>OX388163.1:0-10000000 GCA_947579745.1 Apocheima hispidaria
CCTAACCTAACCTAACCTAACCTAACCTAACCTACCTAACCTAACCTAACCTAACCTAACCTAACCTAACCTAACCTAACCTAACCTAACCTAACCTAACCTAACCTAACCTAACCTAACCTAACCTAACCTAACCTAACCTAACCTAACCTAACCTAACCTAACCTAACCTAACCTAACCTAACCTAACCTAACCTAACCTAACCTAACCTAACCTAACCTAACCTAACCTAACCTAACCTAACCTAACCTAACCTAACCTAACCTAACCTAACCTAACCTAACCTAACCTAACCTAACCTAACCTAACCTAACCTAACCTAACCTAACCTAACCTAACCTAACCTAACCTAACCTAACCTAACCTAACCTAACCTAACCTAACCTAACCTAACCTAACCTAACCTAACCTAACCTAACCTAACCTAACCTAACCTAACCTAACCTAACCTAACCTAACCTAACCTAACCTAACCTAACCTAACCTAACCTAACCTAACCTAACCTAACCTAACCTAACCTAACCTAACCTAACCTAACCTAACCTAACCTAACCTAACCTAACCTAACCTAACCTAACCTAACCTAACCTAACCTAACCTAACCTAACCTAACCTAACCTAACCTAACCTAACCTAACCTAACCTAACCTAACCTAACCTAACCTAACCTAACCTAACCTAACCTAACCTAACCTAACCTAACCTAACCTAACCTAACCTAACCTAACCTAACCTAACCTAACCTAACCTAACCTAACCTAACCTAACCTAACCTAACCTAACCTAACCTAACCTAACCTAACCTAACCTAACCTAACCTAACCTAACCTAACCTAACCTAACCTAACCTAACCTAACCTAACCTAACCTAACCTAACCTAACCTAACCTAACCTAACCTAACCTAACCTAACCTAACCTAACCTAACCTAACCTAACCTAACCTAACCTAACCTAACCTAACCTAACCTAACCTAACCTAACCTAACCTAACCTAACCTAACCTAACCTAACCTAACCTAACCTAACCTAACCTAACCTAACCTAACCTAACCTAACCTAACCTAACCTAACCTAACCTAACCTAACCTAACCTAACCTAACCTAACCTAACCTAACCTAACCTAACCTAACCTAACCTAACCTAACCTAACCTAACCTAACCTAACCTAACCTAACCTAACCTAACCTAACCTAACCTAACCTAACCTAACCTAACCTAACCTAACCTAACCTAACCTAACCTAACCTAACCTAACCTAACCTAACCTAACCTAACCTAACCTAACCTAACCTAACCTAACCTAACCTAACCTAACCTAACCTAACCTAACCTAACCTAACCTAACCTAACCTAACCTAACCTAACCTAACCTAACCTAACCTAACCTAACCTAACCTAACCTAACCTAACCTAACCTAACCTAACCTAACCTAACCTAACCTAACCTAACCTAACCTAACCTAACCTAACCTAACCTAACCTAACCTAACCTAACCTAACCTAACCTAACCTAACCTAACCTAACCTAACCTAACCTAACCTAACCTAACCTAACCTAACCTAACCTAACCTAACCTAACCTAACCTAACCTAACCTAACCTAACCTAACCTAACCTAACCTAACCTAACCTAACCTAACCTAACCTAACCTAACCTAACCTAACCTAACCTAACCTAACCTAACCTAACCTAACCTAACCTAACCTAACCTAACCTAACCTAACCTAACCTAACCTAACCTAACCTAACCTAACCTAACCTAACCTAACCTAACCTAACCTAACCTAACCTAACCTAACCTAACCTAACCTAACCTAACCTAACCTAACCTAACCTAACCTAACCTAACCTAACCTAACCTAACCTAACCTAACCTAACCTAACCTAACCTAACCTAACCTAACCTAACCTAACCTAACCTAACCTAACCTAACCTAACCTAACCTAACCTAACCTAACCTAACCTAACCTAACCTAACCTAACCTAACCTAACCTAACCTAACCTAACCTAACCTAACCTAACCTAACCTAACCTAACCTAACCTAACCTAACCTAACCTAACCTAACCTAACCTAACCTAACCTAACCTAACCTAACCTAACCTAACCTAACCTAACCTAACCTAACCTAACCTAACCTAACCTAACCTAACCTAACCTAACCTAACCTAACCTAACCTAACCTAACCTAACCTAACCTAACCTAACCTAACCTAACCTAACCTAACCTAACCTAACCTAACCTAACCTAACCTAACCTAACCTAACCTAACCTAACCTAACCTAACCTAACCTAACCTAACCTAACCTAACCTAACCTAACCTAACCTAACCTAACCTAACCTAACCTAACCTAACCTAACCTAACCTAACCTAACCTAACCTAACCTAACCTAACCTAACCTAACCTAACCTAACCTAACCTAACCTAACCTAACCTAACCTAACCTAACCTAACCTAACCTAACCTAACCTAACCTAACCTAACCTAACCTAACCTAACCTAACCTAACCTAACCTAACCTAACCTAACCTAACCTAACCTAACCTAACCTAACCTAACCTAACCTAACCTAACCTAACCTAACCTAACCTAACCTAACCTAACCTAACCTAACCTAACCTAACCTAACCTAACCTAACCTAACCTAACCTAACCTAACCTAACCTAACCTAACCTAACCTAACCTAACCTAACCTAACCTAACCTAACCTAACCTAACCTAACCTAACCTAACCTAACCTAACCTAACCTAACCTAACCTAACCTAACCTAACCTAACCTAACCTAACCTAACCTAACCTAACCTAACCTAACCTAACCTAACCTAACCTAACCTAACCTAACCTAACCTAACCTAACCTAACCTAACCTAACCTAACCTAACCTAACCTAACCTAACCTAACCTAACCTAACCTAACCTAACCTAACCTAACCTAACCTAACCTAACCTAACCTAACCTAACCTAACCTAACCTAACCTAACCTAACCTAACCTAACCTAACCTAACCTAACCTAACCTAACCTAACCTAACCTAACCTAACCTAACCTAACCTAACCTAACCTAACCTAACCTAACCTAACCTAACCTAACCTAACCTAACCTAACCTAACCTAACCTAACCTAACCTAACCTAACCTAACCTAACCTAACCTAACCTAACCTAACCTAACCTAACCTAACCTAACCTAACCTAACCTAACCTAACCTAACCTAACCTAACCTAACCTAACCTAACCTAACCTAACCTAACCTAACCTAACCTAACCTAACCTAACCTAACCTAACCTAACCTAACCTAACCTAACCTAACCTAACCTAACCTAACCTAACCTAACCTAACCTAACCTAACCTAACCTAACCTAACCTAACCTAACCTAACCTAACCTAACCTAACCTAACCTAACCTAACCTAACCTAACCTAACCTAACCTAACCTAACCTAACCTAACCTAACCTAACCTAACCTAACCTAACCTAACCTAACCTAACCTAACCTAACCTAACCTAACCTAACCTAACCTAACCTAACCTAACCTAACCTAACCTAACCTAACCTAACCTAACCTAACCTAACCTAACCTAACCTAACCTAACCTAACCTAACCTAACCTAACCTAACCTAACCTAACCTAACCTAACCTAACCTAACCTAACCTAACCTAACCTAACCTAACCTAACCTAACCTAACCTAACCTAACCTAACCTAACCTAACCTAACCTAACCTAACCTAACCTAACCTAACCTAACCTAACCTAACCTAACCTAACCTAACCTAACCTAACCTAACCTAACCTAACCTAACCTAACCTAACCTAACCTAACCTAACCTAACCTAACCTAACCTAACCTAACCTAACCTAACCTAACCTAACCTAACCTAACCTAACCTAACCTAACCTAACCTAACCTAACCTAACCTAACCTAACCTAACCTAACCTAACCTAACCTAACCTAACCTAACCTAACCTAACCTAACCTAACCTAACCTAACCTAACCTAACCTAACCTAACCTAACCTAACCTAACCTAACCTAACCTAACCTAACCTAACCTAACCTAACCTAACCTAACCTAACCTAACCTAACCTAACCTAACCTAACCTAACCTAACCTAACCTAACCTAACCTAACCTAACCTAACCTAACCTAACCTAACCTAACCTAACCTAACCTAACCTAACCTAACCTAACCTAACCTAACCTAACCTAACCTAACCTAACCTAACCTAACCTAACCTAACCTAACCTAACCTAACCTAACCTAACCTAACCTAACCTAACCTAACCTAACCTAACCTAACCTAACCTAACCTAACCTAACCTAACCTAACCTAACCTAACCTAACCTAACCTAACCTAACCTAACCTAACCTAACCTAACCTAACCTAACCTAACCTAACCTAACCTAACCTAACCTAACCTAACCTAACCTAACCTAACCTAACCTAACCTAACCTAACCTAACCTAACCTAACCTAACCTAACCTAACCTAACCTAACCTAACCTAACCTAACCTAACCTAACCTAACCTAACCTAACCTAACCTAACCTAACCTAACCTAACCTAACCTAACCTAACCTAACCTAACCTAACCTAACCTAACCTAACCTAACCTAACCTAACCTAACCTAACCTAACCTAACCTAACCTAACCTAACCTAACCTAACCTAACCTAACCTAACCTAACCTAACCTAACCTAACCTAACCTAACCTAACCTAACCTAACCTAACCTAACCTAACCTAACCTAACCTAACCTAACCTAACCTAACCTAACCTAACCTAACCTAACCTAACCTAACCTAACCTAACCTAACCTAACCTAACCTAACCTAACCTAACCTAACCTAACCTAACCTAACCTAACCTAACCTAACCTAACCTAACCTAACCTAACCTAACCTAACCTAACCTAACCTAACCTAACCTAACCTAACCTAACCTAACCTAACCTAACCTAACCTAACCTAACCTAACCTAACCTAACCTAACCTAACCTAACCTAACCTAACCTAACCTAACCTAACCTAACCTAACCTAACCTAACCTAACCTAACCTAACCTAACCTAACCTAACCTAACCTAACCTAACCTAACCTAACCTAACCTAACCTAACCTAACCTAACCTAACCTAACCTAACCTAACCTAACCTAACCTAACCTAACCTAACCTAACCTAACCTAACCTAACCTAACCTAACCTAACCTAACCTAACCTAACCTAACCTAACCTAACCTAACCTAACCTAACCTAACCTAACCTAACCTAACCTAACCTAACCTAACCTAACCTAACCTAACCTAACCTAACCTAACCTAACCTAACCTAACCTAACCTAACCTAACCTAACCTAACCTAACCTAACCTAACCTAACCTAACCTAACCTAACCTAACCTAACCTAACCTAACCTAACCTAACCTAACCTAACCTAACCTAACCTAACCTAACCTAACCTAACCTAACCTAACCTAACCTAACCTAACCTAACCTAACCTAACCTAACCTAACCTAACCTAACCTAACCTAACCTAACCTAACCTAACCTAACCTAACCTAACCTAACCTAACCTAACCTAACCTAACCTAACCTAACCTAACCTAACCTAACCTAACCTAACCTAACCTAACCTAACCTAACCTAACCTAACCTAACCTAACCTAACCTAACCTAACCTAACCTAACCTAACCTAACCTAACCTAACCTAACCTAACCTAACCTAACCTAACCTAACCTAACCTAACCTAACCTAACCTAACCTAACCTAACCTAACCTAACCTAACCTAACCTAACCTAACCTAACCTAACCTAACCTAACCTAACCTAACCTAACCTAACCTAACCTAACCTAACCTAACCTAACCTAACCTAACCTAACCTAACCTAACCTAACCTAACCTAACCTAACCTAACCTAACCTAACCTAACCTAACCTAACCTAACCTAACCTAACCTAACCTAACCTAACCTAACCTAACCTAACCTAACCTAACCTAACCTAACCTAACCTAACCTAACCTAACCTAACCTAACCTAACCTAACCTAACCTAACCTAACCTAACCTAACCTAACCTAACCTAACCTAACCTAACCTAACCTAACCTAACCTAACCTAACCTAACCTAACCTAACCTAACCTAACCTAACCTAACCTAACCTAACCTAACCTAACCTAACCTAACCTAACCTAACCTAACCTAACCTAACCTAACCTAACCTAACCTAACCTAACCTAACCTAACCTAACCTAACCTAACCTAACCTAACCTAACCTAACCTAACCTAACCTAACCTAACCTAACCTAACCTAACCTAACCTAACCTAACCTAACCTAACCTAACCTAACCTAACCTAACCTAACCTAACCTAACCTAACCTAACCTAACCTAACCTAACCTAACCTAACCTAACCTAACCTAACCTAACCTAACCTAACCTAACCTAACCTAACCTAACCTAACCTAACCTAACCTAACCTAACCTAACCTAACCTAACCTAACCTAACCTAACCTAACCTAACCTAACCTAACCTAACCTAACCTAACCTAACCTAACCTAACCTAACCTAACCTAACCTAACCTAACCTAACCTAACCTAACCTAACCTAACCTAACCTAACCTAACCTAACCTAACCTAACCTAACCTAACCTAACCTAACCTAACCTAACCTAACCTAACCTAACCTAACCTAACCTAACCTAACCTAACCTAACCTAACCTAACCTAACCTAACCTAACCTAACCTAACCTAACCTAACCTAACCTAACCTAACCTAACCTAACCTAACCTAACCTAACCTAACCTAACCTAACCTAACCTAACCTAACCTAACCTAACCTAACCTAACCTAACCTAACCTAACCTAACCTAACCTAACCTAACCTAACCTAACCTAACCTAACCTAACCTAACCTAACCTAACCTAACCTAACCTAACCTAACCTAACCTAACCTAACCTAACCTAACCTAACCTAACCTAACCTAACCTAACCTAACCTAACCTAACCTAACCTAACCTAACCTAACCTAACCTAACCTAACCTAACCTAACCTAACCTAACCTAACCTAACCTAACCTAACCTAACCTAACCTAACCTAACCTAACCTAACCTAACCTAACCTAACCTAACCTAACCTAACCTAACCTAACCTAACCTAACCTAACCTAACCTAACCTAACCTAACCTAACCTAACCTAACCTAACCTAACCTAACCTAACCTAACCTAACCTAACCTAACCTAACCTAACCTAACCTAACCTAACCTAACCTAACCTAACCTAACCTAACCTAACCTAACCTAACCTAACCTAACCTAACCTAACCTAACCTAACCTAACCTAACCTAACCTAACCTAACCTAACCTAACCTAACCTAACCTAACCTAACCTAACCTAACCTAACCTAACCTAACCTAACCTAACCTAACCTAACCTAACCTAACCTAACCTAACCTAACCTAACCTAACCTAACCTAACCTAACCTAACCTAACCTAACCTAACCTAACCTAACCTAACCTAACCTAACCTAACCTAACCTAACCTAACCTAACCTAACCTAACCTAACCTAACCTAACCTAACCTAACCTAACCTAACCTAACCTAACCTAACCTAACCTAACCTAACCTAACCTAACCTAACCTAACCTAACCTAACCTAACCTAACCTAACCTAACCTAACCTAACCTAACCTAACCTAACCTAACCTAACCTAACCTAACCTAACCTAACCTAACCTAACCTAACCTAACCTAACCTAACCTAACCTAACCTAACCTAACCTAACCTAACCTAACCTAACCTAACCTAACCTAACCTAACCTAACCTAACCTAACCTAACCTAACCTAACCTAACCTAACCTAACCTAACCTAACCTAACCTAACCTAACCTAACCTAACCTAACCTAACCTAACCTAACCTAACCTAACCTAACCTAACCTAACCTAACCTAACCTAACCTAACCTAACCTAACCTAACCTAACCTAACCTAACCTAACCTAACCTAACCTAACCTAACCTAACCTAACCTAACCTAACCTAACCTAACCTAACCTAACCTAACCTAACCTAACCTAACCTAACCTAACCTAACCTAACCTAACCTAACCTAACCTAACCTAACCTAACCTAACCTAACCTAACCTAACCTAACCTAACCTAACCTAACCTAACCTAACCTAACCTAACCTAACCTAACCTAACCTAACCTAACCTAACCTAACCTAACCTAACCTAACCTAACCTAACCTAACCTAACCTAACCTAACCTAACCTAACCTAACCTAACCTAACCTAACCTAACCTAACCTAACCTAACCTAACCTAACCTAACCTAACCTAACCTAACCTAACCTAACCTAACCTAACCTAACCTAACCTAACCTAACCTAACCTAACCTAACCTAACCTAACCTAACCTAACCTAACCTAACCTAACCTAACCTAACCTAACCTAACCTAACCTAACCTAACCTAACCTAACCTAACCTAACCTAACCTAACCTAACCTAACCTAACCTAACCTAACCTAACCTAACCTAACCTAACCTAACCTAACCTAACCTAACCTAACCTAACCTAACCTAACCTAACCTAACCTAACCTAACCTAACCTAACCTAACCTAACCTAACCTAACCTAACCTAACCTAACCTAACCTAACCTAACCTAACCTAACCTAACCTAACCTAACCTAACCTAACCTAACCTAACCTAACCTAACCTAACCTAACCTAACCTAACCTAACCTAACCTAACCTAACCTAACCTAACCTAACCTAACCTAACCTAACCTAACCTAACCTAACCTAACCTAACCTAACCTAACCTAACCTAACCTAACCTAACCTAACCTAACCTAACCTAACCTAACCTAACCTAACCTAACCTAACCTAACCTAACCTAACCTAACCTAACCTAACCTAACCTAACCTAACCTAACCTAACCTAACCTAACCTAACCTAACCTAACCTAACCTAACCTAACCTAACCTAACCTAACCTAACCTAACCTAACCTAACCTAACCTAACCTAACCTAACCTAACCTAACCTAACCTAACCTAACCTAACCTAACCTAACCTAACCTAACCTAACCTAACCTAACCTAACCTAACCTAACCTAACCTAACCTAACCTAACCTAACCTAACCTAACCTAACCTAACCTAACCTAACCTAACCTAACCTAACCTAACCTAACCTAACCTAACCTAACCTAACCTAACCTAACCTAACCTAACCTAACCTAACCTAACCTAACCTAACCTAACCTAACCTAACCTAACCTAACCTAACCTAACCTAACCTAACCTAACCTAACCTAACCTAACCTAACCTAACCTAACCTAACCTAACCTAACCTAACCTAACCTAACCTAACCTAACCTAACCTAACCTAACCTAACCTAACCTAACCTAACCTAACCTAACCTAACCTAACCTAACCTAACCTAACCTAACCTAACCTAACCTAACCTAACCTAACCTAACCTAACCTAACCTAACCTAACCTAACCTAACCTAACCTAACCTAACCTAACCTAACCTAACCTAACCTAACCTAACCTAACCTAACCTAACCTAACCTAACCTAACCTAACCTAACCTAACCTAACCTAACCTAACCTAACCTAACCTAACCTAACCTAACCTAACCTAACCTAACCTAACCTAACCTAACCTAACCTAACCTAACCTAACCTAACCTAACCTAACCTAACCTAACCTAACCTAACCTAACCTAACCTAACCTAACCTAACCTAACCTAACCTAACCTAACCTAACCTAACCTAACCTAACCTAACCTAACCTAACCTAACCTAACCTAACCTAACCTAACCTAACCTAACCTAACCTAACCTAACCTAACCTAACCTAACCTAACCTAACCTAACCTAACCTAACCTAACCTAACCTAACCTAACCTAACCTAACCTAACCTAACCTAACCTAACCTAACCTAACCTAACCTAACCTAACCTAACCTAACCTAACCTAACCTAACCTAACCTAACCTAACCTAACCTAACCTAACCTAACCTAACCTAACCTAACCTAACCTAACCTAACCTAACCTAACCTAACCTAACCTAACCTAACCTAACCTAACCTAACCTAACCTAACCTAACCTAACCTAACCTAACCTAACCTAACCTAACCTAACCTAACCTAACCTAACCTAACCTAACCTAACCTAACCTAACCTAACCTAACCTAACCTAACCTAACCTAACCTAACCTAACCTAACCTAACCTAACCTAACCTAACCTAACCTAACCTAACCTAACCTAACCTAACCTAACCTAACCTAACCTAACCTAACCTAACCTAACCTAACCTAACCTAACCTAACCTAACCTAACCTAACCTAACCTAACCTAACCTAACCTAACCTAACCTAACCTAACCTAACCTAACCTAACCTAACCTAACCTAACCTAACCTAACCTAACCTAACCTAACCTAACCTAACCTAACCTAACCTAACCTAACCTAACCTAACCTAACCTAACCTAACCTAACCTAACCTAACCTAACCTAACCTAACCTAACCTAACCTAACCTAACCTAACCTAACCTTTTTTTTTTTTTTTTTTTTTTTTTTTTTTACTTTGGGAAATGCATTTACGCATCCCCGCCGTGTGGGGACACGAGCGGGGTATGTCGGACTCCAGCGCCACGACCGCGGTAGTGGCGCTAATACCGACTAAAACCCAAAGGTGTTCCACCTCTGCAGCACGTCGGACGGGGGCCGCGGGACCATGCAGAGTATGCACCGCAACCCCCTCCCGCCGCCTGCCCGCCCCTGGGCGGACCCGCCTCGGGAAGCACCCCCTTCCCCTTCCCTTGGTACGACGCGCCGGAACACCGGGCGCGTCGTCCACCCCTGAGGGTCTGTCACAATGTGACTAAGAGGACGGATGTCCACCACATCCGCCCCCCAGACCCTCCGACTCGCGTCGCCGCTACCCAGCATAAGGCCGGGACGCCGACCGAGCCCCGCAGCCACTCAAGGCCGCCAAAGGCTCGCACCGCCGCTACCCGGACTGTCCAGGGCGCCGGGCGAGCCTACCCTCTCCGTCCGGACCTCGTCCGGACCGCCTTCTACACGCGCTCCAGATAAAAGCTCTGGGGCGCGCGGAGAAGGCCACCGGGCCCTACAGCACCTGCTCTCAAAGGAGAGGTGGGTGAGAGGGCCCCGACTTGCGCCGCCGCTACCCAGCATAAGGCTGGGACGCCGGCCAAGCCCCGCAGCCACTCAAGGCCGCCAAGGCTCGCACCGCCGCTACCCGGACTGTCCGGGGCGCCGGGCGAGCCTACCCCCTCCGGGGAGGCGTAAAGCCTCCCCAACTCACGGTCGCAGAGGATAGGGAGAGCGGCGCACCGTAATACCGGCACTCCTCTTCCCCTGCGACCCCACCGCGCCGCCATTCAACGGTGGCGGCCCCGTCTCCCTCAGCTGCAGTGCGACCCCCACACTGCAGCCCGCCTCAGTTGCGATGTAATACCCCACCGCAACCTACCGGCCGCTTCGACTGGGCCTGGGAGGCACAGCGCCCGGAAGAAGCGGCCCCACCTCGGGTTCCTCTTGGCTTCACCGTGGGTGGGGAAGACCACGGCTACTGAGCCCCCCCGCCGCGACAAGGCGGGAACCCACTGGGGGGGAACCTAACCTAACCTAACCTAACCTAACCTAACCTAACCTAACCTAACCTAACCTAACCTAACCTAACCTAACCTAACCTAACCTAACCTAACCTTTTTTTTTTTTTTTTTTTTTTTTTTTTTTTTACTTGGGGAAATGCTTTTACGCATCCCCGCTCGAGTGGGGACAAGAGCGGGGTATGTTGGACTCGAGCGCCACGGCCGCAGCGGTGGCGCTAATACCAACTAAAACCCCAAGGTGTTCCTTCGGCGACGGCAGGTCGGACGGGGCCGCGGGACCATGCAGAGTATGCACCGCAGCCCCATCCCGCCGTTTGTCCGCCCCTGGGCGGACTCGCCTCGGGAAGGGGTCGTTAAACTGACCCCTTCCCACCTCGTGACGACGCGCCGGAACACCGGGCGCGTCGACCACCTGGAGGGTCTGTCACTTTAAGTGACTAAGAAGGGGTGGCGGATGTCCCCACATCCGCCACCCCAGACCCTCCCAGCGGAGACGGCGTGCGAGCTCTGCTTGCACGCCTACGTCTCCGCCCTCTTCGGAGCGGGTGAGCGAGGGGATCGACCTCCCTCTCCCGCTCCTCGGCCTCCCTCTGCGACATCACCTCCTCGCAGAAAGAGGCCATCGCCTCCCAGGACCTCTCGTCGGCGACCATCCTTGCCAGGATGTTCGGCAACGAGAGGTCCCCACCCATTTCCGCGGCCAGGAACAGCCGCGGATCCGCCGCCCCCGGGCACACCTCCAGCACGTGCTGCGCCGTCTCCTCGGCGCAGCCGCACTGGTGGCAGTCCGGAGTCTCTTCCCTCCGGGCAACGCGACACAGGTACCTCCCGAAGCAACCATGCCCCGTGAGGACCTGTGTCAGCCGGAAGGAGAGACTCCCATGGCCGCGGTGCACCCAATCCCTGAGCACGGGACGGATCGCCTCGAGGAGCCGGACAGCCCCGGCTCCCCTCGTCCTGTCTTCGGCGATCCGCCGGCTCCAGGACTCGAGGGCGGCTGCTCTCGCCCTCTTCCGCCACTGCTCGACCTCCCGTGGGGCAGGCCGTAGGTCCTCCACGCGTGCCCGCGCCCTCCGCCAGTACACGGAGGAGAGGACCTCGGCCTCAAGGTCCCACGGGAGGGAGCCGGCCAGGGCACAGGCCACCTCGTGGGAGAGTGTGCGGTACCCCCGACACACTCTCACCGCCATCACCCTCTGGGTTTTGTGGAGCCGGGCGACCTCCCTCGGACCCACTGCCCCGGCCCATATAGGGGCCCCGTAGAGGGCCATGGATTTCACCACCGCCATATATAGGCGGCGGCAACTCCCCCCTCCTCCTCCGAGGTTCGGTAGGAGGCGGCTCAGCGCAGCCGCCGTCCCCACGACCCTCGGGGTCAGCCCCTCGAAGTGGGCCCCGAACCTCCATCTGCTGTCGAGCACGACGCCGAGATATTTCAGCGTCGCGCCGACAGCAATGGAGGTTCCGCCCACCACTATCTTTGAGCCTGCAGGTGGCGCCCTCCGAGGCCCGTGGAAGCAGATGGCCTCGGACTTATGGAGCGCCACCTCCAGGCCCAACCGCCGGATCCGGGCCACCACCGCAGCGACCGCGGCAGTGGCCAGGACAGACGCTTCCCTGTACGTCTGCCCCCTCGCGGTAACCAACGTGTCGTCGGCGTAACAAACGACGCCGACGCCACGAAGGTTAGCGCCCCGCAACACCCAATCGTACCCGACGTTCCACAGGGAGGGGCCCAGTACGGACCCCTGTGGAACGCCGCGGGTCATGGGGCTCCGGCCCTCTCCCTCCTTTGTGGGGTAGACTACCTCCCGATCCGAGAGGTAGTCCCCCACGAGGCGTCGGAGGTACTGGGGTACCTTGTGCCACCCCAGTGCCTCCAATATTACGGTCCAGGGCAGGGTGTTGAACGCGTTGGCGATGTCAAGAGACACCGCCAACAACACCCCGCCGCTGGAGCACGCCTCGTCGGAGAGGTCGCGGACGTGCGCTATGGCGTCGATCGTCGAGCGACCCCTCCGAAACCCGAACTGCGTGTCGGCCAGATTCGGGCCGACATCCTCCAGGTGGTTGACGAGGCGGGCATTCACCACTCGCTCCAGGAGCTTGCCCGCCTCGTCAAGCAGCACTATTGGCCGGTACCCCGCCGGCTCGTCGGCCGGGCGCCCCTCCTTCCTCAGCAGGACGAGCCGGCCAGACTTCCACCGCCTGGGGAACCGCCCTTCCCGCAGGCAGCGGTCAAGCAGGGCCTTCAGCCGCTCCCCTAACTCCTCTTGGACGAGGGCCCACGCGCGACCGGGAATCCCATCGGGCCCCGGCGCCGTGTTCTTGGCCCTCATCCTGAGGACGGCCGCTCCTAGCTCGCCCTGCGAGACCTCTGGCGTCTCCTCGTCCTCCTCCGCCGTGGCAGGCGCCGGTAGGGCGGGAGGGACGAATTCGGTCCCCGGACTACCGGGGAACAGTCCCTCGACCACCCTACGGAGGACCGCCGGCTCGAGGGTGCTGGTCACTGGAGGGGCCCAGGGTCGCAGCTTCTGGCGGGCCCATTTGTAGGGCCGCCCCCACGGGTCCCTCTCCAGCGACTCCAGCAGCTCTTGCCAGGCCTGTGCTTTGGCCTGGCTAATCGCGACGCGGAGGGCCTTGCACGCCTCTCTGTACACGATGTAGAGGCGGTCCAGCTCCTCCGCGTCCTGCACCCTCCTCCGGCGGTGCCGCTGGTAGCAGCGGCGTCCTGCCAGGCACTGGCGGCGGAGCTCGGCGACCCCCTCTCCCCACCAGTAGACTTGGCGCTTGGACTGTGGAGGCCTCGCGCGCGGCATGGCGGCGTCGCACACGCGCGCCATGGCCTCACACAGTCCATCCGCTGCGGCGTCCAAGTCTACTTCCTCTGAGGGGGGGGCACTCCACGTCTGGACGATCGCGGCTTCCCGCAGCAAGTCGGTGTCCATACGTGTCAGTGCCCAGCGCCGGCCAGCCGGCGGTGGCAACCGTGGGCCCTGTCCTACCGACGACGAGGAGACGCTGAACCGGATATACCGGTGATCGGAGAGCGTCTCCTCGTCCACCAGCACCTCCCAGTCCCGGACACGTGCTGCGAGCTCGGGGGTGGCGAGGGTCACGTCGATGACCGACCCGCCCGAGCGTCGCACGCACGTGTCCTCCGACCCCCGGTTGACCACGCACAGCCCCGCCTCCACCAGCCACTCGTCGACAGCCTCGCCCCTGGCATCAGTCCTCGAAGACCCCCACGCGGTGGATTTCGCGTTGAGGTCTCCGAGGACGATGATGGATCGGGGACGGTTCTGGCCGACCAGGGTCCCCACTTCGCCGAGAAAACTCTCGAACTCGGCGAGGACCCTGTTGGGGGAGAAATACACCCCCACAACCACCGTCCCCCCGATCCGGGCCGCGACGTATCCCCTACCCCTCGCCACATCCTCGAGAGGAGGGGATTGGGCAGGCGACTGCGTGGTGATCGCCACCAAGCCATCAAGATCCCCAACCCAGTCTGTCCTGGGCGGGATCCGATATGGCTCGGCGATCACGGCCACCTTTATCAACCGCTCTGACAGGCTCTGGAGGAGGAGGTCCTGAGCCCTGGCAGAGTGGTTGAGATTCGCCTGGAGGAAAGTTAGGGCCGACATCCTAACTTTCCTCCATGGCAGCCGCCTGCTCCGGAGTGGGGCGAGTCGGCTGCGACCTGTCCTTGGTCGCAGCCTTCTTCTTTCGGCCCTCTATCTTTGACGGGGGCTTGGCACACGCCTTGCCCCCGGAGAGGTGCTCCGCTGGCTTCCCCACGGCTGCGCACAAGGTGCAGTGGGGGGCGGCGGAACAGCCGCTGGCCTTGTGGCCAGTTTGACCGCAGCGGTAGCATTCCCCGCTGCGGTCTACCTCAGCCTTGCACTGGGCCCTCACATGGCCCTGCGCAAGGCAGCGGAAGCATCGGCGGGGTCGGGCCTCCAGGACCTCGACCCGAGCTGAGACCCACCCCACCAACAGCCGGTTGCCGGCCGCCACTATCTTCTTGGCGGCCACTGCAGGGCACCGCACAAAGGCGGTGCCCATGCCTGCCGCCCCCTTCCGTACCTCCCCGACCTTGAGGTCCAGGGCGGCACAGCCTCCGGCCTTGGCGAGGCACTCGGTCAGCTCCTGGGCGCCGACCGAGTCGTCCAGGCCGCTGACCCGCAGATCTGCGGTGGTGACCGGCCTGGACACCCGTATTTCACCCTCGGCGCCCTGGAATACCTCGCGGAGCTTCGAGGCCAGGGAGTCGGCTTTCTCTGCCCTCTCCGTTCCTCCCACCTCTATTATGCGGCCCCCCGTCGCTGCCGCTCTCATTTTCAGCGGCGGGAAGCCGCTGAGGTCCAGCTTCGACCGGGCCTCACCCAGCACCCTGGTGAAGTCTAGGCCCTTTTCTGCCGCCCCCGGCAGCAGCGTAATGACAACCGCTGCCGTGCGTTGGGGGCGGATCCTAACCTTCTTGGGCTTTTTGTTTGCCTGGGCCTGGGCATTTTTTCCCGTCTTGGGCCTATTCGTCTCCGTCGTCGCAGGCCGCGGTTGCTGGACCTTCGGTCTGGCGGTCTTTCTCCTGGCTACCTCCGACCAGGCCTCGGTGAGAGGCGGTGGCGGAGGGGCAGGAACGGCAGCCGCTTCGGCTTCCGGGGCTGAGGGCTTTGAGGCCTTGCCCTTGCCCTTGCCCTTGTTGGGCTTGGGCATCGGGACCTGCGCAGGAGTCGGTGCAGGGGGGGGAGCCGCATCTCGCCGACGATCCGCGGCCAGAGGAGGGCGGATCCGCTTCTCTGGCAGGAGGCGATCCTCCAATGCCTCCAGTCGGGCACTAAGCATACCGCCCACCTGTCGCAGGATCGCCTTTTCCAACTCCTCTGCCGGACGAGGCTCTTTTTGGGTCTCAGACCCAGAAGCCTGCGGAGGAGTGGAGGTTCTCGTCGCCCTCATCTCTGCGCGGAGCTCTGCCAACTCTTTACGGAGCTCCGCGACTTCTTCCCTGAGGCGCGTGTTGGCAACCTGCAGTTTTTGGGTCTCCTCTGTTGAGGACCTCTTCTGCAGGGTTGCCAACGCGTCTTGCACCGTTACCGCCGCCTCTTTTAAGTGCCGCTGAAAGGTGCCTTTCAGGTTTCCGGACTTTGTGGCCACTTTGTTTATGACGGCCACGGAGGCCATCACTTTATCGGAAAGGTCGGACGCAAGCTCCTCCGACCCCTCCAATGTCGGCTCGGGCAGTCGCTCTGCCGATTTGCTGGAGCGCAGGGTCAGGGCCAGCTCCCCAACCTCCTGCTCCGCCTGCAATTCCAGTTCTTGCCTTTTGGCGGCGACAAGAGCCGCCTTGGCTTGGGCGAGGCCGACGTACTCGCCTGTGGTAGGCGGTCGGCCCCTGCCGCGTCGCGCTGTTGGCGTTTTCTTGGTAGCAGGACCGTCTGCTTCCTCGTCCGCCGAGCCAGGGCCACTTGCCCCGCTCATCCCTTCGCAGGATCTGGCTCGCTTCAGCCAGAACCTCGCACTTTCTCTGTCAGGTGACATGCTCGTCACCGACACCATACTCCTGCATGAGGAGTCCGAGTCTTCTGCGTTTTCGGGGCTAAGCCCCCGCCCTTCGTCATATGTATTTTTGGTTTTCAGTTTATCCATAGTAAATCCCACGAGTAGGGTCGAACTAAAGGTCCACTCCCGGGTGACGCCCATTCCGGGAGCAAGGGTACATACTATGGAGGGCCCCAGGTATCCATAGGTTTTTACGGGTTTTCTCCCGGGTTTTTTATGTCGAGCTTGCCTGCTCTGGGACCGGCCAATAAAGGCAAGTCCCCTTCGGCCCTAACACGTACCACCACGTACCACCCTTAGCGCGAACGGGGGTCTTTGCGATGGCAGTGCGGAACCGGATGGAGGAAGAGCGCACCTCCCCCCATGGACGCTGGCCAGAAGATTACTCCCCCGGCCCACTCAACGGCAGTGTGAGTGCACGCCGAGCACGTCCCCGACTTGCGCCGCCGCTACTCAGCATAAGGCTGAGACGCCGGCCAAGCCCCGCAGCCACTCAAGGCCGCCAAGACTCACCCACCGCTACCCGGAATGTCCAGGGCGCCGGGTGAGCCTACCCCCTCCGGAAGGCCTACAGCCCTCCTAACGCCGTCCACGGACGGCCCCCCAAGTCCAGACCCCCGTCTGGACTGCCTTCAACGCCAGCCCCAGATAAAAGCTCTGGGGCGTGCGGAGAAGGCCCCCCGACTTGCGCCGCCGCTACCCAGCATAAGGCTGGGACGCCGGCCAAGCCCCGCAGCCACTCAAGGCTGCCACAGACTCGCACCGCCGCTTCCCGGACTCTCCAGGGCGCCGGGCGAGCCTCCTCCTCGGGTCCTCTTAGTTTCCCCGCAGCTATCTGGCCGCAGGTACTTAGCCCCCCCGCCACGACAAGGCGGGACCCACTGGGGGGGAACCTAACCTAACCTAACCTAACCTAACCTAACCTAACCTAACCTAACCTAACCTAACCTAACCTAACCTAACCTAACCTAACCTAACCTTTTTTTTTTTTTTTTTTTTTTACTTTGGGAAATGCATTTACGCATCCCCGCCGTGTGGGGACACGAGCGGGGTATGTCGGACTCGAGCGCCACGGCCGCAGCAATGGCGCTAATACCGACTAAAACCCAAAGGTGTTCCACCGCGACAGCACGTCGGACGGGGCCACGGGACCATGCAGAGTATGCACCGCAGCCCCATCCCGCCGTCTGCCCGCCCCTGGGCGGACCCTCCTCGGGAAGCACCCCCTTCCCTCCCCTTGGTACGACGCGCCGGAACACCGGGCGCGTCGTCCACCCCTGGGGGTCTGTCACGACTGTGACTAAAGGGACGGATGTCCACCACATCCGCCCCCCAGACCCCCCGACTCGCGTCGCCGCTACCCAGCATAAGGCTGGGACGCCGACCGAGCCCCGCGGCCACTCAAGGCCGCCAAAGGCTCGCACCGCCGCTACCCGGACTGTCCAGGGCGCCGGGCGAGCCTACCCCCTCCGTCCGGACCTCGTCCGGACCGCCTTCTACGCGCGCTCCAGATAAAAGCTCTGGGGCGTGCGGAGAAGGCCCCGGGCCCTGCAGCACTACTCTCCAAGGAGAGATGGGTGCGAGGGCCCCGACTTGCGCCGCCGCTACCCAGCAACCTAACCTAACCTAACCTAACCTTTTTTTTTTTTTTTTTTTTTTTTTTTTACTTTGGGAAATGCATTTACGCATCCCCGCCGTGTGGGGACACGAGCGGGGTATGTCGGACTCAAGCGCCACGGCCTCGGCAGTGACGCTAATACCGACTAAAACCCAAAGGTGTTCCACCGCTGCGGCAAGTCGGACGGGGGCCGCGGGACCATGCAGAGTATGCACCGCAACCCCCTCCCGCCACCTGCCCGCCCCATGGGCGGACCCGCCTCGGGAAGAACCCCCTTCCCCCCTTGGTACGACGCGCCGGAACACCGGGCGCGTCGTCCACCCCTGGGGGTCTGTCACGACTGTGACTAGAAGGACGGATGTCCCCACATCCGCCCCCCAGACCCCCCGACTCGCGTCGCCGCTACCCAGCATAAGGCCGGGACGCCGACCGAGCCCCGCAGCCACTCAAGGCCGCCAAAGACTCGCACCGCCGCTACCCGGAATGTCCAGGGCGCCGGGCGAGCCTACCCCCTCCGTCCGGACCTCGTCCGGACCGCCTTCTACACGCGCTCCAGATAAAAGCTCTGGGGCGCGCGGAGAAGGCCACCGGGCCCTACAGCACCTGCTCTCAAAGGAGAGGTGGGTGAGAGGGCCCCGACTTGCGCCGCCGCTACCCAGCATAAGGCTGGGACGCCGGCCAAGCCCCGCAGCCACTCAAGGCCGCCAAGGCTCGCACCGCCGCTACCCGGACTGTCCGGGGCGCCGGGCGAGCCTACCCCCTCCGGGGAGGCGTAAAGCCTCCCCAACTCACGGTCGCAGAGGATAGGGAGAGCGGCGCACCGTAATACCGGCACTCCTCTTCCCCTGCGACCCCACCGCACCGCCATTCAACGGTGGCGGCCCCGTATCCCTCAGCTGCAGTGCGAACCCCCACACTGCAGCCCACCTCAGTTGCGGCGCCAACCCCACCGCAACCTACCGGCCGCTTCGACTGGGCCCGGGATCCACAGCCCGGAAGAAGCGGCCCCACCTCGGGTTCCTCTTGGCTTCACCGTGGGTAACCTAACCTAACCTAACCTAACCTTTTTTTTTTTTTTTTTTTTTTTTTTTTTTTTTTTTTTTTTACTTGGGGAAATGCCTTTACGCATCCCCGCTCGAGTGGGGACAAGAGCGGGGTATGTTGGGCTCCAGCGCCACGGCCGCAGCAGTGGCGCTAATACCAACTAAAACCCCAAGGTGTTCCTTCGGCGACGGCAAGTCGGACGGGGCCACGGGACCATGCAGAGTATGCACCGCAGCCCCGTCCCGCCGTTTGTCCGCCCCTGGGCGGACTCGCCTCGGGAAGGGGTCGTTGAACTGACCCCTTCCCACCTCGTGGCACGGCTGCTTCGGCAGGTACCTGTGTCGCGTTGCCCGGAGGGAGGAGACTCCGGACTGCCACCAGTGCGGCTGCGCCGAGGAGACGGCGCAGCACGTGCTGGAGGTGTGCCCGGGGTGTGCTAACCTAACCTAACCTAACCTAACCTTTTTTTTTTTTTTTTTTTTTTACTTTGGGAAATGCATTTACGCATCCCCGCCGTGTGGGGACACGAGCGGGGTATGTCGGACTCGAGCGCCACGGCCTCAGCAGTGGCGCTAATACCGACTAAAACCCAAAGGTGTTCCACCGCTGCAGCACGTCGGACGGGGGCCGCGGGACCATGCAGAGTATGCACCGCAACCCCCTCCCGCCGCCTGCCCGCCCCTGGGCGGACCCGCCTCGGGGAAGTACCCCCTTCCCCCCCTTGGTACGACGCGCCGGAACACCGGGCGCGTCGTCCACCCCTGGGGGTCTGTCACGACTGTGACTAAAGGGACGGATGTCCACCACATCCGCCCCCCAGACCCCCCGACTCGCGTCGCCGCTACCCAGCATAAGGCTGGGACGCCGACCGAGTCCCGCGGCCACTCAAGGCCGCCAAGGCTCGCACCGCCGCTACCCGGAATGTCCAGGGCGCCGGACGAGCCTACCCCCTCCGTCCGGACATCGTCCGGACCGCCTTCTACGCGCGCTCCAGATAAAAGCTCTGGGGCGTGCGGAGAAGGCCCCCGGGCCCTACAGCACTACTCTCCAAGGAGAGTTGGGTGAGAGGGCCCCGACTTGCGCCGCCGCTACCCAGCATAAGGCTGGGACGCCGGCCAAGCCCCGCAGCCACTCAAGGCCGCCAAGGCTCGCACCGCCGCTACCCGGACTGTCCGGGGCGCCGGGCGAGCCTACCCCCTCCGGGGAGGCGTAAAGCCTCCCCAACTCACGGTCGCAGAGGATAGGGAGAGCGGCGCACCGTAATACCGGCACTCCTCTTCCCCTGCGACCCCACCGCACCGCCATTCAACGGTGGCGGCCCCGTATCCCTCAGCTGCAGTGCGAACCCCCACACTGCAGCCCACCTCAGTTGCGGCGCCAACCCCACCGCAACCTACCGGCCGCTTCGACTGGGCCCGGGATCCACAGCCCGGAAGAAGCGGCCCCACCTCGGGTTCCTCTTTGCTTCACCGTGGGTGCCGAATCCACGGTTACTGAGCCCCCCCGCCGCGACAAGGCGGGAACCCATGGGGGGGAACCTAACCTAACCTTTTTTTTTTTTTTTTTTTATTTTTTTTTTTTTTACTTTGGGAAATGCATTTACGCATCCCCGCCGTGTGGGGACACGAGCGGGGTATGTCGGACTCAAGCGCCACGGCCTCGGCAGTGACGCTAATACCGACTAAAACCCAAAGGTGTTCCACCGCTGCGGCAAGTCGGACGGGGGCCGCGGGACCATGCAGAGTATGCACCGCAACCCCCTCCCGCCACCTGCCCGCCCCATGGGCGGACCCGCCTCGGGAAGAACCCCCTTCCCCCCTTGGTACGACGCGCCGGAACACCGGGCGCGTCGTCCACCCCTGGGGGTCTGTCACGACTGTGACTAGGAGGACGGATGTCCCCACATCCGCCCCCCAGACCCCCCGACTCGCGTCGCCGCTACCCAGCATAAGGCCGGGACGCCGACCGAGCCCCGCAGCCACTCAAGGCCGCCAAAGACTCGCACCGCCGCTACCCGGAATGTCCAGGGCGCCGGGCGAGCCTACCCCCTCCGTCCGGACCACGTCCGGACCGCCTTCTACACACGCTCCAGATAAAAGCTCTGGGGCGCGCGGAGAAGGCCACCGGGCCCTACAGCACCTGCTCTCAAAGGAGAGGTGGGTGAGAGGGCCCCGACTTGCGCCGCCGCTACCCAGCATAAGGCTGGGACGCCGGCCAAGCCCCGCAGCCACTCAAGGCCGCCAAGGCTCGCACCGCCGCTACCCGGACTGTCCGGGGCGCCGGGCGAGCCTACCCCCTCCGGGGAGGCGTAAAGCCTCCCCAACTCACGGTCGCAGAGGATAGGGAGAGCGGCGCACCGTAATACCGGCACTCCTCTTCCCCTGCGACCCCACCGCACCGCCATTCAACGGTGGCGGCCCCGTATCCCTCAGCTGCAGTGCGAACCCCCACACTGCAGCCCACCTCAGTTGCGGCGCCAACCCCACCGCAACCTACCGGCCGCTTCGACTGGGCCCGGGAAGCACAGCCCGGAAGAAGCGGCCCCACCTCGGGTTCCTCTTTGCTTCACCGTGGGTGCCGAATCCACGGTTACTGAGCCCCCCCGCCGCGACAAGGCGGGAACCCACTGGGGGGGAACCTAACCTAACCTTTTTTTTTTTTTTTTTTTTTTACTTTGGGAAATGCATTTACGCATCCCCGCCGTGTGGGGACACGAGCGGGGTATGTCGGACTCAAGCGCCACGGCCTCGGCAGTGACGCTAATACCGACTAAAACCCAAAGGTGTTCCACCGCTGCGGCAAGTCGGACGGGGGCCGCGGGACCATGCAGAGTATGCACCGCAACCCCCTCCCGCCACCTGCCCGCCCCATGGGCGGACCCGCCTCGGGAAGAACCCCCTTCCCCCCCTTGGTACGACGCGCCGGAACACCGGGCGCGTCGTCCACCCCTGGGGGTCTGTCACGACTGTGACTAAAGGGACGGATGTCCACCACATCCGCCCCCCAGACCCCCCGACTCGCGTCGCCGCTACCCAGCATAAGGCTGGGACGCCGACCGAGTCCCGCGACCACTCAAGGCCGCCAAGGCTCGCACCGCCGCTACCCGGAATGTCCAGGGCGCCGGACGAGCCTACCCCCTCCGTCCGGACATCGTCCGGACCGCCTTCTACGCGCGCTCCAGATAAAAGCTCTGGGGCGTGCGGAGAAGGCCCCCGGGCCCTACAGCACTACTCTCCAAGGAGAGTTGGGTGAGAGGGCCCCGACTTGCGCCGCCGCTACCCAGCATAAGGCTGGGACGCCGGCCAAGCCCCGCAGCCACTCAAGGCCGCCAAGGCTCGCACCGCCGCTACCCGGACTGTCCGGGGCGCCGGGCGAGCCTACCCCCTCCGGGGAGGCGTAAAGCCTCCCCAACTCACGGTCGCAGAGGATAGGGAGAGCGGCGCACCGTAATACCGACACTCCTCTTCCCCTGCGACCCCACCGCGCCGCCATTCAACGGTGGCGGCCCCGTATCCCTCAGCTGCAGTGCGAACCCCCACACTGCAGCCCACCTCAGTTGCGGCGCCAACCCCACCGCAACCTACCGGCCGCTTCGACTGGGCCCGGGATCCACAGCCCGGAAGAAGCGGCCCCACCTCGGGTTCCTCTTGGCTTCACCGTGGGTGCCGAATCCACGGTTACTGAGCCCCCCCGCCGCGACAAGGCGGGAACCCATTGGGGGGGAACCTAACCTAACCTAACCTAACCTTTTTTTTTTTTTTTTTTTTTACTTTGGGAAATGCATTTACGCATCCCCGCCGTGTGGGGACACGAGCGGGGTATGTCGGACTCGAGCGCCACGGCCTCAGCAATGGCGCTAATACCGACTAAAACCCAAAGGTGTTCCACCGCTGCAGCACGTCGGACGGGGGCCGCGGGACCATGCAGAGTATGCACCGCAACCCCCTCCCGCCGCCTGCCCGCCCCTGGGCGGACCCGCCTCGGGAAGCACCCCCTTCCCTCCCCTTGGTACGACGCGCCGGAACACCGGGCGCGTCGTCCACCCCTGGGGGTCTGTCACGACTGTGACTAGAAGGACGGATGTCCACCACATCCGCCCCCCAGACCCCCCGACTCGCGTCGCCGCTACCCAGCATAAGGCTGGGACGCCGACCGAGCCCCGCAGCCACTCAAGGCCGCCAAAGACTCGCACCGCCGCTACCCGGAATGTCCAGGGCGCCGGGCGAGCCTACCCCCTCCGTCCGGACCTCGTCCGGACCGCCTTCTACGCGCGCTCCAGATAAAAGCTCTGGGGCGTGCGGAGAAGACCCCGGGCCCTACAGCACTACTCTCCAAGGAGAGATGGGTGCGAGGGCCCCGACTTGCGCCGCCGCTACCCAGCATAAGGCTGGGACGCCGGCCAAGCCCCGCAGCCACTCAAGGCCGCCAAGGCTCGCACCGCCGCTACCCGGACTGTCCGGGGCGCCGGGCGAGCCTACCCCCTCCGGGAGGCGTGAAGCCTCCCCAACACACGGTCGCAGAGGATAGGGAGAGCGGCGCACCGTAATACCGACACTCCTCTTCCCCTGCGACCCCACCGCGCCGCCATCAAACGGTGACGGCCCCGTCTCCCTCAGCTGCAGTGCGACCCCCACACTGCAGCCCACCTCAGTTGCGGCCCAGATCCCACCGCAACCTACCGGCCGCTTCGACAGGGCCCGTGGCAAAGCCCTAGAAGAAGCGGCCCCTCCTCGGGTTCCACTTTGCTTCACCGTGGGTGGGGAAAACCACGGCTACTGAGCCCCCCCGCCGCGACAAGGCGGGAACCCACTGGGGGGGAACCTAACCTAACCTAACCTAACCTAACCTAACCTAACCTAACCTAACCTAACCTAACCTAACCTAACCTAACCTAACCTAACCTAACCTAACCTTTTTTTTTTTTTTTTTTACTTTGGGAAATGCATTTACGCATCCCCGCCGTGTGGGGACACGAGCGGGGTATGTCGGACTCGAGCGCCACGGCCGCAGCAATGGCGCTAATACCGACTAAAACCCAAAGGTGTTCCACCGCGACAGCACGTCGGACGGGGCCACGGGACCATGCAGAGTATGCACCGCAGCCCCATCCCGCCGTCTGCCCGCCCCTGGGCGGACCCTCCTCGGGAAGCACCCCCTTCCCTCCCCTTGGTACGACGCACCGGAACACCGGGCGCGTCGTCCACCCCTGGGGGTCTGTCACGACTGTGACTAAAGGGACGGATGTCCACCACATCCGCCCCCCAGACCCCCCGACTCGCGTCGCCGCTACCCAGCATAAGGCTGGGACGCCGACCGAGTCCCGCGGCCACTCAAGGCCGCCAAGGCTCGCACCGCCGCTACCCGGAATGTCCAGGGCGCCGGACGAGCCTACCCCCTCCGTCCGGACCTCGTCCGGACCGCCTTCTACGCGTGCTCCAGATAAAAGCTCTGGGGCGCGCGGAGAAGGCCACCGGGCCCTACAGCACCTGCTCTCAAAGGAGAGGTGGGTGAGAGGGCCCCGACTTGCGCCGCCGCTACCCAGCATAAGGCTGGGACGCCGGCCAAGCCCCGCAGCCACTCAAGGCCGCCAAGGCTCGCACCGCCGCTACCCGGACTGTCCGGGGCGCCGGGCGAGCCTACCCCCTCCGGGAGGCGTGAAGCCTCCCCAACACACGGTCGCAGAGGATAGGGAGAGCGGCGCACCGTAATACCGACACTCCTCTTCCCCTGCGACCCCACCGCGCCGCCATCAAACGGTGACGGCCCCGTCTCCCTCAGCTGCAGTGCGACCCCCACACTGCAGCCCACCTCAGTTGCGGCCCAGATCCCACCGCAACCTACCGGCCGCTTCGACAGGGCCCGTGGCGAAGCCCTAGAAGAAGCGGCCCCTCCTCGGGTTCCACTTTGCTTCACCGTGGGTGGGGAAAACCACGGCTACTGAGCCCCCCCGCCGCGACAAGGCGGGAACCCACTGGGGGGGTAACCTTTTTTTTTTTTTTTTTTTTTTTTTTTTTTACGTGGGGAAATGCAGTTACGCATACCCATCCGCCGGGGGGACGGATGGGTTATGTCGGGCTCGACACCAGAGTGGTGCCCCTACCGACTAAAACCCCACGGTGTTCCTTCTGCAATGACAGTACTGACTGGGCCGCGGGACCGCTCTCGCATTCACCGCAGCCCCGTCATTGCCACCATCCTCCCCAAAGGGTGGACCCATCTCGGGATAGGACGACTCCTTCTCCCATACAATTTTTTGTGCGATGCACCGGAACACACAGTGCATCGTCTACTCCGGAGGACCTATTCATTGGGAGGCGCTAGATGCCCCCGCATCCAACACCCTAGGTCCTCCAAGCGGAGACGGACTGCGAGCCTGATTGGCTTGTCTCCTTCGCACCCTCCGCCGCGGATGAGCAAGAGGATCCACCTCTCTCTCCCGCTCCTCGGCTTCCCTTCGCGACACAACTGTTTCACAGAAGGAAACCATTGCGTCCCATGACCTCTCATCGGCGACCATCTTTGTTATGATGGTCGGCAATGAGAGGTCTGCCCCCACGACCGCGACTAGGGATTGTCGCGGTTCCGCCTCCCCTGGGCATGCCTCCAGTACGTGCTGTGCAGTGTCTTCCGCACTGCCGCACCGGTGGCACTCAGGGGTCTCCTCCCTTCCGGCTACGCGACACAGGTATCTCCCGAAACAGCCATGTCCCGTGAGAACCTGTGTCACCCGGAAGGTCAGTGTCCCATGCTGTCTTTGGACCCACTCCACGAGTACGGGCCGGATCGCCTCAAGAAGCCGTTGAGCTCCAGTTCCCCTTTCTGTGGGTGCATCGAGCCTCTGTCCCCACGATTCCAAGGCTTTGGCCCTGGCAGCCATTCGCCATCGCACTACCTCTTGCGGCGCGGGACACATATTTTGGTCTCTCGCACGCGCTCTGCGCCAGAAGACCGATGACAGGACCTCGGCCTCCAGATCCCACGGTAGGGAGCCAGCGAGGATGCAAGCTACCTCGTGGGAGAGTGTGCGGTAGCCCCTGCACACTCTCACGGCCATCACTCGCTGGGCTCGGCGCAGTAGTGCGACCTCCCCGCGGTCAAGAGACCCCGCCCATATGGGAGCGCCGTATAGGGCCATTGAGCGTACTACCGCCATGTAGAGGCGGCGGCAACTCCCATTTCCCCCGCCGATATTGGGGAGAATGTGGCTCAATGCAGCTGCAGTGCCCTTCAGTTTGGGGGTCAAGCGCTGCAGGTGCGCTCCAAACCTCCATCTGCTCTCAAGCACGACCCCGAGGTATTTTAGCGTGGAACCGACAGCTATGGAGGTTCCCCCGACCATAATTTTTGAGCCTGCGGGTGGCGCCCTCCGAGGAGCGTGAAAGCAGATGGCCTCAGATTTGTGGAGCGCCACCCCCAGGCCCAATTGTCGGATCCTGGCCACCACCGCTGCGACTCCAGCCGTCGCCAAGATCGACGCCTCCCTGAAAGTTTTTCCCGAGGCGGTAACCAGCGTGTCGTCAGCATAACAAATGACGTTGACGCCACGAAGGTTAGCACCTCGGAGGACCCAGTCATACCCCAAGTTCCACAGAGGTGGCCCTAAGGCCGACCCCTGCGGAACGCCGCACGTCATGGGGCTTCGCTCCTCCCCCTCTTTGGTTGGGAAAACTACTTCCCTGTCTGAGAGGTAGTCCCCAACAATGCGCTGGAGGTACTGGGGTATACGGTGGTACCCGAGAGCTCCTTTTATTGTGCTCCACGGCAGGCTGTTGAAAGCGTTGGTGATGTCCAGTGACACTGCCAACATCACCCCGCCACTGGAGCAGGCCTCCTCAGACAGGTTCCGGACGCAGGATATCGCATCCAGCGTTGATCGACCCCTACGGAACCCAAACTGGGTTTCGGCCAAGTTGGGTCCAACCGTCTCCAGGTGCCTGGCGATACGGGCGGCGACGACACGCTCCAACAGCTTGCCCGCCTCATCGAGCAGCACAATTGGACGATATCCTGACGGTTCGTCCACCGGTCGTCCTTCTTTTCGAAGAAGAACGAGTCTTCCTCCCTTCCACCGTCTGGGGAACCTCCCCTCCCGCATGCAGCGGGTGAAAAGTTCCCCCAGGCGGGATCCCAGAGCGTCCTGTGCGATGGCCCACGCACGACCAGGTATGCCATCTGGCCCCGGTGCCGTGTTTTTGGCCCTCATTCTCAGGACGGCCGCTCCCAATTCTCCTTCCGAGACATCGGGGGGCTGCTCTTCCTCCTCTCCTGTGTTTTCTCTCCGGGTTGCCATCATAGTGGGAGGGACAAATTCAGTTCCCGGTCTACCAGGAAGTAGTCCCTCAACCACCCGCCGAAGTGTCAGCGGCTGCAACGTGCTGGTGACGGGGGGTGCCCATGGTCGAAGTTTTTGCCTCGCCAGCAAGTACGGACGTCCCCACGGATCTCGCTCCAGAGTCTCCAGCAATTGCCTCCACGCACCCGCCTTGGCCTCGCTGATGGCAACACGGAGAGCCTTGGACGCCTCTCTATAGGCGGCATAGAGGGCGTCCGACTCTGCCGTTTCCTGTCGTCTTCTTCTGCGGTACCTCTGGTATTGGCGACGCCTCGCAACACACCGGCGACGGAGATCGGCAATTTCCTCCGACCACCAGTAGACCTGGCGCTTAGATGGCATGGCCTTCGCGCGAGGCATGGCAGCATCGCAGATGCACGTCATTACCTCGCACAGTTCATCTGCCTCCGCATCCAGATCCAGGGGCTCCGGAGGAGGAGCGTTCCACGCCTGGACTATGGCTGCCTCCTGCAGCAAATCTGTATCCAGGCGTTTCAGAACCCATCGCGGGCCGGAGCTGGGGGGGGGGGGGGGTAACCTAACCTAACCTAACCTAACCTTTTTTTTTTTTTTTTTTTTTTACTTTGGGAAATGCATTTACGCATCCCCGCCGTGTGGGGACACGAGCGGGGTATGTCGGACTCAAGCGCCACGGCCTCGGCAGTGACGCTAATACCGACTAAAACCCAAAGGTGTTCCACCGCTGCAGCACGTCGGACGGGGGCCGCGGGACCATGCAGAGTATGCACCGCAACCCCCTCCCGCCGCCTGCCCGCCCCTGGGCGGACCCGCCTCGGGGAAGCACCCCCTTCCCCCCCTTGGTACGACGCGCCGGAACACCGGGCGCGTCGTCCACCCCTGGGGGTCTGTCACGACTGTGACTAAAGGGACGGATGTCCACCACATCCGCCCCCCAGACCCCCCGACTCTGGTCGCCGCTACCCAGCATAAGGCTGGGACGCCGACCGAGTCCCGCGGCCACTCAAGGCCGCCAAGGCTCGCACCGCCGCTACCCGGAATGTCCAGGGCGCCGGACGAGCCTACCCCCTCCGTCCGGACATCGTCCGGACCGCCTTCTACGCGCGCTCCAGATAAAAGCTCTGGGGCGTGCGGAGAAGGCCCCCGGGCCCTACAGCACTACTCTCCAAGGAGAGTTGGGTGAGAGGGCCCCGACTTGCGCCGCCGCTACCCAGCATAAGGCTGGGACGCCGGCCAAGCCCCGCAGCCACTCAAGGCCGCCAAGGCTCGCACCGCCGCTACCCGGACTGTCCGGGGCGCCGGGCGAGCCTACCCCCTCCGGGGAGGCGTAAAGCCTCCCCAACTCACGGTCGCAGAGGATAGGGAGAGCGGCGCACCGTAATACCGGCACTCCTCTTCCCCTGCGACCCCACCGCACCGCCATTCAACGGTGGCGGCCCCGTATCCCTCAGCTGCAGTGCGAACCCCCACACTGCAGCCCACCTCAGTTGCGGCGCCAACCCCACCGCAACCTACCGGCCGCTTCGACTGGGCCCGGGAAGCACAGCCCGGAAGAAGCGGCCCCACCTCGGGTTCCTCTTGGCTTCACCGTGGGTGCCGAATCCACGGTTACTGAGCCCCCCCGCCGCGACAAGGCGGGAACCCATGGGGGGGAACCTAACCTAACCTAACCTAACCTAACCTAACCTAACCTAACCTAACCTAACCTAACCTAACCTAACCTAACCTAACCTAACCTAACCTAACCTAACCTTTTTTTTTTTTTTTTTTTTTTTACTTTGGGAAATGCATTTACGCATCCCCGCCGTGTGGGGACACGAGCGGGGTATGTCGGACTCGAGCGCCACGGCCGCAGCAATGGCGCTAATACCGACTAAAACCCAAAGGTGTTCCACCTCTGCAGCACGTCGGACGGGGGCCGCGGGACCATGCAGAGTATGCACCGCAACCCCCTCCCGCCGCCTGCCCGCCCCTGGGCGGACCCGCCTCGGGAAGCACCCCCTTCCCTCCCCTTGGTACGACGCGCCGGAACACCGGGCGCGTCGTCCACCCCTGAGGGTCTGTCACAATGTGACTAAGAGGACGGATGTCCACCACATCCGCCCCCCAGACCCTCCGACTCGCGTCGCCGCTACCCAGTATAAGACTGGGACGCCGACCGAGTCCCGCGGCCACTCAAGGCCGCCAAGGCTCGCACCGCCGCTACCCGGAATGTCCAGGGCGCCGGACGAGCCTACCCCCTCCGTCCGGACATCGTCCGGACCGCCTTCTACGCGCGCTCCAGATAAAAGCTCTGGGGCGTGCGGAGAAGGCCCCCGGGCCCTACAGCACTACTCTCCAAGGAGAGTTGGGTGAGAGGGCCCCGACTTGCGCCGCCGCTACCCAGCATAAGGCTGGGACGCCGGCCAAGCCCCGCAGCCACTCAAGGCCGCCAAGGCTCGCACCGCCGCTACCCGGACTGTCCGGGGCGCCGGGCGAGCCTACCCCCTCCGGGGAGGCGTAAAGCCTCCCCAACTCACGGTCGCAGAGGATAGGGAGAGCGGCGCACCGTAATACCGGCACTCCTCTTCCCCTGCGACCCCACCGCACCGCCATTCAACGGTGGCGGCCCCGTATCCCTCAGCTGCAGTGCGAACCCCCACACTGCAGCCCACCTCAGTTGCGGCGCCAACCCCACCGCAACCTACCGGCCGCTTCGACTGGGCCCGGGAAGCACAGCCCGGAAGAAGCGGCCCCACCTCGGGTTCCTCTTTGCTTCACCGTGGGTGCCGAATCCACGGCTACTGAGCCCCCCCGCCGCGACAAGGCGGGAACCCACTGGGGGGGAACCTAACCTAACCTTTTTTTTTTTTTTTTTTTTTTTTTTTTACTTGGGGAAATGCTTTTACGCATCCCCGCTCGAGTGGGGACAAGAGCGGGGTATGTCGGACTCGAGCGCCACGGCCGCAGCGGTGGCGCTAATACCGACTAAAACCCCAAGGTGTTCCTTCGGCGACGGCAAGTCGGACGGGGCCACGGGACCATGCAGAGTATGCACCGCAACCCCCTCCCGCCACCTGTCCACCCCTGGGCGGACCCGCCTCGGGAAGACCCCCTTCCCTCCCCTGGTACGACGCGCCGGAACACCGGGCGCGTCGTCCACCCCTGGGGGTCTGTCACGGCTGTGACTAGAAGGACGGATGTCACCCACATCCGCCCCCCAGACCCCCCGACTCGCGTCGCCGCTACCCAGCATAAGGCTGGGACGCCGACCGAGCCCCGCGGCCACTCAAGGCCGCCAAAGGCTCGCACCGCCGCTACCCGGACTGTCCAGGGCGCCGGGCGAGCCTACCCCCTCCGTCCGGACCTCGTCCGGACCGCCTTCTACACGCGCTCCAGATAAAAGCTCTGGGGCGCGCGGAGAAGGCCACCGGGCCCTACAGCACCTGCTCTCAAAGGAGAGGTGGGTGAGAGGGCCCCGACTTGCGCCGCCGCTACCCAGCATAAGGCCGGGACGCCGGCCAAGCCCCGCAGCCACTCAAGGCCGCCAAGGCTCGCACCGCCGCTACCCGGAAAGTCCAGGGCGCCGGGCGAGCCTACCCCCTCCGGGGAGGCGTAAAGCCTCCCCAACTCACGGTCGCAGAGGATAGGGAGAGCGGCGCACCGTAATACCGGCACTCCTCTTCCCCTGCGACCCCACCGCGCCGCCATTCAACGGTGGCGGCCCCGTATCCCTCAGCTGCAGTGCGACCCCCACACTGCAGCCCACCTCAGTTGCGGCCCAGATCCCACCGCAACCTACCGGCCGCTTCGACAGGGCCCGTGGCAAAGCCCTAGAAGAAGCGGCCCCACCTCGGGTTCCACTTGGCTTCACCGTGGGTGGGGAAGACCACGGCTACTGAGCCCCCCCGCCGCGACAAGGCGGGAACCCATTGGGGGGGAACCTAACCTAACCTTTTTTTTTTTTTTTTTTTTTTTTACTTGGGGAAATGCTTTTACGCATCCCCGCTCGAGTGGGGACAAGAGCGGGGTATGTTGGACTCCAGCGCCACGGCCGCAGCAGTGGCGCTAATACCAACTAAAACCCCAAGGTGTTCCTTCGGCGACGGCAAGTCGGACGGGGCCGCGGGACCATGCAGAGTATGCACCGCAGCCCCGTCCCGCCGTTTGTCCGCCCCTGGGCGGACTCGCCTCGGGAAGGGGTCTTACTGACCCCTTCCCACCTCGTGACGACGCGCCGGAACACCGGGCGCGTCGACCACCTGGAGGGTCTGTCACTTTACGTGACTAAGAAGGGGTGGCGGATGTCCCCACATCCGCCACCCCAGACCCTCCCAGCGGAGACGGCGTGCGAGCTCTGCTTGCACGCCTCCGTCTCCGCCCTCTTCGGAGCGGGTGAGCGAGGGGATCTGTCTCCCTCTCCCGCTCCTCGGCCTCCCTCTGCGACATCACCTCCTCGCAGAAAGAGGCCATCACCTCCCAGGACCTCTCGTCGGCGACCATCCTTGCCAGGATGTTCGGCAATGAGAGGTCCCCACCCATTTCCGCGGCCAGGAATAGCCGCGGATCCGCCGCCCCCGGGCACACCTCCAGCACGTGCTGCGCCGTTTCCTCGGCGCAGCCGCACTGGTGGCAGTCCGGAGTCTCCTCCCTCCGGGCCACGCGACACAGGTATCTCCCGAAGCAACCGTGCCCCGAGAGTACCTGTGTCAACCGGAAGGAGAGACTCCCATGGCCACGGTGCACCCAGTCCCTCAGCACGGGACGGATCGCCTCGAGGAGCCGGACAGCCCCGGCTCCCCTCGTCCGGTCTTCGGCGATCCGCCGGCTCCATGATTCGAGGGCGGCGTCTCTCGCCCTCTTCCGCCACTGCTCGACCTCCTGTGGGGCAGGCCGAAGGTCCTCCGCGCGTGCCCGCGCCCTCCGCCAGTACACGGAGGAGAGGACCTCGGCCTCAAGGTCCCACGGGAGGGAGCCGGCCAGGGCACAGGCCACCTCGTGGGAGAGTGTGCGGTACCCCCGACACACTCTCACCGCCATCACCCTCTGGGCCTTGTGGAGCCGGGCGACCTCCCTCGGACCCGCTGCCCCGGCCCATATGGGGGCCCCGTAGAGGGCCATGGATTTCACCACCGCCATATATAGGCGGCGGCAACTCCCCCCTCCTCCTCCGAGGTTCGGTAGGAGGCGGCTCAGCGCAGCCGCCGTCCCCATGACCCTCGGGGTTAGCCCCTCGAAGTGGGCCCCGAACCTCCATCTGCTGTCGAGCACGACACCGAGGTATTTCAGCGTCGCGCCGACAGCAATGGAGGTTCCGCCCACCACTATCTTTGAGCCTGCAGGTGGCGCCCTCCGAGGCCCGTGGAAGCAGATGGCCTCGGACTTATGGAGCGCCACCTCCAGGCCCAACCGCCGGATCCTGGCCACCACCGCAGCGACCGCGGCTGTGGCCAGGACAGACGCCTCTCGGAACGTCTGCCCCCTCGCGGTAACCAACGTGTCGTCGGCGTAACAAACGACGCCGACGCCACGAAGGTTAGCGCCCCTCAGGACCCAATCGTACCCGACGTTCCACAGGGTGGGGCCCAGTACGGACCCCTGTGGAACGCCGCGGGTCATGGGGCTCCGGCCCTCTCCCTCCTTTGTGGGGTAGACTACCTCCCGATCCGAGAGGTAGTCCCCCACGAGGCGTCGGAGGTACTGGGGTACCTTGTGCCACCCCAGCGCCCCCAATATTACGCTCCAGGGCAGGGTGTTGAACGCGTTGGCGATGTCAAGGGACACCGCCAACAACACCCCGCCACTGGAGCACGCCTCGTCGGAGAGGTCGCGGACGTGCGCTATGGCGTCGATCGTCGAGCGACCCCTCCGAAACCCGAACTGGGTGTCGGCCAAGTTCGGGCCGATATTCTCGAGGTGGTTGACGAGGCGGGCATTCACCACTCGCTCCAGGAGCTTGCCCGCCTCGTCAAGCAGCACTATTGGCCGGTACCCCGCCGGCTCGTCGGCCGGGCGCCCCTCCTTCCTCAGAAGGACGAGCCGGCCAGACTTCCACCGCCTGGGGAACCGCCCTTCCCGCAGGCAGCGGTCAAGCAGGGTCTTCAGCCGCTCCCCTAACTCCTCTTGGACGAGGGCCCACGCGCGACCGGGAATCCCATCGGGCCCCGGCGCCGTGTTCTTGGCCCTCATCCTGAGGACGGCCGCTCCCAGCTCGCCCTGCGATACCTCTGGCGTCTCCTCTTCCTCCTCCGCGGCAGGCGCCGGTAGGGCGGGAGGGACGAACTCGGTCCCCGGACTTCCGGGGAACAGTCCCTCGACCACCCTTTGGAGAACCGCCGGCTCGAGGGTGCTGGTCACTGGAGGGGCCCAGGGTCGCAGCTTCTGGCGGGCCCATTTGTAGGGCCGCCCCCATGGGTCCCTCTCCAGCGACTCCAGCAGCTCAGTCCAGGCCCGCGCCTTGGCCTGGCTGATCTCGACGCGGAGGGCCTTGCACGCCTCTCTATAGGTGATATAGAGGCGGTCCAGCTCCTCCGCGTCCTGCACCCTCCTCCGGCGGTGCCGCTGGTAGCTGCGGCGTCCTGCCAGGCACTGGCGGCGGAGCTCTGCGACCCCCTCGCCCCACCAATAGACCTGACGCTTGAGCTGTGGAGGCCTCGCGCGCGGCATGGCGGCGTCGCACACGCGTACCATGGCCTCACACAGCCCATCCGCTGCGGCGTCCAGGTCTACTTCCTCGGAGGGGGGGGCACTCCACGTCTGGACAATTGCGGCTTCTCGCAGCAAGTCCGTGTCCAGACGGGTAAGTGCCCAGCGCCGGCCAGCCGCCGGTGGCAACCGAGGGGCCCGTCCTACTAACGACGAGGAGACGCTGAATCCGATATACCTATGGTCGGAGAGCGTCTCCTCGTCCACTAGGACCTCCCAGTCCCGAACACGTGCTGCGAGCTCGGGGGTGGCAAGGGTCACGTCGATGACCGACCCACCCGAGCGTCGCACGCACGTGTTCTCCGACCCCCGGTTGACGACGCAGAGCCCCGTCTCCACCAGCCACTCATCGACGGCCTCGCCCCTGGCATCAGTCCTCGAAGACCCCCACGCCGTGGATTTGGCGTTGAGGTCTCCGAGGACGATGACCGATCGGGGACGGTTCTGGCCGATCAGGGTCCCCACTTCGCCGAGAAAACTCTCGAACTCGGCGAGGACCCTGTTGGGGGAGAAATATACCCCCACGACCACCGTCTCCCCGATCCGGGCCGCGACGTATCCCCTACCCCTCACCACATCTTCGAGGGGGGGGGATTGAGCAGGCGACTGTGTGGTGATCGCCACCAAGCCATCCAGATCCCCAACCCAGTCTGTCCTGGGCGGGATCCGGTATGGCTCGGCGATCACGGCCACCTTGGTCAACCGCTCTGCCAGACTCTGGAGGAGGAGGTCCTGAGCCCTGGCAGAGTGGTTGAGATTAGCCTGGAGGAAAGTTAGGGCCGACATCCTAACTTTCCTCCATGGCAGCCGCCTGCTCCGGAGTGGGGCGAGTCGGCTGCGACCTGACCTTGGTCGCAGCCTTCTTCTTCCGGCCCTCTATGTTGGACGGGGGCTTGGCGCAGGCCTTGCCCCCGGAGAGGTGTTCCGCCGGCTTCCCCGCGGCTGCGCACAAGGTGCAGTGGGGGGCGGCGGAGCAGCCGCTGGCCTTGTGGCCAGGTTGACCGCAGCGGTAGCATTCCCCGCTGCGGTCCACCTCGGCCTTGCACTGGGCCCTGACATGGCCCAGTGCGAGGCACCGGAAGCAGCGGCGGGGTCGGGCCTCCAGGACCTCGACCCGCGCCGCTACCCACCCCACCAACAGCCGGTTGCCGGCCGCCACTATCTTCTTGGCGGCCACTGCAGGGCACCGCACGAAGGCAGTGCCCATACCCGCCGCCCCCTTCCTGACCTCCCCGACCTTGAGGTCTAGGGCGGTGCAGCCTCCTTAGGAATTTTTTGAGCTACGCGCACAAAAGTTATGTGAAAAGTTTCGTCTGTGTGTGACTAGCAAGGATTCGTGTTGGCAGCCCTCTAGTCCCAGAGGGGCAGGAGCAGGAAGGTCGAGACTTTGGAGAGGAATAACACTGAAGAGGTCAGTTAATATCTTATACCTGTATAACAAGCAGAAAGGCCCGGTGAACACCAGTTAAAAGACGTATCGTTGAGAAAATTCTGTCAGAGTACGACCAAGATACGAGGAGCCGAAATACAGGTATTATAACCTAAAACAACCTCAAAAGCCACGCGGTTACCACTTCTAACACGAGGTAATCGTTGTCATCCAAACGTGGTGCCTCCATAGCCGACCCGAAGACTCCGCCCGACGAGTAAGGCAGGTTGCTGAACACCAGACAACATCATCCACTGCAGACCATCAGCAGACGTCAAGGTACCTTGAGGGAACTCCTGACCCCGTAGTCCCACTTCACTCGTGCTTCCACTTTTTGGAACCGGGATAGCGAGACCATTCTCCCCCCCCCATTCCCCTCTCAAATTTTCCTCACCCCTCAAATATTATTTTTCCCCCTCACCTCAGTCCATTGCCTAAGGCCCACGCCTTCGACACAGTGACGAGTGACGCAGTCCTCACACCCCTCATACGACTCCAACACCCCCGCCCCTCCCCCTCCCCCCCAACCCCAAAATTTAGGAACACTAGTATCTCATCCTCTCTCTTTTTTCCCCCCTCCCCCTAAAATTTTTTACCTCACCCCCCCGATTTGTATCTCGTAAACTAGAAGAGATAGACATACCAAGTCTGGTATCTCTGTAATCGGGAGAACGAGCCCCACATTTTGGCCCCAAAAAAAAAAAAAAAAAAAAAAAAAAACAATTTGAAAGCTTTTGGAAAAAAAAAAAAAAAAAAAAAAAAAAAAAAAAAAAAAAAAAAATACCCCACCGACTGACCGACTATTGTAGTCCCCCCTACCTCGAACCCATTCCACTATCAGTATATAGTTAAACCGCTATATTTTCCCCCACCCCCCTCAAGGTAGTACCTCACCCCCCGAGCCATAACTGTGGAACCAGAAGAGATAAAAACATCAAACTTGGTATCCCTGGAAACGGGAGAACGAGCTCTACAACTTGGCCCCATTGGAATCCCCGTCAGACGACCTCAAAACACAACACCACGCAGAGCCACCCATCAGGCTTCTGGCGCGTCCCGGCAGTACAGAAGGAAGAAACCGCAGAACATCAGCGAGATAAGTTAAGCTAAGTTAAGTACTAACAAAATTAATTAAGTATAATAATAATTTCAAAAGGAATATTAGAGTGTAAATTTAGTCCCAAAAATTATGTCGAACCCCTCAGAAATCACCCCTACCACCTCCGCGCCGGTGTCCTGCAAATCGATAGCAAATTCGCTACACAGGAAAGTACTAAAGAAAATCACATCGGCAAAAACCAGCAAGTCGGAGGTGATGAAGCCAACGCAACCCGCTAAAAAGACCATAAGTAAAAAATCCGATAGTGAAACAAAAGTCCCTAGCGCGCCGCCCAGGACACGGAGAGAGAGAAACCGCCGTTCCCCGACCCCAGAAAATATACTACCGCCACCACAAACAGCTAGCGATAACTCTGTTCTGGAGTCAACGTCGGTACCAGACACGGCTTCAGCCTATGTCGCAGCGGTAGACAGGGTAAAGGACTGGGAGCAATGCGGGATCTCCCCTCCGAAGAGGTTCGCCGTTGACGAGGCGTCGGACAGCGCATCGATCATGTCCATCCCGACTCCCCCTTCCGTGCGGAAAGGCCGGACCAGCATGCTGGTAGCGGGCAGCTTAAAGCGGACGGGAGTCGAGATGGACATGGCCACGAAAGTGGCCAACGATGCGTTTCAGCAGGGAAAGGAGGCACTGGAGGCTTCAGGAAACATAAAGCGTGAAATCAAACAGACCGCTATAGAAAGCCTCCAGAGCCTCTATGAAATAGTACTTTCCTTGTCTGACTCCCGCCAGCGTCACATCGCCAGCCTGGAACGAGAACGAACGCGACACGCCACGGAGTTGCTGTCGGCTGAAAGAGGTCATAGAAAAGAAATGACCAAAATCACAGAAAGTCTTTCGAAAGAGGTGGCTCTTGCCAGAAGTGAAATCTCAGAAACGCTCACTGAGACAAAGGCTGTACGCAACTGGCAGGGCTACGAGACGAGGGAGCCACATCAGCTTATCAAAGAAACCTCGGCAGCAGTGAAGGATCTCAGCAGTCAGATCAAAACGCTGGCCAAAGACTCTCTTGTAGTAAGTCCTAACATCGACCTAGAACCTATTAGGAGGGACTACTCTGGCTTAAAAACCGGAGTGGACTCTCTTCAGAGGCAACTCGATGAGTTCAGAAGGGACCTGCAGAGAGAACAGGATAGAACAACTGAGATCCTTCACACAAGTGCAGAGACCCTGGCATACCTCCAATCAACACCTCCCGCACCCCAAAACACGGACGCTATACAAAACATTCAGAGCATGTTGAATGAATTATATACAAAAGAACAAACACAACCCATCCCCCCCGGCCCCATCTCAATAAATATAGAGGAGCAAGTGCTGCCAATAACAGAACGTCTCGAAGCCGTATCATCAGAGCTTAGGACGATGCGGCAAGAAAAACTTCGCCAGCCCCCACCTGCTCTCAGCATAAGTGCTGAGCTTGTCCAAGCGGAAGAGGGTAACACCTCTAAGATCACATACGCAAAGGCAGCAGCGAAACCCCCTACTCTCAAACCCAACCACACCCTGATAGTGTCTACATCAGATCCCGCCGAAACGACAACAGCTGACAAATTGATCGACAGAATTAAGGTAGCGTTGGACACGAGGCTTACTGGAGCGAAGGTCGACCGAGTACGCAAAGCTAGGAACAGGAAAGTTATCCTAAGCTGCGGTACTAAGGAAGACCTTTGCCTAATACGAAGTCGTGTCCAACAAGACAAATCCCTCAAGGTGGAGACCGCGAAAGCAGGTAACCCACTAATCATCATTAGGGACGTTCTGTCGTATCACACGGACTCAGATATAGTCGAAAACCTGTTAGCACAAAACAAGCATTTGCTACAGGAGGTGGATCTGAAGGAGAGTACTGTCAGGGTGCGGTACAGGAAAAGAGCCCGCAATCTCCATGAATGCCATCCGGTGCTGGAAGTCTCTCCATTATTGCACAAAAGACTAACCGAGGCAGGAAAGGTGTACATAGGCCTCCAGAGGAGGCCTGTGCATGACCATTCTCCATTGGTGCAGTGTACCAAATGCCTCGGTTTCGGCCACACGAAAACAGTCTGCCGGGAGAGGGACGAGCTCTGCAGTCACTGTGGAAGGTCCCACTCCTGGGAACAATGCAATGCCAGGAGAGAAGAAAAGCCACCGCGATGCATAAATTGCTCGACCGCGCAGCCAAAGAGACCCAGTACGGACCTGGAGCACAATGCTTTTAGCAGCATATGCCCAGAGAAGGTAAAATGGGATGCGATAGCGCGGTCAAGAATTTCGTATTGCTGAGGGCACCGTAGAGGTACAACGATCAATTCCCCGAAGGGATGGCGGTACAGGTTTGCGTTTCATCCAAGCAAACCTGAATCGCTCCAAGGAAGCAACAACAGAGTTGCTAAAGGCTGCAATGGATGGGGGAGTTTCGGTCGCTCTTGTCCAAGAACCCTACGTAGGGAACAAGGGCGTCCTAAAACAATACCCGGGAACTCGCATAATCCAATGCAGTCTAAACAGGCAAAAACCGGTAAAAGCAGCGGTTATCGTCTTCGGTGACAAGCTGGAGGTAATACATGACCCCCAGCTCGTCACGGAAACAGAAGCAGCTGTCCTACTGGTCAACAAAGGCCTGAAACTTGGAGTGATATCCGTCTACCTGGAAGGGAACCAAGACATCGATCCGTACCTCGACAGGATCAAGGCATTCACTGAAAAACTAGCGACCAAAGATCTCATAGTCGCCGGAGACATGAATGCCTGGAGCCACTGGTGGGGAAGTACAATAACAAATGAAAGAGGAGAAGCCGTCCACTCTTTCTTCAATGAAATGGGCTTGCAGATTCTCAACACCGGAGATACACCAACTTTCGAGGTCATCAGAGGAGGCACGCACTGCACTAGTAGAGTAGACGTAACAACCTGTAGCGCGCCGCTTCTGGCGAAAATCGAGGGTTGGCAGGTAGACAGAAGTCTCACAACATCAGACCATAACGCTATCACCTTCACTTTGCGCTTAACAAGGGACCTTGAACTCCTGAGGCCGATAACTACGCGCATATATAACACCAGGAAGGCGAAGTGGTCAGATTTCATGTCACACCTAAAAACCTCCCTCGCGGAGAGCAACATAACATCAACCGCTGTGAGTGAATTAGTAAGCCCTAGCGACCTTGAAAATATGATCACAAGCTATACAGAAAGTATCCACGCAGCCTGCAAATACTCCATCCCAAAGCCAGGTCTGCGAAAGGGGAACCCAGTTCCTCCGTGGTACACGAAAACGCTTGTTGATCTCAAAAGAGAGGTCCTCAGAAAAAAGAGAAGGATAAGAAACGCCGCTACCGATCGAATTCAAACGGTAATAGAAGAGTACCAAATTGCGAGAAAAGAGTACAAAGAGAAAGCCGAAAAAGCCCAAACTGAAGGCTGGAAAGAGTTCTGCACTAATCAGGAGAAAGAAAGCATGTGGGATAAGATCTACAGAGTGATCAGGAAAACCTCGGTAAGGCAGGAGGACATACTCCTGAGAGACACCGATGGGATCACTCTATCCCCGCAGCTATCTGCAGAACTTTTAGCCAGAACCTTCTATCCCGACGACTCTGTGAGCACAGATCAGCCGTGCCATACAGAATTGCGAGAACAGACACGAGAAAAACCAACGGACCTACCGGAAGATGACCCACCTTTCACGTCAGTAGAATTGGAGGCAGTATTACAAACGCTGAATCCGAAAAAAGCCCCAGGACCAGACGGGCTTACTGCTGACATCTGCGCCGCAGCCATTCGAGCCGAAAGAGAAGTTTTCATGGCAATGGCTAACAAATGCCTATCGCTACGATACTTCCCGCAGCAGTGGAAGGCGGCGCACGTGGTCATTATACGGAAACCCGGAAAGACCGACTATACACATCCAAAGTCGTATCGTCCAATAGGACTTTTGTCTGTTCTCGGAAAAGTCGTCGAGAAGCTTTTGGTAGGTCGATTCCAATGGCATCTCCTCCCAACACTCAGTAAGAGACAATACGGTTTCATGCCCCAACGAGGAACTGAAGACGCCCTCTATGACTTGGTAGAGCACATTAAAGAAGGAATACACGGAAAGAACATTGTACTCCTCATCTCCCTAGACATAGAAGGCGCTTTCGATAATGCATGGTGGCCCGCCCTGAAACACCAGCTAGCGAAGAAGAGGTGTCCATCCAACCTCTACGAGATGGTATGCTCGTATCTCAGCGACCGAACCATCAAGGTAAACTACGCCAGAGCAGCACACGAGAAGGAAACTACCAAGGGATGCGTCCAAGGATCAATCGCAGGACCAACCTTTTGGAACGTTATCCTAGACTCGTTACTGCAACAGCTAGAAGCTGAGGGAGTATACTGTCAAGCATTCGCGGACGACGTCGTTCTCGTATTCACAGGCCAGTCAAACACCTTAGAGCAGAAAGCCAACGAAACACTGGATAGGATTGTGGAATGGGGTAATAAAAACAAACTGAACTTTGCAGCGCACAAAACCAATGCAATGCTGCTAACAAAACAGTTGAAGTTTACTGCCCCGAACCTGACCATGTCCGGTGTCCGGCTAACCCTCGTCGAGGAAGTCAAACTGCTCGGTCTAGTGATCGACCGCAGGCTCACTTTCAAAGCTCACGTAACCGCACAGTGTAAAAAGGTAGCGGATATTTATAAGCAGCTAGCGTGTGCAGCGAAGGTGACCTGGGGACTCAACAGCGAGATCACGAGAACGATTTACGTCGCTGTGGTGGAACCCATAGTCATGTACGCCTCAAGCGTATGGGCGCATGCAACAGACCTCGAAGTGAATAAGTCCCATCTGAATTCACTTCAAAGAGGTTTTGCCCAGAAAATATGCAGAGCATACCGTACTGTTTCTCTCACGTCAGCACTGGCACTCTCTGGTCTACTCCCGATAGACCTGAGAGTGCAAGAAGCTGCAAGCCTGTACAGAGTGAAGAAAAGCTTCTCCCCACATTACCTCCTACCGGATATGGAACTCGAACGGAATGTCAGTTTTCTGGACCAGCCACACCCATCCACACAAACATCTGTGGACTTCGAGTTCCTCGACAACATTCCGAACCAGGTAGACGGACCCCAAATCTACACAGACGGCAGCAAAATTGAGGGTCAAGTAGGTGCTGCCCTTACCTGGTGGGAGGAAGGAAGAGAAGTTAAATACTCCACTTTTAAGCTCCACTCCGAATGCACGGTCTTCCAATCGGAACTCTATGCCCTTTACCAAGCGACTCAAATGATAAAATCGAGCAAAGACCCTCTGGTCAGTGTTCTGAGTGACTCAAGATCCTCACTCGAACTGCTACGAAATCACAAAACGAGCCACCCCTTGGTGAAGTGCATAAAGGAAAACATTGGAAAGATCAGTGCGGAGGGAAGATCCGTTCGCCTGTTCTGGTTAAGAGCGCACGTGGGAACTGCTGGTAACGAGAGAGCTGATGAGCTCGCGAAATCAGCGGCACTCACCGTAGCCTCCCGGGACTACGAAAGGATCCCCTTGTCCTACGTCAAAAAAAAGATACGCGAGGAATCAGTCCGGATGTGGCAAGACCGGTACGAAACCTCCGACAAAGGTACAGTCACGCAGAAGTTCCTCCCGGACATTGCTAAGGCATACCGGTTGACGAGAACCACGAAGTTGACTCCCTACCAAGTTCAGGCCTTGACAGGACACGGAGGAATTGCTGAGTATTTGTACAGGTTTAAGCTTATAGAACACCCTGGATGCGAGTGCGACTCTGACATCCCCGAGACGGTATGGCACGTGATCCTCGAATGCCCTCGCTTCCTCTCCGCACGGCAGGACCTTGAATTTCAGATTGACAGAAAGCTCGTGGCGAAGGATCTACACGACATCCTCACAGATCCAGATAGCAGACCACACTTTCTGTCTTTCATTGAAAGGTCCTTTCGAATAGCGGCCGCGAGAAACTCCACCCTAAAAACATCCCCCCCCACAATGGCAAACACACAGTTTACACCAAGTCATTCTACAGGAGCCACTCCTAAGGCGACTCCCATGCAAGAAACCTTTCTGAAAAGCATAGCTATCGAACAACTTTTAGCCTGCGCTGACAGAGGGGTGCCGGGTATCCGAATTCGCGGTGTGGCTCTCTTCATGGACAACAATAAAGAGAGATTTGGGATAGGCTTTTGCCTCGCCTGGAACCAGAAACGCGTCCGCTTATCGCCTGGATTAGCATGTCTGCTAAACGGGAGCACCGCTAAGGTTACCATGAAGCGGAAAACATACGATGCTTTGCCAGTGTCTGAGGCTGCAGGTCACCGATGCCGACTAGTGCGATCGAAAAACAAAACGATCGCACTGTTCGAGTGGGCGGACCAGTCTCCTTTTACGCAGGCGAGCTCGTTCCTCTCGAAACTGGCAGAGAACCCAGACTGCTCTCCCAGAGTGATAAGTGTCGACGCGATGATGATTGAGTATTCGAAAGGAGAAGTCGAAGACCGGCTAGGTTGCACTAAGGCCTCAGAGCATCACGAGGTCGTCGTGTACGAGGATAGAGGAGAAAATTTGAGTTTTCTCAAGACCCCGATACACGGCAGTCCATCTGCAACGGATAGCTGGGGACATCCCGTTCCGAATCCAAGCAGCATCAGCGGTTCCGAAAGGGCACAGCAAAAAGCAGCTGCTGACAAAGCCACATCACATCAAAGTGGTAGCCGTGGGGAAAGCAAAGGCAAGGTCTCTGCTTTCCTGACGGCATTCAGCGCTGCCGCGCAGAGCTTGTTCCGGATAGCTCCAAAAGATAATCAGCTGACTTCAACGGTGACTCCGAGGGCGCCTCCACAGCTTCAGCAAGCCGCCCGAACAAAAGCCGACAAGGGACAGGTCTCTCCGCCCCGCTTCATCCCTGCTTCGGGGCCATCAGACCACGCCAGAAACGCCCTCCTGGAGTTTCTAGCCATTACGAGGGCGACTAGAACAGTCAACCTCAGGAACTGCGATAACATCCTGCAGTCCTTTAGGCTAGAAAACGAAAGCCTCTTAACGGTGAGGCTTGAGGAGGCAGAGGCAGCCATATACAACAATGAAACTTCCCAGGTCATCAAGGGAACCATTAAAGGTCAGTATATGGCAGCCTACAGCGCGAGAAGTGGTTTTGTGGCACTGAGTCGGGATGAGACGGAACGGACGGGAACCCCGAAGTACGCGACACCACCAAACGACCCCATCGTAGTCGTCTCCCGGTGTACCAAGATTATGCTAGATGACAGGATCCTTGAAATGGCAAAATCCATCGAAGGGAGCCCTGATGTCGATGCATTGTGGAAAAACTGGGAGATACCGAAAATCCGATGGGTCAATGGTGTTCCAGGATGTGGGAAAACTACCTGGGTGGTTAGACACTTCGATGTGGACAAGGACGTTATCATCACTACAACATCTGAAGCAGCCAAAGATCTGAGAGAGAAGCTTGCGCACCGCATAGGTGACTTGGTGAAAACCAGAGTGCGCACCATGGCTTCTGCTCTCGTAAATGGTTTCAACAAACGTGAGAAATTTATCCGCCTAATCGTGGATGAGGCTCTCATGAACCATTTTGGGGCCATCGTAATGGCCTCACGGCTGTCTGGTGTTAGCGAACTTGAACTCATTGGAGATGTCAATCAGCTGCCTTATATCGACAGGGAAAATCTCTTCGAGTTAAGGTACTGCCGCCCAGACCTGGTATCTAACATCAGCCAGGAGTGGTTGTGCACACATCGGAACCCGATGGATGTCGCGTACGCACTGAGGGAAATATACTCCGGTATATATTCGTCAGTTCCCCGTATTAAGTCCTTGGAGCAGAGAAGGTATACTGGTGCGAACATACCCAATACCCTCCCCAACACCCTTTTCTTGGTCTACACACAAGAAGAAAAGGAGACCCTGATCAACCAGGGTTACGGGGGAGGCATGGGGTCGCACACGCTTACTATCCACGAAGCCCAGGGACTGAAGTACGAGTCGGTCATCGCGATTAAGATTCAGGGCAAAATGAAGCTGCATGATAGTGTCCCACACGCGGTCGTCGCAGTCTCGCGGCACTCCAGGAGCTTCATCTATTACGCCGATGACGATAGAGACGCCATCAGCCGTTTCGTGCGGCGGGCGATGGCAGCGTCACCAAAGACCATCAGACAGTATAACTTACAAATGGCTATCAAAGACCGAAACGCGGCGGTGATGGAGGCTCTGAGCCGGGTAGTGGAGTTGGACGACATTTAATAAATAATAATAAATTGTGTGATTGTTGTGTACATGTTTCTATGACAAAAGAAAAATCTTTGTATAAATTATGCGTGTATGCCCGGAGCACTCACGCTCACCTAGAAGCTTCTTCTTGTGGCGGCGTCGTGTGGCGGGTCGCCCTCTTCCCTCCAATATGGTTGAGGAGAGCGATGGCTGGCACATGCGTCAGACTCGTGAACGGGTGCTGCTTGCGGGGGCTGGACTGCTCGCGGTATACACGTAACTTAGAGTATATAAATAAATAGATATTATATAGAATTAAATAACAGAAAAATGTATTAACACTAATCTTAAGTACCTTAAGTTCCTTCTGTACGTCAATTAGATATTAAGACAATTGTAAGTTAATAAAAATTAGAATCATGTTAACAAATGACACGGACCCTGGTGTCTGTGGTGCTGAAATAATCAATAAAAAAAAAAAAAAAAAAAACCTAACCTAACCTAACCTAACCTTGGAAGATATGAGTATGCAGGTGCTCAACAGCGGCACCACCCCAACTTACTTCACCATCAGGGGTGGTCAAATCTATAGCAGTTTTGTGGATATAACGGCCTGCACTGCGGATTTGCTGGACATCGTAGACGACTGGAACCTAGATGAAGGCATGACGAGCTCGGACCATAACACCATAATCTTTAAAATTAGACAAACTAGAGCTAAAGGCATAAGTATTAGTAGAACTACAAGAATCTTCAACAGTAGAAAAGCAAACTGGTGCCAGTTTCATTTGAAAATGGCTCAGTTGCTCAAAGAAAACCAAATCAATAGTTTAGGATTCGATTACATACAAAATAAAGCAGAACTAGAAACTAAAATAAAAATATACATAGATATTATAATCAAAGCATGCAACGCTAGCATTCCGAACATAAAACGTAAAATAATGGTCAACTTACCGTGGTGGTCCGAAAAGCTCGCCAGGCTGAAGAAGGAGGTCGCTACCAAGAAGCGCAGGATCCGATGTGCAGCGCCGGTCCGAAGAAACAAAGTCGTTGCTGAGTACCTGGAAATAAAAGAAAAGTATGAAAATGAATCAGAAAAGGCGCAGGTTGAAAGCTGGAAGGAGTTCTGTGGGAAGCAGGACAAGGAGGGAGTATGGGAAGGAATATACAGAGTCATAACAAAAACAAGCAAAAGGCACGAGGACCTGCCTTTGGTTGTAGACGGACGGGGACTTGACCCAAAAGAATCCGCGAAGCTGCTAGCAGAAACTTTTTACCCGGATGACAGAAGAGAATTCGAAAATACAGACCATAAGCGCATTAGAGCCAAAGCCGACCAAGTGAATATAGTGGGTCATGATGAAATCCATGACCCGCCATTTACCCATGAGGAGCTCAAGGCTTCGGTTGAAACATTTAACCCTAAAAAAGCCCCTGGTTCAGATGGCTTAACAGCGGATATCTGTAAGCACGCAATATATCAGGATCCGGAGATTTTCCTCTCACTGGCGAATAAGTGCTTGGATCTGGGTTACTTTCCAATCCCGTGGAAGGAAGCAACTGTTGTGATATTGCGAAAACCGGGAAAGAAAAGCTACACAGATCCAAAGTCTTATAGACCAATCGGGCTTCTGCCGGTGATGGGGAAGATCCTTGAAAAAATGCTTGTGGCTCGAATAAAATGGCACATTATGCCTCGGCTCAGCTCTCGCCAATATGGGTTTGTGCCCCAGAAGAGCACTGAAGACTCCCTCTATGATCTGGTCAAGCACTTACGCGTAAAGCTAAGTCAGAAAAAGCTTATTTCGCTTGTGTCACTAGACATAGAGGGAGCATTTGATAGCGCGTGGTGGCCGGCGATAAGGGTAAGACTAGCTGAGGTTATGTGCCCCATTAACATAAGAAGGGTCATAGACAGTTATCTGGATGACAGAAGGATAAAAGTGCGGTACGCGGGCGAGGAGGTGACTAAAGAGACCACGAAGGGATGCGTGCAGGGGTCTATAGGTGGTCCGATACTCTGGAATCTTCTCCTCGACCCGTTGTTGCAAGGTTTGCAGCTTCGCGGGGATTACTGTCAGGCCTTCGCTGACGATGTCGTCTTAGTGTTTGATGGGGATACCGCGTTGGAGGTTCAGCGACGTGCCAATGACGCCCTCGCCTACGTTCAGCGGTGGGGTATTGAAAATAAGTTAAAGTTCGCACCGTATAAAACAAATGCCATGGTTTTGACACAGAAACTTAAGTTCGATACCCCACGGCTGAGCATGGGAGGGGTCGACATAGGCACGTCGAAAGAAATCAAACTTCTGGGGCTCTGGATAGACGACAAGTTGACGTTCAACGTCCATGCTGCAAATATATGCAGAAAGGCGTTGAATATATACAAGCTGCTGTCCAGAGCTGCCAGAATCAGTTGGGGCCTCCACCCGGAAGTAATCCGCTCTATCTATAACTCGGTGGTAGAGCCGGTGCTAATGTATGCGGCGAGCGTCTGGGCAAACGCGACCGAAAAACTCGGGGTACAGAAGCAGTTAAACGCTGTCCAAAGAGGGTTTGCGCAGAAACTGTGCAGGTCCTATCGCACGGTCTCCCTAAACTCGGCACTTGCGCTGACCGGGTTACTACCCCTTGACCTCAGAATACAGGAGGCAGCTGCCCTGTATGAGGTGAAGAGGGGGGTACCCCGGGCAGCCCTAGGGGATAGGGAGATCGAGACACCGACAGCGTTCGTCGATACACCACATCCGGAGCAGCATATAAGCCTGAAATTTTTATGCCTGGAAAGCGCGCAAGCAGTGACCGCACACAACACGCAAGCAGTACGCATTTTCACGGACGGTAGCAAGATTGAAGGAAAAGTTGGGGCGGCATTGTCTCTTTGGAGCAATGCCACCGAAACTAAATACCTAAAATTGATGCTGGCGTCCCACTGCACTGTTTTTCAGGCTGAATTGCTGGCTATATGGAAGGCGACGGATGAGGCGCTTAAGAGACCCGAGATGAGCGTCGGGATTTATAGTGACTCTAGGTCGTCTTTAGAAACAGTGGTCAATAACCGCTCCCTCCATTCCCTCGCAATCAAGGCACGGAGTAACCTAGTGGAGTGCAGAAAGCTGAACAAGCGAGTAGAGCTCTACTGGATTAAAGCACATGCAGGCCTCGAGGGAAATGAGAGAGCGGATCAGCTGGCTAAAGACGCAGCCCTTAAGACTAAAACTAAACCTCACTACGACCAATGCCCGATTTCTTTTGTCAAGCGACAAATCCGAATGGGAACGCTGGACACATGGAATCGACGATACAAGTCCGAGGATACTGCCGGAGTCACAAAACTGTTTTTGCCTGATATACTCTCGTCCTACAAAATCATTAGGGAAATATCACCATGTGGTGTTCTCACGCAAGTGATGACAGGGCACGGTGGGTTCTCCGAATACTTGCATCGCTTCAAGTGTAAAGAGAACCCATCGTGCATCTGTGAACCAAATAAGGATGAAACCATTATGCACATCCTGACAGAATGCCCAGCATACTCTCGAGAAAGGCTCGATATTGAACAAGAGATTGAGGAAAGGGTCACGACAGATAATATTAATAAAATAATGTCCGACAAAAACATTCGAACTAAATTCATAGAATATTGTATAAACATAGCATCCAGGGTAATAAAAAGAAATAAATAGATAGATAAGCGAAATTGAGTACCTATATTTTATAATATAGTTATATCAATAACAAAGTATTTAATGTATAAAAATTTAAGTTTAAAGATAAATCACGTTACTATATTTTATTGTTCATTTAGGTACTTCTACCAGACTCTTGGGAACAACGTATGGGTCAATTGATCCATAAGTATGTCCTTTGGTACTCTTTTGTTATTATCATTATTGTGATAAATTGTTGATAATAGTCTTTGTATAAAATATTAACTCGGCAAAATATTGTAAAGCAAACCTAAAAAAGGTCCCCGACTATATTGGGGGAGAAAAGATAAAAAAAAAAAAAAAAAAAAAAACCTAACCTAACCTAACCTAACCTAACTTAACCTAACCTAACCTCGCATCGCATCCAGCCGATCATATGGACATAGAGTTTGTACGTTTGGTAGACCAAAGCCTTGTGGACCGGTACAATGTGCAAGAGGTGCGAATTTTCACCGACGGCAGCAAGATTGAGGGGAAGGTCGGAGCTTCACTATCCTTGTGGAATGGTGAAGCCGAGATTCAGAACCTCAAACTTAGTCTGTCCGCGTACTGCACAGTCTACCAGGCGGAGCTTTTGGCCATATGTAAGGCCACGGGCGTTATCCTCAAAAGGAGGGAGGTGAGCTATGGTCTGTACAGCGATTCGAGGGCCGCATTGGAGACGATCGCTAACCATGGTTCCCTCCACCCTCTAGCCGTCGAGACCAGGAGGAACCTGCGGAAGGCATTGGCGCAGGGCAAAGATGTATCTTTGTTCTGGGTCAAGGCCCATGCAGGACTTCCTGGTAACGAACGTGCCGATGAGCTGGCGAAGGAGGCTGCACTGACGTCAAAGAGGAAACCGGAGTACGACCAGTGTCCCATATCATATGTTAAGCGGTTGATACGAAATAGATGCACGACAGAATGGAACAAAAGATACACCGCAGGGGACACAGCGTCCACTACTAAGCTCTTCCTCCCAGATGTGAGGTGCGCGTACAGATTCGTGCAAAAATTTAAGCCGGCAGGTATGCTTACTCAGATCCTTACGGGGCATGGTGGATTCTCCGAGTACTTAAACCGGTTTAAGTGCAAGGATAATCCATCATGTCTCTGCGAACCCGACATTGTGGAAAATGTGCCGCACATCCTTACCCAATGCCCAATCCACGCTTTGTTAAGACTCGATCTAGAGCAAAGAGTAGGGGTCAAAATTAATAGGGACAATTTACACGACATGCTTACCGGTAAAACGACCAGTGCAAAATTTGTGGAGTACTGTATTCAAATATGTACAATAGTTAATAACAGAAATAAAACATTAGATAGATAAGTAATTGTTAAGTTATATATTGAATTATATAATCATTAGCAAAATTAAGACACTAGAATAGAAAATAAAAGTAGAGTATGAATAGTAGTATAACATGATATATATGTATAAGAATATATAAAAATAATAAGGTCAAGATGAGGAATGGGTTGGAAATGTTTCGAATAAGATAGATTGTAAGTACTTTAGTTACTTGATATTGTTTTTTATATTTTTAATTTCTTTTTACATGTGTAGCATTAATGATACATTTATCCCGAAGATATATACCCGTAGATTTAATAGAAAGACGAGAGAAAGAAGATGTTATAAAATAAGTTAATAAAGAGATTAGATATAAGGCACCTAACTATAGAGTCAAAGAAATAGAAAAAATAATGCCCTTTGAAGTAGTTCAATCCTGAAAGAACATTCGGGGGACAGAGCCGAAAAAAAAAAAAAAAAAAAAAAAAAAAAAAAAAAAAAAAAAAAAAAACTAACCTAACCTAACCTAACCTAACCTAACTTGGAAAGAAGCAACGGTCATTGTGCTCAGGAAACCAGGCAAAGAGGACTATAGGATCTCAAAATCCTATAGGCCTATCGGATTGTTACCAGTGATGGGAAAAATCCTGGAGAAAATGCTGGTAGGTAGACTAAAATGGCACATAATCCCGCATTTAAGTACTCGCCAGTACGGATTCATGCCTCAGCGCAGTACCGAGGACTCCCTCTATGTCTTGACAAACTACATACGCAAAAAGCTGGAACAAAAAAAGATAATAACAATAATATCACTAGACATAGAGGGAGCCTTCGACAGCGCTTGGTGGCCGGCAATAAGGATTCGTCTGGCCGAGGAAAAATGCCCAGTTAACCTTCGGAGAGTCATAGACAGCTATCTACAAAGCAGGAGGGTAAAAGTCCGTTACGCTGGGGAAGAATGCGAAAAGAACACCACTAAAGGGTGCGTGCAGGGGTCGATAGGAGGCCCGATTCTTTGGAATCTCCTACTCGATCCCCTGCTCCAGGAATTGGAAAGACGTGGCGATTATTGCCAGGCCTTCGCCGACGACATTGTTCTGGTGTTTGACGGAGACACGGCGATGGAGATCCAGCGGCGTGCAAATGCCGCTCTCGACCATGTCCAGCAGTGGGGAGTCAGAAATAAGTTGAGGTTTGCACCGCATAAAACCAATGCCATGGTGCTAACCCGCAAACTTAAGTATGATACCCCACTGCTGCATATGGCCGGGATCGACATTGGCATATCGCGTGAAATAAAGATCCTGGGTGTGACGGTTGACGACAAGCTGACGTTTAATAGCCACGTAGCGAACACCTGTAAAAAAGCTATTAATATTTACAAGCAACTGTCACGAGCAGCCAGGGTCAGCTGGGGCCTCCATCCCGAGGTCATACGTACCATCTATGTCGCGGTTGTTGAGCCGATTATAATGTACGCGGCCAGTGTGTGGGCACAGGCGGCAAAGAAACTTGGGATCCAACGGCAGCTCGGAGTAGTTCAAAGGGGGTTTGCTCAGAAGTTGTGCAGGGCGTACCGCACGGTATCCTTGAATGCGGCTCTGGTGCTGGCTGGAATACTCCCTCTCGACCTCAGAATACAGGAGGCAGCCGCCCTGTATGAGGCCAAGAGAGGGATGTTTTCGCTGGCACTGGGGGACCGGAAAGTCGAGGAAATGGTGCCGTACGCCAAAAACCTTCATCCGGCTGAGCATATGGACTTGCAATTTATATGCCTGGAGAACCAGGAACAGGTAGACGCCCACAGCGACAAAGCAGTTAAAATATACACGGACGGCAGTAAAATTGATGGCGGAGTTGGGGCAGCATTGTCCCTTTGGGACAATGAAGCCGAAACGAAGTACAAGAAATTGAAGCTGTCGTCCTACTGCAGCGTCTACCAGGCAGAATTGTTAGCCATATGCAGCGCCGCAAAGGAAATCCTCAAGAGCAAAGAGTCTAGTTTTGGGATATATAGTGACTCTCGCTCCTCTCTCGAAGCCATTGTCAATAACAGATCCACTCATCCCCTGGCAGTAGAAACGCGTAAAAAATTGATAGCAATTAAGCACCAGAGCAAAGATGTCTCCTTGTTCTGGATCAAAGCACACGCAGGTCTGCAGGGAAATGAGAGGGCCGACCAACTGGCAAAAGAAGCTGCACAAAAGCTGAAGAAGTCACCCGACTATGACTTGTGTCCGGTTTCATTCGCCAAGCGTCACATCCGCACAGGAACGCTTGACGAATGGAACCGGAGATATAGGTCCGGAGAAACAGCTGGAATAACGAAAATCTTCCTTCCAGATGCCGCCAAAGCCTACAAAATTGTTAAAACACTGCAACCTACCGGAGTACTGACTCAAGTCCTGACAGGGCACGGTGGGTTCTCTGAGTACTTGAATCGCTTCAAGTGCAAGGGGAGCCCATCGTGCATCTGCGAACCGGATGCGCTGGAGACTGTAACCCATGTCCTATTCGATTGCCCTATATATGCAGTAGAAAGATTTGAAATAGAACAAACACTAAATTCTAAAATAAATATAGAAGAAGCAAATAAACTAATAAGAGATATAAAATATTCAGAAAAATTTATAGAATTTTGTATAAATATAGCCAAAAAAGTAATAATAAGAAATAAAACGGATAGATAAATAATGCTGGGAAGCATATATTAAATTATATGTTATCCCAACATTGATATTATTAAATGTTAGAAAGAATGTGATATGTATAACTGGTGAAATGTATAAGTTAAGAACTTTATTAAATACCTCGTAATAAAAGAGAAAATTAAACAATAAATTACGCTGGAAAAGGTCTCTGATTCAAATGTCAGAGGAATCTTTGTTATAAAAAAAAAAAAAAAAAAAAAAAAAAACATCCATCCATCCATCCATCCATCCATCCATCCATCCATCCATCCATCCATCCATCCATCCATCCATCCATCCATCCATCCATCCATCCATCCATCCATCCATCCATCCATCCATCCATCCATCCATCCATCCATCCATCCATCCATCCATCCATCCATCCATCCATCCATCCATCCATCCATCCATCCATCCATCCATCCATCCATCCATCCATCCATCCATCCATCCATCCATCCATCCATCCATCCATCCATCCATCCATCCATCCATCCATCCATCCATCCATCCATCCATCCATCCATCCATCCATCCATCCATCCATCCATCCATCCATCCATCCATCCATCCATCCATCCATCCATCCATCCATCCATCCATCCATCCATCCATCCATCCATCCATCCATCCATCCATCCATCCATCCATCCATCCATCCATCCATCCATCCATCCATCCATCCATCCATCCATCCATCCATCCATCCATCCATCCATCCATCCATCCATCCATCCATCCATCCATCCATCCATCCATCCATCCATCCATCCATCCATCCATCCATCCATCCATCCATCCATCCATCCATCCATCCATCCATCCATCCATCCATCCATCCATCCATCCATCCATCCATCCATCCATCCATCCATCCATCCATCCATCCATCCATCCATCCATCCATCCATCCATCCATCCATCCATCCATCCATCCATCCATCCATCCATCCATCCATCCATCCATCCATCCATCCATCCATCCATCCATCCATCCATCCATCCATCCATCCATCCATCCATCCATCCATCCATCCATCCATCCATCCATCCATCCATCCATCCATCCATCCATCCATCCATCCATCCATCCATCCATCCATCCATCCATCCATCCATCCATCCATCCATCCATCCATCCATCCATCCATCCATCCATCCATCCATCCATCCATCCATCCATCCATCCATCCATCCATCCATCCATCCATCCATCCATCCATCCATCCATCCATCCATCCATCCATCCATCCATCCATCCATCCATCCATCCATCCATCCATCCATCCATCCATCCATCCATCCATCCATCCATCCATCCATCCATCCATCCATCCATCCATCCATCCATCCATCCATCCATCCATCCATCCATCCATCCATCCATCCATCCATCCATCCATCCATCCATCCATCCATCCATCCATCCATCCATCCATCCATCCATCCATCCATCCATCCATCCATCCATCCATCCATCCATCCATCCATCCATCCATCCATCCATCCATCCATCCATCCATCCATCCATCCATCCATCCATCCATCCATCCATCCATCCATCCATCCATCCATCCATCCATCCATCCATCCATCCATCCATCCATCCATCCATCCATCCATCCATCCATCCATCCATCCATCCATCCATCCATCCATCCATCCATCCATCCATCCATCCATCCATCCATCCATCCATCCATCCATCCATCCATCCATCCATCCATCCATCCATCCATCCATCCATCCATCCATCCATCCATCCATCCATCCATCCATCCATCCATCCATCCATCCATCCATCCATCCATCCATCCATCCATCCATCCATCCATCCATCCATCCATCCATCCATCCATCCATCCATCCATCCATCCATCCATCCATCCATCCATCCATCCATCCATCCATCCATCCATCCATCCATCCATCCATCCATCCATCCATCCATCCATCCATCCATCCATCCATCCATCCATCCATCCATCCATCCATCCATCCATCCATCCATCCATCCATCCATCCATCCATCCATCCATCCATCCATCCATCCATCCATCCATCCATCCATCCATCCATCCATCCATCCATCCATCCATCCATCCATCCATCCATCCATCCATCCATCCATCCATCCATCCATCCATCCATCCATCCATCCATCCATCCATCCATCCATCCATCCATCCATCCATCCATCCATCCATCCATCCATCCATCCATCCATCCATCCATCCATCCATCCATCCATCCATCCATCCATCCATCCATCCATCCATCCATCCATCCATCCATCCATCCATCCATCCATCCATCCATCCATCCATCCATCCATCCATCCATCCATCCATCCATCCATCCATCCATCCATCCATCCATCCATCCATCCATCCATCCATCCATCCATCCATCCATCCATCCATCCATCCATCCATCCATCCATCCATCCATCCATCCATCCATCCATCCATCCATCCATCCATCCATCCATCCATCCATCCATCCATCCATCCATCCATCCATCCATCCATCCATCCATCCATCCATCCATCCATCCATCCATCCATCCATCCATCCATCCATCCATCCATCCATCCATCCATCCATCCATCCATCCATCCATCCATCCATCCATCCATCCATCCATCCATCCATCCATCCATCCATCCATCCATCCATCCATCCATCCATCCATCCATCCATCCATCCATCCATCCATCCATCCATCCATCCATCCATCCATCCATCCATCCATCCATCCATCCATCCATCCATCCATCCATCCATCCATCCATCCATCCATCCATCCATCCATCCATCCATCCATCCATCCATCCATCCATCCATCCATCCATCCATCCATCCATCCATCCATCCATCCATCCATCCATCCATCCATCCATCCATCCATCCATCCATCCATCCATCCATCCATCCATCCATCCATCCATCCATCCATCCATCCATCCATCCATCCATCCATCCATCCATCCATCCATCCATCCATCCATCCATCCATCCATCCATCCATCCATCCATCCATCCATCCATCCATCCATCCATCCATCCATCCATCCATCCATCCATCCATCCATCCATCCATCCATCCATCCATCCATCCATCCATCCATCCATCCATCCATCCATCCATCCATCCATCCATCCATCCATCCATCCATCCATCCATCCATCCATCCATCCATCCATCCATCCATCCATCCATCCATCCATCCATCCATCCATCCATCCATCCATCCATCCATCCATCCATCCATCCATCCATCCATCCATCCATCCATCCATCCATCCATCCATCCATCCATCCATCCATCCATCCATCCATCCATCCATCCATCCATCCATCCATCCATCCATCCATCCATCCATCCATCCATCCATCCATCCATCCATCCATCCATCCATCCATCCATCCATCCATCCATCCATCCATCCATCCATCCATCCATCCATCCATCCATCCATCCATCCATCCATCCATCCATCCATCCATCCATCCATCCATCCATCCATCCATCCATCCATCCATCCATCCATCCATCCATCCATCCATCCATCCATCCATCCATCCATCCATCCATCCATCCATCCATCCATCCATCCATCCATCCATCCATCCATCCATCCATCCATCCATCCATCCATCCATCCATCCATCCATCCATCCATCCATCCATCCATCCATCCATCCATCCATCCATCCATCCATCCATCCATCCATCCATCCATCCATCCATCCATCCATCCATCCATCCATCCATCCATCCATCCATCCATCCATCCATCCATCCATCCATCCATCCATCCATCCATCCATCCATCCATCCATCCATCCATCCATCCATCCATCCATCCATCCATCCATCCATCCATCCATCCATCCATCCATCCATCCATCCATCCATCCATCCATCCATCCATCCATCCATCCATCCATCCATCCATCCATCCATCCATCCATCCATCCATCCATCCATCCATCCATCCATCCATCCATCCATCCATCCATCCATCCATCCATCCATCCATCCATCCATCCATCCATCCATCCATCCATCCATCCATCCATCCATCCATCCATCCATCCATCCATCCATCCATCCATCCATCCATCCATCCATCCATCCATCCATCCATCCATCCATCCATCCATCCATCCATCCATCCATCCATCCATCCATCCATCCATCCATCCATCCATCCATCCATCCATCCATCCATCCATCCATCCATCCATCCATCCATCCATCCATCCATCCATCCATCCATCCATCCATCCATCCATCCATCCATCCATCCATCCATCCATCCATCCATCCATCCATCCATCCATCCATCCATCCATCCATCCATCCATCCATCCATCCATCCATCCATCCATCCATCCATCCATCCATCCATCCATCCATCCATCCATCCATCCATCCATCCATCCATCCATCCATCCATCCATCCATCCATCCATCCATCCATCCATCCATCCATCCATCCATCCATCCATCCATCCATCCATCCATCCATCCATCCATCCATCCATCCATCCATCCATCCATCCATCCATCCATCCATCCATCCATCCATCCATCCATCCATCCATCCATCCATCCATCCATCCATCCATCCATCCATCCATCCATCCATCCATCCATCCATCCATCCATCCATCCATCCATCCATCCATCCATCCATCCATCCATCCATCCATCCATCCATCCATCCATCCATCCATCCATCCATCCATCCATCCATCCATCCATCCATCCATCCATCCATCCATCCATCCATCCATCCATCCATCCATCCATCCATCCATCCATCCATCCATCCATCCATCCATCCATCCATCCATCCATCCATCCATCCATCCATCCATCCATCCATCCATCCATCCATCCATCCATCCATCCATCCATCCATCCATCCATCCATCCATCCATCCATCCATCCATCCATCCATCCATCCATCCATCCATCCATCCATCCATCCATCCATCCATCCATCCATCCATCCATCCATCCATCCATCCATCCATCCATCCATCCATCCATCCATCCATCCATCCATCCATCCATCCATCCATCCATCCATCCATCCATCCATCCATCCATCCATCCATCCATCCATCCATCCATCCATCCATCCATCCATCCATCCATCCATCCATCCATCCATCCATCCATCCATCCATCCATCCATCCATCCATCCATCCATCCATCCATCCATCCATCCATCCATCCATCCATCCATCCATCCATCCATCCATCCATCCATCCATCCATCCATCCATCCATCCATCCATCCATCCATCCATCCATCCATCCATCCATCCATCCATCCATCCATCCATCCATCCATCCATCCATCCATCCATCCATCCATCCATCCATCCATCCATCCATCCATCCATCCATCCATCCATCCATCCATCCATCCATCCATCCATCCATCCATCCATCCATCCATCCATCCATCCATCCATCCATCCATCCATCCATCCATCCATCCATCCATCCATCCATCCATCCATCCATCCATCCATCCATCCATCCATCCATCCATCCATCCATCCATCCATCCATCCATCCATCCATCCATCCATCCATCCATCCATCCATCCATCCATCCATCCATCCATCCATCCATCCATCCATCCATCCATCCATCCATCCATCCATCCATCCATCCATCCATCCATCCATCCATCCATCCATCCATCCATCCATCCATCCATCCATCCATCCATCCATCCATCCATCCATCCATCCATCCATCCATCCATCCATCCATCCATCCATCCATCCATCCATCCATCCATCCATCCATCCATCCATCCATCCATCCATCCATCCATCCATCCATCCATCCATCCATCCATCCATCCATCCATCCATCCATCCATCCATCCATCCATCCATCCATCCATCCATCCATCCATCCATCCATCCATCCATCCATCCATCCATCCATCCATCCATCCATCCATCCATCCATCCATCCATCCATCCATCCATCCATCCATCCATCCATCCATCCATCCATCCATCCATCCATCCATCCATCCATCCATCCATCCATCCATCCATCCATCCATCCATCCATCCATCCATCCATCCATCCATCCATCCATCCATCCATCCATCCATCCATCCATCCATCCATCCATCCATCCATCCATCCATCCATCCATCCATCCATCCATCCATCCATCCATCCATCCATCCATCCATCCATCCATCCATCCATCCATCCATCCATCCATCCATCCATCCATCCATCCATCCATCCATCCATCCATCCATCCATCCATCCATCCATCCATCCATCCATCCATCCATCCATCCATCCATCCATCCATCCATCCATCCATCCATCCATCCATCCATCCATCCATCCATCCATCCATCCATCCATCCATCCATCCATCCATCCATCCATCCATCCATCCATCCATCCATCCATCCATCCATCCATCCATCCATCCATCCATCCATCCATCCATCCATCCATCCATCCATCCATCCATCCATCCATCCATCCATCCATCCATCCATCCATCCATCCATCCATCCATCCATCCATCCATCCATCCATCCATCCATCCATCCATCCATCCATCCATCCATCCATCCATCCATCCATCCATCCATCCATCCATCCATCCATCCATCCATCCATCCATCCATCCATCCATCCATCCATCCATCCATCCATCCATCCATCCATCCATCCATCCATCCATCCATCCATCCATCCATCCATCCATCCATCCATCCATCCATCCATCCATCCATCCATCCATCCATCCATCCATCCATCCATCCATCCATCCATCCATCCATCCATCCATCCATCCATCCATCCATCCATCCATCCATCCATCCATCCATCCATCCATCCATCCATCCATCCATCCATCCATCCATCCATCCATCCATCCATCCATCCATCCATCCATCCATCCATCCATCCATCCATCCATCCATCCATCCATCCATCCATCCATCCATCCATCCATCCATCCATCCATCCATCCATCCATCCATCCATCCATCCATCCATCCATCCATCCATCCATCCATCCATCCATCCATCCATCCATCCATCCATCCATCCATCCATCCATCCATCCATCCATCCATCCATCCATCCATCCATCCATCCATCCATCCATCCATCCATCCATCCATCCATCCATCCATCCATCCATCCATCCATCCATCCATCCATCCATCCATCCATCCATCCATCCATCCATCCATCCATCCATCCATCCATCCATCCATCCATCCATCCATCCATCCATCCATCCATCCATCCATCCATCCATCCATCCATCCATCCATCCATCCATCCATCCATCCATCCATCCATCCATCCATCCATCCATCCATCCATCCATCCATCCATCCATCCATCCATCCATCCATCCATCCATCCATCCATCCATCCATCCATCCATCCATCCATCCATCCATCCATCCATCCATCCATCCATCCATCCATCCATCCATCCATCCATCCATCCATCCATCCATCCATCCATCCATCCATCCATCCATCCATCCATCCATCCATCCATCCATCCATCCATCCATCCATCCATCCATCCATCCATCCAGCATAATGCTGTTCAAACAAATCAAGAAAGAAGAATGAAGGTAGGCTACCTTATTGCATACATAAAAGAGGTACATAACAACTATTTAAATAGCACTAGTGTCATGTGTCAAATTTTCCTGCTGCTTTAAAACACACAGTATAAAGAATTTATTTATAATGTATTTTTGTCACAAACACGATATCAAGCGCGGAGTCACCGTGCAAAAATATGTACCTTATTGAACATCGAAACTCGTAATTGCCATGTAAATAGTACGAATATATATATAGTATATATAGTAACTATGAAAGTTAATAAGTATCTACACCGTCTCCTAGTTTATTTTATTCTTCCTAGTTTTTTAATTGACAGCCCAGTCATAAAACTAGATTTTTCAAAATGTTTTCAACAAAGTCGAGAGTATTTAGGTGGCTCCCAGTTTTCGCGCCTCACAGCCTTTATCCACTGATTTCTGATTTCCGGTCATTTTGGAAACCTATAACAAAATTTTTAATTTAATTAATTGTTTAACCATGACACAACATTGGTACAAATTATCATACATTTCAAGCCGCAAAAGCTTCAAAAAGATTAAAATTAATTATCTATAGAATTCAAGAAACTTCAAACATGTATATTCTTTAAGTGAAACGAATATTTAGCTTTGATTTTGGTTATTTTAGGTAAAAAACGCTACAAAAGACTTACTTGTGAAATGATAATTCTGGATCTTTTACTCCCCCTTTCGTTGTCTCGATGCACAATACACAGCACAACACGCCATAATGCCACTATGTATAACAATATTAAGTATTCACAGCGATATTTTGATCCAATTTGCTTTTTTAGTAAGACGGGTCGCAATGTTGTGACCGACTAGTCGGTCAAAATGGACACAGAGTGCTAGGTTGCCAATCTTACAATAGCTCTCTCGCTTACTCTATGCGACGACCCGTGAAATAAAAAGAGAAACATGACAATGTGAACGTCGGAGCAGCAACGTCTCATGGGTCTGTCCAGTATGATGCTTTGTCTAAGGGTGGACCCATCTCGGGATAAAGCACAGCCTGATATTTGGTGTACCGGTACACCAATTATCATACCATGAAATACGGGCTGTATATTATCGGGTTATCAATTATACGGTCGTGCATTATTGTCTCCCAATCCATTTACAAAGGAAAAATAATAGTAGCCAAAAAATCAAAATAACGCATAATTAACAATTTTATGATTCCGTTTGGATTTTTACCTTATTTTTCGTCCGATTACAATATATTTTTTTTATTTTTTTCCCAGTGTAGCAACATCAATATTCTCTCTTTATTTTATAGTACTCTTATCTATATTTTGGTATTGTATTTTAATTAATTAATCATTTAATTTCGTTTTCCCGTTATTAGTTTCGCTTTGAAATTTTGTATGAAAAAACAACAGCTTTTTTTAGTTTGCTTTTATTAACAGAATATTGAATAATTACAATATGAATAAAATTATGTTCATAGTTTCTTACAAAGTAAATAACGTATGACAAAAAAGATTTCAAAAAATCATCAAAAGAAAACCGTTTTCTAATAAAAAAAAGTTTCATTACAACGATAATTATCCGTCTATCCATAATTAAACATAATATTTGTGAGGAAGTTTCACTGTCCTAGTTACAATTAAGGAGTTAGATAGGTACCTATTTACAATCCATCTCATGGTTTTTTTTAAACAGATAAACAAACAATTCTTTTTATGCCTATTAATAACAATTTATGGCGAATAACATAAAACGGTCCTTATTATTATCGAATTATTATTAATAGAAATTAGTTATTTACAATTCCATAGATAAAAATGCTCCAGCTCTACGTAACCAATTAGTAGAAAACGCGTTCTCCGTCGGCGTCAGTATCTCACGAGTTTTCATCACGGAAAACTTTTCTCGTCACTGATTATATGAATAATTCTCAAAATATCACGCGCACTGATTCGGGAGTAGGTTCATGACACCGAGTATAAAGTCACGGGAGCCGCGAGTAGCACTGCGCCGGCGGTGGGGAGTGCGGGGAGTGCGGGGCGCACGGTGAGCAGTCGCGCCATGAGCAGCAGCGTGGCGGCCGCGAGGTACGCGCCGCGCGGTGCGGCCGGCTTACTGCACGCGTTGCGGCTCAGCGTCGCCGCCATCTTATCGCCTGTAACGAACGACACGTGTACAGTGATGCTAACCGAAAACGGACGGCTAGTATACTCGTAGTGCGGGCGCGATACTGACTGCCCTCGGAGACGTAGACGTAGATGTGCGCGGGTTCGGTGTTGGCGGCGCGGCACGTGTAGTTGCCGGAGTGGTGGGGCGCGGCGGCGCGAATGGCGAGCGCCGACTGCGTCTTAGGTCCCGGCTCCGTGTGTACGGTGACACCGCGCGCCGCGTCGTAGTTGATCATGCGTGCGTTATGGTACCAGAACACGTACTGCGGTGGCACCGGGCTCTGGAACACGACAACAAGGAGCTGGCGTCACGTGCGCTCTCTCATCGCCTACCGGTACAGGAGTGTCACGCCACTCGCGTGCCTGTAATACCTTCTCGATTATGCAAACGAGGTTGATAGTGGAGCCGGCGTCCACGTGATGTTCGTCGGCACCGAGGATGAACGCCTCGGGCACTGCGATATGCAGGTGCACCAGCCGCGACAGCGTGCCCGACCCCGTCGACACCTACACATACACCACAATAAGATGAATGCACGTTACTCGTCAACTAAAAAGCCTCGTTTATTGAGTCACGGGATGGCGCATGGCTCGTTTAGTGGGGTGGCACGCGTGGAGCCAGACTGGGCTTCGCTGAACTACGGCACAGTCACAGCCAATGGCTCTGCGTGAACGCTTTCATAGGCATGCGTTTGAATTAACCAGCCGATGCACGGCGCGTCTCTTTATACAAGGCTTAAGGTAAGTAAATAAGGTTCACAAACCTGACACTCGTAAGTACCGTTATCTCTCTTCTGTACATATTTGATCTGCAGGATCCAGTCGTCGGAGCCCTCGCTGTGCAGCACCTGGAACAGCGAGTGAGCGAGTGAGTGCGGTCTGTCGTTCGGTTGCGCTGAGACGTGTCACGCGTCGTATGCTCGAACCTGGAAGCGCTCGTCATTAGTGTACATGAGCACGCCGGAGCTGATGATGTGCCAGTCGCGGCGCCGCACCCAAGATACCTAAAAACAATATACGTCACATAAAAATTATATTATTCGTGATGTTGTCGACAGGATGGAATCTTGCTAAGGGGCGACCGGAGAACAGGGATGAGCCTCTTCACTTTCTCCTTACTATTACGGTGCGATTGTGAGAGGGTGTGTGTAGATGGGCTCACCCCACGCTCGCCGAGGTTGCGCACGGGGCAGTGCAGGAAGGCGAGCGAGCCGAGCTGCGCGAGCACGTCCTCCTGCGTGTTGTTGATGGTGGGCTCGCGGTGCAGCGCCTCCAGCGAGCCGTACCACAGGTCTCGCCACGCGGGCACCTCCACGTCGGCGGGGTCCAGCGCCGCCAGCTCGGTGGGCGAGGCCGCGGTGAGGGGCGCGGGGAGAGGGGCCTCCACCACCCCGGCGGGGGGCGTGGCCGTCGCGCACACGGCCAGCACCAGCGCCGCCACCGAGCGCGCCGCCCGCTGGCGCGCCATTATGCCGCTGTACGACGGTTCACATCACATCTGCAAATAGCACACGTCTCTCTTTATCCAACGTACCTACGATACAATCATCTCTATCACCATCTTCGATTTCATTTTTCGTCTCCCGAAATAGATCATCACAGTTGCGAAGAGCAAAAAAGATTTCCGACGAACGTTAGAATGCGGCCCGAGCAGGAAACCGAGGCATATGAGTCCATCATTGCCTTACTGTCGTCAAGGTCAAGGCTCATTGTATAGTACTATTCTTATGAAGAACGAGATGTTTTATTAAACTCCACGATAGTAATGACCTTATGTCCAAACACGTTCGATATAACATTATTATTCATTTGCAGCAGCACAATAACCAAAACCAAATGGAGTCGAGAATGGTATGTACATACACCACTGGCAACACTCAGTTAGTATGTACGTACTCATACGAAGTACATACTAAATCGGTGACTGGTTTTGCTCCTTCCTACTAGATGGCATTGGTTTAGTTGAAAATGATAAGAAAACGATGTGTATAGACTAAGCGAAGCAAAAGATTTCGGGCTTTCTCGTATTAATAAAATAACTATCATCATCATCAACAGCCAGAAGACGTCTACTGTTGAACATAGGCATCCCCTTCGAGTGCCACACCGACCGACAACGTGCCACTCGCATCCACCGGAAAAAATAAAATAGTTCACCTCCTCTTCACTTGGAAGTTGTTATTCTCCACAACAAGCGCGACGCGGCTACTCGCCGTCCTGCTCAAACCTCGAATAAGCCACCATATCTAAGTATACTCGAACCACTCATGGTTCAAATCCGTCCGGTGATTATGAATCGATGGAGGACGAGTTCTTTTTATATTTTTCACATAAACATAAATGAGAAAGAGAAAATTATCCAAGCTTCCTTATCTTACAAACCCAGTAGATACTCTGTACGTCAAGTGGGTGTCTAGGCGAGTAAAAAGCTGCTAAGCTGTGTAATGTGTAGTTGTAGCGCTGTAATAACTACAAGTGATTACGCGCGTGGTCAGCACTGGACTATGTGAGCCACTGGTAGTGTCGGAGTCGGCCTTTCTCGTGCCTAAAAATCTGTCGTTAATATGTGTGTATGTGTGCGGGTAATGCGGTGATCGATCACCGCTCGGCTCCAGAGATTGATGCGTTTCTTACGAGCCGAGACTCGCCGCGTCGCCCGACTCCGAGCCGCTTTCTATTTCATCTCGCTAATATTATATTGCAAAATAGCTATTTCCATTATGCGCTATAACACTCGCTATGCGAAAAGCGGCAAATACGTAATGTGTTCTGTTGGAGGCCCAACAGACCTCACACCACGCACCACCACGCTTCTGTCACCAGAAGCAAAATGCGATTTTGCACACTTGTTTCTCGCAGCAATGGGCCTGGTCGAGCTGCTGAGGTGACAAATATTATGTACATTATATGGACCTAGTATAATGCCTATAATATTCACAGTTAATAATAATTACAATAACATTATGGGCATTGTTATTATTATTAACTTAACTATAACATGTTTTTCCACGCATTAATTACTTTTATTCGAAACTTCTAAACCTAACCAAACCTACCTAATCATACTAAGGTATCCGAGCGCGGCGCTGCCGAGGCACGCTCGCTTCGCTCTCCCGTCTCGCGCGTTGTTGTTACCAGTACCCGTGCCAGTAACTAAGCACTCTTCCTCGCTTCGCTCGTCGTCGCTATACTTTTCAATAACAGTCGAGTAAATAATTTAAGAACCGTAAATTTATACGAAAAGCATTTGACATCATAAAAATATCAGATAGAACTATGTACTCTGAACATTAATTACATCATAATAACTGTATATAAACAGATATTATTTTCACATAACAAATCCAGCGTTACTAATATCAATAGTTAATATATCCCCAGACAACTTATCACAAGGCGCTTCGATCCAGCGACTAGTATTGAAATAAAAATATGACAAAATCAATTCGATCAATTGCGACGCACCCCTCAGAGTCGTTTTAGCCCGGCTTGTGGACCATGCCGATGCTGTGGGCGGACTCGCTGGCATCGGGGAAGACGCATCAGTTATCGATAGCCGCATTGAAGATGAACTAGGGTCACGAACTAGAAGGGGAACTAGGGGGATAGAGAAGTGCTCGAGCACTGTGTTATTGAACAAGGGCTTTTCTGGGTTGGAGGCCGGTGGTAATTGCCTCAACTTCGGAAGCCGTGACTTGCTCGAGAGAATCCGAGGGGGTGGATGCAGTATATTTATAAGAAGCTCTGTCGCTTCCAGGCTCCGGTTTTGATCGGTACCACATAGTTAAATACACAGGAGGTGCGTTTGGTTCGTACCTCAGCGGTAAACTATTGCGCTAGTCATCCTAGTACTACCCCGGTAAAGCATTAGAGGCCACTAGAGGCGAACAACAAACACTTAAATAAAGGAAAAACAAGGGCTCGTGTTTCGCCAGGTGGCGGCACTGAGGGTGCATTGTGCTAGCGCCACTCCAGTCAGCGGCCTGGTGTGCTGGGGCGCTGGTGTTTCGGTTGTTATCGTGGTCCTCTTCAATAGCAAACCGCTCGTTTCACGCGACGAAACACGTCCTTCGGGCGACTACCTTCATTGTTCCGCAACAACGCATGTCACGTAGTGCGCACGCTGGGCGCTACACCACCGACTACACACCAAACTCCACCACACACACAATACATAGCCAAAACACGCACTCCTTTAATTTTTACTTATCAAAGACGCACGCACACATACACAGTTCTGTTTAATTTCACTCCATTTCGGTATAAACTACGTAAGTATAGTTAGTACAGATACTTGTAATCGATCTTTGTTAGTACGAGGCGTTCGACATAAGCTCATCTGATATTAAACCCTTAAACGCCCCCACAATATTATCGCTCGCGCATTTTCACATTAGGATTTAAATTCAGTATACATATATAGTTTGTGTGTTGCCAGTGATGACAAATGGAAACGTGGTCTTTGATTACTGGTCTTTTGGAGAAACTCAGAATCGCACAGCGGGCAATGGAGAGAGCTTTGTGCGATAAAATCCGTAACGACGATATTTGCCGAAGAACCAAGGTCACCCGATATAGCTTTCAGAGTTTGCATGCTAAAGTGCCAATGGGCAGGCCACATCACTCGAAGAACCGATAGCCGGTGGGGAAGAAAGGTTTTGGAGTGGCGACCACGAACCGAAAGACGCAGCGTAGGAAGGCGTCCCACTAGGTGGACCGACGACACTGTGAAAGTCGCGAGCAACCGGTGGATACAAGTGGCATGTTGTCGGTGTGTGTATAAGGGGGAGGCTTTCTGGACGTCTTCTGGCTGATGATGATGATCATATTGAAATCAGTAAGTGTAAATTTTTAAAATATTCTTTTTATGTTTTTAGGGTTCCGTAGTACTGCAAGGAACCCTTATAAGTTCAGCATGTACGTCTGTCTGTCCGTGTGTCTGAATCCTTTACAGTCTTGTAACTTCCAAAGTTACAAGTTACTAAAACTATAGTGTAAGTAAAAAACCCCAGTTTCAAAAAAAAATATACCTTTCTTTTTGTATTATAAGGGTAGCTCCCATACATGTAAAGAGGGGATGAAAAAATAAATTTCGCTGTACCCCATGAAAGAATAAAAAATCGTAATTTTATATAAATGGGAAGGCTGTCATATGTGTAAAGTAGGAATTTAAAAAAAAAAACGAATGTCTCTCTCGAATGGGATTTCATTGAATAGGTCTTTTAAAATGAAGTAAAGGTTTCCTACATCATTTTTTTAACAGACGTACCGTTTGCGAAATATTCGCCGTCAAAGTTGCTTGCAATGTGTGTATCTGCAATGCAATGCAAATCTTATGAATATCTTATAAATAATCGTCATCATAAGCATAGTTCATGAACTCGGTGTTCTGGTTTTCCTGAACGTTTTTTGACTTCTCAAAGGCATTAATATAGTCAGCAATGTCTCCTATATCATGAAACTTTAAGGAGTTGTGATCATTTTTTAAGTAAGTTCAGTATGTAGTACTCTTGTCTTTTTTAGATAGATAATTATGTATAGATTATAAAATAATGCCGGTGCGGCGGATAAACCAGAATAATACCTCTAAAGGATCTCCCCTTCTCAGAGGATTCTCTAAGAGGTATCTCGTAGACAGAGTAAGCAATAGACGGCTGGATACAACATGTCATTGTCCCGCAGAAAAAAAGGATGGAAAATTAAGTAATACTAATACTCGTAAAGAAAAACGACAAAGTTATAATGTTTCTGTCCCGTATTGTACTTTTAGTTTTTTCAGGGGTCTGCAATTCCAATGCATCAACAATGCAGTGCATGTTCTCAGTTCAGGACATCGAACTGAGGACTCATCACCTTATATCTTGACAACCTCTTGACCGATTTTACTCATATTCGATATTCGTGTTAAGAATTGAGTACCGAAAGTGTTTGCTAAATATTATCAATATCAGGCGGTAAATTGCGCCGCAAAAAACTTCCCCTATTTTGGGGGAAATACCCCTCCGACCAGAAATCGCCGACGACTGAAAAATTATATAAAATTGTAGAATTGTTATTGTGCAAAAAAGTTTGTGCTCGCGAGGTCTACTGTTCGCAGAACTACTGGTTTTATTGATATTCAGACGCAATAATCCATAAAATTATCGATGTGAAATGTTGTCAACGTCCAGCCTAAAATGTTGTTTACAAAGTTATTTCTACATATTTCTCAATGAACGTTTAATTTTCACGTATCTAGTATTATATATTACTAGCTATTGCCGGCGACTTCGTTTAAGTGGACCTACAAAAAAAAGTAACCCGTGTCCGTCTCCGATCCTTAAGCTATATAAATGCACAAACTCAGGTAGATCCGTAAAGCCGTTCAGCGGTCATGACTCGACATACACCCAGAGAGAGAGACAGAATTACTTTGGCATTTATAATATTAGTTTATCTACTGTTCGTGTTCAACACACTCGATGTAGATCTATAGGTATACAGTATATAGTTCGATCACGCTACCTCAGTCCACTAAAATCCATCGATGGATCTTTTTGCATCTTTCTTTCCAATACCCACCATCATAATTATATACCTAACCGATATCTCAGCGTATCATCGCCATAGCATAAATATGACGAGAGACGCGTATTTATCAGTTATCAAACAATAGTAAGAATCGTACATCAAGGAGAGGGTTAGAGTAGTGACGTAGAGTGGAGTAGAGCAGTCTAGCTCCGCGAGGTGTCCGTCGAGCACTGCACTGTGTCACATGTTCGATACGCGTCGGCTCATGTGAAGCGGAGTTCCAGGCGAGCGCGCGTTCCCACACTGCACACGACACGCGGCGCGGCGGGGCTGCGGTGCGCGACACCTCCGGCGAGAGACTGCCGCGGCCGGCGGCGGCGGCCGGCGCGGCGGCGCGCACTCGGCCCGCGGGCGCCGCGCCGGCCGCGTGTCTCTCCTCGCAGCTCGTATGCGATATCTGCCACTCGCTAGCAAGAAATGGCATCGCTTCGAAGAAACCTTGTAAGTTATAAACAAAATAAAAAATACTTTTGTACACTAGCAGACAATGAGTTCATCACATTTGGGCTTTTGAATTTGTTTGTAAAACCAGCTTCCCTTATAATTTTGAGTAATGAGTTCACTCAATGCGTTTGTTAAAGTTAGCGACGAACCTCTTTATAATAATACTCTACATGTTATGTATGTCGAAACGGGCTCCGAGCGGCCGCCGCGTGCGGTAGGGCGGGAGAGGAAGGGACTCGACGTCAGTCGCCCCTCCGCGCCGCACGCGCTCCACTAACTCCGACATAAATCCTCCATATCATATAATAAATCCGCGAATCGACGACTTTTATTATTTTATCTCGAAGAGAAAATAAAAGGTTATTATGCGAATCGGTAGAATGAATCAGCGTCGTTTGCGGTGACACCGCGACGTCATTATACTCACCGGAGCGGAATAAATCCCAGCGCGAGCGGCTCCACTGTACTGCCGGCCGACGGCTCCATACTCCGTCCGTGCCACGCGCAGTGCCGGCCGACGGCTCCTCGCTCCGTCCGCGCTGCGTGCACTGCCAGCCAACGGCTTGCCTTGCTGTCAACGGGAAGTACCCTACAAATTGTGAATTGTACAAACTGGGAACTAATCTGTAGGTTTTGATTTACTCGATAGTGTCAAAAATATGCGATATTTAATTCAAATTCAAATTCAAATCATTTATTTCAGACTACAAAGGTCCATATTACACATAAAAATAAATTAAATTACAATATAACACAAAATTAAAATTATATTATATTACATTATATTATGTCCTACATGTCAATAATAATTTCAATTTTACAATTTTCTGCCCGGCATGGGAACTGCGACATGCCTGTCGCAGCCATGCCGGATAATCAAGCCTAGTGGCGATCATCGCCAAGACGGCATTGGAGCTGGCCCTCACCCTGCGCACCAAGGACGCGCACCGCTTGCGCATGGTGGCGTGAAAGCAGTCGGTGCTCGCCTCCGCAAACATGGCCGAAGCACTGCAAAAGCGGGGCAGCTGCAACACCGCCCGGAACGCATTATTATACTGGACGCGGAGGGCTTGATAGGCCCTTTCATTGTACTCTGCCCACAGACTGCACGTATACAGGGACGTGCAGTACGCTCTAAAACCTGTGGGCTATCATATTGGCTCGTACTGACAAAGCCTTCCGCTCCCGCTCAATATCCGCACGGTCTTTAAGGTCTTCGGTGAGCATATGTCCCAGGTACTTAAATTGATCCACCTGCTCTAACGGAAAACCATCGAGTCGAACAGGTGGTACGTTCGTAGGACACACTACACCGACGACCTTAAAAACCATGTATTAGCTTTTCTCTGCATTGTATTTTAGACCATGACCACGAGCGTATTCTGCACATATATCGAGCAGCTTCCTCAGACCACAGATCGATGCTTAAATGACCGTATTATTTTATTGTGTTGATATTCCCCGGATATAAACAGTTTCTCTCTTCATAGTCGCGTTACTATTCTTATTCTTCGGGCTTCGTGTCACTCAGTAACAAATTAAAAAGAATCACAAGAAGCCCGTCACTCTTCTCTCGTAGTACGAGTATAAGATTTGATCGAAACGATCCTCGGGGAAGCATTCAAGTACGAGTAGGAACCGGGTCACTCGTTCGCAAGCTAGCGGTTCCGGTTCATCATAATTAACGAGATAAATTGTGAATTGGAGAGGGACGGAGCTACTCACCCGCCGCGGCATTATGAATGCTTCGCCGCGCACGGAATTAAAGTTAAATTCGTTTCGGTACGTGGCCGTGAACAGTAGCCGAACAACTTTTGCAGGGCAATGAGAAGATATAATTAAATAATAGTCGTTCGAGAAGAATCGCCATTAATAACTCCATGTACAGTATACGTTTCGGGAAAAATTGTAGTGAAAAATTAGTTATATGAGTTTATACGAGAAAAGCGAAGCCCCGAGCATATCGCACGTGTCTACTGCCCGAAAAACGGTACAAGACAGACAGGCAGACGGGTGAAGAAATCACACTGTAAGAAAGATAACCATAGAAAACTATTACGCCCTAAAGAAGCGAGACACAAATCACATGTGAAGAAAACAGAAAGTTAATGTTATATTTTCTAAAGAAGTAAAAACGCAAGTTCCAAACATGCAGATGAAGAAATCTCACTGTAAGAAAAATAGACATAGGAAAGACTTTAATAGACCGTAGAAAAATTTTCTACGGTTGCTAATTGTCTATAGTAATTGCCTTACTGTAGAAGCTATGGCACATGGTATGTCCTCAGCCAGTCTGTTATCCTTGCGTCATCGCCCCGTGAATACTCCGCGTGGCAGCCGCTTGCAGCAGGCTGGACGGTGGACGGCCGGCCCGCATCGTAGCGTCGTCGTAGACGTGAACTCTGAGAGTTAAAATATAAAATAAATAAAAAAAAACGTGCGGCGGCAGACTCGAATAAAAAGGGAAACGGATCTAATCCGACCATCGGATCCGATCGGATCGGACTTCATATAATTAATAGTTCGGAACATTGTATCCGATCCGGACGTAAAATGATTAAGAGGGCCGTTAAAGTTTGAGCACCGCTTACGGATCGCTCAGATATTAATTTACGTGCGTCCATAAATATATTTATATATCGAGGCTAGCGTAAGGCACTATGTCAGCAACGAGTCGAGCCGAGCCAAGTATCGGGATTTAGGATACGGCGTTCATTGTATATGTGTGGCATTGAAACGCTCATTAATAGTATTTGGTAAATATCTGTCAGTGTGTGTCGTCGCGCCCGGCCGAGGCCGGGCAGGGACCGACACGTCTAATACTACGCATTAATCCCGCGCTGACAAGAACCAAACCACCTTAACACTATGAGTACGGTTTCAACCGAATATTTTCGTCGAGTTACCTTACTTCGACAGGGCTAGTCTGAAAGGCTATGCTTTTGAGGGCTCATTTATTGTACTCATAGTCGTCGGCGCGAAATAATAATACTCCAAATCTAAACGTTAATTTTCTATAACAGCTGATTTTTGAGATTTTATTCTTCGTCCGATAATAAAAGTTGTTAATTATCGTACGAGCCTGTTTCATTTCTTTAGATAACATTTCTGAATAAATCAGCATATCCTATAAATATCCTTTCGAATCTCAATTTCATTACTTTCTCTACATGTGAAATTAAGCGGTTTGTACCTAAGCACATCCAACAATAGTATGATAATTGTTCATTGCGATTTATTTATAGACCCATCCAAGTACGGCCGCGGAGTATCGCGGCATCCAAGTACTCATCGTCGGCCGCGGAGGATGGTATCGTTTATTTTATTGAATTCAATAAATCGTCCAGATTGTAATGTTAAACGATACTAATTAAATTGTAATTAGCCGCCAAAGACGTAATCTACGTCAATAAGTCGCTGTCCCAGAGAATTATCAGCATCACTTTCGCGATTGTTTCTTAAATTTTAGACGTTATTTTGTAAAATACAAGGTAAAATAAATGTAACAAATAAATTTCCATTTAAATTATGTTAACATTACATCTAGTGAGAAGGTGTTTTGACTTTTGCGCTGTTAAAACTTATACATTTTTTAAATATACATCTGTTTAAAGCTCCGTATAAACTAAGGCGAATCCCGGCTCGGGATGCGGCACACGAGTCGCTCGCGCTGATTGTGTCTACTAACTTGTATGAGCGTGTTCAAGAATCAAGGGTCCAAGATCTAGAACAGCCTTAACCTCAGGAACTGCGATAACATCTTGCAGTCCTTCAGGCTAGATAAAGAAAGCCTCAAAGGTGAGGCTTCAGGAGGCAGAAGGAGCCTACAGTGCAAGAGTGGTTTTGTGGCACTGAGTCGGGGTGAGACGGAACGGACGGGAAATCAGAAGTACGTGACACCACCAAACGAAGCCATCGCAGTCGTCTCCCGGTGTACCAACATAATACTAGATGACAGGATCCTTGAATTGGCGAAAACCATCGAACCCTGAAATCAATGCATTGTGGAAAAACTGGGAGATACCAAAAAACAGGTGGGTCGGTGGAGTTCCAGGATATGGAAAAACTTCCTACTAAAGGACGTTATGATCACTACAACATCTGAAGCAGCCAAAGACCTGAGAGAGAAGCTTGCGCACCGCATAGGTGACTTGATGAAAACCAGAGTGCGCACTATGGCTTCTGTTCTCGTAAATGGTTTCAACAAACGTGAGAAATTTATCCACCTAATCGTGGATGAGGCTTTCATGAACCATTTTGGGGCCATTGTAATGGCCTCACGGCTGTCTGCGACACGCGGTCGTCGCAGTCTCGCGGCACAAAAAAACAGAAATAAATAAATGTTTCTTAGTATTGTGTGATTGTTTTCAAATGTTTGAATAATGCGTGTATGCCCGGAGCACACAAGCTCACCCAGAAGCTTCTTCTTGCGGCGGCGTCGTGTGGCGGGTCGCGCTCCTCCCTAAAATATGACGAGGAGAGCGATGGCTGGCACATGCGTCATACTCGTGAACGGGTGCTGCTTGCGGGAGCTGGACTGCTCGCGGTATACACGTAACTTAATATAAATATTACATAGAATTAGATGACAGAATCAAAATGTATTGACACTTATGTAATCTTAAGTGTAGCTATAGCTATAGCTACAGCTGTGGAGAGCAGAATAAAAAAAAACGTGTTCTGGCTGGCGCGGGAGTTGCAGTTGTTAGGGAGGCGCGAGCGAATCACGTCGCGAATCGCACCGCAATCGAAACGCTCGACCGCCTCAGTTTGACCGAAGCTTTAAGATAATATAATGCACAGTTCCCAGCAGACTCTATAGATGAGCAACCGAGAGATGAACGCTATTCGCTCTCTATCGCAGTCTTACTCGTACACAAATCGGTCTAGTCTTACGAGACGTCGATACTATACAACTGAATCAAACGACACGTCCTGAGTCACACTTCCAGCCCTCGGAGATATGATGCTGTTGTCATATTTCCGAAAATTGAGTATATCGTACATTAATTATATTTCTGGAGTAAACTACGCCTTAATTCATTCTAGAAATACCCCGTGTTCATCCGAATAACCTCAATTATAAATCCTCAATTTTTACAGATTTACGTGATTGTTATCCCGAAACAATAAATTCGTCGAGTAATTTCAAATTCATAAATAGGCGTGAGGAAGGACGGCGGCGGGCAGTTACAGTCCCGCCGACACAAGTCCGATGCGGCGTTCGGAGGGACGTGAGGCGTGAGGCTTTCGCTGTGTGTTGTCAGACAGACACCAGAACTGTGATCGTAATTACCAACTCGGACAGTTGGCCGCGGTAAATGGCTATATAAAGGGTTTTGTATAAATGCTACTTGTATATAGTTAACTAGCTGTTACCCGCGACTTCGTTCGCGTAGACATAGAAAAAGTATCCTATGTCCGTTTTTGTTTATACAGTGACTCCTTATCTAATTTTATCAAGAGCCGTCTCCTCGAGACGAACGTATTCATTTTCATCCTCGAAGCTTTATTGGTCCTGATACGAGTGCAACTCTATTCCTCTGAATTGTAACATTAGTTAGGATGCTGTAATAACACGATCTTAACACATATTGTCGTTGCTCTCACAATTATTAATCGAAATTACATAAAATCGGAGTTAAAAGTTTACACAAGTGCTGAAATCCTTGAAAGAGACGTCACACGGAAACATTCGTCCATAAACATCCAAGTAAATCTGAAGCGGAAAAGAAACTTTGTGCGAAATAAAACTCGTCATTTCTTTTGAGGTTAGGATAAGAAAGAAGTGAAGTTAGCCATCAACGTGTGAGTACTACCAACTTAACAAAACAATCTGTTGGGTGTCAAAGTCAACAGCAACTTGCGACAGCTGGCACTGACAGTTGTAACCATCAGTCATTGCGAACTTGTGCTGCCACAATAAAAGTGTTACCACTTCGGGAAATCTCCCCAAAATATGGAAAATCAAATTTCAATGGAAATACTACTTAACAAAATCAAAGAGCAAATGGCACTACAGACTAGAGATTACTGAATCGGTTACAAAAAGTGTTTCGAAGAGTATGGATGAAAAACTGGCAGTTGTTTTAGAAGAAAACAAAACCTTAAAAACAAAAGTAGAAACCATGCAACAAAAAATTTCATATTTGGAAGATGATAAGAGGAAAAATAACTTGATATTCTTCGGAGTGAGCGAAGCAGAGCAAAAAGGTTCTCTGATAGACTACATAATAGGATTCATTGAAAAAGAAACTAAAATAATAATTCAACCATTCGAAATAAATCAAGCTCACAGACTGGGACCAAAAAGGGATAAAACACGCCCGTTACTTGTAAGCTTTACCTCAACATGGAAAAGGCACCAAATTTTTAAAAACAAAAACAAACTGGGCTCGGGTTTATACATTAAAGAAGACTTCTCAAAAGAAACACTTGAAAAAAGGAAGGAGCTGATGCCGCTTATGTTAGAAGAGCGTCAGAAAGGGAAAATTGCGTTTTTAAAGAAGGACAAGCTGATAGTGAAAGATCCTACAGAAGATACCAATACGAGTTCGAGAGATACATAGCTAAGACTGGAGGGATCAAGAAGGCTTTGCGATTTTTATCAGATAGGAAGGAATGGGTACCAAATATGAAAAACCAAAGTGGAAAATGTGTAACCAAACGACCTTGTATACTGACAACAGCCAAAGAGTTTTATCGTGATCTTTATACGAGTAGAAAAATACCACCTCACAAATTGATCTGTCAGACACTGACAGCGTACCGGAAATACTGCCAAGAGAAGTAGAGCGGGCTATCGAGACTCAAAAAAGAGATAAAGCTCCAGGGCCAGACAATATCACAAATGAATTTTTATTAACTTCCAAAGAAGTAATCACTCAAATTCTTACAAAATTGTTTAATGAGGTAATAGACACCGAATATATTCCTAAGCAATGGCTAACATCTACAATAACACTATTACATAAAAAGGTGACAAGAGTGAAATAGGAAATTACAGGTCAATTAGCCTAATGTCCAACGTGTACAAAATCTTTGCCAAGATACTGCTTAACTGCATAACTAAAAAACTAGACGAGAACCAACCAATAGAGCAAGCAGGTTTCAGAAGCGGTTATTCGACACTCGATCACATTCATGTAGTCAAACAAATAATCGAAAAAAGCAAGGAATACAATGTGTCTCTATACTGCTGTTTTGTAGACTACAGTAAGGCTTTCGACTCGTTGGAACATGAAAAAATATGGCAGGCACTTAAAAATCAAGGAGTTGAAAAGAAGTATATTAGAATATTGAGAAACATCTACCGAAACAGCTCCGCGAAAGTAAAACTAGAAAGGGAAGGCAAAGAAATAAGAATAGGCAGAGGAGTACGACAGGGAGACCCTATATCACCTAAACTGTTCTCGGCAGTGCTTGAGGAAATATTTCGCTCTCTAGAATGGGAAATCTATGGTCTAAATATAAATGGAGAAACACTTTCACACCTAAGATTCGCAGATGACCTTATAATCCTATCTAGCACTCCAGATGAACTTACGAAAATGCTTTATGATTTAGACAAAGAAAGCCGCGAAGCAGGGTTAGAAATGAACGCGCTCAAAACGAAAGTCATGACGAACAGCAGAGCTAAACCAATCATAGTCAATGGAAATTTAATTGAGTACGTTCTGGAATACACATATCTGGGCCAAGTTATCTCACCTATAGACCTAACTACAAAAGAAATAGACACGAGAATTGGTAATGCTTGGAAGAGGTATTGGACGTTTAAAGAAATTATGAAAAATAAAGAAATTAGTGTGAGCATAAAAAGAAAATTGTACAACACATGCATACTTCCTGTGCTTACTTACGGCTGCCAGACATGGGCCCTCACGAAAGCGCAAAATAAAAAGCTAGAAGTTTGCCAGAAGTCAATGGAGAGAAGTATGCTAAACATAAAGAAATCGGACAGAATAAGGAATTCACATATTAGAAAAATGACAAAAATAGGAAATATCACTTATGTAATACGAAAAAACAAATGGAAATGGACAGGCCACACTTTAAGAGGAGCTGAAAAATGGAGTAAAAGAATTATGCATTGGTATCCTAGAAACGGAAAGCGCAAGAGTGGAAGACAATTTAAGAGATGGGAAGACGACATAAAAACCACTGCTGGAAATGCATGGTCAAGGACAGCCAGAGAAAGAGAAGAATGGAAGAAGCTGGAAGAGGCCTTTGTCATTTTAGGGCAAACGGATACAAACTCTAACAATAAATTAAGTTAAATTAAGGAATAATGTAAAAGTATCTGAAATAAAGGCTATTATTATTATTATTAATAACACGATCTCCAGGCGGTGGTCCTCGAGTCGAGGGAGAATACTGACTCGACAAGCTGGTTTGTAGAAGATCCAGAGAAACTTCGCAATCCGTAAACTATTTCACTTTATAATAATCTTAGTAGTGTATCTGTTTTTCACACCGTGCGACATTTAATAGCGTCAGCGTTTTTTAAATATCTATCAGAACGACTTTTTCTTTGAGAGATAAATGTCTTTCATCATAATCATCATTAACAGCCTGAAGACGTCCACTGCTGAACAAAAACCTCCCCCTTAGACCGCCACAATGAAACACAATTTGCAACTTGCTTCCACCGGTTACCCGTGACCTTCAAAATGTCGTCAGTCCACCTAGGTGAGAAGCCTACCTACGCTGCGTCTTCCAGCTCGTGGTTGCCGCTCAAGAACCATTCTCACCCATCGGTTATCGGTATTTCGGGCGACGTGTCTGCCGCTCCAGCTTGCAAACATTTTCATTATCACATGATAATGTATTTTTTTTCAAAATAAAGTTTTTACTACGATCTATCAAAATGGAATATAACACGTTTCTGAGGTGCATAGTTTACAAATAGCGGGACACACACACGTCGCAAGCTACTTTGTCGGCCCAAGTTAGGTCGACTCCGTGCACTTGCACGATTTATTGTGCAGTTTGTTCCCCCAACACTGATTTAGATATTATTTGTGACAAGTGGATACTGCAACGACAACGTTCTCGACATATTGTGAAAGTTGCAGGTACATAGTTTGTAAGGCATGAACCGTCCGAGCCCCGCGCGGCGGGCTTCAAGCTGCCCGCGGAGAGGTGCGAGGTTAAAGAATCCCTTTCATCAGCGATGGAATTTAATTACACCTCTTGTTGCCAATCACCCCCTGCTCCTCGCCCCCTTGCCCCCCGCACCTCACCCGCCCTGCACCTCGGGCTAGCCGCGGTAATCTATTGTTTGATTTATTTGATTATGAACATGAATTGATTTAGTACAACTCCTTGGGAAACGTTTGTTGAGAGGACAGTATCTAGTACACACCAGTACATGGAAGTAAAGTTAACTGTTCTGGTGTGTATGTTGAAATCACGTGAATACGAGTACAACAAAACACGCAAACTATCTCGTAATAAGGAAAAGCTATATTTTTTTCTGAAAATCTTTTTCCCAGTTTCTTGTAACGAAACGAGACCGGTATAATGAAGATGCGCGTAGAATACGTTACCGTGACGGGTGGAAAACAGCATGGTACATTTCTATTCTTAACCGACTTACAAAAAAAAGAGGAGGTGCACAAGTCGACTGTTTAAAAAAAAAATATTGTTACCTCAGAACTCCATCATATAAAAACCGATTTGAAAAATATTATTTTTATTTGAAAGAAGATACTTCCAGATTGGTCCCATTTTTATCAAAAGTCCATAAGGAATTTATAATCAGTTGTTTTGGAGAGTTTAATCCTGCCTTTGCAATAAACTTTCGAACGGCACGGGGCGGCGCGCGGCTGTACTACTGCCTATTGACGTATGTTCGTGAAACTGACCGAGGGAGCGAAGCGAATGAAAGGTTCAGTTTTAACTGTCATCTGTCCGTATGTCGGTACTCGCGTACAGGTCGTATTTACAACCAATCTTGACGAAACTTGTTGTACAGGTTCTACGACTTTATAGATTTTTTATAGTCGTCGGCGATTTTTGATTGGAGAGGTATATCCCCAAAAAGAGAGAAATTTTGCTGCGGCGCCACTTACCGGTGTGATGTTTATAATATTTGACAGAAACATTCGCTAATCAATTCTAAACGAAAATTTTTAATGTAACCAAAATCAGTAAAATGGTTGTCAAGATATTATAAGAACGCGAGGTCTCCGTTCGGGACATTGAACTGAGACGACCTTATAAATATCTCGACAAACTCGTACAGGTATCTCTCTCGGTGGAAGAAGGCCCGATAAAGAAAATAAAGACGATGTATGGAGCTCGCGTGTCTCTTCACCAGATATACAATATTGGCAAAGACATAAAGGGGTAGACACCTAATCAGCAAATCAAACTATCTTGAAATAAAGTACACCAGATTGACGTACCTGTCAAATAAAATTAAGAGCTCCATACAGTTGTCATTCTCATCTCATACTGATAAAATCTCATAATAATGAGACAAAAAATGGTAAACTATACAAAAATATCATGCCAAAATTACAAGGATTCACAGGAATCAAAGAACACCACTGCCACATCCATCTTTAAGTCCTGAAATATACTTTAATAGGATATAAAATTATTGAATAATGTAAACAGAATAGTCGCTATGACAACGTTTAGGGATGTCAATCGAATTTCGGTTAGTCCAAAAATCGATTATTAAATGAAAAATATTTTTTTGATATATCATGATTGTTTCTTGTACTGTAAAGAAGGCCGGCGACGGTCATCGACGCAGCCCTTTGATAATTTTATTCGTCGATTAGCAATTGACAATCACTTCAATCGGATTAAAACACGATTAATTGGCTGCATCATCATTATCAGCCAAATAAGACATCCACTGCTGGACAAAGGCATCCCCTTAGAAAGGTACGATCAAACACGTAAATATTGAGAATGCTTCATCGCCTCTAGTTTTTTTTTTAAGAGTCTGAACGATAAGGAATTCACGTGGAATTTATTTGACTATATACTTTATCCAAAAATAATCAACGGTTTAATCGAAGTTCGTTTTTTTTTTGTCCGATTGAAGAATCTAATACGAGATCGGTTAGAATCGGTTCGTATACGATTTTTTTCTGCAAGAATTGATATCCCTAAGACAAAATGAACTGTAGTATTGCCAGATATTTTTGTAATTTCCCAACTTTGTTTAGGTTTCCTAGAGACTCAGATATATGTAGCTGATCTTTTGATAAAAATAGTTCGGCAAAGTAGAGATGGATATTGGCGGAACCTATTAAGGTTTCCACCAATATTAATTTGCTTATAATACATAATTTTCATAATTTTGCCTAAAAAACGTGTCGGCGCATAATTATCAACAACAAATAGAAATGTTTCACCAATCCCTATCCAACAACTTAACTTAAAACCCTACGGAAGCCTACAATGAGCGTGTCACGATATGACACAATTGTATTGCAATTTTATTAGAAATAAAATAAAATTTTGTACCTTCCTAAGAATGAGGAATGTTAATTTGTCTAGTGTGGTTGTGGGTTTTTGGGTCTGCAAGTAATATGGTAATATATATACCCGACCAAATAGGGTAATCACTTTTTAATGGAAAGCCTCAAATGTCATGACAAAAAAGACTGTCAAAAATTATAAGCCATTTCAAAATCGTGTTTGTATGGAGACTATCCTTCTGGACCTTATTTATAAGGAGAATTCTGTGAATATTGGCTGTCATCGAGTCGCGAGTCTTTGGATTAGACGGCAGCGGTTGTTCCATTCCATATGCCTTTCGGCATTTCTTCGCGAATTCATTTATTTGTTAGAATCGCGTATCAATGTATTTTTTTTTTTCGTCTTAACTCGATTCGCTTCGAGACTCGGCTAATTTTTTATACATTTACTAGCTGATGCCCGCGAAGCTCAGCCTTCGGCCTCCACTAGTACTTTTTGTATATATATATATATATATATAAATAAATGAGCCCCTATTTTTCCTGGAAGAAAGGCTTGAGATCTACATGTACGCTGACGACGTCGCTGCGGTGATCACTGCGCCGACGCACGCTCAGTTACAGTTGAGACTGAATACGGTGGTGAACGACCTGGATAGGTGGTTCCGGTCGAACGGGTTAGCGCTGAACAAGGACATAACTTGCTTCCTTGCATTCAACCTCAACGGCCACTCGAAAAAGACGTATTCGGTAGCAATCGGCAATACCGCGCTCCAACAGGTCCGCAGTACGAAACTCCTGGGTTTCCACATTGACGGCGCGTTGACGTGGGAGAAGCACATTGACGAGCTGTGCGGGAAGCTGAGCCGCTCGTGTTTTGCACTCCGGCGACTCGCGAGCACAGCCACCCGCAACGTCGTGCGCTCCTGCTACTTCGCAACCGTTCACAGTAACATCTCATACGGGTTAGAGCTGTGGGGCCGCGCTGCCGATCGTAATAGAGTGTTTGTTTTGCAGAAGCGAGCCGTACGTGCCATTTCTGGCGTTCAGGATGGCGTCTCATGCGTAGATCTGTTTAGGGAACTTCAGATATTGCCTCTGCCGTGTGAGCTCATTTACCGGGTAGCCCTGTTCACCCACACGAATTTAGGTGCCTTTCAACGCAGGGGCGTGCACAGCACGTTACAGTTGCGCAGCAATAAAAAAAAAGACCAACTTATAACACCATCGCACCATCTCGTCAAGTCGGAGATGTCGGTTTATATCTCGGGGCCCGCGATATACAATCGCATACCTGCCACCATTCGGGACGCGCCCTCCACCGCATGCTTCAAAACCAAGCTGAGAGCTTGGTTACAAGATAACCTGTTCTACGACATTAGAAATTATTTAAAGTTAAACGACTCTTAATTTAATTTCTGTTATTATTATTATTATTAAAATTATATTGACAATTATTAATGGAATTAACTTAATTTATATTATTATTATTAAACTTGTGTTGTCAATTATTAATGTAATGTAATGTGACGTGTAACTGGGTGTTATCAATAAATGATTTGATTTGATTTGATTTGATTTGACTTGACAGATTTTGATGATTTCTTTTTTGTTGTTTTACTTCTTAAGTGTATTCTTATATTACCTCCTGTAGCCTAAACAGCTTGGCCGGTTTTGACGAGTTTGTCAAATTTTGTCGTCGGATTCCTCTTTACGTCCGGAGTGGCATAGACAACATTTTGCAGTCGGGGTTTTAAAAAAAAAAAAAATGACTAGTTGATAAATAACAAAAAGTGTCGCGAACACTCCGTATCTCGGCTTTATTATGCGTCGCCTTAACTCCGAGCTCCTTATAACGAGTTCAATAGAAATATTCGGAGCGTACAAATTCGCAATTCATTGCGAAAAAAATTGGCAACATACCTAATTGGGTTTCCGTTACGGCGATGAAACCTTAAAAAAGACGCCATTCAGAATATCGTCAAGTCGTATAGAGTCGTGCGGGAGTGAGATGGAGCACCAGACGCCTTCCGTGCTTTCCGTTCATGCCGTCGCTTTCGTGCGTGTTTCGGTAAGAGACGTAGCGCAGGACAGTCGTAGAACGGTTTGTATGACAAACCATACAAAACGATAATTGACGCGACAATTAGCGCGCTCATTGTGCGAACAAACGTCGGAGACAATCGATCAATCGAGGGAGGACCAATCACTGCGGGTAACGAGACTGGCAACACCGTCCGTCCGTCTACAAACGCGTTATACATATTTTAAATTAAAGAACATCAATACCTAACACGCTCGTCACGGTACATACGATTACATAATGATCTCATAAATAATAGACATAATTCTGTCTGCCAAGCGCTGGACCGAGGCGGGTGATACGTTGTATAATACACTCGGGTCGTTCGTATCAAGTCAGAGACAACAACGACAATACAGACTCATATAAGCTGGCGACTAAGCCTATACGAATTTCCCTATAATTTCCCTATATAACTTATACTTGGTTGGTGTAACAAGTTCATTGTTGTAGCCGTGGGCGGCACGTTCATTAGTAACGCGCATCATGCGCCTCTGATGGCGGAGTGGAATCCAAGCCAATTAATATTTATTAAGAGCGTTTGGAAGACATCGCGGGATTACAGACCGAGCTTCGTGTAATCCGCACGACACGTGACACGCGACACGCGACGCGACGCTACGTGACGATAGCGTCCCGTGTCGCCCGCAATACTACGATTGAACGGTGTTACAAATCTTACAACAAACTTAACGAATATAAATTAGTCGATTGCGGTCAAAATTGTCGTCGTCAATGAAATGTTTGGGAAATATAAATGATACAATGCTGCCACGAATCACAGTTTCAGATTTGAAAAAACCGTTCACGACAATGATTAACTTGTTAAATATATCGCTCGACCTTCGACGAGAGCCGAGATATTCGACCGAGCTGAATATCTACGGAACTCGACTCGTAAGAAAATACCTAAAGCCGTTTGTATGTATCGACATCACAATCAACACATTTAACTGACGGATTGAGGTCAAGTTCAACACCATAAGCTTCTAAAACACATCCGAGCATCGGCACCGCCCATCACACTCAGCACATCAGCACTCGCGCATCGTCCACGAAATATGCACTACTAAAAGTTCACACGCGCTCTGAGAAATTTACAAAAGAAAAATGGTAGCTACAGCGCGTCGGGGATGTGCGCCGAGTCGCGCGTCGATTGTTTTTACACGAGCAAGCGGTGCGCGCACGGCCCGGGCCAGGCCCGACACCATCCTGAGCTTGTTAGCGAGTAGGTATGACTGTCAGTACATGAACCGTTGCTGTGAGGTTCACGTGTTGACTAACGAACAAATGTCTAAATGTGTGAGTATAAATTCAATTGTAATTTTCATGTTCGTAATCTTTATGGTCGAAATAAATTATTCATAAATATCATGAATAATTTAAGTAATTTAAGTTTTTTGATAACTAGGTAAAATATGATGTAAGTTGAACCGTGACTAGTGCGTAAAAGTTCTATTTTGACTAGCCAGATGTCCGTGTTTCAAGAATTATTCCGTTTGCTCTTCAATTATACGGCTTGGCAACATGCAGTTTGTCACAGAATATAATAAAGAGTGTTATTTCCACGGAGTTCTCCTCAAGTCGAGTCGTGATTGTTCAGTGGTAATGTTATATACTGGTATGTAAACACCGGGAGGCTGCGGAACCCTCCACCGCAGGCCGCGACTTCCGACTTCCGCAACTCTTTGATATTTTGATTACGGCGCGTAAAGCGTTTCCATATTGTAAATTTTTGGCTTTCCGCCAACTTACTTATGGGAGTTCACTCGCTCGGAATATTTGCCAATTCTGGGAATGTTCGCGTCTATATGTGTGCACGTTCGCTAGAACTCGAAAATGTTTCTTAATATTTCTTAATATTTCAAGAGAAATCTTTGCTAAATAATTTGAGCAAGTAGATTTTTTTTTCATCGACTTGATCTTGAATGATTTTTTCACATAAACACATTCCTCGTTAATTTGTATATTTTTATAACCAGCTATGCGTTTTTTAGTAGCTATCATTTTTCATAGCTCAGGAAAACGGTTATTCACTATTTTGTACAAAACCCGAGATCGGCTGTCCCCATAATTATATGGTATGGATAATCTGTGGACGGCATTTATCACACCTACTTATAAAAAAGGCCCAAAAGACTATTTGAAAATTACAGACCCATCACTAAAATGTGTCTGTTTGCAAAAGTGTTGGAAAAATATATACTCGTCTCTTAGACATACACTTTGCGAATATCAAAATGGCGCTCTCAAGGGTAGACCCGCGACATCTAATCTTCTGTTATGTAGCGAATATGTATCAAAATACAAGTCTGTAACATCCCAAGTAGATGTTATTTATATTGACTGTAGAGAAGCTTTTGATCGGACAGATCACGTGACCCTCATGCGCAAACTTCAAGAGGTCGGTATACGAAGAGATTTGTTCAGGTGGCTTTCTTCATACTCAAAGACTTAATAGTCACGTTTGACTCCAAGTTACTGTTCGATGAACACATCAACAGTGCAGTAAAAAAAGCATCGAAGGTATTAAGAATGTCTTCAGACTTTTTATCTCTTAAGACATTCAAAGTACTATATATAGCTATGTGAGAAGTCTCCCGGAATACGCCTCGCAAGTGCGGAACCCGAGCTACGGCATTTATATAACGCGTATTGAAGGCATGCAACGGCGTTTCCTACGTTACCTGCAATGTCGCGCTAAAGTATTTTTAGCAGACTATCTCGCCCGGTGGAAAAAGTTTGATATTCTACCACTTCATGTAAGAAGGCGAGGAGCAGATATAGCAAATGGTACAATTGACTGTCCAGACAGCAGATGGCGCAGCTGGCGCTACTCGCACTCACAGCCTCGCTGAGACGACCGAATCTGCTGTACGTCCTCCCGTGCGATGCAACTACAGCCAAGTAGTTTCACTATAAGCAGGTGTTACACACACTCGCTAAGATTGATGTTGACCTATAATACAACATTTCTGCTTTTAAACTGAAGCAGCTTTTTAACTATTATTATTATACATTTTGCTCGTCATATGAGGCCTGAGCACATTTTCAAATATGACAAAAAAAAAAAGCACCTGGTCCATTTTTTAAAAATCTTTTGTAGTTTCAAATTGATTTATAGGAATGCTGGCTTGTATCGCTACATTTTTAACGCCTCATTTCATATTTTTAATGATTATCAAAAATGGTAAAACACATGTTTAATATTATGTTTTTCTTAGTATGTTTACAAAGTTTTGTAACCAAGCCACCAAAAAATTTTTCTCCGTAGAAACTTTAACACCCTATTTCTCAACCTAAGGGATAATTTCAAAAAATGCTTAAACACGTCTTTAAAATTTTCTTTTTCTTATTTTTCTTCAGCCTTAGTATATTTACGAAATTTCAGAACCATGGCAACAAAAAAAAAACCACATACATACTTATATCGAAACAAACTTTAACACCCCTTTTCAACCTTATAGGGGTTGAATATCGCAAATTCCTTTCTTAGTAGGAGGTTATATAGTAATAGAAAACTACTGTCCAAATTTCACGTCTCCGGCTTCAGTGGTTTAGGCTGTTCGTTGATCTACCTATCACTTTTCCTTACACTTTTTTATAAATAGAAAGATAGATAATAAATATGTTTTATCATCATCATCATTGTGGGCGACCGATGGTGACATCCAACGAAAAGCTTATTTGAATTTTTAGAGCACTTTATTTTTGGCTGAAGGTAGTTTTTTGAACATTTTAGTACGAGGCAATGCTCGTCGTGCGTGGAGGTGGCGCAGCTACGACAAATTTTCCAGATGATTTACTCCCCACCTCAGCACGCACCCCGCTCATTCCCTTTGACATTTATACATTTAAAACAACAAAATTGGTGGCGCGTCGGTCGTTAACAATCATGATAGCACTCCTTAGAACAAGTAGTGTTATTAAACAAAAACAAAATACCTGACTGCAAAATGTGGCTTTACATAGGCCACATTTTACAAAGGCTCCGGACGCCGTAAGCTAAAGGAGTTGCTATAACACGCAAACAAATTTATATATATATATATATATACATATACCCCAAAAACATTACCCTCCTTGTTAGGCACTCGGGTGAAAACGAATAAAGTAATTAAAATCGCGCGCGCGTGGTTTTTTTGCCTTTGATTTATTAAATTATCTGAATAATATGAAATAAATAAAAATAGTAAAAAGCACTATATATCACTTGGAAGAAAGTGCTAACCTAACCCAACCGGTGTTTATCAAAGCCATTTTTAAATTGAATCAGTTTCGCCCCTTGGTGAGGATTGCCGCCCGACCGTGTCGGAGGCCGCTGTGATTTCAGCCAATATTTCTAGAAATAACGTCGCATTTCATACGCCTGTCATAAATATGGATCGAGTGATCCCCATAGCGCAGATGCGTCGGGCTGCAGGACTCGCTCTGAATAAACATAAACTAAATATGAAACATCTTGCAGGACCAGCCGGCGAGAGTGCTTATCGTCGACGTTCACCCTTTACTATAAACTCACTGTCGGCTTGCTTTATATTATTTTCTTTTTGCGAGATGAAAGGCAAATCGGAAGCGGTATGAGGTGGGAGCCTTATAAATATGAAAAGGAAACACGCCAAGTTCCCAGGGAGATAGAGTTTATTTTACACAATGGGCAACTGCTATGCAAAAAAAAAAAAACAAAAGATAAAGTTATCAGGCTCGAAAGTGGCGCGCGCGCAAGCGTATAGCGTCGATCACGAACGAGTGGTGGGCGTCGACTGCCACGTGGACAACTCGCGGCGCCGGAGTGCACGAGATGGCAACAACGCATTTTGGAGTTTTGGCGGGAACGTGAAGAATTCATGTCGCGTCATTTTATTATTTTCCAAAACTTGTGTTATTTCGAGTGTTAATGTGTAAAAACGGTGAGTTTTTACCCGTTAAGTGTTCGTGTACATGCACGAGTGTTGGTGAATGGTATAATGTCGTGGAACGTGAATTTTCGTGTTGTTTCCAATACTCCATAGAAGGCTCTAGTAAAGTTTTCACCACTTTACTGGGACATGAGTTGGACTTGACCGTGACTTGCTTTGCTCGACTTTGACCGTGACTATGACTTATTTGATAATATCTAACAAAACTTGGGAATATATATGTATACTTGACACTGGCAAATGCATAAGACGTGCGACGCCAAAATCCTCTTAGGAGGAAAAAGAAAAAAAAAAAACAACGCATTCTTGACAAGGACACAGATTGCGGGCGCACGTACCAACTATGCGTACTTACTACAAATAACACGCGGGAACACGGCCGCGAGGGGCGCGGTGCGGCAACACTTTAGAACGGTTTAATATCTACATAAGTATATTAAACCGTTCGGAAGTTCCAGTTCTCAGCTTAGAATAACTACATTTTATAATGTAGCACAATAAATAATCTTCATCTAGTAGCTTCTGCCCGCGGCTTCACCCGTGTTTTTCTGGAAATAATAATGAAATTTTGTAAGAAGTGTATAAAACGACATAAGTATTTCAAAGTAATTAACTGTATGACTCATGTGTTAATTTCGATTCCCGGCCAAGTAGATTTTTGGATTAAACAAACTTAAGGAGAAACAAACGTACTAACACCAAAACTTTTTTTTAATGTTTTGATACTGATTTGGTCTCCGATTTGGTCTCCGCACTATAATGTTCACTCCGATGACATTGAGAGAGTGCAGAGAAAATGTCTTAGAATACTTTGTTATCGTCAGCGTGTAGGCCGCTCTGACTTAAATTACGAACGGAGACTGATAAAATTTAATGTACAGTCTCTAAAATTGCGTAGGAAATACTTCGACCTTATATACTTGTACAAAATTATTCATTCTATAGTGGATTCCCCACATCTGTTGTCTCATATATCTTTCAATACCGCATACAGTGCGCGTAGAGCCAAAGTCACTAACCTTTTTGCACTTCAAGTCTATAAAAATAATACTTCTTACTTTAATCCAACTGTAAGAATGGCTCGTCAATATAACGATTTGCTAAAAAACTATTCTGAATTAGATGTCTTCGATCCTAGGTTTAATAATTACATAAAAACCATAATACTTAGATATCCTCCATCCCAATCTCAAGCGGGTTTGTTCAGACACAACAGCTGTGCTGTGTCTGAATAGTCCATCTCACTAAAAGTAATATAATAACTACACATATAGATTGCATATAAATATTGTGCCGTCTTGGGGGTACCCATCTGTAAGCTAGTTGCTTTACGGATGGGTACTTTCATCACGTTCGTCTCATTATTTTACTTTTCTGTGTGCACATGTTTTGGATTACAATCCAGTTCAGATTTTTACTTAAAATTTTGTATACTAATTAAGAAAATGATTGATATCTGTTTTGTGTACCTAAATAAATAAATAAATAAATAAATAGATACTTTGGGAAGCAGATTTAAAAAAAACTGTGATACCCGTATCTTATTATTTTTCCTGTAGAATATCCATACCAAGTTTGGTATCAATCGAACCAGAGAATAAAAAGGTTCATTTAAACTTTAACACCCCATTTCACCCCCTTAAGGTTTGATTTTCGAAAAATCCTTCCTTAGTGTGCGTTTTCACCCCTCAATAAACATACTCATCAAACTTCAAGTCTCTAGGTCCAGCGGTTTAGGCTGTGCGTTGTCTGTCAGTCATTTAGTCAGTCAGTCAGAACAAAGCATTTTATAGGTATAGGTAGATGAGCCCCCTTCGGGCTACGCTAATACCAGTAAAGTTACGCTAAAAAGTGTTCGTACGTTACTGTATAGAATGTGTAGGTACGTTACTGTATGGTAAGTGTAGGTACGTTACTATATAGTAAGTGTATGATGGTTACTCTATAGAAAGTGTAGCTACGTTACTGTATAGTAAGTATACGTACGTTACTGTATAGAAATTGTATGTACGTTACTGTATAGAAAGTGTATGTACGTTACTGTATAGAAAGTTTATGTACGTTACCGCTCCCTCCGGCATATTGTAAAACTATTTATATGCAAAGGATGAGTTTAGTAAAACCAGATGCGTAGCCATTACTCACTTTATTTCATACCCACATCATGCACATAATTAAATATTAATTACAACTACCCACAATCCCCTTATTGAAACAATAAGAAAGAAGTAACGTAATCGTAACAGCTAATATAGAAATTCATAACAGTCTATGATAGCAATAGACATGATTAATTTAAAATAAATACATTTACATTAACTTTTACATTTTAACCAACGACAATGAAATAAGAATTTTAATTTACATAAAACTGATTGTTGAATGAATAATTTACTATAACTGATTCCCTATTATATTTCCTTATTCTTACTCCCTATCCCCTGAACAAATAGTTTTATTTGATTTAGCTTTAAGTATTTATAGTAAGTAAACGATGGTAGGCAAGTACAGTTCTGAAAGAATTATTATTATTATTTGTTTTATTTCTATGTCGATTACAATATTGCATTCACAGCTTATGTAATTTACTTAGGTATATTTTTATTTTTCCATGCATTTATCGAAGTTGAAACTAAATCCGACTCAGACAAACCAATAGTCTGTAAACATCTCTGTGGAATAATATTAACATCAGCTCCAGTATCCAATTTGAACTTTAGCTTTTTATTATTTATTTGTAATTCCGCTAGCCACTCTTCATTTCTGTTATAAGTATTAAAGTGATTATTTACCTGATCGGCGTGCCCCTCCTGGACCTCATAGACCCGGCACACTTTTGCAAAATGATTCATTCGGTTACACTTGTTACACTGACGACCGTACGCCGGACACTGGAGCCTCCTGTGTCTTAAGCCACACCTGGAACACTGCACTATGACGTTAGCATTGTTGTGCTGCACCGTACTGTAATTCTGAGACTGAGTATTTGCTCCTCCGCGGGCCGGCCTGCCACGGAACTGAAAAGCTTGCCTCGCGCCGGTCGCCCTTTGGTTCGGCGAATCGTTTTGTCCACCGCGACCGCGATTTACCCAATGAATATCAGCTGGTGTGTTCTGATAAGATCCATGGCTATTTACGTTCACTTCATGCGTGTGATGCTCCGTGTTTTCTGTGCTCAGGCGAACAGCTTGCGCGCGGGATATTTCCGCTAACCTGCATATGTCAATCGCCTTTGATAATGTTAGGTCGCTTTCTCTGAGTAGTCTTTCTCGCAATACTCCATCTTTTATTCCGCATATCAGTCGGTCGCGGACTAAATCATCACATAAATCTTTGAATTCGCACTTCGTGGCCATTTTGTTCAATTCAAACACGTACTGTTCAATTGACTCCAACTCTTGCTGATCTCTGCTGAAAAACCGGTGTCGTTCCACAGTCAAATTCTTTCTCGGCAAAAACACTCCATCAAATTTTTGTAACAACTCTTCAACTGTCTTAAATTCTTCGCTGAACTGATCGTATACCTCCCGGCATCGATCTCCGATGATGTGCAACAGTATGTTCAACTGCACTTTTTTCTCTTTTTTCGTTAATTCACAGGCTTCATAATAAATCTTAAACGATTTTTTCCACTTTTCCCACTCCTTACTCAGGTTTCCCGAAGTCACATTCGCTAAATTATTTTCGAAGTGGAATGGCTGTGGAGGTTGTAGCATGGAATCCATTTTTGCCAAAATATTCCAAAACCCACACGCTTCTGTGTAATTACAGCTATTCTTTACATATTCTTTGCCATTTTTATATTATTTGCTTCGGCTGCGCCATGTAAAACTATTTATATGCAAAGGATGAGTTTAGTAAAACCAGATGCGTAGCCATTACTCACTTTATTTCATACCCACATCATGCACATAATTAAATATTAATTACAACTACCCACAATCATCGTTCCCTCCTGCATCGTACCGTTCCTTCCGGCACCGCACTGCTCCCTCCGGCACGGCACCGCTCCCTCCGGCACGGCACCGCTCCCTCCGGCACAGCACCGTTCCCTCCGGCACCGCACCGCTCCCTCCGGCACAGCACCGTTCCCTCCGGCACCGCACTGCTTCCTCCGGCACAGCACCGTTCCCTCCGGCTCCAGACGCTTAGTTAAGCAATCAGTTTGTGTTCGTCCTCTGTGTTGTCGCCGCGCCGCGACGGTTACACCAGTAATGCACCGGTATATACCAGTACGCACCGGAATGACTCGTCCGACGATCTAAACTGATCTAAAAAACTGATTCAGGGTTTGTTGTGAAGACCGACGTCCATCGTCCATCGCGAGTAACGCAGAGATCTTCCAAGCTGAAAATGTGCGCTTTTACTTCATTCAATATACAACGAAGAACAATGTGTCAGTCTGTAGGTAGAATACGCTCGAGTATGTCTTATGTTAAAAAAATCTCAAAGTACCGAGACTGAATTATATATTCACGTAGCATTCTATAAGACGAGACGTCTATAACTCAATGATAATAATTTACAAATATGATAATTATGAAAGAATGAGACGTCTGCATGTCTGTGATTTCGTTAAATGCTCGTCGCAGTGATGGATGAACGCGAGAGCTATATTCAAACAGTCGCAGCAATCTGGGATTTTTCAGTCGCAGTGAGTAAGATAAATCGAGCGAGGGCTCCGCCTCGTGTGCCGGCTCATCATAAATACTTGCCGAGTTATATAAAAGATTTTAGAACATTTAAGTTGTTATCGGAGCGCCGCAAATCGCGGTCGAGTGAGAAATTTGGTAACATTCAATACCTCATATGTGGGGAAAGGCGAACATTTGTTTTATCCGCACTTTCCATGTGCCACCCCATGAATATAAAATTATGATATTTTTATTCTTTCAAAATTGTTAACTTTAAAATACCTGTTCAGTGACACCCCACAAGATGGGGTATAGCGATTGTTTTTTGTCATCCTCTCTTTGTATGGAAGCTACCCTTAGTATACAAAAAAAAGTTCTAGTAGTTTCTTGTTCCTTGTAGTACTACGGAACCCTAAAACAAACGAATTTCTCTGCTTTCTTAACTTTTATAATATTTATAATTATTAAAATCTTGAATGTAACCGAAGAAAAAGCTCAACAAGAAATAAATATTCACGACGCAGGAGAAAAATACAAAGAATTCAAATTTAGCATCGAACGAGGAAATTAAGCCACAAAATTCACGAAATAATAACTGTGTTTTCATTTACATTTCCTTCAGAAACATGAATCGTGTAGCCTTCCTCGGCGTCCTTGGATATTATTTTGATAACGGCCGATGCCACGCCACGCCACGTGTTCGCCGTGGTGTGGCGCGGCGTGACGTGGCGTGGTGGGGCTATAAACCGCAGTTCATAGGTCGATTCTGAGTTACACTTCGAGCCGCGACTTAGCACCGCGCCGCTGTTACTGTTGCGGGTATCGCCGGGAGTCGTTACCGCTGACTGCGCTGCTGCAGTCGATCAATATCATCATCATCAGCCAGAAGACGTCCACTGCTGGACATAGGCAGTGGCAGGCATAGCTCCCCTTTAGAGCACCGACCGACAACGTGCCACTTGCATCCACCGGCTGCTCGCGACTTTCACAATGTCGTCGGTTTACGTAGTGGGAGGCCTGCCTACGCTGCGTCTTCCTGTTCGTGGTCGCCACTCAAGAACCTTTCTTCCCCGCCGGTTATCGTTCTCCAAAAGGCCGGTGGTGAAGGAGCAGGCTTAAGTTCCATATGTCATCACACACTGGCAGCACACATCGGTAGAAGACCCGATCGGCGTACTCGATTCTATTCCAATCAATTATTTTTAAGGAAATTGAATGGAATGTTAATGGTACGAGTATCAGTGGCTTATGTCAAAGTGAAAACTTAGTCAGTCGGTCGATGAAAATACTATTTGCGGTACCCGACCGCCCAATAAGGAGGGCAATGTTGAACCATAAATACAACTGACTTTGTTAATAAAACTCAAGAATGGATTTGTCGTCCACTGCGACAGCGTATACAGCTAGGTGTATATAGCATGTCACGTGACCTCGGCCCGGAGCCGTCACGCGACCGTTATTACGACTAATACGACACGTATTCAGCGTTCTTCCGAACTACAACAGAAAAAACAATCCACTTCACAAAAAAGTAAAAAACTGAAAAAATACAAACAGAAAAAGCGCAATGTTTTTTATATCGGCGTGAGTTTAGTATACCGGTTCAGCCGACGATGATTAGATACCCACATGCGGGGGACAGCCAACATATTTTTAATCTCCATTTTACTTCCCACTTCCATTTTTCCCACTTTTTTTCCCCGCCGGCCGCGGCCGCGGCGCGCTCGCGCTGTGTTTGTCGCATTTAAAACGTAACCTAATCTAGTATTCGAAACGGCTCCCTATTTTCCGCCTAAAATACTTATATGGCTACTACATAATATGACTACGAAATATTATGTGACTCAAACATTGCATTTACAATGGAGAGTGTTCTGAAGAATTGTTGGACTGACACCGGCGTCCGGTTCCACGGCCGCGCCGCGCCGGCCGCCACCGCTTAAAAGCTCATCCGCGTGTAATCGATCTTTGGAAATCGCCCCCTCTGCGTTTTACGCGATCCATTTCGCCTCACACCTGCAAGTTGTGGAATGGGCTTCCACCTGCGGTATTTCCGAGTAACTACAGCATGGGGATCTTCAAAAGGGCTGTTAATATAGTCTTTTAAGGTCGGCAACGTATCTGCGATGCCCCTGGTGTTACAGGTATCCATAGGCGACGGTGATCGCTTACCATCAGGCGGCCTGTCTGCTTGCTTGCAACCTATGGCATAAAAAAAACACAGCAAAATAGCGCCTTTCTATACAGTATGCCAACAACTACATTTGCAAAAGTATCATTATGACATTAATCATTATGCCAGATTCACTATGCCAAAGTAAAATAGGCCTAACTAAGTTATGCGAAAGAAAGTGATCCCGATGGAATGCAGCGAAATTTTTTTTTTCGGCTTCTCTTTACATTTATGGGAGCTAATATAATACAAAATATATTTTTTTTGCAACTTGGTGTTTTTTTTATACTATTAGAAGACTGACTGCAAAAACAAATTACTCGACTCGACGAAAACTATACCCACTTCTGTTTTCTAATAATATCCTAAAAATTACGTGGCGTGGTTCGTCTCTCTACGCGGTATCGTACTTATAAATATTCGAGAAGGATCCGTGACCACGGTGCAGTGTACGGCACACAGTACACAGTAGTCGATGCACGTGCTACTGCACGTGTATGCGTGCGGTACTGATAACGTATGCGAGTCCGATAAATGGTTTTATTGAATGAGTAGCGGGCTCGAGTCGCGGCGTGGAACTGTTATTGGCGCGCAATATTGATGTGCAGCACGCGCGCGGCGGACCGTGCTCCACTCCACACGGCGAAAACCAGTTACCGCACATACACAATTAAATAAACTTTATTGGCTGGCTGAGCGAACCGGACGAAAAGTCTCCGTTTTGAACTGGCAACATTTGAAGAAGATGTAAGTAATAAATTGAGTGTGGCTACTTTACGTCGTGTATTCGAATCATTTATTACTTAAATACATGTATTTACAGGTGATTTATGGATATCAAAATAATATTTAGAGTCGCTTGTGGCCGCCTACGTGATTATATTCACGGGTGATCAGCGACACCAGGTCACCACGTGGCGACCCGGTGTCTCCGGTGACCATTATTGTGTTTATTTTTATTTATAAATATGCAGAAATTATTATGATAAGCTTTATTTTATGCATTAAAGTTTTAGTTTCAAGCTCCATAGGTTATTTCATTTCATAAATATTGATTTACCAAGCGAGAGAACAAGAAGATCGCCTCAGAGAGCTCGAAGCTACGAGCCGGGAACTTGCCGCAATTACACCAACTTGTGGTGTTGTGATAGTGAAAGAAATTCCAACCGCGTGATGTAAACCTGACGGTTCAACCTGACTCGCCAAATACTAAAAAATATACGCCAATACACACTATGGCAGACATTACCTAAAACAAGCCTGGTGGGCCGAGCGGGGGAGGCCTCCCCCCAGGTGGGAGGGGTGGGGGGCAATAATATAAACATCGCACGAAATGGCCCAAGGCTGAGATACAAGACGCTTATTTTTCAGTCTCAAAAACAAAAAGCGCGTATTAACGTCGCGGATAACTCGACCGACGACAGCCGCGAGCGGCGTTATCTCGACGGTAACGGCTAACGGCCAACTGTCAGCTAACGAGCGTTACGCCGTTACTGGTAGAGCCGTTAGTTAGCGTGATAGCGAGCGAGCATTCATGCACGTCGGACGAGTAATGGACTTCCGCACGTTAGAGTAGGACGCATCGACGAGGCGTATTTTTGCCCGACTACGTAAAAAGAGGGTTATGAGTTTGGCAGTCTATGTATGTATGTATGTTCATATGTTCCCTCTAATCTCCTAAGCCACTTATCAGATTTAGACAAGATAGGTGTCTGTCGATACGTGTTCACACTCCGCGCGTCGCACGCTGCACGGAATTATACTAAATGTAATATCGCGGATTTTATAACATAATTTATGAACTCAAAAAAATATTGAGGTAGAATTATCGTGTTTGGTATCAAAATAAAGGGCTTCATGAGTAAATTTCAAATATGTAAAAAAAAAAAATAGCAGCTTATGTGTGTTTGTAGGTCCCTATTTTCACGTCTCGTTGTTCCCTCGTATCTTTAAAACAACTTATCAGATTTTAGCAAATCTTCTTCGTCTTAACACTGCGGTCGTTATAGAATGTATGACGTTATACTAAATCTAATATTATGGAGGACTTGAGAACCTAACTTCGTTACAGAAATAATGTAGAATCGAACGCACTTATCTGATCTGAAGTCAGGTCTCAATAATCGAAGATAAGATTTCCTACAAATTTTAATATGACTCGTGAGTCGAGAACTACGTAGTTAAATGTATAAGAAATGTCGGAGACGAAAACAAGATTAATTACAAAATTTGGGACAAATATTTCGTGTTCGGTATCTGAAGAAAGGACTACAACAAACACAACGTTGCTCATGGCTGTGCAACAAAATAAATAATATAGTATCTTTGTACCTAAATAACACTAAAAATATGTAAACAAAATATAAATTCATAACTAAAATGTAAAAAAATCAATGAGACTCAAACGCTGGGTTGTCGAGCACACGTTCTACAGCTACAAAGAATTTTGCGATTTTAAATTGTAACTGACTATCACAGAATTCTCCTTATAAATGTCTTTGCTGACTATTTATAAAAATATTCTATTTATAAATTTATATTATTTATTTATTTATATTCTTGATATTTTTACATGTTTTATTATTATTATTGACATGAATTTTACTTTTATTTTTTGATTAGTTGACATACTTTATAATTTATTAATATCATTCAATTATGTAATTGGTTCGTACATGGAGCATTGTATCAGTAGATACAAAAAGTATTTATTTTTGGGAAAAATAATGATTAGTTTTGACCTGTAATAATTTGTTGCCAATAAATATGATTATGATTATGAGTGTTAAAGTCCTTTACCCGTAGTTAAATACTACTATTGTCAATCAGGCTACGGTTAAAGGGACTTGAAAAGTCATTGGGAAAATATGATGTACATTATATGGACCACGCCATTTTGAATATAAAATAATATTTTCTTGTTTCATACTATTACGAAGGCGGGTTAGTTTTTGAACTTATTAGATTTATTTTTAGAATTATTAGAATTTAGCTAACGTCTCGTTTTTATGATACTGTTCTGGCTTTCCGTCCTTCTGTCCGTCCGTGTATGTCACAGGTCTCTAGCACCTTGAGGACAAACGTCGTAGACCTTCAGGTTTGATATAAGGAGTAAAATGTTGGCCCAAAACCGAACAACGCACAAAAAGCGAGTATTTTCCAGTTAGTTGAGACATAGACAGGAATCCAGCCACAGAAAATAGAAATCTAGAAGATTTTTTCTCTTCTGTGAATCCAACTATAATCTGACTTGGGCAAAATCGGTCAAACCGTTTAGGTTACGTACGGTTATTACCCTCCAAATAACACACAAACATACAGACATGTATACACCCCAGAGAATTACTCTCCTTCTTGGGCAGTAGGGTAAAAATACTAACCGACCAACTACAACTAGTCAACTAAATCCGACATTACCTTAGTGGTGAAGAGTCAACCGAGAATTCAAATGAGAGTAATTAATCCCGCACAATGGTAAAGATTTTTTAAGTTATTTGGAATAAACTGCAAGAACCTTAATTCAAAGTTCATTTCCTTATGAAAAAAGTAATCACCGTGATTGTTCTCCTTGTAACCAATCCAATCGACACTTCTATCTAATCCAAACACTTCATACAATATGCTGTAATAATACATAAACAATTTGACAAAACATGTCTACGGAACCCTATCATATACGTACACTCTTAACAATGGCGTCGATTCTGTTGTACCGTTAGCTAAACTAAACCAATCTGACAGGACTAAAGTTATCTGCATCTCTTGTCATTTCCTTAAGTGAGGAAAGGATATCAATAATTTTAGAGATGTCAAATTTAGTTTAGTTTAGAAAAAGGTACAATAAAATCAACATCAGAACAAAATTAAAGTAATGCACCATTTTATTACTTTAATTTTGTTCTGATTAGAGCATCACTTTCTTTGTGTAATGAACAAGCGGACTCAGATATCAAGATAACGAGGGTTGCTTGCAGTAGTTTGCTCACAGCCTGCTCCACGCAGACCCGAGGTTCCCGATACTGTACAGACGCTGTCAGGATCCCGCGGCGTTCTCCGGCCGACACCGGCCGACTCTTATCTCTGCACGGAAGCTGACAGCTCGAAGGAAACGAATTCAAACTTTGGGAAACTTTCAGAGTCAGACCTTTTAATTAAAATTGTAGCCGGCAGCTGCAGCAGTGTAACATCGAGTGACTTGTAGCCGGCAGCTGCAGCAGTGGAACATCGAGTGACTTGTAGCCGGCAGCTGCAGCAGTGGAACATCGAGTAACTTGTAGCCGGCAGCTGCAGCAGTGGAACATCGAGTGACTTGTAGCCGGCAGCTGCAGCAGTGGAACATCGAGTAACTTGTAGCCGGCAGCTGCAGCAGTGGAACATCGAGTGACTTGTAGCCGGCAGCTGCAGCAGTGGAACGTCGAGTAACTTGTAGCCGGCAGCTGCAGCAGTGGAACATCGAGTGACTTGTAGCCGGCAGCTGCAGCAGTGGAACATCGAGTAACTTGTAGCCGGCAGCTGCAGCAGTGGAACATCGAGTGACTTGTAGCCGGCAGCTGCAGCAGTGGAACGTCGAGTAACTTGTAGCCGGCAGCTGCAGCAGTGGTACATCGAGTGACTTGTAGCCGGCAGCTGCAGCAGTGGAACATCGAGTGACTTGTAGCCGGCAGCTGCAGCAGTGGAACGTCGAGTAACTTGTAGCCGGCAGCTGCAGCAGTGGAACATCGAGTGACTTGTAGCCGGCAGCTGCAGCAGTGGAACATCGAGTGACTTGTAGCCGGCAGCTGCAGCAGTGGAACGTCGAGTAACTTGTAGCCGGCAGCTGCAGCAGTGGAACATCGAGTGACTTGTAGCCGGCAGCTGCAGCAGTGGAACATCGAGTAACTTGTAGCCGGCAGCCGCAGCAGTGGAACATCGAGTGACTTGTAGCCGGCAGCTGCAGCAGTGGAACGTCGAGTAACTTGTAGCCGGCAGCTGCAGCAGTGGAACATCGATTGACTTGTAGCCGGCAGCTGCAGCAGTGGAATGTCGAGTAACTTGTAGCCGGCAGCTGCAGCAGTGGAACATCGAGTGACTTGTAGCCGGCAGCTGCAGCAGTGGAATGTCGAGTAACTTGTAGCCGGCAGCTGCAGCAGTGGAACGTCGTGTAACTTGTAGCTTGTAACTTAAGTAACTTGCTTAAGTAAATTTTTCACATTCCTGTACTTCACCTTACCGCACATTTTACCTTTGTTTATTAATTGAGATATACGCTGTAGTGGCAGTAAACAAATTAATAAACTATTATTTAATTAAATATTCGCTGCTTATTTTTTACATTAGAAAATATCTCAAAACCAATCTAGAAAAATAATAGTTCCGCAGGCCAGTCATGCGCAAGTCTGCGTACACCACACACAGTCACATAGACATAGACACATAGACCACATAGACGGAGACGAGAGCTCCCGTCCGGCGGAACGTACATCACTAATATGCAAAACGAATCTTGCACAATACAAAAACAGAAATAACAACTCGAGTCAAGTATTATAAAAAAAAAAGAATTACAATTAAATATCAGCACGTAACGACAGGACACGACATGACGGCAGCGGCGCCTCCACGGACACAGGGAATTGACGTTCTCATTACATTATTTACGGAGTGTTTAAACAGTTCTCAGTGCAACTCGGTACCGGCCCGAACTGCCCAGAAGCGTAGCTCTAAGAGTACAGTTATGAATGCTACAGTTGTTCGGGAAATAACTGCAATTAACATAATAATAAATCAACTGTTTGATGCTTGTTATTGTGTACTTAGTGTAACTTATTATTGTGTACTCCGACACTGAGGCCAATGTAGCTCTCTACATACGTCAGTAAGTCGAAAAGAGAAATAGGTCTCCACTTTGACCGGCCCCAGATCGGCACCTACTCCATAATCCCACGTCATGGTATTCTTTTAATCATCGCCAAAAATAACTCAAATGTGTAAAGACAGTTTTTATTTTTTTTAGCGTTCAAGTTCATCTAAGTTTTATTGGTAGGGAGAACGAGAGACCGAGAACTGTCCACACCGGCATTCCACACTTGGCAAGTTCCTCGCAGGTAGTTGAGGTCGAGCTACTGAAATGCGCATGGTGTGTGGGCGGGTCGTCGCCTCCTCGCAGACTATCACATGATGCGCGAGGGAGCGCGAACGAGCTGCGGAGACCGGGAGACGGTCGCCGACGGACAGACACATTTCCTAACGTAGTGCTTCAGCGCAACATGAGTTTTCGCTGTATTGCGCTAGACATCCGCATACATTATATTGATGAGAACTACTGCGATAGGTGTAGACTAGTTTATATCTACATAATATAGATATAACAATAGAATAGATATATAAATAAATAAATAAACAATTCCAGGCCAGAATTGATATCGTTTTTGACCACACAATCGCTCATGTGAGTTTTCAATAATAAAAAATAATTTTAATAAAAACTGGTCAAGATTAAGTCGGACTATGCTTAGTAGGGTTCCGTACGTGTAGTCCGTATGAAGTATTTGACAGTTTCTTCCCCATGTCTCAAAATGTTATTAGCACATTATATTGCCTGACTTAATTCTAAAAGAAAGCTTTTACTAAGATCTATCAACTTTTTTTTTTTTTTTGTTTACAATATTGCTCCACGGACTCTGGGGTCCGTGCCATTTATCAAGTTTTACAAATATTTTATCAACTAAAACGGAATATAAATACTAAAGACTTTACAAAAGGAATATACCAACGAATATGCTAATAAAGAGCTAAGTGTTATTACAGATTTGCGTATATACTCCGAGCAGTCCAGCTCCCGCAAGCAGCACCCGTTCACGAGTTGACGCATGTGCCAGCCATCGCTCTCCTCAACCATATTGAAGGGAAGAGGGCGACCCGCCACACAACGCCGCCGCAAGAAGAAGCTTTTTAGTGAGCGTGATTGCTCTGGGGTATACACACAAACTTACAACAAAGGAAACAAAAATAAATAAATAATACAAATGTTACTTTTACAATATACACGCTATCTATTTACTATAATCGCCTACTCCTGGCCCAGGGCCTCCATCACCGCCGCGTTCCGATCTTTGATGGCCATCTGCAGGTTGTACTCTTTAATGGTCTTCGGTGACGCAGCCGACGCTCGACACACGAATCGACTGATGGCATCGTCTTCAATGTCGTCGGCGTAGTAGACGAAGGTCCCGGTGTGCCGCGATACTGCAACAACCGCATGTGACACGCTCTCGTGCAGCTTCAGTTTTGGCTTGGTCTTAATGGCGATTACCGACTCGTATGTTAGCCCCTGAGCTTCATGGATGGTAAGAGTGCGCGATCCTGTGCCGCCCCCATAACCCTGGATGATGAGGTTTTCCTTTTCTTCCTGCGTGTGCACTAAGAAAAGGGTGTTGGGGAAGGTGCTGGGTATTTGCGCCCCCTTGTACCGTCTCTGCTCAAGAGACCTAATACGGGGAGCTGAGGAATATATACCGGAGTATATTTCCCTCAGCGCATACGCGACGTCCATTGGGTTCCTGTGTGTGCAAAGCAACTCCTGACTGATATTTGTGATCAGGTTTGGGCGATGGTACCTCATCTATCAACTTGGAAGATGATAAGCTACTGAGATGCATAGTTTAGAAATGGCAATTTCATTGCAAGCGACTTTGTCGGCCAATATTGCGCAAGCGGTACATCTGATAATAAATTGACGTAAGAAAACTTACCTTCATTTTAAAATATCTATTAAATGATACCCCACACGAGGAGAACAGGTGAATATTTCTTGTATCCCCACTTTACAATATGCATGACAGACAGATACCTCTTTTATATAAAATTATGATTTTTTAAAATTGTTAACTTTAAAACTTTTTCAACGAAACACCACATGATGCACCCTTATTACCTACGCAAAAAAATATATTTATTTTTTGAAATTTGATTTAGACTATCGATGTGTAAAATTTGTGCAAAATGCATGTGCATTTATAACTTTGGAATTTATAAGGCTGTAAAGGATTCAGACAGACAGACGGACATGACAAACTTGAAAGGTTAGGTTTGTTAAGGTTAACTTAAAACAGTGTTAAACTTGAAAGGGTCCCTTGTAGTACTACGGAATCCTAAAAAGTTTGTGAAGACCATTTTCCATCCGCTTCTATTCAGACCGCTACCAACAACCGCCCTTATACATACAGAAATAATGTATTGTATTACAACAACACAAAGAACACCATCCAATGAATTCATTAGGCCAAATGAGCGAAATTCGCATACTCGTAGCTCGACCTACTCTAACAGAGGTGAACAACATTTACCGAAAACAGCGCATTCAGTATGTGGTATAATAACGCAATAATATTTATTTCTTTCGCTCAGGGATCGGACACGTACAATGTAATTTAGCTCCATAATGGGCGTAGCACACTGTGCCAACACGATACCGGACCGACTAAAAGTAAAGCATTGGAAAGTGAGCTGTATATGCATCGACATAATAAATAAATACAAATTACTATGTAACTCACTACGACTCACGGCTCCCGTCAAACAAAGCAAAGGCTGTACAAATAAGCTAGTATTTTGAATTTCTACTGTGAGTGACATAATTTGTTTTGATATTTCAATGTTCTGCTCTTAGTAGGTATAGTGTTGGAGTGGACGCGGCTTGCAAGGACCTTTATGCCGTTTGGTTGATGCCCCGACGAGCACCTTCCTTTGTTGTTTTAATCTTTTCACTGAAAGGCGTCAGAAGGCGAATTGAGTGCCGGAATTAATTCGAAATGGCGAAATGTTCGAGACCTCTGAAAGATTGTGCTTTAGATTTTAAAACACCGCTTTAGTAACAAATTTGACTAATGGATCCGACGAATACGACTGTGACAAAGTTTTCTCATTATCTATTCGATATAGATAGCTAGACGCCAAGTAGGCCAATGAAAGATTAATGTATGAGCTGTCATTACATTAATTAAGAGCGAAAATTTAGTAAAAGTAATTGGTGTTATTGAAAAAATATTTTGTAAAAATGTGAAATTATTTCTTTGATGTTCCCCTCCCCGCTATGATAATATTAAAAAGAAAAACGTTCCCGTATATTATAATTATGATGTCAGCTTCTGTCCGCGGCTGATTTCGCGTAGCGCTTCCTTAACGACAAACTCCTCGTTCTTATCGAATTTCTGACTCTATCCTGAGCAGAATCAGGGGGTTCTGCAAGATAAGTGAACGCGCAGACGATGTGATAAGCTAAATGAGCGTGCACTTACCTTACCCGTCACTGCAGAGAAATGGCAAAATAACGATAAGGAACTATAGCTAAATGTGATCACTAGATATTTTGAAGTTTTTCTACAATATTCAGCAAGAAAATGTAAGGTCACTTAGCGCCTCACCTCACCTGCGAAGACACTTAGCTGGAATAGAGGTTAGGCTAGAATATGCGTACCGTACCTACTCGTGTCTCACTACCGTCCCCTTCTCATCTCACTGCTGCTTCGCTGTTTTCATGGATTTGTATCGCTCCTTTACCGTCCTACCTCCGGTCCCCGGCCATCCTAATCTTTTCTTAATCCGTTCCCACTCTTATCCTATTCTCATATTTTTTCTCTGTCCCACTCTCATCCCATTCCCGCCTTGCTGCCGCCTGGGACGCTTCAAACAAATAATAAGTAGTAATGTATAGCACTCAGTGATACCGTAGGTTTCCAGCATTGAAAGATTTTATATAACGAGTTCTCGTCATTACTCTAAATTACAAAGTTTACGTTTTTATAATAATTATAATAGTGTAGATGTAGAAATGTAGATTAAATTACTTATGCTACGAAGTTCAAATCACTTTAAAGGTAATTGTCGTACATATAATTTAATTTACAAATTTGTATATTTTTAATTATAGCTTGCAATTAGTTTCCGTGACATTGTTAAAAGCCGTAGTAACCGTAGTAGCGAACAGTTCCTCTCGTATTCAAATATCCCCGTTTCATTAAAACAAATTGTATCAAAACCACGTCACTTTTCCTAGTAAAATATAGCATGGCAATTGTAGAAAAGTAATCACTGAAAACATCCACCTGGGCTCTCCCAGGAAGGTTAGCAATAGCCTTCATTGAATCAAACAGGAAATCGGAAGAAGAAAGCCAAGCCGACTCTCCCAATGTGTACACGCTGATAGGAAGAAATACCATCAATAATACAGGGTTATAAGGAAAGAGTATGCTAAGCCGAAAGGGGCTGATAGTACTCATGGTTGTGAACAACTTTTACTATGGGTCCAACACTGAAATCGAGAAAAAAAATCAGCTGTTCCATGGAAAAATGTCAATGACACTCGACAAAATGTATGGAACAGCTGATTTTTTTTTCTCGATTTCAGGGTTGATCCCATAATAAAAGTTGTTCATAATGATGAGTACTATGAGCCCTTTTCGGGTTAGCATACCCTTTCCTTATAGCCCTGTACATCAATCAAATCACACATGCTGTCTCAAAAAAGTAATAGTTGCTGTGATAATAGTTATGTTAGATGGTGTCAAGTGTACTGAAATCGTTTTGAAACAACAATTCGTAAATAATCTTCTTACATTGTGGCAATTTAGTCAAATCATTTATCTATCGCAACTCGAGAACTTTCAAATTGTGGACGATTATAATAAGCTATTATATTTTGTTATAAAACTTTGTTTCTTTCCTATTATTCTACTGTCGTATACATAGAACGACTACTTCCCTGAAACCCTGAACAGCCGATTATTTTTTTCTAGTTTCTTTTTCATATTACTTATCTCATAAATAAACAAATAATATCGAAATTTTCAAAGTTTTCAGAAATTCATAGTTTAAGGCTTATCTGGGTTAATATTTTTTATTTTTTTCTATTCTTTAAAAAGTGTTAACTTTAGACTTATTCAACGACACCCCAAATGATCGGGTACCGCGATATTTTTTTCATCCCCTCTTTACGTGTATGCAAGCGACCCTTATAAAAGAAATATATATATATATTTTATATTTAGGATCTATACTTAGACTATCGTTGTGCAAAATTTCATGTATGTAGGTTTATAACTTTGATGGAGTTATAAGGCTGTAAAGGATTCAGACAGACAGACATGACGAACTTATTGGGGTTCCTTGTAGTACTAAGGAAAGCTAAAAATTACATTTATACTGTGTGTTAAGTTATGTACATACATACCAATACAATACAATGTACAGCAGGTCAAGTGGAGAGCCGTCCAAGCGAATCTTACGAACAAAACTTGAAACGAGCATCGGAAAGTGGAATCAGCAGAAGCCTAAACAAACAAACCAGAGATTATACACAAACACATACACCCTCACACCCATTCATAAATCACTACACACCTACACAAGAAGCATTTAAAATTTTATTTTATTTATATTCATTTTATTTCTGCTCATCGTAACAGGGGGAGCACGAATCTCGGCAATACAAGCTTTAGCATACTTCAGAGAACCGAAGGCCAATGTTGGAAATAAAGAAATGTTGTATTGTATTATTGTAATTGTTTTGACAGACCAGATTTAAACTTTATCTGTGAAAGGAACGTAATGTAATATTTAGTTGTTCCTCTACGCCTCCACCGAATACGCAGATCGGCGGCTGCTATTTACCGCAGCGTGCGTGTTCGCTCGCGCGTGATATGAGCGTGTCGCGGGCGGGGCCGGGCGGCGCGCCACCGCAAGGCTTTGCCAGCCGATACACCGCAAATACAATAAATCAAAGCGAACCCGGATCTCATTTTTAGAGATTTATTTGGTAAATTGGCGACGCACTCAATCTTCCACACTACTCACGCTAACCGTGAACTGTATAAAATGCGCATTTTATGCCTCGGGCGCCGCGAGCCGTCCGCTACCGTGCACACACATGCACACGGTGCGTAGGTGATGCCCTTGTGGTCGCAGCAGACGTATCGGCTCGGAACCAGATCACCTCCGCCTCGCGTTGTCGACTCGCCGCTAACCGAACGCCGAGCTCGTAACAGTAGCGGGTCAGAACCGCCGAGGCGCCGAAGCCGCGTCGACGGCGCCTCGGCGATTCTGACCCGCTCCTCGACGCCGTCGACGCGGCTTCGGCGCGGTGCGTCGCGGCCTTGCGGCACGCGGCGTGAGCGTCACCTGTACGTAAGCTTTTCCAAGAGCGGGAATCTCAGCGTCAACGGCGAGCAGTAAGTACATTTTATTGCAGGAACCACGAATATTTTTATGGAACTCCTGATTTTTTATCGTGAATTTTCAAAAGTCGTAGAACACAAGTTGTTCGTTATATTGTACACAACATCCTCACCACCGTGCTCTAGCCGATCGTAAAGCACCATGTATATGGAGAAGGATTCAGTTATTTGTTAATTAAATATCAATTATAATTACTTTATTGACGTGAGTGCAATTTAAAACTTCATTTACCTAGCTTAAAGTAATTTACTGCGAGACTAAATACGACTCTCACGATGGAGTGGAAATGGTTTAGAGCCGCTCGCGTTCACTCGGCTGGAAGTCGAGAACATGTCGCCGGCGCCGGCTCGAACCGAATTTAGAGATAGTGTAAGTCATGGTTTCCCGCTAAGCACCGGGAAAATACGACGGGGAATTGGGAATATACACTCAAACAGCGGTAACAAAAAAAACATAAACCTTTCAAAGTATGCAGTAATGTATGTGTATTAGTATGTTGCTATGATAAATTTTAATGTCATGAAATTAAATTAAATTTTTAAATAGTCTTGCGGTTAAATCACGTTCAAAGCAGTGGTAATAAGGTAACAAATATATATATATATATATAACATTCTACAACCAAAACATTTTTAAACATTGACTTAACACAGTGAGTTCCTCAAAATTAACCTAATTACCAAATTACCAGAAATAAATATACATTTATCAAAAGATTTATACGTTTCAACATAATAATATGTAATACTGTCTCAAAATAATAAGAATTATTGACTGTCAGTAACAATACAAGTTCGTCTCACCAGAGGGCGCCGTTCCTCCGTGTGTTGTCTCAATGTACGGAGGTTAGTGTCGATCCGATATTATATTTATTATTATATTATTCCTATACTTGTAAGACTAATTGACGCTCTGTTATTGGTTGACGATAACTTTCCGAGATCGCTAAAATTTATAACTAGTTTTTATTAAGATAAGCACAGATTATAATTTATTTTGAAAAACATGTTACAATAAAACAAATGATAAACCAATGAACTAAAACATATAGTTTTACAACTCTTCCACGCTGTGGTGGAACGCTGTTTCGTTCCAGTGATAAAACATTGTTTGATTCACAATAACAATTTTAATTTTGGTTTTGAATATATTCTCCGACTAGATCTCGTACGGACAAGAAAATGGGACCGAGAATACTTTTTCTTCACACGAAGAAGTTAAACGAGAAATCCGAACAGAAACCAATTCAAATTTAAAGGCCCACAAATACAAACGTCGACATAGCGGCAATATTTTAAGAAAAAACCCTCGCTCGAGGCGCGTAATGGCAGCTAACAGCGGTCCTCAGTGCGTGACTAGCGTACCGACAGGACTCGATACTCACCTGCGAGTATCCGATACGTACGAGCGCGGGCGGCATGTGCCAGCCCACGTACGGTTCGAGCGGCGCGGCGCGCGGCGTGTCCGTCTCCGCCCGCCTGTTACCTGCCTCGCTGTACTTTTATTAAAATTCCGACACATTTTCGACAATACAAACACTTGCCAAGCTCCGAAGCTCCGATGAACGCCGCACACATTTTTGGTGGAATTCAATTTTGTTTCAATAGCAAACATGCCTCTTTATATTTATCATTTTTAGAATGAAAAATGTTTTAGTACCAAATTTTCTTTTTGACCCTCGATGCCGTGATTGTCCCACAAAAATGCAAAAGGTAACAATAAAATAGATGTCATACCAAAAGTGCTAGTTTAATTGCACCTCGCCGTAATAAACGCCATTTTAATGACCTCTATTATTATTGTTTCACGCGCTATTTTAGTGTACAGCACCACGACTAAAAATGGCAGATGAAGTTAAAAGAAAACAAAGCTTCATAAATTGAAGGAAAGTGAGCTTATAAAATGCTCAGCTGTAAGAGTCCCCGCAGACTGAAGACTTTTCATCGGCCGATAATTGGGTTGCTTGTGCGCACACTGGGCCAAATAGTGGAGTTGCTAGTGCGCGGACCAGCCAACCAACAATCGGCCGATTTAGTACACTCGCTCGTTTAGTTAAGTGGCTCGTGAAGAGAGCATTCGCATAATTCAAGCTAGTGGAATGTTGGCCAGAAATGTTATTATTGTTTTTATACAAGGGAGAAGATGTCTTACGAAAAGAAACCGAGAGTATTGGTGGGACAGTAGAGTAATAGATTGAGCATATGCATATGCATGCATATAGTAACAATTTATTGCAAGTAAAGTTTTACACGAATAGATTTCCCTAATAAGTTTTTCGCCTTTCATCGTATCAGCATAACCGACCATTTCGCTGCAAACGCGAGCGAACTGAAGCTATCGACAAAGTCGGCCGACCGAACGAGCGGCAAGTGTGCGCGGGACGAGCGCCGTACCGATTAAGCGATCGGCCGACAGTTAGCCGAGTAGATAGTTTTGTTTGAAGGCAACGGTAAAGCTCATTAAACTTTATTATCGGCTGATACTGAAACGTTGCAATGTGTGCAGTTACGCTACCTCTCTATACTGATAAAGAACCCGAACAAACTATATAAGAAATAGAAATTTTGCAGTCTACGAGGACTCTTACACTTACGCAAGTTATTGACGTAACATTGCTAGTGGTGTAGCGTGTAGTGGTGTAGCGTGTAGTGGCGTAGCGTGTAGTGGCGTAGCGTGTAGTAGTGTGGCGTGTAGTGGTGTAGCGTGCCATATCGCTTGGCAAGCGCTGTCGAGACAAGCGTGACGTCATCGCTTCTCCGAACAGTAGGTAGGTATAATTAATGGCACGCCATTGGATAATTATCTCGGAAAGTGCGTTATTAGTTGATTAGGTCGGTGTCCGGCCGACAGCCGACACGTCACCTATAATAACTCGCCTACAACTCGGAGGCGTTCTCACAACTTGTTACACGGAAAGGTAAGTAATAGTTACTGTTATTGCTTAATAAAACTACATTAAAAAGTTTCGCAGAACACAAACACCAACATTTTCATTTAATACTCGATCTTAGAATAGAAATTAGAAGTGAAAAGTTTTTTTAACAAAAAAATAATGAACGGCTCGAAGTTAGAGTAGGAAGTACAACAAAGATTCAAAAAATTACTGCCCATGAAGGTTTTGATGCAATCGGTTTTTTTTTTACAAAATTGTGAAATTGGGTTCAATTCAGTATATCGTATAAGCAGTATAAGCGTCGCAGCGAGGACTCCGAGAGGAGGTCGGAGCGCATCTAAACATCGGTTACTCGGCTCCACTCGCCGCGCGCACGCCGAGCCCCCTGGAGGGGCTACTTCACGCAACTAGAGATTTTATTGCTGTAGCATAGCATTGCCCCGATCACAGAAGAGAGGTAAAACATTTTTCTCTTCTGTGGCCCCGATATAGATTTTATGGCAACTCATTTTCATACCGTGATGTTATTTTTATTTATAAAACTATACATAGCTAGAGCCTTGGAAGAGAATAATACGTGGGAAGAGATAGCTCTATAGTATATAATAACATCGAGTCGAGTCGAGCTTGTACCGGACACGTTCGGTCCGATCTACCTTAATACCCGCAATAAGGACATATCGGTCGGATTACGGGCGGTCGGTGCGTAGCTTAACTAATAGTTAGAACCCAGTGGTCAGGTCTGATAGGATTTTGATCGCTTACGATGGTCGGTCAGCCGAGCAGCTTGCGGTGGTATTATGTGGTTTGCCTAAGCATGTAGCGGTGAAACTCTTCTGCAGATTCCGCCCGGGAAAGTACCTTTCCCAGTTATGCAACCGCCAAGCAGTACTTTGAAAATATTATCATGTTCCGAATTGGTCAATCAACGGCAATGCTTCCGGCGAAATTACTGGGAAAACAAATATTCAACATGTTAAGGTGGGCCCAATATTGTGACACTGCATCGCATCGGACCACATAACATCTACACGGAGTTTTTTTTTTTTTTTTTATATCTATTTATTTATTTATTTTGGAAAAAAAAGGGTTTTGTCAACAGTGACAATGCCACCCCGTAAAACTAAGAACATATAGAAGACAACACAATCAACAATTTCCACATGAACACTGATAATTTTTAAACATAAAATAGATCCGTACCAGCACCTTGGCATCCCCACAGACAGGAGAAGCCAGTATACTGTTACAGTTCCCTACATTATTGTCGATAAGGTGGGGCAGTGCTCGCCGCTGGACGTCGTACCGCGCACACCGTAACAACACGTGGTGCACGTCCTCCACCGACCCGCACGAACAGCAGAGTGGTGATTCCATTTTCCTCATTAAATGTTTGAATTTGTTGCCCGGAATGTGCCCGGCACGAAGTCTAAGTAGTGCTACAACATATTGCCTCTTCATGTCCACTGTGTCGAACCATGGGTAGCGAGGAAGTTGGCATTGAACTGTTTTGTACCAGATACCTACAGATCGAGACCGCTCGTCGAAGTATTCTTGCCAGTTTTGAGAACACTGCTTTTTCAAACTATTAAGTACCTCACTATGGAGTGGAAGGCAACTAAACTGAATCCCTTCGCTAACTGCATCTTTTGCAGCTCGATCCGCCTCCTCGTTCCCCATGATACCGATGTGAGATGGCACCCATTGGATAACTACAACCTTTTCTGCTGCCCTAAGCTTATAAATACTGTCCAATATAATATAGGCTATCGGATATCCTCGAAAATTCGAGGGTAGCCGAGCCAAATGCTGGAGTGCACTCTTTGAATCCGTGAATATTACGAACTGACTGCCATTAATATCTATTAGGTACGATAATGATTCAGAGATAGCAATGAGTTCACTGTGCATAGTGGAAATATTTTCATCAATTTTAAATTTTGCTCGTAACTCTGTTTGAGGATCAAAGAATGCAGCTCCAGATGCGGACTCAATTTTAGACCCATCAGTAAAAATAGCATAAAATGAGCTATATCTCGTTCCAAGATATGCAGAACAAAAGTCTCGTAACTGTGTTATGCCATACGACTTTTTAGACGCATCAACTCCCTCGATGTTACATATAATATTATTAGAAAGATCAAAACTGGTAATCCACATATCAAGAGAATATATGTTTAACTTAGGCCAAGAGTGTACACGTTGGTCCTTCCATTTTTTATGAATCTCTACTAACAACGGTTTTTTTTTCCTCCTCCAGTAAGCACTGTTCAGACAGAGGTCACACAACTCATCTATCACTGCAATAGTTATATTTCCTTCAAAAGCTCGCGAACGTAGCCAGAATTTTCCAGCAAGGTACAGTCTGCGAATATGTAGTGGCGGTAGGCAAAGTTCCGATTCCATGACGTGTGTGGGTGTAGTTTTAATAAAGCCTCCTATGACCCTCATGGACTGGTTTTGTGCTTTCTCTAGTTTGTAAAGATGACATTTGGCACTTGTATCGTACAAAAAACTGCCATAATCTACTCTACTTCGTATGATTGATATGTATAGTCGGCGCAGGTGTTTCGGATGCATGCCCCAGCTGGATCCCGCTAAAACTTTAAATAAATTCAAGAATCTTAATATTTTGTTTTGTATTTCGCTAATGTGGGTGCTCCATCTTAGGTTTTTATCAAGCCACATACCCAAGTACTTCACGCAATCTACCTGTTGTATGTATTCGTTATTGATTTTTAATTGTATGCTTTGGCTACTTTTACCTCTCGTAAACAGAATAGCTTTAGTTTTTCTTTGTGATATAGTTAGCCCTATTTCATCCAACAAACTTGTCACTGATTTTAACGCACTGTCTAAATCAATAACAGCATCCGACACTCTCTTACGACTACTATACAGCACAAAATCATCTGCATACTGTGATATATTGATGTTATCAATACTTTGACAAATTTTGATAGTGGCTATATTGAATAAAATTGGAGATAACGGATCTCCTTGTGCTATACCAATTCCCGTCGTCCGTTTCAAGGATTCTGTGTCATTTAACTGGATGCTTAAGACTCTCTCATGAAGGAACATCCACAAATACACGGAGTTGTTAACGGTCTCGAACCATGTACGGTGTGAAATACACGACAGGTGCTTATTGTAACGAAACGTTACATGTTTATTTAGATTAATATAAATAAACATTTTAAACTTACAACAAGTGGTGATAAAACTAGTATTTACAAAGCTTACATTCTATCCTTTCTATTTTTTTAAATATAAAATTTAACTTCATAAACAAAACACATTCTAGGTAAGTAGCAAATCTATTCAAGCGCATGACCGACAATAACAGGTCGATGCGGGGCAGGTGAAGACTGAGGGGTGCCGCAGTGCCGACCGGTGCGACTCCCGCGCCGTGATTCCAGTGACGACTCGATCACAGCTCAAGCTGGCTTTGCGAATTAGCGGCCAGTCGTAATATTATTCAGGTCAATAGGTCCCAGCGCATTAGCTGGACATTGATAATAACTTAATATTAAATACATGTGAAGTGATTTCCCGATATAGGGTGAGTTTTGAATGACACATAAAACACAAACTATCATGATTTGCTATTATCCGTCATACTGTGTAATTTATATGGTGCTAATAGTTATTCATTTTCAGCTTTGCCTATACTTTAGCTTTGCCCTTACTTGTCTTAATTATCATTTGCACACAGAAAAATACATCTTGTCATCGCTTGGAAATTTCCGTTGATACGAATATTTCATCACTTTAATTTTATTAACTACCTTGTATTTTAATTTATTTTTGCAAATTGCTTTATTTCTTTAACATTTCCAAGTAAATGGTCCTTCTTTGTGTTGTACCTTGTTGCCTTCAGCTTTACTAGCAATGTTAATAATTTTAACTCCGTTCTGATAGTACCACACGGCAAAACTACTATGTAAGTACTTGCACCTATTTTGTTCGTGTTCGTGATGCTGTCTGTGAGCCCTCAGAACGGAGGTTGAGGAACTATTTTCTATCAGCTTGGTTTTGTTCCCAGGTTTTACGTTTACATTTGCCTCACGGATTGGGAATTCCGTTTCGACACTGGGCAATTCGACCCGTGTCGGGAACTACAACCGACCTCGCTGCGCAATAGTGCCGAGGTCTACCAACCTCCCTTGCTGCCTGGCTGCTTACTGAGCTCTGCTCCAGCACCCTGAGGCCGTCTACCACCTTCGGCCGCCTTTCGACATAGGGAAGTACAGTGCTACGAAGTGAAAGCAGTAACTGATCTTCAGGTCGATCAACCACGACCCTATAAATTCATGTGCCCTCCTTCTGAGCTAGTTTGGTAAATTCATTTGTTTTACTCTATTTTAATTTTAACCTTTGCGTATTATTTGTAACGTAGATTCACTTTTTGTTGATTAAAATCTGGTTGTACTTATGGTCAAACCTTAGTTTCATTTTACTATCGTATTAGGTAGGATAGAAGCTAAGGGGCTGTGTACGACTAACCCGGTACATTGGCGCCCAACGTGGGGCGACCTAAAAGAACAAACTCAAGACTTTAGAAGAAGACAAACTCGAAATTATTCTACACAACATCAGGCCTTGCTATGCAAGCACTTTAGCTTCAGCAACTGAGATTAAAACAATTGAACAATTGCGTGTTTTGTGTAGGAATTTCGAGAATGTCCAGTCTCGTTTGGTCCAATTTCGCGAGCCTACTGCTGTACCTTCTGGTGAATTGTTAGCACCAGAGTTTGCTTACAAACCGAAGACAAACACATACAAACAGAGGCCAAATTTCACACCAAATCATAGTAATAATACTTATGCTAAACCTAACGCTAATAATAATATAAATCAAAAATATTTACATGCTATGAACAAAAGTGACTCTGATACTGACACGAAGCAGCCCTTTTGTCCTCGATGTCGTAACAATACACATAGTTATAAGAGCTGTAGGAATACTGAGACTTTATGTTTCAAGTGTGGTCGCAAAGGTGTGAAAAAACCAGATTGCCCTAGTTGCAATTCAAAAAACTAATTTCACAGGATTGTGGTACCCTTTCTTCTTCGGTAGGTCGCTGCGATAAGGAAGAATGGGACGATTGGTTAAAAACTGTACGTATTTTTTTTAACTGTTACAAAATTGCTACAATTCTGGAAGAAAAACCTCTTAATGATACGCGACCATACATTAATATTAAAATAAATGACATTACTGCCTCAGGTCTCCTCGACTCAGGTTCTGCGGTCACTATCATCGGCAATAATGCACATAATACGTTGCTTAGCCGTGGCCTAAAGCTATGTACTGATGATAGGTTATCGATTGTTGCTGCTGGTGGTCAGGTACTTCAAAGTATAGGCTATATTAACTTGCCGATCAACTTAGACAATCAGTTTCACATCGTGAAGACATACGTTGTTCCAGAAATTAAATCGTCACTTATTCTAGGCATTGATTTTTGGCGCGCTTTTCATTTATGCCCAAAGTATTTAGGATCCCTTCAATTGCACACAGTTCCACTTATGGACTTAAATGTAAATTCTAGTCTGAATACTTTCGTTCATTCTTATGATAACTTGGACATTTCTCAAAAATCTATCGCTGATAATATTGTGGCTCAATATAGCGACATTTCCTTTGAACACAAAGGCTTAGGTAGGACAAACATGATCACACATCACATCGATACTGGCAATTCTCCCCCCATTAGGCAAAGATATTATAGGCTATCGCCGGAAAAACAAAGAATCTTAGTGGAGCAGGTGGATGAAATGTTGGGCTTGGATGTGGTGGAGCATTGTGAGAGTTCTTGGCAGTCTCCTGTTCTCCTTGTCACTAAGAAGAACGGGCAGCCTCGTTTTTGCCTTGACAGCAGAAAATTGAACTCTGTCACAAAACGAGATGCCTACAACCTTCCGTATATTTCAGAGATCTTGGATAACTTGCGTGACGGGCGTTACCTATCTAGTCTAGATTTATCCAAGGCCTTTTGGCAGATACCTATTGCTGAAAAGGACAGGGATAAGACCGCTTTTTACGTCCCAGGTCGCGGCACCCTAAGATTCAAAACCACTGCGTTTGGTTTGACTAACGCACCTGCTACTCAACAACGTTTAGTAGATACGTTGTTCGGTGACGTGGATCATCGGATCTTTGCTTATTTAGATGATATCATCATCGTCAGCAGCAGTTTCGAAGAACACGTTTCCCTTCTCCTTCGAGTCTTGGAAAAATTGCGCAAGGCAAACTTGACAATTAACTTAGAAAAGTGTGAGTTCTTCCGCAGTCGACTCAAATACTTAGGTTATGTGGTTGATGCGAATGGATTGCGTACCGATCCAGATAAGGTAGAAGCTATCCTGAATTACGTCACTCCTACCAATAGGAAAGAGCTTAAACGGTTTCTAGGGACTGCTACCTGGTATCGTCGATTCGTTCCAAATTTTAGCACAATCGCAGGACCTCTGAATAAGCTGACTTCTGGCAAGAAGAATACTCCACCTTTCCAGTGGACTGTTGAAGCTGACAAAGCTTTCAAGGCTTTGAAGGAATGTTTGGTCTCTGCACCGGTTCTCTCGTGCCCAAATTACGAACTGCTATTCCAAGTGCATACGGATGCGAGTAACTATGGGGTAGGCGCCATGCTCACGCAGTCTATAGAGGGCAAAGAACATCCCATCGCCTACATGAGTCGGTCATTGACGACCGCTGAAAAGAACTACGGCATTACCGAACGTGAAACTCTGGCTGTTCTTGTTGCCTTAGAGCATTGGCGTTGCTACGTTGAGAACGGTAAAACTTTTACGGTATATACCGACCATAGTGCACTTAAATGGTTTCTATCATTAAATAATCCTTCGGGCAGACTAGCACGCTGGGGAGTTCGTTTATCGTCGTTTGATTTTGAAATCAAACACCGTCGCGGTGTAGATAACATCATTCCCGACGCGTTGTCTAGAGCAGTTCCGGTCGATTCTATTGTCACTGCCAAATCATTCGCGACTTCTAGTGATGATTGGTATAAAGACCTTTACAACAACTGCTTAACCAAACCAGTGCATTGCCCTAACTATCAGGTCAAAAATGACACTCTTTACCGTCTCAGTAAAAACAAGTGTCATCTTACTAACGAATTTTCATGGAAAGAGGTAGTTCCTTCAGAACTTAGAGACGCCGTCATTGCTGAAAACCATTGTGAGCCAACTGCTGGTCACTTAGGAATTTTTAAGACCTACAGACGCCTCGCGCTTAGATATTATTGGCCAGGCATGTATCGAGAAGTAGCTAATTTCGTGGGGTCGTGTTCTACTTGTTTACAATATAAATTCCAAAACCACGCTACTCTCGGAGAATTAGGTCGCCCCAAGCAGTGCTCTCGTCCATACCAGATGATGTCCATCGATTTAATGGGTCCCTTACCAGTAACTCGCAAACAAAACTGTCACATTTTGGTAGTAACCTGCTGTTTTTCCAAATTTTGTCATATTTTTCCAATAAAGAAAGCTACATCAGAAATTATTGTCCGAATTTTGGAAGAACAGATCTTTCTCGTTCATGGTGTCCCTCAGACAATTTTTTTAGACAATGGCTCTCAGTTTATTAGTGCCCATACTAATGCACTGTTCAAGAAATATAACATTCCGAATATATTTTTCACGCCAAAATATACTCCACAGGTCAATACCGTGGAGCGGTATAATAAAACGATAATTACTTGTGTTTCTACTTTTGTAGATAGCGATCACCGCTCATGGGACACGTTTTTGCCTAGTGTCCAATTTGCGATCAACAACTCAGTTAATGAGGCTACAGGATATACGCCCTCCTTCCTTGTCTTTGGACGGGAATTAGTTATCTGCGGCTCTCATTACACTGATATAGACTTGGGTGATGAAGTTCTGTTTTTGCCTAGAGATGTGTACGCTGAAAACCTTGGTTGCTTGAGCTCTATCTTCGACCAGGTTCAGAAGTCACTATTTCACGCTCACGCAAAGAACACCGCTAACTATAATTTACGTAGAAAACCATTCGAATTTAATGTAGGAGATTTAGTTTACAAGCGCGCTTACGTCCTCAGTGATAAGGATAAGTTCTTTAGTAAAAAATTAGCTCCGAAGCATATCAAGTGCAAAATTCTCGAAAAACGCTCGCCACTTGTCTACGTTTTAGAAGACATGTCGGGTAAGAATTTAGGCACTTGGCATATAAAAGACCTAAAAATATTAGGTCAAAAATCTTAATTACACATTAATTTCATTTCGTTCATTACCTACAGAATGTCCATTTTTTCATCTTTTTTTTTACTGTTTCTTGCAAAAGTAATGAGTCGATTCTTATGGCTTATGACTTTCGCTATGCTAGTAGGCGTCTTATAATTTTAATATTATTAGATTTCTCTTATTGTATGCTAGGACGAATGGAAGGTTGTGTGAAAGGTCGTGTGAAAGGTAAATGCAAGAAATAGACTACTGTTTAGTTTTACGGATTTTAATTTAAAATTAAAATCCTTACGGGTACCGGCGGGTAATGTAACGAAACGTTACATGTTTATTTAGATTAATATAAATAAACATTTTAAACTTACAACAAGTGGTGATAAAACTAGTATTTACAAAGCTTACATTCTATCCTTTCTATTTTTTTAAATATAAAATTTAACTTCATAAACAAAACACATTCTAGGTAAGTAGCAAATCTATTCAAGCGCATGACCGACAATAACAGGTCGATGCGGGGCAGGTGAAGACTGAGGGGTGCCGCAGTGCCGACCGGTGCGACTCCCGCGCCGTGATTCCAGTGACGACTCGATCACAGCTCAAGCTGGCTTTGCGAATTAGCGGCCAGTCGTAATATTATTCAGGTCAATAGGTCCCAGCGCATTAGCTGGACATTGATAATAACTTAATATTAAATACATGTGAAGTGATTTCCCGATATAGGGTGAGTTTTGAATGACACATAAAACACAAACTATCATGATTTGCTATTATCCGTCATACTGTGTAATTTATATGGTGCTAATAGTTATTCATTTTCAGCTTTGCCCATACTTTAGCTTTGCCCTTACTTGTCTTAATTATCATTTGCACACAGAAAAATACATCTTGTCATCGCTTGGAAATTTCCGTTGATACGAATATTTCATCACTTTAATTTTATTAACTACCTTGTATTTTAATTTATTTTTGCAAATTGCTTTATTTCTTTAACATTTCCAAGTAAATGGTCCTTCTTTGTGTTGTACCTTGTTGCCTTCAGCTTTACTAGCAATGTTAATAATTTTAACTCCGTTCTGATAGTACCACACGGCAAAACTACTATGTAAGTACTTGCACCTATTTTGTTCGTGTTCGTGATGCTGTCTGTGAGCCCTCAGAACGGAGGTTGAGGAACTATTTTCTATCAGCTTGGTTTTGTTCCCAGGTTTTACGTTTACATTTGCCTCACGGATTGGGAATTCCGTTTCGACACTGGGCAATTCGACCCGTGTCGGGAACTACAACCGACCTCGCTGCGCAATAGTGCCGAGGTCTACCAACCTCCCTTGCTGCCTGGCTGCTTACTGAGCTCTGCTCCAGCACCCTGAGGCCGTCTACCACCTTCGGCCGCCTTTCGACATAGGGAAGTACAGTGCTACGAAGTGAAAGCAGTAACTGATCTTCAGGTCGATCAACCACGACCCTATAAATTCATGTGCCCTCCTTCTGAGCTAGTTTGGTAAATTCATTTGTTTTACTCTATTTTAATTTTAACCTTTGCGTATTATTTGTAACGTAGATTCACTTTTTGTTGATTAAAATCTGGTTGTACTTATGGTCAAACCTTAGTTTCATTTTACTATCGTATTAGGTAGGATAGAAGCTAAGGGGCTGTGTACGACTAACCCGGTACATTATTTCAGTTTATTTCACCCTCTAGTGTCCGCTGCGCGAATGAGCGAACGAGGGGCGCGCGGGGGTGCGAGGGGCCGGAGGAGCGCGCGAGTCTACGGCACGCTACAATCCATCAATCCCGTGACTGTGGCAATGAGTTAAAAGGCGCTCTTGTACGCATGTGTGAAGATCACGAGGATAAGAGCGGACATTCTTGACAAGTCCGACTTGGAATGTATAGGCTCGTGACGACAAGTGTCATTAGTGCGTAACAGTACAGAGATCGGCGTTCACAATTGTAGCTTGTTACGACGTACAACATTCACCCATCCCTCCTTGTCCGGCCGTGTCTGAAGGCGCTCGGGGTGGGTCTATCGTCGTCACAGTAATAATTGTTCGCGCGACAAAAACCCTCCACACTAACCGTACTGACACGCGTATTTGACACGGTCACGGATTCATGTCACGGTGACGTGAGGTCCGTGGACGCAGTTTTTATTCTCATTCTAAATGAAGTTTTGAACTATTGAAGTTCAAAATTCTGAACGGTAACTGTGATGGACGAACTTGACGATTGCCGTCAGGCGAGCGAATTGTTCGTCTGATTCCTAAGATACCCTAAAAAAATGTAATTAAGTAGAAAGTTTGCCTACCTTTTTTTTAAACTTTTTATCGGTCATAATAAAAAATTACGATAATGATAATGTTTATTATCGAATGAACCCGTAAGGAGCAATAAGGTAAGGCATTTTCATTATGAATACATTAATTAGTAGCAGAAGTACAATGAGTTTCCGTTTTATTTACAATTTTTCATGCTGAGATTTTCTCTTCTTCTTGTAAAATTTCATTCACGTACAATCTGCTCGGTACAGTAGGAGCTACGTAAGTGCTACGAGGAGCTACGAGAGTGCTACGACATTTTAGTATTACTAATGAAGAAATAATTGTATTTCACCAACGTTATGTCTCTGTCATGCTAACAGGTAATTTAATTAATTAGCGCATAATTATTTGTTTCATTATCATCATCCATAAGACGTCCACTGCTGAACATAGGCCTCCCCCTTGGAGCGCAACACCGACCGACAACGGGCAACTTGCATCCACCAGTTGCCCGCGACTTTCACAATGTATTCGGTCCACCTAGTGGGAGGCCTACCTACGCTGCGTCTGCCGGTTGTTCCGGTAATTATTTGTTTGGAGTGAAATAAATAAACACAGTGATAACAAAATGAAAACCAGTATACATAGACTAGTTTAGGGAAGCGCGAGATGTATTTTTAAAAACACGAAAATAATTAATTATTAATTATTTAATGAAATAAATGTGTTTCTTAAACAATGGTCAACTACTGAATGTTAAAACTAAGTCTTAATTCTACTGGGTGCCCGGAGAAGGAATGCACCGCCTCAGCATTATGCCAGGTGCGGCGATCGGATGATAGCGCGTGGGCGCTTCTAGCGAGAGGCGCTTAGGGGACAACAAACATAGCGTGTCCTGCGTGTCCGTCTGGTGCTGGTGGCGTAACTACATACTGACAGGTTACAAATACAAACAACCGGTCGGCCTTCTCTGTGGCATGGCGGCTAAATAAATCAACATGAGACAAAAAAACATGTATATGACGAAATCACCGAAGACAAATATGGAATATCAAAAATAAAATTACACTAAGAAAATATCCGATGTTTTTACAACCCCACGAGAAGGGGACAGTTACATTTGATGTTTAAAACACACATGTTATTTAAAACGGTGCATGTATTCCGCGTTACGTCCTTACACTGTGACTAAACTACCCGCACGACTTTACAAGTTCGAACATAATAACACGAGTAATAGAACTCGAGAATAGGAACTCGATTTATTTCCTTTCGCTTTGTATAATCAAGACGACGCAACGTCTCCAACAGATGGAATAAACCGGCGGCCATATTACCTAAATTGCGATCGCGCGGCTATCGCTACGATATTTAGTAACTGACAATAAAATTAGCGATAATCGCTCCTACGACTCGTACTTTTGGCCAGTGTTGTTGTTTAGGGTCGCTGCCGGCGGTCACTGACCGTCTTTGCGATACTTTAGCGAGTAGCGGCTACTAAGCAACACCGGTAACTTTATTGCAGTGGCACGATCACTCGCGCTAACGGTCGCAGTGCCTTAATTTTAGCTAATAAGCCAGCGGAGCGAGTTCATCGAGTGACGTAATAATGCGATTGCGACCCAATAGCACAGTGCGTAGGGTCGCTAGTCGTAACTTGACGCAAATTTCTCACTGCGCGTTTTGGAGTAACTATTATATTATAAGGCTGGGTTGTAGCATAATCCCAGCTAAAGTTACTATTATAGTTAAACCAACAAACCACTGCCGTACGTGGGCCTCCCCCTTAGAGCGCTGTAATTTTTATACCGATAAATTAATAACCATAATAAATAATTATATATTATTATAATTTTACCATTAGGTACAAATTGCTTGATACATGAAAGCGCTTTCTCCCTGTACTCGCTGACCTTGCAAGAGAGCTTGTAATTACGACCGTGAAATTTCAAATAAATACGAAATAAAAAATAACAGTATAGTAAAGTAAGTCGAATTTAAAATCACAACTGGCTACGAACGGACAAACAAAATAAAAATTAAATATGTGTGGGCCGGCAACCGGGCCAGGTGGGCTGGCGGGCGCTCACCATCAATAGTCACCAGCTCGTCGGTCGGAGGCAAAGTCAAAGTTATTTATTGGTAAATATTCATGTACAAGTCAAAAATAATAACCATTTGTATGCAAATTAAGTAGAGGCTATTCATTTAATTCCCCGGTGAGAGTGAGCAGACCTACACGCGCATGTAAGCACTGATTGTCGACGACTTCATATTTATATGTGGGAAATAAAGTACCGACCATGAAGACCACCTTATAGTTACCCGTAACTATCTATCCGTCCGTCTGTCTGTATAATATGTAAAATGTTAATTTATACAAAGAGTATAAGGACTGAAAGATATACTTATATATACCTAATTACACTCGCTACCAGGGACAATATTGAAAACTCACACATATATATGTATGTATATGTGACATATGTAATAATAGCTCGTGGGCAGTTTTGCATTAGGTCAGCAAGATATATATTTATATATACTTAGCTGGGCCCCTTGCTGGGCCCTTCACCGAGTCTTCAGTAGTCAGTTCACAGTCTGTGATAGGGACTTGCACTTGACTTGCATGCTCGTATTTATATGTATATATAAATATGAGTATAATTGTATTGGGTGTGGGTCTTTGCTATGGTGGGGATTTGTAGAGGGATTTGGTGGGGGGATTAGTGAAGAAGCTCAGTGATAAAATAAAATAATTTATTTATTATTTATTTTTGTTTATTGAAGGATGTGCGCCATCGTGTACATACCCGTCCGTCTGTCGCAGACAACACATTTACATCTACATTCACAATCGCAAGCGCTATTAGAAACAACCGGTTGGGAGTGGCTGTGCATGGCCTGGCCTGGCGTCGTGTGAGGGGGATGGCTGTATATGGGTTTCTGGGGGGGCGAAAGAGAAAAGCTATTAACTTAATAGTTTGTTTCTTTTGCTCCCGTGAGATTCAAGTCTGGCTGTCCCTTTCGCACGATGTCGGTTCGGGCCATGTATGGCCACTCTAACCACCGCTTGTTTTTATGTTTTTTATTTTATTTATTAGAGCACTTTGTATATCAACCTTGTTTAGTAATTAATGAGTAGTAATTTAAAAACGATATTGTTTATATTACTTAAAACATAATAGAACTATAATTGGCTGTTTTATAAAATGTATCTATGTTCATTAATTTGTATTTTTGTGCTGTTGGTCTTAAATAATTAAATAAATAAACTCGCGTATGTAATGAAATTCACTGGTTATACACTTTTATGTATTTATTCTTCTTTCTTTATAATTTTATTTATATAATTTATCTATCTTTATATTTATATTTTTTTATATTTTATATTTATAAATCTCCTATTTAATAATCGTACGTCTTACTGCGAGCAGCTCACGGCCGAGACTGCTCGCACTTCTTGCTCCAACTCCCTCCTCGTCTCTATCCCTACTCCTACCCTACAGCGCCATCGTAACTTTCGTACCCGATCTTTAAACAACCAATAGGCGCACACCAAGTCTTTTACAATTCAATTGACCGATTTATAATACTAATTATTATCTAATAATTCTTAATTAATTAACAATCACACACAACTTGTATAATAACACTATTAACTATTCATTATTATGGAATATTGGCGCAAATCACAACATTCGGCCATCCGACTGCGTGCTAACTCCGAAGCACGCGTAAATCACAACATTCGGCAAGTAACGAAAGTACTTCATTGTTATTTTATGATTATAATACCCTACTTAATATTAATTAATATTTTAATATTTTAACATTAGACAAATACTATTTAACATCAGCAAAATAAACTAATCATCATGATTTACAAATAAGTTTTTAAGTTTTCAAATTATTATATGTCAGTGTTCGTACGATAAATGAGCACCGAGAAGTCCAATGACATGTATTGACCTACTTTGTAGAACGGATTGCCTTAGAAAAATAATGCTTAAGAGCCTTTTTAAATTTAAGTTCGGTTATAGAATCAGTAAATTTATTGTACATTAGTACCTCGGCGCGACGACCCTGCCTCCCAACTTCAACTATCCCAGTCCATGGCTTGTACAGCTTTTCCTTGTTTTGTAGGTTGCATTGATGCATGTCTTTATTATTATTATTTTTTTGGTAAATTAGCCTCATGTATTTTTAGCAAACTATTATAAATGTAGAGAGATATCACTGTCAAAGTAATTGCCATTGGCACTCATATGAAAATGAAAAGGAGCGACTTAAGACAAAGGATTCAAAATTGTTGAAGCAGTGAGCAAACAGTTGAGAACCAAAGATCCACTGAATATGTTCATTGAAAATACTGAAGACATCAACAAAGTTTTCCAAATCAAGACTGTGTTGCGATTTAAAGTTGATGAGCAATCTTTAAAAACAACAAAACTAATCCCTCAGTGCAAAAGGTGCCAGGTTTATGGTCATTACACAAAAGTGCTCCGCTAAAGAACCGAGGTGCGTAAAGTGTACTTAACAAACACACTTAGGAATACACTTAACAATAGAATGTTCAAAACGAGCAGAAGATAAGCCTAAATGCATCCACTGTGGAGGTTCTCATCCTGCCAACTACAGAGGATGCGCTATAGCAAAAGAAATTCAACTGATAAGAAACAAAACTGCTAAAAGAAAAAACTAACGTGATGCGTAATCATAGTGCATCGACTGGGAAACAAACTGGCTTTGCCAAAAACAAACTTGCTGTAACTGAAACAGTGCAAACTGCGACGAAAAGCGTATCGTACGCTCAAGCAGCTGCAAAAAACTTAAGTAGGACAACTCAGAATCTTTCTGTATCTGACAATGACAATAAAAAACTAGATGACATTAAATCTTATGATATCCTTTGACGAACGACTAAAGAAAATATAAAAAGCGACAAAACGGCTTCTAAATCTAAGCCAAAGTAATGAATTGCACCCTTAAAATTATGATTTGGAACGCAAATCACAAAAATGAATTACAGCTAGACCTAGATAAAAAAAAAGATACAATCATTTATACAGTTCATTGGTTATAAAATTTACCACGCTCTTCGCCCAGATAATAAAGCTAAAGCGGGAAGTGCTGTCATTGTGAAAGAAAACCTCCAACACCACGAGGAAATGAAATATGAAGCAAACGAAATCCAAGCCGTTGCGATACAAATCAAAACAGAGGTTTCCTATAACAATATCCTGCGTATACTGTCTACTTAGGTATAACCGCTATAAGGGAGACAAAGTCCGATGCAATATCATCTGGAAAACCAACCAGCTGCCTATCAGACCCTAAAAAGATTCCAGATTTAATAGAATTCTTCATATTTTAAAATCTATGTTCTGGCCATCTTCAAACTGAACAAAACTTTGATATGAACTCAGACCACTTAGATGTTCAAGTAGACCAAATCATTAAACACATACAACAAGCAACATGGAATAATACGCCAGATTTAAATAAAACCACTAAGGGAAAAGTTTATCCCTTATGCATAAAGCAGCTTCTAGTCGAAAAACGAAAGCAAGGAAGAATTTGGCAACAATCTAGAAATCCAATGATAGCAGTACCGGCTATTCCCTGTGGAAGGCTACGCAGAACCTTGAAAGACCTATAACCCATACTCCTCCGATAAAAATTGGTCCCGGGGTATGGGCAAGAAACAACGAACAAAAAGCTAAAAGATTTGCAGAACACCAAGAAGTCATATTTCAACCAAATGAGGGAGAGTCAAACGATATTCCAACTTTGAATAAATACACCACATCATAAGAGATATAAAACTATTCACTTCGCAAGAAGTGGTTAGAGAAATCAGACGAAATATTAGCCCACGAAAGTCCCCGGATATGATCTGATCTCGGGAGATATTCTTAAGAATCTTCCAAGAAAGGCTATAGTTAACAACCCTAATTAACGCCGCACTAAGGTTAAAGTATGTACCAGATTTATGGAAGATTGCCGAAGTGATCATGATAGCAAAACCAGGTAAACCGCCACCTGAAACATCTTACAGGCCTATATCCCTGCTACCAATAATTTCCAAGCTTTTTTGAAAAGCTTTTGCTCAAGAGGCTAAAGCCGGTTTTAGAAAGTTTAAACCTTATTCCGAAACACCAGGTTGGCTTCAGAGAATAGCACTCCACCATCGTTCAAGTACATAGAATCACTAACATTATTGAAAAAAAAGTCTTGAGGATAAAAAGTGTGCTCCACTGTTTTTCTAGAAGTAGCGCAAGCTTTACTAAAAAGTATGCCTCCCAAGCAATATGTAGACATTATAGAATTTTACATTACCGATAAGACTATTTAGGATCAGACAAGAAGATGTCTACTCAGAACAAAGAAATAAAAGCTGGAAAACCACAAGGAAGTGTTTTAGGTCCGGTCCTGTACCTATTGTATACCTGTGACATCCCAGAGCTAGAAAATAAAACCATTGCCACCTTTGCTGATGACACTGCTATAATGGCCATAGGAAGTACCCATGAAGAAGCAGCTGAAAAGGTTGAAGTGGCTGTGAATCAAGTTTATGACTGGACAAAAAAAATGGAAGATTAAACTAAACGAATCAAAATCTACCCACAGACTCCAGTAATAAACGACATAGGTATTCTCCTATTTTGATCAACAATCAAATCATACCTTATAAGAATACAGCCAAATATTTAGGCATGACTTGACGCAAAACTTCGCTAGAAAGCACTCAAGAAAAAGGGGAAGCGCTGAACATTCGGTATAAGCAAATGTTTCGGCTACTTGGAAGACATTCCTCGCTGTCATTACATAACCAATTACGATTGCATAAACAAGTCCTGATGCCAGTGTGGACTTATTGTATACAGCTGTGGGGCTGTACCGCTCAGAGCAACGTACTTATCATACAAAGGTTCCAAAATAAAGTACTGAGGGACATTTCAAATGCACCTTGGTACGTAAGAAACGTCGATCTCCATCGGGACCTTCAAGTCTAGTTCGTACATAAAATAATACAAATGTATGCAGAAGCTCACGATAACAGACTTCATCACCACGTGAACGTCGAGGCCATCCAGCTTCTCGACCACATGAATATACTAAGAAGACTAAACAGAACGAAACCGTTCGAGTTAGTGTAGTGTAATGTAATTGTAGTGAATATAGTGCAAGTGCTGCTTCTAAAGAACACGCAAACATAGCGAGTTAATAGAGACAATAAGAAAAGTGTTATTGGACACATTCTTAATCATTAAGTATCTAGAAGTTTAAGCTAGATTTATATTACCTATTAGCCCGAGTCTAGATTGTAATTTAATTAAGGAATGCTGTTCGGAGGTTCTTGAAGTTTCTTGCAATATGGTGACAATCTTCATCAGATCTTTTGCCCTCATACCTACCGAAGTTTTCTTCAGTTTGCTTAACTCATCCGCATCGTCGGAACTGAATCTTCTACGTCTTCTACTAGGGAGCTCCCGTGTATGGCTTCCACCACCGTTTCCTGAAAAGTTCTGCACTTAATGTTCTTTTATAAATAATAACTACTTCTAAAGCCTGATCTGATTCAACTTTATTTCCCGGAACTTTTGACAAGACACAGGCAAACTTATGCAATATATTCATATTCCAGCCTAACTTAGATTGCTTTTACCTATGAAGCTCATATTCAAAACCACAGCTCACCTACATGGCTGATGTATAGTCAACTCGTCTGATTTCTTTCTATATTGCAGCTCACCTACATGGCCGCACAGCTCACCTACATGGCTGTTGTATACTCGAGTTCTCGAAATTCGACATTACGGCTCACCTACATGGCCGTACCACAGCTCACCTACATGGCTGTTCCATAGTCGACTCGTTAATATTCTTTCTATACTGCAGCTCACCTACATGGCTGCACAGCTCACCTACATGGCTGTTGTATACTTGAGTTCTCGAAATTCGACATTACGGCTCACCTACATGGCCGTACCACAGCTCACCTACATGGCTGTTTCATAGTCGACTCGTTAATATTCTTTCTATACTGCAGCTCACCTACATGGCTGCACAGCTCACCTACATGGCTGTTGTATAGCCGACTTACTACAGCTCACCTACATGGCTGTTGTAGTCGGCCTCTCGGAATTCAATATTAGCTCATAAGGCATGAAGTGGTTCTCAAGGTATTGGTGAGATTCAAATCTAATAATCTTTGCTTAACAATAATAACTAAGCTTCTTAATAACCCAATATAGTTTAGTTCTGGTTACAATAAAATTATCGGGGAGTGGCCCCGTTCACACTATTGCAATTTATTTATTGTAATATTGGCTTAGTTCAATGCAGTGGAAACAATATTGGGAGTTGCCCAACCAAAAGTTCCACTTACATTGCCCTAATTCAAACCTTATTGCAAAATCTACTACCCTACTGGTCCAATACAACGGTAACATTATCGGGGAGTTGCCCCGACCGAAAATACCACTGTATTCTACCAATAAGTTCTGCTTGGCACAGCTGAAGTGAAATCTATTCAAATTGATTTTTACTTTCAGACTTACGTCCCAATAATTTTGAGAACCACCTTTTTTTTTTTTTAAGTTATAATTATCTAGGAATACATTGTAAAATACTCACGGTTTTCATCCGACATGGCTCGTAGGTCATCCCACTTCTGATATGTAATGAAATTCACTGGTTATACACTTTTATGTATTTATTCTTCTTTCTTTATAATTTTATTTATATAATTTATCTATCTTTATATTTATATTTTTTTATATTTTATATTTATAAATCTCCTATTTAATAATCGTACGTCTTACTGCGAGCAGCTCACGGCCGAGACTGCTCGCACTTCTTGCTCCAACTCCCTCCTCGTCTCTATCCCTACTCCTACCCTACAGCGCCATCGTAACTTTCGTACCCGATCTTTAAACAACCAATAGGCGCACACCAAGTCTTTTACAATTCAATTGACCGATTTATAATACTAATTATTATCTAATAATTCTTAATTAATTAACAATCACACACAACTTGTATAATAACACTATTAACTATTCATTATTATGGAATATTGGCGCAAATCACAACACGTACAAACATTATTGGGGCTAAATAATGTTACCCCATCAAGTGGTTTAAAAGGGAATTTAAATGATTATGAAGTTTCCTAACGGATGGGTGATCGCTTGCCTTTCTTTTATTTATTGTTAAACTTCCTCGAGTACAGAAATGACACGCCGAGTAGAGTAGGACATCAAATGGTTCTTTTCGCAGATAATTCTACACTTGTAGTTAAGGGTCTGAATATAATGGAATACGAAGACACAATTAAGAAAGCACTTTAAAATATCATGAATTGGTTTCACAATAATAATATATTAGTGAATGTAATGTAAGCAAAACTAAGGCAATACAATTAAATTTTCACAATCAAGAGCAAACAATACTGAGATTAAATGTCAAAATACAATTATAGAACAAGTTAAAGAGATGAGGTTTCTACGACTAATGGTAGATTGTAACTGGAAGAGTCCTACTGATCACGTAACTAGAACAATTACTAGATTCGTTTATGCATTAACAGTATTAACTAAAGAAGCATCACAGAAAGCAGCAATTTGAAACGTGGCGTCCAATTTACGTTACAGATTGTTGCTTTGAGGAAACTCTGTAAATGATAAGAAAAATACTTTCTTATCATTTACAGAGTTTTGAGTTTGAAGTTGAGTAGTTGACTTTTGAGTTTTAATTCAGAAGAAATGTATTAAAGCAGTTACTGGAGCCAGACAAAGACAAAGTTGTGTACTAATATTCAAAAAACTTGAATTATTCCCTCTGGCATCGATATAAATATTTTAGAGGCATGTCTATTTGTAAAACAAAATATTAGCTTTGACATAAAGACTACACGTAAACCTCGATAAACACGCAAGGGATACTACGTATTACCCTTCCAGACCCGTAGAACTAATTTCTATGAAAAAAGAATATACGTAATGTGCACTAAATTGTTTAATCATTTGCCAGATACAATTTAGAAAGTTTAAAAACAATTTAATTAATCTATAATAAAATTGTATAATGATATACAATTTTGTATAATAAAAATGCTATATAATAAAAAAACCTATAATAAAATGGACATTTTCCTAATGATAAATAATATATTGACATTTCAAATAAATAATATTGTTATTCTGTTAATGACATTGCAGCGAGTGTTCAATCGATTACAAAAATAGTTATTGTCTTTTACTTTTGAAGTTTTTCCAATGTATACGATAACGCGGCGGAACATATCTATGGACATGGCGCTGTTTCACTTCCCGAATAGTACGTTTTGTGTACTTAATAGTATCGCAGTGAGCGTTATCTGGAGTCATATTACCGGACCCTTCCTCCATCTGCGTGGTGTACACCGCGGCTTGTATTCAATCCTCCGGGGGCGCGTGTCGTGAGCTCCCGATACACTGCCAAAGAAGCTGTAGAAACGAAACATACGTTGCCATGAACATTTCTATATACTACAGTATAGTCACAAAATATTTTTTGTGTAATTTGGCTGCTTTAGCATATTTTGCAAGCTGTAAGTGCAATAAATTGCGGTACTAATTCTTGCTCGTATGTGTAATTATTTAGGAGCGGCCTGGCAAGTGACCGGGCCGGTCGTTTCACATGTCTTGAAACCGCCCGGGCCGTATTTGCGTCGAGGGGATCTATAACACTGCCATTGCTTAAACTAATGCTGTGAATGATAGAGATATTTAACTTGTTCAAAAGGATGTTTATTAAAACGTATTTGTGTAACGGAATATATATTAATATCAACATTTTGCGGTTTTACTCCATAAATAACCTACATTTTTACCGAGGTAACAAACTAGCCTAAGTTGTGATCTGGAGTACAAAGACCGTGCCGACTTGTAGGGACCTGTAAGTATGAAGGAGTTTGCCATGTCAGCGGTGTTGTGTCAATTTACATATAGCTGCACAGAGGCACCTACAGACTTCATTCAAATCCGTTTCATTCGAAGCAGGTGCAGAGTTTATTGGGCACAAAATACAGACACACACATCCTTGCTCTCTCTCTCTCTCCCTCTCACATACACCTACAAAATTTTCTTCGATTACAATATCAATGTGTTTTGATCAAAAGCCTCTTTGTAAAAAGTAATACGAAAACTAAAATAGCTTGCTACGAGCATGTCAGGCCATGCTTAGTAGGGTTCCGTAGGCGCGTATGACGTTTAAAGTAATTATCCGTTTTTTCAGCTTATCTCAAAAAAATATTATCAGATGTTGTCCTAAATAATTTTAAAAGAAAGTTTTTACTAAGATCTATCAACATGGAAGATAACAAGTTTCTGAGATGCATAGTTTAGAAATGGCAGGGGGGGGACACATTGCAAGCAACTTTGTCGGCCCATATTTCGCAAGCGGTATTTCACCCTACAAAAACTTGTTCAATGACACTCAACATGATGGGGACAGACAGACAGTCAGACGGACATGACGAACTTATAAGGGTTCTTTGTAGTACTACGGAACCCTAAAAACGAACTCTTTCTGCTTAACTGTGGAAGGTTCGATTCCCGCGCGCTATTATTTATATTTACGTGTTTTTTTCTACGTATAGATAAGTAGTATTAGACAGTAGTGAACGTGGCCACATCGCCAGCCCACGGAATGTAAAAAGGCGCGGCAAGTAATGAACCGGCACACTCGTAACTCAATAAGCCTCCAGACACATCGAGTGCTTTCCCGAGTTCCCTCAGGTAATACAATAACGACCCTCGGAAATGCCTACAAGGTTAACGCTCCTCTAATAGCACTCGACTAACCTTTTATTAGCAAACACCGTTTGCGTGTAGGGATGCTACTTGTTACGAAAATATAAATGAAAAAAAATACTCACTTGAGTATTCAACTATAGCAAGTACCAAATGAAACACGAGTGTATACCGCTGAAAATGCTAATATTTATTAAAATTTAATAATCTTGATGAATCCTGTACAAAACTCTCTCCTCTCTCTCTCACTCTCTCTCTCCTAAAAGCAACACGCAGCACCAGCGTTGAAGAAACCAAATGCAATTCGCAGTGCTTGCAGAAAAACCACAACAAGGTACCGATTCACTCGGAACTCTAGATTAGTTACGACACGAGAGAGCTATTTTTTTTTTTTACCCTACAAAAAAGAGGGTTTGGCTGACTATGTATGTATGTGTGTATATATGTTCATATGTTCCCTCTAATCTCCTAGATATAGGGGTCTCGAGGTCTCAGTTCGGCGCGAACTATACGATACATGAAGAAATTGTTTATGTCTAAATATGCCTATTTTCATGTTTCGTTGTTCCCTCTTATCTTCAAAACAACTAATCATACTTTAGTAAATTAGGTGTTTATCGAAACGTCTTAATACTGCGGGTCTTACAGGATGACGTCGCACTAAATCGAATATGGCGGACTTTATAAACTAACTTCGCTACTAAAAAAATAAGTGAGATCGAACGTGCTTACCTGAAGTGAAGTTGGTCTCAAATCGTTAACGGCGTGGACGAAGAGGTGTTACCGAGCGGGAAGTACCCAGTTATCTTGTCTGCGTCAAAGAGATTTGCTTTATATATTTTACTATGTGTGACGTACCGAGGACTACATACATAGTAAAATGTATAGAAAATCTTGCAGGTGAAGACGAGACTAATTATAAAATTGGGACAAATAAATACCATGTTTGGTATCTGAAAAAGGACTTCATAAGTGATTTCTAAATATTTATAATTTGTCTATAAATATACAACAAACACAATGTAACCTTGTTAACACTAAAAATGTGTAAATAAAATATAAGTTCAAAAACTAAAACCCGCCTCCGTCAAAGTATGAAACAAGAAAATACGAGTATAACGAGTATACGAGTACGGGTATAGTAGTATACGAGTATACGAGTACGGGTATAGTAGTATACGAGTATACGAGTACGGGTATAGTAGTATACGAGTATACGAGTACGGGTATAGTAGTATACGAGTATACTAGTACGGGTATAGTAGTATACGAGTATACTAGTACGGGTATAGTAGTATACGAGTATACTAGTACGGGTATAGTAGTATACGAGTATACTAGTACGGGTATAGTAGTATACGAGTATACTAGTACGGGTATAGTAGTATACGAGTATACTAGTCTAGTTTCATACTAGACGGGTTTTAGTTTTTAAACTTTTATTTAATTATGAAGGTAGTGAGTGTAGTAGTGGAGTGGAGTCTCTAGTACCGGGGTGAGGGGGCGAGTGAAGACGTCTTATAAGAGGAACTCAAATGTGGTGGGAATACTCTGAGTAGACTTTCCATTTATAAACTACTACTGTACAGAAGAAGCAAAAACGCCTATTACAAAAACTGCCAAGTGCGTGTCGTGAAAAGCTCATGATTTAGTTCATGACCGATGCTAATACACAGCTGGACAGACAGACAGACACTAGATAAGTATGACTTGGCATTCATAGTAGTAGCTCGGCACACCCCCGGTGTCGGGGGTGGCGTGACGCACACACACAGAGACACGGAGCTACCTCTACGCTGCGCTCTACCCAGAGCAGATGTTTCATTTCATCATTCAAACAACTGTCCGGCCGGGAATCGAACCCGGGGCTTCCTACTCAATAGGTAAACGTGCTACTAACTAAGCGAGGAGGATCAACTATATGGGATTCATAGTTTGCTACGACGCCTTAAAGATAACGACGAAGAATACTTTTTTATCCGAAAACACATTGCGCAGTTTTTTTTAATACATAGTTATATGAACACGTTTCTAGAAGAATTCACAAATTCTTTGGCAGAAAAATATGGCGCAGAAAATAGTAGACCAAAGTACCGCGCCGGAGGAGAGAGAGAGATGGCAGCCCTGCCTCTGCCATTTGATATATTATTCTACCATTCTTTCTTACGAGCGGACTTTTGTTCTTTTCTATCTGTTTGTGAATTGTAGCGCTGTGCCGCTCCGAGCCCTGGATATCATCGGAAGTTCATCTCCAGTGGAAGTATTTAGCGGTAGTTGGTCGCTTGTGAAGCCGGCAGAGGTAATAATTACGAGATTGGTTCTCGATTGTGTTGCTCGATCTCCTGTAACCAAACCAAACACGACCTAATGAACTAATTACTAAAGCTTTGTGTATTAAAGAAAACTTTTCATGATTTAGATTGTGGAATAAAAACTACTTCATAGGTAACAATTCCGGAAGTTGATAGTTATAATTGTTGAAGGTCAACATTCCGAGGGCACTGAACATTCATGGGCAAGCGTGGCGAGCACTCGTCAATCACTTGCATAAAAACAAGTAATTTAAGTTTAAAAATGGAAAGGCTATGCTCGAGTTTCGTAGGTGGTAATGAGTAAATAAAATAAAAATATATGTATAATAAATAAATAAAAAACAATCATAATAATAAAAATAATCATCATCATAATTATGTAAAAAATAGTCAACGGTCCATATAGCTATCTATACAGGGTTATTGGTAAATAACGCAAAACCTGTCGTTGGCATGTTCCCAACATCATACCTAACAAGTTTTGTTCTGACTTTTTACAAAACTTAATAAATTCACCACAAACTATTTTAAAGTTAAAAAAATAACTTTGTATTTTTTTGGTGCAAATGTCGGCTCCTAGGCTTCGCCCGGGCCCCCGCATTGCTTTTGATTTCAAACCGCTTAACGCTATTGTCATTTGAAGCCCTAATAAAAAAAAAGTTTATATTTTTTCGGAGAAAACAAAAACGAATTATTAAAAGTCATGGAACATAAGTTGCTTAGTATGATATAGAGAACATGTTTTGCGTTAGTTACCACTAACCCTGTATATCCTAGGTACTCGGTTTTCTCCGGTACTCTCTGGGCTCTAAGAGTTGAAGTGTCATAACCAAATTAACCAACCGTTTTTACTTTACAATATTCCTTTGAAAACTTTTGCATAGAGTACTTAAAGAGCGAACACAACATGAGCGCAGGAAACTTAAACGACACCGCTTAAACTGTCAACAATGGCAAGCACCAAAGTGGTGTTTATTTAAGCAATTCCGTTAAAAGCTTGCAAAATGATACGTTTATAAACATAACGAGGGCACGAGGAACGAAACGCAAACCGGCAGAATGAAAAGTTGAGTGTTAGATTAATTTGTTCGCTCCGAGCGGCGCGCTCCCACACTGTGCCATTCTGCTCTGTCTGCTCTAGTGCCTCAGAAGTCTCGTATCCCTGTGATCTTGTGCCCCGGGTCGCCGTGCCCCTGGGTCGCCGTGCCCCGGTGTCGCTGCAATTCGAACTACCTTTGATTTCAGCTTTGATCATATCTAAGTTGTTATGTTATCGGCAGACTAAAATACGCGAAAATGTACACATGTCGTTCCCTTATTTGCTTTTTTAAAGTAAAATTGCTATCTTTGTCGTGGTTTGATTTTTATCTATACCTATAAAAGGCTTTGTCCTGACTGACTGACTGACTGACTGACCTATAGACAACGTACGAAAATCAACCCCTAAGGGGGTGAAATGGGGTATTAAAATTTGTATGAAACTTTTTATTCTCTGGTTCGATTGATACCAAACTTGGTATGGATACTCTACAAAAAAAATAAAAAGATAGGGGTAGTTTTTTATCACAGTTTTTTCAAAATCAGCTCCCGTTAGTATCAAAAAATAATTCAAAAGTTTTAGTGATAGTATGTTTTTTCTCCTTAACTTTGTAACGGATGTACATATTTAGATTAACACATAAGCTATTTTTTTATCCCGGTAAAATATATAGTTTCTGTGTGATAAGTATAATTATTAACCTCCATATTTAACTCAATGGATTTAAATGAAATTTGGCGTTGATATAGTTTATACACCAAACTGACATACTTTTTTTATCCCGAAAAAAAAAACACATGTTTCCTGTAGGATCAGTGAATGAAGTTTTGGTAATGAGCAAGACTGTACCTCAGATTAACACAAACTAAATTTATATTCAGGAAAAGTTACAGTTCCTGAAGGCTTATTTTTAGGTATGTTTGAGTGATACGAAACTTTCTACAGTTAAAATAAAATGTACGCGCAAAGGCTGAACATACTACACGTGCATAGGTTATTAGGTATCTGGATTAATACAATGGTTACTTAAAATCCAACGAGCAAAAGTTTCATACGAAAGTAATTTCTTCCCGCGGTCACACGGTTTGTGATCAAATTTTATGGGAAAGTATTATACGGAAAAGAATTACTTTTTTTGAAGATGGCGCACTTTTTTGTATCTGGTAGCAAGCTTAAAAAGAAATTATTAGCCGGGAACACATGACGTTTTCTTTCCCGAGATATCGCGGTTGGCCATGAAAGAGACTTGCGAGGGATACTGTGATTTCATAAAAAGCTGCCTTTGTTTTACGACTCACGCTGTTTTCTGTGCGAGTTTTAAGGGAAACTATTAAAAGGAAAATTTTGACGTTATTTTTTCGGGATTTCGTGGTTTGTTTGACCCAAGAAGGCAAGTTTCAAGGAAAAGTATTCTAGGAAAAAGTAAACTTTATTTTTTGAAATCGCGCTAAATGATGTCCAAAATAATCCTGAAGTAGCTTACTGTAAACTATGCGGAAAATAATTGAAATAATTGAATGAAGGTCGCGGGCAACCGGTAGATGTAAGTGGCACGTTGTCGGTCGGTGTGGCGCTCTAAGGGAGAGGCCTACAGTGGACGTCTTCTGGCTGATGATGATGATGATCACGTAATATTCTGATCCACAATGCACAAAAATAGCTGAAAAATGTCGCGCTCAGTTAACTCGCGCAATTCTGATTGTGTGTATGTTTATAGTTCGTCATGTAATAATGTAATTTATTTATTTATTCAGGCAAATAACACCCACGAGCAATAAAAAAAAAAACACTTAAAATATCATGTCAGTAATCATAGATAATCTCAATCACACCGCACAAAAACAGCAAAAAAAAATCGCGCTCGGTTCGCTCGCGCATTGCTGCTTTTTTTTTTTTTTTTATAGAAGTCAAATGATTTTATAGACATACGAAGGCGCGCGGCGTTTTGAAGAAAAAAAAAAGGGTTTTTTTTTCGAGATCGAGTTGTATGCTTCTTCGATGATTGCGATATTCAACGGAAAGTATTATATGGAAAAAAGAAGAATGTTTTTTTTCGAGGTCCCTGCTTTCTTTGCGCGTTTCAACAGAATGTGTAATTCTAAAATGTGACATTTTCTCATTTTACCCAGAACAAACTCAGTTACTTCAATTCATCATCTAAAAATCTATTTAGCCGAGAATCGAAATTAACAACTGAATCATACAGCTAATAACCTTGAAATAACCTTACGCCGTATACTATACTCTACTGCCAAAAACGCCATTATTGTTTTCCAGAAAAACGCGGGCGAAGCCGCGGGCAGAAGCTAGTATAATATATTTCTTTTCACGCTTAATTTTTGTAACTTGAGTTTCTTGGTTGTGTATGATATAGAGAATATTTAATATTCCTTTTGGTCTACCGTAATATTTTATCAATACATTATGCATGTCCTAAGCCTTTTTTTATTTTATTGCCAAACTTGAAGCGGTGCGAGAAGTCCAACTCATGAGCAAGCCCGAGTCTACTTAGTCTTGTGCTAAGCACTGCGCGTGCGACTGACACTGCTACTAAGCGTGTCACACATAACGTGACAAATGAGAAAGCTTCCTTCGACAATACGTATTTATTATACATGGTGTGTCACCGCCTTTACCCCGACTCTTCCGAAAGTCGGTTCCTTTGAGTCGGGTCACCGTGTTGCTATTAATATTCGTTTCAATTACAGCGACTAATTGATGTAGCTCGCGACGAGTAGCGACCCGACGCGACCCGACGCGACCCGACGCGACCCGACGCGACCCGACGCGACCCGACGCGACCCGACGCGACCCGACGCGACCCGACGCGACCCGACGCGACCCGACGCGACCCGACGCGACCCGACGCGACCCGACGCGACCCGACGCGACCCGACGACGCGCTCCCGGGAATCAAAATAATACTCATTTACTACGAGCGGAGACTGACGAAACTTCACAGACTGAACATATTACCATTTACAAATTGTGTTGCTGTGCCTTAATATTAATGTGTTAATCCCTACCTGCGCCCCGCGGCTTTACCCGCTGCTTCATTTTACTGTGCATTTTACAACACGAATAGTTTATGGACATTATCCATATACTATTCGTGTTGTTACATTGTTAGACCATGATAATGATATATCATGTTGCAATCTATTTCCTTCAAAAATTGAATATTATTTGATTGAGATGGGATAGTTCTTCGATATGGAATTAGTCGTTTTTTTGTTTGTTTGCTTATACCAAAAACAGTTATTCTTGACGTTAATAAAAAGTAATCGGTATTAATGTTTTAAGCTTTATCAAGGAAGCCGAATTGACGAGAAGCGAAGCTTATTTGGCTACTTCCGTAATGGGTGGAACGATGAACCTTCGCCGAAGATATTCGTCTGCGTCACTTAGAACTCCGCCCCTCTATAAATGATTTTGACAGCAATTGCTCGCGAAATAGAGCACTTTGAGGAAACAAATTGTCGGCCGCGTCGGGTGGCGTCGGGTCGAGACGAGGGCAGTTACAAATAAAAATGAAAGACATTTCTCTGAGCGGCGTGCGGTGGGAGCGCGGCGCTGCGCCGCTTCGCCGAGCCGAGCCGAGCAGAGGTGCTTCTCAAACTTGCATACATAAATACCTATTGAGCACTTTGCAGGTTTTCAGTGGCACTTGCCGCGCGTACTTTATATTAAATTCGAACTGAAAATATATATTACTTGAAACTGTAGATAAGCAGTAAATGGAATTTCAAAGCCAGCCTTTTGTTTGAATTAATACGTTTTATTTGATGCATGAAAATGCGTTCACAATAAATATATATAGATATTTATATCTGAACACTACGTCCTCTCAGTTCTCGCTACGCTCGAAACAAATACTTACTTCAAATAAGTTCAATGTCCTTGAACAATAAATTGGGATCATTAAACTAGGAATGTCACATACTAATGAAATATTTATTGCTTTATAAAAAGACTGTATTCATTTGAGTATTTCATTTACTTTTTTATATTAATAGAATCGATAACAAAACTTCAATTGCTAATAGTGCTCCAAGTACAACTTTACTCAATTATATTGTGGGCTACTGTCAAGAAATACTTTATAGAGTTGGTACGCACAGAAGAGTGAAAAAATGTCCTCTTCTGTGATGGTACGAGTCTTCTCTTACATTAGTAACTCTCTGACGTCACCGCTCATCTTGCACGCCGTGCCGCGCCGCGCCGAGAATGTCGCGCGAAGATTTCCTTAAAGTGGCCACTTACCAGATATTATTCTTTGAGATTGTCCATTTAAGGCACCTCTCTTCGCCACCGCCAGTGGCGTAAAAAATACACGCTTTATAGAAGGGAAATCAACGCCCACGGCTATGCGACTAAGTGCTGGCCTCATCGGATTGAATTCACGCGATGAATACCGAGACTAACCAGAGGTACAACTGATAGTCAGCGTCACGTTTTTCTATCATCATCATCAACAGCCCGAAGACGTCCACTGCTGAACAAAGGCCTTCCCTTTAGAGGGCCACACTGAACGACAATTTCCAATTCTCATTCGACTTATTTCTATACTAACTAAAATTTTCTGACTACTTTTCACTAAAATTACCTGCGTAAGTAAGATACAAAAAAAAAACGCTTTTCTTAACACACAATTTTGAGTTAAAAATTCCTTTGAACTATACTTGGCGGTAGTAGTTAAATAAAATAAATATCTTATAAACTAGATTTTGTGAACTTATAATTATGTAGGTAGATATTTTTCACATTACATCGTGGGATCAAAACCGTTTTTTCATCTATAAAATCTTGAATGGTGTAATAACATTTATCTATTAGATAAATTTAAGATCCTCTAAGATTAATTTGGAAAACTGTTTCTTTATCTTCGTTTATATTGGTTCTAAGTAGTTCTTTGTAAAGCTTTAGCTTTAGTTAAGTCAGATCATATTGAACAGCCCGGCGTGCATAGGTCAGCTTCACGTCCAAACATTAAACAACCCCGTGCTTAGAAAAAGGAAGGTCTACACCTATCGACGCTCTACAGCGTCGATTAGCGTGGCCGCACATGAGACAAAACATCAAATATACCAACCAATCATGATTACCATTACCTACCAGTTTTCGACCAATCAGTAGAAAGCATCAATACGCTACGGGATAGAAATATTATATAATTTTCTTCATGAGTATTACTTTCTTTGGTAAAATAATAGTTTTTTCTTTGGTAAAACTCATGGAGTATTATGCTTCGTCTAAGGTAAAACTTAATTTGCCATCGTTTTTTTCTGTGGGAAAGAGACATATATCCAACCGTCTATTCCTTTCTCTGTCTACGGCTATGCGTCTGTTGTGTACGGTAAATTATTACGTAAATTCTTCCTTCCATCTCTGCAGTCCTTGCTTTGCATGAAAATAGCACAAGATATGGAGCATGCACTCGCGGGTCTCCCGGGGCTCAGGGAAGTTATGGTTTATTAATATTGTGATGATGTACTCGCACAGAATGGCTCCCTCCCGCATGGAACACATAACTATTATTATTATATCATGTGAATAGCCAGGCTCGTAACATAATCAATATATTCGTCTTATGATCGCAGATATTAAATGAAAGGTTTTGGCATTTGAAGGTTATATAAAAAAAAAACGAATGAATTTTTTGCTTAAAATATGGCATTTAACTTCAGATTCTGTATTATTCTGAAACAACAATGCTAAGGAAATAATACACAATAAGTAAATTTAAAAATTCTGCGACAAAATGAACGTAACTATGTTGCTTATTATATGGATCAACGTATGTAGCTTAATACTGCTTGACTTGGACTTGACAGTGACTTTCTTTACTTGACTTAGACTATATAATGAGTTTTGTTTTAATTGTGAATTAATTTACTTAACACTGGCTAGAAACACATAGAAACACATAGAAATATAAGAGAAAAAATAACAATAATAAAATAATCTCATATATATTTGAATATAAACTTTATTTGTAACATGTTATTTATGATTGCTTTTTAGGTAAAATATTACTGCGAGACGCTGCTCACTCAAAATGATCACGAAAAAAGCCCGAATGTAAAAAAAAAACATTCGTGATTTATGTTTTTTTTTTACATTCGGTCTTTTTTTCCGGTCCACTTTACTAACTATTGAGGTTTCATTTTACAACATAATGTAGTTTCCAGCCGGCTCTCACGAACTGCAGATAGGATATAACACGGGACGTTGCAGTTTGATCACCCCCAACCCACCGTGGTGGGTATACCCACCGTGGCGAGTTCAGCAGACTCACTGAGCCAATCAATTGTGTTTTCTAGCGAAATGGCATTATTGCGATGTTAGTGAAGATGACGAAGGTAGTAACCATGTTATATAACTTTTCTTTGTAATATTAACACTTTTGGAAATAAATGATTTATTTATAATAGCCATCGCCTTCGTGATACCCAATCAGGATTTCTTGAAACCCAGTCAGGGCTTAATAAAGGCGAAGGACATTGCCAGAAAATTGACGAAATAAGGGAGCAAGTTACTAGTCCGGGCGATACCCGATATCGCGTACCAGGGACGGGCCGCATCACGACATCGAAACGGCGAGAACTCAGTTCAATTCTTTTTGTATAGTAACGAAGCAAATCTAGTTTTACGTTGATAATGGTTCCATGACCTTTTCACATTTCACGTCTGTTGACGTGAAATGCAACACTTCTCGTACATGCAGCAAAAAACCTCTCGGATATGCTCTTTTGTGACTTTTTCTAACGTAACTAAAAAGGTTTTTAGCTAAGTAACAGACGCTGTCCCACCAAACTGACGCCCGAACTCTGACTGTGCGGTCTGTGGTCATACGAACGGCATTACGGCGAGCTAGTTTAAACTAACGAGTTTTATAACGGCCACGTAGTTTTTATTGCACCCCTGTTGAGGAGGGAGTGAGGCGCGGCGGAGGGGAGGGAGGAATTAATTAGAGCCGCGGCCGCTTTGCGAAATGAGGGTAGTTACAAAATGTTACTACGTTATGTGGAATTTAATCTTTACATTTTGTTAGGTCTCATGTAATTTGAACGATTTTTAATCCGTAGTTCGCTAGTTATTTACTCATTTAATAAGGGTTGATTTCAATAACGACATCAACTTTGAAGGTTTACGTTTAAAAGGGCTAATAATCATCATCATCATCAACAGCCTGAAGAAGTCCACTGCTGAAAAGGGGCCTCTAAATTTTATTGCAAGATCCACGAACTTTTTGTATAGAACAGTTTTTTTACGTGCATTTTTAAAAGTGGTAAAAGAAAAGGTTATTCTTTACCTTAAATACAATATCCCCCTCATCCTCCCACTTGCCGATTAAAAAGCACCAAGTATACACGACAGCTGTGACTCGAGTATATGAAGTGAAAGATAATAAAACTAAAATATACAAAATATGTGTTTCAACCAATATTCCGCTCCCGTTTCAAAATATCGTTTTTCACATTACCTACTTCAAGACAGCGACACTTTTAGTTCATCTACAGATTTGTTTTTAGTTTATTTACAGATTTGTAAGACTATATAAATAAACAATTTAATCTTGCATTTATATTATAAATAAAACATAAATAAATATCTGGGACTTTTTTTGCACACACGGTCATCTGACCCCAAACTAAGCAAAGCTTGTAATATGGCTGCCAGAGACTGATATACGTCATAGATATTTTTTAAATACATACTGATATAGATATTAACACCCAGCCATACAACAAACACAAATGTTCATCACATGAATGTTTGTCCTAGATGGGAATCGAACCCACGTCCCCAAACACAGAAGGTAGGTTCACTATCAACTGAGCCACCGGGGCAGTCAAATTGCATTTATATTGTAACGTGCTCATTTAAAAAGTTTAATGTTAGGTTTTTAAGTTCAATCTGTCAAGTGTTCTAGTGTAACATAACGACTTTATTTTGAGATTCTTCTCAAAATAAAGTCGTTATGTTCTTCGCCGACCCCAGTGAAGGGCAAATAATACTATCGAGAAACTCTGTGTTGTGTGATTGGTCGGCTGTTAACTGTTACAGCTGCAGTTAAGCACAGCTTAACGTTCTAAACTTTACAACTACTGCGATTTCATTTGCATTTCGCAAAAACAGTTAAATAAAATATGGTTCATCGATTTTAAAGCTATTTGCTGATTAGATATCTGAGTTATATTCATTTATATCGGCATGGATAGTGAACAAGATCTCAATTTTGCTGAGACAAAGTTAACAGTTTAAGTTAAATTATTCATTTAAGTTAAGTAACTTTTTAAAGTTTATGCCCTAAAAATGCCGAAAAATCGAGCATATATTGGCTACTAACATAAACTTGACTATTATTACAATGACTTAAGTTTAATGTTTATTATTTTATTGACTTATATAATGGCATTTCTTTTTATTATTATTAATGTGCACTCATAATGTAATTAAAACCAGCGACGTGCCGCGGTTATAAATAAATGAGTATGAAATGTCACTCCAAAAATACCGGATCTATAATCTAAGCGTAGCACGGAACTGCGTACTCGCTTAATTTCCCACACAGCAGTTTATAACATTATAATAATAGTTTTTAAGCACAAAGTAACGCGCGTGTTACCGAAACATCAAACTGTACTCCACCAGAATGGTTCATATTGTTATTACAATAAGCATTTGAGTAAAGTGTGTCGGAAGTGGGGCAGCGGGGGCAGCGGAGGCGGCGGGGGCAGCGGGGGTGCAGGCGAGGTGTAAACACACGTAGAGGCTCGAACTTGCACACAGTGTTGCCAGCGCGTCATATTCTTAACGTTTTTGATCAATTCTTTATTTTTTATAACGAACTAGTCAAGCGTTTGACCACAATCTCACCTGGTGGAAAGCGACGATGTGGCCGAAGATCTAGCATGCTTGCCTAGGGGATACCTATTCACTTTTTTCTTGAACAGCCCCGGATTGTATCTGTTCGGGAAGACAGACGCAGGTAAAGAGTTCCACGCCTCTGCTGTTCTTACTAGGAAGGTGGATTGGAAACGCTTAGTGCGTTTGAACAGTATTTCCACCATAAGAGGGTGTCTCTTTTTTGTGCGTCTTTTTTGTTGGTGGTGTTGTAAAAGAACGGCGATGGCAGAATTAGTTTGTGCAATTCTTGTGCACACTCGCCGTAGTGTATTCTGTAAAACACCGACAGGCAAGACACTTCGCGCCGGCGTGACACCAACAAGTCGCCATTAATGAACCTTTTGGCACGCCTTTCGATAGAGTCGAACGCTTCTAGCTGATACTTGGCAGACCCATGCCATAGGTGGCAGCAGTACTCCATACACGATCGAACTTGAGCTCGATATAGAGTTAGAAGCTGTTCAGGTGTAAAGTACCGCCTAACCTTCGACAGGACGCCAAGTTTCTTAGCAGCGACTTTGGCTTTGGACTCAATGTAAGAACCAAAGTTCAGGTTGGACGTGAGACGGACACCCAAGAGGTCAAGATCTAGCTGCGCCCCGATGATTCCCCGCTTATTCTGATTTAAACTATTAGATTTATTAAGAGAAGTATATGAGCTCATGTCAATGGAATAAACAGCTTATTACAAATATTTATATTTTGATTCTGAATAAAATTTCAATCTTTCTGGACTGTTGGGTGAAACGACCTGCAAGAATTTGCAATCACTGAGCTTAGGAACAAATCGTATCTTTTTTTGACAAAAAGTAAGGTTATATTACTTTTTCCAAAAAGCTCTGGCAACTCCCACACAAACATCGTCCTGACAATAACAAGGGAAAGGAACGGGCATTATTCGAGTCACGAGACGACATGGGATATATGCATACTGGTTTATGCATGCCAGAGGACAATTATAGCGCCACCTTCGCAATCTAGAGGTAAATTGGGGGAAGTAAAGTACGAGACACGGGTGTTGTAGCCCTTTCCTTATATTTATGTACAGGAAATATTTGCAGATTGTGTAGATTGAAGTTTTGTGTACCTCTGTTCTTACTTACTGAGGTTTTCCAACGAGTCATGGTTCAAGAGTTCAACACACTATGCAAATCCCGTGCAAAGGGATGCCACTTTTTTCTATCGTAGAGCCTCCTGCCACGTTCAATAATAAGTAGTTACGGTATAGCGCATACATTGCGGGTCTCTTCATGATATCGTAATATTAAAGCCCAGTAACGATGCAGCTGGGCGAACTTTATAACAGTCCCACGGAGTGTCGTAATGTATGCAGACTGCGCTGTCAGCCACCTCGTCCCGGTAGCCTGTGCGGAATGCGTATCTGTCGTGTAATGTCACTCTCGTTAACTCGACGATTCCGGTCAAAAAACTGTATAATTTTCAACCTTGTTGCTAAGGCATTGGGTTTTAATTCGATTACCGTGTCAGTCGCGGGATATGAGTCATGTTGAGGCAGTTGACGGATCATTTGCAACAATGCCGTTTCTCCGAGAGATAACGGAGAGTCGCGCGACTTGGGTTCCACGTCGTGCTGTGTCGAGGCAGCTTTACTGCACACACGGACCTGAGCAAAATAATTATATGCTCTAATGTAGGCATTATACCGAGGATTAGGTCGCTCTAGCTAAAGGTACATTTATGTCTTCGCGTCTTACTTTATGTGTGTACTATGTTATAAGATAAATAGTTTTTGTTTAATTAATATTTTATACAAGTATATAAAATAATAGCACTTACTTGTAGAGGCAGCACGAGAGACTATTTTGCGGTGTCCGCCTGGGCAAGAACCACACCTTAACTAGTTATGCAACCGCCAATCAACAGTGTGCAAACATTACTGTGTTCCTGGTTGAAGGGCACTGTTGTGAAGAGATTTAACATCTAATATCTCAGGATGACGAGCGCACTGCATTGCCGCGCATGGTTTTGAATGGTTGAAGTTCGAAATTCTGGGTGGCACTGAACTGTTACAGACAAGCGTCGCTTACCATCAGGCGAGCGACCTGCTCGTCTCGTCACCGAGTATCATACAAAAAACACTTCTGAAATTATTTTAGTTGATTTAAAACAGAATGTAAACGAATGTAAGTAGGTCAGGACCCTTCAATAAGTAGTCATTGAGGCATAATCCTTTTGTTTTCGCAGCCGCATCGAATACTAGGCGTAACTTGTTTTTGTTAGGGTTGTCAACGCCGAAGTGCGGCAAGTACCAAGTCAATGGTGAAGGTTCTAAGTCGCTAAGTTTTTTAGCGTAATCGTTATCAAATAAATGGTGTATACGTTCCATATATCGCTGTGTATACTTTTCATTCTTCTTCATCTTCTGTTCGACTCCCTTGAGTCTAGATATAGCAGTCGGAAAGGAATCGGGCATCACACTCCCTCTATCCTTCCAAGGTAAGCCGACATGCCATCGACCATCAATTAATGTAGCAGTTTCTTCCAGAATTTTCTCGGCGCGTAGATCATCAGAGTTTTGCCTGGGCTTGGAAGAAATGCCCATGGACTCGATGGAGAACGACCTTCGTACATCTTCCTGGATCTCTCGCAAAATACCTTCGGTCTCCATCACGTCTTCTTCACCGTGACTGGTGACGAACAGAGTGGAGTGACGCACAGAACCAGGTGAGTCGGTAGGAACCCTTCCATGCAGGCACCAGCCCAGAGGAGTCCGGGTGGCACAGGGTTCGTTCGGTCGACCCATCTTCGTCTCGAGAGGTACGAGTAAATGATAATTATCTTGTCCGATTAAAACTTGCGGTTTCAGTTGCTCTGTACATAATTCACGACTGACGTTATGTAAGTGTTTAAAGTTTTTCACATTCACTTTAGTTAAGTTCTGCTTAGGTAAGTTAAGTTCATCAACAACGCGCGCACTGATTGTAAACAGTTTGTTATCAGCGCCGGACAAAGACAGGTTTGCCCGCTGAGCGTCGCACACGAGCTCGGTATTGTCCCATGCACCACGCACACGTAGGCATTCCCGGCGGCCGCTCACCCCCACCCGTGCAGCCAGTGACGCGCTTATCAGTGACACAGTCGAGCCATCGTCGAGCAAGGCGGTCGTAGTTTCTATTCCCTTAGGTCCGTGAATGTTCACAGTTAGAACTTTTAATGTTTATGCTTTTATTATGATTGACACTTTCAGTTTGTAACACTTTCACTGGCGCAGATTCACTGGCGTCCTTTCGCGATTCATAATGAAGCATACGGTGGTGAGCCGCACCACAATTGTTTACGTCGCATGTAGCAGCGGGACATGTTTCCCGGCTATGATGCGCTATTAGGCACTTATAGCAAATTCCGAAACGTTTCACACGAGTCCATCTGTCCTTACGTAATGACTTTTTAAATTTCTTACACTCAGTTTGTGACTATGCGTACGGCAATAACGACACTTTTGTTCACTGTGTTCGTTGATATTTGACACTGTTTGTACATTGTTCACTTTATCGTAAAATTGTTTACGCTTAAACATGTCCAATTTAGGTTGAATTAAAGTAGCACTACACGTAGAAATCTTCATAGCTTCTTCGGTGAGAAACTCAGATAAAACTTCGAGTCTAGGTTTAGGCGAGCGAGCGGTGATTAACGGATAGCTGTAATCGGTCCACATGGATAGCAAAATAGTGGGAAGCTTGGATAATACAACAGTAGCTACTTCGACTCCTTGTAGGTACTCTTCACGGCCAAGGGCTCGTACCGCTGCCACGTAATTCTTTACTTTTACCGAAAATTGCACTATTTCTCGATAGTAATCTGCCGATAAATTACTCATCTTTTTTATGTCTGTCATAATGTGAGAAAGGATGACGGCAGCGTTTCCAAACTGTGGCTCTAATGTAGCCATTACAGCTGCCCGCGACTTTCATAATGTCGTCGGCCCACCTAGTGGGAGGCCTGCCTACGCTGCGTCTCCCAGTTCGTGGTCGCCACTCAAGAACCTTTCTTCCCCACTGGTTATCGGTTACATATCCTCGTTCGTCGACTACTCGTTGAAAATAAATAAGTAAATGTTTACAGGACTCCTTGAGTCAGTCCATAATGACTATAGCGGAATACTTCGTGCGATTTACTAGTATTGCACTTTCAGATAGATAGATATACTCCTTATTCTATTTATCAAATATTACATACTTAGGGAGAAGCCGCTTAATCGCTGAAACCTATCCCTTCCACGCAACCTTAGGATGGAGATATTTTATAGAAGACGGCGCTTGTGCAGTGACGGAGAGTACAAACTGACTGCAGTAAATACCAAGATTTCTCGTTAATTTCGTAGAGCGAGGCCCTAACTAGAGAAATGGGTGCAGTGCCCTCGGCGTCGGCGACGAGAACAAATTCAAAGTAGCTCTGTAGTTTGTATTATGTTACAATGAAAAATATTTGTGAAACTTTCCCTGAATATTTGATTAAATCGTAGTCTGCGACAGTTTTTACAACCTTAATAAAAGAACATCTTACTACTTTCTAGTTAAAGAATTTCTAAAGAGACTCGAACGGCTGAGCTGTCTCCTTTTAATATTTATTAATCGCCGTCGCGAGCAAAATAAACTCCTTCGATACCCGATCGGAGTGGAACATGGAGGACATTTATATTTCATCAAGTGCAGAGCGCCGTCCGCTTCTCCACGCCCGAGGAATCTCGCGGAGCTAGCTCGATATTCAACTCTATTACAATATAGATTTACGTTCAATTACTAACTTACTTTTGTTTTCGGATAGTTTGATAGTTTCATTTAGCAAGTAAATTACATAACGGTTTTCGTAGAAAAAATTACAACGTTCAAGGTAACGGTAAAAGCTACTGCAAAGTCGAATTTTTCTAGGTTTGTCCCTTACAGATTTTAAAAAACCCCCTTGAAAACTGATGTCTGAAAAATGAATACGAGTATAATAACACAGTGCTTATAATCAGTCGGTCCGCCTTCTTGCTCGCCGTTTGTCACATATTAAATAAATGTAAAAGTAAGTGGCGCCTCTGTGTCCCTATCGGTTACTCGAGTAGGTACGACTATCAAAATATGAGTACCATTTTGTAGATCGAGATCGAGTACTAGAGGTGTTCATAATTGTTATTATCTCTAAAATAAATTTCGATAGAAAATCAACACTTATTATTCTAAAATCACTTAACAACTTAAGAAATATAATTATGTATTGGCTTTATAACTGAATTGTCACATAGGCCAGTCTTTTTAAAACGTTCCAGCATAAAATATAATAATATAGAACAATGGCGGACCGGCGACCGACCAGCACTCGCGCGTCATACGTACAGTAGTGCGGAAACATTACGAGTTGTGATATGTCGTCCGATACCACGTCTATGCGGGGGAGATAAAAAAACCTATAGATTTATCATTCCAAATCAATACACATAAATAATAACGGTATAATTAATATCGAATAAAATAGAATAGAATATTGTGCCATGGTTTTTATAATCATACTCGTGCATATAATCTGTGGCTGTGTTTACTGTTAATGTGTTTACTCGACACTTAGCAACTGTCGTCGAAGAGAGTAATCAAAGTACAAACGATCGGGCGCACAGTTTGTGGAGAGCTTCTAATTTGCCTGCATCTAGTGTCGTCGGTAATCTGTGGACGCAGGTCGACTACAGGAGGAAAGGGGAGCGCTCCTGCGTTCTAGAGGTAGTTCTACCTTCGATGAAACTGTCTAACGGTTTGAGAAGTAGAAAAGATACTGGAATAATTTTATAATAACATTACAGAGCATTTGAACTCTGTGACTTTACTCTATGGCCAAATTAATTAAACTAAAATAAAAATAGCATGTCACGTGGCCCGTACGCTCTCGGCGAGAGAGGCTCAATAAGGTCCTCCAATGGGGCGACAACTCGGTGGCTGGCCATTATAGGGTGACGTAACGATCATCGCGCCTTCCGCCAGATCGGACCTACTTCGAGGGAGACAGGGATCCGTGGGCCCTCTCCCCGGCGGCGGGTCGCAGCTCACGCACCGGCCTGACAAATAAAAGTTGGCAAAGTTAAAAGGCAATGGTTTCTTCAATCTTCAACGAAATCTTAATTATATCTGGGATTTGTATGGTTTGTAATAGTTAGACGAGGTAAATTGACACTTAATACTCAATATTTTATATTATTATTAGTAGAATATTATTTCGCAGACATATTTAGATACATGAAGTTCATAAATTAACATGTTTCAATAAAGTAATGATATGACCCTATTTGGGTAAGGCAATAGTCGGAACGGAACGTTCTAAATACATTTCGTCAAGATTGTCAGTGAAAAATTCTTCTTGGTTATAATATAATAACATCTGGATTCTAAAATAGCTTTTAAATGACTTGTGAAACTATTTTTTTTAATATTTAACGGCCATTGTATTAGGGCCAGAACTGTGTATTACAAGGTTGGACTTCTGCTAGAGTAATTTATGTCTAAATTGCGGCCTAGTACTGCGCGATTTGCCCTTTTTAAAACGAAAACCTTTTTTAAATTATCTGGGTATTTTATTTAAAACTTTGTTTAAAAGATATGAGCTTCAACCTCCAAACTTTAAGAAAACTACCAAAAATAAGTTTTTCTACGGCATATGACTCCACTACGGCACATTACAGAAGTACAGCGGCTGTAATTTTCATTTATTTTTTCTCCAGTCTCTCCCTGCTCTTAAGAGTCCCCGCGCCTGCTCCGTCCGCGGGGCATTCCCGCTGTGGCGACGAATGTAGCTCTCGGCAAATGTTATTATACACGAGAGTTAACGACAACAGTATTACTGGGTGGCTAATATAGTTGCGTAATCTAAAAAGAATTCAGTAGGAAAAAAACGTTACCATATGTTTGGTGTTGTATATGCATATTGTGTAACGATTGTTCACACGTAGCTATCATTACAATTGAAACGTAAGAGCATAATTATTTAGGGAGGCTATCCTTTAAACTTGATAGATAGCATAGCCAGAGAGCGGGACGGGCCACTGATCTTATTAAAAAACAAATACACAACAGACACACAGACAGGTGTAGAAGCTCCTCTAGGCCGTGGAGCGCGGCAATACACACGTACCGTCTCGGCAACATCACGGCCGGAGCGCGGACTCCGAGCGAACCGGCCGCGACGGCGACTCGGAGCTCCGGACTGAGATTACCTTCTCACTCACTCTGCCTCGACAATTGATGGACGCGTTTCTTTTGCCATCGATATGCTGAGAATATATCTTTTTCACTATTTTACTCTATTTCTACTATTTCTGTTTTCATTTACGACACAAAACGTTATTTGGATTGGTAAGCTATAATGTTGTCATGTGGGCTCGATGGAACGGTAACTGCGCTAGATGGTATTGGATGAGTCAGAAATCGCGCAGAAACCTACTACTACAGAAATAAACCTTTCAATATGTTAGTACCTACCACGCGGATTGGGGTGATTATGATGACGACAATATTAAAATATTTTTTATATGCTACATTGTGCCACGTAACAGTTGTGAGAATATTACACCTCACAAACGCCAGCGTGTTAAGCAGGTATTACCCATGAGCCCGCCTCCATCGAGCACCCCTGCCCCTGCGACACAGTTCCGCTCCGCACTCCGGCTCACTCGTTATTAGGTTGTTCCTCATAAGCTTTAACTTGAGCTCGTGTCACATCGCGTACACTTCCCGGAGTCATTAATCACGCCGGCAGGTGTCGCCGCTGCTTCTTATGTGACGTCACACGTGACTTACTATTACTTAGCGCTCGGGTCACGATAATAAAATAAGGGCAAGATTCGGACAGTTTCGAAAATTATTACACAGGTCTGTTGTGGGTGACTGAATACGGATATATTGTATGAATCTAATGAAGAATTATGTCCTAGGGTCTTATGATATTTTCCTTACAAACGTGGCATAGTAGTGACACCATAACTACGCGATGACTGAATATTCTACCTCTAATCAGAAATCAGATATATTTATTGGCCATAAATAACATTGAATATTACAGGCAAGTCACTTAAACAAATTAAATTATATAAAGAAGAGTTAAATTAGAATAAGAATAAGAAGAATAAGAATAAGAAGAATAAGAATATATTTATTGCCAATAACAAAACAAAAAATAATAAAAATGGACACTGTAGCATAAGCAAATACTAGGTTGGCAATAGGGGTACGCTCAGCGCTATGCTGCGTGCTCCCGAAAGGTCACGCAGGGCTGGTTTTCAGCGTACACCTATGCTCAGAAGATGAAAGGTGAGCGTTAAGCGACTGCGGGTATTACAATATCAACTTAAGTATAATATAAGTGTTAATATTAGAGTACTTAAAGGTTTGTGTATGTTTTTTGTGTATTTGTTGTGTGTGTGTGTGAGAGAGATGTGAGTGTGATGGTAAATCGGTATCTCAAGTAATTTTAAAAGTTGCTTCAAAGTTCTGCTTTTGTAGTTCATATAACAAACCCTTATATTTTAGTTTAAAAGTATCGGAATTCATTTTTTTCCTCATAGGAGGGGGTAGGTTATTCCAAATTTTAGTCGCACTGTATTTGAAGCAACCTTTAAATCGGGTGGTCTTGTGCTTAGGGAAGGATAACGCATTCAGGGATTTAGAGCGAGTATTACACAAGTGAATATCTTTCAACCAAGTCAATTTTTCAAATAAATAATCAGGTTTCTTGTTCCATATAATTTTTTGTGTAACGCAAGCAAGATGTAACGCCCTTCTGGCTTTCATATTTAATATCTTATTTTTGACGAGAAACGGAGTGACATGCTCTCTTCTTGGGACGTTCAAACAGAATCTTACGCACGCATTCTGTACTCTTTGTATAGCTTTTTCTGTTTTGGCATATATCAACGACCCATAAACCGCGCTGCAGTAGTTAAACGGTGACAATACCAGCAGATCACACAATAATATTCTCACCTCCTCCGATAGATGTTTCCTTAAGCCATAGAGATTCTTTAATTTATAGAAAGCCGTTCTAATTTTCTCGCTAATATGTTTATCGAATCTCATTTCACTTTCAAGGATGAGACCCAAGTTTCTAGCTTCTGACTCAACTGAAATACTTACTCCATTTATTGAAACTTTAGGGTTATGACATAAGACTTTATGAGTTTGAGATTTGGTACCCAATATAAACAGTTTGGTTTTTAAAGGATTTAGAATAAGCGAGTTACGTTGCGACCATTTGTAAATCTCGTCTAGGTCATTATTAATCACAGACATTGCTTCTGATGTAGCCTCAGGATAGAAAGAATGGTATATTTGAGTGTCGTCAGCGTACAGATGGTACTTACAGGTTTCAATATGATTCGGCATATCTGCAGTAAAAAAAGAAAATAGTATGGGGCTCACAATCGATCCCTGGGGGACTCCTCTAGATAGTTTACCTACCCTAGAGATAAGCTTGCTTCCGTTTGGTGATTCAGTTTCTACGTACTGCTCTCTATCAGTCAAGAAAGTATGAAACCATTTGCAGGTGTCATCGGTAAAGCCATAATATGAGAGCTTTGCAGTGAGCATGTCAGGATTCAAAGAGTCAAATGCACGCGAGAAATCTAACAGAACCAGCGCAGTACATTGCCCCGAATCCGAAGCCGTTAGTACGTCGTCAGTCACGGCCAAGAGCGCTGTTTCTGTTCCGTAGTATTTCCTAAAACCAGATTGGTATGGTGGTATTATTTTTGTTAAGTAGGTATATTTTTCTAACTGTGTGAGTTAGAAAAACTGTTAGGTTAGAACGTGTTGTTAGGTAAACTAATCAATAATTTTATAATATTATGACAGGCAGGTATATATTATGCTTTATTCCGTTGTTCATTATACAAAAATGAGGATTCCGAGAATTTCATTGACATATATTCATAACGGATTATTTTAAAGAAATGCTTAAGAATCTGTTTAAATTTGCTATGATTTAGTTCGGTTATATAATTAGGTAATTTATTGCACATTAATATTTTGACGTGACGGCCCTGTTTCTCAACTTTAACTAACCTAGTCCGTGGCTTGAACAGCTTTTCCTTGTTTCGGAGATTGCACTGATGCGTAACTTTTTTTTTTTAACTAGCCTCATGTATTTCTAGCCAACTACTGTATATGTAGAGAGATATCATTGTCATTATTTTGTTATTTTGGAAGTGTTTTTTTTGCGGAACTACGTTTCTTTAAACCGTTGATAATTCTAATCGCTCTCTTTTGACATCTTAACACTTTTGTAATATTTACAGCATTACTCCAAATTGTAACCGCATATCTTATAACAGAATCTATATACGCATAATATACGGATATAAGAGTATTTTTATCTAGTAAAGGCTTAAGTTTTAGTAAAGCATAATTTCCGCTGGCCATTTTCTTACATATTTTATCGATGTGAGCGGTGTGGTTAATTGTGTTGTCTATTGTATAGCCTAAAAGTAATTTTTCTTTACTGGTCTAGTTACCAAAAATCCCTTGCCTTGATTGATACTGCGTCACAATACTTTTATTAGAGTTTATTAGAGTTTTTATTATTCATTACAATCAAACCATTCTTGATGGATGCAAGTGGCGGTCGAAGTGGCGGTCTAAGGGGGAGGCCTATGGTCAGCAGTGGTCGTCTTCCGGCTGATAATCTAATGAAATGTAAAAATGACGAAGCTGATGATCGAGAACGGCAGAATCAGAGCTCGAAAGGTTTTACGGACAGTTGTAGACCGCCTTGAACGCTGGTTTGGCGACTTCACCGTGACAAAAAATTCAATCTTGGTCAGATAATAATGTTCATAAAAAGACAACTAAACCGCTGTCAGTCGTCGTATTGTCTTTCAAATTACAATATGTGATATCGCACAAGATTTTCTCCATCGCCAAACTATTCCCACACAAGTAAGTCAAAGTGGTCACCGCGGTAACGGCTTACAAGTAATAATTCGTTGCTTGCACGAGTTTCGTGGACTGCAGAGGTGACACCGCGCGAATCGCTGATCACGTTTCGTTGTATTGTGTCGTATGTTACGCCTCACCGTCATCGCCACCGTGATCCGGCGTAAGCCGACACGAGGCGGAGTAAACCGGTTAAAACTGGTATAAACCGGTGCCGCTCCGATAATCGGCATTGTTCAACGTGCGCTCGAAACGGCATCTGAGCTCCCCGTGCTCTGAAAGGATTACTCCTGAAGAAAGGATTGTCGTTAACAAAGGCAAATCATTATACCTACTGTATCTTATTTACGTACAATGTTATTATCCGACTGCACAAGACGACGGATAATGTTTTTTGGGGTGTACGTAAGTATGATATTATGTAATTATGTATATAAAAGGCTTGACCGATTTTCACGCGCGAGGTGTCTTTGGATTTATTTTTATGTTCAGCCTAGTTTATCCCCGCGGCTTCGCCCGCGTTGCACCACACGACATCCAAATATAAAACATTTTAACATTTTGAAGAAAGAAAATTCATCTTGTATAGCTTGTACAGTTCCTTACTTGGGCAACGTTTTCCTTCGACTACGGATGTATACCAGTTGTGGAAAACCTTTTGAAAGTCGCGGGAAAAACTTTTGTACGTTCGTGAAGTTCCAGGCCGTAGGAAGACGAGATGCGTTCTGTCATATAAATATTTTCAAAAATAGGTTGAATATTCTGCCGTGGGCAACTTTTTTTGGAATTATGGCTCTATACGATCAGTGCATTTATTTCAAGTATAGTAATTTTTGTAGACAACCTAGAGCGATTTTTGTTCGAAAAAGCGTTTTCAGCAATTGTAGCATTAAAAATAAAGAACAGAAAGCGAACTAGACATTGTGAGTGCACTTGTAACGTTGTGCACATTCTTCTATCGCACCCGGGATTGTAAATCTTGTGAAAAACATGCGAGCTCATCTACTGTCGAATTGGACACAATTGGTAATAAGCCGACGTCCTGGATGTTTAGTTAAACAATGATACAAAAATATAAAATCTGACGTGTTAAGAGAATCGTAGCTCGCTGCACATTACACACACACACACATTATACATTATATTATTATACAACTTCAAAGCATTTGTATGAGCAAAAAGTAAATATCACGTCACACACCATACACTAAAGTAAAACACCGTTCTAGTAGATCGATGTAACAAAAAAAATCACAACAGTTTGCAAATCCCTCGTTTAGCATATATGTAATGCCACGTGTAGCAGATCTTAGAACAATGCCGGTAGATATTTTATGAAGTTAAAGCTCCTTTTATTACCAAAGCGCAGTAGACGGGGTGCACGCGGAGAGCTGGATCGCCGCATCGCACTAAACGGCATTGATCAGCTTTTACGCTCCCCCTTCTGCCTCCTGCGTTCCCTCCTCTGGCCTCGTGGTCACTGCATTTAGATACACCACTAATATTGAATGGCTGGTTGTAAGGTTGTAGTGTTACCTATCAGTAACACCACTCGCCTGAATGTGTCGCGTTTAAAGTTTCATATTATTTGTAGATACATAACGGATGAAAACATTTTGTATCGAAAATAAAATGTGTAGGTATAATTTCCAAAGTTACTCTAAACTTTTGAGTACATTATTGGGTCGAATATGCACTTTACCCCACTCGGTTAAAGTTTTAAAGGATGAATTTACATTAAATTAGCCAATTTCTGTTCAACGATAGTAATATTTCACCGGTGTATTATTTGGCGTATTAGCGTCTTCTGGGAAATCGTTCCATATTATACTCGTATTTAGCGAGTCGTACGTATAATTAATTTCTTAATACATGTGGAGTGATTTCCCAGAAGTGCGTCGGTCGCCGGATTGGCTGGATCTTAATCACTGGACTGCGTTGTATCGAGTGTTTCTCGGCGGGAGCCCCTGCATGCGCCGAAATAATCAGGGCAGGGCTTAGATAATCTTTACACTTGAACCTAAGCTATCACGCTCTTATATTAAATAATATTTGTGAGCTTCGCTATGTAGGCAACATTTGTTAACTTGATGTTTTAATTGAAACACTTAATTTCCTGGCTCATTTTAGAAAACAATGTTTGAAAAACTCAGAAACTTCACACAAATTTAGAAATTCAGAAACTTCCGAAAAGTAATGACGTTACCTTTTTACACGTGTCTAAATTTTTTATCAACAAAACATATTTGAACTACACACAACATCGAGCAACTATCGAACGTTTGTGACGCGGGAGTGAATATTTGCATCCACTGGAGTTTTCCTTATACTGGAAAGCATTTTCGTGTCCATCGATTTATAATTAAATCGGTGTAAGTATACCGTATACTGGCATATTCGTAATATGTAAAGCGCGTGAAATAGTTTATTTATTACTTGGATTAAGGTCGGTACTTACGATGTACGGTACGCTCATGGTATGTACGGTTGTGCGGTACTTGCAGTACGGATTACCTCGTGGATCAGCATCGCCCGCGGCAAACATTACGCCACAACTCGGAGCGCCTGTAATGAAATGTAGGGCATTCATAAACGTGCGCAGTGCGGAAACTGCTTTCAACAAATAATTTTGTGTGAACTGGCCTGTCTGTTATATTAGGTAGGCTTACTGTTATTTTGGCTAACATTGCTGACGTTTGGCATAAAAAAATACCTTAAGTAATAAAATATTTCTACGTAGTACACTTTATCCTGTGAATGTACATGACGTATGAATTGTTAAACTCACTTAGCTAATTTGTACCCGATTATCAAAGGATACAGTAATTTGGCTAAGCGTAAGAGAAGTCTATAGGAAATGACGAATGAGACCATGCATGATAATAATAAACAGCACAGAGTCGCGGACACGTGCGGTGGTTTCGATGGATTTTTCTAGATATAAAAGGAAATATGCGCGCGCGCCGTGAGCACAAGCGCAACGTGCGTCTAATGCGAATTACTACGACAGGGTCGCTGCTACCGATGGACAATAGTGAATAAATAAAGCATTGAGGGAACTATTTTTTATTCTACCCTCCTTTTTTTATTCTTTTGCATGGAAGGATCGAACAACTTCAAAGTTGCGGTAATGGTATAATAATCATAAACATTAATCAAAGAATAATGGCGAGCTCCCATACATAGTTATGTCAGTAAAATACACGGCATCTTTAGATCGCTAAAAATATCACTAGTAATTGTGCAGCAGAAAAAAATTGACTAGGCTTCAAGTTTGGTAAGCTGTGTGACTGTCATCAACTGGATGAAAACTGAAAACACCACGAAGTCGTTAGCTATAAAGCGAAACTGGACTTTTTGGGCACCCAATAGTCACACAGGAGAAAATTAATATCCGTAAAGTCCAAAGGCAGTCCAGGGGCGTTATCCCGTAACTCTGGTGGCGATGCTCTTCGTTTGCTATCCTGCTCGCTCGCATGATGCGAGTAAGTTGACGCGAGTGGGACGGCATGCGATGACCATTGCCACCAGAGTTACGGGATAAGGCCCCAGGTCGTATGGAAATCAAAGAACGAAGTATAAGAGAAGCGTGTGTTAAAATAAAGTCCAAACCAGGAGTTTTGGCGGGAACGTGAAGAAGTCATATCGCGTCATTATATTATTTTTCATAACTTGTGTTATTTTGAGTTTTAATGTGTAAAAACGGTGGATTTTTATTCATTAAGTGTTCGTGACCGTGCACGAGTGTTGGTGAATAGTTTATTGTCGTGAAACGTGACTTTTCGTGTTATTTCCAAAACTCCACAGAAACCTTTTGTAAAGTCTCCACCACTTTACTGGGGTATGACTTGGACATGACCGTGACTTACTTTACTTGACTTAGACTATGACTGAGACTTGTTTTATTTGTGAAATACTTTACTTCACTTCAAATAATACAAAACTTGACACTGGCTAAATACACAACGTGTGAAGCCAAAATTTAAGAGGAAAAAAAAAAAAAAAGTCCAAACCAGAAACGTCAATGTATTATCTTTTTTCACATGTTGGGCAGGCTAAAGCCATCATGGCCATACCGCCTCGTCATTGTTAATTGAACAACATTTCACTGTTTAAGTCAACTTGTATTTATAAACTAGCTGTTACCTGCGACTTCGTCCGCGTACCTATTATATTAATTAGTGGAAGTTGAAAGGGAAATCTCGAAACACTATTTCGACATGAGCACACCCAGTCAAAATAATAGCTTCTACGATGTTCCTATGAAGAGCTTTGACTTGAAGCCTCGTGCCCTTACCGAGTTTTGGGGGCTCCATATTTCTTAATTAAATTATTGTCGTACCGGTCCGTAGAATAATTCTATTGTATGAGAGACCAGATGGTTTCAATAAGTTTAAAAATCGATCATCTGACCGAGATTATCAGCATCTTGCCTGTTTACAGCATCTTTTAGGTGAATGCAGTAGGTTGTAGGTGTGCACGCAGTTTTGACTGGTTGTTTCGAATAAAGTTTAGCCTTTTAGTCTCTCTTTTAGCGTATTGATCCACTAAAACCTGACTCAAGAGAAACCGAAACTAAAGCAGATGATTATCTTCTCCTTCTCTTACGGTACGGTAAGCATAAAAGCTTGCCACGGATCGGTTTGCTTTTTCTTATCAGTGACCTCTTAGTTTTTGAATCGTGTTGCGGTAAATATATGGAGTATCCATCTTCACTACGACAAAATAGCAATGGGTATTGCAAACCATAAAAAGATCTATGAATCTCATAGATTCTATGCAGCGTTTGACCGTGGCTCTCCAAAACAATATCGCGATATTCAATTTGCTCGCCTGCCATTACTCAGGCTACTTCTTTTGCTGTTGGAGCATTATAGCGAGCACTGTGTTCATCAGGTGGTTTTTTTTCAGCGTGCATTACCACCTAGAAGTCCTAACATTTATTTATTTATTTATATAACTAACACGGTAAAACCAATTACATTAGCTAATCAAATCAGAAATAGAATTAAAAATACACAGTTATTAGAAATTCAAAATTAAAAATATAAGCAGTTCAAAGTAAATTCAAAATTATTATCAATGTCAGGTACAAATACAATATAAAACAATGTCAAAATATATTATTGAATGTCAAAAAGGAATTAACCAGAAGAACATGAAGAAGATACCTTGTCTAAAGCTGTTTTATAATCTGTAATATAAGAGTTGACTTCGCGCAGCATATTTTGCAGCTATTTTACTAAGCTTATCTATATTTTGGGCACCTTAAATTAGCCTCCTTGCAATCATATCCCACAAAAAAATAAAAATTGTTACCTGTTGAACCTAAACTCATAAAGTAGGCATATAGCCCGGTAAAATTGCCTGTTTACCGTCTAGCGATGTAATTTAAAAAGAGCTATTGTATTTTCTGATGCGGTCCATAACATTCATCAATAAACTATGCAGTGGAAGAGATAGACATGGCGGCAGCTGAACTTGCCGCGTATTACACCACATGCCCGCGGTTTCTTCCTTCCATTTTAGGGCTTTGCACTATTTACACTTATGGTTCATAGCTCCTATAGCTGTAGTGCTGTTAGGCTCATATTCAGTTTCTGGATCATATCTTGATTGGGCTTTTATTTTCTACTATAGTAGGCGTCGTTCTTGTCGCTGTCCAGGGTGACTTGAATCATACATAGACTAGAGTTCAGGATTACTATAGACTTGACTATGGTACTTGCCCGATGCTGCCCTGTTTACTTCAGGATTTGTCTTCTGGTATTTAACCATTACTGCCCTGTGTACTGCATTTGTATTCTGGTATTTACCAACTGCTGCCCTTTGTACTTCAGGATATGTATTCTGGTATTTACCAACTGCTGCCCTTTGTACTTCAGGATATGTATTCTGGTATTTACCAACTACTGCTCTGTTTACTTCAGGATTTGTATTTTGGTATTTACTGCTACTGCTGCCTTGTGCCATTTTTTCACTGCAGGTTGGTGAATCAGAATGTGATGAAGTGGGAGTAGTTTGGAATGTTAATAGAGGTGAAGTTGATTTATCAGACTGAGCCATAAAATTTGGTGAATACAGTCCAGAAAAAGATTGGGCTGAAGAAGTTGAAACGGTATGAGTTGAAGCCGTTTTGATTTTTTTCTGGGCATCTCTACAACTAAAGAATCAAAGTACAAAGGCAAAGCAGAAGTTGCGTCAGAACTTGTCTCATCTGTTTGAAAGCAGCTTGGAGATGTAGGAACCTCAACACGTCGCTGAGTATATTTTATTTTTTGCTACTACTGGAACACATGCAGTGCTATTGGAAACTACATCTATGTCTTCTAGCTGATACGTATCAAAATTATTCCCCGTAAATCGTAGCCTTTTTATAGGTCTCCCTGCTGTACCAAACATTCCATACAATTTGCAATTTTGATAAACTTCAAATTCATATACTTGCCCTGCAGCGGCTAGTAGGTACTCACGCAGTGCCCCAAGTCGACTGCCGTGTCGTGTCATGTCACTCGTGATCACTCTGATGATGATCAGATGGTGTAGTTCAAAGAGAATATAAATACTACGGTGTAGTTGTCACCGTTTGAAACATGAAACATATGATTTCAAACTCCTGCCAATTAGCTACAACATGAGTAACGATGTTTTTTCAAGAAACGCTCGACGGAGCTTGTCTTTTATCCATGCTGGGTGTTTATCATATAAGACCACATCGTTACTTATCATCGAGTGGTAAAAAAACCGCTAGCCTGTCCATTAGAAAACATACTTGAAATTTGCTTTGATTATACTTACTTGACTAAATTGGTAAAACTATAAATGAATTGATTCCAGAGTATTTCCGTGACATACCGACCCGTCTCGTACACTTACCGCGTCGCGTCGCGGGCAAAGAGAATATAAATACTACGGGAAGCGCAACTGCTATGCCGCAGATAGTCGATGCGGAGATGTGGCGCCATTTTCCTGCCCACCCACTACCACATGACATGATGAATAAAAAGTGACGTATATATGTACAGAAGTAGCTTCTAACCTGTTCTAACTTGTTTTAGCAAAAAAATAATGGCATAAGAAAAAAAGTTTTAACACCGTATTTCACCCCCATTATTTTCGAAAAATCCTTTCTTAGTACACTTGTTTGCATCGAGACAAATACACCCTCCAAATTTGAAGTCTCTACGAGCAGCGGTTTAGGTCGTGTGCTGTCCGTCATTCTGTCAGTCCGAACTTTGATTCTTATAATTATAATTAGATAGCTGGTTTGTTTTACAAAAGTAAGAGATAAATCTCAGCATCAGTGAATGGATTACATTTGAGCAACTAAACTAAAAAAACGTTGTACAAGTTGATCGAATAGAAATACAATATTTTATTTAGTGAATGCTCTCAATACCAAAATTAGATAAAAGACATGTTTGAACACTATAGCTTGATTATCCCCTTGTCTAATGCCCAATTCGCTTAATGAGGCACTTTTAATGAGGTCGAAAACTGGCGAGACACATCTGCGTATGTCTTAGCAGCGATGTGAGAGAGTGGCGAGTGGGTGAAAACTTTGAAGGTTACAAGTACCTCCTAAATTATTTAAAATTATAGTGTAATATAATAGGCTAACTGAGAGTATCCATCAACTCTCCAGCAGCGAAGTCGGTCGTCCGCCGAGTGAGGAGAGCGCGGGAGCGGGCGCGGGCGCGCTCGGCTCGATGTGCGACACGTCGCGTCGGATCACATTTTTACAAAAACCTTTGCGCGCGACCAAATTACCAAAACTCTTCGCTGACGAGACTTTTTTCTGTCACCCTTCACATGAAAGGGGAGAAAAACTGGCGAGAATTGAGAGTGGTAATTTGTTACTAAAATGCTCTAGACTGGCGCCTTTAATTTCCTGCGGGAAAACGAGAGTTACCTACCTACGTAACTATATTATATTCACACTTGATCATTATGAATGTGTGATGTGACGTGTTTCCACTCAGGTGTGGGTGTGGCTCTTGCTGTGCCATCTGTTTTGATCCTGTGCCAATTCAAAATTCAAGTGTAGTGTCAAGGCTACAGTCTACGGTCCTGTTTATTTCATAATGTGCATCTCTCCGGGGCCAGTCCCGGGGGGCCGACCATGATTCACGAGCAAGCGACGGGCTTTCGTCCCATGTTGCTCTAACGGTCCAGTTAAATATACACTTTCGAGGACGGTAAATTTAACTGGAGAATTAGTAATGTAAATATCAGCCAAAATACAGCTATCACAAAACAAACAACACGAGAACATACCGAGCTTTATTTACTAATAATTATATATTATTTAAATTAATTAGGTTTAAGTTGTTTATTTTGTATCGAATCAGTCTGTGTTAGTGTAAACAAATCATATTCGTAAAAACAATCGTATTCAGTTCATCTCATTTCTAGTGAACACTTTTGAGGCCGTCTCTTGATAAGCTGATAATGCCTGTTCACGACATGTTTGTGTTATTTGACTAGTAAGCCTGTGCGGCACTGTGCGGCACTGTGCGGCACGGACACGCCGCTAGAATATGTTGATCGTGCCATTACCTACTACCGGATAAACCAGTACCTACCCTCTAACATTTTAAAACGGGAACGTCTGTGTGCAAGTATCTCTTTGGGACTCGACTCCCAAGCTACATAGTGTAGATATAAAATAATTAATTAACTATGTATATAAATGCAATTAAAAATTGCATCATTTTATTAACTAATATATAGTTGTTCCCCGCGACTTCGTTCACGTGGACATAAAAAAGTATCCTATGTCCGTCTTTGTGATATACAGTAGCTCCTTATCAAACTTTATCAAGATCCGTTCAGCCGTTTATCCGTGATAACGCGACATACATCCAGACAGAGAGTAAAGTTACCTCCTATAGTTCGCTAGATAGCGTTGATCCATTTTTGTGCATTTTTTGACGTTTTGTATGGAATTGACGGTTGTAATGTAGGGAGTACAGAACCGCGCAAGCGAAGTTTTTTCCTCGAGACGAACGTATTCATGTTTATACCTCAAAGCTGTATTGGTCCTGATACGACTGCGGCTATATTCCTCTGAATTATGATATTAGTTAGGATGTTAGTTAGGATATTTATTTATTTTCTTCAGCCGACTCATCCCAGATTTGTGGCTGCTCTGGCATGAGTTGTCGGAAAGTACAAGTGTTTTCTTAATTCAAATCCATTGATTCCGAATCACGAAATGCAACAGTCTCTGTAAGTATATAGTGAAAGTATTTATAAGGAGAATTCTGTGTATATAGTATTACAAGTATTTTTTGCTACAAGGGGAGGTGGTTATGATTTTCAAATACCCAGCAGAGATGTTGACGGCACGAGTAATAACACAAAATGAACTACAAACCTGCAAGCGAACAATTAGCGTGTTATCTTGTTAGCTAACACCAAAGCCACGCCCACTTTTTATGTTAGTAACATTTTAGTGTGTTAGCTAACACGAAAACATGCCGCAATGGGGCTAGATATTTTTGTTACCGATTATGAACAAAACTCAAAAAAATCAGCTAACACGAAAAGGTCTGTGTGTTAGAAATTTTAAACAAAACAAATTTTGTCTCGCCACAAAAAAGTAACAAAGAACCGAATCCAAAAGTAAAGTCTGGAATCAGTTAATGGGTTTAGGGATTTACGAAGTGGTGATAAAGCTGAAAGCAGAAAACAAACTTTTAATATAACTTTTAATCTTTTTTTAAAGCCGCGAACCCGTGGCCCCGCGCCGCCGCGCTGTTGGTCGCTACTTTAATATTAAGTGTTCGACGCGGCTGCCACTCGCTCAAAGCTGATGGATTTTGTTAATTTTTACGTTTTCACTGAATCTCCAAGGATTTTTGCATTTAAAAGTCCCGTAAATTGTTGCGTTGAATTAAATTTTATTCAAAACTAGTTATTGACCACGATTTCGTCAGTGTTTCTTTTATATTACAACTGGAACTGACGATAAAGTCTGTTTCCCTCGTGCAGTCCCTGGCACGTAGTATGCTGCCACTGTACATCTTCCACGTTAGTTAACAGGCTCTATACATGGGTGGAATAAAAGAAGCCGGTGGACGTACTAAGAACGTTCGACCTACAAGGAGATACTCAGCGGTTAATTCACAACGTGCCGTTTGTGATATGTTATTATTCATATTTGTTAGAATTGTAAAATTGGTCACGTCGGCGTCGGTTGTCCCAGCAGCGTGCCGGTCCGGTCCCGGCCCGGCCCCGGCTCGGTCACCCGCGGAGTTATTTCCCTCGGGCCGCCTCGAGCACACGGACACCTTCATCATAAGGGCACACAAAACATTATCCTGGCTTCCGTAGCATTCAAATATTTGCTTTGAAAATTCCAATTAATCTAGAGTTTATATTTTGTGACTGGCTGAGTATTTTTAACGACTTCTAAAAAAAAGGAGGATGTTCTTAAGTCGATATTTTTTTAAATGTTTGTTACCGATGTTGTACAGAATTCCGTCATTTATAAACCGATTTGGAAATTTATTTTTTATTTCAAAGGATATATATACATCCAGATTGGTCCCATTTAACAATGTAGTTCTAATAATGGGATCTATCAGAAATTGAGAGAACTCCTCAAATATTATAGGCTATAATATTATATATTATAGCAATTTAGGTATTTTCATCAACAAGTGAAGATTTGCATTCAGAAAGTAAGTAAAATGGTTTGGTGAAGTTGAACTGATGAAGAAGGAAACTCTGCAATGATAAGTACTTCACGGGTGGCACCAGCAACATCTCTAAATTGAATTTTTTCAGAGTATTTTCTGGAAATCGTTTTTTTTTTGCTGGCCGACTTCCCAGAAAAAGGACGAGGTTCTCAAGTCGACAGTTTTTTAATTTATTTTTGTTCAGAACTCCTTCATTTATGAACAGATTTCGTTTTTGTTTTTTTTTATTTGAAAGATACTCACAGATTGGTCCCATTTTTATCAAAATTCAGTTTTGATGATGAGATCCATGAGGAATTGGAGAACTCTTCAAAAATCATAGGGACACATAAAGCGATTTTGCTATTTTCATCAACGAGCCAAGCAATTTCATTGAGAAAGTATCATTTGGTGAAGTGGAACTGATGAATCGGACCACAGACGGCCATCGGAACTCTACAATGATATAAAGTATTTCACGGGTGGCACCAACAACATTCGATAGCATTTCATTTTAAATTGCAACATCGGTAGTAAATTAGCGACATGTAGGTGTAGGGTACGACCCCTACTTACTATGGTGATAGGACACCGCCGGCGCGAGGTAATACGAAGACGCTTGTCTATTCAACTGATTTACTTCGGTAAATTACGGCTTATGATCGTGATGATATGAGTGCGGTTGGTGATGAGGTTGGTGATGCGGTTGGTGATGCACTGGCTTGCGTAAATCGCGCGGGCCGCTGCTGCCGGCGCGTACCTACTTTAAGACGAAACGCTGAGGTGTTCGATATGAACCGAACACTAGGGTCGAGGAAAAAATACCTAAGTATCCACACAAAGCTCCAGAGCTAGCTAGCGGCGAGTTCCGAAATAGTTGGAATAAAAAACAAATTTTCTAAATTTTTAAATATTTAATCTTCTGCATAATGATTATTTACAGGAATAGCTTAATTATCCTGTAACAGCACACACACACAAACACACACACACACACGCAGATGCATATTTTAAAAGATTTGTCTTATAAAAATGTGTGAAACTCATAGTTTTTGCCTTTTCAAAGGCACGTCGACTTCAAGACAAATATGTACAACCTTATACTAAAAAGTAGAAAATAATATTTTAATTACTTAAAAGCAAAGAGCATTAAAGGACAATCAACACTTATTGATACTTATGTACCTATTTACAATTTATAATCAGTTATTTTTGAAGTCGATGCCAGCTAAGAAGGACAGTTTTTGAAACAAACTTTCGAACGGCACGGGGCGGCGGCGCGTCTACTGCCTGTCCCGGCTGGCACCGACTTCAAAAATAACTGATTATAAATTGTAAATAGGTATATAAGTATCAATAAGTGTTGATTGCCTTTTATTGATTTTTGCTTTGAAGTAATTAAAATATTATTTTCTAGTTTTAAGTTTAAGTAGGAAGTCGGTTATTTTTTTTCTAAAAATTATTTTTTATCATTATAATTCTGTAGCCTTGTAATACATAATTATTATAGAGAACGGTATTTTAATGTGAGATACTCGTAGCGTACACTCGTGATGGTTACGTTAACCCCAACTTTATGTGAGTGACCGAAAACCCCTGAATTTTAAGGCGGTCATAACATTTAAACCGAGGCATGTGGCGCGCTCGAAGCCCGGTGCCGCCTCCGCGGACTATAAAAATATAGATTTTATCGGTTCCCGCCTCTTAATGTCACCCTCTAGAGAAACCAATAAAAGATATATAAGCAGGCCCACTCAACCTAAACCCACTCGAATGCATTTACAAATCCAGTTTAAGCGATGTGTAGTTTTTAGCGCATTTATACTCTAAGATTTCATTCGTGCATAACTTGTTAACAATGTAGTTATGTACATAGTCCACGTGAACAGACAATAATGCCATTAGACCGAGCGGAGTTCGCCATCATCCCGCCCCCATCCCGTCCAGTAGACCGAGCGGAGTTCGCCATCATCCCGCCCCCATCCCACCCAGTAGACCGAGCGGAGTTCGCCATCATCCCGCCCCCATCCCGTCCAGTAGACCGAGCGGAGTCCGCCATCATCCCGCCCCCATCCCGTCCAGTAGACCGAGCGGAGTTCGCCATCATCCCGCCCCCATCCCGTCCAGTAGACCGAGCGGAGTCCGCCATCATCCCGTCCCCATCCCGTCCAGTAGACCGAGCGGAGTTCGCCATCATCCCGCCCCCATCCCGTTCAGTAGACCGAGCGGAGTCCGCCATCATCCCGCCCCCATCCCGTCCAGTAGACCGAGCGGAGTTCGCCATCATCCCGCCCCCATCCCGTTCAGTAGACCGAGCGGAGTCCGCCATCATCCCGCCCCCATCCCGTCCAGTAGACCGAGCGGAGTTCGCCATCATCCCGCCCCCATCCCGTCCAGTAGACCGAGCTGAGTCCGCCATCATCCCGCCCCCATCCCGTCCAGTAGACCGAGCGGAGTTCGCCATCATCCCGCCCCCATCCCGTTCAGTAGACCGAGCGGAGTCCGCCATCATCCCGCCCCCATCCCGTCCAGTAGACCGAGCGGAGTTCGCCATCATCCCGCCCCCATCCCGTCCAGTAGACCGAGCGGAGTTCGCCATCATCCCGCCCCCATCCCGTCCAGTAGACCGAGCGGAGTTCGCCATCATCCCGCCCCCATCCCGTCCAGTAGACCGAGCGGAGTTCGCCATCATCCCGCCCCCATCCCGTCCAGTAGACCGAGCGGAGTCCGCCATCATCCCGCCCCCATCCCGTCCAGTAGACCGAGCGGAGTTCGCCATCATCCCGCCCCCATCCCGTCCAGTAGACCAAGCGGAGTTCGCAATCATCCCGCCCCCATCCCGTCCAGTAGACCGAGCGGAGTCCGCCATCGTCCCGCCCCCATCCCGTCCAGTAGACCGAGCGGAGTCCGCCATCATCCCGCCCCCATCCCGTCCAGTACACCGAGCGGAGTTCGCCCTCATCCCGCCCCCATCCCGTCCAGTAGACCGAGCGGAGTCCGCCATCATCCCGCCCCCATCCCGTCCAGTAGACCGAGCGGAGTCCGCCATCATCCCGCCCCCATCCCGTCCAGTACACCGAGCGGAGTTCGCCCTCATCCCGCCCCCATCCCGCCCCCATCCCGTCCATTTGTCTTGTATTTGGACATTCAGTGCGTAGAATAAAACCAGCTACTACACGTCAGCCGTCGAAATAATAAATAATGGATGTTGTATATCGTTTGGAATAATGAAAGCTGCAGTTTTGAGTATTGTTAAGGATTTCTATGTTTTTAGCATTCCGTATCTTGAAAGTAAAAAGGAACCTTTATAGGATCACTTCGTTGTCCGTCTGTCTGTCTGTAAGATAAGACCCTGTTATTCAGGAACGCGTGGAGGATCAAGATGAAATACCGATATTATAACAAGGCCGCAGCCATCACAGGACCAACCCAAGCTTCGAGGTATAACAATGAACACGTTCGTATCGGGCAAGAAAACTTCTTTTGTGCGATTCAGAACTCCTTGTCAGTCCTTATTAAATGTCAAAAAATGTACAAAAATGGCTCAAAGCCACCAAACTATAAAAAGTAACTTTGTCTGTCGTTTGTTACCTTTTCACGGCTTAACGGCTGCACCGATTTTGTTGGAAATGGTCTGAATCATTAGGACGGACACAGGCTCTCTTCACTTACTTTAATGAAAAAATATATATAGCATTATTACTATTATTTTTCACTTAAAATACACAGGCGAAGCCGCGGGTGAAAGCTAGTATTAAATAGAAGTATTTAATTGGTCTACGGTCTCTTGAAGTTGTCATAAATTTAAAAATCAAGCTTCTAAATCAACGTAATCAAAAAAGTATGAGGCAAGAAGGGTTCTTCTGCTCTTGACAAATTCTCATGCGTCAGGTCCGCAGGTAGGCGGCACCAGGGACGCAGGCAAACGGCGCCAGATTTAAAATGTGCGCTACCTGCGCACATTTTAAATCTGATTATAATCTGATGAAACTACCAACTTATTTTGACATTAGATCAATAATATTTGTCAAAGAATAGTATCAATACTACCACATTCGATATACGTTGAAATTGTATAAACCTCGAATACTATCGAAACTACCACTTTCGATAAATTCCCAGCTTTTACTAACAAGCTACATACTACTATTATCATACTACTTTTTACACTATTGAATGTAAAATATCTAGAAAACTACATTATATATTATAATCGTGTTTAGGAAACATAAAAGCATATAAAACAAGGTATCGTATACAGGCGTCATTTTTATGACATTACTAAAACTTTTTATTGTTGGTCAAAATTTGACTTTAAATTGCTCTCCTGTAAAGTATGTGATTTGTAGTTTAGATATTGTACGTTGCAGCAGTCGAAATATTTACAGTAAGTAGCATGATGTGGTCCAGATCTCCCGAAACTGAACCGAAATGTGTGGATGCCATTAGCAAGGAGTACACTAGTCTACTTGTTTTAGTCATAGCAACAAAATGCCGTAAAACTAGAGAAATAATATTATTATAAGCTGTGCATACTTGAAATAAGGGCTGTTGAATATGAGGATTATCTCGGATGCATAGAAGTTTGCACAAACTGTTTGTGTGTCCCTCTTCTGTATAAAATGAATAAAGAAAGATTCTGATGTCTGATGTGTGTGAAAGATGTCTGATGTTTGTGACAAACATTACTTTTTATACATAAGAAAGATAAATGAGACCACACTGAGCAGATTTCATAGTCGTAACATACTATGTGAGTTACCCAGTGAGTGTATGTGGAGTGTCGCGCCGCGCCGCTCCGCCGCCCACATGCGCTGTTTCAACGGACTAACGTATTCGTATTCAACTAACGATTATCTTCCGCTTCACTTCCCTGAAACCGCTGCGAGATAAAATCGTAAGACATAATCTAGCTTAACCTGTCTAAAAACTAGTTTTATCCTGTGACATTGTTTGATATCCATAAATAAAAGTTTTTATAACCGTTTTTGAAGTATTATTTGAGTCCAAAGTGGCCGTTTTCGATTAAATTTCATATTATGGGTCAAGCAAGATTTCACTCTGTGAGCATATTCCGAAAAGTTTGGAAAACTTCAGAAAACTAGCACGCTGATTGAAATGGGTACTTCCCGCTCGGTAACACCCCTTCTTCCACACTGTTGACGATCGGGGAAAAAAGGTTCGGTTCGTTCACAGTGTTGACGAATGCTTTCAAAATTATCACAACATATTTTTTATAAGATTTTTTCTGTTATCTAAGTTATGGAAATATGTTAACAATTACTCTATAAGATGTATGATAAGTTCTTTGAACTAATGACACACATTTTTCATATTTTACGAGATACTATATCCGACCTAGTGTTTTTCTTTGGTGTGTGAAACATAATGTTCCGATAAGCCTGAAAAAATTCTTTATTCGCTAAGAATCACTATAAAGCTGAATATTTGTTTTCAAAAAATCTATATACGGACTCATAGCAAAACACAACACTCACTTGACAATTTAAAAAGTAAAGTACAACATGAACAGTCGCTCCAAAACCTGCATAGATCTGTACGTGTACTGTGCAGGTACTCAGACACAAACGACTCTCGCAAAAACGTTGAACGAGCAATACGGACGCAGTAAATTCCATACACATAGTCCCGTACGAATGACGCCATGTATCTACGTACTAATATACTTACATATACCTGCGCTGCTTGGAGGTTTTTTCGAACAAAACTTCTAATTCACGAACGAAACCTTGGTGAATTGAACGTTTTAACTGTACGGTTGACATTATTGCATTAGTGCTCGGTTATCGGTATTTTATATCAGTTCTTATTATGGGGTAAAATAAACCCGTATGCTGCGGTCGCCTTACACGCTTTTGAGGGGGACCCGAGTAACCGTAGCCTAGTTATTGAATTTTCTTTGATAATAAAGTTACATTGAAGCATAGCTAATAAAAATCTCAATAGAGTACTTTGTGCTTTGATGTGACAGGAGGTATTACATTGCGATGTCATTTCGTAAATTTTATATAGTTTGATTCGATTGGTTTTTATGCTACTGAATGACGAGACGATCAAGTCACTCGCCTGATGATAAGCGTCACGCTCGCCAATAAAGGTTCAGTGCCACGGAGAAGTTTTACATCCATTTTCATCTTAAAATTTTCTTTTACTTCAAATTATGTTAAATCTAGTTAATCATAGTCAGTGGGAATATATTAAAATACATGAACTGTACTGTAAAGTCCAAATAGATTCTTCATACTTATTATTCCCGTTGTTTCAGCTGCACACTTCACCTCATACGCAAAAAAAGTTTCCCGTGAGCAAAATCACAGCAAAAGCCATCCACAGAACACAAATGACGGGCGGAATTGGCGCTCGCCCGATGATTGCGAGGACGAAGCCGCGCGCCTCCTGCCCTGTCATTGTCATGCTCTACCGCCCTAGTGGGACCCAAACGACCAGTTATGTACGCCGCTACGGCGGATCTAGCTTTGTGCTGATAATAAACAAACATAACAACCCGCAATGTATTTTAAAGTTATAGTAACTAAATAATAAGAGCTTATGACATTTCCCACACACATAAGTGGCCTAATGGTCAAACCTTCACCAATGCTCCACTTGTACTTGGCCGACACCTCTTAATTGAATTTCGTAAGCGACTACAGAATTAAGACGAATGGGCCACAAAAGACTAATCAAAACACGTTCAATTTCGATTCAATACTAAATTGAATCCGATCCTGTTGAGTCCGCAGTTGAGTGGGATAAATTATGATTAGTCTGAAGTATTATCGCAGCAGCTGATTTGACGTAGTGTTTCCCTACAAAACGTATTCTCAGTAAACGAGTATTTAAATCAACAGTTTTCCCCTGTAAAATATGAAGTTGTATTACCGTACTAAAACGTAAAGGTGTTGGTAGTACGCGGACGTGATCGTGCACCGCCACAGACAACCCCGACGACTCGCAGCGGTGGCTGCTCTCTACATTACTCAATACTTGTCCTAAAAAATACTGTTTCAACTAACCTCGTCACAGTATTCAATCAACATCTGACAATTTCATAAGAAACCATTAAGTCCTGTCGAGTCACAGCAAACTGTCAATACAGTAAGACGGGTCAATTATTTCTCTCTGCGGCTATCGACCGCGATTTGTCGACCGAGTGACAAATGGGCCGGAACACGGCCACAGTGCAACAAGATAGAATACGAAAAGTAAAGAGACGATCATGAAATACATAATTCTTCGCTTCTTGGCTCAAGACCCAACGTGGATATTTAGTGTTTTTCCTCCGCCGGATGTGATCTCAAAACTTGTAAATTTGATCATTCATGTGAGAGTCATTCTTGTAACCCAAGTTCCAGCAATTGTTTCCTTTCTTATAAATTGTGGTGTGTATTTTTCTGTACCAAAGGCACAATTTTATGAAAACGGAGAGATCCCATTACTCTGTGGTTGAAGATTAGCTTTTGGTCTGCTGGAAAATGTTAGGTCGGCTCTTACTATAAGGGTTCGTAGCCCTGGCGTTTAGTTGTTTATCCGATTAAATCTTCAGGATGTATTCACATCATCATTATAATTTGAATTCTCTTTTATTTAACTACAGAACCACAATTTCCAGATAAAATGTTCAAATATCAAGTTACCCTACTGGGTGTGCACGCGCCGCGCGCCGGCTGTCGGCGGCCGCGGCGGTGCTCGCTGCGCGCCGGCTGTCGGCGGCCGCGGCGGTGCTCGCTGCGCGCCGGCTGTCGGCGGCCGCGGCGGTGCTCGCTGCACGCCGACTATCGATCACTCGGATAAGTTTTTTTTATATATTTTAATAAAGCTTTACTTTGCCTCATAAATTATCGACGTGACCCTCTTCGTTAATGTTAAACGACCTTTAACCACTCCGTTGTGTAGTATGCTCTGAAAGAGAGATACACAAAAGTAAGACAAAAAAAGATTTAAGATGTTAACCGACATAAAAACGGCGATTAAACCATAACCCATCTTGAAGTTTTCCTAAGTTTAGTGAATATTTGTCCGTGATAGTTTGCTAAGTTTGTCGATGACGTCAATACCATGCAGGGTAGTGATATACCTATCTATTCTTACCTACTCGTAGACAAGTAATACGTTTGCTGATTAGTTTCTGTTTCATACAAGTCCGCTATTGTTTATTCTGTACAGAACTGCTGATAAAAATATGATATAACCGAAATATTATAATATTTTTGATTTACATTTTAACATTATCAACTTATCTTCGTTACCTTATTTTTATTTAGTTCCAGGTTTGGAATATAATTAAGCACTCTATTTCTATTTCTATTATTACTATTTTTAGATTTCCATGACGATGCATTTCAAATATATCTGATATATCACATAGCTGTAAGTTAGGTCGCCTAATGATTATAATATCACCACTCATAATGATATTTATTATCACAAAAGTATGCAGTTTTAATTAGCGCAGCTAATTATGTCGCATGGCGGCTGGTAACACTTTACATTAAATCGTATTCTTCTTATGCACTCGTATTTATTTCTAGATTTGCATCTCAGATTCTTTATTATTATTTTGAGATTGTGCGTTACCTCGACTCATTATAAGGCGAGTCTCCCGAGCGAGTATGAAAAAGGCCCCCGCGGCCGCCCCGACTAGTGCGAGTCTCCATCAGCAGTAATCACATCAGGCGAGACGTGGCTTCGGGCGCCCGGTGAAGTGCGCTTCAAAGGGCCGCTAATTACCTGATTGAATCGCCCATAATACTCTCCGTAACATGGTCAGGGTCACCCCGCGCGCTGTGATTCGAATCTCTACTTATTATATATGATATACATAATTATATACATGGTATTATTGTAATAGTGCGAGTTTCTTTTTTAAATGAAAATGTAAACGAGTATATGCACTGTAGTACCATAGAATTGTATTTTTTTTTTTAAATATTTAAATACTTCAATATATATAATGATAATATAGTCGATTATTGCTGCTATTTATTTATTTATTTATGTTCACCTACACTGTACACACCAATACAATGTCAAAAATGTAAGCAAATAAAACAGAACTAAATGTCACAATACTCACAGGTGAAGACAGCATGCAGTAATATAGAGCGAGGTGCTATAATTGTAAATAGAATTGAGTCATTATTGTCGTTATTTATAGTCGTATATAATTATGCGCGCAAAATAAGTGCAGTAAGTTTACACTCTACCCCCGAGATGGCGCACTCTGCACGCGTGGCGGCTAGGGCCAAGCAATAAGGTGCAGCTTCTAACTCTAATTCATCATCATCATCATCAGCCGAAAGCTTCTGCTGAACATAGGCTTCTCGCTTACTTGCCACTTGCAACCACCGGCTACCCGCGACTTTCACAATGTCTTCGGTCCACCTAGTTGGAGGCCTGCCTGCGTTTCGTTTCCAATTCGTGGTCGCTACTTGAGAACTTCTCGCTCATACCCATCGGTTTAACGGTTCGTCGAGCGAAGTGGCCCGCCTATAGCCACTTCAGCTTGTAAACCCTGAGAGCTATATCGGTGACTTTGGTTCTTCGGCGAATATCCTCGTTTCGGATTTTATTACAAAATGAAGCTCCGAGCATAGCTCTCTCCATTGCCCGCTGTGTGACTCTGAGTTTCTCCGAAAGGCCAGTAGTTAAGGACCACATTTCAGTTCCATATGTCATCACTGTCAACACACATTGGTTTTGGAGGGAGCAATTTCCCGAACGCTGCCCATCCGAGTTGGATTCTTCGGGCCACCTCTTTGTCGAAGTTGGATTTACCTAACCGGACAGTCTGTCCGATGTAGGTATAATGGTCAACAACTTCGAGCGCACCGTTCCCAACTATTGAGCACCACACCGTTCGGGCCGGTACCGTGTTGCTCAATGTTCCCAACAACTACCGGTACGGGTGCAACATGGACATTTTACATAATTTTCCTCTTGTCCTTGCTCATTTTAAGACCCACCTGTTGAGAAACGCTACTGAGGTCGTTGAGCATGTTATTGAGGTCCTCCAGCGACTCTGCCATTACTATATGATCGGCAAAAGGATGGTGAACGATGTATTCGCCCTCGATGTTGATGTCGGATCGATCCCCACTTCTAAAATTATCTATTCTTAAATTAATGAATTCGAGTTCAAAACATATATTCCCATTCAAAATTGTGATTCAATCTGAAAGAAAGAAGGAAATATAATTTTGATTCTGCAACAAGATTAACATTAATTAATATAGAATCGTAAGGTAAGCAGGTGAGCAATAAAATATAACCATAGCTTATTAATGTTATGTGTCACAAAAATGGCCACAACTATCATGTTTATCGAGCAGCATTGATCTTCCGTGATCGGTGAGCGTGGTCTGTTTATTTTTTAATTTTTTTAAATATCTAACATAATTTTTGCCCATCTGGCATGCAAATGTTTATACTAATTCTATTAAGTTCATTAAAGTAAACTTAAACTAAAAATTGCAATTAATATACAATAAAAATAATTACTATTATGGGAGAACTCTGTGGTAGTAACAAAAAACAGTAGTGGGTTTTTCAATCTTCAGTTTTAATATTACGATGGGCTAAATCTATTATCACTAATTCAAAGAAATTCGTAACAACAATAAGCAACGAAAAATTCATTCAAATCCAATTTTCACGCAATGAAAAAGAATGTTAATATAAATATAACAAACTGAACTCGAACGCGTAGCTTTTCAGCAATGAGTGCACAATTGTTCGCGTACCGCGCACAATCGCGCACAACCGCGCACAACCGCGCTCGAAAGCTTCATGAGTGACGCGCGCCCGATATACAATAGATTCACCAACGGATACAAAATCCTTCCAGAGAAGCAACTTTAAAGAGCGTAATATTGTTATACACCACTATGGGCGTAGCAAATTCTGTACTAAATTGGTCCTCCAAACGCTTATACGTTTGTTTGCTATGCATGAAGTAAAGTAGGTACCTACAGTTGCTTTGCAAAGCTTTACAAAGCAGTCATGAGCCGTCTCTCACATTCACATTTACAAGGATTTCCTTCTCGGTAGCTCTACTTTTCTCTCCGGTTGAGTGAGCCATCTCAGTGAATCGAGGCCATTCCGCCGCCTCGTATCGGACAGCTAGGACGGGGAAAATACTAGAACCGATCCCGGAACAGCCGCGGGCTTAGGAAAACGACGGGTAGGACGTTAAACTCAGTGCAATTGTCTTGCAGTTGCGCATTTTCGCCAGTGAGTTGCAAAAATCATCAAAAATTTGGCCCAGTTCCATCTAAAACTCGACTTATTCTAAAAGCTATTCAACCTGCATCGGCGGGATTTAGACAACGGCAAATGTTTGCGTCGGAGCGAATTTACATCTCCGTGGCACAGACCATCAAACCAAATTGTAGACAATTCGACGTTTCTAACTCGACGAAAAAACTGCATAAACTTACTTTGGATGTGAGTCGATAGAGTAGAAAATGGAGCACGATTAAAATATGAAGCTTGAAACCGTAGTTATTTTAAAGTATACAGTATAATACAGTAGACATCAGACTTCTCCATCAACATCGATTATTATTAAGTAATGAGGGGAGGTCTGAAGGCAGCTCACACTCGGATACAAAAAGGTCTGTTCTCTGTTTCGGTTTCTATCCTATTTACTTTATCTAGTGTAAGTTTTTGTCATGTCAAAATATAATAAATAATATTATTAAAGAAAAACAAAATACCCGACAGCAAAATGTAGCCTCCAGACGTAAAGAGGAATTCAACAACACTTCACTCGTCAAAATCGGTCATGTCGTTTAGGCTTTAGGAACACACAAACATACATACTCCCTAAAAACATAACCCTCCTTCTTGGGCAGTCGGGTGAAAACAGTACTTTTGCACAATAAGTATACTGTGTAGAAGTGAATGTATCTAGTGTTGAGTTTATTCCAAAACATATCCACATCACGGGCGCTTCGTCTCGTTGCTTATTTCCGCATTTAAACAGAAATATAATTTAATTTGTTTGTTGTAATTGTTCGCCGCCGAGGCGCTTACACCTAATTACGGTAAGGTTCACGACTTCGCCGAGGATCCGGACGAATCCTATTACATGATAAATAAATACAAGCAAATACTCGATTCGATACAAATTGCTACTACAGGTGTCCTAACTTCCTAACTAATATTATAAAAGCGAATGTAACTCTCTCTCTATTTGTCTCTCTGTCTGTATGGGTGTTTATCGTGGCTAAACGGCTGAACGGATTGACCTGAATTTTTGCATAGATAGGGTTGGAGACGGACATTGGCTACTTGTTTTCTCGACTTTTTTTTGTAGTTCCACGCCAATGATGTCGCGGGTAACAGCTAGTACTGAATAAAAACACACTTTGCTGACAGATAATACACAGCCTAAGCCGGCGGGTATACGAGTATGAATGAATGAACATGTTTGTATGGAAGATCTTGTATTTTAAGGGGGGAAGGCATAGTCTCGGTTCCAAGCCATAAACCCTCGCGGATCACCTGTTCATCTTTTAGCATCTTACATCAGCTAGCCTTTTTTTTTTTCCTAGGACAAAAGTATTTCTCAAAGATGATTTACATTTTAGATATAATTATATAGATCTTTTCACAGTTCGAAAGGATCTAACTAAAGAAAAGTGCATGAAATGTCTTATTTTCACACTAATGTAAGATAATTTAATTCACGGTCGCTTAGCTTGACAACAGAGTGTAAACGCGTATGACAGTTGTACAATATTTGATAGGCAGTGTAGTGTACTCGTACCTCTTCACGTGATCCTGCATTGAACACTCACTAGAGGCGGGGCCCTCGACACTCGCTCGATATTCAATGGCTGCTAAGATCATTTTCAGATAAATCTACGTCTATAATGGTTTCAAATGAACTCGACTGACAAGTTAAATAAAAATACTCAATTGTTATTTTACGTTCGTTTGTAAGTAAATACCGAGTTATTTGATCGTTGGATTTACTGGTTCTTGTGATATAATTGCGTATTTTTGTTTTGGAGAGTTGTTGTTTGTTTGTTTGAAGGCGAACGGGATAAAGATTTATGCGAATTCTATCGCCATAAATACTCATATATTAGCTGTTGTCTGCGAGGAGGATGTATGGAACTATGCTATCTTCCGCGCGGTGCTCCGCGGTGTCGAGAGGTGCCGTGCTGTGTAACTGACATACTGGCCAGTGTGAATTTATTCCATCTTATCAATTTGTATTCCGATGTAATAAAATAATATTATGGTAATTTTTAATAAAACTTTGAAATCGTTAAAAGCCGATATTACCTAATTTGGGCATTTTCCGATGCCATTTTTTTTGTTAGGTATCGTTAGTTTAGTAAATGAAAATTAAGCTCATTCGGCCAACGTGGTCCTGAGTAAAGCAATAAGGTGATTTATTCGAACCTAAAAGTGTGATCAAGTCGATAACATCATTTAATATCGTTCCAACGGTAGGTATCCACTACGGTTACAAACTCGGTACTCATATTTTTGCTAAGCAACGTAACATTGTTATTTCGCCGAACCATTCAATGTTTACAGACGAAATACTTATATAGACCTCGTATAGATATAGACGCGAGTGCGAGGGAAGACAAACACACAAGTTATTATTCGCAGGAGACTTTGAAGATTGATAAACGATATTATTTTCACGGAACATTTGAAGAACACGCGGTGGGAAACAACTCCGATCTCGGACGATTACATGGAAAACAAATCGCTCTATCAAACAAGTGAAGAGAAACAGCACCGCCGCGGAGCGCCCGTGACGAGCCGGGGCGATGTGTCGCACACACCACATGACAACTCGACAACGTCAACTAGAAATGCAAAAAATAGAAATGTCAACTGTTTGATCCCATTTCGGATTACAGCAGAGGATCATAATGGAGTACATCTCCCCATCTTATTGTTTATTCCGAAAACTGTGAAATAGCGAGGTAATCCGCAGAGTGCTGCTAGATTGTTATGCGTCCGATATAAACACAGCATCCATCGTCAAACTAGAGTTCCGTTTTCAATCACCGAATCGCAGCCGATCCGTTTAACTGAAACTAATGAATACCTCTGAATGCCACTAAATGTGATATTCCGGCGAGTGGCTCGCAATCGCTTACTTCCGCGTTTATTCTACTCAATTAAGTTCGTCGACGCGTTTCGTTCCCATCGTGCCCGCGCCCGCTCCCACTCCCGCTTCCTCGCCCTCTCCCGCTCCCGCTCCCGCTTCCACTCTCGCACCGCCACCGCTATGGGCGCCGATTTCCTAGGCCTTAGCATATGGCTACATTTGGTACATTAAATTAAATATAGGTTCGAATGAACAATTTTTATTTTATTGAAATGACATTTATTCAAGCCAATTGAATTGCACCTGGATTTAGCTGTAGGAGGATTTCACTTCACATTATTACTAAATTTTAATTTTTCGATAGCTTATTATAATTGTAAATTAATTTGGTAGTATTTCATTTCAATACTACAATAAATGCGAAATAAATTGAAATTAGACGAAATTCACGGTATTTCATCTAATTTTAATTTATTTCAATTATAACCAACCCTGAAAGCGAGGGGGCAAAAACAGCTGTTTCATAAAGTTTTTCGAGTGTCATTGACGTTCTTCTATCGAACAGTTGTTTTTTTCTCGATTTTAGCCTTGGTCCGATATTAAAAGTTGTTCATAATGACGAGTACTATGAGCCCTTTTTGGCTTAGCATAACCTTTCCTTATAACCCTGTATAGTCTACTGGATCAGCTTCAATAAGCATGTTTAAGAGGTTAGGACATTTCGGCCTAGTACAAGTGTTTCACCTCTAGGCCGCTTTAAGGGAAATGTCCTAAGTTCTTATGATGTCCTGCAAAATTGTCGAACATTCAAGGTACCTACAATAGACTGCGTGGTCATGGTTACATTGATCTGTACTCATTTTAGGAATGTAGCGATTATTTGGAATCACTTCTTGGAGTCTAGTCAAATTAGGTCGAACTTGGGCAATCAGGGGATATTCGTGTAGTTTTGTAAATTGGTACAGTTATACCTTGAGGCGTCAAGGTGAACTTACTAGAAGTCCTCAAGGATGGGGACTGTGCTCAAATTTTTGCTCATATCTCGAATATCTGTATAAATAGCATCATAGGTTACTTCTAATAAAAGTATCTACATACATTTTCCTACAAATTTACGGCGTCAAAACCGGCATGATTTATATGGAACCGTTGTCGATGTTGGCTGGCGTAGCGGGGCGATGCGGTGGCGGGGCGGTGGCGTGGCTCCTCACGGCGTCGCCGCGGGTCGCACTGACCCCGCTTGCCAGAAATGTGGTCTTGGAAAACACCCATCCGGAGTACTAGACGATCGGATCCACGAGACGCCGCGCGCTCTACTTTGATCAAAGACGGCATTAAGTTTCATTTCAATTTCATTTGGCCTTAGTGTGTGTTTAAATTCCAATATTCGAGTCATCTTTTTTGCGTTTAATCAAATACGAGTATTGTGTTACCTTTCGTATTCAAATGGATTCGAAGGTTCTGTTTGTTCAGCCACGTTTACTTTTCATTTTACTGAGCCTACGTATTATTTGGCGCTCATGAAGGCTTTGAGAAATGAGGTAGAGGTCATTGCCATTTTAATTTTCAGTCCATACAAGGTGTTCACGGATGTTTTTATGTTTTTTGATAACGCGATATATCTAAACATATTTTGAGAACGTAACTGTTTTGTGAAGCCTGTTTGGACCTGATACCGAGTTAGAAGTTTATTCACAAGGAAAATGTTAAATGAAATTCAACTACATAACTATAAGCGGGACGGGTGTTGTGTTCCTCTACATTTATAATAATATAACTCTGCTTTTACCGTAATATGACGAAGTAGAACGATCGCCGAGTCCTTTGAGTGAGATATGTCACTCGAATGCGAAACTAGACAAGACTTTATTGCACAAATGAAAAACTCAATAAAGCCGCGACGCGACGTCAGCGGCATTCAAATACCGTGTATAATATTAACACGGTAGCTCGGTTTGTCAAACTAAAATAATTTTGATTTATTCGCGTGTTTATGATGTGAATTAAATTTATTAACAGTTCACCGATCATACATATACATGGTAATTTTTTTACAAGATTTCGTTCAAATCCGGCGCAAGATCTGCGAAAGATCTTCAGATCATCAGCATAAAGAGACAATTACTCTGCAAACGCCACTCAAGGTCATTTATAAACAAAACAAAATGCAAAGGTTCCAAATGGGATCCTTGTGGAATCCCAGAGGATATAGCAAAGGGTGCAAAGTAGTAGCCCTTGATAGTAGCGACCATTTGACTCCGGTTAGAATGTGCTGCAGTGTGCATCTAATACACTTTTAAAGCGGGATACAGTACAGTACCGTAGTACGGCTGGTTCTGTCCGCGTGCGTACTGAGCGACGTATAAATCGTATCTACACGCCGCCGACACCCGAAACCCACGCAAAGGGCTTATGCTTGTAACGTGTCGATAAGATTCATTCTTACTGGATACGGACGCTTATGTAATTCGTATAAAACTAGCATAGTTCACACGGTTTGCGCTGTCCGTGAGGCCTCGTGCGGTCGGCGACGCATTCTTACCAACTAATCTAACAAATAAAGCTAGCAATGTTTCAGGCTGTGTTCTTGTAACTTGTCGATAAAATACTTTATAACACAGTAGCGTAGTTCTCACCCGCTATGTGGCGCGTTCTCTAATACCAGCGAATAAATCGCACGAACATGCGGCAGAGACCCAATAACCGTGTAAGGACGTGCTGCAAGGTGCGTGTAAATCCTATCATTTTTTTTAAATGTGTTCCATAATCATTATTTGAAATAATCGTGTTTAATCCCATAAATAATGTTATTGTTCAAGCTACAAATTGAATAAATAAACAAATATTACTCACATAGGTAAGCAATCTGATGTATGTTTGTCGATACAAAGTAATAGGAATTCAGCATTTATAAAAAATATCAACACTTACCGAAACTATCACTGCGTAAATAATGAACTAAACATTTGGGAACCATCGATACTCGATATCCGGGATGAATTTTATATGAACACCGACTCGAGCAGTCCTGACTAAAGTATCGATACCGACTCGACTCCCGTCATCACCGATACCGATAGCTGGCGAAGCGATCTCCGTCTCTGTACCGTTGCTAACTTGCAACCAGGCTGTCTCAGGATTTTACGAAAATCAACCTCCAAGGAGGTGAAATTGGTGTTTTGTTTAAACTATACCTTTGACGAGCGAAGCCTTGCGGTCAAGCTAGTAAATTTTATTTACAAATAAATTTTGATTGTATTAAATATTTTTCTAAAATTATATATCATCTAGTTAATCCCTATATTAGCCGAGGGGTTAGTTTGTCAGGCGCGGGCGGCAGCGGTAGCGTGTAAATGTAACTTAAACTCTCCGTTAGTAACAAAACTAGTGTTTACCCCCGTACTACCATGTAGCAGCGCTCTGTTCGTTCAGGTTTTGAAACAATTTTACTTTAAACGTTATTTTAAAAAAACAAATTTTATCTACGTTAGTTAAGTATTTACATTATTTTTAGCGGAGTGTGCGTAAACAGGGATCAATATTTTTTTTTTTTTTGAATGTTCTAAACAAATATTCAAAACTTACACATTCATCACAATCACTGTATGACTAAATTAACACAGCGAGTATAATCATCATAAGAATGAAATCATAATGACACTAAAATATTTCTTACAAAAAGTTTTTTTTTTTTTAATAGCATAGGTAGCTTTTAACATTATGATATCTTTTTTCGAATGAAATCTGTGGTCGGAGCCAAGCCAGGATTTCTTGAACGAGTGCGAGTGAAACACATGACCTATTCGTAGTAAACTAAGACGCATGAGAATGAGGCAGCCCTATTGCCGCTTCTGAGTTATATATTACAGATGCTGCTACAGCACTCCAATAATGGACCTTATTTTTGTTGCAATAAAGAATAATCTCGCCAAAAATAACCAATTGATGGTCTCAATATACCCAACGATATGAAGACTCAACACGGAATAAACTCGAAAGTTGCTTAGCAAAGCAATGCTGGAGACCATGACATTTCTTTCAATATCTTTATGTTTAAGAAGGTAAGGTTGACATTCGTTTGACAGACAGACATGACGATATTAATGAATTTCCTCAAAGTGAGAACGCTATTATTACAATATAAACCAGTTAAGAAGGTTTTCGATTCACTTTTGGAGATCGTGGTCACTAATTCGAACCCAGTCAAGAGCCGGACTCATGCACCGAGGCTCCGCACCAAACTCACAAAAAAATGTGTTTTTGTTCATTCTGTTCGGAATCGTTAGCGCGAACCTGACTGGTTTTTAATAATTGTTGTTATATCTACTGTAGAGTACGGTTCAAAAGATTGAGTCTTTAAAAGGACGGCCGGACAGAGGGACGGCAATGGGGCCCATTAAAACCCATCATAAATGGAACCCTAAAACACAGAGCTATTACACAACGTTCCTGACTTATAACACGGAGTTTCAACAAGACTCTTGGACTTGTTAAAATATTTAATCTCCACCATCTTTTTACTTACCTTCTAAGTTGTCAGCGAGGTCGAGGTTCGCCGCAGTTCTAGGGGCTTCATTGAATTATCTTCATCATTCGTCAGGGCTTCATCATTCATCGAATTATAGGAACCGATACCTGGTAATGAGTGAAGTAGGTTTGTCGATACACTGGGCGCTTAACATCAGGCGAGTTGTACGCTTATGCCGTTACTCAGCATTGTGTTAGTCAGTTGTACAGAGAACGTTAGTGAAGGAAGCTAGGCTTAATTAGCTGTTGCCAAATTACGTCCAGTTAATATTATAACGATACTGTGAAGCTCAATCACCGTTGGGTTGTTCCAGATTCAACTCGCAGCAAGTTAAATTGATATAGTTAAATTCGATACGTTTGTTCGCGGCTGAGACGAGCCGGAAACAGGTGCGGCAACTAGTCAATGAGTCTGAGAGTTCCTGTAGGAATGATTGAGGGGAGCTAGCGGAGTCGGAAGCTCGGATTAAGTGTTATGGATTCTGCAAAGTTTCAGTTTACGGAACTAATCCGAGGTGCCATTTCCGAAGAGGAATCTATCGCAACGGATAAGTTTGTATCGCTATTTAAAATGACAGGCTTTAGTGTATTTACTTAGTACTTAGTACTTATTTATACCAGAAACATAGTGTGAAGATTAAATTCATAGACTTGTGTTGAAAATCACGTGAAAAAAATACCCTGTCTTAAGAATATGACAAGTGTAAAATAAACATTTATTTTACACCAATTTTAATACGATAGTATTAGCTACAAATCTATAGTATTATTAAGTATATTTTGTGTTTGTGTTTGTATTTGTGACCATTACAATGACAAATAGCGTAATACAATTTTTTTATTCTCGAATACTCACCAAGCCGGAAGCGTTATGGCGGCTTTCAAGCTCTCATTTTACACGAAATCGGAGAATAAATTAAACGACACATACTATACACGCTGCTCTTGAAATATTTAGACGAGCGAGTCCTTTGTTCTGGCGCTAAGAGGTTTGTGTTGAAATCGTAGCTCCTCGCTCCGACGCCGCGCGCCGCGCGCCGGCGGCTCCGGCTCGCAGATCACTTGAAAGCAACAAAGGAAGGAGCTTACGCGCGCTCAGCGAAATTGCTCGGCTAGTGGCGCGAACAGGAACCGATTATACGCATTATACTGCTGTTTGAGCTACTAGCAGACGGTCTTAGCTTTGCTGACTTATATTCGTGAACTATTCGTGAATGATGACCAGAGATCTAGTTTATTGTCACAGTAGGTATAAAAATGTTCTTAAAATTTTAGTATACCCGAGGCAGATGGCACAGCAAGAGAGAGGCCTATACCCAGCAGTGGGATAAGGAAGGCTGTGGATGATGATGATGAAAACTAGCAAGGGCCAAGTTTTTTTTGAGTAATGTGTGTTCTTGTTTTAGATTATCCTACAGCAATATGTCCAAAATTCGCCTCAAAAACTAGTTTAGCGAAGTTATTACCCTTATTTGGTTGAAACGCTATGTTTAATCAAAATGACGACAAATTACGACGTGTATTTGTCGTTATATGGTCTCACATTGTCAATGTTTGGGAACAAAATTTTCCGATAACCTGTCAACACAAATATAACAGATAAACCCGTCAACACAAATATAACAGAGAATGATCAACACAAATATAACAGAGAACCCCATCAACACAAATATAACAGAGAATGATCAATACAAAATATAACAGAGAAATCCGTCACCGTAGTCGTAGCCGTAGCCGTAGCAGTAGTCGAAGCCAATATTAAATAATATTTTTTTAATAAATTAAAAAAAAATGATGATCAAAATAACTTATCTAAATAATATTAAATCGTAGAAACTTTTCCAAAAAGATCTTATTTATCATAAAAAGGATTCGCAGAAATATTTCAAGAACAAGTATTGGTATATTTCCAGACAGACATTTATCTATTTTACATTACATAATCTCATTTGTAAGAACAGATCGAGATATAAAGGCTACCCCTACGATACTCGTTACGGCTCGCTCGTTACAGACACAGAATACATAATAGTAGAGGTTCCGGTACGTGATACATTCCCAAACAAATAGGCTCTTTAATAAGGGAGGGCTTACGGAGCCAGAGGCTTTCAAACTTTAAACTCAAATAGGTTAAAGAGTTCAAAAACAAAACTAAAGAGTCCACACAGTCACATTTATTCTGCACTGGGTTATAAAAAAATTTACGAAATCTCACTTTATTTTAAGAGACCTATTCAATGAAACCCCACATGAAGGGGTGCAGTCAAAAAATACATGTAATCCCCAGGTTTCCTGTAAGGGAGCTACTTACTATAGCGTCAGCTACGTGGTGGGAATCTCTGAGCCTACACATATCTTTATAATATATGAAAACAGAGAAAAAGAAATAAAACTAAATTTTAATGTCCTTAATATGCCGTTTTATTTATTTCCCTCTGTTTTCATATATTATAAAAATTAAAATTATAGAAAACCTAGAAAATATTGACCTAATTCAACACTTCATTTGTCAGAAACGGTTAAGCATTTTTAGGCAGTTGATGATAGCATACGGACATAATAATAATATACATTCAACTATCTTTTGTTTCCACCGCTGTCGGGTAAAAGTAAGAGTTAATTGGTGGTCTCAAAAACAAGAGAAGATAATCATAGCATTACTAGTATTTTATAAAATTGAGTATTGTATACATTATTGTGTAGAAGTGTTGTTGAAACAATAGGAGTAATAATCCAAACCGAAGCAATATTGTTGAAACAATTTTCAAAATAATTGCTGGTATAAGTATAACACAATCAAATGAATGAACAATTTCTTCTCAGAAACTGCGAGCGCTCCGTGTGTATTATTTTGTGATATTATAAAACAGTAAGTTTGAATTAATTTTAATAACAGAAAACTGAGAAAACACAATTATAACATTATTTTTAGCTTCATGTAAAATTGATTCCCTCTTCGAGTAGTTTCAAATCACACAGAATTTATTTCGTTTTTCTCTGACATGGTGTCCGCCGAACCCAACGAATGTCCACTTCTTCTTCTTCGCGGCTTCGTGTAGAAGTTTGAGGAAGTCAGTCAGTCTGGTAAGTATCACGTAATTTCTCCATTGTCCGTATTCTTACGGGCTGTACAATAATGCGGCTTTGTAATTATTATTGTAAGTGATAAAACCGCCAGTTGTTACTCTAGTTTTCAGACTGGTATATCCTACGTAATATCTGATGTGATATTGTTTATCCATCTGCATTCATTATAATACTCTGTCGGCAGTGCTCCCGCAACTGGCTCGCCGTCGGGTTTACTGACACCACGTTCTAACAGACGAGCGCCCGACGGGTCGATGGCTGCACTAACTACTGCCCTGACTGCTGACTGCCTGACTGCTTATATGTTCTGTGACTGACGCTTATAGCGCGGATGGCAACTTTTAAAGCATACAGCTCGTAGTACACCTCTCATGGCCTCTCAATAGATCGACGAAGATGAGCAAATGTGGCTGCCGCTGAACGGGTGACTACGATAGTATTTACTGAGCGCTGCCGTGCCGTGGATCGAGCGTAACGTAGAACTGCAGTTTGATACTCAAAACATTAAATATAAAAATGTAAATCGCTGGAGTATTAGTGGCAATTAAACAGAATTACTTTACTATTTCTTCTATTCGCAGTTTTTTTTAGTTTTACGTATAGTAGTTACTAAACGACAATAGTCGCTGAGGTATACTACGAGGGTGTTTCGCGCGGCCTACACAAAAGAAAAAACATCTAAAATGTAGGGCGAGCTCAATCTGTTAGAGAAATAAATCAGAATATCATCGCCAGGACGAGCAGTGTCCTCGTCGCTTCGAGAAGCACGTACAAAATGTAGACGGAGACAATTTGAGGCACGAGGAACAAGATAAATGATATCTTGTTTAGGTATCCAGTACCTAACTACGCGGATAAAGGTCACAAACTTAATTATGAGACGCTACGAAACAAATATTTCTTCAATTTGTTCACTTAATTCTTTTCCGAGAGTGTTTTTTTTTCCTTTTGTTTTTTTTTCTGCAATTTCATCACTATCGTCATTTGTCTATGAATTCTGGCCAAGTGCAAAACTCTGCACACTTCGATGTCGCGTCTCACCTAACGGTAATTTACTCAATACTTACAGTTTCCTTACAGTTTATACATTTAGCTATCTAAGAGTATTATTATGTCGTTAACAGGCTAGGCGTACGACTTATATTTATGGATGCTGTAACGCAGTAACTGTCACAGGCACCGACAAACACCGAAAGAAGCTCGTGATTAAATCCTTAATTATAGTAAATTGAAGAAACCATGTTGCCCGTGTCGGTATTTTGTTCATCGATTTAATACCCTTTAGAGAGTAATATAAAAGCCAGGTCGTGCAGTGAGCGAGCGAGCGAGCGATATCGAAGCTCGAGCTGATGGTTAACTCGCTGTGTGTAATAAGCATAAAAAATTAAGAAAGGCATTTCTCAGATTTTTTCGCAATTCAACCCCTGAAAAGATGAAATAGGGTTTTGAAATTACTGTAGCCTGCGAGCGAAGCCACGCCGGCAAGCTAGTAGTTTACATCGGTTAAAACTGTATTGCATGAGCACGGACGTCTCTCGAAACTACTTTAATTGGATCGAACCATTTTTGCAACCTTTTTTTCATAGAAGAAGTCATTGAGTTTCAAAACTAAGAACAAGACACTAGGACGGTAGACATTTTAATAAAAAAGCACGCACAAAGTGCAGCCATTTTCTCAAAAACATAAAGAGTGCTTTGTGTGTTTTACGCAGTAGATTGTTGTAATATCAACTTCGTATACAGGTTGTAGTTACAACTCCTTTACTCTTTCTATTAAAATTTCATTTCATTTTGAAAAAAAAAGGCAATGCTAGGAACAGTAACAACAATATAATGATGAGTTTTTTGTTTTTAATTAGAAATTAGCGCATATAAAATGTACAGTTCAAGTTTTTTCAACTATGCAAAAAGCCGATGTTAACTAGTAAACTAGTTACTTTTTATTTGTTTTGTGTTGAATAAGATAAAATTAAAAACTGTATTTAAGCAAAATCCAAGCTCAAAGGGTCAAGATAAGTGGAAACGTACACATTTATGGTAGAAACTAGACGTTAACCAATAAATCATCCACGCGTGGAAATCACGAATCGGCAAAAGTAGCATATCTATTTTCCGATGTGGTATTTCTGGCGCAATCGACGTTTCTATCCTCTTTTCTCTTATGTCTGTCTCAATGCGAGAGACGGACGATATAAATAATACTAATTTATTACCTCGAGATTACCGTCTGTAGGTTGAGAAACGGCCTGAAAATACCTGTCTGCGCCAACGTAAAATGTAGATTTTTCAAAGCTGTAAGTTTTTCTTAGCCACGTTTTTTTTTAAACCACCCACCAAGTCTTTATTGTTATCACGTCGAGCTGCAAAATATTTTGAAATGTAGTTCCAGTCTCGCGGGAGGAGCTTCCGGGATTCACTTTACTTCGCCGAGTTACATATTGGTTTCACCGAAGCCTTTTCCAGATAGAGTTTATTTGGAACCACCGACACGTTTGGCAACTTTGAAGGCATTGGCAACTTTACTTAAAGAAATGTGATTTCGCTCTCAACTTTTTGTAATTCTTATTTGCAAATACTAAAAGATAACAGACTAGGCGTTTCGTAATTTATAACATTAGCACGGTTAACTCCTATCGGAAGCTAGCTCTCGGCAGCGGGTTATGATGAAACTGCGGAACGAAAATAAAACCCATAAAACTGTGGCGACGGGTCCGCGGCGCCAAACTGTATACCTTGCAGTGGATTTGTAACGAGTGAGACTTTTCCAGTGTGAATGTCCAGTCGACATCACGCGAGACTCTCTCGATTTGTCACATTCACGGCGCTAATTAAAACTCCCTTGTTACACCCACTACCGCCCGCCCTAGCCGTGGAACATACAGTAATAGAGTTGAAGCTGTATGTACCTTACAACTCTGCAATCTGCGCTAGATTGGTACAAGAGTTGCTCACGCTTGTAGTCAGCGCCACTATTCGCCAAAGCGAGGATGGTGAGCGCCGCCAAGTCAAATCAAAGAGCGGTCTTTGATACATAACGGTTGTCCTAAAAAGACTCGTCTAGTGTACGAGTACGTAGTTTTCAATTCTTACGAGCCGTTTCTCTGTATTTTTTTATAATTTGTCCTGTTACTGATCGCTTAGTAATTATTTATCCAATTCCGTCCACTGCCCGCTGGTCTATTCAAAGTTGTAAGCTAGTTTCGTTTGAGTGCGCTTTTAATATGATTTACATACTAGGTAATCAGTACCTCAGGTTATGAGTTTCACGTGAATAACACGTTACTGGTTACGTTACATCAGAATTACCTAGTCCGTGATTATTTCCAGTCAAACCTTTCTGTTTCGTAAATGTAAAAATTTGAATACATTGTTTTTTTTTTTTTTTTAATTCAAAATTCATTAACTTTTTTTTAAAGCCTTAATAATTACAACATTTTAACAATAACACTGCGCTTATCTACTTTGTGAATTACGTATAAAACCTTGTTCGTGTTGAAATACAAATAATCAGAATCCTTCTGTATAGACATTTGTTACTGGATAACACTTACAAAGCACTTTTACACTTAACATTCTGGCATAATGAGAAACTTAAATGTACCTTAGCAAAAATAAGTTTAAAATGTAATTTCACTGCGTTTTAATGTCTATAATTACTCCGAGTAGATCTGATATGCTGCGTTCAGAGTTTTGATATTGCCAATAAAATTAATCTTAAATGTACTGAATAAAGAAATGTTAAAGTTTGGAAAAGCAAAAACTTTTTTCAGATGAATGCAAATGCGAAATGATTGCAGCAAGTTCCAAAACTAATATCTCGAAATGAGCTTGTGCTTACACATTTGTCACTACACTTCTGCAAGCAACGCCCACTTATATGTATATGTATCGTTTTCTTTGCAACCGCAAAAACCTCTGAATTTAACACATAACATTTTCAAAATATTTTTTAAATTATAGAGCGTAATACAGCCCATCTATTTAAAGCATCATGAGATAGTGAGAATTTCCAGGTAATCATTTACTACACAAACTATTTTGCGTTTGTGGTAATAACGTATCGATCCCAAAACTTGCTGCCAAAAAAAAACGACGTTTCCACCCAAAAGTTATTATAAAACATAAAAACTAGCGCCATGAATCAAAACTTTATAACCTACTTAAGTTTATGACGTGTATTTAAGCGCTCCCATAAACACTCCGACTACGTTCGCGAATGACCGAACTACAATAAACCGAGCAAGTTATCAAAACAAGCAGCTAGGTATTACATGAATCGTTGTCGTTATTCCGGATCACTGACTCACCAGAAATAATAACTTTATTTTTGTACTCGTATGTAAGAAATAAAAAATCCACGTCAAGTGAAATGGCTTCTGACGAATCAATATTATATACGTTGCTCCAGTTTACATAACAACTTACATAACTTACAGGTAGCTCTTGTATTAGCACAAAAACACTGATCACCTCGGTGCCGGCCGCATGGAGCCGCCGGAGGCCTGTGTCGCTCTAACCTTGCAACCCTGTATCTCATATAGGTGATAGATCGAACGAGTCTCGGCGTCTACGGAAACAAGCCAAAGTTTGTATGTAAGTTTGTTTTGTGAGTATGTAGGTTATTTGTGTATAAATAAATATAAGACGATAATTTGCGAACCGTTGATCCGATTATCGTCAAATTTTGTAAGCAAGTATTTCATTTCAATACAATGCTTAAATGCGAATATGAGCAAAATCGCGACGATTCAGGAGTTTGTGAGTAACAGAGGGCGCGAGGTCACAGTTCTTCGCGAACTGCTAGTACTATTATCTCGCTAGCCCGCATAATTATGTTACATTTGATTCCTTAGATATAAATGACAATTAACTACACTGAGTGGAGCGTAACGTCGAACCCTCAGGTTTGGGTGCTCGCTTGACTCGGTCAAACCTTCCAATCGCGAACCGATGTTCGGTCGAGCGGAGCCTTCACTGTCTCGGGATGACGCACTCATCTGTCACACGATATAATTATAGCATAGTTTCAGAATGACACTAGTTCTAGCAGCGAGATAGTCCTTCACAACCAATGTGACCCTTTCAAAATAGACGCTAGAATCGAAAATATTATTTTCGCTAAGTGACAGTTATCTGGCGAATAAATAATAGGGTTTTACTCGTTCTGACCTAAAACTGATAGCACACATAAAAAGATAAAATCGAACAAAATCTATAATAAAAGGCACAAACTAAGTTAAAATAACGGGTAAATAAAGACATGAACCTAATAAATATAAAAATGGTAATAACGTTAGTACGCGTGACGCGCAGGCATTGCACCGATTAGAACATTTACAGACACACAGCTCTCGACGTTCCATCTTCTCTTCACCACCTACGCAGGGATGCATCTGTGTTGTGTTGATACGACACGGGCTTACGAACGAGAGTGAGAGACATGTAGATCTCACGCTGCTATGTTCACACTTCGTACTTCATACGACGATATCTTTAAGTTGTTATGTCAACAAGGAGTTGTAATTCTGCGCAAGTTGCTACTCGGTGGCCACGAGGTCGCCCGACCCGGCTTATTGCACCAATAAACCATACTTTACCGCCCCTCGTAAACTTTACTAATTAACTGTTTACAATTTAATATTCCGACCGAAAATATGTCAATATTCAATGAGATCCCCGAAGTAGGCGATTTATTATTGATAGCACTAAAGGGGGTCGGTTTATCGGAAGCCGGCGAGTCGGAAGCCGGCGGCCGATGAGCCGCTCGGTTGTAATGTAAATACACTGTACGTTGACTAAACTACTCGTCATCATCACCACCACCTTCCCTTACCCCACTAGGGTTTAGTTTGGGTCGGCAGAGCACGTTTCTTTTGTCCACTTTTACAGCCGTCATCTCGACGTCTACTCGTCTCACGCACAGTTCCTTCACACCTCTTTCTGTCGCGCTCTCCCGGTGCTAGCGCTTACCATCATGTCTAGTTATGACAAAACTATTCTTATCATATTAGTTTTACTGAACGTTTTGGTTGCGAAATGATTACTACTGAGAATCTTAAGACTAAATCTACACCATTTTGAGTTTATATCATAACTAGCTGCGTCTCGCGGTTTCACCCGCTATCCTACAGGAACCGTAAAATTTTTTGGAATAAAATGTAGCCTATGTGTTAATTCAGGAAATAGCCTACCTCCGTACCAAATTCATCCGAATCCGTTCAGCCGTTACAGAGTTGAACGGGAACAAAAACACTTACATACTTACCTACTTACACACTTACACACAGCAAAATACATACAAACTACAGCTACCTAAACTACTTAACCTACTACATAAAAATAACAGTTGAATTAGTAGTATTATAGACCATTAAATAAAAAACACACAAACTTTCGCATTTATAATATTAGTGTGATAGTGGATCTTGGCTATACCACAAAATAAATAGCAAAACAGGAGTTTTGGCGGGAACGTGAAGAATTCATTCATTTTATTATTTTCCAAAACTTGTGTTATTTCGAATGTTAATGTGTAAAAACGGTGAATTTCTACCCGTTAAGTGTTCGTGTACATGCATGAGTGTTGGTAAATAGTACAATGTCGTGAAACGTGAATTTTCGTGTTGTTTCCAAAACTCCATAGAAGGCTCTAGTAAAGTTTTCACCACTTTCCTGGGGCATGACTTGGACTTGACCGTGACTTGCTATGCTCGACTTTGACCGTGACTATGATTTATAATAATAACTAATATCTAACAAAACTTGAGAATATAAATGTATACTTGACACTGGCAAATGCATAAGACGTGCGACGCCAAAATCCTCTTAGGAGGAAAGAAAAAAAAAATAGCAAAACTATTTTTTTCGTAGCAGATGCTACGCTTGGTAGTCCGCGCTACGCTACGTAGCGAGTGCTACGCTTCGTGACTGAATTTGAAGCAACTTTAGAATATTTAATTTGTAGGTAGGATTGCGCTCGTTTATTCCCGTACTTACTCGTATCTGGGAATGTGCAGTTATTCAGGATAGTAATAGAATTTGTTCTTTTATTGTTGTCTTTTTCGTTTGCAACAGGAGCCGGACATGATGTTACCAAGCGAGCGGTTTTTTGTTCAGATTTAGTCCCATTCCTAAGTAAGCCAAAAAAGTAATTAGATACATCAAAACAAGTAATATCGTTTAAATAAAAACAAAATACCCGACTGCAAATTGTAGCATATGACACTCCGGACGTAAAGAAGAATCCAACAACACCTCGCTTGTCAAAATCGATCACGCCGTTTAGGCTACAGGGTATCTTATAAGAACACACAAATAGTCATACGCCCCATAAATATACTGACATACTTACATGCACCCCAAAGACATTACCCTTTATAGGCAGTCGGGTACAACTGCTTAATTTTTTTGGTAGTTACCAGAAATGGCTGTATTTAAATGCAACATACTAAAAGCTGGCAATTCCGGAGCACTCGCCTGCTGCTATCCCCGTTTCAACTTAATAAAAGTGGTAAGTGAAACAAAAGAGCCGCGATAAAAATGTCCACTTATTTTGTTCCGCGAGAAGGAGATAGACGTTCGAGCTTTGTCACACCGACGCGAGGCTAGACCGAAACTTGCCGCAGCGCGCTCGCGGGGCCCCCGGGGGGTGCTGGCATATAAGTCCGAAAGTGGGCCCTGCTCGCTTCCTAGATGCGTCCCTGCAGTAGCCCGCGCGTTTACAGCCTGCTCCAGACATGTCACTTTGACGCACGTTTCCGGCATCTTACTGTCGTTTTACGTGTTTGTTCTTTATGATTATGATCTGCACACAAACACCGACCAGACCGGTGACATTATAAATGTTGTGTTTTGCTTATTAATATTCCCAACACGGTTTCGTGATATGATTATACCTACTGCATATCTAGAATAAGCTCTGTAGTCAAAATATAATATTAAAATTATTTTACTGTATTGTAATCTATTTTCCGATGGCATATTACGCCGTAGTTAATCTGAAGTAAAATTCCCTAATTAAATAATGTTTCACCAATTACGGTGTTTTTGACAAGCATAATTTTTTTTAAGGATTGCAATTAGATATCACCTGAGAATGTAGTAATGCTTTTATAGTCGTGTATATGTGGTGGAGTACAGTCCCCGCAGCCCCCACCCGCTTGTTGTCTGCAGCTCCTCTCTGCTCTTCAGACGTGAATATCGTAGACGTTCTTTGTTTTAACGACGCTTTGACAGTTTCATCAAAATCAGACAAGTAGTTTCGGAAAAAATAATATCGTGAGTTTGAAAAATGACTGAAGTTCAAAGATCTCTAAAGCAGACAGTGTTCAGAGTCTGTTTCTGAAATTCAGACTAAAAATAACGTTCCTGAAACAAATTATTTCTTGTGATTTGTGGTTAAATCTAAATCAGTTGACCTCAATTAGAGGTAATTACCGAAATAGATCCCTAGAGCCCGCTACCGCCACTCCCTACTTCTCTGTATTGTATAACTATGGCTTACGCGTAAAGCCAGGACCTGCGTTCATGTGTAATGAACTCTGTCACACGCTCTCACTGCACCCATGCACCGCCACATACCCGATATCACGCTTTGTGGCTCACCAGCAGCCGACACAACCTATTCAGCTGGGTGCCTTCGAGGAGTGAATTCAGCATCTAGATCTACTTTTTCGAAGACATTTTCAGTCGGGCTCTCGGCATGCCTCGTGCGGTGTGGCCCTGGCCTTGTATTGTCTCGGTGTCACGTAGGGCGATTATCGCGTGAGCGCTCTGTACATAGCTAGTTGTAACACGCGAATGGCATCATTATGCTTATACTGAAATGGTTATACTTAAAATCAAATTGAAGTATCTGTAGCCGTAATGGGATTCCCAATACGAAAAATGAGACAATTTATTACAAAATAAATTTAAATTAACTACATTCTATTGCTAGATCATTATTTTTAAATACGTACTATTAAATACAAACAAACAACATGAGCCAATTGAAAAATGAAACTTTACAAACTTAAAAATTGTAATAGCCCGAAGGTACTCGATGAAAAATCAATACTTACTCGTTTGGAAATGACGTCATTAAAACGGCCAAAAGTTGTCAATTGCCTCGTGACTGCCTCGGACTGATACTTACTAAATAAATAAAAGTTTGGGAACACGTGGCGACCTACAGCATGTATTCCACTAAGAGCAAACACAGAGATAAGAGATAGATATTTTCCGGTAGAGTACGTATGACAGTTGCAATCTCAGCATCATCATTATCAGCCAGAAGACGTCCACTGCTGATCATAAGCCTCCCCCTTAGAGCGAGTTGCAACGTCACCCAGATTTAAATCATCAGAATCTTGAGCTACGCTGCTTCTGACATTACGGGTAGCTGTTCAATGAACCACTATCAAGATCAGTTACGACGATTCAATTGTGATACGCAAGTAACACTTCATCGCCTCTCAACTAGTCTATTTCTTGCGCTTATCTGGCACCGCGGGCAAGCGAAAATCGTTCAGCCCATATACTTTTTCTAATAAATAAATGGTCGAGTAATAGTGGAAATACAGAAGAGAAAAACATTTTGAGTGGACAGCTGGCGCAGCACGACTACTCTCGGCTGTGCGAGTTAATTCCACCCCGCCGCGCCGCGCCGACGCGGACGTCGACCGACGGCCCCCGATCGCGGGAGATAGCGCCGCGCTGATGGAATCATTTGAATTTTAAATCGCTACACCCGGAACCGACGTCGGATCAATCGATCCACTTTTTACCGATCTCAGCCTTTCCAAGCGCGTCATTTAATTAATAAGGATTCATTCGCTGATTCCGCTTCCTTGATTCTGTTTATTTAATCTGGTCGAAGATTTTTGAGTTTAGTTTCAAGCGGATCCGTTTACGAGATAATAAGAGGTCGCTCTTGATATGCTTTAGGTACTTTTAGTTTTTATTTAGGTATTTTCGACCAGTGGTCGTTGTCAGCCAGTATCCGACAATCGGCCAGTGATCTCCGACAGCTGACCCCTGTCTAGTATCGTTTTAACTTTGCGGCCTTTGGGTAACATCCGTGATTTTCTCTCTCGTCGTTCTTTGTTCATTTTATTATCTGACCGTCCATTTTATTAACTTGATGATAAACCTCGAGTACAATCGTCATGGAGTTGTCATAGTTAGTGATGCCAACACCCTTGCTGATTATAACCAAACTAACGAGATCCTGTAGTGTACTCTTTATTTTATAACATCTTTCTGACGTTTTTTATTTTTCTGCGATAGTGAGTAATCAAACCGAAACACACAAACCTTTAGATTTCAAGTGATTTAGTGAAAACTTTACAATTTAACGTATACATTACGATCATACACATTAATAAATACGTTTCACGTTACATTTTTTATCAATTTGAAATATCATTCATCAAACTTTCCTGTCAATATAATATGAATAAAGGTCCAGGCGGCGGACGGCCGGCGGAGGTCGATTGAATCACGTGATTTACGTCGACAGTTATCAGATATCAAGCCCACATGTTTGCCCACTGCTGGGAATTTGCCAGATATTCCTTGTTCTCCACTTTTGCACTTGTCAGTGCAGTGCAGACTAACATTTTGTCAGTTTTTACGTTTACTCCGTCGATATTATGAAATGATTCAAAATTCACGTCACGTCTTGGATGCCTTACCTTAGTGAAGCGAGTGAGACTGTGTAGTCGTACGTGTGTACGGATATTACCAGTTGACACATGACTCGCAGTCCGTGCTATATGGACCGACTGCTGGAGGCTACTATAACGACTAACTATAGCTACTAACTATAGGATAAACATTTTTCGAAGAAGATTACTTCGACAGATGAATACGCGGTCATTATAGTCACGCGTGGCGCTTACCATTAAATAAAAGTCTCTCACTGAAGAACTGAAGAATACTAACTATTCATTATTCTGTGCAAAAAAGTTACTGTGACCCGAGACCGATAGACAAATAATCACAGAGAGATCGTATAAGAAATTACAATAAGAAAACTATCATAAAAATGTACATAGACTGTCAACATCATAATAAACCTCTTTTTTCTGTAGTCAGGTAAACAGTACAGTGTAACAGATAGAGATCAATCTCGACGCATTAGTGTAAATATAATAAAATAGCACCGTCTCACTCATTCCACTCCCAGCCAGCGGCGCCGCCCGCGTGTCGGTACTACCTGTGGTGTATAGTGCGGCGCGGGCTACGTCGACCGCCCCGTGTTCGAGGCCCGACAGCTACCTGCGGGAGGGGTCCACTGCGCCGCGCCGCGACACTATCTCTCCCGTTTTTATTCCTATTCATTAAACCCAAATGTAACGATCGACAAACAACAATCGCGTACTAAAGTTGCTGTTTTTCTTGATACTCAATAGACGACTATATTTATATAGCAAAAGCAGCGCCCCGCGGTTTCACCCGCTATTCTACAGAAACTGATAACATAAAAGTAGTCTGGATATAAGCTACCTCCATACAAAATTTCATCCAAATCCGTCTAGCCATTACAGAGTTGAACGAAAACAAACACACAACACACTTGCATGCTTACACACAACCTTCCGCATTTATAATATTAGTGTTATAATGAACTTGACTGTAATAAAGTATTCAAAACTATTTTAAGACATGCGCCTGCAAGCACCTGTCTAGAATAGTAACGCACTAGTTCTTTATAAAGTGGTAAACAGCACTCAGCTGACATCAGAGAGAGGCCTGGACCAACAGTTGAAGCGCCACGTGACCTGCGGTACGCTGGATTCAAACAAAGAAAAAGAACTTTAAGATTTATTTTTTTAACAAACTACTGCTTATTGCACGAATTTACGCCAAAGACTAATTCGTACCGATACCCGATGAATTCTGCCGTCTGCAGCTTTATCTCAAAGTACTTTGTCGAGAATACTCTGTCCATTCTCATTGAGCGGCGACAAACAAAGCACCTCCGAATCTCTCCTCGCACCCGTACTCTCGCGCGCTCGAGATTACCTCGCTCGCTGACTGGAGTGTAGAGTGCCGGAGAGAATGCCGAGCGTGCGAGAATAGAGACCCTGCTGCCTTTGTATCAGTGACATCGAACCACGTGGCGTCGGCGAGCGCGCCGCTGTTGCTCTCCTATCGGCTTGTTTTATCACTCGACGCTCAGGTTCACGTCGCGAGGGTAGAATGAGCCATCCCTCTTCCTATTCGTTCGACTGCCATTTTAGTATTGCGATTAGTGCTCAATATAAAAGCAAAAATCCTTTCATTCTTTCTTTTCAAATCACAGGACGAAACCTAGCTTTTGCGTCTTTTAGATTTCAACCAATGCTTTAACTGAATAATTATAGCATATAAGACTGTTATTTATTTTATTATTTTCTACATAATTGATATACTTTATTTATTTAATAGACAGCAACATGGTGTATGTCATTGTAACAAAGAAGGAGGCAAGCAATGGAAACAGGTTAAACGACACCATAATTATAGGTGCAGACTACAAGAAATGAAGAAGCGAGTTTTACTTAAATAGTAACAGTCAATGCTTAAAAATATGTATATATTAGACTGTATTCCAAGTAATTAGTACGGAAAACCTACAGAAAATATCGTAATTTTTTTACGTTTTTTAAAAATACTCGACCTTTCTTTCTCTCTCTGACCCTCTCTTTCTTGATAGATTTCTCAGAAGTCGGTATTTCTGAGTTTTTTTTTTTCATATCACCGAGAAATCTTATTGGATTTCATATATAATTTTGTGTTGTGATCGGTTGTAATGGGCTGATTGGAGGCTAAACTAAAAACATTTTTTTTATTTTTTTGTCATTAGTGATGAGATAAGTTTATTGTATAGTGTAGGACACAGTAGGACTCCGACCCGGTCGCCGCGCCCGCGCCCGCGCCCGCGCCTCTTTATCCATCGGCCACCCATTATTCCGATCCGAAGCTGGTAAACTCCCATTTTACATTACGGATGACCCGGATTTAAATTATAAATGATTCGATATGATTCATCGCTGGTGCAAAGTTAGGACAGTTCCCAAACTCGTGTCGGGCCGCTATGAACCGCGTGAAAGAGATGGAAAATAAAACAAGCGCAATAATCGATATTCAGGTATTCTTCTGAATGCTATTTACTAGACTAAATAAATGAAGAAATGTGCTTACCGACATATGATCAAAAAATTTACTCCACATAAACTTCACAAGAAAATCCATTACAATTATTATGCCTTCTATCGCTTAAACTAAAACGACGGGCACCAGCCCGAGCAATTAAAACGAACGATTGGACTAACGCAGAAATATTAATTTTGTGTACTACTTTGTTGTATTAAAAATAGTAATAATTTTTACGCCAAAGCTGTTAGTGACGCCACCAACTGTGAAAATATTTTTTAATTAATTAAACTGATTTGGTTTTGTAAATGCTCTGTAAAATCTCTTAAAGCTTTTTCTGACTCTAATATTGAAAATAATACCATGTTAGAACCGTAATACTCGACGCACCTTGTGACGACGACGACGGCGACCATCTTGTAATTACGAAATAGTCTAAGTTCAAAAGTTATTTTAGCAGCAAAAGACAACATATTGTACAAAATAGAGTTGACAAATCGATTCTGGTCGCGGCTCTGTTCCGAGAGAAGTGATCGAACGCCGCGGGTTTCGTCGGCAATTTAAATTTCAAAACAAAAAGGTTTTCTGCTTCTGACACTTTGGAACTTTTTCTAGACGGGAAAAATGAATTATTTTCTCCCGCGCTGCGGATATTGGCTTCTATCTCGTAATCAGTATTGGGAATATTAGGTTATTTTTATTTAGAGGTAAACCTGTAAATACACGTGTACGACTCTAGTAAAAAGAAACCCTTTGAATGTTGTATCAAAAATAATTATTTTCCAAGTTTGTCTGCAGCGATTGCTTCGAGTTCTTAATAAAAGTTCATATTTTAATACCTACGTAAGCCTAACCATCGAAATAACTTTAGTTAAATACCGAAGCTCGATTTTGAATATCGAGTTTTTTATCTTAAACGAATTTTGTTATGCTGAGCATATTTGGATAAATTTTAGTGAGAATTTAGCGTGTAAATTGGATCAATAAATGGGCTACTATTTAGTTCCCTGTAGAAAATACATGTTTCTTGTAATTACGATTATGCGATCCAGGTAAAATCAAAATCTGTTTATTCGTGAGAATGTTGTCTTTTAGTTTCTTCTAATATGACTTGGTGAGCGAACTCGTACACTGATTCAAGCCTTGTCAGTTCGTGCACCGATCGGCGGTTCGGAGGTCGGAAACGTGCGGCTCCGACGCCAGGGAGCTCGGGGCAGATCTAGGGCGTCGCTTGGGGGTGAGGGGCGGGATCCTCGCTCGGGACATTTTCTTACCAAGCACATCTCGCTGGCCATCCAGCGCGGTGACGCTGCCCGTTTGATGTGGATGTTTGGTGGGGGCTGATCGTGATGGACATTTGTAGGTATAATTCAACTTTTGTGTTTTGTTTTGTTTGTGACTTTGTACTTTGTAAAATTGGTTGATTGAAATTATTCGTAATAATATGTGACTGGACTAATATAATGTGAAAACTAAAACTTAATAAATAAATAAAAGATTTGCTTAAAACATAATTATCCTTCTTCGTCAGATAAACTTATAAGAGCTAAAACGCTGCCAAAATGCTAAAATAGTGTCTTAATCAAACAGAGAGTAGTACCTACATATAGCAGCCATTATAAAGTTGTCCATGATGAAGTTGTTCAACACCATCAGACGTGGTGTGTTAACTTTTAGTCGCCCGCGTCACGAGCACGCCGCGTGTGCCGTGTGTGTTTGTGCGAGTGTGTGTGCTAAGTCGCGAGAACATGAAACTGTAGTTTGTTTGTTGTTTGCGCGTTTGAAGCAATTAGCGCTATCGTAACTCAACAACGCGTGCCCAGTAAGGACGTTTGCGGAGTAAGCACAATTGCGATTGCGGTTTGCAACCCACAAACTTGACATTTTGAAAGCTAATGCAAATGCAATAATGCAAATTCCGAGAAACCTAAGCCCCGATGCAGAATAAATAGAAATAGTACATGAAGATCCGGAGCACGGTGTCGACTTCTGTGACGTGACGCTACGTGGCTTCTCTGTTACATTCAAACGGTTTGACGTATTGTCATTGTCATGTGGCATGCGCTGCGATGCGAGTGCGAGCGGCAAGCTTCGAGATAATATATCACATAACGCCGCGACACGACTTGTTCGTTAGAAAGGCGCTGCGCGTAAACTTTAATCGCAGCTTAATTTTGTACAAACATAACTCGTAACACAATGGAACAAGAAAAATCATATTCAGAAAGATGTGAAAATCATAGGTCTTGTGATTCAAAGGTGTTCATGAATGTAGGCAAGTCATTACCCAACTCCTTTGTTGTTTGCCTTGTTACTTACCTGAGGACCTACGAACAAAAGTTCTGTGTCAACATGAACCTTTATAAAGGAACGAGATTAACATCGTACCAGCAGGAAAGTGTGATTTACTCATAAAATTCCATTTGAATTCAAATGCAAATATTTTATTTCAGATATAAATCTATGTACAGATAATATTCAAATTAAAATGAATTAAATTACATTACAATTAATTGAATTAAATTGAATAAAATTAAAAGTAAGGAATTAAATTACATTGAAGTAAGTCTACCGCTCTCTTACTCTATAATACAGTAATTTGCCAGGTTCAAACACATTTGATAACAGCAAATGTACTCGCTCGTTCGAAGGACTCGCATTCAAACTGTTGTAATGACCCGACTTCCAGTACAGTGTTAATAGTTCACACACACTCAGTATATATTGTAATATTAAGCAGACTATTTTGATCGGGTTTATCGGCTCTTGATCTTATCGTTAATTTATTTTGAACTTAGTGAACTAGATTTTATTTCCTATTATAACTGTTCACTAGATTTATAACAATTGGGGATCAAGACCTGCCACGCTTGGAAATTATAATTTCCAAGTATTTATCTGTCTTCATCGTTAATTCAAAAGATTCAAAAGATTTCAATCTATCGAATGATTTAGATTTCGCAATTATTAATTAATTAAATTATTGAATTATTTATAATCAAAAACTGTACCTCTCTTAATTTTATGTTTGTTATCAGGACTTAACCACGCTAAAACTAGTTAATTTATATACCTCTCTTCTGAAATATAGCAGACGAGTGCTATACAAGTAATCAAAGCTTCTGTTTATCTGCCAGCCATCTAAGTTGAGTTAAGTAGCACATTGTGCGGGTCTCTTTAAATATGGACGGAGAGTCCGAGTATGACCGAGTTGACCGAGTGAGCGAAGCGAACAAATTCTCTGCTGTAACTACCGAAATTTGCTTTCATCTGTCCGTATGTTGGTACTCGCATACAGCTCGAATTGTTCAACTAATCTTCATGAAACTTGGTAAACTGGTTCTACAATTTTATACACTTTTTTTGTCGTCGGCGATTTTTGATTGGAGCACTATTTCCCCCATTTTTGGGGGTTTATTTTATTTTTATTAAGTTTTATTATTTTTGTTAACCGGCCTGTATACTATCTTCCAAATATTGTCATTTGGCAGAAACATTATTTTGGTACCTACTCAATTCCAAACAAGAATTTAGAATATATGCTAAGTCGGTTCAGAGGTTGTCATGAAAGTTCTCAGTTCGCGGAAGTACTAGTTACCTTGTCTATATAACTAAACTTCACTAACCATTACACAGATGGAACATTCATCTCAGGGCATCGCCGAATATTATTGAGATCGTGATTAAAGGAAATTCATCGGCATTACGTAAAGCGGCTGGCGAGCCTTAAACTATTCAGCGAATCGCACTGTAATTTGTGAGCGCTGTATATTTCCATTACATGAGTTAAGAGCGCTGCATTCGCTGTATCAGGTGATGCTATTGCTGCGTAGAGTGCTCGACCAGCTGGAGTCAACAGAACGGCGACATTAAAAAAAAATTAAGATATTACGGTTTATTATTTATGTAACGCTTACAAAACCATTACATATATACTGAGTACCTCTGGCTTGCTCCCGACATGCCAACTGAAAAGCCGCGTACTGTACTGTTCAGACTATCGTCCATATCGGATGGCACGCTTTTAACGTTAGTCCCATTTGTCGTATCTATTGTTGACCTGAAATCTCCAACAACACAAAACAAGCAAGCGTGGGACTAATTTTAGTATAAACAATTCGCCGAAAAACCATTTGGCCGAAGAACGGTTCAACGCCAGTAAAACCCTCAATCGGAAATGTCGAGTGTCGAAAGGTATTAAAGTTTTACGATTAATAATAAGTGTGATTGGAGTTGTGTCTGTTCGCAAGACATGCTCAGACTGTAGCCTCAGTATGTATTGATTCAGTGGAAGTCGTCCGGCAACTTGTGTAAGTAAATACAAATAACATCCGATTCAATATTCTCCTTCTTGGGAAATCACAATAGAGAACTTATTAACCCGACTCGAAGTTACCGTCCCTCCGTCCCTCGTCCCTCGTCCCCGTCCCTGTCCCCCGTCCTCCCATCAACGCGGCTGGGGCAGAAACTTTACTAAAATCGACGAAGCTACGCAAGAAATACAATTAAACTTCATATTTTGCACTAGTACATACAGAATGTACAAATTATAATACAGTAGCTGTTACCCGCGACTTCGTCCGCGTGGACCTACAAAGAAAAAAGTAGCCTATGTCCGTCTCTTACCCTTAAGCTATATCTATACAAAAATACAGGTCGATCAGTTCAGCCGCTTAACTGTGATAACGCGACAAACACCCGGACAGAGAGACAGAGTTATTTTCGACTTTATAATATAGTTTATATTATAGGATTTCGCCACTAGCATTTTTGATTCGATTTTTGTTTTGATTGGATCTGATTCTGCACCGACAGACTGCTGTAAGAGAACGCGTTAATATCTACACCTGTACCTATATCACCATAATCTAGGATTCGTTCCGGATTCATTACATGGACTGCATTTTTATCTCTCTCGTATATACGAGGAGCTGTTTTAACAAATATAACTTTAAATTAGATTCTATAAAACGCTAGCGGATTGTGAAATGCAGTGCACGCCAGCAATGGCCGCACGCTGTTCCGCGGAGTCTGCTGCGACAGGTTCGTTTATTGTAGTTATTTACAAAAATGAAAATATTGCACCGAAACTAAAACTCAGGACCAATTAGAATAAAATGTTTCAGACACTTTCGGGAAAATATAGTGTACTTAAAAATTGTGAGTAATACGAGTACCATAGATAAATTATAATTTCATTATGGTAATGGATATCGATGTACAAAGTGTATTTTAGTTGCGCAGATAAATTATTTTTAGGGCAGGTATTGTTAGAGCTGTTGAACTATTCTTTACGCAGCTCTCAAATCTCTCTACATCTCTCTTTCTCTCTCTACATCCTTGTTTCAGAATTTGAAGAAAAAAAGTATGGCACCAATTTTAAATCTCTGCCAAGTTTGAAATAGTTAAAATAAAAAAAATAAAAAAGAACCGAACATTTTCTCTCATGGACCCTTCGAGTGAAGACCCCTTAGACGAAGTGTGATACAAGATCCTTGGAAGACCCTTTACTATGAAGTGATGAGACAAGCGACACACGTGCTTATGTCAGGAAACAGCAATGTCAGATTCGACGTTCTACTACCATGAATGCAAGGATCTTGTATCACACTGGATAGAGTGATTCGTTTGGCAGCGTGTCCACTTTCTGTTCGCGCGTTTAGTGAGTAGGGAAGTGAAAACTAGTGCAGAATCTATCGATAAAAATGTACACAGTGTACAAAACTAAGAATTTGTAAATTAAGAACACAATGTTTGCAAAAATATGTACTTTATTGAACATCGAAACTCGTAATTGCCATGTAAATAGTACGAATATATATATTATATATAGTAACTATGAAAGTTAATAAGTATCTACACCGTCTCCTAGTTTCTTTTATTCTTCCTAGTTTTTTAATTGACAGCCCAGTCATAAAACTAGATTTTTCAAAATGTTTTCAACAAAGTCGAGAGTATTTAGGTGGCTCCCAGTTTTCGCGCCTCACAGCCTTTATTCACTGATTTCTGATTTCCGGACATTTTGGAAACCTATAACAAAATGTTTTATTTTAATTAATTGTTTAACCATGACACAACATTGGTACAAATTATCATATATTTCAAGCCGCGAAAGCTTCAAAAAGATTAAAATTAATTATCGATAGAATACGTATCAAGCCGATTAAACGCGGAAAGGAATTAACAGTTCATGTTTCACTTAATGTAGTATATGTAGGATATTACAAGAATATTATTAGATAAATAACGATCAAATATCGACAAAGTTTGAAACGTGCAGTGGTACTTCACTAGCAGGAACACGTAAAACAATGCATTTATTTATCTTAAATTAATGCTTAAATTCATTACTAAATAACACTGCGTGATAGTTGTATGACTTCAAACATGTATATTCTTTAAGTGAAACGAATATTTAGCTTTGATTCTGGTTATTTTAGGTAAAAAACGCTAAAAAGACTTACGCATGAAATGATAATTCTGGATCTTTTACTCCCCCTTTCGTTGTTCTCGATGCACAATACACAGCACAACACGCCATAATGCCACTATGTATAACAATATTAAGTATTCACAGCGATATTTTGATCCAATTTGCTTTTTTATTAAGACGGGTCGCAATGTTGTGACCGACTAGTCGGTCAAAGTGGACACAGAGTGCGAGGTTGCCAATCTTACAATAGCTCTCTCGCTTACTCTATGCGACGACCCGTGAAATAAAAAGAGAAACATGACAATGTGAACGTCGGAGCGGCAACGTCTCATGGGTCTGTCCAGTATGATGCTTCGTCTAAGCATGAATGTGTTCGTTATTGTAATGTATACAACACAATATAATAACGCACTAGCCATGTTGCCGCTTGGGGCGTCCTCTCCTTACCACCGACGCGACATGTGTTTGCTTCGCACTTACCTCACTGAGAGATAAGTGCGATGCAAATACAGTGAAAATATTTTGAACTGAAGAATAGTTACTGAAAGATCGCTTATTATTTTGAATGAGTTCACGTGTGAGAGTGACCTATACCTATAGCTTTTTTAATTAAATCAAGCCAAAGCTCTTACTTTAATTTCTCCTTTACAACGCAGATGTTTTAAACGCTACTTGCACGGCACAGACTCATCAGTGACGGGATTTTCGGTAGCTCCAGTAGCCACCCAGGCCTTTTTTCCCTAAGAATAAATCGTACCATGTGGTCCAAGTCCCTGCCTGAGTGGTTGGCCGCACGCCAGCGTGGATCCGCGATAGTTGCTGGCAGTCACGGCAGCCTGCGGTGGATTGAAAAATGAAATAAGTCTGCGGTTTTATACACGTCCGTCTATGGACGAAGATAAAATAAACTAGTTATAAAACTAATGAGTTTATAACTATATATATATTAATAGCCATACCCCGTGCTTGTTACCTAACATCTGCTCTGATCCGATGATACGTTTTTTTTTTTCCGATGGTGTGAGTAACGTAGTATGACTCCAAATCCTGCTATGAGCCTGTATACCAAATTTCAGTTCGAAATTGATTGACGATTACACTTACGAATTTCACAAAACCATTAGTGTTTACATAAGAAACTTTCAGAGCATAAAAGTTTTTTTTTTGTAAAAAAATTAACAAAAGACCCTCAACAGTAGACCAATCTAGGTGAGGGTATGTTAACTAACCCAAACAACATTTAAAGATGTGCATCCTAAACTACTGATGTGTGTCCTAAGCTACTATAGGTCCAACAAAGCACGCGTTGTTCCGCGGCGGAGATGGAACCCGCGTGTTATCGACACCTCGTCCTCACCCGCACAGCTGACGAAGGTCCTTCCACACTCCCGGACTCGAGCCTGAGCACGTTGCATCTAATCTGTCTATTGTAAATACATAGTCCGTTGTCAGCGACAGCGGACACGCTGGAACACTCTGCCAGTGAACTAGCTACATGTCTTATTCTATTCGAAATGAGGCTAATATAAGTCCTGCACTGACGTCACGCACGCGGTATATTGTGCATTCACTCACCAGCATCTACTCAGCCGCGAGCCAACTCAGCTCCTTGAAATACCGGAGCGAAGCTGTGGGCCACTGGCACATCTACTCCAGTGGCATAGATAGTATGTATATGATAATCAAATGCATCGTCTCGGCATGAGAACTTAAGGAAAGCGTATGCTAAGCCGAAAGGGGCTCATAGTTGTCATGATTGTGAACAACTTTTACTATGGGACCAACCCTGAAATTTCAGCTTAGCATACCCTATCCTTATAGCCCTGCATAGATTTTGGATTTCTACCTACATAATTATAACCTAATGATACCTACGTCTAGACTAAAAATACATTACTTAATGTAATTTGTGACAGACGCTAGAGGTTATAACCGTAGCAGCTGTGACGCAGGGCTTCCTAGGACAGCTGCTAACGAGACACCGACAGGTTTTTATTTAATTATAAGAAACAGAATTTGTAGTATGTACGTTAATTATAAAATTACGTAGGTTATTTCAATGTTAATATTAGTTTTAGTGAAAACGAATAAAATGACCGTCCGATTTTGATAATACTTAGGAGAAACATTCGATACTCAATTGTAAACAAGAATTCCGATTATTCTGATGACCGAACGTGTCTACCAAATATTATGAAAATCGGCCTGTAAATAGCGCCGCAGTAAACGTCCCCCTTTTTGGGTGAAACACCCCTCCAAACAAAAATCGGCGACGGAAAAAAAATAAACTATGAAATTGTAGATTTCATATTGTCCAAAAAAGTTTGTGATCACGAACTCGGTCTGCTTTACTGTTCGCAGAACAACTAATTTATATGTTTTTAATTTTAACCGGTAGATAAGAGTAGAGCGCTGACTTGCGCGCAAGTTTGTATTCTATTTCAGATTTGTACGTCCCGAGACCATTAGGCGCGATTCAATGCAAGAAACTTGCACAATAGCGGCTGATTTGTATGCAGAGCTGACAGGCGAATTACTTCTTTCTTATATACCTAAATTCGAGCGCCTCGCCGGCGTTCGCCAGAAAATTGACAACTTCTCTCTAAACACTTACTCGAAAGATAAGTTTATTTTCTTATTCAAATCATCTAATTTTCTTATCTACGGGATAAACTACGTTCTAAAATAAAATGATCAATTGATATTCAATGAGGCACCATTATCTAGAGCGCATTCTATCTCATTGATTTGGTCTTATTCTTACAGGTCTTGTACTGTCTTTTAAGAGTTATATTAGTCAAGCAAAAATGTATGCTATTGGAATTATTTAAAATTTTGTGAAAATAAGAAATTACCCCGTTTCGAACCTTAAGCCGTTGCTTTCTGAAATTAAAGGTATCGACTAGCAGGTTTCTATTTCTGATTTCATAAAAAAACACGCCGAGTGACTCAAGAGTTGTCGCTGAGTTTAATCATAATTAACGAACATTTTTAAACACTGTACTATATATGAAAACATGTTTTCTTCAAAATGCAGACCCTGGCTTAAAACTTGGTTAATCTCAAAAACCTGCCGAGGTATTCTGGAAAATTACTCTAAAAACATTCTGCCCCTAGTGGTCGATGTGTTCCTGTCGATTCCATGCTTCATTTGGACGCGTTATTGTAAGTAAGTCCGTATGTCTCCTGTGCGTGTTTTTTCGAAACATTACACAAAAACCTTACACACAAACATTTGTTTTCATACACTAGCTGTCTCATGTATATTAAAATATTTTTAGAATAATAACAGATTTTGTGAGACTGCCCTTTTCACTCGCATGAGGAATGTTTTCCATGCACTTCGGAAATTGGGTTTCCATTCACAAATGTGTATGGCCACATTAGCCAAGCCTCTTTGTTTCGATATTTTTGTGAATTACTTAGAAAAAAACATGCGCTGGAGACACGGTTTAAAAATTACATAAAATTATATTTACCTACTGTTATGTGACAAGAAATAGCGTAAAAAAATAAAGACTTTATTTTTTCTAAATAATCTACTGACATCCATAACAGCTCAGACACCCTAAAGATTTGCACGTTGTCAAAAAAAAATACCTTAACCTACTGTAATCGCATTCAAACGAAGCACGAAGTCGACAACTCAACTAAACCCAAATGTAAATAAGTCAGTAATGTAATGATCATAATGTATATGAATCAAGTAAATAATAATAAATTTAAATACTAAAGCGCTGAAAGTATAATAAATTTACAAAATATAAATGATGATGTTGTATTTGAAGTGAAAAATGTAATATGTACAGATAGTAAATTTAATTGTTAATAATGACATACCTAGTAATTTAATTATAACTGGCAACATGACTTAATATCTACTCTCTTTTTTAATTAATTTTTATTTTATTTTATTGTCAGACTTAGTTATCAATTTTTCTCTGTTGTATATTTTATCAAAATTTAGTTCTGATAAGAAAATATAATCCTATATAAACAGTTGATTTATAATCGGAAGGCCTTGCCCCCAAGATACGGATACTTAAATGCACCCAGTTTGGGGAATAGCGCTACAAACTTAAAATGATTTATTTGTACCTGCTTTTTATGCAATAAAGTAATTTTGATTTTGATTTTTGGCACAAGTAATAAAACAAAAAGACCTCTCAGCCAAGTGTTGTCTTTTATCATGCTGTACAAAATCGGGATGTGCTTTATCGGGCCTTGTCAATAATGTACCGCATGATATAGTACGTCCCAATATTGCACAGCATGTTATTTGGTGTACTAGTACATGGAGTATTGGGCTGAACATTATCGGCTGTGCATTATTGGCCTTTGCCGAATTGCCGATAATGTTAGAATACGTACTGTTTGCGTTTGTGCAATACGGGGCTTACATTATCAGGTCGCCAAATATTCATTTTCATTTGAAATAATAATAATATTTTTGTGCATTTGTGCTGATTTGCACATCAACACAACCGAGTCCCTTCCAACCGTCAAACTAGAGGAGTGTTCTCTACCAGTTTCATAATAATGAACAAGAGCAATTTTAAATATATATTCATAATTGTGTATTATGAATATGTATTTAATCTTTTAATATGTATTAATACAATATGAAACATACAATTATACTAGCTACACCCCGCGGTTTCACCCGCTATTCTAGCCTATGTGCTAATCCAGGGTATAAGCTACTTCCGTACCAAATTTCATTCAAAACCGTTTAGCCTTTACAGAGTTCAACGGGAACAAATACACTTAGGTACATATTTACAGACGTATATACTTACATATTTACACACTTACGCACAAACTTTCGCATTTATAATATTAGTGTAATATAAACCTGACATTATTTATTTCTATCCTATTTTTGTTTTTGAATTTATTATTCTTATGTTATTATTATTGTGATGCAAATGTAATTGACTGTGTCGTTTTTGTCGTTTAATTTAGATTAGATAACATCTACTAAGTAACAGTTTTTAATATTTATAGAAATAGAAGGGTTCCCATTAGTTTCGCTATTTACCAGACAATAATTCTCGATTAGACCTTTATCAGAAAACCCAAAATAAATCTGTATCCATAGCTAGCCGGAGCACTCGCTTATCACTTACTTACAAAAATCCCCCACACTCGGCTCCACTAATATGGTCTGCAGTCTCCCTGTGAAGCGGAGATAAAGGTAAACCTGGAGTTAGGGCGAGTTCCCGAAACAGATGAGCCGGAGTAACAAGAGGCTTAATTAAATCGCGGAACAATTAAAACTTGGTAAAGCAATTGTAAGTTTCCTTCTTTGTTTGTAGATGATTACTTCGAGACACGTGCCGGAGCGCGTGCGCGCGCGCGCTCGTGCGTGTCTATACATACACCGCTACTAAGTGTCTACTCACTAACTATAACCATACTATAGTTCCGACACAGCCGAGGCCAACAGCTTGGTCATAAAAAATATAAGTTTTGCGCGTAGATTGTTGACAGGAAGATTAGTGAGTCAAATATATATCAATATTTATAATATAATTACAATTATGTAGGAGCTTATCTGGATAGATATTCGAAAAAATTGCCATAAAAAGTGAAAGAAATCCGGCGAGTGTTCGTTTGTGATTTAAAGTAGTGGTTATCCCGTTTTATTAAAACAAAATAAAGTAGTGGTGTTTACGAGCAGGCAGTCGGGTCGAAAGCGAGTGGGATTGGGCGGGGAGCTTGTTTGTTTAGGACGCGCTTCCCATAAACGAATGAGCTACAGGACCTGAAATGGCAAATATTTACATTAAAATAAAATAAAAATAACAGAACTTAATATCTGAGTGCCTGTCCGATAAGTTTTCTACTTCTAGTAATTGTAATGTATTTTTAGGGGTGTTTATGAAACGTTATTGTGCTACATGATAAATTTAATTATGTGGTGTAGAAGCCTACATCACATAATTAAATTTAAATTAAATTAAATTAATTTTAAATTGTTTTAAAAAAGCCAAGCTAAGCAGCTTAGCTTGGCTTTTTTAAAACAAGGAGAAAAGAAAATCGTGTAATGGAGAAGGCGCTATCTGGAACACATAGACTAGGCGCAATCATTTAACTTTTAATGGCTAAAGGTCCTCAGTAAGCAGAGAACACGTTATTCCAGTGGTTTATTCGTCCACGGTTCCGTCGTATAATCCGCTTGAGTTACCAAATGGGTCACCGAGTAAGTAGCGAGTACAGGTTCATTTAATTGCATTATTTATGGTCTCTACCTGACGAGTCATGAGTAATGTTACCTTCCTCGGCCGGGTTACGTGTGGGATCCTTTTAACGGCTTACGGAGGTTCTTATTAATTAATTTAAGACAGTTGTGTTAGGACTGGATCTAGTCCGCGTATTAGAAGGGAAAATCCGAGCTGCCCCAAGGAGGCTATGACGCATTACACGCTCCCATAATTAATATTTTTAGAATTCCGTACCTCAACAACAAGAAAGGAACCTTTATGCCCGTCTGTCCGTCTATCAGCCTGTCCTTCTGTCCGTCTTTCCGTCTTTTGTCTGTCTGTCTGCAACTGCCCTTCTGTCCGTCTGAGCGTCCGTCTGATAGGACCATTTTTCTCAGCAATGCGTGATGGTGAAGCAAAAATCAAGGTGAAATTAGTATAAAATATTTAGGCCGATGGGCCGTCGAAGCTATAAAAAAACCAAGCTACTAAATCAAAACAATAAAAAAATACGGCCGTTCCTGTCGGGTATTTTCTCGTTTTTGCCGCACTCGAAGTAAACCAAATCTACAGCGTACTTCCCGTTGACCTAGAACCATGAAATTTGGCAAAATATGCGGCATAAATGTTCGTATTATTTTGATTGCGTTGACTTATAGGAAACTTGATTGTTTACTACTTTAAGGGACCGTAGACCTACGTATTTGATATAAATTTCAACTTGATACCTCCACGCGTTACTTAGAATAAGGGTCTTGACAGACAGGAGTTCCTTTTTTCCTTTTCAGAGACATAGCATACATAGTACATACACGGCGAATATATCTATAAAAAAAGTTACAAACCTTTATTTATGGTTCCCTAAAATCGCTTTGAAATAGCAGATTTGAGCCAACGGATCACCCAGCAGTCACACTTGTAGTTCCGAGCAGAAAGTTCTCCCAGAGACACAGCTCCGAAGAGCACAACACTTTATTGCATTCAGTGATGTGTGCGTGAAACCGTTTAGTACGTACTATCTCAACTTTAACCTGGGCGAAAACAAAGCATTGAAATGTGTGCTCTATTTTGTTTTCCGTACAGTACTAGTCAATTTTCAATCTTTATTTAACATTAAAACAAATACAATTCGTACAATAAGTAGTGTTTTGCGTCGAACAAATATCACTTGACCCCTATAGCTTCACAACCCTCGACTGGATCTGCTCATATTTGAACTTAAAAATTATAATTAAATGAACTACAAAATTTTGGATCAACTAATCAGAATCGTGACGTGACCATGGTGCATTCACCATGCGTGCTTTGACAGACCTTTGATAGATACCTGAAGCCGTAAAAACACGTATACAATGCGTATGAGCACGTATATATATCTATTGAACTACCGTATCTTACGCTCTTGGATCATATCTCTCTGTAACTTTTTTTTACTCGATATTCGTGGCTCATCAATAAATGATGAACGAGGTGACAAGGGGGTGCTACAGGGGATGGAGGGAAGGGGTGTAGGGTGTATACAGAATGAACTCATCAGCGCAACATGCAAATTCTCACCCTGAATATTAGCGGCACGCGTCATGTTAACAGCCTGCGAATACCGAACGCAGCTCGCGCAGGCTTCCTCCATGTTGGAAGCTTCATGTGTGTGAGGGAAAACTGCAACACATTTACAGAAGTACGACATTAAAGATAAGTGTACTGACACTAAGTCTTTCCTCGTGCTGAGACTTAAGCCAACTTACTTTTCTATACTAGAAGATTGATTGGATCGAGTACATTTTCAGACAGTTTTCCTCTGTAACGTCTATTGTATTTTTTGGACTGTGTGTAAATGCTTTGTTTTTATTTAATAAATCTACTCGACCTCTACATTGCAAAACAGAACGTAATATATTTCAAGCGGCAAAGGTAAACAGACATCCTCGCTATAAATAGCTACGGAAAATACATGTTCGCGTATAATGGAAAGGGAAGAGACTCACCTCACACTCATACCGGCCCTTTTTTATTCAACTGAATCTAATCAAACTGTTTACCCGATCGATACATCCAGAGCCAGCGTGACATGGCATACACAATAATGTTATAAATATTACAATAACTTTCTGTTTTATTTTATCGACCAAATGCCGCGCAACGGAGCTAAGATACATAACAATGTCTTGATAATTGCTGCTACATACATTATGTTTGTATACAGGTGCCACATTTTAAACAAGCTTCTGTTAACTATTGATTCGGTCTAACAATAGTTCTTATAACTTCTCAACGGCGAAACAATGTAGATTTAAATATGAGAAATTTATTTTAAATTCCACTATCTGGACACGCGGAAAATCTTATGGCTACATTTTTGAACGCGAAATTCACACGAAAATATCATGCGAAATGAAAGATTTTCTATGAACACAAGCAAAATCGAATAATTCAAAACACTCGTAGCGTTAGGTATTGATATTATTATTTCAAAATGCGACTTTTATTTGGGATTTCTTTCGAAAGTAGCTCGAATTAACAACCCGTGAAAACTAACGTTTTGACGCAATCTATTTTAATAAAAATTCAGTCGACTTGTAAACCTCCTCTATTTTTTTTTGAAGTCGGGGAACAACAGTCACTTGATGTAATCGAAACTATAGTCGGAATAACCGACTCAATGTACCGTGAGTATTCCCGTTTTACTGAAATAAAATGTGTATTAACGAATATAACGATTAAAACCTTCCAAATCTCGTAGTAAAATGTTCGGAATATTTTTTTAATCCGACTTTGTTGATAGAATTACGGAATTAACGTAACGAGTAATCGGAACCCCTTAATATTCCGAGCACTTAAATTAATAAAGTGCCTAAATGCATGGTGACTTCCACTGAACTTTTCTTCCACTATCTACGGCTTACTTTTAAATTTACTTCTAATTAAAACATAAAAAAGTTGCGCTACCCTCTCTGGAACAAAGGCTACTTTAAGTGGGCATTTTTACTGGAAATGGTTTTATACTGAGGCTTTGGCGAATCCGCAGTAGCTCCACTGAGCAGGAAATTTAAAGAAACAGCTAGTAAAATTGCAACCTGTAACTTCGCTACATTCGCAGCGACGAATGCCCACCCGCGGGTTCAGTGGACGCGTACACGTACAGGCCACCAACCAAACGCACACATACATAATATACCTAGTACAATTATTTGAAGCTGATACTACATCATAGTTATATATTAGCTTACAATATAAAGGTTGAGAATTGATGTAGAAGAGGAATCAAAGTGTGACGTTACCTACATTAAAAACGTTTACCAACAAATAAATAAAAAACTTTAAATAAACATACAGACAGACAAGAAAGCGAGTTAGTAAAAATGTGGTAACAAACATTTACTAAGAAAAGTATTTGTGTCGTGTGACCTTCATAAGCATTACAATATATATATGTAAGTGTTTATTTAGCGTCGCAAGTATGTACGTACTCGTCAGTTATCGAAGTGATCCGTGTGTCGTTCCTATGAACTATTCTTCTGGCGTTGTGACTCGGCGGTAAGTCTCAATGGCCGCCGTCCGCAAGAGGCGAGTAATTGCCGAGCGACAAGCTGGGTCAAGAGCAACCGAGAACTTTCAATTCTACACTATTGTTTTCTACTATATTGTAACATATTACTACTAAAGTTGGCCTGCAGCTGGTCGTGACACACCCCAAGCAAAACCTACCTTCACTATATTTTATATAGTACCAGTTTTCTTAATATTTTTGGCATAAACCGAAACTAGCCGAATCCATATCATTAATCCGCTGGTCTTCGGCGCGTGACTGGTACGAGTATATTGCAACAGCGCACTATCGTACGTAGTATAGTTCCTAAAATAAAGATTGGAGGCCTTCGGATGGTCTAAAACTGTAACGCTAAGGATCAACTTATCCCATTTTACACGAAAAGTAAACAAGGAACAAAACTCTCTTTTTACCCGATTGCCCACAGACGAGAGTAACGTTTTGGATTGTCTCTATTTCTACGTAGTATAAAATAAAGTTACTTTCCGCGTCTGTCTGTCTGTCTGTACATCTGCTAACTCCTCCTAAGCCACGCAACGGATTTTGAAGCGGTTTTAACCATCAGTTAGATATATAAATTTAAATTTACATGCACATTTCTCAATTTTTTTTTTCTAAATTACACCCGTGTGAAGCCGGGGCGGTTCGCTAGTATAATGTGTAGTTTGTGTGTTCCTATATTACCTCCTGTAGCCTAATCGGCTTGACCGATTTTGACGAATGAGGTGTCGTTGGATTTCTCTTTACATCTAGAGTTTTACAGTAGGATATTTTGTTTAAAAAAAAAATTACTTGCTTTCTTCTGCGGACGCTCACAAGTTGACCAACAATGGGTACCTGTATTACTATATGTATATAGGAGTGCAGCTTATCTCAGATCACAACTAAATGTAGTTAACGCGAACTTTACTAACCGGCGCGCGGCCGCCGTCCTGATGACGTAACCCGCTAATCTATGCTAAAGTAATTATATTTTCTGCCAAATAAAGGATTTAACAAACAAAATCTGTAGCAAACCACAACAATTTTGAGAAGTTTTTTGCAAATTTTGAGTAGAAAAATCTGGCCGAGGTCAAAATTCTTATTCTAAAACAAATGAAAAAGAGAGGTTTTTAAAGAAAAACCAGCCAACCCTGCCCCCTCCCCCCGGCCTCTCTCTCACTCACTCACTCCGACCACTCACAGAGTTGAGCTAAGCTCCCGCGTCGGAGCTATGCGGTTACTAATGCATTATTAATTTGAATCCGATCTCAAGCTCTTAGTTTGCTTCGAACTGGTTCCACTTTTACTTCAATGAGCAGTCGGTAAGGGTGAGTCCGAGCGACACGCAACACATCTTGTGACATTGTTATTTTCATCGAAGACAAGATAATATCAAGATCCAACTTTCCAGATAAATATATTTGTTATATCAACAATTTTAGTCATATAGTATGACTAAAATTGTTGATATAACAAGTATATATTATATATCAATATATTTGTTATATCAACAATTTTAGTCATATAGTATGACTAAAATTGTTGATATAACAAGTATATTTATCTGGAAAGTTGGATCTTGATATTATCTTGTCTTCGATGAAAATAACAATGTCACAAGATGTGTTGCGTGTCGCTCGGACTCACCCTTACCGACTGCCCATATTTTGTTTGTAAGTGCGTCTGTATGCTTGCTACCACTCGACTCAATAATGGCTAGTACTAGTAGTTCTGTGAACAGTAGAGTTTTTTTGAGTAACCTCAATTCCCCACCTTTTATTTCTTATTGTTCAGTGATTTTTGATTGGTATTGCTATCATCTGTCCGTATGTGGTACTCGCGTACAGATCGTATTTTTCAACCAATCTTAACAAAACTTGGTATACAGGTTCTACGAATTTTGAATTTTAAGGGTTAATGATTATCGCTTGAGTATTATATACTGCGGGTTTTGCAAATCTGGCGGAAAATGTGTGTAAATAGAGAATCTTTAATGTTTTTCAATTTTATGTCATTTTGTTTTCAAATTTAGCTACGCTCCTCTCAAAGGCTATTTTTGAATTCTTTCTTTTAATTTTTTAAATTCTTGTTTTGAAATATGATCACTATCTATAGGTCGTTACCTGAACACACGAAATAGAATATCCACGTTTTTATTCGTTCAGGCCATTTTCTGCTCCATTGCTTTGCTAGTTCATTTCAATAATGTATTTATTTTTTCTTATAAAAAAGAATACATAACTAAGGAAAACTGTTATAATAGATATCGTATGAAGCAGTCCAAGAGATAACAGTAAAAAGTGATAAAAGTAGTATTTTATACATTTTGGCAAAGGTTTTCCTCGTCGGTAGGTGTTCGTTGAAAGCCATCCATTACCGCGGTTTAGATCGGATCATCCCGTCCGTAAGTGGTTTATCTTCTTGGAATTATTTAATTCACATACGGGGAGGGCCGGAACAAGAAATATTATGTACCTTAAATCCAGTAAAAATCAAGCTTGAAATATCTTTAACTTTGCTCGTGATTATTCATTTTTAGATGTTTCGTAGCAAGTATGTGCTACGACGTAGCTGAAATACGACGCTACGCGCTCTACGGTTCGTGAAATCGTTTAAATGTACACTCACCCCCTTATTAGTAAACGCGGTCAAACCTTGGACTAGTTGCTCAGTCTTCTGTCTTTTTCAATCGAGTTCTAATTTCGAAAAGAGCAAAAAGGCTGAACACGTAATGGTAACTAATCCAAGGTTTATCCGCGCTTATTAAAAAGGGGGTTAACGTTTTAAGTACTATTTTCAAAAACTGTTACTAAGTAAAAATAGTTTTTTGAATGTATGCGCTTATCTAAGAAACATGCATGTTTCTGGTTCTACGTAAGCTACAAGAAATTCATAAACATTAATTCGTTGATTTGTGTTATTTGTGATAAAAAGATTTCGTAAATTATGAGTCAAAATAAGCGAATTTTTGGAGCGATTCCACCCACGTCCGGTCCCCGAGGCGCTGCCGGCCCCTCACCCCCGCGCCCGCCGGAAACCAATCAATTACGTTCGGATGACGTTCTCAAAAACAATGCGACGGCCTCGAGTCGCCGCTACCTTGCCGCTAGAATACAGGCCCGAGCGAACCGGCGCGATCGCGCCTCGTCGGCGAGCGGCTGGCGACCGGTCGCCGTCCATTTCGTCGTTGTCATGTAGATATGCGATTATTTGTCTTTGATAAAAGTTCTACAAATAAGATTAGGTGAACTGTAATCAAAACGCATATCAGCTTGTCAACCATACAACAAAGGATTTAAAAAACCTCAACACCAGGTATAATAATTATCTATTTACGTGAAGTCGTGGTAGCTCAGTGGGAGGACGCTCGCATTCGTGAGGTAGCGGGTTCGAACCAGGGCGAGGGCCCGTACCAATGAGTTTTTTGGATCTTACGTACGGATATTTACCACTGGCTTTACGGTGAAGGAAAAAATCGCGAGGAAACCTGCATACTTCCGGAGAAGAAATTCGATGGCGTATGTGAATCCGCCAACCCGCACTGGGCGAGCGTGGTGGATATGGCCTAATCACCCTTCGAGGATAGGTTGATATTCCAGCAGTGGGATGTTTAAAGGCTGATAAAGATTTACGTTTATCCTTTGTCCGGAACTTATAACGGCGGCAAACACCGCGTATATATCTGGACAGGCTTTATACCACAACAAAGAACGTTTAAAGTATGTAAATAGACGGTTGGTAGATATTTATTTACCGAATGATACATACAGCTCGGAATTATGACAAAAGTTGTATATTTAAACATAACGAAGCTGAAGCCGCCGTCACATTACCCGAGAGAATTCCCCGAATTCTATCAAGATTAACCGCGCGTTATGGAGCAGAGTTTCATAATACTAACTAACACGAAATTCTAGGTAATATTAGTGTAATGACACCGCGGTTTCACCTTATCCTACAGAAATCGTATTTTTTCGGTATAAAATTAATCTTGTGTATTGATTTTCGGTATAAGCTAACTCCACACTACGCCGCTGCGTACAGCTCCGTGCAGCTGCTAGGGAGCTCAATGAAAACTTACTTACTTCAATACTTACACGAAAACTTTACTACTAATTTAAAATACATTAACGTCAAAGACAACTTTAACATTAAGGTAATCCGATGAAAAGCCTCTTCTGAAAGAGCCAGCCCTTCAGTCGAGAGGGGTCACGGGTGTCATCACTCAGTCAGACAACAATGCTCGGCAAAATCATAAAAATAACTTACAACAAAGTGAGTGACGAAGCAAGTGATGTTTGCTGAATGTCACTACAGCCCTATAGTAACTATGACTGGTTCTAGTGAACAGTGAAATATTATTGATAATTAATTACGTTGCGTGTCTGTGAATGAAAAACAAGCAATATCAACTTTCGAATAAAGCAGCAATATCAACATTCGAATAAAGCAGCAATATCAACATTCGAATAAACCAGCAATATCAACATTCGAATAAACCAGCTATATCAACATTCGAATAAACCAGCAATATCAACATTCGAATAACATCATTTTCTTGCATAAAAAAGACCATAAAGTACCTCATGGTGTTTATACTCTGTATAGCCTAGTCTATTTGACTAGCCTTGTGGGTTCGATTCCCACCCAGGACGAACATTTCGTGTGATGAACATGGATGTATTTACAGAAAAAAGAATAAGTATTTATGTATTCTATTAGTTTTCTGGTTCCCATACTACATGCATGCTAAGTTAGGGGCTAGATGGCGCTGTGTGTGAAAAATGTCCACCAATATTTATATTTATTTATTGTAAGGAAGGGTGTATTGGCAGTATAGGTAACGTGGCGAATGTTTTAAAATTCCAATCTGCCTAGAATAACGTTTAAAATAATGAAACTGTTAACGGCAATAAAGCAACAGTAATTTTTTTAACAAGAATTTCACATAGTTAACATTATAGTAGGTAAGTGTGAAATTTCTTTTTGAAATGAATCACCAAAATGACCTTTACCGCCAATCTGGGGGCGCGGGAGGGGCTCCGCCAGCTCGAGCGATTTTCCTTTCCTTACCCTAATTATTTTAGAAGTATGAAAGACAGGTTCATCACCATTAAAGTTTATTGCTTTACATTTTATAAGCCGCCGCAGATCAGAGCCTTAATTAACGTTTGTTTTTAGCCTAAGGCTGAGTATGAAGGGTAATGAATATCGCCCCTCACGTGGGAGCACTAATCCTTAAATGTATAAAATGAGTTCCAACAGGCTCCGGCCCGGTAAGGACTCGGCACAGCCCCGCCTCAGCTCGGCCTCTACACCGCAAGACCGGGTGAACTGGTTTCCAGTACAACTACGTAATGGAATCTCGAAAGGAACTGTGAAATTAGGAATCTGCATCAGCCTTTGAACATTCCACTGCTGAGATATCGGCCTATCCTCGAAAGGTGATCAGGCCATATCCGCCACGCTGGCCCAGTGCGGGATGGCGGAAATTAGGAATGCCAAGGTTAAATTAATATCGCATGTATTTTCCGCGCCGGTCCCGGCTTCGATTGCCGACCTGCCGAGGGAAATATTTGAATCATAAGTCTGGGTAGACAAATGTGGGTGAGGGTGTGTGGGCACGTTATTTATCATTCTCAAAGGACGACCTGATCCCATTCAGGAGAGGCAGAGTGTCGGCCCTGCACAGAGCCAGCTCGGTGCGGTAAGGCACGGCCCGCCCGGATACATTACACCGAGCATATACCGTTCGTTGAGTGTAAAGCTCACAGCATCCAATTAAAATGTTAATGTAGTGTCGCGGCGAGCGTCGAGAGTGTAGGTTCATACTCGTATATTTATGTACATGGTATAGAGCGCTCGGAAAACTAACGCATCTACTATTATAATAGGTATAAATATCCGTTACCTGACTGACTGACATTTAGGGCTCGTCTAGGGATACGCGGGGCATTGGACGTTTTCTCCGTTTACGGAGAGGCGGTGTGCGAAGCGGTAGGCGAGGTCCGCGGCGCCGCACGCTTACAGACTAACATATGGCAATTTGAATTCTCGTTTATGACGCTGCGGGGCGTCGTGCGTAGCGTGGTCTGCCGCGGAAGGAAGGACACGAAGGATGAGGCGAGGGATGCGAGGGCGGTAACTGCGGCGCACGCGGCGTGTCCAAAGCGTGCTCTGCCGCAAGTACCGCTAACTATCAAACGAAACTCGCATGGACACGTTTCTACATTAACATACGTTTCTCTCATACGTTTGACTAGTTTACTACGTTGACTACGTTTACGTCTCTCTTATATGTTTGACTGGCTCGCCCGCACGGCTTTACTCGCATAGGCTACAGTAATTTCCGACCACCATTTCAAGTTTGATTTTCGAAAAATCCTGAGACACGTCTTTCTTTATTTTTTAAGCTTAGTACACAAACCGAGTTTCATTATGTTGGTTTGCATTTTTTTTCCATACAAAATGTGAGGGTCCATTTTACACAGATGGAATTTCACAAAATCCGTTCTTAATGTTCATCTAGATTCTAGATCATTTCAGGAGTATTTCAGGAGGTGTACAAATTTCACTTTTCTGCTACAAGCGGTTTGGTATGTGCATTGATTCCTTGAAAAACACTGCCCAAGTAAAAGGCAATGGTGCGTGAAAAGGGCTTATTCTTTTATGTATATAGATTTGCCCCCGCCACGCGACACTGAACGCGCCGCGCAACGCCCCGCGTATTCATGAACGAGCCCTAATGGTTACAGTTAATGGAATGTTTTGCGCAGTGCTTCTCAACCTGTTGACCAGTTCGTCGGTCAACGAGTCTGTTTCACAGCTACTGACACATTTAGTTGAAACTTGCCTTCTATTTTAAGCAAGTTATAAATATTTTATCAGATTTGATTTAAACGTTTCTGTGAGATGGTGAGAGACGTCATTAAAATTTCACGAAACTCGAATTAGGGTACTTTTTAAATTGTGATTGTATGTTTGTACATGAGATGAAAACTCACCAGTCTTCTTTCCCTACTCCAATAGGTGGAGAAATACGCAAAGAAAGTATTATGAAGGCGATTTCGTCATTACTTCCGCTACACAGATATGATATTTTTGTAAATGCCCATTATATATTTCTGTGGCCTATTTAGCTACGCATGTAATGCACTCAACAAACTTTATATTCATACATTGACATCAATCGCGAGCATATCATAAATTCTCAGAACTGGCGCCCATAAAAAAGTACATTAGTTATTCCCCCGGGCCGGGGCCGGAGCGCCGGGGCGCCGGATCCGACGATTTCCGGCCGGACGCCGTTTGTTTTCCGCTTTAATGGTGTAGTTCCAGTAACGGCCCGTCGATTACGGTAGAGCCTCGAGTGCGAGAATCACGCCTCTCGTAAATCTGAGCAGCGTAAACAAAGTTTACGTCCATGTGGCGACGACGATAACTTTAGCTACAGATTGTGATGGCACACATCAATACTAGTATCGATATACCGCCCACATCCTGACTGTATGTCATCCGCTTCATCGGATGCAGCTTTTAACATTCCACTGCTGAGATATCGGCCCTCGAAAGGTGATTGGGCCATAACCACCACGCTGGCCCAGTGCTGGTTGGCGTATTTACATACGCCATCGAATTTCTTCTCCTAAAATGTGCAGATTTTCTCGAGATGTTTTCCTTCACCGAAAAGCCAGTGATATATATCTGTACGTAAGTTCTAAAGAAATCATTGGTAAGGGTCCGCTCGGGTTCAAACCCACGACCCCACTAATGTGAGGCAAGCGTGCTCCCACGGAGTTACCCCTAACACCTGTATAAACATATATATATTTTATGAACCCGGGTATGTCCCAAAAGTGACGAACAGATCCACTCCAAAATCCAAAAGGACGGGCAGCAGCACCTCCAAGCCGCATGTCAAGTGTGGGCGTATGGCAACCACCTTCTTGAAAGAACCATCAAGAAGAAACATAAAATACGTATAATTTGTAGTCGGGTGTGCGGCGCCGGAAGCCCTCGAGATACCGACTCTACTCGGGCTAGTGAGGTCTCGCACCTCACCGAGCCGACTTAAACCGAGTCTTATGCTGCGGCCCCATATTCGACGAGTGGCGAGGGAAGTGCCAGCGACGTAGTGTGGCCACGTTACTCGTCCTGCCGCGAGCCTTGCTCCGCGCAGCGCCCATTGCTCACGGTGTTGTCGGCTGTGAGAGCACGAGTCAAAGGACCGGCGCCATAGATACACTCACCATAGATACTCGCAGATCGATGGCAAGACCAAAGACGTAAAAGGGATGAGTAGCGGGAGGAGAGGTGCGAGTAGAGCAGTGTGTGGCTACAGGGATACAAATACAAATCATTTTTTTTATTTGGGTACAGTTGAATTTAACATACAAATTTATTGATATAAATGTAGGTCTTATGTCGTGCCAAACATTACAGGTACGCGGCTTGGGCTCAATTTTTGAATCGCTCCTATGATAAGATGTATTCGTGCGGAATCATGAGAGCGATTAAAAAATGAAGCCCTTAGCCTATTTATAGTTATAGTATGATGACAAGCGCGTCCTGCAATTGCGGCACGCGTTTAATAAAGGTAAATAAGATTTTGGAAATTTGTTACTTTAAATTATTTTCTAACGTACTTCGACTAGATGTAGTGTATGATTCGCTTTGTCGGCCCATAGGCGTCAAGTCCATGTAGTGAGCATTACCCTTTAGGCATTCAGGCTAATAGCACCATCACGTCACGGACCCTCGTCACGTTGCGTCACGTCGCGTCACGTTGCGTCACGCGGCGAGAAATCACGCAGCGCTGACGTGTCCCGCCGCTGTGCAACCTTAGACGAAGCATCATACTGGACAGACCCATGAGACGTTGCCGCTCCGACGTTCACATTGTCATGTTTCTCTTTTTATTTCACGGGTCGTCGCATAGAGTAAGCGAGAGAGCTATTGTAAGATTGGCAACCTCGCACTCTGTGTCCACTTTGACCGACTAGTCGGTCACAACATTGCGACCCGTCTTACTAAAAAAGCAAATTGGATCAAAATATCGCTGTGAATACTTAATATTGTTATACATAGTGGCATTATGGCGTGTTGTGCTGTGTATTGTGCATCGAGAACAACGAAAGGGGGAGTAAAAGATCCAGAATTATCATTTCATGCGTAAGTCTTTTTAGCGTTTTTTACCTAAAATAACCAGAATCAAAGCTAAATATTCGTTTCACTTAAAGAATATACATGTTTGAAGTCATACATCTATCACGCAGTGTTATTTAGTAATGAATTTAAGCATTAATTTAAGATAAATAAATGCATTGTTTTACGTGTTCCTGCTAGTGAAGTACCACTGCACGTTTCAAACTTTGTCGATATTTGGTCGATATTTATCTAATAATATTCTTGTAATATCCTACATATACTACATTAAGTGAAACATGAACTGTTAATTCCTTTCCGCGTTTAATCGGCTTGATACGTATTCTATCGATAATTAATTTTAATCTTTTTGAAGCTTTCGCGGCTTGAAATATATGATAATTTGTACCAATGTTGTGTCATGGTTAAACAATTAATTAAAATAAAACATTTTGTTATAGGTTTCCAAAATGTCCGGAAATCAGAAATCAGTGGATAAAGGCTGTGAGGCGCGAAAACTGGGAGCCACCTAAATACTCTCGACTTTGTTGAAAACATTTTGAAAAATCTAGTTTTATGACTGGGCTGTCAATTAAAAAACTAGGAAGAATAAAAGAAACTAGGAGACGGTGTAGATACTTATTAACTTTCATAGTTACTATATATAATATATATATTCGTACTATTTACATGGCAATTACGAGTTTCGATATTCAATAAAGTACATATTTTTGCAAACATTGTGTTCTTAATTTACAAATTCTTAGTTTTGTACACTGTGTACATTTTTATCGATAGATTCTGCACTAGTTTTCACTTCCCTACTCATTAAACGCGCGAACAGAAAGTGGACACGCTGCCAAACGAATCACTCTATCCAGTGTGATACAAGATCCTTGTGTGCAACACTGCTAATACAATGACGTCCACGTATTTTAATGTAAGTTATGTCAAAAACTTACGTGACGACATTATCAAGAATTTCACATTAAGTAGGTATCTACCTAGGTAAGTTTAAGGTAAGCCTAGGTAAGGTCCCGGCCAGACCTATCTCTTCCACACATTTTAAATATTTTTAAAGATAAAAAACTACGAAGTGGAAATAAAAAAATATTTAGGAATATTAAACAGTCAATAATAATTACCTCTACCATAGCTTACATAAACAATTTTTAGGCCTATTATTTTTATTTTGGCAAAAATGAAAAAGTTAAATAAAATATATATTTTTCCTTATTCGTCAAAATAGAAAATGTTAACACAAAGATGGCTTTAAAACGGATTAGTCCAATCTGGCCCCGGTGGCCGGCCTCGGAACCAGGGCGGCTGGGAAAAACAGATATTGTCATTTTTATTGAAATTAAAACTATATATGACTGTTATTTTTCTTATTTCTCACTCAGTGTTTTTATCTTTAAAATATTGTAATGCGAAAACGAAATAGCATATATTATTATACTAATATTTGTCCTCCAGAGCCAGATTAACAATGGATTGGTAGTAACTGTCCAAGCAGTAGGGTTCAAATTCTATAAGACCCCACACCGTAAAATACCTCAAAAGCTCTCAGAGAGAACTATTTAGTAGTGGAAGACTGGACTGAGATGAGACTGCACTCTTCAGCTGATATGTCAGAGTATGGTAAGCTTAATAGACGAATCTCGAAACTAACGCGATACAACCTGCGGTCGTATAATTCATTATGTGCCAGGGAAGCAGTGGACCGGAACCAAGCTTCCAAAGTGTTGGGAAGGAATTCGTCTATTGGACAAAGCCAAATGACGAAGCTGAAGATCGAGGACGGCTGTTTCATTTCTTCGAAAATGGAGCCTCGAGAGGTTTCACGGATAGTTGAACACCTCGACACGAAAACCCGTTATCGGTATCTATTGACGAGTGATCATCTACTCACTAGCTCACTTATCGTTCTAAAAACTTCAACTAGTGATTCCTAGCCGCGCCGTTTTACATAACTCAGTTAGTGGAGGGCGGTGCGTTTTAGCCGTTATTAATTGAGTCGTTACTTCCGCTAGATTATGGACTCGAATTATTGAAGGTGCAGCCTATACCCGAGGTTATTCATTTAGATGTTTGGCTTTAAATAGCAGGTTGTTTATAATTATACCGAACCTACCGGCGACCCTCGGACTAAACTTAATGTAAAATACTTTAAAAAAAATGCAAGAATAAAATTGCGTTTCACACTAAAGAGTAATGTCACTGATAGAAAAAGTTTACGAAATGTAGTAAGCCTGTAGAACATCGCTACCGGATCGCATGAGATCACTTCGGCACCATTCATGTCACGATAACAGCTTGATTGTGTCTCACCATCGTGTAACTTCCATGCATGCCATAGCAGCGTGTGTGCGGGCGGCCTAGTGCCTGGCTGCGATTGTTCAAGGAACTGGGTCGGCTCTGGTAGATGCTGAGAATCGAAAATCGAGAAGAAATAGGCACCAAAAAGCACATACCATCTAACTTTTGGGGAAAAAGGTTTTCTGTTTTATCCCAGATTGTAAAAGTCGCGCTGCTCACGGTGGCAACGCCCGTTAGAGACAAGCGGCGCGGCCTAGGCACGTCATGGAAAAATCACTCCTTCCTAAAAATCTTGGTTTTAAAGTAGATTCAAAATTTTGTAGAAAAAATAATTGATTTTTAGACAGGCATTGGGGTGGCGTAGGGGTTACGTTGGCTTTTCCTCGGCTAGTTTTTCACCGCGCCTCCTCCGCGCCTCTTCCGTGGTCTTCGGGTCTAAGTTTCAGCGAAACATTGTCGTGAAAGTTTTTCTTCATTGTGATACTATAATCATTCTCCCTGATAGTAAGCTACTTTATTACAGCTTTTATGACTTTTTATCTCGTTATTTGACTCGTTTTGAACCTTATATTCTCAAATATCGATTTTGTCCCGAACCCTTGATAAGGTTCTCGGATGGCTTTATTTAGATACAAGTACAAGTGAGGATGAGGAGGTAATGAGGAGGGCGCCCTCTCTCGGCCGGCGATTGAATTCGCATTATACGTACTTGTTGAGGGCTCTCGATGCTCCACGGACAACAAACTAGGTCAGAAGGTATAGTCGCAGATAACGTAAAGAAATGACGCAACACGTACTAGCTTCAAATTAACTTATTCAAATATAGAGCACTTATTTTATAGATCTTTTTTTAAATTAGTTTTTCATTTCACAATAGATTATACTATAAACCCTATGAAGCACGAACGAGTAAGTTTGTCGCGATATCTACATTCAAAACTCGCTGACAAAAAACACAATAACATGAAATATATAAAAAATATCCCTCCGTCGTTAGGCGACGCGTCGCTCGTTAGCGTCTGTCGCACGGTCAATTATTATTGTTTTTAACAAGGAACAAAATGAACAAGGAGAGCGTCCCTTTTTCCTGACAAAATACTTTCCTTTAATTTAGAAGTTTTTGATTTTTTCTTTCCTCAAACTTCGGCGACGTGACAAATTTAATATACTGTTAATATTTTTTAAATTTTCACTAATTGCATTTAATTAAGTGAACTGATATTTCTGAAACTAACAAATTTTCAAAAACATCAATATTTTACCTATATAGTGTTACTAATAATGAATCTCTCTCTAATTAGTAGTGTTATAGTACACTTAATAAGAATAATTTGTCTAATTAATATTAGACGGAGCGATACGTCGTCACTAGGTTATTGACATAAAGAAGATAAGTAATCATTCCATTTAGGAAATTAGCTGTAAAGCTGTGTTTATTGAGTTTCACTAATTAATTATGATGTTTGCGTTATGTTCTCGGGTCCTAATTGGGTATCAATATAAAGCTGTTGGTGCGATAAACTAGCAAAATAATTAGTTCGACGAGGTATCTCCGATAACAGCAACCTACGAGCACATAAAAAGAAACTAATACACATTTAAAAGCTTTTTAGTGCGTACAAACGTATTCCTCTGTTTCCTCCCTGAATAATATATTGTTACTAAAGCAAATTAAAGTACTCATTAAAGTAATGTACATTAGTGTACACCATAAAGTCAAGTCAGAAGACCTATATCGTATACTCGTGCCTAAAATAACGGAAAACTTTCCACCGCCATTCATCACCAATTTTTTAAATGGAAATATTACGTTTGAACTTGTTTGTTCAAACTTTCCTATGCTCGCATTATAAACGTGACTTTACTTAAACGTGCTACTTACACTTTACTCCATAATGAAGCCTCGAAGCCTTCCGTGACGTGTGCAGATTCTAAAAGAGAGATGGAAAATGATCCCGGCACCCAAATACCCCAGTTCCCATATCACCCCACATGCGAACGCCGATAATGGAGAGAAATTCCGGGCTCCTTGTATTGGTAGGTATCTCGACAAGTTCGCGCATGTCGTCGTTATGAGAACAAGTTTGGGACTACACGCCTTAACTATACTATACGACATACAGACTGTACGTCCGTACCGACTATACATACGTATTAGCACTAGCTCGCATTATACATATACGGAAACCTGAAGTAGCTTCGTGCTGTCGACCCTCACGTCACGACGTACCGCGGAGTCTTCTTAGATGCTTAATTATTATTTATTAGTACAGAAAAATCCTGATAATGGAGTAAATAGTACGGAGTTGGAATAATTATTATGATAATGATAATATAAGATGCTTATACACATAACTGTATCCTAACAGACAGATACTCCTGTAGTGTTTTTACCCGACAGTCCAAGAAAGAGGGTAGTGTTTTCGGGGTGTATGTGAGTATGTTTTGTGGTCCTGTATTACCTCCTGTTGCCACATCGGCTTGACCAATTCTTATGAGTGACGTGTTGTGGGATTCCTCATTACGTCCGGAATGACTAAGGCTACATTTTGCAGTCGGGTATTATGTTTTTTCTTTTAATAATATTACTTATTTTTTGTGTGACTTTAGATTAGATTTTAAACGTTTTTATATGTATTAAGTCACTCCGAAATTTCAAACCTCACCCCCGCAATGTTGTCGCGGAAATTACAGTGATATGGCGATAGCAATAGAGATGGATAGAGATAGAGAGAGAGGCGGGAGCTTAGACGAAGCAATGGGCGGGAGTGATGCTTTTGATCTTTAAAATTGACTAAATAACAATTGAGCCATTTAATTAGAATTAATTGAACTATTTTAATCACGTTTAAACTAACATTAAAGATAACCTATTTAATTCCTTTCACTTTAAATTCACACTCACGGACTTTAAAACTCATTAGAAAAAAATATGTGCATTAAATGAACGCCATTTTTAATATCGAATAATATTTTTTTGTTTCTTACTTTTATGTGGGCGGGTTTTAGTTTTTGAAGTTATATTTTATTGCTTTTATAAGTTCTCTTTTCATGAACCATTTCACAAGCAAACGCAGGTCAGGATCAAACAATTTGAAAATCAACCGACGATCGAGGGGCAAACAATGAAAATGCATGAGCGAGAGCCCAGGAGGAGGAATTGAGAGGAAATAAACTTCCAGCGACCGACGGACGGGAACGTGAAAAGCACTGAGGAAATAACTACAGAGAAACAGCCCCAAACTCGTATTACGGTGTCAACTATAATACTCCGCGATGTGGCCGACAGCAGCTTACTTGTATGCGTGCCGGCAAATGCGCTCTAAGCTCTCTTCTCACATTGACATGTGTGTCGAGTGCAGTATGTGTCCCTATTTTACCCGACTGCTCAAGAAGGTAATAATAATAATACATCGTTCACAAAAAAACGAAGTTCCCCTTTTTCGTATCGAAATGTGGGAAACATAATACTAAAGCAAACTTATACACACTAGTACTAGAATTGAACTATTATTGATCGAGTGAGCGAAGCGAACCAAAGTCTGGCAACATTTGCTGTGATCTGTTCGTATATTGGTACTCGCGTACGGGTCGTATCTTTCAACCAATCTTGTCAAAAGTTGGGATACAGGTTCTACAATAGAAATAGTTTATTTTAGTCATCGGCGATATTTATTTTGTCAAATTTAACAATTCATCAACATCAGAGACATCAACAACTCGCGAGCTTGGCCGATTTTGCTCATATTCAATATTCTTGTTCAGAATCGAGTACCGATTTTTTTCTGCCAAATATTATCAAAATGACGCCGCAGCAAACTTCCCCCCTTTTTGGAGGAAATACTCCAATCAAAAATCGCCCACGACAAAGAAATCTATGAAAATATTGTTGAATTGAAGTTCTGCGAAAAAGTTTGTGCTCGCGAGGTGTACAGAACTACTAGTTACCCTGTGGTAACCATAGCGAAATAAATCATACTTTTATTGATTTTCAGTCTAAGATGAACGCGGTAAATAGGACAAGGGCTCAGTTTTAACTCAGTTCAGTTAAACTCAGTTCGCGCCTGTTCGTACCTACCTAGCTGTCTTGTATCCCCGATAGCTAGGTACCAACAGGGTGCTTTGATTTATTCATATAAATAATGTTGATCTTAGGAAAGTTTTTATAATGAGCCAAACCAACTCACAACTTTAAAAAAAGAGTATAAAATTATATTTTTAAAAATCCTGACTGCATGAGATACAAACTGAAAAGATGTAAACAAGCCATATTTAAAATGAAACTAAGAAAATTACTCTCAAAAATAAAAATAAAAAGAGTTGTAAGTAAATAACTTGTAGAAAACATATCGGGCTATGCTTAGTAGGGTTCCATAGCTGCGTAAGACGTAGGAAGTATTTATCCATTTTTTCCGCTTATCTCAAAAAATAATTCAAATTATTTCAAATTCAAATTATTTATTTCATCTAAGTACAGATCAATAATGTAGCAGCACTATACCCCAAACTGGGTTCAATTAAGTACCCGTATCTTGGGGCTTAGGCCTTCCCTGCAAATTAAACTATTTAAAAGTACATTTAATGAAACATTCGGTTATGGAACTACAAAATTATAGAATTAAATTAAACAGTTATAAATATGTATCAGCTTCCGCAAAAAGAAAGTAAGAACACAGAGTTTAAAAATTTAGGTTTGATAATAATAGCTTTAAAAAAATTTGAAGACTTCAGTAAGTATTTTTTTTAGTATTTTTCAGTAGTAATTTTTTTTTTTTTTACAAATTATATCATTTTATTTTATTAATTTATTTTTTAAATATAAAGTTGCATTTCAATTATTATAAACTAAAAACAAATTACATTTACATTACATTAAATTGAATTAAAAATTATTAAAATTATCAGATGTTGCCCGAAATAATTTTATAAGAAAGTTTTTACTAAGATCTATCAACACGGGAGATAACAAGTTTTGATATGCATAGTTTAGAAACAGCAGGAGGGGACACATTGCAAGCAACTTTGTCGGCCCATATTTTTCCAAACGGTACGTCTGATAAAAAAAATGGTGTGGGAAAACTTAACTCCATTAAACGACCTATTCAATGATAACCCAAGTGTGCGGAACATGCGATTTTTTTTTTACCCCCACTTTACATGTATGGGAGCTACCCTTATCATACAAAAAAATAATTTTATTTTTGAAACTGGAGGTTGTGCAAAATTTCATGCATAAACGTTTAAAACTTTGGAAGTTATAAGGCTGGAAAGGATTCAGACAGACAGACAGACGGACGGACATGACGAACTTATAAGGGTACTTGTAGTACTACGGAACCCAAAAAATGAGAGAAAATTAAAACTGTGTATTTGACGTTACCAATAGTTGTGCTGGCCCAGGCTCCAAATAAATGAAAAGAATTGAATTGAAAAATGTACTAAAGGACACTTAAAATTACATGTTATAAGATCAAAACACACAGACAGAGCCGTTTTTGATCGTGAAATATTTGTAGCCGGTGTGCAGCATTTGTAGTATTCGCAGTATTTTTAGACGGGCTTTTTCTTTTTCTCGTCTTTACCTCGACGTACATCGATGATCATAATGTGGTTGCTCAAACAAATGCATGGCAACGTTCAAAACTGGTAGATTAATTAGTGGACCAAAATTTATACCTCATACTGTACTGAGGATTTTGAACTCGTACAATCCTGGTCCTGGAGCCCATCTCGAACTCAGGTAGATTACTATTTGAGTCCACGGTATTTATTACAAGTGTTTCTCTGCGAGTATATTACTTATTTATTGTATCAGAGGACCTCAGACGAGAAAGGAGGACTATTCACTTCTCTTTAAGGGAAACCTCGTCCTCTGGGAGAAAAACAAAACAATTAGTAAGGGTTGAATTTCAAACGGAATTAGGTCAAATTATTTTCTGCACAATGGAACGTTTCATTGTAGCTAAATCAAAAGCGTGACACATTTTTTGTTACAATTCCGTAAACAAACCCTATTGAAATGTATTTCATTAGATAAATGCTAAAAATGTTATCAGGACACATAAATATGTTACAAGCAGGAAATTATCGGGCGAATAATTAGATCCTTACGTTATTTAATAATAGTTTAAAAGAAACTATTCGTATCATAATTTAATTTTGCGAATGAACGCTCAAGTCTAGTCTTGTTCTATAAAGATCGGCCGTTACTGCAGCCGCTGGAACGGCTGAGCTCTCGTTACACTACAACTGAGCGCCATTAAACAGCATGCTCCGTTTTATTTTATTTTTTGACCACTAACAATATAAAACATCAGATCACACTAACTCACTGAACAGCAAAGCGAAACTAACTGTCCGAATCTGTGTTTGCTTAATACATTTTCACGACAAAACGGTCGGAGCACGGAGGCAGTGTGCAACATGGAAGTAAATGGACAGTATATTACTTATCTGGAAAAACTTTGCCGCGTTTATCTAGTTATTATTATAATGAGAATTATCCCGCGTTATTATGAAGTTAGATAGTACGAGAAGTTACGAGTGTTGACGAGTTCCAACCGAGCTTCCTTTGCCGGCTTCTAATGACGGAAATACCTTCTTTTGTTGACGCATGAAAGGACCGAATGCGTCCATTGTGGTCGCGATTGATTTCCGATGGAAGGTGAACATGATTCGAGGGTAGCCTGGAACAAAGGCCTTACAACTTTACTATTGTCTCGACGTTCGGGACTTACACAATGTTATTTAAGGACTATTGAATCCTTTCACATATTACAGTACATACAATAACGTTGACTGGAACAGCCATATCCAATCAATGTTCTTTTTATATTTCTTTAAAATTATGTTTCTTTCTTTCTATTTCTTTGCAAATTGCAATTGCATTTGCTATAGTTATATCACCCCCCCATGCCGATTACCTGATACGAAGTTGGTTTCGGCTTGGTCCATAGCGTCCAGAGGACCACAAAGGCTTTCAACTTAGCTGGTGATAATATAGCTTAAATGGTTTATGGATTAGCCTATGTTTTCTTTAAACAAACATATGAAACTTATAACAGGCACATTGGAAGCGCTCTGTGTTGAATATCACTAAGGATCTACAGACAGGATCAAACGGAACCTTTCTGACTGTTTATTTATTTATTTATCAATTATTTTCCATTGGGTGGGCATTTCAGGTTACCCCAATTCGCCCACCCATAGACCATAATCTAAGGTTAAAAAACTAACTTAATAACTGTTGTACATACCGTCCCAGCTATAGAGTTAATAAGCCACCTACGTCACGTACTATTCACGTGAATGGTCAATCATTATTGTCAAGTGGGTCGAGAAGCCGACTCGTCGCTTGCAGTAACTCTACACGCAGGAAATAATAGCAGCGAGAAGGTAAGTAATCGTCTAGTATTTTTCCAATCCTTGTAGAGCCAATAAGCCTCAGTAAGTAGGGATCGAGTCGATATAAGTACGTCCTAGTAAAGTAATTGTTCAGTAGGCGAATCTTTCGATAAACATTAGTACGTAAAGTACAATTATGTTATCAGAAAAGAGCGCTGTTATTTCTAAGGGTGTCTACACATGGCCTGACCTGACATTGTGTGAAAGAGATGGCTATATGTAAGTTTCTGGGGGACCAAAAGGGAGAAGCTATAACCTTAATAATTTGTTTCTTTTGTTCCCGTGAAATTCAAGTCTAGCTGTCCCTTTCACACGGTGTCAGGTCAGGCCATGTAGCGAGGCCTTAACACATTGATAGCGTTGCATTACCTATGTAATGTTACGGATTCTCTTTCAATGTATCAGTTTTGCCGAGGATCAGAGTCTCGTAGTAAATTTAGACTCTCAAACCGTTACGGTCCTACTCTAATTATTTTTTTATTAATTTTGTAAATAATATTTTTTTGTTAAGCATGCTGTAGTTATAAACGTACTTGTACGTATAATTTCGTTAGTAGGTATAAGCTTTTTCGTTATAATCTGAGTCCATAATGTGATGAGTCCATAACATGGCCTAGCGGTTGTAGTTATAGCACAGAATACAGAACGGCTAATCCCCACCCCCCCGATACAAGGTACTTCATCTGCTCACTGCAAACAGGCTGAGCCTATCACGTGTGTGCGTTCGTATATAGACGTAAACTTGCATATGTAGTTGGTGCTAGTCGAGTCGAGGTCCACTGTCCCTTGAAGCTGTCAAAAAATCAAGCATCTAAGTCAACGCAATCAAAAGTTACGGCCGTTTACGCCGCATTTTTTGTCGCTTTGCCCACAGATCACACACGCGAATCAAAATCTATAGCGTACTTCCCGTTGACCTAGAATCATGAAATTTGTAAAGAAGCAATGTCTTACGGCACAAGTAAAGGAATAATCCTGAAAATCATTAATTTGTAGTTGTATCACAAAATTATTATATATTGCTATTACAGACTTAAATTTGTATCGGAGAAAAGACTTGACGTATTATCGATGTATGGGAAATATTTTTTTCAACTACAGAGTTAAGTAGGTACGGAAGCGCCGGTTCGCGAGTCAGGCTCGCACTTGTCCGATTTTTTTATGAACAGCGGCACTTTGCCTACTGTGAAACCAATCTTTATTATCTTTGTGTAAAACAGTCCCAACTCTCAGGAAGGAAAGTGCGATTGTTTCTTTTTAATTAAGCGCCCTCTGGAGGCACGCTTCTAATGAGGGACTTACCCTACTCATTACGGAGGGGCATTTATACTCCTAGTATACCCGTATTGTGTTATTTTTCATTTCTTTAAATAAATAGAAATAGTATTGTGAAAGTATTGGTTTGAAGAGATAAACATACAGTCAACGTAAAAACTAACATTCAATCATTTTCATTTTATAAGGACGTTCAGATTAGGTGTATGCAAATACATCTAATCTATTTATGGTTAAAAAAAGAATGCTTTAGGCAACTAAAGCATTATTTTTTTAACAATAAATAAATCAAAATTATGTATTTTAATGCCTACACTCTGAGAACTGCGCAAAAGAAAATTTTAAAATACCTACCACGTTGTTTGTAAGTGGAGACCTTCGAAAATAAACTGCCAGCAATAAATCACTTTTCGGTATCCAAATTGACTTCGGAATAGATATTAGCCCTAGATATTATTTGGGACACGTAGAGAAGTAGTCAAGTTACATTCTGTAATCATCTGGTACGCAGTGTGATATCATTTTCCCAAAAGGTTTTTTTTACATAGCTTAATATTATGATGTTTTTCAGGCGCGGGCAAAAATACACCTTCCCCGGGGGGTAAGTAGATGAATCTTCATTATCTTGCTCACGTTTCTGCGTTTTTCCACAAGAAACTCGTTCCATTTGTCTAATTAATTTACATTCAAAGTTCGTCCATTAAAGTCGGCGCTGCAATGTAACTCCCGTGCTATGCTACGAACTATGACTATACGTACAGTTGTTACAATTCACGAGCGCGACTAAGTTTTACTATGTTCAGTTGTTTGCGTGCACATTGTGTTTATGTGCGCTGGATTTCTTATCCAGAGGTTTACTTCACTGCTCCAAGCTCAAAGCTCCAACTTGTACACAAACAATACTCGCGAACGTTTGTGAATTATAAAACGTCTGTCAAGTCAGAGACATGAATGCAAAACTGAGCAAAATAGTTTAGTAGAGCTTAGAAGCCGCCCAATGAACACGGTAAAGATCGAATAAGATAAAAAAGTCGTAATTGGCAGTTTCAAGAACTAAAAAGAGTAATTGTAAGTAAAAAACGACATGGTTTTAATACTGTTTTGCAATTTATCCGGCTTAACGGGTTTCGACGTAAAGTTGCTTCTTATACGCGTATATTCTGTTCTTCATAAAACTGTATCAAACGACTTTTTCTCATGGTCTGTATAGACACGTTACTGTTAAGATTGGGAGGCGAGTGGAACACCGATTCGCGCAACTACTGGCGCGAGCGACTGGCTCAAAAACACTGCGTTTGTATTCATGGCCATGCACGCTTCAATGGTTCCTCGCTACACGGTTTCGCGCTGTTCGGCACTGAGTAAGAAATTCTTAAAGAGACCATTTAGACAAAAATAAAATCGTAAAACTTAAAGGGCTTCCTTAAAGTTTTAAGTTTTTTCCTTCTTTTAAGGACTCCCGCTAGTTAACGTGGGTACGTGACGGGAGCGGGCGCGGGCGCGGGCGTGAAATATTAAACATATGTGGCAAGTTACAAATATGCCAGTGCTCACGTACAAAACGCAGGTGCGGTGGAAGTAGCGTGGAAGCTCGCGACTCGCTCGCGCCCGCTAGCTCTATGTGCGCAACCACTAAGTACTTCCTACAAGCACATCGATGGCTGCGTGAGCCTCAGAATTATGGCTGAACAGGCGTCTTTAATGCCTCCGTTTGTGTCGTATTTGCTGCGCTTTCTGGGAAGTACATAATATATACTTACTTTTGGAGTCGTAACTCTGAAACAATTTCCTTATCTTTGGCCCTTCCGCCGAAGCGCCCGCGTGTATGTTGGAATATTTAATAGGACTGCCGGAGGAATGATGCCAATCACCGAAATAGCAGTACCTTCAAATAACAGCTTGTAACACACCGGCTGCGAGGATATTTTTTGTTTACTTACATAGGGTGCGTAGCCAGATTGATTCGGCCTAGTGGCGGCGTTTTCAATGGTGCGAACCGGTCTCCTTCTACCTGCTATAACAAATTCTCGTCTATAAGCGTTAAAAAAATATGTATACCAAAAGGTCTAGAAAGAACCAACAGTGGGAACGAGGACTTTTCTTTATACTATTATTGTAAATAGACAACAAGCTATTTATTTGTAACCGCCAGCTCTCAATGGCAGCTGGGATTTGAAAGGCCCTATATGCTCATTATTATTATTTCAGTTACCTACCTAGTCATAATGTATAGAAATAATTATGTAATTATGTCGTTCTTCCAAATCCAAACTTGAGTGGTTGAACAATCAATTACGATTGTTCGACCACTTGCAACGTTTTCAATCGAGTTGGCGTTTCATAGATAAGTTTAAATTCAAATTTTATCACGATCCGTTCAGCCGTTTAACCGTGATACTTCTAGTTACTTCCTATGGTTCGCTAGTTGGCGTTGATAAATTTTTGTGCGTTTTTTGATGTTTTGTTTGGATTGACAGTTGTAATCGCGCAAGCGAAGTTTTTTCCTCGAGACGAACGCATTCATTTTATCCTCAAAGCTTTATTCTTCCTGTTACGACTGCGACTATATTTCTCTGAATTATAATATTAGTTAGGATGTCAGAGCATGAGCGCGCTAAAGGAGTCCGGTAAATAATAGGAATGTTAGCCTTATGTTAGTCCAAGATATAAAGTAACTCCACACTCCACAGGTCAATTTTATCCAAATCCGGTATTGACATAATTCGTCCAATATAAATATAAATAATAAACAATATATAACAATAATAAAAAAAAAAACGGTTACATGCCTACAAAATTTAAAGAAGATGGGTTTAACGGTTCGCAAGTTATTATCGGACAAATATACAAACAAATGCCGAGTTGTTCCATTTAAACTCTAAGACCTACGCTTCTGTCGATAAATTATTTGTTGAATCTGATTATGCCCTGTAATACTCGTAAAAATAAAATGTATTAAAACTCATGCCCTTAATAATAATAGAACTTCTACAAACCAGAAAGATATTTTTATTACACATTATTATTACTCTACCTTCTATGAGCCTCATATTTAAATGTTCAATGTAGGTAGAACCCTGACGGGCCTGTGAACACAACAAAATTCCGAGCCGAATTTGCCACAGTTTACAATATACATAATTCACGTTTACGCCCAGAAAATCAGGCGTTTCCGGGCCGGTCCGCGCCAACAAAAGATTTTTACAGAAAGTTTTTCCGTTTGCCCCTTTGTCGCCGCGTTTAATCTCGTCGCGCTTTTGCGTTAACTCTCTTTGTTCCAAAGAGTTTTTTCTCTAATAAACCTGCCGCGGACTCTTGATAAAGCGAGTAAAGTAAGCTACCGAGGGCCTCGAACCTGTTATAATTTTGTAAACAGACAAAAATACCGAACATTTTACAGCTGGACTTCTAAAATTGATCGAAGTGTTCTACCGTGATGGGTTCACCTCGACTCCGGAGCGACTTGAAGAACTCCACACCGTTTCAAGCACAGTAGAACGTCGAATGTCCTACTGGGACGCGTAGTCCGGCTTCGATGTTCGTCGGACCATACACGATATAAGTCGCTTATGTGCTTTGCTATCTGGTTCTGTGTCGAGGCACACAGTTTATTATATACCTTACTACATACCTTACAGAGTTAACTTTTATACGAAGCGTCAGTTCTTCGGCTTATCGTAGAAATCTATTTATCTTATCAGAATAAGAGGGCTTATTAGAGACGCTCTACTAGTACACGAGAGTAGACTTGCACGTCCCCTTTACTGGTGGAATTTGTTTCACCAGTAAAGGAGACGTGTTTCAGATAAGTATAGATAGATAGAAATTCTTTATTGTGTACACCAAAATAATAATAAAACACATATAGAACTATCTTAAAAGCTAGTGCCACAGGAGCGGCCTTATCGCTAAAAGAGATCTCTTCCAAGCAAGCTTTGCATGGAATGTGTTTTGTTTAGTAAATAATACTAAATAAGTTTTTGTGGCAAAAAAATATTTTTCCAGGCAAGCTTTTATAAAATCCGTTATTGCTACTGTACATTGAGCAACACAGGTCTGTGGCCGTCGGGCCAGTACTGTGTTGCTCAATAGTACTGTAAGCTGATCAAAATGAGTCTAAACATCAATCTCAGCACGCTGTCATAATACTGCATTGTCATAGGAACTTGACAGGCGCAAAATTTAAACTCAATTTTAGACTATTTCCCGGTCTAAAATTGAATTGCAAGATTTGACCTTAACATACATACATACATATATACATACATTGCAAGTTAAATAAAAGCCTGTAAAATTTCATTTAACTTCATCAACTTTGCTTGTTAGTAGTAAACTAACAAGAAAAGTTGATCGATTCACAGTTTATTTGTTGTCAGTGACAATGTGATCGAAGATGCTAGTACATCTATCCAGGCAGATTTGGTCTCGCACCCGTTTGCTCCGTATTCTCGTCCCTCACACAGTCCGGTAAAGGAACGGAAGGAAAATCGCTGAAGCAGGAGAAAGTTATCTGGTTGCTCAGGGCTCAATGCGATTGTTTTATATACCTACGTGTTTTATATTATCCATCCCAGAAATCTAAATTGTAACAGAAATACAAGGTAGTGTGGTGGAGTAAGTCAAATTAAATCAAGATTAGGTAAACCAACGTGAGGCAAGGCAACGTGAGGCAAGGACAGTTGAGATAAGGCGCTCTAATATTTCGCACATTAATAAATTACAAGACGCGGCTAATGTAATGAAATTATTCAGCCCGGGTTGAGATACATTAGCGATGCCACTCTCTACTCTGGGATAGAACGGCGAAACACGTTTCGGGAAACCATTCGAGCTTATTAAATCAAGCTCACAAATTCTGCTCAAAGACATAAAGGGGTAGACACCTAATCAGCAAATCAAACTATCCTGAAAAAAGGACCAGTATTGACGCACCTGTCAAAACAAATTAAGAGCTCCAGACAGTTGTTCTCATCGCATACTGATAAAATTTCCGAATAGCAAGCCTTATTATAAGGAGAATTCTGTGATTATGTTATATTTTATTTAGGGTGTACATAATAGTAATAGTTGTATTCACGAGGACGCGCCAGACACCTTACAAGAACTAACACAGCATTAGGAGACACGCAGGGGACGGCGTACGTTCCACTGCGTTTCTAGACATTTGAATTCACCAGGACGCGCCATACTCTTTACAAGTCCTGGATACGGGTGCTTAAAATTCATGCACCTAGTTTGGGGAACAGCGTTACAACCTGAAATGATTTTGAACCTACTATTTGTGACAATAGAAAATATTTGTAAAGGAAGGAAGGATGGAAAGAATTCATGGTTACTTACTTTGTGGTGATTTTTGCTAAACGGTGGTTTTATGTAAGGTTCATATTACCATATTATTTGGGTTACCAGTTTGGGCATAATTTTTCGTTCACTTCGTATAATTCTATCTTTAGCTGTGGGATCGTTTTACCCACCTATGTGTACAAAATTATCATTTAGCGAGCTTTCGAGAAATATTAACTGATTCCGAATAAATATTTAATACTAAAAGAAAAAATATGCCAATATTAAAACACTTAAACAAGTATTTTTTTTTTTTACATTTGTACTAAGTATATTATAATCTAAACTTAAATGTACAAACTAAAACTATAAACAAAACTAAAATAAATTCTAAAATATCTACAAATAAAAAACCGCATTTACGTCGCTGTCTACGGGTAAGGTGCCCAAAAAGCTGGCGACATTATAATAATAATAATAATAATAATAATAAGTTTTATTCATGAAAAAATGAGTATTCATACAATTTTTGAGAAGCCAAATTACAAAAATACCTTAGTCTTTATTGTAAACAAACACTTAAGCAATCGATATGCAAGAAACTGGATATCTAATATAATAGAAGAAAAATTATACATTCAATAAGAACATGCAACTTAATATTAGAATAAACAGTTGCTTCAATTATTATATAATTACGTTAAAATAATTTTGAAATCTAAACTGTGATTAGTCTTTTATCTATATTTATTTTATGGAGTTAAAAATTTAGTTAAGCTAGTCAAACCCTGGTCTCCACACTAGGATTCCCTGTATCGTGGAGACCAGTTTTACGCTAGAAAAAAGTACAAAACGTCGGACAACACTCAACAAAAAGACAAACAGAGGGCAATATTAAAAAGTGCGAAGGGTACGCAAATGAGAATACGACACCTTATTTTGTTTTGTGTTTGTGTTGAAGCATCTTCACGTAGCACCAAACTCAAACGAGTTGGGCTCGTGAAGAAATTCAAGACTGTGTTTTGTATATGTGAAAATGTTTTATGCAAGAAAAAATTATGAAATAAGGTACTGAATTATGTAAAAGGTAGATTACATGCGACTATAGAAAGTACATCTATAGGTTCTTATATGTGTTTAGATAAATGCTCATTCAAGTATTTCTAGGATTTTTTCAGTTTCACATAGTACATTACCCCGTTGAATTGCCAAGCTCACCCTTTGACCGAGGTAAGCGCCAGCTCTTTGGTCACCTGTAATTTCGACTAGGCGCCTGGACAGCTCCTTAACTAAACAACGGGCGGCCGGACCCCAAGGTCCCATGGTCTCAACCCCAAACGGAAGGAATATGTATCCCTCGCTGAGCGATTCATATTTCCTCCGTTTGAGGTTTTCCGCCATTTCCGCCGCTGCACCAGCCGCCCTCGAAGTGCTTTGGAGGTGGGAGGGTGCCAGAGTATTTGCACAAGTTGCCTCCCATACTAGTGGTATCCCACGACTCCAAGGAACTAAAAATAACTTAAATAAGTTTAAAAATTATGAGACCATTATATTTTTTATACTTAAAGAGATCATTATGTACCGCTACGTTTCAATTAATTATCTACTTTCTGCTTCACGAGGAACGAAGGATAGGAACGATAGGAACACTATTTACTTTGCCATTTACGTATTGTAATTCGGTTGTATTTTGAAGGACATCAAATGGTAGATCAATAAAATGTACAACTCCTTGCAGCTTACAGCTTAGTAAATTTCTATTTTATTTTCCTACGGGAGTCTATCTGGAATCTCTCCCAGGTCATAAAAGGCACGAGACAAGACTTTGAGTTTTATGTGTACTTAATGTACACATAACCTTATACCTACGTAAATGTAACCTTGGTCGTCTAGTTGTGATGTTACTAACTCTAACCCGTACGAGACTGATATCAGTTTATAAACTGTAACGAGCATTATATTTTTACACTGATGAAACATTCGCTATCGTAGCCTGAATAGTATTATAATAATAATAATAAATCATTTATTTTTGCATAAATTATGTAATTATTGTTTGTCCCGAGCTGTGAACGTGCCGCATGAATGTCGTAGCATGCGTTGGCATGTAAAGCCATGTACAGACTTTGTGCAACACAAAATTCAATGTAACGCGAACATTTTACAGGCTGCACACTCCATGCGTGTCGACTACAACATGTATCGTAGACCTACATTTAAATACGAGTGCACTAACAGACAACACACTACATTTCTTCACAAAAACTGTGCCACGTAACACAAATGTCTTACTGAACACAAAAATGTGTCTTTGGATAGTGGATAGAGGTGCGCGTAACGTTTTTATACTTATAAAACCACAGAGCGGTGGGCTCCGAACACAAACATTGGTCCGGTTACGGACGCACTTACCGTGTCTTGACAATTTCTATCGGAAAACAGTAATACATACAAATGCAAACTTTGTAGTGTAACAACAAATACAAGATTGGTTTTAATAAAACGGAAATACTCACGTTAAATGAGTCGGTTATTCCGACTACAGTTTTGATCACATTTGCAGTGCACGCTGCAAGGCAAGATGAGGTCGCGCGCGTGTCACGCTTAGAATTCCATTATGAAGGTCACCTAAATTACCCTTATTTTGCAAAAATTCATGCATTTAAGTTTATAACTTTGGTTATAATGCTGTAAAGAATTCAGACAGACAGACAGACGGACATGACGAACTTATAAGGGTTCCTTTTAGTACTACGAAACCCTAAAAACCAGCCAAGTGCGAGTCGGAGTTCCTCAAACTTTTCACCTAGATCCTATTCTAGACACCACACCGGAGACCCGTATCTACGATCACGTATCACGATCCAATTGCAGTTCCCAACATTACTTATTGCATTATATACGCAAATCTATAATAGCACTTAGCTCTTTATTAGCATATTCGTTGGTATATTCCTTTTGTAAAGTCTTTAGTATTTATATTCCGTTTTAGTTGATAAAATATTTGTAAAACTTGATAAATGGCACGGACCCCGGAGTCCGTGGAGCAAATTGTAAAAAAAAAAAAAAAAAAAAAAAAAAAAAAAAAAAAAACATTACTTATTATTATAACCCTTTACTGCACTCTCGGACTAGACCCCGGAGTCCCCCGGCCGCTCCTGACCGGCGCGCGGCGCCGCAAGTTACATGTTTATGATCTACGAGTTACGAACCACGAAGAAATAATAAAGATCTGTGCATGGGTAATTGAGTCAGGTTGGGGGCCAGGGAGTCGGAGGTCGGGATCCGGGAGTCGGGAGCGTATATAGACGCGGGAACATATTTTTTGTAATAAACTGCCGGAACTTTGTTTATGGACCGATAAGGAAGTTACTGTGTTTTGACGTTAACTCTTAAATTATTCATTGGACCTGTGACAGCTTGCCAGGCTACTGTAAGCAATACAACACATTATCTTAGTAGTACATTATCTTAGTTGGCTAAATGCCAGTTCTCACTTCTAAGGTGTTGTAACAAGAATATAAATACTATTTATTTTTTGTTCGCAAGTTTGGTGATTTTGTCATATAATTAGACACTGTAATTTAGAGCGTACTAAGACGATAATGGCGGTGTTAGCGGGAAGCTTGTTACTAAAGCCGCATTACAGCAGCACTGGCGGCGAGTGCCGCATAATAAATATAAAACTAACGTTACGGCTGCACTTGCAGCTGACAATACGGCGCCGCGGTCCGCACGAGTCTAACAACACACACACATTTGTATTCTATGTGATACGCTGAATGCGACAAGTTATAACGCCCGATGGAAGTTATAGAAACTTGTATTAATGTAGCGAGCGAAAAGAGGCGTTGGAGGATCGCAGGTGTTCGTAGCACAATCACGAATAGAGTGACCATGACTTGCTGTCATTTTTCTTTCATTTGAAGTCATTTCGAAAACTTTGTACCGAGGTGGGTAAAACCAAAAAATACGTATCCTTTACAACCGTACAACAATCTTTAAGTACAGAAAATTTAAGTCGCATAAATTACCGTTACAAAATGTCCTTATTACTTTATATAAATTTAACTTCAATTGAATCCATTTATTTTTTTTGTATTATTTCTAAAAAAATATTTTTTATTTACAAGAAAAATATTACTTGCAATGAAAATGTTTTAATCTTAAATTAAATCTTAATCTCTTTCTTTTCTTCATTCCTTCTGTGTTTGGGGGCGTAGGTTCGATTCCCATTTAGGACAAACATTCATGTGATGAATATTTGTGTTTGTTCTATGTCTGGGTGTTAATATCTGTAAAAGAATGTATTTAAAAATATCTATGTACGTATATCAGTCTCTGGCAGCCATATTACAAGCTTTGTTTAGTTTGGAGTCAGATGTCCGTGTGTGCAAAAATGTCCCAGATATTTATTATTTATTTATTATTACTGTGCCCGTAGTGCAGAAAAAAGCGGCCAAAATACTGGCAACATTGCCACGTTCAATGACAATATGTAGTTTTTTTCGATCCTGTGTCAGTGCACGAGGGGCTAAATTTTTTAATCGCCCGTAAGTATGATATTTCGCCCAAAAATATTATGCTAAATGAAAGATTTTTACATTACTATTAGTACACAACAACTATTAACTATTAATACTAATAGTAATGTAGTAAACCACCACCTAATGTTGTAGTGGTAGGGCTCTCTTGCAGAGTCCGCCTGGGGAAGTACCACACCTTTGCCAGTTATTCAACCGCCAAGCAGTAGTGTGCAAGCATTACTGTGTTCCGGATTGAAGGGCAATGTTACCAGCGTAATTACTGGGCATACAGAGATTAAACATCTAACATCTCAGGGTGACGAGCGCAATGCATTGCCGCGCATTGTTTTGAACTGTTGAAGTTCAAAATTCTGGGTGGCACTGAACTGTTATGGGCAAGCGTGACGCTTAACATCAAAAAAACCACGAAAGTCTAAAGCAGTGTGAAAGATTTTTATCGATGGAACAAATTGGAATGGTTCAAACCACTCGTTGCGTTAGCGAGTGATATAATTATATGAAAAATGCGTTTTTTGTTTGGAATTCCTTGCGAAAGATAAATGATATCTTGGTGCAAAATACCATAGAGGCGATCCAAAAATGGTGCCGCGGCAGCGGCCGCCGAAGCGCCAGGAGAAATTGGCAGGAGGATAGTCCTGTCGCGAGGTTTTAGCGTATTCGATATTTGAAATTGTATAGCTGTCGCTCTGTATCTCGTGCGTATGCGATCATCATCATCAGCCGGAAGACGTCCACTGCTGAACAAAGGCCCTTAGACCGCCACACCGACCGATAACTTGCCACTTGCTGCATCCACAGGTTGCCGGTTGCCGGTCCACTTTGTGGGATGCCTGCCTGCGATGCATCTTCCAGTTTATGTTCGCCACTCAAGAACCTTTCTGCCTTATCAATTATCGGTTCTTCGAGCAATGTGGCCTGCCCATTGCCAATTCAGCTTGCAAACTCTCAGAGATATGTCGGTGACTTTGGTTCTTCGGCGAATATCCTCATCTTGATGGATGACGGACAGATTACAGACCCGCAAATTACAGTTTATACTTATCATTAAGTCGTGTTAGCACAGTGGGAGCACGCTCGCCTCACATTCGAGGGGTCTCGGATTCGAATTTTAATTTTATACGAAGCGATTTTTCGTATAAAACCTTTGTAACTCTTTTGTAATTCTACAGCCTGCGTGTATCTTACAATTATTATGAAAATATACTAACTCACCATATAAGTGTGTATGTATGTATATCGAGCACCAGCACCGCGACCGAGTTCCTCCGTATTTACCCTGTTATCATAACTTGAGGGTGAATGAAAGAGTGTGACATAATGTTTATGCTAATTCTGCTAAACAACCCGCCTTGAGGTAACCGACGTAACGCGGCCGTGTATTAAATAGGATTCATGATCCAATTATAACTACTACTTCACGATTTCGACCGTACGACGTTACATAGAAGGCTTAGTATCCTATGAACTTTGTGAACCCCTTTTTGAAACCCTGGAAGGATGTCAGGTGAATGATGTATGCTTTAAACTTCCACATGTTTATTATTACGTACATATTTTAATTGTGTTCAAATTCTTGTTTTATTAGGTAGGTACTGTAACGAATCTCAATACCTGGAAAGTAAGAAAATTAATCATACGTACAAAAACGCTCGTACGATGAATACAAATCATCGTCGCCATTTTACTTAACAATTTAAATGTTATTAAAAGAAAATCAAGATACCCGACTGCAAAATGTAGCCAATGTTACTCCGGACGTAAATACGAATCCAAGGACACGTGCTCATCACGATCAGTCAAACTGAGTCTATAATGACCAATCTGTAATTCCGCTGCAATAAAAATAAGTATGAAACCAGTGAAGCAGTTTAGCGTATAAGAGATGCTCTCTGCTTCAGCCTCTTAAATCTCAGCAGTGCGAGCTGAGATATCAGCCTACGATAATGCTTAAGATAAGTCGGTCACATTTTACGTATTTTAGCTTCGTTTCGGATTTTATCGCGAAACTCCGAGCATAGCTCTCTCCATTGCTTGCAGTGTGACTGGCCTTTTGGAGAAACTCTGTCTCCAAAAGGCCAGCAGTTAAGAACCACGTCTCAGTTCCATATGTCATCACTGGCAATACACATTGGTTGAAGACCTTTGTCTTCAGGCATTGCGGGATTTCGGACGAGAAGATATCATGCAATTTCCTGAACGCTGCCCATACGAGTTGGATTCTTCGGGCGACCTCTTTGTCAAAGTTGGATTTACCTAACTGGACAATCTGTCCAAGCTAGTTGTAATGGTCAACAATAATACAATACAATATAACTTTATTAGACACCGAAAATACAATTAAATTTAAACTAAGCAATCATGAAATATCCGGTAGTATAATGGACGGCCTTATCGCCTAAAGCGATAAGCGTAAGCGTAGCGTTTGAGCGTATAGTTCCCAACGACTATCCGTACAGTACGAATTATGTACAATCTTCGAAATCCGCTGTATATCGATATAGCATCAGAATTTTCCATATTATATACTATCAAAAATCAATTATATTCGAATCATTAATCGTTGCCAAAAACAAATGAACGACGCCGCGGTAAGCGCTAATTGGCTGTAAATAATTAATGTAACGGTTAAACGATTGTAAAAATGTGGGGCGATGGTTCCTCTGTGCGTGCACGCTGCGTCACCGCGCGGCGCGACGCGTGCCGCAGGCAACGTCAGAATAACATCTGCCATATTACAGCTACGACTAATGATAAAGGCATTAATATCATTGAATAATGTTCATGAAGTCAAACAAACAAGTAGGGATCAAACAATAACGTGACCGTGATCATTTACGTGACATATTGTTCACATTTGAGTACATTAAAAAAAATTGAATATAAATATAATCGTAAGAAATCAATAAATTACACACAAATTCTGAAAAACAATTTGCGTAAGATTTCAGTAAACAAAACCTCCTGGACGTAGGGTGTTCAATAACAAGTGATAATGAGTACGTTGCCGGTAACTTTCATTGTATGTTATTTTATTTTTCGTAATATTCGCTTTTTACCATAATACACTTGGAATATCCTTATTCTTAGCTTAAAATTCCTTTCTTAAAAAACTCTGAAAACTCTCATAAAAGTGAAACACGACTCAGTCTCTCTAATTATGAAACCTCGAAGCTACTGCTCGAACTACTCGACTTACGAAGCTGAGGTTGGCCGACAGATTCCTTACACTTCGTATGTCTGTGTAGATACCCGCTAACAAACAATTTTGCGGAAGGTATAAAAGCCTGTGGTTTGAACTTACACTCGTGAAATTTTACCAGGTTTAAATGAAACAGTTCCAAGATTTAACGAAGACGCAGGTAAATGTGACTAGCTAGTAGTCTTAATTTTTAATAAGCGTAGTGGAAATTATAATCGTGTCTATTTTTCTTTGATTCACAAATCAGAATACCATGTTGTAAGTAAAAATAATTTTCCTCAGAAGAAAATTAACTTTAATTATAATTACTTACGTAATAATGTTAATTATGACGTAAATATCTAAATGCTTTTAAAATTAGTAAAGAGCATAAATATTAATAGAGTTTCGTAACGAGCGGCGCAACACGAATAGACATAACGGATATTAGAAATAATGGTAACATTACCGTGAGCACAGGCAGTTAGGGCGGGAACCCGCTGAAGCTGTGTACAAATTAAGTTTCCCTGTAGTGTTTCATTTTGAATCAACTTGAATAAACAAAACGCTGACAAACCACGATGACACTTAAATTACTAGAAATGTAAAAAAAAAACTTATTTCAACTCAGCGTAGCTGCGCTCAGTTTTGATGGGTAAAGGTCACCGTAGACAAAATAAATCGGTAACGGATCGGCATCACCTCAACTTGATAGAAAAGATGACCTACATACCGCAATTCACAATAATCAGCATCGTAACGGCATCGATTTAAGAAAATGAATTTGGAGAAGAGATTTGGAGTTCCATAGAAAGAATACTGCACGGGTCAAGCTGGCGCGATGCCGATCCGGTACTGAGTTAATATGTCTGCATTTACCTTGACGGGCCTAATTGTGACTATTAAAACGAGGTTTAAGTAACCGGCCGTCGGAACCTCTCGCCGCGCTTGATTACTCTCCAGCGACTGCTTACGAGTGGTGCGGTGTTTTTTTTACATGCAATATAATTAAATCTAACGAAGCAATATTGTAAAATAAAAAAATAAAAACAAAACTATATCCTCCTTTTTAGGCAGTCGGATAAAAAATAGATAAACTTTCCTTAGACTCAATAATTCGATCCTAATATTAGCGTAGTGTACAAGTGTAGTGAACGAATAAAAAGGCCCTTAAATAGTCCAGGTGTTAGTGCGCCGTCGACACCCCTGGAGTCGGCTCTCTACGGAAACTGCTGATCAGTATTATAACTATGTCATGTACCTACGTACGTGTGTGCCATGCGCACACTTCATTGTATATCAGATATCTTATATCAGTTTGGTGTCTTCTACAAACGCTATACGTTTATTTATTTATTTTGCAACTGAGTGACGAGACGAGCAAGTCGCTTGCTTAATGGTGAGCGTCGCTCTTGCTCATTAAAGTTCAGTGCCACATAGAATTTTGAACTTACACTGCTCAAAACCCTGCGCGGCAATACACTGAGCACTTCACTCGTCACCCGTCACACTGATATATTACATGTTAAATTTCTTTGTTGCCAGTAATTTCAGTAAAAACTTCCTTCTCACAACACACAGTAATGTTGAACACAGTAATGTTTGCACATTGCTTGGTGGTTCAATAACTGACAAAGGTATGGTACTTCTCCAGGCGGACTCCGCATAGAGTACTATCACTAAAATAACTAACATGAGATTATTATAAAATACTAGCTGATACCCGCGAAGCTTGGCCCTTGCCCTCGCTAAACTCTTCATAACAACCTTGTCCTCACAATTACGAACACAATAAAAAAGAAATCATCATAATCGGTCCAGCCTTTCTCAAGTTATAGCGTGACCAGGAAAAATAGGGGTTCATTTATATATATATAGATCCATCATGCATCTGACCAGTGGATCTACTGAAGTTCTCGAAGGAACTATGATTGCAAAACGGGATCTAAAGAGAAAAAAAGTATCTGTAGATCCCATATGGATCTGAGCACCGGATCTAAAGAAAATGATCCAAATAATCGTTTCAAGTCTAACCCCATGTTTATCCTTAAAGTAATTTCCTAGAGCAACGTCTCTAATAGTAAGTCACTAGTTATCTTGCAAGTTGCTATTTCTTGCAGCGTGTTTTAGCACTTACAGTTAAATTGTATTTCTCACTGCGTGTTACAGTTGTGCTACAGTGTAGCGAGCGGAACGGGGGAAAAACTAGGACCGCCACCAGGGGGCGCTGGCGTCGCTGCGGTGCTTTAAGTGAGAAACATCCGCACTGCACTGAAATTACTGTCTCGGAATCTGCTCTTTGCTTCCTTGAATTTCGATATTTTTTATCATATCCCTAGGAAATCTTTAAGTGTTGGATTACGTTTAGGTACTCAGAAAAAAGGTTTATTCCGTTTTACCCCATCAACATTGCTCGACTGTTGCGAACTCCTCATTCTTATACTTTGCTGGAAGACATTCATAACTTACGGTTACAAAATGATCGGAACGAAAATAACTAGGTAGATGAGCATTAAACGTATCTCTTCTTTGTCTGCCGGTGCGGTTGTGCAATGGAAAGTAATTGTTCAGAGATAAATCTTGCCAGCAAAAACAAAGGAAACTTACTCAATGTTCTAAAACAATTGCGTCCCAAAACGATCCTCCTGGGAACGGCTTGCGTCAAACTGATGATCTTACCGGAAGCGCCATTAAACGGCGCACAGAATACGCAGGAGTCCCCGAGTACAATCGTGACCAACTGAAACGCAGGACAACTGGAATATACTTATTATTCTATTATTTTATTATTTTTTCTATCTTATTTTCTATCTTATTATTTTATTATATTAAATTAAATTTATTAGGTTATTTGAAATTGATTATTGAAATTGTATTAATGACGAAATACGGTGTGATGCACAGCTCCTATATTTAATTATATGATGTTTGTAATTCAGCCATTGAATAAAATCTATCTATCTATCTATCTATCTATCTTATTATTCTCTACTTATAGTTGAGTACATAGATATCTTACCTTTTAATGGCAATATATCTATGAGTAACGTGTGTACGGTTACTCGTATCATAATGTATCACATGTATTGTATACCTATTTTATATTTCTTACAAGCAAATATATTTTTGGGTCGAACGTGAAAATACGAGTAAATTATTACTTATAAAGCAAAGCATTAAAAAAATGCATGCATTTCTTGTACTTTCTATTACAAATCCGCATCTTTCCTCCCATACATTTACTTCCCCTAACAACGTATCTTCAGAACAAAGGCGTTTATTCAAAACTTATTATATATTAAGAAGATATCAAGATTTAACTCTTACTAACGATCTGTAAGTCCATCCTTACATCAATGAAGTGTTTGATAAAAGCCGTCAGGTGCATGTCGTGACCCGCTAATGGAGGGATGCCGGAGCCATCTTACAATTAAATTAATCACCACATGCCAGGAGCAGAGCGTGCTAAGTTGTTTTACCACCAAAGTTCACCAAAGCCACCTTCAGGGATTTCTTAACCTATAGATATGCAATCAAATCGAAAATGTAACCATCTTATATGGTCTCAAAATTTCCTAAAATGGAGTGTAATTTTAAAAACTGTTTTAGAAATTTTACAATTATTCCGAATTACCTTTTTTGTATATACCACTCTGATTGATGAGGTACTAAATTCAGCCTCGTTTGTTATGTAGATGAGCCACCCCATCAAATCTTAATTTACATTATGTCCATTTATTTTTTCTGATAACGAGTATAATTTGTACATATACCATATTTTAGTCCGAATAAAAGGACCGCGACATACATGGCAAAACTATAATTAAGGTTTCCTGGTTTGCTACGGAACCCTAAAAACGTGCATCTGTTAGAAAAACCTGAAACTATTAATACGGTATTTTTCCGTTTGTTCGGCAGAATTGCTTCCGACAATGTTTGTTGAACGCGAAAGAAAGTGAAATCTCATTTTTCCGACGGCGCGCCGTGAGTCGTCCCCGGGCTGCCGTCCCCGGGTTGCCGTCCCCGGGCTGCCGTCCCCGGGCTGCCGTCCCGACGATAAAATCCGGACGCCTTGTTTATATAGGCGCGGAATATTATTATCGGAAGTTGGGTCACTGTTACTTACATACCCAGCTTACTTGCTTATCTTTGAGGTCGCGGTGTAGCGCGGGTACGAACTACATATATATATACGACTATGATCATTATATAGGCTTATATTGTATTAGTACCTAGTTTATGTATTAAGATTGATTTTTATTTAATATTGTATTTATATTTATTAAAACCACTTAAATATTTCAGTCTCAAAGTGTGTTTGTTTGTTCTTATGTTAGGCGGTTACAGAGTACGGATCGGCGTGATTTTTGGGTAAGTATAATTTATTGGCTAGAGCGTGACAGGAGCAGCTTTTTTATCCGCAAAAATGTACGATTCGTGGGATTTTTACACGCGTCTGAAACCACTGGGCGCAACTAGTGTTATAAAAAATTGATCAATCGGATATTTTTTTATCTGCTTCGTTATCGTCTTGTTAAGACACTGTTTTTTTATGCTCCTGTTCCTGTTGGTGCATGTTTGCCTGGGAGACGCCTTATCGCGTAACCTGACACGTTTTCACTTCACATCGGGTTTCTAGTTGTTTTGCTTACTCACCAATTAGAAGCCTGGTCCATAGTACTACTCACTGTAACTGATTGTCAATAGTTTGTGTCGTTTTTAATAAAGAGTTATATATCTATCAAGATACGCAAAAGACGCTTCGATAGACACCTCATTTACTAAATTGAATTGTAATTAGCGCTTTTAAACCTATGAAACAAGGAATCGTGAAAATACGCAGATGTATAGTACTCCATAAACTGCTCATATATTTATTTTGGAATGTGCTCATTACGCAAACACGCCAGCCATATCTAAATATTTTTATTTTCTGTACTTTTTAAGTTAGGTTATAAAATCCGCCATATTGGATTTAGTATGACGTCATATAACCTATGACCCGCGCATCAATAGGTACCTATCTCGCCAAAATCTAATAAGTGGTTTGGAAGATTAGTACTTGTATGGAATGTATGTTCTTGCAACATAACATACTTTCCAGGCATTTATAGACAGATAAAATCTTAACCGCTTATTTTTCATAGTCAGGTAATCACTGAGCACTGCCGGCTGTGCTTTAGCATACTTGATAAAATTTGGTTTTAGTAAAATAAATAAATACTTACGGCTACGACGTAGTACGACGTAGACCGCTACGACGTAGACCGCTACGACGTAGACCGCTACGACGTAGTTGGTCTTCGAAAAATCCTACGACAAAAAAGACATTGACTTTATTTTACTAAGAAATATCACAGAGCATTTTCATCAAAAAGGAAATGTCACACTCACATGTAAAAAACAGTAGCGCATAAATTCAGAAAGACAAAGGTGCTTTGTTCTTATACAATTTGCCCCGAGACCGGGAGCCAAATTATTTATATCGCCCGCTGAGACGCTTTGTTTTACAAATGCATGTCGTATTCTTTGATTTTAGGACGTTATTTGTTCATGTTGCTGAGATAATTGTCCGTGTCAAGGAGTTTCAGAAAAGTAGACGTTTCTTAATGTTTGTTTGTTTGTGTTTCGATATCCGCCAACCTTAAACAGGTTTTGTCGATTTTGTTTTTATTGAATAAGGTTACATTAAAAACTGGTTGTATTTAAACAATTTTTTTAACACATTTTCATGATGGCCTTCGTTATTTAAGTTATGGGCGATATATTTGCGCACGTCACACCGGAAACTATAGCGGTGAAAGTCGGTCGCTCCGATACTCCGATAGTGAACGGAACACAGCTAGTGTAGCGGCGCTCGGTATCTGTGCCCGGAAAGCTCCGTGACGCCGCTATCACAGGTCTGAGCTTTCTTTTGAACGTTTTTATGTAAGCGGACTACAATTTAGATGAGTACCGCTCGTATTTCAATGTACATTTGGATTGTACTTGAAAATATTTTTTTTATTGATTCGCGCTATAGATTTGTTTGTAAATCTTCAATTCACTGTATTTTTGGAGATACAATACAATATTCTATGCTACGATACTATTTAATACAATATCACTCTACTGACAATGAAATTATACGAAAAATATATTAGAGATAGGTATGCACAACAAGGCTAAGAGCGATCGAGTTTATAGGTATCTCAACACATACCTAGCGTCATTCAACACCTTTCAGCAAGCCGATTGTTATCAAACCTCCTAACGCGGATAATTTCGCGTTGAAACATCACTGTGACAGAGTTATATTTCGAAACACTTTGAATGTTTGTTTGCGAAACACGATCTCCTATCTGTCAGGAACTAGGACAAAGTTCCCCGATACGTAATCACGTCACGGAAATAGTGTTTGCGTCGCGTAGTACGCCCAAAGTACGCCGAGTACGTTACAAATGATACGCAAATCAACGGTGGCCTGACAAATGAGTGCAAACTGGATCGTACAGTTCCCGTGTCAACAGTTTGGCGTGAGCCCGCACATACTTCGTACCATAGTTAGATTGGAATAGATACATAGAGAATAATGTTTCGCAAGGGAGAAACGGATCGATAGAAGGCTACGTATCCTATGGAAAGATGCGGTTGTGATAAAGACACGGCGTGATGGTACGGTACGTAGCATTGTGTGACGTGGCGATATCGTTTGTCGTACTGAACGTTCTACTTACGGTACCTTTACATCATTACTGAGGTTAAAAATTCAGTAACTACGAATATCGTTGCTATAAAATGACACGAATCGAGTCAGGGAAGCCCAAGTGAAGCCGGCTGCACACAAGCGTGGCTGACTCGCGCTAGCGCCACTCATCTAGAATTAAGCGAAATCAATAGGGCCGGCGCGACCCTCGCGGTAAAAGAAAACCGGTCAATCGACGTCCCGAACGCACAAACTCACTTCCAGTGGCCTTCCTTCGAAATGAATAGCTGACTTGGCTATCACTGCGCAATTAATAATAGTAACGTTATCATAGAAATAACTTTGCCAATCGTGTACTGATTACATTTCCATGTTTTTAATGCATAGTTTCTTATTGTGTACTGATTGCATTTCTAGACTAGTTTCAATCCATGCGATAACATGTGTCTGAAGCAATTGAAGTCGTTTGCTCTATTTTCTTGTATGTAAAGTATTTTGCAATACTTACTAAACAAACGTATTTACGGTCCAATAATAAATTAACATTCAATATTAGCGGCCAGTCACGTTTATGTAAGAAATACGTATGTTTAAAGTTAAATTAGGCAAACTGATCAATTTTATCTATAAAAGAAAATATATTATGACATTTACTTAGGTATTTATTATGCTTGCTCCATGACGACGGTATAAGCACCAAGTTTCCGCTGAGTGTAAGATGTCAGGTAAGACACACGCCATGTATACTTTTATATATATTGGTCTCTAGCTTGATGGTATGTCTTTATGGCTTGATGCATTTGACCGCAGCTTCCCAAAATCTGCCGCATCAACACCGATCCGGCTGTTTATGTCAGGATTAATATTTCTGAACCATCAATTTCTTTATCAGCCTGTTTAACGTCTATCAGCTGTGCCTGCCGTCATGACCACAGTTTTAGTGACACTAATTTTGAGTCCGACTTACACGCTTACTTACAAGCTTCGTCAAATTTAATCATTAGCTGTTGTAGACCTTCAGGAGTATCCGCCACAAAACAAAGATCGTCTGCACACATCATTTCCGTTATGATATCTAGAGAGACCTTCGCATGAGCCGTTAATCTTGTTAGATTAAAGATACTACCGTCTTTGCGAAAACAGATACGAGTACTCTCCATATTATCCTTTAGAGATTAAGCAACAACTGCAAAGAAGTACATGGCGAAAAGAGTTGGCGCCACTACTCAACCCTGTTTTACGCCACATGAAATGGTGAAGAATGTATATTGCTCGCCGATAGATGTTACACAGCACTTCATGTCATCACGTTCTCAACTTTAATAACTAACCTAGTCCATGCTTACGTATATAAGAAAAATTGTTAGTGACTTCACCAAGCTGAACTAACGTTTCATCTTACTCGAGCAACATGGCCGCGCTATGAAAATATTTGTCGTTTAGATAGAAAATCTGACGCAAATGGTTTTATTGAACGAAAAGAGAACGAGTGGCATCCTAGTAATAATAACGAACAACACTCGAAACGTTTATTTGTAGGCTGTCACTGTTATTTCGTCCCATGCTTCGCCATCAGAGCTATTTGCGACTCTATTCACCGCATGTGTACCCAAACACTACACAATTTTATGGGTCATTTGTCAAAGCAAACAGAATTGGCGAGTCAATACAAATACTCCATTCGATCGTTGCGAGAATTCCCCTCGATAAAAACTTTGTACAATTTGTTTTTATTACTATATGGAGGAGCTGAGGACCGATACAATCCGAGCTGGCGGTCGGTATAAAAACGGCAGACCTGATTCCCCGGAGGGCTACCGACTGAGCTTTCCCACTTCGGAAGCCGAGTTAGTTAAACTTGCAATTCACCGCAGAGTCAGTTTAGTTCTAAAAACCCGACTTCTGTGGAAAGTTAAAATAAGAAAGTGAATCTCCTTTGTTACGAATGTTCATTAGCACAATGAAACTTATCACTTAGTTTAAATGAATAATCTATCTATTAAATAAATTCCAGGTACATTGGATGGATTATGTACGTGAAACGTAGAATGAAACGTGTAATTTGTAAAGTTTCTGGTTGCGCGACCCCAAACAGTCCAAAACACATTCACCCTGTAAACAAGTGACACAGGCAAATAACAGACCGCTGCCGACCGCCCGGCTACCAAACAACTGTTTATCAGCGGTCAGTTTCCGGACGCGACCGTAAAGGACCGGACAAACAGGCTCGAACGTCGCCGCTACCGTCAAACAAAACCCATTTGCAGACGCTACGATGGTGGACTGGCTAATGCGATGACGAGTTGTTATCGCCCCCGAAAGATCTCGGCGATGCTCATGCTGGTCTGCCTGAGCCTTTTGATTCGACTCAAGTCCGGAGTCTGGATCAACTTAGAGCCGATTACTGAGTATCTTTTAACGAAGTCCGACAACTTTGCGACGGACGCTTCGTAAACTTGATTTGTAGTTTTAGAAGTCGTTATTCTTGTTTCGAGTGTAGCTGAGGAAATAAACTGTTTTTTTTCTAGCTTTCGAGAATAATCACCGTCTTCAAAATATAAAAGTCCTCCATAAATTCTTATTCAATTTTATTTTATTGATTGTATTTTCTAAACACTTGTCGCAAAATGAAACTAACAAGTCTGGAAAGTAAAAAATTCTTAGAAAACGAGGAAACCTTTTTGTCCTCGAAGGAAAACAAAGGAACTTGAACATTGTTTTTATATTAAAAGGTAAATAAAACTGGCTACAAGATAATTAGCCGCGTGGTGCGAGAGAATAAAACGTACAAAAGCACTCGGAAATTAAACGTAATTTTCTCGTGTTTCGTTACTTTGACTCAGCAGTTATTAGGAAAGTTAACAAATTATGTCAATAATAGAATTAATGATGTGAAGAAACGAATTTTTACTTGACTAAGCATAATTTGGCTTGGGGCCAGGGCTGGAATTAGGGCACCAGAGGATTAATGGACTCCCGCGGAGAGCACTCGCCCGCGCCACGCTCTCAAGGTATCGTTACTTTTTATGACTTTGAACGTCAGCATTTATCATTTGCAACAAGCGAAGTCAACTATAAAAAAGTTTCGAGGTCGCATTCGCAACTGTGATCCAGAACGATAATACGATACATAAAATAACCGTTCAATTATTTGAGAGTTGCGCTCGACTCATAATTTCTTCCGAAGGACTTCAGCGCCTCATAAACTGCTGTTTTACTGTAACTTGTTTGCATCAACACGCATTATTCGAGAGAATGGTAATTGTTCGTTGTAAAAGCTTATTTCCTGGCTGTAAAAAGGTTGTAAAAGGAGTTATGAAACACGAACTTACTTATGCAATAAAAGGAGGCTACCCCCGGGACCAGTCACGGCGAGGTGGCAAGCACCCCCTCCCACTCCGGCCCTGTGCTCGGTACTTAGCCTCTTGCCCCATCGGCACTCCACAATACATTTTATAAATTGCCTCCGATGGCCATTCAATATTGCCTCTCGAGAGGCTCTCGGTTTTATAATACCGCTATAAATACGCCGTTTCTCACAAACTCGCTGCTCGATACCGATACGAACGCGTGAACTTTGAATATTTTCATACATATGGCAAATCACATAAATTTCACTTTAGGAAAGCCGAAAACCCGGCCTCAGACGTATTAAAGAGTGTTTAGGGGTCGGGAGCGACGGCAGCCGATAAGAATGGAAATAAAGACCCATACTTTATTCCTTCGAGTGCCGTTGTTCATTCCTGAATTGTGACTCAAACAGCTAACATCTGGTCTATGACGATCTTGGCAAGACACAGATAATCCCGTGAAATGGTTTTTGTTCAAACAGTTTGCTCGCTATAGCCGTACTCGTAGGTCGGACCTAGACTATAGTTTCTGTTTCGGAATCTACGAACTAAGTTTTGAGTAAGCGTTTTTGTAGCTTCTCCCTTGCTTAGACTAAGCCGTCTACAGTATTACAAGTGTTTCCGCCTAAATAATGTTTGTGTATCACTTTGTGGAGGTTTAGGTAGAAGCCAAGTTTCGGAACAATCACGCAATCTCTGCCACAAATAAGCTGAAACATTGTCTAGCTTTTGGATTGTACACCATCAGATACTTGTTAAGTTTTGTATAGTTGCAACAACAAAACAGTCAAATTATTTCGATCACTGTTTTAAGATTCGCGGTTGTTGTAATCGTGGTAAATATCTTGAGAGCAAAGGTACTAATAGTTAGTCTGTTATAGTTTTTTGATCGGTGATTTTTCTCCACAGTTTTACCTGCATAATAAACAATAAGAGATAAGAGAGATAATTAGAGATAATTTATTTCAACATAAAGAAAGAACATACAAAGAAGCCAAATTATAAAAGTAAAAACCTTTCTTATAACAAACTGTTTTTCGGAAGTCTTAGTATACACTCTGTACAAGATTAGCCAGTGAGCCCCAAACTACGCACGAAGCTTGTATCTTGGGGCAATACAATATATACTACACGTGCATATATTGCTCTGGATTATCTGTCTTGACTCTAGACTATTGTTCTTAGAAACATATTTAGAAAGTGGCAAGAAACTTTACCTCTAAATATTGACATGGAAGTATAATATGTGGTAGATGTACCTCTAAACAATATATTGGAAAAGAGAAATATAAAAGCCACCTCGAGTATACATAAAACACGGCAGTCTCTCTAGTTCCGACTACTTAAATATGAGCTCCTTATTCAGGAGTTCACGTCGGCTTTCAAAGGAGCTCTTCTTTCCCAAAAAGCGTAAGTTTCTTCGAATACAGGCACGTTATGAGAACTAAAATAAGCAAACTCGTGTTTTCACAGGGTTAGTTTGGAACTCGAGATCAAAGTTATGCATAAGTAATAGAGTTAAGAGTTAAGCGCTCGCGCCGCGAACACTGCTACCGCCACTAAATGTACGTAACTATATTACGGTACAGTTATATCCGAACGAGTTTTGGTGTGGCTTTATATTATATACAGTCGCCATTCACACCTATCCTACGTATATGTCTGCTTGTTCGTTTGTCGTTGTCGTGTAAACGAATGCGGTCATCGGAATCTTCAACATCGTGAGAGTCGTGCAATAACCCAGTAGGCATGCTATCTTCTTCGACCACGCCGTGAAGCCGAGTCAAACGATTGGGATGAGATGCAACTTTATACATGTGACGCACGTGGAGACACTTTCAAGTAACGCTGACATGTACTTGACGGGAATGCCGAAAACTACCCACAGTATCCGAACCGAACGTAAGGCCACCTTTTATCCGTTTACTTTCGAGGTTTACGAAAATGGCCGTTTGAGGACCGGTCGGTGGTGATCTAGGGATGCCTGCGAAATGTTTACGATTCTCTGATGGTTTCTTAGGAGGTCATTATGAAGTGCTGATTGCTGATACTATCCTATACTATTCCTCAGGCATATCCTAATCATCAGTTAAATGAACATGCTGTTAATTTTAACTTGACTGTTGAACATTGTCCTAAAAAAGAGGAGAAGAACCCCAGAAGAATAAAAGGAAGACTACCCCCCGTCTCACACCGCACTCCAACCTGTATGCATCAGAAAGCTCTCCAGCCCATTTTACACAATTTATCTGATTGTTGTACCAATACTCAATGACAGAACATGTTTGATATAATGACAAATATAATGACTTGGCTATTGGCGACATAATAACTTATCTACCTAATATCAATGTATTAGCGGTCTGAGATGGTAATCCGACGTAGCAGCGCTTTATTTATGCAATGCGATGATAAAGTTATTAACTAGGTGCTTCCATACTAACTAAAATAACAGACTTGGCTTTATATGAGATCTCACAACATTTTACGTTGCGAGATTTGGCCTTTTTTAAATTTTATGTTTTTGATAGGATATTAAATATCTACAACATTTGGAATGTTCATACTTTTTTTTTCTTTTGGGGCCTAGTTCCGTTTCCAGGCTAGGTGTACGTTACTATCCTCGGCTACACCATCACGTATCATCAGGTGAATTTGTGAATGTCAGAAAAAAAAAAATTTGCTCGTAGTGTTTCCGTTGCGCTACACACTACATTACACTCAAATCAAATCATTTATTCTTCATTAATTAAGGTTAAATATTTTACAAAAATACTACAACTATAACTCCACTAAGAAAACTTGATAAAACACTACCCACAAAGAGTAGATAACATTAGGTAACATGTTTGAATGGCGTCCATAGATGGCGAGAGAACGGCAGCCAAAGAATGCGCGAATAGGATCCGTTCTCAAATTACAACCGAATCGACACCCAGCGGGAACTGGCTGGCTTCTATAATGCAAAATAAATTAAGGTTGCGGAGATCAAGGTATCATACTTGTATTTATGTACCTTATTATCAAGGAGATTATACTAATAAAATAATAATTAAGATCTCGACGTACGAGTATTAATACTTATGAAGTCATGGAAATGCACGATATAAGTAAAATATTCATGGTTTTATTCTCAGACACTACTTTATATAGCTATGGGTGATATGCTACTGGGCTTACAGTTACTTGTTACCCGGCGAATATGCGATTCTTGTGAGGAGACTCTCCTGGCTTAGTTGGTAGCGCGTGTCTTATAAGCAAGACGAGAAGTCGCTGGTTCCATTCCCGGCCGGGCAGATGTATGAAGTCTCTGGCTCGTATCTCTGGAGATATCTATAGCCTACGCGTGTAACGTAGATATTGTAGCCATTTAGGTAAGAGGGTAAATCTGAGAAGCTTGTTAGCTAGGTAATAGGTAACGGGAGCCCCGCTCGGGTTTGTCTCCTCTCTACACACCTCGTTACAACACACACTATTAACATTTACTTTCTACTGTTATAACTCGCAACTAAACGCTACTAAATGGTAATTATTGAAGGATCATGAAACATCGGGTGAGTCGTGGTCAAACACCTAGCCTGTCGACCATAAGAAAATTATAGGTATGCAACGTTCCGGTTTCTAAATAGATAACCGCGGCGAATTTAATAATTGAGCGCTGCCGCAAATGGACGAAGGTCATTATATTACACTTTCTTTCACCTAACACCAGCCGCTGCGGCCTTGTTTATTATTTTCGTCTCAGAACCCGAATGACGCCATCACGTCGAATATCTGAAGACGCCCTCGACTCGCCCCTCGTGTCTCGAAGCCTCACATCTTCTGGCCCTCGAGTCTCCGTCCCTGGAGTGGAGTGATCCTCGATCCGCGGCCAGCCGTGACCACTGCCGCCTGCTCGAGTGTGCGCTCCACTTGTCAAAGCTACGATACATTTCAAATGACGCCCTCCTTCGGTCATCGGCGCTCTCGGAACATTAATATACGAACGGTAAATAAATAATCACATTCAATGAATATTAAGGGACATAACAATGATACGTAGGTACACTTAATAAGATTTGAGGAAAACGCGTTTCTTACGTAAATCCACAGCACAATTCGTAAACGAATACAAATGTACGAAACGAACGAATATATTGGAATACTTTCATATTCCAATAGAAAAAACAGAAAAGGATAAGTTTAAATATTTACAAAACTTTTAGTTATTGTAGACAGTTTTATAGGTATTCAACAATGTGTTATGTAGATAATGGTTGAAATTCTAAGTAATGCACGTTGACAGGAATTTACCACGCTAAAAAAACGTATTTAGCTCGACGTAAAAAAATCAAATGTTTTTAAATCGCGAAACTTTAAAAGTTAAATTAACTTTTAAACTCGATTTATGTGTAAGTTGTCCGCCGTGGAAGCGAGCCCATACCTGCTAATGCTTACTGCATGCTACCCATACTGCCTAAATGAGAAACAATTCGAACTACATGTTGATTAGAGTATGTATCTAGGGACCTACAGGAAATATACTACTAACCCAGTGAATCGAGTTTGTATACTTACTCATCAAGAAGTGCTCATCAAAAAGTGACTCCATAAAACTAAAATGAAAACGACAAAAATAAACCATAAAAACTAGATCACAGTTACAATTAATGTTACAATGTTCAGTTGTCATACAAACCCTGTTATAATATCCTCGGGGTTCTTATCCAGGTTCCGAAGGGGTTATAACAATAATATTTTAAAAAAAACGTCACAGTTATATTTAAAACTTGCATGTATTTTCATTCAAATACTTTTTACTTTCCATAAAGAAATGTATGGATTAATATATCAAATGTAGTCTTATTGATATGTTTACCTGTCCGACGCTTTAATGAAAGTCATGCCAATACAATGCAGTGATGCAATGTTTAATCAAAGTCATGCCAATATAATGCAATGATGCAATGTTTAATCAAAGTCATGCCAATACAAGTCAGTGATGCAATGCTTAATCAAAATCATGCCAATACAATGCAATGATGCAATATTTAATCAAAGTTGAGCCAACACAATGCAATGATGCAATATTTAATGAAAGTCGAGCCAATACAATTCAATGATGCAATCTTTAATCAAAGTCATGCCAATACAATGCAGTGATGCAATGTTTAATCAAAGTCATGGCAATACAATGCAATGATGCAATGTTTAATCAAAGTTGAGCCAACACAATGCAATGATGCAATATTTAATGAAAGTCGAGCCAATACAATTCAATGATGCAATCTTTAATCAAAGTCATGCCAATACAATGCAGTGATGCAATGTTTAATCAAAGTCATGGCAATACAATGCAATGATGCAATGTTTAATCAAAGTTGAGCCAACACAATGCAATGATGCAATATTTAATGAAAGTCGAGCCAATACAATTCAATGATGCAATCTTTAATCAAAGTCATGCCAATACAATGCAGTGATGCAATGTTTAATCAAAGTTGAGCCAACACAATGCAATGATGCAATATTTAATGAAAGTCGAGCCAATACAATTCAATGATGCAATCTTTAATCAAAGTCATGCCAATACAATGCAGTGATGCAATGTTTAATCAAAGTCATGCCAATATAATGCAATGATGCAATGTTTAATCAAAGTCATGCCAATACAAGCCAGTGATGCAATGCTTAATCAAAATCATGCCAATACAATGCAATGATGCAATATTTAATCAAAGTTGAGCCAACACAATGCAATGATGCAATATTTAATGAAAGTCGAGCCAATACAATTCAATGATGCAATCTTTAATCAAAGTCATGCCAATACAATGCAGTGATGCAATGTTTAATCAAAGTCATGGCAATACAATGCAATGATGCAATGTTTAATCAAAGTCAAGCCAATACAATACAATAATGCAATGTTTAATCAAAGTCAAGCCAATACAATACAATGATGCAATGTTTGTCTTAATATCATGTAGTCTGCACCTATAATTGTGGTGACGTTTAGCCTGTTTCCACTGCTTGCTTCCTTCTTTGTTACAACGACGTACATCATGTTGGTGTCTATTAAATAAATAAATAATAAGTAATAAATAAATATACAGACTTAGCCTTAGAGAGGGAACCCTCATGTGGAGACTAGGGTCTAAATATTTTTTTATAGTTAAACTCCATTCTTATCGTATTTAGTTACAATAAATTTAAAAGATTAAGATCAGCAACTTTGGTTAAGCTTTTAAGCAATATGGGGAGTTTTGGCGGGAACGTGAAGAATTCATGTCGCGTCATTTTATTATTTTCCAAAACTTGTTTTATTTCGAGTGTTAATGTGTAAAAACGGTAAGTGTTCGTGAACATGCACGAGTGTTGGTGAATGGTATAATGTCGTGAAACGTGAATTTTCGTGTTGTTTCCAAAACTCCATAGAAAATTCTAGTAAAGTTTTCACCACTTTACTGGGGCATGACTTGGACTTGACCGTGACTTGCTTTGCTCGCCTTTGAACGTAACTATGACTTATTTGATAATATCTAATAGAACTTGAGAATATATATGTATACTTTACACTGGCAAATGCATAAGATGTGCGACGCCAAAATCCTCTTAGGAGGAAAGAGAAAAAAAATAAGCAACATGTAACTATGTGGAAATAAAGAAATATTACTTACTTATGTTAATATGTATATAAGGAGCGTAGAGGTGTTATTGTTTTCTTTATGAAATGATATTTTTAATTTCTCGTAACATTTGATATTTTTTGTAACTTTATTATTATTAGACGTATAAGACTTAAACTATGACATTTTAAGCGCACTACACACCAATACTACGAATGCTGTACATGACACAATACAATAATAAAATTTATCGTAGACTTACTTTTAAATGCGAGTGCGCGAGCACACTACATTCTTGGCCAAAAGGTGTGCCAAGTAACACAAATATGTTACAGCATACACATATGTGTCTTTGGTGTGTGGTGCGCTTAATTATCTTTTGGTAAAGGTCTGGACACCTCCTTTTTTTATACCAGATTTCTGTGAAATCTTGTATCTTATTCGGTGTCCGCAATAAAGTCAACTGAATTAAAAAGCGTTTTCAAAGCTAAACTATAACGATAAATCAATTCTCTCGGGTACTTAAAACACTACAGTTGGCAACTCTGCTATATAACACAGTAGGAGTTGGTAACGATTCCCAAGAAACCGCTTAAAATATTTGTAACCGACCGAAGTCTCTAACTACTTCGGATACTTCGCCTTTAGATACCGTTCTTAAGAAATTCATTAAAATTATTCTACAAGTTTGGAATAACAGGGTTTGAGTCTACGCGTGCCATATAATAAACTATATAAAATTTTATTTTACTGTATAATGTGAATAGTTTAAAAGTGATTTTCTAGAAATATTAGAATTGGTTAAAAGCACCTGTGTGTTTTATATCTGTGGCGGCTTCTAGAATGTACACATTAGTTACAGTGAGGCAGACGCACGCATTTCGTTCAACCATTATATTCTTATCTTCATTGTGAGGCAAGGAGCGGATATTCCATCTATTTATCAGGCACACATCGCGGACTCATATTACATAGATCCCCGTCTAGTGGAGGGCACACGAGCGGTGAGTATGTAATACGGATTTCCTAAATTGCTCCGAGCCGGACGCGCACCGCGGCCGGAGGCCTCGGGGTATCCGGGTTTTTCAGCCGCGATACCGTGTTTATTCAACTAAAAATACCGGAATACTGCTCTGTAAAATCAGATATTACATTTCTTAATCAGAAACTTTGAGCGTAACAGGCCCCTTCCGGCAGGATTTTAATTCAATGTCTTGTCTACTTACCAATTATAAATAACAATTAGAAGAAGTACGAGTCTAACATTTGAAGTAATTAAATATGTATGTCAAATATTTACATTGAAAATATCTACCATATCCCAATCCCGCATCGCCTTACATGTCTCTACTGAATTTAAACAAATACAAACAACTCCTCCGAGCTAAAACAAACTTAAGCAAAATTAAGCTCATTAAAATTATAAAGAATGTAATATTTCAATCGCAGACATATTTTAAAGAGACAACCCTACGTACGAGTATTACAATAAATCTAAATTGGCCCAAAAGGTCGGCGAGTTAATGACACTACGACGGACACAATATGTCCGCCGTCTCTCGGCACATCTTACGAAAATGGCGAAACAACTTTCCAGTTAATTATTAAAAAATGCTTAATAGTGTTGTCTGGTTCAAATGGATTAAGTTTCGTGTTGTGCCATTATGACCGCGTCTTTAATATTCAACTTCGACCGTTCAGTCCGCGACGAGTTTGAATTAACATTTGCGCTTTTAAACGAATTCTTTGAATACCGGTTTGTCTTTTTAATTTTCGCTTCATCGAGTTTTATTAATCGCTCGTTCTTTCGTGTCGGGTGAAGAGAGGAGGTGCCGGGAGTTAGGGTTCATCATTAGCCAGAAGACGTCCACTACTAGCAACATACTACCACATACTCAATAACTCAACACCGACCCACCTAAAAGTAAAGTATTCAAACAATTAAAGCTCGTCTTGCCTGGCGCTGCGACGCGCCGCACCCCGCAGCGCAAGGCAAGACGAGGTCGCGCGCGTGACACGCATATAGCATTCCTTGACAAAGGTCAGGTTGAATGTGATCGAAACAATAGTCGGAATAACCAACTCAATTTAATGTGAATATTCCCGTTTTATTAAAACAAAATGTATCCAAATAAGATATCTGTATCTAGTCACTCTAAAATAATATAAGAATTCCGGTTTCATGGTCGAACTTTAAACGACTAATTTCCGCTGATAATTAGAATAAAAAGTTTTCGGTTCAGTATGAAGTAAATAATCTGTAACATACCTCACCTTAGCACTAATTGGATGGAACACGAGACAATGAGACGAGAAGCCGTCCTATTTGGCTCGCGCACGCCTGGCCTTGCTTCTCGTTTGTCATACTGCGTTGTGCGATCGGAAGTCACACTGGACCGACGACACAACGCACAATAATTCAACCCTTAGCTCACGCAGTGACTGTTATTTATCCTGTGTCTTGACACGGGCCGGTCGCCCCCGGGGACTAAACTAATGGCATCTTAGTTACAGTTTCTCTCTTGAGATCGACTGATGAGAACATTGAAACGCGAAGATTCCTCCGCCTTATTATTGCAAATTTGTCGCTAAATGCGCAGTGACTGAGTTTCGAGCAGTAAATTTTATAGCGGGTTCCTATCTTTACACGTTTGCTGTGGTTTAGTCTAGCCTAGCAGTTAAATATACCTATGGATAGATAACTTGTATTGTAAGTTTACACCGTAAACAAAGAAGCCAGAACCAAATCATTTAATATTAGTGTAACAGGCTGCCAACAGGTCGGAATAATGATACCTATTGGAATGCAGCCAGTGTACTGTATTGTTCTGCAAGTTAAGTAACATGTATATAGAAAAAAAAAACTAATTATCGAATTGTATGGATAAGAAACTACAGCCAAATGTGATCACTCGACATTGCTATGCAGAAATCGGCAAGAAAATCCAAGTTGAGTGGCGTCTCACCTCACTTCTGCGGACACTAAGCTTGCATAATTGACTGGCAACTTATGTAGGATTCTAACTACCAAAATCCGTCACAGTGGCCTGCCTCGATGCCTGACGGATGGCACCGAGATATTTTGAAATGAACGCACCGGCACTTACTACTGGCATACAAATTATATATTTTCTCTATGCTACTGGCGACCTAGAAATCTTTTTAATATTAAAATGTTTTTTTTTATGTACCTACTTAAAGTTAGAAGAATATTTTATCTTTTCCCAACTGCGTTCAAAATATCAGAATCACACAATGTATTACCTATGTTCTTACGATAAATAAATAATGTAATCAAGTGAACAGGCAACCTTGTCACGGAACTTGTCAAACACGCGATAGAACAAGTCGCCGCTACAGAAAAACTTCCTCCATTCCCTTCAATCAATTTGTATGAAAATGTATAGTATGATCTATATATATATTACTAGCTGCGCCCCGCGGTTATACCCGCTATTCTACAGAAACCGAATATTTTTCCGTTATAAAAAGTAGCCAATGACATGTGTTAATCCAGGGTATAAGCTACCTCCATACCAAATTTCATTCAAATCCGTTCAGCCGTTACAGAGTTGAACGGGAACAAACACACAAACTTACACGCTTACACACAAACTTTCGCATTTATAATGTTAGTGTGATTATGAATCGGATAAGTTGAGCGGCACTTTCCGACTTGCGCTCGTAAATCGCGTCGGAGCTGGTCGCATGAAAAGATAAACGAAGCAATGTGTTTGAAGAAGTGCTATTCAGCAACGCCAAGTAACCAGTCAGCGCCTGCTCACACCCTGATCAGCTCGACCGTGCGTGATCAGGGTGTGACTAGCAGAATGTGGTACCGAACTCTGAATGCCTCACAGTACAGTTAGTAGGGATCATGATAATCACTGACGCTTACTGCACCAATAAAAAAAATAAAAAGTAAAAAATTAATGACGAAAGCTATTTACCTCGTCAGATTGTATTTTGGTAGTTTGTTGACAACTAAAATTGATCTCTTTGATATGAATTGATTGATTGATTTAATCGATCTGCAAAGTCAAGTAACTTCTTGAGCTGATTGGAAATTGAAAAGGTCAGAGAAAAAAATCCCCACTAGGCGCGATATCGAAGCGGAAAAACGATTGAAATTTGTGTAGATACTATATTTAAGATGGACTTATTCAAAATAACGCCTTATTTAATCAATTAGATTAATCTTTAGAGTCAGATCTTCATGACCAGGGGAGAGATCAAAGAAACATAAATAATCCCAGCTCCAGATAAATAATCCCAGCATATAAGTGTGTTTCCACTGGTCTCACCCGGCTCCAGATAAATAATCCCAGCATATAAGTGTATTTCCACTGGTCTCACCCGGCTCCAGATAAATAATCCCAGCATATAAGTGTATTTCCACTGGTCTCACCCGGCTCCAGATAAATAATCCCAGCATATAAGTGTGTTTCCACTGGTCTCACCCGGCTCCAGATAAATAATCCCAGCATATAAGTGTATTTCCACTGGTCTCACCCGGCTCCAGATAAATAATCCCAACATATAAGTGTATTTCCACTGGTCTCACCCGGCTCCAGATAAATAATCCCAGCGTATAAGTGTATTTCCACTGGTCTCACCCGGCTCCAGATAAATAATCCCAGCGTATAAGTGTATTTCCACTGGTCTCACCCGGCTCCAGATAAATAATCCCATCATATAAGTGTGTTTCCACTGGTCTCACCCGGCTCCAGATAAATAATCCCAGCGTATAAGTGTATTTCCACTGGTCTCACCCGGCTCCAGATAAATAATCCCATCATATAAGTGTGTTTCCACTGGTCTCACCCGGCTCCAGATAAATAATCCCAGCATATAACTGTGTTTCCACTGGTCTTACCCGGCTCCAGATAAATAATCCCATCATATAAGTGTGTTTCCACTGGTCTCACCCGGCTCCAGATAAATAATCCCAGCATATAAGTGTGTTTCCACTGGTCTTACCCGGCTCCAGATAAGTAATCCCATCATATAAGTGTGTTTCCACTGGTCTCACCCGGCTCCAGATAAATAATCCCAGCATATTAGTGTGATTCCACTGGTCTTACCCGGCTCCAGATAAATAATCCCATGATATAAGTGTGTTTCCACTGGTCTCACCCGGCTCCAGATAAATAATCCCAGCAAATAAGTGTGTTTCCACTGGTCTTACCCGGCTCCAGATAAATAATCCCATCATATAAGTGTGTTTCCACTGGTCTCACCCGGCTCCAGATAAATATTCCCAGCACATAAGTGTGTTTCCACTGGTCTTACCCGGCTCCAGATAAATAATCCCATCATATAAGTGTGTTTCCAGTGGTCTCACCCGGCTCCAGATAAATAATCCCAGCATATAAGTGTGTTTCCACTGGTCTTACCCGGCTCCAGATAAATAATCCCAGCATATAAGTGTGATTCCACTGGTCTTACCCGGCTCCAGATAAATAATCCCATGATATAAGTGTGTTTCCACTGGTCTCACCCGGCTCCAGATAAATAATCCCAGCATATAAGTGTGTTTCCACTGGTCTTACCCGGCTCCAGATAAATAATCCCATAATATAAGTGTGTTTCCACTGGTCTCACCTGGCTCCAGATAAATAATCCCAGCATATAAGTGTGTTTCCACTGGTCTTACCCGGCTCCAGATAAATAATCCCATCATATAAGTGTGTTTCCAGTGGTCTCACCCGGCTCCAGATAAATAATCCCAGCATATAAGTGTGTTTCCACTGGTCTTACCCGGCTCCAGATAAATAATCCCATCATATAAGTGTGTTTCCAGTGGTCTCACCCGGCTCCAGATAAATAATCCCAGCATATAAGTGTGATTCCACTGATTTCATCCGGCTCCAGATAAATAATCCCAGCATATAAGCATATGTCTCACTCAGCTCCAGGGGGGGATATTAGAAATTGATGTTGATTTCGAGATTGCAATCTCGACTGTCTCTCGTCTCGATTGCCTCCGACCCCTCGATCTTACTCGCACGCTAGCCATCGTGATTATCTCGAAATATAGCGTTGAGAATAAAAAATCTCGAAGTTCGAAATTTTTTTCGAGACGAGAATGAATCTCAGCTTTTGAGAATAGGGGTCCAGAGTAGAGTTTTATCTCTCTCGTAAATAACCCTTGTATTGAAGAGGGTCAGCTCATTGTCAACATAACGTGACAAAAACAAAATAAATGGCGAATACACCTCTACAAAAGGTTTTGTTTGTGGCGAATAAAAACATTATTGTATTATCGTATACAAATCTTAATCAAATTAGGTGCGAAATATTAATGCGTGTATTCAATGTAGGTACATTGACTACACACCCAGACCTAACCTAACCAGTATTATCCCAGACTATCAAAATAATAACGGAGCATGAGAGAGCGCTTTATTGTCAAGTAATTATGGTGTGTAATTGAGTTGTAGGTAATATAAATATTTAGTCGTTGTTTTACCGAGCTCCGAGCAACTTGTGTTAGTTGGAATTGTAGGTGCAAATAACAAAGAGTCGCATCTTCTTGTAAGCTAATCTTGTACAACTATTTATTATTGCATGAAACATTCACAGGTATATGAAGGGATCCTAAAGTAATCAGGTTAATGGAATTTTTTGAGTTTATAAATTGAAGCAGTTCTGAGAGTATGCCGCCGCCGCCGCTTTGGCCTCGAAAAAATCATTCATTACTAAAAGCAACCTCTTGTTACAACTTCATTTATAAACGAAAGTCAAAAAACTTGTTACACAAGTCTGTGTTACGAAAGACGGGCATTACGCGGCAAGCGGCCGAGCTCCCAGGCACCGCCGCGCGCCCCCGGCGCCGCTCTCTTGATTGTGTTCGGAATTCTATTTTTATTGCGACCTCAAAAACCGAAATCGCAATTTTGTTGAAACGGCTCTATTCATTCCGTGGGTTGATTCGTCTCTAATACATTTCTGTGGAGTCGGTTACCTTCCTTCGGTAATGTGTTTATAGCCGAGCTAGAAACCGTTTGTGAGGTTCGTTGCTACTCGCACTCCTTACGATCACCTTTTATCGTTTTGATGGCCCTCTTATTACCGTATTGCTTCTTAACTCAGACCTCTGTACTCGAACCATATTCATAATCCAGAAACGAGAAGGTAATATACATAACTAAGTATTCAGTAAAATATTCATACTTACAAAGCGAGGAATTTCAATGTGCCATAATTTCCATTTTCATTTAACCAGCGGATGTAGCAAAAAATTCCGGTTGCAGTGTCGGGGCGTTCTTTCGGCGGCATTGTCTGGCCGCCATTGTCGCGGCCTCTAATGGCCAATGTTTTCTGCAGGGAAATTAAAATTTTCCCATTCGTTACCGAGTGCCGGAACGCTCCGGCGAGGCGCTACGACCGCCGCGTGGCGTGCCGGTGACAGTTACTACTACGCCCTTTTTCGGAAGTGGACGTCTTCTGATTTAATATGGATTGAGATTTGACAGTATCACAATCATTAAATTTTATTGTAAATCCTATTTCTAACTATGAGCCCACACACTACGAAGCATAAGCCTATTTTCCCCGTAAACGACACCAATTTCATCTTTTCAATACAAATGTGTGTAGAGGCCAGGACACCTATTTCCGGACTTACTCAAGCTGTATGCGCGGTGCGCCGGCGGCACTGTGCCATAGATTCCCGTTTGTTATTTGCACCTGAGCCGAGCAAGGCGGGCCCTGCTGGCTGGACCGGGGCAGGCACGTCGCTGGCATCTGTCCGCTGCCCATACCGTCCGTGTGGGCAGGACGAGATATATATATATATGCAGATACTTTAAGCCCTATCGTTAATCACTATGTCCTTTTATCCCCAGGTCAAAGATCATCAATATCTTTGACCAGCAAACAAAGATTAAATTGGTAGAAACCAAGGTGCGTACGCTGTTCATTTCAGAGGACAAAACAGACAATAACATACAAAAAAAATTAAAAAACAGCTTTCAATCGACACACACAGCAGAAAACTACTACATACTCCTCAAAAATTCATTCGTATCTATATACAAGCGTTTGCTACGAAGTGAAGTCTCTAAGTATCTAGTTTCGATACAATCCGCCGGGCTTGTACCGCCGCCGACAGCGCGGCCTTTCTCGGACCGAACGGTTCCGTACGTAGCCATGGTAAAAGACCGGATGAAATGACTTTAATTTGTGGGAGGATAGATAGATACATAACTCTTTATTGCTTACACCAGAAATTACATACATAATACAAAAATCTACTTAAACCTAGTGTAACAAAGACCGAGGACTGATTGTATCAAATAGCATTCGTCCTCCCATGGATCCGTCAACCAGTGTATATTTATAAGAAACTTCTGTACTCTATTTATGAATATTGTTGTGAAATAAAAAAATGCGAATATTAAATATATATATATATATATATGACTTGAATTCCGTGGAGGAAGGGCTCTTAGTATGGGATGCCACTTGTGTTGATACTTGCGCCGTCACAACTCCTGGAACACAAAATAGTGGTGGCGCGGCTGAATCAGCAGAAGACCTCATATACATATGTTTGGTCTTTTTGGGGTCGAAACTTTGGGACCGTGGGGACCGGGCGCTAAGAAAATATTTAAAGATCTTTCTCCTAGTCTGGTCTAAGAAACCCGTGACCAAAATGTTGGCCTCTATTTCACCCAGAGGGTGAAGCAAAAGGAGCATCGCAATACAAAGTGTTAATGGAGCCAGCCTTTTGCGAAAAATTCCCACTTCTTTTGGATTAGTTTAGTTTTTTTAAGTTATCATTAAACTTTTTTTATGTAGTAGGCTAAGTAGTTTAGGTAGTTTAAGTTATTTTTTTCCTAGTGTCTAGTAAGAAGCTATAATAATAAAATTATTGGCAAATTAATTTCAGATATGGCTTTATCAAAAGGAATAGTTAAGCTCTGCACAGAAAGAACTTATGAATGTATCAAATATTTAACTGATAATATCGACCAAACCAATCATGTGTCATCCGCTCGTGCCGAGTCGAGTCAGCTTTACTTCTTATTTACCTCCATCCTAACATGCTAACTATAATATTATAATTCAGAGGAATATAGCCGCAGTCGCATCAAAACCAATAAAGCTTCGAGGTATCATAATGAATACGTTCGTCTCGAGGAAAAAACTTCGCTTGCGCGGTTCTGTACTCCCTACATTAAAACCGTCAATTCCATACAAAACGTCAAAAAATGCACAAAAATGGATCAACGCTATCTATGTTTGTCGCGTTATTACAGCTATACGGCTGAACGGATCTTGATAAAGAGTTACTTTATATCACAGAGTCGGACATAGAATACTTTTTTATGTCCATGCGAACGAAGTTGCGGGTAACAACTAGTTATAAATAAAAGAGGCTGAACAACCCGACGGACTTTAACAAATATTTACGAAAATAAGTTCCAAGTAAATCTATTTGGCTCAACGTCGGCCACCCTTCTATTTCAGCCAAACGAAGTCCTTTGACATTATTAATGCGCTGCACCCTCCGAGGGAAATCCCCGTGATCCGTGCAAATCTCACCCACTCCAGATACAAACCGAGAACCTCGGATATCAATAATGCAAGAATAACTCTCGTAAAAATGATACCTCAAAGACGAATGCTCTATCTCTCGAAACGGAACCTTATCCTTTGTAGTGCAGAGTTGGGATTGTGTTAGTGCGTTGCCTTTTTACAATTCAAAGAGATGTTAGTTCTCGGGAGCCATTTCTCGCGACGTTGGAGTCGTACGTCACGGGCGGCGCAGGCTTGCGCGGAGGCTCGCAGTTGTGGGCGCGTGTCCTAGATACATACCTACAATAGAATCCACACATTGCAACTTGTCGACTCGACACCGACTCTACTTGGACCATTCAAATGTCAGCTTCTTCTCATCGTATTTTATTTTATTTATTTATTTCCATATACACTTACTATGATACTTACTATAAATAATTATGCCATGATACTATTAATTATAAATATATATACATAGTCTGGGGTGGTACTAGTGGGTCCCAAACTAGGCAAAGCTGGTATCTTGGTGGCCCAGTTTCAGCGGATTAAAAATCAGATTTTGCGCGACAGAGTTTTAGACGATTGGTATAGTTAATAAACAGATAGACAATCAAGGTAAACAATATGATAAGGACAACAATAGTGCAACTATATAAATATACTTACAGTACTTTTTCAGCAAAGTACGGTTCTCATAGTATAAACGTTGCTCACGCGTAATACCATTATGTGAGGCGCGATATAAAGTGTCCTTATGTTTTCCTTCAAGTTAGCTTTTAGTGAGTGGTATGCGAGGGCTTTAGGTCTGGGCGAAGAAGCTCATCTGAGCTGTCTATTTGTAAATTCGGTGCTCGCATTATTCTGTCTAGGATGCGGGTGAAAGGTTAGCTTGTTACGTCACGTTTAACTATGCATATAGTTGGCACCGCGGGAGAGATCGTCTACTAATTATATTTAGTACCGAGATAATTATTATCAAAATTATTGGATCAGAAAGTGCCATACTTTGTCTATAACGACTAAATACGAAATTGTAGAAGAAAAAATATATGTCGTACGGCGTAGTTGAATAAACAAATAAGCAATGTAGCATACGACATATTTATTATATATTATATTACTAGCTATTACACGCGACTTCGTTCGCGTGGACCTACCAAAAAAAAAGTAGCCAATGTCCGTCTCCGAATCTTAAGCTATACCTATGTAAAAAACTTGATACGTTTAGCCGTGATAACGCGACAAACACCCAGACAGAGAGACAGAGTTACATTCTAATGTAACATATAATACACACATTAACTATTTTAATTATATAATTATTATTTTTTAGTTATGTATTTAGCTTTTTCTAGTGTTGGGTATAAGAATAAAATTATCTTCTGAATACAACTATGTTTTAGAATAAGTGTTACCCTTCTTGTCAGTCACACATCTTACAATTATTACAAGTAACAAGTGACCTACATGAGAGCTCAAGTTTTGATCTTAAAGTAAGTACATGTATATAAATTACTGTCTTAGCGCTGCTCTAAAAATGCCTATAACTACCAGCAAATTATCGTGCAAACATAAGCCTTACGCTAGTGAAAATACAGTACTTAAATAAAATATAAGTAAGTAGTGTTACGTGGCTCCCCCGGGCAAAGCTGAGAACGGCCATTCTGCTAATTTGCACTTTGGCCGGTCTTGAGCATTTGGCTTCTGCTCCATTTCACTACGATATTGCTTTTGTGAAGTTTTATCTTAATGCGAAGAGATATTGAATACCTATTAATATAAATGTAATGTGAGATCTTTATATGTGTGAATGGTTCTTCAGGGGCAACCACGAACTGGAAGACGCAGTGTAACAAGGCCTCCCACTAAGTGGAATAACAACATTTTGACAGTCACTGGCAAGCTGTGGACAAATTGAATTATTGATTGTTACAAATATATAATAATCAATTTGCTTTATTAAAAGGGTATTTCGAGAGAGAGCTATATAGTCAAAAAACCAGATAGCTGCCAATTTCATCTAAGCCAGGAAATCAATCGAAGTTCTGTCCCATGCAAACCTAGATATCATTATTACCTCACTATTAGTGAATAATCACTTGAATATACAGGAAAATGTGTGTAAATCGAGGTCTTTTCAACGAATTTTCAAATTTTTTTTTTTTATCGAGAATAGATCATGGAAAACATGATTATGTTTTCCCGCCATGCAATACTAGATGGCAGAACCAATAAAACATACATCCCAAAATAACATTTTGAATGTACGTAACTAATGAGGGGCACTAAATAGAAAAATCCCATTTTTATCACAGTAGGCCTTTAATGTTAATTGAATGTCAATTGTACAAGTATTATGCAAGTTCTTTATTCACCGTTCGAAGTTTTCGTAACTAATTACAATAGACAATAGTTTATTTGTAGCAAAAAACATTAAGAAAGAATAATTAAGAAGTGAAAAATAAACAAAACGTATAGAGAGTTTTTTGCCACAAACCAGCCCCAACTCAGCAAGATGCTGGTTGTACCCAACCAGCTCATTGTCTACAAGAAACAAACAAGAAGAATCTCAGAACGCAAACACAAGTAGAGAAACATGTGCGCTTGCGACGAATTTCACAGTCTACTGAGGGTTAGTTCCTCTTCCCCGTGATGATAATTATCACGGAAGTGCAACCGTCTATTGGTCATAGTTTATCAAATTATAACTAAAATAAGTTCGCTGCGGACTCAGAGACCGCGCGCGACCGCTGGAAGGTTAAGTTATTTTTTTAATGACTCGGGTATGTCCTAAAACTGCGACCAGAATCACCGGAGGATGGGCAGCAGCGTCCTCTTATTAAACGGTGAACTTTCTGGGATCCCCGAACCGCTTTCCAAGCGGGGATAGCAAGGATTACGTCAACCCCTCGAAGGCAGTCCTTGTTCAACAGTGGACATCTTACGGCTAATGATGATGATGATTTATTCGATATCAGACGAGTAGTAAGTTAGGTACAAAGCGAAGTTTACGCAAAGGTCGTCTGAAACACATACACTGGTCCAGGGTGCGCCCTCGAGCGGGTGCGGTTGCCGGCTCGTACTACGGGCGGTAGTAAGTAATTAAACATCAAGATTAAATTAGTGCGCCTGCCGAGTCTAACTATGTACCTAATTGTAAAGTGTATACCTATTTGTGAGAAGGTATTTACCGTACAACCCGATATCAGCGGAGGGTCGTTCAAAGTGAAATGCCGATGTCACGCGAACATTGCTCATACAACCACATTGTTCGGAATGTCTACATACACAATATATTGTGACACACAGTCTCTGCACCACACACACATGCTCATAAAATTATAGTACCTCGACCATCTGCCGGGCTGATCTTTGTAACGCTACTACTATTTCCCGCGCTACAGCCTCCAGCCTCCAGCCTCCAGCGTCCAGCCTCCAGCTTCCAGCCTAACAAGTCGCCTCGACAGTGAGGCTAGTCAAGATATCGGCGCGGCCTACCCTGGTTTCGTTTTTCCCTAGCGGGTGGTTCTACTTGTCCCGAAAAAGGCCTGAGGTGGTAAATGTGATATTTACCAATATCGACCCCAGTTTTTACATTTTCAAGAATGTAAGTCGCCGGGCTGGCTACCTTGATATTGTAGAGTCTATCACGCCGCGGAACAAACTTTCTGTTTGACCACGTCCAGCGTCGTCCGATCCCTGGGTCTTAAGAAGGACCAAATCACCTACCTGGTGCTCGGGTGGTTCCCTTTGCGTTTTATCAGCCGTCTTCTTACTATCAGCTTGCGCTTTCTCGTGTTAGTCTCTTGTTTCGTCCAGTGTCTTTTGGTAATTTGTTTCGCTGAAACAAATGACCTACGCGTATTTCCCGCGCTACATATTTAACTATGTAACATTAGTAGATCTTTGTCTAATTCCCGTTTGCACTAAAGTTGACAAAGATAAAACTTAGATGAGCATCACCTACACCTTTGACATGCCTAAGTCGGACTTAGGCATGTCAAAGGAAACGAAATGTCGTACGCATTTAGGCAAACTCCTAAGTATGGTGCAACGTGTCCTAGAGAGTAAAGTATGAACTGACAAAGTTTAGTGCAGACGGGCATAAATCACCGCGTCTTTAGATCATCTTCAAACTTGTATCTACAACAAATTGAAAATTACGAAAATTTGTAGAAATAACAGAGGCTTCAAACAGTTGATGAAGTAAAGGGTCGGAATGATGATGGAATGATTTTGCTCGCAAAAATTTAAAGTTCAAGGTCTATTACGGTTTTTTAATAAATTAGAATTATTATGCAATTTTTATTCTACAACTATTTACATCCTTTTTGTTACTTATTAATGAGTATGATAATTGACTTATTACTATTAATAAACTTATTAATGATTTCACTCACTAAGTTATTTCGTTAAAATGTTTATGGAATCAACTAATTTATTTTAAAAAAATACATTTGGCTCGGAATGTATAAAAACCTCTGGAATCAATTTTTTTTTTTAACTGGCAAATCGTTGTCGTTAGCGCAAAAACTTGTATTAAAAAAACTAAACCTTCTGTTTTGAATTCGGTTAACATATTTTATTGAGTGTTTTCATTAATATTTATTTAAATTAGGAAAGATTATCCAATATCACAATTATTGTTTAGGTTTCCCGATATCCGAGCAATCTCCAGCGAAGGTTATCCCATACGAGCTACCGGAGGCGTTTCCTTCAAATAAATAGAAATGTATTTATACTTCTCAAATATTATTCGGGATATTTAATATCCGGACAAGCTCATCCGCTAATCTAGCTCCAAGGAGAGACGGCGCGGCGTCTGGCCACCTGTTTGGATAGGTAGATAGTAGGTCCGTGTAGGCCGACAGGGTTTACTTAGTGTCAGAATTTTGACAGAAAAGGTTGTTTAACCTAGTCCTTTTTTTTTTCCGAGGGAAAAATCTTCAAAAGATACCCGACTGCTTTGGGGCGCAGCCGGGTTATGTGGGATTATACCCACTAAAACCCCCCGGTGGCCTGTCTTGGTGCCTGTCCGAGGGCTCCGGGATCTCCAAGGGAACGCACCGGAGCCCTCAGCACCACGCTTCAGCTCTTCCCGGGACAGCTAGCAGCTGTCGTGGGATGCCTAAGATTACCATAACAGCGTCCGCCACTCTGTCGTCTCAGGGTACGCTTCGGTAGGTAGTTAGCGCCCGACCTCTAACCACCCCCGAGCCCTGTTCAACCTCGTCCTACGACAACAGCTTTACTGCGTTTATCTAGCACTAGGTAGAAGACATTTTCCTTCTGCCACCGATTCCCACCCGTTATTTCAGGTTACCGTATTTATTAGCAAATCAGCCGGATCCGGCGGAACCTACATTACTTATACCGGAGAAGTTGCTAAGAAATGCAAGTGCCTTTCTTCAAGATCCTAAATAATATTATAAATGCGAAAGTAACTTTGTCTCTGCCGCTCTGTCTCTCTGCTTCTCTGTCTGGGTGTTTGTCGCGTTATCACGGCTAAACGACTGAACGAATCGACCTGATTTTTTGAATAGTTCGGAGTTCTAGGCTACTTTGTTTTTGTAGTTCCACGCGAACGAAGACGCGGGCAACAGCTAGAACTAAATACATATTCGTCTGTACGAAACAATACGAGCATGGTTAATCTGGCCCTTAATAGTTTACAATAAGCGAACTAGCTGCTAGATAAATAGTCATTTTGGCAACGGCTACATCTGAATGCTTAATGAAGCCATTTGGCAGCGCCTCAGACACTGCTCGCTATATAGCTATAGCTGCATATACACACAAATTACAAGTAAACAATAAAAAATGGTGCTCACTTGAGAGCCTTCTCTTTTTTTTGAAATCGGTTAAAAATAAAGTTTATAGCTTGGATTTTTACAAAATAAAGTTAACTGCCTTGTGCCGCTTTTGGTAAACCTATCTATAATTGTATCGACTTCGCCGGGGTCATCCCCGCTGAACAAAGGCCTCCCCATGAGACCGCCACACTGAACGACAATTTGCATTTACCGGTTGTCCGCATTTCAAAATGTCATCAGTCCACCTAGTGGGAGGCCTGCCTACGCTGCGTTTTCCAGTTTATGGTCACCTGGCCACTTCAGTTGCAAACCCTGAAAGCTACGTCGGTGACTCTGGTTCTTCGACGAATATACGCGTTCCGAATTTTATCACGCAAAGGAACTCCGTAGAAGAGAGTAGCTCTCTCCATTGCCCGCTGTGCGACTCTGAGTTTTTCCAAAAGGCCAGCAGTTAAGGGCATTTAAATTATCATTTTTTACCACCCACAGTAATATGATTTCTTAAAGTACCAAAAAGCATACTTACGTACACAATTACACATCCCTAACGCACATAACTGTATTTATAGCTACGATGAACGTAGCTCATTCTACGCCGTAGAAAAATCTCTACGTTGCCGTAGCAAATTCCTACGACGTAGCACCATAAAACCGTAACTGTACTACTTAGTTAGACTACAAAATGGCCTTGGCTCGGCAGGTTTTTGCGCTCGTCGATATTTTGGCACCCAGGACCAGATCCCAGGTAGGGCAGAGGGCCTCTAAATCAAACCTTTCGAACCCTTCTGCTAAATTATGCCCGGCAATAAGTAGTGCCCGGTAAGGTTTGTAAGCTAAACTTTTGCTCGAACCTGACTTATGTAAACGAGGGTGCATAACATTACAAAGTGTTTTAGGCCACTGTTGGGAATACTGTCCGTTATTGATGGACCTGTTTGCATATACATATATGCATATACATACATATATGGTGTTTCAGGTACCTGCGCTGTGATAACAATTTTTACTAAGGACGGGCCGTTCTGTGAGTTAGAACTTCAAACCCTAATTAATTCTTCAAGTTCTCCTACAGAGCGTGCGCGTCTACTTGCTGTCACTCGATGGGAGTCGGGGCTTTGGTTGCATGCTCTGCCATCCAAAAACATCGGTAATCTTTTAGATAATAATACCTTCCGGTGAGCTGTTTCCCTACGCGTAGGTGCCCCTTGTCAGGTTCCTCATCGTTGTGTCTGCACTGAAATGGCAGATCGTTTCGGCCACCATGGATTGTCATGCGTTAAGAGCGCAGGGCGAATACCGCGGCTCGCCAGCTTAAATGATATCATCCGTCGGGCCTTTGTTAGTGCCGGCGTCCCGTCTATTTTAGAACCTTTGGTGGAGGCGACGAATGACCAGAATGCTGGGCCCTATTTTGGGGAAAAACTTTAGCATGGTAATGCTGCCAGCATTCTGCCCACTCTCCCCTCCACCCATGGGCTTGTAGATTAGGTTTTTGTTTGTATTTATTTTTGTTTATAATTTAAGTTGTATTAATTTTAAGTAGGTAGGTAGTTGTTATATTATATTGTAAATGTGTATATAACTTTTAGCAAGTAAACGGAACCGTTAAAGAATTACTAAAATATAATAATTAATAATAAAGAATATTTTAGAAAAGGCCTAAGTTATTCAGACGGTTATTGAAAATATTAGTTAATACATAATTATAATTGAGTAATTAATCGTATTGAAAACAGTGTGCGCGCGAAACGCGAGCACAATCGTAACTCGTAAATAGTCTTTAATTCCTCGATCGTACAGTGGTCCTGTCAGCCGGCTCGCTCGTTATCCTTCACATTACTCCTAAAAGGCGTTTAATTAAGATTCCTCCTGCGAAGGAATCATGTAACGTTGCAAACAGCTCATGAGAGGGAAATGGATAAAGATCAAATATCGTTTGGATCTGTGACGTTATCCTATGAATTCGATGCTTTCTGCATGGGACTCTAGTACTGCATCAGCCTTTTAAAATCCCACTTCTGTGATATCGGCCCTCCCTCGAAGGGTGATTAGGATGGCCTAAATTAGGAAATAAATATGGATATATGGATAAATATATATATGGATGGGTAAATATGGATTTACCACGCTGGCCCGGTGCGGATCGGCGGATTCACATACGCCATCGAATTCCGGAAACTGGAGGTTTGCTCATGATGTTTTCCTTCACCGAAGCGTACGTAAGTTCCTAAGAACTCATTGGTACCGGCTCGCCCGTGTTCGAACCCGCGACCCCACGGATGTGAAGAGAGCGTGCTCCCACTTACCTACCACGGCAGCTGGGATAGTTGAAGCGTCGTAATAGCTATATCATTAATAATCGGGCCGTTTCGAACGGAGTTGTCAGGTCATAAACGTCAGTAACGTAGGAAAGTGCGAATCATCGGTAAGAAGCGGGTAGGAGCATTTTATTGATAATTCGCAGGTATCATTTATAATTAGCTTTCACGCGGTCTATTCGTTATAGTAGTCCTCTTTACGCACGCTGTCACCGATTGGTTGTATCAAAGTAATGAGCAGTAGGTGGGTACTAACCACAGTATTATTTTCCGTCAACCCATTTCCTCGTCTCGTTTTGTCCTCGATACTCATAGCAAAATGGAAAATATATTCTCTAACGTGGAATTCATGAAATTTAAACATTATATTAACATACAAACTCGGACAGTTATTATAAACGTGTTTTGTTTTTAAATCAACTGAAAATTGACCCGAAAAAAATATCTCTTACAATTAGTTAAAAATTACAACAAAAGCTACCGATATTCACTCGCTGCTGTCACTCACATCGTAGCGAGCTCCGTAAGCCTAACGAGTGCGGCACATAATTGTTCGGAGCAGCCGCAGATTCGGAGCGCGGTTTTAAATTGCAAAAGCGCGCAGTCAGAGTGATTGCTAAAACTCCACAAGATGTCTCCTCACGTCCATATTTTAAGAGACTTGGTATCTTGACATTACCAGCACTCGTAGTTTTCCAAATAGTGGTATATACCACATTAAACCAAGCCTCTTACAAAACGCTCGACAGGTACCCCGCGTACTGGAGAGGTCGGCCAAGTCGACGCATCTACAATGGGTCCGTCAGTTTATAATAAGCTGCGCGAGCATATTACCTGGGCGCCCACTCTGACCAGTTTTAAGTCACAATTCAAACGCTGGCTTATCGAGCAGACGTCCCGCAGCTGGTTGAACAATTTCGAAATGAGAGGTATTTATGGTGATCAATGTCCGCAGTTTCATAGGTTATTTTGCAGTCGGGTAGGCTATATAAAGTAGGTATAGTCTCGTCCTTGTTCATGGAATCCACTCTAATACCTAGGGTATACTTTTACAAGATCCACGCCACGACATCCTTGTTCATTTCATGACACGCTAACTCATCTAGCATTACCTAGGACTATGTACTCGTCTAATGTAAGTTTAATATTCGTTTATACGAATATTAACGACAACGTTAATAAACGTTAACGTTGTTGTTATTATTAACATCGCTGTGTGTAATATCGAGACTGTGGTCTCGATATTACAGGCGCCAGGCTTACCCTCCAAATACATTTTATTCCGGGATCATCTCTGCATTTCGTGAGCAAATAATTGCCATTGCAATCCTGCGGTGTTGCCAGAACTCGGGACTGCAAGCCTTAGAGCAACACCGGCCTCCGGCTTTTAGCATATGAGACATTTTAGGACACTGGACATTGTCAGAAGTCATGAATAAAACTACATTAACCGAGTGAGCAAAGCGAACGAAAGGTCTCAGTTTTAACTGGCAAAGTCTTGCTTTCATCTGTCCATATGTTGGTACTCGCGTACAGTTTGTATTTTTCAACCAATATTGACGAAACTTAGTATACAAGTTCTACAATTTTATAGAACTTTTTAGTCGTTGGTAATTTTGATTGATGGGGTATTTCCTCAAAAAATGGGGGATTTTTGCTTCGGCGTTATTTACCGGCTGATTTTGATAATATTTGGCATAAACATTCAGTACTCGATTCTAAACGAGAATTTCGAATATGAGCAAAATCAGTAAAGACATTTTCAAGATATAAGGTCTTGAGTCCCTAAGTCCCCTCTTTTTGGGAGAAATACCCCACGAATCAAAAATCGCCGACGACAAAAAAAAACTATGAAATTGTAGAATAGCGATTGAGCAAAGAAGTTTGTGGTCGCGAGGTCTACTGTCCGCAGAACTACTGGTTTATCGTTCAGCGTACAGTTTGTTGTTCTTTGCATTTTGACGGGTAACCATTGCGGGTAACACACTAAAGACCGTTATTTCATTCCAATCTGCCAAAAACATTATAAGGAGGATAACATTATTATTACATTTCTGTGCATTCTGCTAACATTCATCAATACTGCATTAATTTTCTATTTTCCACTTTAGTATTTTCATAGTACTACATCACCTCCTTGACATATTTCATTGGTGTGAAGAGTTATTTTCCATATTCATCTTTACATTTTTCAAAGAAGAGATAAAAACAATCTATGGATGCTTCTATGCACAGCATCATAGCAGTCGCATATTTCGCCATTTGTATCCGAGATGACCCCAACTGATGTCTATTTATCTAAACGGCTCAGTATTGAACCCGAAACTGTTTGGCTAAGTTAAACTATGAGATATCGCATCAATGACGAAAATTTCGGCGGTCACAGGGATAGGTAGATCTAGCGGTGTAAGCACCTGTAAGGACAGGTAGATCTAACGGTGTAAGCACCTGTAAGGACAGGTAGATCTAGCGGTGTAAGCACCTGTAAGGACAGGTAGATCTAACGGTGTAAGCACCTGTAAGGACAGGTAGATCTAGCGGTGTAAGCACCTGTAAGGACAGGTAGATCTAACGGTGTAAGCACCTGTAAGGACAGGTAGATCTAGCGGTGTAAGCACCTGTAAGGACAGGTAGATCTAACGGTGTAAGCACCTGTAAGGACAGGTAGATCTAGCGGTGTAAGCACCTGTAAGGACAGGTAGATCTAACGGTGTAAGCACCTGTAAGGACAGGTAGATCTAACGGTGTAAGCACCAGTAAAGACAGGTAGATCTAGCGGTGTAAGCACATGTAAGGACAGGTAGATCTAGCGGTGTAAGCACCTGTAAGAACACGTGAATCGAACAGCATTTAGGCTTTCTCAGATATTGGCTAAACCAAAATGCTGTTACAAAGACCTATATTATACATACCATTAGACATCAAATCCCGTCTCAGAGCTTCGTTACATGTTCCCAAAACGCTTGAAAAAAGCTCATTTTGTTGTGTTAAGTATTTGCCTACTTGACTAAAACGAGTCTAATAATCTAAATAGTTCGGTCGGCGGTTTGTTTCATTAAATACCAAAGAGGACGTTTTGGTTGTGACGTAGGATATGACTCATGCTATATAAATATACGTAATATCTAGACTACGACTAGTCTAGAATACAAATTCCAGGTTAGACCCAACGCCACGAGCCGGTACGGACGTTTAATTAACTTGGAATAATTAATAATTTTAATTAAAAACACACTGATCGTGAATAACTTGTACTGTGCGTCTACAATTTTGCCTAGTAAGTCCCTACTAAAATTGTTTTCATTGAAATTAAATTTCATGATATAGTTTTTACAGCTAAATATATAATATTTTAGGTCTTCGAGTACGAAGGCGATAAGTATTATTAGGGAGAATTCTGTGACTTTGCCTTACTCTTAGGCTTAGTTTACCTTGTATAGGTAAATAAGGTGCATGAAACTAGTCGAGTAAGTAGATAATTTATTGACATTATCATTTCAGTTCTTAAAAATGTGAATCAAATTAAATCAAATTATTTGAAGTGATTGGTCGTCTTATAGCCCAATCTGACTGATTCATACCTTCAAAGCTAATGACAAAAACGCCTGCTTCACTGGAAATGTCTCGCACCAATTAGGTACAAATATTGAAACGTACAACCGTACAACTTTTTTCATAAAGCCCTCAGAGCTTTATGGGTGTGGCCGAACTCTCTCGTGCCTGTGTTACATGAATACGAACAAATGTATGATAATGTGACTATAAGGATATTTAAGTGATAGCCTTTGCCGTTTGAAGAGAGCCATAAGTATTAGGTACGGCATACCTAATATTATACCTATATTAAAATAAAACAAATATCAAATTGAAATAAAATTTAAATATACCTTTTTCTCACTTTATAAGGTGAATTCTGTGCTTTTTCTTTACACTAGATTTATATTTAAAAGGTTTCATTTGTTTGGTTGGTTTGCAATACATATAGTGCTATCTTTCTACATACCTATAGGCAGGTGCCGAGTTATGTAGAAAAAATTACCTTTATATGTACATAATTTAGTTTCATATAACTTTGTCCGCAAAAAAATCCGACAATCCTAATCCAATTCGCAGAGTTGCAAACATAGCGCCCGGAGCGCGGCGCGGCGCGCGGTCCCGATCCATCAAAAACTCTAAATGAGTTCCAACAAAGCGCCGTCGCTGAGACCTCACAAACCTCACGAAACAAATTTCATATGAATGTTGCACAGCCCACGCCCTCTGCCGCTCGTGACCGCGGGTGGCTGCTTCACAGACTAAGACCCGGGGCCGCGTGGCCCTGTGCCTCGACTCGCGAGCCCGCGGTGTGTGGCCCACCCGGTACGCATTTACTCCTTATATTATACGACCTTCGTGATGTTGCGTGGCTCCGATTCTCAGCAGACAAGAGAATATCTCTCCTAAGGCAGACAAAGTTTTCTACGGTAAGCATTGAGTTGCTTCTTTAAACATTATAGATTTTTAATATCTATCTATATAAAATACAAATGCCATGCGTTAGTCTTGCAAAAACTCGAAAATGCCTCGACCGATTTGTTTTATTTTTTGTTTGTTTTTTTCACCTCAATACTAGGGTAGTTTAGGAAAAAAGACACCACGCGGGTGAAACCGCGGGGCGCACTAGTTCAGAATAAAAATGGGGAAGCAACGCCGCAGCTATCTACGCTTCGTTTCACACGTCTTTACATCTAGTTTGCGCCAACTATTCTAATATCTAGAAAAATATCAGCACCAAATAATGAGAAAGCTGCGCCGCGGGATGCGATTCGGGGACAATCGAAAAAGTTAGCGAACCACAATATCTGACGGCGGCGTATGTTCGGAACCCGCGTGTGATACGGTAATGAAGCACTTTATATTCGCACCGACGTCAATGGAGCCCTGCGCTATTGTTGCCACTTGATTTGATCACGCTCGCCAAATAGACAAAAGGAATTAGGTTTACGCGTCCGTCTTTGTTACTTATTAAATTATGTGACGACAAAACTGTCGCAAAGGTACAGACATAGGTACCGACCAATTTAGCTAATATTTGTCGCTTCTTTTTTGTCTGCCTTTGTTCCAGACATCTAGGCCCTAGGTTATTATATTTTAGCATCATTTTGGCGAAGGTACGTGGAAACTGACGTGGAAGCTCCTATTTAGCTAAACATAATGAAGTAAGGTAAGTCAAATATTAATATATAATATAGCTATCAAATTAGTTTGAAATTGGACACTTACTTTTTTTACCGCGTTTTTGACCGCCTTTGACCACAAACTCGCCTGTTGGAAAGCGAAGATGTGGTCGAAGAGCAAGCACGCAGACATATTAGACCTATTTACTGTGGCCTTGAAAAGCCCTAGATTGTATCACTCAGGAAACAAGGAGGCTGGTAGTTTGTTCCATTCCTTGGCTGTACGAAACGTTTTTGTACGTATCCGAGGGAAATGAACCGTGTGAAGATGGGTGGCGCGTCTTTTTACTTGTCCCTTCTTCATTTAGGTAAAAACATTAAACATAACTTTATTACGCGGATATTGACCTAACTCAAGTGTATCCCACCGGCCTAGATTGGCGTGCCTGTGTTGTGTTCCCACAAATTTTGATGTAATGTTTTCAAGGATCTTAATGATTAATCACGTCCATCGTTCAGGTGCCGCCGCTGTCGTGGACGCTGCCGCTAGATCCATCACTCTTGGCTCTGGAGCAGTGCTGCCACAGTGAGCAGTGTTGTAGCCCTTTTCGAGCTAGATCTAACATTCGGACGATAGCGTTTATATTCTCTTTGATTCGGACTAGCACAGTCGGTGAACACAAGAATTTTGAAAATATCAGGAATTACTTTACACTCGATATACTTATACAGTAGGTATCTATATACTATAGGAATTTCGCAGAAATTTAAATCTATGTGCATGACCTAGTTCCTAAGACCTAATAGGTAATTAGGCACTTAACTATGTAGATACCTTCTTAATGGAATATCCATCCTATTCCACGTTTGCTTTTCACTATTTAATTGTATTATATTTATGATATACCTACTTAGGTACTTATAATTTATCGAACTCAATCCTTTTTTTCTTAATAGACTCAAAAATATAATTTTACCTACTTAAACTTGACTGAAACACAGAATTCTGAACGAGCCTATAATTAGGATTGCTTTGGTGTAGAACATTGCGTCGCGTCAGTACAGAAATTAGGAGCTTAGGTACAAGCCCATATACTCAAAGCATGCAAACGATACTAACCTACAGATTCGGCCAATTCGACCATACCATTATTACTTATTGAGTCCGCGTGCTAATGCTGCTTAGTGTTAGGGCTTCATAGGAGTTACAGGTAATATGCTCGTTATTACATTACTGCCCATTTGTATGTATATATAGCGATAAAGCGTAGGTAACATCATACTTACATGGTTGTGTAAATGTGCGCAAGAAATGTGTGGCTTTTGTTTCTTTTGAGAATAAAAGTTTTTGGCCTTATAACTACACTACTACTATAGAAGACAAAATATGTAACACCAAAAAGTCGCACAGCAAGTAACCAAAGTAGACTTGCTTTCATGGCAGCGCTGAAAGTTTTTTTTTAAAACAAAATACTGAATAGATTTTTAATTATTGAATGTTAAAGACGTGTATTTTAATGAATGGTCGACAACTGAATCTTTAAAACGAATGCTAATGCTATTAGGTAACCGTCTCAGCATTATGCCAGGTGCGGTCTGATGGCAGCACGTGGGGCGCTTCTAGCGAAAAGCGCTTATGTGTCAACAAACAGAGTGCCCGATAGGTGCTAGTGACGTAACTAAGTAAGAATGTAGCTCCAGCCATCGAGTCATCAGCGCCACTCACTGGGGTAACATTGATCCAGGGCGCACCTGTCTTTTTATTCGGGCCACTAGATCGAGTCAATTATAAACTTCGGGAATTACCTAAAATAATTTTTGCTTTTAGTCCATTGCTACGAGTCGGAATTTAACTTTTCAAATTTTAAAAGGGCGGTCGGTGTAGCGTTATTATTACAGCAAATTGTGTGCACCCTTGTTTAACTTTTGCTAACAATTGAAATTAGGTTACGGGGGTTTATTTATTTTGTACTTTTCAGCGTTCATTTATACCACGTGGAACGTGCTTTCAGTTATTTATTTGCAAAAGTTCCCAACACCGAAACGCTCGTTCGCAGCGTCGTCGTCCGCAGCGTATACTAAACCATGAACAATGACCTGACGCACAGAAACGCTCGCTTTCGGCGTCGTCGCCCGCTGGGTGTAAACCATGAACATTGAAGAAGGACCTGACGCACAGAAACGCTCGTTCGCGGCGTCGTCGCCCGCTGGGTATAAACAATGAACAATAACCTGACGCACCGAAACGCTAGCTCGTGGCGTCGTCGCCCGCTGCGTATAAACCATGAACATTGAACAAGGACCTAACGCACAGAAACACTCGCTCGCGGCGTCGTCGCCCGCTGGGTATAAACAATGAACAATAACCTGACGCACCGAAACGCTAGCTCGTGGCGTCGTCGCCCGCTGCGTATAAACCATGAACATTGAACAAGGACCTGACGCACAGAAACGCTCGCTCGCGGCGTCGTCGCCCGCTGGGTATAAACAATGAACAATAACCTGTCGCACCGAAACGCTCGCTCACGGCGTCGTCGCCCGCTGCGTATAAACCATGAACAATTACCTTGCGCACCGAAACGCTCGCGGCGTCGTCGCCTCACTGCGTATAAACCAACAGAAAAATCTTAGACGTGGGATTAGAGTCTTTACGTAAAATTAAAATGAAGTATGTTTGCGACGAATATTTACTTATTGTAAGACTTGTGTCAGTAAGTAATATAATGTAGTACATGGATGTTTAAGCAAAATCGACGACTACAAAATCATTCAATTACATTATCGATTTGCCATGAGCCATCGACCTCTAGATGCAATCTATACTGATTTTGGTAAAGCCTTTGACAAAGTCGATCATTCTCTTCTCTCGAATAAACTTTCGAAACAAGGTATCTCTAGTGCACTTTTAGACTGGTTTAGTTCATACCTAAAAACAGAATATCCAGAGTCGTTTTAAACGGGTACCAATCAGAAGAATATCTGGGTTCACATCTTGAGTCCAATCCTATTTAACGCATTTACCAACGACATAACAAGTAACTTCCTAAAACCTTAAAAAATAACTCTGTAACGGTACAGCCTTCGTATCTCTCACAAATATAGATATATTCGTATAAGAAACAAAATACAGCCGAAGTATTTTCCTTCTTGAATTGTGGTACCAATTGGTCTAGGGAGATTTGCTATCTAAAAACGTTAAGCACTAAAGTGGGTAATTAAAGGGTTTCAAAAACATAGGACGACATTCGAAATAAAGAACGATAGCGGTTAAATAGTATCAGAATAGGAAAAAATAATACTTTTTCCGTTATATTACATACTGAATACTAGTTAATTGTAGTTAGGTTAATGAAATCCGGCATTCATATCGGCCTTTATAAAAGTTGTATGAAAATACCGTCATTTTTATATTGCGGGATTCGATTGTGAGCGAGTGGGAGCGGCGACGCTGTGAGAACGTGCAGAGTTTTGGAGGGGCATTCGGTGCTTGGGCTTACGGGCGAACACATAATTACGGTGCTGTGAATCATCTGGATTTTCTACACTGGCGAAGCATATCACGAGTGAGATCTTTCCGTTACTTTGATTTGTACATAATTATCTAAAATCAATCTATTGCTTTGAAGTAAAGTAAGTTGGACATCCAACCAGTTTTAAATATAACCTTAAAGTAAAGTCATGTTGCTACACGCATTTTATTTGAAGTAAAGTAAGTTGGAAAGCCAACGAGTTTAAAACTCTTATTCGAAAGAATATAACTTTCCGTGAGGAAGTATTAACAAAAGTCATTTTACTACTCTGATACTTACAAAAGTAAAATCAGTTAGATAACCAACTAGTCAATGATTGACTTTATGTGGGTATAACTCCCGTATCGAAACTTGTATCGCTAAGTCACTATGCTGTTTGAACCATATACTTAGAGTAAATCAATTCTCTTGACTAGCTAAGTCTAACATGTATTCTAATCAGAGGAATATAGTTTCCTATTCGTGACGTTGACGAGAGAAGTCAATATTCTATCTCTTCAATTTGAAAGTCTCAATGGTAGTCTTTCTGTCTAGTTATAAAACTATAAATTGGGATCCAGGGTTGGAACCTTTGCTAGTAATTAGCTAAATTATACATAGGAGCGCGTGTCTCTTTAGGTTACCCTTGACTCCATAGAGGAAGATAGGCGCCTAATATACATGTCACTGATTGAGTGATTACTAGTATAAATACTTATAATAATCCTTACTTAGATGGAAGCTATCTGAGACAGTTGATTTGAAGTGGTAACGGAGTTACTTATTTAAATACACTAGTATATACGTGTTGGACTTGATTGTCTAGTTTATGTTTCGGTAAAGTTCCGAATATTGCATCTTTATATTAACATCAAAGTTATTTTATTGTACGGCGGATCAGATATCATTATACTAGTTGGTTGTTCTTCATAATCACTATATCAATAGGTAGGCTAGGGTGCTGCGGGGCGGCACGAGAGACCAAGATCGAAAGATCTTGGCAGCTCTCAATTTTAACCTAAGATTGATGTATGTAAGGGAAGGTCTTTAGTTACTTCGGTAATTATAAAGATAAGGTTTTTTGGAAGTATTTTAATGGAAGGTATTCCTTGAAAGGTTCGACAAACTAACGTACCAGACTTTGCCAAAAGAATAAGCCCTCTTATCTGGATAGGACATACTGACAGACTTTGAATATAGTAAATTTCACAGGTAAATATCCCTATATTTATAACACATAAATGTGGAGGATTGACGTCCCAGTCTTTCGGATGAGTCAAACTGGACTGGTGCGGGGAGGTGCACCGTTCTTTTACCACGAATTAATTTTGCCCAATAAATCGATCATTATTTGTGCATTAAATAAACTCAGAATAAATGTAGAATGATGTGTTCAAACAGACATCTTGTCATGCTTAATCAAACGCTTTATAACTCATAAATACTCAGGTACATTTAGGGTAGACTCTGTAGTTCAACCATATTATATGCACTTACGTTCATGTTTCAATAGGCTCACCGCGGTAATTAGTTAGATTTCATCAGTAATGTGCCCGGCGAAGTAGTAATAGGTTAGGAAAATTATACTAGGATTCGCTAACTCGTACTTATTCGAAAACATAGGTTCTACGATCACGAAGTAGGGTCCTATCACTTGACGATCACATGGCCAAATATATAATAAGGAAATAGGTTTAACTTAAGTAGAATTAAATAAGGAAATAAATAGGTAGTGAAAATAAATATCTATGTAAATATAGTTAAATATAGTAATAATAAATATATAATAATTCATATAATATTAATAGACGGGGGGTCGTTACAACTCCTTACTTAAAAATACTCAAGCCCATACGACACCCGAGTGATCCCATTAAACTGCAAGAGGACTTAGACTTCTTGACTGGTGTAAACTAAACAAAATGTCAATGTTAATAAATTGCACTATATTCAGTTCACTCGAAACAAGATCATGTCTCCAAACAAATACTAAATTGAATGCGAATATTATATAAACTAGTGACAGTAGATCGCGTCCGTGATTTAGGCATTTTTTTATTTATTATTATTATTATTATGTATAGCCTTACGTTTGACTGCCATCACGCTGATGTTAAGTCTATGTTAAGTCATGCCCAGTTCAAAATCGTAGTAGGACGCCTAAAAAGGCATCGACAGTTTTGTATGAAAGTCGTTTATCCTTAAACGAAGATGCAGCCTAAGACGGAGAACGCTTGCCTAGAAGAAACCGATTCACTCGCGACTTGAAAACACCCAGATTATAATTATTAGGATAAACCCACAACTGCTATAGATAGTGAACTCAAATTTAATGCAATATATTGCCTATATTGTCACAAAAGGTTTCAAAATGCTAGGTTTCGTACTACGAAATACAAAATAATTCAAAAAAACCTTTAACTAAAATACGTTTATTCAATTCTCTTGTCCGCTCCACCCTCGAGTAGGTATAGCTCATTCAAACAGACGTAATGCCTGTGATATACGCTTCCTTCATAAACTATTTAATGGTAATATAGATTGTACACACCTCCTGAATGAGTTACCAGTCAATCAATCAAGCTATTTATTTTTCAGACCAGGTCCATAAAAAAGTATACATAAAATGACAGTCAATGCACCATCCCGCCTTCCAAGAAACAAAACTCATAATTTCTATAACGTACCACACTGCAGAAGTAACTTAGTATTCTACTCTGGCTTGCCCGGGCTGTGTGGGCACTACAACAGTCTTGCTAAGAGTAATAATTTAGACACACCTAAGCGATTCTCTACCTAATTTTAAGAAATCCAATAATATGTAAATATTTACCTATAGATTTCATTATATAAGTAACATACCTTTTTTTTCAAAATTTCGTTGGTTGGCTAATATTTGCCAAACTCGGTTATACATTGTTACCTTTTCTCATTGTATACCTAATTAAGGCTCGCATGTAAATGTTTCCAGTTCCAAACGTAAACCTAAAGTAATAGCTAATTTAGCAAAATAATATTCTCAATTTAGTTTAGTCTAGTCGAACCTCCATGAGCATGACCTGATTAGGGTGAACCCAGCGTGATGCCTATGTTTCATAATGTGAATGTAATGTGTGACTTCTGTTGGGGATCCATATTGTATAAAATAAAAAATATAAATTCAGTAAAACTTCAAGTATATATAGTCTCCACATGGTAGCGACACCTAGGTATATTTACCACTCTCCGCGCGACATAAATCAGTCGGGTCGAAGCGTACTAGACACTAGACACAGGCTTTATTGTTAGAATAGAGCCGAACGTGCCTACAACGCCTGCGATACTAGCTCCTACGTAGGACGTGTGCCCGTCAAATAATGTGCAAGTTACTGTCCATTATATGGGAATTGTATCAATGGCCTCACTCGTCGCAAATAGATACTTATCGGAAGTGACGAGCACAGTGCTGGGCCTGGGGGCACGCTGTGCCACGCAGGACAACTTTCTGTATATCCTGCGTGGCAGGTTTTGAAGACGCGAGACTCACAGGAGTAGAGTTGTTAGCACCCCGATGAGATCTGTCCTAATATAGTTAGTTACCTGACTATATAACGCAACTGGAGGTTCGTAGGTGAAATACTCGTAGGTCTAAGTACGAGTAGATAATGACAAGACAATGAAAAATGCAACACTAACTATAATAGAATAAGACTAGGTATCGACGGTGGGGCTTAAGAAAGGGAGTCCTTCGTCGAGACCCTTGTCGAAGAAGCAGTTGGAGGGCGGGCAGTTAGTGGCGATGCAGCGGTGCTGGCGCAGCAGCAGGTACAGCAGCAGGTTGTACTCCGAGGTGGCGTTCTGCACCAGCTTCAGCGTCGTCTCCAGCTGGTCCTGCTGCGCGTCCCACGCGCGCAGCCGCTCCACACTAACCACCAGGTACTGGTTTAGCTGCAAACAACCATAACTACATGGCGTACATGGCGTTGTATAAGTCTTCGAGGCCAAAATCACCACTGGCAGGTACAGTCCGCGCGCGAGTTGAATGCAGTCGGAGCCTGAGGCGAAGGGCGGAAATATCTCCCCCCGTCGTCGCACACCTCGTAATGTAGTGTAGTGTTGTCTTTGACATCCATCGTACGCTCGCTTGTTGCTTGCTGACTCGGTCCACTTTTCAACTCCGCGCCAGACCAACGCCGCCTCACCTCACATTCGTGTGAATGAATAACGGACTTATACTATGCGGCATAAGATCCATTTTAGATTTGTAGTAAAGTCCACGTTGAGTGGACAGCGCAGTGGCTGCGCGCAGTCAACTATTTTTGCTTTCAATGAGGCGTTTTCCAAAAAAAAGTTAAAGTAGTTCTAAAATACTTACTAGATGGCGTAACAGACCTATCGTTTTACCTGTCATTGTCATTTCTGTCGAAAAATTTTATGTTTATTTTTTAAATCGTAAATTTTGGCTCCACACGTTGTGTATTTAGCCAGTGTCAACTATTGTAATATTTCAAATGAAGACAAATACATAGTTAAGTTACTTGAAATTGTCTAAATACACATGTCGAGCCAAAAAACACGAGAAAAAAAAAGGCACACGTACATTTTTTTGTCTTTCATGTCTTGACAGTGACAGAAAAAACTCAAGGTATATCTAACGCCATCTTTTGGGTACTTTTATAACCAGGATTTCTTTTTTTTTTTTAAAACGCCTCATTCTAAAATGGACCTTATGTATGCCGCATACAACATACCATTTACCACGGCTTACATAAAATTATTATTTTACTCAAATTAGGTCGTAATGTGGTCATTATTTTGGCAACCTTCTTTGAGCCTTGCCGCGAATTTCATTACTGTCGTGTTTTAGTGGCCAGCAATTTCCTTTGAAAATCCATTATTGTCGAGTTTTGTTTTAAATGTAGTGGTAATGGAAAATCGACAAATTTAATAATTAGTTCCTTCTTAGTACGGACAGCAGAGGTGTGGAACTCTTTACCTGCGTCTGTCTTTCCGAACAAATACAATCCGGGGCTGTTAAAGAAAAGAGTGAATCGGTACTTTCTAGGCAAGCGTGCTAACATCTTCGCCTGGAACCGTGATGACCTGGAACTGCGCTAAGCTGCGCTTTCGGCCATCATCATCGCTGCCATCGACACAGTCATTACAGACCGCGACAGTAATGTACTATTGTTTTAATTAAGTACATATACTATAATAATAATAATCAATATTTTCTTTTTAGATAATACAGCCACCACAGCTTGTTTAATTTTGTCGACAAAAATATGATTGCGCCTAGCACATTCCTAAGCTCGGCATTGAAGTCGCGCGCCGGCTGTATGTATATATTGTATATACCTGCGTGCCCAAATATCGACTGCTCCAAAAGTCGACCGATCGCGGCCTTAAGACTTCGCTACATAGCCTGACCTGACATCGTGCGAAAGGGACAGCTAGACTTGAATTACACGGCAGTAAAAGAAACAAACTATTAAGGTTATAGCTTCTCCCTTTCGCTCCCCCAGAAACTTATATGTAGCCATCTCTTTCACACGATGTCAGGTCAGGCCATGTATAGACACCCCTAGTTTGGACATTTTAGTTGCCCGAGCGAAGCGAAGATCTCGCAGTCTACGGAAACTAATGGTAGGTTTGTATATAACATATATATTAATTTTGCATACCGTTGATCCGATCTTCATGAAATTTTGTAGGCAAGTAGCTCAATTAGCAATTTTTGAGTTTAAATATGAGCAGAATCGTTCGAGAAGTCTTGAAGTTATAGGAAGCGCGAGGTCTCAGTCGGCGCGAACGACTACTATAAGGCCGATCAACGAAGTTGACGGCGAGGAGTCCAGCAGGCCCAGCAGCGAGATGTTGATGGCGAGGGGTCCAGCACACGGTCCAGCAGGGCCAGCAGCGGGATGTTGATCTTGTTGGTGTTAATTTTGCCAATATCACACGTGGAGGTTACATCAAATTAGCTCAGGATCAAGGCCAATGTGAAAAATTGTGCATGTAAAAACCCTCAGCAAGGAGATAAACAAGGTAAAAAGCTGTGGATGATGATCTTGGTAGAGGAGAGACTCACCTTAACTATCCGTTTTTCCATGATTTTTCTCTGTATCCACTCGGCGAGGTAGGTCGTGGTGGCGAGCAGTATCAACAGTCCAGCGGCGAACAGGTCGAGCGGCGGGAAGTGCGAGAACGCGGCGTCGAGCGCGGCCAGCGGCACGGCCGGCGCTGGCCGCGGCGGCTCCGCCAGCTCGGGCACGTAGTACTGCGCCGGGAGCACCAGCAGCGCCAATAGCGCAGTCGCTACTACCCCGTTGGGGCACCCGCATAGTGCCATCTTCACGATACTATCACCCCTGAACACACAGACAGACACTTTCGCCTGCTGCACACTGATATTTGTGCAATACCTCTGTTATACATCCGACTAAAATACTATGCTGTTTGAATAGAAAAAAAATGTTTGAAACTGATGACACAGTCAATTTTTTTTCTTCGGTCCACAATTTGAAGTTCTCACTCAAAATGCGCATTCGTTACCATAGATAAGAATGTATACTAGCGTAATGTTATGTATGTATGTATGTTCGTTACTAACGAAACGGAAACTGGCAAAAGTTGACACTATTTAAATCACAGGACCCTATTCCTGTGGACTCAAGATTATCTCGGTCACTCTCACTCCCATTAAATTCTAAATTAGAGAGACAGTGACCGAGATAATCTCGAGCGCACAGGAATAGGGTCCCAGAAGAGAAAAAAAATTACGTCTACAATCTAGATTATTTTCTGGGTTTTATTTACTTGCTTTATTCGTTTTTTAAATTAGCAGGTCCATAATAATCGCAACGTCGATTGTTTGTAACAATTTTTATTAATCTTATTCGATTGACACATTTTATAGTAAATCACACAGAGGGAACCATCTTGGAAAAAAAAAAAAGTAAAAGTCCTAAGACAATGTTGCCATAGACATAATATAAATTTCACCGAACTTGACTGACAAACTCTGGGATCTCAACATCCTCCACACCCAGAAAAAATATTGAAATATTTCTAGTCTAGGAAGAATTTTTCACAATTTCTAAATTAGTTACAAAAAACGTTGGCTTGACTTCAAAACTAATGGAAAATAATACATATCCCTTAGTCTAACTATTATAAGTCTATCTTAGTCATTATATTATCCTTATTATAACATGGACTTATCAAATTAAATAACAATTTAATTAATCAAATAAGCTTAATACTCAATAACACAGCTAGGTATCAAATGAGCTTTGCTGCGAGTAATCTAGAGTACAACATACAATCATTTTTCATTAATTTAACACATAGCAATAATTTTATCATCGTCGTAACTACTTGTAGGATAGACATGTTGCATAAGGTATAATTATGTAAGTTTGAGATCATATTATCACTTGTAGGAAATATTAATTATGTTTGTAGGGAAGTAGGGTGATGAATGCCTGTGTGTCATGTATGAGAGAAAAAAAGAATCTAAGCCAACAAAGAAATAAACTTCAAATCAAATATCTACTAGGCAACTTAGCGACCCGCCCGGAACGGGTAGTCTTCTCCTTAACTATAGTTTTCTCTGGCTGCGCCCGAGGAGAGACAGTCGGAACGGACGACGGCGACGGTTCGTTGTCTGGTTGCTGAACGGTAGCTGTAGGTATGACCTTACCTGGGGCATTCTCCTTGTGTGTTAGAAGCTCAGCTGTCGGATCAGTGACCTCAAGATGAAATAAACGTTGAAATGGACGTACCTTACAGCCTGTCGACGTTCTCACTCTTGCTGTTCTGTTAATCTCATCACGACCTGGAAAAATCTCTTCTATTATACCCAGAGGCCATTTAATCCTTTTTCCTTCTGTTTCTACCAAAACTACATCTCCTACTTTCAGACTATCTTGTTTCTCTCTTCCTCTCTGTACCAAGGTAGTCAGATATTCTGTCTTGAATCTTTGTCTAAAACTCTCTCTTAAGTTCTGTAGATAGCGTAACCTTTTGTTAAGACTGTTCGAGTCTATCATATCAATGTCTGTGACATCTGTCTGAGGGATGGGTTGTAAAAAGTGTATAGGCTTTAGAGGTTCCAGTGAGGATATTTTCTCATCTTCAATATAAGTCAATGGGCGTGCGTTGATCGTCGCTTCACAGTCGCACAAGATTGTTTCTAGCTCTTCATACGTGACTGATGATTGACCGAGTACCCTCTTCAGTAAATTCTTCAAAATCTGGATGAGTCTCTCCCAAAATCCTCCCCACCAAGCTGCCGTTGGTACGCTGAATTTCCATTTGATACGTTGTATCGTGGACTGCCGTCGAATTTCATTCCAGTCTAACTCAGAAAATAAATTTTTGGTACCAACAAAATTAGTTCCATTGTCGCTCATGATGAGATTGACTCTACCTCTACGTGCTATGAAGCGTCTCAGTGTCATTAAGAATGCTTCAGTCGATAAAGATTTAGTTAGTTCAAGGTGTACGCCTCTATACACAGCACAGGTGTACAACACTATCCAGCATTTCTCTCCACCGCGTAGATACAGCGGGCCTGCCAGATCGACTCCTGTCACTTCGAATGGAGCATTACACTGTGTGCGCTCTACAGGGAGTGGAGCAGTGGGCGCCTGTATCGGATTTACTCTATGGCGTTTGCATTTGATGCAACTTGTGATGACAGATTTGATCAAGCGTCGTGCGCCTATAATCCAGTATCGGGAGCGTAGATCGGCTAGTACCGAGCCGAGACCGGCGTGTTGCAGCTGTACGTGACGTTGTTCAGTCAGTCTTCGTGTTAGGTAGCTCGTTGCTGGCAGTACTGCGGGAAATTTCGTGCTCTCTGGAACATCGGTAAGTAAGAGTTTTGTCTTAACTCTTAACAGACTATCTCTATCATAGAAATGTGTAAGTCCTTGAATTTTCTTTTCTATGTAGTCTCTATTTTCTGTCTGTATTATTCTTATTACTCTTTTCTCAGCCTCCTCATATTCTTCGTAGCCTAGCTCGCCTCTTATCTTGTTTTCATGACGTGTATTGTGTGCAAATCTGAGTATCCAGGCTATGGTTCGAATAGTTTTGCTGTATTTCGAAAAATAGGAGAGCTGGCTCGTTATACCTTCTTTAGAGCTAGTGCTTGTATTACAAACAGCTGTTTTCTTCAGCTCACGACAAGCCTCTGCTTCATCCATGATGATTGGTGATCTGGGCCACTCGCTAGGTGCAGAGTACAACCACGATGGCCCTTCCAGCCAACGAGAAGATCGCAGTTGTGCCGCATCACAGCCTCGAGAAGCCAGGTCAGCCCAATTAGACGTGCCATGTTTGTCTTTGGCCGACGCATCAAACACGGGTCGAATTCGCGTTGTCAAGCTTTTCTCCTTAATAACAGGTCGGTGCGGTAAGTAATGTGAAGATTCTAAGTCTCTCTCGGGATCCGGCACGGTCTCTACTATTCCCTTGTCACACCATTCATTCAAAACCTTGTTATAATCCTCATACATGTTACTAGCTTTTAATCTGTTAGTTACAGATTGTAATCGTCGTGAGGCTAGGTCTTGGTTATTTAATAATTCATCGTGACCTACCTTCCAGGGAAGGAGAACTTCATACCGGCCCTGCTCGTTGACCACCACATTCTTTTTGAACGTCATCAGCACTTCCTCCTCATTCTGTTGTTTTGTCTTGTTTTCAATTGGGTCACGAATACCTAAAGTTTCTAAGGACCAAAAGTTAGACATATTATCCGCAGAACAAAACATTGCCACATGAGTCGCTTGTATGTGTGCCCTTGGCTTACTTGAAATTCTTCCTTGAAGAGTCCACCCAAGTTTCGTTTTTATTGCTACAAGCGAATCATGCAGCTTGACCATGTCACCTGTAAGTACCAAACCAGAAAAATCAGCACCTATAAGCAACCCAATGTCTTCGGAATGCGTGTTTTTATCTGTGAGTGTGATGTTGTGGTTGGCAAGTAAGTGTGTTATGTGGTCATTTGTGTATTTGGGGATATTTCGACTAATGCATGTCTGTCCTAAAGCAGTCAATTGGAAAGAAAATGTTTTATCTATGCTTGTCACATCTAAGTCATAAATTTTGTACTGCTTAGAAGTTATTTCAACACCGCCAAATAGTGTGTGAGATAAAGTTTCGTTACCCACAGCAGATATATTGAGCTTACGTGCAACATCTTCCCGTATGTACGAGCGTTGTGCACCGTTGTCAAACATGGCTCGTACCTTGACCTGCTTCCCGCCTTTGCCGATGAGGACGGACACCGTTTGTAATAGGGTTGTTTCTGTACTCTGCTTAGTGTCAGCGGACATGTTGGTGCTTGAAGTTTCTGTCCTCGCTGGCTCTGATATGGTAGTTCTGGAAGCTTCAGTGCGTGTGGCAGAGAGGTTATTACTTGGAGCGCTGTCACTGACTTTTTGTGTTTGACCTGTGCAGAAAACCACAGAATGACGCTGCCGGCATAACATACATTTAACAGATGCCTTACAAGTTTTAGGATGGTGTCCTTTTTTCAAACAAATAGCACAGGCTTTCTTGTCCTTCAGATGAGTTCTTCGCTCTTCTATGCTCATTTTCTGCATTTTATAGCATTCTAGGCTGTTGTGAGAATCTTTCTCGCACCATATGCATGTAGCTTTATTAGTGTTCGTTTTATTGGTGTTTGTCAATAAACAGCCGGCCGTTGGTTCTGATTTTTTAGTTGGCTCTGGAGTATCTGCACCATTTTCATTTCCATTTAATGACTTTTTGGCCAATGAAATACGCTGCTCGCTTTCAACTTCTTTTTTTACAAATAATAACAAGCTATTCAGTTCCATGCTAATATCTTCATTTCCTTTCTTATTTCTTTCCCAAAACTTTAGTAATTCTTGGGGCAGTGCAGACTCTACCATTGGAAGAAGAAAGGCTGCGAATTTATCTTTGGTTACTCCTAGAGTTTCAAGTGCTCGCAACATTGCACTAATTTTGTCATAAAGCACTGTCAGGTTAGAATTTGAATTTTCATTGATCATACCTAAAAGTTCACGGACATACACTTGTATAAGTAGATCTTCCCGGGCATATCGTGCCTTTAATTGATTCAGACATTCTTTATACGAGGATGGTGTGAAACTTTCAACCAGTGTTTTTGGTTCAGAGCCCTCCTTCATTGCCTGCAGTAAATACTGGTACTTGTCATGTAAGTCGATTTGGGGGTCCATGTCAATTTTTTGAAACTGTCCCCAAAATGGAATCCAGCCCTTTAGGTCTCCACCAAAGGTAGTGAACTGTAATGTGGGGAGTTTAAAGTTTCTTCTCTCTTTTCCCTCTTTCTTTTCACCGGTAGTGGTGTATTCGTACCGATCTCTGTATTTGACATCTAGGTTAATCCAGCGGGATCTATATTCCATGGCGCCCTCCATTTCACTTTCAAGTGAGTTTTCGTCATCACAATCGCGAATTAGTTCTCGAACTTGCTTGTCTAATTCGCAGAGCTGTTTGTTTAGCTCTTGAGTTTTCAGATATTGGGTTGTAATTTCAATAATCGGGGAATCATCGTGTTCTGTTAAAATCTTGTCGAGCACGTGGGCGTTGCGTGTAAACAACGATCTTGCTACTTTTCTCTCACGTTTCAATGCATCGACGTTACTGTGTTTTCCTCCGGTCGCCATATTTTATTTACTTGCTTTATTCGTTTTTTAAATTAGCAGGTCCATAATAATCGCAACGTCGATTGTTTGTAACAATTTTTATTAATCTTATTCGATTGACACATTTTATAGTAAATCACACAGAGGGAACCATCTTGGAAAAAAAAAAAGTAAAAGTCCTAAGACAATGTTGCCATAGACATAATATAAATTTCACCGAACTTGACTGACAAACTCTGGGATCTCAACACTGGGTGTGTATACATGACCTGACCTGACATCGTGTGAAAGGGACAGCTAGATTTGAATTTCACGGGAGCAAAAGAAACAAACTATTAAGGTTATAGCTTCTTCCTTTCGCTCCCCCAGAAATTTATATATAGCCATCTCTTTCAAACGATGTCATGTCAGGTCATGTAGCGAGGCCTTTAATGTCGTGGGCTAATCGTAAATTCGATAATTGATGTACTAGTGCATGGAGTATCAGGCTGTACATAAGCTGCACATTATCTGCGTGCATCTTCTTATTTCCTCCAAGCCCATGCCCATGAAGCTGTAGGTACAAGGACCCTATTCGGAGAAATGACATTTTATCTCGGTCACTGTCTCTCTAATTTAGAATTTAATGGGAGTGAGAGTGACCGAGATAAAATGTCATTTCTCCGAATAGGGTCCCAGCTCATGAAGCTGTAGCTACAGCTTCATGTCATGCCCGTGCCGGTGTGCCCTGCCCTTGGAGGAATGTGTGCCGGTAATGTACGACATGATATTACACGACCTTATAATGCACTGCCCGATATTACATGTACCATGCTGTACATGGATCTTGTATCACACTGGATAGGTGATTGCTTTGGCAGCGTGTCCACTTTCTGTTGGCGCGTTTAATGAGTAGGGAAGTGAAAACTAGTGCAGAATCTATCGATAAAAATGTACACAGTGTACAAAACTAAGAATTTGTAAATTAAGAACACAATGTTTGCAAAAATATGTACTTTATTGAACATCGAAACTCGTAATTGCCATGTAAATAGTACGAATATATATAGTATATATAGTAACTATGAAAGTTAATAAGTATCTACGCCGTCTCCTAGTTTCTTTTATTCTTCATAGTTTTTTAATTGACAGCCCAGTCATAAAACTAGATTTTTCAAAATGTTTTCAACAAAGTCGAGAGTATTTAGGTGGCTCCCAGTTTTCGCGCCTCCCAGCCTTTATCCACTGATTTCTAATTTCCGGACATTTGGAAACCTATAACAAAATGTTTTATTTTAATTAATTGTTTAACCATGAAACAACATTGGTACAAATTATCATACATTTCAAGCCGCGAAAGCTTCAAAAAGATTAAAATTACTTATCGATAGAATACGTATCAAGCCGATTAAACGCGGAAAGGAATTAACGGTTCATGTTTCACTTAATGTAGTATATGTAGGATATTACAAGAATATTATTAGATAAATATCGACCAAATATCGACAAAGTTTGAAACATGCAGTGGTACTTCACTAGCAGGAACACGTAAAACAATGCATTTATTTATCTTAAATTAATGCTTAAATTCATTACTAAATAACACTGCGTGATAGTTGTATTTATTTAATAGACACCAACATGATGTACGTCGTTGTAACAAAGAAGGAGGCAAGCAATGGAAACAGGCTAAACGTCACCACAATTATAGGTGCAGACTACATGATATTAAGAAGCGAGTTTTACAGTCAACGACTTAAAAATAAATTTTTAAAAGTATACGTAGTAGAGTGTGAATAAGCTAGAATTGACAGAATTGTATGACTTCAAACATGTATATTCTTTAAGTGAAACGAATATTTAGCTTTGATTCTGGTTATTTTAGGTAAAAAACGTTACAAAAGACTTACGTGTGAAATGATAATTCTGGATCTTTTACTCCCCCTTTCGTTGTTCTCGATGCACAATACACAGCACAACACGCCATAATGCCACTATGTATAACAATATTAAGTATTCACAGCGATATTTTGATCCAATTTGCTTTTGACGGGTCGCAATGTTGTGACCGACTAGTAGGTCAAAATGGTCAAAGAGTATGTAATACTACGTAAAAAATGGTCACAGAGTGCAAGGTTGCCAATCTTACAATAGCTCTCTCGCTTACTCTATGCGACGACCCGTGAAATAAAAAGAGAAACATGACAATGTGAACGTCGGAGCGGCAACGTCTCATGGGTCTGTCCAGTATGATGCTTCGTCTAAGATGCTGTACAATACGAGCTGTACATTATCAGGTCGGCTCAAGGGTCGGCTATTATTTAGATTTATATTCTCTTTGGTTATTGGGTATTACATACTCTTTGATTGGGTCGTGCATTATTTTCTCCCAACTGAGCTGAGTTGAACTCATTTAAAATTCAATAACGCTATTTTTCCTGCTTTTCAGGGTCAAGCAGAACCTATGGTGAGCTGCGAGAGCCACAAAGGACTTATGTTTACAAAATACAAACGGCGCGGCCATGAAGACAGTAGTTCTGTTCAAGAGTCAGTCTGAAGATTACGAGCTGGCCTTTCGCGAACACAAGTACGAGACTGTGTTCGTGGAGCCGCTGCAGTTCGAGGTAATGAACAGCGAGGCGCTAGCGGCGCGCCTGCTGCGTCCCGAGTATACCGGACTCGTGCTGACCAGCCCGCGCGCCGTGGATGCGGTGGCGGCCTGCTGGGACCCCTCGCGCTTCGTGCTTTGGAACACCAAACGCGTCTACACGGTCGGTGAAGTCTCCGTGCGCAAAATTAAGGCCTCCCTAGGCTTGGATGCACTCGGGGAGGCCTCCGGAAACGCTGAGAACTTAGCTAAGATCATCGCCCGAGACAACCCCGGTTCCACACAGTTTCTTTTCCCCTGTGGCAATTTGCGATCAGAAGTGCTACCCACTATTCTTGGTGAAGCTGGAAGCTCAGTTGATGCATTGACAGTGTATGAAACTAAAGAGAATGTCAATTTGAGGAGTGATCTGATTGAGTTGGATGCAGAGCACAAGCCTAGTTGCTTAGTGTTTTTCAGCCCATCAGGCTGTGAATACATACACCGGCAGCTCCAGACGTTCAGTAACAATCTCTCACAGCTCCCGCGCTTCGCCATCGGGAACTCTACTGCGCACAAAATTGAGAATCTGGGCCTTGAGATAGCCGGCGTCGCCACCAAACCGAGAGCAGACTCTCTCGTTGAATCAGTACAAAAATACTTCATCACAGTACAAAGGGGCAGCTAGTAAATAATAGTGCCAATTACTAGACCATAAAAAAAGACCAAGCTGACTATCAATACTATAATATATAATAGGGGTATTGTACTTGGTATTAATTAAATAGTGCGAATAGGATCATATCTTTATGTGAGTGTTTAATATAAGAGCAAAGCATGACAATTAATTATACTTAGGTGATGGTTCTTAACATGTGTTGATTAGGGTATTTTTTTTACTACATTAAATTATACCTACTATATAAAATAGATAGCAATAGGTTAAATTAATAGTCATTTTTTTTTACTATAAAAACAGTATATTCCATTTTTTTTCTTTTGGGTTTAAGAAGTATTACTTTGTGTCATTGACGACTAGCAATTTACACACTAAACACTTTGCAACAATCTCTACTTCTTTGACAAATGCTATCAAAACCGGTTCTGCCTTTTACTTGACAAAAGGCAACAAACGGAATTACTCATTGTAGTCCTATACCATCATGATGTAGGGCGCAGCCGGGCGACTAGACGTCGTGCTCGAGCGAAGCCGGCGCTCGGGGCTCGCGCGCCGGCCCGGCCACCGCGTCCCTCAGCCGCATGGCGGAAACGTACGTGAGCCACGCACTCGCTATCACGAGCCCGGCGATCACTAGCGCTAGAGGCTATTCAAAGAAACAAACATTTTTAGGGTGCCGTAGACCACCAAGGCCGCATATCAAATATGTTCAATGGTGGGTGCGGGATGTATGGTTGATGGTCGATGTTTCTTCCGTGGTTGGTACAATCATTGTTACGAGAAGGGTTGCGACCAGCATGATTATTTAGGATTAGGTTCCGATTAGGATCTGATATCATGCGAAAAGGATAGTTACAGATATGGATTTCAGAGGAGCATAAGAGAAAAACTATGACTGACTGTGTAGGTAAGAATAATTTCTATTTTGTAAAAAGACCTTATTAGTTTTGTTACTCCAATGAAACTCAAATCTAGCTATCCCTTTCGCGTGCATCATATAAAGGGCTCCATTTTTTGATCGCCCTTATGATAACAATATCACACTTGTATCATTCGAAATGACTGACTAACGTAGTATTATATTCTCTTTGGACTGACTTTCGAACGAAATCCCAAACAAGTCGCATTTTGAAATAATCATATCACTCGCTAACACAACGAGTGGTTTGAAGTGTTTTTGAACCATTCGAATTTGGCATTTGTATTAATGAGGCGTTTTCCAAAAAAAAAAGAAATCCTTGTTATAAAAGTACCCAATAGATGGCGTTAGATGTACCTTGAGTTTTTCTGTCACTGTCAAGACATGAAAGGCAAAAAAATGTACGTGTGCCTTTTTTTTTCTCGTGTTTTTTGGCTCGACATGTGTATTTAGACAATTTCAAGTAACGTAACTATGTATTTGACTTCATTTTAAATATTACAGTAGTTGACACTGGCTAAATACACAACGTGTGGAGCCAAATTTACGATTTAAGAAATAAACATAAAGCATTTCGACAGAAATGACAATGACAGATAAAACGGTAGGTCTGTTACGCCATCTAGTAAGTATTTTAGAACTACTTTTTTTTTTTTGGAAAACGCCTCATTAATTAGTGGTTAAAATCTTGAAATTAGAGATTTGAAACTTGTTTTTTATTTTTATTTTTTTGACATTGAAATTTTCATTTGAACTTAATAATAATAATCTTTTTTCGATACTTCGTAGATAATTCTGACAACCGTGTTCGGCCAATGAGGCGTTTTCCAAAAAAAAAAGAAATCCTTGTTATAAAAGTACCCAATAGATGGCGTTAGATGTACCTCGAGTTTTTTCTGTCACTGTCAAGACATGAAAGACAAAAAAATGTACGTGTGCCTTTTTTTCCTCTTGTTTTTTGGCTCGACATGTGTATTTAGACAATTTCAAGTAACGTAACTATGTATTTGACTTCATTTGAAATATTACAGTAGTTGACACTGGCTAAATACACAACGTGCGGAGCCAAAATTTACGATTTAAGAAATAAACAAAACATTTCGACAGAAATGACAATGACAGGTAAAACGATAGGTCTGTTACGCCATCTAGTAAGTATTTTAGCACTACTTTTTTTTTTTTTGGAAAACGCCTCATTAAATATCGATCTTCAAAAATTTCGAAAGATCCGGTAATTTACTCGTGAATATACTTATTTTGCTTTGATTATAAGTATATAATCAAACCTGTATATAATCAAAGTTTATTTGGTAATATGCTTACTTTTTAGGCAACCACAGTAGTTTATTTAGGTAGTAACAAACACGCTAAGATTTGGTGACCTATATATTGATATTTGGTCATTTATTCTTGTTGAAATGCAGTCAAGACTAAGACAGCTACATAACAACATTGCAATTTTAGACATTATTTTTTTGTTACATTACATGTTTCGTTTTGTTTGTGTCCATTAATTATTATTATTTATTGTAAGCGGTCTTACTTAGTGGCTTGATGTATTTTTGGTGCTCATTATATTTGTTCCCTTCGAATAGATATAATCATTCACTTCGCGTGATATTTTCATGCCAAATCATACGAGCGATTCAAAAATAGAGCGCCAAAGACCCTATTCCTGTGCGCTCGAGATTATCTCGGTCACTGTCTCTCTAATTTAGAATTTAATGGCAGTGAGAGTGACCGAGATAATCTCGAGCGCACAGGAATAGGGTCCCAGGTGCGTGTGGTGACGTCACACGTTCAGGCTTTGGTACCACGAGCGTGTTACGACACACACTTGACTGCAACCTGATCCAAACTCGATATTCAGCCCACTGCAGAGCATAAACCTCCTCCCTCTTTCGCCAACGTACCCTGTTTACTGCCAATCTCGCTCAGGAGTTGCCGCAAAATATTTAGACGTCATCACGTCATCGCTGTATCGGTCTTGCGGGGCTACGCTTACCATAATTAACTGTTGATAATGTCGATATAGATTTTATTGATACCCTTCCGGCTTCCCCGTGGCTAAGATGATTGCTTTGCGGGAGGCGAGGTTTTATAATTTGAAATAGAAATAGTAACCCCGTGCAGGTAGCCCGCAGGCGCCGCGGGGCGACACAGCGTCAGGTTGAGCGCGCCCGTCAGCGCCGCCAGCGCGCCGCTCACGCTGCACACGATGATGTCCTGTGGACGTCACATCACACTTTCACTCATTGCCTATATTGCACAAAAAAAACAGGTGCAGTGATTCCCTTCTTTTGTATTCTTGTAACGCTAACTACTTAATGAATTCTAGGCTGGACTACATGAACCAACACAAAGAGTATAAGCGAAAGCAAACAACAACACATAAAAAGACAGATAAGGTTCACGGTTGCGCAGCGTAGGTGATTTCGTATGAAATACTTAATCAAGCGAGATTACCAAATAAAAACATTAATAATACCACCGTCTAAACTAGAAATGCATAGCTCCTGACCAAACCCAATAGCTGCTAAAATATACAACGAACTACCAGTACAGATAAAAGAGATAGAAGATGAGTTCAAATTTGCTAAAACCCTAAAAATCCTACTACTTATACCCTAGACGAATTTTTGAAAGATCACGATATTGCCGTACCCGATCAGGGTCATTATGATTGACCTATTTAAATTTTTTTTTTTTTTTATTTATTTATTTTCGAAAACATACAGTGCTATCTTAGCTAGCTTATTAATGAAATTATTTCTAAACACCGTTTATTAGCCATCTTATATGCTATTTAAGATCTGCATGTAATCCACATAATGTTTGCAATAAATGTATTGAGTATTAATATAGAGCTCCTGCAGGCCTAGCACGGGTGCAGGGATAAAATGTTGTCCACCATATTTATCCCGCGAGAACGAGAAGGATGTATCCATATTCTAGCTCTGTCGCGTTGACGCGAAGACAAAACGGGTGGACATAACTTTATCCTGGCGCCCGTGCTAGGCCCGCTGGGCAGAATTTCAGTCCCTTCAGCGGTGTCATGTCGACTATATCTATCATTATTAAAATTTGTATATCAAAACGCCAATAATGTCCATCCGATTGCAGGACTAGAGCACGAAACCAATCCAACTGCAGAAAGGCATGAGTCAGAGAGACGTTATTTCTCCGAAACTGTTCACGTACGCATCGGAAGACGTTTTCAGCTCTTGGACTGGAACGGATTCGGCTTCAAGATTAATGACGAATACATCACTCACCTTCGTTTTGCCGATGATACGAGTATAGTCATCATGGCAAAGTCGCTGGAGGACTTCAATACCTTGCTCAACGACCTCAGTAGCGTTTCTCGAAAGGTGGATCTTAAATGAACATACACAAGACGAAAATCTTGTCATATGTCCATGTTGCATCCGTACCGGTAGTCGTTGTTAACGACACGATCGAAGTTTCTGACTATTATAACTACCTTGGACAGATTTTTCAGTTAGGTAGCTTTGACAAAGAGGTCGTCCGAAGAATACAGCTCGGAAGACATTCGGGAAGTTGCGTGATATCTTCTCGTTCAAAAACCCGCAGTGCCTGAAGATAAAGGTCTTCAACCAATGTGTGTTGTCACTGGAACAGCCAGTGATGATGTATATGGAACTGAAACGTAGTCCTAAACTGCGCCTTTTGCAGAAACTCAGAGTCACAGAGCGGACAATAGAGAGAACTATATTTTATGCTCGGAATTTCTTTGCGCCATAAAATCCCGAAGCCACCGTAGAACCACAGTCACCGACTTAGAGCCCAGGGTTTGCAAGCTGAAAATGCAATGGGCAGGCCACATCGCTCGAAAAACCGATAACCGATAGGGAAGAAAGGTTCTTGAGTCGCGACCTAGGTATATGAGTCGCTCTTGATAAGGCTAGAAATTCAAAGCGAGTGTGGTGTTATGGTTCCAAGACTGGCCGAAACGGGACGGAATAACCTGTATCTCGTCCGGGCAGCTTCCGGTGGCTGCGGCGCTGCCTTTAGAGTCGTTTGGAGCAGGCGGATTTGTCTTGGGTGAATGTCGAAAAAAGCTAACCGCTGCAACGTTGAACGCCGTTAAGAAAATTTGACATCTGCTTTCCTCACGGCTACCGCTTTGGTGGGGTGCGGCTTTTTCAGCAGCTCCTTTTTGCTGAAAGAACTTTGGGAACCGCTCAAAGTGGCCGAACTTGGAACAGGATGTCCTCTGTTGCCTGTAATGGTACGGTCGTGTATGGGGGTTTTGAGAAAACTTAGGTTTTCACCTATCTCCTCGTACACGACTACCTCGTGGTGTTCCGAGTTTTTTGTGCAACCTAGCCGGTCTGAAACTTCTCCTTCCAAGTTATTGATCACCATCGCGTCGACACTTATCACTCGGGCTATGATCAGCTGAGTTTTTACCTCATTTCAACGAGCTTGCCTGCGTAAAATATACTGTGTTACTTGTGTTTATATACTGTTTTTGAGCCTTTCGTGACTTCACGGTATGGCTTCAACGGAAGATCAGCGCTGTTTCCACAGCATTATGCTGAGTTGAGGCCATTTTTGTGACACATGACATTGCTATTTTACCTACTTGATAAGATAAGATAAGATAATTTATTTCAACATAAGAAAGAACATACAAAGAAGCAAAAATTATAAAAGTAAAAATCTTAGTTATAACAAACTGTTTTTCGGAATTCTTTGTATACACTCTGTACAAGATTAGCCAGTGAGCCCCAAACTAAGCACGAAGCTTGTATCTTGGGGCCCGAGTGCGGAGTTACCGGAGAGTTTACTGCGTGTTGTGAATGAGTATTGCGATTATGAAATAGATATATAAGAATAGAAAAATATCTTGTTATTTGTGGTTGTATTATGTGTGTTGATTGTGTAGTGTATGTGTTGTGTTGTTGTGTGTGTTATGAGTTTGTGTGTTGTGTTATGTTATGAGTGTGTGGTTGTTTTTAATATGTGTAGAACCTTCCTTAGTAGCATTTGCATCTTGCTACTCACTATAGAAGCTACGGACAAGGCCCTCAGTCTCATTATGAGATAACTTCAAGAGCCAGTCTCTAACGTTTCTCTTGAAGGCAAAACTTGTGAGGTCGGGATCACGGCAGACCTTCCTGGATATATTATTGTACACGCATGGAAGAGAGTAGGCAGGACTACGTTTGGCAATCAATGAACTAGCTTGTGGAACGGGTAGTCTACACGAGAAGAAACGCTTGTTTTTAGTAACTCGTAGTTGGGGTGGGCTTTTAAGCTTGCGCGGGATTTTTGGGCAGCATTATACAGGAATAGTTGACGAACCCGCAACACTTTGAACTCAGAGTACAGTGAGTCAGTGGGATATCGAAAAGGTTTGCAAAGGATGACTTTAATTAAAGCTCTTTGTGCCCTCTCTGCTGTCATGAAGATGGTTTGTCCAGCACTACCCCAGACAGAAATACAGTACTGTATTATAGGTTGGCACAACGCAAAGTAAATTTGCCTTAAAAGAGGCATTGGTGCACAGCTTCGGAGGTTTTTTAACACATATATTAATTTGCGTGTGCGAGATGCAACGTTTATAATATGCTGCTTGTAGGAAAGGTTCCCGTCTATGATAACTCCGAGATACTTTATGTTGTCGACACGGTCTATAGAAATGCACGTGCAGGAGGGTGATAAAGGTTGGGCAAAAGCTGAACAATAGTGTATTTTTAGCAATAGTGATATTGCTCACATGTTGTTAATGTTGTTGCAAAATAAAATTATTTTCTTTCTTTCTTTCTAAAAGGCGACTGAACTGCCCATTCGAACAGTGCAATCGTTTTGTTTTTCGATCGCACTAGTCGATATGGGTGGCCCTCAACCTCAGAGACTGGCATAGCATCGTATGTTTTTTCGCTTCGTGGTGAGTTTAGCGGTGCTCCCGTTTAACAGTCGTGCTAGACCGGGCGACAAGCGAACCCCTTTTTTAATTCCGAGCGAGGCAGAAACTTATTCCGAACTTTTCCTTGTTGCTGTTCATGAAGAGAGCCACACCGCAAATTCGAATTCCCGGCACCCTTATTTCTGCGCAAGCTACTTAATAGATGGTCAATTGCTAGGTTCGCTTCTCGGAGTGGTTTCTTGTGGGGGAGTAACAATCTGTATGGCTTCGGAGGACAGAATTACAGCGGTATCCGTGTTTGAATGAGATGGGGGATGTGTATGGAGAGTGGAATTTCTTTTGGCCGCTATTCGGAAAGATGCTACTTTTTGCTGGGTAACCAGCAATTAGGCAGTCAAGACACAGCAAACAAGCGAGCATAGCGTTGAATGTGGATAGCTGTTACCGCCAGCAGGTAAGCATGCGGCGCTCGGTGCGGCAGGTGCAGTGCCCGCGCGCTCACCAGCAGCGCGAGCGCCGCCGCCACGCCGAGCGCGACGCTGGCCGCACCCGCCGCCAGCCCCGGTGCGCCCGCGCACGCCGACTCCCCGCTCTCGCGCAGCGAGAGCACCGATAGCGCCACGCAGCACACCTGCAACCCAACCACCGGCACCTACTGTCATCTGATCGTTGAATGTAACATAGGTACCAATTTCCTTAGTTAGCAGAAGTTACTTAGGTCAAATGTTAGTCTTGTTTATTACGTGAACTCACGCATTATATCGCCCGGACCGCGAGGTAAATTGGCATTGGCATTACACTTTAACACATAATATATAATATGCATTACATAATACATAGCTGAAACCTAGAGCTGTCTAGAGCGATAACATCGTATCTACAGTCTGAGGCGGCTCTAGGCCATGTAGCGCCTGTGTGTATCAATACCCTGGCGCCCTCTAGTGGGCGCGCGGTCAAAATACGTAATACTTACAGTTACATTTTCACATGAATAGATTCATCTGTGCATTTTCAATAGTGAACGGAAATTCGGCTGCAAATGGCGTAATTTTCAATGATGTTGGGGAGCAATAGGTACACGAGAAAAAGGTTTTAACGTGAAAACGTTTAAAAGGCTGAGGCACACAATACATGTCCCGCCAGAATTAGGGGTGAAAAGCTTTTGACGTCGCAAAAATACTCGTGAATCAGGGATGTACCTTCATGTGTTGTATATAATACAGTCTGAAAATAGATTACTGAACTGTGGCTATTAAGTAGTACAAATACAAACTTACGTGCATCGTGCGTCTGCGTCATTGAACAGGGATGGGGGTTGAAAAAGAGCCTCGAAATTCATTCTTCCCGACCAGAGCAGTCAGAAAGAGTCAGAGCTCCGCAACGGAAAGAGTTACATGGGTTTTTTGTACGTCGCATTTCAGATGTCACTGAAGAATATGCAGAAAAAGAAATCATGCCAACAATGTATGGAAACAAGAGTGCTTGGTATAAGACTACTAGACAAAATAAAATCCCGGTTTGTACTGAATCCACAGATGAATACTGAATCAAACGAGTGCTAAAATTTATCCACAAAACGAGGGAGGCGCCTTCGTGAGCGCCGTAGACTTGTAGCGTTGGGCGTTGTTGTACGGCCACCAATTGCGTTGTCCAGCCCACAGAAATGTATATGTATAAATAAGTATGTACGGCGCTCACGAAGGCTCACTCAAGACTCACTCGTCGTGTGGATAAATTTTAGCACTCGTTTGATTTATTACAAACCGTAGTTGAGTGAGTTTATCTATCTTGGATTTACTTAACTTTTTACTAAGAAACTATACAAATAATTTTAAACCAGTTATCTATTTACAAGTAACTTCTGAAGATAGGAACTAGTTAGCAAGTCAATAATTCTGAGAATCCAGTGTATCAGTTAGATTGACATCGTTCCTAGTAGATGTAGGTGCGATATCGGCGCTATCTGCACCTACATGTAACTACCGCTTATAGTGCTTTCAACTTGCCGCGCACGTTTTATTCCTACAATCCTACTTACTAGCTACATAGAAAATATTAGAATATATTTTTTCAATGAGCAAAGTGACAATTTTTAAAACAATTGTCTCTGTTCTCTCCTACAGCTCACATGACGAATCCAAGGAGCCGGGGGAATAAAACTCAGAGTTTTTCTTCCTCGGCTCCTTTCCCCTATGAAAGTAGGTACATATTATTCGGTTTCGGATCAGTATACACAAACACAAAATATAATTTCGGGTCTGTTTCCGGCACTGGTGACCATTGAGCAACACAGGCCTTATCTGGGCCGTTCGCGTCGCCGCCGTACCGTGTTGCTCAATGCCGATGACAAACAACTGAATTAGATACAACAATTAGGGTTCGCACTTTGAATAGGGAACCTTAAACATTAACGAATAGGTACTCACAATCGATATCAACTTCAAAATTCCTTCTGGTGAGAAAAATACGTCATTCTCTTTGTAGTATTGGAGGAAGATCTGGTTGTTGTTGAGCGAGACGCGCCGGGCGAAGGTCCGGCGTCCTGCTCCCGCGCCTGAGCGGGAACTCATTCTCACAACACTTTTTCACAGACTTCTCAAAATAAAGCGCGTAGCGGTGGAGCACGGAGCAGACATCGCGGCGGCGCCGAACAATAAATCACAGAAATGAATTGCCGTCGATAACACAATCATTGCTAATTAATATTATAAAACAAAGATAACTTCGGTAACTATTCTCGGAAACCTACGGTACCTAGATACGGAAATTCGAGGCTCATTTACAAAAAATATTGTCAATTGGCCAAAACAAATGGCACACAAAACTTTTCGCGCTAATTTTGTGGGTCGGCAGGAGTCCACTTAGGATACGATCAAACAGAATTTTAGTTTTAACTATTCAAGGATAATCCTAAACTCGTTCTCAATAAAACACGCATTTGTATAAAACCATATAATTATTATATCATTAATATTTAAAAGTAAAAATGACTCTTACATAGTTGTTCGAGAGTTATATTCGAGATCGCAGACAACTTGCGGACATCGGGGCCGGCAGCGGAGCCCCCGACACCGCGGAGCGCCGAGCACGGCCCGCGCCGCGCGCAGCGAGCGACCGTTCATGCGCCGCCGACAGTCGACACGAACACGAACCCTTCTAGTGTTATTTCAATCCTACGCGTTATAATACAAAATACAATGTAACAAGATACTGCAACACCAAACACGGATACGTGATACAGTTTTTTTGATATATAAGATTGAAATAAAACGATAAAGGTTTGTAGTGTACTGGAGTTACAACTACAGCTACGTAGTATTTTATAATAATAACTAAAAAAATGCATGCGAATGCAAAATATAACAGACTAGCTTTCACCCGCGGCTTCGCCCGCGTATTTAAAGGTGAAAAATAATACTAATAGTTACGTGTCTAGAATTTGATCGATAATTTGGTCGGTGATACTCGAGACCGCGATACTCCATGAACGGTCGCGACTCGCGAGCTGCAGCACTCTAGTGGTATTCCATGAACGGTCGCGACTCGCGAGCTGCAGCACTCGAGTGGTATTCCATGAACGGTCGCGACTCGCGAGCTGCAGCACTCGAGTGGTATTCCATGAACGGTCGCGACTCGCGAGCTGCAGCACTCGAGTGGTATTCCATGAACGGTCGCGACTCGCGAGCTGCAGCACTCGAGTGGTATTCCATGAACGGTCGCGACTCGCGAGCTGCAGCACTCGAGTGGTATTCCATGAACGGTCGCGACTCGCGAGCTGCAGCACTCGAGTGGTATTCCATGAACGGTCGCGACTCGCGAGCTGCAGCACTCGAGTGGTATTCCATGAACGGTCGCGACTCGCGAGCTGCAGCACTCGAGTGGTATTCCATGAACGGTCGCGACTCGCGAGCTGCAGCACTCGAGTGGTATTCCATGAACGGTCGCGACTCGCGAGCTGCAGCACTCGAGTGGTATTCCATAAAAAGTGGAATGATATAACTGTTACGAGTACATTACATAATTATACGAACGCTGAAGACATGGTAAAGTAACCGACTAGATAACGTGTTTGACTAGAAACATGACTTTTACACAAACAAATAATAAATAAGTATCCTAGGTCGGGTCAGTAACGTAACATTATCATGTTATTGCACTGCAATAGTATCCTAGGTCGGGTCAGTAATGTAACATTATCATGTTATTGCACTGCAATAGTATCCTAGGTCGGGTCAGTAACGTAACATTATCATGTTATTGCACTGCAATAGTATCCTAGGTCGGGTCAGTAATGTAACATTATCATGTTATTGCACTGCAATAGTATCCTAGGTCGGGTCAGTAACGTAACATTATCATGTTATTGCACTGCAATAGTATCCTAGGTCGGGTCAGTAATGTAACATTATCATGTTATTGCACTGCAATAGTATCCTAGGTCGGGTCAGTAATGTAACATTATCATGTTATTGCACTGCAATAGTATCCTAGGTCGGGTCAGTAATGTAACATTATCATGTTATTGCAGATTACTCTAAGTCTTGGTCTTATTTTTCCGTATTACTTTACTTCAAGTATAATAATAATAATGTTGTTTAGATACACCGGCAGCCGGCAGCTGGCAGCCGACAGCCGGCAGCTGGCAGCCGACAGCCGGCAGCCGGCAGCCGGCAGCCGGCAGGCGTGCTGCTTCAACCGAAACTAAAAACGTGACGAGAGCGAAACAATACAAATCACGTATTTTGAGCCGGCTGATATCAATACTATTGTGAACGGAATCGTATAAAATAAACATTTTAAACATGGAATATTGAAAAATATTAATTTGTGATATGTATACTATAATCTACGTAGCACAATAACTGTTATGAGTAGGTACAAACTTGTATACAACTAGTTTTATACATTTTCCTTTACAGTTCCCAATAACTAGTTTAGAAACGTAAAGAGAAACTAAAATACAGTAAAAAGTGAAGCTCGTGGAGCATTACATCGGGCCGAGGTCGAGCCGGAGTACAAAATACATATTCAATAATCTAACTCTTATTCAATCTCCATTATCTTACTTACACTTATACAGTTATAAATTAGATTTATTACAAGCAACTTCAAGTAAAACCTGAGATACGACCCCCGGCTACACGCCGCTGCTGAGAAACCTTCACGTACATACATGTGTGTATAGTTAGATAATCATGTAATAATGTATAAGTATAACAATATCGGTACGGAACGACGACTGGACGTGGACGTAGAGACGAGGGCTCGAGCAGTGTGTTAGGTACTTGTGCAACACCACTCGAGGAATGTTCCTAAACTTACAATACAATATCGCTAAATCTATAATGGACTAGCGTCGACAGCGCCCCGCGTCCGCCTCCGCCTCCGCCTCCGCCGCCGCCGCCGGAGGGCGACGTCGAGTAACTACACTCACGCTCAAACTAACGTACCGAGGAGTAACGCGGAATATCATTTACAAAAAGGATCGAATGAAGTGAATCGAGATACGAAAGGAAGGACTAGAACGATATCGATAGGAGGGACGCGAACGCGAACGGGAGCCGACGCGTCGGCGCGACGTCGCGCTAATGGCAGTATTAGACATTCCGACGACCCCTAACTCCATCTTATTCGATTCGATCGTCCTTTCAAACACAAAAACTCCGCCGGCGACGCTTACCTCCATACGAATAAGGCGCAGAGTCGCGCGGCGAGCGTCGCGGCCACACCAACAATATACCGTTCAACGTATCGATACAAATGTCGTCCGATGCAGACTCGCCGTCGGTGGGAAGGGGTTCGCTCCGGTGCCGATGTAACTATAAACGGTCCGAGGGCAGCGGGCGGGCCGCGAGTCGCCGAACGAGCGACCGGCGCCGCGCGACACAGACGCCTGTGGGCGCAGGCCTCTAGGAGCGACGCGGCGCGCTTAAAAGTCGGTGTGCGCGGTTTGTGGGCACTATAATGGCGCGTTGGAGGCGTGCGGCTGGGGCGGGGGCGCGGGCGGGGGCGCGGGCGAGGCGGTGGGCACGGCGCGGTAGGCGCCGCGCGCGGAGCCCCGCCCGCGGCGCGCGCCGCAGCTCCGCCGCGCCAGCGCGCCCGCCAGCAGGCCGCCTGCCAGAGCCGCGCCGTACCCCACACCCTGGAACATTATCGACTTACATAATATTTCGACAATCCAGGTTCCACCACACTACACCACGTTACATTACGATCACAGATAAATATAACTAGATACCTAGTCTGGGACGAGCCCTGTGCACCGCACTACAACTTATACGAGACCCCGCCCCAAACTTTGGACCTCAGTTCCGACCGAGCTGTGCGTGCGGAAGCGGGTTACAAAATTATCGTATTGTACTAAAATTACTCTGTGCAGTAAAAAAAATGGTATGGACAGTGATCAGGATAACTTTTCATCATAATTCAATTTCATAACAGAGCTTTCAGTCATAGCAGAGCTCAGCTTTGTAATTTACTTGTCGTCACTTATTTTATTTTATTTTAGTCGGACAACCAAACAGCCATCATACAAATAAATTTAAACACTAGGATAATAAGAACACCTAGGCCAACGGAGGCCATCGCTTATAGAACAAACATGGTGCTAGTGCAAAACTACCTAACTTAACTTTACAAATAAAAAAAAAAACAATATGAGGGTGAGTGCCTGATTAAACAGAATATAAGATACCATTTAAAGGAAAAACAGTGGCTATTATTGATTGAGTGCATCCTTTTTTCTCATTGTGAATATGCAATGCAGTCCTCTTTCTGTTAACGCACGTGTAAAACTAGTGTTGGGAAACTCATTAAACAAAACAGACTCGTATTTTCGATTTTCACAATCCATAAAGTGATGAGAATAATAAAGAATACTAAACTAGCTCGACCAGCGACGAGATCACGATAGCATGCGCATGCGCATGAGAGTAGTTAAAAAATACAGAAGGATATCTGCGTTTTTCTTGCAGAGAAATGTTGAAATATTGAAGTATATTGCAAAGGTAAAGAACTAAAGCCAAGTATGATCACTCGATGTTTTAACTTTCAGCCCGTTAACAAGAAAGTTGAGATCTGCTAACTGGCTTTGGGCAAAGCACGGAATTGACTTCTTTAGGGATTCCCTCCCTATGTTTAAAAAAAGGGCTACTCTAGCCCTTACGTGATGTGTTAGTATAAGTACAGGATCACATATTGCTTGTATTGTGATCCCAGTGTAGTGTATGTCCTGTCTAAAATTAAAAACATGCAGAGTTTACCTGTTACTGAGGTGCTGCATAGGACCCAATGTAGTATCATGTTTATTATTAGTACTATCTTATTTTATGTAAGTAGGTAAGTAGTACCTATTTGTGATTAGTTGTCTCATCCTGTTGATAAACCAATAAATAAAAAAAAAACAGGGAAAAAAAATGTTTAACATCCCTGTATCATCTGACCGCGACGCACGGTGCTTCGGTCTTCAAAAAGAAGCTCGATCCTTTCGGCACTTTAGTAAATGCGAGCGGCCGCGCGTCTATCTAGTCCGTGATCCGCGGGCTTCAGAGGGGAAGCGGGTTTACTGTGTTTTAGTCGCACGCGCTTGCTAGCCGCTTCCGGTCTTTTCCGATGCGGCATCGATGCGGTTGGAACGAGGAATATCAACATATATGTAATTTAATGGCAGAAGCTAATTGTAATTTCAATAGGCAGCAGCGAGTAGGGAATAATTATGATTCTCAGTTTTACATCCCGTCTGGAATTCGTTTGGCAATACGACATTTAGAAATCTGTTCGACGACAATATTGCGCACCGGCAGAACAAACTAAAGGAAAACCGCGAATAGACACTGAGGAATAACAATCCCAATAACGGTCTACGTATATTCAATTTCCTGTATATCGGGAGCCACTCATGCATTCATTCAGCATTTAAGAGCGGAAACGTAACGCTCGTCGGTCGATCGCCTTATTGTATTTTAAATGTCGTCATGACCATTCCTGAACCTCCACATTCCGCACCTGTACCGGGCGGTCGAGGCTGCAGGTGGTCCTTCTTTGGCTTCGCGTTACCGGGACAGTTGAGATACAAAAGAGTAATCACAGTTAAGAGTATAATATATGTTTCGTGTCAGTTTTTGTAAAGCGTGTTGTACTCACGACGGCTACGTAGTGCATGTCCCGCACGGCGGAGGCCGCGGGCGCCGGCGCCGCGAGCGCGCCGTGCAGCAGCACCGAGGCGCCGCAGCACTGCGACACCAGCGTCCAAACGCACGAGTACATGCCCTGAAATATATTATCTTATAATTTATTCCGTATTATAGCAATGGACAGGGTGTCTAAAATGAGCGGGGTCCTCACCAGAGCGGGCCAGTCCAGTGGCATGAGTTTGTGCAGGCGCGTCAGACGCAGCAGTAGCAGCACGGCGTGTATCAGCGCCGAGGAGAGCGCCCCGAGCGCCAGCGGCCGCGCGCCGGCGCCGAGCCGCGCGCCGCCCGCGCCCCACACCACCGCGCACACGCACGTGCTGCACACCTGCGACACGACACGTCTCACTCGCACTCCCGCCCGGCGGTCCTGACACACGGCGGTGTTGTGTTACGTTACGTTACATAGACACACCCACACAGCAGACATGCTGACATGCATGCGGTCAGCCGGGACGCGCGCTCGCTGCGTTTTCGGTGTCCATATTAGGAGGAAGACGGAGACCGAGAAGTTAATTATATTAAGGCGTTTTTTATATGATGCGATGGATAACGATTATAGATAACCCTAACTCGTGGTGCCAGTTGAACAGACTGCCTCTTAACACAGCTAAATGCAAACACATTAAAATTACTAAGAAACGCATTATTACTCCTAGTAAGTATGTGTTGAATGGAACCACACTGGAGGAAGTGTACATCCACTTCCATAGGGGATCTGGGTGTCATTTATGATAAAAATCTGTCTTTTAAACCTCATTACAATGCTATAATAAAAAAGGCTAGTAGAGCCTTGGGTTTCATTCGGCGTAATAGCAGGAAATTCAAGAACCCCATAGTCAAAATTACACTTTATAAGTCTCTAGTTCGCAGCCACTTGGAATATTGTCCTAGTATTTGGAGCCCTCACCATAAATGCCACAGAAAAAACATTGAAAGAATACAAAAGCGCTTCTTGCGTTTCTTGACCAGATCTCTGGGCAAGAGAGGAGAGCTTACTTGCTACGATTACAGACTGGAATATTTTAAACTGCAAAGACTGGCCGATAGACGTCGTGTAGCTGATGCTATTACCCTGTACAAAATTCTAAACGGCTATATGCATACCCCTGAGATTCTTAACTCTATTAAATTTTTAATTCCGCGCCCTGGCCATCGCCTCCACAAACTTAAATACAAGTTCTTCTCCGTTCAAAAACGTAGAACTGTAATGGGCGAATACAGCCCGTTAACAAGAATGTTGAGATCTGCTAACTGGCTTTGGTCAGAGCACGGAATTTACTTCTTTATGGATTCCCTCCCTAAGTTTAAAAGAAGGGCTACTCTAGCCCTTACGTGATGTGTTGTATAAGTACAGGATCACATATTGTTTGTATTGTGATCCCAGCGAGTGTATTCATGTCCAAATTTAAAAACATGCAGAGTTTACCTGTTACTGGGGTGTTACATAGGTCCTAATGTATTATCATGTTTATTATTAGTTGATTAATTGTTTCATCCTGTAGGTAAACCAATAAATAAAAAAAATATAAAAAAAAACCGAGGAAAATTAGCATAAGCATTAATTGGAGATTGCCAGAGAAATGAGGACCGAAATGGTAAGTCACAATTTGGTTTGACCGTGCACTTTCGTATCAAAAGAGATCGCAGCTCACATACCGGTGCTTGGCTCCGCACCGGTGTGTAAGCTCTCAAGGAGCCGGGTTGGCTCGGGTAGATGCCGGTGGAGCAATGCACGATACACTCCATGCGGGACGTCAGTGCAGGACTTATCGCCCCAATCTTGAATACTAGCACGAAGGATTCTGCGACCGCCGCCGCCGCCGCCGCCGCCGTTTGAAGTATGCACTCACCACAATGATAAGAGTGAAGCACCCCTCCAGTGAGAGCAGGTACTTGGCGTGGCAGTAGACGGGCGCGAGCGGCGCGGGGCGCGGCGGCGGCTCGCGCAGGTACTGCGCGTGCGAGTCCCACGAGCGCTCCGTCAGCTCCGTGCCGGCCGGCGAGCGCCCGCCGCCGCCGCACCCGCTGCCCGCTATCTCGAAGTCCTGCAAACACACTCCTTTCATTTCTGTTCTGTTGTGAGTTCACGGGTGGAAACCGAATCCATGGTTAAAAATACTGATTTTACTGACTAAGCCCTAACCCTCGAAATTACTGTCCTTTTCCATATTACCGATATATGGAAACATGCAACTGTGCAGATATTTAAATAGATACAAGGGATGCTACTGGTCGTAGTGGTAGGATTCTTTTGAAGGGTCCGTCTGGGGAAGTTCCACAGCTTTGCCAGTTATTCAGCCGCAAAGCAGCAGTGTGAAGTGAGTTTTAATTCAAAATTTAAGAGTAAATTATTTTCTAGGTTCGAATATTATATTATTTGCTCCGTGTCCTACAGTACCGGCCACTATTTAAGTTCACTTTTGAGTGATTTCAAGACAAGATGCCAGCAAGAAAGACAATAATTTGCTTCCAGGACAAGATTACAGCAAGAGAGGGAAAAATAAGAAAAAAGAAAACCAGAGTCCACCCTACAAATGAAAATTTCAAATGAAGTTCTGGATTCAGTGTGGAAACTGCAAGATTTAAGTCCATGACGCTTGTACAACCATATCAGAGGTGTCTAACCAACATATTTGTGATTATTGCCTGGTATAATGGCTCATATTTTTGTGGCAAAAATCAACCCAATAAAAATTGAAGGGCAATTTTTATTTATTTTTCATAGTCTTCTTATTTTATTAATAAAGTTGATTATTTCTATATATAATTATATACATATTTTATTGTTTTCATTTATAGCACATGACTTCGTCAATACATTTTAGCTGATATTTGACATGAAACCTAAGAGATTTTATTTCATCCTACATAAACCTTAAGGTGAAGGTACTACCAGACTCTTCCCTACACATGAAAGTAGCTGGCACATTCAAGGAGCTGGTATGCAAGTGTGTCAGCTACAGACCTGTGTATTAGACTTTAAGCATTATGTGGTTGGCCTCCACCATCCCCATTCAGCCAACCTGCAGCACCCTTCATTATTGTAATAAACTTGAATCTTTGCCAATTTATGAAATTACTAGCTATTGCCGGCGACTTTGTTCACGTTCATTGTCGATCGCATGGAACTACAAAAAAAAGTATGTTGCCTATATCGTCTCATACCCTTCAGCTATGCAAAAATTCAGCTCGATACGCTCAGCCATTTAGCTGTGATAACCTGACATAAACAACCAGACAAAGAGACAGAGTTACTTTCCAATTTATTCATATTAGTTAGGATTGACAAGTGGGACATTCCACGTGAAGAGGAAAGGCAAAAAATGTTGATGTTTCTGATTTTAGTAATATTTGATTATTTTATATCTACATAGGTCCTCGAATTATACCCAGATACAAAATATTTTTACAGTATAAAGTCTGGTTTACGAGTTAAAGGATGTTGAAGTTTTAACTAGCCGGCAGGTATGCACTACTTCGAATCTCATTACCCAGTTAAAAAATATTACAGTGGAATTTACACCTAATCTAATCTAATTCAACGCGTCTGGTCGAAGCATCTCGTGACCAAAATGCTGGCCTCTTCCTTGTTTAATGAATTGCAATCGCAATACAATGGGGCAATTCAGCCAGCATTGTGGGCATGATGCCTGCTGGTAGCATTTTATAAGAATAGTGTTAGTTTTAAGTTGTATATATTTACAATTTATTTTACTTAGGGTTTATTTCAATTGATTTATTGTTTAATGTTATCTAAGTTACGGAAATAAAAAACTTCATTAGTAAAAAAAAAGTTGAGCTTTTTAAACGCATTTTTGGATATAATATTTATTTTTTGAGAAGAAAAATGTAATTTAATATTTTAAATTTGAATTTTATATACTAACTAAGTTGGACCATATTAATATTTTTAATTTTTATATCTATAAATAGCTGATCGCATGCAGGATAACCCTCGCTAAGTCTTATAATGGGAGTGAAAGTCGTTTAGGAGTTAGATCGGTTAGTGCCGGGAATAACTTTTTAGCGTATCACACGTCCACCTCTGTGCACGCCTCAGCAATGCACACCTAGCTATACAAACATCTATACATGTACATTTAGCAGGCGCGGGGAAGCGCGGGACGGGACGTAACGGTCAAAGGCGACACGACGCACGCGCCGCCACTTCGGACAAGGCAATCGCGCGCGCAACTCACCAACCAAACGGGCCCGTGTGGTAACTAGTTCGACAGCTAGCGCGCCCCTATCAACGACCACAAATCATCGGAGATCAAGAAGAAGATTGGTGAGTAACTCATTGGACTTTGGCTCCAACGACCTCCGACAACCATCCCCAATACCAGGTGTGACTGCGGAGGCACTTCCATAATGTTAACAATATTGTGGGCTACATGTATGCACTAACAAATAATAGCAGTGGAACAGCTACACCTGACCCAAAGACATACTACGTTGTTTTAAGAACTCAGGCTAGTGTGATAAGGCTGAGAAGGAGCATGTGAAGTATCTATATAGCACCTTCCCTATATAGATACTTTGTGGTTGACAATCTTTGACTGATGTGTCCTGTCAGTATTTTAAAAATTGAAGAAATAATATTACAATTATAATAAAACATTTGTATTTCCATCGTGTAATAATATATTTCTTTATATGGTAGCAGAGCGTAAAAATGAAATGAAGTGATCATCATACCTTGTTGTCTAAAATGTCGAGTTTGAGCAACAAAATCGACCCGCTTAGGAGAGACAACTATGACACGTGGGTGATACAGGCTGAGGCCATACTGATCAAACAAAAACTATGGAAATACATCGAGGCTCCCCCTAAAGCTGATACTGCGGTTGACAAAGAAGGAGACAGGCAAGCAAGGTCGGAACTGATCCTTATAATCGCTCCTTCTGAGCTCAAGCAAATAAAAAATTGCACTACTGCAAAAGCATTGTGGGATAAGCTAAAAGAAATATACGCCAGTAAGGGACCTGCACGAAAGGCGTCTCTATTAAAACAGCTCATATTAAATAAACTAGATGGACACGATGTACGAAGTCATCTAGACAAGTTTATGGATACTGTCGATAAACTGGCAGACATGGACGTACTAATAAACGAAGATCTGCTAACGATAATGATGTTATACAGTCTATCAGCAGAATACGATAACTTCAGGGTCGCTATTGAGTCACGAGACACTCTTCCGAAGCCAGACGTGCTGAAAATTAAAATTATTGAAGAGTCTGAAGCACGACATAGCCAGAACACAACGAAAACTGAACCTGAGTCATTGTTACAAGAAGAAGCTTTGTATGCGTTTTGTAAACTTTGCAAACAAACAGGCAACATCTTTAAACACAAAAGTCATAAAATATGCACAAACTGTTGGAAGAAAAATAGAGAAAAGCCTAGCAAAAATAACGATAATAACAATACCAAAAATCATTTTGCTACGCATTGTCTTCTCACACAAAACAAGAATCCATTAGACAACAAATGGGTTTTGGACAGTGGTTGCACATCGCACATGACTTACCAACAAAATTTATTTAAGACCATTAAGAATACATGCAGAAAACTGAACTTCGCATTTGTATTTCCATCGTGTAATAATATATTTCTTTATAGAGCAAAACACAATACATCCCAAACGAGAAATCAGTACAGCTAGGTCAGAGTTATCACACTCTGACTAAGACTGACTACGCTTCTATTCTAGTGCTAAGATATAAACTTACGAAATAGCAAAGTAGTATGTAACCGATCACTTTTTTCCAAACTACCCCCAATGTCCTCGGCTTAATGCGCTTTAATGTACTAACTTGTTGTTAGGTAAAAGTTTTAAAAGGCGATCCTAGCCTATAAAACAATTTAGATTTAAGATCTTGTGGCTTAGTTGTTAACGCTGAGTTTATACAAAAAAAAATAAAAAAAATGTACCCATTTATCATAATAAAGAACTTTCTAAATCAAAAATCAGTGTAAAAGTTAGAGCAGGTAAATCAGTTAGTGACCTGCACGTCCTCGCCGCGACAGCTGGTGGGCTCCAGCTCTCGGATCTCGTCCAGCAGCAGCTCCACTTCGTCGGTCGAGTACAGCTCGCTGACAGACACGTAGCGCGCCGGCGCCGCTTGCATATCACCCGCCGCGCGCCCTACCACCGAGCGCCCGCGCCCCGGCACCTCCTGTACCCAAACGACGCGTTACCGACATTGCATCCGTGCATCACATCCGCACGCATACAAACGTTACCTTTTCCGCACAACGACATTGAGAACTTGCCGTCTCTCAGACCACCACATTATCCAAAGGAAATAATTTTACTATTGACGTGACCTACTTAATATACAAAACTACAAAATCCGTAACGCTGTTGAAGCACGCCATGTTTGTTGTCATATTTTTTTTTTTCTTGGCGGCTGTCACCTGTCGGTATTATTTGCAATATTTTTTTTTATCTTATGTTTCAGCTTCACACGTAGTGTATTTAGCCAGTGTCAGGTTTTGTTATTTCCAAACAAAGCGTAATATTTCACAATAAAGCAAGTTTCAGTCATAGTCTAAGTCAACAATCAAGTCACTGTCTTGTCTAAGTCATGCTGACTGAAACTTGTTTTTATTGTGAAACAATCAAGTCACTGTCTAGTCTAAGTCGTGCTTAAGTGGTGGAAGCTTTGCTGGATGCTTCTACAGAGTTTCAAAAATAACAGGAAAGGTCACGTATCGCGATATTATACTACTCACCAACACTCATGCTCGATCACGAGCTCATCCTAACTAATATTATTTCATTCATTCCTCCAAGAATATTATAAATTCGTATGTAACTCTGTCTCTCTCTGTCGAAATATTTGCATAAAATGGACATAGGTAGGCTACTTTTTTTTGTAGGTCTACACGAACGAAGTCGCTTGTAACAGATAGTATTAGATAAAAATTCACCGTTTTTAGAGATCCATAGTAGTACGAGGAACGAAGGAAAGAGTCAGACCGAGGTGTACTACTAGGAGTGTGGTTTAAAATGCGCTCACAGTGCAAACACCACATACACTGCTAACGATCGGTTTAAATTGTTAGTACGCTCACAGCGCGCCAACAAATTAAACCGATCATTAGCTTGCTTATGTCAGATAGTTTCTTTTTTCAGGTTATTTGTCTCAGAGTCTCATAATTTGATACTGTGGCTTGCATAAAAAAAAAAAATTCGATAAAATATTATTAATACAGAGAATAACGGAATTCACAGATGACTATTTGAATTTGACATTAGCGCACAGTGCCCTACGTCATTGTTGTGAGCACCGTGAGCACGCTCGAATGACTGCACTAAGACGTCACGTGGCTGACAGGAGCCTATAAATGCGCATCTTAAACAGACTGTTTGCACGCTGACAGTGCAAATGGTAACTATGTGCGCATTATAAACCGCACAGTAGTACTAGAGATCATAGATGAATGTATACTCTAGAGATGCTACTCCTACTAATAGCAGTGCAGAAAATAATACCTACTTAGTTCATACTTACCTACATTCATAAGGAACCTCATCGGGAGGGACATTGTGAAGTACTAGTACTAGACTGCTCGGTGTATATACCCCTACGCAAATCTAGTAATATGCAACCACAGATGAATAGAACTATGCAACACTCAGCTCTGTTAGTACGTGGTTAAGTAGTACCTTATAAGTTTTCTTTGGTAGGCATATTCCTTTTGTAAAGTTTTTTTTTATGTTGTTTTTTTTTGTCAAAAATAGTTAAATGTGAAAAAATGAAGCAAATTATAAAAAAATGAAAACAAGTTTTATCCAACATTTAATTTTATAATCAAAAATTACAAGTGTTCCATTGATTCACCAACATTTAAACCTACCGTATCACAGAATCAACGAGGAGGCACATAGCGCTGCTCAGCTATTAGTACAGTACCCACAACGAGTAGGTACCAAACGTCAAACTAAGGCTTAACTAATTACGTACGCGTAACTAAATAACAATTTTATTGACTAAATCACTATTTTAAATGACTAAAAAAAATGAAAAAAAGAAAACTTACAAATATACAAAACGGTCAAAGTTACACGATACACACGTAAGAGCTGTCAATTCGAGATTCGTCCATCAGATTTCTTAACCTAGTAGCAAAAAATTACAAATTAGAGCACCTTAAAAACTACTATCGCTTTACTACGGTCCGCTTACAAAATATGTTACTAAAACTATGATGGTGAGGTGCGCAGGCGCAGGTTGGCAGCTCAGGTAGATTGTGTAAGGAGGGGTCGCGCTAGGCGGGCCGCTGCCGGGGCTGCGGCATCGCGGGCCGGACGAACTGACGAAGCATCGGGTGGCCGTACGGCATCGCGGGCTGGCGCCCGAAGGCCGGGGGCGGAGGGCCGAAGGCGGGGGGCGGAGGGCCGAAGGCGGGGGCCGGGGAGCCATAGGCAGCGGCCGGAGGACCATAGACGGGCAACGGATAAAACCCGGCGCGGAACTCGGGCGCCTGTGGGTTGAGGGAGAAGGGCGGCGGCGGGTGCTGATCAAATGTGAACTGCGGGGGCTGTGCCGCATGATGCGGGGGCTGTGGCGCGTGGTGCGGGGGCTGTGCCGCGTGGGGCGGGGGCTGTGCCGCGTGGGGCGGGGGCTGTGGCGCGTGGGGCGGGGGCTGTGGCGCGTGGGGCGGGGGCTGTGCCGCGTGGGGCGGGGGCGGCGCGGGCGCCGACACGGCTTGCGCGACGGCAGCGCGACGCAGCGCGCTCAGCATGTAGCAGTGCGCGGCGGCGGGGTCCAGCGCATTCAGCACCGCGTACATGTCGCACTCCACCAGACTCAGGCGCACCTCGCCTCCCGTTCCGTCGGCCGCGCCCGACGACACGTGAGACAGGGCCGACAACAGCGTCGCAGAACCGGCATGCCACCTCGGGCTCGCGTTCAACCCGCTCACGGGCGCGGGCGCGGGCGACTGGCGGCCCGGGACACAGAGAGACGTCACGCTGGCGGCGGGGCTCGCGGCCGACTCGGGGCACGGCGGCCCGGGCGACCCCAGCGCAGGGGTCGGGCACGCACTCGCGGGCGACGGCCCCGAGGACGGACGGTGGTCGGAGGCGGGAGGAAGCGAGGCGACGGGCGCCGGCGGCGGTGGCGACTCCAGCCGCAACAGCGGCACGCGGTCGAGGATCTCGAGCCCGGGCGGGGCGGGGGGCGGCGCGGGGCGCGCGGGCGGCACCGCGGCCGGCACGTGCCGCCGGTACGCCTCCACGTACTCGAGCGAGATGCCGTCGGCGAGGTAGCGGTGGATCTCGCCGTAGTTGGGCGTGGCGCCGCTCTCCAGCGCCTCGAACCGAGGGTACAGGTAGCACTCGCCACTCTGCAACAACGGGGACTACATTCGTACGCAGCCGGAGAGCGGGCCGCGCTCCGCCGAGCGCGCCTCTCGAAGGGCGAACCGTAATGTGTCGTCGCCTCTGAGTTCGCCCCCACCCCCGACCCCTGGTCCGCTTTCGCCCCGCACTCGCGCCGTCGTTGTGGTTGTGGGATGACCTCGCCGAGCCCGCCCGCCGCGACTCTACCGATAGTATTTATGCGAGCACTCGAGGTAACGCGGAGGACCGTAGCCGCAACCTGTATATGAGTAGCGATCTTGTCCACGCCCGCCTATATACCTTGGCAGGCTACGCTACTAGTCGATGGTGATGTGTGGTAGGCATTATAGGTAGGTTCAATGTGTTTGCCCGCCGATCCGCCTACATATTATTTTTATAATGACAAATATAATAATAATGTTTAATATATTTATAATAATATGTTTATATAATGTATGTTATATACAGATATATAACAAACAAAAAATAGAAACGGCCAGACATGACGTGATCTAAACATCAGCAAAATTGTTTTTTACTTTTGGGGCCAGCTGCGACCTCGTGCGGCATTCTTTATTTAATCTCGATGTAATGCTATAAGTAAAAATATATATAAACAATAAATATAGTCTGGTTATTACTTAGTTCATTAATTAACACGTATTAATATTGCAACAGTACCTTAATTTACTATACCCTATTTAATAAATAAAAAAACTGTTTATGGAATTGAAACAACAACGTAAAAACTTGAATAACTTGTTGCAGTACGCAGTAAGCAGTAAGTTTGATAAAAAAATGGTATAGGAAACCTTAACATCATTTTAAAAGACATATTCAATGATAAACCACATGTAAACAGGTACAGGCGAAATTTTTTTTTTTGTCCCCACTTTACATGTATGACAGCCACCCCATATAAAATATAAAATTATGTATTTTTTTTATTCTGTCAAAATTGTCACCTTGACCTGTTCAACGACACCCAACATGATGGGGTGAAGCGTTTTTTTTTTTTTACATGTATGGGAGCTGCCCTTATTATACAAAAAAAAAAGTTTTTCTTAAATTCTTTCGTCGAGTCACCTAGTGGAAGACGCAGCGTAAGCAGGCCTCCCACTAGGTGACTCGACGACATTTTGAATGTTGCGGGCAACCGGTGGATGCCAGTGGCACGTTGTCGGTCGCTGTGGCGCTCTATGGGGGAGGCCTATGTTCAGCAGTGGACGTCTTTTCGTTCTTTCCTTCTAATATTAAGTAGCGTTCACTTGACTGACGTTCCAGTGTTCGGGTGTAAACGTCTCTGAGGGCGGCCATGACTGGGCCCTTTTGCCATAACTAGCTTGTTACGCGCCATGTTAAGTTCACTCCGTGAAATCGCATGAAACGGTATTCTCTAAGTTTCTTAAACGCGCGATTCTTCACGATTAGGAGCCGCGTTTAAGTTTAAAGCGTGTTATGACGTCACGCGTTATTGACAAGTTATCTCATGTGCGATAGAGAATAAGGGCCCCGTATTTCGCCAGCGTTAACTTTTGTAACCTTTCAAGTAAAGTATCATATCACAATCACAACAACTTTCAGTCATGGTTCTAATTCTACGATTACAGTTACTGTGCAGTGCTATTCATGCTTTACTGAAGCTTTACTGGAATCTTCGGCAGAGTTTTTCAAACAACACGATTTACCGCAGTTCATACGATCCGTCTCCATTGGAAAGACTTACTCGAAAGAAAAAGAGTTTGGAAAATAATACAAAGTCGCAACATAATTTTGTCACGTTGGCACCAATACTGACTACCGTTGCGGTAGCCGGCCGCGGGACGAGAGTGCGTCGCGGAACTTGCGATAAAAACTACTAACTAAAAGTGGATACTACTGTTTATATTTTTTTAACTTTCGACGCAGAAAGATTGTCGTAAGTTCGAAGCCTATACGTGTTTCCGTTAGTGGCATTGCAGATTACACGATCGGTTACAAAACTTATGGATTTTTGTACAATAGATAATAGATAGAGAACGATGAGTCCTACGATCCGTCGAGACGGCGGTGCACCTCCAGCCGGCGCCGGAGGAAGCTCGCCAGCGAGGTCGGCGGGGACGGGGGCGAGGCCGGGGCCGGGGCCGGGGACGGGGACGGGGACGGGGACGACGTCTCCAGCCGCCGCGTCAGTTGAGCGAGTACAGTCATGCGTTTCCGGAAGGCGGTCGAGCCCGCGCCGAGGTCGGAGGCGCGCGTCTCCGGCGGAGAGAGCGAGAGGGCGGAGGCCGGCGGGTCGGGCTCCCAGCGCGGCATGCGCCGCGGCGGCGCGCCCACCAGCTCGGAGGCGGACGCGGACACGTCGCTGCACGCGGACTCCGCTCTCGCCCCGAACCGGAGTATATCGCTCGCTAGTGTCCTCACGTCGACGGCGGAGCCCGCCGGCGGGGGCCCGGGCGCGGGGCCGGGGCCGGGGGCGGCACTCACCCGCAGCGCGGAGTCGGGCCGCGCGTCGGCGTATCCCGCGCGGATCATCTCACTCGAGACGCACACGTCGTCCGCACCGGTCGTGTCGATCAGGAACGTCTCCACCGTGTCCTCCTGTACACACACACGCGCACACGTTCTAGTTCAAGATACTATTCCGAACCGAGCTGCCGACAGCACGTAGCGACTGCATGCAGGCGCGGCCGCCGCCTCCGCCGACCGCACGCTCTGCTGCCGGGACGCTCAAAAATACATACAAACCAGTCGTGCTGTTACGGCCGACTGTATCCATTCCCTGCACCGCACGGGCTGTCGGCAGCTGGGGTCGGAACAGTATCATAAGCAAGTTTTTTTGGAAAAAGAGATAGTATAATATCATGTATGCAATATCCTAGCTAGCTAGAAAATAAGGCTAATTTAACAAAAAATAAGGATAAGCAAATTGCAAATGGTCGTTCAGCAGTGGACGTTTTCAGACTGTTGTTGATGATGAAGGATATGCATCAGTGCAATATATGAAACGAGGAAAAGCTGTTCAAGCCGCGCACTAGGTTTATTTTATTTTATTGAAATAGATTCGGTAACAGACAATAGGTTATTAAACATACAATATATCTAGATAGTTGACACAACACTTAAAACCTACAGTTTATTTATTTATTATAACCGTACACAACTTATACATAGAAACATTGACACTAAAAGTGAGTATTTATTGACGTCATTACTAATTAAATATGTAAAAATAAAACAAAAGAATGGTTTCACTTAATCAAATTATTAACAGCAAATTCAAAAGATGAAAAAGTACACGAGAACATGTCTCTGGGATCACTTAAGTTGTCATAAGTGCGGCACAACCTAGGTAAAGGACGGTTCCGCGAGACATTATTGTAAGCAGGTGGCATGTTAAAAAATTGGATATTACGAACAGAACCTGAGGGTACTTTAAAATTGACATTCGCTAACAATTTACTACCTAACGTACCATTAACAATCTTGTACAAGGTATTACACGAGTCTGTCATAGTTTTACGGCTTTCAAGGCTTTTCATTTTGAATTTATTTAACCTGTCTGAACTCCTTAAGTGTACGCCTTAGAACCAGTCTACTGCACAGTGATCGCAAGAATCTACGCTAGCTAGCTCAACTCTGTGCACATGCGTAGCATAAATCGGTACCACACCGAAGAGCTATTCAAGCAAGGATTTTACCAAGCCATTGTACAAGATAATCCATGACTCGCTATTTCTAAAAGGTTTAGCTGTGCGCAAAACGAAACACAGCATTATATTTGCCCTACCTATAATAAAACCTTAAAAGCAGTAGCAGTCGTAGTAGTCGGAGTAGGAGTCGAGTCGGAGTGGGCGGTACCTCGGGGTCCACGGCGACGACGTTGGCGACGAACCGGCGGTCGCGCACCAGGTGCAGGAAGTGCGCGGCGGCCGCGTGCGGCCAGCGCCGGCCCCCCGCGCCGGGCCGCAGCCCCGCCAGGCGCGCGCGCAGCGCCTGCGCCGGCAGCGCCGCCCAGCGCCGCAGCAGCGGCTTCAGCGAGCCGGCCTGCACCGCGTCCACCGTGCCGTAGTCCACGTGCCGCACCTGCACACCGCGCACCACTGTACCCACACACGTCACTCGCACGACTCGAGCAGAGGCCGCGGTCGGCCGGCCGAGGGTGTCTACCTTGACGGTGTCCGCGTCTACGATCTTGACGATGAGCGAGCGGTGCCAGTCGCGCTCGTACACGGAGGCGCAGTAGTGTCCGGGGCGCAGGGCCCCGCGCGCCAGCACCCGCTCGCGGCCGGAGCCCGCCTTGTAGTATTCGCTGCAACAGGGAGCGCCGCCGGACGTCGGTCAAGTCGTACCTCGTGCCCTATCAGCTTCGACTCGCGCGTTCCGCCGCCGTGTCGCATGCGCTTCATCTACCCGAGGACAGCGCATGCCGCTGTCGCTTGCGACAAACCGAAAGCGCAGCAAGTAGCCGGTTGGCTGTATGCGCTTTACTTTAGAGTATTCAATTACGTATACGTATATATTTTATTTTAGTTGGACAACCATCTTTGACATCAACATCTTTGAGGATTTTTAGTTTCATTAGTAATAACTTTATTGAAAATAAATAAATCATAATGTAGTTATAGTTTATAGTAGATTATAGATGTAGTTATAGGGGTAGTTATAAATTTTATGGTAAAAAATATTTTCTGTAGTGTCATTATTCAGGGAGGAAAAATGTTTGTATGGAAAAAACGTCGCCTAGTTACCGCAGCTTCCATGACGGAGCCTCTCGACACGACATCGACAACACGGCGGTCGAGCAGCATAAGCGGTTGTTAACGAGTGCATTTTTAGAGTTCCGTAGTACTACAAGGAACGCTTATAAGTTCGTCATGTCTGTCTGTCTGAATCCTTTACAGTAAAATAAAATAAAATAAAATTGTATACACTGAAGGCGAGATGGTTCAGAAATCGCGGACGCAAGTCGACGCCGGAAGCGCACAAGCGTGGACTCGACGAGCTGTTGACGAGCTGGATGTTACCATAATGTCACCCGTAAGAGAAACTGTAAAGTAGGTAACCGTAAGTAAGTGGCGGTGGCCGGAACAAAAAACCGAAGACCGGGCGGCGTGCCTCGGGAGAGGTCTATGTCCACCAGTAGACTATTATTGGCCGATGATGACGAGGTGGGTGTAACTGCGAGGTGGCGACATGGACTCACGACATCTCGTCCATGAGGTCATCCATGGCTTCGCTGTGGTCGGGCCCGAGGCGCTGCAGCCAGAAGTGCGAGGGCGAGTAGACCTCGCCCACCGTCACCTCCAGCATGGCTCCGGCACAGACGGCGGCTAGACTCAGCGCGGGGATCGACTCCATGAAGTGCATGCAGTCCGCCGGGAACACGTCCGGCTCCTGGAACGACACACGCGCGTCTGTCAGGAGGCGGGCGCGGGGGGCGCGGGGCGGCGACTTTATTATGTCACGTTTTCCGATAATGATCTTCGCTTTCCCGAATGCCAGACTGGGCATCACGAAACTCGGTGCCCTGTCATTTAACTCCGGTGGCAATGGTCACCGCGTGCCATTCCACTCGCGCCGGCTCACCGGCTCGCTCGCACCACGCGAGCGAGCCGGAGAGCTAACGAAGACCGTCGCCACCGGAATTACACGATAAGGTGAGCGTTCTGAGCTTCGTGAAGCCCAGTCTGGGTTTCACGAAGCTAAGTCTGGGTTTTTTGAAAGCTACCAAAGAAGTTAGAAAATAAGGGTGACGGTCAAACTCGAGACGAGGCATGCTATTTATGGCACGGAGGCCGAGCTCCGACTATCGCAAATATCTCGGTCCACATAATAATATATGTAGCTTCGTGCGCGAGCTCTCGAGACGGTGTAAGCGAGCCATAAACCGCCACAAACGAAGCGCTGTGCGGTCGCGGTGACCCTAGTATATTGACCGGACTCACGAAGTCTATGCCGGGCAGAGCGTCGTCCGGGTCGACGGCGCGCGCGCGCAGCGAGGGCGCCGGCGGCGGCGCGGCGGGCGGCGCGCGCGCGCGGGGCGGCGGGCGCGCACCGGACGGCGGGCGCGCGCCGGCGCCGGCGTCGCGCACGCGCACGCCGCCCGCCTCCCGCGCGAACGACACGCGCTCCTCCATCGCGCACAGCAGGCTGTTGATGTCGCCGTGCCCGACTCGGGACAGCTGCAGCTCGCGACTGTACCGCTCCCTGGAACGATCCATACAGAGTTCCTTCCTTTTAGCCGACGTTGCAGTTATCATATTACGAGGTAGGATTTTGATGTTCTGTCCGATGAGGGAGCGGGAGCACAGCCCGTCGCTTAGCAGCGAAACAGCATCTAGTTTAAATGTGAACCCTTCTAGCAGAATTTCAATTACGCGCAGGAGAAACGCCAGATGCGCCGTCGTTCGAAATATGTCGTTTGAATTTCTGCTATATGTATGTAACTCGATATGGGGTTCGCGCGAGTCACCTGCTACGGTTTCGCGCCAGGTGTGCTCCCGCCGTGAGCGTTATGTATCTCACCTATAAAGCCTCAAAATGTCAGTACACAGGATACCATTCTCGTGCTCTTTGATCAGCTGGTGTACCTCGCACTTTAACTCCTCCAGTTGAGCTTTCTTGGTGCTGCTTTGACCTGAAATTATCAATTTTACATGAAGCTATTGAAACGTGTTCTCATATTTGCTAGTTACTTTTGACAGCCTCGTGGCTCAGTGGGTGGATTTCCACCTTCCGTACTTTAGGTTGCGGGTTCGATTCCCACCCAGGACAAACATTCGTGTGATGAACATGGATGTTTGTTCTTTGTCCGGGTGTTACTATGTATTCTATGTATGTATTTACAACAACAAAAAAAGTATTTATGTATTCTATCAGTTATCTGGTTCCCATAGTACAAGCTTGCTTAGTTTGGGGCTAGATGGCGCTGATGTGTGAAAAACGTCCGCCAATATTTATTTATTATTATTTATTTAGTTAAGTTAGAAGACTCACTGGAGGACGTTTGTCTTCCGGAATCGTTGTCGCCTTTGGAAGACACCTTGTCGGGCTCGCTACACACTTCCCTGTCCAGGTACAAGGAGCTGTCATACACCTTTAGCCGTTTTTTCAAGACTTTACTCACATTACCGTTGAACTCTTTTTCTTCTCCGTGTGTATGTGAATTCACATTCTTTTCTAGCTTAGCACTGGACATAGACTCAGCCAGTTCCTTAGTCCTATTGTACATTCTATTACTACTTCTAGTTATATGTTCACTCCTTACATTGGTCAACTTTACTTCTGAGGTCTGGTAGTTAGACTTCACTTCTGGGGGATAGTGACTTGATTTAACTTCTGGGGGATTGTGATTTGAATTTACTTCTGGGGGATGGTAATTTGCTTTCACTTCTGTGCGATAACAACTTGACTTTTCTTCTGGGCGACGATGATTTGTAATTTCTTCTTGGGGTTGATGTGATTCCACATCTGGTGGGTGGCATTTTGACTTCACTTCTGGAGAGTGGTGATTTAAATTTTGTGTTGATGAATGAGTTTTTCGAAATGTTTGGGTAATCATGTTCGTTGGTCTTACAAGGTGTGGTTTTTGTGGCAGTCTGGTTGGTAGATCTACACTTCTTCTCTTTCCTTTCCTATTAAATTAAAATGTTTTTGACAAAAGCACATTATCAAAATAATACTCGAGCATGTTTTATAGTGAGTCTGGATTGGCCAGAGTTATCAATGTTATCGGGTTAAATAAACCCCCTAAAAGGTTTAACCCTATATTAAATCACGTCCCATAACATGCCGCTTTACATTATTTACAATATTACAGGAGCTATCAAAATTATGCATTGTAAATGTCAAAACTAAAATACATTCTGGACAATATACTAAATATATGGTCTGGAGTATTAATCTTTAGAAATACTGACAAAACTTACATTTTTGTAATGGCTGTACATTTTTGTCGTTGTACGAACTGATCAATATGCTTCAAAGTGTCCGGCACAATCAGCGTAAGCACTGGATTGGATGATAATCCCTGAAACTAAACCTTACTGTAAGAGAAAACCTCATTGCAGCCTTATTACACTGCAGTTGCAGGCTAACAGTTACAGTTAAATTCCATACATTCAGAATGGGTGCTACTTGTGGGAGCTGTCCCGGACTGCTCGCTGTATACACACAACATAGTAATAACCACTACTTATCTATCTTATATTAGTATATTATTGTATATTCCTCTTGTGAAGTCGTTAGTTTTATGATATACTAGTGAACACATTAGGTGTCCAAAGGTTCCTAAGGGTGGGTCAACTAGGTGTAAAGCAAACAAATACTTTGTGTTCCCTAGTGGGTTTTAAGATTGATTTATTAACCACCTCTCAATAGGATGGTATTGTATGAAAACATCTCGCCATCGCGATGCAGGAATTGAACCGGCGCGACACAAGCGCATCTAGTTCAAGTTCGAGGCAACTGCAAGCTTGCTTGCAACTGCGATACGAACCATTTAATATTACTAGCTTAATTAAGCATTGAAGTTTTATACATGCATCGCCCACCAAGGGCAAAGTAGGACCTTTGTCCTTACAAAAGTATACAAAAGTTTATAAAACTTAAATTAAGAAAATTTACAAAAGTAACAAAATGGTTATTATTGGACATTTTAATCTTACGTAAATTTACCGTGGCAGGTAAAAGTTGTGAAAGTAAAGTTCACTAATATACAATGTAGCTTAAATATAAACAACATTTGCATCATACAAAATTTAGAGTGACGACTGAAGTCACACAGTAAAATATACTAACAATATACAAAACGACAAGTTGTTAATCGTTTGTCAGTGGTAAAAAACACAATTTGGATACAGGTCTTTTAAGAGTTCCATTTTTAGTTTTTAGAGTCACCACTCGTACAATATCATCTGCGCCTGGATGGGTAGCAATTATTCTACCATAGAGCCACCGACATGGAGGTAAATTGTCTTCCTTCACCACCACTACATCCCCAAGTTTGGGCTGAGAAGTTTGAGTTGACCATTTGTACCTATGCAAAAATTTCGTGAGATATTCCTGTGACCACTGTCGCCAAAAGGTTTGTAACATACGTTGAGCATGTTGCCATCTCCGCAAGGTGCCAACATTTAGTTCCTCAAAGTTGTGGTCAGGTGCTGTTACTGGTGGTTCTCCTATTAAAAAATGTCCAGGTGTTAGTATTGTGTAATTATCTGACTCATCGGTGATAGTTGACATTGGCCGAGAGTTGAGACATGCTTCAATTTGGGCGAGAACTGTAGCCATCTCCTCGTACGTCAATGTGGTGTTTCCCACAATGCGCTTGAGATGGTATTTTACCGATTTGACACCAGCCTCCCATAATCCGCCAAACGTTGGCGAATGAGGGGGGATGAAATGAAATTCACACCCATTTATGGCTAGAGCTTCTGAAACCTCATTCAAAACGGACCTTCGTTCAGCCAAACTGCACCTTTTGAGCTCTGCTGCAGCACCAACGAAGTTTGTGCCATTATCGCTCCATAGATGCGAACAATGACCACGTCTTGCCTGAAACCGCTTGAATGCCTGCAGAAAGCCTTCTGATGTCAAATCGCTCACTGCTTCTAAGTGTATTGCGCGCGTAGCCATACAGACAAACAAACAAATATATCCTTTGTAGGATTTGTGGCCTCTACCTTTAGTGGTGCGTATTTGTATCGGGCCTGCGTAATCCGCCCCACTGTGGTTAAAAGGTCGCGTAGGTGTCACGCGCGCTGGAGGCAGCTGACCCATCAACGGGTTTTTAGATGCAGCTGCAACCTTTGCACATGTGACGCATTTGCGATAGTGAGCCTTAACCAGTTGCTTAGCTCCTACAATCCAGTATTTGGATAAAATGTACGCCAACATTAGTTGTGGACCACCATGAAGTGTTTGTTTGTGCGCGTCTGCAATGATCAGTGTGGTTAAATGAGACTCTTTTGGGATTAAAATTGGATGTTTTCTGTCAACATTCAACTGAGAATGTTCAAGCCTTCCACCAACTCTCAATATGTTGTTCTTATCCATGAATGGATTTAGAGCTCGTAAGCTGTTGCGTTTCGGTAAGTCATGACAATTATTAATTGTGGCTATCTCTTCATTGAAGTTATCAGATTGACATTTTTGTATGCAACACTCCAATGCATTTTGTAGTTCATTTGTGGTCAAAAATCCGACATGTCTATCTGATTTTGTTATTTTGAGGCTGTGGCTGAAACGCTTGCAATAAGCTAGCACTCGAACCATTCTGACTAATGAGGAAAATCTTTCCATCAAGGAGTCATCAATAGTGGTAGTGGCACAGTGAGCCTTTGTGTTTTCTTCTTCTACCTTCGCATCAATTTCTTTTGGTTTTTTGTAATTAATTTGTTCACTGTGCAGGAACTGTGGTCCATTGAACCACATTGTATTGGTCAACAACTCAGACGGACCTTGGCCTCTCGACGCTGCGTCTGCTGGGTTGCATTTGGTGGAAACGTGTGACCAGTGGTGAGAATCCAGGTTTGTAATAATTTCAGATACACGATTCGCCACGAAGACCTTCCAGCGACTCGGGTGGCTGTTTAACCAAGCGAGGACAACCGTTGAATCCGTCCAAGCGTGCAGGTGAGTTTTTTCAATGTTCATGACTGACGCTATATCCATCATCAATCGCGTTAGTAGGACCGCACCGCACAATTCAAGTCGCGGAATTGATACTTGTTTTACTGGGGCTACTTTTGTTTTTGCAGATATCAACGATACATGGATTTGTCCCTTGGAATCAATAACGCGTGAATACACTACGGCAGCGTAAGCATCTTTAGAGGCGTCGCTAAATCCATGCAGCTCGATGAAATCTCCCGCCCGAAGTCCAATCCAACGAGGTAAGGAAACATTGCTTAAAAGCTTTAATTCCCTTTTGTAAGTTTTCCATTCGTTTAATATATGTGTTGGGACAGGTTCATCCCAATCTAAGCCTGCCAGCCACAGTTTTTGAATGATCATCTTTGAAATTACTATGCTTGGCCCTGCCCATCCAAGTGGGTCGTAGAAACGACTTATATCTGAAATAATTGTTCTTTTTGTTGCAGGTTCCCGGACGTCAACCATATCAACTTGGTAGCGGAACGAGTCTTCGCTGCGGTTCCAGGTAAGTCCAACTATCTTCATAACTTCATCGCTTTTTATTTTCAACCCTTCTTCGATTACCTTTCCACTTATCTGAAACCTTTCCTTTTCTCTCTCACTATCTTTCATTTCCTGAAGTAGTTTCTCACTATTACTTGTCCACTTTTGTAGACTTAATCCGCCTTTTTCTAAGAGCTCATTCATCTCCTTGTATAAATTTCTTCCTTCTTCATGGTTTTGCACTCCTGTCATTAGATCATCAACATAAAAATGTTTTAGTGTTTTTTCAGCTGCTGATGGGTGTTCTGCATTGTAATCATGCGCTACTTGTTGAAGAGCTTTCACTGCCAAGTATGGAGCAGATGCCGTGCCGAAGGTAACTCGGGTAAGTCTGTAATGCTTAAGTTCTTGTGTTTTTTCATCTGTCCAGAGTATTCTTTGGTAATCTGCATCCTGCATATCAATCTTCACTTGGCGGTACATCTTCACGACGTCAGCAGCCATGCAGATTGGTGCTTCTCTCCATTGCGTTATGATGTGTCTGAGATCTGGTTGCAAGGTAGGTCCGACTAAAAGTTGATCGTTTAACGAACGGTTGTTTTTTCCATTGCAGGAAGCATCGAAGACAACCCTTACCTTTGTGGTATCTTTGTCTTGTCTGACCACTGCGTGATGAGGTAGGTAGATTGCCTTTGGATTATTGACCTCTCCGTCAGGTACTTCTTCCATGTGACCTAGTGCCAGATACTCATCAATTACTTCATGATATTTAAGTTTTAGATTTTTATCTTTATTCAGCCTCTGTTCTAATGACCTTAATCTTTTTTCAGAAATTTCTCGAGATCCGGTTACCACAGGATTGCCGTTCCTGAATGGAAGACGAACGACGTATCTGCCGTCTTCATCCCTCCGAGTCATCTCGGCAAAATGCTCTTCGCAACGTTTTTCGTCTTCTGTGAACATGACTTCACGTGGTTGTTGAATATCCGATTCAAGTTCCCAGAATTTCTTGAGCATTTCGTTGTCCATATTTGCACAACAGTGCAACGCGTTTACATTTGAAGAAGCCTCTGCTGTTGAGTTTGTGATCCCAGACAAGATCCAACCTAAGCTGGTAGCTTGTGCTGTGGGTGTACCGAGAGGTCCTCTTTTTAACCCGCTTTGAAGTATTTGACCATATACTTCTGCTCCCAACAGAATATCGATTTTGTTGGGAATGTAATACTGGGGATCAGCTAGTGTTACGCTGATTTCTTCCCACTCGATCACATCAACTCTTCTCGATGGAAGAAGAGAAGTTATGCTGTTGAGCACGTAAGCCTTCACCGGAAATTTGATATTTGGATCAATCCGGGACTGAATGTCGATGGTTACCATCGCCTTGGAAACAACGTTTTTGTCTCCACCCAAGCCTGTTACTTGATTTGTGGCTGGTGATTTTTTCAAACCTAAATACTGAACTGTGGATTCAGTAATGAATGACCCTTGCGACCCCTGGTCTAGGAGCGCACGAACAGAATAACGTTTTCCGTTTTTAGCCATGGCCATAACGATAGCCGTAGCAAGCAAGATTTGCTGCTGGCCCTTGCCAGTAGCAAAACACGAGACCACACCTGAGGTTTGTTGACCTGCATTCGACGATGCCGACGAACTAGTAGGACTATTTGACGAAGTGACAACTCGCCCACCGTTGTTAACCTCAGCTGTTTTAGCATTTAAACTTGACCCAGAACCCTTAGGATGCAGCAGCGAATGATGATTTCGCCTGCAAATCCGACACCTTAAAGTAGTGCGGCAGTCTTTGGCGGAATGATTGCTTCCCATGCAATTGAAACACGCTTTGTTGTCGAGGACAAATTTGCGTCGAGCGTCAACAGATTCTTTGTGAAAACCCTTACATTGACTTAATCTATGACTTTCCGTACAAAACGGACACGAAACAGTCGTTTCGTTTGTGACATGAAGTGACTTGACTTTATTGTTTTGGCCTTTGTATCCAGTCGTTGGTTTTGTATCCAGAAACTCGATTGCGCGGAACCTCCGAGTCAAAAACTCTTTGAACTGATCGTATGTGGGCAGTTCATCAGACGAGGTATTGGTTGTTACATTGAACTCCCATTGTCGTCGAGTTTCGGGATCCAATTTCAACGTCAAGATGTGTATAATTAAAATATCCCAGCTCTTGACATCAATACCTAACTTGGAAATGGTTGCCAAACAGTCGTTTGTGGTATCAACTAACTCTTTCAAGCCGTTTGAAGATTCTACTGTTAAATTCTTTTGACTAAGCAGCCTTTTCAATACTTGATGAGAAATATATTTTTTGTTATTAAATCGCTCTTCTAATAATTGCCAACACCTGTCAAAGTTACCTTCCTGAATAGGTATGTGCCTAAGAAGCTGTTCTGCTTCACCAGTTAGATAACTTTTCAGATAATGTAACTTTTGCACGCTGTCCAAAGTATTATTCTGACCTATCAATGATTGGAACAAGTCTTTAAAGGTGCACCACTCGGAGTACTGGCCTGAGAAATTCTGAATATTAATTTTTGGCAATTTTACATGTGGCGATTTTGTTTGGCTTACATTCATTGCAGATGAGTTATCTTTCGTAGCTGGTTGATTAAATTTAGACAATAATGTTTTCAACTCACATTTGTACTCCATAAATGCTTCTTCACACTTATCATACATTTCTGATGTTATATAAACAGAAGCCTTTAATTCTTGAGAGCTATAATTTCGCCATAAATCTTTGTGACCCGACAGAAATTCAAACCAAAGCTGATCAATCGATTCTAACCTTCCGTCTATGTGTTCTTTGGTTAACCTTTCTTTCGGAGATTTTCTAAAGTTCACTTTTGCCTTACAAATGCGGGAATACAAATCTGTTTGAAAATTTAGAATAGATTCCATTTTGATGAAGTTTACAACAAAGTTAAAGAAAGATCAATTTATATTAAAAGTTTATGTTCTAATCAACCAAAAGTTACAACTGATTTTAAGTCAATAAAAATAAGCGAATTTTTCTAAGTGTTTATCAGTAAGAAAGTTCACAAAAATATTACAAGTCGATGGTACGATGAGGCAAAATTTTCTAAGTGTCTGGAACCTTGTCGCGGTAAAAAGAATTTGGACATAGGTTCCCCGTACCTTCGTTTTTATTGAAATTATTCTAAGTCCTGACTAACATGCACTTAGATAATTATTACAAGTTATTTTATCAGTTTCACAAATTATTTTGAAAGTTACCAAATTATTTTGCAAGTTACCAAAGTTATTGTCCAAGTTCACCAATTTTTCTTTTTTCGGCTTAGCCAATTAATTATGAAAGTACTCACAGTTTCACTTCACTTATCCGTGTTCACTCTGTTGACGCAAATTCCGCTTCAAACTGCTTCACTTTTTCGCACGTTACCTTCACGTGACGGGACACGAACTTCTCCCTGCACCGTCTGCGTGACCGACTTTGTTGGGTCTCAACTCCGCCGTGATGACCAGTGGACGTCTCGTGACGTCACCTGGGTTGATTCCTGACAGCGCACTGTCTAGCTTGGCGATTTTGCGACAGCAATCCACTGCCCGCCAGCTACTAACTACTACAAATACAACCTCCAAGGTTTGCTAAGAAACCCGGCACCGAAGGACCATGAACACATTAGGTGTCCAAAGGTTCCTAAGGGTGGGTCAACTAGGTGTAAAGCAAACAAATACTTTGTGTTCCCTAGTGGGTTTTAAGATTGATTTATTAACCACCTCTCAATAGGATGGTATTGTATGAAAACATCTCGCCATCGCGATGCAGGAATTGAACCGGCGCGACACAAGCGCATCTAGTTCAAGTTCGAGGCAACTGCAAGCTTGCTTGCAACTGCGATACGAACCATTTAATATTACTAGCTTAATTAAGCATTGAAGTTTTATACAACTAGCTAAAAAAAAAACCTATGTTCATCTTCGTTCCTTAAGCTACAACAATGTAAAACTCCAGGTCGATCCGTTCAGCTGTGATAAAGCGACAAACATCCAGGCAGAAAAACCGTTTGTTGCCCATACTATTACCAGTATTACTAGCGGTAGTAACATGGATAAAAAACTTCCCGTAGAACTACCAAGCCCCCAGTAGTACCACAGGAAGTTTTTTTACCCGTGTTACACTCTTAGTCGACATTTCATAGTTTGAAACATGTCAGTTTGACGCCTGTCCCTTTGACACTTGTCACTTAATCTTCACCAATGCTCCACTTGTACTACACACAACACCCATACACCCTGACAAGTTTTCTATATTTTTATTTTACATTACAAGATTTTACAGAACCCAAAAATATAGTTTTTAAAAAATTTGTCTGGGTTAAACTCAGAAACTAAGGCAGGATTTACATGCAGTTTTAAAAAATATGTTCTTTGGATTCCGACGCTTAACACGGCTTTGTTTCATCAAAATCGGTGCAGGAATATTGAAGTTATGATGCTGTTTTGAAAAATAAGAGGAATGTCTATTACAAGTTGAACCACGGAACACAATGGTGCCACAGCAAACATACCCCTTTTTTGGAGGAAATACCCCACAAATCAAAAAACGCCAATGTCTAAAAATTGTAGAACCTGTATACCAAGTTCCGTCAAGATTGCTTGAAAAATACGACCTGTACTCGAGTACCAACACACGGCCAGATTAAAGCATATTTTGCCAGTTAAAACTGAGACCTTTCTTTTGCTTTGCTGACTCAATTCGAATGTAACTATGTCTGTGTCGGAGTGTTTGTCGCGTTACCACAGCTAAACGGCTGAATATTTGCATAGATATAGGTTAAGGATCGGATATGGTCATAGGCAACTTTTTTTTTCCGTTGTTTCACACGAACGAGCCGCGGGTAACAGCTAGTGAAAAATAACATTTGTCACTTATCATTATACTAGCATGCCCACACGGCTTCGGTTTCATAGTCTAAAATCATTTCAAAACCCTATTTCACTCTTTACAAGTTGGTTTTAAAAAAATCCGGAAATTTGGTCTTTATTTATTTTTTAAGTTTAGTTCAGAAACAGAGTTCCGTTGGAGTAGCATGAAAAAGACCAGCTCTGTGCATGAGAGCACTCACCGAAGAGTACATATCACAACAAATTTGCCATTCAAAAGATTTGACTATAGGGACCTGGGACCTTATCCCGTAACTCAGGTGGCAATGGTTATCGCGTGCCATCCCACTCACGCCAACTTACTCGCACCATGCGAGCAAGCAGGATAGCAAACGATGATCTTCATCACCAAGAGTTACGGGATAAGGCCCCTGGTCTATAGCACTGCCTACTGTTATTAATATTTTGTGTGGTTCTTGAGAAAGCGTTACCTATCTGTCTATATTGTAACAAGACTGACCCCCGAATACTGAAACATTTGTTAACTTTGGCAACAGATTAAGTCTAATACTGCCTTTGTCTGGCACTAAGCAAATGACAAAGGCAGCAATAGACATAATCTGTCATCAAAGTTAACAAATGTTTCAGTATTTGGGGGTGATTACACAAGCTGAATACAAAATTAAACTGTTTTAAAGTAAAAGTTGAGGTACCGGTGGAGGAAAACATAGCTCGGTGGTAGGGTACTTTCTATTGTAATGGTGTGTTACGGCAGCCTCACTTGAGAGCCAGTTCCCAATCAAGGCTAGGTTGTTGCAGCAACCCAGCCCACGCACCACACCGTCATTAAACATCAGGTGAGTTTACGGTCAAATGCCTAAGAACCTGCCAAACATTTAAAAAAGTTAGGGTGCATAACATAACTATCCATCGGTATTGCAAAAAGTACTAACCAGGAAGCAGTCCCCGCAGCGCTCTCTGAGGAAAGTCATAATGTCCCTGTAACCATGCTTGGCCAGTGGGATAGGAGCACCCATCATGACGCGGTAGTCACGCTCCAGCGACCGCACGTCCACCTGCGCCGGGCTTGACACCACCAGCGACCGAAGCACCGATTTCAGATCTTGCAGCTCTTTATCCATCCTTACATACTTTTACTCTGTGAAACAACACAATGTACACAAATGTGTAAACTCACTGCCTGTTTCTATGCGTGTGATCAGTTCAGCACGCATGTACTTACCGGTAGTGATACAAAATCAACAGTTACTGTTGTTTGAAAACACACAACTAGGACATTTATTTAAAACAACATATCGAAATCTTGAAACTGTTTGTTTGTTTATTCAATTTTGAATATACACACACAAGAACTGACAAAAAGACACCTACCGCTACCGTACCAGGTTCTAGCCATAGAATTCTCCTTATAAATAAGGTCTCTAGCATTTATAATAATTGAATTGAGCAAAATAAAAGCAAGCAAAACAACACAAACAAAATAGGTACACAATTGTATGTACCTCAGAAAATGTTTATTCAAGGTACCGAGATGGGAGATGGGCTCAGAATTATGAAAGCCTACCTATCACTCTTTCACAAGAAAATACCTGTTACACTCCATTCACAAATTCAGCAGATTGAAGCATGGAATAGATGGAGAGTCAGCCAGCCCAGCGCCACCGCCGCCGGTCGGTAAAAACGGAAGGGAAGACAATAATTTAGGACCCGATAAATCCGATAATATACAGCAAGGAGCAAAGAATATTTTTAATAATATACAGCAATAAAGCAAGCAGCCTTCGGTGAATTTTCGGTACATGGAATATCAGGCTGTGCATTATCGGGTCGTGAAATATCATGCCGCACATTATCGGCACGGGCCTATAGGATAATGTAAATGTACAGCCCGGAGTTTTGGCGGGAACGTGAAGAAGTCATGTCGCGACATTATATTATTTTCCAAAACTTGTGTTATTTCGAGTGTTAATGTGTAAAAATGATGGATTTTTATTCATTAAGCGTTCGTGACGTCGCATGAGTGTTGGTGAATAGTATAATGTTGTGAAAAGTGACTTTTCGTGTTGTTTCCAAAACTCCATAGAAACCTTTAGTAAAGTCTCCACTACTTTACTGGGGTATGACTTGGACTTAACCATGACTTACTTTGCTTGACTTAAACTATGACTGAGACTTGTTTCAATCGTGAAATACTTTACTCACTTCAAATATTACAAAACTTGACACTGGCTAAATACACAACGTGTGAAGCCAAAATTTAAGAGAAAAAAAAATTTACAGCCCTGTACAGTAGTATTACTCTATGCTGTACAGCCTGATATGCCATGTACCACGGATTTAGCAAAGCCATGTACCATGGATTTAGCATCATGCTTCGTCTAAGCCATGTACCCATGGATTTAGCATCATCGTATGATGTTTCGTCCAAGCATGTACCGGTACATCAATTATCAGGCTGTACAATATTGGATGTATAATATCATGCTGTAAGTGAGGCGTTTTCCAAAAAATAAAAAAGCTCTAAAATACTTACTAGATGGCGTAATAAACCTATCGTTTTACCTGTCATTGTCATTTCTGTCGAAATATTTTATGTTTATTTTTTAAATCGTAAATTTTGGCTCCACACGTTGTGTATTTAGCCAGTTTCAACTATTGAAATATTTCAAATGAAGTCAAATACATAGTTACATTACTGGAAATTGTCTAAATACACATGTGGAGCCAAAAAAACACGAGAAAAAAAAAAGGCGCACGTACATTATTTTGTCTTTCATGTCTTGACAATGACAGAAAAACCTCAAGGTACACCTAACGCCATCTACTGGGTACTTTTATTACCAGGATTTCTTATTTTTTGGAAAACGCCTCATTATTGACACAGGCCGATAATGTTTTTACTGCACTATTACAAAACTTGACACTAGCTAAATACACAACGTGTGGAGTCAAAACTTAAGAACAAAAAAAAAACATTTTTTTAGAGTTTTGGCGGGAACGTGAAGAATTCATATCGTCATTTTATTATTTTCCAAAACTTGTTTTATTTCGAGTGTTTATTTATTTATTGAGGCTTCACATTTATAACAACATTAATTCTAACACCATAATCTTACACTAAATTTAAACAAAATGCGTTATATATCTAAGGAAGCACAGCATGCATTAATATTCCTCAATTTTTAACTATTAATAATAAAATCAATATAAAACAAATATCTAGAAGAAGAGTTAGAGAGTTTGTTAAATGCAATGTTCAAGACTAACCCAAACCTGACTATGGCCGACAGGCCATAATAAAGCTTAAGCCTTTTATGTGTAGAAACGGTGAATTTTTACCCGTTAAGTGTTCGTGAACATGCAAGAGTGTTGGTGAATGGTATAATGTCGTGAAACGTGAATTTTCGTGTTGTTTCAAAAACTCCTTAGAAGGCTCTAGTAAAGTTTTCACCACTTTGCTGGGGCATGACTTGGACTTGACCGTGATTTGCTTTGCTCGCCTTTGACTGTGACTATTACTTATTTGATAATATTTAACAAAACTTGAAAATATATATTGCCAGTGTCAATTTATATTGACGTTAAATGCATAAGACGTGCAACGCCAAAAAAAATGTTTTTTTTTTTTTTTACATGGCCTGACCTGACATCGTTTGAAAGATATGGCTATATATAAGTTTCTGGGGGAGCAAAAGGGAGAAGCTATTACCTTAATAGTTTGTTTGCTCTCCTGAAATTCAACTGTCCCTTTCACACGATGTCAGGTCAGGCCATGTGTAGACACCCTAAGAGGATTTTAACTCAAGAAGCTTGTAGGTAACGTGTTTTTACCTACACCTTCGTGGTGTTGACTCCATTTTTACCTACAAGCTACTTGTTTTTATTTACCTACAAGCTTCTTGATTTTTACCATTTTTTATCTTTGCCTGACATTGACATTTCCAATTTGAAACTGAAATAATGAAAGTTTGTTGTGATTGAGGCGGATCGTACTATTCAATCTCAAAAAAAAATTACGTAAGTAATAGTCGAAAAGACAAATTCGATGTCCTTCTTCTTAAAACGCACCTTCGGTGCTGGATGCAACTTAGGACGCATTGTTCTCAATAATGGAAAACTCGCTACCGTCCAGCGCGTGGCGAGCAAGACTGATCAAGCGGCGCCCCAAGTCGAGACTCGACCCACCGTTGCAAAAGTAGACCCTCTTCAGAAAGCCCAGCTGGTGGACTTCGGTAAATACATCGCCGACTGCATGCCGAAGTATGTCCAGAAGGTGCAGATCACGTCGGGAAATGAATTGGAAGTGCTAATCCCGACAGAAGGCGTGATTCCCGTGCTACAGTTCCTGAAAGATCACCACAGTGCGCAATTCGCGAGCCTCGTGGACATCGCGGGCATGGACGTGCCGTCACGCCCGCACCGGTTCGAGCTCATATACAACCTGCTGTCACTGCGCTACAACGCACGCATCCGTGTCAAGACATACACGGACGAGCTGACGCCGGTGGACTCGGCCTGCGAGGTCTTCAAGGCCGCAAACTGGTACGAGCGAGAAATCTGGGACATGTACGGCGTCTTCTTCGCCAACCACCCTGATCTGAGAAGGATTCTGACAGACTATGGATTTGAGGGACATCCATTCAGGAAAGACTTCCCACTGAGTGGATATGTAGAGGTTCGTTATGACGATGAACAGAAACGTGTGGTAGTGGAACCCTTGGAGCTGGCGCAGGAGTTCAGGCGCTTCGAGCTGGCTGCGCCCTGGGAGCAGTTCCCCAACTTCCGAGGCAACCCATCTGAAGAAGTGGTGAACCCAGGGGAGGACAAGAAGCCCCAATAAATTTAGCATAGAATAATTGAATCGCTTGTAAATAAAATGGTTTGAAGATGTCAGCGGTTTTAAAATAATTTAAAAGATTTCCTTTTCTGTTTTTGTGTAGTTTCCATAGGCTTGTAAGAGCAAGTTGTATAAATAACACAAAGTAAAAAAGTTATTGAATATTTTATTAACTTATATGCATTCATAATCAGTTATCTAAAACACTAATAAATAATAAACAAAATATGACATTTGTGTTGTTAATGATTTATCGTCGATAGCGGTATCTCTTGAAGTGGAACCAGAGCTGGAAGATGTTGTTATGGAAGTGGCAGCGGAAACCACGCTTGTATGAGTACTCCCACTCGCGGTTCACGATCTTGAATGCAATGTCTTCGTACGGGGGGCCGGCGTGGAACCGCAACACCGCAAAGTCAGGGTTGTCAGCACATGCTTTCTGGAATAACATTTCATGAATCACTTTCCTATTTAACGAGCTTATGCTGACGAATTCGCCCGCGTTCTTTTAGTAAAAAAATTATGGCGTTCTTGTAAGTACACTATTTATATATTAGGATGTTGTTGTGTACGCTGTAAGTGCTTCATTATCGACGACTGGTATTACTCAGTTGATGATACAAACTCTCGTCCGCGCAGATTTTTGGGGGATGAATTTAAACTTGTGGTTGTTACTTAGATGTTCATGTCTTTGTATTGTACCATCGAACGTTAATCCGGGCTTAAGGAAGCCTAGTGTGGAGTGTCCTGAGTTGTTTTTATCATTTAGCTGCTCTATGAAGTAGTACCTACCTACCTAAGTTTTTATAAAAAATATGTCAGATAACGTCTGTAAAAAAACCAATGGCGAATCGTTACAAAAATCACATAACAATTGCTACAATAGTAAAATTATTCTACTTTGACTGCTGAAGACGAAATCAAAGTTTTTTTGACCGACTTGTAGCTTTGCTACCAATAAATATTTCATTTCATTTCATTTTAGTATTGGAGACAAAATTAATTACCAAATTTATCTTATCATTGAGCTTTACTATCACCTTCCCTTGAAGTTCTTCCTCTCGGGTGTAACTTCGAAATTATCTACGTTGGCTTTTTTCGTATAACTATTTGCTAAGTCGGGTGCTTGAGAGGCGGCAAACCGCGAACTTTTACTACTTTGCTCTCTTCACAATTATGCTTCAATCTCGCTCTCGCGGTCTTCCTACGGCCCAAAGAACTGAGCATTCTTGAAATAAAACCCTGAACATTTTCTTATGACACCAAGGATAAACCATCGACTAGCCTTGTGGCTCAGTGGGAGAATATCCGACTTCTGAGCTGTAGGTTGTGGGTTCGATTCCCACCCAGGACAAACATTTGTGTGATGAACATGGATGATTGTTCTATGTTGGGTGTTTCTTTGTATTTATGTATGTATTTACCAAAAAAAAATATGTTTAAAATGTATAACAAATAGAAACTGACGTGTAGCCAATGGTTATGAATAAATGAGATTGAGATTGATTCTATCAGTTATCTGGTTCCCATAGTACAAGCTTGCTTAGTCTGGGGCTAGATGGCGCTGTGTGAAAACGTCCACCAATATTTATTTATTTATATATTATTATTTAAAAATCGCGCATTGAATTTTGAACAAAAAATAAAATAACAAGTTGTATTTTAATTCTGTAAGTGTGAATTAAGAGATAATCGGCACTCGCCTTCGTATTTGTTTTTTTATTTTATTAAGTTAAGTAGTTTTGCGCAGTAGCACCATGTTTGTTCTATACGCGATACCCTCCGTCGGCCCGTGGTGTTTTTTTATTATCCTATTGTTTAAATTTAATCGTATGAAGGCTGTTTAGTTATCCAACTAAACTAAAATATAATAATGAAGTTGAAATTTCCATACGGTGTGGAAAAACACATTGCAGGGTGCGGCTAGTCTCTACTTACCGAGGACGCTAGAGGCGACCTAGGAGTCATAATAAGTAGGCTCTCATAAAGTATTATCTTAGGATACGTGTGCACTTACTAATGTGAATTCGGGCGTGGAGCTCTTGTCTATCAGGTCCGGGTAGAATATGTTGAACTTGTAGCCCTGCACGATCTTGGGCGGCGGGTTGTCCATGTCGTAGTGGGTCTGGTTGTACTTGTTCCATTCGAACCCCGTGTGCACTCTGCAGGACGACGAACGGTTAACACGACCCCGTTAACGTGAAGGTTTATTTTTTTCACAGTTAGCATCAGGAAAACGAGAAAATCGTTACGTAAGTATGAGCGTGCGGTGATGTGATGTGATGTGATGTGACGTGACGTTACCTGTTGAAGTATCTGGGCTTGCGCGGGCGGTACTTGTCGGCCCACAGGCAGGGCTGGTCGGGCAGCGCGTGCTCCACGCTGAACTGCGCCTCGGCCGCGCTCGCGCCCATCGCGCGCCGCGCCTCCGTCTCCAGCGCCGCGCCCGCGCCGGGGGCGGCGCCCGGCCCGGGGGCGGCGCCCGGGCCCGCGCCCTCGCCCGCGCTCGCGCCCGCCGCCGGGCCCGCCTGCCGGGAGAGCGTGTTAACACCGGCCAAGACATGGTCGAAAACCAACGTTCTGTTTTACTTTATATGCCTGAAGAAATTTAAAAGAAGCCTACCTAATTAACATTCTCATTCGGTTGTAAATTTGATAGACATCGAGATGATAATGTTCGGCATCGGTGTGTCCGTAATAGAATGACTTTAATGAGTCTAAATGTTTTCACATTAACTTTAGCCGTAAAAGTCGCGAAATGTCGGACATAATAATGCTCCATAAATTGTCGTCGTTGAGTAAACATTTCAAGTAGCCTCTAATCGGCGCATCAAAATATAAATTTTCGTTTCGGTCCGCAGTCCCACTCTGAGTCCTGGACGTTCCGGAGGTCCTCGGATATCTGGTGTCCCGTGTCCCGCAGCGAGTACCTGCGGCTGCAGCTGCAGGCGGTGGTCGCGCGCGGCGGCGGCGGCGTGCGCGCGCGTGCGCAGGTAGGCCAGGCGCTGCGCGTCCTGCGCGGGCTCCGTCAGCAGCGTGCCGGGCTCCAGCGCGGCCGCGGCCAGCGGCGCCGGCGAGTAGCGCCCCGCGCGGTACAGCGCCTCGCACGCCGCCTCCTCGGCCTCCTCCGCCTCCTCCGCCGCCTCCGACTCGGAGCCCGAGCCCGGCGCGGCGCCCGGCGACGGGCTGCGCTCCTGCGCGCCGCCCTGCGCGGCCCTGCGATACGACGACACAATATTCACGATGACGTACATAAGGCTCGTCTCCACGTCCGATGTTTATATTATCGTTGTGAGCGGCCGAGCATGTGTAACGTATAGTCTGTGTGGTGTGGTGTGGTGTGGTGTGGTGTGGTGTGGTGTGGCGACTCACGCGTCTCGTTGCGCGTGGTGCGTGTCGACGCCCTGTTCCTGCTTGAGCAGCTGCAGCTTGCGGCGCAGGTTGTGCTGGTGCCGCTCGCGGAGCCGCGCGCGCGACATGTGCGCTGCAACACGACACGGGGGACGTCTTGAGCGGGCTACTCACCTCCCATCGCATTTCAATAACAATAAAAGATAATCAATAAAAAAATAAAATCGAGTGTATTCTCTTACTTTTACAATTTTATTGTTAATAACTAAATTTTCTTAAAATGAAAAGCTGACCGAGCGACTCGGCTGACGTTAATCAAGCGACGGAAGGCGACATCGCAGTCGACGTCGATGTGTTACCTTTGAGTTGCGAGAGCAGGCTCTCCCAGTAGCCGACGTCGACGCCGTCGTGCCGCGTCGTGATCTTCAGCTCGATCTGCGCGCGGAGCGCCTCCAGCTGCGCGCCCGTCTTGCCCTTGAAGATCTGCCACGACACGGTTACACGTACAGTACACGAGTGCGGGACGGGCGGGGACGGCGGGGACGGCGGGGACGGCGGGGACGGCGGGTCGGCGGGGACGGGCGTACCTGCGTGACGTCCTCCGCGACGGCGCGGTGCACGGTGTCGCGGCGCGCGCTCGGCGCCGTCAGCCGGCGCAGCTTGCCGAGCTCGTCCACCACTATGGTCTCTACGTCCTCCCAGTACGACACGTTAGCGTTGTTCTCCAGCTCCTTGTACACCTGACACGCACACACACACAGACACGGTTACCTCTTTCAAATATTTATCATACTGCGTCTGAGCACGCACCGACCGTCTCTACAGCGGCCATTATAAATTCTACTTTAACCGATGATGCGACCCGACAGAAACAGAACTAATACGTCCGGAGTATTATTTACTCGTGAAGCGAGACGTGTACCTTGATGTCCTCCAGCAGGTCCTCGAGGTCCTGCGCCTGTAGGCCGTTGAGGTAGGTGTAGGGCTCGTGCATCTCCAGCGCGTCCACGCACTCCTCTGAGCTGACGTACCACGCCAGCAGGTCTATGGGTTTCGCTGGTGGAATAATAAAATGTTGCTCATCTGTATTCTGTACCGAGCGCGGCGAGTCAGGGCGAATGTTTTATATTATGAACGGGTGGAGCACCTCTCCCGTCGCGTATCCGTATCTGCGAGCGCAGGCGCGCCTGCTGCAGGTGGAAGGCGTCCTCCTGGCGCGCCCAGCTGCTGAACTGCTGCGCCTCGCGCGCGCGCGCCGCCGCCGCCGCCTCCGCCTCGCGCTCGGCGCGCTCCGCCTCGCGCTCCAGCCGGCGCTGCTTCACCTGCACACGACTGTTACTGTACTCTGTACCTCCCACCGCTCCTGTACTGACCGCACTGTGCCGCACTCTACCCAACTACGTGCACTTCCAACTTATCACACCAATATAGGTAAGTAATTGTGTTTGTTCCCGTTCAACTCTGTAACGGCTGAATAATAATCTGAATGAAAATTTGGTATGGAGGTAGCTCACTCCTTGGCTACTTACACATAGGCTACTTTTTAATATCAATTGATAATTAAATAATTTAATGAAAAATATTCGGTGTCTGCAGAATAGCGGGTGAAACCGCGTGGCGCAGCTAGTAACACAATTATCAAAATCAAACTAAATTCAGGTCAGACTAACCGACCGACTTAGCGACCGACCACTTAGCGGCGCTAGGCGCTACACTGACACGTTCAGTGTAGCGCCGGCGACGTCAGCTCGGCGACGTTTTGCTTTACATTTCACAATAAGAACGAAACCGTTAAATTAAATGAGCTGAATGATAATATGATATGTGAGTATACAACTAATATTGCTAATCAAATGATGTAAAAAAATTACACATTCACACCAAGTTTCGTCGGGCTTGCTTTAAAAACACGACCTGTATGCGAGTACCAATTACATACGGAAAGCAAATTTTGCCAGTTGAAACCTTTCGCTTGGTTCGCTCACTCTGTCAATTTGAATAATCGGCCTTCTTATCTTAGGTTGATTTAAAATTTATCTTTTTTCCACTTCAAAATTGTCTAAAATATCTTTTTTTCTCTGTGTCGTGGCATCGCGCTCATTCGCCCGTACATTAGTTTCCGGCGCGCGCCGCATCGCGCACCCGGATACCCAAAACGGAGGGTAATGTTTTTGGGGTGTATGTAAGTATGTTTGTGTGTCCTAATTAGATATCGTGTAGACTAAAAGGCTTGATCTATTTTGATAAGCAAGGTGTTTCGGCCAGGGGTGCCAGGCTATACCAACAGCACTATAAGCAAAATACGAACAACCCACTAACCTGACTAGCTCTGAACTCCACTCCAATAAGTAAGGCACTAGCGCCCTTGGACGTCGCTTTTCCTGGACCAAGGGACAGGGAAGCCAAAGCAGGACACTAAAGTTCTTCACCAACACCCACTAATCGTAGTTCTTTGATGTAAGTAATGTTTTTGGCACAGATTATTATATAGGGCACCTTTGACACGCATGTTGCAAAGATTAAATCGAGTTGCCGAAAATAGTGACTTGTTCGTTTGCTCATTAAAGATTTTAGTTTATTAATGTTATTTGAATTATGTTATAGGGATAATTAATTATGTAATGACTTTATACGTAATTGACCTAGATAAGTTTTATATTTTGAAATGTTGTTGACTTACACTATTGAATTAGGAATTTCCTGTAAGGATAGTTGTAATTTGATGAATAAAGAAATAAATACATATTTGAAGTTAATCGCTGGCGAAAATTTACGAAGCGCTCGATGTGCTCGCGCGCTGTCTGTCGGGTACCGTCGACGACTCGTTCCCGAATGTCGCCGTAGTCACTGCGCTCGGCAAGAACAGTGTTCCTTGTTCCCTTTGCGACCCTCGTGCTGACTATGCATTTCATTCGAGACGACGCCACTAGCTGGTGTTATGGGCTTGTAGGAGTTACATTCTAAGTATGATACCGAATGATAAAATGGCGCATACACAAGGTGTCGTTGGATTTATCTTTACGTCCCTACTGTCCCTAATGCTATATTTTGTTATTCTTTTGATGATATTCCTCTTTTTCAGTATTTATTTATTCATCTTTACATTATCATATTATTATTACAACTCTACTCCCTGGGGCTCGGGTATTTATGAATGTTAAAAGTTTAGGCGCAACATTATAAAGGTTGCCCACCTCTGCTTTCAGTGATTACTGCTGTAAAGAATATTATAATAATGAATGATACCTTTTCCAATTCAATCTTGTTCTCCATTTGTTTCTGTCGATTCAAGGCTTCGAGCTCATCGTGGGAGACCGTTTTCACTCCTTCCTTTGCCAGTTTCTTGGACCAAACAAATGTATTAGTAAGGGCAGAGTCCCCGAATGGGTTATCTTGGTTGGTGTAACATTGGTACTCATTGTCCCATCCCATGCGCTCGCGACGTTTACGTTCTTTCTCTTGTTTCTCTTGTAGACGGCGAGCTCTGGAAATGAAGTAATAATAATTATAATTGACCTTGACCATGGAACTCCTCAGAACCTAGGAACTTAAGTAATAGTGAAAATTGAGTATACCAACAAGATAGGAATAACAGTCAGTAGTTACCTCTTTTCCTCAGGAGTCTCATTAGCTTTCATTTCCTCCTTTTTCTTCTGTCTCTCTTCCTTCAACCTCAATCTCTCTGCCTCCAATCTCTGTAGCAGCTTGAGCTCCTCTTCTTCACTATCGCTGGAGCTGCTACTGCTAGAAGAACGTTTCTTCTTCTTTTTGCCTTTTTTACTTTTCTTTTCTTTCTTGTGTTTGTATTCTCTGCTTGTTGAACGATGTTTGGATGTTGGAGAGTGTAACTTTGTTCTGTCTGTTCCCCTATGTTTCCGGTCTTTACAATGGTCGAGTGAACGACTTCCGCTTTGCTCGCGATCTCTGGTAACCTCGTCTCTTGACGACCTGTAACAATTTGGTTACCTATTGTATTGTGGAAGCTAAGGTTGTGGACCTAGGATACTCGGTAGTTGTGGTCATAGAATTATTGTTTAATTTTTTGGGACGGTGTCTGATGGTAATGAAATGTAACAATAAAAACAATAAAACAAACCACGAAGAAAGATAAGATAAGATTATTTATTTGCATACAACATGGGAAATATTATACAACACATGCATAAAAGATGTTAATTTAATAATATAAGTGGCCACATCATGCTGTGCCGGTTAGGCGTACAAATGTCTGGGTGATGGCGCTATGCTCGTACAAATATTCAAAAAAATTACAAAAGGAATAATACTAAATAATGCAAAACGTGATACATGTCAAAATTTTAAATAGTCAAAAAAACATAGAATAATAGGATTAAATAAAATTCCGATGTCAAAACAAAAATACAAAATTAGATTTAAAAATATATATCATTAATTAGAATTCCTTGATTAAGAAATCATTAATTGTATAATAGCATTTCTTCAATAACATTTCCTTTAATTTATTCTTAAATAAGTTAGTATTCAGGTCCCTGATTGACTTCGGTATCTTATTGTAGACGAGAGGTCCCATGCACACTACACTGTTCTGCATCAGGGCTGTATTTCCCTGATGCACGCGCCGCTTTTCTTGGTCACGACGATTTCTTTTAGCAGTCATTTAGTGTGGGGAATCGCTCACGGTTTGTTTTTATAAATAGGGCTGTCTCTAAGATGTAAAGGCACGGAAGCGTAAGAATTTTATACTTGACAAAGTAGGGTTTACAACTATCTCTTTTTTTGAGTTTGAACATAGCCCGAATACAACGTTTCTGTCTTTTAAAGATAACTGTTTTGTTTGTCGAATTGCCCCAAAAAAATTATACCATATCTTAAAATGGATTCAACTGTGCCGTAGTATGCAGTTAGTAACGAATTAGTATTTAAAATAGGAGCCAGTTTGCCTAGGGCATATGCTTGACTGCTTATTCTCTTTGAAATGTTTTCTGTTTGTAGATTCCAATTTAATTTTCTATCAATAGTCAGACCGAGGAATTTGGCGTTTTCTACTTCTTTCACTATGTTATCATTATATGTCACAGTAATATTACATTTGTTTGATCCTCTTTGTCTAAAGTGCATCGTATTGGTTTTATTTAAATTAATTTTTAGGTTATTGTTGTCAAGTCATGATATAACTGATGTTAAGGAAGTATTTATGTCATTTTCATACGTGTCAGGTGTCTTACATGCTATTGTAATTGTACTATCATCTGCAAATAATGTCATTGGTTGAGATGTCGCATTAGGCAAATCATTAATGTATTCTATGAATGAAAGTGGGCCCAGGACACTGCCCTGTGGAACTCCATACTTCACTTTGCGTTCACAGGATCTTGATATCTCTTCAGTCTTAGTGTCAAGATTCACTCGACTGATTTCGGTGATTTGAGTTTGGTTGGACAGGTATGATTTATTTAATTCTAAAACGTTGCCCCGTATTCCATAAGCTTCTAATTTACTTATTAGTATTCTGTGATCTACATAATCAAACGCTTGGGTCATGTCACAGAATATTGCACAGATTGGAACGTTTTTGTCAATATTTAATAAGACTGGTTTGATAAAATCGTATATGGCCATATTAATGTTTTTATTTCTCCGGAAACCTTTTTGCTCGTCGCATAATATATTATTTTTCTCTAAATAACTATTAATCTCATTGCAAATATATTTTTCAATAATTTTTGAGAATATCGATATGAGTGCAATTGGCCTATAGCACTCCATACTCTCTTTATTGCCTTTTTTAAATAAAGGTTTAACAATCGTCGTTTTTAAAGATTTCGGAAATGTGCCTGTAGAAATACATAAGTTAATAATAAAACTCAGGGGCGCACATAAATATTCATTTACTGACTTTATTATTTTAGTTGATATTTCATCGTCACCAACACTGTTAGTGTTTTTAAGGTTTCTTATAATTTTTCCGATGTCTTGTGGCAGACTTGGGGCCATAAACATAGAATCTTTGCTATTTTTTATATTTGAAGTCACATTATTTCCTGAATTTATAATTGGTTCTATTTTGTCCACAAAGAAATTATTAAAAGCGTTAGCTATGTCCTTTGGGCTGGTTATTGCTTTATTATCATGTTTGATTTTTTTTATGGGTTCTTTAGGCATATTTAATCTGGTCATCGTAAAGAGAATACACTAAAATTTTAAAATAAATAACTACACGAAGATAATTGGTTATCGTACTCACATGTTTTTTCGTGTTTATCGTAAAACTACACAGGTAATTAGCAATTAACAACAAAAGACAATACAAATACTACGTCTACAGCAATAATGTACAGCCCAATAATGTAGGACCCGATAATGTACGGCCCGGAATATACGACCGATAATTGGTGTACCAGGCTGCTAATTATCAGATCGTACAATACAGGCCGTACAATACGGGCCGTACGTTATAAGCACGTGCCAATAATGCAGTAATGCACGACCAGTGGGCTTATTCCGTAACTCTGAAAGCGATAGCGAGAGTTGCGCGAGCGGGACCGCGAATAGTGTGACTACTTTGGTGCGAGCGAGATGGCATGCTCTTGCAAACAGAATCACGAACGGTTCAAAGTTAGAGGAAAAGCCCGCAGGAATGTACAGCCGATAATCCGCGTACTTGAGAAAAGTACACGTTTATCTGGTCATACATTATTGGGCTTCACATTATAGACACCCGTAGAAAGTGAACGTAGAGAAATATAAATCAAAGAGTATGTAATAAATAAATAAATAATAATTCTATTGAAATACTTAAGATAAATAGAATAATGTCAAGAGGTATTGTCTCAACGCTGTTCATTCTATTATTGCAGTGAATTAAAAAAGTCTTTCCACAACCTTTTTTATGATAATTTTAGTGAAGTGTATTGCCCCAGAAACTTTCAAAAATGTCCTTCTTGCGAGGCTCGGAGAATTACGTGTGGTGCACCACCAGCGTCCTCGGCAAAGGTGCGACCGGCGCCGTCTTCCAGGGGGTCAATAAGAACAACGGGGAACCAGTTGCCGTGAAAACGTTCAACCAACTTAGCCACATGAGACCGCACGACGTGCAGATGAGAGAATTCGAAGTTTTGAAAAAAGTAAAACATGAAAATATCGTGAAGCTGCTAGCAATAGAGGAGGAGCAAGAGGGGCGCGGAAAAGTGATCGTGATGGAACTTTGCACGGGCGGTAGTCTGTTCAACATACTGGACGACCCTGAGAACACCTACGGCCTTCAAGAACACGAGTTTCTACTGGTGCTGGAGCATCTAACAGCGGGCATGAAGCACTTGCGTGATAACAATCTTGTACACAGAGATCTGAAGCCAGGTAACATAATGAAGTACATAAACGAGGATGGTACCACGACATACAAGCTAACTGACTTTGGAGCTGCAAGAGAACTACAGGAAGAAGAGCAGTTCGTGTCTTTGTATGGAACTGAGGAGTACTTACATCCTGATATGTATGAGAGAGCCGTGTTACGAAAGCCCGTCGGGAAAAGTTTCGGAGCGACAGTAGATCTGTGGTCAATTGGAGTCACTTTGTACCATGTAGCTACTGGACAGCTGCCATTCAGGCCCTACGGAGGCAGGAGGAACAAGGAAACTATGTTTTACATTACTACTAAGAAAGCATCTGGAGTTATTTCAGTAAGTGTGAAATGAGAGGAGATTCCTAATATCTAACTTGCAGTACAAACCACAGTACCTTTATTGTTATTTATTTTATTTTAAATGGAAAACTAAGAAGCTGCTTAAATAACTACTTAAGTAGAAATATAATTAATGGGTACACAAAAGCCTTGAACAGCTCTCACTTATATATAGAAGTATAAAGTTAAAGAACTCTGATACAACAAAAAAACATGGGCATGAACTAGTTAATATATAAGTATACTAATTGCGCCCCGCGGTTACACCCACTATTCTAAAGAAACCGAATATTTTCCAGGACAAAAAGCCTATGTGTTAATCCAGGGAATAAGCTAGCTCTATACCAAATTTCATTGAAATCCGTTCAGCCGTTACAGAGTTGAACGGGAACAAACACATTTACATACTTACCTACTTACACTTCACACAAACTTTCGCATTATAATATTAGTGTGATATGCAAGCCAGGACCGAGTGTCCTGGCGCCGAGCAACGAAGAGGCCCGAGCTCATATGAACTGGGACTAGGTGCAAGGAAAAGAACAATATTAGTGTGATTTATAATCACATCACACATTGCTCTAGCCCTTTTCAGCTCTTGATTAAATGAATCACAACAACAGGAAACAGAATTATTACTGCATCCTGCCCCCTTATCGTGGTCGTGATAGCGAGCGTGCGTGAGCACGACTGCGCATAGTGCGAGTTAGTTGATATGAGTGGGATGGCATGCTATCCCAATCAAAATCATGAACGTTCATAATAGGTGGGCCGATTGGTCAAAAATTGGTAATGGTAATTGTGATTGGTTGATATATATGAAGTTTTGTCTCATGTGCGGCCTCGCTAACCAACTAACGTTTAATAAGGACCAAATGATAACTAAAGCCAGCAAGTTTAGAAAATATGAATGTAAGTAAAGACTAATGCAGAATGTATTTTTACATCCGGTACTAACAACAGTATTCTTAAGCTAAGAGTACTTAGCTTAGCTGATCTTCGTAAGCTCAGTCTACCCTTCTAATAGTTGTTATGATAATGCTTAGATGAATATATTATACAGAAACAGAATATTTTTCCGGGATAGAAAGTAGCCTATGTGTTAATCCAGGGATTAAGCTACCTCTATACTCACACTACACTCTTCTCCTTCACACACAAGAAACACAAGCACGCACTCACCCTCCCATACATACACGCACGCACACATACACATAGATAACTATATGTCTGTAGTTAAAGTTCAATTATAAAATATAAATCCACAATTGGCTGTTAGTTAAGTTTTGTATCTGTTTTTTTTTTCTAAGGGCTGTGGATTTTGTAAATAAATAAAATAAAATAAATAAATACCAAATTTTATTCAAATCCGTTCAGCCGTTACAGAGTTGAACAGGAACAAACACATTTACATTCTTACCTACTTACACACTTCACACAAACTTTTGCATTTATGATATTAGTGTGATGTGATTATCATTGTTCTTCTTTTCCATGCCTCTAGTCCCAGTTCATATGGGCTCAGGCCTCCTCGTTGCTCGGCGCCACACTAATAATATAAATGCGAAAGTTTGTGTGTAAGCGTGTAAGTTTGTGTGTTTGTTCCCGTTCAACTCTGTAACGGCTGAATGGATTTGAATGAAATTTAGTACAGAGGTAGCTTATTCCCTGGATTTACACATAGGCTACCTTCTTATTCTTATTCGAGATGGGGGCGATGAGTCCTGCACTGACGTCCCGCATGGGGTGTATTGTGCATTCCCCCCTGCCAGCGTCTACCCGAGCCAACCCAGCTCCTTGAAATAACGGAGCGAGGCTCTGGGCCGCTGGCATAGCTGCTTCAGTTTTTTAGATAGTGTTAACGATGATGATGATGAGACCAAGTCAAGTTGTCGGGATGACATGGGTGATGTTGCCTCAAGCAACCTAGTGGCGTTTCTAGCTTCTTCTGTGGCTGTACAGTGCCACAGCACATGTTCCACTGTTTCGTTCTCCTGCATGCAACCACGACACAGCGGACTGTCCGTAGCTCCTATTTTGTACAAGTGACTATTCAAATTGCAATGACCGGTTATGAGGCCTACCAGTAGGCGAAGGTCCTGTCGTTGCAATTTCAATAGATTGTTAGTGATTTTTCTGTCGAGGGTTGGAAATGCGGCCTTGGAGTGTTGACAGTCGCTACCTTTCTTCCTGGTAAAGTATTCGGTTTCTGTAGAATAGCGGTGGAAACCGCAGGGCGCAGGTAGTATTACATAAATAAATTATTAAAAAAAACGTCACAAAATAGATCAGGTAAGTAAGTGCCAGTAGAACAATATTTTTAATACCTCTGCTTTGTAAACACTAGAGGCTCAAAGTCATTGACAGTCTTGTGGCTCAGTGGGTGGTTTTGTACCTTCTGATCTATAGGTTGAGGGTTCGATTCCCACCCAGGACAAACATTTGTGTGATGAACATAGATGTTTGTTCTTTGTCTGGGTGTTACTATGTATTATATGTACGTAATGACAAAAAAAAAAGTATTTAGTTATCTGGTTCCGATAGTACAAGCTTGCTTAGTTTGGGGCTAGATGGCGCTGTGTGAAAATCGTTAAAAAAAAAATATAAACGTAAAATTAATTTAATTTAAACAAATTTATCTGTATCTAAATAAAAATTGTAGTTCTGAATGCACTATCTGACGCCGTCACCGTCATGGGTACACAACTATTGTCACAGTGAGAAAATAAATAAATACACAAAAACATACTGGAATCATACATAAATCTTCATCTTCATAGCTTTACTAATCTTGTGTTTCTTTTAGGGCACACAAACAACAGAAAATGGTCCCATAGAATGGTCCCGCGAGCTGCCGCCACACTGCCAGCTTAGTGTGGGGCTTCGGAAACTAGTCACCCCGCTGCTCGCGGGGCTGCTAGAGGTGGACCCGCACCGGATATGGACCTTTGATAGATTTTTCACAGAAGTGCAGATGGCCACTTCAACTAAGGCTGTGCACATATTTCATGTTAACAAGGCAGCCAGCATAAAGGTATCTAATTTGTTTTGTAAAAGTAGTTGTAGCCCTTTGCAGAATTATAATTATCTATATCTTTATATTATATGTATATCTTGCGCTGCTGATGTTTAGCAAGCAATAGAAGTGATTTACATTCCTTAATTCTTTTTTTAAAGCAAGTTTATTTTTTTAAATCATATTGGAAACTTGGTGAGAATAACTGTGTGTTTTGGCATTATTACAAACTGTACAGTACTATACAAACCCCAAAATGTATATAAAAGTAATAGCGCGTTAAGGGGCAACGTTTCACTCATCGCGCGAAATTCAAATTTTCTTGCGTTTTTTGTCAATTACAGCTCATCGTGGATTTATTGAAATTGTTTGCGCCAATAAATAAGTTGTTTTAAGAAATTACGGGTAAAATTACGGGTCTCGCTGAGTCGCCGCTAATTTGTATCAATTTTTGTAGTACCTTATCACATGTCACGTGTAATGTTAAATTGCAATGGCTCACAGCTCAGTTACAAAAACCATCAGAGGAAAATATGAACCGGATAATTATTTTTTTACCAGATACCGCGGAGTAACGTTGCATGCCGTACCTCGGCTTTCGTGAATTCTTCAACGATTCGCGCACGCGATATCTCTTTGTACATACTTCGGTGATTTATAAAGCGCTTACTGAAATTAGGTATAATAGCAAGACCAGTTTCGTTATGTGTCCCTAATCGTATAACGTGTAGATCATGATTCAGGGCTAGGCCGACAAGGACATACAGTTATTTTTATTACATATTAGCTGCGTAAATACAAATATTGAAATGCGTTTTTTTTTTGGTTAGATTACCTATACCTAGTTGAAAATGACGTCGCTACTCCTTATTAGCTCGTTAGGTGTCAATTGGAACAATACCATGGCGAACGGAACGGAACGCGTTCCGCCCGACGGAGCGGCCAATATCGCGGGATCGAAGCTCGGCCTCGACCGGCTTGATCGCCCACCCAGCCGATAGCGACGGAAATGACTATTATGTTATAGTCATCTATTTTTACGAATTAAAAGATTCAAATGATTCTTAGAAGGTAGTAACCCAATCTTATGGCATTGGCGATAGAAGGCCTAGTAGTACCATTGAAGTCGGTAGCCTATATAGGCCGTTTTGAGAGTGCTACACATTTTCATCGACGTCGTTCCCGGCTAGGACTGGCGAAATGAGGCCCTCGTTCATTGGCGTAGTAAAGACTTTATTATGGATGAGTGGTAGGTTTACACGCGTTTTCCTATCTTGTGGTTAAGCGTTTTTAAGCTGTGACCATCCGTGATCTATATGTGTAATTTCAGTATCCAATAACATGTCTACGATAATCGAAGTACAAACTCCAGGTGTTCCTGAAACCGGAGGAAAAGTACGAGCATCTGCAGACGTACATCTGCGACCAGACGAGCGTCGTCGCCGAGTCGCAGATCCTGCTCTACAAGGATCGCCTCATGACCAGTGAGGTGTCGGATAACACACCCGGGAAGGTACGTCACTCAACACACACGGACACACTCTCGCATGTACTACACAATACACATCCTATAGAACGAGGAGAACACTATCTTATGACCCGCGCAGACGGCAGATTGAAACCCGCGCTAGCGTCGCAGACAAACATACTCTGAGAAGGAGAGGCGAGACAGGAGACATTACAGATAAGTAATATACATAAAAGTAACGTGAGACGAGTCCCCGTATTTTAATGTTATCGAGTGGCATGGGTAATCGAATGTCTACTGACAAAATTACTGTTAAATCTAAAATCTGTTTTTTGCGTACAGATTCGATAATTACTTTTGGGGGTCGTACGGTGATAAAAATGTAATGCCATCGTCAGGATTACCCGACGACGACGGCGGAGGAGCCGCTGCTGCTGTTCAACAAGAACAACAACAACGTGAGCATGGCGCCCGAGCCCGACATACCCAAGTTCCCCGTCTTCCCCAACATCGTCTCCGTGGAGAACGACGCCAGCCAGGCCAAGGTGACGTGATACGATATTCCGGCGCTATTCGATCTCGCCTCGTATATTTATTTTATATTATATGGAAAACAAAGTCGACGCGTAATCGACGGGTACACGAAAGCCTCGGACACACGAAATATCGTATATATATGTAAGCGTCTCGTGCGGTCAGACGGCGTGCAGCGTGGGCCACGTGATCCGGCGGCGCGTGGAGGCGCTGTGCGGCGCCGCCGTGCTGTGCGGCGCCTGCGTGGCGCGCTGGGGAGCCCTGCTGGCGGCGCGGCTGCAGCGCGTGGCGGCGCGCGCCGAGGCGCTGCACGCGCACGCGGCGCTGGCGGCGTGCGCGGCGCGCGCGCTGGACGCGGCGGGCGCGGGGGCGGGGGCGGGCGCGGGCGAGCAGTGGGCGCCGCGGGCGGGGCTCGTGGCCGCCGAGGCGGGCTCGCTGCGCGGCGCGGCGGCGGCGTTGGTGGCGCGCCACGCGGCGGGCGCGGCGCTGGCGGCCGAGTGGGAGGCGGCAGCGGCGGCGGCGCCCTGCCCCGCGGCGCTCAAGCTGCACGTGAAGGCGCGCACGCTGGTGGACCGGCTGCGCGACTCGTGGCAGCACCTGGTGCGGGACCGCGCCACGCGCTCGCTCACCTACAACGACGAGCAGTTCCACGTGCTCGAGCGGATCACGGTCAGTATCGGCGACACGCGACACGCGACCACCGACGACCCGGTGGACGCGGCCCGTGACGGTGACGGCGCTCCCTCGCAGGTGGCGGAGACGGGGCGGCGCGCGCGCCACCTGGTGCAGCGCGCGGCCCCGCTGGCGCGCGCGCGCACGGACGCGGTGGCGGACTGGTACAAGGTGGCGCAGACCGTGTTCCTGCAGACGCAGATCCTCGACAAGGACGTGTCGGCCGCCGAGCTGAAGCTGCTGGCGCTGGCGGCGCGGCTGCACGACGCCGGCGGCGACCTGCGCGACACGCGCGGGGAACCGGCCCCGGTATGCACGCTACTCTGTTCTCTTCTCGACAAATCGATCTTTACACCGGAATACACCAAACATTAATAAAATAATCTCTTCGTTTTGGTCCTTCGAGCCAAATTCTTGACTAAATAAAATAAACAAATCCGCCACTCAGATATTTTTGATAAGTGACACCTACGAGCCAATAAAACCTAGTTCTAGTTCAGTTCGATCACAGATGTAGTATGTGTCCGTCCCCAGAGCGCGGCGGGCGCGGGGGGCGCGGGGGGCGCGGGCGGCGCGGGCGCGGGCGCGCGCGGGCTGGGCGTGCGCGCGCTGCTGGCCGCGCAGGACGAGTGCGCCGCGCACGTCGCCGGGAGCTCGGCGCTGGTGGCGCAGCTGCTCCGCGCCACGCAGGACGTGCGGCCGTAGCGTCCCTCGCCCGATACTGTCCGCCCCCGCTCCCGGCGCAGTGAAGTGAACGCTACCGTCCGCGACGACTCCCGCTCCGGCGAGGTAGACGACGGCACCGCCTTAGATTCGCATTGTAGTGAAGTGAACGGTGACAGTGAAGAGTCCGGCACTGAAGGAACGTCGCCGAGTGCGAGTGCGAGCTCGGAGACTCCGCCCTCGCCGTCGGAGGAGTCCGAGTCGGGCGCCCGCACCGTCGCACACGAGCGGGACGAGGCGGGGACGGCGAGCGCGCGGCCCACTCGCAAGCCCTCGTGTGTCGTTTCCTGAACTGACACCGATAACTTAAGTGTCGTCATTTTAAGAGCCGTTTACTTGTCGTTTAGTGACCGGCTGAACGTTCCGTTCGTCGTAAGATTAGTTTTATTTTTTGTTACTATAAAAACAATTCGATACAAACCGGAGGTTTATACACTGATAGTTTTTGCCGTCGATTCTGTTGTACCATTCACTGAACTAATTCGATCTGACAGAACTAAAATTAACTGCATCTCTTTTCATTCCAATTGTGAAAAGATGTTAGAAATAATTTTAGAGCTGTAAATTTTTTTTTAGTTTAGATAATGGTAATACTGAATCGTCGTCATTATCTAATCTAAATTTTGCCCAATTAGTGTACTTTTATTTTCTTAGTTCATGTTTGTTTAATCTTGGTAACGTTTCTATGTCAAATATGAGAAATCGACAAGGCCAGTGATGCATATCTAATTCTCCAATGTACTTCTTATTTAGATCTAGATAAAGTCCAACTCACATGTACCGACTTCCAAACACATTCCTCGTAGGATATTAATCGTAATATAATTCGTCCTAAGTATTTTAAGTAGTCCACAATATTCGTAGGTGCTCTCTACTTACTTACATGTATAGGTCACCTATGTAGATACCGCAACACGAGACATTTGTTCTGACAAAACTGTTTTTCCTTTGAATGGTATCTTATATTCTGTTTAATCAGGCACTCACCTTCATATTGTTTGTTTTTTTTTTATTTGTAAAGTTAAGTTAGGTAGTTTTGCACTAGCACCATGTTTGTTCTATAGGCGATGGCCTCCGTTGGCCCGCGGGGTGTTCTTATTATCCTAGTGTTTAAATTTATTTGTATGAAGGCTGTTTGTCAGGCTAATATAAAATAAAATAAATAAAACGCACCAAATTTGAAGAAAGCATTTGTTGTGGGGACTGAGACCAAGCGTGCTCATTGGCTATCTCAAGGTTACGTTTACTCGCGCTTAGCAATGCAATGCAATACGTGGTGCGCTTCGATTGTCCCGGGTGCGGAATCTATAGGAGGTTATCTGTGATGTAGGTCAATTAAACCGTTTTTTATTTAGTTATCTTGTATATATTATTCTGTATACATACAACGATTATATACTAAATACAATTGTTTTCGAAACATTTGGTTGTTTAAAATTAAATTAAATGGAATGTAAATAGTACATCCACGTTAATTGTAAACCTAAGATTCATTTTACAAAATTGCAAGATCATAGTTCATAGATTTTATATTATACCTAGACTTGTACACAGTGTCACACTAATATTATAAATGCGAAAGTTTGTGTGTAAGTATGTAAGTGTGTTTGTTCCTGTTCAACTCTGTAACGGCTGAACGGATTTTGATGAAATTTAGTATGGTGGTAGCTTATTCCCTGGATTAACACATAGGCTGCTTTTTATCCCGAAAAATAGCGCTCCCGTAGAATAGCGGGTGAAGCCGCGGGTCACAGCTAGTATATTTATAATCTATTATAGATGCGAATGTAACTCTGTCTCTCTGTCTGGGTGTTTATCGTGTTATTACGGCTGAATGGATCGACCTCAATTTTTGCATAAATATAGCTTAAGGGTGGGAGACGGACATAGGCTACTTTTTTTTGTTCATGTATGCGAACGAAGTCGCGGGTAACAGGTAGTTTACTATGTGTAGTAAAGTTCCTAACACAATATCCAAAAAGGCTTCTCATGTTAGAGAATGTTATGTACAATTTGATTTTATATCGGCTGCATCATTTGAGGCTTTGACTATCGATTGAAGAAGGTCGCGCCGTTCCTATGCAGACCTCGAAGCGCGCAAAAAAAACAACATACACGCATAGTTTTCCACGGCGTAAATAACATAAAAAAAATATCCATATCAGATAACATTTAGGGGTGGGCATCGGACTACGCTTTTCGTATTGACAAGACGGCGGTATACTTTATTCTTAACCGTGATTATTCCTGTTTTATTTTTTAAAAAAAAGTCTCAAAACTACGTCAGTTTTATAGGTAATTTCACCAACTTCAAACAACGCGCGCTTCGAGCTCTGCTTATGAATGGACCGGCAGTGTTGGCCGCAAAATGCTACAGCCTTAACAGAATAGTACGAGGTAAATGTGAATTATTTTAACACTGCACGGTCGTCCCTCGCGCGAGTTGTCCGCGCGGCGCTAGGAGCAGCCCTTGTGCCTGGCGCGGTCCAGCGTGCGGTACTCGCGGTGCGCGCGCTGCACGCGCCGGAACTCGCCCAGCAGCGCCGCCAGCTCCGCCGCGGGCACGGCGGCGCGCTCGCGCGGGGGCTCCGGGCCCGCCCTGCGACCAGGCGGACACTAGACAACATACCGGGGAGGGGGAGCCAGCCGGCGGCGCAGCGCGCGCCGACTAGGGAGGGGGGGAGTGCGGTACTCACGGCGGCGCGCTGTCGAGCGGCGCGCACTGCAGCCGGCGGCGCAGCGCGCGCCGACTAGGGAGGGGGGGAGTGCGGTACTCACGGCGGCGCGCTGTCGAGCGGCGCGCACTGCAGCCGGCGGCGCAGCGCGCGCCGACTAGGGAGGGGGGGAGTGCGGTACTCACGGCGGCGCGCTGTCGAGCGGCGCGCACTGCAGCCGGCGGCGCAGCGCGCGCCGACTAGGGAGGGGGGGAGTGCGGTACTCACGGCGGCGCGCTGTCGAGCGGCGCGCACTGCAGCCGGCGGCGCAGCGCGCGCGGACTAGGGAGGGGGGGGGTGCGGTACTCACGGCGGCGCGCTGTCGAGCGGCGCGCACTGCAGCCGGCGGCGCAGCGCGCGCCGACTAGGGAGGGGGGGAGTGCGGTACTCACGGCGGCGCGCTGTCGAGCGGCGCGCACTGCAGCCGGCGGCGCAGCGCGCGCCGACTAGGGAGGGGGGGAGTGCGGTACTCACGGCGGCGCGCTGTCGAGCGGCGCGCACTGCAGCCGGCGGCGCAGCGCGCGCCGACTAGGGAGGGGGGGAGTGCGGTACTCACGGCGGCGCGCTGTCGAGCGGCGCGCACTGCAGCCGGCGGCGCAGCGCGCGCCGACTAGGGAGGGGGGGAGTGCGGTACTCACGGCGGCGCGCTGTCGAGCGGCGCGCACTGCAGCCGGCGGCGCAGCGCGCGCGGACTAGGGAGGGGGGGGGTGCGGTACTCACGGCGGCGCGCTGTCGAGCGGCGCGCACTGCAGCCGGCGGCGCAGCGCGCGCCGACTAGGGAGGGGGGGAGTGCGGTACTCACGGCGGCGCGCTGTCGAGCGGCGCGCACTGCAGCCGGCGGCGCAGCGCGCGCCGACTAGGGAGGGGGGGAGTGCGGTACTCACGGCGGCGCGCTGTCGAGCGGCGCGCACTGCAGCCGGCGGCGCAGCGCGCGCCGACTAGGGAGGGGGGGAGTGCGGTACTCACGGCGGCGCGCTGTCGAGCGGCGCGCACTGCAGCCGGCGGCGCAGCGCGCGCCGACTAGGGAGGGGGGGAGTGCGGTACTCACGGCGGCGCGCTGTCGAGCGGCGCGCACTGCAGCCGGCGGCGCAGCGCGTGGAAGGCGTCGCTCTGCGGCAGCAGCATCAGTACCCCGTAGAGCGCGCCGCGCAGCTCCGCGCTCTCCTCGCCGCTCAGCAGCTCCAGCCGCATGTCTGTCTCCGACATATACATTTTTTTTTTTAGTTGGATAACAGTTTGGTTATCCAACTAAAAAAAATCCTACTAATAGCCTTCATACTAATAAATTTAAACACTAGGATAATAAGAACACCCCGCGAGCCAACGGAGGCCATCGCTTATAGAACGAACATGGTGCTAGTGCGCATAACTATCTAACTAAAGGTTACAAAATAAACAAACAATATGAAGGCGAGTGACCGGTTAAACAGAAATAATGAGAAATTGAGAAGGAAAAAACAGTGCCTGTTATTGATAATGGGAGACGACGATAAAGCCACACAAAGTCAGATGAACATTCGAAACAAGAAGTCATACGCAACAAGAAATAGTTTCCACGATCATTTGTCCTACAGCGGAGGACGTATAGACGGTTCTGCAGAGTCCGCCTGGGGAAATACCACACCTTTGCCAGTTATTCACCGTCAAGCGGTAGTGTGCAAACATTACTGTGTTCCGGATTGAAGGGCAATGTTTCCAGCTTAATTACTGGGCACAGAGATTTAACATCTAATGTAAAAAAAAATAACTATATTTCTACTTTATTTATATTCAAGCTGTTAGTTTTCCATGCAAAATAAAATAAAATATCTCACGGTGACGCGCGCAGTGCATTGCCGCGCATGGGTTTGAACTGTTGAGGTTCAAAATTCTGGGTGGCACTGAACTGTTATGAGCAAGAGTGAAGCTTAACATCAGGTGAGCGACTTGCTCGTCTCGTCACCATATTACAATAAAAAAAAAAAAAACAATTTAAAAAATAAAGGTGACTTCTGCGAGATGAGACAGACGGCCAGTTCGACTTCAGCCAGCAGTAATCGGCAGTCGGTTCTACTCCACACTAAAAAATACACCAACGCTGGCATTCTATGAACATAGCTCGTCCGGTAGACGAATGTACTCACAGGCGAATATGGGAGACTCGATGAGCTGCACCAGCTTGTCCACCTCCGTGAGGAAGTCCACCGTGATCTCCAGGTCCCCGCTGCACCGATCTCGTAACGAAAATCCGTGTACAAATGTTTCAGAAGTATGCTTTAACGGTCATCAGTATAACCAGATTTTGGAAAAGTTCTAAAATACTTTTGGCCAGCGTTTTAATTTTATTGCTGAGCAAGAAACGTTAACTTTGTTGTTGTTAACTGACCGCACGGACATTTTGTGAAGTGATTTTCTACCCTTTTCTAAAACATAAATACAGAAAAGAGAAGCAGATAAAAATAAGACATTTTTGGCTGCATACTAGCTAGGCGGTCGAATCGACCACAGGTCATTCGATATCGATAATAATGCGGTCGATGATGTCGTCATCATGTGTGAAACGAAAACTCATAATAGTAAAAGAGCATTACACCGACTACATATGAAACGGTTGTTTGGCAGATATACAATATTTTTTATGATATGTCGGGACAGACCGACCGACGACCGACGTGTCCGGACAGTTACAGTAAAGGATACAAGGTGGCGATGAGCGTGTTGCAGTGCCGGTAGTGGTGCGTGAGCAGGCACAGCGCCAGCAGCGACACCGGCGCGTGGCACCAGCAGCGGTACAGGGCCACGAACAGCAGCCGCGTCTCCTGCATCGTACAGCGCCACACTCTACACTACTACCTCTCCCTAGGCAGTAGGCAGTAGGCAGTAGGCAGCAGGCAGACCTCGCTCCCCTAACTTATTTTTTTTTTGTTAGGCTTTGCTCCACGCACTCTGGGGTCCGTGCCTTTTGTCAAATTTTACAATTTTTATCAAGCAAAACTTAAAATAAAAACCATAGATAAAATACAGGATCAGATCAACCATGTTCAAATAAAGATGCGTAACCCGTTATGTAGTTACTGATAAGGACATAAAATATCGCTCCGTGTTTCGAATTGCGAGAATATGAAAAAAATAGACATAATTTCAACTTGTTGATCTGAACCGGAGCCTCAAGCTGTCCTTCGTGCGAGGTACGGAGAAAAAACACTAGATGGCGCTGTTTCCCAAATTTAATCAATTAATCAAGATTTTGTAATTTAGGTATGTATTAAAAATATATCTGGGTGTTTAATTTATTATACCCTGTGTGTAACACGTACCTACAATACTTGTAATGGATTTACTATATCATGTATTTTATTTATTGCCTTAAATTTATCCCTTAGAAAAAATTAAACACTCGTAGTTATGAGGTGTTTCGATTTAGATACACACGAAACATTAATTTTAAGGTGCTTCGTTTGAGTCCGCTAGGTAGGTAGGCGCCAAGAGATGGCGCTGTCGTTGAAAACCCAATTGAGGTAATCTGCCCCAGTTTTAATTCACTTTGCGACCTCTTACTATTGTTATAAACACATCTCAAAAATAATAGAGTCCATTAATAGCTGCACTCGACTGAAAATTCAAATAATGTTCAACGCCTGTATGCATGCATGAACATTACGCACACATGCGAATTCAAAACGGTTACAAGCAAATACCAAATTTCGTTGCTCTGTATATCGTCTCGGTGGCCGAAGTCATCAGTTTGATTAGGTCGCGCTCGTGAGGTTCTGGGTTCGAACCCCTAAAATTAGGTAGTATTATTTTTTATAATTTAATTTCGAGAATACTATTTATTTTAATTTTTGCTGTGGGTTTCTTGACAAACTTATTCAAAATTAGTAACGAAACTTATAAAAGTATATATCTACATAAACCTAATATTGTCGCACAAATATTTAAAATGCGAAAGTTCGTGTGTAAGTGTGTAAGCATGTAAGTTTTTTTTTTTTGTTATTTGGTGACGAGACGAGCAAGTTACTCAGCTGATGTTAAGCTTCACGCTTGCTCATAACAGTTCAGTGCCACCCAGAATTTTGAACCTCAACAGTTCAAAACCATGCGCGGCAATGCACTGCGCTCATTACTCTGAGATATTAGATGTTAAATCTCTGTGCCCAATAATTACGCTGGAAACATTGCCCTTCAATCCGGAACACAGTGATGTTTTGCACACTACTGCTTGACGATTGAATAACTGGGTCCCTGGAATAACCCCATATCGGGGGTTCTAAAGGCACCGAGTCTGGTACCTTCCGAACAAATTTTCCACTTTTTTTCGGTTTTTTTCAAATTAATTTCGAATTTTACATACCTAACTAGTATTTCGCGTGGCTGCGCGGGCCGCGAGCGGCCCGCGTGGCGGTCCTGCCGTTGGGTGTGGCTGGATCACTGAGTGCGACTTACAAAGTTGAAAAAACAGGAGGAGCATGATGAAAACGGGTGAGAAACCTCCATACGGTAGTAATCTGGCTGATGATGATGATGACTATGAGTAAAATCCATGACCAAAAATGAAGGTTGCAGTTGAACGGGTAGAAATCCCCCCATCGCTGTGGAAACGGGTAAGAAATCTCGATACGTTAGGGAGAAGGCTGATGATGATGATGGATTTTTTTAAATCCATGACCGAAATCAAACATTGCAGTCGGCCGGGTAGAAAACCCCCATTGCTGCGAAAACGGGAAAGAAATCTCAATAGAGTTGTAATTTGGCTGATGATGATGATGATTTTGAAAATATATGACCGAGAGTTGACATCGCAGTCGGCCGGGTAGAAAACCCCCAATTGCTACGAAAACGGGTAAGAAACCTCCTTACGGAAGTAATCTGGCTGATGATGATGATGACTATGGTTAAAATCCATGACCGAAAATGAAGGTTGCAGTTGAACGGGTAGAAATCCCCCCATCGCTGTGGAAACGGGTAAGAAATCTCGATACGTTAGGGAGAAGGCTGATGATGATGATGGATTTTTTTAAATCCATGACCGAAATCGAACATTGCAATCGGCCGGGTAGAAAACCCCCATTGCTGCGAAAACAGGAAAGAAATCTCAATAGAGTAGTAATTTGACTGATGATGATGATGATGATTTTGAAAATATATGACCGAGAGTTGACATCGCAGTCGGCCGGGTAGAAAACACCCCATTGCTACGAAAACGGGTAAGAAGCCTCCATACGGTAGTAATCTGGCTGATGATGATGATGATGATTATGAGTAAAATCTATGACCGATAATGAACGTTGCAGTTTGACCGGTAGAAACCCCTCCATCGCTGTGGAAATGGGTAGGAAATCTCGATGCGTTAGGGAGAAGGCTGATGATGATGATGGGTTTTTTTAAATCTATGACCGAAATCGAACATCGCAGTCGGCCGGGTAGAAAACCCCCCATTGCTACGAAACCGGGTAAGAAACCTCCATTCGGTAGTAATCTGGCTGATGATGATGATAATTATGGTTTAAATCTATAACCGATAATGAACGTCGCAGTTTGACCGGTAGAAATCCCCCCATCGCTGTGGAAATGGGTAAGAAATTTCGATGTGTTAGGGAGAAGGCTGATGATGATGATGGTTTTTTTTAAATCTATGACCGAAATCGAAAATCGCAGTCGGCCAGGTAGAAAACGGCCCATTGCTGCGAAAACGGGAAAGAAATCTCAATAGAGTAGTAATTTGGCTGATGATGATGATGATGATTTTGAAAGTATATGACCGAGAGTTGACATGGCAGTCAGCCGGGTAGAAAACCTCCCTTTAATACGAAAACGGGTAAGGAACCTCCATACCGTAGTAATCTGGCTGATGATGATGATGATTATGAGTAAAATCTGTGACCGATAATGAACGTCGCAGTTTGACCGGTAGAAATCCCCCCATCGCTGTGGAAATGGCTAAGAAATCTCGATGTGGTAGGGAGAAGGCTGATGATGATGATGTTTTTTTTTAAATCTATGACCGAAATCGAACCTCGCAGTCGGACGGGTGAAAACCCCCCATTGCTGCGAAAACGGGAAAGAATCCTCCATACGGTAGTAATTTGGTTGATGATGATGATGATGATTTTGAAAATCTATGACCGAAATCGAACATCGCAGTCGGCCGGGTAGAAAACCCCCCATTGCTACGAAACCGGGTAAGAAACCTCAATTCGGTAGTAATCTGGCTGATGATGATGATGATGATTTTGAAAATATATGACCGATAATGAACGTCGCAGTTTGACCGGTAGAAATCCCCCCATCGCTGTGGAAATGGGTAAGAAATCTCGATGTGTTAGGGAGAAGGCTGATGATGATGATGTTTTTTTTTAAATCTATGACCGAAATCGAACATCGCAGTCGGACGGGTGAAAACCCCCCATTGCTGCGAAATCGGGAAAGAATCCTCCATACGGTAGTAATTTGGTTGATGATGATGATGATGATTTTGAAAATCTATGACCGAAATCGAACATCGCAGTCGGCCGGGTAGAAAACCCCCCATTGCTACGAAACCGGGTAAGAAACCTCCATTCGGTAGTAATCTGGCTGATGATGATGATGATTATGGTTTAAATCTATAACCGATAATAATGAACGTCGCAGTTTGACCGGTAGAAATCCCCCCATCGCTGTGGAAATGGGTAAGAAATCTTGATGTGTTAGGGAGAAGGCTGATGATGATGATGTTTATTTTTAAATCTATGACCGAAATCGAAAATCGCAGTCGGCCAGGTAGAAAACCCCCCATTGCTGCGAAAACGGGAAAGAAATCTCAATAGAGTATTAATTTGGCTGATGATGATGATGATGAATTTTAAATCTATGACCGAATCACATGCGAATTCAAAACGGTTACAAGCAAATACGAAATTGAGTACCCGATTTTCGGCGTTCCACCTATCAGATCGACTGGCCGAGCGGTCGAGTGGACGGATTTTCATTATGCTTCGTTTTGTAGTGTGTCAATGAGACGAAGGATCAATCCTCATTTGAAAATTACTGTTTTTGTAGATTTTTGTTCTTTTTGTGCTATTTTTTTACAAAATAAGCTATCAAACAACACAACAAACACCACACACAAAACTAACTAACTAATAGGTAGGTAGGTAGGTAGGTAGGTAGGTTGGTTGGTTGGTTGGTTTGTTGGTAGGTAGGTAGGTATTATTAGTATTATGCACATATTTCAATCGCGCAGCACGAAATATCCAATATTTTCATATACCTCTATCTACCACCTTACCACCTACCTATATAGGTACCTATACCTATATAGGCACCTTTTACAAAAAATCTATTATTTCACTAAGAAGGAAGTGTTTCAGAATTTTTTCAATATTTTTCCCGGGATCAGTGAGCGTGCGCGCAACGAGATCATACATAAAAATGCAAAAACCACATTCATCATCATTATTGAGGTGAATTTATTTTCCCGTAATTTCGCATTATTTTTCCTGGCACTGATGGAGCGCGCACCGAGCCCCATACTCAGAAATGCCGAATTCCAACAAATTTTAGATATGGGGTTATTAGTTAGTCACACCAAAAATAAATATTATAAAGAGGAAAGATTTGATTGTTTGTTTGTTTGCATTGAATAGGCTCCGAAACTACTGAACCGATTTGAAAAATTCTTTCGCTGTTGGGAAGCTTTTTAGCTTTCTTTATATATATATTTTTTTTGTAACTTGACGCAAATAGAAGGGTTTTGTGTGTGTATTATAATTTTTATTTTTTTGTTATATACCCGTGCGAAGCCGGTGCGGGCTGTAAAGGATTCAAACAGACAGACGGACAGACAGACAGACAGACGGACATGACAAACTTATAAGGGTTCCTTGTAGTACTACGGAACCCCTCTAAAAATTTATAAATGGTTACCTATGTCAAAGTCCTCAAAATATAAGAATAGGGGTTCATTTTTATACATATAAACTAGTATTTCGCGAGGCTGCACGGGCCGCGTGCGGGCCCGCGGGGCGGTCCTGCAGTTGGGTATGGCTGGATCGTTTAGGTCGACTTGTAAAGTTAAAAAAAAAGGAGGAGCATGATGAATACGGGTAAGAAACCTCCATACGGTAGCAATTTGGCTAATGATGATGATGATTATGGTTAAAATCTATGACCGATAATGAACGTCGCAGTTTGACGGGTAGAAATCCCCCCATCGCCATGAAAATGGGCAAGAAGTCTCGATACGTTAGGAAACGTGCTGATCATGATGATGATGAATTTTAAATGTATGACCGCAAATGAAAATCGCTGTTGGACGGGTAGAAATTCCCCCATTGCTATGAAAAATGGGTAAGAAATCTCGGTACGATAGGGAACAGGCTGATGATGATGATGATGATGATCCTTAAAATCTATGACCGCAAATGAAAATCGCAGTTGGAAGGGTAGAAATCCCCCATCGCCATAAAAATGGGCAAGAAGTCTCGAATTATATTTTTTATTTATAAATTAGGTAGGTAGGCACTTACGAAACACCTTCGCCATGATAATATTTCAGCCGAGCACGAACACGTTTCGTGCTCTTTTTTTGGCCAGAATATTGATGGCGTCTATAGCGCAACGATGATGTCTGCTGCATTCTATTATAATTATGTACGTTATTATTAGGTTACTAGCAGCCCGTCCCGGCTTCGCACGGGTATTTAACAAAAAAATAAAAATTATAATACACACACGAAAACCCTTCTATTTGCGTCAAGTAACAAAAAAAAAAAATATAAAGAAAGCTGAAAAGCTACCCAACAGCGAAATAATTTTTCAAATCCGTTCAGTAGTTTCGGAGCCTGTTCAATGCAAATAAACAAACAAACAAAGAATCAAATCTTTCCTCTTTATAATATTGGTATAGATAGATTATTCTATCATCATCAATAGTTGTCGCAACGCACGCGATGTAAAGGATATTTTAGGTATTTTTTTTTACATCTTGGGTTACATTATTCGAGTTTTAGTAAGGATCCCAAATTTAAAAAAAATATAATATAATATAGTATAGGGACAGTGTAGCTTCCCAACAGTGAAAGAATTTTTCAAATCGGTTCAGTAGTTTCGGAGCCTATTCAATGCAAACAAACAAACAATCAAATTTTTCCTCTTTATTATATTGGTATAGACTATTCTTTCATCATCAATAGTTTTCGCAGTGCACGCGAAATACATCATCTTGGTTTACATTATTGGAGTTTTAGTAAGGATCCCTAATTTTTTTGAAAATATTGTATAACCTATGTCACCCGGGGATAGTGAAGCTTCCCAACAGCGAAAGAATTTTTCAAATCGGTTCAGTAGTTTCGGAGCCTATTCAATGCAAACAAACAAACAATGAAATAAATAAACAATCAAATCTTTCCTCTTTATAATATTGGTATAGATAGATTAGGTAACCAAATCAAACACTGCACTGCACACCGATACCGAATCTCGCAACGTCGCAATTATCGAAGGCCGCGCGCGGACTAAGCCGCGAGGCAAGGATACCTAGTCTCGCTCACACACGCTCCGACAAGCTGGCAACGTCGCGTAAACCGCGTGACGCGCGCGCGGCACAACCAGTGTACACGATTTTTGCAAGACGCACGCACATATCAACATTTCACGCACACCATGATCGCATGATTCGCATGTAAAGAACACACCACTACAATCGTAAAATTTGTCGTAATTATTGGGTTGAAAAATGGTATTTCCAAGCCATGAACATTTTAAATTATCGACTTTGCGATACTTAAAGGCCAAATTAGACCTATGTTAAGTCATGCCCAGTTCAAAATCGTAGTAGGACGCCTAAAAAGGCGTCGACAGTTTTGTATGAAAGTCGTTTATCCTTAAGTTGTTCTTACAATAAAAACAAGTTTCGCCTTTATTATTAAAGCGCCACCTAGTGCAATATTTCGAACAATACCTTGCATCTTATCAAAACTCCATCCGCTTCAATGAACATAAATGGTGGTGAAATATCGGTGTTAAATATAATCGAAACAAATCTTGAAATAAGATTTTGCGGACTATTCAAGTCATAGCGGTCTGAAAGTCAGGCGTAGGTACGTAGTGCCATCTAGGGTCGGCAGTGGCGGTGTGCGGTGTGTAGTGTACAGTACACGGACCGGCGTGCGGCGCAGGTCGTACAGCTCGGCCGCCGTCAGCAGGATGGTGTGCGGTGTGTAGTGTACAGTACACGGACCGGCGTGCGGCGCAGGTCGTACAGCTCGGCCGCCGTCAGCAGGATGGTGTGCGGTGTGTAGTGTACAGTACACGGACCGGCGTGCGGCGCAGGTCGTACAGCTCGGCCGCCGTCAGCAGGATGGTGTGCGGTGTGTAGTGTACAGTACACGGACCGGCGTGCGGCGCAGGTCGTACAGCTCGGCCGCCGTCAGCAGGATGGTGTGCGGTGTGTAGTGTACAGTACACGGACCGGCGTGCGGCGCAGGTCGTACAGCTCGGCCGCCGTCAGCAGGATGGTGTGCGGTGTGTAGTGTACAGTACACGGACCGGCGTGCGGCGCAGGTCGTACAGCTCGGCCGCCGTCAGCAGGATGGTGTGCGGTGTGTAGTGTACAGTACACGGACCGGCGTGCGGCGCAGGTCGTACAGCTCGGCCGCCGTCAGCAGGATGGTGTGCGGTGTGTAGTGTACAGTACACGGACCGGCGTGCGACAGCGGCGCAGCGTGCGGCGCAGGTCGTACAGCTCGGCCGCCGTCAGCAGGATGGTGTTGAGCACGTCCACCATGGTGGCCACGAAGCGCAGGTTGCGCTCCGCCAGCAGGATGCGCGCCAGCGCGCGGTAGATGTCCTCGGCGCTCAGCAGCACGCACAGCTGCCTGGAGGGAACACAACCGAACACAAATAAATTAAGAAGCACGTTGATACGTTGACGTTGAAAGGTGATTGAATCAACTTTATCTATATTTATTTCGCCATCGCGCGGTTTCAATTCATAGCGTCGTACCAAAAAGTAAACTTTTTTCGAAGTTGGCGGTTAGCGGGGCTGCGGCGCAGCCGCGTGCGAGGCCGAGGTTAGCGAAAGTGATGTAGGAGAGAGGTGTATTGAGTCAATTTTACAAGAATCATCCTTAGATTCTTCACTGGGGACGATCGAGCCGCACCAAAATACACCTTAAAAAATATATATTCTGGTTCATTGAGCCCATGAGGAACCGGCAGTCGCAGTCCCCACGACCGCCGCCGTAATCCAACTTTGTAATCCTTCCAACTCGAGTTATTGTCAGAACTACGATCGCGGAATTTGGTTTATAATTTGTGCAATTATATAAACCTTTTTACGGTTATTTCGAGATATATTTTAGTTTTATAATGCGAAATTTTGCTGGTCGGTTGTAACTTCCCTATAGGGTGCATCCGAACGGCCGTACCGTGCATGCTTTTGTCCCGGATAATCCAGCATTTACTACACTCGCTTCGCTCGGTCTTTTCGCATTTATTCGTATTTATAAAATGCGAAACTGTTACCTTATAATGAACGCTCCCCGATCCTCCAGTAAGTTCTCGTCGGCGGCCAGGAGCCGCAGGAGGGCCTGCAGGAACTTGTAGTAGTACGGACTGGATTCTAGATCGCCTGAAAAAAAACTAATAAATAATACTAAAGTCTTGGTACCGAAAGAAGCCTACACTCTGAACATTACGGTCGCAGCACGTCTCCCGCCGGACGTGTAGAGCCGCGTGTCGGGGGCGGTGCCGGGTCGGCTGGCTAGTGAAGACACGCCCGTTCACTACTTTTGAAAACATGAGACTACGGAAACTGCATAAACGCAAAACTTGGATAATTTATCATATTCTGTGCCGCGGCGTCAGTACTCCATTAATAATGCGGGCGCGGAAAGTTAGGACGGTCGAGTGTGAGGCTGTTGTGTGCGTGTAGTTTAGTTGAATGTAGTGAATGCGAGTGGTACCCGTGGGGTGCCGGGCGCCGGCGCCGGCGGCGGGCGCGCACGAGCAGATCTCCGCCAGGACGGCGAGCGCGCGCCGCACCACGTCGTCGGCCGCGTCCGTGAGCGAGCCCACCACGCACACGAACACGCTGTCCGTCTCCACGTACATCTACATACACGTATGTTATACCATCACCTTACGGCTGACGAATTATTGAAAATTGAGCGTTATATCGTGGCACATAACCTACAATTTTAAACGTCAAACTTCGGATGCATGTCGCCTTTGTTACAGGATATTTTTTACACGAGAATAGAAATTTAACGCTTAAAATTAAGTAACGCTTAAATTTATAGCTTGTTTGCTTTTTTTATGATATACATTTAGCAGGCGATGCGAGCGAGCCGCTCGGACGCTCGCCCACAACAGTACAGTGCCGCCCCGTATTTTGAACTTCAACAGGGCAGACCTGTGCGCGGCAATGCAATGCGCTCGCCATATTAGCTGATAAATCTCATTGTGCCCGGTAATTTAGCCGGAAACATTGCCCTTCATCCGGAATACAGTAAGGTTAGCACACCACTGCTTGGCGGTTGAATAATTGGCTAAAGTGTGACTTCCACGGGCGGACTCTGCAAATGAGTCCCCTAACACTACACTAGTAGTTCGCGGTGAACTGCGACCTCGCGGTGCCTATATCTTCACAACCCCTGGACCGATTCAGCTCATATTCGAACTTAAAAATTGTATTGAACTACTTGCCTACAAAATTTCATGAAGATCGGATCAACGGGTCGCAAGTTATCGTCGAACAAATATACATACAAACATACATACAAAAGACGATTTGTCCCAGTAAACTCTGTGATCTTCGCTTCGCTCGGTCAAAAATTATGATTGCTATGAAAACTGACATGGTTTTGACACATTTTGTTTTAAGAAGTAATAATATATTATAAACAATATAAATTTGTATTCTCTTTGCGACATATATCGGAATAACCGGCTCAATTAAACGAGAGTGTTCCCGCTTTATTGACACATCATTATGATTGGTTTCTAAGAATGGAACTTTAATCTGGGTTCGACTCGACAAGGTTTTTTTTTAATGAAGATGCTGTCGTTCTCTAACGGCTTCAGCTTTACCGGACTCGACTCGACGAGGGTTTCGTGCTCACCTCGTCGGGCAGTTTATTATACAGATGCAGGATCCAGTCGAGCGCCGCCACCTTCGTGTGCACCGAGCTCCGGTGCAGCATCTGCGTGAGCACCCCCACCACGGCGTCCAGGTTGAGCCTCGCCTCCCCCTCCCCCTCGGGCTCGGCAGGCGGCCCCTCCCCCGCGGCGGCGGCGGGGGGAGGGGGAGGGGCGCGCTCGGCGACGAGCTTGGTGAGCTGCAGATTCACTGTGGCCGCCGTCTCCCGGATACCTGAGCCTGACCGCTAAGGAGACCGAATTGAAATCCACGAATCGATTTGGCATCACTACTTACAGTCATTTTAAAAAGTTTAAGTGAACGCTGCGATAAGATATAGATAAAGGTTTTTATAGAAACAATTACTTTTTATAACATGAATTGAAAGCGGGTTTCATCGCTGGAGTTAGTATAAATCGAATGAAAATTTTGTTCGGTTGATTTTAATTTTTATATGATATAAAAACAATGTAAATAATATTCTTTGTTATTTTGTTTCATTCACTAAAACCGGTCAAAGTGACAGTCTGTGTAGTGCGGTGTGGTGTGGTGTGGTGTGGTGTGGTGTGGTGTGGTGTGGTGTGGTGCGGCGTGCGGTCGCGGGCGGTGAAGCAAGGTAAGGATACTCTTCCTGGAGTCGTCGGCGTACGCGAGGCAGGGCAGCGCGGCGGCCAGCACGCCGGACGCGTGCGGCAGCATGCCGGCGCCCGCCAGCTCCACGAACTCCTTGATCCACGTGATCGCCGTCAGCTGCGCGGAGCGGGGAACGTTACACCCTTCTATTATTATGTCGATGGCATTCCCGGAGCTCGCCAGGTTATCGCTCTACTTACGTGTATTCACGATACTCGCATTCTTCGAATTGACCATTTTAAACGAACTACATCGGTCCTCTATGAGTTATAAGACGGGGATTGGAAGGAGTCTGCACGAAATCGTCAAAAATGGAAAAGTCGAGGTGAATCCTTCGCCCGGCTGTGGGACGCCGCAGGGGGGCATCGAGACGACATATCTCTTACGTCTTATCAGACGCATGTAAAATTGTATCGCGAAATTCTCGATTGCAAAATCGACCAGTAACTTCCTTATATTCACTTCATTAAAAGACTCGTGAAGCTGTGACGGTCACGGTCCCGGAGGTCTCTCACTCCATATAAGTTAACGTGTCAACATTAGTCTCACAATGTTTTCCATTGATCCCGCTCGTGAGTCGGTGTCGGTTAATGTTTGCGTCATAAATTCAAAAGTGGGATCAACGTGTCAGACCTGCATGAGTTCCTCGGTGGACATGGCGTGCGTGATCAGGATGTTGATCATGGCCTGGAAGTCTACGCGGGATGGCTCCTTCTTGATGCTGCGCAGGAACTCGCTCAGCTGGACGTCCACCCTGGAACCAGGATCACATCTATACATATATCTATAAAATAAAGGCACCGAGACCTTTCCTAGCAATCAACGCACAGAACAAACCGCTTATGATAGAGGCCAATACTCCTCAATGGCTAGTTGGTCTGATTGTTCTTAATGACTTTAGCAAAATTCCAGCTCTAAAGAAGTAAACTGGACCCCCACTTTGTATGGAAACAAAATACTTTTTCATGATAAGACAATGAAACTCGGTTTGTGTACTAAGCATTAAAAAATTACTTGTCGGGTCATGCTTAGTACGGTTCCGTAGGACGTTTGACTTTGAAGTATTTATCCGTTTTTACCGCATATCGGACAAAGTGATTATCACATGTTGCCCGAAATAATTTTAAAGGAAAGTTTTTATTAAGATCTATCAATATGGAAGATCGAGTTTCTGAGATGCATAATTTAGAAATGGCAGGGGGAGGAGGACACATTCTATGCAACTTTGATGGCTCATATTTCGCAAGCGATACATCTGATTAAAAAATGGTGTAGGAAACCTTAACGTTATTTTAAAAGACCTTTTTAATGATACATGTGGGGGACAGGCGAAATTTTTTTTTATTATTATTAAACTTGTATTGTCAATTATTAATGTAATGTAATGTGACGTGTAACTGGGTGTTATCAATAAATGATTTGATTTGACTAAATAAAGGCCTTCCCATTAGAAAAGTGGTGGGTTGTCAAAATCTTCACGCTCGGGGAAACATGCACAATGGATATGTTGTGTGAGGTAAAATGACTCTACAGTATCCACGCTCAACACTTCTTTTCAAATGTTTACTTGTTTAAAAAGGTAGTTGGCAGAATGTTTACAGATTTCTTATTGTCTTACTGTAAAACAATTAGGTTGGTATAAGTGTCTATCCAGACACAGGTTATGGGTACTCGGTCACTCGGCTGCATGTGAATATCTAACCTAATCACAAACATTTTTGTGATTTCATGAAACATGCACTCATTCCACGCGTACCCGCACAACCCCTCACACCATGCTTGGAATGCCTTACATAATGTTAGATGCTTAGGGTTTGCGTATACATGCGGGCGCGCCGACGGACGTGCGCGCGTCCCACCACAAAAGATAAATTTTCTCACATCCTGCGAATCTCTGGCACAGGGTCGTCCAGCATTTTGAAGAGTCCATCGAGCAGGTCGGGCAGGTGCGGCAGCAGGTCGATGCCTGGAACAGCGTCCAGCACGGCGACCCACGAGGCCACAAATTGACGTGCGAACGCGCTCCGCGTGTACATGCGCTCACGCACCATTGCCACAAACTCGCTCACTTCGAACGTCGGGCTCTCTGTTACTATATCCTGAAAGTATATTATACTGATATTCAATGTAGACCAGTCAAAAAATGCATGGAAAGTATTAAGTAAAAAACTAATATATTTTGGGTGCAGATGAAAACTCTTTAGTTGCATTAAAAGTATAGAGGGCACCTTTCTGTTAAAAAAGTAATAATACAAATTGATAAATAAAATCTATCTTTGGCTAAACCTCAAAGAGTATGAAAATAGTTTGTTACATTCCAAACAAATATCTTAGTATCCAGAATGTCCACTTACCTTAACAAGCCGGTCCAGAAGTTCAGCAGCCTGCTTCACTTGTGGTTCCGAGTCAGCAGCTAATCGAGCGAGGGCATCAAAGATCAGTGGGAAATGAGCCAGTGATGCTCCACGTGCAATCTTAACTACGTTGAAGAGAGCTTCGGCAGCCTGGTACCGTACCCTGGATTCACTCTCACTGAAGCACGCTATGATTGGGTGGATCAGCTCACTCATATAGTCTGTGCAACCCTATACATCAAGTTATAAAACATGATTTACTGTATCTATTACAATATATTTAGGAGTAATATTACTAAGCCCACAATCACAACAGTTTAATTTGATCAATGCTATCCATCTTACTGATGTTTGTTTGATATTTATGTATTGTATCAATATAAAGTTCTAGGAAGCTAATCTAATCTAACCAATTAAGTTACCTTTCCCAGTCCAACAGCAACTGACGACAGTCCCATAAGAGCACCATTTTTAACATTGGGGTTTGTTGAAGACATCAAGTCCTGACCCAGAACTCTGATCAAACGTTTTATCTGGCTCGTGTTATTGGCATCACTGAAGTCCTTTACCATCCTATAAAAATATGAACAAAGAGAAATGCTCGAGTCGAAAGTAGGCGGTTCATTCGGCACATTAGTGGGAAGATCAACAACTCACTTTTCAATCTCTCCACCGGCAAATTTTCGTTTTTCATATATTTTGTCGCATAGCCCGCGAACGCAGGCTATACTGAGCGGTGCATAATCCCTCTCAGACATTTTGAATTTAATAAAGTTTCATCTATTATCTCAATCTCAAAAGTAAAAACTTTCTCATTCTCTCGATAGTGTAGTACCAAAGAGTATGTAATACTACCCGAGTATAAACAGTAATCTTTGAATACTACGTCTCCGAGTATAAACAGTAATCTTTGATACTACGTACCTTTTTACTCGGGTGTAGATAATGTACATCCAAATAATGTACGACCCGATAATGTACAGCCCGGAATGTACGACCGTTAATTGGTGTACCGGGCTGCCAATTATCAGGTCGTACAATGCAGGCCGTACAATACGGGCCGTACGTTATCAACACGTGCCAATAATGCAGGACCATGAATGCACAGCCGATAATGTACAGCCCAATAATGTACGACCTGATATAACGTGTACTTTTCTCAGGTGCGCGGATTATCGGCTATACATTATCGGCTGTATATTCCTGGGCGTACATTATCGTGCTGATGGGTGTAGATAATGAACAGCCCAATAATGTACGACCCGATAAAACATGTACTTTTCACAGGTACGCGGATTATCGGATGTACATTATCGGTTGTACATTCCTGGTCGTACATTATCGGCACGTGCTGATAATGTACAGCCTGATAAAAGACAGCCCAGCCCGTATTGGCTGAAAGACTCTGCCCCTATTGGTCGATGTGTCTATGACTGTTTTAATTCCATGCTTCGTTTGGACAAGTTAGTGTAAATAGGACACAGATTAAAAATACCTCTAACCAACTCGCATGTTACAAGACAAAATAGAAGGTTTCCAGGCTTTTATAAAAAAAAACCTAATAACCTAACCAGTTTTGTACAGCAAAGGTTTCCGAGTTATCATAAAGAAAAACCATAACCTACTAACTGTAATCCTTATATTTTTAATTTGTGTCTTATTTTTACTATCGTCATCAAACGAAGCACTAGATCGTTAGACGTCATTGACAAAGAGGCTCTCAGCCAATGATAGATAGATAGATAAATTCTTTATTGTTCACACCAGGAGTACGGTTTAAAATGCGCACACAGTGCAAACACCACATACACTGCTAACGATCGGCTTAAATTGTTAGTACGCTCACAGCGCGCCAACAAATTAAACCGATCATGGGCGCGCTTATGTCAAATAGTTTCATTTTTCAGGTTCAGATTCAGATTTATTGATAACAAATTCAGTTACATGTCATGTTACAGAAATTTCAATAGTAAAAAATACAATTAATTACAAAAAAGTAAGAAAAATTGATAATTATTAAAATAAAAATACGAATTACAATTACATTTATAAATAAATTCGTCATTTCGTCACTTGAGGTACAGAGTAACCAATACAGGTTCATATCGTCACCTTAATCTTAATTATAACAGGCATTTTATAAGTTTGACGAGCCAGTTTTTGATCTTACGCTTAAACGAACCCCTCGAATGCGCATCCCTGACGTGTTGTGGCAGCCGGTTGTGCACCTCCGGTGCCGTGACGTGCACTTGTTTTGAGGTCTTCGCGAGTTGGTGAGCGATAGCGCGCATACGACGCGGGTGACGTGATCGCATGTACACGTCTTCGAAGCGTGTGTACTCTTCAGGGTGGTCCCTGGCGTATAGTGCTGCCTGGAGGCAAACAAGGCTCGGGATTGTGAGTATACCCATGGACCGGAAATACGACAGTGCTGAGGTGTCTTGTGACACTCGAACTATGGCTCGTACGGCTCGCTTTTGCATTTTGAAAACGCGCTCCCAGTCTGCAGCGCGTCCCCACAGCTCGATCCCGTATTGAAATATCGAGTGCACGGAGGCAAAATAGCATTGCCGGACCATAGGATACGGCAAAATCACGGATACACGCCACAGCGCAAAGCATGCCCGACCTAGCTTATCACACATCTTGTCAATGTGCTCGTCCCAAGTCAGCGCGCTATCTATCTGGAAACCTAGAAAAGTGGTTGATTTCACCTGGTCCATTTCGATGCCACCGATTCTCACTCTGAGTGGTCTGTAAATCCGACCAGCTAGGTTGAAATGGACGTAGTGGGTTTTGCTGATATTTAAAATCAAGCCATTGATTTTAAACCATATGTTGAGATCATTTGCCACTTTATTCAGCTTCCGCTCGAGCTCATCTACAGATGGCGCCGTAACAATGGCAGCAACATCATCTGCGTACATCAGGATGTAATGTCCGTCTTTAACGATCTCCGGCAGATCATTGAGGAGGAGGGAGAACATGATATTGGAGAGCGAAGAACCCTGTGCTACACCTATAACTGTACCTAGCGGTAGTGACTTCACTCTACCTCCATCGCCCACCACAACCTGATTTCTATCCGTCATGAAGTCAGTAAGGAGTTTTAGTGCAGGTCCATCGACTCCATAGTGTTTCATCTTCACCGCTAAAACACTATGGTCGGCGACATCAAAAGCTTTTGACAGGTCACAGAATATTACTGCCACCTGCTTCTGGTGCTTCAGGTTATCGGCCTGTGTCTCATAATTTGATGATCACAGTTTCATTTCTGTTTTCACGGAAGACTGTGGCCTGCATTCAATCCATTTTTTTCTATAAAAAACAGAGAATATCGGAATTGACAGATGACAAATTGAATTTGACATTAGCGCACACAGTGCACTACCTCATTCTTGTGAGCACCGTGAGCACGCTAAAATGACGTCACTCATGACGCCATGTGTCTGACAGGAGCCTTTATATGTGCATCTTAAACCGACTGTTTGCACGCTGACAGTGCAAATGGTAACTATGTGCACATTTTAAACCGCACTCCAGATTGTACATAGCTAGGGCAGAAAACAAAAATCAGGCTGTACATTATCGGCTCGTGTCAATAATGTACGGCATGATATTGTACGTCCAATATTGTACAGCCTGATAATTGATGTACCAGTACATGGAATATCAGGCTGTAAATCATGGACTGTGCATTATCGGCCCGTGTCGATAATGTACGGCCCAAGAAGATTGTTTTACCACAATCTTCTTGGTACGGCCGCTATTTCACGACCCGATAATGCACAGCCTGATATTCCATGTACCGATACATTAAGTATCAGGCCATGGATTTAGCAGATGTTTCGTCCAAGTATCAGGCTGTACATTATCGGCGGGTCATACATTATTGTCTCCCGAAAAAAAAAAGTCTCCATCTGACACTCATGACAGTGACGTTGACAGTAATAAGATAAAAATCAGTATTTTTATCTTGTATTTTGGCTCCACAGTGTATTTGGCCAGTTTCAAGTTTTATTATTTTCATGCACAGCATAATAATCATATTCTTTTATTTTACAATAAAAACTAGTCTAAGTCAACAATTTCAGTCACTGTCCAGTCCAAGCCATACTTCAGTAAAGTGGTTGAAGCTTTATTGGAACCCTGGGACCCATACTGAGTTTTGAAAACACGATTTGTCGCGTTTCACTACATTATTACCTATGGATACGTATTGGAAGCACAGTACACGTTTTTTTTTTTTTTCTCTTAAATTTTGGCTTCACACGTTGTGTATTTAGCCAGTGTCAAGTTTTGTAATATTTGCAGTGAAGTAAAGTATTTCACAATTAAAACAAGTCTCAGTCATAGTCTAAGTCAAGTAAAATAAGTCTCGGTCAAGTCCAAGTCACACCCCAGTAAAGAACTGGAGACTTTACTAAGGGTTTCTATGGAGTTTTGGAAACAACACGAAAATTCACGTTTCACGACATTATACTATTCACCAACACTCATGCGCGGTCACGAACACTTAATGAATAAAAATCCACAATTTTTACACATTAACACTCGAAATAACACAAGTTTTGGAAAATAATATAATGACGCGACATGACTTCTTCACGTTCCCGCCAAAAACTCGTACACGAATTATCGGTCGTGCTTTCCTGCAGGCTTAGGGTGTCTATACATGGCCTAACAACCATGGCCTAACCTGACATCGTGTGAAAGGGACAGCTAGATTTGAATTTCACGGGAGCAAAAGAAACAAACTATTAAGGTTATAGCTTCTCCCTTTCGCTCCCCCAGAAACTTATACACAGCCATGTCTTTCAAACGATGTCAGGTCAGGCCATGTAGGCTTGACTGGCTTGACATTATCTATCGGGTCGCCAATTATTGGGCTGTACATTATTAGCAAGGCTGGATTCTATTTATACTATAATTTCATGCTTCGTACTATATACTATCCATATCTAAGGATAGTACGAAAAAATACTATAATTTTACTACTTCACATAAACGTCAATATAAAATATGAAATTTTTCCCTAGTTTGCTTAGTACATAATCAAGATTATAAAGAAAGAAAGAAAGAGAAAGTTTTTTTATTATAATTAATTTAATTAATTATCTTGGTGCCACCAGTAAAATACGAATCACTGAGTAGTTCCAGTGGCTATCTGTGGTCTTCTTCATTCATTGATTATTTTTCTGAGTCTTCATCAGTACCACTTCACCAAATTATACTTTCTGAATGTAAATGCAGCGGGCTTATCCTCTAACTTTGAAACGTTTATTATTATGATTGCGAGAGCATGCCATCCCACTCGTACCAACATTGTCGCACTAGGCGCGGTCCCGCTCCCGCGCTCTCCCTATCGCTTTCAGAGTTACGGGATAAGTCCGCTGGACTTGTTGATGAAAATACCAAAATTCTGTGCCTATAATATTTGAGGAGTTCCCTCAATTCCTCATGGATCCCATTATCAGAGGTGGATTTTGATGAAAATAGGACCAATCTGGAAGTATCTCACTGAAATAAAAAAATAATTTTCCTAATCGGTTCATAAATGAAAGAGTTCCGAGTTGAGGTAAACTAGATAAAAAAATATTCTACTTGAGAACCACTCTCTTCTTTTTTTGGAAATAGCATAGTATTACATTCTCTTTGGGAAATAGGTTAAAAATAAGAAAGCGTACTCTAATTTTTTGTAAATACTATCCGTCCATGAATACTATCCTTTTAAAATTCTTGTGCTATCATCGTTTTCAAAGTATCTAAATCCAGCCCTGATTATTAGACATTGACGCGGACACCACCTCGTTCTCATATTTATTTTGATAAAATTGCGTCTGACTGATTTAATTTAGCGACCAATGTCATTTAGTTTGAAACCTTCTAGTAGTGTGGTCTATTTTTGTGTATTTTGTTAATGTGAAACGGCAAACGCGCAAAATGCCAGTGACTCTAGTGGACAGGTTGCCCTTGCCGAATCTCAAGGCTTACACGGCTGGAAGTGTGTTGCTGCTCTCGGTTGCCATTTACTATGCTCTAAATGTTACCGGTGACCCGAATTGGCGGGGGAATGCAACGGCCGTACAGGGCGAACCAGCGGCGGAGGGCGAGCACAACGCTGGTCTGGCACTGGCGCCCGCCGACTCTGACGTCGCAGCGCCACTCAACGCCACCAGAAACCTCACCGAGCAGTTCGCGGAAGTGATGACTTTCATGATGCAGGAGCCACTTTGTATGTGGGTAAGTACTGATTCATGACCTCACCTTATGTGTCTCGGCTACATTATGTAAACATGCCAGTCTCGCTCTCGATGCTATTCATAGTTGCAAAATTCTTTTGGGATGGGGTACTTATTTCATTAAAACTTTCATAAGTAAGTAAGTAAGTATGTCAGAAAAAAATAATTTGAACCATCGGTAGGGCGTCACCGTTTCATCTTTGTAGGGCTCAGAGTTGAAAGTTCCACCACTTCCAAGCATCACAACAGTATCTACAGCATTACAATATTTGTAAAACAAAATAAACATTCAATTAAATTTTAAAGTTCTTTATTTAAAATAAAATGATTACTTAATATAGTACAATTTCTAGTGTAGATTAGATCCTAGAAACGACACATAATAACAGTCATTAAATATCTTTTTAAAGCTAGGTGTTTGATTAAAAAGTTATTACTGGTTAAGTTATGATTAGATTACAATGAATAGTATTTGTCAGTTTCATTAATGTATTTACGATTAAGTAAGCTTTAGATGCAGCATTACAACTGGACAACTACAACAATAATTTTTATTTAACAAATTGTCAGCTTAGAAAGTAAAATTAAAAGTAACAGGCCAGGCAGTTCTGAATAACTCATAGATCATACATCATCAGAATTTTACAAGCGAGATGAGAGAAACAGTTACAGGTACATCAATACAATACATACATACATACATATAATAGGTACATCAATGAGGACTTATAGTGTCAAAAAATAGCATATTACATAGAATGATGTAAGGTACTCTTTAAAAGCAGTAAAACGTTGCCTTTAGATAAATTAATTAAAAGGTTGGGTTGCCTCAGAAAAGATTCTACTCTCCAATAACTCTCTATTGGTACTGATATTGATACTTATTGCAGTTAACATTAGATATACATTAGATAATATAAATATATTTTATTTTATTTCACAGTAACATTGATAAGATCAAGTAAAGAAGACCCTTTATTACAGGCCTATTACTAATTTTGTTTAATTAATGCATACACAAATAGGTTTTTAGAAGACAGTAGCAATTCCATTTAGTAAGTTCAAAAATTCAAAGAAGTGTCTGGAATCTGTTTTGAACAGGAGCTGGAAGATTCTTAACACATTATGAGTAAATTGAATAGTACCTTATGTCTGTCATTCAATAGTACCTGTAATACCAATTTAAGAAGATAGCATGTAGAAAATAAAAATGCGTTATAGATTCTGCAACATGTTTGTACTGCCACAGACAAAAGTACAAGTGCAGAACACGGAGATGGTTTATTTATGTCCCAAGAATGTTAATTTTAGCATGCACATCAAAGTGTACCTTTCATAAGTAAACATGCAATGCGTGTGAGGAGGTGATAGAGATAGTTCTGTCGCTTTCACACTCATTATTAGGTTAGGCTTAGTAGTGGTGAGTGACATAATAAATTAATGACATGATGATAAATAGGCTTCAATATTTTTATTAAATTCAAACAGTTTTTTAATTTATCACTGTACATATTTTTAAATAAAGTACCTTTTTATATTAAAATTACTACTTTTATGTGATACTAGCAGTCCGCCCCGGCTTTGCACGGGTATATAACAAAAAAAAAAAAATTATAATACATACATGAAAACCCTTCTATTTGCGTAAAGTTAAAAAAAAAACAAATTATAAAGAAACCTAAAAACCTACCCAACAGCGAAAGAATTTTTCAAATCGGTTCAGTAGTTTCGGAGCCTATTCAATGCAAACAAACAAACAAACAATCAAATCTTTCCTCTTTATAATATTGGTATAGATAGACAATAGTTTTCGCAGTGCACGTGATGTAAGAATATTTTAGGTATTTTTTTTACATTTTGGGTTACATTATTGGAGTTTTAGTAAGGATCCCTAATTTTTTCGAAAATATAATATAGCCTATGTCACCCGGGGATAGCGTAGCTTTCCAACAGCGAAAGAATTTTTCAAATCGGTTCAGTAGTTTCGGAGCCTATTCAATGCAAACAAACCAACAATCAAATCTTTCCTCTTTATAATATTGGTATAGATAGACAATAGTTTTCGCAGCGCACGCGATGAAAGAATATTTTAGGTATTTTTTTACATCTTGAGTTACATTATTGGAGTTTTAGTAAGGATCCCTAATTTTTTCGAAAATATAATATAGCCTATGTCACCCGAGGATAGTGTAGCTTTCCAACAGCGAAAGAATTTTTCAAATCGGTTCAGTAGTTTCGGAGCCTATTCAATGCAAACAAACAAACAATCAAATCTTTCCTCTTTATAATATTGGTATAGATTAGAAGCATTATGCATGGCCGATGGTAAGAAAATGATTATGGTAACTGGTTAGTAGGCAACAGGCATGTTACACAAACCCCAAGCTGGCCAAGGACTCATTATTATTTTAATAATACCAAATTACTTAAATTAATTAGAAAATTGTGGGAGACTATTGTTATTCTGTTCACTTTCAGCACTCACCTTTTGACCCACTCCACTCAGTTCAGTCTGTGCTTAGCTTCCTCTGCCTTATCACTGATAAAATAATGTATTGTTCTGGATAGAATAAATACCTACTTTAGTCTTACAAGACAATTTTATTACACATGCTTAATAAGTCTTTGAGAAGGACTGTTTTGATGTGAAGTTCACAGTCTTTGAGCAGGACTGGAGGATCTGACCCGTACCAGTAGTCGTTGTGAACGATACTCTCGAAGTTGTTGACCATTATAACTACCTTGGACAGAATGTCCAGTTAGGTAAGTTCAATTTCGACAAAGAGGTCGCCCGAAGAATCCAACTCGAATGGGTAGCGTTCGGGAAATTGCGTGATATCTTCTCGTCAAAATCCCGCAGTGCCTGAAGACAAAGGTCTTCAACCAAATTGTGTTGCTAGTGATGACATATGGAACTGAAAGTGGTCCTTGACTACTGGCCTGGAGAAACTCAGAGTCACACGGCGGGCAATGAAGAGATATATGCTTGGAGTTTCTTTGCGCGATAAAATCCGGAAAAAGGATATTCGCCGAAGAACCATGAAGTCACCAATATAGCTTTTAGAGTTTGCAAGCAGAAGTGGCAATAGGCAGGCCACATCATACGAAGAACCGATAACCGATGGGGAAGAAAGGATCTTGAGTGGCGACCACGAACCGGGAGCCGAAGCGTAGGCAGGCCTCCCTGGTGGACCGACGACATTGTGAAAGTCGCGGGCAATCGGTGGATGCAAGTGGCTTGTTGTCGGTCGGTGCGGCGGTGTAAGCGGGGAGGCGTATGGTCACCAGTGGACTTCTTCTGGCTGATAATGTATGTAATGTAATGTAAATCAATTTATTTTGAGCACAATAGCTATTTTAATTGAATTGTTTTAATCGTATTCATGACTAGTTTAGCATTTTGCCCGCTGTGTCGCTGTCCTATCCACCTTGGACTATTTACTGTACTCGATTGAGTTGTAGCTACTTTATTCAAATTCTTTGTTTAACAAACATCGGCCTAGGAAGTGGCACATTATAAATTAACGTTAGGTAGATGTTAGTTACGAGCAGTTACAAGACATCTTCGGGCAACTAGCCACTACCAACTATTATTTATTATGTTCCTATACTTAGGTAGTATTTGATTACAAATTCAAATTCAAATTATTTATTGACATAAAAACGATTACACATTTACATTTATGTCACAACATTACAAGATAAATGTGGGCAGGTAACCACTACCTTTTTTTTATTTATTTATTCAGTGTCACTTCCTAGGTAGATCTATCTAAGTTAGAAATATTTTAACAAAAAAAAACCGACTTCAATAAAATAATCTGAAAAAAATGCTATATAGAGATGTTCTTGGTGCCAAAACCGACTTCAATAAAATAATCTGAAAAAAATGCTATATAGAGATGTTCTTGGTGCCAACCGTGAATTACGGAGTACCGGTGGCCATTTGTGGCCTTCTTCATCAGTTCCACTTCACCAAATGATACTTTCTGAATGCAAATGCGTGACTTGTTGATCAAAATACCGGTATCGCTACAGGTATGTATGCCTATAATATTTGAGGAGTTCCCTCATGGATCAAATTCAGTCGACTTGAGAACCTCCTCATTTTTCTTTGGAAGTCGGCTATAAACGGGTAACTACCGTCTTCCAATTATTATTTAGCCACTACCTAGGTAGATAGTAAGTAGTATCAATAAGTCGTGGTGGGTCAGGGGGAGCACGCTCACCTCACGTTCGTGGGTTCGTGGGTTCGTGGATCGAACCCGGGCGGGCCCTCACCAGGTTACTAGTGAGTAATTTGGAAGTTACGTACGAATATACCACTGGCTGTTCGGTGACGGAAAACATCGTGAGGAATTTCGAAGAAATTCGATGGCGTATGTTAATCCCCCAAATCGCACTGGGCCAGCAGTGGGATGTTTAAATGCTGATACAGACTAGGTAGTATTGGTAGTAGTGTCCGACCAAAAGTTCGATTTCGGTCAAGTTGCGGCAAAAAAACGAGTTTCGGCTTAGTTTCGGTTTCGGCGGCAAATCTGCCGAAACTACGACCGAAACCGAAACTGCATTCGGGAGGTCTCGCACTGCGATCGGTCATATTCGGCGGTCATGTTAAATTCCATCCAAGCGAGTAGGCGACGGAAAAATGTTGCTGCGTCCACGTGCCTAATCATATCTTGTGTTTGCAGTTCGTTTTGTTTGTTGTGAAGTTCCGTGTGATTTATTTTGAATTCCCCACCAGTTATGGGTTCTTCGAGTGATGTGGCCTGCCCATTGCCACTTCAGCTTGCAAACTCTGAAAGCTATGCTGGTGATTTTGGTTCTTCGACGAATTTCCTCGTTTCGGATTTTATCACGCAAAGTAACTCCGAGCATAGCTCTCTCCATTGCCCGCTGTGTGACTCTGAGTTTCTCCAAAAGGCCAGTGGCTAAGGACCACGTTTCAGTTCCATATGTCATCACTGGCAACACACATTGATTGAAGACCTTTTTGTCTTCAGACACTGCGGGATTTTGGACGAGAACAAATCACGTAATTTCCCGAACGCTGCCCATCCGAGTTGGATTCTTCGGGCGTCCTCTTTGTCCTCTTACCTAACTGGACAGTCTGTCCAAGGTAGTTATAATGGTCAACTATTTCGAGCGCATCGTTCCCAACAACTACCGGTACGGGTGCAACATGGGCATTCGACATGATTTTCGTCTTGTCCATGTTCATTTTAAGACCTGAGAATTGTTGGGAAAAGCTACTGAGGTCGTTGAGCATTTATTATTGAGGTCCTCTAGCGACTCTGCCATGATTACTATATCATCGGCAAAACAAAGGTGAGTGATGTATTCGCCATTAATGTTGATGCCAAATCCGTTCCAGTCCAAGAGCTTGAAAACGCCCTCCAATGCGGTTGTGAACAGTTTCGGAGAAAGAACATTTCCCTGTCTCACGTCTTTCTGCAATTGGGTTGGTTGCGTGCTCTCGTCCTGCAATCGGATTGACATGGTGGCATTTCTATACAAATACTTCATAACCTCGATATGCCTATAGTCTATATGACATCGCTGAAGGGACTGCAATACCGCCCAGGTCTCGATGGAATCGAAAGCATTTTCATAGTCCACAAACGCCAGGCATAATGGCCGATTATACTCTTTAGTCTTCTGTATAATCTGGCGGAGTGTGTTTATGTGGTCATTAGTGCTAAATCCTTTACGGAAACCAGCTTGTTCAGGAGCCTGGAAGTCATCAAACCTGCGTTCGAGGCTAATAACACTCGATAACTCGTAACTCGTAATAACTCTCGAAAACAGCTTATGAGCAAGGCTTAGGAGGGAGTAGGCCTATAATTCTTCAGTAAGGTGTTATCACCTTTTTTGAAGAACAGCACCACCTCACTCCTGTGCCATGCTCCTGGCGTAGTACCCTCGAGTATGACGTAATTAAATAACTATTGAAGGACTAAAAGTACCGGTTTTCCACCCGCTCTCAGAAGCTCGGTCGTAATTCCGTCATCACTCGACGCCTTGTTGTTTTTAAACTGCTCGAGTGCCATTCTAATCTTGTGCAGGCTAATGTCTGGGATGTCCTCGGTGTAGTGTCGGGTCAGTTCGGCTCTGGAGTCCTCAGCTCTTCTCACAATGGGTTTTCGTGTCGAGGTGTACAACTGTCCGTAAAACCTCTCGAGTTCTCTCAGAATCTCAGTTTTCGACGAAATGATACTGCCGTTCTCGGTCTTCAGCTTCGTCATTTGGCTTTGGTCGATAGACGAACTGTTTGCGAACATTTACGAGGCTTGGTTCCGCTCAACTGCGTCCTTAATACAACTCTTATTATATGATCGCAAGTCGTGTCGCATTTATTTCGAGATTCGCCTATAAAGCTTGCCATTCCGACATGTCAGCTGAAGATTGCAGTCTCATCTCAGTCCGGTCTTTCATTAACTTAATGGTTTGTCTGAGAACTTTGAGTTTTTTTCGGCGTGGGGTCTTAAAGAACTTGGACCCCACTGCTTGGACAGTTTCTACCCATTGTTTAACTCGTCCACAGTCTCGCATTCGGCTAGGCTCTGGAAGCGATTGTGCGGTTCGAGTTGTAAGTATTCGGGGTTTTGGATTTGGGCAGGACCAGGACGCAGCGTAGACTTCACCAGACGTAACCTCTCAAGCTTGACATTGATATTCAATGAGCCTCACAACGACAATGCGGTGATCGCTACCGGTTTTCACCTTGACGATCACGGAAACATCATTGAATATTCGTTTATTGGTAGTCATGATGAAATCTAGAGTATAGTACAATCAAGTTTAACCTAAATATCTAAATATTTTTTTGGTTGATTTAACTCTCTCGCTAATGCTATACCTAAACAAACATTAGTTAGGTTCTTTAGTGGTGATAATATTATGGATTCAGAGTTCCAAAGTTCATTTTAATACTTATTACCAAGGTAATCAAGTAGTATTCTTTATTTTTCCCTCAAAACATGATCTTTGTAAGGAAGTTTCGGTTTCGGTTTCGGCCGAAACTGAGACTGTTGCCGAAATTCGTTTTCGGTTTCGGCTTCGGTCGTAAAAACCAATTTCGGTCGGACACTAATTGGTAGTATCATACTACACATAGAAATACGTATAATATACTATCGTAGTATAGTATAGATGTTCTCTTAAATAATACTTTCTTCCTCTATAATATTAATAATTATTAATTAATTATTAATATTAAAAATAATATTAATAATATTAATAATTATAATATTAATACACTATAAATACTATAATATTAATTAATTATTAATATTATATACAAATAGCACATTGTCGGTCGGTGTGGCGGTCTAAGAGGGAGGCCTATATTCAGCAGTGTACGTCTTCTGGCTGATAATGTAATGTAATATTACATAAAGCTTACTGTGTATTACAGCTGTGTGTGGGTTGTACCTTCTACAAGAACTTTTCATTTTCTAGAGTATAAGCTATATCCTAACTAATATTATACATTCAAAAGTAACTCTATCTGTCTGGGTGTTTGGCTTGTTATGACGGTTATACAGCTGAACGGATCGAGCTGAAATTTTGTATAGATTTTATTTATTTATTTCATTACAACTATTTTTACAGGATAGCTATACTCATACAATAGTGTAGTTATGTCAACATTTTAAATATATAAGAAATTAGTCCAGAATATTACATACATGCAATGTCAACTAAATTATACAATTATAAGAAATTAAAAGAAATTACTCCAGAATATTAAATACATGAAATGTCAACAAAATTATACAATTATAAGAAATTACTCCAGAATATTAAATACATGAAATGTCAACAAAATTATACAATTATAAGAAATTAGTCCAGAATATTAAATACAAGCAATGTCAACTAAATTATTCAATTATAAGAAATTACTCCAGAATATTAAATACATGCAATGTCAACTAAATTGTACAATTATTATTATTATATTAAATTATTATACAGTCAATATTACTTATTATTATAACACATCAAAAACAATACCGCTTTTTTAAATTCTGAAATAGAACAGATAAATAGGTCTATTTCCTCTGCAACTCGATTCAGTGCTTGTAACATCCGCGTCAATGGGGTCTTAGCGAGTAAGTTAGTCCTAGCGCGAGGTACCGAGAACAACCCCGGCCGTCGCCGGCAAGACACATACCCGTCCGGCACGCACAACTTCATTATACACAATATCTCTGGATTTGACAAAACACCTTTGAATACTCTCATCATATAATATGCGAGCGCTGAATCCCTTCTCACTTCTAATTTATTGTATCCGACCATGCCTAGAACGAATAGCGTTGGGTACATTAGAGGATAGAATGGGTAAACTCCATATAGCCTTAAGTACAGGAACCTCGTATATTTATTTTGTATTTTCTCCAACATTTGAGTGTACTTAGCTTCATGTGGAGCCCACACTGCCGAGTTATATTCTAGCTGACTTCGGATAAGAGCATCATAAAGGGCCGATATGGCTCTTATGTTCTTAAACCCAGCTGCACGACGCAGCACAAAACCTAACCTCTTATAAGCTTTTTTACAAATAAGTATTATGTGGTTTCTAAACGTGAGGTCGGTATTTATATTTACTCCGAGATATAGCTTAAGGGTCGGAGACGGTTTTTTTTTTAGGTCCACGCTCGTATTTATATAAAAGACCAAGCCCTTGTCTAGGAATCAACGTACAGAGCAAACTGCTAATAGTAGAGACGTGAAATATGGACCCAAATGGTCTAGGTGAACAAAAAGAGCGGATTTTGCGAAATTCTACTTCTAGGGGTAAAATGGAACCTCCAACATTTGTAAAGAAATAAAGTCTTTTTCATGTTTGTGTACTACACATAATAAATAAAAAAGGTATGACTCGGGATTTTTCAAATATCAAAGAAAGAAAGAAGTGAAACTGGGTGTTTCATTTACTGTAGCCAAATCGAGCGAAGCCGTGCGGGCAAACTAGTAAGATATAAGTGGGAACAAGAAACTTTGACATGTATAATATTAGTGTGATATAAGTAAGCTGTTTTTGAAGTTTAACAACTTAACAACATTTAATACCTGTTTTGTAAATCAAAGTGTCCAGTGAAAGTTAATATTCTGGTTTTGGACATAAATAAAATTATAATATCTCTTTGTGAAACTGTCAATAAATGTTTGGAGTAGTCTGCTATGACGAACAGTTAAAATTCGAAAAGTACATTAGTGAAGTAGTTAATATAATATTGTGGCTCGTAGACTCGCTCGTGCTCTAATTTCAACTATGTTGACACGGTGTATGGTCCTTGCATCTTCTTTGAAATCTTCCCGATTCTTATTCCGAGAGTACAAAAGACTTGTGCTCGTTTTTGTTTTAATGGGCCTCCCCGCGGTCACGTTACTCCATTTATAAATATACACAATCCTATAAATGGAAGAAAGACGGGCATCACATCTCGCCACTTTAGAATTTAGAAATCATAAATATTTATTGGCCATATATAAAATTTAATATTATTATTAGCTCTAACCACCAACTACCAAAGCGAGCCCAGGGAGGACAACAGCGTCGAGTGGCGGACGCTGTTGTAGGCTTAAACGTCTCACGACAGGTACTAGCTGTCCCGGGAGGAGCTGAAGCGTGGTGCTGAGGGCTCCGGTGCGTTCCCTTGGAGATCCCGGAGCCCTCGGTCAAGCACCAAGGCAGGCCACCGGGGGGTTTTAGTGGGTATAATCCCACATAACCCGGCTGCACCCCAAAGCAGTCGGGTAACTTGAGAAGATTTCCCCCATGCAAAAAAAAAAAGGGTATTTTTGGCAACTTTTTTCTATCATTATCCTTCAAGAAGTCTATTACTTTCACTAGTGCCGGAAGAAGATAATATGATGCCAATATTTAAAGCTGATAATGGATTTATATATATTATGATACTACACTAAATTATGAAATTTCGACACTTTTCTGCTAGACAAATCGGAGCCGTACTATTTCCTAGATTCCTAGAATGCAGTTATAACGGGACCTGGAAGAGTTTTGTGCTCAATGGCTAATTGCACTGATCATTCGGCACTAAGCAGCAATTGAAGGTGTTATTATTTATACAGGGGCGCGCTGGCGCATGGTCAGTCGCCTAGTCGGTGCTGTGTAACACAGGAACGTATTAATTATCGGGTGGTGATCGAGCGGCACACAAGGCGGATCTTGAACTGTCAACACTGTTCGTTATCTCTCAATAACAACTAGTCTCTCTGATAATCTGGTTACGGGTCCACTCGCTGATTCCTAATCACACTAATTGCACAATTGTGATTATTCTCGTCGTGATTCATAGCATAGAGGTGAATTGAGGTGATTCAGCTAGTGTCCATCTATTGTTGTATCGTATTGATTGTACTAGTATCGACCGGTGTCCCGACAAAAAAACCATTTTACTAGAACTATCGCTCAGGAACCGTATATTTTTCGGGATTAAAAGTAGCCAACGTCCCTCTCCGATCCTTGAACTATATCCATGAAAAAATCAGATCGATTCGTTGCTCTTTTGTTGGAACTAACAAACCAACAAACACACTTTCGCATTTAATTATTATTATTTACATTAGTGTTTGTACGTAGACGTATGACGTGTCATTGAAAAACAAGTAAACAACATTAGTAATAACAGGCGTGACTATCGCTAATCCCAGGGGCACTCTGCCAGAGCTATAATTAAAAGAGCTACTGAAAAAACTGTTGTTGTGTTGGAGGTGAGACTCGCTGGCGATGCCGCTCGTGGCGCAGAACAGGTGCGAGCGGTCTGCGGTCATCATGCGATTAGGTAAATGCTATAGGCACAGAAGAAATAATAGTACACGCTATATGGAAAAGAAGACAACAGAGAGACCTAGAAGAACTTTTGTGAATAAACCGGAGCAATGATCGTTGAAGTAGTTTAAAGATCAAAGAAAAATTGTTAGGAGCTTAGAATAACTTATTCTAAGGTTAGGAGATTGTCTTCTGATAAAAACCTAGAGGTCTGTTGAATGAAATTTGTGTAAAAGCATCGAGTTTTAAAATGGATGTCCAAGATAGCACTGCAAGTAGTACCTACACAAACAACCAAGTCCGACGACCCGACGACCCAGTGAGATTATGAAGCTGTCTGAGGAGTTCAATCACAAACAGTAAGTCAATTATTTGGCTTAGTCCTACCCATTGCAGGAGAATTTATCGTAGTGATCACATCAAGTCTCTTACACTCTTCGTGTTTAAAAACAGCGCTAGTGTCAGAGCTTCTAAATGAATACTAACTATTCAGCAGAACAAAAGACATTAGCATCATATTATAAGGAGGTACATTTGTCAAATACCTAACTTCGCAAATCATAAAAATCGGTGAAAAACAACAGCAGGTTCAACAGACTAATCTTGCTATATCAGGGGACAATGATAATAATTGTTTTGCTGATATTTTTGGGACTAAAATGTTATTTTAAGTAGATACGTACCAGTTTATCATTACAATAACATTATTTACACAAGTTATTATTATCACTCAGTCGTTCGACTGATGAACTATTACATTGTCCCATCAAGTTGGTAATGTGCCAATTGTCTTCATGAAAAGTGCATCACGAGTGAAAATAGAAGTTTACCTACCAGCGTGTAATTTACTAAGCCGAGTAACTGTAAATACCCCGACTTACGGCTTCCAGCAAAGATAGTATCCGTTAACTATTCATACCTCTGCGCCTTATTTGTACGATAATTGTATTGTTTTCTAGTTCTTTTGTCTGTTGTGCTCATTAAATGTGTGCTAATCTGCTAATCACGTGTCACCATACAATCACACTCTAGTAGCGAGTACCTATTTAACCCAAATTAGTATAGATAATGGTTCGAACAGAAATATCATTTGTTACTAAGTACGCTCTTTCGAAAAACTGGATACGTCCAAAACTGACTCGGGGTTGGCATTAGAAATGGGCTACATGATTTAAGGGCCGAGGATGGGTGAGGGGGGAAGAGGGAAGTGGTAGACCCTTCCCTTCGAAGGAAAAAGTGAGGAACCCCTCCCTTTCTGAGATATGTTTTTAAAATTTTTGTTTTTTGCACTATGGTAAACCCTACATAGCTTTTTTGTGTGAATGGAACGAAATGGAATAAGGTTATGTTTAAATTGCGACGAACAACTTGCGAGCCGAGCGAGTAAAGCAAGCGTGTCGCGGCAGCGGCCGGCGATACGCTAAAATGTAAATGTTGGTCGCTGAGCGACAAAGCCCTTCAAATAAATATTAAATATATTTTAAAAAACTTACGTAGTAGCCCCGAACTCTAGGTTAGGTTATGTTTGTAATGCGACAAACAACGCGCGAGCCAAGCGAGTGAAGCGAGCGTCATTCATTCTTCGGTTCATGAGAGAAAATACCAAAGGTCATCTAAAATTATCTATCTTTACTTATAATAAAACTGTCACGAGAAGTAACTGTACATTGAATATATTTTAGAAATTATATTTTTTTCAAAATTATCTGTCTGTCTGTCCGGCTTTGTTTCATCAAAATCGGTGCAGGAATGTTGAAGTGCTGACGCAATTTATGAAAATATGAAGATGTCAATTACAAGCTGCACCACGGTCATGGAACATACCGGATCCATAGTACGCAAGGTGCAGTTTATGCTGTTTTTTGTTTATCTTGAGAGTTTGTAGAATTAAGAGACGGGTTGACATGTGGCTTTCTATTTTTTTTTAAACTGTGCTGTCTAGCTGGGCTTTATGACAAACTTGTTTCATTATGGTGCAACGTTTCGCTCAGGGCGCGAAATTCAAATTTTCTTGCGTTTTAAATCAATTACAGCTTAATTACTCATCGTAGGTTCATGAAAACTAATTTTGCGATAATTGCCGGAGGTAAGAATCGTAGCTGCTGTAACACAGGGTTTCCTAGTACAGCTGCTAACGAGACACCAACAGGTTTTAATAATATGAAACTCTGTACTATGAAACCAATTGTACTAAGAAATTACCTTAGGTTATAAGAATGTTAATATAAGTTTTGAAATGAAATAAATGAATTGAATTGAAATGTGGGTCTGACACGCGCACCGAGGCTTCTGTACAAACTTAAGTTTGTAGTTGAAAAAAATTCTCCCGTACATCAATATAAGTCACGGAAATTTCTCAAATTTTTCAAATGCAATTTAACTACGATTTATTCGTTTATGTGTGCTGTCTGCTGTAAGATCTTGCTTTTTGCCAAACATTCTATGACAACGGGAAGTACCTTATAAGTTTGATCGGTTAACCCCCACCGTCTACCTCCTGAGACCACCTGGGTGGACCCTGGAATTATTTTTTTACAACGGCTCGCCTTTGTCCACCTGGGTGGTGCCTGGGAAATATTTAGTTTCCACCTTGTTATCAAAACTCTTCTATGTATCATGCAAACCTTAGCTAATGTAGCTCATTTCGTAATTTACGCTCTGCTATTGAGCCTGGCAATAATATTGTACTGGATTTAATTATTACCTTCTGCGCAGTTCAATAACAATATACTGAATTTCATTATTGCCCGTTGTATTCGGACATTCTTAGCAATATTATTATGAATGCTAGGACCATCTAATTTACTCGCGAGTGTCAAAATATGCAGCATAATATAATGGTCGCGTTTCTGAGAAAAAGGGTCTTGAAACGAAAGGGGCACAGTCAGAACTGTCCTTTTTTTCCTTTTGACGTACGGAACCCTAAAAATAACAGGTGCTTCTAACTACCTGCTATTATATCGATCAATATAATGTGTACGTTACTTAGAGCACGTCATCCTCAGCCTGTTGACTAATAGCGATGCGCGATGTCAAATGACTTGGACCTACTTGGCTTCTCTATTCAGAGATCATTTGAAAGTGGAACCCCTTTGAACCAAGAGTTTATATTATCAATAATTTATTTATAAACTGACTCGTATAAAAAAATAATATGAAATCATAATATATTAACGTATAAGGTAAACTAGGTAAAGACTAACGACATTGTGAACTTACTTATCTGTTCGTCTAGTGTTCTTAGTTGAGATCATTATTTATAAATAAATAAATTAATATAGTTCAAGAACATGCTAGATTAATAAAGTTATGTGCCATTCTATTTTATTATTTTGCGTCGGCGGAATACCTTGATACAAGAATAATATGCATAGCAATTAACAATGAAGGCAGAGATCATTCAAACGCGAATTGCTGAAATACCAAGGCCAAGTGCCAAGAAGAAGGAAAAAACTCGTTGTTTTTTCTTCTTCGCGAAAATAAAAAATGCAAACTTGTATCTACTCGTAATAACATGAAAATTGCTATAAAACATTTAGAGTGGTATTTAAAATACTTCAATATATTTTTTTTAATTTCCGTGCTGTAACTTTTATATTGATAAATATTAAAAAGTGCGAATGAGATAGCGAGAATCAGGGAAGATATCGGCCATGAAAACAAACCACCGAGCCTTAAAAAAATAAGTGTATTGTGTATGGCTGGCTATACCATCGTCATAGTAGATTGTTACTCAAAGGATGTAGGCTTAGAATAGGTAGTTATTCTAAGGATGTAGGTGATCTGTTACATACGAGATATTTTGGCGCACGACGAGCGAAGGGAGGAGGGAGCTAATACTTTGAGGGTAACACGAACATCACACACGAACACGATCAACGTGAACATCACGTGATCATGTGTATTTAGTTATTTTTAATTTTATTCATTTCATCCATAGAGTACAGTTACAAGGTGGTAAAAATATAGAAAATAAAACGTACAAAGTTTCGTAAACAATACAAGCGACAAGTGAATGTATTTTATACGATCAATCGATGATTGTTTTGATGTTCCAGACAAAATGGAATGTGTATTTTCGGCGGATAAATCTCATGCAAACCTTGACCTCAAAACCACTACGGGCTTCGGATCTCTGAACTAAGCTAAAGCTTGTGCTTCAGATATTCGTGATCCCCTGTTATTATGACCAGAATTAAAATTTATATAAATATAAATAATTTTGAACGCTTCTTGTGTGGGTGTGTAGAGTCATTCGGGTGGACACGATCGGGATGAGATTGGTAAGAACGTCTTATTTGTCAATTACTGGTGTCTATTCTGTTCTAGCACTCTCCCAACTAATCTATCTATGACTTTAAAGAGTTCATGAATGGTAAATTGTAAAATGAGGAAAAGATTATGTTGACATTTCATGTTTCTCACGTATTATACTTGCACCTCGTACTCGAGATAAGTATCCTGAAATAAATGTATTATTTACACATGTAGTACCGCATAGGTGCCACCGCTCATGCACTGTTGTTGATAGTAAGTAAATTAAAAAGTATTGTCTATGTTCTCCACCACCGGTCCGCCATCTTGCCTGTCCTGTCATAGCCGTCATTCGCAGTTTAGTGCTCAACCGTTCAACACGAATATTTCGCACACAAACTTATCATTTAAGAAAAAATAAAAATAAAAAAGTTACCATGCCGAAACGCAAGCGTAATAGTAATCTTGACCATATCAGCGATCAAATAAAAAAGCTAAAAAAGAAACTAAAACGGGCGCGTAAACAAAATGATTCATCGTCTTCGAGCGAAACGGATTCCAAAAATAGTGTCGAAGGTATGTACCTACTACTTATCGTTAACTTTACCTTCATACGATAAAATGCATTCGAGCTGATCTTTGGACTGTCTCACCGCATTGTATCTACCCTCAATATAAATAAAATATATTATTTGGGACTCTTACATTATTCATTTATATCTTTCCTTTATGTTTGGCTTGCAAAATCTAATGCATTCGAGCTGATCTATGGACTGCCTCACCGCATTTGATATAACGCTTGCCTTTAAGGATAAACGACTTTCATACAAAACTGTCGATGCCTTTTTAGGCGTCCTACTACGATTTTGAACTGGGCATGACTTAACATAGGTCTAATTTGGCCTCTAAGTATCGCAAAGTCGATAATTTAAAATGTTCATGGCTAGGAAATACCATCTTTCAACCCAATAATTACGACAAATTTTACGATTGTAGTGGTGTGTTCTTTACATGCGAATCATGCGATCATGGTGTGCGTGAAATATTGATGTGTGCGTGCGTCTTGCAAAAATCGTGTACACTGGTTGTGCCGCGCGCGCGTCACGCGGTTTACGCGACGTTGCCAGCTTGTCGGAGCGTGTGTGAGCGAGACTAGGTATTCTTGCCTCGCGGCTTAGTCCGCGCGGGTTCTTCGATAATTGCGACGTTGCGAGATTCGGTATCGGTGTGCAGTGCAGTGTTTGATTTGGTTACCTAATCTATCTATACCAATATTATAAAGAGGAAAGATTTGATTGTTTATTTATTTCATTGTTTGTTTGTTTGAATGGGCTCCAAAACTGCTGAACCGATTTGAAAAATTCTTTCGCTGTTGGGAAGCTTCACTATCCCCGGGTGACATAGGTTATATTATATTTTCAAAAAAATTAGGGATCCTTACTAAAACTCCAATAATGTAACCCAAGATGATGTATTTCGCGTGCACTGCGAAAACTATTCATGATGAAAGAATAGTCTATACCAATATAATAAAGAGGAAAGATTTGATTGTTTGTTTGTGTGCATTGAATGGGCTCCGAAACTGCTGAACCGATTTGGGAAATTCTTTCACTGTTGGGAAGCTACACTATCCCTATACTATACTATATTTTATTTTAAAAAAAATTGGGATCCTTACTAAAACTCGAATAATGTAACCCAAGATGTAAAAAAAATACCTAAAATATCCTTTACATCGCGTGCGTTGCGACAACTATTGATGATGATAGAATAATCTATCTATACCAATATTATAAAGAGGAAAGATTTGATTCTTTGTTTGTTTGTTTGTTTGCATTGAATGGGCTCCGAAACTGCTGAACGGATTTGAAAAATTGTTTCGCTGTTGGGTGGCTTTTCGGCTTTCTTAATATTTTTTTTTTTTTGTGACTTGACGCGGGTGGAGGGGTTTTCGTGTGTGTATTATGGTTTTTATTTTTTTGTTGGGTGCCCGTGCGAAGCCGGGGCGGGCTGCTAGTAACCTAATAATAACGTACATAATTATAATAGAATGCAGCAGACATCATCGTTGCGCTATAGACGCCATCAATATTCTGGCCAAAAATGAGCACGAAACGTGTTCGTGCTCGGCTGAAATATTATCATGGCGAAGGTGTTTCGTAAGTGCCTACCTACCTAATTTATAAATAAAAAATATAATTCGAGACTTCTTGCCCATTTTCATGGCGATGGGGGGATTTCTACCCTTCCAACTGCGATTTTCATGTACGGTCATAGATTTTAAGGATCATCATCATCATCATCATCAGCCTGTTTCCTATCGTACCGAGATTTCTTACCCATTTTTCATAGCAATGGGGGAAATTTCTACCCTTCCAACTGCGATTTTCATTTGCGGTCATAGATTTAAAATTCATCATCATCATGATCAGCACGCTTCCTAACGTATCGAGACTTCTTGCCCATTTTCATGGTGATGGGGGGATTTCTACCCGTCAAACTGCGACGTTCATTATCGGTCATAGATTTTAACCATAATCATCATCATCATTAGCCAAATTGCTACCGTATGGAGGTTTCTTACCCGTTTTCATCATGCTCCTCCTTTTTTTTTAACTTTACAAGTCAACCTAAACGATCCAGCCATACCCAACTGCAGGACCGCCCCGCGGGCCGCTCGCGGCCCGCGCAGCCTCGCGAAATATATATTTTGAGGACTTTGACATAGGTAACCATTTATACATTTTTAGGGTTCCGTAGTACTACAAGGAACCCTTATAAGTTTGTCATGTCCGTCTGTCTGTCTGTCTGTCCGTCTGTCTGTTTGAATCCTTTACAGCCCGCACCAGCTTCGCACGGGTGTTTGACGAGGGAATGAAAATTATAATGCACACGCAGAACCCTTCTATTTGCGTCAAGTTGCAGAAAAGAAGGAAGTGTAAGGAGGGCTGAAAGGCTGCCCAGCAGCGGGGGGATTTTTCGGGTCGATTCAGTGGTTTCGGAGCCTATTCAATGCGGGCAAACGGGCAGTCAAATCTGTCCTCTTTATAATATTTATTTTTGGTGTGACTAACTAATAACCTAAATGAAAAAATTCTGAAAAACTTCCTTCTTAGTGAAATAATAGTTTTTTTGTAAAAGGTGCCTATATAGGTATAGGAACCGATATAGGTAGGTGGTAAGGTGGTAGATAGAGGTATATGAAAATCTTGGATATTTCATGCTGCGCGATTGAAATATGTACATAATACTAATAATACCTACCTACCTACCAACCAACCAACCAACCAACCTACCTACCTACCTACCTACCTACCTATTAGTTAGTTAGTTAGTTTTGTGTGTGGTGTTTGTTGTGTTGTTTGATAACTTATTCTGTAAAAAAATAGCACAAAAGGAACAAAAATCTACAAAAACAGTAATTTTCAAATGAGGATTCGATCCGGGGACCTTCGTCTCATTGATACACACTACAAAACGAAGCATAATGAAAATCCGTCCACTCGACCGCTCGGCCAGTCGATCTGATAGGTGGAATGCCGAAAATCGGGTACTCAATTTCGTATTTGCTTGTAACCGTTTTGAATTCGCATGTGATTCGGTCATAGATTTAAAATTCATCATCATCATCATCAGCCTGTTCCATATCGTACCGAGATTTCTTACCCATTACCCACGCCCCGCGGTTTCACCCGCGGTATAAACTCTGTAACGGCTGAACGGATTTGGATGAGATTTGGTATGGAGGCTACCATACCTAAATTTGGCTACCTCCATACCAAATTGCATTAGAATCCGTGCAGCTGTTACAGATTTGAACGGGAACAAACACACTTACATACTAACATACCTACTTACATACACACAAACTTTCGCATTTTGGTGTGACTAACTAATAACCCCATATCTAAAATTTGTTGGAATTCAGCATTTCTGAGTATGGGGCTCGGTGCGCGCTCCATCAGTGCTGCCAGGAAAAATAATGCAAAATTTCGGGAAAAAAATTCACCTCAATAATGATGATGAATGCATTTTTATGTATGATCTCGTTGCGCGCACGCTCACTGATCCCGGGAAAAATATTGAAAAAATTCTGAAAAACTTCCTTCTTAGTGAAATAATAGATTTTTTGTAAAAGGTGCCTATATAGGTATGGTACCTATATAGGTAGGTGGTAAGGTGGTAGATAGAGGTATATGAAAATCTTGAATATTTCGTGCTGCGCGATCAAAATATGCACATTATACTAATAATACCTACCTAGCCACCAACCAAGCAACAAACCTACCTACCTACGTACCTACCTATTAGTTAGTTTTGTGTGTTGTGTACACACAAAATAACAAATAACAAACAACAGTACCTACTATGGACTAAATTAATCTAACCCGGGTCTAAAATCCATATTTTTAGTCGCAGAATAATGTCTATCGACGCGGAAAACACAACATTTTTGGGTATTGCATATTTCATTAGGTTCATTTCATTAGGTATTAGGTATGTAAAATTCGAAATTAATTTGAAAAAAACCGAAAAAAAGTGGAAAATTTGTTCGGAAGGTACCAGACTCGGTGCCTTTAGAACCCCCGATATGGGGTTATTCCAGGGACCCAGTTATTCAATCGTCAAGCAGTAGTGTGCAAAACATCACTGTGTTCCGGATTGAAGGGCAATGTTTCCAGCGTAATTATTGGGCACAGAGATTTAACATCTAATATCTCAGAGTAATGAGCGCAGTGCATTGCCGCGCATGGTTTTGAACTGTTGAGGTTCAAAATTCTGGGTGGCACTGAACTGTTATGAGCAAGCGTGAAGCTTAACATCAGCTGAGTGACTTGCTCGTCTCGTCACCAAATAACAAAAAAAAAAAACTTACATGCTTACACACTTACACACGAACTTTCGCATTTTAAATATTTGTGTGACAATATTAGGTTTATGTAGATATATACTTTTATAAGTTTCGTTACTAATTTTGAATAAGTTTGTTTTTCAAGAAACCCACAGCAAAAATTAAAATAAATAGTATTCTCGAAATTAAATTATAAAAAATAATTCTACCTAATTTTAGGGGTTCGAACCCGGAACCTCACGAGCGCTACCTAATCAAACTGATGACTTCGGCCACCGAGACGATATTCAGAGCAACGAAATTTCGTATTTGCTTGTAACTGTTTTGAATTCGCATGTGTGCGTAATGTTCATGCGTGCATACAGGCGTTGAAGATTATTTGAATTTTCAGTCGAGTGCAGCTATTAATGGGCTCTATTATTTTTGAGATGTGTTTATAACAATAGTAAGAGGTCGCAAAGTGAATTAAAACTGGGGCAGATTACCTCAATTGAGTTTTCAACGACAGCGCCATCTCTTGGCGCCTACCTACCTAGCGGACTCAAACGAAGCACCTTAATGGATGTATTCACACTGCTCTTTGGACTGTGTTGCCACATTCTTCACACTATCGGATCTACCTTTGGGTTTTTCCATTGTGTAACAAAAATACCCAGCATACTTATTCAATGAAAATTTTTCAGATAACGATCTGCTGGGGCTCCTAGATGAACCAGAAATAATACCTGATGACGACGTTCTCGTGTCATCGGAACAAAATCTAACAAACACAGAGTTGAATACAGAGATACCCTCTGCATCACTCACAATCACAACTTCGACTAACGCAGACCAAACCTCAAATGAGGGTCCGATCACGGAGACGGAAGACGTCAGTCTCGATAAAGATATACTGGAGATCTTAGGGGACGATCCCCAAAACAATGTCCAAAACGGACCTGAGATTCATAAAGAACTAGCAAGTAGATTGCAACACGTCGCATCTAACGGTCTTACCAAAGAGGCAAAAAAGGAGCTCCAACAAAAATACTTGCTTCCATCCAATGCTACACTGCTAGGTGCACCTTTGATGAATCCCGAGATAAAGGCTGCTCTGCCGGAGACTCTAGTCAACCGTGACAAAGCCATTGAGGCTAAACAAAAACTTCTTGGCTCAGCTATATCCTGCCTGGCAGGGGCCACCTCCTCTCTTTTAGAATCTCAAAACAGAGATACTCAGCTTCTAAAAAAGCTAATGGATGCGTCCAAAATCTTGTGCGACATTCAACACTCCGACTCGAGTACTAGGAGAATGTTCAGCACGTCGGTACTAAAAAAGGATGTAAAATCACAGATACTGACTTCAAAAATTGACAAGTTTTTATTTGGAGAAAACTTACCAGATGCGCTCAAAACAGCAAAAGCTGTTTCCAAATCAAGCGCTGAAATAAAATATAGCCACAATGCCAATAAGAACAAGCCGCAGCCGTCAACATCCAAGGCTAGCAATTTAAACGTGAAAGCTCCGGCGGCTCCGTTCCGGAAACCGCCGGTGACAACACAGAAGACGCGACAGCCTGCCTCTCACCAGAGTCAGCCCGCCAAGCAATCCAGACCATCGTCGCAGCCGCCGAAGAACAACTTCAATTATCGCCGGACATAGAAGAGGTAAAACATGCAGGACGCTTATCCTTATTTTACAATGAGTGGTCGCAAATCACCAACGATAAAACAATCCTATCTTGGATCTCTGGCTATAAACTTATTTTCTCTAGTCCTGTAGTACAAACTTCTTTACCTACAATACCTATCTACACATCTAAAGAACTGTCACAATACAATGAAGCTATATCTGATCTCTTAGAGATTGGAGCGATATCAAAATGTGAACCTTGCAATGATCAATTTTTGTCAAACATTTTCTTACGACCAAAACCAAACGGAAAGATGCGATTCATCCTGAATTTAAAAAATCTTAACAAATTTATTGAAACTAATCATTTTAAACTCGAAGATTTACGTACAGTTCTTAAAATGGTTTCTAAAGATTGTCTAATGGCAACCATAGACCTCAAGGACGCATATTTCTTAGTAAAAATACATGAGCAGTCCAGAAAATACTTAAGGTTCATTTTCTATGGCACCCTGTATGAATTTAACGCATTACCTTTTGGCCTAAACACAGCTCCATACATATTCACAAAAATTATGAAACCTGTGGTAAGATTACTAAGGTCAGCTGGCTACTGTTCTAGCATATATCTCGACGACATATGTTTAATGTCTCATTCTTACAAGAACTGCCTGATTAACGTAGAAACTACCCAGAAATTTCTTTCAAGTCTAGGATTCGTAATCAATTTAAATAAGAGCGTCTTGACTCCCTCTTCTAGATGTAGATATCTCGGCTACATTATCGACACGCACGAGTTTAATGTCCAATTACCTAGCGAAAAACGAGAAAGAATATTATCAGAAATCAAAAAATTTATGAAACTAAAATCGTGCAAAATCAGGCAATTCGCGCAGATCGTAGGACTTTTGGTATCAGCTTGCCCCGCCGTCGAATATGGATGGCTGTACACTAAGCAATTAGAACGTTGTAAATTTTTAAATCTACAAGGTCACGATAACTACGATAAGGTTATGCAAATCCCTAACTCATTGCACTCAGACCTCGAATGGTGGCTTCAGGTCATCCCTCACGCAGTAAAAAAGATAAGAGATGACCAGTTTAAATTAGAGTTGTTTTCTGACGCCTCAACAACGGGTTGGGGGGCTGCCTGTGGAGACCAAACTGCCAACGGGCCATGGTCTAACGAAGAACGAAAACTTCACATCAACCAACTTGAACTTACAGCTGCATTCATCGCACTTAAAATTTTCGTCAAAAATTATACAGATTGCCAAATTTTAATGCGGGTAGATAACTCCACTGCCATTAGCTATATCAACCGAATGGTTGGAACGGTGGTATCCAATTTCCCCACCTAACCAAAATAGCAAAAGCCCTTTGGCAATGGTGCGAACAACGAAAGATCATTGTAGTTGCGTCATATATAAAGTCAGCCGATAACAAGGTAGCTGACTTGGAGTCACGGCGCTCTCATCCTGATATCGAATGGGAATTGAGAGATGAAGCGTTCAGAAACATCATAACTAAGTTTGGACCTCCCGAAATTGACCTATTTGCTAGTCGCATCAATAAAAAATGTGACTTATATGTTTCTTGGCAAAAAGACCCAGACGCGTTCACCATTGATGCCCTTACAATAAGCTGGTCCTCATGGTTCTTTTATGCATTCCCTCCGTTCTCAGTTATCTTAAAAACTCTTCGGAAAATTATCTCAGATCAGGCAAAAGGCATTGTAGTGATTCCAATGTGGCCGACACAGCCTTGGTATCCTATATTCAGACAACTCCTCGTATCCGACTTAATTTTTTTCAAACCTAACGAAAACGTCCTTATCTCACATTCCAGCAGAAGCAAGATTCACGAAAACCTTACCCTGGCTGCCGGAGTCTTGTGCGGGAAGCGCTACTGAGGCGAAGTGTGCCTCCATCATCAATAGAAATTATGCTGGCATCTCTGAGTACTAACTCCATCAGACAATATGACGTATGCCTTAAACGATGGTATAGTTTCTGCTACCAAAACGGCCGTAATGTACTTGAAGCTTTAGTGCCGACAGTTATGTACTTTTTAACGCAAATCTTTCAGTCGGGCGTCCAATACGGGACGCTCAATAGCTATCGAGGTGCCTTGTCTCTTTTGATAGGACCACAAATATCGACAGACGACCGAATAAAGAGATTTTATAAAGGAGTCTTTAGGATACGTCCTCCTACACCTAAATATAATGTGACCTGGGATACGTCTAAAGTGCTAGATTTTCTAAGCGCGTGGTATCCCAATGAAACGCTATCATTAGAAAGACTCACAAAGAAATGTGCCACTTTGTTAGCCCTCACAACAGCACAAAGAGTACAAACTTTACATAAAATTAAAATCGATAACATCGAATCTAACTGGTATCATCACAAATAAATATTAAAATACCCGATCTAATAAAAACTTCAAAGGCAGGCAGTAATCAACCCATTCTTTGCATACCTTTCTTCAGCGAAAAACCTCAGATATGCCCCGCTACAACTTTGCTATCCTATATTAAACAAACAGCTTCTATTCGAAAAAATAATAACTTGTTTATTGCTTTTAAAAAACCTCACAACTTAGTGACAACACAAACCGTTAGCCGATGGATCAAGGCAACACTTAAAGACTGTGGTATTGATGTCAGCATATTCACGGCACACAGCACCCGTCACGCTTCAACCTCCAGAGCCCATCAATTGGGTGTTAACATTGATGCCATAAGAAAGGCAGCGGGGTGGAGTGGTACTTCGGCCACGTTCGGTCGTTTCTATCAGAGACCAATCATTACAGATAACGATCAAACTACCCTAGCCAGAGCAGTTATTGATTACGACTAAATAAGTCCACTTACTAGTTTACACCTAATCATAAGGATTACTAAGGTTGTTTACTTCATTACTATAAATATCTACACTTAGTAGGTAATGTTTGATGTAATCATAATTTATGTTAATCTATGTAATTTACGTATATAACTATTATAAATGATTATAATTATGAGGAAAATAGGCATAATGCTTTTAATAACTGACCCAACCTTTTATTACCAGGGATATTACCGAAAATATCTCTCAACCTCTACATGTGTAAATAATACATTTATTTCAGGATACTTATCTCGAGTACGAGGTGCAAGTATAATTGATGATTAAACGAACTTACTAAGTGAAGTTCTATCATAATTATACGAAGCACCTCGTACGAAGAGATAAGTATCAACCACCCGCCCATCCCCCATAGCTAGCTATGTTGCCCAAGTAAGCATTCGGCAATATCCCACAAAACTCTAAACTAAATGACGGCTATGACAGGACAGGCAAGATGGCGGACCGGTGGTGGAGAACATAGACAATACTTTTTAATTTACTTACTATCAACAACAGTGCATGAGCGGTGGCACCTATGCGGTACTACATGTGTAAATAATACATTTATTTCAGGATACTTATCTCTTCGTACGAGGTGCTTCGTATAATTATGATAGAACTTCACTTAGTAAGTTCGTTTAATCATCAAATAATTATTATAATTTAATGTTATTAACATTGTATAACACATTTAAATGATCATTGTATTTAATGAAGATCCTCTACTTAATTTGCATACTATTGTATACAAAAGTTTTTTATTTTTGACTTGATGAATATTTACCAATAAATAACTTTGACTTTATCTGACAGGGCAAAATCAATCTGCGATCATCTCATTCCAACATACAAGCAAAGGATGACAATACTTTAAAAAATAATTGTTTTTGTAATGGTACCATTGAATCGACGTCACTAATAGTCGTAAGGTGTTGTATGTAATCACGACCTGCGAAATTATCTTTGATTTCCTGGTGTTATTGCATTGGCAGTTTTCAAGGCAACTTTATTAGAGTTAGCTCAAGCCAAAACTGAGACGCCTTCACTAAATACAATTGATAACACTCAACCAATCTAAAATACACGCAGTCGTGAAATTAACAAAAAGTGTTATTACAAGGTATGAAGGTTACATTTAAAAACAAAAAATTGATTTGATCGAAGTAATACGAGTAGATAGGTGGCATTTGTTAAATATATCTACATTTCTCATTTACAAAACATTATCTCGATTTCAATGAAGATATCATAGTACGGAAAGTATCCATAAAATATTCCTTGGTCAAGAGAACAATAGTCTTAAGATACCCTGTTGTATGCAATCCGTGTGCGTTCGTGACGTTGTATCGATGTAGAAGTAATTAGGGACGGTGAAGCGGCATGACGACACAATGCTTCCTGATTCGTTGCACCACTGTCTGTCTATGTGTAATTTGCTAATCAAATAAACTGAAACCAGCTGGACGTGTCTTACCTGCTGCTATAAAGATAAATTAAAAGTTGATAAAACATTCGACTCAAAGCAGGTTGTCACACAGTACTCGGTTCAATGTCATAGCGCCATGTCGTACAGGAGGGCGTTGGATTGAACCATCGACATCGTCACTACGATACACGATAATCTTCTCGCGCTTCCTCTTTTTGCAATGCCTTTAGAACTGGTACGATACCCACCTAGTGTCGTCGTTTTAAACAAATTTTTCATCCTCCCTACACCTACGTTCTTTTAACAAGTTTTTAAACACCAAAGCAAACTGCCACATCTTTCTTTGTCGAATTAACCGCAATTATTTCAGTCTGCTAGATTACTGTAAAGCAATGCATAGAGCTACCGGTGGTTGCAAGTGGCACATAGTCGTTCGGTGTGGCGCTCTAAGGGGGAGGCCTATGTTTAGCAGTGGACGTCTTCTGGCTGATAATGTAATGCATAGAGACGAGCTGATCAAAACTTGCAGTTACCGGTAAGGTTCACGTCACCCTGCCCACAACAGGTGTTACATCACTCCCGTCCCGACCAGACGTAACCTACACTACACAACAGTTAGTAGTGAAGTGACCGGGTGTGACTGACGATGTATCCATTTGTTTCAGACGATGATCAACATGGCGTACTGCTCACTGGCGGTGGCGGGTTGCGTGGTGCAGCGGCTAGTGTTCGGACAGCTGCGCGTGGCCGAGGCGCAGCGCGTCAAGGACAAGTTCTGGAACTACGTGTTCTACAAGTTCATCTTTGTGTTCGGTGTAATCAACGTGCAATACATGGATGAGGTAGTGCTCTGGTGCGCGTGGTTCTCACTCGTCGGCGCGCTGCACTTGCTCGCGCAGCTCTGCAAGGACCGCTTTGAATATGTGAGTACGCCACCGTACCTTACTATAAGTCTATGGACCGACGAACCAATCACCGTCACTGAAGTCACATCACCCGTCCGTCTGTGTATGCACACCAGTCAATTTATCATATCCGTGCACGTTTGGTGTATATACGTTAAGAGCGTGCCCGCAGGGATTTGCTTGCATAAACTAAAGTAATCCCAAGATCCCATTTCATCTTTTTAGAGGTTGATTTTCAAAAATCCTGACATATGCTTTTCTTAATTTTTTGCACTCAGAGTTTACTGGGACAAATCGGTATTTGTATGTATGTTTGTGTGTATATTTGTCCGACGATAACTTGCGAACCGTTGATCCGATCTTCATGAAATTTTGTAGGCAAGTAGTTCATTTCAATACAATTTTTAAGTTCGAATATGAGTGATTCGGTCCAGGGGTTGTGAAAATATAGGGGTCGCGAGGTCTCAGTTCGCCGCGACGTACTATTTTATGTTTAGTACACAAACCGAGTTTCATCCATCATCATCAGCCATAAGACGTCCTTTGTTGAACACAGGTTTCCCCATTAGCGCGCCACACCGAGCGACAACGTGCCACTTGCATCCACTCCGAACTAGTAAATACTGTATTTGTAGAGCCAATGGCCTCTCCCTTAAATATCATAAGTTATAAGTACAAAGCTAAAAAACGCAGACAAAGGAAAATGTATGATGAGAAAATACAATAAAAGTATACAATACATTTAAAGTAAACATAAATATAATAAATGTATAGATCACTGGCAGCACACATTGGTTGAAGACCCTTGTCTTCAGGCGCTGCGGGATTTTGGCAATAAATACAAGATATCACACAATTTCCCGAACGCTGCCCATCCGAGTTGCTTTCTTCTGGCGACCTTTTTGTCGATGTTGGACTTACCTAACTGGACAGTCTGTACAAAGTAGGTATAATGATCAACAACTTCGAGCGTATCGTTTCCAACGTCTACCGGTACGGGTACAACATGGGCATTTGAAATGATAAGTCCCACCTGTAGAGAAACGCTACTGAGGTGGTTGAGTATATTATTCAGATCCTCCAGCGACTCTGCCATGATAACTATATCATCGGCAAAACGAATGTGAGTGATGTAATCGGCATTAATGTGGATGCCGAATGCAGCCCAAGAGTTTGAAAACGTCCTCCAATGCGTTCGTTAACAATTCCCGAGAAATAACGTCTTCCTGTCTCACGCTTTTCTGCAATTGGATTGGCTTCGTGCTCTCGTCCTGCAATCAGATTGACATGCCTCTATATACTTATAGTCTGTATATAGTCGATATGATATCGCTGAAGGGACTGCAATAACGCCCAGGTCACGATTGAATCGAAGGCTTTTTCATAGTCCACAAACGCCAGGCATAATGGCCGATTATACTCTTCAGCTTCGGCTTTCATTGGCTTAGGCATGAAAACATATTTTATTTCCAAACAAACTTTGGGGGTCCATTTTCGCCCATTTAGAGGTGGAATTTCGCAAAATCCGTTCTTATTGTCCTCCTAGACAAGTGGTTCCTTCAAGCCTTCAGTGGTTCAGCCTTCGAAGCGCCTGAAGTGGTCCGCGAAGCCATCTGAAAAATATTAAATAATGAACGAGTCGACACAACGACTCACTGCGTAATGTGTGCTACAAGTAAGAGCTAGTCAATTAGCACCTCCAAACAGTTCGCGGTCCATGGCCAGAAAGTTCCATGAAATTTGCGCATTTTCCTTTAGTTGTCAAACGGTCCTTCATCTCCTGCCTAGACCTTTTGAAGAGCATTGGGTCCACAACTGGATCATGAGCGGTTTGGTCTTATGCGTTGGTTCTTAGAAAAAGGCTTGTTCTTTCTTTATTTTTTAGGTTTAGTACACGGACTGACTTTTATTGGCTTAGGACATTGAGCAACTAGGTACCTGCCTGAACGCGTAGGATGTTGTTTTTTTTGTTTCCATACAACTTCGGGGGTTCATTTCCCACCTAGATCATTAAAAGAGTATTGGGTCCAAATTTCACGTCTCTATCAAGCGGTTTGGTCTGTGCGTTGATTCTTGGAAAAATGCTTGTTTTTTTATATGTACAGGTTGTTCCCCCGCAGGGAAATATTAGAAATAGAAATAACTGCATTCAAAGATTTTTTTAAAGTCAGTGCTAATACGAGTCAGGTATCAAACCCGCCAAACGTAGTTTTTATTTATTTAATTATTATTTCGTTATGTGCAATAAGAATTTTAATAAAGAAGTTCATATATAATTGTCGTAAATTAACATAATGCATCGTAAAAAGTTAAATAAAGTTCATCCAAACACGTTTTCAAATATCATCTTTAGATACAAGTCCTAGAGTGTGTTTTAATAACACGGATAATAACATCTTCTGAAAGGTGTAATAATATTGATAAACTTCATTGATCGATGATCATTACCTACTTTCGATTCCCCTTTCCCAAACAAACTCAAAGTTAAAATCAAATTGATAAGAATACCTAGTAAATAATTCGTTTAGCACGGAATGTAGCAGCCCGCAGCCCCTTTTTATGGAGCCACTTGCGCAGGCGACGCTCTAAGGACCCGAATACTCGCGTCCGAGCCCTCCGGCAGTCGCGCTCGTGACTAAGGACAGTCCTCACTCTCGCGAACCTCTCTCTATTTTGTAATATTTTCATTAAATGTTAACCTCTACGTTCTTAGATTATAGTTGAAACATTGTGCACCGAACCTATTGAATGTCACCCTGATAACTATCCCCTAGTGAAGTATGAAGTAACGCCTCTCTCATACTTCCTTCCTACACATCGTCGTTATTCATACATATATGTTCTCTACAGTACTATATTTTATGATACCTTACACTAATAGCCAGTATGCAATTACGCATAAATAAAATAAGCTATACAGAGAGCTCGGTTTTACTATAGTAAAACCAATGAAATTGCTGTTTTTCCAAGCTCTCAAATTACAATTTAAGAAACTGAATAGCATTCACGCGCGCAACCTGCTTAAGTAAACCTTGTAAGCTATATTAAAGACATCACATAAACAAATTATTTCCTTGATTTTGTCAATTTTTTTTCTACATCAAATACAAAATAATGTGGAGTGACGTAACACCAAATGTAGACCTCTGTCGACCTTCAATGCTAATTTAGCGCACAAACAGCAGGCACAACACTAAACTAAACAAGCCTTGGCAAGGTCAATGTAACCAAGTCAATGTATATTCGTAACTTGCTTATTGTTTTCTAAATATTGTGCGTAATCAAATGTAATTTACAAATTTGAAACCTTGCAGTGGAGATTTAAAACACACTGACTAGGCTTGCGTTTAAATATATATTTATAAAGCGTATATTATATTTATGTAGAGTACATTTTGTGCCCAGAGCAAGGATGGGATAAACTATTTTGGAATTTGGATCACAGATTTATAATTATTATCATACAAGAAAGCGACAACATATTGAAGAAATTCACCAAACTGTTTATATTAAACAATTGCTGTAGCCGATATTTAGTCGATACATAATTTTATAATTCACATTTAAATAAATATTGTGCACATTGTTTTTGACAGCTTCATCATTTGCGTTCATGTACAAGTATTATTTCAGTTCTCCTACTTTAAAGCTTATTGCACACCAGAAGGCATCTCTACACAGACTTCGCCGAACTTCACCCGATGTTTCGACAAAACAACAACAGCCGACCGACAGAAACATGCCTGAAGAAATGTCTCGCAACATCAAAAGACTTTAAAAAAAATAGATTTTATCCGGTCACAGAGTCTCGAAGACAAAACGTCGAGGTTTGCTAACCATCTCTTCAATATCATTAAAGAATGTTTTCGCAGCTGTCGTCGTCTCCTCAAGCGGCCGGGTGGGCGCACGTGCGGCTGGCGCTGCTGCTGGTCAGCATCCTCACGGCGGGCAGCGCGCTGCTCGGCGCCGCCGCCGCTCTCGGGCGCACGCAGGGACGGGACACCGTAGCGTTCATGGCAGCTGAGGTACGTGCAGTGTAGCTAGCGTCGTCTCCTCAAGCGGCCGGGTGGGCGTTGCTGACAGTTGATACCGAGCTCAATGGCGTTCAGAGTGCTTACGTCCAGCAGTTGACGAATATAAGCCGATGATTATGTTGAATTTTTCTGCTTCAGTAGTCGCTATTTGTAATTTCTTCATTTACTAGGAAAACTAGAGAAGTATGAGTTTGTGTAGTGTAGAGTGAGTGTTCATGATCAGTCTTGTCCCCGTCAGTGCGTGCTGGTGGTGGTGACGGCGCTGCACGTGTGCGCGCGGTACGCGCTGCAGCTGCTGGCGGCGGACGCGGCCGGCCCGCTCACCTACTACACGCACCTCGTCTTCGACGTGAGTATACCTGGCGGGGGAGCGGGACAGCCGCCGCAGCGTACATACTCACCTCACGTGCTCTCGTGCTGCAGACCGTGTCGCTGGTGGTGGAGCTGGTGCACGTGGTGCACATGGTGGTGTACAGCAACATGCTGGTGTCGATGGCGTCGCTGGTGTTGCTGATGCAGCTCCGGCACCTGCTGCACGAGCTGCAGGCGCGCCTGCAGCGGCACCGCCTCTACACCGAGCGCGCCACGCACATCACCACCACGTGAGTCTATCCTATGCATACATACATACCACACGCAGTTAGTGGTGATACGCGGCGATACCTTGCGTTCATGTGCATTACACATTCACACTCCGCATGCCAGAGCCTTTTATGCAATCTAAACCTCCAACACTAGGGCTAGCCGTGTGGACTACACGGCTAGCCCTAGTGTTGGATATCAATAACCAACTCTAAACACATACAGCAAGATATAGGTTGAAAAAACCCGACTACGTCCTTACGTCACGCTCATGGCGCTTTTTGCTTGCAAAATCATTTTTTAACAACGTGTTTATTAAAAAAACAGCTAACAATATATTGTTGTACTGTGCCTTTTAAGCCACACTGTCGGCTTTTGTTGTAAGCCTTTTTTTTTATTACTTTTTTATCCTTTAGAGGGCACCTATTCAATTTAATGTAACGTGATATACCGGTCAAAATCATAACCTAACCTTTTTCCTTTGCGTAGTCGGGTAAAAATAAATAAATGAGTAATTACAATTTATTTTATTTTATTTTTATTTTACTGAAAAAGGTTCGGTAACAGACAATAGATTATTAAAAATACAATATATATAGATAGAGACACAACACTTTAAACCTAAAGTCCAATTATAACCGGACACAACTTATACTTAAAAACTTGACACTAAAAGTGAGCAATTATTAAAGTAATTACTAATTAAGTACATATGTAAATATTAACAAACAATGGTTTCACTTAATCAAATTATTAAGAGCAAGTTTAAAAGTTGAAAGAGTACACGAGAACATGTCTGTGGGATCACTTAAGTTGTCATAAGTGCGGCACATCCTAGCTAAAGGACTGTTCCGCGAAACATTATTGTAAGCAGGTGGCATGTTAAATAATTGGATTTTACGAACAGAACGTGAGGGTACTTTAAAATTGACATTCGCTAACAATTTATCACCTAACGTACCATTAACAATCTTGTACAAGGTACACAAGTCTGTCATAGTTCTACGGCTGTCAAGGCTTTTCATTTTGAATTTATTTAACCTGTCTGGATACTCCTTAAGTTTACGTCTTAGACCCAGTCTACTGCACAGTGATCGCAAGAATCTTTGCTGAATCGACTCAACTCTGTCCACATGCGTAGCATAAATCGGATACCACACCGAAGAGCAATATTCAAGTAAGCAATCCAAGCAATTGTATAAGATAATCCATGACGCGCTATTTTTAAAAGGTTTAGCTGTGCGCAAAACAAAACTCAGCATTCTATTTGCCCTACTTGTAATAAAATCATAGTGAGGCCTAAAAGAGAGTGTAGAATCAAACATTACACCCAAATCACGAACGACTTCCACACGGCTTAGAACAGCTCCATCAAGGTTGTATTTAAAATATATGGGTGATTTATTCTTCGTGAAACTAATTACTTGACATTTATTCGCATTAAGCGACATACAGTTTATTGCACACCAGTCATTAATTAAATCAAGATCTTCCTGAAGTCGTAAGCAGTCAGGAGTAGAGTAGATGCGACAAAATATTTTGATGTCATCTGCGTATGCTAAGAAATTACAATGTAATTGGTCTAAAAGATCATTAATAAATGCCAAAAATAGCAAAGGACCTAGATTAGAGCCCTGTGGCACACCTGAAGATGCCATGAATGGTAAGGAATCATACCCGTACAATGATACCAGCTGAGACCTGTTTAAAAGATAAGAACTTAACCATCTATGCAAGTTACCATGAATTCCCAAGCAAGCGAGCTTTTTTAATAATATTGGGTGATCCACTCGATCGAAAGCTTTTGAAAAATCTCTACAATTATTCACTTGCTCGTTTAGAGTAAACTAGAGAGCCGCCCCGTCTTCGCACGGGTATCAAACTTCACAGGATCCGCTGGGCTAATCTGAAGATTCTAAAAATTTCATCAAAACCGGTTTAGCCGTTTTAGAGTCTATAGGGAATATACGTACATCACCCTTTATAAAAGAAGACTGGTTGTTACCAGAGACTTCTTTCGCATGGAAATACAAAAAAAAAATTGCCTATGTCCGTCTCCGACCCTTAAAAGCTGTGTCTATGCAAAAAAAACAGCTGGATCCGTTCAGCCGTTTAGCCGTGATAACGAGTTTTTTTGTTTTTTTTTTTTTTATTATTTATAGGCTTGCGTTTGACTGCCATCACGCCTGATGGTAAACGAGGATGCAGCCTACGATGGAGCACGCTTGCCTAGAAGAAACCGATTCACCCGCGACTTGAAGACACCCAGATTATAATTGTCAGGAAAAACCACTCGGGCAGCGCATTCCACTGTTCAGCAGTTCGAATAAAGAAAGTGGAATCAAACCGTTTCGTACGAGTTTTTGGTATATCTACCATGAAACGGTGTCGCTTTTTTGAGCTCCTGGCTGTCCGATAGAAGAATGGGCAGGGGGGAATTAGATCACGCAAATCCGAAGCACATAAACATACAGACAGAGAGACAGATAGACAGAGTTACTTTCGCGTTTATAATATTAGTTGGGATAGTTAGTGACCAACACTATTTAACAAATAAGCCTATCTCGTACTACCTAATAGACTGATTATTAAAACGAGAATAATCACGTTCAATTGAGACGGTGGTTCCGACTAAAAGATGCTTTTAGTCAAACCTAGCCTGTACTAATAAGATGTTCTGAAAAGGCAAGAAGAAGAAAATCTATTCTATTTTGTAAATCTATTCTATGCTCAGTTTAAAACTAATCAACACACTGAACGACAATTTGGAACCTGCATCAACCACCGTTTGCCCGCGACTTTCAAAATGTCGTCAGTCAAAATATCTAGCTAAGTGGAAGACCTACCTGAGCTGCACCTTCCAGTTCGTGGTCATGAACCTTTCTTTCCCATCGGTTATCGGTTCTTCGAGCGACTATGGGTTTGCAAGTTGATGTGGCCTGCCCATTGCCACTTCAACTTGCAAACCTTGAGAGCTACGTCGGTGACTTAAGTTCTTCGGCGAATATCCACGTTACGATGAAACAAATCTCAACCTATCAACGACTGATAATAATAAATAATAATAACGGTGATAACGAGATCGATCCAAAATCGACTTTTAATGTTACCTTGTTAATAGCTTCATTAAACCCTTTGTGATATTACAATATTTATTATTTAGGTCAACAGCTAATTAGTGTTAATTAAATATCGATTCAGAAACAATAGCGGTATTAAGACTTTTTGAATTACGCAATCATAATGTGACTATCTGACATGTGTTGCTTACTTAACGCTAAAATGACCTACCTTCATATAGATTATCGTGTGTTTTTATTTATGTAAGGATAAACATCGTCCTTTCCTTGTCGTGACCTTCAACTGCTGGCCTTTTGGAAAACTCAGATTCGCATAGCTTGCAATGGAGTGAGCGAGCTATACTCGAAGTACCTTTGCGCGATAGAATCTGAAACGAGGACATTCGCCGAAAAAACAAAGTCACCGACATAGATTTCAGGGTGTGCAAGCTAAACTGTCAATGGGCAGGCCACATCGCTCGAAGTTTGATTCTTGAGAAGAAGAGAAGAAGAACGCAGCTTAGGTAGGCCTTTGTTCAACAGTGGACGTCTTCAGGCTGTGGATGATGATGATGAAAAATTGTCCAAATTTAATAAATAGTTATACATAACTAGCTGATGCCCGTGACTTCGTACGCGGGCTTAGAGCTCATAACTGAGACTCGGCCTTTGCCCACGCAAATACAAAGTATAAATCGTGACCTTCCACACAAAGTGATATCATTTTTATACCTATCTTAGTGCTCATTCTTACTAACTTATTTTAGAAATCTTTCATCACAGAAATTCAATGGCATTTTATAATTTTTTAGAGTGTACTATGTCCCTTGAATTTCATGCTTCTTGATATCTATTCAGTCATTCGATTTTATATTCTCACAAGTAGAACCAAATAAATGAAACGGTATCTTAATCACGGATAAATTCGTTACCGCGATTTAGAAGACTGGTCTCGCCATCTATGGGCGACCCGGTGTAACTTTGCCTTGCAAAGGTCTTGCTCGACGTTCTTATAATATATTGCGTAATATTTCCAGTTTCCGTAAACTGGTTTTAGTAATACAAAAAGTTGCTTTGTATTACGAATCGATCAGTGTTACCCTATATAATTGTATCGTTGTTCTTCTAAGGTACAAGAAGGTCCAAGATGAGTAATTAAGCTGTAATTGACAAAAAACGCAAGAAAATTTGAATTTTGCGCGATGAGCGAAACGTTGCACCTTAAGCAGTAAACTCTAACTTTATAAATAGGACGATATCTATCTATACTTATAATAAAACTGTAAAGACGGGATTACTGTAAATTGAAGACACTTTCAAATAAAAAAATATATTGTTGTATTTGGGTGCAACAGAACCCGAAACTATAGTTTTAAAAATGTTTGACTGTCTTTCTGTCTGTCCGGGATAAACTCAAAAACGAAGGCACGGATTTACATACAGTTTTTTTTAATATTTTCTGTGGAGTCCGGCGCTTGATATAGGCATTGTTTCTCAAAATCGGTGCAATAATATTGAAGCTATGACGCAATTTAGGAAAAATATGTAACGTAGATAAGTTGAACCCCGGAACATACCGGATCCTTACTGCACAAGACTCAACTTAAGCTGGGTTTTTGCTTATCTTGAGGGTTTCTAGAATTGATGGATTGACATGCGGTTTTCTAAAAAATGGTATCTGTGGTATCCTAGGCTTTATAACAAACGGTAAATAAATTGACAACACCTATATACGAAGCGTATGTATATACGAGTCGCGGGATTTGACAAAACAATCGTTATTCTAACAATTATTTCAGATGTTTTATGCAAAATAAAGTACTTACGTTGCTATTTAATTTTAGAGTTATCTTTAACAGATACCCGGCTGCTGCTAGGTGCAACCGGATTATGTAGGATTGCACGCGCAAAAATCTCCCCCGAAGTTTCCTAGCATTGCCTATGTCTTTGAAAGTACAGCGCGACGGTGTACCGACCCTCCTCCCTCCACGACAAGTTGGGAAATAACGTTGTTTCCCCCTCCCCGGTATCGTTCGTGTGAATGGTCAGCGGCCCACCTCCGGCTAAGGGGATCTTCGCTATACTCACTAGCAGCGCGCTGATGATGATGATGATGATGATATTCATTTATTATTGAAATGCAACAATTTCTCAATAGAGATATCACGCGCGTGGTTATGATAACATTAATTACTTAATTTATCGTAACCGGGAATGCTGTATACGACGCGAACGGCGTCGCGCCTCATTTTGTATTGTTTTAAAGTAAAAATAAGGAATTATTACTCACTAGCTGCGAGCCGCGGTTTCACCCGCTATTATACAGGAACGGTTAAATTTATCAGGATAAAAGTAGCCTATGTGTTATTCCAGGGAATTGGCTACCTCCATACCAAATTTCATACAAATCCGTTCAGCCGTTACAGAGTGTAACGGGAACATACACACTTACATACTTACATACAAACTTTCGCTTTTATAATATAAGTGTAGTCTCGTGATTAATTTTTTGGTAATTTGATAGTTTTTTTTTAATGAATAATTCAAGTGATTTTCTTAAATTAATAATTAAAATAAAACGTAATTAAAATTTTTTTCTGGTTGTTTAGACTTGTTTGTGATAAGGCCGTGTTGAAAACCGCACGATCATGACATAAGACGATAACACATTTACCAATAAACTAAGATTACAAATTGAATTACTTAATAAAATAGTGAAATGCAAATTACGTACTTCGCTTTATGAGTAACGTATTAAATGGTTCGCTCGCTGTGTTACTTGTCCGTGTTCAATTTAAATAGAAATAGAAAAAAAAAAATTGCTTTATAACATGTTGCTACATCGGGCAAGCCATTTTACAAGTAAACACTTAAACTAACTACTTGCCAAGTACACAATCTTTAATTATAAGATTAAACTAAGCATGATTGTAGATTTTTTGTAATACTCATAGTAATGAACAGTTTTTTATTTATTTATTGTTTTATAATAATGTCAATAAAATAGCAGAATTAAGCGCTAACAAAGAAAAATTACAAACAGAATACTAAATTAACAATATTGAATTAACAATATTGAAATGGAGCAAACATATGTTAACATAATGTTAAATATGACATATGTTAACATTGAAAACAGAATAATGAGATTGATTGTTCCATTGAACGGCGGTTGAAGAGTTGCGTATCGATGTGCAGGTGCCCGATGGCCAGCAAGGAGGAAGTCGAGAAGAACCAGGACAACTGCGCCATCTGCTGGGAGCCGATGAAGGAGGCGCGCAAGCTGCCCTGCGCACATCTCTTCCACAAGTGAGTCCACTCACCGCTCGCTCACTCGCGCGACACGTGCCGCCACCACGCTACACTACACTACGCTACACTACACTACACTACTGCCAGCCTGTCTGATATAGGAACCGTAACACACGTGACGACTACAGAGTACAGACCCACGAGATAATAAGGGAAAATATATATATATATCTCTCTTTCTCTCTCGTATGTTAGACGGCAGTCGGCGTCAACCGAGTTGCTACGTGTGCGCGTCAGTACGGTAATGGCGACCCGTATACGGTAGCAGAGGTAGTTTAGCTTAGGAAAGCTATCAGTGATACTCGAATGAAATAGTTTTTATTGCTCGTAGCACTTATACAGAGGTGGTACGAGTTAACTGAGCGCAGCGAGGTCCCTTTTAACGCGAGAATTTGAAATAAAGATAAACTGAACAATACTAATGGGGAACGTGCTCGTGCGAGGAGAACGATAAGTAATTCCATGGACTATCCACCCACACATCGACCTGATTTCGTGCGCTCGAGGTTATCTCTTGCGCTCGTGCGCTCCTAGATAATCTTGAAGACGCGAAAATAGGGCCTTCGAGATAAGAGATATCTCTTACGCTTCGCTGCCCTCGTAGAGAGGATGCCCTTCTGAAGCGGTGTCGGTGTTGTGTTGTGTGCAGCTCGTGCCTGTGCCAGTGGGTGCAGCAGGACGCCTCGTGCCCCACGTGCCGGCGCGCGCTCGCACGCCGCGCCGCGCCGCGCCCGCCGCCGCACAACCGGCTCTTCCACTTCAACGGTAACTATACCACACCACACCACACCACACCACACCACACCATGCCTTACAAGGCGCCTGGTGGCCCACGTGCCTCCGGGAGCCTCCGCTAATTGCAACAGCCGAGTCGGGTCGTTGGAAGAATCATTTATAGGACGAAAGCACACAACACACATCGGACGGGACGTTTGTTTCGGCCAACTCAGAGTCCACTTCGACACTTCACAATGTAATACCCTCTTTAGGGTATTAAAATTTTGCAGAACCATAGTCTAAATTTCTTAGACCTCGAGTTTCAAAAAATAAAAATTTGTATAGTAAGGAAAGCTCACATAAATGTAAAGAGGGGATAAAAAAAATATTTCGCTGTACCCCATCATGTGCGGTGTCGTTGAACAGGTCTTTTTAAGGTGCTACGTTTGGCACATCGCGCGATATTCAATTTTTCTTGCGTTTTTGTCAATTACAGCTTAATCACACATCGTGGATTTAGTGAAACCAATTTTGCGCCAATAAATAAGTTGTTTTAAGAAATTACGGGTAAAATGATCAACTAAATAACATTGGTTTAGCTACAAATCTCAATCAGCTGATTTTCATCTTGGTTTTTTGTTTAGTGAGAAATGTACTCATACTAGCTTTCAACTTGAATTTATGGTTGGTGTAATTTCTTGATACGACCTATTTATTGTCGCAAAATTAGTTTTCATGAACCTACGATGTGTAATTACGCAGTAATTGACGAAAAACGCAAGAAAATTTGAATTTCGCGCGCTGAGCGAAACGTTGCACCTTAAGGTGACAATTTTGAAAGAAAGAAAAAAAAAATTTTTATTAATAGGGTATACTGGGATATATTTTTCAGGGTTCGCCGATATGTATCAGTGGATATATATCAATTGATTTTTATCTTGATATATATCAACTGATTTTTTCCTGTCTTCTGGACTAAAATTTTTGGAGATTATTGTTTACCCTGGCAACACGTAGCGAAAAACTAAAATTCAGAATAATTTAGATTGTTTCCCAAAATGGGAACCTCATTTAAAGTTGGGGAAATCCCCTTTACTTTAACTTACCAGTACGGCTAGCTTTTTATTGAAATTCAAGCCTTAATTAAACTATAAACTAACTTAAAGGTTAAACTATAAACTATAAGGTTTATTTTACGAGGTAATAAAAAATGGGGATTCCCTGATGCTTCTAGCGTTAATAATGTTCACTTTCTATGGAAAATTTGCTTCTTTTTCTTAGCCTGGATATATATTAGATATATATTTAAAAAAAACGGATTTTTGATATTTATTATAAAAATCGTTTTTTTTTTCTAACCCTGATATTTTTATATAATATTTTTTTCGCATGTCCCCACCCGTTTGGGTTATCATTGAATAGGTCTTTTAAAATGAAGTTAACGTTTGCGAAGTTTCTTGCAATGCATCAAAATGTGTTATTTCATAGTGCCCTCGAGAAAACTCATTCTTATAACGTTGCTAGAAAAATACTAATGACATATGTACATCAATAAATCTGTCAAACGTCGTCAAATCTAAAATCTGAGCGTATACAATGTAAATAAAGTGTCTGTCCGCGGCGAGTGTTCGGCCGCGCCGCGTGCTGCGTGCCGCGTGCCGCTCGCGGTGTGTCTCTCGGTGGCGGTGCTCGCGCTCACCGAGATCAAGCTGCAGGAATGGATAGAGACGGGTAACGTCGCCGCCGTCCTGCTCCCTGCCGCCGCCGCGACGGAGCGATCGGCAATACTCGTCCAGTTAGAGAAGTGGCGCCCTGCTGACTCTAGCCCCTGTTTAGTTTTGCAATATCGCCTCTATTTGCGCTACGTTAGAGTCTGTTTTAGACTTTCGTGGTGGTTAACTACATTACTATGAGTACTAATAGTAATTCGAGTCTATTTCGGATGACTCGAATCCGAAATGCTCAGGCATAAATGCTTTTTCTATGTTCGGTATCTCCAGATTGTTTAATTTAATATTGATTCTGCGCCAGTGAATTATACCAAACACAATTTTATATTTATGCTACGAATTGTGTCCGGGTTCTCCGTACTAGCCCCGTAACTCGACTGGGCTATTTCTTATGTTTTCAGTTTTATTTTGATCGTTTAAAGAAACGAGACGGGAGTTAATCGAGTTAACTGGGCAGTGTTAGTTGTCGCCGCTCGCCGCTCGTCGAGTCGTAGTAACGAGTAATGTGATGTCGCAGGCTCTCGGTACGTGTCGTGGTTGCCGAGCTTCTCCGTGGAGGTGACGCGCGTGCGCGCCGAGCCGGCGCCCGCGCAGCTCGACGCCATGGCGCGACAGGTGCACCAGCTGTTCCCGCAGTTCCCGCTGAGCGTGCTGGCGGCCGACCTCGCCGCCTCGCGCTCCGCCGACCTCACGCTCGACAGCATCCTGGAGGGGCGGCTGCTGCCCCCGGCCGCGGCGCCGCCGCCCCCGCCGCCCGCGCCCCCCGCGCCCCCCGCCCTCGTCGCCGCGTCCACCTCCACGCACACACTTGAACACACGTCAGTATTTATATGACTAATAGTTACGTCTCTGACTGAATAATAAAAAAAAAGACAGTAAACGAGTTGTAGTATTGAAATGGACATATCCATATCGGTGTCCGGAGTCCGGAGTCCGGGCGCGCGAGTAACGCCGCTGTGGTTGCAGGCCGAGCCCGCTGGAGGAGCCCCGCGCGGTGCACTTCTCCCGCAGCGCGGCGGAGCGCGAGTGGGCGCTGCAGCGCCGCAAGCGGGACCTCGTCGCGGCCGCGCGCCGCCGGTACCTCGCCAGGAGCGGCGCCGCCCCCGCCCCCGCCCCCACGCACACGCACAGCTGAGCTCACACACGCCACATATATATTAGTGATGTCGTATGTTGGACCGATGTAAAGCGACCGCGCACGCGCACGTATCCCGCCCTTCCACGAACACGAACGAAATGACTAAAGAAGTGGAATAAATACAAACTTCGTCATTCTTTACTTAGTACTAGAGTATGGTGCCGTGGAATGGAGGGTAGTTCACGATACCGAGGGTGAAGGAGTCCGCTCGCTCGCCGTGGAAGGCAGAATAGACTGTTTATAATGGTCGAGCTGTATCGATACGGAAAGGAACGCAGTATGTAAAATTATAGATCCTAAATTTAGTTGTTAAGATTTTCGGTAGATGACGGTGATTATTTAATTAGTAAATTATCCAGTGTACGACGGCTCTCGCCCCGGGCTACTCTCGTCTTGTCATTGAATTAATTCGTAACAGAGTAAACATAGCCTAGGATAAGTTCACTTTTTGTGATATATTCTTTAGAGTCAAAATTAGCTTAGTTTTTAAATATTTTGTAAGTATTCTGTTGTAGAAGTCTCTTTGCTACGCGGTGCGACGCTAGCTGGCGCTTACTATTAAGAATAGATTGTACAAATGTTACTTATGTTGGATCCATTCTGACATAGTAATGTTTATAAAAAAACTTTTTTTTGTAGCAAATGGTTTATTTTTCTAATGGAAATGTATTTTTGTAAAAGATTAAATTCTTAAGGTTTTTTTGCTTTATCCTGTATAAAAAGAAAGTGTTATACTTCTCACAAACTGGCTTATAAATATGGGTAGATATATCTTGTGTTCTCTTTATTAAGAGCTTAGGATATTTCCCTTACGCAAGTGGCCTAGTGTTGTACCCTGACCGATACGCCACCTTTACTACCCCGAAATATCCTAACCTCTTAGTTTAAACAATATGATTAATAGTAGATAATAAAGACACAATGCGGTATAACAGTTTTAAAGCTTGCTTTTATTATAACAATATAATAAGTTATATTTTTATTGTTATTATTTTTGCTTTATGAGTTGAGCATATTTTTTTATAATATTGTAGAAGAACTACCTTGTTTTTATTTAGTTTGTATCTGCCCGCCATGATTACATTTCAAGAAGGCAGTTGTAGTAGCTATGTACCTATGTTATGTTGTATCAGGGCATGTCCATATTATTCCAAATTTGGGATAGCAAATATACATAAATGTACTTATTTACTTTTAAAACTTTTTCTGCTATTCATAATGAAACTTAAAAAAAATATTCATGACTAGTCAAAAGTAAAATCTACACCATGCAAAATGCTTTTTTAATTTCCATAATATTTCCTTGAAATACCTACTCATCAATCAAACCCTACACGGTGTGTGTGAGCAAACTAAAATTGCTGGGCGTAACTACTGCCTTCCTCCATGATCTACAGCTATGTAGCATTTACTTGCTCATTACCTAGGCTCCATGGAATGGATACATTGGTAATTTATATTTATACCCAGTGTTATGAAATAACTAATGTATTGCAACCCGAATATTGTCTTTAATCAACTATAAAAATAGGGCAGTGTGGCGACTAAGGAGTTCACCACACCCAGGTTAAAATAAAACATAAATTACATACTTTTATTAACTTATGTATTTAAATTATGGAAATTAGTGGAGAAAGTTATTTATCCTATGAAGTTTATGACCACGAGATGCAGGACAAGGTGTGCGAATATGAAGTCTGCGAACCCACGCTCTGGGCTCAGGCCTTGGAACTCATTCTTGTTCTCTGGGTTCACCTGGAGCCGCAAACACACTGCAACAAGTATGAGGTTATATTATTGCTCCAATCCCTAGTAAGTTTGTAAAATCATTAAATTATCGTTAGTGGTACATACCTCCGAGAACAAACGAGCTAACTGTAGAAATAAACCCGCTCAAGAAAGAATTGAAAGGGAAAGTGCCGACAAGGCAGCAGTATACAAATTGAATCACCGCCGTTAGAAATATGTAAAGTAAATAAGCATCGATGATTTTAAGCTTCTTTGAAGTTTTGCTGGTGTATTCCTGGTATAATTTGGGGATAACAGCGGTCAGGGAACTCATGTTTAAAGAATCGAAAGCCTTCGAATCAAAATTTCTGTAAAAACACGTCAGCCAATATTATTTGGCAAGGCCTATTAAGCCGCAACCACAGATTAAAAAATTACCACAGATAATAAAACTGAAATAAAATGTTCGTTCTCCACAGATTATAAAAACTAAGGTGTTGCCATAACAGGTACTCGAATAGGGTCGATATTCTTACGATTGAAAAACCGTGAATGGGATCTTTATTGATCGTCATGATATTGTATATCAATGTCAGTGTCAGTAAATCCATCATGTCAAATTCAAATGTGTGACCGGCATTAATTCTTAAATTCATAATTTTCAAATTAACACAAATCACAAATTTAAACAGAATTATTCTCCGTGATTTCCCTAAGTATTTGCAATTACTGTCCGTTTTGTCTACTCCGTCCAGATACAGAATTTCAATTTATTTATACCCGTTGAACGCAACAACGATCTATTCGATACGATTCAGACTAATTTCTTATTGAAGATCTTCAGGAACTCACTAATACAGGAACAGATATATTGAGGTGTGGTTATTGTTCCAGTTGTCTTAAATGTCTCTTGTACGCTGTCGATCTGAAGTTGTTCATTGAAGTAAAGTCTGGGGAGGACTGCCTGGTGCTCCAGCGCGATGTTGAAAAGATGTCTATGCATGGAGTGTCGCAAACAAAATGGAAATTAATATATTGAAGTGCCATGCCATGCCCTTCACTCGCAAGTGGCACCCAGTAGAACACAAATATCAGTTGGACGGCCAGGAAATTACTAGATCTACTACATTAATAGATCTGAGTGTCAGTTTCGACCGAAACCTTACCTTCAATGACCACATAGCCACCATCGCCAAAGTGTCTTATCGAAGATTGGGATTTGTGATAAGGAATCTAAAGACTTTCAAGGGACCTATGTCATTAGGCTACACTATGAAGGACTTATTCGGAGCAAACTCAAGCCATGTGTGCTTGGAACCCACTTGAACAAACGTACACCGCAATCATCGAGGGTGCCTTCCACTGTTTTCTTTCCCCCCAGGGCAAACTATATTGCTCACGCCAAATCCTCTATATAGCACACTCTCGCTGCGTTTAATCGCCTCTTGGCCAGGATGCCTGAATGTGATGTGCTTGCAGATTATTGGAAGAGTTTTCTGTTGATGTGTCTGATCTGGAGTACTGTGAGGAGGTGCGCAATGTGAACGATGAAGAAGATGAGGCTCTGAGATTTTTTATCATAACTATTATGACAATGATTTTGTAATTTATTTTGTTTGTAGTATGTAAGGTTTATTATTTTTATTAATATTGAAATTTTGTAAAATGATTACATTATTATTTTAATTTATTTATTTTTAAAAGTGTGTGACATTTTAAACTTAATTTTTACAATAAAATTAACTAATGTTGTTGGTGATAACCGTTTTAGTTAATAAACTAATTATTCAGGCTAAAATCTTCAAAACCAGGCTCCATTCGAAGTCAAATCGAAGTACGTCTACTTATAAACATAGATTAGAGGCCTAAACAGCAGGCTTATTATCTAACTCTGAAACGTTCGTGATTTTGATTGCAAGAGCATGCCATCACGCTCATACCAACTTAGTCAGAGTAACTTAGTGATACTGCGCGGTCCAGCTCGCGCAGTCACTATTGCTTTCAGAGTTATGGGACAAGCCCGCGGGTCTTTGTTTGTACGATTGATGTGTTGCGGGACCAAGATGCTTGTGGGTACGGAAAGCAATCGATGTATACCAAAGAATCAAAGGGATTTTGTCTAGGAGAACCGTATTTAGAATGCAAATCATGTAACTTGTACCTTGTTCACTAAAAGCATAGAGAAATGAAATGACTTTGCTGCCAGCTATGCATTTAAGCAAGGTAAGCGAAGGGCGCACAGAGCAGACCCTCTATAATACGGAGTTTGGTGAGGCAGTATCATGAAAAAGGCAAAACACAACTTAACTTAACAATCAATTCATTATGATATACAAGTATATGATTTACACAATTCAAATGGGTTTATTGCTATTGTAGTATGTGGTGGTCCTGCTTAAATCTCTGCAGAGTCCTGCTTCATCCAAAACTTTTTTCTTATGTCTAGACTTAGATTTATATACAAATATTGTGTGTACATGTATATTGGCATGCATGTGGTGTGCTATTGTTTTACATAAATTCTCCTTAAAAATGAGCATACATTGTAACTTATTTATAAGGAGAATTCTGTGATTGTAACAAATAAAATTAAATGTTTGTGTAATTCCGCCTCATAAATGCTGATTTTTACATTTATGATGCCCAATGATGCCGGTCCTAAGCCCATCAAACATTATTTTGTACAACTAACAGCAAGACTGTCTTATTTTAAAGGTTTTTCTAGCAAAGAGAATATAAATACTTTCTAGTTCCAAATAACTAGAGAATGCAATATGACACAAACTTGATTATGTAGGGTAGGGCAGTGTTGTTCCCAGTCGATTTTGGGGCTACCGTATCTAGACCTCAAAATTGCCGTATTTTGGGACAATATCAAAAAAAAATGCCGCAAGGTCTAATTTTGACATTAATTTGTATACAAGACTATTATGTTTCTTAGCTTTTTTTTTATTGGTCGTGGTCGTGGTGGTAGTGTATAGATTTTGAATTGTGGTTAGAAGTTATGTCTCATTTTCACTTGGAAATGGTTGTGGAATTCAAAACCATCTTAGATTATTATAGCTTTAATCGACAATGAAATGACAATGACAATCTATGGTTTATAACAAGGTTGCATATCACCACATTCTCCCCTAGTTAAGATGTATCATAGTCCCGGAGATATGCAGGAGGTTGTCGCTCCCTTGATGATCGGCGGGATGTCTCTGGGGATTGTTCTGGGGTAACATATTGCTCATCATTTTCCAGATCTTCGATATCTGGATCCTCGGTATCAGAGAGCTCATTCCCAGTGGGTGCTAAATGTCGATTCGAGACAACAAGCTCTCGGCCGTTTTGAAGTCTCACATGCGAGTGTTGGGGGTTGGTCTCCACTAGTTCGACTTCCTCTACTATTGGATCATATTTGCTTTTCTTTAAGTTGTTCTTCAAAAGTGCCCTTTCGGCCTGTGTGAGCCACGTCGGCATAGAATCTCCGTTCGCGGATCTGCGCGGATGAGAAAACATTCGCTCATGAGGAGTACAACCGGTGGCTGTGCACAATAACGATCTTATAGAATGCAGTGACTGTGCGAGAACAGTTTCCCAGCGACTAATGGGCAGATCTAATGTTTTTAACGAAAGTTGTACTGTCTTCCAAATAATACCGTTGTATCTCTCAGTTTGGCCATTGCCTTGAGGATTATATGGCGTGGTATAGCTTGTAGCTACTCCCATTCCGTGCAGGTAATCTTTTAGATCAGCAGATGCAAATGCGGTTCCTCTGTCTGAATGTACATAGTTCGGTATACCAAATACTGAGAATAACTCTGTTAACTTCTTTTTAACAGTTTCCGAACTTAGGTCTGAACACGGAAACGCGAAAGGAAATCTGGAGTATTCGTCTATTATGGTTAGTATGTAGCGATTGCCAGTATTACACGGTAGTGGGCCCTTGAAGTCAATTGAAATTCTTTCCAATGGAGCAGTTGCTTTTATTAAAGTGCCCTTTGTTCTAAGGAATCTAGGTTTTATTTCAGCACAGACCTTGCATGACCCCGTGATTCGCCTGACGTCTTCTACTGAAAATGGCAAGTTTTTCGCTCGGACCCAGTGAACCATGCGTGTTATACCGGGATGACATAGATTTTTATGCAGTTGAAAGAGTTTGTCGCTATTTGTTTGTGTTGATGCCGTTAGATTCGCTCTTGAGAGGGCATCAGCTACTACGTTATCCTTGCCTGGACGATATATGATATCGAAATTATAACTTGATAGTTCCAAGCGCCATCGCTGAATTTTATCATTCTTGATTTTAGAACTATGTTTTTGATCAAACATAAATGCTACTGACTTCTGATCAGTAATGAGTCGGAAAGTCTTTCCCATAAGAAATTGTCTCCACTTCCTTATGCTTTCCACGATAGCTGCAGCTTCTTTTTCTATTGATGAATGATTACGTTCAGAAGAGCTCAAAGTTCTCGAAAAAAATGCTACTGGTCTCCCTTCTTGGGTAAGAGTAGCTGCTATGGAGTGATCAGATGCATCGGTTTCTACGGTTAGTTGAATGTTTGGGTCGATAACGTTGATTGCTGATTTAGCTATTTCTAATTTTAAAGCTTGAAATGCTTGTTCTGCTTCAGAAGTTAGTGGGAGTTTCTCCGATTTCGCAAGGAATTTAATCTTGTCTGAAAATTTTGGGATCCATTTTGAATAATGTGCAAAAACGCCCATAGTTCTTCGAAGTGAGGATAGATTATCTGGTACTGGCATGTCCAGTAGAGGGCGCAGGCGTTCAGGATCCGGTTTGATTACGTTATTGCATATGTTATAGCCTAGTAAGTTTATATCAGTTTTTGAAAATTCGCTTTTCTGGATGTTCAAAGTTAGTTTGTAGCGAGACGCGATCTCTTGAAAAGATTGTAATCTCACGTCGTGCTCAGCTTGATTTTGACCACATATGGTTATGTCGTCCAAGTAAGCATATACTCCTTGCAGATGTTCCTTTTCTATGATAGTATTGATAGCTCGTTGAAATGCAGCCACACCGTTGGTTACACCAAACGGTATACGTCGAAATTGGTATAAATTTCCGCAAGCTTCAAAAGCTGTATATATTTTTTCGTGTTCTAAAATCGGTATCTGATGGTAAGCGCTGCGTAAATCTATTTTGCTGAAAATTTTATGTTTAGCTACCTTCGCGATAAGTCCATCTATTGATGGTAACGGATAAGCATCAAGTTCCGTGTATCTGTTTATTGTCCGTGAGTAATCGATGACCATCCTCTTCTTGTGATGCTCGCTAGACGTCACAAGAACTTGTGCTCTCCATGGTGAATGACTCGGTTCGATTATCTTGTCATCTAAAAGTTTTTGTATTTCAGCTTTGATAAATGTAGTATCAGAATCAGAGTGTCTTCGGGACTTTACAGCGATCGGCTTCTCAAATGGTAGTAGATTATGGAACAAGCTGACTGGTTTGATGTTTGCTTCAGATATAGCGCATAGTTTGAGTGTTGGTTTAGAACCACCGAATTTCATTTCTAAAGCCTTATGATTCTGCAAAATATCATGTCCAAGTATGATGTCTGAGCAAAGTCCATCCATTATCATGAGAGTGACGTCGATATTTTGATTTTGAATATTTAGTTTCAGTTTGCATGATCCAGTCACTTGCGTGCATAGATTTGTTGTGGCCATTGTAATCCTTTGCTTGCAGGGATATACATTCAGATCGCAGACATTAACAAGACGTCGATCGATAAAACTTGCTGTACTGCCAGTATCAATGAGTGCCTTTGCTGTTGTTTTGCTGTTTATGATAACTGGCACTATCGCTTTGTTAAGATCTGTTGCCGACAATATGCAAGAAAGATATGATGAGGTGGATGTTGCATGAGTAGCGTGTTCTTCTGGTAAATCACTTGCTGCTACTTGAGTACTTCTGTTAAGGCACACTTTCGAGAAGTGTCCCCTTTTACCGCATTTCGTACATGTAGTGTTGGAAGCAGGACATTCGCTCCGAGGGTGGCGTCGATTTCCACAGAAGTAGCAAGAATCTTGTTTTTTATTATCATTGGTAGCGCAATTCATAACAGAAGAAGGTTCTCGCCGGTAATTTTCATTTTGAATTTGTGCCATTTCTAGAGATCGCGCTTGTTCATACGCTTTATCAAGAGTAAGCGAAGTGTTTTCTAAGAGTCGCTGACGTATTGGTGATGACGATAGCCCTGAGATGAAGGCGTCTCGAATGAACTCACTTTCGTTTTGTTCGGCGTTTACTGATTTAAAGTCACAGTCTTTCGATAACAGTTTTAACGTTTGTATGTATTGATCAATAGATTCTCCCGTTTGTTGTTGCCTTTTGGCTAATCGGTAACGGGCGTATATCTCATTTACCGGTTTCAAAAATAACGCATCTAATTTTTGTATAGCTACGTCATAATCTTTTGAATCTTTGATGTGCGAATAGAGTATCGGAGATAAGTAATTGACTAATAATTGATATTTGCCGTCTTGACTTACTTTTTCTTTGTTTTGTATAGCTTGGATGAAATGATTAAATGTTGTCTTCCAATGAGTCCATAGATTCGATTGGTCCGAACTAGCTGAGGGATCGGCTTCGAATCTTTCAGGTCTTAGATATTTTTCCATTTTTATATTGTCGATTAAATTGTGGAATTCAAAACCATCTTAGATTATTATAGCTTTAATCGACAATGAAATGACAATGACAATCTATGGTTTATAACAAGGTTGCATATCACCACAATGGTATCTCTTCTTCTCTTATCTTCCTCAGTATCGACATATTCACCCTTAGATTTTCTAATTTTTCTGATCAATACATCACCGCTCACTAATCGTAACACTTTCTCTAAGCTCAGTGAAACGATGTTAACACAAACATCATTATCCAACATCTCTTTGACGTATTCATGGTGGGCGTTGTTCAACGGGGAATTCCGGGTACTCGGTGCTTAATTGTAATTGTGCTCGGTAATTATAATTGGCAGTTTATGATAACTTTTTCGTCGATTGCCGTATATTTCATACAAATATTAGTGCTGCCGTATGCCGTATATTTGAAGCACAACGTGTCTAAAAGCCGTATAATACGGCAATTGCCGTATGGAGAACAACACTAAGGTAGAGAGACGATAATGCATGGCCCAATAATTACCAAACCGATAATGTACAGCCCATATTATAGAGCATGATAATTGGTGTACCAGTACAGGGAATATCCTTGGAGGAATGAAAAGGGAATATCGAACTGTGCATTATCGGGCCCGTGCAGATATTGTATTGATATTGACTGTGCGTTATAACGCACAGTCAATAATGTACAGCCTGCGACCCTATTCCTGTGCGCTCGAGATTATCTCGGTGACTGTCTCTCTAATTTAAAATTTAATGGGAGTGAGTGAGAGAGAGATAAAAATGTCATTTCTCCGAATAGGGGCCCTGATATTCCATCTACTGGTACATACATTATCAGGCTTGTGCATTATTGGGACGTGCAATATCGTGCCGTACATTATTGACACAGGCCGATAATTCACACCTGAATAATGTACAGCCCTTAGACGAAGCATCATGTACAGCCTAATAAAAGGCAACCCTTATTGGCTGAGATCCTCTGTGTTTGAGGTATCTATCGATTTCGTGCTTCGTTTCAAAGTGGCTATACATGACCTGACCTGACATCATGTGAAAGAGATGGTTATATATACATTTCTGGGGAGCGAAAGGGATAAACTATAACCTTATAAGTTTTTTTCTTTTGCACGATATCAGGTCAGGTAATGTAGATAGATAGATAGATAGATAACTCTTTATTGTTCACACCAAAAATTACATGCATAATACAAAAATCTACTTAAAACTAGTGTAACAATTGGCGGCCTTATCGCTTAAAGCGATCTCTTCCAGGCAACCTTAGTACTTATTGACTTAGTACTTACTTAGTGAGACCGAGAAAAAATAAAACATAGATTACAAATTTAAGAATTACCGTTAGTATGTTAAAGTATTTTTTAATGACAACTCGGAAATCTTTGCGGTGTCAAAACTGATTATCTTATTAGGTTTTTTTTATAAAAGCCTGGAAACCTTCTGTTAAGCCTTAATGCCTTATTTGCATTATCGCGTCCAAACGAAGCATGGAATCAGAGGAGATCATACACACATCGATCAATAGGAGCAGAGTTATTCAGCCAATATCGGCTTGGTCGTCTTTTATCAGGCTGTGCACAAGAAGCATTACCTACAAGCTTCTTGGCTATACATGACCTGACCCGACATCGTGTGAAAAAGATGGCTATATATGAGTTTCCGCGGAGCGAAAGGGAAAACATATTTCACGCCCGATAATGCACAGCTTGATATTCCATGTACCGGTTCACCAAGTATCAGGCTGTACATTATCGGCTCTTACCTTGGTCGCATGAAGGCCTCGCTACATGGCCTGACCTGACATCGTTTAAAAGAGATGGCTATATATAAGTGTCGGGGGGAGCGAAAGGGAGAAGCTATAACCTTAATAGTTTGTTTCTTTTGCTCCCGTGAAATTCAAATCTACCTGTCCCTTTCACACGATTTCAGGTCACTTTTAAAAAGTGCCTGCCGGAGCCGGCAACAATGAAAGAATGGAACGGCTGCCAGGGGTTTAACTGGTCCGGCCAACCTATTGACATCCGACCCATATCTTTAACCGGAAGGGTTTCCGGGTTGATATAAAAGAAAAAAATAACGTGAACCTGCTGTTATCCGCCTCGTTTCTGTAACATAAAGGGTTTTTTTTTAAACTATACCTACCAAGGATCTTGTATCACACTGGATAGAGTGATTCGTTTGGCAGCGTGTCCACTTTCTGTTCGCGCGTTTAGTGAGTAGGGAAGTGAAAAATAGTGCAGAATCTATCGATAAAAATGTACACAGTGTACAAAACTAAGAATTTGTAAATTAAGAACACAATGTTTGCAAAAATATGTACTTTATTGAACATCGAAACTCGTAATTGCCATGTAAATAGTACTAATATATATATTATATATAGTAACTATGAAAGTTAATAAGTATCTACACCGTCTCCTAGTTTCTTTTATTCTTCCTAGTTTTTTAATTGACAGCCCAGTCATAAAACTAGATTTTTCAAAATGTTTTCAACAAAGTCGAGAGAATTTAGGTGACTCCCAGTTTTCGCACCTCACAGCCTTTATCCGCTGTTTTCTGATTTCCGGACATTTTGGAAACCTATAACAAAATGTTTTATTTTAATTAATTGTTTAACCATGACACAACATTGGTACAAATTATCATATATTTCAAGCCGCGAAAGCTTCAAAAAGATTAAAATTAATTATCGATAGAATACGTATCAAGCCGATTAAACGCGGAAAGGAATTAACAGTTCATGTTTCACTTAATGTAGTATATGTAGGATATTACAAGAATATTATTAGATAAATATCGACCAAATATCGACAAAGTTTGAAACGTGCAGTGGTACTTCACTAGCAGGAACACGTAAAACAATGCATTTATTTATCTTAAATTAATGCTTAAATTCATTACTAAATAACACTGCGTGATAGTTGTATGACTTCAAACATGTATATTCTTTAAGTGAAAGGAATATTTAGCTTTGATTCTGGTTATTTTAGGTAAAAAACGCTAAAAAGACTTACGCATGAAATGATAATTCTGGATCTTTTACTCCCCCTTTCGTTGTTCTCGGTGCACAATACACAGCACAACACGCCATAATGCCACTATGTATAACAATATTAAGTATTCACAGCGATATTTTGATCCAATTTGCTTTTTTAGTAAGACGGGTCGCAATGTTGTGACCGACTAGTCGGTCAAAGTGGACACAGAGTGCGAGGTTGCCAATCTTGCAATAGCTCTCTCGCTTACTCTATGCGACGACCCGTGAAATAAAAAGAGAAACATGACAATGTGAACGTCGGAGCGGCAACGTCTCATGGGTCTGTCCAGTATGATGCTTCGTCTAAGATACCTACCAATATCTGACTGATCGGTTATATTCAGAATAAAAAGTAGCCCATGTGTCAACATTTTTATTAGATAAATGGAAAGTTTACGAAGAACCTTTGTCATAAAACAAAATAATAGCTCAAGTATAGTTTTCGGAATCGGACATTAAGTTAAAGCGTTACATCCGTCACCACCTCCACTCCGTCTACCTCCGGTAACCGTTCCTTCCAAAATTATCCAGTCATCCGACTCATCCTCAGTTTTTTTATCGGAAGGAATAATTCACTTTTTAATAGCGCTTCGCGGCTTCGCTCCTCAACCTGCGGCAGCCGTCACAGTTTCACCGGCTCTGGCAGCAAATAAACTTTCAATTAAAAATATTTGAATAACCTTGTCGATTTCCGTACCTAGGAACGTAATCATATCTGTATACAGGGTCTCGTACACATAGCACACAATAAACATTACGACAAAACCACACGTTAATTCACTTGTCGCACGGCAAAATGTGCTCTTTGCTTACAGAAACAAGGATTATATACGCAGCATGTCATAAGGCGGTATTGCGTGAAAATAGAATAAACAAACCAGACAAAAACAACAACACATTCAAACATTGCCATACACACACCCAAATATATCAAACGCTATAATTGCCAGTGTAATCAAAAGTAACAGTTTATTTATTTAGTAACTTTGAGATCTTAGAGTAGCCATTGGAAAATCAGTTTTTAAAAATAGAAAATTAATTTAAAGCGTTATAAAATAATTTCTGACCAGGGCAAAACATTTTCAAACACGATATCATTAATGAAAGACCTCAAAATTGAAATGGGAGTGCCTTACAGGAAATTCCAATAAAGCTGATTATTCATGCACATTTATATTTTATTTTTTTCTTTCCTCTGAGAACATTTTGGCGTCGCACGTCTTGCGCATTTGCCAGTCTCAATAAGATGAAATATATTCAAGTTTTGGAAAATATTGTCACATAAAGTCATAGTGACAGTCAAAGGCAAGCAAAGTATGTCACGGTTAAGTCCAACTCATGTCCCAGTAAAGCGGTGAACACTTTACTAGAGCTTTCTATGGAGTTTTGGAAACAACAAGAAAAGTCACGTTTCACTACATTATATGATCCACCAACACTCGTGCATGTTCATGAACACTAAACCTATAAAAAATCATCGTTTACTTATTTTAGTTTTCGATAAAAACACAATAACGCGATAATACTTCTTCACATTCCCGCCAAAACTCCAAAGCTCGTTCATTCAATTCGTTCAATATCCAAAAAATCGCTCAGCTGCGTCTAGAGTGACATAACTAAAAAACAGTAATTTTCAACACAGCAATTTTAAATTATGAAATTAATATAAAATTCATTGTACAGTTGGCTATGGATTACTTGATGAGCTAACTGAGTATTAGCGATGAGGCGTATATACTAGAATAGGTGCAGAGATCACGTATATTTTGATACTAGGCCGCACCTAATCTCATCGACTTGATCCACCTATTCCACCTAGTCCACCTAGTATCATGAAAGACGCGCGCGCGCGCGCCTCGCAGACTTCGCTACGCCGCGTGGCACCATTCGGAGAAGTACATACGAAGTTTGTTTGTACCTAGCATGGAGGAAAAAACAGCACCTAGCAAACGTTGCGAGGCGCGTGGTGGTGCGGTTCACTGAACGTCGAAATTCACAAAACAGATGCCATCTTTCTCTAACGCACTAATACGTGCAATCTATCTATCTCAACTTAGGTCCGATACTTTCCGATACCTAGATACGCGACGAACTTCGTGGACTAGATACGCAATGTACTTCGTGGACTAGATACGCGAAGTAATTCGTGGACTCGACGGACTATTGCACGATATGATCTTGTCATCTTATTAAGTCAGTCGAGTACCGGCGATCTCTCGTAGCTATTTTTATATTATGTATAGGTACTTACGCTTCGCTTTGTTTGATACTTTGACGATATTATTTTGATAAAACTATTGAATATTTATATTATGATTTCATATTTAATATTGAAAAATACTTACTGTTAGTATATATCAAAAACTTAGAATATAAAAATAAAAAATAGATAAGAAAAAAAATTGCAAATATCAATGGAAAATAATTTGTGAAAAGATGATTCTTATTGTAGTTTTTCACGGGTCGGTACCAAACAAAAAAACAAAAAAAAAAAACTTTTCATTTACATAAGTTGTACATTATTATTAGGATTAAGGAATATTAGGAGTACACATTATGAAAATAAAATGATATTTTAATAATAATAATAAGATGATCTTTTATGGTTCTTTTTAAGGGCCGAACCGTGATACGGTACAGAAAGTTACGAAGTATAAGTTATGCATACATTGTACTGGCTAATACGCGAAGGAAGGATGATATGCCACAAGTACTTTGAAGTTTCAAACCGAGACTTTATTAATATTAGGTGGATTACGTGGACTAAGTGGATTAGGTAATTTGATCAAGTATCTGCGTGGACTAGAAATAGGTGCATATAGTCCCAAATTTACCTAGTATAATTCACCACTACTGAGTATACTTTATCCCCTATATATTGTGCTTACTCCAACAGTTTAAATCTTGAAAAGCAGTTACATTATTTGTAATGAAGAACCCCGTCAAAGTGAGCAAATGCAATGTAAGAATGCAGAGCGTCACTACTCTCATTCTGTCATTTCCTGAGAAAATTAAATGATAAACTTGTACTTCGCGCAGAACTGAGAACTCGCGACTTCTATAACTTCATAACTCCTGAGCCAATTTGGCCATATTTGAATACATTATTGTATTAAAATTAAACAAAACTGGATTAACGATTCACAAGTTATCGTCGGAGAAATATTATACACATATCCACAATAGCCGATTTGTTATGGTTAGGGCTTCGCTGACCTAAACGCCTTCGCATTCGCTTTACTAGTTAAATAACTGGAAGCCAGAATGACACGGATATTGGTAGAATTGTGACACTTGTCGCAGAAGTTATAAACCCTAGAAATCAAGTCAACTCAAAATCGGTTATTTTTGAGTTATGGCACTGTTGTCACAGAGGAACGAAATGTCACTGTCAATTTTGACAGTTCTGTGCGTTGCGTCTAAATAACAGTTGCGATATTATTTGCCGGTTTGGCAGTGACAGAGCGTCAACGTCAAGTCTAGTTTTATTTTAGCTCATGTTTTGGCTCCACATATAGTTATTTAGCCAGTGTCAATTTTCGTTATTTGCATGTAGTGTAGGTTGTATTTCACAATAAAAACAGGTCTAAGTCAACAGTCCTAGTCATACTTCAGTAGTGTGGGGGAAGCTTCTGTGGAGGTTTTGAAACAACACGAAAGGGTCACCCGGACTAGCGAGCAATGTTCCGTGCCATATTTAAAGTAAACACAGTGTATTGTATTTGAACACGTTTTTTTTTTTTTTTTTTTTTTTTTTTTTTATTTACAATATTTGAACACGTTTATTCGGGCCTTTTATTGAGTACGGTTTAAAATGCAAACATATTTACCATTGACATTGTCAGCGTGCAAAAAGTTGGTTTATGTAGAGAACCTTGGGCCACAGAATTCTCCTTATAATAAGTCTATGATGCTCATGCTCAAGCTTATGATGCTCATATTTTATTGGCTCCTGTCAGCCACATATTTTTTTTTTTTTTTTAATCTATTTTTTTATTAGGGCTTTAGTCGCCAAGCGATTATGCCAGCCCTGTTATACCACAATTTTGGTATCACTCAAAAGGGACGGGATTCAGCGTAGGGAGTCCCTACGCTGAATTAGTATGTCCGAGATCTTGGCATACAAGGACGTCGCTGCACCACAGGTGGGTGCGGCCAGGATTCCCTGAAACATGCCAACATCTCGGGGGTTTATGCCAAACTCATACAACATCTGGGATCTCATAGTCTCGCTCCGTCCACACTCGACCAGAAGATGGAAAACATCTTCTAGGGTTCCGCAGAGTGAGCAGGCAGGAGATTCAACCCTGCCCATTAAATGCTCAAAGTTGTTAAGAGGCATGTGGCCGGAGCGAAGTCTATGTGCTATTACAATAAGGCATCGTTTGATGTTGCTATTTGCACACCAAGGTATTCGAGGAGGTTCGGCCTGCAAAGTTCTATACCAAGTACCTTTTTCCAAAGATATGGTACTGTATCTAAGTTTCCATTTTTTATATATCTTATACTTGTATTTTACTAGAATGTCTGTACTTTCTGGTAAAATTTATACTTGAGAACCAGTTAACGTAGCGTCTTTTGCAAGTTGGTCAGCGACTTCATTTCCTTGAATACCAGTGTGCGAAGGAATCCACTGCAGTCTCAGATTCACACCCTTATTTAAAAGAAATAACGCTTTCTTTATGATTGAATAAGCTACGGTAGTGCTTCTGGCACCAGAAGCACATCGAGAGATATGCTGTAAAGCACTCCGACTATCAGTTAAAATGACAACCTGTGATATATCCGGCGAGGATATAATATAGGACAGTGCTTCTGACACTGCAAATAGCTCCACGGACATAATACAATTAGTATTCGATACAATTTTGAATTTCTCCTCTACATTGCGACTGGGAACGTAAAATGCTGCACCGCAACCTTCAGTTGCCTTTGAGCCGTCTGTATACAGACGGCTCAAGTTGTAAAAGTCCTTATATTTTGAATTCAACATGTGTAGGGAATTCGTTCTGAGAATTGTAGAATCATATTGTTTTTTTGATATTTCAATACCCTTTACTGTTGCTTCAATAAAACCTGTATTGATATTCGACATCCACGTATCTAGTGTAAACATGTTCAAAGGTTCACTGGAATGCATAATTTCAGTTTTAGTTTCATTTAATACTGCACTAAGAAGTGGTTTTTTCTTTTTCTGCCAATATCTTAAACTACATAGATCTGAGAGTTTATCTAGTGTGGAAACTGTTAATTTATCGGATAAAGATTGAACCTTTAAGCAATATTTAGTAGCTAGATATTGACGTCTTAGACAAAGAGGCTGTATACACAACTCGCACTCCATTACGTGTATGGGTGTGGTTCGGATAAAACCGCCCATTACACGCATTGCAGCATTTTGAATTTTATCAAGTTTATCCAAATGCGATTTTGCTGCAGTATCATAAATAAAGCTACTATAATCAATTCTACTGCGAATCAAAGCAATGTACAGCCGTCTAAGATGTTTGGGGTGTAAACCCCACGAAGTACCAGCTAATATTTTCAAAATATTCAACATTTTCATTGTCTTGATTTGAGTTTCGTTGATATGTGTTTTCCATAAGAGACACTTATCCAACCAAACGCCTAGATATTTAAACGTTTCAACAGACTTGATTTGGCAGTTATTAATACTTAAAATAATTGGAAGTGCTCCCCTGCCCCTTTGAAAACCACACCATTGTTTTTGTTGGCGAAGCTTGTAGTCCCAATAATTTTAATCTGCGTACCATCGAGTTCAAAGTGTTTTGAATATACAATACACTCCGATCAATGTTTTTATTTTGAGTAAAGAAAACAAAATCATCAGCGTATTGCAGTGCTGATACGTTTTGAAGGCCTAGACATAACCTGTGCGTAATTATATTAAATAATATAGGAGACATGGGATCACCCTGTGCTAATCCTCTGCCAGTCCATCTAATCAGAATGTCATCCTCAACGCAATCTTGAATTTTAAGACATCTTCGACTTAAGAAAGACCACAAATAATTACAGAACTGTGATCAGACATTTAAATTATCCAATATAGCCACTAGTACGTCTACAAGTACTTCATTGTAAGCATTTTGCACATCCAGAAACACAGCTAATGTTGTCATTTTATTAGAAAAACCTATTTGTATTTTTGAAACTAATCGTACTACACAGTCTACACAAGATTGACATTTCCTAAAGCCGCTTGTAATCGGAGGTATAATTTTTCTCAACAAACCATTCTATTCGCTTACACAGCATCGAATGAAATATTTTACATATACATGATATTAAAGAAATTGGCCTAAATTTAGATGGTTCATTATTACTATTAGGTTTAGGAATGGGCACTACCTTTATGTTACGCCACTGATCAGGCACTAAAGAATATTTAAAAATAGTGTTGAACATCTGAAGTAAAAACAACTTACCGTCGGGAGGTAAGTAATATATCATTGAATAAGTGATTTGATCTTCCCCTGGTGCAGTGTCCTTCTTTTTAAGACAGTTGTGTAGATCTTGTATAGAAAAACCGCTTTCTAATTTAGTATTTTGTGAGTTAAATGAAGGCATTTGTGGTTGAACAAAATCGGGAGCTAAACTGTGTAACAATTCATCTTTTTGACCTTTAGAAGCAGTTAAGTTATTTCGTTTTAAACCTTTCATCCAGCGCATACGACGCCACATATCCGATGAATTTACCGTTTCACTTATGCAAAATTGTTGCCAACTAGTTGAACGCGCTTTTCGGTGTATTATAAGGCTTAGGCTGAAAGGTTTGTATTGGCTCTGTACAAATTTTAATCATAGGTATACTTTTACTTGCCGCATAGTGTAATTTATTGATGAAAAAAGTCGTAAGTCGGCTGGAGATTGTTTTCATCTAATAATAAAAAATCAAAATTATTGTCAGCCACATGAGTGACGCCGTTTTAACGTGCTCATGACTAAGAAAAAATAAAAAGCTATCTTTAATCAAAGTTGCCGCCACATTCACCAACACTAAAGATGTCTATACATGGCCTGACCCATGAAGCTACCTACAGCTTCATGGCTTAACCTGACATCGTGTGAAAGGGAAATCTAGACATGAATTTCACGGGAGCAAGAGAAACAAACTATTAAGGTTATAGCTTTTCCCTTTCACTCCCCAAGAAACTTGTATATAGCCATCTCTTTCATACGATGTCAGGTCAGACCATGTATAGGCCAGGAAGCTGTAGGCTTCATGGTATAGGCACTCTAATGCAAGATCACGATCACTCACGAGCACGTAATGGCAATGTAAAAAACCAAGGGAAAATACCGGTTTTTTTGTGCCTGTTTCTGAGAGATTTTGTTTGTGTCCATAAAAATCCCAGTAGTCAGTATCCGCCACTTGATGGGGATGGGGCATGACCAAGAAGATTGTAGGATGACTTGCTTTGTTTGACTAATATTATACTCCATTAAAAATATAACAAAAATTGACACAGGCCAAATACACAACAAGTGAAGTCAAAATAGGAGTTTTGGCGGGAACGTGAAGAATTCATGTCGCGTCATTTTATTACTTTCCAAAACTTGTGTTATTTCGAGTGTTAATGTGTAAAAACGGTGAATTTTTACCCGTTAAGTGTTCGTGAACATGCACGAGTGTTGTGAATGGTAAAATGTCGTGAAACGTGAATTTTCGTGTTGTTTCCAAAACTCAATAGAAGGCTCTAGTAAAGTTTTCACCACTTTACTGGAGCATGACTTGGACTTGACCGTGACTTGCTTTGCTCGCCTTTGACTGTGCCTTGTTTGATATTATTTAACAAAACTTGAAAATATATAAGTATATACTTGAAACTAGCAAATGCATAAGACGTGCGACGCCAAAATCCTCTCAGGAGGAAAGAGAAAAAAAAAAAAAGTTGATATATATAAGAGAAAAAAAAAACAAAATTTACAAACGTCGAAATTCTGCATGTCACTGATTTGTTTGCAACTTTGCTGTCGTTTTAAATAATTAATTTTCGATAAATTTCGTGAGTTGGTCAGAACACAACATGTTGGGCATTCAAGAGAACTTCCCCGAGTATGCCATCCCTGGGGCGAAGCAACTCTCCTTCGAGCCGTACGCGGACAACGGCGGCAGCGTCGTCGCCATCGCCGGTGAGGACTACGCCGTGATTGGCGCGGACACCCGACTCAGCACGGGCTTCTCCATCTACACCCGAGATCAAAAGAAGCTGTTCCGTCTGTCAGAGCGCACGGTGCTGGGTGCGACCGGGTGCTGGTGCGACACGCTGACGCTCACGAGGCTCCTGTCGGCGCGTCTGCAGATGTATTCGCACGAGCACAATAAGGCAATGTCTACACCCGCGGTTGCGCAGATGCTCTCCACGCTCCTCTACTACAAGCGATTCTTCCCGTACTACGTGTCGAACGTGCTGGCCGGTTTGGATGCGGAGGGCCGCGGCTGCGTCTACAGCTACGACCCTATCGGGCACTGCGAGCGCTCCAATTACCGTGCTGGAGGCTCCGCGGGCGCGCAGCTGCAGCCCCTGCTCGACAATCAGATTGGCCTCAAGAACATGCAAAATGTAACGGAGGCTCCCTTGCCTAAAGAGAAAGCACTCGCTCTGCTGAAGGACGTTTTCATCAGCGCCGCCGAGCGTGACATCTACACAGGAGACTGCATTTACATTCTCATAATCACTGCTAATGGTATTCAGGAAGAGAAATTCCAGCTTCGTAAAGATTAGTTATTTTTGTAAAAAATAAATTCTAAATATAGTACCATGACTTTTTCTTCAGCAGATTGTCGGATTTAATATGACCTACCCTTTTTGTTGTATTCCAATAAAAGTAATCTCAACTGTTAACAAGTAACCGGGTTTATTGTTAAAAAATAATAATTAGTTTAAAGTAATAATTACAGGTAACTACATTATAACTTAACACATTTTTGTTCATATGTACAATATTATAATTACATATTAGAACTGAATTAAATATCTCATACAATTCATTTATTGTACTTAGGCATAACAAATATATTCTCTGGAAATATTTTATCGAACATTTGGCTGACTACTTCCTGAGTGGAGTTGTCACCGATGACGGTGGCTTTTAACCTCGGTGGAGTGGTGTTGCCTGGGAACAACGGGTGGATGTTGTAGCAGAGCTCCACTCTATCATGAGGTGGCACAGTCACTGACAGTTTCTTATAACCAGAGAACATGTAAGCATCAGTACCTTCCACTGTTATTGTCAACCGGATGGGTTTGTTGGACTTTCCTATCAAGGTACATTTGAGAGGCATGGAACTCAATAAGTCCACTACTTCTGGGTAATTGACTTCTACTGCAATGGGGCAATTATCAACTTCCAGTCCAGGCAGAGCTGTGCTGCTCATCACACACTGTCCTGCCGTGTTCATCTTTCTCCGCCAAGTTATGTTGTAGAGCCCTACTCTTGTAGGATTATCCTTCGGCTTATACTTTGCCTGTATGCAAATAGCATCAGATGCTATATTCTTCTCTGCTACTTCAAGATTGTTAATGCAAGATGGGGGCTTGCTCTCATCTCCATAGCCATAACAATCTATGAGCTCCAATTCCGTAGCCATTATCAAAAGATCCCAGGGACTCAAGATCTTTATCTGGGGCATCACAATAAATGGATCATCAATGAAGCATTTGGATATGGGTTTGAAGTTCATGGCCACAAAATTTGTGTTCACTTCGAATGGCTTGATTACAGTTATCTTAGTTGTAAATTCCTTCACACACTCCAATTTTGTTATCTCCGGAAGATCTATAAAATAGGATACTTTTATCTGAACCGTGGTGGTCGCAGTTCTATTTGTCTTTAGATAAAATATGTTTGAGTAATTTGAGTTATTGCCAATATTACCAATATGAATGTACAGTGGCTGTGTTTGTGACTCCCCTTCTTTCAAACTGAGTTCTGTGACTGTGTCCGGGTTTGGGTTGTCAGGTGAACTGAGCAAGTTGAGAGTAAGTTTCATGTCATACACGGGGTGATCTTCATTATTTGTGATAGTCAATGTTGTAGGAAACCATTCCCCTTGCAAGGCGGGGCTCTGGTTCACAACACTCATTGATAACCTACATTCCCTAGAGATAATAGAGGCCACTGTCAAAGGCACAATACAATCAAACTCAAAGTCAGCCTTAGGGCTTATTATCAAGTGTAAGAGTTCCGGATGGATTGCACAATCGGCTACTTTATCATCCATTTTGAAATTTAACACTATTTTCCTTTTTCTGTCAGAATCCAGTACAAAGGACACATTCTTGATGTGTAATTCTGAGCCATTATCATGAGGGTTCGACTTAAATTGACATATGAATTTTTTCACCTTCCTGCCTTCCAGGTGTATGCTTCCACTGCTACTCTCTATAAAAGGTATTTCAATAGTTTCTGTAGCACTAGATATTGTCAAGAAAGCCTTTTTCACTTCAAGGGCAGCCGAGAAAGACAACCTTACATATAATTCAATTTGTATAATCTCATCCATTCTGTACTTTTGCTGCTTGAACTTTGGCTTGACTTCCAGAAAGCTGGATATGTTGGCCATATCAACGGACACTGTGAGTGGTTCATCTTGTACCGCCGTCTGCCACAACTCAAGCGCGCGCGTATTGCCACCCGCTGGAAGGTCTGGTTCAGGCCCCGGTATGTTTAAATTCAGAACAGATATAATATTTCTGAAAATTCTATCTTTATCATCATTTGGCACTTGAATGTACTTCGATAGAGCTTCAATTGATAGCTGGACATAATCTTGTATTTTTGCCGAGAGGTAAGCGCACTGCAGGGCTCTATTCAGCACGTGAGAAGCGAGGAACCACCATTTTTCTCTCCGGTAATCCCAGAGCATGTGAGACAGAAGTGTCAAAGCTTTCCCATAGTCAGCGGAGTAGTAGTACTCGTTCGCCATTTCGACCACCAGCTGCTTCCTCATCCGTGGAGAGTGGAATGTTTTAAACTGGGAGATCGCACACCCAAGGAAACTTATGATCATGTTGGAGTGGTTGAAGATACGCTCATTGTACTGCAGTGCAAGGACAGCTGCTCGCTCCTTCTGTGGGTCGTGAGGGTCGGCACTGAGTCGGCCCGGCCGCCATGCCCGCTGACCATAGAACTCTACAATGCCTTCCATCGGATCCGGAGTAGGTGGGTGCTGAGCTTCACTGCACACAGACCTCATTGCTTGCCGCCTTTTCACAGTGTACTGAGCAGCATGCTGGTAGTAGAAGCCCGGATGCTGAGACTGTATCGCCGGGAGCCCTGCTCGGATCGCCTCATCAAACAGCTCCCCAAAGGCACTATACTGTCTGGCTATCCAGCCATAATGTTCAAACAGTAATTCTGTCGACCCAACCCTATTTTTGTACCTCTCAATGTGAGACTTAAGCTGAGCAATTGCATCTCGCGGTAGATTAAGGGCAAATAGGAGCTTGCAGAGCTTATAGTTGATGTATCCAGCAACTGTCCTCACCTCGTGAGTGTTGGTGTCGACTGTCCGGGTTTCTAGTAGATTGTTATAAGAGTGCATATAGTGCTTGTGGGCAGTGCTCAGATCCTGCTTGAGCTCGTTGAGGAAGCCCAGCTTGAATTGATGCCTCACGAACAAGTACTGGTGGGTAGTTTTATTGAGATGATCCCTGTGCTGCTTGATGTTTTTGGATTCATGATGGTAGTAATTCTGTGCGATGTCATAGAAGGCATTCTCGAGGCGCACAATATATCCGATGAGGTGGTCGCTGTGTGGCAGCACGAATAGCGCTTTGGATTGTATCTCGCATGCGGCGCAGAGTGCCTGCGCGCGCTCAGCGCCCAGCATGTATTCGGAAGGCGGCGGCGATAGCCGACTTTGAATAACCACAACGGCGATGCGTGTGGCATGGCCCTCCACGGCAGCGCGAATGGACTGAACCTTTGAGGCACATTCGATCGTCTTCTCGTTCCACTGCGGATCGTTCCAGTCCATGTCGTAGAATATCACCACCACGGCGGGGATTAGTGAGATGCGCTTGTGGATCCAGTTCTTCTTGAGGATGCCCTTCGGGATGTACCACTCGTAAGAGCTCCGCTTGGGCTTCACCACGGGGAACTCGAACGTGTTGTTGAGCAGCTTGAAGCGAACTGGCGTGCGATCAGCGCGCCGGTTGTTCGAGAACGCGTCCCATATCTCCTTGTGCACTGCGTTGTTTACGGCGTCCAGACCAGAAAGCCCGATTAGCGCCAGGGGCTTCAGGATGATCTCATGAGGGAACTCGGTAGTATCTCTCGGTTGTGTCGCCATGGTTCTGGATTATTTAGCGTGTGTTCGGCTACCACGCTAAGAAAGTGTTTCTTTTGTTACTTCATTTCAAAGGTAGGCATCCTTACTATCCGTAAAATGAAAATTGATTACTCTCGACAATCCTACTAACTCAAATTCCAACACAACACCACCCATTAGCAAATTTCGTGTTGCCATCTCATATTTTGAAAAGCAGCTATTCGAAGCTAAAACGGGTATAACATTTAGCTGGGACCCTATTCGGAGATATGTCATTTTATCTCGGTCACTCTCACTCCCATTAAATTCTAAATTAGAGAGACAGTGACCGAGATAAAATGTCATTTCTCCGAATAGGGGCCCAGGTTGTGAGAACGAAACGCAAAAAAAAAAAAAAACTAGCCGCACCCTGCAGTCTATTAGGGTGTCTACACATGGCCTGACCTGACATCGTTTGAAAGGGACAGGTAGATATGAATTTCACGGGAGCAAAAGAAACAAACTATTAAGGTTATAGCTTCTCCCTTTCGCTCCCCAAGAAACTTATATATAGCCATCTCTTTCAGACGATGTCAGGTTGTAGGTGATCTATATGGTGTAAGGTCTTAATAAAATGTTTTATCACGTTAGAAGCTGCCTTTTTATTTGTTTACATTAAATTATAATATAATATTAATTGAAGAGATCAATCACATATTTTTAGTAACAGAGTTGTGTGACAGACAGACATCATCTTCAATATTAGAATGGTGAAGTGTAAAAAGGTTACTTCACAATAAGAAGTTTCAATACAGGTCAGGCCATGTGTAGAAACCTTAACCATGAGCCTGCTTGCTATATGTATTTATTTTTTAATATCTTGCTGTTTGATGTACCTTTTGCTTATGTTTATGTTAATAAAGGCATTTTAAGGTTCAACCACAGTAAAAATTGCTAAATCTAACTAGAAAAGAGCTAAGGCAAAAGTGAAATATCACAAACGTCAACGTCCAATATCCAATACGCTGTTTTGGCGGGAACGTGAAGAAATCATGTCGCGTCTTTTTATTATTGTGGTGATATGCAACCTTGTTATAAACCATAGATTGTCATTGTCATTTCATTGTCGATTAAAGCTATAATAATCTAAAATGGTTTTGAATTCCACAATTTAATCGACAATATAAAAATGGAAAAATATCTAAGACCTGAAAGATTCGAAGCCGATCCCTCAGCTAGTTCGGACCAATCGAATCTATGGACTCATTGGAAGACAACATTTAATCATTTCATCCAAGCTATACAAAACAAAGAAAAAGTAAGTCAAAACGGCAAATATCAATTATTAGTCAATTACTTATCTCCGATACTCTATTCGCACATCAAAGATTCAAAAGATTATGACGTAGCTATACAAAAATTAGATGCGTTATTTTTGAAACCGGTAAATGAGATATACGCCCGTTACCGATTAGCCAAAAGGCAACAACAAACGGGAGAATCTATTGATCAATACATACAAACGTTAAAACTGTTATCGAAAGACTGTGACTTTAAATCAGTAAACGCCGAACAAAACGAAAGTGAGTTCATTCGAGACGCCTTCATCTCAGGGCTATCGTCATCACCAATACGTCAGCGACTCTTAGAAAACACTTCGCTTACTCTTGATAAAGCGTATGAACAAGCGCGATCTCTAGAAATGGCACAAATTCAAAATGAAAATTACCGGCGAGAACCTTCTTCTGTTATGAATTGCGCTACCAATGATAATAAAAAACAAGATTCTTGCTACTTCTGTGGAAATCGACGCCACCCTCGGAGCGAATGTCCTGCTTCCAACACTACATGTACGAAATGCGGTAAAAGGGGACACTTCTCGAAAGTGTGCCTTAACAGAAGTACTCAAGTAGCAGCAAGTGATTTACCAGAAGAACACGCTACTCATGCAATATCCACCTCATCATATCTTTCTTGCATATTGTCGGCAACTGATCTTAACAAAGCGATAGTGCCAGTTATCATAAACAGCAAAACAACAGCAAAGGCACTCATTGATACTGGCAGTACAGCAAGTTTTATCGATCGACGTCTTGTTAATGTCTGCAATCTGAATGTATATCCCTGCAAGCAAAGGATTACAATGGCCACAACAAATCTATGCACGCAAGTGACTGGATCATGCAAACTGAAACTAAATATTCAAAATCAATATATTGACGTCACTCTCATGATAATGGATGGACTTTGCTCAGACATCATACTTGGACATGATATTTTGCAGAATCATAAGGCTTTAGAAATGAAATTCGGTGGTTCTAAACCAACACTCAAACTATGCGCTATATCTGAAGCAAACATCAAACCAGTCAGCTTGTTCCATAATCTACTACCATTTGAGAAGCCGATCGCTGTAAAGTCCCGAAGACACTCTGATTCTGATACTACATTTATCAAAGCTGAAATACAAAAACTTTTAGATGACAAGATAATCGAACCGAGTCATTCCCCATGGAGAGCACAAGTTCTTGTGACGTCTAGCGAGCATCACAAGAAGAGGATGGTCATCGATTACTCACGGACAATAAACAGATACACGGAACTTGATGCTTATCCGTTACCATCAATAGATGGACTTATCGCGAAGGTAGCTAAACATAAAATTTTCAGCAAAATAGATTTACGCAGCGCTTACCATCAGATACCGATTTTAGAACACGAAAAAATATATACAGCTTTTGAAGCTTGCGGAAATTTATACCAATTTCGACGTATACCGTTTGGTGTAACCAACGGTGTGGCTGCATTTCAACGAGCTATCAATACTATCATAGAAAAGGAACATCTGCAAGGAGTATATGCTTACTTGGACGACATAACCATATGTGGTCAAAATCAAGCTGAGCACGACGTGAGATTACAATCTTTTCAAGAGATCGCGTCTCGCTACAAACTAACTTTGAACATCCAGAAAAGCGAATTTTCAAAAACTGATATAAACTTACTAGGCTATAACATATGCAATAACGTAATCAAACCGGATCCTGAACGCCTGCGCCCTCTACTGGACATGCCAGTACCAGATAATCTATCCTCACTTCGAAGAACTATGGGCGTTTTTGCACATTATTCAAAATGGATCCCAAAATTCTCAGACAAGATTAAATTCCTTGCGAAATCGGAGAAACTCCCACTAACTTCTGAAGCAGAACAAGCATTTCAAGCTTTAAAATTAGAAATAGCTAAATCAGCAATCAACGTTATCGACCCAAACATTCAACTAACCGTAGAAACCGATGCATCTGATCACTCCATAGCAGCTACTCTTACCCAAGAAGGGAGACCAGTAGCATTTTTTTCGAGAACTTTGAGCTCTTCTGAACGTAATCATTCATCAATAGAAAAAGAAGCTGCAGCTATCGTGGAAAGCATAAGGAAGTGGAGACAATTTCTTATGGGAAAGACTTTCCGACTCATTACTGATCAGAAGTCAGTAGCATTTATGTTTGATCAAAAACATAGTTCTAAAATCAAGAATGATAAAATTCAGCGATGGCGCTTGGAACTATCAAGTTATAATTTCGATATCATATATCGTCCAGGCAAGGATAACGTAGTAGCTGATGCCCTCTCAAGAGCGAATCTAACGGCATCAACACAAACAAATAGCGACAAACTCTTTCAACTGCATAAAAATCTATGTCATCCCGGTATAACACGCATGGTTCACTGGGTCCGAGCGAAAAACTTGCCATTTTCAGTAGAAGACGTCAGGCGAATCACGGGGTCATGCAAGGTCTGTGCTGAAATAAAACCTAGATTCCTTAGAACAAAGGGCACTTTAATAAAAGCAACTGCTCCATTGGAAAGAATTTCAATTGACTTCAAGGGCCCACTACCATGTAATACTGGCAATCGCTACATACTAACCATAATAGACGAATACTCCAGATTTCCTTTCGCGTTTCCGTGTTCAGACCTAAGTTCGGAAACTGTTAAAAAGAAGTTAACAGAGTTATTCTCAGTATTTGGTATACCGAACTATGTACATTCAGACAGAGGAACCGCATTTGTATCTGCTGATCTAAAAGATTACCTGCACGGAATGGGAGTAGCTACAAGCTATACCACGCCATATAATCCTCAAGGCAATGGCCAAACTGAGAGATACAACGGTATTATTTGGAAGACAGTACAACTTTCGTTAAAAACATTAGATCTGCCCATTAGTCGCTGGGAAACTGTTCTCGCACAGTCACTGCATTCTATAAGATCGTTATTGTGCACAGCCACCGGTTGTACTCCTCATGAGCGAATGTTTTCTCATCCGCGCAGATCCGCGAACGGAGATTCTATGCCGACGTGGCTCACACAGGCCGAAAGGGCACTTTTGAAGAACAACTTAAAGAAAAGCAAATATGATCCAATAGTAGAGGAAGTCGAACTAGTGGAGACCAACCCCCAACACTCGCATGTGAGACTTCAAAACGGCCGAGAGCTTGTTGTCTCGAATCGACATTTAGCACCCACTGGGAATGAGCTCTCTGATACCGAGGATCCAGATATCGAAGATCTGGAAAATGATGAGCAATATGTTACCCCAGAACAATCCCCAGAGACATCCCGCCGATCATCAAGGGAGCGACAACCTCCTGCATATCTCCGGGACTATGATACATCTTAACTAGGGGAGAATGTGGTGATATGCAACCTTGTTATAAACCATAGATTGTCATTGTCATTTCATTGTCGATTAAAGCTATAATAATCTAAAATGGTTTTGAATTCCACAATTATTTTCAAAAACTTTTGTTATTTCGAGTGTTAATGTGTAAAAACGGTGAATTTTTACCCGTTAAGTGTTCGTGAACATGCACGAGTGTTGGTGAATGGTATAATCTCGTGGAACGTGATTTTTCGTGTTGTTTCCAAAACTCCATGGAAAGCTTTAGTTTTCACCACTTTACTGGGGCATGACTTGGATTTGACCGTGACTTGCTTTGCTCGCCTTTGAATGAGACTATGACTTGTTTGATAACATTTAACAAAACTTGAAAATATATAAGTTTACTTGACACTGGCAAATGCATAAGACGTGTGACGCCAAAATTCTCTTAGGAGGTAAGAGAAAAAAAAAATACAAATGTAGGAGTTTTGGCGGGAACGTGAAGAATCCATGTCGCATCATTATAATAATTTTATGATTTATTCACATATAGTATGATTTATCATCTTCCTATAATTGGTAAGACTTTACTGTTAGAAATATATAATTTAGTATTTTTACATGGATCTATACCAGACCAATGGCGTCAAATCAAAGTGATACCTATACCCAAACCAAATACGAATAATAATACTACACCAAAGCTTAGGCCCATCTCACTTATATCTTGTATGTGTAAAATCTTTCACATAATGTTAACTAAGAGACTTGAATGGTTTATTGAAAGAAACAATATACTAGCCTGTACTACATCAGGGTTTCGTAGATGCCAATCTAGTGTGGATTGTATAGCAAGATTGTCATTACATATACAATCTGGCTTTGTTGAGAAAATACCGACACTAGCATGTTTTTTAGACATCGATAATGCATATAATAATGTACTTATAGATCAACTTGTTTTGAGAATGGATGAATTTGGAATTGGTGCTAAAATATGTAATTATATATTCCAGTTTCTTAGATTGCGATGTTTAACTATAAAAAATAATAGTGACAATAGCATAATAACAAGATGGACAGGTAAAGGTTTAGCCCAGGGTGATCCAATGTCTCCAATATTATTTAATGTAATTACAGCAATAATTAGTCAATCTATTGGTGAAATGTATGTGTTACAATATGCTGATGACTTTGTCCTTTATGTACAAGATAAAGATTTGCAAAAAAGTATAGTAGACATGCAGGACTGCATAGCTTGGGTTTCCTCATGTCTGGATCAAATAGGTTTGAGAATCTCTCTTTTGAAAACCAAACTATGTCTGTTTAGTAGAGGTAAACGAAGAGAACATATATCTGTAAGTGTAGATGATAACCTTATTTCAGCAGTGGATTGCGTTAGATACCTAGGTATTTGGATGGATAGATCCTTGACTTGGGCCAGACATATAAATGAGGTTCGAGATAAATCTATTAAACTACTAAATATTCTTAAAATATTAGGAGGATCGTCCTGGGGTGTCCATCCAAAACACCTTCGAAGAGTCTATATTTCATTAGTTAGAAGTAGGATTGATTACTCAAGTTTCATATATGACAATGCAGCTAAAACTAACCTAGTAAAATTAGACCGAGTTCAAAATGCTGCATTGCGTGTGGTGGGGGGATTCATTAAAACCACCCCGAAACACGTAATGGAACATGAGCTTTGTGTACCTCCTCTTTATTTGCGTCGCAAGTACCTCGCAACAAGATACTGTCTTAGATCACAGTCATGGGCTAGAAATATTACTATAGGTAGATTGGATAGTTTCTTGAATTTGAATTTATCAAAATTAAAAAAGTGGCCATTACTCTTAAGTGTTTACAATGAGACAAAGAAAGAAAAAATTAATAAGAGTTATCCTCTACCTATGTTCTCTTTGGACACTTGGGTTTCAAATATTGATATGAATTTTATTCAAACCAAAGTTGATGACATAATAGAACCCAAAAAGAATTATGATCAAAAAATTTTAAAATACAATACACTACATATGTTAGGAAATAAATACAATAGGTGGCATAAAATTTACACTGATGGGTCTCAAACGCAAAATGGCCGCGGCGCGGCCTACTGTGATCCCAGTCGCAATGTGAGAGAGGGTTTTAAACTAAATGAGTCTAATTATTCAATTATGTTCGTGGAGCTGTTTGCGATCTCGGAGGCGCTGTCTTATGTCATTGGCGCTGGACTTCCAAAGGCAGTAATTTTGTCTGATAGCAAAAGTGCCTTGCAACACGTGGCTCGATGTGCTTCTGGACACAGAAGCTCCTCGATAGCCTACACCATACTAAATAAAGTCCTAGCGCTGGAGTCTGAGGGGGTGCTCCTAGGGTTGCAATGGATTCCTGCACATATTGGCCTGCGTGGTAATGAGGAGGCTGATAAACTTGCTAAAGACGCAATATCAAGCGGTAATGAAGTTTATTTGAGACCTGAATACACAGAGACACTAATCAATTACAAAAACTGTATCAAAATACAATGGAAGGAATACTTTGATATTGTTTCAAAAGAAAAGGGTATATGGTATCGAACAATGCAAAGTGAGCCTCCTCACATACCATGGTGGACCAATGTGAACTTGACACGGAAAAACATTGTAACAGCTCATAGGTTGCGCTCTGGACACATGCCGCTGAATAACTTTAAATGTCTGATGAGACAAGTAGACAACCCTAGTTGTGATATGTGTGGTGCCGCTGTGGAAGATGTTTTCCATTTCCTTATGGAGTGTGTCCACAGTACATCTATGCGAGATAACCTTTTTGAAACATATAGTCTAAATAAGCTAGATGTAGGACTGATTCAGAGCATCTTATCGGCGCCTACATCTGGTGCGGCTAGGATGCTCTATCAGTCGGCCTGTAGGCTCTTTAAAACTAGAGTCTCTCTTTAAATTTATTTTATATTTGTGCGTTAACTATGGGACTGACATAGTCAAATGTGACTCAATGTCCCTAAATAAAAGAAGATAATATATATAATATATAATAATTTTCAAAACTTGTGTTATTTCGAATGTTTATGTATAAAAATGGTGGCTTTTCATTAATTAAAGTGTTCGTGAACGTGCACGAGTGTTGGTGAATAGTATAATTTTGTGAAACGTGACTCTTAGTGTTGTTTCCAAAACTCCATAGAAACTTCTAGTAAAGTCTGCACTACTTTACTGGGGCTTGACGTGGACTTGACCGTGACTTACTTTGCTTGACTTACACTATGACTGAGACTTATTTATTTCTGAAATATTTGACTTCACGTGAAATATTACAATACTTGACACTGGCTAAATACACAACATGTGGAGCCAAAAAATAAGAGTAGAAAAAAAAGTCTTGTTCACAAAAAAGACTAAATTATTATTTCTAGCGTGTTTTGAATGTTTTGATATCATGATCAGTTCAGAACAAACCACATCAGAACTTTAGATAAAATAAGTATCCTTTCATTAAATACAACGAACTATGGCTTCACAAGCGCTCGCGTCGCTCACGGCGACCTACACCGACTCTGAAGGCGAAGAAGATATGGAAGACCAGACACCCGACAAAGAAGAGTCAAGGGAAACGCATTCGCTCCCAACGAGTCCTAAGAAGCACGAAGATACTAGCAAACCTGGTTCGGCGCCTGTATCTCCGAAGAGAAGGTTAGTCTCGTACGTGGACGACACAGTGGTATCTGATGAGGAGCAGCTGTCGGGGGCCGAGAGCCGCGACGACATGCGGCGGCTGTCCATGGAGACGGACACGGACGAGGCGCCGCCGCCACCCGAGCCCGAGGTCGGTGCCATCCCGCCCGAGCCGCCCGGGAAGTGCCCCAAGGAGCTGCAGGACAATATCGCGCGCTTCTATACCCGCATGCTCACAGAAGGACTCGACATGAACAAAATAATACAGGACAAAAAAAACTTCAGAAACCCTAGCATTTATGAAAAACTCATTCAGTTCTGTGACATTAATGAACTGGACACTAACTACCCTCCAGAAATCTATGATCCTTTGAAATGGGGAAAGGAATCTTTTTACGATGAGTTGTCTCGTGTACAAAAGGTGGAAATGGATAGGCGAGAAAAGGAGAAGAAGGAAAAATTATCTAAAATTGACTTCATTAGTGGTGTTGCGAAGAAACCAGAGAGCGATGATGAGAAGAAGAGGAAATCAAAGTGGGACCAGGCAGCGCCAAACGCTTCTAACAAGCCAACTATCAAGCAGCCCGGGCTGGTGCAGCAGCCTCTCACCAGCAATGTAACGGGCACCAAGGGAACCATCATATCAGCTTACGGATCACTCACCAAGAAAGCCAAGATATGATTGAAGCGTAACAATATCTTTGAGATATTAAAATAGGAGAAATCTAGTGAAATTCTAATTGATGCAGTACTGAGGGCTCCTGGCAAGTGCAAGACTCAATCAAAGATGGGTGCTAAAAAACTGATGTTACAGTCTTACAGTACTTAGTTTTTATTGATTTGTAATATTGGTGATAGTTTCTTTACCTCCATACCAAATTTCATCCAAACCCATTTAGCTGTTATGAGTTGAACGGGAACAAACACACTAACACACTTACACATAAACTTTCACATTTATAACATTCGTGTCAAGATATATGTATTGTTATACCTACAATACTTTTAAAACAATTTGTCTTGTTTAATTATTTATTATAGAGAGCAGAGTGGGAGTTTAGACTAAAACCTACTGACGAGACAAGAAACTTGGTATCTGGGTGGCTGCTCCTAGCTGGGTCACTACTACCAAAGATACTTTACTAATAGTAACTTCAGCCAAACAGTTTGTATATTAATGTAATCGTAAAGAAAAACCAACCAACCCTCTTTTTACCAGACTGCCCAAGAAAAAGAGTAATGATTTTGCGGTGTATGTAAGTACTAGCTGTGCCCCTCGGTTTCACCTGCTATTCTATAGAAACCGAATATAGATCCGGAATAAAAAGTAGCCTATGTGTTAGCTACCTCCATATATTCAAATCCTTTCATCAGTTACAAAGTTGAACGGGAACAAACACACCTACATACAAACATTTGCATATATAAATATATTATTATTTTATTGGATATGTTCGGCTAAAACCCGAAGTGCGGCTACACCTAGTTTTAACCGGTTAGAACTAGGTGTTGCCACTTACTCTTGGGTATATCTAGTATTAGCCGATTGTTTTTGGGTAAAACTAGGTTTACCCATTATTATTCCGGCTGATACTAGGTCTAGCCGATACCATGCTTGCTATAACTAGATCCAACCAATCCCTGTTGGATAAAACTAGATGCAAACAAGTTCAAACGTGTAATGGTCGCGCGAGCCGCGCGCCCTTGCCGCCCGCCGCCCGTACATCCGCGTTCGTCCTTCGGTCCCAGCGCTTGAGGTTTTCGGGTGTCTACAAATGGCCTGACCTGACATCGTGTGACAGGGACAGCTAGATTTGAATTGCACGGGAGCAAAAGAAACAAACTATTAAGGTTATAGCTTCTCCCTTTCGCTCCCCCAGAAACTTATATATAGCCATCTCTTTCAAACGATGTCAGGTCAGGCCATGTAGCGAGGCCTTTACCAATGTATAAGGGTGTCTATACATGGCCTGACCTGACATCTTGTGATAAGGACAGCTAGATTTGAATTTGACGGGAGCAAAAGAAACAAACTATTAAGGTTATAGCTTCTTCCTTTCGCTCCCCCAGAAACGTATATATAGCCATCTCTTTCAAACTATGTCATTTCTATACACGATGTCAGCCTGACATCGTGTGAAAGGGACAGCTAGATTTGAGTTTCACGAGAGCAAAAGAAACAAACTATTAAGGGTATAGCTTCTCCCTTTCGCTTATATATAGCTATCTCTTTCAAACTATGTCAGGTCTGCTCGGCTCAGAGAGCCCCTATTCTTAGAAATGACATTTTATCTCGGTCACTCTCACTCCCATTAAATTCTAAATTAGAGAGACAGTGACCGAGATAATCTCGAGCGCACAGGAATAGGGTTCCAGCTTTAAGGCCTCATAATCGAACTGACGTACGACCCGATAAAACATTTACTTTTCTCAGCTACGCGGATTATCGGCTGTACATTCCTGTGGGTTTAACCCGTAACTCTGAAAGCGATAGCGAGAGTTGCACGAGCGGGACCGCGCATAGTGCGACTAAGTTGGTACGAGCAAGATGGCATGCTCTCGCAATCAGAATCACGAATGTTTCAAAGTTAGAAGATAAACCCCTGGGACCCTATTCCTGTGCGCTCGAGATTATCTCGGTGACTGTCTCTCTAATTTAAAATTTAATGGGAGTGAGAGAGAGAGATAAAAATGTCATTTCTCTGAATAGGGGCCCTGGGCCTCCTGAGATATGTCATTTTATCTCGGTCACTCTCACTCCCATTAAATTCTAAATTAGAGAGACAGTGACCGAGATAAAATGTCATTTCTCCGAATAGGGTCCCTGGTCGTGCGTTAGAGTGGATATACATGGCCTGACCTGACATCGTGTGAAAGAAATGGCTATATATAAGTTTCTGGGGGAGCGAAAGGGAGAAGCTTTAATCTTAATAGTTTGTTTCTTTTGCTATTATCGGTCGTACATTCTAGGTCGTACATTATTGGGCTGTACTTTATTTTCCTCCGAGGGGCTGTACATTATCGACACCCTACTGGTACACCAATTATCATGCTGTACAATACGGGCGGGGCGCGGGCGGGGAAACTATAAAAACACAACAAACCTTTGTCCTTCCTGTCGCTCGATATTTTGTTCTGCGTCAACAACGTCAATTGGACGCAAATCGGTTCGTGTTGTGCTCTTTCGCGTTGTTTTTATTACAAGGAGGGCATGGAGGAGGCACCACCGGCCGAACCCATGCCGTCGTCGAGCGAGGGCGAGCCCGCGCCTCCTGAGCCAGAGACACTGGATGAGGACGAAGAGCCTTTGCCCAAGAAGCGCAAAGTGTCGGACGCAGATGCTAACAAGCTTGAGCACAGGCTCGGAGGCATCCTGTGTTGCGCAGTTTGTCTGGACCTACCCCCGGCTGCCGTGTATCAGGTATTCTAAAACAGCTGATCTTCGCGAGCGGACGATCAGCTGTTTTACCGATCGATCCCTTCTTACATTACGTAAGAGCCCAAGCTCTTTCTGCTTGAAATGACAAAATGCGTCGTGCCGACGCCTACACGACGTATTCGGTCCAGTCTCCATTTCGAGACGTAGATATTACGGCGTCATTTTTTGTATTATGTATTAGATTGTATGACCTACTATGTAAGCCATAAGTAGTATCGACGGCCTTTGTTGTGGTACTCTACAAGAGTACAAGACTGAAATGAAATATTAAGATGGTTCAAAGTTTTCGAGTAATGTTGTACCTACCTAATGAATTGAACCACTGACCTATTTTTTATATAGAGTGTACATGTACTTAGGTGTGCTTGTTGTATTGTGTAACTAGTTTGTACAACCTTGTAGCTGGTAACTAGTATGTACTCTTGTAACATTTCACTGAAATAAAGAAATGTTTCAGAGATATGAATCTTGTTTATTCAGCTCACTACCCTCTATTTCCCCCGTCCCAAACATCAAGACAACAAAAGTTTGAAATTAATTAAAATTAATTCTTTAATAAACTTCAACTGTATTTCTAAAGTGATTTGGTTGAGTATTTAAACAATTATATTAGTGAATTTATATATCTCCACAGCTTAAGGTAGGTACCTTCCCATACTACATACAAAGGACAGCACATTTTTGTTGAACAAAATATTTATTCAGGTCTCAGGATAGTTTTGGATACAAATGTACTGTTAGGTCTGGTTGTCTGTACTTGCTGACTGCCCTGTGCCGTACATAAACTACTTGTTACATTCTGAGTACACACTGAGTCTTTTATTTAGTTCATTCATATTCATGTACAGGCAGATTTCTAACTGAGGTAGGTAAAAATAGAACACAGGTTGCAGTCTAACCAAGATAGTTATTACTTAAAAAAATATTCTTTTGCACATCAATAAAAAAAATATGTCTAGAAACATGCAAAATCAGTCATAAGACCTGAATTTTATTTTATTGGTGTAAGAATTATTTTTTTATCTTACATCTTGTTACATAGATTTGGATAGCTCAGCATTAATGTACTCACATCGACTTCATCAATCACCACATCCTATCCATGAAAACAATTATTGCTTAATAATATAAAAGACTATGTGGGATAAGATGTTTGTTTTGTAACTGATTCATGAAAGGCTACCCAACATGCAAAATATGCAGTTCATTTAAAATAATATATCCTTTTCAAAAAAGTCGTCATACTGTTGTAAATCCTTTATTCTTTTACAAATGCATTTAACTTTTGCATGTTGGGTAGCCTTTCACCCATAAGGTACAATGAAACATCCATAACTCACTTTAAAATTCTTAAGCAATAAAAAAGTACCTAATCTATCACTGAAGAAAAAAACAAGTTGTTTTCTGTGTAACATTCATGTAATCTACATAATATATGATGGCTAATTTGAACAAAATCGAAATATTTAAACCCAAGCAGCTCAGGTTGAGCAAAAGTCTCCACAGAGTGTGTTACTCTGGTTTGTAATGGTCACCTCGCGGGGAACAACGGCAGGTGAATAACTATAGAAATATAGAAATAACAATGATCAGGAGCAACCGGTCCTGGGACATGGGAAACTAGACAATATTGAGAGGTATCTTTTCCCAGCAGTGGCAAAAAATCACAGATGAAGAACCAGATACCTCGTCACGCGAGTTTTGGTCCGATCAAAAGTCACCACAGTTTGAGGAAAGCACGGGGTGCGCGGAGCGTGACAAATAATTCCCATTGGCTATCATCAAGGTTACGCCCACCACTGTACCGAGTTAGTACGTTCCGTAGTGATGGGGCGAACACTTGGGTCGACTGCCGCTCTGCCATAGTAATCGCACTCACTCGAATCTCAACTCACTAACATAGCATTACTACACAACACCATTAAAGTACTAATTCTTCCTCAGTGTCGTGCACTCGCGGATTTCCTGAATCAGTGTGTATTGTCACCGTACGGATGTGTAAATATAATTCAAAATGGGATTGAAAACTGAGAATCATATTTCCTACACGCTGCATAATAAAATTATCTACTATTAGTTTCTATTGACGCAACATTGTTGTAAAACTCCTAGTATTTAACTGCAACGGTAACGACCGGAAGCATCAAGCAAGCGCGTGCGACTAAAAAAAAACATAAACTCGCATCCCTTCGGGAGCCCCGCGGATCACAGACTAGATAATAATTACTACGCAGCGCGCGGCATCAAAAGATGCCGAAAGGCGATGCATCTTTTGAAAGACCGCGCCGCGGCTTTCTGTCAAAGAACAAAGAACCCTTTCGGCAATATCACCAGGGTTGGATTTAGGTACGTTGAAAACGATAGCACAAAAATTATAAAAGAATATTATTTACAAAAAAATATAATACTTACGCTTCATTATTTTTAACCTATTTCCAAAAAAACGGAAAGGTTCTCAAATAGAATGTTTAAGAAAAAAATAATAAAGGATGAAGAAGGCTACAGACGGCCACGGGAATTGATGAAATGCAAAATTTTAGTGAAATACGCATCACTGAGGATTAACAAATAATTTTTTAAATCGGTTCATAAACGACGGAGTTCCGAGTAACAAAAAATAAATAAAAAAAAACTACTACTTGAGAACCTCCTTCTTTTTTTGGAAATAGGTTAAAAATAATAAAGCATACTATATTTTTTTATAAATACTATCCTTTTAAAATGTTTGTGCTATCGTTTTCAACGTACCTAAATCCAGCCCTGCTTCTGATTTTTAGGGTTCCGTAGTACTACAAGGAACCCTTATAAGTTCGTCATGTCCGTCTGTCTGAGTCCTTTACAGGTTTATAACTTTAACCCCCGAATACTGAAACGTTTGTTAACTTTGACGACAGATTAAGTCTATTGCTGCCTTTGTCATTTGCTTAGTGCCAGACAAAGGCAGTATTAGAAGTAATCTGTCGTCAAAGTTAACAAACGTTTCAGTATTCGGGGGTAAAAGTTATAAACTTACATGCATGAAATTTTGCACAACGATAGTCTAAGTATAGACATACAGTTTCGGAAAACTAAAAAAAGCTTTTGTTTTTAAATAAGGGTAGCTCCCATACATGTAAAGGGGGGGTAAAAAAAAAAAAAACACTGCACCCCATCATGTTGGGTGTCGTTGAATAGGTATTTGTAAGGTGACAATTTTGACAGAATTAAAAAAACATACTTTTATATTAATGGGGTGGCTGCCATACATGTAAAGAGGGGATAAAAAAAAAAATCGCCTGTACCCCGCATGTGGGGTATCATTAAATAGGTCTTTTAAAATGATGTTAAGGTTTCCTATACCATTTTTTTATCAAACGTACTGCTTGCGAAATATTGGCCGACAAAGTTGCCTGCAATGTGTCCCCCCCCCCTGCCATTTCTAAACTATGCATCTCAGAAACTTGTAATCTTCCATGTTGATAGATCTTAGTAAAAACTTTATTTTAAAATTATTTTGGGCAACATGTGATAACTACTTTTTGAGTTATGCTGTAATAACGGATAAAAACTTCAAACATCCTACGCACCTACGGAACCCTACAAAGCATGGCCTGACATGCTCTTAACAAGTTATTTTCTCTAGTCTCACCACAGTCTCACGCACATGCTAGATGCTGCCGGTCGATTCTATCGTGATTTCGTTGCTTGTCGAGTTTAGTCCAAGCAGAAGGTCCCGATTGCACAGTTTAGTTAGTTAGAATTCATCAGTGTTCGAATCCCTTTACGGTATGGTGAAAATCGAAAATGCAAGTCTGCGTTTTGTTTAATGAGTCACAACACTACTTTATACGTGCGTTCGCCAGAAAGGGACAACTGCATGGGATATCCGCAATGAGGAAAAGGGATAAGTGACGACGTGTCCATTATACGCTGAGCTCTGCTATGTCTTGTAAAACTGAATTATTTTACTTACCGATGAAAAGTTATTCCGTCTGTTTTGTAGTTTGAGTGCGCGGATGACTTTCTACACAATTTCACTGCACAGATAGTCATTTTTGTTTACTGTTGGTTATCAGGAAAATAAAACAACCGTCTTATTTTGTAAGCCGCACGCACGCACGCACAGCTCTGGCACTTGGTCGGAACTGAGGTTCAATGTTTGGGGCGGCGTCTTATATAAGTCTTATAAAACTTATGTGTTGCGCGCTAGGCTCGTCCTAGACTAGGTATCTAGTTCTATTCATCTGTGCAAAAAATACAATACCGGATAAATTAAAATGTAAATCGTGGTAGCAATGTGTTGTGTTGTGTTGCATGCATACTCTGGCCAAGCAGAGTATTGAGAGTGTAACTGTTGTAGTGCACGAACGGGCACCTGATGTGCGCGCCATGCTTCACGCACCTGCTGGCGGACGCGCGGCTGCGCGACGAGGCCGCCACTTGCCCCAACTGCCGCGTCGAGATTTCCAAGACATCTGCGTCCCGGAACCTCGCTGTTGAGAAAACGGTCTCAGAGCTGCCTTCAGAGTGCAAGTTCTGCACGCAGGTTTTCCCGCGACATTCGCTGCAGCATCACGAGGAGAAGCTCTGCGAGGAGAGGTGAGGACCCTTGTTTCATCGCTTCCGTATAGGTATTGAGCTACCAGAACTCGTTTTTAAATGGAGAAACATGACCTGTCTCGAAAGTATCGCTGCAACCTTAAATCTAAAGCTACGCAATGTGTTCCTTTACTTTACAACAATGTTTTGCCTGGGCCCCTATTCGGAGAAATGACATTTGATCTCGGTCACTGTCTCTCTAATTTAGAATTTAATGGGAGTGAGAGTGACCGAGATAAAATGTCATTTCTCCGAATAGGGTCCCTGATTATATCTCCAAACGGACATGTGAAAGTAAAATTCCTCTAAATTATGACTTTAATGATTCCATATTTCTTGGAGACTTATCCTCGGAGATCTTTGATCATACAATTTTTTCTGAGTTGGACATCATCCTCGAGTCTCGTGAAATTATTGGTTGTTTTGATTGATAAGCGCGGGTGAAGCGCCTCGCTAAACGGGCCAGCAGGCGTCAGAAAGTTACAGTGGTGCCACTTTCCGACGAGGTCGTCCAGATAAACTATTAAGGGCAGTACCTATCTTAGTTTTAAATGCTAAAACTCGCGATCGTGTCAATACAAATTTATAGATGCAGCTGAAAATCATATTCTTGCAAAGACTATAGAACAGAAATGTGAGTTTACTGACCGCAATCAACGTTTGTATAGTTTTTTTTTTCAAATGTACCCTTAACATTAAACGCTTGCAAAATTTAATGTTCGTAGGTCTGGTAGAAGTACCTTAGAAGAAATGATGATCGGTGAGTGTATCAGTGAAGGGAACTTTGACTTGAGATACTTAGTAATAAATATTAGGTAGGTTCAAGCTTGTAATTTGGGGGTAGCGGTCGGTTTAGGTAGTAATCTTAGTATCTCAAATTTCAGACTTATAACTTTACCCACATCGAAGATTTAAGGGGCTCAAATATGCCGGGAGTCGCTTCGAAAAAAGGATGGTACGGCCGTGCCCTTGTTGCTTGACTTGGCGTGCCCCCAGATCTCGTCGATCTTCTGTACATAAAAAAATGTTCGGAGAGACTTGATCCGTCAAACCAGCCAGTAGATACCAGAGTAAAACCGGCCGTTTCTCTCCCCAGGAAATACAAGTTCTCGCAAATCGTAGTGAGCCCTGATGCGGGCAGGCCGGTCTGGCATAATTTGGTTCGCATTGTATCCGAGATATTCGCCCTGCTGGTGTCGGCCCTGCGCCGCAACTACCTCGTGTCCGTGGCCGGCACTACGAAGCGCCGTAGGTACCACAGGTATACCGCTCCACTCCACCTGTATATATCGGCTACCCGTACCCACGCTCACATGTATACCTACCTATACTATAATCACATGTGCCTTTCGCTTGGCTTGTCCGTGTCACTGGCATCTGGTACAATGCGAACCAAACTCATTTAGCTTGTACGGCTTGGCCTTTGACATCATTATAGCTATTAACAGGTTTGCTTTCTTGATCTATAGCTTCCTTCTATTACCCGTTCGGGGCTGACCTCGAGTTCTGTCTCTGATATGAGCAATTGTTGTAAATAGAAGTAGCCTTCATTTCATACGTCGTGTCGTGACACAGTCTGCAGATTTCTCATGATTGTCAAATTAGGTGCACTTCGCGGATCTTCTAGATTCAATCAATAATAATAAAATTGCGAGCGATAGCTAATTGGCTGACGCGTTACGTAGACCACCGTCTGGGCTTCGAGTTTTTATCGTTCAATGCGTAGTCTGCTTGTACGATCTTTAATATTCTGAACTCCAGATGGAAACTACCATACCTGTGCGTTAGATACTCTTCGGTGTCCCGTACGGTCCTCTGACACTAGTATACAACAAGAGGCAATTTTATCATGTTACAAAATAATGATATACTTACTCACAGAGAGCGGAATACGTTCTAGATATTGACGGCTTATTCAATCTGTCTTTCTTAAAAATCTTTTACTGTCAGCTGTGTTTTTTTAATATTTATTGACAGAGCGAAGCGAGGCTAAGGGTGTCTACACATGGCCCGACCTGACATCGTGTGAAAGGGACAGCTAGATTTGAATTTCACGGGAGCAAAAGAAACAAACTACTAAGGTTATAGCTTCTCCCTTTCGCTTCCCCAGAAACTTATATATAGCCATCTCTTTCAAGCGATGTCGGGTCGGGCCATGTGTAGACACCCTTAGAGTCTACGGGAACAAATCAGCAATTTTATGTACGTTTGTGTGTATATTTGTCCGACGATAACTTGCGTACCGTTGATCTGATCTTCATGAAAGGCAGGCAAGTAGTTCATGACAATACAATTTCGAGTATGAGCATTATCGGTCAAGGGTTGCAAAGATATAGGGGTCGAACGGAAAAGAGAACAAAATTTGTTTCTTATTAAAACACACTAGATGGCGTACTATGTACTTAAAACGCGGTGGCGAGATCCGCAGACAGAAAGCAGCCATCATCCAGTCATTGACCAAACAGTTTGAACCTTAGCTTCGATATAATACGACACAAACAAACATCGAGATGTTACGCCTGACTTCTTATGACGTGGTATATGGGCGCGAGATTTTATTTTTCCTATGTTTTGGCGCCACACGTTGTTTAGCCAGTGTCAAGTACTGTAATATTTCTAGTGAAGTCAAATATTTCACAAATTAAAATATTATTAAAATAAGTCTCAGTCATAGTCTAAGTCAAACAAAATAAGTCACGGTCAAGTCTAAGTCATGCTCCATTAAAGTGTACTAGAGGTTACTATGGAGTTTTGACACGAAGAGTCACGTTTCATAACATTACGACCAATAAGGTACCAAAAAACTCAGCATCATCATCATAATCGCGCTTTAACGTTGTTGAACATGATGTCCGAAAAAGTAGATATTTTTGAGTGCAATCTGGCAGAATTCACAGAAGCCGCTTATAGGCTATGTAAAAATATAAATCGGTAGTTAGATTAATATAATTAAATAAAATTAACTGTTACATCGTATTGGTCCTGGACTGTAAGGGTGTTGTCACGTTTGTTTTTAATAAATAAATAAATAATTTACTTTCATATGAACCATGCATTACCTATCTGTTATATGCTTTGTTAAATGTCAAGTCGATCGAACCTGTTAAAAGTGGTCGAAAAATCAATGACAAGTTTTGATTTGGAAGAACAACATATCATTTAGGTATCTACATATCTACATAACATAACATTATGAACAGTGTACATTATGTAGGTAAGTGAAACAAAATCTTGTAAAACAGAACATCGCGAGGTCTCAGTTGGGGATGAACTAGTATTAGTATCAACAGTTGAGTCTCGGCACAGTCTGGGTACAGCTTTGAAAATGAGACATTGTATGTAGCGGGCGTGTTGTATTGTGTCGGCAGGCTGATGGGTTGCCGGTTCGCGTGCATCGGCTGCCCGTGGCGCGGGCCGGCGCACGAGGCGGCGGGCCACGAGGCGGCGTGCGCGCACCCCGGCAAGTCGGCCGCGGACGTGGTGATGGCGCTGGCCGACCGCGACCGCCGCGCCATGGAGGCCATGGGCCTCTACACTCAGGTCATCGACCTGCTCTCCTACGAGAAGATCACATTCAATGGTAACTACCACATTCAAATAGCTAATCGGGCTCTCCAGGTTGCACCCATTCTCCAGGACAAAAGTATCCCGTTTGATGTGTGTCTGTCTCACACACATACACACACCCTCACACGTCTCTTGTCAATCATAAACAATATAATTTAAGTCATAACTAAGTAAGGCTTAGCCCTAACGGGTGATCTGACTCCAGGATCTGGTATTATGCGAATGTGATAGCTATAAAGAATATCATGGGAGTAAAATAAAAATACAGAAAAAGGAAAATAAAAGCTAGTGTATCAGTAAATGAGATAAAACATCGTTAATAGAAGAGTTTCTAGTTATTTGTCAAGACTGACTGATATCAACCCAAATCGACATCCCTCCATCCACTTTGTCTCAGATAACAAATTGCTAGTCATTAAAGTTAAAGGTTCGTTTTGGCCAATGTCATTAGTGATAAGATAACGTGTTGTTTTGAGTATTATCTATTTGTTATTCTGTGATACTGTCAAAGTGCAGTGGAATAAAGTAGGTATAGGTAGGTTCCCAATATCGTCGTCGTTAGGTCGTTAATATTAAAATTATTAAATAATTAAATCGACAAGATTAATAAAGATTCCGATTCTTAGAATAAATCTTTAGGAATCAGAATTTACTTATTTAATTCTAATATTAATTCGTGTCAATTATTAATAAGTAACAGTAGGAGTTCTGCATCAGCCTTTAAACATCTCACTGCTGGGATATCGGCCTACCTTCGAAGGGGATTAGGCCATATCCACCACGCTGGCGAATTCACATATGCCATCGAATTCCTTTTCGGGAAATATGCAGGTTAAGCAGGTTTCTTCACGATGTTTTCTTTCACCGAAAAGCCAGTGGTACATATTTTACAAAGAACTAATTGGTATGGGTCCGCCCAGGTTCGAACCCGCGACCTCACACCTGGGAGGCGATCGTACTCCCACTGAGCTACCACGACTTATCACGACAGTAGAAGTTGGTATTAAATTTTTTTAAATGAAACAACTCCTCGCTTACATTAACAACCTTCAACTGAACAATAATATGTCAGGAGATCGTTAAGAGCCGAAAGCGTAGATTGATGTAACCCCGAACAACCCGGGTACGTCCTTAAACTGCGATCAGAACCACCGAAGAACGGGCCGCAGCAACCTCTTAGTATACTGTGAGCGTTTTGCGATCCCCAAGCCGCCTGCCAAGCGTTGAGATTATGGAGCCCACTCCATTTTCTAAGGGAGAGACCTTTTTTCAGCAGTGTACATCTTGGCTGATGATAATGAATTCCGAGCAATGCATGCCACTCCTTGTGTTTATTTCAATAAACAAGAGTAGCAATTAGTAATTCAAAACGTTGTTTTGTGTCGTTCGGGCGGTCCTTGTCGCAACGGAAATGTGACGGCAAATAGATTATACAGCGCTGATATCTTACCGAAATGATCGACGTTTTAAGCTAACGTTTTTACTGAGCACTCCTTACCTTCAAATTTCAGGTAGAAGTTGTTGTTGTTGTGGTAGAACTTGTTTTTCCCTGCGAATTTCTGATTTCCTTAAATGTTGTGTAACGATAACGAAATCTGGCAGCAAAAAAACATTGTATGATATTGCCAGACTTGCAGTTAAAGCCGTACCGCACGGAGGAGTTCGTCCACAAGCTGTACTACGAGTCGTCCCGTTTCTCCGCGTTTGGGCACCAGTGGGTCGTAAAGGCTTTTATCAATAAGCACCAGCGTGACCCCACGCAGAGCTCGCAGCGCGAAATCACATACCAGGTTACATTACCCACAAGTCACACACACCATATTCAAGTAAAAATTACGTGTAGATAGGCATGATTAAAGAACTAAACTCAGATTTGTGAACATATTACTGTCAACGTTAATCTCAGTTCTTTCTGGCTAAGTAACTAAGATTAGGCTACGAATAGAAACGGAATCAAAAAGCCCTACTTCTATTCGCGGCCTTAAATTAGTTGCCTCAGAAGCTTGAGCAATGGTTATAGTTTTTATTTTGATTTGGTTAAGTGAACAAACATCGATTCGGTTTCTAGATACATAGCACACGGTATGCTGCTACGTCTACTGCTTAGCCGATTAAATTGCGTGCCCTCGAATTCTGTAAGCCAGTTGTAAACCCCCGACAACGTAAAACATTGGAGCTATTGAGCGAAATTATAAAAGAATACAAGTAACGACTATCAAATAATATTGTTATTAGCTTTAGGTTGCGCATTTTCTTATAACCACCCTATATTATTAGTTAACTTACAGTCAGGTAGGTTTCCGATTCATGGTATAGAATACTCAGTAGGTATAGAAGCGTGAACTGTGCGGAACGCTCTGCGAAACTTTACGGATTGTGAGTGTTGTATGCAGCTGATAGTAAAGAGCAAGCCGCTGCCGCTGCCGGCGCTGGCGCTGCAGTGGGTGGTGCTGCGCGGGCCGTACGGCGAGGCGCGGCTGCGGGCCCGCGTGTGCGCGCACGCCTACCGCGAGGAGGCGCCCGACGCGCCGCCGCAGCCGCTCCCCCTGGCGGACCCGGCCGACACCAACCGGCTGCTCTCCAACAAGGCCATACACTTCAGGTACACAACCTACACTACACTACACTACACTACACTACTATACTACTACGCTCCAACACGTTCTAATTGGATTATTGACATGTATTTTTACTCAGTCTTAGATAAAAAGTATTTTTAAGGTAAAACACAATTACTCATACTGCTGCGATAAAATATGGTAGAAAATGCCGAGCGGAAATTACGCTTTAATAAAACTTTAGCCGTTATTCGATTTAAAAAACATATATTATGCGAACATACATACACTCTGTTATAAGGTATTGATGTTACAGAATGTTAATGCTGTTAATATTGCAAAATCTTTAACATGTCAAACGAAACCAATTATAATGAGCCGATTTTCTTTTTGACATTTCATGTCATTTAATTCAGTTTCTTTCATACAAAATATACGGCGTGGCAATCTTCCGTCAAAGTTGACGGAATCTTTAACCAATATCTGTCAAAGTGAAGGATATTGTTTAAAGATTGCCACACCATCTATTTTAGACGAAAGAAACGGACATGAAGTGACAAAAATAAGTAAATACCTTTAGAATAAGTTCCACAAAAAAAATATTATTTATTATATATTACTTTATAAAAATAAATAACAAAATAATGACAATGATATCTCTCAACATAATAAAATAATTATGACAGTTTGTTAGAAATACTTAAGGCAAATTTCCAAAAAAAATAAGTATTGGAGTTTTGGCGGGAACGTGAAGAAGTCATGTCGTATTATTACAATATTGGTGGACGTTTTTCACACACAGTGCCATCTAGCCCCACACCACACTAAGCAAACTTGTACCATGGGAACCAGTTAACTGATAGAATACATAAATACTAAATACAATTTTTTTCAAAATCAAAGTTTCTTCCAAAACTTGTGTTATTTCGAGTGTTAATGTGTAAAAATGGCGTTTTTTTTACCCGTTAAGTGTTAGTCACGAGTGTTGGTGAATGGTATAATGTCGTAAACGTGAATTTTCGTGTTGTTTCCAAAACTCCATAGAAGGCTCTAGTAAAGTTTTCACCACTTTACATGGGCATGACTTGGACTTGACCGTGACTTGCTTTGCTCGCCCTTGACTGTGACTATGACTTGTTTGATAATATTTAACAAAAATTGAAAATATAGAAGTATACTTGACACTGGCAAATGCATAAAACGTGCTACGCCAAAATCCTCTTAGGAGGAAAGAGAAAAAAACTGCTTTGTCTACATTACACATACATATTTTATATATTAGTTTATATAATTATAATAATAATGTAAAATGGTAATGTAAAGTAAAAAACATGCGTGTGTAATAAATTAGATTATGAGCCTAAAAGCGAGGTAAAAAGATCCACTTTACGAGCAAGTGTGTTGAAAACATCATTAACCACGTATATTGTTGTTTCAGACTCATAATGTTCCAATCGTCAAAGTCGTGAGCCGCGAGGGCAGCTCGAGACACGAACATAGCTGGCTTTTACTGCTCACTGACCAAAGATCGATGCAAACAACAATGCAACACCATCGAGTCACACAGTCACAGTCATGACAAACAGTTATATTGTATTGACCCAGATTAATCTTAGGGTCTCTATCACGAATATTTTACTCCTAACAAGAACTGAAGGTTAATTTTAAATTCGGGTTAGAATGCATAACACGAAATAATTTTCTGTTTGTACCGAACATTATTGTTATCATACACTACTAATATTTTAAATATTTTTCATTTGGTAAATCAGTACAAAGAAATTTACATTTGGATAGTACAGAAAAGGAAAAATAAATTACAGGGTTGTGAAGCAAAACGCTTTTGCTGTAAGTTAAGGTCGCATGAAAATCTTTAAAACATGGAGTTGTTCTGAAGAGCTACATTTTTAAAATTTTTCTTTGTGATTTTTATCTTTTATGAGAGGAGTGGGTCTCATAAGACTCCAGGTACGTTGGTCGTTCATATACGATTGTACGTGGCCGGCTTTTCAGTTGGCTCGCCGTGAGGAAGCGAGAAGCACCCGGTCAATTGGAGGTGCCGGGAGGAAGAGAGAGGCACCCAGTCAGTTGACGCGCGTGGAGGAAGCGAGAGGCACCCAGCCAGTTGACGCGCTTGGAGGAAGCGAGAGGCACCCGGTCAGTTGACGCGCTTGGAGGAAGCGAGAGGCACCCGGTCAGTTGACGCGCGTGGAGGAAGCGAGAGGCACCCGGTCAATTCCGGTTTTTATAACATTTTACACAGCCGAGAACGTCTCGCTTGCTCCCGATTGCGAACTGAAAAGTCGCGCAACGTACAATACAATTGTTTATGAAATCGTTTACTGATATTTTCATTTTTTTATGAGGCTAGAAGATAAGCGGTGCTTTTTTGAATGTCTTCAAAGTTTGTGTAAAGTTTGGACAATACTGCACCTGGAACGTGCAACTACTAGACTAGCAGTTTGTATTGGTTGAGTGAGTTCGATGGCATGTTTGTATTACTGTTGAATGTTAATATACTGTCTTCGGAAACTTTCATTAACCTTGTTTTAGTTAAATTGTTTAGTGTCGTTCACGCGCGTGGGCGAGACGTAAGCGAAGCCCTTTTTATCAAATCGAATATTTTATTTTCAAATATAAATCCTGGTACACATAATATTTAAATTAAATTAAGGGGTTGGTTACATTTCGGCCCACGTTAGTGGTTAATTAAAGGAGCTACAACTTTGTTAGAGATACTTTCTACTCTCCGCGAAATATGAAATGTAGCTAGTACCGGCTAATGTGACGTTTTTAAATAGGTGGTGTTGTGATGTTGTTTTAAGTCATTACCGCAATTGTAACGAAGTATACTACAGCCCCAACCATTGCAGCGCAGTGCATTGTAGTGCAGTGCAGTGCATTGTAGTGCAAAGCATTGTAGTGCAGTGCATTGTAGTGCAGCGCAGTGCATTGTAGTGCAGTGCAGTGCATTGTAGTGCAGTGCAGTGCATTGTAGTGCAAAGCATTGTAGTGCAGCGCAGTGCATTGTAGTGCAGTGCAGTGCATTGTAGTGCAAAGCATTGTAGTGCAGTGCATTGTAGTGCAGTGCAGTGCATTGTAGTGCAAAGCATTGTAGTGCAGTGCATTGTAGTGCAGTGTAGTGCAGTGCAGTGCAGTGCATTGTAGTGCAAAGCATTGTAGTGCAGTGCATTGTAGTGCAGTGCAGTGCATTGTTGTGCAGTGCATTGTAGTGCAATGCAGTGCATTGTAGTGCAGTGCAGTGCATTGTAGTGCAAAGCATTTTAGTGCAGTGAAGTGCAGTGTAGTGCAGTGCATTGTAGTGCAGTGCAGTGCATTGTAGTGCAAAGCATTGTAGTGCAGTGCATTGTAGTGCAGTGCATTGTAGTGCAGTGCAGTGCACTGTAGTGCAAAGCATTGTAGTGCAGTGAAGTGCATTGTAGTGCAGTGAAGTGCATTGTAGTGCAGTGTAGTGCAGTGCATTGTAGTGCAGTGTAGTGCAGTGTAGTGCAGTGCATTGTAGTGCAGTGCATTGTAGTGCAGTGTAGTGCAGTGCAGTGCAGTGCATTGTAGTGCAAAGCATTGTAGTGCAGTGCATTGTAGTGCAGTGAAGTGCATTGTAGTGCAGTGCATTGTGTTGTAGTGCAGTGCATTGCGTTGTAGTGCAGTGCATTGTGTTGTAGTGCAGTGCATTGTGTTGCAGTGCAGTGCATTGTGTTGCAGTGCAGTGCATTGTAGTGAAGTGTAGTTCAGTGCATTGTGTTGCAGTGCAGTGTAGTGCAGTGCAGTGCATTGTAGTGAAGTGTAGTACAGTGCATTGTAGTGCAGTGGGGCGAAGATTTCGTGAATCTAATTAGTTATCTACTAACCTTGTCCATTGTCGTAGTAGATATGATGTCGCTGTGGGTATTATTACTTACGAAACGTCGCGCTAATGATGTCTCATATTATGTAAGACTAGCTGCGCCCCGCGGTTTCACCCGCTATTCTACAGAAACTGAATATTTTTCCGGGATAAAAAGTAGCATATGTTATTCCAGGGTATAAGGTCCATACCAAATTTCATTCAAATCCGTTCAGCCGTTACAGAGTTGAACGGGAACAAACATTAGTGTGATTTCGAGATACTAACATTTCAATATAATGTTCGGATCATTGTTGGGTATATTTATATGGTCATTCTTTAAATTAAACAAAATTACAGTTCTAAAAATGTTGCCATCCTTTCATCAGATATTGAAGTAGTAAGTGATGTGGCTATTGTTCTGTCAACAAATTTTGTAGTAAATCGCACGTCAGAATAGATGCTAATGGTGTTGATTCTGTTGAACCTTGTCATAAACTAAATGTGTCGGCTCTAAAATAGGCTTTTTTTTGACACTTCATGTCATTACATTCAGTTTCTTTAATTCAAAATAAATGGCGTGGCAATCTTTGAACAAAAACCTTGAATTGAAGGATATTGTTTGGCAACGCCATCTATCTTGGGTTTCAGAAACTATGTGTCAAAATGGAAAACGGCTCATTGTTGCCGTCACATAATAGAAAGAACAAAAGAGCAGATAAATTTATTGTTTTCTGATAGTGGTAGAAGAGAATCGACACCGTTGTCATGCGACTTCGGTTCCGCTCTGTCGAATTGAAGAATTCTTGACTGTATTAGTATTTTTACAAATGTTATCGGTGCAATGTGTACAAGATAAGTCCGAGGAGAAATAATGTTTAGTGGCTATGACCTGACCTGACATCGTGTGAAATAGATGGCTATTTATGAGTTTCTGGGGAGTGAAAGGGAGAAGCTGTAACCTTAGTAGCTTGTTTCTTTTGCTCCCATGAAATTCAAGTCGAGCTGTCCCTTTCGCACGATGTCGGGTCAGGTAATGTCGCGAGGCCTTTGTGTAGGATATTTCAAATGTATAATGTTGTGAGTATTCCGATGCGTTGGAAGTTAACTTCAGGAAGGCTGTCGAAATTAATACTAGTTTAGGTAGTTAGGTATTTATCTGAATGTAATGATCTGCTCACGTGTGTTCGAATTAACATAAGACTTATTTGTAGATTGGTTTATTTTATTATGGAAAAAATTATGGTACGACGACGCCGTAAATTTTACTCATTGTATTCGGTTTATTTATTGCTTTTATTTTGAAATGTAATAAATAGAAATTATGTTATTTTAAACAGTTGTTTATTTTTGCATTTTAAGCTTTCCAGATATTATTCCCGTCTCTTATGTGTCTCAATATGTTGGTAGAGTTTTTGGCGGGAACGTGAAGTCATGACGCGTCATTGTATTATTTACCAAAAATTGTGTTATTTCGAGTATTAATGTGTAAAAATTGTGGTTTTTTTATCCATTAAGTGTTCGTGAACGTGCACGAGTGTTGGTGAATAGTATAATGTTGTGAATCGTGACTTTTCGTAATGTTTCCATGACTCCATAGAAACCTCTAGTAAATTCTCAAATTCTCCACCACTTTATTGGGGCACGACGTGGACTCGACCGTGACTTACTTTGCTTGACTCGGATCTATAAATAAACTGAACGGAGGCTTGTGAAATATTTGACTTCACTTGAAATATTGCAATATTTGACACTGGCTAAATACACGACGTGTGATGCCAAAACAAAAGAGAAAAAAAAATATGTTTGTAATTCGAACCCGATATTACACCTACAACATATTGGTCCTTCTAGCTCAATGTTATAAAAAATTATAATATTAAATATTGGTATTTCGAACCCCTTCACTCTCTCGGCCGACTAAAATCTGACATATTTTTAGTATGATAAAGAGTATCATTAAAATTAATTCCTCTGATCTTGCTGCTGTTTTAAAGATAAGATTAAAAAGCTTGCATAGTATAGTAGGCTGTATTGTATTGTAATATCAGTAAGGTTGATGCCTGTTGACTTGCAGCTTGTGTAGCGAGGCGGACAGCCTGCCGGCGGGCTCGGGCTCCTCGCGGCCGGCCGCGCTCCACGCCGAGAGCAGGCCGGACTCCCCCGACGTCACTAGGAGCTCCCTCTGGAAACACACACACAATAAACTAAGTATTCCTACTACTGAGGTTTAATTAATACAAGAATGCAGTTCGTGACGACGGCTCCGCCATAATGCTTGAACCGAATGCGAGGCACGCCGCGCCCGCCAGGGTACAAAAGATCAATTGGTAAAATTATACGTCACTCTCTACTTAGCAATACAGGGTTATAAGGAAAGGGTATGCTAAGCCGAAAAGGGCTCGTAGTACTCATCATTATGATCAACTTTTAATATTTATCTATGTAAGGGATCAAATCTGAAATCGAGACATAAAAACCTGCTGTTCCACAGAAAATTATCAATGACACTCGACAAAATGTATGGAACAGCTGATTGTTTTTTCTCGATTTCAGGGTTAGTTTTGTATTAAAAATTGTTTACAATCATGAGTACTATGCCCCTTTCGGCCTAGCATACCCTTTTCTTGTAACCCTGTACACTAACTCGATTAGTAAAATCACACTTAATAATAAAATATAAGGCAGAACGTGTCAATCGAATTCCTCAAAAGACATTACGTCACTTCTGAAACTAGCTCAAAATAAAGCTCATCGTCTACAATAGACAGATTGGTTTAAAAAGGGATGATTTATATCACACTGATAATATAAATTAAACTTTATTCTTTAATGTCCCCAGCAGGCCTAGCACGCGCCGCGCCGGGGTAAAGTTTTGTCTTCGCGTCATCGTGACAAAGCTATGGGGATACGTCCGTCTCATTCTCGCGAGATATAAATGGTAGACAAAAAGTTATCCCGGCGCACGTGCTAGGCCTCTTGTAATGAATGTAAGGAAAAACGACAAATACGTTCTAATTGTCCATCACCATCGAGATTTGCGCAACGGAGCAGTCCACTAAGTACTCAGCAACAACAAGACAGCAAAAAAATATTGTCATTTAAAGTTATGGCTTGGTGAAGAAATTTTGGGGTGACCGCTAAAGCGTCAACGGGATAGATTTATAAAAAACTTTCTTATTATTTGATGCAAGTGCCCCTGCAGCAATGGCCCCCGGAGAGCAGCCCCGAGGCCGGGTCTGACCGCGCCAACATCTCAAAAAGGTGGCAGAAGAACCAGCGATGCGATGTTATTTCAATTGGTTAACTTTGTACAATTATTTAAATGTAACAAACAATGTATTCCGGGAAGAAGCGAAAAACCGGCAGATCGAGTAAAGTCAAACCATGCATTCTCTACTGTAGCGGATGGGTCACAAATTATTGTTTGTCGCGTCACTTGGGACCGCCTTGCGGCACCTCGGCCACGTTTTGTATCCAAGCCAAGCTAGTTAGCTGTCAAAAAATGACAAATGTTTTTGACGTGTTAAAAAATCACTAGTGAAATGGTTTCATTAGTGATTTTCTACGCCATATTGTGTATTCAAAGTGCCGCAAATAACGTGACTTGTCCTCTTTTTATTTCGTCATGGAAGCAAACTGACAGATCGAGCAAAATTACGGGACGCACGCAGATACTTTGTCAAAAGCAATATTAGTAAAGTGCACTACCCCTGTTCGTTTTATTATCTGTCCAGATTAAGGTAAGCTCAGTGTGAGTTTACTAAATCACCAAACTCGGGTTAGTCCAGATATGTCCTAAAACTGCGACAGAATCACCGTGAGCAAACCACAATGTACTGAGTTGGTGGGGATTGTTCACCACCAGCCTGTTGAGCAGTTGACATTTTCTGGCTGATGACGATGGCAGATACACTTACATGTTGGTCATACCAGCAGCAGCGCACGGTCTGCTTGTTGCGTGTGAAGCGAGTGCTGGGCTGCAGTTTGTTGCCCGACACCGACACCGACCTCAGGACATCGCTGAAATAAATATATTCAATCAGTAGCAGCAACTGAAGGTAAGAGACCTGTTCGGGGCAGAGGCCTTGATGGAGGAACGTGACAAATGTGGACCGAGGGATGCCGAGGCACACATGACGCGAGTCCATTAATGCTTAGTTATTATTGTGTAAATACCAGTAATAATGATCGGATATCAATGCATGTTTGAGAAAATTAACTTGACGTAGTATATGAATGAAGGAATGAATATTCTTCATTGTGATACAGTTGCTTTCATAACATTTACAAAATATAAAAAAGTTAGGAATGCTTCCATTATGGACTCGTCAACATGCTACAATTTTTAACAATATTATTATTATTATTATTGTGTATTAGGATTATTAGGAATTTGGTGTCTCCCTCAAAAAACGGCAATATTAGGAGGATTTATCAATTCTATTTTTAAATAAAAGTCAAATTCAGTTCATGAGAAATCACGTCAGCTGTATAGAGGCTTCGTCAAAAAATAAAATAAAATGTTAACAATAAAACTATATAACAACACTTATTTTTACTACACCATTACACTACTTTATTGTATAACATACCCATTTCCTCCATATGAGCCCGCTAACAAAACGGGAGTGTCATCTGCAGTCTTGAATATGTCCACTAAGTAGCAGTCATCGCCTTTCGATCTCTGGAAAAAATATCAGATCATAAAAATCTAAAATATTGCTTGTTTCGCGATAGATTTATGCCTCGTTTATTACAAAGAGGAGGATCGACGCATGGGGCGTGGTGCGACCTCCGACACAGGCAACTCCAAATACTTTTGCATAATGCAAGAATCATTATTTGTCAGAACGTGGTTAAATACACACACATACAGGTCTTAATAATGTAAAAGAACTCATGTCCTTGACCATTGTGGCGTACAAATGTAAATAGTTAGTATGAATGAAGGATATCATAGATTAGCATATTGTATCTATAGTCGAATTTTTAATCAGATGGAGTAAACTGACAGATCTAATTAATCTAATAATAATTAATTAATTTATAATCTAATACCCCGGGATTTTGAAACGTTTGTTAACTTTGACGACAGATCAAGTCTATTGCTGTCTTTGTCATTTGCTTAGTGCCAGACAAAGGCAGAAATAGAATTGTTAAAGTTAACAAAAGTTAAAGTTAAGTCATGTATGTTTATGATGTAGATATGTGACTTGACCGTATTGTTGTTGATCTATTTTGATTTAATTTTACATTTATGCCATTTAAATGCCTGAAATAAATGTATATATATTTTCTTTTAAGTGCCACTTTTCAAATAGTAGAGATGATCTAGTTCAGGTTTTATCATTAAAGAGAACGGAACTACAAATTAAATTAATTAATAGTTATACATTGTAAATTAATGGTTTGATTAATGTATTAACGAATAAGCAATCACTTCTTTCAATTATTTTAAATGCCGCCGTGACTTTAAAAAATACTTTACATTATGAATTAATGAAATAGTCCACTAAACTGATATGAGTGAATGAACTAATTATTTTTACCACCTGGCTATTTTTATTTCAGGAAAAAGTGGCAGCACTCGTAAAATCATATTTTCTCCTTTTGATTAAAAATTCGACATATCACATTCCTTGTCTTCTAAAAAGTCAGTAATTTCATAATAACATTATTTAATTCCCTTCCGGTTCTTGGGTATCTTATTAAAAACAATGGGCCCCTACAAAAGATACTTTTGGCTCAATATCATAATGCTCTCATACGTACATGGCCATATGTTTTAATTAAGGAATTAATGGAACAAGGCCTTGCTTACTCTTCACAATCCACCTCACAGGTTTATTTTCACAATTCAATATTAATTTATTTTTTTGAGTATAGAACACCAGAAATGGAATTCTGTAGTTAACATACCTTTATACTCCTGGCTACTTTATCCCTATCAAAGCTGTTGACTAGATCTCCACTGGCGGTGTCCCACACTTGCAAGTCATTCGATTGAGTTATACTGGCTGCCAGCTTGTCGTCCAGCCAAGATATTTTCTCCACGGAGTTCTCTACGTTTAGGGAGTATGTGAGGGCATCGTCTTCTGTGGGCTCGAGGATGTTGTACACGTTCAGTAAGCCGTCTAGTGAGCCCGAGGCGACTATCTCCGACTTGCCTTTGTGGAATTTCACCTGGAAGGTAATAATTTGTGTATTTCAAATTTAATTATGAGATGAAAGACGCAGTATTATGAAGAGCAGTGTCATCTAGATGACGCTAGACCGCGCTGCTCTGATTTCATACAAATGATAGTTAACGTTAACGTCATCGATTAAGTAAATGCATTTGGAAAAACTCGCACTAGGCACTCAGAATCGACGCCATTGCGCCCCGCGGTTTCACAGCTATCACCTAACGTCACAGGCTCTTTGCTACACTGCAAAATAGTGTATTGATGAAAAGTAGATTATTTACACAAGTGAGTAGGTGATCTTTTACAAACTATTTCAGCAAAATATCTGTTGTATAAAGATCACTAACATCCGTTGGTTGAATAGTCTTACTAGAAGTTCACGCCGAAATGAGACATCGCGACCGCTATAACTTCACAGTCCCTCGACCGATTAAGCTCATATTCGAACTTAAAAATTGTATTGAAATAAACTACTTGCATACAAATTTTCACGAAGATTGGATTTATGTCGATTATATATTACGATCTGCTCCGAGACCTTCGCTTCTGTTGATTAATTATCCTTTACCTGTGTAATATCATCAGTATGTGAGTTCCAGTACCCACCAAGTGGCTTGGTGCTCCTGTTGTCCCAGAACACGAGATAGGCGTCGTCTTGCGCCAGCTGGCTGCCCGCGCATAGCACACGCCCATTGCATGATACATCCATGCATTCATACTGCTTCTTCAGTTGCTCATCTTCATCTGAAAACCATAGCATTCTTATTTGTCATTGTTTTATATGACATCCTAACTGTCCTCCTAAAGGGCGAACTTACCTGCGAGGCTTTCCTAACTTACCTGCGCTTCTTACAATCTTGCGTTATTAGGAGCTAGTTGTTTAGATGTGAATACAGTTTGTGACATTTTTTTTTTTATTATCTATTATTCTATTATTTACATCATGAAAAGTAAAAAAAAAAAGTAATATACAATGCCAGTTTGAAAATGACCCTTATCATGGTAAACAGGAACAAAATCATCTTGCTCTCTCTACCATCAGGTTATTTTTGTCTCTAGTTGACACATGCACTGGATACAGAGCAACCAACTTTGAAAAATTTGAAAGCTTACCAATGTAACTAAAAACTGAAGACTAAGCATAGAGAATTGCCAGTTTCATTATTTGTCCATCTGCAAAGATGAGTTGGTCAACTAACAGTCTGCTATATTTGCCCTCATTGTATATTTGCATTGGGATTTTTTTGGACTGGATTTGCACTGGTAGAATTAAGCCTGGCAGTGGCCAAAAACCAAAAAATTACATTTTCCCCCTGTTCCCTAGTGCCTGTACACACTTGCATAACCTCTCCATAGAGTTAATCCGCCACTGCTTCTACTTATATGTATAAGCCTTATATAAAGGATCTGACAATAACCTTTAAATTCCTGTGCACAAGTACCACTACTTCTTGTATCCCATAACTTGATGACACCATCCTGTCCCGATGAATATATCAGGTAATCTTCCTTTGGACTGAATACTACCTCCGTCAATGGATTACTGTGGCCACTGAGACGGCACACTCTGTTTAGTGATGTCTTGTTTAATTCATAAACTTCTATACTGTTGTCCGCTACACTAACTGCTAGTTTTAGTGATCTGGAAGAGATAGTACTTTATAGTGGCGGTTGCTTAATGTTTACAGTGTTTTTGAAGTTGTGTATACATATTTCTACAGTTTTTATTTAGTTGAGTTCGAAAAAAGTCTTAACTAACTACACACGCTTGGCAGGCAGCTTGGGGATTGCAGAACGCTCACCGTTTACTAAGAGGAAGCTGCTGCCCTCGTTGCAGCTGGTCGCTGTTGTAGGACATACCAAAGAGTAGAAGAAAAAATGGTTTTGTGGGATAAAAACTACTAAAATATCACTCTCCTAAGTATACCCATGCAAAAAAAAAAAAAAACACGTCAAATCATTGTTGCTTGAAAGATTGACAAACAAACAGTTTCGCATTTAAAAAAATAGTAGGGATTTAGGTTATAATGCGAGGTTTATCCAAACCCTATTTCGAAATATATTTTTTAAGGCTTTTCAGGCAATAAATGATACCCTGCTAGTTTGTAGCATTAATCTATTACTTACTTTGTGCCGTGTAGTTTGTTTACATAAGTTTTTTTGAGAGAAACTGCTGTTTCAGTGAGCAATTTGTATTTTTTGCTAAATTGTTGTTCCAGAGCTTCATGTTCGACTGTGTCTCTATCTACTTCTTCAGAGTCAATTATATCACCTTCAGCCATCATATAAAAAATAGAATTGTACTTAATATCGCATTTGTAAAAGTAAAATAATATACAAAGCACCGTGCGATCGGTGTCTCCAATAATTGACGACCCGATAATATACGGCCTGGAAAGCACGGCCGACAATTGGGCTTCCAATTATCTAGTCGTACAATACAGGGACCCTATTCCTGTGCGCTCGAGATTATCTCGGTCACTGTCTCTCTAATTTAGAATTTAATGGGGGTGAGAGTGACCGAGATAATCTCGAGCGCTCAGGAATAGGGCCCTATTCCGAGATATGACAAATCGGTGACGATTTCGAGATTCCAATCTCGAATGTTTCTCGTCTCGATTGCCTCCGACCACTCGATGTATATCGCACGCTAGCCATCGTGAATATCTCGAAATATATCGTTGAGAATAAGAAATCTCAAAGTTCGGCATATTTTTGAGACGAGATTGAATGGCAGCTTTTGAGAAAATGGGTCCATGTACAGCCAATAATCCGCTTACCTGAGAAAATTACGAAGGATTACGGACCCTGCCCTCAAATAACAATGCCTAAAAATATCAAAGCTGTCAATAAATAAATAGTGACGTGAAATTAAAATGATTCGGATTCCTCCAAGGATTCGATTCGGATACTCTTTACCATGAAGGTGTAGGTAAACAAGCTTCTTGCTCTTTGCAAAGTTTCCTCGATTTTGTTTATGGCAAGTGCCGATGTCAGACACAGATAAATAAGTAGTTATTACGCGCAAAACATTTTGAGCCTACAAGTATTTAAGTAAATAAATAAATTACGTATTTCAGATTTTCCATAAACCTTTTCAATTTTATTAATTTAATCACCGAGTAAAATATCGATTAAAAATGTTCTTTGGTCGCTTGGAACGTTTCTCGCATATTAATCTATTTATTTAGTAGTATTCCTTTACGGCACAGAATTCTCCTTTAAAAAAATATTTGACAGAGTTCTTTTAAATAAATGATTAAACTTTAATAAACATGTTTTTATTATTATATAAGTAATACAAGTTTTAAGTAGGAACATGATTACATTCCGTCAAGGGGTTGCGAAGTGAAGGGGTGACACATATCTCCAGGTATTTTTAATGTCTGCGAGAGGCGCGGTACCGCGGGCCGGCGCGCTCCACGTCGCCGGCCGCGAGGCGCGCCGCCACCGCGTGCAGCGGCGCGGGCGGCGCGCTCTCCAGCGGGCTCGACGCCGCGCCCAGCGCCCAGCGGATGTACCGCTCCATGCGGATGTGGTCTGCGTGCGGCGGAAACGTACTAATCATATATGTTTATCGGTTGTTTTGAGTAAAAAAAAAGCAAGTAGTATGGTCGAGTTACCTATGGCGGGGTCGACGATGGCGAGCGCTCGCTTCAGGGCGTCGACGGTGACGAGGCGGTCCCTCGCGCGCCGCGTGGGGCCCCCGAGCGCCGCCACCAGCTCGCGCAGGTAGCGGTGCTGCGCGGCCGCGCGCGCGCGGTGCAGCTCGCGGGCCACCTCGCCCCGCAGGAACCCCTCCTCGCTCTCGAACAGAATACACGGCTACTTATTGTAATATTAGTGTGATACGTCTTCTAAAGTTGGATACTTTCGAACCGAGAATCTCGGGCCGGGCCGGGCTTGAATCGTTATGGTCCATCGAGTCACGAAGTCGGCGGTGAGACTCACTCACGCCGACCACTCCAACACGCGAAAGGTTCACTAGTCTACACTAAGCCACGTAGGTTTGTGTAGAGCTCATTTGAATAATAAAATTATCTCGTTGCCCTGACTATAGCTGCATTTTTTTGCGTATTTTGTGTGGCAGCAGACACCCGATGTAATATACGAGATGTCGATGAGCCGAGCCGCACCTCCAGGAACAGCTTGTCGAGGCTGAGGCCGGCGGCGCCGGGCCGCGCCTTGAGCCGGCGCCGCGCCGCCTCCGCCAGGCTGCGCACGTCCACCTCGCTCTTCAACGGGAACGTCGCCCGGCACACCTTCTCGAACTCTTCCATTGTTATCGTCTGGATAACACATATTTACAAAAGCTATTCTATAATTATTATTTTTATTTTCTTTTTATGTATCATGTCGGTCGATGTTGCGTAGCATGTTTAGCTATACGAAATCTCGTTAAGGCTACCTAACCGACGTCCCGATCCATAAAATAACCGATCCAGTGCTAAACCCAATTAATGATGTTGATTTTAGGTTTCTGCCGACAGAACTAAGCTAGCTTAATTATATCCGCCCGTTGCAAATTCATTGCTATTTAGAGTACAAGTGTGGGTTGTGATTGATGAAATACCGAACTTGTGAAATAAACGGAAAATACAAGTTCCATAAAACTAGTGAAGGCAACAGTTGGAAGATTATTTAGTAATTGATTACCTCTTTATCCTTGCTCTGGCGGTAGAGGTTATCCCGGAGCGCGCGCCACTGGTCGCGCAGCCCCCAGTACACGCGCTCGGAGAGGGCTCCGTGTAAAACGCCCAGAAAGATCTTCAGTTGCGGCTCGTCGAGGGCTTGTTCCGCGCTCGCGCACAGGTTGTACGCCCACTCCGCGCGCATGGACGGCTGCTGATATCTGGGGAAGTTGTCGTCCTCGTTCGCTATTATATATCCAATTTTATTAAAATGCAATGCAAACATTTTTATGGATAAACGATAATTATTCAAGTTTGCTATTATTATTGTAGGCTGAATACGTTCAATCAGTTTTACCGACACACATATCACACTAGATCCCGCATTACGAGATTCGTTTTTCCTACAAAGTCACCAAAGTTTGAGGCGCGGCGCGGGTCGCGGGGAGTGTGACCGAGCGTTCATTGGCTATCTCAAGGTCTACGCCTACTCTCGCCTAATAATCAACCAATCAGAGTAATTTCTTATAATTGTATTTAGACTGATGCGTGGTGTGCTTCGAGCGTCCCGAATGCAGAATCTAGGGTGTGATCAGTGACGGATATGAAATAAGTATTCTAGCGGCGACCTGCGGATTTTCAATGATTATTTATGAGAGATTTTAAGTTCATCATCTTCACGTGACAGACGCAAGTCGGCACTAGTCAGCCCTAGTGTCAGTTACGAACTCACCGGTCGGCGAAGTAGTTAGTGAGATAGTCCTGCATGGGTACATCCGGGTGCGCTTCCTTCCCGCGCCAGATGTCGTTCACGAGCACGCACAGCTCGCGACGCGACAGGCGCAAGTTACGGACGCGACCTGACCAGCGCAAGTATGGGGGAATGGCGGGGTCTGTGCCCTGGGGGGACAATCATTAACATTTTGTCTACTCGTAATGTGGATAAACAAAAATACGCTTCCAAAGTTACACTGGCGCCGTCTGTATGTTGACTTAGAACTAAACTGAAGGTGTGAATTAACTCTAATAAAAATATTGTTTTGCCGTCATCCAAGTACGCATCAGGCCAACAAGCGTTAGAGGAAAAGGTTACCATGTACCACAGATCGCACTAGATACCGTATTACAAGATTCGTTGTTCCTACAAAAAGTCACCAAAGTTTAAGGCGCGGCGCGGGTCGCGGGGAGTGCGACCGAGCGTTCTCATTGGCTATCTCAAGGTTACGCCTACTCGCGCCTAACAATCAACCAATCAGAGTCATTTCTTATAAGTGTATTTAGACTGATGCTTGGTGCGCTTCGAGCGTCCAGAATGCTGAATCTAAGGTGTGATCTGTGCCATGTACTTACCGTTACCAGTTCGATACTATACACATCTACTATATATCACAATCTAGTTAGGTATTTTCGTACCAGTCCATCGAAATACTCCAAATGATCGCTCTCGGCGGCCGGACCCAACTCTTTTAGTAGCACTCTCAGGACCTCTCTCGAAGTCAGACCACTCGCCAGCTGCCACCATCTACAGATATAAACTTGCGAACTTAAAGCGTGAACGTCAATTAGGACACTAAGTATTTTTGATCGCGAATTAATCAGTATAATTTTAATTTATTTACTATGCGATCGTCGTGTGTACCTGTACCTATACTACTGTACTATAACTAGTAGCTCTGCTAGCAGTAGACCTCGCGACTACAAACTTTATTGCACAATCGCAATTCAACTATTTCATAGTTTTTTTAGTCGCCAGCGATTTTTGATTGGTGGGGTATTTCCCTCCAAAATAGAGGAAGTTTACTGCGGCGCGATTTACCGGCCGATATCGATAATATTTGGCATACACTTTCGGTACTCAATTCTTAACAAGAATATTGAATATGAGCAAAATCGGTCAAGAGTTCGTGAGGTTTCAGTTCGGTACTACCAATTATTATTAAAATCAGCAAACTTCCCCTCTTTTTGAGGGAAATACCCCAACCTCAGAATACAGAAAGAACCCAATCAAAAATTGCCGACGACTAAAAAAAAACTACAAAATTGTAGAACCTGCCGTACGCGAGTACCAACATACGCACAGGGACCCTATTCCTGTGCGCTCGAGATTAACTCGGTCACTGTCTCTCTAATTTAGAATTTAATGGGAGTGAGAGTGACCGAGATAAAATGTCATTTCTCCGAATAGGGTCCCAGATGAAAGCAAATTTTGCCAGTGAGAACTAAGAACTTTCGTTCGCTTCACTCACTCGGTCAATTATGTCATAACTCATACAGATAACAAAAACACAGCTTTCTGAGGAAGCGGCGCGGAGTAACAGAAAAAACGCTTCATTGACCACCATTATCAAACTAGGTATAACATCTAATGACCTTTAGTTTTAATAAAACGGGAATACTCACGTTAAATTGAGTCGGTTATTCCGACTATTGTGCAAGGCAAGACGAGGTCGCGCGCGTGTCTCGCTGAGCATTCCTTGATAAAGGTCACCGAATGTGATCGAAACTATAGTCGGAATAACCGACTCAATTTAACGTGAGTATTCCCGTTTTATTAAAACAAAATGTATCAAAACCACGTCAGTTTTCATATCTAATGACCTGTCCCTGCCGCCGCTGATAAAGTCCGCGCAGAGCTCCCACTGCGGCCGCGGCGTCCCGGCTCGCTCTAACTCGCTGCAGCGCTCCTTGCATTCGAACAGCTCCTCTTCTGTGCTCTTCTTTTTGGCTGTAAATAATTGACTTTTTTTATTAGAAAGAAAGAAAAAAAAAAAAAAATGCAACAACAGTAACATTAATTATATGGAGGGTAGGCAGGTGAGCAATATTACAAAGACCTTGGCTGTAAATAAGTGAAGTGAGTCGGTTGTAAGATGTGTAAAGTTCCTACTAAGTACACGAACGCGGGATTTACCTACTACCTCTCTAATTAGCGACAGAATCTAATACCAACCTACGGGCTTTTTCTAGTTGCGTGTAAGCGCTTCCATTTTTGTACAACTTAATCTATCCAAAGCTATGATAAGAATAGGCAATTATAAACATCACACACACTAACATAACTAACACTAACATCACACTAATATTATAATGCGAATAAATGCGAAAGTTTGTGTTAAGCCCACCCAACTTGTTGATAATCCTACCCGACATGTTAAATACCGAGCATCTTGTTAAAGCTGTCCTGCAGCGCTCGCAGCTCGGATTGCGCGGCGCCCAGCGCCTTGCTGACGTCACAGTGGCGCGCCTCCAGCGTATCGAACTCGCGTCGTGGGACCGTGTCGGAATACTCGTCTGTCATCTTTTTTAGTTCTGTTTGAACCGTGGATAACTGCTCGCTGAAAATAAAACAAATGCGTATTTTTTCAGCAACTATTTTCCAAATTTTCTTACAGTTTTCATTTTGCCAAACGATTTACATGATGTAGATGACCCACAGGATAAGATCTGTGAAATGACCCAAATTCATGACATTGGGCCAATTTCATACAAGTCAGAGTCCTCACCGGCACCGATCGAGCGCTATCCTCAACACCACCGGGTCTCCGTAAGCCTGGTCGACCGGGTACGAGCTCCCGTCCAACTCCTTGAGTTTCATCTGAAGGCCGAGGTTCTCGAAGTACAGCGTGTAGCGCGCGTCCCGCTCTCGCATCACAGTCAAGTAGTCGGAGAACTTCTCATCTTTTAGCTGAAAAATGTTTATCATAAGCGTATAAGTTAAACTTTCGGGCCGCTCTTGGCACTATGATACATCGTAACAGAATGAGCCACGCGGCGCTGTACTAATATTCAGGTGTCAGCGGAAGAATACACGAATAATATACGCATATTAATTCTACAGTAAAGGTACAGAGGTATAGAAGGCGAGAATACAGCGCGATCAACTCATCTGTATAGATAATTTAATGTTTTCTATCAGGAATTAGCCTCGCTAAAACTAGTCATCAAAACTAGTTTCATTTGTATAGTTTAATGAAGGAGCCACTATCGTATTTTTTTTAATAACGAAAGTCAATCTAACTGAAATTTGTCTATGGAAATTTTTAGCTCCCTCACCAAGGATCTTGTATCACACTGGATAGGTGATTGCTTTGGCAGCGTGTCCACTTTCTGTTGTGACGTTTAGTGAGTAGGGAAGTGAAAACTAGTGCAGAATCTATCGATAAAAATGTACACAGTGTACAAAACTAAGAATTTGTAAATTAAGAACACAATGTTTGCAAAAATATGTACTTTATTGAACATCGAAACTCGTAATTGCCATGTAAATAGTACGAATATATATAGTATATATAGTAACTATGAAAGTTAATAAGTATCTACACCGTCTCCTAGTTTCTTTTATTCTTCCTAGTTTTTTAATTGACAGCCCAGTCATAAAACTAGATTTTTCAAAATGTTTTCAACAAAGTCGAGAGTATTTAGGTGGCTCCCAGTTTTCGCGCCTCACAGCTTTTATCCACTGATTTCTGATTTCCGGACATTTTGGAAACCTATAACAAAATGTTTTATTTTAATTAATTGTTTAATCATGACACAACATTGGTACAAATTATCATATATTTCAAGCCGCGAAAGCTTCAAAAAGATTAAAATTAATTATCGATAGAATACGTATCAAGCCGATTAAACGCGGAAAGGAATTAACGGTTCATGTTTCACTTAATGTAGTATATGTAGGATATTACAAGAATATTATTAGATAAATATCGACCAAATATCGACAAAGTTTGAAAAGTGCAGTGGTACTTCACTAGCAGGAACACGTAAAACAATGCATTTATTTATCTTGAATTAATGCTTAAATTCATTACTAAATAACACTGCGTGATAGTTGTATGACTTCAAACATGTATATTCTTTAAGTGAAACGAATATTTAGCTTTGATTCTGGTTATTTTAGGTAAAAAACGCTACAAAAGACTTACGTGTGAAATGATAATTCTGGATCTTTTACTCCCCCTTTCGTTGTTCTCGATGCACAATACACAGCACAACACGCCATAATGCCACTATGTATAACAATATTAAGTATTCACAGCGATATTTCGATCCAATTTGCTTTTTTAGTAAGACGGGTCGCAATGTTGTGACCGACTAGTCGGTCAAAATGGACACAGAGTGCGAGGTTGCCAATCTTACAATAGCTCTCTCGCTTACTCTATGCGACGACCCGTGAAATAAAAAGAGAAACATGACAATGTAAACGTCGGAGCGGCAACGTCTCATGGGTTGTCCAGTATGATGCTTCGTCTAAGTCCCTCACTTTGTCAAATGACTCAAATGTACAGATTAATTGGTTCAACTTTAACAGACTTGTCTGACTATACCAATTACCAATGATTTTTAAAACAATTGCTACAACTAGCAATGATTTTTAAAACAATGGCTACAACTTTACCAATAAAGCTGTACTAGATGTAGCAACGACTTTTATATAAACGACGACGACCTTAGTGGAATTGGGGAATGAAATGACCATGATTGTGGAAAAATCAACCATATTGTTATACTGACATTGAATAATGAGTAATTCTTCAAATGCGTGACTGTGATGTGAGGCTCTGACGACAAATCAGCCACGGCTGAGTAGTAGCGTCATTCTCGACAATGAAAGCACTGCATTTTGTTACCATTTTTGTCACGGAGATGTTGAATCTATAGTTTAAAGGTCTTTGGACTAATCAAGTACAATAAATTAGGTTTTACTTACATTGTTGTAAACCCATCACCATTTATATTAGACAGAGATACAAGCATTGAAGACAAAGAAAACATTAATAAATTAATAAGTATATAAAATATACATTTAATACAAAACAACACATTTCCAATAAATATACATTTATCTCAAAAAAATATTAGTATTAACATCTAATACTCCCACGGACGGACCCCGGAGTCCGTGGAGCAATATTGTAAATTTAAAAAAAAAAAAAAAAAACATTTAATACTTCTATTACCAAATAATTACAGTAAAAACATTTCTATCAAATCTACACGAAACAATTATATTTCTACTAAAATAACAACAAGCCACATAAAATTTGTTCTTTGGCATTCTAATTATTTAGAATTACTTAAGTTAGTTCGGCCAATTAGGTGGGTTTTAAATATTTTGATACTAAAGTAAAAGTTATTTAGGTACACCAAATAAACTTTTGTGATTGAGAAACAATTTAAGTCATATGTATACATGAATTATTCAATTATAAATACTTAAACCACTGAACCTTCCATGTACACTTTGATCTAAGCTTTAGCTTTTACTATGGGACCAAAACTGAAATCACTATAATGAAACTAGCTGTTCCATATATTTTGTTGAGTGTAAATGAAATAGTTCTATGAAAGAGCTGATTTTGTTTTCGTGTTCCGAGTGAGTGTTTTCCGTGTTGGTCCCATACTCTTATTCCACATAGGTGCATAAGCACCATATTGTTGACCCACGCGGGGTGGTATTGTGCATTTCACTGTCAGTTCAAAGTCTGCCCAAGCCAACCCAGCCCCTTGAAATACTTGGTCCCACAGAAAAAATTGCTCATAATGGAGTACAATTAGCTCCTTTCCTAGTATCACTGTTCCATCTAACACTGTAGCTTTACAAATAGACGAAGATAATCACAAATACGACATGTAATATTAGCAGAACATTACATAACAAGTAGGCATTTGGTTTAACATTTTACTCCAACCTTTCCCATTTCCTTTTTAAGTTTAGATAATTCAAAGGTAAGCTCCAAATTCTGCTCTTTCAATTCTTCTGTCACTTTAATCAAGTTCTTCATTTTATCATCTCTCTGCTTCTTCTTTACAGAAATGCCAAAAACTTTCTGAAAATGTTTGTTTTAAAATAAGACTTTATAGCGTTGTAACATATTCAAATGATAGGTCAATGATAGGATATGTGACCTATTGCATGGAATAGGTCAACAAACAACTGTGTCATTAGATAAACCTATTGAATGTTATCTTACAACTAGCTAATGCCTGTGACTTTGCACACGGTGCTGCAGTCTTTGGCTTTGGCATTAAAAACAAACTTCCTTAGACAATTTAATCCCCTTTAATAATTACTTATAAGTTATATATGTTTAAGGAGCAGCTGATCAAAATTTCATAGTTCTAGATCTGCTGGCTAAGGCTGTGAGTTGTCTGTTAGTCAGTGTTAGGGTTTTATAATATTATCTTGATGTAACACGCCTCATCAGCATATTAATGTATTTTGTTTTGAAATTATAGATGTAAATTGCCATTTTATAAATAAATTATTAGTGACTTATCAGAAACCTTTGGAGTATAAAATATAATTTCAAAGGCAATCAGAAGACAAGTCTAGCATCATGTAATAGCTATTTATGTCTCTTAGGAAATGAATCATATTGTGGTAAAAGCAGATGAAGTTGCTGGTGCAGTAGGTGACACAAGCATAGATAGTTATCAAATCTATTGTAAAATTAGCCAGCACTGCAGATACATTAGAGTTTTAACAGCTATAGTTATGAGTTGTTCAGCCACTGTAGTGTTTAGTTCCATAAGTTAATCTGATTAAATGTTTTATTTAGCCACCTTGTCTTCAGTTTCAGGTTTATCAGAGTTAAATGTTTTGTTTAGCCACCTTGTTTTCAGTTTCATGTTTATCAGAGTTAAATGTTTTGTTTAGCCACCTTGTTTTCAGTTTCATGTTTATCAGAGTTAAATGTTTTGTTTAGCCACCTTGTTTTCAGTTTCATGTTTGTCAGAGTTGTTCTTCAGCCATTTATCAACTTGTTTTCCAATCAAAGCAATGTCATTACGATCTGTCCTACAGCAACCACCAACAAATCTCACTCCGAGGTCCAGCCACCTAAGCACAAAAGTGTGCAGTTCTAAAGAGTTATCTTTCTCCACCCAGCCCTTCCCTGGAGTATACTTCTCTCCAGAGTTTGGATATGTTATCAGTGGTATGGGAGTAGTTCTGCCCTCATTTACAGATTTGAATAAGTTCTCTATGAACAGAGGAGAGCAACAGTTTGCTCCGACAGCCATAAGCTGCTCGGGGTTCATGTCATAGCATTTATTTGCTGCAGTTTTGAAGTCCTCGCCGTGAGCTAGAGACTTGTCATCTTTACAGTTGAAGCAAAGCCATGCTTTCATGTCAGGGTAGTCTTTAAGAAGTTCAACTAGCACTTCAGCTTCCTTTTGACATGGTATAGTTTCAAATGCCAGTAAATCTACTCCTGCTTCTATAAGGGCTTCGATGCGAGGTTTGTGCCATTCTCTCATTATCTGCTCAGGTGTCTTATCTGCATAGTTTCCGCTGTACTCGGAGCCGTCATTTAAAAAGGCGCCGTAAGCGCCCACGGACCCGGCGATTAATGGATTTGGGTTGAGAGGAGGTTCTACTCCTTTTTCTTTAAATGCTTCCAAGTAAATATCACGAGCTTTCTTAGCTATGCTTACAGCGCTTTGTATTAAAGCTTTACCTTCTTCGGGCGTGACGCCAAGATGCTTTACAAACCCATTCACTGAAGCCTGATAAGTGTTTGTCGAGATGATGTCGCTGCCGGCGCCGAGGAAGTCGAGGTGCGTTTTGAGGACATCGTTCGGATGTGTCTGGAGAAACCTGGCACTCCAGAGCGGGTCCCCGTCGGCGGTGGTCCCCACGTGCTCGGCCAGCTGCGTCGAGAACCCTCCATCAAGAACAAATACTGAATTACTGCGTGTTCCTGGCACCGAATCGGTCATGTCTGTAAGCTCTGACACTGACTTTTTTTACTTGTATATAGTTACTTAGGCACGATAAGGATTATTGTTCTGGTTTAGAAGATTATGTTAAAAAATCTTGAAAATCTAATATATTTTAACGATTTCAACAATTTAGAATTTTCTACAGTACATTCATAGATGAATGTATACTAGCAAGTACATCTCCCCGAGTAAAAATATTCTTTGAAGTACATTCACGACAAAGCAAAACAAAAACATTAAATTTGTCATTTCTCAATAAACGTCAAAGTAAGATAAGGTTTTATTCCCTATTCTTTTTTGGCTCCACACGTTGTGTATTTAGCCAGTGTCAAGTATTGTAATATTTCAAGTGAAGTCAAATATTTCACCATTAAAATGAGTCTCAGTCATGATCTAATCTAAGTCAAGCAAGGTAAGTCGCGGTCAAGTCCACGTCATGCCCCAGTAAAGCGACGAAGACTACTCGAGGTTTCAATGGAGTTTTGGAAACAACACGAAGAGTCACGTTTCACAACATTATACTATTTACCAACACTTGTGCACGTTCACAAACACTTAATGGATAAAAATCCACCATTTTTACACATTAACAGTTGAAATAACATAAGTTTTGGAATTTAATTCCCGCCAAAACTCGGCGATAAGTTTATAAGTTACTTTTTTTTTTATCCGACTACGAAAAAGGAGGGTTATGAGTTTGACTGTCTGGTAGGTATACATAATACATACATACGTACATAATATGTACGTATGCTTAGCTTCATTCACAATCCGCGTGTCATAGGCTATACTAGGTAAACTGAGCTATGTTGGATTTTTTTAACATAATTTGTCCAAGAAAAACAAACTTTGTACAAATATCGTGTATGGTATTAAAATATAGGACTCCATGAGTACATTCGAAAATTATAAAAAAAAAATATTTAGTATTTTATCTAATTTTTCTGAGAAATGTATATACATGAACAGATTATGTGTGATTAGGTGCCTTTTTCAGCGGTAGATAAAAAAAAATACAAGTTTTAGAAAAGAATACAATGACGCGTCATGACTTCTTCACGTTTCCGCCACGGTTTGCAACTTTGCATTGCAAGTTACTTATTCAGGATAAATGCATAGAAAAAAAGCGTTAAGTAAAAAAGTAATGAAAGAGATTCAAACTCACATCTTGGGTAATGAATTGCGATATCCGTTCATCTCTGATTTGAATAGCTTTTTCATATGCATTCCTTACATCATTTAAAAATTTAGAGTAAGTGCTTGAGCTATCGATTAAATTTTTAAAGGCTTCTTGGTAAATCTGGAAATGAAATTAATATTAATTAGATTTAAAGAAATATAAGTACTTACTTAGAGTCATTCAAAATTTCACATTACTTACTTCAAGTACTAAATCATTGTGTAATTGTTGTGTTTCAAATAAATCAGAATTAGGTTTTTTAACTAGCTCTAACTTTTGAAATACTTTTGTTTCTATTTCTTTTAGGTGTTTGGGAATAGCGATAGTATTCATTATGGTTAAACTAATAATACCGACTCCGGAACATGAAAAAAAAAAATCAATAATACTTAATGCTTCCATTAGCTGTTGCTGTAGTAATTATCGCCAATGATAACGCTGATGATATCACCTAACTTAACAACCTTGGTATGGTTAAACATTCAAAACCTTACACATTCTTGTCCAGATAGGGATTTGGTTATTGAAAAATTTAACGTTTTGGCTCCCCGTATCAAATCAGTAGACAGGAGTTCCTTCCGTCTCCTGGGTTCACCAATATTAGATGAATCTTTTTCACCTTTTGTTAAGGAGTAACGTTTCGCTCAGCTCGATTGTCGCAAAATTCGTTTTCATAAACCCACGATGAGTAATTAAGAAGTAATTGACAAAAAACGCAAGAAAATTTGAATTTGCTGCGCTGAGCGAAACGTTGCACCTTAAAGGCCTCGCTACATGGCCTGACCTGACATCGCTTGAAAGAGATGGCTATATATAAGTTTCTGGGGGAGCGAAAGGGAGAAGCTATAACCTTAATAGTTTGCTTCTTTTGCTCCCGTGAAATTCAAATCAAGCTATCCCTTTCACACGATGTCAGGTCAGGCCATGTGTAGACACCCAAGAAGCTTGTAACACCTTCATGGCACTAACCATGAAGCTGTAGGCAAGAAGCTTGTAATCTTCTTGGCTGTAGGTAAGTTTCAAGTGGTTTCAAGCTTAGACGAAGATACAAGATCCTTGGTTTCAAGGCACTAACTATGTAGCACATGTGCTGCCATCTGGCACATAAGAGACGTGAGAACGAACAGGAACGAAAACGAACGAATACATTTCGTGACGTCATGACGTTCATGACAAGAAATTACGGAATTTAGAAATGGCTGCGATAGGTAGTGGACGGGGAATGATGGATTCCCAAATTCAAGTGCAAAGTGATACTGTAGATCGTTTAAAATTGCTCTATCCCAACGTTAATGAAGAAGAGACTCCTTTGCCGCGATCTTGGAGCACCAAGGACAAGTTCAGCTACATCGGGCTGTCGCAAAATAATCTACGAGTCCATTACAAAGGTAAGAACTTTCAAGGTTTGTTTATGGACCAGTTATTTGCGAAACTCTCCGTGGATGCTATTAAGTGATTTAGATGTAATTGACGATAAGCAGTTGCTCTTTATGTAATAACTAAGGCGTCCGACGTGTCGCTGTACCACGTCGTATGGCTGTGGCGTTCGTCACTCGAGTCAAACAAAGAAATCAGCTGATCGCACGAAATTTTGTATTATAGCGAAAATAAATGATGACTGCGTTTATTTGCCTCCGAAGCGACGAGGATCTTTGCCAGTTCGATATCTGCGTTTTATTCTGGTGTTTCGACGGTAATATTTAGTTCGAATATTGTACAAGGTCTCCTTCAATAAAATGGCAGACAAAGATACCAAGCTAATCTAACATGCTTCAAAGTTGTTTTACGATTCCATGGCGTTATCATAGTCACATAAATTAGTTTGCCGCAGTGTATACACTTGAAGAAACAGATTAAGCATCTGTGTTTATTATTGAAAAACACTATTTGATTATTTATTTATAATATATTATATGAAATGAATCGCCGTTCGTTAGTCTCGCTAAAACCCAAAAACGGCTGGACCGATTTTGATGGTTTCTTTTTTGTTGTATTCAGAATTATCAGTACAAGATTTGTATGAAGTGTTTAGCGAGGCCGAAGGCTTAATCGTTAATTAATTTGAGCTTAATCGTGTACGAAGTCGCGGGCGTCAGCTAATAAGATAATACTATATAATCAATCTTATCTTCTACCAATCTAAGTATAATGTTGCTCTTAATGTGTTTGTAACCATTCATAATGTATTGTTATGATGTTGATTGTTTATCTAGAAATGGTTTTGATTGATCTAAGGGTGCTAAAAATAAAAAAAATATCTTTGTACTGTTTGTCATTTTGTATATTTTACGGTGTAATAGGAAAATAATTGAATATTCATCATAGTTTAAAGGCGAACCATTCTCTGTCACTCAAGATTTATTGCATAGTCTTATATTTGCCAACCAACACACTTGGTAGTAATCAATGGCGTGGCTGAGACAGGATCATATCCATCCTGAAGAACTCACTCTAACCTTGAAAATGCCTCGATTGTTGTGTTAAGTTAGGCACAAAGTGACAAACAGTCACAAATTGACAAAAGAACAAAATATCCAAAGAGTGTTAGGTCCAAGGCGCATAACAGCCAAGGATCAAAATGTTCAAAGCTCACAATGACGAAAGAGCGAAATGTCCTTAGTGCAAAAATGCAAAATTCCAATTATACTGTGAAATGAACTACGATAACACAGAGTTCATTTTGGTGAGTCAAAACAGTAAAAAATACAATAGAAAGTATTCATTTATAATATGAAATCATAATTTTTAACAATTCGCCATATTATTTTCTATGACATTTTTATAATAATGAAACCGGAAAAACATTAAACAAAATTGTTTACACCGTTATGGCCAGTAATAGCTAATTGTTTAGGTTGAATTGAAATTATTGATTGGAATGGTCTTAATGAATATGTAACTTTTATAGTTTTCATGGTTTTTTAATTGATTGTTTTTACCTTAGTTGCAGTATTCGGTGAATTTAAGTGAAACTGTGTATCATGACATTTCAGTAAGCAGTATAACTAGAATTTTGGACATTTCGCTTCTTGGTCATCGTGAGCTTTGGACATTTTGATCCTTGGTCGTTGTGCGCCTTGGACCTAACACTTTTTGGGCATTTTGCTCTTTTGTCAATTTGAGACCGTTTGTCATTTTGCGCCTAAACGGATTATGTATTATTATATCTATGTAGGTCCTCAACCCAGATACAAAATATTTTTACAGTATAAAGTCTGGTTTACGAGTTAAAGTATGTTGAAGGTTTAACTAACCGGCAGAATTACTTTTACTTTATTATTACTTCGAATCCCAGTTTTAAAATATTACAATAGAATAAATAAAGCAGTGGAATTTACACCTAATTTAATGAGCTATATATAACGCAATCTTGGATATAATATTTTTTTATTTCTTGCAAAGAAAAACGTGATTTAATTTTTTAAATTTGAATTTTACAAAATATTTTAATATTTTTTTTATAAAAATTGCTGATAGCTAAGAGGATAACCCTTGCTAGCTCATTCCTTTTATCCTTGAATCAGCTAGTTATTTATTTAGCCCAGTGTGTATTTGGCTGTGGCTTACAAGTTCTATTAAAAAAATATGGCTTTTCTGTTCATACATGCATTAATGAGCCATTTAAAAATTCAGGGACCAAGTTCTATTATCCTCAGAAAGAAACTTCTAAAACTATAGTATTTATGCAGATATTTCTAGAAATCCAACTCCTAATACTCATCATTGTAATGTGTGTGATATTCACCACACATACATCCAACCTTAATATGCAATTTTTTTCTTTGCATATTTGCTGACGACCTCCGCGGCGCAGCGGGTGAGTAGCCAGCTGCGAGCGAGGGGTCGCAGGTTTGATCCCCATTAGGGACAGATTTTTTGGATGATTTGCAAATATTTGTTGTTACTCTTTGTTGCTTAGCGTCTCATGAATCGGCATAAAGTAGTTCTAATGTCCATTGAGAACTGTCACTGTGTTAAAATGTGTACCACGCGTCTTTAGGAATATCCCCTTAATCCCCACTGAACTTACCATCAGTTGGGTGGACTGGGAATGTTCCTTGGGAATGGTACTCAAAATAAAGTTAATTTAAATTAGCGGTGTTCTCATTCCACAGTTGATGAAATTAGGGGGTCAGTGTCAGTCGAACATTCATGCCATGGATATGGTATAACTTAGCAGATGTATGTATATTGTTGAAATTGCAATTATGCTTGAATGCCTCAATGATAGTTCTTTGGCAAAATTCATAACAACATGTACCTACAAATAATGCGGCAGGTATTGTAAATTTTAATTGCTGCATGTGTTATTGATGGACATAGTGTATGTAAGTATCTCCTGTTTACATTTATTTCCTACTATTCCTAATTTTTATGATAGTAGGAAACAAATGTAAGCGAAAGATATGTTCATCCACACCTAATGCAATTTAGATTTATAATACCTACCGCATTATTTGTAGTGTGACAACACTATTTTATTGGGTTCCTTAGCCCGTGGCCAAAGTAGGTAGGTATGTGACCTGAATTAGTAACGACTTGCTGTGGCGCTCGTTTACGTTTTAAAAATTGTATGAAATTATAGAATTGAGATTGTGAAAAAAAGTTTGTGCTCGCGAGGTCCACTGTTCTCAGAACTACTAGCACTAATACCGTCCTGTTTTTGGTGGAGGGAAGGAGTAATCCAGTAGCACCGACCTACTGCGACCACCAAAAACCACCCACCACAATCGCGAAAAAAACCATGCCGCTTATTCGGCAATATTTATTTCGATAAATTAATACATTCAGAAAGCGCTCTTTTATGCAATTATGACCTCGAATGCTCTAAAAGCATTTATTTCGTGCCACAAAACATTTCTGAAAAGTATTGAGATTCAGACGCCAAATATTGTTATAGATTCACTCCATTATTTTATAAGTATATGTATAGGTTTACTTCACTGAGCTTTATTTCAGGTAACGTAAAACACCTAGCGTTGTAGTGTTAAAATACAAGGTCTTCAAATGACACTAAGTAAATAAGTTGATTATAATGAAGTCCAGTTAACTAAAGATTACATTAAAATACGAAGCTCACGATACTTACTGTTAATGAAACGACCCTTAAATATAATACTTATGTAATAGGTTTTATTCAAATCACCATCTCTATAGGTATAAATTACTAAACATATTTCTAAACTACTTCTACAACCTATAGAACAAAAAGACTTAAACATTCGATCAGCTAATTTTTAATTAACGTTTAATAAACGTAACGTAAAGTTTCCCGAATATAGAAATCAAAAAGCCAAAACTCACATTCTAGAAAAGTCGTCGCACGTGTGCTTTTTATAATATTGTACCGTGATTGTACCTTTACTATACCTACAACCTGTAGCCCGAGGCTGTAACGTATCTATCTGCTTGTGACGAGTCCTCCAGAGTCTAAACCAGAAGCTATCGACCCCGGCATCCAACTGCGACGGTTGTTGACCGGCGCCGCTGCTGCGTCTAGCCAAGGTGAAACACCTAGGGGGGGAAAACTGAAAACGAAATGCATCCCTTCATCCTTTGTTGTCTACCTCCAGTCCGCGGCCGCCCTGGCTAGACTAGACTGATAAATTAGACAGGCATTGGAGCGATATTACGTTCTAATATGTTACGTTCCGACATTTCGAGCTGCATCTACATGTGGTGCATCTACATTAGCTGGCATTGCAGGAGCTGAAACCTAAACATCAACTCTGGTGAAGTCTGGTGTACTGTGTATTGATATTGACCAAACTGAATGTGACAGCTTAAAAATATGGATATCTCTTTTTCATTCGGATAAATATAATCGGATAATTTAATGTATTCGGATAGACGTAATCCTAAAAAGTTTAATTTAAAACATTGAGAAATAACTCGTTTGGTGGTACTCTCAACATGACAGTGCAGGTACATTGCTGCACTGTCATGTTGAGAGCCTGCCCCGGTGGCTCAGTTGGTAGTGAACCTACGTTCTGTGCTTGGGGGCGTGGGTTCGATTCCCATCTAGGACAAACATTTATGTGATGAATATTTGTGTTTGTTCTATGTCTGGGTGTTAATATCTATATAAGTATGTATTTAAAAAATATCTATGTACGTATATCAGTCTCTGGCAGCCATATTACAAGCTTTGCTTAGTTTGGGGTCAGATGACCGTGTGTGCAATAATGTCCCAGATTTATTTATTTTATTTATTGCTCTCCGGCGGTATAGTTCCTGGTAAAGGCTGAATACTGATAGAGATCAACAAGAGAGTGGCAAAGAAAACGTAGATTACACTAGAATTAGGCCCCAGTACTGTATTTACTATTTTAGAACTCCATGAAATAGATTTTTCTATCTCACTGTAAAAACATGAATCCCAAGCCAAGAATAACTTTATTCTAAGATACCAGGCCTCTTATAATGGGAGCCTGAACGAAGTTAGTTTGATTCAACGTCGTTTCAAACAAATTAAAGGGTAGTTGAAGGTGTTTCGCCTGTCTGGCCTCTGGGCTGACTGAACCCGGCCAATTTATTATTTTCAGAACTCGCCGCGTGCCTCAAATGGTTTTCTTTTATTCTGGGGCAAGGGAAGGTCAGTGGGTCCGTAAATTGAAGGGGTCCCGGGGAAACTTGTAGTTACGACTCCGGATCAAGGATTCAATCTTTCTGCCCCTCTGAATTAGTTGTAAGCTTCCTTATTATTTTGACCTCGTTTAACATTTTTTGTGTACAATATTGTTAAAATGAAACAAACAAATGTACAATAGAATAAACCGTACCAATTAATGTTGACGTGGGTGTAAGCGCACGTAGAGTTCCTTAGCTGAAGTCTTACAAGGCACCGAGTGAACTTATTCCGTTCCGCCTCCACATAGCATTACGTGAGCACACCTGACGGAAATCATCCTACATCGTTTCTATGTGAAAAGTAACTGCGATTCTTATATTTCTGAAGCTATGACGATCTACAACCCAGCTCAATGTGAGAGGCTAACGACCTATGGAACCTGTTACTCGACTAGTAGGAATAGCATCGCCGCCTTCGGTCGTCTACTTTTTGAGTAAAATTTGGCATTAAAAAGCTACAAAAACAATGGGAACAAACGAAAAAAGCTTAGAGTTTCAAAAGGTTTTCTTGAGGCAGAGTTTCATGACATGACGCTACCGCTGCAAACTGGATTTAGAGTCGTCGAACTCGACTAGGGCTTGTCCGGCGTACCGTTACTTTATCTTTTATTAAGGACTTACCGTAAAACAAACTAGAAGTTGAATAATTAATTAAGGTTTAATTAGCCGACTCTCTGTTCTATCTTCGCACATCAGATGCACGATCTGAACGATAGAAATTCTGTTCAAACAAAGCAAGGTGAGGCGTTCCGGACCAGCTTTCGTCACTATCCGCCATTTCGTCATCTTTGTCTAACGTGTTTCAATTACGTATTCGACTCTTGCTTGTGCACGCTGATGAAGCAGGCTGGTTTCACCCACGTAGTGCCATAACTGCCGGAGCATGTTATTATGCCATCAGATCGGTGGGATCCATAGCGTCAAACGCCGTTGATGAGATTTGCCTAAAATAAAGATAAATGGTACAAGACGAGACTCGGAGGTGGCTTATATCCAGCATACAGCACGATACAGGCTGTCAACTCATTAGGCTCTTAAACCTTGCTTAAGTGCCAGTTACTTTTCTTAATTGCTTTTTTCTAAAGTTTCATGAAATAATGTGTATTACAAAATTTCCGTTCCGTTCCCAGCAGGCTTTTCCTAGTTTAGTGAAAGAAAACTCTGTATTTTCCTTGTTATTGTGTTCTTACGAACGCGCGAAAGGGAACTGAGAAACACTGTCTCACTTACTTTTGCATGTTTTGTTGCCTTTGTTTTACTCAACGTTTTTATTTTGCGTTACGTATGTGTACTTTACACTACATATTTTTCTTATTTATATATTTTTATCTACATATTTTTTTATTTCGTCCAATTTGTGATACATTTAAGTTTAAGTTAACTTATTAATATTAGAATATAACTCAAACGCTAGGAATACGACTCAAACGCTGGCTTATCGAGCAAACGTTCTACAGCTACAAAGAATTTTGCGATTTTATATTGTACCCGACTTTTTATATTTTTGATATTTTCTTAATTAATTTTATTATTATTGACATGACTTATGTTTTTTATTAACTTGACATACTTCGTACATGTAGTACATTGTGTCAATAACTACAAAAAGTATTTATTTTTGTGAACATTAATTATTCGTTTTTGATTTGTAATAATAATGTGTTGCCAATAAATATGATTATGACTCGCGTAAGCATTCCGAAGGCATGCTTAAGGTGCAACGTTTCGCTGATCGCGCGAAATTAAAAAAATTCTTGCGTTTTTTGTCTTTTACAGCTTAATTACTCATCCTGGATTTATTGAAACCAATTTTGCGCCAATAAATAACTTGTTTTAAGAAATTACGGGTAAAATGGTCACCTAGATAACATTGGTTTAGCTACAAATCTCAATAAGCTGATTTTCATCTTGGTTTTTGGTTTAGTGAGAAATGTACTAATACTAGCTTTCAACTTGAATTTTTGGTTGGTGTAATTTCTTGAAACAATCTATTTATTATCGCAAAATTAGTTTTCATGAACCAAAGATGAGTAATTAAGCTGTAATTTACAAGAAACGCAACAAAATTTGAATTTCGCGCGCTGAGCGAAACGATGCACCTTAAGGGCAGACCGTTTGGCGGTACGCTGCCGATTCAAGAAAGTCGCGAAATTCTCATTCATAGCCAATGATGCCCAATGATACGTCAATTTGCAACTAGGTAGAAGTTTTTCAAAATTCTAGTTGGCACTGCATCTATTCCGGCAAGGTTTGTCGCTTACTGTCAAGAAACGGTTTGCTCGTCTCGTTACTATGTCATTTTGATTTGTAGCTTTTAAACTATTGAGGTTTTTTTTCGCCACACTGCGCCATCTAGCCCCAAACTAAGCAAGTTTGTATTATGGGAATCAGACAGCTTTTTTTCACTTATAAAAGTGAAAAAGTCAAAGTGAAGTCATTGAGAGGTGTGGTTTGTTATACATTCAAATAAATTCAAACCACACCTTTCAATGACACGCGCACAGAAAGAAGACAAAAAAACGTCGACTTTTCCATATAACACTTTCCCTTGAAAGTCGCCCTCATGGGAGAAGCATCGAGCGTGATCCCGATAAAAAGTCACCTTATTCTGTCTAACACTTTCCCTCGCAACGCGCCTTTATTGGTCTAAAAAATCGAGTGATCTGGATTGCAGCAGCATTGCCAGATTTTTTTTTGCTGTTTTTGCATAGTATGGTTGATATGATTTCATGACGTACTATAAAGATAAACACAAAAGCAGAATTGCGCGAGCGAAGGGAACCCGTTATTTGTTCCATGCGGATCAGATGAAATTTGATCCATTTGGTCCTAGCTACCACGCTCCTTTAGATAATCTGTCGCCAAGCACCTCGGTGTGTTTCAGCAGCCTCGCTTGAGAGGCCCCCTTTCCAGGCTATGTGATTTGAGTTTATCATCTTCGACCACGATGTCACTTTACATCAGGTAAGTTGTGACTAACCGAACTTTCAAAAAACAAATGAAAATAAAAAGTTGTTTCCAGTAATTTTGTGTAGGTACTTAATCGATAGGTTATCTATTGTCAGAGGCATTGGTAGTGGCCTGTCTGTCTGACTGTCACTCGTGTTGGAGACTGTTTATACGCACAAGACCCGTACCATAACATGCTTATTGCGATGATTGTTAGGTTCAGCCGACAACGCTGCGCGACCATACACCTTATCGCGCGGAGATACGTTTCTCGATGGCGCAGCGTCGTCGGCTAACCTAACAATCATCGTAATAAGCACCTCACGGTACGGGCCCTGGTCTTAATGCTGTCTTATAAAGTAAAAAAACATCGTCGCGTATCATTTGCTTCTTTCTCTCTCGGAAGCCGTCTTCAATATTTGTACAAAAATAACATTCCTTATACATTTTCGTTTCGTTTCCCATCCCCTTGAACGCTATCGATTACTGCTGCGTTACTCCCTCGGACGGTTTTCACGTACAATTATATTTCATCGCACCATCGGAAACCTACCAATAATTCCCGAGAAAATTGAAATATTTTCCGGAAAATTATTATACGAATACCACAGGCCTCTATATAATTATAATAGATATTATATTATAATCTATTGCATAGGATTAGATCAATCTATTTGCCTTTATTTCCTAGAATCTACTTTTGAAAACTTTTTACTAGTAACCTTTCTTGGAAATTTTTTTATGCAACTGTTTGACGAAACGAGCAAGTCGCTCGCCTGATGTTAAGCTACACCCTTGCCCATAGCACTTAGAATTTTGAACGCTAGCGATATTATATGTGCTGTGCTATAGCAGTTCAAAACGTCACATGGTCCTGCGCTCGTCACTCTGATACATAATGTTAAAGCTTTTTATACGGTGGAAACTTTTCTTAAATAAATAAACAAAACTTCACACTCATACATAGCTCACCACCAGGCAGGCGGGAACCATCCTCCTCCAGTCGTTAGCTCATTGCTGAGCGTCGTGACGTACCGGCCTTTCTCACGACAGCCGCTTCCACTGCTCTCGGTTTTTGGTGTGGTTTAGGGCTTCTGTGATTATCGTGCCCAGTATCTTTGATACCTGATCGGACTATCTTGTCTCCAACATCTTTTCCCTTCTAGCTTCTCTGTGACTATTAGCTTAACGGACGCGAGGATACCATTATTCGAACACGGACCCGGATCCAGAAATAATTTCAGTTCTGCTTAAAAATACAGTGGCTTTATAAAAAAATATTTAAGCAGAATTATTTTATGTTTATGAATAGTTTTGTGCTCTAAATACGAATCAACGCAGTATCCTTGAGATGCCACATTTTTGCATATATTTATACTTACACAAAAAACTAAAACAACTTTTCATCATTAGTATGTTGTAGATCTTTTTTAGTTTTAGAACGTTTTATCATTAGTATGTTTTTTAACTGATGGTCTATAATCGCAATTTAATATATTATTATGTAACAAACACTTTATACTAACACTATTCTAAATACAACTTAAATAAATAAAAGAGCTAAAATTACAACCAAAATTATTTTAAATTAATTATAGATAAAAAACAGAGTTCAGGTCAGTATCCGCGGGCAGGGTACCCAAAAGGCTGGTGACGTTACCTCGTTCAATAGCAATGCTAATTCTCTGGCCGAGGTAAGCACCAGCCAGCAGGTCGATTGTTTTTTCCATCAGCCGCTTAGAAAGATCTTTAAAGAGTAGCCATGCGCTTGTACCCCCAGGAAGGACCCAATGTGTCTACCCAAAAGGCAGAAATAAGTACCCATCGCCAAGGGATTCATATTTCCGCCTTTTGTATGTTTTAGATCAACCAAATTTAGTAAATTAAAGTTCATAACACTATCTTCAAAACATTTACCCCCGAATACTGAAACGTTTGTTAACTTTGACAACAAATTAATTCTAGTGCTGTCTTTGTCTGGCACTAAGCAAATGACAAAGGCAGCAACAGACTTAATCTGTCGTCAAAGTTAAGAAACGTTTCAGTATTCGGGGGTTAGTTTTAAATTCTAAAATATTATTTCATAGTTATCTCGTACGCCTGTTATAGTAATTATTACAAAGTCATTGTGAGGTATTCGATATGGAGTCTCGGTGACAAAAGGCTCGACTCGTTGCCATGGAGCCAGGATGCCTCAGGATTTTCGCTGTGCTCTCGCCCAGGGCGTTGACTGTTGGAGAGCATCACGCACGAGGGTCGTAGTTTATGAATGGGAGAACCCCATCCCACGAAGCTTTGCAATACACACATAAGTAATTGACGTGGGCGCGAACTGCGACGTGCGCATTGTTCGCCGATCTTGTCCGAGGGTTACTTTTATAGTTTCCCTTCATTCGTCTTCCCGCGACAGCAAATATACAAATTATTCATTATTCACTTCGCGGTATCTTGTACTTGAACATGTCAATCGGTTATAGTTATGAGTTCTAACAAGTAGTTTTTCATAAGTCTAATGATTTCTTGATTCTATTATATATTCCTATCACTATAAATACGAGCAATCTTTAATTATTTTCTTATCATCTTGTTTAAATAAGTGATCAATTTCCGCTCTCCATAAAGTTGTATTACTTACCTACAGCTAGTTGTGTTAGTGTTCCGTATCATGGCTGCCCTCCAGTTCACTGCGGAGTACTGTATGTAGCTCGCGGAGGCCCTAGGGACCGAGGGAACATGCATGCGCCTAATGAGGTCTCAGCGTGAAAGTGAAGCGACACGAAAATTACTTGCTTTACAAAGTTTCTAATTTTCTCACCTTTTAATTTTTAACTTTGTCAATTTACAAGATATAGGTTGGTGAAGAACTAAAACTCCACTGCGCCCTTTTCTCTACGCTACGCCGTTTTTGTTGCTCGAAAAACCATTTTAAATAATATCATAATAATATTATGTTCGTATATTGTTACATGTATTCAGAAATCCCTTTGATAAGATACCTCTCCTTTTTTCGTAGTCAGTAAAAAGTAAGTAAAAATAGGTTAGTTTGTTTTATATTCCAATGTAGTTTAAACCACTTAACTTGTTGTAACACATTTGGTGTTTTATATAATTATTACTGATCTCTCATCTAATATTCGTTCGTACGAACTAGAATTCGTTGTTCTGTAACTAAGTTGTTTGCAAGCTTCGTTTCGGCTTACTTTACTGAAGTTATCTGTTTTATCAGTCATCTGGTCCATTGTTCCCGTGTCGATGAAGCATGTTTGTATGTATTGTTCCTAAGGCTTTATTCTGTTCATGTTCTGCTTAGGAGTTTCGAGTGTAAGGCGACTATTCAAATAAAGGTATTTAATAAATATAACTTGCATTAGTTACATGTCGTTTTCACTATTGAAAACGTTAATACTAATAATTCCACTAAGGATGCCCATCAGATCCTACCATAGCATTTTTTTTCATTATACAGAGCTGGGTTTTAATTACCTAGTAATTATACATTGTTGGCGACTGTCAATTTCATTTCGTGATAATTGTTAATGTTGAGTAAAAGTCACTTTTATACATATGCCCGAAGTGACGTATGCATGTGTGTTCATAATAATGACTGATCGTTTTTCACGTCGGTAAACAGCAAAAATATATAATATTCATAAAAGCACTTCTGTGATACACATAATGGAATAGCGCAGACATCTAGCACTGTAAGACTTAGTGCCAAATTACGGAATTTGGATGTAAAACACATCATATTATTTATCTAGTACCCTGAATCCTACAATGATGTTTAGAATTTCTCTGAAACGGATCCATTTCCCCCCTTTCTTGCTGATACATCCTACACGACGGTGTACTTACGTGCAGCGCCTAATCCTTGAGGGAACAAAGAGAATTAAACACCAAGGTCCCAAACATAGCAGTAGCTGTAGGGCCGCCCAGCCCAGGCCGCCCTTGCTTTCAAAACGGGACCGAAATGGTGCATCAACTAACTGGGTCAAGCTCGCTTGCGTCGGGTCGCCTGCCACGTGCTCCTCCCCACCTCCCCCCTTCCCCCTCGCCCTTTTATAGATTCAATCAAGCCCTTTCTTCGTGAGATAGAGTCTACTTTTCTTTGTTCGAACTGTGCTCTACGGCCTTGTCGACGGCTGGTTACAATCTTTCGATGTGCAGTTGTCAACCTTGTCGCCAGCGGTTACGGTCTCTATTACTTCAGCTTCAGTAATTAGAACATAGGTTGTTTCATTACGACAGTTCGATGTACTGTTTGTACGCCAGTGTGTGTTTGAATTTTAAATTAAATGGTCAGGAAGTTGTTCTTTGTCTGCTGGTTCCCGATGTAAACATTCGCAGCGCATTAGAATATTGCGTAGGTTCTTGAGTATTATATTTGCATTATTTCGATATCTACCGCGAAGTGTTGAATAATAATAGAGTTATTTATGAAAAATAATGTCGCAGCAACAGCATATATATATATATATATTGTGTAGATGAATCGTCGTTCGTTACTTCGTTAGTCTCGCTAAAACTCAAAAACGGCTAGACCGATTTTAATAATTTCTTTTTTGTTTTGTTCGTCATTGTCAAAACAAGGTTTGAATGAGGCCGAAGGCCGAGCTTCATCGAGTACAAAGTCGCGGGCATCAGCTAGTCATAGATATTATTAAATTCATTGTTAAAAGGTAGCTTACAGAATGACCGAGGACGGCCACTGACCACGTTCTAGCAAGTGATAGTAAAAGCGAGCCCCCATTCGTGACCGACTTTTAGATGTAGTACCGTCACTGAAAGCTCGATCCATTTTCCATGTAAATGGCAAATTTAATGGGCCTAAATGTCATACAGACCCTAGAGACACCGACCTCGCATTTGTATAAAAAAATATAGTGACGTGACAAAACTGCCCCAGGGCAATTTCTAGTTTCCAGTTAAAAATCAATGTGCATTTCAGTTGTCATATCGAAAATGATTTGTGGTGCATTTAATTGAACGAAAGTTAATTTCTTTAGACATACTTTAACAAATAATATATGTTATCTAAACGGCTTATTATTGAAAGAGGTCAGAAAGTGTTTATCGCTCTACATAGTCTGTGTCGAGTTGACGTCTACCAGAATACTCGAAGTAGTAAGCCCAACTGAGTCAATTGTAGGTCAAGATTGACTCGAATTTTCCGTTTTCTCATTGGTAAACAATTTTAGTTCAATCAAGGACTTGTTTTTACCAATTACATATTTAGAACCTTGTGCTTCTAATATTTGATTAAGTTTTATGATCTTGTAAACGTTTCGTTTCATTCGTGCCGATTTCCATACTTATCTTCTCCTGTTTTGTTTTACTATTGTTTATTAAATTTATAATTTTATTTATTTGTTATCAGGGCTTGATATAATATAATTTGGTTTTGGAATAAAATAATAAATGAAACGAAGGTATATTGCATTTAAATTGAACGCTTCTCCTTGAGCTGCTTCTGTATTAAAATATGCATTGCCGTCCTCAGTATAATCTATGTACTATATCACACAAATATTATGAATGCGAAAGTTTGTGTGTAAGTAAGTGTGTTTGTTCCAGTTCAACTCTGTAACGGCTGAACGGATTTGAATGAAATTGCCCCTACCCCCCCGCGCCTCTGCCGTTTCTAAACTATGCATCTCAGAAACTTGTTATCTTCCTTAGTAAAAACTTTCTTTTAAAATTATTTTGGGCAACATCTGATAATAACTTTATGATATAAGCAGAAGCAACTGATAAATACTTCAAACGTCCTACTCACCTACGGAATCTTATTAAGCATGGCCCGACATTAACGAGTATTTTTTTAATAATTTTAATTTCATAAATTCCAAATCAAATTCGGGCGCGCTTATCCTAGAACAACTATTATACATAATAAGATAATTAACAATAATATCATCAAACCTCGCAGAGACGAATGACATCGTCCACATTACGCAGGTAAACTTCCCGTTGGCAACAGCTAGGCTAGACATTATCATATAAGAATACACTCGTGCGAATTGTAATCTAGATCAGCAGATTCAATGAATCGCGACAGCCCGAATAGTATTGAGTGCTGGCATGCAATACAATTTGTAGTTTCATATACTATTAATCAATATTCGTTATGGCGACAATATAATAATTTCAGTAGTAGCTAATGGGTAATTAATATATCTATATTATTTCTATGTTACTGCTCACTTTGTAATCTACAGTTACAATAAAAAGTTCTAATTCTGTAAAATAATGCTCTATAGATAGCCTGTTGTTCTTTGTTTATAAGAGAAGACACATTTCGAAAAAAATAAAAAATGTTTCTTGATTTTAATTTTAAAGTTACCAGCGTCTTACAGCAACCGAGCACCAAGTTTGATTAATCTGACTTGTTGTGCAAAATAGGCACATTATTTTGTGAACCACCATAAAAATAAAAACATGAAACACACTGTCCAACCTTGACACGCGCTCGTATATATATCCGTAATAGTGTAAGTGCTGAATCTAATTCTGTTTTTGTCAAGTTAAAGTACTTTTATAGAAATAAACCACTTTACTAAACTTCCAAGGCTTATTTCTGATCTAGCATGGAACCTACTTGTGGTTAGGTTTTGTATCGTCTCTCACCATATTTTTCTCTATGTTGCCAAGGTCAAGAAGATTACAAATTTCTTAAATGGTTAAAATTCAGTAAGGAACACGTTATGTTATTTATGATTTGTCATGTGGCCATATTGATCACATTGAGTGCAGCGAAATAATAACTTTTTAAATACACTTTTTCCTCGTATTTAATATTTCTCAAGCTTTTCTTCTTGATCTAGGTCACATAACTGCCAACACAGCGTATATTGTGAGCACCTATATCTAATTTAATATTGCTCTATATAATTAAATCTCCTGTAATTGGGGGTGCACCCAGCTTGATGCCTATGTTTCATAATGTGAATGAAATATGTAACTTCTGTTGGGGATCCATATTCTATAAAATAAAATAAAAATAAAATAAAATTGCTGCTAATGTAGTGTGTTATTACATTGATTCTGATATACCGCCCAGACAACTTGAGCTTCGTCATTTAAGAACCAATTTAATGGTAATCTCGACGGAGTTTCAACTTTCTACTTCTGTATCAAGCTCAGTGACTTGGTCGTTTGCCAAGTCACCGTGGTTTTCTTCCATTTACTTATTGCCTTTTTTGTCTTTGTTTAGCTTGGCTTTTCTTTCTCATAAATGAAAATCAAAATTCGCAAAAAAATGCTTTTCTAATCCCAAATGTTCAAACTGCTGCCAGCGAGGCTACGGCCAAAAACATTTCCGTACCAAAATGATATTTATCACTGCTGTTAAGGAGTGCGGGCGAGAAGCCGGCTGCGGAGGTGCACGTTGGATTTGTGTCGAAATACGTAATGGAGTTAATTCAATTTGAAGTAATCGCTGATGTGAGGAAGCAAGGCCGCCAGGTAACCGCTACGCGCCGATGGTGCTTGTTGCCAGCACTCTGACACGCAACAACCTCGCCACCGCGATTGTATATTCCTGCTGATTTGTTTCTAGTGAAACTCATGCCAAAACATTGCTCGTTGAAATATCGCTACGATTTTTCAAAACGACGAGGCTTCTGTAGCCCAACCTAAGTTTCCCGAGAATTAAAGACCTTTTCGTGAATCCCAAATATAAAAAAAAGTTATTTAACTTTAAGACTTCTTTGAGAGCTCTTCTGGGGCCAAAATGAATTAATAATGTCGTATTTACTTGATGCCCTTAGGAACACGCCTACACTAGTGTAACTGCTTGCGTAAAATGTTAAATAGCTTCCGTAACGGAATGCTTGCATGGTTCTGACTTTGATAATATCTTAGGAATCAAATAATTTAGAAAAATTATATAATTAAAACAAAATACCCGACTCTACACTATGTCCCCTCACAAGGACGTAAAGACACATTCAACGATACCTCACTAGTCAAAATCGGTCAAACCGCTACATAAGGTAATGTAGGAACTCACAAACAAACATAGTCACATACTTATATACACCACAAAAAAATCTCTTTTTTCGGCTGTCGTGTAAAAAATTCGTACTTGCGACTTTCAAAATCTGTTTAGAATTGGGGAGACCTTTTGTAAATATTGAATGAGATAATAAACTTCGAAACATCCAGAATTCTGCGGAATCTTCGTTTCAGACTTAACAATTTTAAGCTGTCTTCGGCTCATGTGTGGTTTTATTATCGATAAGTAAGCTTAGTATAAATACATGACTGTAATGTTAGAATAGATTGTATCGGCTCCATTGCACCACTTTGCTTCGAACGCTCGAGTGTCGGTCTAGGGCTGCATGTCGTTGCGAGACTACCAATTTAGTATTCTGCAGCAGCTTACACGAATAGGTACGGGAGCATGTTGGCCCAGGGCACGGTATGCTGACTATGGACATGCGTGGATACGGCAGACTTGACGGACGCTGTCGTCTCTCAAGTCTGCCCTCGCCAAGGTTTTGCGACAGTAGTGAGTGCGTGACTTTCATTGCTCGGTAACGTTGCGTAACTCTGTTCTCGTGGACAGCCTCAGCGATCGAATGTACGTATTACCGCATGTCGGTGTCTATATTTCGCTTACTGTGCCTAGAATTTGGATATCGTCGAGTAGCCGGACGCGTAAGTGGTGTGTATGGGGCCGGACTGACGCTGTTTTAATGGATGGACATTTTCTCTTGTTGTAAGGTGGGACGCAGGGCCCGGGCCGCCGACCCCACCTGCCATACCTCCACTTACGCCTCTGGATGTATCGTACGTTACAAAACACTATAACCTCACACGCGACCCCTTGTCCAACATTATCAACTCCTTATACTCGTTTGTATTATTTTTTGTTAATTAATGAGTGGGTATTGTGTTGAGTTTACGTTGGATCGGTGATCGATTTGTAATTATAAGCCGATGATTGGGCTGGGCACTGACCGAAGCGGAGGGATGAACATAATCTTATAAACAATAATAACGGAAATTGATTGAATAATAAACATAATTCCGAAAGCACAATCGAGGTCAACAAATACGTAAAGCTAGTTTAGAGTATCTACCGCGCTTTGTCAGTTGCTGGCCCTTATCAGAAGTTTTAAAAGTCTCCACAACTACAGTACTGTAGTGGTACTGAAGGTAACAGTAGTTTATGTTCCAGCCTCTTAGGACCGTTAGTCTTACAGTGTTTGCTAACCATGTGTAAGAGCGATTCTCGAGCGTTCTAATCTTGTTTGACTTCCCGTTGCCCTTTTCTTTTGACATTTTAAGTGCTTTTCTTTGCTTCACTTTCGGTGTGTTTATTTTTGTTTACTCAATTAATAAAACATGATGTATAGGTATAACTTTTATTCTGTGTTTTATATGGGAACCTTTTATTTAAAGTTACATTGTAATCCGTATTAATGGCCTTTCTTCAACGCGAACGTCTTCAGGCTGCTGATAATATTAATCCGTGTTATATTACTTTGAATACAAAGTTTTTAGTGGTGCTTGTGTACCTAGTAGAAAGAGTTTTAATTTATTCGGTAGGACAATAAACTATTAAATAGCTCGTATCTTAATTTTGTATGTTATACAAGTCTGCAATCCACATGTTTTTAATGAATGTTTGATTATCTACATATATGACAATTGTTTTGTAGTTGAAAATCAGTAGCTAGAGTTTTGTTCAAATGATTCAGTATTTCCTGACATTGAGACCGATATTAAATGTGATCGTTAGGATTTTGGTTTGATTATCCAGGTAGATATAATAATATCGCTATAATATAGCTGACTATTCAATAACACATGACCTTGTCTCTATAGTATTAAGAACTAAAGCGCTACAATCTTAAGAATCTGAAAAAAGTTGTTCTGCGATGCAGATATATTTAGCTGACAAGCTGCGAGTAACATTAGGCATGTCGTCTGACTGATTGTCTCCAACGGGTCTTCCAGCATGCACTGTCCCGACTGGTTTCCTGTTTTTAGTTTAATCTAAAGTCATCTCGAAATGTGGCTCTCTGAATTACATTTCAGCTTTATTTTTAATGTGATATTCGTGATTATCGTAAACTCGAGACAGAGTTACAAGGATCTGCATTATATTTCATGCCACAGTTTCTTCCCAAACTCCCGTTTGAGAGCGATTGTCCTCGCGACTTATCTAAATAAAGGTTGGATAAAATCGGGTAACAGCTCAGAATTTCCTTGTGTTACGACTAGGGCTGTGGATAATTATAGATAATGTCACGCGGCGCAGTGTGCAAATTCGAGTCGAATATCAACGTTTTGAAACATTGCCATCGGTTTGTTTAATCGAATGTTTGGATTGTTGAGTAAATATATATGCTGATATCAGATCTGTCACCTGGCTCCACTCGTGATCGCGATATGACTTATGTTTTTATTGACCTCTCTCCTATGATATAATTATGATTTTGATGTTGTAATGTAACTGTACATTTAGCAAGATCAGCCATATTAGAATCTGTACTGTTTGGTGGCTAGAGCAAAACCGCTTAAATTCACCGGTGTATAGGTTTTATTTTAGCCCTACAGTAGTGCATTTGGATTGCGAGTTGGTAAAGAGCAATGGCCCGCCAGCGATTGCTTCTAAATGTAGCTATCAACACTCAGCCGCGTGAAAGTCTCCTATTTTTATTCCATATCAGATACAGTTTCCTATAAATACTTTTGCATAAATCCATAGCGGAGTAACTATTGCGCACGCGGCGTTTACGCGCTACGTCTCATTACACCCAACGCTTCACAGGCATGACCTAAATTAACAATTAGAACGTCCAGGTTAGAGACGAGAGACGTAAAACTGATTAGATTTGGATTTAATTACCTTAGGCCCCATAAAATCAATCTTACGATATATGATATCAATTTGAAAGCGAATCAATTAGGACGCGATGATAATAATAATTACGAAAATCGAAACTTGTCAAGTCTTTGTAACGATTCAAGTGAAATGTCTTGATTTGCATACAATAGTATTCATGCTTTTTGTGTCAACTTGAAATGTGTCGCTAGGTTGTTTTACAGTCGAATGTGTTTTTGAGTTTATTTTTTTACATTTGTTTAGCACATCATCTTCATTTCGTTTACTTATTTCTACAGTTATTGAGGTTGGTAAAGCAGGTACTTCGCACTTGTTTATTATCATCGGATCAAAAAAATTGACGTGAGGGCCAAATGTAACGCAGACTTCGGGCACCGGCGATTGCTTTCCATTCGGTTTAATTTCAACTCGATTGTGTTTATTATGGCCGTGCCACAAGCCGATCTGCCTTACTCACGCGTTGGGTTCTTTGTTTTGCAGGAAACTGCGGATGTGTCGACGACCTCGAGTGCGCCTTGACATTTGTCCAACGTTTGTCGATCCCGATAATTTGTTATGTTACGCTTCACTGCTTCGTTAATTTTCATCAAACGTTGGCACCAATGTTCCCTTACTGTTGGGCTAACGTTTCCAGCGAAACTCGATCTGTTTCCGAGGCGAGATTCGTTTGAAGATAGCGCTTTGCTTTATTCTCATCGTTTGCTCGTCCGCAAGTAATGCACAACTCGTGTTCTTATTTCGTTTTCTATTTTCTAAAATGGCACTGCCGCCTATTTTGTAAGTCTCGGATAATACATCGTTCTCGGTGGTATGATTACGTGAGTCCTTGCGTTATTACCCTCATTTTGTTGGTAATTTTTATCGTCTATTAATCTTATTATTAATCTTAATTTTTCTATACAAAATATTATTAATTTATGTTTTACTAGCCTGTGACCGCGACTTCGCTCGCGTGGACGTTACGTTACAAAATAACCTAATCTCTTTACCTGTTATAAACTTAAAATATGGTCCAGTGAGGACAAAATGAACCAAAAAAACAATATTTAAATAAACGGTAACTTGTAATAAATCTTCTACTTTTTCTAGAGCCTAGCATTTTCAAGGAAATTAGACGTGAAATTTCGCATAATCCGTTGTTATTGGTCTTCTAGACAATAAGAACGGATTAAAAAATAGTATTAGGTCCAAATTTCTAATCTCTATCATGAGCGGTTTGGTCTGTGCGTTGCTTTTTAGAAAAAGACTTTATCTTTTATGTATAGATTTGTATAGATTTGTTGTGGAAGTTATTGAGTATACTTCTCGCTGACCTGGTGGCGACTGTTATTAAATGTAAATGTATCCTACAACGCACCGATAATTTATCAGGTTTCCGACACCTTGAATCATGCCATCTTTTCCTCATGTACGCCGTCAGTCTTATTATCATACTCGTACCGCTCGTTTTGTAAACTTTTCACTTTAGCAAACAAACAGTGACTTACATTATAGTTATGCTAATTACTGTTCGCGGGCAAGATAATGTGCTGTAAACCGGTGCAGGGAGAGGAGGACCAGATAGTCAGCCAATCCTCTTCGTGTTATCGAAGGTCGTGTCTGTGACCCTGGGACGATGAACTTTGGATCTGAACATTTGCTATTATCAAATTTTTACTTACCAGTTGACTAGATTTTTTAGCGATATTGCACCTATAGTCGACATATTTAAGTGTGGATTAATTGCTACCATATCCGAACTACAGCTCTGTGCGCACTGTCTGTATGTGTTTAGGTAAGTCCGCTTTTGTTTAAAGTAATAATTTTACATTGTTATTGTCACTATCTGCTTTTGTTTTCTCAAATAGATTTTCATCGGTTGATGGGTTGGCTCCTAACATGTTTGTATGTATCTACCTGTTGTTGTATCAGAAATGTAATTTCGTTTCGTTTTTTTGGCATCCTCGTGCTATTCCTCAGAGTCGCCTACTCTAATGTGTGAAAATCACAAATGCTTTGCCATGTTTTGGTCAACTAATGCTGCTGACAAAAGGCGCGTCTCTGTTTGTTAACTGAAATTGTAACCGTCCATAGCTTAAATACAATACTTAGAGAAAAAGTTAGTTAACATCGTTGTTAGTAACTGTTTCAAGTTCTCAAAATTTCCGAAAATGTGTCATGTCCGCCTCTAGCTCCATGACATGCGATTTATAAATCACAATAAATCGTGGATCTCATCCCACACACCCCGTGTTCTACATAATATGTTGTGTAAACACGTGCGAGTTCGTTAACCTGTGTTCTGCTGGTGATGGCGTGCTTACGCGCAGCTCTACATGTGTGTGCGTGAGGACTGTAACACAGAGGATTCGGTTGACACTGGGAAGTCTTGATTTGATCAGTTTATGGAGAAGGAACATCCCAAAAAAGATTTAGAGAAGTACAGTATAACTCACCATATCTTTGGTTTTCTACGATCAAGCAAACGTAGAGTTCTAACAGATTACAAGCGCGCTTGGCTTGGTCTTTGTTGTGTTCAAGTTGTTTACCTATAATTATTATGTTCTGAAATATGTGCGTGCTCGTGCTCCTGCAGGCACACATATATTCACGTCATGTGCACGTAGACAATATAAACACGTAAAATTAAGCTTCACGTACATGCGTGAGTTGTATTGTATAACAATAACTATAAAAGAAGTTCATGCACAAAAGTAGCTTCTCGGAGAAATTCTACTCGTGTGTTGATGTTTTAGTTATGTGCCAGAATGACTATGGGCTACTTAATTTTTTGTCTAACAGGACAACAGACAACGCAACAGACAACACCTAAAAACCGCCTTATAGGACCATGTGAATGACATCCTTACATAACAAATAAATGTTCTCTAACTTTTAATGCTAAAATTGGTTATATCATGTGAGGACGCACCAAGTAACCTAATTATTCAAAGCAGTCGCCGCCCGTGGCAGAAAATGGTCCGGACTGTCCATCATTGCTTAGATGGGATCACTGCGCTGCGTTTTGTTTATCATCATCATCGGCAGCTTATTCAGCCCACTGCAGAGCATAAGCCTCCTGCCTCTTTCGCCAATCTACTCTTGTTTTGTGCCAATCTCGTCCAGGTTTTGCCGCAAAACTTTTGAATGTCGTCGCGCCATCGCTGTATCGGTCTACCAGGGCTACGCTTACCATCACGTGGTCACCATTCCGTCAGAGACCTACTCCACCTACCATCACCAAATTCAAGTGTCCTGTTCACCGCCAGTTGAGTTTTATTATACGGGATTCAATATCTTCCATATGAAAATAATATAGGAATAGTGCTTTTATTATTAAAGCGCGATTTGCCATTGTCTCTATTACCATTAATATGTTTATTGAATCTAATTTTCTGATGTGTATGGGGTGCATTATTTTACTATGAAAACTAAACTAAAATATAGTTGGAATAACCGACTCAATTTAACGTGAGTATTCCCGTTTTTTTAAAACAAAAAGAGTGCATTATTCACGCAACTCAAATATTTTTTGTAGGGTTGTTCCGTCTCCGCCCCATGCAATGTCATCTCATACAATTGTTGAACACACAGAAGAGATCTAGAGGTAAAAAAAAATCCTCTTCTGTGGTTGAACAGATAGATATTGTTGGTGACTGGTGTTCCAGCCACACATTGCTTACTTACTTACATTAATTTATTGCGCCGCTGTATTGTGTCGATGCGAAACGCTCCTCTCACCAATAAAATAATTATAACGTAGATTCCGAGTTTTTGACCTTGCGATGTTGCGATAGGCTAATCACTTCCACCCACGCGAGAACTTAAATTGATCTTTATTATGGTGTTGCTATGGTAGCGTTTCTTTTGGACGATGGTGTTGTTTTGTTCAATGTTATTCGAACGCCACTCGACTGCGGAGTTCTCTAAATTTACAGTGTAGGTATCAACGGTCTACGAATATATCGGCAAAGGTCTTCAACATCCCGCCTATCTTCAGCTTACATTACAGGCTCAGTTAGTGACATGAGACGCTATTCATTATGCACGATAGCTTTCTTTTATCAATTCATTTGCAAAAGTATCAAATGCCGTTAGATTGATTATCAATGTAATGCGTACTTTTATTATTAGATATATATATATATATATATATATATATATATATATATATCAATAAAGCTAATTCGTCTCCGGTCGTCCTACGTGTTAGATACTCACGAGCGTAATCTTGCTTTAACTTCTTATCATTAGATTATTTATTAAACTACAGAAACTGCGCGTCATTTACGTGGTTGGCCACGATTCAGGATGTTTTTCCTAGATCCTTTCGTCTCATCATCATCATCAGCCATAAGACGTCCACTGGGACGTCTTATGGCTGATGATGACCGGTTACCCGATACTTATACAACGTCGTCGGTTCACTAGTGGGAGGCCTGCCTACGCTTCGTCTTCCGGTTCGTGGACGTTACTCAAGAACCTTTCTTCCCCATCGGTTATCGGTTCTTCGAGCGATAGGGACAGCTTGTAAACCTTGAAAGATGGGTGACTTGGTTCTTCGGCGCATATCCTCGTTACGGATTTTATCGCGCAAAGAAACTCCGAACATAACTCTCTCCATTGCCCGCTGTGCGACTCTGAGACTTGCCTTTGTGTATCTGCACTTAAATGTATTTTTTAATATATTTTTGGCATGTGTTCATACCCTGTCCTGTTCTATTATGCTAGAAACTGCCAGAATGCATTTTGCCTAAATTTTTTCACATAAATGAAATGGTTTGAAAATATTTGATATTTATTTTTTTGTCTTATATGGTTTGCTTTTCTAGTTATAGAAGTCGTTTAATTGACAACTAATTATACTCTTAAAAATAATTATGTAATTAGTATCTTATGAACTGACAAATTTTAATATTTACTTCCACTTAGGCGGTTCTCATTCATTCTAATTTTCTTAGTGATATTCCAAAAACTTGACATCCAGTCTCACTGAAGAAATAATATATTGCGATTGTTTATTGTCCTTTTCTACCTCGGAATATTAAAAGTTATTGCAAAGGACATTCTTTACAAAAATGCTCAGCATTTTTTCGGGGTAAACTACAAAATTATAATATTGTAATAAAGAGGCCATTGAGGAGAGTAGAAGTTTGGCCATTTTTTATATAACTTAGCCTGACAAGAAAGTTCCAAGTCAGCCATATCTGATATTCCGTGTTGATAAAATATCAATATTTCTATGGAAGTAATGCAATCGGCGGGGTAATATTTCAGGTCATGGCAAAACGCACAAGGATGCCGCGAGCGTACGCGCCACGCATCCCATCCCAGCCGCCTGCGGGCTGTACTACTTCGAGGTCCGCATCGTGTCCAAAGGGCGCGATGGCTACATGGGCATCGGCCTGTCAGCCCACGGCGTGAACATGAACCGACTGCCTGGTAAGCATGGTAGATATTGCATCTTTTACTAACTAGTGTTAATGGGCTAGACATGTAACTGGGTGATGAGGAGATCGTGGTAAGAAACAGCATAAGGTCTCTTGGTGCTCTGCATGGTTGCGGCGACGGATGATCTACCTCCTGGTAAGCAGTAGATAGCACGGTAGTAGCAGTAGATAACATTACACAAAGAAAGACTTCTTTCAATTCGGCCAATAAATACGATATCTAACTAGAGTCTCAGGTTGTCAGGGTGTTTTAATTGTTGGTCATCATCATCATCATCAGCATTGATAAATCAGAAAGGCAGACGAGACATGGAAAATTATTACCCATCAAAAATATCACTTAACAAATCCTTTTTTTAAAACAAATTTTAAAATACAATTTAAATAACTTGTAATATTCTCGGACAAACGGCATCTAATCTAAAATGAACAAACACGTTATGGGCGTTCTATTAGACCGCAAGATTTGTTGCGCGGTATCCCCAGTCTGTACTGTCCAAGATAGGGTCTCCCACTAGGCCTTTTTGTGTACAGGCTGGGACAAACATTCATACGGCTACCACGGCGACGACGGGCACTCGTTCTGCTCGTCCGGTACGGGGCAGCCCTACGGGCCTACCTTCACCACGGGCGACGTCATCGGCTGCGGTGTCAATCTCGTCGACAACACATGCTTCTACACCAAGAACGGGCACCATCTCGGGATCGCATTCAGAGGACTGCCAGTGAGTAACACCCGTAATTCTTCACAAATGTTCTCGGGGATGTTCTTTCGACAAGTTGTGTTAAAGTTAAAAGTAATACGAGTGAATCCATTTTTTTAATTCGGCTAGATTGCTAACATTGCCCATCGATATTCACAACGAGTGTTTTGTTGGATTTGTGACCGACGAGGATTTCAACTACTCTAGATAGACAAAACACATACAGAACAAGAAATTCAACAGTTGGGTAATCGAGTTAGGACCAAATGTCCAAATATTGAATGAATGGCCCAGGATCACACACACATAAGAAGTTGTACAACCCGGTTAATGTTTAGTTATTTCCACTTTCACAGCCGAACCTGTACCCGACAGTGGGACTGCAGACGCCCGGTGAGGTGGTGGACGCGAACTTCGGCCAGCAGCCGTTCGTGTTCGACATCGAGGACATGCTGCGCGAGCTGCGCGCGCGCACCCGCCTCGCAATCGACGAGTTCCCGCTGCCCGACGAGCAGGGCCAGTGGCAGCAGGTCTTACACAGGTACATACCACTTACAGCGGTCAAGACGAATCTCCCGGCCGATTTCGAGGCTATTTAGGGTCCCTTTTGGGATGAGAGCTCTGTACTGAATTACGAGTCTTAAACCGCGGTACTCATTCAAAAGCTTGTTAAAGGTACACCATCGAATGTCTTTCGTATATTCGTAGATAGCAATAAAGCAGCATAAATAGTATACGAGGCGTCTTATGAAAATCAAAGAGAAAGCCACGATTCAAGCTCGACTGTACTAAAAAAAATAGCATTAGAAATTTCATAACCACACACCCGCTTCTGAAAAACTCGGTGTTGTAATCGAGCCTCTTGTTCGAGGTGTTAGAGCGTTGTGTAGATATTATCTGAGTAGTATTTCCGTTTCAGAATGGTATCGTCATATCTAGTGCACCACGGCTACTGCGGCACGGCGCAGGCGTTCTCCCGCGCGACGGGACAGCCTATAGAGGAAGATATAGCTTCCATCAAAAATAGGCAAAGTGAGTACTCAGATTTTCTTTAGAATCATGGGTTTGTTAAATGGCTGTGTGGTTGTTGTAAGCTCTCACAGGTGGTGTGAAGTGATACAGGCAGGCCTGTTACACTTCTAACCATTTCTTATTATTATCATGTTTCACGTATCTATTCTGTTCACTTTTATTAGCGTATTATCTTTAGTTGATGCGAGCACTGAGCACCTCCTCGGTTAATTTAATATTTTATTTGTTAGGGCTCTTTTGTGTCCGCCTGGGGTATTACCACACCTTTGCCAGTTATTAATCCGCCAAGGAGTAGTGTGCAAACGTTACAGTGTTCCGGATCAAAGGGCAATGTTTCCAGTGTAATTACTGGGTATAAAGAGATTTAACATCTGATATCTCAGGATGACGAGCGCAGTGCATTGCCGCGCATGGTTTTGATTTGTTGAAGTTCAAAATTCTGGGTGGCACTGAATCTTCATGGGGAAGCGTGAAGTTTAACATCAGGGGAGCGACCTGCCCGTCTCGTCACCAATTTCCATAAGAAAAATAAAATATATAGAGGATAATTCTATAACCCGTAGACAGTTAAAAGACGTTCGTGTACACACTTAAATAAAAAGAATACCCATTCTGTCGGTAAGCGTCACAACGCTTGCTATTTGTTTTCTCTCGATCGATGTAATCGTACTCTTTGTGGTCGATGTAATCATCCTCTCGGTCCAGTACTCCTCCTCTCGCGCTTCGATTGATATAAGCTCACTGATAGCGTATCTAGCATCCCTCACGAGGCGAGCGTCGCCTCGGTCGAGGAGTTGAACCGTACATGTACAATGTACGAGACGTGTCGTCCTTGTCACGCAGTGGAGCCTCCCGCCGTGTTACAGAGGTGTCGCACCTGGTGCTGGCGGGGCGCATCGGCGCGGCCATCGAGCTGACGCGGCGCACGTGGCCCGGCCTGCTGGACCGCGACCCCGAGCTGCTGTTCCTGCTCAAGTGCCGCCAGTTCGTCGAGATGGTCAACGGGACCGACGTGCGTCAGGTGACCCACGCCACACCACACTAGGGCCGGCCGGTCCGCTACACGCGCGCCGGCTGACCCGGCACACGGACCTGATTATCGGCTACATTGTTTCCTTGCCGCTGTACCTTTGATTTTTTAGTTTTTGTCTTGCGTGAGCGCTCCTTTTTCCCGTCGTCAACAATATTCAAGTATAAGTTTGTGCCTGTCCCCCCGCAGGCGTGCGGCGAGAAGTCCCGCGGCGGGGGCGGCGCGGGCGGCGGGGGAGGCGCGGGCGGCGGGGGAGGCGCGGGCGGCGGGGGAGGCGCGGGCGGCGCGGGCGCAGCCTCCGCGGCGCTCAGCAACGGCGTGGCGACTTCAGTGATCTCGCACACGAGCCGCGCGCCGCTGCACAACGGAGACTGCGACGCCACTAACGGTACCGGCGCCCGCCACCCTCCACCCTCCACCCTCCACCCTCCACCCTCCACCCTCCCGCTCTCTCGGATGCTCTTCATTTTCAACGCCAGCCCTCCGATATACATACCCTCTGGAAACTTACGCTACTTGGCTTTTCTTTTACGACAGATTTTACATACTCAGGATTAAAAGGCCTAAAAACTAGTGTAACGGCGGTCTCCTCCAGGTAGCATTAGGGTGGAGAGGAAGCTTTTTGATATAATTCCGGTGTCGGAATTTCATCCGGCCATCCGGACACCGTGAAAACGCTCACTGTCATATCTTGCAAAGCCGGAAATCCCACACCGTCAGGGTTTTCCGCTCTTTTCTCTCGCGGACCTGCAAGTTGTGGAATATCCTCCCCCGAGCTACAACATGAGGCGCTTTAAAAAGGGTGTTTACAAACGCCTCTCCGGGCTGGAGAAGCGTCGACAACGCCGCCAGTGTTAAAGATATCTATAGACGGCGGTTAGTGCTTACCATCAAGTGGACCGTCTGCTCGTTTGCCGCTCTAAGTATTACAAATAATGTTCTGCATTGTGTAAGATTGTCTCGTGTGGTGGCAGGCGTGGCGGAGTGCGAGGAGTCCCGGGCGCGCGACAGCGACGTGGAGATGTCGCCGCCCGCCAACGGCGAACACACAGAACACACAGAACATACAGAACACACCGAACAGCCAGGTAAACGTACTACACTTACAATAGATCGCTCGCGGGCCTCGTATGGGCCCCCGCGAACCTCCTACACTAATATCTGGAATAGCATCGAACAGAATTTTGATTGATTTCGTGGTTTAGTTGTAATCTTGTAATTACCAAATATCTGATTATTTGTCTAGCGCGCGCTGAAGCCACTTATTACCTGGGCGCGAAACTGTATATCCATCTTATTCTGTAAAGAGACTTAGGTGAAAAGGATAAAGGAAAATAAATCTCTATTTATCACTCGAATGAGGCACGGTGTAATGTGAATTGAACCTTATTTGAATAATGTAAAGAATCTAAGGTCTGTATCCCAGCAGTGGTGATGTAAGCCGATTTATACGTAGAATACCGGCAGTGCACTTAACAATACTTTGCTCGGCCGAGCATCTGACCGTGGAACACCGTCAACTGACTTTCTCTGCTACTTTATAACACTACAGAGGCGTAAAAGAGTTTAAAAGACAATATGAATGTCTTCAAATCTAGAGTAAACGGGTACATTCTAGGTTAGCGTGCTCCATCCTAGACCACTTTATTGCTCAACATCAGGCAGGATGTGGTCAAACCTACTTTTAATTTAGAAAAAAAAAGGTCAACCTATGCCCAACCCGTGTTATGAAATAAAAAAATATTTAAAATTAAGGAAATATTTTAAAATAGAAATACATATTATTTTGATTATACTATTTTAATGCCTTACCAATACTTTATTTAAATTTGCAATATATAGAAATTATAAAAAAAATAATAAAATATTAGTTTTTACTACATTTTTTTACAGTTTAGCGAGACACTTTTACACACATTAAACGTTATTATTTAAAACAATTATAATTATTTGCACACCATAATTCATTCATTATTTTATTATTCTCTTACATAATTATCATTTTATTATTATTTTGCTGGTCGCTTTAGTTCTCATCGATGTCCGTAACGATTATAACATTTAATATTAGTTATTATTAATATGCAAAAAGGTGTTATACTTAAGCTATTATTTAAGTATGTAATGTAACCATCCCTCCCCGAGTTAGAGTCGATATGTCTTGTTGCAATGCTATGCGTCGATAGACACGTTGTAAGCACAACTAACGTTGTTTGTCATCAATGTACAGTTATATAAGTAAAACTTGGTAATGGTCCAGTATACTCTAAATAAGAACAGGTTTTACCAAACAAAAATATTATTTTAGATATTTTATACCACGTTTTTAAAACGGATTATGCACTGTCATCCTGTTCTGAGCAGTATTTAAAGTAACAAGTGTCTGACTCATTGAGAACCTACTTCAAAATCTATTGCTAAGTTTGGATCGAACAGACAAACAAACTAATAAATAGTACACATGAAGGCGAATTAATGAAAACGTGGTTATAAAAGCTGCTTTGCGCAAACGCAGTAGATATCGATGCACGATTGCTAAAAAATAATAATTATGTAACCTTCTAAAGATTAATTGTGAGTGAAGAGCTCTGGCGGAAATGCCCGAGCTGCTAAGTTAAATCAATGTTAAGGCATGAGACCACTGAAGCAGTCTCTCGAAAACATTTTGACGGTCTGACAACAAATAGTAAAAAAGTCTTGCATCGCGTTAAATTGAAGTAAATCTAGTCTTGTTTTCGCACGACAAGAAACGACAAAATTCATACGTACCCTAGGTTAGTTTATCAGCCTGGGTTGATTTTACACAGTTTCCCTTAGTGTCATTGTGACTAACGGTTGAAACGGTATAATTACATAGAACTCAAAACTAATTCAGAGGGAAACATCTCGTTTTCCAAAGATGCTTCTGATCTGCTCCTTCAGTGGAAATTTACCTGTTCACTATATAACCTGCGCACTATAATCGCGCGTCCAAACTTTTAACATTTGGACGTAACTTACAATAAATTAAATCCATTTTAGATATCGCTCGATATCTGAATTTACTCATATATTTCTGTCACTTGTCAATCATTCAGATGGACGTGGGAGTGATGGTGACAAAAAATAATGTTTGATATAGAATGAACTGATATCGAGCGATACGTTAATTGGTCATCAATAGATAATGGTGGTTTGTCGTGCCCTAAATGTAACGAACACGGTCGCGGCTTGATGTTGGTTCATTCAGTAACGTGCATGCGAGTCGAGGCTTCTTACCCACGCTCATGTAACATGCCATTAGACGCACACACCACGGCACTTGGTATTTTATTTTATTTGTATTTAGTTCCGCGAGACGTCGCTTACGCATGGAACTAACTTGAGATGCAAGTCGGCTAAACTATAGCTACTCACATCTAGACAACGACTATGTGTTGATACATATGAAACTACAAGTACGGGGACTTCCCTAGTGAAAACGTAGCTTTCTGCAACCACGGTGTGCTTTGCGTTTATTCTTACCAACGACACGTCGTAGACTGTCAGCCGCTGTCGCTGGCGCCGGAATCATATTTAAAAAAAACACATTCGCCTGGTAAAATCTGTAGAGCAAAACGCTAACTTGCATCTCAGCCGCGCTATAGCTCAAATGACGCAGTCGTAGCGACCATGACGCATAAACAGCACTCGTAAGAATAGTGTTGACCACAGTACACGAACAGGAAACACTCGTTCTATTTACATACAGACTGATCTGTGTTCTTATAAGAGTAATAATAATATGAAGTTGTGTTCCGTAACGAACGTAACACGTGCGTTTGTGATATCTCACAAACTAGAGGTATGTGTGTTGACCTGATGATATGTTCGCAGTGTTATGATACGGACGCAATGGTATAGCAGTCAACGATGATACCGCACTTTCGTATGAGAACATCGCAACACTAACACAGTCTCAACATACTAATATTATAACCATAGCCTTGAAAATGTAGTCAACTTGACGCGATAAGTCCACCGGTGGGGCTTGCAAACCGTTTCTATATGTTCGCTCGCTGTGGTCACACTCGGGGGGTATTCGGCAAGTTTGTACCTACAAGTCGGGTTGTATGGTTGTAAGGGGTAGTGACGCGCGCTGGTTGTAGATGCCGAGGAGATTCTACCGCTGGTGAAAGGCATGCCGGGCGTCACCGCGTGCGTCGCACAGCTCATGCAATTGGGTGGGTAATAAGACATCACTATACAACCGTTATACAGCTATCCTTCGACAACTTATAGTGGTATATATAAATATTCGCGTTGCTCAAACAAATAAACTGACGATCTAGTTGTATAGTGTTGGCTGTCGTACCAGCGTCTTCAACCGCGTCTTTCTAACTGTAATCGCGATACATACGCATCATTTAATTGCTAGAAAAATGTATTCTATGTTTTATGACGATCGTTTTTGCATCTCCAAACCTATTATATTGGAAAATTATTATTTCAATTATAACAATTACAAAATCTGCACTGAACAGAAGTACGTTTAGAAAAGTGGCTTTTATTGTGTACGCCGCTCGAGATAGCATTCTGAAAAATTTACGGTTCTCATTGAAATCGCGATTACAATATTAGATGCACGCGTTTGTATCGGCGCTGAATAAGAAGCCCTATGTATAAGGTATTCACTACTCAGCTAAAGGTTTGGACGAATCGCAAGTCAATTATGCACATTATTGTGTGTTTGTGTGAGTGTGGAATATAAATAAATTTAAGGAAAAATATCGATAAAATAAAGGTGAAGTTTTGATTCTTATTCTTACATAAAACATCGTACATATATTTATGAGAATCAAAACAAAAATCACGCAAAAACTATCTGCTAACTGCTTCTGTTTCTTTTTCTGTAGCTAGTTTGAAACTATTGTACTTAGTTGTAATTCAGATTCCTCAGTTGACCCTGCGCCAAAAAATTACAACGAAAATAAGGACAATTAAAGACTTATAAAAGCAATGTAACTGTGCTGAAACTTGTAAACGCTTTACATTTCAGGGTGTTGTATGATGAGTACACGTTCCTTATTTACCTACGTAATAATACCATAAAGTTAAATAATCATTAAGTAAACAAAAAAACCAACGGAAAGTCAAACCACTCAGTGCGGTTATATTTCTTTTTCTTAAATGGTTTCATTTCATACTAACCCCATATTAGAAGCCTATATTAGAAGCCTGCACTTTGATCTTTCTAACGATTACTATACGCACCTACCTACGTTATAAGATTTCGATAAATAATAATTTATAACACATTGCAATAAATTTTGAAAGTGTGTAATTAAGAGTTAGTAAAAATCGTTTTTTAACTTACACAAAACCGTAATATGTACGATATCACTATTTTTTTAGATCATTTTGGATTTGTTGAGTTTGCTCCACATAAAAATGTATAAGTTAAAAACGTTTCTTGCATGGTTTTACACTGAGCGATAGTCTCCCCTTCTGTCTGTAGTCGACACGCATGGTGCTGTGAGGCATGTATCGTTGACGAGTAGGTGTCGTATGTGATAGTGAGGGGCGACGGGATGGTCCAAGGTACAACACAATAATATTATTTACGCATGTATTCTATTATTTATTCTATACGAGTCCGCTTTTTACTATAAATGTGAATTTGTCTGATATTTATGTACTATCTACACTTACACACAATTTATATGAATTTAAAAGTAATTTAAAGGTCATGTAAATGTTATATAAAGGGGGGTTAGAGTCTATTAACTGTATTATCACGGCATGACATCAGTGAGTTTGAAACTATTTGTGAGACTTGTCACGTTTTCGTTGTTCCCGCACTGATGTTTTATGAACACCCTTCGTTGACTGCGATCATGTTTCTCTGGATAAAAAAACATTTGCAATCTACATTGTTTGTATTTCCTGTTAATAATTACCGTAGATGTCGATCAAGGTTGAGACCTGATGGGTTCCGTGATTATGGTAAAGCTGCCATCTACAGATTTTTCTGGAAGTTCTGTTTAGCATTCAAAATTGAAATAAAAATTTTGAACATACGGCATAATCATGTAATATATCCTTATTTATCTCGTGTAAACTCCCGAATCGAAACAGGCGAACAGTCTCATTACAAAAAAAATAAATAAAAAAAAATACAAAATTCTTTATTTTGGAACAAAAACTTGTGAATAATGCAAACAGACTAACTGATCTGAACTAAGTTATTTAAACTCATTGAAATTAAAGGCGTAGATAATTTTTGAGCTATCGCATTATTAGAATACGGTACAACAAAGTCGACGTCACTCGACCTACATACCTAGGAAGTAAACCTTGATCGGCATGTACTCCCCGAGCGCGGCCCCGCTGCTGCGCCGCAGTCGATGTAACGTGTGCGTCCGGTACAGAGTCGGACGGGTGCGGGTCGCGCGCCTCCGTGGAGCGCATGCTGGCCTTCGGCCGCGACCTCTACGCGATGAGCCAGAAGCTGCAACAGGACTTCTGCCACAAGATGTTAGAGGTGAGCGGACCGCTTCGTCTACTCGTGTCTATACTGGGTCACAGTCTTATGATACGACGAGGTTGTACGTTACACGCGCAAAGGTAATCAGAACGGGACTGGATTGTTGCCTCTCCACTACTGAAGGTCGGCCAACGTAGTATTCCTCGCCGGTAACGCTGGTCCAGTCATGTGCCGCCAACGATATTTTTTTCTTTCATTACCTAGAATCTGTAAATAGTATATTGGAGTCGAGATATGTGATCGTCCATTTAACGATCCCAGGAGGCGGTAATGTGTACGGTATGCGTGTCGTGTTTCAGAACGCGTTCAGCCTGCTGGCGTACAGCAACCCGTGGGACAGCCCCGTGGGCTGGCAGCTGGAGGCCGTGCGCCGCGAGTCCGTCTGCGAGGCGCTCAACTCCGCCATACTCGGTACTTCATCTCACTACTTCCGCCCCTGCCCTCGCTCCGGCACTCTGCACTCTAGCCGGCCGTCGGAAGCTATTCGCTCATAATGATAATTATCATAGTCGATTTCGAGTCGCTGCATATTCGATGCTCGTCACTTTTAATTGTACCGTATGAGACTCGGTACAGGGTTCATATTTCAGTGCATTAATTGAGTCGGCGGGCGGAGAGGGAGAGCGCCCGAGGCGACTCGCCCTCGACTCAGTCGCGGTGCGAGCGGCCTCGGGGCGGCGGCCGCGTAGTCTCACCGCGTCCTGTTGCAGAGTCGCAGGGCATGTCGTGGATCTCGCCGGTGGAGGCGTGCGTGTCGCACTCGCGGGCGCTGCTGGCGCGCATGTCGCGCGCGGGCGTCGGCGCCTGCGCCTTCGCCGACCTGCCCGCGCTGCTGCGCCGCTGACACGCGCCCGCGCCCGCGCCCGCGCACGCGCCCGCGCACGCGCCGCTCCCGCGCCGCCGGCACCGGCACCGGCACCGGCCGCGCCCGCGCCCGCGCGCGCGCCACTAGCCCACCACGCGCGCTGCTCTCCTCACGTTCACAGGAATACTCGACCGTGGCCCGAGCTCGCTTCCGTGGAGATCGAACCGAAGTTCGCCTTCCTCGTCGATGGAAAGAACCTCCGCTCTTTGAAATCGTAAAATTGAAAGTGCGCCGCTGCTTCTTACCGAGCCGCGACCAGCCGAGGGTCCTCGAGCTCCGGAGACTCCCGGCGCAGTAGTAGCGATAGTACCGCGGCGCGTTCATCGCGACCCGCCGACGAGAAACAAGATTTCTGCGCTCTATAGACGTGGACTGTGGTGGTCGGAAACTGAATCGACTCTTCGACCTCGATTGAAATAAGAACGCAGCGCGAGCGGCGAAACAAAACGGACCCTCGTACACATGTAAATAAAGATCAATTGAGTGTCCTCGACGCGACGACACGCACACACGCACAGCGGCCGCCGCGGACGTGTACATGAACACGTAGCTGTAGAGGCGGCGCCGGAACTGTACATAGACGATGTAATCAGCTTGGAGCGACGCTTGCCGCTTGCCGAGTGATACCGGACGCTCGCCGGGAACCGAGCCGGCAGTGGACGCGCCACGCTCTCTAAACTTTATAAATTCTCTAACTTCATTTTTAACCGGACTCCAGCCTCTAACAAACGCGTAAAGTCCTCTTTTTCGTTTTTTTTTTCTTTGAACTTTTAAACTCGATCGAAAGAGAAAAAATGCATTAAATATTGTAAAATCATTTTCCAAAGTTTGATGTGTGTCAAATAGACTAGCGAGATTTCGCAATTTATTGTATGTACGACTTGCAGCAAGCTCGAAGCTCGATCGATGCCGCTTCAAGGTCTCTTGCTGATCTATTTGGCACTTAATTTACGGGCTACGAGACCACATTAATAAATATTCTCGCTGACAGCTATCCGACCATTGAGCGGCTTGTTGCTCGTTCACTTCGCTGTCCAGTGCCGGTTCCCTGCGTCGAGCATTTTTCATATTAAATAGTGCGCGAGTAATGGATATAGAAATATGTATTGATAATGTGCTCCGAGATCAACGAAAGGGACGTTGTGATGTTTGAAATCGAACGTAGGTATAGTGACGTGGAGTCACGGACTGTATATTGTATCTGTCGCGTTATAATAAATAGATATATCGTCGTAGAGACAAAACGTATCGTAGTGGGAACGGTGGGGCACTGTTGCTCAAACTGTGATCAATTTACCCGACTGCACGATGAGGGGTTATGTTTTCTGATGTGTTGATGGATTTGTAAAGCTCGATACGGACCGGTCTCGGTCGTTTGTTTTTGAACTATGTTTAATTGATAGTGAAATAATAAGTCATGCCTTGCTCGATTTTTTAAATGTAAAATGTAGGTGTTTAATCTGTTGAGTTGAATGAGTTGTATATTATGTCTGTCTACAAACCAACAGTACAGTCAGAATATTAATTTTAAAAATCAATTCAAGACTATTTAAGTTATGACTCGCTCATCTTTTTAAATACTCACTAATCATAATAGATAGCTGTTGCCCGCGGCTTCACCCGCGCTGTCGACTGTACCTTTGCCAATCGGACATAGCATAGCTTTCTAATAGTGAAGAAATTCCGAGAATCTATTCAGTGATTGCGGAGATAATCTCTTACAAAGAAACAAAATTACAAAGTTTACTTTATGACATTACTATAGAGTAGTAGTGCCCCGCTATTCCACAGGATTTTTTCCGGGATATGAACCGAATTTCATCTAAATCCGTTCAGTCATTACGGAGTTGAGTGGAAACAAATTTTTATTATATATTAATTAGAATAGATATATATAAAAGAACTAGCTGTTGCTCGCGACTTAGTCCTGACAATTACGAACACAACAAAAAATAAATCACCCTAATCGGTTCAGCCGTTCTCAAGTGATGCTCCGACTGCTCCGTCATACATGTTGCAATTGATTTATTTATAGACATATAGACTGTAACATGAATATATACAACACAGTACCGGCCGCGTGCCACAGAACACCGATAACAGCGGACAGATATGACAAAAGACTTGGCAACAGTGCCGCCGCGCGCCCACTCTACTTGTGTACCTACCTACTGTACGTGGTGTGCCTACTCTATGTGGTGTACCTTATGTACGTGGTGTGCCTACTGTACGTGGCGTTCTTACATACTGTACGTGGTGTGCCTACTGTACGTGGCGTTCTTACATACTGTACGTGGTGTGCCTACTCTATGTGGTGTACCTTATGTACGTGGTGTGCCTACTGTACGTGGCGTTCTTACATACTGTACGTGGTGTGCCTACTGTACGTGGTGTACCTACATTAGGTGGTGTACTTACGTGGTAAAGCATATTGGGGGTAGTAGTGGTGGGGAGCCCAGGACTCGGAACGGTTGTAAATGCCATGACTCCCGCCGAAGTCTTGACTGGAGACAAACTTGTAAATTAGCTAATGACGGTGCCGCTACTGGGGATCTGGGGATCTGTTCCAATCTGTTTGTTGTGTACCTCGTGATGTCTACGTCATAACTCGGGTGAAGCGCTTGCATTCTGTGAAGTGTCTTTGATAACATTTGAATGTTTGGTAACTTGTGAAATACCAAACTGAGTAATGAAATACTTTTTTGTATTTTTCTATTTGAATTCTTAATGTTGTCGTATCGCTTGTTAAATAGTCTAGAATATCTTATTGTCATTCGGTTTTATACCACATTGAAGCAAAACGTAAAGTTTGTGTCCACTCAATACCGGCAGAAGTAAGGAAGCGTCTGCTATGACACGGAACAGTGCCGCTCCGAGCCGCGCCTGCGCGCCTCCCGACCTGCTGTAAATGATCTACAATATTGTTCTTATATTGTATTGTTTTCTTTTTTAATAATATATTGTGTTTAAACGGCCATTCGGTGTTTGAATTCCTACCCAGTGATCTAACTTAGTTAAGTACGGGAACTCCGAAAACTGATTAATGCCTTTTGACAATGCATATTGAACTAAGATAAAATCACATTAATATTATAAATGCGAAAGTTTGTGTTTAAGTATGTTTGTCCCCGTTAAACTCTGTAACGGCTGAATGAATTTGGATGAAATTTGGTATGGAGGTAGCTTATACCCTGGATTAATACATTAGGCTTCTTATCCCTGTAGGATAAACGCGGGGCGCAGCTAGTAACATAGTAACTAGAAAAGTAACTCGCATAATTATATAGAACTAGCTATTACCCGCGACTTTCATACGGTGGACATAAAAAAAAATTGCCTATGCCCGTCTTCGGCCCTTAAGCTATACTGTGCAAATATTCAGGTCGATCCGTTCAGCCGTTTAGCCGTGATAACGCGACAAACAGAGCTCAGTAGCTCAGATTTATAAGGAAAGGGCTCATAAAGCTCGAAAAAAGGGTCATAGTAGTCGTAATTATCAACAACTTTTAATATAGGCCCAACTCTGAAATCGAGAAAAAAAACTAGTGTACCATAGAACAAACTCGAACAACGAAAATCGACGAAATGTATAATAATGGTACCTACTTAGGCAAGTACACTGCCGAGTATTTGGCAAACTTTACTGGAAATATAATAATTATGACATTTTGAATTATACTAAACAATAACAAAAACATATCCTTTTTTTTGTTTGACAAAGAAAATATGGGTATATCATTACTCGTATATTAGGTACAGACAAAACTAAGATCCATCCAGATCCATCCCGGGGCCATGTATCATGGCCCCGGGTGACCGAAACCCGCGCTACGCCACTGAGTTGATTGAATCAGACGATACTTTGCGGAAGTCCATCTTCACAAAATCGTCTAGTGTTTTCCGCTGCACTATCGCTTCCAGTACAATAGAAGAAACTAAAGCTCAGTCAATTTGTTTCAGCCTTATGGCTTCAGTGGGAGGATTTCCGCTTTCTCCGCTGTGGTTGTGGTGTCGATTCCCACCCAGGACAAACAGTTTTGTAATGAACGAGGATGTTTTCTTTGTCTGGGTGTTTCTTGTATTCTGTGTATGTATTTACAAAAAAAAAGTGTGTATGTGTTCATCTGTGATGTATTCTATCAGTTATCTGCTGTTGTTAGTACAAGCTTGCTTAGTTTGGGGCACAGATGAATGTTTGGGGCAAGATGGCGCTGTGTGAAAAATGCCCCCCCAATATTTATTTATTGATGTTATGAATTATGGCCAGGCCCTCCACAATAAGTCCCGTAACTTGAATACAATACCAGCTCGTTCCTATTGTACCGGATGCGATAATGCAGCGGAAAAACACTCTTAGGTATGCATAAATGCTCGATAAGCTAATCTGTAAAAATTTGTACTGCTTTCACGCGTGACAGCATGTTCACGCTAGCGAGAAGTTGACAGATCATATTATAGCATAAATTAGCTTATAAAGCGTTTATGGTTTATGCATACGATTACGATCTAGGGTAAGTAGAGATTCGATGAAGATAATATAGATATCTATACAGTTTCTATTCATGATACCTATCCCAAATCAAAAATCTGCATTTATTTTCGTTCGTTTCCATTTCCATTCGTGTGCCTGTGTCTACTTTCCCAAAAATTACGTCAGCCTCGTTAAAAAATAAGGGTTTTATTTAAAATATCGCGACTGTAATGGCGCCGGCAGATAACGAATCATTGAAAAATTATGATAATTGTTAAAAAATTATCGGCGAACAAATTCAATAAATTGCAAAGGGGAGCGATTTGCGCCCTTTATGTGCCACCCTCCGCGCAATCCAATGATTTTCATTAATTTATGTCGCGAATCGGTTTTGATAAAATCGGAAAAATCCGAAGGGCGGGAAAATTTAATTACGGGTTTGACGCAATATTCCGTCCCTTCGGCAATCGGCGTCAGCTCTCAGCTCACGAAGACCATTTAATTTCTAGCGGAACTACGCAGGCACCGGCAGGAATATTGGGATCTGGGTCTGGGTATCGCTCGTTGATAAATCGAGAGCTAAGTACCGGGGCGCGTAATATGTAGGATATATGAGTACCTACCTGCGTATCCACAGAGAAGAGAAAGATGTTGAAATGTTGAAATCTTCTGTGCGCGTATATACGTAACATGAGTAAGTAGGTATAGGTACCTATCAGTGTAAAACACTGCGGAGTGTTATAAATGTAGACGGCTAACGCCACATCACAAACTAGCAGGAACAAAAAAATTACCTACACAGATTAGATGTCTGTCTGTCTGTCTGATGTCCTTTAATCATCCCACTGCTGGGATATCAGCTTATTCTCGAAGGGCGATTAGGCCATATCCACCACCCTGGCCCAGTGCGGGTTGGCAGATTCACATACGCCATCGAATTCATTTTCCGGAAACGTGCAGGTTTCCTCACCGAAAAGCCAGTGGTATATCCGTACGTTAAGTTCCAAAGAACTCATTGGGACGGGTTCGAGCCCGCTACCTCACGAATGAGAGGCGAGCGTGCTCCCACTGAGCTACCACGAGTCCTAGAAAGATGTAGGTAATTTTATATTAACAGAACACTGAGAAAATATGTATCAATATCAACTCGAACCAACGTATATTTTTAAGGAAAATTGTGTAAATTTTTATTCCTTCGTTCCTCAAACACCGAGTTTGCTATCAGTACACTGCCAGAGTCCAGCGGCGAGCGACCGCGAGAAATTGAATGAAAACATTGAATATTTATTCTACGAGATGCCAGTATTGCAGTGCACTGCTCGGGCTCGGAGCTGGTCAGCGGCAAGGATGTGATGCTTCAGTGTCTGGATTTTCTACGTATATATTTATCTATCTACCACTTTTTGTCAGAGGAACTTCGCCTAATTAAATTTAATTCTAAACTTAAGTATTTTTTATAATAATGACTTGCCTGTAATATTTAATGTAATTCTAAGGCCAATAAATGTTTCTGATTTCTGATTTCTTCCGGAGTGAATGTTACGCTTGACGTCCGTAACTCCGCACCCAGTTTTATTCCTTATCGACTATTTTTATAAGCAAAAAAACCTGAGAAAGGTATTTAGATAGACCTATTCCGTAACTGTGAGGGGGAGGCCTATGTTCAGCAGTAAACGTCTTATGGCTGATGATGATTCCGTAGCTGTAATCGCTGCTGAGAATGTGTAGGGAAGGTGTACCGTACAAAAATGTGCCGAAGGTAACCGAAGGCCTCGCGTGGTTTGCGCTTTTTGAGATAATTTTAGACGAATTATTAACGTAAATAGTATCTTCCTTAGTTTGTACAGGCCGAGTGACTAGCCCTGATGTCAGAAGGAACAACCAATTCAATTCATTTCAATGAGAAACTTACCCAAAATATATCCTATAGTAAACGCATTGTCATCTGAGTCGTCGAGCAATAATTCGTAACAAGTCGTCGTCTCTGCATAAAAACTGAGAGTGCGAGAGAGATAATAATTATATAAATTGATTTATGACCCGACGACTCGGATGACTCGGGCGTTTACTATAGCCAGACTTGAGTGCCACATCAAAATGTTACCAGCTCCGTGTCAGCTCTCTTTGCGTTCCCGGATCATCTTGTGGCTCCTTTTTAATATTTGATCTGCATATTTATAAATCCGGTGTTTGCCCTCGAGCTGCGCAGATTTATAGTTTATTTCATTCCGAGAAGATCCACGGCCGTGGCTGCCTTCAGTTACACACGCCGCGCCGCATATATACAATATCGTATTGTTTGAACGTTATTCCGAGGATATTGTTTGAAGATATATTTGTGAGCGGAATGTAGGAATAGTCCGGGGCCGGGTATCAGCCCGGGGCCACGCCGGCGATGCATAGCGCATTATTTTGTTATCAAATAGGGCTGTGGAACGTGCTCGGTAGCACACGGGAAGTTTGCGGTTCAAGCTCACGTAGCTAATTTGGTTTGCAGCGTGCAGCGTGCAGCCCAGCCCGTGCATAATTTACTGTTTAACTACGGAACGAACGCTACTTTTAAATAGGGGACTGTTTGAATTAGTCTCCGGCTCACAAGTTTTGGTACAATTTTTTTATTGTGTAAGCCTTTATATAGTTTCTAAAAACATGATAACAAACATAATAAGTACCTATATGAATACAAATTACACTTTTGATGAGGTAATTCTCTTTCACATCCGTATCTAGAATGTCTATTAGCTACAGACATTATTGTGACTACTATTAACTGTACTTAGATATGGAGAGTTAAGATAAAGTAAAGATTATCTAAATAGAAACCACAGAGTACAAACACCCTTGTCGTAATTCCCCAGGCTACGTGATTATCATAAAAGTCATTCATTGAATGTTATGAAATGTTAGCACAGTCATTTTTATGAAGATGCACTAAGCTAGTAATGCTACAATTAACATTTATCTAACTACATAAATATTGATCACATCGGTCATACATACGAACAAAAATATGGCATTAAATTGCAAAAACAATTATGATCTCTATCAATCCTAAAAACATCTCAGCCGTTTACCAATTATTTTTTCTGAAAATCATCCCTCTCCTCATTCGCCCGTACACTTCATTTGGCTCTGACAAGGCACGTATCCTTGCTGTCCATACTGGCACAGCATATCTCGGAATATTTCTCCTCGAGCGATGGTGGTAGTGTTAACTAGCGACAATCTGCTGTCCAGCACCATGGCCAGGGAACTGCTAGCGGTGGCGGCTGGCCACTGGATCGGAAGCAGCTCGCTGCGGCGCGGAGTCGGCTCGCTGAAAAAATAATTATATATAGTTTTTTTTTTAATAATTTAGTTTAAGTAATTTTCTCGTAAACAAAAATTGTTTTTTACTTTTGCAAAAAAAAACATAAATTATGTTAGTAGTTATGTACTATTCAAAGTTTCTATTGACAATCAAAGTTAACAATTTATATTTATATAAATTATTTATAAGGTTTTTTTAACTTTTGTGTTTTTCAGCTGTTTGCAAGCAAAAAGTAAGGCCGGTAAGTAAGTTAGGTGAGTAAGGCAACTTAAAATTTTTAGGTAGGTTTACGTTTACGCAATTTGAATGAATAGTCGGCACATCCCACTACTGGGGTATCGGCCTACCCTCGAAGGGTGATTAGGCCATATCTACTACGCTGGCCCAGTGCAGGTTGGCGGATCTACATCTATTTATTGAATAAACAGTATCTACCTATAATTTGATGTGCCAAACGGAAGGAAAGGCAAATGATTGACAGAAATTCGTAGAAATAACCGTAAAACAATTATGTACCTAAGTATATTATTAATAATTTACATTAAATTTGACCTGTAATTATTATTAGGTATTTTTACGTTTTTATGTAGTAGGCTAAGTAGTTTAAATTAAATTTTTAAATTAAATTCATTTATTTTCAGGCAACTAGAGACCCATAACAATTTAAAACTAGAACAATAATATTAAATTAAAATTAAAATCAAAATTACCTATTCCTGTGTCAGTCAAACTACTTACAAATCTGCGTCAAACATACAAGTCAGTCAGAAAATAATAAAATAAAAATCAAAAATCATGTCAAAAATCAAAATGAAATAGTAAAAATGAAAATAGTCTTATAAAATGTCAAAAATTAGTAATCATTATTCAGTCAGTTATACTTTCTCTTCGGCATTGGTACTGCAACCTGCCTGTTGCAGCAATGCCGAAGGAAAGGGCAGTCTAGTCTGTCGGCAATCATCGCCAGGACAGCGTTGGAGCTGGCCCGCACTCTTCGCACCAAGGACGCGCCCCGTTTGCGCATAGTCGCGTAGAAGCAGTCGGTTCGCGCGTCCGCGAACATGCCCGAGGCGCTGCAGAACCGGGGCAGCCCCATCACCGCCCTGAATGCGTTATTGTACTGGACGCGGAGGGCGCCGTAACTCTTATCCGTGTAATTAGCCCACAGGCTGCACGTGTAGAGCGATGTACAGTACGCTCGAAAGAGCGTAACTTTGACCTCATTAGAACACCGTGCAAACCTGCGTGCTATCATGTTAGCTCTTACGGACAGAGCCCTCCGCTCCCGTTCAATGTCTGCATGATCCCTGAGATCTGCCGTCACTATATGCCCCAGGTATTTAAATTGTTTCACTCTTTCGAGGGGAACATCGTTAAGCCAGACAGGTGGTATGTTCTGGGGGCACTTTGCACGGCCCCTCTCAAAGACCATGAACTGACTCTTTGACACATTATATTTTAGTCCATGATCACAGGCGTACTTCTCACAGACCCGCACCAGCCTCCTCAATCCACAGATAGACGCGCTAAGCAGCACCATGTCGTCTGCGTAACTCAAATTGTTGACGCATACGCCGTCAATATGACAGCCGACATGCTGGCTGCTGAGCTCGACTATCAACCCGTTTATATACAAGTTAAACAGGGTTGGAGATGTTAAGCCACCCTGTCTTACCCCACACTCAAGCCGATACGGACTTGACATTACACCCGCCCATCGGACACTGTTAAACTGGTGCGCATACCAGTATTGGAACATGCTAATAAGTTCATGTGGCAAGTCAATGCTCCTCAGCATGGTCCACAGAAGCTCATACGAGACGAGATCGAAGGCCTTAGATAGGTCGAGGAAGCACGCGTACACGGGAGTCTTACGGTCAGTATAGTATTTGACGGTATTCTTAAGACACAGTATAGCACTTTCAGTGGACAGTCGCGGACGAAACCCGAACTGGTTATCATGCAGTGATACATATTTATTTAACTGTGCGTTAAGCAAACCGTCAAACACTTTAGCCGCAACGGTGGCAAGAGAAATAGGCCTATAGTTACTTTTATCGGAAAGATCACCCGTTTTATTCTTTACCACAGGCACTACAACAGTTTTCATAAAATCGGCCGGTAAGTACGAGTGGCTCACACATAGAGAGTAGAACGTAGCCAAGACCCTTGTGATGTGTGGTCCGGCGTGCTGCAGGTGCTCAATGCTGAGTCCATCATGGCCCGGGGACTTCCCTCGCGAAATAAGCCTAATGGCTTCATTTACGTTTTTCGCAAGGAAAGCCGTTCCTACAACTTCTCTGTTCATGTCAGCATTGAGCACTGCACTCGCCGGACCTAACGGAGATTTTACAGAAAAATGGTCTTTGAACAAGTTTAAGTAGTTATAGTGTGGCAATACTAAAAACGTTCAGATATAAATCTAAGAAGAATATTTTCTTATTCAAATGTTCTTGTATCTGACGTGTATATTTTGACGAATAAATTGACTGAATATTATTATTGCAATATTGTACCTTAAGGTCATAATATTATTGACTGAGTCTAGCAAAAGCATTTATTTAAATTAGTAACACAACATATATAGGTACATAATAGACTTAGCATAACATACATAACAGACTTGTCAACGAGTTTAATGTTTTCTCCCACGATAAAGACATTGACCTGTTTTCTGGCGGCGCAGGTAAGTTTAAATTATCGATTCGCAGTAAATTGTCTTGTATTGGCAAAGAGTGATTATTATTATTATTATTATTTTTGTTTTTTCTGTAAATTCTAGCTTATTCACACTCTACTACGTATACTTTTAAAGATTTATTTTTAAGTCGTTCACTGTAAAACTCTGCACCTATAATTGTGGTGACGTTTGGCCTGTTTCCATTGCTTGCCTCCTTTGTTACAACGACGTACATCATGTTGGTGTCTATTAAATAAATAAATAAATAATACACACATACACAATTTACTTAATTAACATAATTACAACAAACAACCTTGATCTTCTCATGTTAATTGATTACATTCAAGTTTATTACAAAAACAAGAAATACATAAGTACCTAAGTAGGCTAGGTAGGTACTCGTAGGAAAATTGAGGAGTGTTTTCGTTAGCGAAATGCGTGCATCGGTCAAGCGTGAACCCATGTAAAAGAGTACCATAACGTGGTATCTAATTATTTAATAGTAGGTATGCTCGCGAAGGGCAAGCTGTTGGTAGGTACTCTACACTACAGTATCATAATTATATATAGATACACAGTTTTGAAAATAATTAATTTCGCGTATGAGTAGTTCCACTAACTTTACAGCTATAGGTATTAGGTAGATTATTGATCTCTAATCCAGGCACGATATTTATTTTGCAACCTAAATAAGTACACGCAGACCATCCAATTTGCGGACCGAGATTAAAGTTAGCTTTGGGTAATCTTGTTTACCGTTACCGACTTACCCGAACTTCATGAAGTTGGTCAACATTGCGGTCAGCCGGCCAATAAACAGCTTATCGGGCCCCGACAGCGGCAGCGGGAGCCCCGCCGGCTTGAACACGTAGAATATATCGTCCGAGTGAGAAGCGCCCTTCTCCCGCCTCCTGTAGAATATTCCCTTCGCGAAGTTACGATCTCCTTCGTAGGAAAATATATACTTGTACACCGGCTTATCGGAATATTTCGTCACGAGATTCGAAAACGCGTCATCTGTCGCGTACGTCAACCAATCGGAGTAAAAGTTTACTATGCCTCGCACGGCCGCTTTATTTATTCTTCCGCCGAAGTAATACGACCTCAGCTTCTCCGCTATCATCGCTTTATTCGCCGAGCACCAGGAAAAAACGGCGGGTAGTTTTTCAACAAATTTCTCGTCCAATTCCCGGAGAGTGTTATCGTCGTGCAGCCCGTAGAACAGCATTCCCTCCGCGCTGGTCGAGCCCGATATTATCGGGACTTTATTAAAGTTTCCCGAAGTTATCGCTCCGTAAGGCGTGTCGTGAAAAAATGCCGCAGTGAAATTGGCGTCCATGCACGGGGCGTACTTGAAGCGTCTCGGATTGATGGACGTGTCTTTAGTAGCGTTTAGTAATTCCCCCATCGTCGCCGTCGCGAATATATCTAACACGCTCTCATCACTCGAAATATTCCTTATTTTGAGCGCATCCTCCAAAGCGGACGCTTCATGCTCAATGTTAAAAGACCAAGGCGCGAGCGGAGAGCCACTGAACAAAATCAATTTATGAAATAAACCCGCGCTGGGTTTTGAAAGCATGTGCATGGCAGCAGCGGACCCGCCGGCACTTTGTCCAGAAATCGTCACATTATCCGGGTCTCCACCGAACGCCGCTATGTTCTCCCGAATCCACTTTAGAGCTGCAGCTTGGTCCTTCAAGCCTAAATTTGAAATCCCATCGACGCATAGGAAACCGAAGACACCGAGCCTGTAGTTAATAATGACTGTGATAATGTTCTTTGTGACCAAGTATTCAGGGTCGTACTGCCATTTGCTACCGTAGTAATATCCTCCTCCATGTATCCAGACCAGCACAGGAAGCTTGTTGCCAGGAGTGGTGGATTCAGGGGCGAACACATCGAGGTGGAGGCAGTCTTCGGAGCCCAACTCGAGGAAGGAGACGGTCTGAGCGCAGGAACTGAAGGGGTTGACTGCGTCGAATACCCCTTCCCACTTCACAGGTGGTTTAGGAGGCTGAAATATCAATATATTATCTTTGTCACTGACTGATTACGTCTTTTTTGGGACTCACCTTAGTAAAACGACACAAAAAAAAAAGTTTGTTGGATTGGTGATGGTACAGGCTGGTAAATAATTGTAATTTACGGACATTTTCGTCTGTATAAGCTTCGAATAGCTAAAATAATAAGGATGAAGTTCAGCGGGAAGATAATTATGATAGATGCTCTAGATTAACATAGGATGCTTCGGAAAACATACGAAACTATGCGAACAAAACGCTGCACTAGTGTGACAATAAAATATAGAGCTATACTTTACTAAATACGGCAGTTACTTACTTGAAACCTCTTGCTGGCAGCGTAGGGGATGCCATAGTATCGGTATTGTCCGGACACACTTCTAACACCTCTCAACTTGCCCTGCTGTATATTGACTGTCGGAGTGAAGATCGAGAGAGCACTTTCAAACATGAAAATTGACCAGAAAATAAGTTTTTTTTTTGAACACAACATTTTTTTTTTGATATGTCAACTAGTAGTGGGCAACATTTGTATTTTATTTAGACCTTCAATGATCTCTGGGTAATCCAACTGTGCTTTTTATGTTGTAGGCTAAGTAGTTGTAGTTTGTATTTTGTTTAGTTAATAAAGGCCTGAAAATTATATACTTTTATTTATTCCAAAGTGCTAGCTTTATTTTTATTTACACATATTAAGCTTTCATTTAAAAATTTTGCATTAATATTCAGCCGGCTTGAGAACCTCGTCCTCTTTTGTTTTGGAAGTCGGTTGATAAAATTAGATATTATTATTATTAGATCGGTGCATAAAAGAACACAGATCACTAACGCAACGGTACTACATTTATGATATACCTATCCATTGAACATGTTTTAACAAGGTTCTAACATGACTTTCACTCAAAATGTTTTCCATCGGTCAATTTATAAAGCGAAACACATAAAATAGATACGTTCTGTGTGAAAATCTCAACGCTACTGATGGTGTCGAAAGCGTAGACGGCGAACAAATCTTGCGCAAGTTGTGCAATGTGGTAACACCTTACAGTCTTGATCTAGACCCTATTGTTGTGTTTGCTGTCTTGGATTTGGTTGTGTCGTATTGACACTACTAGGTGCGCCCGACGGGCTTACTCCAGCAGTTTCACTTTTCCCGCATATTCCGAAACGATACAGTGTTGTTCCAAGTCGATGTTGGAGCTGCCGTATTTAAAACTTAAAATTGCCGTATTTTAACAAAATTTAAAAAAAATACCGTATGTTCTAATTTTTCATTAATTTGTTTACAAGATTATGATATTTAGCTTATTTTTTTACTGGTCTCCATATAGATTTTGAATTGTGGTTGTTCTGTCTCATTTTGACTTGGAAATGGTATCTCTTCTTCTCTCATCTTCCTCAGTATCGACAGTATCACCCTTTGTATTTCTAATTTTTCTGAGTTGTCACCGCTCACTCATCGTACCTTACACCTTCGTTAAGCTCAGTGAAACGATGTACACACAAATCACGTATTAGTTCAACATCTAATTTTTGTCGTTTTCGCAGATGGCGTTGTTCAACGGAATTCAATTCAATTCTGAGAATTCGGTGTGTTACGCTACACGATAAATTACTAATAGCAGTTTTTGATAACTCTTCCGTGGATTGCCGTATATTTCATACAAATATTATACGGCTTTGGAAGTGCTGCCGTATGCCGTATATTTGAAGCGCAGCGTGACTAAGAGCCGCATAATACGGCAATTGCCATATGGAGAACAACACTGAATCGATCCAATACCCATCCCTATACTCCTCTGTCCTATCCTAACTAATATTGTAATTCAGAGGAATACAGCCGCAGTCTTCGACCAAAATAAAATGAATGGATGGGCCCTAACGACACAACGCCCTTAAAAATAACAATTCAAACAATCGAACTTAGCCTTCAATACGTAATTAAAAGTATGTTCCATTTGTCACAAAAAAGAGATAGCGAATAATTATAATATCAAGGCATATTTTTGCGGATATTTGGATCGCGTATATTGACGAATGTACGACTCGCACTTTTCACAGACAGAGCGACTAAAGCAAGGTTGATCAAGCACGCTCACTTTACAGTCTTCAAAATACTACTTGGGCCCGTCATGGTACTTTGGTCGAAGGCCGCAGTCGTGTCAGGGCCAATAAAACTTCGAGGTATAAAAATGTATACGTTCGTCTCGAAGAAAAAACTTCGCTTGCGCGATTCCGAACTGCCTACATTACAACTGTCAGTCCATACAAAACGTTCAAAGAATTCTCAAAAATGGATCAACGTCATCTAGCGAACTATAGGAAGTAACTGTGTCACTCTTTCTTGATGTTTGTCACGTTATCAAGGATAAACGCCTAAGCGGATCTTGATAAAATTTGATAAGAAGTTATTGCGTATATCACAAAGACGGACATATGATACTTTTTTTATGTCCACGCGAACGAAGTCGCGGTTAACCACTAGTATGTATATAAAACAACAATCGTCAAGTCTAATTATATTTTTGACGTTCTGAAAACTCGGACAAAAAGCGTGTCTTCACGGGGAATTAAAAAAAATATAAAATCAAGTCCAAACACAAATGAGGCGTTTTCCAAAAAAAATAAAATCCTGGTTATAAAAGTACCCAATAGATGGCGTTAGATGTACCTTGAGTTTTTTCTGTCACTGTCAAGACATGAAAGACAAAAAAATGTACGTGTGCCTTTTTTTTCTCGTGTTTTTTGGCTCGACTTGTGTATTTAGACAATTTCAAGTAACGTAATTATTTATTTGACTTCATTTGAAATATTACAATAGTTGACACTGGCTAAATACACAACGTGTGGAGCCAAAATTTACGTCTTAAAAAAAATAAACATAAAATATTTCGACAGAAATGACAATGACAGGTAAAACGATAAGTCTGTTACGCCATCTAGTAAGTATTTTAGAACTACTTTTTTTTTTGGAAAATGTGAACGAGTTTTGGTGAATAGTATAATGTTGTGAAACGTGACTCTTCGTGTTGTTGCCAAAGCTCCATACCTCTTTACTGGGGCATGACGTGGACTTGACCGCGAGTTACTAAGCTTGACTTAGACTATTACTGAGACTTATTTTAATTGTGAAATATTTGACTTCACTTGAAATATTACAATACTTGACACTTGCTAAATACACAACGTGTGGAGCCAAAACATAAGAGAAAAAACCTGGGTCAAGTGCAAGTGAAGTGTTTAGTATCCATTTAACTTAACAAACAAATTCTTCAACTACCACTATCATCGGTTTTCGATATAGTTAGATACTTTTCAATTCTAATGATCATCTTCCAATCCTACGTTGGGCATGGTAGAGTAGAATCTATATCGTTAGGGGAAATAATAGCTGCTTATGTTATAATGTACATCATACTAATATTATAAATGCGAAAGTTTGTGTATAAGTGTGTAAGTATGTAAGTGTGTTTGTTCCCGTTCAACTCTGTAACGGCTGAACGGATGTAATTTGGTACGGAGGTAGGTTATTTTCTGGATTAACAAATAGGCTTTTTATCCCGAAAAATTTAACCGTTTCTGTAGAATAGCGGGTGAAACCGCGGGGCGCAGCTAGTATCTGTATAAATCTGCAAACTATAAAATACTTAAACGGCTTTCCCTACAGACCCAAGTTGTTAGGTGAGCTCTGTTATATTTAGTCGAGAAGACTCCGGCGATCATCCGCCGTGTGTCCCTTTACGAGATAAGTTCCAAATTAAAACCGGAGGAAGTCCGTCGCTCGTCCAATTTGCATGTTTGCCCAGTTTATAACAATTAGCCGCCGCTTCCCGGGTATTTTTCTTTATTACCCGGATTAACAACTGCGCCGGCGAGCGGCCGGGCCGGCGCCCGGGCCCGGCCCCGGCCGGACCGGCCCGGTGCTTCACGACGACTTGCGCTTAATTGCCCCCATAAAATGAATTGTCGTCAACGTAACTGCGTTTGTTTTGATACGATAAATAGCGAGAAATGTGCAAAATTAAATGTATGCTTGCGTTCTCTTTGTAGGTACTAAGAGTCATACATTCCAATTGGAAAATGCAGTATGTAAGTAGGCTTTTTATCACTCTGTGAGAAATTCGTTTTAAATATTTGCTAAATAAATAAATAAATCTTTCCACCTGTTTTACATTAAATATGATATATTCTAGCAGCGCCCTGCGATCTCACCCGCTATAATTAGTATATTTTTCCGGGACAAAAAGTACCTATAAGCTACCTTCATACCACCTTCATACCAAATTTCATCCAAATTCGTTTAGTCGTTACGGAGCTAACTACACTTATATAATTACATAGTTACGCACAAACTTTCGTATTTATAACATTAGTTAGGTGTATAATGTATATGAATATGTAACCTATGTTTTGTTTTCTCCTGTTCTCCACGTTTATGTAAACGTATGTCATATCTAAAAAACCTCTTAGACAATCCCCTACGAAGGGGATTTTTGGAATTTTTCTGCAAAGTCCCCTTACCATCAGAGCATGAGAGGTGAAGGGGACTTTTGACCAAAAGCTTGTAGTGCCTGAAGTAGGCGGCAGGCGGCGCGGCGCTGTTGTAGCGCCTTTGCTTGCTATTCGTTTTTATATATCGAGAAAATGATATCACCAAATACAATTATTACCTTTACTGTTGCTTATTATCTTTTAAGAGACTGTTTTATTTTCGTTTTGTTACGTTTTAGTATAAAGGTCAATGTTTTATTTATTGATATTCTTGTCCGTTCATGGTTGTCTGGAACCAAAGTAACAGATCATTTTACCGCCAATTAGAAGGTAAAACAGATACAGTAAGTAAATATCCCATCGTAATACTGACTGCATCTGTTTTTATAAAATGTGTATGGTTAAAATTCTTCCTAGGCGACTACTTAATTATGTACAAAATTGTCCGGCGTTTGGAAAAACTAGATCAAATTTTCATTGTCTTAAAATAATTCTAAGAAAACGGTAAATTGAATTTTAATGTAATTTTCTAAATTTAAATACCCATTACCTTGGATTTATATATATATATATTTTTCTTATAAATTATTCAGAGGAATAATAGCCGCAGCAGCAACAGGACCAATCACAGCTTCGAGGTGCATGTAAAAATGAATACCTATTTACGTTGGACTCGACCAAAAAACTTCGTTTGTGCGATTCATAATCTGTACACAACAATCTGTACAATTGTCAGTCCGTAGAAAACGTAAAAAAAAGGGTTAGGTTGTATTGCTACACAACCGCGTATTTTTTGCGTGAAAACAATCATAGACAAACATTTTGGTCGACGCTCTCGGTGGTCGTACAACATCTCACAACTCTACAAATTCTACGGTGCCTGGTACTCGTTTGATTCGATACAAGCCAGCCTATGGGCTCAAGCCCGTTCTCTCTCCCTGTGGTGCTGTCATTGTCTGAAACTAACAGTTTTTGAACGATTGGTAGCCTGTCAACCCGGTGTAACTTTTTACTTGGCCACTTATTTATTTTGCAGCTTGCCGGAATAGAATTATGCGTCCTGTGATGTCGATGTCGGTGTCGGCGTCTATCCGGTATCGTGTCCTCTAATGAAGAAACGCCCTTTAATATTTTCGATGTCGGTGCCATGTCGTCACGCTCTGTGATTTATGATAAACAAGCCGTTACCCGCGACTTCGTACGCGTGGACCAACAAAAAAAGTGCTATATCTATGCAAAAATTCAGGTCGATCCGTTCAGCCGTTTAGCCGTGATAACGCGACAAACACCCAGAGAGACAGACAGACTGACAGAGAGACTGAGTTAAATTCTCATTTATAATATTAGTTAGGATTCAGAAAACTGAAATTATAATTTATTTACTAAATTATTTTGAATAATAATATAAATTATAATTAGGTACGCCTGCTAGTTTTTTCAAAGTGAAATTGTAACTGGCGGCCAATATACCTACCTACTAAGGTGAAGTAAAGTCGAACCTCCATGAGCACGACGTGGTCTCCTGTAATTGGGGGTGCGCCCAGCTTGATGCCTATGCTTCATAATGTAAATGTAATGTGTAACTTCTGTTGGGGAACCATATTGCATAAAATAAATAAATTGTTTTTATAATTTACTGCAGTTGTTAGAACGCTGGGGTGTGATTTACTTTAGTTTGAATCAAAATTTACCAAAACAGAAAGCTTAATGTCCATACTAACACGGAAACTCGACCCGAAGTCCTCCCACCGCGAACAGCAGACGCTGAAAACTAAACTTTCAAGTGTGGATGAAATTTGTGAAACAGTTGCAAGGCCAATCGTCGCCGTGGGGCCGCGACCGCACGCTTTTAACATACTTGACAGACAAACAGTTGTGAACAATTAGGTTACAAGCAGTGGGGTCATCTTGTTACTCTACATTAACAGTTATTGCATTAAGCATATTGCCATTTAACGTGGTAACGTCGCCAGCAAGCTGCGTCATACGTCAGCCAACTGAGCTGGCATGAGCATTGGGATTATTTAGTCTCTGGGTAAACGAGACCTCTGGGTATCTTCTCAACTATGGACAACGCGCGCTTCGAGCTCTCTATAGGAATTGCGCTACCTTTTTGAATCAGCAGTGTAGGCCGCCAAACGGGCACCCTCTTAAATATGATAGTCCTCCAAACAACAGTTATTCAGTGTTTTTATATACTTGGTTTCCCCTAGACTTAAATCGTGTGCCTCTTGCTCAATCTCGTCAAGAAAGATTGAGAGCAAGATTATACCTACTAGACGTTCTCAATACTGAAAAAAAAGTAGAAACTTGGTACTCGTCCACTCCAAGTCGAATCTATGATCAAACTCAGTCGAGATGCTCTTGTGCAAGAGATCTGAGAATGCGGTTTGTAAAATGGTTGTTCAGTAAATACTTCAGTTATGATATTCGGCAGCGGGTCCCGGTTTAGTCGCATAGTCGCCCCGCTCTTTCCTCGTCGTATTTATGTGTGTTGTTCATGTTCCGTTGTTCAGATGTACCTACAGAATGCGCTTATCTCGGTAAGTGGTCGCGAGACAGCGCTCTCGCGGTTTTTCCTATTGTGTACTTCCGTGGATATGTTAAGAGCATTCATAAAATTAAGTTATAGCGGGGAAACTTTGTAACTAATACATCTACGAATTTAACACTTCTCTGTTGTAGGTAAGATATTATTATTACTACTTTTCGTTCTTACACTATACAGGGTTATAAGGAAAGGGTATGCTTAGCCGATAGTCGTAGTAGCTCGTAGTAACATTTTGCAGTTTTGTTCGTTGTAACACTTTACGGATGTTTTACTTCCATGTGACTATTGCATGCCCGCGGATTCCGATTTCGCTTTATATATAGCTAACAATTTCGTGCTGTTTTCAGTTTTCATTGAGTTGATAACAGTAACAAAACTTCGAAGCCTAATAACATTTTTTCCTGGCCTCCTCGATAAAAATTCTTACAATCTCAGGAAATTATGCTGAATTACTGGCAATATTTTTGATCTAACCGCATAAGTAAAACTGACATAAAACTATGAATGGGAGTTCGCCATTGACCTTTTTTTTAATTTAATTAATTTTTGAAGTTTTAATGATTTAAATACTTTGTTTCATCAGCCTTTAAACGCTTACTTGGAAATTCAATATTATGCGAAGCTAAATACGGTTATGATTTTAATTCCAACATACGATCTTATTAAAACATTAAATCCTATTAAAATCGGTGAGACTACCCTCAATTACTGCGCCGAGGCTCGGCGCCGGCCGCGGCGGCGCGCGGCGGCGACCTAACCAAATATCGCCGAGGGTCAACCCTTTATTTTAGCCCTTTTATTTTACGATATGCGAATCTATATTTTTGTTATATTTACATTTCATTACGCTTAAATACAGATATTTGGATTCGTTGCCGTGATACTTATTACACATTACACTTACACATTGCACTATTACACTTATTATTACTTATTACACATTTTAAAGAACTGGTAGACTTGCACTATCGTGCTAAGAGATTTCTCTCTCGCTTCTCGGCTTTATATTAGGATACAAAGTAGGAAGAGGAGAGTGGTGATTGAGCCTGCCTTCGTTACTTTTCCCCTCTACTCCGTTCTATCCTCGACTTCAACCTTACATGTATAGTACAGGCCCACGCCTGGTACATCTTCCCACCTGGTCTGAAGTCTGCATCTATATGTTCGACCGGGGATGTAATGTCGTAGTGCTTAGTTCCCTTGAAGTCAGGTGGCCTCCTCGCTTTACGTGACCAACTATATCATCGCAGTCTACTCTCCTGCATCTTGACTACGATGTCTAGTACGCACAGGCTTCCTCGCACGTACTCGATGCGGATTTTATCGAGTCTGGCCCACATTTCGGTGCCGTACATAATGACAGGTGTGGATTGACTAATATACCAAATCAAAAAAAAAATAAGCATTGCATAAAAAAATAAAATAGAATCATAATGAACAACCTTTTATTTCTAGCCAATTATGGGCTATATTTACAACGTACCCCTAAACTATGAAGTTAAAACATAAGACCTACCTTAGATTTAAGTACTTGGTGTTATGCTTCTTGCTTTTGTGTTTTGTAGTCGTTCGATTGACCAAACCACCACCACCAAACACCAACCACAAAACAGCAAAGTTTTTTTTGCCAAAGAGCCTAGAGACTAGATGACTAGAAGTCTAGAGACAATGAGCTTTCATGATGATGATATTGATAACTTACATTACCAATTTGGTCATCTCAGGCTGATCTCTTCAAAGCCATATCTCTTCAAGTCTTTAAAGCCATAGTTCCGTCTTCTGTATCTGGTGTAAGTTTCGTTCCAGAAGGACACAGAGTGTTGGTCCCACAGCCGCGCGGTGGAGAGGCGGCGGTCGATGACGAGGGCCTGTGGGTTCGGGTCCCGGCTCGGACGCCAGCGGATCGACAGACCACGGGAACGGGCAGGAGTTGGTTCACTGAAAATAGTATTAAAATATAAGTTAACTAAAACCCGCCCACGTAGAAGTATGGAACAAAAAAAAAATGGCATGGTCCATAATTAATGTACATAATATTTTTTCAATGAGTTTGCACGTCCCTTTACCCTACAGACATCTCCCTATTAAACTTCAACCCTAGTCTAACGCCTTGTCAAATGCCAATTATTATTGGCATCAGCGTACGGTTTAAAAGTCACCTAAATACATACATACATAAGCGGCTCATACAAGGTTTGTGCTCGCGAGGTCTTCTGTTCGCACAACTTTTTAGTAGTTCTGCGAACAGTAGACCTCGCTTATTTACTTACATATTCGGTAGAATATGTAAGTAAATAAATTATAATAAATAATATCAAAATAGGTCGGTAAATGGCGCCGTAGCAAACTATTTTGGAGGGAACCAATCAAAAATCGCCGACGACAAAAAAAAGTAAAGGTCGAAGGTTAGGAATCAACCAACAACATATTTCGGACCAATAAATAAGACGGGAAGAAGATAGAGTTTTATAATTTTTTCCCGCCCGCGTATTTTGTACTACAGTAAGGACGTAGATTCTTAAATTTAAAAAAAACAAATAAATTAAGTACTTTCCAAGAAAGTGTAGTATAAATAGTACATTATGATATAAGTGTGCTATGTTGGTCATTACACTCGATGCTGTATTATTCGATAAGGGAGCTAGAGTGTAATGATTACATTTACGAGATTACATCAACAACGTTTTTCATACACTTCCGAGGAAAAACCGAACTTAAAACTTCGAATTTCGTAGGCAGCGGCCTAATGTAATTCTCTCTAGATTTTGGTGGCAACGCTATCACTCGCGTTGCGTGCCTCGATTAGTATTTCCGGCGAAGTTAAATCTACGTTTTGATCTTCTTCACTACTTGAAGTCGACATTTTTGATAATAGTCGAACCACGCCGCGAGTACGTTAACAAATATTTGTGGAAAATGGCGCGCAGGTTTCTATTTTTAACCGCATAAAAATACTATAATTATTTAAAAAAACTGTATTACCCGGTTAAATTAAAAATGCTTCGTCTACATTCATATAACTTGCAGTGAGGTACAAACTTAACTTAATCGGTTCAAATATTATTATAACACTAGTGCGGTAGTGTAAAGTGAAAAACACGCGTGTGTAATAACTTGGATTATGAGCCTAAAATCGATGTATTAAGATAAAATTGAGGAGCAAGAGTATTGAAAAAAAAAAATATAATTTTGTAACAAGTAAGTACGTAGGTACGCAAGCTTTTCTTATCAAATTTTCTCCAAAATTACTTGTGTTAATTACTATGGGCAATAGGAATTGGAGGTTAAGATTTCGTCTACGATATGTTTCCAATTGGAAACATATCGTAGACGAAACGTTCAAAGTTATCATGTCAAGGCTACGTTTGAGCCCCCATAGGTAAATACGTGACAAACACAAAAATTGTGTTTCCACACAAATAACCGGTCTTCGATATCTACGTGACTCACGGCCATCCATACTGGAATAATGTATGCAACTTTACTAGAATCATAAATCAATACATAACATTCATGTTTCTAGAACCTTCCGCTACGACCAACTCTTAGTGTAGGTAATCATCTCTTTACCATTAATAACATATGACTATAGACCAATGTTGTAAGTAGGTACTTAGACGATATAAATACTAATATAAAACTATTATAGTAGGTATCTTACCCTCAATCAATGTATGTTACAAAAAAATATATAAATAGGTACTACGTATGTTAATAATATCAATAACTATAAAAAAAAACACCACTGACATTTAGACGTCTTTTTTGTCTGTCGTTATTATTTAATTTTATTTCGTGTTGTTTTGCATTTTATGCCAGACCCGTTATACCATACAAGAAAAAGGGAAAAAAAACTGCATTGTTTAAACATATATTTGAAGAAAAACACACCTACATCGCTTCTTGCCTTCACCTTTTTCCGTTTGACCATCTGACATCTCAGTGTCACGTCAAAATAAAATCGGATAAACAACATGAAGACTACGGAAAAAGATGATAACAGGCTCAAGAAAGAGAAACACTTGCTTCAAGCTGGAGCTATTCGTATAATCACGGGGCAATGAAATCTATTCCCATAAATGCTATGCAAGTGGAATGTGTTGTGTCCTTTGAGACGGCAATATTTATTTATTTATTTATTTATTTTCGGAAAACAAACAGTCACAGAATTCTCCTTATAAATAAGGTCCAGAAGGATAGTCTCCATACAAACACGATTTTGAAATGGCTTATAATTTTTGACAGTCTTTTTTGTCATGACATTTGAGGCTTTCCATTAAAAAGTGATTACTCTATTTGGTCGGGTAAATAAATTTTGATCGGAGTGATTTAGGTTGTATCACAGTGGTTCTTAAATAGGCTCTTATACTTTTTTTTTTATCATCCACATTATTGTTAAGTAAAATAATGTTAAGTTTTTATTTTCAATTTATTACGATGGAAATGGAATCCTCTAAATTTGCAAATAAACGCATACGCAACTTTCGCTTATTAGCGGATTTATCTTTTTTGAAACTGCCTGACTATTCTGCAACCTCAAGTAACACGCATGTGACGGTGAAAACCTAAGAGAATGTGCATATTACTTGCAGACCCAAAAACCCACAACCACACTAGACAAATTTACATTCTTACATTCTTAGGAAGGTACAAAATTTTATTTCTAATAAAATTGCAATACAATTGTATCATATCGTGACACGCTCATTGTAGGCTTCCGTAGGGTTTTAAGTTAAGTTGTTGGATAGGGATTGGTGAAACATTTCTATTTGTTGTTGATAATTATGCGCCGACACGTTTTTTAGGCAAAATTATGTATTATAAGCAAATTAATATTGGTGGAAACCTTAATAGGTTCCCGCCAATATTCATCTCTACTTTGCCGAACAATTTTTATCAAAAGTTTAGCTACATATATCTAAGTCTCTAGGAAACCTAAACAAAGTTGGGAAATTACAAAAATATCTGGCAATACTACAGTTCATTTTGTCTTAGGGATGTCAATTCTTGCAGAAAAAAATCGTATACGAACCGATTCGAACCGATCTCGTATTAGATTCTTCAATCGGACAAAAAAAAAACGAACTTCGATTAAACCGTTGATTATTTTTGGATCAAGTATATAGTCAAATAAATTCCACGTGAATCCCTTATCGTTCAGACTCTTAAAAAAAAAACTAGAGGCGATGGAGCATTCTCAATATTTACGTGTTTGATCGTACCTTTCTAAGGGGATGCCTATGTCCAGCAGTGGATGTCTTATTTGGCTGATAATGATGATGCAGCCAATTAATCGTGTTTTAATCCGATTGAAGTGATTGTCAGTTGCTAATCGACGAATAAAATTATCAAAGGGCTGCGTCAATGACCGTCGCCGGTCTTCTTTACAGTACAAGAAACAATCCTCAATCATGATATATCAAAAAAATAATTTTCATTTAATAATCGATTTTTGGACTAACCGAAATTCGATTGACATCCCTAAACGTTGTCATAGCGACTATTCTGTTTACATTATTCAATAATTTTATATCCTATTAAAGTATATTTCAGGACTTAAAGATGGATGGATGGATGGATGGCAGTGGTGTTCTTTGATTCCTGTGAATCCTTGTAATTTTGGCATGATATTTTTGTATAGTTTACCATTTTTTGTCTCATTATTATGAGATTTTATCAGTATGAGATGAGAATGACAACTGTATGGAGCTCTTAATTTGATTTGAGAGGTATGTCAATCTGGTGTACTTTATTTCAAGATACTTTGATTTGCTGATTAGGTGTCTACCCCTTTATGTCTTTGCAAACAGTATTATCTTAGCTAGCTTATTAATTAAATTATTTCTAAACACCATTTATTAGCTTTCGCACTTTGAATCTAGAATAACAAATTTACTTTAGACTAAATTAAACGTAGCTTTTTTGCCACAAAAAGATAAAACAGAAATATCTTAAGATCCATAAGGGAAGTATTAAAACTCGAGAGTTAGGAGGTACCGTCAAACCAATTTCTAGACATTAAATTGCGGACTTTGTTCGGAGATATATTAAACAGGTCAAATTCAGGCAAGTCCATGTTATTAATAGTATTCGAAGATCTGATGAAAAATGAATTTTGCCTATAATTGGTAGTGCATTGGGGGACATTTAGACACTTAGGGTGCCGGCGGGAACGTGAAGGAGCCATTATACCTATCTTGGAGAGGAGATCTGGAGAATCAATATGTGATTGCGCTATTTTAATTAACATTATTATGTCAGCCAACTTGCGTCTTTCGTGAAGAGGTAACATATGTTGTCTTCTGCATCTAGATTCGTAATTATCATCGTAAGTTTTGCATTTGTACTGTGGATGTCTCATGAATTTTTTCTGAATTGATTCTAGCCTGTTAATATAAATGTCATATTGTGGATTCCAAATTTGTGAACAATACTCGAGTATACTACGCACGTATGAACAATAGATAATCTTGATTACTTTGATACTACTAAATTGATAGCTTGACCTGATAATAAATCCCATGGCTTTGTTGGCTCTATTGGCTATATTATCTATGTGCTTCTCGTACGTTAGTTTTGAGTCGTGTATTACACCTAAATCACGTATTTCTTCTACTCTTCTAAGTACATGTCCTCTAAGTCTATATTTAAAATTTGTTGGTTTGGTTCTACGAGTAAAAGTCATAGCGTAACATTTTGCTACATTAAGGTCAAGTTTGTTTAGTTGACAGTAGTTCTCAAATCTAACCAAATCTTGTTGTAGAAGGTAGCAATCGGTAATATTTTTAATATCTTTAAAAACTTTCATGTCATCTGCGTAAAGAACAAATTTAGAATATTTAAAACATGATATTACATCATTAATAAAAAAGTTAAATAAAAGCGGTCCCAACAGGGAACCCTGAGGTACTCCTGGGGGCACATACTGCCACATAGATGAGTAGCCATTAAGAGCAACAGCCTGAGATCTATTTTTCTATTTTCGTTTTTTTTTTCTATTTTATGACTTAAACCACCTGAATAAATTTCCATGGATTCCAGCTTTGAAAAGATTCTTCAGGAGCACAGTATGGTCTATACGATCGAAACATTTACTATAGTCAGTAAATATAGCATCAACCTGTCCACCTGAATCCATGTGAGAGGTAGTGTAATCTATAAATGATAACAGATTCGATGTTGTTGAGCGTTTCTTAAGAAAACCGTGTTGTTCAGCGATGAATGAGGCTGATAGGCAATTGTAAACCTGTGTGTAAACAACTCGTTCCAATAATTTAGCAAAAATACATAATTTAGATATTGGTCTATAATTTCTAACGTCATTCTTACTCCCACTCTTATGAACTGGTATTATAAAAGCGGACTCTCAGATTTTGGGAACAATACCTTCTTTTATAGACCGTGTAAATAATATTGATAATGGTTTCGTCAAGGCATCTGAACATTTTGTAATAAATAAAGGCGTTATTTGATCTGGTCCTGCTCCTTTAGTTATATCTACTGACTTAAGTAATTTGTTTATCATATCAGGGGCAATTTCGATGTCATTTATGACATTAATATAATTGCAATGTTCTTGCGTCACAGATTGAGATTGAGTGCCCGTGGTGGACGAAGAGAAGGAGGGGGAAAGAAAAGTTGACTGGAAATAGGTTGCGAAGAGTTCACAAACGACTTTACCAGAATCTGCAGCTGTTCCTTCGTACGAAAGAGAGGAGGGGAGTGTATTGGAACCTTTTTTATTAGATTTCATAAACGACCAAAACATTTTAGGATATTTAATAATGGAATCTTCGCATTTTTTAAGATAAGTAGCATAACATATCGCTTCTAAAGTTTTAGCTCTTTGTCGCAGGAAGGAAAATGTGTTGTAATCAGAAGTATTGCCGTACTTACGGAATTTTTGTAAAAATTTGTATTTTTCTTTGAGTACTTTCTTCAACGGAGCAGTATACCAAGGTAGGAAAGTAGAAGTAGTCTTAATTAGCTTATGGGGTATATATTTTGTTGTTACGTCATGTAAATGTGTGTAGAAAACGTTAGTAGCGTCCTCTAGTGGAATATTCTGCAAACACTCGTCCCAGTTAACATCATTTAATGAAGGTATGATGCTATCATAATCTCCAGATTCATATAAGTATTTAAGTCGTGAGTTCACCTCTAACGAGTCAGAGGTTAACGTATTTAAGGTAATGTCCAGTGACTTATGATGGGAATCTTCGGGTACTAAAGGGTCATCGCATACCGATACCTTCAAGTAATTGTTACATAAAACTAAGTCCAAGATTCTATCGTTAATATTATGACAAAAGTTAAACTGTGTTAAGTCACAAGCCGACAAGGTATCAATAAAGTTTATTTGTGTTTCACCTGTAACTCCTGCATACCTTGGAGAAGAATTAATGTCAGGTGACCATTGTATGTTACTTAAGTTAAAATCACCCATTATGACAAAGAAATCGTTTGGACATGAAGTAATAATTAACGATAATTTATTTGTAAAGTTAGTGAGCTGGGAGTTAAAGGTGTTACCTAGTTTTTCACTACATAAATAAATAGTGCAAAAGTGTACAGTAATAGGGCCAGTACCCTTATTTTTAATAAATATCTGGGACATTATTGCACACACGGTCATCTGACCCCAAACTAAGCAAAGCTTGTAATATGGCTGCCAGAGACTGATATACGTACATAGATATTTTTTAAATACATACTTATATAGATATTAACACCCAGACATAAAACAAACACAAATATTCATCACATAAATGTTTGTCCTAGATGGGAATCGAACCCACGCCCCTAAGCACAGAACGTAGGTTCACTACCAACTGAGCCACCGGGGCAGTCAATAGTGATGGTAACCCACAAATCTTCAGCTGATGATGACCACTCCGGTCGATCAACCGCCTTGAGCTCGCGCCGAACCGCTAGAAGAACCCCACCGCCGTACTTTTCTCGAGTAACTAGGTAATTTCTATCTCGCCGCCAAACAACATACCTATCATCAAATAATTCGCTATCATTAATACCGCTAAGTAACCAAGTTTCAGTAATCGAAATCAAATCATACGAATTCAACAACAGTTTCCTTTTAAATAAATTAGTTTTCGTGCGTAGTCCTCGAGTATTTTGATAGTAGATATTAAGACTGTTACAACTATTGGGAGCCATTATTTACCGTATTATTTCTATGACTAACGCAATTTATATTTTTATCAGTGATCAAATGCAAAAACAACAGACAACTAAATAAAAATGCGGTAATTTGTAGAATAAATTGCAAAGTCGCAAATCTCCTTACGAACATGTATAAGTTTAATCCAGTGTACGCACAAGCCATTATGACCTCTGTCTTTATAGTAATATGATCATTAGCGTGTGTAAGCTGATGTGGACTTACGTGAATTCTGACCCGAATGAATGCACCTCCGACCACTGCGCTCGAGCAGCGATAAGGCGAACAAAAGAATCTAACTATGACGGCGTTTCTCAAACTTTGGAGCATAATCTTAGACACTAAAAAACATATTTTAATTGAGAAAACTACACTATTTTGGAAAGGTCCTTCTCGCATTTTATAAAAAACACAGGGGATGTATCATTCTTCCTGGCCATTATTTTGCAGTGTTTGACCCAAACGTATTTGAAATCTTTTTCCTTCGCCAAAGATCTTGCCTTACTTAGTAGTAATTTGTTGCGCTGCGTCAGATGGTCGGTTATATAGACGACCCCTTCTCCGGCAAAGCCCAGATTTGTTAAGGTGAGCTTCTTACTCTTGCGTGATCGTGCTAAAAGCTCCTCTTTTGTGTATCGGTTGTTGAACGCAATTAGAATTAGTTTCTCAGCGTTGGGCATGCGCGTAGGAATACGAGCTATATAATTAATTTCTTCTTTTCTTATTGAGAGGTCGCACACTTGGCTTATTTTCTGCGCAATTTCATAAAGATTTTCATTCTTCTTTTGAGGAATTCCTCTTATTTCGACGTTGTTAGCTCTGGCCCACTGATCTATCTGGCGGATGTTTTTGTTTCGTTTGTTCCAGTCACAGAATTCTCCTTATAAATGTGGATCAGACATTTTATAGTGTAAAGAGTTTCCGGGACTGTAGAGTAGTGTAGTCCAGGTCCAGTCCAGGTGAGATAGTGCAACCACCACGAGACTACCAAACCTAATATAAATGAGCGAGTGAAGCAAGATCAATTTATTTATAAAACTTTTTGTAGCAATAGAGATCAAATTATAGATAAGTATTCAAATAATATAAATTATAATAACAGGTCATGAATGTATAACACACAAGAAGTAGAAAAGCACGAGCACAGCCAATGCATAAAGTATAGATTGTCGGATTATATCGTCTGCGGGGCCCACTACCTCCGCGCCGCACCATCATTAAGGCTGCTTGAGGTAAATGCCCCTGTAGATATATGTTATTTTATTTAAAATTGATTTGAATGGATACTTTAGTTTTACAAAGACGTGATCTGCCTGTCGACTGCGTAGCATGACCTTTCTTGATAACCTAGCTGATGAACTTACTATTTAATTTATCAGTCTGTTTTTACCAGAGTGCCCAATAAGGAGGGTAATGTTTTTTGTAGATAGTAACTACTATTTAATTTATCAGTCTCTTTTTACCCGACTGCCCAATAAGGAGGGTAATATTTTTTGTAGATATATAGTACTATTTCATTTATCAGTCTGTTTTTACCCGACTGCCCAATAAGAAGGTTAGTGTTTTTTGTATGTCAGTATATAAGTATTTTTGTGTGTTCCTATAGTACCACCTGTAGCCTAAACGGCTTGACCGATTTTGACGAATGAGGTGTCGTTGGATTCCTGTTTACGTCCGGAGTGACATAAATGGCTACATTTTGCAGTCGAGTATTTTGGTTTTTCTTTTAATAATATTACTTGTTCTATAATTTGTCTGGTTTTAATAGTAAGTTATCTATCTATACAGGGCTATAAGGAAAGGGTATGCTAAGCCGAAAAGGACTCGTGATACTCATTATGATGAACAACTTTTACTATGGCTTTTACTATAACGGATGTGGCGACAGCTAGGCTAGTATACTTCGGATATTTCCATAGTGTAATGTCCTACGGCATACTACTATGGGGATCGGCCGCGGATATAGATTCCATTTTTATTTTGCAAAAGAGAGCAATCCGATCTGTATATAATTTACCGGCCAGGGAATCACTACGAGAGATATTTAAAACTATACATGTTCTAACAGTACCGTCCCTTTATATATACGAGTGTATTATATATGCTAGGAAAAATTTCACAAACCTAAAAAAAATGTCTGATAACAATCCTAAAACACGTCATAAACATAAACTCGCATTTCCCAGATGTAGGCTACAGAAAACAAATACCTCATTTATTGGCAACTGTGTACGTTTCTATAATATAATTCCTGAACAATTGGTAGGTCTCAAAGAAAAAAAGTTCAAAAATGTTATAAAAACTTACTTAATGAGTAAGGCTTATTACAATAAGGAAGATTTTATTAAAGATAAAAAACAATGGAAACAAACTGTCATCAAGTCAATACAAGGATTTGACAAAATAATTATTATATTCTATATCAATCAATTTATTATTATTAAGGACATTTAGACAAAGCCCCTTTACAGCTGCATATAACTGACAAGGCCATTATGAAGCCGCTATAATAATGTTTAATTAATATTTAATATTTAATTAATTTCATATGAAAACTGTGTATTTGACGTTACCAAGTGTTGTGCAAACCCAGGGTCCGAATAAATGAATTGAATTGAATTAAAAAAAATAAAATAAAAAATGGGACCAACCCTTAAATCGAGAAAAAAAAAACAGCTGCTCCATACATTTTGTTGAGTGTCATTGACATTTTTGTAAAAGTTGTTAATAATTATGAGTACTATGAGCCCCTTTCGGCTTACCATACTCTTTCCTTATAACCCAGTATGAAATATTTCATAATTTCACTTGCTATACACTTTCATATTATTATCACAACTTAAAGTTTATTTATTTAATTAAATTGAACTATTATTTGTGTATATGCAAGTAGATAATTACATTAGTTTTAATCTTTGCCAGAAGTAACTAAACTTGATTTGTATTCACCGGTTCCCGTCGGATCAGAAGGTTCAGATAAGTACAAATAATATAATATAATAATAAAATTATTTAATTTGTCTTTAGTTATAATGATTGAATTGCAACTTGATATTTAAAAAAAAAAGTAACGGTATAAAAATGTGATGAAGACTTCAAAATGTGTGGATGTAAAACTATCAACCCTTCTAAATTTTTAAAATACTGTGTACTTACTTTCTTTTTGCGGAACCTGATGAGTATACAAATTTGATGTATAATTCTATAATTTTGTAGTTCAAGCGATTTAACGAAATGTAATTTTAAATAGTTTAATTTGACGAGAAGGGCTAAGCCCCAAGATACGGGTACTTAATTGAACCCAGTTTGGGGTATAGTACTACTACATTATTGACCTGTAGTTTGATGTAATAAACAATTTGAATTTGAATTCCTTAAATAAAATATGTTTCCATTAAATATGAATACTTATTTGGTTAAAATGTAGTCACAGAGTAAATAACTATTAACTTTTAATCCAAAAGTTTAATTATAAAATTATTAAACATATACATATAACTAGATACTGTTGTTACCTATCTATTACAGGTTTCTCCTAGTGCAGGGTCTACAGGCACCTTTTTCAAAAATATCTATGTAAAGTAATACCTACCGCTTATTTTTAGGAAGCATTACTTAGGATGTTGTAACTGGATTTTTGGACAATAAAGTATTTGTATTGTTTGTATTTGTATTTATCTTTACCATCTTTTTACACAGTTTATACAATAAAGTTTTTTCTGATTCTGATTCTGAATAAATAATTCTGATTAAATAAAATTACGGGTATTTGTAAGAAAATATTTTGGTAGTATTATTGTTTCACTTTTAACACAAAGTGTTTTTACAAATAACTTATAATAATAATATAAGTATCTACTAAAATAGTTATTGGAATGTCCTAGATGCCATGTCAAATGCGCATGTTGCACCCGTACCGGTGGTCGTTGGGAACGATGCGCTCGAAGTTGACCATTAGTTATAATGGTTATAATGGTTATATAGCCTTATACCGTAAGTCCAACTTCGACAAAGAGGTCGCCCAAAGAATCCAACTTGGATGGGCAGCGTTCGGGAAATTGCGTGATATCTAAAATCCCGCAGTGCCTGAAGACAAAGGTCTTCAACCAATGTGTGTTGCCAGTGAAGACATATGGAACTGAAACGTGGTCCTTCACCACTAGGCTTTTGGAGAAAGAGTCGCACAGCGGGCAATGGAGTGAGCTATGCTCGGTGTTTCTTTGCGCGATAAAATCGAGGATATTCGTCGAAGAACAAAAGTCACCGATATAGCTCTTAGAGTGTGTAGCTGAAGTGGCAATGGGCAGGCCACATCACTCGAGGAACCGATAATCGGTGGGAAAGAAATGTTCTTGAGTGGCGACCACGAACCGGAAGCCGAGGGGTATGCAGGCCTCCCACTAGGTGGACCGACGACATTGTGAAAGTCGCGGGCAATCGGCGGATGCAAACGGCTTCTTGCCGGTCGGTGCGGCGGTTTAAGGGGGAGGCGTATATTCACCAGTTGTTACCCGTCCTCTGGCTGATGATGATGATGATGATGAATGTCCTAGAAGTACAGTAGAAGTAAAGCTGCCATGTTATATGAGGGCAGCACGATGCCGTTCCAATGTTAGTGGCACGAGGTCGACAGGCCTACGATTATAATTATGGTTGCATTATCATACTATTATGTATACTGCCCTACTATAATAATCATAGGTACTTTTGGATTGCTCGAATACCTGTTAAATACTCAGGTATTAAATTAAACATAATATAACATTAAATTTTCTTTTACAAAGAAATTCGTCTTTTAGATATTGTTTACTGTAGTAAAATTTTGATGATTTAACTAATATGCCTAGAAGAACCAACCTGTGCATACTAAGCCAGGAAACCAGCACCAGTATCGAAATAGATCGCCCTGATACGCACTGGATTACGGCATCGGCTTCCCCTCGCATCGGTGCGTTCCCTTGGTGATCCCGGAGCCCTCCGTCAAGCACCTAGGCACGCCACCGGGGGAGTTTTAGTGGGTATTACCCACTATTGCATCCCAAAGCAACCGGAAATCTTGTAAAGATTTTCCCCTCGTCAAAAAAAGTGTTGAAATAGAAGGATATGATGTACTTCCAACATTGAATGAATAATAATAATAAATCTAACGAAACGAAAACCAAAATAACAATAGTTATAAACTATTTACAGATAAGAAACAGCTCGAGCCACTATAGGACTAGCCCTGTGGCTCAGGGGGAGGATATACGCCTTCTGAGCTGTAGGTTGTGGGTTCAATTCCCAGCCGGGACAAACATTTTTGTGATGAACATGGATGTTTTTTTCTTTGTCTGGGTGTTTCTATGTATTGTATGTGTGCATTTACAAAAAATACAAAAAACAATATAAAGTAAATGATATGTATTCTATCAGTTATCTGGTTCCCATAGCACAAGCTCGCTTAGTTTGGGGCTAGATGGCGCTGTATGTGAAAAACGTCCACCAATATTTATTAATTATTATAAGCAGGCAACCCTGTCTGCTTTTGCAGGCAGGGCTGCCTGCTTGTTTGGTTGGTTACCAGGGGTCGTTACGTGTTTCGTTGAATTGCACTGATAATTCTTTGGCCGAGGTAAGCACCAACCACAGATCACACTAGATACCGCATTACGAGATTCGTTGTTCCTACAAAAAGTCACCAAAGTTTGAGGAAGGCGCGGTTCGCGGGGAGTGCGGCCACGCGTTCTCATTGGTTATCTCAAGGTTACGCTTACTCGCGCCTAACAATCAACCAATCAGAGTGTGCGCTTCGAGCGTCCTGAATGCAGATCTAGGTGTGATCTGTGGTACCAGCCCATGATAAAACTAATAGTACCATGATCATGATAATGAGGACACTAAAACAAAGGAATGTGAAATCGGTTCATCGAAAGATGTGGCCTGCCCATTGCCACTTCAGCTTGCAAACCATGAAAGCTATACGTATAAATTTGACTGATATCTGATTTAATCACGCAAAGAAGGTCCAAGCATAGCTCTCTCCATTGCCATTGTGTCACTCTGAGTAACTCTAACCGGTTAAGAACCACGTCTCAGTTCCATATGTCATAGTGGCAACACATTGGTTGAAGACCCTTGTCTGCGTATATACATTGATAAAACATTTTCAATATTAAATAAGAATGAATACTATTTATTTTTAAAAAAAAACCGAAGCAAAGTACGTGATCTAATTTTGTTCTTGTACCATAAATAAAATTATGATATTGGATATTTTATTTTGCATTAAGTATTTATGAAGTTTTTTTTTTAAATATAGTTGCACCGGGAGTTACAGAAGAAATTGAACTCAACGACTTCATAGATTGAATTGTTCTACAATTATGTACAAAGAATAGTTATAGCTAATTTAGGGAGGCACTTGACAGCTGCAGAATGTATCCAACATGAAAAATGTAATAACTGTTTGGAGCTGAATACAGGAAACCCAGAAAATTGCCATAAGAGTGATAAATATGTTATTGTGTTTCCTATTGCAGCCGATATAGTCATGATCATGACAAAGTAATATAAATTTTATTTAAAAAGTTTTCATTAAACTTTTTACAATTTGATTCCTGGACTACAAGTAGGTACTAATAATTCAAAATATTTTTATGCAGAATCAGTACATGAATTAATATATTTTTTAAAGTGAACTAAGCAACGTTTACGGGCAACCGAGCATGGAATGTAACTTTAATAGTTTTTTGTATTTATTTGTTTGACGATATATGAAATTAAAAAATTTATGCGCAGAAGAGGAGAACAATAGCAATACCAATAGGTAGAAAATGACCGTTGACGACGACGATGATGAGAAATGAATAATAATTAAGTTATTTTGTTTTAGTTATACGGGTGTTAAAGCAATATATAATCTTGTCATCATCTCTCATGGACGTCTTTATAGCATATAGTTTAATAGATGTCAGTGTCATCACTTCCTTATCACACTCCTTAGTATTTTACCGAGGTCGAGGTATAAAGGTTATACTTTTTTTAATAAAAGTAAATAGCACATACCTGTATTTTGCAAAATTGGTCCACATCATCACCATGTTTTTTATCATGCCTTCTTCCAAAAACCTCTGCGGGAGAGGAAATGCATGAGGCTTGAACAAGTAGAAGAGATCGTCAGCATGGGACGCTCCATCATCTATTCCAAAACCTGAGATGAATTTTGGCATGTTTATCAACCCATTATATCTAAAGAGGTAATAGTATATCGGCTGGTGTGTCGTCCTCGCATACATTTCCGATTCCAATATCAAAGGGAACTTAAAGTGCATGTCGGAGTATAAGTTCACCATACTCATTATCATTTCGTCTTCGTTCGAAGAGAAGTAATGCCTCTTGATTCTGTCAACCGTGAAGTTCCTCTCACTCTCGTTAGGAAAGTCTAAGTCTCTTTGCATAGAAGTCGAAGGATCTATATTGCTTTTGTTATTCTTCAGGCTGTTTCCGTAATCAGCTGATACAAAGTAGATGCCTTCGCTGTCGGTGTGTCCGATTATCATAGGTACTTTCGTGTAGTTACCCGACATTATGATATCGGCGGGATACTCGGTCATGACTGGCTCCACGCCTTCGATCTCTTTCTCAATACACGGTACAAAAATATTGTCATCGGCCACACAGTATCTCTCTTCGTTTTCTTTCAAAGCAAGAATCAACTCTTCAGCGGTCCTATTAGACAAAATACTGTAAATTTCGTTAAGATCTTTGGTATCGTAGCCTAGATTTTTTACTAAAGCGCTGGCGGTTTTAATTGGATCGTGCTGCAAGCCCCAGGGTGCCAGTGACGAGCCACTTTGTAGTATCGCCTTGTGGAAAAGGCCTTTAGCTGCTTTCGACAGGATCAAAAAAGAAGTCGAGACGGCACCGGCACTTTCCCCAAACAACGTAACATTGTCTGGATCTCCTCCAAAACCTCGAATATTATCTCTTATCCATCTCAGTGCGGCTATTTGGTCCTTAAGGCCGGCGTTTCCCGGTGCCTCCTTAGTGCCTAAGCATAGGAATCCTTCAACACCTAATCTATAGTTTATCCCGACGAATACCACCCCATTTTCTGCAAAGTAATCGCCACCGTACAGGAATGGGGATCCCGTTCCTCCGAAGAAACACCCGCCGTGGATGTAGACCATGACAGGGAGGAGTGCGGAGGGTCTGTAGACCGGTGTGTAGATGTTTAGCTTCAGGCAGTCGGGCTCTCCGATGGTGCCAAGCACCAGGGAGCGCTGGGGACACCAGGTATTTTCGTCTAGAGCGTCATAGATTCCCTTCCATGGAGGCGGAGGCAAGGGTGCCTAGAAAAAACAATAAGAGACATGTTTTTAGATTTACCTTAAGACAGCGGCAGTACAAGTTACGTCGTGTAGTTGATTGACTCTGGAGTTAATTTGCGAAGTTCATTTTCAAACTGAGTATATAATAACCAATCTGTAGTTTTTCCGCTGCAATGTCGAGTCTAGTACAATAGAAACAAGGGATCAATAAAATATTTTATTTATTATTACAAATATTTTAATAAAAGTAATCTGCTGATCTGATGATGGAGCCGGAAGAAGCTCTGGTACTTCCTAATGGCAATTCTAGTTATAATGGCACTTAACCGTCGAGTTAGGGTTTATTTGTGTTCTGCACGTGATGCCAACAATAAGCCAGTTATTTTAAAGTTTTTGAACATATATTTTAAAGTTATCTAGAATACAGACTAACACAATAAAAATATAGGTAAAAAAGGTTAAAAAAATGTGTGAAAATAAGGAGCTACGTTAAAATGTTAAGATTTATTGCAACTACCTAGTGAACTTGTTCTTTTGAATTGTAAGTACTTATGTTTTGAAATGAATGCAACTAAACAAGCCGAACACCATTTATGTTCGTTTGCTTTAGGTACTTTAGTTGCTTTAGTTAAGTAGACCTAGTACAAGTAGCGCATTGGTGAAGGTTTCGCTACTAGGCTAGGTGCTTACGGGAAACACCCTAAGCTCTTATTAGGCACTTTTTTCAATGACACATTAGCCAAATGGAAACGGTGTGAAAATGCTTAAAACGATTTTGTGCGTTCTAGCCAGCGAGACGAGGCGGGGGAGAAGTGGCGGCCGGCTGATCATCAAACATCGAAATATGGACGTTAGTGAACGTGAAGTATTTTCAGGTTTTTTTTTGCCATTTGGCAAAAACAGGAAAATGGCGGCGGCCACTCTATGAGTTAAACTCTAATTCATGACCGCACCTTAAGGGCCTGATTCGTGCTTACAGTAGCCACACTTGCCACGCTCTCGCAATCTCACATTAATAAAAATATAAAATCCCTAATTGAGAATTTCCAAAAATTGTATATGTGGGGCCGTTCAAGTATTACGTAAGCACTATGGGGGGTCTTTGTTTTGCTTATTTTGGATGACATGGGGGGTAGAAGAGTCAAGACGATGATTACGTCATCGATAGTTATTTACTTTGTCACACGAATGGCAACCCTCCAACTTAGAATCATGGATTCGGGTTTCATGGACTGAAGACTGTTAATTTGAATTTAATATGTGTACCAAAAATTTAAAATAAGTTTGTTATGTTCGTAAGATTATAATATTTTTGTCCCTTACTCTATGTTGAATTCTGTATCAAAATTGTGCAAAATTTAATGCATGTAAGCTTATAACTTTGGAAGTTATAAGGCTGTAAAAGATTCAGATAGACAGACGGACGGACAGACAGACAGACAGACGGACATGACGAACTTATAAGGGTTCCTTGTAGAGTACTATGGAACTCTAAAAAGTATAATTTTATATTAATGGAGTGGCTGTCATACATGTAAAGTGAGGATAAAAAAAATATTTCGCCTGTACCCCACGTATGGGGTATCGTTGAATAGGTATTTTAAAATGATATTAAGGTTTCCTATACCATCAAACGTATCAACGTAGCAATACGTTTTATCAAACGTATTGCTTGCGAAATATGGGCCGACAAAGTTGCTTGCAATGTCCCCCCCCCCGCCATTTCTAAGCTATGCATCTTAGAAACTTGTAATCTTCCATGTTGATAGATCTTAGTAAAAACTTTCTTTTAAAATTATTTAGAGCAACGTGTGATAACTACTTTTTGAGATATGGGGAATAACGGGTAAATACTTCAAATGTCCTACGCACCTACGGAACCCTACTAAGCATGGCCCGACATGCTCTTAACAAGTTATTTATTTTTTCACTTTTATTCCCTCGGGGATTGTTTTTTAATTAGTTGCGTCAAAGTAAAATAAGTATATGAAACTAAAATTTCTTTAATATATTTCTGATACACAGATAAAACAAACAGTTTTCAGACATTCACATTCTATCTACACAAACTTGTAATATGCGGGTGATATAACTGTGGCACGGTGCGAGGTTGTGGTCATACTCGTACGTCGGTTAAACATTTAAGAAAACCACTATACCTGGAAACGATTCCTCTCGTCGACAGTTCCGTACGGGACCCCGAAGTACTCGTAGAAACGTCCGTTGTCGCTGATTCTGCCGCGGAGTAGACCGCTGGCGGTCTTGACGACGGGCGCCGGCAGTCGCAGTAGACCGGCCGCGATCAGCCACACCAGGAGCACCCACTTCATCATGGCGAAGGATAACCAGCCAGCGCATCATACGCACACGCACTGCTATCTACCGACCACGACACAGTCGGACTGGTGCGAACATGACTGTCACTTGTCAAGTTGTCTGCTCGACTGACTACCTCGAACCGAGTTTTCCTTTTCTGTGGCCTCGAACATAAACACATTATATTTTAAGTTTTGCTTACACGGTTATTTATCGTGCAAGTGATTCCTGCTTTTTAATGTTAAAGTCAAGTTCATAACATTGACATTAACAGATTTTCCTTGGCATACACAAGACCTGTATTGCATGGATTCAGAATCGGTTTGAAATTGTAGGTTTTTTTAGTACTGTTGTGGATTTTGCGAGCATGGCGAATCAAAAAAAAAACAGCTAAAACGTGAAGTTATTTTCAGGTTTCGTCCATGGCAAATCATCGGTCCATGGAGTAAATTAGCATCTTATAATAAAGCTTGTAAGTACACTGCTGTTTAATAAAGCTTAGTAGGTACTGTATTGAGATTATTATTTCCTGGAGTCGAAATCAATCGATCACGCGATTTGTGATTTTACCTAGATAATTATATTATCACTAGTTTTTCTTACGATACGGGTTATCTCCACCACAGAAAAAAAAATATCTTCTGTGATCTCAACGATTGCTATGTATTAATATAATAATGACCTAAATGACATCGTTCTATGATAATATATGTGTGTAATACATATGTAGGTATATGTCAGTATGACGCGCATTAACGTGCATGATAATGAAGTTACATCCATTAAAAAATTAACTACGTACTTAAGTAGTTAAGTAGTTGTCTTCATATGGTCACGTGGTGAGCATGAGCTTAATTACCTTTACTTTATACGAAGATTTATTAACATAGAGCAAAGCAACGTGCTTATTGAGGTAGGTAGCAGTAGGTACCTATCCTACACGTTAACCTACACATTAGGCTTATACAGGTGGTCGGTTACACGACGACATATTTAGAATACCATTGTGCTCATCATTATTAACAACTTTTACTACCTATGAAACCAACCAAGAAATCGCGCAAAAAAGCTGTTACATACATTACATTTTGGAGTAGGATGACATTTTTGTTTGGATTTTTGTATGATTTTTTTTCCTAGCGGTAAAATAAAAGATGAGGTAACCCTAGCATTATAGTAGAGTACATTCTACTGCTCGCCTGACTAGCTACCGTCCTGCTTGAAAATCTGTCCCCAAGCACCTCACTGTGTTCCGGCAGCCTCACTTGAGAGCTAGTTCCCATTCTAAGCTAGGTATTTTTACGATCTTTGACTACATAGTAGTTGTGGTCAAACGCCTAGTCGGACAACCATTAAAAAACAATTAAATTTTATTCAATGTCCAACCCAATAATGTTTTATTAATGTAAGAGGTGTCTGTTTTATTTTGTTGTTCAAATTGCCATTTCGACAGCAAATTCTCAATACAAATAATGAAGCGATCTTGTATATTTTCTTATAGATTTAATTTAATTTAATAATATTTGGGTCCTTTTGAATTTTGTTCGTTGTCCTAGCATTTCAATAAATTTTACGACGAAAAATAAAAGATAAATACACAATTGTGCGTTAGTGTAACCCACAGTGTAACCGCACGCCACAGCTAGTTACAAAGGATATCTTTCAGGCTTCCGCAGCATCATTGATATCAATCAAATAATTTAATTCACCCAGCTCAAATTCGCACACAGTTTTTTAAGTCTACAAAAAAACAGTATACTTTTGATAAAAACTTTAATTTGATATTCATTTCAAGACAGAAGATGTGCGATGTGGCCTTGTATATTCGCAACCTTGATTATTTTTTCATTCTCAACGAATTTGGGAACACAGATGCATTATAATTAGTTATTGTAAATGATGTACAAGTACAGGACATTAAAGGAACATGTGGCAATAAAATGAAGCGCGAAGAGCGCCGGCTGGCTAACTTCCAGCGAAACTATAGGTTTCCGACGTGGGCACTTAATCAGCTTCAAACTGATAAACTGTATCATGTGAAATACCATGAAACATTATTAACTACACTGTTTTTCTGAAAATGGGCTTGCGTTTGACGGACCGCCAAATATTGTGGTAAAACGCACGCGGAGTTGCTGTTTATGGTACCTTCTAGGTAATTCTGCTGTATCATCGACCGCATCATTACAGGCGAACTCAACGGCAAACCTAATTTAAATAATAATAAGAAATGCTGAATCACGAGCGCCTTGATTTTTTGTATATTTTTCTGAAATAAAAAGTACGTCGTAGTATTATATCAGCTATAAAGAAACTTAGAAGTTTTTAATCTGCATTTTATCAGTATTTGTCATCTAGTCTGTTCCGAAGTATTGGGTAAACGATCAGTTGAAACGTTTACTATTAAAATATTAGTGACGTAGTTCGTACCTCAACTGTCCCCTACAACGTTTATGAATTAGAAACAATAAAATAACAACAAGGGCCCGACGCCATCTGCCTTTTGTAAAACTGTAGAGGCCGTTAGGGCAACAGCATCGTCATCCAATAAAACTGCTTTCTCAAGGTTTAAGTCAAGGACATTGCTATTACCTAATGACGTTAAAGTTTTCCCATGTTTTATAGTGTTTCTTTCACATTTAGGATGATTGAATTATTTAAATTATAACGTGTTTTACGATTTCATATTTAAGTACAAAAAAGGTTTATAAACGCAGTTTTTCTAAAGAATTAAGTAATTTCTGATTAAGTAAAAGTAACGAAAACACACATTTTTTTTATAACAACACACACAAACAATGCAGTGATTCCAACGATTAAGATCGCACGACAGTTTCTCACAAATAAAATCAAACACGTCGATGTCTGTAATCTTATTTATCAAACACCCGCGAGTGATCGAATAGCACCGAGCAGTCGTCGATTCGGAACTGAGTGATGCTCCGGCGGCGGCGGACGCTGGTTGCAACACCAGCACCGGCCTGAAGGTTGTGGTCTCCGGTCTCGAGCACTCCGGATTCGCCAATATTTTGTTACTTGCGACACTCAAGGTCACCGCTAGACAAATTAATAACGACCTGTCATACGCTGGTAAGAATAGAGATACCGATTTTGTAACTGACCATGATGAATAAACCATTTCACTAATACATATATTGTGAATATATGAATGAATATATGGTATTTAAATATGAAAGTGACGAGTCAAATGATTAACAATTTATTGTATCAGACTTGTTTTACAAAACGTTTATTTTTTTTATTGAATTTTACAAGCGTTTTGTTTTACGATTTGCGTTAAACAGTAGATTTTGCGAAACTTTTTGTTGTTTCATGCTGTTATAGGTTATTGAAAATAAACAGTTATTTACGTTTCATAGGTCAGTTACAATAGCTCATGCACGAACTATCACAAAAACTTGCATTCTTTCTTTAAGGGTTAAAATGTTTACAGCATTAATCATTGTTGTACCGACCGGTCTAGTATCTTCTGTACTTAGAGTAGATCATGTCCCAGTACCGCAGAATTTCGTCGTCCCACAGCGCAGATACTGAGCAGTTTGTATTGATTTCAAATATTTTCGGATTGTTTCTATTCGTGGGTTCCCATTTTATTGGAATTGAAGATGTCACAAAAGGTGTCGGATCTCTGAAATGAAAAAATGATTGTTCGGAGAATTTAGATTTCAGGCAACAAACATATATCTGTTGAAGGACATTTTGTTATCGAGAAAATGTCATATCTATCTATGCTATTATTATACTAGACGATGGAACCAACAAACATCTTCATCTTCAATTTTCATTTTAAGTATTTTCCCGTAATTATGTTTCAGTTCTTTTTGAAGCTGACTGAGTTTACGTATTTCAGTTAATGAAAATATTGTTGAATATTTATGTTGTTAAAAATTGGTTTTAAAGAAAGCCTGGTCCAGAAATATCGATATCAAGGTACTGAGACAGAATTGTGGCTCCTCGGCTAGTCAAAAAAAACAACGACACGTACAAAAGTTGTCCAAATTGTGGAAAGAAATGTAATCAGTAATTTTAGTTTCACTTACCCATGTTTTGCAAAATTTGTCCACAATGTGGTGAAAAAATTAATAAATTTCGTCTCATATAATGCGGCCGGTAACAGTGTCTTAATTTTAAATAGATAAAATAACTCGTCAGCGTGGGTTGCTCCTGGATACTTCCCAAATCCAAATGAAAGTTTCGCCAAATTCATCCAACCATTGTAGCAGAATTTGTATCCATATACAGTAATATCAGTTAGCTTTAGAAGAAGTTCTATAGTTGAGACCACGGGATATGTTATACTGCTGTCTCCTTCATACTTAGCAAAATCTGATATAGTCTCTTTAGATATCTTTTTGTCTCCCATATAGTATTGTTGTAAGACATGAGCTGTTGTCCTTCTTTCCTCTTCTGAAGGAAACACTAAATTTCTTGGTAAAGCTTTGTATATATCTAATTTGGAAATGCTAGAGTCGTTTTCTTTACCGGCAAACATGAAGCCTTCTGCGTCATTATATCCCATTATGACAGGGACTTTATTAAAGGTTCCTGAAGTGAGCAAATTATACGGAGTATCAGGTAAGAATTGCTCCTCATTTGGAAAGACTTCCTCGACACAAGGCACGAATATATTCTCTGAAATGACAATATCACCTTCATTTCTCGGTACGCGCGCTTCCATTAACTCTTTGGCTGTTAAATTTCTAAATACACTGTACATTTGGGTAGGATCTTTAATATTGTAACCCATATTTTTGGCAAGGAGACTGGCTGTCTTCAAAGGTTCCAGCTGCAGGCTCCAAGGGCTCATTGCTGAGCCACTTTGCATAATAGCATTATGGAACAATCCTTTCGATAACGGCGACAGTATATGGTACATAACTGAGGCCGATCCTGCACTTTCCCCAAAAATCGTGATGTTATCGGGATCTCCTCCGAAAGATTTGATGTTCTGTTTGACCCATCTTAAAGCTTGAAGTTGGTCTTTGAGCCCTGCATTGCCTGGAGCGTCTTTGGTTCTTAAACATAAGAATCCAAGTACTTCGACTCTATAATTAAAGGTGACGAGAATGACTCCATGTTTAATTAAGTATTCAGGGCCGTAAACGAAAGGGCTACCCGATCCATCTCGAAAGCCGCCTCCATGGATAAAGATCATGACTGGTAGAAGATGGTCGGAGTCTGGCAGGGGTGTGTAGATATTAAGGGTAAGACATTGTTCGTCTCCCACGACCACGGAGCCGAACCTCTGTGTACATCGAACGTGTTCATCGTAGGCGTTGAATATTCCTTCCCAATTAGGCACAGGTTTTGCAGCCTGGAAGGAAACCAGAACAGTATCTATACATGCTATAAAAATCAATTGCCACATGTATGATGGAGCATCACTTAAGAACCGGCTGGACCGATCTGCATGTTTTTTTTTTGTTGTGTGTCGTAATTGTCAGGACAAGGTTTTTAGCGAGGCCGAAGTCGCGGATATCAGCTTGTTGGTAATAAAACTGTAAACTCCGGTAATAATAAACGAATCAAACGTAACTCTGACATTTTGTTTGTACAAAAGTTGTCAAGGCTCGTTCGTCACTACTATTACTGTAAATTTATGTGATAAAATTTACTGTTCTAATAACCGCTAAGATATAATGATACTAGCTATTACCCGCAACTTCGTTCGCGTGGAATTACAAAAAAGAAATAACCTATTCCCTCTCTGACCCTTAAGCTATATTTATGCGAAATTTCAGCTTGATCCGATCAGCCGTTTAGCCGTGATAACGCGACAAACACCCAGGCTGAGAGACAGATAGACAGAGTAACATTAGAATTAAAAATATTAGTTAGGATTAGGATAAGATAATCCAACAATGAAAGTTCTTGTTTCCAAGCGATGTTTAACCGTATTGAGATTATTAAGTGAGTATTCATTGAGACATTTTCCAGCATGAATATCAAACACTAGTTGTGACCCGCGGTTTCACCCGCTAGGAACCGAATCGTTTTCGAAAATAAAAGTAGCTTTCGGGTTAATCCGATAACCTCCATACAACATTTCATCCGAATCCGTTCAGCCATTACGGAATTGAGTGGGAACAAACACACTTCCACAAAAACTTTCTCATTTATAATATTAGTGTGATGCCAAAAGCTTGAACTCCATCGGGAGGTAAAATATCATTCATCTTGCTCATCGTAATCAAGCTGCAGTTAGGCATAGGTAGCAACTGGTCACGCTTGCAGTCTCGTGTCGTACTAGGTACCTATAGTGTAACACTGTATACTATACATTGTTACACTATATCCGTACAAATACAAGGCATAAATAAATATAAAAATATAATATATATGTATATCACTCAAGGTATACAGAGTGTACCTTGAGCTGTATACATTATATACAATGCAATGTGGCATTAAACATAATTATGTATATAGCACTACAATATTACACGTATAATTAGTATAGATTAGCACGATGCAATAAACCGGGCCAATTAATCACAACAATTAAGGTTCAATAATATAAGATACCTTCCACTCAGTTAAATAACGGCTAAATTGAAATGTACAGCAAACAGTTTAACGCAATACATCGTAACAATAATATTATAAAAGCTAAGGTAACTCTGTCTCTCTGTCTGGATGTTTTTTTTTTTGATGCTATACAAAAACAGTTATTATTTTTAACTCTTTAATTACTGTAATATTTTCCAAATAATGCAATATTTTTTTTCTTCTTTCATTCATGTATTTATCTTTGTTTGCAGTTTATAGGCCTCGTTTAATGTCGAATGATTTGTGTATATAGAAAACGCATTATTATTAAAATAAATATTGTGTTATAATTATTGAAAATACAAGCTGTTGTAATATGAGTGGGAACGAAAAGATCAAACGCTTTTTTCTAATAGATCTCTTTGTCAAATAACAACTTTTACATGATTAATTTTGTAGTCTAAATCACAATTACCCAATATTATTCCTTGGTCGAAACTAATTTTGACTGCAAAAATTAGGCTGAATTGGTTTGATCAACATGAATACTAGTTTGAACTAGTATGGGTTTCTATTGTAACCACAGGCTAACATAATACTTACTTACCTACCATTTATATAGGCGGGCTATGATGTAATGTAATGGCTACGACATTGGGGTCTTCAAAAGGGCTGTTAATCGAGTCTTTAAAGGTCGGCAACGTATCTGTGATGCCCCTGGTGTTACAGGTATCCATAGGCGACGGTGATCGCTTACCATCAGGCGGCCCGCCTGCTTGTTTGCCACCTATGGCATTAAAAAAAAAAAAAAAAATGGAAGATCTGGTATTTTTTTTTGTAACAATGCATGTATCCAATGCATCCATTGATATTATTACTCAAGTTCTTTATAACGTCACTGGTGTTTAAGCACTTTACCCTTTTACTTTATTCATTAGCACACACACAATAGCAACCAGTAAGACATTGTGTACGTTATATGATTATCAGGCGTTATATAGTAGCCAACAAACTCTCGTAGGCACTTCCCACGCACTTCCTTACATCATAACAAAATAATTAAAGTTTACATTAAAAAAAATATTCTTATATTTTTTTATTGCAAATGTCAGCCCCTAAGCTTTTTACCCGGCCATCGCGTGAAAATTGCTATATTGTATGGGAAATTATATTCTTAAGATAATTGACAGTTTTTTTTAAGTTACACTAATGAATTTTTATCCTCAAAAATATTTAAAATGCGCTAACGAGATAGTCTATCAGGGAAGCGGGCTTTTACAAAAAGTTTTTATTAGGTTTTATTAGTTTTTAGGTATTAGTCTAGAGGAAAAAATAGTAGATTGTGCACCAAGGGGATAAAACAGTGTCTTATGTCACGGGCGACATATAGAATCCCGAGTGGGACGAGGGATTCTAGAGTTAACTCCCGAGTGCAGCGAGGGATTCAAGGTCGGCCAAGACGAAGACAGCTTTATCGCCGAGGAGAATAAATACTCTACTTTATACCACCACATGCAAGAAAATAAAAGCAGGGCTAATAATAAAAAGTGTGCGTAATTAGTAAATTTATTTCCTTTTGAAATCTCAAATCTCAATTTTCTAATTTAATTACTGTTTACAGAGTTTACAGATTTCAAATTTCAAATTGAATTGAAATTTGAAATTGAAATTTGAAATCTGTTCAGTTAGGCAATTGTTGTTTTTAGAATACGTATGATGAAATATTAGATTATGTTACTTACCTGAAACCGTTCGACTACTTTAGCATACGGTATGGCAGTGTACTCCGCGTGAGTTCCTCCCGGGGCGAGTAAGCCCTGCAGCCAGCCGCCGGTGACCTGCACCGGCGTGGTCGGCTGCGGCACCAGCCGTCCGGCCCACAGCGACCAGAGCACCAGCCACTTCACTCGGAACCACATTGTGTACCACATCACTTAGTTCACCTTTACAGCGTCATTTGACTAAACATTACTTTGAGCAAGTTTGTTATCATACAGTTGGATTGTAATTACTTTTAGCCAGATCATTTACAGCCGTATTTATTCACTTCTAGCTCGGTGGCTTTTGATTAGATAGTCAGTTAAAAATTTCTGACTTATTGATTGCTAGATTTTTGCCATCGCCAAATATCACTAATTTGATGAATTTTCACTTCACTGATTTGATTTAACTTGATGTTAAACGTGTATTTAACTAGTCCTTAATGGAGTGCCCTGGAAAGAAAACAAAACAATTAAAAATGTCGTGCCGTATAGAAGCTCTAATTGACCGAGTGAGCGAAGCAAAGGATTTGATTTCGTCTGTCCGTATGTTCGTAAAATTACCTACTGGCTTTATCATCAGAAACTTTTATTATTATAAAATAAAAATAAACCAACTGCAAGCACTGAGTTAGTATATACTTAATTATATTTAGTATATAGGTATACAATACAACCCAGTGCCTGCAAAATGTAGTATAACTGCAGTTATAAAGGAAAATCTAACGACACCTCGCAATCCGAATTCGGTCAAACCAAATAGGCGCCAGGAGGTCACATAATATAGGACACATACATACTTACGTACAATTGAAAACATTACCCTCCTCCTGGGAATTCGGAATGCATTTTTGGATTTCATATTAATGAAACTAAGAAGGCATACCAACCTATTCGGTTTCGTATTTGAAATATTGTATTAATTAATTAAATGATAAATGTATATAAATTATTTAGTGTTTCTGACACACAATAAATCTTTTCACACGACAAACTAAATAACTGCACACTACCCAAGTGTACATATAACATGAGACCTGTCCTGTCATTGACCTCTGCCGGCACATGTCATTTGGATCAGTTATTCCTTGGATAACTGTAACTATACGATTTTCGACTTTAACTGCGTTGGATTACAATTTAAATCCTATAAGCCTATCCGATAACATTATCGTAGACATCATTACGATTCATCGTTTGTCTGACCACTGCTGCTAATTCATATAAAATTGAAAAGGAAAAATTAACGGTATCTGAAGCATTCTCTAGCAAAGCGAATGTAACTAGCGAAGTTATCAAACAAAATAAAGCAACTTTTGATGCATTACTACGTTCATTACACAACAGTGAAGCGGGGAAGAAGAGTATTTAACTTACTTTTGACGACAGACAAAATTCTCTCAATGACTTGCTTTTGTAACACTTTACAAATGTATGTAAGTATACGTTCCGTTTTCTTTTCACGCACTTATTTCACATTATGTTAAGGTTTCATTTACGTGAGCATAAAATATATGACAATTTAGTTATGTGGAATTTGGTGGGCTGTTAAACAGTAGAACAGTATGTAAAGTTCTATGTGTACTTTCTCTGTTTGGATGCAAAACACGACTGGCTTGGTGGATACTGAGCGCATAGTGCCGGCCTGTTAGCACATTTCTCCCAGACCGGTTTATTGCGATGTGAGTTGTTTTTACCTATGGTGTCTAGTGAAGCGCTGCGTACAACGGCTGAGGAAAACTCTACTCGTCCCGGTTTATCTGGTTTTAAATTTCACTTCATTTTGTGGAGTTTTCCCCAAGCCGCCTGCCAGAGTCTTAACACTCGATCGGGGTCTCAGAATAAGACTTCGGTATCTCTTGACTCTCGTAGGATCTGACTGTAAGGAGGACTGGGCTTGTGGTGGTGAGACTTTGGGGTCCGACGCCGAGACGAGCCGGGAAGACAAAGGCGCGGAGTGGCCAGCGGCATTGGTGGAGGAAGCAGCGTCCCGGGAAGGTTGGGTTAGGCAACGTGCTAGGAGGGCGCCACCACCTGTGTTTCCTATGGAGAACTATTAAATCGTGTAGATCTGACATTTCCACTGATAGTGGCTGTATACGTGTGTACCAGCGCATCTCGACTCTTCAGTGGGCGTTGGGATTAAGATAACATTATAGTTAAGGATCATTTCATTTTATTTACATAATTTCTAAATAGCCAAGCATTTTCATTTACCTTTATTTAAATTAATTTTTATATATTTTTATATTTAAGTATATCTTTATCACAAACAATAAAATAAACATAATATCGTTAAAAACTCATAAATATTATTTTTGAATTATCAAAAATGAGTAACAGTAAGTTAACTCACTGACATTCCACATTATCTTATACTAACTTGTAATATACTATTATATTTAATCTGTGCAGTTGGCAATACAGATCTGAAAATGAAAATGTTTTTTATCTTATTGGTGGTAACAAACGTTAAATATCAATAAACAGTAATCATCGCTTACTTCCATATATATAAACCAAATTGATAAGCATTGTTACCCAAGCAAGCTGTGTTAATAAACCTGTGTTATGGTGTAACAATACCCTCCGCCGGACGGTATCTACCAAATAATGTTGGTTAAAAGTAGAAAAAAACTAGGATATAATAGCATGCAAAAACTAACTAAATTGTATTTAAATACTAAGGGAAAATTCCGTAGTGGGAGTATAGTTAATGACTCCATTTAAGGCTTCAAGAGAATATTAGCCCAATTGTAGAATTAGCAATAGTTATTATGAAAACGCCATTCATTTAATGAAATGCCCAACTTATTTATGTTTCTCGATTTGGCGGATAGCATGAAATCAATAAGAAAATGAATTAGGGTCAATTATTAGGAAAAGGTTTGATTTTTACCTCAGTTATGCCACAGTCACATCATTACCTAGGAGTAAAGTATTCTGTGATCATTACGCCACAGGGTTAGATCGTATGCAGCCAGAACAATTTATTTAATTTTGTTGCCAAAACTTCATCAATCTGCTTACCGCAATTTTGAAATGCCAGTAAGCAAATCGACATCAGCGCCTTTACAGGTACAAATTGGAACTATTCCACGAAAAGACCAAGTGTTTTCTAGCCATTTCCTGAAGCAGCTAAGAATAATTCCGTAATATTAATGATAATTTTATTAAATGTGTGGCGTATAGAAAACCGACACTGAACGTAATGGCGTCAGTTTATGATAATGGCCGGCCACATTATCAAACTGGATCTATAATAACTAATCTGTAGTGTCACTAACAGACGATAATATTTTTTTACTCTTTTCTTTAGTGTCACCTGCAACAGCGCGTCTAGTACAATAGAAATGAGGGATCAATTGTTTATCTTCAACTTCCTCAAAGTAACGCCTGATTCAGTCGACGGCCACATAAAGCGAGGCCAATTCTGCGATCATGTCACGACATAAAATTACTGCACTGATATCGATAAGACGGATATACCCAGTGGTGATAAAGTCCAAATATCATCGTGTTATATGTATTAATAGGTATCTAGATGTGATTGTCTTGCACCGTGCATTTTCTCTTTAAAATACTTTATTCATATTAACTTATTTTGTAATATTGTGTTCTAGATGAAATTTCAAAGCTTTTTAAAAATCGCTAAGCCATGTCAGAGGCCCTCAGCAGCCTAAAACTCTGACATCAGGGCCGTGTTCAGTAAGGTCGTCCGCCGACATGGAGCGTCGTCGGACGACCTCACTGAAAAAAGACAAGAGCCAATCGGCTTTAAAAAAAATTAGAAACCAAATAACCTACTAATTGTACTAATTTCAAAATCATCAATCAATGTTAATAAAAATCGCCGACGCCTAAAAAACTTTATAAAATTTAAGAACCTGTAGACCAAGTTTCGTCAAGATTGGTTGAAAAAATTCGACCTTTCGGAGATATGACAAATTGATGTCGATTTCGAGATTCCAATCTCGACTGTGACTTCGTCTCGATTGCCTCCGACCAATGAATCTCGCACGCTTAGCCATCGTGAATATCTCAAAAGATAGCGTTGATATCATGAGAAATCTCGAATTCGACATGGTTTTGAGGACGAGTTTGAATCTCAGCTTCTGAGATTCAATCTGACACTCTCATATACGCGAGTATCAACATACGGACAGATGAAAGCAAATTTTGCCAGTTGAAGTAGAGACTTTCGTTCGCTTCGCTCACTCTGTCAATAGTAATACTACGTAGAAAGAGAAAAAAAAAGTGTTCTATAGAAAATGTCAATGACACTCGACAAAACGTACGGCACAAGCTAGGGCAGGTAATACCGGAGCGATTTTCAATACCGGTATTGGGTCCGGTATTAGGCCTCAATACCGGGATACCGGTATTAGTACCAGTATTGGTGGTTTTTGTAAACTTTACTTGATATCAGTTGCCATTTTTATCAAATCTCTTTAAGAACACTGAAAATTAACGAAATACAAATAAATTGACTTCCATCATCATTATAATCAACCAGAAAAAGTCCATTGCTGAACAAAAGCTGCCTCTTAAAGTGCCACATTCTTAGACCTCACTGAACAACGACTTGCATTCACCGGCAATGCATTGCTTTCCACTTGCACTTGCTTCAGTTTAGTAAGCGAATCGGCGGGCAGAAACTACTTAGTGAATTTATAATTGTATGAAATAATGCAATTTAGTAAAACCAGGCAACCAGGCGTCTGGTCTGGAATGCGCAGTATAAATAGAAGCGACATATCTACTATTCTGGTATACTGTAAATGAGAAGTACCGAGTAGCAAGCGCGTCCTAAAGCGTAATGAGGTGATTAACATACGCTTTAGATGGTTGTGCTGTCATATCATGTACTTTTAACCCAATACCGGGATCCCGGTATTGAAATGCTCAATACCGGTTCTTAATACCGGGATCCCGTTATTCATGCCCCAGCGCACAACTGTATTTTTCCCGCGATTTCCGCGTAAAAGTTGTTCTCAATTATGAGTACTATGAGCCCTTTTCGGCTTGGCTTATTACTCATATAACTCTAAATAGATCATGATTATTGTGTACAGATCTATATAATTATGATAAGACTTAATTAAAAAAAAAATATATATACGTAGTTCCAACATAATTATATACTATTTGCTTCGTCATACTCGCATTTTTTCCTCGTATTGTTGTTCTTCATCAGTCCACTTCACAAAAATGATACTTTCCGAATGCAAATGCTTGACTTTTTGATGAAAATACCAAAATCGCTATATGTATGCCTTTATATTTGAGGAATTCTCTCAATTCATCATGAACCTATTATCAGACCTGGATTTTGATAAAAATGGGACCAATCTGGAATTATCTCCTTACAAATACAAAAAGATTTTTCCAAATCCGTTCACAAATGACGGAGTTCTGAGATAACAAACATTAAAAAAAACAATCGAATTGACGATCTCCTTTTTTTTTTGAAGATGCTTATAAAATAAAGAGAGGCATGTCATCATAAAATCAACCCGCATAAGTGGTGAAATGGGCTGTTTCCTTTACTGTAGCCTAGGCGAGCGAAGCCGTGAGGGCAAATTAGTATAGATAGGTTGAATATTTATCGCAGAAATTTAAAACAAATTGAGCTATTACCGCAAAATCATCACTTATCTCTTAATATAGGACTATCATCTATTCTGTGCTTCTTGCGAGTGTAGTTACAAAGTTCATACCTATGTCTAGTCAAGTCAATGATAGTTATCAATCATGATGACCGTTCATTATTCAAGGTCACTCACAAACATTACGAGTATCAAATTGTACACGTTCACTGTTTGTGTTTGCAACCACGGCTATTCAGTTCCGAGTGTGAAGGACGCGATACCTACACCTACGTTTGAGGTTTAGTTGTGAATCCACTTTGTCCATGGCATCCAACGTGCTCGTGTTGTGACCTAGTGATATAATATATTAAATAACTTCACAATCGATAACGATAACACGGCCTTTGGTATTGATAACAAAGTCCAAATATCCTCACATAATATAGGTAATAATATACCTACTCAGTTCATAACGTCTGGTGAAGCCGTGACGTGTGAAGCAAATATTTTATAAATATTAAAGTATTTGAAGTGTTTATAAGAAGTGAACAATTGGTGAAAATATTACATTTAAATTGTTTTATATGTGTCGCTATAATTATCAAGAATATGGCAATTGTTTTGAAAAAATATTATGCACAGTAATAAAGTAAATTTTATCACTTCTTCATAGTGTGATAGACGAAGTCGAGTATAATCTTGCGGGTGCTCTCATGCAGCACTGGTCTTCTAAATATATAAGTGGGTTTGTAAAATCAAAAGGTGGTCACAAAATGGTCATAAATGGTTAGCACGCAGCGAAACACAGTGTTCCAGTGAAAGTAACACGATATCTTTTTTCCTAATCTTCAAAAAAATAAACGCGCAAAAAATTACAATTTACAGAAAAGTTTAAAAAATTGTAAATACATAAGAAAAGCTTTTTAAACTCCGAATTAGAAACCGTTTTCAAAATGGGTGCAATAAATCCGTCCGCCCCCGCGCGGTTCAAGTGGCTGGTGCTGTGGTCGCTGTGGGCGGCGCGGCTGGTGCCGCAGCCGACACAGCCGGTGCTGGTGACGGGCGGCTGGCTGCGCGGGACCATCGCTCCTGCCGGCACGCATGCTCAGTACACTGGCATCCCCTACGCTACTGTGAAGGAGCGGTTCCAGGTGAGACAAATTAATAAAAGTCCCCCAAAGACATATAGTCAGACGAACATGACGCACTTATAAGGGTGCTTTGTAGTGCCACAGAACCCTAAAAATAAATCGCCGTTCGTTAGTCTCGCTAAAACTCAAAAAAATCAAATTTCGTCAAATACTTAATATTATAAATAAAACTTCTATAAAATAGAAAATCATCATCAGCCATTTCTAGTCCTTACTTACATCACGTCTTTTGCATCAACATCTTCTTCTGCCAGCTAAAAATATAAATAATTTAATTTAATTCATTATAAAAGGTCAGTAATCTTGAAATAAGTTGCCGGTGGTTACTTTTCAGGCTCCAGGCCCTGAAAAAACATGGGTTGGCGAGTTCGACGCTTCCGAGGAGTACATACGATGTCGTCAGTCCGTTGCAGACTTAGTCGCGACCGGACAGCAAGACTGCTTGATACTCAACGTGCACACGCCCCTCAACACACCCGCTGATGTCAAACTACCTGTCATGGTCTTCATCCATGGAGGAGGCTTCTTCCAGGGCTCTGGTTCAGCTTTATTCTATGGACCACAATATATCGTGCCAAAAGGAGTGATTTTAGTAACTGTCAACTATAGACTGAACATACAAGGCTTCCTTTGCCTTCGTATAAAAGAGGCGCCAGGCAATGCAGCTATGAAGGACCAAGTTGCAGCCTTGAAGTGGGTTCAGAGAAATATTCAAGCTTTTGGAGGAGATCCAGATAACGTGACTTTATTTGGGGAAAGTGCGGGGGCAGCAGCTGTGTCCTTCCACGTACTGTCGCCGATGTCTAAAGGACTCTTCCACAAAGCGATCACCCAGAGTGGCTCATCCTTAAGCCCATGGGCATATCAGTTTAGGCCGGTTTTCCTGGCCAGTCTTCTCGCTAAGACAATGCTTTACGAGTCGCAAGATCCTCATGAGTTGTTAAAGTATTTCCAAACCAAATCTGACGACGACCTCATCTTGACGAGAGTTCCTCGACAGCAAGGAAATGTCATCGCTACAGAGATTCTATACACACCTTGTTCAGAAATATCCATAGAAGGTGAAATGCCATTTTTGACTGAATCACCTCATGACATTCTTTCTAAAGGCACGTTCAACAAAGTTCCTATGATCATCGGCACAAACACCGAAGAAGGGTTAATGTTAATTGGTATGGACACCGACCACATGATAAACCAAGTAGAATTCCACAAATCTATACCTAAAAATTTACACATGCCTTCTGAAGAAACTAGAAAAGAATTCAGTAATACGTTAAGAAAACTTTACATGGGAGATGATTTAAACAATACTGTAAAACTCTCAAAGCTTTATGGAGAACCGCTATTGAATTATCCATCTTTAGAAGAGATTGAACTTATTATTAAATCTAGCAATGAGCCAGTCTTTAGCTACATATTTAACTACGCGGGTTGGAGGAATATAGCCAAGCTGAATTTAAGAAAACCTTTCAATATTCCGTACAACGCGACGCATGCAGACGAGCTGTTCTATTTGTTCTCGCAACCATTGCTCTCGGGTCTGTTTGAAGATGAGATGATTGACAAGATGACCACGTTATGGACCAACTTTGCGAAATACGGGTAAGTTTCATTAAAATCTTTAGTTTTTTGACTGACAACAAGAGAAAATAAAAATTATAAACGATAGATATCAGAATGATCGACGAAGTCTTACAGATACAACTTCTGTTTGTTGCTACTCAGTCAGCTTCGTAATAGCTAAAAACGTTGAAAGTTTGTAAATTAAATATTAAAAATAAGTATTATAGTTCGTAAATTATTGTACTTTTTAACTTCTAAATATGCTACAGAATGAAAAAATGTGAAAATCAAGTTTAAAACTTCGAGATACAGCAATTTATTTAAAAAAAATCTTCTATTCCAGGAATCCAACACCTCAAGCGTCAGAGCTATTACCAGTGGAGTGGCAGCCAGTTAAACTATCGTCTCCAACGTCAATGCTCATAGACAAAGAGTTATCTATATCGCCCATGTGGTATTCGGAATCGCTGAGATATCTCAAAGATGTTTACTCGAAGTATAGGCGACAAAGGTGATATAAAACGGTACATAAGTAGATAATCTTATTGAGTTAAAAAAAATAAACGATCCTCTTATAATTTCCTGTGTCAAGGATGCCATGGAACATACACAACCAGACCCAGAAAAGTTAGGTATTTTAATTCATCATTCCATGTGAATAGCGTATTGCCATCTATTTTTTTTTTAAAGGTGACAAACTCACACAGAGTAATGTTATTCATGTACATGTAATTAATGTGAAAGGTTACACGGAAATATGTTTTTAAGCAATTGACGAAACGAGCAACTCGCCCGCCTGATAGACTCACGCGGTTCAGTGAGAATTTTGAACTCCAATAGTTCAAAATTTTGCAATGCTGCGCTCGTTACCCTGACATCTTAACTAATATTATAAATTCGAAAATGTAACTCTCTCTCTGCTTCTCTCTCTCTCTATCTGTCTCCCTGTCTCTCGGTATGGGTGTTTGTCGCGTTTTCACGGCCAAGCGGCTGAACGGATCAAGCTGATTTTTTGTATATATATAGTTTATGGGTCGGAGACAGACATAGGCTACTTTTTTTGTTCGTCCACGCGAACGAAGGCACATGTAACAGCCAGTATTTTACATTATTATGTAAGGATAAGTTGATGAATGAATGAAAACCAATAATTTTAATATTTGTTTATTGCTATTAAACATTTCAATCAAAATATGACTAGGTCCAAATACAACTATGTAGTACATAGTGCGGAGGGCTCTGGCGCCACTAGCACAGTTTTATTACTAGTACGGGTGCTAGTCAGTTCTTAGGACAAACAAAACATTGTTGTTAGCGTCTAATAAATACATTGTATGTGTATTTTCTTCTGCGCAAATAAATAATTGTATAGCCTTTAATCTTATGTCAATAAATGATTATTGTTAAAGAGTTAAAGAGCTTCTCTTTCATAAAACTATGTGAGTTTCGGTGTTCATGAAAACCACGGGCCTCGGCTAAGTGGAGTTCATTGTGGGGATTACTTTAGGCACTTAATTCGTCCTGCAGAAACTTCCGAATAATTCGACACGTATTTAATGTCGCTGCTTTTTGCATGGCCATGTAGGTATTGCAGTATTAGTCTATTTTTATTTTTATTTTTTTTATTTGCTTTAGAAAATGTTGGAGGTGTTTGGGGATGACTCCAGTGCTGGAGAGCACCCGAGGCACCATGTATACTCTGTTCATGTTCCAAAATCTAATTATTTCTTGCTTCAATTCTATGAATTTTCTCAGTATTAGTATTTTGTATATTATGTGTGTTAGGTACAGCTATATCAATTAAATACGTCAGTTTATTCGATTTGTCTATTACAGTTATGTCAGGCCTATTGTTGTACACCGACCTGTTAGTTAAAATTTATTATCGTAATTAGGTATCTCAATATAAAATTATACTACATACTTTAACAATATTTTTTGATAATACAAATTTTAGTGTACTTATTAATTTTACACAAGTCAATACATTACACAAGGTAATGAAATAAGAAACATTGAGGATTCAAGGTAATATTGAAAGTAAAACAAAATACCAGCTGTTTATAAGGAGAATTCTGTAAAAATACTCGACTACAAAATGTAGCCTATGTTACTAGAGGAATCCAACGACATCTCAATCGTCAATATCGGTCAATACAGGCTCGGAACAATTATATAGACGTCAGTGGCAGGAGACCATACAAACACACAAACATACATAATCCGCCTTTTTGGTCAGTCGGGTAACAACTTACATAAACACTGCTTACATACACAGATTTTTACATACACCCAAAAGAAAAATCGCTGAGTGGCAATTAAATAAAAATAAACAGTCGGTTAATGCCAATGTTTTAAAGCAATTTTCTTGTTAATATCTTTACACGTATAAAATTTCTTTATTTCCAACATTGACCTTAAAAATATCCGTGGGCTTTGGATCTCTGGATCACATTGGTGAACGAGAAAGGAGAATTGGTGGTTTTAAAAGTGGAAAAAATTTTTTTCTTCTTCTTTGACAAAGAAGAAAACGTGCTTTAAAACATTGGCATTGTTACTCTTAATATTAACGACTGTTTATTTTTTAAATTACCAAATCGGTGATATTTTTTACTACTAAAATGTTGAAGATCTCTTAACAGCCTATAAGGGAAGCAGGCTCTTAAATCGGGTAAATCCGGTGTTCTTACATAGATGTAAATTCTATGACTGTGGGTAAAAATATTTGATAATACTTAAATGATAAGCAGGTGTTGTAGTCGTAATAAGCAATTGTGATATTTTTATATTTTACTTTGGTGTTTTGAGTTTAATATAATAAAAACAAAAAAAAAAGTCGTGTTTTTGTTTCAAGTTCTTACTTTGCTATATTTAGTAATCACTACCTTTTTTAACATGTTTTTTTTTTCTTTAGTGGTCGATAAAGAAACAAACTATGACCGTTTTACTCCATCGACATCTATATCTAGCTATCCTTTGCATAAACACAGACCAGGCCTGTGGAAAGAAGGGTAGGGTGTAGGGAGCACGTGTTATGTACGGGCTCAGTATGAACAACTTTTGCTAAAAACAAAACACGAAACAGCAAAAAAAATAATCGGTACTTCTTAAAAAAAATGTCATCACCTGTGACAAAGTATATGGAACAGTCAATATCTTTCTTCGCGATTGGTTCGATAGAAACATTTGTTACATGAGTACAGTGATATCCTAGAACTGGATTATGACCATCGTCTAACTGAAAACCCAGTATATCAGATAGGCGCTAATGTAGATATGTATGGACGTATCGTCAACGTAATCACAAAGCCGACTTCCTATCCCATAATCAGATCCCCGTATAAACAGTGTCCGGGTCCCTCCGTGTGGTTTCTATAACCACTAACCGCTCTCGACTGAAGAGGCTGCGATGGAAACCGACGGAACTATCACCTTTTCCCACAGGCCCTCTTATCCTGCCCTTTGGAAAGGGATTTGGAGTGCATTCCCCTAATTAGGCCTTTCTAGCCAAAGATTAAGATACAAAAGAACTATAACTTCGGAGTATAATAACGCTCTACATACCTAGATCCCCACTATTAGTAGGCAACGTACTGACAATGCCCGGGTATTGGAGGTGTCCGAAGGCGAAGGTTCTTGTTTGCTTCTAATAATATTTAATAAATTTTGGATTCCCTATGTCAGCGATGCCATCGAACACACACAAAGACACATGTAACTATACCCGGTCCCAGAGCAGATATATCATTCCAAAATTCTTTCGGCCGAGAATCGAACTCGCGGGACCCCCTAGGACATAATCTACGCCCATATAAAAATATATCCAAATCTTTTCAGCCGTTACAGAGTTGAGTGAGAATAAACACACAAATAAACTTTCACATAAAAATTTGTGTGATTGTTAACAAACAATCTCAAGAAGTCGGTATCTAGCAAACAGTCATTTGTCTAACAATACATAGATAAATGACTGTTTGCTAGGTACCGATTCAACACCCATCTGAGTACCACTCGGTTCGAACGCTATGATTTCCCAGGAAAGGTATGAATGACATTCTATACACTTTATCTTCAAAGTTGAGGTTCTCAACCGTTTTAATCTGTGTTCAAGAGTTTTTGGCGAAGGGGGAGGGAAAGGAAGTGAAATTAACCTCGAGGAAACTGAAAACGCTGAAAAAGATACTTCCGGCTCGTTCGGATTAGTTCCGTATTGTGTACGGATTAATGAAGACTTCATTAAGGAGCTGGGACAGTTTTCGCTGATAATAATGGGGACGTGTTTATTTGTTGATAAACATACATTAAATTTAATTCATTATAAATCCCATCCGGCATTTGAGCCTTGGGTTATGCTATTATTTACGGTACCTATCGTTTTTTTTTAGATTAAGTACAATTAGACAATTAATTAAAGAAATAACTAGTCCCCGAACTGAGACCTCGCGATGTTCCGTATTACAAGCTTTTATTTCACTACACTGTTTCTAATGTATAGAAATTTCTAAGTAAATTTAAATATATAATTTTGTTTTTCTTCCAAATCAAAACTTGTAATAAATGTGATTGTTCGATCACTTCCAAGATTTCAATCGTATTGAAATTTCACATACATTATGCATGTTTCCCATAACAGTAAATGATTATGATAACAATGAGATATTCTGATGATGATGCCGTGGAAGTTTCGGATTCCAGACAGTAAATGTTGCATATAACAAGCACCTAAGATGAAGCAACGAAAATTAAAAGAAATCTCGCAATTCCACGAAACCAAACGGCGCTAAGAAATAACGGCGATCCTACAGGCATTTACAAAATCCCTTATTTTCGGAAAACAGATATAAAAGTGTTCTATACGATTTTGTTTTACACTCGGATTAACCTTTGATTTCCTTAGAGCTGCCAAACGCAGCCGAAAGAAGCCCGCAAAAGGCCAGCTCGAGAGAGATCAATAGACCGGCCAAACCTTAAAGCATCAAAGGCGAACTAATATCGTAATGCGGCCCTTATACTCGTACATGCCGAGTAGGACATTCTGGAGAGAAAGGGCTTTCCGATTGTAAGTAAATCTCTTTTAATTTTGTTTTAGTGCAGCTCCACGGAGTAGTAAGTAAAATTACTGACCTGTCAGTCGACTTAGTGTCGGTAGTCTTGGTGTCGTTATCGGTCAATGCCTCTTGAAGTCTGCCTATTATAATTAGCTAAACCATAATAATAGAACCTGATAAAAATATGTCTATTCTTATGACTTATGTGGCAACATTGTATTAGACAATTACAGCTCTAGGTTATTATTATATTACAGCTTTAGTCGTATAATACAATAGTTCACCAATATGCAGTTACCTTGTACTTGCTGCGCGAGCTATCCCTCTGTAAATTTAGTTCTCGGTGGTAATATCGGTGGGCGCCCTCAGAGCGGCAATCTGGTACGGTTCCGTTCAAACTAAATTTCCGGTATTCCGGTAGATATTCAGGATAGTAAGCCGCTTAGCGCCGCCCCGCGCTTATTACAACCAGTCAATGGAGCCCGATGAATACACCAATCACTGAATGCTTGTAGGTATAACTGTGGAGGGTGCACACGGGAACATGCTGTAGCGTTTTTTGCCGGATAAATCTTTCGAATTGGACAAAAGCTGATGTAAAAAAGATATATTATCTGTACTTAAAACTTACTATGAAGAGTGAAAAAAATGTACTCACTACATTATAAATCAATCGAGTCGACGAGAATCTACCATAGCCACCTTTCCACCACTTTTCATTTCCCAACAAAAATACAAAATAAAACTTAATGGAACCTCCATTTCGTTGTGGTCAAACTAGACAGTCTATATTGGTTAGTCCAACACACAGAAGAGAAAAAAAATCTTTCTCGCTCCTGTGGTCCAACAGGAATCATGTTTTTTTGAATCAAAGAACACTTATAACAGCCATGTGCTATTTGTGTATAGTGATGATAATATTCACCTTCATTAGGTGTCAAAAAATCCAGCACGCAATAAAGTTTGCTCGTCAAGGGTTCCGTGCAGCACGAACCCTTGACGAGCAAACTTTCCGCTTTGCTTTAGCAAAATCATTTTGCTGTATTAAAAAAAGGAAGCACACACCGACATTGGATTCTGTTGTACCATTTTATAGATATTTATTTTATACTAAATTTGACAGCTTTAAAATTGTTGCTATACTTTTCTTCCATATTGAAATGAATCCAGTTTAGTAAGTGGTACGACAGAATCGACACCTCAGACGTTGACTGTGTTGTGCCAATTTTTAAACTAAATTATATTTGACAACTCTAAAATGATTGCCGAACTTTTCTCACATAAATATAAATATAAATAATTTCGTGAAAGGTAAAACAGAATTGACGTCATTCGTCTAACTAAATCTCTATGGTGTGAGAATAAGATTTTTACCCTTTCAATTTATTCTATCGCTCGGTCTTTTATTTCAATATAACGAACTATGACGGTACGGTACATGTCCATGTGTGACGGTACATGTACATGTGTGGCAGTACATGTACATGTGTGACGGTACATGATAATGGTATCTTCAATGTTGACAATTGGTAGGTAAAGATATGAATACTCACTTATAATTGCAATTCCGACTATATTATATTTCTACAATTCAGAACAGAACAGATTCTACGAACCAAAATATAATATTGTAAATTAAATTAGTAACACGTATACTGTGTTCGACGACGGACATATTCTACGATATCACTGTCCTCGTCATTATGAACAAGTTTTACTGTGGGACCTAACCATTTCGTCGAGGATGAAAATTACATTTTTCTATGTAACAACTGGTTTCCCCCCACTATATCAGATTTTGCCTCATAGTCACAGTTGTTCATAATGATGAGGACAATGGTATCCTAGAATATATTCATTTTCTAACCGAAAAACCTTTAAAGTTGGCTGACTGACTGACCGCTAAGCATAGCCTAAATCAGAGGTACTAAAGAAGTTATTTTTTTTCAGGGTAGCTTCCTATTGTAATGTAGGGGAGGACTTTAAAAGGGTCTTTCGAAAACCAGCCCCTAGGTGAGTGAAAACGCGGGGCGCAGCAAGTCCTTCAATCTCTGATAAAATTTCTAGGGTACAATCCCATGTGTACCCATAGAATCGGGCACAGGATTAATCTGTACCTTTTCGGTCTAAGCAGTAAAGTAAATAGAGGGAAATTGTGGGCCATGTTGGTTCATCGTGCGGCGATGGCGTTTAATGAAAACCTTTTAAAAAGTTAATAGCTATTACCGGTTCGCGCGTCTTTTGAGTCGTTGAGTGTTTGTGTAAGGCTAATGTGGAAATGTAGAGTCCCGAAGTTTTTGGCGCTATTGAGGGGAATAGTTCCTTTTAGTTTGACTTAGATATGTTTTTTTTTTTTGAAAATAGTAGGTACTCGTTCAATATAGATAAGTAAGTATCCACAAGAAGTCGTGGTAGCTCAGTGGGAGCATGCTCGCCTCACATTTCTGGGTTCGAACCCGGGCGGGGCGGTTCCAATGAGTTCCTTAGAACTTACGTACGGATATATCACTGGCTTTTCGGTAAAGGTAAAACATCGTGAGGAAACCTGCATATTTCCGGAGAGGAAATTCGATGGCGTATGTGAATCCACCAACCTGCACTGGGCCAGCGTTGAGGATATGGCTTAATCACCCTTCGCGGGTAGGCTGATATCCCAGCAGTGGGATGTTTAAAGGCGAAGTATCCACAATCTTTTCAACCTCTGTTTTGAACCCCGCTCCGACACCAAAAGTAGGGTGTTAAGCTGTGTTAAGATTGGAACCTGTGTGTGTTTGTCTCTGGCATCGTAGCTCCCAAATGGGTAAGTCCCCCTTTGAGAAGTATAGTTGTCTTTTTAGGAGGTTTCATTGCCGTGGGGCTTAGCTCTATTTGATGAAAATCTGTGCAGACGTTTGATAGTAATATAATATATAAGTTCTTATCCAAATTACTGCGAAGTTTGTAACAGAAGACAATGTATCCAACTGTATGATGGTGACGCGATCGCTATGTATCGTTCTAAACATTTAGACGTTCACTACGATTAACGAGTATTTACAGTTATAAACATCGTGAGAAAAACATTTAATTTTCTAAAACGGCTGCAGTTGAAATTTAAATAAGTTAGAATAATAAATTTAATTTTATATTATTCTGTAGATATCTGAACTGTGACAAATGAACAACTTTATCAACACTGTCGAAAAAAATAAAATACCTAAAGGCTCGAAAAAATACACGGAAATCGTTTTTAATCACCAAACGGAAAGGTAATGAGTTTCCGCCGAAAGGCTTTTGCTTTTAAACCCAATGCACCGTGCGGCGGCGAATCGGCGAAACTCGCGGAAAAATCCGTAAAATACCGTAAATCCGACCGAAATGCCCGTAATCCGCACCACAGCACTATTTACCATAATCCGGTGTTATCGGACCAACGCACTCGGACATATTTTGTGGCTTGAGGTACTAGGGATGCGCTTTTATCTGTTACATAGCTACATTGTTGTTGAAGCTATTAACATCTTAGAGTCGTTCAAAACTTTGACATCAGGGTAGGTCACTTTTTACGAACTATATTACTTATATATAGAAGTTAAGGCTCACTTGCTGGTACTCATAAATGAAGTCAAACCGAGGTGGCTGTGGCTAGTATCTCTAATCTTAATTAATACCTATTGTCATCTCGATGTGAACTCTGACCAGGAACTAGAGTCCTTAGTATTTTTGGACTATGTTTTCAGAAAATCGAGGTCGTAGCCACATCATCCAAGTATTTATTTGGAACGTGTAGACATACGCCACTGGGACCGGCCACCGGCCTCTCTGCGCCGACATTAAAACCTCATTTACCCTTATTTGCATATAATAATGGGATATCTTCCTTGGACTTAAACACGGCCCTTTGCCCTGAGGCAAGGGAAAAACAAATAACCGGGTAATCGGTGAAACCGGAAACGGATTCGCAGTCTGTATTTAAAGATATTCGGATATGTAGTAAAAAAAAAAAAACAGAACTATCGTGACAGCAGTGGCAATCGCGCAGCACACAAAAAGCGCTGTGGCGTGGGAATACCTTTTCAGATCGCTAATAAATTGATATCAGGTGGGTACGATTGTAAATTCACTTTATTTATTATGGAAATAAAGCTGTCTAATATTGAAATAGTCACTAAATGCTTGAAAGTAACTAATTAGAAAACAATGAATGACAAAGTTATTCAATAGTTTTGGTGCTTCCTTACTAACTTATATTACTGACTTGGCTTTACGTAAGATCTTACAACTTTTTACGGTGGGAGCGGGACATTTTCGTACATTTTATGTTTTTTGTGTTGTTGTGTTTTTTATGTTGGGATCTAAGTATTTGACGTTTATCCATGTTTGTAGTGGTAGGACTCTTTTGCAGAGTCCGCCTGGGGAAGGACCACACCTTTGCCAGTTATTTAGCTTTAGCCATTGCCGCCAAGCAGTAGTTTGCAAATATTACTGTGTTCCAGATTGAATAGCAATAACTGGGCACAAAGCGATTTAACATCTAATATCTCAGGGTGACGAGCACAGTGCATTGCTGCGCAGGCCTTTGAACTGTTATAGTTCGAAATTCTGGGTGGCACTAGACTGTAATGGGCAAGCGAGACGCTCGTCTTAGTAGTCAGTAATATAAAACTGCCTAAATACACTGTTAGCCAGTCATGTTATGGGTATTTTAAATGAAGTATAATATTTTACAACAAAAACAAGTCATACTCTAAATTGATAAGGTCAGTCACGTTATTATCACTTAAGTCATAAAAAGGCATGTTCCAGTAAAGTGGTAGTACCGGAAGCTATTTTTCTAAAATCTATTATGTCGACAGGTCTAAAGCTCTTGAAATGCATATAATCGAGTTATACTGATACACCTATTATTGCCGGTATGTTTAATTAGCCGGACTAAAATAGGCGCCATGTCGCCTGGTGGTAAGCGTCACGCTTCACCGTAACAGTTCAGTCACACGCAGAATTATGAACTGACACAGTCAAAAGCCGTGCGCGTCCATGCAGTGTGCTAGTACCTGAGATTTACTATAGCCAGTGATTTCACCAATTGCCATTCAACCACAGTAATGTTGACACTGCTTGTCGCTTCAATAAATGTGTAATGGGAGTTTTGGCGGGAACGTGAAGAAGTCATGTCGCGTCATTGTATTATTTTCCAAAACTTTATTTCGAGTGTTAATGTGTAATTAAGGTTGATTTTTATCCATTATATGTTCGTGAACGTGAACGAGTGTTGGTGAAAAGTATAATGTTGTGAAACATGACTCTTCGTGTTGTTTCCAAAACGCCATAAAAACCTTTAGTAAAGTCTCCGCCACTTTACTGGGGCATGACGTGGACTTGACCGTAACTTACTTTGATTCACTTACAGTATAGCCTGAGAGTTATTTGAATTGTGAAATATTTGACTTCTCTGGAAATATTACAATACTTGACACTGGATAAATACACAACGTGTGTAGCCAAATATAAAAGAAAAAAAATGTGTAATGTTTTATATTTAACAAAAAAATATTTTGGTCGGTATAAGAAGAAAACTAACTAGGAATAGCATTTTCATTTCAAAATCGACCTACTTGGTGCACCAACTACCATATAACTTCATATATTTTTCAAAGATGGATACCTTAACAGGAGGGTTGGTAATCTATCCAGGGGAGATAAACTAAACCGGTGGCGGTCCGGGCGACAATGCCCGGCCCGGGCTACAAATCTGGCCGAATAGCGAACCCTCAAGGGCTGGCGTAAGCCACGGAAGGTCCAGGGGATCTGCGTTGTTAATATTTAAAAATACACCTAACTATTTAAAAAAAAAATGCAGCGCATGTCTAACTCAATTTCAAACAAATTTTCAGTTTTCCCCGCATTTCTCGTTAAATCAAGATACAAGGTATTCAATGTACTTCTTCATTAGTACATCATTATGTTATCAAATTTGTTTGAATTTGAAAGTAAGAAACTGACAAGCAAACAAGAAGAGTATAATACCCTTAATTTATAGTATGTATCTAAATCTATACAGCTCGTTTGTGTAGCAAATAACAGCTATTAACAGACAGCTCGACGGTCAAACTTTGAAAAACAGTGTTTAGTTATAGTACAAAGCTAGAATGATAGCTTATCTTGGCAAGAGTGATCATGGTCAAATTTCAAATAATTTCTTGTGAACATGAACTCTATTTTTATAAGAGCTTTACTGAAAACACAATAAACTTCAAAAATTCTTGCGGCGGCGTCGTGTGTCGGGTCGCCCTCTTCCCTTCAATATGGTTGAGGAGAGCGATGGCTGGCACATGCGTCAACTCGTGAACGGGTGCTGCTTGCGGGAGCTGGACTGCTCGGAGTATATACGCAAATCTATAATAGCACTTAGCTCTTTATTAGCATATAAGTTGGTATTTTCCTTTTGTAAAGTCTTTAGTATTTATATTCCGTTTTAGTTGATAAAATATTTGTAAAACTTGATAAATGGCACGGACCCCGGAGTCCGTGGAGCAATATTGTAAATAAAAAAAATAAAAAAAAAACTTCAAAAATAACACCAAGTTCGCGCTTCTCGTATGACTTAACCACGAGTACGTGCAAAAATGTTGGCACACCCTTATTACTCACATTATCTACCTGCGCTAATGCGCGCCTCCTATAAATACGAAATGATAACTGGCATCTGGCAGCTGGCGGCCCCACAAGTGATAACTGTTAGGGGCTGGGCCACATAGTTGCATACGTTGAACTTAGCTGAGATACTGAATTGGTTGAAGTATGCGAGCGTGACACCAAGGGAGTTGTGCCGACAGGCAGTGGTCCTGCCCTGTTGCCTCTACGAGTTGGTATCAATGTTCGTAATATTTCAAGAGAAGTATTTTTCCACAACAAAAACAAGCGATGGATGCTTTACTTGAAGTTTCTATAGAGTTTAGGAACAACTCGAAAAGTCACTTTTTACGAAATTATTCTATTCACCAACACTTGTGTATGTTCACGAATACTTAATGGATAAAAATCCACTGTTTTTACACATTAACACTCGAAATAACACAAGTTTTGGAAAATAATACAATGACGTGTCATGACTTCTTCACGTTCCCGCCAAAACTCAACACAGTTTTTAGCTGACCTATACATGCAGTTCATTTGAACGAGTTACCGCGACCGGATTTCTCCCCTTTTGTGAGAGGATTGGTGAAGCCCTGGCCTAACAGATAACTGGCAGCGTTATCGGCAGAGTTATGAATGGCGTATCTGATAATCTGCTCTACCTCTCCGTGTTTATGATTTGTAATTTGTGGTGTTTTGTAAAGTGTACTACATACTTAAACTACTTACTTAAATTACGACTAATACTGTAGCTTATTCGGGTTTGTTTGTAATTAACCGATAATCTGTCGCTGGCGATTTTTGATAGGACAAGTGACTGACATTCTACGTTTTGGTCTAAACGTTGACCCCAATTAGTTTTACTGTCCCAAAAATATATAAAAAATAAAAAAACATTATCAGGAATTATCAATACTAAATACTCAATTGAGTATTGAGGAATTATCATTTACGCGTCAGTGTTTTATTTTCCAAAAATTGTGTAATTTCAAATGTCAAATTTCAAATGTGTTTCGCAACAACGGTGGATATGTTCGTCAACATGCACGATTTTGGCGAATAGTATAATGTAGTGAATCGTGACTTTTCGTGTGCCCGAAAATCCATAGAAGGCTCTAGTAAAGATTTCACCACTTTACTGGGGCCGACTTGGACTTGAACGTGCCTTACTTTGCTTGCGTTTGACTGTGACTATGACTTGTTTGACAATATTTACCAAAACTTGAAAATATTTATTAATTAAAAGTAGCAAATGCACAAGATGTGCAATGCCAAAATCCTCAAAGGAGGAAAGAAAAACACTTACCTACTGAAAATCAAGTACTATCACTAAAGCCCTCGGGATTTGTATGTAAAAGCTTCAGATGTTTACAAGTCTGTGTTTTCCAGTAGAAGTAGGAACGATAATTTCCCGTAGCTCGTAGTAGTTGAGGTAGTTAATTAGGCACGTCAGACGCAGCCCATCGCTTCAGGCATTACATTGCAGATTCTGATGTGTAACCTAGATTGTGTATTTGTACACAGAAAGGAAGTAAGAACTTCTTACTTAAGACGAGGTATTTTCTTAAAAGTTCCCTTTACAAGCTGTTTACCTTACCATCTTCGACAACACACAAATATTACAAGTAGGACAGTGGAGCTCTGGTCAAATACTTGGCTTGTCAGCCGTAAAAAAACTTTAGCTGCGTGAGGTCTTAACGACAGGTATATATATATATATATCTATCTAGAACATAATATATTATTGTACTCCCAAAAACTTTAATCAGAAACACAATTAAACTACCAACTAGCGTCACAAGTGGCAACCTTGGCAAAATTTAGCTGCTTAGTAGTGAAAAGATACGACAAATAGACAGAATTAGTCTCATTCGATACCAATTCTTGATTTCTATCTCAAAAATTTAATTTGGTATCTAGATTAAACGTAAAATGTAAAGAATTGTGAGTTTTAAGCTTTGAGTTTTTTAAGTGATTTGACTACAAGTTTTTACAATATTTGTCAACCTCGGCCTTTGCAACTTATGTTTATGCGCGAAAAGTCCAGTATGTTAGATAATACAATACCAAAAAATACTAAGAAAGAGAAAAAAGGGGGTTTATAAAGAATCCTCAGTGTTTCCTGGACACTGAGCCGTTTTAAACCTACGGTCTCAAGGTCCTCTAATGCCCAATAAGCTAATGCTCTGACTATCTGTGATAATTCATAATACATATTACTTTTAAATTTATTTTTTTATTATTATAGTTCCTGGCTCTATATTATTGCATGCTGTCTTCACCTGTAATTATTGTGCACGGTGTAGGGTGTAGGTGAACATAAATAAATGGTTTAATAAGATCTAGATGGCCAATACAAGCTGGTAGCTTTCTAGTATACGGCCTAATCCCGCCCTGTCTGCATTGAGAGGTACCTATTGTGAGCGGATAATAGTAGATCGGGTATCGAAGCTGTAACGTGAGGCTTCCCCTGGCTATTTGCTACGGTTTGACGCCTGCTGTAAACATGTTAGCAAGCCGCTGGGAGGAGAATGGAGATGTATTTATATGTAGGCTTATGAAAGCTTGAATCGTGATCGTAGACCATTGATGTCAATAATACTGTGAAAATAGAAATCAGTAGACGGAGAAAACAAAAGACTGCTGGACGCGGAAGTCTCTTTCGAGCGGTAGGTCCCGGGTTTGATTGCCGGCCGGGGTGTTTTTTTTATTATGAACTTAAATAATTATCTGCTCTGGTTGGTGTTGGTTGTAGTCTTTATACGGGTTCCATGGCACCAATGAAACAGAGAAACCTAGTGGGGAACTATGAGTGTAAAGTTATTTATTTGCTTCCCAGTGTCAGTTATTTTTAGGTTATCATCTGGGACGAATTGCTAAACAAACCGACAAAACACCATTAATTTAGTCTTTTTGACGTGGTGGAGTATGTATCACACAGTATACAGTAAATTAAGCACTTGCTGCTGACATTGCAAAAGTGATATGTGTGTGTAAAAATATATTATCATGAGATAGGTACATTTTGGAAAGGTTTAAAGCGTTTTTAAAGTTAAAAAAACCGATAAATTTGTTGTATCCTCTAGTTGGTCAAAGGTGTGTACAGAATGGAAGGAAGGTTTCTTAGAACAATAATTAACTATTTTTTTTCACAATTAAAATAAGTCTAAGTCAAAAAAAGTAACTCACGGTCAAGTCCACGTCATGCACCAGTAAAGTGAGACTTTACTAGGTTTGTATGGAGTGTTGGAAACAAAACGAAAAGTTATTTTTCTCAGCATTATACTATTCACCGACACTCGTGCAGTACAATCCACCATTTTTACACATTAAAAATCGAAATAACACAAGTTTTGGAAAATAATACAATGACGCGACATGACTTTATCACGTTCCCACCAAAAAAAACCTACTGCGATATGTCATTGTAGCCTCCGGAGATAGAGATAGATTGAGTAGCCTCAAGATACTCCGGACTTATAGAGGAATCAAACAACAGTCGTCAAAATCGCTCCAGGTTTTGACTACAGTTGGTAATATAGGAACACACAAGCATACATACATTATACTCACATATACAAAAAATATTCCTTTTTTTCCTTTCCTTTCCTCAAAACCCTCCGTTTTGGGCAGTCGGGTAAAAAATAAGCAAGAATTAGGTGAGACAAAACCAGTCCCAATAAATTGTATAAATACGTCACTCAAGCCGTTGACCTCTCTCGCAAATGTTAGGATTTCATTCCAGGAAGCCTAGATTTTAAATTACCCCAGATTTTACATATGTTTGGTTTCACATTCTCAGACGGGTCGAATTAGGGTTTTATAACATTCTGCGAACAGGAGCGAGTTCTTGCTAACATTTCTTTAGAGAATTTAAAAGATTATATTTATTTATGAGAGTTTTTGTTGCGATTCGGGACATACTTTGTGTAAGATAAGTCTGGTATTCCTTAATGTGAACGAAGAAATAAGAAATGGTATTTTAAGAATTCATCATCACTTCATCATCATCATCATCATCATCAGCCATAAGACGTCCACTGCTGAACATAGGCCTCCCCATCGTCACTTGATGATCTGTAAATCTGAAAGTAAATTTTACCTTTTTTACATTTTTATAGCAAAAACATCTGAATCGAATTTGATATAATCTGACAAAAGAGTAGTGTGCATCAGTGCCTATTTGAAAGTTGCTAGAAATAGAAAGATCACGATAAAAGGTTTTTTTTAAAACTATTTGTACTGTTTCTAAAATTTTCTAATATTAATATTCCCACAACCTAATTAACATTATAAACTAATAAATTGTACCAAATAAAATATTTAAATTGAGGTTACTTCATTAGAAATCAAACAACAAAATTTGAGGTTGTTTGAACTTGATTGCAGTTGATAAGGTTGATAAGGTTGCCTGTAAGAGATAATTATGTAAGCGATAAGGCCGCCAGTTGGTTTAAGTTTTTAAGTCTATTTTTGTTATAAATGTACCTATATCATTACTGGTGTACACAATAAGACTTGTCTATCTATGGCAGCATAACATAATATTTAAGAATGTCATTGTATTCATTGCACTCGTCATTGTGTACACTTTTACAATGGGAACAACAAAGAAAAAGCGAAAGAAAAAAACGGCTTCTCCATAGAAAAATGTCATTCACCTTTGGAATTTATGGAACTGTTGGGTTTTTTTTCGCGATTTCAGAGTGGATCCATAGTAAACAATTGTTCATAATGATGTGTACTATTCTACATGCATGTGATATACGATGTGTATCCTAGAATATGTATATCGTCTTACCCATAGGTTCTCAACCTTATTTGCCCACTTTGACTTTTTTTTTTCTAGAGCCCCTAATTTTATTTACACGAATCTGAATAGATATTTATTTATTTACGATTATATTGAAACGTATATTTACGTATATTTATATAGATAAGAAACGATATGACCCCTATCTTATTTCTGAGTTTAAAGAAGAATGTTTCAATGAAAACATTTTTTTTATCTGCTCACTCTGTGCCATCTCGACGCCCCCTAAATTCCTCAGTGTTTTCTACTGCCCTTCGGAAAGTCTCATGCGTCCACAAGGGGGCGTTACCTCCGACGTTGAGAACTTATGGTCTAACCGAACACTCAGTATAGTTTATCTCTAATAGTTCTATTTTTGGGAATTTTATGAATATTTTTGTTTACAGAAATACGAGAATCTGTGTCTGTGAATTCTTCTGTGTCAGTTAAGCATTGTTAAAATAAAACGCGTAAAATATAAGGTATTCTCAACAAAACCCACTACATATCCAATTCCCCGTTACAATCCCAGTTCCAGCCATTTTTTAATGAATAAAAAATATTTTCCACCGGCGAGTGTAAATTAATAACGAGAATAGAGACTTCGGCGTGGAATAGAGTTGCCCTCGGCATAATTATATCTTAATGTCGGGTAAAATTTGGCATTATAATGATTGAGACTTTCTGTATCAGCCTTTAAACATCCCACTGCTGGGATATCAGCCTACCCTCCAAGATCGATTAGGCCATATCCACTACGCTAGTCCAGTGTGGTTTGGCGGATTCACATACACCATCGAGTTTCTTCTCCGGAAATATGCAGGTTTCCTCACGATGTTTTCCTTCACCGAAAAGCGAGTGGTATATCCGACCGTAAGTTCCAAAGAAGTCATTGGTACGGGCCCACACGGCTTCGAACCTGTTACGCTTCACGAATGTGAAGCGAAAATCAAATATTTTTTAAATTCCTGCTTATTTAAAAAGGAAATCCATTCTATTCATCCATATCCACAAGTTCCTATATCTCACTTCGTGTGCTCGCACATTCGACAATCAACTAACAAGTGCAGTAATTTGATTGGCTCGGTGGACTCGCGTCCGTCCGCAAGAACAAGAATTGTTTAAACAACTTCATTGGTTCAACAAGAATTGTTTAAACAAATCATTCAGTTTGTTCAACTCCCCAGTTAGTCTCGTATGTGGAAAGGTAATTTCGTTTTAGGTTTGCTAGTTTAAATAAGTAAGTTAGTCATGAAGACATACGAGTAGTTATTATAAAACTTGTGAAATATAGAATTTAAGAGCTGTGCCCTGAAGTTTATTCCTATAAATAAATGTAATAAGGCCCCTATTCTCAAAAAATTGAGAGTGAGATTCAATCTTATCTCGAAAAAAATGACGAACTTCGAGATTTCTTATTCTCAACGCTATCTTTCGAGATATTCACGATGGCGAGCGTTCGAGATACGTCGAGTGGTCGGAGGCAATCGAGACGAGAGACGATCGAGATTGGAATCTCGAAATCGACATCAATTTATCATATCTCCGAATAGGGGTCCTGTTCTGTGCTCAAGACCTAGTTTTACATCGCAAGCAACATTGTGCTAACCTTAGCATTAAATTGACTGTACGATATCTCCACGATTTAGATACGGCTTTAGGTAGGTATATTATTTATCGTGTGACCTATCTCCAGACCCCTGCGGAGAAAGATTAACAGCCGTGGACTCACACAGCCGTTATTTCTAGCAGAAAAATAATCATATTCATATTATTTATTTGTCCCTTCCTTCGTAAATTGAGGCTGAAATTCAGATTCGTTGGCGACGTTTCAATGCCTATCGGGTTAATATTTCTAAGGCCCATTGCGTGAAAAGAAATACGGTATGGTCAGAATGATAAGTTACAAGTTACTTTTTGTTTCTTTACGTATCGTAGGTATGAATATTAATTTAAGTCCTGGCGAGTTAATTTTCTATAACTTAAAGAGATCGACAATATGCTTTTTTAAGCAGCAGTAGTTATCGACCGCATATTAAAATTTGTTGCAGTTTTTGCTGCAGTGTTTTTGACAACTTCGCGGTTTTAATGAGACATATTGGTTGCGAAAAGAATTTAGAACTGTTTTTCTAAAGAGCTGATTGTTCTTTGTTCGACTGTTTCTCCTCCGACAAAGGTCGGAGACTTTGTTAAGAACAAACACTGTTTTATAACGATTTTATACAACATTGATTTTTGGTCTAGACCATGGAAATGAAAGCATGAGAAAAAAAAGAAGACAGAGAAAAGTTTAATTAAACTGTAGAGAAGCTCCATAATTATACGTCGAGCTCATGATGTAAGCTCGATAAATAAAATCAATGCTGCGTACAGTGGCGATCAGACGACGAAGCCCCGAAATGTGCCACTTTCAATGCACCGGCCTTTGTCCCATTGTGCTTTTGCACTTAAATGTACCACCACAACTTTACATTTTCTATTGAAATATCAGCCCAGCACCTTTAATGTAAAGCATTAAGGTGAATATTGGAATAAACAATAGCCTGGTGTAGTGTTATCATGGGGATGTATTAAAATTACAATGAAACACGGTGAGCGATGGCCGGCGAGAATGAACGATTATGCAGATTTTTTTGAATTATCGGCGCACCACATTTGTGGCTGTGAGCTTTTCTTTAGAATAATTTTATTGTGCAAGAAATCTTGAAAACTTTTGACCAATTTTTTTTTGGCCCTGGAAAAATAATGTCTCATTTTACTTATCATAGCATACAACCAATTACATGTATTTTACACGTAAGGCTCATTTCCGAGCGCCGTGATGATCTGGACCAATATTCCGGAAAATTTGTTATCACTTATGTCAATCAGTGGCCTAATGAATGGTGTTACTGTTTGTGGTGTCAAGACGTTAAGCCATCGCTTCCAATTGTCCTGTTGGCAACGTCGATTCTGTAGTTCCATTTTCTATATTAAACTAAATTTGACAGCTCTAAAAATGGTGACACCCTTTTCTTAGACAAATTTTACTTGTGTCAGATTAGTTAAGCTTTTCAAGATTGAGATATATATATTATTTTTTTATGTATCTCGTTGACGAGACGAGCAAGTCGCTCACCTGATGTTAAGCTTCACGCCTGTCCATAACAATTCTGTGTCATCCACAATTTTGGACTTCAACAGTTCAAAACCATGTGCGGCAATGCACTGCGCTCGTCACCATGAGATATTAGATGATAAATCTCTTTATGCCTAGCAATTACACCGGAAATCCGGAACACAGAAATATTTGCTAACTACTGCTTGGCGAAGAATAACTAGCAAAGGTGTGGGTTGTGGGTATAATATTTTTGTCAAAGTAACCGAGTACAAAATTCATTAAAAAAAACCTCGACTTTCACACGATTTTCAATAGATCTTTGGTTTAGTTGTAATTAGGATTTATTCTAATTGACTAGCGTGCACTAAAGCCATTTCTTTTCACCTACACGCGAAAGTGTATAGCGCTATCTTTTTCTCGAAGTTGTTGTTAACAGTCGTCACTATATCCATAGACAATATAAGCAATTATTGCGTACATGTATCTCGGAATCCGCTGTAACAAGCTAATCTGTCTGCAAAACGGCGCTTATTAAAAACATCCCAATGATGTATCGCCAGTAATTTCCGCGCTGCGCCCCTCGCCGGGCCGGTCGACGACGTCACGACTAGACAGTACCTGACTTTACACTTTCTAGTACTTGGCTGGTGACGCATATTTATATACCTCAAGTTGAAAGTCTGTCGCTAAACACCTTAGTCTATTCCCACCGAGCCAGGTTCTGTGTGTTTACCATCTTCGACCACACCGTGATTTGTATTCAAACACCTAGCCTGTCAATCAAAATTTTTTTTAGGTAATTTTGTTTTAATAAAACGGGAATACTTACTCACGTTAAATTGAGTCGGTTATTCCGACTATAGTTTCGATCACATTCGGTGACCTTTATCGAGGAATTCTCAAACTATTCAAGGACAATATAGGAACTTCCATCACTGGAGTGGTCTCCACCACGTCGGAGAAGACGCCGCGTAGGGACGTATTGTGCTCGTGATTTATAGGTTTCTTAATAAATATGTCGAGTGGTTCCCCGACTCCCCCCCCCCTCCCCCCTTGCTCCTCACGGCTTTATTATTAATTGTTCTCGCCTCGATATTAATTACTGCAGATTGATCGCCTCAATACATTCATGGGGTTTTATGGATTCGGTTGTCTGGTTGGATGTTGAACAGATGAGAAACTAAATTGTAGTTATTATGGGTAAGCCTGGCGCTTACCATCAGGCATATGACTTACTCATGTTGCCCCTCATTATCTTTACTATAGAAACTGTAGAGATAGCTTATATCTATGCTATTCTTATAATATAGATAGATAGATAAACTCTTTATTGTTCACACCAGAATGTACATAGCTAGGACAGAAAAATAAAATAAAAATTAAACTAGTGTAACAACTGGCGGCCTTATCGCTGAAAGCGATCTCTAATATAAGGATAGCACAGATATAAGATTAAGACTATATTATAGAGTCAGTAGCTAAGTACCTAAGTATGTATCTCCTTTTATTCAGATGCTCGAGTCTGTTACGGAGTGGGAAAACATACCTACACAACACACTCCTAAAGAACCTTAATATTATCGTGAAGCGGTTTGTTCTTGACTGGCAAAAAAGCTGATTTTAAGAGTTTGTTCAGCAGCCTGACTTGATAGCCAGATCCCATTCCAGGCAGGTGCTTACCATCCTCGCTTACCACAAAATCACCATTAGTGATTTTTTGGTGAAATTGCTAGCCTGGCAAGTATAAATAAATACCACAATATAATTGCAGTGCAATCTTGGATCAAGTTAATTGCAAGTTTTTGATCAAAGACTGATGGCAGCAGTACGATGCGATCAATCCACCTCGTCGGCATCCGGAACATTTTTAAATTACAGCTTTCAGCTTTTATTCCTCTGTTGCCGGCGCGAGTCGAAAGAACGCGAAGAATGCTGGACCTCGCTAATTGATCGCTCCACAATATTGCCGGACACGTTACTCGAGAAAATAGTACTAAAAAAATATCTTGGTATAAAGACGAACAAGCATCGTGAGCAACGAGTAATATTGTTAAAAAAAAACACAACATACCCGACTGCAAAATGTAGTCTATGTCACTCAAGCCGTAAAGAGGAATCCGACGACACCTCACTCGTCAAAATCGGTCAAGCCGCTTAGGGTACAGGAGGTACTATACGAACACAAACAAGGAGGTAAGTTTGCTGTAATGCGAAAGAGTGAAAGTGCAAAAGTTGAGTCTAACAGTGAAAAAAATTGTTCTGTGTAACTCCACACAAAACACATTTTTACAGAATATATTTATCTTCACAGTATCTTATTTTTTGTGATTATGCGTCTGTTCTACCTACACACATCATTGTCAGCCAGAAGTGTTTAGCAGTGTGCGTCACACTGCTGAACGATAGTCTTGCCTCTTTCATCCACCGGTTGCTCGCGACTTGCACACTGTCAGCGGTCCACCTAGTGGGAGTCCTACCTAAGTTGCATCTTCCGGTTCGTGGTCGCCACTCAAGACATTTCTTCCCCATTGGATGTCAGTTAAATTAACAAATGAACTACCTACATAATTATAACATTAAATAATCATAATCAATTTATTGATAACGTTTAGTTACAGGTCATTCAATATGTCGTACAATATTGTACAGACCTAAGTATTATAATTTAAAATATAATCACGATGTGAATTTTCAATCAACAAGATCAGGTGTTATTTATTTTGGTTGTTACTTGTAGCTAGAAATAATAAGCGATATTTGTGCCTGTTTGCACTCAAGTCAAAAAAGATAAAACTTAGATAAGCATCACTTAGATCCTCGGGTTTCTGAAACGTTTGCTAACTTTGACAACAGATTAAGTTTTGATTAAGGCTGTGTTTGTCATTTATTTAGTGCCAGACATCGCAGAATTAGAATTAATCTGTTGTCAAAGTTAACAAACGTCTCAGAAACCCGAGGCTAGTCGAACTTGAGCTGTCAAAGGAAAGAACATGTCCTACGCATTTAGGCAACCTCATAAGTTGGTGCAACGCATTTTTCATTGTTAGGTACGTCCTAGAGAGCTAAGTATGAACTTAGGAGCTGTTAAAGTTTAGTGCTGTCAACTATTAGAATTAGATTATGCTTAGATTTTTATGGCTGATAATAATATATTATTTTGATTTGATTGATCTGCACCACGAGAACTGCAGGTATCACTCAACAAAGACAATACAGTGCAGCATCAATGGCTGCTCTATTTTGCGGCCTACAGGCCTATACTGCCGAATTAAGAAAATCGCGTTATTCTTATAAAGTGCTCGAAGCGATGTTGTTCAAATTTGGTAAAGTTATATAAGCTTAATCTTGGGTTTTGACGACGAAAATTACCAAATTAAACAACTTTAGAATCATTTAAACATTTAAAACTGATTTTCTTGACGACAACATGTCAAATTTGCACAGATGATACGTCTATATTATTCCGGTGAAATCCGGCAAAACCACGGGGCGTCGTTAGTACGTCTATAAACTCCCAGAATTGGGAAATTCAACGATCGTAAAAATTCTTCCACATTAACGGAGATCTATTACCAATAAAAGTCCTCATTAGTTAACTCCTAAACATTACCACTTCGAGGACGTTTTATAAGTCCTCGATGGAGGGACGTTTGTCCTCGATGACATTTGTTACAGAGTAGCACATTGTCAGCTGCTATCATTACCGACGGTTAATTTTTACGGCGAATTTTAGTGACGCCATATTTGGGAAATAACTCAAAACGACTGACGCAATGGAATGATCGAGGCAGTAGATAAGATCTGTCTAGGTATTTAAGAACTAGATTCTAGATCTATATATATATATTTATGTAACTCATTATTTTAACTCGTTTAAAGCAGTTAGCGACTGCTGCATTAACGAACATTATGCTACTTAGCGATGAGATAGGCAAATCGTTCACCTGATGGTAAGAGTCACGCTTGCCCATATCAATTCAGAGCTGCTCATAATTTTGAATTTCAGCACATCAAAACCTTGCGCGGATATGCACAGCGCTTGTAAGACAGAGAGATATAAGAGACGACAAAAAAAAATTAAATTAAAAATATGTTTCACTGGAAACAGCCCGTCATTACCTTGACACTATATTATACAAAAATGCAATTTCGCATTGCTATACATTTAGCAATGATCAATCTATAAACGCGAGAGATGAAGTGTGTATTTAAGGCCATGCTCCCCGCAAGAGATTTTTATTTTACATATTTCCAATATTTTTGAAGATCCAAAATCACTATGAGATAAATAAAATCAGTGAGTTATATACTTACAACACTATTGCCAATAGCGAATAGTAATTTTCATGTTAGTATTCTAAATTTTAGCGAATAAGAAGGAAAAAAATGTTGTAGCTGCTTATATACAAACGGCGTCAAACGCTCCTAGTTGTTATATACGCTTATATACGGTGATCAAAGGTTCTTAGTTGTTATATACGCTTATATACGGTGGTCAAACGTTCCTAGTTATTATATACGCTCATATACGGTGGTCATACGTTCCTAGTTGTTATCTACACTTATATACGGTGGACATACGGCGGGTACGCGAAGGTATACTTAGTTTTGACAAAGCTCTTTCACTGGTTCCTAGTATAGGGCGGGTGTCGACCGGTGTAAAAGTTAGTTTTATTACTCAAAACTCGTCTTTATTGCCCAAAGAGCGTTCTTGCGTCGCGAGTTAACTTCTGGCGTTAAAATTTAAATATTTTCTTTATTTTGATTGTTATTATTCAGAATTCTGTCTGAAACTAAAGACTTTATGCATGAGAAGTAACTTTTGAAATACTGAAGTGACCGTTTAAATGACGGCACTCCAACTGCATCGTAACGTCTAAGAGTTCTAAAATGGTAGATTATTATTCGAAGATAACTTACATAACGTTGATTCAATCTTCATTAAAGGTTTAGGCAAGTATTTTTTTTCTTTTTTTTTTAGTTCTTGGTGACTGGACGAGGAAGTCGCTCACCTGATGTTAAGCTTCACGCCTGCCTATAACAGTTCAGTGCAATCCAGAATTGCCCAGTAATTACGCTGGAAACAATATCCTACCTTCAATCCGGAACACAGTAATGTTTGAACACTACTGCTTGGCGGTTGAATAACTGGAAAAGGTGTGGTACTGCTCCAGACGGACTCTGCCGAGGAGCCCTACCACTACAGACTAGTACTTAGTTGATGCAAATACATTTATCATGTTCGAATATGAGTATAATTGAGCAAGGGGTTGTAAAGATTTAGGGGTTGCAAGGTCTAAGTTTGGGGAGAAATACTGGTAAATGAACGAGCGAAGCGACGACTCAGAGATGATGAATAAGGGTGTTTGTATGTATATTTGTTAGACGATAACTTGAGTACCGTTATACCCAGACTACATGGAACTTGTATGCAAGTAGTTCATACAAAACTAACAGGTCACGGTTCGGGGCAATTAACTAACATTTTTTTAATTATATTTTTTTTATTTTTGGATACCATTTAACGTCCTGCGTTGTTTTATTTGGTTAGTATTTAGTAAAAAAAATGATGGTCAAAGATATTCCATTCATAAAATTAAAATAATATAACGGAATTCTCGACATAAAGGAGGTGTGACACCGCGCCACGTCACGTCGTCAGCCAATCACGTCGCGCGACATCGGCGTCGTGAAGACGTAAATATGTGAGTAATCGCGGCTATAACTTACGGGAGACAATACGAGATGAGGTGCCACATATGGCGGTAGGATGAGGGCGCACTGAGGCGATTGTGTGTGTTCAATGTTGAAACACAAGAATATGCTTAGGCATCTCAAGTTACAGAAGTATATTCCATCTAACACATTAGAATTTAAGTTTCAAATTTAAAAACAGCGAGAGGCCTTGACATCTCATAACTAGTTTGCCCGCTCGCCTAGGCTACAGTAAATGAAATACCCTATTTTACATCATTAGGGGTTTTTATTCATTTTTTATGCTTATAACATAAACCAAGATTCATTGAATAATCATGAAAAAATATTTTATTTCCATACAAACTTTCGGAGTCCATTTGACACCGTGACACAAGTGAAATTTCGCAAAATCCGTCCTTGTTGTTTACCTAGACCATTTGAGGAATAATGGGATCAAATTCCACATCTCTATCATGCGCGGTTTGGTCTGTGCGTTGATTCCTAAAAAAAAATTCTAAGGGCAAAGGGCTTGTTCTTTTATATATATATAATATATATATATAAAAGAACATGCCCTTATATATATATACTTTTTGAACATTACATCGGGTGTGAGGGTAAAGAGGCATTGTCAATATTATTAGTGTTATTATACTACTGTGCGGTGCTAAATCGGAAAATATCGATTTATCAGTCAGCATAACCTTTATTTTTTAATAGTGTATTAGTGACAAATTTTTTAAATTAATTAGATCATAAAGTAATTCTTTGATGTGAACTCATAATTATAATTATGACAAACAAATTCAAAATGTGTCCAATAAATCCTGAGTTTTTTATAATACTAGTTGTTACCCGCGACTTCGTTCGCGTTTCGTTGACATAAAAGTTTCCTATATCCGTCTTTGTGATATACGGTAACTCCTTATCAAATTTTATCAAGATCCGTTCAGCCGTTTAGCCGCGATAACGCGACAAACATCCAGACAGAGAGACAAAGTTACTTTCTATAATTTGCTAGATGGCGTTGATCTAAAAAAGCTATTTTAAACTATTTTAAAGTTAATAATTTTAGAATAAAAAAGAAAAGATTTCATCGAAACCATTTATTTAAATTTGCTCCGCCATAATCGCTTAACTATCATAATCGAGATTATCTTTGCGCCACCCGTGAAGCACGTATCATTAAGGAGTGGCCACTTGCCCACCTGTGGTCTTCATTATCAGTTCCCCTTCGCCAAATGATAATTTATAAATATAAATGATTGAAGGATATATTTGACGAGTTTCCTCAATTCCCATAGATCCCATCATCAGAACTAGATTTTGATAAAAATGGGACCAATCTGGAAGTATCTCCTTTCAAATGCAAAAATAATAATTTCAAGCGTTTTATAAATGATGGAGTTCTGAGATAACAAATATTTAAAAAAAACAACCGAATTGAGAACCTCTTCTTTGGAAGTCGGTCAAAAAGACAGCTCTTCGCTCGTGCCCTTCCTATACATCAAAATAAAAAGAGTCATGCTCTTTGACTTGCTTTTGACACAACTGTAAGTACACTGAAGTGTTCACTTTGTGTACACGCAACTTAACTCCCGCGACATCCTGTCACTAGCACACATAATCTATGCCGACACGACAAACAACTAATAATAGCGACTAATTGTCGCACGCGGCGTCACCTGCTGGGACAACAGTCCTGCGACACGCTGAGACAACTGAATGTATTATGTTTATGTGCCTGTTATCCACTACGGGATAAAAATGCATAGCCAGATACGAGAGCTACGAGGAAATAGTTGAGGGCCCCGTACGCATTAAAATGTAAAATATCTACATTACTACACGAACGCCTTTACAGGCCATGTATGTTGCAGCTTTGGCGGCGGGCGGCTAGTAACTGGGTGCATAGAGTATTAAGGATAGCCCCAATAGTCATGTGCAGCAGAGCACAAACGCTGCTGAAGATTTATGATGGAAATAATAGCTTATACAATCTTCCTGCATACGGCATTGGAATCCCCTGTCAAAGATCTGTGCTATGGTAAACTGACTTTTGGGCTCGTGGATCGTTAGAGGTAACTCTAACTATCCACCTAAATAAGCCCGACGAGGACGACTGCGTCGAGTGGCTCACACTGTCATAGACAGAGATGTTTCGGGACAACATGCGAAGCTGTCAGGAAAAAACTGAAGCTCAGTGCTGAGGGTTCCAGTGCATTTTCTTGGATATCTCGGCACCATCCGTCAAGAACCAACGCAGAACGCGGGGGTTTTTTTAAAATATAATCTTCGATATATATAAAGCAAAGTCGGTTTATTTACACTACTTATAGGTCAAGAAAGGCTGGACCGATTTTTATAATCTTTGATTTGTTGTATTTGTCTCCACCTCGAATAGCAAAATAACTAGTAAAACATCAGAAAAATTACAAGGTCTGTATGAAGAGTCTAGCAAGGCCGAAGGCCGAGCTTGCATCGCGTACGAAGTCGCGGGCACCGGCTAGTTCCTTTTAAAAGACACTAAAGATTGGTTATTAAGGATTCAGTTTGATGAAAGAATTTCTGCAATTAAAGTAACGTCTGCGTCAATCAACTAGTTCCACATATCCTGGCTGCACCCCAAAGCCACTGGGTACCTTGTGAAGATTTTCTTCTCGTCAAAAGTGGTAGGGCTCTTCCGCAGAGTCCGCCTGGGGCAGTACCCCACCTTTGCCAGTTATTCAAACGCCAAGCAGTAGTGCGCAAATTGAAGGGCAATGTTTTCAACGAAATTACTGGGCATAAAGAGATTTAACATCTAATATGTCATGGTTACGAGCGCAGTGCATTGCCGCTCATGGTCTTGAAGTATTGAGGTTCAAAATTCTGGATGGCACTGAACTGCTATGGGCAGGCGTGAAGCTTAACATCAGTTGAGCGACTTGCTTGTCTCGTCAAAAAGTTCCATAAAAACAAAAGAGTCAAGCCCGTGTAGTAACTGCGGTTCAGCCCGTGCCCCGCTAGTAAACTCTCCCTAGTATTCCCTAACGTGCGTTCGTCACACTATTTATTTTTTCCGTCGCTTTACGAGGAAACGCGAGTAACGCGCTCGTAAATCTAGCGCTTTAATTATTAATAATGTAAATATACGATCGGAACATATGCGGCTTGCGGGAACTTGAATATGTTTGCTTTTTGTACGATTGTGGAATAAGTTTTGCTTTGAATTATGGAAAAAGGAATAATGTAGATTGAGTCGGTGTAAAAGGTTTAACGAACTATATTGTGACTATATTGACTCTGTGGTGTTGTTCTTGTTTTCTCAACACACATGTACAATATTTTCACATGAAATAGGAGAAACAGTTTGGACGTATAAGTACAAACTTAAACTAAAAAGTAGAAAATAATATTTTAGTTACTTCAAAGCAAAGAGCATTAAAGCAGTCAACGAACTTATTGGTACTTATATACCTATTTACAATTTATAATCAGTTATTTTTGAAGTCGGTGCCAGCCGGGACAGGCAGTAGCCGCGCCGCCGCCCCGTGCCGTTCGAAAGTTTGTTGCAAAGGCAGGATTAAACTGTTCTTCTTAGTTTTGAGGTAACAAATATAACAAAAAACAGTCTACTTATAACCTCTTCCTTTTTTGGGAAGTGAGTTAAAAAAGGATTGGAGCTTCGCTATTTTTATATTGGAAACATGTAATTCATTTTACAACAAAATCTCAATTATTATTCTCTCATAGGCGCAATAAGACCCATTAAGCTTTTATTAGATTAATTCCACTATTATGTTAAACTTAATTAGAAAAATAAAATGTTTACGTCGATAAATTTAATGTAATAGGTAGGATGCTCTACCATTTTACATTTCTACCAAAACGAAAGCATAGTGAATACAAGTTGGCTACTTCAAACATTAGAGAATAGACACATTGGGAATAACAGAAACGCTACTCAAGAAACTAATTTTCACAGTTCGCAAGTTACACATATTTAGATAGGAAGATAAGGGACACTATGATTACCAGAGTCCGTACCGTGGCGTCCTTATTGCGATGATTGTTAGATGGGGCCCCGAATTATTAGAATGGAATTATTGCTAAAAGCATCTAAACTAGGATGGTCTAGTGTAGTAGAATTTTGTGTATTCAATTAAAACCCTACATAATATATATTTATTATATTTATTTTTTTAATGTACCCTATATACAAATATATATGATACAGAACAGAACCATATATATATTTATTTTACATAGAATACATCTATGTTTTCTATGTAAAATAACTAATAAGAACTAATACATATAACTAATAGAATACATAGATGTATTCTATGTAAGTTTTTTTTTACATAAAAAGTATTTATGTATTCTATTAGTTAGCTGATTCCCATAGTACAAGCTTGCTTAGTATGGGGCTAGATGGCGCTGTGAAAAACGTCCACCAATATTTATTTATTTTTAGTTTTTGCTATAATAATACTTTTGACTTTTCCGTCATTTATCACGTCTACGTAACTCGAATTAACTTAACTTGAATTTGTGTATCGAATCAAACTTTCTAGAATTATTCTTGTAATTTAGAACTTAACACTGAAAAAAAAAACCACTACTGAAAATATCAAATAATTGAAACCACATTAGCTGCTTCTGATAGCTAATTTGATTTCTGTATACGTTACTGCCCTTATTTATAAGGAGTATTCTGTGGTTACTGCAATATTATTGTGCATAGTAATGGTGAAATTTTCAAATAGGTTTCGATCAAAGACATATAGGATAGGCTCCTAATCATCAAATTAAACTGTCCCCAAAAAAGTGATCCAGTATTTATGTACCTGTCAAATCAAATTAAGTGACCCATACAATTGTCATTCTCATCTCATACTGATAACATCTCCGACAAATCAGACAAATAGCGGTAAACTGTGCAATAAAATCTTGCCGAAGTTACAATGGTTCACATGCCTTATTTATAAGGAGAATTCTGTGTCGATTATCTTTTATTTCAAGTATAGAATCTGAGGTTTCATGCCACAGCGCTCTAGTAATCAAATCTCGTGGCACCTCGCAGTCTACTGAACAATTTGCGCGTAGTGAGTGCGAATTTGAATATTGTACGCTACAGCTTGCTTGGCCCCTTTAGTGCCGGCGCTTTTATACAACTTTTACTTTGTAGATTACTGTTCCCTCGAACAACGAGGCACAGTTCACGAGCCAGTGGGCGAACGATACTAAAATAACTGAAGGAAAAAAGAAGTAGCGCCACGTTCTTTCGTTTCAATTTTCTTTTCGTTTTAGCCTGCTTTTGGCTTAGGAATAAAAATTGATGGCGACCATAATTGTAGCAAACTGCCTTTTTTTTGCTTCGTAGTGTGTAGTTGCTGACAGAAAACGTATGAAACTAAATTCCCGCTTCCCGCCAGAGTTCGCACGTTTTCAACGTAAAATGATACATTGATTTTAACTTTTTAGGAAAATAAATAAATAAAAAGAAAAGTTCTATATTATTTAATTATACTCGTACCTACCAATAGAAAAATAATTCTTGAAAAAGTGCCGTGAATCGGCCTATTTCGCATAGACTTTTCAGGGGCCTAGCTTATTTAGAACAATCCAAGCGTGGGCTCAGTATACCTACTAACTGTGAGGTATACTGTGTCCAAAGCCAGTACTCACTAGGTAGTAGGTTGCCTTGAGCGCGTCGGTCATTAAAGAAAGTAATTATTTCTTTTTTTTCTCTCGTAGTTCTTTGTTGAAAGTTTGTTTAATTGTCAAAGTTAGTGGACGCTGAGCCCGCGCCTGAAAACTTAATGAATTACTGATAAATCCTTTACAATAAAAAGTTTACCGAAGTAGTTTCGGTAGTACTCTACACTTTGAAATGATTATGTACGTAATAGTACTAAAGGGTGCTTCGTGCTGTTTGATGTTAGCAAGATACGAGGGTTCGTATGCTCGTTTTGTCAGAGACCGAATACTCCAAGCGTAGCTCCGGAGGACCAGCGGTGGCGTGATGACATAACTTACAGAAATTGCTTAGCGGAAAAGATTGGCGAAGAAGAGTAGAGGATTTTGCCCTGCAGTGGGTTAAATGAGCTGCCGAAGATGATGATGAACCAGTTGCTTCTTGCGGTTTTTCACCTAATTTTCCGTACATATATTTTTTTTCGAGATAAAAAAATAATACGACCCCTGATGCAAACTAACTTTCTTACTTTTCCTATTCCTTTGCTGATACTTATCGAGAGCACAATAAAAATACCAACAACGGTTATTCTTAAAGTTATTACATTTTTAAAACGGTACATTTGATCAAAAAAATATTTACCACACCCACAGACGTCTACAATACTACTAGTAGAAGTAGAAGCAGTAGTAGTACTAGTAAAATAGATATCCCGGAAGACCCGGGTATGTCCTTAATCTGTGACCAGAAACATCGGACGACGGGCAGCAGCGTCCTCTTAGTAAGCGATGAACGTTCTGCGACCTCCAAGCCGCATGTCAAGCGTAGAATTATGGTAATCACCCCCCAATATGCCTCCATATTATGGGCATCGTCCAGCAAAGGACATATAACAGCTGATAGGAACAGGAAAATAGACAGCTGTGCGATGTCTCATGCCAGTCTACGTCCACGAATCTGACGACAACTCATTTATCAAAACAAATTGAAGCGCTTAGGCTGTGGGTAATAAAATAGAGACACGTCGTAACACGTTGAACACAATATCCTCATTTTGGTTTTGCTATTGTCAGGAATAAAATAGGACCGTGCGGACCAGGCAGACAAAAACTCACGTTTGAAATTGTCCCAACCTACCACGCACTCCCCATTAACTAGTATGACCGTTATAAATTGCCCAAATCACTTCCACCCCATGTAGCTACGAGTGGAGCTCGTGACCTGCTGGTGTTCGCCAAAAAACTGTCCTGTCCGTCCGTTCATCAGCCAGAGTTAATATTCCCCTAAGGAAGTAGAATAGGAAGCTCGCTTCTTTCATACTGGAGCTCGGTCAACGGTACCGTCAAGGGTGGTGACGACTAAACTAGCTTATCGACAAGGTAAGGAGTAAGTTAGGCTAAGGATATGCCTTTGTGGTACATTCTTCCTGAGGTCAAAACCCTTGAGACCGGGAATGTATTACTATAATCAGATATAGACTCCTCACCTCTCTCGAGTAACGTAACTGTGGTTTGCTGCTCTCGAGGAACGTAACTGTGGTTTGCTGCTCTCGAGGAACGTAACTGTGGTTTGCTGCTCTCGAGGAACGTAATATTTTTGCAACAACAATTAATGTTTATATTTTTTTATTATTGCTGAGATTTTGCAACAAAATGATGGTGTTGAAATATTAGACCACGCTGTGAATTTTCTGTCATTGAAATTGAAGATAATCCAAAACGTAAATGAATATGAAAAAATTCAAGTGTATTATTAGGTACTCGTACCACTGTGAAATTCCCGAGAAACTCGGCACGTAATAGGAGTTGCCAAGTTCGCCGGTCGGAAAAATTGAAATTAATAATTCAGACATTGTCGGCTGCCTCGTTACTGCCCGCTGCTTCGTTCGACTAATTGGCGCGATGGAAATGTGGGCCGCGGTGGGATACTTCACTGACGATCCGGTGCAGCTTAATTTTCCGAACTTGTAAGTATCTATCAGTGAATGTTCGTGGTATAGCTGTATAGTTCGTGCTCCGATCAAAAACATAAGCATTCGATAGGGAAAGTTTGATCCGATACGATACTGGATGGGTGAGGTGATACTTACCGAAAACAACTCAATACACCATGCTTGAAAATAGCTTACCAATATTTTTGACCGAATTAGCGAAGCGAACAAATGGTCTCAGTTTTAACTGGCAAAATTTGCTTTCATCTGTCCGTAATTTGGTACTCGCGTACAAGTCGTATTTTTCAACCAATCGTCGAAACTAAAGGTGCTATAATTTTTTTAAGAATTTTTTTATACGTCGGCGATTTTTGATTGGGAAAAAAAGGGGGGAAGTTTGATTCGGCGCCATTGACCGGCTGGTTTTGATAGTATTTGGTAAAAACATTCAGTACTCGATTCAAAACAATAATTTTTAATATAAGCAAAATCGGTAAAGAGGCTGTTAAGATATAAGGTCGTCCTGTTTCGCTTCGCGACATCGAACTGGGAAATAAATAAAAAAAAAAAAAAATGAGTACCGAAAGTTTGCCAAATATTAATTAAAAAAATATATGAAATTGTAGAATAGCGATCGTGCAAAAAAGGTTGTGTTCGCGAGGTCTACTATTCACAGAACTACTAGTTCTATTTAGTAGAAAGGGCTCTCGTTTCAGTTTCACCTACCTTTTCAACTGCAACGGAGGCGCAAGCTTGCACAAAATATACTTACCTATTCACTCTTCGTTTGAAGATTTTAAGAGTTTCGATATAATGTTGCAGGTAGAATGTTCCAGATCTTTGCAGTGCGGATAATAAAGAAATTTTCGAAGCGCTTCGTGCGAAGGCGAGGCACGTCCACCGCAAAGGGATGAAGCTACTCCCCGGTCTTTGAGATCAAGTAGCGGACATTTTTCTTAACTGTAATTGGATAACGATGTACTAAAGTTTATACCATCAGAGTGATAGCGGGTCGGCTTCAGGCTATGTACTAAAAATCTACCTTGCTTCATCATATCATTAGTTTGGTTCACGACGGAACCTGTTTAGGCTATAGAAAATCAAACTTACAAAGAAAAAATAAAATAATTAAAGTAAAATAAAAATTAAAATTATTAATGTAGTGATTATAAAGCATCTATACATAGAATAGAGTTTGCCTGTACTCTGGCAAATAAAACTCAATCTTTTTTCCAATCTTTAGTAATCCGATGAATAGTGGATAGCAGAGCTTTTATAGATTATTCGAAAATTATTTATACGATAGAAATATGGCTTTTGTACGCCTAAAAATATGGCCTCAGTTACTCAATCCATCATGAAAGTGAAATATGGCCTGTTAGCAAAATGTCTTCATCATCATAATATTCCAATTAGCCACTCTAAAAGCGGGCGATATTTATCCCCGTTCCATGAAGATTGCACACTGTATCGACTCGGCACCGACTCCGGACCGACTCGATGCTGTGGGTTTTATATAAGGTCACGTATACATGTACTTATGCAATAATCGTGGTGGCATCGATCGCACCCGAGGCATATCGTCATAGCTGTTGGCAAGCCTCGTCTTGAAAAGCATTTTTTTTTAATTTTTTGTCGTCTCTTTGCATTCTAAGCGCACGGGATTATGGTTATAGAGTGCTGCCCGCGTACCAGTACCTACCTAAAATGTTATATGGGCTACGATTCCATATAAGTAAAAAAATATTTATTTATATGCAACTACTTTTACTAAAAGTTTAGTGCGACTAGTGTTGGGGGAAATACAGATTAATAAGTTCGTAATGGCCGAGTTATTGGGTCTAGTTTTAAAATGTTAAGGCCGCCTGAAGGCCTCTGACATAGCTGTTGCGTTGCTATAGCACGATCAGTCGGAACCTAGCACTTAACGACATAATGACATACGGATGTACATGTGGAATGATATCATAAAAAAAGTGGTAGCGCTCGTTGCGTAGATAGATCGACTAAGTATCTAAATCCTTACCGATGACCAAACGTAAGCAACTACTGGCAGCGGGATTACGTTAGTTGTCACTCGCAATCGCAATCGCGGCATCGAGCAAGCGCCAACTTACTCGCACTATACTTGAGAAATCACAGAAGAGTTTTTTTTTTAGCTTCTTGTGTGAGATAGATGTCACAGTTGCAATTGCAAGTGACATTATACGAAAAATACCATAATACCCTGATTATGGTATTTTTCGTATAGTTTAGTCGTTTATTTAGTCTTTGGAGGGTTGGTGACGAAAGGCAACCGTTTTAGGCATTTTTATCTGAATTTCGGGGCTTAAAATATCTGATATATTAACTCTAGTGACTTGTCCTATACGACCACAAATCGCAAGTAAGTTTTGAGTCGACAAAATATAGTGTACGAAGGCCTTTCTGAACCTCTCACAAACCTTTTTACGGCGTTTTCCTCCAGAATTAAAGCCGAAGATACCGAATAACATCGACAGGCCGTATTTTATTTTTATTTATGGCCACCCCGCGGCCTCGCCTCGGCAGCGATTAATCAACTCTATGCCGTCGGCTTAATGACCGTTTTCCTTTGCCTAATGACGTAGAATCCTTGAATGATGTGATAGAAAACGCTTAATTGTTGTTGCTAAAATTTAGAGGTCTCGTTATTTTGAGTTTGTCGTTTGATAAGATGTTTTCATTTGGGTTATATTTTAAGCAGGTATCACACTAACTAATATTGTTGATGATGAATAATATAAATAAATGAGAAAGTTTGTAAGTATGTGTTTTGTTATCATCAAAACGGATGGATTGAATTGAATAAAGTATGGTTGGATATTTTAAGCTACTCTGGTTTTAATGCATAGCGAATTCCATAGAATTTTTATTCCCATAATTCAAACATGCGGCAAAACCGAGCATCGCGAGTCAAACCGCAAGGCACAGCTAGTCTAAAGACTTGCTACAAAGAGAAGGCCTGGACGGCGAAGAGCAAGGCGTGAGCGAAGCATGTCAACAGCTACAGAGTGAGCGCGTTCATACAGTTTTTGTAAAATATAAGAAGCTGTAAGAATTACTACACAGCTTATATTACGTGCGCAGATGCGTCGCAGCACAGCCGCGTGACAATTCTAGCGCGAGTCTGGGGTCGTCTTGTTGTAAAATCATTCCTTAGAGCTTCGCCGCCTCTGGCCGTCGAGTCATTACTCGCATTTCCTTGAATTATACTAATGTTGTTATTCAAAGAAAAAAAAAAACCCCGAATGCAATATTCTTAGCCTTTATCAGTCGCTATAATGAATTCTACAGATATCACTCACATCAAAATTGGTCTGTGCGTTCAGGAATTAAAAACCCAGATACATATATGAATCCTAAAACATAAGACTCCAAAGATTAAGCACAAAGACCGAAGAACCAAGAACTAAAACTTAATTAGACTGTTTCTTTGGGCAGTCATGAAAATACACGCGCGCCCGTGTTAATGGTACCCGCTCTGCCTCTGAAATGCGTTCTGTTTGTAGGAGCTATGTGAATGGAATCTTTTTTGCCGGGAATTTAGCCCATTTGTTGATATTACTGATTTCACTCCCAACATAATTTACTACGTCCTTGGCCGTGAAAAAATTAAATTAATGTCGGATCAGTAATTACGCAGAAAATAGAAAACCCTCTGAAAAGGGAGCCGCAGATGAATAAATCACTACTTTATTCAGATGTTTTACCCCAAACTTAGTAATTAATAGCCAGAATCTAACCATTAATCACTGTTGTTTTGATATAGCACAGCGATTTAAATATCATTTATAATAAATATTTTACTGATTAAACCTATATTAGGCATTAATATTATGATTGGTGTTGTATGTTAGCTATTTTAATTTTAAATGACAAACAAAACTATTCTTAAAAATACTACCAATTCCATTTGTTCCGAAAATGCTGGTCCCATTATCAGTACGTTGTAAGACCGTGATTTGAAGCCACAGATCACATTACGATACCGCATTACGATATTCGTTGTTCCTACAAAAAGTCACCAAAGTTAGAGAAAGACGTGGGTCGCAAGAAGTGCGACCAAGCGTTCTCATTAGGTATCTCAAGGTTACGCCTACTCACGCCTAACTATCAACCAATCAGAGTAATTTCTTATAAGTGTATTCAGACTGATGCGTGGTGCACTACGAGCGTCCTGAATGCTGAATCTAGGGTGTGATCTGTGTTTGAAGCTGACCTTTTGGGATGAAACGGATAAAACTGCCATTCAACTGAAAAGAAAATTAATATTGTAGTACTATTATTATAGCTGCCCACTCGGATATCATCTTGGCCGCCGGGAATCAAACTCTGGACCTTCCTACTCATAAAGCAGACGCGCTTCCAACTGAGCCAGGAGCATAGATAAATAAACATTCCCATTGGCTAAGAGCGTCGTATTAGTAAGGTTTAGGAAAATACTATTTTCCCAAGTATATCCAATAAGCCGTTTTGCTTTGACAGAAACTTTGACGATGTTAATATTTTAAGTTGGTTATAGGTGTAGGAACTTAAGTAGTAGGCATTTAAGTTGGTAGTATGTATATACGAGTGCTTTGGTCTCCAAAGATTTCAGACAAGTGATACCATCAGCATCCGTACATTATTAATGAACGAAAATTATCGTCATAGAGCAAATACCACAGACTAAACCGTAGTTATTACCAAATAACACAGATTAAATAATAGTTACCACGTAATATGTAGTAGGTATTTGGCATCAGTTGGTATTAAGGGGTACTTAATTGAGTTTCAGGTTTACCTGCCCTGCCCTGTACGTTACGAGCAGGTATAATTATGTAACCACTACATTAGTTTAAACCGCATTATCTTGTTTCAATAATTAATTGGAGTGTATTTGCATTGGTAACTAGTTATTAATGTACTTTGACAGTCCATAATGAATTATTGGCAAAACGATATGAGTAGGTATCTACTGTCTAAAATAACCAAGTAGTGTCTTTCCGCTGCAACGTCGCGTCCTGTACAATTGGAATAAGGATCAATTGTTTGTTTTTTACCTTGTATTTATTTAAATTAATATTTTGAATAGAAAAGTATTATGAATTGCCTGGTTTTGGAAAGTAAATCTAAACAATTTATAGCACTAATGTAATCATCCCTAATGTCGGCAGCAGCCGACGACATCAAGCGCGAGACGCGCCGCGGCCCGCAGTGCAAGGCCTAGGTCACGCGCGCATCACTCTTATAGCATTCCTTGAAAGAGGTCACCGGATATGATCTAAACTGTAGTCGAAATAACGGATTCAATTTAAAATGATAATTCCCGTTTTATTATAATAAAATATTCGTAAAGGCCAGCAGCGCAGCAGCGTAACTTGACCTCGAGCCCGTGTGTTTGAAAAACAAGGAACTTTACACACCAAATACGAGCGCAGCACAGCCTTATTGTGACAGTTTGCCAGTCCGCGCTCTTTGTGTGGGATGCACATATAGTTCCTTGCATTACAAAAAGCGCAGTCGCACGTTCAATTTGCCGCAAATACTTTTAACGCATGTTGCTATCGCTCTGCTCCGCTGTTTATACGCGTCTGGTTTGTAGATGACTTTGCAGGCTCACGTTATTTACCTGAAGCTTCTTACTCCTCCAAAACTAAACAATCCAAGCTGTATAATAAGCAAAGTAACCCAGGAAGGTAAACAGCTAAACACTAATAAACCTCATCCTATTTTTACTGATCGTAAAACTAAACATTTTTATGAATTCCCTGAAGGAGATGGCAGTAAAGCCAACAATATTAGAGTACCTTCAATTGACGATGTTTCCTTTAAGGCTATCCGTCATTTTTGGGATGGAGTAAACAAGTGGATCGATCGGTTTAGGTTTGGTTTCAAATGTTTAAGTAAAGGAGTGTACTTATTTTAGTTGTGGCAGATTGTCTACAAAATAACTCAGGATGCTGTTGTTTAAATACAATTAAATGTTCTAATACGTGTCTTACAGGGGTGGAGTCGTAGACGAACAATGAACTATGGTTTCATTTTGTAGCGATGCAAGCTCAGTGGTGAGCACGTTTGGATCGCACGCGCAGGGCGTGGGCTCAAATCCCGACAATAGCCTTGAGCCTTGAGGAAACTATAGCATGGCGGTAGGATAGGGTTCTTTCACTGATGAATGAATACTTTTATCTGTGGGTTCTTTCTAGTACTTGACTGGGGAGCTACAAGTTGAAAATCTTAGTTACAAAATTATACTAAATCATAGTCTTTTAGACGAGCAAAACATGCCACTCTCAAGACCTCTGTCCATAGATCAAACGTGAAAATCTTCGCAGACGTGAACTGAGTGAGTTTCCAAAAAGTCGTCGCGTTCAATTTAATAGCAATAAGTCAGAGAGACCGCGCGGAGCCTGACGCGGCATTTTTACACGCTAGCCTGAAAGAATCCTTACAGCATACGATTTAGAGTATTATTTGTCAATGAACACAAAACATTATTTTATTTTCAATAAGAGTTTCACTGTATGTGCTCAAATTCCGAAATGCTTTGAGCAGAAACGGAAATGCTAGTGAAATGAGAAAGATTAACAAGACTTACATTTGTTGACTACTTTTAAAGTTTACAACGACGACTTTCCTTGAAGAGAATCAACTATATATTCTTTAATAAATCTTGAAGAAAAGTCGTGTTCTGTAAAGCCAGGTAGTCGAACCGGTGAGTCAGCGCTTCTATAACAAGAGCGTGTTTATTTCCTGAGTCCACGCTCGCAGCTCCACCTATCGCCGGGATAAGATCTCTACAATAATTGACAGCAAGTCGAAACATTGAGGCCGATGTATGAGCCGATGTATTATAGGTACTTAGCCGTGAGAATATGATACTTTTTTTTTAACCATGTATTTTGAGATGTGGATCAGCGGCTTCGGGGTGGTTAGAGTACGTAAATATTAACCGATATGACAAAGCAAATGGACGCGGTAGTGAAATCTCAAAAAAAGCAGATTTTCCTTTAAAAAAAGGTTATCCCGATAGGCGTAACAAAACATACGGAAACACTGTTTTTTTATTCGAAATTGCAAGATTTGGGTCATAGTAACTATTAAAAATAGTTGAATAGTAACTAAGATACTTAAATTCTATCTAATTAGATCTTAGTTACTTAAATTGTGAAATAGTTGAATAGTTTATCTTAGTTAGTTAAATCGTTAAAAAGTTGGTATAGCTTCTCTATCACATAGCTGCCGATCATCCACTTCTCAAAATACGCCCTGTATAGTGGAAAATGAGCATACAGAGCACCTGATGGTAATTAGTCACCGTTACCAAACTTTACATTCTACGGTAGCGTGCAGATGTAAACGCCACTCGAGGTCACCCATCTGAAAATTGAATAGACGTTGCCTGAGGTCACTAATCTAAGACTAGCTAGATAAGTCACGCCACGCTACAATAATACTACAAAATAATCACCCCCGAAACAATAACATTCAAAATAACATCCCCGTACGATTGAACCGCTGAAAAATGCTTCTATTTCTTCCAAAAGTCCTGATATTATGTTTCAGGTACGGAAATTGATAAAGTTTCCTGGGAGATCGGAATTATTGAAACTCGACGCGAGCACAACAAAATTCAATAAGTGACTGTCAGTGATTGGGATGGGGAGGCGGCGGGACTTCCGGAGGAGGTCCAGGTGATAAAAGACAAGCGGGAAAATATTCTATTACTTTGGTTTTTACAAGATGTTTCGTTAAAGGGTTTACATTTCTTCTAACTCTTTAAATAAAGTATAACAATAGCAATAAAAAAACCTCCACAGTTTGACAACGTGACGTTTAATATATGCGATTATAAGCACTCGCCATTCAACATTACATATATCTGTTGTTATTTAAATATTCCGATTACTAGTTTGGTTGGGTTCGGTTATAACATAATATTGATATGCCAACAAGAGTGTAAAATAAGAATTTGTTTTTACATTACCTGGCCATTTATTTCGGTATTGCATACATAACCTAGGAATTTTATATAAAACCCGATTGAATACCATTGGCAGAATAACGAATACTTGCACTGTGAGACGTGTTTTTGTAGACTGAACTATCTCCTAAGTGTTCAAATGAAATCGCCTTGTCTCCTGATTCAGACCACAAATGTTACCTACTTGACTTGTAACCGTTTACGATGTTTTCTTTCAACTGGCGTAGTGTGTTTATGCGCTGTGCTGAACGAGTTTTTTAGTTTATAGCTCAGTTTATAGCTACTTTGTGCGTTGTTACTGTTGCGGATAAAACTACTGCCAGGGAGGAAGCTCAATTTAGACGAGACATTTTTGATTAACTGTATACGATAGCTAATAGGAATAAATAGAAGTCTACGTGTAACAACGTTTAATGCTTTTTGCAAAGCTTAATAACTTTGGAGCAACAATGAGTTAATTAATTGTCTTTGGTCAAAAGAGAGTTTCTCCAGTAGATATTTTTTATAAGCAAAACAGAAACTTTAATAATTATGGACTCGGTCGGGCACAGCTAAACTAGAAGAGAAAAAAAACTACTAAAATAATTTTCAAATTTCTGAGCTATTCAATGTTAATAATCAAGATAATAATATCCATAAAGTAATTGCATTTAAATTTGTCAGGTTGGTAAGCGGTATTATTTTTCTTTTAAGTATTCGTCGGTATTATAAGGTATTATTCCACGAAACAATACAATTCAATTTTAATGACATTAATTGTATGCTTTATTTGTATGGAACCGTGAATTTATAATATTTTGTATGATTTTGTGTTTTTAAAATTTACAAGTACTAAGCAAAGTGATATCGCTAGGATGTTTTCATGATTCATTATTACTTTAGCTTGTGTGTGTTAATGTCCTCTCTAACAGTAAGCAGTCGGTGATCGTCTTTACAGCTAGGTACGCGGCAGTTAAAGCTAGATACCTACAATAAAGGATGCGAGTAAATGAGCCGGCGGTGTACATTCGTACAAAGGACTGCTCGTAAACGTATCGCGTTCCGGCTCCCCGACTATTATACCTATGTCGTAAAACAATTTAATTAAAATTGCTTTTTGGGAAAAGTTTGCGTGCTTCGGTAGTTGGTTTAATTTTAGAAGAAAAGTTTCTTGTAATGTGTGCAAAGCCTCTGGATGGCATTATAACAGCCCAGAGGCGTCCATGACCACTTACATGCCAATAAATATTTCCGTTTATGTAAAATGTTCTCCAGTCTCTTGTGAGTTCATTCCTAATACAGAGGTGGCAGTTCCATTGACAAAGATGTTGCTAACATCGGTTGAGTAGTGGTCAAACGTCAACTTATATAGCAAGTGAGTTTTTGTGAAACATGTGGCCTGCGAGTAATAGAAGAATAAGTGAAGTGCGTAGGTAAAACGTTCATAATAGGATTCCGTAAACTTAATCAAATACACGAGACTATATTTTAGAATTTTCCTGAAAAATAGGTCGTACCAATTTTTTAATTAAAACAAAAATAAATTATAAATAGATTCAATTTTCTTGATTATAGGATAAAATTCACAAGTAATAATTATATCCGTCAGCTTGGCTCCTCAAAGACGGATCTCTTGAGAGTCATCTGGATTTTGGATATCCAGTACTCTACAGGGCTATAAGGAAAGGGTATGCTAAGCCGAAAAGAGGCCATAGTACTCATCGTTATGAACAAATTTTACTACGGGACCAACCCTGAATCGAGAATAAAATGTATGCAACAGGTGATATTTTTTTCTCGGTTTCAGGGTTGGTCCCGTAGTAAAAGTTGTTCATGATGATGAGTACTATAGGCCTCTTTCAGCTTAGCGTACCATTTCCTTATAACCCTGGATAAATGCTGTAAGTTTCTTAAAAACTGGTCGTGACATAAACAGTTGGACAGACACGCAAGTATATGATGAAATGATTCATTTTGTCACGGAACCCTAAACAATCTTTTTGTTAATTATTCTGATGTTTTGGTACCAAGTTTTTCTCCCGGTGAATAGATAAAGTTCACTCTTTTCTACAAAACGCCACGCTACTGCGCATCATGAAAATATATTTCCTTTAAAAAAGATTTAAAACAAAATTAGCAGCATCACGCTCACTCATTAAACGTCGAAAAGGACGTTCACAAAGCGACCGTTTTGTACGTAACCGTCCGTTTTTACATTTCACCGTTTTTTTATTTAGTCGTTTTTATTTTTATTTAAAGCCGGTCCTCGCAGCGTTTTATCATTTTTTTTTCTGCTGAATAAAACCCCGGTAAGCGTCTAAAGCCGCGTGTACATAGACAGCAACACAATATCTAAGGTAACGCAAAACGTAAACGCGTTTTACGAATTTCGAAATACGTACCGTAACTTTAGTAACTTAGTAGCTTGACCGCACGGCTTCGCTCGCATAGACTAAAGTAAATGAAACACCCAATTTCACCTCTATTTAAATCCTGAGACAGGCTTTTCTTTATTTTTTTATGCTCATTACAGAAACCAAGTTGAACATGAAAAAATATTTTATTTCCATACAAACTTAGTGGGTTCCATGTTACTTCTTTAGAAGTGGATTTACGCAAAATCAATTAATTCTTCTTATTCATCCATTTGAGGAGTGTTGGATGCAAATCACGTCTCTATCATGAGGTTAGGTCTGTGCGTTGATTCCTAGAAAAGGGCTCGTTCTTTTATATATATATAGATTCGTGATAAGTAAGTAAGTAATACAATCTTATTGTATAAGCTGCCATTATTATTGTATAAGTGGCCATTATTAGGGTTATTAGATTCTCAGTTATAAGCCCGTCAAAAGACCGCTGATAAGACTCAAATTTTCGCGGTGCAGCCTTATTGCTCAAATTGCTAGAAATTACAAGAAAAATACATTAGAGGTTGGCACAACAGGGTGATCTTATCGCTGAGAGCGATATTTTCCAAACAACCTTCGGATGAGTAAGTAGACATTTTTGAATACAGACATGACATGGTCTAATCGTTTTATTTTAGAGGATAAATGGAATACTTACCTAACATCCGAAACTCAATAAGGCTCAGTGGTACTTAAGTCCTATTTGCATTTGACGATTTATTGTAACTTGTTTGTTGTTGAACTATGCCGTAAGTGCTACGTCTGATATGCTACGACGTAGAGCGCGTAGTGACGTGCACTCTCCGTTCTTTCGTTTTTTTACGATTTTTGTATAAAATAAGGTATGCTAAACTATGGCTTTGGCGTGCGATGTTACAAACGATTTTCATGTTTTGCCTTATAAGAAATATTTGCTATGTCCGTTCTTATGATGCCCACATCACACTATCACACTATCACACTATCTTCTTGCCACAGTTCATTAAGATCGATTCAGTCGTTAACTAATAAATTAGCAACAAAGAGACATACTCAGCATCGGCTCTGGAGTCAATCGAGAAGCGAGCCAAGAGGCTAATTGGCAAAGACGGCTTAATAAAGTCTTGGCTGCAAAGCTTAGAGCATCGACGTCAGGTTGCATGTTCATCAGTGATTTATCGGATACTTTTCGGGGAGAGTGTCCTTGAATTGCGTAACTTAATTCCACATGGCCCTTTCAATTATAGGACGGCCAGACAATCGTGACCTAACCGACACCCTTTGGTGGACATTCCTCACGCACAAAGAGCTTTGATTTCACATTTTTTTGTGTGGAACTTTCTACCGGAGTTTCTGTTACTTGAAACAATATGTCTTGAAATCTACAGTGAACAGTGATCTAGGTAAGCGTGCTCAATCCTAAAGCACATCATTACCAGAATGTAGTCAAACAAAAAGCTAGATAGATCTTTATTAAGAGCCACACAAAATTTGGACAGCAAGTAACTAAGAATTAGGTTTCTAATTGGCGGACTTATCACAATTAGCAATCTCTTCCAGGCAAGTAACTGGTTTTGAATAAAAAAAAACATACCGAGAGATAGCCACATATACACAAGACATGGTGTTTACCACGTTGTCTTGGTGTTTTACCACGTCGTCTTGGCGTTTTACCACGTTGTCTTGGTATTTTACCACGTTGTCTTGGTGTTTTACCACGTTGTCTTGCATAGCTAAGAGTGTGAACGCGGCTTAACTACAAGTATCTAGTATGGGGGCAGATGGGGGTACTTCGTGCACCGTATTTATCCAGAAGGGATGTTTTATCGAAGGGGCTGCATTTATGCAGGGGCACGATCCCCCCTACACACCGCCGTAAGTTAAAATAAATGCACGGATTAAAATGAGCACTTCGACGGTTGGAAATGAAAAACATGACGAGATAGCTGGCGTTTTTGGCGGAAGGTGACACCTAAACTGTGGCCCGTGTTTGTTTAGTAGAACCTCTTTGAAGTGAGAATATTGAAGAATATAGTATTTAAGAAGCGGATTGTATAACAGGATGACCTACTGCTCGACTGCTCAACTAGTTGAGCAATCTAGGTGATGAGCAGTGGGGAAGAAGCGTTCTGATAACAGATAAACCATAACTAACCAAGGTATGTGTCCTTTGGACAGACTGTAGTTAGCTAACTATACGAGTAGTTACGGCTACCGAACTGAAACTGCAAACCGGGAGACGCAGCGTAGGTAGGCCTCCCAATATGTGGACCACCGACAATGTGAAAGTTACGGGCAACCTGTGGTAAATAGAAGATTGTCATTCAGTGTAGGCCTGTGTTTAGCAGTGGACGTCTTCTGGCTGACCAGTTATGGTTAAAGGATATTTAGGTAAACTAACGGAATCTGAGTAAAAGAAGACCTTAATAACTATCGATTTAGCTCCCATATTTGGAGCCGCCTGCCAAGTGCGAAGAATATGGCAAAACACAATAAAATGGAGGCCCTTGTGCAGCAGTGGACGTCTGCTGGCTGATAATGATGATCACAGATATTCAGCAGTCGGGTAAAAACCACTCGAAGTAACAATTTAGAACAAAAAAATAAAAGAGAAAACGGCCAATGAAGTTCAAGAAAAAAATAAAAGGCAGTAACGGCCAAAGAAATTCAAACACGAGGACGTTCGAAATTTAAAATGTGTCACGTAACCTGGGCATAAAGCGCGCGCCACATTATAAAGGTACCCGTCCACTGGGTCGGAATCAGAGCCTACGCAGCGTACGGATTTGTTGCTTTGTATTGATTTCTATGGTTCTGCATGCAATGGATCAGCAAATCTGCGCCAGAAATCGGTATTTCTGAAAATGACGTCATCCGCAGTTAATGCACCATTCGGCTCCCGATTGCTTCGATCTCTGACGTGTTTGCGACGCAACTGTGCGTACATACACTTGCATTTCACGATGAACAAAGAAGCTTTAATGAGTTTAGTGGAAAGATATGAAGAATTGTAAAATCTAAAACATGGCCATGCAAACAATCAACAAAGGATAGACAATATTTGGGATAAAATTGTGGTAATAATAAATTAAATTGGAGAGTAAATAACTAGACTTTTTTACATGAGAATGTTAATTGTTTACCTACCCGCATGAAATGGCTATGAAAATACCGACATTTTTCTGTGATGCCAATATTCCCGATGCAAAATCCGAATTCAGTGGAAGCACTCTATCGGCATTTTATGAATTCCTACGGTTCATACGCTGCGTACGCTCCCGATTCCTACCCACTGGACGAGTGCCTTAAGACAAATTCACGTCATTGTGTGGAATCGCCCCGTGAATACGTTGCTCGCTCACGGACCACTCGAGCGTACTTTTTATTAGTATTACGGATTGGTTAATACGAGTACGTTCGTGCACGTAAATAATCTAAGGTGCACGTTGTAATGGCGATTCCAACGCTTCGGAGAAGTCTTGTGTAGCTCATAGTAGGATCTGTTAGTTCGCGGCTAAAGAGTAGTTTATCTTGAGCCGCGAACTGAAAGAAAGACTTAGTTCACCAAGGAGCTGCGAACTAAAATGATCTACACCAGTCGCGACCTGTAATGCCCAAGACTACTTCAGAGCAAGCTTCTTGTTCTTACGTTTTTCCGTTCATGAACGGTTAGTTCAGCGATCGATTTGTTGTCTATTTCAAAATTCGAATGAACATGATAAGACGAGTCTTCAAATCAAGCTTACAATATTGTAATCAGATTTAGTTGCACGGCAATTTTTTATTTTTAAGTTTTGGTAAGTTTGAATGCTAGTCGTTAAAAACTAAGGCGTGGATTAGGAATCTTATATGATTGATTGGTTTCCCTGGAAAGATCGTAAGCTCTTCAATTTTGTTGTAAGCTCCCAATTTTACTACATCGCTATCCCCATAGTAAAAAAAAAACTACCGAACCTACATTATAGAATTATTATTCTTACTTTTTTTAAAGTGTTTTTGTTTTTAGTTAAACTTTTAAAGTGGCGACGTTAAATACATTATCTTCATTAAATAATTTACCTGTTTCATGTTTTTCCACTTGCGATTTTCTTGATATTTTTTCCTACTTTACTGTCGGCATTCCCCTGGTAATTAAAAACCTTGTTAATTATAATTTAAAAAGTAAAAATAACGTAATTAACTGTCGAAATGATTTTCTTAAGTCCATAAAGTATCGTTGGCTCAATTAACGAACGCTGGAGGGAAATTTCCTGGGACCATATTCTACTGGCGTACGATATTTAAATTATATTATTATTATTATTACTACAAACAGATTGATAGCAAATAATAAAGCTTAACAACGAGTACTCTTACCCGCTGTATTATCTTCAATGGATTACTATCTTAATGTATAGTATACAGATTACTAGAGTTATTTACTACATATACTGTTATAGATTACTATTATGTAACATTATTGTATCTTATCCGTTCCAACGATATATGTCAAATGTGATACAGATCGGGGTCAATTTATCGTACTATTTGCCAAACTATTAAAAAATGTTTGTCTTCGCCGAAAAAACTAAAATGTTTTCTTAACATGATATTAAGACAGTATAATGTAGCTGTCACATTTATCAATCTTGGTAGTTCTAACAATATTTTATAAATTGTGATATTATATCGTTGAATGTAAGAATATGGTCGCAGGTTTCTTTTAAGTTATTTTCAAAGGGGCGGCGTGTTTTCCTTGCATTTACGTAACGACGAATCCAAACATTGTTAAGTACAGCACTTAAATAGCGAAGCTTAAAGTAAGGGCGTGAGCGGGCGTTTTAAAGCCATGCTGGAAGTCTTCGAGGCCTGCGACCTCTTATGAGATTCTTATTTCAAATTTAAATTTCTTCTAGCATTTTTTCTCCGCAACTCCGCAAGAAATTGCACTGAGGAAATACTGAGGAATACCTAATTGAAATACGTTAGATAAAGATGACAAAATGGCGGCCGATGGTGAAGTAAGCTAGTTTTTTTTAGGAAGTTTTAGTTGGCTCACAGCCCTCGCTTACAAGATTTTTACTTCATTTCGTGAATTCATCGTTGCTTCATAACGATTCCATTTTTACAATTACCAATTTATGTACTTTAGCGTAGCGAAATTAAATAAATCGATCTCCGATTATTATTAATTATTAACTTATGATTATTATGAGCCTGTCGCGATCCTGGGACATAACAGGCTCATGATGCCTTTCTATTTTATCGCTGTCTTGAGCTATTGCTGGCAGTCCTTCTCGTGCTTGACGAGCTCGTCCAGTCCTCGCTCCTTGGCTTGCCGCAATTTTGTTTGATTTAGTTTAAATTATTATTTGCTGAGGTAATTTCGTTTTTTTTATGATGAGTCTTGCTGGCCGCAATATAGTACGAGTTCTCACTCAAGTTTAACTTTTGGAACCTTTAGTAAGTACTAGCTTATAACGCTTATGCTTATAACTTGATCATAGAACCTGCCTTGAGAACTCAGTCTAAGTGGGTTTAGCTTCAGTTTTAACTTAACGCTTTTGATATGAGCAACTTAACGTGATGGTAACATACTTAGGGAGTACTTATTGTAGTAATTTGCTACTTAATGGAGTATGTTGTAACTTGCTAATTTTATTTAGACATTTCAAGACATCGAAAACATAAGCTTAATAATTACTTAACTTAAATCATATAACTCATTTTTAAAACTCACACAAGGTTGTACGTTTTAGATACTTCTGTTTTTTTTGTTAAGCTTCACAACAATCACAATTGTTTTGGGATGCAGCCAGGTTATGTGGGATTCTGCCAGGTCCAACCCGCGGTACGTGGCCACCAATCCGTCAACGTTTTAGACAACCTTGCATCACTCTGTCTGGCAACGTGTCCTGACCAACTGCATTTGAATTTTGTGATGGTCATCCTAATGTCACGAACCATAGTGGGACGTAAGCGTTCACGTCTCGGCACCATATGCAAAATCCGTGACCGACTAACCTTCACACTGCCCTGTCACACTGGTGACGGCTACGAAGAAAATTTTCTAACTTTCACATTAGTATTAAGGATAGTAATTCGCTTTCCTAACCTTTAACACCGTTGCGTAATCTTTTCTCACGTTCACACTCTTGACTGACCACGACCGTCTATTCTTCACACCGCTCTCACTGGTGTGACGGTTTAGAACTAAATTCGTACCTACTTTTATAATCAGGTCATGCAAAATACAGACCGCAAACTGTTTGCGATTTGAGTAATAGATACTTTATAAGGACAATAGCACAAAGAAAAACTCGAAATATAGACAAAGCCAGATCCAAACGTCTACTCTATTCCGATTCTTCGTTCCCCCAAGCCTCCCGAGTCAATCTGTCCTTACAAATTAATTCCAAGTTTAATTATTGTCCCTCAGCTGTCCCAACCTTGCGCTTATTTAATTAGGATCAAGTTAAATTAAAAGGGTACATTTTGTATTGTTTAGTAGGTCTTGCCTGTCTGTATATATATTATATTTATAATGTTTATTCAAACTCCCCGGAAGCTTGCACGAGCGATCGAGAAAGTCTTTGGTTTGAGGAATTTGTAATTTGTCCCTACGGTTCTACCCATAGGAGCATAACCACAATCATGTTAGTGTTATCACTCCTACCAGTAGGAGGACCTAGTAAGAGTGGACACTTCCTCAGAACTTTTGTGCTTTTGACAGGCCTAGAAACTTAAGTGCATGTCAGAAACTAATTACAATCTTGACAACTAGACAACACGATCTTCTTGGCTCAATGGTAGAACGTCTATGAGCAGGAAGGTTCCGGGTTCGATTCCCGGCCGGAATAATGTTTTAATGATGAATATAAATATCTGTTCTGGGTCTGGGTATAAGTTGTCTTTGTCTTTGTGTGTCATGGCATCCCCGACAAAGGAAATCCTAGTGTGGAACTATGTGTGTGAAACGTTATTTTTTAATTGTCACTCAAAAAAAATAGAAAAGTATTATTATTAATTTTTAACCGCCGCACAGTCCAAGCGAGATACGGCCGCTCCGATGTATTCCCAATCCTCCGAGCAAAGTTCTGATCGGTAGGAGGAATCAGACCCTGAAACTTAATCGGAACCAACGCCACCGATAGGATGAAATTCACAACATCATAATTAAACTACATCCCGCGGTGACACGTCCATCAATGCTGTGACGGTCACGTTAACACGTTAAAAAAAAAACATCAAGTTAGCTCATACTATTACCTATTCTGTGGCAAGTGGCCTTCTCCGACGCGTCCCGGGAGGCCTCGACTGGCTGACCACCTGCCGCCTGATGCCGACACGATCCTCATACATATTGTATAGCTTCGCAGGTTTGCTGCAACTTTTTTAGGAACATTCGCTCGGGAGGGTAGATGTTTCAGGCGAAAAGAAGAAAATCAATTTTTATTTAATTTTTTTAAGTCTAATTTAGTGACGAGATGAGCAAGTCGCTCACCTGATGTTAAGCGTCACGCTTGCCCATAACAGTTCAGTGCCAACCAGAATTTTGAACCTCACCAGTTCAAAATCATGCGCGGCAATGCACTGCGTTTGTCACCCTGAGATGTTAGATGTTAAATCTCTGTATGCCCAGTAATTACGCTGGAAACATTGCCTTTCAATCCGGAACACAGTAATGTTTGAACACTACTGCTTGACGGTAAAATAACTGGCAAAGGTGTAGTACTTCCCAGGCGGAGTCTGCAGAAGAGCCCTACCACTACCAAAAATTACTTGATACAAAAGAAAAAGCGGTTAAGTGGTAGAGTCTGACTCGCGCGCCGACGGTTCCGTACATATTTTTTTACGTAAGATTATGTAACTATAAAAGCACCGAACTCTTGCTTCTATGAAAATATAAATCGAATTGAAAGACAACTTTACTTTTTAGTTGAAAATAAAACAGATCGGCTTATAAATGACGGAGTTCTAAGGTAACAAACATAAAATATAAACTCGACAACCTCTTCCTTTTTTTTGGAAGTTGGTTCAAAAGAATCTCCCATACATCGATATACGTCAAGGTCAATTTTCCAACCACAAATTCAAGGTTTACAACCTTGCATTTGTGGTTGGAAAATGTTTATTGTGTTTTTTTGCTTTACCTATACTGTAAGACCTTGCTTGTTGCCAAATTTCATGATTCTAGGTCAACAGGAAAAGGAGATCAATAGACGATGCATAATTTAATAACATCTTTTCTTGTTTTGCTGCTCTATGATAATTTTGGTGCAGACTCGGTTAGTTTCTGTGTTTAGGTAGGTAAAGACTAATTACCTACTTACTTATCTCATCATCATCATCATCATCAGCCGGAAGACGTCCACTGCTGAACAAATGCCTCTTCCTTAGACCGCTACACCGCCCGACAACTTGCCACTTATATCCAACGGTTGCCCGTGACTTTCACAATGTCGTCGGTCAACCTTGTCGGAGGCCTGCCTGCGCTGCGTTTTTCAGTTCGTGGTCGCCACTCAGGAACCTTTTTATCCCATCGGGTATCGGTTATTCGAGCGACGTGGCCTGCCCATTGCCACTTCAACTTGCAAACCCGAGAGCTATGTCGGTGACTTTAGTTCTTCGACGGATATCCTCGTTCCGGATTTTATCGCGCAAAGAAACTCCGAGCATAGCTTTTTCCATTTCCCGGTGTACGACCCTGAGTTTCTCCAAAAGGCCAGCAGTTAAAGATCACGTTTCAGGACTTACTTATCTGGTGCGACAGTAAGTATAATGTCTGTAGCAAAGTAGCAACGCTACAGCAACCCAGGAATCGTCGGTCGGCCTTAAACTGTATTTTAATTGTACGTTTTGAGTTAAAGGAATTAATTATGTGGGTTGAACCAAGCAGATCAACGTACGTTGTTGAAAATTAATATCCAAGTTCGAAGCTCCGCACTCAAATAATCAGGTTGTATATTTAAACCGAAACAAATTGAGCTGACATATAATTATTATCTCGATTTCATCTGCAGAGGGATTGCTTATTTACGTGCCATTTCGAGCGAACACTGTTCCAAAGCAATGCCTCTATTAAAGTCTCCGAGCACCCAACCACACAGAACCACCCTTAACTGTACCAATAACACCTTTATTACAAAGGTTGAAGGTTTAGTGGTGTGTCGACTTGTGTGAAGGGCTGTACGCCGATATTGCCATCGGTACCAGGTGGGAAATCTTTAGCCCGAAGCGTGTCTTTGATCCTACCACTTTGATGTCATATGATTGAGACCTACATAGCCGTTCATTGCCAAAACATCGTAAACACCACTGTTAGAATGGGAGAGATTAAACTTTAGACTAGGGTGGTAGAGTTGAGTTTTTTTCGACGGTTGTCTGATGTATTTTTTTTGACAGATTCAGTAATGAGCATCGGGATGTGCAAATAGGTATGGTATCATCGCGGCGCTCCTTTTGCGTGTTTGATGGCGCAAGCCTCATGGGTATCGGCCGTGTTTGCAATTTACCGTGTTTTGCTATTCTTGTCTTGTACTTGTTTTGAAAGGCAAATATTAGAAGACATTTGCGTTGAATTTAGATTTACAGTATGCGTGCTCCGTAAAGTAGTATTCGAATCACACTCGAAATACACTAGAGACATGAAGAAAATTAAAAAAAATGCTGATAGGCTAGGCTACACAGTGTAATTTCCTAATACACTGTATGCTCGGTTAGCCGACGGACATATTCCGGGATGTACTCATCACAATGAACAACCTTTACTGTGGGACCAAACCAGAAACCACGAAAAAATAAATTAGCTATAGAGAAATGTCTTTCAACTTGGACGAAATATTGCATAACTGTTTTTTTTTAAAACCTGAAATCTCGAACAGAGGAGGTTGTTCATACTGATGATAAGATTGATATCCTAGAATTATGTTCGCCACCTACCCGAACAACCTGTATAATATATAACAACCTGTATAATAAGCTGAAACTTAAACTCTCTATTAACCATTATTACTCGAAAAACTGTATCTAAAATAACCAAATAGAAATAGAACCAAATAGATTGGTTATTAAAGACACAGTTTGAAAATTTACTTCCTCAAAGTTACGCCTGAATCAATCAACAACTAGAAAAACTATTAAATATACCCCGGGATTCTGAAACGTTTGTTAACTTTGACGACAAATTAAGTCTATTGCTGCTTTTGTCAGTTGCTTAGTGCCAGACAAAGGCAGCATTAGAATTAATATGTTGTCAAAGTTAACAAACGTTACAGAATCCCGAGGTTAGTTAGTTAAATACGATTAATAACTGACAAGAGTGTTTCCGACTTACCTCTGATGTACTTCTTACTGGTATAAAATTAAAATGTCAAGAACTGAACAGACGAAACTTTGAAAATGTTGAATATAAAATCAAATAACCGTTCTCTTAATACACCATTAAGTAAGTCTACTTACAAAACTTCAAAGTTGAATAAAGTCGAAAAGAAAATCACCCTTAATTGAATCGGAGGAGCTCCAAAGGGTTACGTTCGTAATATAGCTGTGTCTCAACAATTTATAATGGATACGAATTAAATGAGAGCAATTTATTTAAATTGGGCAGCTCTAAAGTAACTTTGGCCAGTAGTCGGAGCAGAAAAAAAATAGTACATACAATATTATTGGACATCTTTATACGTATGTGTACTCAAAGCGAAGCAAATCATAAGTCAAGTTTGATAAAACCAGTATAACACATAATTTTCTAGTTTTAAATGCTCTCAGCAGCGCAGGCAGGCCTCCCACAAGGTGGACCGTGGATGCAAGTGACAAGTTGTTGGTCGGTGTGACGGTCTTAGGGGGAGGTCTTTGTTCAGCAGTGGACGTCCCCCGGCTGATGATGATGATGATGAAATGCTCTCATCTAACTCGATAATTATTGGTACTTCATCGATTTACTTTATGAGCTGTAATCTAAAAACAATTAAATGTTTTGTCTGCTGGCTGTTTTTTTTTATTGTAGCGAACCATTTCATTATTTCCCATTTATAATTGGAAAGGACGGAGTACCGAGGTGACAGCTTGAATCAACCGCTTGGACGTGATACTCACTCGAGCGGATTAACTTACTTTTTGGCTGATAGCGTGAGGAAACTTTACCAAAAATACTTGGAAACGAAGTAAGAGCTTAGGAATAAAGTAGATGAGTAGATTTTAGAGATAAAAATTACTGAGAAAAAAATGTGTTTAATATCACAAGCTTTTGTACTGCTGACGTTCAAAATCTTGGCAATAAACTGTTTTAGGCAAGCGTGACCCTTACCATTAGGCGAGGGACTTGCTCGCGTCACTCAATTGAATTTGGAAAAAATCAGGGAATTTACAAACGTGATTAGATGTGCTAGCTTAAAACGAAAATGTAGTTGAATTGAAGATGTCATGTGAGTAGTGAGTTTATTATATGTATATCGTGAGGTAAGCCTACCGTTCTGAAAAAACAAAACACATTTCCACCAGCTCCATCAGAAGTTTCCGAGTCGAACGGAATTAGAAACGGTTTTCCTAAGTTTGACTTGGCGAACGAAAAAAACAAAATCACACAGAAGTAAATCCGGCCCCGCAACAATATCTACATAATTTAGTACCCACAACATGCACCGCACTGACAACCTTAAGGAAAATCAGATCTTCAGCGCCGACAGAAAAACACCTATTCACAAACCCCCTTACCTTTAGGGGTAGCGAAAACCACACCACACCTAGTCACATCTAACAATCTTTTACAGAATATTCAACCTAATTTCGAAGTACGAAAAGGTCGGTCCTATTTTTGGAGTCGTAAGATCCTGTTGGTTGTATAAATCTTAAATCGCAGTTGAAAATCGTTCGTGTGAAAACGCGTAAGTCCTTAACGACGATAATTTCAAATCAGGGCAGTGGAGTGTAGAGATAAATTCTGGTAACACCGTTACTGGAGGAAACAGATTTTAAATAGGGCAAGGATTATTTTGAAAGGTGAGGCCCTGAGGGATGATTGGATTGTTCGAAGATGATAACGGCGATGAGTTTTGTTCAATCAGCCTAGTATTCATGGAGCTGAAACTGGTGATTGTTGGAATATAATCAATGTAGCTGTGATCTGCAGGTTGCTGAGAGATTTCTAGTTTTTCCACGTATTTTAGAGATAAAAATTGAATCAGAATACTCTCTTTAAACTGAGTCGATATGCTGACTATAGTCAGGATCACATCCGTTGATATTTTTCTTGTACAGCAGCTGTTGACATAAAGTACGCGTCCTGAGTATCAAAACTAGTCGGAATAATCGACTCAATTCAACGTGAGTTGAATATCCCCGTATTATGTAAATAAAATGTGTCAAAACTAAGTCAGTCAGTATTTTAATTTAGGAAATAAGAAATCTCTGGTTATGATTTATTACTTTATTCAGCGATTTGGCGCAATTGCATCAATTAGAGCAACGGACTAAGAAAACACCCAAATCGCATTTGTTGTTGTATCTAACTTCAATTTTTTTTTAAATGAAATTTGATGACGAGACGAGCAAATCGCTCACCTGATGTTAAGCTTCACGATTGGCCATAATAGTTCAGTGCCACCCAGAATTTTGAACCTCAACAGTTCAAAACCATGCGCGGCAATGCACTGCGCTCGTCACCCTGACATATTAGATGTTAAATCTCTATGTGCCCAGTAATTACGCTGGAAACATTGCCCTTGAATCCGGAACACAGTAATTTTTGCACACTACTGCTTGGCGGTTGAATAACTGGCAAAGGTGTGGTATTTCCCCAGGCGGACTCTGCAGAAGAGCCCTACCTCTACCAAAACTCCTGTTCAAAAAAGCTGCAAATGTTATTTTCTAACATTTGCCAAATAATATCGTATCATGTGAAGGTTTTCGTATATCTGTAGGTCGTCTTTATAGTCGAAGGTAACCACCATTCATCACATTTTATGGCTACTAAAGTGAGCTTTGTATAATGTTATATTTGAGATATAAAGAGCTACGAGAATGGAGCAGCGTCTTTTATTTGAAAAATGCATGATTTAGCTAAAGTTTCTCAGTTTTACAGTGAAGTCTATATAAAAAAAGAATATTGAACATTAAAATATATATAGATAAACCTAATATTACAAATCTTTAGGTAGAAAACAAAAACAACGCTCAAGACGAAATTTGTCAATATTCACGACTACAAAATTGACAGATTTAACACCTAACCTTAACGCACATGTACTTGCTAAATTTGCCTAAGGTGTTGTTTGCTAGCCGACGCAGTGCATGGATTTTGACTCACTTTGTATTTTTTTTCACAACAATAGTGCCGAACCAGTTTAAAAAAAAAAATTGGCAATGATTTTTTCAGAATAAAATCAGCCAAATACAAAGTTATCCTCGTAACTAACGAGCATTATTATAAAGGTACTCTATACTTATATATACTTTTTGTTATAGTTTAATTATTTATTACGAAAGATTCTCCAAAAGAGCCCTTTTCGTTCGACCACGATTTTTTGCTCATGCACCTGGAATGATTTGTCCTTAAAGCCACATTTGAAAGATTCCATTATACTATTACTCGTAGGTCCTTACTTCATAAACAAAATATTACATCTCCTAAAGGTTATTAGGGTGGAAACCCAACGAGATGACGAAACCACGAGGGGAAAAAAAAAGAGTTAATAGATGATACCTGAATAGATACATAACTTTTTCCTATACAGGCAGTAAGGACAGTGTTTCCAGCGTTATTACTCCGTATATCTAAAGAGATATAACATCTAATATATCAGTGTGATGATATATCATTATTTTTATTTTACTCGGTGACGAGACGAGGAAGTCGCACACCTGATGTTAAGCATCACGGTTGCCCATAACTTACAGTTCAGTGCCACCCACAATTTTGAGCTTCAAGTTCAAAACTATGCGCAGCAATGCATTGCGCTCGTCACCCCGAGATGCTAGATGTTAAATCTCTGTATGCCCAGTAATTACGCTGGAAAGATTGCCCTTCCTTCCGGAACACAGTAATGCTTGCACACTACTGCTTGGCAGTTGAATAACTGATAAAAGTGTGGTACTTCCCCAGGCGGACTCTGCAAGAAAGCCACAGAGAAACACTACAGAAACTGTTGAACTCTTGAAGTTAGAAGTTTAATATTTTGGGTGGAACTGAACTATTGTGGACAGTTGTTACGGTTACTTCCAGGCAAGCGACTTGCTTGTCTCGTCATTCAGTAATAAAAAATAAAAGTTCTGAAAAATGTTGATACTTAAGGGAGATCTGGTTAAACCGTAGATTGTAGCGAGTTGATCTCGGCCAGGTGGGTCACGACCCTCGAGGTATTTACACTAAGCCCCGAAACATTTTGAGTGTTTGAAACGCGTACTTAATTATATTCGGCTGGTGTAATGCGGCATTACGTTTTAATGTTACCTTGCCTACTCGAGAATATTCGAGAGCATTCTACAAGGTATTACAAGAGATTTCAACAAATTAATGTTTAAGTATCGAGTTATTAGACGACTCGAAATATCTCAAAGCCAAATAAGCTTCAGAGAGTTTAGAGATTTAGAGATGACGCTTTATGATATTTTTTTTCTCTTATGTTTTGGCTCCACACGTTGTGTATTTGTCAGTGTCGAGTATTGTATTATTTCAAGTAGAGTCAAATATTTCACAATTAAAATAAGTGTCAGTCACAGTCTAAATCAAGCAAAGTAATTCTCGGTCAAGTCCATGTCATGCCCCAGTAAAGTGGTGGATACTTTACCAGAGGTTTCTATGGAGTTTTGGAAACAACACGAAGAGTCAAGTTTCACAACATTATACTATTCACCAACACTCGTTTAAGTTCACGAACATCACAAAAATCCACCATTTTTACCACACATTTGCTCTCGAAATTACACAAGTTTTGGAAAATAATACAATGATGGACATGACTTCGTCAAGCTCCCGCCAAAACCCTATGAAATATAAAATATATAAAATAATATATATATATGTATGTGAAAAATATATCATAACTTTGTACCACAGATTATTATCTATGTAAAAAGTTATGACGTATCTGGATCAGCCTTTTAAAATGCTTCCCTCGAGTTTCTTCTCGAATGAGGTATGCAGATTTCCTCACGACCTTTTCTTTCACCGAACAGACAGTGGCATATCCGTACGTAGGTAAGTTCCAAAAAACTCCTTGGTACGAACCCGTTCGGTTCGTACCAATGAGTTTTTGGTGGTTCGAACACGCGACCCCATGTTTTTTTAATGATACTAGGTGACGATACGAGCAAGTTGCTCACATGGCTTGATTTAATATTAATTAGTTATTTAAATAATATAACTTTTTTTTTTTTTTTACGCAGTTTATTATACACATATTTACAATAAAATATTACCTACCTACCTACCTATAAGCATTTCTTTACTTTTATTTATTTTGACCTTATTTATAAGGAGAATTCTGTGATTTTTGTCAAAGTTTATAAGGAGAATTCTGTGATTATTGTATATAATTTAAGGCGGCGTAAAGACTGTCACCTAAGGCTGGCCTTTCACGTTTGGTCTGTACGAACTTACTGATAAGTGTATATATAATAACCAGTTGCTACCCGCGACTTCGTTCGTGTGACCTACAAAAAAAAGTAGTCCATCTCCGTCTTCGATGCTTAAGCTATATATTATACTAGCTGCGCTCCGCGGTTTCACCCGCTATTCTTCACAAACAGAATATTTTTGCGGGATAGTGTGCTACTCCTGGGTATAAGCTACATCCATACCAAATTTCCAGAACAAACACACTTACATACTGACACATAAAAAGTTTCTTTGATATTAGTGTGATGATATACTTATTCGCAAAACAACTTAATTATCTCAATAGCTTCGGTCTCATCTCCACGTAGCGCTATCTAGAAAGTACCAATTAAGACTAGGGCCCCCCGGACGGGTTCGCTCGCTGTTTAGCATATCGCCTACAAAGGGAGTCTCGACCCTCGGGCCCTCTGGCCCTCACGTTTACTAAATGGAGGTGTGATAAGACTGCTTTCGAGAGGGATTTGATTGAATATGTAGATAGTAAGTAATAGCAAACAGATTAAAGGTAAATAGGTAAAACTTGCACAAAGAAAATATATAATAACCTAGACAAAAACGTATAGGTCGCCTTGTAATATATTTTTACTGTTGATGGGCGCTTGACCACAAGTAGCCAGAAGTAAAAAAAAAATTGTTGACTTTTTCACACACAGCGCCATCTAGCCCCAAACTAAGCAAGCTTGTACTATGGGAAGCAGATAGCTGATATAATACAAAAATCCTTTTTTTTTGTTAATACATAGAAATACCCAGACGAAGAACAAACATCCATGTTCATGACACAAATCATCGGTGGGAATCGAACCCATAACCTTCGCTCCCACTGAGCCATAAGGCTAGTCAAAACACAATAATAGTCAATTGACGGTTTGGTCGAGGATAGTAAACACAGCTAGCCTGGAATGGAAACTGGTTCTCAAGATAAGCTGCCGGAATACACTGTTAGATGCTTCGTGATTTTGATTTTGAGTAACTAGCTAGTCGAGTACTAGAATAAAGTACTGGTTTCCAGAAAGTACGATGTTTTCTTTCATCGGTATCTCAGCACACAGAAAAACTTAATCGGAATGTGTAGAGACCACAGAAGAGAGAGAAGTAAAGGTAAAATTTTTCCTCTTCTGTGGTATGTGATTAAGCAATTTAACCGACATGAAACATTATAGCATCAAAACCATAGAAATATTATAATAAGGTTGCTAATGTCCATAGAAAGAAGTAACCCGATTGATTACTGACAAAGACGTAAGATGTCGCTAGTAAGTAAGATTGTCACAATTTCTGCTTGATTATAAATAGAAACCCAAACTAACTCATTCGTAATGGTAAAAAGAAAAAAAATGCTATTTGTTATGAATATTTTTGCATAAGTAATATCAGTAAAATTAATAATTTCATATTTAACTAGTTGTTTCCCGCGACTTTGTTCGCGTGGACTTAAAAAAAGTATCTTATGTCCGTCTTTGTGACATACAGTAACTCCTTATCAAATTTTATCATGATCCCTTTAGCCGTGATAATGCGACAAACATCCAGAAAGAGAGACTAAGTTACTTCCTATAGTTCGCTAGATGGCGTTGATCCATTTTTGTACATTTTTTGACGTTTTGTATGAACTGACAGTAATTGTAATGTAGGGAGTTCTGAATCGCGCAAGCGAAGTTTTTTCCTCGAGGCGCACTTATTCATTTTATAACTAGAAGCTTTATTGTTCCTGATACGATTGCGGCTATATTCCTCTGAATTATAAAAATATTAGTTAGGGTTTGCCAAACACAAAAAAAAAAAACGTATATGAGGTTGGGTTGGGTTTCGTTTCGTTCTGTTTTTTAGTATGTGTGCTATACGCATACTAAAACGAAACAGAACGAAACGAAACGAAACAGAACGAAACGGAACCTCACATGAAATATACTATCAAAAGAGTCAAAACTCCTCATTTCGATCCTTGGCGCAGACGTGAAGAAAAAACAATAGTATCTCCATACTAATGTAATACTACTGTATTTATACTAATCCAGTAGAAGGCGTGAAATTACAGCAGATCTACTATACCCGTAGTTACAGTTCATTAGGCAATGCTGGTCAAAACTATAAACCCCTTAATTTGACGGAACGAAGTTAACTCGGCCCTTGATAATGTATCTTAACGTTGAGCAGGCATATCTTCTGTCACCAGCGTCAACAAGACTTCCTCGTCCCGGAGCAGGCGAGTAGCGCATAGCGAGACTAAGGCAAACTTAGTTTATGAGCGTTCACAAGCCAGATGGAATAAATCGAGCGGCGCGGCGCGGCCGAGCCCGTGGCAATGACCCGCCCTGTGAGTTGCACTCGCGACGGAAACTCTATCGGCCTTTACGCCCTTCACGCTGACAGCCTTCAAATACAGCGTGCTCCCTTCGTTATTCAAACGGGCTTATAACTAGCTAGCTACGCCGCTTGTAGACCGAGCTGCAGACACGCTTACTTCATCAGATACCAGAACAGTAATACAAGGACGGTTCTTTATCATTTCACGATTTCGAAATTAGCCATATTTCATCAAAATCTGTTTAGACAATAAAGATGACAAACAGCTTGATAGAGTGAAGAGATACTGATACAAGGACAAATGTCATTGTCGTATCCATGATAATATGTTTATTATGACACAATGAGAATACAAATACAACGTATGATGAGGTAAAGAAGTGTATCAAACCGGTGTTCGATTTTTTTTGCAAGAAAATGCAGTAGGAAAAGTGTGTACTCAATTTTTACAACGTTTTTAAATTAAGTATGTAACATACTGTGCGAATGTAAAATATTGTGGTCTAAGATTCTAATAAATAAATAAATAAGATTATATTTTTTTTTTTGTTTAAGAAGCGAAAGACCGATTTTTCTATTCATTACTACACACAAACTACATATAGGTGTACACACACTAAGATAAATTGGTTAAATACAAAGAGACTACACACAACTTCAGATATTTGAAACTAATAAGTTTTTTGAATACGAATTGTACATCCTGTACACAGAATGATGCATATTTAAGAGCGCGCTACATGCAGGGCTTTAAGCCCGGCCTAATGAGCCTGAAGCGATGTTGTGCCTTACAGGCCCCCAGTACCAGCACGCCCGGGGTGTTGTTCGAATACATGCATTTATGAACGGAAGGAAAAGAGGCAGATTTTTAAATAAAATCGTGTTTTGGAATGGCCAGCTTGCAGTTCCGAGTACATTAACTTTTAGTGAATATGCGAGTGTTGTAAAAGCTGTTGTTCACATTGATCCGACGTTTATCTGAAGATAGGGCAATGCGGTTTTAAGGCTACTGAGAGATAATCATGCTTTAATTAATATCTTAGAATGACGAATGCATCGCAGTAACCGTGCATGCAAGCTTATGCACTGCCAAAGTTTAGAAATCTGGGTGGCATAGTTTTTTATTGTGTTTTACAGACTCACCTTGTGTTGTCGAGGATGTTTAACACATTTATCCTGGAACGGGAAGTGGCTCTGCTCGAAAAAACCGAGGTGCTTGGTGACTGATTTTCAGGTCGAGGGTAGCTAGACTACCATACAAATTGCTTGTAGAGCATCAGTTATTCATCTCCAATTACGGTTAAGTGAGTTCGTATCGTTTTTGCATCGAGTCGCAGGCCACAGTCCTTCCTGCGGTACGTTTGTTCGCTGTCTCCACGCTAGAACACATAGTTGGCTATTGTGCTAGGTATTGAGTAGGTGCTCTAATGGTATTGTAGTTATGTATAATAATGTACCGGGCGTCGACCGCGCCGCGCCGTCTGGCCGCGCTGACACCCGAGCCGGCGTGCACGCCTCGCCGCATTCCCACGGATTCGTGCTCAGGTGTCCTGCACTCGACTATTGGCAGTTACTAACTGCATACATGCTGTTAACGTACCGTAGAATGACCTTCGATACGATACAATGACGATCATATCATTTGGCAGTGTCTGGAAGCGAAATGGCAGTCGGGTTGTGATGCGTGTCTTGAGAGAGGTTTAGCAGTGGACTGATCTGGCATGATGAATGATTCTGAATGATTTAATGGTGAACGGTACGCAGGTTCAGGATCGAAAGTTTGCTGCATTTTTAAAATTTTAGTGAAACATCCGTGTTGTATGAAACAATTTCTGTCTCAAACACAAAAAAAGTGTAAATATTTAAAATTCATACAATATACTACGTGATTGGGTGGTACATGGATCTGATATGATAATCCTTTTTTTTTTTATGTTTCTCGGCACCTTTATTCGCATATATAGCATTCGCCATAAATAGTGATTAACTGGGAAATCAAATAATGTAAGCTATAACATACACGGAATGTTAGTTAGAACATATAAAATGTTCTATGATTTAAAAAAAACACCATAATCAAAACATTATTTGACTATGGTTAGAGACTTTAATGGTTAATCCAAGGGTTGCCTAGCTAGAAGCCATTACTACTAATTTTAAAATACTAAATAAAATCTTTAGTAATAGTATCTAGTTTTCTTGTAGTTAGCTGAAAAGTAAGTAAATTCTATTTTCCAAATTGATCATCCGTTTTAGGATCCTACAAAATAAAAAACTTCAAGATAAAAAAAGAACACGATAATATCCTTGAGCGGAACTCAACACATAACCCGGTCTCCTATTTACCATAGTACGTACACAAATGCAAGGATACCTTAGGATACAGGTTTATTGCATAATTTATTTTATTCCTAGACTTTCGTACGCTAACTTCAGTCGCCTGAAGCACGATATTATCTTTTATGGTGGTGGTATTTCCATAATTTACCTCGAATGAAGATTTGTGGTTATTTCCATTTTTATGTTTGTAACCGTCGCTGTGCATAGGAGTGGTTACCTAGTGCCACCGTGCACAGACTTAGAAGTTGGTGGACGATACACGTTTAGTAAGTTATCACTCTTCCCATTCTCCATAACGGCATAACACACAAAGGGCACACTTAACACTTAACACAACATAACACTTAACACAGGTGTTATAACGCTCTCGCTAAGAAGATTGATATTGACCTATTCAATACGTCAGCATTTAAATTGAAGCAGCTTTGTAAATCTAATTATTTCGGTATATCCTAACAGGATCATTAACTTTTTCGACCTCAAAAATAAATGTAATGTATAAATTTGGCAAACTTAATTATCTCATTATTTATTGTTTATTTATGTGCGAGTCCCGTCTTCTACAACAATGTTTTCTATTCTTCTTATTATCTGTGAAAACTTTTAATTGGCCTTCTATTCTTAAATAACTTAACTAATGATGTACCTAGCTGTAAGTTTTCCTAAGAAAAATAAAATAAAATAAAACATTAACTCTTAACATAATTATAATTATCTTATGCCTAAAAATTGACGATTTCTGTAAATATAGTGGGTCTTATTTATAAACGGTGCTTAAAATGAATCAATTGTTTAAAATAGTCCGTCTCGTTTTCACGCATGACATTTCACGTCATTTCACGTCAGCAACAACTTGACAGAGCATTTTAAGCAATGATTAAGTTGGAGCAACGTTTTTAAGTAAAGCGTAAGTATTTTTGAAAGCTCGTAGTACATAACGATATCTACATAAATTAATTGACTGCAGTGCATTAGTTTACCAATTTGACGGTTCTACTCAAAGAATGCTTGCCTGAATAGTTTGCGTCATCTATCCCCCACGTCTGTGATAGTCAGCGCTAGGTGCGGAATACTCAGTTGAGCTGGCGTGTTGTTTGTCTTCATATAGTTTGCACTTAACTGCTGGATGGCTTTGCAGGCGCTATATTACTAGATACTACTTGTTCTGGTCTTAAGGTGTGTTATGATTGCAAACTTACTTAGGTTCGAATTCTAAATTGTGTACAAAAAATAAACTCAAAACACGAGAATTCTTGTATGTAATTGTTCTTTGTAAATTCGCCATTGAATCTATTGTTACTTTGAACACAGGCAAACACAAAAAAAATGATTTAAAAAAAAACGGAGAGCCCAAGATGCGTCTCTCTGTGTCTTTTAGGAAAAGAGACACAGAGAGACGCAAGAGAGAGAGAAGTGAAATCATTTCGGTAAATAGAGATAGATAGAGAGAGAAGAGAGAGAAATAAAGAGCACTTAAGTAAAGTGAGCAAGAGGGAGAAAGGCCATTTAGTTTCGTAAGTTGCTTTTCTAAATCCAACATTGTTCACTATTCCCTCTGATTTAAGCTTTTAACTATCCAAACTGCCAAATTGTCAATAGCCAAGTGTATAGAGCACATGGCGCTAAAAGCAAAACAGCCAAACAGTGCGAGATCCATCAATGAATGAGAGCTATGACGTCCTTACTAATATAAGAAATGCCAATGTTTGTATTTTAGCGAATAGTATGCAAACTTACTCAACTAAAAAACTAAAACTAAAAAAACTAGGATGGGTTTTGATGTTGCTTGTATTCCAAATAAGCTGAGTGTGCCACATGAACACCAAAAAGATATGTTTGAACTCAGTTTCTTTTTCCATACAACATAACACGCACACGACAGAATCAGCTAGCCAACAAAAATCTCAACGACAAACTCCAAGTTAACGACAAAATCCAACAAAAACTCCTCTGAACATCAAAATTTCGCTTCTTGTAAAGCTTCCTCCACTTTACTGGGGCATGAGTTGGGCTGGACCGTGATGTTGTTTATTCAGACTGTGGACTGTGTGATGACTTTTTATTTATAATATTTGTGAAACCCTGTTTCTAAGGTGACAGTGACGTGAGTTTCGACATAAATTTAGTTTACTTCTATTCCAGAATAAATAAATAAATAGAACATAATTTATTGACCATAAATAACATTGAATATCAATACAATCTAAACTTAAATAAAATAGTTAAAATTACAATCAAAATTATTATAAATTAATTATAGATAAAAAACAGAGTTTAGGTCAGTATCCGCGGGCAGGGTACCCAAAAGGCTGGTGACGTTACCTCGTTGAATAGCAATGCTAATTCTCTGGCCGAGGTAAGCACCAGCCAGCAGGTCGATTGTAAATAAATAAATAAATTAATATTGGTGGACGTTTTACACACACAGCGCCATCTAGCCCCAAACTAAGCAAGCTTGTACTATGGGAACCAGATAACTGATAGAATACATAAATACACTTTTTTGTTGTTAATACTTTCATATATTACATAGAAACACCCCGGCAAAAAACAAACATTCATGTTCATCACACAAAATCAAAATGTTGTCACCGCACAAAGAATGTGTCGGGTTCCTGTAGGAAGGCGAGTGAAACAACGGGGAGCAGCAAGTAAACAATACTAACGGGGAATAGCAAGCGGATGTGACGTCACAGGCGCGCGGTAATGGCTAATGCGTGTCCCGGAAGTACCGCCGGAAACGGAGCGGACATCTCGCGATTATCATTTAGCGTTTTATCGTCGAAGGGACTGGACGTGTTTGTTCGGGGGTCGGGGAACTTGAATGAATAAACTGCTGGGATATGTGCCACCCGGCTATTTCCTTGTTGTTCTTGGCTTTTGCTGGTTGTTTCTTATGATTTACACTTTTTTCCTCAGTACACGATGTTGGTTGACTTCAGAGAAAAGAATAGGCGAGTTTAGATAACGTAAAAAAATGAGTAAAAATAACAACTCCTGAGCAATACCCATTGAGAAACTCAATACCGGCCCGAACACCGGGTCGGCCGGAGGCCAGTGTTGCTCTTCGAAGACATCAAATAGAGATCACACTCTAGGTTAGAGGAGCGATCTCTTTCAAACAAGTTTAGGTTAAGGCTGCCAATTGCTGTAAATTTAAAGTAGTTTTTGTGGGTGTCATTTCTTGTGTAAATATAGAGAGTTATTTATCTAACTAAAGAAAGTAATCTTAATATATCGGGAGCTTCTTGTCCCGTTAGTTAATTTGTTCAAGTTAGTTAATGGCAATACACAGAAAGATACTTTTGGGGATATTCGTCATAGTCACGGCTAGTGTTGTGCAATAATTGGTAAAATTGGCACATCGTACACAAACCTGCACGCTTATATTTAATTTAAAAACAATATTATTTTTATTTACGAACCAGGGTATGTCCTCAAACTGCGACCAGAATCACCGGAGGACGGTCAGCAGAGTCCTCTTAGTAAACGGTGAACATTCTGCGATCTCCAATCCACCTATCACGCGTAGGGATTATTGCAATCCCCACGCTAGGGTACTACACCAATATTCCAATAGGAGGGAGGCTTCGTCCAGTACTGGACGTCTAAGAGCTGCTATGAAGTATTTTAATTTTAATGACACCAACACACTCTATCGGCTGTTCTCGTGTCCTGTCTGTACGAACCTGCCACGCACCTACCTATTGATCCTTGGCCGTGCTCAATCATTTTACGCACAAGTTCCAGCATATTGACTTACTTACTGATAACATCCCTATTATTATTAGAGAATTTAAGTTATTTTATACTCATTGTTTAATATAGTATGCGTTTTGGTAGAACTTACTGTTAGTTTACTATTTGTTTTGGAAATAAATAAATAAATAAGAATAAATAATAGGCCATTGACTGGACTGGCAGGAAACAGCCAAGACCGGGACCAACGGCTTTCTTTGGTTTCGGAGGCCAAGACCCACTTTGGGTCGCTGCGCCAGAGGAGTAAGTAATTCTTGACACCAACATCAAAACAGTAGCATGTCTGAAAGGTTATGAAAATAACGAAAGTTAAATAAAACAGGAGAGCTCTGCTTTGCTTTGAGGTAATCGCGCACTGAATGTTCGAGAATTTAATTCTCACTACATATTACATACTTATTATAATTAAGGACATTTAGAAAGCCCTTTTACAGCTGCATATAACTGACAAGACGATTATGAAGCCGCTATAATAACGATTTTGTATTTAATGTATTTCCAATGAAATCTGTGTATTTGATGTTAGCACGGTGTTGTGCTAACCCAGGGTCCGAATAAATGAATTGAATTGAATAACGCTTGGAAAATTACCACAATACCGGAAGTAGTAACAATTAAGATCTTTCGTCGCATCCATGGTTGTCTCTGCGCATTTATTACAATTACTAATTATGTCGATGCTGCTGCCCACCCCCGAGCTCCTCTGGTAGCAGTTATAGAACATACTATATTGGCCAAAAATATGAGTCGAAAATTTGAAAACAATTAGTTCAGAAACAAGATAAAGTTATAAACAACTTCTAAAGTCAAGTCGAGAGCAGAAATTAAACAAGGTTATACGACAGTTATACCTAAACTACCCTTATCAAGAAGCCAAGTCAAAAACAAGAATTCCAAGCTTAAACTTCACAAACAGCTCGATACAGAAAATGTTAGATATTTTCATAAATAAGAGCTAGACAAAATTTTATTGCTACAAATGTTTAGGTCAAAATTTAAACTATTTTGTAGACTAGCTGAGTACATTGTCTGAACTATCCTACTGTTAAAATATATTTAGTTAATGTTAAGGGGGAGGCTATGTTCAGAAGTGGACAGTTCTGGCTGTTGATGATGATGAAGAAACTTCGATAGCTTCAAAACACGATGGTTTCACCGATGTCAGGAAATATATAAAGGTAGATACATACTTAAAACCGTAGATAAGTAAAAACGGAGAGGAAAATGAAATTCCTTAGAATTTGTCGTTTTAGACAATTTAATAAAATATTACCTGCGGGCGTGGCGGCGCAGTAAATAGAGTGCAGTGGACCAAGTTACACAGTGAAATGTAAGAAGTGTAGCAAGTTTTTTTTAACCCGGCTAGTGCCTTTTAAAACTAACCCAAATAAATACAAACTAAAACAAACTACGTTAACTACTTAACTTACTACATAAAATTAACAGTTAACCCAGAGACTATTGAAGGTCTATAGTCAATTCAAATGTTCGAGCCCACTACCAGTTGACAGCGTAATCAGCATGCCGGCGGCATTACTACGCTGAATGGCAATACTTATACGTTGCGCCAGATAAACGCCAGTATTTTGGCCAGGCATCGCACCAACCCTTAGAGCAACACAGTCCTCCGGCCGAAGTTCGGGCTGGTACCGAGTTGCTCAATGCATCAAGCAGGCCAAAGAGCACTTTCTATTGAACCAGGCACTCTGATAGATTTTTGAAAATGAGATGAGCTCCCGTCCGGACCCATTGAGCAGCTCGGTACCGGCCCGAACTTCGGCCTGTGCTGCTCTAAGTCTGGACCCAATGTCTGTACATAAAAAGGCTCAAGTTACATGGTGACATTATAGTACATAGCGACGTAAGTTACACAGTGAATTGTTGTTATCTTTGCTCCTACGTATTTGTCAACCGAGAGAAATGAGTCTACGGTTACTAATCGGGGTATAAATTAGAGAACTTTTTTAAGCCACGTTAAGCGTTACTTACCTTCAGGCATGTCCGTAACTGTTCAGTGCCACCTTGTGCCTGGCTTTGGGATCGCTCACTGATTACTAAGAGGACGCTGTTGTGTTGCCCTTCCTCCGGTGACTCCGGTAGCAGTTGTAAGACGTACCCGGGTCCATTGCTACTTACTTATTATAATTGAATGTAATTAACACTGTATGTAATATAGTGCATTTTAATGATCATTGTATTCAATGAATAGCCTTTACTTAATTTGTATATTATAGTATACAAAAGGTTTTACATTATTGTAAACCAATAAATAGCTTTGACTTTTAATGCTGCGGAACCATCGTCTGGTTTTGAATGAACATTTAGTTTTTTTTTGCCTGAAACCATGAGATTGACTGCTAATATTTTTAAACTGCGTACGAAAATCAATTACGATATTGAAAACAAAACTGAATCGTATTTCTTGAAACAAATCAACTATTCGGTATGGGCTTACGTTACACAAGGCTAGATTCAGTAATTAATCTACTCTTAAAAATATCAACTTCAAACATTATCTTGGCACTATTCGGTATTGTTGCGTTCATGACTTTGAGTTGTCATTTTAGGGTTCCTTAGCAAAATAGGGATTCCTCATAGTTTCGTCGTGTCTGTCTGTTCGTCTGTATATTACGATCCGCCGACTGACTGGCGACCGACATAATAGGGCACGCACTGGGAAACTTTTTTTTGTACCAAACGTAAATCACCAACGAGCCACTAGAAATTCACTGAACTAGTTATTGTATGTCGGTCCGCTCACGGCGCACCGTATACAGGCTGTACATATATTTTGCAGTCAGGTAATTTGTTTTTCTTTTAATTATATTACTCGTGTTACATGATAAATTTGTTCATATACAGATTTTTGTAAAATGCTACTGACAGTTACTCAACTACGGGCTGACAATAACGTTGCGTTTGACGTCCCTCCTGGCTCAGTTGATAGCGCGTCTGTCTTGTAAGTAGGAGGGGTTCGATTCCCGTCCGGGTAGATAATTCAATAATGAATTGTATTTGCTCTGGGTGTTAGTTTCCCGTATCTATAAAGGGATCCTAGCTACAAGTATGAAACTTTTCTCATTTATTGAAATTGTTTATTTGTTTTCCATCTCAAGTGCTGGCAGTACTATATTTCTACACAAAATAAAGCATTGTTACTTGTCGTATATACTAAGAATTATGCTAGACCTAATTGGAGTTTCACACCAAAGATGTTTCATGGCCTAGGCCTATTAGCTCTTGAGTACGTAAATCTTAACTAATATTATAAATTATTATAAATTCGAATGTAACTCTGTCTATCTGTCTCTCTGTCTGGGTGTTTGTCGCGTTATCACAGCTATTATTAGCTAGCAATTTAGTACAATCTGAAAAATGTTACCATTACGCATTGGCAATTAAATAAATAAATAAACGGCTGAATTTTTGCATAGATCTAGCTTAAATATCGGAAACGAACATAGGCTACTTTTTTTCATAGCTCCACGTGAATGAAGTCGCGGGTAACAGCTAGTCTGAAATACAATCCTTACCCCTAAGCCCCATTAGTCTACCTCAAGCGCATCTGAAAGGCAAAGAGTAGTCAAAACGGCAGAAGTTTTTACAACGGGCGTCATAAAGCGTGCCACAAATCAAGAGCCGGAATTCCTAAGTTACCGTTTCCTGCCTCCGCCGCCGCTCTACGGAACATCATATTTATATCTGCTTTTCATATACCCGTGTGTGAACGCGAGGGTACATTTTAGACTAGTTGCGTAACCCTATTCCACACAGAGCTCTATCTGCCTTTATTATATTTAGACAAAATTACAACCATCCTTGTCTAGCCGCGATTAAAAGTGTATTTACACCACATTATTAGCTTTTCGACGTTGTTAAGTAATAATTTAGATAACATACGATTGGATTAAGCTTTATAATGATATTTATATAATATAATACCTACATAATATTATATATCATCTTCGGATAGTCACACGTTGCAACGAATAGTTACCCTCAACGAAAATGTTAAATTTGTTTTGCCGACTGCAAAAGAAGGAGGGTAATGTTTTTAAGTTGTATGTATTACGTTTGTGGTTTGGAGAGAGTTATGCTCGGAGTTTCTTTGCGCGATAAGATCCGGATGATATTCGCTGAAGAACCAAAGTGACCGACTTTATTCTCAGTGTTTGTGAGCTGAAATGGCAATGAGCAGGCCACATCGCTCGAAGAACCGATAACCCATGGGGTAGAAAAGTTCTTGAGAACAACCACGAACCGGAAGACGCAAAGTAGGCAGGCCTCCTACTATTTGGAGTGACGACGTTGTAAAAGTCGCGGGCAACCGGTGGATACAAATGGCCAATTGTCGTTCAGAGTGGCGCTCTAAAGGGTAGGCCTCTGTTCAGCAGTGGACGTCTTACGTCTGATTATGATGTAAGTTTGTAAGTGTTTTTGTTTGTGTGTTTCGTACTTTAGCCAACGTCGTGACCGATTTTTACGAGTGAGGTGTGCGGTTGGAATGGTTGTATTCCTCATTATGTTCGAGGTATCATAAGCTACATTTAGCAGTTGAGTTTACGGCTATTGTCATTACTGAAATAATTACAGTCCCGGGTACCACGTGTGGATATATAAGCAGCAAAAGTCCGGGTAGCACATATGGCCCCACAACATACTCACTTTGTTGGTAAAAATAATGTATTACACTGGACGCATTTGTGTTATTTTTTTAATGATTTTTAGTATGACATACCATATAGATACAGCTGCGCTGCGCGCCATTGGCAGCTCGCGTGGCACAGCTCACGTCTCTGCTTTGTTCGCGCTAAACAGATATGAAAACACTCCTCTCCTCTCTGCTCAACTGTTTCCACCGAAGCTGATCGGAGACAAGACGCGTAAATCACGCATTACTAAGTGCACTACCAGACGCATGAAAAACAGGCTCCTTATAATGGTGTATGTACCATTAAAACGTACTAATCGTTTCCAATCCATCTTCTTAGTAAGAACAGCAGAGGTGTGGAACTTTTTACCTGCGTCTGTCTTTCCGAACAAATACAATCCGGGGTTGTTCAAGAAAAGAGTGAATCGGTACTTCCTAGGCAAGCGTGCTACATTGACGCTTTCTTTCAGGTCAGAATGTGGTCAAAAAAATGCCTAGTACGACGTAAAAACATACGATGATTAATCTTCTGATTCTAGGGCTTAATGAAGAAAGCAGAAGTTTTATAATGTTACTGAGTGACGAGTCGAGCTAGCTCTTGCACCTGTCGTTAAGCATCAGACTTGCCTATAACAGTTCAGTGCCACCCAGAATTTGAACTTCAACAGTTCAAAACCATGTGCGGCAATACATTGCGCTCGTCACCCTGATGTATGAGATGTAAATCATATGGTGCTCAGTAATTTCACCGGAAACATTACCCTCCAATACGGAAAACAGTAATGTTTGAACACTACTGCTTGGTGATTGAATAACAGGCAAAGGTAGTATACAACACGCAGCCCTTTAATAACTGCTTATTCAAACACGTTTCTGGACTGGCTAAGCATCGAAAACCCCATTAGTGTTGCAGGTGTTCATACACGGCGGCTTGCTTACCAATTGGAGGACAGTCAGTTTATTTTTAAAAATGTTGAAACGCGCATGCATTATTAAGATAATCCTGCCGGGAGGTTATGGCGCATTAAATGTATGAAATTGTATAGGCTCGCTCTGTTTCTCGTGCGTGCGATAGCGAGAACTAGTGAATTTTCCTAACTTTTTGATGAAGTTATCTTTTCGGGGTTAGTCTGATATCCCCCCTGTGCGTATGTGTGAATTCCTATGTCTAAATAAAACAACGTGGTGCTGTGTAGGAATCTTTTTTATTGAGTATTGATCTACAGGCATAGAAAAACCTGCGACGAAACGATAGCGCGTTTTAAGCGTTACTAGCGCCATCTACTTACGTTTCTTATTAATGTCGATAAATTCAAATCCAACATATCGCCCACCAAGGACATCTGTTCATGTCCTTAATAAATGTACAAAGTGGAAAAGTAATTGAAGGTAAGGCGTTTGAACAATGTACATCTGACAATAGATCTGATAACTCCGTAATGCGAATATAATGCGAAATGTCTAATTCACTAAGTCGTAACAGGTAAAATGCACAATTTTGACAATGGGCGCTTGATTACTGAACCGTTGCAATTGAGAGTGACGACACGTGTGATTTTATCGGCTCCTGGGTGTTTTAAAACTACTCTAACTAATAACCATCGCGCAGGAGGCAAACCGTCCTCCTTCACTAAAACGACATCCCCTATGTTAGGTTCTGGAGATTGCTTGGTCCATTTATGACGTTGGAGAAGATGTGTTAAATACTCTTCAGACCATCTCCGCCAAAACTCCTGCACCATTCGCTGCGTCAGTTGCCATCGCTTTAGGCAACTGATGTTACTAAATTCTTCGTAATTCCGATCAGGCACCGTTATTAGAGGCTCTCCAATCAAGAAATGACCCGGGGTCAATGGAGTGGGTTCGTCTGGAGGTCCAGGCATCACTGATAACGGTCTCGAAACAAACGGAATTTAACAGTGCATTGACTTGTGTCAAGTCAGTGGATGTCCTTTCATACGTGAGTCAAAACGCCTCTAATAAAAATCTAAAAAAAATCTCAAATTGTGCAGCCGCAGAGTATCGCTTGCGCGACACACTTTTACGTACGTAAGCTCTAACTGAAGGTTTGGCTGATTTAATCCTGTACTTCGTACGTAAATGAAACAACATTAAAGATGGACCTCTATGTGAGGTCTTTTCGTTCTTTTTTGTTTCTTCCACTTTAAAACTCTTCGACAGTAAGCTATCACTCTCACTAACTTCAGCAATGTTGAATACTTTGTCCATAAAGGATGATCTTGTGTGTTCTCAGTGGCAACATGAGATTTGATTGATCGTTGTTCCATGCTCGTGGCTATTGACTTAGGTCGGGAGTAAACGATGTTATCATCCTTTAGCCACGATGGACCCTGAGCCCACAACACACTGCTGGTTAGTTCTTGCGGTTTTAATCCTCTTGATGCGATATCTCCAGGATTGTCAGAGGACTGGACATGAGCCCAGTGCGTGTTTTCAAAGTAGGAGAGGATGGTTGATACCCTGTTTCCGACGAACGTATGCCAACGGCTTGGATGGCTACTTAGCCACGCCAAGACTACTGTGGAATCTGTCCACAAGTGAATGCTGCTCTTCGGGATCTTCATGACTTCAGCTACTTCTGCTGTCAACTCAGCCAACAACACTGCTCCCATCAACTCTAGTCGAGGTACGGATTGCTGCTTAACGGGTGCGACTCTTGTGCGAGATGTGATCAAACTTACTTTAATTTCTCCGTTCTTTGTTTTTGTTCGCAGATACACCACCGTCGCGTACGCTGAAACTGACGCGTCGGAGAAGCCGTGCAGTTCTACTGAATCGTCGTTATCCTAAGTATTGATCCATCTAGGAACGCTGAAACTACATGCCTCCGTTAAGTTGTTGCGGTAAGTCTGCCATTCAGTAATCAATTCTGGTGTAAGTTCTTCGTCCCAATCAAGACCTGAAAGCCAAAGCTTCTGGATGAATATTTTTGATGTGACAACACACGGTGCTGCCCATCCCAGTGGGTCGAAAAGCCGTGAAATATCTGAAATGACCTTTCTCTTTGTAACTGGAGTTTGTTGTGGCGGAAGTTTAACTGAATATTGAAACTCGTCCCGTTCGCGATTCCAACAAATTCCTAGAATTTTCATGACTCCCTCTTTTCTTATATCCTTACTTCCTTCATCCTGACTCCTTTCGACCTTTTTATTCCTGCCTTCCTCTGACATTTCCTCATTTAACTCTTTACAGCTACTCACCCATTTTTGCAGATGGAATCCACCCTTGGTAAGTAACTCTGACATTTCTTTATGTATAAGTTTTCCCTCTTCAACTGTCTGACATCCTGTCATGAGATCATCTACGAAAAAATCATTTTTTACCTTTTCAGCTACTTCGGGACAACGTGCACCTTCGTCAACCGCAACCTGCTGCAAAGTCTTCACTGCAAGGTAAGGTGCCGACGCTGTACCAAAGGTAACTCGTACTAATTTGTATTCTTCTATTTCAGATCCTGGATCGTCGCGCCATACTACTCTCTGAAAATCAGCGTCTTCAGGAGCCACTTTCACCTGCCTATACATCTTGACGATGTCAGCACAGATGCTTATGGGGTGCATTCTCCACCTCATAATGATATGACGTAAATGCTGTTGCAACATTGGACCAACCAATAAATCGTCATTGAGTGACGGTGAATTCGAGCTCTTCATTGAGGCGTCGAAAACAATTCGAACCTTGCTTGTAGTCTTATCGTCGCGTACGACAGCGTGATGTGGTAAATAGACCGCTGTAGACACTTTAAGATCTTCTTCTGGTACGCGTTCTACATGGCCAAGGTCGATGTATTCATGAAAGACCTCAGAATAGCGCTTTGCTAAATCTCTATTCTTCTTGAATTTATTTTCAAGAAGAAGGAATCTCTTGATTGCTAGCTCTCTACTGTTCCCGTATTGACATTGCGGATCTTTATTGCGAAATGGAAGCTTGACAACGTAGCGACCGTCTTTATCACGGTGGGTTGTTTCTGCATAAATCTCTTCACATCGTAGTTCATCTTCTGAAAAAGTCTTCTTCTGAACTCCGGGTATGACAGACTCTATCTCCCAAAACTTCTTTAGGAGTTCATTGTCATCAGTTTGACTTTGTGAACTGATAGAAACATGATGACAATTGATGGTGTCACCAGTTGATGAAACCTTTCCTGATAAAATCCAGCCAAAGGCTGTATTCTGAGCTACTGGTAGCCCTGGCGGACCTTGAATTAAACCTTCCTTCAGCACTTGACCATAAGCTTCAGCACCAAGCAAAATGTTGATTTTGTTTGGTGAGTGATATTCTGGGTCAGCTAAGCTGACGACTTCTAGCTCAGGCCAGTTGTAAGGAACAACCTTTGCTTGTGGCAAAAGTGACGTGATATTACTAAGTACATATGCATGTACTTGAACACTAAAGTTGGGATCTAGGCGTGAGTGAATAGTCACCGTGACTGCATACTCCGAAGCTAAAGAGCTTTTCTCACCACCTATTCCTGATATCACTGACTTGATTGGCTTCTTCTTAAGCCCAAGGAGTTGCACTGCTGATTCTGTTATGAATGATGCCTGGGATCCTTGATCCAATAACACTCTCAGCAGTTGTGTTGAGCCATGCTTTGTCTGTGCTTCGACAAGTGCCGTGGCTAACAAAACCTGCGTACCTACTGACGACTCCTTTGAAAAATGCGACGTTACGTTTAACGTTGATTGTTGACCTTCTGATATCGTTGCCTGAATATTAGACACTGCTGACTTTACGTTGGCATATTCATTGGCAGTGCCTACTACTGCTGATGCAGACCTTGGATGTAGCAACGAGTGATGACGTCTCCTGCAGACGTGACAGGATGTGCTCTGGCGGCAATATCTGACGGAGTGGTTTGATCCTAAACAATTAAAACATAGACCCTTTTTTTGAACAAAATTCTGACGCGAATCGTGACTCTCCTTTGCAAACAGCTTACAATATGCAATTTTATGATTCTCAGTACAAAATGGACAAATGTTTGTTACGTTGGCATTATTGCCCCTGTTGACAACATGGTGCACATGGTGCCGAGAAGACAATGGTTTGCTAATAAAACTCTTAGGTTTGGTGGTTTTGGTTTCATTCAAAAACTCGAGTGCTCTGAACCGGGACTCCAAAAACTCTTCGAACTGCGTAAGTGTGGGTATTTCATCAATTGAACTTATTTGCATTTCCCACAGTTTACGTGATTCGTCATCTAATTTAGCGCTTACTATGTAAATGATGATGACATCCCATGAGCTCACGTCAATTCCTAGGTTTTTGAGACCATTTAGACACTCCATAGTGGTGTCCAACAAACCCTTTATTCCATTTGAACTCTCCAACACATTTGTTTGACTCAGAAACCGTTTCAATAAAGAATTTGATAAAAACCTCTTGTTGTTATATCGAGTTACTATTAATTCCCAACATTCTTTATAATTGGTTGACGTTACAGGGATGTGGCGAACAAGTTGTTCTGCTTCACCGGTCAATAACCCCTTCAAATAGTGCATCCTTTGCACGTCATCCAATGATTTATTGCAATTGATTAACGAATTGAACAAGTCCTGAAAGGTGGACCATTCTGAATATAGCCCTGAAAATTTCGGGATTTCTATTTTCGGTAGTTTGATACCATGGTCACGCTTAATTGACTGTTCAATTACATGCTGTACAGATTTTAACTTATCTAAAACATCGATTAGATCACCTTTATGATTTAAATACAATTCTTCGACTAATTCATATATATTTTCCGTGAAATACGGGTCCTTCTCGTGAGCAGCAGCTTGAATAATGGAACTGTGCGTTGACATAAAATCATTCCAAATAGTTTCTAGTTGATCGACTCTGGTTTGCACGTAAGCACGTGTAATTCGTTCTTTAGGTGACTTTTTATAGTTAATTATAGCTCTTTCTATAATAGTTTTCTTATTCAGTTGCAATCTATACAACGGTTCCATTTTTCCTAACAAACTTCAAATCTTAACAAAATAAAATGTACACAAAATGTGATCTTAAATTTTACAAGTCTATAGAACTATGTCGCAATAAATTTTATGATGCAAAATATTCTAAGTCTCGGATGAATGCAGAAAATTTTACAAGTCTATGGAACCTTGTCGAAATGAGAAATTATACGATGAAAATATTCTAAGTCCCCGATGAATACATAAAATTTTACAAGTGTATGGAACCTTGTCGAAGTGAGAAATTTTAAAATTGACCGTAGGTTCCTCGTTTATACCACTTATTTCTAACTATTCTAAGTGCTTAACTATCATGCAAATATTACAAGTCCCAAAGTTATGTCAAACTCTAATCACTTCACTCTTGACTGAACATTTTATTGAATGAATGAAACTGTACTCACGATTTCTTTGCACTAACCAACTTCACTTTGATTCCGATCTCCGATTGCAGCGCCCTTTAGCGCCAACCACTTCTCCGTTCCGAATGGTAGATGTCCGGTTGATTTCGCCCTTGCTCCGCCGTTGAGAGTTTGTTCCGGACCACTGTCGCCCTCTGGTGGCGAGTAGCGGAACCACTCTTGTGCTGTGGATTTTCCAATTTGCCCCCGTTGTAAGAGGCTGGAAATCCTCCGGCGTGCACTATTAGCGCCTGCTACAAGTGCCGGTAAATCTCCTCTAAAATCGCCGCGAGCACCACAGACCTTGCTGTATCCGGCTCGAAATGTGCGTATGTGTGAATTCCTATGTCTAAATAAAACAACGTGGTGATGTGTAGGAATCTTGTTTATTGAATATTGATCTACAGGCATAGAAAAACCTGCGACGAAACGATAGCGCGTTTTAAGCGTTACTAGCGCCATCTACTTACGTTTCTTATTAATGTCGATAAATTCAAATCCAACACCCCCCTAAATCTTAACAAAGCCTTTTGTTTTTGGTGTCAATGGCTTGGATAAACTATAATCTATGCCGCTGTTTTATTTTATCAAAAAATATTTATAGTATTCTAATAACTACTTTTCTTCGTCGGAATTTCGAGGAAAAAAAATTGTTACTTTTAGTGCCTATAACAAATAAGATTTTGAGAAATTAAAAAAAAACAAACACCTATCTACACGTACTATGCTTTCTTATCTACTACGCTTTTTGTATAGACAAGACGGCGGTATACTCTGTTCTTAAATCAAATCAGAGAGATCGGCAAAATGTTATCATACATAAGATTAAGATAGTCGATATAATTCAATCACCCGACGTCACCTCAGACCTAACTACGACAACAATCGAGATAAGTCCCTCCATCCGTCTCACGCCCGGTCGAGTAGATACGAGTTTCACCCTATAACTACGTCAGTTCGTGACAGACGAACGTTCGATAAAAACGTCCCGATGATACGACGTATTGGATTCGATATTTCGTCTTATCTACCTACAATAAAGTGAGTAATTATAATATATTTGTTCAGCACTAAACGCGAAGGTAAGTAATTTATGACAGTACTAGCTGCACCCCGCAGTTTCACACGGTATTCTACAGGAACGGTTAAACAACGGAACGGTTTTCGGGATAACAAGTAGCCTGTGTGTTAATCCAGGGAATAAGCTACCTCCATACCCAATTTCATTCAAATCCGTTCAGCCGTTACAGAGTTGAACGGGAACAAACAACTTACAAACTTTTGCATTTATAATATTAGTGTGATCGTAAATAATAACTCACATTTTTCAAAATATTCAGACTTTTTTCGAAGTAAAGGTTGTGTTTATTCATTGGTCTCACACTATTTTCTTATAAAGTTTCATTAATATTGGCTCAGCATTTTATCCGTAATGTTATTACAAATATACGCAGAAAAAGCGGGTTATACAATAGCTCACAATAGCTTAGCTTTCAATCAGGATGACCTGTATCAAGGGCGTCTTATAACACACACAAAGATACGGACGACTATTACCCAGACCCAGAGCAAGTACTAAATTCATCATTAAAACATCTACCCGGCCGGGAATCGAACTCGGGACCTCCTGCTCAGGAAAGACACGCTAGCATCTAAGCCAAGTGTGTCTTCGTCGTTGTTGGAATATATGTATTCGTAAAAAGTTGTAGATACAAAAGTATCGATACTATACTTGAGTATTTCGAGTATACTCTGGTATGATACTGTGTGCCCTATCCATCAGGCCGTGTCAGGACATACATCATGCGGAGCACGCGCGAGAATCGTCGTTAAAAACCGATAGTTGTGCGGACGAGGGTACGCAGATGCGGCTCTGAATGTGAATGTACAGGAAAATACGCTTTTGATTGAAAATGTGTGAAGCTGATTTAGGAGATAATTGTTCTTTCATTTCTTTTCTACAGTAAGTAGGTAAGTTCGAATAAGGTGAGTGAATAGCCAGCACAAGATTTTTTGGGTTTAAAGGCTTGCGAATCTTCTGGAATGGTAGGGCTTACTTATGACCTCTAACAGGCAGAGATGGAAAGACATTGTGAGTCGTATTACATCTGCCCCCACCAGTAGAAATACTACATAACGACTACGACCCCTCTGTCGAGAGCGTAGCGACCAAGAAGAGAACTCTACAGAGTCCGCCCGGGAAGCACCAACGTTTGCCAAATACTCATTCGGCAAGCAATGGTGTGCAAACATTGTATTCTGCACTGAAGGACGATGTTTCTAGGAAAATTACAACAGATTCAACTTCTAATATACCAGGGTTCGTCACCCTGGTATATTAGAAGTTGAATCTGTTGTAATTGTATCAGTGTATTGCTGCGCATGGTTTTGAAAAATAGGAGTGCAAAATTCTGTTTTGGGCGCTATTGTTATGTTATGGGCAATCATGACGCTCAACATCAGGCGCGCGGTATGCTCGTTTCGCCACTTATTTGCATTAAAAAAATCAACGTCGATTAGTCTCGACAGAGTCAGAAAAAGAAAAAAACAGTTTAAATAAAATTGATTGTAAACAATAATATTTATTATTACTATGTAATAGACAAAAGAGAAACATATAGCCAGCAGCGGTTTTTTTTAATGATACAGAATGACGGGTCGAGTATGTTACTCACGTGATGTTGAGCGCAACGTTTGCTCAACAGTTCAGTGCCAGTCAGAATTTTGAACTACAACAGTTAAAAACCTGCGCGGCAATGCACTGCGCTCAGCACCCTGAGACATGTTAAATCTCTTTATGCTCAGTAATTACTCTGAAAGCATTGCCCTTCAACCCGGAACACAGAAATGTTTGCGCACTACTGCTTGGATGTTGAATAACTGGCAAAGGTGTGGTAGTTCCCGAGTCGGACTGATTAGTTCCCTGCAAAAGAGTCATGGATGATGATGTAACCCAAGATAGCAATCGCATTTACCGCTCATGACGACATCACATACCAATAGCCCGCAAAAGGATCCCCAAGTCCCCGCGGGAAATACGGGATTCCCGGCGCGGAATACGGGATCCCGTGGGAAATACGGGATTCCCGCCGCTACCCTTGGTTGCAAAGACCTCCCACTCCATAGACACCTGGCACCAAACACTCAGTCGGTATTTTTTTATAAAAATAATTAAATTAATTTGAAGTAATTTTCTATCTATAAAATGTTCCACCCACAAAAAGAAAGCTAGTTTTTTTTAAACTTGGTGGTGGACCAGCAAGTCGCTCACCTGATGTCACGCTTGCCTATAAAAATTCAGTGTCACCCACAATTTTGAACTTCTTTCAGTTGAGCCATGAGCGGCATTGCACCGCGTTCATCACCGTGAGATATTACATATTAAATCTCTTTATGCCCAGTAATTACGCTGGAAACATTGCTCTTTCATCCACAGTAATGTTTGCACACTACTGCTTGACAGATGAACAATTTGCAGAGGGTAAACTAAAAGTAGTATGGAAATTAAGACATAGTGTGGATTAATCAGCGTTCAGTATCTTGCCCCCGCGTCCTTTAGCATGTCGGATTGTTTTGTATAGCGAATAAGTTTGCTGTAATGTCTATGGGGTATCAAGTCGGTGGTTGGATGTGTGCATTTGATTAGAGAGGCAAGTGATTCATGTGAAAACGTGACGCGGTTTTTGGATAAGGGTGTTTTTAAGAGTTTATATTAGTTTTGGTATGACATATGTATATGTGTTTGTACTATATTTGAAAGTGTAAAATGCATCAAAATCATAGATCAGACTTTCTGTTTTTTTAATTGATATCATCAAATTTGAGAGAAAAAAATTTAAATTACGTCCCTCAATGTTTTAAAATAAACATACTTCAAATATAAAATAATTTAAAAGGGCATTCATTTGAAAAATAATATGTTTTTCTTGTAATTTACAATTTGTACAATCCAAGCATCGCTTATAAATGTCCACCTAGCACATACGTAGCAAACTCCGTAGCTCCACGTAGACATCGTAGCAGATGCTACGTAAACCTATACTCGTAGCTTAGCCGTAAGAGATACTATACCTCTGTTTATTAAAAGCTATAGTCGTTACCCGCGACTTCGTTCGCTTGGACATAAAAAAAGTATCCTATGTCCGTCTTTGTGATATACAGTAATTCCTTATCAAATTTTATCAAGATCCGTTCAGCCTTTTAGCCGTGATAACGCGACAAACATCCAGACAGAGAGACAAAGTTACTTGCTATAGTTCGCTAGATGGCGATGATCCATTTTGTTTTTTTTGACATTTTGTATGGACTGACTGTGAACGGAGTTGTGAATCGCGCAAGCGAAGTTTTTTCCTCGAGACGAACGTATTGATTTTTATACTTTAAAGCTTTATTGGTCCTGATACGACTGCCGCTATATTCCTCTAAATTATAATATTAGTTAAGAAGTTACGATTGGGATGCAATAATCTTGCATCATTTGTCATTTTTCTTATGACAGCAAAACGGCTAATGGTGATGGTGATGAGATAAAAGCACAAAAAAAAAAAAAAAAAAACACAAGTTACTGTATGATTGAAGTGCGTTTGTAATCTACGTAGACTCGCACATAATACTCTAAAATCAGATTTGTTTACAAAAAGATTCGATATAACATTATTAACGTAAACTTTATGATACTAATTTCGTTTTTCAAATAAATGTCTAACTTAGTACAGATATTTCACAAAGCTGATCTAAGTAACACAGCAATGGTTGTAAAGTTTAGAAATATAATAGTAACATTTGATATTTATGAGTGCAAACCTGCGCCGATTTTTACCGCTGACTTAATATACATAGGAAACCAAATTACCTCTACTGAGGGTAAGAATCGGAAGCTGCGCGCTCAGTAAAGGCCTATTCACATTACAGGTGACTAGTTCTGATCTTCGATTTTTCAAAATACCGAAATTCCGAACTAGATGACGCACCGCAGGAAGGCCGACGACATTGTGAAAGTCGCGAGCAACCCGTGGGTGCAATTGGCAAGTTGTCTATCAGTGTGGCGGTCTAAAGGGGGAGGCCTTTGTTCTGTGCGTATTCCGACTGATGATGATGATTACTTGGTGTCAAATTCACTTGGACCCTAGGTCACTTGGAGAATTTATTGTTTTTGTTAAAGATTTTATTTTAACGTTTTATTAAAGACGAGCTGCGCCCCGCGGTTTCACACGCTATTCTCCAGAAACCAAATATTTTTCCAGGATAAAAAGCAGCTTATATGTTAATCCAGGAAATAAGCTACTTCTATACCAAATTTCATCCAAATCCGTTCAGCCGTTACAGAGTAGAACGGGAACAAACGCACTTACATACTTACACATTTAAACACAAATTTCCGCTTTTATAATATTAGTGTGATGAATCTCAGTTTAGGTTTAGTTGGATACTGATAAGCAATAACATGTAAAACCAAAAAAAAAAAAAAATGAGTTAATGAAAAAAGCGTTCAACTCATTTTTTTTTGTGCTTTGACATGTTATTGCTTATCAGTATCCAGTTTAGATCATAAGTAACATGTGTATTACATGGAATTAAATAAAAAAAAAATGAGAAACTGTTAACAGCGTGTCCTTGACTATGTTAAACAAGTAGGTAGTATAACAAAATTAATAATTATTCTTATGAAAGTTTCTCTAAGTGGGTCAAAGATTCGTAAAATGAGCCGCTGAGCTTACACTCTTACGCCATGTTAGAAACGTATGTTCGGCCTAAAAACTGACACTAGGGCCAACCACTCGGCTTAAACATCTGAATAGAGCTTAAAGGTGGCAGTAAAAAGAGAGGGTAAAAAAGATGCGTGAAATAAATCATCAAGTGTGTGACTATGCTTATGGTAGAGTTCCGTAGTCATCACACTGATATTGTAAGTATGTAAGTGTGTTTGTAACGAAAATGAATAGAATGAATAGAATTGGATGAAATTCGGTAAAGAGGTAGCTTAACACATAGGTTGTGGATTAACACATAGGCTACTTTTATTCCGGAATATTATTATGTTTCCGTAGAATAGCGGGTGAAACCGCGGGGCGCTGCTAGTAAGTCATAAGTTTTTCTTTACTGACGAAAGACAGATAGACTGACAAACCCGTGTTTTTCTACGGAACCCTAAAACAGACGTGTATAAAAAAGGATGTGGGTAAAAAGGGAGTAGATATAGTCAGGTAGGGACTGATGGATGTCGAGATACACATTCAAGGAAACATTTTGTTTCGAGATGTGTTTAGGGGAATCGGGAGATTTATCTACAGTTGTTACAGAAATATGATTTTATCCCTCGGATGGTAAGGCTCGTAAGGATGTAGATTTGTTTTGATTTGATGACTAAAGGTCTGAGTCGCTTCCGCAGTTTGCCTCACTTGCGCATTCTCACATCATTAAAGATATAAAATTATTCAAAGTGATAATTTCAAAAAGCATATAAATATAATGTACTTTAATTACAACTGATTTTTAAAAAAAACCTTTCATTTTTACTTCTTTAAAATTGATGGAGGAGACCGAAAGAAACGAAAATATAAGTTTGCTAGCTGTACCTCGCGGTTTCACCCGGAATTCTACAGACACCGAATATTGCTCCGAAATAAAAAGTAGCCTGTGTGTTAATTCAGGGAATAAACTACCTCCATACCAAATTTCATTTAAATCCTTTCAGCCGTCACAGAGTTGAACGGGAACACACTTATCTACTTACCTACTTACAAACTTTCGCATTTATAATATTAGTGTGATATCTACAAAACCTTGCAAATATGCGAGTGAGGTAGCTGTGACATGACTATGTACAATGTTAACACGTAACGTGTAGATAATTATTTCTATGTATGTGTTATATCCAAAAAAAAAAAACCTTAATTAAATTTACATACGTAAAACGTTCCTATTAAATATCTGCAATTAATAGGAAATCAAAAATGTACACAATGTAAATCAAACACAAAAACTAAGGTATTTGAAAGACGCCTGTAGCCCATGACACCACAAATAAAATAAAACTATTATAGTGAAGACCAATATCCTGTGTGTAAAAGGGATTCGTTTGACGCAGGCTAAATTCCTTCCAAATTGGTTTAACCATTTAGGTTTAACCATTTAAAATCAGTATAATAAAAGTAAATTTTTGTATTTAAACAACTTCCTCAGTAATTGTCATTCCAAATCGTAGACTCTAAAGAGTAAATAAAACACGCTGTACACAAGTTCCGTAAACAAATACCGCAATATACAGGGTGCGCGAGTTATCGTTCGTTAGTCCTATATTATCGGGACGCAGCCTGTAATTGGTACACGGATACATCCTGTACTGCTTTCAGACGGTACGATTTGTTTTAAATTTAGACTAAAAAAAACATGAAACTATAAGAAATTTGGATGAATAAGGTATCCTTTTGGCTTAGGTTTATAAAGGTTTGGTTTGCCGGTACAATTCTTTTGTGTACGAATACAATGACCTACAATAAACTTTTGGGTTTATATTCTTATTTGTAGGATTTGTGGGATTTAAGGCACTGTGTAGAATTTTATATATTTTATTAGCTATTAGCTATTTATACGAAAATAAAGAATAATAATATTCTTCAAGTAGAAATTTGACATGCATAAATATTACAATGAGAGTATATTTCGGAACAGACTATACTACTGCGTTAGCTTTATACATGCCATTGCCGGGGTATCGGCCTACCCTCGAAGGGTGATAAAGCCATATGCTGGCCCAGTGCGAGTTGGCAGATTACACAAATTAACAGAGTATATCAATGAAATAAAAATAGCTGCGTTTCCTTTTTTTATAAAAATCATTGGGATTGTCTTGTCGGGCCGTGATCGTGTCATACGTCCTAAATGGCCGATCCTCAGGACCCCTCTTTGCCGTCGCTCGTTAAGACACATTCATGTTCTCGTAGTAATAGATATTTTTGTGATCCAATACACAAACACACAGTTGTATTGCGGGATAATAATGATTGTACGTACATAGTATGGCATGTCATAAACACGATTCTGCTTGTATTGGACAAAATATCCAGCTAACTTAGAAATTGTCTTCTTGTCTTCAAATGAGTACAACTTTCAATATTTAAGGCTTTTAGTCTCGTCCAGAGTTGTCTCGCTCGCAAATTTCACATCATCGAAGACATATTAGTTTTTAGCCACGAACTAGGCTCTCGAGGACAATCAATTAAAACTTTAAAAAAATATTCGTACGCCTGCCAAAAAATCATAAAGAAATCATTAAACTCGGACAAATATACATACATACAACAAACGTTTATTTGTTACTCTCTCAGATCTTCGCTTTGCTCGGTCTAAAATCACTAATCATGCCTACCTAGCAGAAACCTGTAATGTTGTGCTCCAATATGTTCGCGAAGCTTTTAGTTCCGCGCTCCTGCAACTGCTCCAATGGATACGCTTCGCTTTGTGTTCGCGCTAAAAACCGACACGGATCGGATCGTCTGGCGCAAAGCGTGCAACGTCACGTGCTCCGCGTTCGAGAACGTACCCACTTTGGGGAGCAGTTGCAGGAATGCGGAGCGCAAAAGGTTCGCAAACATAGTGGATACCACAGAAGAGAGCTAGAGGTAATAAAAAATCCTCTTCTGTGGTGGATACCCACCTTAGGACAAAGAATACTAACTATGCTCTAGACATGAATATACCCATAATTATTATACTTTTCGGTTAACACACGGTCCGGTAGTGAATCCGGCACACTCGTTGTGCGTTTAAAAAAACGCTTTATGTGTTTTGTAAGGCATCGTCATCATGAGCAGCGTATTCAGCCCACTACAGAGCATAAGCCTTCTCCCAATGTCGCCAACATTCCCTGTTTTGTGCCACTAGAAAATTGTATTATACCGTATTGTAAATAAATTATTAATGTTCAAAATGATATTCTTTGACGGAATTGTTATATTTCCTGATACATTCGGAAATTGAGGAACAAGTGAGATTGACTTATTTTTATCCCAAAAAGTTAAGGGCGCGTTACCAAGCACTTACTTGTTACGTTACTATGGACACATGTTTTCCTTGTAATTATTTTTGTTCAACAACGTATAATATTATGATTAGCTTGTTTATCGTTGCTCAAATAGGTAAGATAGGGAAATAGGGTGTACTTGTGATGGTACGACAATAAAATCCCGGCCGGTACGTACGCAATGACGTCATCGCCCGGGACGTGCAGATCGAGACGGTGGGAGAGTTCGTGGCTCGTGTGTCGCCAACGGGCCACACCCCCACCTCAGGAACATTGCGCCGCACCATGCACGTCCTCCTGACATACGTACATGGCGTGCTCTTCCTTGATCTCCTCCTGGCTGGAGGAAAAAGAAGAAGAGGGAGCAGCGGCACTATGAGGCCCGCAACTAGAAGAAAGCACCACCAAGCCCAGATGGCAAACCAGGTCGAACGACCACGAGGGTGTTCGGCTCGCGCTGGGCAGGCCGCTTACACCCTCCACCGTTCCCCGGGGGTAGTTGCCCCCGGCGCCCAGCTGCGGTAAAGAGACGCTACCTCGCTACCGTTTCCCTACCTTCACGAATCTGGAGGAGGAAGGACCGGGAATTGATGTGATAAAAAAATATTTGGATATGTTACTAGTGTTATCGAGAAACGTAAACAATAATGTGATTAAAAACGCGTTCCAATTATATTTTAAATCTGCCTTATGAATAAAACAACCAAGCCATCTCCGTGCTTCATCTTTGTCATGTTCCATCAAGTGAAGTGGCTATTAACACTTAGCAAGTATGGTTATTAAGTCAAACGAGTATAAAAATTACACCAATCAAATTCTAGAAAACTAATTAAAAACCTGACCAATTCGCAAAAACCTCTCTTTTGTACGCGTATTTTCATTAAAAATAGTTAAGAACTACAGCAATGGCTTTGAAATAAATAAACCGCTTTCAATTATGTCCACCTTCTTGTCAGCCACAGACACTCCTGCGGTTTCTCGTACGTTTGTTAAGCTCGTGTTAACTTAACACACCAATTACTGAACGATCATTGTTTGTCTGTTGATCATCGGCTGTCTTTAAACCAGTTAGCCTTAGTATTTGACAAACGTACAAGAAAGCGGGGGACACTCTCACACATAATCATCATCATCATCAGCCAGAAGAGTCCTCTGCTGAACATAGGCCACCCCCTTAGAGCGCCACACTGATCGACAACGTGCCAGTTGCATCCACCGGTTGCCCGCGACTTTCACAATTTCGTCGGTCTACCTAGTGAGAGGCCTGCCTACGCTTCGTCTTTCGATTCGTGGCCGCCACTCAAGAACCTTTCTTTCCCACCGGTAATCGGTCTCACACATAATATATTTGAAATTATAACACACATAACTTTAGTGGGATTTAAAAAACACAGATAGCCACAGTAAAAAAGAAGACAATAAAATAGACACAGTAACACAAAAGAAACAACATGGCAATACAAAACACACACATTCATTTAAAGTGGAAAACGTGATCATGGTTGGAAATGGTTGTGGTTTATTGTGAAGGAAGACAATTGATTTAAAAGTATCCATTTCTGATGGTCATGATGATAATTTATTTAAAAATCACTTATATTTCACATCGTAAATTCAAACATCAATCTTTTATAACTTAAATTTTTCATGAATGTTTGATCAACGTTGATTACCAACGTAATGAGAATTCTAACTAAAATACTGATTCTAAGGAGCCTTTGTCTGAGCTTCATTAGACGATTTATCAGCTCCAGCAAATATTAGAGTCTGAAAATACAAGTTAATTTCACATTCATTAATAAAAGTAACTATTCATTTTGCTTTTATACGAAAACGAACGACTGAATTGGAAATAATTTTGTAATGCAAATAATTACACAGGTAAGCTTTCCACTCGGTTCATATTATAATGTGATCTGTACAGAATTATCTCTATTAATACATGGCCATGTTAATAATCTAGATTTATACATACCTTTCTTATCCTAGCTTGTAGTGGTAGGACTCTTCTGCAGAGTCTTCCCGGGGAAGTACCTTACCTTTGCCAGTTATTCAACCGTCAAGCAGAAGTGTGCAAACATTACTGTGCTCCGGATTGAAGAGCAATGTTTGTCCGTCCTTATTGGGCAGTTGGGTAAAAACAAGCGGAGGTCTATAATCGGCAGTGGGTAACAGGGCTAAAGATGATGAGTAGCGTTCCCTTTTGCTCGTAGCATTGATTGGCGTAGTGAAGCCTCTGGACCTGGTCCGTCACATTCTTAGTACGATGATAGTTAGGTTCAGCCGATGACAGTGCACAATGGTTATCAATTCGCAGTCGCGCAGCGTCGTTGGCTGAACAATCATGGCCGTAACGATGTCACGGTACGGGCCCTGCTGGGGAAAAATAGAATAAACCAATATATGGAGATGTAGCTTACTGCATAATGTAGTGTGGAATACTTCCGAAACATAGCATAGCATCGCATAGCATCGAGCATGTCATGTAGCGTATTGACGCGTAGCGTGTGGCATCTAATCGAACTGTCGTATTTCGTAGCGGCACATGTCATCGCGTAGCGTAACGTAGCCTGTTGCCGTAGGGCGTATCGTAGCAACAGCTCTTTTGTAGCTGAGGATAGTCCTTTCGCGAAATTTTGGAGCATTCGATATTTGAAATTGTATAGTTGTCACTCTGTTTCTCTTACGTTCAATAGAAAGAGTTAGTGAGTTTTCCTAACTTTTTGATGAAGTTCGTTCCGGGGGTAGTCTGTTATCACTCTCTAAATCTTAACAAAGTCTTTTGTTTTTGGTGTCAACGGCTTGGATGAACCATAACCTATGCCACTATGTTTTGTTTCTTAAATTAAAAAAAAAACGAACTTACAAGCAGATAACATATGAAAAAAACATCGAAATTGGATACCGTTTAGGGGTGGGTAATAGGTATCAGACTACGCTTTTTGTATGGACGGCGGCTTTACAGTTCGATTAGTATCCGAGAGACGTGTATGTCGTGTCAATCAAGACGTTTATAATATCTTGATTTTCCTCTTATGTTTTCTCACCACACGTTGTGTATTTAACCATTATCAAGTATTGTACTATTTCAAGTGAAGTCAAACATTTCACAATTAAAATAAGTCTCAGTCATACTATAAGTCAAGCAAAGTAAGTCGCGGTCAAGTCCACGTCATGCCGCAGTAAACAGGTGGAGACTTTACTAGGGGTTTTTATGGAGTGTTGGAAACAACACGAAGAGTCACTTTTTCACAACATTATACTATTAACCAACCCTCGTGCACGTTCACGAACACTTAATAGATAAAAATCCACCATTTACACTCGAAATAACATAAGTTTTGGAAAATAATATAATGACTTGTTCACCATCCCGCCAAAACTCAATAAACGATGCAGCAATCGCGTGAAGCTTCGTGATATCAATCTTAATCCTAATCCTAACTAACTTATTATAAATGAGAACGTAGTTTTGTCTCTATATCTATCAGTCTCTCTGTCTGGGTGTTTATCGCCTTTTCATGGCTAAACGGCTGAGCTGTTCAACCTGAATTTTTGCATAGATAATAGCTTAAGTATGCCGTGGTAGCTCAGTGGGAGCATGCTGGCTTCATATTCGTGGGGTGGTGGGTTCGAGCCGGGCGGGCCCGAACCAATGAGTTCTTTTGTTATCACACTAATATTATAAATTACGAAAGTTTGTGTGTTTGTTCCCATTCAACTCTGTGACGGCTGTATGTACTTGAATGAACTTTGCTATGGAGGTTGCTAATAACCTGGACTAACACATAGGCTACTTTTCCAAAATAACAAAAATAAACCGATGATTACCAGTTTTTGCAACCTTTTTACGAAGCGAAGCCCTCGAGAGTTACGTGTACATAACTCTCGAGGGCTTCGCTTCGTATAGCGAAGTTTTTTTTTCCCTTTTCCTCCCTTGAGGATTTTGGCGTCGCACGTCTTCTGCATTTGCCAGTGACAAGTGTATAAATATTTTGAAGTTTTAGTAAATATTGTCGCGTTATCGCGGCTAAGCAGCTGAACGGATCTTGATAAAATTTGATCAGGAGTTACTGTATATCACAAAGACGGACATAGGATACTTTTACGTCCACGCGAACGAAGTCGCGGGTAATAGCTAGTAAAAAATAAATAAATAAAGTAGGTGACCGACGAAGTTGCGAAAATCGCATAAACGAAGCAGAACGAACGCGAGCGAACCACATCCACTGAACATCCAGTATACTGCAGATCACATCACAACGTACACAACGTAGGCAACACGTTAACCACGCGTCGTACGCTTGGCTTGTTGCGGTGCTCCACAACGGTCTTAATAAAACTCAACATTTTTCACAAACATTGACGCATCTACATTAAAAACAGCATTAAAAATATCGCTCGCAAAGTAATTTCAGGCCAATAATTAAGTAGCTCATATAATTGCAAACTCGCACAAACGTGTTTCGCCGAGCACTCGCCGAGGTAACGAGCTCTTTGAACTGATACAATTAAATGTTTAACGCTGTTACTGGCGCTGGCGTCAGCTGAAAGGTGCCAAGTTTATGTTTGACAGAACTCTGTGAAAAATAAAACGAAAAGACTCATTTTCCTACGTACTTGTATTCATTGAGTAAAAACTAAATTTTATGAAATATGGCACGTTTCATCTAAAGGTACGAAATTGAAAATACATAATTTCGTAACAGAAATATACAAAAGGTTACGTATTCGAACGTTGCGTAGCGACGGTTTTGAAAGGAATTTTCACAATTTAGGCTTAGCAAATTTCATAAACCATTATCATGGATTTTTGTGAACAAGTGTCCAGTTTTATTTACTTAAAATAAGTAACTCTGCTTAATTAAGGCTCTTACTTTAAACAAATCAAAAATTAAAATATTAAAAACTCGATAACAGTATTCCGTTTGAGTTGTCGCATAGCTAATAGAAACCCATGAGTACACACACGCGTCGGTTTTGGCGGATTTTATTTCACAAACGGTACTATTACTGATTAAATAATAAATATTAAGCCTCACTTTCATTTAAAAAAAAAAACTATTTAATAATAATGCACAAACATGATACAAAAAACTTTCCTGTCCTCGTTTTCATTATAGCAAATTCATAGTTACAACCTTGTAAGTTGCTTAAAACCTTCTTAGTTAATTGACTGCCCCGGTGGCTCAGTTGGTAGTGAACCTACCTTCTGTGTTTGGGGGCGTGGATTCGATTCCCATCTAGGACAAACATTTATGTGATGAACATTTGTGTTTGTTCTATGTCTGGGTGTTAATATCTATATAAGTATGTATTTAAAAAATATCTATGTACGTATATCAGTCTCTGGCAGCCATATTACAAGCTTTGCTTAGTTTGGGGTCAGATGACCGTGTGTGCAATAATGTCCCAGATATTTATTATTATTATTAATTTACGGGACGCATCCAGATTCGAGTGAGCGAAGCGAAGGAAGTCTCTGCATCAACTGCCAAAATTTGCTTTCATATATATTTGATCATATGTTGGTAATCGCGTACAGGTCGTATATTCAACTAATCTCTACGAAACTTGGTATAGATACAGGTTCTACAATTTCATAGTTTTTGTTTTGTCGCCGACGATTTTTGATGGTATTTCCCCCAAAAAGGGGTAAATTTGCTGCGGCGTCACTAACCGGCCGATTTTAATAATATTTAGTAGGGACTTTCGGTACTCAATTCTAAACAAGCATTTCGTATATTAGCAAAATAGGTAAAAAGCGCCGCAACAATCTTCCCCCTTTTCGGGAGAAATAGCACTCCAATCGAAAGACGCCGAAAAAAGCAAAAAGATTCAAAAAAGTTTGTGTTCGCGAGGTCTACTGTTCGCAGAACTACTATATTATTTATTAATAAAAAAAAATACTAAATTTAATTATTATTTTTTATTTACGTAGATTGTACCTTAAACTACCTATTTTCATTCCAAAGGCTAAAAACTACGGCCCACGGCTCAGCATTCATCCTACACGAGCTTACTTATTCATATATGAAAAAATCGAGATAACCTAAAATATAACATAGTAATATGTATATAGATAACCTAATAGTAAGTGAGACAGGGCGCAAACTTCTAACGCCAGCTTGCTCTAAAACTATCACAAAATAATATTTAGCGGCTAGCTGGAAGATCGTCCAATATATCGGTGCAGAAAAATAGCACAGCGTTTTTCCAAAAACTCGACTAAACCAAACAGAGTGGTGTACTTTATGAAATATCGGAGTTCCGGCTTATCCAGTGGGCCGATATTTTCAGCAGCTAGCTTTATGCCCGCCGTTTATCCTGCATCCAGGGTGATACGGATATACTGGTGTATACCGAAAGATAGGCATTTTTATATCCCGAGTGAGTTATGTGTCGATTCTGCGCTCGTGGTCTTTTAATGAATTTTGCTTTTAATTCATAACTCACTCGGGATATAAAAATGCCTATCTTTCGGTATACACCAGTATATAATATCAATAAGATATCAAGATATCAATGAGTCGGGCTCAAAATGTATTATAATTATGAAGACATTTAAATCGATTTATTGTAGAATTGCTGGGATAAACTTGAGTAATGCATACTAGTGACCAAATTTTTGTATGAAAGTTTGGTTACTTTTTCATTTCACCTTAAATTTTAACCTGGTTAAATATTGGTTCACATTTGGGTGTTACTCAAGTTACGTAAGTCGGATTGTGCCAAAACTACTTACTACTTTAGTGGTAGGGCTCTTCTGCAGAGTCGTCTGGGGAAGTACCACACCTTTGCCAGTTCTTGAACCGTCAAGCAGTAGTGTGTAAACATTACTGTGTCCAAGATTGAAGGGTAATGTTCCCAGCGTAACTGGGAAGAAATACATTTAACATCTAATGTCTCAGGGTTACGAGTGCAGTGCACTGTCGTCATGGTTTTGAACTGTTTAAGTTCAAAACTCTGGGTGGCGGGCAAGCGTGAAGCTTAACATCAGGTGAGCGGCTTGCTCGTCTCGTCACCAAGTACCATAAAAACTACTGATTGGCGGTTGAATATATCGTTATAGAAATCAACTTTGTACTAAAACATAGCTCTAACATTGTATACATAACTCGGAACATTTCTCCTAGACTGTGGATTCATTCCATTATTAATTACGCCAAAGGAGCACCAGGTACTTCGGTTCTATTATCCGCTTATTACCCGTCTAGACCGGGAAGTTTTCACACTGGTGCAAAAATGTAGCTGCTTACTTGCGACGCGACGGAAAAGTTGCTGAGTCAAAAACTAGCCACGCTTACAGAAGACAATGGAATTGTGAATGTTTTCAATAGTTGCGATATTTTGTTTAAGTACTTCAATACAAGCAAAGTCCGTTCAAGGTTTTTTTGGCGGAACGTGAAGATGTCATGTCGCATCATTCTAATATTTTCCAAAACTTGTGTTATATCGAGTATTAATGTATAAAAATTGCGTAATTTTATTGACATATAGTCATTTTTAAATTTTGTTACAAAAAAGTTACAGGCTACTATCCTGTAACTTTTACTTAAAAGTAACAATACTACACCATCTGGTTCACATCGTATTGTCTGCGATAAACCTGCACCAGTACAAAATCTTGAATCTAAACCAGTGAATACATCATTATTTCGGAAACCAGGCGAACCGCGGCCGGCGCAGGGCTTGTTCGAAAACAACTACATTTTACACGAGGTTTGATGGAGTTTGGCGTAGTTCGACGGCCAATCGAGCGCTAATGGGTATGTTTATGTAATCAGTTTGAAATATCAAATCAAATGCGATAGATTTAGATAATTATTACTATTCGTAGGCTTATTATGTTTTCCAGTTTTTTTATTGGCTAGGCTAGATGCAATAGGCTGGGCTCTACTTCAGAATATTCTAGACACAATAAAAATAAACAGATACAACTTGCCAGATCAAACTCCGTAACTTTTTACGAAAAAAGTGCTACGATGATATTGACACGTTTTTTAATACAATGACTTTATTTTTACTTTACACTTACTTCTGTGAAGCTCAGTGGTAAATGTGTAATACATAGGTGACAAGTGGGCAGGTAATCATTATCTAAATTGCTCTAGTTTCTACCTTGAATGGTATACAGACATCTTGTATTCCTAACTTGATTTGTTGATTTCTTGATTTGCCAATTTTGTTAGTATCAGAGTGGGTAAGTGAATAAGGTTTTAATCTCGAAATAATAACTTGTCAAGAGTATGTCGGGCCATGCTTTGTAGGGTTCCGTAGGACGTTTGAAGTATTTATCAGTTTTTTCCACTTATCTCAAAAAGTCATTATCACATGTTGCTCTAAACAAATTGAAAATAAACTTTTTATTAACATCTACAAACATGGACGATAACAAGTTTTTGAGATGTATAATTTAGAAATGGTAGGGGGAGGGGAACATTGCAAGCAACTTTGACGGCCCATATTGCGTAAGCGATACACCTGACAAAAATTGGTATAAGAAATCTTAACTTTATTTTCAAAGACCTATTCAATGATACCCCACATGTGCGGGACAGGCGAAAAATGTTTGTATATCCACTTTATAAATATGTCACCCTATTAATATAAAATTATAATTTTATAATTATTTTAAAATTATTAGCTTTAAAATACCTGTTCAATGACATCCCTCATGACGGGGTACAGCAAAATGTTATATTTAAGGGTATTTATATTTCTTACATCTTGAGGTAGCCTATACTTAAGACTATCGTTGTGCAAAATTTCATGCATATACGTTTATAATAATTGTACAATTTAGTTGACATTGCATGTATTTAATATTCTGGACTAATTTCTTATATATTTAAAATGTTGACATAACTACATATTGTATTAGGTGCTATCCTGTAAAAATAGTTGTAATGAAATAAAGAAATAAATAAATTTATAAGGCTGTAAAAGATTCCGACAAACAGACGGACATGACGAGCTTATTAGGGTTCCTTTAATTTATTTGACTAACATGGTTAAACCAATTACATTAGCTAAACAAATTAAAAATAGAATTAAAAATACGCAGTCATTAGAGATAAAAACAAACAGCTCAAAATAATATTAAATTAAAAGTTATAATTAATGTCAGGTACAAATACAATATAAAACAATGTCAAGATAAATATTATTGAAAGTCAAAAAAACTACGGTTTACTATGGAACCCAAAAAAAGGTTATTACTTACGTGTACCATAATTAATACCCATCAAATAAACGAAAGACATGAATCTCTTATAGTTTTGTTGTGCTTGACAGGGTTCATGTGAATCTTCGTAATGACGTTGTTTTTATTTACTACCTTGTACTGTATGGAAGCAATAATCTACCTGAATCTGACCTAGTCGCATGAACCATTCATTACGTAAATGTAGCATCTATTGAAAACAGAAAACCTCAACTAGTAACTAAATCAAGTCCAGAAGGGTTTACCTATCAGGTTACAGCGCCGGACGCTAGATAAATTGAATTACATCAACACTCGGATAACTCGATTAAAATCTGCACCCGGCTGCGTCCGGATTGAATTCGCGCGAGTGTACGCGCGGCTTAACTATTTTTCGCGTGGTAATTGGTACGTTCGCATCGTAATTGTATCAAGTGTGTAACTGGCTTTATTCGCAGTATTGTTTGATGTATTTCTTTTTAATTTGTATCAATTTTAGTTACCATGATTACTTGTAGCGATGATAGAGGTTAGTGGTTACCGCGTTCGGATCGCAAGTCGCAGGGCAGCTTGGGCTACTGGTGAATGAAAACATCATAAAGAAACGACAGAAGAACGTGGTATGCCACTTTTAGTGCTCGGCTGGCTATCCACTACCCAAGCCAAGTTGAAAAGCTGTCGCCAAGCACCTAACGGTTTGTTCCGGCAGCCTTACTTAAGACACAGTACAGTATGTATTGTAAGTATGTATGTTTGTGTGTAAAAACATACATACTCACTGTACCCGTTGTTTTTTTTTAAAGATTTAATCAAACAGCATAGTCTGGAATAAATGCCAGCTGCGACTGAAGCCTGTGACTGTTACAATTTATCCGTCAAATCATTTTTTTTTGGTCTTAGATATTAGAAAAACAACGGTTACATAACATGCACCTTCTTTTTCTTGGGTAGTCGGGTAAATTTAAACTGATTCGCGATTCTTAGTTCTTATTTTATAGAAAGTCAGTTTATTAAGATCATGTTACTTGTAGACATATTAAGACACTTTAAATATTCTAAGTACGAACTGATGTTAACATGTGCTTAAAACGACTTGAATTATTAAAATCAGCTAAAGAAGACACGCGACATAATTAAGGGTGGCTTGTAAAAAGCATGTCGGCCGATGTCAACGACCCGTGGGGGAGGCCTTAATTAATAATTAATTTGCCTATTAAGTCACTTGACATACTGTTTACTGAATGTTGACTTCATAACAACACTGAGGCGTGATGTTGGTATAAACGTTTGGTAAACTTGTGGCTTCGCATTTTGTCACATTAATCATAGTGGTTTGCGCAAAACTGAACACGTTCGACCCCTAACTTCACAACCTTAGACCGATTTTGCTCATATTCAAACTTATTTTTTTTATTGAAATGAAATACTTGCCTACAAAATTTCATAAACATTTTATCAACAAGTTATCGACAATAAATATACACACAAAATGAATAAACAATGACATGATCCTTATGTCAAAATCGAGTATCCATTATTCTTCATATGATATTTAAAAAAAAAAAAAAAAAAAGCAACACCCATAGTACTGACACAAAATTTATCTAAAACATGTTCAGTTTAACGTTATTTAGTATCAAACAAACGTACATCAAAACTTCATATCTTTTAACATCTAACACATTTTGTACACCTAAATTATTCTTACAAAATATTATTCGGTCGAATACCCATAAGTCTATAATTACCTAATACCCTAAATGTCTGTCAATCTGTCCGTCAGTCAGTCTGTGCCCAGTGGTTAAGTTGTAAACATTACAGGGCGCGGGCGGGGCCGTAGTACACGCCTAGTTCATTATCAATGTTTGGATAAGTCAGTATGGCGCAGATGAGTATCAACATGAAAACAAAAATCGCATTTATTGCTGTGTGTCTTATCCCATAAGAATCTAAGTATTTATCTTACGTCATCAGGAGCCCTATTCTAGAGACATAATGAAATGAGTTTTATTGCAGGAATGCAGGTAAATAAAGTGTTGCTTAAAATGTTCGATTAAACGTCTGAATGGAAAAGTAATCTCGGTAAAAATGCTTCTATTAACAGACTTGTCAACGAGTTTAATGTTTTCTCCAAGGATAAAGACATTGACCTGTTCTCTGGCGGCGCAGGCAAGTTTAAATTACCAATTTCCAGAAAAAAATCTATTATTAGCAAATAGTAGTTTTTCTCTGTCTATAATTGTAGTGAAGTTAGCTTGTTTCCATTGCTTGCCCCCTTCTATGTTACAATGACGTACGTCATTTTGGTTTCTGTTAAATAAATAAATTCGGTCATTTCTGACTTTCTGTCTTTCTGCAAATATTCGCTAAGATTACTTTAATTATTGAATCCCTTTTATATGTCAAATAATTAAATTAATTCAAATAATTGAATTATTAGATAACTCTTGACTCTTGAATTATTTTTTGACATTTTTAAAACTTGCTACCATTATTATTAATCAAATTTTATTAAATTAAACTATTTTTTTTATCAAATTAATTATTATTAGTACTTATTTTTTGTTGTGGCTTTTGATTAGATATTTGAAATTATGTAATTATGAACTAAATATTTTGTAAATTTGACTTGCCCAGTGTAACTACCAATGTTATAAGGCCAATAAACGATTCTATTCTATTCTGATTATGATAATGATGTCGTCCACGTCGCGTCCGTCGATAGCAACCCTAGTTATCTCCCGGCGTGTGATCGTGATCCAAACTTCGTCTTGACCACCCGGTCGCATGTCGCGCAGTAAAGCTATGCCTGCTGTTGTACGTCTAATTATTGTAGGAGTGTTCTTATGAGTTTGGATTTTGAGATCTTACTCGGAAAGGCGAACGACTTCAAAGTTTCTGTCGTCTTTCTTCTATGAGCAGACTCTTCCCACTTTTTCGTGGGAAAATTACTCGCCAACATTTCTAATATTTTAAAAATAAATGTCTCAGATATTTCAGGTATTATTTCGTACATAAACATAATATTAACGAAACTCTTTTTATCCCAATTTTTTTTGAAAACCTTGGTATTTAATTTTTGATGGTGATTTATTTATAACTAGCTATTACCCGTAACATTGTTCGAGTAGACCTACAAAAAAAAAAAAAAAATGCCTCTGTCCGTCCCGGTTCTTAAGCAATCAGGTCTTAAATAAATATCTGGGACATTTTTGCACACACGGTCATCTGACCCCAAACTAAGCAAAGATTGTAATATGGCTGCCAGAGACTGATATACGTACATATATATTTTAAATACATACTTATATATATATATATATATATATATATATATTAACACCCAGACATAGAACAAACACAAATATTCATCACATGAATGTTTGTCTTAGATGGGAATCGAACCAAACACAGAAGGTAGGTTCACTACCAACTGAGCCACCGGATCTCAGGTCGATCCTTTCAGCCGTTTAGCCATGATAACGCGACAAACAGACAGAGAGACAGATAGACTGATATACAGAGAGACATAGTTACATCAGTATTAATAAAATATTAGTTAGGATTAGGATAATTAATACAATTACAACAAAGATGACAATGAAGTACGTCAAATTAAATTATAAAGATGTTTGATTAAATCTGAATTCTGTTTTCAGAAGCCTCATGTTAAGAGCTACGATTGTTGTAATTAAAAGCCCTACTCCTTAAGTTATTTCTCTCTTTCTTTAGTGATACGCTTTGGCTGGTTTTAACCGCCTTGATATTAATTGAAACCTTGATTGTCGCTGAGATTATTTGAAAATAGAGCCGTGTCGGTTCTCTATTGAGACGGATTTATAAATTGCTTTGTTTGCCTGTAGACTGTTATTTTGTACGCAGTAATTTTGTATGTAAAAATATTTTATTGAATTATAGAAAAATGTTTTCTGTCCGTTTTATAGTAACTGTATGGTATTCCAGAAATAAAACGGATAACAAGTTTGAGTTGGTACAATTGCTGATTCTAAATTTATCATCATCATCATCCTCATCAACAGCCAGAAGACGTCCTCTGCTGAACGAAGCCGTAGATGCTAATACATTTTTAGAAAATGTTAATGCGAGTGGCAAGCCAACAAGTAAATAATAAATAATAAAAGTAAATGTTTAGGAGGAGGCAGGTTCAGCTATAAAAGTGATAGCATTATCATTCAGTCATTATATTTCTTCCTGCTCGGTGACAACTAAAAACTTAAAATCATAGAATTACTAGCTGTTAACCGCGACTTCTTTCGCGTGGTGTAATAAGTATCGTATATTCATTATTGCGGTATACAGTAACTACTAATAAAATTTTATCAACATCTGTTCAGCCGTTTGGCCATGATAACTCGATAAACATCCAGACAGAGAGACAGAGTTACTTACACTATTATAATAGTATTACGTTACATTACATACATTATCAGCCAGAAGACGTCCACTGCTGAACATAGGTCTCCCCCTTAGACCGTCACACCGACCGACAATATGCCACTTGCATCCACCGGTTGCCCGCGACTTTCATAATGTCGTCGGTCCACCTAGTGGGAGGCCTGCCTACGCTTCGTCTTCCAGTTCGTGGTCGCCACTCAAGAACCTTTCTTCCCCATCGGTTATCGGTTCTTCGAGTGATGTGGGCTGCCCATTGCCACTTCAGCTTGCAAACTCTGAGAGCTATATCGGTGACTTTGGTTCTTCGGCGAATATCCTCGTTTCGGATCTTATCACGCAAAGGAACTCCGAGCATAGCTCTCTCCATTGCCCGCTGTGTGACTCTGAGTTTTTCCAAAAGTCCAGTAGTCAAGGACCACGTTTCAGTTCCATATGTCTTCACTGGCAACACACATTGGTTGAAGACCCTTGTCTTCAGGCACTGCGGGATTTTGGACGAGAAGATATCACGTAATTTCCCGAACGCTGCCCATCCGAGTTGGATTCTTCGGGCGACCTCTTCGTCGAAGGTGGACTTACCTAACTGGACAGTCTGTCCAAGGCAGTAATAATGGTCAAAAAATTCGAGCGCATCGTTCCCAACGATTAATTATGACCTAATAATTAATTAATTATGATGATTTTCCCAACGTTAGTTATTAATTCGCTTAACCTAAATTGTATTAATTTGGATCAAGATAAATACCGAAAAAAAAAACAGCCAACCACCTCCCAAATCTGTTTATTTTTCCACCAAATTGCCATACACACATTCCTAGATTTACCTCGGATTTTTGCTCAACCGCTTTCCAGCAATTAGAGAAGCGGACTGATTTACTACCAACATAATAAATCAAGGAGTATTGTCGCGACGATTGATTTATTCAAGCCGCTATGTTGGCAGCGAGGTTAATGAGCCGGACCTAATGAGGGGATGTACGGATTCTTGAGGTCGTTAAAAGGTAAGTCGAAAATAGACGAGGTTGCTTTTAATGTTGGTACGAGTATTAGGTAAAGTTAAGTTCGAACATTATTATTTTAGCGCTCTTTACTTATTTTTTGGTAGGTTAGGTTTGTAAGTTGAAGTTGCAATGGGCAGGGCAGGCCACGTCTTTCGAAGAACAGATAACCGATGAAAGAAAGGAATGAAAGGTTCTCGAGTGGCAATCATGAACAGGAAGGCGCAGCGTAGGTAAGCCTCTGGATTGATCGACGATATTGTGAAATTCGCGTGCAATCAGTAGATGCAAATGGCATAGATAATGTTCTTTGTAAATGGAAGTTGTCGTTCAGTGTTGCGGTCTAAGGGCGAGGCCTTTGTACAGCTGTGGACGTATTCTGGCTGATGAAGATAATGATAATTTCTGATGATAAATGTTTGTGATCATATTAATGCTACTATCATAATGTTGTGGCTGTCTTAAGCTTCTGCACCCTGCATGTCCCGCAACTATTTCCCAGTTTCCCGAAGCCATTTGGTCGCAAAAATGTTACGCACGAAAGGTAAGTTCGTTAAGAGTTAAAATTTTAATGCCACAGTGAATCGCCAAGGACAGCAGGTACCTATCCAGTATCCTACCCAGTAGGTATAGGGCAGTAGGTATAATGGTAGGTTGTGTATCTGTCTATCATAACATCAAAAATATATCAAAGCTATTTTCTTTTCCATATAGATAGATAACTCTTTATTGTTCAAACCAGAAATTACATACAAAATACAAAAATCTACTTAAAACTAGTGTAACAATTGGCGGCCGTATCGCTTAAAGCGATCTCTTCCAGGCAACCTCAGCATGGAGAAGATTTAATAAGAAGAGGTAAGGGACGAGTCCATATTTAGTCCTTATAGTTCGAAATTCTGGATGGCACTGAACTGTTATGGGCAGCGTGATGCGTATCGTCAGGTTATCGACATTCTCGTCTGGTCAACCAGAATCATAAAAAAAAAGGTGGAAGATATCGAAAAAACTTTTAATTTTTTGTTAAGCTTTTTGGAAATTTGCACTTCGTGATTTTATTTCTTCAATAATGTGAAAATGCGCGAGAAAGAACACTGATTACGCGACTAAGGGCCTTAAAATAGTATTACGCATGTAAGCATGTACTACATTAAATGGTCTAGTAATCATGCAAATTTTATTTATCCAGTAGTTTTTGTGCAAAGTTAAAAATCTTGCCAACGTTTGGCAGCAATCCAAAACCAGCTTACGATCTTGAACAATTAGCAAATCTAATAGTAATAATTAAAATGAACATTACCACCTATTAAAATGGCATTAGTGGTCGCCCACCGGTTCGTACTACAGCTGGCAATGAGGTTTTGCTTGGGATTCATTGTACTCACTTCCTTTACTCGTATTTGGTACTTTAAAATTACATTTTCAAGATTCTGCATTTTTAACCGACGACTACAAAAAGAAAGCGTTCGTCGTCAAAATAAGTGTTTACACTTATTTCAATGTTTTTTTTTGTAAAGTAATCCTCTGAGATGGTTTAATTATTTTTTATTATTAAACCTAGTAGAAAAAGCGTGTGACCGAACTTTTTATTATCAGTTTTTATTGAGTTTATTATTATTATTGTGTAGCGCTTTATTTATATTTTTTCGGCAACCAACTTTTCATCGCCAATAAGCCGAACAGCACGCTGGTATACCGATTCAAGAGCTGGTATTTGGCCGAGCCGTCCCAAAATTGGCAACAGTGGTCCAAACACGACCGCCGACCGGGCTTGCGCTTGATAAAGAGTAAGCAACGGCCCCGGCGTGAAATACTGCGTGTATTATTATTGGGCACAACCGTTTCCAAGGCAGGTCACTTATCCATTGGGTTATCTCGGCTTTCAGCAGGTGCTTTACTCATTACTAACTGTGTTTTTTATTATGCTGTCTCGTTTTTTTTAAACGAGACTGTCGAATCGTGTCGTTCTTCTGATGGTAAGCGTCACTTGCACATAAGAGTTCAGTGCTACTCATAATTTTGGACTTTAACAGTCCAAAACCCTGCGCGGCGATGCACAGCTTTCGTCACACTGAGATTTAGGATGTTAGTGCCCGTCTGCACTAAGCTTTTACAGCTCCTAAGACATAATTCGACATACTTACTACATACTCTATGACATACTTAGTAATAAAAAATGCGTTGCACCAAACTTAGGAGGATGCCTAAATGCGTAAGACATGTCCTTTCCTTAGACATGCCTAAGTCCGACTTAGTTTAGGTGATGCTTAGCTTTATCTTTATTGACTTTATTGCAAACGGGCATAAATCTTTTTATTCTAATTTTACTAGAAACATTGTCCTTTTTTCCGATAAATAATAATGTATTCATACTACTGCTTCGGGGGTAAATAACTGGAAAAGTGTGCTAGTTCCACAGGCGGACTATGGATTACGACATCTCGTACAATGAGCTCGAATAGCTAAAAAAAAAAAAAAAAAACTAAATTTATTTATTTTCAGACACAAACGATCCATTCTGTAAGCTAAGTACTAACTTAATATTAATGTATTAATTGTATTTAAATTTTAAATTATATTAGAATGTCAAAATAAAGAAAAATATAAAAAATTAAATAAAATCATTTTACTAATATTCTAATGTGATGTTGCAAGATGGGGCAGATTTGCTAAGTATTAAGTAATATATTGTTCTAGCACGTTTCTTAGAATTCAAATATTTCCACAGATCCAATATACGTTTTAGCAGCCAAATATGTGCCATAGATATGTTAAATGGCATAGATATAAACAATCTATTTATGAAATAGTATCTATGAAACGTATTTGTGTCCTCGGAGATGTGCTTGCATTTACATATTAATATGTAGATTGTAGATTTTACTAATCGCGGCGTATGGTTCGTATTGGATTCTCGTTGGACAGGAAAGAATAGAGTGGATGCTTTAATTTTTAATTATAATTTATTCAGGACGAACCATTCAATAGTTCGGTTTGAAAAGTAATAAATGAGAACTTTCAATATTTCCTCCTTTTTCTCAAAATAAATAAAAAATTAGGTCTCCAAATGACAATAACAAAGTAGCCCTGTCTCTCTGGGTGTTTGTTACGTTATCACGGCTAAACGGCTCAACAAATCAACTTGAATTTTTGCACATATATAGCTTAAGGATCGGAGACGGACAGCTACATTTTTTTTGTAGGCCCACGCAAACATTAGTTAGAGTCGAACGATAGTATATTAGTCACGATAATCCTTTGTTGCCTACAGACTATAAAATAAACGGTCTCTAATTTTGGTTTTCGCGAGACTACTTTCTGCCCGAAACGCAGACCAGCATTTTGATTACAATGAAAATATCCTTAAAAATCTCAAAAGCGGGTGCTTTTGCGCGCCACGGTTCAAGTGTCAACCCCAAACGGCACAAATTAGTAGCCTCTGTCAAGGCTAGAATATTTGCGCAGTATCCTGCCGCAGTAGCCGCGCTTGTTTTAATATTACGTAATGTTTAACATAACTAATATTATAATTCCGAAGAATATAGCCGTAGTCATAGTCAACCAATAAAGCTTAGAGGTATAAAAAGGAATACGTTCGTCTCGAGCAAAAAACTTTGTCTGCGCGATTTAGAACAACAGAACTGTCAGTCCATAAATAACGTCAAAAATTCACAAAAATGGCAAACTAGCGCCATCTAGCGAACTATAGGAACTAACTTTGTCTCTCTGTCTGGATGTTTGTCGCGTTATCACGGTTAAACAGCTGAACGGATCTTGATAAAACTTGATAAGGAGTTACTGTATATCACAAAGACGGACATAGGATACTTTTTTTATGTCCACGTGAAGTCAAAGTCGCGTGTAGCAACTAGTTTTTTTATATAAGTTAAGTTTAATTTTTTATTTTCTACTTCATAAATAGGCCAACTCCACAACAAGATCCCGGCTCGCGATACGTGCCGCTGAGTGCAGAGTGCGTCTCAACTCACACGCGTTGTGCTCTGACCTAATTCACTGCTCTATCTACACATCTACTGGCTGTACTATCCTCGGCCATATGGCTATAGATATTAGATACGTTACTAGTTATCTATTCTATGGCTTTTCATTCAACCTTTTCAAACTGCGCTATATAATAATATATTGAATCATATTACGTCCGTAGCACTGTCTAATATGGCTGTACTAGCTGCACCTGTCGATTTTACCCATTGTCCTAAAAAAAATATTATTATTAATTGTTCGCCTCAAACTGGGACTTCACGAACCCTGTATCTTCACAATACCTTGATCAACTTTGGTCTTAAAAATGTATAAATTTACATTGCTTTCCTACAAATGCCACGAAGATCAGATCAAAGGTACACAAGTTATCTCCGGACAAATATACACTTGCAGTGTGTGTGTGTGTATATTTGTCCGAAACATACATACAAAATGCCGATTTGTTTCCGTAGAAACTGAATAAAAAGTTTAATCGATGTAGAAAGTAATGTGTTAAACCAAAATAGGAGCTATCTTCACTGAATGGAAAAAAAGCCCTAAAACTTTAACATTTTAATAATCGTGAAACATGCAAAGATTCTTTCAGGGAAACTGAACTGTATGATGTATTGTAGCGTAGTAAGAAGGGGCATTCGTAATGGTAAGTGCGTATCTGTTTCGCACTAGAATTATGGCAATCGAATTGACGAGCACTCGAGAATCTTGAAATGCAAATGGATAGCGTGTGAATTTCTAATCCTAGTCGTCAATACCGAAACAATGTTCTAAATATCTATTTGTACTAAGTACCAGTACAAGTAGATACTTGTAATAAGTACAAGTAGATACTTAGAACAAGTACTTAGTACAAGTCTTGTACGTGTATTTTTAAGTCTTTGACATATATATTTTGGTAAAACTATATAAATGTAATTGAATATAAATTATATTATATTCTTTATAGCTCATTCCATACTCCAGAATTTCAACTTGCTCATCAGAAGGTTGTCTGAAAGACTTCGCTCCTAGCGATAAGACAGCCTAGTTGTGCCTATTTGTTAAGTATTATTTTTGTACCCTTTTGTGGTATCAATAAAGTGTTACCTATTATATGTTAATTATTGTCATCGACGCGATCAGTGACATCTACACATTTTGAAATTTAAAAGTTTTTACGATGCGTCGTTTGCTACAAAGGCATTCTGGGAAATGGTCCTTGTGGTACCCTTTCATCTGCGAAGTGAAACTACTAAACTCATTAGAAACACCTTAAATTCGATGACAAAACTTATTTGAACAACAGGGCCGGACTTGTCTGCCAACTATAGAATTTTTGTTCCAAAATCGCTTTCTCATTCACAATTTCTTAATTTTTGATGGAATAGATCAGAATCGTACATTAACGGATACACGAGTGATTAAAACAAATATAAAACGGGGCTGGCATAATCGCATGGCGACTAAAGCCCCAAAATAAAATAGATATTAATAATAATAAAATAAATATTCATGTCAACAAATATTATTTTTACTAGATTTTAACTAACTACTTAATTTTATGTACAGTTACTGGAAATAAAATAATTCCATTTTAACCACGAATGATTTAAGTATGGTATTAATAAGAAACTCCGTACAAGAACGTACGCCACTGATTGCGTTCCTCAGCCCGATTCATCAACTAACAGGTCAAAAAATTACATCTAACAATGGAAATACATATCAAAAATATTTAAAAGCAAACGCAATTGGAACGCCAGTGTTTCCACACGCAAACGTAAAACCAGATTAAGTTTTTAATTACTCCAAAGTGGCAGCCCCGTCGGATTCCGGACATAGTCGGTATTGGCACGCGATTGTTGACCGATGACTGGCAGCACCGGCAGGTTATCATTACTTGAGTGGGGATATCATGGCAATCCTGGAGTATGAGCCGTTTGTTGTACCTGTATGGCAACCATTGTTGACATTGTTGTGTATTTTCTGAGATAAAAATAGGATATTTGAGAAATAATTGGTATCAAAATATTAGAGACATGTACCACAGTCACATAATATCTTGATTTATTAAGATTAGAGTTTCCCGCCTACTTGTCTATACAAGAATCGCTAACTGTTTTCTACCCCTAAACGATGTCTGATTTCGTTTTTTTTGAAATATTATTGTGTTACTTATCTACGCCGTGAAAAACTATGCTTATACGTTTGTTATTTTTCAAATTTTCGCAATATGCCATTTTTTTAAACAATACCTACACAATACAATATAACTTTATTAGGCATAAACAATAATAAAATATCCGGCAGTATAATAGGCGGCCTTAACGCCTAAAGCGATTTCTTCCAGGCAACCTTGGTATGGAAAAATTGTAACAGAAATACGGAATACCTTTCAGCCTATCGCACGCACGGGGAATATAGCGATAGCAATACAATGTTCAAATACTTGCTGTTAATACTCATTGTCAGGTAAATTCCTAGTTCAATGTTTTTTTTTTAAATATGTCTATCTGCATCAGCGTTTTAACATCCCATTGCTGGGATATCGACATACCCTCGAAGGGTGATTGGGTCATATCCATCAAGCTGGCTGTGGGTTAGAGAATTCACAAAAGCCATTGGATTTCTTTTCCTGAAATATGCAGGTTTCCTCACGAAGTTTTCCGTCACCGAAAAGCCAGTAGTAGTAGTAGTAGTATATATCCGTACGTAAGTTCCTAAGAACTCATCGGCACTCAGCTACCACGACTGTTAAATATGTCTATATCCACTCCGAATTAATGAACAAATCGTCATTTCCCTAACTGCTTTACTTCTAGAATAGTTTTTCAAATGACCCCTCTAGGCACACCGATCCACTTTACAATATGAAACTCAGCGAAAATTCCCCACAGTACTATATCATACTGTAATATAATGGGGCTTCATTATAAAACGACTTAAACAATCATGTATAATGATACCGGAGCAGGGTTGCCCCAAATAAAGCTATAAATTCTACACTTACAGAATATTTGGCAGAGAACCCTGTAGCTAGTAAGAATAAAGGCTGCTTGTTTAAGTCTGTATGTACAGAAATTCTAATAAATCATTCAAACGAAGTATTTCAACTGAGGTATTAATCTGTCGTCGATAAAAACAAATTTTCCTATAAAATTGTTTCTTTAAGAAATCTCTCACACATTAGAAAAACAGTTTTGAAGATGGAATTACCGCCTAGTAACTCCATTAACTAAATTTTCCTACGTTAACATACAATTCTCGCATTTATCGCCTTCAACGATAAGAGCCATTTGTTTTTAAATATTTCCCAAAGAATACTGTCATACTGTCAAGAATATTACTGTCTTAAAAGGTTGCTTATCTTGTTCGTTGCCAAGAGACACAAAATGGTGATTTCAGTCAAACATAAATGAAGCTCTGTATGAAAATAAGTGCTGTAAGAACTGTAAAAGCTTCATAACAAGCATTCTCAACAAGCTTTTAACCAGCGTCCAGCAGGTTTTTCGCTAAGCACGAGACGACCTTCAATCTGCTTTAGTGGAGACACTGTAATGATGACAAGAAAGTCTTTTACGTGTCTAAAAATACTTAGACAAAGTGATAGAGAGAACACGTTAAACATTATCATCAGTCAGAAGACGTTCCCAACGCTTGGCATGCAGCTTGGGTATTGCAGAACTCTCACCGTTGACTAAAATTCTGATCGAAGTCTTAGGACATTATCCGAGTAACAACACAAAATTGAAATTCATAGTCACCCAGCGAGCGACCTAAACCACTTTGCGAAACAGAACTTCTATCATAGAGCTGTTAAACTTTAAAAAGGGTTATTCCGAGCCAGGCGACTCTTATATCCATAATAAAGTAATTGGAAGGGGCAAGGGAGGCCGGTGCAGAGAGCTAGTAAAGCTATAAATCAGTCCAGCGGACGGCGGAGAAACGCCTTTGCGTTGCACACGCGGACATAGGAACAAAATTTTATATACATTTTACATGGAAAAGCGGAGTATATGCGAATTTCATGGGAGCTAAGTGAATGATGATTGTTTTTGGGTGTTCGTGGTACGCCTTTGGGTTGTGAGGATAAATTAGTGCGGGGGTTTTTGTAGGGGTTTCTTTTTCCGGTTTAAAATGGCTTGGAGTGAAAAATTGTAAGTGAGTATTGATGCGGTTGTGTGGGCGGTTTTGGGCTTATATATTTCAGTAATGCACGGATGCATTGAAATTTACTTAATTAAATGAAGATGTGAATGTAATATGATTAGGACGAGATAATGAACAGGATAATTATTTAATTTACCCGACTACCCAATAAGGAGGGTGTTTTTTTGGGGTGTATGTCAGTATGTAAGTATTTATGTTTGTGTGTTGCTATATTACGAATCTCCTGTATTAAGCGCCTGTCGTTGGGTTCCTCTTTACTTATGAGTACATACGCTACATTTTGCAGTCGGGTATTTTGTTTTGTTTTTAATTATATTAATTGTTATTTCCCTAATAAGGTACTTGATGTGGGACGACCTGGGTTAGGTGGTGATGGACAGAACTCACCAGTACCAGTGTTTATAGCTTTCAGGACTATAACTCTATTCAATATTTATTTACTACTATTTTTTTTTTTTTTTTTTTATGTTACTCGACGTGGCGAGCAAGTCGCTCAGCTGATGTTAAGCGTCACGCTTGCCCATAACAGTTCAGTACCACCCAGAATTTTGAACTTCAACAGTTCAAAACAATGCGCGGCAATGCACTGCGCTCGTCACCCTGAGATGTCAGATGTTTCATCTCTGTATGCTCAGTAATTACGATGGTAACATTGCCCTTCAATCCGGAACACAGTAATGCTTGCACACTACTGCTTGGCGGTTGAATAACTGGCAAAGGTGTGGTACTTCCCCAGGCGGACTCTGCAAGAGAGCCCTACCACTACAAAAACCAAAACCAGCCTAACTACTACTAATCTAAAGCCAGTGTTAACTTTAATTTATTTTGCTAAATAACCTTTCTGTTCTTTTAGTTTGTGATAGAGCTGGTTTTTCCCGATGGTAAGTTAACCTGATGTTTTAGGTAGCAGGGCCAGCTACCGTACCGTATCGTATCACTACATTGGCCCCACACCAGAAATTCATCACTTGAGAGATACCTATATGTAGATACCTTTTATTTTAAAGTAGATAGACCACAGTTGTGTTGTTGTTTTCTTTTAAAATCTATACTTGTAAAATTTTTGATCTAGATTGCAGTTTTGCACCTTACTGTTCGGTAATAGGATCTATCAATCTTTGATACTATAGTGTTATAACACGCCTAACCTCAAAACGTACGGGATTCAATAACCATTATCTCATACGCGGCATCGCAGTAATGGTCCCGTGTCACGGTCTATTAAACGGATTATTATGTCACGATTATTATGCCCATCTACTGTGAGTTGTGGATAGGCAATGAGTATGGGTGGAGGTTGAACTGGATGTTGGTAATGTTTTGGGACTACACACACTATGCAGTTATACTAAGTGAGATAGTCGGTGAGAGAGCGACATAGGGAGTACCCGCAGGGTAAAAGTGGCAAGTGCACCGTAGGCCTCGTCTAAACTAGTAATAAGGCCTTAGAGTCTTATCGTATCGTCTTGAAGATATACAATTTATGAGTGAATTTCCAAAACAATATGAATTTGAGTTTCTTTGGTCTGCATCATAATATTGCAAATATTTTAAAGAAACACACACACACACACACTTTTATACAGAGTGTAAGGGAAACGCTCCCGAAAACGAAAACTGGCGATACCACAAAAAACGCTATGTTTTAACTATTTTTTTCATGTTCGCAAGGTAATGCGAAACCTTAGAGCAACACAGGCCTCCGGCCGCCGTTCGGGCCGGTACCGAAGTGCTCAATGTGCGAACGACCGGCGCCGCGCTGCACCGCGCTGTGCCGCACTGCGCCGGACTGGAAAACATAATTCAGTTGCATAACTTCAGAAACTTCATTGTTTTTTTCCAAATATTTTTATGCCTAAGAAGTACAACTTTAGTTCAAATAATTATTAACTAAGTACATATTTTTTTTAGCCCTGCGGTCCGTGGTTTGGTTATCATCAGTCTGATTATTTGGAGAGAATCTAATCGATATTGGGACAGATCCTGGGACTCTTCGACCACGCCATCGGGGTCGATGTATGTCTTTGGTAACCGGCACCTATACCAAATACTGAATACATCCTGTTGGCGGGAGCTGTCGTATCGGATAACTAAGTACTTTGTAGCCTAGTTCCTGTTTAACCAGCGTCTGTACCGTTTCGGCTACGTACACCGGTCATTATCCGAAATTGCCCATTATTGTTTGCCTATCCCACTCGACGAAAATACTCATTTACCTGCGACAATACTCGTAATCACCGACTCAGTTGCTCTGAATTACGGCCTACTCGTTAAGGTAATCAGAGATGTATGGTAGGTAGGCTAGATTAATAATAAAACCGTAGATAGCTTCATGATCCTTGGAGTTCTGGCACCAACGTGAAGAAATCAAACGTCGCCGATATGTTTATTTTCCAAAACTTGTGTTCTTTGGAGTTTTAATGTATTATAATGGTAGGTTTATTACCCATTAAGTGTTTATTATTGTGAGTGAGTGTGAGCAAATGATAGGTATAAAGTGGTGAAAAACAACACCAAAAAATGAGTTTTCGGTAAAGCGGTTTTCAGTAAAGCTTCTACCACTTTACTGAAGTATGACTTAAACTGGACAGAGTCTGAAAGTGTTGACTTAGACTATGATTCAGACTTGATTTCGTGAATTGTTATGTCTGTTCAAAACTTGACACTGGCTAAATACACTATGGGTGGAGCCAAAATATGATCCAAAGAGAAGTGAGGATTGTGAGGAAATAATAGATTGGTAGTAGGGTACATTCTAGTACTCGACTATCGCCGAGCACCTGATAGTGTGTTCCTGCAGCCCTACTTGACAGCCAGGTCCTATTCCAGGCTAGATGTGTACACCATCTTCGACCACACTGTCATTTAATATCAGAAGAGCTGTAGTCAAACGCCTAGCCTGTCATTACAGGGACTGACGTTCCGGGTGGTGACACCAGCTTTCTTTACTATCCGCCATAATGTCATCTTTGTTTCTTGTTAAGCTGGCTTTTATAACACGATGACGTCTATAGCTTGTTTCTTATATCGATTCAAATTATCTCTAATTTCACATTTTTCTAACACGATTCCGCAAGAAAAACCTTATTTAAAGTAGCATCCAAATTGGCAGTACGCTGCAAAGAAAACTATCTATCAAAGGACATCTGTATATTATATATGCTATTTATCAAGTCAGATCCTATTTACCACTTAGGTCAAATTTCAAACACAGCTAAACCTTTTAGAACATAAAGCTTTTTTTAAAGCGATTGAAGTTATTATAGTACGAGTAACGTGATAATATTACTATTGACTAGCTATATGTCTCCAAAGTCGCCGACATAGCTTTCAGAGTTTGCAAGCTGAAGTAGCAATGGGCAGGCCACATCACTCGAGGAACCGATAACCGGTGGGGAAGAAAGGTTCTTGAGTTGCGACACGAACCGGAAGACGCAGCGTAGGTAGGCTTCCCATTTGGTCGACGACATTGTGAAAGTCGCGGGCAGCCGGTGGATGCAAGTGGCCCGTTGTCGGTCGGTGTGGCGCTCTAAGGGGGAGGCCTATGTTCAGGAGTAGACGTCTTATGGCTGATGATGATGATGATGAACTTTATGTCTATACCGGTTACTACTCCATACAGTTGGCTATATCTTAGTTCCGAAGCTCGGCCAATTTACCAATGTTCTCCAAGACAGACTCAGTTTCCGTGTCAATTATCCAGCTGAATAGACTGAACTCAGTGGAATAGACTGGGTTCTGTGGTTGTTAAACTTTGCATATTGCTAGTTAGATTCTAAGGTTTCGCGAGACACTTCACATCGCACATACTCAAGCAACTCTGTTTGTTTCCTAAGGTAGGTGATTGTATCAGACGCTACTTTGCAGAAGTTCACTTAGAACTTTATCAATAACAAATCTCATGTTTTTCAACTCTAATGTCGCGTCCAGTCCAAGACCAATTATTGACGGAATAAGGGACCAATTATTTATCTTTCAGTTTAATTTTACCAAAGTTAAATTAACCGCACCTGAAACAAATGAGTTATTAACCTGAAGCAATTTGTAATTTAGCGGTTAAGGAAAACATCGTGAGGAAACCTGCATATTTCCGGAGAAGAAATTCGATGGAGTATGTGAATCCGCCAAGGGCCAGCGTGGTAGATAAGGCCTAATCAATCGCCCTTCGAGGGTCTCTATCTGTCTCTCAGTGTCTCTGACTGGGTGTTTGTCACGTTATCACGGCTAAACGGCTGAACGGATCAACCTGCATTTTTGCATATATATAATACGAAGTCGCGGGCTAGTAATAAATAAACATTTCTTTTCACTTCTTAGACATCCACTGCTGGACGAAGCCTTCCCACTATTAAGGGGTTGGTTGACATAATTACCACGCTTGGCAGGCTGTTTGGAAATCTCAGAATGTACACCATCTACTAGGAGGACACATCCTGCTGGAAATATCATTAAAGTAATCCTAATTAAATGAAACAAAATAAGAATGAAATTGTTGTATTGTAGCGGTACCTACAGTATTAGAGATTGTTTTTCTAATTTACTTATTTTATTCGCATTAAAAAAAACACAAATAGAACAAAAACAACAACAAAAAAAGAACAAAATTGTCATTATGCACTGGTTCACGGATCTATGGAGAAACAATTGCTATTTGATACAATCAGTCCTCCGACAGTTAGAGATTGGTTTAGATACAGTTTTGTTTCGGTTTTTCACGAAATATCAGAACGGACTTTTCGTGTCGGCCGTTTTTTCATGAAAAGTAAACATAATTACAGAGCTTACTGTGCACAGAGAAGAAGAAAATAGGATGCTAAGCATCTAAAAAAAATAAGAATAGCAGGCAATGGATACAGCTTGTAATCGTTAAACATTCGGCATTTAGCACACCGCAGTTTGTTCAGTACGGTGCAGGAGCCTAGAAAAGTTTTCCATGTCCATATTCAGCCAGCATTTTGACTTCTTGATTATACTTGTAATACATAAACCAACGCTATTAATGACAAGCTTAACATAAGCTCTACATCAGATACCGAAGCAGTGTCGATGCGAAGCCTAACTAGTTTAAAAAAAAAAAACTAATTTGTAACACGACGGCATAAATGAGTTGTTGTTAACGACACGCACTTATAATAATAAAAATAGATCTATTATTTCCATTACGTTAGATTCATTACGGGGCTATGGCAATTTCCGGCGGCCATCTTTGGATACTGTGTAAAACAGTATAAAAGTTTTGCACGAAAAGCTTTAGTCAACCCATTCATGATGTTCTCGTTCACCGGTAGCGCAAGTTGAGATGTTGAGCCCACAATTGCGATTCAATCGCGCTAACCACTGAGTGATCACTGCTGCAGTAATTGCAATGGTGATCTTTTCTGGCTTTCTTAACTCTCAGGCTAGATTTTGAATGATAAAATTTCGTAATTTCGTCGTTAATTTCGTATTTCGTAATTTTGTGCAAATGAGGGGGGCTAGTAAACTTAACAGAATACTTATGTCGCTTCATTGAACTGGGCTTGACTTTTTTTCTCTTAAATTTTGGCTCACACATTGTGTATTTAGCCAGTGTCAAGTTTTGTAATATTTCAAGTGAACCATATATTTTTTTTTTGTTCTTAGTGTAACTCCACGGACTCCGGAGTCCATGCCCTTTGTCTACTTTTAATTTTTTTGTCAACTATTACTAATATAACGTAAAACTAACAACATCACAAGAAGAAAATCTACTATACTTATTACTATGTTGCGTTTATACACCGGGCAGTCCAGCTCCCGCAAGCAGCACCCGTTCACGAGTTGACGCATGTGCCAGCCATCGCTCTCCTCAACCATATTTGAGGGAAGAGGGCGACCCGCCACACGACGCCGCCGCAAGAAGAAGCCGATATTTCAAAATAAAAAGAATCTCAGTCATAGTCTAAGTCAAGCAATTAAGTCACGGTCCAGTCCAAGTCATGCACCAATAAAGTGGTTGAAACGTTCACTAAGAGTTTCTATGGAGTTTTGAAAACAACACGAAAAGTCACGGCTTACGACATTATACTATTCACCAACACTCCTACATGTCTCTTTGCTCCGTTCGACTCCACTTTGGTGGATACTGGATCTTACATTAAAACCTTTTTTTAATTTTTTTACTTGTTAACGAGACAAACAAATTGCTCGCCCGATGTTAAGCGTAACGCTTGCCCATAACAGTTCAGTGCTACCCAGAATTTTAATTTAAACAGTAAAAAACCAATGAGTGGCAATGCACTGCGCTCGTCACCTTGATATATTAGATGTTAAATCTTTGCCCAATAATTTCGATGGAAACGTTGCTCTTCAAACCGGAACACATTAATGCTTATCATTTGTAATTTTTATCCGACTGCTCAGAAGAAGGGTAATGTTTTTCGGGCGCATGTATGCTTGTCTGCTCCTATTTGTCCTTCTGCCCAATTTAAGATTGCAAGGTATCACTAAATTCGATTTATATCCGAAGTGTCCATAGGCTATTATCAGTCAGGTTTTTTATTTATTACAAATAAGCTTGCGAATAGCCTCCTAGAGATTAAGGTCTATTCTATGGAATACTAAAACGTGGACTTTCATAGTTTCGTAGCGTTGTATCTTGAGCCAAATTGCAAATTCGATGTAGGAGCATCGAACAAAAAAAAAAACTAAACTTCATGTACTGAACTCCACGTTACATTTTTTCCTCTTGGATCTGCGCCCGTTCGCAATATCGACCGGAAATGACGATGTGATCATTTAATTTGAAAACGTCACGGCACTTCTGCCAACTTGTTTGATCTATTGTTCCAATGGAACTGGGAAGATTGTTGAATCGATGGATGATAAGAAGTTGCTGATAAATGAATACTTGCATAGTTTAGTTGGACTAGAAAAAGTTCACGCTGTAGGTCAGAGGTTTCCGTATAAAATGTAAGTGTTCTTTTAACCTGCGCCTTCAATTTGGTATTTCATTCGTTCGTTCGCCAAATCGTGATTTTTATTCATTGACGTAATATTTTTTTTTTGTTTTTCATTTTGGCTCCACGTTTAGTTAGTGTCAAGATATTTATTATTTTATAAAAACAAGTCGCAGTCATAAACTCGGCCACCAATTTCAGTCCACTCTAAGTTATGCTTTAGAAAAATTGAAGCTTACTAGAGGTTTCTACACAATTAACGAACAGCGTCAAATACACGATTCACATGATTCAATTTCATCTATGTACCCACTTTCTATTGATTTCTGATCACGTCTTATTTTCCAATTGCCAGGGCTTTGTCAACCGACGAAAACTACAAAGCCCATTACCTAAATTATTTCGTAAAACAACTCTGGTGATAAACTTTTTGGTTAAAATCCGTCGTAATTAAAAAAAAGACTCCGAATGTTTTTTTTTGTTTAGCAAAAATACACAGACCGACAGAATCCCTGAGGTAGCACTTGACTCGAGTTCACAACTTTAACTGAAGTAAGCCTGAACTCCGTCAAACTTTCATCTCTTGTTATTTACCCGCGGATTTTTCAATTCATTTTCCTTTAAAAGGAAAAGGATTCTGGAAACCAAACGGAAAGTCAAATCTATTGCGGCTAGTACAGTCTTCAACACAAATAACTGCTTTTTGGAAGTCAAAGCCAAACCAAAGCCGCAGTTTTATCCAATATCGTATAATTATTGTCGTTTTGGGGGTGTAAAAAGCTCTCAACTTTAGAATGGGAAGACGCACTGCTTATTTATCTCACTAGGTGGCGCATTATCGCTGGTGTTGGTTCACTGTAAATGTGTTAAATATCAATACATAATTTAGTAAATAAACAATAAATACAGTCCGGTTATTACTTAGTTAATTAATTAGCACGTAAAATATAATAACAGTAACTAAATTTACTAAATCAAAAAAAAGTACTGTTTCTGGGATTGCCCAGAAACAGTACTTTTTTTTTGATTTATACATCAAACGTAAACACTTGAAGAAAAAAAAGAAGTACCTTCAGCTCAGCTAGGCTTGGCTTGGCTTGGATTTTCTCATTTTCAGCGTTAGATGCTCCAAAATCAAGGAGGCAGCTGAGACATGAAGATCGAAGTGCTCATACAAGTGAAAGCTATCAGATTAATGACAAGCACCAGCGATGAGCGCCATCTGTGTTAGTTTTGCCTGTGGCTCTCCATTAAGTATGGTATAGCTGGTTGCCCAAGTAAAGCGGAGACGGTGGTCTGATCTCTGCCCTGGTTTAAGGACTGAGGAACCGAAGATACTTGCAAAGCTTAATTTAAGTTCGTTCAACCGTTATAAACAAGACGCAAAAACAAAAACTTTCACATAATATTATAATATGATTTCGACAGTACCACACAAATAAAACAGATGCATAGAAAGGATATATATATATATATATATATATATAGAACAGAAAAATGTGTATATAGAGACAGAGAAACAGAAAATGATATAAGTAATTATTGTTTGGGTAGTTGTTGAATCCAAATTAAAATATAGCTGCTGTTAGTTTCATTTTAAAATTTGAATTTAAATTAGTTTGTACAAATTTTTTGTTTTTTTTTTAAATAAAATTATTATACCGAATATCATAATTTAAAAAAAATTGATTAAACTCTAACTTAGTATAGTTCGTGAATACGTTTTGTTGCTGACTGTACAATTCCCAATTCAGCATGCAGCGCTTTATTAACAAAGTACGTTTTGATTAAGTAAAACATAACTTCGGTCTTTTATACGTGACACAGTGGAGAATCAATCGGTGGAAATATTATTAGACGTAAAACAATTAAAATATGTTCTAACGAGTTTATTTTGGTGGGAATATGTTACGGAAATTTGTAGGTCAAAGTCAACAAGCAAATATAAAAAAATAAGTACTTCCGAGTAAAGAAGTAGTAGTTTATATTTTCTAAAAATAAAAATAAATCTTGTTGCGTTGCTTAGCTCTTACAATATATTTTTCACCGTTTCAATGGAAATCAAATAATAACAATGTAGGGTTCTGACTCCAACTCCCTCCTGTTTACAGTGAAAACCCTACAAAATATCTTAATGAAGCCCTTAAAGTTGTCAGAAGTTGTTTATCTCTATTGCTTTGTCGTCTCTGGCGAAGTGTAGTGTGATTATTGATTACTCGATTTTTAATGAAAGCTCTAATCAAAATTCGAGTTATTATAGAATGACTGTTGCAGCTTCGATTTGCCTTGATGAAGCACGATAGGACCAAGATTGTATCTTTTTGAATGTACTAAGTTATGTTACTGTTTCTGCGTGCGCTGTGTCCGCGCATACTTTATTCACACTTCGGCAGTTCGCCCGCGGGTCCGACCGCGCCCCAAAAAATTGTTTTACCCCAAAGTTTAAATTAAATTAGTAAGAAGTTTCCAAGAAACACAGCGGGCCCGTCAGCTCCAATGCAACAAGCCTTTGTCAACACTACATAACACCGCAGTTAATCAACTCGTGGTTCGCTGTTCAATTTACAATTTCAAAATTGCGAATGAGCATTTTAGCAAATCAAGAAACGCAACTTTAAACCTATTCAGCGTAAAATCAAGTTCGAGTCTGCCTTATAAACGGTCCCGATTCCTGGCTGGGCAGATGTTTTAATGAATATCTGATCTGTGTCTGGGTGTTCGTTTTCCATTCCCACACAGGGTATCCTGTATCCTGTTTCCTATCAGGACTTAACCATGTTAAAAACATTTTTTTAACATACCTCGACGTTTCGGCCATATTTCAGTAGCCATGGTCAGCTCGTGACCATAAAACAAGGCCGAAACGTCGAGGTATATAAAAAAAATGTTTTGGCGTGGTTAAGTCCCGATAAGAAACATCAAATGACAATGTGCCCTAGCTATACATGTAGTGTTATTTTTTTTACAAGAAGAATATATTTTTGACAAGCATTTAGTATTCAACCCCTCGGAAGAATAATCGACAATATATACTTAATGTTTCTACTGTTTTGATATAAGTGATTTCTCCGGTTTGTTGCAACAACTTATTCAGAAAAAGAATGTTTTAAAATGATTTTATCATTGAGGTTAAATTATTACAATGGAATTTCATGCAACTTGATCTACTGACGTTATTCTAGTAGCAGCGTTCATCGGTAAGCAATCGGAATGGTATATTATAATAAGGAATATCAAAGCCTAAGGCCTCGAGAATTGTTGTTAATTAGTGAGTTTTGCTGGATTTGCTTCTTTACGGGAGACAATGTTGTTGCTGTCAGTCAAAAAACGGTAAAATTGACATATAAATAAAGTTTGTATTTCTATGAAAGTCTAAAATAAATCAGAACACTTTTTTTTCTGTGTCGATGCCAATAGTTTGATCACTTTTTAAAAAAATGGAAATCTGTGACGAGACTTGCAAGTCGCTCACCTGATGGTAAGCGTGACGCTTGCCAATGAAAATTCAGTGCCTCATAGAGTTTTGAACTTCAACAGTTCAAAACCATGCGCGGCAATACACTGCGCTCGAAACCCTGAAATATCAGATTTTAAATCTCTTTATGCCCAGTAATTACGCTGGAAACATAGCCCTTCAATCCGGAACACAGTAATGATTGCACACTACTGCTTGACGGTTGAATAACTGACAAAGGTGTGGTACTTCCCCAGGCGGACTCTGCAGAAGAGCCCTACCACTACTAAAACTACTTACTACTTAGTAGAAGTTTATTTCTGTAATTATATTATATAGCTATTTTAGCTTCATTTTCGAAGAAAACAAAAACCAAGTAATCGTCAATCTGTAAAAAAATTCACTGTCCGCGGGCAGAGTACCCAAAAGGCTGGCGACGTCACCTCTTGAATAACTTTTTTTTATATCCTTTGGTTTCTGTTTTTTTCTGCCAGCAGCTTTGATGGATCTATCAATATCTCTTTCATAAATAATTGTTATACGATCGTTTTTATACAAAATATACTCCCATATATTTCTTCCCGAAATGTACATTTTCCATTCATTCCTGTCAAGGGATTCTATTCTTCTATCCTCGATTCTCGCAGTGTTCGCCTTTACAGTCAAATCGGAAGTTTTGACCCCTCAGGGGTCACTCCGCTTTAAGTTGTGACTGCCAGCGAAAGTTAAAAAAGTCATGGAAAACAAAAATTAACTTGGTGTGGTAACATTTATCTTTTTTTAACTCGCTTAAAAATAACAAAAAACTAGCCATGTTCGAGAAAAGGACTAGGCTTGTTTAGTGGTTTTAATCCATACTCAAAGTAACCAGGTATCGAACTTCCCCCTCGTCAACAAAAAAAGTTTTTTTTTTTTATGTGACTTGGTAACGAGACGTGCAAGTCGCTCACCTGATGTTAAGCTTCACGCCTGCATGTAGCAATTCAGCAAGTTACAAGCATTGATGACAAATTAGCCATGGAGAGACGTACGTTATGCGAGTCTCATAGTGTTAACACACCTTGTAACCATGGACCCAGAAAAGAGAAAACAAGAAAACAATATTTCCCCCTTTCACACTCGTTTGTAAGACGATCTGCGCGTACCATATCAGGTGCACTGTTAGCTTGATCTCTGCCAATATTTTTCACTTTTAAAAATAATATAACAAATTACATTTAGGACTCTACTGAATTGTTAATCTAAAGCTGTCACCTACCCTTTCAAAAAGCTATCGTTTGAAATTAACTAATGAAGCCTTTTCATAGCGTTTTATTTTCCGGAGCCTGCACAGTGGTTTGAAGCGTCAATTAGCTCGGACAGTCGGCAGTCTGAAATTATCCACTTTTCTGCAATTGAATTCAAACATACTGTTAAGCCCCACGGCTGCGTTTGAAAACATTTTCAATACCTTCAGTTCTAGGCATTCTGGTAATAGTGCATTAGGTTTGTATTTTAATTATTGCGTTGTCCTTTAGCCTTCACATCAATAGCCGTAGTGATAACTATTTTGTAATAGAAAAATATGTTTGTAATAGAAATTATTTCTTGTTAAAAATAATTCTTTGGTATTAGGTATTGTATTTCAGTATAGTCTCAGTAAGTAGTACTCGTGATTGCAGTCAAAATTCTATTAAAAATATTTTATACAATTGGCATAAAACCATGTACTAAAATTTTAACTCTAACGGCTTCTTCGACATTAATTTAGATTAATATTTAGATCTCTAGATTCACAAATTCTAATAGCGTGACAGAATCTGAATGTCTAAAATATATTTCCAAGACACTCAAAGCATAATAGTCGGTCCTATTTCACAAGAAAATTATTCCGTTTCAAAGATTGATTTTAAATAATAGATTTGATTTCAGGAGCGTAGCAAGTACAGGGCCGTCGGGGCTTCTATGCCCCTTGGTAAATATATTGTAATTTTGAAAATAAAAATAAGCCATCAAGGTACAAACCAATTCAAATATCTTAGCTACCTTATTCATGAACTTTAAATTAATCCATGAGTGTGTCAACTTTTTGCTGACGAAAAAAATCACGTGCCTAAGCAAGTCATCATATTTGAGCTAACGTAGACCTGTCGTTTCTGTATAGCATAGCCTACAGCAAGTAAATATTTATCTAGGTACTCGTTTTTTGTAGTGGTAAGACTCTTTTTCAAAGTCCTTATTGAGAAGACTTCGTCTTGGCAATGTTTCCAGCAAAATTACTGGGCAAAATTATCTGATAGCAAATATTTGGCGGTAATAAACTTTAAAAAAATGGGTGGCATTGAACTGTTACGGGCAAGTGCAACGCTTACCATCAGGTAAATGAATTCCTCGTTTCGCCACGAATTAAAAAAAAATAATTAAAACCTGGTGTTTGCGATAACGAAATTACACTAAAAACTTGATGATTTAATTTATAAATTTTGTACCCCAGAAACAATTTCCTAAATACGCTTTAGTTTCATTCCCTTTTGAAGCCATTGGGTTTGACACTTGATTATTTTGAAAATTATGCCAATTATAATGAGTGGGGCGTTTAGATGGCATCCATAATGGGGGTGGTTTTGTCCAAACCATTTACGTCAGTGGCATTTAAGTCAAGGAATGGGTAGGTAACATTGAATTAAATTTCCAAACAAATTTTATCGCAATTTGACCACAAAGACAGATAAACTTCACCTTGACAATCACCGTCGACAACTAGTATGATTGAAATCGTCAACGTTACTTTTTGTGCTAAAAGTAAGAAGATAATTTTATTAATACGCGTACTAGAAGGCGTTTACTTATTCTGTTAACACACCTGAAAACAATGGACAGCGGACCAACGAGAAATAAATTAAAGAAAAAGAATAGATAAATAAGGGCAAGATAACGTGCACTTTAAATCTCGATTATTTTTGTCTTAACACTTATATTTTCTCTTTCTCTTTGGTATCTTATACTGCGGTTCACTCAAACCATGCCCGCAAGAATCATAGATTTTTAAAACCCCTAACACACCTGACAACCACGGATCACAGGCCAACGAGGGCAAAAAGAGGAAAATATTCTTTATTGTGACTTACGTCTATTACTAGTAGCTCTGCGAACGGTAGACGCGAGGCCTAGCACAAACTTTGTTGCATGTCCCGATGTCCCGAACTGAGGCATATTTGACAACCACAATGTCAGCAAGTTTTATAAATGTCAAATTTATTTTTTGACATTTATAAAACTTGCTGACATTATTATTAATCATATTTTATTAAATTAAACAATTTTTTTTATCAAATTAATTATTATTAGTACTTATTTTTTGTTGTGGTTTTTGATTAGATATTTGAAATTATGTAATTATGAACTAAATATTTTGTAAATGTGACTTGCCCAGTGTAACTACCAATGTTATAAGGCCAATAAATGATTCTATTCTATTCTATTCTATACCTATTTACCTATTTTGCTCATATTCAAAATTCTTGTTTAGAATCGAGTACTGAAAGCTTATGCCAAATATGATCAACATCAACTGGTAAATGGCGCCGCAACAAATTCCCCCCTTTTTTTTGAGGTCAAAAAACGACGTTAACTAAAAATTTAAAAAAAAAACGTAGAACCTGTGTACCAAGTTTCGTCAACACTGTTTAAAAAGTAGCACCTGTACGCGAGTACCAACATCCGGACATTATCAAAATCGGTCGAGGTATGGCGCCGCAACAAATTTCCCCCCCAAGTTTGGGGGAAATACGGCACCAATCAAAAAACGCCGACGACTTAAAATTAAAAAAAAAAAACTTAGAACCTGTATACCGAGTTTCGTTAATAGTGGTTGAAAAATACGACCTGCGGGCGAATACCGGACAGATGAAAGCAAATTTTGCCAGTTAAAACTGGGACCTTTCGTTCGCTTGGCTCACGCGGTCAATTATCTTTTTTATTTTTTCATTCTCTATCGTTGCTGGCAAACCGAATCGAGTTGTTACGCGTGTTAACGCTTTTAGGATCTATGCCACATCCAATGCAGACTATGTCAATGGTAGGTCCCTATTTCGAGTGGCCAATTTCTCTTCCGGAGTCTGAAGAATCTTGTTTTGATATCAAAGAAAACAGATGACATTTCAAAAGCTGTGGTCTGTTGAATGTTAGGTCAAGGGTTTTGAGTTTTATGACTAGCACAAATAAAGGGTAATTTGCTATGAGAAAATTGTGCTTGATGGATTGCTCTTTAGGATTATTGTTTATTGGATGTTTTTATGCCACAAAGCCCAATTTTTGTTTTTTTTTTGCCTATTTTATATAATAGCTGAGCCATTTACGATTAATGTTTGTATTTAAAAGTATCCTATTTATTTTACACGTTCTGGTTTTTTATAGGAAAAAAAAACTACCAAATTTCAAAAATGATAATTTTAATTCTGACATTATTATATCAATTTCATTCTTTAACTTAAAATTATTACAATTTTCCTAAAATCATGTTAATAATAAACTTATTTAAATAAATTTGCACGCCTGTAAAGGTTGTTGGACATTTTTAGATTTAAGGACTCGTATACCCATTATCACCCAAATCAAATTTTGACTTTGACTTTGAAAGCCAAATTATTTACAGAAAAGTTTGAATTGAATTTCATCTCTATTTTATGTTATATGGTATGTATTTATAGAGGTAATCAATACCTACTAATAATATTTAATATGTACAACTTAAAAAACAGACAATTAAAGAAAACTTAAAAATACTAACTAAAAACTAAAACCTAAAATAACTATAAAAATTAAACTAAACTAAAAGACCATTAGTGGAGGGAAAGGTCCCCAGAATGCTGGCGGCATTGCCACGTTGAATGGCAATGCTCAATTTCTCTATTTTAATTATTTTTTTGTGTTTAAATCACAATAAAATAATTAAAAATTTGCCATTTCAAAAATTTAAGTTTGTTTGCCTTTCGTCAACGATTCATTAATTTTATTACGAAACCGAAAATATGCTTAGACAGATAATAATCAATTATAACACCGCCTAATATAGTCACCTCTTTATTTCATCTCCATTCTTTCTAAATGACAACCGAAATTTTGTCTATTTATGTTTACAACTTCGAGTAGCTCTTAATCGAAATGGCTTTTGAAATTTTGACTTTATGCTCTACTAATAGTACTGAAAATAGAGGCAACGTATTTTTCAGTAGCAAGAGTCCGTGACGCTAGACAATATGTTAAATTACTGCGTGTTACTAATTCCTATTTGAAGTCAAACATTTGGGGACTTACTTACCACTGTATCTTTACCCTCCATCCCGACGTAAACCTCTTTGAAATAAAGTTGAATCTTCTCTGTAGCTTATATTTATTTGTGGTAAACGAAACGTGACAAAAGAGTGTGGTATAAAATTTTCAGACAAGTATTAAGTGCGGTGGTATCCATAAATTAATGGTGGGGAATGACATAATGAGGTGTTCTTTTAGTTTTATTTTAATTGGATATTTGCCTCGTACGAGCGGTCTGATGGTTTATACTGTACTAGCTGTTACGCGCGACTTTGTTCGCGTGGACCTACAAAAAAAAAAGTTGCCTATATCAGTTTCCGACCCATCAATAAAAAAATCAGCTTGATCTATTCAGCCGTTTAGCCGCGATAGCGTGACAAACACCCAGACAGAGAACACAAAGAGGCAGAGCTACTTTAGAATTTATAATATTATTTAGGATTAAGATTTGTCACACGTCATTGCTATTTGGAGATATTTTGAGCGACTGTGGCAGTGTAGGCATACTTCAGCGTGATTTAATTTTGGCTTTCAAACAAATGCAGTTTGCAATTAGACATTGTTGTTTTAGTGGTTTATATCACTTTGCTCCACCAAGATTGACCCACTGGTGGGGAATGTTTGGGTTATTTACGTAGAGCACTAAGTATAAATGATGCGAAAGTGCTTAATTTTAAGGCTTCTTGCATATGATGCAGATAAGCTGCACAACTTTTCATCGCAACATTAGGAGCTTTACTTATAAACAACTCTCAAAGTGAATAGATACCAATTAGTATTGCTTACTTCATTTTTGTGTTGAAAATGTTATTTATCAATACAAGATGCATTTATAAGCAAGACAGTGTGTAAGAGGCATAATTCTAAATGTGAATGTGTTAAGACCTGCATTGACATCGCTTTGGGTGTATTTGCATTTCTCCTGCCAACCTTCACAAACTGGTAACAGCACTGTGCGCAAGTGCCTTAACATGCGCATACTACCCGTACTGTACGCAAGTGCCTCAACTCTGAATCATCAAACATCTTACGCACCTATCAGTTTATGACAGTGACACATCGTCTAAACACTTCAAAAGTTCGATAAATCATGAAGACATCGCAAATGAATGTTAAAAGTAAACTATGAGTACAACAATCAGCTCTAAAAAGATTTTAAACTATAATTCACATGACTCACCGCCGTAGTAACCACTTCAGGTGGCACCAGAGATTTTCATTCGTAGACAAAGACGTGCTGTACTCATGGTGATCTACCGAAATAATATTTTAATTTTTCATCAATATTTTGGTTCAGGATTGCAAAAATACAACTACTACTTTTCTGTCAGAGGCTTTCGAATATTCTAAAACATTGGGCATGAGAGCTTGTTACGTAGCAATGAGAAAAATCGTGAATGATAAAAGCACAGAGAGAGACAGAGGTAGAAAATGCGTTCACATTTTCGAGGCTTAACTTTGAATGTAATGCATCCAACGCGATAGAATTTTCCCATGACCCCCAGTCCCCGGCAGCTCCTCTATCCATGGCCTTGATAGCAGGACAGGTAACGGAGGAGTGCAGGGGGTGCAAGGAATCTCTGGCAGACGCCCCGCTACCATGCCGGACATTTGGCCCTAGTGACACACAACATGTTGTGTGTCGCCAGGCCCAAAATGCTCAGAGTTTCTTTGCGCTATAAAATCCGGAACGAGGATATTCGTCGAAGTACCAAAGTCAATCTCAGAGTTTGCACGCTGAAATGGCAATGGGTAAGCCAAATCGCTCGTTGAACCGATAACTGATGGGTAGGAAAGGTTATTGAGTGACAACTAAGAGCTGCAAGACGCGGAGTAGTTCTACTAGGTGGACTGACGACAGTTTAAAAGTCGTGGTTCACCGGTGGATGTAATTTGCAAATTGACGTTCAGTGTGTGTAACGGGGAGGCCTTTGTTCAGCAGTGGACGTCTTCAGGCTGTTGATGATGATGATGATGACGATGATGATGATGATGATGCGACACAAATAGATATGCATCGTAACGTATCTGCTCCATTTATTCAGCAGTAGTCATTGGTTGTAACCCAATTCTTGGATGATTCAGATGGTAAAGTTTATTTTGTCTTCACTTATAATCGTTTACATTTTCACCGTATTAACTAAGACTATGTCACATTACATTTTTGTATTAGTTTCAAATGCGATGAGGAAATTTGGAAGCATACCTTACTGCGATAGAATGCTTTTATGAAAAGTGAAATATATATGGGTAGGTTAGATGCATTGTATACATTTGACTGAAAGCTTAAGAAGAAATTCAACTCTTTTATAATGGAGTTAGAGTTTCATTTTCAGTGACTTTTTATGTGAATGGACATTTTAAATATTTCTTTGATCAGCTAATAAATCCACGGTTTTAGTGAGTAGTGACTTAATGTGGTACATTTCAGGTTAAAATTATTGTTATATAACTACAAAGGGATCGATATATTACGTTTCAGTTGAAACTATTGTATTTCTCCGAAAACTTGCAAGAAATGTGTTGACGTCTATTTTATTTTGGATGTTTAAATGGGTTATACGACGACCCTTTTGGCTTAGTTGGTAACGCACCTGTCTTATGAGCAGGAGGTCCTGGGTTCGATCCTCATTCGGCGTTTGTTTAGATGATAAACTCAAATTTTTGTATCTCTGGGTCTGGTTGATAGTAGTCCGTGTCTGTGTGTGTTTTTCATGCCATACCTGCCACAGAGAAACCTACTTGGGGCCAACGATTTTAAAGCGTTGTCTATCTTATCTGTGGGATTCAATTCTAGTACCCTTACTTTGTGTTAAAAAAAAGTGACATTATGAAAGGTTTTTTAACAAATAAATCTTTTGTTTTTCGGACCTTACGCGACAGTTAATTCCTTCGATGTTATTTTCGATTTTCGAAATATTTGCTAAGCCAACGAAACTCGGTTTGTGTAATAAGCCTAAAAAACAAAGAAAGGTATGTCTCAGGATTTTCGAAAATCGGAAAATACGAAAGGAGAAAAAGGTGACGCAGGTTGTTTCATTTACTGTTTCCTAGCCGAGCGAAACCGTGCGAGCAAGCTTGTAATATTTTATAGTTAAATAGTAATGACTTAATTTTAACTTAAAAGTCAAACCGTCTGCACGCACCCAGTTTTTGCCTAATCTCTCGGAATCCTTACATCATTAAACATAGTAATAAATGATCCGCAAAGTGGTAACCTTTGTCTGAACTTAAGCTCCGTGCACATTAGTTAACATGATTGATGTGCCTAGGTGATAGTGTGGAACCGCCTTTAGCTATTAAAATTTTAGTTGGAGCATTATGACTAAATGTCATGGCTCTGGTTTAGTGGATACGTATAGAGGTGATAGTTTCATTTCGTTTGCAAAGATTTCATATTTTTTGTAAAAATTGAAGCTACGCAAACTTTGCAGCGTGGAGGAACATGGGATTTCCCATTCCCATTTTAAGTTCCCTTTATAATGTGAATTCAAAATCAATAATAGGCAGGTATAGGAGTTTTTTACTGGCAGGAGTAGTAATACCGGTATATAGGCATTTTGAACGGGTTGCAGAAAAGCTGCATCGCATAATAATCATGTTCGCATTCATTTCTAGCAGCACCACGTGGGTGTTTTTCTCTATTTCCCACAACTCCTTAAAAAAGTACCCTATTTCCGTCCTTTTTTTAAAATTAATTGATTGAAGTAATGGCCAATAAATATTTCGGATTTCTGATTGGCTTTCTTGCCAAATTTCATCGAGGTCTGTCCATTTGTTTAGAAATTCATCAAATTCTGTCCAGTTGTTTAGAAATTCATCAAGGTCTGTCCAGTTATTTAGAAATTCATCAAGGTCTGTCCAGTTATTTAGAAAAGATAGAGGAACAAACAACTCAAAAAACCAATAAACCAACAAACACACATATTTACAATATCAGTAAGGATTAGTGTCGTAAAATGTAATAATTATGTATAGTGTTATAATTTTGCAAGTGCCAAACACATACAAACTATCCAAACTACAAAACATAACGATCTGTCGATGTGTACACGTGTGTGTTGATACACATTCTTTTAAATAACTTTATTAACAACTCTGTATATATCTCCCTGATCAGTATGTACCTAATCTATATAGTTAGGTATACTTGGTTGCGCAAGCGCATCAGTGGCGTATTGGCTGCCGAATCACATCTGGAGGTAATTAGATCACCACTTATAACATATTAAACATTATATAAGTAGATATATCTACAGAGTAGCGAAGTACTCACTTTTTACTCGACTGTCCTAGAAGGAGGGTAATGTTTTTAGAGTGTATTTAAGTATAATCTAAATGTTTATGTCCAGTACCAGCAGCGTACCAAGCATGCGGGCGGCATTACCACGCCGAATGGTATTGCTTATGCGTTGATCCAAATAAACGCCAGCATTTTAATAATTAGGTAAATTATTTTTGTCTAAATTTTGTGGTCATGAACAATATAATTATATCACCAGTTACTTAAGCTAATCATAAAAGTGATGCCTATGTTCAGCAGTTCGGACGTCTCATGGCTGATGATGATGATTTTTCTATCTCATTTGTAGGCGACGGTCGGCGCCGATGAAATTGTTACTTGTGTAAACAAGCGCAAAATAGAGGCTTACATCATATCTATCGGAATAACACAGTACGCAATAAATCCTCAAGGATTTAATAAACTAAACTAAAGCATAGGTAGTAATTAAACCATAATCATAACACACACACGCGTCTGCAATAAAAATTACACTTAAACTGATTAACTACCGAATTACTCAACACTCATACTAAAATTTCGTCCTAAAACTTATGTACACTTCACCTTATGAACTATCAGTTACAAAAACTAACCCAATCAGCAACGCTAAAGGTTCAAACTTCCAAGAACTTCGTACGGGTACTTAGGACTATTTTTGGTTGGAAGTAGGGTATGCCCGAATCAAAGGAGTCCTTTGTAAAAGTTAACTAGTTCGCCTAAGCATGGGAACACGTGAGACCGTTACCCTACTTTCGATTGGCGATCACATTTTACGATTTATTTAATTTATTGTGTGAATATAAGCTTTAAAAGTCGTTGTATGATTCTATTTTCTAAGTAAACAGTTTCTTTATGACACACTGACCGCGGAATTCTGAGACTTTTGTTAACTTTGACAACAGATTAATTCTAATGCTGCCTTTGTCTGGCACTAAGCAAATGACAAAGACAGGAATATAATTAATCTGTTGTCAAATTAACAAACGTTTTAGAATCCCGCGGGAAGTGTAGCAGAAGAAGGCATGCGCAGATGCACTTGGAAACGTTGCGCCTAGTATGTATGCCAAAGATCAAACAAAAAAAAATGGCAAAGAAAAATATATATAATATAATTATATGGTATATAATTTTATGTGCAAACTACTTTACTCTGAATTTAAATGACATTTTTGTATCTGACGTTTGAGTTTTTCTCCAATGCAAAGAAAATATTTTCTAAAACTTATCGACCGAGTAAAGCCAACATTTCTGAGTCTACTGGAACAAGTCAGCATTTGTATGTGTTTGTGTGTAAGATTGTCCGACGATAACTTGCATCTTCATGAAAATTTGTAGGCAAGTAATTCATTTAAATAAAGGCAAAAATCGTTCCAGGGATTGCAATGTCTCAGTTCGGCGCAATTTTTTTTTTTTACTTTTTTTGGCGTGTGATGTTGGCGAAGCGAGTCTCAGAACAAATCGGCGTTTAAATGTGTTTGTGTCTTTTTTTTTTTCTTTGTGACAAGACGAGCAACTTGTCAATCAAGTTGCTCACTTGATGTTAAGCGTCACGTCAGTGCCCATAACAGTTCAGTGCCACCCAGAATTTTGAACTTCAACTGTTCAAAACTATGCGCGGCAATGCGCTGCGCTCGTCACCCTGAGACGTTAGATGTTAAATCTCTGTATGCAAGTCTATTTGTTCTATGATCATTTGTGTATCATCCATTCAAACGTCATTTACTTTTGTATGAAAATAGTTTATACAAATACCATTTTTGTTTTTGAATATCAGCTAAATATGCCAAGGAGTTGATGAGTTAACGTCATAGTCCGATATGAAGAACAGAACAATAAGACATGCCTGCACCGTGTAATCCTAATCCTAACTAATATTATAATTCAGAGGAATATAGCCGCAGTCGTATCAGGACCAATAAAGCTTCGAGGTATGAAAATTAATATGTTCGTCTCGAGGAAAAAACTTCGCTTGCGCGATTCAGAACTTCCTAAATTACAACTGTCAGTCCATACAAAACATCAAAAAATGCACAAAAATGGATCAACGCCATCTAGTAAACTATAAGAAGTAAATTTGTCTCTCTGTCCGGATGATTCTCGCGTTGACATAAGGAGTTACTGTATATCACAAACCCCCGAATACTGAGACGCTTGTTAACTTTGACAACAGATCAATTCTAATGCTGTCTTTGTCTGGCACTAAGCAAATGGCAAAGGCAGCAACAGACTTAATCTGTCGTCAAAGTTAACAAACGTTTCAGTATTCGGGGGAAAAGATGGATATAGGATACTTTTATTAAGTCCAACGAAGTCACGGGTAACAACTAGTATTTTTATACTTCCTAAAAGGTAGCTATGACCGTTTTACTAGAATACTGCCACTCCTTTTTCGGGCAGTCGTCTAAAAAGGTGTACGTTGAACCTCCGTTCCCCACACCCTAGTAAGGTCCACTTGTAATTTAATTCGCAGCAATTTATCCCCCGAGTGTCAATGCGGGTGGATTAATTGCGGACGGGAGCAGGTTCGATTCCCTTTTCAAGGGCTAGGCACTCGGGTGAAATATTGGCGCGAGTGGGAAAATGGTGCGAATTGATGTAATAAGTAATTGAGGGAAAGATGATGCATGTGCCCTCTAATTCTTCTGCATTTTATTTCCGGAACAAAAGGTAATAGATTTATGTCCTTTTTCAGTTATCGAATTTCATCAAATTTAGTTCAGCAATTTAGTAGTGTAGGGTGCGTTTCCATCAGACATGTGCGCGGCAGCTAAGCGGCAAGGCAAAAATCCTTTAAATTCAATTCAATGCAAAATTGACTAGCCTTGTTATATTGATGGGTTTTTTCGCGCATCGCTTAGCTAACTCATAGCTAACCCGTAGACTCTGATGAAAACGCACCCTTACCCGACTATGCGGCTGAAATATATTTGATGAAATTCGAGAAGTGATAAAGGATATAAAATATATAATTACCCTTTGTTCCCTTACCTTACCCCCGAATACTGAAACGTTTGTTAACTTTGACTACAGATTAATTCTAATACTGCCTTTGTCTGGCACTAAGCAAATGACTAAGACAGCAATAGACTTAATCTGTAGTCAAAGTTAACAAACGTTTCAGTATTCGGGGGTTAACCTTCTAGACTATCATGAGACCCCACTTGGTTCATGATCCTCACTTGGGAGCTAGGAACTAAGCAATAAATTAACACAACGGGCTAGGTGTGGTTACCATCTTTGACCACACATACATTAAAAATTATCGACCCCAAAAAAAAGTAAAAGAGCAAGGCTGGGTGGCTCATACCTAATGTTAATGGTTTTCAATTCTATTCACTTCCCAAAAACCATAACATTAGGTAAACATATTACATTATACCATTTTATCCATAAGTTAAGCGCTAATCCACATAATGGCGCTCCCAAATAACGCCAAGTTACGACAAGTTACGACATTCATTGATCTTGGCACCGAGAACAAAATTATCAGAGAAAAAGCTTCTGATGCTAGGGCTTTTAAGTTGTATAAGTCTCGCTACATGGCCTGACCTGACATCGTGTAGACAACAAGGGACAAGGGACAGCTAGACTTGAATTTCCCGGGAGCAAAAGAAACAAACTATTAAGGTTATTTCTCTTCTTCTCTCTTTCTTACTTCTCCCTTCCCTTACGTTACTTCTCCCTTTTGCTCCCCCAGAAAATTATATATAGCCATCTCTTTCACACGATTTCAGGTCAGGCCATGAAGTGTGCATCTAGCGCTCCCCGATAGGGTTTAGTTATTCGAGAAAATAGATACTTGAAAGATTTGCGTCAGTTGTTCCTCACAAGACTCGGAATAGTCGGAATGATAAAGAGTAGCGCAGGGCTATCAAACTCAGAACTAGACACTGGCTGAATACTAGGTGGGGAGCCAAAACAAAAAGGTTAAAAAAAACTACTGGCACTAATACGGATTATGATAAACTCATTCTATTTAAAATCTTTCCATAGGTAACGCCATTAAGTAAGTTTGTTTTTCTACTGCTTTTTCGCCACTGCTCTCCAATTTTTAGCATTCCGTAGTACTAAAGCCTTATAAGATTCGTCATGTCCGTCTGTCTGTCTGTCTGTCTATCTGTCTGAATCCTTTACAGCCTCATAACTTCCAAAGTTATAAACTTCATCGACTCTTCCATGTCGATGTGATAGTGATATATGATAATAACATTTTGAGACATGCGGTAAAAACGGATAAATACTTCAACGTCGTACGCGCCTACGGAACCCTACTAAGCATGGCCCGACATGCTCTTAACATGTTATTTTAAATGATAGGCACTATGGACTAGTTTTTGCTTGCGTCATTCAGCGCAGCGCCAACTGCTTCTCTCTAGATGTTTACTCTTTGTTCTTAGTTTATTTACAAGTTTCTCCGCTAGGATGAGGCCGTAACAATCTATACCCAGTCAGGTATAGCTAACTGCGCGCTGCAGGCATGATTGACGACTTGCAGGGGTTCAAAACATTTGGTACGCAAACATAGCTGCGGTCAATGATTCTTAAAGTAAGTAGCTGATTTTGTAACAAGATACATCGACCTATCAAACATCTCTTCCGGAACGAGCCCGGAACCCATGCGCGAAAACTGAGCGGTAGACTGACAGGTTGGTGGGCGGGTGAAATTTGACTAGCAAGTAAATCGAACATAGAAACGAATGAGTAAACCACACTAATATGAAAACACAGGCTGAAAAGCCAGCACAATTTAGAGATTATTAAGCTGCCCAAAGGTTTGACATATATATTGACAATTTAACACGTACTTATTAAAATCAACTCACAAATAAATCCTAGTTCCTGGATCTTCAATAAAATGTTAAGACCTGAAAATGTGGAATGTTGCGGACCCCTGTCCGAGGACGTCGTGAGGTAAGAGGACAATAACTCAAGAGGGACGGCCCAGTTTCACGAAAAACAAAGGTGGGTGATATATTTGTTACTTATCGATAGTGACACTACACTAACTTGTTTTAATAAGATAAAATAGATAAGAAATTAAATAATTAATTTCAGAACTGGTTGGTAAGTGAAAAGAAGGAAAAAAGGAATATTATTTAAAGAAAAAACAAAATACCCAACTGCAATATGCAGCCTATGATAAACAAACGCCACCTCACTCGTCAAAAATTGGTCAAACTATTCAGGCTATACACTCCTGTATAGCCTGAATAGTTTGACCAATTTTTGAAAATTAAAGAACACGCAAATATACATACTCACATACATCCTATAAACCGTGCGCTCCTTCTTGGACAGTCGGGTAAAAAGCAAAGCCATCACAAATCAAACCCATGGTGATCCTAGCGATTCCGATAGTTCCTCAGATTTCCCCTAGTGGGAGGTAGTAGTCATAAGGCAGGCTGCTCGAAAACATCCTATCCATTGTGTTCATTTCTTAACTTACTTTATAGCCGCGTTCATTGTTTAATTTTATTGCTGTACGATTTCCGAGAAAGCCTCTTTTAATAAACCTAGCGTTGTGGCTCAGTGGGAGGATTTCCGCCTTCTGAGCTGTAGGTTGTGGGTTCGATTCCCATCCAGGATAAACATTTTTGTGATGAAAATGGATGTTTGTTCTTTGTCTTGGTGTTTCTGTGTATTATATGTCAGTATTTACAAAAAAAATACTATCAGCTATCTGGTTCCCATGGTACAAGCTTGCTTAGTTTTGGGGCTAGATGGCGCTGTGTATGAAAAACGTCAACCAGTTATAATAAAAAAGCAAATTGTGAGCTTATTTTAAAACTTCTGTTAGACGTCAACGTTTTGTTATCAAGTATATATTTTCAAAATCAATAGGTAATTTCATTTTTTGGTAATGGAGAGAGCTATGCTCAGTTTCTTTGCGCGATAAAATCCGGAAAGAGGATATTCGTCGAAGAACTAAAGTCACCGATACAGCTTACAGAGTTTGAATTTCCACCAAGTGATAATTATTTATCTTCAGAAATATTGAAAAGTTGCGAAAGTGATAGCTCTGGCAAAGAGCGTGGCCTTAACATACAACATCTGATATACAAGCAAACGATAAAAAAGTTTCTAGATTACCTGTCATTAAAACATTTTGATTGCAATTATCATCTAAGAGTCATAAAACATCTTTAACTGGACTAAAGAATTTGGAAAAATATGTTTGTCACCAGCCTCCGAGAATAATTACTGCCTAATAAAGATCCCAGATATCACTTTATTTACGTTGATATGAACAAAGAACTACCAGTAAATTAGCCACGACTTTAGTCCAGATATAAAGCAATGTTCCTGTTTTATGGTCGACATAAACCGCAGGCCATATGATACATAGCTCGTAGGTACATCGTCAATTAAATCCCGTATGATTGACCGGCTCCTCGCGACGACGAATCCATGGCGCAGATTGCAGGAATGAATTTTCAACCGCACAAACGTAAGCTCATTGAATGATCTCATCCCGCGCTTGACGACTCACCCTTTAGTCAACTTTAAAACATGAACTTGAGTTCTGTCATGCACCAGTAAATAAAGGAAGCTTTACTGGAACCTTCTACACAATACGAAACAACAACACATTGTACGACTTTTCCACACTTCAAACACGTAGTGGTTAAACTGGGACTAAAATAACCAATCTGTAGTGTCTTTCCGCTGCAACGTCGCTTCCAGTACAATTAGAATAAGGATCAATTGTTTGTTTTTACCTTATTTAAATTAATATTTAGAATAGTTTTTTTTTATTTTTTTTTATTGATCCTTATTCCAATTATACTGGACGCGAGGTTGCAGCGGAAAGATACTACAGATTGGTTATTTTAGACACAGTTTGAAAATGAACTTCCGCAAAGTTACGACTGAAACAATCAACTACGTAGTTAATATTCTCACCACATGAGATTTTACTTTTACACGGAAAAGTGCAAGTATTAAAAATAATGCATAGAGGCAACATGATTTCTTCGCGTTCTGCGCGGCCAAAAAACAACCCTTGAAACAATTTAATTATGTCCTACGAGTATCGCCCAGTAGCCAGGCAACTTACTATGTACTAGGAGATAAGCAACCTACAGCAGGCCTAGCACGGGCGCCGGGATAAAATGTTGTCCACCAAATTTATCCCGCGAGAACGAGATGGATCTATCCATTTTCTAGCTTTGCCAAGTGGACTTGATGACAAAACGGGTGGACATAACTTTATCCCGGCGCCCTTGCTAGGCCTTACAAAAAATAAAACAGCAACTGCAAAACTGCAATACAGTAGTTATATACCTCAAAAGCGATCCAATACCATGCAAACAGCATGCAACTATTTTACCTTTAAATGGCCGTCGAAAACTGTTCATGCATTTTCAAAGCTTTGTGGAGGTAAAAAATGCACCGTCGTCAATGGCTGTAATAGTGTATGAAATATTACAATCCACACATATATTAAAAATACAAAGGTTTGCGAGTATATGAAAATATTTATGTCGCCCGGCTCAGTAATAGACTAACGGATTTCAATTCAGTGTGGAAAATGATTCAGATTTCTACATATTTTTTGTAACAAAAAATATACATGTCCTGTCATGTACTTGTAGGGTTGTCACATCATCATCAGCCACGAGACGTCCACTGCTGAACATAACCTTAGAGCGCCACACTTACCGGGTCGTCACATAAAATCATAGAATTAAAATAACTTTATTCAGCAGAAGATATTGTAGCTATACTAACTACTAAGTACTCTTTTTATTAATCCAGAGTTATGTTTTCTTAAGCACTCATACACAGTTAAATTTGTTTTAAACCGAGCTGTCCCACTGCTGGGCATGTTCTTCCACAAATCTCGATACATCGTAGACAGGAGGTATCTTGTCACCATATCCGAAATGCATCAAGATCGTCTCGCCAGCGTTTTATAACAACTAGCTGCGCCTCGCGGTTTCACCCGCTTTTCTACAGAAACCAAATATATTTTCTGGGATAAAAAGTAAGCCTATGTGTTAATCCAGCTCCATACCAAATTTCATCCAAATACGTTCAGCTGTTACAGAGTTGAACGGGAACAAACACACTTACATACTTACACACTTACAACAAACTATCACATTTATAATATTAGTGTGATGTGATTATAAAGTTTAGACAAAATCAAGAAAAATACCCGTGTTATTACAACATGCATTGTTTTGTCAAACGAGTCCAATATCAAAATTTAGGAGAAAATGACAAAATGAAGACAAATCCGCAGGCCGAAGCTAGTACGATTATGAAATCGCGGCAGTAACGCGAATGAAGTCGTTCCCATTCAAATGTCCTCTGAAAACTGTGGGGCCATTTTAACTGGACCTTTGTAAGTTGGGCCAAGTTATGAGCGCGAGCGACACGGATTCCATATACTAGTAACAATACAATTGTACACAGAGAGGAGGCTCGGCTCACCGTTGTATGAAAGGTTATATGAAAAAAGCAATAAAATTTTCATTGACATCACTTTTAATAAAGGAAATCTCTAGTCATGTCGCATTTCTAACCTTCATTCTGCTATACAAACAGTAAGGTTAGCCGTGTGTTTTGCCGTGACCGATGACGGCAAAATGTGCCGTCGGTTAATAATAGTATTGGCCAATAACTGTCTTGTAGTGCCGTTCTGCAGTGACCCGTAATTTCTGTGTATACCTACTTTTATTTGTTTAAGTTTAATTATATATTCATAAATAGCATGATTTTATAACTGGGACAATATAGGCATATCTGAATCCTTATTCGGTGTTGTGTGGTCGGTGTTCGGTTAGACAACGGACATAATTCTAAGATCATCATCATACTCATCCTTATGATCGATTTTTTTACTGTAGGACCAAACATGAAACTGCGAGAAAAAAAACGCTGTTTCATACATTGTGTCGAGCATGAATGATATTTTTCCATGAATTAAGTAGTTGATTATTTTTCGCGATTTCAGAGTGGGCCAAACAGTGAAAGTGGTTCGTAATAGCAAGTACAATGAGATCCTAGAACATGTCCGTCATCTAACCAAACACCACACAAAAGCTCACTTTCGGGAATTGAGCATATGACGTAGAAGTCCTGCGCACCTATCACAGACCTATCATCTCTAAAAATGCAGCTAATAGTGGAGGCTACCAGTTGTAAGCAGCTTAGAAGATCTGTACCTGCCTTCCTTTATCCCACACCCCACCGAGCTATTAAAGGCAGGTACGCATTCAAATCTGGATTTCGATATAGCTGTTAAGGCCTCGAACGTATGAAATAAAACTGTTTGTCCGATATGAGCCGTTAATTGGGGGGGCTATAGATACATAGGTAGTTTGGATGTTAGGGATTACTTAGAGTTTAGGGGATTACTCTAAGGGGATCACTAAACTTAATTTTCACTTTTTCTCTATTAGGGGATTACTTTAAGATATTTTTTTATGAGAAGTACTTAGCGGTGTGTTGCTCTTGACAACCATTTCTCATTTACTAAGGGGTGCTTATGATCTTCGACCTCGACGTACTTACCGTCAGGTGAACTAGTATCAAGGGACATAAAATCAAATACACAATTTTTTAGGAATATATCTTGTTGACACTTAGATCACTTCATAATGGCATTAATTGTTTACATTTTTCATTTCGACTGTCCAAGAAAGCAAATCGTGGCATAACGGGAGCTTTCGGTATGTATAAGTTGACCGTGGGGAGTTTTGGCGGGAAAAAATTGTTTTGGGGAAGAAGCCATGTCACGTCATTGTATTATTTTCCAAAACTTGTGTTATTTCGAGTGTTAATGTGTAAAAATTGTGGATTTTTATCCATTAACTGTTCGTAAATGTGAGCGAGTGTTGGTGAATATAAAAATGTTGTGAAACGTCGAAACTCTAGTAAAGTCTCCACCACGTTACTGGGGCATGACGTAGACTTGACTGCGACTTACTTTGCTTGACTTAGACTATTACTGAGACTTAGTTTAATTGTGAAATATTTGACTTCACTTAAATACACAACGTGTGGAGCCAAAACATAAGAGAAAAATAAATTAACCGTGGCATAGCAGGACTGCGGCATACCGTTAACCCGATTCTAGTTCTAAAAGTACTATTTCTGTGTTTTTTTGTTGATGATAACAAAAAACATCCATAAAAATGGAATAACAGCGGCTCCCATATAATTTTGATTGCCCGAAGCAGAGGGTTGTTATCAATAACTTGATTTTGCGCAACCTTGCTCCCGAGATAATCCGTTTGGAATAAAACGTTATTACTGCCAGTTTTTTATTTTTTAGAGTTCTGTTAAACAAAGAAACCCTTATAAGATGTTTGTTTGTCAACCAATGTGGCTCAGTGATAGCGCGTCTCACTTATAAGCATGAGGTCCAGAGTTCGAGTTCCGGCCGGCAGATGTTTTAACGGTTAAAAAAAATTACATATGAAATCTATCCTCAGGTAGATTTACATAATTAGGAAAATAGATAGTTTTAGGGCACCAGCTCCTACGGTAGGATACCCACAGTTTATGAGAGCTAGTTGTCCTCTGGGGTGTTTGCATATGGTTTGAGAAGGGTGTTTGCAGCTAGGGTGTGAATATGGGTTACTATGCAAGCGTAAAAGGTATATCTGATCTGGGTGTGGGTTTTAGTTATCCGTGCCTTTGTGCGCTCCGTGTCGTCCCCGACAAATCCCCGATTTTTTTTATTGGTGTAATTGTGGATTCTTTTTATAGTTTATAGAACCACCGGAGAGTGGGTAGCAGCTTCCTCATAGTAAACAGTGACCGTTCTGTGATCATCAAGCTGCGAGCGTAGGGTTTATGCCAAAATATACTTATAAAAATGTACTCTTATTGGTTCATCGCTATAGGCGCGAGTACGCGTAATCTTAAGATAGCCAATGAGAACGCTTGGTCGGAGTCCCCGCAACCCGTTATTTTCTCCAACTTTAATGAGTTTTTGTAGAAGTAACGATCTCGTAATGCGGTATCTAGTATTATCTGTGGATATACCCAACGTTTTTTAACTGACGGGTTGGATATTGGATAGGCTTGTCAAGAGAAGTACGGAACCCACACAAAAACAACACATAACGCACTTAACGCGTTTTCTTTTATTATCCCTGTTAAAAGCCTTCCCATGATAAAGGAACTCCATTACATCAACGCTAGCTTAAAGATACATATGCAAATTGTACCTTCTACTTACATATAGAACTCTGTCACAATTAGCAATTCATGCATTTGATTTAAATGCAATAGAAAGTGTTAGATGCTCACTGTGATAAGGTTGTAACAGCGCATACCTTGTCAAAGTGAAGGTTTGCTATATTTGCTTAATATTTACATTGTTAATAGAGAAATAGCTTATTTTGATAGAGTTGTATAGTATGAAAACGTGTTTGTATTTACGTTGCAAGCACTTATGTTAAAATTAAGCGATACATCTTGAGATGACAATGTTAGTATAATAAGCCTTTGAAAATACATCATAGTAATATTATAAATGCTTGAGCGTGCACGAGTGTTGGTGAAAAGTTTTTTTTTTTTTTTTATGTTACTCGGTGACGAGACGAGCGAGTCGCTCACCTGATGTTTTTTGTTCTCATGCAAATCCGAGATATGTACCCATGCATAATTGCATATACAAATATACTGCTTATTTGCTCCGGTAGACTCGTAGACGTTTGCTTCGCTCGGTCAATTATTTTGGTGTGCTTTACCAACGACACAGGGTAAGAGTTTCCTACAAATTTTCGAACGTGTATAACTGTTATCTAAGCTGTGGTGTTGTCGGGTCACGGGGAGAGCTAACAACAAGCCTGATTCTCGATACAATCATTATTAGATTTGCATTAACTGTTTTATATTGCAGGCCAAACGATTTTGGACATCTTTGCTTTTCAATTTTCAAACAAAAATAGATGTGGGGGCATGAAAACGACGTGTATGACCTAAACACGTTGTCCTCATGCCCCTGGTAGAATAATCAAGAATTGTCATGAGAAAATTCAGAGTCCGAAGTGGTTTAAATAGGTTATTTAAGTCTTCCTTTGAGCTCTTAAGGAAGGAAGGTCGACCACGAACTGGAAGACGCAGCGCAGGAAGGCCTCCCACAAAGTCGACCGACGACATTGTGAAAGTTGCGGACAACCGGTGGATGCAAATGACATGTTTTCGGTCGGTGTCAGCAGCCGCTTATTAGACGGTGAATAGGACTCCAGCAGTGGACGTCTTCCGGCAGATGATGATGATGAGCTCTTAGACGTCTAATATTGGACTCTTATTCACCGTTTACCAAGAGGACGCTGCCCGTCGTTCGCGGTGGTTCTGGTCGCAGTTTTAAAACTTACCCAGGTCTAACTTAGATCATTTAAGTCACCATATCTAATTCACAACGCGCGTCGAGCTCCACAGAAGACTAGCGCGAACTTGTTGAATCAAAAGAGTCGGGCGCAGAATGCGGCAGCAGCAGGTGCGGCTTTCAATAGGTAAGCGAGAAAGGTAGCGTGACGATCTTCATGTTTCTCTTCATAGAGGGCATAGAAGTCGTGAGCAATGCAGTTAGCTCGTATTAATAAAAAAAAAAGGTATGTCCTAAAATTGTAACCCGACTAGAGCCACCGGTACCGGTTAGTCAACGGTAAGCGATCGCCAAGCTGCCTCGGTAGGGGGAGGCTTATGTTCAGCAGTGGACTTATGTTTTTGTTCAGCAGTTCTTATGGCTGATGATGATGATGATAATTCCGCCTCAGTGGGGATTATGGGAAAGGCAGCGGGTTTTTTTTGGCTTGATAATGATGAATATAAAACTCGTTTTTATGGTACCCGTGCTTTTCAAAGCGCCTGAAAAGTCTGTGGTTAGTTTTATGATTTTGACCGGTATGCATGTTAAATATGATATGATATAGGAAAATAATACATACCCGTATTATTTTCTGATAACTTCCAAACTACATATTATAAATTGACAAATGAGGTATCGTTGGAAGCGCCTCTATCGTCCGCTGGTTAAACGCTGTTTGACGTCACAGTAAATTGAATATGGCGCGCTCTAGAGGACATAAATATAAAGTCATGAACAATTATTTTTTTCGTATATGCCACGTTGGGTATCAAATAAAAGGGCTTAAATAGCATATTTAAAATATATATGTATATTGTACTGATTGATATTAAATATTTTTAAAATAAATTATACATTCATGACAAAATTTACAATGTCCCACAAAATAGTAATAATAATAACATAAAAATTAATTAAATACACAACTAAATATGTATATTGTTATATCTGTTTTTTACAAACACATTGTTAAAAATGGTATTGCAAGAAATAATGCGCCGTAGTCGGGTTTTAATTTTTCAAACTGTATCTTGTTGTACCTTGTTTATTAAAATTTTCAGTCGTGAATAATAAACTGTTTATGTATCTTTTTTATTTAAGAATATTTTACAATTACACAATACGGATACAAAAGTATAACAAAATTATAAATATGCATTGGCTCACAGATCTATGGGAGGACGATGAATATTTGATACCATCGTTTCGCTAACAGATCCAAAGATATCTAATTACTAGCTGTTACCAGCGACTTCGTTCGCGTGGACCACTGGACCGACAAAAAAGTCCGTCATTGTCCGTCTCTGAATTCAGCTTAATCCGTTCAGCCGCTTAGCCGTGAAAACGCGACAAATACCCAGACAGAGAGACATATAAATAGATAGAGAAACAGATATAGATAGAGAGACAGAGCTACTTGGCGTTTATAATATTAGATAGGATCTATCTTTCGTGTTAGTGTTTCGATAAAATTTTGTTTTCACTGTTTTCATTAATATATATATATACACTACACACTTGCAAACCACGTACTATGAGTATGTAAGGCTTTCGGAAAAACGGGGGTGTTCGTAAATATTATGTTTAAGAGACATTCTCGCATGTTACTTACACTCATACTTTCGCCATTATGATGTAGGTATATATTAACGCGAGCTATGTGAGTTTTCCGTGTAATGGCGGTTCATTTCCAAGTCTCGCAGTGTACAATACGTAGTACGCAGCTAACAGCGTATCGCGTACAAAAGCAATTCATCTGTGCAGTTGAGTTGGGAGCCATCGTCGCAATTTTCTGGAAAAAAACACAAATTCTGGGTGGCACTGAATTATGATGGGCAGGCGTGAAGCTTAACATCAGGTGAGCGACCTGCGGGCTTATCCCGTAACTCTGAAAGCGATAGTGATAGTGCGCGAGCGGGACCGCGCATAGTGCGAATAAGTTGGTACGAGCGGGATGGCATGCTCTCGCAATAAGAATCACGAACGTTAGAGGATAAACCCGCTGCTCGTCTCATCACCAAGTTCCATAAAAAAAAAAAAGACAGGCATCCATCCATAAACATATTTAGTTCCATCGTTTGCCCACCTTTACAGAATTGTTGGTCAAAATCGTACCCTCCGCATCTCTCATTAAACCGTAATTTTTCCCTATCAACCCCAACTGGCCTTGCTCCTGCAAAACACCAGGGAAAATCCAGGAAATGTGCTAAATTTAGATACCTTTCATACTAACTGTGTCTTATTCTAGTTGTTTCAAAGAACTCATTTTTGGGACACGAAAAAACAAGAGGAACATTATGCATCATCATCAGAGACCTGTTTATACAATTGGACGTTGAATAAATAAATAATTATAGCCCAACTGCCCAAAACGAGGGTATATTGCACTAATATTATAAATGCGAAAGTTTGTGTGTGAGTGTGTAGGTATATAAGTATGTAAGTGTGTTTGTTCCCTTTCAACTCTGTAACGGCTGAACGGACATGAATGAAATTTGTATGGAGGTAGCTTACACCCTGGATTAACACATAGTCTACTTTTTATCCCGGAAAAATATTTGGTTTCTGTAGAATAGCGGGAGAAACCGCGGGGCGCAGCTAATTTAAGTATATTATTAGTATATACGTATGTAAGTACATTGGTGTGTTCCTATAGTAGTTCCTGTAGCCTAAAGCGGCTTGACCGATTTTAACAAGTGAGGATTCCTATTTACGTCACGAGGAGGAGTGACATAGGCTTCATTTTTCAGTCGGGTATTTTGTTTTTCTTTTAATAATATTGATTGTTGATAGAATAATAGATAAAGTACCTTCTCATAATCAATGAACTAAACATTTGGGCTACACAGAGCTACATCGATCTCTCTGTCATTTTTAATCCAACTGTACCTTGTGTACCTTTTGTAAGTGAGGTGCCGAGCTGGATTGTAAGTAGGTTTATATTTTGTCTGGCCTCATAATAATATCAACAATTTTCGTATTAATTCTAAACAATCATAATGAAATTCGCAACGCTTGTCTCAATGTCGTATGTCAAAAGGGCCACAACTCTCTTTTGTAAGAAATTATGAACGCCTCTCGAGTATACAAAGAGAATCCCCTATACATGACATGTATGGGGTTAGTACCAGTTACAAATGTTGTGGTGGCAGATATAATGTGATATTATAATTTCCTGGTATTGTTATTTCGACATGATTTTTAACACAAATAATATTTATGCTTAGAGTATACATATTTATTTTGGTAATAAACTATTGATACAGGTACTCTGCATGACATTTATAAAAATATAGAATTTCTATCAAGTAACAATTAAATCAGTGTAAATTTATCTACGGTGTAAATATAAGAAACGGGTTTCAATCAAAAGTCTTAAAAAGCAAAATAAAATAATAAGATTAATAATAATGTCAGAAAGGCTTTAAACATTAAGTTTATGTAACATATTGTATGTATAACATAGTCAAGGTAGGATGTATAATTTCCAAAAATGTATGGTGTGAAACTCAAGCGCTGGACTCCATCGAGGTATTATTTTCTTTTATCTATAAAAATGACAAATACTGCCACTAATATTTGCTGAATTCTCTAAAATCTGCCATACCCTGCCACTTTTATGAAAACGTCAACCCATTCTACCACAGTAAAATTAAGGGTTTACAAACTGCCAAAATGGCAGGATGCTATGGTCGGATTTGATATTGATCTTGAGCAACTCTAGAGGTCCAGGGGCCTTAGCCCGTATCTCTGGTGGCGATGGTTTTCTTTTGCTATCCTGCTCGCTCGCATGGTAAGAGTAAGTTGGAGCAAGTGGGAAGCCTCTTTGCGATATCTTTAAAATAAACCCCATCGTTTTGTCGTATTCGGATAATCATCATAACTTGAATCCTCATGAGCTCCAAGTAGCCGACTTGCAAGATTCAGCAAGAGACAAAATAAAATTGGCAATTTCGAACCTGTGTAGTTGGCTTAAATCTTTAATGGAGGATGTTAAGTTTATAACTTAATGCATAGGGGGAAACACTTGAAAGATGCATAGTTCGACATCCCATACAAACCCCCGACATAACTAGACAAGTGAATCGCGAGACAAGTGGGAGAGTGCAAGCACTTGTAAAAATTGTTCACTCGTGAAGCTGAGATGTCTATTGTGAAGTGAGGGAGTAACAAGTTGGAAGCTGTACAATGCTGGCTTTGTCTACTGTTGAAGAAAGCCCTCCCTGTTAGAAAATAGGGGGGGGGGGGGGTAGCGATTATCCCCACGCTTTGCAGGTGGCTTGGGGATAACATAACGCTAGCCGTTTACTGAGATGCCGCTGCAGTGTTTTTGGATAGGTTCAAGACGCCAGTCCTGCTAGTAGCTTGCTTTTTGAGCAGTGTGTGTATCCTGCAAGATAAGTGACTGCGCAAGTGAGGTGGTAAGTGAATTTGCATTTTCCTTGCATTTTTTACATATAAATGTATAGTGTTTATTAATATAAAAATATCGAGTGATCACACTTGGCTGGGAAAAAAAATGCAGATTCTTACCTTATCACCTCACTCAGGCGTTCACTTACCTTGCAGACTAGGAAGAGTCACCCATATTGTCTCGTAGTAGATAGATGATGATAAGTTTTTTTTTACTCTTTTCATTTTAAAGTTTTTAAAATTCTTACGTTTTTTGGCGTTCTACATAGCATCAATGCACCTCATGGACAACATTGAAGAGATCTGCGTGCTTCAAGAGAAATCACGTCTCACGAATCACGAATCTTGACTATCTCTAGACCGATTTTGCTCATATTCAAAATTCTTGTTAAGAATTGAGCACCGAATGTTTACCAACTATTTTCAAAAGTGGCCGGTCAGTGGCGCCACAGTAAATCTCTACTAGTTTATTCTGTATTGTAGTAGCCAATGGAGCACGAGCAGCAATATTGTTATTATAATATTTTTTTTGTCTATACTTTTTTATTTAAACATGTCAAAAAAAAAAAAAAATTACAATTGAAGCACAACAAAGATGTTTTCGATTGTGCCAGGAAAAGAAGATTATGATTCAGAATGTCGTCCTACGATAAACATTTAACAGCATATTACTGCTATGTATTTCATAACTAAAACCACCCTGTGACCCAATTACAAAGTAAACCAGCAATGTGTCTCGAACACGTTAAAGTCCCACGTAGTAAGTTACCCTCCGGGCGCGCGCTAACGATGCCCTCTCGACCGCTCGGTGTTTAGCCAACATCTAGGACCGTCTAGTAACGCTAACTATCTAGATTTTAGTCCATCTGTGCCTCTTTTAAACCCGCGATGGTTTAGTTTATACGTCATCATCACCATATACATTATTATCTCACTTTTTACGTATAAATATCACCCAATCCTAAATAATATTATAATTCAGAGGAATATAGCCGCAGTCGTATCAGGACCAATAAAGCTTCGAGGTAGGAAAATGACGTTCTTATCGAGGAAAAAACTTCGGTTGCGCGATTCAGACTTCCCTACATTACAACTGTCAGTCCATACAAAACCTCAAAAAAATGCACAAAATGGAACAACGCCATCTAGCGAACTATAGGAAGTAACTTTGTTTCTCTATCTCTATATTTGTCGCATTATAACGGCTAAAAGGCTGAATAGATCTTAATAAAATAATAATATTAATATTAATTAATATTAATTAATAAAATAAATAAGGAGTTACTGTACATCACAAAGACGGACATAGGATACTTTTTTATGTTCGAACGAAGTAACGGGTATCAACTAGTTTAATATATAACAATAAGCACTAGGTACACTGTCATACACATTTCGCATTGTAGAATCACACTAACAGATGCGGCTGAAAATTATGTGTATCTCCCTCAACCTGTAAACCGACAAACGTCTGAGTCGATTATGATAAAATTTATGACAAAGTAATGTACATTATGAAGACGGTTGTAAAATTATTATAATTTCATAATAATATAATAACACTAGTAGTTCGCGCCGAACTGAGACCTCGCGACCCCTATATCTTCACAGCCCCTGGACCGATTCAGCTCATATTCGAACTTAAAAAATGTATTGAAATGAACTACTTGAATACAAAATTAATACAAAATTTCATGAAGATCGGATCAACGGTTCGCAAGTTATCATCGGACAAATATACACACAAACATACAAACATACATACAAATACCGATTTGTCCCAGTAAACCTTCTGTCTTCTGAGTCAGATTATAGAAAGGGCTTTTCAAGGGCGGAGAGAATACTGTATCTTTTAGATCTGCGTGTTTCATCTAAGACCATATCGCTAACCAACGGGCGAGTTGGTGATCAAAAGCACTTATACTTGGACTCATTAAATAAGCAAAAAAAACCTTGGGTTATTGTGGTTGGACTATAGGTACCCTAGATAAGTAAGTAAGTAAGTAAGAACAGTAAAATATCACGAGTCAAACTATGTAACTAATATCCCACATGACTTCATCAAACCATAAACACGAATCAATCCACCCAAACATGCAAACTTTCAATCAACATTAAACAATTTACATCAAAGACCGTCCTAAGATAGCCAAAACATGGGCAAAGCAAATTAAGCCCATCACATGCTTGGCCCGATAGGCGCAGAGAATCCCATCTTGTGCGAAGTTGAAATTGAATACAATCTCGCTATACTCCAACAAACTTAAAACATACATTCCGAGAGGAATCGACTCTAATAATCTGGGTTGGTTTGGGAGTGGAGCAAGGGACGTTTTATGGGGCGAATCGTGTAAAGGGTCGAGCCAAAACTAATAATATTTTGGGATTAGTTAAGTGCATTTTTGAGCTAGGGAAAATCGGAAAGTTTAGATAAAATTCATTGAGCAAGTTTTTCAAATAAAAAAAAACGATTATCACTCGACGTCTATTAAAGGTCAAAATCACCAATTTCAAGTCAAAAATGACATTTAGCCCAGCCGCACACCAGCAGGCCTAGCACGAGCGCCGGGATAAAGTTTGGTTTTGTCCACCCGTTTTATATTCGCGTCAATGAGACAAAGCTAGAACGTGGATACGTCCGTATCGTTCTCGCGGCATAAAAATGGTGGACAAAATTTTATCCCGGCGCGCGTACTGTTAATATACAATAAATTGTGTAGCGTCATTTAGTTTTGTATGCTAAATTTCTAAACGCACCGCATAAAACGCCCCCTATATCTGCACAAGTGCACATACATGAACACACACTAGGGACACATTTGTATTAGGTGATATTTGTAGCGAGGCAACACCACACTACAAGAATTCAAGACTAAGCCTGTTTGCTTTTTGTAGCGCGTGTAGCATGTAGCGTCTCAAATGTCGATGATGTCCATAATTGTATCTCTGGTGTGACTTGCTGTGGCTTGGTCACATCAGAGTTATAATTGTGGCACGATCTTGGATCTGGTTGCGAGGTTGTTGCCAAGTTACACATATCACTCCAGTCAAATCAACTACAAGTCTTGTAAAGCTTAAATGACTTTACAAGTTACTACTACTTTTTACCTAACTTTTTGACATTAGGATTTAACCCCGCTAATTATTTAGGTTCTGAGACACATTTTTCGTTACAGAGACTCGACCTCTAAATATCTATTTAAAGATACTTGTCTCACTAACGCATAATATGCATTTTGGTTTTAACACTAAGATTGTATATACTCCAAATTGAGCTAAGCTCAAAGCTAATCGTTTTGAGAACATAATCAATAGTGCGCTTAGCCGCCCGCTTAGCCTGTTAGGAATGTAAGTATCTACTATGATGTCCAACTATAACTACTTCCTGCTAACATAAATAAATAAAAATGTTCTTTGCTGCTAATATTAAAAATGTGAAAATAAGTCACTTGGTTTTTTAGTTGGGTTACTGTTTTCTCACGCAGCATCAGACCAACAGATCGATGTTAGTTTTTGCACGGACACAGGGAGAGTGACTCGAAAAAAAAGTACAGTTGTAGTAGAGGTTTGCACGCGGGTAAAACTGCAAGACGCAGCTAGTTCTTGATAAACAGAGACCTTCTTGCCCCTAGGTAAGCCCCCGCAATGACGTTCGGTATGTCATTCGTAAGTTTAATTACAATTTTGCGAGAGCAGCCCGAGGTGGATTCGGGTACGTGCCCTGCGTTCGTTATTAGTTCACCAATTTTCATATTAGCTTAAATAATATGTTAGGTTAAGTGTGGTGTTTTGGAGAGTCTATAGCGGTTAAGTTAAATATCATATAGTTGACTTCATAAAAGTTTGCGTACGATGCATTTACCAGTTACCTACTTGACCAGAAGCGTTGAGGTATTCCAACTTACTTACGATAAATTACAAAATTAAAAAAATACGTACAGAAATAATAAACGCTAATTAAAACATGCAACACATATTTTTTACACGTTGTGTAAAGTGAGTAAAAATATAATCCTATAACACACTTTTATACCAACTATATAAAGACAACCTGTATCTTCAATCTAAACACACTGCTCTTATCAGTATATGTACCTGTTTATTACACAGATAAAAAACTAAATAAAAGACATTTATTTCATCTCTATTCAGTAGCTCACGATCAGATTTAAAAGAGAGACACTATGGTAATTACAGTTCACAAAGCGGACGACAGCCCTCCGGCTAGAGCAGTCTTAATGGCCGTGGAGTTTATTGGCCTAACAAGTCAAGTTAAATTTATAAATGTCAATTTAAGGATTAATGAACATATTACACCAGAATACCTTGAAAAGAATCCCACACACACTGTGCCTTTACTAGAAGATGGAGACTTTATAATTGCAGACAGTCACGTCATCATAATCTACTTAGTGTCCAAATACGGAGCAGATCTAGGAGCAACATTATACCCAAGCGATATAAAAGAAAGAGCTAAAATTGATCATCGTCTATACCTCGATGGCACAGTTATATTCCAAAGACTTCTTGCCATTGTCAAATCTGTGTTAAACGACAAAGCTCCAGGACCAAATGCTAAGCAAATAGAAGAAGTTATTGAAGCATATGGTTTCGTCGAGAAGTTTCTGGAACAGTCCAAATTCTTAGCAGCAGATCAAATCACACTAGCTGATATTTCAACTGTTTCTACCATATCGTCCTTAAACGCTCTGGTACCAATAGAAAGTGGCACTTTTCCGAGAATAGTCGAGTGGTGGAATACATTAAAAGCAGAGAAGTGGTACCAAAACGCGAACGTTCCCGGATTGATGCAGTTCGAAGGCAACCTCAAGAGTACAATGGAGCAGAATTCTAAGAGCTGTTGATTTTCTGCAAGTGTTTAGTTTAGAGCACCGATCACTACAATTATTATTTTATTTTTTATTTTACTACTACAACAAATATTATTTTACTAATACAACAAATATTTAATACAAATATTTTTAAAAGATTTTTTTTTTCATCAGACGCCCAAGGAAAAAGGGGTCTTTCGGGTGTAAGTATTTGACCTAAACGGCTGGCACGTCATCTACAAACAAGATAACAAAACCTGTTAATATTTACTCACATCGGGAAGCCAATAATATACGAAATTGGTGGATAACATACATATTCAGTGTCATTTATAATTGGGTTTTTGGTTATTAAATAAATTTTTCATAATTTTTTTTGGCGTTCTTTTTAGTTTATGGTATTACACCTAAAATCAATGCTAGGATTTTGTTACAGATTTCTAAATGGTACCTTAGGAAGGTATTGAATAATTGAAAATGGTCAGACCACAGATAATTACAATGCCTTTTGTCCCTGAAGGCGTGGCAGAACTTAAAGATGAATTTAGATATAGGTACTCGTAGTCGCTATCACTATACCACTGATGCGACAGCACGTAATGTAAACAGCTATTTACCGACAGTTACATCCACTACCACGCAAGCACTGTCGTGACAGCGGATTTGGTGACTGCGATTATGTCTAAACCTAACAGATCAACTGGACGAACTTAGAATACTAGTTCATACACTTTATTCACTCGAGTGATTTGCAGTTCGACTAATATTATAAAACTATGACTTAATAGAATGTCGTACCACGTACAGGCGATAGGAACCTAACATGTGCACGCTATAAATAGAACAGATTATTTTACGAAACTAGTCACTGCTTTAATATAGAGTTAGTTTTTTTTATACTTGATAGGCTAGGCATTTAGATAGACCAAGATTTATTTGATGTTAAGCGAAGTTGTCACTGTAAATACACATAACCTGGAACGAGAACTTGCTCCTAAGCGAGGCAGCTGGAAAACACCGTTAGATGCTTGTTGACAGACTTTCAAATTGAGGGCAGTAGCGTCGCTTCGCCAACACAGCACTGGAAATTACCTTACTATCGTGCTATGCTTTTGTTGCAATGTTTTACTTTCAAGGTTAGCTCAAACCCACTACCACTACTCGTCGTCACGTTCATCATGTACACTCGATATTTTATCCGCTGTTTCTTATAATTTGGAAAGAGCAAAACTCGTGCGTTCAAGTTAGCTCATGAGCGCCGCGCGTGAGCTCTTTACACTGCACCCACCTGTATTGTAATTAGTTTAACTGCCGCGAGTTGCTGTTGCTGTCTTCTACAAGTTCGGGCATACTTTCAATTAGATTAATTGCTTTATTCTGGGGATTATGATTTGGGACTATTTACATACAAAGCAACATTATTTTCTAAGATAGGTACTAAGTGTAAGAAATTAAAGACGGTGATCGAAAGATTTTGTTTACAAATGAACGAGTCGAACAAGTTGCTTTCCTCTTCATTTCTACACAGAATTTACAATAAGCTTATGAGGCTGATAAACTTAGCTGTGGGCCCATCACAGATTGTAAATGATTATGATGATTACTTTCTATATATCCATACTTATAATAGTTCACATTTAGATTGTTTTATTAAATATTCATAGATGTATGTAGTCATTGGCTTCGATGCATTATGTTTTTTTTTTTAATTATTTTTAATGCAGCTTCACGGACTCCGAGGTCCATGCCCTTTATCAACTTTTTACAATGTTTTGTCAACTATTACTAACATAACATAAAACGAACGACTTAACAACGACGTTCAAAAGAGGTATATTATTATCTACTTATTACTATGTTGCGTGTATACACCGAACATTTCAGCTCCAGCAAGCAGCACCTGTGCACAAGTTAACGCATGTCTCTTCCACCACATTTGAGGGAAAAAGGCGACCCGCCACATTGTGCCACAATACATTATGTTTATTTATTCTTGAGAGAGAGAGCAACTTAAAGTTAATTATCTTTTATCGTTCACTATCACTAGCATTCAAGTGTGGCTACGTTATCCGTAATCAATAAATCAATATACTGATATCAAGCTCAGAGTCCGCTCAATTCAGTACCTCACAAACAGTAAAACGGTCCACATCATGGTCGTAACACTTTACAAAATCGACGCCAGTCCCCCTGTCAGGGCAGTTCTAATGACTGTGGAGCTCCTCGGTCTCAAAATTGAAACGAAAGAAGTCAACACCCTCGCTAAAGACCAGTATCAGCCAGAATATATTGAGAAGAATCCAACACACACCGTTCCCATGATTGAAGACGGAGACTTCATCTTGGCAGACAGTCACGCTATCATCACATACTTGGTATCCAAGTACGGAGCAGAACTACGAGCTACTTTATACCCTGTAGACTTGAGGACAAGAGCTACAATCGACCACCGCCTCTACGTCGATGCGACATTAGTCTTTCCGAAGATCAGAGAGCTAGTAATTTCTATTCTGATGAAGAAAGCCCCAGGTCCTAATGCTGAACAAACTGAAGCAGTTCTTGAATCGTATGGTTTCCTTGAAAAATATTTAGAAAGATCTCCTTTCTTGGCTACTGATCACATCACTCTGGCTGATATATCTGCTGTGTCTACTATATCCTCGTTAAATGTATTCGTGCCAGTAGAACCGGAGAAGTTTCCGAAGATCTCCGAGTGGTGGGAAAAGATTAGGGCTAAGGAGTGGTATCAAAAGGCGAATGTTCCTGGACTGACACAGTTCGAAGGTTTTCTAAAAAGTGCTATGGAGCAGAATACAAAAGGCAACTAAAATTATGTCAAATTAGATGTTAAAATTACAACTGTCTTTTAATTTAACCACAAAAATTATCATTTATCACAATTTATAGACAACTGCTCCGGGAGGGTAGTTTTTGCATTATGTTCCTATGAGATTTCCAGCTTCCAGCAGTTTAAATGGCTTGACAGATTTTAGAATGTGAGGTTACGTTAAATTTATTTTTATTTCTTGAGATTACAGGGGTAAAAAATTAAACATCATGAGTCTGGAGCGTCAAAGTCTATTTTTTGTCGCTGTATTTTCTTTTAATAATTTTGTTATGCATATTAAATAAAAGAACAAGCCCTTTTGCACAGATCAAACCGCTTATGATAAAGACGTAAAATTTGAATTCAATACTCTCAGGAGTATTGAGATCATTGAGATGATGAATGTTTCGAGTCATATAATTATAATACCTACAAATATATGCAAAGTTTTACACCTAAAAATAATAATCAAAATTTGTAAACAGTGAATACAAGTATAATAAAATATGTGTACTCGTAGCTTGTAATCAGCCCACTTTATCTTATTATCGTATTCTTATCATTCCGGTGTTGAGTATTCGTAGATGTCAAATGATTATACTAACCAAAGTCCTCATAAACAGGATCTGTGAAATTATTAAATACCTTACAGCGCCCTTTGGTTTCACCCGTTATCCTACAGGAACCGTATATTCTTTCGAGATTTAAAGTGGCACAATATATGTTAATCCAGGGTACGCCCTGCCCGTTCAGCTGTTAGGCAGTTAAATGGTAACGAACAACTATTTATTTACGTATTTAACTAATAAGGTTCAATTAGATAATCAATAAAGTCCAAATTAACAACATGGTTTACATTTTATTTATTAATGATTTTATTAACTTCGCGACGTATGTCCGCTATTTGTAAAAAAAATGAGAATAAGCACTAGTACACAAATTGTCACATTTATAATAATTATGAGTGTAATTAAAAATATTAACCTTCTACCTTAATATGTATATGACACTGAATTGTAATACCACCAGGCGAATGACTTGCTCTTGTTTCGTCACTCACTTGCATTATTGTCGTGTTAGGATCGTAAGTTTATTTTGCAGATTGTTTTGCCCAATTTTTGCCCGATTAGCGCAGTACCATAAATTCTTCATAATTATGTATGGATGAACCATGTATACGTCCAATATTTTTTCCCAAATTTAGCTCCTAAACTACTTATGATATTTTGGCAAATTCGGTTTGCAAATTTTGCAACGTAGCGTGTAGTCGTCGACGGCTTTTATTTTGTTTTATTCCGAGTTATATGAATCAAATTGATTATTTGTGTTTTATCAAAACTCCCATTTGTCAAAATTCAGTACTTATTAAAGCAACCCAAAGTACATTTTAGCGCCCCAAACGAAAACTTTTACTTTAAGGGGGTAAAGCATTGCTTTTAAATAGGTGTACAGCCTAGTTAAGCGAACTTGGCGAGTGCTTTGTTAACAAACATCATTTCAGCATAAACTTTAGTTGACAAAGAAACCAACTCCGTCAACTTGCCAAACGAAATACCCAATTATCATCCAGTAAACAATGATAAACTTTGGCGAAATCTTTTCGGCCGTGAAGTGCCATTCCTTACGAGATTCGGCGAAAATTGTCGCGTTCCTCTCGTCATTAAAAGTTGTTTACTGTAAAAAATATTAGAATTATATTTATAGGAGCAGCGGGAATTGCTATTCTATTTTGTAAGGAGTCGAGGTGCTACGAGATTTTCCATACGAAAATCAGTATTTAATATTTCAATATTTTTATTAATAATTGTGATTGTAGAAATCGTAGAAATAGTAGATTATACAGGGCCCTTACTCTCTATTGCCATAACTAGCTTGTTACGCGCCATGTTAAGTTCACTCCGTGTTAGTCGCACGAAACGGTATTCTCTAAGTTTCTTAAACGCGCGTTTCTTCACGTCGTGCCACGATTAGGAGCCGTGTTTAAGTTTAGAGCATGTTATGACGTCACGCGTTAGTGGCAAGTTATCTGCGATAGAGAATAAGGGCCCAGAAAGTGAAAAAAAAAGAAATTTTAATTCGAGAAACTAAGTTTGATACAAGGACCGAGTTTTTTTTTCACGAGTTGTGTAGTTTACTTTTATTGGCAGCGAGAAAATAAATAGTAGTATAGTATTTAATATTAATATACCACGATAACGGAAAAGAACCAAACTAAAATTGGTGGGATGTTTTTGTCTTAATTTAAATTGGCTCAATGATATAGCTCCACTCAGCCAGCCAAGAGGTACATACGTTCAGCACGCTTTTTTTAATACATAATTCGTAAAAGTCGTGCTTGTTCCAAAAACATTTTTTTTTAGTGTTTAGTCGCGGGCAACCGCTGGATGCTGGACGCTGGATGGCCCGTTGTCGGTCGGTGTGGCGCTCTAAGGGAGAGGCCTATCTTCAGCAGTGGCCGTCTTATGGCTGATGATGATGATGGCTTTGATGTTTACGTGGCTTTTGATTCGTTATTAGAAATTATGTACGAATTATGTAATTATAAACTGAATATTTTGTAAATTTCACTTGTCCAGTGTAACTACCAAAGTTATAAGGCCAATAAAGGATTCTACGTTATATAACACCATAGACTATTTTTTATGGTTGTCAGGTATTTGATCATAACTTAGTGATGGTGCGGTCGAAAAAATAAGGCAAGAAACTTGACATTGACGAAATATGCTGTGTGGAGCCAAAATTTAAGGGAAAAATAAAGAAAACGTCTAAAATAATAGACACATTAAATATGTACCAAATTTGATAAAAGTTATTAACTACCCGGAAATCAAACAACATCCTCTCTGTCAGGAAGTTCCACATCTATGTCCGGAACTGCGTAAGCAGCTAACCTTTGCTCATGGTCACTCACTAGGTGTAGGTGGGGTGTAACATCGTGCGCATTCTAAGTATGTGTGGTGTTTGGAGGCCCTTGGTCTAAAATTAGTTTTGAAATTTAAACCTTTTCAATTTTAAAATGTCTTTATTCAATCATAGAGACATTTTAAAATTGGAAAAAAAAGTACTGAGTACTTATTGGAGTCGTTAATCAAGTTTTGGTTTTTCCAACCAAAACTTGTGTGTTATAGGAATTGTTGTTACAGGATAAACCACTTACAAATCAGTGTGTCACACGAACTACCGCAGCGCTCAGTTGTAAATGCCACTCAAGGTACTGGTAATAAATGCTACAGCGTCTATATTAATCTTAGTTGTTCTCATCATCATAGGCCTTACGTCTTTTTCTAACTCTGCTAAAAGACGAAAACAATTCAGAATATTTCTCCAAAAAAAAAAAAAACATCGAAATTTCGACGCATTTCGTTTCGGAAATTATTTCAGCAAGATTGCCACTCGTGTCGAGAGTTTCCTCTCATTTTCTGAACGATATTAATTTGGCCGTTCGTACACAAGGTGACGCAAGAGAACCATCGCAACTTCCGAAGTGCATTCGGTTGGAGCAGCGTTCACAAAGCTTTTTACCTCACATTTAAAAAGATAATATCTGTTATTATATTATCAAATTAGAATCAATGTAGAAACGAATCAATACTTTATTAACAACACAATTCAATTAATAAGAATCCAAAATTTCTAATTTGCGCAGTGATTTCAAGGCGATCTATCGATATGTATATTGACCGACAGACAATCGATGACAGTGTTTTTTATTTGGGGCTGAGATTTGAAGAGACTTACAATATTAATATTATTATACTTTTCGGGAGACGCAATTTCTGGCACATCATCGTATAAGACATCGAAGTACTATGAGTGTACGTGGGGAATGCCTTCCATGGCTCTATGGCGCTTAGGTCTGGTCATCCCATAATATAAAAGGCCGGCTGGGGAATCAAGTTGTGCAATTCCAGGGCACTCTCTGAAATGTATACGATAATAGCAATAATAGTCGCGGACTTGCTTCGCCTTGTGTATGAACGACTTAAGCGTTTTAAACGTTTTTTCACAATCGCCCTTACGTTTCGTTTATTCTCATTGTGTATTGAGCGTTTTGATAATTGAGTGTTTTTTTTATTGAATCGCGAGATTAAGTGCGTTTAACTTTTAAATCTAGCAATAGAACGATTTGGAATATTGAATTGTTCGCGTTTTGTTCGATTTTGGTGAAAAAGCTTTTTTTTGCTGATGTCTCAATATTTCAGTAACAGCGGATTTTCTGTTTCAAGTAGATTAATTTTTTAAGACCAAGGTATGATAATATTATTCTAAGATGAAAATGAGTATCCCGGGGAGGGGCCTGGGTGGTGGTCAAACTGTTGCGTAAGGCACACCACAAACCAGTGACACATCTGTGTGCAGTACGACATTTGTGTTACGTCGCATATCTTCTGGGCCGGGATTTGGTGTGTTTTCTATTAGCGCACTCTCATTGAATACGATAAATACTTATACTTAGGAGGCCTTGCTGGATCTTGGGCAATCGGGTAGCACACTTGTGCCAGTTTTATAACTGTAAGGGAGCACCTAAGAATCTTAAAGGGCTAGTTTTGTTTTCAACACCCTTAATGCTAATGCTGTGTTATTATTGCAAAATTTAAGATATTGGTGGTGAGGGTGGTGGACGATTTCATACACAGCGCCATCTAGCCCCAAACGAAGCAAACTTTTACTATGGGAACCAGACAACTGATAGTTTTTTTTTGTATATACATATATAGAATACATAGACACACCCAGACAAAGAACAAACATCCTTGTTCATCAAACAAATGTTTGTCGTGGATGAGAATCGAACCCACAACCTACAACCTACAGCTCAGAAGGCAGAAATCCTCCAAATAGACATATATTATTTTTATTTTCACAGTTTATAAGCTATCGAAACTGTGAGTTTAATTACACATCGAAGTTTATTCCGACGGACATTACTTACAAGTATTTATCGTGACAAACCGGATTTTTACACGAAATATGACTTTTAACACTACAAACCATCCTAATTCTCAAAATGTATGCAAACGTGGTACTTATAAGTTTTTATAATTGCTATCGGTCAACTTTATCATCGACTTTGCAAAGCTGGGAAACATTCCGCGGCACGGGCGCTCGCGCCGATAGATGTTGTGCAACTGGAGCGTTTCCTCTAACAATCCTTCTAGCATTGACCTTTGCAATTAAGCCTCGTTTAGTCTACCTATTTACGATACACCCTAACAAGTGTAGGGTCGCTACTTGCGTTGCCTACAGCTTTGTATCAAACAAAACTCACCAAGAAAACTATTCCTCGCTAGTTAAGAATAATTGTCTACTTGTTAAGTGTCATCGCTGCCCTAAAACATATTACATCAACAATACACACAGATATTTCTGTGTTGTATTTAAATTTCATTATTGTATATCTTAATCATGAGTCACAATAGAGACTTAATTGATAGCATCGATGACACAATATTAGTAGACAATATTAGTGTAAGCTCTGCTGAGGAATGTAAGCCTATTCTAGGAAATTATCTGGATCAGACCACAATAATTACGCAAAATATAAGGAGTGTTCGACAAAACTTTGACAAGTTTCTCGTATACCTATCTAGACTCCAATTTCTCCCAAAAATTATTATTTTTACAGAATGTTGGGGAAGAGATGTTACGCAAACTTTCAATATTCCCAACTACGACTGCCATTCGTCTAGCGTATTTAGAAACCAAAATGATGGCCTCATGATTTTTTACAAAACTGGTCTCAGCGTTGAGATTCAAGAACCTGCATTTAATGACGCTAGTTGTCTGACAATAAAAGTGGATTCTGAACTAACTGTGATAGCTATATATCGTTCGCCAGCCAAAGATAATATATCTAATTTTCTAACATCTCTGGAAAGTACCCTATCTGCTGTTTCAAGTGACTCGTGCATAATAACCGGTGACTTAAATATAGATATAAAGCCTTGCAACAATGATTCTAAATCCTCTGATTATCTCGAGCTCACCGCCTACCACGGATTCATTCCAGGTCATGTTCGTCCCACGCGGTACCAAAATTGCCTGGACCACGCTCTTATCCGTTCCAAAAGTCCAGCCTGCGTCTTAGTATGCAACTCTGGAATTACAGATCATGATACCGTTTTAATTGGTATTAGCAAATTTGTTTCAAAGAATCCTCCTATATCCAAGTCAATAACAAAAATTAACTATCCTAAAATAATTGCTAGCCTCGAGAACATTAATTGGGACAATTACTACATTGAAACCAACGCCATATCAGCTGCTGAATTTTTAGTTAATAATATAGGTCTAGCAGTTAAAAACAACACAGTGCATAAAAAACTTAAGAGTTCCGAAGTAATCACAAAGCCCTGGATGACATCAAAGTTACTCAACTGTGCTAGGCAAAGAGATTCCCTGCATTTAAAACTCAAAAGATCTTCCGATGACCAAGCGCTACAAGATAAGTACAAAAAACTAAGAAATTATTGTAATCTTTTGTTAAAAACTGAGAAAAACAAATTCGATTCTGATCTAATAGCTGCAAACAGGTGTAATAGCAAGAAGCTTTGGGACACGGTGAAAAACATATGCAATATTAAACAATCTAAATCTAACTCTGACGATCTTCTCAAAACAAAATCCACTCCCACCGAGTCACTTAACTCGGTTAATACCTTTTTTTCATCAGTTGGATACAACCTTGCACAAAATATTCTTTCCAAACTCGATACAAATGAGACAAACTTAATGAAATCCACTGTAGTTGATAGCTCACCTGTTGATTCGCTCTTCTTAACACCCACAGATGGACCCGAAATCAGTAAGATAATATCTGGCCTTAAATTAGCATCTGCTCCAGGCAGCGATCAGATCAACAACGAATTGCTCAAACGGGCTTGCCATGTCTTGGCATCTCCGATTGCCCATCTTTGTAACCTAAGCATGTCGCAAGGGGTAGTTCCCAATTGCCTTAAAACTGCAAATATTTGTCCGATTTACAAAGCAGGCAGCAAGTCAAGTGTATCTAACTATCGTCCAATTTCTTTGCTGCCATCTTTGTCTAAGATCTTAGAAAAAGTCGTAAATAAAAGACTCCTGGGCTTTTTGGAAAGTAACCAACTACTGTCCCCTAACCAATACGGATTTCGAGCAAATAAGTCAACCGAAGATGCAGTAGTAGCTTTAGTTGATAACTTGACCAACAGTCTTGATAAGAGTCAAAAATGTGTAGGAGTTTTCCTTGATTTGGCCAAGGCGTTTGATACAGCGTCTTGGCCAATCCTACTTCGAAAGCTTGAACTACATGGCGTGCGTGGAACAACCCTAAACTGGTTTCGCTCATACTTGTCTAACCGAAAGCAAAGGGTCTGCATATCAAATCTCTATAGTGACTACGCATCTGTCTCCTTTGGTGTCCCACAGGGTAGTGTCCTTGGACCTACCCTGTTCCTGATCTATATCAATGACCTCTGCCAGCTCGAAATCAATCAGGCCAAGTTGTATACCTTTGCCGACGACACAGCTTTAGTTTTCCATGGTAAAAGCTGGACAGAGGTTACTGATATAGCTCAGCAGGGGCTAACAAAGGTAGCTCAATTGCTGCAACAAAATTTGTTGACTCTCAACACAGCCAAAACAAAATATATGACTTTTTTCGATAACCCGACGGACTGACCCAAGCTCGATTAATTTAAAACTCCATTCATGTGGTTCATCCTCTTCTCATCTGTGTACCTGTCCAGAGTTAGAGCGTGTCAACGTCATTAAATACCTGGGTGTCGCAATAGATAAATAACTTGCGTTCTCGTTTACGAAAAATGACCCATATCTTCAAGAAAATGGGGTCAGTGGCGGATCCAAACACACTTAAAATTGTATACCAGGCTCTTTGCCAATCTATATTGAACTACTGCATAGTGTGTTGGGGATCTGCTTCTAAAACCCTTTTCGAGAAAATGGAACGCGCTCAGCGCTTCATATTGAAAATTGCCTACAAGAAGCCAATGCTTTACCCTACGTATCAACTTTATGATGAGACAAAGTACCTCACGGTTCGACAACTATATATTCTAGCCGTGTTTTTGCGTTTTCATAAAACGGCTCATAGTACATTGGTACCCTCCACAAGATCTGCGCGGCGCAACTCCTGGATGCTTCCTCGTACAAGAACTACGTTTGCTCAACGCTCGTACCAGTTCAAGGGTCCGTTTTTATATCAGAAACTTGACAGCTCCCTTAGCTTGTTAGAAGCGTCGCGTTATGTTTGTAAGCGTAAACTCACGTGTTGGTTACTTTCGTTGGACTACGCTGAAACGGAGAATGTCCTCATAGTAAATAAATGACATTAAAGGGGCCTGCTCACTCACCTCCGTATGACGACTATGACCTACTGAGGCTGAAACCATCATTGCCATATAATTAAAATGGTTGTCGGACCGATTCGTGAGGGGTCCAGGTCCCTTCTTTAGCTCTGCTACTGTTACTCCCCTACTCCTAAACCTCAAGTTACCGTAGTGGCTTATGTAAGCGAAGCCGTGCAGACAAACTAGTAAAGTTTATATATGTATTTAGTAGTTTATATATATATATATGTATGTATGTATGTGTGTGTGTGTGTGTATGTATGTATATATATACTCACCAATACGCAGGAATAGTAAATACTACGGTAATACTCATAAAAACACTAACATTCACACTCTTATAACACACTCAGACACACACCAACATTATTATTACCAACATCACAAGTACTACACTACACACTACACATATAAGTAAGTCCTGTTTGAACTTGAGATTCTTGTTTAGTATCGTAATTGTTTATCCTCTATATATAATATTTTGTTTTGTTTTATATGCCCTAGTAAGTTTATGTACATTTCGACCTGGTGCAGGCGGCGCATTGGTAAAGGTTTCACCACTGGGCGGCCTGCATGGGGGAAATGTCATAAGCTCTTTAATCATTTAGATATAACTGATATAACTAAGTCTACTAATATCACTTCTATTTTGTGAGTGGAAGGCACTGGATCCCACGACACAGGACTCATCCTAGTGTGGGGCACAGGGTTCGTCTAACAACAAATCAATGTATTGTGCATCTAAATAAATAAAATAAATAAATAGGGCTTTTTCAAAGTCTTAAATCGTATATTCGAGGATAGTGTTTTTAATAGGATAGTATTTTTGTTGGACAGAATAGAACATTATTCGGAATATATAGTTAACAAGTATGGTAAAACATATCATCATCATCATCAATCTAATTATCAATTTTTATATTAAAAATGTTTAAAAGGTACGTACGAGGTAGATGAATGACATAACGAGCTAACTATTATATTCTATGGTGTATGATCTATTTAATTTATTTTTCTCTTGGTTACTGGTTTCTTTAGATATCAACTGCATATCTTGTAAAACATAGTACCTAAGTATCTATTTACTCGTATAACTTCTTTTAGTAGCTATAATATTGATAGAGGTCTATAAAACGTTAATAAAGCAAACATAATATTTTATAATCATACCACTTAGACGCATTTCATTTAAAGTACCTAAGGATGTTCTAACTATCGAGACATCTGCCCGTAACACGCCTCTAGCAGGTTCGATTCCTGACAAAAACATAATAGTTTTGGAAAGATTCAGATTTGGCCGAAAGTTTTTGGCCGGTACTTGTTGAATTTATTTTGCTGAATGTCAAATACAATCAATGGGTTCATCATATGGTTGTCATTGAGTGGCGTAAAGAAGTTTAGCTTAAATGATGATGGAGACAGTGATAAAACAATTATTAAATGCCTATAAAAGGGTGGCAATGGTCGTGATGTACTCATTTCAAACACAAATGTATTTGTATATATTTTTACGTTCTGTTTAGAGAATACTTTGTCTGTATTGAGCAAATAAATTTGAATTCCAAACTTAGTGGTAGCGTAAAACGTACCATCGCATCGCCTAAAATCAGGCGAGCAGGGCGGTCAAACGCTAGTATACATTCATCTATGGTCAAACGCGAGTCTGACTTGGAGTAAGTTGGATGCATCCACTGTATCTGTGCACAATGTCATAAATGTCAAAAACGTGTGTTCAAATATGACAGAAACTGTAACACCTTGCGATTTTTACCGATAAGATTGGGGTAACAGAATTATGCAGCAGAATTAACAGCATTTTTTGTCGGTAGCCGGATTTTCTGATTACCAAAATAAGAACATCTCTAGTGCGTTAAAACTATCCCACAGCACAGCTGCGCAGATGTCATGAAAAAATAATTGCCAAGTTTTATGTACGGAATAAAAGTTGAAAGTTTCGCATTTCTTTCGCGGTCGGTTAGTGATATGGGTATGCAAAATGGCGCAAGACGGCTAGTACATCTGCCTATAGACTGAGAGCTAGCGGTAAATGCGCCTGTTTTAGTTTAAAACTGCAAAATTCGAGCACTAGTACTTACTTACCAGATATTATAAGCCGAAACCCGAAACGTATGGATCCGTATGGAGCTTGTCATCAGGTCAAACCTTCAGTCATCACATCAAATAAACCGCGCCAAGTGTTATTAACCTCGTTTATACAAACCTGCAATTATCCGATCAGTTTAAAATAGTATTCTAAGTCAGCTTTTTACGATACACTCTATTTCCTTGACTAATTACATCACGGTAATATCAGACATTCGATAAATACGTGTTCTTGTAACAGTATTAGTGTGATTACGTTTTTGTTTATTTTTAATTTAATTTTAAAGAACAATATTTTTTTTTTTTTTATTGATACAAAAATAGGAGAAGTCCGCCTTTGTTCTGAAGCAAATGTGTAAAATGTATTGTTACGGGATCTACAAAGTTGGAGACGAAATGATACAGACTTAGGAAAACAAACAAAAAATAAAAACAAAAATAACTCATACTCTTTCGACTTATAAATATAACTTTTTATAAACATAAAATATTACACAAGCTTTTCATTTTTAAACTTCGATTGTCTTAAAACGTAATAAATGATCCACGTCTCCATTGACCTTTCGACATGGTAGGCGCAAGTAACTACTTATAAAATTTATAAGTAGTTACGTGCGCCTACTATGTCGCCACTAGCCACTAATTATGTTTTTCTAGTAAGACTTTTGTTTAGATTCTACTGTGCCAGACAGTCTGCAAACAGAAAACACTACGAGTAAAAAAATATTATTTTCAACGCCGCAAGCTCTTAGCCTAAGCCAAAGTTATTCACGCCGGTCCGATGTAAGTATCTCGGTATCTACGCATTTGCGTGGATATAAATTTTATTAGAGAAAGCCATTTGAAAAATAACGACAATATTTAATAACTTCAATTTGTACTTTTGAATAGCGATATTATCAACAGCATGCGAAGTCAATTTAAAATGCAGTACATTTTCTTAGTTATTCAGGTGTGGAGACTAGTTGAAAAGAAAAAAAAAACATAAAATAGGACAAATCAATAAAATAAATATATTATTTTGTAACTAAGTAGCTGATGCCCAAGACTTGTCCTGACAATAAATTACGAAACAACAACAAAAAAACACATCCTAATCGGTTCAGCCGTTCTCAGGTGATGCTACGTCATGCATGTGGGAAAGTTTTTAAATACATAGATATTAATTTTGTCATGCTTGTCCTAAAATAACAATTACTGCTAAGACGACAGAGGCTTTCAGGTAGCCTAAAAACTCTGACACTAGGGCTAGCTTATACGAACTTTATAATTGGTAACTTTAGCAACTGAGTACCTAACAAAACATGGAAGTCATTCATCCTCTTGATGACTTAAAATTCATTCTTTCAATTTCCCACCTATGATTGGCCCACCTGAAAGCCACATCACTGTTGATCTAATAATCAGCTGATTGTCGAGATTATACCTAGCATTTTGTGTGAGAGGCGATTAGCACACAATCTCCTCTCACACAAACGAACACGAGATCTGTTGTCGTAATGATTTATTCTAGAATTTGAGTGGAGCTAGGCTGCGTTAAATTTATGGTTGTTTGTCCACTAAGCCATGTTAGAGGCCTCGAGGCAGCATAGAGTCCTGACATCAGAACTCGACGCAAGGGTCCAGCAGTCCTGCAGGGCTAGCATACGCGCCGCGACAAAATCTTTTTGTTACCGAGAACAGGACACGGCTACGATTATATATATATGTTTGTCTTATTTTTCACGACATGAAGAGTAGAGAAGATGTTGTCACGGTGCGCATGCTAGCCTTGCAGCAAACCTAAGAAACGTATTAAAAACCAGTGCGAAAGTACTTTGTACAAGTAGGTCACGTGCATCGACGACACGACACGCAGCGACGCGACCGTCGCACAGCTGATGTCGCACCTGCACCAGGTGGGACAAGTGCATGCGTGGGTGGCGTGGGGTAAAAGCGACACACGTGGTTTCGGTTAAAATAAAACTTTGCAATTCTGATAATGATTGAATATTTTGTTTACGCGTTTTTTATCAAGGATTTCAAAAGTAACTAACTAAATATCTATACTTATAATATAACGAGGGGATCACTGTATCAGATATTTTTAAAAATATATTTATTTAGGAGTATTTGGGAGTAAAAGAACCCAAAAATATAGTTTAAAAAAAAAAAAACTGTCTGTTTGTTTCTCTGTTCCGGATAAACTCAGAAACTAAAGCAGGATTTACATGCAGATTTTTAAATATATTCTGCGAATTCCGGAGCAAAACATAGGCTTTGTTTCATCAAAATTGGTGCAAGAATATTTAAGCTATGACGCAATTTAGAAAAATATGAGGATGCCTATCACAAGTTGAATCACGGAACGCACCGGATTCTTAGTGCACAAAGCTCAGCATAAGCTGGTTTTTCGATTATCTTGAGAGTTTGTAGAATTAGGAGATGGGTTACATGCGATTTTAAAAATTGGTCTGTGGTGGCTATAACATACTTTGTTTCATTAAAATCGGTTCACGGAAACTGGAGATATTACGCAATGTCTAAGAATGAGTAGCTTTGCAAAGCAAATTTACATCGGGTCGTCATTCGCCAATATATGGCGATACGAGTTTTCTGAATCGCGGCAATGAATTTTTTCATGAATTAGATACCGTTTCGGATATTTAACAGTTTTATTTATAGGAACATAAAATCGAATAACTGATTAGGATATTGCAATCATACCGACTGGTCCAGAAGCGTGACAAGCACAGGAGTTCCTTATAAAATTTATTGAGAATGAGCACTAATAAAGGTTTAAATAGCATTTCAGGTATTATACTTAAGAGATAAAACTTCGTGTGGCAGTTCGTCATTTTTACTAAAGTATTTGAGAGCATATTGTCCAAGACGCAGTTCTGAGCTCTAAACCTGCCTACGAAGTCGCGGGCATCAGTTGGTACTATACTATAATTTTTATATCACACTAATATTATAAATGCGAATGTTTGTGTTTAAGTGTGTAAATATGTAAATAGGTAAGTATATAAGTGTGTTTGTTCCCGTTCAACTCTGTAGATGCTGAATGGATTTGAATGAAATTTGGTATGTAGGCAAATTACACCCTGGATTAACACATAGGTTCTATCCCGGAAAAATATTAAATTTCTTTAGAATAGCGAGTGAAACCGCGGGCCGCAGCTAGTTAGTTACAATGGCTTAATATAAACATAGGATAAGCAATCTAATTATAGGCACAAATAAAGTATGTACGCAAAATAACAAGCGTTATTTCATAAGACTCTGATAGAGCTCTGACTTTGAGTTTCTGGGTCACCACAAGCTCTGCCAACCAAAATTAACATAATAATGATCTCGGACAAAAATCATGTCAAGACCTCTTTTTGTTCAAACCCTAATAGCTATTGAGCACACTCTATTCAATTTATTCAATACTGACCAGGTGACATAACAGCGTCACCAACTGACCCCGATCTCCCCTAAGCTCCTGCGCAACCCATGCTCAACCAATGGCGTGCACTTCGTATTTTAAAATTCCCATTCGGCATCAGCTGACTGCGTTCGGCTGTATTTGGATGATTCAAATATGGAATTCCGTTTGTGAATGGAATCTCGTACTATTGTAACGGTTAAACACACGTGCAAAACAGCTGGTATGATAACAGCTGATTTTTGTAACGGAAAATGTCTCCATATTCCACCATACAAATAAAAAATTTGTAGGTATTAAACGATAAAGTATACTACTACTTTATCGATCCTACTGATTTGATACAGATCTTTAAAGGGAGTCATTTAGATATATATATAGACTGTGAAAACTCCTACTCACCCTCCTTTTTCGAAGTCGGGTAAAAATATCTTATTAAATATAAGATAATAATAATATAAAATATATTATTATGTTTTGCTTCGTTGGATGAGACGTGGATAGCTGAAGACGACAAACCATTTTGTTTTTAAATGTTTTTTTTTCTCTTTATTTCCTGTCCTTCGCCACTATAGAAAATTAAAATATATATGAAAAAATAGGTTTCCAAATGTTCCCCATTTTTTTTATCCCTCTGAATTATTTTATATCTGTAAATATTATGTTGAGAAAGTAAGAGATATGTATGATTTGATATATAAGTTCTTTGAGGGAAGTGTGTGTGGATTCTGTGTTTTATGTGGGAAGTTCTAGAATGTGGCACGCATACCAGAAATAAATAAAACACCAAACTGAACAACTCTGTCATGGTGTGGGGGATTGCCATAATCCCCACTCTGGAGTAATATGGTCTGCCTATACTGATGACGTGGTTATAAAACGACACACTAAAATTACAATGAAAACAGTCAAAAACCCGAACCAAACCGCGCGGAACCACATAGCAACAATACAAACAGACAACACATTACTATCATCATTATCTAAACTTAATTAACCATTTCCACTACTTTGAATAAAAACAATCGGATCTGGGCATCTTGTAAAACCAACTTACAACTACCATTTCAAAACAGCCGTCAAAATGTATTACCTTTATGTTTACTACCACAGAGTTAGAATTCACATCTGAAGGTAGTTTCAAAAGGTCGAAATAAGGTTGTAGATCGTTTGAAACGCATCGGCGGAGTGCGCACGCGCTCGTGTCAGTGACCCCCGAAACTATGACCTTTGTACCTACCTGATGTGGCCGTGAAAGCCTTTACTTGATGGCTGTAGTAAAATACTGGCCGTGACTTTAGTTTTACTCGAAATTTAAAAGTTTTCCTCGAACACAAAACTATACTACACGTATACAGTGTGTTAACCAATAACAATGTTTCATGTCTGTCAAGCCAATAAAGAATTAAAACAAAATGAAGGATGTCAACGCGGTCACTGGTTGTGTGATGGGCTGTCACTGACCCTCTAGCTTTCAAGCTTGCAAATAAAATTTTGTAGGCCAAAATGTCTTTGCTCTTTTATTTTATTTTAGTTCCATAGCGGCTTGACGTCCTTGAAGTATTAAGTTATCGTCTAACACACTGAATACATGTAGACCTATCCTAACCTATCTACTAAGTTTGTCCTGTGAGATAGAGACACTGCCTGTTAGTCTTAGAAAGACACAGCATGCCGTACGACGCAATGCACAAGGACTGCTCGCGTACTGCATTGTCGTTTTTCATAGAATTTTCTACATTTCTACTACACATGTGCTGCACTCGCAACAAACTCGCAACTAGATTTAATATCATCATAAATAAGACGTCTACTGCTGAACACAGGCCTACCCTTTATTGGGATTCTTGGGGATCGCAGAATGCTCACCTTTTATCAAGAAGATGCTCCTGCCCGTCCTCCGGTGCTTCTGGTGGTAGTTTTAGGACGTTCCCGGGATTTGTGGTTTTGAGCCTTATTATATGTATTAAATATTATATTATTGTATTATAGAAAATGCCCGACCTCCTTTAATATACAATTATACACACTTACTACCTTTTCCATTTAGTTTTTCCGAAAAAATCAAGTTCATTGTAACTCCTTGTAGTATAAAATTCAAGAAGCACGAAGAATGTAAGTTAAAGGCTTTACTTCGTATCTACGTTAATAACATAGAACATGTCTACATGATTACCTAATTAGTTAACTTAACTAATCGTAACTGCCTATCATCATGATAATTACAAGTTGTAAAGATTACTACACATTAGCCAAGCTTTGTTAATGTTTTACAAAAACTCTACCTAATAAGTGATGATGTTTCTGTCTGTAGTGGCACGATAGTGGGGGAAGACACGAAGGCTTGTTTTTTTCGTAAGCTTCGTAAGGTTTGTGTATTTAGCTAAAACGTATCAATGTCTTTGCGTCTGTTGATTTCGAAGAGGCTGGAACAACTTTGATAAAATAAAATAAACTAGTAGTTCGCGGCGAACTGAGACCTCGCGATCCCTATATCTTCACAACCCTTAAGCCGATTCAGCTCATATTCGAACTTAAAAATTGTATTGAAATGAACTACTTGCCTACAAAATTTCATGAAGATCGGATCAACGGTTCGCAAGTTATGATCGGACAAATATACATACAAACATACATACAAAAGCCGATTTGTCCCAGTAAACTCTGAGACCTTCGCTTCGCTCGGTCAATAATTTTCATGTTTCTACCCGACTGCTAAAAAAGGAGAGTTGAAAAACAACGCATACCACGAGGTGGTCAGGATACTACTCAAGGGATTAATGTTATAAATTGAGATTTAGGTTTTTGTAGTTTTCGATTTCAGTATAAATACGAGTATGTTAACAGTATAGATAACTAAATTTAATTTTTGGTACTCTATTAATTAAAAATTCAAATGCATTGCATTGCATTATACGAATTCAAAAGATGGGACGAAAACCGCAAAAACGTTTTGTTATGGTACTTAGAGAAGAGCAAGTTGCTCGCCTGATGTTAAGCGTTACGCTTGCCCATAACAGTTCAGTGTCTCCCAGAAATTTGGACTTCAACAGTTTAATACCCGTGCGCGGCAATACACTGCGCTCGTCACCCGGAGATATTAGATGTTAAATCTCTTTGTGCCCGGTAATTTAGCTGGAATCATTTTCCTTCAACCCAGAACGCACTAATGTTTGCACACTATTGCTTGGCGGTTGAACAGCTGGCAAAGCTGTGGTACTTCCCCAGGTGGACTCTGCAGCAGAAACTTACTACTACAAAATCAAATGGCCTGCTATACCACAAAGCACTCTACACAAACACATAGGTAATAACACACAACACAACTTTATGATAAACCAAAAAGACAATAAAACTTTTAAAAAAACAATAATAAAAACCCGGTAGTATAATGTAATAAATCACTTCAGCCTTATCGCCTGAAGTGATTTCTTCCAAATAAACCTTTGGAAGGTTTATGACTGAAAAAATACGCTCAGTTAAAGCATATGTGTGAAAATACATACATAACCTACTACCTATATAAAATACAAAACATAGAGCTGTAATTATCAAAGCTGTAATATGAAACGGAGTTTATTTGCGCTATAAAATCCGGAACGAGGATAATCGTCGAAGAACCGAAGTGATGGGCAGGTCACATCACTCGAGGAACCGATAACCGGTGGGGAAGAAAGGTTGTTGAGTGGCACCCACGAACCGGAAGACGTAGCGTAGGTAGGCCTCCCACTAGGTGGACCGACGACATTGCGAAAGTTGCGGGCGGGCAAGTGGGTGCAAGTGGCCCGATGTCGGTCAGTGTGGCTCTCTAAGGGGAGGCCTATGTTCAGCAGTGGACGTCTTATGGCTGATGATAATGATGATTATGAATAAGAAACGATAAGTTGCATCATACTTCACACGTGCAGGGGACAACACTTGTTTAATAGTCTCCATTATTACGACACAGATGGCTTCTTGTCACGCACTAAAATTATGTAGACTCATATTTTAGACGCGTACCAAAAAATAAACAAGGAATAAAAAATAACCAATTTAGAAATGATTACTTAAAGGTGTGGCAATATTGAAATGTATGTATGTACTCATCATTATGAACAACTTTCACTATGGGACCAATACTAAAATCGCGAAAAATAAATACAGCTATTCCATAGAAAAATGTAAATGACACTCGACAAAATATAAAGAACAGCTGATTTTTTTTCCCGATTTCAGGGTTAGTCCCCTTAAAAGTTGTTCACAATCATGAGTAATATGAGCCTATTTTGGTTTAGAATACCCTTTCCTTATAACCCTGTATATAAAAGAACAAGCCTTTTTCACAATCAACGCACAGACGAAACCGTATTTGATAGAGACGTGAAATTCGGACCCAACATTCCTGAAACTAAATGGTCCAGGTGAAAAATAAGTACAAATATTGCGAAACTTCACATCGGAACGGGTGAAATGGACCCCCAAACTTGGTATGGAAATAAAATATTTTTTCATGTTACGCCAATGAAAATCGATGCGTGTAAAAAAACATAAAATATGAAGAAAGGCATGAATGTTTTTTTTTTTTTCGAAATTCAACCCTTGAGGGGGTGAAATGGGGTTTTGAAATTACCCCATGCCTATACAAGCGAAGCCATGAGGGCGAGTATATATATATTTAAACCATAATTATTAGCAGAAGCCGTTCACTGCTGAATGAAGGCCTCCCTTTTATTTGCCTTAAAGTAAATCAATATTATACCAGTTTTATACGCGGTTATGTCCTAAAACTGCGACCCGAGCCACCTGAGGACGGGCAGCAGCATCCTCTTAGTAAGCGTCGAGCTTACCCAAATCCCCGAGCTTCTGCCAGGCGTTGCGGTTATGAGGGTTACCTAAAGGGCCTTTGTGTGGTGTGTGAGAAACTTGTGTGGCTGTTGATTATGATCAAATATATAATAGTGTTTTTAACCGACTTCAAGATATGGAGGTTTTCATTCCGACAATATATTTTTTCTATTTTTGTTACTCTGTCAATTAGGAATTGGTGCTGATGATTATTTTTTTATTTGATAGGTGTCAGAGTCAGAGGTGGTCCCATATACATTTTATCGAAATTGATTCAGTGCTTTTTGAATGAAGTCGGGTTTTTTAAATGTATTAATTATTCTCCACACTAAACTAACACGCCAGCACTGTCGCGATAGCTTTGGTGGCAGTGACTATTTTTGATCAGCGGCACTTACGAGTCAGGACCCATTTCAGGCAACTCATGTTGAATTTTTGTGCTCAAAGTTTACTTCCAACGCTCAGTTTATCAAGAATAAAAAAGATTACGCAACAATAATGTAAAGTTAACAAGAATTACACCAGAAAAATAAAAGCTACGTTAAGACTACCTCTGTAATGAACTGCAAATACATTTTGGTGATTTACACCTCGTAAAATAATGATGATTCAAACTTTATTCGTTAAGGAATAGAGTTGAAATATCGCTGCGTTGATTGAGTTTGAAAGGTGACGAATTAACTAAATATTCTGTTTGAGAACATAGATGTCGAGTGATAGTGCGTGACATGGTCTAGGGTTGCCAAGCCTCAGTAGCGCAGATTCTGTTAAACTTCCTCTAAAGTATTATAGTTAAGTTTGTAAATTTATTTAGTTTAATGTGACAGCAACAAAATTTGTATTTTTAATGTAATATTACTACAAAATGTATATTGATTATTTTCATTTTATTTTACAATAATTATTAGATTTTCAGATTTATTCCTTGACTAGTGTTGGAAAACCTTGGTCCTTGCCAGATTTCATGATTCTACGAATAGGTCAACGGGAAGTACTATTTTGATTTACTTGCAAGTGTTAAATAAATAAATAAATATTGGCGGACTTTTTCACACAGCGCCATCTAGCCCCAAACTAAGCAAGCTTGTACTATGGGAACCTGATAACAGAAAGAATACATAAATACATTGTTTTTGTAAATACATACATGGAGTACATAGTAACATCGAGACAAAGAACAAACGTCCATGTCATCATACATATGCCTATAGAACCTATAGATCAGAAGGCGGAAATCCACCCACTGAGCCACAAGGCCAGTCAAAATGCAGCAGCTATGCAGCTTAAATCGTTGTATTTTTTATTTCGTTGACTTAGAAGCTTTTTAAAAGCTTCGATGGACCATAGACATACGTATTTGATATTAATTTAAACATTGTACGTACTGATTCCTGAGAAAAAAGGGTCTTGACAGACAAACAGACAGACAAGATTAGCTTTTGTTTTCTTTTGAGGTACGGAACCCTTAAAAAGGGCGTTCCCTTTTCAATTACGAAATTATCATGCTGCTAATACAGTAAATAAATACCATCATGCAAAAACAGTGTTATTAAGTGCGTACTGCTTGTAACTAGTTAAAGTTAAAATATTTTATCTTGAGACGAATCCGACACAAATCTAAGCGCTAAGTCTGAAGCACTAAATTATCCAAGTTATTTGCCATTTGTAGTAAGTTTAGCTTTCAAGTCAGGTGGTGCAAACCACTGCCAGGCATTTTGATTTAATAGGCAGAATGCTGGTTCTAATGCTATTTTGTTATGATAAACTTAAATTTAACACTCGCCGTGACACTAATACAAAAACCTTACTATTATGATTTTTTTACAGGCGCTAAAGAGGCGCATAAAGATATGCCAGTAAACATTCAAACCAAATTTATAAGAGTGATAGAACGTTTAAAAGTAACTATAATTTTAAACCTACAGTACAATTTCACGAGATTACAATACTAAAAAACTTCCCTAAAATTTTCTAACTTTTAGAAATTGGTAACACAGCAAGCGTCGCGTGTGCAACTGCACACACTCGCAAGCTTGTAGCTTTCATTGTATCGTATAATGTTTTATTTGATAAAAGAGTGACGACGACGTAAAACATAATTTTTAAAGCTTTGAGCACCAAGTCGCCTGTTTGTATTGATAAGCGACAATATACCGAAGATGGACGTCAAGAGCTGTGCCGTTGTGGTCTGGCTTCACAAAAAAATAATGGTAATTTTCTTGTCAGCATTTTCGTACTATGTGCCAGCCCTACAATGATACATGATGTTTATTTAGCACCGGGAGCTCGGATCGGCGCTGACGCATCCCGTGACTCACGCCCAGTTTAGGTAAACTCAATTTTGTACCACAGATTGAACAGCAATTGCTACGACAAGTTACGCGACACAGATATTTAATTGCAACATTATTAGATCGTATGATTCATACTATCAAAAGTGTAGTAGCCGGAGAAGTTCAGTTATGAGTAGCTCCTTATACATACTAACTATTTAAATTTTCGTTATTTTATAATGCAAAAACACGGGAAAAACTATTTTTATATACACAATACTGTCTCGTTTTAAGCGAAGTTCATCATCAGCCTAAAGACGTCAACTGCTGAATAAAGACCTTCCCCTTAGGAAAGGGGGGTTTGGTGTAATCACCACGCTTGGCAGGCAGCTTGGGGATCGCTCACCGCTTACTAAGAGGACGCTAATGCCAACGTCAGATATATGTTCATTGGTCTGTCACAAAAATAAAATCATGCAAATACAATAAGTACACTTTTTTAAGCTTCATGTCCAGTTTCTACAAATGAAGCCTACAAACTTAACGAAGAATTTTAAAGTATATTTTGTAGCCACCATTCTTGTACCCCATAGCAACTGTGAACCAAACGAAAGATTGTGTAATCCTGACAGATATGGATTATTACTAGCTCTACACGTGCTTCTCCACTGCTGCACTGCGTAGCTTAACCAGTTGCTCTCCACAGATCAGTACAGTTAAACAACGTTTTCCCATTAAAGGCAAATTTCAAATACATAACAATAATTCATTCTCTTAAATATCCGTGGCCGAATGCCAGTTATAATTTGTTTTGTATCCATTGTCCGCGTATGTACACAAGTAAGTTTCTGGGTCTCCGAGCTGAAGAAGCAATGGGCAGGCCACATCGCTCGGTGAACCGATAAGCGGTGGGGAAGAAAGAACGAACCGTAAAACGCAGCGTAGGTAGGTCCCACTAGGTGGCCTGACGACATTGTAAAAATCGCGGGTAACCGGCGGACGCAACTGCAGAATTGTCGTTCGATGTGGTGGTCTAAGGGGAGGCCTCTGGGAAAAAAACTATTACTGGTAAGTTTTTTATCCAACATAATTATGTTTGAGTTCGTCGACATGCTGCTTGATTAAGCAATGAAGTGGTCTAGGATGGAGCATGCTTACGTAGAAGGTACCTATTTAGTATAGGTTTGATGACACCTATATTGTACTGTCCGGAAACGTAGGTTCGGGTAGAGCGTTCCACATCCTCGATGTGCGTACAAAAATGGATTTTGGTTCGGCGATTATGTTTTGAGATTACAAGTGTAGGTATAAATAGAAACTCATTATCTTATAAGCTAGTTCCACAAGTGGCGGCCTTATCGCTAAAAGAGATCCCTTCCAGGCCTATTATATTATTACAGTTGATCCCGGTCTTTAACCTAACGTGAAACCATTTCAGAATCCTTTGGATAATAATGAAAACTAGGGCTGGCTGCTCAGCCAACACGACAAGCAGCCTACTTTGCTTGTGTTGCTTATTATTGTAAAAGTGGATAAAGAGCCGCTACATCGTTAGAATCTTGACACAGTGCTTGCCTACAAGTAAAACAAATTGAAAATGTAATTAGAGTCCGAGCCAAAATGTATAGCACCTCAGAACGAGTACAAGAAACAGGTTGTGGGCCTCAGATTCATTCTTTTTCCAGCTTGACAACTTTTAAAATTTCTCTTGCTCTTTCTCTCTATTGTAGGTACAGCGAGAGAAAATCCAAGTAAGGTGGAAAAGAAGGCTTACTAAAATGCGGCCACGAAAATAAATATAAAAGTTGAAAAATTGATTGACTGACTGACACAGCCTAAATCAAAGGCAGATAAAAGGGTATAGAGGGTAGCGCGGCAGTTCAGGGCGGCCAAAACTTTTGGCACGAACATTTATTGAATTTAAAGACTGAAACTGAATGGTGCACATAATTATGCGATATGGTACACAAATAGAAAAGTTTACGCGCAAAAGGGTAGTGTAGTAGTATGCAAAACGCTAACTAGGTAAGTATTTATGGTTGTCGAGAAATCTGTTATTGATTCTTAGATAAGACAAATGAATTGTCGAGCTTCACATGGGATTAGCAAATTTTACAAATATACAGGCAATACCTAACAGGTACCTTGAAAGTAAATTCATATGTAGCCTCCAACCCTAAATGGCTTGGCCGATTTTGGCGCGGTGTCGTTTGACTCTACCCGCTATAGACCTTCTTCTGGACAGTCGGGTAAAAAGCACATAGCAAGCGGTAAGCAAGCTATACATCACACAGTCAGAAAAAAATAAACTCTATAAAACTCAGAAATCCTTTTGCGTAGTTTTTGATTTAAAAAATCCTAGAGGCTCTCAAAAGTAAATTGCAATTCAATGTAGTGGCACAATGAGCCCGGGGGCAGTGTGAGCGATGGCACCATCGATCACATATCCATTCACACACTACTGATAGGTAGATAGGTATAGCCAAGCCTGAATGACTAGGAACGGCGGGTATTGGACTACGTTTCGGGTTTAAAGTAGGCTACTATGTTTTTGATTATGGACAAGTATTATTATTTAAAGAATCAAAAAATCCGACTTAAATGTAGTCACCTGTAATAAAGTACAGTCATAATGCGAAATCACCTGTAAAAATCGGTCAAGCCCTAAAGGCTATATAGCAGGTAATATAGGAACATGCAAACATATTTTTTAAAGAAATACTTACATATTAATATATTACATCCCAAAACATTATCCTCCTTCTTGGGCAGTCGGGTAACAAATCGTGGTATCGAAGCGAAGGTACACAATGTACGGAAATAAATCGACTAGTATCTATGTATGTATGTATGTTTGTATGTGTGTGTATACTTGTGACACGATGGCTTTCGAACCTTGGCGTTTGTATTTGTCAAAAGATAATTTTCGAACTGTTGATCAGTCTTCATGAACTTTTGTAGACACGTTTTGATTTCAATATAATATTTAATTTCGAATATAAGCAAAATCGATTTAGACGTTGTGAAGTTACAGGGTCGCGTGGTCTCAGTACGGCGTGAACTACTAGTAGGAAGTTAACATATTTATATAGTAGCTATATTTTCGTATTGTTTTACAAACGCCATAAAAGCTTTCAGTTAAGTATATACCATTTTACTGAAGCGTAACTAAGACGGATCAGTGACTGAAATTGTTGACATTAACCATGAAAACACTTAGTTTGGTTTAAATCTTATCTTCACCATCAGATTGAAAACGCTAATCTTTTCATTAACAGACACAAAATAAATACTTTTCGGAAATTCACACAATCGTAGTGATTATATAATAATTTCCTACTAGCTGCGTAGCGCGGTTTCACCCGCTTAGAGGGGGATTTTACGGGAAACCCCTTCTCAGCGCTTTCCTATACTACCATAGGAAGCTTTCCTGAAATGTCTTGTCTCTATCACCTCTGGTTTCGGCAGTGGGTTGATCGTCAGTCATTCAGCGACACTACAGTTTTATATATTTAGGTATCTTTAAAAATCAGAAAACTCACGAGCGAGATGCAGTTACAAGCCTTAAAAATACTAGAAGCATTAAAAGAAGTCGTAAATATCGTCAGCACAATCAGAACCCGGTCCAAAGGGCTGGCCAATATACACAGTCCTCAATAATGATGTCGACTATTTCTATTCACAGGGTGTTATTAATAAGTCGAGGTTCGTCCCTTCGCGTCCTTACACACATAACACACTAAATACGTAGCTACGCTTGTACGTGTGCATTGATTCTACGTGACGACACAGAATAGACAATAGTAACGGACGAGGGTGATGATATGAAAGGTAGAATTCTTTAAATTTTTTCTTTTTACGACTCTACTTTTTACCCGACTGTCCAAGAAGGAGAGTAATGTTTTTTGGATGTATGTGAGTATGTAAGTATGTGTCGGCTTGACCGATTTTGAGAAGCGAGGTGTCCTTGGATTCCTGTTTACGTCCCGAGTGTCATAGGCTACATTTTGCAGTCGGGTATTTTGTTTTTTGTTTTAACGATATCACTTGTTAGGGCTCCTTACATAACAGGTATAAACGAGACCCTATTACTAAGCTTACGGTGTTATTTTGTCCTAATTACTTTGAACAACGGCTTTTTTTAAGCCGCTGGTAGCCAGTTGATTGATTTTTTCATTAGATCATGGGTTATAATGGAGAACTTTCCAAAAAGTTATAAGTTTTCAATCATATCAAAATCAAAATGTATTTATTTTTGGACAACAAAGTCCATTACAAATAAAAATTTACATCTTTAAAAATTTAAATAATTACTAAACATTTTATGAAATGAAATTAATACATTGTGTATAATTCTTATAGAAACTGACTCCCATGTAAGGCTCCAGGAGCACACTGCAGAGAAAGTGCTACAGATTCCCACGTACGCACCAAGCGCTTAGATACTATATTTCTGTACGCACAGCGAGCGCAGCAATTGTGAGTTTGATTTGCACATCGAGGGTTCCGGTTCGAGGGTTCCGGTTCGGGTTCGAGGGCACATTTTTTTTACGTATAAATTATATAACTATGAAAGCAACGACCAATAAGGAAAAAATAAGTCGGGAAGAAATGTGATGTTGAAAAAATGTTTTTCTGTACAATTATACAAATCATGGTCAATTCTTCAATTACAGAATGTAAGTTTGCAAGAACAAAAAATATTGTTTTAAGTGATATAATTACAAACAAAATGTTTTTACAACTTCAAGCTACTGTAGACTTAAGTCATCATCATCATCATCATCCATAAGACGTCCACTGCTGAACATATGCCCCCCCCCTTAGAGTGCTACACCGAACGACAACGTGTCACTTGCCGAACCGTCATCCACACCGGAAGAGATTTAATATTTGTGATGTGATATTTGATATTAATTTTAACTTGATATCTCAACGCGTTTTAAAGAAGAAGGATCTTGACAGACAGACAGACGAACGCATTCCTTTTTTTTGTTTTGTGCTATGGAACCCTAAAAACTGTTTAGTGAAAGCTTAGAAAAATTATAAAAAAATTACCACAACGTATGTTAAGTAATTAAAACAGCATTAATTAATTTGCAGACAAAGTGGCAACATTTATACCGTTTCGAGTCGCTATATCGTTTATTGAAACTGAAATCGATCTTTAATAGCTTAACAATCAATCGGACGACTTTTATCGCCAGGAGCTCACCAATAAATATCCTAACGACATAATATCGTACGCGACAGTCGTTCGAGATATCAATGAATTATTTATTAGCACTAAAGTAGATCTATGTGCGATCTTCGCACCTGCTCACGACGCCAATTTTATTTTCATATCTCAAAGTAAGAAATGGAAATAATTTCCTCTTTATTTCTAAGTAATACGGCAGATGATTATTTAAAAAATAATTTTGATAGGTACTCGTGTAAGTTGGGAACTAATTTCTTAGCGATGCTTGAAATGCGACATCTGCTTGTAATAATTTGTAGGCAGCGTTTCAGTCAATTGGAATAAATAGTTTAGAGTTTGTAAGATATATTTCTTAACGGTAAATAAATAATTAAAGAGCACGCAACTAACTGGGTTACACGATACTGTAAGCTGATCAAAATGAGTCCAAACTCCATCAAAGTCAAAGTTATTTATTAGTAAATATTCATCTACAAGTCAAAAAATAATAACCTGTTGTATACAATATTATGCATAAATCTCGTTATGCATCCCCCTCGTCCCTCCGTGCTGAACTAGAGACGGCCTGGTCAGCAGAACTCATGTTACGCTGAGCAGGGTTTCTAGGACCCAACCGTGATGTAATCGTAGAATTAAGTTAGCTTTAGCCATTTTTTGATCATTAGTATTAAAGCCTCCAAATCGGCAACATGTAGTTCTAATTTAGTTTTTTTTAAACTTGTGAAGAGCTCCCAAACGTATCTACTGTTAGTTACTGTGGAGTTCCGTGTTCCACCTTCCGTCTTTATCAACAGATCACCTCGCTCTCATAATATTGTATTGCCATCGGAACTTGAGAGGCTTGCAAAATTTCAACTCAATTGAACAAGGGGAACTGGTCTAAAATTTAATTGCAAGATTTGACCCAAACATACATACACATATTGCAAGTTAAATAAAAGTTTGAAAAAGAGGCTCTTGCAATGTGACAATAAAGTTAATTTTAGCATGCACAGCGAAGCGTATCTATAGGTACCTACAGCCGACTAACCTAAAAGGCGAGAGTGACTTGCCATACTGTTACAGTTCAAGGGCCGGAAAGCCAAGTAGATTTTTTTCACCAGGTTAAAGGTTTATCCACGCGGGTGAAACTGCAGGGAGCAGCTAGCAAGTTATAATAACTAGTTTATGGCATCCTTACATCTACGATAGCATTGTGTAGTAATTTTCTCTCTTCTTACGATTGTATGCGAAACGAAAATGTCGAGAACATTCATAGCAAAATTATTGAAGACACAGATTTAATGACAGCTACTACGGTAGAGATTTTCACAGCAAAACAATCTTAATTACACGTCATATCTACATCTAGCGGTAAGTATATGATATCACCCTCAGGACCCCGGCCTATAGATATGACCTTATGCATGAACGGCAGCAAGGGTGTTCCGCACCCATACCATTCGAGCACGGCGACACTTTTGCTGAGCAAAATGACACTTTGAGCATTAGATGTTATGATGATAGAAGAGGTTAGGACATTTAGGCATAGTACCTTATACATTTCTCATAGAAAGACAGGGTCACTTTAATACTTCATTTATTATATGAACTATAAGGGCAAGTATACTTTAGACTGCTCCGGTGGCTCAGTTGGTAGTGAACCTACCATCTGCGTTTGGGGGCGTGGGTTCGATTCCCATCTAGGACAAACATTCATGTGATGAACATTTGTGTTTGTTCTATGTCTGGTTGTTAATATCTATATAAGTATGTATTAAAAAAATATCTATGTACGTATATCAGTCTCTGGAAGCCATATTACAAGCTTTGCTTAGTTTGGGGTCAGGTGACCGTGTGTGCAAAAATGTCCCTGATATTTATTTATACTAGTCGGAGGTTGGTTGGAAGAGAGGCAGTGTTGCCAGGCGTAGATTATAAAATATGCTATAATAAGTAATGTTGCCATTGCAATGACTTAGTATATAACAATTACAAGTAGCGCATTGGTGGTTTTAGCTCTAGCTTGATTAAGGGAAATAATCTACGCTCTTAGCATAGCAATTTAAGCATTTAATTAAATTAGTCTTCCATTTTTAATATAAACTTCTCATACTGCTTTTATTATCCCCGCAGTCGCACGGATAAAAGCAGCATTAAGCGGATATTGCCACGGCTCGGCAATCACTGATTTCCGGTTGCCGCTACCAATAATTCGCGGCGTATCGGGTCGTCCGCCATTTGTGTTTGTTTTTGGCGTTTCGGCTCAGAAATGGCGCAGTAAAGACGTAAAGCTAGGCTGTTTGCTTGTTTACTGAGGGAAATTGACTAGTGTAGACGCGCTTTGACTCTCGGTATCATATACCAAGGCGTCTATTACTTTACAACGATCGTAGTAAAGAACACTTTAACTTCTTCGTTGAAAAGGAACAGCGTTAATGACAAGCAGATCGTTTAATGACGCTCTTTTTGTGACATTTAAAAAAAAAAATTGATAAAATTTAATGAATCACAATCCGCGTCCTATCTATTATCTTCTAAGTTGTAACAATTATATGTTAAATTATAATTTTTTCGTTACTCTCTTGCTATCTATTACTTCTTTCTCTTACTTATTCATTATTAAGTTAGCCTCGATATCCATCGAGGCTATGCGGCTAGCATTTTGGGTAAGTTGTCTAAAATAAAACATAGTTTAAACAATCCATAGACAACAGAGACATATTGATAAGAGATTATTGTTAGATTAAAGTTGAAGCAGTTTTTCAGATAAAAGCATTTAAGAGGGTTTCAAAGTTTACCAATACATGGAAGACGTGTGAAGTTAAGCAAAGTTACAAGGGTAGATAATTAAATTAATGTTTAGATTAATAAACCAAGGCTTATGAAAATCCTCAGGCAGGCATGTACGCAGGCCTACCACTAGGCGGACCGAAGACATTGTGAAAGTCATGGGCGTCCGGTGGATGCAAGTTGCACGTTGTTGGTCGGTGTGGCGCTCTATGGAGGAGACCTATGTTCAGCAGTGGACGTCTTCTGGCTGATAATGTAATAAAATATATGAAGAGCCACGAAATTATCAATTTGAAGAGTAAGATTGCGTAATTTCCGGACGTTAATTAAGTTTCCGGCTAAATTTGGCAATTTGATGCAAATGATAGTTATTTAATTAATGTTACATAGAAATTACAAATTCTTAAAAGGAACACTCAATTTTGTCCTCGACGCGTAGGCAGCTCACAGTACTCATCACCGAAGTTAAATAACTTTTGGTTCAGCCAGTTGGGTGACCGTGAGTGGTATCTGATGACACACCAAATTTAAGGTTACGTCGGGTTGTTCTAGATTCAAAATAACAGTTAGAATAACCGCGAGTCAAATTTACAAATGAGCGATAACATGATTCTTATGATAGGCTACATTGTAGGTCCCAACAAATTTCCTCTTCTCATCCTTTTGTGTTTTCTGACCCCATCAAGCAGTCTACATACTTTACGGTAGAATTAAGTTCAACCTACACGATAAGCAAGTAATTATATACTTGTTCCGCGTAGACAACGACATTAGATGACTACAACCTAATCCTAACTAATATAATAAATGCGAAAGTAACTCTGTCGCTTTGTCTTTCTGTTTCTCTGTCGCTCTGTCTTCGGTCTCTCTGTCTGGGTGTTTGTCGCGTTATCACGGCTAAGCGGCTCAACGGATCGACTTGAATTTTTGGGACGGAGACGCACATAGTTCAGGAGACGGTTCAGGCTAGGCACAACTTATCTTTCTACAACTTGCTTACATTTCATTTCATATTTGTGAAGAGGCTAAAATTCCCGCATACTTACATATTCATATGCAAACTTTTGCAATGGTGACAGTGCCATCCAAGGTGCACGCTCACTTGTCCGCACCACACGCGCCGTGTACGCCGCATTCATCGGAATCTATCCGATGAATGCGGCGCGTACGGCGCGTGCGGACAAGAGAGCGTTCACTTTTATCCGCATCGCACTAGAAATCTTACTAACAACTTAGTAGTCTAGGTAATTTATCAGCTTAGTAAGTAGGTAGTATGAATTTCGGTACATGCGGAGCTTACGGATCGCACGGTGAAGATGTGCGTGCGTCATATTTAAAGTTTGATCACAAAAACGGCATACGGAGGTAAAAAAAAACGTGCATAAATGAAATTATAAATGGTTAGCAGTTAAGCGTGTTACATGGTCATTTGATCCGTATGAATAGAGGCTTAACTCAAATCAATTAACGTAGACCTTGTAGGGTTTCACATGAATAGCTAAGTTAAACTAAACTTAGGTACAAGCAAATTGTTACAGTGGCTTACCCCGGTCCTTGTTGAGCACCGAGTTCTGGAAACTTTTAGGCTATTACGGTTTTACCACAAACATATAGCTTATTAATTCACAAAATTCTGGTGTAACGGTTTTTCATATTTTTTCTGTATCGATATCAAAACTGATAAAATTTATTGTTTATTGGTTAAGCCATCGTTACGAAAACCCTTACATTTCAACAACGGTTTTCCCGAAAATTTAATGACAAAAGTACTAAACTACGTCTTGTCTATCTTTATGGTACCTACTCCCGGTAGCCAAACTATAAAATAGGCCTAGGTTGGACACTAAAAAAAAGATTCTAATATTTTATTACACTCAAAAGAGCGGAATCCGGAGCCTTAATCGCAGGCTGGGGAAGATTTTCGGGTTTACAACCAGCTTCTACAAATTAATTATTAATTCTCACCTCAACTTGAAAATAATAAGCACCAATAAACGAGGGTAGTTGTAAATCTTCGTATTGTTTCTGAGGCATTGTGCGCGGTGCGCCGCACGCATTATTGCGTATGATTTACCGCCAATTAAACCATAACTTGTGATTTATTGTTCAATTTTTGGATAGCCGACTTATAGGTGTTTGGAAAATAAGAATTGTGGACTAGGTATTGTTGTGGGTGGAGGAAGGGAAATTATTTAGTTAGATCTATCACATCTATCTCTCTCTGAGCTCAAAGCGCATAGCCTTAAAACCCGCCGGCAGGGTCGCTTTTGCATCTAACCTAACGAGTGCGCAAGTGACAAAGCGATCTCTCTTGCCTGCTTCCTGTACGTACGTGCTAAAATTAACAGTATTTTCAATGTAGAGCTTACATATAATGCTCCTTATAACGTCATGAATAGTCAATACCTAAATACACATTTTTCAATTCATGAAAATTGACACTTGAGCCTCATTGTTTTCCACAAACCTTATTGCTTTTTACGTGACTATATTTTCGCTATAAAAGTTTCCGAAACAGTTTCCTTCCCAAGTTATTCAACACCACAGCCTCCCTTGTTTACAGACAGACAAATTAACGGCTCCAATATGTTTAGTACCGTGTTATTGTTATGGTGTTTTTTCTCTTATATTCCGTAATATGAGACATGTGGTACCGGGACAGTGGGGTGAATGGACGGGAATGTAGTAAACGTGACGGGAATAGCCGAAAAAATGGGACGATGCTTAGAATTACCCATTTACAAATTATAAGTAGATAAAGGGAGGCCTACACTGCCGATTCGAGCTCACGATGTTTTTCTTAAACCTTTGTCTTCTACTTCATTATCATCATTTCAGATCTGTCGCTGGACAGGCAATGCATAGTGCTAGACTTTTTTGAAGAATCCGCCTGGGGAAGTACCTTTGCCAGTTATTGAACCGCCAAGCAGTAGTGTACAAACTTTTCTATATTCCAGATTGAAGGGCAATGTTTCCAGCGAAATTACTGGGCACAGAGATTTAACATCTAATACCTCAGGGCGACGAGCGCAGTCCTGCGCCGCACATGGTTTTGAACAGTACATTCATTATAATTTTTACAAAAAACATTCCCACATTACTCACTGTTGCAAATTACACATCACACGCAGGAACGATAGATGGCCATTTTGAATTAAATTGTGAATCGTGTATAATAGGTACAAAATTTATATTTTTTACTATATTTTTAATTCTTTAATTTATTATAATTGTTATTTCGTTGTAATTTTATTAATTTGTTCTTTAATTAATTTGAAATATAAGAATAGAGTATACCGCCGTGTTGTCCATACAAAAACCCTGTCTAATACCTACCCCTAAACGTTATCCGATTTTGATTTATGTTATGTACACCGTGAAAACCTATGCTAATTATTTTAATTTCGTAGCATCTTCGTGGTTATAGGTATTGGTGACATTTTTTTGCGTCGAAAATACTACGAAGATAACTAGTTGTTAGAATACCACCCACACACATTTTTTGACAAAAAACAAAACATAGCGGCATAGATTATAGTTTATCCAAGCCAATAACACCAAAAACAAAAGATTTTGTTAAGACTTAGGACTACCCCCGAAATACTAATTTCATCAAAAAGTTATGAAAATTCACTAACTCTATCATATCCAATGCGCCAAAACCTCGCGGAAGGACTATCATATTGATTTTGTCTTGTTTTTTTTTCAAATTCAAATTCAATTTATTTAGTCTGCGAGCCTGGGTTACAAAGTTGATATAATTATATGTAAGAGGTGCAAGTTACCCAGGTCCCACTTTGTCAGCATACACGCAGTTAACGATACAACTAAAAATAATATTACTAGCAGATCACAATCACAACTTAATAAAATAATAAAACTGATTAATAATGTCAAACTAAAAATACAAAGTTCAAATTAATAAATGTATCATGGGACCTTTTTGTCATTTAGAAACTCCTTTAGAGAACAGTATGCTTTGGAAAGAAGGAAGTCAATAAGTCTGGTTTTGGAGCTGTCTACATCGCTCCATTCGCGGATTCAATTTGCTAGTTTATTGTAAATTAATGGCGCCTTACAAAACACACTTTTTGACATTAGAGGTGTTACTTCAAATAAATGTATTATATATATCTCGGACGTACTGTTTTCTCCGGTCCTGCATCGATTTCACCTACTTGTTGCCCTGTGCCCTGACAAACAAGATTGTGAATAATCTTCTGAGCATCAATAACCGTATCTAATACTATATTATCTACTGGTACTTAATTGTGTTTTTACATGAAACGATTTTAAAACAATAAAAACACAAATCTTTGCTCATAAATAATTGAAACATTAATTTTTAATTAGTTAAAAAAGGCCGGCTAATTTACAGCAGGTCCATAATTTTAATGGTTCCCGAGATAAGGCCGAGATACCGAAACAATGAGTCAATACCTGAAGTGCTAACTTACCCGTGACTTACCCACCTGTAGAGTTCGCAAAAGAGGTGATTAGTTTGAAAACCCTAATTTTATTATATTATAATATTATATAATTGTAGGAGATCTGTAGCTGCAATTATATCCCTGTTATTATATTATATTATTATATTATATTTATTTTGTCCGGGCAGATCCAAGTTCTACGAGTCTACAGGAGAACAACGAACGAAACAAACAATGATTTCGACTCTCGTATAATATAATAATAGAAAGTATATTCAGTATTAAATACAATTCTTCAAATCATGATATTATCATGTTCTGAAAAAAAAAATCATGTTATTCCATCCAATTTATTATTAATAAATGACATATCATGTATTTACCCTATTCTGCTACAACTACCATAAGTGTGTATTTTCAAAGTTTCTCCGGACAAGCGGGTACAAGTTTTTCTCATATATTAACGATTAAACTTTGTCAATAAAACCAGGTAGTCGACATATATTCCCTTCATTTGCTGAACAAGGAGCAACAGAACTGAAAAAGAGGAGAACGAACCTAAAGAAGCTTAAAAATATTAAAAACCAAAGCTTAAAAACTACTTATGAGATAGTACGGCACAAAATAGATCTAACGTGAAATTACTTTCTCACAAAATATGTTACAGCCAGCACATTATTAAAAAGTAAGGGTTTCTTTTAGTACTACGGAACCATAAAAACATTAGCGACTGCAAATCTAGCCTATGAAATTTCTGATAATCGAACAACAATGGCTACCTTCAATATTTGTTAAGCTATAATTACGAGATAATTTTTTATTGAAACTCAAACAGTAGTATTTAGAATTTTTATATATTTATTTTATAAATAAATATATCTGGGACATTTTCGCACACACGGTCATCTGACCCCAAACTAAGCAAAGCTTGTAATATGGCTGCCAGAGACTGATATACGTATATGGATATTTTTTAAATACATACTTATATAGATATTAACACCCAGACATAGAACAAACACAAATGTTCATCACATGAATGTTTGTCCTAGGTGGGATTCGAACCCACGCCCCCAAACACAGAAGGTAGGTTCACTACCAACTGAGCCACCGAGGCAGTCAATATATTTATATTATATAAATATTATTATTGTTATTTATTTTATATTTATATATTTAATTTTATATTCTAAGCCATAATTGTCTTTGTCAGTTGATGACATTTTTCGCTACAAATGCTTTGTATTAGACTCTGTGATTTACGCCTATATCTTTCATGGAGAATGGTCTGTTTGTAATATAAGTTATATAAAGCTTTAAGTTTCAATGTTATCTTCGCCTAATTAAGTGTTATTCCTAATTCATGAATTAATTTACATGTTTGCAGTCCGCTACACAGGTTTAATTTTTCACCGTCTCACTCTGATACAATCAACTCGTAAATAACTCAACAAACAAAAGTTTTCTTCCGACTCTACTATTTTATGAGTATTCACAGTCATGTTGCAGTATAGAACAGCGACAAAGGTCCAGCATTTTAATACTCCACACACCGTGTACTGTAACTAGGCGATAAGTCTTAGTTTGGGCCGATTTAAGTCACTATTCTATAAAGAGTTAACCTAATACAGCGCCATAGACATGGTTAAGTTGTATTAAAATTCATATCATGGTCGCCTGATAAAAAAAATATCGGGCCTAAGGCGCGAAACATACTGATAAGATGCGATTCAGAAGCGACGAGAGCGGGGATCGGACGCAGAACATTGAAGAGGCGACGATAGTACCTCTCGTATCGGACTCTTAATATTTCTCCTATCTCTCTCTCTCCTATCCGATCCACTGCTTCCCCACCTCATCTCATCTGTATACTTCAAAACGCGTCGCTTTCATATATTTAGTATGAACATGTTTTGAAGCGACATTCGTCCTCGCCGTATCCGCGTCTTACGTCCGATCAGAATGTTTCGCGCCTTACATTGCTGAATTTGATGATTGAATTATTATTGTATTTAGACAGTTTTGATTAGAGCTAGTCATAGCAATATTTATCGTGACTTTATACAAAAACACTTATGCCGAATATTTCTATATATTACTAACTATTTCTCATTTGTAGTTAAAAATGCCCTTAATTTCATTGAAATCACACTGATAATAATTATAGATGCGAAAGTTTGTATGAGTATGTTTGTCCCCACAACCTCGGCTGAATTTCAATGAGATTTTAAATGGAGGCTAGTTATAACCTGGATTAACGTCTGCATCATCTTTTTTTTAAATCCACCCTTAAAGAGTCATTGGTCCATATACACCAGTCTGGCCCAGTGCGGGTTGGCGGATTCACATACCCCATCGCATTTTTCCCTGGAAATATGCAGGTTTCTTCACGTTGTTTTCCTTCACTGAAAAAAACAGTGGTATATTTCCGTACGTAAGTTCCAAAAAGCTCATTGATACGGGCTCGCTCGGTTTCGAGTCCGCAACCCTATGAATATAAGGCGAGCGTGCTCCCACAGAGCTAATTTAATAAGCTAATTGACACTGAGCTGTAATATAGACTTACTATATATACTTACTATTCATCCCGGAAATATATAAGTTTCCTGTAGGTTCCATCATAAAAAACTAGACTTAAGTCATATATAGTTTTAATTCTGCCAGTTAACTAACAAAATTCTACGGAATGGTACCGCGAGTGATTTATTGATTCGTAAGTTCCGTCCTCGCAGGCCACTTTTGTCTGCACAGAATAAGGTATAGGAAAGGTGAAAGCTTAAACTCTGTGTTATTAAATAGCACAGCCATATAGTAAGTTGATAAATCGTATACGATTCGGCACGGATCCGCTGCGTTTGGAGCCGGTCATCGCCGGGTTATCGCATGCTTTATCTTAACAGATTCCTGGGTTTGTTGAGTCAGGCGACTAACTCAGCGGTGGATATTACCTGCAGTATAGCTTCACTGCGAAAATAGTACGTAAAAATCAAATAAATTCAATTGCTGAAGATAGAAAAATGTTCCTTAAGGTAGTTGCCGATAACGCGCGATAACGAATCGTATCGCGGCGAGATATGGCGAACCTCAATCATCGGTGAACCTAAAATGGTTCGTGCCCATGTCATTGATTGCTCAATTTTAACATTTTCCTTCATGCGTTTGGTTTATACAAGACTTAATTTTAACCTCTTTTTTTCTTCTTTTTTTAAAATGTAATTTGGTGACGAGCCGAGCATTTCGCTCGCCTGATGCTCATAACAGTTCAGTGCCACCCAGAATTTTGAACCTCAACAGTTCAAAACTATGCGCGGCAATGCACTGCGCTCGTCACCCTGAGAATTAGATGTTAAATCTCTGTGCCCGGTAATTATTCTGGAAACATTGCCCTTCAATCCGGAACACAGTAATATTTGCACACTACTGCTTGACGGTTGAATAACTGGCAAAGGTCTGGTACTTCCCCAGGCGGACTCTGCAGAAGAGCCAAAAACTAACAAACCAAAACTAGTAGTGAATCTATCATAATTTACAATGTTTGTATGCTTATTATTTATATCTTAATTATGAAACGCAGCACTGATTTTGTATTAAAATAATGTATATAAAAGGTTATTTATATTTTTCGATACCACAAAAGCCCTTAATTTTTGTTTTTTTATTGTCATACCAATATTGTTTATTGCAGTCACTAGTTATCGCTGTAGGATTCCCTTTGTCAAAATGATCTTATTAAACGAATTACTATTACGATACAATCGGACACCCCGATTGTATCGATTTGTGAACGTCAAAAGGCGCCGCGCGGTGCCAATCAGATGGTTTCATGCTGCCGGATTGCGCAATTTCTGGTCAGGTGGTCCGGTGTTGGTAGGTATGCTGGGATATAACATGTTCCCTACAAATTACTTCTTATATTAAACTAAATTCTTCAGGTGACGGAGACTTGCGTAGATTTGTGTACGAAGATCCAGTCCTTACTGAATATTTAATCAATTAGTGCCGCGACTCCGATAAAGCAAATTTTTTCTATAAGTTGCTAAAATTAGGCCTAAAAAGATAATTTTGTATGTTTTTTATTATCTCCAAAATTACTTAAATAATTTTAATTTACGTCCAGTTCAACTTACAGGGCGATAAGGTCGCTGAGGGATAAAGCCATTTAAAAAAAGTTAGACGAACTGTATTCTGTAATACTGCAGGCAACAAATCTCTATATAGCGTTTTAGCGATAATAGAGTCAACACGTAACATGACCAAAACGTCGAGGTATATAAATGAAATCATTTTTATCGTGGTTATATCCTGACAACAAACATAATTATGAGGGTCAACAGTTTTATTTTATTTGATGAAACTAAACGAATAGTCGAGCAAGTCGCTCGTCTGATGGTAAGCGTCACGCTTGTAGCTCAATACGACCCAGAACACTGCGTAAGAGTCCTACCGTATAATGACGCCTCGAGTAGAAGTGTAACGCGTGTCGACAAACTAGGGATACAAGTTAATTCCTATTGTATAAAATTGTATTAAAGCGGAAAACTAGACATTTTGTTGAAGATGCAGTTTGAAGGTGCACTTCCGCTAAGTAACGCATGATTCAATCAACTTCAGTAGTTAATTGGTAACACATGAATAGAATACGCGGAAACAAAATGCCTAGACGTTAATAAATAAACAGCACAACTTCAGGGCAGACTGCAACCTGGGCTAATGGCCCTACCCCATAGCCCGAGGATTAATGACATCGTCTCGACGCCGCCATTAATATTTAACGTGTTCATGCATCGCGTGACAACTATCGGGACGTTTACCCTGTTCCGAAGCCGGGTGGGAACGGTAGCACGTTACTCGTACGATTCTCTTCCTATAAACATGCTAGTAGTGTTTCTTTTATAATTCGTGTATACCTTATTTCGAAAAGCACACTGCTAAGGTATTTAAAAAAACCGGAAAAATGCGTGTCTAACTCGCGCACCGAGGATTATTTAATAAAGTCCCTAAATATAAATAATAAATATATGTATAATAATAGCCTAAGATACCTTAAATACTCCACCAATAAGGCCACAACTTGTCTAGTGCCTCATTGGTGGGATCTTTGTAAGCTTACTATTTGTGATTTTAATTTCCTGGTGTGCACAATAATAACATAAAATGAGACATTTTATTTTATTCTATTCTTCTCTATTTTTCGTAATCATTAAATAAATATAAATATTGGTGGACGTTTTTCACACACAGCGCCACCTAGCCCCATACTAAGCAAGCTTGTACTATGAGAAGCAGATAACTGATTGTTTTTTTTTTTTTGTAAATTAATACATAGAAACACCCAGACAAAGAACAAACATCCATATTTATCACACAGATGTTTGTCCTTGGGATCAGTATGAAGGTTAGGAGAATGTCTTCCTAACCATCGCACCAGTGTGACAGAGCAGTATGAAGGTTAGTCAGTCACGGATTTGATGTGACATCTGTGACGATATTCATGTACCAGTTACGTGGGACCATTTCAAAATTCTTTTTTGATATTAGGAGGCTAGAAAAAGTATTTGACATTGACATTTGCAGTCGATACGCCCCGCGGTTTCACTCGCGTGTAAAATTCCTTTGACACTGTACATTTACCAGAAGTTAATTCCAACGCTTTGTAAGCGGCTTGGAAATCGCAGAACGGTCACCATTTACTAAGAGGACGCTGCTACCCATCCTGCGGTGGTTCCGATCGCAGTTTTAGTACATACCCGGATTACCCCGGTCCACCCCGGGACGAGAATCTTACAAAGTTACTGGAGTGATTATTGAAGTGTTCTAACAGCTTCTTAAAATTTGAAAGTCATAACAACATTATAGTTAGACCATGTTACTATCTTATGGTGATTTTAGCAAAGCTTAGTGATTATTATGCGAGCGACTTGTTTATTTCGTCCCATTTGTGCTGTAAAATAATCTCTTTAAATGTCCTTCAAAACAGTAATAATTCTGATCTCTATCATGAACGTAATATTTCCGCAAGTACCGTGTCGAAATGAATAACAGTATTGTTTAAACATTCATAATGTGTTCACGATAACATCGGTATGTTTGAATAGATGTCGACTCATTTTGTTACGTAATTAATATTTTAAGCTTTTTATGCTTAATTTAGGACCATGTCACTATAAATAGAATCCTAACTTCCAGTGAGTTAGCTTTTACCCGACAACAGCAATGCCAGATGGTGGAGAAGAAGAAGGGTATTTGACGTAAGCTATCAGCTTATTTATGGTCAACGGGCTAGGCGTCTGACCATAACTAACCGTATGTAAAAAATATCATTTTTTTTTATTTCTGGTGGGTTCAATTTAGTTTCTGGATGGTTGGTTGGTCTGGGGGTTGGTGCTAAAAGATTACTCCTTCCCTCCACTGTGTATTAAATATTAGGTGAGTTGAGGTCAAATGCCTTGCTAGGTTTGTTTACAACCTACAAGCTATGTTTATAAGCTTCGACCATACCGTGACTTAACATCATATGAGCTGTTGTCGAAACGTCTTGTCGATTAAAGGAGGTACAGTTCCCATTCAAGTTAATTCGGGATGTATAAAATTTTAACTGCAATAGCTCTCAGCGTAGGCAGGCCTCCCACTACGTGGTCTGACAATGGATGCAAATGGCAAATTGTTGTTCAGTGTGTCTCTATAAGGCTTGTGATTAGCAGTGGACGTCTTGCGGCTGATGATGATGATGAATCGTTTATCGTATCATTAAATAAGGTTTATTATACGTATTTAATAACTAGATTTAAAAAAAAAAAAAAAAAAAACTGTAATACCGAAATGCAGGGTTTTACTGAAAGATGCAACAAAATTGAAAGTTATATATATAGTCATCATTATGAACAACTGACTATGGGCCCAAACTTGAAATCGCGAGGCGAACTCGGAAAAGAAATCGGAACGGCTGTTCCATACATTTTGTCGAGTGTCGTTGACATTTCTATGGAACAGCTGATTATTTTTCGCGATTTCAGTTTCGATCCCATAGTAAAAGTTGTTCATAATGATGAGTCCATACATACCATTCAATATTGTTGCAACTTTCAGTAACACTAAAGCTGACAATGCGTCAGTCTATCTCCTGGGTTTCTAAATTAGATATTCAGAAAACGTTGACGGGGTATTTTGATTTCTTTAATGTATTATGACAAAGTTATAAAACACTCTGTTCACGGTACGAAGCTCAAAGGGCGCCGAGTTTTGTAATGTTACGAAGCATTTAATCTGGAATTAATAAACATTTTTCAATTAGTTTGGGAACTCATTATACGGTTAGGGTTATCTTAACTAATATAACCAAGAAATAGACGACCAATAGATATGAATAGAATGATACCAATGGATAGACCGATAAAGCTTCGAGGTATGAAAAAGAACCCGTTCGACTCGAGGAAAAAACTTCACTTGCGCGATTCAGAACTCCCTATATTACAACTGTCAGTCCATACAAAACGTCAAAGAATCCGCAAAAATGGATCAACGCCATCTAGCGAACTATAGGAAGTAACTTTGTCTCTCTATTTGAATGTTTGTCGCGATTTGATTTGAAGAAATTTGATAAGGAGTTACTGTATATTACAAAGGCGGACATAGGATACTTGTTTAAGTCCACGCGAACGATGTCGCGGGTAACAACTAGTTCTAATTCTAACTGGGGGGTGATAAAACCTGCACTGACAACTAGTTATTTATAATACAAATAAATAAAATAATCTTTATTTCTACCCTTGAGCTCTTGAGCGCATAAGCGTCGTCTCTCTCTTTGAGACCGCAGTATATTGCTATCTCATATAATTGAGGTCATTTTGGAACGAGGATATTCGCCGAAGAACCAAAGTCACCAACGTTGGTTATAAGGTTTGCAAGCTGAAGTGGGAATGGGCAACATCGCTCGAAGACCTGATAACCGGCGGAGAAGAAAGGTTCTTGAGTGGCAACCACGTATTGGAAGACAAACTCAGGTAGGCCTCCCACTAAGTGGACCGACGAATTTGTGAAAGTCGCGGGCGACCGGTGTATACAAATGGCAGATTATCGAACAGTGTGGCACTCTAAAGTTCAGTGGACGCCTTCCGGTTGATGATGATGATGATGATGGTGATGATTTTAGTATACTATGTAGTAAGAACAAGATTTGTTTTGCGAAAAATTTGATAACAGCACAAAAAAGAAACTCCACAAAGGTAATGAAAATTAAATACATAATTCTGTTATTTTTTTAAATTTCCACTTAGTAATTTGCACAATAAAAAATATTGAAGAAGTGCGAACGAGATTCGAAGCTCTAATCGAAAATGATAACAGCTTGGCCTGGATTGGCAGACATTTGTAGAATTTCGCAGCTGCGTTGAACAGCTGTAGTTCGTGTCCAAAAACCTAGATGGCGTTACTGTACTTTTCAGAGATGAAATTCTCATTTTGCTATATGCATAAATACTTGACAGTATAGCCAAAGATGGTAACATGGTAATAAAGTGCAACGAAAATTATTTGCGTTCAAATAATTTTCTTACCAATTATAAATTACAAAGTAAGGTTTTTAAAACAATAAGCTAGATCTAGAGTTTGGTTCTTTGTGTCTGTTTATTTTTTTTCTTTGGTTTGTTAAGGGTAAGAGGCAAGCAAAAAACTTATATATTCATGACACTTAGCTTAGAAAAAAAAAGATAAAGAGATTATTTCATCTTGTTCATTTTCATTTTTCAAGTTGAAGCAGAGACTTTGTTCGCTTTGCTCACTCGGTCAGTACATATTCACCTACAAACATTCACCTCAAAAGCATTACCCATCTTCGTGGGCAGTCGGGTCAAAATAATCGAAGCACGTCTTGGTGGATTGAAGGGTCTACAAACAACAGAAGAGACATTACATTGTGAAATACCATTATAATGATCTACTACCTACACAGGAGGGGCAGCAGCGTCGTCTTAGTAAGTAATTATATTACTTATTCATAATTATGCGATCCCAAGCCGCCTGCCAAGCGTGGGGATCATGGCACTATCCAACTTCCTACTACTATCCTTTCGACTTAGAACCCATTCTGTGTAGCCCTGAAAAATAGCATGTAGTGTGATATTTTTCATACTTAGCTCAGTAATACTATAATGGGTCGCGTGTCCTATGAAAAATGCACTGCATAGTTACTTGCATACATATCTTGGATGCAATTTGGTAAAGTGGTGGCAAAATTGATTTCGCTTTAGATTTTCATCCATTTATCAATGTTGCTTGATGAGGTTGATCCATTTTGATTGGGAAATATTGACGCTACTAATGGCGATTCAAGCTAAATAATCTGTGTAATAAGCGAGTAATAATTTACAGAAAAAAATGAAATATTTAATAACTTTAACTATCTTACCCCCGAATACTGAAACGTTTGTTAACTTTGACGACAGATTAAGTCTATTGCTGCTTTTGGCTTTTGCTTAGCACCAGACAAAGGCAGGCAGCATTAGAATTAATCTGTTGTCAAAGTTAACAAACGTTTCAGTATTCGGGGGTTAGTTTTCGGTATATCATAAAATTAAGCTTTTCATAATATATGATATGTATGGCTCAATGGTAGTGCATCTGCTGTTTGAGCAAGAGGTCCTGGGTACGATTCTCGGCAGGGCAGATGTTTGACTGATTTATTAAAATATCTGTCCTGGGCTTGGGTGTGTTCGTGGCTCGTGGCTTCTATGGAATCTCCGAGTCTCCGACACGGAATGCTGAGTCGGGAGCTATATTACTTCCTGCAGCCTAATCGGCTAGACCGATTTTGACGAATGGAGTATCGTTGGATTCCTCTTCGCGTCTGGAGTGACATAGGCGACATTGTCAGGTATTTTTGTTAAAAACTATACAATATTACTCCACGGACTCCGGGGTCTGTGCTTTTTTATCAAATTTTACAATTATTTTTATCAACTAAAACTGAATATAAAAACTAAAAACTTTACAAAAGGAATACACCAACTTAATTGTTTTTCTTTTAATAACATTACCGTTAAGTTCGTGTAATGTTGTCGTTTATTAAAATTTTAAATAGTTTTAGTTTAATTTACGTAATTATTGTTTTTCCTTGTAATTAAATAATACGTACTAGCACCGTAGTTATATTTTAGTATACATAATAATTGTAAATCAAATCGTAGTTCTTAGTCATCATTATCATCAGCCAGAAGACGTCCACTGCTTAACATTGACCTCCCCTTTCGAGCGTCACATTGAACGCCAGTCAGCTCTTTGCATCTATCAGTTGCCTGCGACAATTTCGTCGGACCCAGTGGGTAACGTAACCTAACCTACACACTTTTCTTCCCCGTCGGCTATCGGTTCTCCGAGCGATATGGCCTCTCTGTGTTATCCTATTGAAATCTACTAGGTCTTAGTTTTAAATAGATATGTAGTATAATAGATTATTAGTACATAAAGTTCAAACAAATATCCATTTATTGATTTCTACGTTTTAAATGGGTAAACTAGGTAGGTAAAGCAGCTAAATATAATTATAATACAAACATCTATTGAGAGAGCCATGATTTTTTGAAAGCTGATGTATTAGGCCATAACCATGGAGAAAATTATTTTGTCCTGTCAGTCTCTACAAAAAAAAAACATGACCAAGGAGGGTATAGTGTTTTTAAAGTCATAAAACCGTAAATTGATGTTCCTGTATACTATTTATTTATTGTTACGGGAAGCTGTCCCAGGTAGAGTCAGGGGATTCTCTATACATCTCTGCTTGTGGTCCTGTTGCATGAAAAAAATAGTTACGCAGATTAGACAGTGCAGATGGGTACGTTAGTTTTGAAAAAATGCCTAATGCGGAATGTTACTGTCTCGTAGTATTTTAATCTAGATAGAAATATGACGGAAACAAAAAAAAAACTGTTTCTATTTTCAAGGGCAATGACATTTTATTTTTACCCGACTGCCCTAGTAGGGGGCAATGTTTCTGGGGTGTATTTAAGTATGTATGCATTTTCTTTTAATAAAACGGGAATACTCGTGTTAAATTGAGTCGGTTATTCCGAATATAGTTTCGAACACATTCGGTGACCTTTATCGAGGAAAGCTAGAAGCTTGACACGCGCGCGACCTCGTCTTGCCTTGCCCTGCGGGCTGCGGCGCGTCGCACGCGTGACGTCATCGGCTGCTCTGCAGGTGCGGGAGCGGGGACGAGTAGAGTACTGTGCTGCGTCGGCGCACGCTGGAGCTCCTCCTCACTGCAGTCCCCAGGCGTAATATCGGGAACACTCCAGCACACAGGGCACACTACGTCACTACTAGTCTCGCCGCCACTCTCGTGAGTTCCATGAAGACAAGGCCTCGAAGTCGGTGGTAGGTGACAACCTCCGTCCCTGGTGAATTTTGGACGTCTGGGTATGTTTGTGTATTTCTATATTACCTCCTGTAGCCTAAACGGCTTGAATTTGCTGTTTGAATTCGTTAGATACTTCTTTACGTTCGGAGTGACATAGGATATATTATGAAACCGGTTTAAAAAAAAAACCTTATTGTTCTAGAAATTCATTGAGTCTCGTGTTTGAGGTGAGAGCGAGCTACCACGAGACTTTTCTTGTCATAATTTCATGCTTTCAACATTTTAACAAAGGTTTAGATAATTTCGGTTTCTCCAAAACGGAGTACAAAGGACGATGCAGATTTGATTTTAGATTTTTAAGAATTATACAAAATAATCTGAGTTTACAATATCTACCAATTCCTAACCAATTATCACCTCTGCTCAACCTAATCTATGCCTCAACAACGGATGCACAAACCCGGCCCTGCAAGACGGGTTCCCTGTTTTTTCTCCTCACGCACACACACGCAGCATGCGTGCGCATGTGCGCGTGATCAGCTGATGCCCAGCTGTTCTCCATAAGGGGCATGGCAAATCGGTTTGAGTGCTTGATGGAATGTAGACTCGTCAAGCAAGCTTTATCATTTGTTAAGTTTGTATAGGCTGAGAGGACATAATGAGAAACTAACTTACTGTTAGCTTACATTTTTTTTTTTGGAAATAAATAAATAAATTTAACTCTGGTATTACCAAAAATCTTTGTTTTTTTGTCCAAGGTTCATAGCAGAGTTTTTAAACCGCTAAAGACCTCTGACATGGGGGCCTAATATGGAAGTCTGATGGTGATGGACAAACAGCGTATCATCCCGATCACCTAACGCTAGCTAAGTCACTACATCACGATATAGGTTAACATAGGTTTAACAAATGGTATAGTAATATACTTTGCCTTGTAGCACTATAGTCACGTGGCTGACTCTAGCGTCATCAGCGCGCATAAGCAAGAGCTGAATATGTAATTGAAACACGTTAGACAAAAAATATTACCTGAATCTGAATAGATAATTACAAAATGGCGGCTTGGTGTCACCATCCAACCTTGTGTTTTTTCCGATAATTGTCAACCAAAAGTTATTTTAAAATCAACAAATGAGTCTTCATTTTGTCGGGAATTTTATTAATATGCTTCCCTATGAGCACTGTTTTGTTTAGATAAAAGCACAAATGAAGGTACTGGATGGGGTTCGATCAAAGTTAATAAAAAACTAAACTATAGTGCAGATTAGGAAACTACCACGCGCGGTACTAATAAAAATCAAGTTAATTTATTCACATGAACTTCGTATAATTATAAAGAATTTACTAAAACGATAATGCTAAATTGTAATTGCGATGTAGTCAGCCACCTACTCAGACGCTTTTAGTAACTTAACAATGGTTGGCTCAGAATACAGTTTCAGTATTCTGAGGTGGTTGGTATGGTCAGACGAGACGCCGCTTTGTCGCAGAGTGTGGGTGTGAGACTCGAGGCAACGATAAACTTGAGCTTGATGAAGGAAATTGTCGTGATGAAAAATGGAAACCATTCCAAAGTACTGATATTATTACTATTTATATAACACCTAAGAACAAAAAGGCCTGTTTAAGGGGGAGGCCCATGCTTAGCAGTGGACGTCTTATGATTGATGATGATGATGATGAAGAAAAATAAAGAATTCTAACAACAGAAGCCTTTCACTGAAGCCTATCCTCGCTTTGCCGCTACTTCGTATGCCATGAAGTTCGGCGGCACTGAACTGTTATGAACTACTTCTAGTCCTTCTCGTTATTCAGCTACATAAATATATAAAAAATTACATCCTCATCAGCTTTGAGACCCAGTCCGATCATCGATGTTATGTAACGGACGATACGGTCAGTCTTCGGCGGTGACCGTGAGTACATATGAGTAATAACAACTGGTAAGCCATATCAGAAGATCATAGGCGGACTTAAAGCTGATTTAAAACGCCTAGCCTTTTTTAAAAAAAAGGATGAAATTTCTCTGATTGTTTGTTAGATCCAAATACCTATCTACTTGAAAGAATGTAGATTGTGGACTCGTCAAGCAAGTCCTGAGGTAATTTGGTGGGATTGGTTTGGAATAGCTGACTATCAGGTGCTAATGGCATTTGTCAGATAAGGAAAGCTCACCGATCCAGGGTTGCCTGAGTCAGAGATACCTAACACAAATTCAAAGTGTATTAATTTGTGGTTAACATAACCCATTGCAAATTTAAAATTATACAATTGTTTAGTATTAGGACTCTTTTGCAGAGTCCTTATACTAACCACACACGTCCACATCTTTGCCAGTTATTCAGCCACCAAGCAGCAGCAGTGTGCAAACATTACTGTGTTCCGGATAGAAGGGCAATGTTGCCAGCGTAATTACTGAGCATAAATAAATGTAGCATCTAATATCTCTGAGCGACGAGCGCAGGACAATGCCACGCAGTGTTTTTAACAGCTACAGTTCAAAATTCTGAGTGGAATTGAACCGTTATGGGCAAGGGTGACGCTTACCACCAGGGCCCCTATTCGGAGAAATGACATTTTATCTCGGTCACTGTCTCTCTAATTTAGAATTTAATGGGAGTGAGAGTGACCGAGATAAAATGTCATATCTCCGAATAGGGACCCAGGCAAGAGATTTGCTCGACTCGTCTTTCATTTTCAAATAGATAAAAAACAATTAATATTTAAACATTAATAAAATAAAATATTAATATAATAAGTTAGTTCTACAATTATGTACAGAACATTTTAATATATGTATTTTAGTTTAAATACTTACCTATTTATGATATAAAATACCTATGATGAGATATTTTTTTATATTTTTTTTTTTTCAGTTTTTAGGTTGATGTTGATACTGACTCCACCTCTACTAGCTAATGACGACACCCTTTTTCCGAATGACGGCATGAAAACCCTCAGTTCGAAATTCCCGAGGCATTACAGACGCTTAAGGTGCCTAAGGTGTGTACGATTTAATTAGTCTACAGTTTATACTGGGAGTTCAGTTAGACGGCGAACATATTTTAAGATATCATTGAACTCATCTTTTAAATTTAAATTTTTTGTTAATAAATTTGATTAAATGAAACCATACATTTTATTTTTACACATGTAATTAGTAATTACGTCAATAAATACTCACTTTTAGTGTCAATGTTACTACGAACAAACAACGGAGATTACGCAACGTTGTTAAATTTGGAAAGCAAATTCTTATCCTGTTCTTCCTAACCGTCACACCAGTGTGACAGACCGGTGTGAAGGTTAGTCGGCCACGGCATTGCCAGCATGGTGAGTTTGCTGCTAATCAAGCATTTTAATATCTATGGATCTTAGCTCGCTCTTGAACAATTGAATATGCCAACTTAGATCATGAAATGAGTCCGATGGAACAGGCTGTGTTTTTAAAGTTTCACTGACTAAGTATATTTTGACTACAAACCCACTATGTGTATTATATATTATTATGTGACAGTGTGATATTATATTATTGACCTCGGGATTTCGAAACGTTTGTTAACTTTGACAACAGATTAATGCTGACGCTGCCTTTGTCTGGCACTAAGCAAATGACAAAGACAGCAATAGACTTAATCTGTTGTCAAAGTTAACAAACGTTTCAGAATCCCGAGGTTAAAATTATAGGATTATATGCCTGGCCTGAAATGGGTTATGGTATGGGTAGGTGGTATTCACCTACCTATACATAATACCTTTCAAAAACTCTTGGTTAGTGTTATCAAGGTAGTCTATAATAAGTAGCTTACTGTATAAAGCTTTACTTACAACCTACATTATGTTTCAGAGTTTGATACTTAGGTACATCTGGTCTATCAAGTAAGTGAGTGTGCCATAAGACGCCCACTGCTGAACGAAGGCCTCCCCAGTATTACAGCTCTTTTCTTCCATAATACATCTTAATGATAAAATTTCTATCTATGATTAGCACCAGCAGATGGCGTTATAATCATACCACGTTTCAAGACAATTTAAACTGCGAAATGAAAGGTGAAATCCATTTATTAGTTTCTCAAAGAAAGCCGCAAATATAAATTCAGCCCGCATTATATAACGTACTGGCCAGCTAGGAAAGTTAAAAAAACAAACGTCACACATCAGTCAGTCAGGTCACAATTTAAAAATCGAACGTGCAAGCGGCGTGCACCTTGCCTCCCGTCGAGCTTACAAAAAAGGAACCCGTCAATCGAAAAAACAAAATACCTCCATCCTATTCGCACTCACAAAAAATCTATACAACTTTTACATCGCTCTCTCCCTCAGTCTACCCCAGATCTCATGCACGTTTTTTCGAAACCCTCTCATTATGTGAACAGTCAACATCCTACGACTACAAGCTCAGTTGGTTCGTGTAAACATATGGCCTGTTTGTTTATTTGTATGAAGGTGTGTTTGTGAGAGTAGTCAGCTGAGTAAATCTGTGTGAGCAACACGTGTTTGTGTAGATGTGTGTGTAGAGTGGTAACGCTTGTAGCGGGATGGGATAAGTTGAAGGTGATTTGGAGGGCTTACTCGGATGAGGTATGGACGCGATACGTGGGTAAAGAGAAATAGCGAGGACCTGCGGAGTATAGATGAATTGAAAAAGTGAAAATCCGAATTCGTTGACTACCTCAAGGTAGCGAAAGGTAATTTACATCCTTGTTTTTAATTCTTACTTTTTTTTCTTTTTTCCTTCGGTCTAGGCATTCGGCAGGTATAGGTTGTGGCGGTTGACCACAATCTCACCTCATGGAAAGCCACGATCTCATGAAATAGTGTAGTTATGATAACTTTAAAAGCCTATTTGTAATTTTTTCGTTCTATTTTCACCAATTTTAAAGATAAAACAAGTTAGGAAAAACAAAATACCTGACTGCAAATTGTAGCCTATCCTACTTCGGACGTAAAGAGGAATCCAACGACACCTCACTCATCAAAATCGGTCAAGCCATTTAGGTTACAGAAGGCACTATAGAAACACACAAACATAGTTACATACACCCCAAAAACATTACCCTCCTTCTTGGGCATTCGGGTAAAAACGAAGTTTTCTTTAAAACATATTTAATCTTATCATAAAACGACGTAACATAACTATATTTTTTGGAATTAATTAATAATTTCATGTCTTCAAAAATTATTCATTTTCTTTAAACAATTGCAAATGTATTTGTAGAAAGATATCTATCGGTATTTTCGGCGGTATTTCTGAGTAACTCTACTACAATATTTTTCAAAAGGGCTAGGGAATTATAGTCTTTAATTAAAAAGTTGGCATCTAATCTGCAATCCCGTGGTTTTATAGGCGATGGTGATCACTTACCATCAGGCGGCCCATTTGCTTGTTTCCCATCTACGACAAGGAAAATAAAGCGAATAAAGAAGATTTTTTTTTATTCAAAACGGGATCATACTTTTATTAACCGACTGCCCAAGAAGGATGGTAATGTTTTTGGAGTGTATGTAAATATTTAAGGATGTGATTATGTATATTCCTATAATTATAACCTCTTGTAGCATAAGCTGCTTGACCGATTTTAATAATTAAAGTGTGGTTGGATTGGGTACTGAGGCAGTTCATAGCATTTCTCTTATGTCCGGAGTGCATAAACTCTGTGTCTTTGACATTTTACAACGAGATTTTTAATTATATTTTTTATTTATAATTATTGTGCAAAATAAAATTAACAAGCCTCGCTTCTCTTACTTTGAGAGCCCATTGTTGCGTGTTTCATGCCAACAAACCATCCATTTTCAAGATCAACTTTTTAAGCTCCCCAATGTAATTTAAGAAACAGTCTCCCGGCAACTCTAAATTTAGCCAAATTTACGATCTAAGCGCGTGTATATTTAGAAAACTTTGAAACTAAACATTTCTCGTAGCTATAAAAAAAAAACATCCCACAGGGTGTCCTTGAAATCATATGGGCTGCTCCGGCGCAAACAGCTGATACTACCTGACACTACACGCACACTAATGCACTGAGTCTGTGTGCATTCAGTTACACTCACACAATGTTAGTACGTTGTGTGGGTGGAGAGAGATGTTCGGATCAACCACAGATGAATGCGGGATCAACACACACTTGAATTTGGTACCTACGAAAGTACCTAACTAGACTTACAACTACTGATTATCGAAACCGTAAGTATAATATATAATAAGTATACAGGGTTATAAGGAAAGGGTGTGCTAAGCCGAAAAGGGCTAATAGTACTTATGATTGTGAACAACTTTTACTATGCGACCAACCCTGAAATTGAGGAAAAAAACACAGCCGTGCCATACATTTTGTCCAGTGTCATTGACATTTTTCTATGGAACAGCTGATATTTTTTTCTCGATTTCAGGATTGGTCTCATAGTAATAGTCGTTCACAATCATGAGTACTATCAGCCCTTTTCGGCTTAGCATACTCTTTCCTTATAACCCTGTATATAATGTATAATAAGTATAGTAAAAAATAATAAAGTTTAAGGAATATCAAAAAGACAAGTGCGTGTCATGATCTATTTCACTTAAACTAATAGATTTCTTGTATGTACACATAGACATGAACACATATGTATAGACATATATGTCTTGTAATATAAAAGTAGTTTCAATTTATTTGTAAATTTCAATAATTATTTCAGGAAATGCATTTTTGCTAAAATCACACGCAATAAATTTATTTTCCTTAATGGTCACTCCATCTAGTATCAGTAAAAGAGTACTACGTTGCCAGAACACTTGAAGAGTTTTGGATAAATGATGTACCTAAACAAAAAGAGATCTACATAAAGTGATTTAACATATAATCTCTCTGGACGAAAAATATTTTTTTTACCCGTCCAAAATAATGGGGCAGCGCTAAACTGCTATGGGCAATAATGACGCTTACCATCAGGCGAGCGACTTGCTCGTCTTGTCACAGTTGCATATAAAAATATATAATATAGAACCTGGAATACACAAGTTATGGAGCACATACATCGATTTAATTAAGAAAATCGAGAAACATCTTCATAAACCGTAGAACAGTTGGAAGTCATAGATTACATTTTATAACATTTGTAACACAAATAGGTTGCAATGGGATAAAAGACAGTGTATCTTGCAATCACTGTTGCAATATTCAGAAGGTATCTGGGCATTTATTCAAGTCTAGATGCGTCGACGAATATAAAGCACTTTGGAAGCAGGTTCCAGGATACAAAGCTTAAAACTTTGATGTAAATATTACCGGATACAAAGCGTAAGAAGATAAACAAAAGAGAATCTTGGAAGTTATAGTTTGTTGGCCGATAGCTTGAAAATTAAACAGAATATAAGTGAAGTTATAGTTTGTTGGCCGATAGCTTGAAAATTAAACAGAATATAAGTTTTTGCTAAACAGATATACAGGATAATAGAGTTTTAATTGATGGGTGATAAAGTGATATTCTAATTAAATAAATACATAAGTCAAGTTAAAATAACTCAGTCTCTCTGCTTGTTTATAATTTTTATGGCTAGAAAATAAAATATAGAACCACGGTTTTTTTTTAAATTCGTGTTTTTTTTTCGTATTAAAAAACGAATTGTGGAAAGCTCCTATCTATTAAACGGATTGGGTTAAAATTTGGTTCAGATGAATTTTAAACAACTACCAGCGGTGAAATCAACAAAACTGAACAAGTTTTTGAGGTGATATTAAAAGTACTTATCTTTGTTGCGATTAACCGAATTGATAATAAGCTCGAAGAAACGAGAATCCACCTTAACGAATTAATAGTGTACCTATCAATTTTTTAAATTTCACACAAATGATAGTAAATGTCAATAGAACTTTATTGAATGGCTTCAATAGAATCAATATCTGAAAGTAAATTGGAAATTGTCAAATCATTGCTTTCAACTTCAAATGTTCAACTTTTTGTGTAGAATTTGACTGATTGATGTATTTATTCGGTTGTAGACCCAGGAGTGTGATTAATTTTAGTCAATTATGTATGAAATTCACTTTGAGCATTGAAATGTCTGGTATCATCGCGATTTCAACTGCCATGGGAATTCCGATGATAAATCAAATGAATTTGTTATACATTTTTTTGCTTTGAATTCATCTGTCTATGGATAAAATATGAGTGGTAAGAATGAATTATGCTAACAGCATTCAATATGAAAAGTTTTAAAGTTGTGACCTTTTCTGTAAGACGGTGTAAAAATTCTTTCGAATGTTGGCTAGACTTTGAGGGCATTGAGGTTCAAAATGCCAATACGATACATTTTAATTGACTGCCTTTATGCCGATATCTCTTTTAGTAATAAGCGTGTTAGCCTTTTAGTGGTAAGCCGCGTAAAATGCGCGGCAATGCATTGCGCTCGTTACCCTGAGATATAAATAATAAAAACTATTATATATAAACAATCATTTCACAAGTAACATTGTCCTTCAATCCGGTACAGAGGAATATTTGCACACATCTGCTTGGTACTTCCCAAAGCGGACTCTGAGTCCGCTCTACAAGTCCATAGAACTTACGTATTCACTGCACCTATATGTTTGTCCAAAACTTTTACTTAATTCATATAGACTGATTGGCCAGCCCTCGTGTCAGAATTTTCAGATTGCTCGATTGAGATTTATATTATATATTTTTTTACAATAAAGAATAATACAATTTTAAATATATACGCGTATATATATTTTTTTTGTAATTATTTTGTACAGTATTAGCGGTCCGATTTCGGTAAAGCTTGTTATAAATCAAAGGTAGATTTTTTATAGACCTTCGAGCGGTCAACTTATTAGAGTAACTGGCAAATGTTAAACTTTGTCTCATTGAAATAGATTACTTACTTTTATAGCTCTATTAAGTAATAATAATAATAATAATTTTATTTGTTTCTTCAATAGTGTACACTTCATTAGGTTAACATAGTGATGAACTAAACTATGAACTAAAACTAAGACTGAAACTGAACTAGCAATGTAGGTAATGTAATTAGCTAGCCATAAAGTTAAGCAAGCCAATAATAATAAAAAATGTTTGTTTTGTTGGTAAATAGGTAAATACTGCAACCCCAAGAATTCATGTATCAAGAGAATAGATGGGCTTAATTTAGATGGTAATTCAATTGAGACTCTAGCTATAAATACCGCTTCAATTTCCACTTTTACTGGCGCATTGAGACACGTTTATAAGAAAGTTTGTTCCAATGTCTTCCAAACTCTTTATCCCGAGTTTCAAACGTTCCAAACTTCGATAATTACGAACAAACTCAACACATACGATTAACAAATGTTTGCACCAAATTATCAGAGCTCTGCATCCTGCCTCGAGTCTCGTTCAAACAGCTGATGTTTTATCACCGACGTTGCCTTCAACTTCTCACAATTCTCCACCCTCGTCTCCCTCGTCATACGAGTCAGAATCCTGTTCACCGAATACGTAATACGTTGTTTATTTTTTGTTCGTACACGTGTGTATGGTTTCCGTGTGTGAGTCCCTTCTTTTTCTTTCTGTTGCCAGTTCGAAAGGGTCATTTTACACAAATAGTAAAGCTCGGAATATTGTTTTGATTTCTGTATTATTTTCGTTTGCATTCAACGCGATCGATGTCGATGGAAGTTTCTTGGAATTTTGAATTATGTAAGATTGATTTACCTAGACTGTTTGTATTGGTCATTTTGTTGTTGACAATAGAGATTTTTTTGGTTAGGGGAAAAAGGAATGGATGATGTTAATATCGGAAGGGGCTTTAATGATCGTAATATAAAAATATCTATTGTCATGAGGTTTATGATAATAGTTAAAAATATGATGAGAAAATACCAAAAAAATACTTCTTAATTTTGTGGTCAAATCTGACTCCGTGTCATTTGTTTAGTAATGCATAGATTAAAAAAAAAACGTCTTGAGAACGTTCTCTTTTTTTGGGAAATCGGTTAAAAAGCCAGATAAAATAAATGATATTCTTTAGTAATAGTGAATGTAACTCAATTTATTTTAATTTATTGATACTTACTTATTTTAACTTGTAAATTACTTTACTTAACTTAATTTTAATAATAGAAGTGGATCACAACTTACGCCACTAAACCAAATCTTTTATGCTGTAGATATCAAATGGTGCCAAGTTAAATAAATATGTTGTGGGCTTAAGCGTAGATATTCAATACATTAATTTATCTTTAAATATATCGATAAGTACATCGTGGTACTTGTATTTGTAATAATAGCAAAAGCTTGCAAATCGGGTCGCTGATGATTGGAGCATATTGCATGAAATCGTAAACGTAATTACGTCGACCGGGAGAGTTTTTCTATACGCGCGATCAAATGGTTTTATTAGCTTTGATGGCTGAGCATAAGGATGCACTAAACACAAACATACATACTTAAATACTCATTTACACACCAAAAACAATACTTTCTACTTGGGCAGTTGGGTAATTGAAGCCCGCATTCTGACTCCACTATTATCCATTCACCCAAACGAAACATTTCTACAAAGTTAAATCTATTCAGAAGTCAGTGGTCCGTCAGGTGGGGGCTTTCATACAATTCCATACAAATGCAAAACAGTCATTGCATCAGAATCGGTTAATGGCCATTACCATACAGTTATTGTATAGAGTTTTGGACTCCCATACAATTAACACGGTATGTCGCAAAACTGGTTCGTGAGTAACTATTTATATAATGCGGGATTGGGAATGGTGACCCTACGCTGTTATGGCTACGAGTTTGAAAAAACTTAGGACTAGAGAAATCACAATGAGAATTGGAAGAAATATAAATACAAACTAAAACAAACTGTTTAGCGTACTAAATAAAATACAAACTACTTAGCCTGCTACACTTGAAATTTGACACAGCGACTGAACTGTCACCTCGCGACCTCTATACTTTACAAATCATTGATAATTTTTTATTATATTTCAGTTTAAAAGGGTATTGAAATGAACTACTTTTGATATTCATGATGATATAATTTGCCTACAATTTAATTAGGATCGAATCAATGTAGTGAGTTATCGTTTGTACCCAAACGCTGATATTTTGTTCCCGTAGAATTATATGACCGTCGCTTCGCACTGTCAAAAGTGACAGAAACAGAAAATAATTTCAAGTACTCCAAGAAAATTACTAAATATATTTTCCCGTAACTAGCACAGAAATGATAAATGAAAGTCAAGAAAAAAAAAACACTTCGTAATATTATCCTACTTCTTACTCCCAAGCCTCATGGCCACACTCGCGAGGTTCTAAGCATCGGTTCCTATTGTTTAGAGGACGGTGAGGGATCTCGCTACCACGTGTGCCCTGTTTACATGCGACCACTGCGGCGCAGATTAGAACTGACGCAACTAGGAAGAAGGCTAAGATTTTTGATTAAAATTAAACCAGAGTGGTACTGCGTCACCCCCTAGCCCTAGCCCACTTATCATAAAGGCTATTTTCTTTTTGCATTTTCATCAGTTTTCTAAATAAAAATTAACTGAATGGGAATTTACAACGTAAATATTTTTTTCCATGTTGATATTTTCTATTGTGACAGCGGAAAGAAAAAAAAAATATAACTCTGGCCGAGAATTAGGGATTTTATAGTTAACCTGTAAATTAATTAAACATTCATAATATTTGTAGGATTTTTTGGGTATAATTATTATCATAACCTTCTTATGACGTACGCTATCTCATTTAGGAAATTGAAAATCTAATATTAGTACCAAACCAAACCAACAAACTCGAACCAAACTAAAGCGAGGTGATTCTAGAACATTCGACATATTGTGCCTCCGTTACACCACACCCATCTCAATCAAAGTGTGAGATGCCAGAATTAATAATTAAAAATCGATTACCTAGTAAGTTGCCATGAATCTTAATGAGAGTGTGAATTAGCAGCAGGAATATTGATTGCCATGAATAAGGCGTAAATATACGTAATCAGTGACTCTAGACAAGACATCCTTATTATCCTGGCAAGAGACTGGAATGCAAATACTATATCATTGGGTGGGTGCATAAAGAAAAACAATCTAAGTACCTACCTACCTCTGTAAACTAGCATAGATACATATGTAGATAAAAACTCTTCATTACGTTCACCAGATATTAATCAATGCTACATGCAGGAAATATAAACTTACAAACTGAGATTCCTGTAGAGTTCCTAGAACTACTACCAGAGGTACCGGAGGACAGGCAAAAGTGTCCTGTTAGTAAACAGTGAGTGTTCTGTCATCCAAGCGTGGAGATAAAGGAAGCCTCCTCCCTTAAAAAGGGGGCAGGTCTTTGTTCGGCAGCGGAAGGCCAGCTAAAGGCTTCTACAAATCGAACGCATGTCAACAATGGCACAGAAGAGGTGAGCAAAGCAATGCATGCTAGCAGCGGACCAGCGCGGGAGAGACGGGCGTTTTTAATCGACTGCCCAAGAAGGAGGTAAATAATTTGTAATATGTACAATGAACTAGAAATCGCTACACGCTAACTATGAGCGCGGAGCAGAGCAAGGGCTGCCCCGCGGCCGCGCAACTTTGAACCTGCGCACTTCTGCGCTGCTTAGAGCCTGCGCACTCCTGCGCTGCTTAGAACCTGCTCACTCCTGCGCTCATATTTGGTTTGTAGTACAGAATGCCTCATACAGTTCCTTGTATTACAAAACGCATGGGCCAATTCAAGTACTGCTGCTGCTGACAGGCGTTTGATTCGTGACCTACTAGTCTTCACACTGCTCTGTCACACTGGTGTGAAGCTTAGGAAGAAAATTTCCTAACCTTAATATTAGTATTAAGGATAAGAATTCTCTTTCCTAACACCGTTGCGTAATCTTTTCCCACGTTGACACTCATGAATGACCACGACGGACTAACCGTCACACTGCTTTTACTGGTGTTACGATTAAGAACTAATCTTCATACTGTTTATGTTTTGTGGAAGCTTTAAAATACAATCCCTTGCAAAAAAATAACTTACTAATTTTGGACAACTGATGTTATAAGCACTAACACAAGGAAGTTAGCATCTTAATCTATTGCTTATCTTACAACAGTACACAGTCCAATATAAGCCAGTTAAACACTAAACACTATCGCTATTTCTTGTTTCACACAAAATTTCGCTCAGAATGCAAACGCAGTCTCGTGTCATTAACGAAGACAGTAATTGAAGCAGGTGCGTTTATTTCTACGAAACTTCTGAATATTATTAGCATTGTTTCCTATAAGGCTTCTACACACCGAGCAGAGGCCTTATCACGTAACTCTGGTGGCAATGGTCATCGCGTGCCGTCCCACTCGCGCCAACTTACTCGCACCATGCGAGCGAGCAGGACAGCAAACGAAGACCATCGCCACAAGAGTTACGGGATAAGGCCCCAGGTCAGAACCACAAGGGCCGAAAATGGGCCTGCGAGTTTTTAATCCTACAATACACCAACTAAGAACGCTGCGTGCTGCTTGCTGCGCGCTGCTTGCTGCGCGCTGCTTCTGCCCTACTTTTTGTTTGTAGAAGCTTTAATAAACCGAAACAACAATAATAATTAAAACCAACGCGGCTCCGCCTCGAATTATAATCATTTCCCTTACGTGTCGCGGAAATTTTGATTTTCAAACTTTTTACGTTCTTCCTCGAAGATTAGGAAAGCAATTTTTGACCAAGTTTCTGGGAATTAAAGTTGTTGTTTTATAATTTTGGAAGCGTGACTCGTTTGCAACGTGATGGAAGCACGTGGGGCTCGGCTTTGTTTAACTTGGCGAGATGAAGTTAGTAAAAGTTATGTTATTGGGGCAAGTTTATTATCAGCAACATCACGAATTATATAACTAAGCGTTCGTAAGGTATGTAAATCAAAAAAAAAACTTACCGTCCGTTCAGAAGACTTTAGTTGATAGATCTAATTTTACACAAAATAAAGATCTGTTAGCTGTCTTATCATCTATTTTTAGAAAGAACCTGTTAAAAGTCACGTTATTTGCGGCACTTTAAATACACAATATGACGTCAACTCCACCATTAGATTTCCTAACACTTCAAAAACATTTGTCAGTTTTTGATAGCTGACGTACTAGCCTGGCTGGAATACAAAAAATGGTCGACGTGCCACAAGGCGGTCCCAAGTGACGTGAGCAAACAATACTTTGTGGCCCATCTGCTATAGTAGAAAATCCTTGGTTTTCAGGTATACATCTGTCAAAAAGTCTGAACTCCTTAATGTTTTTTTTCTTGTCAGTTGCTGTAATAACACCGATCAAGGTAGTAAGTTTGAGGCTAAGTTTCTAAGTTTTCGATTAAAACACTGCAGTATTGAAAAGTAATTCTTCAATCTTTTGAATGGTGGAATATACAACACAAAATACTACTCTACGTTTGATCAGGCATTCTAGTACTAGGTAGCAGGAGTAGAAGCAACACATTGAAATTAGAATATACGTAAGATCGTTGGCAGTAACAAGATCGGGCTGGGTCGTGTGCTCTATCAGAAACCAATGGCAGCAGTGAAATAACATTGGCTGATGATCACGGTTGCTAAATTTTATAGTTGGGTACTTACATCTACTTTAATAGCACCTTCACTACCTCGTAATTTATTCGAAGGCTATTCAACGACACAAACCAATTTATGCCTACCCCAATCCTACCCTCGAGGGATCGCCCGATACCAAAAAACTTCTTAGAAATAACGTCGAAATTCTTAGAACTACCTGCTAACACAAAAGTGTTTTTGTGCGAGATTTTTTTATTTGAAAATCTGACTATTGAATACGTTAAACTGACAAAAGCGAAGTTAAACCTTATGGCTTAGCAAATAGAATCAACAATGAATGGCTAAAATGTTATGTAGGGGAAGATTAGGGGCAGAAAAAAATGAAGGGTATAAATGAAACAAAAGTCATTTAAATGCTCTCGCAGGTTCTAATAAATCAATATTGAATGTCGGGAGAGAATTTTTTAAAGTCGTTTTTTTAGAATCCTGCGGGCAGTATTGCCAGGTTAATGTTTTATAATGCAGGTTCTGAAAGAACACGGCTTCTTGTAAACCATCATTCATTCGACCTATAATAAGGGATGTAGTAAGACAAAAGCTGCTTGGAAGAGAAGAATTTATAACGACAAGTCCAAACCTTGTGAATTACATGGTGTGAATTTGTCAAAGTCAAGTCAAAGTCAAATTTTATTTGCTTGATAATGGGTATACAAGTCCTTAAATCTAAAAATGTCCAAAATAAGTTTATTGATCTCTAAGACCTTCGCTTCGCTCGGTCAATTATGATATTCAATTTAGCTCCCTCTTTTTGTACCAAAACTAAGAACTAGGCTTGCGCCGAAATGGAATCTCGTGACCTCTATAACTTCATGACCCCAAAACCGATTCTGCTCATATTCAAACATTCACATATTCAAACAACCAAAAAATGTGTTGAAATTTAACTACTTGACTAATTTTATTAACATTTTCTGAAGATTGGATCGCAAGTTATCGTCGGACAAATATTTATATAAACATACATATGCGGATTTGATCCCGTAAAATCTCCTTTGCTTCGCTCGGTTGAATATCGGTACCTATCTAGGATAAGGTTCGATTCCTCGACCTTACACAACAGCATCCGAATTACCAGGCACGTAAGCAAGTATAAACATAAAACTGGCGCCCAATCTCGATAAACCCACACCATACACCAAAAACACTCAATTTTAAACAACAACTCAACAAACAACACTTAAAACTAACCATTAAGATAGAGAACGTAGTGTTGTAACAACAAATCTCTTTAACAACTACTAACAAATGGCCGTAATTCCGTACTGCACTAATTCACAATTAATGTTCCCTCTGAACTGGACTGAACCGGTTAAGATCCGGTTTAGACTGGTTAAGTAGATACTAACTAATGGGGCTTGCTCTACGTACGTTAAATTAAATCTTGTTGGATGGAAAAAGAAGACAGGGTTTTGTTTCGCTTTTTGTAGAAGAATTAAAGTGAAAGTGCCTCTTTTATTTTATTCGGTTTGTTAGTGCGATACAATAAAATAAAAACGCGCTAATTAATTTTACTCAATACTCAATAAGTTTATTGCAAAAATTATGTAAATTACATGCAGATCTTAATTAGCATATCCTAACTAATATTGTAATTCAGAGAAATATAGCCGCAGTCGTATCAGGACCATTAAAGATTAGATTATGAAAATGAATACGTTAGTCTCGAGGAAAAAACTTCGCCTGCGCGATTTAGAACTCTTTACATTACTGTCAATTACAAACTGTCAGTCCATACAAAACGTCAAAAAATGCATCAACGCCACCTAGCGTAAGTAGCTTTGTCTCTCTATCTGTATGTTTGTCGCGTTATCACGGCTAAACTGCTGAACGGATCTTGATAACATTTGATAAAGAATTACTGTGTAACACAGAGACGGACATGGGATATTTTTTACGTCCATGCGAACGAAGTCGCGGGTAGCGACTAGTTTTAAATAAGTAATCATAATGACCCTGATCGGTATGGCAATATCGTGCGGAGCGGGTCAATCTATTCCTATCTGTCAAAAACTCGTCTAGGGTATAGTAGGATTTTTTTAAAACCCCCTTTTAAATAAACGCGGATAAACCTTGGAGCAGTTGTTCAGTCTTCTGTCTTTTTCAATCGAGTTCTTATTTCGAAAGAGAGAAAAGGACTAAACAGTTAAACACCTTGGTTACTAATCCAAGAGCACTCCACGTTTATTAATACGGAGGCTGGTGTTTAAAAACGTACATGGTTTTACAATATGGACTATATTTCACGAAGACACGACGGGAAGGTAAAAACCGTCATATAGTTTGTTTGCTGGAGGTAATTGTTGGCTGATTCTGAAAATACATTCTCTGATAGAAATCTACACTGGCCCTGAATGAGGCTATGTTTTGTTTACTGCAATGGAGACGCCGCAGCAAAAGCTACTTTAATTATTACTAGCTGCGCTCCACGATTTCACTCGCGTAAATATTACTAGATTACTAGAGTTATAGCCTACGTCAGTCTCCGACCTTTAAACTGTATTAATTCAAAAGACGTCGATCCGTTGTTCTGTTGGTACGTGAATGAGAAATTGACAAACCAACAAACACATTTTCCTATTAATAATATAAGCGGGAATAGTAAAAATGTGTGGTTTTATTTTTTAATTTTTATAATTATCTACCAGAAGACGTCCTCTCCTGAACAAAGACGTTCCCTTAAGGGCTGGCTTATTTAAGGCCTTATTTAGGCCATATAGATCATAGTTTATTCAAGCATTTGCCACCAAAACAAAACATTTTGTTAAGATTTAGGGGGTGTCATCAAAAAGTTAGAAAATTCACTAACTCTATCGCACGCATGAGAAACAGAGCGACAGCTATACAATTTCAAATATTGAGTACCCCAAAAGTTCGCGGAAGGACTTAAGATTACTGGGTTATGGTTTCAGAATAGGTATTCTATTTTTATATTATAGATAATGGTCTCCTATTATGTTTTGTTTTATTATTGTTGTTCAGCCAATCGTGAATGAGAATTGAGAATGCTCATCCATACATAAACATACAAGAACGGGGACAGCGAAGCCACTCGTGTAGTTTTGCTCCAGACATAACAGAGCATGGAGGTAGGAAACAATGGAGCTGAAGGTAACAGAGTGTTTTTACAATACAATACAATGCAATATAACTTTATTATACACCAAAAAGACAAACTTAAAAAATGAACAATAATATTTAAAAAACGGTTGTATAATGGGCGGCCTTATCGCCTAAAGCGATTTCTTCCAGACAACCTTTGGATGGACATAATTATGACTTATAAACCACGGTCGGTGGTGTAGATATATAAAAATAATAATAATATGAAAATACATACATAAACCTACTGCCTACATAAAATACACACAATAAATAAATATATATTACTATTAGTACTCACGGGATATTTACCACGGTTATTATTTCCGGTTGGTCTACCCGTGAATATGGCGAATGCAACTGTGCCGAAATATTGGGAACTCAACAAAAATAATAACCGTGGTAAATATCCCGTGAGTACTAATAGTAATGTAGAAACCACCACGAAAGTCTAAAACAGTGTTAAACTATATATATATGTTAAATATGTACTATAAAACAAATAATACGTAATTAAAATTTAAATAAGTTTTAATTTTGTTTTTTTTTTGATTTTTACTACTTCCTTAGATGGGTCACATCTAAAAGGGGATGGGTTTAAAATTAATTTTAAAATAGACCACGGGTGATAACGGTGCCCAAATAATTGAGATTGGCAACTGAAGGCTTCTTTTAGATTGTGTACTCAGCTGTTTTTTTTTGCAGGCAAACTATTCAGAGATTGAAAAGAAAAAAGAGTAACAATCTATTTTTAAGAGTTCAACATTAGCAGTTCCATTCATTTTTATGAAGACCTTTTTTGACGAGAGACAAATCTTCACAAAGCCCTGCGTTAGGGCGCAGCCGGGTTATTTATGATCAAACCCACGGTAACTTCTCCGATGGTCTGCTTGGCCCCGGGACCTCCAGAAGAATGCTCTGGAGCCCTTAGCACTGCGCTTCAGATGTACCCAAAAGCAGTTACAAACTGTACTGAAAAACCTCCTCCAAGGATAAAGTGAGCCACTTGACGTTATCGTCCTCTCCGCGTTCGTTTGGATAGATTATAAGAGCTCCACCACCAAGGTGGAAAATAAGCAGACCATTGCCTGATGGTAAGCGATCACCTATAGATACCCGTAACAACATCGGCATCACATAATAATAATTTGTCGGAGTGACCAAGTGGCGCCATCGGTGGTGTTTAGTTGACAACACGATTCGCTCCATTTCCAAACGCAAGTGAAACTTCATGAGGGGACGTGCTTGGATACGGCCGTCGTCAGAGCACTTGGTCATTTTTGTCGGATAGCTCACGCAGTACGCAGTTTGTCCAATAAACGTTCTTGGAGTGCATTACCGAGTTGTTAGCACACGTTTCATACATATTCAGTCTCATTTTTTTACTAGGCACTTGCGCCAGACTGTGGGAGGCTTGTCTTCGCTGCATCTTCTAGTTTGTGGTCGCCACTCAAGATCCTCTCCTCCCCATCAGTTATCGGTTATTCGACTGATGTGGCCTGCTCATTGCCACTTCAGCTTGCAAACTCTGAAAGCTATATCGGTGACTTTGCTTCTACGGCGAATATCGTCGTTTCAGATTTTATCGCGCAAAGAAACTCCGAGCATAGCTCTCTCCATTGCTCGCTGTGCGACACTGAGTTTCTCTAAAAGGCCAGTACTCAAGGACCACGTTTCAGTTCCTTCAGTTTAAAACACTAGCAGCCCTTTTAGATCCTTTTAGATAGTTTCTTATTATAACTAATGCCGATGCCAAATTCCATTGGCCAGCATCAAGATGAGTCATAATAATGACAAAGTGTGCCACCTCACCTATTTCTTGCATCTTGGTTCAACGTCACTAGTGTTTGTACCGGAACTTCCCTACCCAATTAATTACAAGCCGCCATCGATTTAACTTGTAAACGAGTGCACTGCACTGGATTGCTTATAGTGCCGTTGGACGCTGCCAATTGCATTGCCAATTAGGTAATAAGTAAGATTAGGTGGTGTTATTTTAAATCGATGATTGGAAACGTTGAAATGTACTTACACGTGCACGATAAAGGTCTGAATTCAGCTTGAAGCTGCATGGTTGCATCTCGTTGTTATCCAGTGGTTTTTAAGTTTTTTTTCTTTAGAATAAAATCTTTTTTTTTAAAATTATTTATGCCGTTTATAATATTAGTAGATTGATTTATTATTTATTTATTTTATTTTATTTGCATCCCCCCATTAAACTGTCATAAATAACTCTTATAATAACATTTCCTGACTATAGTGGTAGAGACCTTTTTTTTTACTATCTATACAATTATTATTATTAAAATACAAAACAAAATCCGACTGCAAAATGTAGTCCATGTCACTACTGGCATAAAGCTAAATTCAACGACACCTCACTCTTTAAATCGGTCAAGCCGTTTCGGTTACAGGACGTCATACAGAAACTCACAAACAAAAAATACCTTCATATATACTTACACACCGATAACATTACATTCTTCTCGAGTTTGGTAAAATATCACTCATTGGCCCGAAGTAACAAGACGCTACTTGTCTTTAACTTCTTCCCGAGCTGTGCCATAAAGCCGTGGCCATGGCCACAACTCACTTTTGAGATAGCTTTTAAATAATTTACTCTAATGTTAATAAAGAAGAGTCGACAGAAATCAAGCTTTCAATTATAAATATCATTTTCTAACCACTGCACCATCGAATACATTGCCTGCAATGCATACCGACTACCCACAAAGGCACCACTACCAGGGAAATGTTTGCAAAATGTTTAATTGCCATGTTAATCCTCTCAGCATCCCTCGGTATCAGGAAAACAAACAAAAGCCCATTATCCGCCAATTCAAAACTTACCAAATCATTTTCCTTCATTCCGACATTTACATCCCTTTTGTTTTATGAACAAACGTCTAGTCTATCGGAAAGTACAAAACCAACCTAAACTCATACAATTTTATGGATACCCTCACCGCGAACGATTGAAAACTTTATCTAGTAACAGATAGGGGTTAGTGAAGTGTGTAAGGAAGTTAGTTTTATTCTTCATACAACAGATGTTACTGGCACTTTATAGAAGTCGAGGAACTTAAGTTTTGCAGTCGCCGCCGGTCTATGAGATGAAATTTTATTTGGTCTTTTTGAATATTCGCTGAAAGTTTCGAGTTTATTGTTAGGAGTTCTGGCCGTGGCAGGCGAAATTGAAAGTTTTAGCATGTTGTTTCTTTGCCATGGTAATGTGACCTTGATATGAGCACGCTCTAAACAGGCGCTAATATAATTTTGATTTGGTGTAGGAAAATTGATCGAATTAAGGCGCTATCCAGCGGAAGTTCATCATCAAATTTAAAGCTCAAAAGATTATCCAGTGTGATTCGGCTTATCTTCATTACTTCCTTGTGTAAACGAAGTAACGATTAGGATAAGGTAGAATTTTGAAGATATTCTTTTTAGATTCAAAATTCACTACAAACATTGTGAGAAGCTTTCATCTACTTCGAAATCCTAAGCTACCTACTCGCCGGTCAAAATGACAAGTAACTGTATTACTAGTTTAAAAATTTCGGAGTAGGCCAGACAGTCACGAAAAATAAATTCAAAAACAATAATTACACTACAGAAAAATATAGTAAAACCTACACGAGAAAACTAGCAAACGCAAAAAAATAGGTACCTATATAGCCAGTCCGTAAAACTCTATAATCATAACTATGATAGTTTTACTATATTACACCCTAACTTGGGATACTAGCTCAATAAACAGAAAGCTCGCGCTCCACTTGCAAGCGATGCTAATAAAGCTATAAAGCTATACGACGCGATATATTCCGCACAAATTAATCAAAGGGAAATATTCATGCCGACACATGCCATGAAATGATAATGAACCCGTATTGGTGGATGGGGTAAGAGATAGGAGGAAGCGGACATGGAATTTACAGTGGATATATATTTTTTTTTTGGTGTGTAGTTTTTTGCCATAAACAGACGATGTCTAATTGTGTGTTGATTGTAAATTGTCTAAAATCATGTCACTATTTCAATTCTAGATCAACTATTTCACGACATCAGATTCTCCAGGAGCTCTACAATCATTGCAACCTCTCCGCCCGCTAACGCCTTACACACGAAATCATGACCTTAGGATGTGGATGTAAACAGCAGGTGAATTATTATACTATACTCCTTTATGAATGGACTATTTTTTGGCTTACACTGCCGATACTAGAAGATAGCACCATTCTTATACAGAGCTGAAACGCACGTCGTTGGAATTTAATCAGATTATAAATAATCTTACTCAACTCGAATAAAGCCCGTAATACATGTACACGTAGAAATATATTTTAAGAATGTAAAATACTTTCACTGTTGGCGTATCTCAATAAATAAATACATAGACGAAGCCTATTTTAACATTCTATAGCATTTTTCTTCTCACTTGTACCGCTTTCCAACATAAAGTTAGTACGTTTCGTGTAAAACAATACGGTTTACGTCGGCAAGCCGTCTGTCAGAGCAATTAGTGTGCAGGCATTATACGCTTTGACCCGACGCTTTCGATAATAACACTAAGTTTATGTAGAATTATACTTAATGTCACAGTTTTTAGATGCTTGTTGTGTTGAGGGCAACAACAGTATATATAGGGTTATAAGGAAAGGGTATGCTAAGCCGAAAAGGGCTCATAGTACTCATCATTATGAACAACTTTTACTATGGGACCAACCCTAAAATTAAGAAGAAAAAAAAAACATCTGTTCCATAGAAAAATGTCAATGATACTCGGCAAAATGTATGGAACAACTGATATTTTTTTCGCGATTCCAGGGTGGCCTCATACTAAAAATTGTTCATAATGATGAGTACTATGAGCCCTTTTCGACTTAGCATACCCTTTCCTTATAACCCTGTATATATATATATTAGATAGTCTTCGAGCCTGACAGAGCTGTAAGTAGCGTCTATAAACTCTATTATTGTGGCTTAGTCTCAAAGTACCCACTAACGTCTTCATCAGTTCTATCACCGACTACACTCTCTTTTTACTGGCGAGGACGTTCTATTGTGGATGTTATGATATATTAATTTCGATGTAAAGCAAACGTACAGTCTATTGATAATTGCATCTATTGATGTGGCTTCTGCTGTATGGTTTCTATTGAAATCATAATACCACTTCAGTGGTACAGGAATGAAAGCTAGCTTTGAGTTAGAACTGCTATGGTATTAATTTATCTTAGAACCATAGTTATGTTTCCTTTGTTTTGGATAGCAGTGAGTGAGTGAACCCGGGTAGGTACGTGACCAGAACCACCGGAGCACGGGCAGCAGCGACGATATCGATAATGATAAAGTAAATAGGCACTTCTGAGACGAGATTGCTTCATTTTCGGCCACATCGTCGCTTCCCTTAAGGTAAGATTGGAGTCAAAAAACATACCTTTTTACTATTGACGAATGTAAAATCATTACAGATTACAGAGGTACAGAATCCTAAAAAAACAATTTAAAACTATTTTGAAATACCAATAAGTTTTCGAAAAATCAAACAAAACATTTGCAAAACATTTGAACTGTTTCTCGGTGTTCTATGAACAAAGACTGAAGAGGTCGAACTAATAGTATGCTAAAGGTACTGGGGCGCTAGTCTCGACTTTTCGCTACATCACTTTGCGACCGAATTCGGTCGCTATGACGCAAAAATTCGACACCGAACACGAATTGTTAACGACCGAATTCGGTCGCAAAGTGCAGTAGCGAAAAGTCTAGACTAGCGCCCCTGGCTGGTTTGAAAACGGTTGATATAGGTCGTTCATTCTACGACATAGGTCGATATAAATACTAAAGAGAGTTTTGGCGGGAACATGAAGAATTCATGTCGCGTCATTTTATTATTTTCCAAAACTTGTGTTATTTCACGTGTCAATGTGTAAAAACGGTGAATTTTTACCCGTTAAGTGTTTGTGTACATGTACGAGTGTTGGTGAATGGTATAATGTCGTGAAACATGAATTTTCGTGCTGTTTCCAAAACTGCATAGAAGGCTCTAGTAAAGTTTTCACCACTTTACTGGGGCATGACTTGGACTTACTTGACTGTGACTTGCTTTGCTCGCCTTTGATCGTGACTATGACTTGTTTGATAATTTTTAACAAAACTTGAGAATATATCATTATGTATACTTGACACTGGCAAATGCATAAGACGTGCGACGTCAAAATCCTCTTAGGAGGAAAGAGATTGTAACTTTTTTTTATTTGTGAGTAACACTTAATTTTCCATCCTTTTATTCTGTGGGAAAGAGACATGTATCCAGTTGGCTATTTTTTTTTCTCTGTCTATCGTAAATGACGTCTATTATACGCTAGTAAAGTAGAAATAAATGATGTATTAACCAAATAAATTAAGTTCACAAAAAAAAAAAAATGCTTTTATAATATTAGTGTGATAGATTATTAGGCTTATTTATTACAAGTTGTTTGTACGCTTGTGTATGTTTGCGTATATTTGTCGCACGCATCACAGCGTCGCTTTGACGCAACGAAATCGGTACGCAAACTTGTTGAGCAAATGTTTGCAACATCGACTTGCGGTAGCATGTTTATTTATGGTCGGTATGAAATGATATCACGAAACATTGGGCTGGGTTGCACTGTAGATATTTTGTTATATTTAAATCGTCCATTGTGTCAATTTTTTTAAAGAATAAATTTGTTTTGCTGTAAATTAACACATTGATTATCGTCACTTCCACTGCTGAACAAGGCCTGCCCTTAGAGCTCCTTACTGAATGACAATCTTCCATTTGCATTTACCAGTTGTCCGTATTTCTGACAACGTCATCCATCCATCTAGTGGGAGGTGTACCTACGCTGCGTCTTTCGGTTCGTGGTCGCCACTCAGGAACCTTCCCTCTCCTACAGTCACCAGTTCTTCAATTCAAGCAATAATGCCAAATAAGTAATACATTAATACTGGAGAATTTCCATTGCAGTCCAGGTGTGTATTATATCTTAGACCACACCGTTATTTAACATCAGATGAGTTGTGGTCAAACGCCTAGCCTGTTGATCATTAAAAAATCGCTAGAATAATAAAATACAAAAGATTGTCGGCATTGAATGTCGTTTAATTTACTTGAAAGAAACTAAATCAGCCAAATTAAAAATGGAGCAGTAGCACAAAAACTTCTTCTTCTTTCTTTTCCTTCTTGCCTAAGCAGGAGGGCAATGTTTTTGGGTTGTATATTAGTATATAAGTATTGATGTATGTGAGTGTGTGTTCCTTTATTACCTTCTGTAGCCTAAATGGTTTAACCGATTTTGACGAGTGAGCTGTTATTGAATTTCTCTTTATGTACTCTACCTATATAAAAAAATAAAACTTTATTACACACACACACATACATCATTTTTTACACAATTTTTAATTAAAATGCCCTACAGCGAAATTAAGAGTTGCAATAGGTTTATTAATTTAAATGTAATTATACTTTTTAAAAATTGCTAACAAGAAACAAAGTTCTCTAATTATAATAATAATAATAATAAATCATATATTTTTGCATAAATTAAACAAGTACAGAAAGTATAATGACTCCAAAGGCTCCTAAACTAGTTAGAAACTGTATTTTAGGTGCCGATGGCCTCTCCTAGTAGAAGAACACAATGTTATTTAAAATTATGCCCGATAAAGAAAATAACACAATTTTGAATTTATATAATAATAATAATAAACCAGATGTCATAGCCAAAAAAAAAGAAAAATAGAAAAATATAGAAGGAAAAAAATATATATATTTAAACACTTTGGCCGCGCGCGTGTATTTGTGTGTGTGTGCGCGCGTGTGCGTGTGTGTGTACGTGTGTGTGTGTGGTGTGTATGTGTGTGTGGGTGAGTGTGTGTTTTTGTGTCCGTGAGTATGTGTCATGTATGTGTGCGTATGATTGGCAGCTCCTCAATACACGAGTCCTCGAACGAGGCAGGGTTTGAGGAGATGCCGATTGTGTGGAGTGTAATGGTATGATCACTTAGTAAAAACCTCGACATTGATGAGGTCAAGGCAAATGGCCATGTCCGTATGAGTGTATGTGTGTATGAGTAAAACAGAATCTAGTTCTAATAAGTATGTAAATAATATTCAATTTAAAAATAAAAACCCTCCAACATATTCTCGATTTTTTTTCGAGTCAAGATCTTTGAGCCACATCAAAATACATTTCTTTAGTTCTCTATCTGTTACGTACTTTGTCAACTCTGCCACATTTATTAACTTCTTTATAGAGTCTCGCAGCAACAATCCTAAATTGTTTTTGTGCATACCTAGTATTGACCAATGGTACCGAAGCTATATATTTGCTGGTGCTAGTATTCGCTTCTAATAGAATAGGTACTACTTTTTTGTGGTACCTTCGTATACTTTCATAAATAAAAACTTTCCGTATTGACAGTACATTTGCTTTTTCGTAGACATCATTAGTGGGGTATCTAAAGGGAAGGCTCAACATTATCTTTAGGACAGAGCGTTGAGCACGCTCAGCAGAAATTAAGTGAGTTTTATCTGCACTGCCCCATAGGCAAATGCAGTATCTAATGATGCACTCGCATAATGCTTTATAGGTTTGAGTAACTGTTGAATGATCCGCAACTGTTCTAAGCGCTTTAAAAACGTATATCATTTTCCTTAATCTAGAAGCTAGATAATTAATTTACATTTGCCTGGAAGAGATCGCTATAAGTTATATCATGAACCATATTTTGTATGTATACTGTGAAACAAGTCTCTAAACAAGTGAACTTAAAGCTCATTTTCCCCAAAACAAATAAAATTAGTACCAGACATAACAATAATTAACCCTAAAGTCCCGGAAAATTCCCGCTCCTGGCAATGCTAAAGGCAGTGCTAAATTGCATTCCGTTAAGTAGCAATGCAGATGCTTATATCCCGTCAGGTGGCGGCACTTGACAGCCAGTTTCAATTAGCTGCAACTAACTGCAGCTGTTCTGTACTAGATTAAACGTTACATTTTGTAATATTGGCTGCTTTCACATGTAACGCGCTCTCTCGCTCGCACAATCAATTTTTTTTAATAAAATTACTGTTTGTGCTATTCAAAACAGGTTTTTTTTTATTTTTTATTTAACCATAAATTTTGAGTAGCGGGCTTGAACATTTGGATTATCTTCAGACTTTCAATAGTCTCTGGATAATTCAGCTGTTCGTTTTATGTAGAAGGCTAAGTGTTTTTAGTTTTATTGTATTTTGTTTAGTTCAAATGCACTTTCCCGGGTCAAAAATAACAAAGTATTTTTTATACATCATACATTTTTTTGTACATACATACATAGAATACTTATCTTCTACCTTCCTCGAGTGATGTGGCCTGCCCATTGCCACTTCAGCTTGCAAACTCTGAAAGCAATATCGGTGACTTTGGCTCTTCCACGAATATCCTCGTTTCGAATTTTATCGCGCAAAGAAACTCCGAGCATAGCTCTCTCCATTGCCCGCTGTGCGACTCTGAGTTTCTCCTACAGACCAGTGGTTAAGGACCACGTTTTAGTTCCAAACGAAAATATTGATTACAATATAATCAGAAGTATTTTAAATACAGAAATAAGTTAATTCCAGTTTACAAATAAATAAATAAATTATACGAATATTAGAGCCAACTTCGACGGGATATCACGACTCGCCTGACTGCGCTTGTAGAGTCTGGCAGAGTGCAACGTGTGCTCTGCCTCTGACAGGTCAATTTTCAATTAGCGCTCATAATAGAGCCCCATTGTAAAGAAGTTAGATGAATGATTTCCAACTAGCGTAGAGAAGAAGAAAAATCGAGCTCTGAGTTCGTTTTGAGTCCTCGGTTGATATTAAACGAGGACTTAATATGGTTTAAATATTTTAAAGTTCTTCTTAAACTTTAATTTCAAAAATCTCACATCCATTGAACTTCATCAAGTTGTGATCATTTTAATTTTAATTTAAGCCTGCCAGTCTGTCCGTCTGTCTATTTATCTGTCTATATGGTATAATTGATTTCTTGAAATTTATCTGTAAATGCTTTCATCGATAATCTTACTTAACACTAAGAAAATAAAAGACATACAGGATATTCTGCAGCTGCGCGATATTCTACAGAAACCGAATATTCATCCGGGATAGATTTTTTTTTCAACCGAAATGCAAAGCACTAAGACTCCTTTTACAAGAGGTAATAAAATATTACAAGCAGCATAATCTATTCTGACAGCGTTCTGAAACAGAATATTCTACGACATATTGATTTATAAATGTGTGAATTTACTTCGGTGCCATTAAAAGTAAATCAGACTGCGCTGTAAATTGTCAAAGCTCACAAACCCAATGTAACTTGACCTTTCAAACATCACTCGTTTCCCCTTTTTCGTCTGATTTGGGTGTCGTTGGGAGAGGGGGATAAGGTCAGTGTGAAGTGGTAGTGTGGTCGGAGCATAGCTTAGTGTGGTGTCACACGGACCACGATATGCACAGTCACCATTTTGTACTTGTATATGGATCGGGAAAGGTTGTAAATAGTTTTTGATAAAAAAATACAGGGTTATAAGGAAAGGGTATGCTAAGCTGAAAAGGGCTCATAGTACTCATCATTATTTCATTAAACATTTAAGAGCGTAGCTCTTGTCGGTGGAGTAATTTCCATGATTGGCGATCTTCTGCCAGCGTTTTCACCTCCCTGTACGACATGACATCTGCTTTCTCTTTTATCTGGTCTATAAAAGTTCTCCTTGGTCTTCCCGGTCCTCTCTTTCCTGCTATCTTTCCTTCTATGGTGGTTTTCATCAGTTTGTCATGTCGCACCAGGTTGCCAAACATCCTGCCTGTTCTGGTCTCTATAGTTGTTAGGAGACTTCTTTTCTCGTTCACAATTTCTAGGACTTCCTGATTTGTCTTTTTTCCTGTCCAGCTTATTTTTTCCATTCATTTCCAACACCATATTTCAAACGCTTCCAGTATTTCTCGAGCTTTTTGAGTCATAGTCCATGTCTAACTTCCATACAGTGCAATGCTCCATATGTAGACTTTTATTAGCCATTTGCGTATGGTTTTGGAGATTTTGGATTTTATGAGATGTTTCTTGTTGTTAAAAGCTATTTTGCCATGGATATTCGGACTTTTATATCTGATCATTTATAACTCATCATTATGAACAACTTTTTCTATGGGATAAAACCAGAAATCGGAAAAAAAAAACTGTTCCATACATATTGTCGAGTGCCATTGACATTTTTCTATGGGTTGGACAGGGTTGGTTCCATAGTAAAAGTTGTTCACACACATGAGTACTATGAGCCCCTTTCGGCTTAACATACCCTTTCCTTATAACCCTGTATAGATAGATAGTTAACTCCTTTTTAAAAACTACACAAACTATTGAAAACAGATATGGTAAGTAGTACTAGGAAATAGGTTTTTAGTTGACTGCATTATCCGCTTAAAGCGATATCTCCCAGGCATGTGTAATGTTCCTGTTCGTAATTTTTCCATTCTGCTATTTTTTTAAACTAGCTCTGATCCAGGCGCCTTGCTGGTTTTCCCGCGAGATAAGATTTATTAATAAACTTTGTTTTTTATTTAAGTTGTTTTAATTTTAAGTAGGTAGGTAGTTTATATATATATTAATATATAAAGGTAAATAAATTTATTTAGAATTAGTATATGCGTTTTACCGTGCGCAAAGAGTAAAAGCTATATCCACGCGGAATTCCATTCGTATCAGTTCATCCATTACGGAGTTGTAGAAATACTCGTTCCCAAACTTTTGAAATTGTATTAGTGTGAGTGTGATAGGTTTAAGTAAGTGTTATCTCATTATATAACATCCACATTTTGAAAATTTCGTTGATAATATTATTTTAAAATATTATTTTCTAAAATTAAATATAATTATTTTGATGTCATTGTTTAAGTATAATTAAGACTCACAAGTAAGCGTTTCCACTTCCAATGTAAACCTAAAGTAATAGCCAATTTAAACTATTTTGTACTCCATAAGCAGCATAAAAATATTCTCAATTTATTTATTTCATTACAACTATTTTAATTTATTTAGTTTAATCGAACCTCCACGAGCCTGACGTGGTCCTGTAATTCCACCCAGCTTGATGCCTATGTTTCATAATGTGAATGTAATGTGTAACTTCATTGTCAGAATAATAAAGCAACCAAGCAGGCGAGTACAAAGTTCACCTAAAACTAATACGCAATTACGTTCATAAAAAAGAAAACAAACGCAAATCGTACTAAATACGCAAAAACCAAACGTAAACATTACCGGGACAATGCCTATTATCATTTGATAGATCAACATGTAGCAAAGAAAAGCTTGAGGGCCTACTAAGAGTTCTGATAGATAATTTGAGAATAATATTTTTTTTTTACAATGTTAAGTAATTTTTTATTTAAAACCCCTTTTTCAACATCTTTGAAGGTGCCTTTTTAGCCGACTGCCCAAGGAGGATGTGGGAATGTTGTTGTTAGCAATTTTGGTTTTTAAAATACGATGATACGATACATTTGAATAGGGCCTCAAACCAAAAAAAAAATAAAAAAGCCGACTGCATGATATACACACTGTAAGTATTTAAACGAGGCGTATTTAAAATGGTATTATGAAATTTGGTGAAAATAGGAACACAAATTCATGTCGGGTATAAGGCCTGCAAACTGGCAACTTTCGATTGTAATATCACCCAGAGTCATTAGTTGAACAGCCGATGATCAACATTCAACAGGCAGCCAACGGGCGTTCAGTATTTTGTGTGTTAAGTTGACACGAGCTTAACAAACGTACAAGAAACCAGGGGTATGTAAAATGTTGTTTAACCTTACATAAGAGTCATAATTCAAAGTTCAAGTCAGAAAGATTATTCAATAAAAAAATCTTACCTTAAAAAAAGCTTAGAATAAACGGAACATGCATGTCTGTTTTAGTAGGTATATGACGTTAAAAAAGAACTTTTTATTTTTATTCGTTATTCTCTTTTTACCGATGAAATTTAAGGATAAAGAGATTTAACATCAGAAAAAAAGAAAAACATTTATTTTACGCACAAAACACTACCAGACCAAAAAACAAAATAAATTAAATATAATGAAGAGAGAGGATAATATATAATTACGTTCAGTTGTCGCTGTAGTGTCCAGTGCGAAAAAAAAATACGCGATAATGCTACGGATTTCTCCGCAGCGCTGGTTTGCAGCACTGACCGTCTGCGACGCACGAGACTGTTAAAAAATAGACGAGGGGAAAGCATTATGGGAATATAATAAAATTAGTTATAAATAATAAATAAACATTAAAAACATAAGGGTAAGTATAAAACATTTATACACACAGATAATAATAATAATAATAATAATTTTATTACCAGAAAAACTTACATTATACAATATATATTTTACCAGCGATCCCCAAACTAGGCAACAATGCCTGTATTTTGGGGTTCAGAGCATGAGTTGTGTAAGAGAAGTTAACGAATATGAATTTATTACAATGGTGTTAAAAGTAGAAAAGGTTAAGCTACAATTTTGAAAAGTGAATTTTACAATATAATTAAAACAACTTAAAAAAAAAAAAACTAAGGATTTATGTGATGAATGTGTGTATGTGGTGTATAGTATGATAGTGTGTGTATGAGTAGTGTGAAGATGTGATGTATGTGTGATTGCAATGCAGTATGTACGAATAAAAGGTTGAAAGAGGATGCTTGCATGATGCGTGAATTCATGTAGCGCAATTGGTATCAATTGCGCTACATAAATTAAGCTACGAGGTTTCGACTATTGGTTCATAGGTAAGGAGATTTGTACAATAGTATCCTAGATAAAGATAAAGAATATGAATTATACATGATTTATAAGTGTTATGTTATATGTTAGACTAGATAAAGTAGAGTGGGGTGCGAGCAGTGAAGAAGGAAGAAGATGATGACACTATGCTGGAAGCACAGATCACACTAGATACCGCATTACGAGATTCGTTGTTCCTACAAAAAGTCACCAAAGTTTGAGACGCGGTGCGGGTCGCGGGGAGTGCGACCAAGCGTTCTCATTGGCTATCTCAAGGTTACGCCTACTCGCGCCTAACAATCAACCAATCAGAGTAATTTCTTATAAGTGTATTTAGACTGATGCGTGGTGCGTTTCGAGCGTCCTGAATGCAGAATCTGGGGTGTGATCTGTGGCTGGAAAAATAAAACAAATAAATAACATAAATTATAGCACTACTATTATGGAGGATATGAAATACGAGAAGCGCTTGCTGAAATGCGGCTAGAAGTTATTTGCCTTCTGCAACTCTAAAAAATTCTTCTATTTTTACAAGGTGATAAGCGCAGTGCCAAATTAACAATTCAGGGCGGCACTGACTATTTTATTGGAAACCGTGACAATTATGAACAGGCGAGTAATTGATTGGTATAAAAAAACTACGTAAAATTAACCTTAAAATTAAAATTACCCCATATTTTAAACTAATCCATGAAAGCACGTTTTAATATAATATATTACTTTATAAATATATACAACTTTGTGTAATAACGAATTATTAAACAACAACTACATCTTTATGGTGTCGTAGTAGTCCCCTCATAACTCACTAAACATTACCTCCTACGCAGATGTAAGTATTATTGTAAACACCATGGTACACGATTACTCTATTATTTCTCCACTATAATTTGTTACATGTATATTCTGAGTACACTAAAATAGATAACTGGCGATTTCCTTGTTTCCTGAGGGATCGGGCTTTTAGCTATCTTATCTTATAGATCTGCTTTAGACCACATCGTCGATTATATTATCAACATGCAAGATGGTCAGATGCGAACTAAGAGAAGAAGAAAAAAACCGGCAACAACGGTTGCTTCTGTACAAATTTCAAATTCAAATTCAAAAATTATTTATTAAAAAATCCATCAGAATGCATGTTTGTTGCGACGCGTGGCCAAAATGTAAGTGTTTATCTGGCGCAACTTTTTTATTGCCATTTAGCGTGATAATGCCGCCAGCATGCTATACACTGCTAACAGGAAGTGACTTCTGGATTATCTTTAGACCCTCAATGGTCTCTGGATAATACAACAGCTGTTCGTGTTGCGTATTAGGCGAAGATAGTAGATAAGGTAGTTTGTTTTTTTGGTAATAAGCCAACTTTTTTTTTTTTTTTTTTTCATTTCAATTAGTACCGTACAACACGAATTACAACTAATGATATAAAAACATATTAAATTAAAGTTAAGAAAAATAAAATAATTATGTCAATTCTAAAATACAATAATGAAACTAATTAATTAAAATGAAAACATAATGGCCATAACACCTCGTCATTGTATACCATTGTGTTGTGTCGTTTTACTGAGTATTTAACCACGATTATATAACAAGAAAAAACACTAGTTACGAAAAATATTACAATGAGCCGACATGTTTTTATCGCGTTTCCGACAAAAGTCCATACCCAATTATGTTTTTTTATTTATTTATTTGTTGAATAATAATAATATTTATTTAATTTTTAATTTATTATTAAATTATTTTATAGAATGGTAACACTTCCAAATAGAAGGCCGTTAGAACAATTTTAAGAAGGAAATGATATTTCAATTTAATTAATTGTATTATTTTAGTCTGGCTTTTACTAGCTTACATGTTTAGTTGAAAAAACGTAGAAAAATAATTACAAAAGCTCTGTAGAAATTTTAATTCAAGACTCTCTTAGATTTATGACATAAAATTTCGCCTTGTTCTTTCGTGCATGAATTCTGAGCTGACCAATCATGAGAGCGATTAATTACGTCGCGCCTCGCGTCAACCTCGTTTGGAAAAAATATTTTGTATTCAGTGCACCTCATTAGTTATGCAGATTAAAATCTTATTTTGAGTTAAATATTTTTTGGTTCTATTGTTTAGTATAGCTTAAAAGGAAAAAGTGATTAGATGACCGTTTCTCAGAAAAAAAAGCCTCGATCTACACACATTTTGTTAGCTCTCCGAACCTGTATTGTACATTCAAGTGATTATAATTCTGATAATTCTAATAGAGAGCTAATAATAAGTAGGATAGCATAAGAATAGAATTTTGATTGATTTCCTGGTTTAGTTGTAATTAGAAATTATACCTGAATTTATGACTAGTGCGCGCTAAAGCCATCTTTTTCTAGAAATCATACGCGATCAAGTTAACGATTATCTTTGATTAATATTCGATGTATGCCTTAAAACTTCATCAAAAGTGGGCTAATAAAGACCCTGCAGTAATTTAGGTTAAATATTAAAGCCATTCATTATCACCTACCGCACGTGTGAACCATCGGTAGTTCCTCAAAAATTCATGATAATTGACAACGCGGGTGACGCAATACGTTTCGAAGATAGTAAGGATGTTTTTCTCCAAATATAAATGCATATGTTCATGTGGTGATTTATTTTTTAGGTGACTTAAGTATAATGATTTTATGAGTCTAATGCCCGTCTGTACTAAAGTCAATAAAGATAACACTTAGCTAAGCATCACCTAAACTAAGTCGAATTTATGCATGTCAAAGGCAAGGACATGTCATACGCATCTATGCGACCTCCTAAGTTTGGCGCAACGCATTTTTCATTGTTAGGTACGACCTAGAGAGTTAAGTATGAACTTAGGAGCTGTCAAAGTTCAATGCAGACGGTCTTAAGTGTGGTCATTTGACCACTATCACAGCCTAAGATGGTAATAAACATTCTTAAATTTAGAAATTGGGAAATTGGGATTGGGATAAAATTGGGATTGTTTAATTTTATTTTTGAAAAATAGTTCTTCTTTTATTTTCTTTGTAGTTCAAAAAATTAAAAATGTATTATAAAAAGTAAAATATGATAAAAGAAAAAAAAAAAAAGGTGCGGTTCCCAGGCGGACTCTGCAAAAAAGTCCTACCACTACTGAGACAACTAGAACTAGAACTACTAGTAAATTGTTTTTTTTTTTAATTACTAAACTTTTTTAAACAGTGCCATCTAGCCTCAAACTAAGCAAGCTTGTACTATGAGAACCAGAACTAGTAGAATTTTTTTTTTGTGATTACATACATGGGATACATAGAAACCCCCAGACAAAGAATAAGCATCCATGTCCATCACACAAATGTTTGTCCTGGGTGGGAATCAAACCCACAACCTACAGCTCAGAAGGTGCAAATCCTCCGACCGAGCCACAAGGCTAGTCAACTACTCATTATACAACTATTAGTTCTACTTCTCTAATTCATAGTACAAGTTCTAGTTGTACTATTTACAATTAGAATCCGTCAAGAAACGTTTTTTATGAAATATGTGGTTAGTTGTCCTACTGAAACGTTTGATGGACTATTAACAAAGGTGAAACTTGTCATTACATCGAAATTATGTGAAAAACGTACAGGACATTTTAATTAAATATGAAATAGGACAGTCAGAGAACGCGTTTTACCCCAAACAGCAGACAAAACTACCGACAGTGGCGCCGATTCTTCAATACCAATTACTCAACTTGTCCTCAGTCCTGTTAGGTAACAGGACTATAATTATCCGTGTCGATTTTCATTTCAATACGTGAGAAAAGGATGGCAACAATTTTACAGCTGTCAAAGTTTAGACTACGGTACAAAAAAAATGATATCATTGCCACCTAAAAAAGTAAATAAATAAAGACAATAGATAAAGAAAACTCATAAGTAGATTTCGTTTGTATTATAGCCAGTTCAAATAACTCGACAATTTATCGATTCGGGATGTTAGTCGCTGCCATTTTAATTAAAAGTTTTTGGTTTATTCTTGCCTGCCCTCATGACCTGCCTTCGACACAAATGAAGCATGGAGGCCGATGAAATAAAAATCTTTCTGTGAATCTTTCTGTGTTTCTTGTGAAAAGTGCGAAACGTACGTTCGTCAATATATGCGATCCAAATATCCGCAAAAATATGCCTTGATATTATATTCGCTATCTTTTTTTTTACAATTGTACATACTAACTTAATACATATTTTTAATAACGTATTCAAGCCAATTTCGATTGTTTTGACTTGTTATTTTTAAGGAAACGTTCGCCCTTCCTTTAAAGCAGATGTGTAGGTAGAGGGTACCGGGTAGGTCCATAAACCACAATTACTTACTTTTTTGCGTATTAATTCTTATGGATTTGATCACAAACTCATCTGATGTAAAGGAGTCGAGGATGGGAAACCTGACCTGGAATGGGAATAGTGAACTGAAGCTGCCGGAACACGCAGTACCTAAGGGTCTTGGCGAAAGATTGTCTTGAGGGTGGTAGCTAGCCAGCCCAGTACTAGAAAGTACCCAACCTACACATGGTTTCCTCACGATGTGTTTCATTACCGGTAGCTCAAGATCATTGCTGGGGTTTGAACCCTCGGCCTGCTGCGTGGAATACAAACGCGCTAACCGCTAAACTATCCTCGCCACAGAGCGCTTTATATTTTGGCTGTGCGTAGAGCTACCTGGACTGAAGGGACTCTAATCAGGCCGCGAGAAAAATCAAAAGTTCTCAAACAGGCCGAAAGCCGGCCCAAAAGTTTTCTCTTGTATAATTAGTGTCAAAACTGGCGTGAAAACTCGTCTGCGAGATGCTGCCGCATACATAATATATCAACTGAGGGTTCTGTATTGCCGGACTGAGGTGCGGCGCGAGTGACAGCGGGGAAATTGAACACAATAATGAATAAACGTGCCCTCGGGACCACATTTAAATGTGGTCATGATTCCAGTAGCTCGGAACTAGTTAATAACTGAATTTCGTGAAACAATTTTTCCAATGTTCGAGAAAGCCCTTTCACGACCATAGCTGTCTCGCACGTGCATTTTCATATTATTGAAGATATTTAATAAATAACTGTGATGTGATATTTAATAAAATTTCCAAAAAGTATATTTTACGCCTGTTAAAGATAACAAATGTTTTAAAGAATCTTTCGTTTTTATATATTTTAACTAGAAGGAGAAGATCAAAAAGAAATATAACTGAAAGTAAGGGTTTTTTAATCTCTTCCGTCACATTAAAAGAGTCAATAGGAAAGTTTCTTTAAAATCTTTAATTTTCTGATCATTAATATTATGCTAAATACAATACAGATTTTGAAAAATACTAGAATACCTACAAAATCTTGTTAATGTTTGAATGAAATAACTGTGGCTCAACTATAAACACCCCTTAAGTTATTATTTAAACAAAAAATAATTTTAATTTAATCTTGGTTATTATCTGTGTGGCCGTATTTACCTAAACAAACTAATTCTATTAATCGTAATACTGCACAGAAATAACACAAAGTAGCACCTATGTATTATTATTTTATATACATTTTTGTTTCTGGTGTCTATAGCGGGATAGCCATTTTCGGACCATATCTAAACTCAAAATCATCATCAAATCATATCTAAACTTAAAAAAAAAGATAGTTGCAAAAAATTAATTGTGGAATTAAACGGATTGTAGCCCCTCGAAAACTGAATGTTGTACCAAACCCTTACTAGCTCCGTTTACCCTTTTCTTAGTGTTAGACAGTTCATATTTTAGGAGCTTCAAAATTTGAATTTACAAGATACTGCTGTATAACAGATAGTATATACTTGACTGTTGTTTGCTGTTACCTCCGCTGCATCATAGGGGTTCGGTTTGAGCGCGAAAGTTAAATATTTTTGAAGATGAAGACCACTCAGTAGGACTTGAAACAAATGATGTATAATTTTTTATTTTGACAAAAGATAAATAAATAAATAAACCTATTTTGTCGATTTTTTCTTCTTAGCTAAAATAAAAAATAACGAAAAGAAAAGTTTTACAACATTTGCAATGTTCTTCCTGAGTAGATGTACATAAATATATGTATTTTATTCAATTCTCGCTCACCAATTTTTTTACCATTAGGTGGACCGATGACATTGTGAAAGTCGAGGGTAACCGGTGGATATCGATAGTTGTTGTTGACTTTTCACACTTACCCCAACTCCCCGCCAGTGGGAATATATCATGATAAAGGAACAAATAACGGATTTAATTAAATTGTAAAATAAAATACATAAACACAGTTACAAATTTCAACATTAAAAAAAAAAACAGATATTAGGGCTTATAAGTATATATTATGAAAAGTCTGTGAGCCCGAAATAAGCACAAGGCTTGTAAATTGTAACCGTTTTTAAAATTATAAAATACCTGCGGTGTTTTTTAAATTCAAACACCCAACACCTTCGAGCTTAGGCGAGGTGTTGCCCTAAATAAGAGACGTGTTACCCTAAAACACCCGGGCGAAGCGGATAACGCCGGATTATACCGGCTTCGACCACAACGTTTTTACGTACCTCAATTGAAAAAAAAGTTAAATTTACGCCGTTTTTTGATGGATATTTAATTGTGATGGAAAACGTATTTTGAGCGGTATTTTTTGTGTAATAAATGGGACCTAAGCAGTTAGAAACAGTAACGAACCTATCAAAAAAGAAAAGTTTTAATTATAGTAATATAATTTGTAGATGCAAGTGGCACATTGTCGGTCGGTGTGGCGGTCTAAGGGGGAGGCCTATGTTCAGCAGTGGACGTCTTCTGGCTGATAATGTAATGTAATGTAATTTGTAGAACCGGGTATATCCTGAAACTGCGACCATAACCACCAGAGGATGGGCAATAGCGTCCTCTTAGTAAACGGCGAGTGTTCTGCGATTTCCCCAGCCACCTGCCTAGCGTGGAGATAATGGCTTCATCCAGCAGTAAAGTCTAAGACCGCATAGGAATTTGTATGAAATTCAAAAAGAACTCCAGGGCATGTCTTTTTTAAAATAATTACTTTAAGTACATACTTATACAAAAAAATATATTTGAAAAGTTGTATACGAATTCCGTAGGGTCATCACCCACGTTTTTAGGGTTCCGTACTTTTAAGAATCTGTCGAAATAATGATGGCATCAAATGCTTATCATCCTCTCAAAGATCCGTGACCCAAAACAAGTTCCTAATTTTTACAAAACTGCATAAGCTGGCGAAGAGGAGTCCTTTTGGGTATAACCTGTAGCCTAAATGGCTTGACCGATTTTGACGAGTGAGGTGTCGTCTGATTCCTCTTTTTGTTTACTACATTTTTACAAATGGAAAAACAACTTTTACTATTTTTTACATTTTGTCATTCTTTTAATAATAATACTTGTTTCTTTCTCTATACTTATTATTTCAGTGTAATTATTGTTGAGACTAAAAAAATATGAGAAAACAAGAATATTAATAAGAATAAAACTAGCCACGTGTTTTAATAAGGAGGTACAGCTTTTATATCGGTAGGCAATGAAAAATCACGTTTCAACCCAAATGAGTAAGCATTATAATCGTACTTTGTTACTATCGCCCTTTTACGTGCGCATTACGACCGACATCAATTATTATTGCACGTGGACTTTATTACGCAAGTGGAGCAAGATAACATTACTTGAGAATAGAGTATACCGCCGTCTTGTGCATACAAAAAGCTTAGTCTAATACCACCCCTAAATGTTATCCCTGACTTCTGACCCTGAATGTTGTTCACTTGTAGATGAATATTTACCAATAAAAAACTTTGACTTTGACTATCCGATTTCGTTTTTTTTTAAATGTTACTAGCTGTTACCCGCGACTTTGTTCGCGTGGACATAAAAAAGTATGCTATGCCCGTCAGTGTAACTCCTTATCAAATTCTATCAAGATCCATTCAGCCGTTTAGCCGCGAAGAACTATTCTCTTAAATACTAGTAAGACTTGCATAAGAGTGAATCACAAAATATTCAGTAAATCGCTTATTACTCTAGTACCTCATAATAATACTCCGTCATAGTTAGAGTTTTTTAAAAGTGGTAATTTGATACACGTCTTCATATTAAACTCATTCTCAATTCGCAGACCGCCTGCCAAGCGCGGGGATTATGAACCCCACCTTTTGCCTTTGTCTGCTGTGGACGTCATCCGGCATGGATGTCATGATGAGAGTTACATGTAAACATATTATTTACTACTAGCTGTGCCCCGCGGTCTCACCCGCTATTCTACAGAAACCGAATGTTTTTCCGGGATAAAAAGTAACTTTTGTATTAATCCAGAGTATAAGCTACTTAAATACCAAATTTCATTCAAATCCGTTCAGCCGTTACAGTGTTGAACGGGAACAAACACACTTACATACATATTTACATAATTATCAACTTACATACTTACACACAAACTTTCGCATTTATAATATTGGATAAGGATAGATAGATAGATAGATAACTTTTTATTATTCGCAGCAGAAATTACATTCATAATACAAAAATCTACTAACTAGTGTAACAATTGGCGGCCTTATCGCTTAAAGCTCAGTTAGCTTAGCTTCAGATCTCGTCTCTAAGGATCGTCAGTGATAATCACACATGGTGATTACCACTTGCATATTTAATATTATTAATACGTAATGATTGGAAATACTTATAAATAAATGCTATTTTTTACCACTAACCTACATTATTAAAGAGTAACGTATTCCTATTCTACCCGACTGCCCAAGAAGAAGGGTAATGCTGTCTAATGCTATCACGTTTACCTGTTAAGCCTGTTGGTAGGATAAAACTGTAAGAAAACTTTAACTGTCTCGATCAAGATGCTCAATTTTTTTTATGATTGAAGTATTGTACCTCAACTGATGCTAGTGTGTGTAGCCGAGCATGGTAGCTACACATGATAGCCAGTTCCCAATCCATTCTGTAAAAAACCGTAGGTGCTTGGCGATAGATTTACTGAGGGTGGTAGCTAGCCAACCAACTTGATGATATTTACCACGATACTGTGATATCCTCACGATTCTCTTACTGGTAGCCTAATGTCATTGTTGTGATTTGAACCTACGCCCTGCGGCGTACCATCCGAATACCCTAAGCACTGAGCTATCATCGCTATAAAAAAGCTATACCTACCACAGTCCAGTCAACACAGAAAAAGCACTTTACAGACAGTTTGATAGTTGAAAGTTTTATCCTTGGAGATTGGTCAATAGAATACACGAGCCGTTCAGCCACAAAATGTATCATGAAACTACTTGGTATAGTTTTAAACGGCCGTACCTATCTAAAAGGTAAGCGCCCCTAGGGAGGGAAACCCATTTCCCGGTGAATTTGGTCACGCAGGACGCTTTGACCCGAAAATTAACAGTTAAACTTTTTAATGTTTTCTGCCTAGTGCCGTGACTACGAAAAGTTTGACGTTGTCACAATTTTTTGTTTCAAGAAATATATTGTTTTTTTAAATTTTATGGAGTGAAAGAAATAATAAATCGAGATTTCGGGATGTTTCCTCGTGGCCTAAGAAGGTTGCCAACGTTCACAGTCACCTATACTTTCCTATCACACAGTACCTATCCAGTATCGGTGATGCTATAAAACACACATAGCAAGCTTTCTCTTTCGCTATGAAATTTTTCATGTCAAAATAATACCAAGTCCTCACTTTCGTTAAAATGAACAGAATAGCGTGCCACCATCCCATATCTGTCGCAGTGTCACCGCCGGTGACGACGAAACGTAAATCCGGTGCGTTCGGTTCGCGTTTACGGTAACAAAGCACTAGGACGCAGTGCGTGTTGCGTCCCGACTCCCCACTCTTAAAATTTTCATTATACTACCCGTTCTCGGAAAGTACCATTGCAAAAAACAGGACAAAAAGCTTTTAAAACTAAATTTTGGCTAAAAAAAAACAGTTTTTATCACCAACTCCGCAAAACAATAGTGGCCACTTGCTTTAAAAAAGTAGAAATGAAAATTGCGCGCGCCGACTGCTTGCTTTTGATTTTTATAACTGAGTTTTCCATTTTTTTGTCTTGTATATTTACCTCATAAGTGTAGTATAAAAGCACTATTTATCACTTGGAAGAAAGTGGTATTCCCAACTAGTGTGTATTAAAACCCTCGGCTGCGCCTCGTGCCTCAAACTACACCCTCATTAATAATCGATCACTTACTCCCCCCGGTGTACAATGTAGTATTAAATTTCTCCAAATAGCGTATCGCAGTTATAGCGCCGGTAAAGACGCAGGTAAATCTTATGCATTCGGTTTGCATTCGCTTACAGTGATATTTATCACTATAAATGCGAAACACACCGATACATCACGTCGCGATACTTCGTATTACTATATTCTTTTCATAAGAAAGTTCATATAGGCTGAGTGTTTATGATGCGGAGCGTTGGTAGAAGATGTTGTTACAAGAAGGATGAAGGCTGGACGAGGGGGGATGAAGACGGGCTAAGACTAGACGGGAGGCTTAGATGATTGTGCCTTCTATCGAAGTGAGCAAAAAAGATAGCAATTAAAACTAATGGGATTTGTAGAACGCGGGAAAAGACACCAAATTGTAACTATGAAAAATAACTTTGTCGTAGCCGATACATCGCAGTCTCAGTGCGGTTCGACCTTTACGATCGTACGTAATGATTTCCTCTAAGCTAAACTTGTGTTTAACTTAATACCTTCAATGGCTTTAGTTTTGTGTTGCTTTTAGCTAAATTGCGTAGCGTTTGGACTTTTGCGTTAGATTGATCAAAGTGATGAGGGAAATTTGTAGTCAGTTCTCGTTTTATTTCAAACTGGTTGCACTCCGAGTTTACTCATACGTTTTCACATTTATGCGAGTTGAAAGTGTAATGTTCTTTCTCTTGATGCTCGATGCTTGGTGGTCGGTTCTGCCTTTTGGTTTATTGTTTTTTTACTCTACAGGAAAGGGTATGCTAATCCGAAAAGGACTCGTAGTACTCATGGTTGTGAACAACTTTTACTATGGGACCAACCCTGAAATCGAGAAAAAATAAACAGCTGATCCATACATTTTGTCGAGTTTTTGAACAGCTGTTTTTGTTTCTCGATTTCTGGGTTGGTCCTATAGTAAAAGTTGTTTGTAATGATCGTTTCGGCTTAGCATACCCTTTCCTTATAACCCTATATATTCCTGCTGCCGTATTTTCAGATGAGGCGGAAATATTTTGACTCGAGATTTACAATCTCCTAGTCACATACAGCCAGGATGACAGAAAGAGAGAGAATGTAAGTTTTGGTTTAAATTCCATCCAGAAGGCTTCAGAATATGAAGGAAGGACTATATACCGATAATTCGCTAGTCACTCTAGGACAATGGTTTCTAACACACAAATAAAATGTATAAACCAAAATGTATATACATAATAATGTAGATATCCACTAAATTGTAAAAAAGATGCAATAAGGTCAAAAATCACATTTAACTTCAATAAAAACCTTGTATTTCAGAAGTAAATACAAATATTATTCCAAATAACTTATGATTCAAATTTATTTAAAAATCCTAGTTTTTTTTTTGCCTAACGGCTCTCTAAGCTGAATAGACCCTGGTCTTACGTAACAGTCCCTGGTCAAGAAAAAAGGCACCACTGCTCTACGACAAAGTTATTATGGTGTATAATGTAGTAGAGGGCATTATACTCACCATCATGCAACCAGCTTGCTCTTTTCCTAAACAAACAAAAACTGAATCCGATGTAAACTAATAGACCAAATTGTTTACACTACGTCGACCGATATCGCATCGCAATTCAAAGTTTTAATCAAACCGTACCGAAAGCGCAAACAACCGCATAACTCACAAACTAATCTAGCACAATAAAACCTATATTACAACGTCAACTATAATATAATTTGTTAACCCTTAGGCCTCGCTTAATATCCGGCTTGATGGTGAGTAGTAAAAGCGCGAATGTTTTGATGAAGTGGGAGCGACGGCTCAAATCAAGGAGATACGGAAATTTAGATGTCCTCGAATTGTTTAAAATGTCCTCAGAGTATTTAGTTACTAACAAACATTTTTATTTAACGAAAATCAATACATCCGATTGCACTATGAATGTACAGTTAGCCTATGACAGTGCGAACATAAACAAGAATCCAACGACATCTAACTCGTCAAAATCGGTCAAGCCGTGGAGGCAATTATTGAAAAATCACAAAAGTATATATACGCTATAAAACTTGCCCTCTCCTTGAGCAGTTGAGTAAAAAATATTGAGGACATTTGGTTAATAGGTAAACCTTTTATGGGGTATAATAATCTTTTACGTCATGAAGAAAAACAGTAGGTATCCTCAGTCCATCCACACAACGAACAATCTCTTCTTGATAGATTAAGATCGGTTGTTGTCTTTAAAAACTAATAGACACTTAGAATGAGGATAAGCGCAGCACAGAAATTTATCTATCATAAAATCAGAAATATCTTAACTATGACATGTTTGAATTTTATGGTAGAAATAGAAAAAACAATATTTTTTAATGTTTATTTTCAATCTTTACTCAAAGAGCCCACGCAGCGGAGGTGTGCTACCCGCGTTATGTTCCTCATTAGTTATTTTTATTATATAATGTTATGTTGACATATATGTTTTTGGTTCTATAGTCTAGTATACTCGTAGCTAAGAGGGAAACGATTACATGGCATTTCCTCGGGCAAAAAATATAAAAAAATAAAATTTTGAAAAGACCTCGAGGTACACACATTTCCGCTACATTTCCGAACTAGCGAAAATGTATAGTATATTATTACCCTTATGAATTAATCATAATTTCTAGGAAAATTACCAATTATTAGATTTTCCATATCTTGTCATCTGCACGCGGAAGTGTATAGCGTTATCTGTTTCTCTAACAATATTATTTACTGTGTACATGAAGGCATACCCTAAGAAACTCCAGTAAATCCCTACTCCACCCGAAAACGTACCATCTCGGAGCGTTTTACGAGTAAACCACGGAACACACTCCTCATTAGTGAGTTCGCGTGATTTTAATATATAAAAGCTTGCGGGCGGGCGGCGGGCGGCAATTTCAGGGAATTGCTTCCTAGTGGCAGTCGGTGGAACTGAGGAGTCATGTTTGCCGTGGAGTTGGGGCTTAGCAAAGATAATAACGTCAAGGGGGTTTCGCTACTGAGCTACCATATTCGACCACACTGTGTATTGAAATTAGAAGCTGTGGTTATCAAACATTTTTATTATTTATCAAAATTCTGGCCTCTACCTTGCTCAAAGAATTATATATCAATTCATCGCGGTAATTCAGCCAGAATTGTGGTATTATAAGATTTTAGGTTTAAAAAAAACCTTGTGAAAAGTGTCACATACCTTTGAATTAAATTCAATTTATATAACTATATTTTATTATAATCTAATAATTACAATCTGTAAAAGCTTCAAAATATTTTCATTTGCGCTTTTATGTAAAAAAAAACACAGAACGGAGTAGAGACGAACGAAATACCGTCTCGAGTCGAAATGTGTGCTGCAACTACAAATAAGACAACAGTGATTTCTACCTAACATGGCATTACGTTATCTACCGTTTTGAGCTACGTAATTAGTTAATTGATAGGTTTTACATCATAGTCTTCCTTATCAAATTTTCTGCTTCGCTTATTACATGTAAAAAAAAAAGTCTGTCTGGAACGTTTTTCTTATAAAAGTCTGTATTCCTAAATTTACCCGTCCACAAACTTGTAACTCCGTGGTAAAACTGCGAATTTACATATTTTTATTGTGGGACCGCCACAATAGGATTGCGGACGAATTAAACATAATGTATGTTTGATTTACGGTATAACGCCTTTAAAAGAGGAAAGCACGACATTTTTTTGTCTAGTTTATGAAACGGGGTCTTTTGGCTTCAGGAAAATAAAAATTAAGGTGTGCATTCTAATAAGTTTATTGGGGAAACGGGAAATGAAATGAGAGAATTTCAGTCTATGCATTTTACCAGCTAAAAGTGTAATCAACATTAAATTGAAGCACGTCTCACCTTCAGTGGTTCATGAGCTTTAATTGTAGCGACAGATCACAGTAAGTTTATCATGATCCGTTACCCCAAGTGCAATTCACTAAAATCCTATGCCACAAATAATTTAATATTGAGATCATTTGCCCCAAACTCAATCGAGAAACCGGAATTGCATTTGTCTGGCATCAGCGATATTCCTAAAACGTGAGGTTTGCGCTCGCCGCCATGGGCACTGGCCACTGGCCAGTGCAGATGAGGTTCAGATTGCGGGAGCGCGATTAACTTGTCTGTCTTCGCTTCACTATCAGACGCGTATCACTGGTTAGGGAGAGTTTATAGAGGGAAAAGGGTTGCGGTTATAAAGCGTTATTACTACTTTACATTGACTTGCTGTGAATTCATTGTGTTGCTGTTCAGTTCACTAAATAAGGTCATACATTTTTTCAAAGCATTTAAATTTAGTATTTTATAATTTCAACAGTGATTAAATTTAAATAATGGTATCGGTCGGTGTGGCGCCCTAAGAGGGAGGCCTATGTTCAGCAGTGGACTTCTTATGGCTGATGATGATGATGATGATGATGACTAGCTCTCTCTATCGCACGCACGGGAAACAGGAACAGCTATACAGTTTCAAATATCGAATGCACCAAAACCTCGCGTAAGGATTATCGTCATAAGAGACTTGCGACTCGCGAACCATCGCTCGAAGAACAGATAACCGATGGGTAAGAAAGGTTCTTGAGTAGCGACCACGAGCTGGATGACGCAGCGTACGTAAGCCACCAAAATCGCTCCTCTCCTAAAAACAAACCCATCCTTAACCGATTTTGATGTATATCCAACCTGAATGGTCGGGCTTAGAATTTAACGCAGTGTAGGTTACGGTGTGCGTTTGTAATCAAATACAGCTGCCAAACGGCTACTGGACTCGGAAATGTCAAGCTAATACAGCCTTTATTATCTACCAGCTAAGGTTCACAAATTAGCTTATAGAACATTTTAATTGGATTGCGGTCGGCTATAGACGAGATTTGGAAATGCACTTGTAATTTAATAGGTAATTGTTTTGAGTTTCATTAGAAACTGCTTTCAAAAATAATAAAAAAATTAGAATATTTATACCCGACTGCCCAAGGAGGATAATGTTTGTAAAGTGTAAGTATGTATGTATGTTTGAGTGTGTCTCTCCATGCCAAATTTTATCGAAATCAGTTTAGGGTGGAAAGGTAACAAACACAACTATACATTTGCATGTATAATATTAGTGTGAAGTGTGAGTAGTGTGATGATGTGATTGGTATGACTCGTATCATAGAAAAAATATACGAGAAGAATAAAAATATCAACAAAAATGAACGCCGGAAAAAACAGAATAAGATTTATTTAGTCGGCTAATGTTCAAACCGCTATAAAAAAATATGCTTTAAATAGAAACATATTAGTTCACCCAAAAAAAATAATAATTACTTGGTCGGCTAATGTTCAAACCGCTATAAAAGCCGTTGAATATAATTATGCTTAAATTAGAAGCATAGTTCAAATCAGATTGCAACATGCGACGAAAAAAAAGATGGTTCCAAAAATAATGTCTTCACCTCTTAGAACCTAGCGAGCTTTGCAAATAAAATATAAATTAATAATTTTACTGATATTACTAATGCAAAAATATTCATAACAAGTAGCGTTATTTCTCCGTACCATTACGAATGAATTAATTTGGGTTTGGGGATTAAAGACAAGAAGTGAACATTACAAAAGCTACAAATCTAGCCACTTTGCAAAATGGCAGACTCATAAAAACAATGACAAGACAAATGAAACTCGTAACAATGTAATAAAATGTAAAATGCCGGAACCAACAAGAAAAATACATTAAAAACAATACATTCGCAAAACGCTTCGCACATTAACAGGACTACAATATTTTATTACACGTACGATTGAAATAAAAAAAAAAACAATATACATGTATTTGTCCATTGCAAAAGGAATTTTTTGAACCGCGTATTTTAAAAAAAGAATAAAGAACACCATTTTATCCGAGAGTAGTTGGAGCCCGGCGGCTGCGGGTAAAATGGCGTTTTCATTGAAATTAAAATGTGAAAATTGAAAAAAACATGTCCGTGTTCTGTAAGGTTCAATACGACCACTCCAGGAAACATGACAACGTAATGCAACGTTTTTGGCAAGCCTTAATTTCTACTGCAAATCATGTATATAAAAAATACTTCAGAAAATCATTTTTTTATATGCAAAAGTTGCATGTAAACTAGGTTTGTTCATGCACTGGTCAAGCGCGTGTAAAAGGTACGTCATATGTCATGTGATGCTACTACTTATTTATTAAGTACTTTTGTAAGTATGTTAATATTGAGCGATGTTGAGTGCATCTGCATACCCAGAGGCAATGCAGCCTGTCGTTTTTTAACCAGCCGTTGAGAGGCGGGTAATCAATATTGTAGTACATCGCAACAAAACGCAGTAAAAAAACCGTGTTTGTGTGCAACAAAAGTACAGTAAAAACTGTGTTTGTGTGACCGGATAACAATTTTTATCCGGCCCTGGCGGATATGGGAAAAATGGAGCGGTGTATTAAATTGTGGATATTTTTGTTTGCAGACGGTATCGGCGCTGACAGTTATTGGGTATACTGGATTTTTTTAATACTGTTAGAGTCAAAATTCATCCAGCCATAGAGCTATCATGTACTACTTACTAGAGGTGACTTCGCATTACGATGCGTTGAGCTTCTTTCGCACCAGTATTAGTTGTAATCCCGCGTTTGTTATATTAGACAATCAAATTTCTATAGATAATACAAGCAGCCGGTAGCGCTACCACTTTCAGGATAACAGTAGTCACAAGGACAGGCTTCTGACGTTGAAGTGTGTGCGCGTTACAATATGAATCAACTTTCAGAGTTAAGTTGCCAAGCCACAAGTTTAAAAACAACTTTTAACTTACATGTGGAAGTACAGAACTAATTTCCTTCCGAACCTCTTTGAGTAGGAAAATTCAAGAGCACTTGCTTTTTTGCGAGCTCAAAACTCTTATGCACTAATCGCTAAACAGCCTGCCCGTAGCCACTCGAGAAACTTTCCTTTGAAGGCCCTCTTGGCCTTTATGATGCTCAGGGTAGGCCAAGTTTGTGAAGGCTTTTTTTTGTAAGTTGAGTGTGAATTTCCTAAAAATATGTTGTATTTAACATAATATTTATATTTATATAAATGAATCGCCGCTCATTAGTCTCGCTAAAATTCAAAAACTGCTTGACCGATATTTTGATGATATTTTTTTTATTGTGTTTGTAATTGTCAGGATAAGATAAATGAAGAGTTTAACGAGGCCGAAGGCCGAACATCATTGCATACTAAGTTGCGGGCATTAGCTAGTCATAAATATTTAAAAGATGTTTTCGTTTTGATATTTTGATTTTTAAATTTACGCAGAATATAACTCTTAATACTCACTTTTCCTGGACTTTTGGCATAATATAATAGGACAAGGATAACAAGGATACTTTCATAATCAGAATGAAGCATGCGCTGAATACTGTGAAAAGGGCAATTTAAAGCTTGATCCTCGCCCGCGGACTAGGGTTTTCGATTTCTCGACATGTTTTGTAGCTCGAGTTTCGAGAATTTTCGACAGTAATTTCTCGAGATTTTCGAGTCGTTCGAGATTTTTTTACACGTTTAAAAACTTTCGAAAAGAAGTTAAATACTGTTTTAGAATAAACAACATATTTATTATTTACCCATGAAATCAACCTAACACCTCTGTTGACGCCAAATTGCGCCATCTATCGCACTCGCCGCGAACTTGCATCGCACGTCACTCAACGACGTCATAGCTTCAATAATTAACTGTCAGATGCGATTCCCGCTAAATCCTTTCTCCTTATCCAATCGGGCGCACCTACGTCACTCATCATAAAAAACTGTTCCGCAACGGTCGCGCGCGGATTGACCGCCCGGCTTTTTACCGCGCCTTTCATACCGAAGAAACATCTCCGAACGCTTAATCTCCACGGCCGTGGAGAAGAAGAAGACAGGCAGCAGGACAACACCACCAGCCTCGCAGGTGCGCAACTGACCAGGAAAAACCAGGTGTGCCCACAATCATACCATTTTCCGACATTCTTTCCGTACATAACCTTCGCGTCTCTTTTTCACATTTCGCTACTCCGCAGGTCCTTCGAGAAATATAAATTAATTTGATAGGGTTTATTCGCGTATGCGAAATCCGTAACGCATCATCAAGCGTGTGCGCAGTGCCAGTGATATTTCCAATAAATAAGCTGTCGCCGCCCCATGCTTTTGGCCCATTTCGAGCCGTATCTGAACCGGCATTCCTTGTGAATACCACAATTTTACCTACTTAACATATCGAATCTCATGTAATCACTCATAGATAATAATATACTATATAATTCTTGCAATTTACGGAAAGTGCGGTTAGTGTGCAAAAGGTAATATAATCATAATCTACGCAGAAAAAGTCGCGCCCAAGAACCTTCCAAACACGTCAGGAACGTCTTTGGGCATTGTAATTACCGTTAGGTACGGAATTATTATTACATTAGCTTTGCTGCCTATCGGATAATTTCATAATTTCGAATTATTTCCGCAGTTCGCAGTGAATCGCTCGCCATAAAGTTCTCAATTTACCCACATTTTGTCGTTAAAACTATCTTCGAAACGTTATTTGTGCAAACCAATTATTTAATAAGGAGAATTCTGTCGTGCAAACCTTGAAGGCAAATATTGCTTATTTTCGCTATTTTTGAGTAATAATCTACGTACAATATTGTGTTATAAGCTGTGTTGTGTTATCATGTCAGTTATTGTGTGAATCCTAAATAAAAGTGTACAAACAGTTCGTCATATTGGGCGCATTCCGTAAGTGCTTGATATAGTGGAAAGCGCTTTCACACTTGTGCGAAATTAACGTAGCGTTTTTTAACTTAGACTCAATTCTTTGGTTTTAACGAATGTGTTTTGAACATTAGTACGTTACCCATCACACTTGTACATCACTCCCACGTAGTGTTTAACACTTGAATTCGAGTTTTTGTTTATCGGCTGTGTCACACGAACATATCGGCTTTCACATTTGTACATTATTCTCGCGTATGGTTTCAAATTTGAATTAGAGTCGCAGTCATATCAGATGTGCTTTCACACTGGTGTATTGTGGCCATTATACTTACTGGTGCATTATTTTAGTACGCGTTTTAATTTTATTAATAATAACTTTATATAATATATACATGCAATATACATATAAATAATTAGTTTTAGTCGTTTTGAGTGTGCTTTCACACTTGCGCTTAAATTAAGTCATACTGGTCATTTGAATCGTGAACAATGGCTACCGCTAGGACGGAGGCTAAGCTAAAGGCTGCCGATAAACCTGTACCCTCAACCGAGGAGATTAAGTTACAATTAGCCTTAGCTAAGAGGAACAGCTTGTTCTCACGTCTCCAGACTATCTTCGACTATACTAAGACGGTTGAAACAGATGAGCATTCTCGTGAAATGTTTCTATGTTCTTGTGTAAATATTGACAATCTACGAAACGAATTTAATAAAGCTTCCGACCACTACTATGAATTAAAATTATTAGCAGAACCTCATTCTAGTGTGGAAGATCAGGTGACAAATTTATTTAACTCGTTTGAGGACTTGTGTTGTCGTGTCAAGTACACGTATAATAAACTATCGGCTGGTACGAATGCCTCTTCCAACAGTAGCGTGTCTAAGGCCAAGCCTCGACTACCTGCCCTCGAAATACTTGCCTTCGATGGAGATATTCGCTCGTGGCCCCTGTTTTATTCAAACTTCAAAACCGTTATACATGAAAATCACTTGCTCACGGACTCTGAGAAGATGTACTACCTACTGGCGAAGCTCTCTCCAAAGGCTCAGTCCGTCTTCTCAGGGCTTACTCCGAGTGGAGAAAATTACCGCGTCATACTAGACTCGCTCATAAGGCGATACGAAGACAAGCGCGCGCTCACCTCCGCATATTTAAACAGCGTCTTCGACCACAAGCCCTCAAGTACCGCATCCATTACTAGCTGCGAAGCATTCTTCGACAAGTTTGTCGCATCAGTTAACGCTTTAAAGAATTTACGCTTAAAAGACGTGGCAGACGTCATGTTCTTGAATATCGCGCTCAAAAAATTGGACAATGAGACCGTGCGCTCATTTGAAATGGCGTACCGAGAGTCTGAGATACCTACCTTTGATAATTTGGTCACCTTCATGAAGGGTCAAATGAGGATTTTGCAGAATAAGGATTGTGGCGCTGTCCTCCCTAAAAATTCTCCCAGCGTGCCTGCTTATAGCACGAAGGCTTCGAAGGTGCCTCAGCCTCATTCGTATGTCACCCTCTCCAACCCGCACAAGTGCTTATGCTCTGATATAGCGCATGATCACTTGTTCAAGTGCCCAGCATTCGCAAGCCTTTCGCCTAGTGAACGTTACAAGCGCGTTAAGGACAGGAGCGCTTGTGTTAACTGCTTGAGTACCAAACACAAAGCCGGTGACTGTTGCTCGAACTCAGTTTGTAAAAAATGCGCCTTAAGACATCACACGCTATTACACTTTGAGAAGGTTTCTGCCGATAAAGATAAATCCGTGGAGCCCCCCGCAAAATGCTTAGTCACGTACGACACCGTAGCGCACACCAGCACTGCACGGGACGATAGCCCCGCCGAGGTACCCGCGCTCGACGAGTGTCGTAACTCGCATTCCACGATTCTACTGGCCACTGCAGTAGTTTTAGCATACGACAACCACGGGGATCCCAAAGCTCTTCGGTGCCTCTTGGATAGTGCCTCAGAATCAAACTTTATAACATCAAATGGTTGCAAGTTACTGGGCATAAAACCAGAGGGCGCTTTTGCAAGTAGCGTTAAGGGCATCGGTGGAACCGACCAACCGATTATAGGCTCAGCCGCCTTTTCGTTTATGTCGCGGCACGATCCCCGCATGAAATTCAAAATTACCGCACTAGTGCTGGATCACATAACAGGTAACCTACCTAGCTGTCCAGTTAAATTATCCGCTTTACCGCATATAAAGAACCTACCGCTCGCTGACAGTTCATTTGCTGTTCCGGGACGCATTGATGTACTTATTGGTGCTGCCCTCTTTCCGCATCTGCTTCTCCCACATACGGTGCGACATGCAGGTCTGCCGCCTGCGATCCATACCGTGCTGGGTTACGTACTCATGGGATCAGTTCCTGCTCCGCACTCACACTCAGAATCACCGCGCGTCAATTGTTGCTTCGTACCACAGAGCGATGTGGATGAACGCAACGTTGATGATCTTTTAAGGAGGTTCTGGCATATTGAAGAATCTCCCTTGATTAACCCACCGCCTCAACCCATTGAGGACGTCGAGTGTGAACATTTTTACCGCGCAACCACCGAAAGGGATAAGGATAGCGGCCGCTTCTCTGTGGCTCTTCCTTTTAACGCTGACGTATTCTCGTTAGGGAATTCGTTCGAAACCGCGCGCAGGCGCTTCTTCTCTTTGGAAAAGAAGTTAGAATCCTCGCGCGAACTACGCGTCGCCTATGACAAATCTATCCGCGAGTACCTCGAAAAAGGTTACTTATCACCCGCTCCGCTCTTTAGCATAAACGATCATGAACCATCTTACATAATACCGCATCACGCCGTAGTACGGGATAACGGAAAATTCCGTTCTGTTCTCGATGCCAGCTGCAAGACTAGCACTGGTGTTGCCTTGAACGACATCTTACATGGCGGTCCCAATTTGCAAGGTGATTTGTTCACTATCATTCTTAATTACCGCTTATTCCCGATTGCGCTCTCCGCTGACTGCAAGCAGATGTTTCTACAAATCGGCGTGCGCAAGTCTGATCGTCGATTCCAGCGCATGCTGTACAGGTTCAACCCTAAAGAACCTTTGACAGTTTACGAGTTCAATCGAGTCTGCTTCGGCTTGAAATCTAGCCCCTATCATGCCCTGAGGACGGTCAAAGGTCTCATCGAGGAGGAAGGAGACACGCTTCCAAAGGCCGCTGAGGTCGCATCAACCTCATTGTACATGGATGATGTCGTTTTCAGCGAGAGAGACGTAGATACTGCTATCACCGCATCGCAGCAACTGATCGAGCTCTTCAAGCGAGGCCAGTTCGACTTAATAAAGTGGACTAGCAACTCAAAAGCAGTGCTAGGCACCATTCCCGCATCGCATCGATCGCCCGAGTCCCTTGAATTCGAAAAACCTGCGGAACATAAAATCCTAGGGCTTCGTTGGTCGCAAGCAGACGACTGCTTCGAGTTCTACGTCGCCCGCCAAGTGAATGACAGAACTTGGACAAAACGATCGATTTTATCAGAGGTTGCTAAACTTTGGGACATTATGGGCTTCGTGGCGCCAGTGATATTATATGCGAAGCTGCTGATTAAAGAGTTGTGGTTGTTAAAACTAGATTGGGATATTTCACCGCCCGAAAGTATCGTTAACACTTGGCGAAGTTTCTGCATAGGTTTACCAAAGCTAAACGAATTAAGAATTCCACGCCACCTCGGCGTATTCGACGGTTCCGTGTTTAGGCTGGTAGGATTCGCTGATGCTAGCGAGGCTGCTTATGGAGGTGTAATTTACGCGCACGTTACTCGCGATAGCGACGTCACAGTCAACATAATTTGCGCTAAAACAAGGGTCGCTCCCGTAAAACCACAATCTATTGCAAGACTTGAGCTGTGCGCCGCCGAGTTGCTCTCAAAGCTTTTGCGCCAGGTCCATGATACATACAACGGACGCCACAAAATTGCCGACATTTACGCGTTTTCTGACTCTAAAGTAACTTTGTGTTGGCTCAACGCCTCACCGCACCGCTGGCAAACTTTCGTTGCCAACCGCGTCGTTAAAACAACCGACAATATTCCCGCTCGACATTTTTACCATGTCGCAGGAATCGAGAACCCAGCTGACTGCCTGTCACGCGGGCTCGTTCCTAATGACCTCATTGGTCACCCTCTTTGGTTCCACGGACCATCGTGGCTTAAATTGAGCCCAGACAACTGGCCTATCAACAGGGTCGACGAATCTGAGCTGGATAGCGTCCCTGAAGAGAAAATTCGGGCACATGTCGTTGAGTCGAGAGAAATCTGCAAGTCCTGGATTCAGTCTTTGTCCGAGCGAACGTCGTCTTGGGCAAAGTTAGTCAAGGTTGTAGTTTTTACGCTTCGATTTGCGCGAAAACTTCCGCGTCGGGAAGCGCTCATCGCAACAGCAAGCGACATGAAGCTTGCCGAGCAGATTATACTTAAAGACGTTCAACAGAGGCATTTTTCTAAGGACTTCGATCTTCTCAGAGATGGCAAAGATTGCTCACCTGCTCTGATCAAGCTCAGTCCATTTATAAAGGACGATCTTATTCTTGTCGGAGGTCGCCTGAACTCCTCGTCGGAGAATTTCAATAGAAAGCACCCTATTGTGCTACCGCGCCGCGACAGAGTTGTCGATTTAATCATAGACTATCATCACCGCAAGCATTTGCACGCAGGACCAGAATTGATGATGTCCAAATTGAGGGAAAACTACTGGATTCTTTCGGCGAGATGCGTAATTCGCCATCGGATACACTTGTGTAACGCATGTCACAAGCTGAAGCCGCGACCAGGATTCACTCCGATAATGAGTGACTTACCTGAAATACGAGTTAAAGCAGCTGACAAAGCCTTCTCGCACACGGGCTGCGACTACGCTGGGCCTCTACAATGCACGCCAACGCGCGCGAGAGGCGTTAAAGCCCGCAAAGTATACCTTTCGATTTTCACGTGTATGGCCACTCGTGCCGTGCATATTGAACCAGTTTTCGACCTCAGCACAGCCAGCTTCATAGCGGCCCTCAAACGCTTCCTCTGTCGTAGAGGTCCTGTGCAATGTTTGTACAGCGACAACGCCACTTACTATTGTGGAGCCAATTCATATTTGCGTGACCTGTATGTCTTTCTAGACAAGGAATATCGACCCCGCTTCGAAGAAATACTTGCGGAAAGTAGAATACGCATGATTTTCATTCCCCCGGCATCGCCCCATTTTGGCGGATGTTGGGAATCTATGGTTAAAGCTATAAAAACGCACTTCTTTAGGGTCATAGGCGGGCAAACTCTTTCGTACGAGGAGCTCACAACAACATTAACGCAGATAGAATGCATATTAAATTCTCGCCCTCTCACTGTTCTCAGTGCGGATCCTTCCGAACCCACTGCTCTAACGCCCGCTCATTTCCTAAATACCGCGCCACTGCTCTCTCTTCCCGCGGCCGAAGTATTACCATCTTTCAACCAGATCGTACAAAGACATACTCTGCTTGACAAATTGGTCCAATCATTCTGGAATCGTTGGAGAAGCGAGTATTTACACACGCTACAAACCCGCGAAAAATGGAACACCTCTTCGGTTCCGATTAGAAAAGGAGTTGTGGTTATTATAATGAACGATAACGCCCCGCCTCTTTCATGGCCTCTGGGGGTCGTGAACGAGGTATTTCCGGGCAAGGATGGTCAAATTAGGGTCGTTTCAGTGCGAACTGCCCGCGGAACGTACATCCGTCCGGTAGCAAAGCTAAGCCCTCTGCCTACGCAATAATCTTTAGCTTTCTAGTTTTCGTGTGAAACATTTATTGTAGTTTTAGAATGTAAGTTTACTTAGATCATAATTGTATACCTTTCGCACAACCCGCACAATCCAGACGCTACTATAGCGCTCTATTATTCAATTAATTCCCTTTAAAGGTGACCCTTTAAGGCCGGGAGGATGTTGACGCCAAATTGCGCCATCTATCGCACTCGCCGCGAACTTGCATCGCACGTCACTCAACGACGTCATAGCTTCAATAATTAACTGTCAGATGCGATTCCCGCTAAATCCTTTCTCCTTATCCAATCGGGCGCACCTACGTCACTCATCATAAAAAACTGTTCCGCAACGGTCGCGCGCGGATTGACCGCCCGGCTTTTTACCGCGCCTTTCATACCGAAGAAACATCTCCGAACGCTTAATCTCCACGGCCGTGGAGAAGAAGAAGACAGGCAGCAGGACAACACCACCAGCCTCGCAGGTGCGCAACTGACCAGGAAAAACCAGGTGTGCCCACAATCATACCATTTTCCGACATTCTTTCCGTACATAACCTTCGCGTCTCTTTTTCACATTTCGCTACTCCGCAGGTCCTTCGAGAAATATAAATTAATTTGATAGGGTTTATTCGCGTATGCGAAATCCGTAACGCATCATCAAGCGTGTGCGCAGTGCCAGTGATATTTCCAATAAATAAGCTGTCGCCGCCCCAACCTCGATATACTAAAAAAAAAAGAGCAAAGCCTGCCTTGCCGTGGAATAGGCGTTAGCAAAGTTGTATGGAATTTCATTGCTGGTAAGTTTCAGCCACCTTTGAAAATCCACTATTGTCGAGTTTAATCATTGAGTAATCAGGTGCAAAAGATTTTATTCAGAAATTTGGCTGTATAGCTGTATAGGTATATGCAGTACAGGCATCATAGCCTAATTTAGAAAAAAAAGCGCGGGGGACAGACAAGAGTAGACAAGATTCACATCAATTAAATACATAGAGGCTCCCAGTACGTCCAAATAAAGATAATTTGAGCACAATAAATACCTACAAGTACGCAACGCGTGCAAAAAGGTGAGTGTGATCACTCTGTCATTTTTGCATTCGTTGGATTTATTGTAAAAGTGGCATCGCCTACGGCTTTCAAGGGAAAACGCTTGGTGCTCGAAGCCTGCGCATGGGTTTCACATTGCGTACAGGCGGAAGTAGTAAGCTACGCGCTTCTGGTAAGATTTTGTGTATTTTAGTATATTTTCATTGATTTCTCAACTTCTCGACATGTTTTTTTTTTATCTCGCCCTCGAGTGGAATTCTCGACTTTTCTCCCTTCGAGAAATCTCGAGCGAAAACCCAACTTCGGACCCTCAAAAACCTACAGTGTCGTTTCCGTGCTTTTCACATAGCGGCAACTGATACCCTTTGAAAATGAACTACCTCCCGCTATCAACTTTGTCATGGAAAACCAATTTACTCTGCCGAGCTCACTTTGAGCAGAAAAAGTGAAAAACAGAAATAGTGAATATTTCAGTCGTGCCGTCTGTATGTAAAATTTGTATCAAAATTTAATACGAAACAAAATCCCTGAAAAATCCGAATGCGTGCGATGGGTACTTCCGACAGAGGAAGGTATTACCTCATAAGTAGTAAACAGTAAGGATCTTACGTCAATTTAAGAAGCACTAGATCAGGGATGGCCAGCCTGATTGGATCCCAAGATCTACAGTTTACTGACGAAACCCTGTGCGATCTACCAATTACATATTTATTGAAATTTTAAATTACATAGTATAGTTTTGTATACAATTATGTAGTATTTTTATTCTATTAAAAGGGAAAACATAAAATTGCAAATTATTCATAACAAAAGAGTTACTGTGTGGAAAAGAAGACAAATAACATGATGGAACAGCGAGAGAAAAATGATACAAAATGGTGCGCGCAGCATTTGGCGATTACGTTGCATTGTCTGTTTTACGTATTTTATACAAATACATTTAATTATTAAGTATATTAAACTTTCATGTTTTTGCCTTGCCGCGATCGAGTGGTTGGCCACCCCTGCCCTAGATGTTTTAAAAAATTGTTGTTGCCAGAATCGGACAAGCCTAATGCAGTGTCCACCTGGGGAAGTTTCACACCTGTTATTAGGCCTCTATGAAAAAATATTTTTTATAAATTTCATTGAAATCAATCAACTAACGAGATGGAATGGCTCAGGATGACGAGTACAATGCGATTCTGGATTACAAAACTCCGAGTTGATTTACATTCTGTAAAAAAGTGTGTAATACAGATATTGTGACGTAACGTTTGTGTTCGTCAGAATATACCCTATATACTATTTACCCTTACTGCATTTTTTACATGTATAATGTTCCAACATTGTTACTAGACATAATATTTTTTTTCGTCATTGCGTCGTTTCCCTGCAAAACAAGGCTTTGTAAAACCCGAATGAACTAAGCGTATTAGGGCTGCCACAAAAAATAATGCTTAGATAGCTTTGTGATTTGGCAATGGTGGGCTTACCTATACAGCTTCAACTATTGGGAAGGGGTGTTAGCGGATTTTCCATATTCTCACATTGACTGATATACGGAACCAATGTGGGTTTTGCTTTGTTCTGTTGTGTTTTTTTCGAATGGTTACTTGCAAGCTACCTCCGAATATCGGCGTGATACATTTTTGGTGTTGCTGTAGTGATCAATGTTTTCATAAGATGTTTTTTTTTCAAGTACCGCTTACGAATAATAAATAATTAAGAAAATTATTTGAAATGTACCTTTTAGTATACTCAGAAATATTTTGGTAAATTTGATTAAATTAAATAATTCGAATGTAATAATGAAAAATACGAAACTGATCTTCTACAATCAAAATCAATGTATCATTAAAATCAGGTCCCTGCAACAGCCTTTTAAGCATCCCAATGCTAGCATATCGGCCTACCCTCGAAGCGTGATTGGGCCATATCCACCACGCTGGCCCAGTGCGGGTTGGTGGATTCTCATACGCCATCGAATTTCTTATCCGGAAATATGCAGGTTTTCCTTCACTGAAAAGCCAGTGGTTCCTAAAAACTCATTGGTACGGGCTTACGGGCCCGCCGTGATTTGAAATATAATTTAAATGCCCAAATACATACAGCTTTTGACACTGATATAATATATCTTACCAAATGCCAACCCTAGTTTCAGTCCAAGCATTAGCCAGTGGTGCTCAGCGCCTATCTTCTCATAAAGTAACGAAAAACATCGCCACTTCAGCCCACTCGGATGTAAGCAAAGGATGTAGCCGGACATCTGCCATCTGACAGCCCTAATTTACTTTTTGTTGACTTCTGTAGGTACACTTGGAAAAATGAAAAAGCCTAGATCCTACCTTACGACTGAACCTTTGGTTTTCCCCACTTCATGTCCGAATAAAAGGTATTTTTCCGTTTTCGTAATGCACACTACTGTCTTACTCAAATACCTAAATGTCATTCATATAGGTAAATTTCAATAAAATTGTTTCAGATAATTCGAGGAACCGATAACCGGTGGGAAGAAAGGTTCTTGAGTGGTGACCACGAACCAGAACGACGACATTGTGAAAGTTGCGGGTAACCGGTGGATGCAAGTGGCCCGTTGTCGGTTGGTGTGGCGGTCTAAGGGGGAGGCCTATATTCAGCAGTGGACGTCTTATCGGTGATGATGATGATGATGATTCAGATGAATACTAATTGTAATTTTTAATAATTTAATTAAATAATTACACTAATACTTTAAAAAAAAAATGATTTGTTACAAAATTAATTTAAAAGTATATGAGTGTAAGTGTAAGTGTAGATTTTATGCAAAGTTTCAGAAATTTATTAAAACAATGTATCAGATAAATTAAAAAGAAATCCAGGTTCATAACACTTTTGCTACAGATTAATTAGAACTTTTGTTTCAGGTAAGGTTAATTTATTTTTGGTAGTGTTTTTTTGTAAAGTAATAGATTCCTTATTCATATTACATTACACGCAATATTGCAGTGAAATAACTAGAGATTTGTTATAGATACAGTTTTGAAGATCATTTTCCACAAAGTAACATATGATTTAATCAACAACCCGAGGGTTCCCTAGTTTGCTACGAAACCCTAAAAATGCAATATCATATTACTTTAATGAAAAGCAAATTCCACGAGGTACTAACATAACTTCTCACTTCTAAAAGTTAATATGAACTCATACGTCGCTTATACTAAACTGTGGTTATTTTCAATGAAAAAAGGAACGAGCGAAATTCTCCTGCGTCGGGAATATTTGAATAGTTCCCATTTCGGGCGGCCCCCGGGCGTTTTACTAGAAATATGTATTTCAAAATTTTAACTAGATTAGGAGCTAGTGGATTTCAATATTACTTGAAAGATGACCACTAGTCGAATGTAATATTTTTTTTATAAAAATGAATAAGTACATTTAAGGTCATTATCATATAATCCTTAAGACAGCTTACATATTATTAAACTTAAACGAGCATACTTTTAACAGTGAGGTATGTACTTATTCACAATAATTAATATAGCATTAGCAATTTGTTTTGAAGTTTGCAATTCTGGTTGGCACTGAACTGTTATGCGCAAGCGTGACGCTTGCCATCAGGCGAGCGACTTGATCATCTCGTCCTCCCAGGACTATGAAAACAAAACGGTTAGTGCATCAAACAGCACATTTTTTGAGAATGTGTCAAAGGGTACTTTTTAAATTTTTGAAGATTTACTGGGGAGACTGAAGAATTCTGCATGTGAAGTTTTAATCTGCTTCCGAAATGGCCGAAGATTTCTTAAAGTTTTGTTCATTTATTTATTTAATTAGTACATTATTAAATTAAAATAATTACACTTATTACTTAAATGACAACCGACTTCATACTTTAGCTTCTTCTATAAACAATTTTTAGAACATTACTATTAGTACTGACGGGATTTTCACCACGGTTATTAGTAATAACTAATTAGTAGTTATTGGTTCTAATAGTAATGTTGTAAACCACCACGAAAGTCTAAAACAATTTTTAGAGTTATGGTTTTTGTATCTAAGATATTATTTATAGCTAAATTCTCTATACCTACCAACTTAACAGAATGTCAGATTTTTGTCAGCATGTGATTGTTTTATCCATCTAATCCTGACCTAAAACACGTATTTCAAAATTTCCAACGTAACCCAACCCCTTTGGCTCCGTCAGGCATTCTGCATGAACTTTCATTGCCAATAAAATTTAATGAATGAAACTTGTTTTATATGAGCGAGTTTATTTTTCGTTTCCCGACGCGGTTTGTGAGGTGTTTCGGGAAAACGGGATTTTCGCTTTTGCGAGATTTGCGAAGCTTTAGACGGGATAAGCTGTGGAACGTGAAACACGTCTTTTGGCTAATTAAGTTTTGCTGCGGATATGAGGAAATGTATTTGCCAGAAAGGGTTACACAGTCAAATTAATTTAAGTACTTAGGTAGCTATTGTACTTATTTCCCATTCCTCTGGCGAAATCACAAACTATTATAAAAAAATAACCTTAAAATTGAACGGAAACAGAAGTCTTACTCCGAAAAAACTACCACACTGGGTTGGCATGGGCTAGTAATGATCGTGATAATTATCGTTCGCTGTGGCGCTCTAAGGGGGAGGCCTATGCTTAGCAGTGGACGTCTTCCGGATAATGATGATGATGATTAATCCTCATCATCATCATCATCATCATGATAATTCATCATCATCATCATCACCATGACGATGTTTGATGATGAAATCTTAAATGTGGGCACTAAAATAGGTATAAAAATAAAATAAAATTTTCTTAAATCTAATTATTAGCTGTACCTTGGTGAGTACCATGTTCTGTGCTCACGGTTTGGATCGCGGATTCGAATAGAACTTTCATGAAATTATTATATAATGTATTATCGGTGATCTGTTGTGTGTACCTAATAAATAAGTACCTAAAATAACACTAAAATGGGTCTAAAAATAAAATAAAATTTACTTAAATCTAATTACTGGCCGTTCCTTCCTACCTAAAATAAAATTATAGTATTGTATATATACAATTGTACAGACAATTCTATTATAATAATACACTAATAAACTTTGTGCTCATAAAAAAAGTCAATAGCATTACTTCCACTGCAGTTTCTTCTGAAGCCTCAACATCTAATCCTTTTCCATTTGCATTGAATGAACATAGAAAAATACACAAGCAGTTGGCTATTGACAGCACAAAACATAAAACTGAAATCGCTACTAGTGCTCTTGAACAATTGACCGAGCATTGGCTGTGGTCCAACCTACGAGCGAAATCGACTTAAATTTTATCACAAAACATTTGTCAAAAGAAAGAAAAAGTTTTCTGTTATGACAGTTCCTTGGGTGATCCACTCTCTTAAAATTAAGTGCGGAGCACTTTGGAGGCTCACTGTCAATTCAAGAAGGTAACGCTATCCTTGCCCAGAACTCGAACAGCGCGTAATACTTCAAAAAAGCACTTTTTCAAATATTTAAAAAATTCTACTTCATCTATCTACATTATCTAACTCGTCGCAATACTCGTAAGTAGTAATATTATTAGTACTACTACTACTAATAGTACTACTACCACTACTTTCTAGATGAAGTAGAAATTTTTAAATATTTGAAAAAGTGTTTTTTTTTTAAGTATTAACGCCCCCTTCGAGTTCTGGGTAAGGATGGCGTTACCCTCTTGAATTGGCAGTGAGGCTCCAAAGTGATCCACACTTAATTTTAAGTGGCGGATCACCCAAGGAAAGAGAACGTGGTTTATCATTAGTGGTCCTTAATGTCAAACTATTAAGAAATAAATTAAACAGTAACAAAAACACACATTATATTTCCGTAACTAATAATAAAACGGGAATACTCACCTGAAAAAAATAAAAGTGATTACAAAGACTTTTTCTTTTGTTCCTTCTTGAAAAAAAAAGATACAAATAACACGCGTCTCGCTTACACCTTCCACTGTTTAAGTTAATACCACTCACGGTTCCCAACAATGCACAGTACATTGTAAGCGCTGGTCGGGGCCCAAAGCCATTGTTTCATTCCGTATCGATAGCTCGCCCATCTTAGCCTGCCTACTTTATGCACGTGTGCTCTTGTGCTACCGGAAATGGAGAAATTGAAGTATTTGGAGTAGAGCTGTGACTTGGGCTAGCTTTTAACATTTGATTTTGAAATGCAACTGCATTTGAAAATCAAATGATAAAATACTGACTTCAATCGCCTTTGTTTCCAATGCGAGTTTATCGTAATATCTTTTATGTTTATTGGTTATCGATAGTAGCCTATCCATTCATGGAATGCTGAGTATGAGTTAAGATGCTGACCAATGAAATAATGAAAGTGCTTGAGACTGCTATATGACGTCATGTTATACCATTTCACTACTCACTCCGACATAACTGCATCATCAACATCAGCCAGAAGACGACTAGTGCTGAACTGAGAGAGGGGGGGTGCCAGTATCCCCACGTTTGGCAGGCGGCTTGGCTTGGCGTAGAACAGTCACAGTTTACTAAGAGGACGCTGCTGCACGACCGTCCGTGGTCGAAGATGGTAAACGCGTCTTGTCTGGAACAAAAAATGAGAAGTGTTTCTCAAGTGACGCTTCCGGAACAACCAAAAAATATAAAAAAAAAAAAACTCACAGTCTGAATTAAAACTGAAACTTTATACAAATCTTCATCCAAAACGTCTAAAAGAAACGAAAGCCCAACTTGGCACTCAAACAAATAAAGCAAGTTATTAATATCAAAAATCATCGCGTTTCCACCGCGGCCGGCTAACTTTGACCGAGATGGCTGTACACGAAACTTTACTTAGCATCAACTTAACTCCAACTTAGCTCTAACTTAGAAAGTTACTGCATAATTTACAACGAATAAGCTCGCTTCGCCCTTGGCTTCGATTCGCTTAGCATAGATTAAAAATGTAATTTTGCGCAGACGATTTTCGTTTAGACATCTTCGATTGGATCGATATGCCGCCTATTTTATTATTTTTAAACATAAAAAGTTGAAAAAAAACCAATGCACTATAGACTATATAGATGAAGAAAATAATGCTTAAACCAAGACCTCTATTCAACTTTCACCACGTTATGTAGCTCTAAAAATTTGGGTCTCATTTCAAGTACTATTTTCAGGACAGTAAAAAACAAAACAACATGAAGTGTACATATTATATAGACAACTATTTGACCGAGCGAAGCGAAGCGATCCGATCTTCATGAAATTTTGTAGTGAAGTAGTTTATTTCAATACCATTTTTAAGTTCGAATATGAGTTGAATCGGTCGAGGGGCTGTGAAGATATAGGGGTCGCGAGGTCTCAGTTTGGCGCAAACTACTAGTTATATGTACCAAACAAAAAAATATAAACCCTCAAAAAAATATACAATGTTTAAAAAAAAAACATAACACAAAAAATATATATATGGGTAAACTACGTAACGTAGGTCTGAGCCAAATTTCAACTTGATATCATTTGTAGTTCCTGAGAAAATCGTCTGTAACATACAGACGGACAAATGGACAAACACTAGTCCTTTTTATCATTTTGGCATGGATCGCTATCCAATATTGTAATTCAGAGGAATATAGCCGCATTGGTATCCGGACCAATAATGCTTCGAGGTATAAAAATGAATACGTTCGGCTCGACGAAAAAACCTCGCTTGCGCGATTCAGAACTCCTTACATTACAGCTGTTAGTCCATTCAAAACGTCAAATAATGCTCAACAATAGATCAAAGCCTTCTAACGAACTATTATAGGAAATAACTTTGTCTCTCTGTCTGGATGTTTGTCGCGTTATTACGGCTAAGCGGCTGAACGGATCTTGTTAAAATTTGATAAGGAGTTACTGTATATCACAAAGACGGACCTAAGATACTTTTAAGTATCCATTGGTATCCATTCCTAAGTCCATTGGAACGAAGTCATGAGTAACAACTAGCTATGTATAAAGACGCAATAGGTACGCATACAAAAGTAAACAGACAGTATGGCTCCTTATAAATAACATCTAGAAACATTAAATTACACGTGTCATTAGAGATAACGATTAATTATAATTATTTATTAATTGCTAAGCCTATAGTCGAGTTTATCACGCGCCAGTTCATGTGCAGATAAACGGACAAACACCTGGCTGTTTTCAACGATTCCAAAGCACGTATTTGTGTTGTTTGATTTGAAATGTTTATTATAATATCTACTTTATCAGCGTCATTATTTTTCATTTAAGAGTGTATTTTACAGCATTTCCATTTGTTATTTCATGAAGATCGCGTTATTTTCATGCAGTGAAGTATTATTTCTGCCTAAAAATTGCGTGATCTTAAATCGACAGCGTAGTCCTTAAGGTGCAACGTTTCGCTCAGCGCGCGAAATTCAAATTTTCTTGCGTTTTTGTCAATTACAGCTTAATTACTGATCGTGGATTTATAGAAACCAATTTGCGCCAATAAATAAGTTGTTTTAAAAAATCACGGGTAAAATGATCACCTAGACAGCATCGGTTTAGCTACGAATCTCAATAAGTCGATTCTCATCTTGGTTCTGGGTTTAGTGACAAACTAGCTTTCAACTTGAATTTTTGGTAGGTGTAATTTCATGAAATAATCCTTTTATTATCGCAAAATTAGTTTTTACGTACCCACGATGAGTAATTAAGCTGTAACTGTCAAAAAAGCGCAAGAAAATTTGAATTTTGAATTGCAGAGTATCCCATGCTACGATCGCCAAGGTAATTAAACTTTGTTGATTTTCCACTGTCCCATCTGATTTCCCTAATCTATGCGCTAATGTGAGATTACAAATAAACACGGGAGTGCAGATTTGCATATCTCGCAGCTGTGATTTTGGACTTTGAAATCTATCGTAAGATAGTATTTACTACCTATTAGGGGTTAGAAAGAGCTGCCGGCGTTGATTAACTATACTGCGTAGAAAATATACTCCAGAATCACGTTTCATGCTTATTCATACCGATTCAAAATATCTCTACCATGTTATCCTAACTAATATAATGCGAATGTAACTCTGTCTCTCTGTTTTGGTGTTTGTCGCGATAACACGGCTAAACGGCTGAACGGATCGAGCTGATTTTTTGCATACATATAGCTTAAGAGTAGGAGACGGACAAAGGCTACCTTTTTTTTATTGGCCCGCGAACGAATACAGCGTCTATACAGCAATACAGCAACTAGAATACAGCATCGGTTTCCCTTGCCTATAGTAAGAGTCTACTAAAAGAGGACCTCTGGACCCGAGCGTGGTTAAAGGGTGGGGCTAACCATCTAAGCTCTAAGCAAGCCCGGGGAGGAATGACAGCGTCGAGTGGCGGACGCTGTTGTAGATTTAGTCGTCTTACGACAGCTGCTAGCTGTCCCGGGAGGAGTTGAAGCGTGGCTCCGTTGTGTTACCTTGGAGTTCCTGGTCAACAACCACGGCAGGCCACTGGGGGGCTTTTAGTGGGTATAATCCCACATAGTCCGGCTGCACCCCATAGCAGACGGGTATCTTGTGAAGATTATCCCCTCGTCAAAAATAAGGTATGTAAGTGACATGATTTTTGTGTTACTGGCAAGCTGGTAAGTACCATTTTTCTTAAAGTTAATTGACGATGAGGTCGAAGGTGCTAGCACGCTTAGCCGTGTCTTATTATCCGATAAGCTATGGTGAAACACATAGCATGCCAGTTATAAAAATAAAATGTACTCTATAGCAGTGCTACAATATTAAGTAATACATTACCTTCTCAATAAGACAACCATTTAGTCGAAGACCCTTATAAATTTTCTCCAACAAATAATTATAGCTATATTTAGCAAAGCATCTATTCCAAGGCTTATTGCACGCCAAAAAAGATAAGTGTGTACACTCTTAACGACGCTCGTATTATTATAGTATTTATTAGGTATAGGTTAGGGCATAGATGTTACTAGATAGAGATGGAAAGATTTAGTCGGCATATTGTGGGCCTTTCATGTAGACCTACATAAGATTTTTATTTTTTCATGTTGTTGACTTACACTTTTGAATTAGGAAATTCCTGTAAGGATAGTTGTATTTTTCATGAATTAATAAATAAATAATGTTTTTGTCGGTAAAAAAACTGCTCAATTTTCTTAACATCCAAAATAAATTTTAGCTTGCAAGCTTGATGTGGTGTATACTGGGTTATAAGGAAAGAGTATTCTAAGCCGAAAGAGGCTCATAGTACTCATGATTCTGAACAACTTTAATAACTCATACATTTAGATGATCGTCATTGACAATTTTTTTCGGTTTAGCATACCCTTTCCTTATAACCCTGTACATTTTTTTTTGTTCTTTGACTTATAAACTATTATTTACCTCTTAAAAGCCATAAAGCGATGAAATTAGTAAACGACCATTGTATATTGAATTGATTTTAATTTTCTGTCGTGGTTCTGAAAAGATAACAGTAGGTAAAAAGTAGTTACAAAATTAAGAAAGTTATATTATGTCATGTCAGTCATGCATGGGAGTTCAAAAATTTTGCAAAAAAAACTTGGTAAGACCAGATAATTCTGTCCTATCAGGCTTAAACAAACGGACCATTCGTAAAGCCCTACAGCTAGGTACAGATTACCCAACAGTTTGTTTAAGTACATTGTTCACAGATCATGTTGTAGTATCAACAACGCCCTTCGATTGAAGGTTGTACAGAATTATAATTTGCTTTGGAAATAATGACCCTCGAACCCTGTGCTTGAGGGATCGACAGACCTATGATTGTATTTAAATTAGTTGATTCTTCATTATTACTTTTAATTTTATGAGATGGGCGATTTACAAGGTATTTAATAGTCGCTGATTGCTTGTCACAAATTTACCGGAGAAGCGATGATGTTTAAAACAGAAAAAGATCCGTGGCATTCCAATATTCAGTCACAAAATATGAACTTTGGTTGCATTCGGGTAGACCGCGCTCCATGGTTGACAAGGATAGATGATATGCTAGACTATTTGTGCGAGCGAGGCGGTAAGTATGTAGCTGATGTTTTGAGCATAATTTTAAAGTTGGGCACAGTTCTGTGGTATAACGTTATCAATAACGAAGCAAGGATATTAATAAATTCGAATAAGGTAATTTGCACTAAAAATATATTTTAAAAAAGCAATATAAATGAATATTTTATTAGACTAAACATTTTTTTTATCATCACTACAAACGATATTCACACGTGAACCAGTAAACTGGCATCCCCCATTGCTATAACCGCAATTAATAAATTCCCGATGACAATGGGACAGTATCACCGTAAACGTCATTAGGGATGTAACGAATAAGTAACATTTTTTCCCGACAGTCGTAAACTTTCCCGACGTGCTACATTGTAAAACTTGGGATTAAATGGCCGTTTGATATTTCTGTCAAAGAATCAATGTAAAGCAATTACTAAAATAATTATAGTTAGTAAAAAAACCTAATAAAAAACTGTTACAGATAAATAAGATCTGAATAATTTTTGTGTTCACTAATCTCAATAAAAATGTATGATTATTACAGACAGATTATTTATCAATAATAACATTTTCATGTCACGTTGGTAAATAATGTTAATAATTATTAAACTATTAGGTACCTACTTACTGTATGTATTTATAAAGAAAAAAAAATACAGTATTATTTTTATTGCTTAATACAGGTATAGCCAACCATTAAAAAGTTACGCTCAAAATTTTTGGCGCGCTTTAGGGAGATAAGATAATGTTTAATTATGGTCAGTGGATTTAGCTAAAGTTCAGTAGCTCTTATACACATTTTAGTACGATTTATACGCTAATTTTGTTACGAAAATGCGGGACGTATAAACACGTCTGTAGAAATTATAATATTTAAAATGGAAATAACAAATGTCCCATCTGGCTCGTAATCTTTGCCAAGAATGATTCACAATGCGCCCGCGTCGGTCATAAACCAGATCGACGCGAGTTGACATAGAGCGATAAACGCCAAAAATCATAAATTACAGTAATACCTCCTTATGACCGACAGGAGAATATGCAATATGCACTTCGCATAAAAAAAATCCCACATAAAAATAATATTTTCGGAACATTTGTAGCCTTTTGTGAGGGGATTTAGAATTTCTTTGTAATTTTGATTTTACGATTGGCCAAAACGATTTTAACAACTTTAAGCGTGAGATTCAGATTCTTATAATCCTTTTAATAAACAAAGAATAACGATTTGACGGGTGTTTTACGAAGTAGCGTTTTAATAAGATATTAATGTGATGTCGCAATATATTGCTTTGCGTCTAATTACGTCTCCGTTTTGCAGTAACACAATTGGAAAAAATTGTTATGTATAAAAATCAATTTTGTTTTCAGACGAATAGTTTCGAATTGGGAAAAATGAAATATTAAACTACACTCTAGCAGTGTAAGTCTAACTGGGGAAGTACCTACTATTTTTTTTCCTACCCCGCTAATTAGTAGTGTGCAAACATGACTGCATGTGTGTACTGTATGTATTTATTACCGCAGGGTAACTAATGCAGTGCATTTGTAAAAGTAGTTGTGAATTTATGTAGTTCGAAATTCTGGCCGGCACTGTTAACTGTTATAAACAATTTGATGCTTACTACCAGGCGAGTGCCTTGCTCGTCAACGCGTATACATACTATATATCTAAAAATAAAAAAAATAAGTTAATCTAAAATGCTAAAATCTAGTAATCACGTAATTGACAATTTTCACCTGTCTCAGACAATTTAGAAAGCATTACAAAATGGAATTATCATTAGACACTTCAGAACTATTTCCATCAAGACCCCTATTACATACAATTTCTAGTAATCATGCAAATTCGCATAATGTTGAGTAAAATTTGACGTTACAGGTCTAGAATATGTATATAATAGCTGATTATTACCCACGTACTTTATTATTTATTTTGTTTTCAGAGGCACAGTGTGAAAATTGTACAAGAACTACGATTTATTGAATTGTCCCGAAAAAATAACTAATAATGTAAAATTTGAAGTTACCTTCGTCCTCGTAACTTAATGATGAATACAAGAAATATTGACAGGTCCAAAGCTCAAAGTTTCTTCGAAGTTAGAAAAATTATACGATACTGACTTTGAACATCGTTTGCTTCCAGCTCTGCCTAAGAATGGCCCAACCTTTTTAAATTGGTAGTGTAGGCCGCCAAATGGCATATAAGCCTTCTAAGTTTAAACAGTCGAAAATTCAGGTAAGATCTCTGAAGCCTCAGATTAAAAACCTCTTTAATCTGAGTCTGAAGCACTCTACAATGACGGACGACTGCCATTTGACTGCTCTGTGTCATGGCAATACGCACATAGCAAGCATTAGTGGCAGGCATTACGCAGACGGCGTTAATGGCCTTTTTGTCCAACGACACCTGGCAAGCCACTAGGGCCGTGTTATCGCTTTCTCTTTATAATTAGGGCAAAAAATTATCTCGACCTAGGTTTAAATTGGCGTTGATATCTGGGTTAAGTATTTATTAGGAAAGTAATTGAAAGATATTTTACTGGACAAAATATGCCTGTCATAAATTGGGCCTTTGTAAGAACTCCAAATATTCTCTGAATGTATTTATTTATGCGTAGATAATGTATACATAATAAGAAGAACATGAAAACTAGCTAGTACAAGTCTTCTTGTGCCGAGAATCTCTCTTCCCGACTATATATTCCACGTGGTGGTGGAGTCAGCCTTCCTTACAACTTTTCTCCTCCACTTCGTTCTATCCTCGACATCGTCCTCTGAAACTCATCACGTCCTTTAGCGCTACATACATCCTTCATCCTTTTAGTGCTAAGTTCTGTATGTAGTCAGGGATCTCTTCTTTACGTGACCTTACAATCGCAGCCTACTCTCCTATATCAGCGATGTCGCATATGCCCAGACTTTCTCGCACGTAGTCAAAGCGGATTTTATCAATTGTGGTAAAACCGCAAATCTACCTCAGCATTGCTATTTCGGCAACTTGAATGATATGTACGTTCTTTTAGGAAGATGTGGGTAGATATTTGAATTCACCACACGTACAACAAATGCTGGGCCAGGAATCGAACCGGGTATCTAGCTCATAAGACAGGCACGCTAACGACTAATCCAGGATAGTTGTCGTTTTGACTACACGAAACGAAAAGAAAAATATAAGATATAAGATAACTCTTTATTGTTCACACCAGAAATGACATACATAAGACAAAAATCTACTTAGTTACTTATAAAATTAGGAACAACTGGCGGCCTTATCGCTTACAGCTATCTCTAGAAAAGGTAAGGAACGGGGTGTGCTTATAAGGGGTTATATAACGCACAAAACAAAAAAAATAGACATAGTTATACAATAAGAATAAAACATAATAAAAACGTCTTTGTAGAGAAAAAGATAATATAAACCTAGTTATTGAAGTAGCACGAGGGGCCACGAGTGTTGCTACGAGTATGTTCGGGTTAAAGAAATTTATGTCTCAACAAGAAATTACAATTTCGCTTACGTGAGAAATTTATTATTGAAGTATTTAATAATTATGCTTCGACAGTTTGCTAGTGGAGAGGTAAGCTGGATAAACTCAAATAAACTAAGGATATAAGATATTATAAATAGTACTAGATAGGTAATTTTCGATTCAATACCATATATATATATTATTTACATAATAATATTTTTATAACAGTCCGCTACCGCTTAGCATCGCGCGTTATCTGTTACAAACAAAATAATCGTTATTTATGTGTTTACATGTTGGTACACAATTGCTAAACATTGAATGAAAACAATCATCTACTGCCACCTCAGTTGGTACAATAGAAAGTCTCATTACTTATAATGATTCAACAAGACACGCAAACTCGTATGTCCCCGAAGGCACATTTAAAATCTTATATAATGCGGCCACAAAATATCCGAAACATCATTTCAATATTTCTTAACAAAACCTCGTTACTGCGAAGAATGTTTCTGAATGACAATGAAAACGAGTGGCGGAGGGGGGAGTATGAATTACGTAATTCAGTAATTCATGCAAATTTCGCGTTTTTCCCGGATTTCGGACGGGCCTATGCCCTGTTCGGGATTCCGGCAAAATTTTGACAGGTCACGAATTTGTTTTATAAAAAAAAAAAATTCCAAATGAAGGTATTGTAGCTGAATTCTTAACCGTTTCCTTGTCGATATTTTTTGAAGATTGTTCGGAGTTCGTTTTCATTATACGCGTCGGGCACGACACGAGTTACACAAGATTTGACAAATTAAAGCAAAGCAAACTGAGGAAATATCAGAGCAGACTTTCAATTATTTCTGTCTTCTGTGACTTATCTACTAAAAGAAAATAAAATAAAAAAATAAATTAGGTACATTTAAATGTACTCACGAGATATTTAGCATGATTTTTGTTGTTTATGAGTTCCCGATATTTCGATACATTTGCAACCGCCATGTTCACGGATAGACCTCCGTAAGCGTACCCCGTGAGTATTAATGAAATGCTACTATATTTCTAGCAGCCGCGACATTCAAAACAGTGACAGTGAACAGTCAATAATATTATAATTTTAATATCTGTTCTGGGTCTGTGTGTCAGTGGTCAATGTCTTTGTAGGGTCTTATTCTAGTGGGAGACGTTAGCGTTGATAATGAAAGTGACAGATGACAGAACTACCTAATATCATCTGCCTGACAGAGTAACCTCAGACACAAACACCACGAAAACAAGAACAACAAACATATTATATCGAAAAATAAAATAAAAAGTAAAAATTCGCGAAGAAAACAACTACATACACGCTTATTTTATACATTATTTATAAATGTATTTTTATATTATTTATTACAGTAATTATTGAATAACATTTATCGACACTGAATTAGATTTGCAAAAGGCAATCTACACTGGATTAATTTATTTCTACACAGAAAAAAAAACAGTAGACTAGCACGCAAATTAGTATCAATTAAGTTATATATAAGTTATTTTATATAAAAGAAAATAAAAAAGCTTTATTATTAATATAAACAAATATAAATATTTATTATAATACAATTTTTATAAACAATAAATTACGCAAATACAATTTTTGACTTTGACTTGACTTGAATTAAAAATATTGCACGGCTTTTTATCGCTGTCTGACAGTGGAAACAACCTCCAAAGTAAATCATCTCCCCGGCCGATGTTCCCAGATGCCGACCGATTGTCGGTGACTTGAGTTCGTAATTGCAGTTCATTAGCCTTTTGGACGATTGTTGGCAGACTTTTTGACACGATTTGTTAATTTGTAGCATTGTATTGACAAACTTTAATGATAAACAAGTTAACGAAAATTCTAATTCTGATTACTCGTGAAGATTGGAAGGAGGATACGGGTCCCAGCAGTGGGACGGAAAGGCTGAAAAAAAAACCAATATCAGTGAGTCATTCGATAGGGTTTGTCACAGTCGTGACGCAGCTGTCTCACTCGCACGACACATGAATAAAAAGAAAAAAAAAACCCGACTGCAAATAAAACTTTGACACTCTGGACCTAAAGAGGAATACTAAGACACATCAGTCGTCAAAATCGGTCAAGCCACTTAGGCTGCAGTAATATAGGAACATAAAAACGTATATACTTACATACATACATACCCTCAAAACACTACCTTCTGCGGTAGCTGGGTAAAAACGAAAGCTTCGTTACAACTTTTGAAATCCAATCATATTTAAATATTTATGTACTTTTATATGAAATTCACTATTAATGATTTTATACATACAATTATGCGATATCGCGCGAGCGAGACAACTGTCGACGCAACTAAGGGCCTTAACGATTCTTTAAAATCACGAATTCGATTTCGAGTTGCGTATTTGAGAACAGTATATGATAAAAATCACTAACATGACTCTACCATCACAATTACCGTTAGATACAGAATGCAATTAACTCTACCATGTAATTATCTGAAACTGGACGATCGGTAGAGATCGTAGTCGTGATGGCATTATCGTATCGTTAGTTCCCGGAGTTATGTAGAGCAGTGTAAAGCAATGAGAACCACAGTACCTAATGAGATTAGTATGATATATATATATATATAACTAGTAGTTCGCGGTGAACTGAGATCTCGATATCTTCACAACCCCTGGACCGATTCAGTTCATATTTAAGCTTAAAAACTGTATTGAAATGAACTACTTGCCTACAAAATTTCATGAAGATTGGATCAACGGTTCGCAAGTCATCGGACAAATATACATACAGACATAGAAACATACATACACATGCCGATTTGTCCCAGTAAACTCTGAGACCTACGCTGATCCGTTCAGCCGCTTAGTCGTGATAACGCGACAAACATCCAGGCAGAGACAGAGAGACAGATAGATAGACGGACAGATAGACAGAGTTACATTCGAATTTATAGTATTAGTTACGATTATAAACTCGAAAGTAACCCTGTCTTTCTGTCACTCTGTCGGGGTGTTTGTCGCGTTATCATGGCTAAAAGTATAGAGCTGAATTTCTGCATAGATACATAGACAACTTTGTTTTTTTTGTAGGTCCACGAGAAGTCGCGGGTAACAGCTAGTTAATTATAAAATGTTCTTCATTGTTTACATATTGAATATAGGTGTCTTCAAACAAGTACCTTATATGAACCTGGCCCATCCTAGACCACGCAGGATGTGGTCAAACGCAAACCTATATCGAATTTAAAAACTGCACCTGCAACTTTTTTTTTATTATCATACGAGACTAGCAAATTGATAGTGCCACCCAGAATCTAGAACTTATACAGTTCAAAATTCGGAATCTTCAGTTCAGCAATATCCGTTTCCGTTTCTTACAATTTCACGACTTTGATAAGAGGCGAAAATTTAGAGATTTTATGATTCATTCGAATGTATTTTTTTATATCGGAAACTCTGGAAACTATAAGATCGTAAGTTAAATCTCAGATTGCAGATAGCGTACGAAATATACTGATGTGTGGTCAAATTGAGAATTTTTACCACTTTCAAAGTCGCGTGGTTAAAAACTTCTCAAATAATTGCCTGTTTATGCAAAAATCTATAAATAAATTTTGCTGTTTCGTAAGTTTGCATAAATTTCAAGAAATGAGTTTTAATTTAAAGTTGGCTAAACACGAACCGTGCCAGACTGAACATGAAAAGAAGTTTTCAACATAAAATTCGTCAATTCTGACAACACCAGATCAGCCTTTAAAATACGCTGATTAATGATTATATTCTACGATAAGATTACAAACTGACGAAGTGAACTTTACGTAATCTATAATAGCTTAATAATTCTAAGATCATATCGTTCTAAATGATGCCGGTACGCATACAATGGCCTACAGTACGCCAAGTACGCCGAACAAATACGTAATCGAAATAGAATATATTTACGAAGAGATCAAGTATAGCTTAACTTTGTGTTAATTTATATTTAAAATGGTATCTGATGCCTGTGAAAATGTGTGTGGGCTTTTAATTTATTTTTTGGGTTTCTTACACGAACGAGACCCTATAACAGCTAAGCCTACGCCATCTTACCTTTAAAAGGTGTTCGTTTCAGAGGACGAAACAGACAATATACTCAGAACTTAGAAAGTTACTAAGCACAGAGAGATTTAATATCTAATAGCTCAGGGTGATAAGAGCACTGCATTGCCGCGGGTGGTGAATGCAAGTGACACGTTGTCGGTCGGTATGGCGCTTTAAGGCGGAGGCCTATGTTCAGCAGTGTACATCTTCTGGCTGACGATGATGATGATGATTTATTTATTTATTTCCAAAAAAAACAAATAGTAAGCTAACAGTATACCAAAACGCTTACTATCTTAAACAATAATTACAATGAGTACAAAACAACTTAAATTCTCTAATAATAATAGTGATGTTATCACTAAATATGTCGATAAGCTGGAACTTGTGCGCAAAATGATTGAGCACGGCCAAGGCTCTAGTTGTAGGTGCGTTGCTAGCGTGGCAGGTTCGCGAGACAGCACACGAGAACAGCCGATGCCGTCGACGGCTCCCGACACGAATATAGTTATCGGGGACAAATAACGCCAGAGCACCTAGTACTCTGGATCTGGCAATAGTGTATAACTAACAATAATTTTCGTCGTAACTCCAATGTATCCACTCCAACCATACCTGACACAAACAGAGAAGGAAAAAGGTACGCGTAATATCCGTACATACGTTTATAAACGTATCTAGCAAATTTGCACTGAAGCCTTTCTATGATTAGGGTGTACTTAGTCTCACGTGGATCCCAGACTATTGCGTCAAACTCCAGCCTACTGCGAACAAAAGCGTTAAATAACATGATAGCAACTCTAACGTCCTGAAATTGCGAAGCTGTTCTCATGATAAATCCCAATGTTTTATTAGCCTCTTTGCAGACAGAAAGAATATGCTCGCGGAAATTTAGCTGCCCGTCAAGAACGACGATGATGATACCTTGTTGTGAGAAACATTGTCATATAACACTTTGTATTTATGGTAATTACAATGGATGCAATAGTAGATTGCATCCGAATACTGGCAAACATAAAACTTCCCGACATCAAAATACCAAATTTTCACAATCTTATTTCATAAAATTTAAAATCTTAACGACTACATCCATTTAATATTAGAAAACTGCAAATTTGTGAAAAAACACCCTCAATTCTTTTCAAAATTATCAGACAAGCGAGATTACCGAATAAGGTCTAATTATAAAAACAAATTAAAAGTACCACCGTCTAAACTAGAAATGCATAGCTCCGGACCAAACCCAATGGCTGCTAAAATATACAACAAACTACCAGTACAGATAAAAGAGATAGAAGAAGAGTTCAAATTTGCTAAAGCCCTAAAAAGTGTATTACTCGCGAAATCCTACTATACCCTAGACGAATTTTTGAGAGATAAGACAATTATGGAATAGATTGACCCGCTCCGCACGATATTGCCATACCCAATCAGGGTCATTATGATTTACCTATTTGAAATATGCTAGTTAGGATCTGCATGTAATCCACGTAATGTTTGCAATAAATGAATTGAGTATTGAGTATTGAATTTAAACGTTTCGAATGTGGATCTCAGTGTACCATATTGAAAGTAAAGAAAATTTAATCGTTTTTGTTTTCGTACAAACTACAACTACCTACTACATAAAAACTACTTAGCCTACTACATAAAAATAGCAGTTGGATTATCCAGAGACCATGAAATGTCTATAGATAATCCAAATTCAAGATTGAATTGAATTAGTAAATTTTACGTAAATGTATCCGACATTTGGACTTTTTACATTTTAGTTTTATTCCCTAAAGTCGGTAAAAGGTGCAGCAGTGGGCTTATCCCGTAACTCTGAAAGCGATAGCGAGATTTGCGCGAGCGGGACCGCGCATAGTGCGACTGAGTTGGTGCGAGCGAGATGGCATGCTCTCGCAATCAGAATCACGAACGTTTCATAGTTAGAGGATAAGCCCGCAGATCAAGCAATTTACGCTTCCTACACGAGAACTTAGTAACAAATAGTAAGTTAACAGTAACCGTAGGTAGCACCAAAACGCTCTCAAAAATTATTGAGATTGTGAGAAATAATCTATTACAATATACTATTATTACTATACTAACTACAACAGATCTGGTTTTCTATAATATCTTTATCGATAACCGTTAAAAGTTAATTTTAATAAAATATTGATATCATAGGTTTTTTAAATAGGTAACGAAACAGATTAAAAATAACCAAATGCATAACTTCAAAACCCGCCATTTACAATACAATATAACTTTATTATACACCAAAAAGACAAACATAAAAAAAAATAAAAATAATATTTATAAAACGGTAGTGTACTGGGCGTTCTTATCGCCTAAAGCGATTTCTTCCAGACAACCTTTGGATGGACAGAATTATGACTTATAAAGTACGGTCGGTGTTGTAGATACATAAAAATGATTATCATTTATGATCTAAAAAATGTTTTTATTTTTTTTATGTTTACAATCGAGAGAGGTATTTGTTTACAGTATGGTGTACGTGATGTTAGCTGACGGTGTAGTTGAAGGTGGTGACACGCATAGCCTGAAATGGGAACTGGCTATCAAGTGACTCTACCGCATTACACCGTTTGGTGCTTGACGACTGCTTATCAACTTGAGGATGGTACCTAGCCAGCCGAGTGCTTGAAACTACCTTACTAAACACCATACTATTGTTTCCTGCACCGGTATCTCAAGCTCATTGTAGGGATGTGAACCCATTCTCCACGCCCCCACTAGAGCATCGTTTAAGAGTAGATTAAAAAAATGGCTAATCGAACAGGCTTTCTATACGTTTGATGACGAAACTGAAGATGACTTAGAGTTCTGTGAACATTGACATTTGTAAGATTGACATTATTTTTTTTTTTTTTTTATTATTTTTTTTTTATTTATGTACTAATCGTACATGTTGCTGTTTTTCTTACTTGACCCTGTTATTATTGTATTATTATTAGTGAGTTTTTAATTTTTATACGTCTGATACAATTTCAACAAAAATCTGATACAATTTTTATGTATGTTTCATGTGACGTGTAAATGATTTGACTGAACAATTGAATGTTATTTTTTTTTATGTTTTTTTTTTTTAACTATTTACTTTTTGGCATGTAACTAATTGTTATGAATAAATACTTATGAACTATGAACTATGAGGCGTACGATCCGAGTGCGCTAACCACTGAGCTATCATCTCTTTATACAAGGCTATAAGGAATGGGTATGCTCAGCCGAAAAGGGCTTATAGTAGTCATGATTGTGATCAACTTTTAGTATTGGACCAACCCTGAAATGGAGAGAAAAAACAGCCGTTCCATACATTTTGTCGAGTGTCATTGACATTTTTCTATGGAACAGCTGTTTTTTTTTTCTTCTTGATTTCATTGTTGGTCCCATAATGATAAGTTTTATGGGTCCTTTGTACCCTTTAGTTATAACCCTGTATAATTGTCTATAATATACAATAAAGTCAGTGGTCCGTCTATCGGAATCGTAATCCCTAAATATACGTAATCTATTGAACCACAGGTCAAAGTCGTGATCTCCTTCTTATCTCAGAATCGCATCTCTCGATTATATCGATTTCAATGAATCGATTCGAAATCATTCGACCTTGATACCGATGATCGAGCTTGGGAGATCTTTACTGCAGATTAATGATGATGCTTTTGGAATATTCAAAAGACGTTCTTGTTTCTATGGGGGCCTATTATTGTCCATTCGTTATTTTAAGTGTATCTATACATATATATTCTGTACTTGTATTTTTTTTGCTTATATTGGTATCAGAATCAGAATCAAAAAACTTTATAGTGTAAACTGTGTACAGGGATGGTAAGGGAAATAGGTAGATAACTATGTTTTTAAAAAATAATTAACGTAAATAAACGTTAATTATTGGAATACTAGCTGCGCCCCTCGGTTTTACCCGCTATTCTACAGGAATGGTTAAATGTTTCAGGATAAAAATATGTGTTATTCCAGGGTATAAGCTACCATCGATACCAAATTTTATTTGTATATAAAAAAAAAACCGCAAAAGTGCAAGATAATTTAGTTGACCAGACTAAGCCCAGGTGCCTTTATACTAGAGATTCCACCCAGTTTTATTTATTAGTTATGATATATATAGCTGAAAGGTGAGTAGGTACGTCTCGTTGTAGGCCACGACGCGCGAGGGTCGCTACAACTCATGTAATAAGGCATACCTACCGCAGATAAGTGCGGTCAACTCTGGGACGTGAGGTATGGTTCGCAAACACATAGTCAAAAAGTTATAAAAAAAGAAAAAGAAAAATAATAATTGCGAAATGAAGGCTGTGATACTTCGGACTTTAAAGTTATAGGAGGTTACAGGTTACAGGAGGTTGTAGGTTACAGGAGTTTATAATATAGATATATAACTCATTTCTCCTTTTCAGCGTTTTTTTTAAATATCTATTAGTTGAAATAGAAAAATAAATAAACGAGTCACTTATAAACTTAACTTTACTAGTGGTAGTGGTATGTGAAAGAGGTAGCTCAGGCCGGAAGGGCGAGCTTAAAGAGAATAAATCCGCGGGGAACTATCTAACTTGTACATACATAACTATGTTTGGAGATTTTTCTATAGTTTGGATTAGTAAGAACCTTCTTTGCCTTATAAATATTCTTTTATAAATTTTATTCGTTTCACTCCATAGAACATACTCCAAAGCCGTGGTAGCTTAGTGGGAGGTCGTTAGAATGAGTTCTTTGGAACTAACGTACGGATATACCTTTGTCTTTTCGGTGAAGGAAAACATCGTGGTGAAACCTGCAAATTTCCGGAAAAGAAATTCGATGGCGTATGTGAATCCGCCAACCCGCACTGGGTCAGCGTGGAGGATATGGCCTAATCACCCTTAGAGGGTAGCCTGATATCGCAGCAGTGGGATGTTTAAAGGCTGATGCTGCTGACTCCATAGAACACGGGACCCGGGTAGGTATATCCTAAAACTGCGACCAGAACCTCTGGAGGATAGGTAGCAGCGTCCTCTTATACCGTAAACGGTGAGCTTTCTGCCATACCCCATCCTCCCGGGCCTTTGTTCATAGCAGTGGACATCTTCAGGCTGGTTACTATGCATGGTTTGAACTATTGAAGTTCAAAATGTTATGTGTAAGCGTGAAGCTTGCTATCAGGTGAGCGATTTGCTCGTCTCTGCACTTAACCAGAAGTGGCAGTCTTTGCCATGATATTCTCTGTCTGCATGACATGACATGACAATAATATCAATAAAATAAGCTATAAGATTGTATTTTTATCTTTTGTTTTTTTTTTTCCCAGCGCTACCATGGGACGCGAGTTCAGCTGATCTAGAGTAAGATATCCTGACCTGTGCCCGGATCGCATAAATCGACCAAATATTATGCCCGCGGTCGGATTATGCGTGACCGTGCTCTGCCTAAAGTGTGCCTCTTTCTACCTAAACGTAGTTAGGGCGTTATTACACTGAAGGTTTGCGATTGCGGTGCTTTTTTGTCACAAATAGGCAATAGACAATCGCTTATTTTGTAACAAAAAACACATAAAAATAATAATTTAAAAGTGAAAAATAAACTAAACGTTCAAAGTTTTTTGTCACAAACCAGCCCCAACTCAGCAAGATGCTGGTTGTACCCAAACAGCGCTGGTCTTCCGTTGGGACAGGCTGGTGACGTCACGTACAAGAACAAGCTGCATGGAGCACTCAGAAGCAAGTGAAATAAAACAAAACAAAAAAAATACAAATAATTACATAAAAATTACGCAGGTAAGACAAAAGTAAACAGAAAATTAATACTAAACACCATAAATACGATATTTATAAGGAGAATTCTGTGATAAATACAATATTAGATGGCGCTTGTGTCATTTTTAAAAAGTTCTTCGCCCTTTTTTTTATTTTGTTTTAAAATATAATTCTGCAATTGAAGTTTAAACCCGTGTATACTTTGTATTTTGTATGTACTATACATATTTTTAATTACGTATTGAAGCCTAAGTTCGATTGTTTCAACATGTTATTTATAGGGAAATTGTGTGGTTAGAGCCCGTCCTATATTTTTACTTTGGTTACAGCGAAAAATTCAACACAGTCACAGCATAATAATCAATAGCGTTGACTGATCGCTTAACTGAAGCTGGAATATGATCGCAAATCCCCAGTGTGCTAACGCCGTAAACGTACCTTATACTACGCAAGTGTCGAGTATTTGGGTGTTACCTAATTTCACTGAGGGGAATTTATGGCTGAAGGACATTGGGTAAGGCCATTTTCCGGAGATCCTCAAGCTTTTTGCTCGTCTTTTAGTGAAAACTCAGTTGCGCGGGGCGGTGTCACGACTAAGGCAAATATTGAGATAATGTACTAACAGAACCACAGAAAAGAGAACTAGAAGAAAAATATTTTCTCTTCTGTGAACTGAACGTAGACAGTATGTTGTGATCGTAGAATTAACGAGCTTAATATATGCGATAAGGAATGCTTAATTAATATAAAAAAACTTACTACTGCATTTTTAGGTTATTATGAAAGGACGTTTATTTGATAATCATTGCCACAATTTGAACAGATTTACTTATTGGTAATACATCTATAGTTTTAAAGATCTTTGCTATGAAAATGTCTATGAAAAGGGGCTTTTTGTAAGCGTGCTTAATTCTATACCATAATATCATTTCTTAAAACAAGCTGTGGTTTTTCGCAAAACTATTTCGAATAATAAAAAAGAAAGTCTATTGATTTAAATGGTTTCTCGCTACTTATAGACCTTCGCTTGGCTCGGTCAAAAACCCTCAATAAAAATATAAAATCACACTTTACCTCAGGTAATGGGCCGTATATGAAATAAAATATACTCCCAACGAACGATCACTCAACGAATCTATAAAATCTATGTCCAATAAAAAAGTAGATATAATTTGTTCCATAATACCACATAAATCTTTTTGACGAAGTTCAATACCATTTACTAATATTTTTGACGAATCAACATTCTACAAAACATTCAGTTTTCAACCTTATCCAATTCGCAGTAAAAGTTAAAAGCAATTTCAAAGAGTGACATGATAAATTGGTTTAAATAGTTTTATGAAAACAGCGCATTTTATGACTACATACGAAAGGCCTAGTTAATGGTAAGTAAATACCTTTTTAAATCGATGTATTTTCACGTTTGCTGCGTAGAAAATAAAGCCTGATTTCGACTGAGACATAAAGCTTTCGAGAAATATGCATTGTCAATCAAAAGCCATGAGTAACGTTGTAAAAAGTAAAACAGTTTTATGTGTATTGATGTCTAGTTATAAAAGAAATAAGTGTTCAATAGTTTTGATAAGTTCAACGTCTTTCTGATGACTCTGTATTTATTGTATTGGACACACACAGCGATGTTTTCTGTGTAACATCTCACTCATAGTGACATTAGAAATTGGACTGATTTTTCTGTCCGCCTGTATTTCTTTACTATGAAAAGTGTCGTGGTATTGACAAATTTAGTTTTAATGAAACGGGAATAGTCACATTAAATTGAGTGTTAATCGCGCGCGTGTCACGCTTACTGTTTTCCTTGATAAAGATCTCTGAATGTGATCGAAACTATAGTAGGAATAACCGACTCAATTTAACGTGCGTATTCCCGTTTTATTTAAGCAGAAGTCTGTATTTTTATTACTATATCACGATTAAATTCCTAAACTAATTTTGATGAAATTCAGCAAGAAAGAACTTTATATGTTGTAATAATTATTATAGTACTTTTTTTCTAAGTTTATTCTATATATATATATATATTTCTAAGTTGAGTTTATGGTTACACAACGGATAAATTTTAAGAAATCATTATACTCACAACTGGTGGGGACAATAGTGGGGACGTTGGGACTATATCATAATTAGAATTAAAGAAGTTAGAAGTCATTTAACCGAACATCCAGTATTTATCCATTTACTAATTTGGGCTGTGGTAGCCCAAATTAGTAAACACATAAATATTAATACAAGCATTCTTAATTTTCAATTAAAGGTATTGACGATCTTTATTTTTTTATTTATTTTTTTGTTGATGTCCGCGAATCTCCACCTGCGGCCTCGCTAAACTTCTCATACAAACTTTGTCCTCACAATTACGAACACAACAAAGAAGAAATCATCAAAATCGGTCCAGCTTTTCTCAAGTTATAGCGTAACCAGGAAAAATAGGGGTTAATTTGTCCATAGAAAAAAATCAATGATACTCGACAAAATGTATGGAACAGCAGATTTTTTTTTCTCGATTTCAGGGTTGGTCATAGTAAAAGTTGTTCATAATGATGAGTACTATAAGCCCTTTTCGGGCGGTCACTTGCCTATGGGCCACCCTGTATATAGATATCAAACAACTTATTAAACTTACTGAAAAATCCAATGCTAAATGTTGCCATCTTATCGAAAAATATATCCAGATCGGGTTGTTGTTCCTATGTGTATTGACATGGTAAATGTATCAAAACACGTGAAAATAATATTCATAAAGTCTACTTATATTTCGTGCCAGTATTTATAATCTAACTACCCAATATCCTACCATGTTTCTCGTTTGTACGGATATGTGAGTCCCGAGACAATAACCTCTTTGTTTCGGTAAACACAGGTTATTAAAAATATTTCAGCTTATTTCAAAATTCTCTGACGTAATATTCAATATCAGATTTTCAGAAACCCGACAGCAATCCTTTTAAGTTTGTAAATCGAAGCAGAACACAGGCTCTGTCTGACAGACGTTGCCCAAAACTACTTGAGCTCCACATTTCAACGAAAAACCAGAAATTAGTACTCAGTAGAGGAATACGATAGTTCATTTTGTAATGGTCATAATGTATGCAAGAGATCACGGTGACCAGCTTACGCTGGCCTTTTATTGTTCGTGTTATATTCGTTGAAGCAGCGCTTCTGTATAGTTTGCGTAACAATTTGTACTACATAAAAACAAAATGATGTTTGGATTATCGTTTCTTCTAGATCTTATACAACTTGCAAGATTTTTGGGGCGATTTTAGGCTATTTTTTTAATGCGATTGATGCAGTCAAGTAACTTGTTTCATAAAATGAAAAAAGAGGTACTCTAATAGAGTTTTAGTTTATAGAATTTTGTTTTACATCAAAGCTTGAAGTAATAGGTGATTCAAGAGAAAAAAACCCTAAAAAAAGCGTTTTCAAAGGTAGAATTTTGCAGTCAAGTAGATGTTTAGTTAAATTCATTGTAGTATTTTTTATTTCTTGTTTATCCTGCACGGACTAATGAAGGGTGATCTTCCAGCATCGAAGTGCAAACTCATCGACGAAACACGGTAATGCTCAGTTGCAAATTCCAACCGCAGAGACACACAACTGCTGATAAAGTCGAAAATATTAATGATCCGATAGGACCAGTTAATTGTAATTACTTTATAATCTCTACATTTACATTATATCTACAGCAGCTTATGTTTAAATATATAATAAATATCCCTAATAGATATTTTAAGTAAATATTATAGCTTTTCCGCAAAGCCTAATTAATATTATAATGCCAAAGTTAGTAGCTTTGTCTCTGTCTTTATTTCTGATTTTTTGACACGTTATCACGGCTAAACGGCTGAACGGATCGACCTGAATTTTTGCATATATATAGCTTAAGAATCGGAGACGGACTTAAGCTACTTTTTTGTAGATCCATGCGAACGAAGTCGCGGATAATAGCTAATATCTTCAGGAGGTCTAAAAAGCTCTGACAACTCACTGCCCCCTCAGCCTATGTAAACGTTGTTGATAAAACAGGCGAAAGGAAATGAGAGGTCTTGTTATGCTGGCTGCTGCGAGGATCCTTGTACAATGAATTGCATTAAGCGATAGCCTCTACGAGCTACGAATGTTCTTAATGTATGGATACGATTTGATCGCTCCGGGCGTTTAGAGATGTGCTAACAGTTTTAAAGATAAAAAATATTAGGTTTAAATACAAAAATAACGCTATATTTATCTGTCTGTTTGTTTGTTACTGCTTCTTGCAAAAATAACCAAACATGAACGAAACGCGATTTTTTATAGTTTTGGCGTGAAAATTGTGTGCAGCACAAAAAACAGGCATAATTATTATCCTAACACTAATATTATACTACTGAAAGTAGTTCTGTCTATCTGTCTGGATATTTGCCGCGTTATCACGCCTAAACGACATAACGGATCGACCTACATTTTTGCATAGGTCGGAGATAAAATTCGTAAAATTTTCATGCACCTAACAATGTAATATGTCTCCATATGAGTGTTTAAAATTTAATAAGAAAACCCAGACGTATCTATTATTGGAGCAGCTCTCCATCGCAGCCATTTAACATGGATAACTTAAATTTTATTTTTAATCGATAAAAGTATCGATACTGTTTTTACAGCGCTACCCAGCGAAAGCTTCAATTCACGACTAGTTAACTGTACACAGGACTCTTATTATTTCTTACCATTCTGCTATTTCTAGCCATATATCATCGATAAATTGTAATTTTATTTTGAATCGATAATAATATCGAAAATGTATATCGATAAAAGTTTCGATACAATTTTCACGGCCCTACCGAGCGAAAGCTTCACGACTGGTTAGCTGTACACAGGACTCTTATTATTTCTTGCCATTCAGCTATTTCTAGCCATATGTCATCGATAAATTATAATTTTATTTTCAATCGATAATAATATCAAAAATGTATATCGATAAAACTTCCGATACAATTTTCACTGCCCTACCCAGCGAAAGCTTCAAGTCACGACTGGTTAGCTGTACACAGGACTCTTATTATTTCTTGCCATTCAGCGTGCTTCGTCTACTCATTTTTTAATTTTAATATAAGAGTACTTTACGTTAGGTATTTTTATTACAAAGATGCTTCGAGTTGTGATGGTTGTGCTCTATTTGCAGGTGGGTAATAATTTTATTTATTAAGTGCTTGTTATATGAAACTTTTATTGTTCTTTATTACTCTTGTGGAACGGTTATGATGTAGTTTTGCTTAGGAGCAGGTGGTTCACTTGATGGAGTGTTATTTAATTTTTTATCGGAACCTTTGTTGTAAATCCTAACTAATATTACAATTCAGAGGAATATAGCCGCAGTCGTATCAGAATCTTTAAAGCTTCAAGATGTTAAAATGAATACGTTTGTCTCGAGGAAAAAACTTAGTTTGTGCGATTCCGAACTCTCTACATTAGAACTGTCAGTTAATACAAACGTCAAAAAATTTACAAAAATTGATCAACGCCATCTAGCGAACTATATGAAGTAGCTTTGTTTCTGTATCCTAGATGCTTGTCGCGTTATCACGGCTAAGCGGCTGAACGGATCTTCATAAAATTTGCTAAGAAGTTCCTGTATATCACAAAAACGGGTATATATAAATGATACTTTATTATGTACACCCCACCCCACCTATTCATCTGTGGTCCACCCGAACGAAGACGCGCCGTATCAACTAGTATATTAAATATGTGCAACCACCGTGGATGTTGAGCTTAGTATTAGCGTTTTTGGTAGCTTTTAGGAATTAGCTATTTAACCTCCAAGCAGTAGTGTGCACACATTACTGCCGAGAATAAAGAGTTGAGGGTGAAGAGCGCATGGTTATGGTTTTAAAATTCTGATTAGCATTGAACTGATATGGGCAAAATAGCATGGGCTTACCACCAGGCGAGCGACTTGCTCGTCTCGTCACTCTGTAGCATAAAAAACACAGTCATAGAAAACAGTCATAAAAAAACACAGTCATGGACGGAGATCTAATACAACCTAAATTATTTTATCTTTTGGTTGAAATGTTGCGTGGTAGAGACTGCTGTAAGCGATAAGGCACTGTTGCAATAGTTTGTAAATTAACCTTATTTGTGAATTTAATTTTCTAGTGAGCATTTATCCGTCAAATCCGTAACAAATATAAACAAACTACACTCCTAACACACCAACACACTCTATCTTAAACCGCATCGTCACTTGTCTTGCTATCACTCGAGTAAGTGGTCAAATGCGGACATACATTGTAACTAGATAAAGCCATCTTACCACTTTTCGCAATCGATATGCAAAACCCCGTAATGGAATCGCTCAATCGAACTAATGCTAGGATAGTGGAGTGATTTATAACTCCTCGAACAAGAAAAATGACTATAAAATACAGTCGGGCTTTTAGAAAGTACGACACGATTTTAGTCAAGGTCAAACCGGAGAGATACAACGACGAAAAAAATCCTGACATTTGATAGTTCTGATACTAAAACAGACAACTTATTGCTCTGTGAGACGGTCTAGAGCATAAAGGCCTTTTCTTCGGGTATCTAGAACGTATGATCGGCTCCAGGGGTCTACTTTAAAGCCCTATCCCTAATCACTATGTCCTTTCATCTCCTGGTCAAAGATCATCGATATCTTTGAACAACAAATAAAGTTTGAATTGGATTCATTTCAGAGGACAAAACAGACAATAACATACAAAAAAAACGTACCCTTTAAAGGTGACTGCAACAGACCATCAGCTCTTTAACGGATTATAATCTGCGTAGCTTTTCGGCTGATTTAGATTTATGCTCTCTCGTCTAATGAACTATCCCTAATGTATCCCTTAGGTCATGTTGACAGTATCGAAACTCGGCAAACATAGAATCCAGTATACACTTTGAAGAGCATTCAGCAACATGATTCAAGTGCATCTTGCAGTATGTTTAAGAAGCTTAATTTTATGAAATATAATATTGTCTTGGGGAACTGTTTCCCTGAAAAGGTCATGGAGTTGAAGAGGATAGAAACAACGCTATTATAACTACTCGTAGATCCAAAACTTTCATTAGTAATTACGCCGCGCGGAAAGTTATGAGCTTTTACCTCATTATTAGGTTGATAGGTTATAAATGACAATTGATGTGTGAAAGCCAGATTTCGTTGCGTGACCTAAGCTCATTTAAAAGCTGTAGTTTTCTAAAAATTGTCCATACTGCTCATAAAATGTTATATCCTCTGCTCTATGGAGTAATGCTGATAGATTGTATTGCATTAATATCAATTTTTGCGATCAACATCCTGGATAAGCGATGTCGAAGCAAGACGGAAGAGGGCTGGATTCCTCATAATCTAGTGTTATTTGTTTTCATAATACTACCTGCGCTCTCCTGCTTTGCATTATGTTCCAAAGCTCAGCCCGGTCAGTACTTTGACAAGTGATCATTAGTAATATAGTACTACTAGCGACCCGCCCCGGCTTCGCACGAGCTTAAAAGGATCACCCGCTGAGTTAATCTGAGGATTGCCAGTAAAGTTTTGGAGTCTATAGACATACATACATACATCGCCTAAGATAAACATGGCTCAGCTTTTTATGCCCAATGAAAATCCCTACTAAATAGCATTAGCCACACTCGTATCCCAGTCCTGGCGGCGCTGAACTCCTGAACCCTATTTTGGAAGGGCGTCTGTAGCTTCTGTAGCTGGAACTCTTCACCCCTTTTTCGTTCATCGTGCACTCCACTCTGGCCATGAAAAACCAAGGGTTCCGACATAAGCACCACCCGGAGTAGCATCGCTACCACTATGGCTCAGTCTGTCGTATCCCAAAATGACATAATGCCATTGATTTTATCGCCCAAGGTACCATAACATCCACGTAACACCAAAAATATTTACTACCGCCACATAATTTCGCATCATAAAAGTCTGATGACAATTTACATGACGCTTTCAACCCCACCATTGCCGTCATGTAAAAATTTATACCCGTTTGAAGTTATGGGGTCGCTCGATATATGGCTTTTGATTGCATTCAGTTACTGCGTCGATCGGATTGGAACTGGATAGCCAATTTGGTTTGGAGAAAGTAACTTTCTCAGGAACATGGTCAAAATTGTGCGCATTCAAGGATGTTATTACCTCGAGACACCATATAAACCATGCGTGGAAACATTGATCCTTATGGAGCACTGCACTATGAGCAGAATGTTATGGATTCTGTTACCAGGTACGTTTTATTATCGATTTGAATATCAATTTGCTTTGCATCTGATAGTAATCCGCGTCTTGGTGTATCCCGTGGTATCCCCGTCACAAAAATTTCTAGTTTAGTACCAGCTTACAACTAAGTTGTTTGGCTGCACTATAATTGACGGGCACTTAAAAGAAGCGCACTATTTAAAAAAAACTATTTCATAAATTACGATTCGATTTTTTCCAGGTGCTGCAAAAGTCAACCAATTAAAAAAAGCTAGTAAAAAAAATTACTTTTCTGTTGTATTTAAACCATCCAGCTGCTCCCAATCCAAGCTCCAATGTATCGACTTTGCTTTCCTATCGTACATTGAGCATGTTTATTATCAACCATATATTCTCAAAAGTTACGGTCCTGTGCATCTCACGGTAGACGTTATGAATATTAACTGATTCCAGACAAAACAGGCAAATGTATCTAGTATAGATTAGTTTAGGAGATGCGGATGACTGAAGTTACGTATTTTTGTTTTAGTGGATCATGCAATTAGCTCGCTATGTCATTTGGTCTTTAAAAAATTTACTATGAAAACTGACGTGGTTTTGATACATTTTGTTTATATAAAACCGGAATATTCACGTTAAATTGAGTCGGTTATCCCGACTAATTGTAATGGTCATCGACCTAGTATATTTTTACGATAGGGCCGAGATGCCCGATAAGGCGATATAAGCACTATTTCCGTAACTCACAAGCCTCCGTGCTATAGCATTTCCAAAGTACATCAATTTTGTCTTAATTTCATTTCTTACATAAGACTCCTTGCCAGACCGATTAGACGTTCATCAATTTCACGTCAAAACCCAGACTGGGATTCACGAAGCTCAGACTGGGCTTCATGAAGCGCAGTCTGGTATTCGTAAAAGCGAAGTCCGTTACCAGGTAGGTTACATAATAAGGCCGCAGGTGCCAGTGGCTTGGTGCTTGACCAAAGGCACCGGAATCTCCAATGGAACGCATCGGAGCCTTCAACACCACGCTTCAGCTCTTCCCGGGATAGCTAGCAGCTGTCGTGAGACGCCTAAGCCTACAACAGCGTCAGCCATTCGACGCTGTCGTACTCCCCGGGCCCGCTTAGGTATATAGATGGTTAGAGCCTCACCTCAAGCCACCCTCGAGTCCAATCTTCTTCTATAACCTAGAACAGATTAGAGTTTGAGTAAGAGAATGAAGCCAAAGGACGTGGTCGCGGAAACTCAAAAAAAAAAATTGTTGATATTTTTTTTAATCTTGGTCAAGTAATCAAATTAAATAATAGACCCCTTACTATAACTTTTTGTACTCCCGAAACGAAGTTTTCAATTCCTATTTTACTGCGCCATATTTTTGTATTGAAATCGTAAAGTGCTCTTTAAAATGCATTTGCACTTAGACGAGTGAATTGAATTCAATACTGTTACTTGCGGTCACGTCTTTTGCAGACAGCTGCTATGGCGTGGTGAGTGAACTGGTTGATGGAGGTGTGCGGCTTTAATTTCATTTTTTTTAAATAAATAATTGTGGACGTTTTCACACACAGCGAAATCTAGCCCCATACTAAGCAAGCTTGTAATATGGAAACCAGATAACGGATAACACTTTTTTTTATATATATTGTTTTTAATTTTTTTATTTTTTTTATTTGTTATTAATTTTGATAACATTCAACATATCAGAATGACGAGCGCAGTGCAAAGTGCATCGCCGCGAATGGTTTTGAATTGTAGAAATTCGAAATTGTGGCTTTGAATTGGTATGGAAAATCAGGTGGCTTCGGCCAAGGGAGTTGATCACAGAAGTGATTTTTAATTTACTCATTCTCTTTTCTGAGGAGTTGATGCTCTTGTCACTCAGTGACAAAATTTTTGTTTTAAACCAACACACACAGGCATGTTTTTTTCCCCCAAAATAAGTCTACTATTGTCTACAGACTAGCCTAGTTCGTTTCAAACATCGCTGGCTTTTCTAGCCAGTTGAAAATTAGACAAGTAATTAATCATTTTAAATTTAATTTAATTAATTATTGAAGAAAACCAAAATACCCGACTGCAAAATGTAGCCTATGCCACTCCAGACGTAAGGGGAATCCAACGAGAACTCACATGACAAAATTGGTGAAGCAGTTTATGCTACTAAAGCAACTCACATAGATTTATAATTATAATGAATGAATGAATATTATTTATTGTCATATAGTGGCATTCAATTAGAAAATATAAAAGAGTTAAGATTGTTTCCATTATGGACTCGTCAACTAGCTACAATTTAAAAAAATATTATTTATATCACTGTATAATTATATTAGGCATTTGGTGTCTCCCTCAAAAAACGACAATATTAGGAGGATTTATCAATTATATCAATTATATTTACTTACATATACTCGAAAAATATTAGCCTCCTTCTTGGGCAGTCGGGTAAAAGTAACTCCACACTTGGTTTACAATGTTGCATTTGATGGTAATCTCGTACGCATATGGAATAATTCTAGTAAACCATATAGTAGTAAGATTACACTTGCTTTCAAATACTCGTAACTACCAATGATACCATCTTATCTGGAGATCTGAACAGGGTTGTCACTTCGGTAGGTTCATCTGGGTTTCATATTTAAAAAGATGAAGTACTCAATACATTGATTGCAAACATTATGTAAATGACATGCAGATCTTGATTAGCATATTTTAAATAAGTAATCATAATGACAATGATGATGATAATGACATAATGAGCGGATAATTAAATGTTAAATGTACATAAAAAAACTAAGGACTGTTAATAACCGTCAAACTAAAGCCTAGTTTTGGTCTGCCTATAGTTTGGGTATTTTGTTCACTTCATTGTTTTTGGTTTACGATTTTTAATTATTTGTGTAATTATTAATAATGAAAAATGCGTTTAAAAATTTAGCAAACGCATCATCTGTCCAATAGACTTTTTTACCCAACTGTCTAAGAAGGAGGGTACGTTTTTGAGTGTATGTAAGTACAATATTTCCTGTAACTTAAACGGCTTGATCGAGTTTGTCGATTGATTTATCGTGGGTTCTCTTTTTGGGCCCGAAAAACTATAGGCTGCGTTTTGCAGTCGGGCAACATTTTTTGTTTTTCTTTCAATTGCTTTGGGTTAAGAAGATTAGACTGGTACTTTTGTTACTAATTTTAACTTTTTATCTGTAACATCCCTAGGTAGATGACATAGGGCAACACACAGCTCTGTAATTCAATACGAAGCTACTATATATCCTAATTTGTTTTGCAGTAAACTTACAGTATATGTGAAAAGTGAAATCTGAGAAACGTGCATTCGAATAAGTATGTTATAGGTATGTGAAAAGGTAGTAATGGTTAGGGCGCTTTAAGTGTCCGCCTTGGGAAGTAAATACCACATTTTTTCCAGTTATTCAACTGCCAAACAGTAATGTGTTCCGGATTGAAATGCAATTTTTCCAACGAAATTACTGAGCGCACGGAGATTTATAATCTAACTAGCTGTTACACGAGACTTCGTTCGCGTGGACAGTAAAAAAAAAAGGAGCCTATGTCCGTCTAAAGTCTAAGAGAAAGAGAGACAGAGAGACAGAGAGACAGAGAGACAGGGGGACAGAGAGACAGGGAGACAGAGAGATAGAGGGATAGATAGGCAGAGAGACAGGGAGACAGAGAGACAGGGAGACAGAGAGACAGAGAGAGAGAGAAAGGGAGACAGAGAGACAGAGAGATAGATAGTCAGAGTTCCATTCGCATTTATAATATTAGCTAGGATCCAAATTAATAGTACTCACGGGATATTTACCATGAATTTTATTTATTTTTGGCGCAGTTGCATGCGCCATGTTCACGGGTAGACATGTGCACGTGCACATATGTGTGTGTGACATGTGGGGTGTTTACGGCGCATGCAACTGTGCCGAAATATCGGGAACTCAACAATAATTATTATCGTGGTAAATATCCCGTGAGAACTAATTCAAATGTAGTAATATTTAATAAACATATTTATTTTATTTATCTTTTTGGCAAAATTGATAGAATACATATGCTCTGCAGTAGGCTGAATGAGCTACCAATAATGATGATCATTTAAATAACTTCCCGACCGGGAATCAAACCCTGTGCCTCTCGTTTATAAGACAGACGAGCCACCAACTAAGCCATGACGGTCGTCAACAGAGTTATGGCGTTGGTTATCTTTTGTGAGAATATACTATATATATCACGCCACATACTTCCCTGGGGACAATACTTACCCGGCAGCAGTGCACCAGCGTCCTACCTCGGCAAAGAGGTTCCTTCGTGAGGCCAACGACCCACATCTCCAACATGTAAGGAGGAATAACTCGGGATTCGATACTACGCCACGGGATTATTCCAGAGCATTCAATCATATCATTACCATCATCCAAAAGATATCCACTACTGAATAAAATTCTCCCATTTAGAAAGAGTAGGGGACATAATCCCAACGCTTGGGAAGCGAGAGCTTTCATGAATTTCAGTAATTGAAAGCTCTGAATGGAATTGCTATTAATTATGACCATAATTATGTACAACATCAGTGCAATATACCTCCGATATTACAATTATGAACAAGCTGTAATACAATAGTTGATTACAAGCAGGTGCAGAACATGTATCGTGGTATTGGCCAGGCTGTATTGACCGCGGGCGTGTCAAACGTACGTACATACTACTCGCTCTGTTTCTCTTTGTGAACGACCTGAGACAAAAGAGGTAGCGGATGCATTTATTACATTATTTTGTTTATTGCATACAGATAATTCCCTATAGAGCGCATTATGACAAAAACGCACCAAAGTGTTTGCATGGATATATTGCAGTTTATTAGGTGTGGACCCGGGTATGGCGAGTAGGACGGGCAGTAGCGGCTTCTTAGTAAACGGTGAGATTCTGTATTATGCAAGGATGTAACTTCTAACTCCTTATCAGGCATCAGAATAGCCATTCAGCGCGGTGAGGCGATAGTGGGCGAGCATTTAACGCTTTAGACCTTCAATGGTCTCTGCGTAATCCATCACTTTGTTTTATGCAGTAAGATAAGTAGTTTATTCGGAGTTATGTCACAGAATACTTATTTTATTGTATTAAATGTTATTGGAATCCCAAAACGCTCCCTCATAATTTGAACCATAAACCAGCTTTAGCGAGCTTTAATACAGTATATACACAAAGTACTGGTTTTACACAAGGCTTGCCTTCATCCCGGCTCGATTCACGTTACTAATTGGCGTTATACTGATCGGAGTGAACTCTTCACTGCCTCCGATGTCATGTCAGGTCAGGTGGAATGGACCATTTCAATTAACGGCGAGTTATATGAGAACTGGCCAGAACTTTATAGGTTGTTTGATCAGCTTGGTTATTCTCAAGCGATAGATTGTTTGTCACTGTTATTTTCGCTGACTTGGAAATGGGAAGGACAGAAATATAATAATGTCAATTGTTTTGAATCAGAATCAATGACCAAAGAAAAAAAACGACCTTACGCCTTACCCGGAGGTCTCCATGTAGTAGGCTCTAAATGCAGGAAAACAGTACCGATGCCATATTGCTATGCCACGGCATATTAAGGGCGAAGGTCGTTTATTAAAAGCTTGCTCATGTAAAACTCAAATTCGACACTTTTTTCTTCCTCTCTTGTCGCATTTTCGCAGCCCAATAATGGACACGAAATACGAAAACCCTCACTGTTTTTCATCACGCAGGATATTCTTTACGACGGTACGGGGATGTCCTACTAAACGGCAAACACCACTATAATTAATTACTAATTTTCTGACCGTAACTACCTGATGCCTGTTATTTCGTAAGGCTAGGGAAGAAGCTCGTCCTGCATCCTCCATAATTATAATTTGTTCCATATGTTCATCCCAATTATAAGGAGAATTCTGTGGTTCATCCCTAATTATCCAGGCCAAATTGAAAAAAAAAAGTAGCCTCAAACCACAAACATTATTTATCATGCAAACCCATCTAATATGTCAGTAGTAGATATTCTCAAATTATTCCGATAATATAGCGATAAACACGCGCGATATCTACATAACATTAACATTGACCTTATAAAACTATTTTGCACTATTTAAACACAATATCAAGTACCTTTCTTTTTTAAAGATAAACTTGCCATCTGCAACAGTCACGCGAACTTTATTTATTGAAAGTGAAATTTTTATTCGTGGCAACACAGAGTGCAGCTGTCAATTTTTTTCGCGCCACTTTAAACCGTAGCTATTTTCATACAGGTTTGAAAATAAATAGTGGAACGAAGAACCGAGTATTTATTTAATTAAAATTGGAAGTTTGCTTGAAATTCTCCTAAGGAGTTGACATCGAAATTAATTTCTTTGGAAAGATTAAATTAATAGCTGATAGTATTACCTACAGCGCGTATGTAGAATATAACCTTCTAGAATATTATTAAAGGTTAATTTAAGGGTCTCTTTCATGACATAATTTTAACATGTACAGCGAAATGTAAAAAGCATCGATAAAACCTAAAGGTGCGAAAAGCTTGCGAGAATAGGAGTGATTGGTCGACACTTGTTTGGTTAGATGTAAAACCCTCGGCTGCGGGTTTCATGGCCAAAAGCTTCGAGTTAACTGTGAGGCAGGCATACGGCCGGCTGCACTAGCACATTTCAAATTTGCAATTTTCGTTCACACTTTTAGCCACACAAAAGTAAAAACTAAATGGGACTTAATAACTCAATTTTCTCACGATCTCTAATTGACAGAATGATTCCCAACGTGGATCTAAATATGTACGTGTACAGAACAAAAAAATATTAATTAGTGTCAGTTCTGAAATATTTATACAAGACTACTTAATTAGTAGAGATAATTGAAGTAGGTCTTTTTTAACTTTTTTTTTTAAATATGATGTACAATATACGAACAGTTAATTACTTTAACTTATTTAGTACCCAATTAAAAAATATTTATTTATTGATTAAAATGAGCAATTGGTCCTATTATTAGTAATATGCTTATATATTAATTATATTGTTAACTAGAGGTAATAGACTTAAGTTAAATCGTATCAGATTCCCGCGATACAGGCTTAGCCTAGTGCGGAAATCACTGTGTTGCCACTTTTCAAACCTCTATAGACATAAGTCAAGTATGTTACAAGTATATTTATTTTATGTCTCCTAATTTAAGCTTATGTTTATGCTAATAAATATATTTTTCATTTTTTCATTTTCACTTACTGTTACTTATTTTTTGTTTCAGAAATTGATTAATAAAAAAGTCAGGTTATTAATACTCTCCTTGTTATTCAGAATTTTAGTTTTCAGTTTGTTAGATTAGTTTTGTTAATATACAATTTGTTAATAATAGATTCCTTATTTATATTGTTCTAGAAGCGATATTGCAACGGAAAGATACTACCAATTGGTTATATTCATTTTGATAATTCATTATTCTAATCCAGTATTACAGAAAACGATCAAAGCGAGAAAAAAATATCATTACAAAGTGTTTTATAGCCACCGAAGCTGCGTACTATTCCACGTCGTATATTTTTGCCCGTAAGTCGTTCTATAGAACTCGGAGCTAAATCGAAACCAATTAAAGTAATTGACGAGCTTATTATAGAGTTGAGTTGAACTGTAGGACAATGTGGACGGTTAGACACCTGTCATATCTATCGGACAATCTATACGGGTAGGATTTTATTACCAGGTTAGATTGTCACACAAACGAGCAATTTTTTCCCATTTTATCTATTCAAGAGTTCGGATTTAGAAGTCTATGTTTAAATTGTTGTTTTCGATACAATTGCCGTATTATACGGCTTTTAGGCATGCTGCACTTCAAAAATACGGCACACGGCAGCACTTCCAAAGCCGTATAATGTTTGTATGAAAACATACGGCATTCCACGAAAGAATTAGCCAACACTAATTTTTCGTGCAACGGAACGCACCAACGAGTTCCCGGAAATCACCGGCTCTAAGATTGTTGCCATCTTTTTTTTCAAATATTAAAAAGGAAAGAAACGCAGATAATAATTTAAGTCCAGACAGATTCATTTCGTATAATTACCAGTGACCACACTAGAATCAATGCCAGTTTAAAGTATCTCATTACATTTTCTAAATGTAGGTACATTTACTACTAACTACAGCAAAAACAAAAAAAACTAACAAAAATATAATTCTTGTCGGGCCATCAATTACGGCGTATAAACGTCCCTTGGATTATTATCAATAGAATAAGGCAATATTGGCAGAGATTCGATTAGTTCAAATACGTCCGTTGTCGGATCTGTTTGGTTTAATTACTCTATAATAATACGATGTAGGTACATCCATTATTATTAGAGACTGATTTAAGATAGTGTGCTTGTAATAGCCTTCTAATCTTTGCCGGTCTTTACCCCTCTTGAAATGATAGGTTTTTCAGCCAGTAAAAAGCATGCAATACTTCAATGGCGATGGTGTAGCGAAACGACAGAAAAGTAAAGTTTTTTTTTACTATCGTTCTCTTTTCTGTGACCGAAATAGTGGACCTTGTCTTTGACTTAGAAACGCCATTGCTCTTTGTCTCGCACTATACTGGATTACCTAAAAGTGGGCGATTGAACTGAGACGACAATTATAATAATTAAAAGAAATACAAAAAAAACCCGACTGCAAAATGTAGATTATACAACGATTGAATGAACGAATGACAACGACGCCTCACTTGTCAAAATCGGTCTAGCCGTTTAGACTACAGGAGTAAATACAAACAAAATTACCACTCCAAAAATAATACCCTCTTTCTTGGGCAGTTAGGTAGTTAGGCGACAGGAGTTTATATGATAATACATAATCATACATACATCCTAAAAACTTTAGTCTTCCCCTTTGGCAGTCGGGTATTGGTTAATTTCTTTGTACTTTGCACCATAACCTTTCGTGATTAAAATGCTGCACATAAGCAATGCCATTCAGCGTGGTAACGCCACCAACATTCTGGATACGCTGCCAACTGGCTTGAACATTTTGGATTATCGTTACAATGGTTTTTGGGTAATCCACCTGTGCAGAATGGTAGTTTCTTTTAGTTTGTACATACTTTGTTTAGTCAAGAAAATAGAAGTTCAGCTAGACTAAATTAGGAACACGTTTACACTAACGTTGAGAAATTAGTGTACAAGTTTAGTATAAAACTGAAAAATATTGTTATTTATGCCGAAGCCGTAAAACAATCACTTGTATTTTCAGACAAGATTTCTTCAAGCTACGACTTCACAGAACGAAATAAACCCCAAACAAGATGAAGACATAACTTATTCCAGAGTTTATTACGGAATCCAACAAAAGTAGCAACACAGATGACTGCAAAAAACGAGTCAAAAGCTTAATTTATTCAGCAGCAAAGTGTGTGACTGCCACCGTTTCTTATGTAAATCGCATTGTTATTTACGAGCAAGGGGTTGGCCAAAGACTAATAAAATAAATTAAACAGACACGACATAATGCAGTTTTTAATTTAAGAGCTCTTTAACGACGGTCTCCGTGCGATATTGGAGGGAGCGGAACTCATTTTCGTCTTGATGTGTAGGTATTGGAGTCCGCGCCGTAGACTGTGACCGCTCTGAGGATAGCCGTAGGTAGTGTTATTATATGTTCTGTGGTATAGATAGTAAAGCCACAGAAATTGTCGCAGTGTCGCACATTATACTGCGCGTTTAGTTAGACACATTCTAGATATATCATTGTCTCTCTCTACTCCAGTAAGTACCCCACATGATGGCGGGGTTAGTCTTCTCCTCCACTTCGTTCTATCCTCGACATCGTCTACGGAGGCCTTACACTCCCTAATGTCGATTAGCGCTGCATACATCCTTCCACTTTGTCTTCGGCCTGCCTCTTGATCTTCGACCGGGGATTTTTATTACTAGAATAAATAGATGATTATCTTGCAGGGTCTCACTAAGACAATAATAATAGTGTCGGCACACTATAGACATTTTAGTTAAATTTTAAGGAGGTTAAACAGTTGTAGTCGTAGGACTATTTTGCAGAGTTCGTCTTTTGCCAGTTAATCAAACGCCAAACAGTAGTGTGCAAATATTACTGTGTTCTAGCTTTAAGGGCAATGTTGCCAGCGAAATTATTGGACATAAAGAGATTTAATCTCAGAGTGACGAGCGCAGTGCGTTGCCGCGCAGGTTTTTGAACTATTAAAGTTTAAAATTAAGGGTTATTATAGGAAGTTTGGCGTTCACCATCGGGCGAGCGACTTGCTCGTCTCGTCATCCAGTTACATAAAAATAAATAAAACTTGGTACCTCAGTTGGGAGCAGGCATGAAGTTTGGCACCGACTCTACGCAGAATCTATTGTTTAATCTATGGCATGGCTATAGTATGCTCCTCTTTTATGGCTGGATGGCAAATGAGTGGGACAGATGACGTACGGCTGTTTTTATTAGGGAATTTGTTGTGTAGGTATTAATTTTTGTCCGTTTTGTCTTTGGATTTTACAGAGGTAATACGCTTTTTTACACGTTATATTTTTTTGAAATAAAGTTATGAGTAAATCTAAAAAAAACCTTATCGAAATATGTATGTAATACAGCCGTGCTTACTTAATTCTCTAGGACGTACCTAACAATGAAAAATGCGTTACACAAAACTCAGGAGTTTTCCTAAATGCGTAAGACATATCCTTTCCTTTGACATGCCTAATACCCATCTGCACTAAACTATGACAGCTCCTAAGTTCATACTTAACTCTCTAGGACGTAGCTACCAAAGAAAAATGCGTTGCACAAAACTTTGTTGCAACCCTTTGGAGGGTTGCCTAAATGCGTACGACATGTCTTTTCCTTTGAAAGTCCGACTTAGTGTAGGTGATGCTTGTTTAAGTTCTATCTTTTTGACTTTAGTGCCGACGGGCATAAGTTTGACTTAGTTTAGATGATGCTTAGCTAAGTTTTATCTTTGTTGACTTTAGTGCAGACGGGCATAAATTCGACTTAGTTTAGATGATGCTTAGCTAAGTTTTATCTCTGTTGACTTTAGTGCAGACGGGCATAAGTTCGACTTAGTTTAGGTGATGCTTAGCTAAGTTTTATCTTTGTTGACTTTAGTGCAGACGGGCATAAGTTTGATTTAGTTTAGATGATGCTTAGCTAATTTTTATCTTTGTTGACTTTAGTGCAGACGGGCATAAGTTTGATTTAGTTTAGATGATGATTAGCTAATTTTTATCTTTGTTGACTTTAGTGCAGACGGGCATAAGTTAAGCAAAGTAAGTCACACATTGTACTTTAAACCTCTAACGTCAAAGAACTGTCAGTTCTACGTTCCCACTTCATTGGGTGTGAGAAAGATGTTTGTATGTATTTGTGGCCACAAACCACGTACGCGGCATTTTTGAACTCCGACTTGAATAATTGCCGCGTTGACAGTTTTGCACTAGTTTCACCTTATTGTACAGCACTAGTCTTTTGTTGTGACTTTTTGGTTATAGTATTTTTTAATAGTAAATTTTCACAGGCTAGAAATACCTGTTTATATCGGAATATTAGAAACGTTGATAATTCTGCATGGGCATAGGGCATTCCGATTATATATCGAAAGATGCGGGTTCTATTGCTAGCATTGAGCTTGAGTTACTGGTGAAGGAAATCATCGTGAAGAAACCATAGCATATGGTACTTTCTACTACTCGGCTAGCTAGATACCCTCAAGTTCAAAATCTGTCGTCAAACACCTAACAGTGTGTTCCGGCAACCTCACTTCAGAGCCAGTTCTCATTGCAGGTAACCATAACGTCACTAAACATCAGGTGAGTTAGTGGTCAAATGCCTAGCCGGTTGACTAAGAAAAAAAAAGTATAGTCATCCTTTTTTTTTCTTGAAGACGGAGATACCGTTTATCTTTACAAGACATCCGGCTGCTTAGGGGTGAAGTTATAAGGCTGTAAAGGATTCAGACAGACAGACAGACAGACAGACGGACATGACGAACATATAAAGGTTCCTTGTAGTACTACGGAACCCTAAAAAAGCATCGGAGCCCTCAGCACTGCGTTTCAGCTCCACCAGGGACTGCAACGTGCTGTCCCAAAAGGCTATGATTTTTTTTTTTATGTAAAGATCTTTACTCCATAAAATATGAGAAATGTTACCCTGATTTATCTATAAAACTAGATTTAAACGGTCTATTAGTAATGCCTTCACGTATTACTGAACTAAAGGATAATCATCTCGAACGAAGTGACAAAATAAAATCACTTTGACTGGTCCTTAAAATTCTTGAACATTGTCAACTTTACCGACGCAAATTCGTACAATTTTCAACTTTATTATTTACGCTGTAGTGGTAAGAAGTAGGTATTTAAAAATTGGTTTATAATTCTACCATCAGAAATACGACAACATAGACAACGACTCGATAACGTACAGACATAACATCAAACTTATTATTCGTAATATTTGATAAACTATTCAGAGACCTCTGTGGGACGCAATTGTGTTGAAACTTTGGCGCCGCACCGACACGTCCTTCCTGACACACGGAGTAATGTTAATTAGCAGTTTAGTAACCTAGCTTTTTGTTTGTTTTTTTTTTAAATAAAAAAAACAGTCGACATGAGTGTCTCGTTCATTTTTTGGGAAGTCGGTTAATAAAAGAATGTGCACAGTATTAAAAAAATACTATAGCTGAAATGCTTCGAGGCGCATGATTGCTTGCGTTGGCAATTGGATTGATGCTTGCACGGAGCATTTTTATCATTATCATCAGCCGGAAGACGCCATTACTGAACATAGGCTGCCCCCTTAGAGCACTACACCGAACGACAACCTGCCACTTGCATTCACCACATTTCTAAAGAAATTTAATGCTAATGTGTTGACTGAAAATGTTTGTCCTATGCGAGAAGTCTACTTATAAGGTCGTTGATTGACTAGCAGCAAAAAAATAGGGCACTGTTTACGAACAGTTCCAAGTGAGTGACTCTCAAAAAATGATTTTGAGTTTTGACGTAGAAAAAGTCGAGGAATAAATTAATGGTCGGTTGGTTCTTTTGTGTGTTTTGGGGTTGATTTTGTGTTGGAAATGTTCTTATAGTTCCAGAGATAATATCGGTCTCGAGATATTTTGGATGACGATTAATTTGTGATGGGTGAGTAATTTTAAGTGTTGAAAGTCATCATCATCATCATCAGCCGAACATAGGCTGTCCCCCAAGGATGCCACACTGAACGAAAATTTGCCATTTGCATCCACCGGTAGCCCGCGACTTTCACAATGTCGTCAGTCCACAGAACTGCCGCGGGATTTTCGCCGACGAAGCAAAGTCACCGGTATAGCTGTCAAGGTTTGCAAGCTGAAGTGGCAATGGGCACTGGGCAGGCCACATCACTCGAAGAACCGATAACCGATGGGGAAGAAAGGTTCTCAAGTGGCGACCACGGTATGGAAAACGCAAAGTGTGGAAAGTACATAATGCGATATGTGAGCAATAATTACAGTTCTCAATGCTGAAAGAGAAGAAATCGACTATTAAAATAGGACATAACAGTAATGCATAATGGCTGATAGCAGACATCCCTTCACCCTTCCCTCAAAACCTCGTTCTATAGTTTCTCTTCCACGATAAAACCAAATGAGCTACTGACGGAAATCAAGCGTTCACCTACACTGGAAGTTTTAAACGTCGAGTAAAAATCTCATCTCAGAATCGTTCGTTATCTATTTATTTATTTATTTATTATTCAATGCTTGTCACACTTACAGCAACGCCAAGTCGTATGACGAGCCAGCAAAATTGTAGTCAAACTAAATTAATATGACTCAAAATGTTTATGTTTTTTTTTTTTTTTTTACAATATTGCTCCACGGACTCCGGGGTCCGTGCCATTTATCAAGTTTTACAAATATTTTATCAATTAAAACGGAATATAAAAACTAAAGACTTTACAAAAGGAATATACCAACAAATATGCTAATAAAGAGCTAAGTGCTATTATAGATTTGCGTATATACTCCGAGCAGTCCAGCTCCCGCAAGCAGCACCCGTTCACGAGTTGACGCATGTGCCAGCCATCGCTCTCCTCAACCATATTGGAGGGAAGAGGGCGACCCGCCACACGACGCCGCCGCAAGAAGAAACTTTTTAGTGAGCGTGACCGATCTGGGGTATACACACAAAGCTTACAACAAAGGAAACAAAAATAAATAAATAATACAATTGTTACTTTTACAATATACACGCTATCTTTTTACAATTCAATCGCCTACTCCTGGCCCAGGGCCTCCATCACCGCCGCGTTCCGATCTTTGATGGCCATCTGCAGGTTGTACTCTTTAATGGTCTTCGGTGACGCAGCCGACGCTCGACGCACGAATCGACTGATGGCATCGTCTTCAATGTCGTCGGCGTAGTAGACGAAGGTCCCGGTGTGCCGCGATACTGCAACAACCGCATGTGACACGCTCTCGTGCAGCTTCATTTTTGGCTTGGTCTTAATGGCGATTACCGACTCGTATGTTAGCCCCTGAGCTTCATGGATGGTAAGAGTGCGCGACCCTGTGCCTCCCCCATAACCCTGGCTTATTATGTTTATAAGTTGTTATTATAATATATGTATACAAGGTGCTTACTAAAGCTGTAGTAATACTGTAGTATGTATGCACTCATCAATATGAACAACTTTTACTAAGGGATCAGCCATGAAACCGCGAAACGGAAAAGAGGGAGAAAGGAGAAAAAGAGCTGAAATGGGGTGTTTTATAATGTGGCCTAGACGAGCAAAGCCATGCGGGCAAGTTGGTATATAAATAAAGTCATAAAATCAGTTAATGACAGTAATGCTCAGATCAACACAGGCCTCCGACCGACCGGTCGGGCCGGTACCGAGTTGCTCAATGCAGTTATGTCATAAATAAATAAAATATGAACTCCTAATGTTTTTGTCATCCGCCGCGTTTTTCGGTCAACCCTTGAACATGGCGCATGCAACTGCACCGAAATATCGGGAACTTAAAAAATAACCAAATCGTACGATAGTAAATAACCCGCAAGTACTAATTTAAAAGAAATACTCCAGTGGGTTTTAATATTACGCCAACTTTTTTTGGCAGAAATCCCCAATAAAGTTTTCTGCGCTACCCTATTTTATAAAATAACTGCCCTTATGGCATCATTACGGAGCCCTTTTGGCATCATACATGCTTTTATGCATATAATTTGGCACCATCTCCTAATAACTTACGTCTCTGCAACTTTATCAGAAACTATAACAGTTACATTTTGGCCCTTTAACAAAGCTGCACTGCAGGACAAAGGCTTCCCTTTGCTGTTTTGCGCAGTTTGAGCGCAGTCCTTCAAGTATTAGCCAAGTCAATTTAGCGTTTGACCCAGAAGTAACTAATAACACCTTTTTTTTTCTGTACCTAATAATAATTGTAGAACGGTTGGTTCTCATAAAAATCTATATACTTATAATAAAACTGTAAAGAGAATATTACTGTACGTTGAAGATATTATTTAAAATATATATTTTTTGTAGTATTTAGGAGCAAGAGCACCCAAAAATGTAAAATCAGAAAATTACCTGAGTCATTTATTTATCTCCAAATCAATCAGGCTGCCTAGTAACACTAAGAGCCATTACACACTGCACCTCGGTAGCAGCGTTCTGCAGTGTCGTTGTATTATGTTACACTAATTTTAAGTAGATTTTTGTGTTATGTATGTGATTTCTGGCGTAAACAATATAGAGTTCTCTGTCTTTGTCACCCTAAATATTAAAAAAAAAAGTAGGGATGGAATGGAATTTCTTTCCTAGGATTTCCACGAGTCCTCGAAGCTAGGACGGAAATATGAGTCTTATAAGAAGATAAGACCGCCAGTTGTTACAATAGTTTAATATTATTATTTTTCTGTGCTAGATATGTACAATCTGGTGTGAAAATAAAGAGTTTATCTATCCATCTGTCTTATACACGTCCTTAGATCAAAACAACTGTTAATTAGCAGCTAAAATTCTTTGAATACTTATTTTAGAAAAAAATATTGTACATCAAATAAAGAACATAGTAATGTTTACACAATACTTCTTGGTATTTGAATATGCGTTTGGCAAACAAGAATTGCCTTTAGCAAGTTTGATACTCCTTCCTACTCTAACACTACAAGTTCCCGTAACGGTTTTTTTTAATCAATTATAAAAGTAGGTAAAAATAATAAAACACTAATAATGATAGTTAAGGTTATGACATATGATTCAAAGTCCAAGTAGGTAACGTTAGGTGCATAATGATAACCCAATAATAATCCGACCGGCACGGGTTTGTAACTGCTATTTAATCCATGGTGCGGGTGTCATAAAAACAGGCTAACAACAAAAATGACTCATAATGTTAACGTAACACGTATAACTATTACTTGTACGGATGTAGAATAGCTGGAATAGACTAACTCTTGTAATACATAATACGTAATATTTTTATTCCATTATTATATTTATTATATTATATTATATTATATTATATTTATTATTATAAATATTATTATTTTTAGTTTTAATTTAATTTGACATATGTTATTTGACATAATTAGACATATTTGATTTTATGTAATTTTAGTATATTTGACATTTATTTTGCATGTTTTTAAATTAAATTTTCATTAGCGTAATTCGTGTTCGGTGATAATTGATGTAAATAATTAACTAATTAATTGTGTTTGTATTAGTGCTTCTGTATGAACTATATTCTAAACAAGTATTATTATAAACTAGTAGTTCGCGGCGAACTGAGACCTCGCGACCCCTATATCTTCACAACCGCTCGACCGATTCAGCTCATATTCGAACTTAAAAATTGTATTGAAATGAACTACTTGCCTACAAAATTTCATGAAGATCGGATCAACGGTTCGCAAGTTATCATCGGACAAATATACACACAAACATACATACAAATGCCGATTTGTTCCAGTAAACTCTGAGACCTTCGCTTCGTTCGGTCAATAAAATAGAACAATAATTATTGTTCAAAGAAAAAAGAAAAACTCAGATGCAAAATGTAGCCTATGTCACTTCACTCAACGACACCTCACTCGTCAAAATTTTCGTAAATGTGACTTGCCCAGTAACTACCAATGCTATAATGACTAGCCTTGTGGCTCAGTGGAAAGATTTCCGTTTTCTGAGCTGTAGGTTGTGGGTTCGATTCCCACCTAGGACCAACATTGGTGTGATGACATTGGTGTTTGTATTTTTCTGGGTGTTTCTATGTAGAATACATATGTAAGTATTTACAAACAAAAAAAATATGTATTCTATCTATCTTCCCAAACTAAGCAAGCTTGTACTATGAGAAGCAGATAACGCTTCCCATAGTACAAGCTTGCTTAGTTTGGGGCTAGATGGCGCTGTGTGTGAAAAAGTTTACCAATGCCAATAAATAATTCTATTCTATTCAAAAACAGGTTCACTTTTTTTTAAGGTAAATCAATGAGCCTTCGTCCAGCAACGGGAGTCTAAAAGCTGGTGGTAGTAGCAGAAGTTTAGTCCAATAGCACTTCTATTCCTCCCTAGCTCCTCACCTACACATAAATGCTATAAAGTATCTCTACCGAACATGACTCACTGCTGCCGTCGATTTACAAAGCTACAATAAAAAAATTAAAAAACTGAGCCGATTTCAATGCGATCCAGAGGAAATGCTTCGTGAATCATCTTTGGTGGCAGAGGTAAATTACTAAATAAAATTAGTCATGATTAATTTGTAATGAATAGCACGTAATAATAATGAATTGGTTGAACTTGGGAGGATGAACGATAAAGCATCCATGGATAATCATCATCATCATCAGCCAGAAGACGTCCACTGCTGAAAAAAAGCTAACTCCTTAGAGTGTCAGCCTGAACGAAATTCTGCCATTTGCATCCACCGGTTGCCCGCGATTTTCACAATGTCGTCGGTCCACTTAGTGGGTCTACATACGCTGCGTTTTTTGGTTTGTGGTCACCACTCCAGAACCTTCCTTTCCCATTGGTTATCGGTTCCTCGAGCGATGGTGCCTGCCCATTTCCATGTCAGCTTACAGATCCTAAAAGCTTTGTCGGTGACTATGGTTCTTCGGCGAATATCCTCGTTCATATTATATATCTTAATATCTTGCTCCTAAATTACGTCTGAGTAAGTTATGATCATTCGTGGTAAGCTGTATGGCATGAGGCCGCTCCCCCATTAGTCGGTATGGTAACTTATTTCAAAAATCCCCTTTGAATACTATTTGAATGCCGGAAGAGTCTAAAAGCTACCATTTATTTTCATTGTTATTTTTTTTGACTTCATAAACAATTAATTTAGTGTTCACAAAGACGGTATTTTTTTATTTGTTCTGTTTTGCTCGTACTTTTAACGCATGAGTCAGAGACACTCATTGAAGCATAGTGCTCGGTAAATAATCTATTTCAAATCAATACAGAGCGAACTAACTACGAAAAGCAAACATCAATGGGGGAACGTCCTAACACTGCAGAACCAAGAGCTTCGGTGGAAAAGCTCATAATCACATACTTGGTGATCGGCTAGACGACGAAAATTATATTGTACTCCATCGATTAAAGTAAAATGAATGGACGAGCCCAAGTAAATGAATTTTGAAGACTTTAAAGTGAGCGCCGGCGCTCACCTTGCTTCAGTCGCTCTCAAACTGTGAAAGGTGGGAGACGTACGTTCACATGTCAGACGGTTCGAGAGCAAGTGATAAACACAGGTGTCCCTTTTTCTCTCGTAGATATTATATCGATATTATATCTCTTTTTTGTGACAAATGTACTATACATACTATCGATTGTTATGACTTGTTATTTTTAAGGAAGTTGTGTGGTTAGGGCCCGTCCATTCATTTTTCTGTGGTCGAAGTTGTACTCATAATTATGAACAATTCTAGTATGGGACCAACCCAGAAATCGCGAAAAAAGTCAGCCGTTCCATTCATATCGCCGAGGTTGAATGACATTTCTCTATGGAACAACTGACTTTTTTTCTTCTTCAGGCTGATGATGATGAAAGACGATTATAATGATATCCTAGAATACGTTCGTCGTAGAAGCAAACACCCAGCATAATAGCAACCAAAATTGAAGTAAATGTTAAATGATCGGTATTCGTCGTGGTATAGCAAAGCGTGAGCACGCTCGCCTCATATTAGTGGGGTCGCAGTTTCGAACCCAGGCGGGCACCTAGCAATGAATTCTTTGGAGCTTTGGAGTACTGATTTATACCTCTGGCTTTTCGGTGAAGAAAAAGCCTGCATAATAATTTCCAGAGAGGAATTGAATGGCGTATGTTGATCCGCCAACCTGAACCGGGCCAGCGTGGTGGATATCCCAGCAGTGTGATTTTAAAAAAACTGATGCAGATCGGCATGGTTCAAGATCCTAGCAAGCTAAAACTCAACGTTTTTAGTAGCTGAAGCGCTACTAGATTTTTATGTGCAGTATTTTTATTTTTATATGTACACCTACACGGTCATTTAATATCCATCCTCCTCCATACACACAAAAACCCACTCTCTCTTAAATATATACTCTCACACACAATACACGCTGCGAACCCTGACTCTTACGAGGACTTGTGTATCGCAGTGACGACAGACACATACATCACACTCCACACTTTGATCACCATTTATGTGCCTGTTTCATTAAAGTTAAGTTTATTTTTAATTGTAAAATTACATATATTGTTTAATAACTAACTGTAATCTGTTTTGGCCATATATTTTGACTATAGTGACTAATAGTATAGATAACTAAAGTATATTTTATAGACACTGTAACGCTGTTGATTACAGGAAATAAATAAATAAATGTTTGATCATGATGATTATGATTCATTTGGTGTCAGCACGTGTTTACATGTCGCAACAGGTCCCATCGCACAAACTGGGTGAAAGGCCGATACGATCGGTGAGTCAGCGCTGGTCCGACCGGTGGCCATTGATTGCTGATAACCAGCTAATAGGCGGATCGCTGTTACTCGGTTTCGAGATTGTGTTGTGTATTTCAAATTAGTTATAATTCCAAACCGTTGAATAATAAATAATGATGACGAAGCCCTAGTCCACGGATTCTAATAGATACCTCATTACGAGATCGCTATTCCGACAAAAACTCACCAAAGTTGGATAAAAGCGCTGGTAGCGGGGACTGCGACCAAAGGGTTCTCGTTGGCTATCCCATGGTTACTCTTACTCGTACATTTAAAAAAAAAAAGGTGTTTTTTTGACAGATGCGTAGTGCGCTTCGATTGTTCTGAGTGCGGATAGGAACTCTTTAGGGGAGACTTCGGTGTACTGTCTGTCTTTAAATAAGGCAAAAATGTTGACACGTAAGCCCACACATTTTTGTTGGAAAAAAGTTGTATAACATTTTTTTTTTTTTATACGAGCAAAGTTTTCTTAAATAGGAAAGATGTTATTACAAACATTTTAAATAATAATAATGTTTATTTCAGGCTTGACACTCATAATACTAAAAACAATTACTTATATCACAGTCAGCCAACTTCCAATTCGCTCTCTGGTGCACTTCCCTCCACGATTTGAAAACCGAGCTCGTCAGGTTCTCGTTCAGAACGTTCAGTATTCCGTGTTTCGTTCTTCTCAACCCAGCCCAGAAGGAAGCCACTCTGGACCTGCAGACGGAACTACAACTACATAGAAATCCAGAACCCGTGTGTCTACGAACATGCCCGAACAGCTACAGTAGCCTGCTTGCCTTAAAATAATGCGAAAAGCATCATTGTATTGCACCCTTATGGTATGATATGATACATCTTCTGCTTATAATTTGTCCACAGTTGACACGTGTATAAGCACAGGCAGTGCACTTTAAATAGTAACCTTTCACGCTTTAAATATAACCTGCTTGAGGTTATATTTAAAATAGTTTTTTCATAAAAATACAAAACATTTTATAAACGGAATACCACTCCCCTCCCTTATTTTAAGCATGTATTGCATTTAAATTGCATTTCATTCTAGGTGTCCTCTAGGTTTTCTGTCATGGACCACATATTTCATAAATTCATTTTAAATATGTATGCCTCGTTTAAATATTTTCTGTGTGTGTATCAGTCGCGTTTTTTAATTTTTTATATTCGTTTTTCATACAAAATCAAACAGAAAAGTCAAAACAGAGTGATGGGAATAGGACTGTTTGATGAAGCAAAACGTTAAGAGCAGCGTCAAAATCGGGCGATTTATCGGTCGTCTGATCACCCATAATAGGTACTGATTTAACGGTATCTTCTTAATTAACTAAATTATTGACCATAACTTGCTTTATACGGTTCATTATGAGTTCTAAGAATGCCTATTCCAGTGTTGTGGAGGTTGGAAGTTGGTCATTTTTATGCAGTTACGACGAAACTATAAACAGTGTTATAGGACTTGAACGTTCAACGAGTACCCAAACAAGCAATTTTAAATTATTGGTTAATTAATGATAAAATATAATTTGTGGTATTGTATTTAGTGTGTTATTATTGCCAAGCAAGCGCGTTAGAGCGTTTGTTTATATATATATTACTCCTCACCAAGGTAAAGTACTATCTTGCTTGAGCTGTTTCAGAAGTTTTTATAGTAAAACTACGCTAAGATGATACACAACCACACACACCCAGACACGACTACTCACTCAAATTCATCCACAGGTAAACATCCCTATAAGCCCAATCTGCTGAGCTAACAGATTGTACTTTATCAATGTTACTAAAATTGATTCGAATCTATATTTTTTTTTTGTAAACTTGTTTTTTCTAAACGCACCTTTATGTTAACTATACTTTTAAGCATTTAATTTAATCAGAAACTTATAGCGCCCTATTAGCCCTATTACCGCCCGCGATCAAACAATTTAGGTAAATCTTTCCAGGGTCACCAAGAGACGGGCCTATCCGAGCTTGGGGCTCAGTGCTAAGACAGTATAATAATTATGCCATGGTTGTATTAAAATGCAGAAAAAAAGGATGTTGATTTTGAATAACCTCTTATTTTTCTTAGTTTGTAAATCCTGTAAAAAAGTAGATAGATAGATAGATAGATAACTCTTTATTGTTCACACCAGAAATTACATGCATAATACAAAAATCTACTTAAAACTAGTGTAACAATTGGCAATAGTACATCTTATAATATGGATTATTACTCACAGTAGGCGTTTGACTACAGCTCGGCTTATTGGCGGAGAGTTTGCAGTCGTAATAATTAGGAATCTTGTGCTTAGAAAACTCCTCTTGCATTATGTTTTCTTTCTTATTGTGTTCTTGAAAAGGTACATAATTATTTAAATTCGTTGTACTGACATAAAGTAGGTTCTGACGTAGACTGAGAAGTGGACATTTTGCGCATGGTGGATATTTTGGATAATTGGGTATTTAGAGTATGAGCTTTTCCATCATGTTTTTCATACCACAAATACGGTATTTACGAGTTGCAAAGCTTGAGTTTCCACAGCCCTTGTAATTACATCTCATTTTGGTTTACAGTAGTTGATGCTTACTTCCAGTTGAAATATAATCGTCCAGCGGTTCCAGGAGCCCATAATATCAGTTCGATTACAATCTCCAATGAGATTTATTCGTCATTTGTATCAAATAACCAGAAACAAAAAGCGAGCCGCATAAATTCAACTCGGAACGTATTAGAAACACGTTTTGCGTAGCTCAGTAGTGATCGAGTGAGGGATTTTATACTTCACGACACGATCGCTCATATAATAGAGCCAATACACAATGCCGTCCTTTTGTACCACTCTCTAAACTAAACGAATCTAACAGAACTTGAATTGTCTGCGTTTATTTTTTTAGGGTTACGTAGTACTAAAAAGGAACCCTTATAAGTTCGTCCATCTGCCTTTCCGTCTGTCTATCTGGCTGTCTGTCTGAATCCTATATAGCCTTATAACTTCTAAAGTTATACACTTACATGCATGAATTGTGCACAACGATAGTCTAAGTGTAGACCTACAGTTTGGAAAAATAAAAATCCTCTTTTTAAAATTAATTTTTTTATTCGAGAAAATGGATAGCAGCTATTTTATAGTTGTCATATTTAGTTTAGTTTAGGATTTTACAATAGAATCGATACGCACAATCTTATCATCATATCACATCGTCATCGGACAATTTTATTATAGTGACATAAAATTGGGAGTCTGTAAAATCGTATTTTATCGGGTAAAGAGTAATCTTTGTTAATCCACGTTAGGTACAGGTCGTTGAGAGCTCATCGATGAGAACTAGTTGACTGATGAAATTGATGAAAAACATGCACACGCAGCCCCCACCCTGGTCAGAAAAGGTTTGACGTTACTTTTATTTCATCTACATTGCTTTGATATATTTTGTTACTTCATGTTATTCAATTTCTTCCAAGTTCAATTCTCCACATGAGAGAGTTTATTAAAAAAAAATGGCATCTTATTTCTTCCTCAGTGACTGTCAGAATACTGCTAGATGTGATGTCTAAGGTGCTGCAAAATTTATTAGCATTTATCGACAAACTAATTGCACTACGTTAAATGCCAGAAAATTGCAACAAAAACGTCTGGTGTACATGTACATGGTGGACATTCCCCAAGTATACACAAAGTGCTTCAATTCCAATTTATAGATGCACAGAGAGAATGTGGAATTCTACTGGAACCTGAGTTTCCTGAAAAGTACAACAATATTGTAGTTTTAATATGGGATATGGGTGTCTTCAAATCTAGAGTAACCAGGTCCAACAAGATAACAAACAGTATCAAGTAACAGGGAGGTAATCGTGCTCCATTCCTTAAGATCAGCAGGATGTGGTCAAACGCAAACTTATTTCGAATGTAAAATATATATCATCATCATCAGCCGGAAGACGTCCACTGCTGTGCAAAGGCTTCCCCTTAGAGCACCACACTGAACGACTACTTGCCAATTGCATCCACCGGTTGCCCGTGACTTTCGCAATGTCGTCGGTCCACCTTGTGACCTGTCTACGCTGCGTCTTCCGGCTCGTGGTTGCCACTCAAGAACCTTTCTCCCCCATCGGTTATCGGTTATATAAATATATAAACATAATTATTATTTATTAAGACTTTAACAAAAATCGTCAGGTGTAAAAGCCCCCAAGACCGGTTTTTATTAGCACACGGCAGTGGCCGAGAGGGCAGCCGTGATGGTTTATTGGTTAGAAGTCGTGACCGAGGTTTCGGTTCTATTCCCGGTTGTGCACTTCTCGTGAGTTGAACGTGAGTCAAGTTTTTAGTTTGTTGCAGGTTTTCTTAGTAAATTGGAGGAGTAGTTGCTTGATTCGGATAAGTACTGAATTGAATTGATCCAATTCACTAGTTTGTGAGTAAGAAGTAAATGATATAAACTTATTTTGTAATAGTCTTTGGGTAATTAAAATGTCGTTTTATGAAGTTGGCTATGTATTTTAGGTAATTTGTTTTATTTTTTATTTATTTTTATTACTTTAGAAGAAAAAAAAAAGTGCTTGTTCGGTTTATTTTTAGTAATTATCTACGTCGTTTATCATTAAGTATACAAATGATTTATTTCTCATAAACTAATTTAACTGATTAGCTGTAACTTAAGAGGCTATTTGAGAAAAAAATAGCGCTATACACTTTCGCACGCAGTTGAAAAGAGATGGCTTTAACGCACGCTAGTCAAAAAAATCAGATAATTGCCAATTACAACTAAACCAGGAAATCAATCGACATTCTGTTCGATGCTATTTTAGATATTATTATTACCTAACTATATACTACTGGCTAGTTCTAAGTACCAGCGAAAAATGTGTGTAAATTGAGGTCTTTTCAATGTTTTTTAATCGAGAAAATGTCATGTAATCATGTTTTTCCGTGGGCTGTGTTAGACGACAGAACCTTAATACATATTAGCTCAAAATTAGATTTTAAATCTACATAACTACTAAGGTTCACTGAATGGAAAAATCGTCATTTCTTTATTAGCCACTTAACCGTGCGCGGCAATACACTGCGCTCGTCACGCTGATATAATAATAGGTGTTTGATCTCTTTATGCTCAGTAATTTCCGTGGAGATAAATAAATATTGGTGGACGTTTTTCACAGCGCCATCTAGCCCCAAACTAAGCAAGCTTGTAATATGAAAACTGATAGAATACATACTTTATTTTTGTAAATAGATACATAGAGTACATAATTCAATCCGGAACAAAGTAATGTTTGCATACTAGTTGTTGTTTGAATGACTGAAAGAGGCAAACAGGCAAAAATAATAGTCCTTCCAGTTTATGTAAAAATAAATCTCCCAAAGTTAAATTTGGCCTTTGAACTTGAAATAACAAACTAAATTGACAAAGCAACAAAAATCAAATTAATACTTGTTAATCGTGTTACTCAATTCAATCCGTTATTGCTTCGTCACAACAACCATCACCACTTGACCTCTCACATCAAACAAAATATTACCTAAACCAGAGGTCTGTCTTTACTGGCAATAATTCTAAGCTTCTATAAATTATTTATATCCCAAACAAAGCTAGCTTATCGTTATTATACTGCAATATACATATACGCAGCTTCGCGTAGTTCGGTAGTGGGACAGCTTGCTTATAAAACCAGTTACCACTTCGCAGTATACTTCCCGCGATTCGCTACGACCTAAAATCGTAAGTCTTAACGATGATTTTTGTTTGAATGTCGGTTGGTTAAGTTGGTAGAGGCTTCTCGTAAAGGGCAGGAGGACGAAGGTAACTGTTCCGAAGGTGTATTTAGACGCTGAGGTTTTGAAATTGAGACGAAAGTTTTGAGTTTTACGAGCTATGGCCCATATTCGATCGTAAAGCGAGATCGTTATGCGCGCGCTAAATTGGCGGTTTAAGTGTGTCTGGACTGGGAATCGAGTATTTCGAGTGCTTTTGGAGACTTAACACGAAGTGACTGTTGTTTAAGCTGTAACTTTACGCTGGTTAAAGATAGAGAAAGGTAGAAACAATTGCGACCAGAATTGGTTCTTAAAACGAAAAAAAAGTACGAATATACGCTTCTTACCTTATCTAGCCGATATTGATAACCCAAAGAATACATTCAGGCCTTCGATGCGAGCGGCATTCGCAAAGAGAACTACTTCGTTTCGTTTGTTATAGGCGTTAAGATAGTATACAGAGTTAAAAGGAAAGTGTATGCTAAGCTAAAACTGGCTCATAGTACTCATCATTATGAACAAATTTTAGTATAGGACAAACCCTGAAAACGAGAAAAAATAATCAGCAGTTCCATTGAACATTTCAACGACATTCGACAAACAAATAATATACAATAGAACACAGACGCTACGAGTGTGAGCTACGAGAGTCGCTGGCATATTTATGCAAAAAAGCATATTTTTCTGGCCAGTGACTGTGTGACAAGTGTGGCAAAGCGACCGCTATTAAATGTGACATTGCACTTTAATGCGGTGTCACCTCTACTAGTACATAGTACATAATAACTCAATGGTTCTAGAATGGCAATTACTAATGCAATGCATAATAAAGTTCACGACAGTATTACTAAAACATCCGAAATGAAAAGCTCTCAAGAACACATAAAACATTCTAAGTAGGTACCTATCCTACCTACCAAACCTATCTCTAGATTTAATTTTAATTTCACTGTCATCCTTACTTACAAATACAAAACGTACTTAGGTATCGGCTATGGTTAGCCTGGAGAGTTGAAAAAAGAATAAACAGTCAAACTACTATAATGTTTGAAAACAATTTTATAACAAGAAATTGGTAGATGGCAAATACAGGCATAGACTTACAACTTGCAAAACATTTACTTTAAAAAACCCTGTTGCATGATGTAGCATGACACTCCGGATTTAAAGACGAATCTAGCGACATCTCGCAAACCAAAATCGGCCAAGATGTCGAATGTGACACAGGCAAATCTAATCACAGATGGTGCTCATCGCTAGTGCTTGTCATTAGTGTGATTGCTTGCAGCGGTGCGTCTCCCCATTGGTCGTGGTCGTCGTGTAGCGTCATTTGGCGATGACAGCTCAGTGGTTAGCGCGTTGGAATCGCTCGATGCAGGGCGTGGGTTCAAATTCCAACAATGAGTTTGAATTATTGCTGAAAAATACCATCGCGAGGTAACCATGGAACCAAACATGGTGTTAGGGTACTTTCTAGTATTCTGCTGGCTACCTATTATTACCCACAAGTTGAGAATATAGTAGTGTAGTGTATTCCAGCATTATCAATAGTGAGCCAGTTCCCATTCCAGGTGTTTACCATCTTCAACCACACCGCCACTTAACATCAGGTGAGCTGTGGTCAAAGCCAACCCTCAAACACACAAACTGACATACATACATCCCACAAACATTATCCTCCTTCTGGGCAGTTGGGTAAAAAATATCCAAGCCTCGCAATAGTTCACTAGTTCACTATCCTTTGTTATGGTTCCATTACTATTTACGAAAGCTTTCAATATCCCATCCATTTCAAAAAGCGTCCATACACGGCCGCCTGCAGTCCAGACATGCATTCCCAATTACCGCACTTGTAACCGGACATATTACCCTGGAGGGTTCCGGACAGCCGCATAGGCAAAGGCTTACTACGCTCGTATTTTTAGTTACACAAGGTCTATTTTGTAACACTCTGCTATGCTCATGTAGGAAGAGATCTCTTTATGTGAGTTGGGCTTTGCGATATTGATACTGTTGAAATATTTTGGAACTTTGACGGTTTACTGTACTAAGTGGTCGGTGCTTTAAAAATCATAATAGGTTTGTGTTTGACAACCACATTCTGCCCGAGTCGCAGTCACCATTTTCCTGTTTTTTGGCAAGTAGCAGAAGATTTTTGTCTAAATATCGATGTTTGACGATTGACCACCTCGTGGCCGCCACGAGGTCCACGAGGTAGTCGTGCTGCAACTGTTTCTTTAAATATTTTAATTTAATTTAATTTATTTGTCTAGGAAAAAACTTATGAAACCTTATAAACACCGGTGTTAAAAATGAGATAGAAAAAATAAACAAAAACAAGATTTCTATCGGTGTGCACTGCAGCCCAGGATGGCCTGCGTCGTGGGCTCCAGGCTCTTCCTTATTCTTCTCGTTCTTTATCGTCAATGAGAAATGCTTCTACGAAATTCACACTTAGTGAGTGACGCTATTTATTTTCAAAAAGGTGAAAACGTGCGAGCGAGATCACTGTGGACGCGAGAAAGGGCTTTAAATAATTCTCAAAATTGTCTTGACCGCCCGCGGACATGCGACCCCACACCTCGAGGCCCAAAATACTCATAAAATAAAGTTATGCATTTTATTGAAATCTATTTCAAGCTGATCAATATATTTACATATATATTGATGACAATATATATGCTACGTAATGGTGCGAAGAGCAAAGAGTTCTTGGCTTGGTGAGGAAGGGATTTATGAATTAAATTTGAGTTGTCAGTTCTGAAATAAACAAGCGAAGATCGCTCAATGTTTGCGCTTACGGTTCGAAAATAATGATGAACTTGATCTACCGGTGAAGAAAACCATCGTACCTAACCCAAGGCGTGGTGGTAGAGCACTTGTTTAAAATAAAAAAAAAACATAATAGGTTTGTGTTTGGCAATGACACTACCTGAGTGGCGGTGGTACCCATTTAATTAACGGGCTAGCTCAAGAATGGAACCCTAAAAAAGAAGATAGATTGAACTTTACCAACTAACTATACATACAAAGTGGCACTGCTATATTTAATCTTATCTTAAAATGTTATTACTACAAGCAGGATTAACCTTTCCAAAAAGCTGCCTTTAAACATGCCTCGACGTTAAGCGTCTAAACTCTAAACGCTGGCGAATGAACACAGATCTAATCTCGACCACAACATTGTCCGTGAAGAATCAAAAGCTCTGTCTACACGATGCCAGTTTTACAAACACACGGGTAAGAGGTCACTAGTGCCTGAAGAATGGCGATGCGATCATGTTTTCATGGATACTTCAACGTAGATGCAACTTTCTGGATATATGATTTTCCGAGCGCCAGCATTTTGGTCACGCGTCGCGCGTGGAATATGGACCTTTGTAGTCTGAATTAAATGATTTGAATTGAATTGAATTGAATCAACTAGGCGCTCAGATAGGTTTTTGAAAATGAAATGTGCTCATGTTTCAACTTTAAACGGCTTAGATGTGTTACCACAGAAATTAACATACTATTTGCGCCGCTTGTGCTGTTCCACTGAATTAGCCACCGCGCCACTCAGCTCTACTTCGTGTCTCGAAAAGATGAAAAATAAAATAAACTCTGAGAGGAAAAACCGCATGATAGTACTGATGATAGTAAGTACTTACGCTATAACTAGTAAAAAAAAAATAGTCTTGTCGCAGCACGCATCACGCCCCCGTGCGTTTTGCGCCCTTACACGCGTCGGCCAAGAGTAAAGTAACTTTACACAACTACTCGTCCAAGTTTAGACTCGAGTCGCGACTCTTAACTTCTGACTCGAAAGATGACTTGTCCTGTGTATTCGCGCTTTTACTCTCGCTCGTGCACTCGCTTAACTTTCCTCTTGAGCGCCTCAAGAGCAGTCTGAGTACGTCTTTTTATTCTAGTCTTTTTTTAGTTCTTTTTTTTTTTGTGTATGTAGACGCTTTTTTTAATGCTACGCTTTCCCATAACAGCTTAGTGCCACCACTTGTAGTTGTAATAGGACCCTTTTCCAACGCCCAAGCAGTAGTGTGCAAAAATAACTATGTCCCGGATTGAAGGGCAATGTTTCCAGAGTCTGAGCTTAAAGAATTAACGTCTAATATCTCAGGGTGACGAGCACAGGACCATGCTTCGTAGTGTTCTGAATTCCTGTAACTTCAAAATTCTGAGTGGCATTGAACTGTTATGGGCAAGCGTGACGCTTTCCATCAGTGACGTGCAAGTCTCTTCAAACAGTTTCATTAAGAAAAACGCGAAGTTTTGAACTCGCAACTGTTCAAATATGCGTGGCAGAGCACTGCGCTTGTTGATCTTTAATCTCAGGAAACCACAAGTACTAGTAGTATAATGTAGCGATGAAAGAGCTGGCGGCGAAGGAAAAGATTACAAAGAAACCATATCACGATAATAATAGCACGATAATAATATCACGATAATAATAGCACGATAGTAGGGTTACTTTCTACTTTTCGGCTGGTCAGCTATCACCCTCAAGCTAAAAATTGCCAAGCACCTAAACTGTGTTCCGGCAGCCCTGATTTGGAAGCCAGTTCTCATTCTTGGCTAGGTGTGCCATCTTCGACCACACAGTCACTTAAAGTCTTATGCTGGCGTTTATTTGGCGCAACACATAAGCATTGCCAATCAGCGTGGTAATACCGCCATCATGCTTGTTACGCTGCCAACTGGTAGTGGGCTTGAACATTTGTATTTTCTATTTAATAGGCTCTGGATAAACCAATTGCTATTTTTATGTAGTAGGCTAAGTAGTTTAGGTAGTTTTAGTTTTTATGTATTTTGTTTAGTGCTTAAAGTCAGAATAGTTGTGGTCAAATGCCAAGCCTGAAAAAAAAGTAATCAAATAAATGTGACCAAGTTATCTTTAATTTTGTACTTTTATGTATTCTGTGTTTTGTAAATCTTATTAGTTAAAATAAACTGTTAAAGTCTCAAAGTTAATGTATTCATGACATCATCGCTCAGATGCGTACAATCAATATAATTTGACACTAGGGCCGTTTAGTGGAAAGCTATGGGCTTCTGTGGAGATAACGAGAAACGATCTGTAACGCAGTTGTGACCACTTCCTTATGTTTTATCGCAAAGAGTAGTTGGGCCAGAGGAGCAATCCTTTTGAGGCAGAATTCTTATTAATTAGTAGCTACATTATAGAATCTCCTTGACCATAATTATGTATATGTACTCGTTTAAATACCTTTATTTATATTGCGTTTTATTTTGACTGTGCTTTATTGCGAAGAAAGGAGAATAATTCTAAAACCGAAACATTCTGATTAAATTTTTAAAATAATTATTACCATCATTGGGTCTTCAAAAAGTCTGAAATAGGAAATTACATTAATTTGTAATACTTTGAAAGCAATATTTCCTCTATGATTCAAAGTAAGGTTACCTTCATATTTAAAAAGAAAATGTTGTATATTTTTTGATAATATTGCTTATTCAGCCTTCATTATCAGCCAGAAGACGACCACTGCTGAGCATAGGCCTCCCCCTTAGACCGCCATATCGACCGACAATGTGCCACTTGCATCCACCGGCTGCCCACGAGTTTCACAATGTCGTCGGTCCACCTAGTGGGAGGCCTGCCTACGCTTCGTCCCTATTCAATCCCTATTTCAGTAATAATATTATAAATACGCAAGTTATTTCGTTTTTTCGTCTTTCACACAGCAACAGAGCAGCGGATCAACTTAATTGCGAAAGTGATAGGCTTTTATCCCAAAAAAATTAATGCGTTACTGAGGAATTATCCATGCGGGTGAAACCGTGGGGCGCAGCTAGTGCTCGTCCTTCATGACGTCTTCATCACTAGCAAACCTTGCTAGCTCGGTTAGACAGATAGATAGATACACTCTTTATTGCTCACACCAGATTGTTCATAGCTAGACCAGAAAAAAAACTTAAAACTAGTGGAACAACCGGCGGCCTTATCGCTAGCTCGATTATGGCTCGCAAACAGGGGGCAGAATAAAATATTCCAAATTTAATCTTTAAAGTCCCATTGCAAGACGCGCAATACAAATGATCGATGAGATTGTAGGTACAAGCAGAGAAAAGTGAAAAAAAACTCTTCTGTGGGTATGAATAAAAGAAAACACTGTTTTAGACCTTCGTGGTGATTTAGTACATTACTATAAGTATTCACGGGATATTTATTCCCAAATGTTGTAACTTTTTATCATCCACCCGCATCTTCAGTGTACCCGTGAACATGGCGCATGCAACTGTGCCGAAATATCGGGAACTCAACAATAATAAAAATCGTGGTAAATATCCCGAGAGTACTACTTAGTAGTAATGTTATAAGTAAAGGAAGACATCGGGCAGGTCTTAATGATAAGGCGCTTTGCATTCAGGTCTTGTAGACACTTTTCTTCAAAGCTAGTCCGTGGCGGCCATAAAGTCAGAGTTGCGCCACTGGCGTCTCTGTTTCGCAAGCTCTAAGTTTAATGTAGTCAGTGTCAAGTGTGTAGTCAGCGAGTGAAGTTGTTACTCGAATTCACTATTGGAATAATTATGTACTTACTCCACTATTACAGTATGTAAATATGCTAATTTTATAATGTCCTGTCTGTCAGTATTATCATCTTTGAACTAAAAGGTGGATGTTTAAAACGAAACGTAACTAAAGTTTCGGCGTTAAAAAGCCTATTAACCTATTTTATTTGAAAGTTTCTTTAACTCCAGCTATTGACAGTTTCCATTTACGAAAATAGCCCTTACTGTTTACGAATTAGAGTTTATTTTACGATTCGAGAAAAATGAACGTATAACGGGCACGTAAGTGGTTTCTTTTGTATTTTAGAGTATTTTCTATGATCTAGAAGTTAATAAGAAATTACGTCAGCGTATGGTCAGATAAGCTCGGGTTACGAGTTCTTTAGGTGTAAGTAGGAGCATTAAGTTACTTTTTATTGTTATTGACCAGAATTTAAATAATTTTATTGTATTTGGAAAGAGGCTAAGAGGCTCTAAAATTTTGTGTAAGAAAGGCAGGAGTACTCGCTAAATCTCTTGGTTTTACTTGTATATTTCTACAATCTACGAGATTATTACTGGCCCAGTCAAGGGACTTAGTATGGAGAACCCGGACATAATTCATAACATAAATATAAAATTGTATTTGGTACAAATTGCTGACGTAGAATCAATATTAAATTAAATTAAACTTATTATGTTTGAGACATAATACATTATCGTTGCCGACGACTCACTGCCGTGCTTACGATTGTCATCTGAAATAGACTGACATAACGCTAATAGAGACAATATTTGTATTGTTTCGGATAGGCAATTATTTTAATTATTTTATATTCATATGAAAGGTTGGTTTTACAATTATGTAGAGAAAATAAAATTCTGTTAATAATAACTTCCGGGTCAAACGCTAAATTGACTAGGCTATACGTTATATTTCAATTCTAGCTAGATACTCACACCATAAGTGCTGAATAAGTGGTGTGGGTCATATAGAAGGTGACCCACACCACTTATTGCGTAAATTTTCTGGTAATGGCTTTCGCCTTCAAGATGCCCTGTCTGGGCTGCAGGAAACCCAGACTGGGCTTTATGAAGGGCAGACTGAGTTCAAGCTAGAAAGGCTATTAACCAGAAATGTGACGCAATAAGGGTGCAGGAATAGAGTTGTACCACCTGATTAGACTCGCTCGAGACAACGAAAAAACTATGCAATTCTAGATGATAAAATTTACAAGAGTTTAAAGTAAGTGTTAATAATTTTATTACCAAAGATAAAATAAATATTACAACGATCTACCAGTGGGCCCCAAACTAGGCCGAGCCTGTATTTTAGGGTCCGTTGATTTTCTGATACTTTTAACTAATTTAATGCAACTCTGAGGACAATTTTATATATGAATTTTAATTTAATAGAGAAAACTAAACTACCTATATTATGAGGGAGGAACAGGGACGGAACGGGACGGAACAGGGGAGGAGAGGAGGGAGGTTTGAAGAAAATTCACAAAACGTGTTCCTTGAAATTATTTTGAATAATCAAACAGACTTTCTTTTTCATCGTAGGATTAAGTAACGTAAAACTTTTGTAAATTTATCAGCACCACAATAAGCTGCTTTCAGCGGTGTGTTCTCGTCGTCCTCCACTTCCACCAGCTACGTTGAATACCTCTAGGCGTCGTGCACCTGTTCGTTGTTTTTGCACTTACTGCGGGTATGGATATGCTCAGTTAGAAATCTTCTCACAGTAAAAAAAATACACCTGTGGGATATCGTATGACACCATATGCACATAACATACAGTTTTTTTATATTATTTTTTTTTGGCAACTGTGACTAGCATTTTGGGTACGTTGCCTAAAATGAGTAGCTATCAAGGCCTTGATGGTTTAAACGATCTCTTATTACTTTTAGATTACTATTTAGTAGTTATTTATTTATATTGTTGGTAGGTCGTTTGATTTTCACAACAAGCATGACAGCTCAATAATAATTGACTTTGACGATGTTTTACACTGATTTCTATAAATAATTGTAATTGTAAATTTTATTTTTATTATGAATTGAAATGTTTGTGTTTTAAATTTTAAGGTAGGAATTAAGATAATTATAATAATGTTGTGACATAAATGTAAATGTGTAATCGTTTTTATGTCAATAAAGAATTTGAATTTGAATTTTGAACAAGATAGTTTTGTTTTTGATTTTTCCAAATTATCAACATACAGACAGAATGCCTAATTATCAATGACAGACATATTTGTCTATATATATAATAGTTTGTTAGAAGGCTAATTTACCGAAAAATAAGGATATGCATCAGTGCAGTCTACGAAACAAGGACAAGCTGTACAGTACAAGCCATAGACACTAAATCATACCAAATTTAAACAGAACCCTATACCATTTTTTTTAAATAATCCGTTCTACAAATCAAGTGAATAATGTGTCAATGAAATTCACGGAATCCTCATTTTTGTGTAATGGACAAACGGAATAAAGCAAAATGAATACCTACCTTTAATAATATTATTAAATTGTTTAAACTATTGATTAGGTTGTCTAATTTAACTCTAATAAATCTAATAAATCTTTATTTAATTTGTAAAAGTGACTTGCCTGTAATGTTCAATGTTATTTATGGCTAATAAATATTTTCTGATTTCAACTAAATTATTATTTACTATCATCTATTCTGTGCCTGCAGTTTCATTTTTCATTTTTCGGTAGAATCAGTTGCCCATGTTTTAGTTAAAGTCACAAGCTATTTTCGTAAGAAATTTCATTTAAATCCGTTAAGCCGAAATAGAGTTCATGAGAACAAACATACAATCACCTTGCATTTATAATAAGTATGTGATATATTCAAGTGAAATTATGTTAAATAAGTATATTAAAACTTTATTTTAAACACCCTTAAATAAAAAATTTACTGATTTTGGACTACTGTTAGTCCAAAATCAGTTAATTTAAATTTAAAATCACGTAATTTATATTGAAGTGAACCCTTTCCTCGCTCTTAATTAAAGTACTTCATGAATAACTTTACACATTTGAAAAACTTATTTTGTATGCCTTTTATCAAAGACATTGGAGATATAAGCATGAGTAGAACAACGTAGTGAGGGTTCTGTACACAATTTAGGTATTATTTTGTGGAAAAACAAAAAATAAATAAATTATTTATTACTAAATTTGTATCATAAAACAATTTAACTATTATATAATGCTTACTTACATAGGTTGATAGTCTTCAAAAAAAAACTTCATATCGTTGGTTTATTATTATGAAGCATATATTTGTTGGATATTATTAAAAGACAAAAATAACCGAATGAATTATGTCGCTCGAAGAACCGATAACCGATGGGTAAGAAAAGTTCTTCAGTGGCAACCGTGAGCTGAAAATTGCAGCGCAGGCCTCCCACTACATTTTAAAGGTCGCGGGTAACCGGTGGATGCAAGTTACAAATTGTCGTTCAGTGTGGCGGTCTAAGGGGGAGGTCTTTGTTCAGCAGTGGACGTCTTCAGGCTGTTGATGATGATGATGATGATGATGATGATTATGTACCATATGGCAGTGCAGGCATACAGACGAATATAACAACTTATCACTCTTCAAATGAGAAAACTTAAATACCTACTTACGTACATAGTTTTACACCTGAAAAATATTACCATTAATATAGAGCAGTCGGGAAAAAAATAGAATGTAACTACAATTAAAAAAAAAAAAAAAAAAAAATTTTTACTTAAAGAGAAATAGCCATAAATCATTCATCATCACTAATATATTACTGTATTATTTCTACAAAATCTATTTTCGTTTTCCAAATGACGGATCTCTAAATATGCTAATACCTCGTACCTTACGCAGGTGTTTTCAAAACAGACTAATTATTTTTTTCGTCTGTAATTAATTTACTCCCTAACGAGTTTTTAATGATGCTTTATTAATACCATTGCCGTGTTTCTATAACAATTACATTTATTTACGGTAAATGTATTAGTAGCGTAAAATTGAGTCATTTAGATATGAAAATTTTTATTTAACTAGGATTTTAGAAGAGTTAACAATAACGACCAGTTCGGCTTAATGGTAAGAATGTCTGTCTCATGAGCAGGAGGTCCCGGGTTCGATTCCGGGCCGGGCTGATGTTTAAAGACGAATTTAAATATATGAGTTAAACGTTGTTTACCGCGTTAGCAATAGTACCGCGACAAAAACTTCATCTGTGGTGTATGTCGTGCGGAAGTGAGACAAACGTATACAAAATCGTAGTTGTGTTCTCTTTTTTAAACGACAAAACGAAAAGAAAAAACTTTTGTCGTGGTTCGTTTACTAGGCCTCCCTTTATGTGAAGTGACAAATGCTTGTACAGAGACTAACGGCGTATGTTTACTCTACTGCCCATGAAGGAGGGTAATGTTTTTATTGACTGTTGATTGATGTGTACGCTTATAGATACGTCTTGATTTGCTTGCTTGTTACAGTAAGTGTTACTTAATAGTGATTACAATACAAAAAATATATTATACAAAATATTCACACACCTCATTGTGCTGTGGGGTGGTCGCAATTCAGTTAAAACCCTTGTGTCACCCTCGTCAGTTTAGTCGGTTTTGCACAGATAAGGCAAATCTCATCCCGTTCTGCGTCCAGTAAGCGTCCAGCAATGAACGAACATGGGCTGATGATGATTGAACGATGATTTATCTTGGTACCTACAGCTCAATTTGAACGCGTTTCACTCCTAAAAATCTCCAAATTCAAACCAAAATACCGAGCTAAACGGTATAAAGTAGTCAGATTATATTGTCATAATAATTTAATTATCATAATGGAAATAATAAATCACACCTCCCTTTGCGTCCATTATTTGATTAAAGAGCTTCGCCGCGCGTTGGCCAAGAACACAGGGAGGTGGGCTGAGAACCAGTATGGACTGTCTCTTACATATAGTCATAGATCACACTAATATTATAGATGCGAAAGTTTGGGTGTAAGTATGTAAGTGGGTAAGTATGTAAGTATCAGGTGAGGAACTTGCTCGTCTCGTCGCCGAGGAACGTTAAAAAAAAACTACATCCACACTAAATTACATTTAAATCGGTTCAGCCGTTACGGAAATGAACGGGAATAAACACACTTGCATACTTATCTACTTACATACTTACACACAAACTTTCGCATTTATAATAGTGTGATTCGAAAGTAACTCTATCCCTCTATTTATCTACCTGTGTCTCTGTCCCTCTGTCTGGATGTTTGTCGCGTTATGACGGCTAAACAGCTGAATGGATCGCGCTGAAATTTTGCATAGATATAGCTTAGGGGTCGGAGACGGATATTAGCTACTTTTTTTGTAGGTCCGCGCCACTGATCACACTAGATACCGCATTACAAGATTCGTTGTACCTACAAAAAATCACCAAAGTTTGAAGAAGGCGCGGGTCACGCGCAGTGCGACCAAGCGTTCTCATTAGCTATCTCAAGGTTACATCTACTCGTCTACTCTACGTCTATTTGCGTTGCTTGACTTATAGAAATAAAGAACTCATTTATAACACTGAGATTTTGTATTCTTTGTACCCATTTCAATATCATTTTTTTTGAGGGTCTAAATATGATAACAAGTTTTCCTTACTGTTTTCATAAGCTACTGCACCAGCGACATATTTACATTTTGCTAAGGCCCTACATAATTTTATTTACGACATTGAAGAGCTGGCAAAGTCCTATCAGTGCAAGTACCGCAAGGAGATCTAGTTTGGGTTACTGTGTAGCAATGTTCCTTTAATGCTACATGAGTAAGGAGTTTTGGTAAGTTATTGTTTGATCTTTTCTGACATCTAGTAACATAAAAATAGCTGTGCTCCACAATTATTTTTTGGCATTCCACAGTAAACATATTTTTTTTTCGTTCTGGTGTCGACAGTTACTTAAGTATACGCTAGTTCTCGCTGTCTCGTTCGCACTATATCAACATTTTTTAATATAAAAATAATAGAGAAGAAATAAAATAAATTTTTAGGCATTGACTTAAGAATACCATTTCCTGTTTTATAACAATTTTCGGGTTGTTCCGTCTTCATCCCGGCGGTCTCATCCCATTTCTTGACTCATCCCAAACACGTTCATGTTTTTTTTTTAATGTTGTTATAGTGCGAACGAGACAGCGAGAACCAAGATTTACGCCCCCTTAATAAGTAACTTTGTAGAAATATTAATGCAATAGTTTACTTTTTTCTATCTATAAAAGTGAATTATAAATATCAAATCTTTGCTTAGGCACATCAACATTGCTCCATCCAGCCAGCCGAGTACTACTAGAGAGTACTCTACTATCTTACTACGGTTTTTTTTACAAAGTATCCCTTCGGTAGATAATTCATTGTTGGGATTTGAATCTTCGCCCTGCATCGTGCGATCCGAACGCGTTAACCACTAAGCTATAATCGATACAAAAAAAGTCTTGTTCTTAAACTAAAATCTATGTTTGCGCATATGATGAGAAAAGTTGAGTCACCTTCTTGTGACCGATGTGGCTCAATAGAGGATGTCTACCACATTTTAATGGAGTGAGCCTGGAACTAGGGATTGCGTCGTCTACTATTTAATTGTGAGCACGTTTTCTGGCAAGTGGGAGGTTGTAATAGCGTGCTGGCCGAACCTAATTCACAGGATGCCAAAGGGTTGTACGACGTATATCATGCAGCTCTCAAAGAGAGAAATCAATTAACGTAAATTTATATTATTGTTTAGTTATAAGGGTGTCATTTAATCAAAACCCTGTATAAATAATAAAAGATTTAAAAAAAAAACTAAAATCTTTCTATCATGGTAGCCTTCGGATGACATAACTAGAACAATCTCTTTCACGCAATTTCAACATGTTTAAAAATCACTTTAAAAAAATTAAACTACCTTTATAAGCTTTTAAGTAACAGATTTATTTCGCTATACATTTTTTTAGACATTTAATAAATCGTTTCAGGCCTTAGAGCAACACAGACCTCGGGCCGGACCAGACGGAAAGGTACCGAGTTGCTTAATCTTTCAGGCTAATAATACTTTTCTTTTCACTTGAAACCATATTTTTTTTATTTCATTTTAGGTTTGATTCATCATCATCATTATCTTCAGCCTATAATAGTCCACTGCTGGTCATAAGCCTCTCCTAAGGCACGCCACTCAACCCGATTCCTTTTTTCTTCCACACACCGCCAGCTGTCCTACGCACATCGTCACTCCATCTAGTTCCAGAGCGTCCTACGCTACGTTTGCCGATTCACGGTCTCCACTCTAGAACATGACCCCAACGGTTATCGGTTCTACGGCAGATATGGCCGGCCTACTGACACTTCAGCTTGCTAATACGCTGAGCTATGTCGGTGACTTTGGTAAACGGCGTTTTCTTGTTTTTTAATTTAGTTATGTTAAACTACTCTGTAAACTTAAAGATAAACAATGTATACCTTGTTTATAACAAGACGTGACATTGCAATGGAAAGACCACAGATAGGCTCAATTTATAGAATACCGCAATGTTTTTTTTTAGTAATTTTCATGTTATTTTTTTTAATTTTGGCGGAGGAAAAAGAAAACATTTTCTCGATTTTTTTCCCTTCTGCTTCGTGAAAATATAAAACGATAAAATAAAAATAGCTTTAAAATATTTGCATTGATATTCTAAAGGTATTACTATTATTTACTTATTTTTCTACTCTTAAAATCCGCTAACGAGGTAGCCTTCGAGGGAAGCGGGCTCTACTATTGGCTCTGTTATTCGTAGTTATTCAGCCTGCATGATAAGAAAGCAAGAAATTGTATGATAAGAGTCCTATTCCCATCGCAACCTGTAATAACATATTCGCCGACAAAGCAAACAGCATTACATCAATCACGATGTCCGGCGTTGTTATAAAAAATCGCTGAAACATGTGGATTTCTTGCTCTGTTAACCCTATTTACGCCATGGGTCATTAACGGAACAATTATAGTCCTATGAATAGAGATGAGATTATTATATTTTATCGAGATTAGGTATAGCTAGAGTCAACTGTCATATATTATGCCTTTTTATTTTATTATTTTGATTCAATTTCGGATCAGTAAATCTTCATCAGTATAATAATATTTTGTGTGGTAATTTATGGTGAAAATAATAATGACTCAAATGATTTAGTGTTATAGTTTCATGTTAAATGTCGATATTTCTAGGTATTTAATTAGTACGTTCTCATCATCATCATCAGCCAGAAGACGTCCACTGCTGAACATAGGCCTTAAAGCGCTACACCGACCGACAACGTGCCACTTGCGTCCACCGGTTGTCCACGACTTTCAAAATGTCGTCGGTCTACCTAGTGGGAGGCCTGTTTACGCTACGTCTTCCGGTTCGTAGTCGCTACTCAAGAACCTTTCTTCCCCACCGGTTATCGGTTCCTCGAGTGATGTGGCCTGCCCATTGCCACTTCAGTTTGCAAACTCTCATATCTACTCTTGTATCTCCTTATACCAAATTAATATATTTGTAAATGTAGCACAGTAGAGACCTCATACAGGCGCACATACATTATCGTTTTGAAAATATTGTTAGTGATATGTTTATCGATGTCGATAAAACACAACAACATCAAGAAACAAGTACATCTCTACTCATACTTAAACGATCTGTGATGTTCCCGCCTTTTGCGTTAATTATAACAATTTAACTTATATTAAAAAGTTGGAATGTAAGTTAATGATGAAAAACAACGTACTATAAAACTGCATGTAGGCCTATCAAGATACAAGTACCTTGGTATGATAATGGCCAATTGTTTCAAATAGGTTACCTTGTTATTGCTATCCAATTTTTTTGGTAAAACAACTACACAAGTACATTGTTTAGTCACTAGTTTCACCTGCGTTGTTACCCACGATTTTCCATTTTTTTTAATGCAAATTTTTGACGTTACGAGCATACCGCTCGTCTGATGGTAAGTGTCAATGGTATGCTAGTACAATGCCATGTGCAATTTTGTACTTCATCAGTTCAAAACTGTGCGAGGCAATGCATTGCGCACGTCGCTCTGAGATATTAGATAATCAATCTCTACGTTCAGTAATTTCACTGGAAATATTGCCCATCAATCCGGTATTATGTAACTGTATATGACTGCTTGGCGGTTGAATAACTGGCAAAGGTGTGGTAGTTTCACAGAAGAACTCTGCAAAAGAGTCCTAGCACTACACGCAAAAGATCCACTACAACATTTATACTATTATTTATTGATAATTATTGGGATTTTATTTTAATATAACGGGAATACTCATGTTTAATTAAGTCGGTTATTGAGACTGTAGCAATCTTTTGATAAAGATCTCAAAAGCGATCGAAACTATAGTCGGAATAACTGACTCAATTTAACGTGAGTATTCCCGTTTTATTACAATAATAAGATGGAGAGAGCCATGCTCAGAGCTTCTTTGCACGATAAAATGCGAAGCGAGGATATTCGCCGAAGAACCGAGGTCAGCGATATAACTTTCAGAGTTTGCAAGCTGAAGTGGCAATGGGCAGGCCACATCACTCGAAGAAACGATAACCGACGGGGAATAAATGTTCTTGAGTGGCAACCACGAACTGGAAGACAAAGCGTTGGCAGGCCTGGACCGACGACATTGTGAAAGTCGCGGGCAATCGGATGTAAGTGGCACGTTGTCGATCGGTGTGGCGCTCTAAGGGGGAGGCCTATGTTCAGCAGTGGACGTCTTCTGGCTGATAATGTAATGTACAAATAAGATGTGTGAAAAGTACGTCAATTTTCATAGTACAACTGTCCGGATAGAAAGTATCATTGTGTAACGTCAAAAAAGTACTATTAAATACCGAGATTAATAGTTTGGAGTTATGAATTTTACTGAGAACTAAAGATTTTTAAAACCAACAACGGGACCAAATTTCGTAACAAAAAAAAAAATGAAATAAAAATTTAACAATTTAAAGCGTTATCATCATCATCATCAGCATTGTCTCACAGCTGTTGAGTATAAGCGTCTTTATTATATTTAAAACACCCGTTCAAGAAAAAGAAACTGTTTCAAAATTACGATACAGCAACAATTTAACAGGTACCTGTATCTGTAAAATTGCGTACCAATTAAAACCCGAAATCGTCCAAAAATAAATAAAAATCAACACATTATCACCTGTTTATTGACCATAACAGAGTTTCACGGTGCGTACATATTAACACATTACACTGTATAAGCGTATATTGCGTTCGTAATTTAGATAAAAGTCGTTCAAACTGACTCGGTGTTTTTTGAATTAATTGGTTGGGTCACGCGAGCTGGTGCGTATTTTAGGGTTAAGAGTTGAATTAGACGATCAATTCCGTATTTTTACCCGACTACCTGAGAAGGAAGGTAGGTAATGTTTTTGGGGTGTATGTACTATGTAACTATGTGCGTATGTCAGTGTCTATATATATATATAAGGTATAAATTTTTTTAACGGGTTTGTACCTTTACTGACTAAGCAAAATATATAAAAACTACAACTACCTAAGCTACTTAGCCTACTACATAAAAATTACAGTTAGATCATCCAGGGACCATTATAGGTCTATAGATAATTCAAATGTTCAAGCCCACTACCAGTTGGCAGCCTGTATATAAGTATGTATGTTTTTATGGTCCTATGTTACATCCAGTAGCCTAAATAACTTGAACGATTTTGAAGAGTAAGGTGTCGTTGGTATCCTCTTTTCGTCCGTAGTGACATGGACTACATTTTGCAGTCGGGTAAGTTGTTTTTCTTTCAATAATAATAGATACTTGCTATCCGACTGCAGAAAAGAAAGACAATTTTTAATATGAAAACTAACGTTGTTTTGTCACATTTTAAAATAATTAAAAATTGAGTTTTAATTTTTAATTATTTTAAAATGTGTAAAAAAACTTTAAATAGATTCAGTTATTTCGACTATAGTTTCGATCACATCCAGTGATCTTGTCCAAGAAATGCTTTAAGCGTGACGCGCGCGCGATCTCGTTTTTTAAAAGGAGGGCAGTGGATTTCGAGTGTCAGTAAGTATAATGGTTGTTTGGTTTGACGATGAACATAACTTTAGGATATTATTTTTTTACTCATAATTATAAACAAGTTTTACTTATTGGAACAACCCTGAAGTCGCAGTCTGCTGGGTAGCTGGGTACGCTGCCGACTGGTATTGAGTTGAACATTGGATTATCTTCAATGTTTTCTGGGTAATCAAACTGCTGGTTTTGTGTAGAAAGATAAGTAGTTTGTTTCAGTTTTTTAAGTATTTTAAAGGCACTGGCACGATAATAAACGTTCAATATTATCACGTGTCTTATAGAATTGTATTAGTAACATTTTTTTGTAGGGTCTGTCTGGAAGGTACTAGATCTTTTTCAGTCATTGAACCGCCAATAATGAAACTTACATTCTGTAAATAAGTTTCATTACATTATTAGACACATTATTTCAGCTTTGGTCCCATCTTAAAAGTTATTCATATTAGTTCAATAATATCGTAGAATAATTCCATCGTGTTTATAAAGTTTTTTTGTTTTTTTTTTTTTTAGTAGTTCATAGTTTTGTTCATTTATTTCAGATTAGGTCAATGTACACATTCATTGGTTAAACAAACAATTACACAACGAAACATTTTTTTTTTAATTTTGTTTTTGTATGAATTCTGTTTGGGTGGTGGTTGGTGTTGGTCAAATGTAAAATAAAACGGGATAAGAAAAAAATAAGTTTTCGTGGCGCTTATCATCGCTTATTTAATAAGCACCTTATTTACCTTCATTTAAAATATGTAAAGGTAAGAGTAAAAATGTGAAGTATTGTTGTTGTAGACCATCAAAAATTCGACCCCACTGTTCTACGCTACCGCATACATAATGTTAATTAAAACGTTTAACTCGAGAACTAAAGTGCGTTTTGTTGAGCCATTTCTAGCGGTGCTCTGTTACAGTGTAACGCAGTGATCGGTCTTCAATATGTATATCTAAAATTTCTGATTGCATAGTCGTAAACACTACATAAAAATATATTTTCTTACCCAAAAAAAACTTCGAAAATACAAAGAAATTGCTTGGTCCAGTGAAGATTTGCGATAAACAAAAATTTCGTGCGTAATTTCACAAGCAAGGTTCTATTTTAAGTTTGTTATTATTATTATTGTTTAGTTGAGTTTTAGCAAATTTTTGTTTAATCGTCATTTCATGAAATATATTTTTTAAGTTGTTTGTTAACCAAACGCTTGTCAGTAAAAGCATAGTTTGAACGCAGCTGATGTTTTTTTACTCTCTTAAGATTTGGCTCCACTCTTTGTGTATTTAGCCAGTGACAAGTATTTGTAATAATTCAAGTGAAGGCAAACATTTCATAATTAAAACAAGTCTCAGTCATAGTCTAAGTTAAGCAAAGTAAGTCATGTTGAAGTCTATGTCACGTCGCAGTAAAATGGTGGGAACTTTACTAGAGGTTTCTGATGGAGTTTTGGCAACAACACAAAATTCACGTTTCTCGACATTATACTATTCACCAACACTTGTGCACGTTCACGGTCACTTAATGAATAAAAAACCGCCGTTTTACACGTTATCACTCGAAATAACACAAGTTTTTGAAAATAATACAATGACGCGACATGACATGACATGACATGACTTCTTCATGTCCCCGCCAAAAAAACCAGGTGATGCTTAGCAGTTGCGTGGCATGAACTGTCACGCGACATTAAAGCATAGCTCAAGATCAGTTTGATGTTCCATTTATTATGACCTTACGTTCAAGCTGCGCCACTGCTGATAACTGATAACTGACCACTGCGTCGGTCACGCCCTACTCTGCGCCTGACACGCATGCTGTTTGAAGAATTCTTCTTGTTTTATTTCGTTCTTCTTCAATTAAAGAATAGGTACAAAGATCATTGTAAGATTAAAACGCTTCACATAATGTAGACTTCTTGAAAACATAAACGGTCACAGCTTAACTACAAATAAATAACTAAATAAATAAACTGTTATCATCATCAGCCAGAAAACGTCAAAACTAAGGTATCTCCTTTAGAAGAGGATGGGTTGCAATAATCTCCAGCACGCGTGGTAAAAAGCTTGTCGATCGCAGAACGGTCACCGCTTACTAAGAGGACGCTGCTGCTCGTGTTCTGGTGGTTCTGATCGAAGCTCCGGTCCTATTAAAGGTGTAGTCATGTTACAATTTGCGTGACCTTAGATACTGCAGATACGTGTACATAGCAGTGTTTAGGGGCCGTTGGTCACCTGATTTATTTATAATGACTTCATACTGCGTGTTTGAATAAAAATAACTTTTTATAATGACGCTTATAATGCTGCTACGGCATTACTCTAGTTTGTTCTAAAATATGGACGGTAAAAAATTGTGATGCTAATATTGCTAAAATAAATATTTTAATAGAAAAATTGGTGTTTCCGGTAATTACAATTTCAAATAAATATCATAAGTTTAAAATGCTTAGTTACTTCTTTGGTTTTTTTGAAACTTTACCTTTTATTTCTGAATGTTGGCGGGTTGGACAAAATATTAACTGAATTATTTGTCTCCTTTCGCCGAAGTTTCAGGTCGTCCAAAATCTTTGTCGAAGTCGAAGATTTCGCACTTCACATTCGTAAAACACTTTCCAGTACTCACTGACTAACTAGTCTAACTACCTTAAATTTGAACATTTTAATCTAAGCAGTCAAAGGCTTGTTAGTATGAGTTCCATTTCCCGATCTAGGTCATGTCTACCATCTTCAATCGCACCGCCACGAAGGTATTTCGAGAGACAGATAGCGCTATACTCTTTCTCGCGCAGATGAAAAGAGAAGCAAAAAACCTCTGTTCAGAGTCACACAGCAATGGAGAGAGCTATGCTCAGAGTTTCTTTGCGCGATAAAATCCGAAACATGGATATTCGCCGAAGAACCAAATTCACCGATATAGCTTTCAGAGTTTGCAAGATGAAGTGGCAATGGGCAGGCCACTTCGCTCGAAGAACCGATAACCGGTTGGGAAGAAAGGTTCTTGAGTGGCGACCACGAACCGGAAGACAAAGCGTAGGCAGGCCTCCTACTAGGTGTACCGATGACATTGTTTGTACAATGTCATCGGTCATATTGTTGCGGGCAACCGGTGGATGTAAGTGGCACGCTGTCGGTCGGTGTGGCGCTCTAAGGGGGAGGCCTATGTTCAACAGTGGACTTCTTCTGGCTGATGATGAGTCAAAAATCAGATAATTATTTCACATCTAAACCAGGATATCAATCAAAATTCTGTGATATGCAAACCTAGATATTATTATTATCTCACTATTAGTGTAAAAATCACTTGAATCTACACTAGGGGTTCCGAGCGCCAGCGAAAAACGTGTGTAAATCGAGGTCTTTGCGATGATTTTTTTTTTTAAGGGTAAAATGTCATTTAATCACGTGTTTCTGCCATGCAGTACTAGATTACAGAATCAAAAAACATATATCCCAAATTAAAAATTTTAATCCATACAACTAATGAGGGGCACTAAATAGAAAAAAAAGTACATTTTTATTTAAGTAGGCTGCTGTGGTCCAACATCTTACTTTTTAATTGAACTATCTCTACGGGCTCTTTCTCTCTACTTCCTCTCTCTTTCAGACTTGAGCAGACTTTATGTATGTAAGCAAGATACAGTACGTCGGATCCGCGACGTACTGTATCTTGCTCTAGACATTTAAAAAAACGTAGTTTTTTTTTTGACGCTCTAAATGGGAGGCCAATGTTCAGCAGTGGACGTCTTCTGGCTGATGATGATGATGATGGTTATAAAGAGATTGAACATCTAAATATATCAAGATGACAAGCGCAGTGCATTGCCGCACAAAGTATTGCGCCTGTTGTAGTTCAAAATTATCGGTGTAACTGAAATGCCATGGCGAAGCGCTCACCGTAAATTTGCTCGTCTCGTCATCCATTTACATAAAAATAGTCTATGTCTCATCACCGTACGGTCAGCTTTACATAATTTTCTTCTGGCTCTATTTCAAAAATCTGACCTAACCTATAAACTTAAAACTGATGCAATTTAACCAACTCTAACTCCGAATTACCGACCTGACTCAAAAACGTAAATCACATTATTTTTCCAAGCCGCGATCGGATCTCGTTTCCGTGAGTTGTAGGGGACGAGTGGCACCGTCAACAGCAACCTGTTTAATTATTCAGCCCAAGGGTCATGGTGGTAAGTAATTATAATATTTGAGGAACGAACGAATGAAATGGTAAGGATTGTGGCGTATTAAAATTTTGTATACTTCAAACTTTTTATAAAACGAGAGTGTTGCAAAATTTGATCAATCAGATTTAACCAAATAAATGTACAAGACGTGGGACGCCAAAATTATCTAGGAGAAAAAAAAACAAAAGGTGTATTCGGCGCATTGCTCTTCTAACCGGCCAGTCACTTTTTCAACCGAAATTTTTCATTCGATGTCTTTGGTCGTGGAACATTATGAAACATGAATATATTCCTAATTCAAAAATCACTATTGGTCTCTGTAACAGTTTTGTTTTTGGCGGGAACGTGCTTGTGTAAAAATGGTGGATTTTTATCCATTAAGTTTAGTGTTCGTGAACGTGCACGAGTGTTGGTGGTAATGTTGTGAAACGTGATTCTTCGTGTTGTTCCCAAAACTCCATAGAAACTTCTAGTAAATAAAGTTTCCACCGCTTTAGTGGGGCATAACGTAGACTTGACCGTGACTTACTTTGCTTGACTTAAAATATGACTGGGAATTATTTTAATTGTATTTATTTTTAATTATTTGACTTCACTTGAAATATTACATTACTTGACACTGGCTAAATACACAACGTGTGTCAAAACGTGTGGAGCCAAAATATAAGAGAGAAAAAAACATGCTAATGTTCTTATTTCAAAAATTACTATTGCTTTCAGTATTTTTCAGAAATGTGAGAACACCGATCTTATTGAGAAAACCGATCATCGTTTTTCGTATAGACGGGACGAAAAATATTACTCGTCATATTTGAAAGTTCCCAGAAACCTACTCAGCTTGATTCAACACTTTTACAACCACTAAATTACATTTACCCACTAAGTATAATCACGAAATCAACATTTTTATACTACACCATAAAAACACCAAAGGGCTCAGCGTAAACGCGCCATAAACCAATTGTAAATACTCCATAAACGTGTGAATAACCTTTTAACACGTATCTGCTGTACCTACCTATCTTACTTCTACATCTTAATAGTTTAATAGTTTAAAAGACAATGGTATAAAAATGTTTAATTACCGTGAAAACTATGATAAGCCAAACCAAGTTCGAGATCTGCCAGTTGCAGTCGGTGTGCTTGTGGCGTACAACAACCCACCTGGTTTTGGACCGAGCTAACCGAAAGTATCAGTTTATAGGAACTGATTGAAAGATAAATCCAACAAGAAATGTAGAGTACCATCACGCGAGCGACATGCTCGCCTCACACCGTGGACGGTGAGACGAGTTTAAACAAGTACTTACCGTGGAAAACTTTTAAAAAGTCCTATCGCGAGGTTTTGGCGCCTTCGATATTTTAAATTGTATAACTGTCGCTCTGTTTGTCATGCGTGCGATAGTGAGAGTTTGCGAATTTTCCTAACTTTTTGATGAAACTAGCGTTTCGGGGGTAGTCTGTTATCACCCCCTAAATCTTTGTTTTTGCTGTCAATGTCTTGGACAAGCCATATTCTATGCCGCTATGTATTGTTTTTTTCAAACAATGTGTATGATATTTTAATAACAACTATATTTATTCATCGTATTTTTGACACAAAAAAATTGTCACTCAACAAAGCTATAGCGAAATTTAAAAAAAAAACAAACTAACGTAGTTTTGCACGGTGTAGATAAAATATAAAAAAATACTTTTAGGGGTGCGTCTAATCTATCAGACTACGCTTTTGTATGGACAACACTATTACACTATTCTACATATATATACACTATTCTATATACACTACACACTATATACACTATTCTATTCTGAAACACTACACTATTCTTGGTATACACTATTCTGAAAGCTTTTATGCAAAATAATTCTAAAACAAAATGTTAATTATGATTTTGTGAAGTAGCCTGCAAGAGGTGGCCGGGTAGTTTAAAAATAACCCTGTATAAAGCGATCAGTCTAAAAGTGGAGGGAAAGAGTAATATTAGCAATTATCCCGCTTTGTTTGATCGGAAGAAATAAAGTTTTTTTATTCATTCACAGCTTAGGAAACACGAAGGGTACGGAACCCTTTCGGAAATTATCGGAATCCCGTCGGAGCAAATTAAATACCAAACACGGTTCCTGTTTAACGAACCGATTTGGATAAAGAATATATATTTTTTTGTTTTTGTTTCTGTTCTAAAAAAGGTTGTTATTTATTCCATGACACAGTTTTCCTCAAACATGTTCAGATGTTCGTTCATTACTGTTTAAAATTTTGATAATAGCTATGTCCAATTAATGGACTTTGTAACTGATGTCGTTTGACCACTTTTTCCGTTATTGGTTTAAAAAATAATTTATGGGATATATATATTTTTAACAAAATAAGTTTTGAACTCATGGACTCGAAGTCTAAAGTTAAAATACTGTATTTCGAGAGCCACTTCATTGTATATCCTGATGATATTAAGCGAAGCAGTGGTTTGGGATAGAGCATGCTTATCTAGAAGATACGCTGTCATTACTCGTTATGTGCCCCAGTTTACTTTAGATTTGGGGACACTCATATTACCCATACTTTTCGGCTACTTACTGCAACTTATATCCTCACAGTGCGTATAAAAAATGGGGGATCAAAGCGCTGGGTGTGTACGTGGGGAATAACTACCACGCAGGAGTTGGGTCGAGGCTATCTGGCGAAATATTGATTGATGAAATAGCAAAATAAAATATGTCAAAACCACGCCGGTTCCAGTAGCAACGGTCTGCGTTCCTTTTTATACCATGGACTATACCACGGTTATGAATTGTGTCTGTCGGCTTCGTTTGCGATGTCTGTGAACCTGGCAGATCATTGTCCAGTAGATCTACAATAAATATTCGCTTAAAGCTGAGTTCTAAAGTTCCTAATACTTTTTATGGATAGTTGTGGCGTTTTTCCTGAAAAAAGTTAATTGAAAAAATTATGTGCTAACTTCCGATAGCAGATCATCGCTTAGGCCCAGAATTTCACATTATGAAGATGTTACCACATTGTCTCTTGCCATACAGGTTCCTCCAGATGAGTGGTGGTCAAACGCTAGCTCATACTGTTATAGCATTTTAAAAAACAGGGCAAGCTAAATAAACCCATTTAATAACGCCTCTGAATCATTGACGACTCTCCTATACTCGCAGCTTAATTGAAAGCACGTCTGCATCATGAGTTAGGTCCCAAGTTCGATTCCTAGCAGGGTAGATATTATGAATCCACCCCCACTCACTCAGGGGAGATCTTTGTTAAGTACTCGACGTCTATTCGATGATGATGATGTGATGTATCTATATCTATACAAAGTATAAAATAAATTTCTACTATCCTCGTCTGTCTGTATATCCGCTAACTCCACCCAAACCACGCAACGGGTTTTTATGCGGTTTTCACCATCAGAAGCCAATCTTTCACTGCTGTGCAGTTTTATAAATATACTGTTTCTAAATTACACCCAGGCCACCAGGCAGGTCGCTAGTGATTGATAATTGTTTAATGTTTGCTCAGAATTTAAAGGGTTGAGGTCAGCGATTCTTCGAGCGATGTGGCCTGCCCATTGCCACTTCAGCTTGCAAACCCTGAAAGCTATGTTTGTGTTTGGTTCTTCGGCGAATAACCTCGAGCCGGATTTTATCGTGCATTATCAGCTCTATAATATACGTACACTAGTTGTTACCCGCAACTTCGTTCGCGTGGTCATAAAAAAGTATTCTATGTCCGTCTTTGTGATTTACAGTAACAAATTCAGATTTTATTAAGATTCGCTCAGCCGCTTAGCCGTGATAACGCGACAAACATCCAGACAGAAAGACAATTTTCTTTGAATTATAATATTACTTATTACTTATGATAATAGGTATTAGTATTAGTAACTATTCAACGCAATTCCTTGTCCATCTTTTAGATCTTTTTCCGAAATTAAAGATATAATCAGTTGTCAATCATTTACATAGAAAGCCTTTCTATTTATTTAGCTGTATTCATAATTAAATTCGCAGAGTTTAGCGAATCGTGCCTCATTATGAGACGTGGAAGGTCTCATATTTAGCCATTCACTTTGTAAGAACCCTCCAATCTGTTAAGGAATATCTCGATGAATAAATTATGAACGTTTTGATGTACAATTAGCGCATTTAAAATTAATGGGGAAGTATTTTTAATGGTCGAATTAGTGAGGGCAAAATTGTGCTTATTATTTAGGGAAGATTTATCTTATTAAGGTTTATGGATGGAATAAAGATATTTTTGAATTTTTTAAACTGTGTCTAAAGGAACCTAACTGTAGTGTCTTTCCGCTGCAACGTCGCGTCCATACAATAATAATAAGGATCAATTGTTCGTTTTTAACTTTATATTTATTTAAATTTGAAAAGAGAAGTATTAACAGTTTTAACATATAACCTGAATATTTTGAAAAGGAAAAAAGAAAAGTTTACATGTTTTTTATTAATTATAATTTTTTTTTTTTTTTTTTTCGGTAAATAGTTGGAAGAGGCGTAATAAAACTTCTGAACGGATTTCTATAAACTTTTTGTACGTACGCCAAAAATGACATGCACCAATAGTTATCGCCAGACTGAGACCTCAAAACCCCTAGTTTTTTTTCTCATATTCAAACTTAAAAATATTGAAATGAACTACTTGCCTGCAATTTTTTAAAGATCGTATCAACGTCACTCAAGCTATCTTCGGACAAATATACGCACAACTGACTTGTTCCTTTAGACTCTGAGAACTTCGCTTCGCTCGGTCAACAACTGGTGACTTTATCTCTAAACGGTCTATACCGATTCTATTCCGAGATGTGCTGTACTTTACTGTATTATCCTGTGAAAATGGAAGGTAGGTCAGGGTCTTGCGGCAATACGCTGGTGGCATAGTTCTACTATATCTGGTACTAAAAGGGCCCGTACCCTAATGATTGCGACTGTTTTTACGTTCATCATACAACGCTGCGCAACTGTGAACCTTATTGCGTGGCTATACGATTCGCAGTTAGACAGCGTCGACGGCAGAACCTACAGATCATCGCAAGGACGTCACAGTACGGGCAGTATATTTACAGTCTAAATTTCTAAGCACTGCTTATTGTATCTGCTTGTCATACCAACCAAAGGCATTTTTATTGGGAGTAATTTGTGAGTTTGTGAGAATAGGAGTCATAATCGCTCGTGAAGACGCTAACTAGTGCATACACCACATAACTTATTGCGGTTTGTATTGCTCCACAAATAAGAGGTGACACCTAGATGTTTGGACATGTCTCTGTGTCGCATCCACTAAGTCTAATGTCAACATTTGGCGAGTTCACCTCACTCCTTATAGGTTTCCCTTGACACTTCCTCACTCAGACAACTTCCTACTTAAATTTTATAAACGTAAAGCTCAAAATATCTCAGTTATTTTAGCTTCTTATGTGAAGTTCTTATAGGCTTGCTTCGACTGTACCCTACTTTATCGAGTTTTACTCTTATAGTGATAGAGATATGGTTGAAAAAGAGATATTGTATTCTAAAATATACAAACTTAATAATGTGTGCGTTTGAAGGAATACAGTGGGTTGAGTTGATTTTGAGATGTTTCCTTAGAGATGTGCTTTAGGCCGGTTTTTGGAGGCTTTCGTTTAGAAATGCATAACTTAACTTGTATCGCATTATTGTTCTCTTGGTGGTGGTAATTTCTAGTACTACGCGGGCTATTTACTACCCTCAATTTGAAAATGTGTCGTCAAGCACCTGACGGTATATTTCGGTAGCTTCACTAGGAGCCAGTTCCCATTCCATTTTGGTAGTGGTAGGGTTCTCTTGCAGACTCCGCCTGGGGCAGTACCACACTTTTTCCATTTATTCAACCGCCAAGAAGTAGTGTGCAAGCATTACTGTTCCGGATTAGGGCAATGTTTCCAGCGTAATTACTGGGCATACAGAGATTTAACATCTAATATCTCAGGGTGACAAGCGCAGCGCATTGCCACGCATAGTATTGAACTGTAGAAATTTAAAATTCTGGGTGGCACTGAACTGTTATGGGCAAGCGTGACACTTAACATCAGGTGAGCGACTTGCTCGTCTCGTCACCGAGTAACAAAAAAAAAAAAAAGGTGAGTTTACGGTCTTCGACTACACCGTCACTTAACGTCAGCACCTCGTCGCATTTTAAGTAATTTAATATTAGAATTACTGAGGGTGAAATTAAAAAATAGTTTTTTAATTTCTTCAGTTTAACATGTCTTTAACTAATCCTAATGCTAACCCATAAACGTTTTATTTTAGTATATAAAAAGCGATGTACTCGTATGTAAGTATGTATGATCCTTACACACTTCAAAACGGCTGGATTATTTGAATGAACAAAAAGGTATTTTTTACCCGACTGCCCAAGAAGGAGGGTATATGTTTGGGGTGTATGTAAGTATGTTCGTGTCTTCATATATTACCTCCTATAGCCTAAACGGCTTGACCGATTTTGACGAGCGAGGTGTCGTTGGATTCCTCTTTAAATCCGAAACAACATAGGCTTCATTTTGCGGTCGGTTATTTTGTTTTTCTATTAATATATTACTTGTTCTATTGTTAGTTATTAGATTATTAATAACCGAATTGTATTTTTATTTTTTTATATTTTTATTTTTTATAACCGGGCAAGTTCCAATTAACGAAACAAAATAAAAACTAAAATTAACTAAACTGATAGAACGATTACCCAGAGACTATTAAATTAATTACAGACTAGTGACGCTACAAATTGGTATTATAGATTAATTTTGAAGTAAATAGCACTAGAATATGCTATAATTTAATGATAACTAAACATGCTACACCATGTAATAAAGAAAATGATAATAAAAACATTTATAGCCCTAATAAATTTTAATAATGAAAACTTCGATTGTGCGAGCGAGAGAGTGAATGTGTCAAAGCAGCGTTAAATAGTATCCAAATAAAGTTGTGAAAAGAACAAACACCAAAATACGACGCGCAAACCGTACTCTTAGCAATTAGTTAAAAAAAACCTCGAAAATCATTAAACATTCATTCATTTAATCCTGAGTAAGGATCGCAAAAATTTATATTTTCAATATTTGGGCCCATAAATAAGTAATATACACTTGTTTTGCTAAAATCAACTGAACATTTATTGAAATAAGGTTAGGAATGTGTTGAATATTCACGTAGGTCGAGTTAAGCCTTTTTCAGGGTCAAATTTTACAACCTTAGTCAAGGATAGACTTTATTCAGCGAATTTATCGCAATAAATACTTGAAACTTAAGAATAGAGGATAAATGAACCAATTTCGTCTTTTCACTAAACAAAAAAAAAAGCGTAAGAATAAGAACTCGCAGATATCTTAACTAATATTATAAGCGCGAAAGTAACTCTATCTATCTATCTCTCTGTCTCTCAGTCTATCTGTCTCTCTGTCTCTTTGTTCGGGTGTTTGTCACGTTTTCATGGTTAAACGGCTATACGGGTCGACCTGAATTTTAGCTTAAATATAACTTAAAGATCGGAGAAGAACAGGCTTTTTTTGTTATTTCACGCGAACGAAGTCACGGGTTACAGCTAGTTAATTCATTATAAATAATCAATACTGTTTAATATTTCATTCCTTCGTTATTTAAGAGCTAGCTCTTTCTGGTTATGCTGGTGGATTTATTTCCAGGCTTGAAGTGGTAGGACTCCTTTGCAGACTCCGCCTGGAAGCTAACATTTTCATTCTGTCAAAGGCAATAATTTTTTATTTTATTTGAGACTATCATATATATTTATTTATATACAAAGTACATAAATAGTATTTAACTTTGATAATTATTATTTTATGTAACTTAAATAACATTAAATAATAAATAAATTGAAATAAACCCTAGGTAAAAATTAAACATAAATATATATACAACTTAAAACTAGCCCTAATCTAATAAACCGCTACCAGCAGGCATCGTGCCCAAAATGCTGGCCGAATTGCCGCGTTGAATAGCGATTGCAATTCTTTGAGCAAGGTAGAGGCCAGCATTTTGGTCACGAGATGCTTCGACCAGACGCGTGGATAATTCTTTATATATTTTCTTTGCACTCACGTCAATAAAATTATATTTCATGATTTAATAACATTTTGTTCTGATTTAGTATTGCAATTGCTTGCGATAGTCACAAAAAAATGTCTTGCAGAAATATTAGATTTTGAATTTCCTTATTTAAATTGGTCAAAATAGTTTTATTGATTTCTCAACTTAAGTGAATACGTTGTTAAGTGATTTAGCATTAGCCACCAAGGTTTCACCTTTACACTGTACACTGAGCTCAGTAGACAATCTACAGCAAATCACGACAAAATACAAGTTAATTCAAGACATTTGCATCGGAGCAATAGGCCAAGGCCTGAACACCTTTCGATGTAACCCGCGTGGGTAGATTTATTATAATAGTCAGTAAATGGTGTAAACTCTAGTTTTACTACCTATATTTAATTCTGCAAAAGAAAATACAAAAGTTTTTATATCTGTGAAAATCGTTGTTACTTTGTAAAGTCAGAAAGGATTTGAACAAAGTTTGATGCGAAAATGGCAACTATTATGTCTTACTATGAAACTGACGTGGTTTTAATACATTTTGTTTTAATAAAACGGGAATACTCACGTTAAACTGAGTCGGTTATTCCGACTATAGCTTCGACCACATCAGTGCAAGGCAAAACGAGGTCGCGCGCGTGTCTCGCTTAACATTCCTTGATAAAGGTCACCGAATGTGATGGAAAATATAGTCGAAATAACCGACTCAATTTAACGTGAGTATTCCCGTTTTATTAAAACTATTATATCGTACATTTTTTTAAATTGTTGTTTAGGTCTCTTTAACAAGTACATCTTTCTCCAAACTAATAGTTTTTGTTTATTTTTTAAAATATTACTACTTTAATACAAAATAATTTATTCAAGGAAAGGTACATTCAAGTTTTTACAGTTCCTAACCGCCAAACTGGGTGTTAAAAACCCGTGTCTTGGTAGTTAGTTTCTTCCATTTGTCTTATATAATATGGTTGTTGTACAGTTTTTCTATGATAACCCATTACTATACTCTATTACAATAATGTAATAGAGTATAGTAATGGGCTTTATTTAGACAAAACTAAAACCGTTACTATTTCGAATTTATTGGATCGACTCGTAGCTAAGTATAGAAGATAAGTCAATATTTTTACCTTGAACTAATTGACTGTTTTTTTTTTTAATCTATCGGGCGTCAAAGCTGTTCAATTACAAAAAGGCGAAAATGTTTTACCACCGAATAAATATGATACGATTTTGATTAAAAAAAATAACTGTACTTCTTTGTTATGCCATTTATAATGTTACAAAGTTATTTTTTTGAAAAGCGTAGTCAAAGTCGAAGTCTGTTGCACAATATTATTGCAATATAAAAATAATAAAAATTTATTAATTATTATTTATATATTATTGCATGCAATGGTTGCCTGGAAGAGATCGCTTTTAGCGATAAGGCCGCCACTTGTGGCACTAGCTTAAGTATAAGATAGTTCTGTACGTGTGTTCTTTTTATTTTTGGTGTACACAATAAAGAGTTTCTATCTATCTATCTAACTATTATTTTCAAAAAATGTTTTTTATTATTAGGTATATTACATTGCTGCAAAGTTTACCTAACCACAATAGATATGCCTACTTTTAAAATTATTTATTTGTCTTTGATTACGCGTCGACTACGAGGCTACAGATAATACTGTTAATTGTTAAAAATAGGTCGTGACAGTTAATTAAAAGTTGATTAATGAGTTTAGGTATGTTTATGAACCTAGTGATCTAATTGAAGAAATTACACTTGATATTACATTTTTTACTACTGACAGGCAAGGAGCAGTTGATTTTGACGACAGCCTTCATAATTTTTGATGTCAGCGGAACGTGAGCAATATATAGGGTTTTAATAAATATTTACAAATTGACGTGGCGAGCGGTGGTGACCGAGCTATTTTAGAACGGGAGTACTGCTAGCTGTACTGCTACATAGCGGTCGACGATAAACTGGCGAAAAAAAATTGGTGGTTGAGAGTGTAGCTTCTTTACGTTTTAATAGTAATACACTAGACTTTAGTGGTGGTTTACTACATTACTATTGTATTCACATGATATTTACCACGATTTTTATTTTTGTTGAGTTCCCGATATTTCGATGTTCCAATGTTTCCAGTCGACTTCTAGTACCAGTGGTACCCGTACCAAAATACCGAGAAGAGTGTAGATCAATTTGTCTGCTCCTAAATTTCGTTTTTATCCATCTTCTGTCTACTCGTGAACATGGCGCATGCAAATGTGCCGAAATATCGGGAACTCAACAAAAATAAAAATCGTGGTAAATATCCCGAGAGTACTAAATGTTTTAATAGTTAATATTATTGGTGATGGTGTGATCCAAGACGGTAAGTAAGGATTGGGAACTACTTGGCTCTCTCCCTTTTTGTTTCCCAAAATACACCGTTTAACGCTTCACAACAGATTTTCAACTCCACACTGGAGAGCAAGGCGAGCAATAACATTATTACTATGTTCCCTTCCACCGTGCTATGATTTACTTTACATAAATTTCATTATATTATTAATGGAATCCGCAATAATTCGCAATGCTATTGATATACCAATTAGAAAGGAATAATGCACGTCTGCAATAAGCCTTGACAGCTCCTAAGTTCATACTTAACTGTCTAAGATGTACTTAACAATGAAAAATGCGACGCACCAAACTTAGAAGATTGCTTAGATGCGTAGGACATGTCTTTTTCTTAGGCATTCCTAAGTCCGACTTAGTTAAGGTGATGCTTAGCTAAGTTTTATCTTTGTTGACTTTAGTGCAGACGGGCATTAGTCACGTAGCATTTTTCTGATGACAAGTGGGAATTCTTCTTTAATTATAACTATACAGGTTGTGTGTGATGCTACAAAACCCTTTCTGTGCATAGCCTATGTGCACTGAAGGGCACAGGGATCTCCATACAAACGCAACAGTACGTCACACAACACTCCCGAGCAATGATTGGAGTATTTCCATTCCTTCCCCGTCAAAATACAACCGCACTATCCTAACTAAGTCATTGTCTTCCCTGGACTTCCTTGAATGAGAGGTCTGATCCCCAAATGTAACTAATAATCCCAAACGTCTCCTTCTAATCGACTCTTACTATAGGCACGGAATACCGAAGCCTTCTATTCATCTGTGACCGAAGCCGTATTCTTGGACCCCGGTATTTTCAAAAACTGAAACCAGCACCATCATAGAACGGGCCGCTGCGTCTTAATAAACCATGAATATTCTGGTAAGTATGGGGATAATGGCCCCCACCAGGGGGGGCTTCGTCCAGTAGTGGAAGTCTAAGAGCTAATGAGACATTAGTAAACCTTGGCTCCAGGATCACGAAACGCACAGATTACTAACATGCATCAAGTCTGGCAAGCACGTCAATTCAGGTGAAGTTACAGTATAGCAGCAAAGTAGCTCATTGTCAGTCAGATAGTCAGTTCTACAAACTACGTTTACATTATCATCTCGCAACCAAGTTAGTACGGCGATAACAGTATTAACTTTATAGTTAAACTCAAAGATAACAAAGCATTTGATCACGCATTCAGTTTTAACTAGAATACAACTCACCACGCCGGGATAATTCCGGTTTGCCTTATTGCTCTGGCCCGTCAGGGGGACAGACAGGAATAAAACGTTCGATTTTCCCTCTCCGAAGGATCGAAGTAAATAATTTGCATTTACGATAGGGCAAGAAAAAAATCATCTCTTCATATGGCTCGGGTATGTCATGGTAATGGTCTTGAGCGACGGGAATAGAAAAATATCGCGAGGAAACCAAGGCATTTTGGGTAGTTTCTATTTTTCGGCCTCTTACTAAGCGGTGAACGGTTCTGCGGTCCTACTAAGCGTGGTGATTATGACACGGGGAGTGTCATAATCACCACGTATCATCACCTTAGTAGGAGGCCTTTGTTCAGCAGTGAGCGTGTCTTCTGGCCCATGATTTTGACTCCACTTCATCATGTTAGGTCAAACGACTAACTTGTCAACTATAACAAGCCAATATTTTTTTAAGAGGGGAAAAGGTATGAGCTGTCAACCAGTTATATGGTTCCTGCCTAAACTCAACTCTTACTAATAAATCAACATTCAAAATTGAGTCTTATTCCTAGAAAAGTGAAGGTTTGGAATGTATTTAAAGATTTTAGTAAATTGTAGTCTGTATGTTGAGTACCAAATAGGCGTGTGAAATTAAATCGAAACGTGGCGTATTTGATTTGTTGCTTAAAATCTCATTAGTATTTGTCTAGTAATAAATAACAGATGTTCGCTCCATGGATTACTGTCTGGTAGAGTTTATACAGGCTGTTCGGTTAGAAGACGGACATATTCCAGGATGTCTTTGTTCTCATCCTTATAAACAACTTTTAATATTGGAATAAACATGAAATCACGAAAAAAATGTCAGTTTTTCATACATACATTTAGATGGTAATGAAATGATAATTTTCTATAGAACAGCTGTTTTTTTTCTCGATTTCTAAGTTCGCCCATGATAAAAGTAGTTCTTTATGATGAGTATAATGATATCATTCTCAAATGTATCTCTCGTCTGATGGAACATCCTGTATTATTTGTAGGTATGTGATGAATTACTTTACTATATTTTTGTTCCACTGATAATTATAAATGTGACAGAAAGAGCTCTGTTTCAAAATATCTTGTATTATTATATCCTCTCAGTTGTCTCTGTTTTTACCCGACTGCTCAAAAAGAAGGTTTTTTTTACGGGTGTATGTAAGTAAGTTTGTATGTGAGTAGTATATGTTTCGATATTAATTCCCGAAGACTGCACGGCTCGACAGATTTTAAAGATGACAGAAGGGAAGGAATTAAATGAAGATGTAGGCTAAATACACGCGTAGGGTGTATATTTTTGCATATATATATATATATATGCAAAAATTTAGCTCGCTGGTCGGAGACGGTCATAGCTTCAACTTGGACTAGGACTAGGGACCTTATCGTGTAACTCTGGTGGAGATGGTCTTCGTTTGCCTATCTGCTCACTCGCATGGTGCGAGTTAGTTGGCGCGAGTGGGACGGCACGCGATGACCATTGCCACCAGAGCTACATGGACCCTAGGACCCTAGGACTTGCTAGTCAAGTCTTGGGACCCTATTCGGAGAAATGACATTTTATCTCGGTCACTCTCACTCCCATTAAATTCTAAATTAGAGAGACAGTGACCGAGATAAAATGTCATTTCTCCGAATAGGGTCCCAGATGTTAATTGTAACGCTTCCCAATAAATATTCAGTGCCATCCAGAACTTTGAACTTCAACATTTAAAATCCATGCGCAGCAATGCATTGCGCTCGTCACCCTGAGATATTAGACGTTAAATCTTTTTGTGTCCAATAAATTCGCTGGAAACATTGTCCTTCAATCCGCAACACAGCAATGTTAATATACTGCTTGGCGGTTGAATAACTGGCAATGTATGTTCCAAGGCAGACTCAGCAACAGAGTCCTACAACTACAATGCTAAAGTATAGATATTCTAATTAAAGTGGGTCACAAAATCACTACAAATAAGTAGGTAAGTACAGTGTTATGTTTATCAAAGAGTCTGGTTACAGTCGTGCGGGAATATTCGAATCTATGTTATTGTTATACTGGGTCATATTGTTGCTGGGGTCGTTTTACATGATATCAATATCAATCTAAATTGTTTAATACCACTATTTTTAGGAACAATTAAATACCTACGCCTATGTATACCTAACTATTCATAATAACCTGACCTGGGACCCTTATTCGGAGAAATGACATTTTATCTCGGTCACTCTCACTCCCATTAAATTCTAAATTAGAGAGACAGTGACCGAGATAATCTCGAGCGCACAGGAATAGGGTCCCTGACCTGTAACTAAACGTTATCAATAAATTGATTATTGGTTAATATTCGAAAAAGTTAATTTTGTAATATCAAAACTTCATAGGTTCATAACCTATGAAGTTTTGACCAGTTAGGGCCGGTATCGTAAAGTCCTTATTGCGATTATTGTAAAGTTCAGCCGTCGACGCTGCTCAACTGCTAATCGTATCGCCGCGCATCGTCGTCTGAACCTAAAAATCATCGCAATAAAGACTTCACGGTAAAAAGGTAAAAAAAAAACTAACGAGAAAAAAATAATCATTTGAACAAGAATTGTATTACTTATTATTTATCTTACATTTAGTACAAATATAATATAAATAATTGAATATTCATTCGAATGTCTTAAATTTTTTTATTTTGACTGTCCCTAGATAATTGTACAATATAATTCTTTAGTCGGATTTGCATTTCGACATTTTTAAGAAATAAATAAGAAAACACCTTTCTTATTCTCACCCTTAACAAAACTGACACGGCAAAACCAAACTTGCCAAAAACTAAAATAAATTACATTCTGATATTATTTAGCATCATACATGCCCAAAATGTCTGCCACCAAAATGCTATGTGAAAAATGAACGATAGTTTGAAATTACAAACACTTGTTTCAGTTCAAAAAATATTAAAATTTCCAAAACAACCCTTACTCTCATTGTAATAAAAGTTTTAAGGGCTCTAGTTATTTGTTGTAGGGTTGCGAGTGTAACATGGTGCTCGAGCTCACGAAAACCAGAAACTCAAACAGGCCTATATTTTTTCGAAGCGGTCTAATTTCTTGGAAAATATGCTACGTGAGGTAACTCAGCAAAATCGCGGCTTGAATCATCCGAGCGCAAGGTGTAAGGCTGGTCACACACGGAAGACTTGCGACGAATTGGGTAGTTGCCAACTTTAATATCTTCAATAAAACCCGCCAATATATTTTAAGAGAACAGGTAGCATATATGAAGCGAATTAAAATATATTTAATTTTGGCAAACATTTGACAATCAAAGAATTTAAAAAATATATATCATGAGATCTTTACGTAAACAAGTTTATGTTGTTGATCTATTTAATAATGTAAGTATTAAGTATTTAACATTATTAAATAGATAGAGAGCTGAAAATAGAAAGACATAAAGAGAGAAAAAAATTACGTAATTTTGTTCAAAAATTCTAATTCTAATCAATTTCCAAATTACGCCATAATGATCGAAAATACGGCCGAACTGAGAACCTATTCCATTTTTAAATTCATTTAAAAAAAAAATACAATTCCGTTCCAACGAACCAGCGACGCCGTCGCACAAGAACAGCCAGCCTTAGATAAAAGAGTCGGCATCAACAAAGATAACAAAGACAATCGAGATCGCGCCACCCGATGACTTGATACTACCTCCGAGAAGAATCCGATGATAACATTCACTAGAAACTATCCGAAAGTATGCTTTATACAAATAGTAACATGTACTCATTGTTATTTCGTATGTGTAGTATTTTTACAGTTCTCGGTATCTCTCGCTCTTCTTAAGGGCTCATTTCCCTAATTCAGCTATATCGTTCGCTCTTTTTCAACATTTTTTAATATTAATATTACTTAGTGGAAATTTTAAAAAAATAGACTACCATGTTTGTGTTTTTTTTTAAATTCTGGCTCTATTGATTTCCATAACTTACATTATATTAAATCACACTAATATTATAAATGCGAAAGTTTGTGTGTAAGTATGTCACTTACATACTTACACACAAACTTTCGCATTGTGTAATTATGTTTGTTCCCGTTTAACTCTGTAACGGCGGAACGGATTTAAATGAAATTTGGTATGGAGGTAGCTTACACTCTGGAATAACACATAGGTTACTTTTTATCCCGGAAAATACTTAGTATCTGTAGAATAGCGGGTGAAACCTTGTGGCGCAGCTAGTAATAAATAAATTGAACGAAGCCATAAGTACGTTAAAACTAATACTAATCTAATGAACAGCTTTTTTAATTAATATTATTATATTTATTTATTATTTTCAATAATTCGAGAAAATAATTATATTATAATCTAAACTTAAATACACAAGCTAAAATAACAAAAAATAAGAAAAATTTAAAATTGGCGATGATAATCGGTTTCAATGCTCTCAAACTTTCGCTAGTTCCCGAACTTTTGCCAGTGTTTCGACGTTTTATATTCAACCGAGTCACGAGATGAGCAAGTTGCTCGCCTTATGTTAAGTATCTATATTCAAAGAACTTCGAACTTAAAATAACCATACGCAGCTATGCACTGCATTAATTACTCTGAGATGTTACACGTTAAATTTCTTTTTCGCGACACTACTGTTTTGGCATTAGAATAAAAGACAGAGGAAAAATGACTAAAAAAAAAGGAATAGGCTCTTTCCAGATGGACTTAGCAAAAGAGTCCAAACACTAAAAAGGTTTTTTGGCGAGAATGTGAAGAAGTCATGTCGCATCATTAGGTATATTATTTTGCATAACTTGTGTTATTTCGAGTGTTAATGTGTAAAAAATTTCGATTTTTATTCATTAAGTGTTCGTGACCGTGCATGAGTGTTGGTGAATAGTATAATGTCGTGATTCGTGACTTTTCGTGTTGTTTCCAAAACTCCATAGAAACCTTTAGTAAAGTCTCCACCACTTTACTGGGGTTATGACTTGGACTTGACTACGACTTACTTTACTTGACTTAGACTATGACTGAGACTTGTTTTAATTGTGAAATATTTTACTTCACTTCAATTATTACAAAACTTGACATTGGCTAAATACACAACGTGTGAAGCCAAAATTTAAGAGAAAAAAAAATCACTAAAAAATCTTTCCGTACGTTTACATAATCGTAATGAATACATAATCATTCACGACACACCCTTTCATTAGGACACAGCCTGTATAGTGTATAGACAGGCACAATCAATTTTATAATTTCCTATGAAACTAGCATTTGAAATATTTCGAAAACAAATTGTACACTTTATTTTGTTACTGCATATCTAAGAAAATAAGTCTTTAATTAAATCACCCAGACGTCTTATGTTAATTTAATTTTGTGATGAAATGAAATAATTTGAATTTGGAATAATAATAAAATGTTTCGCGGGAGCGAGCGGTTTGATGGGCAAATTGTTTCGTTTAATTAAAATTGTATAAGCAACCGATGATGCGGTCAGCGATACTCAGTAACAGTGATTGCGTGATTGTTTTGTGAACTGAGTTACAATATTAAAAAAAACAATAATCGGAAGAAAAAAAAAATATTACGGTTAATTAATAACAACAGGTAAGATTTTGACATCACAAGTAAACTTTTTTTTAACCTTTACTTTTTAGTATGTGTGTTTTATTTTTTGGTGTTGGTTTTCGAAACTAATTTGATGGCAAACACTTTTACACAAAGCCTTGGCTCTTGTTTAAAAAGTGATTGTCGTTTCCGTGACCATCTAGCCTTCACACTGCTCTGTCACACTGGTGTGACGGTTAGGAAGAAATTTTTCTGACCGTCACATTAGTATTAAGGGTAGGAAATCGCTTTCCTAACCTTAGCACCGTTGCGTAATCTTTTCACAAGTTCACACTCATGACTGACTACGACCGACTAACCTTCACACTGTTCTCACTGCCAGTGGTACTGAATTTTTTATCGTACGGTAGAAAAACTTTTTCATTTAGCTCTGATCAATCTCATGATCCGTTGGTACAAAGCACTATAGGACGATGACTTCATCTGACATTTAGATTTTCGGCTCCTGTTTCTACAGATAAGTAGATACAATTTATAGCCACTGTTTTATACATATAAAGTTTAAATAATTTATTTTTTCTGTTAAATACCATGCAAATTGTTTTATTTTTAAATGTTAGTCGCTTATCATAACGTCCGGTTTATCTCACTACCAGCCACGTAATAATGAGATCATTACTGCGAAATCTCCGTATATGGCAAGTGTATAGCAGTGTATAACGTTTGATAAGAGTGACACAAGTAGCAAGTGTCACAACATTATTAAGGGCTTTTAAAAACCCGTGACATATGGATCGACAGGCAGAAGAATGACACCCATAAAAACATATCCTAATCCTAACGATTATTATAATTTTGTTTTAATAAAACGGCAATACTCACGTTAAATTGAGTCGGTTATTCCGACTACAGTGCAAGGCAAGACAAGGTCGCGCGCGTGTCTCGCTTACCATTCCTTGATGAAGGTGGCCGAATGTGATCGAAACTATAGTCGGAATAACCGACTCAAACGTAACGTGAGTATTCCCGTTTTATTAAAACAAAATGTATCGAAACCATGTCAGTTTTCATAGTATATTATTATTCAAATGAATACAGCCGCAGTCGTATCAGGACCAATAAAGCTTCGAGGTATAAAAATGAATACGTTTGTTTCGAGGAAAAAACTTCCCTTGCGCGATTCAGAATTCCCTATATTATAACTATCACTCTATACAAAACGTCAAAAAATACACAAAAATGGATCAAAGCCAACTAGCGAACTATAGGAAATAGCTTTGTCTCTCTGTCTGGATCTCTGTCTCTTATCACGGCTAAATGGCTGAACAGATCTTGATAAAATTTGATAAGATACTGTATATCACAAATATGGATATAGGTAGAATACTTTTTGTATGTCCACGCGAACGTAGTCGCGGGTGACATCTTAGTGATACACTTATCATGATGTCGTCGATCCACCTAGATAAAGGCGTACCTACGCTGCGTCTTCCGGTTCCTTTCTTCCCCATCGGTTATCGTTTCTTCGAGTGATGTGGCCTGCCCATTGACTCTTCAGCTTGCAAAACCTGAAAGCTGTCGGTGACTTTGGTATCTTAGGCAAATATGCTCTTTCCGGTCGGGTATCATCATTCTTATGCAGAATTTTGTGCGCAGGTATTTAAAAAAGGTTTTTTTTTGATATTTTGGCTGATTATGTGTCTTGGTTTAATAATACTAGACGAAGACAAGATAGTTAAGATTGAACTTCACTTCAGGTAGGTTCCTTTGGTCACTTAATAATTACCTATAATACCCAGTTGTTTCATTACAAGAACAAATAAAACTAATAATACCGTTTGAATAGACGTAATCCATAGACTGTTAAGCTTTTGGAACCTTGACAAATATACCATGGGACTTGATAGTATTAATGCATGAGTCAAAATATCTTCGAAATTTCTATTTTGAGCACAATTGATTAAGATTAGCAGTTTTCCTTAATCATTGATTCGTAAAGAAAAAAAAGAATCAAGAAAAAAACTGCTCCTGAACATAAGCAATTAATTCAGTAAATCTGTTCATATACACAAAAAATAGCAATTTTTCATAGTTCACATATTCACACTAGGGCTGAAACGCTACAAAAAATGTGTCGAATGATTCGGGCTGTATAGGAATCTATAACACTATCACAATGTTGTCACTTTCCAAACCTCCATAGACATAGTCAAGTGTGTAACAAGTTTATTTATTTTATATTGAGTTGTTCCGTATATCCTAATTTAGGCTTATGTTTATGCTAATAAATATATTTTTAATATTTAGTCATTTTCATATTTTTTTTCACATCTTCAAGCACATCGTCGCTTCCCACCATGCGAGACTAAGTGTGTAAAGAAGGAACATACTCGTTTTGCAATGCTTTGGGAGGCCCACGCGACCTAAACAAAAATCTAAGTCAATCGACTAAACAAACTTACTTTTGGCGCTAAACGAAATCGTTTAACCATTCACCTAGTCAGTGAAATTGCAAAGGCAAAACTTGATATTACATGTCCCAGTAATATATTTGTCCGTGGTCGCTAAGCCTGTGAAACAAGAAAAGAAAACAATTGGTGGTGTAATCCGCTATTACAATAGCCTCGTGGCCCCCTGACGGGGAACTTTGGACGTAAATAACTTGGGGACAGGGTGTCTGTGACTTTGGGGCGAAAAAGAACCGTCATCATTTGCAAGTAATGCTCATAGCAGGGCTGGATTGCCTATAAACTTTACTATCTCACAATAAGAGATAACTTATAAAAAAAACTACTACTACCGTGACATTTTTTTTTTTTTATATATAACTTTGAATCTAAAGATACCTCGCAAACTAGAATCGGTCAAGTCGCTTAGAAAGTAGGAGGGTTACATAGGACAAACATATATAACTATATAACCCCAAATACAAAAAAATAAGTAAGTTTAACAATGTGCGCGAGTAAGATTTACCTAGATTCTTGTTAACTCATAATTTCTTTGTAGATAACTTTGTATTCGTCCCCGTTGAGCAAAAACGCAACAAGTCGATATTTTCAGTTTTGAAAAATTGCCGTTTAGAGTTTTAGGGAATAGTTATTATTGTTATGCAAGGCTGTAAAGTTGTTTTTTGGCGCAAGTAATACTTTTATTGAATACTGAGCGTAGCGAGGGTTTCAAAGGTACGAGACGCAGAATAACATTGCTAACGACAGCACAACACAAACACACAACTTTTCACCTCACTACAGCGAGGAAAATATTAAAACGAAGGAGTGTTTTTTTTTTGAATAGAATGGTAATGGTTCGAATTTTGAAAAATCTTTCCACGCTAGCGGTTGGACTCCGGTTTCAAACGATAAGCAGAATTTTTCCGAGCTTGTAAGGTGAAAAAAAAATTATCTTATTAAAGCGTACCGTATGTTATAAGCAAATAACGTAGCGCTAAAATCGGTACTGAAAAATGTTGCCTGTGTATCAATTTTATTCATTTTCATCATCGGCAGCTTATTTGGCCGACTGCAGAGAATAAGCATCCTGCCTCTTTCACCAATATTTTCCTGATGATGCCAATCTCGTTAAGGTGTTATCGAAAAAAAGGCCTAAGCAAAATTCCCCGAAACCGCAAAGGCGTGGTAACTACACCGAAGAAAAGTCTGACACTCCCGATTTATGGTGATCATTCCACCTTTTGTATTAACTCATAGTAAGCCACTACCGGCAATAATTCGACTTAGAAAAACAAAAATTGTTGAGAAAACTTCCGGAAAAAATATTTCCGTCGATTTGCTAAAAAACACGCTCATTTTAGATGTTATTCGTAGTGGGCTATAAAAATGCGTCATTATTTTTACTTTTTTTCACGATTAATTTGTACTCGAACCTAACTAAAATGATTCAAGCATTTTTAAATGTTTAAAAAAGTTACATAATATTAATATTGTAACCCCTAAAAATACAATACAATCATTGACCGAGCGAAGCGAAGGTCTCAGAGTTTACTGGAACAAATCGGCATTTGTATGCGTTTGTGTGTATATTTGTCCGATGATAACTTGCGAACCGTTGATCCGATCTTCATGAATTTTTGTAGGAAAGTAGTTCATTTCAATAAAAATTTTAAGTTCGAATATGAGCTGAATCGGTACAGGGGTTGTGAAGATATAGGGGTCGCGAGGTCTAAGTTCGGCGTGAACTACTAGTACTCAACACCTCAAAATGACATTACAAGAATAACACACTAGAGATAGGCCCTAAAAAAAGGGTCTTATCGCTAAGGTCGACCTCTTCCAGACTACCTTTAAGTAGAGACTGGAGAATGGACGTGGTAACTAGGGTTCTCAATACCTAGAAATTTCTAATAATAATTCGTCCCACGAACATTCGGAGACAAATCGTCAATATTGTATCAATTATGAGAGAAGCGAGGGAACGGCGAGATTAGCGAATGTTTCATTAGGCTGCTTAGTTGGGAACAATAGCAGGGGTGCAACCACTGGAACTGAGGAATGGAATGGAATTTCACAAAATCTATATAATATTTTAAAAAACAAACGGCTCTTTTCTAGAGATATTCTAGGAATTTTCTAGGAATAGGGAACACAAGCCACACCGTTTATGATAGAGACGTGAAATTAAAACCCTAATACTTTTCTTATAGGTAGGTGAAAAAAAAAGGATTTTGTGAAATTCCACTTTTAAAGGGGTAAAATTGACCCCAAGTTTTGTTTTGAAATAAAATATTTTTTCATGCTCTAGGCCAATGGACACTTTTTATAATAATAAGAAAGGCATGTCGCAGGATTTTTCGAAAATAAACCCCTAAAGAGGAGAAATTTGTTTCATTTATCGTAACCTATGTGATTGAGGCCGTGCGAGCCAGCTAGTTATAGGCTAAAAACAGCGAACTGTATGAAATTAGTGTCGATTTTCGTTTTTCCAAAAGAAAAGCACAAAATAGATAGCTACACTCCAAAAAGTGTCAGCTTCAGTGTTTGAGAATTATGAAATAATCAGGCTCTCTGTGATCGGTGTATCTGAGTCTTCCCCTCTGTTGATTTGTATGTATGGTCTTTCAATAAAATGGTAAAGCAGATAACAACATTTTGCAAGATGGTAGAGTTCACAAGACCAATATAGGATACTTTTAAACTGGCAAACTACACTAGATTAATTCACACAGTACGATTTCTGTACAGTTCCGAAACTCATGCACTAGCGCAGTAAAATTTACTTTCATTCGTTGAATGCCTTGGGCATTATTAGTGTCTGGAGCTAGTGATCCGAAAATTGCGTCCCAATATGTGTAGTGCTTGCAAATTGGTTCGTCGAGGTCTGTACTAAGTCGCATCAAAGTTTGCAAATACGTGAGATGCACGTGTGCGTGACTCTAAAGAACGACGCGACGCACGATGACTGCACCGGCAATGGTAGCGTAAGACTGGGTTCACCATGGTGCGACGTACACTTGATAGCACGATCGACTCGGCACATTTAAAAATGTTCATTCTCATCGTTCTTACGTAGTAATATAAAAGTTTGTGGTTAAGATGTACACTTATAGCAGCTTTATTGAATAATTGTCTCAAGTCCAAGGTTTTTCGAAGGCTTCGTAACGCTCACCTTTTCGAACCAATATCAGCACAGATGTCCTAATTAAGAACTGCGCCGGCCGGCGGTGGCGACCTTTCTATAATGAACGGGGGAAGTAGGGGAAGGGTCGAAGATTGGGATGAAAATATAGATTTACCGAAAAAAAGGTAGATTTACCGAAAAAAAAGTAGATTTCCTGAAAAAAAATAGTTCTGGTAGTATAAGTACTTTTGCAGAAAAATAAATGAAAGTATCTTGACTATAGAATAAATGTAACATGCTCAGTGAGATAGCTCAAGCGAAGAATACTAAGTATTACTACGTAAAGTAGCGGTGCTCCCACCCCTCGCCAATGTATCGTTGCCCGCAACGCAGCAGTACGGCTAGCAGTACTCCCGTGATGGTTTCCAGCGCAACCTTCGCATGCCACTGACGCCACTAATTTGAAATGATAATTTGAATGTTATGCGAGTGTCGGGGTGTGGCTGAAATCCTTATTATCCGTCAAAATGTACAAAAGGGCGCGTGTTAAAAAAAGCGTGGCTTAATATGACATAAAAATGCGCGAGAGAGATATCTGCGATTGGGAAGTACCTTTAATAGATAAAAAAACACGAATTACAATACAATACAATTTCGCACTCATGCTCGTACTTCCCCACTAGGATTCCCTATGACACATGATGCCATGAAATACACACAAAGACTAGAACAACTAACACCCAGACCCAGAGATCTTACAAACATCTGCCCCGCCGGGAATCGAACGGGACTTCGCTCACAATGTAGACGTTCTACCATTGAGATAAACATTTATCAATTTATTGTCTCAATTCAGTAACAGTAATTGGAAAGGAACTAGCTCTAAATTTCCCAAGTGTAAGATATGTTATGTTTACTGCATTTTTTTTTGTAACCGAACTCTGCCAATAATCATAGAGAACGAATGATTGAAGCACAGAGAAGGACCGATTCCGGCGACTGTCGGAGATTGCAAGCGAGATACCCCTCTATATTTTACCTTTTTTATTTTATCCCAATAGTTTCCTATATTGATTTCACAATGTTTGGTTTGATGTTTCCGAGAGAATTTGGAATATCCGGCGGTTTCAGGGGAATTGGCATCTATTTTCATTTTTACTTATATGTATTTTTGGGGTTGTTTTTGTATTTCTATTTTTGCTGCCTGTTTACTTTTTACAGCTAATCGGCTGAACAAATTGTGGTGAAAATTGACAAATAATTAAACAGACTCCAATGATTTTTTTAAAAGCAATCCTTAATACAAATTACGTTTACATATAAGTAATGTCAATGGCAATTCTCGAAATCCTAACAATTTCAGTATTCATTAAAATATACCCCTCGTATTTTATTTTTAAATAAGTACTTTTTTATTAAATTATGTAATTAATTATTTGGCCGCATTTAATTGAATTATCCTTAAACATGTATTTTTTGTTAAAAAAAATCACGTTTAATGTAGCGATCTTGTACGGATGCGAAACATGTACATTTGAAGCATTTGAGTTGTGGACTCTAAAGATATCAAGATTCCTTGGACAAGCATCACCTTAAATACCAAGGTAAAAGAGCAAGTCAGCCGCAAAAGAGTGCCGGCGTCCATAGTCATGAGACGGAAGGGTATCTTCTTCGGATACATGCAAAGAGGATTCTTTTATACACCCACGGTCGATCGTCAAAGGCAAAATTCCGGGGAACAGGAGTTCAGGATGTCTGAGATGGAAATGGCTCGATGACAACAAGGAGTGGACTGGAATGAGCTACCAGCATCAAAGTCACTCCTTATGTCTGTTTGTTACCTTCTCATCGCCGTACCGCTAACCAGATCTTGATGCAACATGCAACGGACAGCAGGCACACAGAGTTCAAGTCAGTTTGCTATCAGATATTCGCTGGCTTTAGATCCGAAAACAAGGGAGATCTGGTTGTAAATGTGGAGATGTGGAGGTTGTGGCAAGTGCCAAAGCGTCTGGCCTAAAACAGGCCTTCGAGTTCACCTTGGGGACGGCTTCGCTTTTTTGGAGTTTTGACGAAATGCTTCGGTTTTCGGTGGTTGTTACAAATTTATCTACAGTAATCGGCAAGGAAACTGCAATTTTATTTAAAGTAGGTATCACTTTTGCAAAACACACGCACTACGGCTTAAGGACATCATCGGCTAGCTGCCCTGCGGTCACACCTACGTAGAGTCATACAAAATCCATACATTTTCAGACATACACGTTTTAGAACCTATTTCTTAGTCTAGCGAATAAACTATCTCCATACTAAAGTTCGTGACGATACCACCTAATTGAGTGAGAACAAACACACTCAATACGCATATAATTTCACATATATGATACTGATACAAAACGTACGGCAAAATATAATTTAATTTACATACAGATTAGCCGTAACAAATACATCTTCTTCAGAGGCTCGGAATGTGTGACATTGTTAGCCCATTTACACTCTACGTCCGTTGTCCAAAGCTACGTCACGACACAGAACGTATAAGAAAGTTACTGGAAACGATATAAAATTTTATCAAATTTTGTGTATCTAGGTATAGTATCAAGATAATCATCATCATCAACCAGAAGACGTTTACTGCCGAACAAAAGGCTCCCCTTACAAAAGTATTGCAATAATCCCATCGCTTGGCAGGCGGCTTGGGGATCGCAGAACGCTCACCGTTTAGTAAGAGATCGTTGCGACTCATCCTCCGGTGATTCTGGTCGCAGTTTGACAACATACCCGAGTCCAAGACAATACATATCTATAAATAATGAGAAAAATAATAAAAAGTTTCGAAAAAAAATTTATGATGTATTGTGAAGATTGTTCTTAATATCAATCAGTGGATAAACTTCCAGTCCTTAAGGCTTACCTACGTTAACTAGCGGCGGCAGGCGCGGGCTCTAAATTTTAAACATGGCGTACTAAGCAAGTGCTCACGTACAAAACGCAGGGGCGGGTAGCAGGGAAGTAGCGGGCACGCTCGCGACTGTCAGTCGCGGCAATATCGAACGTGTGCAGTCGTTTGTTTCTCTCGCAGTTGCCGGTAAGTCTCACATCACACCCGCGCAAACGCCTGGCGGCCAACGTGGGCGCGAAATCGCGCCCGCTAGTTCAACGTGTGCAAATCCTAAGATCATTATGAAACGTAGGCTCCAACAAAAACGCATCAAAGTTGGAGGTGAACGCGGATTGCGTGCGGGGACTTAGCCAAAGCCATTTTTTAATAGGTCGAATTACTTTGGCTATCTCAAGTAACGCCTTGCGCCTAGCAATGAACCAATGAGAGTGATTTTTGTAGGGGTATTTTGACCGATGCATGATGTGCTTCGACCGTCCTGAGTGCGGAGTATTTAGTAGGTGATCTGTGATCTAGCTTTATCGATCTATTACCACTATTATGAATTTTTTTGGGAATTTTACTACAGTTTTGTATTATTTTACTTTTGTTTTAATAAAAAGGGAATACTCAAGTTAAATTGAGTCGGTTATTCCGACTATAGTTTCGATCACATTCGTTGATCTTTATCAAAAAATGCTATAAGTATGACACGCGCGTGACGTCGTCTTGCCTTGTACTGAGGGCTGCGGCGCGTCACGTGCGTGACGTCATCGTCTGCTCTGCAGGTGTGGGGGCGGGGGCGTGTAGAGTTGTGTTGCGTCGGCGCACACTGGGGCTCCTCTTGAGCACAATAATCTACGCGCCCCCAACTCTGCACCCGCAAAGCAGACGATGAAGTCACGCGCCGCTGCAGCAAGTATGCAAGCATGCAAGCAAACAAGTATGCAAGTATGTACGTTCGGCTATAAGTATGTTTGTGTGTTTCTTTAGTACCTTCTAAACGGCTTGACCGATTTAGACGAATGAGTTGTCGTCGGATTCCTCTGACGCTGACGTGTTGACGTCTGGAGTGACACAGGCTACATTTCGCAGTCTGGTATCTTGTTTTTATATTAATAATATTAGTTATTTGGACATTTTATTTACTTTTCCAGATATTTTACTTAATTTTAATTCATTTTACTTATTTTGGTACATATTACATAAATGGTAAATTTTATATCAATTTCTCGTCTCTTCCATCAATCTACGTCGCTGCCCGACGTCACAGAGTGTCCAGCAAAACAGAGCTGCCTTTAATTCCATCGGGGGCGACAAATTTGCCACGGTCTGGTGCGAATAGATCGCGCGGCCCGCAGGCGCTGTTAATCTGCTATAATATATTATATTGAGTATACGTTGTACTTAATCATTACTGTGCTAAACAGAGCGATGGTGTTTGACCAGTAGTACCTATGTGTGCATAGCAATTTAACTGTTCAAACGGTTCGATCCTCGGCCCTGCACCAATGATTTATTTAGTACTTAAATAAACTATGAGCAGTTTTCGAGTTGCTAAAAAACGATGAAGGAAAATATCGAGAGGAAGCCTGCATGTCCAAGAACCTCAAAGTTCAAAGACAACATCCATTCAATAAGGATCATTTATAGATAGATAGATAACTCTTTATTGTTCACACCAGAAATAACATACAAATAACCAAAAATGAACAACTTAAAACTAGTGTAACAACTGGCGGCCTTATCGCTTAAAGCGATCTCTTCCAGGCAATCTTACCTTAGATATAACTACGAAAATAGTTTTTTTTTTTTAAGAAGACGAAAGACGAAAATATCCGCGATCTAACATATCTCCATAAAGAGATTCATAGTTTTTCTGACTGGCCATCTACCTTGAGAGACATTTCTCAACACGTTCCCTGCCACTATCCACAGAATTTCTCGAATTTTAGGTTGGCGGCAACCTGCTAGAACAAATTTGGGACTTAACTCCTCTACACAAAGATTATGTCGCCCATGTTTTAACGCTTACTTTGATGATCTTAATGTATTTAACGATTCTTTAGCTGTTTTCAAAAACAAACTAGTAAAGTCTCTAACCAGAGAAAAATATGTTTTATTTTGTTTTATCATAGAAAATGATATATGTTCTAACTAAAAATCTGTTTATATTATAGTTTACATTATTTTATTTCCCTGTCTAATCAATATTCATGGCGAATGTTGTATATGCATATAAAGGATGATCATGTCAGATCCATGTACCCACTTACGTAGAAATATATTTATGAATGTATAATATGTTCACTGTTGGCGTATCTCAATAAATAAATATAGTACCCGATGAGTACCTAAACCATTCTGATATAGATACCACAATTTAGTGTGTAGTGGTGTGTAGTTACTGTAATTGAAAACAAATATAACTCGAAATGAAACAAGCAAATAGGACTAAATACATAATAGTTACCATCTGCAAATCAATTATCAATTTGTAAATACAATTTAAAACAAACAATAATTCTCTGTTCTAAATAATAGTGGAGGTACTCACCAAACTACAAACGTCAACCAGACGAACTAGAAACACTGATAAAGGGCACAATTATTGTTATTTCAATTAAACTACTGATACACACGTGCAGGCGATAACAAAGTACCTACGTCTGTTTGTCCTCCACTAGTACCTATTAACATTGTATGGAAACTCGGGGAATTAATTGTATAAAAATATGATTAGGCTTTTATAGCGAAGCATCTTCTCTAAATGGGAGATAATTCAGGAGCATTCTTGTAGGTCAGTGGCTAGCGCCTTTGGTTCGCTAGCTGCGGGCATGGGTTCCTGCAGCTTCATTCAAATGAGAGCCACTTGCCATTTCAGGATAGCGTAGTTTACGGGTTGATCCGCCTGGAAATCTAATTACTTTCCTCGACCACACCGTCCATAACATCTTTGACCACAAAACACATCTGTATTTTGTGGTCAAAATTTCTAGTCCTGTCATCTAAAAGAAAGATATATCTTAAATTTATAGATAAGCCATGGTAGCTCAGTGGGATCAAGCTCGTCTCACATTAGTGGGGTCGCGGGTTCGGACCCGAGCGAGCTCGTACCAATGAGTTCTTTAGAACTTACGTACGAACATACCATTGGCTTTTCGGTGAAGGAAAACATTGTGAAGAATCCCGCATATTTCCGGAGAAGAAATTCGATGGCGTATGTGAATCTACCAATCCACACTGGGCCAGCGTGGTGCATATGGCCTAATCACCCTTCGAGGGTAGACCGATATGTCAGCAGTGGGATTTTTAAAGGCTGATGCAGATACCTTAAATTTTAAATGACCGCCTTATATTTCGCCGAACTACGTAGGTTTCACCATGGAGACAGCTTTATTTTCTGTATCGAGCAGAAGATGATCTTACAGGTACTGTATTTTAGACAAACATGCATAAGCAAATAATAATAATACAGCCTTGAAACGAATTCGTCATAAAAACTAAATTTTCCACCCTTGCAATAGAAAGCACTGAACCACCAGGTCAAGGTTCGTGACATCACTGCCATTCGACACTGTCAAGTCAGTACTGCCACAGAGTAGACAGTAGTACCAACAATAACGCAAACTTAGTTCTGTCTGGTTGTGACTCACTTCCGATGATAAAGTACCTTTGTATACCATATATACAAAGTTCAGTAGGGCGGTTTCAGGTTGCAATTAAATAGCATAGAATTCGGATTGTGCATTGATGAGTCAAGCATATTATAATTATTATTTGTCGTATATAGAATGGGAGGATAGCTCTTGTGTCAGGCTTCTTGTGCCGCCCGAAAGTATATAACTGCGACAAGCAACTGAACAAATGGGTTTTTAGTGAGGGTGGAAATCTTCGTAACACGCCCGGCTGCAATTTGGGTGTAGACGTGTTACGTAGGACTATACCAACAAAAACTCCATCGGTGGCCAGCCTGGTGAAAAGCACCGCGAACATTTAGAGAAATTGCATAAATTGCAATTGTTGTTACGTTTCCTAGCTCAGAGAACGTAACCTGACATTCTCCATACTCCACAGAAACAAGAACGCCCTGGCACCCCCCGTAGCAGGTGCATACAATTCTTTCTTTTATATAGAGCCGTAATTTCAATTATTATCTTTCCCTTTACAATGACACGGGCCACACCGCGTCATTGTCTTTCCTAGACTCGCACGAATTTGAGTTCAGATCCCAAAGTTTAAACACACGATTCGGATGGCAGAGGATGGCAGGGGACGAAGCCTAATTCTCAGACTCTGGATCCAGGGTCAAAACAGCTGTGACTATAGCTTAGCCTCGGAACTTAGGTATCATCTTAAGGCCGCTCGCGGGGCATTCGAGAACCAGAATGAATAGTTCCCCAAGCGTTGAAAAACTAAGTAAACGTGCACTTTTACTTCGATCAGTGTTCATTCCTTATTCAATTCAGTATTATAAGTTTCCGTTTGATCCCATCCTGCCTGATGGTAAGCAATGTCGTGATCTACGATACTTACGTAAACGTTATCTGCTTACTTTTGACTCTGGTAGAGAATTCCATATCCTCGCTGCGTAAAAAAATATGAAGACGAAGCACTTGGTCCGTACGTGGGGAATGTCCACCAACTCCGCCAGCCACAGCTCAGGTCGCTATTGTCTGGCCATCTGACTATTTTTTTTAAATATCTTGTCATCAAACTGTTATTGCTTATCTTTATAACTGCTGACTGATTATGATGATTATTCGGAACTATGGCTGACCAGGTGAAGGCTAAGAACAACACATTACAAAACACGACCACGAACATAAAAATAAATCATGCTATATTATTGACGAGCTCGACTGTGGCTAGACTAGTCTAGCATTGGATCAAAAAGGTTAGGCACTTTGATGCGGTCAACTTTGAATTGGTGACGGCTTATAGCGCGCATCTACAATAACAGTTAGGTACAGTATAATAATAAATTCAAATTCAATTTATTTAGCCTGCGAGCCTGGGTTACAAAGTTGATATAATTATATGTAAGAGGTACAAGTTCTCCAGGTCTCGCTTAGTCAGCATACAAGCAATAATTTAGTTAATTTAATTTATTATATATTTAAAATGTTGACATACTTAACTAAATTTTTGCATTAGGTGCTATCATGTAATGATAGTTCTAATCAATAAATAGTATACACACACATACATTGATTATCCTTTTATTTCTTGCACAAAAACCAAATTAGACTTTCTCCGAAATGAAGCAGATAAGAACATTTACTGTAACAGATATAATTGACACTAAAGATGATTCTAGATCAAAATTAGGCCAGCATATAATGTTTCCTAGTAAACCTTGATATTTGATTGAAAACCCTTGAAAAACTAGATTTATCTATATACAGATCGACGTATGACTTCTCATACGTCGAGAACTGAAGATAATCACGAGCAAAATCTATGTTATCTCTTATAACGTAATCTCTAATCTCAGGAGTATATTGTTCACGTTGAGTAAGATAACTATTCGATTTCTTATCATGTTACTTCCTTAACGGGTATTACCAGTTCCGGATTTACTTTAAATCGTTTTCATCGTAATAATTCTTACTAAATATGCATCGTTCTATAAGATCCTATTCCTATTCTATTTATGATGAATTCGAAATCCTGTTATAAAATAACTTTTTAGACACTCTTAACCTACTGCTGGATATTGGCCTCTCTCGGATTATGCCACGTTCCTTATTTACATGCCTGGGTTCTTCCTCCTGGTGATATTGCGGAGGTGGGGCATCCGCGTCCTGGATGATCTTCTTTGCCGAGGTTAGGCGCCAAGCCTATAAGCTTGCTTAGTTTGGGGCTAGATGGTGAAAAACGTCCATCAATATTTATTATTATTTATAATGTGATAAAAAACTAAAATTCCTATAAAAATACAAATATGACAACTATATTTTAACAAATAGCGACACCCTCAATTGAACTGATAAATTGGCAGAACTCAAATGATAGAGACGTGGTACTAAACTACAGCCTGTCATTGAAAACCAACCAAAGCTTGCACGGGTTCTTGTCACGGAGCTATCATTAAATGTAAAATTTCATGCCTATTGCACTGATTACTGGGAGTTACAATGTTAACAAGTATTAGATCAAGAAATAAGGCTCACACACAAAAATTGCACTGGGCTTTTTTTTCTCTTATATTTTGGCTCTACACATAGTTCACATAGTTCAAAGATATTCACATATTTACCCTTTCGACATTTAAACTTAAAATAGCAGTAGCAGAGTTCTGAAACGATTTTTGTTTAGATCCTGATATTTCGGCACAGTTGCGTTGCATGCGCCATGTTCACGGGTGAGTACTAATAGTAATGCAGTAAACCACCGCGAAAGTCTGAAACTGTGTTTAGAGTTCTTAAAGTCGTTATCCTATGAGGATACAGAACAGTATATAAAACGATTAAAGTAGGTAAAAGCTGAAGCAGCAGCTCGGTTTTTCCGAGTTACTACAACATGGGGTTCTTCAAAAGGGCTGTTAATAGAGTCTTTAAAGGTCGGAAACGTATCTGTGATGCCCCTGGTGTTACAGGTATCCATAGGCGACGGTGATCGCTTACCATCAGGTGGCCCGTCTGCTTGTTTGCCACCAATGTTATAAAAAAAAAAAAAAGTGGAGGGAACAGCTATGATTTCAAATACACCATTACAATTCAAACAAGTAGCCTGGAACTGACACTCAAGTGAGGCTGCGGGATACTTTTAGGTACATAGCAACGGATTATAAACTGGTAGCTAGCCAGCCGAATGCTAAAAAGTAGGCTTACCACGATGTTGTCTATAGTTCCTAGAGTTCCTTGCGATCCGACCACGCCATTCAGTGGGCTATCAACGTCGCTGAGTTTGGTGATGTTGGTGGTTACCGCGTGTGACGTTTAGAATCTATATAGCTTCAGGGCCCTTATTCTTTATCGCACATGAGATAACTTGCCAATAACGCGTGACGTCATAACATGCTCTAAACTTAAACGCGGCTCCTAATCGTGAAAAATCGCGCGTTTAAGAAACTTAGAGAATACCGTTTCATGCGACTAACACGGAGTGAACTTAACGTGGCACGTAACAAGCTAGTTATGGCAATAGAGAATCAGGGCCCTGGGGTCATAGTGTTATGGTCGCTGTGTGATTAACGCAATTCCGGTATTTCGGAGGAATTGCACAATCAGGGTAATTGCTAACAAGACAAAAAATAATAATTAAATAATCTAAAAAAGTCTTTTGTCGTAAATCCTTACTAATATTATAAATGCGAAAGTAAATCTGTCTCTCTATCAGTTTATCTCTCTCTCTTTTTGTCTGGGTGTTTGTCGCGTTATCAAAGCTAAGCGGCTGGACGGATCGAGTTGAATTTTCGCATAGATATAGCTTAAGAGTCGGAGACGGACATAGACTACTTTTTTTGCTGCCACGTGAACGAACTTGCGGGTAGTAACAAATAAACAGCACTGGACTTCGCACTCAGTCCTGAATTATTTCTTTTAATTATTTCATCACATTACGAACAAACTTGGAGGGAGCATTTCCGTAAAAGCCTCTAACGCACAAAGTAATAAAATCATAAATTATTCTCTTGAAAGCCCGAATTAAAACTTCGAAAATTGCCAGAAAGATCCTTACAATAATTTCTCATTACCCGCGTAGATGTCACAGTGTAGAGTTTGGTAGTAGACAAACTGTAAAAGAGGTCTTAAAACTGTAAAAAGTATCACTCAAATATTAGTAGGTAAAAACTAGCTGTACTCCTGGTATACTAGGTGTTTTTTTCTGATAAAAGTACCCTTTCCTTATAACCCTGTTATAAGGAAAGGGTGTGCTAAGCCGAAAGAGGCTCATAGTAACCATGATTGTGAACAACTTTCACTACGGGTACAACCCAGAAATCGAGAAAAAAATTTAAGCTGTTCCATACATTTTGTCGAGTGTCATTGACGTTTTTCTATTGAACAGCTGATATTTTCTCCTCGTTATCAGGGTTAGTCCCATAGTAAAAGTTGTTCATAATGAAGAGTACTATGCGCGCTTTTCGGCTTGGCATACCCGTTTCTCATAACTCTGTATAAGATCATACGACTGTCATACTAATTTCCTTGTAATGTATCAGCCTATCAGCTTTCGCCAAAATGTAACAGAGATCATTTTCTTTTTTTTAGCTGTGTTGTCGAGACTGTTTTTATGTTTCGTATTTTTATCTTTATATATTTACTAGCATATTTTTATATTTTTTAATACATCCGTATTCTTTTAAACCCATCGCTAGAAGAACCACAAGCAATCATACGCTAATTTTAACATTTTAACTTCTTGTACTGTATGTGAAAAATAAGTCATCTGCATCTGAATATTGATCTCTTCAGAACCAACAGCAAGCACTGTGGCAACACCGTCCAATTTACGTTTTCATAAAAAACAATTAAATCGAAATTAAATTACATTGCCGATTTGGGATTGCAAACGCTGTTATTAAAGTCGGTTAAAAATTTGTTTTGGAACACCCTTCTTTTACAAGACTTAGAATTTTATTATCATTACAATTTAGAAGTTGGGATTTAACTTAAAAAACTTTTTAATTTTTAAATGACATTATAAATTGTAAATAGGTATATAAGTATAAATAAATTCGTTAATTGTCATTAATGCTCTTTGCTTTCAAGTAATTAAAATATTATTTTCTACTTTTTAGTTTAAGTTTGTACTTATACGTCTTGAAGTCGGTTTTTGTTTTTCTTTAAATTTTATTTACATAAAATACGTAACATGAAAATTACATTAATGTATTTAATGCTAAAGTTTATATATTTGGTTCATACAATCCCTTAAGCCCAGTTTGGAGGAATGCGCAGATGGCATGAACTTATGACTGACCGTTCTCATTGGCTACTTGTTCTCACTGTTCAGCAGTAGACGTATTCTGGCTGATGGTGATATTATTTACTACTTTATTATCTTGTTCCCGAAACGGTTTGACCGATTTCGAAATGTTATGTGCCTTAAGACTCGTCCCAAATGGCGGAATATCATTACAAAAATTCGCAAATCTACAATTTTAATTATCTCCGCTACTGTGTTCCAGATTAAAGGGCATTTTTTTTAGTAAAAGGATAGAGAACAGATTTAACGTGTATCTCAGCGTGATAAGCGATCTAAGGAGGAGACCCCATAAAGCTCCGCACTGAACGATAATCCGAAAGACCTTCTTCTTGGATAGCAAGCAAATTATGAAATTTTAATACTCCACCGCAAAATTATTGGATATATATATAATTAATATTATTGAATATAATTTTAAGCTACAGTTTTATGTCTAGAAATTATTTTTCTTTTTGTTATTTTTTTAGTTCTACTTAGAAGCTATTTTTTTAAATTAATTATTTCTCGACTACATTTCTTTGAGAATTGTTATCAAAAAGAAGAAGAAAAAAGAGAAATGTTATCAAAAAAAAACTTAGTTTAGCAACATCCATTCATCAATATTAATAGTAATATTAAGGCCTCAAATAGAAATGAACAATGTAGAAATAGTAGGGGCTGTAAGGTTCTCGAATGAAGACCACGTACCGATAGGTGCAGCATAGGACCCACCCACAAGGTGGACAGACGACCTGATAAAGACCGCAGGAACACGCTGGATGCAAGCCGCTTTCATCCGCTCGTCATGGAAATCTAAGGGGAGGCCTATGTCCAGCAGTGGACGTCCTGTGGATGAGATGATGATGATAAAATAGAAATATGTAATTCTAAGAGTCATTATTCACTTAATAGACGATGGTTTCAGAATATTTAAAAATCATAAAAGTAAATGTATTAAAAATGAATCAAACAAATTAATTCTGATAATTTTCTCGTCGTGAAAATTAAGTAACAAAGTATAGAAATAGGCCCTGCTTTTAGGTTATTGTAATCAGTTGATTGGTACTACGTACAAGTAAGAGGTGACAATTACAATCTTCACTCATTAGAAATAAATACCTAATTCGCGTACATAAGCCCGGGTTGCTTCACGGTACGCGTAGTATCCCGTATCCAGTATATCGGCATATATGCGAATAAACAACATAACTGTGATCACAAAGCACTCTTTATCGTGTGACTCCGTGAAGTTGAGCAAAGTGACGACATAAATGTTATCTAGATAAAGCAGAATCATACAACCATCAATTTCGAAAAGGCAGAAATATTATTAATGCCCATAGTAACAGATCTGTCAGTAGTTATAGATTTTAAAAAGCTTAAAGTTGCCAATAAGGATGCGGGCAAACGGCGAACGGCAGCAGATGGCACTCGACATTCTTACCACACACTTACTGACTTTTTTAAGTTAGAGATGTATATATTCGGCAAACCGTCCGACCATTTTGAGCTTTATCGTAGCTTCTCGCATAAAATTTAATTACTTATTTTTTCATTGTCAAAGGAGCTGAAGTGCGAGCACGATCGTTAAATTTTATCGATTGACAAATTTGATATTTGAGGTAGTCAAAATCAGTTTTATCGATTGTTAACGTCATATTTGACATTTATCATCAATCAAACCAATTTTGCCTATTTTAAATGTGAAATATATCGTTCGATTACTACCACATACGCTTGGTAATGTGACAAAAGTTGTAACATTACTCTAATTTAAAGGACAAAACCCCGGATTGATTCGGATTTATTTATTATTTTAAAACGGAACATTCTTATCGAACTTGGCTAGGACAGAAATGATATTTCCAAATAAAAAAATCACAAAGACACAGACTTCAAACATATTTTATAACAGTATGTCCTTTGGTCAGTGTCAAAAAACGCTGCATACTTAACGAGATAACCACGAATGACCAGCCTTGTGGCTCAGTGGGTGGATTTTGTCCTTCCAAGCTGTAGGTTTGGGGTTTCGATTCCCACCGAGGACAAACATTTGTTTGATGAACATGGATGTTTGTCTTGGTGTGTCTATGTATTCTTTGCACGCATTTAAAAAAAACTATGTATGTATTCTATTAGTTATATGGTTCCCATAGTACAAGCTTGCTTAGTTTGGGGCTAGATGGCGCTGTGTGTGAAAAACGCCCACCAATATTTACAATGACGATGACTCGAAACTTGACTGTTAATTGATGTCTTATTGAAGAAAACAAAACTTTTTTTTTAAATTCTTTTTCGGTTTGCTTTTGACCACATCTTGCCTGATGGTAAGCAATGAAGTGGTCGTGGATGGAGATCGCCTACCCAGAAGGTACCGGCTTACTCTAGATTTAACTATTTGATGAAACTGAACTGGATTTGGGATACACCACAAACAATTATAATTATAAAAAGTAAGTTGTATAAATTAAAATGTAACATCATTATAGTCAACATTATTTTTGTTTACCAAAAGGCACATCCTTTCTATTCACCTCTGAGATCACTTTTTACAATTATTAAAAAAAAAATAGCAAAAACAATATCCGGCAAAACTATTACCCATCTTTATAGCAAGCGTACATCACTAGTAAACCCCCATGTAACAACTTGAAATAATTATGGACCCGCGTGAGACGAAAAAACTACGTTTGGCATAAAAGGGCTGTTATTAGCAATGACTACATGAATGGAAGTAAAATTGAAATGTAAGAAAAATTACTCGTAGTATAGCTCATACTGGATTTTTTAGTCTTTATAGTCATAGGATAGACAATATATAGTTTTTTTTTGGTCTGTGTAGTCATAGCGCTGAAGGCTTCATTCACGCACACAAACCAATCGCGTACGCGGTCCTTTTTTTACCCGACTGCTCAAGAAAGAGGGCAATGTCTTTGAGGTGTATGTAAATATGCGAGTATATATGTATGTAAGTATGTTTGTGTGTTCCTATAAGACGTCTTGCAGCCGAAACGGCTTGACCGATTTTGATAAGCGAGGTGTCGTTGGATTTCTCTTTACGTCCGAAGTGTCATAGGCTACATTTTGCAGTCGAGTATTTTATTTTTCTGTCAACCATATTACTTGTTTACTTTCCACAAAGAAGGGTAATGTTCATGAAGTGTATGCAAGTATGTAAATATAATATAGGTATCTAAGTATTGTATGCTTTTGCGTTCCCATTTTCCGGTACATAGTTGTAGAATCAACCTCTCATATTAATATATAATAACTAAACAAAATGCATATGCGGAACAAACTTAAATTTTACATTTTACAATATAGTCTCTATTTGTACTTCATTAGAGTCTATATCAGATGGCGATCTTATGCACGGCAGCGAGTTGTCGGCGATGATAATGTATTATGGCTCAAGTATAAATGTTTTTTCTATGTTTCACACCTCCAGACTGTTTAATTTAGTTTCATGTTGATTCTACGTCAGCAAGTTATACCAAACACAATTTAAATTTGTGTTATGAATTATGTCCGGTTCCTCCATACCACAGATCACACTAGATACCACATTACGAGATTCGTTGTTCCTACAAAAAGTCACCAAAGTTTGAGGAAGGCGCGGGTCACGGGGAGTGAGACCAAGCGTTCTCATTCACTATCTTAAGGTTACGCCTACTCGCGCCTAACAATCAACCAATCAGAGTAAATTCTTATAAGTATATTTAGACTGTTGCGTGGTGCGCTTCGAGCGTCCTGAATGCAGAATCTAGGATGTGATCTGTGCTCCATACTAAGTCCCGTAGCTTGACTGGGCTAAGAGGACGTTTGGACGTCTTCTGGCTGATGATAATGACCTAATTACCTCTATTTAATATTATTTTAAAAGGCGGATACAAAATCGTGTCAAAGTTAATTAATTACTACAAATATGGACTAACTTAATGTTGATCCGGATTTGGTATCATTATTGTCTACTAATATGTTGCCATACTTGGAATCACTACTTCCTACAATGTAGTTTAGCCGTTCTTGAACTAGTAGTAGCTTTATTTGGGAGAAATGTGGGTGTTAAACTCATTAATATTATGGCATAAATTGATCAAAATATTTGCGTACTGATTTTTTAGGGTTTTGTTATACAAGAAGAAACGCTTTTAAGACCATTGTGTTCGTTTATCCGTCTGTCTATTCCAATCTAAAACAGCTTCTATTTTTAAGATCTAAATAATTTTGTGAGACATCTTACCTCACTGCACCTCTTTTGTGTGGTATATCGTTGAATAGGTATTTTCACCCGACTGCTCAAAAAAGAGGGTCATGTTTGCAGGGTGTATGTAAGTATTTAAATGAAGGTAATATCTGACAGGACACTCTCACGTCAAGCGTATTGTTTTTGAGGTTAGGTCAAACACGGTGTCATACCTTTAATTTTCTGAATTATTAAACTAAAAACTTTCCTTATTATTAGAATACACTAAAACTTTCTTTTTTTTTAATTTTTGTTTGCTCAGTGGAATACGGACTTTAAGATTTACTGAGAGAAAACTGCAAAATACCATGTAATCACAGTATTATGTTAGTACATAGGGTTAAAAAAAAACTACTAACAATTCTCTCAATTTCTGTCCTAGGAGTTTTTTTTTTCCAAATACGTCATAAAAAGTATATGTATATAGGTATATGTATATCCTTTTAACCCGACTAGGAAAAAGGAGGCTTAGGTATGATTTTGACAGTTAAGTATGTATGTATTTATGATAGATAATCTAATCTCATTAACCGCTTATCAGATTTTGTGACTCGTCATTATAGACAATACGTAATAAGGGAACGACACGAATGAACAAAGAAAAAAAAACAGCAGATCCGTAAAAATAAAATATAAGCAATTTTTTTTTTTTTTTTAAATTTTTGACGTCTTCAGGGATGGTCCCATAGTAAAAGTTATTCCCGATGTTGAGAAAAATAATTAATATTATAAAAATAATTAACACATTTTTTTTATTTTTTTGGATTTACGACTACGCTGACAAATGAGCCCGGGGGCTAAAGCTACTTACTAACTCTGTGTGTAAAAAGGTTTCATACATATAACTCTTAGGTTTAATGTAATTATTATATTAATATATATTATTATAATGTATCGGAATATTAAAATGGAATATATAGTATATAGATGTGTCATTAATATTCGATGATGATTTCACGCAAGAATAACGTATCTATAATAATTTATTGTTAATTCATTGTTTTGCATCAATTATGGAACAGTTACATGCTTGAACTGGTTTGTTTAATTTGTTCATATCTTATACTAACATTATTTTAAGGTTAAAGTTTTATAATAAAATTGTTGCATTGGTCAGGCCACATCGCTCTGGGAACCGATAACCGATGGGGAATAATGGTTCTTGAGTGACCACGAACTGGAAGACGCAGCGTAGGTAGGCCTCTGCAAGGTAGACCGACCGTGGATGCGAATTGCAGATTGTCGTTCAGTTTAGTGCTTAATTTTTATGTACCCTTGTTGTGGACGTCTTCTGGCTGAGGATGATGATGATTGTAAATAGTTGTTCATCATTGATATTATACACAGAACAAACTTAGTTTGCTAACAGACAACATTTATGAACCGCAGACCTTCAAGGGAAAATAAGAGAAAAATTATATTTCTCTCTCTTTCTCGTTTCATAACTTGCGGTCGGCGCTAACCAAGTTATTGTTAGCACATATTCATATTAAGGATTCGGTTTCCTAATTTTCCATACAATATTCTTCAAAAATGTATTTTCCTTAGTTAATAAAGGCACTTGCCAGTAAAAAAAAAAAAAAGTATATCAAAAATCTAATATAATTTATATAATACCAGCGCCTGCGGTTTCACACGTTATCCTGCAGCCTAGGAACAGATAATTTTACTGAGCTATAAAGTAAAATATTGTATGTACTAATCTAGGGATACCAAATTTAATTCAAATCTGTTGAGATTGAGTTTCAGAGTTGAACGGGAACAAACACACGCACAAACTTTCGCATTTAATAGATTAAGTTTGATTCCTTACACATCAATGATTAACACGACCTATTCTAAAATTGTCGACTATTATCAAAGTAATGAATGTTTCTAGTTTCTAGTGTAACAATGTTTGATTCGTAGTTATGTAAATCATCTTTCACAATGCTAATCAAAAGACAAAATCAATCTTCTCAAACAATGCAGTCAAAATCTAACATACAAGATGCAACTAGTTATAAGACCCTGCGCATACTAATCGAATTAAGGCTGCGTGCGCTCGCATTCGTCGTCAGCGTGCGAATGCGAGCGTGGCGCGGGTCAGACCGCGGGGGAGGGGCGAACAGCTGAGCGCGCGGGTCTATTGACAGCGCGCTACCCGCTCAGTACGTTCGCTGTCACCGCGGAGTTCGCACGTAGCCGCCAGAACTACCAACAAAACAAATCTCTCGATTGATTATGCCACGATCGCCCCGCAGTGCTAACTGAACTGCGGCCGGGAAAATTAAAATTATGACTTTTGGACTGTCCGTGAATGAAGAAGACAGTAGCAGATCCGTTCTAGAAGAGAAAGCTCTGAGGATAGTTTCCAGATACTGGGAAGTCTCCGGAGCTTCGTCCGCCGAGAGGCCACGGTACGGAAGCAAACATAGGTTGTTGGTCGCGCCGTTCGGACTGCTATAAAAACATTTAAAATAAAAACTTTTTTTAAACTCGAACAATTTTTTTAGTGTTTTTTGTGCAATACGTGAACTGTGTTTTTTCTGTGCTATTTTTTGGATTAACAAAATGGTGCCTCAGCAAGTTTCGGAAGTAAGGTCCATGACTCCGACGTCGAGTGGAGTGGTGTTCGGTTCGCAACTCGTCGACAAAAATTCTTCGACCCCCTACACGGATGCTACACAGGTAAGTCGATTTTAAATATTTTAGTTATTTTTTTAAAAGTGATTATTCTTTAAAAAATGTGTAGACTTAAAATTATTAAAAAAATACATTTACTAGTTTCCTAAAAATAAATATATAACACAAACATTAAAATAAATAAAAAAATCTATTGCAATTTACCGGCAATGCATTTCCAGTCATTTAAAAAAGAACGTTTCAATTTATTTTTTTGCAACGTTAGATCTTTAAAAACATAACACTGGTTTCTTAAAAAACTTTGAAATGGTAATTAAATTAATGATCCCAAAATAAATGAAGCTGCCCTTAATTTACTATAAATAAAAATTAGGCCGACACCGAAACGAAGATACTGTGCAACAATACCTTAAAAATAGAAATAAAAGTGCGCAGTATAATTTTATCGCCTGTAAAACGGTTAACACATGGCTAAATATTTTATTTTGTAAACATGTTTTTTTGTGACGTTCTGATAACACACTGCCAAAAACCTTCCTCAATCAAAATCGGCATAACACATTTACAAAGATAGGAACTGATAAAAATAATAACAGTTGACGTAATTCTGTTGTAATTTTTGGAGAATAATCATTATCATTTCCATTAAACAACTTAGGCAAAATTAAAATTGAGTTCGTTAAATTGTGTATGTGCGTCATGTTTGTATATTTTTTGCTATTATTATCATAAAAGATTTAGTGATAAAAACAGTACAATATTATAATTATTTTAATACAAATATGATGCAAACTGAGATCACAAATTTATAATTATTATTTATTTATTTTTTATGTGTTGAAGTAGCTTTTTTATCTGATAGCATTTATTTAAAAAGACGATAAATTGCGCCGGTTAAAGTTAGGTAGGTTAAAAAGTTATTCAAACACGTAAAAAATAATTATTAATTATAATTAAAAATCAATGAAAGTGACAAGTCTGAAACATAACTTTACTCTAGCAATGTTAATAAAAGGACAAAAAATGTTGTTTGCCATATTTTTTACAACATTCAACATTACTTACATTTTTTTTAGTGTCAAACAAATTAATGAAATGCATAATGTACAAGAAAAAAAAAGACAATTAAAAAACTTAAACGGGTTATTTAATTTTCTTCAAACCATTTGTGAAGTAAATCAAAGAACAAATTGAAAACGCAAAGTGAGTTTGAGATGATTATCATAGTGAGCATCAATTGACCAACACGGTCGTTACCGGGAAATTCAATTTCCCGGTACTAGTTCTCCTACTAAACCAGTAACTGACGAGAATAATGATACACTAACATGCCATCGGGAACTTCACAATTTAACTACTTCTGACATTTTGAGAAGAAAATGAGACAAGATTTATTTATGTAATAAATAAAAACTCAGTCTGTTTACATTTTTACCTACACAGGAAAATGTGAATCATGCATAATTGTAATTATTTATTTTGTAATACACTTGAAACTTTGTGTCCATATTTAGTTCTTGATCAACTTTACGATCTTGAACGAATTTAGTTATAATTTTGTGACGAGGTAGCATACTTTTGACCTCTAAATAATTGATAATACACAACACAACTATAGTATAAGACTCTTAGATCAATTGGATTTAACAAGTTTAAAATTACACACTAAACTTGTTTGTAATAACCAGTAATATAATGCTATTCATCTTATAAAATAAGGAAGTACTTAATCATCAAAATTATAAAGAGGTTTCTCCTTACAACGTCAACAACTCAACGCCATACAAGTCTTAACATGTCGAGCCATAATAATAATGAACGGCCAATTAGTCGATCAACGCAAATTGAAATTCAACATAAATATTGTGTAACAAAAAAACTTAATAAATGCATTAGAGCACGTACACCACTCAAGCAAAAAACGTTTAAGCCAGAAATAGATATTAATAGAGAAAACTCTGTATACCTTTCGGAAATAAATTGCATGGCTATAAATTTAGTGATCGTAAAACAAAAAGTATCAGTTAACTTGTTAACGTACCGTAAAATTTAGAAGCGAACAATATAGAATAAATGTACAAATCTGTACAGATAAATTGCATAGATCATCAGACGCGGTCACGTCTGACGCTCTACGCAAATCATTTCGGGAGCAATGACACCCGATACAATTTTTTTCGCATTATCGCATTACACGCACTCCCTCACGCGATCTGACACAAAATCGAGGCTATAGCAGTCAAAACATTCGATAAAATAAAAAGAGTTATGATTTTATTACCAACTTTTGAGCGAAATAACCAAGAAATGCGCCAGAGTACCCCAGAGTGCATTAACATTTCAATGTCAACTCGTAATATCGTATTTTTAGTCATCCGCCTCGCTCGTGTGTGTGGCCTTTCTCGTATGCACTTCGAATATAATCGCCAGTGTGGGTTCCACTACTAGGAAATTATAATCTTCGGTCGTTCGCACAGATTTTAAGTTCACAGGAAACTGCATCATCATTGTAATTTATAAATAATTAGAGCTAGGAAACGAATGTTTTCCTTTACATTATCCTTGACTTTGCAGCAAAATTTATGACTGTAATATAAGGAAACGATCAGAATCGTATCATTTCCAACATAACAAGGTATCAATGCAATAGATTCAGCAATTATGCGTTTCCATCACGACACGACTCGCTCAGGGAGTGAACTCGTCTAAAACGGAATATTTCGCTTCGCGTAGAAAAAAAACTTTGCAACCAAGGGCGCTGCTTCGGATTGTTATAATCCGAGCACCGAGCGAATTGTAGACTCAGCTCCGCTTATTTTTTGTTCAATTTTTTACCAAGCTCTAATCATATAGCCGCTTAGATACAGGCAACTGTTCTTTTCGTCCAAGGTTACCCGTGCCTTTGCTACAATTGTGAATGTGCTTGAAATCCTCGGAATATTTTTAATACTTTACAATCGTTTCCTAGAAAACTGGGAACTTTACTTCGTGATTGTCTACAATATTAGAGTTCTTTCTTATGGTGGCAACTCACGAAACGTTGAATTCCTCGAATTTCGGGATTATAAGTCTGAATTGATATCTAGTATGTCAGAAAACAATTTTATAGCAATAGATTAAGATTTAAGTCCGCTGGTGGACCTTCAAACAGTCGTTCGCTTTCCTCGCGTAACTTTATCTTTCAAGTAAGCAAATTTATGTACCTTAATGCACCGTTGGCAGCTCTGAACAAATCAACGTTTTGATTGTAAAATACGGACTCACGTCGGCAAAGGCAATTTGCTCTACCTACACTTGTGGGTGGTGTTTTAATAGCGCCATTATAGAGAACGGCGAGTGTTGCCCAAGAAAATTACTGTTGTGTACAGACAAACATTGCCTACCGCGTATATTTACAGCCTGAGTTAGTAGAGTCACAGTTGTTCTAGAAAAAGTTGAGAATGTTTTCACGCTGGCTTCAGTTGCCGTTACTTTACTGGGAAAATATTTGCTAAAAGTTTCTTAACCCATTTTATTCCAAAGGAACCTTAAGCCTTTTTAAAAGTTGCATCTCTTTTTCAAAAGAGGTTTTTTAGTAAAATTAAAATTCATTGCACCTTGTCTAGCTTTTAAAGCGAAGTCTAGACGTTTGTAAGTAATCCTTCTGACAGAATAACTGATGTTTTTAAAAGGATTCGTTCGCTAATCCTCTCTTTTTCTTTACGTTTCTTTGTGCTTTATTTTTAACTGATCCAGTACTGCATTAAAATCTTTTGCAAGTAGAAATTTTGCGTTTAAACTTAAAACTTCGGTCTCTTTCAAATAATTATTTTAATAATGATTTAACATTTTTCAAGACAAAAATAATTAAACGGCATTATCTTCATTAAATGAATGCAAATATTTAACACAATTTCCTTTTGTGATTTTACTTCAACAAAATTTTCAAAATGCGCTATCATGCTACAAGGAAACATCATAAAACTACCAGATACTTTTAATCAAAAATACGGATCACCGTTCCTATGAGTATTACAAGACACCTAACCATGGCTCGCTAAACTGAAGACACTCGTATGACACGTGAAAACAGAAAGTCTGCGACAGAAAATTGCTATAAATTCAGAGCACGCGGTGATGTGGCCTGGAATCGCTACGAACAACTTGCCATGTGCAAACAACAAAAATACACCATATATCTTTCAGTTGAATTTTCCACATAAGGTTTTGTTTATCACTTTTTCGGTGCACGGCTGACTTTGACTGAAATTGGGAATTGAAGAAGAGTTGGCAAATATTGAAAGCGAATTTTAAACCTACTTGGACTTCGATTTTATAAATTCCAAGTACAATTGATTATAAAGCATATGTTGTAACATAATTAACGTGCAGAGCAAATAAACTACCTCAGCCTCATTTTTCCTGGCAAGAACTTGAGTTTTTTCGATTAAAAATTTGTTTGTCATTGATCGTCTTCCGTTTGTCTACAAAGTCATTGACATCTATTTTAAATCAACTGCTATTAGGTATTCTTGCATTCAGAATTGTGCAGTCGTGCATATCAAAAAACGAGCACATAATTTTTATGATGTTATCTACAGTCATGACTTCAACACTTGACATTTATAGAGTTCGGTACAAAAACACTAAAGGAGAGTCTCCGGTGTCTGCATGTGTTTATTTTGCAGTCGATTTTTTTGTGAACTTAAATACTACCGACTCAAAATTTGGTATTATATCCAGATAATAATGTTTTCTCATGCACAAACATGTTACATTTTTTTGCATTATTTTTAGCTGATACCCAGAAAGAAAATGTTTTTTATGTTTTTTTGTTAATTCCAAAACAGTTTTAAAAAATGGCCGGACCTCTTATTTCTGAAGCTTATGGGTGGTAAAAACTGAATTAAATTAGGCAACTAGAAAATATTACACAGTTCCGAAATATAAATGAAGCTTTTTGTTTTTATTATGTTATAATCTATTTTGCAAATATATTTTTTAGTCTTTAACTAGAAGTCTAGTACGGAACCCTAAACGAGCAAGTTCTACTCGCGCTTTGGCGAAGCTATTTATCTTATCAAGATGCATTGTGGTAATTTTAGATTAACAGGTCTTGGGTTTTGATGACGTCATTTATATCAGTCGATTAAAGATAAAGCTGTCCTGTAGGTAAAAGGAGGCTTAAAATAAAAAGGACACGAATTCTGCGTAATTCAACACGTAGCTTTGCTTATTTATTCAAAAACTTTTAAGTAATTTATTTAGGATCTTTATCTCAACGGAGATTTATGTATGCTGATTGGATTCCGAAACTCTTCTGAGATTAGCTGCCCTGATTAGGTGTTTTGGTCGAAACTCCATTGTACAAGTTTGATTAGACACCGATGCAGGAGTGTGGGGGATTACTCATTATCACCGTTTGCTTACTTTTCTTGCCGAAATCTTGTGGGACTCGGTGGTAATAAGTTTTCTTCTTTACTGGTCTTCGTAACTAGATCCTGAACTTGTTGAATAAACGAAGAACTTATTTGCGGTATATAAGATTCTATTTTATTAATGATTATAACAATAATATTACAAATAATGTGTATTTGAGAGCTACTGTGTGAACTTCAAATTCTAACATGTCTGTTTCGTGTTGTTTTAAAATTAATAGATTTATCTGATCTGCAGCACCTAATATATTTATAACCACGTCTTGGCCGACAGTTATGATTTCTTCAACGATTCTTATTTCCGGTCGAAGATTTGTAGGCTTACAAATCAGCTTATTCTTAGCCAAGTATTATTCTATTCTCGAGCCATTTATATTCTTTATCGACAGTTTTATAGCTTTATTTATTTTTGTATCAATATCTTTGCTGTATTTGAATCGTTGATGTAATATTGCTCGCTTGTCGTGTAAGATGAGTGGCTAGTATGTGTGCTAGAATTTTAAGACCACCCAAAAGTGTCTGTATTAGGCAAAGGATAGGTTGTTTTCTAGACGTACAATTTCTCTGATCACCTGGTTTATGGTAACATTCAGTAATAATTGTAAATTACAATTGCGATCATCCTTGATTCAAGATTTAGCTAAACTCCGACTCGGTCAATCACTGCACACTACCTTTTGTAATACACTCCATAATATTACAAGAGGTACATGACATAGGAGCAAAATATTATCAAATTCAGCTCTTAATATCGTTTTTGCAAGACTAGGGAAATAAAATTGAACTACTGGAAGCTTTTTATTATGATGCCATAAAAAGGTGGCTTTCGATTTCAGTCAGAATGAATAGATAGGTATCAGGACGGGCGTTTTCTCATTTCTCGTGCGGAGCGCTAAAAACGATAAAGTTTACGACTGGTCTTTAAAAAGGACGACACTCGATCCTCAGTGCTTTTGAGAGAATTTCTCTTTTGCCAACGCTCAGCTCTTCTCCGGTTTTTTGGTTATAGCTCACTCACATTTTTGGTTTCTCATACATGAAATCTTTTTTAACGTTAAATAGCATTTGCTTTGATTTTATTCCTGCAGTCTTATTTTATAGTTTTACCTACTTCAATATTTTTATGACAATTCGGCTTGTTTTTCGTACGCTGTGCTTTTATTTTTTCACCCGACTGCCCTTGTAATGTTTTTGAAGTGTATGTAAGTATGTGAGTATGTTTGTGTGTTCCAATCACACGGCCCGCAACCTAAACGGCTTGACCGATTTTGATACTCGAGTTGTCGTTGGATTCCTCTATATGAGGAGTGTCATAGGCTACATTTTATAGTAAAAATAGTAACAATACATCTCTCACAAAAAACTCGAAGTTGTATTTTTTCACAGCAAATTGTGGCCATCATAATAAACCAAACTTATACACACTAGTACAAGATTTTCAATATTATTTATTCTGTGGTATAATTAACAAGGGCATAAAAAAACCTACTTTAATAGAATTCCAGTCTAAGTTGAACGAGATCAGTACGAGAGCTCCTTATAACAAGAGCTCAGTTTTAACTGGATCGTCCGCGCTTGTTCATTCGTACTTCCATTTCGCTGTATATTAACAACAACAACACCAACTCAACTCAACTTCTTAGCTAGGTACCAATAGGTGACTTGATAGCGAGGCTAGCTTCATGGATTTATACGCGTTGTTTTATCCATTATTAGATTTAAGAATGTTGGTCTGTACTGAAAAGAAGTAAACAAGGCGTATTTAAAATGAAATTATGAAATTTACTCTCAAAGCGTTCATGAAGGAAAATATACCATTACAGATTTTAAATGGTTATTTATTTTTTAAACTTAAATCAGTTTCACTTCAACATCATATTTTAGCAAACCTTTTAGTTCTTCATTTTTATGCTTCTAAGTAACTAGAAGACCTATTCGGTAAGCGTCACTCAGAATACAGAACTTAACAGTTCAAAAGCCCCACAATGCCCTGCGCACTCGGCACTCAGAGATATAAAACATTTTAATACTCATTAATTCCACTGAAAATATTACCCTCCAATTCGGAACACCGTGATGTTTGCGCACTACTGCTTGGCGGTTGAATAGCTGGTTAGATGTGAAACTTCCCCAGGCGGGCTCTTCCAAAGATTTCCAACACTACAGAAAAGTACTATGTACTGGAATATAATACTTATAAAAGTACCTACATTTCAAAAAGTTATCTGCCACATAAACAAAAATCTACTTCCAATCCCTCTTTATTTCGTAAATCTACTCACAAACTCATTAAACCCAATCTATCATTAGTAGATACTATTTTGTAAACCAATTTTCACTCGAACACCAGTAAGTACGTTTTAAGTAACACATATAATTTTAGAAGCCGTATCATGAGTTTCGAAACTTGGATCACCAACGTGCATTATCGACAGTGACCTTTAAGATATTAAAAAAAAGATATACTTTTATTTCGTTCAATTGAAACCGGTCTAAGAACCGGCTTACACACGGCTTTTACTGCTGCCAAGGAATATAATACACAGATGGGACAAAAACTGCGCGCACAATGCCTACATTGTGGTGTAAATCCTCTAAGAAGCAAAATCTCTGATAGCGACAAGAAAGGAACATAAGCCAAGGGATTACGAAAGATCATATTGAAATTGTTTTGGTTATTTTTATCCCTTACCGGTTTTTTTTTACTGTACCAATAAAAACGTATGTAATAATAATATATTTAATGTAATAAAATTACATCAAGACCAATGTAACAAATAATTTTAGTAAAAGAAAAACAAAATAACCAACTGCAAAATGTAGCCTATGATACTTCGGACGTATACGACACATTACTCGTCAAAATCGAAAGGAATCGAAATCGAATCGAAAAAGGAGGTAATATAGAACAATTATCAAGGACACGCGATAGCTAGATATAGGTAGTAACGAACAGGCGTGTCTTGACCAGTTAAAACTTAGCTCTTGTTATAATGAGCTCTCATACTGACCGCGTTCAACTTACACTGGAAATCAATATGAGTTTGATTTTTCGCTACGTTTACTTGTACCACAGAATAAATAATAGTTTGATTATTGTATAAGTGTGCGTATTATTTTTGCCACAATTTAATACGAAAAAGTGCAACTTCGTTTTTTTATTATTACTATCAAATGTAGTCTATGACACCCCGTCAAAATCGGTCCAGCCGTTCAGGCTACAGGAAGTTATATAGGAACAGACGAACTTACTTACATACACCCCCAAACAGTACCATAGTCCTTGAGCAATCGTTTAAAAAAAAATTAAATGAAATAAAACCTGAAAGAGTAAAAAAATAAACTTAAGATTTGTTTATTTAGCCTAAGCAAGATGTTGAAATGCTATCTCCAACATAAATATCAACGCATTTTCAACCACAACATGCTCTGACCCTCTCTCAGCTGTAAAGATCGCTGTGAAATGTTTTAAAATTACCATTCCATTTTTGAGAGTCTCATCTACCAACTTTACTCTGTGCTGCCCGCAAAAACAGAATCGTGAATCGCCACAACAGGCTACAGGAAGCGGCTCGGCGCGATCGTGCCATGTCGTGTGATTCAACCGGCCTTGCCTGTGCCTCGCCTTCTAACTTTTCTTGTTCATACTCTACGAACTAGAGACAGACGATTCCAAAAAATAACAAACGAAAATCGAATGCAGCATTCGAACAAGCTCGATATTCAAATAAATGATTTTGTTTTGTTTTTCAAATAGTGATGTCGAGTTTGTTGTAACAATACCAATCGGACAGAACTAAAATTATCTGTGTCTCATTTCATTTTAATACGTAAAAAAAGGATAACAATGATTTGGGAGCTGTCAAATTTAGTTTAGTTTAGAATATGGTACAACAGAATTAGCATCAATTTTGGTTTTTACAATAGTGTTTATATACTTAATTGCATTTTGTGTTTCGAATAAAAGCTGTCCGTTAGTTGCTGTACTTAATTCCTTATTTAGTTTGCAGTTCTTGGTGTGCAATTGGTGTGTTTAATATTCCAAACATTGAAATTGACTTTTAGTTCCACGAAAATATTCACTAAACATATGCTAGATATAGGTTTTCATATCAATTTTGTGATCCAAATGCTCTTCTTCCCGAATGATCACTTCAACAAATTATTCCATCTCATCTCTTTACCAAACTCACTTTGATATTCACTCGGTAATCTAGTTACCGATTAACTTTTGTGGACAGGTTCCTTAGACAATTACCCGTGGGCAAAATTATTATCTTTAATTGAGTTCTAGTAACTTAATTTGGTTAATTCTTTCAAATTCAGGATCGACTCGCAAGATTAAATGGATCCAAGTTTTTCTTCTAATATCCCTATAAGAATTAAAATGAAAGTAAATGTAATCATATTTAATAATTAATGATAAAAAAAACCACTTCTCTTTTCTTCCTTATTACATCGAGTACCATAAAATGAAGGTTGCAAAATCAGCAGTAATATTGCTACCTCTACCAAAATTCCTGCCCCCAACATTTTTCCTCAGAGATATTCCAAAGATTTTCATTGCCAATATCATGCCAGTAGAGAATTGGATCAGTAATGAGATTACGTTAAAAATTAGGCTTTATTTCGATTGTAATAAGGGTGAAATATATTGCCCTTGCGTTATTATAAATCCTTCGAATGTCAGTTAAATTAATCAGTCGATTCAAGTGTTATCCCCTGTTACGGGGCTCTATCGGAATTCCTCTTCCGCAGGAACATTTTATTTCGATTAAGTGAAATGTGAGATTGGATGTGTGTTTTTGTATTATTTTCAATGACTTTATTTATCGATTTTGTTTCAATGACACCTGTTATAGATCTGTTAATGAAGTAATGTTAGATTCTTAAAAATAATGCTATTTTGGCCAGACTACTTGATTGATTGACCACTTCTGATTGCTATTACAGTTATATAAAAATAGAAAGATATTATTACTAACTTTTAAATAAATAAATTTACAAATAGAAAAGAAAATACAATACAATAAAGGTAAAGCTAGAGTGCTCCACCAGAAAGATGACACAATAGATAGACTTTAATAATCTTAGAATAGATAGGAGAGAAATGAGGCTGTATTTTTACGAAGCGAACAGATGACAACCGTTAAATAATATTGTTGAAACGATCAAACCAAGCGTCAAAGTTGACGCTAATCGGATCCCTAATTGAACTGAATCCCTAAAAAAACAAACATGGAATTACATCAGCAAACATTAGATTAAATTGCTTTTTAGAAAAACATTCGAGCCGGACTTTTTTCACTTCGATTTGGGACGAACTGAACTAAAAGACCTTTTCGCCCGTTGGACTTTTGAGCTACTTTTATATTTAAGTGGTTATTTACTTGGGGCTCCTATTTCTATTGACTAACATAAATTTGAAAGACCATTTTCTTTTCTTCTTTTGAAAGGTTACAAATTAATCACCTTCAAGAAACCTTTCCAGAAATTCTGTGAAATGCTATTTAAGCTTTGTAGAAAATTTAGATTTCTTGACGGCAACAGAAATTATCTGATAAATAAAAATAACGCTACATTTCACAGGCCGCATGGTTTATCTTAGAACATTTCTAAAACAGTCTTAACTAGGGTACGAAAGTCCTTAAAAGGCACACTTAAACAAGCAAGATGTAATCTTATCATTTCCCTTACACCATAAAATTTACAGGATGAAGATAAGCGTGAAGAAACCCAAATCTGTAAGTAAGTTTTAAGTATAGTCCGACCTACAAAAGGCAAAGGCGGAGATTGGACAACAAGAAGACTTGATAATGATAAAGCTCTTGCAAAAAAAAAAACACAATTTATGAAGCAGCATCAAAAAATGATACCGCAACAAAGAAATTATGAAAATGGCGTAATTAAAATAATGTAAGTGAACCGTATTATTAGTTACCATTTCGAAACCTTAACAAACATTAATATGTATATTTTATTTTGTTTTTAGGGCGTCGACACACATATAAACGATTTTTAAATTATTATTACGCTACTAATACTTTAGTAATTACAGATAAAGTTACCTCTAATGTACTAACATCGTTAGTGGTAGCTCTTTAGAAGCAATGAACTTCAATCTACTTATGAATTGAATTTATATTGAAGTTTTCTACACTTGGAATGATTATTTATCTGTTTGTAATACGTAGTTAGAAATTGTCGGCAACAAACAGAATTTGACACTTTATACGAGCATCCCTATGAATCACAAATATCAAGTCAAATATCTTGAACTCATCCAACTAATTGTTAACAGATTCATAGGATAAGACCTAGATAGTTGCTTGTAATATGGTTCAAGTACTGCCAGTCACTGATAATTTTTGAACTGTCTCTTACAAATTACCTAGTTACAAATACATAGGTTATAAATTTAAAATGTAAATTTTTGTCAATAAATTTGTTTGCAAAATGTAGATAATATAATTAAATTGTAATAGTAACTTTAGTAAACATCTGCATATTATTTTTATGTACAGTAGGCATTTTGTGCTAAACACCTTAATTCAAACAGTCTTGATCAATAAAAAAAATACCTTTGTATCTTTTGTTGCCATAAAATCGAATTTATTTTACAACAGACTTTTTCCTAACCAATTACTTCCATTGAAAGTCCACGAACGACAGACAACCTTTTGAGTCTTTTTCTTCGTATAACTTATAACAATCTCTTGTGTCTCAGTCTTGAAACTTTTCGCAGTCTTTTTATTTGTGCTTCTACCGTGTCACATCGTTTTTTTACCTTGCATCTGTCAATTAATGTAATTGTGGTGCGAGGCAGGATTGCGTAGTAACCATGAACTTTTGTAGACATTTCGATTGGTTCAACAATAGGTTTAGATAGATGGTCTTGAGCGTATTTAATACAATTGGCTTAATAACATTTATTTTGCTTGATGATATTGGTCCGAAATTGCATTGAATGTTAAACTATGAAGTTACAATTCTGAAAAAAAAACATTTGTTTGAATTTTAGGTGTCACGATTAGACTGTCTGCCAATTAGTTATTATGTATTTAAATGTGAAAGTTAAACATTTGAAGGATTATTTAAGCATAGTTTTTCATTTACATCTCTTTCAACTAATCTTCAGCAAGTTGTAAAAAGTAAGGATACCAACTGAGCAAAAATTGCACCTCTTAATCGGTGATATTAATTTTATTTAGTATTAAAGCCCAGTCCAACCGGTCCAGCTTAATTGCACTCAAGATTGGTTCGATGCACTTTGCCTCACATTGACATTTATAGCATTGCCGTCATCGATGTACGCTTCTCTTCGCTTGAAAGCATCCGTTTTACTGGGCAAGAATACAGAAAAGTGTTTACATTTACATCATTTGTATTATTTGTTAGTTATAAAAATGTAAAAAGTTGAAAAAAAAACTATAGTCGTTTTATAAAAGTTAGGACACTTTTATAAATGGACGGCAAGAGGATGAATTCAGGTTTGGTTCTGTCGCGGTCACAAGTTCACTGTTTTAACGATATCGAACAATGTTTTTGCATTTTATTTTTATCGGAACTTGTCAGATGTCTATAAGTAATCCTCGAATTGATCAAAACAACTTTAAGTGAATTTTAATGCTTGAGAAAAAGTTTTTTCTATTACTCAGTTGTTAACTTTGTATTGTGCTTAAATAAAAAAGGGAACAATTAAAACAAAAAGTTTTAGATTTCACCTTCAGCAACTATATTATTAAAAATGATGATTATGAGAACTAAAGAGCAGGTAATACATCAAAGTAGCTACAACTGGTTATTAGCTTATAGAGTTTGTTAATCAATTTCTTCTTAGGATTTGTAAAACTGTTATTTTTTCACGGAAATATATAATATTATCTAGTTTGTCTTATGTAGCTAAGCATCCGATACATTTTGAGACATCGATTACAAATAAGATAACACCGCGCAGATGTTTCTAGGTATTATATTCTGGCCTAAATTCCGTAGGTTAGATTAACGACTTAAAATACGAGATATTAGTATAGTCTTCACGGAAACCTTTATTCAAACTGATGGAAATTTAATCCAATTAAAGATACATTTCTTAAAATTTGAATAGAAGTAAAAAATTGAGACTGCAACTCAAGCAAAAATGACCGTTAATTCAGATGAAGTTAAGGTAAGAATACACGTTCCAGGTAATAAGACTTTAAAGTAGAACCGGCATACAAGGAAGCTGAAGTCAAGCATGTGCTTATAAATATAACCTTGAACTTCAATTTAAAGCCAGCAGATTGCGCTCAAGTCTTGCCAAATATGGCAGGGGGGCTCTTTAAATGGGTATCTTGTTTTATGTTATTACTTGAATATCTCACGTCACGGCATATTTTTGTATGGGTTGAGGACGTTTACGCTTTTTAAATTCTTGTGACACTGAATTTGGTTGTTTTGATTTTTCTTAATTTTACTGTACCCATTTGTAATTATTACATAATTATGTGTTGGGTCTACTGAAGTCGTTTGCTTTCGTAAGTGCCTGTAGATATTTAGAATAGTTATAAAAGAATAACCCTTGTGCATAATATATAATATTTTGACATTAGCCATTTTACAAAATGAAGTATATTTGATTTTAAACTGTTGATTAAATATGAAAAATGAGAAAAATCGCTTTTAATTGACGTTTAACGTAATAATTTTTACAAGCTTTTATTTTGACTTGCAATGTTTCTATGTATGTATGTACCTTAAGGTCAAATCATGCAAATAAACTTTAGACCAGTTCCCCTTGTTCAATTGAGTTGAAATTTTGCATGCCTGTCAATTTCTGATGATATTACAATAGGTATTATGACAGCGAGCTGATCTGATGAAGGATACGGAAGGTGGAAAACAGAACCCCTCAGTAACTATCAGTAGATTGGTAGAGTTTACACTCATTTTGATCAGCTTGCCAATAACGGATTTATAAAAACTTGTTTGGAAAAATATTTTTTCCACAAAAACTTATTGCGTTTGCGATAACGACTCGTACGATTAAATATTTTTCATTTAGAATTCTACTCCTTCAGAGAAGGTAGGGTATCATTATTTGAAATCTCATAGTCTCAAGTTTGTACAAAATTGTAGCAACTAAATTATTATTTAGAATTAAATTGTGTCATCACAAAATTTGTAGGTTTGGGATTGATTTACTGTCCTTTAAAAGTTTTTATTTATTTTGATATAGTGTTACAAATTAAGCTATAATTAATTGTTTTACTTTATTTTTAATGCTTATATGTTTTGATAAAAGTGTTGATGCGGTCTGAAACAAAATCTCTTCAAGACAGTAACTTTACTCGCCTTGGGTGGTAATCATACAGTCAACTCCACTTTATAAACACTGTAGAATTCATTTCTACTCGGCTTTTTACGCGTAATTCGACATTTAAAGCAGTCGTGCAAACTTACAGTTCTGCCTCTAAATTTAGACTATCCCCAAGATATGCAGATGAGCCTCAATTCTGGCGATTTATAGCGAAAGCTGAGCAAAATATGGCGACGCCGCGACTGTTTCTATTGAAACTTTTTTTACTGCCTCCGCTTTAGATGAAAGATAATTTGCAAATACTGCAGAAGACTGTATTGAAATGATAATAGTTTAGATAAAGTAGAAATTAATTATGTATCAAGGAGTAACACAAGTTGCTTACAATAAATAGTAAAATTACTTGCAAGAGATACAAATCGATTCAGAAACAGAACATTAAAAATCAAGAAAATACTAACTTTACACAACTTAAAATAAACCACCAGAAAGAAACCGAACAACAGAAATGGAGAAATAGTAAAAGAAGTCCCAATCCTTTTTCATAAAAAAAGGTTGAGTACAGTAGTAAAAGAACAAAAGTTACTCGTTACAGTCATGCTGGCTAATACAATGCCAATATTTACCGCCGACTCCCGCGGGAGTCGGGAGGCGCTCCTTGCAAACAAGTCCAGTGCATTCGTAGTCTCCCAGCCCAGTAACTAACAGTCTCATCCCCGTAAATTGGCAAAAACAAATATGCAAAATATTAATAATGCGGTTATGGAAGCCGATGTAGCTAGTAAAATTGAAATCAGTATTTCAGTTCAACCGCAAAGAGGAACTTTTATAAATTAAATTTTTATAAAACCGTTTTTGGCTTGTGGCTCTATGAATCTTGAGAACGAATTTCACAAGTCACGTAATAGTAAGCGGTAAACTAAGTAATCATTGGGTAAAGTATCGTAAAAGCGCTATTATTAATGGCATACTAGTTAAAAACGCTCCTGAGATTCGGGCACTTGAAAGCGCTCCAGTTATATTACCCCTACGTAGTTTTTATTAAGCGCATGCGAGCTATAAATTCAACATTTACTACGTTGAAAACGCGATCACTTTGTTCGTTGTAAATAAAAAGTTCAATTTAAAACAACAAAGTATTGGTGCGGGCGATCGCGGATGGACTGCATCTGCATCCGACCCGGATAAATATTTGGAATATTCCATGTATTGATTTTGAACAGCTGGCTATGGTATTACCACATGCACCGATGCATAGCATATACGTCAAAACGTCCCAGTAAAATTCCCAGGAACAAGACAAGTAGCGCCTTCGGGGACCGCCGCAACTTTGCCCGCCGACGCAAAGAATTGTCTGACTCCGCTCTCTACGTTCTCAACTTTCGACAGATTCTGTTTGAATATCAAGTCGACTGTCTCGCCTTTTTATCAATAAATGCTCCGCAAAGTTTCTTGAACGCTGTGACGTCAGAAAATCAATGTTAGGACTTAGTGTTAATAATATTCGCACATAACTCACGGGTATAAGGACGTCCTTCTGAATGTCAGGCGTCAGCCATTTGACATTTCGGATGACCCCTTTTACCTTCTTTTTATGTCACGTCGAGTTGTCGTTTTATGCACAAGTCAGGCTTTCTCAAAATATACTTTGGAAAAAAATACAACCAGTTTAGTGTTTATTAGTGCAATGGTTTTTTTTTACTTCAAGTTTGGTACGAGGTCGCCAAAGCCCTGAGCAAACCTCTCCCGCGGGATCAATTACAGCTAGGTGTTATAATTGCTTTGGGAATTCGAGTCCCCGTCAAACGCTTAGTTCATGAATTTTAGAGACATGCCTTCAAAATATCCGATATATTTGTCATAATTTGAAGCCTTCGCCTAAATCTATTTATTACTGCTCGATTGATAAGCACTGATTAACAGGCACAATTTACAAAGTGGAACTAAGTGGTGGCTACTTACAGATTCGTGGCACATCGCGAGCCAGAAGTTAGGTTAAACGAGGACTCTAAAGCGAGGATCTTATTGACTCTCCCGTTCGGTTTGGTTTATACAGGGCGTCTATTGACTCTGTAATGTCTTCCATTTCCCGAACACCAGCTTCGGGGAATAAGAAAAGTTCTGATGCTGAGGGTAAATGAATGAAAAGGGGCCTTTTCGAGAGAGCTAAACTTAATACCTTTGATCTAACAGCCAAAAGTTGTAATCCAGCCGAACAAAAGACTCGCGGCCATCTGTTTACGAGTCCGAGAATCGAACTAATTTCAAGTTAAATGAGAGTCGCTCTTAAGAGTAATAATTCAATTTTGAGTTAGATCGTTAATTTGTATGTTTGCAACGTTTTGATCTCTAGACCGAGTGGATTCCTTTTGTCCCTTGCTCATCATGTAAATTAACAGGAGACTTAGAGAGTGCTATTAGGGATGGCGTGTCATCAACTCGCTCCCTACCGTCATTAGTGTAATTACTTTGCCCTAAAGTTTTGGCATCGATGTCTTTGCATAAGAGACCAACGTTGTTGTCGGGTTTGGAAGCCAAACAATTTTCCTCGGTATCTATAATTTCTTTATTATATCTATTATCCTTTTGTCCAACAGAGCTCAGTCTTTCTTAGAAGTTTTTTCTGTAGCTCGTGAGTTAAATCTTTATATGCATAAAGCCCTTTTCTAGGAATCAACACACGGACAAAAAACCGCTTTTGATACAGACGTAAAATTTGAACCCAATACTCTTCAAATAGTCAAAGTGACTAATAAGAAAGTATTTTGCGGAATTTCACCTCTAAAGGGCTAATATGGAACCCTAAAATGTATATGAAATAAAAATGCTATGTAAATTTATCTGTGTACTAAGCATAAAAAAATAAAGAAAGGAATCAACCCCTAAAGAGGTGAAATGGGGTGCTTAATTTACTGTAGTTAACCTGTGTGAGTGAAGCCATGCGGGCAAAGTTAGTATATTATATTTAACTGTATTTAGGATAAGAAAAAATAATTCAGAAGGGTGTTTTAAATCCAAGTAAAAAAATACTCTGCTTAAAAAAGATATCACTGGAGACTGTGTTGAATTAGTTAATTTTGCTTAGTAAAGATTTGGGTGCGTAACAGAATGTGGTAAGTATAATTCGCGTTAGAGGAAAAGAATAATGTTCCAGTTTCCTCGCAACCGACAGTAAAGCACTCACAGTAATGTATTTATAATTACGTTTCTGTGTTACTTGTGGTCGTGACAAAATGTACAGCTAGGTTAGGCAAAGCGGCAAATGTTATTATTCCTTACTTAGTCTATAACCTGATAGATGCTAAACTGACACAATATAATCCACCAGAACAAATGAATGGCACAAAGTTTGATTGAAGTTGAAAATACTAGTAGTTCGCACCGTAGTAAGACATCGCGATCGCGACTCTTATAACTTCTCAACCCCTTAATTGATTAAGCTAATATTTGAACTCAACATTTTAATTTGAAATAAACTTCTTGCAAAATTCCATAAAGATCGGATCATTGGGTTGCAGGTTACTTTCGAACAATTATACATACACATGCCAACTTGTTCTCGTAGACTCTTAGACCTTCGCTTCGCTCGGACAATTGTCATAGAGTATCAAACTAAAGATATATAATTTTGTTTATGATTACGACATTTTATGATAAACTTGTTCGTAATAGCTTTGGAAAGTATACGATCCTTCGCTTATAAGATACTTACTGCAAAGTTCTTACATCATGATCATAAAAACCCACCTACCCTATAACACGTCCTGAACAGCTGAGCGAAACCGCTATCCCATACTTACACTAGTAATTAAATCCCTAGCTGGTACTTAACTACCATCTTCCATATATGTGACGCTTACAACAAAACGAACCTTATGTCTAAAAGTATAACGCATACCGTTGGCTTCGTTTTCTTCGAAATGTGAACTTGTAATTTCAACTTTATATCTTACTCCGTAAAGATCACGAATATGGTGATGTAAATCGGTAGTTACAAGTTCCCATGGTACATCTACGCGTTTAGCTCCGTTAGCACAAATATATAGGTAGTGCGTTGCTGTGAAATTATTCCAAACGTTACACGGAAAATTGCTGTTCTGACTTTTTATTCCCATGTGCTGTGTCATTTAGTTGCTCAGCTCAATATACCAGTGCATTTGAAGAAGTTAGTAGCTTAATAGAAGTTAGCTTAAAATAAAGTTAAGAGTTGATGCTGCTCTTTTTGTTACTACATTGTCAGAATTAACCTATCCTACCAGAACCTAAACTATCAGCATTAAATGATTTTGACACAAAAATCACAATCTTCAGTCTTGAAATAAAATCAAGATTTATTATCCGTATTTCTAGTAATCTTGGTGCTATAATTTGCTTTGCCACATGATACTCTGTTAAGCTGATGTTGTGGAACAAATTGGATTCTGTTTCTACCATGCTGGTGTTTTTACTTATGTTAACTTCGTCAAAATGTTCATCATCATTATATTTATTACTGATGCTCAATTATGCTGCTAGATTAGCTTGTGTATGAAGTATTCAATGATCTTAAATCATTCTACTCTATTACCTAATGTGATCTGTGCATTATGTTTTATTCTTTACAATTTAAAATTAAGTACGACCCCTTTATTATAATAAAATGTTTAAAACAGAGAATTATCTGAAATACCTAACTTCTTATAAAGATGCGGTATTCAGTGCGGTTTTTGTGTCCAACCTCATTTTGGACTTAGTAAAATAACAATTAGTCATCATAGATGTTTAAAGTTTTCCTTGTATGCTTACTTGGTGCTGCGTTTTACATCTGTTTCCGATTTATATAATAAAAACTAGCTGTGATGCCCTTGAATTATGTCAGCCTTCTGTATCGCTAAAAATCTTGTCCTGACAATTACGGACACAATAAATAAGAAATCATGCAAATCGGTTCAGCCATTCTCAAATGATACTCCGTCGTACATGTGGCAAATTAAACATATTAATTTATGTATATTTATATAGATAAAAACACAGAGCATTAGATAGATAGATAACTCACAACTCTTTATTTATTATTATTTATTTAGCATTCATCTCAATGCACTTTTGATTGCAAAGTATACCCTTTTAAATTAATAATTGAAAGCAGAGCTAAAGTTTGAATTTTCTTCATACGTATCGTACCGAAATTCTTCTCAAATTACACACAGATCACGCCCAAGACAAGCACAAGTGCTATCGATAGATACTCACAACTCAATCTCTCGAAAATTGCATTCTTTACTTTATTTATAGAGACAAGTTGCAGAATATTTGACACGTGGCAGATCACACAGTTTGCTAGCGTTAGTTTACTTGTGTACTTTGCTCAATAATACATTTGAAATAAGATCGCATAGATGGACTGTGTGAAAGATAATTTGAGTGAAAAAGAAGCGAATGTGGACATGGCGAATGATATAAACAACTGTAAATAGAATCCACGGTACCTAATGGGACAAGAAAGGATAAGCTAAATATTGTATAAAATGCTCTATTTTGTATACTTCTGTCACAGATAAGATTTATTTATTTGGTTATAAATCAAATTGCACGATCTGTAATATGCAGAGTAGTTAGGCCTCCCACTAGGTGGACTGATGACATTTCGAAAGTCGCGGGCAACCGCAGCAACATGCAAATTGAAAATTGCCGTTCAGTGTGGCGCTCTAAGTTTGAGGCCTTTGATCAGTAGTGGACGTCGTCAGGCTCTTGGTGATGATGATATTCAAAATAATATCATGCAGCTCAAACTCGAAATTTAGGAATTAAAGTGTTACACGTACAATAAGGGATCAGAAAAAAATACTCAATACACATATTACACATGAAGTAGCAAAATATAGAAGTTCTCTTTGAAGTAAAATACTTTATATTATGTTAGCAGAATTTTAACAATTTATAATTTAAGGTCTTTTGATTTGAGGTAAATATAAAACCTCCAAGAAAATGCTGAATCAATGATAGACAAGACGAAAAAAAAATAACACAAAGAATATTCGAAAGATAAAATAATCTCTATTACTATTTAGCAAAGATATCATACATATACCATCTAAGCATTTATAACATCTATCTTCGCACTGTTGGAGACAAAACAACAAAATTTATTTTCCAGCTTTCTAACACTAAAAACTCGTGAAGTTGCGTATTTTGTTTCCTTGTTAGTTGTTTTCACGCGTTATCTTACTGCGTAGGTGTGTCTTGATAGGTTTTGTAACTGTACACTATCTAACTCCTTATAAGGCGTATTTTGTCGTCTTTAGTTTGTTTGCGACTAGACAGTTCCGAGTATCTTTATTTCCATGTCCAAGCTATCGTATTATATTACGTAACACGGTGCAGGAAAGATAACATTGAAACAGGTTTTAACGGTGAATTGCTTTTTAAAATACCACATCCGATAGTAGATGATATCTATCGAGAAGATTTGATCTAAACAACACCGTCAATATCAAACTACTTAAACCATAGAAAACATTTATCATCTTTACTTGCAATTATGTACAGTTAAAGTGCTAAATGCCCAGGTGTCCATGGCGCCCGTTCGGAACTCCATGCAAACATTCTTTATTGGTGCTCAAATTGGCAGTTTCGCCATAAGTCTTATCAATCCATTCCGAAGGAGGTTTATGCCCATTTAACAAATTTATTAGACCCCCTGTTATAGTTTACCTATTATACTACCAATTCAATCCAAATAAATCGATTACCATTAAGTAACACCGTTCATGATTAATGTAAATAGCGTTTTTAACATATTCGTTTCAACCAAGTAACCCAAATACTTTAACACTTACTTTTAATAAATTTGCATCAAATAACTGGATAAGTAAGTACTATTTCAGCAAATGCATAGAGGATAATGCTAATAAAAAGAGTGACTAATGGCTGACCCTTAACAGTAAGTAGTGCTGACAAAAATAGCCTAAACACTGTCTCTCATGCACATACTCGTAATATTATAATGACAATAATATTCCCGACGGAAAACAGAAAAGATAATACTATAAAAAGTATACAAAAGAGTAAGGTAAGATATATAGGTAAGGTATATAAAAGGTCACAGGTCATGAAGCTTAGTCTGTTAAAGAATCTAATAAAACTAAGTACTCTATGTGTATAGACAGCTGGAGTTTTCGTTAAAGCAGCTGTGGCTAACTAATAGAGTAAAGATAAGTAAATGGCTGTAGACATAATAATTTCTGTTAATGCGATAGTTGATAATTTGTCGAGGCTAATTTGTCTGGATAAGAGTATTTTTCTTTATGCATTTGTATTTAACTGCAATTAAAGGACTGTTTAAAGTCAAATTTGTTATGATTACAATGTTTATATTAAGCTGATATTTCGGCTTTCATTTGACACAGAAGGTCAAATTTTACATTAACTAACCTTAGATGAGATACTTGATAATTATTAAGTGACAATTACAAAAATGTTGTGCAGGTCTCTAACTTTTTAGTGAATACACTTGTATGGTTACGGTGCTATGGCTTCAATGAAGAATACTTTATAAATAGTTACGAGATGAGAAGATAATACCAAGAATATTATATATTTCAACACAACCATGTCATCAAAATAATCAGCCCAAATTAACCGCGGCTCACGCTAGAAATGGCTAGCTGTGCTGCCAGAAATGATGCCCAAAAAGATACGAAAGCACCGTTAAATCCTTTAAAGTCTACATTATTCTCCCCAGATCCAATTTCTAGTTATCTTGGTAAAAGAATGGTGAACGGCGAAGAGAAATAGCACGATTCCAGTCTGTCGATACTACATGTAGTCGGTTCGTGCCAAAACTGAAATTTATAGAGACAAAGTTCGCCGAATTCGTGTGATCGAGGATAGATTTCGTTTGATTTTAGTTATGTTAGAATGTTGTGGCAGTAACCTATTGCTCTTGAAAAGTAAATGGTGCGTAAAATGGTGTACCAAGTTGCTTCTTAGTAAGTTAATCTTCTTTTCCTTGCCCCTAGTCCCAGTTTATCTGGGGTCGGGCCTCCTCGTTGCTCGGCGCCAGGACGCTCGGTCCTGGGTTGTCGTCGCTGGCCGGGTCAGGCTCCTCGCGTCTTTCTGGACATTTTCCCACCATGTGGCTGGGGGTCTGCCTCTACCTCTGGGTTTGTTTGGGATGTTAATTGCCTTTTTTACGGCGTAGTTATCGTCCCGCCTCATAATATGCCCGTACCACCGAAGTCTTGCTTCTTTTAGTTTTTCTGTGATCGGCGCGACCTTAAACGAACCCCTGATGTGTTCGTTTCTAACTTTGTCTAAACGTGTTACTCCCCCTGCCCATCTTAGCATTTTCATCTCTGCTACATGAAGTTGTTGTTCATGTGTTTTCTTGGTGGTCCAGCACTCTGATCCGTACATCAGGGCTGGTCTGACGACTGTCTTGTACACCTTGCCTTTAGTCTTCACGGGCATTCGAGGATCACAGAGCACGCCGGATAGGGATCTCCACTTGAACCAGGCGGTATTCACTCGATGGCTGACGTCATCATCTACGAGTGCGTTAGTGGTGAGCACGGACCCGAGGTATTTGAAGCGTGATACTTTAGGGAGGGGCTGGTTGTCTATCAGCATGTCGCACCCTATGTCTTCTTTGCCACCGTAGTCACACTCCATATATTCCGTCTTTGTTCGGCTAATTCGTAGTCCATGGCATTCGAGTTTTTCTGTCCATTTATTTAGGGATTCCTGAAGTTCGGGAGCGTTCTTTGTGATCACTGCTATATCATCTGCATATAGTATGCACCATGGGGTTGGTGTCTGGATTTCACGAGTTATATAGTCCATGCACAGGTTAAAGAGCAGTGGGCTTAGAGCTGAGCCTTGATGTACTCCCACTTTTACATGGAAGGGCTCACCAAGGCCAGCTGGACTCTTTACTCTTGTGGTGATATTGTTGTACATGTCCTGAACTATTCTGATATAGGCTTCTGGTATCCCCTGGGCTCTAAGAGATTGCCACACAAGTTTCCTAGGCACCCTATCAAAGGCCTTTTCCAGGTCGATAAAGGCGAAATACAGGTTTTCTTTATTAGAGCGGTGCTTCTCCAACAATATCCGGATGGTCTGGATAGCGTCTGTCGTGGACTTACCAGCGGTGAATCCAAACTGGTTTTCAGTCAAACTCACTTGCTTAGAAATACGAGCTCCTATCACTCGCTCCCACAGTTTGAGGGTATGTGACGTTAGCTTGATACCTCTATAGTTGTTGCATTGGGATAGATCGCCTTTGCTCTTATATATTGGAGAAAGGAAGCTTGAGCGCCATGATTCTGGGATTTTGCCTTCTTTGAGAATCAGATTAAAGAGTTTTGTGAGCCACGGCAGGCCACTGTTACCTAACTTCTTCCATAGGTCAACAGGTATATTATCTGGACCCATCGCTTTATGGTTTTTCATTTTAGCGAGTGCAGCTTTAATTTCAGCAGGGCTTATGCGATCAATGGGTCCTAGTGCTGGTGGTATTTCATGCAGCTCTCTGCTGGGAAACTCTTCATTTAGCAGCTCTTCGTAGTATTCCTTCCATCGGTTATTTATATGGTTATTTGATGTAAGTAAAGTTCCTTGTTTATCTTTAATATACTTGTTAAATTTTGTGTCCTGAGTTGACCTGTGTCTCTGTTTCGCTATTTTGTAAATTGTATTTTCGTTATCAGCGTTTTCCAAATTTTCATAGAAATTTTGTCTTGATACAGCTCTGGCTTGCGCTACAGCTGCTTTAGCTATTGCTTTAAATTTTTTTATATTCTTTGTGATCCTCGTCCAATTTAAACTTCTGCCAGATTTTAAATTTTTCTCTTTTAGCTTTTAGTATTTCTTTAATGTCAAGTTTAATGTCAATGTCAAGTTCTTAGTAAGTTAATATAAAAAGATAATCATAAATGCGGATTAATTTATAAAAAGTTGTGCAACATTTTATTCTTCAAGTGCTATTTATATAATTACTAGTTTACCAACAGTATGTACTAACCCCATATTTTCCTGCATTTACCAGAACTATGATAAACAAGTTACTATTTATAATGACATCTTGGAACACAAAATTAACAAACAGAAGAAATTTTGACAAAATCAACAACAGCAATAAAAAGATAAAAATAAAAATTGAAAGACAAATTGGTAATGATTAGGAAATGCTAAGTTATGACATCATCAATTAATATAATGTTCAAGTAAATTCTATCATGTCCCTGTAAAACCTGTATACCTGTATATGTAAATTCTATCATGTCCCTGTAAAACCTGTGTACCTGTATATGTCCTGTATACCTACAACACCTAATAGAAAACATAGAGACATCGTGTCTGCTCTAGAACTGCGTAGTTAAATGATGTGACATTCGCTACTCGTGTCAAGGAACTGCTGAGTAAACTGTGGCTACGTGATAACTTTAAATAGATATAAATGTAAGTGTCAGCATCTATATACGTATGATTGTGTGAAGTTGTTGTCGTTGTGCGCAATACCTACACAATATAACATAATTATAATCATCACCATTATCATTATCAACATCCGGAAAACGTCCACTGCTGAACATAGGCCTCCCCCTTAGACCGCCACGCCGACCTACAACTTGCCACTTGCATCCGCTGGTTGCCCGCGACGTTTACAATGTCATCGGTTCATCTTGTGGGACGCCTGCTTGCGTTGCATCTTCCAGTTCGTGGCTCAAGAACCTTTCTTCTCCATCGGGTATCGGTTCTTCGAGGGATGTGGCCTACCCATTGCCACTTCAGCTAGCAAACCCTGAGAGCTATGTCGGTAACTTTGGTTCTTCGGCGAATAATTATAATAACACACTGACAAGTCAAAAAGAATATAATCAGTACATTAAAGTCGTTATATGAAGTGTTCAGTGTTCTTTAAAAAATAATTATTATATAAATTTTAAAGGAAATATTAATATATTTGATTTTTTTAGGGTAGTTTTATGACGATTAAAATAATAGTCATTACAATGTCTATAAATATGTTTTACCTTCCTTGGCCAGTTACTTACAAGAAATTTACCAAAATAGTGAAAATAATTGTATTGTATTATATTATATATTGACTGGACTGCTTCCCTATCATATTTTTGACAACCAAAACACGCATTTGCAGCCCTATAGAGCAAAAGTCATAAGAGTATAGCTACGCAGTTACATCACTGCACGCGCCACTCTTGCGCAGGGTTTATTAATAAGCCACCACGTGTGAGGTAGATGTGATATTGACAGGCCGGGTGCGCAGTCATGATTTCAAGCGGGTAAACATTGCGTTTTGCTATGCTAGTCTAATCTAAAATACCTATACCCAAATGATGCATACGGTCCAGATGAATTCTATTATACCACCATACTACCAAATAATACCATAGAATTATTATACCACAGAATGAATTATAATACCTTTTGTAATCTTGACATGACTAAGTATACCCTTGTGTTCTTATGGCAAAAATAAATTGAGCATTGAACAAGAGTAGAAATTGTTATCATCATCACCATCAACCAGAAGACGTCCACTGCTGAACATAGGCCTGCCCCTTAGAGCGCCACACCGACCGACAAAGTGCCACTTGCATCCACCGGTTGCCCGCGACTTTAAAAATGTCATCAGTTCACCTAGTGGGATGCCTGCCTACGCTGCGTCTTCTGGTTCGTGTTCGCCACTCAAGAAGCTTTCCAAGTTCCAAGTATTTTTCCCAATTGGTTTATAAATTATGGAGTTCTGAGGTAGATATAAAAGAAACAAAAAACAGTCGACTGTAGAACCTCCTCTTTTTTTAGAAGTCGGTTTAAAACTGATTTAAATTTCCATTACTTAATTATACCGAATTAGATTTACAAACTTACGTTACGTTGTTTTGGGCAAAATATATATATTTAAAAATGTAATACTTCGCGACATTATCAGATGAAATATATTTGCTTAGATCGCTATTCCTATTCTACTAACTGCACCCGAATCATACACTCAGACTCATATCTCATCCGCACATGCAGCACTAACACATGGAATCGCTGTAAAAACACTGTGTATCAAAAATGTAAACACAGATCAGCATTTAGTTTTAAAAGATATTAGTAGACAGCTGTACTTGTCATTACGTCGATAGGTAAATAAGTGAGGCAGATGCCAGAAATAACAAAACGTCATATTGTAATTAAATTGTATCTTCTAGATCATCTTGACCCTAAAAGCATCGTACCAGCAAGCACCTCAGTTATTGAGAGTAAATTCCCATTTCAGGCAAGTTGTGTCTCGCTTTAACGTAAGCGAGTGAACCATGAACCACTTTTGAACCATGTTCAAAAGACATTTATAATAAGTCTATTAATAGGTGTAAAAACACCGAGCAACCTTAATTACGATGATATCATTTGTTTTACAACACATTCTTAATAGATTACTAGTCTATAATAACATAACACCTACTCAATTATTGTAATTTATTGCTTGTGATTTTGTAATCGCTTAATTACTTCCATGACCTATACATAACAGGAGAATTCGAAGATCGGCCTACTACCATACAAACACTAAAGGCCTCTACAAACAGAACGCATGCCAGGCGCTGAGCAGGCCGTGAACGATGCATGCTAGCAATGGCGCAGCTAAATCGAAGGCCCGCGCGTTTTGTCATTAAAAAAACGGTACAAACAAACAAAAAACGGTCGCTATTGCTAAGCAACCAGAAGAATGGCCGCAGGCTAGCTCACGAACTGTCACGTGGCAGTGCTGTACAGAATCTCCGCGGCACCTGTGCTATTAAAATTTGATGGTGATGACTACAGTCTTTAATTGTTTTATAAAACAAGCGACCCACGCCATGACCATTCTTTGCTGTTGGTGACACGCGTTTAGTTTGTAGAAGCCTCAAACATTCCAAGTACAAGTCCTTATTGTTACGTTTGTGTATAATATATATTGAAATATATAATATTTATAAAACTTCAAATTCAGGCTAGAGTGAATAAAAACATTTCCCTTTTTGTATCTCTTTCGCTTCATCTGTATCAGTAACATCATTATCTTTTTTAAATTTAGGTTATGGTATATCTGAATCATTGAATCGTTAAGGTCAAAGAACTGAACAAAATATTACATATTTTACACATTGAATTTCGCATATCACGTCTAGACATTCAGCAAATATAACTCTCAAGGTACTTGTATACACTGAACATATCGAACTGTAAACAAATGTAAGTGCATATATCAGTCTTCCTCGTGCCGCGAAAACAGATATTATAACTTTGTTGACTACTTCTAACACGTGTATATTTTTAACTGTTTGTATATTGACGGTGGCTACTTTTACTACATTTGATAAGGGTTAGCGCACATAAAATCTTTTTTACAAAAAATGTCTTTATCTTTTTAGCAATTTTATTAATGGGAACGAAATTTTTCATACACCATCAAGGATGTACGGTGATTAGAGTTACATTGAGTTCCATACTAGAACTTGGTTTTCATACTGTGGTTTTCAATGAACTTACTCTACATAAGCATATTTTGATACCAAGAGTGTATATATCATGAAAAAAATATTCTTAATTTCCATGATAAAATTATTTGTCATTGTTAGTTAATTCGATTTGGTTCCTTTATTGATTAATTATCGCAACACCTGTTACTCGTATTTTTTTTATTTTTTGTAAACAAATTCATTCTTTCTTTATGCAGTGCAGTTTCGGGCTACTAATATGTAATAAATAATATGTAGTTTGCAGTAACAAAATACATGACTATACTTTTTTTTTACTGCAGTCTTCTATATTTTTAATAAATTAGTAACGCAAAATTGAATAAGAAAACAAGAATTTTATTTCAATTAGTGAAAAATACACGTGTTATGTTGAAAAGCAATTACGTTAACATACACAAAATTTTAACCCGCTAAAAAAATCTATCACTTGCCCAAAACTATAACTTACCCAACCCCGTTTTATAAAACATTACATTTTAATATGTCTTGTGTATCTACAATCATGAATGGCAGCAAGATACATATCTTAAGTAAAATAAACTTAAAACTCGTCTTTAACCAACTTTAAAAACTGGCAAATGGCGGTTTAACCACTTTTTTTACCGCTCGTTACATTATGTCATGTGACAAATGCACTTTAGGAAAAGTATTCCGTGCTTGCATCGAATAAATTAACTGGTGCAGTTTTTAAAGTAACTTCCTTCGTACGGGGAACAGTATTATAATTTGTTAGCAGTACAACAGTATAAGTAAATTCAAATATTATTTTTGTGATAACGAATATAAAAGTTTTAAGAGATCGTAATTTTTGTTATGAAACAAGCGCGTGTCTTATATAATTAATAGTATATCGATATTTGGACTGTAAATGATCATTCAATTAATAATATCTTTAATGTAATTCGATCATTAAACCTTCTGGGTACCTGCAGCCCTGCGGCCTGTAAGATAACTCGACATCATTGGTATTTAAAGACTGGTATACGACAATACTTAAATATTCAGGGGACGCTTTTGCCCAACAGTTGGTATAAGCAGCCGAAAAATAACACTAAACCTTCATTTCGTTGTAAATTTGGAATTAAGGTTATTGATCCAGCTAAGTTATGCGGTTTATGAGCAAAATCCATATTTTTCATAGTTGTGTAACTGCATTGTACTGCATCTTTGCACTGTACTATGTTATTCCTTTTTTCACGTCAGCAATGCTTTCGAACTTTATGCTGTTTTACAACTGTAGCGTTTGTTCCGAGATGTTTATTGTTTACGTGTATTCCGAATTTTGTTCTTTAATATATTATGTCTTTACACGAACGCTGGTTTTGTAATGTAGATTAGCTTGTGTTTATATGTTATGTATGTATGGTAGAAGTTTATGTTTGAAAACGGAGATTATAAGAATTTGTTCATTTTCCTAAATTGACAAAAACTGTAAATTTGTTGAAAAGAAAAGTCTACCTGAAAATTGAAAAAAAATATACAATTTTAAAACGCTATAACTAATAATACGTAAGTAAGTGGTTTAAAATAAATTGACTTACAATTTTTTATCGATAGCTCTGAAACTTAAATAATTTATTTGTCTATTGAACACTACTTTCCAGATTTCAAGGTCATGAACCTTCATTGCTATATCGTTGGTATTATATTATAGTATAATAATAAACTATTTTTTTTTTTTAATTTAGCTGAATTGATTCAGCTAAATTAAAAACTGCACATGACTAAGTACGCCGGCTCACGGAATACCCCATTGCATACCCCACCCTGCATCTGGACGAATATTATTACTGTTAAACGTGCGATAAACTTTAATTTATATGATGATATAAAACTTTTTAATCGCTGTCGCCTTTGCTATCGTTTGGTAACCCTTGTTTTTCATCTTTACACAGTAATTATTGGTAGCAGTTTTCACGAATTATCATCATGAATCATTTGGTTCGATCTCTTATTCAACGCGCCATCTGTTCCGGTCTTGCACCAGTATTACCCATTTAAATTCATTTTATTTTGGAGAAAAGGTACAGAAAAATAAATAGATAAATAAAATAGATATACATCGTAATTTGTATGCACAGGTGGTGCAAATGAGGTAGTTGCTCCATTTAACGACTCATGATATTTTTTTAACTGAGCATTTATGCAGTATGGTCTGGGATGTATGTTTTCCCTTTGCATGTCGTAGAGTAGTAAGTTTGTAAATATTTTAATAGCCAATAATTAATGACTTAGTGAAGCTATTTTCAATGTAATCAGTAAGAGACAAGGAAAACTAGGCTTAAATCATGAAGATATTATGAACAATTTTATTCATTATGGGGCAGATGTGCAACTGTTTTGGTAACGTCTTTTGGATGCCTGTCAAGTTTCCGATATAGACTTATTCGACTTTGTTTGCTATCCTACCTGAATTTGAAATTGATCTGAAGGATTTTACAAACAGAACGCGTATCAGGCGTAGAACAGGGCGTCAGCAGGTTGTGTCAGCAGTGGTGCAGCTTGAACGCATAAAAACTGACAAAACTGTAGGCTGCAGGCAGAACTGCAGACACACAGGCCTACGCACAAACTGTCACCTGGCTGTGCTGCGCTGCTGCCGTGCAGCTGCTGCGCGGCACTTGCGTTGCATTTCGTATGCAATGGTCCATACAAAAAGTCTGCATAAAAGCTGTGCTTCATATGAGTATGGTTTGTAGAAGCCTGAAGTGATCGTTTTAAATTCTACTCTTTAGCGGCATCTATCAATACTTTAGTTATTTTATTTTACTAAGACCGGCTAGTACAACCCTTTGTGACCATTTTAGGGTTCCTTACCTCAGAAGGAAAAAGGAACCCTTATAGCATCACTTATAGCTAGTCTTGTCCTTGATTCCGACATATATTTTCGTTAAACAATCTTCGTAAAAAAAATCTTCGTTAAAAATAGTTACTACTATTTTTACGTAAAATTTAACTAATCTAATCTGGCTCGCGCACCGAGGCTCCTACTGGAAGCCTCGGTGCGCGAGCCAGACTCGCACTTGCTGTTTTTTTTAAATAACGTAATGTTTATGGCGTCGCCAAAGTAAACTAACATGAGGCACCTGATAGTGTTACTCCCAGCAAAACTCCCAATTTTCTCAAAGCATATTGAAACTTGTCCCTCGCTACGCTCTCAATCTTATTTTTGACATCACTCGCCCCGAATAAAATATCTCCTCCACTTCGGAAAGATTAAGAAGTTCGGGAAGACTTTAAGTTTCTTAATTTCGAAGGCGCCATATTGAATAATATTGAAATTGTTTTCAACGATCTTACCTGAGGAAATATAGATCACATTTTGATATTGAGTGTTTTCGATTAAGATGTTCATTATACGAGTAATAATAAACTTTTTAAGAATCTAGAATTTTCATCTACCACTATGAATTTAATAAGTTATGGAATGATAGTTAACAAGAGACTAAGATATGATGTATTTCATTAAAACAATAATATAACAGCATTGAAATTACTATTATTATTATATATTAGAAATAACCGACCGATAACCGATGGGGAAGAAAGGTTCTTGAGTGGCGACCACAAACTGGAAGACGAAGCGTAGGCAGGCCTCTCACAAAGTTGCCGACGACAATGTAACAATTGCAAGCAACCGTTGTATTCAATTGGCACGTTGTCGGTCAGTGTGGCGCTCTAAGGGGGAGGCCTATTTTCAGCAGTGGACGTCTTATAGCTGATAATGATGATGATTAGAAATAATTCAAAAAAATATATATTTATAATAATTAAGACTCAATTGCATTTACTGAAATTAGATCCTTGCAATCAGGTTCAATGGTTTCCATCAAAGTCAGTTTAGTATGCGCATGCGTAATATTAAAGGATTATATTGCTATCTAGCTAGACGTTATATCTAGACAGCTAGACATATCTAGATTATATCAAGAGGACGTATCGGTCGACGGGTAACAAACCGCAGTAATTATCATGACGTAAGTCAAAAGCGCAAGCTGTTGCCAAAAGTTCTATATGAATTAATATCTTGTAAATCACTCCTATATTATATGAATAACAATTTTATGTGGAATTAAGAGCTTTTGTTTTTTCTATCTCACTGGATACAAAATGCCTAAATATTTAAATAGTATATTATATTTTTATGAATATATCAATTAGTTAACTATCTTTGTTTAAAGTTTAAGGCTTTATTACCCTATTTCAAGGAATTTTTGAAGGTAATTAGGATAGATAAAGAAACAACTTTAGTAAAAATTCACTCGACAGAAAAAAATAACGAACATAATCTTAATTTACGCTCTAAAGGTTATAGCATCGACTGGTAAAAGGTCCAATCACAAAATTATGTTAACACATATTCATAAAAAGATCTTATCTTTTAACAACAGTAATTTTCGAGAAATAATGAGAAAAACCTCAAAAATCTAAGTTCGCGCGAATATATTTTATATATATTCGATCATCAAGCTTATTTAATATAAGCTTATTCAATATATATATACATATATAATATATAGGGGTTATAAGGAAATGGTATGCTAAGTCGAAAGGGGCTCATAGTACTCATGGTCATAAACAACTTTTATTATGGGTCCAACCCTGAAATCGAGGGAAAAAAATCAGCCGTTCCATACATTTTGTAGACTGTCTTTGACATTTTTCTATGGAACAGCTGATTTTTTCTCTCGATTTCAGGGTTGGTCTCATAGTAAAAGTTGTTCATAATGATGAGTACTATAAGCCGTTTTCCGCTTGGCATACCCTTTCCTTATAGCCCTGTATATATATTCTATATAAATATAAATGTATATTCAAATACTATAGTATAGTTATAGTTATATGATATGATGTTTAGTTAGCGATTACTTTATTATAGGTGTATTAAATATATTTGATGACCAATAGTCGCGTGTTCTCCACAACACAAGTTACACCACTTCAACTATTTGCACGGAGATAAAGCTAGCCTGCAAGGCTATAAGTCCCATACAAATATTTGTACCAACAATATTTTCTCGCCGCCACTTTATGTCGACATCAAATTAAACATGTTTTAAGCCGAGAAATCGCTTTCAGCTCTGTATAATTATAATGAGTATCTCAACTCGTGAATGTGGAGTGTAACTATATTATGTACATACACAAATACACATACCTACTGACAGGCTGTTTTTATTTATTTATTACTAAAATAACTGTTATAATTTTTTTTTAAACAATCTCAGATTAGATGATTTTGTTAAAATCAAATTCAGATAAAGATCCATAATATTCAGATTAAAAAGAATACAATTAATTGAATTAAATTAAATTAAATTGAACTAAATTGCATTAAATTATATTAGATTAAAATTTAGTGACAATAACACTTACCACAAAATTACATTATTTTTGGCAGGGACGCCATGACAGCGCATGTGTTCTAAACAAGTGGCTCAGGATAGGACCTAATGGTTAAAGGTTTTGTAATTTGTCGTAGTTTACGGTGTCAATACAACCATTGAATTGGTGTGTCCATAGCGCGAAGTGTGCCATAAAATAAGGTACAAAGATAAGATGCTGCTCGGTGTTTATATTGTTCTTTCAGTGCCCAGATAAAGTTTTATTATGTCTTGTAATAAAATTACCGCCGCTGCCTTTGATTTTATTAAGAATTAGGCTTTATTTTCTGTGTATAATCTGTTTAGGAAATTATCTTGGACTGGTTTCTTAATAATATTGCGTGGCGTGCCGTTGATACTTACCGCCATCTTATCTGATGGAAACTCGACGTAGGGCTTTCATTGCTTGGATTTAATACCAAGAAGATAAAATATAATTTATGCAGAATTTCAGTAATTTTGATTCAATTCAATTCGAGGGTTCAATGTTTCTTTTTCATCGAGCTACTCGTATCTTTTTACTTGCTTAAATTTACCTAGGTTCTATACTAGTATTACTAGTAATTCGCGCCAAACTGAGACTTCGCGACCCCTATAACTTCATAACGCCTTGACCGATTCTGCTCATATTCAAACTTAAAAATTGTATTGAAATAAGCTACTTGCCTACAAAATTTCTTGAAGATTGGATTAACGGTTCTCAAGTTATCGTTCGACAAATAAACAAACATACATACATACTTATAACTGTTGATTTGCTCCCGTAGACTCTGAGACTTTCGCTTCGCTCGTTCAATTATCTTTTTAGCATGTAACATAATGTTGACAATTAGTATTGTAATTCCTAATCTTAAAAAAATACCATGCAATAATAATAACTGACCTATATGAGTCCCATATTCGTTATATTTATAGTCATAGTCGAGTCTTAATATCCATCCTATTAGTCATCGCCCGAGTGGGAACCCATATTGTGGGTCATTCTAGCCACCTGCCGCAGTTTTTTTGCACTTGAATGTAGCATATGTATATAGCTGGCGCCGAAAGACAGACGATATTCAACAATTGTATTTGTCTGGAAATACATTTTTGTTTGTTTTTAACTATAAAAATGGAATCAAACTGTAAATACGAAAATATAAACGATGTCTAAAATAACCATGAAAAATGTGGATTTGTTAACTTAGTTTCGACAGTAAATTTAATTGCATATTATGCATAATTATTGTTTACTGAAATTGTACAAAGGGATAAAAACCTAAATAAATTACAAACTATAATCATCATCATAATCAACAGCCACAAGACTCCCACTTCCGAACAAAGGACGAAAATTTGCCATTTGCATGCACCGGCTGCCCGCGACTTTCACAAGTCGTCAGGCAACCTAGTCGACACAAACTATAATAATCAATTATGCCACAAATTACCTACATTTAAGCGGAATACACACTTTTAATAACTAATAAAAAATTGTCTAAGTCACATTTGTCAAAATTACATTAAAATTATGTTAAATCCTAAGGGTAATATTAGGTACTGTTATGTAAGTTTAATATTTTACTACGAAGACATAGTTTCGACACATTTTATTTTAATAAAACGGGAATACTCTCGTTAAATGAGTCGGTTATCCCGACTATACGCTTATTCCCATTTTATTAAAACATAATATGAATATCTGGAATTAATAAGAATACTACAATAATATACTACGATCTCGCGGTCACTAAACAAACGGGAGAGGCCTATGTTCAGAAATGAACGAAAATAAGCTAAATAAGATAGATATATACCAACAACCATCCTAATTCAAAACCGAAATGGTTACAAAACTCCACGTATCTACGACACGTAACAGATACATATCTAAAAGAACAATACATCATACCCCATACATCTAATACCAGCTATTTCTCCATCAATTACGTTTTTACCGTCCAACTTTTTTTATCCAAGTTATTATTACGTCTACAGTTTGATCGATGTATCTTAAATACTTTGAGGAACTTATCCTGTCTGATAAATTTAATATGGTGTGACAGGTAGGGAGATATTATGTCGAGTTTTTATCGTTTGAACGGTGGGCTATAAATAAAAAGGAGTCGGTTACAAATTTCAATTTACTGGAGGATGATAGGAATAAATAGAAATCGTTTTACTTCAGTAGGGATAGTCGATTCGTTGCGCCAGAAATTATTTCTTAAATGTTGTAAACGTAGCTCAATAATCTTCTTATATTTTTCCTACGTTGGTTTAAACCGCATATATCTTCCAATTTTCTCTTAATATATATTAATTAGCCAGTACTCTCCTGGTGGTACTAAAGTTCTTAAAAAGGTAAAACATAAAAAATATTACATGAGTATTCTAGTAAAGTTTCTCTGTAATCCTCAAAACAAAGCTAGGAAGCTGGCGATGAGAAAAGAAACCCAAGCTACGGGAAAGAAAAAGGACCGAATCGACCCATTCGGCAATCCGATGAAATTGTATAAGGGGATTAAAAGATTTATCGTATACGCTCCATCCATTGATGAAAAAGAAAGATACGTAGCGTGAATAAGAAAAACTTAGAAGCATATTCACTTAAGTGTATAATAATTATTATATATCTTGAATATTTTTTTTATTTGTTTACGGCTGTAGTTACAAGTATATATCTTTTATTTTTTGCCGTCACATACATATGTTTTGGTTACAAACTGTTTTAAGTAAACTAAACTAAAACAGACTTTCAGAATAAAAACAAGTCCTAGTCATAGTCTAATTCGACAATTTTAGTCACTGCTTAGTTCAAGTCTTGCTCCAGTGAAGTGGTTGAAGATTTACTGGAGAGAGTACAGTATTAGAGAGTACAACAGAGTTTAGGAAATAATATTATATTCACATTTTCGCAACGATCGTTTAGAAATGAATTTTTGGTTTTTAGGTATCAAAAACGTCAAGAACTTTATGAGAAATTTTAAATAAGATAATTTATTTCACCACGTTTTTTTGTGTTAATAAAATGTATTGTTGAGTTTTTGTTTAATCAGTGACGTATCTACTTTTTTCATTCATTGTAATATACCAAGGAAAGCGGTAGTCCTTATTTTATTTTGTTACAACTTCATACGTGATGCGGCATAATTTATCGGAGTCGTTAAACTGTTCTTATGTTCTTACTTGCCATGTCAACTTCTGCCATGTTTGTGTACTTTGATAATACAGGAAATATCGTTTACGCCACACACAATCTTAAAATTATTCTATAAGTATAGTGCCTCTCTTTTTTTACGTATAAATATAATGATGATCTTAACCAATTACGGTAATTTCTACGGAGACCATCCGCAAAAGGCTTAATATTTTATGAATATATTGCGGAAAAAATAAAACTATAAATTAAAATGAACTCATATGGATTTTCCAAAGGATCATTATAAAAATGTGTAGTTTTTGTATTTTTTTTTATATTGTATCTTCACAAGTAGGGACTTATTAACATAGGAAAATATTATATTTTATGTACATATCAATTATGTGTAACCGTGTGAAAAGTCTAAACCCGCCATTTTGCCAAAGAGAAAAAAAAATTTTAAAAAAATTTTTCTTTCCACAGATTCTAGCCGTGAAGACAACTATTTCATCAAATTTTAACGACTTGTTAATGGCAAAGACTATAATAAAACGTGCAAGACATGTAATTTACTCTATAATTAGTAGCAATTAACTTAGTACGAATAAACATAAAGGTTTAACAATACATTTTCTATTACAGGTAAGGCGTGCCATCTGAGAGTTACGAGTATATAATGGGTCTGTACCATCGTATTTTATATCGAGTTTTACTGCATTAGTACTTGCTTTAATTAAGGCCAGATTTCTCGCAGTGCTCGAGGCGTAGCTAAATGTCTGGCCCTAACTGATCACAGAACTCAATTGACCTTCGACCTGGTTGGTGTTTGGATAGATGACCGAAAGAATCTACTACTAAGCTTATCGAAAATGTAACAGGAGTATATTTCATTATAATGTGTAAATAACTTTTTTCCAAATACTCATTACAATCGTCGTCAAAATGTAATCCTAACCCCCGAATACTGAAACGTTTGTTAACTTTGACAACAGATTAATTCTAATACTGCCTTTGTCTGGCACTAAGCAAATGACAAAGACAGCAATAGACTTAATCTGTCGTCGAAGTTTCAGTATTCGGGGGTCAATCTTATACTTGTGGATGTTTCCATTGAGCACACCATTTACCAGAGCAGAACTCCAAAAAAGCATTTTAACGCGCTAAACCAGTGAAAAATCACGTAGAGATAATTCGATTTCCGAGTCCATCCGATCAGAATCGTAAGAACACTCGATCGGTTTTTGCTCATCCGACAAATGAGCGTTTTTCGCTCGCACCATCTAAAACGCGGCTTAACTAAACTATAACAATAAATTAGCGTGAACTTTGTTCATTCCGCAACACACTGACGCTTTTAACAACTCATCCTGCGCGGGTCGTGTTATGGCTCTTTCTAACTGCGTTTTTCATGAAACGAAATAACAACAAGTACCGTATTTATGACATCAGACACTCTTGTACTTGCTCGTTCCTCTTCTTATTTTTATTGGACTTCAAATAAAAAATCAATTTGGTTATACATAAGTTATAATTATGTAACAGCGTCTAAAAGTTACTGTAGTGTCTTTGTTTTTAGGAAACAGATAAATTTTGTTGTGAATTAATTGTTTGGGAAATTCGTCAAAAGTTTATCAAAGCCGTGTTTACTTCTTTGGAGTAAGACGGACATGGTTTCTTGTAATTGACTTAGAAAATGAATTTAAGATAAAAAGTTGAAAATTTACATGCGATAGTGGTAAGCAACTTTTAACCGAGTCTAAAATAGTTTTCAAGTATGCAATTTTTTAAGTAAAATTACTAAAATATCACAAATTAATACAAGACAAGAATTTCAACGGAGCGGCTTTTATTAAATTAGTCTAGAAAAATTCTTACGAAACATTTTTAAGTTCTTTCTGTTTTATTTCGCAGTGTTCTACAGACGCTGGGGGAAAAAAGTAATTAAAAAGTTTTGATATAGTTAGGGCAAAGCTTCTATCGAATGTGCTGTAGTGCTAATACAGTAGCTAATAGTAGTAATAGTATGACTATCGCGTGAGTCCCCCGTGGATATTCGTTTTAAAAGTACATTTGATTATTTATAGTCCACGTCTGAATTAAAAATGCATGGTCATGTCCTAAAAATAATAGCCACCATACATGACAGCTTTCCAACGTTTGCCTCATTCTCTGCATTTGTTACCGGTCTCATTCAGATATGAACAATTTACAAAGCAGTCCTATCTTGCTCTATGTTGATTATCTTTAGTTAAAATACAGCTGCTCCTGGCTCAATTACGTCCGTATATATCACAAGGAGAAACACTTAAATTCGTACATTTTTAAATTATACCTATTTGATCCGCGATAATTGCTTTATAACCTCAATTTGTAATCATTAATGTCTATAAATTCACTTTAACCAAAGTGAATTAATCGTCGGCGCCGCTTCGTGGCATGATTTTACTAAAATGCTTGGCTTCAGGGCAAACATGATTTCCTAGAGTCTACGTTCTAAAATTAGAACGGCATAATTTCTACTAATTCAAAGGTCGCAAGTTCAGTCAGATTGTAACCGGCGGTAACAAGTACTAATCTAGGGTTAGCATTAAAAATATCATTTGTTTCCTGTTCTGTATCTTTTTAAGTGACATTATTAATTTGACTCTAAGTAGAGACTTCCTCATTAAATGGTTTGTTATTATTTATCATAGTACGACCACTTGGTTCACTCACCTCAATTTTAGCTAGTTAATCTCTATTGTGCGTATCATCTTCATGGCACGTTATCGGTAGCTCAATTTGCATCTCTAATTATTCAGTCTAGTGCTCAATTAACGTTATTTTCGTGTTGTATATTTTCGTGTACAAATCTGAACAGGTTTTGGGAGCAGTTATTTTGCCGGTGTTATGTTTCCCAATTTGTCTGAGAGCGGCGCTGCTATCGTAAACTTTTATGGACGTTATATCAGGGGTACTCGTGAATCTTAATTATAATAAAATCTGGTTTCAGTGCCTTTATACACATAAAACTTGAGTTTAAATCTTAAATGGAACTACCATGAACTGAGTGTGTAGTAAAATTCTTCTCGTTTAACTGAAGTGGTTTTCTGTCTGGAAACTTAACTCTCCAAATTAAGCAACCATTTAAAAAAAAGAGTTTCTTCGAAAAACTCCTTGACTAAAGTAAAGTGTACAAATTGTTAGGGACAAGAATTTATAGCTTCGAATAAGGCCAGAATATTTTCCAAATTCAATTGGACGTCTTTTGTTTATTATGATCGTACCCCGTCGTTAACCATTGAGTCCCCATCAGTCCTGACAAATTGAAACAAACCGGAAAGTCGACTTCCAAAGTTAGCAACGAGGGCAGGTCCCATTAATATAAAGAACTTGAATTAAATCATTGGAACCTTTCCATCCTCAGAATTGACTGGATCTCCCGAAGTGATTGCCTAACAAATTGTCAAGTTATTAATTGATAAATTGGAACCCAATTTCCCAATTTTGCTTTCGATTGTCTTGTACTACGAGTTTTAATTTAGACTTTGATTACAAATGCGACTTCCGATAAAGTCCGTGTTATAGCAGATATTAATATCCGGGGCTCTAACAATACTGGTCTTAATATATTTTTACGAAGCGTTTCTTCTCCGTTATAAAGCCGCTATCTAAATTAGATTCAGAGTATACATTATCGATGGAGTGAAAAAGAAAAACAGCCATAGATCATATCGCAAAAGCTATAAAAACATGATTTAAATACGCGACCGAACCCTTTACACAGCAATTTTTTCCCCAAAAAATTATGAAGTATAATGAACCAGCGGGAAGTAAGTTAGCATTAAGTATTCGCATTTCCAGAGCTGTCTCTATCGAGGCAGTTAAAATTTCACTTGGCTAAGCAAAATTTTCTGTCCGCTGCAAAAATCTTCCCCATTTAGGAAGAGGGGAGCACCGAGCGAATTCTTGCATAAAATTTACATCGGGCGGTCCATACAAATTACCATTTCACTTCTTACTCTGATTAAATGTTGTAGAAAAAATATTGCTCTTTAAATGAAACAGTATTTTTTTCGATTTTCGACTCATTAAAATAGATGTTTGTGTTTCCCCAATTTTTAAGCTCTTCGATGAGCAGATTAACTGGTCATAATAATATAACTCTCAACTGAGGTGGCTTGTAGAAACGAAATAATTTATAATTATTATAAGACCGATAATATTCTTTTTTCTATTCCATTATACTATTCCAAAAACTTTGGAACTCCATTTCAGCGAGAGTAATATTAAGCTCCCTAATTAATGCAATCTTTTTTGCCGGTGATTTATTTGACAAATTTCAAAAAACCTATTGACATCACCCAAAAACTCTCAAAGAAGTCTAAAAGACAATAAGATAACATTAAACTTGGCACAGTATGAATATATCCGCCCTAAAAAAGGTGTGTGTTACACAGTTTTCCACGCAAAAGGGTGAGAAACCGTCGGAGAGCAAGCAGAGAATATTTGGCAGGCCTTTACAAGCTAATGATCCCCATGATTGCGGTTAAGTGTCACTGAAAACGCCTAGATGTTGCCAACTACAAAAACAGCCGCTTTTCTAAAGATACTATTTTTCCTGGCAGCTTCCAGATATCAAGAGGCGATTGCCTTTGGGAACATTTTAAGTGGTCCGCAATTGATGTTTTTTCTTCCATTGCAAAGCGGAGACCAAGTTTGTTTTCTGAATGGAAAGTTTCCATTCGATCTTTGCCACGTTATATCTAGAAAATCCATTAACGTTAATACTTACCTTTCTAAGATTATGGGTATTATTATATATTTTCTCGACTGACTCAGCTAAGTTACACCTTGGAAGTGCTTAAAGTTATTGTTTTTTTTTGATCTGCAATAACTTATTGATTGGTGGATGTTAAAATCAACGCTGCTTTAGCAACTTTACTTTTAATTTTTTTTAAATGAAGTCATGAACCAATTTCAACTTTTAAATAATTATTTTGGTACTGTTATAAAAAAAAACTTCTACTTTTAGTGTCTAATAGTATCTAAAGAGAATTTCTTCTAGATGTAGTAGGTTAATAGTAACTGCACATAAGTCAAAGTTAGAAACTCCATTGCACTTAAATTATAATTCAATTACGATTAACTTCATTCCAGTCAAAATATTTGCCACCAGAATTGCACTAGACTTCCTTTCCTTCCAATATACCTCACAGCGGGTGATTCTGAAATCAATTTGGAATTTATAATTTAATTTTGTTGCTTGTTGGGGAAATGTTTAATTTTGCTCGATACTCGGGGACATCCATCGTTCCGTTGCGGAACTTTGTCGGGGAACTTTTGAATAACTGATGCCCTGCAGACCCTGCGGTCAGTATATTGAAGCATGTTTTCCTTCGTTAGAATTTTTGAGGTTAAGTTATAGATCTTTTTCTCTCGTTTAATTACCTTTAATTAAAATCATCAACTGAAAGTTTGTTGTTAAATTTTAAATTAATAGGTACGTATCTAGTCCGTACAGTATTTAGGCGAGCCTGGTAGAAATAATGCCGCTAGTTTTTACATTAGTTTTAAGAAGTTTTTTGTCCTATGGTCAATATACTCGTATCGTTTCTGATGTAAGCAATAAAGTACTATCAGATTATATCTATGCCTAAATAGACAATTTAGTAGGACGCTCTTTTTTTTCATAAATTTCCTTTATAGTATAGGTGTTTTTTTAACTCATCCAAAAACATAGCTTAAATTTAAAATCAATTTTTATACAGCCTGTCCTAACAGGAGTTCCATTTTGAACAGACGAGTCGATTTTGCGCTGAAAGTAATTTTTGGGCAACTTTATTAAAAGTTGATACAGTCGAGGCGGCCGGTTCCGCCACTTAACGAAGTAAAATAAAATTACAGTATACATGAACAGATAGAATTGTTATGATAAAATTCATCATTTCAAAAATACTAAAGCTTTCATCAGCCAGGCTTTCGGACGTTTCACAGTTTGATTGAATACAAGATTTTAATAAGCATTGAAAAGTAAAAAAAAAAAATTATGTTACCCAGATTTTGAGGATTACATCAGACTCTATCTCTGGTCGATTTGGGTCACTTCCTAACGTCCATTCCAAGCTCCAATTCCGTCTCCAAAGTTGTGACTTCCTAATTCTTCCACTCTAATAATGTCCTTTTCCTAAGTCGTCATCCATCACATCCTAATTCGTCCAAGCTTTAAAAAGCTAAATATTTTTTTTGTACTTCTATTACAAGGTCGTATCTTTTGCAGTACCGTTTGAACTACTTAGTAGTACTAATGCTTCCGAGGAGAAATATGCGAGAAAGTGTTAGGAAATAGATGAATCAGGAAGTGAACAAGTTAGGAAATGGCATCTTTAGATATTGTCAAGTTAGGATAAAGACGAGTAAGGAAAAGGATAAATTTGGAAATTAGCAAGTTAGGAAGTGGCCCAAGTCGTCCGGAGGGCCTTTGAAACCAAAGGAACATGTTAAAGTATTTTTCACACACAATTTTACAACAAAACATCAGAAGTTATTGATGGTGTGAGTTGTGTGATATCTACATCAGTGTAAGCTCAATCAAAATCACCCTATGTCACAAGTTTTCCTTCTGTTTGTAACGCTGCCACTTCACAAAGTAATATAATACTTTTGCGTCGCTCGAATAAACGTTTCAATATTCGAGCTTTCATTAATCACAGTAATTGACAGGAAGGGCGAGTTGGGCTACTGTCTCACCCCTCTGTATCCAGACTGGGCCTACAGAGTGATTATTTTGTTTTTATGCCGTGATTATTACGGTGAAAAAATTGGACGTAATTTAGCTGACGGCCGATTTGATTTTAAAAGTGCTCGAGGAGAACAATCAATTTTGAGCAAAATATTTCTAAAGAAAGGACAATTGTAATTTCGTATCCTTCCTGTCAATAGCAATACCGAGTCTATATTGATCGATAACATAAAATTGATGATAATAAATAAAATAATACCTACGGACAAATTAAAACAAAAGCTTAGTAAATATAATATAAAATATAAGTATTTTTTACTAGGCTAAACTGAATCTTATCTTTATATTATCTATAGTTGAGTAAAACAAGCCAATCTTTTTATTCAAGATAAACCTCGGCCTCAAGAGGGGCATATATCTTGCCGGACAAAATACCTAAGGTTAAAGCATAGTTAACGTAACAGATCTCTATTATTCACTGGATTCTCTGCAGATAAATTCTTGTCGTCTAGACTGGATAGGTATTTTCTTCGTCCTTGATTTATTGTTGCAGGTATACGTGGGCTGAGAATCTTTGAAGTCAAAAAGATTTTTGAAATTCAACTTAATGACTTTGAGTGGTAATGGTACCTTGTCATTCTAAGAAAACTTCCCCAAAATGATACATTACATTATCAGCCAGAAGACGTCCACTGCTGAACATAGGCCTCCCCCTTAGACCGCCACACTAACCGAAATTGTGCCACTTGCATCTACCGGTTGCCCAAAATGATAACTTCAATGATATTGGCATAGCTCACATTATAACATCAAACACTTCTGAAACTTTTAACAGAACAGTGTGCTCAGGGAAAGAACAAAACCTACTGTATAGCTCAAAGCTGTATAGCAAAGCGGAAACTTATTTTACTAATGATGCAAAGTTTTCTGTTTGATCGGTTATGCTTATCCAAGGCATTAATAACGGAGGGAGAAAAGCTAAAGCAATTTACTGACTAACTTTCGTCCGTGGCGCCGCTTACTAAAGTTTGCGATAGAGTTAAGACTCGCTCTCGAATATTCTCGATTTGGGGATCGGGACGGGGTGTAATGTGTTTTTGTTTGTAATAAGCTGATATTACCGACCGGGTTTCGGGTGAAATGCGAGTTTGTACTAAAACTTTATTTAGTCGTATAATTTACTACGAATAAGGAGAGTCTATGTCTATAATATTTTGTTTGTATAACATATTTTTTAGATTAAAGCAGTTCATGTACTTACGAAAGCTTGTCAATAAATTTTACTTTCAAATGTGCTTCGTGATATGATCATGGTAATGTAGGTATGTTAGAAATAAGTATTATTGTGACCGAGTTTTTCGTGTGATTATTTTCGTGCTTTTTTTCGCAAAATGCACACGATTTTCTTTTTTTTTTAATACTGTGTTCGAGATTGAATTCCGTTTTCAACTATATCCTTCTAGATAGGCTACATAGACATTCATTTTTTATCCCCGATTTTCAAGTACCCCTAAAAATTCAAAACATTTCAATTACTTTCTCTAGTAGCGGTTACAATACACAAAACTTGCGTCAAATTTCGGCACTGTAGTCGTTATAAACTCTGACCTCTGATTGAGACCTTCAAACGAACAGATAGACGAACACGACACAACTATAAGGGTTTTTAGCTTACAACGGAACCTTAAAAACAAAACCTCTCCATGCTGAGGTTTTGTTTTCAAGAGATCGCTTTAAGCGATAAGGCCACCGGTTGTTACACTAGTTTTAAGTTGATTTTTGTCTTAAGTATGTCATTTCTGGCGTGAAAGAGTAAAGACTTGTCTATTTATCCATCTTAAAAACATTTCTCAAAAGCCAAAACCACGACTTCATGCATTTTTTTATTTAAATTTAGACTATTTATACGGAAAAAAAAAACTATTTCTTCATTACTTTTTATTTCACCTTTGCAATCCCTGTTAATAACACCGACACAGTTTTATGGTCATATAAATAAGTTAAACCTTATTAAAACTAATCACCATTATCATCAATGATAAATAGTTATTATCGTTTAACGGCTTCTGATCTGATATATAAAACTACCTTTATCATAATCCTTGTTTTCTTAAGCGGCTAATTAATCACAAATCAGGATAGATTAGGCATCAGTTTCTCCTTCCTCATTCCTCAGGGTTTCGGGAGGATTTACTTGACAAATTACTTTTTCTTTCGCCTTGTTTATAAAAGAGGGTTAGGGATGAAACAAGTTCTCGATGATGTTATAGGGGAGTATAGTGTCACCAATCAGCTGTAGGTAGAATCAGTTCATTTTCATTTATGTCGATATAATTTAGAGTCAAAATAAATTTTACTACGACCTGTGCTTTCTGCCATATTATATTCATGGGGGCATGGGAAAAGTTCTCGTTGGCTGTCATTGTCCCCACAACCTGCACATTTTTTTACTTCAACGATCTTTTACTTGCTGCAAACACACATACAACCAGATTCTAGTTTATATAATGGATATTATAACGGTACATTTTAAGTTTTTTGCATGATAGCTTTACATTTTAAAGAAACTATTGTCTGCCCCGGTGGCTCAGTTGGTAGTGAACCTACCTTTTGTATTTGGGGGCGTGGGCTCGATTCCCACCTAGGACAAACATTTATGTGATGAATATTTGTGTTTGTTTTATGTCTGTGTGTTAATATCTATATAAGTATGCATTTAAAAATATCTATGTACGTACATCAGTCTCTGGCAGCCATATTACAAGCTTTGCTTAGTTTGGGGTCAGATGACCGTGTGTGCAATAATGTCCCAGATATTAATGTCCCAGATATTAATTAATATTGGTTCAAGTTCAAGGTACTAGGCAAGCCTGTATCGAGGATTTGTGTAATTTTATGAGTATATCATTGCGCTGTTAAATATGCATTTCTCAATAAGTTTCATGATATTATAGATTATCTGTGTCTTATGGTATAAGTTTGTTTACAAAGTTGTAGATTAGTCGCAGACCTGTGTCATGACCTAACGGTGGTCACAAACAACATAAACTTAGGATAATTGGTCTGCGCTGTGTAATAATATTGGTAAACTTAATTAATCTTTTATAAAGAACGTATCTTTACTTTACTGTACATTCATTTATATCTACACAGTATAACATTAAGAGTAAACCTTTTTAATCAAAACAAAAGCCTATAAACCATGCCATAGACCTTTTACTAGTCTCTAAAGCATATAAAGGAAATAAAATGAAGCCAAGAGCTCGAACCAAAAGGAACATCAACAAAAACGAAGCTCGACTTAGCTCATGCATAAGCTTTTCCCTAAAAAGGCAGTAACTTCCACAGTATCGGTTTGTTTACGGTGAAGTTTGTTCCAGTCATTTGGGAGCGATTTTTATTAACTTTCCGTTAGTGTTGCCTAAAGTTTGGCAAAATATCGATACCAACATTCGATTCTTGCGTAGCTTTTTGACTCTTTACATAAATCTCAAAATTGTTCGTGTTTTTTGTACGCAGTTATTATAATGAAATCGTTATCTATGGTGGAATAGTCGCTTATCAAAAGGCGAGTTGGTGGTCAAACGCAGACTTAAAAACTTTAAAAAAAAAAGATTATAAAACATGATAAACATCCATAACAATGTAGTTTTTTTTGTGTTATTGATATATTTTTTTAATGCAGCTCATTAATAAACATAAAACAATGTATTATATCTCTAAATCTGTCTAAGTATTAATTCTGTTTTATTGAGTCGGAGTTTAATGACCCTTAGACTACTTTACGCAGAATAACTAAGTTTCATATCGCTAAATTATTTCATACAATATCGATACATTTAAATTGTATCACAAGGCATCTCTAAGATCTCAGTAGAAAAGTTTTGCTTATTGAGTGCCTCTTTCCCCACAAGTTTACTCACTGCGTCTGCAAGTGCGTAAACGATCCTATCGTCTGTTGAACTGATTTTTGATTGGATATTATGGGTGTGATTGATTTTGTTTGCATCTTGATTATTTTTAATCACACTTTGTTTTGTTTATTAGATTCGTTCCTTAAATATTTATTTTTATCAATCTTCTTTGTAGATGTTTAAAACTAAATAATTAATATCAAAATATTTGCAAGGAACGTACGTACGTGTACGTGTAATCACTAAATGTCAGCTATTGTCAAATAGTAGGAGAAAAAAAAATGTTGGTCTTAAAAATTGTATCTTTTTGAATAAGTGCTAAGTGTAGCTTTGATAATAGCAAAACTCTAGCAAAAGTAATGAAGTAAGTGCTAATTAAATAGAAAAATATGCTATTAGAATGTACATACGAAATGGTTTTGTAAACTATAAGTGGATTATTAAGAATATAATCAAATATAGCCGTCAGTTGAGTAATACAGTCATTATTTTTTGAGCCGACAATTGCAATATTCTTGCGAAACTCTTGTCGTTGTGTGTTCAAACCTCTTTTCAGATTCACCCACGCGGACTCACAAGGCTAGGAAATCTCAAGCAATTTTAGTACTTACTACATTTATTTTAAAAATCAGTATTCCTTTAATGGTATCGTTATGATAACATTTATATTTTATTACCCATTTGTGTTATAATTTAATGGTTATAGCGCTAATAGTAATTTGTTTGTCATTAACTGTGTATTGATTTGTTTATTGGTGTTTAAAAATAATTCCAGTAAAAATTTTATGAAGGCTTTGTCGTTTTTTTTAGTTAAAAAAACATTATTTTTTTTTCGGAACTATTAGAATTAAAAATCACAATCCGTTAACATTACGCATTACTTTTTGTTTTGTTTCTATGACACTAGTAAGGTTTTTGTATCTCTTAATTTCTTAAGTAGATTGTAGGTCAACGTATGCAAGGATTATTGTATTTGCTTAGCAATGCAAAAAACTGGTTGAAAAAGAATAAATTATTAATAAATTATAATTATGTGGAGCTGGCCAGGGCATTTTGCTAGGCGCAGTGATGACAGATGGATTAAGGTTGTGACAATGGGATGGCCTAGGAAAGGTAACCAGAACTTGGGGTCTATGTGTCGATGTGTGATATCGTCACCACCAGCTTAGATAGTCGAACCTAGACTAGATTAGCACAGGACTGAAGATATAAAGGATGGCTGTGAATGATGATAATAATGAACGCTATTAGAAAAGGTTTGAACCAGCCTTCGCAGCAAACTTAATCACAATAAATAAACAGCTGTAGCGTATGCTACTAAAAAGTAGCGGTCCAACTTTAAAGTCAATACGAATCGAAAAAGCAAACTCGTTTCGACAAAAAAGGATTAAAAAACAGTTAACCATCGACCGTAATACTACGAAAGGCTTTTTAGAAGTCGAGAGTTCAACGAATGAAAGCGAGAAAAAGTTTGTTTACATTCCATAAAAATAGCGCGTTGGTTGAAGTTTCCAGCCAAAAATGGTTCGTTTAGAGACTATTAACTGTGTGTAGGACGATGTATAATTACTATAGTGCTAAAGAATGTGTAATTTTGTAAGTATTGAAGAACTACGAATATAGCATTGCGGAGATGATCAAATAAATTTTCTAACAGTTTTGTATTATGTATCGTCATTTTTTTATTGTTGACTAGCTTATCCGCACGACTTCGCTTGCATAGGCAACTCAAATACCTTATTTCGCCTATTTCGTTCGTTTGCGAAAAATTTTGAAACAGGGTTTCTTTATTTCTTGTATATATAATCTGTGTACAACTCAGGTTTCATTGTCGTAGTATGAAAGAAGCTTTTATTGTCATAGAAACTGTGGGGGTCTATTTTACCGTTTTAGATATGGAACTGGAGGAGTTATAGGTTCAAATTTCACATCTCTATCATAAGCGGTTTGGTTAGGTTTGGAGCACGCATAGCGAGTAGAACATAGCTATAAATCTAGATATATGTAATCCAGCGTGCTTCAGGTGCTCAATGCTGAGACCGTCGTGTCCCGGGGACGTGCCTTCGAAATGAGCTTTATGGCTTTTATTACATATTTCGCCAGGAAGATGGTTTCCACTACTTACTGTTCGTGTCGCGTGAGCACCTCACGAGCTAGGCCCAAAGGAGACTTCACAGACAAAAACTTTAAAAAAACAACAAATGTATGGTTAGGCACGTCTTATGACCACATCTCACCTTATTGTGGCCATAAATGCTAAGCAGGTCGCATTGTAGACTAATAAGCCTGGAATAACGTCGCAAGTCTTACGACGCTGGATGCTTGACGACAAGATTTTCAACGTGAGGGTGGTAACTAACCAGCCAAGCACTAAAATAAAGGTTAATCTACCTCCTTGCTATTTCTCTCACTGTTTTCTTTCACCGGTAGCTTAACCTTATAGAAGATGATAGATGTAAATAATTCAGAATCATTTATTTCAGGTAATCTTTTAGCCATACAAGAAAATGAAAACAAAAATTACTTAAAAAATAAAAACATATTACATTATGTCAAATTTATTTATTAAACAAATTAAATATTATCAATAATACTTACGCATTGATGAATATTAATATGATATTTGAACACACCACGCCTGCTGAGTCGTGGATGTCGAACATGGCAGCTACTGAGCTATCCTCACTATAAATATCTCTGGAACGCTAAACTATAACATATACGCTGTACTGCGTTAATCAACTGTAGGAATTATTATCATAAATTATGTTAATTTTATTATTGTATATTAAGTATATTAGCTATATAATGTAATGAATCAAATAATGTCAATCTGTCCGTGCGTAAGTAAACCTTGGGTTGCGGTGTCGCATAAACCACATAATCATCACGATGAATGTCCAATTTTCCATTATAGTACACTATATGTACCTATTGCCTTTTTTTTAAAAATATTCCTACATAAGTATGTGTTACTACGCGTGTATCACAATTTTCTCCGCTACTTGTAACAAACCCAAACTTATAATTATTAATTCTTTATATTAAACATATTATTATACAGGATTAAAAGGAAAGGGTATGCTAAGCCGTATGCTTTTAGTATGGGACCAACACTGAAATCGCGACAAAATATCATCTGTTCCATAAAAAAATAGTCCATGACACTCGACAAAATGTATGGAACAGCAGATTATTTTTTCGCGATTTTACGTTTGGTCTCATTCTAAAAGTTGTTCATAATGATGATCACTATGCGCAATTTTCGGCTTAGCTTACGCTTTTCTTAAAACCCTGTATAACACAACCATTTTAAGATATTATAGCAATATCTCGCATAAATATAATGAGCACAAACAACCTCAATAATTGTTAACCCTGACTTTTCCAACAATTTCATCACAAAACGGCACACAACATAATCAACAAACGTTTTACAAATAACTACGTTATAGTTACCAGGTCAATGTTTCTCGGTTTCGTTTTAACACGTAATCTAGAGATATTATCTGAATTCAATTTTTGTGTTCCCTTTAATTTGTTGTAAAGGTTAGGTCGTTGGTTAGATACGATCTCAGCGCATGTTTTTGCATCTATTATATCGGGCATGGATTTTATGTTCTAGTGAAATTAGAAGTTTAAAATGTCAAGAATATTAGCCGCGATTACAAATTCTTGTTCTATAATGGTGACGTTTTGATTTAGACATTAGGATAAAAGAAACTCGAAAGATAAACACAAATTCTAGTTCTGTAAATTATTATTGTGATGTTTTGACTTAGACATTAGGATAAAATAAACTCGAAAGATAAACACAAATTCTAGTTCTGTAAATTATTATTGTGATGTTTTGACTTAGACATTAGGATAAAAGAAACTCGAAAGATAAAAAAAAATATAAATTCTAGTTATATATTTGTGACGTTTGACTGAGAAATTAGGATAAAAGAAACTCGAAAGATAAACTCTTACAAATTCTAGTTCTATAATTATTATTATGACGTTTTGACTGAGAATTTAGGATAAAAGAAATTCGAAAGATAAAGACTTAGATATCCTAGTTCTTTAATTATTATAGTGACGTTTTAATTGACTTATTCATTAGGATAAAAGATAAATGCTGCTTGTTTTTGCACATTCCTTAAGCTATATCTATGGAAAAAAACAGCTTGATTCGATAAATCTTTTAGCCGCTATAACATGACAAACAACCAGACAGAAAGACAGAGTCACATTCGAATTTATAATAGTTAGGATTATTTATGCGCTAAAATATTACGTTCATACATAAAACTTCAGAAGGCCAAGTTGCTACATTTCGTGTTTGACCCTGATAATGAAGAATCTAGTTGTTTTGTTCACATAATTCGTAGCAATAAACATTTATAAAAAACATTATTAGCTCTAATTCCCCGAGCGAAGCTGAATTTCATGAATTCATGAAATTTTGTAAGCAAGTAGATATATTAATCCAAATTTCAAGTTTGAATATGAGCAGACTTGGTCCCGTAGTCTCTGAAACCTTCGCTTTGCTCGGTTAAATATTGTCTAAATATAATTTAGTTAATAAAGGAATTATAATAGTAATTACAAAAACTTTTACTGTGTCTGGCTGCTTGAAACAAGAGTTGAATAATTGTCGTACATTTAAATTCTAATTAAAAATAAAGTTTTAAATAATATCAATTAATTAAACACCTAAGTTACAAAGTAATTAATCGGCAACCATTTATGAATTATCAGCATTGTATAAATCACTGAACTTAATATTTTTTTATAAACATTACAGTCTGTTATTCGTTTAATTACTTTACACGTCAGCAAACGAAAAAACAACGATAATTATAAGCAATAATACGTTTGTAAACGCAGCACCTATAAAATCGCTGTACAAGCTAAATCGTATTTTTCTTCCAAAAAATCCTTTCACGTTAAAAAACACAATACTAAAAATAAATATCAAGTAGTCGCCAAAGTTACCACCCTAATTTCAGAAAACTCTACCTTTTGCTCTATAATTTCTTATAATGCCATACTCTAGAACACAATACCCGTTGCCAAGGAAACCGGTTCTTCTCACGACTCTACCAATATCACAGTAACGACCGATAAAAGTCAAGTAGCAAGCACAAATTGTAATACTCGAGAACACAGTACATTTTGCTAGAGCAGTAACTCAACTATTGACAATTCAATTTGCTTTTGAGTTTGAGTTAATTAATTTGCTATAATGGTTGGAATTTCAAAATTTAATATACTTTTAAAGATTTATTTTATTATGGGCAAGCGTGACGAAACAATGGTAGTCGCGGGCAAACGGTGGATGCAAGTGGCACGTTGTCGCTCGGTGTGGCGCTCTAAGGGGGAGGCCTATGTTCAGCAGTGGCTAATGATGTGACGAAAACGCCACGCTTGCTTATAACCGTCGCATTTTCAAACTTTAATGGTTTATAAATCTTGCACGGTGATGACTGCGCTTGTCACTCTCAGAAATTAGATGTTAAATCTCTTTAGTCCCAGAATTTTCACTGCAAAATAAATAACCCTTATACCCATTAAAAACTTTAATACACTTAAATCCAGAAACCATGAACCAAGAACAACGATAATATATACGATAATATTATGGAGATTTTATAACTGTGGTTAATAATTAGCAAAAGTGGTACTTCCCAGGTATAGTTTTTTTTATTCAGCCTACCATAACACCAACCACCAAACATAACCTAAAATTAAAATTTCTATCTAATTTTTTTAATTTTAATAAAAATGGTAGACATCAGCTTATTTATTTGTAACGTTTTGTACAAAGGAATGATACTGTTCAATCCTTGTATTGCCCCAAAAAGTGGATACTCGGAATAAATTGGGAAAATTTTTTTTCACAGATATGACATGAGCGTACTTGAAAAGCCACTGTGGTATTAGATGGAACCAAAAATACGTAAAATTGGTATCTCGTATGCCTTATTTTATTAGTTTTAGAGTAGAGTGGCCCGTTTCAAGGGGCACTTGTGGTGTTACAAAAGCTATACGAATGTCAGTTAGTCATTGATTGATATGAATAGTACAATTCACCAGATTTCCCTTCGCGAAAAACATCAAAATATTAGTACGAAACAGACAACACATTGTGAAGAGTTTTTGGATATGTATGGCGATGATACACACCTAAAATATTTTTCGTGAGTCGCATGAAGTTTGAAATTTGTAATTTTTAATCTCTCGGCTACCCAAGTCAAGTCAAGTCAAAGTTAGACATTTTCAAACATAGGTTTAAACATAGATGCTTTGCATTTTTCATATCTTTAAAACATACATATTTAAACTAATAATTCCGTTAAGATTATATCTCTATTTAACTATTCAAATGTGAAGTAAAAATCCTTACTTAATTAATTTTTATTGTTAATTATGAACTCGAGTCTTCGTCATTTACCTATTTACAAACTCTGAAAGAACTGACAGTTTATAAATCGATCTGTAGGTACATCTGGCCCCTTTATAATCTGTGTCTTCATGTTAAGGTCAGTCCAGTCATTATTTCACTTACTGTCTTCCTGGTTAACCACCTTGATATATGGTTAAGCATTAGATAATTGATTTACAGCTTATTTTGGCTACTACGATTAATAGTTTAATAATTAATTGTTAATATTGACTGGTTCAATATTAACGTCCGCATTTTGAAATGCCTACCTTTTATTAGGTATTGTGCTTGAATTTTTTTAATATATGTAAAAAGTATAGGGATCATTTTTTTTTATCTTAAAACCTAAGTATAAATGAACTAAAGATTTTGGAGATACTTTTATCGTGAATGTGGTTCCTGCTTATTCAGTGAAAATCAAACAGAAAACAATGACAAAGGACTAACTGACGCTAATCTTCCGCTCCCGTATTAATAACCGTGGGGTGCGCCTTTGGTATAGTTACCAAGTGTTTGGTCCTTTTCGCTCTATGAAAATTAGAATTAGAACTCTGTTAGTACTGAGTAACTGCTCCAAGATTTCTCTGCGTTTATTAATAAGGGGCTGTAGTTTAATTATAAGAGTCATTTGATCCTCGTTTAGTATGAATTGTAGTCTCTGTGATTTTTATGATAAAAAAAATCACAACTAGATACCGTAAGGCAATACACCTACGGTGAACTAAAAAATATCTACCTACACTAAAAATACAACCATAAAACGCAATAAACACACTACAAAACCAATTATACATTACTTTTATACTACCCTATTTACATATTATAGCTTTATTATGCATAGAGCATCCGATTTGCCTCTATATCAAATAATAGCTCGAATTACTACGATGGAAATAATTGGATATAACACTTGGAAATAATTGGGAATAACAGTGTAATTTACAAAATACAGCGTTTTTCGAATGATCTTGGTAATTGTAATTGCAATTACTAGATAGGAATGGTCGAAGTTATAGCCAAGGAGCGTGTTGAAAAAAAACAAACTTGTCACTAATCACTCTCTAATATCGTTTCTAATATAAGATAAACTGTAATAGTGCTTTTTTGTCATAGGTGGCAAATAAGCAGACTGGTTGTTTGATAGTAAACTGACACGGTCGTCTATGGATACCTTTATCCACCAAAGGCAACACAAATAAGGTGCCGACCTGGTGTGTTTTAGTTGAACCTCCATGAGCATGATGTGGTCTCCTGTAATTGGGGGTGCACCCAGCTTGATGCCTATGTTTCATAATATGAATGGAATGTGTATATTTTGGAGATCCATATTGTATAAATAAATAAACCTAGTTGGTGTGTAGTTGAAATATAAAACTTTTTTATACAGCAAGCACAGTATGAATAATTTTGCTATAACGTATTAAATGCCTCGTTTAAGATCACATCACCCACTTAAAAATGCCCAAAACTTTACAACAACAAGCCCTCGGAACCTCACTCGGATCGTATTTTAAACTCATTTTGTAACTCTATAACCATCCATTGGACAGATAAGCATCTCACTTCGCGTGCCTCCACTTCCATGTTTCTAATTCGGTAAAAATACACCATGGCCCATGAAAGAACTGTTTTACGTAATAAGGTGCTAGGTTTGTAGAGATTCGTGGAGGCAGAATGGCCTCAATGTTTTTATGTTAAAAATCACGACTCTTGCTGACACTCTTTTCTGGCAAAGTATTTAATAAGGAGCGTCAAGCACTTCGTGCTGTTTTTTGTAGCAAGTAAGAACGGCACATTTCCAAATAAAAAAGAACAGTTTTTACAATAATTTAGTTTCGATTGCCATTCGGCTTATGTTTGCCAAAATTGTATCTAGATAAATAAGAAATTATATAAAAACTGAAACATTCCTTTTCAAAAGCTTACAAAATTCTGCAATTTGTATTACTTAGGAAATTTCAAACACTAAACTCTTTTTGATTACCATTCCATCTCCATCAAAATCACTCCATTCTGTAGCAACAATAGGCGGTTCTACAATTACAGCGTCAGCTATTTACATGTCAAGATGTAAGAAAGAAGTTGTAAACGAAAAATAATGTACTTGTAATTGTTGAGGTTTGATGTATTAATTGTGTTTTACTTTTAGTTGAATTTTTTTTTTTAATGTTTTGTCTAGGTAATTAAAGCAATTTTTTTTTAAAGGGAGCTCTGTTTTAATTTTTTCTCTGTTTCTTTACATCACAAGTATTTACTCCTTACTAGCCCTTACCTTACAAACTATTTTCATACTTTAATGAAAAGTCGATTTTCGTAAATGAGCACACATTCAAGTTTTTACTTATATACAAAATTAAATTAAATTTATCCATTTAGCCGTTTAGTTGCAAAAAGGTAAAAAATTAACAGACAAAAACAGATAATATCATTTACATTATACGATGTGATAAAAAATTATAATAAAAAAATAATATACCACCTTAGGACAAAGATAGTGGTAATGGGCAACTGGTAGCGGGCTTGAATATTTGGATTAGCTTTAGACCTTCTATCGTCTTTGGGTAATCCAACTGTTATTTTACGTAGTAGACTAAGAGTAGGTAGTTAATCAGTTGTAGTTTGTGTTTATTTTGCTTAGTTAAACAAAAAAAAGACCCAAAAAAAGGATAGAGAAAGATAAAGCATCACTTGTCGAATCATTATGACACAAGCTACATTTCTAACGAAGCCGAGAAACCGCACGAAAAGAGAGATCAACGTATCACGATTAATCTTGTATCGATACAATACTGATATTATCGACAATACATCACGATATGTGATATCGATATCGATATTTTATGCCATGTTTCCTTTGAAAAATTTAATACGAGTCTATCAGTTTTAGGATATGCCATGTGTTTCCTTTGAAAAATTTAATACGAGTCTTAAATGTATTTTTCAGATTTTTACGATGTATATATAATTCTTATCATTGCTTTTCATATACTTATAACCTAACAAACCTCTATTTCCAATCCATTTGAAACATTAATAAAAAAAAGGAAATAATATTCGTCGTCAACTTTAATAATTCACCTAATTCGGGACATAAACCTTTTTCTTCTGTCACCATTTATCTCCTTATTTGCGCATTCTCCTCCAGAGTAAGAACAAACAAAAAAACATGATTGTGTAGTTTACATTAGTGTATTTCTCAGATTATAAAGATGAGAAAAGTCAGTAAATGGTGCAATGGTAGCTTACATCTATTTGTATAGTGCCAACTTCGACATATGAATGAATATGCCTATAGCTCAACCCTAGATTCAACCGATCTATCGAACCGATCTAACGAGCCAAGGTCTTCGAAATATGATCTTCGGAGCGTTCACTAATCGTTCTTTCCACGTCGGCGAGCAGTTTCACGTATCGCTTGGTAACCGATAGACGATGGATATAGATAGATATAAGTATTTTACAATTTATTAGTACCGAATTGGAGAAATGCCGGTGGGATGTGTTGCTACGTTCTCTCTACTCTTTTTAAAACGTGCTTTATTATTACTGTACGAGTGTTTACCATTATACGTATATACTGTGGTAACTAGAGACCTTAGACCCACATATATTTATATTGCTCAATGCTACACTGTAGTCACTGTAATTATTAAACAAAAATGTTGAAAGTAAAAAAAAATGTGTCGAGCACATATAAATTAAAAAATAATAATTAGAAGAAGTTTGAAGTAGGAAAGAAGATAAATATTCTAGAGTTGATCATTAGAGCCTTTTCAATCAAAGAAGTCAAGAATAATAATACAAACTACGTCAAACACTTGAATAGCTAATAGTTTACAGCCAGCACACTTTGTCATCATGGCAATAATTTATTTTACGACAAATTTATTTTCTATTTTAACCATAAAATATTATCGTCCAAGTTTTCAGGGCACGCGTCAAACTCCACCCACATAACTTTAAAAGTAGATATTAAAATACGGGATTATGTTCATGGAAACCATTAAATTAAAAAGCAATGGTTGTAAAGTGCACATAAAAACGCGACTTCAGAATGTTGCCACGCTATTTCGGTAAATTTTAATGCATAACAAAATGTTTAAGCTCTTCGATGAGCAGATGGACTGGTCATAATAATATAACTTTCAACTGAGGCGGCTTGTAGAAACAACATATTATAATTATTATAATAAGATATTAATTTGAATATAATATTACAAGATATTAACTGATGTTCATACCATGTAATTACAATGGCTATAATAAATACGTATACGTAGTATCAAAAGCAATTAATACAACAAGCTGAAACATTTATACGAAGTGATGAATAACAATTATTAATTATTTTACTTAGCAAAGTGTGGTGCTTTTAAAAAACTAGACTTGCATTTTTGGTCAAATACTAAATTTGACACGGAGGCAATTAAAATTTTACTGCTGCAACTAAAAAGCTGTATATTTTCGTTGGTCGAAAACAAAAAGCAGGAACTACATCATAAAAGTAATTTAAAATTCAGCAGAAATGGAAATGCATTCTGTCAAAAATATTTGAATGACATCGTGATCAATTTGCTCTGTGCCTACGACTGAACTGAAATTAACATGTTTCGGATGAAACGAATCGTAGCGTAAAAATAACAGATGAGGTTGCAAAAGTAATCATAACTTCGGTCCCTGCAGGGCACGGCGTTACACCGCCGGCCATTGTAGGTCACTTTGTTGGCTCATTAATGTTTGCCTTAGGTCAATTATTCATGTTGAGTCAAGTTGGAAGCTGTTTTCATCATCCGTTTTTAAAAATGCTCAAATTTGACAAATTTTTGAACCATCATTTAAAATATTTAAAAATGTATTGAAAGAAAAAAGCAAAAAAAAATATGTTTACAGATGTTTAAAAGAAAGTTGACGATTTGTTCATTAAAAGTAAACAAATAAGAGGAAATTAACTTCAGTCGAAAAAAACTTTAATAAGACATCGAAAAAACAACTTCATGGCAATAAAGTCCATTCTATAAACGTAAAAGAAATAAAAAAAGTCACAACGAATAATGAAATCTTGAACGTCTCAATAATACATACAAAGCATACGAATATAATTTTATACCATAATAAAAATGCAAAGAAAAAAGGCAAAATGCTAACGCTGTGTAACCGAGGAAACATTTACGGAATTTATGGGAGCATCTCACAAATACACAACTGAAGGAAATCCAAAGTTGCCAAACATAGGGGAAGTAATAAAGGTACAATGTCCTACAATATTTTTTTACGAAGCAAATATTTCTTTATGAACACTTTATATGAAGAATATTTTGAAAACTGTATTTAATTTTCGGAACATGAAGAGGTAATAGGATATAAAAATGATTTTAGGGAATTACTAAAACGATGTAGGTCATAGCATAGTCAAACTACCCGATCACAATTGATGCAGCGATCGATATAATTAGTACTTTATGGCTGTCCGCGAACGTACCGAATGTTATTTTTAGTATGGCACATTTGCTTTAAGTTCCAGTTGCTTGTTATTTGGTCTAAGATATGAATTGTATATTTTTATTTTTAATATGTAAGTCTAAATTACTTTTATATCAATATTTTATTCCAATTTATGCAAGATGTTAAAATAAAAATTATGCTAAATGAAATTTGACCATGTACGACTGTAAACCATCAAACTATATATGGCAAGTCGTTAGTCCATCCGCGTGGGCTTGAAATTAATAATGTACGTATTATTAATTTCAAGCCATATATCTATTATATATGTATATTATATCTGTTCAAAGTGAATGTCAGAATTCAAATGAAGGTTTCAACGTAATAGGATTACTTGTTGATTAAAATTTATGATTTTTATTGCCAGATGAAGAGTATTTCATGTATTAGATTCAATAAAATAGATGTAAAATTAAGAATCAACATCTAACTACAATTTCATTAGTGTGATTTTATATTACTATGAAATATGTATTCCCTAGTTCCTAGTTTAAATTAATATTTGATATTTCAGGAATTAGTCTTGATATTATGAAACTATACTCTCTAAGCGCCTTCGTGTTTGAGTGTACAAGTGCAATGACCAAACAAAATTTCTACCTCCAAGTTCGGTAATTTTTTTCGAATGAGTAGCTATCACTGTAATTTAGAGTAATAGGGGAAGCAAGTGGACGCCGGGGTGGCAACTTCCCCCGGTCCGGGGTGACCAGCCAACCATGCCCATACCTATGTATACATATAATAGCTAACAAGGAAGCGACTTGTGTGAACCGTATACTCATGAATCTGTAATCACCATCTTATACACCACAGATTCAGATAAACGACAAATTTAAATATCTAGATCGGATATATCGGAATACATAAATGACGTATACATGAAAAATAGTCATGAACGGACCGCACGGCTGGTAAACTATGAATAATTCAATGTAGTCACATGGTATTATCATTTTTCACATTCAAAATCTGGGTGGAGAATTAAAATTTTGGTCGGCCATTCAACTCTGGAAACGAGAAAGAAACAATAGATATATTTTATGTTATTTCTCATGAAACGGAAACGACCGTTAATGCGAATTTTGCTAATGATAACATGTTTTTTGTTTCAGGTGAGTTTGGAGATAAATCACATAAAAATGCCGTAAGTAATATAAAAATCGACACAATAACTTTCCTTGTCCGCGCAGTGATATATTATGACAGACGATAAACGAGGAACGATATTTTTTAGACGCGTCTAAAAATCGTTCATATCGAAGAATATGTACAGAGCTCAAACGCTAGTGAAGCGCGATACACAAATAACGAATTGGTTTTGAATAAAACTTCATTTATTGCAAACATAATAACAGTCACATTGATCTAGCAAATTAAGAAAACGTACGTTGATGCGTTTCTGTAAGTAAAGTTAAGGTTTATTTGAATCTGAAATACTGTTTGTATTTACTTTTTATCGGAGACCCGATTGTATCTAAACATCGGGTTGAATGTCCTCATTATCGCTCTCTGGTGAATAATATGTGGAACGATTTTCACGCGTGATTCCACGAATCATTTTCGTCACGGGATTGCGTCATATGATTGAAATTTAGTTCCATATTCTAATGTTGAATTTCATTTTAAATTTTTACGTGTCTGGAGAAAATGACGGGTACGATTTTTTGCAGTCAACGAGTGTGCTTACCAAATTCATCAGAAATGAGTAGATATTCGGAAATATCTGTTAGGTGTTGGTAGGGTCTATTTTTTACTGCGTAGATGTTGTCGAACATGTTGATGTGATGTGTTATTTTATTTGCCTAGGTTTTTTTTAAATTAATTTCCGTTAGATATTGATAACATATAATTATCAATGTTATCAAAATTATGACGAAAAAGTTAATAATATGATGAATATGACGAATACAACGAATTCAACTAAAGTCAAATATGACTTTAGCACGGCAACAACATCCCTAATGTTTTTCTTAACACGGTTTAATAAGTTAATTGAAAGTCTAGAGTTGTAAAAGGAACAAATGAAGCTGTTTTTGTACCGCGAGGTTAGAGGCAAACAACCTGACGGGTGACTAGTGAATAACGTCCAATGACATTAAAGGTTTTGTCTTTTTTTTAGCAAAATGTTGAAGTTGATGTCGGACTTTTGGATATTGATATATTAAGTCGATTTGGATATTATTTTACCTAATTTTGTGTTATTTTTGGCTGATGTTTTGATAGTTAATTTGCACATACGTAAAATGCTGTGATGATATTAACAATAAAATATGATAGTATGACTGTAAATGGAATACCTAACTCATCTACCTAACCTACTTATAAAAATAATAATATCGAGCAAACTTTCAAATGAAAAGAATATAAAAATACAGTAGAAAAAATGGAATCACCGAATTGACAAATGCCAAATTAACATAGCGAGTAAACTTGTTTTTAGTAAATAAATCTATTTGGGTTGCAATGTGACCTTACATTTATCCATATAAAATCATAGTTCGCGTTTATTCTATGTTTGGTGCTAAAACAAATAATAGCTTTTGGCGAATAAACCACTAGTTCTTGCGCTGGTTTTTATTTCATGTATGTAACATCTGCGGGGCTAGCATGCGCACCGCGACGAAATTTTTTGTTATGCAAGAACAGGACACAGCTACGATTACGTTTACGTTTGTCTCATTTTTCACAACATGAAGAGTAGAGAAGATTTTGTCGCGGTGTGCATACCTGCTGGTATAAAACTGAAGAAATATTCAAAATAGTCAATTAAGAAAAGAATAGATTAATTTGAAACTAAAAAGGTCACCAAATTAAATACCGAATATTTGAATGCCTACTGTATATTTGTATCGCAACAAGTTCGTTGACCTCATTATCTTGGTTCAGACGTATCGCTGCGAATGTGATTCGCAGCTGTTTCGCGAAATGCTTAATTATTTTTTAGTCGCGTCTTCGGATAATCGCAAAGTGATTTATACTACAATGTAAACAATTTCGGCTATCCGATTGTCTATCGCATCGGTGACTGTACTTAGTGTTTCAAGAATCGAACACACTACATGACTCCGTGTGTTCTTGTTTTGTTTTCGATCTACCTGCAAATACATTAACATTCATAAGTAATTCACTGTTAATTGTCATTGTTTTATGACATAATTTGTGTTTTTATGGCATGGCAATACTCACTGAAAAAAATAAATTAGTAACAATTTAGAAAGACAAAGATTCAAGTAGATAAAAGCTTTATAATAATGTTTGTTGACGTTGTGATGTTTCTAAATCACAAAGTCGTAATTAAAAAACGAATTCCATTTAATTATGAAAGTTAATTGGTCTATTTTTTAAGTCTTAATGGTTCTAAAGTGGGCTAACAATTAATAACAATTAATTTATATGAAACTATAAACTTACTAAGTGTCACTCAATACAAGCATTTATATTAAAACATAATTGTTTTGAAATAAAGCAATCATAAGAATTAAAAATGTTTCTTGAAGTACACAGTGTATGTAATGGTGGTGTGTTTATATCCTACTTTCATTGCAAATAAATACAGCGTGGTTTGATTCTGTGTGTGCGAGGTTTGTGTGAGCGAGATTCTCAGTTTTTTTTTTTATTTTGTTACACAAAAAAAATAAATAGGCATTATATCAAGAAGAAGCGCACACTCCCATTGACACAGAATTACTTTATTACGATTACCTACCAAAAAGCAATCTGGTAAAAATTAGAGTTCTGGTTCCGGATTTGTGATTATACGTTGTAAATAAAGAATTTGTTTCCGGTTTAATTTTTTTAATAACTATCTTTATTCTTTCTGGGTTTTTGAACTATTCTCTGTGTCTATCTCTACTAGATTATTTACCTATCCTATTCTTCTCCTAGAGGTAATAAGAGCCTAGCAACGGACCACTTTCCGTTTATTAGTGCTTATAATATCCGACCTAGATTTGAATAGCATTGCTCGATAACCCACAGTCTGCGTTATCTCGATAGGGCCTGTCTATCACTTTCCAATAATACTCAATTGACGGTAAGTTGTTTAGTTTATCGCAATGCAAACAGACAGCACTGATACCACTACCGTTTGTATAACTAATCTGTGGGTTATTAATATAAACATATATATATTATTTTGTGTTACTTTAATATAAACCATTCTAATAACTAGGTACTTTATTATTCTACTTTAAAATTTAAGAATGACGTGTAAATTTAATGGTTAAATGCAATTCTCGATTGATAAAAATAATTGTAACTCATTTGTATAACCGGAATGAAACAAAATGGTCTGCTGTAATGAGCAAATAATTATCGCTCAAGCTCACAAAAAAACTTCGTGTCCCTTAAAAAAAATAAAATTTAAGGTGAAAGTATTATAAGTAACTATAAGTATTATTTTTTACACAAACACAAACCTTACAAATTACATAATTATTTTCATCTAAAAAGAAGTAAAGATGTCATTGAAACTTCTGACGTAAGATAGAACAAGACATGCACGTACTTAACAAAAGCTTAAGAATAGTGTCAAAATCATGTCTCTGAGTACAGAAATCAAGCCAAAATTAAAACTGGCAATATTCCCGAGAACAGTAAATCCGTTTCACTTACGATGTCACAATATGAATTTAAAAAAACGTGACGAGATACATCGGGATTAAAAGTTGGATTGTATTAAAAATACGGCACCGACTTCAACTAAAGCGAGTTCTAAATCATGTTTAATCTTTGGTTATCGTCGACGCTCAGCCATTCGATGCAAGCACCGATGGACGTTTTAATCCATCGCATGATGCCAAATATTGTTTAATAAAGGATTTTGTGGATTTTGCCAACATATTTGATAATATTTTCACATATGACGTTGTTTAAGCAACGAATTACTAGAAAACGACAGTTTTGTATAAATACTAAGTAAAACAAAAATAGTTATGTATTTACAGTGATAACATACTTACCTAACTTGAGACAATACGAACGAAACAAATAAGAGAGAAAAAAAAAATTGTAGTTCTTCGAGCCTTGTCCAACTTTGCACGGTTCCCCTTGTCTTTGCCAAAACATATATTTCAGATCTGTGTGGTGCTAAAGTTGAACGAAATATTCTGAAAATTATATCAAACTTTTTTCTTTCAACTCCTTACGCTGGTTGCCAAAACACCCATCTCGCACTCTCTCAAGTTTCTTCACTGACTACTTTATAGATATTTTAGGAGACTTTTCTGCTTCATCAATTTTGACCCTCTAAGTAGCTACAACGTTATTAACCTTTACATTACCCATAATAACGCCAGTCTACGACGCAAATTACCCATCACTGTTCGCATCAAGGTACTAAAACTGTCATATTTATTGGGAATCACATCTACATCAGAATTAGAAGACTCCCCAATTTCGTTACAGATTACATAGACGATGTTTAATCCTACGTTATCGGTGGACCCAGTCGCTCGATAAATGTCCTACGCACTGACAATGATAAGTTTCCTCGTAATGCGAAAAACTATCCTCCATATGGCAAAAGGAATTAGGGTCCATTTAGATTTCCGCAAGCGCAAAAACAATTTGGTCCATCATTATGGGGACGCAATGGATTGACGTTCTGATCCTCATTTTCGTGATAAATGTAGATATATGTGAACTAGTATTTTCAGACACATTTAATTTAAGTGCAGTCGATAAGCTCTTAAATATTAATTCTAAAAAAAAACACACTCCACAAAATTCGTGACCAGACAGGCACGCGCCAAAATTTATTTTCAACAATCGATGAAAGCTTTGGTTACCTTTACATCGGTATAGATGTTTTAAAGTGAGATTTATTATAACTTAAGCAGTCGAAGGGGGAAACATTAATCTTCTGTAAACGCTCAGCTAAATTGTTTTAAGGCGAAACTGACAATCCATTTAGGAGAAGCATTCTTCCAAAATAAAATAAAAAAGTTATTGCTAATGAATTTTAAATAATCGAGGAAAGCGTTGTTGTGTTCGAAATGTCAGGAATCGAAACATTTGAATTCTGAGCAATGCTTGAATCTCTGACGATTCCTTCGTCTGGCAATATTTCAAAAGAGCACTTAACAATATTGACCTTATACCGGAATGAGAAATATGGCGTGAAAGGAGAATTCTAAGACATTATAACAAAACCGTTTTGAATACATTATTTTACTTCACCTATAAGATTGAAAATCGCATGGTATTCTTTGCTATTAGTATTAGTTTTGTAAATTTCTTATTGATTGTGGATTTGTATATCTTCTCAAAAAAATATTTTGTCTGTCTATAACATTAACTTGCCTTTGTCTTTAATTTTAGCATAACTCTTTGAGGGTTAAAATGTGTACGACGTATAGATGATTTATTATAGACATATTCATATTTAATGGGTTTTTTAATTAGCATTTTAACTGGCCTTTACTGGCCTAGATTATCTAACCCTCACTTTTATCGTAGTAACCTTAATAAAATAAAAATAAATATTATTATTTATTTATTTTTCTTTTATATTTTCATATAACCCTAATAGATTAACCGTCGCAAAACTTTGTCTGTACCAACCAAAACAAAAAAGTCAGTCCTTCAAGATTCATTTGTATCTAAATTGAAGGACAAGTTCCGTACATATTCAATCGAAAACAAGATTGTATTTTTTTGTTTACGAACAAACACGAAAAGCGTACGTGAACTATTACCATAGAGATGTATTACATTTCTCCGTGCTATCACCTACAAGTACGTGTCAGTTTCCTACTCGCACGAACGATGTATCGATGTTGAGGCATCGGGCAAGCAATTTCGACATACTCGCTTCTTCAAAATCCCCTATTTACTAACACCTTCGAAAACTCTATTCTCTGGCTCCATGCATCGAAATATCGTCTTATACGTATTCTTTTCTTTTTGCTACACAAAGTGTTTGTTTAGTTGTAGCAGTTTCCTGTACACTTACGAGTGTACAGGAAACTGCATATCATAGTTAATGCAACTATATCATCAGTTATATATTGAAAAATATAACTGATATTAACTTCTGGGACGTATATTTTTTTGTAAATGACAACGAAAAAATTGTGTTACTGAAAATGTATAATTAACAACATTTATTGTTATTATCTTTATTAATAATTTGGTTATCAAATTTCAATATCTTGTAGTGCCCGTTGTAATACAGTTATGGTAGAATTCTACAGCTACGAGTATGTAAGAAATACATAATCTTCATCATAGGACGAATTCCAATGACTTATCGGTTTTTGTTTAAAAAATTTGGCTTAACATTGACGAAAGACGATTAATACATTATCATGCTAATTACTACAATCGTCACCAAATTATTCCATAGATTGAAGTCTTTCGTCATTTTATGAATTGAAATGTAATATTCAGTCGTTTAAAAGCAAAATTGTCAGCTAAAGTTGGAGTATAAAGCCAGTTTGCTTAAGTACCGGCACATCTGGCTCAGGTCGCGACTGTTTTTATTGGTCTGTTATTGCACCAGCATGCATTTTAGTTTTATTTTTATTTATTAAACCTTTTATAGCTGGATATATTTTCGTAATTCAAATTACTACCTTATATTGCTAGTGTTTTTGTTTTATATTATTTGCTTTCTTATAACTTTAGTGACTGTTATATATATTAAAACTTTCTTTTTATATTACGGACTGAATAAAATATAAATCAAGAAAAAACGAAATCCAATAAATAGAATTAGGTCTTTATTGAGATCTTATATCAGTAATGTCTAACGATATTACAATAATCCTTACGATTTCCAAAGGAAAGCATTTTCTTCCAATATGTTTCAAATGGTATTACATTATGACAATATACTCGTTCTTACTTCTTTATAAAAGCTATTTCTGAGTACAACAGAATACATTCTGACCATAACGTGATTGGGAGTCTGACGCGTCGGGTGATTTAATTTTACAAAGTAGCCGCCCTAAAGCAAAGGTTTCCGCGCACACCGTCTGGATTCTATGCCAACTAGAGTTCAAGTAAAATATTTTGATTGCTAGTCTTTGTACGTGTCGCATATAAATAAAAATCAAGTACATTGCGTTAACCACGCATCAAATTCAAACATGTCACTTTAAATTTTATTGTATATCCATCAGCAAGTCTTCAAATAGTTCACTTCAGGATTATATTTTTTAATTTGAGTCATAGCCACGTACGAGGAAGATTGTTGTTATCTATTCATAATATGAAAACTGTTTAAGACCATTTCTATAGTAATTTTTTGCGAAAGATTGTCATGTCTTTCGGTTCCAAGATCAGGCAAAATTTTCACAAAGTGTGACTCGAAGATTTGGTAATATTAGATACGTGAATATTAAAATGCTATTGTTTAAGTCCAGTCGATGTTGAGTCGGTACGGTGTGTGGAAGCCTTTACTCTGAAGTAAACTGTTATCTACGAAGTTCTATATATTCCGCTATACGTCTCTTAAGTTGCATTGTATTAATAGCTTCTGTGTTGCTAAGATAGTGTTCTATTGATTTTATGATTCAAAGATATGGTAAGAGTTACATTTTAATTTAATGTTAACTAGGTTGCGTTCATATTATTCGAATAACATTTATCGTTTTAACAGATTTTCATTTTATTTGCTCTTAATTTTTTTTTGTGAGCTTTCACTGTAAATAATCTAACCAATTAAAACTATCGGTTTTTAGCTACTATCGAATCTGTCCTTATACCTTAATTGTCACTATAATCCTATTTCTGTTATTTTCAATCACATTTTATCTTATTTTCTCTTGTGTATACTCCCCTAGTGAGAAACACTGTTATATTAAATTTTAGTGAGATTACTTCCTCCCTATACTCACCACCATTTTCTCAAAAAGAAGTTAAGGGTGTTCCATTGTAGTTAAGATAAAAAGTACACTTTGAGAGCGTTAAGAGATTACGAAAGATGTTATGAAGTTCATTTTGTTTCTCAGCTTTATTATCATAGTGGAATGGGTTCATAATAACAATAGGATTCTATTTTAGAGAACAAAAGTAATATTGGTGGTTAAATGGGTAAGATGGCTAATGCACTAAGTTTTCACTGACTCCCATATTAATAAACGCGTAGCAGCCTTACAATAAGACAAGTTGTATGTGTTTGTTATTTTTTAGAAAACTTGAATGGACTTGAAAAAGACAAAAGAGTTCACTAAGCATTAGAATGTAGCAACTAAGTATCACAAGTAACCGGGTTAGTGTTCACTGTTTAGTAACATTACAGAAATATTTATAGACGAATCAATTTACTCATCTATCACAATAAATCGAATTTCCACATGGTGTGAGCACGGTGCCAATATTAGCAACATTGTGTTTCTCTTCAATCTAAAAATAAACCAACACAAACAACGGCTTACGACTTCAAATGTTTTGATAGTCGTAAGGGTGTCAGGTGAATGAACTTGTCCTAGTTGATATCTATTATTTATAGTGACTTTATCTGAATGAAGATAATGAAATATTACATTGTATTTGAATTTCTAAGATAATCTGCGAAAAAGAATCCCTTACAATTACAAAATTCAAAGTAAGCTTTTAATTTTTGCACTTAAGTGCCAATAAAAGTGCAGACTTAGCTATATGAAACCGATTAAAGCTAGGAGCCAGAGCACTAAATAAAATATCTTTATTTTTATCTTGATTTATTTGGTAAATTGCCTTACGGGAAATCGGAGATTGAAAAATAACTTTAATTAATACTTAAGTTGTCAACTCTGAGAGTCATCCAATCTAGGCGATCGAATAAGCAAGATTGTGCTATATTGCGCATTATAATTTGGGGGAATGTATGCAAGCTGTCAACCGGTTAATGTTCTGTTACAGTCCTTTTGAAGAAACAAAACCTAACTTAAAATATATTTTTTATAAACGATCCATCTAGACATTTTTCTCAAAATTGAAATTAAAATAATATGGCATATTTTGAATACATATGTATTTTTTTTATAAAGTAGAAACAGGCATTTCCTGAAGACAACTGCATCATCAGAAACTTTGCAGGTGCGTTGTCTACTATGTTGACATGTCTGTTCTGTCTTGCTTAAAGCTTACCAAATTCTAAACAATCCATTTATCTTTACAACTCATACTAGCAATAGTAATCTCAGTAACCAGAGGTATTATTTCTGCGGTGAATCTGAGAGTTATTCTCTCAATTGCCGCATCGCTCTTGTTATACAATCCTTCGAAGTAATATCTTGTAATAAGCTTCGGATTCCTGCGGTCTATGTTGAAATGGATTGTTATAATATGATTAGTTGGATTGTTTCCATTGCTTTTGCTCTTCTTATATTATTTCCCGACTACACGAAGCAAAAAAGAGGGTTATGATTGATTGACTAGTATGTGTGTATGTTTGTGAGTATGTGTGTTCATCTGTTCCCTCATAACTTTTAAACTACTTAAATTATCATTTTATGACAAATGAAGTTTTTTTGGAAGCGACTTGATCGTCCGCTAGATTATGGAAAAAATAATGTTTCACTCTAAGCCAATGAAACTCGGTTTGTGTAATATTGCAAAAAAATAAAGGCTCAGGATTTTTAGAAAATCTGTAGTAAAAATAAATAATGTTTACAAAATAAGACGATTTAAATCTTATAAAACAATATTCAGAAGGTTCATTTCATAGAATTTCACAGCATTTTAAGCAAATAACAAAAACATAATATCTATAGTTTTATAAATTAAGATACAATATAAAAAAACTTGCACTTAGATTTAGATACAACCCACCCCTGAAAACTTTTTCAATTCATCCTGCAAAGGCTTTTAATAAAGAAAACCGGACAAATTTACGGATCACGAGAAAGGAGACAGCACTGAATGCTTGAAAGCAAAAATACCGAGCGTCCCGACGGAGAAATAAAAACATAAGCGTGTTGTTCCAACACGGAATGAAATGACGGCAGCCGCGGACGGAACGGAATGAATTAAAAGTAAGGGTTTAGACCCGTTGTGTTGTCGCATTTGGCTTTTAGGAAAATTAAAGATTAGGTGGACGGCAGATTTGTTTTAAAATGTGGTACAATAACGAGTTCAAAACAAAACACAATATAAGTTGCGAAAAAGAAGCAGGTACTAAATTTACACAAGAAAAATAATGTTTTTGACTGCCCTCTTTTACTGCTGTGAATTCTTTGAGAGTCCGTGACCTAGATCTGCCTAAAACTCATGATGACTAAACACAAAAAAATATCAATATTATGATTTCATTGATATATTTTTACTGAATAACGACTTGCTTCACAAACAATGTCAAAACTCTCGTTTACCTAAAACATGTTGCATGAAACTAAGCAAATTCAAGTCGCACCCAAATTTGCTTGCCAATTCACTATCTGCTAGCCATTTTGCTTGTCCACATGAAGCGACGGCACTGCGATAAATTGTCGCTGGTCTGGCGGAATGACGGGCTGATCCCCTTCATATTTCACAATTTCAAAAGGACTGTTTTCATACGCTTGAACCGGACAAGGTTGATGAAACAAATTAATGCCATCTTCCCATAGTCGATCGAACAAAAAATTACTTTCATTAGTACGTAATGCAGGTTTTTTTTTTATTAATACATTAAGATCATCATCCGCCAGAAGATATCCACTGCTGAACAAAGACCTCCTCCTACGGGGCATAATCCCCATGCTTAGCAGGTGCCTTAGGGATCGCAGAACGCTCACCGTTTACTAAGAAGACACTGCTGCCCGACCTGCGGTAGTTCTTGGCGCAGTTTTAGGACATACCTTTTTAAATGGTATAATTTTAGTAGACACTTCAATATAACATTACTAAATACAAGAGTGTAACAAAATTTTCTTAGAACACAAGTCAAGAAGCCACAAACGTAGCATAGAGGACAGTAAAACAAAACAAAACATAAAACTGGCTTTAAGTATCATATCAAAAATTAGGATCAAGTTACGAACAATTATTATGCGTATTCACGCCAACAATATTTAGTCCAAAAAGCTTACAGAGACGTAAGAAGTTGTAATCATAAGTCAAGACTAATACAAGTTGCAACGTCCCGTTTCGAACTTGGCTGGCTGTCGTAAACTTATCGCGGTTTAAATGGAAATTTATTAAGCCTACAACTATTTGTCAAAATTGTCCCCCAAAGGGTCCGGGCGTTGGTATTCACCAACTATCCTAAACGGCCAATTTGTTTAGAGAACCAAGGGAAATATGTTAGGATTTTCAATCAAACTTTAAAATTAAAACGTGTTTTCAAAGCTCGACCCTAAGCTGAACCCACTTTACCCTTCGAATCTGCAAAAAACTGGTATTTTTTATAGTTAGGCTTTGCGTTTGATCACAGCGTATTTGCTGTTAAGTGACGGGTGCGAAGAACTTGTTATACGAAATGCTCTAAAAGTCCTAAACGCTAACGAATATGGACGATCCTTTAGCACATTTTGAAATTCAGTAGCTCTGGTTTGTTGAGTTTTCTTTTCTTCGACTCATTGTTTGCTTTTGAGTAATGGTAAAAAGTATAAAGGCAATAATCATAAACACGACAACTTTGAAGAGGTTCATATTCAAAACCGGGGAGGCTATAATGTTATTCATGAATGTTTAAGGCAAGGAGTAGAGACTTGGACAGATTCACCACTTCAAATGGACATTGGTAATAATCGAACTGAATTACTTTAACCTTTCAGATAATTCTTATTATCTATTGCTTAGTTAGAGAGGTAGTTAGGTATTGTAATGTTTTTAATAAATTTAATAAAATGGTAACGACAGACTCAATTTAACGTGAGTTTAGTTCCCGTTTTATATAAATATAATGTATGCAAAATCACTTGCAAATCCTGATCCTAAAATGTTGTTCAGTTTTGCAACATTTAATTTAAACATTTGTAATTTGGGTAGTTCCAAAATTCCTATTATATTTTCCTTTACTATTAACTTCGTATTACGTGCGGACATGGGTAAGTTTATCAGACATCAAAATAGCGTGTCCAATAATATCTGCAGTTGTTTCTCTGATCATCTATATTCTAAGTTAAACCGAAGTGTTGTGAAATGTCGCTTAGACTTGTAACTTACGAAACAATGATACTAACTTAAACTCGGGATGTAAACTCGGCGTTATCTCAGTTTGATGGCGCACATAAATAACAGATACGGTTTATAGTCGACGAAGCTATTTTGTAAACTTTCTTACGTTTAATTAAAGTATTATATTCATATTAAGACATGAATATGTCTCGCTATAAGAATTCCTTGTTACTAATAGTCTTCTTCATATTTGTTCCACTCTTGACGGAACAGTTGTCGTGGGTTTGCTTTGAACTACTAGACGGAGCATTATGATTACAATATCTAAATTTAATTAAATCTAAATATGTATCCTCAGCAGAGAAGCATGACTATTATCAATTTATATTTTATCGGAACGACCAGTCAAGAACTAAACATTTTTTTTTTGTTTACGACCTGACTAATTATATGAAACGATTGGATAAAGACACGTTGTGAATAGTTTGACTGCTAACTTAGCCAGGAGGACAACAACTCTGAATAATTACAAATGTTGGCTATATTTTTACTTAGACTGCAGACGATCAATGGCCATTGTCAATATTAAAGGTAACCCATCGGTTATTTGCTAATCCGATTAGCAGAAAGCGATCGACGGATTAGAAAAGATAAAATGATCTGTGACTATATCAATTATGGAAATATTGACAATGGTCATTGATCGTCTTCGGTCGCCTGTACCAGTAAACTTTGCTAGACTGTACTACAATCTAAAAATAGCAAGAAGGTTATAGCTGTTAACAAATTACCAATGAAAAACAAGATAACTTATCATGAAAATGCAATAAACACGTACAATTTATAACCAACTACCGACTTAATCATAACAATTTTATACAATAAGTTCAAGGTAAGTAAGTTAACTTCAAAATGTGCATAATTATAACTGGTTCAAGTATCGCTAACGTATTCTTTCGCATGATGATTGTATCAGAGTTTTGCATTTTTAAGTGGATTTCGCTGTTTTGTTAATTTTATGAAAGAATTTTATTATTTGATATATCCTATCCTCTAATTTTATAACGAACTAGTTTTTACCCGCGAATTCGGTCGCGTGGACATGAAAAAGTATCCTATGTCCGTCTTTGTGATTTACAGTAACCCCTTATCAAATTTCATCAAGATCTGTTCAGCCGTGATAACGAGACAAACATCCAGACAGAGATACAAAGTTACTTCTTATACTTCGCTAAATGGCGTTAATCAATTTTTGTGCATGTTGTGACGTTTTTAATGAATTGACAGTACAGTTGTAATGTAGGGAGTTTTGAATCGCGCTAGCGAAGTTTTTCCTCGAGACGAACGTATTCATTTTTATACCTCGAACCTTTATTGGTCCTAATACGACTGCGGCTAAATATTTTTTATAATATTAGTTACAATTTAGTATGGTTTGTTGGTGACTGAGAAATCTTGCTTAGTAAAAATATGAAGTGTAGGTACTTCTAAACAGGAATATAAATATATTTAGAGAGTTAAAAACACAAAATATATGGACAATATGAACGAAATACAATAGTAACAGGATAGGCTCCATTAGCAGCTTTACAACGATTTCTAATAGGCAACGATGCGCGGACACTCCTGTATGATATGTAGAGTGGCCTCTAAACTTTCACATGGTAATCAAAATGTTAATTTTATAGTAGACGCTTTGCTAACTCAGGACATCAACAAAAATAACTTGAAAAGAGTAATTAATTCTTAAAGATAAATAATTCTACAAAATAAAGCCATACCTAACAAAAGCAAAAACTCAAAACTATCTATCTGCTTGTGAAGCTTTAGTAAAATGTATATAAGACATAAGACTAACTTAAATAGCTTGGACTCTTTGAAGTAGATACATTTTGTGTTTGCTTTAACACAGTTTTATATAACAAGAGCCAAAGAGGCTTTTTAACTGTATTGTAACTTTAACTGAAGTCTACCATTCCTACAGGTGCCTTACTTGTTTTTGCACTGTACCAATCATTATAAGATCGCATCTAGCTACATGCCTATAATATATGTAAATGATTAACTACCTCACCTCATTTTCTGAGTAACCTTGGGAGTTTAATAATTAATTACAATTATGTAAAACCGAATTCTGAATTTGATTTTCAGTTATTTTCTTTTATAATTTACCTTCAAGATTTTTATATAGACGGTTAAAAAATCTTCGTATTAAAATGATAATAGGAGATAAACTATAGTTAATTATATATAGACTATCATCGTTGTTAATATCATTAGAGTTTATTATGCAGTAAGTAATTATCAGCTTTTCTGAGTCACCTGTTGTTAAGTGTCGAATTAAGTGACGGAGTGGTCGAGGATAGTAAAAAGACCTAGCATTGAATGGTTATATAAATAAATCATTCTACATGATAGTCGCGGTTGGTCATATTATGCATTCTCCTTCGAATTTTTGAACCTCATTAAATTTCTCTAACTTTAATTCCGTATTCTCCGAAGGTACGAAAACTAACGGAGGTAACCAGTATTAGTCTGGGGTTGGGGGTTGGGGATTGGGGTATTAACTTGGGTTATCTTTTATATCTATTATCTTCTATATACTTAATAAAGTTTAATATGAAGTCTAAGCTACGTAATGTTTTCGCTAAATTATCTCCAAGATTTTACTTGAAAACTTGAGACATTGACATCGGGTAAATTTACGGGTATATCTACAGTATAGCACGATATAGTAAGTAAAATTCTGATATGATGACGATTTCTTATTTTGTCATCTAATTGGTTATCGGTGCTTGTTTCGTAAAGACTTACAGCTTAGCAAAGGTCTTTTTTATTCTAATTACATTACATACATTATCAGCCAGAAGACGTCCACTGCTGAACATAGGCCTCCCCCTTAGACCGCCACACCGACCGACAATGTGCCACTTGCATCCACCGGTTGCCCGCAACTTTCACAATGTCGTCGGTCCACCTAGTGGGAGGCCTGCCTACGCTTCGTCTTCCGGTTCGTGGTCGCCACTCAAGAACCTTTCTTCCCCATCGGTTATCGGTTCTTCGAGTGATGTGGCATGCCCATTGCCACTTCAGCTTGCAAACTTAACTTGCCTTAATCTAATTGGTTATCACAAATTAAAAGTTGGTAATTCCACTTTGGTGGAGTATAACAATATCTATTACAAAGTTGGATGACTGTCTGTGAATGATTATAATTTCGAAATTAATCATCCAAGATATTACAAAAAAATCGGGACGAATCTGTGATCAGCAGCTTGGGTCGAGCTGAAATTGATTAAGATGTTAATAAAAGATTCCAATATTAAAGTTTCATTGATTTAAAAAAGTTGCCATACTGTCCACATGCCGAAAACTGTGTCAGTACAGAGATGAGTCAGAATTTAGTAAATGCCGCAAATACCTGGCACCTTAATTCAACAAAATTAAATAACACCGCCTCACATTCGCGACGTCGTCGTGTTACATAATTAACTTTTTGGTTTAAATTAATTATTTTTAATTAAAAAAATTATCAGTGCCAAATCTTGTAATTTTTTTCTTATATGCTTCTTTTACTTTAAATATAGTAACGTCTAAATTTTCTTCAAAATATAGAACATTCTAAGGTTCTAATTTTGAGAATAAAACTTCAATTTCAAGAACTTAAAATTTCACTTGACTAAATTTCCGTATTTTTTAAATTAAATTTACAAGCATTTTCATAAAATAATGATAATGATATCCTGCTTCCACTCAAATTGATACATTTTAATTCCCAACTGTCCCCAGATACGAGAACACTCAATTAAATTACGAGCCAGTTTTGTCACGTACCTAATTTCCCTAAAACCTTTTTTCTCTTGTACAAAACCGCCTATCTTTTAAATGTCAAAACGACCCATCTTTATACTGGCGTTCCGCTGCGAGAGAAGCGATGTACAAAATCGTTTATTTGATATCTTCTTGTTTACTACAAAGGAGAACTTTGGTGCTATGGTACTGTACCTACCGTTATATAAGATCCTCATCATCATCAGCAAGAAGACGTCCACCGCTGAACATACTTGTCACTTGCATCCGCCGGTTGCCTGCGGCTTTCACAATGTCGTCGGTCCGTCAAGTGGGAAGCTTGCCTGCGCTGCGTCTTTCTGTTCGTAGTCACCACTCAATAAACTTTCTTCGCCATTGGTTATCGGTTCTTCAAACGATGTGCCCTGCCCATTGTCACTTCAGCTTGCAAGTCCTGAGAGATATGTCGGTGATTTTGGCTCTTCGGCAAATATTCTCGTTCCGAATTTCCGGAAAAAAAGATTATTTACCTACTACCGTGATTCGCAGTATTTTGCCGTGAGTCATTCTCTTTTAATATTACCTTCCCTTTGTAATAATGACAAAAACTATAAATTTTTAGAATAAGCAGTAACAGTTGACAATTTTCAATGAAACGCGTAAATGTATTTTCAAAACAATCTAACTATAAAGTTTGAGTGATATGATTGTATATTTTAGAAGCCTCTGCTCATAGCAGAGGTCTGCCTTATCAATGTCAACACGTCTCATTTTTTCCCAACACGTACTATAATTCTATTTTTTCTCATTACGAGTGATTTTTATCTGTTCATGCGCTCTATGGTCTGTCTCCATTCGTCACGAGTCGTCTGGATCTTATCGGTTGATGCCACTCGGTACAATACCTTTGAATAGACAGTATGGGGTATGTCTTAGACTTTTTAAGGTTTCCATATATTTGTTTTGAACTTCTGCTGCTTTTAATCATGCTATTCGTAGTTTGCTTCATGTATTCAGGTACTTGTTATGATGTTTGTGTAACATATTAACTTCATAACTTATGATGAAGTAGCCACTTATGAATAATACCTTTCATATTTTCCAATTTTGTTTTTTTTATGTTTTGCTGAAACGTGTGGTAGATAGATAAATCAAATGCAACAGAAATGACTTACATTATGACTCAAGACGTCTAGTTTCAGAATGCGTCAAATAGTCATTTTGACGCAGCTTAATTATAAGGATATCACTTTGACTTTCACTTACGTACTTACTTTTGCGACACAACGTTGACTTTGAATTCCTTACTGCATTTCATTATTCTTAGTGAGTATTTTAGTGACGTTTTTGAACGACAATTTCACCGTTATTGTGTGGCGTTTAGTTTTCGTGACGTTGATGTTTTCGTGTTAAATTGATGTTCATGGCATCCACTTTTCAACGACGCTCGCCATTAGGACGGCGTGGAGTCTTATAGATGAATTCGTCATGTTTAGTACCATCACTTATTTGTATAAAAATATATAAACGTTTACAATTATACGGTATTTGTGTTTGCTTTTTGCGTGCAATATAATTCGTCATAATAATACATTCTGCCCCTTACTACTATATCTACTATATCATATATTGTCTCCATAATAGGTTGCATATAACTGATCCTTTTAAGCGATGAGGCCACCAGTTATTATACTTGCTACAAGCTTTCTTTTTTTGTTTTATCTTTTTCTATCTATCTACAACTATATTTTGAAGTGTTAACTTAATATCTTTTCAAAACTAATTTTAAATTTTAAAAACTTATTCAAATTCAGTGCAGTACCAGACAGTACACCCAGGCTTTCAAAATATATATTTATAGAAACAAAGATTGAAACACAGTAAAAAAAAAAACAAACAACGTCAAAGCGTTCCTTCAAAACTGTACATCACGAAATAATCTTAATGTATCAAATTATTCAGTTCTTAATGTATCAATGTATTTAAAATATCAACATTAACTCATTTCAAAAGTAGAAAGTAATATTATAAAAATGTCTTAACAAAGTCTCATCGCGAAGGAAATTCAAAACTTTACACTTGTGATAATAGATGTACTCATTACGCATACGCACCAACTTAGGTAGCAAGTTTCTAGATTTCATACTCGCTTCGGGAAGCATCTAGATGTTTCCTAAGAAACTTCGAGAAGCGTCTAGATGTTATTTCGGAAACTTTGATTCGCATACGTATAGTTCTAGCTCTGAATGGGATTGAAAAGTCGAGTAGTATTGTAATAAGTATACTTGCCCCACATCCTACAGTAGCTGCATGGATTACCTATTGGACTGTTTAAGGTTAAAATGTTACAGATAAAAGTAATGAATGAACGAATGAATTTGAGCATCTTATATCTCAGATTGACGAGACGAGCCAGATGCATTGCGGTTTGTGGTTGTGAAATGTTCACGTTTAAAGTTCTGGTTGGTACTGAACTCTTATGGTCGAGCGTGACGCTCTGTCAGGCGAGCGATTTGCTCGTCAATAGGGGAAAACAAAATTTTAACGATTACAAAAACTCCACTTATTATATATGAAAAAAAAAACTGAACTGTTAATTTGACAGGGTTTCACAAAAATATGAAGCCACTGACAAATCTCCGTAATCTCAATTTACAACTTTTACTATTTTAACAAAACCTTTCAAACAGTATACCAAAGAACAACAACCACTTAAAAACGTTTTCCATTCATCGTAATGCCTTGAAACTAAGCATGGGTAAAACAATTTAGTAATAATATCGATATATTTCAAAAAAACAATCAATATATTTAAATCGAGAATATTTTTCATCTCGATTTTCAGTTTTTTTTCTAGTACCAGAAGTTTTTTTTATTTTTCTAGCAACAAGCTGAATATATTTTTACGGTGCTAGCCACAGCCAAAGGAAGTAAGTTTAGTAAGATAGATCTTACACTATTAATGCATTAAGAAAAAATTGTTTTGTTTCAGACTTGGATAATTATGTAAAACAGATATTCGTAATTTTAATATCAGACGATACTATTTTGATAAAACTATGCGTTACTTTAACTCACTCGTGTATTATTTTCTAAATTTTATAATTTATATATTTTATAAACAATCTGTATATGTGTATATGTATATAAAAAATGAACACCTATTTCCCTTGGTCATACCATAACTTGAGAATGGCTGGACTGATTTTGATGATTTCTTTTTGTTATGTTCATAATTGTTAGGACAAGGTTTGTATGAAGATTTTAGCGAGCTGCATCGCGAAATAAGTTGCGGGCATCAGCTATTTCCCAGTAAAAATATCGATACAATATTTATCGGCATATATTTTCACTTCCCCAACCCTACTTGGAACTCGCAAACTCCTGAATCCTCTCCAAGGATGTTCCCAACTCGCGTTAATCTTCAGAATGCCGTCTGCTTTAATGATATTGCAAATTGTGTTACTACTGCAACATTTTGTTTGAGGTTTTTGTTGTGGTGGAGAGGTAGCGAGGATTTTAAGCAAGGTGTCATAAACAACATAATATTAATATAGATAAAAAAAATAAGGAATCAAAAATGTTGATCGATCTCACTTAATACAGTTCTTCAAATAATCATAAATATACCTACAACCTACAAAATAAAATAAAAGTAATTTATGTCCGTCTCCCAGTCTTAAGGTATATCTATGCAAAAATTCAGTTGGATCCGTTCAGCCGTTTAGCCGTGATAACGTAACAAACATCCAGACAGAGAGAGAGAGAGACAGCTACTTTCGAACTTATAATAATAATTATTTAGGATAATTAGCTCTTAGAATTGCATCGAAAATACCGAGAATGTAAAATTAAAACATATTATTGACGAAACTCTTTAAGAATACGACTTAAAATTAATAAAAATACAAGTGTATGAGTGCTGAGTTTTTGAGATAAATAATATTTCCTGCCAAAAACTTCATTATGAAATGACCTCTACCAAAATGAGCTCTGCATCTAGGACCACTTTGTACAACATTCATAACTTTGTTTTTACGATGTTGGATATTTTCACCTGACTCCAGAGTTGTTACGAGTTTTGTTACTTTTAGCTGCGGTTGGAAGACGAATTTGCTTTGTTTTTGTTAGTTATGAGTCATTTATACTGCAAAATATTCATGACTGAGCTTTTAGCTACAATATTTAAACAGATTGCTTAGTGTCTGTTTTCAAAAATTTAAGTAAAGTATTATTTGTTACATTTGCCCCTAAATGTGTTATAATACAGTTATGGTAATTTACATATGGTGTTATTGGACAATGGACATGCATATATATAAATTGCATTATTGTTTGTATTACACATATGGTTATAGTATTTATTCAAATTTTAGAGAGATGACCCATGTTGGTATCAAAGTAGCACATTCGTTTGATTTTACCCCAATCTACTAAATATGAATAGAATAAAATAATAATATGAATGTGAAATAAGACATTCGATTTATTTTTCGCTGCTCATCATACAAATGGAACAAAACTCGATACATCCGAAAGCCATACATCCCATGAACGAGATAAAAATTCCAACTTTTCCAGACTCGAAGCAAACATCAAAACACTAATGCAGGGTATATTTATCATGTCATAAAGTGAACAAATGACTCGACGATCGATGCAGAAGCATTGGTGCATCGCTCTCATAAACCGAGCACACGGATGGACCGAACACGAATGTACATAAATTTGAAATAACCAAAGCAATATAGTAAGGGAGAATTGAATTTAGATGAAGTATTGGTCAAAGGTTAATAGTAACAAAAGTTTTAAGCAAAGGTATTCACTGTAAAATAAAACACGGAAAAAAACTATTTTCAATATTTGATTCATTAATACACTTACATTAAAAATTAACTTACACATTAAAAATAAGTTAGCAACTACACCATATTTAAGAAAACTATTGTGGCTTAATCACATGTGAATAATATCCCGGTAAAAATAATTCAAACTTGGTCAAATCAAATCAAATTTAATACACATCTACAAATCCACAAAACTTTCCACTTAAAATCAGTTAACGTAATAAATTACTACAAACAAAACACAATAGGAACATGACCCCTATAGAAACATGTTTAATCTGATCCAAGCCGCACACAAAAAAGTCACTTACACAAATGTATAAGCACGAGCAAGATCTGATACAAAATATACAATATACATACTAAATCATCCGAAACCGCTATTTTTCAAAGTAGCACCGGAATAATGAGCTTTTGTCCGTAAACTTTTCCCATCAGACCTTAAGGTCACAAGGTTTGATCTATTCGAGCCGATAGCATTTTCAATAAACATTGTGCGGTCGGACATATAAAAACTTCACTTGGTACCCGGCGCATGTATGTGTACGTGACGTGTTAGCTAATCTATGCGCAGATGGGATAGCGGTTAGCATTATGCCTATGATGGTTGGTACTTATTGAGTCGGGGGTAATTTTGGCTTGCTTGCAAATAATATTTAGTTTTATAGATAAGCCTGATATGGGAATAATTCAAACCAAACTGTATTATCTAATTTGTATATTATTATGTATTTGTGACTATGCGAATTGCCAATGAATCTATTATCGTTTATTTTCCGTATGTTCTGAATATCTGAGCTAAGATTGATCTTTTCCTACAGCTTTCCTATAAACTCTTTTTATTTTTCTTCGTACTCACAAAATTCCTCGTCGTGTCCCAGCCACACGTTCTAGCCACAAAACGTAACAGCCTTCACATCGATCGGAGTCGCTTCTGCGTCAAATTTCTGCTCTATGACCGCCTTCAGTGTAGCCGCTCGAACGGAATACATTATATGCAGGAAATCACGAGCAAGTCCACTAACCAATTTATCTTTGAAAATCATAAATCCTAGTGTATAATGATATTTTGCATCCGCTGTTTTGATATCTTTATTCGGTTTAGTCCTTTTGGGTCAACGAAGGCGACATGGTTCTGCGTTTGTTGTTATGTTTCTTTTGTAACTATTGCAAATGTAACTATATACTAATAAGTTTAGTGTTTACGGTTACGTTTTTTATATCATCGACCGATCTCTATTACGGATTCTTAAAATGCAAATAATTTTCATTTAAATTTCTCAAAATCCTGAAGTTAAATATCACTTTGGATGTAATTAATTTATAAGATTTTAAGCTTACCAGTGAACATTTTCAAAAATTTATATTTACCGTTTCAACATTATTCAGATAGTAGATAAATCGAATAAACCGCATTGTCAGAAGAAACAGCTAAAAGTTCAAGTCTTAAATCAACTCTTAGAATACAAAAGCAAACTTTAAACTTGTTTGATTAAAAGTTTGCTGTTTTAAGTGCATTGCTAAGTTTCTTAGTATATTTATTTGCTCTCTATATTTTATAAATCGTTTTTTACCACCATATCAGATTTTTATTTTATGTATATTTACGCCATTGCGATAAGCCATACGTGTAATATTATCGTTTTTTTTTTTTTAAGAGCAGACTATCATTACTAAATCTAGCTTGGTTAATTGGGAATATTAGATTTTGAAAAGGTTAGATCTTGAGAAAATTACAAAACTTATGAATGTTACTCAAACTAAACACAAAATACTAAGTAAATCTATGTAATGTGGTAGCGATTAATTTAATACCAAAATAATATCCAGATGGTATTGAAACGGTAGCAAGGGGAATAAAAAAACGTAGGTAGGGCTCTCGCTCGATACAGATCTGAGAGCGCCGTTAAGTGCACATTCCAGTTTCAAGCCACTGGGTCAACTTAGAAACGGCCCCTGGTCAGGAATAGCACATTTAACATGACAATTATCGATTACTATCCACTTAACGTTGAGGTGAAACTTTATGATAAGTAAAACCAGATTGCTGTGTAGTTTTCAATGCAGTGTATAAGTTATAATTATTTCAATCTTCAATTGATGAGGTTATCATGATCACGGTATTTTTTTTAGGATAGTTGTGAGCAGGTTAGTGTAATAATTTCATAATAACTTTATAATATACTAGCTAGTACCCGCGACTTGTTAGCTTGGGCCTACAAAAAATGACCTACAGAAAAAGTAGCCTCCGACCCTCTATGCAATATTTCAGTTTGATTCGTAACGCGGCAAACACCCAGACAGAGAGACACATAGACACAGAGACAGAGTTACTTTAGAATTTATAATATTAGTATTCTTGCAATTAAGAATATCTTTGAAAGACAAGTGAATACATTTGTTGTTTTGGTAATGATTTGTATGAAATATTTACTGAAATTTAATGGATAATATATGTGTGTATTTTTATATGTAATTATTAGATGGATAGATAGATAGATAGAAACTTTTTATTGTGAACACCGGAAAACCAAAATCACATACAGAAAAACCTTATAAAATAGTTTCATAAGTGGCGGCCTTATCGCTAAAGTGAATCTTCCAGGAAACCATTGGATGGAAAGAAATTAACATATTTATCATAGGCGACGGCATAGGGTAGGTATTATTTTGCTTGACAGAATATTTTATTTACGAATATCAGTTAACATTGCACTGCATGTATTTATTTTACCAACAAATAAGCCTCCGACTATCCAGGTTTTGGCATCAACATAATTTTAAAGAAAAACGTACTTTTTTTCCTTGTCTGCTTTTTTCTATTCGTTTATAACTTGTATCTACTAATGAGTTGGAAAAAGAAGTTGGTTAAAAACAATCAGTAAGAATAGTTTTACAACATTTATATTATGCCTCAGGCAATTATTAATTAAATGTAAAATTAATGCAACCGTCATAATAATTTATATCAGGTAATCTTAGAGCAGTATTAAATGCAATCAAAGTCAATTTATATATTCTACCGTGTTCTCGGACTTCCATCATAGTTAAATCTTGAGTTTCGAGAATAGGAACTAAGAAGCCAACTGCTACAAACTAAAACAAAACCACTACTGAATAGTAACTATTGCTAAGCCAATCTATTATAAAACAAAAAAAAAAAGTAGAGGTACAATTACTTAAAAAGCGCGTTATCTTGAATACAGCTATTCTAAATCTTGTATTTTTTGCAAAAGACTACCATTTAAATCATAAAAACGCCGCAAGCTAGGTTTGTCTCTTACATCGTCAGGAAGGTCATCCGACCAGAAATATAACAATAATACGGCTTGGTTTATGGCTAGGTAAAATATATTTTATTACAATGACTACATGATTACAACTTTGCATTGGTACCTGAATGATAATTATCTTTTATTCGTTTAAAAATGTATTTACTACTCAAAAACTAAAATCGTAATAATTTTCCATTACATTCTATAAAGAGAAAATATGATGAACAAATTATAAAGATTTAGTGTAACAATCAATTTTGATGAAGCCCTAATATTTCTAGCAGCCAGTAATGAATAAATATCTTTAGGCTTAATATAATTTTCTATTCAAATAAATTGAGAGCAATCCAATCCCACTTCACTAATAACAAGTTATGAAATCAAGAGTTTCGTTCTCGCGACCTCTTTGCCGTGACTTTGATTCATTATGTCCATTGTATCATTTGGTTCGGTTGTTTAATCTATTTTTAGGTTTTTTTTTTTCTTTAATTTGTTTCATGTTATTGATGAACCTTTCCAGATAGCTTATGTTTACTTTGCTTGCGTATCTTAGCTTAATTTTAGTAAAACCTAGTAATTTAAAAAGTCTCAGTCAATTAGTTTATTGAACTTCATAAAATGGTCATAATATAGTTGAAGACAGTATAGTATTCTACGCTGTACTTAATGCTTAAACTTTATATCAGCCAGATGAAGGCCAAAACAATAAAGTATATTGTCAGATTTAACGACACCTTATTAATGTTCTTATTTGTGTCGAGGGGAAAATTATTAAAATTGAGTAAGAATTAATCTCAGCGAATAAAGTTGGGTAGTCAAATACCTTGACTTTTCAATTTAATTCTTCAATTAGAATATACATTTCAAGGTTTTGCGTGAAACGTCTTTCATGTTGTTATATATATTTGTTATGTAGATAAATGACATAGATATGAAACAAACACGGGCCAAAACATCTTCAAAACTACTTTCAGAACTGGCGGCTATATATAATTACCAGCTGCTTACCCGCGACTTCGTTCGCGTGGCTCTACAAAAAAGCCTGTCCCTCTCCACCCCTTAAACTACGTCTGTGCAAAAATTCATGTCGATCCTTTCAGCCGTGATAACGCGACAAGCACCCAGACAGAGAGACGTAGAGATAGAGAGATATAGTTACTTTCGCATTTATAATATTAGTTAGGATAATAATCGTTTTATTTCAGGCAACAGGAATGACTTAAAAACACAGGCCAATATTAATATTATAAATACCTAGCTCTAACTATACTACACACACATACTATATGTTATAGTTACACTAAACTAATATTTTCTAGACATTTTGTCTTTTTAAATTACGTACTGATTATGTTCCATAATTGTTATATCTAAATTGTTTTAATGGTCTTACATTGAAAAAAACAAATGATATAGTTTTTTAGTATGCAATTGAAATGTTAATTATTGCATCAAGAAACACAAGATTCAATGCCATCGTAAAAAACGTACGTGATACATATAATTTTGAAAAGACCTTGCTCCGAATATTGCGCGGTACGATCTTTAAAGGTGACTCCAAATTTTGATTACTCCAAGAACAATGATAAAAAATCGATTGTTACCGCCTGCCCGGAACTCAAACCGACGCAGCTAAATTGAGAATTAAATTAAGCTGGTCATATATTTAGCGTTATACTGTATTTTTTATCGGAGTGCTGGCGATTGACGTCGATAGGCGTTACGAACAGTCTGTATCAGAAAGGGGAGTTCGGTCACGTATTGCTTACTTTTAGCCCAAAAATAACCTTTATTTTTTTCATTCCGGTAAGAATGAAACGTGCTTATTTTAAAATGGGTTTATATAAATATACGTTTTACATAAAAAAAATGTAGCTCCCATTGATGAACTGGCCTTGTTGTCACCATTCAGTACATTGGTTAAAAAAGATAGGCCAAGACTAAGTTTAAGCATAAAGTTATTTATACATGTTTTCAAGTTAATATTTATAATGTTATTTCAAGTTAATATTTATATTGTTATTATGTTCAATATACATAATAAACAGCGAGATTTTAGTAAACATATTATTCTAGTGACATTGAAACTTTAAAAACACCTTCAAATTTGTTCCAAAATTCAATATTGGCATTACATACAAACACATGACAATACAATTTACAATATATGTGCAATATCACACTAATATTATAAATGCGAAAGTTTGTGTGTAAGTATGTAAGTGTATTTGTTGCCTTTCAACTCTGTAACCGCTGAACGGATTTGATTGAAATTCTGTATGGAGGTAGCAACCTGTATTCATAAATAGGCTACTTTTTATCCCGGAAAATATTCGGTTTCTGTAGAATTGCGGGTGAAACCGCGGGCCGCAGCTAGTAGTACATATATCAAAATATAAAAAGAAGTAGATATATAAAAATATTATGACCAAAATTTTACTACCTTCACAACTAAAAAAAACACTAGTCGGATTACACATACATACACATAGACTGCTGAAGATCTATAATATAGATGATCCAAATCATTTGGGCCGCCAACAATTGCTAGCTAAACCAACGTTGTTTTTGAAGTGTCCTATAATATCAGAGAACATGTTTGTAATTATTATCGTACAGTATAAAACAAATAAAGCTTCGAAAACAAATATAGCAGAAACCGCAGACAGTCGGCTCAATGTGTATTATTATGTAAATTAATCGATCACAGCATTAACTTAGCAACACCATTGTAACATCAAAACAAGCACTGTACTAGAGACTATTCTTAGTAAAATATTTATTATTCGAATAATATTCGAGTTGTCATTTAATTTATTTTGATATCCGTTAGACCATGTTGTGCCACTACCCAGGTAAACGCCTCCCTAATATCTTCTTTTGTATTTCCATATTATTTGCCACTTTTTCTGATATTTATTAGTGTGATGGTAGAACGATTTTAATTTTTTGTTTTTATTTATTCGTATATACAATTTAATATCGAATCATTCGAATAAACCATTCCATTTCACGCACCTCTACTTCGTATACATATATGGATATCCCAAATGAGTACGCAAACACACGTAATGGATATCGACCTGTTTGTGAGTGAACTTCGAATGTTTGAATGTGTGCAAGGCATTGATTTGTAATTATTAGTAATGACACAGATTTGACACCAACTTGAACAATATTTGCCTATTTCTAAATCATACATGTGATGTCTTAATCTGCGCTTGTTATGGTGATTTGTCTTATGGAACCTAAAGAACATTAATTAAATTATAAGTTTTTTTTTTGTTAGTATTCTGATCGACATTAATATGTCCTGCAGGGTTATTTTTCTTATGCAAGAACAGGACACCGTTACGATTATATATACGTTTGTCTCATTTTTCGCGAGATGAAGAGTAGATAAGATATTGTCGCTGTGCGCATGCTGGCCCTGATGGACAAGATTGCCTCAAAAGGGAGATCAAAAATTTCATAAAGAGTGGATGAAGAGTTTTATCTAGCAGTGTATCGATAGATGCTAAAAATAACAATGGAGATGAAAAAACTGCAACTAATGTAACACGTTAATACTATGAAACGATTTAGGTATCTTTGATATACTACCAGATATGTTTAATATTTTTTGAATAAAAAAGAACGCATCAAACTCATCAGAGACGCCTCACTAGGTTTTTCTTTTTCGGACATCCTACGCAAAGCCATAACCGAAAAAAATAACTACATAAGAAGAATAACAATGTCATACACAAAAGTGTGTACCCTCGAGAAATCTGCTTAAAACTAGATGTCACTTACGTATTTAGCCTGCTAAATTATATAGCTGTACATATAGTACATAAATAATAAATATAAATAATAAAAAATTATAGCCGCTATAAAAGCCGATGAAGGAGTTTTGGCGGGAACGTGAAGAAATCATGTCGCGTCATTTTATTATTTTCCAAAACTTGTGTTATTTCGAGTGTTAATGTGTAAAAACGGTGAATTTTTACCCGTTAAGTGTTTGTGAACATGCACGAGTGTTGGTGAATGATATAATGTCGTGAAACGTGAATTTTCGTGTTGTTTCCAAAACTCCATAGAAAGTTCTAGAAAAGTTTTCACCACTTTACTGGGGCATGACTTGGACTCGACCGTGACTTGCTTTGCTCGCCTTTGACTGTGACTATGACTTATTTGACAATATTCACCAAAACTTGAAAAAAATATGAGTATACTTGACACTGACAAATGCATAAGACGTGCGACGCCATAATCCTCTTAGGAGGAAAGAGAAAAAAAAAAAAGCCGATGAAAAATAGTATCATTATAAATATGTCCGCTAATTAAGATTTATTTCAAATTAAATTGTAATTTATGACGTAAAAAAATTGTTTCAAAAAATAATGTTTTCAACGCCACCTCTTAGAACCTAGCGTGTTTGTTTAATTTTACCGATATTAATAATGCAAAAATATTCATAACAAGTCGCGTTTTTATCCGTATCATTACGAATGCGTTAGCTTGGATTTCTATTTCAAGTCAAGCAGAAATTGTGACGATCATGTCGCAGATTATAGCACTAGCGACATTTTACGTCCTTATCAGTACTATAATCAAGTTACGCATTAAAGAAATTAGCACACTTTGTACAATCTCTCTATGGTTATGGCATAGTTATAATATAAGAGTTCCAATGTCCATAGAATTAATAATTCAAACACTTTCCCGGTCTTGAATCGTACCTGGGACCTCCTGCTCATAAGGCAGCCATGCTATCAACTGACCCAAGAAGGTCGTCAAAGGAAAATAAACTCTGTCAGCTACAAACGTTTATCAAAACACCAAAATATATAAGATACATGTAACGATTTTTAAGCAGTTTATCATTCAGAATTACCGTGATCATATTTGCTGTTCCTTACAACAACGTAGACCCGCCATACCTGAGGGAAAGGGTAAATATTTTATTCATAAAAAATCTCAACCCGAGCAGTAAATAAAAATGTTGTGAATAAACTAGACACAACGCATCCTTTGGATAGAGAAAGGATAGGAGATGTTATCACGTTAATCATTTACAATATACATGTTATACAAAATTCTGACAAGAACACGTTTAGTGACCATCTCGTTCACCGTGGGCTTATTCCAAATTCAGCTATTGTAGGTATTATCAATAAAACTAAAAATCGTGGTAAATGTCCCGTGAGTATTATTCCTCCTCCTTTTTTTTGGAAGTGCGTGAAAAACAATGATTTAAACAATATAACATTACGTCAGATTTGTTATATCTTCAAAATTCAAGTGGTCAATGTTGTATAAAATGTAACTAAAATTCTAAACATTTGTAAAGTACGTTTGTTACAACATCGTTATATCATGAAAGAAATTAGGACCTCTCTCCTAGACTAGTCATGTTCGCGACAATCCTTGACTTATACTCGATTTATATTCACTTCCTCGTATTCATGTTGAATTTTCTCTTGGCTCACTGTTGTCATAATAGGAATTTAGTAAAATTCTGCAGGCTCAAGATTTTATAAACTCTGCTGGTTTATTTGAAACAAACGATATAGTTTTTTTTATCGTGAATCTGTACAAAAACTTCAGCAAAGTATGATTTAAACAAGTATAACAAAAAAATACAAGAACTTCTGCTTGGTAACTAGAATGTAATAAAAAAAGTTCTCCCTTTAAAAAGAAATGAATTGAACACGTAATTTTCACCTGAGACCTTTAAAATACAGATTCTTATAAATATGACAAAATTTTAAAATAAAAAATTGAAATTGTATCGTCATTCTGACTTATTATCTGAAAACACAATAGAGAAGACCCATCTGTGTTACAAAGGAGGTCTTGTAGTGGTAAGAGCGCACAATAAAGCGCGACCAATTATTGCGATTATTTTTCACCCAGGACGAAACGGAGAAGTTACAATATTTAAAGCTACGGCAGTTACCTCGGGATTCTGAAACGTTTGTTAACTTTGACAACAGATTAAGTCTTTTGCTGTCATTGTCATTTGCTTAGTGCCAGACAAAGGCAGCATTAGAATTAATCTCTTGTCAAAATAAACAAACGTGTCATAATCTCGAGGCTAGTGCCATTAATGATGGTTAATTCAAAAGAAATCAAAATTAATATAAATAGCAATGTTAATCTGTCCTCATATATGTTACTAGATGAGGACCATACAAAAAAGGAGAGATACAGATAATTTCAGTTCAAAACTTAAAAATATGTGACTTGATGCAACACGTCAATATGCTATAATCATGTCGAGTCAAAAAAAAATGTCGCAAGGCATCATTGCCCTAGTGGGGTCTTACCCTATTCAGAGTACCCTTAAATCGACGGGTCCAAAAGTCTTTTGTTGTAGGTATTCGAGGACGACTGGCTTACATCTTTATTATTTTCTTGTCTTTTAAGGTTTTGTGTTAAAGCAAGAACAACCCTTTTCAATTCTTTATAATTTCGGAGCTGCTCCCTTTGTGGCTTGACTTATAAGGTCATAAATTTAAAAGGTGTAAGTAATAAATTTAAAAAGAGGCAGAAGAAAGCCCATTGTCGTTTTATTTTTATTCGGATATCAGTGACCACACTTGAATCCTGATTTAGGGTGGGTAACACCATCTAGGTTAACTTTAAACTACAGTCATAACTGCAGCTAAAACTTCTGTCAAGCAGAAAAAGTTGTTGCACCATTGCTATGGTCAAAATAACGCATGCTGGCTTAACTTCAAGGTTAAGGTTAAAGTTACAGTTAATTTAACTATAACAGTAACTTAAGCTGGGATAATGGTGCAACCCAGCCTTAGTGTTTTGTGAAACAGGTTGCAGGTCAACGATTTTTAAAAGAAATTGTTTACTAATAAGAAATCCTATAATAATTATTTAACAGTAACAACTTTATTTCTCGAATACCTAACTATTTATAGACCTTAATAGTTAGTTTTTGTAGTAATGGGCTCTCTTGCAGAGTCCGCCTGGGGAAGTACTACTCTTTTGCCAGTTATTCAAACGCCAAGCAGTAGTGTGCAAGCATTACTGTGTTCCGGATTTGGCAATATTTCAAGCATAATTATTACTGGGCATAAAGAGAATTAACATATATCATCTCAGGGTGAAGAGCGCAGTGCATTGCCGCGTATGGTTATGAACTATTGATGTTCAAAATTCTGGGTGGCACTGAACTGTTATGGGCAAGTGTGACGCTTAACATTAGGTGAGCGACTTGCTCGCCTCTCTACCGACTACCATAAAGAATAAAATATTTAAGTCTTATCTTAATGCTTCTCAACTTCCTTATCAAATCAAATTTTTATTTGCTTCTAATTTTCTAATCAAATCTAATAATACACCTGATTTAAATTCAAGAACGGATGTGCGAACCATTAAAAAATATTTATTAGTGTGAACTTTTTAAAATAATGTTTTGAATATAACGGATTTGTCTAAAACAGTTGTTTCGTTGTTATAACACAAATGGTGATAAAATCATTATTTTACGAGAGTTTCTGAAACAGTGATTCTTTTGAACCTTTGATTAAACAACTGACTTTTATTTTGCTACAAACATCGTAATTTTTAAATTAACTGTCATTAATAGGTGTTTGTCATTCGAAATTCATAAATTTGTTTACGAATTATCTCCAAACTTTTTACAACTACACTCAAAGTGTTATCGACCTTGTTCTGACAAAAAGTTTGAGGAAATACACGTCGCGATAATTTTTAAATTATGCATTTTACTCTAATTTGGACGATTGGTCTTTTTTATTTTGGGTTTTACGACTTTATAAAACGACATTTGACTCAAAATAGATTTTGGAAACCAACGTTAATTTTTGATTACAAACTTTTTATTTTTGGATTGTGCTCTAACTTCTCTTTTTTAATGATGTTTTTTTTTTTTTTTTCACCTTATTTGTAATATCGCGACTTGATGTTTCTTTGACTTATTGTCAACTTGTAACTAATCAACACGAGTAGTTAACAGTAGTATCGTTTTGCAAAATATCTGTTTATTTTGCTTTTGAAAGTATCTTTTAATATTTTTCTTCAAACGATTTTCATTTATGAGATTTAGGATATTCATTTTTGCACACAGCGGTAAATTTAACTATTTTTTTTTGGCTTGCTTAAGTTTGAAAAGTATATTTTATGACATGATATTATCGATTTTGTTTTTAATCGTACTAGATTAATGTAGTCTGAGATCATGGCATGAACTGAAAAATAAATAAAAAATGCAAATAAAGTTTTTGGAGAAAAAAAATTACTATTTACAGTTTATACAATATATCCTTGGTTATTTGATACGAAAAGTATTACAAAAAAAGTAATAAATAATGTGAAATGAATTAAAGTAAAGTGAAATTAAATAATAAATTACAGGATATCCTGTAATTTATTATTTAATTTCACAATATTTTACCGCTTATACTTTTTTTTTGTAATAAAATAAAAAAATAAAATGTACTCTAAAATTTTAACGCTAAATAATTGTATTTTCGTGTTTCCTCAAGGAAGTCATTATAAATCATCTTCAAAGTTATCTAAAAGAACCTTCGGCATGCAGAATTCCGGAGTAGTAAGTACTGGCGATTTGCTAACACGGAACCGATGAGGCCTTGGCTTAAAATTGATAGACCTACTCAGTGCCTCGCTCAGGGGAGCGTATTATGACCTTATTTTATTCTGCTTGTTTTGTATGGAAGTGACGTGCGTTTGTTAAGTTTAGAATTCGTGTTTTACGTGTCTTGTTTCCGATTTGTAATATATTATGTATGATGTTTATATCATAAATTTGACAGGTTATTATTAACATAAATTGTGTTGTTATTCACAAAGTTCATCAATAATTTAAATAAACATCGTAAGTTATTCGATAACACTTTTAGTCTCACAGAGAGCCAGTTGACCAACCAGTAAAGCAAAACATCCTGAAGAAACCATTGCTTGGGTGTATTTTACTTTTAAGTAGTCACTTTCTAGTACTACCCTCAAGTTGTAAATATTTCGCCACAGTTGACATATATAGTGTGATCCGACAGCCTCACTTAAAAATAATTTCCATTTCAACCAAACTGTGCTTACCGTCTTTAACCACTTTATACAGCTTGTCGAGCTTACTGCGTTAGTAAATTGTAAAAGTAAAATACAAGTATCATTGACCAGAAAAATGGAAAATAGAGGTATTTTCAAACGTTACTCTACTTTAAATAGTACTCAAAAACAGCCTCTAATTGTGCCGGTCCGTAAATAGTTTCTGTAAAAAATATACACGTGTAGAAACGAGATTATGGCGTTATGTTAACCTTCCGTTTATGGAACGAATGTCTATAATTCTATCACAGAATAAAAACAGAGAGAAAACTCATAAACGCTCTAAACTGTATGTGCAGGTGATTCGATACATATGCATAATATATATCTTCTATCCTTACTAATATTATAAATGCGAATGTAAATCTGTCTTTCTATCAGTTTATCTCTCTCTCTCTCTTTGTCTGGGTATTTGTCGCGTTATCACGGCTAAACGGCTGAACGGATCGAGTTGAATTTTTGCATAGATGTAACTTGAGGGTAGGAGAAGAACATAGGCTTCTTTTTTTTATTGGTCTACTGTTAACAGAGTCGCAGTTAACGCTGGTATAATATATTTTAGACACCGTGTGACGGGATTTGATTAAAAAAAATACAGTTGACACAGTTACAGATGTCTTCGGTAACACACTGCGCTCGCAACTCTGAGATCACCTGTTTCATATTAAAGAAAATACACATTTAATTATGTTATTTTAAGGTCCTTAGAAGTTGTTTATCTGTGAGTTTTCTTATCTATATAGCTATTATTATTGCGCCCGCGTCGTTCTGCCGGTAGAGTTTACTATTATGTATTCAATGGTAGAGTCATGTAGAGTCGTAGAGTCGATTACAAGGGCAGCAGGTCTGCTTCCTGGATCGAGATCGGCCCTATCTATCGCTACGCAAATCACAAATGTAGCATTAGCTTTTGCCGTGTTTTGCAATTTTCAAGGTGAAATCTTAACATAAGCGGAATTTGTTAAAATATATTGGAAAATATATAATGAATCAAAAAACAAGGACAATTAAGGAGAAACAAACATACTATTACCAAAAATGTAATTTTTATTTTATGCTAACGGGAGTTGATTTTGAAAAAACTGTGATACCCGTATCTTTTTATTTTTCTTGTAGAGTATCCATATAAAGTTTCATACAAACTTCAACACCCCATTTCACTCCTTTAGGGGTCGGTTTTCAAAAAATCCTTTCTTAGTGTGCGTTTACACCCCTCAATAAACATATCCTGTAAATTTCAAATCTCTACGTCCAGCGGTTTAGGCTGTACGTTGTCTATAGGTCAGTCAGTCAGGACTAAGCCTTTTATAGGTATAGATGACATTTTCATGATGCCTTGTATTGTATTTACATGAAAAATTCACCTCGAAAGCTTCGAAAAACATCGCGAAGCTCATACAAAAGCGGTTTAAAAGTGAAAGTGGCAGTTAAAGTCCTTGTAAAGAGTTATTCAAAGAAATTAAGTAATAAAGAAGTTAAATTTTTAATAACAATCGCATTAAAGTGCTCGAAATGAGTGATCGCGAGATAAAAGTACGAAATACTTGCTGTAGTTTATGAGTTCTTGAAGTCGGATACTTCGTTATTTTCGGCGTATTTTGTCATGCGAATGAAAAAGCGTTACTTTTTTGTCTACCGTACAATGTGAATTAATTGGGCTTAAACTTTTGGATTATATTTAGACCTTGAACAGTCTCTGGGTAATCCAATCCGTTTTTAAATGATAAGTTAGATATTTTGTTTTAGTTAGTATTTAGTTTTTTAGTTAAAAAAGGATTGCACAGAAAAAAACATACTTAGAAACGAATATTGCACTTAGCGTTATTTTTTTTTAGGAATTGATAATTATTACTATTTTGTTCCTTGTTTTTTCTTGCATTCCCATGCAGTTTTCCATCTTTCCGGGAAGTAAAAGAATGGACTTATCTAGTAATTTATTTTATGGTTGACAGGCTAGGCGTTTGACCACAACTCATCTAATGTTAAGCGACGGTATGCGAGCGTTCGGTCACAAAAAATCACACAAACATAGAAACAGTTTGTATTTGTGATATAGTGAACTGTATTTTATTTATAACTAGTTATTACCCGCGACTTCGTTCGCGTGGACATAACGAAAATCCTATGTCCATCTTTGTGATATACAGTGACACCTTATCAAATTTTATCATATACATTCAACCGTTTTCTTTCTTTCTTTTTTTGAGTTTTGTATGGATTGACAGTTGTAATGTAGGGATGTTCTGAATCGATCAAGCGAAGTTTTTTCTTGGAGACGAACGTATTCATTTTGATACGACGAAGCTTTATTGGTCCCGATACGACTGCGGTTATGTAAGATACGATTATATTCCTCTGAATTATAATATTAGTTAGGATGATTATTGTTCTCTTAAAATATCTCAGCAAAAGTTCTTGAAGTTGATTCAAGCGCTTAAAAACACAAGCCACCTAGCCGCGGCAAATTGTGCACTACAAAAAATTACCCAGTAACAATAAGTAGTGGGCAAAAAACGCCACAAAGGGTTTACAAATCGACAGCTGCTGCCGTAGATTATCACATAAGTACCCCACTTCTGACCCAAAGTCAGCATAGTTTGAGGAAAGTGCGGCTGTGCTCTGAAATCTGAAGGTTAGGCTAGCAATGAACCAATGAGGCTGTAATGTTACAGGCCTGGTTTTACTGACACGTTGAGTGCTAAGGTCATCTCTAGTGTGCAATCTACAGAGCTTAACCTTTGGTTACTGTATTTTACTCATAGATTATATTCAAGTAACTTGAGTTACTGTGAATGCAAAGTTAATCGTAAAACATGATAATCAATTGATATAATTAATTCATAATGAATAATGCGACATTTACCTTGTTATGGTTTCCTCACGATTTTTTCCTTCATTGGGATTGGAACCCTCGCCTTGCGGCGTGCAATCCGAACGCGCTAACCACTGCTCTATCATCTAGAAAACGTAAAAACGTTTTTTTTTCGTAAAATGCTGTTTTTGCATTGTAAACATTATTGTAGCTTTCAGAAAAGAGATACACCTACACTACATTTACCTAACCTACGGTTGCTCACAGCTGGGCTTGATCAAACCACACTACCAACACAACAACTCATAATTACAAGACCAACACACGAGCAAAAAAATGCCTACCTCTAGTCGAGTCACCTTGAGACTAGGCTAGTGGGCGTACCGAACGCTCCAAACTTGATTTAGTTGCCATCTGACAAACCCTTTTTTTGTCCTGAATATAAATAAAGACCAGAAAAAAAATAAACTCGGTTTTTTCCTTTTCCTTTCTTCTCTTCTGACTGAGTGAAGCGAAAGTAAGATTTAAATAATAAAAACGAATATTCGCTTATGTTCTTACTTTGCGGCGGCATTTTATTGCTTGAAACTTGAACCGACTTGAATGACGATGGCGTTGTTGCTACCCGCTTCTGACATTGCGAAATTTCTTTAGCTCGTCTTAGTTCACGTTTATGACGTGAATGTTCATATCTGCGACAAGGGTACGGGGGATAGTGCCATAAACTTCGCCCGTGAGCGAAGCGCAAATATGCTTCTCTTTATCGAGTGTACTTTTCGTAAGGAAAAACGAGCCATATAGATAGGTCGTCCTCACTGCGCTTCCTACATTTGATAATGACTTCCTGCGTCCTCAAACATCCTCGTTAGTCAATGCTTTATAACACTCGAATACGCGGAAACGTTTACTGCACATAAAATACTCAAGCTGCTCACTTGAAAAATAATTAAAATTGGGTCACGCGTAACGCACATAGAATAGTATTATAATTACACATTCTACGTGTGTATCGTAAAATTTTCCGCTGCCGAGCCAGTTTCATATTTCGAGCTGTAATAATAATTCCTATGATAACAATATCATTAATAGTAAGGACACAGACTTAATGTCGTGCCGTTGTGCATACTAATTGAATGTAGCCAGAGCTGTGCCAGCGGCAAAACGGACATGCCTGAAATAATAATCGTGAGTCGACAATTAGGCTGATAGCGCCGATTTTCCAGCTGAGACCTTGTGTCTGACCGCGTATATCCATTCTTTCCACTTTTAATCTATTTTTCTCTACCGATCTTTATTCATCCAGCTCTCCTAAAAACTCTCACATTATGCTAAGTAACTAATCGAATGTTTTTCTATTGTTACAGACAAAGAAAAACAACCCCAACCACATAAAAAGGCCGATGAATGCGTTCATGGTCTGGTCTCAGATAGAGCGCAGGAAAATATGCGAGCAGACACCGGACATGCACAACGCGGAGATCTCCAAAAATCTTGGACGCGTTTGGAAAACCCTCAACGATGATGAAAGGCAGCCTTTTATAGACGAGGCAGAACGACTCAGGCAGCTCCACATGAGGGAATATCCCGACTACAAGTATAGGCCTCGCAAGAAGACGACGAAGCCTGACAGGAGTGGTCCCCGATCCGGTTCCATCCAGAAACCAAAGCGCAAACAACGCGCTGATTCTAATAATAACAGGGGCGTTTCCAGGAGACGGAGGACAGTGCCGAGCGTCCCCAGTGTACCCACTGAGACGCCTGCCCCTCCCCCTCTACCGGCCTCCCCAGCTGGAGCGCCAGATTCTCCCGAATCTGCCTGCTTCTACGAAGACCATAATAGTAGACCGCAGGTGGCGACCGACCTGACGGATTTGTACTCAATCACGGATTTGCTCACGCTCCCGGCGGACTGCGACGTAGATATCGAGGCGCTGACGACGGACATGGACTCGTTTGAGACGGCATCGTCCTCCTCAGGGTCGCACTTCGAGTTCTCCGTGTCGGACATGCTGTCCGACCTGGGCGTGGCCGGCGACTGGGTGGATACTACCTTTTCGTCGTACCTGCCGTCGTCGTAGAGCGTGCCCGGGCCGCCACGGCGCAGCCGGTTCCACTGATCTCATGCGGTCGAAGGGCCGCCGACGGAGGCCGACGATGCGGCGACCGCTCGCCGCCCCGCCTAGAGAGTGCCTATCCAAACCGACGTGTCGACTTTTGGATTCAATGTACAAAGTTATTATTAAGAATCGTGGATAGCAACCGACCGTCCGGGTCGCATTCTTGTTTGGTTACATTTATGTTGTTCATAGTTTAGAACGACCGGGCGCTCGGGTCAAGCGCGCCGGCTTTTAAACGTAGGCTGTGAGTTGGTTCTCGTTTCGTCTCGTTGCTTTCGTGTTATTATGATTTTCATATAGGATGGAGTGGTTTCTGAAAGGCACGTCTCATCGCATCTCAGTAAATAATCCGTCTTCTGTCCGTCGCTGGTAGTATTCTCGGTGTCAGGTCGCCGCTGCTCGCTCGCGTTGTCGCGCCCGTGTTTTCGTGTACATTACACGACTTGGCTTCTAGTTATACAAATAAGTTCGCAATTTCTATGTCACACTTTTTAGTTTACTTTATTAACATTCGTACTTTAAGGCATACGTACGTTTTCTTTTTCAAACTGTTTAGATTGAGTAATCATAAGACTAGGTTATAGTCGTTTTTGTTAACTGTACGTAAGTTCACTTTATACTTTACGCACGTGGTAGGTGTTAGTACGTTTATGATTTCAGAAGCTGATCGTTTTTGTCATCGAAAGAATTTCGGAGTGCGGGGTGCGCGTAGGTATCGATTGGAGATGGATGGGCCTTTACCGCGCTCGGTAAAGGGTATAAGCTACGCGTATTATAAAACGCCTTTCACTTCTGTCCTCGAAAGAATCTTCCGCTTTACGCGTACCTTATTCCCTTCTGTCATTTAGCGATAACGGCTCATCGTGTGTGTTTCGAGTCGGTCTTGATGTACTGTAGGATTTGTAGGGTAAGATTAATATGTTCAATGGTAAGGCATGTAAGTATAGAAGGCACCTATGGCTCGATACGGAATGACACTTTTTTTCTTTCTTTGTAATCTTCACACAGCAGTAACATGTATAGAAAGATACATATCAATAAACGGAAAGAATATAGCGGGACGGTGGTATCTAAGCAAACGTTTCAACGGTCAAAGGTCGCTTGCCGTATTTCAAATTCAACTCAATGATTTGCTGTTTCAACTCTGTGATTTAATTTACGGATTTTCTAAATTTTAAGGTTCTATTGGAGACTGATATCGCATAGATTAGTTTTAGCAACGCTAGCTTCTCTATTTTGTTTAATTTTTAAAATCTTGGCATTTTTATAGTGAGGAAATTAATACGTATACCTATTTTTGATATTTCACGTCGTTGTGGTATTTGATTGTTTTATTGAAGGAAAACAACATTATTTGTTTTTATGATAATATAACAAGTACAAGAACCTTAGAAATGAAATTGGATTATTTAAAAAAAAAAAGTAACATCCGAGTGAGTTCATAAAATTTGTTGTTCATAAAATAAGCATAAATAAAAATTACAAAATATAATATTTTAGTTTTTCACAAATCCCACAAAGACGCTCAAAAAAACTTTGATTTATAAAAAGAGTTTTGCTAATGATCTGTCAATTCAGTGGAAATGGTGTCAGTTAGTTAGAGTGTAACGTTTTACAAAATATTTCCTCCGTTGTAATTTAGATTCTTCTAAATATATTAATCGAAAAAAAAAAAAAACAATATTGTAGTATTTCTGTGTCCCGTGTAACGTAAGGGGTGCGTTGTGTTCTAATATATAAGAAAGAAAATGCTTTACCGTCATTATATTCTTATAAAATTATATATGTATAAATCGAGCATATATAAACTTAGTGAGTGTCTACGAAATCCAAAATAATAAAAAATATGCATTAAATACGTGAATATCTATGTCTTGTGTGTAGTAGGCGATATGTATGTATCTTGTGTAATTGAGGATAAAATAAATTTGTGCCTAATAAGTATAAACATGAAAATCTTGTGTAAATGTTAGTGATGCTCAAGAAACTATTTTTAAGTGCGTAGGTATATTATGCTGTCAAAAAAATTCAAACAATAAATACTAAATTTTAAGGTTTTCTTAGACACCAGGTTATGCATTTTTATATATTTTTGCATCTTCGTGTAAGCTACAATCCGATGATTTATATAGATGCAAGTTTTGTTACAAGCCTACATAAATTGACAAATTAATGCTAAATAGAATAACTCTCTAAGCTTTAAAAATCGTACATAGGCCTTTAAATTCTGACAGATATTCTTGGCTTGCTATCGAATAGTTTTTGATTCGATGACTATTTTCCGCTAGTTTTTCTGTTTTTCTGCAGTTTCAGAATATTTACAATAACTTTATTTCGCTTCATATCCGTCTACTCTGACTTTTTGCGTATTTATTGTATCCTATTTCATTAAATGTATGAACAAATCAACGACTAAAAGCAATACGAACTGTACGTTAGTTATATTTAAGCTCAAGTTAGTCTTAACTCCTGTCTTCTAATAAATCTTAATTAACTTATCTTATGAACTAAATTTTATCTTGATTTAATTATATTTTACACTTCAACTTTGTTATATTTTAGGTTTTCATAAAAAGTTTTGAATGTTGTTGATGTTACTTTCGGCTCGTATCTGAAATTGTCCTTTCCAATAATAAATTTATTAGTAAAAGAAAAAAATAACTTGAGAGTATTTAATAGTTCAACATCGAATTTAAAATGTTGTAAAGACGCTTCTTGTTGTGGAACTTCAATAATATTTGGAATTATCAGGGTTATATATTTCGTTTAAATATTAGATGTAACATTATTTCGATGGAATGTATCATCTAGTACGGTCGAGCACCAAGTATTTTCAAATTTACCTATTATATTTCTCAAATTAAATCGGTCAATGATTTATCCATCTTAAAAGAAATATAAATTAGTAGCCTGGAGCAGAATATATAAAATGTAGAATTGAAAATATTAGTGTACTGATCATGATATATGTATCTATGCCTTCGTAGACCTTTCAGTGTTCCCCTTCGCTTAAAGGCTTCTCTCCTTCGTAGCCTATTCATTATTCGAAGTATATATAGATCCGCTGTATGTAAAACTAGTATTGGAAAAAATTGTTAATAATAAGAAAAGTCAAAATAAAGCACACTGTGAGAAAACGTTAGAAGATATTATTAAACACGTCTCAAAAATATATCATAGACGTCGTAGAAATTAGTTGTTGTAGAATGTATAATTATATAATATGTATTAATGTAAGCGTAATTATACGTATTAACGAAAATAACGTTTGTCTTTAATTGGGTCGCATGGAATATGCTTACAAAATGCTTGAGAACTGAGTAGTTTTTTCTGAGATATATTATAGCGACGGATATAACACTTTCTTGTATATGTATGTAAATCATTGATAAAAATTAGTTGTGTAATTCATAAAAAATGTTAGTGATTTATTCACAGAACTGAAAGTTACGAATTCTCGTTACATTGTTTAAAAAATACTTAATTATATCTGTGTATTATATGTATCTACCGCATTGTTGATTTAATATATAAGCGTCTTCTATCTTAAGGTTTTGCTGCGTTTCTTCACTCTCATGGGATACAACGAATTCATTTTCTTACTTCTTCAGCACATAATAATAATCTATAGAATAATATTCATAATTAATTGATTAATTGGTGTCTATTATTATCCAATGTATAACGTCACTGTGAAACTGTAGTTGGTCAAAATAAATAAAATCGTTGTAGTTGTGTCATTTATTATTATTGGTAATAATCGTAATAGTAATTATTATGGTATAAACGAAACTTTCGCACAATCCAAATGAAGGAACTAACTTAAGTGTAACAGTAATATTAATAATAATTAATAAGTCATTGCAGTTGAAGTGTTAGAAGCTGATAAAGATGAATTTGTTAATGGTCATACTCGTATTGCATTCAATAGCACTTTATCTTTTTTCTTACTGTACTTACCAGAAAAAAATAATTATTAAAATACTGAACATGATTTAATAACTGATTCCAATCATTTTATGTAAAGTTTTCACTAACTTAAAGCTTTAATATAAGCGTTATAAAAGTGGTATGATAATTATTATTCCATTATATTTTTGTAAATATTCTCATTCTTTGATCAAAATTAGGAACAAAAAAGTTATAGTAAAAAATGGTCCACTACTTCAAGTAATGTTAAGAAATATAACTAGAACTGCAAGTATGCGCTTACATAAAAAATTGGTAAACGTGTATGCCAAACGTATTCATGCAAATGATGCTAGAGAAGAAGGCTTTAAGATTTCTGACTGATGAAGTTCACTTCTCTTTTTGCTATTGAACATTGTAAATTATCTTCGATTTGTCCACGTTTCTAAAAAATTGAACATTTTCAAACGGCAAAGTAATCCGAACCAATCTAGTCCTTCGAAAGCATTCGGACTACGCTTTTAGAAATGTCTCAATGCCTGGAAGTAGAAAGGGATAGATGATGCAGTTTTGTAAAAGCACTTAATACACGTGCAAGAGTCAAGTGGGTGCTGTAGTTTTGTACAAGGGTCATCTTGATTTTGAAGTTTTGGGTACGTTTCTATATCGCACTTGCTTCGCCACGTCCAGTTTCATTCGCAGTGGCTTTAGAATCATCGATACCTGATTTTAGTGTTTTTTCAATTTATACCAAAAAATTATGAAGCTAATAGACACCGTTACCGATGGATCTCTTTTTAAGTAGCACTAAACAGTTCGACAATTCGGTTTACCAAATAATGAAAACATTGAGTTTTCAGTCTTTGAATTCGTTCTTAAAATTGTAAATATTAGACGTTTGGTTTAAGGAAAATTGATTTTACGAATCGATGATTGTGACTATTACGAAATGCGAAAAATGTTTTGTCCAGTTAGTTTTAAGATTTCTTTACTGTGTATCGTATTTCTAGCGAGGACAATTGTCTTGAGGTGTTAACCTAATGTTTTAGTTTTCCTCGTACGTTGTATAAATTATTTACGTATATTTTAAGATACTATGATATACATTAAATGTATGTAGTCTTTTTATTGTTAAGAATGAATTAACAATACCGTAGTTATGGATAAAAGTAAACATGTACATTTTGTAACGTAATTTGTTTCAAAAATACTATATATTATATTATTATGGTAAAATAAATCATCCAGTTTTTAAAAAAATAACTTGATTTTTATTCAACCCTCCCAGCAATTACAGATCGCGAGCGGGTTGAATGCGGTCAGGGCTCTGAAAAAGACTTGGAATGCTCAACATTTAACTCGCGCGCCGACTGTTTCAACAGGCACATATTGCGTATTGCAGAACTTCGTTTGAGCGAAACCTATTTATGACAAAAAAGCTTATGAAAAAAATGATAGATACATAGTTATGCAAATCATTTTTTTCTACCTACTAATGTAGAATTATTTCTGAACAGTATTTTTTAAGACAATTAAAATAAAACAAAAAATATTCATTTTTTTTTGAAAATTTATTTATTTTATTCATAATCAAATTTCTTTAACACCAAAATGCTATAAAGGAATCATCATTAACATCAACTGTACATTCAAGGCAGAACTCGCTAACTAAATAAGTACTTTAAACTAACTTTAGCATAGGTATGGACTCTACGTAAACAGAACAGCTGATATGCAAAAATATACATTAGTCATGTATGTTTACAACTAGTCGCCACATGCTGGGATAACGTTTATCGAGAGTCTGATGAAATATACCTACTAGTATTTAGCGCCAAACTGGGACCTCGTTACTCATTTAACTTAAGGCGAGGTCTAAGCGCAAAAACTACACATTTTTGAAAGCATTTGAAAATGTCATAATAGTGCGACATTTTCGCAAAGCGACAAATAAACACACAAAAACAAAACGGCTGTTTACTCTAAATGAGTCTTTATTTGCCAGAACGCAGGTAAGCAGCGTGTTGAAGTTTGGAATATTCCATTACATTCGGTCATTTCTGACGTGCAAAATATTTCCATAGAAATCGTTACTTAATAAATGTTAAAAAATTGAATAAACTTTACCTACAATAACTTTACAAAAAATGTCAAAAGAATACAATTATTAAGTCAATAGAATACATTATTATTATGTCATTGTCAGATGTCAAGATATTTATGCATAACTAGCATGAAACCAAAAGTCAGAAGTCAAAATTTGCCCAATGCGTTAAAAGGTTTTCATTAATCAAGATATTTAGAGGTTTTATAAAAGCAGTGATCTAGCAAGTAGTTACTTAATTTTTGTCTAAGTGTATTTTTGTTTTTTTGTCTATTTTTGTCTATTCTTAACTATTGCAACTTACTAGTAATATGCATACCTATGGTAAGTATATTATGTATGTTTATACCCGTGCCCACTACACGGCGGTAAGATAGCCCGAACACCGCGCTCCGGTATCAGATTCGCCATGTATATTCATGAGCACTATGTCTAGCATAAAACCGCCCCCGACAAGTTCCAAATTAATTTGGCCCCTGCTTCAACATTCATTTGGTTTCTGAAATGCATTAATAGAGGAATTAATCAGCATTGTGGTGGCTCAAGGCTGATTGGTGTCAGATTAATCGTGTGGAAGTTGGAGGGAATGGGAATAATGGAATATGTATTGGAGTTTGAGTTTCAGCCATTTGTTGAGGGCAGGTCGTGAATGGAGAAACGGTAACGGATGCGTGACTACCTCTGGCATAGAATAGATAATAGTTTTCCATCGTGAGGCTCAGGCTAGAAAATAAACGTTCTTACTATCTAAAAGCTGAAATTGAAACATAATACTTTGACGTTGCTAATGGAATGGAATGGAATTATACAACTAATTAAGACATCAAGTTCAAGTTTGTATTGTATTTTGTTGTAAATAGAGCAATTGCCTTTATCTAAAAATTATAAATTACATAGTGCATTACACAAAACTACCAGTTGGAACCGAAACCATATACGTTCTAAAGATAATCGAAATGCTCAACCACTACCACCAGTTGGTAGCGTATCCAGCTTGCTGGTGGCAATGCTTTATGCATTTTGCCAGATATACTACAGCATTTTGGTCATAATTCATAAACATTTCATTGTTCACATTTTTTTTTTGGTATATAAGTCTATTTTAAAAATACTACCTCGCTTTCTTTCATATTTTTGTCCGCTCTGACTAGTGTGCACTTTGGCAGACTATACTAAATATTTGCATAAATGTGGCGGAAAAAATTAAAGAAACATGGATAAAAAAAAAACGACGACATAGACACCCATGGTATTGGAGGTTTTGGTACCAAAAATTTTTTTGGTAAGTAATCTCACAGCAAATGATAGTAAAATAATGACAGAAAAATAATTTATGAGATATGGCAACAATTTAAAAAAAAAGTTACTGATGCTGTATCAAAAGTATCAGCCAGGTGCCAGTCGGTTAAAATCTCATACCCGTCTGCACTAAAGTCAAAGATAAAACTTAGCTATGTATCACCTAAACTAAGTCGGACTTAGGCATGTCAAAGGAGGGACATGTCTTACGCCATTTATGTAAACTCCTAAGTTTGGTGCAACGCATTTTTTACTATTAGGTACGTCCTATAGAGTTAAGAATGAAGTTAGAAGCTGTCAAAGTTTAGTCAGACGGGCATAAGTCTTTTAGTTGTATTTTTATTATTCCCCATTTCCTCACAGATAACAAAAATATAACCCTAAAAATGGGTTAATCGAATTCCGCTCTAGCTTCCCAATTAATATGTAGGTTCGAGGGAAAATATTTAGCTCGGTAATGTAACAGATAAGAACTGGGAATCGAAACCGGCATACAAAGTACGGGGGAAATAGAAGGCTACCCGGAGAGTGGAGGGTGATTGTAACGCACACGGGTAAGAACAGTGATAGAGGTGTTGGGTGCATTCAGCGTTATTTTGTTACGGCCCAGATTGGACGGACGGATAACTGTGTATAACGGACAACTGTGGACTTGACAGTTGTCTGAATCCTCAGGAAATTATCATACTAACACATTAACAAAAATAAAAATAAAAATTGATATTCAAAATCTGCCAACCAACAAATGACGGCCAGCAGCGTCTCTTAGTTAATAGTAAACTTTATGCGATCTCGAAGCAGCCTGCCAAGCGCGGGGATTATACTCTCCAAATACGGGGGAGATTGTCCAGCAGTAGACGTCTAGAAGGTGATAGGAAATGCGTATGTATGTTTGTTCCTACTCAACTTCGTAACGGCGGGTATAACGTGGATTCATCAATACACATAAATATAAATGTTACTTTTGTACCAAAAAAAAACGACGAAGAAAACGATTATTGTAGGATAGCGGGTAAATCCTCTGGGCGCTGCTAGTTTTGATGCGAAAGTTGGTGTCTTAACGTGTATGTTTGCTTCCACCAACTCCGTACCGGCTGAACGGATTTGAATAAAATTAGGTATCCAGTTAACTTATAACCTAGATTACCATACTGGTTAATATCTATCCCTGTAAAATATACGGTTCCTGTAGAATTAGAGGCTGGAACCACGAAGCGCTGCTAATGGTCCTCTAGGTACATAAATACCGTGTAAAAAATTCGTTTTTAAATGATTCAGTATTTGATATCAATTTACTTAAATTGATATTAACTTATTATTACTACTTAGTAGGTAGACGACGGCCTAAGCCCAGTAGTGTTACTGTGCTAAAACATACAACTTGATTGGCTTGACTGCCGTCTAACAAATGAGAGAGAAAGAGAGAGAAATATATTTTGCTCTTATTTTTCTCTCGTTGGTCTGCGGTACTATTAGAAAAGAAAAGTTTTCTTAAAAATGTACAAGTGCCGATTTCCGTTAATCTAAAACCTGATGTACTGTACAAATTGTTATTCCTCGCCGGCTTCGTATTAGGATTCGCTCCGTGGCTCTCCGATATCGCACGTGATGAAAAACTCGGAGGTTGCGGACCAGGAAACTGATTTCAATTTGTGTGGCTTAAGCTGTTTGGTTTTAGTAATTGTAGGTGGTTACGCCAGATCATGATTATTGTAATTAATTTTATTATTTGGTGCATATTCCATATTTTTTCCTACTACCCTTAAACAGCACTGAACAGCCGTGGGACATCTATGCCTACATTGAAATAAGTGGGTATCTAGCGCGATGCCTTGGAAAAAACTAGTGTGACGTCGACCATCGCGCCGCGCGTTATACACTCATTTGTTATTAATTAAAATACGCTGATATTAAGGTGATTTTGAATAATATAGCCGACCATTGCGGTCTAGCACATAAAAGTAACTCAGTTTCGTCATACGTTTGTGGTTGTGAAGCAGGATTACCAAAAAGTGTCGTGTGGCACTTCGGTCGAAGGCGACGCACGCCTTACCGGATTTCCCTGGGGAAAGCAGACAAAGGACAATACAAGTGAGTGCTGTTCCTATCTCTTTCCTTCTCCATCTTTATTCTGTTTTGCATGCACCATTTTCAACCAAAAATACAGTCCACTCTTTTTCTTAGGGGCTCGAATTGCCCCACCATAATTTGGCGAAACCATAGTGTTCCTTCGAGTCGGATCTTTCGCTCCGGCTTATTATCTCTTATTAGGATATATTGTAGGCCCTAATAAGCTGATTATATTCATTGTGAATATAATTAATCTCACATCAAATAGTGTGACATTGCGTCATCTATTTTCTCACCTAAAATCTCCGTATTAACTGCCGTAAGCATTGAGCTAGGCGCTTAATCAGTTAGATATATTGTTTATCTACTCATATTTATATATATATTACATACATCATTTATTTTAAACTTAAAATAATCAAATTGAAAACATTTTCGTCGAGTTTTCACATGTTCTCATATCTACCCTCGCGTGCTATTTAATTTGCGCCTACGTGTCTCCGACGCCGAACCTCGCAAAACGTTCGTTATTATCCGACCGCGTAGCGAAGTTCGACCGTCGCAGGCGCGGCACACTTATCGCGCGCTCAATAAAGTTACCTATTTAACTTGTCGGTATAATATTTACCACTTTCTTATCTTTGCATCTCATTTCGTAATTATCTACTATTCGTTTAGCTGAACCACAAATTATTATAATTTTTTATATTTGTGCTTTAATATAATTTAAAATTAGCGAAAATGTCGAAACCTAGAAAAGACATAGGTAATGAAACTTCGGCTTCCGGTAGTGAAATTGAAGATGTAAAGATAACAATGTTATTATCGAAACGCGAAGCGATATTTGAAATAGTACAACAATGTTATGACTTAGCTTCCGCGTCAGATATCCATACAAATGAGACAAAAAGAGAACATTTTCTTGATGAGTCATCACAGATCGATTCGTTACGCGATAAATATGAAAAAATTGTTGATGATTATAATACTCGCACATTGGAATTAAATCCAAAAGCAAAGCCAGATTATAAATGCCTTTTTGCATTTGAGTCTCTGTATAGTAAAATAAAGAGAATACAATCTCAGTACGCTTCTACCGGTACTACATCACGAGATGCCGCATCTGCGTTGCTTAAGGCTAGGCCTAAACTAGCTCCGATACAGCTGTTGGAATTTGATGGCGATATTAAGTCTTGGCCGATGTTCTACGCGACTTTCAAATCAACTGTGCATGAAAACTCGCTCTTAACGCCAAGTGAGAAATTATACTACCTCTTACCTAAATTAACAGGACGTGCAAAAATTGCGATTTCAGGCATTTCTCCATGCGCTGAAAATTATGAATTGATCTTTCAGACCCTTATCCAAAAATTTGATGATAAGAGGATGTTGATTTCAGCTTATTTGACTCAAATGTTTGATTTCAAACCTTTTCAAATCGCTTCTGCAGCTAACTTCGATTTGTTTACGGACAACTTTACAAGCGCAGTGAGCGCCTTAAAGAACCTAAAATTAAATAACTTGTCCGATCTTATCATATTGCATATTGCTCTCAAGAAGTTAGATACAGAAACGGTGCGCGCGTTTGAAACCAAACATGGTAAGAAAATGCCAACATATGACGAGTTTGTTGAATTTATCACAACTCGCGCCAAAGTGTTCGAACGAACTACGTGTGTTTCGAACACTCGTTCAATTAATAATAATAAAAAGCCTAATACTGGCACCACGTCTAAAATACCTAAATATCAGGCTTATGTAAGCACGATTGATAAGTCTGCACCGACTGCCTTTAAATGTTTATGCGCCAATGTGACGCATACTCACTTATATAAGTGCTCTGAATTTAATAACATGACAAGTCCTCAAGAACGTTATAAATGCGTGAAAGATAACAGTGCGTGTGTAAATTGTTTAGCGTTCAATCATAAGGTTTCAAATTGCCCAGTAAAGCCTAGTTGCAAAGTATGCGCAAGGGCACATCATGGTAAATTGCATTTCGTGCGTACGGAACATACTAGCCGTGCGCCGTTACCAAGAGGAGCTGGTCAGGCACCGGCGGAGCGCGCTGTACACGTCTTATCGCCGCCGACGCAGGACATGAATGACTCATGCAAAACATCTGTTGTGACAAACCCGATTGAGTTCGCGCGTTCGGATGTAGCATTGTGCACGACGAACGAAGATACTTGCTTGCCCCTTCGTAAAGAAAATGCGAATAATACAATTTTACTATCGACCGCTCAAATTGCTATATACGACTCTGATGGCAAACGTCATATTATTCGCGCGCTTTTAGATTCGGGATCTCAAAGCCACTTTATCACAAAGGAATGTTGCGATCGATTAGGTATACGACTACTGAACACGGAACGTACTATTATTAGAGGTTTTGGTGGTTCGGAGAAGGTATTCCCAACAAATTCGATTAGCCTAAAGTTTTATTCTCGATTTGACGACAACATAAACTTTGATATTTCGCCACTCGTGGTCGAAAAAGTAACGGACTTGTTACCTACAGCTGTGGTAGATACGTCTGGCCTATCACACCTGAAGGGTCTACCCCTAGCGGACGCAAGCTTTGGCGTACCTGCTAAAATTGATGCATTAATTGGAGCTTCCCTATTTCCGCATTTATTATTACCCGACGTCAATGCTTCTCGCGAGGAGTCAATTCCAGTTGCACTGCGCACGGTTTTGGGTTACGTCCTGTTAGGGTCAGCACCCACCATACCCACAATAAATATTAATGCGGCCTTGACATGTTGCCTCGTTCAAGAGCCTACCGCTATTGACTCGTTAGTCAGGCGTTTCTGGGAACTGGAAGAGCTTCCTTCCGCCCCCGTTCAACATCCAATGCATGCTGAATGCGAAGATTTTTATGCGTCGACTACAACACGCGATCCAGTTAGTGGCAGATACGTTGTCGGCCTGCCATTCAAGGACGATCCATATAGCTTAGGGAATTCTACAGACGCAGCTCGGAAACGTTTCATGTGTCTCGAACGAAAGCTTGAAGCTTCGCCCAAATTGAGATCGGCATATGATGACGTCATTAGAGACTATCTGACAAAAGATTACGTATCTCCTGCGCCACCATACGATCAACAGGACCCTGCGCCAATCTATGTCATTCCCCATCACGGAGTCGTTCGCGAAGATAAAGCGTCGACGAAGCTTCGCATAGTATTGGACGCTAGTAGCCGTTCCACTTCCGGGCGGTCACTAAACGACATCCTACATGCAGGTCCGAACCTACAGGGTGATTTATTTAAAATTATTTTAAATTTTCGCCTACATGTGGTTGCTATGACCGCGGATTGTCGTCAGCAATTTCTTCAAATTGTAATGCGCGAAGCTGATCGCCGTTATCAATGTTTCTTATACCGATTCAGACCACAGGACCCTCTCGTGCTGTATCAGTTCAATTGCGTGTGTTTCGGCCTATCGTCGAGTCCATACCATGCACTGCGCACGGTAACTCAACTTGTGCAGGACGATGGCGCGAAATACCCACTCGCTAGTAGTATTGTACTACCTTCACTCTATATGGACGATGTGGCTTTCTCGCTCCCTAATGAGCGTGAGGCCGTCGCCGCGTCTCATCAGCTGATTGATCTATTCAAATGCGCTCAGTGGGATCTTGTGAAATGGAATAGCAATTCCCGCGCGGTATTAGAAAATATTCCCGCCACTCATAAACTCCCTACTGAAGTGGAGTTTGATAAATCGACAAATAAAATATTAGGCCTCCATTGGTCTACTGAAGATGATACATTTTATTTTAAAATTTCTCCGCCGAGCGACGAGATTTGTACAAAGCGCACAATATTGTCTACCGTCGCCCGACTTTGGGACATAATGGGTTTTGTAGCACCCACAATTGTGTACGCAAAGATTCTAATAAAGTCTCTTTGGCAATTACATTTATCATGGGATGAAGTCCCACCGGCACACATCATTAAGATGTGGAAGCAGTTCTGCGCCGAGTTACCGGCACTTAATAAATTTCGCATACCACGTCATGTGGGCGTATCTGAAGACTGTGACGTCACCCTCCTGGGTTTGTCCGATGCCAGTCTTAATGCTTACGGCGCAGTCGTATACTTACATGTCAGCTCCGCCGCCGGTAACACCGTACGCCTTGTATGTGCCAAAAGTAAAGTTGCGCCTACTAAACCAATGTCGATCGCGCGTCTTGAACTGTGTGGAGCACTCTTACTATCAAAGCTGCTTCGTACAGTCCAAGACAATTACGCCGACCGCTTAAATATTAAGACATATGCTTTCATTGATTCCAAGGTTGCATTGTATTGGATTAAAAGCTCGCCGCATAGATGGCAAACTTTTGTCGCCAACCGAGTCGTACAAATAACGGAAAACATTTCTCCTGACAGCTTTTTCCACTGTCCCGGTGTTGAGAATAGTGCGGACATTTTGTCCCGAGGTGTGACTCCCGAGAAACTCATCACACACCCTCTATGGCTCTATGGACCTCCTTGGGCGTTGTTACATCCGTCTCAGTGGCCTCTTAAGAGCCTAGACGGGCAGCCTATTCCCGACATACCGGAACAAAAGGTTTTAACGCACACTGTGTGCACGCCTGTAAAGCAATGCGCTTTATATGATCTCGCTCTCCGCACTTCATCGTGGAGCAAATTATTGCGTATAATTGCGTACGTCTCTAAATTCGCAAAATTGCTACCTTGCCGCAGCCCTACTACTGCAGTAACTGCCGAGGACTTAGACTTTGCAGAAAATAAAATGCTTTGCGCTCTGCAAAGTCAGCACTTTGCAGAAGAATATAAGAATATTCAGAACAATAAGATTTGTTCTCCGGCTTTCAATCGTTTGAGGCCCTTCATTGACAATGGCCTGATCCGCGTAGGCGGTCGCCTTGTCAATTCGGCGCTGAGATATGCACAAATGCATCCAGTTATTCTGCCGCGCAATGATCATGTAGTGAACACGATTATTGACTATTATCATGTAAAACACTTACATGCTGGACCTGAAACATTAATGTCGTTGCTTCGACAAAAATTTTGGATCTTGTCGGCACGTCGCCTTGTGAGACAACGAATACACAAGTGCAATACTTGTTTTCGTCTTAAGCCGCGTCCGACTTACCCCCTTATGGCTAACTTGCCTGACATACGTACACGTCCAGCTGTTAAAGCCTTCACGGAAACGGGCTGCGACTACGGAGGCCCCATAGCCTATACTCCTGTGCGTCGTCGTGGTGTACGTAGCGAAAAGGCATATATAGTGTGCTTTACGTGTATGACCACTAGAAGTTGCCATCTTGAAGTTGCTACGTCATTGAGTACGCCCAGCTTCTTGGCTGCTTTCAAAAGATTTATCTCTAGACGAGGACCTGTTAAAGTCCTTCATAGCGACAATGCTACGAACTTTCAGGGCACTGCTTCGTATCTACGCGATCTCTATAAGTTTCTTAGGGATGAATATAACCCGAAACTGGAGATAGAGTGCGCTGAGAGTCGCATAACCTTAAAACCAATTTGCCCTAATGCCCCCCATTTTGGTAATTGTTGGGAGAGTATGATTAAGGTTACGAAATCGATTCTGTTCCGCGTCATCGGACAGCAACTCCTTTCGTACGAGGAGCTTTGTACTGTTCTCACGCAGGTAGAGTGTTTATTGAATTCCCGCCCGCTGACAGTACTAAGCTCTGACCCCGCAGAGCCTTTGGCTCTTACGCCGAGTCATTTTTTACACACTGCGCCTCTACTATCATTGCCCGCGCCTGATGTAAGCTCTGACAATGTCAGTTTGCTTCATAGGCACGCGTTATTGGACAATTTGGTCCAATCTTTCTGGAACCGCTGGAGGATGGAATATCTACACGGCTTGCAGGTTAGACAAAAATGGAATACCCCCTCCACACCAATCACTTCAGGGACTGTCGTGGTAGTAATCAACGACAACGTACCGCCTCTAGCCTGGCCCTTAGCAATTGTAGAGAAAGTGCATCCTTCCAAGGATGGTGTTATACGCGTAGCGACTGTGAGACTCGCCGGGAGAACTTATCTCCGTCCAGTCGTTCGGTTATGCCCTCTTCCTTCGCAGTAGTGAAAAAAAAAAAAAAAATCGCTTCGCAGTATACATTAAGTTTACATATAAGTCCATATATGTACTTATGTACTTATCATATTATGTTATGTCATATTATTATGCTTCACTTGTTATATTTTCCATGCCGTTTTACGGATTTTTATTTAGTTATTCATACGCACTGAGCGTTGCTCTTTCTCCTATTAATGGAGTAACTTTTTACCTTATGGTTGTTTTCTTTAAAGGTGACCCTTTAAGAGTGGGTGGATGGTTACGCCAGATCATGATTATTGTAATTAATTTTATTATTTGGTGCATATTCCATATTTTTTCCTACTACCCTTAAACAGCACTGAACAGCCGTGGGACATCTATGCCTACATTGAAATAAGTGGGTATCTAGCGCGATGCCTTGGAAAAAACTAGTGTGACGTCGACCATCGCGCCGCGCGTTATACACTCATTTGTTATTAATTAAAATACGCTGATATTAAGGTGATTTTGAATAATATAGCCGACCATTGCGGTCTAGCACATAAAAGTAACTCAGTTTCGTCATACGTTTGTGGTTGTGAAGCAGGATTACCAAAAAGTGTCGTGTGGCACTTCGGTCGAAGGCGACGCACGCCTTACCGGATTTCCCTGGGGAAAGCAGACAAAGGACAATACAAGTGAGTGCTGTTCCTATCTCTTTCCTTCTCCATCTTTATTCTGTTTTGCATGCACCATTTTCAACCAAAAATACAGTCCACTCTTTTTCTTAGGGGCTCGAATTGCCCCACCATAATTTGGCGAAACCAGTAGGCTTTTGAATGTGTTAGGAGATTAGGGAAACAAAGATAGCTGGCTATAGTACATGTATCAGCAATATTATAAAATAACTTAAGTTAGAACTCACGGGATATTTACCACTAGATGGACTGACGACATTTTGAAAGTCGCGGGCAATCGGTGGATGCAAATGGTAACTGTCGTTCAGTGGCGCTCTAGGGGGTGTGTACTTCTTCAAGCTGTTTAGATGTAGTATACAACAATTTTTTACTACAAAATAAATTAATCCATGCTATAAAATGGTCTCTCGACTTCCTTTTGATGCTAAGACTCCGTGAAAGCCAAGCGTGAAACATTGTCTTTTCAGAATAGATTTTTTTCGCGTTATCCTAGTCGGTCCCATAGTAAAAGTTGATCATAGTGACGAGTGATGGAGGCAATGGAGCACAAAGCCGGAAAGGATGGCGTGATCGAGCAGAGGCTATATCTAGCAGTGGGTGGAAACAGGCTGATTACATAGATTAGATCGATAAGAAGATAAAGATTACAATGAAATCTTAGATCATTGACCCTCGTGGCTTAGTTGGTAGTGTCTACCTTATAAGCAAAAGGTCCCGGGTTCAATTTGAATGATGAATTTAAATATCTGATGTGAGTCTGCATTCCTTGGCATCACCGACACAGGGAAACATAGTGGAGCTATAACATCAGATAACTGTGAGTTCTTAAATATATTCTGTTTATGTCTGTCGTCTAAACCCATGCAGTATACTTAGAAAGGATGATAAGTCTTCGGCCCTCTGGTCAAATTGGCCCCATTAGCCACACCAAATTAGCCTTCTCAAGGTGCTCCCTCTCCTCCCATGAATCCCAATCCTCTCCCATGAAGGAAACGACAAACATTCGCATTTAAATGTGTAATCATAATCATACACAGCCTTCTTTATCCTACTGCTGGGTATAGGCCTCTCTCTTTCTGCGCTAATCTGTGTGGACTTGTCTTAATTGGGCCCAAGTTCGACCCGCGATTTTAAAAATCGAATCGGTCTATAAATGTATACAATACCAATTACACTTAAGTACGTACCCTCTGAGTGCAGCTGACGCGTTACAAAACCTGATAAAAACACGGACAAACACACGTGCATCGGCACTTATCGAGCGACCTTGGCGTGTCAGGAGCCGGTCGTTCACTTGGTGGACAGTGTTTATAGACCAGACGTGTTACCACCTTCGACCGGTAACTGATACCTGCTCTCATATTCGTGCTCTTGAAAATATTGCGTACAGGTATGCACAGGCTACAGGTACAGGTAGGCTATGAAAACATACGTGGGTTTGACACTCCGCCGTGCAGCATTATATGCATTTGATAAGGTGAAAGTACTAGCGCGAAGTCATCGAAATCTCCAGACGTCCAAACTGCAACAGGGCGGAGGTTGTCACCTACCACCGACTTGGAGATCTTGTCTTCATGGAGCTCACGAGAGTGGCGGCGAGACTAGTAGCGACGTAGTGAGCGCTGTGTGCAGGAGTGTTCCCGACATTATGCCCGGGGACTGCAGTGACGAAGAGCTCCAGTGTGCGCCGACGCAGCACAATACTCTACCCGTCCCTGCCCCCGCACCTTCAGAGCAGCCGACGCGCCGCAACCCGCAGCCCAAGGCAAGCCGAGGTTTCGCGTGTTTCTTGATCGCGTCACGCTTAGCATTTCTTGATAAAGGTCACTGAATGTGATCGAAACTGTAGTCGGAATAACCGACTCAATTTAAAGTGAGTATTTCCGTTTTATTAAAACAAAAAAGTTAAAGGTTATCGCACTTCTCTGTTGAAACAACGGAAATAACTACTTGGCAGTCACTACAATAAAAGCTAAAAATGTAAATATTTAAAACTGACAACTAGAAAGAAGCTGAAGATTTTCAAGCGGCTGAACAGATTTTCTTAAATCATGGCTAAAAATACTGTCGATCAAGTCACCTTTCAAATAAAAATAAGGTTTCTTTTCTTCCTAAATCAATATCAGTTCAACCGTTTGGGTGCTACGAGGCCACAGACAGATGCACATACACATGCTAGTCTTAAAACACCCCTCTGTTTACGTCCAGTGTTAAAAAGGTTAAATACCCGACTGAACGATAACTTTTACAAACAACAATAAATTGACCTTCTTTGGAATAAACGCTTGATAAGCCATCAAGATTTTTTTATCTTTGATATATAATTGTATTTAGCGGTCAAAGCATAGTTCGACTCAGTGTCCCTAGCCGATCACCGATTGAAAGCGACACGATCAGTCTTTGAAAGGGTGACCGCGAGTGGCATTTGCAGCTGAGCGCTATCATGGGCTGGGTGAAACGTTAACTTCTAGGTGCTTTTTGTTAGTCTTATGACAGCAACCGGAAAGTTATGTCAGAGGCATTCATGAGCGTTTAGGCGCAAATTGACAAAAGAGCAAAATGTCCAAAGAGTGTCCAAGGTGCAAAATGTACAAAGCTGACAATGACCAAAATTCAAATTATACTGCTAAAGGAACTACTATCGAGGTTTAAAAAGTATGACATCAGGGCTAGTCACTCGGCATGTCAATAATTTTTTGATGACGTGAAGGATCGCGCGTAAATGCGATTTTTTGTCAAATCATGTTACAGATGTTATACGACTGTCACGCAGTAGTGTGCAAACATTACCGTGTTCCAGTTAGAAGACCAAATGTCCCTGTAAAATTACAGGGACATTTGGTTAATATGAGCAGAAATATCGTAGGGTGAGGAGCATTGCCCTTCTTGGGTTTGGACTGTTAAAGCTCAAACTTCTGGGTAGCACTGAACTGGGCTAGATAGACTATTAACATCAGGCGAGCGACTTGCTCGTCTCATCACACTGTTGATAAAAAAAAGACTTGGATAATTAAAAACCGCGACGCCTGTATAATTTTGAGCAAAGAAAATCTACACGCGAAGAATAACCATCTCATACAAAAAAACATACCTGCTTAAAAATCGGAGAGTAAAGTAGAAATAAAGGAAAAATCTGCTTAAAACTAGATGGTGCTTACGTATTTAGTCAGCTATTGACCAAACCGCTATAAAAGTCCATCGAAATTTGGTTAATATAGAAACATAGCATTGGTATATATTCGCGACTTAAGGTTTAGTTCAAATTAGATTGCAATATACGACGTAAAATATATGTTTCCAAAAATGATGTTTTCAACGCCATCTCTTGAGAACCTAGCGAGTTTTGCAAATAAGATATAGAATTAATAATTTTCCTGATATTATTCATGCAAAAGTTTTCATAACAAGCGTTTTTTCTCCGTACCATTACGAATGAGTTAGCTTGGTTCTATTTCAAGTCAAGCAGAAATTGTGACGATCATGTCTCAGATTAAAATACTAGCGATGTAGCAACATAAGTCCTTATCAGTACTAAAAATTAGTTATCTATTATTTTCTAAGGACATTTGCACTCATAGTGTAGTTTCTTTATGGTTTTAGCAAGTAAAATAATATTCAATAAACAATTTATTAAGGAAAGACCTTGGTTTGTCAGAAAATAGGTTATTGACTGTACTCGATGACAGAATAATGCTTATCATTATAAGCAGGCAAGATACTTCAGATAGAAGCCAGATACGACTTCAGGAATAACTTTACTAAAATACAGAGACAATTTGTCCGTTGATATTTTTTTGTGGTGGGAGGATCCCATGACAAATATTTGTTTTAAAATATATTTTTTTATTTTTTTATTATTATTTTATTTATAAAAAAAAGTAGCCCATGTCTGTCTCCGACCCTTAAGCTATATCTATGCAAAAAATCAGCTTGATTCGTACAGCCGCTTAGCCTTGATAATGCGACAAACACACAGACTGAGAGACTGAGAGAGACATTTATAATATTAGATAGGATAGTTAGTATTTTAAATAATAATTTAAGTTAAGCACTATTTTAGACTATCGTGATTGCTTACTACATTACTATTAGTACTCACGGGATATCGGGAACTCAATAAAACTAAAAAGCGTGGTAAATATTATAACCCTACTATTGTCTTCTGTTTTTTTTCTGGTGGGTTATTTTGGTAGTTTTTTGACACACTTACCAACTCTGAGCAACTGAAAATTAGCCCAAATTTCCCCAAGGACCAACTACAGAACAACTAGTTGGTCAGACAGTTGGTCTGTAGGTCAGAAACGATAATTTCATCATGTCAATACAAAACGTTCCCAACCCAGCTTCGTTTGATTGACAATTACAATTGCTGTGGCACGACTATTAATATAATTATACCCCCTAACCGTGACCGTCTCTTTGAGGATGATAAATCAAATACACCTAAGTGGAAGGGGAACTGGCTTGAAATTTTGTAAAAAAAGAATCAGCAGCGCACCCAAAAATTCATAGACTAAACAAAAAAGAGTATACCGCCATCTTGCCTATACAAAGCGTAGTCTGATGCCCACCCCGAAATGTTATCCAATTTCGATGTTTTTTTTATATGTTATCTACAGCGTGGAAAACTATGCTTGTGTTTTTTTTTTTATTTCACAATATCTTCGTTGCTATAGGCACTTAAAGTGACAAGTTTTTTAATAATAATAATAAGGGTGTAATGTAATGAAAACCCTGTATAAATAATAAAAAATATTTTTATCGAATGGGCGTAAAACTCACAGAATAACTATCCTCTTAAGGTGCAATGTTTCGCTCAGCGCGCGATATTCAAATTTTCTTGCGTTTTTTGTCAATTACAGCATAATTACTCTTCGTAGGTTCATGAAAACTAATTTTGCGATAATAAATAGATTGTTTCAAGAAATCACACCAACCAACAATTCAAGTTGAAAGCAATTATATTTACAAGTATAAGAATATTTTTCACTAAACCAAAAACCAAGATGAAAATCAGCTTATTGAGATTTGTAGCTAAACCAATGTTACCTAGATGATCATTTTACGCGTAATTTCTCAAAACAACTTATTTATTGGCGCAAAAAACCCACGGTGAGTTAAGAAGCTGTAATTGACAGAAAACGCAAGAAAATTTGAATTTCGCGCACCGAGCTAAACGTTGTACCTTAACCCTTTCCAACGTTATATAAGAGTGCCGGAGTGAAAAAAAAATAAACATAAAATCTGTAAACTTTTCATAGCATTCTCGTCTCATTTCCGGACAATCTCCGACTTACCCTCTGTTTTGTCTTAATCAGTTCTGCAGTAAAACGACTATTTACAAGTTTACATTTAACGTTGCTTGTTCCGTGGGGTCACAGGTTTTTTTACATCTATATGGTTTACTAGCAACTTCGTTCACATGGTTTTACAAAAAAAAATGCATATGTCCGTCTCCGACCCTTAAGTTGTTTCTGTGTAAAAATTCAGTATGATCCGTTCAGCCGTTTAGCCGTGTTGCAACAACAGTAGTTGTTTTGCAGTAGTAGTTATTTTGCAACAACAGTAGTTGTTGCAAAATAAAATTTCTTTTTTTCTTCTTCTTTCTAAATGCCTTGTCCTTGGATTAGGGAGATGAAAACGGGCAAACATGTTGTTTGTATATCGACGGAAACGTAACAACTTTGGTTAATTTATTTGTCTATAAAGGAAGTTGTGGTGGAATCAGCTGCGGATGCCAAAGAACAAGATTGACATACGAATTTTGTGAGCCATGAAGTGCGATACCAGACCCATTTCATTTTTTTCAGCCCATTTTGTCTATCTATTTCAGGAATTTCTGATAACATGTAATGTAAGATAATTATAATTAAGATCATAGACGAAAACGTAATGCTGGCGCAACGCATAAAAATTGCCTCTCAGCGTGGCAATATGGCGCCGGCATGCTGAGTACATTGCCAACTGGGAGTGGTCTTGCGCATTTGGATTATCTTTGGACCTTCAGTGGTCTGAGTAATCCAACTGTTCGTTCGGTGTAGCACTTCGTGGTTTGTTTTAGTTTTGTATTGATTTTTAACTAACATGTCATCATCATGATCAAACAGCCTTTAGAGTCCACTCCTAATAAACAAAGGCCTCCCCCTTAGACCGCCTTACTACCACCTACAAACGACAAATAACAAGTACCTAAGTTAAATTATTAAAAGAACAACAAAATACCCGACTGCAAAAATGTAGTGTATGTAAAAAGAAATCCAACAACACCTCGCTTGTTAAAATCGTTCAAGTCGTTTAGGATACAGGAGGCAATATAGGAATACACAAACATAATATTTGCATAAATATTTATATACACCCCAAAAACATTACACTCCTTCTTGGGCATTCGGGTAAAACCTCCTGCAGGCTTCGCAGCCTCTCCTTGCGCCATGTCTCTATCTAGGGGTTGTAAAAAATATAGTCCAGGATTATTTGCGGTGTAATCGCAGTGCCTGTGACATTAGGTGATAGCTGTCAGTGTCACATTAAGACACAATTTTATTGATATAGATTCTCACAGGAAAAATCTTGTTAAGTAAATAAATATATACAGTAAGCTTCCTTTTCTATACAAAATATCGACTATCCATCATTGTAATACATCACTAAACAAGTCTATGGCGTTACGTTACACGTATAACACTTTGCTTCATTTATCTTTCAATTCGATTTTATTTGTAGACAATAACATTTTGTCAGGCTAGATTTATTTAATTTACTACAGTTATTATGGATTCCATATTATACGACTATGATATTTGGGATACAAAAAAGGAACGGTTCTGCTAATGTCACAGGCGCCATGCTACGTTTTGAATTGTTGAATAAGTCCGTTTCAGCTTAGCATAACTCTATTTACGTAGAGAGGCAAATAAAGCTTTTGATTATGATTGAAAGGAAACCTATTAAGCTTGTTTATCTGCCTATTTGTGAATAAGGTTGTAAAAATAGCAAAAATAGTACGCGTTAATAAAAATATGGTTCACAGACCTAGGTGAAGAGACAAACAGGTCACCTCTGAAATCTTGTTTATGACTCAAAGAAAATCATGAGGTTGGAGGCGTATTGCGAAATGGCGGTATTTGTCGTAAAATTTAAAAGACTAAGGCCGAGTTGCACCATCTAGGTTATCTTTAAACTACAGTTAAAACTCCCGTTAAGCAGCAAAAATGTGTTGCACCATGTTAACGATTTCCAAAATGACGGAATACACAAAATGTTGGCTAAACTTCATGGTTAAGGTTAAAGTTATAGGGCCAGGCAATCGTGCCTCATTTGGAAACGTGCCCCACTCGTGCAACTCTCAAAATAATTTAGTCTGAGCCACACCAGTATGGCTGACATGTAAACAACACGGTGCTGGTTTTATTATGATTGAAAAGTAACTAAATATATATGTATGACACTGTGAATTGGTTTTCTATGTTATGTAACGTAATTTGCAGGTGTTTCGTATTAGCTTTGCCTTTTCTTATTTTTTTTTTGATTCTAACCTTCCCAAGGATATTGTGTTTAGTTTCTGCTAGTGTGAGGTGCACTGCTTTTGTCAAGTGAGGCAGATTACACGGAACAATGGCTAACATGCCCCGATTTTTGACGGATAATGTGACTCATTTATAGTTTCTATTGTTCTGCTATAATTAAGGTTTAATAAACAACTTTAAAATTTTAGGATATGGGAAAGCAGACCCGAGAGAATGGATGGAAGATAACTTGAAGAAGGCAGTAGAAATTGTAATTTCTAAAAATATGGGAGTGATGAGCCGAGCCATATTTATGAGATACCGTCACGAGCTCTACGAAGACATACTCAAAGGTTGGACGTGCAAGTAGATTATTAATAGATAAGCAGAACTAGGAGAAGAGGCCAAGAAAACGAGTTGAGACATTATATTTTATTAACGCTTTTATGTCTGCGTTTGACCACCAACTCACCTGTTGTTCGACTTGTGAGTCAAATTAAAAAACTGGTGTCTGTTGGATTTCACGTGGACGAATCAAGACTTCAATCCGTTGCTTGTGACTTTGCTGAGAAACTTCTATTAGCATATCGATTCAATAGTAAAAAGAAGCTAATAAATTGTGACCCCGCAATCAGAACAAGAAAAGCGGAAGGCTTGTCTCTTGCAAGAGTCAATGGTATGAATCGAAAGAGGTTAGGTTAGTTTGACACATTATTGACATTAAGTATGACTGGATTCAGTGTGGTAATATTCCGGTTGGTTACACGAATATTGCACACGTTATCATGAAAAGTGTAAAAGGTGTAGCGAAAAGTATAAAGCCAAAGGGAAAGTCAAAAAAGGTGCACACAGCACACAGCACAGCTATACTGGGGCACATTAAACAGACATATCTGTCTAATGTGCCCCACTAATGATTTAAAAAATTATGATTTTAGTTAATTTTAATTAAGTATTAGAAGATTTTTTGTTTTGGTGTGCTAAATGAACATATGATTAACACTGATTACTTTTTTTTTTTTTTAATCTAGTTTTTATTAGGGCTTTAGTCGCCGTGCGATTATGCCAGCCCTGTTTTACCACAATTTTGATATCACTCAAAAGGAACTGGAGTCCCTACGCTGAATTAGTATGTCCGAGATCTTGGCATACAAGGACGTTGCTGCACCACAGGTGGGTGCGGCCAGGATTCCCTGAAACATGCCAACATCTCGGGGGTTTAAGCCAAACTCATACAACATCTGTGATCTCATAGTTTCGCTCCGTTACTTAATAGACTAAACTTAATGATATTTTATTTTTTATTACAATCTTTGAATAGAGGGGCACTTTTGCCAGGTTTACCCTGGTTATAACTGAGTTTTCGGGTCTCAGTCCGGGGCATCGATCTGAGAACTCACGACCTTATATCTTATATCTTGACAACCTCTTGACTGATTTTGCTCATATTCAAAATTCTTGATTGAGTACCGAATGTTTGTGCCAAGTATTATCAATATCGGCCGGTCAATAGCGCCGCAGTAAATTTCTCCATTATCCATTGTAGTAGCCAATGTACCACTGGAGCACGAGCAGCAATGTCTTCTTAGCAAACGGTGAGCGAGCCAAGCCGCCTGCCAAGCGTGGGGATTATGGCAACCCACCCATTTTCTAAGGGGTTTTCTCTTCTGTTCGTCAGTGAATGTCCTCTGGCTGATAAAGTAGTGGCCAATGTTGTCCGTGAATCATAGTAAACAATTAACCCAGAAAGAGCACCGAACGTAACCTCCATGAAATTGTTAATTATGTACTTTATGTAGGAAGTGAAGTGATTCAACTTCGCGTGCGGTGTTGTATGTAGCGCACACAGAACAACTCAGATAAATCAGAACGACACTGACTCTGAAGTTAAGGTACATTCCGAATGCAAAGAAATAATCATAATCATCACCAGCCACCAACTCATACGTATGGAAATTTACATATGGCTATTCACATATAACCTGATTTGCCTTTGTCTTGGCAATGTGCCCCACACATTGAATATGAATGTAAAGCTTGAGTGGTTACGTCTGGTGAGCTAAGAGGACGCTGCTACCCATCCTTCAGTGTTTCTGCTCGCAGCTTTGGGACGTACCCGGGTCGCAATTGCACAATTAAAATAAATCAAAACCCAATATTTCAAATATTTTGTCGAATTATAATAGTATATCTACAAAAACTTGTAAATGTACGAGTGAGATAGCGGGGCATATCTATGCATAAACGTCTAAAAGGGATTTACCGATATAAATGAAATTTGACCAGAAAGAAGGGTATTTGATAATTAGGATACTTTTAATCCCGTCGATGTCTAGCAATCGCCTGATGAAGAATGATGATGACAATCACGGTAGAAGATTAGAAGGCCCCATGACTACGTTTGCTTGATTGTTTCTAGTCACAGAATAGATAATAGTCCATATAATAAACCAGTAATTATCTAGGTACTTATTTACAGCTACTCAAAAACATCAACACATTTTACGAGTGCTATACATCAGGCTCGATAACTCCACAGTCAGCGTGGCATCACCTCAAAGCCTTGAAGTTTATCTGAAAGTGAGTCAAGACTCACACATGCACCCTGCACGCACACTTATACAAATACATCACAATTGTAGCTTAATTACAAAATATAGAGGAACAGATTTTCAACCCACAACAGAGTACGGTAAAGATTGATCTACGTGGCATGGTATGTTTTTTTTTTGTTGTTTTTGCAGAGACCACCTGGGAAAGTACCACCATTCCTTTGCTAGTGATTTAACCAAGCAGTAGTGTGCTAACATTATTGTGTTTCGGATTAAAGGATTTTTTTCCATTTATATTACTGGGCATAAAGAGATATAGCATTAAAAGACAGGGAGACGAGCGCAGTGCATTGCCGCATGGTTTCGAAATGTTGTAATTCATCAATATTCTGGGTGCCTCTATACCTACCGTTATGGGCAAGCGTGGCGCTTATCATCGGAAGAGCGACTTGCATTCTCGTCACTCCGTAAAATAAAATAAAAATAAAAACCTCAATGAAGGATGTTTGATACAAATCTTCACAGATACATAAATATCGAAGATTTTAATAATATAGCACGCAACTGTAGGAATATTTATCAACATCTTAGAATATGTATCACTTCAATAACAACAAAAAAAACCTTAACACAGCATAAATATTTTTTTATTTACCACGTTTAAGATTAAAAATATTGCTGTGACTGGCAGCTTTACTGGCGTTTGACAAAAAAAAAACGCTTATTTCATTATTAACTTATTTCTCCCTATTTTTTTTTTTTGGTCCAAATAGAGTGTCTATTGAACGAGCTTAGCCGCGCCCAGAGAACATAAAATGCATTTTATTTGTGTATATATTATATTAATACAAAAATTAAAAAAATAAATACTATAAACCACCTTTGCCAGTTATTCAACCGCCAAGAAATAGTGTGCAAGCATTACTGTGTTCCGTGTTCCGGATTGAACGGCAGTTTCCAACGAAATTACTGATTTAACATCTTATATCTCAGGGTGAGCGCAGTGCGGTGCTGCGCAGAGTTTGGAACTGTTGAAGTGCAAAATTTTGGGTGGCATTGAACTGTTATGGGCAAGCGTGACTTTTAACAACAGGTGAGTGACATGCTCGTCTCGTCAGTCAGTAACATAAAAAAAAGGGTGCTTTGTGCACCCAAGTTGGGTATCTGTAGTATCTCTAGACTTTATTATTCTGTGTTAATTCTTAGTACCGAGCGCCCTTCGCATATCGTGTCGATTTCAATGTTAGACAGCTCTAAATATTTAATAACCACGAAATGAACGTGATTTGGGTCACTGCTAATATATTTTATACCATAATGAGAGCTACCTTGGAAAGGTTTGCAGAAGAACATGTGAGATACTAACATGATACAATAAATCATTATTAATGTTTATTACTTACTAGCTACCGGTAATAACCTAAAGAGTTACAAAACATGGCCTTCAAAAGTTGATGAAGATGAAGTGGCTTAGAACAGAGCATCCTTACCTGGAAGGTTCTTGTTTACTCTGCATTTCGAGACACGATTGTTACTTTTTGGGAAATAGACTCTGGTAGAGAGTTCCAAATCCTCGTTGTGATTCTTATCACGATGTTGGTCATGCTTAAAGCACTTGTTTTCAATACTTTATATTTGTATATAGCATATGTAATATATTTGTATATATCTATTTGTTTCAGACTTCGTACTATGGTAGGTATCTCTTAGTAACATTTATTATTATCAATATTTTCAGCCTAGAGTGTCCTGCTGCCGGGCAATCTTTCAGACCCTTCCCCTTCTTGGTAGGCCTCCTTTCAGACTTCCCGGTCTTCATAGTCCCATACTCGTAAGTATTTGTTTCCCGACTGCCCAAGAAGGAGGGTAACTTTTGGGATGTAAGTATGTATGCTTGTGTGTATATTACCTACTATAGCCCAAACAGCTTGCCCAATTTTGATCTTTGATCAGATATCGTTGGACTCCTGTCTATTCTTATAGTGACATAGGCTTTATTTTGAATTAGGGGTTTATGTTTTTCTTTTAAGAATTATACTTTTTTTTTGCAGCTGGCTGACGATATAAGCCGCTTGCTCGATGTAAAGCGTCACGCTTGCCCTTAATTGCCACTCAGAATTACGAAATACAAGTTTTTTTTTTTTAATCTTTTATTATTTGTGAGAGGAATATGAGGTGAGCGTCCAACTGAGCTATCACGACCTTATAATAACACTGAGCTACCACGACATAACAATCACACTAATATTATAAATGCGAAAGTTTGTGTGGAAGTGTGTAAGTAGGCAAGTATGTAAGTTGTTCCGGTTCAACTCTGTAGCGGCTAAACGGATATGAATGAAATTTGGTATGGAGGTAGCCTATACCCTGTATTAACACATAGGCTCCCTAAATCTTTACAAAGTACGCCATTCGAATTCGTTTGTGTACTAAGCATCACACTAGTATTATAAATGCAAAAGTTTGTGTGTAATTGTGTAAGTATGTAAATAGATAGGTATTTAAGTAGGTAAGTATGTAAGTGTGTTTGTTCTCGTTCATCTCTGTAAGCGGCTAAACGGATTTGAATGAAATTTGGTATGGAGGTAGCTTACAACCTGGATTAACACATAGGCTACTTTATACTCCGGAAAAATAATTCGTTTTCTGTAGAATAGCCTGTGAAACCACGGGGCGCAGCTACTAATAATTACAAATAATTACAATATAATAATTACAACTACAATAACAATAATTATTATTAATTATAATTACATAGAAATAATTCCAAGGGTTATATGTATTTCCTATATCACAATGTATAACCACGTCACCGGCAGTCGCTAATGTCCGGACGTTATGGGTGGGAGGATTCCGCCCATGCAGCGATCCTGGCGCCCAGTCAGCGAATATTGGGCGGAATCGAATATAATCAAGAAATACCTCTGTATAGTTCAGTTAAATTCCACGAATCATTAGCGCTATTACACGAATATATTGCAAACTAGAAATTTCTCGCGGTTTCACCTACTATCCTACAGGAACTCAGTTTTCCGGAATAAAATTAATCCGGGGTATGAAATACTTCGATACAAAATTTCATCGAAATCCGTTCATTCATTACGAAGTTGAAGAGATATACTTACAACTTACACTCAAACTTTCGTTTTGCTAATGTTAGTGGGATAAAAGAGGTTTATTAGAATAGAATAGAATCGTTTATTGGCCTTATAACAGGTACAGTTACACTGGACAAGTCACATTTACAAAATATTCAGTTCATAATTCGAACGAACGAACGAATTTTAATAACGTAATTCGTGCATAATTTCAAATATCCAATCAAAAGCCACAACAAAAAATAAGTACAAATAATAAAATAATTGAATAAAAAATATTTAAATTTAATAAAATATGATTAATAATAATGCCAGCAAGTTTATGAATGTAAAAAAATAAGTCAGTCAAGATTTTATATATTATCTAAAAATTCAAATATCTCCACACTATTAATTATTCAAAAATAAATGTATTTTAATATTATTAATCTTATCGTTATCAAATTAATAGCAAGTATGTTCCAATCATATTTACACCTATCCATTGAGAACGAAGACTCTACGAAACGTATTTTCATTTAGAGAATAGTATGGATTAATTTCGAAAAACTTCTTCAGCTTTCTTTTAAAGTCATTCTCTAATGCTACTCGGTAATTTGTTGAACATGCAGTGGGCTTATCTCGTAACTCTGAAATCGATAGTGATAGTGCGCGAGCGGGACCACGCATTGTGCGACTAAGTTGGTACGAGCGGGATGGCATGCTCTCGCAATCAGAATCACGAACGTTTCAAAGTTACAGGATAAGCCCGCTGATCTTATTAAGAATACCAAATAATAATTAACCTTATTAATTATATATACATTAGAAGTGAGTTCGGTTAGATAACGAACCTCTTCTAGAATATCTTTATACCCATGATTGATAACAACTTTAATTGTGGGACCAACCCTGAAATTGCGCAAAAACAATCAGCTGCTCTAAGCATTTCGTCAAGGCAGAATATTATTTTACTATGGAACAGCTGATCTATTTTAAATATTTCAGTTTTAGTCCCATAGTAAAAGTTGTTCAGTATAATGATTTCCTGGATTAATGCCCTTATTATGAACGATCGCGATACTGATTGTGATAGCACGCCATCCCGCTCACACCAACACACTCGCACTAGGGACGGTCCCGCTCGTTCACTATCACTATCACGATCAAGTTCTTCCGTGATAAGGGGGCTGGTCTTTGGTCTAACCGAAACAGTTAATAAATAATAACCGAATTCGTTTTTTTTTTAGTTTTCTCTGTTTTAATGTAGTTGGTAGTTGTTGTTTTTAAAGTTACTCTGTTTTGGTAAGGCCTAGTAACCAGCTCTTATGTTACAGTTTTTAAGGTACCTGAAGGCCTCCGACATATCTGATATAAATTCGAAAGTAAAAATATTGATTATCTAAAATTGCACTACTAACTTCTGATAGCATTATCGGTGACAGAGGTCATTCTGATAAAAGAGGTCGTTGAACGAGATTACTTATCACGTCGTGTCACCTTGATTGTTGTTTGTTATTATCTAACGTGTGCTTTTGTATGTGAAGTAGAAAATTCTAATGGGCTAACAATTCTGGGAGCTAGTTGGGTAGGTCGGATGCAGACGCAGGTTGCAGGTTCACATTCTGATACGAGACAATGAAGGACCCTGGTTATAGTGTTATTATTTCAATCAAATCAAATTTATTTGGGCATTACAAAAATTACAGCTAAATTGTTGATCCCAGAGTCTCCTAAACTAGTGTTTATAATACACTAGCAGCGCCCCGCGGTCTCGCCCGCTATTCTACAGAAACTAAATATTTTTCCGGGATAAAAAGTAACCTGTGTTAATCCAGCTACCTCCATACAAAATTTCATTCAAAGCCGTTACAGAGTTACACGGGATTAATCACACATACATACTTACATTCGTACATACTTACCTACTTACACACTTAAACACAGACTTTCGCATTTATAATATTAGTGTGATGAGGTAGACTTGTCCTGTGGCGATCTATCACTACCCGTGACCCTGGTCGATCGTGACCCATGATCGATACGTGATCGGGTCAGATGATTCGATCGATCTCAGGTCCTATGTTGCCACAGAAAATCGCGAATCGTGAGTTTGATCAATGATTGATGAATCCCACGATGATTGACGAACTCCGTGCGATGCGCGAGCTGGCCAAACAAAAAGACAAAATGTTATTATTAAATAGGTACAAAGGCCTTGTTTTTTTTATCAATATCGAACGATAATGATATTGCGAAATTGACAAAATAAATTACTGTAATGGCGACAGTGGCGACGCGACCCGCGGGTCTAAATTAGTCGAGTATTTCGGAGAGCGGTGCGGGACTCGATCACGCATGGATCGAGTTGATCATTTTAAATCGATCACGAGTCTATCATTTTGACTCGATCAATCGTGGTCGAATCAGGTCGAAACTAGTTCTGAGTCGATCAAGATTACGATTTGTGTCGATCAGATCACGATAGAGACCTTAACATTTCGGGGGTCGTGAGCTAATCTCATTTTGAAAATCTATCAGAGCGTCGTCTCCACTATTTTGTTTAGTTTATGAGGCAATTGCCTCATAAAATCAATTAAAAAAGAAAAAGATTTTTCATCTAGTGTGTGGCTGACTGAAGTTTAATAAATTGGTCACAATTAAAAGGGTTATTGCAATGTAAAGCAGTGTCGCCTCTAGTACGCAGTACATAATCTAATAAAAGAACAAGCTCTTTTCTAATAATCAACGCACAGACCAAACCGCTTATGATAGAGATGTGAAATTTGAACTCAATACTCATGCAATGGTCTAGGACTCTAAGTGAACAATAAGCACGGTTTTTGCGAAATTTCATCTCTAAAACGGTAATGGACCCCCAAAGTTTGTATGGATATAAAACCTTCTTTCATGATAATCCAATGAAACTCGACATCTGTACTAAGCATAAAAAATAAAGAAATGCATATCTCAGGATGTTGATATAATTTAGAAAATCAACCCCTAAAAGGGTGTATATTACTATATACATACTATTACTATATTAAATTATTATTATTTTATATTATTATTATATTACTTACTGTAGCCTTCGCGGCCGAAGTAATTTAGACATGCCAGTTATTTCATATAGCTAGCTAGCTGCTTTATTAATTTTTTAAATAAAAAAAGAAACTGTTAAAATATCGAATACTTTCTGTGATAAACACTGTTTTAGACTTTCGTGGTGGTTTACTACATTACTATAATATCGGGAACTTAGCAAAAATAATAATCGTGGTAAATATCCCGGGAGTACTAATACATTCTGTGAAAAACTTGAACATTTAAAGCATGCACTTAAATTCCCTTCAGTTCGTCTTCCCCACTGATTTTAGGGTTCCGGGAGCGTCGACCGAAATTTCCAAACCTTCTTTATCTATCAATTGATTCACTGTATTAAAAAGACGACAACAAAATTTGATTACTCAGATTTAGTGAAAGGATGTAGGTATGACGGAGACTGTCTTGATGAATTGGAAAAACAACTTTCATATTTTCTGCGCATATCAATACATTTCTAGACATCATGCAAAGTAAGTCTTTAGCTATGGTTAGAATCAGAATCAGGATTTTTTATTGACATAAAGAAACACGATATCAAAATTAGGTACAATCATTGTATCATAATACTCAACACCGCTCACAATATGTCTCGTCACACAAAAAATATTGCTATGCTGTAAAGGGGCAATTGTATTATAAACAAATTTAAAATGAAAAAAGAGTAAAAGAGTAAGTATAATTGCGTCTCTTCTCTCTCATTGACGGCCAGTCGAAATCATTTTGGAGAAATCATATTTAATTTTGGGAGAATAAAACATAACATTAATGTCCTGATTTAACACATTCCAAAACTTTCAATTTCTATTTAGTTCACTAATTGATCAATCAGCTTTAAAGACAACTATTATTTGATACGTTCGGAGATTGATTGATTGATTGTTTATTAAATTAAAATATAAAACGACTATCTTACACTTCCACAATAGACCTGTCAATTCTACTCAAAAACTTGTAGTAACTGACTAGCAATCAATGTACAGCCTAAGCCGGTGGCGCTAGATTTTAGAAGCACAAAATATAGTAGAGGAGTTCCTGATATAACTTTGGGGAACAATGATTTCTGTAAATTCAACCCTTGAAGGGGTTGAACACGGATTTAAAGTTGTGGTATGTTTAATATGCGAGGCCGAATATCACGCGATCGTCGATCCTGAGTCATGTACGAAAGGGCAAACATCAGCTTGAAATAATATAATTTACATGAAAATATGGTTTTGTATTTTCCTACGGAACCCCATTAACACAAAGCGACATTGCAAATACCAAGATTTAATAGTGTAGTGTGGGCAAAAAAAACCAGACCGACAATCCTTAGCTATTTTATCCAGGTATGTATTTGGTTTTTCCGAGGACCCTGCTGAGAGCGCTTACAAATGTCTGTCTATAATTATTTCGCCAGTTGCAATTTGAGGTTGAAAGGCATGTTGAGTCTAGTGGAAAGTTTTTTTTTTGTAAACTATTTACAGCCTATGGTTTTAACAATTTTGACTATTTTCATATAATATTTTTTTAATCCTTTTGACGGTTACCGCGTGTCTTTTACTCCATTTGAAATTTCGGACTCAATTAAATGACATAAAAATACGATATTAATACAAAATATTTTATTACATGAAAGACATTTATAAAAATAAATTTTCAAAACAATTTTAACCGATCATGTGACTTTAAATAAGTACAAACTAAAAGAAGCTACTTAACCTATACTACAAGAAACCGGACAAGTACGAGCATCACGCACCGAGGCTTCCATACAACGCTTCGTACGTAAAATTATATGCAAAAATTATAAGCACCGAGCATTGTTCTTCTAACTAAAACATAAGTCAGATGGAAGGACAAACTGATCTTTGTGGTAACTTAATTTGAGAAAACTATTTTCTTATTCAAGTATTTAGTGTATAGCCTTTGCTTTGCTTTAGTGCTCCCCATTAGAAGTTTCACAAGTAGACTTCAAAGACGGCATCAGTTACAATAAAAGGTAATTATTTACGCTCTATTGAAATTATGAACAGGAACAGGCAAAGTTCATAAAAAACATATAAGTAGGTATATTGAATCTCTGAGTGTTCGTAGACAAGTTTTAGTCAGTGATAAAGGCTGAAAACTCACGTTTTTTAAAATATTTTACTGAATGATATCGGCAGTCGTTCTGCAATCCCCGACCCGCCTACCAAGTGTGGGGATTATGGCATTTGTTCAGCAGTGGACGTCTTCTGAGAAAAACGTCCACTGCTCAGCCATGATGTCGTTGTTGAGAGATCAATAAAGAAGCCTTGCGATGGGATGGTCAGAAACAAAAACTGTTGATAACCATCTAACAGCATCAAGTTGCATATCTGGGACATGTGCTTGGGATAAATACGAACACTTGCAACTAATAATCATGAGAATAGTTGATCCGAAAGCCGGTCGCAGAAGGAAGTCATGGTTGCATTACATCCGGGAACGTAAGGGGATCAAAACTGCTGCCGAATTTTTACCAACCATCACTAGCTGGACGTGGCATCCTATAGAGAAGAAATTAATTCGAACAAGACTTATGGGTAAGTTCGACGCTTACCATCTGCCGTGCGACAAGGTAGTTTCGTCACTTGCTGATATAAAAAAAAACAACTAAAGCCCTGATGCTACTTGAATCCTCTGTCAAAGACTTGAAATTCATTATAATTTTTTATTTAAGGGCTATATCAAATCCGCAGCAGTTTTGTAACTTTCCGTAACTTACACCGAACATCGTCTATTGCTATTTTCCTGCTAACAAAATGTGCCTACTCTTTTGATCGAGAGCATCAGAGCAAACAAAAATGTTTTATATTTCGGAATGCCAAAGCATGCATGAAACTCAAAGGTTTCGCAAGCTGTCACTCAATTTTTGATAATGTAAGCATGAACGAAGAAAAAATATGGACAGGGCTTTAAATAAATTCAAACTGAGGCACCAACATGTAAACAGCTAAAATAAGCTGAGTGGCACTTATTGGCCGACGATTGGCTCGCTTTGCTCCAGGTCTGGCTAAGTATGCGGTGGTGCACTGTACTATTCTGTGATTGCTTATGCCGTGAATCTTCCTTAATTGGGCTTTGTTATGGCCTGATATATTAATTTATCATTACTTACACCGTAAGCTATAATCGCTTATGGTGTAATGGATTTGTTGAGTGTAGTTTGTAACTGTCTATGCTAGCTTGGCTTTAAATTTTGGCTACTTTGCCGTAATAATCCTACTAACTAACTTACTATATTGTGATTGGCTGTAGCACAGAGCACAGAGCACAGATCACTCTGTGATCTGTGCTTACAGAGTGATCTGTGCTTGTGTGATCACAGAGTGATCTGTGGCTGAAAGTCTGATTTACTTTGCTGTGGCTATATGTAATAAGTACTTTTTCCAATTTGCCGACGTCCATCTTTTTTGCCTCTATGAATCTAAGTATGAATGATTTTATCGACAATTTTATTGAGATGTTTTATTTGCGTATCCATTAGGCAGGAGCTTACGTTTGAAAATCAAACGTAGAAATAAGATGTTTATTTGGAGGAATGGTCCCTATTCCTCCAGCAACAAATAATTCTCAGAGGTAAATAAAAGTAAAGGTATATCTTTAACGTTTTTAGAAAATAAAAAGGAGAGGCATTATATTACATGAGTTTATGTGACCGCAATTGGAAAATAGCGGCCACCTATCTGAAGACTAACCGTGTCGACCGTAGTTGCATACGCCAAGCTCACAAATAGACACAAGAAATTTGACCAAAAATCTCTTTAGCATCCCATTTGAGATGCAAAAGGGGATAATTAAACAAAAAAATACAGAAATCCCCTGTAAAATAACGCGCGGTAACTTTAATGTAGCGAAAAACATATCGCGTGTCTATTAATAACAATGATTCCATTTTTATCTAAATAGGTAGTTGACAACTTAACAGTCTGGGTTACCTCACGACCTAATAATAATATCGTCAAATGTCAAACGTATGACTGATATCAAATTATCTAAATCCAGTCGACTCGGAAAATATTGATGTTGAAAGTACGATGACCTTAATTTTCTGATATCTGCAATTTTTGCGTCTCCTCATCAACTGTCTGATACCGGATTGGACATATTTCAAAGAGTTTGTTTGGGGACCGGAGCTCATCTTATATTCAAAAACTTATCAGAGCGCCTGGCTGACGCGTCGCGTGACCAAAATGCTGGCGTTTATTTGGCTCAACGCATAAGCATTGCCATTCAGCGTGGTAATGCCGCCAGCATGCTGGGTACGCTGCCAACTGGTAGTGGGCTTGGAACATTTGAATTATATAGACCTTTAATGGTCTCTGGAAGTTTCAACTGTTATTTTTATATAGTAGGTTAAGTAGTTTAGGTAGTTGTATTTTGGCTGTATTTTGCTTAATTAACAAATTGTTAGTTTGTCAGTTTACGTATTTCTGTCTCTGTCCTCACCTTTCTACCTTCGGATGACTCGTAATAGTTGTAGCTTTTAGTTGTAGGGCCTACGAAGGATGAAGTCCTTATGGTCTGTGTCTAGTAAAATTAAAAAAAAACTATCACTTGTATTTCTCGCCGAGATACCCAGACCCCTAAAATTTCACATAATCACTGGACCGATTTTGAAAATAACAACTTATTAATTGTAATAAACTGCTTAGCTACATTCCATGAATATTTGGATTAAAGGTATAATCATGTTATCCATAGACAAATAAACATATATAAGGGCTAGTTTGTTCTCTACAGTGGGGAGTCTTTGTACTTGTTCTTAATATTAAATGTTGATATGGTACTTACTACTTACCTACCTAATCTCACTTAGAACTTATTAACCTATCTAAGCCGAGGTCATTGACCCTTTTATCAGGACCTTTAACGTCCGATAGCGCAATAAGTATTGGTGACGAAAAATCTTTATCGGAAACCTAATTACCATTGCGGTACTCATAAAAATAGTATAATACTACGGATATTTTATAAGTATTCGCAGGTATTTATTACTTTAATAATATTTCTAAATAATATTAAGGTGCAACATTTCACCAAATTCAAATTTTCTTGCGTTTTTTGTCAATTACAGATTAATTACTCAACGTGGATTTTGCGACAATAAATAGGTTGTGTCAAGAAATTACTAATTACATTAAAATTATCATCTAGATAATATTGGTTTAGCTACGAATCTCAATAACCTGATTTTTATCTTGGTTTTTGGTTGGTACTTCTCTTTGAACTCTTTGAGTAGCTTTTACCTTGATTTTTTGGTTGGTGTAATTTCTTGATACAGCCTATTCATTAGCGCAAAATTATTTTTTATGATACCAAGATGAGTAATTAAGCTGTAATTGACAAAAAACGCAAGGTAAAATTTGAATTTGGTGCGTTGAGCGAAACGTTGCACCTTACATGTCTAAACGCTAGCTGACTTGCCACGTTAGATGGTAACGGCCATCCTATGCACCAGGAACAAGCCCAAACCGGACTATCCCTGATTCAATTACCTATGTCACGAACCTGACTTGACTCAAGCCTTGTAACAACCATGGCCTCCACGGCGATGGGCACAATAGATATTGTATGAGCACACTAATATTATGTCTCCATAGCCGCGTACTTGGCCCGCTCCAATACGCACCGTATCCAGAATGACTGCCTTCCACTGACCCAACCGTCTACCGAGAGCATCTTGATAGTCGAAGGTCTTTGCTATAATGCCGTTCACCGATACGTACCTTATTAATATTAATAAGTACATAAACAAAATAGCAACCGATTTCTGCTGATTGCCTTCAATTCGATTAGTATATGAATATTTTTACCCCCCGTTCTGCTACCCTTAAGCCATCTGCCAAGCGCGGGGATTATAGCCCCCCTTCACTTATAAGTACCTCTTTGCTGTAACGTGGTACATTCGTAGTCCGTTGTCAGATTTTGGTACAATCAAAGACATTAAAACCAGTAGACCGCGCTTGCAGAAGAAATCCATTCGAAATACGTCCTGTCCACCGGGAAAAGGACAGTTGGACGACTCAATATTCATTCATGTAAACTGATTGCCAGGCCAATCTTAGGCGATGCAATTGGACATAGTATACTAATTCACGCGTAATATATTCGTAAGGGAATAGGTACCAGGTACAACAGGAGCTGTCAACCGGTTAGATGGTGAGTGAGCATAACGATGACAGGTATTTGCTATTAGGGTGTCTACTTGTTTGGCGCTCTTGCGTTTTATAACTCGATGTTCGTATGGTGAATCTTGTATTGAATGTGAATATCGTGTGAGTACCCAAATTATGGGCATCGTCTAATGAAATATATTTTTTTAATTTATTATTTTTAATTCACCAAAAAGTTCTCGCAGGCAGCGTTATGACGTTTAATAATTCGTCTTATAATATCTCAAAAAAAAACATCTAAATCAATATCATCATCATCATCATCATCATCATCTAAATCAGGGCCCTTAATATTAGAATAATACCTATTACTCAATTTCAAATAGAAGGAACGTGGCGACGACATACTACCTTTTTTTTGAGTTTCCTTTAGGTTTTGTAAAAAAGACCTGCAGCGAAAGTTTAATTCATAAAATGACGGAAAACTAACGTCCGTAATTTTCCGTAATTTTATGAAATGACTGATGTATGTTTTTCAGTAATTCATAAACCGCTATTGTTTAGACGATTGATTTTTATCTATGTCGTATTGGATATTGCTTATTGATACGATCTGTTATAGGTAATTTGTGTTATCTTAATCCGATTGGTAGTGTGGGCATGTAATCTATATATATATATTTTCTATGCTTTTCGGTAAATAGGATTCAAACATTTGTCATTGCTTCATTTGTCGTGTCCACGGTTCTCTAGCTCACGCATTTTTAAATTATTGAAAAGAATAGAGTATAGCGCCGTCTTGTCCATACAAAAAGCGTAGTCTGATACCCACCCCTAGATGTTATCTGATTTCGTTTGTTTGTTTAATGTTATCTACACCGTGAAACACTATGCTTGTATGTTTTTTTTTAAATTTCGTCATGTCTTCAAAAATATAGGAAAATTCACTGACTCTCTTTATAGCGCGCACGAGAAACAGAGCGACAGCTATACAATTTCAAATATCGAATGCAGAGCTGACTGTACTAGTTGGAGAAGCACCCTAAGAAGAGAAGACGCCAATAAACTGATAAGTACTGATAGATGACAATGACATTGAAATTAGATAATTATTATTATTTCAAATGACGGACTATTCATTGCGGGAAAAATCAGCGCCGCAAGTATTTTTCTTTATTTACAATTCAATTCTTCTCAAATATGGGTACACCTACACACTGTCACACTTATGACACATATGAATGTCAAGTATAATTACAAAATGTATATTACATTAAAAATAAATAAATAATAAAAATTATATTATATGCAAAATTACATGTACTTTTTTCTTTTAAATAGAATAAAATTATAGTGGCCCATTTTACATAGTATGTTTTCTTGGGCCACATAAGTCTTTATTAGTTAGTAAGATATAAACCCATTACGCTGCAGGTGGCATGTCAGGATGAGTAGGGATCGATTGACACTTTTTACTTATTCAACGCGCCCTTTGAAAGGGTTGGGTCAGCTGACTACAGTGAGTTCTCGAAGTCATTTGTTTGGGGTGTGTAACATTGTGAAAAGTGTTTAGGTAATGCTACGAGCACAAGATAAAGTTGACGTGCTCTTAGAACTGGTCCGGCAAAACTGTGTCTAATGCCACACTATAGCTCTGATTAGGCCTGCGCTGCCTGAGCCGGCAACTGAAAAAGCTGTCGGAAGTGGGTAGGTAAAGTGTTGAAAATAAACTCCTGAATCTGATAGCAGTAGCATAAGTAATTATTTTGTTTAGTATATGACAATCGGGAAATCTTTCTGGTGTGATAATACCGAATTAGAGAACGGTATGCTTAGGTTTTTCTAAGTTATTCAAACCTTAGAAGGCTTTCCGATGACAGAATTGAGTGAGATGACTGTTGGTTCAGGTCTTTTTCTATAATAACCCGGAAAACTGGTGACAGATTTGAGTCTGATATCAGTAGGTTGGTCGTTCCAGGCGTTCCATTATTTAATCGTTACCGGTTTTGACATTGGAGGTACAGTTTGTAAGCCTTGCTTGGTCTACTCCTGTCTCGCTCACGCGAATATTCTAGCGTCCTTGTCAAACGTCATGCGCCGAGTTGGCCCAAGTTCAACCAGAGCCTATATAATAATAGCCTTAATAAGAAATAAGTATTAAAAAAAAAAAAAAAAAACTTTCTTTAATATATTTTTTTAATTATAAGCAGATACTTTTAGAATATTTATATTTAGTGTCTTTATATCATCTATAATGTGAAAGTGCACGAGCAAGAAAACTGTGCGTTAAGAATTTCGAGTTGCAAGAGTATATCAGAGCCCTTTAAATACGAATAACGTTACCTTGAGGGAACAATGTATATGATTGTCCAATCCAAGACCCGAAAGGATGGATACGTTTTAAAAAGTAAAACATGTACAGGAGCGTCTTCGTACATTTGACAGGACCAAAAATGGAACAGAAAATAAATCAGTCTATATTTACTCTTCAGTACTATAAATTATTATATTAAGTGTTTTTAAACTATAAAAGCGAAAACAGTTTATCTTTAAAGCAACAGAAAAAAAACACTGACTTACTAATAAGACTAGTTGATGGCGCACAAAGATACATTCTCTAATAAAAGTCATTACACTGAGCACGAGAAGAGTTAATTTATGGTGGTTACGATCTAGGAGTTTCATTCGTGAAATCTGCTTCAACAATTGGAAAATCGTATACGATCCAATTGACGACTTTATGTGGTTTTGGGCTTATTATTTTTAAAAATCGGGAATAGGTACGAGCTGTCAACGGGTAATATAATGATGATACATTTCAGACACCATAGGTCCATTTAAAAGATAATAATTAACTTACATAATAGTCATAATTGAGACCAGTATTTTAGCAAGCTTCATTTTTTATTTTTTTTGATGGTCTGTGAGTAATAATATTCTGTAATATAATGTCTTGAGGTATATTATTAATTATATTATCTCTGCGTGAATGTTTCTTTTATAAATAAATAAAAAACGGCTGTTGAATGATTCAACGACCAATATACATATTGCATACTTCCACGGCTCAATCCCTATTTTAATCATAGGTTACTTTGAGTTGTGTACCATACGGAGTGGTCTTTGCGGTAGAGATGAAGGAGTGAATATGTTGACTTTAACTGGTAACTTTTTGTAAAACTGTTATAAGAATTTTAAGCGAAAAATGTGACGCTTCTTCATACATTTAACAGATTAGGTAAGTTTTACAGATTACACCATTGGTCGGCCAATGGGGTAATCTATAAAACTTTTGGTTCAGAAAAGTGCACGAGAACCTCGATAGGAATGGTCCTTTCGAGACGTCATTTGTCGCAAGGTGACTTGTCAAAGATAAATTGGGATACCTTTGAGGATACAATTTATAGAGAAAAGAAAGCAAATTGGTTCGTGTAAACAAGAAATTATTATGTTCCTAAATTTATAAATTGTTGTGAAAATTTAATTTACTGCGTTGATAGTTTTATCTATCCACGAAAGTCATTCGTTCTTCATCCGCACATAATACTGCAAACTGCCAAAATATAACTCCCTTTTGTCTGATGTTATAATTTTTTCACAATATAATGTTATTGGTAATCGAGTCGTAAAAAAGTGAGCGTTATGCCTGTCCCACACCTACAGACCGAATACCGAATATTCGTTCAACGAGGCGATATCTGCCAATCAGAGACTAGTTTACGCATCTCTGAATGGCGGATATCGCCTCATTTCACGCTAATTCTAGGCTATAGACGCTAGTCTGGAAGAGGCATTATGAAGTAAAAAGGAAGGATTTTCTCGCATTTTCCAGGTAAAAGTATCCTATTACTTGTTTTATATTTTTAGGGTTCCCTAGTAAAATGGTAAAAAGAACCCATAAAATGAATCTGTAGGTGTGTCTATCACTATAACGCTCATGGAAATTCAAGACGAATTCAAATTCGAAGTTTGTGTGTATATTTGTCCGACGATAACTTGAGAACTGTTGATCCGATCTTCATGAAATTTCGTAGGCAAGTAGTTCATTTCAATACAATTAAGTTCAAATATGAGCTGAAACGGTTCAGGGGTTGAAGTTATAGGGGCCGCGAGGTCTCAGTTCGGTGCGAACTACTAGTAATAAATAAATAACCAGCTTTACACCATCGCTTCCCACTAAACTCCCCAGTGTCGATGCCATGACACACGGACAGCTAACACACCCAGACCCAGAGCAGATATTTAAAGTTATCAATTTTAATACCCGGACCAAAGCTCATAATGCAGACGCGCTACCGCTGAGCTGTACCTACTGTTTTCAAATGGACAAATGTAGTAGGAACACGGATTTAAAATACCTTTAATACAGTCAACCACAAAATCCCGTACATGTTAAAAAAGATGCTGTAAGCATTCTCGCAATCATATTTTATTTAATTAAAAGCTTTTAAGCGTTCTATCTCACTTGATTAACTCCGTCGTAAAAACTCCGAACGCACTTCTAGGTGTTAAGGAGCTTGTAGACTTGTAAAAGGAACAGAAGTCTAATATTATTCGTTTTGTTTAAGGTTCCGGAGTCCACTACAAAATAAAATATTCTCCTAATAACAGAAAATTTATAGGTGATACTTACTCTAAAATATTTGAAGAAAAATTAAAATTATTTAAAAAAAACAACAATAGTATTAATAAAAAATATAATTGATAAATTTAGTATTTAAATTTTTATTTTTATTTTTTTGTTTATTTTTAATTTGGATTCACACTCAGTGATTCAAAATTGTTGGTAACGCGCGAGTGAGATAACCCATGACAGAATCAAAACTTCACTAAACTGTGGCTAAAATCAGAGGCAGTTTTAAAAAACTGCAACCAATCCTTTTGTTTTATAACACCACAGACAAGACATTAGTGAACCAAAATGAAATGAACAAAATTCACTCCTATTAAGAGGCAATTTCGAGAAAAAGATAGCGCTATAAACTTTCGCGCGCAGATGAAAATATAAGAAAATCAGTATCAGAATAGCGATTGTCCAAAAATGAGATAATTGCGAACTACAATTAAACCAGGAAAACAACAAAAATTCTGTGTTATGCTATCCTAGATATTATTATTACTTTGTCATCATGATCATCATCAGACGACTTTCACAATGTCGTCGGTCCACCTAGTGGAAGGCGTGTCTACGCTGCGTCGTCCGGTTCGTGGTCGCCACTGGAGAACGTCTCTTTCCCACTTATTACTTCACTATTAGAGTAATAATCAATTGAATACACACTTACCCCCTTATAAACGCGGATACACATTGGATTAGTTACCACGTCCTTTTCGCTCTTTTCGAAATTAGAACTCGATTGAAAAAGACAGAAGACTGAGGCTCCAAGGGTTCTCTGCGTTTATTAATAAGGGGGTTAGGAGTTCGGAGAGGTCTTTTCAATAAAAAATATATCAAGAAAATGTCAATTAATCATGTTTTCCCTCTTAGCTACACTAGACTATAGAAACAAAAAACATTTACCTCGAAACAAAATTTTCAATCGACATAACTAATGACATGCTATAGATAGAAAAATCATTATTATTTTTTCAAATTTGCGCCTTAACAAAGCAGAATCACCCGCGATTCTATTACAAACTATATTAAACTGAAAGCTGGGACACGTCGCAAACTGCAATTGTAATATTAACTCCACAATTCCACGTTTCCCCACTAAATTGTGACGTGCACCGGCAGATATTGCGTTTGTGTCATCATACAAACTTGGATATCTTTTGGTTGTAACTTATACTCTGTGGATGCGAATGGCAAACTGTCAGTCAAGGTATCGCTGTACGGTCCCACTAAAGCGTAACACTGATGTTCAGCAGTGAGCGTCTTCCGGCTGATGATGATGAGCTTTTACCAACTAAATTTTTTAAGACTAGAACTCAAAAAGTCACCAAAGTTGGAGAAAAGCCCGTTTGCGGGGACTAAGACCAAGCGTTCTTATTGGTTTTCTCAAGTTTACGTGTCCTACTCGCGCCTAGAATGGGAGTAAATGTTGATAGGTGTGGTTTGACAGTTGGTGCGCTTCGATCACAGAAGAGAGAAGTAAAAAAAATATTCCTCTTCTGTGGCTTCGATCATCCACTGCGGAATCTAGGGATAAAACAAACTGACACTTTGTGACTTTGGATATAACGCAAAGGTCTCCAAAATTAAATAGATCAGAAATGTTTCTGGTTTATTTACAACGAACAACGTGTGTTGGTGAACATGTTTATTAGACAATCAACCCAGTGATACCCACTCTACAGATAAATAATAGCACAAGTGCAGAAGGTTCACTTTCGAACGTTCACTACAACGCAATGTAGTTAGTGAAAATTTCGACGGATGGCATTAACGGAGATGGTTTTAATTTTTTGTCTTTGCATTGTAATTACAAGACCACATTTTTTAAGAACAGTGTCTTTGACACAGATCACACTAGGTGCCGCATTACCTACAATGTTGTTACAAAACCTACAATTGTTCCTACAAAAAGTCACCAACGTTTGAGAAAGGCGTGGGTCGCGGGGAGTGCGACCGAGCTTTCTCATTGGCTATCTCAATGTTGCGCCTACTCGCGCCTAATTATCAACCAATAGGAGAAATTTCGTATAAGTGTATTTAGACTGATGAGTGGTGCGCTTCGAGCGTTCTGAATGCAGAATCTAGAGTGTGATTTGTAATCTCTGATTAAAATTTATAATACTATGAAGCAATAGAAAATGAACGTTGCGTTCCAAGTGGGGGACACAAATTTCGGATTTCAGCGTCTAGATATTTGGTTCTAAAACTGTATTTTCATATGTTTCTCCAGCGTGTATGTAGTGTACTCGCTCCTTTACGACAGCCATCAGAAGTGGGATCAAAATTTCGCGATCGTGTTTTACGACCTTTATAAATGAAGAACGCAAAATGCCTTGAAATATGTAACCATGTAAAAAGTACCAAAAGTACAGAAATTTAAAAAAATGATAATGTAAGAGAAATATTTTAGTTTTTTTATCTCGAGCGTTTTAGTTTTTATAGAAAATACATATTTTTTTTATGGAACTCGTTGACGAGACGAGCATGCTCATAGCAGTTCAGTGCCAACCAGAATTTTGAACTTCAACAGTTCAAAGCAACGGCAATCCACTGCGATATTAAATGTTAAATCTTAAGTCCTTCTCCACTGCCTCTGGCGCTGAATAGTCCTGTAATTTCTGCGCATTGCCTGAAACTAGTAGTTTTAGAACGTTTGGTCCTGTCACCAAGTACAACTTTTTACCTGGCAACTTAATTATTTTTCTGTTTAGCTCACCTTTTAGAGCATCTAAAACTTTATATTTTTATACATCCAAAATACAGGGTAATAAGGAAAGCGTATGCTAAGCCGAAAAGGGCTGAATGATTGTGAACCACTTTTACTATGGGGCCAACTCTGAAATCAAGGAAAAAATAACAGCTGTTCCATACATTTTGTCCAGTGTCATTGACATTTTTCTATGGAACAGATGATATTTATTTCCCGATTTCAGGGTTGGTCCCATAGTAAAAGTTGTTCATAATAATGAGTACTATAAGCTCTTTTCACCTTAGCATACCCTTTCTTTATAACCCTGTATATGCTTAAACTCAACCAAAATCCCGCAGTGCCTGAAAACAAAGGTCTTAAACCAATGTGTGTTGCCAGTGATGACATATGGAACTGAGACGTGGTCCTTAGCTACTGGCCTTTTGGAGCAACGCAGAGTCGTACAGCGGGCAATGGAGAGACCTATGCTCGGAGTTTCTCTGCGCAGTAAAATCTGGAACGAGGATATTCGCCAAAGAACCAAAATCAGCGACATAGCTCTCAGGGTTTGCAAGCTAAAGTGGCAATGGGTAGGCCACATCACTCGAAGAACCGATAACCGATGGGGGAGAAAGATTCTTGAGTACCACTGTACCACTGAGTACCAGCAACAGCGCAGGCAGGCCTCCCACAAGGTGGACCGACGACATTGTAAAAGTCGCGGGCAACCGCTGGATGCAAGTGGCAAGTTGTTGGTCGGTGTGCCGCTCTAAGGAGGAGGCCTTTATTACGCAGTAGACGTCTTTGTACAAATAACTCATTGAGGTCTCAATCGATTTTTTATTCAAATGCTGTTGTTTTTCTTCTAATAAATTTAGTGATTGACTGAAGTTTGGTAAAGTGACTACAATCAAATGGGGCATTGCAATGTATGGTTTCGCTTCTAGCACGTTACATGGCTCAATGGTGCTTTATTGCTCTTAGTATGATGTTGATCCCCATTCGCAAATTCTTGAGAGAACTTCAAAGTCTTATGCAGATTTATCGGCTTTACGAACGTAGCTAGAGAGTTTAAACTCATCTGTCACAAGATTTATTTATTTATTTAAAAATAAGCAACATTTTAAAGTAACAAGTTGAACGTCACTCGAAATAAAGTCATATTTTTTTTGTATTTTATTTCTTGTAGCAGTGTTTGTTCGAGTTCCGTGGCAAAACAGAACCCTTAGTTAAGACCCATCCGTCTATCTGTCACGGTCCATTTATTCAGAGAATAATCCAATATCCTTAAATATTGATGTTTTTTTTGGGTTCCGTGGCAAAATGGAATCCATATAGTTTTGCCTTTCCTTGCGTCCGTACGTATGTCCCGGTCCGTTTATTCATAGAAGAATGCAAAATCCTTAGATATTATCGACCTTTTTTTAGGGTTCCGTTTTGCCACGGAACCTAAAAAGGACGTCACGAGGAAATGTATTTTTTGGGCTACGTTAAATTTAATTTAATTAAATTATCTTGATTTACTTAAATATACTAAAGATACGGCGTAGTCGATTCTGTTTTACCATTTTCTAAACCAAATTTGACAGTTCTAAAACAGTTTCCATCCTTTTCTCGCATATTGAAATGAAAACAGACGGAGATAATTTTAGTCCAATCAGATCAGTTTAGTTGTGTTAGTCAGAGTGGTACAACAGAATCAAAGCCTTTTTTTTCTTCTAAAAGCCAATAACAACTTAGCACGCTAACAACTCAGCCAGTAATGGTCGTTATCTACGTTATATCTTTTTTAAACATAGCTACGGAACCCTGCCACGAGCGTGTCATGACATGCAACATGAACTTGTCAACTTTTGTTTGTGGTTATTTTTTTAGTCCACTGATTTAGCTTGGAACCGAAATTTGTTATACAACAGAACTTCTTTTGAGGTCACTTTTCAAGTTAAAACTTTTTAAAAGAACTTCGTAAAGGCTGACAGCAAAACGGAACAAAAACTCTGTTGACAGATTTTCGAATTTAATTTCTAGACAGTATACATTCTTATCTATGTTCTAGACTTTGTTTTGTTCTGTCTGTTCATAGAGTTGATTGTGAATTTTCTGGAAAATAATAATATTTTTATGTAAATTATGGTAAAATAGGTAGTTCTTTGAGCGAAATAAGTAATTTAGTGGTAATTTGAGTTTTCGAATTTCGGAGCCATGTAGTACACTCCTTATTTATAAGGAGAATTCTGTGAGTACACTCAAGTATTACCAATAAAAGTTGTCATCAGCCGTCTTCCTTCGTTGTAGGTACATTGAATTAGTTGTTCGAGAAGTGGTTCTGGAAACATCGATTTTGATTCTTTGCAAATTAATACAAATTTTGATTTGAAAAAATTTATATCTATGGTATTTTGACCAATGTTGTTTTTTCATCTTTTAGCATGATCTAAACATTTTTTGCGAATGGTTGTTTTGTCGAATTGTGTTATGAGGCCGAATAGCCGTTTCTTCAAATCATCACATGGAATTCAGATTCAGATTGAGATATCAGATTGTTTGTTGTTCTAGATTGTGTTTATTGTTAGTAGTGTGTAAAGTGTGGGCCATGCTGGTTGCATAGCCCTTGTAGGCACTTAATGCAGCTTAACGAAATCTTCACATAGTTGAGGAAAAGGTTAAATATTTGAACGGATATGGTAGATTTAAATATTGATGTGATGAATATTTGTGTTTGTTCTATGTCTGGGTGTTAATATGTAATAAGTATGTATTTAAAAATATCTATGACGTATATCAGTCTCTGGCAGCCATATTACAAGCTTTGCTTAGTTTGGGGTCAGATGACCGTGTGTGCAATAATGTCCCAGATATTTATTTATTTTATTTATTTAAAATCGAGGAAAACTGCAGTTTCTTTTCGTCTGTAGCATAAAAGTATGTCTTACTCTAGATGTCTCTGCATAGGTTTACGCTAGGCAAGGCGTTCGTTAAAAAATAGAATGCCAATTACTTTGCTTGGTCTTGAGTTTTTTGCTGTTTTGTCATTTATAGGTTTCTTAAAAAAAACAGTCTCGTATACATTTTTTGTGAATAACCTGAAGAAATTGTTTCTATTTTTTATTTGACTTGCTTGGTTGCTATACTGCAATTTCGTTTGTTACCCGTGGTACTACCACTAGCACCATAGGTAAAAAAATAAGATTTAGAAGGAAGACCATGCTATTTAGTAGTACTACAGGAAGCATTTTTTACCTGTGTGACACTCGCACTTTGACACCTGCAATTTTGGCGCGGGTTCAGTTAACGTAAGAGTCGAAAAATTGCTACTAAGCCATGTGTTAAAAAATGAGTGTTTTGTTGTCAGAAGTAGCTTATTCTTTGTATAATGTTTTATTTTTGTAAAAAATTTTTTATTGGACATCAGCTTAAAGCTTAAGCAAGATTTAAATTATTGGTCAGTAGCATATGAAATTGTAATTTGTTGAAAAATGTTTTCTGACGCTCTAAACAAATAAAAAAAAACATACTCATAAAAAAAACATCTGAATCGATTAAGATGTGTTTTGTGTGTTCGTGTCTTAATTGTTCTTAACTTATTAACGGGCTTGTTCTTTGTCATTTTTGTTTCAGCTTAAAATAAATTCAACCTCTCTATAGTTCCAAATCAAGACATCGCGTGCCCAAAATTACTTGATGGTATAAAGTAGCGTCAGGTAAAGGGCAATCAAAAAACTAGAGATAGATATTTGCATAAAACGATTGCAAATACCCAGCTGTAGTGTTCAATTTTAGTCCAATAGTAAGCCTCTAAAACAGCCATTTAAAAACATACAATGCAGATTGCAGTCGCAATTTTCCAGCACCATTTCTCTTGTCCGAGATTCTCGTTACACATTCGAGATAAGGTTGAAAATATTATCGTGCCGGATCGAATCTGCATCCGGACGCTGCACTAATACATTCTGGAACGCCAGTTTAGTTTTACGGGACACAATTTTAATAGAGATGCGAATTTTTGCTGTTTAGCATTGATATGATTTTTTTTAAATCGATTCTAAATTTATTCAGTTGCATTTGCCTTTTCCAATGGTATGTCCAGTATTGTCAGTTGACCACAACTCGCGAGCATGGCTAGCATGCGCACCGCGACAAATCTTTTTGTTATACAAGTACGGCAATCTACGATAATGTATACGTTTGTCTCATTTTTCACGACATGAAAAGACGATTTTGTCACGGTGCGTATGCTAGCCCTGCTGATTTAAGTTACGATTATATAAATAACATATATATGTTTGATTATATAAAGCTCCCAACTGAGACTGCCGCATTACGCCGTAGGTGCTTAGCGGCAGACTTTCAACTAGAGAGGGTAGGAGTTAGCCATCCCAGTACTAGAAAGTACCCTTTCACCATGCATGCTTAGGTTTCCTTACGATGTTTTTGCTTGACCTGTTAGCTTAATCTCATTGTTGGGATTTGAACCCTTGCCCTGGGGACGTGCAATCCAAACGCGCTATCTACTCACATTAGTTCCTCCAGGTAATTTCCTCCGCTAACTCCGATTTCTTGTTTAGCTCCTGTATTAGATAGATAACTCTGTTAATTATATTTCCGAGCGTCTGAACTAAGAAAAGCGGAAACAGGCTTACCTCCAATGATGAGGCGTTCATTTCCATCAAATTATCAGAAGGTTCGTTGAATCAGCCTATCCAAATAGTCTTCAGAATATCATCTGGAAATGTGACGTTATCTAAGGATTTTAAATGGTGAAGGAAAGGAGAATGGTGGAGGTGGGTGGGGCCTAATCTCTGTTTCTAGGAGCTGCCTAATTTTATGCTCCCGGGAATTAGAAAACCTAGAAAGAAGAAGATCACCTCACGCAGTTTCGCGAAAGGCCGCTCCCTTGGAGGTTCTATAATAAGATCCTCCATCACACGAGTGCAACTGGTATCAAGGTGCGCCACTGCTTAGTTGAACTTTGTGGCCTCTTGGCTGATATTAATAAGGAACAATTCAGCCTCAAGACTCGCGAATTACGGCGCCCGGCGGTCTTGGCAAAATAGAAGGATACGTATGGAAACTCTGTTAATAACCTTCCTCGCATCTGCGGTGATCCGCAGATCAGCACGCCGCTCGCGCCAGCTCTGCCGTCATAGCCTACCGCGCCATGTTCGCGTGTAACCGCGGAAACAGGTTCGTAGTCCTCCAAACCACTGTCACACATGGCAAGAAGGAATACAAAAAAACCGCAACAAGATGGTAGGAGTGTGGTGTGTGATCGCCCTCTTAGTAAGAAAAATTGGCCTTAGAATACATAATAATCATAATAAATTATAAATCATTCAAAAAGGTATACAATTAAGCGTACATACAATTAAATAGATATACGAAACACCAATCTCTTGCAATTCAAACTTCTTCCGAAAACGTCTACGATAAAATATGTCATATCACCATTATTATTCCTCAGATAACAAATATCTGACGATTGAAAATTCAGCCCTTAGAACATTTTTGGGGTCAAGTTTTGGGTATTCATTTCACTAGACGGCGTAGCTAATTTATGTTTCATAATAGTATGATTTTTACTGACTATTATAGGTTTTTTTAACAATAGCTGTGGTTCGGACTATGCTAAGGATAATATTTGTATTTACTTTAAACTAAAACATTTGTTCAACTTGATACTGGCTAAAATAGAAAACGTGTATAGCCTTATACTTACTAAACAAACAGCGCCATCTACCGAGTCCGTCGGAACTAGTTTTTTTTCGTAACAGGTAAAAGACCTCACTAAAAATTACTGGATTTGTAAAATCTACCTACATGGGTATCATGGAAACCCCCAAAAGAGTCCGTACGGAGTCTGCTCTAAGTGAAAGGTTTGGTTACTCCGTGTACATTGTTAACTAGTTTTGATTCCCAAAGGAAGTCCTACAACCGCACAACCCTATACTCAGTCGTAGATCCGGCGCAAGCCGGAAGGTATCCGTGCGAATGTGGTGTCTTGTGCAGTGTACGTCAACCAGTTTAACGTCTAAGCAGTTTAAAGTAAGAATTATACCTTATCGCAAAACTTAAAGCTGTTTTAAAATACCTTTAACCTAAACATCGCGAAATTGGCTTATTAGCTTTCCCTGCTGGCCCTCGACTGTTTTGCAATATATTCTGTAATATCTGGAAAAGATAAAGGTAAAATAGAATGGGGTCATAGTACAATACAAATTTTACAACGGGTCCACACAACACAGTCGTTAAAATAAATAAGCTATTATATAAAAAAGGTTAGGTTCTTACATTGGATGAAATGTATAGAATGAAGCAATAGCAGAAATATTACTCACATAGATAAATAGATAATTTTTTACTGTCCACACCAGAAATAACATATACAAATGACCAAAAAACAACTTAAAACCACATGGACACATACATTTTTATAACAACATTTTCATTTTTATGCTGTCTGTGATATTATCGCAGGGCTCAATACAATAAATAATGCTGAGGTGTTATCATATCCATAGCGGAGCCTGAAGAGGTTCAAAGGTAAGAAAATATCATTTATATGTGCTTAAATATTTCTTATTCTATTCGAAACACTTACACAAAATTTCACCTATGCCAAGAATTGAACTAGAACTTCTGGATCGACAGCCTGTCATGCACCGAACGCGAAGAATTCGTTCAATATAACGTTTTCGTTCTTTTGTTTTTCGTTCATATGCGTTGTACTGTAAAGGAACATTTTCTATATCGTATGTAAAACAAAATTTCCTTGCATTTTCGTTTGGATATACGCTGAAACGATGGCGGTGACGGGATTTGTTAAGGTTACTATTATTCTTGGAAATTTGGGACATTCAGATGTAAAAATTCTTATTTATGAAAATTCTTTGGCCATTGCTATTTTTTTTTGCCTGTGACAACGACGCTCTTCGTTATTTTGTTGTTATGATCAAGCTTTCATTCGTTCGATCTCAATTCCTGTGCATAACCTAATTATTATTGTATCCACAGTTGGGAAAAACAACATCTAGGTGAATTCAACATTATGGGAATTCAACTTTCTGGACCAGATGGTAAATGAGGACTCACTGTACCATACCAGTTTGATTTATCACTTGGATCGTAGTTTATCATAATTATTTCAAACTGAGACCTCTCAAAATATCAGTCCCATGCTATATCTATATTCTGCTATAGCCCATGCTCGTATCCCATATATCCCATGCTATATCTCTAGCATGGGCTATATCTATATTCTGTGTCTTGTACAAGTGATATTTTCCTCTGTTATTAAATAATCTTGTAGGTAGAGTGACTCAGGCTTTATTAACCTTATTCATCAGCATTTTTTTTTTTGTTTTTTCATCTATTTACATTCCAGAGCGAGAATAATGCAGTATATGAGAATTATTCTCTAATGTACGATTACATATGGTTGTTTTTCGAAGATTTCAATTGAACCTTTCTATTGCAGTGTCGTCTATTTCCATACTTTTTTTACGTTTGCCCCGAACTTGTTTTTAAATGCATGTTAATGAGAGACAGAGAAAAGACGATATGTTGCTCTTTGTTGTCAACAACTTCGGGTAATTTTCTAACAAGCATTATGTGAGTTATCCGTCATTATATATACCTTATTTGTGTTATAGTCTATAACACTAATATTATCAATGCGAAAGTTTGTGCGTAAGTATGTAAGTATGTTTGTCCCCGTTCAACTCTGTGACGGCTAAGCAGATTTGAATGAAATTTGGTACGGTGGTAGCTTACACCCTGGATTAACACCTAAGCTACTTTTTATCCCGGAAAAATATCCGATTTCTGTAGAATACCGGGTGAAATACGACGTGCTAGTAAACAATAAAATATTCCTGATTTCTAATAAAGAACTTTTTAAATCAGTGTCGATGGTCCTAATGAAAATGCCGAAAAATGTGTAGTTCGGTTACTAGTTTTTAAAATTTCGTACACATCATGGTCACCACAGGCGCCGGGATAGTTTCGCGTCTGTCAGTCGTCTTTGAGAGGGATTTATTATTTTTGTTATTGTTTCTACGCACGGGAACAGTTCTCGCCTTATTCTCGGTTTAAGTTATGATTCGCTAGTGAAGTAGGCGATATTAAGCCTGTTTTTATTTACCCTCTTATGGTAAACAGTTATTATCTAAGAACCTTATGACGTAACCATAATCGTGTGCGTTCTTCAAAAAATCATAACCTTGATCTATTTTTACCCGGTGATATTAATAAGCTATAAGCTTTTTAGCCCCATATGGATGGGGGAAAGAAATAGAATCCTAAGTCACACTAATATTATAAATGCGAAAGTTTGTGTGTAAGTGTGTGAGTATGTAAGTGTGTTTGTTTCCGTTCAACTCTGTAACGGCTGAACGGATTAGAATGCAATTTGGTGTGGAGGTAGCTCATACACTGGATTAACACATAACAACAATAACACATACTTTTTATCCCGAAAAAGTTAATGGTTCCCGTAGGATAGCGGGTGAAACCGCGGGGTGCAGCTATAGTAATATTATAAATGCGAAAGTAACTGTCTTTCTGTCTCTCTGTTTGTCTCGTTATCACGGCTAAACGGCTGAACGGTTCGACCTGAATTTTTGCATAGATATAGCTTAAGGGTAGGAAACGGACATAGGCTACTTTTTTTGAGGGTCGCGCGATACGGAGTCGCGGGTAACTGCTAGTATGATATATATCTAATTATTTGTTTATGTATTTTGTTTGTATTTTTATAAGTTCAAAATACTCAAGTACCTACAGCAAAGCTACTTTAAACTACATAGTTTTGTTTTAGTAGCTCGGTTATCCCAAGTCCAAGCTCGATCGACCTCTGACTTAACCTAACTTAGCTCTCACTTAGGCCACAACCTCGGATCTAACTTAACCCGGCAAACCCAACTTCAGGACGACTTTATTAAAATTCCAAGTTCAATTTAAATACTTACTTGAAAGTTTTTATTCGAGGCTTGTTACTATAAAGTTATGCGGTTCCTGAGAAGTTTTATTGCTAGGTACCGTTTTGGCAGCTAGTACAAATAATAATGTTATTATTTGTACTAGCTGCGCCCCACGATTTCACCCGCTATTTTACAGGAACGGTTAAAATTTTCGAGATAAATAGGCTATGTGTTAATCCAGGGAATAAGTTACCCCCCGTTACACACATTAACGCAAACAAACACACTTACATACTTAAATAATAATAAATAAAAATAATAAAACAACAAGTCAATTAAATTTATAAGTATTTTCAATTTCAATAATTACTATTACTATGGCTACAGTCTCTAATACATAAAAAGATCAATTCCATAAAAGCATAACCTTTACATAAGGTATATACGAAAGTGTACGTAGAATATGGTATTCCTAGTTGTATTTTAATGGGGTTTTTTGTTGAGCTCCTTTCAATAGAAAATCTCAATAATTTCTTCAATTTAAATATTTTTATTTATATCTTGACGAACTATTCTACTACTTCTGTTGCCTTATCTCGTACTAAAATAAAAAGTACATTTTAACTTCCAAAAGAACTGCATGGCTCAAAAATGGCTCTCGAATGCCTAAATTAATAGTGTAAAAATGCCAAAGCGAATCAAAATTTCGGCGGCCTATCTACCCGCATAGTTGTCCTGCGATAACGATGATAGAAAAAGTATTCAAAAAATTAGGTCGAAAAGGTGGATTTTGAATGTTTCCATAACATTTAGTAGCTGCTATAAATACACGGTATATTGTAACGTAACGTTTCCTAGGACAAGGTTTTTTAAGGGCTGCATCTGTGCGCACCGGACAAGGCGGTGACCAGGCGACGAGGATTTCCAACGTTCCACGTGCTGCGTATAGGATGAACCTCCTCCAATTTGCTCCACGCCTCGCGCTATAACGCTAAAATGATGTCCGAAGATACAGATATTTTTAACTTTTGCCTGTTTTAATGAGACTAGAGTTATTTGACTGTTTATTGAGCTATATGGCTAGCCCAAATCCAATTTGTGAGAGACATAGTTTCCGCGCCCTTTGTAAAAACTGACATCAAATATTTTTTTTGAGAGTTTTTTTAACTTCAAACAAGCAGCCTCCGCCTACTGGTAAACATCTTTGGTTCTGCATCAGTCTTAAACATATGACTGCTGGCATATTGGCCTACCCTCAAGGGTAATTAGACCATATCCTCTATGATAACCCAGTGCGGGTTGGCGGATTCATATACGCCATCGAATTTCTTCTCTGGAATTATGCAGATTTCCTCACTATGTTTTCCTTCACCGATAAGACAGTAGTCTATCCATTCCTAAGTTCAAAATAGCTCGTTGGTAGGGCCCTTTTGGTTCGAACCCATGAAAGCCATAATGAGAAGCACGACGGTGGTTTAAATCGTAATTATTTTATAAACATTTAAAGTAAAAACCAAAGCACAAAATCAAACCGAACATGAAAACTGCCAGAACTCTGATACTGTTAGAATAGGAAATTAAAAAAGAAAAAAAGAAATCAAGCCTTTACCCTGCCAGTCGCCAATATTCTACCAAGAAGATCTGCGATAAGGACTACATCACCTTCTCAAATACTTCATCTGCTCCTACTTCGTCTACGTGGTAGATACTCCACCAGCCATCTTGCCCAGACGTGGTCAGCGAGCTTTAGAGCATTCGGCCAATCGCGTCTGCGGTGTTTATAGATTCCGCGCCCGTCCTCCTAATATACATTTCTCAAACACCCCGGCATTTCTTAAATGTAATATTTGTTTTTCCATGCCAAAGGCTGGTTTGGGGTATTCGTCAGTCCACCTTTATTTATTATTATTTTATAGTGATTATTATATAATAGTTTCGATGTTAATATTCGAAATCTACCTCGAATACAAGCTCCAGGCTGCTACATAATTGAAAATGCCTAAAATAACGGCCCTTGGCGCTCTTTTAGTAATTTTCAACTGACAATTCTGACGATTCTTTCAACGTTGTCATTTTTTAACGCGCTTTTAATGTATTCCGTTGTTTTCAAGGATTTCCAGATTACCTCTGGCTTTTCCCTAATGATTCCGCAGCACTATAATACGGCCTACTGAAAAGGGACTTCTGAGTTCGGGGATGGTTAAAGGTGGGCTATAACCATCTACGACAACGTCGAGTGGCTGACGTTATCGTAGGCGTAGGTGTCCAGGACAGCTTGTATATGTCCCGGAAGGAGCTGAAGCGCGGTGCAGAAGGCTCCCGCGCTTTCCCTTGGAGATCCCGGAGCCCTCTGTCCGGCATCAAGGCAGACCACCCGGGGGGTATTAGTGAGTCTAATCCCACAAAACCCGGCTGCATCCCAAACCATTCGGGTCTTACAAGATTTTCCAACAAGTGCTTCTTATTTCGTTGGTAAGAGATAGTTAGGATTACTTTGACTTTTTGATTGCTTTCTGGTCTATGGTCCTCCACTTTGTCCTTTCTTTCCTTCACTTTATAGCGTCAGGGATGGGCAGACCCGGTCAGTAATTTTACCTGGTCTGTCCGTCCATCTCGTAGGAGGTCGACCACGCAGCCTTTTCCCGTCAACATTTCCTATCTATAAGTTATTCAAGGTTTCCAGGATCTCTGCAAGCAATGTGTCTAAGTAGTTCAGAACGCTCTGAAAACAGATTGTTGTTTGAAAACAGAAGGACAGCCTTGTTGTTATGCGGAGCTCTTTTAGGATGGAAACGTTGATAAACAACAAATAAAGTGTCCGAATATTAGCTTTTTTGTAATTTATGATTACAGCTTTTCTGTATTGCTTAATTTTGATCAAAATATCAGAATTTGGATAACACTGATCAAAATAATTCGCCCGAAAAATGTATTATATTAATATTTTTTTTCAGGCACAGACTTATTTTCATAGATGAGTTTCATTTGATATGCAAAACAAAGGATGCCATTTTGCCTGGTTATTTGCTTTTTCCTTTTTTTGTGTTTTCCTTAAGTCTATTTATTTTTCTTTCAATTTTCATTCGAAGTGGTTCCATCACCCTAACAAGGATATTTGGGGGCACTAAGGAGGTGATTTCCCTTTATGACGTCATTTTCTGTAATCTTGGCGTGAATTTAATGCGTCGTTTAAGGGAATCCATCTTGTTTGCAGTCTTTGCTTGAAAAATGTACCTAATAGAGATTCACTAAGATTAGTTTTATTATTTTAATAAACGGACGTGCTCTGCACTTTCAAGCGAAATATTACGAATGATAAAGTTCTTCAGTGTATTTTTTATCTTTAGATCTCTAGACTTGAAATATAATTATATATATTATTTTTTAGAATAATTCGAAATCTACAATAAAATATTGTAATTAAGATCTTTTTCTTCGAAACACGTCATGCGATATTATGTTCGATTGAAAAAAAATATTGGACATGATTTCTGCGACGTTTTATGATAATTTTCGGCTTAATTTAATAGTTATATATGAAATAATACCTAAAATAATTGTCCTGGATATGTTCCAATAAACTTTTGGACTTATTTTTTATATAGGTATGATTCTAAGAAACTAAATATAAATTTAAAAACTTGCTAAGAGCATGTCGGGCCATGGTTAGTAGGGTTCCGTAGGTGCGTAGGATGTTTGAAGTTTTTATTCGTTATTACAGCATAACTCAAAAAGTAGTTATCACATGTTGCCCAAAATAATTTTAAAAGAAAGTTTTTACTAAGATCTATTTCTGTGATGCATGGTTTAGAAATGGCGGGGGGAGACACATTGCAAGCAACTTTGTCGGCCCATATTTCGCAAGCAGTACCTTTGATAAAAAAATGGTATAGCAAACCTTAATATAATTTTAAAAGACCTATTCAATGATACCCCACATGTGGGGTACAGGCGAATTTTTTTTTTATCCCTACTTTACGTGTATGCCACCCCATTAATATATAATTAAATTAAAATTCTTTTCCCATTAATTTAAAATTCTGTCAAAATGTCACCTTACAAAGACCTATTCAACGACACCCAACATGAGGGGGTGCAGTGAAATTTTTTTTTACCCCCTCTTTACATGTATGGGAGCTACCCTTATTTTACAAATAAACATTTTTTTATTTTTTGAAACTGTAGGTCTATACTTAGACTATCGTTGTGCAAAAATTCATGCATGTAAGTTTATAACTTTAAAAGTTATAAGGCTGTAAAGGATTCAGACAGACAGACGGACATGACGAACTTATAAGGGTTCCTTGTAGTACTACGGAACCCTAAAAATCTAACGAAATTCGCATTGTGTGATTTTTCCAAAAGGTATCGATAATATTTGGCACTTTTTACATGTGAAATTTTGAGATGAAAAGGCATTTTTAACTTCAATACGTTGCTAAAATGACAGTAGAGTAAAAATAATACTACACTATTTACGTCCACGCGTTATTTATCTATTTATTACAGGTCTCCTAAGCCTATGCCAGGATGTATTGTTCTGGCTGGGCTTAATCCAATATGAGCAATAGGGATTATTAAGTAGTGAGCCTGATGCATTGCATTGCAAGTACTACAAAACTGAATAGAAAAAAAAAACTCCCTCGTATCTTTTTTCAAGATTGCATATGGGTGTAACCGAGTTATATTGGATTTAGCTTCGCCTTCCAAGGGCACCGGAATCTCCAAATATGAAAGCACCAACACGTTCTTAGTGCAACATTCCTAGGAAACTGCTTCCTCTACCACCCCATACAATGACGCGGGCCACTCCATCCTCTGCCTGCTACAAAACGACGCGGGCCACTCCGTGCCATTGTCTTCTCTGACAACCCTCATTTGACCATGCTCTGACTACCAGTCAAAACGAGCCCAAGAGCCCCCTTTTATCGGTTGTTACAGAAGGATATATAGCGCAGTCGTATTCTACGTCAGAAAGTCGTCTGACTTAATCAATGTTTGACTTTGCTGCGACTTTCTGCAGAAGATTACCAGTATCATCATACGTTTAATAGATGATAGCCATCAGGCTATTATGATAAGTCCATAATTTCCGTTATTTATGTTTCGACACTTTCCCCGCGTGTCCTTCACGTCGAGAGGTCGTTGAACGATACTCTGATAATGTTCGGCGTGTGGTATAGTTTAGAGGATAGAAGCGGGAATAAGTAGATGTCATTTATACCCGCAGTTTATATCTGCCAAAGGAACCTTACTATATTTTTCCGGTACAAAAAGCATTGCATTTATGTAACTGATATAGAACTATCTACACCAAATTTTACTGAAATTGTCGGTAAAAAAACCTACATTACTTTCAAGCTTTCTCTTTCGTAATATTATTAATATAATATTACTGTGATTTATCAGTTAGTTAAGTTAATAATTATAGGTCTATGTTCATTATTTTTAGTACTGACTGCACTTTTTTAAAATTAAATCCTGAATCATCGATCCAAAATCTATGAAATGTCTCTTGCGTCTTCTCCATATCTACTAAAAAAAACTCACGTTTCTTCACTCACTCACTTCACTCGTGTTTTTGCTCTGGACAATGGACGTAGGTCCCGTCGATAAAAAAAGGAATGTTGTTTTTATTAGCTTTAGACATAGTTCTTGTCGAAAAAGAAAATAACTGTATTTCTATATTTTGGTCTAAGGACACGTCGGTAAGAAAAGTGCTGTATTTATTCCTTTGGATATAGGATACATTTTTAGTTTTGGAGGAAGAACATTTAGTAGAAAAATTGTGTTTTTTTTTCTAAATCGCTGTTACTTATCCCACATACCGAGATAAGCGCGATATACTCGTATCTCGATCAGCTGTCAAGGTGCGAGCCCGTAGACTCCGCGACGACTCTCGCCTGATAAGAGTGTTTGTTTTTTATATATCACACAAACTGTGTTTTTCCTAAGGTAATATATATTCAAATCTTGGAAGAAGAGATGCTATGTACCCTTTTGTAGGGATAAGACTCCTTGCTAGATATTCAACCTCCAAGCAAACATTACTGTGTTCCAGATTGAAAGGGAATGTTAAGATTTTACATTATGGTATTTTATATGGAATAGATATCCAAGGGTGAAGAGTTTACGTATACCTAGGCCAAGTGGCCAAAGTTTTTATTTTGGCGACTGTCAAAATGTCGTCATTCCACCTAGTGGGAGTCCTACCTACGCTGCGTTTTCCAGCCCGTGGCTGCCACTCAAAAACCTTTCTTACCCATCGGTCATCGGTTCTTCGAGCGCTGTGGCCTGCTCGTTGCCACTTCAGCGTGCAAACCCTGAAAGCTACGTCAGTGATTCTTCGGTGAATATCCTCGTTCCGGATTTTATGGCGCAAAGAAACTCCGAGCAATAGCTCTCTCCATTACCCGCTGTATGACTGTGTGATTTTAACTGTGGAAGTTCAAAATTCTAACTGGCACTAAAACTATAGGTATTATGTCACGCTTTAGTTCACTGTGTACAAGTTACAGACGAACAGACAGATGGAAATACAGTAATTATAAACATCGATGTAGCGCCCCGCTTAATTTGGAATCGATCATCTAATAAACATATTACAAATACCAGTTTTATAGTTGTGTTAGAATTTATTATAAGCATTTATTTACATTTATTTCCTACTTCCGAGGCTAAAGCAGTTCATTGCGACTAATATTTATGCGAGGAACAGGTTAAAGGCTGATTGAACTGGTTTTAAGTCATACATGCCGGTGTGAAAAACCTTGCTTCACCCGTTAATGTTTGCACAGCCGATGATCGTACAAGCAAACTTTGGTTACGAGTGTAATAAACTTGTGTTATCTTTGATCTTCAAAAAGGAGTAATTCCGGAATTGAATGGACTCATTTCTTTCAGTCTGGCGCAACTGCCTAGTAAAAACAGAGACTTGAATATGTATGAAACGCGTACTAGAAATAATGACGGTTAGCGCTGTCTTGCTGTATCAATAGCTTGACTTAATATAAATAATATATACAGCCAAAATTTCCTTTCCACAGCAGCTAACTGACAAGCTTATGTATCTGTCAGATTTTCGAATGATAGAAAACACAATCGAATTAAACCCACTCGTTGCGTTAGCGAATGATGTGATTATTTCAAAAATGCGACTTTTTGGAATTTCGTGTTTATTCAGTCTTTTCGCATGACAATAATAGGGCGTCCGATTCGAAAATAGAGCCCCTAGCATCAAACTGGCGTGGTTTTCAGGACCGAAAGCCCACCTGACGTCATAGGTTTGAGGCTACATGAAAGCCCATTGATCTGATTTTGTTTTAAAATACTATACGCCAAGCTAGGTGAGGAGCTGAACAGTTACCTCAGCACCGAAAGCTCGAGTGTCCTAAAAGCATGCAATCAATATAACCAAGAGTTTGATTTTTCTAGAACATGCATTTGGACATATTTTTTGCTTATTAACGAAAACTAGGTATTTTTAAACTAAAAACTAAAACCAACTAAAACCAGCGTTGTTTAGGGACGAGTACACATCAATTAGCGGTAGCCTTTATAGATACCTGCTACAAAATAGAACACAACTGAAGGGCATGTTCTATTAGACAGCAAATATCGTCGTATATTATTTATGGTGCTATTGCAATTTTATTCGTGTGTTCGTTTTCTACGCAGCATATTTGTCATGTCCATATCAGCGCAGCTGGCTTTTATGAAGTTTCTCATTCGCTCGCAGTCTCGCAGACTCTCAGTCAGGGCTTCTCATATACATCATCATACATTCATACATCATATTTAACATAAAATATTATAAAAATAAAATACTCGACTGCAAAATATAAACTACTAGCTGTTACAAGCGACTTTGTTCACGTAGACCAAAAAAAAACCTATGTCCGTCTCCGACAGTTCAGCTATTTATGTGCAAAAATTCAAGTCGATGCGTTCAGCTGTTTAGCCGTGAAAACGCGACAAAAACACCCAGACAGAGAGACAAAGAGATAGAGTTACTTTGGCTTTATAATACTAGTTAGAAAGTTAGGATGTCACTCACGGAAATAAAGAAGAATTCAAAGACACCTCACTCATCAAAATTAGTCAAGCGGTTGAGCCTGCAGGAGGTACTATAAAGGAATACACAAACATACTTACATACTTCCCAAAAACCAAGAGATATAGAAATATCTGAGATATTAGATGTCTTTATGATCATTAATTAGGCTGGCAACATTGCAAATACTTTCCTAGGAGGACTCGGAAGAGTCCTATGACTACCATTTAAAGTATTATTTAAAACGAATTAGTTTCTATTTTTGTTTTGTTTTATAATCTGGGTCCTATTCCAAAACAATCGGCTACAAAGTGACCGCATTAAAGTACTCTATCGGAACAACATTTGTGGAGGCTCGTCTTAATCCTGCTGTCTGACACTGGCAATAAATATTTATTGCCACTAAACGTGGGAGTGCCATTGATAAGAAGCTAGCGTTTTAACAAGAATGGAAATATGACCAGAGGTAGCTAAGATTATATGACCAGTAGTTTTTTTTTTTAATAAAACGGGAATACTCGCGTTAAATTGAGTCGATTATTCCGATTATTGAAACCAAGTTATATACAGTTGTATATATGACTTTTCGGTGAAGGAAAACATCGTACCGAAACCTGCATATTTCCAAAGAAGGAATTTAGTGGCGCAAGTGAATCGGCCAGCCCGCAGAGGTACTGCGTTGTGTATATAACCCACTTTTCGAAGGTAAGCCGATTCCCAGCAGTGAGACGATAAAAAGACTGATGCAGATTAAGATAAAAAAATGTCGGAATAAACAAAACGTATTGTAAGTCCTTTGACGGCTTGTACTTATTTCTTATTAACGAAAGCATAGTATACTCTCGCCAATAAAATTTCCCATGATTGGCCGGATCTTCAAACCCGCAAATACGAGTGGCGAGGTGTGTAGGCAGTGATCTGTAGTACGGCTACGTAACTCATCCTGCCGCTAGTCATTGTCTTCGCCCAACCCACCGCTCGCGATTTTATCGGCTTTTTAGCACGAGTCAAAGATCCGGCGAGATAGATAGAGACAGAGCAATGGCAAGACCAAAGACTTAAAAAGGATGAAAAGCACGAGTAGAGCAGTGAATGGCTACCTCGCGTATTTTCGCGGCAACACGAGAAACAGCGCGAGGAGGTGTAGTTGCAGGGTTAGGAATTTTGATTTGAAGGTAAAAACGCACGAGTCTGGACAGCTTCGCTCTGTTCCCGCGTCAAATGATCGCTTCAGTTTTTCCTTTGTACCACACATCTATGGTATAAAATCTATTTGCGCGGTACATTGTTGATGCCTCCGAAGATTGCGCGGTAATTGTGCGGGACCGATGGTATCTTGGTAATGAATACAGATGTCTGATTGACTAACTTTCGTTAATTGGCTACTAGTAGGCTGAGTTTTGGGGCTAGAGATGGGTCGAAAAGATTTTTGACCGGATATTCGATTTTCACTGCTGCATTTAATTATCAAGGTTATTTTAAAGCCGGTACTTGTATTTATTTCTGTATTCTCTTCCATTAAAACTGTGTGTTTTCCAGGTGTTGTAATAACCTAGAGTCCGAATAAATGTATTAGATTGAATTGAATTGCAAAAGTGACATGTTAAATCCGTTATTTACGTTCTCGCCGGTATGACTCAATGTTCTAAATGGAACTTAGCCTACAACAAGGAAATGAGTCTACTGCTCACGGCTTGCGACCTCATGCTTATCGGGCAGCTGAAGCGCATGCTGATACTTCTTCAGGGCGTCAGATCTTTTCTCTATGCTACTGAGGCGAGGCGAACAAGTCGGCCGCCTGATAGTGAGCGCCACGCTTGTTTTATTGAACGTTTCTAATGTTTATATTTAATAGCCCGTTTCCCTCATAGGATGTCTCGTTCGCGCATTTTCAACCAAATTTTGAAGATAAAAAATTGACGGAGTCGAGACGGAAGAGTATTTTTAGAATCACAATGCGAATGTTATTAAGCATTTTTATTTATTAAAAAAAAAAAAAAAAACTATTTTGACAAAGAAGGAAAATATCTCTCGTATGCTGTTCAGGGGGTGTACCGTGAGCTCTTATTGCGGTTCAGAAAAGGCTCTAAACTGAATCGTTAGTCAAATTCGTACCGTGAGGTCTGTTATTCGATTCAGTTTAGGTTGCCGCCATATTTAACCGGTGACAACCTAAACATCATCGCTAAGCGTGTTTTCGTTCATTTAATTGGTACCGTGACCTCTTAGTTGAATCGATAATTGTCTCGCTGAATTGTCAAATTAGCGATTCAGTATAAGTTACTATTTCAAAACCTTTTTTCGACCGATTTATCATTTGGATCTTCTTAATCGTTTGTGGATTGTAAATATTGTTTATAAAGTGGTGTCCTCCGCCGTAATACTCAATTATCGTGTAAATAAAAACTATTGAGAAGTAAGTAAGCGCTCACTTTACAATGTAATGGTTACTTTATTGATAGTAACTACTACAAACAATCGCACTAAAACTAAAACGGTTACATATAATAATTATCCCGCTAATCTTACTTTGGGCGATACGATACTTTGATTATATATTTTTTTCTCTTATATTTCAGCTCCACACGTTCGTGTATTTAGACAGTGTCAAGTGATGTCAAATATTTCACAATTAAAACAAGTCTCAGTCATAGTCTGTGGTGAACTCCATAGTCGCCACATAAACTCTTTAAGAGTTTTATGCCTTGAAGTTGTCATTTACTTGTCAATACGTTGTCGTTATGTCTGCCCTATTTTTATAGTTGAATAAAGCCAATATTCTGGTTTATTACGTTAGTTATTTCATAACAATTTATTCAACTATAATATGAAAAACACTCCATAATATTATTGACTATCACTATGGAGAAATATCTTCGACCAGCTCTTCTGGATCTCGATCCGTCATCGCCCACTGCGGCCCAGGAATGGACACATTGGTTATCGACTTTCAAAAAATTTCTGATTGCCAATGAAGAGAAGAAAGTTGTAGGTGCGATGAAGATGCAACTCCTTATCAATCACGTAACATCAAAAGTATTCGAGTACATAAGCGAATGTACGTCATACGAAAGTGCTATAAGTACACTCAACGCCACATTTATTAAACCGAAAAATGAAATTTTCGCTCGACACATTCTGGCCATTCGGAAACAGCAGAGCAATGAAAATATTCACCAATATATTCAACAACTTAGGATTCTAAGCAAAGAATGTCAGTTCAAAGATGTTAATGCGGAATGTAACAAAAATGATTTTATAAGAGACGCCTTCATTTCTGGTCTCTCTTCGCACAAAATTCGTGAGCGCTTGCTTGAAAATTTTCATCTGACTTTGGAAGAGGCCATTAACCAAGCACAGGCGATTGAAACAGCTGAAAATAATGCGCAGACTTATAACAATATAACCAGTGGTGAATCTCTAGTTATGGCACTGCCAAAAACAACTTTAACAGACAAAAATAAACCAACAGCAGAATTGAGAAAATGCTTCTTTTGTGGAGATAAGATTCACCGACGTCAAAGCTGCCCGGCCTTAAACGCAATATGTCAAAGCTGCCAAAAGAAAGGACATTTTGCTAGTGTTTGCAGAAGTCCAAAGACGAACCTTAGCGCTGCTGCTGACGGATCTCCGGTAAACGCGTCCAATGAAGTTACTGCTGTTACTGCTCCAGCTTGTTTAAAGAAATCAATAGTCACCATACAAGTTAACGGCAAAAAGGCAAATGCTTTGATTGATTCCGGAAGTTCTAAAAGCTTCATTGATTATGACTTTTTTGTCAAATCTTCTTTTAAGAAAGCAGAATGTAATGAGTCTGTAACAATGGCCCAGACAACACACACGCTAAACTGCGAAGGGCTACTCCAAGCAAAAATTGTTCTAGATGATAATATTTATGAGACGGCTTCGCTTCTTATCGTAAAGTATCTTTGCGCTGACGTCATCATAGGACATAATATATTGAAAGAACACTCGAAACTTGAAATAACTTTTGGAGGATACAGGAAACCACTACAGATATGTGGTGTGCTCGCTTCGTCTGTACCACCAGTTCCTTTATTCTCGAACTTAGAGCCCAGCTGCCGACCAATAGCAGTAAAGTCTAGAAAATATAGCAACGAGGATCTGGAGTTCATAAAAAATGAAATAAACCAGGTTCTAGCAGACAGCGTAATCGAAGAAAGTAGATCACCATGGCGAGCACAAGTTCTAATCACCAAGAATGAAAATCACCGTAAGCGATTGGGTATTATGACTACTCACAGACCATTAACAAATACACAGACTTGGATGCCTATCCTCTACCAAACATGGAAAAAATGGTGAACGACATTTCAAAATATGACTTCTTTTCAAAAATTGATTTGAAAAGCGCTTACCATCAAGTTTTAATACTAGAATCAGAAAAACAATACACAGCATTCGAAGCATGTGGTAAACTATACCAATTTTGTCGTATTCCATTTGGCGTGACAAACGGAGTCAGCGGATTTCAAAGAGTTATGGACTGGTTGATAAAAGAAGAGCATTTGACAGATACTTATGCCTATTTAGATGACATAACCGTGTGTGGAAAAGACAAGATAGATCATGATCAAAATCTAAAAAAATTCATGGATGCGGTTCATAAATACAATTTAACAGTTAATAAAGATAAATCAATGCTCTCTAAAAACACAATAAACTTACTCGGATACAACATTTCGAATAAGTCTATAAAACCTGATCCAGATCGGCTCCAACCGCTTGTCTGTATGCCTATACCGACTGACAACTCTTCATTGAAACGAGCTCTCGGTATGTTTTCGCATTATTCCAAGTGGATACCAAGATTCTCTGAAAGAGTTCACAGTCTTGTGAATCCTGAATTCCCGTTAAATGATGAAGCTAAGACTGCTTTTGAAGGCTTAAAAAACTCAATTGCGGAATCAACAATAGTTGCTATTGACGAAAAGAAAATGTTAACTGTCGAAACAGATGCTTCCGATAGTGCTATTGCGGCTACATTGACACAAGAAGGACGCCCGGTAGCATTCTTCTCACGCACACTTTCCGTGACAGAAAAACGACATACAGCCATAGAGAAGGAAGCTTATGCCATTGTCGAATCTCTCCGTAAGTGGCGTCACTACTTAATTGGAAGGCCTTTTCGATTAAGAACCGATCAACGATCAGTTTCTTTTATGTTTGATCGCACACACACAAGCAAGATAAAAAACGAGAAGATAGAGAGGTGGCGATTAGATTTATCATGCTACAAATATGACATTGTGTACAGACCAGGCAAAGAAAATGAAGCTGCTGACGCTTTATCAAGAATTTGCGCTATACAGATTGACACTAAATTAAAAGACTTGCATAGTGAATTATGCCATCCTGGCGTGACACGAATGTTTCATTGGGTGCGAAGTAAAAATCTACCATTCTCAATAGAAGACGTCAGAAAGATGACCAATGCATGTGCCATCTGTGCAGTGGTGAAGCCTCGTTTTTTTAAACATAAGAGTTGTTTGATAAAGGCAACTTCACCATTCGAGAGACTTAACATTGATTTTAAAGGACCAGTACCGTCATCTTCATCTAATAAGTACATACTGACCATTATTGACGAATATTCTCGATTTCCTTTTGCATTCCCGTGTCAAGACGTTTCGGCTGCAACTGTCATGAAACATTTGTCGACGCTTTTCTGCATTTTTGGATTGCCAGCCTACCTTCATTCTGATCGCGGCACTGCTTTTATGTCTAAAGAAGTAAAAGAATACTTACATAACAGGGGTATATCTACAAGTCGAACGACAGCTTACAACCCACAGGGGAATGGACAAATCGAACGCACAAACGGAACAATTTGGAAGACGATACAATTAGCTCTGAAATCACACAGGCTACAATTAGAGGAATGGGAAATGGTTCTCAATCAAGCACTACACTCAATGAGGTCTCTGCTGTGTACAGCTACAAACCAAACTCCGCATGAAAGGATGTTTGTTCACAACAGAAAATCTAACAACGGACATACCGTACCAACCTGGCTCCTGACACCTGGTCCTGTCCTGCTAAAAAAACATAATAGAAGCAGCAAGTACAGTCCCATTGTTGAAGAAGTTGAACTACTTGAATCCAACCCAGACTATTCTTTTGTAAAACTGGGCGACGGCCGAGAAACGACCGTGTCTAACAGACATTTAGCCCCAGCAGGATTAGAAGACTATTACTAAGAATTATTAGAAGACGGCGACCATACAGAAACAGAAAGCAATTCATCGTATGGCTCTACAGAGAGTGCCCCACCGAATACTCCAACAATTCGTCAGTCTACAAGGAGTAGGCAGGCCCCTGCCTATCTCAAGGATTACGACACCTCCAACTGATTGCAGCAGGGGAGAATGTGGTGAACTCCATAGTCGCCACATAAACTCTTTAAGAGTTTTATGCCTTGAAGTTGTCATTTACTACGTCATTGTTGTCATTTTATTTTTTTATTTTTTAATACGTTGTCGTTATGTCTGCCCTATTTTTATAGTTGAATAAAGCCAATATTCTGGTTTATTACGTTAGTTATTTCATAACATAGTCTAACCCTCGAATACTGAAACGTTTGTTAACTTTGACGACAGATTAAGTCTGTTGTCATTTGCTTAGTGCCAGACAAAGGCAGCATTAGAATTAAACTGTGGTCAAAGTTAACAAGCGTTTGAGTATTCGGGGGTTAGTCAAGCAAAGTAAGTCACGATCAAGCCCGGGTCATGCCCCAGTAAAGTGGTGGAGACTTTACTAGATGTTTCTATGGAGTTTTGGAAACAACACGAAGAGTCACGTTTCACAATATTATACTATTCACCAACACTCGAGTACATTCACGAATACTTAATAACTTTAGACGATGACTGAGACTGGTTTTCATTATGATATAATAATCACTTTAAATATTTAACTAACTGAGACCTCGCGTCCTCTATATCTTCACAACCGCTCGACCACTAATAATATCAGGAAATTCACTAATATTATCAGGAAATATATGGAATTAGTTAAAGTCTTGTGTTTGTTATAAATATTACCTAATATTTACGTCAATCAAATAAACTTACTTAAAATTGTCAAAAGAAAAACATATTTTTTTTTCACCATTGATGGACACGAAAAATTTAGTCATGGACACCCAATTATGAACAAGGCCTAGTTATGGACTACCATTTTTGAACTGGTCCCAATGTTCGACACCCAGTAATGGACATATTTGTAATTAGTTATACGTAAAGAAAACAAAGTATTTATGTCTCTTTTTTATTTTATTTAGATTTATATTTTATGCAGGCAATGATTACAAATTACACTTATATATTTTTCATAAATCAACTGCCTAATCGAAAAGTTTACGCTTCCTTAAAATATAATAAAGTATCAGTTATCACAAAAGTTGGTATTTAGGAGATCAAAATATGAGTAAACGTTTTATCAAAATCATCAGCCGGAAGATGTCTACTGCTGAACAAAGGCCTCCCCCTCTTAGACCGCCACACCAACCGACAACTTGCCACTTGCATCCCGCGACTTTCACGATGTCGTCGGTCCACCTAGCTGCCTGCGCTGCGTCTTCCAGTTCGCTATATTTTTTTTTAATGAAGCAATCATTAATGTTTATGACTAGATTAAAAGAAACTCCTATTAATGCACACCTATGTCCATTAGTGGAAGGAGAAATTGCAATATAAATTAACAGGAAAGAAAGCTCATTTAGAAAATTAAATTAAACTATAACACTGAAAAAATATTAGTTTCGACATTGTCCGTAATGGGAAAACAAGGAAAATAAAATCCAATAATGGTCACCGACTCAAATATGCATAATTTGAAACACAGACTTTAATCCAACACCACAAAAATCTTTCAAATATACCAACGATAACATGAAATAATGCATTTTTTCATTTAAGCATACCAAATAAACACATTAAAACATTTTGCACTTACTGTCTTAGCGATTGATGCAAGAAAAAAGAATTTTTAACGAAGGCACCGCTCGAGCACACAATCATATTCGCTATTTGCAAACAAAATGGCCGAATGAATTGAAATCTCATATAACGGAAGTCAAATAGTTGTAGTTTAAGGTCAAGTGCTGACAGATCGCGAAATTTAAATTTTTATCCTAATTTTTGTACTTTGATTGTTTTTCTGTCCATTACTGGGGGGTCGCCCACCACTGGGGTCGTTACCTTATGTATACCTTAAAGAAAAAAACTCAATGTCAAATATATTTCAATTTAGATGAATGCGCTCAGAAACTTGTAAATCGTTGTTTCTCACAAATCGGATTGATATTATTTCTTAGAAATTAAAATTATTCAAGGACAAAGCACAATAAATATTGCATGATTGCATTAGTTTTGTACTTTGTTATAAAATTCAACATGAGTTCTCTTATAACACGCTGATACTATAGCTAATCACAAAAAACGCTACTTTCCGGAAAGGGCTAACACCTTTGAATTTCAGAACGCATTTTTTTTATGAGAGCCAGAAATACTTTTGTATAGCGCTGTCTTTGTCTATTTTTAGCGTTTCATTACTGGAGCCAGAGACAATTTTCGTTCATTCTTTCGAGAGGTAGCGATTCAAATGCGATCGTGTTTAATTGAGCTCAGGGTACGAAAACTATCGAGTCAGTTTAGGCACTTAAACTGGACTGCATCGCAACTGGCCCGCAAGTTAAAAGTTGACGGTACGCCCCCTGTTCACTGCGTCGTACAGAATGCTTATGGCCAAATATTGTCAAAATCCACCGGTAAATGGCGCCACACCAAACTTCTCCCCATTTCGGGGAGAATTCCAAATATAGTCAACGAAAAAAAATATTTGAAATTGTAGAATTGAGGTTGTGCAATAAAGTTTGTACTCGCGAGGTTTACTGCTTGCAGAACTAGTAGTTAAAAACTATTCGGCCAAAACGTAGTCGGTTTCATGGTCCATCTTGAGTTATTTGAATAACTTTGTCAAACGTAGCTAGTTTATATTCTATAAGTTGATTGTGGTAGTACCAACATTGTCTGGGTACATTTGATAACCTATCGAGGTTTTTTTTCTCTTTCCTCCTATGAGGATTTTGGCGTCGCACGTCTTATGCATTTGCCAGTGTCAAGTATACTTACATATTTCCAAGTTTTATTAAATATTATCGAACAAGTCATCATCATCATCATTGGCAGCTTATTCAGCCCACTGCAGAGCATAAGCCTCCTCCCTCTTTCGCCAATCTACCCTGTTTTGTGCCAATCTCGTCCAGGTGTTGCTGCAAAACTTTTGGATGTCGTCACGCCATCGCTGTATCGGTCAACAAGTCATAGTCACGGTCAAAGGCGCGCAAAGCAAGTCACGGTCAAATCCAATATTAAATGGTAGATTGTACAGAACCATACTAGTTCGCGTTCAGGGCCGTGTTCAGTAAGATCGTGTGACGACGCTTCATGACATTACAAGTATGCTGCAAATGTCATCGAGGGTTGTCGGACGCCCTTACTCGGCCCTGGGAATGAGAAACAATGTTAAGATCGCTGAAAAATCAATACACATACAATTTTGCCGGTATGCTTTTCCGCTTGGCTTCGAAAAACACCGAATAATATTAATAATATTTTCATAATGAATATTTATTTTATGTTTTAAGTATTTCAATAAATTACTTAAATTAAAATCACACCGATTAACGAATAAAAAACATACATTGTCAAAGGAGATTCTTCGAATTCGTAACAACAATAAATAAAGAACAAATGAAAATTAAGAAATAAATCTTATATGATTTTATAATTATTTTCCTCAAAATACAGATTACCCAAAATAATTACTCAAAATATAGATTACGCAATCTCGCATCTGACAAAATATAGAAATTCAAAAGCTTGGTTTAACCCGCCCTTTCCTCTAACTTTGATGCATTTTTGTCGGAACATCGACCGTAATGAAGTTTCTATAGAACGTAATCTGTGGCCCAAAATTACTTTGGTAATTACTTGGGAAGTCTATTTCAATAGCGTCTAGGTCCTGAAGTCTGATGTAGGTTTCTGTGGAAAATAAAAGAGCTAAGTAATGACATAGATAAATTATATTTTTCTATGGCTTTATCAGAGGTTGCGGTAGTGGCACCACAAAAAAGTGTATATGGGGCCCCCGGAACTATATGAGGCATTTTAAAATGTTCTAATGTTTGTGAAAATGTTGTGACAAAATTAAATCTATTTTAATCTACAAAATATTACTAGTATCTATTATAGTTTAGAAAATATATGCTATAAAACTTTCGCAATTTTATCAATCACTTACTCGCTGATCGTGAAAAATCTAAGATATTTCTAATACACCTACAAACTTGAAATTGAACTAATAACGGTGTGTATGAGGGTGCATCTGTCTGCGGCTTTTTAGCTCTCAAACTGTTGCTTTTGATGAAACTCTGACCCACGAATATTTTTTCATGACCGATTTACCTTCACACTGCTCTGTCACACTGGTGTGACTTGCGGGTTTGTCGATATCATTTTTAATTTGGACTTGTTTTGATCCGAACACTTAGTTACTTAACTTCAAGAGTGTGTTCATTCAAAAGTACTTACAGCTAAAAATTAAGAAAAAATCTACACAAAAATGTAACTCGATGATTACTTCAAAGGTTATATCATATTTCGCAGTCATTTTTTTATATCCGAGCCGAAATAGGGCCATCGACACCAACAACGAGTGCATTAACCGATCGTTTAGCAATCCGCGATCACTCGGCCGATATTATCTCTGCACGATTAATGGTCAGCCCTTTATCCAATGTCGATAAGACCGCCGCCTAAAAACATCTTATCCCGATTCAACTGCATGCCAAAACCAACTTTATACTTGGATTAAGGCAGGTTGAATTTGCTTGCCTTTGCAGAAACTTTGGCCTGAAAATTTTTGGCACACTATTTTGGAGTCTGTTTTCAAAGAGTTTAGGAAGGTTTTAGGTTGTTTAGATTTATTTTCTAAATAATAGGCTATGTGCAGAGTCAGTTGTAAGTCCTCAGGGGACAATACGTAGGTCTGCAACAGATATATCTTCAGAACGAGACAATTGAGGAATAACCGGTATAGTAATCGGTAGCGGTGAAGTCTTTATGGTGGTTCAATTTGTGTAGGTAATTAATTTTGAATATATTGGGGTTTTTTTGTGAAGTTTTACAAACTAAGTTAAATCTGAAATTTTTTATGAAAGCTTTGGACTTTGAAACCCGTAAAATTGCTGTCAGAAGTGGGAATGGAACGAATTATATTTTTTTACTGGTCAGCCTATTTTTATTGTAATTGCGGAATAGTTTTTTTTTTTAAATAAAGCCCAAGCACCTCGACAACGCTCCTAAATCCTGTCTCCTAAGGAGACAGTGATGAGACGGCATACCTGGCACGAGGTCCGATGTCATCACCATTGGATGGAGATTCTGGTTCACTGAGGTCATCACGTTGTTATTTCCCTATCTTATTTACCTGGAGTTTGGACTCATTTTGATCAGCTTACAGTACCACAACGGATTGTTTTCCACAAAAACTTTTGTATAACTAGTTGTTACCCACGACTCCGTACGCGTGTACATAAAAAAAGTATCCCATGTACGTCTTTGTGATATATAGTAACTCGTTATCAAATTTTATCAAGATCCGTTCAGCCGTTTAGCCGTGATAATGCGATAAACATTCAGAAAGAGAGACAAAGCTACTTCCTATAGTTCGCTAGATGGCGTTAATCAATTTCTGTGCATTTTCTGACGTTTTGTATGAAATAACAGTTGTAATGTAGTGAATTCTGAATCGCGCAAGCAAATTCCTCGCGACGAACGTATTCATTTTTATATTTTGAAGCTTTATTGGTGCTGATACGTCTGCGGGTCTGAATATAGCCGCCTCTTCTATAATATTAGTTGGGATAATGTACTTTATTGTCTTAATGTCATAAGATTTCTCAGTCATAAGAGAGTCAAAGCGTGTCGAGAGAGTTATGGTACACAGAAATAATAGGTGCTGGTTCAATTCGTAAAAGTATACTGACATAGCAAAAACAAAACGAAACAATAATCAAATATAAAAATAAAACAATATAAAATCCTTTTAAAGAGAAGGCGGCCAGTGCTGAGGAAGGAGTTCGTAATAAGAGTCAAATTCCATAGAGGTTTTTGCCTCTGAGGTCGTGGCCTAGCGATCATAAAATTACTACTACATCATCATCATTATTAGCAGCTTATTTAGCCAACCGCCGTCTTAAGTTTGTTCGAAAATCGTCTTCCGAGTATACGCGTACTGGCCAAAAACACCTCTTCTCAAATAAAATGTCATAAAAAATTAAGCGTCGATTTTTCCATACAGACTTAAAATTGTCTGAGAGACTTATTGAAACTTCCCGCCAGAGTTAAGCCCCTCGAAAGTTGGCGCTCGACGACAGCTAATTGATGAGTGGTTGAATGTTACCTCTTTAATTTTGGTCAACTATTTTCAACCAGCAGCGTCTAGTAAAAAATCACATGCAAAGTTTTGATACTGGTAGAGTACGAGACGATCAAGTCGCTCGTCTGATGTTAAGCGTCACGCTTGCCCATAACTGTTCAGTGTCACCCAGAAGTTTGAACTTCAACATTTTAAAACCGTGCGCGGCAATGCACTGCGCACGCCTTGAGATGTAAGATATTAAATTACTTTTGCTCATAGTAATTTCGCTAAAAATGCCACAATGTTTGCACACCACTGCTTGGTTGCTGAACAAATGGTGAGGGTGTGGTACTTGACCATGCAGGTGGATTTTACAGAAGAGTTTTACCCCTACAAAACACCTTACAAGTTACTGGTCACAGTCGCTTTAATAGTTATCATGTGTATGCGTGTGTGTGTCTGCGCTAGTGTGCTATTGTACAATACAACATAATTTTATTAGAAGCTGATAATACAATTAAACTTAGAATGAAAAAATGTCCGTTAGTATTATATCCTGTACAAACTGTTACTCGCGAATTCGTTCCCGTGAAACTACAAAAAAAAAGTAGCCTATGTGTCTCCGACCATAAAGCTGTATCTATACAAAATTTCAGCTTGATCTCAGCTGTTTAGCCGTAATAGCGCGACAAACACAGAGACAGAGACAGAGAAACAGAGAGGCTGAGAGGCAGAGAGACAGAGTTACTTTCGCATTTATAATATTAGTTAGGGTATAGTTCATTTTGTTATTCCCTTGAATCGTCCCAAACTGTGAGCGATATACTCACAACAGTTCGCCTACAAAGCGGCAATACAAAGCCTACCAGGTAAACAAGCCCCAGGCAAGCGCAGGTCAGGCAATGGAGCACGGGATACAAACCGGTCACGATTCATAAGACGGGCTGGCGTTCGCATTGGGACCAGAAACTTGGCACTTACAACACATGAAGGCACATTGCTTGATGATCGTCAATCCTCTCTGTAGAGTAATGTGGGGCAAGTGTGCGCACTTATGGTTTGGAACGTCTTCAAATTAAATCAAAAGTTGCAGGTTCAATAATATTTATTTAAAATGATTATTAATAGACAATTTAAATACATAGACAGTATTCGCCAATGGCAAAAAATCTTTAGGAACTAAGTGAAACAAACATACCTAGTCGAAACGCACACAAGCAAGTCATATGGCAAGCCCCTCATGACTATAATTATATGAAATTACTGAGCATAAAGAGACCTAACATATCATTATAATGTCTCGGGGTGACGAGCGCAGTGCATTGCTGCTCATTTGAACTGTAATGTTAAGGTAAGAAATTCTTGGTGGCACTGAACTGTTATGGAAAAGCGTTACTAAGAAATTATAATAAATAATAAATTATACCAGGAATACATAAGCGATCCGATAACCGCGCCGCCGCCCCTTGCCGTTCGAAAGTTTGTTGCAAAGACAGGATTAAACTGTCCTTCTTAGCCGGCACCGACTTCAAAAATAGCTGATCATTTGCTATGTAATGTTATGTTATTGCTCTTTGCTTTGAAGTAATTAAAAGATTGTTTTCTACTTTTTAGTTTAAGTTTGTACATAAGTCTTGAAGTCGGTTTTTGTGTTTTTTTCCCTCTAGATTTTAGACTAATAAAAATCTTACCTTCTAAGAACGCGCTTAGGAATCGTTGATCATAAAGTAGCCATTATGTTAAAGTATACTCTCTAGTTTTATTTGTAGGCTTTGAAGGACCGGAGGTCATTGCTCGAGTGAATAGCACCGATGCGTCGTGGCGTATTGAATCCATTGCACTTTCATGCACCGAACGGACGGACTAACAGGTTACGGGAGGTTAAAGGCACTACTCATTACACTTCTTTTGTAAGTGCATGAGTGGGATATCATTGTTTGATAGTAAACTTGTTACAAATGATGCCATTGTTTAATATATTTTTTGACCGAGCGAAGCGAAGGTCTCGGTGTTTACTGGGACAAATCGGCATTTGTATGTATGTTTGTATTTTTGTATGTTTGTGTGTATATTTGTCCGATGATAACTTGCGAACCGTTTATGCGGTCTTCATGAAATTTTGTAGGCAAGTAGTTCATTTCAACACAATTTTTAATTTTGAATATGAGCTGAATCGGTCCAGGGGTTGTGAAGATATAGGAGTCGCGAGGTCTCAGTTCACCGCGAACTACTAGCTATGTTACCGAACGACGAGACGAGCAAGTCAATCGCCTGATGGTGAACGTCATGCTTGCCCTCAACAGTTTAATGCCATGGCACCTATAATTTTGAAGCTTATGGCTGCATAAAGGTAAACGAAGCGCTTGTAGGCCTCCAGCTCGTTGGGGCAACGATGTTGTGAAAATTGCTGGACCTGGGCAAGATTGGCACAGGACCGGGATGAATGGCGTACAAGAAGAGAGGCTTATGCTCAGCAGTGGGCGATTACAGGCTGAGAATGATGATGATGATGCATAACAAGTAGTACTTTTAACTCTCAATCTAAATAACGTTTAAGAATCATCATATTATGTTCAATATCATTTAATACTAGTTGTTATCCGCGACTTCGTTCGCGTGAACGCAAAAAAGTATCCCATGTCCGTATTTGTGATATGCAGTAACTCCTTATCAAATGGTATCAAGATCCGTTCAGCTATTTAGCCGTGATAACGGGGAAAACAGCCAGACAGATAGACAAAGCTACTTCCTATAGTTCGCTAGATGGCGTTGATCCATTTTTGTGCATTTTTTGACGTTTTGTATGGACTGACAGTCGTAATTTATACCTCAATGCTTTATTGGGCCTGGTACGACTGCGGTTATATTATTCTGAATTATAATATTAGGATTACGCACTACGTCATAAAGGTGATAATGGTATTATATTATATTGTGATTTTCTATTTAATTGTGGTCAGTATGCTTGACTTTACGTAATATGTAAATAGCTCAATGGTCGAAAACCTGTCCCTCTCGGAAAGACGTCCGTTTTGATTTGGCGCCCTGATAAAAACATTCGAAGCGAATATTTTGTTGATTCTCCAGAGCGATATAAGTCTGTTTGATGAAACACTAATCACATGAGAGCTTCAAGTACTACCAGTACAGATAAAAGAGTAGATGAATCCAAATTTGCTAAAGCCCTAAAAGTTGTATTACTTGCGAAATTCTACTATACCCTAGACGAATTTTTGACAGATAAGACAATTATGGAATAGATTGACCCGCTCCGCACGGGGTCATATGATTACTTATTTAAAATATGCTAATTTAGATCTGCATGTAATTTACATAATGTTTGCAATAAATGCATTGAGTATTGAAGAACTAAATTCACAAGAATTATTTTTAAAAAGATACAATACAATACAACTTTAATAAACCTCGCTACTAAATCTATTCACACAAAAAAGCTCGATAGTTACTATACGAGCACTTCATGGAATATGTAGCTATACAAACACTACACAGCACAGCAAATCTACTAAATCATCCAACTTTTCTAATACATTTTTAAAACGTAGTCAGTCGACGATGGTATACCTATTCTCCCGGGGTCGGGGCTATATTGAGGCTATAAATCTGAAGTGGTGTTTTTTCAGACGTGCCATGTCTTGTTTATTTGGCTGGTGGTTTTGGGTTGCAATGTTTGGGGTACAAATCTTTTTTTTTTTTTTGCACAAATAATTGACGATACGAGCAAGAATTCCCGTTTTTATCTGCAATGCTAGCACATTTCAGCTGCAACAAGAATTTCGAACTCACTGCGCGAAGTTGCCAGCTGGCAATGCAACAATACTCTGCACCTTGTTGAGCCATTCAATATGGAATACAGTAATTTTTACATACTTCTAATACTATTTTATAAATTCGTGGTAGCTCATTCGTGTGGTAGCGGGTTCAAATCCGGGCGGGGCTCGTACCAATGAGTTGTTTGGATCTTACGTACGGATATATACCACGGTGAAGGAAAACATCGTGAGGAAACCTCCATATTTTCCGGAGAAGAAATTCGATGGAGTATGTGAATCCTCCAGCCCGCACTGGGGTGTGTGGTGTATATGGCCTAATCACCCTTCGAGAGTAGGCTGATATCCCAGCAGTGGGATGTATAAAGGCTGATACAGGAATACTATTTTTCCTTCTCGAATGGTTCATTTACAACCAGAGTTTCCTTTTTAAAGTATTGCAATACCGCATAAGCCCAATCCCATTAACTACAAACCCTGCTTAATGCTTATTTATTTTACTTGCAATATTCCAACATACGGTTTAAAAGCAAAACAATACAAATTCAATATTTACACAATAACATCACTATCATAACTGTATATCCAAAGCGCATAATCAAACGAAAACAATGGAATCATTATAGCCTTTTTTTCTATTAATTGTACTATCTACATTAATAACTACAGCGAAAATGTTTGTTTGTATTTAAGTCGATATTGCTATCACTACTTATCGTATTAAGAAACAAAAAATGCGTCATGTGGTCAGAGTGAATAAGCGTTTGATTGGTCTGCACGTTCCTTCTTTGACCACATAGCGAAGACGAGTTGGTGGACAAACGCGGGCATCTTTTCGACTAAGACAAATATTTAAAAAAAAAAAAATTATATGTATAAAAAATAAAAAAATTATAAGAGAGACACGTAAGAAATGTACATATATTTTTACAGGATATATATATCCTGAGGTATAGACGGATGATACCTCACTGATCAGTATTGGTCAAGCTGTGTAGGCTATTAGAAGCACGCAAACATACATAAATACTTACATACTTACCAACATACAACTATAAACCCCAAAAACATAAGCAGATGGTATTTTATTTTTGAACTGACTGGACTGCAATATTTAGCAATAAGTTCACTCCAGATGTAAAGAGGAGTCGAACTACACCTCACTCGTCAAAATATTTTTTTTGTAAAAAAATCCTATAGGCAGTAATATAAGAACACACAACCATACATACTTACATAGGTACAACCCAAAAATATTACTCTCCTTTTTGGGCAGTCGTGTAAAAATATTCCATAGTAGGTACTGGGTACTTAGTGTCCGAAAAAATTAAGCATTGCCGCCGGCAGCAAGTAATACAGTCGTAAAGTTCAATACCCAGGTCGGCTGTCAGTAACCTCTGTCCAGTTCGTACAATAGTTTATTCCTTTTTATTACGAGAACTGTATTAGTTTCATTGTATGAGTTGTATGACAGTGTCGTAAAACTATACTTGAATGGCATCGAATTGAAGCTTAAATTAACTGTAGTACTGTAGCCCATTTTAAATTATGGAGTACCATTACACTCATAGCTCCTTCACTAGGTTGACCTGGGTCGGGGATGCCATGAAGCACACACAAAGTCACGGACAACAAATAGTGATTATAAGGTCAGTGACATAATTATTAAAATTCAAACACAATGGTCTTGCTGTAATAGCATAGCTACTAGCTATTTAGTAGCTTTTTTTTTTGCTGTTACCTGTGTTTTACATTCAAATAATTAGTTACGGCTAGGTCGAAGGTCGGTCTGGAAACCAGCAGACAGAGTATATATTGCCCCTTCACGAAAATGTTTAGCGAAATATAGCACATTAAATATTAGCACATTAGCACATATTCGATTAAATTTCCTAAGATATACTGGTTTTGGTTTACTTGGTATTGAATTTTGATCAACCTAAACATAGTCGCGACTAACTGCCGCGTCGCACGCCCGGCAGGGGTTTTTCTCATCTTTTTGGTAATCATAATAATTATGGAGCAGGAACCGGCCTTTAATACATTTTAATCAAATCTTATAAGAGTAAAATTTAATAAAATGCGACATGTAGTGTATAATGATGACACACGTTATCATAAAAATGTATCGATAACAAAACATCGACAGCGCTCAGCGCGAATACAATTTGTAAGATAATATAATGATTAGGGTTGCGAAACGTTGCGTCACGAGCATGCCTCGCAGCATGATTAAACTTGCAATAGCAAAGTACAGGCGAGTAAAGGTTAGGTTAGTTGGCATCTAGTGAGGAGATATTCCGGATTAGTTGACTTTGATTGTCGATAATTTTTTTTTTTTAAGAAATATGATAGATTTGTTCATGCTGAGTTAAGGCAACAATAGGTGAAAAAACTGAATTTTTGTTTCATTTCTGCAGAGACAATAATAAAAATATGTTGCGTAATCTTTTGTAGATGAGACAATTAAAATAAAACAATAAAATGTACACGTAAAATTTACAGGTAGATATTTTTGCTCAGAGTAACTCTACGTTTTAAATCTATCTTTTAGATAGTTTAATTTCACTTGAGCATAAGGTAGTTTCGTTCATAATATTTTTTTTATTGCCAGTCCATGATGTAAATTAGTTTAATCAAGATAACAAATGTTGTGCGTGGCTTAAGTATTAAAAAAAATAAAAAAAAATAATGTATCCAAGTTTTAATTTAAATAAAATCGCAATATTAATAATTCAACATACCATAATAAGACTTTCATTTTAAAAATTAGCATTAAACAGATCATTTATAATCACGTCACGCGTTCATTACTCATATCGATAAATCTATGATTTAATCGATTGAATCACATCACTAGCATCGCGGCTTACCGATCATTGTCAATTGGATCGTGACCAAAATGTACGTATCCGCTTATTATCTTAATAATTTTGTATACAATCACGAGTGAACTGACTCATTTTTAGAACCAAGGTTTTGTAAACGATCCATTTTTAACTAGGTCTCTCAATCTTGACGGAATGGCTTAGATATGATCTAGGATTATGAGGTTTGCCTCGATTGACTGACGGCTATGACTGTGTTGAAATAGAACTCGTAAACTTTAATATTCCATTCTGAAACTTTACCTAATGATGAGATTTGATGTCGAACACGTGTGTTTGATGTTGGTGAGCTCAAATGAGTATGGGCAGAACTAAAACTCAGTAACGTATACCGCGTATACCTTAGTGTTAAAAATAGCGACGGTGGTCGCTCGCCATCAATATTGCGGGTCATCTGCTTGTTTCCCAACTATGGGACTGAAAAAAATAGAAAACCATTACAAGTTTTTTTTTTCTTTGTTTTACTCGGTGGCAACTTAAAGTGACTTTTGGAGTTTTGGCGGGAACCTGTAGAAATCATGTCGTGTCATTTTATTATTTTCCAAAACTCTTGTTATTTCGAGAGTTAATGTGTAAAAACGGTGAATTTTTACCAGTTAAGTGTTCGTGAACATGCACGAGTGTTGGTGAATGGTATAATGTCGTGAAACGTGAATTTTCGTGTTGTTTCCAAAACTCCATAGAAGGCTCTAGTAAAGTTTTCACCACTTTACTGGGACATGCCTTGGACTTGACTGTGACTTGCTTTGATATTATTTAACAAAACTTGAAAATATATAAGTATACTTGACACTGGCAAATGCATAAGGCGTGCGACGCCAAAATCCTCTCAGGAGGAAAGAGAAAAAAAAAGTGAAATTTTTTCTGTCAAAAATACGACAATGCAAAGTAGTTGTTATAAGAATACATAAAAAAATGTGAAGAAACAAAACATAGCGGCATAGATTATAAACAGGCCATTGACACAAAAAAAATAAGATTTTGTTAAAGTTTAAGGGGTGATAACAAACTACCCCTGAAACCGTAATTTCAAAGTTAGGAAAATTCACTAACTCTCTATCGCACGCACGAGAAACAGAGCGACAGCTATACAAATTCAAATATGGAATGCGCCGAAGCTTCGCGGTGGGACTATCCTCTTGATACCTTTATCAATTGCCGGTGACAATCAGTACGATAACAATCAAAAGTGCAATAATAATTGTACACGACCTACCTTAACAGATAACTTAGTATGTATGCCATTTGTTACTTTTATTTTAAATATTAGTCATGAGTTTCATCACAATAGGCATCAGTTGCACTCATAATTAACCCCCTAACTTCGCAGTTTCAAACTGTTATCTGTTGAATAGTCTGCGGTAATTTTATTCCCACCTACCAAAAGCAAAAAATAAAATTAAGTACTTTTTATAAAGCATTCATTACTTCTGTTGTGGTAATCGAAAACATAAGCTGACGAACGAAAGTAGCAAGCTAAATAAAACAATGATGAGTACTTTAATGAGTGGAGAATACATCTCTGTTTATATTCTATATTAATATAGATTCGAGGTAGAAAATACGCAATGTATTAGATATAGATAAGTTACATCTTTGAGATATGTTTGTGGTAAGTAGAAACGTTGCCTGTCCAAACTTGCTCAGGTTGTGGTCAGCCGATGTGTGACGCACGGTAAGGATTATTATTAAATGATTCGTTAATAAATATAAAATTTTAATTTATTAATTTGTTGAACCTTTTCTTTGCATCTGCTACTTGCTTGCCTTGTGGTAAGTGTCACCTTGCCCATGACTGTTCAGTGCCTCCCAGAATATTTTTTATTTTGAAGTTTCTACCGCTGATGTTCCTATAGAATTGAAACTACTATTTTTTTATTTTTTTTCCTCTTAAATTTTGGCTTCACACGTTGTGTATTTAGCCAGTGTCAAGTTTTGTAATATTTAAAGTAAAGTAAAGTATTTCACGATTGAAACAAGTCTCAGTCATAGTCTAAGTCAAGCAAAGTAAGCCATGGTTAAGTCCAAGTCATACCCCAGTAAAGTGGTGGAGACTTTACTAAAGGTTTCTATGGAGTTTTGGAAACAACACGAAAAGTCACGTTTCACAACATTATACTATTCACCAACACACATGCGACGTCACGAACACTTAATGAATAAAAATCCACCATTTTTACACATCGACACTCGAAATAACACAAGTTTTGGAAAATAATATAATGACGCGACATGACTTCTTGACGTTCCCGCCAAAACTCCCGAAACTACTATATTCATGTATTCAGAAAATGTAAGTCTGTCGGCAATAGCCAAGTCTCTTGAAGAAGAACTATGTCATTATTAGCACATAATTATGAATGAACTTCAACTGTTCAATATCCTGCCAGACAAGCACCCTGCTCGTCATTCAGAGATCTCTTTATGCTCAGTAATGTTTGCACACTACTGCTTGGCGTTTTAATAACTGGCAAAGGTATAGTCCTTCCCCAGGTGTAATTTGCATTGGAGTCCTATTACTACAAACGAATTATTTTCAGAAATAATACGAGGTCATAATAGCAATATTGGAACAAAGTTGATATGGACTCTGAGCGCCAAATGTTAGTTGAGTTAAATCGATGTAATGTATGTTACTTCTAAACTCCAAAACAGCTGTACCAATTTTGATGACATTTTCAGGGAATATTCAAACTAGCCAAGCCAAGTGGGTGATCTTGTGTAGTTTGGTACCCGTGCCCAGCCGCTAGCCGGGACGGCTCGCTAGTATACAATACATGCAGTTGTTTTTTTTTATAGATTTACTAGCAGCACTCTGCGGTTTCACCCGCTATACCATAGGAATAGTATATTTTTCCGAGAAAAAAGCCTTTCTGTTAATCCAGGCTACAGGTAACCACCGCAAAAGGTTTCATTTAAATCCGTTCAGCCATTACAGAGTTGAACGGGAACAAACACACTCACACACAAACACTTGCATTTATAATATTAGTGTGATTATTTCCGAAACTATTGCATACTGTTTTAACTAAGTTTTTGTGAAATTCGTCTGTTAGTACATATTTTATTTTTCTAGGTTTCGCCTTATACAAATATACAAAAAAATGTATATCCGTCCGTCCGTCCGTCTACTATCGCGGTCATATAAAATTATCGATAAAAGAAAACTTGGTATCAGAGAAAAATTAAATGTTGTAACGTTGTGAAATTAGTTTTTAGCGGATTTCTTCCACATAGAAAAAAATAGACTCTTTTGCAGAGTCCGTTGTCAGTTACTCAACCGCCTATAGAAGTAGTGTGCAAAAATTATAATGTATTCCAGATAGAAGGACAATGTACTTAAATAAATAAATAATTTAATAAGTGAGTGATACTGGGCAAACATTATTATAAATCTTACATCTCAGAGTGACGCGGCGCTTACCATCAGGCGAGCTGCCAACTTGCTCGTCACTTCACTTCGCATATTAAAAAAAGTTTAGGTGTATTTGTGTGTACTCTTAGAGCAGTTCTGTTCTGCTATGCTATTCTACGTAGCTTTTTGACCTCTGAATTTTTAACGCGTCTCATTTTTTTTTTCATTCGTTACCTTATTATGTTTGTTATTTATAATCTTATCCTATTTCGCATAGATTTCACTTTCAAAACGCAGCATTGAAATTTCCTTACTCAAAGCAAAATCTCGTGTCAACGAACGGACTGACTCACTGTTAGTCCGTTACCGATGACTAACAATCAATTAACAACCGATATCCCTAAACCCCAATAATTATAATAAACTTAATCGTGCAATAAACAAAGTCTGAATTGGTATAAAGCGGTCTTACCGTTAGTATCTCGAGGATTCGACGAAAAGTTTTTGGTTTTTGTCTTTTAATTCTTGGGTTTGGGTGTAGCCAGTGTCGAGGGTCTACTCTTATTCCGGTAGCATAAGATTATACTAGGACTATTATTTGAATTGTGACGTCATTAGAGTTATGTAGATGATAAAGTGCCTACATTCTAGGTGGAGTTCAACACACATCTTTGGTGGAAATAGCCAGTCCTTTTTTGCATAATGTATACTTCTTCGGTAGAAATAGCCAGTCCTCTTTTCGCACATCGTTCTTTAATGGAAGTCCTTTTTTTGCATGTTCTTCTTTAGTGGAACTCCTTCTATCGCATCTTCTTCTTTGGTGGAAACAGGTAGCCCTGTTATCGCACTTTCTTCTTTAGTGGATACAGTCCGTCCAGTTTTCGCACGTTTTTCTTTAGCGAAAATCAGCCAGTCCACTTTTCATGCGTTCTCATTTGGCGGAAACAGCTAGTCCTAATTTTACACAGTTTTCTTTGGTAAAATCAGCCAGTCCTCTGTTCGCACGTATCCTTCTTTGGTGGAAACAGTCAGTTCTCTTTATAGCATCGCTTGACATATTATTTAAACAACAGAAACTTTCAGGATCCCTTTGTGCATATTCTGTTAATTTATTTATTTATAATTTGAATGGACAAAGGTCTTCAAAGAATATTTTATTTAAATTTAATTCTTTCTAGCAACACATTGCAGAAATGATAGGTTAGGAACCCGTGATTTTATTAAAGAGAATCGGGCAATACCTACTTATTATCGTGATTGCGACCCACGCCCGAACCTAATAAGGATTATTGAGTGGCACTCATCGTAACATAGTGCTTAAAATAACGGTCGCTTTTCAGCAGCTTTTTTTGAAGCCAAGCTTTTGAAGTCGATTTATAGGTCTGACCTCTACTGGACCTATGTAATTTCAAACATAATTGGCATTTAATTTTCGGCAGTTTTTTCATTTAGTCCAGTTAACGGCTTATTTTGAAAAAAAATATGATTTTTCTATTTAGTGCACCTCATTAGATAAGTAGATTAAAAATTATTATTAGTACTCGCGGGATATTTACCAGGATTTTTATTTATTTACATTACATTACATTATCAGCCAGAAGACGTCCACTGCTGAACATAGGCCTCCCCCTTAGACCGCCACACCGACCGACAATGTGCCACTTGCATCCACCGGTTGCCCGCGACTTTCACAATGTCGTCGGTCCACCTAGTGGGAGGCCTGCCTACGCTTCGTCTTCCGGTTCGTGGTCGCCACTCAAGAACTTTTCTTCCCTTTTGTTTAGGTCTAGAGTGATGTGGCCTGCCCATTGCCACTTCAGCTTGCAAACTCTGAGAGCTATATCGGTGACTTTGGTTCTTCGACGAATATCCTCGTTCCGGATCTTATCGCGCAAAGAAACTCCGAGCATAGCTCTCTCCATTGCCCGCTGTGCGACTCTGAGTTTCTCCAAAAGGCCAGTAGTCAAGGACCACGTTTCAGTTCCATATGTCATCACTGGCAACACACATTGGTTGAAGACCCTTGTCTTCAGGCACTGCGGGATTTTGGACGAGAAGATATTACGCAATTTCCCGAACGCTGCCCATCCGAGTTGGATTCTTCGAGCGACCTCTTTGTCGAAGTTGGACTTACCTAACTGGACAGTCTGTCCAAGGTAGTTATAATGGTCAACAAATTCGAGCGCATCGTTCCCAACGACCACCGGTACGGGTACAACATGGGCATTTGACATGATTTTCGTCTTGTCCATGTTCATTTTAAAACCCACCTGTTGAGAAACGCTGCTGAGGTCGTTGAGCATGTTATTGAGGTCCTCTAGCGACTCTGCCATGATTACTATATCATCGGCAAAACGAAGGTGAGTGATGTATTCGCCATTAATGTTGATGCCGTATCCGTTCCAGTCCAAGAGCTTGAAAACGTCCTCCAATGCGTTCGTGAACAGTTTCGGAGAAATAACGTCTCCCTGTCTCACGCCTTTCTGCAATTGGATTGGTTTCGTGCTCTCGTCCTGCAACCGGATTGACATGGTGGCGTTCCTATACAAACACTTCATCACCTCGATATACCTATAGTCGATATGACATCGCTGAAGGGACTGCAATACCGCCCAGGTCTCGATGGAATCGAAGGCTTTCTCATAGTCCACAAACGCCAGGCATAATGGCCGATTATACTCTTCGGTTTTCTGTATAATCTGGCGGAGCGTGTGTATGTGGTCCATGGTACTAAAGCCTTTACGGAAACCGGCTTGTTCGGGAGGCTGGAAGTCATCAAACCTGCGTTCGAGACGGTTCGTAATAACTCTCGAAAACAGCTTGTAAACATGGCTCAGGAGCGAGATGGGCCTATAATTCTTCAGTAAGGTGTTATCACCTTTTTTGAAGAACAACACCACCACACTCCTGTGCCATGCTTCTGGCGTATTACCCTCGAGTATGACGGAATTAAATAACTTCTTCTTCTCTTCTTTCTAAAAGTACCGGTTTTCCACCCGCTCTCAGAAGCTCAGTCGTTATTCCGTCATCACCCGGCGCCTTGTTGTTTTTAAGCTGCTTAAGAGCCATTCTAATCTCGTCTAGGCTGATGTCTGGGATGTCCTCGGTGTAGTGTCGGGTCAGTTCGGCTCTGGAGTCCTGAGCTCTACTGACAATGGGTTCTCGTGTCGAGGTGTACAACTGTCCGTAAAACCTCTCGAGCTCTCTCAGAATCTCCGTTTTCGACGAAATGATACTGCCGTTCTCGATCTTCAGCTTCGTCATTTGGCTTTGCCCGATAGACGAATTCTTTGCGAACACTTTGGAGCCCTGATTCCGCTCGATTGCGTCCTTAATACAACTTGTATTATAGGATCGCAAGTCGTGTCGCATAGACTTCGAGATTCGTCTATTAAGCTTGCCATATTCCGACATATCAGCTGAAGATTGCAGTCGCATCTCAGTCCGGTCTTCCATTAAGTTAATGGTTCTGTCTGAGAGCTTTTAAGGTCTTTTCCGGCGTGGGGTCTTAAAGAACTTGGACCCCACTGCTTGAACAGCTTCCACCAACCCATTGTTTAACTCGTCCACATTCTGGCATTCGGCTAGGCTCTGGAAGCGATTATGCAATTCGAGTTGAAAGTTCTCGGGGTTCTGGATTTGGGCAGGACCAAGACGGAGCGTAGACTTCACCAGACGCGACCTCTCAAGCTTGACATTGATATTCAACGAGCCTCTGACAATGCGGTGATCGCTACCGGTTTTCACCTTAGCGATCACGGAGACATCATTGAATATTCGCTTCTCGGTCGTCATGATGAAGTCAATCTCATTTCTGGTCGAACCATCGGGGCTTATCCACGTCCACTTCCTGGATGGCCGCTTCTGGAAGAAGGAGTTCATCAAATATAGACCCTCCTTTTCCATGAAGTCGACCAACCGCTGGCCCCTCCGATTCCGTTGCCCGTACCCATACAATCCCACTCTCAACTCATCGACGTTCCGTGAGCCCACCTTCGCGTTAAAATCCCCCATAACAACGGTGAAGTGAGTTTCGGAGGTATGTATCGCCTCTTGTAAACTGTTTGTATCGCCTTGTATGTTTCTTTCTTACTTTATTTATTTAAATAAAATATATTAAATTTCAAATAAATTTTATTTGATTTGATTTGAAAAGGAGCAAATAGCACATTTGTATTCTCTTTGAGAAGCAATGTCAGAAAAACCTGTTCCGTTCCGATTTTCTCTTTCATGAAGAAATTTTTAGTATTCCGGGCAGGCTCGGGAACTCAAGACTAGTCTTCAAAAACCTTGATTCTTTCTGTTTTTTCTTGAACCATTATGATCCTCCAATGTTCTTTGTTTCTACGTATGCATTTACAAAAAAAAAAGTATTTATGTATTCTATTAGTTACCTGGTCCCCATAATACAAGCTTGCTTAGTTTGGGGCTAGATCGTGCTGTGTCAGAAACGTCCACCAATATTTATTTATTTATTTATTTATATAGGTCGAAGTAGGTAGGTTCCTCAATAACTGATGACCTTACGATCCCTCCGTAAGAGGACGTAACGTGACAACTGTATGTCCTTATGTCTTCGAGACGCATGTCAGAAATGATATAACTAAACTATTTTGCACGATTACGCAAAGATATCGGTTTGCACATGTGCTATTGAGTAGTTGAAGAGCTATAGATAAATCCATTTTAGCGACATTAGTTTTACCATCATTAAAAATCTTCACCGGATCAGGACCACCGGAGGCAGAGCTGCAGCGTCCTCTCAGTACACGATGAGCGTTCTGCGATCTGTTTCTGACACGGGAATGGCCCCACAATAACTTTCGTACAGTGTGGCGTTCTAAGCCTTTGTTCAGCATAGCGGATTAAAATTCTATTACATTAATAAAGTATAGCACGGTGCGTGCATTTTGTCTACACAGATGTTTTTTGAAGTGTTCCGTATTTAGTAATTTCGATGGCATCAAGTCGGGAATATCACTATTTCACTACGTAGTTTAGCGGTCTGCAAGTATTTTCACACGTATTGTTGAAAATGAAAAAAAAAAAAAAGATTGTGTTTTTCATCAAGAACTTTAAGTATCTAGCTCCTCGCCTATAAGTTGAGATAACTGAGTATGTCATAGGAAAGAAATGCGGTTACCACTTCACTGACTAATCGCTGGAGCCCGCGACCTTGACCGATAACATTACTCGCTTTCGATAAAATAACTTTACAACTACATTGCATATTTGATTAAATTGATTACCAAGATAATTATATAGATCATTGTAATGCTATGTGGGATCTAAGTTAACTTGGTGGTTGAAATAACAAAAATTCAAATTCAAAATAACATGGTAATGTACATCATATTTTTCCAATTAGGAAAATAATGTACATCATATTGACACATTTTGTTTTTTTTTCTCTTTCCTCCTAGGAGGATTTTGGCGTCGCACGTCTTATGCATTTGCCAGTGTCAAGTATACATATATATTCTCAAGTTTTCTTAGATATTATCAAACAAGTCGTAGTCACAGTCAAAGGCGAGCAAAGCAAGTCACGGTCAAGTCCAAGTCATGCCCCAGTAAAGTGGTGAAAACTTTACTAGAGCCTTCTATCGAGTTTTGGAAACAACATAAAAATTCACGTTTCGCGACATTATACCATTCACCAACACTCGTGCATGTTCACGAACACTTAACGGGTAAAAATTCACAGTTTTTACACATTAGCACTCGAAATAACACAAGTTTTGGAAAATAATAATATGACGCGACATGTTCGCGAATTCTTCATGTTCCCGCCAAAAACTCCCACATTTTGTTTTAATAAAACGGAAATACTCACGTTAAATTGAGTTGGTTATGCCGATGACGTCACGAGCGAGACGCGACGCAGCCTGCAGTGCAAGGCAAGACAAGGTCGCGCGCGTGTCACGCTTAGCATTCCTTGATAAAGGTCACCGAATGTGTTCGAAACTATAGTCGGAATTACCGACTCAATTTAAAGTGAGTATTCCCGTTACATTAAAAAAAAAATTTTAAAGTCCCTTTATCCGTAGTCTAATGCCTTGTCAAATACCAATATTACCATCATCATACGTACATAGACTGTCAAACTCATAACCCTCCTTTTTTTCGTAGTTGGGTGATGATGTATGGAATTGGGTCCTTTGGATCATTGTTATACGACTCAATGAGTATTATTGGTTGGTCAGCTAAATTTAATTAAGAGTCTACGGGAACCGTGTTCTGTATCTCTTATCGTTTTAATATGTGAGAAATGGATGGCAATAATTTTGGAGGTGTCAAATTTACTTTCGTTTAGAAAATGGTGCAACAGAATCTACGTCAATTGGGAAATCAATCAAAATTTTGTGTTGAGCTATCCTTTTTTCTTGTTCTCAAGATAACGTCATGTAATTGTTTCTTCCCTCTTAGCCATACTAGACGATAGAACCAAAAAACATATATCTCAGCATAAGATCATGTACATAGTTATATATGAGTTTTATTTTTATTTTGGCTTCTTAACAAACTACGTCTACATAAAGTACCCGACCCAGAGGGTGCTCAGTTGCTGACCGATGTACTCCACTCGCATCAAACATTGCATTCCCTAGAGTCAGCGGAATACAATGCATGTAATTATAATAATAAAGTCTTTATATTTCCATGTACTAACAACACGCGCAACAACTTAAATGGAGATGGGCGGGGCATATCGCCCGGATTACAGACGGAAGATGGACGAAAAGAGTCACCGAATGGACGGGTCCAAGCGGAACAAGGAGCAAAGGGAGACCTAAAGATTGCTGGATTGATGAAATCCAAAGAATAGCCGGAAGAGACTGGATGCTGAAAGCACAAAACAGGAAAACCTGGAATCAGTTGGAGGAGGCCTATACCCGTTACGGGGCCATGACTTAATCTTAAATATATAAAAATTTTAGTTTATTCTTATATGTATATGTAAATTAAGTACAATGCATGTACTAAGCAATAATTTGTCTCGTAACATTATTGAAAAAACACGTATAATATAAATATAATCAAGCCTATAATTAGGTTATACGCAACCATTGAAAACGACTAATAACACATACCTATTGTTTACGTAACTAGGTTAAAGTGTTGAGGTACTTAAACTAAATTTATAATGACATAAATAATGTTTTCTTTGTTATTATATTGTAATTGAAACAATAAACTTTTTAATTGTTTGCACCGAACTGATACCTAGCTCCCTATAACTTAAAAACTTCTCGACCGGGTAGTTTATATCTTAAAAATTGTCTTGAAATGAATTTCTTGTAGCACACCCCGTCCCTTATCTCTTCCATACAAATTCTCTCCACCTCTTTTGCCTGGAAGCAATCGCTTTAAGCGGTAAGGCCGCCAGTTGTTACACTAGTTTTAAGTAGTTTTTTTTTTGTTTATGCATGTCATTTCTGGTGAAAGCAATTAAGAGTTATCTAATATTTAGAGATCGTGTGATTGATTCGAAAGTGAACGTCTCAGGCAAATCCCATCATCATTTTACTATGAAAACTGACGTGGTTTTGATACAATTTGTTTTAATAAAACGGGAATACTTCACGTTCAATTGAGCCGGTTATTCCGACTATAGTTTCGATCACATTCGGTGACCTTTATCAAGGAATGCACGCGCGCGACCTCGTCTTGCCTTGCACTGGCAAGACGAGGTCGTGCGCGTGTCTCGGTTTTATTAAAACAAAATATCATCATCATCATCGGCCACGCTGAATAAAGGCCTCCCCGTTTACGCCGTACCTGATCCATGTCACGTAAGTAAAGGCGAGTAATAATAACAATTGACCCTACCTAGCAAGAGTTTATCTCCTTCCGATTATGCGAAATAAATCAGTAGGTAACTGGTTTTACTGAGAAAAACTTTGGGCATACATCATTCAGGTCACGTAGCGTTATTTCGAGCTAATCGCTCATGAGGAAGGTCAGAGTACTCATATGGGTAACATTTTAATTATCAGTTGACGAGACGACAACATCTTGGATAACTGACGAGGACAATATCTCGAGTAATAATGACGATATTTCGTTTTTTTTTCTTGCAATGTATCATTTGTTTGTATTGGCTGATGATGGATATTTTTTTAAGTAAAAGTGAAAAAGAAAGAATCTTGTATCTGTAAGTGATAAAAGGATGAAAGGAGATAAAAGGTATTTTTTAACAACTTTGGCAAAGTGCATTATGACATTACGCCAAAATTAACTTTATTATCAGGTATAAAAGTTTCGTTTTTTTTTTTTTATAAAGCCTAATAAGGCCTTAGAATCTACGCGAGCAAATCAGTTTGTATGTATATTTGTCCGTCGTTAATCCAATCATCATGAAATTTTGTAGGCTAGTAGTTTCAGTACAATTTTTAAGTTCGAATATGAGCTGTTCAGCTTGGCGCGAACTTAGTTATATACGAAAATGTTGAAAAATTCAAACGAGATTGCTGAAAAAGGGTAGCGAGCCTTGAACTGCGAAGATTTGCTTGTAGATATCTCTTGCTGGTTGGGTAGCCTTGAGCCTGGGCTGTCGAACTGGAAATTTAAAAAAAAAACACAAGCTCAAGGACTCGCTGGCAACTGAAAAAAATAAGTAGTCATGAACCGCACATGCTAGGTTCCTCACACATACTCCTAAAATGCTCGAATGAAAATCACTTAGCCATATTTTAGAGGTGTGTCATCACAACATAATAATTGGTTAGGAAACTGATAGGAAAACATTATTAACTAGTAGCTCTGCGAATAGTAAACTTCTCGAGCACAAACTTTTTTGCTCAATCGCAATCCTAAAATTTCATAGAATTTTTTAATCGTCGGCGATTTTTGTTTGATTTCCCTCAAAAAAGAGGGGATGTTTGGAGGGATAATATTTGGCATACATTTTCTGTACTCAATTCGCAAAATCGGTCAAGAGATTGTCAAGATAATTATAAGGTCGTGAGTTCTTAGAATTATCTTGATAACCACTTCACTGATTTACCTCATATTCAAAATTATTGTCTAGAATCGAGTACTTAAAAACTGCAATATGGAAGAGATCACTTTTAGCGATAAGGCCGCCGCACTATAGTTTATAAGGTTTTTCTGAATGTGATTTTGTTTTTCTGGTGTTCACAGTAAAGTCTCTATCTATCTATTTATCTAACATTAATTGCTATGCGAATGATAGCACTGTTATGATGTAAGCTAGCCTTGTGGCTCAATGGGAGGATTATCATCTTCTGTAGGTCGTGGGTTCGATTCCCAACCAGGACAAACATTTGTGTGATGAACGTGTATGTTGGTTCTTTGTCTTGGTATTTCTATGTATTCTATGTGTTATTTACAAAAAAAATATTTATGTGTTCTATTAGTTATCTGATTCCATTGAGCTACAATTCTGGTTCCCTTACTAAGGATTGACCTATGAGGGTGGCATGGTCACATCTGACCCTCCTCTCAAACCCTCCTTTAATAATAAAGATTAAAAGATATATATTATTATTGTTATTATTTTCACCCTGTTCCGCCCTGTTGTTGGGCAAAGGCTTGCAGCTATCCTTCTGCCACTATTCACGGTTTAAAGCTATAAAATAAATGTATGTCGGGCTGGGTTAGTTTATTCTAAAGATTTTAAATGGAGGCGTTAAAACGGCAGTGTTCTTTATTCATTTTCCATTTGCATCCAGCGTGCTCGTAATACTTTATCCGTTAATTTATTGCCTCAAACACTCGCCGCTTCCTATTTAACGTTATTTACATTAATTAATTTCGGAAACAAAGCGGCGAAGGAATCCTGGAGTCGGTCGCTTTATCTCGAAATAGATTGACGGGGAATCGTACGCAAATTCACGGTTAACAACAACAAATACTTGTTAATGAATAGCTGTTGAAATCTGGCTAACAACTCGCTGAATCGTCAACGTGTAGTGATTCGTTTTAATAATGCGACTACAAATTAAAGGTTTTTGTATATTGACTTACACGAACGGTGTCAATGGGGCCCTATTACAGAACTTACGCCATCTGTCTGTCCGAGGCTCTATCTTTTAAACTTAATAGATAACAGCTTGAAATTTCCGCAGAATGTGTAATGTGCTTCAAACGAAGGGTGAATAGAGTCCTAAAAGGTAGGCAACGCACTGACAATGGCCCTGGTATTGAAGGTGTCAATAGGCGGCGGTGTCCACCTACCCTCAGGAGGCCCGTCACTTGTTTGGCACTAATTACGTAAAAAAAAAAGTCTAAATTATTAACGAATGAAAATAAAAACAAGTAACACTAGTAGTTCGCGCCGAACTGAGACGTCGCAACCTCTATAACGTACTATCAGCAGATCCTGGTATTGATGTATGACCGAACCCGGCAAGATACAGCTCGGTGGTCTTCGTAATTGTTGATGGATTGATGCTCGTCTGTTCCAAGAATTGATCTTCCTCGAATGTGAGTGCTCCAGAGTTTTGGCGATGCAAATCGAAAACGGAGGCGACTTTGCGCACAAGGTTTTGTAATCCTCTTCATTGACAGCAGGCACAGCAGTCGTGGATGATGCTCGTCGACATTGGGTAGACGACGCAATTCAGTGCCTGGTTGGTCTAAAAAGCTTTCTGGATAAAGGGGGTCATTCATAAGAGGCGATGCCGGAACTGCCGGCAGGAACTGGTTCTGGATTAGGCGCTGGTGCTGGCGCTGACACTGGTGCTGGTGACGGCAAGGGTGGCGTCGCTTGTTGGGGCTGTTGACCCATACGAGTGCGTGGACCTCCCCGTCCGCTTCTGCGGAATCCATAGTCCTCCAGGTTATTAGCGGGGTGGCGGTTGTAGTTACCTCTACCCCATTGGGCTCCTCCACGCCCTTGGTTGTAAATAGTGTTGAAGGGAGGATTTTATCCAACTTAAATCCAACGAAATTTAATTGGTCAAAATCGGTTAAGCTGTTCAGGCTACTGGAACTGATATATAGAAACACACAAACTTCAGACTTAAATAAATTCTTACATATACCTTATAGTATTACTCCTACTTCGGCAGTCAGGTACAAAAGTACAAAATTAAGCAGGGAAGAAATCCCCCATAGAAGAAAGAAGACATGTTTACTTGTTTGGTTATAGTGCAAGCTCTCTATAGTATAACAAATAAATTGGTCAATTGAAATTTGGGCTCGCACACAGTATCCCTAACTGAATTATAGTTTTTTTTTTCTGCCATATTTGGTTATGGGGTGCGACTCCGATTCGCACATGCATTTACACTTTGCATTTTTTTACATTATATTTTGTATGTTGTCTTGCAAATCTTAAATTGACCCAGAAAATATATATTTCGCAACACTGATGTTAGAATAGGGCAAGAATGAAAGGCGTACATGAAGTATTGGTATGCTCAGCTTCGGGAGATTCTGCATGAGCCTTTAAACATCCCACTGCTGAGATATCGGCCTGCCCTTGAAGGGTGATTAGACCATATCCACCGCGCTGGCCAAGCGCGGGTTGACGGGTTCACATAAGCCATCGAATTTCTTCTCCGGAAATATGCAGGGTTCCTCACGATGTTTTTCTTTACCGAAAAGCCAATGGTACATCCTTACGTAAGTTCCAAAGAACTCATGGCCCCGCCCGAGATCGAACCCGCGACCCCACGAATGTGAGGCGAGCGTGCTCCCATTAAAAACGCTACTACAAACTGTAAGAAGATAGAGCATAGCAAATCATAGCCACAATTTTATGACTCGGACATTTCCAGATGCCCAGTTCTGATGATTTTGATGTTTTATAATTCTTAAAGCATAAATTGTTGATACAACATTTCAGATACCAAAATTACAGTAAATTTATGTAAAATCAGCAGAAAACATCAGTCACGACGGTCACGGCGACGGTGCATCATAATTAGATCGTAAACGCTGCGCGAGAGTCGCCATTTTGCTTTCAGCAGATAGAGAATAACTAGATGAGCACAGTGGACGCTGGATGACGTAAATTATTTAAAGCCCTTGTCGCGGTAATTAATTGTCGTCTCGCTCGCAATTTTATACAGTGCAAAAATTTGAATTAATTAAATGTGAATTTCTAAAAAAGTTTATGCTGAGTCGTGAAACCTGGTCCTTAACTTAACTTAACTTTCTTTAACTCACTTAACGCTGAACCGTAGTTCTCAACTGCTGGTCTCTTGAAGAAATTCAGAGCCAGGGCAAAGGAGAAGCTCGGAGTTTCTTAACGCGATAAAATCCGGAACGCAGATATTCGCCGAGGAACCAAAGGCACCGACATAGCTTTTGGGGCTTGCAAGCTGAAGTGGCAATGGGCAGGCCACATGCTCTAAGAACCTAATCAACCTAAGCCTAATATAGGTTTAAAGGCAGTAGTAAACAACTTTTTGTAATTTTCTGTATTAGTTTTTTTTTTTTTTTTAAATGATAAGCAATGGGCACAGATGAACCAGATATCTCGTCACTCGGGTTTTGGTCCGATCAAAAGTCACCACAGTTTGAGGAAAGCACGGGGTGCACGGAGCGTGACAAATAATTCCCATTGGCTATCATCAAGGTTACGCCCACCACTGTACCGAGCTAGTACGTTCCGTAGTGATGGGGTAAGCAGTAGGCTGTGGCAGTAGGGCAACATCGGTACTTACCTACATAGCGAACTTCCGCTCTTCCATAGTAATCGCACTCACTCGACTAATCTCAACTCACTAACATAACATTACTACACAACACCATTAAAGTAATAATTATTCCTCAGTGTCGTGCACTCGCGGATTTTTCGAGATCGAGCTGTAAAGTCGAATGTTTTTTTTCGAGGTCCCTGCTTTCTTTGCGCGTTTAATGGAATGTGTTATTCTAAAATGTGACATTTTCTCGAGATCACGCGTTTTGTTAGGTCCGAAAAATAATGTTAGTTTACCCAGAATCAATTCAGTTACTTCAATTCATCATCTAAAAATCTATTTAGCCGGGAATCGAAATTAACAACTGAATCATACACCTAATAACCTTGAAATACTTACGACGTATACTATAGTCTACTGACAAAAACGTCATTATTGTTTACCAGAAAAACGCGGGCGAAGCCGCGGGCAGAAGCTAGTAACGGATAAAAACTTCAAACATCCTACGCACCTACGGAACCCTACTAAGCATGGCCCAACATGCTCTTAACAAGTTATTTTCTCTAGTCTCACCATAGTCTCAGGCACATGCTAGATGCTGCCGGTCGATTCTATCGTGATTTCGTTGCTTGTCGAGTTTAGTCCAAGCAGAAGGTCCCGAGTGTACAGTTTATTTAGTTAGTTAGAATTCATCAGTGTTCGAATCCCTTTACGGTATGGTGAACATCGAAAATGCAAGTCTGCGTTTTGTTTAATGAGTCACAACACTACTTTATACGTGCGTTCGCCAGAAAGGGACAACTGCATGGGATATCCGCAATGAGGAAAAGGGATAAGTGACGACGTATCCATTATACGCTGAGCTCAGCTGTCTTGTAAAACTTAATTATTTTACTTACCGATGAAAAGTTATTCCGTCTTTTTTGTAGTTTGAGTGCGCGGATGACTTTCCACACAATTTCACTGCACAGATAGTCATTTTTGTTTACTGTTGGTTGTCAGGAAAATAAAACAACCGTTTTATTTTGTAAGCCGCACGCACGCACGCACAGCTCCGGCACTTGGTCGGAACTGAGGTTCAATGTTTGGGGCGGCGTCTTATATAAGTCTTATAAAACATATGTGTTGCGCGCTAGGCTCGTCCTAGACTAGGTATCTAGTTCTATTCATCTGTGGCAATGGGGAACAAAGGTTCATGAGTGGCAAGCACGAACCGGAAGACGCAGCGTAGGTAGACCTCCCATTAGATGGACCGACAAAATTGTGAAAGTCGCGGGCAAGCTGTTGATGCAAATGGCAAATTATCGTGCAGTGTGACCTTTTAAGGGGGATGCCTATGTTCAGCAGTGGACGTCTCCCGGGTGACGACGAATTCTGACGTATATTAGGTATGAGAGACAGATACAACATAAATAATATTTTTTGGAAATTCACTCTATCTACAAATACTTCCAAATGTGCGTTTACAATAAAAAAAACGCCTTTCGAAAAGACTAGGTTTCAATAAAATAATGAACGGTGTAAGTTCATCTGTTTTCAGTGGAAAAAAAAGTGCCTTATATATTTGGATATAATTATATTACTCATCCAATTCATTAGAAGGATTATTTTTCAAATTCAAATTATTTATTTCATCTAAGTACAGATCAATAATGTAGCAGCACTATATACCCCAAACTGGGTTCAACTAAGTATAACCGTATCTTGGGGCTTAGGCCTTCCCTGCAAATTAAACTATTTAAAAGTACATTTAATGAAACATTCGGTTATGGAACTACAAAATTATAGAATTAAATTAAACAGTAATAAATATGTATCAGGTTCCGCAAAAAGAAAGTAAGAACAGAGTTTAAAAATTTAGGTTTGATAATTAATCATACGAATAAGTACAATAATGGGCAAGTATCGAATATTAAAATAATAAAATATCGAATAGGTGTCCAAGCATAACTCAGGGCTACGAGCGAAGTTCAAAATTCTGGATAGCACTGAATTGTCGTTGCACGTCACACTAATATTATAAATGCGAAATTTTGTGTGTAAGAGTGTAAGTATGTAACCCCCGAATACTGAAACGTTCATTATCTTTGACAACAGATTAATTCTAATAATCATAAATAATAATAATTAATCTGTCGTCAAAGTTAATAAACGTTTCAGTATTCGGGGGTAAGTGTGTTTGTTCCCGTTCAACTCTGTAACGGCTGAACGGATTTTAATGAAATTTGTATGGAGGTAGGTACATAGGCTACTTTTTATCACGGAAAAATAATTGGGTTCTGTAGAATATAGCGCAGCTAGTTCTCTTATATCGTTATATTATCTAGGTTTCCTAATATTTATGACATCCTTAGTTATTTAAATACTGTAATGAACAGTAGATACTGTCGTGCCTCACTCTCTGCTCCTAATTACTTTGCTCCGGCAAGACGCGAGTGAATCGGTTTCTTCTAGGCAAGCGTGCTCCATCGTAGGCTGCATCCTCGTCTAACATCAGACGTGATGGCAGTCAAATGCAAGCCTAAAAATAATTTAAAAAAAAAAAAATATATATTGTAGGCTATAAATAATTTTCACGAATTCCAACTGCGATTTGCAAGTGCGCTCTGCCACATCCAGACATGACTGCAGCCGCCATATTTATTTGTTTAGGCGTGGGTCGGCGGCCGGCCGTCGCACCGGTCTGACACGGGCTGACCTTCACCCCGCAGTCGCCAAGGTCTTTCTTGCAGGAAATGTTTTATTTTATTCCGTGATTTCGGAGTCATTTTGCAATTGTTTCAAAGTTATAAAAAGATGATGACATATGAGTTGTGAAGCTGCGTGTTTGTGTTATACGAAACGTTCTTGTTTCAGGAGCAAACTGGCCGCAATTCCACCGTGCTCTCACTAAACGTAATTAAGCTATCGCTGTCTTTTGCTAAATAGAAACACAAGATAGGTTCTCCATACAAACATAGACGAGACCGTAGCTGGTGCCGATTAAAAACAAGCTTTAAGTGTCGCTAGTGTACGTTTTTCTTCGCGGCTTTAATCGGTAAACTCGTTTGACAGAACTAAAATGCGTGCTATCTTTTTCTTGTGTTTCTATTAGTAAAAGACAGCAATAGTACTAAGTTTAGTTTAGCGGGAATCAACGCCCGTGTACCCCTAGAATAATTAGTATCGAAAAAACTTTTGAACCCATTGAATGGCAGTGAAACATGGTAAATGAAACGCCACCCTATCGGGCGTCAAAGAAAATTCATTTTTTTCTTATTTTCCAGTTAAATTCCTAATTAAAATGAGCTCTCAATACACACAAACAAATACGCGCGTGCACTCACGCACTCAGAGTCTTTTTAGAATAACTTATAACTTTAATATCTTTCCATTGTAAAAAAATTAAGTAATTACTCTCTTAATTTTGGAGCTCCCGTTTAATGGGTGTTTCGGAGGTGGGCGTTGCTACCCGCGACACAGTTATTTAACTACTGCGGGTAGCATCGTTCTATTTGCATTATTCACTAAGTTTTTGTTCAAAATAAAGAATTTTGTATTTTTGTATTTGTAATGTTTTTTCTATTTTAAATTTTGGCTTTAACGTAATTTATGTAGCCAGTGTCAAGTTTTGTTATTCAAAATGAAATATATATATTCAAAATCATAACGATACTCAGTCAATGTCTAAGTCATATTCAGTCACAGTACAATCCAAGGTCATGCTTCATTGTTGGATGATTTACAGAAAGCTTCAACGTAAAAGCGTAGCGTTTTGGTAAAAGCACGATTCACCACTTTATTTGATTTACCTATACTCGTCCACAATAATCCATCGCTGGGTATTATTCCTAGAACTACAAGAGTTTCGGAAAAAAAACCTAAAAAACGGCGCGGCGACTTGGTTATTTCACGGTGTAATCCCCGAATACTGAAACGTTTGTTAACTTTGACGACAGATTAATTCTAATGCTGCCATTGTCTGGCACTAAGCAAACGACAAAGACAGAAATAGACTTAATCTGTCGTCAAAGTTAACAAGCGTTTCAGTATTCGGGGGTTAGAAAGTCAGAAAACACAATGTAGTACTTTCACCTTTTTTATCGCCTTTAAGTTCGCGTTTGACCACCGACTCTCCTGCCGGTGCCCGGCGGGACTCTAGGTTTAGGATTTTTATAACATTGTTTTTAAATTAGTATTGTAAAAAACCTTAATCTAAGAAAGAAAATAAATACGTGGAATAATAATAAGAAACAAAAAGACAAATAAATAAAATTTACAAATTAAACGTATGTATGTATGTATGTCGTTATTTTTACAATAGGCCTACCTATTTCTGTGACTATGGATACAATTATACATTATAAAAGAGGTCGTAATTTGTATATTTTTAGTGTCATCTAAATTACATATTTATGCATCTTTAGTAATCTAGGTCTTAGTTCGGTACCGGCATCTGCTTGCATCCTTTACATAATTTGACTTGACTTGTAAGACCCTTAAAATTGTGACACCAGGACTCGCTCATCAGCAAACGAACACTGTTCCAGGAAAATGTCGCGCCCTGGCCGCCGTTCAAGTCTGTCCAACGCGCGACGGCGGCGTCGGGGTGAAGGTCATCGACCGGATCAGACTGCATCCACCGATGACTTCAACATACCTACTCACTTCTAGGAAATCCACAAACAAATTAATATTAAAAGGGTAACCCCCGAATACTGAAACGCTTGTTAACTTTGACAACAGATTAATTCTAATGCTGCCTTTGTCTGGCACTAAGCAAGTGACAAAGGCAGCAACAGACTTAATCTGTCGTCAAAGTTAACAAAAGTTTCAGTATTGGGGGGTGAACTTGATAAAATTTGGTGTTAGTGTTCCATGTTTCGTCTTTGTGATACACAGAGCTCAAGAAAATGCGAGTTGAAACGCTGCTAGTACCTAATCATAACTGATATTATAAATTCCAATGCTCTGTCTCACTGGCTGGGTGTTTGTCCGGTATACAGGTAAACGGCTGAACGGAAGCTGATTTTTTTCATAAATGTAGCTTAAGGGTCGGAGACTGACACTTATTTTTTCTACGTCGACGCGAACGAAGTCGCGGGTAACAGCTAGTAATTTATGTAAGGCCTATGAAATGCAGTCATGCCGCAGTTATCTCAATCCGAACATTTGCACCTTTTTGTAGGTATTGTGAATTTCAATAATGTTAAAAAGCGCGAGAAAGACAGCTTTGGGCACAAAAAATTATTAGTAAGAGACGAAAAAACGAAGAAAGCGGACTAAGGTAGCGTGACGACCTTTGTAACCATGACCAGAGTCTGGCTAAAAAGGGCCGAAGCCAGAACTAGTAATGCCATAAATGTCCGGTAGAAGAACACACGGCAGGTTTTAAAAACTGAGATTCGTATTAACTATTAATGTATTAATATTAATGTATGGATGTTCATGACAATACAGTTATCATGCTTTTATTTTTATAAAACGGGAATACTCACTTTAAATTGAGTCGGTTATTCCGACTAAGGCGACGGCGCGCGTGTCGCGCTTAGCATTCCTTGATAAAAGTCACCAAATGTGATCGAAACTATAGCCGGAATAACCGACTCAAACTAACGTGAGTATTCCCGTTTTATAAAAACAAAATGTGTCAAAATCACGTTTTTATAATTTAGTTATCAAGCTATTCTTAAAACTGAGATTCGTAATAATTACTTGAATTTAACATTGCAGACTTGTGAATATTACGTTCTTAGGGATTTTTTATTTTTTTCGTGATTCAAACAATGCAAGTCTTATGACGGAGAGAGAGAGAGAGCTATGCTCGGAGTTTCTTTGCGCGATAAAATCCGGAACGAGGATATTCATCGAAGAACCAAAGTTGCCGACATAGCTTCCAGAATTTGCAAGCTGAAGTGGCAATGGGCAGGCCATATCACTCGAGGAACCGATAACCGGTGGGGAAGAAAGGTTCTTGAGTGGCGACCACGAACCGGAAGACGCAGCGTAGGTACGCCTCCCACTAGGTGGACCGACGACATTGTGAAAGTCGCGGGCAACCGGTGGATGCAAGTGGCCCGTTGTCGGTCGGTGTGGCGCTCTAAGGGGGAGGCCTATGTTCAGCAGTGGACGTCTTATGGCTGATGATGATGATGATGAAGTCTTATGACATTATCGTTTTGGCGTAATTGTTGATAATTTTGTTTATGTTTATTGCAATAATTATAACATTACACATAATTAATGCAGATTACTTGTAATTATGTAGTTCTGTGTTCATAGATAGGTACATCTTATTCGACATTGACCTCGAACTTCACCTATAATTTAAGATTGTAGTTTTTAAAGTAGATTCCAATTTTCTCCGACTCTGTAACATTTACACTCGTTACAACATTTTGAACTGAAGCCAGGAAACGTCATCTTCCAAGAAGTAGAATCTCCTACCAAAATAATTACCCGATACTTTCTGAACTATGTCAAGGCACAGAAACGTCAAACTCATGTATAAACTGAAGGACTAGCTCGAATGTTTACTGTGACAAGATACCAGAAGGTGAAAGCTAAGATGACAACATCTGTCTTGATGATATTATGATGATTAATTTCAAAGCAAGTGCTTGGAAATCTTCCGACGTTCGGTTTACACAGAGATAGGTAATTTTTTCCTCAAGCTCTGGGAAATTCAGTTAATAACCGGATTCCAGTGGGGTTTTGTGTTGATTTCCTACATTTTACGTGATTGTGTGTGAGTCAGCTGATATGGCGTGATGGCATGACTCAAAAGTGGGAGTTTCTAGTAGCGGTTGTCAGGGGCTTTGATAAATATTGCATGACCCATTTAATTGGTCGGTGTCATATTTTACTGGTGACTTAAGTCATTTTTCATTTGTATAATTTCTTATTTCTTATTACTTCTTTATCGTTTATGTTAGCCTAGTACCTATAATTGCATATATTGCTGTTTTCGAGTAGTAAAGTTCTGAGTTCAATTCTTTACTTAGCTGTTGCGTTGACGATGTTTCAATCAATCAATAAATTATAGGTAGAATCTGATGGCGATGTGTTATTGATTTTAGGGATCGTTTTTTTTTTTTTTGTAATTGGGGATCCGTATTGTAGGATGCGACTGTGACTGCGCTATTTTTATCTTATTTATTTTTATGCTTAGGTGTAGGGCTAAAGTAGTCGCCGTGTGATTGCCGTGTGATGCCACCTCATTTTATAACACATAGAGACTGGAGTCCTTACGCTGAATCAGTACTGTCGTCCGACATCTTGGAATCCGATTTATATTAAATTCTTTTGATTGTGGCTTAGGTAATTTCTGACAATAAAGCTGTAATTTGAAGATTTTATCGGTATTTAAGAACTTCTATGATACCGTCATGACTACAATTGAGATTTAACAGGTGGTACCGCAGACCATCGCAGTCTAAGATCTAAGACTAAGCTTCGAGAGAGAGAGAAAGAAAGAGAGAGAGATAAAGAGATACATTTTCTCCCATTGCTCTGTTGTCTGTGTTTTTAGACGAAGGTTTCTTCGCTTTCGCCTCTGACTTTCATAAACTATTCAAAAACAAAGTTCCGTTTTTTATCAGACGATCTCTAATTTCTTCTACATAATTATGTCGGACAGACAGCATGTGGCGTTTTGCTTTTATGTGAACCATCACATTGAGATAAATCTATTTATTTTTCTTACGTCAATCGTGACTTTCAAACTTCTAAATAAACACATTTACTTACTGTTCTTGCCCTTCACGCCAATCAGTCTTTACTTTTTGCACAATCATACATACATGCATTTCAAACAATTAAAACTGTTAAAGCGACAATATGTTTTCACCATTTTACAACTAAACCGATTTTAGTGAAATTTGGCAAGAAAACTGACAAATATGTAGTATTTTCCGATGCACTACCGCCTAGTACAGCTATGAGGCAAAGAAAGTACCGTGTTTGATGGACTCAGGATAATTCCTAAACGAGAAAATCGAAAAAAAAAACCAAGATAACCGCAAAGCCCGGCTCGTTTTCCATAATTTGGCATCATTCCAAAACCTCACACGCAAATACATTTTTCTATAGCCTGTGTTGTCATTATGTTTAGCATTATTGGCACCTTTTTACGTTGCATTTGAACTTGGGTGTCCCTAATGGCGAACACTGGGAGGCAAATCCTTGACCTAATGGTCATTTAATGGTCATTGTCAAGAGCTAGGGAATTGAGCAAAGAATGCGGAATCGTTCTTTTACCTGAGTTATTGGTAGTCTACTTTTTGCAGTCTTTTTTTTTCATTAATTAGAGTTAATTATTCATTAATTCTTCATTAAATCCGGCTCGAAGGACCAGAATATGGACCACAGAAACACCGATGCTAGTTCGATTCTTAAAGTATAATGACGTATCAAAAATAAAAGAAACAATATTTAAATATAAAAATAAAACAATATAAAATCCTTATAAAAAGAAGATGGCCAGTATCAAAAAAGGAGTTCGTCACAACGTATGTTCTTGCCGGGCTATATTATGAGCTACTACATTATTCCAAACGGAGAATCTTGAATCGTTTCTAAGTTCCTAGCAGTGTATTCTGGTAGCCAAGAGCCAGCGTTTTAAGGCCTTTTTATAGGTGAAGTAACCATGTTTGACTAGACTTGCTAAGACTTAGAGCGCAAGACGCATTCGAAATTCGGGGCACGGAAGCGGAGACGCATTCGAAATACGGGGTACGGAAGCGGAGACACATTCGAAATACGGGGCTCGGAAGCGGGTGCTTCAGAGTCTTACTTCTCTTACTTCACCATGTCTTACAGTATGTTTTGCGCCTAAGCCTTGTTCGGACTACGACATTATATTTTTATCGAGTGGAAAGTAATTTATTAGCTAGCTTTACCCGAAATACATAAAATTATTCAAGTAGTATAATGAGCGATACTTTAGTTATTAAATCACTCGATACAATTATTAACACCTTCCGGTCAAGGTTTAACTCCAAGCTCCTTAACTCACAACATTGAATAAAATTTTATTGAAATATTTTTTCATGAGTTAAATTTTAGTTTTTCGTCAGAACCATGGCAACACTCATCTATCGTTTTCTCGGAAAAAAATATGACCGGCTCAGATTTTTGTGATCTCGCTTCAAAGGTGACAAATAAGTTCTGTCATTTTCGTTGAATTCTTCCATTTGATGTCGTTTAGGTCTCAGTTATATTCCTGAAATTGCTTCGCCCTTTTTACCTGGCTTCTTTGTTGTGAATCAATTTTCTTATGCTGACTCGTTATAACAACTGACTGGGTTGCCATGGTTTTAAAAATGGTTGACGCCAAAAGACCTCTTAATAAGCTAGCGGGTGTCTCAATAACAGTGCACTTTTTAAATGTTGTGTCATATATTTCGTTCAAGTGGCAACTCTGAAATTTGACAGCTGTCACCAATGTTTGTTGATTAAAAATGGAGTGCTACACAAAAGAAGAACAGAACTATGGAAGTCTCGGAAGCTTTGGAAGTCTTAAAAATTGTTTGTAGTTCATACCTCGGTGAACATCCATTGTAGGTACAGTTTTTTTTTAAACTAAAATAATATATATATAAATATCGGTGGACGTTTTTCACACACAGCGTCATCTAGCCTCAACTAAGCACGTTTATACTATGGGAACCAGATAACTGATAGGTTACATACATATTTTTTTTTGTAAATACATACTTAGAATACATAGAAAAACTCAGACAAAGAACAAACACCCATTGTAGGTTCTATGGGTGGTCACCGGCCGATATATGTCGAGAAAAACACTCTTGAGGCTTTAGTATTATAATTGCACAAGTTGAACACAGATTTAGTAACTTTTGACTGTATTTTTAGGGAAATTATAGGCGCGGTGCGCGACAGCACACCCGCTCGGTTTCCCAGCGGATTTTACACAAATGGCCGCGCCAAGTGCGCGACCTACCCTCCGTTACATTTTATCTACCTACAAATAGAAACTAAGAGCGCGTCGCTAACATTCCCCACCCTAGTGCTGGAACAGCACTAAACATCGACGGAAATACGAGCGACGCGGGCTGCCGATCGCCTCCAGACGCCAGTCCTAGTCTTCACCTCGACCAGTCGTACTCTACTGTCTTTACCTGGGTACGTGCGCTGAATAACACCCCTCGGCCAGGTGTTCCGCGGACTGTCTGGATCGGCAATTAAAACTAGGTCACCTACCTGCAGGGGTTTCACCTCCTCGTTCCACTTGCGTCTCGGAAGCAAGTCGGGCAGAACCTCTTTGACCCATCTGCGCCAATACATGTCAGCTAATCTTTGGGCTTTACGCCATTGTTTTCGCAGGTACATGTCGGAGTCGTCAAACGATCCAATTTGGGGCAAGTTAGCCGAGCTGCCTAAAATAAAATGATTCGGAGTCAATGTTTCGGAACTTTCAGGATCGACTGAAACGTGCGTCAGTGGACGGCTGTTTACCATATTTTCGACCTCCGTCATAAACGTACTGAGCACTTCGTCCCGCGGCGCGCGTTCTTTCAAGACAACTCGCAGAGCTGTTTTTACGCTGCGAATCAGGCGTTCCCACGCTCCGGCCCAGTGTGGACTAAATGGAGGCACGAAAAACCATTTCATGGCATTATTGGCTCCGAGAGCCTTCAAAGCATTCATATCGAGATCTTGCATGGCTACCTGCAACTCTTTGTCGGCTCCACGCATGTTAGTGCCGTTGTCGCTGTAAAGGTGGCAGGGCCAGCCTCGTCGAGCTGCCATGCGACGCAATGCCATTATAAGAGAGTCCGTCGTAAGTGCATGAACTATGTCTATGTGAATGCATCTCACGGTAAGACACGTGAAGAGGACCCCCCACCTCTTTTGCCTCGTCCTTCCGACCGTTACTTCCATCGGACCGAATAAATCCAGACCACAGAAGCTGAATGGCCGCTGATGGTGAGCAACTCGAGCATAAGGTAGGTCGCCCATTCTGGGCACTTCCGGCTGACATTTTCTTATACGACAAAACATACAGCTCAAAACCACCTGTTTTACCGTCGGTCTCATTCTAATAACCCAATATTTCTGTTTCAGATTATTCACCACCATTTCCTGGTTGCCGTGCGCAGCTTTGATGTGTAAGTATCTGATAAGAAGTCGCGTTATTGAATGTTTCCCATCCAAAATAATAGGTCTTTTTACTTCCAGGTCAACGTCCATTGCAGCATCGATGCGGCCTCCGAGTTTCAGAAGACCGTCCGCATCGACATAAGGTGACAAGGTAAGTAACTTACTTTCTTTTGATATTAATTTTCGTTTTTTTATTGCAGATATCTCGTCAGGAAAGGAGTCGCCCTGCGCCCTTTTCAGCAGCAGAGTTTCAGCACGAGCCATCGCGTCGCAGTCTACTTCGCAGGTGAGTCCTTTACATCTGTCAATAAATGTGAGCATGACGGCCGTGGCGCGCAGCAAGCGGAGCCAGCAGGAGAAACGTTGTGGATCCGGAACAGGTAAACTAGCTGCGGAGTCTTGTACCAAGGTCACGCTCTTTGCACTCTCCTCGTTCTCGCGACGGTTCACGACGTCTAGGGGCCACGAAGATTCACCTTCGTATAAAAACTTGGGACCAGTGAACCACTCACCTTCAAACAGCACTCGGTCAAATTCTTCCCGAGTTCCCAAGTCGGCCATATTTAATTTCGTAGGCACATATTTCCATTCGGTCACGCGCGTAAGTTCATCGATTTCTCCCAATCGATTAGCTTCAAACGTTTTATACGAGCGCGTGTTATTCCGTATCCACTGCAAAACCGTAGTGGAATCGCTCCAGAAGTATCTCTGTTCGGGTACCATTCTGTGTTCGTTGATAATAGTATCGGCTAGTCGCGCGGCCAGTACGGCCGCCTGCAGCTCGGCGCGGGGAACGGTCAGAGGTTTCACGGGTACGACGCGGCATTTACTAGCTATAAATGCGACGTGTACTTTACCGTTCTCCATCCAGCGCCAGTACGCCACAGTGCACATCGCCTTAACAGAAGCATCGCTGAACGTATGCAATTGCAAGTTATTGTAATTATTCGTTGTACTAATTACGCTTGGAGTACAGCGTACCGTCGTAGCGCATGTAGGCGGCCGCCCGGTCTCGTAGCCGCTCGCTGTAGCACAGGTCCCGCGCGCTGTAGCGCCCGCTACGCCGACCGGTCCTCGCTCCGTCTCGCTCCCGCGCGCATTATCAGTAACACTATGATAACACCTAGGAATGCGTACATGATTTAAATCTTGCAACAAATCTATCCATTTGCACCATTTATCGTAGACGCAATCAGGTATGACGTCATTCCAACCTACATTTAGGCGCCATGTGTCCTGTAACATGATTTTACCCTGGATAGTAAATGGTGACAAAAAACCAAGAACATCAAAAATTGACATTACCACTTGCAGCATGATCCTCTTGGTAGGCCTCTCTTTGCCCCGAATGATATTTTCGGGTATTCGTTTCAGGGACAAGTCGAAGCCGAGCCGATCCTCGCCCGGGTACCAGATGAGTCCTAGGGTTCGCTCACCTTGGAATTCTTGTTCGACCTTGAACTTGACCGCGGCACTACCTAAGGTTTGCTTCGGCATGCTATCTAAAACAGCGACGCTGTTACTCGTCCAGTTACGTATTTCAAATCCACCGCTCTTGTGAATATCTGAAATATTTTTTACGATTTCTATCGCGGTCGCTTCATCAGGTAGACTATCTATATAGTCGTCAACGTAATGCGATTTATATATCGCATTAACTGCGGCCGGCATCGATGACTCATATCGCCGAGCATTCAAGTTTTTTACAAACTGCGCCACGAACGGAGAACAGCTAGCTCCAAATATTAGCGAACTCATTACATAAGTACTTACTGACTCAGCGGGGCTGCTCCGCCAGAGGAATCTAAAGGCATGCCGATCCTCGGGACGGATTTTAACCCTTAAAAACATGTCCTTGATGTCACCTGTTACTGCAATAACATTTTCCCTAAAGCGCAGCATAATACCAAATAGCGGTGACAGCAAGTCCGGCCCCGTGAGTAAATAATCATTGAGACTCTTACCGTTCACTTCGTCCGCAGCATCGAAAACCAATCGTAATTTCTTTTTGTTAGGGTTGTCCACTCCGAAATGTGGTAGATACCACGTCCTAGACGCGGGTTGGACATCTGTTATTTTTTCAGCATAATCATTTACTAACAAATGTTCAATACGTTCCTTGTACCTACTAGCAAAATCCTTGTCCCGATTCATCTTCCTTTCTATCCCTTTTAATCTCTTTTCAGCACTAGGATAGGCATCGGGCATAGTGCCGGTGTCGCTCCTCCACGGCAGGCCGACTCGCCAGCGCCCCTCCACGAGCTCGGCGGTCTCCTCCAGCTGAGCGACTGCGCACACGTCGTAGGTATTTTGACGAGGCTTACCTGATACTCCTATAGAATCGAGAGCGAACGAGCGCCGTACCTCCTCGTGCAACTCCTGCAGCAAACGAGCCTCTGCGGTCGAGGCGGTAGCAGTGGTGGCGGCGGGCGCGGTCGGCGCGCCGCTCGTATCCACGAGCAAGGTCGCGTGATCCGGCCGCGGCACCGTGCAGACGGGATGCGCGCGCGCATTCCGCGCAGCTCGCAACATACCATGCACACACCAGCCTAGGGGAGTTAACGTAGCGGACGGCTCATTATTATTACCTAATCTAACTTCCAGCGGTAACAATAAATGAAAGTTATCTTGACCAATAAGTATCTCAGGTTTTACATCGTTCGTACATAACATATGTTTTATGCCGTATAAGTTTTCGTAATTATTACAATTCACAATAGAAAAATGTTGAACCGGCAGATCCAATTTATCAACACAACGTAATCTAATATTATGCACCTTATTGTCCATACCAGAAATGTCCACATTAGCGCTAACCGACTTACAAATTAATTCCTTATCAGCCCAGGCGCCGCGTACGCGCATCGTCTCGGGACGGCCGCTTATAGCCGCGCGTTTCGCTAAGCCCGCACTCAATAGCGATACCGTCGACCCGTCGTCGAGTAAAGCATTCGCGTTAATTAAGCCGTTATGGGTATGTATACGAATAGGGACCACTTTTAGCAACACTGTAGATTCACTCGCGTTTATGTACGTAACCGTTTGTTTAGTGTTTCCAGGTTCGCAGGCACGCTCCGGAGGCGTACTCAGCTTCGGGAGTATAGCCGGCGTCGGCGTCGGCGTCGTTGCGTTTGGCGGCGGCGCATCGTCCTTCCTTTTGTTTACGTCGACGTGCAGCAGCCGGTGGTGCGATTGGCCGCAGCTATCCTTATCGCAGGGCGACGCGGTACATGCGTCGCGTGAATGACGCGACAGTAGGCATTTATAACAGATCCCGTTACGCTTCGCATATTGCCATCTAGTCTTACGTAATGCCTTCTTGAACTGTTTACAATCGGTAAGCTTGTGCTTGGAGGTGCGGCAAAATTGACATTTATCATCATCATCGCTTTGCAATAAAAGAGTATGTGTGCGATTGGAATTTTCATTGTTTCTATATTTATTCTGATCAGTGCGGGGACTCGTAAAATATATATTTGACGTAGTCGATATCTTTACAGCCTCCTCATTTAGGAAATCGGATAAAATTACTATTCTTGATTTCTGCTTATCAGTTATGAGCGGGTAACTGTAGTCGGACCATTTAGATAATAATATTGGCGGGAATTTGGACAATATTATTGATACAATGCTCATACCTTGCAAGTACTCCTCGTGTCCGACTGCTCGCACTGCTTCCATTAAGTTTTGCACTTTCACAGAAAACTGCACAACATCTTTATGATAATCCTGGGACATCGGATGCAACTTCTTGATATCCTGTACGATCCTGGATATAATATACTCAGGGTTGCCAAACCGTAGCTCCAAGGTTGACATAACTTTGCACGGTGAACTCGCAGTAATAAATAAAGCTGACACCGCATCCTTGGCCGCGCCGCGGAGACACTTCCTCAGTCTCCATAGGTTTTCCTTGGGGCTAAATTGGCAAACTTCAGTGGACTCGTTGTACGCCTGCTTAAACTGTAGCCATTCCAGTGGATCTCCAGAGAACTCGGGTAAATCCTTCGGCGTACACAAACGAGTTAAAAGGTTTTTGTTACTCGGTGCACTCGTAGAAGCTAGATCCTTCAGCGCGTTCGCTAGCATCTGAACAGTCTCGGTGACGCCGGGTTGTTCCATCGGTGGCGCCGGAGGCTGCGACATCGGCAGATGTGGCGCTGTAGGTGACGGCGGCTGCAGCGAAGAATAAGTTCCATGTGGTGCTGCAGGTGCCGTTGGAGCAACGGTATTTGTCGTCGTGGCCATTGCCGGTTGCAGCCCGCCCGTAGAAATACCATAATCGGGGGCTGACTGCACTTCGTGACGACTCCGCTCGAGCCATTGCTCCACTTCTTGTTTAGTGCATGTTTCTTCGTGTGGTGGACTGTATCTTGAACTATTTTCTCGTAGGTCGGCTAAGTCCGCTTCCAGTTGTCGATCAACAAGCTCCATTTGTATCTGTGCTTTCTTTTTAGTTGCTTCTAGTATGAGTTGCGCGCGTCGTGCTTTGTTAGTGGATGACGTCGCAGTGTGAGGGTGACCTTTGGACTTTTTGTTCACACTGATTTCGCTCTTAATACTCGAAGCTGCCGGCGTCTTATATTCCTTTTGCGCACTAGATGTATCTTGCAATACTTTCTCAGCCATCTTATCGAGATTGCGTTTTTCTCGATCACGCCCAGTGGTACTTGTGTTTGAGCCGACCATCTTGGATTGCGCTGGTGTACGAAACATTATCTGGCACGAATGACCAACTTGTAGGTTCTATGGGTGGTCACCGGCCGATATATGTCGAGAAAAACACTCTTGAGGCTTTAGTATTATAATTGCACAAGTTGAACACAGATTTAGTAACTTTTGACTGTATTTTTAGGGAAATTATAGGCGCGGTGCGCGACAGCACACCCGCTCGGTTTCCCAGCGGATTTTACACAAATGGCCGCGCCAAGTGCGCGACCTACCCTCCGTTACATTTTATCTACCTACAAATAGAAACTAAGAGCGCGTCGCTAACACCCATGTTCATCTCACAAATGTTTATCCTAGGCGGGAATCGAAGAATCAGCTCAGAAGACGGTAATCCTCCCACTGAGCCACAAGGCTAGTCATAATAATTATTGTTGTTAAAAGTTGACAGTCAATTAGCAGATTGATTTACAATAAAACAGTTGTTTAGGAGAACTTAGTTGTGGTTTTATTTGCTAATTGCGGTCTGTCTGTTATTCATCCTATAATTGAAGTGATTCATGACGTGAACGTATTAAAACCGTTCACAGCTTAGTTAATATGCCGATCGCATAGTATAGAATCAAAAGTCTTTTATGTTCCTAGTGATTTAAATAACTCTTCAAAGTAATCAAAGGTGTCTTTATCCATTTATATTCCGCATTACCAATAAAATTGTGGATATGTTTTCAAATAAAAAACCGTTAACAGAAGCAGACCATGATTGCTATATCGTTACGACTCGTTTCTCAAATGGACAATTGTGAATATGGCCGAACCTTTAAATATATATTTTATTTTTTACTACCAAGTACAAGACACATAGCACATAGCAGTTCAGTTCAGTACTTCTTCAAGCCGACTCTACAAAAGAAAGAGATAAACTGTCCTACTACTACATGGATACCCTACATACTACTTACTTGCGTTTTGTTGCCGCTTCCTCTGTGTTATTATATATTTAAAAAAAAAAGTTGAAAAGATGCGAACGAGATAGCGAGAATCAGGAAAGAAGACTAATACTTCTCTAGAATTGAGAGAGATAACCAAAGCGCTTGGTCGCAACCTGCGCTTTCCTCAACTTTTTGTCGGAACGAAGATATCTTAATGCGGTATCTAGTGTGATCTGTGGATGTAATTTTTAACACGAGCAAAGATTATTTGATAAATTACATAAACTAAAAAAGCAAAACATTGCCTTCGATACTAAGGAAAGTCACAACCTTTGTCACTCAATACATTACATTATCAGCCAGACGACGTCCACTGCTGAACATAGGCCTCCTCCTTAGACCGCCACACCGATCGACAACGTGCCACTTGCATCCACCGGTTGCCCGCGACTTTCACAATGTCGTCGGTCCACCTATTGGGAGGCCTGCCTACGCTTCGTCTTCCGGTTCGTGGCCTTTGTCACTCGACGGCTTGAAATTAGTATACAAATTATGGCTTTGTTCATATTAACATTATTAAAACGATTTAAGAGTAGTCATTTTTGCTTCATAGTTTTCCGCGATTACCGTTAATACTAGTTGACATCTATCGCCATATTCTTATGGGGCTATGACGTGCCCACTGCTGGACGAAGCCTCCCACCTATTACGACGCGATTGCCATAACCCCCACGCTCTCAGGCGGCTCACAAATCACAAAATGTTCACCAGTTACTAAGGGTCGCTGATGCTCGTCCATAGTGGTTCTGATCGCTTTTTTAACACATACCCCGGTCCGCCATGCTACATTCCAATTCCAAGCCATTCACATGTTACGGTGCTAAATCTAACGATCTCATCAGTGAGCAATATGATCATGCCATGTAGAAAAAACACAGATATAATATAAGTGAATCACGACTCGATTTTATGAGAAATTCAACAAAAACAATGGCCGCCTTGATTCGCGCTGACTATTTATTATTTAACTATTCACAGGCGATCAAGTCAATGATCATAGTTTAAAATAAACCATGTTAGTCATATGACGTCGTGAACCACGGAATGTCGATTCATATATTTGGAAAGGTCACCGCGCACCGTCCTATTGTATGGTGCATTTTTAATCGAAGGCCGAAGAATTGGTGGCTTGGATCTATGACCACAGTAAAATGAATGGACGGGTCCTAGCCCCACTAACTTCCTTTAAAATAAGTGTCAAAACAATCGAACTTAGGCTTTAATACGTAATTAAAAATATACGTATAGTACACTTGTCACAAAAAAGAGAGTGAATATAATGGTATATTTTTGCGGATATTTGGATCGCATGTACCTATTGATGAACGTACGTTTCGCACTTTTACTGAAGCTAACTGAGCGCCGGCGCTAACCTTAAAGTCTTCAAAATACTCTTACATTCATTTGCTTGTATTCTATCTTAGGCCATTACAGTGGCCCAAGATAGAACTTCAGTGGCCTAAGATAGAATACGTCTATCTAGAAGTGCCTACCTCTAGATGTGAAGACGGGTCGTTTTAAATTAAAACTAGAGTTCCAAATTGGTGCAAAAAAGGTATTTTGTACTTTTCGGAAAACACAGATTTTGGTAGAGAATTCCACATCCTCGCTGTGCGTAAAAAAAAGTGGAATCAAGGTGCTTTGTACGTACGTGTACCTGTACACATGTACTTATACGGGTGGCGTTTTGGTCGTGATTGTCCGAACGTCTGATGAGCTGCTACCATTAGGCGCAAGCAAACGGAAGCCAGTGGTATATCCGTGCGTAAGTTCTAAAGAACTCATTGGTACGGGCCCGCTCGGGTTCGAACCCGCTACCTCACGAATGTGAGGCAAGCGTTCTCCCACTGAGCTACCACGACTTTTTTTTAATATAAACTTATAACTTAACTTTTATACTTTTTTTTAACGCCCAATTATATTCATTGGGCGTTAATCAATTCTTTGAAAAATTACACGCAGCTGTACTACTGGAATAGAAAACTCCTACTAGGTTAAATGTTGAACGAATCAGGTGTACTAGTAGGAATGGGCAGTTCAACGATCAAAAATAGCATCATCTCATATTTTTGATGAAATATGAGGGAACAATCTTTATTTTTTTCTAGTCGCTTGGCCAATGCTACCACGAAACACTCAAGGTGGGCGTTCCAATAAAATTGTCTCAGTTATTCCATGAACGAATTCAATTGGAGTCTATTGTTTCGGCATTAGATACGCAGCATGAATTTCGCTGCGAATTTACTCGGTTCGCAAAAAGTGAGCTCGGTGTTTTTCTTGGAAATATTTTAATTCTATTTTGGTAGTTACTGGCGACGCCCGCCTGTCCACAGTCAAAATAATACTGTAAATCTGATTATTGACTAAGATTAATATTGTCTGCGAAAATTGCTAGATATATAGCCTTGGTTTCACTTCTCTCAAGTATTCATAAACTAAAATAAACTTTTTAATCCCCGAATACTGAAACGTTTGTTAACTTTGACAACAGATTAATTCTAATACTGCCTTTGTCTGGCACTAAGCAAATGACAAAGGCAGCAATAGACTTAATCTTTCGTCAAAGCTGACAAACATTTCAGTATTCGGGGGTTAGACTTTCGTGGTTGTTTACTACAATACTATTAGACGGCACTCACGGGATATTTACCACGATTTTTAGTTTTATTGAGTTCCCGTTATTTACCGGTGAACATGTCGCATGCAACTTTGCCGAAATATCGGAAACTCAAACTAAAAATCGTGGTAAATATCCCGTGAGTACTAATAGTAAATATTCATAATAATATTAAAGCTGAACTCGCGATCGCTTTTCAGAAACTTTTATGTTGCAGATATAATATATTATTAGTTCCTTTTATTCTTAAAACGTATATCGCCAATACAATAAAATCATAAAATATATTTATAACCTATATTTATTTATCCCCTTCTAGTCCTGTCCTTTCTTATTTATTTATAGCAATACATCAAAAACGTACAGTCTAGGACCAAAATGTTTTTGAGACAAACTTAAGAAAAATAACATAATTTAGGTAAACATCTAACACAATTTTGAAGTATTATTCTATTATTTGTGCAAAATACATCAATATCTGGATGTCAGAGAACCAGATAGTTGAATAGTGTGAGTGCGTGATGTGTGTCTTGGATGGGTAATCGTCAGTGAGAGTGACGTTTGTTCAGCAACGGACGTCTTCAGGCTGGTCTACAAACTCTACCGGGCCAATCTATCTGTTTATACAAACTCGATCGCTCCCCGTTTAGCACACTGAATATTTCCACTCAACGTTTTGCGCAATTGACAAAACTAGCGTCGTAAACGCGTTCCGAAACTCCGTTTATGGATGGCATAAATCAAATGAGGGCATTAACTTCAGCATTATCTAGTTGGTCGCTGATTGTAAAATCCGACCATTGTATATAGCCATTTGATCCTTAATAGTTTGGATCGTAAACCCAGTTACAGCGCAGTAATGGTGCGGGGCGTGAAATAAAGCAGTTCAAGTCATAAGAGACTGTACATTCCTGCGTGGCTTACTGTTCTCTGTACGCTCACTGAAGGTCGAATATATGGATTTGTTCAGACATTTCTGTGTAACGCAAGCACATAGGTTGGTGGTGATTATTTTATGATTGATTAGTAACCAACAACCTGTCGTAGGCAGCTTCCTTACATCTTACTCGTACCTAACAAATATGGATTGAGATTGAATATTGGGATGAATTGTGAAGTTTCAGAGTTGAGACTGAGTTTTTTCTTCGATTATGTAAAAAAGTCAGTACGTAAGTTTGTGAACACGTAGATATGCAACCTAAAAATTGACCATTGAAATTGAATAGATAACTTATGTTTTAAATATATTTGCCGGATATTTTCCAAATTACTTTGATTTCTATTAGCGCCGTGGTAAAATATTATTGCCATGCAAGGATATTTCTCTTGTGTAGATATTAATCTTACATTTAATATTTATAACTTATGACTATTACAACCTAACAAAACGAAAAAGTTAATTTATGATAATATGTACCTACAGTGAGAAATATAGCATTGTTGTATTACTAAATTTTCAGTTTTAGAAATAATTTTTTGATGATTGTATGATTCTAAATCAAATTTTAAAAAACTATTATGAATAAGGAAAAATCTACTTTGTAACCACGAAACAGGTCGTACTTCAAGTAATCAAACCCTCATTTCCAATCCGGTCAAGTTTTATAAACGAAAAAAATATATATTGAGGTGTACATACTTGGCTAGTAATTTTTCGCTTTCCGCCTCTACCTTTCACCACGTATCGCCCGGTGTTTATTTAGCGAGGATAATTTTATTGTTTTATTGAAAATTACAGTCAACGTTTGCATTAAACTGATTGTTTATATGCCTATCGAATCTGAAAATACTATTTGATTTTTGCACGAAATCACTATCCGTTACGGTTTAGCTATTAAGGATGTTTTTAAGGAAATGATTTTATCTTAACAAAAACTAGCAACTATCGTGTTTCTAAGTAATTTATAAAAGCGGATCTAAAAGAACCACAAAATAAATAATTACTAACCAAATCACAATTATATAAAGGCTTCCTCAAATAGAATGCGTCAAGCGCAGAAGAGAGCGCGAGCGACGTGTGTCAGCAACGTCGCAGCTGAAACGCGGGCTAGCCAATTTTGCAATTCAAGGAACCACCTCGTGCACTAAAATAATCACTAAGCTATAATGAACCATTTTATACTAGAACATGAACCATTACACGCCAAAATAACTACTAATAGCTTTAATGATGAACCACGATACACCAGAGTAATCACTACTAAATATAAGCACAGTATAATATTATAAATGCGAAAGTTTGTAAGTATGTAAATATGTAAGTGTTTTTGTTCCCGTTCAACTCTGTAACTGCTGAACAGATATGAATGAAATTTGGTATGGAGGTAGCTTATACCCTGAATTTACATTTGTGTTTTTTATCCCGGAAAACATATTCGCTTTCTGTAGAATAGCGGGTTAAACCGCGTGGCTAAGCTAGTGAACCATAAATACACAAAAATGGACGCAGGCCCGCGCCCGATCTGCGCAAATGCCGAGCAGCTCATAATATTTATTGTGTATAGTAAACATGACATGGTAATGGTTCATTCAGTTTCTATGTTTTGTTCAAACAGAACTGCTGGTGACACGCGCTTAGTTTGGAGAAGCCTTTATATACAGGGTTATAAGGAAAGAGTATGCTAAGCCGAAAAGGGCTCGTAGTACTCATCCTTTTTCTAGCGTAAAACTGGTCTCCACGATACAGGGAATCCTAGTGTGGAGACCAGGGCTTGACTAGCTGAACTCAATTTTTAACTCCATAAAATAAATATAGATCAAAGACTAATCACAGTTTAGATTTCAAAATTATTTTAACGTAATTTTATAATAATTGAAGCAACTGTTTATTCTAATATTAAGTTGCATGTTCTTATTAAATGTATAATTTTTCTTCAATTATATTAGATATCCAGTTGTCTCGCATATCGATTATTTAAGAGTTTGTTTGTTTACAATGAAGACTAAAGTATTTTTGTTATTTAGCTTCTCAAAAATTGTATTAATACCCATTTTATTCATGAATAAACTTACTATTATTATTATCATTATGAACAACTTTTACTACGGTACTAATCCTGAAATCCAGAAAAAAAACAGCTGTTCCATAGTAAAATTACAAAGACACGCGACAACATGTATGGAACAGCTGTTTTTTTTTTCTTGATTTCAGTGTTGGTCCCATAGTAAAAGTTATTCACAATCATGAGTACTATGAGTCTTTTTCGGCTAAGCATACCCTTTCGTTATAGCCCCGTATAAAGTTTATTATATTGGCTTTGTACCCATAGGTATACATATGGCTCTACCGACATAATAATATAGATAACCAATTACCTTACCTTCTGGCCTTACCTAGTATTTATACCCAATGAAAAAGCGGTGTCGAGTGGGACCAATGATTGAAACCAACGAATCAACATTATAAAAGGGTTGATTTTATAAAATTACATCATGGGGTGAGGTCGAATACGAGGTAAAGATATAACAACCCCATGGAACACATTAAAAATTTGTCCGTCGTGTTTCGGCAACCCCACAATTAGAGCCAGTTTCCTTTCCAGGCTGGATGTGTTTACCATCTTCGACTAACATCAGTCGAAGTTGTGGTCAAACGATAACTCAGCTATTCCATAAAAATATAATTTACCCCCGACAAAAATTATGGAATATCATTTTTTTGCCGCTATTTCATGGTTGATATCATTGACCGAGCTAGGCGAAGGTCTCAGAGTCTACTGGAGCAAATCGGCAGTTGTATGTATGTTTGTCCAACAATAACTTAAGAACCGTTAATACAATCTTCATGACATTTTGTAGGCAAGTAGTCAATTTCAAAATAATTTTTAAGTTTGAATACGAGCTGAATCGGTCCAGGGGTTATGAAGTTATAGGGGTCGCAAGGTCGTATCGTATCTAGTAAAAGTGTTATACGATGATGATGGTGATGATGATAATGTTATAGAATATGTCCGTTCTCTAATCATACACCCGGTATAATACTGTCCTATCTCCACTTCTTTCTTAATTCATAGTAAAGATAGAATTAAAACTGTTCAAAATTCGCAAGTCCTCACTAATCTCTTACTAGTTCGCGCGAACCGCATCCGATGTGCAAATATTTACAGGGACGCCCCAGCTGAGGTCAATTTTTATATCTACCAGCCTTAAAAACATCGTAAAAACTACAAAAACTCCAAGCAAAATCATCACTAAGACTTACACGATAAGGTTGAAAATTCCAGGCAAAAGTGGACGGTAGTAAAACTGTAGACCTTCGTCAACTTATTGAATTCACATTTTATTGCGATCGTACTAAAGTTTAAATTGCAAAGATAGGTGTGAATGTTTTAATCCGAATCAAATGCTGTATAGTCACTCTTGTGTTTCACGAGGTTTTGCTTTTATCCCGGTAGCGTTAAGGTTTGTTTTTGAATGTCTCGGTTAATTTTAAGAGCACTGCACTTTACCAGTGATGCACCTCGGAACTGGCTGATTTATGGTTATAATAAATATATGGATGTTTAATGTACAGGATTATCTATAGCCTATAAAACGTTTTCCATATGAATGTAGAGATATTATGTTTATTATTTTTAGCACTCATAATGCGCAGCGGATTGTTTTTTTTTAGAGCGTTTCACTGAACTAATCTACAATTTTCTTCCACCGGTTGCCCGCGACTTTGGAAATGTCGTTGGTCCACCAAGTGCGAGGTCGACGCTGCGTCTTCCGGAGATAGACCTACTCCGACTCTTAGCCGACTTGGGGATAACGTTCATGGTACTTACCACGGGATTCTGAAACTTTTGTTAACTTTGACAACAGATTAATTCTAACGCTGCCTTTGTCTGGCACTAAGAAAATGACAAAGACTTAAGTAATGTTTCAGAATCCCTAGGTTACACGTGTAATGCATCGACCAAAGTCAAGTGAATGGACGGGACCTTAAAAAAAGTCAAAACAATCGAGCTTACGCGTTTACGTATTGAACGTTATTAAAAGTATCTATAGAACATTTGTCACAAAAAAGAAATAGCGAATAATATATCTACGAAAGAAAAAAGGACATCTGCGTTTATCAGTTGCTCTCGAACCATTTGACATTTGAACGTACGTCTCGCAAATTTCACAGACTGAGAGCGACCGATGCAAGGTGAGCGCCGGCGCTCACTTAAGTCTTCAAAATTCTCTTACTTGAGTTTGTCCATTAATTTTACTTTGATCGAAGGTGTAATGTATATTTATCTGTTTACACTTGATTTCTTGAACTATGACTTACTCCATGAGCTATTTATTACTCAGCCATTTGGCAAATTAAGTACGACATGTCATTATATTCGTCTTTATGCCCATGCTGTTAAAAGTACATACGTACATACTTACATACTTACATGCTTACATACTTGCATACTTGCATACTTGCATACTTGCATACTTGCATACTTGCATACTTGCATACTTGCATACTTGCATACTTGCATACTTGCATACTTACATACTTACTTACTTACTTACACACAAACTTTGCATTTATAATATTGGTGCAATACAACCATAATGCTTAAATAGACAGTCAATATTTCACAGGAAACATGCCAAATATCGGTAAATTTTGAAGTTGACGAGTAACTCAGCTATCTTGTTTGTATTTTACGCCACAAGGTGAACCGGGAATATCAGTCGACTGCATCCAAACGTAAACCATTGCTAAATAAAGCAAACAGACGGAGTTTACGATGGGAGTATAATTTTATGTACGCATGTGATGCTTGATCAGTGTTGATACAAATCTGCGTGATTCTTCATAAATGTAACGACCCCAACGGTGGGGGCGTGAGGAATTTAAATTCCCAAAGTTCTCACTATATTTTAAGTTGTGGGGACGTAGGAATTTATATTCCCAACGTTCCTACTGATAAAGTTAGTGGGGACGATGACAATTTAAATCCCAACGTCCCCACTAAACTAGTAAGAGTGACTGCAGGCACAGACAACTTACATACATAAAGAAGAAAACTTACATACATAGAGAAGATAACTTACATACATAAAGAAGATAACTTACATACATAAATAAGATAACTTATATGCCAGAAAGAAACACAGAAAGTGACAGAAAGTGATCACAGAATGGAAGGCGGCCCCCCCGCTTGGCATGTAGCTTGGGAATCACAGAACGCTCACCGCTTACTAAGAGGACGCTGCTACCTGTCCTCCGGTGGTTCTGGTCGCAGTTTTAGGGTATATCGAGTTTGAAATTTTACAAAAATTAGATAATAATAATACTTTATTATCACAAATATTCGGTACTTAAAAAAAAAATATTCGAAAAAAATATTTTCGTTTTACGCTTACAATGCAAATGTTCATTGCTTCTTGGTTTTCTTTACTCTCCTCCTACATTAAATCCCCTGTCCCATGTCTGTCTTTAATTTAAATCCCCTGTCCCATGTCTGTCTTTAATTTAAATCCCATGTCCCATGTCTGTCTTTCATTTTTATGCTTATTCATTAGTACACAAGCCGAGTTTTGTTGACTTAGCATGAAAAGATAATTTAACTCATACAAACTTTGGAGGTTCATTTTCCACTTAGAGAGATGGAATTTCGCTAAATCCTTTCTTATTGTTTACATAAACCATTTGAGGATTATTGGGTCCAAATTTTGGGTCCAAATTTCACGTCTCTCTCATAAGCGGCTTGGTCTATGCGTTGATTCTTAGAAAAAGGCTTGTTTTTTTATATATATAGACTAGCAGCCCGCCGCGGAGTCGCACGGGTATTTAACAAAAAAAGAAAAATTATTATACACACACATAAACCCTTATATTTGCGTCAGGTTACTAAAAAAAGAAAATTATAAAGTAAGTGAAAAAGCTACCCAACAGCGAAATATTTTTTCAAATCGGTTCAGTAGTTTCGGAGCCTATTCAATGCAAACAAACAAATAATCATATCTTTCCTCTTTATAATATCGTTATAGATTTACCTACACTCATTTAAATTCATTACAAAAGAAAAAAAAGAAGAAGAAAGAACACAATATAAAAAAATAGTACAATTGTAGCGACATATTTTTTCCCCTTTGGCGCCAAAACTTTATCATACCTACATTAATTATTTTTACTACAAAATAAAAATATCGTCACTAGAAAAATGACTTTGTGTTTATCATTAACAGTAACCCGAACGTTACGGTTCAGGCCGGAAACCCGCCATTAGGCTAAATGCCCGTGTTTTGGCTGGCGGCCAAGTTCACGGCCTCACTATTTGTGTTGGAAAAATACTAGTAGTGTTAGCGTAGTTGTTCGTTTAAGTGTTTATTGATGTTGCAGTGTCAAGTGAGATTAGACGTTTTTTCGTAAATTCGTGCATTTTTCTGCGATCTGGTTAGTTTGTCTAAATCAGGGGTCTCCAAACTACGGCCCGCGGGCCAAATCGAGCCCGCCACTGCGATCAGTCCGGCCCGCGACAGCTTAAAACTAGTGTCATCAATCTGGCCCACGACAGCAAATGTTTTACTGTTGTTACTATTGCTGTGATAAGTTGAATGGAAGAGAATGAAAACACAGAATGATAATTGATGTTTGCTTAGGTAGGCAGAAAAATTAAAATTGTTATGGCCCTTGCAACATACCGAAAAAAATATTATGGCCCCGAGGCTTCAAAGTTTGGAGACGCCTGGTCTAAATTTTTGTTCGTTTTTGTTTGATTGTTGTTGTTTATTTGTTGGGTCAGTATTGAAGCATGTTGTTAATGGCTAGCTTTAGTTAGGCTCGTAGGTGGTTAGATTTAAGGTCTGACCTCGTATTCAAGCGATCTCAGGGAAGGCAACATCGCGGTGTGGCCCGTGCTCTTGTAGACGGAAGAACACTTTTCTTTGTGTTGCATTGGTTTGGAATGCATGGGAGCGTTGCTTGGAGCAACTTTCTCTAGGGGATACTGGTGCGTTCCTAAAGAGATTCCGGTACCCTCAATCAGGCATAAAAGCAGACCACGGAGACAGCTTTATCTTTCGGCATGGTGGTTTGCGTTGCCTTCTAGTATTCAGCTGGCTAGCTACCACCCTCAGGTTAAACAGTATGTTCCAGCATCCGCCTTGTGGTCAAATGTCTAGCGTGTCAAACACCCCCTGAAGATCTCTGACGTGGCTTGGCAATTGTTGTTCTATGAGAAGCAACCATTATTTATTTTATAATTTAACGTGATATCGTTCCTGCGCAGCGCTGAGTATTAAATGCCACTTGTCACCCATTCGAAAACTGACCGGGTCATCCGTTTCATCACTGATTGGGGCTGGATAGTTGAGCGCAATCTGCGAGTGAGCCAGTAAATCATCGGATTTACTGTTTCTTTTCAGAATTCCAATTTTCCACGTGCTCTTCCAACGCTCGACCCGTGCGTCCTTTTAAACTAAACAACACGTTTTACGTATGAAAACACGAAAATAACTTTACTGCACAAACTGCCGATATTGAGCCAAATAATGATCAATATCAGCGGACGAATTAGCTATCGGACATTGGTTTTTAACTCGAGTGCGAACAGACTTAATCAATGTATAATTTCGTTTGTACGACAGCTGTACTCTTGTGTGACAATATTTCTTTTTCGACTTGCGACTGGGAGATAAAACATTGTGACAGTACAAAAGTGATGTCGCGAAATAATGTTTTGTCTCTTTTAGATCTATATCGTCTCGTATAAGCACGCGCGCGCCGTGTCGCGCGTCGCTTGCGCTTGTATGTATGACGGAGACTTATGTCCACGCCGCTCGCTCTTTTTGAATAAACTAAGTACGTTTTAAATTTAAAAAAGATATAGTTATAGTTATATGATATTGCTCACCTGCTTACCGTACCTTACCCTTACCCTTCAATATAATATATATATTTTTTTTCTTTCTTTCTTTCTTTCTTATATAAAGACGCCTACGTAAATTGTATTCTTATGCCTCTTCCAGACTAGCGTCTATTGCCCAGAATTAGCGTGAAAAGAGACAAGACTGTCTCATAGGTAATCAAATCAAATCATTTATTGATAACACCCAGTTACACGTCACATTACATTACATTAATAATTGACAACACAAGTTTAATAATACAGTTTGTCCGGACATCGGTATTCAAGCTGAATACACGTATAAATACTAATCATTCTAAACATCCCAGATATTTATTTATTTATTTTAATATTATAATTATAATGTAATTATATATTATAATATAGCTAATACTAATACTACAACAATGTATATGCAGCTATATTTACTAACAATATAGCCACAGACGTATCAGGACTAATAAAGCTTCGAGGTATGAAAATAAATACGTCCACCTCGAGGAAAAAATCTTTGCTTGTGCGATTTAGAACTCCCTACATTACAACTGTCAGTCCATACAAAACGTTTAAAAATGGATCAACGCCATCTAGTGAACTATAGGAAGTAGCTTTGTCTCTGTCTGGATGTTTGTTGCGTTATCACGGCTAAACGGCTGAACAGATCTTGATAAAATTTGATGAGGAGTTACCTGTATATAACAAAGATGGATATAGGTATATACATTTATATGTCCACGCGAACGAATTTGCGGGTAGCAACTAGTATTTCATAGAGTATTAATGATATATAGTTTTCTATGGCACAGCTATATCATAGTAACGCGATATCCCATAGTCCCGTGGTAAAAGTTGCTCAGAATACTTATAACGTGTTTTTGGCTCGGACACCAATGTCCGGACATACTGTATATTATGATATACATAAAAACCCCTCATAGTAGGCGGTCAGTTTTACATTTTCGTGGCCGCCATGCGCCACGACTCTTCGTCAATAAGCGTTCTCCCATAGTAAGTATTATCAGTTAACAGTTTGATGCTCAGCAATAAAAGATAGTTTGAATGGTTTGTCGGTCGTTAAACAAATCAAATTAGCCTCACAATGGCTGACACCGGACTTCGCTCGTGTTATGGTCGATTTTATACATGATAATAACATTTGTTTTAATTTGTATGGCGGACTGAACTTCCTGTACATGGAGCGAATATGTTTATATTTATGAATAGTCAGTGTTAAACACTGTTTTAGACTTTCGTGGTGCCCGCCCTCTGGTGGTTCTGGTCTTAGTTTTAGGACATATCATTTGCCTAAAACAACTGCCACCAGAACAACTACTCCTTCAACTGTCGTTTCCCAATTTATAAACACAAATCATGAAATTATTTAGACGGTAAAAAGAATAGTGTGCAAATATCACAAAAAAAACTGTACCTACGTAGGCACTTACAGCGGGAATTGTGAAACTCTCTGAGTCTGTGTTTCCCGAAAAGTTCACTATGGGTGATTTCAAATCTAGAGAAAAGGTATCTAAATGTAAGGAGAAGAGATACCTTCCAGATAGGCATGCTCCATCCTTGACCACATCATTGCTTAACATTAGACAGGATGTGTTGTGGTCAATCGTTACCCTATTCTGGTTAAGGTGCATCGTTTTACTCATCGCGCGAAATTCAAATTTTCTTGCGTTTTTTGTCAATTACAGCTTAATTACTCATCGTAGGTTCATGAAAACTAATTTTGCGATAATAAATAGATTTTTTCAAGACATTACACCAACCAAAAATTCAATTTGAAAGCTAGTGTTAGTGTTTAGTTTTTCGCTAAACCAAAAACCAAGATGAAAATCAGCTTATTGAGATTTGTAGCTAAGCCAATGTTATCTAGATGATCATTTTACCCGTAATTTCTTAGAACAACTTATTTATTGGCGCAAAATTGGTTTCAATAAATCCACGATGAGTAATTAAGCTATAATTGACAAAAAAACGCAATAAAATTTGAATTTCGCGCGATGAGTGAAACGTTGCACCCAGAAAAATTGCAAAACAAAAATTTCACACGTGCGCCGCCATCTATCGTCCGCCGGCGGTATTTGATATAAACCTTGACCGAGTGCTCGGATCGACGACCTCGCGTAAATCCGTCGCTGGCGTCGCATCCGTAGCGAAACGCACCGATTTTATTTTTAATAAAATTAATATATAGTTTGAGTATGACAAGAAATTGATTGTAATATTGCAAGAGTTTTCTCCACCCTTTAATAAGACGCCATGTGACGCCAAGTACAGGATTCACATCGACAAGCACCTGAAGACCTTTTTTGTATAGGTAACCTATCCCTAAGTAATGCTACATCATTCATGAAATAACTAGATTTTGATGTTAAATATTTGTATTGTAGCAGCTCGGGAAGAACCTGCAATGCCTTGATCCAGAAAGTTCTTTATCCACGTTATAAAGTAAGAAAGGTACCTAAGGTATCAACCTAACTATAGGTTGATGATTTTGGATCGTCTGAAAGCCCCATAACGATTATTGATAGCATCCTTGAAACTTACTCCAAAGATGGAACTACCTTCCTTGTTTTTTGGGAACTAGTTCGACGTGCTTCATCCTCGACCACACTATCGCTTACCATTAGGCGTGTTGGTGATCAAGCGAAGATTTATTACAAGTTAAAGAAAACGCACCACGTTAGCTATCATATAGGTACATTGATGACCCAGATGAACATAGTGCAATAAATCTATCTTACACTCTTAGTTACTTATCGATTAGGTAGTCCTCCGACTCGGCTAATTTGGTATGAGCACTTTAGAAGATGCAGTTGTAAAAATAATACAAATTTTCGGAATATTCGGAAATATTTTTACAATAGGTAGGTAACGAGTAATATTATATAAAGAAATATATAAAACAAAATGTTGTTTAAATCTGGAAAGTTATATAGGAAAGCACAATTATACAAGACCCGAAACACATTCGGACAACCAAGAAAAAAGCGGAAACCAAGTGATGCCAAAAAGTCGAAAGGCTGGCAAAGGACAGGGAGAAGATAAGGCTGCTCTAGAATCAAGAGCATAATATCTTTTAAGTACGAGCAAACGGTAGATACTCGAACTGTAGAAAAGATATTCTAAGATCTTGCATAAAAAATTTGGTTTAAAATAATAGCGTCATGAAGTTTCACATACATTATTATCACGCAAGAAGTACAGTCACGCATAAAACTGTCATAAAACTTTTTTATACTACTTGTGTTGTTCTGGAGTTCCACTCGGTGATTGCGTTGGTAGTGTCTACTTATTTGCCTGCCAACAGCTTAGTAAATATTTAAAAATATTCAATGACATTTTTGACCGAGCAAAGCGAAGGTCTCAGAGTTTACAAACTTAAACTACAAACAAAATTAAAATAAATACTTAAATAAATTAAATCTAAACTATTTAAAAATAAAAAACTGCATTTAGGTCGCTGTCTACGGGTAAGGTGCCCAAAAAGCTGGCAACATTACCCCGTTGAATTGCGAAACTCACCCTTTGGCCGAGGTAAGCGCCAGCTCTTTGGTCACCTGTAATTGTGTCTGTTGTATTAAAATGGTAATCACTTGTCTATCCACCAGTACGAAATAGTCCGTTCCTTTGACAGAATATTCAAATTAGTCGTAATGACAGTAATCAGCGACCGCATCTCGTTTGCTTGATTTGAGAATTGTTACAAAATGATGCACCGGAAAATTGGATTAGTAACGTAGCTACTTAAATTATCTATGGGAATGTTTTGAAATAAAACTTGCTTTGCGTAGGTATTTAGTGGAGGACGTGCACTGGACGATCTTTACTCTTTTCAGTGACGCCGAGTAGACTTGAGCAGCTTTGCTATTTGAAGACTTTTTTTTTTGTTTTCTCCTCCTAAGAGGATTTTGGCTTCGCACATCTTATGCATTTGCCAGTGTCAAGTATACATATACCTATATTTTCAAGTTTTGTTATATATAATCAAACAAGTCATAGTCACAGTAAAAGGCGAGCAAATCAAGTCACGATCACTTGATCGTGACTTAGTAAAGTAGTAAAGTAGAAAGCTGCCCAGTAAACTGACCCAGTAAAGTAGACTTGAGCAGCTTTGCTATTTGAAGACTTATTTTTTTGTTTTCTCCTCCTAAGAGGATTTTGGCTTCGCACGTCTTATGCATTTGCCAGTGTCAAGTATACATATATATTTTCAAGTTTTGTTATATATTATCAAACAAGTCATAGTCACAGTCAAAGGCGAGCAAAGCAAGTCACGATCACGTCATGCCCCAGTAAAAACTTTACTAAAGCCTTCTATGGAGTTTTGGAAACAGCATGAAAATTCACGTTTCACGACATTGTACCATTCACCAACACACGTGGATGTTCACAAACACTTAACGGGTAAAAATTCACCGTTTTTACACATTAACACTCGAAATAACACAAGTTTTGGAAAATAATAAAATGACGCGACATTAATTCCTCGCGTTCCCGCCAAAAACTCTTTTGAAGGCTTTAACCCCGGAATACTGAAACGTTTGTTAACTTTGACGACAGATTAAGTCTACTGCTGTCTTTGTCATTGTATTGTATTAGGCAAGGATCTTGGACAAAGACAGCAGTAGACTTAATCTGTCGTCAAAGTTAACAAACGTTTCAGTATTCCGGGGTTAAAGTCTTCAAAAGAGTTTTTATGCTTCGTCTAAGGTATTAGGGAATCTCCTGTAATGGTAGTGTATTGTTTTAATAAATAAATAAATTTGCTTAGTGCCAGACAAAGGCAATATTAGAATTAATCCGTTGTCAAAGTTGACAAATGTTTCAGTATTCGGGGGAAAAAGTTTAAATTACAAACTTATTAGTGGTACTGCATGGCGGCACCCTGGGCTTGATTGCGAAATATTTTACAATTTTTTTTTTTAAATACCAGTGCATTGCGGTACTGTCTAATATAACCCATAAAAATGTTTTTCAAAATTCTGGACTGCGCGCTGCGCTGTGGTCATCATAAGACCTGACGTAAAATTAAAATGCATAATTTTTATAGGCTGCAAAGCCATCGTTGATACAAAAAACAATAATTTTTTAACCAACTTCCCAAAAAAATGAGAAGGTTCTCAATTCGGTCAAGTCGGCTGCTGTTTTTTTTTTAGTATTTGTTACCTCAGAACTCCGTCATTTATAAACAGCCTTTTTTTTTTAAATTTGATTTATGTTGTCGAAGTATTGTGTTAAATTTTTTAACGTATTGATAAATTCTCAATTTTGTACCTATCCACGTAGAAGATCTGCAAAAATCTAATTCTTTATTCTGGCTATGTACTAGCTGCGGTCTGCGATTTTTCTCGCCAAAGTTTAGTTTTCCGGCACAAAAAGTATTTTCACAATATGTCCATCTGTATCATGAAGGATACTTGCAAAATAATTTCTTATTTATTAATTAGTGAATGTCGAGTTGACTTGAGGATAGTGTGAGCTATTTTCTTGATCGATAATGGTGTCGATTCTGTTGGATCAGTTAACTATATTATACTTGACAGCTCTAAAATTGTCGCCATACATTAGTGAAAAATGTCAAACAGGCAGAAGTGGGAGGAAAGAGACAGCCAGACAGAAAAGTTATTCTCTCATTCTAAAGTATGAAGAAAAATAATTGCAAAGAATTTTAATAACTCCCGCTTGATTTCAATATCCCACATCAGACAACCTCCTAAATCCTTAAAAAACAAAAATTAAACTCGTATTTAATTTTGTTAATTCCTTGCCATCAATATTCCTGTTCCGTATCCGCTGCAAAAGACACACGAAATAAAGAAGGGGTAAATATTTGCCAAAGAAACAATATTATTTTCTTTGGTGCGGGACTCCGCAATTTGTAGTCGATATGGGTCTGCGGCACAGAGTAGGCACGCTAATGGTGTACAGATGGGACAGTTCAGCGAGAAGAATAAATAGTGATTATTTAAGTACCTACAAATACTAACTTTTCTTGCTGACTTTTTCGATGTGATGCACTAAGCAGTTTTATATTTAGACAGAAAGAAATAATGTCAATATCTCTTTGATCTTGACTTATATCGTTCTCGTAGCTTGGTAATTAAACTTGTAACTTTCTGCCTGTGTTTGGTTTTGGATCTCAGAATTCTTAATTATGTTTTTTTGCCAACACAAGTTTTTTTTTGTTTTGATAGAGATTGCCTATTATTAGTAATCATTTTATGAATAACTAGAACCCAAGACTTCGTTCGGATGAACTTAAAAAAAGTATCCTATCCGTTTTTATGATATACAGTAACTCCATATCAAAATTTTATCAAGGTCCGTTCAGCTGTTTAGCCGTGATTACGCGACAAACATCCAGACAGAGAGAGAAAGCTACTTCGCTATAGTTCGCTAGATGGCGATGATTCATTTTTGTGCATTTTTTACGTGTTGTATGGACTGTAATGACTGACATGTAATGTAACGGACAGTTGTAATGTAGGAAGTCCTGAATCGCGCAAGTGAAGTTTTTACCTCGAGACGAACGTATTCATTTTTATACCTTGAAGCTTTATTGATACGACTGCGGCTATATTCCACTGAATTATAATATTAGTTAGGATTCGACCCCTCTGTACATGCGAGTCTTGGTCAATTTGTCAACAAGTCCAGTCACGTCCGCACCGACCACCGTAAGCCCGGTTAGAGCGATGCATAAAAACTAAGCACTGCTTTGAACTTTGAAATTCAAATACATCGATACAACGTCAATAAGTCTGCCATGTTTTGATGGAGTTTTTATGAGAATAGACAGATTTATGAATGTTATGGGGAGTGTGGAAAATTGAGCTACACTTGAAAGAGCTAACTTAGACATAACAATAGTATAAGTATTGTCGAAAATTTTCGATTTGCAGGGTCTATGCAGAGTGTCCCTATCGTTCTAATTATAATTGTTTCGTTCGTTCTTATCACTTACTTGCAAGTCGCGAGAGTTTTTAACATAGGCTTATAGAAATAGTGGCACATGGCCTATTCAATAATCGTTTTGTTTCATCGTTATTAAAACTGAATTAAGTTATCTCAATTGGCTTTTTAAAAAAAACTATAAAGTTTCCAGAGTGTATTGAGGAGTAATACTTGCCTAATAACATAATAATATGTGTATATTTTGTAGGAATTACAAAGGAAAACGAATCCCAGATTATTTCCTGCAACATGCCTATACAAAGATTCATGAGTAGGTAACAACGAAAAAACCGTAAAACGGGCTTTGGCAGCTGATACTTTCAGTCTGGCGGAAGTAGGTACGCCTTTATTGGAGGCTCTAAAGAAGCTTTTTTGGGATTAAATTTTCATGATGCTTACTCAGGAACTGCATCATCATGATGTGAAATATGATGTTGTAAAATTACTGTAAAATCTCCTTGTGTTTATAGTAAGTATAGTACTGGCATAGAAAAGCTTTGTCGGTTTTATTACTTCTGATTGACAAAAAAAGATTGAAGACGATAACCAAAAAATTTATCTGAATGTGAAAGTCGAAAGTCGAAGTTATTTATTGGTAAATATTAATCTACAAGTCAACGAATGACACTGTTGAATGAACGAAAATTTGCTGTTTAATAGCTTAAAACAGATGCCGAAAATAATGTTTATTTGTTGATATGTTTAAATGTTCATTACCATTATTATTTTTCTGTGTAATTATTATAATGATAATATACATTTCAATATTTATTTTGCCTAATTATACACATTTTGTTAACATACACATCATAATAACATAGTCACAGTTAACAGATTTAAAAATAAAAATGTTTATTCTCTGTATTCATTTCTTTTCTTACAATATATAATTATATATTATTATAAAAGTAAAATGTTATGAAAAAAGCCTTAAACCTAGGGAGCCGCCGGCAGCGAGGCGGGCCTTAGCTACATGTGGTTAGGGCTGCATACTGAGGAACCCCCTCCTCTTTTATGACTGCTTTTTGCATCTGGCCTTTGACCTAACAGTCTTAGCTAGAACCTCTTGTGATTGTTGGTCAAGGCTCTTGGCTATAAGGCCGCTCACTGATACGACTATCGGGGCAATGATCACCGAGTCAACAACCCACATGGCGGTAACGTCATGAGCCAAGTTAAGGTACTTCCTGAATTTGTCCTTCTCGGCCTTCACTAGGTTCTCGTCATGCATGTGAGACGAGATCTCACCGAGCGGCGGTAGGACTGGTCGACCATCATGAAATCTGGCTTGTACAAGTCTGGCTGGTACATTATAAACGGCGAGAATAGTTTTGCACACTTATTACGGACGCTGGGGATTCTGATTGCGATCGCATCCTGCTCGCACCATGCACTCCCGTCCGCGGAGGTTCTCGTCATTTAAAAAACCGTCAAACGCCTGGCCTGTCAGCCACAAAAAATATATTTACGGTTTTATCCAACAGTATGAAGAAGATGGTTGATAATGGATAGTTTATTTTACACTTTTTTATTATTGTCATAAATACAGAAACGTTTATAGATATAAAGTATACGCCATTTTCGTTTCACAATATTTGGCCAATCCGGTAGCTTTTAAATATCCCAACCCTGCCAACTTCCACTTTATATCACTAATTTCTTTTTCCAGAATAAATAAACAATTCTTGCGTGAAATTGTTGGCAGTAGCAAGCGGAAAATCATTGGCTGAATTTAAACTTCACTACTGTTGTTTTAAATCTTTCTGTGTGTTTGTTAACTATCTTATCCAGTGCTCTATTAAGAAAATTGCAATTATTGTGTCAATTTTCTAATTTTGACGTGCATATTAACTTTGTAGCTGGTACATTTACTGTAAGGGTAAGCACTAATATAACGGTAAAGGTTTACTGTAATGGTGTAACATAAAAGTTGCGTTTCTTTTGGCTACAGGAGGTTATTAAATATAGGCATGTATGTTTGTGTAGGAACAAACAAACAATTGATAGACGATAAGCCGTGCTTAAGAGACATTTTTTTTTTTTTTAATGGGCTAAGTAGTATGTTTTGGACGAAACAAACGTTGTTTTACAGAGTAATTTTTGATGAATAAATTACATGAATTTAGCTCCGAATATTTGCAATAGGTTTGCGTTAGACTGCAACATATACTTGAGTTTATTTTTAAGTGATAAATATAATTTTGTCACACTTTCTTTCCAAAAAAACATTTAGCGCGAGTAGCTTACTTTTGTTAATTTCAAACTTTTCCCTTTCAGCCGCAAACAGAGTCGCAACACGCAGCTAGTATTGCAACTGTATACGTAGGTAGATCCTCTTCATGGCATTTTTCCCGAACTTTCCTCGAGGCCTCGTAAATTTTCATTACTATACTGAAAAGAGCAAAAACAGCATTTAGAACGCGCCGTGTACACAAGATTATAAATATTGTAATACATAATTGAGATCAAAATTTTCGTAACATTAAAGTCGGACCGTGTTTGTGCTGTCAACGTTTTTATAAGACCAACAAGTTGTAACTCGGATGCAGCGTTAATTTGTTGAGTGATCCTTTTAAATACAGCTACAAACCAAATTTAAATTGGTGTATTAAATAAATTTGTTAATAAGAGTAAACTGGCATAACTGACGCAGTGTTGTCACATAGTCACAGAAAGCAAGAAGAGACATTTTCATAACCTTATCGTAATTTCCTTGATAATTTTATGATAACCGACTTATGCAAGTTGCTTAATTTTAAGCAATTGAAAATTAACTTATTACTACACTAGGTATGTTTAATTGTAGAACAGGAGGAAAATTCAGAGCGTAGTATTTCACTTGCTGACTTTTACTATAATTGAAACAAAATACGGCGTTACTGCTACCACACAGTCTGCTGCCAAATAACCTTGACTTGTTCCAAGCTTAGTTTATTAACCCTCAAAATAGACAGGTCACCTACACTCTGAAACATTAGTGCCAACATCTCGAAAATGATAGCTTCTACATTCAACTCACAGTATCTGTTTCTCAACGATGCCGCACTTAATATGAGTGTGAGCCGTTAATGTTGCTCAAGCTGTAAATTTAGGGATCATCGTATTTTCTCAGGTCATAAACAGTTTGACCTAAATCTACTCAATTTATCTGCAACAAAACAATTTCAAAATTCGTTTATACTTTATCATGTCGATTTTGTACGAAAATTTGTATTTCTGTTCCAATTGTAATGAAATTGACATTATGGCCCAAATACGCTACCTTGGGGCACACCTCTACGAGTAAACTGTTCTACTTTTGCGAAATTTGTCAGTTGGTTAATGTTTATTGTGTATACTAAATTGGGCGCGTTCTAGTATGTGTGGCCTTGGATAGTAGCGAAGCAAAACTTGCCAAAAGTGTACCAAATGGATTAAGTTGTCACCATACGTCGTGCTCGACTGCACCACACGCGTGACATGATTCTGCAATACGTTTAATTTGGATGTTGAAGGGCACGTGAAACAGATGTACAATAGTACAGTTCTGATTGAATTAATTACTTAGTTTTTTTTATTCGTATTAAATGTAGAGTGAAAATAATCAAAAAAAAATCGTGATTTACGGCCGCACTCAAAGACGTTTAATATTAAATTTAAAACTATCACTAAGTAAAGATTTTCTATGAGGCCGTAAATTGTTACATTATTCAATAAATTTAATGTTTAATTGCTCTTAAAAACCATAATTGTATTTATATGTGGTACAAACTTCAAATTTTTGATTTATTTTTTGGTACTTTTCTACACTTCCAATACAAAAAAAAACTTATTTTGTATTTCCACATTATTAATAATATTTTATTACGAATGAGGGACAGGTGGGACATTTTCAATAGAAGGACAGAATGTGGGAATGTATTTTTAATTTTCTCCATGCAGAAGTTGCCTGGAAGAGATTACTACAGAGCCCCAACCAACCCAATCATGCTTTTATTGTTAGGATTATAAAAAAGTCATTTTAAGGTACCGAATCAATGACAAGACCAGCTGATTGCTCGCCTGATGGTAAGCATCACGGTTCTCTAAAACAGTTATGTGCCCACCCAGTGTTTTTAACTTTTAAACTTTTTTTAAACTTTTTATCGTTTTTAGCTGTTCATAAGCCTTGCGCTCGTTACCTGCACTGCGGTCTTCACTCTGAGTTATCATCATTATTAGACGGAAGACGTCCACTGCTAAACAAAGGCCTTTAGTCCGACACACCGACCGACAACTTGCCACTTGCATCCACCGGTTGCCTGCGACTTTCATAAAGTCGTCGGTCCACCTTGGGAGAGGCCTGCCTGCTTTGCGTATTCCAGTTCGTGGTTGCCACTCAAGAACCTTTCTTCCCCATCGGTTATCGGTTCTTCGAGCGTTGTGACCTGTCCATTGCCACTTCAGCTTGCAAACCCTGAGATATTAGAAGATGTTAAATCTATTTTATCGATGATATCTGTAAGAATATAGAATAATAACTTTATATAATATAATAACAATGTAAAATAGTTGACTAATTGTTTAAGCCGACAGATAAACAAAACAAGTTCTGTTTTATATAGCTACTAGCTGCGCCCCGCGGTTCCACCCGCTATTCTACAGAAACTGAATATTTTTTCCGGGATAAAAAGTAGCCTGTTCCAGTGTATAAGCTACCTCTATACAAAATTTCATTCAAACCCGTTTAGCCGTTACAGAGTTGAACGGGAACAAACACACTTATCCCTACTCACACACAAACTTTCGCATTTATAACATTAGTTTGATCGTTCATTCACATCACATTCAGTTTACATTTTATGCATACATAAAATATTTATATCTACCATTTTGATGCCACTTATATTCTCTATAGCTTTACTTTTCCAGGTAAAAAGATTTCTCAGCTCTATTCCAGTGGTTTAAAGTTTATTTTGGTGTTAGTGTTATTGCATTTCTCAAAGAATGATTGTCTATTCTGGTGGATAATTGCAATGGGAACTGTATCAAGTGTGTAATTTTCTTAATCGAAGTCGATTGCAGTAGCATGCTATATGTATTTTGTGACGGTTCTAACAAGAATGGATACGAATTTTCGTTTGAATTGTTTAGCATGACATGTCTAGACAACCGTCCTTTTCGATCTAGCGTTTTTTTATGTACTGTATGGTCTATTTATACTATACTAGCTTCTGCCCGTGGCTGCGCCCGCGTTATTCTAGGAAAAACAATAATGGAGTTCATTTAAGTAAATTATTAATATTGCTGAATTTCAGTTGCGTTTCATCAGATTGAAGATAAAAAAATCTCTTTTCAACTTCTCATTTCACATTTTTAGAGGATTATTTTCAAAAATGCTCAAACACGTATCAAGTTCACGTACAAAATTTCAGGATCATGGCATCAAAAAATACTTTTCTACATAGAAACTTTAACACACCTTTTCACCCTTATAGCTAATCGCTATAGGGGTCATCGCTAATCCCTTTCTTAGAGGGAGGTTACATGGTAATAGACAACTACTGTCCAAATTTGATGTCTCTAGCTTCAGTGATTTAGGCTGTGCGATGATCTGCCTGTCACTTGTCCTCACACTTTTATTTTCATATAATATAAAAGTGTGAGGACAATAGTGTGATTGACGATATTAGATATGCGAAATACATTTATACATACTTAATACTATTACAATGGTTTAGTTCAGTACTATTCCTACTAATATTATTGTGTTTCTTGCTTTGTTTGTGCCTCTTGCATGCGGCAACAGATCGACCTAATTTTTTGCACGGAGATTTGTATACATACATACATATATAATATATATATATAGATATACATATATAATAAAACCATTGGAATTGACAATGATTGGATTGAGCTGATAAAAAAACATGACGAACATTATAGTTGAATGAAAGTAAACTTCAGTAGTTTATTTTATGCCAGTTAAAAATGTACTAGAGATGATGATTAACATGATTATTAAGCTGTTTGTAGCAAATTTGCAATAACACTATCCACGAGTATCTACGGAACAAAACAAATCATTTAAAACCCGGAAATGATGACTGGCGCTGCGCCAATCCCTGTACAATGTACATAGAAATGCTTTCTGTCATACATCGCTTGATTAACATAAAACATGCTCACGCGCACGGTAGAATGGTCTTCCGGATATTTTCATAGTTACCTATAGCGGAATTCCAGCCCGCATGGCATTGAATACTCATTGTCAATGTTAGATAAAGACAGGTTTTTTGCACTGTCTGTGCGTTTAACCGACTTATTTTTTATTTTGGCGATAGGAGCGTTCAAGGTGCGGAAAGTATTTTTTTTTTTGTAATAACAACATTAATTTAAAACTAAACACGGTGTATATACAAGGTCACAACTTTTTATTGGGACCGAACATGAAAAATATCAGCTGTTTCATAGAAAAATGACAATGACAGTCGACAAAATGTATGGAACAGCTTTTTTTCCCGCGATATCAGGTCTGGTCCCATAGTAAAATTGTTCACAATGATAAGTCAATACATACCATTCAAAATTGTTGCACCTTTCAGTAACACCCAGTATACCATGAAAAAAAAAACAATCAAGTGCGAGTCGGACTCGTGCTCCGAGGGTACCGTACAAATTTACCAAAAAGAAACGTGTTTTCATTAATATCAGGATCCTTAGCGCGAGCCTGACTATCACATGACCAATTTTTAATATTTATTATGTATTACACTATAGATTTTGCACCAGAATCACACCAAGTTAGGTGTTAGGTGTGTTAGGTTATTTCTGTTTTTACGCTAGAGTGAAACAAAAAATGACGAAAAAAACATGATTCTTGGATAGAAACCTTTTTATTATACACATAATAAAGGAAACCATAATTACTCAATAATTATTATTATGTGCCTATTTCAAGCGGCTACCTATTACGGTTCCAAGGATAGAGTCTTTTGATGGTAGGAAGGACGGACAGACGGCGTTGGCTTAGAAAAGAAGGAATCAGGTTGCTATGCCTCAGGTACGGAACCCTAAAAAGTACTAGTACCTTTAAGTAATTTTTTTTTTCTGAGGGTAGAATATTTTTGTTTGGCACAAGGTATGAAAATATTTGCTGAGTTGACAGCGAGCCTCCTGTCATAGAGGAGCTTTTAGAATAAGAGAATCAACTAAGAAAAACTTTATTACAGATACATCTTTTAGGTGATGTAAGGTATAGTTGACAAATACAAGATTACTTCAAAAAATATGGTAATGCCCGCAATTTCATAAATGTTTCGCAACCATAATTTCTTTGAAACAAATTTGCTTACCAAAATAGATCTCAATGATCGTCATGATGATGAAGATGATGACATTGTACCATTAATTTGCAAGCAAACCAAGCTGACCGCAAGAGAAGCCACAACACAAACTTGTACCGAGAATTGTAACAAACAATCGTCATTTGTCACTGTTCTGACATAACGTATGCGCATAATTACCTGTCGCTAGATATATATGTGAAGCAGGCAAATTGAGGAATGGGCAATCTTTCTCAATTATAGTTGTAGTGATTAAGCTTAGTCTCAGAGTGTAAAGTAGAACGAGCACCTCAAAAAATATTAACCGATGTATTTAAAAAAAAGGACATGGTGTTAGTTATGGTAAAGTTATAAATCTGAAGTGACAACTGACTGACAAGACGAGAGCGTTGCTTGCCTGATGGAAAGCGTCACTCCTGCCACCTTCATTGCTACCCTGAATTTTGAACTTCAACAGGTTTTTTAAATAGAACATTTTTATGAATTTAATTTTTGAATGACTATACTGTTGGCCTCTTTACCAGACTTGTGGCAAACGTAGATAAAGTTAGGCCTTAAAACTAGTAGTGCGCGGGCGAGTAGCGCAAGGGCACCGCTTCGGTACGAACCTCGACTTGGGCTGTCACCCGGAAAACGGACATCAGCCTTGCCCTGGGATCCCAGAAGGGGTGTGCCCTAGGGCCCTGCCAGGTTGATTATTATCTATTTGGTTATTTAGAGAGAATCTACAGATCTCCTGACAGATCCTGCGATTCTTCGACCACGCAGGCGAAGTTAGTGTATGATTGTGTGGCTTTGGTAAGCGGGTTGGTTTGGTATTTGGCTATATCAAAAAATGTATAGTTCCTGTTATCGGAACCCGTCCAATCACCGATCTCAGCGCCGCCGCGGTGGCGGTGGCGACGGGATTGTCCGCATCGCCTACGATGTTTCTGGGGCGCCTACGAAAGGGAGGAGAGTGCGTCGTGTCTATCGAGTAGATGGAAGCTGGGACTGCTAGGGGGTAAACGTCAAAGTAGCGGTGATAGAGGTACTTCATATACTGGAAGATGGAAGGGAGTTCTAGGTCACAGTGCAGTTCAACGTTTCGCATGTACCAACTAACGCGTGCTCTGCGAACGAATCGCCTGAACGATCTGTAGCTTGTTTTCGTCGATGGGGAGGCATGGGTGAACGCCACGGACGCGTAAGTCGTGACAGAGCAGGTGCAAGTTTTGTAGATTGTTAACTTATTCCAAAGTGACAATTTATTGCGCTCGCAGAGGAGTTGGGTAAGTCGGGCTAAGAAAAAGTTCGCTCGGTTGACGTTAACAGTTCAAAACCTTGCTCTATAATGAGTAGGTATTCCTGTATTGTTAAAATTAGGCCATTCAAACTTTTGATAATTTAAATATATAAATTTAAAAATTAAATGCTCTGTTGTTTTGGTTTCACATCGCTGTGTTAAGAGATTAGCAGAATATCTACAACAGTTCAAGAAAATGTATTTTTTTAATTTTTTTGTTTACATATATATATAAATAAACGTGGACGTTTTTCACACACAGCGCCATCTAGCTCCAAACTAAGCAAGCTTGAACTATGGGTACCAAATAACTGATAGAATACTTTTTTTTTTTTTTTGTAAATCCATGTTTTTTGTAAACATCCATGTTCACCACACAAAATAATGTTGGTCCTGGGTGGGAATCGCACCCACAACTTACAGCTCAAAAGGCGGAAATCCACCCACTGAGCCACAAGGATAGTCGGCTGTTGGCTATTGAGTTGGCTGATGATGATAAAGAGAAAACACATAACTTTGAGACTCGAGTGAACGGCCAAATGAACTTTCACTAAATCCAGCGTCCGTTGTTAGTAATTTGACAAACGTCAAAAACGAGGAGTATCGGATATACGAGCGGCCCGTAACCTTGGAAGGCGGTGCAGTTTATAATGCGTGAACACAAATCACAGTTGTGGATCTTGGGACAAATATTGATAGAATGGAGAAACGCGTTACTGATGCATGTGGTGGACAAAATTTGGACAAGGGAGAAAATGTGGTTTTGTTCCTCGGCATATCAAAGGAATTTCGACGTGAACTGGTATTGGCGTCGATTCTGTTGTACATACTGTTTAGCTAAAGTAAGCTAAATTTGACAGCTCTCAAATGAGAAGAACCGCATAAAAATGTAGTCTTTTCAGTTAGTTTAGTGAGCGTTACAGCAGAATTGATGTCAATATTTATTTGGGATTTAAAGCAATTTTATGTCAATTGTTACTGGTTTGGAACTATATATTTTAATACTTTGGATAATTAATGGTTTCTTGTTCGCATATTTATCTTTCGTTAATATTCTTAATAACTATCTTTAATAAATCATATTTTTCTGTTATTCTTCTGTGCGTTCTTCAGACATCCGATTGAGTTCACATTTTGTATGACTTACTCATAACGAAGCGTAGGAAGTCGCAGGCGTAAACTAGTTATTGCTTAAAATATATGTCTTTCTATATCAGTGCAACAGTAAATATTAATTTCGTTTCTAAGCCCTATTTCCTTTAAAATTATGTTGCTTGAAATAATTTCATCTAAACCAAATCATGAAAAAGATATGGTCAGTCTCATCGAAGTCTTAATCAAACAGAATACCAACAAACCTATATCCAACTTACACCAAAAGCAGCAGTTAACCAACTGCATATAAATAAACAGCAGCGCAGTTTACATTTCCAAATATAAACGCAGCACTTCCTTTTGATGTGAGACACGTACCGAGATTATTTCGTCGCCATCTTGGAACCTTGAAATTGGGGAAGAGTTGTCTTGGGGAAGTTAAAATACTATTCATTTATTTATAGAATTTTGTTACCAAGGTTAAAAATGTCGTACCTAACTCGTTCGTTGATTCTCTCTCTCTAATGTTATCGAGATGTCAATGTTCCTCAATGCGACGTATTTGATAAATAGACTGATTTCAAACTGGTAGTTCGCTCCGAACTAATACCTCTATAACTTCACAAGCGCTGGACGGATCTAGCCCATAATTGAAATTTAAAATTTTATTGAAACCAACAACAACCTACAATATAGCAGTTCGCGAGCTATCATCGTACGAATATACTCGCGAATATACAAACAACATCATCATCATCAGCTAGGAGTCGTTCACTGCTGAACATAGGCCTCCCCCTTAGAGCGCCACACCGAAAACGTGCCACTTGCATCCACCGGTTGCCCACGCCTTTCACAATGTCATCGCTCCATCTAAGCCTACGCTGCGCCTTTGGGTACGTGGTTGCCACTCAAGTACCTTTCTTCCTCATCGGTTATCGGTTCTTCGAGTGACGTGGCCTGTCCAGTGTCCATTGCCACGTCAGCTTGCAATTCTAAAACCTTTATCGGTGACTTTGATTCTTTGGCAAATATCCTCGTTCTGGATTTTATCGCGTTAAGAAACCCCGAGCATAGCTCTCTCCATTGTCCGCTGTGTGACTCTAAATTTCTCCAAAAAGGCCAGTAGTCAAGAACCACGTTTCAGTTCCTTATGTCATCACTGGCAGTACACATTGGTTGAAGACCCTTGCTTTGATGTTGGAGTTTCTTTTCGTCATAGAAATCACGTCAAATCTACGAAGCCGGACTTCTACCCACCCCAATCTTGTTTGTTAACTCGGCACCTGCAGTCCTGCAATGGTTTCACAAATTCTAATGAGTTTCCACTATTTTAGCTTGGACTATTTCTAGGTTAACCCTTTAAGATTGAGACGTGTTAATACATTTATGACTAGCTCTCTGCTTACTTACTGAAGGAAGACTAGGTAATTAAAAAGCAAACCTAGATAATTAACAGAGACACGAGCTGCTTAGATAAGATACAATTAACAAGATTAACTACCACTTACAATAACACCCACTTACGCCCCTTATCACGGTTAAGAACCATCAAATCGCCATAAACGCCATAAAGTTCATAATTACACAGAGAATTGCACCGTGACACAATAATTAAAAGTGTACAGTCCCGAACATTTTACGGTACGTTAAACAATATCTCGGTACAGCCGTGTGGAAATGCGAAAGAGATTAATATGACCCGCTGGTAGGAATTTCTATGAAACTCTCTTGGTGTTTGTGCTGTAGTGGGAGATGGAATCATTGAGCTGCTATGTACTACGTACTGGAGGCGACATTAGTACATTGCAATGTCCTATTAAGTTGTGGTCACTTTGCCAAACTTCAGTCAGTTACTCGTATTTTATGCAAAGCAAGCTCTAGCGAGTGACTGAGCAAAATTTAGCAAAGTGACCACAAATAAATGGAGCATCACAATGTAATGCTTCTGGTACATACTAAATAATTGCTCAATGCGTGGCTTGGGCTTTTTCTAAGCAAAATAAATTAATGTAATCGTAACTTAACATATATATTTCTTTGACTATTATGAGAGGTCCTAATTACACGATACAAAAAAAAAATGCGCTCAGGCCACATGAGACGCGCAAAATATCTGAAAACAAACTTGTTCGTAATATAACGAAGTATAGGCACATATTTAATAATAATAATCGTTTATTGACCAAGGCTTAAAGGCTATACAATTTTTGTATGCACATATATATTATATTATATTATTATTATATATTATATTTTTGCATGTTTGTTTGAAAATAAACATATAATTTATAAGTGGAGTAGTAACAATTTTTTGTTTGCCTAAGAACTAGCAAACATTTACAGGGATAGAAAACAAAATGGACATAATAGAAATGGGCCCCTTAAACTGCGACGCTTCTGACCGGTACTGACCACCTGGTAGGGTTCAGAATCATATAAACTGACAATTTTACGGTTTCGGCTGTGAAAAGATGCGACATGGTTTTATCATGGGTACGAGAGTATTACAAAATGACGTAGTATTCATTTTTCTTTCCGTTGAGAAATAGATCATATGATTATGTATATTTAAATGAAAGAACTAGCCATTTTCTAGGTATCAATACGCACATATCAAACCGCATATGATGGAGACGTGAAATTTGGAGCCAATATTCCTAAAATATTCTGATTGAATAATAAGAACGGATTTTTTGAAATTCCATCTGTCAAGGGGTAAAACCACAGATCACAGTAGATACCGCTTTACGAGATTCGTTGTTCCTACAAAAAGTCACCAAAGTTTGAGGGGCGGCGCGGGTCGCGGGGAGTGCGACCGAGCGTTCTCATTGGCTATCACAAGGTTACGCCTACTCGCGCCTATCAATCAACCAATGAGAGTAATTTTTTTATAAGTGTATTTAGACTGATGCGTGGTGCGCTTCGAGCGTCCTGAATGCAGAACTTAGGTGTGATATGTGGGTAAAACGGACCCCCAAAGTTTGTATGAATATAAAAACTTTTTCATACTATGCCAATGAAACTCTGTATACAGAGTACAAGAAACAAAGAAACATAGTGAAATTGGGTGTTTAATTTGTCTCCGCGAACGAAGCCGTGCGGGAGAGCTAGTCTATTAACAAACCACGTAAAGGTACAGTCTTCTTTTACCTTTACATACTGATCTGATCGTATCTGATTTTTTTGTTCCTGCGTTTTTTTCTTCTATTACTATGAAAAATGACGTGGTTTTAACACATTTTATTTTGATAAAACAATCAATCAAGTAACTAAATTTGTCTAGAGTATTCCTAGAAGGCTCTATCCTAAAAAAATATTGAAACAAAACAAATTATACTTCGAAAAGAAAACATATGTTTGACATTTGGTTGATAGGCACTGTGGCCACGCCATAAGGCTTTTTGTTACTTAAATACAGGGTTATCCAGAAAGGGTATGCTGAGGCAAAAGAGGTTCATAGTACTCATCATTATGAACAACTTTGACTGTGGGACCAACCCTGAAATCGAGGGGAAAAATTGGCTGTTCCAATGTCAATAACAATCGACAAAATGTATGGAACAGCTGTTTTTTTTTTCTCGATTTTGAGTTGGTCCTATAGTAAAAGTTATTCACAATCATGAGTACTATGAGCCCCTTTCGGCTTGACATACCCTTTCCTTATAACCATATATTATATCTCCTCCTGTCAAACTGCTCTCCCTTTTCACCTCTTTTTTCCTAATAGTCTCCTCCGATTTGGTACCATTGAGTTACTACTACTAAAGTACTTGAAAAGTAACCTAGTACGTTGCCCATTTTGTACTTTCTCTTTAAACATATTTTTGTTACTTTCTATTGCTTGTGGTATGAAATAAATTAATAGACACCTTCCCTTCCTTCTTCTAATCTCTTCTTGAGGCCGCGATCCCAGCCAGAGCCAACTTCCAATCAAAAAAGAAAAGAAAAAAGAAATAAAAAAAAAAAAGAAATTTCCAATTTTCTATTATAAGGATAAAAAAAAAACGTTTTTTTTCCTGCATAAAATCGCCAAAATAAAAAAAAAACCTGGACTTAACTGCTTGTTTTTTTTTTTAATTTCCGCTCAAATATTTTTTATAATAAAATGTTGAAAAGGCAAACGTGATATTTTAATAAGGTAAGCTAGGTCTTTGGAGGTAGGTGAAATTATAGTTAATACCTATATTACACCTTCCAGTAGAGCACAGTCTTTACGGTCGCAGCGTGCGCGATGCGTGTGACAGTTGAGAGTTTGCCAAAAACGTTAGCGCTCGCAGCCCGACGTCGCATTAGCAGCGGGTTGGATTCCGACACTGGAACATTACGGGTTGGTGGCTCTCCGTCGAGGAATGTTCTCGCAACGCACCGTTTGTGCGCGAATGCAGTACTTTAGAAACTACTACAGATGTAACTATAACTACAACTATTTTCATACTGTGACATCGTGACCCCCATATCTTTGCAACTCTATAAACGTTTTTGTTAATATTTAAGTTAAAAAAATATTCTTCATTAAATTTAATGTACAAGGGAGTAGAAAAAAAAACCAGGTCCTACCAAAAAAACCGCTATCAGTCGGGTTAGCCCAAAACTGCTGGCCGAACAACCGTGATGAATTGCCTAGAATTATAATCCTTTGAGCATTTAAAAATGGTATTTCCGTGCCTAAATTTTTTTATAAAGATCTGAGTTTCGAACAAGTAACCGATTTATTTCCGTCGACTCTCTGACCTTCGCTTTGCTCGGTCAGCTTCGTAACTTAATGCTGAATTAATATCTATTCTTTACTAGATGCGCCCCGCGGTGTCACCCGCGTGGAATTCGAAATGTTGTGGAGAACAAAAAAATAGGAATCGGTCGATCTATTTTCGAGTTTTTTGCGAGAGAATCTAGAAGATTTCTCTTCTTAATTTTAATTGGACACTGGCACATTGTCTTTTAGTAGCTCACCAGTGTAGAACGTTCTCGAAGCACAGTTTGCCCCAAATGCAGTAGTTGCATCAAAAACTACGTCAGATGTAGCGCAAAAAGCATTCCGACAGGAATTAACGTCAGTGGATGGCTTCTTATTAACTTGGCTGGCTAAGCTAGTGGGTTTCTTAAAAAATTAGCGCTACCCGTTGTCATTTACAATATTACTTCGAAACGACTGGGAAAATGGAAATGTAAGTCTTAAGTAATATAATAAGTAGTATAATCTTAAGTCACCACGATGCGTAGAAGTATACTAAATAACACTGTGAAAAATGGTACCGATTCCATGGTGCGTGCAAGTATACTAAGCACCACTGTGAAAGCATTCGTAGGTGACCGGCGCTAGCTAGCGGGTGTCACGCATCGCGCCGCTCTCGATAGCCTCCCAAAGCTCACACGTATATTATACACAAGCATGCGGGAGATTTTAATTGATAGCACCAAACCAGAACAGTTGGACGCAATGTTCTGATCATTCTCTCTAAATACGAGCTCTTTGGCGCTAATCTGCGGTATTGTAAAAGGTATTGGTTGATGAGCCACAAACCCTGGCCGGGTCAGGCACCCTGTCTGAAGGTCACATCACTTGCGACGTTAATAAGCATACGTCTGTTTGTTCGAGTCTGCTCTGTTTCCTGTGTTTCCATCAATTTGCGGATTCAGCAGTATGTACCTACTTATTATGATTTTTGTTTGGCTTAATGACGTCCTTACATGAAGCAATCGGCGGTTTTCAGGGTCGATTCCATCAAACTTCACTAGATGGTTGCTAATTCACAACTGTCACAACAATGTTTTATTTTAACTTTCAAGTAGGCTTCTTTTCGCAATGTCTTTTGAGAATTTGCCGTGTCTGGCGCTGTTTTGGACTACAATATTTACTTTAATTGAAATATTTATTGAACTAAAAACTGGCTAAATACAGAAAACATGTGGAGCCATACGTTCGTTTTTTTTTAAATGAAATAATGCCATTTGTCGAGTTAGTCGGATCTAGCCAATTAGCCATTCCTTTAAAAAAAAAAAAACAAATACACTACGCGTGCATCAACACAGAAAATAAAACAAATATCTAATTAGTTCAATCGATTTTTATAAAGAAAATGTATATAGGTCTTGAGAGATAGGCTGTTGACAGATTGTAAAGGATAATTCACATCAATTCGGACCTAGACGGGTATACTGAAATATGGCAGATAATATATAATATATAGTACATACAATCATATTTAGTAATATCGTGTCGCATACAGCGTTATTTCCACCCTATTTTTGTTTTATACAACTCCTGGCATCCAAATTAATTCTGCATTCGTAGAATATTAACAGGGTGTTTCAACAAAATAGCTCCGATTTAAAATGGCGCGCGTGCGACCGCCGCGCTGTTTGACACGCCATCGCAATGTCACTCAAATTGTGCGACTATTAGATACAGTGAGGTAGAGATGGGCCTATTTATATTTCGTTAACAATATTTTTAAAATTTTTTTAACAATCGAAACTTCCGGGAAAACTCAAGAAAATGTAAGTATGTAATAGTTTAGTGTTATGTTTGTTCCTAAACAGGTTTTACGGTTTTTCAGAATTTTTTGTCTTCGGCGATTTTTGATTGGTGGGGTATTTGCCCCCCCAAGGCGGAAGTTTGTGCCTGGCCATAATTATGCCGGCCGATTTTGATAATATTCGACCAATCAAAAATCGCCGTTGACCAAAAAAACAAGCCATAAAATTGTAGAACCTTTATACCAAGTTTCGTCAAGTCAATCAATTGGTTGAAAACTACGATCTGTACGCGAGTATCAACATACGGACAGATGAAAGCAATATTCCACCGACCGATTATTAACTAACGACGAAAAAAAAAACTTTAGGTATAGAATTGTAGTAGAAAAAAATGCTCTTGAGTTCTACTATTAAAATTTAATTTATGGTTTCAGTTTTTAGTTTAGCATACAAAAGTTACGCGTCGGAAATATTCTTAAACTTATACAATTATAACATTAGTAGACGTCAATAAACTTGGTACCTATGCATAATCCTAACTTATTAGTGTTTTTTGTGTCTCCAAAAATAGCGATGCCGACGTGTTAATGCAGCTTCCGGTCTGTTACGACTGATTCTTAAACAAAGTAAAAAGGTATTTTTAGATTTATTCAATTCGAGATCAGTAGAACATTAGAATTAGTCCTATCACAATGATGACTACTTCCGCAGATTCGTCAACTAACGGGACGCCTCCGCAGTCCGCAGCCACCTAATCTTTCGCGATCTTTTCAGTGATCGATGATCATTTATTTCGTCGAAATTATAGTCCCCATAACGTCTTATCGACTGCCACATCCCTAGTTTTTCATCATTTAACCCTTGCCAGTAACACGCTTTCTCTGTTGTAGTTCTGAGGTAACATCTGATCGCATGACGCCGTTAACTGCGAACCAAGCTATCGTCATGAAAAGCGCATCAGCCTGTAGCCTAAAACTAGTTTTTCATAAATTTTAATGAACTAGTTTATTTTCTTTTTGTGGTCGTGTTATTTGATTATGTGATGGAATAGGTTTGTAACGTAGCTTTGTAAGTACTTTTTCTTTTTCTATTTTAAGTAGGTACAGCTTTACAAAAGAATCCGTGTATGACGACTTGGCTGATAATGAGCAACCGTTTATTTTAATTTTAATTAGAGTTGCAGAATATCGTCTACTTATTATCTCATCAAACCCCGTTCAGCAATATGAAAAAAGTGGATAGATAATATGCTTATAACTTTTTTGTGACTCATGAAATTAAAGTAGAAAAAAAAGACTTGTGTGGTATAAGAGGATTAGATTTTCTTATTTAGATTAAATTTTGTGGTACGTAATTATTGTAATTATGAGCAATCTTGTGGTTCGGGGAAGCTTTGTGGTTTTGCATTGTTTTCACGAATTAAATCACAAAAACATAGCCAAATATCAGAGCTACATTTTATTAATTAAAATAATTTTCATCGCGCTCACGCTTTTTCAACTTCACTCGGCAATTATTTTAGAGTCAAGGTCTTTTAACAATAAACCTTTAAAAAAAAAGATGTCATGTATACTGTATATTTTGTATGCTCACTTTTCAGGTTATTTTTTTTTAAATTTATTTATGTAATATGGTGACGAGACGAGTAAGTCGCTCACCTGATGTTAAGCTTCACGCCTGCCCATAACAGTTCAGTGCCATCCAAAATTTTTACTTCAACAATTCAAAACCACGAGCGGCAATGCACTGCGCTCGTCGCCATGGGGTATTAGATGTTAATTCTCTTTATGATAAGTCCATACTTATAGTGTCAGTCTACACCATATAGGAAGCTACCCTGAAAATGTCATGCCTCTATCACCTCTTGTTTAAACTGTGCGTTAATCGTCAGTCAGTCGGCGACACATTTTTTTTGACATGTTTTTATTACCCGACTGCTAAAGAAGGAAGTACCAATAGACCAAGTAGAAAATGTACCATAGACAAATTTTAAAATTACATGTTTTGAGATCGAAACACACAGTTGGGGGCTGTTCTAAAACTGATCGTGAAATATTTGTATTCATTGTTTGCCACAATTTCTTACGAAAAAGTGCAACTTCGTTATTTTAAGAGCGTTGATATTTTTTTTTATTACTGTAAAATTTAGTCAATGATAAAAAGGAGGTATCGAACGACATAGCACTTGTCAAAATCGGTCAAGGCGGTTATTCTATAGGCCGTCTTATAGACCGTCTCACACAAACATACTTACCCCAAAAAAACATTACCCTCCTTGGATAGTCGGAATCAGATTGTACTTGTAATTTCCAAGATGGCAAATAATATGAGCGAAAAGCCGAAATAACGTGCTTCCTATGCATACAAAGTCAATTACGTAGTGTTATTACTTTAAACCGTTTTTCTCGTGTATATCAATTCTCGGTACAAAAATTTTATGAAACAACGATAAACAGAATTCTGGGTAAAGTTACTATTGTTTATTCTGTGATAAATGAATCATCTGCGATAGAGATAAAGGTTGAACTCGTAATTTAAAGACTTTTTACTTAAATACTGGGAAATATAGGATTTCCCGCCTAACTTGTAGTATTCCTAGAAATTTGTGAATTTTCTTGTATTGCTAAATAGGTAGTTATGTTAATTCTAAGATGAATATTATTGCAAGACATGGAACGCTTGGTGTTTCTTAAACTTGATGATGAGCGACGGTGTGGTCGACGAAAGAGTATGCTTACCTAGATGACTAGAAGATACCTATTTACTAGATCCGGATTTATCCGTGTTAGACTTGCGTTGGACCGCTAGAATAATGCTTTTGTATTGCATTGGTTTTATTTGTTGCCAACACAGATAAATGCGACAATGCCTGATTTAGTTGTAGAAATAAGATTTGATTGCAGAGTCCGCGTGGGGAAGTACAACATCTTTGCCATTACATCTTTTTGTTTCGATGCATAAATCTACGAAAGAATCTAGTCGTTTCCATGAACAGCTGAATAAAAGAGTCTTTAAAGTACCTTTAGTGAACTCGGCTTTCGCAAGCCGGCATCCGCACGCTCTCCTCCCACAGATTTATAACAAGGTTCTCAAATTGTTCCCTAGTTTAATAAACGAAAGAACACATAAATTTAAACAATTTATTCTAAGTTGGTTACTTACCCTGTCTTACAATGACACCGAGAGCGTAAGAGTTGGTGAACATTCTTTCACACAGTCATATACTCAAACATGATCGATGCCCTAACACATACACAAACACACATCATCGCTGCGAACCTTGACTCTTTTGAGGACCCGAGTATCGCAGTGATGACACACACACACACACCCATACATTTTATTTATTTATTTACATTTATATTTATTATATTTACATTTATTTATATTTTTTCATTTACTTACATTACTATTATTTTTTCCCTTTTTGTTGTCGCTGGGAGTCTTACTGTAGTCTGTAGTGTAAAGTTGGATATCATATTTTACTTAATGTAGTCTGTAGTGTAAAGTTGGATATCATATTTTATTTTTATTTTTCGATATGAGTTCTTTTTCTTTTTCCATGATATCACATAGGGGTACCTTTAACTCTTTAACTATGTTTTCGCTAATAGAGGTTCCCACAATACGGGCCTTGAGCCTAGTGTGGGGCCGCAGGATAGCCCTGGATTATGTAATCTACTATAACTATCGATAGGCATTTTTATGCACACAAACTCTGTATCCAAATAATGTAACGTTTCTATGGCAAATAAACTTTACTTTACTTTAAACTTTACTTTACTTTAATTCAACCGCCAAGCAGTAGTGTGTGAATATTATTATTTTCCGGATTAAAAGGCAATGTTTCCAGCGAACTTATAACATCTTGTCATCTCTGGGTGACAATAGCGCAGTCCACGGTTTTCGCCTTGTAGCATAAAAAAGTCACATGTCCATGTGTGGTTTATTTGTCCACGGTAAAATTCTTGTGGATTCCGTTAATTTCGATGTTGTAAAAGCTTGCAATGTTAGAGTCGTGTCATATTTTTTGTGCAGATCGTAAAACCCAAACATGGTGCGTTAGTGTTAAGCCGAGATAACGTTTCACTGAAAAAGTGTAAGTACTCAGTTGTTAAGGAAAATCTGTTTGAAATTTATAATTTTTGTAGAATTGTGTATCTTTTTAGGTACCTAACGTTTTGTTGTAACAAAGGCATGTGTCTGAAGATAGCCTTGACACAATTACGTAATGACTTTTAAGAAATATTTTATGTGATGCCTCTTCAGTTATTTTTTTAACTAAATAAAATTAATTGATAACACAGTTTAACTGCCTATATTTTGATGGCGGAAGGAAGTCCATAACTGATCTTACATATCGCCATCCAAATATGGAAATTATGTCAAATAATTACCCAATTTCTTGCACGTGTGACGTATGGCAAGTGTCAAGACTACTATAACTTGCCAATTCGTCTCGGCTTAAAATGTCATGATCGCTAAATATCACCATGTCGAAAAATGTCACGTTAGAAAAATGTCACGTTCACAATTTGTCACGTTTGCGAGGTGACAAGCTCGCAAAATGTCATTTTGAAAAAGTTACGTTCACAATATGTCACTTTCGCAAAATGCACGTTCGCAATTTGTCATGTTCGCAAGATCTCACGTGAGTATAAAGTGAGTATCTATAGTGATATAATAAACTAAATGATCTAGTATAACTTAATAATAATAATTATTATTATTTATTAGTATAATTTCTGTTTGTTTCTGTTTTGTATTACTATTGACATGTGGGACAAAATATAATATAATATAATTTAATTTTGTGTTCTAATTGTAATTGAATTTCTTTTTATGTGGAATATGGACCTTTGTATTCTGAATTAAATGATTTGAATTTGAAAAAAAAGATATAACCTAAATTATTCAATAGAATTACTTAATATTTTTAACCGGGCCCCGGGAATGTCCTAAAACTGCGACCAGAACCACCGCCGCATGGGCAGCAGCGTCTTCTTAGTAAACGATAAACATTTTGCGATCCCCAAGCCGCCTGCCACGTGTGGGGATTATGGCAACCCACCCATTTTCTAAGCGGGAGGTCTTTGTTTAGTAGTGGATGTCTTCTGGCTGATGATGATGATTATCTTATACTATGAAAACTAACTTGGTTTTGTAATTATACAACCCATTGTTCATATTAAACTTGAAATGATCAAAAAAAAAAATAATTTTGTTTTAATATAACGGGAATACTTTAACGTTAAAAATTAGTCAGTTATTCCGACTGTAGTTTCGATCACATTCGGTGACCTTTATCAAGGAATGCTATAAGCAAGAGCCCTCGCGACCGCGGCTTGCCTTGCACTCGATCAATTCAATTGCACTCAATTTTAACGCCCGTTTTATTAAAACAAAATTATTATCTTATTTTGATCATTTCAAGTTTAAAATGAACAATAGGTTACAATTACAAAGAATATGTACTTATCTGGCTATCGTATTTCGGTACGACTTGTGCTTGCATTTGTCATTTCTCATCAACATAACAAAAGCAATAATGTAAAATATTCATCTTACAGCCTCATCCCATGACCCGCTTCCGAATTTGCAATTTTCCGCTAAATTACAGCACACTCGCCAATCAGTACAGTGCAATGCTTCATAGCTTAGTGATGGGACAAATTACAAAACACAAGACTGAAAAACGTAAACTTTTTACTTGAATGCTTTGGAGAATGATTGTAACGTTTTTTAGGCTACTTATGTCTGTAGCGACATTCTATTCTATTATTTCTTTTCTATTCTAGTTTATTATATTCTATTCTCGATTGACTGGACAAATCTGTAGTCTCCAAAAAAATAAAAAATACAAAAGAAAAGTTTTTTTTCACTGTCCATCATAAAAAAATATTAGCTTATGATCATATGTGAAAATACTTATTTAATTGGTCATTAAAAACAAATGAAAGCCACGTGTCCAAGCGAATGTAAATTCCTGTGGAATAAAGATTTATGACTTTGACTTTGAAAAAAATTGAAAAATAGTAGTTAATTGTAGTTGATCGCTTGTTTTTGTTAATTAAATTATGGATGTAATAGTTTAGAGTAGAATTGCTAGTAAGCAAAATAGTTAAATGTTGTATTTATTTTATTTTTTAAAACAAAAAGCAGGAAACAAAAAAATATTGGTCTATACCATCGAAGAGGATCAGTATGTTTAAAGCTGCAGAACCTGAGCAGACAAGGAGGCTCGCACGCATATGAAATTTGCCGACACAAAGGCTTTCCCCACTTTGTCGTTGAGGGATGGTGACGCGGACACCTACCTGTGCAAATTGCAAACTAAAATTACATTTTAAAGTTACCATAATTTAATGCAGTCTAATAGCTTACGATAATCGGCCTGTGTTGATTATTATTATTTATTTATAACATAGCTACGGAACCCTACAATTCAAATTCATATTCAAAATTATTTATTTAAGCTTTAAATATTACCTATACAAGAAAAATATAAATTACGAAAATTAAAATAATATCAAAACATTAAACAAGTCAAACATTATGTTATGTCAAAATACAATAGTCACAAGACGCATTTGTCAAGTTTTATTTAAACTAGTATCGATCAATTTTGCCTTAATTTTGAAATGATTATAATGTTACTTATAATGTTATTTTTAATCTAGCATGGATCGCCCATTAAACAAACGTGCTCCATACTCAAAACTTCACAAATAAGGGCCAATTATCCAACGTGCTCCTCTATTGTAATGCTAAATACGTACAATTTCGCTTTGTAAATTTTATTTACTTGTTTGCAAGTCCGTAACTCTCTAAATAATCGAATTTGTCGTGTAATCAAATGAACAAGGACTGGATGTAACTTTTACTATCTAATTTGTTAGGAAGAAGGATAATCGTATTTCGGTTGCATAATTTTATTTGTTGTCGAGTCATTTACATACTTGAATAGGCTGTTATAAGGCGTCCTTCACAGTTAATTTGACCCTAGGGCATTAATTTTCTAAGATCATTAATCACACTAATATTATAAATGCGAAAGTTTGTGTGTAAGATGTAAGTATGTAAGTGTGTTTGTTCCCGTTCAACTCTGTAACGGCTGAACGGATTTGGATGAAATTTGGTATGGAGGTAGCTTATACACTGGATTAACACATAGGCTATCTTTAATATCTTTTTCTTTTTCTTTTCTTTATATTGATATATTTTTATCCCGAATAATTTAAGATTCCTGTAGGATAGCAGGTGAAACCGCGGGGCGCAGTTAGTCAAAAATAATAGTGACTAGAATTTTTCGTTTTGTCTTTTCGCAAATACAAAAAAAAATCTGTCGTGTGAAAAAAATATCTAATTGAACTACTTCTATAACTGACGAGATATATGATGCCCAACTGTTACTGTTTAAATATATTAAGTTTTTATAATTTGACCTATTATTATAAACGGTATTCTATTATAATGAGAAATTTCCGGCAATTTTTATTTTTGGTGCATCGTTTATTGCGTTTTTGAGGCTCCGTAGTTTTTCTAAGCAGTCACCAAAATGGCATCATGTTTGATTTCCCCTCACTACAAAACAGAGCATCACCGTGCAAAAGTATGCCGTTTTCAATACAGTACCGTATTGCGATGTAAATGTATAATTATTTAGCATCCTGCGTCGGCCTAACGGTGTGCCATTGTGACTGATGGACAAATGATTGTGGATTTTTAGGGTTCTGTGGTGGAAAAAGTGAAATGAAGTTCCGGCATTGCTTTATGTATGTTAATTATAGATCTATCCAGATTAAGTGCTTATGTCCCAACAACACAAAGATGTTTACAGTAAAATTTCTAGATGTATTGAGATTTCACAGCCAATATAATGACGAGCATAGTGCAATACTAAACAGGATATTGCACTTAGCAGGCGTTTATCTTTAGATAGTTGCTTACCTGTTGCTCACCTGCTCACACTGATTCAAAATTGAAAAATAAAAAACTACGATTATCTTAGTCTCACGTGAAAGAAACATCTAATACATATAATAATTCTGGGCTTTTCAGCTAAAATCTGCTTTGTCTCTCACTCGCAGTGATAATTCACATCAGCGAGAACTGACAAACCATTTAACGAAGATTTGTTCATATCGTGTGGGTTGTAAATGTGTATTTACAAATTTTCGATCAACTAATGAGCGGTTTTTAGTCTTGGTTCTATCAAACTTTTCTAGATGGCGATGCCGATCGAGGTTTCACAAAATATGTATTTTGAACTGGCCCGAAGGCCATTGTCTTTCAAAAACAATTGTCTGAAACTTGTTAAACGATATTTACTTCAAAGTCACATATTTGGTCTGCTTCTCACTGGACGAATACTACACTAAACATTATTAGGTATGTACCTACTTAGCTAATACTGCCAACTATCTATGACTAGCTTTATGGCACAGTGGGAGGATTTCCACCTGCTTTCCGGTTGTGGGCTTGATTCCTACAGGACAAACATTTGTGTGATGAACATGGATGTTTGTTCTTTGTCTGGGTGTTTCTATGTATTTACAAAATATAAAGTATTTATGTATTCCATCAGTTATCTGGTTCCCATGGTACAAGTTTGCTAAGTTTGGGGTTAGATGGCGCTGTTTGTGCAAATCGTCCACAAATATCTAATCCGTCGGTACTAGCTTTTTTTCAACGTTCTTTTAAAAGACCTAATTATAATTATCTACTGGACCCATCATTCTTCAACTGAACACTTTATTTTTCCCTCTTATTTTTTGCGACAAAGAGCCATTTGTGAAGGTAACCACTGGGCCGATTTCCGAGAATGAGGCTGATACGGAGGCTTCAAAGGTAGAATTATACTGAGGGTTTCCTTTCAATTTGACTAACTGTGTATGTTGGGATAATTTTTTTTCATGCATGAATATTTCGTAGGTATGTTTATTTGGGTTGAAAATTGGAAGGGAAGTCGAAAGACTTGATTTCAGGTTTTTTTTAAATTTTGTTTAACAAAATCCACAGAATAGAAAAACAAAACAATATTTACTAACAGCCAATTACGGACGTACATTTTATTACTAAACTACTAAATACAGTCTTATATTATTATGTGTCCGTGCGTGTATGTGTGAGAGGGTGTGTGCATGCATGTATGTGGGCGTGTGAGAGAGAGAAGAGTGGAGTATGAGGATGTATAAATGCGGGTATTTAAGTTCACAACAGACAAAATGACTAAGTATTTCATAAAAAAATAGAATAGGCAATTCCACTGTAATGTACAGGGTTATTTATATTTAGAAACTTCTCGCATGCAGCTGCTCTAGACATCATACTTAAGATATTGCTCTATGGCTTTTCACAGCGCCATCTAGCCCCTACCTGAGCAAGCTTGTACTATTGGAACCAGATAACTGATAGAATACATACATATACATTTGAGTACGAAATGACGTCTAGATGATACATACATACATTTGATTACGAGATGAAGTCTAGATGATTATTACAATAAATATCAATTCGCGTTTAACTGTGACATTGCATCATATATTCATATATTCATATCATATTCAAACTTAAAAACTGCGTTGAAATGAACTACTTAGCGACAACATTTCAAGAAGAACAGACCAATGGTTGGCAAGTTATCGCCGGACAAATATACACACATACAAACGCCGATAATTGTTCCCGTAGACCAAAACCTTGGCTTCGCTCGGTCAATAATCTAACTAGATACTCACATCCAAAGCACATAATCCGAAAAGCATAGCTGCGTGTGATTTAATTATATACGCATTACACTGATTCAACATTAGGTAGTGCGTATGCATTGTCTTTACCTAGTGCCATGTCAACATCATCACTAATTCTGCTGTTAATTGTCACAGCCCCGTGTAATTGGGTAAATACCTAGGCACATATTTACTTATTCGACGGTTTGGTTTTGGTTTAGAAATTCGTATTACTCATAGGCTATCTCGTTCGCGCATTTACAACTTTTTCAAAACATAATGTTTTCTTTTTGGACGAAACAAAAAGCAAAAGCTATTTTCCATCTTCTAAGCTCTTTCATTGCCAGACGACTTCCTCTGCTGAGCAAGGCCTCCCCCTTAGACCGCCAATCTAACCGTTTTTTTTTTACGGTACTGACTTACGTGACGAACAAGTCGCTCAGCTGATGTTAAGCGTCACGCTTCTCCATAATAGTTCAATGCCACCCAAAATTTGCAATTAACCAATCTACCATTAACATCCATCGGTTGGCTTCAAATTTTACAATATCATTTTTCTCATAAGTACCTTTCTTCCCCATCGGTTATCGGATTCTTGAACGATTTGGCCTTCCTAATACTGCCCATTGCCACTTCAGCTTGCAAACCCTATAAGCTATATTGGCTAGTTTGGTTCTTCGGCGGATATCTTCGTTTCGTCGCGCAAAGAAACACTGAGCATAGTTCTCTCCATTGCTTTGTGACTCTGAGTTTCTCCAAAAGGCCAACAGTTTCAATTTTCCATGTAAAGGTTTAGTTCTAGGACGTACTAGGGGATTCATCCTAAAACGTCGACTAGAACTACCGAAGGACGAACAGTAGCGTCCTCTTAGTAAACGGGGAGCGGTTCATAGCTTTATTGAAATAAAACGGCAAATATATTAAGATGAGCCTCGGAAAAGAACTAATAGGAATGAGATCGGTTTCAACTCGCGCGATATCGTAGGCTTTAATTTTGGTCAAATATATGTCCGCGGCTAATCAATAAATGAATTTATTACATTGTGAGCTAGCGAACTGCTAATAAACACATTTCTGAGAGACCTCTGATTTATCGAAAGTTCAAACCGTTACAACGTCTTATCACCACAGATGCGTATCCTTCAAAGTGTTTGTCGAGTGATTAACACAATTATAATAATTTAATAATAATACCGGTCTCAGTTATTGACCTCAAGTTTATCAACCTCGTAGTACTACAGTTTGTGTCTATTATATTATTATTTTACATATTGACTCATAGTTATATTGCGTTATAGAATTATGTATCTACGCGTCAGGTGCAACACCACTCAAGGCATAGTTAAAAGAGACGGTAAAACAATGAGGATTGGTCATCCTTTTTTTATTAAATATTGGGGGACGTTATTCACACAGTGCCATCTAGCCTCAAACTAAGCAAGCCTGTACTATGGGAACCAGATGACTGATTGAATACATAAATACTTTTTTTTTGTAAATACATACATAGAATACATAGAAACACCCAGACAAAGAACAAACACCCTTGCACATCAAACAAACGTTTGTCCTGGGTGGGAATGGAACCCACAACCCTCAGAAGGTGGAAATCCGCCCACTGAGTCACAAGGCTAGTCCTTAGGAAGGGCGACCACAAGCGGAATCAACAACATTCTTCAACCGTAACTGACTCCTACCGAGGTTTTAATAAGATGAAAGTTAGCGTTGAATTAATATAATCACAGCTAAGTGGGGTACTTTAACTTTAAAAATCTGAATTACAAGTAAAAAGTCTGAAGAAAATGAGTTTTAAATAAACCCTCAGAGCTAACTTTTTTTTTCTTTGTTCATCATTATGTCTATATTTTATCTCGCACAAAAAGCGACAGTTCTATTAAATTTCTCACCTCTCTTCACTGAAGATTTCAGCTTAAAAAATATTAAATTTTCATTGAACTTTGTAGCGCCAAAACTTGAAAAGTTTTTTCCTACTAGTTCTTAGATGAAAATCAAAATGTTTTTTTTTTTTTTGTTACTTCGCCAGCGTTTTTGGTTCGCTGCCTGTGGATAGTGACTGGAGCTCAGTTTTTTAAAGTTTAGTTTTTGTTTTCATTTTGGTGTTTGACGTATAGTTAAGATTTGTTTTAAATAACAATATGCTTTTTAATTCTTGTTTTTTTTCGTATTTGTTTACATAGTTAAGTAAGTATGTATTTCCTTGATTATTTAAAACTGATAGAACAACAAAGTAAAACAAATAACGTATCCTTGTAAAGTTTTGGCGTTACTAAACAGTGTGACAATTAGAGGGATACTGGACTGGACTAAGACTGGATAAGTATTTTTTTTTTCAAAACTTATTGCCTTTGCCTTAAATTTTCCAAATTATCCAATTTTAGTTAATAAAATGGCCACCCAGACACAAAAGTTCCAATTCGGCCAACAATGCTTGTCACCAAAATAAATTCGTACTAAATTTGACGTTGTCACATTACGCTTCCCGGAATATTTCCTTTGACGAGAGAGAGACACTTATTATGCTTTCCTGTCAGGTTTTACATTCGCTCCTGTCAAATATCAGAAGACTTGGCCGGCGATATTCGGCCGATTTAGTCCTAATATTGTGACATTTTAGCATGACTTACCAGCTAAATTTAGGTTTTAAAAAACAACTTCTAAGTTATAAGCGAAGGAACTACTAGTATTAATAACGTTACGTATAGGAAATAAACTTCAACTTGAAAATAGAAATGTATCCAAAAATACAATTAACTTAGGGCTCTGAAACTCAAATTAAAAACAACCTCAGAAACGACACATCATATTACAATCCTATAGCCAGAATGTGTCGTCAATACAACGATATTTTTGGTTCAGCAGAGAGCAAAGACATTGATATCTTTGATCATAAATTGTATCAGTTCAAAAATCAACTAAAAACTACTTTGTTCTAAATATTTCATTCCGCTATATAATTAAGAAAATAACTGTCAATAATTGTAGAGTTGTATGATCTATATACCTTTTTAAATGAATATTTTAATAGCCTCTTGCGTATGTTTACCTATTTCGCTAAATTAATAGTATCATGTTAGGCACATACAACTTTTGGAAAGTAGCCTAGTACGTAACCAAATTTATGCCTTCTCTTTAACCATATCTGTGTTACTTTCTGTTGTTTGTGCTATGAAATAAATAAAAATCTAGATCACTATGCGACAACACTCATAAAACTTTACCTCTCTTTCATTGAAATAACAAGTTGAGTTTCTTTGACATTGAAATACCACGTAAATACGTCTTAAACAGACAGCAAACTACTTACTTCGTTGAAAACAAATTAAACAGCGAAATTGGGCGCTGATTCAACTTCCTGTGTAACTGCCCAGTCATCCTCTCACATAGATCACGTATACACATGTTGAAAGTACAGAAACTTTATATCCTAAACGAAAATACGAAATCAACGCCACGTGTTTCAAAAGTCGTAAATTGGCAAACTCATTTTATTCTCCTTCGAACGAAACTGACGGATGTCTTCGCTCGATATGTATTCGAGATTTCAGTTCAATGCAACTTGCAACCTTGTTTACATTAAAAACAATTAAATAAGAGAGGTATTCTGAAGTGGTTTAAAATTTTAGCAGTATGACAAGGTTGTTATTAAAACAGGTCATTGTTCTTCTGTATTCATTTATCAAAGTGAGTGTAAAAATACGCGGTTTTTTCGTCTTACGTGCGAGTCTTGGGTAAGGAAATGTATTTTTGGAAAATGTAATTTAGGGACATTCCTTGAGGTTTTGAAGTTTTAATACTCAAATATTTTTTTATATTTTTATTTTAAAAGAAACCGCTGAAAGATGAAACATTGTTTTAGGTAAATGACACGAGAGCTCTGAAATTCTTGCTAAGTTATTTTATACCTGAGTATGTGCTGTAAGGAGGGATTTTAGGAAGCTAACAAATCATAATTCTGCCATACGGGCAACCACAGAATATATTTATATAGAGAGATACGAGATCGTTGTTCTGAAATGCCAAAGTTTGAGGCAAGCGCGTGTTGTGGGGACTGCGTCCAAGATTACTGGCGCCTATCAATGAACCAAGTGAGAGTAAATTTTTATAGTTGCATTTTGACTGATGCGTCGGCGCTTCTATCGTCCTGAGTACGGAATCTAGAGGTGATCTGTGTTTAAACAGAGGAACTGTGTAGCGAATCTAACACACATACGATCGCTAATTACTTTGCTCAGAACATTGCTTTCTCGCTCGCAAGAATCTTCTCGTCCAAAATCCCACAGTGCCTGAAGACAAGGGACCGGTGTGTTTTGCCAGTTATGACATATGGAACTGAAACGTGGTCCTTAACAGCTGGCCTTTTGGAGAAACACAGCGGGCGATGGAGAGAGCTTTGCTCGGAGTTTGAATGCACGATAAAATTTGGAACGAGTTTATTCGCCGACGAACCGAAGTCACTGACGTGACGTAGTTTTCAGGTTTTGCAAGCTGAATTGGAAATGGCCAGGCCACCGTTATCGAAGAATACTGATGGGAAACTGATGAGTTATAAGCGTTCTTGAGTGACAACGCCAAGCTGGAAGATGCAGCGTAGGTAGGCCTCCCATTAGAACGACAATTCGAAAGTTGCGGGCAATCGATGGATGCATGTTGCAAATTGTCATTCAGTGTGGCGGTCTGGGTAGGCCTTTGTTCATCAAGTGGAGGTCTTCAGGCTGTTGTTGATGATGATGATGACTATATTCTGCTCCATACTTTTTGGTTGTGATGGTCATACTTAGTGCTTTTTAATCGGTTAGGAAGGGGTTGTGAGGAGGTTATATCCAAGTTAGCGAAAAACTTGTGTTCGACGACTTTTGAAAAATCACAAAAAAAACAGCAGTTCCATAAAAAATGCTCTTGGAACGTCCAATAACGTTTGGCACAGCTTTTCTTTTTTTCTCTTGAGTTTTCAAAAGCCGCAAGCATCAAAAGTTGTTCGCCATCATCAGTCAGAAGACGTCCACTGCCAAAACCCGTCCCCATAAAAAGGGGTGGTGCCAAAACCCCGACGCTTCGCATAGGCGGCTTGGGAATCGCAGAACGTTCACATCACCAAGGGAATGCTGCTTTCCAATCTCTGGTAGTTCTGATCGCAGTTTTAGGACATACCTAAATAGCATCACATTTTAAACACGCATGTATTTATCGGCATGTACGAAATCTGTAGCAGAGTTTGAAATTAAATTCCGTCGAACGGGTGCACCGACGCAGCCAAAAATAACAAAGTAAATAAATAGTGTACAGCTCCTGAATGCAGAGTGCACACAACAATACCGATGTTGGTTCACGTACGTATTAGTTTAATTTGACGAGGTAAAAGGAGAGTTTGAGCGATTGCGGTGAAATTAGTTAGTAGGTAATTTAGTTGAATTGAAAAGGTACAGCGACAACGTTTTTTTCTTTAATCTTTGTTTATTACGGACCTGTGTCGCTTCGTGACTATGTCAGCTTCATTATGGTCACCAGTCGCCTACTAAGAGAATAGTCCTCCTGCGAGGTTTTGGCGCATTTGATATTTGAAATTGTATAGCTATCGCTCTGTTTGTCGTGCGTGAAATAGAGAGTGAATTTTCCCAAATTTTTGATGAAATTAGCGTTTCGGGGGTAGTCTGTTATCAGCCCCTAAATCTTAACAAAATCTTTTGTTTGTGGTGTCAACGGCTTGGATAAACCATCTTCTTTGCCACTATGTTTTGTTTTTCAAAAAAAGTGCCCATAACAAAGAAGATATAATTATTAATGCCAAATTAAAAAAAAAAAAAAAAACATACTAGCACAGTTTTCCAGGATGTAGATAACATATAAAAAATCATCGAAATCGGACAAAATTAAATTTAGTCAGACTACGCTTTTTGTATGGAAAAGACGACGGTAAACTCTATTCTTAAGAACCTTACACAGGAGATCGACTACGTTTAAAGGTAATCGTCCATTTTCAGCTCTACGCCAGACCAGCAGCGCCGCCCCGTGCGGACGACGAATGGATACCGCGAGGGTGCCTCCAGAACAGCGCGCGGGCACCGGGTTGACAACGAACTTCTGAGACTGCTGTTCGGGAACTGTTCGAGAGATGTTCTGGCGCAGTTGATAAATGGACGGCGTAAACCGAGCAGAGAAACAAACATTAAATACTGCAATTTTCAGGTCTTTGCATTAAATTTTGTGTTTTTATTTTGTACTGTTAATCATTTTACAACTTTAAATTGTAGTAGCTTGGTTATATATTTGGTTGTAACTAAACAGACGTCAATTTACGTTTACGTGTCTCGAAAACGTATAAATTTACGTTTGATTCTGTTTACGCAGTACGTTGAGGTTTACGCTTGTTCTCTTCGCACTTGCGGTATTGTTTATTTCGAGTATGTACGTTCTCAGATAGCACGTTCGATGCACAGACAAAACGTAATTTATAACTGGTGATCTAGATTCACAAGTTGATGGTTTGAGGAATAATTCTGAATTAAATAAACATATGGAATCTTATGTTATATAATCAGTAAAACAACAAGATGCAAACAGAGATACTATTTCAGTGTGAAAAGCGTATTAAGGGTCGTCATTCGTCATCATCAGCCAGAAGACGTCCACTGCAGAGCTGAGGCCTCTTCGTTAAGTATAAGCGCAATGCTACGTAGTTGCACTATGGTGTTGATTTTGGGGTGCCATTTTCTATATACCAAGATTTGAAAAATTCTTTCGCTCTTTTTATAATTAACTTTTTTTTTTAGTAACCTGACGCAAATAGAAAGGTTTATTATAACTTTTATTTTTTTGTTAAATACCCGCGCGGAGCCGGGGCGGGCTGCTAGTCTAAAATAAACTAAGTTTGACAGCTCCAAAATTGTTCCCACCCCTTTCTCCCATATTGAAATGAAAAGAGATGCAGATAATTTAAGTCATACCAGATATTTATCAAACAACCTATATAGCCATTAACTGCTCGTAATATGCAACTGGCGAGAATAGGAATAAAACAAATTTATTATACTCTTCTTGTACGTCTCGGTGCTGTGCCTCCTGTGATCAAATTCAGCAAAGATACCATAATTATCTGTACCGCGGAAGTAGTAGCTCTAAATAAATAAATAATAAATAAATAATCTAGGACATTTTTGCACACACGGTCATTTGACCCCAAACTAAGCAAAGCTTGTAATATGGCTGCCAGAGACTGATATACGTACATAGATATTTTTAAATACATACTTATATTGATATTAACACCCAGACATAGAACAAACACAAATATTCATCACATGAATGTTTGTCCTAGATGGGGCTCGAACCCACGCCCCCAAATACAAAAGGTAGGTTCACTACCAACTGAGCCACCGGGGGAGTCATTTGACTGCGTAACTCATCTGATCGTTTAATTTAAGCTTGTTTCAAACTATTCCAATGATTCCCAACTATAGGTACCTATCCATAACACCGATCCCGGTTGACGTGGGTTTAATCTGCGCGATGTCAGGGTCGGTTACCTTACATGATTGATGGCCGACTGCTAATGCACTCTTGCATGGTTGAACCGAGGCGATAGATCCCGATTCGTTTTGTTTCGTTGTCCGGTGAAACATGTCAGAAATCTATCTACGTATTAGGTTTGCAAGATTTTTAAAATAATAACAATGTTTTTTCAATGTCTTCTCTGTAATTTCATATAAAAAATAAAATTGTTAAAGAGAGCGGAATCAGGCGTACCGGGTCTTAAGGTCTTTAACTAGCACCAAATTTCCATTAAACTTTGAGCCCCTCTTACATTTGGAAAGTATTCCTTTTTGATTTAATTATGTTGCATTATGTTGTTCTCCTAGTACTTAGTTGCAAATCTTTGAGAAGTAAACCAATCTCAAAGTTGCAAATAGTCAATGAAGTGCCGTAACCAGAAAGAGATAACATGAGAAAAACAAATTAAAAAAAATATTAATTTAATAATCCGAAAAAAGCATGCACTTTGTTATTATCGAACTAGTAGTATAATAAAATAAAAATAAATAAATATAAAATAAAATAGACTGCACTACAAGAGTAAAATTAAAAACAAAAAATGCTTCAGACCGTGTGCCTAATGTCAACGTTTTCAGGCCGCTAAAATATGCAATAGTTGCAATAGTATGCAAATATGCAATTGTTGTTGATAAAGGTCCAAAGTAACGGAATAAACAGAATATAAGCGTAATAAGTACCTATCTGTCATAATATTATTAAATTATTGAAATAATTAATTAGTATAAGACAGATAATAATTAAAACCACTTATAAAAAAATATATACTGAAAAGAGATTTTAAGGGGAAAATGTAAAGAGATCTAAAAAGGAATCTAAAAGAAGATGTGATACCTGTTTGTAGTTTTGTTTAGCAGCGTGATTAAATCTACAGACAAGCGATTTTAGGTTTGATACTTTGATCTTTCCGATTAAATCCATATAACTGTATCAGCGTTTTAAACATCCCACTGCTGGGATGCCTACTCTTAAAGGGTGATTACAGATTAAGCCGTATCCGCCACAATTGGCTGATCCCCGCACAATCCGTCCAAACCAGAATCCCTACAAACGGTTCATCAATTTGATTAGTTCACCGAACCCAACACCTATTGTCACATGCCCTGCGCCGGCGCAGATAATATGCTATTATCTAATAATGAGTACAATGAGACGCGCCCCCGCGCCGTGCTCGCATTCGAACTAATGCGATGTATTTGTAATACATATCACACTAATATTATAAATGCGAAAGTTTGTAAGTGTGTAAATATGTTTGTTCTCGTTCAACTCTGTAACGGCTGAACGGATTTGAATGAAATTAGGTGTGGAGGTAGCTTATTCCCTGGAATAACACATAGGCTAATTTTTATTCTGAAAAATGTAACCGTTCCTAATAAAGAATAAAGAATAGCGGGTGAAAACGCGGGGCGCAGCTAATGATAAATATTTGGTGGACGTTTTTCACACAGCGCCATCTAGCCCCAAACTAAGCAAGCTTGTACTATGGGAACCAGATGACTGATAGAATACATAAATACTTTTTTTTTTGTAAATACATACATAGAATAGTCTAGGCTAGTCCTTAGGATGGGCAACCACAAGCGCAATCAACAACATTCTTCAACCGTAACTGACTCCTACTTTTTTTTTTGTTGTAAATACAAAGATAGAATACATAGAAACACCCAGACAAAGAATAAACATCCATGTTCATTGTACAAAAATGTTTGTCCTGGGTGGTAATCGAACCCACAACCTACAGCTCAGAAGGCGGAAATCGTCCCACTGAGCCACAAGGCTCAACAAGGCTTATACACGTAGAGAGAGAAAAAAAACATTTGCTAAGCCTGCCTCGTGATTAGTATTTTTGTCTGTCTTATGGTTTGTATTTTCAGCAATCTCTTGACTGGAATTTTTGGGTTGTGCTATCTGCCGCACTTAGGCCATAGTCCGGCTCGGTGGCAGCGTCACCAGCCGATTACAGTTTGTATATTTTGCGTGTGTACATTTTGCTAGTATGTACATTTTACGTATGGTTACCATTTTGCTTGTTGTACATTATAAGCCTATAAAGTGCCCTGCGATCATGTTTTGTTTGTCTACCAACTGACATATTTCTCTCTCTACTGACATTGTAACACCTCACGTGATAGACTGACATGTTTAGAACCAGAAGATACTTTAAGGATATCATCTATTATATTTATTTGAAACATGCCATAATAATCATGCTTTGTTTGTCTACAGACTGACATATTTATCTGTCTACTGACATTGTTACACCTCAAGTGATAGACTGACATGTTTAGAACCAGAAGATACTTTAAGGATATCGTATATATCTATAAAATTTGAAAAATTCCATAAAATCGGGACGAAAAACGAAAGAAAATGTGAAGTGCTAACACTAATATCTAAAGTACGCGAGATATATCTATAGACTTTCCAGACTAAGGTCGAGATCTTTTCGATTAGAGTCCCAAGTGGCTAACTACAACTTGCGTATGATGTCGAGAGTACCGTGGCTGGTAAGACTGGTGTTATTATCCAATCTTACGCGCGTTATTGTATTACATCAACAAGCTTGGAGTTCATCCTTCTCAATAAACTTTAATTGCCAAAATTTTGATGTACTTACGAAAAAAAAAACTTATTCTATAACCCAACTGAATTATAGCAACTTTAAACAGCTTTTTAAGCATTATTTTAAAAGCAATCCGTTCTACAAATTTACTGAAAATTATACAATTAAAAATGCTCGGAGCTATTTTAATTATATTACGGTTTTTTTTCTCGTGTTTTGGCTTCACACGTTGTGTATTTAGCCAGTGTCAAGTATTGTAATATTTCAGGTGAAGTCAAATATTTCACAAAAATAAATCTCAGTCACAGTCTAAGTCAAGCAAACTAAGTCACGGTCAAGTCCAAGTCATGCCCCAGTAAAGTGGTGAAAACTTTACTAGTGCCTTCTATGGAGTTTTGGAAACAACACGAAAATTCACGTTTCACGACATTATACCATTCACCAACACTCGTGCATGTTCACGAACACTTAACGGGTAAAAAAAACACCGTTTTTACACATTAACACTCGAAATAACACAAGTTTTGGAAAATAATAGAATGAGGCGACATGACTTCTTCACGTTCCCGCCAAAAACTCCCGGTTATTCTTTAGCGCTTCGCGGCTTAAAAACTTTCATACTTTTTATGGGGTGGATTTTTCGAAGGAGAATCCGAAAAACACCATCGAAAAATCCACCCATACAAAAGGTTGAATATTTTTAAGGCGCTGATTTGGAAATACTATAAGAAAAAAAAACATAACTCCTAGACTACGAAAAATCGTAGAACATACATGTGGTATTATTTTAAACCCTTGGTATGAAGAACCTAATTTATTCCACCGTTTAGTTATGATATTATCTACTTGAATACTTTAAGAACTCTCTTCTCCTTTTTTTTTACGAGGGGGAAATCTTCACAAGATACTCGTCTGCTATGGGGAGCAGCCGGGTTATGTGGGATTATACCAACTAAACCCCAAGGTGGCCTGCCTTGGTGCTTGACCGAGGGCTTCGGGATCTCCAATGGAACGCAACAGAGACTTTAAGAACTCCTACAAAACCTTCGACCGAAAATAGCTCTTTTTGGCATTTTGCGGTCAAACGCCTAGCCTGTCGACAGCGAAAAAATGGACGATAGCTACTTAGAAAATATTCTTTGTTAGTTTAGTATTCTTGGAAACAAACAGACAAACGGAGTTATCGGTTCCATCTTCAGGAAGGAAAACATTCCTGCAACAGAAGGTTGCTCGACAAAACATCATGTAGGTGCTTTAAATTCCTAACTTGGCGGAAGGTAGGTATAAGGTAACGTGAGTAATCGTAAATTTTCTAGTCACGATGTTTTGTACATGGTTATTCTTAAGGGTGTCTACACATGGCCTGACCTGACATAGTGTGAAAGGGACAGCTAGATTTGAATTTCACGAGAGCAAAAGAAAGAAACTTTTAAGGTTATATATAGCTTCTTCCTTTCGCTCCCCCAGAAACTTATATATACCCATCTCTTTCAAACGACGTCAGATCAGGCCATGTAGCGAAGCCTTAAAGTAACCAAAAAATATTTCGGTAGGAGCTTCCCTCTATTGTTCATGATTTTACACAAAACTATCCCAAAACCAAAAAAAAAATACTTCGTATCGTTTTTTTTTTTTTGTTTTTTTTTAATTGCACTTTGGGAGACGTATAATATGTGTAATAAGACTGTATAGCATAAATAATTACTTTTGTTATTATTGAGTGTGAAGAGTTTTTTTTTTAAAATTAATATTGAGTGTGTAGCGTACTTAAATTTTATTATTAATATAGAGAACTAACAAGCAATTAGTAATTATGTTAAATCACATCAAAATATTATAAGTATTATAATTAATCCGGTATTTTGAATACGATTTAAAACATGTTTGCGATAATGCACGTGTCCTATTGTTTACAAAATTAAACGCTTCACGTGTCAATTCACAGCTTTGTCACAATGCAAATTGCTAGCACCCTTTGAGAGAATAAAGGTACTTTTGCGTTTTGTTAATGCGACAAGGTTTCAAATGACAGAGGTGTTTGATAGTCAATACAACGCAGTACATTTACTGCGAGTCGCAGTAAATGAAGTTTGTAGGTAATTACGTTTTATTTTACTTCATAATGTTATCAAAATGTGGTTTGTTAACAATGCCATTGTTATGTAAAGGGTACCACTTGACCATGGTTCATAAATTATAGATACCTATTTATCAGTTTGCAACTGCGTAGACGATTAGCAGCATTTTCAAGTTCCTGGATATGTTTGGTTTGCTTTTATTTGAGCGTTTACTTACTTGATGACCTGACATCGTATGAAAGGGACAGCTAGATTTGAATTTCACGGGAGCAAAAGAAACAAACTATTAAGGTTATAGCTTCTCCCTTTCGCTCTCCCAGAAACATATATAGCCATCTCTTTCAAACGATGTCAGGTCAGGCCATGTAGCGAGGCCTTTATGTAACGTCAACCAAAATACGATTTGTATGAAGTAAGAGCAGTGACATCTACAATTGTACACGGCGCTACGCGGCGCTGCTTTTATTTCATACAAATTTTAATCAATTGTCTATGTCTATCGCTATGTCACCGTCACCTGTCATCTGTCAGAAGAAATGCGTTCCCGCCTTTCTTGACCCGGTTGACAGGAGTAGTCTACATTAACGTAAGTTCCCGGCACCGGTAATTATATAATAGTAGTGTGCAAAGGCGGTGTTTCGTGGACACGTAGAGTTAAGCGCAATTGTTTTTAATTTTTGTAATTGCGTTTACCTATTCGATCGCGTTTACGTTAACTATGCTTTGTATGAAGTAAGAGCGGTGACATCTATGACGCTGCTCTTACATCATACAAATTTTAGTTAACGTTAACGCGATCGAGTCAGGGTGTCTACACATGGCCTGACCTGACAGCGTGTGAAAGGGACAGCTAGATTTGAATTTCTCGGGAGCAAAAGAAACAAACTATTAAGGTTATAGCTTCTCCCTTTCGCTCCCCCATAAACGTATATATAGCCATCTCTTTCAAACATTGTCAGGTCAGGCCATGTAGCGAGGCCTTAAGTAAACGCATTTGGAAAAACTCGCACTCGCAACTCTCATGTAGTTATCGTATAGACGCGCTTAAGTACGTAATACACGCTCTCCCGCTCGCACAATCAACATATTATTGACTAGCTGATGCGCGCTGAATTTCGTACGCAGGCTTAGGGTTCAGAACTGAGACTCGGACATTATGCTCCCAAATACAAACGACGAACTTCCACAAAAAGTTTAATTCCTTATGTATAATACCTGAAATGCTTTTTAAACCTTTTGTGCTCATTCTGATCAAATTTTATAAAGAACTCCTGTGCTCTTCACGCTTCTTGACCGGTCGGGATGATTGCGATATCCTAATCAGTCATTCAATTTCATGTTCCTTGATGGAACCCACAGAACCCAAAGAGTACTTTCGACATATAAATTTATATTGAATAGACCCTATAAATTTACCAGAATATACCTAATAATAGATAAATCTCAGTTATTATAGTATGTAAAACCGTCGAATTAATATATAAACTAAAACTTTTTATCTGATGTAATAAAGAATTTTATTCTGTCTTTCTATACAGGGTTATTAGGAAAGGGTATGCTAAGCCGAAAGGCGCTCATAGTACTCATCATTATAAACAACTTTTACTATGGGACCAACCCTGAAATCGAGAAAAAAATATCAGCTGTTCCATACATTTTGTCGAGTGTCATTGACATTTTTCTATGGAACAGCTGATTTTTTTTTCTCGATTTCAAGGTTGCTTCCATAGTAAAAGTTGTTCATAATGATGAGCACTATGAACCCATTTCGGCTTAGCATACCCTTTCGTTATAACCCTGTATAATTAAAAACGTTGATTGTGCGAGCGAGAGACCGTGTATTACGTAAAAACGCTATAACTGCACTATTCTGTTTTTAACTCAACCGAACCGCGCTGAACGTTTAAACGAAAGGGCATTGAATTTTTTAATAATTTACTTTATGATTCACTTCCATAATTGGTGCCATGAATAATCATAAAAATATTTGCAATACTCACAACATTTGCATTTTATTTTGTTTTACGAATAATTTGAGTTTTTATAGCACTTAAATAATTTTAAAGTGCATCCATGTGATTTAATAACTTCGCAGTAAAATGTTTTGACTTATTCAAAGAAGATTTTTACATAATTATTGAAGTGTAAAATTAGTGTAAATGCTATTATTTAATACGAATAGCTGATGACGGCGACTTTGTTCGTGTAGTGTTGATCTTGCTACGATGCAACTCGACATGTACTGAGTACCACATATCGACATTTACTGAGTACATGACAGCTCACATGTACTTACTCAGTACATGGTATGTACTAGGAAGATGACATGTAATAGGTACACGGTACATGACATGTACATGACAGTACGTCATGACATGTAATAATCACAATTTGATTAGGTATTCAATTTTCGGCCTTAGATGTGGAAGCGTTGATAGCTCAGTGGTTAGCGCGTTCGGATCACACGCCGCAAGCGTGTGTTCAGATCCCAACAATGAGCTTGAGTTACCGGTGAAAGAAAACATCGTGAGGAAACTTATATAGCATGGTGGTCGGCTGGCTAGCTATCACCTATCATATTCTTATTCCCCCCCGCCCATTCTTCTATCGGACAGCCAGGACCTCCAAAAACCGACACCGTTTCATGGTTGATATACCAAAAACTCGTACGAAACGGTTTGATTCCACTTTCTTTCTTTATTACTTTCTTTATTCGAACTGCTGAACAGTGTAATGCACTGCCCGAGTGGGATTTTCCTGATAATTATAATCTAGGTGTCTTCAAGTCGCGAGTGAATCGGTTTCTTCTAGGCAAGCGTGCTCCATCGTAGGCTGCATCGTCGTTTAACATCAGACGTGATGGCAGTCAAACGCAAGCATATAAATAATAAAAAATAAAAAAAACACAATTTGAAAAGCTGTCGCTCATGGTACCTATAGTTGTATTCTGGCAGCCCACGGATCATTCTAGATACCGCATTACAAGATCGTTTTTAACGACAAAAAGTCACCTAGTATCGTTGAAAAATAGTTCTATCAAAATCCATCTTGAGATTGGTGTCAAGCACTCTCAGAGTTACTGGCTAGTCAAAGCATTAAAGCGTCACTTGTATAGCTGTCAAAATTCACAAGATTACATAATTAGGATTTCTATACACGTTTCATAAGAATAGTAGGGTCTCAGATGTTTGACGCGAACTTAAATATTTGATTGGCGTTTCAGTAGTTATTCCTATTTTCCTTTTAAGCTACGGAATCCTAAAAAGGTTTAGGGATCGGCCAAAAAAGAGCCAAAAGGGATTGCTGTCACTTGCTGCCTCTTCATCTCTTATTAATCCGTCGAGAAGTTCCGTCGTTAGCTTACTTTAAACTGAGCGATGACAGCCAGATGACAGACATGAAAATCCTTATTTTGCAATAAGGATTTTCAAAACTTTATAAAGGAAACATCAAGGCCAAGTCAAGTGACATTAAGTATAGATTTCGAAAACTTTTGTTCTTTCGTTTTAATATACTTACTAAACACATTTACACTCGAAATGTGGGTAAAATTCAAAAAAAAAAAATTGTGATACTTTTTTTCTATGGCCATATATATTTTTATTTTTTTTAACCCCCCAATCCACCTCTCAATTCTCAATTCAAAAATAGTTGGCAAACCTAAGCGACTACCGCTCTGTAATCCGTACAAGACGGCTAATGACGGCTGTATATTTTATTTTTTTATTTTTTACTTTTATCATTAAATCCATTCAGCAGTAATGAATTTACGACGAGCTTTGGTGTTGACAGTCAGTTTTGTATTTCAATAAAAAAAATATGCTTTATAAAATTATATTTTAATCAAGAAGAAATAACCAAAGTATTTTTCCTCATAGTTTTTCAGCAACAGGAAAACCACGGTTTAAATTCTCGGTACTGAAGTTGGCATCATGAGCTGTTGTTTGCAATTATATCATTATTTTGTAGATCGATGTTACGTGATAAATAATGCTGTGTATGCACTTTTTTTTTTGTTCTACTGACGGACGAGACAAGCAAGTCTCTCGCCTGATGTAGTTGACTGACTGACGAGAGAAGTAACAGGATAATGCTCTTAATTACTTTTACTGCTTCGTAAATGGCAGACAGTATGACTACGGTGCTAGTTATTGTGTATATTCGAATTGGCATTATAACTGTTTGTGATGATTTCCCATTTTCAAGAAATACAGACATTAAAAACTGTATTACTATTTTTTTCTTAAATAAAAGTAAGTCAATTAAAAAAACCCAAAAAATAAGTAAAAGCCTATAAAAATATATTAATAAAAACACACACAATTTTTGCACACTTGTGTTCATTAAAGCTATTTAAGTCTATTAAGTTTCATACATATTTTACAATTTTAATATAAAATAAAAAATATAATTATAAATGTAATAATAATAATGTAATATAATTATAATAATATGATTTGAAATAATAATAATAATTATTTATTATAATAATATTATAGTTATATTTTTTTCTATTTTCATCTCTTGGTTTATTCTGTTTTCTCATAGTTTGCGGCAACATACGATTTTTGTCAACATAAACAACATAAACTTTCTCCTTGCAAAATTTCATACACACATCGGTTTGTCATCGGTAAATAGTGAAAAGGTAAAAGAAGGCAATGAGACAGATGTGAAAATTCTCCATTCCCATTAGTTTTTTGAACTAGGAATTTTGAACAACCATCACTCTTTTCCGAATCCATTTTCTTGATGCACCTTTTTAATCGCCGAATCCCGAAACTCAATTTTCCATAAAAATAGGCACGTTACGTAGACGTGCCGAATTGACGCGCGTCAATTCTGTATGGAAGTCGACGCATACGACACACGTCAAGTGTGAACACACACAATATAAAATATATGGTCTGACTATGACATAAATCTAACTGCCAGACATAAGTACTGTTCAAGGCACGCTATTTTGTCTGACTCTCAGTATTTTTTTAGTTGCTACTAGTATTATCCCTCAAAATGTATTTGACTACTTCCTGAAGACCCTTTGCCCTGGATTACGGATATTTATAACCTACGACAATTTATCAATTTTATATTTATCGATAACATTAAAACTTTATAGTTATCGGTCACAGTTTTATAAAAATAGACATCGATATAAAGCAATGATAAAACGCCAAATTAATAGTTTCATGCCTACATTAACATTTTATCTGCATAATAGTTTATTAAACCTTTGCGGCGGCAGATAATATAATAAACATTCAAATTGGCTCAAAAGCGGAATTATTTGTTTTTATTGCTATCAGTGAATTAGGTGCTGCGGTTAAATTGTAGCGAATTCTGAGTATGGACGTTCGGTCTGATCAAACGTTTGGCAAGGAGCGTGAAATACAGAAGGCTCAAAATATTATTAATGCGACAGTCACTCAGTCCGTCTCTTTCTTTCTGTTTGTTACCTTTTCTTCTCGGATGACTAAAGACTGTGCTGCTTAGTAGCTCAGGGGAGTCATGAACGCAGATTTATAATATACTAGTCGTTACACGTGACTTCGTACGCGTGAACCAACAAAAAAAAAGATACTCTATGTCCATCTATGACCCTTAAGCTATATCTATGTAAATATTCAATGTTAAACTGACCTGGCTTAGAATATTGGATTTGTTGATTTTCAAAGTTTTAAAACGCCAAATTGAGAAATTGTCGTAGGTTATAAATATCCGAAATCCAGGCCAAAAGGATCTTCAGGAAGTAAATGATCAAATACATTTCAAAGATAATACTAGTAGTAACTAAAACAATACTGGGAATCAGGCAAAATAGCGTGCCTTGAACAGTACTTATGTCTGGTTGTTGGATTTATGTCATAGTCAGACCCAACGTTTCATATTGTGTGTATTCACACTTGACGTGTGTCGTATGCGTCGAATGACACACACAATCGACGCGCGTCAATTCGACGCACGTCAAAAGCAACGTGCCGATTTTCATAAAAAAATTACGTATAAACGACATGCGTCGAAAATGACGTGTCAGCTTTCAAAATAACGGGATATGAGGAGCAGAAAAGCAGTAGGAGGGAGCAAGAATTAAATAGAACTGACGGATGTACGTCAGTCCTGACGCATCCGTCGGCCCAAGAAAAATTCATCAATTAGTACTAAAAAAAATATTGTACTTATAAAAGTACATAATTATTATAGCTTATTATATTATATTTTATTATATGAATTATATAATTTGTACATAAATAAGTACAAATTATATTTTAACAAGCAAAGCTTTGAAGCTAGCATAGTTGGTTGTTGCGCTTACAAACGAATCTTGCAAGATTCAGCTATTCGGTGGAGGAGATACGTATGTATAAGTAAGGCGGAGATGGGCATGGAGTGCCATCCCGCTCGTGCTAACTTACTCGCACCCTGCGAGCGAGCAGTATAGCAAATGATTACCATCACCACTTACACAATAAAACCCAAGGCTAGGCAATAATTCACTGAGTTCAGTCAGAGTAATGTCACATCTGTACAAGCTTCTCAATCTCAGATCTGAGTCACGGAACAGCTGCGTCTACCATTTACAGATAAGTTATTTTATTCAAATCTATTCCAATTATTAGAAATCAGTATTATTTATTATATGATTGTATATTATTTTATAATGAAGTGCGTTGACGTATAATTATCTTAATTACTAGCCTATTTGATTATCTAAGTAGCTAATTTTAGTTTACGAAAATACCTACATAATTAACAGAATTACTGAAAACTAGAAGTTCTTACGTCATGGCTCATAATCTCTTACATCAGTAATATTCTGCTTCAATTTAGTAAAAGTAGGTAATTGAACTTAAGACAATTTTAGTAATCTTTGTTGTGGTGAGTTTATTTGTTCCAATGATAAGGGCTCACCCTTATTCCAATAATGAAGGTCCCTAAAAGCTGCGTTGCTTAAAATTTTAGCTTTTTGAAATGGAAAAAAAAAAAAACTTAGTTTTTTATTAATGAAGACGAAATTAAAAGTAGCTGTATTTTTGGCATACAGTTTTGGAACTAAGAGGATATCAGATACTAACGTGTATTTAGGGTTAGTAAAGAGAATTGAATGGAACTTGGCTAGGATTATAAGTAACTTATAACCCTGTAGTAATTTTAATGCCCCATTTCAACCTTTCAGGAAATTATTTTCAGAAAATCCTCAGTCACCTTTCTTTGTCTTATGCTCACTTTAGACACATAAACCTAGTTTCATTGCAGTAGCATGAAAAAAATAAAAATTCCATACAAAATTTGGGGGTCAACTTTACCCTTGTAGTGATGGAATTTAGCAAATCCGTTGTTATTTTTCACCTAGACCTTACAGGAGTATTGGGTTCAAATTTCACATCTCCATCATATGCGGTTTGGTCTATGCGCAAGGAATCACCTTGAAAGGGATCTTTTATATAGATAGATAAACTCTTTAAAGTTTACACCAAATTTTACATACTTAGGAAAAAAGAAGCTTAGGTGTGAGATGCCGCTGTAACCTTGAAGACTAGTGTTACAGCTGGCTACCTTATCACTGAAAGCCATCTTTCCAGGCAAACTTTATCTTACAAAAATAACAACAATCAAAAATTAACAAACACACACTACCGTCGATACGTAAGTGGATACATAGGTATAGGTAGGTACAAGTTCCAACATGAACACGGACTATTTGTAGTAATTCACGTTTATACTTAACAGACAATAAGGCGAGCAAGTAAACTCGGTCAAATACCTACTGAGGGATTACTCACAAGGGGACTGTGCGCACAGTAAGGGAAATACGCGGATTCTGTTTTACATTATAAGGTATGTGTACAGAGTGCCTTGTGCGAGTTTTTTTCAATTGTTTTAGATTTTCGTGGTTGTTTACTATAAGTGCTAGATGTGCAACACTTAATTTTCATACAAATCATAGTAAAGTTAAGGTGCAACGTTTCGCTTAGCGCGGCAAATTCAAATTTTCTGGCGTTTTTTGTCAATTACAGCTTAATTACTCAACGTGGGTTCATGAAAATGAATTTTGCGACAATAAATAGGTCGTATGTTTATTCCTATTCTGTTTACCTGTTTAGAGTAAAATTGACATTTTGATCCGAAACCATAGCCCGTTTGAATCCAATCATATCAAGTCATAATTATTGTGATTAGCTGCAATTTTCTTACACCCGGGTGCGACCAGAACCACCGGAGGACGAGCAGCAGCGTCCTCTTAGTTAAATAGGGAGCGTTTCTTGATCTTCAAGCTGCCAGCCAAGATTGGAAATTATGGCAACCACCCCGTATACGGAGGCTATATGGAGGCTCCGTCCGGTAGTGACGTCTAAGACCTGATAGGATTCTAGGAACTGATTTTAAAGATAAGTAAAGTAATTTTATTGAACCTGATCTACTGTCTCAATACATAAAACAAGATTCGAGATTACAAAAGGAGAAATGAGACCCCAGTACTGCGCAAATTGGCTATATTCGCCGACACTAGCTTATAATTCCGTGCGCCTGACGGGTGTGTTTTGGCTCGCATGGGTTTTGTGTTTTACTGTGTTTAGTTATACACCAACGTACTATTTACGATAACGTTTTGGATGAGATTTTGCAATTAATTAAGAGTAGTATGGACCATGGTGCTCATCCTACAAATCCTGAATTTGTAAATTTAGCAGGTTGCTTCATTCTGCATTTGTGCATATTTCGTTTGTTTATTTTTAGTGGTTTGTATATTCTACGCATTTTACATTTGCCTAATGTACATTATGCGTGTAGTTATCATTTTGCGTGTAGTACATTATAAGCCCGAGGCGATGCAAATGGCAAATGGCAAATCGTCATTCAAAATTGGCGTCCGGCTGGTGATGATGGTGATGAAAAATAAAATATCTATGGCACTGAAATGAAGATTGGTAACTAATAATAATAAATTATTTATTTTTGACATAAATTAAACAAGTACAGAAAGTATAATGAATCCAAAGGCTCCCAAACTAGTTTAAGAGCCGATAGCCTCTCTTAATAAAATAACACAATGTTATTTAATTCAATTATGCCCGATCAAAAAAAGTAACACAATTTTGAATTTATATAATAATAAACCAGATGTCATAGCCAAAAAAAAAAAACTAACAATCACAAGAAAAATTAGTAAGTTACAACGTTACAGGATTGCAATCGCAATTCAAGGCGGCAACTCGGTTGGCATTTCGGGCACGATGCCTGCTGGTAGCGGCTTATTACATTAGTGGCAGTTTAAATTGTATATATTTATAATAATTCATTTTTACTTAGGGCTTAGTACAATTTATTTATTATTTAATGTTGTTCATAAAACAGTAACAAATACATCAAAATCCTGGCTGGCATGGAACTTATATATTAACAAACGTGATGCTAACCATCAGGCGAGTGACTTTCGGTTCTTGTCACTCAGGAACATACATTACATTTTTTTTTTTAATCATTTTATTGCCCAGTTCAACAGCAGGGCATAAATTACGAAATTGCTTACTTTAGGTGAGGTTTGCATGATACATAAAAGAGTTTTGATGACAGGTTGAAAGGTGAAAACTAAATATTTTCCAGGCACCACCCAGATGGACAAAGGTGAGCCGTTGTAAAAAAAAAACTTCCACGATACACGTCTAAGGAGGTAGACGGCGGTTTAACTGGATCATTGAACTTCCGGATATTTAAGTTAACAAACAGAAAACTGGAGTTGAAAGATCGTTAGTAACTATGATAGCTTAGTAGTCAGCGCGTTAGGATCGCACGCTGGTCGTGGATTCAAATCTCAGCAATTAACTTGAGCTATCGATGAAGAAAAACATCGTGAGGAACCACAGCATGGTTGATCTGTACTTTCTAGTACTCGGTTGGCTAGCCCTCAAGTTGAAAATCTGTCGTCAAACACCTACGGTGTGCTCCGGTAGTCTCACTTTAGTGTCAGTTTCCATTTGTAGCTACGTGAAGCGAGTGAAGTAGCGGGTAAAATTTCAACTTTGACAGATGTATCAACGTTGAAATTTGACGTTGCTTCTCCATGACATCGCCAAAAAGACACCGCCTGGTGTGACATAGGGAATCACTATTCCCAGTGACACATCCGAATATTACTGATGTATTAAGTAGATATATAACTATGCATTTGTATTTCTTTTGTTGGTTATTATTTTTCTTTCTAATAATTACATTCGTCGTAGAGAAGTAAATTTTTATCTTGGCGCTACGTTTTGGTTTGTAAAATACATGCATATAATCTACTAGTGGTTACTCGCGACCTCGTTTGCGTGGATATAATAAATAATCATAAGTCCATCATTGTGATATACAGTAACTCCTTATCATATTATTATATCAAGATCTTTACAGCGGTTTAACCCCGATAACGTGACAAACAGCCTGACAGAGAGACAAAGATACTTCCTATAGTGCTAGATGGCGTTGATCCATTTTTGTATATTTTATGACGATTTGTATGGACTGATAGTTGTAATGTAGGGAGTTCTGAATCGCACAAGCGAAGTTTTTTCCTCGAAACGAACGCATTCATTTTTATGGTCCTGTTACGACTGCAGCTATATACCGCTGAATTATAATATTAGTTAGGATGAATTGTTTTCAAAGATAATAATTATAATAAAAGCTGATTATGTTATTATTATTCGTTTTGTATTTCCCAATTACCAACAGGAGATCCTAGATTACAGAATACTCAATAAAACATCAGTAGGGTTGGGTCTTTTTGGCGCTCCCGTGGTGAATGGAATTAAATTTGACCCGCTCACTTAGCGTAAAAATTTGAGTTGGTAAATACTTTTTTTAATTCCAGCACTTATAATTATTTTATTACCTTGAGTAACGTTTAACAAATAATTATACCACAAAACGTTAATCCGGTGTAAAACTATCTTGAATTTGATCTAAGAGCGCAGAAAAACGTAATTACTCATGCTCATGCTCTTGCGCACGTAAGCACGATTAAGGAACAAGAGGTTTCCGCATTACTATAGTGACGCATCAAATTGCAGAAAACGCGATCCTTTCAGCGATGTTAAATATTGCTAAAGCTGTGAATATTAAATCTAACAGAAAAATTAGCAAGTTAAAAACGATTTCTATGCTAATAAATAAGTAATAACAATAAATAATAAATAGTAATGCAAGTGGCCCGTTGTCGGTCGGTGTGGCACTCTAAGGGGGAGGCCTATGTTCAGCAGTGGACGTCTTATATGGCTGGTGATGCTGATGATGAACAATAATAACGTTTATTTGTTTATGAAAAACTATATCTAAATATAACAATGTGCTCTGGATCCCACAATAGGGTAACCTGTGTGGTGGCCTCCAGGCTCTTCCGATTACAGAAATTACTGAGTTACAATTACAATTACGAGTAAACATGATAATGATTTCAATAAAAGATACAACGTATAATATAAAGTGAAAGTAAACAACTAGTGGTAAAAAATTAAAAAAAAATTGGTTTTAAACGTAAGAATTTTTGCATGCTTTATTTCGTATGATTTGCAATGTATAGAATTTTCAATGTATAGGACGTGAAAACATTTTTTCAAATCACCTGGATTCCCAGCTATATTTAATTTGTTAAGAATAGAGTATACCGCCATATTGTCCATACAAAAAGCGTAGTCTGATACCCACCCCTAAATGTTATCCGATTTCGATGTTATTTTTTTTAATTATGTTATCTACACCGTGGAAAACTATGCTTGTATGTTTGATTTTTTTATTTCGCAATATCTTCGTTGTTCACTTAAAGTAACAATTTTTTGCGTCAAAAAGATAACGAAGATGTTTTTGTTATTATTAGAATACCGTTTTTTTTTTTTTGAAAAAACATAACATAGATGATTTATCCAAGCCATTGACACCAAAAACAAAAGATGGAAAATTCACTAACTCTCCTTATTGCACGCACGCGAAACACAGCGACAATTATTATTATACAATTTCAAATGTCAAATGTGCCAAAAACCCGTGGAAGGAATATACTCTATATATGCTATAATGTCTTCACGCATGAAGTGTATATGCTAATTCATCCAACACTGCATATTTCTTCGTAGGATTAATTTTGTCTATATTTAGATACTTTTCGTAATTATGAAGTGCGCGTGCGAAACCAAAACGTATTATAATTATGTGGTTTGCTAGTGGTTACAGTAAGAGTGTTATAGTATCGAGATACGATACGATAACTATTAAAAACGACCATATAATATTAGCAAGCAATAATTATAAGTAAAGAAACATACAAAATGAGTAAATGGTTTCTAAGACAGTTTTTCCGTATCTCATAAGGATACGGATATGCCCATACTGTCCCAGTTAAAAAAAAAACAGCTTGTATAAAAAAAGAATGATCTCAATAAGATTTGATGACAATTAAACGTGGATGATGTTCCATCATTTACCGTAACGCCAGACCTCACGTCTCGTCTTCCTCTACAATCTACATACTTATTAAAAAAGAACTTACAAAAAGAGCCTCACGCGTCCAGGCTAAATGAAAACCGAGGTAAGCGCGGCCAAAGACTTCACCAAACAAATAGCACAGTATAAAAACCAGTATGGACAGTTGTATATTTTCTCGCAGCAATCTATTTTTGATTCTAAAACGAAAGTGATTGTTTAAGTTGGAATACAAAGCACTAAGTCAGTAAACATTAAGTCTATTGCTGCCTTTGTCAATTGCTTAGCGCCAGACAAAGGCAGCAATTAATCTGTTGTCAAAGTTAACAAACGTTTCAGAATTCCGAGGCAAGTATACGTTTCTACTAGAGATGTACGCGGTGCGCGAAGATATCCAAAAGTATATTAGGCTACCAAAATAAAGTAAGTTTCTAAGTTATAGTTATATTGGTGGTTTTTTCCTCACGCACCAATTAGGCATCTCGCACATCTCTGGTGTGAACGTGCCCCATTGAGACAGTTTTATCTGTGGCTCGCCTCGTATACCGCCTAATTGTCCATACAAAAAGCACCAATTGTTTACTACCTCTAAACGTTACGTGTTTTTTTTTTTTCTTTTTTTTTCATGTTAATTTTCTAATTGACATGTTGGCATAGTTTTCACGCTCTAAAAACACAGTGAAAAACCATTCTCATAGGTTGTTTTATAAAAATTATCGCAATATCTTCGTATACCTAGCAAAAAAATGTTCTCAATTTTTATTACCAAATTATGACCAAGAAAAGTAGTTTTTATTATAATAGCTTTTTTTTTAAACAAAATTATACTTTTTTATGTATCCAAGCCATTGACACCAAAATAAATGACTTTGATAAGATTTAGGAGATGATTACAGTTATCTCTAGAAACGCTAATTTCATCAAAAAATTATGTTAATTCACTAAATCTACTCGCACGCGTGCACAGGGGCAACAGAGTGATAGCAATACAATTTTCAAATACCTACTGCGCAAAAACCTCGTGTCTGGGCAACCCTCTTAACAATTTCATAAAATAATGTTATTTCTGGTATTTAGGACCTGCAACTCGTTCGCCTGATGATAAGCGTTACGCTTGCCCATAACGATTGAGTACCACCCAGAATTTTGATCTTCAACAGTAATTCGGCACTGCACTGCTCCCGCCATCTTGAGATATTAAGGCCTCGCTACATGGCCTGACCTGACATCGTTTGAAAGATATGCCTATATATAAGTTCTGGGGGAGCGAAAGGGAGAAGCTATAACCTTAATAGTTTGTTTCTTTTGCTCCCGTGAAATTCAAATCTAGCTTTCCCTTTCACACGATGTCAGGTCAGGCCATGTATAGACACCCTTAGACGATAGAAATCATATTAATTTCACTGGAAACATTGCCCTTTAACCCAAAATATAGTAACGTTTGCACACTACTGTTTGAATAACTGGCGAAAATGGTACTTCCCCAGGCGGACTCTGCAAAAGAGCACTGCCATTACAAAAATGTAATTTATGTAAATTAATATAAATGTAATTTATATAAAATCATAGTACTTCTGAAACACGGAGTAGGGCTGGCGCGGCGGCTCGTTCAGCGGAGCAGCATATGCGGCGCAAATATGCTAACCTGGGTAGTGGTTACATATTTGAGCCGTTTGGAGTGGAGACGTTGGGCCCTTGGGGACCGAGAGCTCATCTTATTTTCAAAAACTGAACAGAGCGCCTGGTTGTCGCGTCGCGTGACCAAAATGCTGGCGTTTATTTGGCTCAACGCATAAGCATTGTCATTCAGCGTGGTAATGCCGCCAGCATGCCGGGTACGCTGCCAACTGGTGGGCTTGAACATTTGGATTATCTATAGACCTATAACGGTCTCTGGATAATCCAACTGTTATTTTTATGTAGTAGGCTATATTATAGTATAATAAAGGCACTTGCCCGATAAAAAAATTATAAGTAGCTTATCAGTATTTACCGGAACAAAATGTTTTGTATGTTCGTCTGCACAGAAGAGGAAATTTTTTTATCTCTTCTCTCTCTTCTGTGTTCGTCTGCATATGGCACAGGCATATGTATGCATTTTTTTGAATTGCTCGTATGATTTCGCAATAATATTCGTTCGTCATGCGAAATGAAAGATGTTCGATTGCTATGATAGAAAGCAAATTCGAATGATTCAAACCCTCCTTGCGTTAGCGAGTGAAATGATTATTAAAAAAAATGTGATTGTTTTGTGGGATCTCGTTCGAAAGTCGGTCATTTCGAATGATACAAGTGATATCATCTCAGCGAAATATCATACGTACGATTCAAAAATGGACCCCGAGTCACACACTCAACTACCAAACCTGTAGACTTTCAACTGTTTCTGAAGACACTTCTGCAAAGCTAGCATGTGCACCGCGACCAAACCTTTTTGCTATGCAAGAACAGGACACAGCTACGATTATGTACATTTGTCTCATTTTTCACGACATGAAGTGTAGAGAAGACTTTGTCGCGGTGCGCATGCTAGCCCTGCTGGACTCCATTAAATTTGTATTTTTTTTTTACATCTAATTTACTAAATTGATCATGATGAAATTTGTTATGGGAGACGTAATGGAGATGTAAAATATTTTTTACCCGACTGCACGAGAAGGAGGTAACATTTTTGCGGTTTGTGTAGTTATGTATTTTATGCAAGATTGCATGCTTATGTTTTGCTATCTTACCCTAAGCGGCTTCATCAATTTTGACTAGTTTCGTTAAATTTGTTTTTTATCCAGATTCATTTTATTAATATTTTTTATTATTTTATTTTAAATTTTTAAGGAAAACTTACAGCCTAACTTAATACGTAACATTATAACTAGAAGAAAACTGGGCCAATTACAAGTTTCCGAGTTTTGCAATAGGATATTTTGTTATTGATTTAACTTTATAATTTGTTACCGCATTTGTTGTGTTAGTTGTTGTTACCTAATTGTATACAGGTTAGGGATATAAATTTTTTTTTTTTAAAAAGCCATACTGCACTCGTACTGTTTTTGTATTACAAAAATATAGTATGTAACACCTAGCAGATAGGTATAGTGCGCACGAGTTGAATACTCGCGAATATTTATTATCTGTAAACATTTACGCACACATGCAAATGGTGCGCGTGAGATATTGTTGTGTGTGTTGTAGCTCGGTCGAACCGTTTTGATAATTTTAAAAATAAAATAGCATCTGTGTTGGTGAGTATCTACGAAGATGTAACTTTAACTCAGCACACCAATGGTGGCAGCAAATGTCAGTATTCGATTTAGTAGCTATGAATGCTGTACAAATTTGGAAGCTGGTTTATGCATTACTTTAGTTCTGTAATTTACTTAGTGCTTAGCCCTCAGTAATACTCTTAAGTGCTTAGAGAAAGAGTATCAAAAGTCAATTGGGTTAAGGGGATATTTTTTTTTTGTATATAATTTATAATATATACCTAGATCTATTACAATAAGAAAAGGCCTAGATCTGATATATATTACTTAATAATTTTATTTTTAATTGTATATTATTACATTATGTCGTGAAAATTAAATATAATTTTATTTAAGCAGTTAATTTTAAACGACCTGTATAGAGTCCAAGTATCAAGATTAACAGTCCACGTACGCCTTTGCTTGTGTTGATGTAAACAAGCCTTCAGCGAGCGTGCACAATCGACCGATGTGTGTGTAATCCTCATACGTAAACCTCGCAGTGCTGTGCGAGCAATTGTGTACGTAGCGATTACGCAGTCACTATGTGTTAATCTGTGGGCTTTTGTTAGTGTGCGTGATCATGCGCATGGACTTGTAGCATTGAGCCAGGTCATGGCACTCAGCGCGTGCGGCTTATTTTATTTGTACGATCATGCGCGTTTCTATCTATATTATAGTTACCTAAAGAAGGGTGTAGATGTGTTGCAATTGAAGGCCGGAGGATTAGCAGATATATATTTTATACGAATCCACAAATTTCAAGGCCAGCTCTTCGTAATGGAATTCGTAATAATAATTTATTCCTTAATCAATAAGTGTATAACTGTGTTAAATATTTGAGAAGACCTAACTAAAACTTGGCTTTTAATTCCAAAGTTCAATTGTTTCCACTTGTAATATTGATTTTGCATCTTATGTAAATTAAAGTACAAGTATTTTGTGCTATGAACATTTTACCCGACCCCATTATAGCTGAGTTGGTTTCATCTCCTGGATTTCCAACATGCCATATGTCTATTTGTCTCCAGAATACAATTCCCATGGCTAGTGTACCATTATTTTTTGCTAGCTCTTGGTGTAGTGTTTCGATTATTTCAAGTTATGATTTGAGCAATGCTCTTTTCTTCTGAGCACAGTAATCTTCGATCGATCGATGTGTACGAAGAAACTTTCTCCATATTTCTGCACTCTTTGTCCACTGAAGCAAGGGGCACAATATACTTGAATTTATGCCCCAGACAAAAGACCTGATTGGTTGGGACATGACATAATGGATTATAGAATTTGAACCCAATCTGCCTCCCTGTAGTCATATTTTATGAAACATCCACCCAGTTCTTATCTGGTGAATCAATTTGTAACATCCGTCACTTGAGCCATAACACTCAGTTCTTCTTTGTATGTACCAAATATGCTTTGGTATACAATTTGGCTGGCCATCTCTGCAGTCACCTTGCATCCCCCACATTTTTTCCCAGCACTTTTTATACAATAAATAAGCTATACATAATATTTGTTAAGTAATCCTGTTATTTCCATTGCTAAGATTTTTAGTGGTAAGCACATTCTTGTGGCTTGTTGCTCTCTATGCTATTAATGTTATTAATATTGAGAGCTCAAAAGACATTCTGGTATCAGTTATTTCAATGATATAATTAATGGTAGAGATGTGTTACTTGGCCCTCTTTACTGCAGAAGCGTATTTGTTAAGATATATTCCCTCAGTTCTAACCATGCACAGAAAAGCAGTAATCGGACCCAAACGCTGTACAATAGATAATCTTCTTTCAGGTGGGAATCTGCGTCCTTCGATATGTGATGCCCCCATTCAATCCATAATTTTAAACCTAGAATGTTGTGTGTGATCGATCGTTCTTAGTCAGAAGCACTGTCCCGTGTCCAAGTCGTAGCTTATCCATCATTAGTTTGAACACTTCAGACAAAATGTCCAAATATGGATCTACAATTCCGTACCAATCCCCTTCACTTTCCATGGGGAATCCATGTTTTTGTATGCCAGCCCATTCCCTGTTAATATGCCAATGCATAGTGTATGTTGCGTCTCTTCTTCTTTAGGTAATAATCCTTCCCCTTGTTATGATAATTATTTTTTTGGTCAATGCCGAGAAAGCGAAACGATAAAAAAATATGAGGATCATGATTTAGTTTTGTTTTTGTTGTTGTATTTTGGTCCGTTCGTATTTGCACGTAGCAAAATGAAAATTCCAAAATCGTCTCTTACCGCCTTATTTATCAGTGGAGCTTATGACGGTACACAGTGTCTGTGTGTCCGTAGAATAATTTAACCTTTTCTGATCAGCCAGCGTTTGATCACCTCTTTTTACGACATTTACCTTCTTAATTAATTTGGTCTGTTTTTTTAATAATTCGAAATAGGTTTGCACTCAATTTTACACTTTTCTATTATTACACTAGATTTGATGCACCCAAATTGTACTCTTCGAGAAACACACCGTTTGAGAGTTCCACATTCTAATTGGGACAGTCTTGTTCTTTTATTCCTTCTTTCTGGTCTTCTACGACGCTGTTCATTAAACTAAGTAATCAATTATTTTGCTTCATTTCAGTAATATATCGATGTATGACAAACTTGAAAGACTAACATGGAGTAAAGCTAGTGCACTGCCAATGACATGGCTGTTCAATAAAATGATGATTGTGCCAAGTTGCAGTGAGACGGACCTTTCGATAATCTTTGAGTTATTGCGAAAACAACTGGCCGTTATCGATGCTTTCATTTTAATAAATACCTACTTATAAACCTTGCCTTTATTTTGCGCGAAACTGTGCATAGAGCAATTTTTTATCGAACAAGTCAAGCGTTTGACCACAATCTCACCTGATGGAAAGCGACGATGTGGCCGAAGATGTAGCACGCTTTCCTAGGAGATACCTATTCACTTTTTTCTTGAACAGCCCCGGATTGTATCTGTTCGGGAAGACAGACGCAGGTAATGAGTTCCACACCTCTGTTGTTCTTACTAGGAAGGTGGATTGGAAACGCTTAGTGCGTTTGAACGGTATTTCCTCCATAAGAGGGTGTCTCTTTTTTGTGCGTCTGGTGGTGTTGTAAAAGAACGGCGATGGCAGGATTAGGTCGTGCAATTCTTGTGCACACTCGCCGTAGTGTATTCTGTAAAGCACCGACAGGCTAGCGTCACCTCACGCCGGCGTGACAGGCCCTGAAGCCTGGATTGAAGCATATTTTATGCAGTCTTCTTGAAATATCGCAAGAGAATTCGATTTTTACTTGCGGGAAAAAAAAAAGACGAAGGTTATTTTTCAGGTCTTATAGCTTATGGTCTCCATTTAGAATAACAGAAAGAAACCTGAGCAGTTTTTCTTCTTTGGGCTCGCTTAAACAGAGTTCAGGTCCTCATCCATGAGCCCGAGTTCACATTTTAAAGCGGCTTTTTGTCATGCAAAGGATACGACAGCGTCTTCCGAATCTCGCTTTGTCAGATCCCAAAATACAAATCTCGAGCCCAAAGGTCCTTTTCGCAAGCGGCTTTTACGACTCTGAAGTCGTATTCTAAGACGCCGTCAGCCAAGGTCAAGGTTATATAATACCTATTTACCATGTACCCGGGCGAGTGCGGCGCGTCGTCTGGCCTCAGCATTGTTTCCTTATGTGCATTATTTTAATTGGTCTTCCGTGTACAAAGATGTACGCTGTTTACGTGCACTCTAAAAATATCGAGTCATAATTTTGTGAGTAAAAATGTGTGGGCTCCGAAGGTGACGAGTCGGACTAGGAAGTTGCATTAGAAGCCTTACTGTCTATTACATTGAAACATTGCTACTTCCGTTGCTTTTTTTCAACATTTAAATATTTTTTTGAGAAACGGTGCAGGTCACTTTAACCCGCTTTAGGTAGACATAGATCGATTGGAGTGTCAAATACGGGCAAAATAATTCCTAAGTAATATCTTATTCTTGCTCTTGCATTTATACGAAATACTATAAAGTAATAAGTTAGTTTGGGGTCAGATGACCGTGTGTGCAAAAATATCACAGGTGCTTATAAAAAAAAAAAAAACTAGGATTGAAAATTGGTAAGTATAATGGGCGTTCAGTTAGACAATGGACATGTATTTGAATCACACTAATATTATAAATACGAAAGTTTGTGTGTAAGTGTGTAACTAAGTATGTAAATAGGTAAGTATGTAAGTGTGCTTGTTCCCGTTCAACTCAGTAACAGCTGAATGGATTTGAATGAAATTTTGTATGGAGGAAGCTTATTCCCTGGAACACATAGGCAAAACTTTAATTCCGGAAAAATATTCGGTTTCTGTAGATGTTATATTCGTTTTCTGAAAAAGCGGGCCTAGTTAGTATATCATAGTAGGTACTCGACATTATGATTAACATTTTTTATTATGGAATTAAACATGAAATCGTGAAAATAAAAATCAGATATTCAATAGGAAAAAATGTCAGTCACCTGACGAATGTACGAAAAGCTTTTTTACGATGTCAGGGTTGGTCTCATAATAATTATATGTAAAGTTGTACATAATTATGAGAACAATAAAATTCTAAAACATGTGAATGAACAAAACACCTGAATGCACTCCCTGCCGCCAACACTGAACTTGACATTGTATTTGACAATTGGAAGAGTCTTATTGCATCTTTCTTTTCATACTCTGAAACCTTAATTGACCAGGCCTATTGCACCAGAATCGGTGCAATAGAACTAATCCTGATTACAATTTGGACATTTAGTTTAATACTTATATTATCATTTCCCCTTTTTATGCTATTTCGGTCATTTGTAATCATGAAATGTTTGTTTTATACTTATAATATGTTTTTCTTTTTAGTTTGGCTTGTTAGTTTGTAAATGATGTATTTCTATTATTATTTTTTGTTTTGTTTAATTATAATTGTGAGATTTTAATGTAATTGGCCTGACAGTTTTATTTCTCAATAAATAAATAAATAAATGTCTATTGTCTAACTGAACAACAAGGGAAAGCAAAAACGTTATTCAGGAACGTCCCAAAAGGCTTCTTTTGTCTCGTTTTCGCGCATGAAATATCTCTAAGGCATTGATTAGCTCTTTTTTTTTAACTGCCTTCTACTAAGATATATACCAGTACAATACCCATTGTACTCGAACGCAACGCCTTATAATTCACGTTTAATGCAGACTGGCAACATTATGGAACCTGATTTCAAACCTGCTTCCGACCTTGACGATCGGAACATGTTCTTGCTATTTTCATTATAACGTTGTTTTTATTGCATTTTAATGATACCAGTATTTTCAGATTCCCTTCCGTAATTGTGCGCCCTATAATCCCACCCGTTGAAGCGGAAATTCCATCGATTATGTCAACTCGTTTGAAAATGTCACCAGGCGTAGTAAATGTGAAAATGCAGATGCGACGCGATTTTTATTTGTAAGGTGAACTACTATTTTGTTCAGTTTATTTTATTTACAAGATTGTTATTTAAAAAATTTTTGTCGCGAAACACAAATGGTTGTTATGTTGCCATGTCAAATAACGTGAGTTTTTTTTTCTATATTTTTTTGTAGCTGGTATTATTTTGTGTACGTATCGTGAAATCGAAAATAGTCTCTCCTATATTCACAAAAGGAGGCCTTAGCTCAGCTGTGAGCATCTTCTGGCTGATGATGATAAGATCCGTGAACCAAATCGTAATAAATATAAATACAAATAAAATTATTTGACATAAACAAAATTGCTCAAAATAAGTTTGAACTCTATTGCGCCGAACTACAAGTTTTCTGTGTAATAAAAATGGGTCACTAACATAATTACAATTAACATACAATCCTTCTCGGGCAGCCGGGTAAAAAAAAACAATTTAACAGGTAAATTGTACAGTTCATCATCGTCATCATCAGACGTCACACTGAACGACAATTTACTACTTGCATCCACCGGTTAGCCGCGATCTTCAAAATGTCTTCAGTCCATCTAATGGGAGGCCTATATACTCTGCGTCTTCCAGCTGAAGTAGGTGAGTTTGATTCTTCGGCGAATATCCTCGTTCCGGATTTTATCGCGCAAAGAAACGCCGAGCATTGCTCTCTCCATTGCCCGTTGTGTGACTCTCGAGTTTCTCCAAAAGGCCAGCTCATATTTTAACAGTTATCTGAATACAAATATTATAACCTAAAATTAATAACGAAATAATAAAATTAAATTGTCCTATAAAGCTGTTTTGTTTACTTGGTACTCAGTTTGATTGATTTCAAATTTATTAGTGTACTGTGTAAATTGTGGCTCGTGTAAAGATTTTTCCATTATTGTTGATCGGAAAGCGTCCAGTTTTTCTAGTTTCATGAGTCACGGAGTCAAGTAAAAATTATCATTTTGTATTGTGTTGTTCTATTTTTCTTATTTTATTAATCTTACACTTGACGGATTTAAGTTAAATACATCCAACATATTTTTATTTTGTTTTGCTAAATAATAGTTTATTATATTTTGATGAACTCGTTTTATTTGTATATTTAAATTGTCCAAGATAAACCTCAACATTTCTAAGAAATAATATTTTGCCATCACCATGTCAATAAATTTATTTCCAAAAAAATATCTACAATTAAAGGTGGCCTATGTTTTTAAAATGTACTCGTAGACAAAAAGACAAATGAACGTAAAGATACAGATACAGATTATTTATTAATAAATTATAATTTACAGGTCAAGAAAATATCAAATAAATTCATATTAGGTACATCATAGGTACATACTTAGATTGTTATGATTAAAATATCATTTATGTACTCCTTTATCGAGAAATAGGCCTTACTGAGTACTGAGTATACGTATCAGCCAGTATTAGTGACGTGCGTATTTGTAGGAACTAATGCGGTATTTCTATTGAGAGAAATCAACGACTGGATTTCTCTCAGTCGTGGATATGACTGAGAGTCATATCCACGACTCTCGGATATGACTCTCTGCTCGGGTTCTTCTCTGATTCTGCCCAGAATCAGAGCAGAATATAATATTATGTTTTAGCCATAGATTATTTTTTTCCACTTAACGGTCAAATTGCATCGGATTGCGTACAAAACCACTTAAATTTCGTAACACGATACAACCCAAGATGGCGAACACGATAAGGCGTATTATAATTTGACGTAAACAAATTGTTATCTTACGTCTTACTCATCAATAAGTTCAATAGCTCCTAAAGGACGACGAGGACAATCTTTTTATAGACTTTTATTGACAGTAAAAACTCAAAAAGATACCTCGGGGGTCAATATACTTGACACTCGACACAGAGGGGAAAAGTTTCGCAACTTTTGCGTTTCATAACTTTTGTATTTTTAGGGGTTCTTTATATTGTAAACGGTTTATTACCGGAATACGAATTATAAGCCGTTTTGATCGTGATTTTATGTTTTTCCTAATTACTATTCTTTGGTGCCAAAGTATAATTATATCCTTTGATATGTACTTTGTACACCATAAATATTTACCAAATTCTACTCCATTGGTATGGAAAACTGGCAATTGGAACAAAATTTTGGGCGCGATTCCTGCTGGTAGCTGATTATTAGATTACTTTGTACTTTTTTCTCTCTCTTTTATACCCGCTATTCTACAGAAACTGAATATTTTTCGAGGATGAAGGGCTAGGGAAGGATTAGGGCTGCAGACTGAGGAACCTCCTGACAATTCGCGCCGTGTCAAGGAGTCAGTCTTCTGTATCTGGCCCTTTACCCAACCGCCTAGCGAAAGCCTCTTGAGATGTTTATTTTATTATAATTTATTTATTTTTATGTCAATGGAGAAGGCAAATACTGATTTTTAAATGTTTTTCGTTCTTATTCGCCAAAATAAAAAGTAATCAAAAGATAATTGATGTAAGAAATTCTTACAAAGATTTTCCATTGGTACGTATTTGAATCAAATGTTTTTATCATCAATTTCTCATAAAACATTCGTGTGATAAGATTTTTTTGAATTCTAGAACCAAAAATAAAATGAACAAAATGCAATTTTGTTTTAATACCTTGTCCCGACAATAAAAAATAAATTGTTCAAATATTTTAAATAAATCATAAATTACGGAGTTCTGAGGTAACAAACATTTAAAAAAAAACTGTCGAATTGAAATCCTCCTCCTTATTTTTTAAGTCGGTTAAAAATAGATAAACAACAGAGCGCAGGTCAGTATCCGTGGGCAAGGTACCGAAAAGGCTGGCGAGGTTACCTCGTTGAATAGCAATGCTAATTCTCTGGCCAAGGTAAGCACCAGTCAGTAGGTCGTTCGTTTCTTTCTATCAGCCATTTTGATAGATTTTATGTAGCTGCCATGCGCTAGGAAAAGAAAAAAAAAAAGAAAAAAGAAAAAGAAAATGAAAAGGAATTGAATTAAAAGAAAATAAGAAATTTTACTCGTTTTGCGTAACTTTTTTTTTGTTTTAGAGTTGCAAACAGGCAATTGGATAGCCTCAATGATATTTTACTGTAGATACGATTTAAGCGCATTTAACGACCCCCGCAAATCGGTCCTTTCGTACAGGTTTCATTGTAGCTATCTCTTTTACTCTCTAACCTTTTGCATCTTCTTTCGCACTCTTTGGCGGCTGTAAACAAACTGCACCGGAGTCGAATTCAGAGCGCCATTTTGAAGATAAAAAGCTATCTTTAGAAAAATATGAAAATCACCGGAAGCAGCCAAGAATCTAGTAAAACTGTACTTGTTTCTCTTCGGAGGGACAAGGGCTTAGTTAAGTAAAATATCATCATCATCAGCATCATCAACCTTAAGACGTCCACTGCTGAACATAGGCCTCCCCCTTAGAGCGCCACACCGACCGACAAAGGGCCACTTGCATCCACCTGTTACCCGCGACTTTCAAAATATCGTCGGTCCACCTAGTGGGAGGCCTACTTAAGCTGCGTCTTCCGTATAGTAAAATATATATAATAAGTTTACAATGACAAAACGAATATGAAAATCGACAAAACTCTAAAAAAAATATGTCATTGGGTACCTGATAAAAAATGGTCACCGCCGCCTGTGGACAACTGAACACCAAACACAACACCAATTACACAATTTGGTACACAATTATACCTCGATTTATATGGCTAAGCAGGTAATTATTAATGTTAGTGGTATATAAGACCCAGCAAGCTAGTACGACTGTTTCTGTTGATTTCTGCGCTTAGCTTTACAATACAATACAATATAACTTTATTATACACCAAAAGACAATAAAACTTAAATATAAACAATAATAGAAAACCGGTAGTATAATGGGCGGCCTTTATGTACGTAATCATCACCATCATCATCATCATCAGCCGGAAGACGTCCACTGCTGAACAAAGGCCTCCCCTTAGACCGCCACACCGACCGACAACGTGCCACTTGCATCCACCAGTTGCCCGCGACTTTCACAAGGTCGACGCTCCACCGTGTGGTGGGCCTACCTGCGCTACGTCTTCCAGTTCGTGGTTGCTACTGAAGAAATTTTCTTTCCCATCGGTTATCGGTTCTTCGAGCGATGTGGCCTGCCCATTGCTACTTCAGCTTGCAAACCCTCAGACCTATGTCGGTTATATTGGTACTTCGGCGAATATCCTACTTAATGTACATAATTTTATGAAAACTAAAATCCGAATGTATGCATGCTGAATGCGCAATAAGCCTTATCTAATTCTGGATAATGCAAAGATTTTAAATATACCATTCACATCAAAACCAGTCAAGGTGCGCAGGATTTAAAGTGGAATTAAGAACCCACACGAACCCCGAAAATATGACTCCTTCTTGTGAGCAGTCGTAGAAAAAGTAATATTATTAGAAAAAAAAAACAAAATACTCGACTGCAAAATATAGCCTGTGTCACTCTGGAGGTAAAAAGAAATCCAAAGACACCTCACACGTCAAAATCGGTCAAGCCGTTTAAGCTGTAGGAGGTCATAATAATATAGGTTCACGCAAACATGCACTTACATGCTTATATACACCCTATAATTGTTACCCGCCTTTATAGTCAGTCGAGTAAAAATATCGCTGTTAAAATACTGATTTCTACAAATATATAAAGAAAATAATTAATTATCTGTCAATGTGTTATTGTCTTCCCGTTTTGTATGCGTTTGGATGCATGCCCATAACAGGTGAGGTGCAATTAATGCTTATGAGTCAGTTTTTATACGTTATCGTTGTTACTATGAGGTTTTCCCGTAGGGTTACATTACATTACAATAACAGCCAGAAGAGTCGACTGCTGAACATAGGCCTCCCCCTTAGACCGCCACACCGACCGAATGTGTTTATCATCCTAGGGCCTTACTAATAAATGTTGCTTAAAATTAATCAATGCTTAATCTGTCTCGTTTTTGCGCGTGACATTTCAGGTCAGCCTGAAGTTGACAGAGATTTTAAGCATTGCTATACCCCTATACTATACTAACACCATTCATTAATATCAGGTAATCACATGGTTAGCATGTCACGTGTAAAAAAATAATACTGAAGCGTCACTCTCAAAAGCTAAGGAAGCATGAAAAATTCCACATTGTCCTCGACCAGTACTCGACACATAGTAATATGCTAGAAATTAAATTAATAAATATTAATTAGACCCCAGTATGGAAACTAGGGGAGGCACGCGAACGCTGCACGCGAACAAAGTCAAGGGTTGATGGGTGAAGGGGATTTTTTCAGGCAAATAATACTTCCTGCTGATGTGAGAGTTAACTGTTTTGTGTTTTTACCCGACTGCCCAAGAACGAGGGAGCTTTTAGGGCTCTTACGTCAACTGAACAAGGTGTATGTACGTATCTATGTTTGTGTGTATAATATTACCTCACGGGCACCGGGATAAAGTTATGTCCACCCGTTTTGTCTTCGCGTCAACGTGACAAAGCTAGAATATGGATACATCCGTCTCGTTCTCGCGGGATAATTCTGGTGGACAAAATTTTATCCCAGCGCCCGTGCTAGGCCTGCTGTAGTCTTAACGACTTGACTAGTGAGGCGTCTTTGGGTTCCTCTTTTTTTTTCTGCTTTTTTTTTTACTGGAGTGACAGGCTTAATTTTGCAGTCGAATATATTATTTTTCTTGTAAGGTTAAATAAATCAGTTGCTACATTTGTGTTAGGTAAAGTACCTGGGCTAGCGACCTTGGCATGGACAGAAGCGAGTCTTTCCATAAACAAAATCTAGCAAAATTAATGTTCAGCTCCTAAATTGTATAACTAACCCCCGAATACTGAAACGTTTGTTAACTTTGACAACAGATTAATTCTAATACTGCCTTTGTCTGGCACTAAGCAAATGAAAAAGACAGCAATAGTTTCAGTATTCGGGGGTAAGTGAAGTAAGCTTTAAGCAAATCTTTACAACTGTTTACTAAAACGCTATTACAAACAGCAGTGGTTAGCGCGTTCGGATCCCACGTCGCAGGGCGTGGGCTCAAACCCAACAACGAGCTTGAGCTACCGATGACGGAAAACATCGCATTGTGGAGCCAGTTCCTATTCCAGGCTACGTAGGTGTGTTATAATAATAATAAATAAATATTGATGGTTTTTTTTTTGCTTAGTATGGCGCCATCTAGCGCCATACTAAGCAAGCTTGTATTATGAGAACCAGATAAGTGATAGGAATAAAGCAAGACTTTTTTTTTGTTAATACATACATAGAATACACAGAAACACCCAGACAACATTATAGGTAGATACAGCAAACAGTTGTTGATATCACACAACTAAAACTTGAAAACGAGCGAGTGAGATAGTGGAAATACTATAGGTATATACATGCCCAGTAATTTTGAGTGTTTTGTTTTAAACATTTCCCCTCAATTCGGAACACAGAAATTTGTGTAAGTTGGTGGTTATATAACCGGCAAATATGGTGTTACTTTCCCCGGACTCTGCAAAAGAGTCCAACCAGTGGTAGGCCTCTTTAGCATATATAATTTTAGTTAGTGTTATCGTCAGCATCTACAGAGCATGTCCTATCTTTATCTCCAAACTACCCGGTGTTGCCGCAAAATGTTTGGATGTCGTCACTCCATCGTCGTATCGGTCTTCCGGGTCTACGCTTACCATCACGTGCTACCTTTCCGTCAGAGACCTTCTCGATGACCAAATCTATCTAAAGTCATACTTAGTGCAGTATACACTAAAGTAGTAGTGTAGTGTTCTGTGCCCTACTATATACCCTGTACGAGTTTTGAACTGTTGATGTTCAAAGTTTTGGGTGGCACTGAACTGTTATGGGAAAGCGTGACGCGTGACGGCTCGCTCGTCTTATCACTCAATCTTTATAAAAAAAAAACTCTACGTAGTGTACACTAAATATAATTATGCAGAGCTTGAAAAACTATTTGCAGACAATCTTTACAATCGCTGTATCCATGGCTGGTCGATTGTTCATTGGTAAATATAATACCGTGATAATTATCTGCTTACAGTTGTGAGCGAGTAATTGTTGAGCAAACTAGAAATAATTATGCTGTTGCCATCACAATTATAAGTTTATCTGCTATAGATTGCCCGCACGGCTTCGCTCGCATAAGCTACAGTAATTTAAACATTAAACATCCCATTTTACCTCTTTAAACATTGAATTTCGGAAAACCCTAGGACATGCCTTTCTTTTTTTTAATGATTAGTGCATAAACCGAGTTTCATTGGCTTAAAATCAAAAAAAGATTTTAGTTCCTTATAAACTTTGGGAATTAATTTTAGCCCTTTAGATGTGGAATTTTGGAAAATCCGTTCATATTATTCATCTAGATACATTTGAGAAGTATTGGGTTCGAATTTCACGTCTCTATCATAAGCGGTTGTGCGTTGATTCTCAGAGAAGTGCTCGATCTTTTATATTTATAGATCTATCTAATTATCAGCGTATTTTTTTTCATAGCAATAATAAGTGTTTTTATATAATTAAATAGATTATCATCTAATTATCAGAGTTTTTTTTTTCATAGCTATAATAAGTTTTCCTTGTTTACAACGGTTATAGATTCTGATGAATATATTATTTTACTTGACTTCTAAATTGATGGCTTCCGTACTTTAGTTTTAGTACCTAGTATAAATTTAAATGAAATTTATCAGCACATTTCATGCTGTGTCCGTTTATGACAAATCTAGATTATTGTACTTTCGTTTCTGTTTCTTTTGATTTTGTTGAAATAAAATTAAACTGAATTTATACTTATAAAGAAAAACAAGTTTCATTTTTAGTAAAAATACGAAGACATCAGTCAAGTAACAAGTTCCTAATATTTAAATAATTTTCAAAAAATGTTTGATTAGATAAACTAGGTCGTAATACAACATGCTCCCTCAAATGTTAACAGAAATTATGGTAGTCCACTTTAAAATGGCTGTAGGTAAGTTTTTATTGAAAGTATGAACAAAATATGAATACTATTGCATACTATTGTTTACAAAAGGTTATTATTTTTGACTTGAAGATAATATTTAACAATAAATAACTTTGACTTTGAGTTTCACTGTTTAAATGAAAGAGTTATTTATTATACTTCTCTAATGAATTAAGAATTTTATATAGTAGGAAACGAAAAATATGATAAATTTATCAATTATGTAAGAAAATTTAACACAAAATGGCAATTCTGAGATCAATTTTAGGGTTTTTCTTTTTTTTTACTAAAGTTACATTATTCAATTCTTTTTTTTTTTTAATTAGAATATACTAGGGCCTGGTGATAGGGGGAAATACATTTATTGCACGTACTACTATATTCTTAGTATTCTAGTTAAGTTAAATTTTTGCACAATATTTCTGAAAACATAAAGATTAGCATCGTGGCTCAGTGAGAGGATTTCCACTTTCTGAGCTGTAGGTTGTGGGTTCAATTCCAACCCAGGACAAACATTTGTGTGATGAACATGGATGTTTGTTCTTTGTCTGGGTGTGTCTATGTATTCTATGTATTTAAAAAAATAGTATTTTGTATTTTATTCATTATCTGGTTCCCATAGTACAAGTTTGCTTAGTTTGGGGCTAGATGGAGCTGTGTGTAAAAAGTCCACCACCAGTCCACCAAATAATAATATTATGAACAGATACGACATAGAGTTTTTGGAAATTTACGCTCTTTCTACAAAAATTTATAAATGCGAGTGCGAGTGAGATAGGTCGATTAATACCCATATAATATACACCCAAAGCAGTCACATTGAAGTCAGTCATTCACAGTCAAGTGCGTACGTGACGACAGACATTAAGTCGCCTCTATCAGCTACCTCGTGTAATCGATTTATCTTACAGATGTAGGTGCGGATTCGATATAAATTCCAGAAGTTTTTGATCGAAACTGACCAACCCAACTCTTTATCTAACCAACGTAATTGGATAATTGTTAAAACTAAAAGTCACAATCACAATAAAGCCGTTAGATGCGACAGAAAGTGCGATAGAGAGCCAGTAACTTTCCCAACTTTTTGGTGAAATAAGCGTCCCCTAAATTTTAACAAAATCTTTTATTTTTGGTATCAATGGCTTGGATAAACTATAATTTATGCCGTTATGTTTTGTTTTTTCAAATAATGTTTATGGTTTTTTAACAACAACTACTTTTCTTAAAGCATAGTTTTTCACGGTGTAGATAACATATAAAAAAATCATCGACATCAGATAACGTTTAGGGGTGGGTATCAGACTAGGCTTTTTGTATGACCGAGGTATACTCTTATTCGAGATGGGGGCGATGAGTCCTGCACTGACGTCCCGCATGGGGTGTATTGTGCATTTCCCCCTGCCAGCGTCTACCCGAGCCAACCCAGCTCCTTGAAATAACGGAGCGAGGCTCTGGGCCGCTGGCATAGCTGCTCCAGTCTTTTAGATGGTGTTAATGATGATGATGAGACCAAGTCAAGTTGTCGGGATGATATGGGTGATGTTGAAGCTGCCTTAAGCAACCTAGTGGCGTTTCTAGCTTCTTCTGTGGCTGTACAGTGCCACAGCACATGTTCCACTGTTTCGTTCTGATGCATGCTACCACGACACAGCAGACTGTCTGTATACACTATTCTTAAATAACATTTTTTGGGTTTAGTAATACATATGACCCTATTAGGGTATGGCAACAGTTGCTGTGGAGCGGTCCATTTGTAGATCGTCAAAATCAAGATCACGTAGCGTAGCGTACCTCACTTGCGCGTTCACTTAGCTTGCAGAATTGGTGATATGTATCGCGTGTAACACCGTGTGTAACCGGTCTACTCGATATATCGACGTGGTGGTTGCATACGTGACAGCAGACAGCAAGTCGCCGACGCTATCAGCTAGCGCGTGCAATCGATTGCCAGATGTATAAGTAGTAAGTACAAAGTGCAATACAGTTTATCTTTCTATCATATCCAATTGATTTCAAAAATATACGGAAGTTGGAATTTTCATCGATGAACACACCAGGCAGGAATTTGGTTGAGCTATAATGATGTATCTAGTAAGGTATCTTATTTGAATAATACTAATCATCATTATCATCAGCCAGAAGTCCACTTCTGAGCAAAGGCCTTTCCTTATAGCGCTATATTGAACAACAATCTGCCATTAGTTCACATCCACCGTTGGCCCGCGACTTTCAGAATGACGTCAGTCTACCGAGTGGGAGGTCTACATATGCTACGCTGCTACCCAATTATACGAACATTAACGTTAAAATTGAGTTGGTTATTCCGACTAGTTTCGACCTCATTTGGCTTTGCACTAGTGCAAGTCAAGATAAAAAAAAAAGATATAGTCGCGTACTTATAGCATTTCTTGAAAAAGATCACCAAATGTGATTGAAACTAACAGCGAAATAAAGTCAAAATAGCCGACTTGATTTAATGTGAGTGTCACGCTTGCCCATAACAATTCAGTGCCACCCAGAAATTTCATGCGCGGCAATGCACAGCGCTCGTCACTCTGAGATATAAGATGTTAAATCTCTGTATGCCCGGTAATTTGGATGGAAACATTGCCCGTCAATCCGGAACACAGTGATGTTTGCACACTATTGCTTGTCGGTTGAATAACTTGCAAAGGTTTGGGACTCCCCAGACAGACTGCAAGAGAGCCCTACCTGCCACTACAAAGTATTCCCATAAATTGGAATACAAGCAACGATATTTTCGAGACTATCATAATCATAATTATCACACGTGCGAAAGTTTGTTTGTTTATATATGTTACATTAAATTATGTAACCGAGGTAGGAATTTGAATAAAATCGAATTTGATCAAAATTGTACCTTGGATATAGTGGGCTACTTTTTATCCCGGAAAAGACAGTTCCTGTAGGACACCGGGTAGAACTGCACGGCGCTGCTAGTCTTTTAATCGGCGAAATAGTTCTGTCAAATATAATCAAATTCCACACCTTTTGGGGGAAATAATCCTCAAAAAACTACCGAAGACAAAAAAAAACTTATGAAATTGTAGAAATGAGGTGGTGCAAAAATGTTTATGCACGCGAGGTCTACAATTCACAGAATTACTACAAGTTTATTAGTCGTTTGACTGACTTCTTTAATATCAAACAAAGTTCGATGAGTGTCAAACATCTGTGGTGTCAAAGTATCAACACTCGAGTATTCTTACCTAATATCGAAAGTATACCCATAGCTCCCCTGGAACCGTAAAAACGCCTTTAACAAGTGCCTTCGAAAATGAAATTGCTACAATATTGGCAGTATCTTCACGCTAATAGACAAATTCAACGCTGGTCGCGAGCGAAGCAGCGAGATAGCGTCATCGCCCACTAAGACGAGTCAACACCTTGTTCACTGGCTGCAATGTCCTGACTTGTCTTGTTGTCAAGCCTACGTCATCGGACTAATGTTACAAATGTGAATGTTTCGGTTCTTCCCCACTGCTCAACTAGAATGTTCAACTAGTTGAGCAGTTGAGCAGAAGGACATAGTTGTGTGTAAGTGTATGATAAGGGGTGCAACCACAGGGCGCTGCAAGTAGCGATTAAGTCGTAAGTATTTTATTAAAAATATAGTAACAAGATTAAATAGTGGGTGCTACGTATCCAATCGAAGTTCTAGTGATATGAATTAGTCGACGAATTGGTCCACATACTAAGACTAAGTTAGTTATGGGACGTAAGCAAGAAAAGTAAGCCGGCTGAAGCAGGTAAAGCAATGTGTATCGGCTGACTTATTTATCTGGAACATGTGCTTAAATGCGGCGCTTGACGGTCCATAGAACTCGTGCGTGTGAGGCAGGCGTTAATATGCAAAGAATGGCAACGGACTGTGAAGCAAGCTACCCCCGAATTAATGATTTGCCAAAGCAAATGCCAAAGAAAAAGATGCTGCCAGCGTCATCGTTGTTGGTCTAAACAGTGCGCAGTGACCCCAAAGTACTGAGGCAAGTAAGGCAGCTGAGGCAACCGAGGCAACGTCTAACGCTTGCCTGTCATATTAGCGTCAGCGTGCGGGCGGGCAGGGATTATAATTTAGCAAGCGTGCTGTGCTTAGTTTGAAGAATAAGCTTAGATATAAAAGTGGAGGTGAAAACTGGGAATAAAAATTTGTAGAGCGATCATGGTTAGATACAGTTTTATACGTATGTATAGACTACGGTCGGCTTTTACTCTATAATATGTCTTTTAATGGCCTATGAATAATATTATTCTTGAGATATGAAGTAGGTTCTTTTGTACCGTATCTTCAAGATCGCCTACTTTAGATAAATATACAATGTTAGCTTACCACAATAAATATGCATAGACCAAAACGAAAAAGGTCTTAAAAAAAAATTTAAGCTGTTTATTACTTAAATATTACAAAAAAAAACTACATTCGTGCTTAGTTTAATCTTATAATTAAAGAAAAGATTGTGTATCTCTTTAGGCAATATTTTAAATTTCTTTAGATTGACAGCATGTATCTGTATATCTTCAACCAATGTATGTTGCCAGTGATGACATATGGAATTGGAACGTGGTCCTTGACCACTGGCCTTTTGGAGAAACTCAGAGTCTCTCAGTTTCTTTGCGCGATAAAATCCGGAACGAGGATATTCGTCGAAGAACAAAAGTCACCGATATAGCTCTCAGATCGGTGACTTTGGTTCTTCGTGTGCAAACCACGTCACTCGAGGAACCGATAACCGGTGGAGAAGAAAGGTTCTTGAGTGGAGACCACGAACCGGAAGACGCAGCGTAGGCTTAGCGTAGGCCTTCCACTAGGTGGATGATGATGATGATGAAACCAATACCGTATTATAAAGCGCTAGCATACGTGCAATTTTATTAAGTGCCTACCGATTCTGTAATTTACTAAAAACTACCTTCTTGTACCTTATGTCAAAAATAGAATATGTTGCAATCAAATGACGTTAGGCATGTGACTATCTGACACGACATGTGAATTGATGAAATTACCAGTCATTTTTGACTACTAAATTCAAAACTAGGTAATCCCGGTGGCTTACAACATAGCATCATGGCTCCTATCTCATGGCATACTTGTTGTCCATTGGACAATAAGTTTTAAAAAGGTGTTATTTAATTTTTTGTTATCCTTGTGGCTTTTTTCCAATCATTATTAAGGTAAAAAAGCGAGCAAAGCCAGCAAGTCACTCACCTGTTGTTAACATCACGCTTGCCCATAACAGTTCAATGGCACCCAAAATGTTGAACTTCAACAGTACCAAACTCTGCGCGGCACCGCACTGCGCTCGTCAACCTGAGATATTAGTGTTAAATCTCTGTAAACCCAGTAATATCGCTGGAAACATTGCCCTTCAATCAGGAACACAGTAATGCTTGAACACTACTGCTTGCCAAAGGTGTGGTTCTTCCCCGGACTCTTGCAAAAGAGTCCTACCACTACAAAATATTAATGAATTATTATTTTTTTTTTTCTGTACACATAAATGTTGTTTTTTAATCGGCTAGGGAGCTCATCTGAAAATGGATATTATATATGGATATATTCGTATACGGTTGAGTAAAAATATAAATTTTCTTTTATTTATAGGTAAAATGTAAAAGTATGTTTTTTTTTAAATTTCAAAACGAAATAATCACTGTGTGTATTAGTTACCTATAAATACAAGAAAATTTATATTTTTACTCAACCGTATACGAATAATGCAATACGAAAGTAACGCCAGAAGCATATTACTACTATTAAGTTGTAAAAGCAGAGAACCCTTGATTGTAAACAATTGAAGAGTTGAATAAAACTGAACGCCGCAAACCCGCCGTAGTGCATCGTGGGGTGCTAAAATGTAGCAACGACTTAAAAGAGTTCTTTCATCACTTCTCATCATTCTTTCAACGTAAAAGGAGCAAGACGTGTTACGGGATGGCTAGCGCCAGCAGCTTCATTACTGCACCGAGCAATCAGATTTATAAACGAAAAATAAATGACTGTATTATTATTTTATAATTATAATTTACCATATTCGACTTTGTTCCGTATTTTGATGTATAATTTTGATTTTGTCGGCAAAGGTAAGTGTATTATGAATTACTAGTTATTACACGCGAATTCATTCGCGTGGGCCTACAAAAAAAAGTAGCCTATGTCCGTCTCCTACCCTTAAGCTATATCTATGCAAAAATCAGGTCGATCCGCTCAGCTGTTCAGCCTTGATAACGCGACAAACACCCAGACAGAGAGACAGAGTTACATTCGCATTTATAATAATAAGTTAGGATTACATTCTTGTACCTAATGTCTCAAACAAAACATGTTGCAATGCAATGACGTTACATATGTGGGTACTTCAATTGATAAGATTCCAATTTCCTGAGCCCGATAAATACTGTCAAGTGCTTGAGAAGTACACAAGGTTTTGTAATTTTATCGATTAATTAGTCATTGCTACTCATGTTTTTCGTGTGTTAAAAGATAAGGACTTAAAACGTATTACGAAGATACTGCGATGAAGTTTTATTAGCGCAATGATGAGTGTGATATTTGAATGATAAGATATTTTTTGCTATCAAATTACTGGTATTTATTGCAGTTGTAACTAGGGATGCCAGCCCTCCGAGATAGACCCAGAGTCTACGGGTATGAATGGTGCATATTCGGGCTACGGGCGGTGAAGTTCGCGAAATTATTTATTCAAAAAAATTATCTCTAGCCTTTTTCCGCCCCAATGTTGCGTCTAGTAAAATAACACTCAGGGATCGATCGAAAGTCGCGGGGAACCGGTGGATGCATTCTGGCTGTTGATAGTGATAAAGTGATATCTAAAACAATTAATTGATATCCAAATAAAAATTTAAAAAATGCGATTTCAATGGTGAGGCCATTTCAATTTATACTCATACTCAATAATTTATTGCGACATACATGCAGGTCTTAAATAACATGTTTTGGGTTTAGTGACATATGACCCTATTAGGGTATGGCAGCAGTTGGTACGGAGCGCTCCATTTGTATATTGTCAAAATTATGTTTAAAAAATTCGTCAAGAGTGTTATAACATTTGGATTCCACGATGCACTTTAGATTTTTAATAAAACAATCGTCATTTTCTAAATCTTTTAGTTTTAATGTGCAAGTCTTCTGGATGATGATGATGATGGTGATGAATGTAAAAATGCGTTAGCATGACAATTGTGAACCCAACTGAGGGCATAACTGCATCAAAAGCGCACTCTTACCACCTCCCGATGGCACAAAAGATAAGCCTATGCGAATGCACCATAACAATAAAGCAATGCTTTTAGCGTGTCCAGCTGCTAATTGTTGAAACGGGCCGATTTCTCTGATTGCCGCGATATCGGTAAAGAATAGAAGCCCGTATCGGTGTTAGTGGATACGGGGCTGCAATGCTCTCAATAATTCTGTGGCTACAATACTGTGGCTAAAAATGTTCGATCATTCTCTTCAGATCCAGTGCTCAGATCCATAATAGATCTACTGAGACATTTTTCTCTTTTGATCACATTTTGTAATCATGGTCCTATCGAGAACTTTTTTTCTCAGTGTGGATGATCAGATTCTTCGCTGGCGGTGGGCAGTTATGGAAAACGCCTTATGTCTTGAAATCCTTTATTCCTTTGATTTTACAATTTTAATAATGTGTAATGAAGTTGTTTTTAGTGACGTGTTGTACGTATTTTTTTGTGCTCTATGCTGTACACTGCATATTAAGTTTGTCAAGCCATAGGAGCGTGTGTGGATGTCTAAGTGCAAATCATTGCCACATATGCTCGGCTTCAACAGTGGATCCATTGATTTGTAGATTCATATCTTTTATAACAATTACATTTGCAGTTGGAAATTAAACCTCATTTTGTATTATTAAAACGGGAATACTCACTTTAAATTGAGTCGGTTATTCCGGCTATAGTTCCGATCATATTCGGTGACCTTTATCAAGGATGTGAAGGACGTTTTAACGTGAGTATTCCCGTTTTAATAAAACAAAATGTATCAAAACCACGTCAGTTTTCATAGTAGAAACATGATTTTCTTTTGACTTAAAATATTATTTATTAAATTGTTATATTTTTTAAAATAATAATAATCATTGAAACAATGAAACAATTTGGACTAGATTAGCTGGTGACCGAGGCAGATAAAATAACAAGAGGGATAGCTATACCCAGCAGTGGGAAAAGGAAGGCTGTGGATGATGATGATTGTTCTCACCATGAAGTATATATAGATGTATTGAAAAAAGGTTTTGAAAGATCCATGATTGCAAAATGGGATATAAAAAGAAAGAGTCTCTCTAGATGATCCCGTATTGATCTGAGCACTGGATCTAAAGAGAATGATCCAAAATGCTGTGCACCAGAGCTCGAGAGCGTTCAATGAATTTTATAAGAACAGTAAGAAGTGTCCTATTTTACTTTTTGAGTTCTGAAGTCTGGAGTTCACTAGCTATTGGGGTAGCGCCATTTGCGAGGCCTTAAAGTTGTTTCTGTATCAATTTTAAGTCATTGCTCTGGATTTTACTACGAATAGGTACATACTACTTGAAACGTATGGAGCGGAGTGTTATTCGAGTTTTTAAAACTTGATTAACTCAAAATCTATCCCTGAAAAAACATCATCGACAGCCTGAAGACGTCCACTGCTAAACATAGGCCTCTCCCCTTAAAGTGCTATACTTAACGTCAATTTGCAATTTGAATCCACCGGTTGCCTACTACGCTGTATCTTCCAGTTCATGGTCACCAGTGGTTCTTCGAGCGATGTTGCCCATTCCCAGTTCAGCTTTTCCCTGCAAAATGCAACGAATAAATTAGCAATATATAAAAGAAACATGACCAACCATCTTTGTTCCCAGCAATCATCGCATTTCCGGCGTGTAATTAAAAACTAAGTCCTCGTTTCGAACGCGTTACGAGTTAACAAAAGCACGTGAATAATCCTTGATTGCTACACGACTGTTTTGAATGCTGAAAAACTGGCCGTTTCGTAAAAACAGTAAGAAATGTTAGTACTAAATAAAATGTCTGACTAGTTACATACCTCGTCTAGATGTGGCACTAACCGCGATGAGTAACATAGCGAGCACACTGCTAGTGCGGTACTGCGTGGCCTTCTTTAAGAGGTTGGTCAAGCGAGTTTAAAAGTACCTCTTTTTTTTCTGCGATGGGAAATCTTTACAAGATACCCGACTGCTTTGGGGTGCAGCCGGGTTATGTGGGAATATACTCACTAAAACCGCCTCGGTGACCTCCCTTGGTGACCAAGGGCTCCGGGATCTCCAAGGGCACGCTCCGGAGCCTTCAGCACCACGCTTCGGCTAGCAGCTGTCGTGAGACGCCTAAGCCTACAACAGCGTCCGCAACTCGACGCTGTCGTCCTCCCCAGGCGCGCTTAGGTAGATGGTTAGAGCCTCACCTCTAACCACCCCCAAGCCCATAGGTCCCCTTTTAGTAGGTTCTTACTACAGGCAGGGGAATCATTGAGTTATTTTGCGAGTAGCAACATGCTTCTTCATGCTCATGTTTAATGCTTCTTTTCTTAGATGCCAAATTTCTAAATTTTAAAGAACTGTGGGCTTATCCCGTAACTTTGAAAGCGATAGCGAGAGTTGCGCGAGCGTGACCGCGCATAGTTCGACTAATTTGGTACGAGCGAGATAGCGTACTCTCGCAATCAGAATCACGAACGTTTCAAAGTTAGAGGATAAGCCCCCTGGGCGTGGTTAGCCCAAGCTCTGTTATATGGGGTATCAGTTCGTAAATTTCAAAAGCACAAATTCGTTGTATAGTGTCTGAGTTACTGTTTATATGTTTAACATTTCCAAAAGCCCAGGAACAAAGACAAGATCGAGGTACATGTTTGACAGAATGAGGATTAACTACAAGGTTCAGGTTATCGCTTCACGCTCCTATAACCATAATTAACGACGCTAATTTTTTATTTCTTTTCTTTATGTTAAATTGTCCTTAAATTAAATAGCGCTTATTTAACCGTTTTTCTTGAAAAAGTACAATTTTAATTACCCTTTTACAAGTTATATGGGCGCTTTTTGCGTGTTTGCATAATATTAAGGTATTGTTTTGGTTTTACAAAGGATTTTCTTATAAATTAGGTTTTAAAAGTGTAGTGCATTGTTTAATGCATTACTGTTTGAGCCATAAATTACGTCTTTTACGTAGATATGGAACAGAGCAGGAACCTTAATAAGGATTACTAATAATTATGTAGCTATGCAAATCTGAAATAGTTGTACCTACTTGCTTTATTTTTCAGATTAGTTGTCAAAAAATATGACGTGAGTTATTGGCTTTTTTCCAATTTTTAGGATTACTTAGCCAACCAGGACCAGAAAAACAGATGTCCATCTGTTTGTCAGTCTTTTTTGAGCGAGTTATGCGGGATTCTAGAGTCTAAGCGAACAAGTCTGATTTTCTATGTATCTGTTAAATATTATGTCCGACGATAACTCGCTTACTTTTCATCCCATCTTTATGATTTTTTTGTAAGTACTTCTGAATGATAAAATGCATGTCTGAGGTCCAATTGATAGTGTGGTTAATTAATAAAATTAAGTTTCTGAAACCTAGACCAAAAGCTGAAACGTCTGTTAGAGTTCTTAGTTAGAAATTGCACTTAAAAAAATTGCATTAAACCAAATTTATTTCTACCAGAAACTTATGAAGTATCATAAAATAATTCTCTCCGCCATAAAGTGTGAGGGCCGCCTTTAAATCTGGTAGTACGTTATCAATTTCAGACAAAACTTAAATACTTTATATGGACTTTTCGAAGAATTTATAGTATCCGATACGATGCTTTGTATAATTTTAATGAATTGTTTCTAAAAAAGTTTTTATTAAAAGTGTGGGTGAATGTAAGTGTTTGCTGTTTCTATCTTAATGGCTCTGCTGGGTGGTTTCAATGTTGTCATCAGAATATAACAAAAAAAAAACTGAATTACAACTATTCATTAATTCTAGACATAAGCTTATGTCCAGGCATCTGTAATTCTAAACTGAAAAAATCAAAAACCCCTTTATCTTTAATACTCAATACATTTATTCCAAACATTATGTAAATTACATGCTTATTTTAAATAAATAATCATAATGACCCTGATTGGGTATGACAATATCGTGCGGAGCCGGTCAATCTATTCCATAATTGTCTTATCTTTTAAAAATTCGTCGCGAGTTTCGCGAGTAATACAACTTTAACGTTTTTTTTTTTCATGTTCGCAACATGTTCATGTTCGTAATGCAAAGCTGACGCTAGAGGTCAACGAGCGTCCTGCTCTACGCTGCGGCACTCTTGTACCTACGCTTTACATTGCTAGTTTGCAAAATTCTAAGTCACAATACGACACTATGCCAACGAGTGTAACTCAATTGGTTTTTCACATTCGATTGTGTTTAGATATATAGTATAATAGTAGCGTTTTGGCTTCTGGAGCGTTTTCCTAGTATATGTTAAGTCAGGATATTCCATGAAACGTGTCTTACCAAGATGACGTGTGTTCGTAAATCTGTAAAATCAAGTTCAAGTCATTTATTCCGCTTCGAATTCTGGTTATATTTCTGATCTTAATTATAAAAATTGTATTGTCCAACACAATCTTGCTTATCTGATTATATATAATGGCATGAGAAATATATAATGGCTTGATTATGGCCTGTCGGCCACAGTCAGGTTTGGGTTAGTCTTGAACATTGTATTTAACAAACTCTCTAACTCTTCTTCTAGATATTTGTTTTATATTGATTTTATTATTAATAGTTAAAAATTAAGGAATATTAATGCATGCTGTGCTTCCTTAGATATATAACGCTTTTTGTTTAAATTTAGTGTAAGATTATGGTGTTAGAATTAATGTTGTTATAAATGTGAAGCCTCAATAAATAAATAAATAAAAAATTTATACGAAAGCAAAAACTATCGTATCGGGCAGTATAAATGGCATCTCCTTTAACTTTATGCTAATAGAAGATAGCCGAGGAACTCGGCTTAACCCAAGGTTCTAAGTAAAACAGAGTGCGCAGACTTCACTCGAGTTAAGAACTTGGACTTAGACTAAAAAAAATAGCAATATATTTGCTAATCGTCTGGTTTAATTCTCAAATCCGGGTCCTATTTACATTTAGATGGATCACGAATTTTAAGCATGAATTTTAAATCTTGCGCAATGTAGAATTGTGGTTTTCGCTAATATAGGGTTGGAAGGAAGGGGTATGATAAACCGAAAGGGCTCATAGTACTCATGATTGTGAACAGCTTTTACTATGAGACCAATAAAAAATCGCGAAAAAATATTATCGGTTGATCCATACATTTTGTAGGGTGTCATTGACACTTTGTATCGAACAACTCATTTTCTTCTCGATTTTAGGTTCGGTCCCATACTAAAAGTTGTTCATAATGATGAGTACTATGAGCCCTTTTAGACTTAGCATACCCTTTCCTTATAGCCCTGTATTATTAATGCGAAAAATCGTCTGAAAGTGCGTGATTGCCATGTGTTTGTTCTTAGCTCAACTCAACTCCGTAGCGGCTGAAAAGATTTGATGAAATTTGGTATGGATACCTTACGCCCTGGACAACCGATATAAAATACGGGTGTCTTCAAATATAGAATAAATAGGTGTGCAAGTAACCGTGTTCCATCCTAGACCACATAATTGCCTTACATGAAACGGGTAGTTGTCAAAGGTAAACTTTTAAAAAAAAAGCACTAGACTTTGAATCCCGTTATCAAGAAGTTTCAACATTTATAAAGTCCGCATTAGGATTCCGTGTCGATGATACCACGGAACACACACAAAGACACGGACAACTTACACCCACATCCAGCGTACAAATATAAAATAATCATTCAAACATCTGCCCGGCCGGGCATCGAACCCAGGTCCTCCTGCTCCATAGGCAGACGCGCTACCACTGAGCCACAGCGGTCGTCGACTACGATAGCTACTAAAAAACTTTTACCATCACTACTTAACATATCTAGCTAACAAAGTGCAACCCATTTGCAATTGCAATTGTTGTATAAACAGACAGACAACAATAAGAACAAACACTTTGCATCAGCGTCGGCGTGAAAGAGGACATATTTCCTTGACTATGAGTCGCGTTACAGACCGCCCAACTTATTTGAAGGCTTGGCGAAAATATAGAATTAAAAAATGTACGACGAAAATGTCAGTTATTAACAGAAAATGCGATTGTGGCTCCTTCAACTAACTTTACGGGTTAAGTTGGTAGTGTTGTACCATTATGATTTCGTTCAGGTGGGATTTTCTTTTTCACCCATTTGCATTCCTTGAAAAGTTTCTACAGAGAATATCGGTGTTCATTTTCAGGGACAAGGTGTTAGATAAATGTATAAAGATTAAATTAGGTGACTTTTTGGCTTAAATTAGGTAGTACTACTGACTGAGTGGGTTGACCCGGGTATGTCCTAAAACTGAGACCGAAACTACCGGAGGACGGGCAGCAGCGTCCTCTTAGTAAACGGTGTGCATTCTACGATAATCTATCCAATCCGCAAAGCGTGAAAGTAGGTATATAAGACTAGCTGTTACCCGCGATTTCGTACGCGTGGACGTACAAAAATAAGTAGTATCTACGCAAAAAATCAGCTTGTCCGTTCAGAAGCCGGCCGTTACCGTGATAACGCCGCAAACATCCAGACTGAGAGACAGAGCGACAGAGTTACTTTCGTATTTATAATATTAGGATTAAAGAAAAAAAAAAAAAAAAAACATTCTCATGGCTATCTCAAGGTTACGCCTACTTGCGCCTATAGCAATGAACCAATAAGAGTAATATTTTATAGGTGTGTTATGACAGATGCGTGGTGCGCTTCGATGGTCATGAGTGCGGAATATAGGGGGATCTGTGGATCGATACTATCTCTTTCTTTCTCTGTTATACGTGTTTCTCTTCTTATGCTGTGTTTTTATTTTCTGATCTTGTTTGTCTTTTGTTTTGTTACAGCTCGAACCATAAAGCTGAGAAACTGCGTGGTTGATTTCTAAAGCTGTCTACAAAATTAACAAATACTTTGATAAGTAAAATGTATAATTAGAATTATAAAAATGTCTGCGGTAAATAATTATTATAATATATTTTAAAATACTCGAGACCGAGTTGTTATATTCAAATTGTTATTGAAATGTGATTGATGTATGTTGATTTATTATTTTACTAATGTGTGTTGTTTTCATAGCAACAAAAATGGCCAGTTACACTAGTATTTAGTCGTTTTTTGTTCTAAGAATTTCATTTATGCTGTGAACAGGATAGAGTTATCTATCTATATAATTTTATTTTATTGTATATTTTTTATGAACACAACTGTAATTGTTTCTAGCATTGTGCCTTTGTATCACTGTTGTAGCCACGCATTTTCGTTATTCTCAAATACAGCATGTATTGTAACGACATTTTAAATTTAAGGGTTAAAATTAAAATAAAAAACATAAGGTTATCATTAACATAAACATAAGCATAAGGTACATCAGCAACATATTAAAAAATAAATGCATTTAGCAAGTAGGCTTATGTTTAATGAAAATATACAGAACCATGTTAATACGGCGATTCCCGCAGATCTTTAATAAATTTTCCGTCTCTTTGTAGTCCAGTATATTCAGAAATTTAAAGACTGACTTTTTTGCTTCGTAGACAGAGTTTCCCAATAAATTACAATGCTTGTGTATGACATTATATACAAGTACCCTATCGAAATCACCGAAATGACGATCAGAACTTGTAATTTAACTTGTAAAAGGTAATTTGTGAGATCTTTTTTTGATAATTTCCTCATAATCGGAGGCAGCAAGCACAGATCTATGGACGGAAAGTGACGTTTTCAGTATGAACAACTGTCTCACGCTAAGAACTCCGCTGTCTTTGAAGTGTGTTTGTGTAGTTTTGTTGTCTTTTCTATCCCAGGACCTATCGTCTATTCGCAATATTATTTGTGTAGTTTCAATAACCACCCGTTTTGTACACAGTTGGAAAATAGTGTGTTATTCTATTCTAGAAAAAAAAGCAACGTTTAACAAAACCAATCGTTGGAGAACCAGTGGCGTATGGTAATGCGGAAAATGAGCCGTCCGTCGGTGTGTACTGATTTATGGGCGCGTCTCCCGGATTATATCGGACATTATCCGGGAACGATGCTGTGCGGACTTTTTAATTTATCTGAGCGAGCAGACAGCTCGCTGATTGCTGTAATGAGAAATTAAAAAAATATCGCTTTTATTTAAATCATCGTCATCGGAGCACTGTCGTCCAAAGCTAATGTCAATTAAGGCACGCCGCTAAGGGGTATATAGTCGTGCCATAGCTCTGTCTACTATTAGAAATATTCTAAATAAATGTTCGTTGGTACTCGCTGCACTCAAAATTCTAGTCTCAAATCGCTCGCTGCGCTCGGGATTTCACTCTAGCACTTAAAACTCTAGAATATTTCGTTTCGCTCGGGATTCAAGGTCACCGAAGACGAAGACAACTATCGCCGAAGAGTATACCTACTCTATGAGAACTGACGTGGTTCTGATACATTTTGTTTTAGTAAAACGGGAATACTCACGTTAAATTGAGTCGGTTATTCCGACTATAGTTTCGATCACACCTCGTCTTGCCTTGCACTGACACCTGACAGTGCAAGGCAAGACGAGGTCGCGCGCATGTCTCGCTTAGCATTCCTTGATGAAGGTCACAGAATGTGATCGAAACTATAGTCGGAATAACCGACAAAACTTTAACGTGAGTATTCCCGTTTTATTAAAACAAAAAGAGTATATACTCTATACATATCCTGCGAGAAAATAAAAGTATGGCTGGTAATAATAAGTGTGCGTAATTAGTTATTATATTTTATTTGAATTTAAAATTGGAAATTTGAGTTTTGACTTTTGACATTAGACTTAGGATGGGTGATCGCGAGTGGCATTTTACAACTGAGCACTGAGTGGGTCGGATGACACGTTGAATTGAAGGTCCCATAACCGCTCAAACGTTTCGGTAGCCTTGAGGTGGCCTACAAACTCGGACATCAGGGCTATCCACTCGGTCATTACGATTTTTTTCTATCTACAAGGAAACTTGAGATTTAACATTTAATATCTCATGGTGACGAGCGCAGTGCATTGCCGCTCATGGTTTGGAACTGAAATTTGAAATTCAAAATTCTGGGTGCCACTGAATTTTTATTGACAGGCGTGAAGCTTAACATCAGGTGAACGACTTGGGCCCGTACCGTGAGGTGTCTATTGCGATGATTGTTAGGTTCAGCCGACGACACTGCGCGACCACGAACCGTATTAGCGCGCGATAAGGTGTATGGTGTATAGCGTTCTCGGCTGAGCCTAACAATCATCGCAATAAGCACCTCACGGTACGGGCCCTGCTCGTCTCGTCACCAAGACCAGAAAAAAAAAAATTGTGGTTGGCGTGGTAACTTAGTGGTTATTCTATCGACAAGTACGCGCTAGATTTACTAAACTATATATGACGAAACTTTAAGCGCAATTTATTAATTGTATTGGCTCTATGTATGTATGTATGTATGTATGTACCTTGTTATTTATTTATGAACACTCTCTTTCGCCTCCCCAAAGCGAAGATAGAATGTCAGCTGTCATTTTGCAATCGTAATTTTTCAACATGTCAAACAATCGATATTTGCGTTTTGCCCTACGAAAGCAAAGAATATGATATATTGTTGCCTACAGAAACGTTTGAATTTAATGTTAATACAGATATCGGTGACCTAGTTTTGATGTCATGCCTCAAACGAGGAATAATACAATGAGTTTCACACGCTCAGAATAATTTAATATGAGTTAATTTTTATTTTATGATTTTCCTCTTTTACATCAGTCTGCTCTATATTACGTAACTGCACACAAACGTTTCATGACAATCATACTAATATTATAAATGAGAATGTTTGTGTGTAAGTAGGTAAATATGTAAAAAATATATATATATCTGGGACATTTTTGCACATACGGTCATCTGACCCCAAACTAAGCAAAGCTTGTGATTGATATGGCTGCCAGAGACTGATATACGTACATAGATATTTTTAAATACATACTTATATAGATATTAACATCCAGATATAGAACAAACATAAATATTCATCACAATAATGTTTCTCCTAGATGGGAATCGAACCCACGCCCCCAAACACAGAAGGCAGGTTCACTACCAACTGAGCCACCGGGGCAGTAACCGGGGTGTAAGTGTGTTTGTTCCCGTTCAACTCTGTACGGCTCAACGGATTTGAATGAAATTTGGTATGGAGGTAGTTGATACCTTGGATAGTGGTAATTGCATAGGCTACTTTTTATCCCGGAAAATATTCAGTTTCTGTAGAATAGCGGGTGAAACCGCGGGGCGCTGCTATAATTATGCAGATTACACTTTATTATTATTAATATTATCAACGGTTAAAATTTTCGGCTATTTTTAGCCGATGCTAATCCAGGCAATAAGCTACCTCCATACCAAATTTCATTCAAATCCGTTCAGCCGTAACAGAGTTGAACGGGAACAAACACACTTACATACTTACACACTTACACACAAACTTTCGCATTTATAATATTAGTGTGATTTTAATAGATATAATGCTTGAGAACGCCGTATCCAAATATATTGTATAACTAGTTATTGATATTGAAATAACTTTTTTTTTTACGTTCTAGTTATGTTTTATTGAATAAAGACATAACTGAAGTGGAACTGGGCTGGACGTGTCTGCCATGTGTCGAACGATCTGTGGGCCAAGCTCACTACACAGTGGGTTCCACAGATCGTTGGGTCACTCGGCTGGCCCAGGTGGAAGTGGCGGCGTGAACTAGGCTCGTACCGTGAGGTGCTTATCCAGATGATTGTATTTGTTAGGTTCAGCCACAGATGATCTGTGGGTTCAGCCCACGATGCTACGCGACCATGAACCGTATCGTTGCGCGGTTAAGTTGTATAGTCGCGGTGAGCCAAACAATCATCACAATTAGCACCTTGCGGTACTTATGGGCTCTGGACTCTGGACTGAACTGAAGGCTTTGAAACGTGAAGAGTGGGAGGAGGATAGGGAGGCCTTTGCCCAGCAGTGGGATGGAACAGGCTGATAATAATATACATTTTACAACACCTAAACAAGATTGAATTATCAGTAGGTATTTAGAGTCCATCTGGGGTAGTTCATCCCTTTGCCAGTTATTCGACCACCAAGCAGTGGCAAGCATTACTGTGAGCAAACGTACCAGCAAAATTTTTGGACACAGAGAGATTACGAGCGCAGTGAATTGCCGCGCAGGGATTTGAACAGTTGACGCTTAGAATTTCGGCTTGCATTGAACTGTTATAGGCAAGCTTGACGCTTATCATCAAGTGAGCGACATGCTTGTCTCTTTACACAGCACCAAAAATAATGCAAACATCTGCCACATCTACTCACCTCACCATTCTACACAACAAAGTAGCAACCCTAAGTCCTGCAAATGGATTGAGCAATGATGGGGCTAAAAGTGCCCGGCTGAATCAATTTCTATGCTAATTCAATTGGGTTTTACTTTTTAGTAACGTCCAAGGGTTAGCATGATGGTGAGCGTGGATTCAAATGGCTTAGTAACATAGAAAGGACGGTAGACTGCAAAAAGTAAGTTAGTTTCTATCGATTTAGTGCTACCGTAAAGCACATTAATTTAAAGGCAAAAAGTATCTAGTTAGCTCTAGCGTTATAATTTTAAGGCCGTCCTTAATCTTTTGTTGTTGTTATTTTCAGCCTGTTGTTGCTGACTGGAGGCCTTTGACAGTATTTGCGATCTAATGATGATGGATGATGAATGCCTCTATCAAAATTGTCGAGTTCGTCGCGCCATCTCTTAGGTACATCATCATCATAATCATCAGCCATAAGACATCCACTGCTGAACAACCTGTAAAGATATTAAATCTGCCTAGAATAAATATAATAATATTATTTATTGCATTCAGATAAGCCCGCAGATTTCATACCTCTTCTACCTTTGTGATTTCTAAATTATTAACAAAAACCTAAATAACTTAAATCGTTATTTTCAAAGCTCATTAGAGCAAAGACTATACTTAAATTCAGACTTTATATGCAAAGACTATAAATACGTAGAGGGGTAAACAGAGATATAAAAGGCGGAGGTGCATTTACATACAAATGAGGGTGGTGCGAAATTATTTCAGTCGACGACCGGTCGAGGGTGCAGTGGACGAATGGATGGAAAATGTGGGGATGGGGGAGACCTGAAGTTAGTTTGTGGGTTCTGTATAAAATACTGAACATTTCATAGTTTGTCATTCGCCACTTGGCTAAATTTAGTGATGGTAGATCTCTGACGGCATGGTGACCATTGAGACCAACAAGACCGAAAGAGGGATGGCGTGGTGATACTCAAATAATTGTGGCAACAATAGACGAGGTTGGCACAAAGAAGTAAGAGGCTATCTTAGTGGCAGTGGGACTTAATAACTAACCAATAACATAATGCAAATATAATAATACCATTTTTGTATTTAATATGAATCTGCAATCAGTTGGACTACGAATAGTATTGCTGAGTGCCAAGATGTCCTGCGAAGTGAGTGCATTCTTCTCATAAATTATCTTTATGTTTTTTTTTCTTTTAGTTTTGGGACTTGTACATAGGCATGTACTGTAATTTTGACACATATTTTCTTTGTATTTCTTGTGTTGTATTTTTCGTTTGAATCAAAAATTGTGTAGGTCTCTTAACTCAAAAATAAATTGTAATCTATGTACATAGTACACGTCTTATGATACATGTTGAATGCAATTAATTTTAAATTTGTGATGGACGTAATATTTCGGATTTTTGGGATATTGCGACGTTTCTGTGAAATATCAAAAATGTCCTAGCAAGACTAAAGGCCCGGACCCACCATAAATGCAGTTAGTTGCAATCCGCGTTTCTTTTGCGGGGCGGTACGTGTGTACGAGTTACATATGGAACTACCGATCCTCCCCGCTTCGAAACTAAACATGAATACCCTCTGGGCTAATCTAAAGATTCTCTGAAAGTTTCATCAAGATCTGTCGAGCCATTTTGGAGTCTATACTGTATATACATTGCCTTTTGTATATTACAAAAGATCCTGAAAGACTTATGAAAGACGTCACACTACTTATAGTACGCCGGGCATACGCAGTGACATATTTCTTACATTACTCTGTGTATGTACTGCACCTGCATGGACATGGATTGCAACGGGATTTTGTGTGTATTCGGGATTCAAGCTCTTGTAGTTTCAACATGATTTTAATGAAAAACGTTGAATTTTGTATTCTTGTTCACGACGGAACCCAACAAACCTATGCTTCTTTTTCGCAGACCATTTGGTGCCGGAATGGTCAGTTCTATTTACTCGGTTTGTTTTGGACTGATTTTGTGTAGCTTTTTTAAAATCGAATCCAATTGAATTTGCATTTTTAGCATTTTAACTATTTTTAATGTCCTCTTTGTGTTCACTTGTTTCTTTTAAAGTAACTAAACTAAAGCAAAAGCTATCACTTACACTTACTTGGGTACTCTTTCAATTAATTTATTACTAAAAAGGATAATTGGTTTTAACCCCTGATGCACACAGATGATGTTACAAGTTTAACGTGTCTGTCTGTGGCATCATATCTCTCAAACAGGTGAACCGATTCTGATTTAGTTTTTTTAAAATAACTTTTGCTTTGCTGCGCGCACAGACGAGACTGAGTGCGAGACTGGCACTCCAGCCCTCTGCATCGGACGTCAAGAACGTACCATACGCCAATTACTTAATATTTTGTATTATTTCTTATTTATTATATCACTAGCTGATGCCCGCGAAACTCGGCCTACGGCCTCGCTAAACTCTTCATACACATACAAAAAAAAAACAAACAAAATCGATACAGCCTTTCTGAAGTTATAGCGTGACCAGGATAAATAGGGGTTTTTTTTTATATATATAGATTAGTACCCAAATTGTAATAGTATGGATGTAAATCTGGGATAAGATATTTCAATTTCTATTTCAATAACAAGTACAAAGATAACTTTGTGTTATTGCCGAATTGTTATATTACTAATGCCAATGTCTTCTAGAGTACCCTTATCACATTAATACTCACACTAATATAAATGCGTTTGCTATGTTGTATATGCTTCCTATTACGACTAAACTGCTACCGACCAATAAAAGTAATTTGAAATTTTGACCATTCAAAATATAAGCCAAAATGTGTGTTGCCAGTGATGACATATGGAACTGAAACGTGGTCCTTGAACACCTTTTGAGCTCCTTGAGCTCCTTGAGCCTTTTGGAGAAACTCAGAGTCACACAGCGGGCAATGGAGAGAGCTATGCTCGGAGTTTCCTTGCGCGATAAAATCCGGAATGAGGATATTCGCCGAAGAACCAAAGTAGCTTTCAGAGTTTGCAAGCTGAAGTGGCAATGGGTAGGCCACATCACTCGAGGAACCGATAATCGGTGGGTAAGAAAGGTTCTTGAGTGGCGACCACGAACCGGAAGACGCAGCGTAGGTAGGACCGACGACATTGTGAAAGTCGCGGGCAACCGGTGGATGCAAGTGGCCCGTTGTCGGTCGGTGTGGCGGTCTAAGGGAGAGGCCTATGTTCAGCAGTGGACGTCTTATGGCTGATGATGATGTTGATGAAAATATAAGCCCATTCACGAGTCGTCCTTAAAAAAATATGTTAATGTATTCTCGGTTCGCATGCAACTTCGCCATTGTCATTGTATTTTTATCGCCTTAAATACACTTCCGGGGAGGAACAAATACTTGGGATGTTAAAATGTAAGGTGCTGGAACGTTCAGTTGCAGACAGTTAAAACTAATTTGTTTTTGTTTGAGTTGCTGTTAAGGCTTACTGAGACTGCAGACGGCTGCAGACGACGGACTGAAGACAAAAACTTTTTGCGGCTAGGACAAAAATGTATTTATCGAAATTGTAGTAGAAGATTTTTATTTGGAAATGAATATAATAAAACTACTCACATACGACACATTTTATGTGTGCGATCTGAAATTAATAGAAATATATGATATAAATATTGATATATAATATGATACTTATAATATTATAAATACGAAATTTTGTGTGTAAGTATGTAAGCAGATAAGTATGTAAGTGTGTTTGTCCTCGATCAACTCTGTAAGAGACGAACGGATATGAATGAAATTTGGTATGGAGGTAGCTTATACTCACTGGATTAACACATAGGCAACTTTTTATCCCGTAGAAATATTCGGCTTCTGTATAATAGCGGGTGAAACCGCGGGTCGCAGCTAGTATGATATATATGATGAATGTAGTACTTACTGCATACCATTTTTGGCCAGAAGTAATTCAACTGCTTTCAAAACATAAATACCGTGTCTATCTACGACTTCCTACTTGTAGCACAAAACGTAACTAAAGTCGATAAATACCTAAAGGCACGCTACGCATCCAAGGAGGTGATAGTGGTCGCTCTGTCACTTTTGCACTCGATAAGGTTAGATATTCCATTTATTTTCAAATAATTAATAGTGTGGACATATTTGAATTATTAGATAACTCTTGACTCTTGAATTATTTTTTGACATTTATAAAACTTGCTGACATTATTATTAATCATATTTTATTAAATTAAACAATTTTTTTTAAAATTAATTATTATTAGTACTTATTTTTTGTTGTGGCTTTTGATTAGATATTTGAAATTATGTAATTATGAACTAAATATTTTGTAAATGTGACTTGCCCAGTGTAACTACCAATGTTATAAGGCCAATAAACGATTCTATTCTATGCAAAATACTATGGGTTTCGCTTATGCAGTGGGTTAGGCCTAGTTGTAGTAAAGTTGGTCTTATTCATACTTTTTGGGGTCGTAGCAAACTAAACAACCCCTAATAGTTAGGTCCTTTCTGTCTGTATGTCACGGTCGTTATATTTAGAGACTATCATTTATTTCTAACATAGCATGCGTAGCATTTACCATCAGTGGGATAACCTGCTTGTATCATTATACCTGTATAAAAAAAAACTCAGATAAACAGTTTAATTTAAAATCATCATCTAGTCGATAGTTATAATTATTCATAATACCTCCAATCGTATCATCATCAGCCATAAGACGTCCACTGCAGAACATAGGCCTCCCCCTTAGACCGCCACACCGACCGACAACGTGCCACTTGCATCCACCGGCTGCCCGCGACTTTCACAATGTCGTTGGTCCACCTGGTGGGAAGCCTGCCTACGCTTCGTCTCAATTGTCGGTCGTATAATTGTGTAAAACATTTTAATCCATCTCTATCGCTCTATTGTTAATTAAACCAGTAGGTATTTCTCCGTACATAATAATCTATTGTTCAATTCCTGTATTTACTAAGACTTCATTTGGCGGTGCATCCATCAAACAGAGGGAGTTTAATGCACAACATTAATGGATCGAGCTGCGATGCTACCTTTGTGTGTAGTGGCAACGCTTCTCCGTCAGTCCATGCTTGATGTAAACTGACCATATTTTTAGCCAAGTAGTTGTCAGATTGTTTTTTTTTCAATCTGTTTCATATACGATTCGTAATATTTGTAGGTATTTATGGATCCAATGCGGTACTGGCTTGAACTAGTAGTTTTTTTGAATTAAACTTGCTTTGAATTAAGGACGCTAAACTTAATGTACAAAATTAATGCCATCGATTCAAAGAGCTTTGATAAGCTCTACCGGAATTTTGATTACGTGATTTTATTTAGTTCTCGTTTTCTTTTATTAATTCATTTACGTAAAGTTATAATTTATAGACATTTACGATACCAGTATGTAATAAAATTGTTACATAAGGGCTATTTCTTGCAGATACGTTCGTAAGAGATTCAAAATGTGGTGGACACAGCAAGTTTTTAAGAAGAAATAAATTTTTTAATATATTTTTAAAATAAGTATAATTATATTCATCCTAATCCTAACTAATATTATAATTCAGAGGAATATAGCCGCAGTCGTATATCGACCAATAAAGCTTCGAGGTATGAAAATGTATACGTTCGTCTCGAAGAAAAAACTTGGCTTGCACGATCGGATCTTAATAAAACTTAATAAGGAGTTATTGACGGACATAGGATACTTTTTTTACGTCCCCGTAAAAGTCGCGGGTGACAACTTCAATACATTTGCAATGGTTTGATCTGTTTGCTTGACCGTGTAGCTCACCTGTTAATGTTGCTCTTAATATGCCAATATTCCATTAGAATGATGCTGTGAAACGCGGGATGAAATTTCAAATAATTCCGTCGATGTGTTCCGTCGTTGCTCATGCAGTGACTCAAATGCGGATTGTAAATCGTTGTTCGAATGGCTATGACATAATCTGGAGTATTTTAGAATTTGGAATGGCTATCATATAGGGATACGAACAAAAAAAAACAAAATTGGAAAAACAATACACTAATCAGTGTAAATATATATATAAATATTATATATTATATTGTATCAAATAGCAATCGTCCTCCCACAGATCCGTGAACCATTGTATATTGAAACATCTGTTTTACATTTTTTTAATCTTGCGGTGTACTAAAAAAAATTAAAAAATATGCGAATAAATTAAAATTAAGTTCAAAAAGGGTTCAGAGTTTCTTTCTTAGAAATTAAAAATACTATAAATACTTAAAGAATGCTATATACTTTTTCAAAAAAGTAAGGTGTTTAGTTCGTTGCAAAACATAACCCTAACTTTTTATAAACTTAACTTAAACTGTAAACTTAACTTAATTGTTATAATTTACTTAACTAATGTTATTGGTGATAACAGTTTTAGTTAATAAACAAATAATAATAATAACCCTGTGACTGCTTTCGGCTGAAAAAATAAACTTGGATGCAAACTGTACAACTGTTTGTCTCATTCTTACACATTGAGCTATTATTGAGTACTACGTGCTAGAGGCCGATGTCGTAGTTCTTCACAATGTCCTATTGATTTGAAGTCACTTTGCCAAACTTCAATCAGTAATTTGCTAAGAAAAAATCCATTGTTATGCCTTATTTGCATAAATGTGCACAGTACGTAGTACACATCCATATTGTAGATTTATACCCAGTTTAATGGAAATAATACAACATAACGCGGATCACAAACCGAGTTCTACCGAGTGAATGAGTGAAGGTGAACAAAGTGAGCTATACAGGGTTGTAAGGAAAGGGTATATAAGACGAAAAGAGCTAATAGTACTTATCATTGTGAACAACTTTTACTACGGGACCAAACCTGAAATCGAGAAAAAAATATCAGCTTTTTCATAAAAAATGTCAACACATTCGACAAAATGTATGGAACAGCTGATTATTTTTTCTGGATTTCTGGGTTGGTCCCATAGTAAAAGTTGTTCATAATGATAAGTACTATAAGCCCTTTTCGGCTTAGCATACCCTTTCCTTATAACCCTGAATAATAGTTCAATGAACATACACGAACGTCAGTCAGTCTGAAACATAAACTAAAAGCCTCTGATATTTGAAACATTCATATTACTGAATATCATAAAATTCCCACCATACACCGGAATTTATTATTCCTTTTACAGGTTCTTCCCCATCAATTAACAACATGAAACCTCATTTCGCTACATAAACGCGATTCGCTGTAATATTAAAACATCATCGTGAATTTTGCGGCCGCGGCGAGCGGCGAGTTGTCATTACGCTGGGAAAAATGCGTGGAAACACGTCGCCGTGCACGTACTGATTACAGTTACCTAAATAGGTTGTTCCGACAGTTTTAGCGAAATAATTTCTGATTCTACAGTCTTTTCTAAGTTTATCTCAAATCTTTACATTTTGACTATGTGGGAAAAGAATGGCAACAATTTTAGAGGTGTCAAATTTAGTTCAGTTTAGAAAATGCTACACAGAGTCATTGTCTTTCTTGTCCACGTTTCCAATTTCAAGTACCTATATTACGCTTAGTTAATCTACTGCATACAGTTTTTAATGTTCATATGTTAATATGTTTTTCGTGTCACACATGTGACTCTCTCTTTCTCTCTCTCTCTTCTCGGCTATGTACCCTACATGGTGTTGGAGTCAGACTTCCTTACTTTCTCTTCCATTTTACTCTAGCCTCGACATCGTCCTCAGAAATATTTTCAGCTTGCCTTGAGTATGCCTCTAGATCTTCGATCAGTGATAGAATGTTGTAGTGCTAATTGAACAAAATCTATGATGACATTGATCATATGAATTTTGAAACAAATGTAAGCTTTGAGTAGTTATTAACAAAACTGAAGAACCAACATAATAAAGCAACACCACCTAAATTTCATTTTGGTCACAATCAATTTCAAAATCAGATATGGAAAAAAATTACCTTTTTTTACTTTTTCACATAAATAAACACAACTGGTGTCTCAGAAATACGAGTATGTTAAAAGATATACTTAATATCTTATTACAAAAAATCATATAAAAATATTCTGTCATGTTGGTCGAAAAAAAAAACGGCGCACGCAATCCTATTCTAAAAAAAAAAACTATTCTATTCTGCTAAAAAAAGAAAGTACTGTGGTGTTCAGGGGGCGTAACCAAACACGACAAAATTAGAAACGAGTACATACGGCGAAGTTTTAAAGTAGCACCCATAACCGAAAATTTAATTGAAATTCGCCTGAAATGGTATGATTGTTTGGGGACGTAATGCGCGGAGACGATGACCATGCTGTACGAAGGGCACTGGAGCTGCTCGAGAGCAAGCGGGAAAGAAGGCGCCCCCCAGCCACCTGGTCGACGAGCATGACCCAAATTGTTAACAAGGCCCAGCTAAATCTAGTGACAATCCAGGACTGATCATCCTGTCGAAGACTGATTAGGAGAGCCAGCCCCACTTAACATGGAGAAGACGTTAATCTAATTCTATCTAATTCTGCTTTTAAGACAGCAATATTATGCTTAGCTAATCTACTGCGTACAGTTTCTACTGTTAATACGTTTTCCGTGTCACACGGTGTCATCAGACGCAGTTGGATTTTCGCCATTATTTTTTATAGCCGCCATCATTGGGTGTTTCACAAAATGGAGATTTTCGGTACACAGATAAGTGTTATTGGATGCTAGAACAAAGAGATATCGTGTTGATTAGATGTTAAATTTAAAGCAATGCTTGCATTCACTTCTTTAGACAAGGCCTAAATATAAATGAAATTCATATTTGAATATTTGTTCAATACAGATTAGACGAAATGGTTGTGTTAACTCAACTGGAGGACAACTTTAGATAGTTTGTGAACAGCACTTCTATTCCAAAAACTATTTATTTATTTATTCTTCTTCTTCTTTTTATTTTGATTAGTTTGAGAGCTTGAAATTTTTAAAATAATTTCAAAAACGAATAATTTCCTAATGAAAGAAGTAGTTGTAAAGTACCTAAGTGCTTAGAAAGGTTGCTTGGTTTTTATAAGGGCTATTCTTTTGGTTCGGGGTAAAAGATATATGGAAACGAAAGAATTCTTGTCAAGCAAGAAAAAATTAGCATTGAGCATGGTTCCTGATAAACTCAAGACATCCGTCGTAATACCTCTCTTTAATAAGAAGACAAAGAAAATATGCGTTTCTAAAGACCAGTTGCCTTAATACCACAATTTTTATTTAAAAAAAAAACGATTCACAGGCGTCTTAGCGATTCTTTTGAGAGTAAGAACATTTTCTCACCTGAACACTGCGGCTTTCGAAAATCTAAGTCTATAGATAATTATGACGATGCTACATTTTCCAGAAAAAGTATACAGTGTCGCACATAGTATCGAACAAGATATAATAATTATGCTTCGTTCGTAACTAGCTCATGATATGGTTACGATGGCAACCTAGCGCTTCTTTAGATATCACACTAATATTATAAATGCGAAAGTTTGTGTGTAAGTGTATAAGTATGTAAGTGTGTTTGTTCTCGTTCAACTCTGTAACGGCTTAACGGATTTTAATGAAATTTGGTACGGAGGTAGCTTTTTCCCTGGATTAACACATAGGCTACTTTTTATACCGGAAAAATATTCGGTTTCTGTAGAGTAGCGGGTAAAACCGCGGGGCGCACTTGGTAAAACATATATTGTATGTCTCGATGATCGAGATGTTTCGATGATTCAATGCATCTTCCCCGAGCTTACGCGTTTTTTTTACATTATTTTCGCAGGCTTTTTTATGGCTGCTGATGATGATGATTTACGCAGGAGCGAGGTGGGACGAAATCCGAAATAAAAAAGCGCACCGACAAAAAAGAGATAGCGGCCGAAGTGTCAAAAAATATAAAATTTATTTTCATAGAAGTTTTCCAGAGCCCTTTGATCATTATCCCTTATTATTCTGGGAGATGAAATTTAATTAATTGCTCATTATGATTTCATGGAGTCGCTATGGCTACCTGGGATAAGCCCTTGGGATACGATGTGGAAGAGAAACTAAGGTTTATACAAAATTAAATAAACTGAGTGTATAATAACCAATCTGTGGTGTCTTTCCGCTGCAACAATGCGCCTATATTGCGTGTAACAGGCACAAGGCATCAATTGTTCCTATTGTACTCACTAGACACAATATTTTGCAGCGAAAAGACGCTCTAGTAGATACTCTGTTATGTCTTTCCGCTGCAATATCGCGTCTGGTACAATAGGAAAAAGGTGTCAAATGATCCTATTTTACCTACAAGACGCGATATTTTGTAGCAAAAAGACAGTCTAGTGGATACTCTGTTGTCTTTCCGCTACAATATTGCGTCTAGTACAATATAAACAAGGTGTCAAATGATCCTATTTTACCTACTAGACGCGATATTTTGTAGCAAAAAGACAGTCTGGTAGATACTCTGTTATGTCTTTTCGCTACAATATCGCGTCTAAGCAACGCTATATTTTGTAGCAAAAATACAGTCTAGTCGATACTCTGTTATGTCTTTCCGCTGCAATATCGCGTCTGGTACAATAGGAACAAGGTGTTAAATGATCCTATTTTACCTACAAGACGCAATATTTTGTAGCGAAAAGACACTCTAGTATGACACTCTGTTATGTCTTTCCGCTGCAATAATGCGTCTAACACAACAAGAATAAGTTGTTAATTGATCCTGTTTTACTAGACGCGATATTGCAGCGGAAAGACACTACAAGTTGATTATTATAGACTGAGTTTGAAAATGAACTACGGCAAAGTAACGCCCGAGTTAATCTATAACCAAAATTAAATACGTATTACTATTAATAGAAAAACAAAACCCCAAGTGCGTCATTAGCCTGTGACGAACATAAAGAGGAAATCAAAACACAGTCTCAATTTTCAGAATTGGTCATACCTGTCAAATTCAAGTCAAATTAATTGTTTAGGTTAAATGAGGTAACACAAATTTCAAACAAAATAGAAATAATTTGTGATTTCATCAACAAAGAAAATAAACAATTTTGTATGAATATCTTATATTTTGAAGTCGCGAAAATCAGCCATAATACTAATCACAGTCATAATTGCGAAAGGTTGTGAGTAACCTCGGGATTCTGAAACGTTTGTTAACTTTGACAACAGATTAAGTCTATCGCTGTCTTTGTCATTTGCTTAGTTCCAGACAAAGACAGCATTAGATTTAATCTGTGTCAAAGTTAACAAACGTTTCACAATCCCGAGGTAAGTGTGTTTGTTACAACTCAACTTTGGTAACAGCTTAACACTGGATGAAATTTGATAGGTAGCATAAGCCTTGTTAAATCGTAAACGAAAAAATATACTGTTCCTGCAATATAGCGGAAGAAACCGCGAAACGTTGCTAGTAAGCAAAAAAGGAAGTTACGACTCTGTTCTGCACTTTTCAGTTTCAAAAACCGCCTTCGGTGAGGTGAAGGTGATATAAAATCCTTTACGTCGTTACTAACTAACTTCGTAACGATGATTTCAACTTTAAAAGGTTTTGATAGATCCGCGGTCGAATATCCCGAAATTCTAATTGGGATTGATGGGATTTAAAGTATCAAAATTATTTTAAATATTTGGGGCCTTACTCGTAAAAGTTGCTTTAAGTCAAGCAATGCTTAAAATTCTCTGTCAACTTCAGCTTACGTGAAATGTCACGCGCAAAAACGACCATACCTTTTTAAGCATTGATTAAATTTAAGCAAAATTTATAAGTAAGGAAGGCCCTTGTAGTTGAAGTTTTACCCTTGTATAGGATTATAATAATAAAATAATAATAAAGAGATAATAAGATAAAGTCATTTACAAATTTGAACACATTTTAAACTGAAAATAAAACTATATTAAACTATATTAAAATTTAAACTTGATTGGCACAGGATCGAGACAGACCTATTTATTTTTTATGAGCTGTGCGCCGCAGTTTCACCCGTGACCGTTCACTTTTCCGGAATAAGAAGTACCCTATGTGTTGATCCAGTGCATAAGCTATCTCCATATCTAATTTCATCCAAATCCGTTCAGCCGTTACAGTTTTGAACGGGAACAAACACACTTACTTACACACAAACTTTCGCATTTATAAAATCAGTGTCGACGACTACGACGTCAACGTGACGAGACGAGCAATTTATTTGCCTGATCTATTTTTTCCTATAGAATCTGACATTTTCCTTTAAATTTGCTCGGTCGATAAATTTAGTTTATTCCGTCTGCTGTTTCAGTCATCATTTTAAAATAGCATTGCCTTTTTCTTTAAGTAGCCACAAAGTAAGGTATCTCAATCGAAATAATGATCTTTTTGATCTTGAGATTATCTGCAATTAATCACACTAATACTATAAATGCGAAAGTTTGTGTGTAAGTATGTAAATTTTACTATGAAAACTGACGTGGTTTTGATACATTTTGTTTTAATAAAACGGGAATACTCACGTTAAATTGAGTCGGTTATTCCGACTATAGTTTCGATCAAGGCATTATCAAGGCGACCTTTATCAAGGAATACTCAGCAAGACACGCGCGCGACCTCGTCTTGTTTTGCACTTGCAGTCACCGAATGTGATCGAAACTATAGTCGGAATAACCGACTCAAATTAACGTGTGTATTCCCGTTTTATTAAAACAAAAAGTATGTAAATGACTAAGTATATAAGTATGTAAGAGTATGTAAGTGTGTTCCCGTTCCACTCAGTAACGGCTGAACGGATTTAAATGAAATTTGGTACGGAAGTAGCTTACACACTGGATTAACACATAGGCTACTTTTCATCCCGGAAAAATATTCAATTTCTGTAGAATAGCGGGTGAAACTGCGGGGCGCAGCTAGTAATCTATAAAAAAATGAAATATTGCATAGTTACAGAGTTGAACGGGTACAAACACACTTAAATAGTTGCCTACTTAAATACTTACATACTTACACACAAGCTTTCGCATTTATACTATTAGTGTAATCAATCATCAAAAAGTGACAATACCAGTTTATTAAGGTATCCTCTTAATTCCCAACGTTATGCTTAGTCTTGGAAAACAAACACTAAACTCCCTCAAACAAAGTCGCATGCCAAAGCGAGTCCAATTATAAAATCAATGCAAAGCGTGGGAAACGTTAGCAAAGGAAATAATATTGTATTAGCGGCTATTGAGATAGAACTGAGACAGTATTATGTTGTAAAGAGACTGAAGTATTCTGGAAAGATGATCAAATCCCGTAGGAGTCTTGTAGGAATTCAACTCGGCATCGAAATTGAATCAAGGCTAAGTCGACAAGAAAAACGTATACATCGTTTAATTTTTGACAGAAAATATTTTTCTGTGTAGAATAATTTATTGGAATCGGAATAGGATCTAAGTTGAGTCGATAGCAATGTTGTACATTATTCGAAGGATTAGTTAATAACGAACAATAGCATTAAGATTAATAATAAAATAATAATAATAAAAGGTTTATTGCATCAATTCCTATGTGTAGATGGCTCTTATCTCTTATCTCTCATAATGGGATGAAGTAACATCGATAAAAATGATATTATAGACTCAAAACTGACACTTACTGATAAAGTGTACTCATTTATATATAACATACTCAATAAATTATAAACCTCTGTTCTGTTAGTGTGTACGACTTTTAAGCACAGATTTTTATATAACGAATCTAGCCTAGTTTGGGGCCCACCACAACAACCTTACATCAGATTTTTGTGTCATATCCAACAAATTTACCGATATATATTCTGAGTGTGCTTTGTGGAAAAAAAAAAAGATATAAAAAAATTGTTTTAAAAATTCGTTTGATAGATAGATAGATATATAGATAAACTCTTTCTTGTTCACACCAGATTGTACATAGCTAGAACAGAAAAAAAAAACTAGTGTAACAACTGGCTACCGAAACAAGTGTAACAACTAGCAGCCTTAAAAAAGCGATCTCTTCCAAGCAACCTTGGGATGGAGAGGATCATAGAAGATGTAAAGACGTGTGATGCGGTTTTTATGAATATTAAATCTTATAAAACTTAAATGTACATAATACGACATTAAATGTAGTAATTCAAAACCATACCAACGAAAACCCTGTGACCACCCAAAACCTAACCTAACGTTGAAACTATTTTTTTTTTCCGGAGAGAAAATAAACGTTTTTGAGTAATCATTTTATTGTATTTTTTTTTTATAATTTACATTTATTCAAATAACCTCACAGAATAAGCCTTTCTAATGCTGTAACTGGATGCAATGGCGTATACTGGGGAATTGTCTTAAGAGAGCAAAGACGTTCTGCGACGCAGAGTTACTGTTAACTGCTAGTACGTTCCATACTATCGATACTCAAATAATACATCGATAATTTGTTAGTGCTACGTAAACTAGTAGCTATAACTTAACGGGATGTAAATACAATCAAACTTTTAAGAGATGTGTCGTACTTATTGTGTAATTAATCGATGTTTACTAAATGTATATCGACAAGCAATCATTTCTTCACTAAGTTCGGCTCGGTAGATCTATTGTATGAATTGGAAAAAAAATATAGATAAGTAAGAACAAATGAACATCCAAAAGTTGTGTGGCTTAGTTGAATGAGTTGTTGAAGGAATGATTTTATGAAGTAAAAAATATATGCACAAATGCTAAGAGCTACTAATGTAGGCGTAGTTGATTTGACAATATTATCCAATAGATTATAGTTTATAGCTATACGTGAGTGTATAGAGTTTCTCAGGTATTTTTAAGTGAGTGCTATTGACATCGTGAAATCTCTGATTGTTTACAGTTATCAGAATATTTATCAGTTAGAATTGATTGGAGCAGTTTCATCTAAAGCGTGCGAAGCCTGTCGTTTGTTACAGAGGTTAAAACGCAACATCACTGTCCACTACTGAACGTGATTTGCAATATATAATGGTCAAAAAATTATTTTGGCAGTAAGTAGCATTAAACATTATTTTGTATTGATTAAATCTTTTCGTAAACGTTTATCGACATCAGCTAAAGAACCGTCTCATCTCTATTCTCGTATCGCTGAGCTCTCAAACTTAACGCATTACCTCAACTGCATGCACGTACACTAAAACTGTGGAACTTTGGCCGTATCCTTACACCTAGACGATACCTACTTGCAATTTGACAGCCTCAATGGTTTAGCGGTTGTAGTATAGATTTGAGAGAAAAGTAACCAAATCTTGTACAGAATTGTACATCCATGCGATTTTTTCATTAATATTAAAACAATCTACAAAAAGTTAAAAAAACTGGGCTGTTTCCAGTAGCTAGTCTTAGCGGCTAGGCTTACCATTAACACCACAAAGAAATTTCTTCACAGAAATACTTCGCAGTAAAATAACAACGAAACCCCGTTTTGATGGTAAAAGAGAGCACGATGAGTACAGAAGAGCGTAATCGAGACGTCACTTGATAACTGTATCTCTAGCTTGAACTGTTTACAATTCTAGATCTATCGGAGATGTAGCGAAAGCCGTGCGTAATAAGAAACGCGGTAAATCGCCAGGACATGACGGGCTACGTCTAAAACGCGTTCTCTGTGCTGGAGATGTAATTAACACAAAGCTATTTGAGCTGTATAACTTGTGCCTTAAATACTCATCTTGCCTGATAGCCTCATGAAAACTATTGCTGTGCCAATAGTGAAAAATAAAGCAGGTCATTTGGGAAGTGCGGCTAACTATCGATCTATTTCGCTGGGAACAGGGATAGGCATATTTGAGCTTTGCAACATTTAATGTATAGACGACGCGTAGTTTGATTTCTGTCCAGATTTATCAAGTGATTTGGCCATCTTCATTGTAAAACACACTGCAGACTACTTTAAGATACGTGATACGTCTGTTAATGCTTGCTTCATGGATCTGAGTCGGGCGTTTTATCTGGTGAATTACAATATTCCAATAAATATAATCACACTAATATTATAAATGCGAAAGTTTGTGTGTAAGTGTTTAAGTATGGAAGTATGTAATTGTGTTTGTTCCCGTTCAACTCTGTAACGGCTGAACGGATTTTGATGAAATTTGGTATAGAGGTAGGTTATTCCCTGGAAAATTTAACCGTTCCTATAGAATAGCGGGTGAAACCGCGGGGCGCAGCTAGTATAATAATATTTCTTTCCAATAACTTATGTACTCCGATGTATAATAGATTTTGGATATTTGTCCACCAGAGTAACAACCGAAAGTAGCGCGATGACCTATTTGATTTAAAATAGACGAATTTAAGTTTAAGCACAGAACATAATTATAATATCACTACGTAACATTAATTTTATTTTTAATGTTTTAGTTCCTCTTGTGCATTTTAATATTGTAAAACTACAAGCTGTATAAAACACAGTCAACGTCAAAATAAACGCTTGTATTTTAAATTATATTAAAAAGACTACTCAGCCAAAAACATACATACAATGCAATAGCTGTCAATGCAATTAAATAATCAAGCAAAACTGAAATATTCGAATGTAAATTTCGAATAATTCCGATTTTTCATTGAATTCATTCTATTAATTATTAAGTTCCATCAGGCACCGCCGCCGCGGGCAAGCGCGGTTGGTTAACGATATACAATGCCCATTGAATGTGGGACATAAAGTAATTAATTGCACTACAGAAATACTGATTGCGCATGAAAATTACATCTTTATCTATTTTACAATACTTATAGAGATCAAAATCGGATAGCCTTTAGTTTAAAGGCTTAACGTGCGAAGCAAATCTATACTGCTGCTAAGGAAGCCGTTCATAGTATTTTTTTTATAAAGTAAATATTGTTGTAGAGGCATAATTATAGCTAAGTATGTGACCAAAAACGTCAGTATGTTTTGTATATTTAAGTTGAGATTATAATTTAGCTATATAATAAATTTAAAAAAATAAAGAAATTTATAGATTTAAAAAAAAAAGTATGTGATCTGTAAAATTTAAAAATATCAATATTAACAAAAAACTCTAACTACTAACTAACATTACCCTAAAATAAATTAAAGGTCGTTTACACCATTCAAGTTTTTGTTGCCTATAGATAGTTTAGGCGGTCTTTAATTTTGGCAACTTGCCCAAGATGCTAGCCACGCTTAGTTTCTGACCCAAAATACAGACCAGAATTTTGTTTATAAGCAGATTTTATAAGACTGCCCGGCCCCACAGTCTTGGTGTATCTACCCCAAATGGCACAAATAAGTAACCTTTGTCAAGGCTAGAATATTTCCACCTTTTAACGCATTTAGTAGATATGCAAAATGGGTTTTTTGATGGGGGATTAAATAGCTCCCGTTGAATTTGCGTCCGATCAAACGAAGTTCAAATTTCAAATATTGGAATCGACGAATTGTATACTGGGCCTGCGAATTGTATTTAGAATCGGGGTAAATTGTATTTGGAATTATTTATCGGGGGTCGAAGGAGTTCAGAGTTTATTTGCGTTTTTCATTGTGGAGTGAAACGATGGGAGATAAATGTGTTGGGTGAAAGGTTGCGCAGTTTATCAGTTCTGGATTTATAAGTGATGTGTTTGACTTAAACTGCGATCAGAACCATAACAGGACGTGCAGCGTCCTCTTAGTATACCATGAGCATTCTGCGAGTTTCTTTTGTTTCTTTATTTCTTGTTTGTTTTTTTTTATACATTGACTGTTAGATAATCAATTATTATTAATAGCTAACGACTTCATTCACGTTGGTCTCAAATCAAAGGTGCCTGTGTCCGTCTCTGATATCTATGCAAAAATTCAGCTCGATCCGTTCAGCCGTTTAACCGTGATAACGCGAAAAACTTCCAGATAGACAGAATATGTCTGTGAAATTCTCTCTATCTGATAGAGAGAATTCGAAATTTATAACATTACTTGGGATAATCACTACAAAACAAAAATTCATCATAATAATTGGTTTAAATGCTAAAAAAAGGCATGGAATTAAAAAGGCATTTTTTTTAAATAAAAAAATTGCTCTCCAGATCGTCACGAAATTATATATTTTACTTTGTATTAGCGACCGGCCCTGGCTTTGCGCGGATACCAAGCTCGAAGATTCCGTTTTTTTTTTTCAAAATCGGTCCAGCCGTTTTGGTGTCTGTATGGTACATACATCGCCTTTTATATCAATATTTAGGTATGGGACATCGATTCATACTCGCAGTACCAAAAACCCGTTCTCAAAGTAAATATCTATGTAATAAAACCAGATCCGACCTTGCACTTTAATCGTTTCCAGAGCAGACTATAATCATTAGAAATATATAAACACCGGGTAGTAGGTATCTTCGAGTAAATTTAGTCACGGGTGCAACGTAAGAACTATAATTAATTTCGCATCACTAGAGGGCACGTCGGTCGATCCTGATATGATCTCATCGGACACCGCTACGGACAGTAAGTGTGATCATCAGTTTGAGTCTTTTGATCCGAAGCGTTTATTATTGTTTTTTTTTTGATCAATCTGTTTTTATGATCGATTAAATAACGTGGATATAGAATTTTACACTATCTTTGGCGCTCTAAGGGGGAGGTCTATTTTCAGCAGTGGACGACTTACGGCTTATAATGATGATGATGACACTTCCTTCGGATATGAATATTTTAATTAGCGCTCTATTTTATCATTGACTAGGTACGTCAATTTTAGTCTCATTTATTTATCTTCTGGAGAAACAACTTTTGCCCGCGGCTTCAGCCGCGTTTTGAACAAATAATATGTAGTCTGTCTCTCAGGCATATTGTAGCTTTCTATTAGTGAAAAAAGAGTTACTCCTACAAGCAAATAAAATTACAAATTTTACATGATATTAATAATAAACATATTAGTACATATATAAAAAAAAACACAATACATTTCATGTAAAACACAAAAAAAGAGTAATCAAATTCATTAATTAATTCGATTTTTTTATAATCATTAAAACAGATAAAAACAGATAAAAAATAATAAACCCTAAATAAAAAGAAACAAACGGGATAGCATATATAATAATTAATACTCAAAATTGAATTACCTAAATGAAATATTTTTTACAAAGTCACAATTTTATAGCTGACCAAAAAAAAACATAAAATTAAAGAGCTATAAAATAAAATTTGCGCTTGCACATAATGACTAACGTTAAAAATTATCGCGTCACAGCGCCGTGAAGTTGCAGATAAGCATCTTCGGTCGCTAACGACCGGGTACTGGGAATTTATAATTTGTGAGTTAACCTGCTCTGTGTTAGGATGGTATCTTTATATTCTTGTTTGTCTAGAGACGTTCGTTAGTTATAAGCTATGGTTGTTAGGGTTTCCTGCAGGTCTAGCATGCGTACTGCGTCTTCTCTACTCTTTTTGTTGTGAAAAAACAGGACAGGCCCAAAAGTATGCATACGTTTGTCTTATTTTCGAGACGAGTGTGTAAAGTCCATGAAAACAACGTTTAACGATAAATTTATTGTTATAACATTAAATAATTATTGATTATTTTTGGACCGGTTTACTGAAGATACCAATTTATTACTTTAATAATTAAATAATTTTATTCTTGCACCTGATGACTGTGCTACATTTTAGAAGAGTAACAGTATACTTAAAAGGCGCTCCTCGCGCCGCTTCCTCCGATCGACTCACTGTCCACAATCTCGCCTCTAAGCCGCCATTATTCCTCCCCCCCGCCATACTCCTACAACGCTTATAACCGGAATCCGGTCTACAGTCAAATCCACACCATAATTTCTAATCGAGTACTAGTAAAATTAAATTGAATACCAGTGAACATAATTTAAATAAATTCATTGAACATAACACATCGTAATTAATCATATATTTGTTTTTTTTAAGATGGCGTGTAAATATGACTTCCCATAGTTGAATATGAATATGACGGACTTATATACTGTGAAGAGTATATAAAAAATAATCGACACTATCAAAAATTTTTTTTTCCTCGGGTTGCGATTGACCAGAAACTCACTGGAAGAAAAGCGACGATGAATTACTGTCATCATAGAATAAAATTTGCCAAGATCTGCTAATAATTTAATCGTGAAAAGGCAATCGAAATGGTAACACAGACGGATAGACAGAGATAGAAAGAGTTACTTTGTTGGCAATGTCCAAGTGTGAGTGTAAAAAGTTTTTTTTTTAATAGCAAAGTGAGGCATGTTCCATACTGATATTTTGACCCATAAAATTGTACATAATAGTAATGACGTAAAAAACTTTTTGCTGCTCTTTTTATGATCGCTGCACATGTTTTCCGTTAAAGAAAAAATAATAATTTATCGAATTCAATGGAACAAAATTAGTTTTCGGATCTGAATTATAATATGAACCTTTATATACAGGTATTCATTACAGCAAAAAAGGGTATAAATCACTCAATTCATTCAATTTAGATCTGGTAAAAAAAACTGCATAATTGGAAAAAATATTGCACCTGGAGATACAAAAAACTTGTGAGTCATAACATTTTTAGTAACATGAAACGCCTGTGGCTCCAATAGCGAAAAAGTATATAGTTTTTCCTATGTTAGTTATGGTTATGTTAGTTCTAATTTTATTCGTTTTTTATTTTATAGATGTTTGACTTTGATTTGAATCAATTTAGTTATAGAAAACTAACAAATGGACATATACAGAGAGCGAAATAGAAAGTCAGATAAAACTTTGGAATTTACCATGGAGTATGACATTGTGTGCCCCGAAAAGTATAATAATGGGTGTCTTCAAACATAGTAATCGGTTTTTTAAATATAGTCTACAGGCTAGACGTTTCACCACAACTCAGTGATTTACCTGGAAGGTACAGTTAGCACATGTCCATCACAAGTCGCACTGGCAGGATATGGTCAAACGCAAGCGCATTTTACGTTGAGAAACATCTACAGAACAGTTCATTTTTGCTCAGCTGAAGAGGTCATAGAGCTAAATATCTAGGCAGTAATCCGAATATTGCCTTCCAAATATATTTTGTACTTATAAATTGCACACTGACCTTTATAAATGTCTAATAACTACGTGGCATCGTAGTGTCTTTACGTGGGTGCTTATCTCTCCAGAAGGAATTTAAGAAAAAGGAAAAAATAAACAGTTATTCTTTAAAAAGTTAAGCATAAAGTTAAAAAAATAATAAATCGTTAAAAAAAAAGTTATTCACTCTCTTTATCTGCTGTTTTTTGTTATAGTTTTTATTCCTTTTTTTTAATAATGAGTTTATTCTAGAATATGTCAATCCGGACAAACTAACCTAACTAGTATCTAACCGAACAATCCTTATATGAAACCTTAATGAAATTTCAAATTTGCTGATAATTATGATTTTTGTATTGGTATTCCAGTGTTATTCAAGTATCAACGGTGTAACGGCGAGGTCCGGAATTTTCGTAGCATATTTTAATTAGTCAAAGGGCTTACACGTTTATCAACTTCCGATTGTCGATAAACATTTTTTTCGGTTCACTTAATACGTGTTTTCGTGGTGACATTATGTTTTTTTACAAACAAAACGGTGTCAAGGAATCTTGTTCTTTATAAATAATCTCCGGGTATTTTCCTAACCATTTCTTTATCGTAGTTTTCTTATTTCGAGACATTTACGATATTTTCTAATAAACTGACGTGGTTTTGACACATTTTGTTTTAATAAAACGGCCACAGAATTCTCCTTATAAATAAAACGGCAATACTCACGTTTAAATTGCAAGGCAAGACGACGTCGCGCGCGTGTCACGCTTATAGCATTCCTTGGTAAAGATCATCGAATGTGATCGAATCTATAGTCAGAATAACCGACTCAATTTAACGTGAGTCATCATCATCATCATCATTATCGGCCATAAGACGTCCACTGCTGAGCATGGGCCTCCCCACGTGGCCCCACGGAACTTATTCCCGCTTCACTAAAACAATTATTTTCGATATTAGTGGAAATAAATGTATACTGCAAGATTGATAATAATTATTCAATTATAAGGAGAATTCTGTGTAATTATTGATATTGTAATGACATACGTCTTTTTTTATTTATTTTTCTCTTTCGTCCTAAGAGGATTTTGGCGTCGCACGTCTTATGCATTTGCCAGTGTCAAGTATACTTATATATATTCAAGTTTTGTTAAATATTATCAAACAAGTCATAGTCACAGTCAAAAGCGAGCAAAGCAAGTCAAGTTCAAGTCCAAGTCTTGCCCCAGTAAACTGGTGAAAACTTTCTAGAGCCTTCTATGGAGTTTTGAAAACAACACGAAAATTCACGTTTCACGACATTATACCATTCACAGACACTCGTGCATGTTCACAAACACTTAACGGGTAAATTCACCGTTTTTACACATTAACACTCGAAATAACACAAGTTTTGGGAAATAATAAAATGACGCGATATGATTTCTTCACGTTCCCGCCAAAACTCAAAACATCTTTAAAACAACTAATCAAAAGACAATGGAATAATTGCCAGTACAAATAATAATAAGGACCTAGCAATCTATTTGAGCATCGACAATCGGAACTAGATAAACGCGCAATCGCTTTAACAAATTAAACTTGCTACGAAAATTCCGGACCTTGAGGATAACAGATTTTTCTCACAGATTCCTCATTATCCGTCCTTATACGTTTGCTATATTGCTACGATCTCACGGCCGCCCGTCTGTCTGTCAAAGGCAGTGGTATCCTTATTCGGTGGATGATTAATTCGTTTATATGGTAAAAAATATGATTGTGTGAATTGAGTCTGTTTGTTTTTGCGTGGTTCGGTATATTTTTTATTTTGTTTTGTGCAGTGGCCAATCATGCGTTTATTAGTAAGCGACCTGATCCTAAGCATTTTGCGGTTTGTTTCAGCCGCCGCATTTGAGATTATATTGTTCTGATTTCAGGTCAAGTATGTCTTGCCTTCCATATTCGACCAAACCGATGAGCCGTGTTAATAAGCCTACCCTGAGTTGCATAACAATTTAATTCGTCTGACAATTTCAATTTTAATGTCCCTACCATATATACCTACTTTTTTTTTCTCTTAAGTTTTGGCTCCACACTTTGTGTGCCAGTGTCAAGTACTGTAATATTTTAAGAGAAGTCAAACATTTTACAATTAAAACAAGTCTCATTAATAGTCTAAGTCAAGCAATGTAAGTCATGGTCAAGTCCGAGTCATGGCCCGTTAAAGTGGTGGAGAGTTTCTCTGGAGTTTTGGAAGCAACACGAAAACTCATGTTTAATGACTTTTAATTATTCACCATCACTTGTGCACGTTCACGGACACTTTAATGGATAAATATCCACTGTTTTTACACATAAATGGAATTGACACATGTTTTGGAAAATAATACAATGACGCATCATGACTCGTACTTCACATTCCCGCCAAAATTCCATATCCATATCATCATCAATCAACTAATAGTCCAACCTTGATGTTGATTAGTTGATATTATCGCGTCTGACTTATACTTATAGAGAAGGTCCTTGGTTCAACTCCCGGCTGGGCAGATGTTAGAATGATGAATGAATGTAATAAAAGTAAAAAATATATCTGCTCTGGGTCTGACTGAGTGCCAGTTGACCCTGTCTTTGTATGTGATCCGCGGCATCCCCGACATAGCGTATTAGCTTAGTGTCGGGTTATGTTTTGTAGTGGTAGGGCTATCTTGCAGAGCCAGCCTGGGGAAGTACCACACCTGTGCCAGTTATTCAACCGCCACGCAGTAGTGTGCAAACATTACTGTGTTACAGATTGAAGGGCAATGTTTTCATTTTAATTACTGGGCATACAGAGATTTAACATCTAATATCTCAGGGTAAATAGGCTTAAATAAATAAATAAATAAATCTCAGGGTGACGAGCGCAGTGCATTGCCGCGCAGGGTTATGAACTGTTGAAGTTCAAAGTTCTGGGTGGCACCGAATGAAGCGTGACGCTTGACATCAGGTGAGCGGCTTGCTTGTCTCGTAAAATAGTACCATAAAAAAAATATATGTGAAGCGTTGCATTTATATAGGTAGGCACAAGCTTCTGATATAATTTTGCCACTCGGAAGCAATGATTGACTGACAGCAAAAAAAACGAAAATCAGCCTTCTTTTATGTCATAATTATTTCAATAATTCCTAATAATCTACTTTTACTTCCGCTAATTCGATATAAATACACTCACTTGTCCAAACGAAATCTTTAATAATTTTTTTTAAAACTAAGATGGCCGTTTAATTATCATTGAAACAGCAAAATGGATCTCTAAAAAATAATTAATTACCATTTCGGTCTACTACGCATGCGGACAAAGTATGCAGATCAGTTACATAAAATATGGACTTATTTTGTAAGTTGTAAGGCATTTTATCTACTTATATAAATTATCTATGATACACATTGTTACGCAAAGAAGCGTTTATGTACCAGTGGCTATATGGATGGGTGACCATCCAGCGGTATTAAAGTTATTTCACATTATATTTCAGCACTTGGCCCGTAGTAGAGTCTACAGTTGTAATTACCGCGCATTGTCACTTCATTGAAAAAATTATTATGTGATCGCCAAGTGTGAATTTCCAAAGAGTTTATAATTGTATATAATTGTGTGTTTATAAAATGACATAACATTAATTCTAAAATAAATAAAATAAATTTAATTTAAAATAAAATAACATTTTTAGTAGTATCTTTTAATAGATTGACGAATGATATCGAAAAAAAAAATGAGTAAATAAGTTATTTTATTCGATTTCTCCTGTCAAAATAAAAGATATCGAAATTAAAATATTTTTATGTTAAGATGACATACCTAATAACACCTTTTTTTTGGTAATTTTACTATCTACAGGACAGTTTACCCCATACAGATTTTAGGTTTATATGGACAACAATATGGAGGAAACAATTAAAAAAATAAAGTTTTATTATATTTTCATTTACGTTTTTTTTTTCATTCTAAATTTAGAGCTTCTGAAGGAATAGAGAACAGTGTATCAGGCCTGAGTGTTTCACATTCGATAACATCGTGGCTTATAACTCGTATCAGGTGGTCATAATTAAGCTGAATTCACAAAATCCTGCCTCTAACACGATAAAACTCTCAGGGTTTGCAAGCGGAAGTGGCAATGGGCAGGCCACATCGCTTGAAGAACCGATAATCGATAAGGTGAACTGACGACATTTTGAAGGTCGCGGCTAACCGGTGGATGCAAGTTGCAAATTGTCGTTCTGTGTGGCGGTCTAAGGGGAAGGCCTTTGTTCAGCAGTGGACGTCTTCAGGATGATGATGATGATGATGATGAACACGATAAAAAAAGTTGACGCAATTGAACCTAAAACCGGTCTTTATTCGAGCTATGTCGTATACTAACTATTCATAGTATATAATTTTATACTATTATAATACTATTATTTATCTAGCGCTCTGCCTACTTTACTTATCGAACTCGTGTAAACGATTGACACCGGGTTATCGGATGATTGATTGATTTATAATAATAACAATTTACAACAAACATTTCGCTATTTGTATTTCACTATTGACCTTTGCAGCTGTTCTAATTACGTCTCAAATTTTGAGTAAGACTTCAATAGTAATGAGGCTAATAAGTGATGGAATTATTTTATTGTTATCTTAACTAATATTATAATTCAGAGGAATATAGCCGCAGTCGTATCAGGACCAATAAAACATCGAGGTATAAAAATGAATACGTTCGTCCCGAGGAAAAAACTTCACTTGCGCGATTTAGAACTCCATTACAACTGTCAGTCCATATCAAACGTCAAAAAATGCACAAAAATGGATAACGCCATCTAGCGAACTAACTACTATAGGAAGTAACTTTGTCTCTCTGTCTGGATGTTTGTCGCGTTATCACGGCTATTGATAAAATAAGTCCACGCGAACGAAGTCGCGGGTACCAACTAGTTGCTGTATTATATGCAGAGAAGGAATAACTGCGCCACGCTGGCTGCAACATTTATTCCTTCTCTGATTTTGAATTGTCATCTTCACTAAGAACTAGCTGTTCCCGCGACTTAGCTCGGCCTTCAACCTCGCTAAAAACCTTGTCTGACAGTTACGAACACAACAAATCAACCAAATCGGTCCAGCCATTCTCAAGTGCTGTTTCGTCATACATGTGGCAATTCATTTTTATATAATTTATAGATTATTATTTCCATAGCTCTGTAAGTTTTATTTCTGTCTCTTCTATTATGGTTTGAGTTTTTTTTTTCTATTCCTATGGTATATGTGAACAATAAGAATTTGATTATTTGATTATAAGAATTTGATTTTGCAAAAACCTTTAAAAAGGTAAAAGAGACTGGGCTTTGTTTATTTGTAAACACAGATCACACCAGATACCGCATTACAAGATTCGTTGTTCCTCTAAAAATTCACTAAAGTTTGAGGCGCGGCGCGGGTCGCGCGGACTGCGACTAAGCGTTCTCAAGGTTACGCCTACTCGTGCCTAAAACAATCAGACTAATTTCTTATAAGTGTATTTAGACTGATCCGTGGTGCCCTTCGAGCATCCTGAATGCAGAATCTAGGGTGTGATCTGTGTTTGGAAATATAAAAAAACTTGTTTGTGCTGCGCCAATACATAATAAATACTAGTATTTCGTGCTGAACTCAGACATCTCGAGCCCTACAATTTCTAAGCTCCTTGATTTATATAAGGGGAGCCTATGTTCAGCAGTGAACGTCGGCTGATGATGATGAAGATGTGTCCCCATAGACTCTTAGACCGTTGCTTCGCTCGGTAAGCAATCATCATCATTAATAACAACAGTGATCAACAGCAGAAGTCCACTGCTGAAACAAAGACCTCCCCGGGGGATTACTAAGGGGATTCTACTGCCCGTCCTCAAGCGGGCAAAAATATTTGTAAAGAAATTACGGAAAATGTACATTAGCAGTTAGGAGCCGTCGCGCCTGATTCACCTATCTTGTTTTTTTTTTAAACATAAAATTACATAGAAGATTTAAAACACATGGATTATCCTAAGAGTACCATTATATTTTAAAGCAATTTTCATGTTATTATTTCCTATTTTGGCGAAGGAAAAAAAATAAAAAATATTTACTTGACTTTAAAATATTGGCAATGGTACTTTTAAGATGTCAAAAATGTGTATATTTCATTTTTACTAAAATAATCTAAACTTAAATGTACAAACTAAAACTATAAACTATACTAAACTAAATAAGTATTTAAATAAATTAAATCTAAAATATCTACAAATAAAAAACGGCATTTAGGTCGCTGTCTGCGGTTAAGGTGCCCAAAAAGCTGGCGACATTACCCCGTTGAATTGCCAAGCTCACCCTTTGACCGAGGTAAGCGCCAGCTCTTTGGTCACCTGTAATTTCGACTAGGCGCCTGGACAGCTCCTTAACTAAGCAACGGGCGGTCGGACCCCAAGGTCCCATGGTCTCAACCCCAAACGGAAGGAATATGTATCACTCGCTGAGCGATTCATATTTCCTCCGTTTGAGGTTTTCCGCCATTTCCGCCGCTGCACCAGCCGCCCTCGAAGTGCTTTGGAGGTGGGAGGGTGCCAGAGTATCTGCACAAGTTGCGTCCCATACTAGTGGTCTCCCACGACTCCAAGGAACTAACGTCATGCCGTCAGGTCTCTTACCATCGTCGCGTGAGATACCGTTCGGCTCTAAACAAGCCGGCACGCTGACGGTGGCAAGGGCCCGACGGATGACGTCGTTCAGAGCAGCGTGGCGCGAGAGACGTCCAGCACTGCGGCGGCAAGATAGGCCATGGTGGCCCAGGCGATCAACTTCAGTCCCGCAACGACAATTGTGAAGTTCAGTTCTGGAGATGCCCAGGCGCAGACCTATAGCGACTGAAAAACTAGTATTGTCAAGTAATGTCCCTATATTGGGAGAAGGAATCGCCTGTAGCCAGTATCCCGATTCACGTTCACCAGTAGCTAGGAGACGAGCCCGGTCCGATAAATCTACACAATCTTGTAGCAAACTATGTTTCACCTTATTGCAAAGGGGCTCGTCCCAAAGCCTTTGTGAACGTGGACTTGAAGGAAAGCTCTCACCCGGACAGGCTATTTTCCACGCATTTTGAGCTTCAACCATGCACGGCACCGGCACATTACCAATAGCTGTATTAACTATTTTGGAGTAGAGGCCACCAATGCTGTGAACAGATGATAAAAATGCTGGAAGGGAAACACTTGTAATTTTGCGGATGCCAATACCACCAAAGCGAATAGGTAGGGAAGCTTGACACCATGCTTTATCCGAAAGAGAACAATTTAAAATTTGGGATAGAATATTTTTCACAGTAGCATCTAAATTTTCCAAAAGATCTTTGTGGTTCCAGAAAGGACAACACCGAAGAACATAAGTGATTTTGGGAACAAAAAGACAAAACCTAATGATGTGGAATGCGACATGGGAATGGATTTTTAAAAGACGGTCGGATGATGCTTCAAAATCGTTTTTTTGTTCTACAATGTAGTCAGGAAAAGATTCGTTCAAAATTGGAGCACCTAGAAGGCGCAGAGATTGTTTTGTTAGAATTTTTATGTTTGGAGCCAAAACATTAAATTTTCTTATCACCTCATCTTTCTTGTCAAAAGGTACTTTATCAGAGATGAAAAGTTCACATTTTGAGAAGTTTAGCTGTAAACCAATTTCATTGAATTTAACAACTAAAGTTTCCAAATCTTGAAGTACGGTACACGCATCACCCCCAAGAGTACCATCATCCAAATACCACATGTTTAATTTGGAATTTAGTGATGAAATAATAGGATGAATGGCGAGACTGAAAATAGCCGGTCCAAGTGGATCACCCTGCTGACAACCAGTACAGGAATTAATTAAATGATTTCTGTAAAGTAATTTTGATTCTGAACCATAACATTGCCAAAGGTAACTGTAAGTTTCTGGTATAGAATTTTGAATTTCTTCCAAAAGAATAGTTCTGTTAACAGAGTTGAAAGCATTTTTAACATCCACCTTCAATACCACCTCACCTCCGTCATGTCTAATGAATGAACGTAAAGCATGCACAGCTGCCTCACATCCTCCTTTGCTTCCAAAACCCAACTGCAAAGGTTGGAACTTTTCAGTTAGTTTTGGGAGGATATGCTTGCAACACAATTTGGAAGCAATCCTTCTATAAGTGAAGCCTACGGCAATAGGCCTAAAACCACCGTCTTTTTTTTTTAGTGCACATAGGTTTGCGCCATATAATAAGGAAGCTGTATTTTCATTAATTTTACCAAGAAGCATCAAGTTTATTAGAGCAGTAATATCTTGCAGAAGGTTCCGGCCAGCGTCACCGGTGGCTCCAAAGACTAAGTCTTTTAGATGTTGAGGAGTGAGTCCATCGAGACCACCGGCCGAACCATTTTTAAAAGACAATAATGCTCCTTTGACGTCTCTTTCTGTAAACTGAAGTGGTTCGACAGAAGTTTGAGATGCCAGAGGGTGAGGGAGAGGTGGTGTTAAGGATGGTGGATGCTTCTCGATTAGAGCTGACAGCGTATCTGGCGTATCAGGAGCGACGACATCATTGGAAAATAAAAGTTTCGCAGCACCCTTCAGATCTCCATCGCTCACTTTTGATTCTATTTTTTGTGAAAAATTGTATGCGGAGAGAGGACGTCTATTAACAATAGTTGGTGTATTGGAAACGGGCTGTATGTGTTGTACAGTATTTGAGCAGTTATTTTTTAAAGTCGATGTAAGCGATTTTTGGGAGGACGAAGAGTGGAGAACCTGAAAAGGGAATAAAAACAATTGTTCCCAGGCTTGTACACAATTTTCTTTTAAGATAATCCGTGTTTTTTTTATCTCTTCTCTGTGATTTTATATTTAAAAAAATGATTCAAAAGTGCGAAAGGGATAGCAAATTCAGGCGCGCCGGCTCTATAGGATCTATATATATTAAAAATATCGTATCAAAAAATATATTTTTTTTTATGTTACTCGGTGACGAGACGGGCAAGTCTCTCACCTGATGCTAAGCGTCACGCTTGCCCATAACAGTTCAGTGCCACCCAGAATTCATCTCGCTGCGCTCACCCTTAGATGTTAGATGTAAAATCTACGTATGCCCAGTAATTACGTTGGAAACATTGCCCTTCAATCCGGAACACAGTAATGCTTGCACACTACTGCTTGACGGTTGAATAACTGGCAAAAGTGTGGTATTTCCCCAGGCGGACTCTGCAAGAGAGCCCTACAACTACAAAAAACCTATATACATACTAATACTATTTACCTATATACTTATATATAGCTCTTAAATACATGCAAGTAAGCATAACTTTCAAGAAAACAACTAAACACTAGTCAGAGAAACAAAAAAAAAAATGCGTTACTATAATTAATTAGTTTAAATAGTAATTAAAAGTGAAACGATGATAAGCCGTGCGTGCGCGCGTGGCGGTCGTGGGTGGTAGTATGCCACAACGAGGCAGTATGTAACTAGGCAACCTCAAATAAACTTTTATTTTAAATTAAGGTTCAATATTTTTCATAATTAGTTATGCGCTATCGTGCACTGATAATTACCCCCAAATTTAGAGATGTTACTGTTTTTTTTAAATATATAATATATATAATAAGAGGATAAATTGTTTTAGAAATAGAAATAGAAAAATTTATTAGCCTTGTAACATTTCGTTACATTGGGCAAGTCATTTTACAAATAAACACAATAATAAAGTCAATAGATTGCAGAATTTAGAACTAAGAAAGAAAAATTACAAAATTTTAGTGTGTCTATGGGATTGTAATGGTGTAGTATTTAAAAAGAACAACGCCATTAAGTATACTTGTTTTCAGTGAAATATAATATTACTTGTCAGTTTTAAATTTCAAAAAAGAATTTTGGGACTTTGGAGGTAACTGGCTATAAAGTAAGTTAATTTAGTTTGTAAGACTACGTTCTTGACCTCAGCTGGCAACAGACGACAGCGTTAGCGTTGGCGTTGGTTGTAGGGGCAGCGGTACAATGATCCAATACGAAATATTTTTTTGGAATTTATTGGCTGTAGCGGGGCGAGACTTTTTGAGGGGGCGAGACGAGGCTTTTTTAGGGTTCCGTACGAAAATGGTAAAAAGAATCTATAAAGGTGGGACTTCAGTATCTTTCTACCTGTATGTCAGAGCCAATTACTTTAGGACCTATAAAACCTAGTGAATTGAAATTTGGCATATACAAATCTGACACAGCTTTTACCCAGACATTATGGTGCAAGAAATACTGTTTATTTTTTTGTGTTACGCTGAAAATAGGTACTGAAATGGAGGGGGATATCATATAAAAGGCCTTAGGCTAAGTAATTCAAAATATTGTTTTCTACCTTGGATAGTTTTTTCTCAGTAATTCTCAAAGAAAGTGAGCTGGCTTCCACGAACTTTGTCTCTTATACTTTTCTGGCGAATTAACAAAACATTTGCATTTTATACCTTGTACCTTTTTATTATATAAAAAAATTGAAAAAAAAACACAATTTGCTAGTTTTCTTGTTTTTTTATTTGAACTCCTATTTTTTTTTGTCAGTTTTGTTAAAAATATACAAACCCTTAGTTCACCTCGCACAACCCCGTCCATGTTATCTGTCAACGCCAGAGCTGTAGGACGATAAATAATAAAATACGGCGTAGTTGCAGATAAGGACGACTTAGCCTATTTATTATACAGTTGGAAACAGGATCGGCGAGTGGCCTAAAAACCGGTACATGGGGGGAAGGGGGGGGAGGTCTCACTCGATAGCTTATTGTTTGTACCTACAATATTTATTGTTCTTTTCAAAGGCCCGATAATAAAATGATATTATTAGAATAAAAACAAAATACCCGACTGCGAAACGTAAAGACAAAATTAATCCTCTCGTAGAAATCAGTTTAGGTTTAGGAGGTAATTTAGGAACACACAAACGTACACTTACATACACCCAACAGCATTACCTGCCTCCTTGGTGGGTTGGGTAAATAATAATAATAATAAATACGTCTATTTCAGGACATAACCCATAATTTAAAAAAATAATTAAATTTAAAGTAAAGTAATTTTTTTTTTTTTTTTTTTTTCATTAAAATCAATTAATTAATTTAAAAGAAGTCGGCAAAGTATCTGTGATGCCACCGGTATTTATAGACAATGGTGATCACTTACCATTCCGACCTTCTTGATTGCTTTGCTTGTTTGCCACCTATGGCATAATAAAAGTAATATAATGAAAATCGATAATAAATAAAGCTTCAAACTCAAAGGTACAACACAATGATACAGACAGTAACAGCTAATAAAATATTGACAAATGAGCCCTACCACATTGTAGTGGTAGGTGTAATAGTGTCCATGCGAACGGAGTGGCGGGTAATAAATAGTAATCTTATAATTAAAGAAACAAAGAATTGTGAACAACTTTTTTAGATATCTTAAATTAATAATTAACAATTTCTCTGCTACCTACAATTCTGTGTACCTATTTATTAAGAATGGTCCGGGCATTCTTCGGGACATTCGGGATCCCTGAAGCATTTTTCGTTATATTTATCTAATAAGAGATATTTTTCATAATACTTTTGACTATTTTAGGTTAGATTAGATCAGCTCTCATCTATGCAGATAATGTTCACAATTTCCCTACGGAAGCAGACGAGACATAAATCAAAGCAACTGCTCCGACTGAGAATCCGTCTTTGATATACATACTCGTAGTTAAAAGAATTAATAAGCTGAAGTGGCAATGGGCCACATTTCCCAAAGAACCGACAAACGCCGGGTAAAAATGCCGTTAAAATTTTTCGGAAACTTCGCAAATACATCTGCCAGCCAGACGTTTGGCACAAATTGAATGCAACTTGAATCTCCAAATGTTACAACTTTCGAATACATCATAATGGGCGGTAATGGGGCATAATGGGCCATAATGTCTGCAGTAAGGGGATCAACAGGCGAATAAAATTTTGTGGTTGATGCAGTGTTTAGGGTTGTGATAAATTCTTCTCATAGTATGACGTTTTATGGACGAGGTACGAATCTTGTCTACTAAGAGATTTTTTACTGTTAGGTTTTTTTTTTTAAATATATTGAATCCGAAACAGAAACACTGTTTGGGTTGAACCTGAGAATACAGCTTCGGTATACCCCACCTATTATTTATATATATTATTATTTACTATTACCCTTCAGCCCAAAACACAGTGATGTTTGCATACTACTGCTTGGCGGTTGAATAACTGGCAAAGAGGGTACTTCCCCAGGCGGACACTGCAAAAGAGTAATACCATAACAACATAATTATAATATTGTATAATATTATTGTAATATTTTATGTTACTTATTGTACATGTCATTATATATATTTTTTTAGATCAAAACTGATATCACGAAAAAAATACAGCCACACATTTCGAGCTTGGAATAACATCCTAACTTATATTATAAATTCGAATGTAACTCTGTCTCTGTGTCTGTCTATTTGTCTCTCTGTCTGGGTGTTTGTCGCGTTATCACGGCTGAACGGCTGAACGGATCAAGCCGAATTTTTGCATAGATATAGCTTAACGGAGACGGACACAGGCTACTTTTTTTAGGTCCGCGGGAAGAAGTCCCGGGTAACAGCTAGTTTTTTTTATAAAACAGCAGATTTTTTTGCGTTTCCTTGGTTTATCAGTAAAATCGAAATAATGATATCTTAAAAAATGTCCGTCGTCTCACCGCACACCAAATTATAGAGTGATTATTTATATCAATGCGTGTTTTTCGCCGCGCCACGCCACTGCCGCGTCGCAACGCATCGTGTGGCCGGGCTGTAAGTATTTATTTTACGGCTCAAAATTTCGTAATCGCCATGAGCAGAACTTTTTCCTTTTATGTTGTTACGGCGCGAGTGCAAGCGCTAAGCGTTTCGCCATATTTTAATGGCGGAATAGTTGGCCCATAAACTCGTTTGATTTATTTTATGACCACTATAAGGGTGTGGTGCTTGTGTTAGCGGAATAAATTGGAAGTTTACGTAACATACGACGGTACATAGGGTAGATTACGTAGGGTAGGATTAAGTTTTTTTTTATTGAACTTGGTGACGAGATGAGCAGGTCGCTCACCTGATGTTAAGCTTCACGCCTGATAATGATTAACAAATACCTAAATTTTTGTAAAGTAATTGTTCTATGTAACAATTATTATAATCCTGGCTCCAGCTGGGGTCTAGTTGTCATGTCCGTTTCTGAGATGTAAAGCCATGTACGGTGCTGACCGCCTGCACCCTTATTATGAACGTTCGTGATTCGGATTGTGATAGCATGCAATCCTGCTCGTACCAAGTTACTCACACTATGCACAGTGCCGCTCGCGCACGATCAGGAACATCCGTCATAAGGGGACAGCTGCTGCTGCTCCGACGTCTAACTTGACAAGTTACGTACGACAAGTTCTACAATGATTGCCGTATAATTTTGAGTAATATGTTACGCCTTAAGAATTGAGTATACCGCTGGCTCGTCCATACAAAAAGCGTAGTAGACTTTTTTATATGTTATCTAAATCAAGAAAAATATGCTTAGTTCCACTTTTTTTGAATTTCGCATTATCTTCGTTGTTTAGGCACTTAATGTGACAATTATTTTCGTCGAAAATACGACAAAGAAAAGTAGTTGTTAGAATACTACAATCATTTAAAAAAATATCAAGACATATATTCATCCAACCCATTGGATACCAAAACAACATTTTATGTTTTTGTGTTTTATGTCGCAGCGCGTTGTGAATGTGGATACCGCGACAAACTTACTGTAGTTTAGCGCTACTCCATTTGTTTTAAACTAAAATGTACTGTTTAGTGAATAAAAGATTTAAAAAAAAAAAGATTTAGGGGGTGATAACAGACTACCCCAAACCGCGAATTTCATCATAAAGTTAGAAAAATTCACTAACTCTCTATCGCACGCACAAGAAACAGAGCGATAGCTATGGAATTTCAAATATCGAATGCGCCAAAACGCGCGTCGCGAAAGGACTATCCTCTTAAGAATTTCAGCTCAGAGCTAGATCCCGCTCGCTCTTGCACCACACCCTAAATACTATCATGAACGCATTCAGAATTAATGGGTATACCTTAAAGCGTTCGAATTAGATAATGGATGTTTTCAAGAATGCCAAATTTTACGTTCTCGTAACGATGTTATGTACGGCCTAGAATAACCTTACCTTACTTAAATATGAGGAGTAAATAAAATACTAATTAATTTGTATAGTGGAATAAGCCCTTTTCTATATAAGAATCACCGCATATATCAAACCGTAAGGATAGAGACGTGAAATTTGAACCTAATAATCCTCAAACAATAAGAACAGATTTTGCGAAAGCTGAAAAATTTAAGTTTGTATGGAAATAATAGATTTTTTCGTGCTATGCCAGTTAAGCTCTGTTTGTGTACATCATAAAAAATATAAAGAAAGGCATTTTCGAAAATCAACCTCTAAAGAGATGAAATGGGGTCTTGAAATTTACTGTAGGGAGCAAAGCCGTACGAACAAGCTATAGCATATAAATCAATATCAATGAGCTTCGTTAAGGCTGGCGTGCATTGGCGGCGGATCAGGGCGGATCGTGTCGGAGCGGTCCGCGTTGCTTCAATGCTCTTTCCTTCATATATATGTTCGTGGCGCGGCGGACCGCCTGAGCGGATTTTCGTGAAATGCTTAGGTTATGAGCCAAGAGAATACGTGCCCGCGAATTCCGCCTGCCTGCGTCGACTAGACGGGTCGGGGCCGTCCGCAGCGCACCGCAGACAAAAAATCACCTAGCGATCCACAAATACGATACGACTCGCCCAGCCCCGATCCGTCGCTAGTGTACGATATTTCATACAGAACATAGGCAGGCGGATTTTTGCGTCGCGATGCGCCCCGACCCGCCCCGCCTGGTGGACGCTAGCCTTTAGTTTAGTTAATGTTCATTTAGCCATGCTGGTTCTGTAGTTCTGTAGGTTCTGGGTGATCTGAAAATGTCCACTCAGCCTATTGAATTTAATTATGAACGTGTCTCATCGAGCCGAGTTTTTTTTAAATTTATATTTTACTAGCTATTACAAGCGACTTCGTTCGCGAGGACCAATAAAAAAAAGTTGCATATGTCCGTCTCCTACCTTCTAGCTAAAAATCTCTAGAGCTATAAAGTTGATCGCCTATAACAAGTGTTTAAAAACTTAGCTATTATAAGTCACTGCGCGTACCAAAATTAACTTTATTGCAACGTAGCGTAAAACTAGCTGTTACCCGCGACTACATTCGCATGGCCCTCAAAAAAAATTTAGCCTATTCCCGTCTCCTACTCTTAAGCTATGCAAAAATTCAGCTCGATCGTTCAGCCGTTTGGCCGTGATAACACGACAAACACCCAGACAGAGAGCCAGAGAGACAGATAGACAGAGATACCTGCATATTACGGACTTAATCAAGCCTTTGCTGCAGAACCTGGTAATAGAAATTTAATTTGAAATCAAATTTCGTTATACACTCGTACACAGAAGGGCCGCCAAGGGCCCTAAACCTTCCCTTAATCTGTGCACAACAGTCATTTGTATGAAACCACTGCATGCCCGTTTTTCGACTATCCGACACGACAGTCGTCATTGGTACAATGAGACTGTCGTGTCGGATACTCGGTTAGACGTCCAACGTATCCTAGGGCTGCCTTCAGCAAGGTCGTCCGACGACGCTCCATGACATTACGAGTATGCTGCAAATGTCATCGAGGGTCGTCGAAAGACCTAACTGAACACGGCCTAGGATATCATTATCGCCAGTATGAATAACTTTTACTACTGACCAAACATGTAGTCGTGAAAAAAAAACAGAGGAAATTTAAAACGATTTTGTTTATCTCCCTTCAAATTCGTATAACTCTTAGACGTCTAGTACTAGACGAAGCCTCCCCAATACGGGGGGCGGATCGCAGGACGCTCACCGTTTACTAAGATAACGCTGCTGCCAGTCCTCCGGTGGTTCTCTGGGTCCGTCAAATTAATACATTTCAAAACGAAATGTTCTTTAAAATATTTCATTTTTGATGTTGTAGTTATAGTATGAATTTCTAACGAGTATATAATTAAGGTGCATCGTTTCACACATCGCGCGAAATTTAAATTTTCTTGTGTTTTTGTCAATTATAGCTTAATTACTCATCGTGGATTTATTGAAATCAATTTTGCGCCAATAAATTACGGGTAAAATGATGACCTAAATAACATTGGTTTAGCAACAAATTTCAATAACCTGATTTTCATCTTGGTTTTTGGTTTAGTGGGAAATGTACTTATACTAGCTTTCAACTTGAATTTTTGGTTGGTGTAATTTCTTGAAACAATCTATTTATTATCGCAAAATTAGTTTTCATGAACCTACGATGAATAATTAAACTGTAATTGACATAAAACGCAAGAAAATTTGAATTTCGCGCGCTGAGCGAAACGTTGCACCTTAAAAGAAAAAAAAATACTCGACTGCAAAAAATGTAGCCTGTGTCGCTTCGCACGTAAAGTGAAATCCAAACTAACATACTTACATACACCCCAAAAACATTATGTTAAACAGTCTGTTAAAATTTGTTGCATCTGTCACGATGTTCATTTTTCATATTTTTAATTTCATTCATTTCAGTGAGCTAGGACACTCCTACTTAACTTCGTTGGCACATTGAATGACCATTTCAATAATGTACCAAAAGATGAAAGCACAGACTCTTGACTTTGACGAGTCGAATCATGTAAACAACCCCAAAACCACTATAACTTAAATCTTGTCAGTCTGTCTGTCCCGGCGGACTTACTTTGGATTTAATATAATTTTCCGCACAAACTCCTTAACCAGTGTCATGGTTGCGGCAATTTATTAAGTTTAGTTAGGGATTAGGGGCCTTTATAATTTGTTGCCCGTGGTGACGACGACTTAGAATTGGGCCTACAAAGCTGTTATGGAGAAGTAGGCCGTAGTCACAGAACCCGGCAAATATCTTGAGCAAAAGCGGCGCATAGTGTGGGAAAAGTTGACAAGCACGTCGAAATCTCCCCGCGCAACCTTCGCTCCACAAAATTCTTCTTCTCAATGCTGAAGGTCATGTCTAGTTGATAGCGGATTGATCTTTCATCACTCTCTGGAATGCGCTTCCATTTTGTCCTGTCTACTGCAGACTATGGCGTCAGGGATGTGCAATGGGCATTGGGCAGACCGGTCATAAAATTATTATCCATTATTATTAGTCCACAAAATTAAAGAGTCCTAAAAATGTATTGTTGCGCAGATGACGCAGTATGTAACCGAGTGCCCAAGAAGGAGGGTCATGTTTTTCAAGATATTTGCCGGCTTTTTAAAGTAAGTAAATAGTTTCGATCCGATTTTTTTTTTGTCTTTTAAGTTTTGTTTGTATTTTGTTTTGTTTTTGTGGCAAATAAACCATTGTCTATTGTCTATATTGTCTAAATTATGAGACTTCTTTGTTAACGTAATGTATTTCTATTTCGTAGTGTCGTTCTTAGCAACAACAGCGCGTTGTGTTGCCCATCTCTAAACTTTGTATTGCATTGCACTGCACTGCATTGCATTGTATTGTAAATTGAGTTAGACGGTGAGCAACTCGTTCATCTGGTGGTATACGCTACGCCCATTATTTAAATGACATGTAATAATAATAATTTATCTGTCTTTTTATATTAGTTTTAGTTTGTATGATCTGTGACAAAATATATTTTAAGTATTTTTTCAAAGTGTATGGATGTAACTTGCCTGAATAAATGAATACATGAAGTCGCAATGCCAATACTTAATTTTATACATCTAATTTTTTTTTTTTTTTTTTTTTTTATTATTTATAGGCTTACGTTTGACTGCCATCACGCCTGATGGTAAACGAGGATGCAGCCTACGATGGAGCACGCTTGCCTAGAAGAAACCGATTCACTCGCGACTTGAAGACACCCAGATTATAATTATCAGGAAAAACCCACTCGGGCAGCGCATTCCACTGTTCAGCAGTTCGAATAAAGAAAGTGGAATCAAACCGTTTCGTACGAGTTTTTGGTATATCTACCATGAAACGGTGTCGCTTTTTTGAGCTCCTGGCTGTCCGATAGAAGAATGGGCAGGGAGGAATTAGATCATGCAAATCCGAAGCACACTCCCCGAAATGTATCCTATAAAATACCGAGAGGCTAGCTACCTTTCGCCGATGACCAAGACTTTGAAGCTTGGTCCGCGCCAGGGAGTCATCGCCAATGATTCTCTTGGCACGCTTCTCGATTGACTCCAACGTCTCAAGCTGGTACTTAGCCGATCCATCCCAAAGGTGCGAGCAGTATTCCATGCACGACCTAACTTGCGCTTGGTATAATAAAAGCAACTGTTCCGGCGTGAAATACCGACGCACCTTCGAGAGGATACCCAGCTTTTTGGCAGCTAATTGAGCCTTTGACTCAATATAACAGCCAAAGTTGAGGGTCGGAGTCAGAGTAACGCCCAAGAGATCAATATGGTCGGTTATAGGCACGATTCCGTTTTGAAAGGAAGGAGCCAGATCGAATGGCTTCCTTTTAGCGGAGAACAGACACGCCTGGGTCTTAGCTGCATTGAACTTGACCAGGTTGGCATCGCCCCAGTCCGAGACTGCCTTAAGGGACAAGTTCAAGCGCTCGACCATGGCCACTCTTAAAGACTGGATTTCAGGTCCACTGGCTCGTGCATTGGATATGTAGCTTTCTACAACAGTGCTATCGTCTGCGTACCCAAAGGTACCGGGCCTAAGCAGATCGTTAATGTGCAGCAGGAAGAACGTCGCAGAAAGCACCGACCCCTGAGGAACACCGGCATTGATTGCCTTTTCGTCGGACGAGCAGCCATCGACGACCACTCGAATCGACCGATCCTTCAGAAAGTCTGATATCCAAGCAATGAAGCCGGCGGACAAGCCGTAGGAGGAAAGCTTGCTAATAAGGCCGTCGTGCCAAACCCTGTCGAAGGCTTTCGAGATATCAAGGGAAACGGCGAGCGCTTCCCCGTGTTTCTCGACAGCCTCACTCCAGATGTGAATGGCATACGCTAGAAGATCCCCAGTTGACCGGTTTCGGCGAAACCCATATTGACGGTCACTGAGGAGGTCATTAGATTCTAGGTATGCCAGGAGCCTGTTGTTGAGGACACGTTCCATAGTCTTGCAGAGTATGGACGTGACCGAGATTGGCCTGTAGTTGACAGGGTCGGCGCGACTACCTTTTTTAGGCACAGGTTGCACGTTAGCAAGCTTCCAAGATTTCGGCACTTGACCAGTCCTTAAAGAGAGGCGGAAGAGGCGTGTCAGTACAGGAGACAGCTCAGGTGCACAGGTCCTCAGTACTATAGCTGGAATACCATCCGGGCCACTGGCCTTATTCACGTCCAGATTGCGTAGCGTCTTACGAACCTCTATTTGGCGAATGCGAATATCAGACATAAATGTCGTATTGCCAGAAGATGTTAGAGGAATCGCGCTACCAGCATCTAGACGTGAAGATTCCGCAAACTGAGAAGCAAACAAGTTTGCCTTCTCCGCAGCGGCATGAGCCAGCGTCCCGTCAGGTTTCAATAGTGGAGGAAGTGAGGGGCGACAGAAGTTCGCCTCGACTGATTTAGCTAGGGACCAAAACGCTTTACTACCCGCAGGGTACGAAGCCAGTTTCTTCCCTATTCGGCTAATGTGGTCAAAGCGAGCCCTCTGAAGAACCTTTTTACATGACTTGGCAGCCCTGTTAAACGCTTTCTTCTTCTGACGCATATCCCTTGCCTTTTCGAGCCTCGACCCAGGTTAGATATGCCTCATGTTTCAGTGCTTCAGCATGAAAACATTGAGGTCCAAACCAAGGACGAGCTTTGCCGGCCAATGGTACTTCGGCGTAGGGAATAAAATATTCCATAGCCGTACGTAACACATCAGTCACAGCATCCGCGCAAGTCGAGGGATCGCCAGATGAGAAGCACACAGACTGCCAAGGATAAGACGCGAAGAAACTACGCATCTCATCCCAATCTGCTGACTTGTATCGCCATACCCGCCTGTTGCCCCTGGGGTTGCGATCGGGCGGGGAGTAGACAGACACAGATTTCACCAGACAATGGTCGGAGCTACCCAATGGTGAAGAAACTGACACTGAGTAGCGGTCTGGATCAGTTGTCAGCAGAAGGTCCAAGCAATAGGGTGTATGCGTTTCAACGTCAGGCACCCTTGTAGCACCCTGGACCAGCTGGGTGAGATCTAACGCTAGAGCAAGCTTTCGCGTCTCTAACCCAGCATGGTCGGTGTCCCGGTATGGGTATAGCCACTCCTTATGGTGGCCATTAAAATCCCCCAGTAACACTAATTGGGCTGTGGGGTACTTTAGTTGAGCCGCATCCGCCACCTCACTCAGATAATCGGCGAGCCTGGTCGTCTCCTGATCTCCGCTGTGTGACCGGTAGACACAGGCATAAAGAATCTTCTCTATTCCTGTGTCCACCAGCACCCACAGCACCGAGAATCTGGGGTCTTCGAAGTGACGGAGACGCCGACAGCAGAGGTCGTCCCGGGCGAACAGGCACACTCCAGCACGAGGCTTGAAATTGTGCTCTAGGGAGTAACCTGGGTACGATAGGTAAGCCACGTCGGACGGACTACTAATCTGCGTCTCAGTCAGGAACAAGAGCGAAGGTTTTTCAGTCTCAAGATGGTGGTGGACTGGCACGATATTTGAGTGCAGACCTCGAATATTTGAGAGGTGCACTTTAAGTGAAAGGGCGTGCAGCCGCTGTATAACCTTTTTCCTTTTGTTGTACTTGTTCATTAATGTTTTTAATCGGGCGATTCGGTGGGAAAACGGCAGTGGAATGAAGCATCATGCTGCTGACCAGTAGACATACGCCGCTACGCTACACCATTGGGGAACTAGTCTGGAGACTGCGGGGACGCCCGAGCCCCCCCGGGGATGTCCATCGGGCCCTTTCATCCGGTCGCCGACCGGCACGATGGCGCATCCCGGGATTTTTCGCTAGTTGGCGGGGCAGCCTTTCGTGAGTGGCTAGCACACTACTTGGGCCCCCTACTGACTGCGGTCGGCCAGCGGTGCACCGTGCCTCGGGTCCCGCTACCCTCCGCGACTAGCTACCCGATGCAGCATTATGGCGTAAGTCAGGTCGGTCTTGCAGCAGTGGAGCAACTATTCCGACCCGTTTTCCCGAACGGTGTCACCAGACAACATGCCGGAACACGGCTAGGCCGCTTGGCGGCATGACTTTATCCGGTGGGTGGTCACTAGCCCCGGCCGAAGCCTACCACCAGTGTGTTGCCACCTGTTTAGCACCACCCGGGGACCACGTGTGGGGTATCACAAAAAGATAAGGGTGCCTTCCCACGGACGAGGGTGACTCAGTCCCCAAAATGATGTATGATGGTACATTGCACTCCTCGTTTAATGGTGTATGTATTTAATTAGATCTATTGCATTGCCTAACTGGCAGTATTGCATAACTTCATTTGAACGACAGTTATCTGAATTTGAATACCTCAATTTAAATCAAAATTAAATATTTTATTTTCAACGTTTGCGCTCTCCAGTTTATTTTCAGATTCCTAACAAGGCACTGTTAAAGTATAAATTCTTGCCTCGGATTGGAGCTACGTTTATTAAAAGATTTATTTATCTGTCAAAGCATTGTTTACAGCGTCCGATTTTAATTCAAATTCCTGCCTTTCAGTCATTTTACACCGACAAGGCGTTATTACGTGTCGTTTGGTTGATATGAATGATAGCAAGCAATCTTCGTGGAATTTCTGTAAAAAATAAATTCACTAGCCTTGTGACTCAGTGGGTGGAATTCCGCCTTCTGATCTATAGGTTGTGGGTTCTATGTACTCTATGTATGTATTTAAAAAAAAAAGTATTTATGTATTCTATCAGTTACCTGGTTCCCATAGTACAAGCTTGCTTAGTTTGGGGCCAGATGGCGATGTGTGAAAAACGTCCACCAATATTTATTATTATTTATTTTATTTATTTACTTGTTTACATGATAGTACCTTATGAGACTTTCAGCAGCACCTTTCTTTTGAAAATCTTTACTTGGAAACAGTTTAAGTAATCATTAAAAGTCTCTGATTGCGGCCGTTTAAGTTGTTAAAAAAAGTATTTTTTTAAATTCTATTATTCATTTTCAATTAAAATAATTCTAACAAAATATTCTAATACCAGTGTTTTAAGCCCACCACACAACGAGGTTTCAATTGTGGCTTTTTAACTGTTGTTTTAGGATAAAGAAAACAAATGTAACGCTACGGCACGATAGCACTCACTTGCAAAGTTTATGACGTTCACCCATCCAAAAACTGGCCGGATCTTCAATATTGCTTAGCATTGGTAATCTGTTAGTGTGATTTCACAAAGTGTACGCTTGTATTCTGGTGCGTTGAGTGAATGGCTCCTTTATAAAGTTGTTCCGTTATAAGTAATCCACATTATTGTAAAATGATGTTCTAATTGCTGCAAGTGGAACTATGCCGCCACTCCGGTGATCAGACAGCCAGACGGCCCATCCAGTCGCAGGTCCGCTTACAGCAGTGATATCTCGCTTAGGTTCATATAATCACGCTCAGTGTTAAGTACTACATAAAACCTACCAGAAACCACATATGAATTAGGATAGAGAGTAAGTAGGCATTGAAAGAAAGTGTAACACGTAATGCATCGGCAGGTAACGCAGGCCGGAATGTGAAAATTAACAGTTCGCGCCCTATCGTATTTAATTAAAAATTGCCATTTTACCGTAGATCCGTCCACACCTTCGGATTAATTCCTGGAATTCGAACCTTAATTACGCTTTTTTATTATCATTTAAAAACGATACGGTTTTAATCAGGAGTGTTTTTATGGCAAATCATAAAATTGATGGCAGGGAGGTCGTTTAAGGGTTCACTTCGTGACGCCTGAGGATTAATGATTTAATTATCTTGCACATATTTATTTTTACAAGCTTTTGTTAAGCTTGCAATGTTTTTATACGTGTGTATGTAAGGTCAAATCTTGCAATTAAATTTTAGACCAGTTCCCCTTGTTTAATCGCGTTGAAATGTTGCATGCCTGTCAAGTCTGATGACAATACAATATTATGACAGCGATCTGTTCTGAAGGATACGGAAGGTGGAAAACGGGATTTCTCTGTAACTAACAGTAGATTGATAGGTTTGGACTCATTTTGATCAGCTTATAGGACTATTAACGGTTTTTTTTCCACAAAAACTTATTAACATTGAGATATTATATACTAAGTCCTAGAGGTGACATCTAGGTTTATAGAGGAGTACTAAATTTGTTTAGGTAAGGAGTTTTCGTGAATATTGTAGCTAACCTAACATCTTTGTGTTGATACATCTATAGTCGTTACCAATTTTTTTTATTTTTTTTTTCTTAATTTTGTAACAAAGTCATATACAATGTCACAATGAGAATCATGCAAGAGTTATTATATCAGATATAAATTAAAGACAAACCACCGTTGAGTCGGTTATTCCGACTATAGCTTCGTTCACATTCAGTGACATAATTATAGTCGGAGTAACAGACTCAATTTAACGTGAGTATTAAAATAAATTATGTCAAAACCACGCAAACTAATTCAATATGTATCTACTTTTCAAAGTTCGTAGACGTGCTTCCAAAAACTTTAACTAATACTATAATGTCTCTATCTAAACTATTGGGAGTCGTATGTTTATCTCTCTCGTCCCTTGTGGGGCTGTTCTAGTGAATGATAGTCTGTATCGTAATAATTGACAGGAGAGTAGGTACTGAAGGCAAAAATACGTAGATGTACGGGCTTATCCTCGAAGGGTAGATAAAGTGTCTAGAAATAAATAATTTAATCCGTTTTGGTCCTCGAACTTTTGTGTGATTTTCCGAATAAGTTTTAGCGTTTTTATTTTTGGTATTACTTGGTGACGATACAAGCAAGTCGCTTACCTGATGTTAAGCGTCACGCTTGCACATAACAGTTCAGTGCCACTCAGACTTTGAACTTCAACAGTTCAACAATATGCGCGGCAATGATCTGCGCTCGTCACCAAGTGATGTTAGATGTTAAATCTCTGTATGCCCAGTAATTACGCTGGAAACATTTCTCTTCAATGCGGAACACAGTAATGCTTGCACAATACGCTTGCTTGCTTGCTTGGCGGTTGAATAACTGGCAAATGTGTGGTACTTCCCCAGACGGACTCTGCACCCCTACCACTACACACTACTACGTTTTGTAGCAATGATAGCTCAGTAGTTAATAGATCTTAGTCGCGAATGGCAGGGCTTGGGTTCAAACATGGGTTTTATAATTCATTAAATAATTTAATATTTATGTAAATGATTTTCAATCTTGTTATTCTGTTTTCTGTTTTCAATGTTATCAATTTCAATATTATTAAATATTCTGTTTGTTTTGTTTCTTTGTTAGTTCTAAATTCTGCTATCTGTTGACTTTATTATTGTGTTTATTTGTGAAATGACTTGCCCATCGATTGACAATGTAACAAAATGTTATAAGGCTTATAAATTTTCCTATTTCTATTTATATTTCAGCAATGAGCCTTTATATGGAGGAAAACGTCATGAAGAAACCATACTACGGGAAGGTACTTTTTAGTGTACTAACTAGTTAGTTGTTGAGCTGGAAATTGTCATCATCATCATCATCATCAGCCTATAATAGTCCACTGCTGGACATAAGCCTCTCCCAAGGCACGCCACTCAACCCGATCTTCGGCTTTTTTCTTCCAACCACTGCCAGCTGTCCTACGCAGATCGTCACTCCATCTAGTTTCAGGGCGCCCTACGCTACGTTTGCCGATTCGCGGTCTCCACTCTAGAACACGTCTACCCCAACGGTTATCGGTTCTACGACAGATATGGCCGGCCCACTGCCACTTCAGTTTGCTAATACGCTGCGCTATGTCGGTGACTTTGGTTCTCTGGCGAATTACTTCGTTCCGGATACGATCCCTCAGAGAAACACCAAGCATAGCTCTTTCCATAGCTCGCTGAGCGACTTTAAACTTGTGGACCGCTCCAACTGTCAGTGTCCACGTTTCAGCACCGTAAGTCATAACGGGTAGAACGCACTGATTGTAAACTTTTGTCTTAAGACATTGAGGGATGGATGACGAGAAGACTCGACCGAGTTTTCCAAACGCTGCCCAGCCCAACTGTATTCTTCTCTTGACCTCACTCTCAAAATTGCTCTTACCTAGTTCAAGCGTTTGCCCTAGGTAAACATACTTTTGAACAATATCAAGAGTGAAGCCATTTATGGCAACCGGTCCCGGAACAACGTGCTCGTTGAACATGACCTTGGTTTTATCCAAGTTCATCCGGAGGCCGATGCGCTGAGAAGAATCAGCTAGGCCATCCAACATCTCCTGCAAATCCTCTAGCGATTCAGCCATTATGACGATGTCATCTGCAAATCGTAGGTGAGAGATGTACTCGCCATTAATATTTATGCCTCGTCCTGCCCAGTCCAGCGTTTTAAACATATCTTCCAATACGTTTGTGAACAATTTCGGGGATATAACATCCCCTTGTCTCACTCCTCGACGCAGGTAGATATGTTTAGTTTGCTGATACTGGACTTGGACGGTCATTGTTGCAGCGTCATACAAACATCTCAACACCTCGATATATCGCCAATCAACTTGGCATCGCTGTAAGGACTCCAGAACAGCCCAAGTTTCGATCGAGTCAAAAGCCTTCTCATAGTCCACAAATGCCAAACAAAGAGGCCGATTATACTCTTTGGTCTTCTGTACAATCTGCCGCACGGTGTGAATGTGGTCTATGGTGCTGTACCCACTTCGAAAACCAGCCTGTTCCGGGGGCTGAAACTCGTCAAGTCTTCGCGAAAGACGGTTCGTGATAACCCTAGAGAACAGCTTATAGACATGGCTCAGAAGCGAGATGGGCCGGTAGTTCTTCAAAAGGGTTTTATCACCTTTTTTGAAGAACAAAACGACAACGCTTCTGTGCCATGCCTGAGGAGTTCTCCCGTTGAAGAGAACGGAATTAAACAGTTTTTGAAGCTCTTTAATTATCGGAGCTCCACCGGCTTTTAAGAGCTCTGTCGTTATTCCGTCCTCACCCGAGGCTTTTCCATTTTTAAGCTGCCTAAGGGCCATCACGATCTCGTCAGAACTGACATCGGGCAATTCTTCTGTGTAGTGGCGTGTCAATGTGGCTCTATCGTCCTCAGTGTTAGGTGGGAGATGAGGGGCATGCGATGCGTAAAGTTGGCCGTAGAAGTCCTCAACTTCCGAGAGGATCTCCGGCATGGTAGCGACAACTCTCCCCGTCGAGGTGGTCAACTTCGTTAGATGGCTTCTACCTAGTGGCTGGACGAACACTTTCGACCCCCGATTTTGCTCGATTGATTTTTCAATCAAGAGCGTATTATATGATCGGAGGTCGCGCCGTACGAATTTGGTAATGGTTTTGTTTAGTGCCACTTGCTCTGACGAAGTTAACATGGGATTTCCTCGTCGTTTTTCCATTAGCTGAAGCGTCTCCCTTGAAAGTTTTGACTTTTTGCCTTTACGTGGCATTTCGCAAAACTTCGTGCCCTCATCTCGCAGAACGTCTACCACTTGTTCGAGTTCCTGGTCCACGTCTTCTGTGGTTTCCAAGGCAGCAAATCGGTTCTCCAACTTCAATTGGAACGTTTCAGATCCAACCACGGTTTGGAGCAGGTTTGGACGGAGCGTTGCCTTCATCAAACGTACTCTTTCTAGCTTGATATCAATATTCAGAGAGCCTCTTACCAGTCTGTGGTCACTACCGGCGTTAAACCTAGTGAGCACCGAGACATCTCTGAATATGCGCTTCTTGTCCGTAATGATGAAGTCTATTTCGTTTTTTGTCCGTCCGCCGGGGCTTTGCCACGTCCACTTTCTTTGGGGCTGTTTCTTGAAAAAAGAGTTCATCAAGAAAAGCCCCTCTTTCTCGAGAAAGTCGACGAGCATCTGGCCCCTATCGTTTCTCCTACCAAAACCGTGTGGTCCTACTACCGATTCGCTGCTTGTTTGTACTCCCACTTTAGCATTAAAATCCCCCATTACAACGTTGAAGTGGGCTCTGGAGGTATTGTGCAATGCTTTAGATATGTCCTCATACAGAGTTTCCACCTCGGAATCTGGGTATGCCTCCCAGGGTGCGTAAACCATAACTACCTTGAGGCTATACCTCTCGGTTAGTTTTAATACGAGGTACGCTACCCTCGACGACACACTTGCAATTTCGAGAACGTTGTTACGGAGGGTTTTATGAACCAGGAACCCGACACCGCCCTGAGACATCTGGTGACCTTCTCTGTAGTACATAAGATGGCCCGATTCCAAAGTTATGGTGTCCTCTCCCTGTCTTCGGACTTCACATAGCCCGAGAACGTGCCACCTTATGTGCCCTAGCTCCTCTTCCAACTGCGCGAGCCTTTCATCCTCTCGAATCGTTCTTCCGTTGTACGTAGCCAGAGTCAGTGGGGGTGGGCGGCCTGCAATTACCCGGAGATTCTTAGCACCCCTTGCCCTGCCGTTACCATGGCCGCCGCCTTGGCCAGGAATAGCAGGGCGGCCGGGGACTGGGGGCCGTATATTTATGAGACTTACCATGGGAGGGTTTGCCCATAGTCGCCACGCTGGGCATGCGGGTTGGCGACCGCAGGGGCATAGCTTCTCGCGCTGGTGACGCTGCTGCCCGTCACCAGTCAGAAATTTAGCTACGCCTGTAGTCGTGATGGTTATACCGCCATCAAGTCGGTCCCCCTTTTAGTAGGCTCTTACTACAGGCAGGGGATACCGGCGCCGAATTCTATGCCCCGGCACCAGGGCAGCTGGAAATTGTAAACAATAAATATTTATAAATGCAAATAATACAGCATAACGCGTGATCACAAAGCGAGCGCTTAATTATGACGCGCTTATGAAGATAAAAAATCAACTTCTTTGACAATAATTTTCAATGTATCCACTCCACGTTTCCCATACTCCCGGTCGGTCAGCGATCAAAAGGCGGCGCGCTCAAAGCCATTGGAATCCAATAATTAGAGCTACTACTGCCTAATCTGTGATTATCCTAATGTTCGGCATCTGTACCGACCCGCTATATGATAACCCCTGGTATTCGGCGGTTAGAAGTGTGGGAGACTTTCCGGTAACGTTTGGTTTTCGACCTTTCGGCCTTTCCGGCATGTTATAAAACTTTATTTTATCATAAACTTCTTCGCATTTTCTCCACACTATTAAACGAAGGTATCATGATAATTCTTTTGATACAGCTTTCGCAACTAAATTTAACTAAGTTTGACAGCTCTAGAATTGTTGCTATTCTTTTCTCGCTTAATGACAATAGGATAAGAAACGGAGATAATTTTATTTCAGCTAGATTAGTTCAGTAGTAATGGTACAATAGAATCGACAAAACTATGTCAATTCTGTTGTCCCATTTTCTAAAGTAAAGTAAATTTAGATTATTGTCACCCTTTTCTTACATCTTGATAGTTAGGTATGTTATCATATTCGTTTGTTTTTGTGAGTGGTACATAAGAATCGACGCCAGTATCGTAATAATTTTACAAGAATTTTTGTATCACTCGACTACTTCTAAATTTGAGATAACTGTCCACTTTTCCAGTACCCATACTAAAAAAATATGGTTTCGAAAATAACTTTTTTCTGGGTATACTACAAAACAATTCTAAAAACGTATACTACATTCAGTCTACACTGCTATGATTTTGCCATGCAACAAAGCAACAAGAATATTTTGCCGGCGCGGCGGTGTCAAGAAATCCGGCTAAAACCACTTCAGAGCATCTCTTTTATACAAACTATTGACATAATTGATAAGAATTAATATAATGCCTCGGAAATTCATGTTAAATTGATTATTGTTAGCTAACCAATTCGTTGCTTGTTGGCTTAGAAAACGTCAGCGTGACGATCTTGGTCATGGTTGCCTGGAAGAGACTGCTTTAAGCGGTAAAGTCGCCAATTAGAAGTCTAGTCAATAGTACTACTTTCCGTATCTGTTTTTCTATACTTTGTGTGGTTTTTAATAAGGAGTTATCTATGTATTTGTCTTGAAGCTTTCCGAAAGAGCTGGCAGGACGAAGTGATTGACCAAGATCTGTGTATGGATGTGGGGAGGAAGACCTACGTCCAGCATTGGAACAGTACAAGTAAAAAAACTAATCAAAATTAGTTCAAACTTATTGAGAACGGTAAGGGGGAGGCCTATGTATAAGGGTGAGGCCTATGTTCAGCAGTGGACGTCTTCTGGCTGATAATGTAATGTAATGAGAACGGTAAAAATTGCCTTCAATGTTTTATTGTTAACAAGCTTTTCGTTTTACCAAAGCTTTGCGATTCTTTATTTCAAACGAGTCCAATAGAAACCTAAGAACAAGAGTTATTAATTATATTAACTTTTCCGAAGTTTAAAGTTGTTTAAAGTTCTCAAGTGCCAGTTTTCATTACGAGCAGATTTATGTTTTAAACTAATTTCATGCTAGCAATTTTATAATTCAAGTTAACATGAAGGTTTAGTGGCTATTTTTAGTAAAGAGGCAGGTACTTAAAGTTATACAATAGTGTTTTAAGGAATATATTAGGCCTTCATTTTGTCCCCGCAATGTTTCATTTTGTCACATAATTTGGTACATCTTTTCTTCTGCAGATTTTGTGACATATTTTGGTGCATCTTTTCTTCTGCAGATTTTGTGACATATTTTGTTCCATGTTTTATTCTGCACATTTTGTGACATATTTTGGTGCATTTTTTCTTCTGCATATTTTGTGACATATTTTGGTACATGTTTTCTTCTGCCCATGTTGTCACATATTTTGGAGCATGTGTTCTTCTGAACATTTTGTCACATATTTAGGTGCATGTTTTCTTCTGGACATTTCGTCACATATTTTGGTACATGTTTTATTCAGCACATTTTGTCACATATTTTGGTCCATGTTTTATTCTGCACATTTTGCCACATATCAAAACATGTGACAAAATGTCCAGAAGATGGACCAAAGTCCATGTGTTATTCTGGACATTTTGTCATATATTTTGGTGCATGTTTTATTCTGCACATTTTGTCACATATTTTGGTCCATGTTTTATTCTGCACATTTTGTCACATATTTTGGTGCATGTTGTCTTCTGGACATTTTGTCACATGTTTTGGTCCATGTTTTATTCTGGACATTTTGTCACATATTTTGGTGCATCTTTTCTTCTGCACATTTTGTCAAATATTTTGGTGAATGTTTTGTTCTGTACATTTTGTCACATGTTTTGGTGCATGTTTTCTTCTGGACATTTTATCACATATTTTGGTCCATGTTTTATTCAACACATTTTGTCACATATTTTGATGCATGTTCTCTTCTGCACATTTTTCGGTTTTTACATAATATTTAATGTGAATGTTTATTTCGCAACTATTCTGTTTCTGGTGTTTAAGTCTGCAAAAAGAGACTGAAATTCTTTAACAAATATTCGTTTAAAGAAAATTCAATGAACACTGGCTTGACCGAGGAAAATTTTAATACATATATATATATTTTGCTAGTTATATTTAAATAGGTACCCACGTATAAATTAACAATAAATCATAATAATTAAGCATGACTGTCTAGTCTCATTTTAAAATTATAGTTAATTAGAATCATAAAAAATGCATTGCAATTAATTATATGTTATATAGTCGGCATTTCTAAGATCTTCTTAAAGTAACATTGTTGCTACTAAGTCAAACGATGCCGCATTTTTTTATACTATATAATTATCTCTGTAATTTTATATTCGTACAAATTAATTTATTTCATCGTAAAACTTAATTTATGACCATTGTTTTGAATACCTATTATTTTGGCAGAATCTTAGATTCTTCCGTCGCGTTTTACATATTTTTTTGGGCTCTTATGTCAACTGGACCCGCGGGATGAGTTGACAAATCCAGTAATTTTTTTTAATTTTTTTTTTTAGTTGAACGTTTTTCACTTGGAAAAAAAAACATATGTATAACTTCAGATGTATGTACAGACGTGTACAGCATCGTAACTAATATTACAAAGCTTCGAGTTATAAAAATGAATTCGTTCGTATCGAGGAAAAAACTTTGCTGGTGCGATTCAGAACTCCCTACATTATAACTGTCAGTCAATACAAAACGTCAAAAAATGCACAAAAATGGATTAACGCCATCTAGCAAACTATGGGAAGTCACTTTGTCTCTCTGTCTGGATGTTTGTCGCGTTATCACGACTAAACGGCTGGACGGATCTTGATAAAATTTCATAAGGAGTTACAGTATATCAAGACGTACATATGATACTTTTTTTATGTCCACGCGAACGAAGTCGCGGGTAGCAACTAGTTTCCCATAAAATTAATATCTTGGATAGAAAATTTGTTGGTGGTTATCTCAATTTTACGCATTTTGATGGGATTTGACACGGAGTTAACTAAGTAGGTAGTAACTAAGAGTTAGGGCAGACGCAACACTTTATATACCGGGAAAACCGCGACTAACTGAAAAAATGCTGGTTTTATTCGCAGCTAGCTTTTCACAAAAAGTCGCTACAATCGTGCACTTTTAAAATTGATTTCTAACTTTACCTACTTTTCTTAAAGAGATGTAACCCTATAGCGTCACGCATGCCTATACCAGTTCAGTGCCACTCAGGATTTTGAACTTTTAGTTCAAAACCATGCGTGGAAAAAATGCACTGCACTCGTCACGCTGAGATAACAATTAAAGATGTTGAATTATAATAAATATTAATTATTCTAATAAATATTGATAGAAGTTTTTCACACAAAGCGCCATCTAGCTCCAAACTAAGCAAGCTTGTACTATGGGATCCAGATAACTGATTATATACTCCTTTTTTTTGGAAATACATAGAAATACCCAGACAAAGAACAAACATCCTTGTTCATTACAAAGCTGTTTATCCTGGGTGGGAATCGAACCCACAACCTACAGCTCAGAAGGAGGAAATCGTCCCACTGAGCCACAAGGCTAGTCGAAATCTTAGTAATAGTCTAAATCTAGCCTGGTCTAAGTCTCGTTATGGTCAATAATTACGCTGGAAACATTTCCATTCAATCGAAACACAGTATTGTTTGCACACTACTGCTTGGTGGTTAAATGCCAAGTTTAAGTACTGCCCCAGATGGAGTCTGCAAATGAATCCTACCACAAATGAATACTATTAACACCGTACGCTGTAGACTTATTTAATGCTTGTGACATCATCTAAAAGACCTTCACATTGAAACTGTAAGTGGTATTTCTAGTTAAATTCAAATAAGCCCAGTAACTGTCACTTGTCAGCGAGACGAGTTTTACATGTGCCGCAAATGATAGCTTGTACTAAGAACTATGAATTATTTATTGTTCTTTGATCTAAGTGACAAGAGTAAAGCGTTTTCATGAAAATTATCGTAAAATCATCATCATCATCAGCCATAAAACGTCCACTGCTAAGCATAGGCCTCTCCCTTAGAGCGCCTCTGTCTGTCTATCTGTCTCTGTCTGGGTGCTTGTCGCGTTGCCACGGCTAAACGGCTTTAAACGGATTAAGCTGAATTTTTGCATAGATATATTTTATGGGTCGGAGACTGACAATATTTTTATTTGTAGGTCCACACGAATGAAGTCACGGGTAACAGATAGTATCATATAAATATGTAATCTAACATGACATGTTCAATTGTAGATTCGGGCTGTTTGTCCCTTCGGTGGCTTAAAAAACTACAATACACAAGTCAGGCCAAATAGGTTGGGATAACCTTTGGCACGCGTAAAGACATGTAGGCCTGAAGTTAAGACATGACTGTTTCCTATATAATAAACTAAAATGTCTTTACCTTTTCTACAAAAAAAAAGCCATTCAGTATGGTAATTCCGCCAGCATGCTGGGTACGCTGCCAACTGGTAGTGGGCTTGAACATTTGGATTATCTATAGAACTTTAATGGTCTCTGCATAATCCAACTGTTAATTTTATGTAGTAAGTTAAGTAGTTAAGGTAGTTGTAGTTTGTATGTATTTTGCTTACTTAATAAAGGCACTTGCCCAATAAAAAAAAGTTTTTTTTTGGAATAATTGATACTATGGATGATTTCTACCCACAGATGACTTTACACTTTCTACCTCTCCTTTTTTACCCAAATTGCAGGCAATCTGAAGATTTCATACCAAATTAAACCTGCGTATCCCCGCTATCCCTACTAAAGGGTACGTATTGAAATGTTCAAAATTTAAATAGCTAACGATGAAATTCCTAGGTTCAAAATGTCTAAAATCGAAATGTGAAGTGAACTATGCTGAAAATAAGAATTACGCTGAATCAATAAATTAGTGCCTTATTCTAATTTAAAACAAATATTTAAGATAATTTCGGTTTAATCATGGCTTAGTCCGTCTGAGTGTTTCATTGGGATGCGTCAAACACTTTTTATTTTTCACTCTTAACTTGTACCAAACTAAAACCGTAGAAATACGCAAATGTACCTATTTCAGGTATCACCAAGGAAACAATTTCAATTACCGCGTACAAGTTGGAAATCGATTTTGGACGATTTACGAATCCGCTTGCAGTTTAATGATATAAGTAGTCTAGAGGTCATTAAAGGGTTATTTCGTTAGAATATAAGAAACTATACGAGTAAAATAAATAAGTAAGGTTCTACAAGAGTCTTGAATGAAGGTGCAACGTTTCGCTCATCGCGCGAATTTCAAATTTTCTTGCGGTTTTTGTCAATTACAGCTTAATTACTCCTCGTGGATTTATTGAAACCAATTTTGCGCCAATAAATAGGTTGTTTTAAGAAATTACGGGTAAAATGATCATCTAGATAACATTGGTTTAGCTACAAATCTCAGTAAGCTGATTTTCGTCTTGGTTTCTCGTTTAGTGACAAATGTACTTATACTAGCTTTCAATTTGAATTTTTGGTTGGTGTAATATAATTGTAGATACTATCCGGAACCTGCATGGTACTTAGGTAGAGCTATTTGATCCTAGTCTAGTAAGTATAAAACGACTTCTAGATTCTTACGAAGGTCTGAGAAACCTTGGCGGAAGGACTTGAGAATGTCAAGGTCTGTGAATAAGGCGTCTTTGTTTCCAAAGGTGAGACCGCACTAAGATGTTGTGCATAGCGCGACGCGATACGACATAATTCTTGTAAGATTTCTTTAGAGCTTTTAGTCCTGTACACAGTTGTTTCACTCGCGCACTTCTACATGAATATGGATGAAATATGCAAGTATTGAAACCCGAATGAAAATTGTAGCCGGGACATCAAGTGGAATCCAACGTCGTCGCTCGTCAAAATCGGTCGAGCTGTTTAGACTAGAAAGTAATATAAGATCAATAATATATTATACTAGGTGTTACCCGCAACTATCTACAAAAAAAAGTGGCCTCTGTCCGTCTCCGATCCTTAAGCTATATCTGTACAAAAATTCAGATCGATCCGTTCAGCCGCGATAACGCGACAAACACCCAAGCAGTGAGACAGAGAGGCAGAGACAGAGTTGCTTTCGCATTTATAATATTAGTTAGGATATATGTCATCTAATATAGATAGATAAGTTCTAAGTACGTACGGCGTGATACATATTATGCAACAAGATAGCTAGACATACATTTCATTGGAGTAAAAGAGACAAACGGATACAATACAAGAGACAGTCCGTATCTCCGTAATAATATGTATCCGTAATAATTATACCTTTTGATCATCATGATTTCTTGATGATTTGATTTCTTGATCTTTCGTCATGTCGCGTCAGGTTACGTCTCGACCAGTGCATAATTAAAATATATAAATATTGGTGGACATTTTCACACACAGCGCCATCTAGCCCCAAACTAAGCAACTTGTACTATGAGAACCAGATTTTCAGGAACGTGACGATGTCGCGTCATTGTTTTATTTTACAAACCTTGTGCATTAAGTCGTGAAATAAGGCTTTTCGTGTTCTTTCCAGAACTCCATTGAAGCCCCTAGTAAAGTCTCCACCACTTTACTGGGGCATGAAACTTGACACTGGCACTGGAAAAAAAACTAATAGAATATATATATATATATAGATACTTCCTTCGAGATATCGAAATTGCGCAGTGAGGGTGCTACCTCACTAGGGTCAAATTGGTCACCTTCTGAGCTGTAGGTTTTGGGTTCTATTCCTACCCAGGACAAACATTTGTGTGATGAACATGGATGTTTGTTCTTTGTCTGGGTTTTTCTGTATATTCTATGTAAGTAATTACAAAAATACCTGTATACATAGAATATACAGAAAAACCCAGACAAAGAACAAACATCCATGTTCATCACACAAATGTTTGTCCTGGGTAGGAATAGAACCCAAAACCTACAGCTCAGAAGGTGACCAATTTGACCCTAGTGAGGTAGCACCCTCACTGCGCAATTTCGATATCTCGAAGGAAACACTTTTATTACTTCACTGAACATACTCGTAGGTACTAGTTTTCACTGAGTTGGTAATTTAGTTGATAGTAGGGAACGTAATATAGCTGTAATTTCGCCTTGAAGTTTTTGAAGGTTGTATTTTGCTATCTTTGCTTCAGTGTGGTCTGTTTACTTCTATAAATGGTTGAATTAGCCAATGAAGCTTCTAGAGCTTTTAGCTTTTAGGGCTTTTCTGCAGTTTCCGCCTTGGGTTGTACCACACTATTGCCAGTTATTCGACCGCCAGGCAGTAGTGTGCAAAATTGTACCGGATTGAAGGGCAATGTTACCAGCGTAACAACTGGGCATAAAGAGATTCAACATCTGATATCTCAGGGTGACGAGCGCAGTGCATTGCCGCGCATGGTTGTGAACTGTTGAAGATCAAAATTCTGGGTGGCACTGAATTTTCATGCGTAAACGCGAGGCTTAACATTAGGTGAGCGACTTGCTCGTCTCATCAAAAAAACGGTTTTATCCTTCGCTTTATCGCTTTCTCTATCTAACGGAGTGAAGTCGTAAAAGAGATAGATAAATAACCATTTATTAAAACCACTCAAAGTATTGAAACTACTACTACTGTCAACTAGAAAAAAAGAGAAAAAAAGAGAGATGTGCCACGACAAAAAAATACTCGATAAATATGTGTTAGATCTAGGCAACTGTAAAATACTAGTTAACTAGTAGTTCGCGCCGACCTGAGACCTCGCGACCCCTATATCTTCACAACCCCTGGACCGATTCAGCTCATATTCGAACTTAAAAATTGTATTGAACTACTTGCCTACAAAATTTCATGAAGATCGGATCAAAGGTTCGCAAGTTATCATCGAACAAATATACACACAATACAAACATACATAGAAATACCGATTTGTCCCAGTAAACTCTGAGACCTTCGCTTCGCTCGGTCAATTAAAGCGTCAAAATTAGTTTTAGTAAAACATACCAGCATCATGATATGTTTTGGTTCACGTTCTGTTAGGGATGCGAAACGTGGGTCTCGGTAAAAGAAATCTGAGACTGGTCTACGCAAGGTATTCAAGATTCCTCGGACTAGCACCAGCTCAAATGCCAAGGTACTAGAAAAGGCCAACCGCAATCAAGTATTTTTTTTTCTTTTTATAGGAAAATATAAACACGACTACATTTATTTTTAAGACCCATAAGTTTGATCATTTTTTTTTTTTGTGTTCCTAATAAAGCAGGAAAAGAAATGAAGGCAGAAAGGTTCTAAAAGTATGAAGTTACCTTAGTACGAGGAATTTTATAAAAGTGAACAAATTTGTGACATTTTTTACATAATTAAAAGTTAATACTTTAAATAAAAGACTAATGTTAATTATCTAATCCTTACTAATATTATAATTGAGAGGAATATAGCCGTAGTCGTATCAGGATCAATAAAGCTTTGAGGTATGGAAATGAATATGTTCGTCTCGAGGATAAAACTTCGATTGCGCGATTTAAAACTCCCTACACTACCTCTGTCAGTCCATACAAAACGTCAAAAAATGTCAAAATGGATTAACGTCATCTAGCGAACCATAGGAAGTAACTTTGTCTCTCTGTCTGGATGTTTGTAGAGTTATCACGGCTAAGCGGCTGAACGGATCTTGATAAAATTTGATAAGGAGTTACTGTATATCAAAAAGATACTACTTTTTTTATGTCCACGCGAACGAAATCGGGGGTAACCACCAGTAGTAAATAAAGTGAATACCTTCAACGCGACTATATATTTATGTAAAATCCTGAAAATATGACAATATTTTTTAATAATAAATATATACCTCCAAGTCCCACATCATCATAATCAACAGCCTGAAGACGTCCACTGCTGAAAAAGGCCACCCTCTTAGACAGCCACACTGAACGACAATTTGCGACTTGCATCCACCGGTTACCCACTATCTTTAAAATGTCGTCAGTCCACCTAGTGGGAGGCCTACTTACGCAGCGTCTTCCAGCTCGTGGTTGTCACTCAAGAACCTTTCTTACCCATCGGTCATCGGTTCTTCGAGCGATGTGGCCTTCTCATTGCCATTTCAGCTTGCAAGCCCGGAGCACCCGGGTACGTCCAAAAACTACGACCAGAATCACCAGAAGACGGGCAGCAGAGTCCGCTTAGTAGGCGGTGAACATTCTGCGATCCCTTAGCCGCCTGCCAAGTGTGGGGATAATGGCAACCAAACAAGTCCCACATACATTTTATCAAAATTAAAAAAAATGCTTTGAAATGAATTATTTATTATTTATTTAAATGGAAATGGATATAGAATAGAATCGAATTATGTATTGGCCTTATAACATTACTAGTTACATTAGGCAAGTCAAGCATTTTCCAGTTATTCAACTGCCAAGCAGTAGTGTGCATCATCACTGTGTTCCGCATTGAATGGCACTGTTCCAGCGAAATTACTGACCAAAGCTACAGAGATTTATCATCTAATATCTCAGAGTGACGAGCGCAGTGCATTGCCGAGAATGGTCTTGAACTATTGAAGTAGAAAATTATGTTTGGCAATTAATTGTTGTGGCAAACCGTGACGGGCTAAATATGGAGAGATGCGACTTCACCTTGACGATATATTATACTCGTACCTCATCCAATACACCAGAAATTAAGACAACAATTCGACTGCACCATCACCCTAATATTATAAGTGCGAAAGTTTGTGTGTAGGTAAGTGTGTAAGTATCTAAGTGTTCCCGTTCAACTCTGTAAGGGCTGAACGGATTCGGATGAAACTTGGTATGTAGGTAGCTTATTTCCTAGAATAACACATAGGCTTTTTATCCTGAAACATTAAAACGTTCCTGCAGAATAGCGGATGAAACCGCGGGCTGCAGCTAGTTATTTTATAAAGAAAGCTGTTTACACAAATAAAAATAGTAAATAAATCATTTTTCCCGCCATACAGCCGCACCGTGTAATGAGATCCAGAGATGTTATCTGCGAGTGTTATTTATCTGTGCACACACTCCGCTGCGTGCGCTCTCAACGAAAAAATGGTTTCTGTCTTTGAACAAAATATACTTTATTGTTGGTAATGTCTATTTTAGTTAGCTCATTTAAATTTGAAATGTTGTGGAGATTATAAAAAAGTTTTAAGAACATAGCGTGATCGATATCCTAACTTCCTAATTCCTAATCCTATGTGTCAAGTCAGTATTGTAATTCTGTTATGCTTTATCATGTAAACAAGTGAAATTAAAGTAAACAAGTAGCCATATTTTGCCAAAAATAAACCTATCGAAATCTCGTTTAATGACAATGTTAAACTTAGTAGTAAAATATATTTTTCAATGATTTTCGTTTTAGTTTTAATATAATTTACTTATCCTAACTAATATTATAATTCAGAGGCATATAGCCGAAGTCGTGTCAGGACCAATTAAGCTTCTAGGTATGAAATACATCGCGAGGAAAAAACATCGCTTGCGCGATTCAGAGGTCCCTCCATTACAACTGTTTGATGTTTTGTATTGAACAAAACGTCAAAAAATGTACAAATGGATCAACGCCATCTAGCGGACCATAGGAAATTATTTTGTCTACATGTCTGGATATTTGTCGCGTTATCACGGCTAAACGGATCTTGATAATATTTATATCACCACTGTATATCACAAAGACAGAGATAGGATACTTTTATTATGACCACGCGAACGAAGTCGTGGGTAACAATTAGTTATATACAGCTGTATGACTAGATGTGCAAGTCGCTCGTTTGATGATAAGCGCACGCTTCTTCTTACAGTTCAGTGCCACCCAGAATTTTTAGACTGAATTTTTAGACAATAAGGCTTAAAATGTTGCTATTTTCAGCAGTATTCTGAAATGAAATATCGGATGTCCATCCGCAGCAACTGTTTGATTAACTTTAATCATCTCTGTATTTGTAAAGGGTATTGAAACCTCCGTCAAAAGGCATTGAATTCACCCACAGCACCGCAGAACGGACAAGACGGGGAACTTGGTGAATGCAGCGCCGCAGCGCTCTGTGTTCTTAATGTCCTGATGATCTAGTGTAAGCAGTCCAGTAAGTCTGCTGTTAAGAAAATTAAAAATACACTTAATTAATAGAATAGGTCAACGGCATTGACGGCAAGACAAGATGGGGACGATTCTTACGATGAGTTGATCATTGTACATTGGGCAGCCGAATCTAAAAATCATCGCGTCAAGAACATTACACCCATCAGCCCGTTTACGGTGGTCTAGACTTGGATAACGTTTTATGGCTTCAATTCCATAGGTCAACAGAAAGCTAATAAAAAGAAGAAATAAATATAATTTTCGGCTTCAACAGAAGATCAGCGCTGTTTGGTGAACATTATTATGCTTAATTTTAATTTTAATTAAATTAAATTTTATTTTTATTTTTTATTTTTTATTTTTATTTTTATTATTTTTTATTTTATGTTATTATAATATTAATAATATACATTTTGTACCAAAACTGACATTCATAAGTGTACTGTGTGTACCCATATTTGAGAAATATATGAATTGAATTGAATTGAATTGAATTGCTGAGTTAAGGATATTTTGTGACAAAATTGATTAGTTATACTAACTAATATTATAAACGCGAATGTAACTCTATCTCTTTGTCTGTCTCTCAGTTTCTCTGTTTGGGTGTTTGTCGCGTTATCACGGCTTAACGGCTGAACGGATCGAACTGAATTTTTGCTTAGATATAGCATAAGAGTAGGAGATGGTCATAGGCTACATTTTTGTAATAAGTACGCGCGAACGATTTCGCGGGTAACAACTAGTTAGTTGTATAATATTATTCACCTGCCTAACGTTAATTAATGTTACTTGTGTTACAAAACTTTCTGTTTATATAGCTTGTAAGTTTCTCTACCAATGTAGTTTTACTGTGACCCATCGAGAACCTGCCTGTTTAACGTGGTGGAAGTTTCTAGACGGAATACTGATACTGTACGGACAGTGCCGTCTAGATTAAGTAATTACTCAGATACGTCTAATAGACTTGTACCTACGTCTAGTAGACCCCGGACTTACTAAGTGGTCTCTAGTCTGCAGAGTCTGTTCAAATAAGTCTGAATGCAGTGTCGTATTGAAGTTTGTATGGTGAAGGAACTACAAACTCTGAGATATTAACGCACTGGTTGTGTTACTCAGTTTTGCTCGTCATTTATTTTATCCGTTTTAGTGCACTTTTACGTGAGACACAGTATTTTAAGTCTGTCTCCATGATTTACTAAACATTTTGTCAAACTTTATGAAATTCGTTGTAGCCGTGCATGGAAGGGTATAAACACAGATCACATTAGATACCGCATAACGAGATTCGTTGTTCCTACAAAAAGTCACCAAAGTTTGAGGGAGGCGCGGGTCGCGGGGAGTGCGACCAAGCGTTCTCATTGGCTATCTCAAGGTTACGCCTACTCGCGCCTAATACTCAAACCTTTCCAAACCACAAAGTTATTTCTTATAAGTGTATTTAGACTGATGCGTGGTGCGCTTTGAGCATCCTGAATGGAAAATCTAGGGTGTTATCTGTGGGTATAAACAAGTGTTGGGACATTATCACAGTCATTATTCCGTTTATTTTTACAAGCTGTGCCCTACTACTTTATGTGTGGTATTTTTAGTTTTGCTATATTTTCTGGGATAAAAGCACTTATTCTAAAAATGGCCGTTCTCATAGCACTAATTCAATTTTGACTCGTGTGTCGAGTCGAGTACACTTTTCAATAATTATACTTTCTGTGTGCTATTTTTAGAGTTTCGAAGCTTAAAAGGAAAAAAGGAACTCTTATAGGATCATGTGTTATTATATCTGTCTGTCCGTCTCTCTTGGACAGTACCACTTAAACCTTTAAATGTATCCGGGATGCAAACTATGTTATTTTCCGGCCTTCTGACTATAGGTACCTCCTATACCCATGCAAAAAATCATGTCTTTCCGCTGCTATCACAATAATATTATAAATCCGAAAGTTTGTGTGTAAGTGCGTAAATATGTAAATATGTCTTTTTGTTCCCGTTCAACTCTGTAACGGCTGAACGGATTAGGATGAAATTTGGTATGTAGGTAGCTTATTCCCTGGAATAACACATAGGTTACGTATCCTGATAAAATTAAGCGTTCCTGTATAATAGCGGGTGAAACCGCGGGGCGCAGCTAGTGTTTTTATATGTGAAAGGACGATAAACAAACATAGACACTCCCCTTTGAAGGCATTTCGTAGTTTCCACATTCCAAACACAACACAATACACCCTCTTCTTAAATTTACACTTTACACGCGCAATTAAAACTTTTTTATCTCTGAAATGTGGCAAAACACATCATCAAAGAGCACTTAAAACTTTTAAAGGTACATAAACTGCGGGGCTGCTGTAAAAAAGAAATAATTACATATAAAATGCGGCGAATGTCCATATCAATCAGGTTTCCTGTTACGTATTTGCATAGGTATCGTTTAGATATGCTACAGCGATTCTGCCCAATTTTTTTTTTTGTACTGTCGCTAAGAAAAATCGTGAAGTTTTCTAAAATAAAACTATGGCTAACAACCTACGGGTCCAGGCGACTCGCAGATGTGGGTCCACTCCTCTAGTCACTTACTATTCGGTCTCGGAAGTTTAACAAATAAAATCAATCAGTCTTACAATAAACTACCTACCTATGTACTCAAAGGTTCAGTATTTTTTCAGCTAGTCTGTGTCCTCAAGTGTGCCCGGAGAGGGTGACAAAATTGATTGATACACGTATCGTAGGCGGAGGTGATCCGAGACAGCATGGTAGCTGTCCCGAGATGAGGTGAAGCGCGATGCTATTTAGTGGGTTTATACTCTCTAAATAGCCCAAATAACCAGGCTGCACCTCAAGGCAACCGGGTATCTGAAGTACATTTTGAAAAAAAAACCTTTTTTTTGACAACCCATTTTACTAAAATTACGTGGCCGCAGAAAACGGTTACAACTACACAAAACCATTGGCGCAACGTACAACGTAAGTCTTCAACATATCAGGCGGCGGTAGACAACATATCTAACCCGGTTTCCAGGTACGTCCTATACTGAGGCAAAAATTGAGGACATGGGGATTATGGCATCCCCCATCCTTTAGAGGGATGCCTTTATTCAGTAGTGGGCGTCTTCTGGCTGATGATGATCGGCGATAGAGTTAAGTACCTACAATTAAATTTGTTGAACTTTATCTAAGCGACAAGGCAGCAAATCGAGAACCTAATCTGTAGTACAGTTTATAGGTTTATAAAACTCAGTCAACTATCTATCAATACTTTTTACGGTGTAGGATAAGATTTGTATTAACGCCTAAAAACTGTGTACCTCAGTGTACTGCCGTTGAATAGTATCACGAGATGCGGCGCGGACTCGGCCGTTCTGCTGGTGGCCACGCGACGAACCGTGTGCATTTTTGTAAATCCTTAGTTTTGGGTAAAGGTACTGCCATACTAATCATTTTCAATTAAAATTTAACATACAACGAAATAAATAGTACGATTTGCCAAAGGTTAGGGTCAAAAAACTTTGTAAAGAGGATACCGCAGCGCTTAAATATTATAATCAAGCGGTACTTCAAAAGTAGACGTATCAATACAAAATAAAATGTGTAATGTATATTATACTAAGACATGTAACGTAAATATTTACTCATAGTGAATGCACCGCACCTACTGCAACCAGTATACATATAAAGTACGACAATCATCATCATCATCATCAGCCATAAGACGTCCACTGCTGAACATAGGCCTCCCCCTTAGAGCGCCACACCGACCGACAACGGGCCACTTGCATCCACCGGTTGCCCGCGACTTTCACAATGTCGTCGGTCCACCTAGTGGGAGGCCTACCTACGCTGCGTCTTCCGGTTTGTGGTCGCCACTCAGGAACCTTTCTTCCCCAGCGGTTAACGGTTCCTCGAGTGATATGGCCTGCCCATTGCCACATCAGCTTGCAAACTCTGAAAGCTATGTCGGCAACTTTGGTTCTTCGACGAATATCCTCGTTCCGGATTTTATCGCGCAAAGAAACTCCGAGCATAGCTCTCTCCATTGCCCGCTGTGCGACTCTGAGTTTTTCTAAAAGGCCAATATAGTCAACAAATCAAGTAATCAAGTACGACAATAAATCTTCCTAATTTAGTAATAAGCTTTATTATTTACTTGCTTAGTTTGGGGCTAGATGGCGCTGTGTCTGAAAAACGTACACCAATATTTATTTAAAAATGAGCTTATTAATTCTTACTTATTAATTAGCAAGGATAAGCTTCACTTGCCTTAAAATCCGATTCCTTGAAATATTCACTGTGCGTTTGTGCAGCGTAGCGTCGGCTGAAGACCTCTTTAGATAAATTTTTCATTTTTCACTAAACACGAACCAGAAAAATGTAATGTGTTCGTACACCACATTTACCGTCTTTGGTCAAATAATTGTGTTTTGCCCAAATATCACGAACACGCTGTCCACACTAGAACGAATATCAACCAATAATATCTATTAATATTTTTTTTTTATGTTACTCGGTGACGATACGAGGAAGTCGCTCACCTGATGTTAAGCGTCACGCTTGACCATAACAGTTCAGTGCCAACCAGAATTTTGAACTTCAACACTTCAAAACTATGCGCGGCAATGCACTGCGCTCGTCATCCTGACATGTTAGATGTTAAATCACTGTATGCCAATTACGCTGGAAACATTGCCCTTCAATCCGGAACACAGTAATGCTTGCGCACTACTGCTTGGCGGTTGAATAACTGGCTAAGGTGTGGTACTTCCCCAGGCGGACTCTGCAAGAGAGCCCTACTAATTCGTCTTATTCGTGAAAATTAGACGAATACATGAACACGAATAGCGATGTGAAATGCCACGATAACACAATTAACCGTACCATGATCATCATCATCTTTCTATCGGGCAAGCGCTTTTATTAACTAAGCAAAATAAATACAAACTACACCTACCTACTACTTAGCCTACTACATAAAAATAACAGTTGGATCATCCAGAGACCAGACTTCATGATCATCAATCAGACCATCATCAGACCTTCGGGTGAAATGGCAACCAAACGTTGTCTATTAAGAAACACTTTATTTTAATAAAACAGGAATACTCACGTTAAATTGAGTCGGTTATTCGGTTAGTCGGTTTGTGCAAGGCAAGACGAGGTCGCGCGCGTGTCTCGCTGAGCATTCCTTGATAAAGGTCACCGAATGTGATCGAAACTATAGTCGGAATAACCGACTCAATTAACGTGAGTATTCCCGTTTTATTAAAACAAAATGTATCAAAACCACGTCAGTTTTCATAGTAAGAAACACTTTCCCTTATAATCCTAAAACGTGCACAATGTGTATTAGCCCTTACATCATTCGAACAGAACAATGCAAGCTCCGCGATTTAAAAAAGCGAAAAACGCGTATCTCTGGCCGAAAAAAAATAATGGCCCGAACAATCTGGGCCACCGACCGTATCACTACAGCATGCGATCGACAAAATGTTACCAAGAGAACAAAAATAAAAAATAAATGAACAGAAAGATTATATTATACCTTAAATAACTTAAATTAAAAATAAATGGCACAAAGAACACCAAGCAGTGGGTTGATGCAGGCTGACGATGATGATGACTTTTTTGTGGGATAAACACAAAAAAGTCTAACTGGCGACGGAATTAAGGAAAAGAAAGTATTTTCTTTAGCCTATCTTTATTATCTTCTGTCTCAATATAACGCCTTTCATTTTATAGAGCCACTAGCTGTGCCCCGCGGTTTCACCCGCACCCACAGGAACGGTAAAAAAATTCGGTATAATAAGTAGCCTATGTTTTAATCCAGGGATTAAGTATACCGATCAGCCGTTTCAGAGTTGAACGGGAACAAACACACTTACACACAAACTTTCGCATTTATAATATTAGTGTGATAGCACAGTTTTTAAAAATGGTGATATTTTTATTTTTTTCATATCTATGCTGGAAGAAATGACGCAACTCAATGCTGGGTGTTCTTTCCTGTGCGATTTATTTTTGTTTGGACCTATTTCGTCCAAGTGTCTATGCTATCAGTTCTGCTAGAATATTAGTGCACTGTTTGTGTGTGAATAACCGTTTTGTCAGGGCCGATCAATATTCATAATTTTTTGTCGAAAAAAAGAAATACGAATATCTAAATATTAGACTGATCTGTGGTGCGCTTCGAGGGTCCTGAAAGTCCTATGCCTCTAATATAATATGTTTATTAAGATTATGATGAACTACTAAGATTAGAGAATTGCATGCATCATCTTGACACACAATTAATTTATGAAAAGAATCAATCTTTGTATTGCTGCAAATGGTTCGCATTATGAATAACTTTTAAGAGTTTTAAGTTAATGGTATTACTATAATCAATTTAAATTGTAGATAACAAAATTATTAGATGAAAACACTACGCATTTGTATTTACTTTGACTATTTCTTTCTCACAGGTAGAGTAAGGCTGTAACAGAGTGGTGGCCGAGGCAAGGTAGGCGGAGCGTTGGCCGTCCAGCTGCGATATGGGTCGACGATATCGTCACCACCGCGGGTCGAACCTTTTCTTGAATTTTTGAACCTTGTTGAATTTTCGCAAAATGCAAAATTCAACGCTATGTTTGCGTTTTTTCGTTAACAATTCGTGTTCAAAGTCGAATTTTTGCGTCATAGCGACCAAATTCGGTCGCAAAGTGCTGTAGCAAAAAGTCGAGACTAGCGCCCCTGGACTAGATTGGCACAGGACCAAGGCAGATGGCATAGCAAAAGAGAGGCCTATACCCAGCAGTGGCATAAAGAAGGCTGTGGATGATGAAGATGATGAATTCCTTATCTTCTTTTTATATTTGCAATGTTTGTTAGAGAGATTATATCGTTCATATGATCGACCCTTTTGATCGGTATCAAAAAAATCCCGCTGTTTATTTTCTACATTCTACATACCGTGAAAACTCAGAACTGACACATTTAGTACAGCCGTAGACCAATAAACAAATAGACGCGAACCGCACCGATAAACATCCCATAAAAGGCAGGCAGTCACGTATTTCCATACCGAGTTTAATCGTAGATTGCATATAAATAGCTTATAAGAGGGGAAAATGTGTTTTTTTCCTCCCTCTTGGCACCGTGCCACGGTATCGGAGATTAGTAATAATTGACAGCGCATCATAAGATTTGCATTAATAAAAATGTACAATGATATACGAAATGTTCGTTTTAGAATGCAGTAGTGTATTCGTTTCGTGCAATGTTTCCAGCGTAATCACTGGGCATACAGAGATTTAACATCTAACATCTCAGGGTGACGAGCGCAGTGCATTGTCGCGCATAGTTTCGAACTGTTGAAGTTCGTAATTCTGGGTGCCACTGAACTGTTATGGGCAAGCGTGACGCTTAACATCAGGTGAGCGACTAGCTCGTCTCGTCACCGAGGAACATAAAAAAAAAAAAGTATAATATTGCTATCAATGCGAAATAATATTATCTAGAAAAAAATGAAGTTGGTGTGTATCCGCCCGTCCACTATCTTTGTCTAAGAAAATCACTATTCGTTCCTGCGCTGATACGAAAGAAAGTTATTGTGGCAAAAAATAAACGCTATCTCACATTTTGTTACTAAAAAAAGATAAATAATATTACCAAGGAAGGTGTAGGTTTGATAGGATAATCAGCATGGAGATGTTATTCTCTTATTTGACAGGTAATAAATATTTCAAAAAAAAAACATTGTCGCCTTGTTTGTCAAAATTGGTCAAGCCCATAGATGAATGTATACTAGCGTAGTCAAGCCGCTTAGGCTACAGGACGTCTTATATAATAGAAACAGACTAACAAATACCCCAAAAACTTTAGCCTCCTTCTTGGGCAGTCGGGTAAAAATTAGTATATTGGTTCATTAAGTTTACTCAAAGTCCTGTGAATATTGAATTTGTTTCAGTTTGTTCTAAAAATGCCGTCAAATCATTATATAAATGCCTTATCCAAATTTTCGTACCCGCCGACCTATCAAGCGCGTGCCATGTATGCAAAAGTGATGGTTTCCCCGCAGACCGCAGGTTTCCCTTATCGCCCATTGTCTGTCTGTCTGTCCGTCTGTCACGCCAAGGTCTGCGGTCTACAGCCGATAGGGAGTCGATAGGCTTTCGCAGAACCGCTGATTGGTTGGCATGAACTGCTATAGTTTGGAGAAACGTTTTAGGATAATTTTTGCATCGACATTTAGCCTATTTTTTTAACAGTTATGTCTGGGCTACTATAATATTTGTTGATGTATTAATCAGGAAAGTTGTCTTTGAGATCTATAATTTAAATCGACTCTAAATCTCTACATAATAAAAGAATAAAGTCTCTTTCTGCGTCTGTCTGTAACTCATCCTCAAACACGCAGAGGATTTTGATGCGTTTGGCACCACCAGTTAGTTAATTTTTCAGGGAAGGTTATTTAAATAATTTTCTAAATAACTTACACCCGTGTGAAGCCGGGATGGGTCGCTAGTAAAATTATGAAACAAGAAAATATTATATTAAGGTATTTCCGAATATAATATTGATGAATTTCCGAGTAACTACAACATAGGGATCTTCAAAAGGGTTGTTAATAGAGTTTTAAAAGGTCGGCAACGTATCTTGTGATGATTACAGGTATCCACAGGCGTCGGTGATCGCTTACCATCAGGGGACCCCTGTGTTTGTTTGCCACCTACGGCATAAAAAAAATATTATTGGAAATTCAAGATGACGTGGTCCATATAAAATATAATGTGCATAACATTTTTCCAGTCCCTTTATTCGTAGTCAAATACTAATATTGGACTTTCAAAGTCATTGCAAAGATTATAAGAGTCATAAGAAAAAATATCATCATATCATACTACCAGAATCACCAGTGATCGGTCACCAGCGTCTTCTTACTGAACGTTGAGCGTTCTGCGATCCCCAAGTCGCCAAGCGTGATTGGCGATTATGACACCACCTCTTAAGGATGGGGCTTTTGTTCAGCAGCGAACATCTTCTGCATCACGCAGAAGATGCCCATCATCATCATCAGCCATAAGATGTCCGCTGCTGAACGAACTTACTACTTGCTCACAAAATTTCATGAAAATCAAATCAACGGTACTCAAGTTGTCATCGGACAAGGTTTCACACAAACATACAAAGAAACCCTCATTTTCTCCCGTATGACGTTTGTTCACTCTGTCAATTAAATAGGTACTACTACTACCTACATCGCAGTTTTATTTTTGCACAAATTCCCAACAAGTAAACAGAGTAATATTTACTTGAACATCCATATCGTTATTTATTCAGTCAGAGCAATGTAAGCCAGCTGCATGTCGTCGAATTTCAATATTGCTTATTTACATTCGGCTGCATTGTCCAGTTGTAAAGTCAATATAAAATGTCATAGTGCAAGCAAAAGGCCAGTCAAAAACATTTGTGTATTAAAAATAAGTATATGCATTTTTGTATTGTTCTTGTCTGACATAAAAAAGCTAGCAGAATATTGCAAATTTGCACTGAAAATGATGAACTGGAACTGATTTTAAAATTAGGCTGCCAGAACCCATCATTACATTACATTACATTATCAGCCAGAAGACGTTCACTGCTGAACATAGGCCTCCCCCTTAGACCGCCACACCGACCGACAATGTGCCACTTGCATCCACCGGTTGCCCGTGATTTTCACAATGTCGTTGGTCCACCTAGTGGGAAGCCTGCGCCTCGGCTTTCGGTTCGTGATCGCCACTCAAGAACCTTTCTTCCTCATCGTTTATCGGTTCCTCGAGTGATGTGGCCTACCCAGTGCCACTTCAGCTTGACTTTGGTTCTTCGGCGAATATCCTCGTTTCAGATTTTATCGCGCAAACTCCGAGCATAGCTCTCTCCATTGTCCGCTGCGTGACTCTGAGTTTCTCCAAAAGGCCAGAAACACATCATTAGGTTTCAATGACAGATTGTCAACTTGAGGTTGGTAGCTAATCAGCACCATTACTGCCGTGCTATTGTTTCTTCACGATATTTTCCTCCACCTGTAACTTAAGCTAATTGTTGGGATTTGATCATATACCTTGTGGCAAGGTATCCGACCGTGCCAACCAATGAGCTATCATAATCTATATGAAATGCACACAAGAGTAAGTTGCATAACCACAAGCAAAGCACTATGAACATTAGGAGCATCAACCAAAATCGCACCGCAACAAAATCTTTTTGTTAAGCAAGAACAGGACACGGCTACGATTATATATACATTTGTCTCGTTTTACACGACGTGAAGAGTAGAGAAGATTTTGTCGCGGTGTACGTGCTAACCCTGCAGGACTCATGAGCGATCAGGAGAAATGGTAAGGTGCGTAGATCTCTAGGTAAGTACCAACTTATAAGATTTTGTCTGCTTCAGCCTTTAAACATCCCACTGCTGAGATATTCGCCTACCCTCGAAGGGTTATTGGGCCATATCCACCACCCAGTGTGGGTTGGCGGATTGACATACGCCATCGAATTTTTTCTCTGGAAATATGCAGGCTTTCTCACGATGTTTTCCTTCACCTAAAAGCCACTTGTATACATAAGTTCCAAACAACGAATAGGTACGGGCCTGTCCGGGTTCGAACCCACGACCCCACGAATGTGAGGCGAGCGTGCTCCCACTGAGCTACTACGGCAAATTTTTCTAACACAAGGATAATTTGAGGCGTTAGATTTTTACGAGAGCTCCACTCGCGAGCATTATCGCTGAGGAGGCTTTGATGGCACGTAAACCGGACACAGATGTCACCACTAGTGGGTTTAGCTAGAATTGGATTTTGCGCAGAAAATTAAATTAATTGTGTTTACATGTTGGGACACGTTTAATTTGCAGCGATTAACTTCTTTTCGTTTTACGTGACTGTCCAGAAGGAGAGTTATGTTTGTCAGGTGTAAGGGTGGGTAAATATTTTTTTTCCTATTTGGCCTTCTACCGCCTAAACGTCAATAAAACAATGAAAAGCTTGACCGATTTTGGCTTGAAATTTATCAATCGATTATTTTTACATACGTATTGCAAGTTGCAATCGGGTTTTTTGGTTTCGTTTTTAAGGTTCCGTAGTACTACAAGGAACACTTATGAGTTCGTCATGACCGACTGTCTGTCTGAATCCTATAAAGCTCTATAACTTCCAAAACTATAAACCCACTTGCCTAAAATTTTGCACAACGATTGTTTTAAGTGTAGATCTCAAGTATAAAAATGTTTTTATAATAAGGGTAGCTTCCATACATGTAAAGAGGGGATGAAAAAAAAAACGCTGTGCCCCATTATGTAGGGTGTTGTTGAATAGTTCTTTTTAAGTTAACAATATTAAGAGAATAAAACATTCATAATTTTATAATAAGGGGGTAGGTTTGGTTGACATGTGAAGTGGGATTTCGGTTGCTACATTTTTATAAGTTTTCGGTTCAGTAAATCCTTAGAAGTTACTATTTCTCAAAACTGTCACTTACTATTGTTGTTACTTGTTACTGTCTTTTACCAAATTATCTTGCTATACGCATGTTTTCAATGTTTTCTGAAAAAAATAATTGAAATTTTACTATGATAACTAAATAATTGAAATATATAAAACACACTGGCCAATTTCTCGTAAACCGACTACAATTTTGTAAAGGCAGGCGTAATTCTTTTATTACTTCAGTAGTTTTACAACTCAGCCCTGACAACGGTTTTTGTCGAATATTCACGTTATTCGAGAAAATGAGTGATGAGATTGAATTCAGATTAAGAGACAGCAATAACCTATCTCTATATATATATAAATTACTAGCTCTTTAAAAGAATCAACTCACAGACCAAACAACTCATGATAAAGACGTGGAATTTGAACCCAATACTCCTCAAATGGTGAACGATGAGAAAGGATTTTGCGAAATCCACATAAAGGGGTAAAATGGAGCCTCAAAATTTGTATGGAAATAAAGAATTTGTTTCATGCTAAGCCAATTAAACTCGGTATATGTACTGAGCACAGAAAATAAATAAAGGTGTGTCTCAGGATTTTTGAAAATCAGCCTCCAGCCAGAAGACGTCCACTGCTCAACATAGGCCTCCCCCTTAGAGCGCCACACCGAACGACAACGTGCCACTTAGATCCATCGGTTTTCCGCGACTTTCACAATGTTGTCGGTTCACCTCGTGGTAAGCCTACCTACGCTTCCGGTTCGTGGTCGCCAATCAAGAACCTGTCTTACCCACCGGTTATCGGTTCCTCGAGTGATGTGGCCTGCCCATTGCCGCTTCATCAACCCGTAAAGAAGTGAAATATGGTTTTTTTATTTACTTTTTCCTATGCGAGTGAAGCCATGCGGGCAAACTACTCATAGTATAAAAATAAAAATAAAGGATGAAGAAATGAAGTTTTTATAAAAAAGTTTCAAGTTTATATTTTGTCTTATCCAGGTTAGTATGTCATTGTGATCGCGAAACATTTGGGCCCCCTGGTGCCACTTCTATAATATACAGGGTTATAAGGAAAGGATATGTTAAGCCGAAAAGGGCTCATAGTATTCATGTTTGTGAACAACTTTTACTATGGGACCAACCCAAAAATATCTGCTTTTCCAGATATTTTGTCGAGTGTCAGTGACATTGTTGTATGGAACAGCTGTTTTTTGAAAGATCAAATTAAAGGGTAACACCTACTTTTCTTTTCTACAGTATTTTTTTAATTTTTGTTGTTTACCTACTAACTAACCAAAAATATAACTCACAACTTAATGTTGCCATCTAAAAGAAGTGGAAAGATACATTGTTGCTTTCGTGAAACATTTCTGTTTTGATCCCGTTGTCAGAAAATTGAAAAACCCTTGAACTACAATTACTTAAATTCGCAGAAAACACAAATTCGCACTTCACTAACCGCATGAATAATCGCATGTCATGCAAATCTACATGCAAATCAGTTTTACGATACAAGACAAACGTACACTGCGACATGGCCAACAGAGGAACTACAGGGACCGGAGATAAAGGAAGAAAAAAGATCGAGGAGAAAGAGAGAAAAACGAAAAAAGAAAGGGAATCATTTTTCAACAAAAAAAATTATAGTCTTCAGGATGTGAATTGCTTTTAACTGGAGAATTTTCCGCGGAGCTTAAAAACCTTAGTCGCTTGTGCAGTGGTATCGCTGGAGCATTGTTAACTTTTTTTTTTTTTATGTTACTCGGTGACGAGACGAGCAAGTCGCTCACCTGATGTTCAGCGTCACGCTTGCCCATAACAGTTCAGTGCCACCCAGAATTTTGAACTTAACAGTTCAAAACTATGCGCGGCAATGCACTGCGCTCGTCACTCTGAGATGTTAGATTTTAAATCTCTGTATGCCCAGTAATTACGCTGGAAACATTGCCCTTCAATCCGAAACACAGTAATGCTTACACACTACTGCTTGGCGGTTGAATAACTGGCAAAGCTATGGTACTTCCCCAGGCGGACTCTGTAAGAGAGCCCTACCACTAACAACTTATTGAAGGGTATAGAATCACTCAATTGGAATGTCTAAAAATTAAATCAATAATATGTTGTTATGTACTATTTATGACAAGAGTACAATTGTTATCAGAAAACTTTAATTTTATATAATTTTTTATTTGACATAAAGGTGATCAAAAAATAAAAGTAAAAGGTGTTATAAAGGATGACACATTAATTGAAAGGTGATCAAAATAAAATGTTTTTTCATCCGAAATATGAGATCATAATCATAAAAGCATATCCATAGTGGTGTTGATGATGAAGACGATGTCTGAAAATATAGATGTAATACACCATATATACGATTTAACTAATTATTATTTTAAGTCGAAAATTGTATTTTCTCGGTAGGTTTCCTTTGACTTATTTATATATGACACGGTTTTCCGTTACCAAATTTTCTTTGAACTTGGAGAGTTTAATAAAACTTTTATTTGCACTCTGTCAGCGCCTTTATCGACTTACAATGCCGTGTCACACTGCATACGACACATACAGAGATGAAACAGGAAGTCTGCAAACCTACGCACAGTCGTCGCATGAGTGGCGTATAAATACACAGTTTTCACCTTCAGTTGTTGGCCAAAATTATCACATGACTGTGGTTGGAGTGATGAGCAGAGCGATGAGCGAAAGCGGACTTAGTGAAACGAGACAGCTAATAGTCATCATCCCGGGTTCTTCTGCCTCTACCCTGTGGGGAGAGGTAGGAAAATCGGCGGCAAGATTATACCTCATTGCCGAGGCTGGGCGCTGGGGGATACTGCCCCCAGGAAAAGTGGAGGGGCGAGCGACCTACTGGTGTCCGGCAATAGCAAAGTAAATTCTTAATTTTACGCCTACTTACGTGTATAACTACGAGCGCGAAGGGTTTAGCTGCGGGGCCACTTTTGTATCCACACAACAAAGACACCTATTTGTGCTGTAAGATATGCGGGCTTATCCTCTAACTTTGAAACGTTCGTGATTCTGATTGCGAGAGCATGCCATCTCGCTCGAACCAACTTAGTCGCACTAAGCGCGGTTCCGCTCGTGCAACTCTCGCTATCGCTTTCAGAGTTACGGGATAAGCCCAATGTTTGTGTTCCGTGAAACATTTTTAGTGAAGAATGTCGTGTGTTGTCTATTAGCGCACTCGTATTTTAAGTATAGGCCTACGAAAAGGCTTACTCTTGAAATCCCCTTAGACAATCCCCTGCAAATTTTTGGACAAACATTCCAAAAATCACCTTAGCATCAGAGCATGAGACGCGAAGGAGCAATTGTGTTATGTGGTGTATAAAGTTTGTTGCTTTGGTGTGTGCTGCGCCTTACCAAATGAGTACGAATGGCAGAGAGTGATCAATGACGCCTTTTTGCACGCGTTGCTCGACTATAAGCATTTACCGCAAGTAGTTACGCTGCCATGTGCGCGCTAAAATTAACTTTATTCCTACGTATATAGTTTATATTTATTTAATTTCTATCTCGGAGTAAATTTTCTGTACTTTAGTAAAACATCAATGCTCTTTATCTGTATAAATAAGTGTACATCTTAAATTGAAAATGGATTTTAAAATAGTGTCTATGGTTAATAAATTATATTCTGAGACAGATATTCCTCACTCTTTACTGCATATCCATCACAATTAATGTTCTGTTATTTTTCTTTGAAGCCTACGTTTCTTCTCTAGACAATTTTAAATCAATGTCACTTTTATCCGCTGTGTTTTGTTGTTTTTTTACCTGTAATTAAATGAAAAAAGATTTAGTAACATTTTGCCTATACAAGGAGTAGAAGAATTTACAAAGTTTTATATTACAAATCGCAAGACGCCAACATTTCTGAATAGATCGCTATTTTCAATTCAAGATGATCAATCGGTGCACCGCTGCCGTTGGTACGAACACATTTTAAAGCGCCTGAAAGAAATCGCTTTTAGCGATAAGTTATTACGCTGGTTATTTTTCTTATGCATTTCTAACATTTGTTTGTATTTTTGGTGTTTTGGTTATACATATCGAGGGTGAGAAAGACGGCGTAATATCATTAATGAAGAGTTTCTGTTACGTGTACTGTGAAACGATCGTTTAACATGAAGAGCACGGAAGGGAAAGAGAAAGTTATATTACCTGCGACCGGCATGTCGCAGTTCCAATGCCGGGTAGAAAATTGTGACTAAATGACTGTTTATTTATTTTTGATTTAATTTTTGACGTTGACCAATTTATTGTTGATTTAATTTTTGTTTGTTGTGTTCAAAATTTTATTTTGAATGACATTTATAACAATTATTTTTCAATTGACTTCTTGACATGTTTTAACTTATTTTAAAGTGTATGGTTGTAATTTGCCTGAACATATGGTTTTAATACTAATTTAAAAAAAAGTTATTTAAAAAAAAGTTTTTAATTATATGTATAAGCTTTCACTCATCACTAAGCACATAGCCAAAGTGCAACATACTGAGGCGCTGGCCCTGACTGGACTAAGGCCACTCGCCTTAAGGTGAGCCCATACACGTGCTAAGCGACATGTATGGAATATATTCGAATGTGGGCGTTTACGATTGTGGACATAGTTTGCGGCGCCACTTATCAGCTTTACTATTAATGTAGTAGTCAACTTTGTTTTTATTTTTTATTTGTAGTTTATGGTTTGGATTTGGAATTTAATGACATCTCTTTAAGGTATGAGATAAAAAAAAACAAGAGTGAGCAAATTTTCGGTTCAATTCCAATTAGAACAGATCGCTTACAAGAACAATACAATTACTAATTTTATTTTAAAAATCATGATCAGCCTTCTAAATCCACTGACAAGGCATCCTGGAGCCTGCTGATTATGAGAACCATCTCCACCTACCATATGAGCAGGAAAAGAAGGACCGCTCAAATCATTTTAACGCTGGGCGTGTTACCTAGTGATTATCGGCTTTATTAGGGTTCCGTAGTACGAAAAGAAACCCTTATAAGTTCGTCATGTCCATCATTCCGTCTGTCGGAATCTTTTACAGCCTTATAACATCCAAAGTTATAATGCTAAAGCATGAAATATTTTGCACAAAGATAGTCTTAAGTATATACCTCGAGTATCTTAAGTATATACCTCGAGTATCTTAAGTATATACCTCGAGTATATAAAATAAAAATAAATAGTGTAAAGCATGAAAATAAATTGCGGTTCCCCATCATATGCGGTGTCGTTGAATAGGTCTTTTAAATTTAACAAGTTCGGAAGAATAAAAAAACAATATTTTATATTAAAGGGGGTATCACATGAAAAGTGGGGATAGAAAAAATATTTCGCCGGTATGTATGTATATGTTAATGAAGTTAAGGTTTACTACATCGTTTTTTTATCGTATGTACCGCTTGCGAAATATGGGCCGACAAAGTCGCTTGCAATGTGAATGCCATTTCTAAACCATGCATCTCAGACACTTGTTATCTTCCATGTTGATACATCTTAGTAAAAACTATACGTCCTACGCGCCTACGGAACCCTACTAAGCAAGGCCCGAAATGCTCTTAACAAGTTATTTTTTTATACAATGATCGGCAAATAATAATACGGTCCTTCTTACCCATATACTTAGGTCTTACCGCCGCCTATGGACACCTGCAACACCGGTGGTATTGTCGGTGCCTTACCAGCCTGTAGAGAATGTGTGAGTGTGATAAAGGTATTGTGCTGATCTCTAACCTTGGTTACAGCATCAGGCAGGTTGCCAAATGATGGAGCTTTTCATTGTACTCAGCATTATGTTAATTGGTCACCTGTACCGCATTAATACTTAGGATGGAGTAAGTGCTTTATTTTGGGCGTAAGTATAAATCTACTTTAATACGCTGATATAGTATATGAGAATGTTTTTGAGAAGGCAGGTTTTGTCTACTCTGCTGTAACTAGTTTGACTAGTCTTGTGGCTCAGTGGGTGGATTTCCGCCTTCTGATCTGTAAGTATTGGGTTCGATTCCCACCCAGGACAAACATTTGTGTGATGAACATGGATGTTTGTTCTTTGTCTGGGTGTTTCTATGTATTCTATGTATGTATTTACAAAAAGAAAATTTATTTATGTAATCTATCAGTTATCTGGTTCCCATAGTACAAGCTTGCTTAGTTTTGGACTAGATGGCGCTTTGTAAAAAAAATTACCAATATTTATTATTATTATTAACTGATGAACGGACTTAGATGTCTTAGTATAGAATTGGAATTAGAAGGTAGCTCAAACCCTATAAACATGTTTTAATTGTTATCTTCACTTATTCACCGTGTGCCTGTTTAAAAACTTATATACTTATCAATGAGTTTGATTCGAGTCTCGTTCCGTATGTAGTATTTTTGGAGTCTTCTTTAAATTCTCTTGAGATTAACGAAATATATTTGCATTGTCTTTCTGCTCTTGATCGAGTGTAGGAGTCGTAGTCAGGTTAAAAATCACGTAATAGCGTTCGCTGCAGGATAGCAGGTTTTTTAACTTTAAGTCCATTACTTTTTGATACTAACTACTTTATGATAAACGAAATTTACATTTACTAAAATGTAAATGTGTTGAACGTTTGTGTAGTGTATTTTTTCAAAGATCGACTTATTAATGTCTGTCATTTTTTCAGTATATTCAGGTCAATTAGTCTTTGATAATAAGGCGCGTCTTTTATAAGTTAAATTGCTATGAAGGTACGAGTTTCCGTGTAGTTATTATAACTTAACCTAATTGCTCAATTATGATTATTTTATTTATATTCGCATAAGGAGCTTCACACGGTCTAACACCTGTCTTGCTCTCACAAACTCACATACTCTTAAAAATAAAATCACCGAGTGTGTTCATTATAAAAAAAGGGTGCGCAATCTCATTAAAAGACAAGCTAATAATCCTAATACTAAATACATAAATATAGGTGGACGATTTTCACATCAGCGCCATCTAGCCCCAAACTAAGCAAACTTGTACTATGGGAACCAGATAACTGATAGAGTACACTAACTTCCTAGCTAATATTATAAGTCAGAGGAATATAGCCGCAGCCGTATGAGGATCAATAACGCTTCGAGATATAAAAATGAATACGTACTACTCGAGGAAAAAACTTCGCTTGCGCGATTCACAACTCCCTACAACTACAACTGACAATACAAAACGTCAAAAAATATACAAAAATGGATCAACGCCATCTAACGAACTAATGGAAGTAACTTAGTCTCTATGTCTGTCGCGTTATAACGACTGAACGGCTGAACGGATCTTGAGGATATTTTTTTTATGTCCACGCGAACGAAGTCGCGGGAAACAACTAGTATGTACTCTACTTTATTTCTAGATCTACTTTAAAATCACACTCGGTAATTTTTATTTTGTATATAAAACCATGCAAAGAGATTTTTAATGCAACAGCTAGCGAATGTCCAAAATACGTTACAAGAAAACGATACGTCTAAACTTTAAATATAATTATATACTACATACCATACTGCATACCAGCAATTAAAGGTATAAGACTAATTAGATATTTCGAGTGGCGGCCATATCGCTAATACAATGTCTACAAGTGTGTGAATGGAAAATGAACTACTATTTTGAGTAATAATCAAGAAATCTAGAACATTATTCAGACAAGGCTCAAAGGCCCCCGTTGTCCTATCCTAGATCCATCCCTCTGTATGTTTTTCTCATTAAAATGCATGGTACAAACCGTACCTTTCATATTAGTGGAGATTGTATCTACAATTGTTGGAGTCGTCATAATTTATTACAATATTAGTAATTAACTATCATCATCATCAGCCAGAAGACGTCCAATACTGAATATAGGCCTCCCCCTTAAAGCGCCACACGACCTACAACGTGCCACTTGCATTAACCGGTTGCCCGCGATTTTCACTATGTCGTCTATCCACCTGGTGGGAGGCCTGCCTATGCTGCGTCTTCCGGATCGTGGTAGCCATTCAAGAACTCTTACCCATCGATTATCTGTTCTCCGAGTGATGTGGCCTGCCCATTGCCACTTCAAACTCAGAAAGCTGACTGATCGGTGACTTTAGTTCTGCGGCGAATATCCTCGTTCCGGATTTTAACGCGCCAAGAAACTCCGAGCATAGCTCTCTCTATTGCCCGATTGTTGTTTCTGAGTTTCTCCAAAAAGCCAGTAGTCAAGGACCACGTTTCATTTTCATATGTCGTCACTGGCAATAGAAATTAATTGAAGACCCTTGTCTTCAGGCACTGCGGGAGTTTGGACGAGATCACGCGATTTCCCGAACGCTGCCCAGCCGAGTTGGATTCTTCGGGCGACCTAACTGGACAGTCTGTCCAAGGTAGTTATATTGGTCAACAACTTCGAGTGTATCGTTCCCAACGACCACCAACGGTACGGGTACAAAATGAGCATTTGACAAGATTTTCGTCTTGTCCGTGTTCATTTAAATATTAATTAACTATAGTTAACTATTTTAATGTAATTAAAACATCATGCTACATACCAGATAGTAATCATAATAAAATGTATATTGTTAGTTAGACTTCTTAATTGTTTCTACATTATAATGAGATATAACATGTTTTAATTTTATTATGAAGTAGTTGAGATTATGAAATCTTATATTTTTAAGATGGCGTGCGTGAACTGTGAACCGAGGGCCCAAACTGCAATTCGCTAAATATACAGGGTTATAAGGAAAGGGTACTAGGGAAAGGGTTATAAGGCTCATAGTACTCATCATTATGAACAACTTTTACTATAGGGCCAATCCAGAAATCGAGGAAAACAAACTGCTGTTCCAAAGAAAAATGACAATGACACGCGACTACTATGGGACCAAACCTGAAATCGAGCAAAAAAAACCACTGTGCCATAAAAAAATGTCAATGATACTCGACTAAATGTATGGACCAGTTGTTTTTGTTTTCTCGATTTCAGGGTTGGTCCAATAGTTATAGCTGTTCATAATGGTGATTACTATGAGTCCTTTTCGGCTTAGCATACCCTTTCCTTATAACCCTGTATATGGCCAAGGTTTTACAACAATTTTAAAATTAAATATTGTAATTTGTAAAATAATAAGTAACTACTTACAGACCTTTGAGTGTGGTCCCTCAATCCTCCAACCCTATGTTATTACAGATCTTTAGTAAATAATTTGTAAAGCTTATTTACTACTATTTTCACTTTCGTGAAAATTACTTAATTAATCAATGGTACCATACTTATATCTGTGTAAGGTATTAGTAAAAGTCTTAAAGCAATTAGTAAAATTCTGGCTGATGGTGATAATAAATAAATAAATAAATATTTGGGACATTTTTACACACACGGTCATCTGACTCCAAACTAAGCAAATATGGATACTGATAAGCAATAACACGTCAAACCAAAAAAAAAAAAAAAAAAATTATACAGAACGCTTCTTTGTCAGCCATAGAAGCGTTCTGTATCATTAACAAAATTTACGCTTACTACCAGGCGAGCGAGGCGTTTGTGCAATGTGTAACATGTGCAAAAGTAAGAAAATGTATGTTTGTTATTAGTTTTGGCTAATGGTATGTTTTCTAGTGTAACGCATATAAAATTCTGTTCTAAACTATATTGTTAATATCAAAGAATCTATCATATGAGGACAGGATCTATTAACGAAATCCTTCCAAATTGCTTCGTCATAAATCACGTGAGCATTTTAAAATTGGCGTAATTTCATCATTAAGTCAGTAATATTTCCATTCCTATCAGGTAGACTAGAAACAAATATTAAAAAAAAAAAAAAATAGACAGGGGCCGATTGACCTTTTTCCCCATCAGATGGGACTAATCCGTTTCTCCAGCTACTTTTTGGTGGAATCAATCAGACAGACCGTCCGAGCAGGTTGAGACGAGACGAAAAACGATCAGCAAAACTCTGATGAAACCGGTCCGTTCGGATGGAAAATCTATCGATTGCTTAGCAAGTTTACCTCGAGATTTTGATTTAGGATGCATTTTATGTTGAAGATTTTTTTTATGTGGATTTAGTTACCAAAGAAACCTTTATTGTTTATTACTAAAATTATAAAATTACCATAAATTAGACTACTCCTGTCAACCGGGTCAAGAAAGGCGGGAACGCATTTCTTCTGACTGATGACAGGTGACGTTGATATAGTGAAATGCGTGAACACAGCAACTATTGGAGTTTTGGCGGGAACGTGAAGAATTCATGTCGCGTCATTTTATTATATTCCAAAACTTGTGTTATTTCGAGTGTTAATGTGTAAAAATGGTGAAATTTTACCCGTTAAGTGTTCGTGAACATGCACGAGTGTTGGTGAATGGTATAATGTCGTGAAACGTGAATTTTCGTGTTGTTTTCAAAACTCCATAGAACGCTCTAGTAAAGTTTTCACCTCTTTACTGGGGCATGACTATAACTTGGACATGACTATAACTTGGACTTGTCCGTGACTTGCTTTGATCGCCTTTGACTGTGACTATGACTTGTTTGATAATATTTAACAAAACTTGATAATATATATGTACACTTGACACTGGCAAATGCATAAGACATGCGACGCCAAAATCCTCGTAGGAGGAAAGAGAAAAAAAAAACTATCATTGATTATATTTAACTTTAGAACTCAGCTGTGATGGTAGTAACATTATCAAAAGACACAAGTATTATTATTAGTATTTATTTAAAGGAAAAACAAAACCACGAGTGCAAAGACTACCCTACGACACTCTTTATAAAGTCTCCACGCAATCCAAAATCTATCAAACCGATTTAGGAGGTCACATAAAGAAACAAAAATACGTACCTACATCTACCCGAAAACAATACCCTTCTACTGAGCAGGCGCAGGTAAAAGAATAATACGGGAGCGAAGTCGTAAAGACCCCTTACTTTACGCCTCTGACTGCTGTCCGCATCCGATTGCAGCAAAATGGACTAATTTTAGCTGATATGTGACATGTTAATGTAAGGTTCTACTTCAATTTAAGTAATGTGCCTGTCAACCATTAAAAAAATAGAGCAAGAATTTATAGAATGCAATAAGCAGCGCCATTGAAAGTATTGAAACATAGAACTTAAACTAGCATGGTTCCTAAACGATTCTCTTTGATAAAGGTATTGAAAATATTCAATGCATTATTACCTGTATGTCTACTGGCAGAAGTAATGAATTTTCAAACGCAGTCGTTGAACTTAATTCTGTTTGAAGTCGTTTGCAGGAAAGTGGATAATTGCAGACTGTCGACTGTCCGCGAGCTAATTGAAGCTTCTTCCCACTGTGCAGGTATGTTCGGTAATAAAAAGCGTGAAAAGACTGATTAGTTAATTTTCGAGCTATTATTTTTTCAAACGCTGCGACAGCTTCTGATCAATGCCAGTTTATAATTTTTTACCCGACAACAGTTAATTTAAAAGGAGGGTAATGTGTCGGTAGATTCGTGCAAGTTTTTAGCGATGATAGCTCAATGATTAGCGTGTTCGGATTTCACGGCAACAGGCGATGGTTCAAATCCCAAGAATGAGTACTACCGATGAACGGAAATATCGTAAGGAAACCATAGAATGGTAGCAGGGTACTTTCTATTCTCGGCTGGCTAGGTTTGAGAATCAGGTTGAGAATCTGTCGCCAAGCATCTAACGTTGGCAGCCTCAATTAAGAGCCAGTTCCCATTCCAGGCTACGCGTGTTTGCCATCTTCGACCACACCGTCTTAACATCGAGTGCGTTTGGGGTAAAATGCTTAGCTTGTCCATCCTATAGTAAAAATAGTTCATAAGGATGAATCCAGCTCTTTTTAGCTTAGTACACCCTTTCCGCGTAGCCTAATAATATAGTGCTGCTGTAGCCTTATTTTGCTTAGCAGCGGGTCGCGTGACGTACGTCCGTCCAGCGGTAAATAATAAATAAGTGCAGTGAACTTACTATCACCCGCCACCCCTTCTACCCCACACTTTATGCAAACATGAAAGCTCAGGTTGCAAGAAAAAACGCTTGGAAAGGTTTCATGCGCTTGCTGACTTGCTTTCAGTGTTTTGGAATGTGTAATTACTGTTAGATGTTTTAGTGATCATATGTTATTCACAAACTATATTACACGACGTGCTTTTAAAATAACGGTATACCTCTCGCAGGCTGCTTCCCAACATCATACTCAACAACTTTTGGTAATACCTTAAATAGAAACGATCAACTTTAACAGAAAAACAAAACTTTTTTTTCTTTAAGGTTTAAGCATTTTAATTTCGTGCTAGGCAGAAACCGCTATAATATACTTACTGCCTACAGTAAGTATGCTTGGCCTTCCTGCTTGCTTGGTCTGCTTGCCTGCAGTGGCCTGGGTTGCTTGTGTTGTCCCTTTCCAGGAACGAGACAGAGCGTCCCGTCTCCAGCCCCATCAAAAACTTTAAATGCTCATATTATCTCAGAACTTTACTGTGCGAATTAATGTTTTTTTTTTCAGTATACGTTTCACATTTGTTTGATTGTTAGTTTTTAAAATATACATTTATCTCTCCCCGTATTTTTTTTCTATCATAACAAAAACATTTAATCTAGTGCTTTTATGACAATAACTCACTAACAAATGAGAAGCAACGAGAGGGTAATGTGTGGAAGATTAGTCTAATGACTAATTCCTATTTGCGTCGCAGGTGTGCGTCTTCTTTTTGTCTGTTTGTTTGTCACAAAGAAAAAACATTGAAAAAAAAGTCCGAACGGCTAATTGAACGTCGTAGTTGAGCCGAGGGTCCGAAATGAAAATTAACTCTATAATGACAATAGCTTTACGCGTTTTCAAACAATAAGGTAAATGTATAAAGTTTTTTGGGGGTGAATTTTTTGATTTTGTGAAAAGTCTTAAAACAAACTCTGTACGATGTACTGAAGCTACGAGACGTTTTGGTGAATTAAAAATCAGATTAAAATATTAAAAACCCTGTCGTAGCCAAGAACCAAGCCGTGCGTTTTTCTTCTAAAAGTCTCGTTTGCCGTATATACTTAATACATACCTTTTTTAGAGTAATATTTGTTAAATGTTTGCCTTTAGTGATTTGTTTTCATACGAAACTGGTTACGTAGAAATAAAGTCTTTGTGCGGCACTGGTTACGTGGCATAGGTTTCGTCACAGAAGAGAAAAAATATCTTTCTCTTTTCTGTGGGTTTCGTAGGCGGCCTAAGCGGCTTGAATAGGTAGCGTCGACTCGTGATATATTCGATTTGCTGGTATGCTCGCTCCAAATCGATTGACATATTTCTGTCGCACGCGACGCGTGTTCCGAGCGGTTTTTACCCGACTGCCGAATTGATTTTAGGGTGTATGTATGCATGTATGTTTGTGTGTTCCTATATTATCTCCTAGAATCTAAACAGCTTGACGGATTTAAACGAATGAGGTGTCTTTGGATTCCTTTTTATGTTCGTTGCCTTATGCTAAATTGTTTCGTTTCTTTTAAACAATATTTGCTATTAAGAAGTTTTACAACAGCCCTTGTCCTGGTACATGCAGACCAAAGTCCAAAAAACGATAGAAAGAAAGAGAGAGGGATGTATGTTTCTTTTATTTTCTCATATTGGTCCATTGTCTGTAGTTTTCAAGGTATAACAAGGTGTAAGTTTATGCTTTCGAATTTATTTAACAATTTTTCTTTTTATTGACACTTATTTTTTTATAAATAGATATCAAAATCATAATTAATTTATTTCGACCAGCCCCCTTATCATGGATGTTCCTGATTGTGATAGTGAGCGTGCGCGAGCGGGACCGCGCATAGTGCGACTGAGCTGGTACGAGCGGGATGGCATGCTCTTGCAATCAGAATCAGGGTGCTGAACATGATCACAATTAATCATTAAGAAATTAAGATGACACAGAAGTTGTTGTTTTTTAAACACTGTTATATTTTATAACTTCATAATCAAAATATGCAGTTCATCATTAGCTTATAATATATGCGCATTAGATGGTTTATGAAATGTATGTTTTTTTTTTTCTTAGAGCTAAAAAGTTAAACACCATTTATGCTCACCGTGGCCCAATGGCAATAAATTAAAAATAAAAACGCCACCATAAACTGGTCACACCTCGGTTTACGAGTTACAGTCTGCGCCAAACTTTATGACTTCTATGTACTATGCATTAGATTTTGCATTAGAGCTGCTGAGTGTTTAGACATCGAAAAATCGATCGATCAAAGAAGGTATTTGGACCTATTCGTAATATCAATGGCGCTAAATATCTTATTTAACGGTCTTGAAATTGATATCGCGACGTTGAACGTAATAAGATGCGATTGTTTAATATATTCTTTTTATTTCAATGATGTTTTGAAATGTAATTAAACTGCTTTACATTACTTTTTTACCACTATTTTACCTTATTTTACAATTCATTTAAAAAAAAAATTAACTAGAACAAATTTTATATGTAAGAACGAAAGAGAAAAAAGTCATAGATATCACTATTATAAGTAGATAATATAATGCCATATTTGTAAAGAGTATGCTTAAGCTATAAGATTTAAGAGGATATTTGCTTTGATTATCCTAAGATAATTTAACGATTGCTTGACTTTCTCTATGAATATGATGGCACAGCTCGGTGCCAGAGTAAATCGTTTTTTTTTCCCTCGACGCCTAAATGTCGATTGACTGCGGCGCGTCGCGGCCCTGTTAACTAACCGATTGTGTTGATGAAGCAGCCAAAAATCATGGCATGAACTTTACCAGTAGGCGCTCATCTAGGGTGCTGCCATAAGTATACCCACTTAATGAGCTACAATGTTGTCAATGGTAGCTTATCTTCCCCAATGCGCTTAAATGCCTGTATTAAACTATCAAATATATATTTGTTATTTGATGTGTGCATTAACTAGGTTTAAGGGAAATTATAACAATGGTAAAGAAAATTTACTGAAGTTGTTAATAAATTCCCAAGTGATTGTATTAGGAGACTGTAATAGTTGTCTTTGGGGTTAGCACGTTATAATTTTATTATGCTTTCAGTTACCGTTATGATAATATGTAAAAATAGTAATAAATAATCACGGATTCAAAATAAAGTAAGTAAAGATTTATAAATTTACATTGTAAATTTACAATTTCTACGAGATTACATTTCTACATATTGCAATAACATCTATCGCAAATAAGCAATACGGGGCTAAAAAGTAGTATTATTTATTCTGTTTGGCACAGGTTAAATAATAGTACTTTTACCCAAAAAAATACTAGTAGTTGACTTCAAACTTTAGCTTCCAATTTTAACCTTATATTTACATATAAGATTTCACTGAGAGATTACTTTCAACATGAGATATCCACTAAGCTTTTCCTTCGCTTGAATAATATCTTCATTGCTAAAGAAAGTGTTAATTAAAAAAACACTTTAGTACCAATAACCCAAGAAAATACGTTCTATTCAGTTAATACTGGCATTAGGGTCAATCTCACAAAGACATACAAATTCAGTTTTTTTTTTTTTTTTTTTTACAAAAGCAACTTTTTGTTGTTTTACACTGGGTTTTACAGTTAGATATCATTGTACATCTGTAGTGGTAGGGGCTCTCTTGCAGAGTCCACCTTTGCCAGTTATTCAACATCCAAGCAGTAGTGTGCAAACATTACTGTGTTCCGGATTGAAGGGCAATGTTTCCAGCGTAATTACTGGGCACGGAGATTTAACATCTAATATCTCAGGGAGACGAGCGCAGTGCATTGTCGCGCATGGTTTTGAAATGTTGAGTTTCAAAATTCTGTGTAGCACTGAACTGTTATGAGCAAGCGTGAAGCTTAACATCAGATGAGCGACTTGCTCGTCACGTCACCGAGTAACATAAAAAAAAAACATTATGAATTATTTTTACAATAGGACAAACACAAAAATCGCGAAAAAATATACTTAGCTGTTCCATACTGTTCGTCGATAGTGAATGTTATATACCTAATCCTAATGAATATTATAATTATTCAGAGGAATATAGCCGAAGTCGTATCAGGACCAATAAAGCTTCGAGGCTGCTTGACGGTTGAATAACTGGCAAAGGTGTGGTACTTTGACTGCCCCGGTGGCTCAGTTGGTAGTGAACCTACCTACTGTGCTTGGGGGCGTGGGTTCGATTCCCATCTAGGACAAACATTCATGTGATGAATATTTGTGTTTGTTCTATGTCTGGGTGTTATTATCTATATAAGTATGTATTTAAAAATATCTATGTACGTATATCAGTCTCTGGCAGCCATACTACAAGCTTTGCTTAGTTTGAGGTCAGGTGACGATGTGTGCAAAAATGTCCCAGATATTTATTATTATTATTATTATTACTTCCCCAGGCGAACACTGCAGAAGAGGTCTACCACTACCATTAATTTAGTATTTACAATTAGTGTTGATCCATCGGTTCCCGAACCAGTATTGTACACGTAGAGGTTCTACTGAACTGATATATATCCTGCATACGTTTGGCTTGACCGAATGCGTCGCATCGATCAGAGTGCCGAGTGCGAGTTTTCTAATTGCGTTTACTTATTCGATCGCGTTTACGATAACTATGATTTGTATGAATTAATAGCAGTGCCTAGATGACACTAGATGGCGCTGCTCTTATTTCTTAGTAAACGCATTTGGAAAAACTCATACTCAGCACTCAGCAATTCGATTTAAAGGTAATTAATTCGTTGCACTTCATTTCAAATCGCTTTAGCCTAAAGCCGACAAGATGTTAAACTTAAGAAAAAATTGGTAGAGATACTTGTATGATTTTCCCCGTAGATGACGTCGTAGTCATTTAGCGGTACCGCGAGTGACCCCTGTATTTTATTTTTTTACCTATCCCTAAGTGCTTTCGTGTTACATGCCTCGCTCGCTCGCTACATGGCCTGACCTGACATCGTTTGAAAGAGATGTCTATATATAAGTTTCTGGGGGAGCGAAAGGGAGAAGCTATAACCTTAATAGTTTGTTTCTTTTGCTCCCGTGAAATTCAAATCTAGCTGTCCCTTTCACACGATGTCAGGTCAGTCCATGTGTAGACACCCTTACAAACTACCCTCTATAGGCTCTGCATTCAAATCGATCAATAACAAAATAGCTTCCAGTGACCATATTCAAGTCGTAGGTGGACGCATATAAGAAACACAAATATAAATCTCCGGTTGTTTTACCTCATATAAATATACGTTTTACCTAAATACCTACTTTGTTTGAAATCTGCCTGTTTATCCCCGTACGTCATGTAATCATCTATTTTCTTACCAGCCCGGCAGGCTTCAACCTTAGTTGCAAATGGCGGCAACGTCATTTCCCTGGAAGCGTAAAAACGCGCTTTTTACAAGATGCCAGCGGGATAGGAAGAAACAATACAACTTTATGACCGCAATTAAAGTTAACGTCCAGGAAATTAGCTCAGTAAGTTCGTGAGGTCAGTTTCGTCAGGGATATATTAATTAGGGATATGGTCTTTTGACGGCCTGCAAAAGGCGACTGTTAGCCAAGAGGATGCGCAAGAAGAACGTGTCATTTGGTCATTGCGTAGTAGAGGCCTATGTGTAGCAGTGGGCAAGCATTCAGACTTTATCGATCCATTCTTACGGGCACTTACAAGATGTGGAATGCCCTTCCCTTGAAGATCTTTTCGCAGAGATACAACATGTGGCGCTTTAAAAAGGGCGTCCTCAAACTCCTCTCAGGGCAACGCATCGACAATACCGATAGTGTTGCAGGTGTCCTTAGGCGGTGGTTTGCTTACGACCCTGTGGCCCGACAGCTTTCGCCGCTCTTTATTAAAAAAAAACAACATTAAAAAAGGCTAAGTTATGATGGTCTTCCGAACTCGCCATTATTGTTAGGTTTTTAGTTCTATTAGGTAAGGATGATAACCGCGGTCCATTAGTAAGTGTAAATGTGTTCTAATGACCAATAGTAAGCCGATAGCGGGTGAACAATTAGTACTTATAATATTGGTCACCAATCAAGATTTAAGATCTGCTTCCTCGTACCTGGGAATCTTGGGATGCTCGCTCCCATTGAGATGCTGTGAGAATAACGAGGACAGGTATAGTGCGTGGCAGAGTAGCCACCCTGCGTTGTCGTCCAGGGACCCTTTTCCTGTGTGCTCGAGATTATCTCGGTCACTCTGTCTCTCTAATTAAAAATTTAATGGGAGTGAGAGTGACCGAGATAAAAATGTCAAAATGTCTCCGAATAGGGGCGAACCAGCCAAGCTCTGTAAAGTAATGGAAACAGCCGTGGTAGGTGTGTTGGTAAGCCGTGGTTGCTGTTTCACATCTATTGTTAATTTCATCAAGTACCTGTCGTACATTAGTTTTATTGTAAGGATATGTCGGAAGGAGTAAACGGTGATGGAAATGGTATGAAAGTGGGATTTGAGTGAGACAGGAGAGGATGGGATCAGAATCACAGTTGTTCTGATGCAGAACAAGTGCGAGTAAATAGCGGTATTGGGGGGCAAGTATATCTTGTAATATATATAAAAGAACAATCTTTTTTCTATGAAGCAACTCACAGACCAAAACCGTATGATAGAGCCGCGAAATTTCGACTCAATTTTCTTCAAATGGTAGTTGGACAATAAAAACGCATTTTGAGAAATTCCACCTCCAAAGGAGTAAAACGGACCCCCATAGCTTGTACGGAAAAATTAAATTCATGCTAAGACAATGAAATTAGGTTCGTGTTATAAGCACAAAAAAATAAAGAAAGACATGTCTCAGAATTTTTCGAAAATCAACCCCTGAAGAGATGAAATAGTATGTTCAATTTACTGTAGCCAATGCGAGGAATCCGTGCGGGCAAGCCAGTATTTTATAAATTGAATACTTAGGTAACTACGTAGCTCAATAGTGTTTTCAATTCAATACAATTTTAGGGGTTCATACCTTGAAAGGTGAAACATGAAATTAATGGGGTGTTTCATTATCTGTAACCTAGGCGAGCTAAGCCGTGGCTAAGGACAAGCTAGTTATAAAATATGAGAACACCAGTGAGTTGAGTGGGTTTTATTTTGAGTTCTGTGGGTTAGTTGCCATGTCCCTGTGTCAATATCTTTGTCCGGGATGTATATTTTTGGGACTTAATCAGTTTTATGATGCGTGTTTGTAATTAGCATTATCATTACGGAGGATCTACCAAGACACAGTAAATTTTAGTGTCTTTGGTACATAACCCAGGCCAGGGGCTAAGATCGGGGTAAGAAAAGTTAATTTTCTTCAATGTATAAAAAAAAGATGTTTTCATTTGTGGCTTTTTTATGGTTCTGTACCGACGAGTACAAAATGAAGGGTCCACATACGAGAAAAGTGTTTTTTCGACATACCTTGTTTTGTCTCTATCGTAAAACGGTAATGAATACTAGCGTCTGAAATGGTGTGATATTGCAAATTCTGTTGTTTAATTAGAAATAATAAAAAATGGTAAAATGTAAGACGGGCGTGCGCCGGGGTTCCCGAACTGAATGAACGTAAACACCATTTTTTTGGTAACTTTAGTTTGGAGCCTTCGGCTCGGAAGTTAAAATTGCGTAGTCATCTGTAGTACTTATATACGTAGTAGATAAAAGCTTAAAATACGAAAAACAGTTGTAGCACTATAGCTGAAAGTTAAGGGTGCAATCATCAAAGTATTATCGACTATTAACATTAAATATGATCTCGCCATTTTTAACGCAAACTTTAAAAAGCCTTTAACCGCAATAAATATCTTCATCCCCTAGACAACAGTAAATCTTCTGCTACTCTTGGCACGGCTGCTCAGGTTTTATGCCAAAACATATGAAAAATCAAACGCAGCGCTCCACCAATGATATATGAGCATGGCTTATTATTTTTGCCCATTAAAATTACGAATGCCCATATTTTTTGTAGAAACTAGTGATGTGCGCATATCCGGACACTTTTTGATGGTCGGAGCGTATCATAGTCGGCACTTTTCTGTCGCGTTACACAAATAAATAAAAAATATATGTGCTATAGAACCTCTGTCCTGTATACCATATAATGTTAATTAGCGTCTGTTCTCTTCATGGGGCGATTTGTGGCCATATGGTAATCTATTCTGTCTACTTCTCGTATAATGAGCTCACGATGACATCCAACCACCGCGCTAAAAGCTTTAGTAAAATACGATCAATTTTAATCTGATAATAATTATATGCAAAACTTTTCTAGCTGTAAGAAGGGTCGAGTACATATTTCTCTACCAAAACAAAAGTGGTTTAAATTACATTAAGGTAATTGAATTAATACACACTGACCACATGTCGAATTTTACCAAGCACCAAAACGAAAACCAAAATTAAAATAATTATAAACCACTAGCTGCGCCCAGCAATTTTACAAGAATCTAATATTTTTTCGAGATAAAAAAGTAGAAGATAAAGTAGAAGTACTATGTGTTAATTCTACCTCCCTACCAAACTTTATTCATTCAAAACCGTTCAGCCGTTACAGAGTTGAACGGGAAAAAATACACTTACACTTACGCACTTACATACTTACACACACACTTTCGCATTTATAATATTAGTGTGATGTGATTTAGTTTTTTTTTTTTTTTTTTGCTTTATGTACGGTATTCGAGATAATAGATGGATTTTATAAACAACGTACATAAATAATACAGCCTTAATAATAACGTACATAAATAACCCACCCCCATAATACACACTTCTTCCCTACCATTTCATCAAAATGTATTCAGCTATATATTTAAGTAGACTTTTCTACAGACAAAAGAGACAAAGCTACTTGTTTATTTATAATTTTAGTTTGAAGCGTGGTATGGTTTATTCTTCCGGAAACTCCGAACAAAGCCGACCGACCAAATTTACCCCCACATCCCTACAGCACAGTGGAGATTTTTGGCATTCTGCCGATTTCGTACGCCGCCATAGGATTTTATTTCACCCAAACCGCCGCACAGTGGGCTGTAAATCAATTTTTGCATTAAGTAATTGAATTTATGATCTGTTTATTGCTTTTGGAAATTGTTGTTAAGCGACTATTATTTTATTACGATTCTTTTTTTTTTTACTAGGACCGTTTGTGGGGCGATGGCGTTAAACACGATTTATGAGTGCTGCTCGAGTGTTTCGTTGAATGTTAATCTGCGCTTTAAAGTTATTGATTAATTACGTTAATTTATATTGTTTTGGTTGTGATACGACCCATTGAGAAACAAGCCGCCTCCGTGGGCCGTTCGGGCCAGTACCGTGTTGCTCAATGGATACCAGAACTGGAGGACGGGCAGCGGCGTCCTTTTAGTAAACGGTGAGGGTTCTGCGATCCCCAAGCCGCTTGCAAAGCTTGGGGGTTTCTGGCTTCGTTTGGATGTTTATGATATGTTTGTGATAGTGATTTAAAGACATACATTATGAGAGCACGTAAGGTAAGTACAATTATTTGGTGTAACTTTATACATTTACAGAAGCTTAGTTTGGTCAACTAAGCTTCTGTAAATGTATAAAGTTACACCAAATATGGGCTAGGATGACACCATTATCGTCTTCATCACAATTTAAATACATTTGAGGACGTTTAACATTATTTTATAATATGATTATTAATTGGAATCCAAAAATCTTACGTATTTTTAATTCAATTCAATTATACTCAAATAACGGTACACAGTGTACACTTGATAATGTCAATAGATAGAGGTACAAAATGTACGTAAGAACTTTATAATAAACTAGCTGTTGATCGCAACTTCGTTCGCGTGGACAAACAAAAAAAATAGCCAGTGTCCGTCTCCAACCCTTAAGCTATATCTGTACAAAAATTCAGTTCGATCCGTTCAGCCGTTTAACCGTGTTAACGCGATAAAAACCCAGACAGAGAGACAGACAAAGAGACCGATAGACAGAGAGACAGCGTTAATTTTGGATTTATAATATTAGTTAGTATAGTTAGGACCTATATGTCAAGTCAGTATTGTAGTTTTGTTACGCTTTATCATGTAAAACCGAAAAACTAAAGTGTGTAGCCATATTTTGATTAAAAAAACCTATCGAAATCTCGTTTCAAAGACAATGTTAAACTTTTTTTTCAATGATTTTCGTTTTACATTTTTAATATAATTAACTTATTCTACTATATCTTACCTTTTGCACGTAGTTTCTTGACTCCATGACTCAGAGTCCTCGAGCCAAAGACTTTATTAAAATTCCGCTTAACTGCGGTTTTACCGTCCAGCACTTTGCTGTCATAAATCATTTTATTTCAGTCTTAGGCCCACGTGCCATTGACCACGTACATACTATTATTAAATATGCGGCAGTTTGCACACTAACAAATAATTGAGCTGTGCTTCTATGACGTCACATTATTATTCTTCCCGGGTCTTTGTCCTTATTTCTGTAAACAATGCACTCAAATTATGCATCTTCGTACTAATTTTGACGTACACATTCTAACAGGGCACAGTCTAAATAATTTCCGACCGTCATTTTAGCATTCTGTTGTTCCGGCGCAAATTAAATTTAGGAGATTTTTCCTGCATACATTTTCACGTACGAAAAGAGCTGGTAAACTCGAAGGCGGGGTTTGACATTCTGATGTTTTCGCCATGAAAATGTTAGGAGAAATTTTACTCTGTTGTTGTGTCGTAGGTATGCGGTGCGACATTTACCAACGTAATGAGTTTTTTCCTAATTGGCACGCTTCTGAAACTGAAGAATGACTGTTGTGCGATATTTTGCGAGTATGCTTTGATATTGTCACGGTTTGAGGATGCATCTTTACATCTTTCCGCGGTAATAACGGGTCATTAAGGTTTGAGTTTTATTACCTCGAGGTTGTTGCCCTGCGGTGCATTCGCATCATATTTTTGCATACACATATTATGTAGGTATAGCTGTTTCTTATACATAGATGGTGTACCTTGGTACTAATTATTTTTGTGTGGGTGAATGACGATAAAGATGTATTTGTGACTATGCAATGGTGGTGACCGCTGTGCAGTGTGTCGCAGGTTTTTGAACTGTTGAATCGAGTATTAAAGAACTGGCTTGCTTGATTGTTGCTATCTCGTTCGCACTTTTTCAACGGTTATTAATAAAAATACTATAATACTATTTTTATAGTAACAAAAAAAAAAAAAAAAGACAATTGCCTATGTTTGATAGCACTTAGGTATGTTATCATTTTTATTTTGACGTAGAAGAAGGAGCAAAACTTGAAGAATTATTTCATCCTTCTCCTTGTCTAGATAGCGAGAATCAAGGAAGCTGGCCCTTAAGAATAGAGTATACCGCCGTCTTGTCCATACAAAAGCATAGTCTGATGTCCACCCCTATGCGTTATGTCCGCTTTTGATGATTTTTATAAGTTATCTACACCGTGGAAAACTATGCTTGAATGTTTGATTTTTTTGAAATTTCGGTACTTAAAGTGACAATTTTTTTTGAATATAATAAAAAAAACCTTGGAGCTTCGATATGCAGGACTCCACAATTCCATATATTGTATCACATTCATAGCCGTTTGCTGTTTTCACACGACGAAAAGAGTAGAGAAGATTTTGTCGTGGTGCGCATGGGGGTCTGCTGTACCCGGGAGTCTTAGAATATGCTTTCGGTATCTCCTGCCTGTTGAAAGCCCGCCAAAGGGGTCCTTGGACCTGTCGAAACGAGCTCACAGTAGGCAACGTTGCGGCGTGGCCCGTGCCATTGTAAAGGGAAGGAAAGGAAATCATCACCATCATCATCAGAATCATCATCAGAATCAACAACAAAGTAAAAAACCTTAGAAAAGAGGTGGGTTGCCATAGTTCCCACGCTTAGAAAACTCTTGGGGATCGCAGAATGCTCACCCTTTACTAGGAGGAAGCTGCCGTCCGTCCTGCGTCGGTTCTGGTTGCAGTTTTTGGACATACTCTGGTTTAAAAAGGTTAATGCTCCCAGCATTTCAAGGGAGTAATGCCTACAGAAACGTACCTTGAAGAATACCGGTGCGGTTGTATGGAGATTCTGGTGCCCTCCATCAGGCGTAGAAGCCACCCACCGAGGGGATTCGAAAAGGTGTAATCCCACATGAGCACCCCAGATGGGTAACTTTTAAAAAAACCTCGCCATAAAAAAAGGTATATTGTTTCAAATAAATACATAAAAATAGCTCATCAGAGGTAGGTATTAATAAACATAATTCTTGTATATATCTAAAACAAGTGTATAGTTACGTGTGGTAAAGTTAACGACCTAACCCAAGGTGCCGCTGATCGCCTTCAACGCCTGACTCAAACGAAAAACAAATCATCCGTCTGTAGATGTGGCTAAATGATGGAACTAAATGTTTTCTACAAAATTCCAGTATTGTCCACAATTCACGACAGTGGCTCCTTCATTCAGCTCATAAATAAGTTGGTCGCCCTGTACGTGTGAATCTTTTTGATGCAGATATATCATTTGTCGTGTAAATGAGTTTAAATGACGTATCATTTCCAACGTCTGGGCGTTTCATTTGTGAAACAATTGTTTTCTAACAATTTAGTGTTGGTAACGGTATTCAGAAATACAATATTTTTTTACTTGCGCAAATGATGAAAGGGCAATTTTAAGGGCAGACGTATGTATTGTATGTAGAACAAAAATTGAAGAGTACTGGCACTAGAAAAATAAACGGACATATGATACTTTTTATATCCACGCGAACGAATTCGCGGGTAACAACCAATAAACGATAATAAGATACGCCATGAGAATTGCTTACCAATCTGTTAAAACCAGCTAGTAAAGTCATACAACGAGCGCTTCTTAAGTAGGTAAGTATTATGATAATTGTTGACAAAATTATAGATAACTAGCTGCGCCCCGCGGTTACACCCGCTATTCTACAGAAACCGAATATTTTTGCGGATAAAAAGTAGCCTATGTATTAATCCAGTGTATAAGTTAACACATACCAAATGTTATCCAAATCCGCTCAGTCGTTACAGTGTTGAACGGGAAAAACACACTTACATACTTACTCACAAACTTTCGCATTAATAGTATTAGTGTGATAGTTATTCCACGACACGTAGATTATGAAACAATATTGTAATGTGAGCCACATTTCAGCCGAGCATTGCACTCTGAAGGCGTATAATACACGCATATACTTCTATGAATACATATTGTGGATGTAGCCAGGATGAGCAAGAGAAGGCCGTTTGCCCCGTCCCGTCCGTCCTCTAATCCTTGTCTATAACATAAACTAAATGAAAAGCCAGTGTATCTAGTCTTATTATCAAAAGTAAATCAAAAGAACGCGACTATAAAATGTAGCCAATAATATACTCTCCGAATCACACTAATATTATAAATGCAAAAGTTTGTGTGTAAGTGTGTAAGTAGGTAAATATGTAAGTGTGTTTGTTCCCATTCAACTCTGTAACAGCTGAACGGATTAGAATGAAATTTGGTATGGAGGTAGCTTACTTTTTATACCGAAAAAATTAATCGTTCCTGTAGAATAGCCGTTGAAACCGCGGGGCGCAGCTAGTAGCTTATAAGCAATCTCGTGTTGCTTTTGCCCCACCTCGACCTCGGTACGTCCAGGCCTGATTATTGATATCGGTTTGTAGTTTATTGTCCTTTGGCATAGTTTCCAGTTTCTGTTGTTCTTTGAACGATGCGACATCACTTGACAAAAGGCTTGCAGGGTGTAATTGGAGCTCGGAATACACGGGATGGTAATGTGGGCGTTTTTAGTAACATTATTTTCTCCGTTTTTTTTTTAAATATATATACATAAATAATTATAATAAAATAATTGAGAAACAAAATTAAGATCTCTTCAAGGTCAGTGAATCTAAAAAAAGTTGGGGAATTTGTATGGGCGATGATGTCAACACTAGAAAGGGACAAAAGGCTAAAGATGGTGCCTCTTGCTCTGCTCGTTTTTACGGTAAGCAGCGTGCAATCCCCTTTGGGTAGTAGGTCCATGATGTGTGTATACACATGTTGCTTGAAGTTGTTAATATAAATGTTATGACCAAGCGTAGAACTTTTCATCAAGCGAATGACTTGCTTCACTCAGTTGCATACAAAACTTGAGTCCTCTGTTTTCATTCCCCCTGTGTTTCGGGCGACTCACTCTTCAAATATTCAGGATATGACGCTGCACTTTCGAGAAATTCATCCGTCCCATTTGACGCCGTGAAATCGAATTGGATACGCACAATATATTGTTATTCTCTCTGAAATAAACGCTTTAGGGGTTTGGAGAAGGAGGGCAGCGGCATACATTAAAAAAATACAAAAAGTGAACCGTTGCTTTCATGTAAATTAGCATAGAAAGGATTGTTTTAACTATCTTCGTCCTGTGGCTTTATCCGTGCAGATTTAAAGGCGAAGTTTTTTTTTCCTTTTTGCCTTACACCTGCAAATTGTGGAATGAGCTTCCATCTGCGGGTTTTCCGAGTAACTACAACATGGGGTTCTTCAAAAGGGCTGTTAATAGAGGCTTTAAAGGTCGGCAACGTATCTGTGATGCCCCTGGTGTTACAGGTATCCATAGGCGACGGAGGTCGCTTACCATTAGGCGTCCCGTCTGCTTGTTTGCCACGTATGGCATAAAAAAAATACTAATCACTGTGTACTTTAATCATAGTGTAATTTAACTTCATCCAACATCAAGCATGGCGAGTGGGAGAAAGTCAGGAATCAGTGGCGAAGAGCATCACATCAAAGAGAGTTCTTTTAACAGTTTTAGCTTGGCAGTTAGCGCGTTAGGATTGCAAGCCTCAGGATGCGAGTTCGAATTCCAACAATATGTTGGACAGTTCCGACAGTTCATGTCACAATGAGCCTGAGGTACCGATGAAGGAAAACATATGAGGAAAATTCACTCCAGACGTATTGTAGACGAATCCAATGAAAACTCAGTCAGCAAAATCGGTCAAGCCACTTAGGCTACAGAGGGTAATATAGGAAAACACAAACATACAAACTTACACACTCAAATAAAAAAAAAACCTTAATAACTTTATCCTTTTCTTACATACCCCAAAAACATTACCCTCCTTCTTGGGCAGTCATAAAAAAGTCTAAAAAGTTTAGTTTAGAAAATACTTACATACATACATATAATGTTAAACTCATAACCCTCCTTTTTCGTAGTCGGGTAAAAAGCAAAGAACACTGAACGGCTTCAACGGAAGATCAGCGCCGTTTGCTAAACAGCATTATGCTCAGTTGAGGTCATTTTTGTAACACATAACATTAATTAGCTATTAGTGACCGCTGAGCAAATGAGCAATGTTATATAAGCATTGCTCAGCTGCCTACCTTACGATTCTACATTAATTCAATGTTAATGTTGCAAAATAAATAATTTTCTTTCTTCTAATTTCTTTCTACAAAACATAAGCTTTATATTTCTATTATTATAATTTTTTTTTTTTATGTTACTCGGTGACGATACGAGGAAGTCGCTCACGTGATGTTAAGCGTCACGCTTGCCCATAACAGTTCAGTGCCACCCAGAATTTTGAACTTCAGCAGTTCAAAACTATGCGCGGCAATGCACTGCGCTCGTCACCCTGAGATGTTAGATGTTAAATCTCTGTATGCCCAGTAATTACGCTGGAAACATTGCCCTTCAATCCGTAACACAGTAATGCTTGCACGCTACTGTTTGGAGGTTGAATAACTGGCAAAGGTGTGGTACTTCCCCAGGCGGACTCTGCAAGAGAGCCCTACCACTACAAAAACGTAACGTAACGTTCACAACCTAAATTATTGTAGAAAGGTAACAGAAATTCCGTTTGCCTACAGCTTGTATTTCTATAAGTCCGTAATAAAATACATTTCTAATGTATTAAACATCACTTTATTTACCGCCAAAAAATAAATAAAAAGGCTTGATAAATAAAACATCACTATTAATGTAACAAAACAGAAAATTGTTTGTCGGTTTGTACTTTATTAAGTCAAGACAGAGAACTAATTTCAAAGCGGGTGGGTTGGCCATAGATATTATTTATGGACCTGGGTAGGGAATTATGGCAAACCCCACCCGTTTCTAAAGGGGAGGCCTTTGTTCAGTAGTGGCCGTCTTCTGGCTGATGATGATGAGAGTGATATGATTTAACTATTACAAAAAACTGGCACGGTTCATGTGTAATCCCTAAGGTTGGCAGGCAGCTTGGGTGGCACAGAATGCTCTATAGTCAAGCAGAAATTGTGACGATCATGTCGCAAATTAAAGCACTAGCGACATCTTACGTCTTGTTTTAATAAAACAGGAGTACATACGTTACAATGAGTCGGTTATTCAGACCATAGTTTCGATCACATTCGGTGACCTTTATCAGGGATTTTCCCGATTTATTAGAACAAAATGTGTCAAAACCACGTCAGTTTACATCTTACGTCCGTATCAGCAGTACAATCGAGTCAAGCATCTTTCTAGGGACATTAGAACTCTTGGTATAATTTCTCTATGGTAAAAGCCTACTAAAAAGGGACTATACTCGTATGCGTCAATGGATGTTTTTTTCTATGCATCCGACCTCAATGCCGGAACAACTTAGTCGTTCGTCTTATGGTAAGTGTGACGTCTATAGGAGTTCAGTTCCATCTAGAATTTTAAAATTCAACAGATCAATACCGGCAATCCGGCAATTCCTCGCCCCAATAGAAATTCGCTTGAAATTTGACGAGCAATCCTTTCAATCCGGAATCCAGTAATGTTTGTACAGTACTGCTTGGCAGTCGAATAACTGACAAAGGTACTTCCCCAGGCGGCCTTAGCATGAGAGTCCTACCACTACAAGTGGCTAGTAATACTAGTAGTTCGCGGCGAACTGAGATCTCGCGATCCCTATATCTTCCCAACCCCTGGATCGATTCAGCTCATATTCGAATTAAAAAATTGTATTGAATTGAACTACTTGCCTACAAAATTTCATGAAGATCGGATCAACGGTTCGCAAGCTATCATCGGACAAATATACACACAATCATACAAACATACAAACATACATACAAATGCCGATTTGTCCCAGTAAACTCTGAGACCTTCGCTTCGCTCGGTCAATTAAATCCACGAAAAATTATCGAACACTGGATATTTGTGGACAAGACCGCAGGCCGTAGCTAGTAATTTTATATTATCGCACCAAACTACGGGTGGGCCAGATGAATAATTCAATAGATAATCACCGTGAACAGATCAAAGTGGACTCTCGAATGCGTAATGTGGTGTTTACGGAGTGTAATACCTACCTTCTTGCCAATGGTAAAATATTGAAAAACTCGTAAAATTTGACGAAAGACGATAGTCTGAACGTAAAACATTCTCAACATTTTTGTAAAATATTCCTTGTAGAATTTAAAAGGTTATATTTTCTATATTATAAAACAAATATATGTTAAGAGCGGGCCACAGATCACACTAGATACCGCATTACGAGATTCTTTGTTGCTGGTAAAAGTAACTAAAGTTAATTTCTTATATTAGGTAATTTCTTATACGTGTATTTAGACTGATGTGTGGTGCACTTCGAGCGTCCTGACTGCAGAATCCAGGGTGGTGATCTGTGGAGCAGGCTAACCCCGTCTCTCGCTATCTCGTTTGCACTTTATTAATATTAAATAAAAAAACTAATCATGGCAATTGTTATAACACATTGGCAATAGTATTCTAATGACATTATCAAGATTTTTTTTCTCTGTTATTTATCTATTAAAAAATTGTTGATAAAGTGCGAACGAGATAGCGAGCACCAGGGTTAGCCCACTCTTAAGGGCGGACGATTTGGTGGCCTGCACTGCCGATTCAAGAAGGTCATGGCAATCTTATGCAGAGCTCGAAGCGTGCGGGCAACCGATGGATTCAAATGGCAAATTGTGGTCCAGCGTAGCGTTCTGCGGGGGAGGCCTATGTTCAGCAGTGGATGTCTTCCGGCTGATGATGATGATATCTTACCGAATTCGAACAACACGCGCTTCAACCTCTTCATTGTGAAAATGGCGTGACATTTTTAAATCGAAAGTGTAGGTGGCTAATGGCGGATGCAACAGCTTATGTTTTCCTCGGGCTAGTTTCTACTTTTCTAAACGTCCTTGTTACTAAACCTAATAACCTTTACAAGGTTATAAGAAAAGGGTACGCTAACCTGAGAAAGGCTCATAGTACTCATCATTATGAACAACTTTTACTATGGGACCAACAGTGAAATCTCAATAAAAAAAACAGCTGTTTCACAAATACTGTCGAGTGTCATAGACATTTCAGTGTTGGTCCCATACTAAAAATTGTTCATAATGATGAGTACTACGAGTCCTTTTTGGCTTAACATACCTGTTCCGGACGACACGACGCAGCACATTGTACATAGTTATAAATAAAATTTTTCCCCGAAATAGTTAGATAAGTTAGGTCTTAATTTTGTATAATTCGTATTTAATATGTGATTATTTGTTTGACGCGTGATCTATTTGTAATTTGTACCTTTATTTGTAAATAAATGTATTCGTGTGCGTGTTTTCTTAACCCAAATACCGGCTCCAAATAGGTAGGAAACAGGGCGAGAGAGTTCTAAAAAATAAATAGATAAATAACAGAACATTCCCGATTCCTCGCTCCGTCTTTGTCCCACCGCCTCCGTCCCGCTCGCACAGCCGACCGCTGCGGTTGGACGAACCGACTCGCGGCGCCGCGGCCAGCGCGCCGCGAGTTGCGAGTGGGGCTACGGGATTAAAAACGGAGCAGGATCGCGCGAAAAAACCATGAAATTTCGATTCGAGACGCCGTCCCGCACGGTCGTCTCCGCCCGCTACCTGCTCAGTCCGTGACTCACCGCCAAACCTCGCGGTCCCTACGCTCCGCGACGCCTAGTCGCGCGGACCTCCGTCCGCCGACCACCAAACCGCTCTTTTTAGAGCGCACCCGTGCCTGTGATTCTGTGTCTGTGTGGTTCGTGCTGTGCTGTGCCCAACCTTGGATTGCCACCCTACCGCCCGAGTCCCCGTGCCGGTCAATCAGCTAAGTCAACCTAAATTTCTAAATTTCTGCTTCCCCCCGACTCGCGATTTTCGTTCGAACTTTTCTACTCTTATATATCCTAAAACTATAACCACTCTTGCGCTCTCCCCTCCCCTACCTCGAGATGGTCTCTGAGAGGGACGTCGAGGCTGCCCTAGGTAGCCTCGCCGGATCTCTCAGAGCCCACCTTGCCGCGCACCCCTCGGAGGCCGAACGTTTTGTTCGGGCCCCACAAGCGTTTACCGCTAACTTTCACGCCGCAGCCCTTAAGGCTAAGGCCCCCGGTGTCACTGCCCCAGCTCGAAAAATTGCCCCTCCGGCAACTAACAACCCGAAGCCCTCTCAAGCAAAGGCTTCCACCTCGAAAATCTCCCCAGCCCCAGCCGCCTCCCGGCCTGTAGTTTTAACTACCACTCCCCGATCATCCGAACGCCGCTCCCCGGCCCCCAGGGGCCGCGCTCGCAAAGGGCGCTCCACCTCTCCCCCGGTCCGCCTTCAGCACAGAAGCCGCTCTAGGCTCTCTCTGAAGGCTATTACTGATAGCCCCGCTTCCCCCGACCCCTCACCCTCAAAAATGGACACGGCCATGTCAACCAAGGACGGCTTCACCGTCGTCGCTCCCAAGGGGAAGAAGCGCCCCGCCGCTCCGTCTTCGCCGCCGCCTCCCTCCAAGGCCTCTTGCCCCAATTCAGGGGCAATGCCATCCTCCTCCGCCCATACCTCCGCCGCCGACGCTCAATCGGCCGCCGCCCCTAAACTTGAAAAACCCCCCCGCCCGTTCGTAGTTCGCGATCGGGAAAGGTGGGAAGAGGTAGCTCGCACCCTCTCCGACCAGTCGGTCCAGTATGTGGCCAAGTCAGTCTCGGACGGAATCTCCGTCAAAGTCCCGACCTCCAACGAGTACCGGAAGGCAACTCGCGCCCTCCGCGAACTCAAGGTCCCCTTTTATATGTTTCCTCTCGAGGAGGAAAAAGTCCTCCGCGTCGTAATACGCGGACTCCCGAAAGAGATCCCAGTGGACGTCATCCACAGGGATCTCCAAACCCAGGGCTTCCCAGTCCAAAATGTCCACCGCATGCACAGCGGTCGTTCTAAAACCCCGATAGATTTAGTTCTCGTCATTCTTGACAAATCTGCCGAGGGCAAGGCCGTCTTCAATCTGAAGACGGTTGCCAACCTTTCCGGGCTCACCATCGAGCCCCCACACCGTAAAGGCACTCCCGGACAGTGCCATCGCTGCCAACTCTATGGCCACGCAGCTCGTTTTTGCGAAGCAGCGTACCGGTGCGTTAAATGCGCCGGTAATCACAGCACCTCTGAGTGCTCCCGTGTAAAGGGTGACCCTACTCCACCCACCTGCGTCCTCTGTGGGACTGTGGGACACACCGCGAACTATCGCGGTTGTCCCAAGGCCCCAAAGACCGCTAAAGGGCCAATAAGGGCTCCTCCCTCTCGCCGCCCCCCTCTCCAACAAAGCTCCAGCTCCAAGCTGAAACTTATTCCCCCTCCGGAAGCTCCCAAATTTGTAGCCGCTCCCCCGCCCCTCGCCAACGCGTGGTCCAAGCCCCCGACCATGGCCAAAGCCAAGCCCTCCTCCGCTCCTGCACCTACCCCGTACCGCGCACCTACTCAAGTCCTCCCGCCAAAGCCCTCCCAAGGCCCCGCAGGCTCCTCAAGCCTTAAGGAGGACCTTCGACTTCTGGCGGAAATCGCCAATGCCGTCAACATCGACGAAGTGCGCCTAGTAGCGCATAAAATCAGGTCCAAACATGACCTCCTTGACGTCCTCGAGACCCACGGAGGCCTCTTCAGCGCACTTCAGCGCTACTCCGCCCGCTTACTCTCTTAGGAACTATTATGGATAGTACACCTAAGAGAGTTAAACCCCATTCCCTATCGTTGGCATGGTTTAATGCCAACGGAATCTCCACCCCATCTAAGGAACAACGTCCCCAAATTCAATCATTTCTCTCGACCCACCAGGTCGACGTTATGTTAGTCAACGAGACCTTTTTAAAACCAAGCAAGAGGGATCCTCGGATCGCCAACTACTTGCTGGTTCGTAATGACAGGACCACCGCCCAGCTGGGCGGTACCCTGATCTATTACAAACGGTCTCTTCACTGCATTCCTATAGACACTCCCCCACTTATAAATCTGGAAGCGTCCTGCTGCCGTATAGCGATGACCGGTCATCCTCCCATCACCCTAGTGTCTTGCTACCACTCTGGTAACAAGCCTCTCCTCAGGAGCGACCTCGAAGCCCTCCTCTCACTCAGTAGCGCCGTCATTCTGGCAGGCGATTTCAATAGCAAGCATGTCCTCTGGGGCTGCAACAAGTCCAATTCGAGGGGAAACCTCCTCAACTCACTCGCCGACGAACTTCTGTTTGACGTAATCCCCCCGAGCACCCCGACCCACTTCCCCGAAAACCTAAGGCTCAGACCTGACATACTCGACATAGCACTACTAAAGGGCGTAACCCTCCAGTTATGCTCGTTAGAAGTGCTACACGAACTCGGCTCCGACCACCGACCTGTACTGATGCGCCTTGGCCCGGACCCGTCGGGCACTCCTCCCCCGACCAAAACTGTGGTGGATTGGAAGCATTTAGGTGAAAGCCTAAAAGCGATCAACTCACCCGACTTAGACCGTATTCCAGACAATATCTCGACCCTTGACGACATCTCCTGCTCGATTGATGCTCTCACTAGCCACCTCCACACCGCCATAGGTGAATCCTCCAGGAGGGTCCCAGCTGAGGATAGCCGACGCTGGGCCCTACCGGAGGACGCGAGGGAGCTACTGAGAACGAAAAACGCCGCCACTAGGGCCTACGACTCGTATCCATCCGAAGTTAACAGAACCACTCTGCGGTACTATGAGCGTGCCGTAAAAACCCGCATCAGTGAACTCCGAAATCAGAGGTGGGAAACAACGCTCTCGGAGATCGAACCAACTCACCAGGCATACTGGAAGTTGGTTAGATCCCTGAAATCTAAGACCATATCAGCTATGCCCCCCCTCACCCGACCCGACCTCCCCCCCGCATTCGACGACGACGAAAAGGCCGAATGCCTGGCCGACAGCCTCCAGGACCAATGCACCCCCGCCCTACACTTAGTCGACCCCGCCCACCTCGATGCGGTGGACAGCGAAGTCGAACTCAGATGCTCCCTTCCCCCCTCAGATCCTATTGAGCCAGCCACGGCTTCCGAAGTTGAGTCGATTATCAAGGGCCTCCACCCTAGAAAAGCCCCCGGCCCCGATGGCATCACCAACAAAGTGCTAAAGCACTTTTCCCCTCCCCTAATTCACCTCCTAGTTAGCATCTTCAATGCGGCCATGGAAAAGTGCATATTCCCCGATGCCTGGAAATCCGCCGATGTCATCGGCATCCACAAGCCCGGCAAAAAGGCCTCTGAGCCCTCCAGCTACCGTCCCATAAGTCTCCTCAGTACCCTGGGGAAAATCTACGAGCGCATCCTTCTGAAGCGGCTCCGATCCTACATCAGCGACAATAACGTCCTTCCCGACGAACAGTTTGGCTTCAGAGCCAAACACTGTTGCCCCCGTCAAGTGCTCCGCATCACGGAGCACATCCTCGAAGGTTTCAATAAGCTACCCTCCTTTGGCCAAAACAAGGCGTACTCCCAAGCGACAGTCGCGGTTTTCCTCGATGTCGCTAAAGCATTCGACAAAGTCTGGCACAACGGACTTATCTACAAGCTCTTCAAGCAAGGGGTCCCTGACCGCCTCGCTCTCATAATACAAGACTTCCTCCAAAATCGCAAATTCCGCTATCGCGTAGAGGGTGAACACTCCATCCCCCGGAATATCAACTCCGGCGTCCCTCAGGGCTCAGTGCTGGCCCCTATACTCTTCACGCATTTTACGTCCGACATCCCCCGAACTCCCAACGTAGAGCTCGCTCTCTTCGCGGATGACACCGCTATCTATTCAACAGGCTGGAAGAAAACCGGCCTCCAACGTAATGTCCAAAAAGCCCTCAACAGTCTCGGAGACTGGTTTAACAAATGGGCCATCACAGTCAATCCCGACAAAAGTGCAGCCATGTACTTTCATCCTTCGAAAACAGCTCCCCCCCCGACTCCACTCAAACTCCATGGTAAACCTATCCCATGGACTACGTCAACCAAATACCTTGGGGTGACCCTCGATCGTCGACTCACTTTCTCCAAACATATTCAGATAGTCCGCAACCGAGCGAACTTCTTCCTTGCCCGACTCTCCCCTCTCCTCTGTGAGCGAAGTAAGATGTCGCTTAGAAATAAGCTGACAATCTACAAAACCTGCATCCGCCCCGTCATGACGTACGCCTCAATCGCGTTCGGCCATGCCTCTCACACAGACCTTAATAAGCTCCAGGTTATACAAAACCGATTCTTACGCAGAGCAGTCGGCGCTAGCTGGTATATGCGAAACGTCGATCTGCACTGCGACACCGTACTCCCGTCCATCAAACAGTACATAAAGTACCTCTCCCGCCGCCACTTTGACGCGGCCCCCCATCATAACAACCCTCTTGTAGCCCAAACATCCAACTACTCGACAGACATGACATACCCAACTCCCCTCCGTAGACGCCCAAAAAACATCTTGGGTGACCCGGATGATCCCATCGCCGTCGTTACCTCGGCGGCGTTGGGATCGGCCGATCCGACAGCTCCCATAAATAGGAAGTTTGCAGTATTTGGTATAGGCGCCGGTTACCAAAGGCACATACATCGACCTCGCCGGCGTGGTCGAATAGTCCCTGGATCTGTCAGAAGATCGGTTAGATTCTCTCCAAATAATCAAACAGATATTAACCAAAACGCTAGGGCCCCAGGGCACACCCCCTCTGGGGTGCCAGGGCAAGTCTGACTCCCACTCCCCGGTGACGGCCCAAGCCGAGGTTCGTACCGCAGCGGTACCCTTGTGCTAGTCACCCCCGCGCCAAACATTAGTTTTTAGGGCTCAACGCCATATGCGTTCGCCAAAGTCCGATATGTTGTAGCGGCCTAAATGGCCATCAACACAGTCAATTTAAAAAAAAAAAAAAAAAAAAAAAAAAAAAGCGAAAAAACCATTCGGGATCCAGACGCGGACGAAGAAAGAACACTCAAGAACTCTCTCAAGAACTCTCTCAAGCCCTGAAGATTCAAGATAGGACGCCTAATTGCAACGAATTGAAGGAGCGGTATTCGGAATCAAGAAAACGAGCACCTCGAAGTTCCGAACAACACATCACCGTCGTTTCACTGGCAATCCCAGCACACCGTACTACGGACGGAGTGAATCCACACCTAGGCCGGCTGTTTCTTTGACGTCACACACATACAGTCCACTCTTGCCGGCTTAGGACATTGTGGTAGCCCCGTCCCGTATATTGGTCCTTCGAGCCGGATTACCCAGTGAAACATGGTGATGACACGTTCGGTAGGGAGGGGTGCTGCGCCGCATCGGGGCACTGCCGACTCCGATGCTGGGACCGCGTCTGCAACCGCTCCTTCTGCTACGTCCACACCGGGTCCCGGATCGTCTGTACAGCAAGCGTCGGTCACCTCGGCGGGCGCCGTGACGAATGCTTCAAGGGCCGCACCCACTGCCGTGGTGCCGCCCCCCGCCTCTGCTTCGTCCCTCGCCGAGGCCCGCCGCTACACCGGAGCCGCAGCCACTGCCGTGCTGCCGCCACCGGGATCATCGCGCTCCACCGAGCCACACCGTGGGGCCGCGTCCACTGACGCGACGCCGCCCCGCACCGCCACGCGTCATGCCGACGCACCCGCCGTGCATCGTGATGATGCACCACCGCCCCGGGCACGAGCCTGGGTGGTACACCTGTCGCCGCCGCGTTCACCGTCAAACTCGGTGACCACCGTCAGGGCGCCGCCGCCGCCGCCGCCTGCCGCTGCTGCCGCCCCTGCCCCAGTCACCGAGCGAACGCGGACATTAAGAAGTATGTCTGCCAGGACCAGAAGCAGCCGAGCCGAGCACCGTCTTCGCCTAGCGCAAGCCATGGAGGAGCATGCGCGCCGGGCCCTCGACTTGGCTGCAGCACGCATCAAGGTCCTGGAGGCAGAAGAAGAAGACGACGACGATGCGCGCACTGCCGTGTCGGACACGGACCAGTCGCAGCGCATCACCACGTGGCTCAGCGAGCATCATGAACACATCGCGGTCACAACACACCAGGAGGAAGGCGTCGGGGTAGCGCCGCAGCCAGCTGCGCTACTGACACCGCCGCCGCCGAGCTTCGGGGTAGCACCGCAGCCAGCCGCACTACCAGCACCGAGCACCGGGGAAGCGCCGCAGCCAGCCGCGCTAATGCCACCTCCGCCGCCACAGACTGCGAACCAGATGCCGCAACACCAGCCGAGCTACTACTACGGGCAGCCGCCGCCGCGTCACGCTATCTACGTGCCGCCGCAGCCAGCCCAGACGCATCACGGGGATGCACAGCCGACCTCGTCGGGCGCCGTCGCACTGCCGCCGACCGCGCCAAGGTCGGACATCGCCGAGCTAGCCGCCGCCATCACCCTGGCCTCCCGACAAGGCCGATCATCACTTCCGCACAAGTACTTCGTGGACCTGCCAATCTTCGTGGGCTCGCACCAGGAGTGGCTGCCGTTCCGGGCCGCCTACAACGAGTCTGCGGGCAACTTCTCGGACGTCGAGAACACTGCGAGACTTCGCCGGGCGCTCAAGGGGAGGGCGCGTGAGGCAGTCGACCGAGTGCACTACCTGTACAACCCGGACATCACGAGCGCTACATCGGAGAAGCTGCCTCCGAGCATCCGTCATCGCTGGTTCGAATACTCCGCCGCCCAGCCAGCTGGAGAACCCGACCTGCTCAAGCTCTCCAACTTCCTGCAACGAGAGGCGGGCATCTGCGCACCGTACGCGCAGCCGGAGCCCGCATCGACGACGCAGGACGGCGGCCGAGGAAAACAACAACAGCGAGTGCACACGACACAGCAACAACAGGGAACACGCACATGCCCCGTGTGCGACGCGGCGGGACACGACGCTGCCAACTGTGAGAAGTTCAAGGGCCGAGACACCGACGGGAGGTGGGATGCGGCGAAAAAGGCACGACTCTGCTTCAAGTGCCTGCGACTGAAGACAAAGAAACATTTCTGCAAGGGGAAGAAGTGTGAAATAGACGACTGCGGCTACTTTCATCACAAGCTCCTGCATCATCATCGCAAATCGAGGGAGGAACATAGGAAGACTGAGCCTCCAGCATCACCTGCGGAGACCATCACCACCGCGCGGGCCGGATCGGCGTACCTGAAGATAGCGCCAGTGACTGTTTCCGGACCGGCGGGAGAAGTCTCAACGTGGGCGCTTCTGGACGACGGCTCTACAGTCACCCTCGTGGACAACGAACTAGCGAACAAAGTCGGCGCAACCGGACCTGTCGACCCGCTCCGCATCAGCACCGTCGGAACTCAGAAGATCGACTCATCGCACTCGCGCCGCGTCAAGCTCACACTCTCCGGCGGCGGGCTCGAGCCACAAGACGTACAGCTGCGCACGATCGATCGACTGACCCTGGCCCCGCAGCGCGTCGACAGAAAGGATCTGGAAGAATGCGAACACCTGAGAGGGGTGAGTCACTTTTTATCGACACATGGTGGCTCACCTAAAATTCTTATTGGGCAGGATAATTGGAACCTGCTACTAGCGAGCAAGACACGTACGGGGCGCCGTGACCAGCCGGTCGCATCACTCACTCCGCTCGGCTGGGTGATACACGGCGCATCGAGAAGAGGACAAAATGTACACTACGTGTCTCACATCGCCGAAGAGGACAACATGAACGAACAACTGCGCGAGTACTTTTCCATTGAAAGTCTCGCGATCACACCGAAGATGCCGCAAAATGACCCCGAGCGACGTGCCGTGGAAATGTTACAGCAATCTACGCGACAACTCGAGAGCGGCCATTATGAAACTGCGCTGCTGTGGAAGGAAGACGAGAAGAAAATGCCAGAAAACAGAGAAGCGGCCCTGCGACGTCTTGCATCAACCGAAAAGAAAATTAGCAAGGATCCGGTCTTGGCGGATAAGTACCGACAACAGATGAAGGACTTAATCCAGAAAGGATACGCCGAGCCCGCTCCGCCGATGAAGACTCCAGGACGCACATGGTACCTCCCACACTTCGCAGTCTTCAACGCCATGAAGCCAGAAAAACTCCGCATCGTACACGACGCCGCTGCAAAGACACAGGGAAAAAGCCTCAACGACTTCCTGCTCACCGGGCCCGACCTGCTGCAGTCCCTCCCGGGAGTGCTCATGCGCTTTCGTCAACATCCCGTCGCCGTCTCAGCCGACATCAGAGAGATGTTTATGCAGGTGAAAATAAGACCGGAGGACCGCGACGCCCTCCGATACCTCTGGAGGGACAAGCCGGAGGACCAACCGAAGGAGTTCCGGATGACATCGTTAATCTTCGGGGCAACATCTTCACCGGCTACAGCGATCTTCGTCAAAAACATCAACGCGGCAAAACACGGCGAGGCACTCCCGGAGGCGAGCGACGCCATCGTGAGGTCGCACTACATGGACGACTACCTCGCGAGCTACTCGTCAGCAGCGGAAGCGTCAAAAATCGCGAAACATGTAAGAGACATCCACGCGGAGGCAAAATTCGAGTTAACAAAATGGACATCGAATTCCGAAGAAGTACTTCAGGACCTCACTAAGGAGGGAACGTCGGACACCGTGACTATAACGGGAGGAGGAAATGAGAGAGTACTCGGGCTAATATGGCGGCCCGACGCCGACGTCCTCACCTTCAACCTGGACCTGGCAAGAGTACCGCAAGAGGTACTTAGGAGGGACACTCCGACAAAGAGGGAAGCGTTAAAAATAGTCATGTCCCTCTACGACCCCCTCGGCTTCGCATCACCGGTCACAGTTCAAGCAAAGAAGATTCTACAGGAACTTTGGCGCCGAGGGACACCGTGGGACGCCGCCATCGACGCGGACCTCTCCGAGCAATGGCGGACCTGGATGGAGCACATGAGGAGCCTGCGGGACGTCACCATCCCCCGATGTCATCTGGGCTACACGGGAGCAACATCGGTACAACTCCACACCTTCGTCGACGCGAGCGAGTCGGCCTACGCAGCGGCACTCTACTGGAGGATCGTCGAGCCCGACGGTCACGTGCGCGTCTCGCTCATCATTGCGAAGGCGCGGGTCGCGCCGGTGAAAATCACGTCCATCCCGCGCCTCGAACTCCAAGCCGCCGTCATGGGGAGCCGCATGGCCGCCACCGTGGTGGAGGAACATGACAAGAAGCCCGACGCCCGCTTCTTCTGGACTGACAGCCGGACGGCGCTCGCCTGGCTGAGAACCGGATCGCGATCGTACCGACCGTTCGTCGCGCATCGCATCGCCGCCATTGAAGAAAACAGCAAACTCACCGAGTGGCGTTGGGTTCCCACTAAGCTCAACGTCGCCGACGACGCCACAAGGGACGTACCGCGGGACTTCTCGTCGGAGCACCGGTGGTTCGCCGGGCCGGACTTCCTCAGACAACCGGAGGAGGACTGGCCCGCTGACCCGACGCCGCCAGCCGGGGAGCCGACGGGAGAGGAGAAATGCACCGCGACGCGCCAAAATAGGACAACGCCACTACGGGAAGCCCTGCCGGACGAGGCGAAATTTAGTAAGTGGGAGCGATATCTGCGAACAACGGCAAGGGTCCTACAGTTCATTGACCTCTGCCGACAACGACGAGAGAGGGCGCACTACAAGAGGACGCGCCGAAATAAGGAAAAAGACACCGCGTGGACTCCCGTGAAGAAACACGAAGTTCCACGGCACACCGCAAGGACGGCAACGGCGCCACCATCGCACTTTCGAGATATCCCGGCCGACACACTTCGGAAAGCCGAGAAATTAATCTGGCAGAAGAGCCAGACCGAAGCGTTCGGTGAAGAATTAGAAGATATCAAGCGCGGGAGGACCGTCACCAGGAACAGCCGTCTGCACAAGTTGGCACTCGTCATCGAAGACGGATTGTTGCGGCTGAAAAGCAGGATTAGCGCGGTGAAAGGAGTCGACGTCACCCGCCTATCGCCGCCGGTACTAGACGGAAACCGGCATGAGGTGAAGCTCCTAATTGACGACATCCACCGAAGACTGCATCACGCCGGAGTAGAAGCAACAATCAACGAGTGCCGCCAGTATTATTGGATCCTGAGAATACGACCAGTCACCAAGATGATGCTGCACCGCTGCACCCCGTCCGTCCCGACGGAAGACGTCCGTCACGACCTGATCTGCAACGACCCGGCGGACGCTGCACGGCGGGAGAATGTTCCGGACGACACGACGCAGCACATTGTACATAGTTATAAATAAAATTTTTCCCCGAAATAGTTAGATAAGTTAGGTCTTAATTTTGTATAATTCGTATTTAATATGTGATTATTTGTTTGACGTGTGATCTATTTGTAATTTGTACCTTTATTTGTAAATAAATGTATTCGTGTGCGTGTTTTCTTAACCCAAATACCGGCTCCAAATAGGTAGGAAACAGGGCGAGAGAGTTCTAAAAAATAAATAGATAAATAACAGAACATTCCCGATTCCTCGCTCCGTCTTTGTCCCACCGCCTCCGTCCCGCTCGCACAGCCGACCGCTGCGGTTGGACGAACCGACTCGCGGCGCCGCGGCCAGCGCGCCGCGAGTTGCGAGTGGGGCTACGGGATTAAAAACGGAGCAGGATCGCGCGAAAAAACCATTCGGGATCCAGACGCGGACGAAGAAAGAACACTCAAGAACTCTCTCAAGAACTCTCTCAAGCCCTGAAGATTCAAGATAGGACGCCTAATTGCAACGAATTGAAGGAGCGGTATTCGGAATCAAGAAAACGAGCACCTCGAAGTTCCGAACAACACATCACCGTCGTTTCACTGGCAATCCCAGCACACCGTACTACGGACGGAGTGAATCCACACCTAGGCCGGCTGTTTCTTTGACGTCACACACATACAGTCCACTCTTGCCGGCTTAGGACATTGTGGTAGCCCCGTCCCGTATAATACCCTTTCTTTATAACCCTATATTGTTAACATTATTTTAAAAGACCAGCAGGGCTAGCATGCGCACCGCGACAAAATCTTTTTGTGATGCAAGAACAGGACACGGCTACGATTATGTATACGTTTGTCTCATTTTTCACGACATAAAGAGTAGAGCTATGCTATGCTAGTTAAGATCTGCATGTATTCCACATAATGTTTGCAATAAATGAATTGAGTATTGAGTAGACAAGATTTTGTCGCGGTGCGCATGCTAGCCCTGCAGGGTAACACAATAACAAGTTAATTAATCACCATTTATTGATCAGAAAACAAACTTTCCTCCGTTAATAACTTGCGTAAACAAATTAAAGCTCTCGAGGACATTCGAGGGACGTTCACCGAGTCCCACTTTCGCTGACCACAGTGTATAGCGAATAATTCATGATTAAATCGGCATATTTTTTTTTTTTTATTGAACTTGCTGACGAGACGAGCAAGTCGCTCACCTGATGTTAAGCTTCACGTTCATAACAGTTCAGTGCCATCCAGAATTATGAACTTCAATAATTAAAAACCACGAGCGTCAATGCACTGCGCTCGTCACCATGAGATATTAGATGTTAAATCTCTTTATACCCGGTGATTACGCTGGAAAAATTGCCCTTGAATCCGGAACACAGTAAAGTTTGCGAACGACTGTTTGGCGGTTGAATAACTGGCAAAGGTGTGGTACCAGGCGGACTCTGCAGAAGAGCCCTACCAAATTAATGACTATGACCGAGACTTGTTGTACTTCACTTGAAATAATAAAAACTAACATATTATACATTATGTGCAGCTAGAGCCAAATTTTCAGATAAAAAAAGTATGCATTTGACAGCTTTATATTTCACCGTAAGCCTACCTTATACAAAGTTATGTAAACTAGCAAAATCTTCAAGATGGAGCAGAATTTAGGATTACCATTCAGCTATTTACAATGTTAATGCATCTTTCTGGAGCATTCTTAGCTTAGTTTGCTTCGAGTATAGCACAGATGAACCAGATACCTCGTCACGCGGGTTTTGGTCCGATCAAAAGTCACCACAGTTTGAGGAAAGCACGGGGTGCGCGGAGTGTGACAAATAATTCCCATTGGCTATCATCAAGGTTACGCCCACCACTGTACCGAGTTAGTACGTTCCGTAGTGATGGGGCGAACACTTGGGTCGACTGCCGCTCTGCCATAGTAATCGCACTCACTCGAATCTCAACTCACTAACATAACATTACTACACAACACCATTAAAGTACTAATTCTTCCTCAGTGTCGTGCACTCGCGGATTTCCTGAATCAGTGTGTATTGTCACCGTACGGATGTGTAAATCTAATTCAAGATGGGATTGAAAACTGAGAATCATATTTCCTACACGCTGCATAATAAAATTATCTACTATTAGTTTCTATTGACGCAACATTGTTGTAAAATTCCTAGTATTTAACTGCAACGGTAACGACCGGAAGCATCAAGCAAGCGCGTGCGACTAAAAAAATCATAAACTCGCATCCCTTCGGGAGCCCCGCGGATCACAGACTAGATAATAATTACAACGCAGCGCGCGGCATCAAAAGATGCCGAAAGGCGATGCATCTTTTGAAAGACCGCGCCGCGGCTTTCTGTCAAAGAACAAAGAACCCTTTCGGCAATATCACCAGGGTCGGATTTAGGTACGTTGAAAACGATAGCACAAAAATTATAAAAGAATATTCATTATTTTAAACCTATTTCCAAAAAAACGGAAAGGTTCTCAAGTAGAATGTTTAAGAAAAAAATAATCAAAGGATGAAGAAGGCTACAGACGGCCACGGGAATTGATGAAATGCAATGATGCGTATTTACGAATTTTAGTGAAATACGCATCACTGAGGATTACCAAATAATTTTTTAAATCGGTTCATAAACGACGGAGTTCCGAGTAACAAAAAAATTAATAAAAAAAACTACTACTTGAGAACCTCCTTCTTTTTTTGGAAATAGGCTAAAAATAATAAAGCATACTATATTTTTTTATAAATACTATCCTTTTAAAATGTTTGTGCTATCGTTTTCAACGTACCTAAATCCAGCCCTGCTTCTGATTTTTAGGGTTCCGTAGTACTACAAGGAACCCTTATAAGTTCGTCATGTCCGTCTGTTTGTCTGAATCCTTTACAGCCTTATAACTTTTAAAGTTATAAACTTACATGCATGAAATTTTGCACAACGATAGTCTAAGTATAGACATACAGTTTCGGAAAATAAAAAAAAAGCTTTTGTTTTTAAATAAGGGTAGCTCCCATACATGTAAAGGGGGGGTAAAAAAAAAAAAAACACTGCTCCCCATCATGTTGGGTGTCGTTGAATAGGTACTTATTTGTAAGGTGACAATTTTGACAGAATTAAAAAAACATACTTTTATTTAATGAGGTGGCTGTCATACATGTAAAGAGAGGATAAAATCGCCTGTACCCCGCATGTATCCCGGGTATCATTAAATAGGTCTTTTAAAATGATGTTAAGGTTTCCTATACCATTTTTTTATCAAACGTACTGCTTGCGAAATATTGGCCGACAAAGTTGCTTGCAATGTGTTCCCCCCCCCCTGCCATTTCTAAACTATGCATCTCAGAAACTTGTAATCTTCCATGTTGATAGATCTTAGTAAAAACTTTCTTTTAAAATTATTTTGGGCAACATGTGATAACTACTTTTTGAGTTATGCTGTAATAGCGGATAAAAACTTCAAACATCCTACGCACCTACGGAACCCTACTAAGCATGGCCTGACATGCTCTTAACAAGTTATTTTCTCTAGTCTCACGCACATGCTAGATGCTGCCGGTCGATTCTATCGTGATTTCGTTGCTTGTCGAGTTTAGTCTAAGCAGAAGGTCCCGAGTGCACAGTTTAGTTAGTTAGAATTCATCAGTGTTCTAATCCCTTTACGGTATGGTGAAAATCGAAAATGCAAGTCTGCGTTTTGTTTAATGAGTCACAACACTACTTTATACGTGCGTTCGCCAGAAAGGGACAACTGCATGGGATATCCGCAATGAGGAAAAGGGATAAGTGACGACATGTCCATTATACGCTGAGCTCTGCTGTCTTGTAAAACTGAATTATTTTACTTACCGATGAAAAGTTATTCCGTCTTTTTTGTAGTTTGAGTGCGCGGATGACTTTCTACACAATTTCACTGCACAGATAGTCATTTTTGTTTACTGTTGGTTATCAGGAAAATAAAACAACCGTCATATTTTGTAAGCCGCACGCACGCACGCACAGCTCTGGCACTTGGTCGGTACTGAGGTTCAATGTTTGGGGCGGCGTCTTATATAAGTCTTATAAAACTTATGTGTTGCGCGCTAGGCTCGTCCTAGACTAGGTATCTAGTTCTATTCATCTGTGGAGTATAGGTAGGTTCAAAATAATTTAACCGCTAACTATTCCTTAGTCCGAATTTGTTGTTATGTCGAGGGTTTTTTTTATTCGATCCAGCTCGTCGAGACCGGTAAAAAACACTAAGTGAAAACAGTCGTATTGTAATTAGATTTTGATTACATTTAAATGGGGCTTTGTAGTGTCCTATTTTGAACCATCAAAATTGATTGTCTGTAAAAAAAGGGCGAGCGTGCATGATAGAATTTATCAACTATTTTTATTTATTTATTTTTTATTTATTTATTTAGATGCACAAAACATTGTTTTTTTTTTGTTAGACGAACCCTGTGCCCCACACTAGGATGAGTCCTGTGTCGTGGGATCCAGTGCCTTCCACTCACAAAATAGAAAAGTGATATTAGTAGACTTAGTCAAGTATTATATTTAAATGATTAAAGAGCTTATGACATTTCCCCCACGCAGGCCGCCACTATGATTAAAGTATAACGCGTTTTATGGAAAACCAGCACCCGTATCATTCATTGATAAACAGAAAACTCATTATATAAATACAACCTTCTGGTAAAGTCCCTACATTGTTTGTACTGTGGTGCAGTTTCAAAGCACATAAAAACATTAAACATCCCGGTGGGTCACGACCGCGCGATGGCCCAGGACACGACCTTCAATACTGCTTCCGCACTTTTCTTTTTTATTTATTTAAAAGGTAAGGTAAGGTGTGATCATACAATTATATTGTTATTTTGAATAATTTTGTATAAACAAAAAACAATTGTCAAAAACAAAGTCCTACTACTAAGTGTCAAAGTCCTACTGCGTAGCGCTAGCAATGCGTAGAGCTAAGCGATCAATTATTATTTTATTTTTTTTAATTTCTTATTGCAACATAGAATAATAATTATAAAACAATGTCGCATTTAGATTATATCCTTAAAATATACAAAGTTAATGTAAATAAAATATTCAATATCTATAAATGATTAGGCTCAGAATAGGCTATATTTATGTATATTTTTTTATTCATCTCCACATACTTACTCGCGGGTCCGTGCTCTTTGTCAACTTATACAATATTTTGTCAACTATTATTTATCCTAATCCTAATAATATATGCCCTATTCGAATGTAACTCTGTCTCTCTGTCTATCTGTTTCGCTAAACGGCTGAACGGATCAAGCTGAATTATTGCATAGAATAGCTTAAGGGGTCGGAGACGGACATAAGCTACTTTTTTTTTGGAGCTCCACGGAAACAATGTCGCCGGGAACAGCTAGTATAACATAAAACTAATAAGTACTGTGACTACGAGAGGAATACAATGAATTAATTTTTACTATGTTGTAAGTACATTGTATTCCGCCAAAATTTGATCTGACATTTAACATAAATATCCAATCTCAGATTAAATACATCTAATTGTGCAAAATGCTTCGCGAGGCGAACAAAAACCACACCTCGGAAATAAAAAATTGCTATTTAATGTTGTCAGTTTTTTGTTTCTTAATTTGTTACCTTTTGTGACAAAGTTATCTTTCGTTTACACTAAATATCCATATTTTTTTTCAAAGATAAATTAATTCCAAAGTATCTACGTAAAAAACTCCTAAGTTTCCTAAGAAGTCGAAAATACCATTAATTCATTGCAAAACTATCTCCAAATACTTTTTAGCAATAACTAGGATTTTGTACGCCGGAGATACAGTGGAACACAACAAAGACACGACCCAGACCAAGAACAGATAATTTAAATTCTAAAGGGACTAGGGACCGATCCCGATACCTACTCATAAGGCAGACTCTGCCAACTAAGCCATAACATAAGTAGTATCTGGAAAAAAACTGTACATAAAAAATAGGTATTTGCAAAGTAATTCACACCGGAATATAGCATGTCATGAAATCCGAGAACATAAAATGGTTTGCAAATAGCCATTCCCAGGGTGTACTTGTAATTATATGTATTCGCGAGGCGAGACGGAACTCCAGACGAGCTTTGAGTATGACATCGCAAAAATGCAAATGGGGTGTTATAGTTCAACGAACGAAGGCAGTGAGGTAGGTAGTCGGCTTATTCCCTTGAGTGGCAGCCTGGCCACCTCGTGGTGTGCGTTGTTTTTGAATAAGTGGCGCCCCCGATCATCAAGCATCGAAATATGGACGATTATTTTTGCTACTGACAACATTCTATTTTCTTTGACTGTCCATTAGCCACAGTGTAGAATTACGCGATTGGAAATGACAAAAGTAGAATTTGAACAGTTGATAGTGACGAAAAAAGAAATGGCTGTATTCCATCTCAAATTGTAAAATGTGGACTATGTGAAAGAGAATTATTAATAATATGCTTTTTGAATGGAAAGCATAAATAGAGATATTTTTGAGCTTGAGAATGTGAGGGGAGCTGATAGAAAGAAATATACTGTATACTAGCACTATATCAACTCTTTCGCTTTGCTGTCATAATATGCATCGCTCTTGCGTCTCCTGTCATTATCGTCTATCACGTCTCCTGCCAATTCACCTGTCAGACCTGCCGTTCCGTTGCCGTCCTCTGTTTAGGATTTATACTAGAAATAAAATAATTAAATAAGATTTGTAAGTCGCAACAGACGCTTTATCTGCTCAATACCATTACAACTAAAAAAAATAAGCCGCGGACGTGGCGTCGGAAGCTCAGATTTGACAAATATTTGGCTCGCATATACCCTTCCACAGGTCGTCATGGTCACAGAATTCTCCTTATAAATAAGGTCATGGTCCACAATGTCACGATGTCGCAACTTATGAACGCCTCCGATAAATAATTGTTCCTAGCTAATATTCTATCGGCAGTATCTTACCACCTCGTGTTTTAGAGCCTGTGATTAACAACCGATAGTCCAATACAAGTCGCTATCCCTTGTAATTGTTTCACTCATAATAAAATTAGGCTTTCATTTCACAGGCCGTTTCTCCTCGGTTTACAACTCTATCCTTCTTTTATTGAACGAATTTGAGCTCTGCAATTTTATACGTAGAGTCGTTTATTCGATGGTTTGGTAAAGGGAGTCAATACCGATTTGCAGACTGAAGGCAATTTCAATCTATTGTAGGTACTAATTTAGGAGGGCTCGAACAGTTGATGGACAATTTAAGTTTTGAACAATTACAATGCTCTGCAATGCAATTACTTTAGCTTTAGAATTGGCTTATGGGTTATTAATTTTAATAACTTAATTTGAGTTAAGGAAGGCGTAATCCCGTAAAAATTTTTTTTTTTCCTCCTCATTACACCTCATTAGTTATTAGATTAAACCCCTAAAGCATAAAACACATGACAAACACTGACCGCTCGAGAGAAAAAAAAAAGGGGATATATGTTTCTCTATCTTTCTCTCTCTCTCGGATAATCTAATAAGAGTATTCTCCGGTAATAATAGCTAATTTCATAAAATGATAATTTCTATGATTTTTTTAAATGCTCTTCCGCAATTGCAAAAATTGCAATTAAATTGCAATTGCAATTGCAATTTCTAGCAATTGGAAAACTTGTTAGCAATACGAAGGAATTAAGTATACACAGCATTTTTTTTTTTACTTTGCTCAAAACTGTATACATAATCAGGTGTTAAATTAAGTTTTGGGTCGAAACCAATCCAATCCAATTTTGGTTTGGATCATAACGGACATGCAGTGTATTTTATTTTCTACATACTTATTTGGAAAAAAACTTAAGAGTACGTATTCAAATAAAAAAAAAATTGATATACGTACCCCGAATACTGAAACGTTTGTTAACTTTGACGACAGATTAAGTCTATTGCTGTCTTTGTCATTTGCTTAGTGCCAGACAAAGGCAGTATTAGAATTAATCTGTTGTCAAAGTTAACACACGTTTCAGTATTCGGGGGTTACTTTTCTAAATATTATCGTAACTAATATTATAAATGCCAATGTAACTCTATCTCTCTGTCTATCTATCTGTATATCTGTCTGTCTATCTGTCTATCGGTCTATCTGTCTCTGTCTGGGTGTTTGTCGCGTTATCACGGCTGAACGGATCGACCTGAATTTTTGCATAGATATAGTTTAAGGGTAGGGGACGGACATAAGCTATTTTTTAGTAGGTCCACGCGAACGAAGTTGCGTGTAACAGCTAGTTTTTTAAATAATCGTCTGTACATAAATAATGTTCTTTCGTGTTATAAAAAACTGTTCCTATGAGCCACGTACAGACAGAATAAGCACAGAAGGCTCCTTGCAAATTGACTTTTGAATGGAGACTTCCGCTGCGTCGCAATAAAGTTAATTTTGGTACGCGCAATGAAGCGTATACATATAACAGCTATAATATAAGTTTTATAAGCACTTATTATTTATTTATTAAGGAACAGCAAACATCCATATTATAAAATTAGCACTTAAGTGGTAGCATAAATAAACTTAATAATAATACAGCCCACAGATAATATAGGCGATCAACTTTATAGCTCCAGAGGTTTTTGGTTCACTGTAGATATAGAAACTTACATTTTACAAGATTTTATTGAACAATCATAGTGAAGTCTGCAAAGATGCTAATCATTCTACGTAATAAATAAAGATAATCCGGACTTGACTGTGACACCACTTTGGCCAGTAATTCGGCTTTAATGCTTGATGACAAAAGCAAAATGAGTCGAAACGTCCTCTAGAATGAGCAGTACGTCCTTACTGCCTTTACTAAGAGCTTTTTCGGTTTATTGCATTAATAAACATTATTTCAGCGCTCCATACTGGCGTAGTTATATATAATAACGTTTCGCATTTAGATGCACTCTTGTACCTAATATATAGGGTTACTAGCTGCGCCCCGCAGTTTTACCCGCTATTCTACAGGAACGGTAAAAAAAAAACAGGATGAAAAGCCTATGTGCCAGGGAATAAGCTACCTCCGTACCAAATTTCATACTAATCCGTTCAGCCGTTACAGAGTCGAACGGGAACAAACACACTTACATACTTACCTACTTAAATACTTACGCAAGTGCGTAAGTATGTAAGTACGAAAATAAATTTGAATTAGATTATAAATACGTGTGTGTGTGGGTGTGTGTGTGTGTGTGTGTGTGTGTGTGTATGTTTGTGTGTGTGATAAGGAAATGTGTGTACTTACACACTAACTTTCGTATTTATAATATTAGTGTGATAAGGAAAGAGTATGCTAAGCCGAAAAGGTTTTGGTGTTACAGGTATCCATAGGCGACGTTGATCGCTTACCATCAGACGGCCCGCCTGCTTGTTTGCCATCAACGGTATAAAAAAAAGAAATTGAGAAATATGAGCTCTTCCATAGAAAAATGACAATGGTACTCGACAAAATGACTGTGTTTATATATGTTCACCTACACTGTGTACACCAATAAGATGACAAAAAGTTCACACAAATAAAAGAACTAAATCCTAATCCTAAATAATATCCTTGTGGAATTAACTGCATCTCTGTCTCTCTGTAGCTTTGATATTACATATATATATAATGCAAAGTCTTATGGATCGGAGAAGGACTTTGGCTTTTTTTTGTATGACTAGGCGAACAAAGTCGCGGGCGCGAAGCTTAGGCTAGATTTTTCCACTTCAGATAACTGTTATAAGATGCTGAGGTCTGATATGACATATATTGTTTTTTTTTTTTTTTTTTATGTCAATGTCCCGATATATTCTGAGAATAAAATTTATTCTCATTTTGGTCCACTCTTAGTGGTTTTATATCGCCCTTAAATAAATGCGAAAATGTGGACAACTGTGGACGAGACAAAGGGTCTTAATTAAATATTTATTTAGGTGTTACTTTCTATTATGTTAAATAGAAAACGATTCAGCCGATAAATGACTCACAGATGTCATTGTTGAAATCTGTAAACGCGATATACGCAGCTTTCGACCGAAACCCTTCGTCGGTTGAATACTAATTACTTACCAATACGTATGAGGGTTCTGTATGATTTACATAAATAATTGCTAAGTTTTCGTTTTAACTGACTGAGAATGGAGACAGTGAGTTTGTTAGTGTGTATTTCTTTTATTGCCTCGTGTAACCTAAAGTGCTTGAGATATTTTGGAGTGTCCGTATCCGTAGTCACATTGATGACATTGAAAACTGATCTACAAGCCCCTTAATGAGGGGAAAATGGCCGTAATACCACGTTGGATGGCAATGCTAAGTTTTTGCTCAAAATATAATCTGGTCTTTCGCTGCCATTGTTTTAATTTTAAGCAGGTTGGTTTAAGTTCATATTTTATTAAATATTTTTTCTTGCAAATACACCCCTACCTAAAACGAACTGAAAAACTGTGGTGCAATGTTACACTTACATTAGTGGGTAAATGCAAACTTTTAAGAAAACATTTTTTGAATGAGCATAGTAGTTATTTGCCCCGGATTAATACCTCAGACCCCGGAACTATCTGTCAGGCACAGTAGTAGGAGGCCATCGAAGGCGTGGTGTAGCCTGACTATACCCCAATATAGCTGCTTAATGTAGCCCAATGTATCTGTGGATTACCTTTCGTTATCAAAAAAGGAATCTATAGAAATAGATAATTAAACTAAGCCTAGTCGGGCTTGTACTATTACGTCCCGTATAGACCTCAATTAAATTTGGTTTAAAAATATGTAAATACTTATAGTTATAATTTCAATAAAAAATCACACTAATATTATAAATGCGAAAGTTAGTGCGTAAATATGTTAGTATGTAAGTATGTTTGTTCTCATTCACAGATGTGATCTGTGTTCTCATTCAACTCTGTAACGGCTGAACTCATTTGGATTAAATTTGGTATGAAGGTAGGTTATATCCTAGCCTTGTGACCTTCTGAGCTGTAGGTTATGGGTAAGACAAATATTGGTGTGATGAACATGGATGTTTGTTCTTTCTCTGGGTCTTTCTATGTACTCTATGTACGTATTAAAAAAGAAAAATGTTTTCTATCAGCTATCTGGTTCCCATAGTACAAGCATACTTAGTCTGGGGCTAGATGGCGCTGTGTGTGAAAAAACGTCAACCAATATTTATACCCTGGATGAATACATAGGCTACTTTTCATGCCGGTTTTTTTTGTTTTCTGTAGAATGGCGGGTGAAACCACGGGTCTAGTATGTTATAAATACATTATTTTATTTTAATTTAGCTATAATTTCATGTATCTACATGAAATTAAAAAATCAGAAATTCTTCGGAAAACTGCCGATTTTTTTTAATGGTTTTCGCTGACGTGACGAGCAAGTCGCTCACCACATGTTAAGCGCCACGCTTGCCCATAACAGTTCAGTGCTATCCAGAATTTTGAATGTCAAAAGTTTAAAGCAATTCGTGGCTGTGAAATGCGCTCTTCACCCTAAGGAACTACATATTACCGGTAATTACGCTGGAAACATTGCCCTTCAATCCGGAACACAGTAATCTTTGTACACTACTGCTTGGTGGTTGAATGACTGGCAAAAGTGTGGTACTTTTCCAGGCGAACTTTGCAAAAGAACCCTATACCACTACAAATACCTACCACCTAAATACAAGTAATATAATTTAAAAAAAACCGACTGCAACATGTCACTCCTGACATAGAGGAGTCCAACGACACCTCACTCATCACAATCGGTTCAGGTACTATAGGAACACAAAAAAATACTTATGCATATACTCACACCCTATAAATATTACCCTTCTTCTTGGGCAATCGGGTAAAAAGTGAAAACTAATGCGCGTATTTGGTGCGGCTGGACTACCATTTAACAAAAGAGAGACAAAGAGAGAATACATTTTCTTCTTATTTTCTCACGTTGATCCTTCGTATTGCACACGACCGTTATAGCTATAACAATAGTTTATAAACGCTTTCCGCCTAATATAATAGAAATATTCGGGTTTTCCTTCTCGAATGTTTCCTGGAACCCTAATTTGTCTGTCTGCACGTCTGGCGCACAATACAAAGTAATTGGTCCCGTAATTAGGGCGATGGTGATTCACGTACTTTCATAGCTCTTTGTGTGTTGTAGTGCGCGTTAATTTATATGTATAAATGTCATGTGAAGTACTTACCTAATGTGTCGAGGTAGTAGTGCACTCTGTTAAGGGGGTGATTTATCGACCAGTCCATTTCAGGCTTGCATCACGCACTGCGACATATTTTGATCAATTCCCAACATCGGTCGATAAATCTGCGTCAACATTTTTTTCAATAATCGAATCAATATACTAGTTGTATCACAGCTTCCTTGACATTTTTTTTTATAATACTGAAATCATCATCATCATCATCAGCCAGAAGACATGCACTGCTGAACAAAGGCTTCCGTGGGAACCATCATCTCCGCGTTTGGCGGGTGGCTTAGGGATCGAAGAACGAGTTGGCGATTAAACGGCCACATAATTTTATTAAATGTCCCACATATTTATATTTATCTACATAATCCAAACTAATATTATAAATGCGAAAGTAGCTCTGCCTCTCTGTCTGGGTGTTTGTGCTGAACGGGTCGACCTGATTTTTTGCATAGTTATAGCTTAAGAATAGGAGACGGACATAGGCTACTTTTTTTGTAGGTCCACGCAAACGAAGTCGCAGGTAACAGCTAGTATAACATAAAACTAATATATACTGTGACTGCACACTGTGAACTACTTATTATATTACTAGATGACAATGAATTACTTACACCACGCGAACGAAGTCGCGGGTTAAAACTAGTTATATATATTTAAAAGTGCACGGTGACCCTAACGCGGAAGAGTAACAAAGGGGATAGTGGTGGAGTTTTCCAGTTGCGATGAGCCAAGTTTAGTGGAAAAATTGGCTAAATAATGCTTAATGCAAGTGCAATTACGCAGTTTAGTCATACACTTCCGCGATATTATATGCCATTGTCTGTCTAGGTACTTATTTAAAGTAGGTAGCTAGAGATGGGTACAATTTTCTTACCTATTTATTACTAAGATTTAATGGTTTTAGTTTTCAACGCTTTTGTAACTAGGAGTTCACATTTCTTATATTAGCTCTAATAATTTCAGTTAGCACATTGGCACAAGACTCTCCGTCAACCAATGGTATGGTGGTATGAAAGGACCAATCAGCGCTCAATACCCCTAAAGAGGATAGTCCTTCCGCGAGGTTTTGGCGCATTCGATATTTGAAATTGTATAGCTGTCGCTCTGTTTCTCGTGCGTGCGATAGAGAGAGATAGTGAATTTTCCTAACTTTATGATAAAATTAGCGTTTCGGGGGTAGTCTGTTATAAACCCCTAAATCTTAACCAAATCTTTTGGTTTTGGTGTGTATGACTTCGATAAGCCATAATCTATGCCGCTATGTTTTTTTTTTCAAAATATGTTTATGGTATTCTAATAACAACTACTTTTCTTCACCGTATTTTCGACACAAAAAATATCTCATTTCAAGTACCTATAACAACGAAGACATTGCGAAATTAAAATTAAAGAAAACACACGTATACAAGCAAAATTTTGCACGATGTAGATAACATGGTCTAAAATCAGACTACGCTTTTTGTATGGACAAGATGGCGATATACTCTATTCTTAGGGAGACCGGACACGATCAACTGTCAATCGTCAGTCAATTTTTTTGTCAACCGCAGTCAGTACCGTAGTAGAATTTGGCAATAGCTTCAACCGAATTAGAAAACGATCAATGGGCTGCGTTAATGACCATCAATCACGTAAATATTGACAATAGCCATTAATCGTCTCGGTCTCCTTTATTTTTCGTCTGCTTGCACCTGAAATACATTAAATAAGTTTGATGTAATATGTGGACACTAAGTCGATAATGGCATATGTGGTCAGCCAATACAGGCTATTCAGCGCCGCAAGCAAGCTTCATAATTGATCAGCAGCAGTCGTTAGCCAGTCCTGTGACTAGCGGAGTGTGTAACAGGTCGTCTACAGTGCGACCAACTTGCCTTTACAGATGAATGGGGGAGCTACCATCGGATTTTGTGGACAGAACTAAAAACCCTTTTTGCTTCTATCATTTGGACATCTGTATACGATAAGTTGGTCGGTAAAGTCGAGATGAACGGCTAGTATGGAACGGTCGCTCACTTCTGGGGAGAGGGGGTGACTTGTTCGAGCCTTCTGAAACTAAGCAGGTTCGAATGTGCGGCCGATTCTCTGCATATACACACTGTACATAACACTAAGTATTCTAGGTAGGCTTAAATGAAAACATTTCTTCAAGATCGAGGTGATCTATCCTCGACCAGTCCGTCGTTTACCATCAGGTGATTTGTTAACCAAACGTGGAGAGGCTTTGTCCAGTAGTGGACGTCTAAGAGCTAGCAAGAAAAAAATTATAGTAAATAATTTTAACAATATTTATAAAACAAGCGACTTGAGAACCTCTTCCTTTTTTCGGGAAATCGGTTAAAAAAACAGACTTCATCACAACCACTTATTTAAATTTGCTTCGTGATAATCGTTTAATAATAATAATCAAGATCATCTTGGTGCTACCCGTGAAATACGTATCATTGAGGAGTTCCGGTGGCCATCTGTGGTCTTCTTCATCAATTCCACTTATTCAATTGATACTTTCTGACTGCAAAACCTTGACTTGTTGATGAAAATATCAAAATATATGTGTGCCTATAATATTTGATGTGTGACGATAAATTACTCATGGATCTCAGACAGAGCTGAATTTTAATTAACATGCGATCGAAGTATATTATTACAAATAAAAAAAGAGTTTTCTAAATCGATTCATAAATCATGGAGACCTGAGGTAACCAATATTTAAAAAAAAAAACGGTCGAATTGAGTTTTTTTTTTGAAGTTTTTAAAAAAAAGGTTGAATATGCGAGCGACAGACAGTGAAAAGCGTGAAAGCGGTCGTAAGAAGGTCACAATGTTCCAATTTCATTCATTTGCAACAATGTTCCAATGAAATTGGAACATTGTTACAAAGTGTGGCAGCAACTCTAATAAGACTGTAATACTAATAAAATAATAAAAACCTAATATGACGTAAAGAACATAGAAATTATAACTGGTTCACTACTGATAACTGTCAGTTTCGGAGTTGTAGTCGCTTATAAATAAAATTAATAAATATAAAAATATACATTCCACTTTATACACATCGCTTTCAATTATCGCTTTACAAATTATTTTCGAATTATTTCAGTTTTCTCTCGCCTTAATATTTACGACTTTAAATAAGATTTACTAATTCAAATAAGAATCATGCTCCTTTAGAATAAAGATAATTTTAAATTTCAGGGACGGCGATGAAAGTACATGCGACATTTGTGAACTTTATGTCGACATTTTCAATTTTATGTGACAACGAAAATTTGTATTCGGAGGTATTTGTTGCAGAATAAGTCTTTCATACATATATACCAACTTATCTGGAAGTGTAAGTGGAGCTACCATCGTCTTTTCTAAACAAAATTAACAGATACCTATAAAAAAACTTTTTGCCAACTCTATGGATAAGTTCGCACTTTTTTTATTAATATTGTTTTATTTACATTTTTTTTAAAATTGCGTATCATGATGATGGCAGGTCAATCACCGGCGAGAGATAAAGCCCGGTACTCACTTCAGCCGTGCCGAGAGGTAAATTCCATTCTGATTCCCTGCCGTCATGTGATCTCAAATAAGATTCATTTTACCTGACTGCCTAAGAAGAAGGGTAATGTTTTTGGAGTGTATGTAACAAGGTTTGTGTATTCTTATCACAGATCACACTAGATACCGCATTACGAGATTCGTTGTTCCTAGTAAAAGTCACCAAAGTTTGAGGAAGGCGCGGGTCGCGGGGAGTGCCACCAAGCGCTCTCATTGGCTACCTCAAGATTACGCCTACTCGCGCCTAACAATCGACCAATCAATGTAATTTTTTATAATTTCATTTGGACTGACGCGTGGCGAGCTTCGAGCGTCCTGAATGCAGATTCTGGGGTGTGATCTGTGGTTCTTATATTACCTCCTGTAACCTAAATGCTTAGAACTAGTAGTTCGCGCCGAACTGAAACTTCGCGACCCCTATATCTTCACAACCCCTGGACCGATTCAGCTCATATTATAACCTTAAAAATCGTATTGAAATGAACTACAAATGCCTACAAAATTTAATAAAGATCGGATCAACGGTTCGCAAGTTATCATCGGACAAATATACACACAAACATACAAACATACATACAAATGCCGATTTGTCCCAGTAAACTCTGAGACTTTCGCTTCGCTCGCTCAATTAATCATTCTAAGCCTGAGCGGCTTGAACGATTTTGACGAGTTACCTGTCGGTGGATTTCTTTTTACGTCCAGAGTGACATTAGGCTACATTTTGCAGTCGGGTATTTAGTTTTTCTTTTAGTAACATTATTTTTGTCTTTTATTGTTTGGTGACAGATCTGTCCTTGTCTAATCCCACTTTTTACCCGACTTCAAAAAAAGGAGGGTTATGAGTTTGTTACTTAAAAATGTGATGATGTCTGTGTGAAGACACGCGCAACATGAAAGTCAACATGAAAGCCAAACAATCATTATTAAAAGAATAACAGCTGCAAAATGTAGTCTCTTGTAAAAACATAATCTTTGATTTGAGCAGGGTATCTATTAAATTCCTAAGATGCTCAAAAACACGCCGAAAGCCTAAAAACATCCGACAAACACTCACACCCTAAGCAAAGCAGTAAGAATTACACCTTTTCCTTTACACAGTTGTATTGCCATAAGTATGAACTGGCCACTATCTATATTAGATTTGGTCTCAGTACACAGAATGCGATCCGATCGTCTGCTCCGATCGGAATATCGTGCGATCCATGAGTCATGGTGCACGGGTACCTTGAGTTTTTTTTGGTCTGCTGGCGATGATGATCGTGTGCTTTCCCTCTCACGCCAACTTACTCGCACAATGCGTGCAAGCTAGACAGCACCATCGATACCAAAGCTGCATGTGGTATGAGCTGCCGCAGTACCCAACGCAATAAGGTCCTTGGATCGCACGAAGTTTAGATCGGACCGGATATTCTGATCGCATTCTATGAGTTGAACTCAATGCTCAAAGCTGAATAGATTCGCATTCTATGTGGAGTGGAATATATACAGTTTTGGCCTTAAGCGTTTGCAACGTTGCAATTGGCGTTTGTTTCTGACTATATTATGTTGTGTGGGAGTTTTATATGAAAAAGAATTAGAATGTAGAATGTAGGAAAAAAAACTTCATTAATTATTGTCATCATTTAGTTCCTCGTTAGTAATAAATATGCCAATCATTATATATCATACCAGTGTCAGTAATGGAATTGGCACTAGCTCCGTATTGCATGCCGGTTGCAAGTCACTCAACGGCGAAGGCATGCAATACGCACACCTACATACGTCGTCTCTACAACGAACTACTAAAAAATGAAGGTGGCACTAAATAAGGGTGATAGTAAACGAATTCATATTTGCACTCGTATAATATGTGAGGATGATGTATAATTATTAGTATAAGAATTAAAATTGTCTGTAGAGCTCAGTATTGCATTGCATGCCGGTTACAGGTCGTTCATCGGCGACAGCGTGCTATACGCACATAAACATACACCATATCTACAACGAACACTCGTATCAATTCCTGCTTCAGTGTAAAAATAATAATTGGACAAATAACAACCCTTATTGCAGCCGATCCAGCTGACCGCACGGATCGCATGCAATAAAATAGTAATACAGAAAAAAAAACTCGGCTGCTCAATAGAAAACTGTCAATAACTCCACAAAATGTATGGAACAGACTTTTTTTCTCTATTTCAGGCTTGGTCCCATACTAAAAGTTGTTAATAATTATGAGTACTATGAGCTCTTTTCGGCTTAGCATGCCCTTTCCTTATAGCCCTGTAGACTTAAAGTTCTAGTGTAGTGTGTACTGAAACGCGCAAACGAAGTTTTTCGCTCGAGACGAATGCATTCATTTTTATACCTCGAAGCTTTGATTGGTCCTGTTAAGACTGCAGCTATAATTATTCCTCTCAATAATTATAATATTGGTATGGAATTATTTATTAGCAGGAAAAATGGGTGCACTAAATCAATAAAACAAGGTTTTATATTGGCACTCGTAGCATCGCGTTGCGTTAGCGTGTTACCTACATATTTATAAGTTTGTTTAAGTTTGCTTAGATTGGCCACCTCATTCTTGTCCTGGAGAAAATCGCTGAGATGGCATTTTGATATCAGAAAGAACTTTAGTGCCTGCCAACCTTGCTTTAGAGCATAGATGGTGTATTGTAAAAAACAACTTGTCCATATGGTAATGTTTTCCACCTCTCGACCAGTCTCGGCATTTAGTGTATCCTTCCCTGGTCGGGTTACTGCCAAAAGCTGGAGTCTCGCACGCTATTTAAATTTCCCACTCGAAAATTTGCCGGATAGACATCTTGTCACTTGAACTTTGGACGGGGAAGCCGTTTTCTGTTTTGTATTGTAAGCTATTCTAAAGCACGTCTACAAGAGATAAGTGTAGTTTTTCAGGTGAAAGAAAGAAATTCTGCTGAGAACAATATGGCGAGACGATTTGGTCGTCTGTTTGGTGATAAGTATCTTTCTGAGCGATAATTTTAGGTATTATGTTGTTATATTATCTAGAAACAATTATCTGTTGATAGGTAATACTTCTAAGGCTTCTTATTATAGTTTTTGCAATTATTACGTTATAAACACTCTCTTGCACCGTCGATATTTTTAATTAAATAAAATTCTGAGTGTGGCGTTCAAAAATGTTTTCTTTATTACATCAGTTATCAAGTTTTAGTTTAACGGCTTACTTTGGTAAAAATGTAATTATTCCATTTACTTGTCCTCATTAGAAATCATTAAAAATCTTATTTTAAAATATATGTTTTTTTGGTTCTGTCATCTTGTATTGTATGGCGGGAATGCGGGAAACCATGATTACATGACATTTTGTCGGTAAAAAAAACATTGGAAAGACCTCGATTTACACACATTTTTCGCTGGCGCTCGGAACAGCCAGTGTACATTCAAGTGATTATTACATTAATAGTGAGGTAATAATAATATCTAAGTTTGCATGGCACAGAATTTCGATTGATTTCATGGTTTAGATGTAATTAGCAATCATGTAATTTGTTTAACTAAAACTTTTGCGATCATGCCATTTTGAATTTAATTTAATTTTTTATATATACTTTTACATATTTTTGTACATATCTGGAATGTAATCATGAAGCCCTTCATTTTAATACCAAACACAATATTTCTAATGCAAAAAAATAATAATTTGGTTTAGTAATTTTGTTATAGATTCCGCCATATTGGATTTAGTATTATTATTTATTTATTTAGGTACACAAAACAGATATCAATCATTTTCTTAATTAGTATACAAAATTTTAAGTAAAAATCTGAACTGGATTGTAATCCAAAATATGTGTACACAGAAAAGTAAAATAATGAGACTAATGTGATGAAAGTAGTAGTAGAAGTAGTAATAGTACTCCGTATAGCCAAAAACGCAATCTTGTCAAAATCTGAAAAGCGGTTTAGGAGATTAGAGGGAACATATGAACATACTTACATACATACATAGACTGTCAAACTCATAACCCTCTTTTTTCGTAGTCGGGTAATAAAAGTTAATGATGAAATGACAGTAAAATTAGGATATACTATTTACTCATAATAAATTGTCGTAACACACAAATACCATATTGCATTTTTTTTTAAAACGTGTTTTAAATAATAACTCATAATATTTTTACTTTCTTTCGGTAAATTAAAGTAATTAATCGATTCACTTCCTCGTAACGACTGTACTCGACACGAAGCAATACGAATTCAACGGGAATCATTCCCCAAAATAATTTTATGAAATATATTTAATGACAAATCAGAATTAAATAATGCGCATCAAATGTCTTCATTATTCTTATCAGCTCTGAGACGTCCACTACTGGATGAGGCCTCCCTCCTATTGGGAACCTCCCTATAGTAGACAGATGCCTTTGAGATCGCAAAATGTTCACCGTTTACTAAGAGGACGAAATGTCAAAAAAAAATGTGGTGGTGGTATATCGATGATGTCTTAATTAATTTAATTAAATATCAAAAAGTTATTTTTGGTAGCTCCTATTATGGGAAAGAAAAAAAATAACGAAAATATGAACAGAATACTTCGTATAGTAAATGTGTCATTTTGACCTAATAGGTTGCTAAAATCTGTAACCAGCTTCTAAGCCCCAGTTCTTCCCCAGTTTGTAACCAGTTGAATTGATGCTTGATAAATGATTTTCCTGTTCCTGTGTTTATTGCTAAAAATCGTGGTAAATATCTCGTGACAACTAATTTAAATGTAAGATTTATAGTGCCTAAATTAGTAGGTTTTTTTGGTGAGCAATTAAATAACATCTTTATTGAATGGTATAATTATCCGTTGCCGAATTTAATAATAAGTTATTAATTGGTAACCGGAGGCCTATACAAACTGTAATATTGAAATTAATTACGAGCGCACAGTAAATAATTGCTGTGTGGAGAAATGTTATTGGAAATGCTTAACAGAAATATTGGAAAGGGCTCTGTGGTTACAGCTTGTTGAAATGGTTGTCATGATTGGTTTTTGCATAGTCATTTAACAAGTTACAAATATCTTATTTTCACCCGACTGCCCAAGAAGGATAGTAACGTTTTTGAGTATTTAAGTATTTATGTTTGTGTGCTCCTATATTACCTCCTGCAGTCAAACAGGTTGACCGATTTTGTTGATTTTTGTGTTGTTTGATTCCTCTTTATTTATAAGTAATATAATATAGGCTACCCTATATCAAATATTTAGCAGCTCGTCAGCACAATTTATTTCGGGTGCCCTGGTGCAGGACGGAGTACGGCAGGTTGGCGCCAGTGCCGAGAGCACTCAGTAGGTATACTCAGTGCCTTACTGGCCAGGAACTGTGATCATGACTTGTTTAATTGTACGGAGGCAGAGGTTCGCAGAATGACAATATATTTTTATGACACCATTAAGATGCTAGTGATGAAACCAGTGAAATAAGTTAGTAAAATTAATTAGTGTTAGTTAGTATGTTACTTTTTATAAATTATTATTTGTTTGTTGTTGTTTTAAGTTAGTTTTTACTTAGATTATGGTCCATGGGTGGGCGAATTGGAGTAACCTGTAATGCCCACCCAATGGAAAATAATTGATAAATAAATAAATAAATAAATAAATATCTACTGTAAAGGCTTTCACAGTTTTGTTTCGTAGTAGTGATAAGACAATTGTGCCGAAGTGATGTAAAACTGGCAGTCTGTCTAGAACTAGCAAGCTAAGAAAGAGTAAAGTGATTTTGTGGAGAATAAATTTGAAAAAGTACTGTACAAAGTACACCTTGAATATTTTACACTATTAAGATTTAAAACAAGTTTGACTTACTAGTTGATAGTTCTCGGAATTCTCATTTTCATGTAATGAACAAACGGAGCAAAGCATAATAAATACCAAATAACAACTATTGATTAGGTTGCCTAATTTAACTCTAAACATAGTTTAATTTGTAAAAGTGACTTGCCTGTAATATTCAATGTTATTTATGGCCAGTAAATATTTCTGTTCCTAAATGTTAGATGCAGATGCACCTCCCTGAAAGTAATACTTGCGGCGCCCATGTTTCGATATCCAGTATTGACAGCCCCGGTGGCTCAGTTGGTAGTAAACCTACTTTCTGTGCTTCGGGGCGTGGGTTCGATTCCCATCTAGGACAAACATTCATGTGATGAACATTTGGGTTTTTTCTATGTCTGGGTGTTAATATCTATATAAGTATGTATTTATAATATATATATATATACGTATATCAGTCTCTGGCTGCCATATTACAAGCTTTGCTTAGTTTGGGGTCAGATGACCGTGTGTGCAAAAAGTCCCAGATTTTTTTATCTAAGATAATCAATTCGAATTGATAGCCTCTTCGTGAATTCGGTAGAAAATGAAAGGCAAAGTCATACATATACATTTTTCTCAATCTGCAAGCATCGTAATGTATACGATAATTATCTTAAGTGGTAACAACTTTAATCTCATTTCTGATAACGTGCCCTCTGCGAGGCTATTAAGACCATAACGGCTCGGTCACACGATGCGTTGCGGCGACGTCGCGGAAAGAAATGAAATGTGAACCTTATTAGCCAAGCTGCCACCGCAACGCATCGTGTGATCGAGCTGTTAAGCCAGGACCTCATTATGTATGACAAGCTTAATGATAAAGTTAGATCACTATCAGAGAATTTTAAATAAATCGGACAGATCCAAAAGTGTAGGAAAGTATATAGCAATCATTTGCTAGTCATGAATCTTGAAGCAACTGCTTAGGCAATGTTTGGCTCCAGGAAAAGACCTTGCCCAAGTTGGCAGGTTGTATCTTGACCAATCTACTTTTTAGGTGCTGATTTTGGGTAGGGTGGGACTTAGAACGTTTAAGTGTGGAAGCAACACCGCATAGTTTATGGTCAAAAATTTTATGCACGCCTAGTTTTGAAGCTGTAAAATTAAACTTTCGCGTTATATCTTCAGCATAAGCTAAAGTGCAGAAATGAAAGTTGGCAAAGCTCTTAATTAATGGGATTAATAAACATTAAAGGCTTCTCCAGACCTGGCGCTTGTCTGCAGCCTTAAGTTGACGGCGTAAGCATAACGTGTCAGCGGCCCTACAGTGCGTAAACACTGCTTGTCAGTGGCCAAGTGGAGTAAGCAACGGGTGCCGGCTTAGGGTGTCTATACATGGCCTGACCTGACATCGTATGATAGAGATGGCTATATATAAGTTTCTGGGGGAGCGAAAGGGAGAAGCTATAACCATAAAAGTTTGTTTCTTTTGCTCCCGGGAAATTCAAGTCTAGCAGTCCCTTTCACACGGTGTCAGGTCAGGCCATCTAGCGAGGCCTTTATCCGCAGATTATGGTGCAACGTTTCACTCATCGCGCGAAATTCAAATTTTCTTGCGTTTTTTGTCAATTACAGTATAATTTCTCATCGTGGATTTATCGAAACCAATTTTGCGCCAATAAATAAGTTTTTTAAGAAATTACGGGTAAAATGATCATCTAGATAACATTGGTTTAGCTACAAATCTCAATAAGCTGATTTTCATCTTGGTTTTTGGTTTAGTGAGAAATGTACTTATTAGCTTTCAACTTGAATTTGTGATTGGTGTGATTTCATAAAACGATCTATTTATTATCGCAAAATTAGTTTTCATGAGCCTACGATGAGTAATTAAGCTGTAATTGACATAAAACGCAAGAAAATTTGTATTTCGCGCGCCGAGCAAAACGTTGCACCTTAAGAACGGAACCCAAATGTTGTTTTATAATTGGGTTAAGCGATTTTGTGTTGAGTTAAAGTTCAAATCGTTATTCAACTTGAACCTTTTTTGTAATTACATTTAGAAATTTTAATTTCCAGTAAAAATACTGAATGTAAAGAGATTTAACATCTTATGTATCAGGATGACGAGCGCATTTTGTAATGTAAAATCTGAGTGACGATGAACTGTTACGGTAAGCCTGAATCGCTGTCTCGTATGATAGGATCATAGGATCACTTCGATTGAATGCTACTGAGTTGAATTTACCACAAAGAAGTGATCCTATAAGTTTTTTTTTCCTTTTGAGATACGGAATTATAAATGCTTTTCAACAATTTTTTATTTTATGAATAAATTATTATTTATTCATAATTAAGACACAAAAAATCTCTCTTAATTTTAGTCTAGTTTATGATACTCCTCCCTGTATTGTGCATAGCTAAACGAAATTCGTTTAAGTTTACACTAAATAATTACAAAACACACTAAATACAAAAAAAAAGTAACTTCATAATACCGAAAGGCAACAAATCAACTTATTTAATATCCCACCCACACTCCATACTACAAGTAACAACTTAGTCCATATTTACAATACTATACAGTGTGACATGACTTATAACGAACTAGCTTCACTATACGCGGTTTTACTTACTTTTTTATTTTATGTTAGTGAGTGCAGAGCCAATCAAGTCCGTCACTTGATGTCAAGAGTACCAGAATTCAATAGTTCAAAACTATGCGCAGCAATGCATTGCGCTCGTCACCCCGAGTTTTTTTTTTTTTAATATCTATGTACTCAGCAATTTCGCTAGAAACATTGCCCTTCCATCCAAAACAGTAATGTTTGCACACTACTGCTTTGCGGTTGAATTACTGGCAAAGGTGTATTAGTTCCCCAGGTGTACTCCGCAAAAGAGTTTTACCACGAATAAATTACACTAAAATTATAAATGCGAAGGTTTGTGTGTAAGTATGTAAGTGTGTTTGTTCCCACTCAACTCTGTAATGGCTAAACGGATTTGAATGAAATTTGGTATGGAGGTAGCCTACACCCTAGATTAACACATAGGTTACTTTTTATCCTGGAACAATACTCGGTTTCTGTAGAATAGCGGGTGAAACCGTGGGGCGCAGCAAGTGTGGCTTATATAGCCATATTTTTTGATTGCGTTGACTTAGCATGAATGTTGATTTTTTGCATCTTGAAGGGACCGTAGTATTTGATATTAATATCAAAATGATATCTCCAGACTCAGAATCTCTGAAAAATGGTCTTGACAGACAGGCGGACGGACAACGAAGTTATCCTACAGTGGTTCCTTTTTCCCTTTTGAGGTACGGAACCCTAACAATTATGTAAAGTGCGAATGATAACCTAATGAGGGGCCACAGCGTAGTTCCGCATTTGACCACATTCTTTATAAGGTTCGTCACACTGTAGTGCCATATTTACGAAGCTAGTGCAACATTTATCCGTGCGGCAGTTAGTAGCGATTATCGGGACAGTTAAGACAGATTTATCTTGACAATAAAAGTAAACACAAACGCTCTCAACCATACCCCATTAGTAAGAGGGATTCCCTTTTACTTTACTCGCAAGATGTGCGCTGACAGCGGGTTTTGAAACGCTGTCACTTGTGGGATACAGGCACCCTGAACCTAACTAATCACACTAATATTATAAACTAGCTTTCACCGCTATTTTACAAGAACTTAAATTTAAGGAAGGAAGTTAAATTTTCGGAATAAAATGTAGCCTATGTGTTAATCCAGGCAATAAGCTACCTCCACACCAAATTTCATCCAAATATGGTCAGCCGTTACAGAGTTGAACGGGAACAAGCTACGTAACTATTGCCGTACCAACATCTATAAGAATTACCGAATAAGGTCTAATAAACACAAATTAATAGTACCGCCGTCTAAACTAGCAATGCATAGCTCCGGACCAAACCCAATGGCTGCTAAAATATATAACAAACTACCAGTATAGATAAAAGAGATAGAAGATGAATTCAAATTTGTTAAAGCCTTAAAAGTTGTATTACTCGCGAAATCCTAGACTATTTTTTGACATATAAGATAATTATGTTATAGATTTACCCGCTCCGCACCATATTGCCATTATGACTACTTATTTAAAATATGCTAATTAAGATGCATGACATATGGTGCCGAGACGTTGACGCTGACATGTGAGGCTTCGCTCAAAATACAAGTAGCACAGAGCTCCATGGAGCGTGCCATGCTCGGCATCAAATTACAAGACCGAGTGAGAAATGTTGAAATCAGGCGTCGCACAAAGGTTCGTGACATTGGGACGGCAATTACGAAACTCAAATGGAGTTGGGCAGGACACGTTGCCAGGCAAAGTGATGGCAGGTGGACTAAAAAGTTGACGGATTGGTGAACGAGGCATTGGTCCCACTCCAGCTCGTTGGGATGAAGATATTGTGAAAATCGCGAGTCGAAACTGGACAAGATTGGCACAGGACCGGGATAAGTGCCGTACAATAAGAGAGGCCTATGCTCAGCAGTGGGCGATTACGGGCTGAATTATGATAATTATGATTAATTATGATCTGCGTGTAATTTACATAATGTTTGCAATAAATGTATTGAGTATTGAGTATAACTTAATTAATTACTGTCTTACATACTTTTTTTTTTAATAGTGTTTTTTTATCAATTTCTTGGTGCTTACTTTCGCTATTGCCTTAGACCAAACTGCGTATTAGTTGATGGGAGGGCCGGAGTTTCGGCGGAACGTACCGAACTTACGGCCACATTTTGATCGCCGGAGAAAATGGAATGGAGGCCGCGCGAGACGGCAATCCAAGCAAATTATTTCCTTTTTCGACCGGATGTAGAGGGAAAGTGGGTAGTGTAGAAGTTCCTTTAGTGGTGGACCTTTAGGGCGTACGTTTCATACATCCATCGTACGAAGTTTCTCCGCGGACGTCATCTATTTATAAAATGAATGTACCATAATACCTATAGTATATTCATATTGGTACCGAGTGTTCCGTTAGACGACAAAAGTATTTTAAAATAATATTAAATAAGAATAAATTATTGTATTCGTTAATTTAAAACAGCATTTATTATGGGGTCAAATAAGAGCGCAAAGAAAAAATATTTTATTCTTGACCTAATTATGGAATAGAACACAAACACAAAGACTAACTCAAAGACCCAGAATATATAATTTAAACTCAACATTCAAACATCCGCCTGCCCGGGAATCGAACCCGGGATGTACTGCTCATAAAGCAGATTCGCTAAGAACTGGGCCAGGACGGAGAAACGCGGTCTTGATTTAAAAAAGAAACAAAAGGAATAAACAGAAAAACGTATTAACTTTGAGGTAATCTGTGACGACATCACAGAATACTCTAATACTACCAATGTAAATAGTTTCATAACTCCAATATTATCCCACTACGTCTCTTTTACCCCAAATAATGGAGGCATGACGTAAACAAGCTCCTAACGTAACGACGTAAACTACCCGTTACGGCGCCGTTATAGACAAGGGGTACTTAACCTTTTTCTGCGTGACTGTGATACGACAAGATAGTGTGATAAGAACCGATACTTATGATACTTAAGCATACAATAAACTACTCAAAATAATCTGAAGTCCACGTCAACGTCGCATTTGAATTACACTCTGTTGCACTCGGATGAATAAATTGAATTTGAAACGTGTTTGCCTACTGCATTCTGTACTGCCTATGGATCAAATTAAAGGGTCGTGCCACAGCTCTAGAACTTTGCAGATAAGGTGTATTTGCAGTGTGTCAATTTCCAAAAAAAAAAAAAAGAATAGATGTATTGTATGTGTCTATCATAATCATAACATAAATATTTTAAATTTTAGTTTACATATTTTATCTTGTATTATGTGGAAGAGATCATAAAAACGTATTTTTTTTTAATCAGATTAAAAGATATAATAATTAAAGTTTCTCTGTAACATTTGTTATCATATTACTTATAACTAGACACACAATTTTACTTTACTTAAATGAAAATTACAGTCAGTGATTTTATGTCTTTAGTAAAATAATGTGAAAATATACGAGCTATACATCTGTGAAAGCTCCTAAAGGCCTTCTTTAACATATTTGTTGCAAATGCTTTTGATACAGCGACTGAAAATGAGTCTTTTGATGCTAAGAGACGCTACTTCGTTTTATTCTTTCTTCAGTCTCTTGCCACGGGACGGTTCAAACTCACTCTTCTATACCGAACGCATGTAATTAAATTAGTGGTTCCTGACTTGCTCGGCGAAGAAGCGTTAGGGAAGTGTTCGGCTTACATACCGCACCGATTCCGTACCAACCCAATCAGGAAGTGGCCTTAGTCTCCCTAGAACGCCAATCGACCGTCGATCATTCGGTTCGTCTGTATTTTATCAACATACTTATCTATAGTTCAACAAAACTCTTTCTTCAAATCCCATAATTTTCCATTCTACCTTTGTAGTATTTAGACATATTAACAACCTTATTCCATCAAAACAGCAACCCACTTAATTTTACGTGCCAACTCAACCCGACACGCATCAACGTCTGAAGCACCACTAAAGCGGCACATAAAAAACCCGCTGTAAAACCATCCTCCATTCGAAACAATAGGCCACATAATTATGCCGCGCGTGCTCGTAAAAACTCGTAACTATGAGCTATCAAATATTTTGCACCTAGGGCGCCGTAAAAAAGTTCGCGCGACCGACCTCTTGATGAAATTTAATGCCCTTGTATGGGACGCTTTCGAGGAAACGACGACCCATTTTTTCGGGTTTTATCATTAAGCTAGTACCACGTACCAGAGGTGACACCGAAGTACATTGCAATGTCCCATTTAATTGGGAACACTGCCAAACTTCATTCAGTCAGCGCTAGAAAGAAATACCTACTTATTCGCATAAATATGTCGCGTATTAGAGACTCCGGCAATGTCATGCGGTGTCAGCTCTAGTACTTAGTATATAATAGCTCAACAGTTTTTATCTAGGTATTATGTCCACCTACATAAGTAATTGAGCTGTAGGAACTTGGCAAATAAATAGAAGAAAATTTGGTTTGGTCCACCGTTTAATTTGGCGTGTCGAACGAAACGATACCTTAGATGTATTCTATAGAGTATCAAGTCGTCCTTCTAATACCAATTATCTTCTCACATACTGAGGGCTCAGTACATCAAACTAATAACACAATTAATGAAATTTGCATACCTACGTTACCCGCCACAAAGGGCGGCCTAATAAATTATACCGATAACCTACAAGTAACGTATGTATAAACTGAATCAGTATGGAAAATAACGTTCTTTTTGGATAACTTGACTTTTTATTTTATTTTTGGAACATCTCCACAGACTCCCGGATCCGTGCCCTTTGTCAACTCGTACAATGTTATGTCAACTATTGCCAATATTAACATAAAGACGAATGACTTTACGAACCAGACTTTTATTAGTCGAGTCCATAGTTGTCTCGCTCCTGCATTTTTACATTATTGAAGATATAAAACTAGAAAGAAAGCAAAAGTGTGGATTTCTAAAAAGCGAAAAAAGTTTTTTTTTTATGATAAGGTTATAAAATGTTTTAGAGAAACTTTTATTTATCGGAGAGGACAAAAAAAATGATTTTTTATCTCTTCCGTCAAATTTAAAGAGTCTTTATCGTATGACATTTACTAACTCATCCTAAAATTGATTGAGAAAAAAATCTAAACTCAAAAATAAACCGATTACTTTATTTTAATACATTTTCTTATCTCATCCAAAATTAGTCTTGACCCATCATAACGTATTTCTATCCAATCAACTTTTTTTTTTAAAGTAGTTTATGACATATTTATATTTTTACCGACATTCCATTTTATTTAAATTTATTAGTTTAAATATTAAATTTTTATATTGACATTATATTTCCTAAATTTGATTTAATGTCAGTATTTGTATGTTTTATGTTAATGTTTTAATTGTATGTACATATAATTAGTGTAAATAAATACAAATAAAACCAATCAGGACTTTCCAAGCTTAACACTTTCTACAATCGGCATACCAACGAGTACTCTCCATAAAATAAACTAGCTTTTTTTTTCTGTTATGAAATAAAACGTCTATAAAATGAAAGATGATCCACTGATCATTATCTTTCATTTTACAATCAAAATATAAATCAACATTTATTAGAACAATAACAGTAATACTTACCTTATGAACGTGGAAACTTAATTATTATTGATTTTACTAACCATTTAAAAAAAAATGTTCTTCTAAAAATTTGTGAATAGTTTTTGTAAGTTATAATTCAGAAAAAAACTGTTATTTGGTGCATAATTATTGTTGTGATTGATAAATAAAAGATTATTTTTTTATCTTTTTTCTGTGGTGATTGATATGCACAAAATATTTTTCATATCCACTGGGGCTCTTACGTCAACTGGACCCGGCCCAAACTGGATCCGCGGAATGAGTTGACAAACTCCTATTTTAGGTGGTACCTAAACATTTTAGGCAATACATAAAAAAATAAAACACCCAAAACTTTTGTTTTATTTTTGACTTTGCTTGACTTAGAACTAAAACTAAAACTTATTTAAATTGTGAAATAGTTGACTTCACTTGAAATATTACAATACTTGACACTGGCTAAATACAAAACCCGAGTGGAGCCAAAACATAAGAGAAAAAAAAACCTAGATGTCACAACGAAAATTTGTTTAGAATGTTTCTGATGTTAGTTATGATAGACAAATACAATATACTGTTTCAGTCCACACTGGTATTGCCATGTAACTACTTGCTTACTGTGCATTTGGTCGAATTAGCGATAACTACATTAAATTGAATCGAACTTGCGAAGGATCGAAGCCGCTGACATTCAGCGAATTTATATATTAGTTTAGCAATTTGCTTCAGTAAAACCGTGGCGATATTCCTGGGAATGATATTACAAGGGCACTGAAGTTCATACAATGCGTACCTTATAGGTTTTTTTTCGTAACTATATATATGTAAAAAATAAAATAAAAAATGAAAACAGAAAAAAACTGGAAGAAACCGCTTAAGGCCATACTACCTGATTGTTTATTATTATACAATACAATAATTGTTTTGTTGTTAATTGTTAATAAAACAGAAATACAATATATTTTTTTAGATACTTGGTTTTTAAACGAAAAAAAAATTTCTTTTCTCAAAGCATTAGTAAGCTGAATTGACAGTAGGCTGGAAATATTTAAAACAATAAAAAAATATCCTTTTAATCTCGTTTCTCAGCATCCCCCATCTCCCCACAGATCTAATATCTGAACACACGAAGCTATCAAAGGAAGCCGAGTTACCAACTCGACGTTTCAACGTGTCCTACAGTACTTATTGATGTACATTCTTGAAATTCGAACCCTAAGTGAAATAGTTCAATCAGTAGTGTGCGGTTTAAAAATGTTTAGCCGGATTGCCGGACATTTATTCTAAAAAATAATGAATTCTAGTTAGGAACGTTAAAACAAAATATCGTTGTAAATGTTTTTTCGTATCGTGCTAGTTGCATAAAAAAAGAAAGAGTGAAAATGACAATACGAGCAAGTCCCTCGACTGATGGTAAGCATCTCATCTGCCCTGAACTTTAACAGTTCAAAACTATATCCGCGGCAATTCTCAGTTCTAACATCCGAAGATCCGATTAAAAACGGTCAAATAATTTGTGCTCAGAAATTTCAATGGAAATGCACTTCCCCAGACGAGCTCTGCAAAGTAGGCAAAAAAGTTGCAAAAGCGTAGGCACTTTATTTTTTAGTCTTTAACCTTGTTATATCATACGGCTACAGGATATAAAGAAGTAACCAGAAGATATCTCTATCAAAAATAGATATTTAACGGTTTCGAACACCACCTCAACTCCCCGTTAGGATGTTAACGACGATCCTGTTTACGAGTTTCCTATTGTATAAATAGTGTAATATATAGTATAATATCGTATTGGAGTTTTGGCGGGAACGTGAAGAAATCATGTCGCGTCATTTTATTATTTTCCAAAACTTGTGTTATTTCGAGTGTTAATGTGTAAAAATGGTGAATTTTTACCCGTTAAGTGTTCGTGAACATGCACGCGTGTTGCTGAAAGTAAAAATTGAAACGTGAATTTTCGTGTTGTTTCCAAAACTCCTTAGAAGGCTCTAGTAAAGTTTTCACCACTTTACTGGAGCATGACTTGGACTTGACCGTGACTTGATTTGCTCGCTTTTGACTGTGACTATGACTTGTATGATAATATTTAACAAAACTTGAATATATATAACCATACTTGACACTGGCAAATGCATAAGACGTGCGACGCCAAAATCCTCTTAGGAGGAAAGAGAAAAAATAAATAAAATATCGTATTAGTAATATAAGTATATAAGTAATAGTATAATATAAATAGTATAATGTATAATAGGTAATGTATAATGTATAAATTTTATAGGTAAGTACAAAATATTTTACTTATGCTATACTTATAACAATATCAACTTATAAAAAAGCTGTGAAGATTTTGCGTAATTATTTAGCTCTAGCAGACCTGCGGATTTGGTATGCGTGGTTCGCCGTCATGTCAAACACGAGACAAAGAGTGAAATATCATCATCATCAGCCACAAGACGTACACTGCTGTGCAAGAGCCTCCCCCTTCTCGGGTGGGATGGGCTTGCCGTAATCTCCGCCCTTGGCAGGCAGCTTCGAGATCGCAGAACGCTCAACGCTCGCTCGCTAACTAAGACAATGATGCCCGTCCTCCGGGGTCTAGTCGCAGCCTTAGGACATACTCGAGTTCTATATAAGAGATATTATTTCCCTCATATTATCTCTCATCTCTCATATTAGAGCAAGGCCAGAGGCCGCGATGTTCTCACGGTAAAACCAAAACATAATAATTTTCAATATTATAATTCAGAGGAATATAGCCTCATTCGTATGGACCTATAAAGCTTCGAGGTATAAAAATGAATACGTATGTCTCGAGAAAAAAACTTCGCTTGCGCGATTCAGAACTCCCTACGTTACCTTATGTAAGTATGTTAGTACGTAAGTATGTGTGTTTGTTCCCGTTCAACTCTGTAACGGCTCAACGGATTTGGATGAAATTTGGTAAGAAGGTAGTTTATTTCCTGGAATAACACATAGGCTACTTTTTATCATGAAAAATTTAACCTTTCCTGAAGCTAGCGAGTAAAACCGCGGGTCGCAGCCAGCATTATAATAATTCAGGGGAATATAGCCACAGTCTTATCAGGACCAATAAATCTTTAAGGTATAAAAATGAATATATTTTTCTCGAGGAAAAAACTTCGCTTGCGCGATTCAGAACCCCCTACATTACTACTGTCAATTAATACAAAACGTCAAAAAATACACAAAACTGGATCAACGCCATCTAGCGATCTATAAGAAGTTACTTTGTCTCTATGTCTAGATGTTTTCGCATTATCACGGCTGAACGGATCTGACCGACCGTAATTGTATTATAGGGAGTTCTGAGTTGCGCAAGCGAATTTTTGTTCCTCGAGACGTACGTATTCATTTTTATACCTCGAGGCTTTATTGGTCCTCATACGACTACGGCTATATTCCTCTGAATTATAATATTAGCTAGGATTTTATTATTGTACAAGCTTCAAAGAGTAAGAAACGGCTTCTCTTGTCAACTTCTATAAGTTTTGTTCTAATCTACACTTTCCATATTACTTGGCGAGGCGACGGCTCCTCGCCAAGTAAGCATGACGATCCAATATTTACGGTGGCATCAGGCCGCGTCAGCAATATTGAAGCCCGGATTAAATAACTCCGGATTAGCGAATCTTCAACAGCTTTATTATCCACTTGACTACTTTGACGTGTTTGGAGTATTATGTCGGGGGTAATTTATAATAGTGCCATCGTTTGAATGATAGCTCAAAGGTTGGTGTTTGGATTTCATGCAGCAGGTGTGGGTTCGAACCCCAACAATGAGCTTGAATTGCCTGTAAAGGAAAATATCGTGAGGTAAGACCATAGTATGACGGGCGTTGGTACTTTCTAGTGCTCTTATCGGAGTGATTACTAGTTCTCATTTCAAGCAGTTTATCATTGTAAGTTGACTACATCTCAAATTATATATCCAACCATGGCCCCTATTCGGATATATGACAAATTGATGGTCTCTTGGTCTCATCATCATCGTCAACACCATCTGAACCACTGGAGCAGCTATGCCTGCGGCCCAGAGCCTCGCTCCGTTGTTTCAAGGAACTGGGTTGGCTCGGGTAGACGCTGGCAGGGGGAAATGCACAATACACCCCATGCGGGACGTCAGTGCAGGACTTATCGCCCCCTTCTCGAATAAGAATGACAAATTGATGTCAATTTCGAGATTCCAATCTCGATCGTCTCTCGTCTAGATTGCCTCCGACAACTCGAAGTATCTCGAACGCTAGCCATAGGACTGTAGATTTTAAATGTTTATAAACATTACGTATTAATTTATAATGCATGCATTTTATATCGTTATTTAATCAATTTATACAAAGTAGATAGTGAGGTCGAAGATATCAGCTATCTGCAATAAAACGCTAGAGAGAGTTACAGATTTTCAGATTAGCTGAAGTGGCAATGGGCAGGCCACGTCACTCGAAGTGCCGATAACCGATGGGGAAGAAACATTCTTGAGTGACGACCACGAACCGAAAGATGACAAAACGCAGCGTAGGCAGGCCTCTCTCTAGGTGGACCGACGACATCGTGAAAGTCGCGGGCCACCGGTGGATGCAATGCAAGTGGCACGTTCTCAGTCGGTGTGGCGCTCTAAGGGGGAAGCCTATGTTTAGTAGTGGGCGTCTTCTGGCTGATGATGATGACAGATTTTCCGCCGAATAAAGGTCCATCGCCTAGGGCGGTTGTAATAACAGAAACTACTACCTTGGCAACTGCATAAATAAATAAATAAATATCTGGGACATTTTTGCACACACGGTCATCTGACCCCAAACTAAGCAAAACTTGTAATATGGCTGCCAGAGACTGATATACGTACGTACATATATATTTTTAAATACATACCTACTTATTTAGATATTAACACCCAGACATAGAACAAACACAAATGTTCATCGCATGATGAACATTTGTGAATTTGTCCTAGATGGGAATCAAACCCACGACCCCAAACACGGAAGGTAGGTTCACTATCAACTGTGCCACCGGGGTAGTCAAATAAATGGCAAATGTGCAAAAGAGCAATACAAAAAATTTTGTTCGTCATGAAGCTGATATCAACCTCGCACCTGTATTTGTGCCAAAAGGAAACAACACCCCGCCAAAGAGCGGATATACAATCGACGGTCTTATCTTAACAATGTGGACTTCCTTGTAACGCAATACTTCACACTGCCCGGTGGAAGCACGGTGGAACGCAGCGCATCATCTCGGGACAAACTGGAACGGTCAAACACGCATTATTACACTTGTAGTTCGGTAGTCCGTTGAATCAGGCGTTACTTGCAGAAGTTCAAATTTCTAGTACAATAGAGATCAGGATTGAATTTTTTAGTTGTTCGGACTGTCCTATATCTATCAGAGATCAGAAATATTTATTGCCAATAAATAACATTGAATATTACAGGCAAGTCACTTTTACAAATTAAATTAAGTTAAGCTAACTTAATGCGACTAACATGCGACTAATCGCATGTTTAAATGGACCTGCCCCGATGTCGTTTGGCCTCTCTCACTAGGACCTTGAGCCCACCCAGGTGGGCAGGATAAACTTTTGAGTTGAGGAGTTGACGGAGTGATTTCATAGTTGGTAATGCCTACCGATAATTAATCCTAACTAATATTATAATTCAGAGGAATATAGCCGCATTCGTATCAGGAGCAATAAAGCTTCGAGGTATAAAAATGAATTCGTACGTCTCGAGAAAAAAATTTCGCTTGCGCGATTCAGAAGTCCCTATATTACAACTGTTAGTCCACACAAAACGTCAAAAAATGCACAAACATTGTTTAACACTATCTAGCTAACTTTAGGAAGTAACTTTGCCTCTTTCTGAATGTTTGTCGCGTTATCACGGCTAAATGGCTGAACGGATCTTGATAAAGTATGATAAGGAGTTACTGTATATCACTAAGATCGACATAGAATACTTTTTTTATATCCACATGAACGAAATCGCGGGTAACAACTATTGTAATAATAAGTAGCGAAGATTATAAAAAAAGCAAGCTTATGTACTGCATTTACAAACTATATTCCGAAAGCTCGCTATCTCTACCGCCATAGAAAAAACAACCCTTTCGCCCGAACATTGGGCAACTTTTTGCTTGTTTATACGTATGGTTGGCAAATAAATTTGGCGGTAGCCGCTGACCGCTTCCTGTCTCGGCGGGCGGCTTTTTTTGCCATCGGTCTGCTTTTATTTTAGCCCAGCCGTTGTGGGGCTTTCGAATCGGTGACATCTAGAATTGCAGTTGGAAAGTTATACAACATAAAAATAGGCAGGTACTCGTAGGATTATATTTTTTGTTTTTTTATGAGTATCAGCATATTAAAGTTAAGTTTTTAGTAATTTTTTGTGTTTGTGTAATTTGAAAAATGTAATTTTCCAGACAAGCTTTTATTGTCAGAGCTTTTATTGGTCTCAGAGTTTACTCGGACAAATCGGCATTTGTATGGATGTTTGTATGTTTGTATGTATATTTGTCCGATGATAACTTGCGAACCGTTTATCCGATCTTCATGAAATTTGTATAATTTAGGCAAGTAGTTCATTTCAATACAATTTTTAAGTTCGAATATGAGCTGAATCGGTTCAGGGGTTGTGAAGATATAGGGATCGCGAGGCCACAGTTCGTCGCGAACTACTAGTAATGTATTTATTGGTACTGTAAGCTGATCAAAATGATTCCAAACTCCATCTCCAACTGTGAGTTACTCCGTTAGTTCCGATTTCAACCTTCGGTATCCATCATCAGATCAGCTCGCGATAATATTGTATTGTCATCGGAACTTGACAGGCATGCAAAATTTCAACTCAATTGTACAAGGGGAACTGGTCTAAAATTGAGTTGCAAGATTTGACCTTAACATACATAGGTACATACATACATACATAAAAACATTAAAAGTTAAATAAAATCTAGTAAAAATAATAGAATATATTCTTCTTCTTCTGCATCACAATTGAATAACTCACAACTCAATTGTATCATTTGACATAGAAAAAAAATATCATACTAATACTACTACTGGATCAATTGGGCACCCAAAACACAGACTTTGCTGTCTAGTTTGGGGCCCGGTGCCAAAGCTCCTAAAAACTGTTTTCTCGGTCTTACTCTCTCACCATTTTTGTCATTGTCATATCTCTGTTGTAAACCTAGACTTAAGGCTTAGCTGAAATAAATAAATAAACATAATATTATAAATGCGAAAGTTTGTGTGTAAGTATGTAAGTACGTAAGTTTGTTTGTCCCCGTTCAACTCTGGAACGGCTGAGCGGGTTTGAATGAAATTTAGGACGGAGGTAGCTTATTCCTTGGATTAACACATAGGCTACTTTTGATCCCGGAAACGTATTCGGTTTCTGTAGAATAGCGGGTGAAACCGCAGGGCGCAGCCACTATTTGTTAACAAATTAGAGAAACTAATAGTAATTGGTGATCCTCCTGGCTTAGTCGGTGGCGCATCTGTCTTCTGAGAAGGAGGTCCGAGGTTCGACCCCTGACCTGATGTTTAACTGATTTATTTACCCGTACCGTGATCCAGAGATATTTAAATAGAGAGGAACATCTGCTGCTCTCTATTTAAATATCTCTGGATCACGGTGTTCATTGGCCATGGTTTTATGTGTGTCCCATGCCATTCTCAAAACAGGTAAGACTTGTAGTAAGGTAAGAGTGTTAAGCGTTATTATTATGATGTCTTATATTTATGTTCGTTGAACGCAACTCTGGACTCTATGCGATGAGCGCATGGGGATTAAGGCACCCCCGATCACTCCTCTAAGGGTAAGGTCTTTGGCCAGGAGCCTTATCCCGTAACTCTGGTGGCAATGGTCATCGCGTGCCGTCCCACTCGCGCCAACTTACTCGCACCATGCGAGCGAGCAGACGAAGACCATCGCCCCCAGAGTTACGGGATAAGGCACCGGTTCTGTTCTGCCTGATGATAATGACCTTCGGTTATCGTAACATACGAGAGACTCGTAGCTAGGTATAAACACTCGAAAAAATCCGTCCGTTGATTCCATTTTCACAACAAAATAGCTAAACCCGGAAAACCTATATCGGTTTAATCTCGAAAACGCGTAAAAACTAAATAAAAAAACAGAATACGCAACTATTTTTAAAGTACGCACAAAAAATAACTCTGTAGACTCCGTACAATAATCCATGCAATTAATCTTTTCATCCTAGCAAAGCACAAAAGATGCATTTAAAATCTCTTTTCACATTCTTTCTTCCCTCCATTCAAAGCCTACAAGCTAATTTGATATACTCCATTGAGTTCGCAGCGTTTTCCCTTTGGCCATTTCCATGGCTTTTTACTTTACAACAATGGCACAAACAGACGTAAAAGGGGTTTATTTTTATGATGTTTTAAATGAAAACTACGTTTGTTTTTATTTGTATGAAAGTCAGCCAGAGGATGGAAATGCAAAGGGGGATATTAAATTATTCAGGTTTTTACTTCGTTTGTTTTTCTTTTAAAATTAGTTGTGCAAATTCAAACTGTCAAACTACAGACTCGATTCTAGGAGTTTTGGCGGGAACGTGAAGAATTCTTGTTGCGTATTTGTATTATTTTCCAAAAATTGTGTTATTTCGAGTGGTAATGTGTAAAAATGATGGATTTTTATACATTATGTATTCATGAACGTACACGAGTGTCAATGAATAGCATAATGTTGTGAAACGTGACTCTTCGTGTTATTATTATTATTATTATTATTAGACTATACTGAGGCATGACGTGGACTTGCCCGAGACTTACTTTGCTTGAATTTGACTATGACTTTATTTTGAAATATTTGAGATCACTTGAAATATTATAATATTTGATACTGGCAAAATACACAATATGTGATGCCAAATCATAAGAAAAAAAATATTTCAGACACAAAATAGTGAACTTTGATGTATTAATGTACTACGTACTAGAGGCGACATCGCAGTACATTGTAATCTATTATTTAATTGTGGTCACCTTCTCAAATTTTTTCGAATAAACATTTTGCGTAGGGTACCTTATAGTACACATACCACATGTTTAAGCAAATAATACAACAAAACGTCGGACCATAAAGCAATCTCTAGTCACTCTAGCAATTTACTGAGTGAAGTTGAACCACTATTAATACTAGTAATTCGCGGCGAACTGAGACCTCGCGATCCCTATATTTTCACAACCCCTCGACCTATTCACCACATATTCAAACTTAAAAATTGTATTGAAATTAACTACTTGCCTACAAAATTTCATGAAGATCGGATCAACGGTTCGCAAGTTATCATCGGACAAATATACACACAAACATACAAACTTACATACAAATGCCGATTTGTCCCAGTAAACTCTGAAACCTTCGCTTTGCTCGGTCAATAATAAGGGTCATCTCTATTACATAGTAATATGAAAAAAAGATCAAGGTCTGTCGAGGGTGTCTACAGTCGAGTCGAGTCGCATATGCTACACATCAAGACCGAAAAAAGTATCCTAAAATGCTATCGTAGGCCACAACAAGTTTTAGAAAATAACAGAATGAGGCGACATGAATTCTTCACGTTCCCGCCAAGAATCCCATTCTAAGTATTACACTAGTAGTTCGTGGCGAACTGAGACCTCGCGATCCCTATATCTTCACAACGCCTGGACCGATTCAGCTCATATTCGAACTTAAAAATTGTATTGAAACTTAACTACTTGCCTACAAAATTTCATGAAGATAAGATCATCGGTTCGCAAGTTATCATCGGACAAATATACACACAAACATACATACAAAAGCCGATTTGTTCCAGTAAACTCTGAGACCTTCGCTTCGCTCGGTCAATTATATTTTCTGTGATATTACTAGCAGGGCATAATTTAACATGCGCTTCACGTCGATGTCTCGCCATCTCTGTTCGCTAAGTATTTTTATACGTATGTCTTAAAGTACCAAAACTCGTAAATATTCACCTAAATACCGTACAAATTACGCACACATCGCGTGGTTGTAACAAAGGTATCGCTGTTAATTCGCGAACAGATCTCAACGCGGTACTTTGTTTCCTCCGAGATAATGAGAATGTATAACTTTGATGACAGATTTAGCGGACAGTCGACGCGAGATATAAATTTTGAGAATAAGAAAGTAAAATTTTAGGCCGGTTTTAGGTAAATGGCTGGAAGTGTGAAGATTAGGGTGATTCTCAGCAAAACATATTAAAGGGTGTATTTTGAGATTAACTACTAAAAGGGGGAGAACTTGAAGTCACGTCGCGTCATTGTATTATTTTACAAAACTTATGTTATTTCGAGTGTTAATGTGTAAGAGCGGTGGATTTTTACTTATAAGGGTTCTTGAGCATGCACGAGTTTTGGAAGGACATATTATTCAATTAATGAGTTTCTAAATGACAAATTGTTAGTCATATGATGTAATTATTTATTTTGATATTCGAATTTGTGTCATTTAATAATCTAAATATTGGTAATCATTTTCGTTTTAATAATTTAAATAGCAATAATAATTGCTTATTTTTAATTACTAAGCGGATGAACCGCTTTAAGCGTAATTTTGCATTTGCGATATTTTTAATTCCTAAAACGCGAAATACTTAAAAATCTTGTGTAAAACAAAAACGGAAAAGAAAGAAAAAAGTTTTGTTATCCAGATTAAAAAATAATGAAAAATGTGTGTTCATTAGTGATGCTGACTGTATATGTTCTGGAGTAAACTTGGAGATATCCATATTTCTCGTTTTGGCGCCATCAAAAAATGAATTGTGTGTGAGAAATGAAATGAGACATCTAAATTATCACTTCGGGGAATTTAAAAACACGCGTCATTAAAATATACGTGCATTTACATTCGAAATACCAAATTTATTTCATTAAGAAAAAGAAGGACATTTTTAATATATCAACTAGAACTTTTTGGAAGTCTTTTGGGAAGGTTTTCAATGGTCCTACCGGTAGAACGATTCAGTAGTACTATTTGAAGCACCTCGTTTATTTCTATCATTATGAAAACGAACAAAGTATGAACTTATTTATTTTTCCGTACAGCCAAATTCAAATTCAAATTCAAATCATTTAATTCAGACTACAAAGGTCCATATTACACATAAAAAAAAAGAAATTCAATTACAATAGAACACAAAATTAAATTAAAATTAAATTATATTATTTAACCATAGAAACCAAAGATTACCATGAAAACGGTACCATCGCAGGTCGAACCTAGCCTAGATTAGCACGGGTCCGAGGCAGATAACGAGAGTGGGCCGCACAGCACCAGTGAGATAAGGCAGGGTGTGGATGGTGATGATGATTATTAAAATTGTGGCAATGACCTTAAACGACCTGGTACTCATCTACGTACCAGGCAAAATATATTTTTTAAAATCGCTTCAAAATTATAGCTAGGTTTCTCTGTGTCCGGAATGCCAACGAAACAACGCGGACAACAACATCTAGACTTAAAGCAGATATTTAAATTCATCATTCAAACACCTGCTAGGCTGGGAATCGATCCCGGGAGCTCTTGCTCATGTGGCAGACGCGCTATCAACTAAATCAGGAGGTCATCAAAAATGGACAGTTATCGTGGGGTTGTTTGTATTGTGGAGCTATCGCTATTTATTTTACATGTCGATGTGCGGATTGCTGCCAGCTAGTATAAATCACGATTTCAGATCAGATTATTTTTATTGCTTCCATAAAGTACTAGGTAGTAAAAATCACACCGCCGGGCACAGCAAGACTAGAAGAGAACAACTAAAATATTATGTTTTTTCACAAAATCAGTACATTCTAACTTCCTAATCAATATTATGATTCCAGAGGAATATAGCCGCAGTCGTATCAGGACCAATAAAGTTTCGAGGTATACAAATTAATACGTTCGTCTCGAGGAAAAAGCTTCACTTGTGCGATTTAGAGCTCAGATTACAACTGTCAGTATGTACAAAACGTCAAAAAATGCACAAAAATGGATCAACGCCATCTAGCGAACAACTAGGAAGTAACTGTCTCTCTGTCTGGATGTTTGTCGCGTTATCACGGCTAAGCAGCTGAACGGATCTTGATAAAAATTTATCAGGAGTTACTGTATATCACAAAGACGGACATAGGGTTTTTTTATGTTCACGCGAGTAACAACTAGTCAATGTCAATAACCAAGGTAGTAAAGGTCACAAAGATGCCAAATGCCTTAGATTTTAATTTGTCTGTTGGATTAGTTTATCTTAATCCTATCTAATATTATAAATGCGAAAGTATCTCTGTCTCTCTGTCTAGGTGTTTGTCGCGTTATCGTGGCTAAACGGCTGAACGGACCTGAAATTTGCATAGATATAGCTTAAGGGTCGGAGACGGATATAGGCTACTTTTTTTTGTAGGTCCACGCGAACGAAGTCGCGGGTAACGGCTAGTAATTAATATTTATCTTTTCAAAATTCGTCGGTTGGGTAGTTACGCCTTACTGATACAATTAGTTTATGCGAAAGTATCTCTGTCTCTCTGTCTAGGTGTTTGTCGCGTTATCGTGGCTAAACGGCTGAACGGACCTGAAATTTGCATAGATATAGCTTAAGGGTCGGAGACGGATATAGGCTACTTTTTTTTGTAGGTCCACGCGAACGAAGTCGCGGGTAAAGGCTAGTAATTAATATTTATATTTTCAAAATTCGTCGGTTGGGTAGTTACGCCTTACTGATACAATTAGTTTCAGGTTTATTAAAAACTAGCTGTTACCCGCGACTTCGTTCGCGTGGACTTACAAAAAGAAAAGTAGCCTACGTCCGTCTCCGATCATTAACCCTTTACACTCATCACGATCATCATCGGCCATAAGACGTCCACTGCTGAAAATAGGCCTCCCCTTAAGCGGGAGGCCTTAAGCTTTAAATATACACACAAAAATTCAGATCGATCCGTAAAACGTGACATACACCCAGACAGAGAGAGAGACGGAAGACTTACTTTTGCATTTCTAATATTAGTTAGGATTTTGTGTCGTTTTCTTCAGTTTAGTTGTTTAGGTAGACGTACAGAAAATCCTGCTATGCCTCCATAGTAAATATGATTGTATATAGACGACGCTGCTTTTTACCTGACTGCCCAAGAAGGAAGGTAATGTTTTGGGGTGTATGTGTATAAAAGTATATCTACGTCATATTTGTGTGATCCTGTATAACCTCCTGTAGCCTAAACGGTTTGACCGATTTTGACGAGTGAGGTGTCGTTGGATTTATATGTCCGGAGTGAAACAGGCTACATTTTGCAGTCGGTATTTTCTTCTTTTTTATTGTTATATTACCCGTTGCAACACAGTGTTTCACTAACGCTTAGGGCACAGACATACTTTCATAACTACTTTTTTTTAAATCGTTTTGACGTTTGATTTTGTATAAGTTTACATAATATTCTTTTAGTGAAATAAACGGCCGAAGACATGCGAACTGTATTAAAACCTCAGCTGATTAAAAAGTAATTTAAACAATCATTTTAGACTCAAACCCATAATATAGGTGTAATTCGAATTAACCAATCAAGGTACCGTTACGAGCGGTAGATGGCGCCAGGCGTCATTAGAACGTCTCGGACTTTCACCACAGACTACCGTATAGTTTCCACCTTATACTCGCTAGATGTGTGTGGTTTTATTGTTAAAGATGGTGTACATTACCATCAAAGTATGGAATCTACAAGTAACTTTAACCGACGAAAATAAGTGACAAATGTAAAGGTTTACGCACATTTACATGAATATCATTAAATAGATTTTTAAAAGAGGAGCAATATTTTCTTGCGGTCCCATGCTGTTTTTTTGGATAAAAGTATGATTCTCGTTAGATCTATAACGGATCTACAGTATTTTTTTCTCTTAAAGAAAAAAAATATTTTAATTAATTTAACTATTTTTTTATTTTATTATTTAAATATATTTTTTTCTTTCATAATCATGGTTCTATCGAGAACTTTTTTTCTCAGTATATCCATTGGTAGATCCTCGATGGAATTCAGATTTTTTCTTCTCATTATTGCTTATAGCGTTGTCCTTTTCGTCCCGGTTTCTCTTCCTCGACCTCGAGGATCAAGCTCGTAGATTCATTGAAGAATTATCTCATCATTCATTATTCTTTCTTTACTGCATATTTTTCCATTTTACAAATGTTTCTTCTAAAACTACGTTTTAGCTTACATAATGACATATACTCTGTATATAATATGTCACAGGTATAAAATATATAGACTAGATTGGCACAGGACCGAGGCAGATGGCATAGCAAGAGAGAGGCCTATACCCAGCAGTGGGATAAGGAAGGCTGTGGATGATGATGATGATGATAAATATAGACATACTACTATGTAAGTAATTACAATGCTCTAAGAAAAGGACCGTGAATTTAATGTAAATACTTACAAAATTTAAACAAATTTTGAGTTTTAAATTGAAATTGGGTGAAATTCGACACGTTTCTACATAAATATTTGTATTTGTAATCAGACTAATATTATAAATGCGAATGTTTGTGCGTAAGTGTGTTGCGTTTAACTCTGTAACGGCTGAAAGGATTTGGACGAAATTTGGCAGAGAGGCAGCTTATCCCTCATCATCATAGGCTCATTATCATAGGCTTTTTATCCCGGAAAACATTCGGTTTCTATACAATAGCGGGCAAAACCGCGGGGCGCTGCTAGTAACGAATTTTTAAGAAACAATAGCAATGTAAAATAACAAGCTATGCCTCGCGGTAGTACCCATTACTATCTAGATTTCTCTCATTTTTCATCAAATGTGAATTTATTCTGAAGCAATGATAGCCTAGTGGTCAGCGCGTTCGGATCGTACGCCGCTGGGTGTGGGTTCAATCGCAACAATGAGTTTGAGCTAACGGTGAAGAAAAACATCGTGAGGAACCATAGCATGGTGGTAGGGTACTTTGTAGTACTGAGTTGGCTAGCTACTACCATCAAGTTGAAAATCTCTAGCCACGCACCAAGCGCTGTTTCGGCACACATTTGAAAGTCAGTTCCAATCCAAGGCTAGGGGACATCTTCGACACCGTCACACCGACACATAACATCAAATGGTATGTGCATGGTCAAACGCTCCAGAAAGCATTAATTTTTTTAACTGATGTGAAGTGTAACACATACTTAGTTGAAACCCGTCAATGTACGCTATCCACCTCGGCTCCACATGAAGCGGCAGATCATGTAGGGCACGCGCCGTTAGCCTGTCACCGTACTTTATGTAGGACCGGCTCGGACGCACTACACTTGGAGTCAGTATATTACTACTACATAACAGATAGGTATAAAAAATTGTGATAAAAAAATATGTTACCATAAGCAAAGAGAATCTACACTAGAAGAATAACAATCTCATACAAAATAGTGTACCCAGAAAAATCTGCCTAAAACTAGATGGCGCTTACGTATTTAGTCATCTAATGTCCAAACCGCTATAAAATCCGATGAAAATATCACACTAATATTATAAATGCGAAAGTTTGTGTGTAAGTATGTAAGTGTGTTTGATCCCGTTCAACTCTGTAACGGCTGAACGGATTTGAATGAAATTTGGTATGGAGGTAGCTAACAGCCCGGATTAATACATAGGCTACAAATTTTTATCCCGGAAATATTCGGTTTCCGTAGAGCTAGTGGTTAATATTGAAACATAGCATTAGTACTATTATATCCGTTATTAAAGGTTTAGTTCAAATAAGATTGCAATTTACGCCGAAAACAATATGTTTCCTAAAATATTTTTTTCAACGCCTTCTCTTAAGAACCTAGCGAATTATGAAAAAAAAAATTGAAATAAGAAGAAAAATATGTATGTTTTTCCTGTGTCAATTTTTTTCATAATATCAAGTCAATCGTAATATTCCACAATAAGACGGTGTTTTGCTAAGCAATGTTTTTTTTTTCCTATAATTTTGGCTCATTACATGGCGTTAGTCTAAAGCCTGTGTCATTTTCTTTTAATATATCAAATGAATCGTAATATATCACATCTTTTTTTTTTTTGTCACGATCTATTTAATTCCTTCCTATTTCAAATTAAGACCCAGAGAGGGACTCTATTTAAATATTTGTCATCTCGGGCGAGTCTTCTGTACTTATACCCTGTACTATTATCTATTCTGTGCCATTCCATTCATCATCAGCCGGAAGACATCCGTCCATTGCTGAACATAAGGCACCACTTAAAGCACCACAGCGAACGACAACCTGCCACTTGAATCTCCCAGTTGCCCGCGACTTTCACAATGTCGTCGGTGCCAAGCCTGCCTACGCTGCGTCTTTCGGTTGTTCTGATTGACGGTCATTACATTACATAACATATATAAGCGTGAGTATAAAAGTGTATTTTATTTGTCTAAAGATTCCTTACTGTTATTGTATTCTTCATAGGGCTTAGGCCTCGGGTCACCTTCTTTTTGCGATAGCGCAATTACAACGATTATCCGAGAAAATTGTTACAGAAGAATTATCGTCGCGTTGTACTACTATTTTATCTGTGGTCACGTTAACTGTCACGTGGTGACTGTTAATTTAACTGTAGTAAGTACATAGTAACTCTTACTTAATCGGTGATTTAGTCGCTATTTTTAATAGTCTTTATGGTTTGCGTGTGAGAAATAGTTTTATTAGTAAGGACCGTGCAGAGAGCAAGCTGAAGTGGCAATCGGCAGGCCATATCACTCGAGGAACCGATAACCGTTGGGGAAGAAAGGTTCTTGAGTGGCGACCACGAACCGGAAGACGCAGCGTAGGTAGGCCTCCCACTAGGTGGACCGACGACATTGTGAAAGTCGCGGGTGGATGCAAGCGGCCCGTTGTCGATCGGTGTGGAGCTCTAAGGGGGAGGCCTATGTTCAGCAGTGGACGTCTTATGGCTGATGATGATGATGTGCGGAGAGCCCGCTTGCAACCAAGTGTGGGATGCGGGTGGCTCGTTACCACGGACTGTAATCATAAACGGTCAACAGCCTTATTTTTACCTACTCACTCTCAGCAAAATATTTAGCGCAAAATAGCATTCTCTCGACAACAAATTTTACTATGAGATCCACCTTGAACACCCAGCAAAATCAGCTGTTTCATTGAAATGTCATTATCCCTCGATTAAATGTATGGAACAGATGTTTTTTTCGCGGTTTATTTGCTAAGCTAATAAAACTCGGTTTAACTAATCTTAAAAAAATAAAGAAAGGCATGTCTCCGTTTTTTTTTTTTAAATCAACCCCTTATGTGCTGAAAAAGGATGGTATGCGAGCAAAGCCGTGCGGGTAAGCTTGTTTTCTATGTAGTTTAATTTCACACCCACTGCCAAGATGCTCCTCACTTATATATTCACAAATCAATTCCAAAGCAGATAAGGCACGCTCCAGACTGTCGGGAAAATAACAAGAACACTTGACAATTTACAGACGTGATGGAACTTAATCGTATTGAATAAGTTTTGCTCACAGATTATCCCTAAAAGAAACCGCATAACGAGAGCGTTATAGCGACAAAAAAGCATCCAGTTGATGAAATTGGTTATGATGGTGGAAATAATATGGGGACTGAGACGAAACGCTCCTTTGGCTATCTCAAAGTTAAACGCGCCAGTTATGTATCCGTTACCAGATCAGTTTATTAGATTGATCTGGCCAAGGCCACTGTTCAGTGGCCCTAGTTAGGGGACACCACAGTCAAGAGGTATCCGTTGTTAGATCGCTTGATTAAGGTTATCACGGCCCCTTTTTAGTGTCCTTGCTTAGAGTAATACAATCTAACTCAACCAACCAGGGAAAACTTACACTGACGCCTTACAATGCACTAATGAGAGTGAATATTATTTTGACTGATGCTGCGTGTATGGTCTTCGATCGTCTTGAGTGCGTAATTTGGGGGTAATCTGTGCTTTAGGATCTAGCTTTGAGGATATAGTGTAGTGGGTTTTAGTTTCAAATGAAACTCGTAAGTAAACTTGCAAATCTTGACTCGTGGTGAGATCCATTTCGGTTTTACGAGCAATTAGAAAAACAAGTTACTTATTCCTTGAAGTAATATGTATGAGTCGCTAGAGCTAAAGATGGCGATGGAGACAGCTTATCCTACACTGGTATCCCAGGGAAGGCGCCAGGTCAAAAGGGCGGCAAAGAAGAAGATGGCGCGATGAAATCATCGACTGGACACCTGGACACGACTGGCACAAGAACAACGACCATGGATCTGTATGGAGGCTGCCTTTACTCAAATTTGGGTGCCCAAAGAACAATATATACAAATATAGTATTATTAGTAAATTAATGTAATTATGCAAAGTAAAAATTTAAGGAAAATGTAAACTGGGAATAAAGGCTTTATTATTATTGTTATAATATGTATGAGTACAGGAATGTGGTCTTTGCTACTTTACTGTTCGTGTCAGCATTGAGCACCTCACTCGCCGGGCCCAAAGGAGACTTCACAGAGAAATGATTTTTAAAAACATTTGCAATCTCTATGTTTTTCTCACACCATCGACGCTTACTGGTAGGCAGGTCGTGCATTCTATTGACTGGTTGCCGGCCAAAAACCTCGGAAGTCCACCTCAGAATGTTTTTCAGCAAGAGCATATATTCTAATATTTTGGTCCTGATGACTTTGGCATTTAAATCTAGACTTGAATACCTTTTTGCTATCACACATTTACTTATACACACAGCCTGATTTGGGCCTACCACAAAACACCCATTCCTTGAACTTCGACCTGGCCAACCCGTGAGCCCCGCTGACATGTTTCTTCAAGATTCAAGAATAATATATTTGTCATTAATTTATTCCACCCTACTATGCGAGAGCCACTACTTCTTTTTCGTTTGCTACTGCTTCTCCGACTCGCCACAGCCGCGTCTCGAAGGGCATAAGTATATAAAAAAAAACAACATCAATCAAATTTCCCGGATCAACCCGGCTATACCCTAAAACTGCGACCAGCTGATGACTGGCAGCAGCGTTCTCTTCGTAAGCGATGTGCGTTCTGCGCCGATACCCCCTTAAGTTAACTTGTTCAGCAGTGGATGTCTTCTGGATGATGATGATTCAAACATCAGCGCCGGGACTCGGACGGGGCCATTCGTGCTATCTACTAACCCATCAATTATTAGTAAAAATACTATTACTGACGTGAATTTAAAAAAAGCGCTCATTTTTCCCGTTCAGTATTCCAACCCCGTCTTCTCCCTTGCTAAAATTACCCCTGCCACGACAAATAATAAAAAAAGGAATCAGCTAAAAAATTGCAATCTTAGCTCGTCGTTTGGTTGATAGAAATCAATTCAATTTTTTGGAGTCTGTACCTGTCATACCGACCTTTGGTGGAGCGTGACTGTACTAGCAATAGGGTGGTAGTATGACGAGACAGTAGGGAAAATCGAACCACTAGGAGCTTAATGCTGCGGTCACGTACCCGACGAGAGGCGAGGGAAGTAGCTAGGCAGAGATTTAGTGTGGCCACGTTAGTCGTCATGCCTCTCGCATTGCCCTAGACGCTCCCGATTGTGAGAGGACCGGGGCAAGATAATTAAGAAGATAGTCCTTTCGCGAGATTTTGGCGCATTCGATGTTTCAAATTGTATAGCTGTCGCTCTGTTTCGCGTGCGTACGATAGAGACAGTTAGTGAATTTCCCTAACTTTTTTAATTAAAGCGTTTCAGGGTTAGTCTGTTTTCATCCCCAAAATCTTAATAAAATATTTTGTTTTTGGTGTTGCTTTGGACAAACTATAATTAATCTATGCCGCTATTATGTTCTGTTTATTCAAAAACTATTATTACTAATACTATCTTATTCTAATAACAACTACTTTTCTACGTCGTATTTTCCACTGAAAAAATTGTCACATTAAATGCCTATAATAACGAAGGTATAATGAAATTTAATAAAAAACAATCATACAAGCATAGTTTTTTCGGGGTAGATAACACAAAAAAAACATCGAAATCGGATAACATTTAGAGCTATCAGACTACGCTTTCTGTATGGACGAGATGGTGTTATAAGATAGAGAGACAAAAGGCAAAAGACGTAAAAGGGGCGAGAAGAGGGGGCGAGTAGAGCAAGTGTGACCGCGTGGTTAGGAGTAAACTTGCCATTCAGTGATGCCGCCAGCATGCTGGATACGCTGCCAACAGCTTGAACTACATTATTTTTAGAACTTACATACACTCAAAAACCTCGTTCTTGGTCAGTCGGATAGTAAGTAAAATATTTAAATTTAAGCTGTTTGTTGCCGAATCACAATAACAATTTCAAACTTTTTTCATAAGTTGACCTTCTGTGTTGTAGATCCGCTGTTGTATTAAAATTCGTAGCTTATAATATTTCTGATGGAGCAACCGAACATCTTCAAAGTAACAGGTTGAATTTAACAACTGCTTCTGATACTTACACTAATTATAATTAATTTAAAAATAAATAATAGCTCTATATTGCGGACATGATCCTTATAAAAAATAAAAAAACATTGAGTTTTAAAATTAATTATGTATAGTACTTTACCTTCTAGCGTATACTTTGTAGAGGTCGAACTCTTTTGCTGTATCCGCTTGGGAAAGTACCACACATTTACCGGTTATTCAACCGCCAAGCAGTAGTGTGCAAACATTACTGTTTTCCGGATTGAAGGGCAGAGTTTTCAGCGTAATTACTGAGCATAAAAAGATTTAACATCTAATATCTCAAGCGCAGGACAATGACACGCATTGAACTGCTGTAGTTAAAATCTAGGTGGAATTGAACTGTTATAAGCAAGCGAAACCCTTACCTTTACCCTTAGCGTTTTTATTTTCCGTCGGTTAAAACACCGCAAACAAAACCAAACAAGCTCCTCTAAGGGAAACGTTTCGACGATCAGCCCCTTCAAAGTCTTTTCTATATGTTTCAATTCTTTCATTAAGCCCTATAAAGAGTTCCACAATCAATTTCTAGCTCGGCCCGCCTCTACCAGACAAATTGTTCTTTTATCGCCGACTCTATTATCTGTGGCGCAAGGTTGGAAGTGAGGAGGAAAGTTGTAAATATGGCTTGCAATGCACAGTCTGTCCATTCATTGCGGGGAGCATAGATTGATGGGTGTGGCTGGCGAAGCTAGGTGGTTACCCGCAAGTCTAAGACATTTAGACGTCACGATTATATATGGAGTTTGAAAGGTATTAATCAATGGGCACGACACCTGCAGCCGGATTGTGTTAGCCTTTACTCGTAATCACAGTGTCATCGTAGTGTTATCGCATTTAAAATTGATAGCTAGCGTAATCAGTCTGCTGGATTACACTTCACAGCTTCATAATTATCATCAGGCGAGCGACTTCATCGGGCTCGTCACTCAGATGCATTAAAAAAGTAAGCAGTATGCATTGATAAACCTTTATGTGTTAATTCAGAGTGTAAGCTACCTCCATTCCAAATTTCATTCAAGTCCGTTACAGAGTTGAACGAAACACTTTATACTTGCACAATTACACACTTACACACAAATTTTCGTATTATTTTTTTTTTTTGCCTACCGGAACGCTTTAGGTAGCAACAAAAATGTTTTGCCCTTTCCACTTAGGGTATCTTTTATCCCAAAAAGTTGGGAGAACACATAAAAATATGTAAGATGAAAGATCGCGATGAATATTACGATATAAAAGCATAGTCTCTACAATGTGAATTATCCGACTTCCCTGAAGCAAGCTTTTTTTTGTGGGTGTATTTATGTTCCTATGTGACCTCTACACCTGAACGGCTTGACCAATTTGGACTTGCGAGGTAGCTTTAGAATGCTCTCAATATACGGAGTATCATAGGCTACATTTTGCAGTTGACCTTTTTGTAATTTAATAATAATAATACTTGTTAATATTTACAACTTTATTGTCACAAAAATGGCAGATGGTACAGCAATAGAGAGGCCTGTACCCAGCAGTGGGATAAAGGTGATGACGATGAATCACAAAAAACGTATCGTAAACTGTAAACGTTTCTTTAGGTTAGTACAGATCACGAGGTGGAACTAAGTTGATGTATGGGAGGTATTCCGAAGAAATTTAGGTGAAAAAGTGGGTTTTAAAGAAAAGATTTGGCTCCGACTTGAGCGACATGACTTCTTTTAAATGCGTGAGAAAACTGAGTAATTTGCGAATAATGTTATATGATTATTTTAAGGAGAACATCGTGAGGAAACTATTCTTTAAATTCTTGTTGGTGATAACACCTCCACTGATGAGTTTGAGATGTTTTGTGTATTTCCCCCCCTCTGGCAGCTCACCCAAACCAGCAGAGCTTAAAGTAACTGAGCTCGGCCTTGGGTCGCTGGCATACCTGTTCCACTCCTATTGCGAAAGATGTTGTGGTATTGGAGAGTTGTTGAGGTTCTTCAATTAGTTCCGCCCCTAATAGTAAATTTATCATCTGTGGCTTTACAGTGCAGTGCAGTAGCACACGAACCTTGTTTTCCTGTAGACAGACTCGGCACAGAGGACTATCTGTACCTCCATTTTTTTTTGCAAGTTATAATTTATCTGTGACCTGGGATGATAGATATTATTTGACGGAGTCCTGATCTAGTAGTAACTTAAGTAGTTTAATTTAATAAACCACATGGTCGTGCATGCTAAAACCTTCTCTTTAAAATACTATGCACCGCTCCTGGCGCAGGACGAGGTAATTGATGACGCTTACGATTGGCGGCTCATAAGACTTTTTGCCCTTATGATTGTATTGAAATCAGAAGCAATACAATTTGCGAGCTTATTTTTTTTTTCTTTGAACTAACTGACGAGACGAGCAAGTCACTCACCCGATGTTAAGCGTCAAGCTTGCCCATAAAAGTTCAGTGCCACTCAGAATTTTGGACTTCAACAGTTACAAACTCTGCGCGGCACCTCCCATTAATTTCGCTGGAAGCATTGCTCCTCAATCCGGAACACAATAAAGCTTGCACACGACTGCTTGGCGGATGAATAGCTGCAAAGGTGTGTCACTTGCCAGATATCTTGCAAAAGAGTCTTACCACCACAGAAAAAAGTTCGACAAAAATATCTTATTTATCAAAAATAATATTTTATGCTTGATACGTTCTTGAGGAAAAGAAGCGCTGTCAACAAGTAACGTGGTCTGTGTCTAGAACAGAGTGCAAAACGGGAAACTAAGCTCCACGAACTTTTTGGCTCTATTGCAAAATCTTCACAATAATGCATGATAACAATTCAACGAAGAACTGTTACTATTAACACTGTCCAGTTTTGAATATAACTGATCCACAAACTTTTATTTTGCAACTACTCTCATTTTGTTCCATCTTTGTTTCAACTGATTAAAGATTAAAATCAAATGACTTTTCGTTTTGAAAGTGCATGTAGACTGTCTGAGACAAATTTAAATTTACAGCTACCCTCATGTTCTTTACCTCTGTCTCGATTAAATACAGTTCAATGTTCGACGGTTTTATGTTTGCGGATTGCGGTTAGATGGAAAGTAGCAGCTTGGCAGGGTTCCCAAGGCAGTGGACTCGAGAGAATTGTTTAGTTGGCCGGGAACTTGTAGCGTCCAACCCTGTGGCTGTTAGTTTTGGCTGTATTTTATACATTGGCATGTTCTTTTGCTCAGCTATTTGGGAAAGTGAAGACAAATGTAAAGTATATTTTGTAAACCAGCTGCGCCTCGTGGTCTTACTAGCAATCCAATAACGTGAATTCTGTACTAACTCTCTCACATTTTTCCGATTAAATAACAGTTAGTATCACACTTTACACTTACACTAATGCACAAAGGCGAAAGCTTGTGTTTACGTGCGAACGTATGTAAGTTTTTTTTTCCCACTCATTTCTATAACGGCTGAAGGGATTTGGATTAATTTTGTTACGGCATTAGCTTATAACCTGGCTTAGCTCATAGGCTACTTATTATCCTAAGAATATAATATATGGCTTCCGTACGATTGCGGGTGAAAGAGCGATCACTGCTAGTGTAATAATTTTCTAAATCCTGTTTTTCTGTTTTTTTGAGACCAAATAGCTGAACCGGATCATGAGCCAAAACTTGACCGAATATTTAATATGGTAAAAAGACCATAAAATCATCATGCCATAATAAGAATATGTATGGACGCGTATATGTCGTAAAACTGCGACCAGAACAACCTGAGGAAGGCAGCGTTCCCTCGGTAAGCAGTGAGCATTCTGCGATCCCCAAACCGCATGCCAAGCGTGGTGATTATGGTAACTAAGGGGGGCCTTTGTTCAGCTATGGACTATAGGATATATTTGTCTTCTGGCCTATGATGATGCATCACGAAAGCAGGTAATATTTTTATCGCAAAACGCCTAACCTAACCTGGAAAATTGTAGAGCTGAGCGCAAAGTAAAATACATGTACATAGCGTTCTTCTGAACTCTTTTATCGTAAAGGTATTTTACTCTACTGCTAAAAACTGTTTAAAAACCCCTCATTGAAGTTCATTGAAGAAGCTTAGGCAGGCAAGAATGAGGGTGCCTCATTCCTGCCTCGTCACTCCCAATATTGCATCCGCAACAGTATCTTGTTTCACGATACCTGGAAGCTCACAGGCTCGCTTAATTGCGAAGCTTTGTATTAAAATTGCTTTGGTAACGTTATCTTTATTGCCTAGTAGATAGGTTCAAGATCTAGAATTAAAATATCGAGACTTTTCACATGAAGTTGTGGCCAAAAGCAGCGGATACCGACTTCTACGACCTGGGCTTTAGTATACGAGTATCTTATCATTCCTCAACAAGTAATTAAAAGTAAAAAAAACCAACGACACCTCTCTTGTCATAATCGACCAAGCCGTTAAGGCTACAAAAGGGAATACAGTACGCGCGCGAGTTGAATGCAATCGGAGCCTGTGCCTCGTCTCTCACGCACGCAGTGTAGTGTTTTCCTTGACATCCATCGTATGCTTGCTTTTTACTTGTTTGTCGCTTAATACTGAAGTTGCGTCCCTTGTTAAATGCTTACTTTCAAATATGACTGATCCGACTCCTTCAAGGCTTAATTGAAGATACCTTAGATCGTTTCGTGATTGAGGTCAGTGATGATGAGGATCGTGACAGCAGCGATTCTGATATGCCTGTAATTTTAGAATCTGATAATGATTAAGTTTAATTAATTTTGTTTTTATTATTTAAGACATAAATATCTAAATAAAGAATATTATTATTTTGTTTTAATTGTGTAAATCAATATTTTCTGTTTTAATTTTGTATAATACAGCCACCGCTGCTTGTTTTTGTCTATAACGATTTGACTGTCACTAATCACATCACTAGCACATTCCTAAGCTCGGCATTCAAATCGCGTGCCGAATGTACTTACATACATCTTGGGCAGTCGAGTTGAAAAAACCTCCTTTCAGAAGTACGGCTTTAGATATTTATTTTCTCAAAAGAAGACAAATTTGCACAAAAGAGAAAATACATGTTTTTCTTGTAAATTGCAAACTTAAAAAGCGAGCTTACAATTATCGAACAAATTATTATTATTATTATTTTTCTTAATTCATTTAAAAGGACTCATCAATATTAACCTAACCAAAATAGTTGGTAATTACTCACTTCACACTTTCAAAGGTTATTCATACCAGCTTAGAGCGGTTACACACCGCAACTTTGTAGAGCGCTTCTACACGATTCAGTCGCTCTACACTTGCGATGTAAAATACAATTATTTTTTCAACACACTTGCTCGTAACGTAGAAATTACTACATCGCTTTTAGGCTCGTCATCCAAGATATTACACACGGGTGTTTTTACTTTACATTAGCGCACTAGTGTTTTATGATATATATCCCGATTATTATTTATTTATTAAATTATATATAAATATATATATATATTTTTATCGGCCAAGTGCCTTTATTATCTAAGCAAAATACATACAAACTACAACTACCTAAACTACTTAACCTACTACATAAAAATAACAGTTGAAAAACGCGCCTTTGTATCGCTGCAAAAAGTCGCCTCGTGTGTGACAGTCCGTAAAACATCGGCCGGTGTTCATGACTCACTATTCTGCGCAGGAGTCGCCATTAATATGACAATTCAAGGTCTTCCGTATGCGTTTTCACCGATTACTCACACTCACGAACCTTAATAGTTATGATACATATACATATCGCATACATGTTTATTTTAGAGATACGTAGTGTATTTATTATCAAGTAGAATTTAACTTACATCTCTTTAAGGAAGGTACACCGCGTTTTTGTTTTTTATTTATTCGTATAGGCTACTGTAACAAACACCCCATGTCACCTCTTTATGGGTTGATTTTTTAAGAATCCTAAGACAGTAGTAGATCCCAGTAGTAAATACTTTGTAGTGGTAGGGCTCTCTTGCAGAGTCCGCCTGGGAAAGTACCACACCTTTGCCAGTTATTCAACCGCCAAGCAGAAGAAGTGCGTTCTGGATTAAAAGGCAATGTTTCCAGCGTGATTACTGGGCATACAGAGATTTAACATCTAACATCTCAGGGTGACGAGCGCAGTGCATTGCCGCGCATAGTTTTGAACTGTAGAAGTTCAAAATTTTGGGTGACACTGAACTGTTATAGGCAAGCGTGACGCTTAACATCAGGTGAGCGACTTGCTCGTCTCGTCACTGAGTAAATTAAAAAAAAAACTTCTTTTTTTTATTAGTACGTAAACCGTGTTTCATTGACATAGCTTGTAAAAATGATTTTATTTCCATACAAACTTTGGGGGTATATTTTACCCCTTTGGAGGCGGAAATTCGCAAAATCCGTTGTTATTGTTCTCAGTCCATTTGAGGAGTATTGAGATCAAATTTCACGTCTCTATCATAAGCAGTATGGTATATGCGTTGATTGGTAAAAAAGGAAAGAATAGAATAGATTTATTGTATTTCGATGTCAGTTCTCATCACGCAAAGTCTTTGCCAAATCTCATCGAGATGTTCAGCCGTTTAGTTGTGAAAAGATTACAAACTAGAGAGATAGTGATGTCAATTCCCGCTAAACCAAATTTAGGCCTATTGCTGTCTTTTACTAATATAAACACAAGAAATACATAGCATGCATTTCAGTTCTGTCAAACGAGTTTACCGATTAAAGCCGCGAAGAAAAACGTACACTAGCGACACTTAAAACTTGTTTTAAATCGGCACCCGCTACGGTCTTTTCTAAGTTTGTATGGAGAACTAAGATCTGACTAATTTGACAACACTATAATTCTTGCTATCTCTATCTTGTGTCTCTATTTAGTAAAAGACAGCGATAGCTTAGTTGCGTTTAGTGAGTGCACGGTGGAATTGACACTATAAATTCCCTGTCTGTCTGTTTAGTTGTACGGGTGTGAGCCTCTGAGTCCAATTTCTGGATACAAACCCACGGGCGTTAGACTACTATTCAAAATGTTTTATTTACCATATAGTGTTATGCCACATAGATTTACTTGCAACTTTCTTAAAAAGTAATCAATGTCTTTCCGCATGATTGTAACTCCTACTTCAGTCTTTTGTCAGTTATTCAACCGTCGAGTAGTCACTTGCAAACATTACTGTGCTCCGGATCGAAGGGCAATTTTTCCAGTGAAATTACTGGGAATAGGTACACTGGGAAAAAAAAGGGTCGATTTATCGGCTATGCAAGGCCGTGTAAACCCGGTACTGCAGTTGCAGCCGTGTAAGCACGGCAAGGGTTACCGTGTGGCGCTAACACGGCTACAGTGGACACACGGTTAAAACCGCACACGGCTAGGATGGTAAGGTTGGATCCGCACACGGTACTGCAGTTGCAGCCGTGTCAACTGGTCGACACGGTTATAATCATACACGGCTAGATCTGCACACGGTACTGCAGTTGCAGCCGTGTCGACTAGTCGACACGGTTCCGATTAGACACGGCTAAATCTGGACACGGTACTGCAGTTGCAGCCGTGTCAACTAGTTGACACGGTTATGATTTAGACACGGCTAAGTATATACGTGGCTGGCGTAACCATGTAATATATGCTGCGTTAACCACGTCAACACGGCTGTCCTAGCCGCTTTCCTACGACCTTGCACAGCTGGCGGAGCCGTGTGACGCGGTTGGAAGAAGCCGTGTAAAGCGGCTGCCTCGACCGCTTCAACACGGCTGTCCTAGCCGCTTTCCTACGACCCTGCACAGCTGGCGGAGCCGTGTAAATCGGCTGCATAAACCGCGTCAACACGGCTGTCCTAGCCACTTTCCTACGACCCTACACAGCTGGCGGAGCCGTGTGACGCGGTTGAAGAAGCCGTGTAAAGCGGCTCCATCAACCGCGTCACCTACAAACCTACACAGCAGGCGGAGCCGTGTGACGCGGTTGAAAAAGCCGTGTAAAGCGGCTGCGTCAGCCGCGTCAACATGGCTGTCCTAGCCGCTTTCCTACAACCCTGCACAACTGACGGAGCCGTGTGACGCGGTTGAAGAAGCCGTGTAAAGCGCCTGCGTCAACCGCGTCAACACGGCTGTCCTAGCCGCTTTCCTACGACCCTGCACAGCTGGCGGAGCCGTGTAAATCGGCTGCATCAACCGCGTCAACACGGCTGTCCTAGCCACTTTCCTACGACCCTGCTCAGCTGGCGGAGCCGTGTGACGCGGTTGAAGAAGCCGTGTAAAGCGGCTTTCTCAACCGCGTCACACAGCTTCGCCAGCTGAGCAGGGTCTTAAGAAGGACGTTAGCATATCCGTGTTGACATGGCCAAGGCAGCCGTTTTAATACGGCTCCTTCAAGCAGGTCTGCACGGGTATGCCGCAGTGTGTGACGCAGTTAAAGTAGCCGTGTAAAACGACCGCCTCAGCAAAGTCCAACACTTTTTTTGACCCGAATGTTTCAGGTTCGCCAGCTATGTAGGACCTGTAATAAACCATTTGAACGATTAAAAATAACGAAAATAACTAAAAAAATACTGCCCTCAAATCTACTGTCTAAATATTATTTTTTTAGGATTTGGTGATGGTTAATCTGTTGATTAAAAAAATACTTTAAGAAACAGAATTTTATTCAAAGATTTTTACATCACATAATAATATTATATAATAAGTAATAATTTTACATTTAGTTTTCGTAATTTCTCATATTATAAATTTATAATGATGACTACGTGAAAATGTTAGGAAGTACCGCTTGCGAAGCGACCATGTTGCCTTCCAAGCTGTTTCTAAAATAGATGATGATTCCAGTCCCTGGTACTTGGATATCGTGATAATGTCAGCATTCGCTAGAAAAAAAATATTATTTAGAATGAAATTATTTTAAAAATAATTTACTGCATACTGTATATCACACAGCATGCTGCGGCTGATACATGGATGTTAATGAACTCAAGAAAAGTAGGTATACTATGTCCGTCCTCGTGTGTTTATCATTACCAAATTTTATCAAGATTGGTCCGGCTGCTTAGAACAAACAATTCACTGATAGGTAACAAACTGGCAGACAGAGAAGGAGCGGTAGTTTCACATATTTAGCACAGAACATAGGTGTAATCCTCAGAATTGTCCTTATAAAAATGTCTTTGGTATAATCTATAAAAATAACATCAGCGTGATTAGTCACTTACGTTTCTGCACCAGTGTTCCCAATACGTTTTAAATTTGATGCGATGGACGATCTTGGGAATCAGTTCCGATTTGACCCAGACAAAGGCGGCAACGCATTTGCTGTTATAGCATTTTCTGGAAATAAAATTATTTACTTAGTTTAGTTCATTATCCATCGAGCTACAATCCACTCCTGCACTTGTCAAATAAGACCACATCACGGAATAGGTAGATAATAGACCACAGCACGAGCGGCGTGGTCAATCGCTGTTAGCATCGTAGGGAGGCGGCTAGGACAGCCGTCTGACGCGGTTGAGGAAGCCGTATAAAGTGCCTGCGACTACCGCGTCGACACGGCTATCCTAGCCGCTTTCCTACTGTCCTGCACAGCAACTCGAATGGCAGAGTGCAAAACAACAATTACATTTGCGAAAACGCATAGGTACCTGATGCGCCTAGCTCTTTTTCGTATTTACACGTGGGAACAATATTATTACAAAAGAAAACGGTAGCACGGACAGTTTTTTTTTGGAATAATATTGTTCCCGCCGAAACACTGATTCATATGCAAAATATACTCATACTAAGTAGATAGGTACCAAAAATTTCGGGCATAATCACATGTTCTCACATTCGTTTCTCTCGCGAATCGTTTTGTATCAACTAAAACTCAAAAAACACTATTTACGCAAGTACCTACTCGAACTGATACTAACCTTTAAATATAGCGATGTATTCTTCCATGCAACAGGATTTATGTAATTTTTCAACAGTAGCTGCATCTTTTTCCTCTTTGATAGCGCCTGAAGTAGATACAAGCACACCAAACTCAACACAAAACGAAAACGAATGGCTGGCCGCCCGCGTGCGCGCACTTTTATATATGCGCGGCTGCCAGATATGGCTATCGACATTTCCCCAGGTTCCACAAATATCTGAAGTCATTTACCTAGGAATAATATTTATGCATTTTAGTAAAAATAAGAAATAAGTTTAGTGTTCATCTAGTTTATCACACTAATATTATGATTGCGATAGTTTGTGTAAGCGATAAGTACGTAAGTATGTTTGTTTCCGTTCAACTCTGTAACGGCTGAACGGATTTGAATGAAATTTGGTATAGAGGTAGCTTATTCTCTGGATTAACACAGAGGCTACTTTTTATTCCGGAAAAATATTCGTTTTCTGTAGAATACTGTAAGAATATTTCTGTCATTTATAAATAATATTAAAATACACCATTACTATAGAGATAGACAAGATATATCAAAGTGTGGATGCATTATAATAAAATAATAGTCTTATTTTAAAATGGATTACATAAAAATATTATTCATACTCTCACACATACTTATTAGTAAGACCCTTGACAGATTAACAATAAAGTTAATTGTGTTTTTTATTTAATAAGCTTAAAAATTTGTGTCTTATATAATTTCAAATTCCTTACTTTAGTGGCAAACGGCAAGTCTATTTATGTGGCAATACAGCTTTTATGTTGATTATGCGGGTTTCATCTGAGACACGGCTTTCATAGTCAGGTTTCAGTTAGCACACGGTCTATCGTGTCGTATTTCAAACGGCTCCATCAACCTTGTAGCACTTGTGACACGGCTAACGTAGCCAGGTTTCGTTCAGTACACGGTATCATGTCGTGTCTAGAATGGGTCAGTCAACCATGTTTGTGCGGATTCCATTTGTGAAATGGCTTACGTAGTTAGGTTTTTTAGCACACGGTGTATCGTGTCTTGTCTGAAACAGTTAACCACGATTGTGGGGTCCATTTGTGACACGACTATCGTAGCCTGATTTCAGTACACGATCTCTGGTGTTGTGTCGGAAACGGTTCCGGCAACCATATTTGCGAGTTACATTTGTGACACGGCTATCATGGCCAGGGTTCATTTACCACACGGTCTGTTGTGCCGTGTCTGAAACGGCTCCGGAAACACGGCACGGCTATCATAGCCAGGTTTTGTTAAGCACACGGTCTGTCGTGCCGTGTCTAAAACGACTCCGTTAACCATGTTTACGGACTCCATTTATGACACGGTTATCATAGCCAGGATTTTTCGTTTTGTTTTATTATTATTTATTCATAACGAAACATAAGTACATACTATTACTACTATAATTATGTCAAACTGCAGTTGTATGTTTGTAGGCAGATGCTTACTCTCAATGTCTACATGCATGTGTTAGCTAAATATAAAAAATAGAGCAGTTAATGTTAAAATAATAGATGAAGGTAATTTCTTAGGTGTAACAATAGATGCTAATTTGAATTGGAAAACACACATCTCTAAAATAAACAATAAAGTAAATTATTATATCCATTCCCTATGTTATGGTGTCATATTTTGGGGCAATTCAGTCGAATTAGGATCGAGATTCATATTACAAAAAAAATGTCTTCGTGCAATATTTAATATGAGTGGTCCTGATTCTCTCCGTAATATATTTACAGTACAGAAGTTCTTAACGCTCACTTGTATATTTATTTACGAGATTTTCCTTATTGTGAAGCATAATCGTAGTGTTTTATTTAACTCCTCAAGCAGAATTGAAGTCGGAAATCCATGTTATCGAGTTTGAATCGTGACATGGCTATCATAGCCAGGTTTTGTTAAGCACACGGTCTGTCATGCCATGTCTGAAACGGCTCTGGCAACCATGTTTACGAGTTCATTGTTCATTGTGACTTGGCTAACTTAACCAGGTTCCGTTTAGCACACGGCTTAACGTGCCGTGTCTTGGACGTCTCCGTCAATTGTTTTCGGGTTCCATTTGCAATACTGCTATCATAGCCAGGTTTTGTTAAGGACACGGTCTTTCGTGCCGTGTCTGAAACGGCTCCGGAAACCATGTTAGCTAGTCTGAATTGGGACACGGCTATCATAACCAAGTTTTGTTAAGCACACGGTCTATCGTGCCGTGTCTGAAACGGCTCCGGAAATCATAATCGCGAATTTGAATTGTGACACGGCTATCTTAGCCTGGTTTTGTTTAGCACACGGTCTGTCGTGCTGTGTTTGAAACGGCTCAGAAAACCATGTTTGCGAGTTTGTATTGGAACACAGCTATCATAGCCAGGTTTTGTTAAGCACACGGTCTTCCGTGCCGTGTCTGAAACGGTTTCGGAAACCGTGTTTACGAGTTTGAATTGTAACACGGCTATCATAGCCAGGATTTGTTGAGCACACGGTCTGTAGTGCCGTGTCTAGAACGGCTACGTCAACCATGTTTGCGGGTTCCATGTGTGACATGGCTATCGCAGCCTGGTTTAGTTTGACACACGGCCTGTCATGCCTTGTCTGAAACGGCTCTGCCAACCATGTCTGCTAGTATCATTGGGACTTGGCTAACGTAGCCAGCTTTTGCTTAGCACAGGGCCTGTTGTGCCGTGTCTAAAACGGCTCAGCAGACCGTGTTTGCTTAACACACGGCCCGATGCGCTGTGTATACACCGCTTTTACGACCGTGTTAGAGTGTAGCCGTGCATTTTTGCACGGCTACGGTTTTTACACGGTTGGAAAATTATGAATCACGGTAAACGTGACCGTTTCTACCGGCTAACGAAGCCGTGTAAATGGCTAACATAGCCATGTAAAATCTCTAGCCGTGTACACGGCGCTTCACACGGCTGCCAAACCCGGCTGGCACAGCCATTTACATGGCTACAGAAAATGTAACCGTGTTCGAAAGCCGTGTATTTTTCCCAGTGTATAGAGATAGCATCTATGAGTACTAAAGCTTAGGACAAGGGCGTTTTTTGAGAGGCGGCTGCTGAGTGATTTAACTATGACTATAACTGTACGTGTGTATCTATGTGAGTAGTGCCCATCACATACTAGAGACCACAAAATTGCAGCTTTCAACAATATATTTTACAACAAAAATAAAGCCGCAACTACTCAGTCATTTTTATGTCTATATACTCAGTAAAGCATACAGCTGTAAATTTTTCGCGATTATATACAGGATTGGTCGCATGTCACTCAGATGCCGTTAGTCCACATCTCAAAATACAGGATATAGTCCGATTGTACTATATTACTACTATATATTAATCATAATGTAACGAATACTACATATTTTATCAATTTTATACCCACTCCTCTAAAGGTGGTATATTCAGATTCATTTAATGTAACGCAACTAGTCATACATAGTTTTAGAATGTGATACAGATCTTACTATGAATACTTTTTTGACACATTTTGTATTAATTAAACGATAATAAATAAATAAATAAATAAATCTGGGACATTTTTGCACACACGGTCATCTGACCCCAAACTAAGCAAAGCTTTTAATACTCACGTTAAATTGAGTCGATTATTAGAACACTATAGTTTCGATTACATTCGGTGACTTTTATCAAGGAATGCTAAGCGTGACACGCGCGCGAGCTCGTCTTGCCTTGCCCTGATACAGATCTATAACATATTACTTAAATAATAATCTTAAAATTATTGCATTCTGTTTTGAATGTATAATAAATTAATAGTTTCTTTGTCTTCTTAAATGGAAATATGAATTGAGTACGTAAAGTAAATATAAACATGCTGTACTCTTTTCGTGTCAATATTCCCAGCGATCAGTCAACGCCACGTCAAATGGCCTGTCACTGGATGTTGACCGTCCAGAGCTGGTTATAATTATAAAAGCTGTGACTCAGCTCATGACTAACCAGTAAGCACTTGTCAATTTTAGTTATATTTTACTGAAAATATGAATAATCGGCTATATAGGCTCTTGCTGTGCCATCTGAGTCGGCCCCGTGCCTATCTGATCCTCACGCGCGATTTTAGCAACATGGTCGACCCATCTCGCTGCCGGACGACCAACGCTCCGCTTACCTTTCCTCGGTCACCACTCAGACACTGCCTTAACCGCATCACTCATCAAGACCACAAAATTAATGTTGTACACCACACGAAACATTTATCGTAGACCTACATTTAAATACGAGGGCACTAATAGACAACAACATCACTTCACAGTAAAATTACTGGACTGTGTGCGTTTTTTGTAAGTTAATTTTTTTATAAATAAAGATCTTTTTAAAATCAAAATCAACACCACTGCACAAAAAGTTTTCCACGGTACACAAATATCTTACAGCTCACAAAAGTATCTTTGGTGTGTGGTGCGCCTTACTTCACCTGTCATCACATCGTCTGTAGCTGGCGTGTCCTGGCCAGCTCTACTTGAGATTCGTTACTGCGCTTCCCACGTCCCTTACTTTTGTTTTTCGTCTTATTTCAGCAGTGTTTCAGTATTACATACTCATCATGATCATGAAGTTTGATGCTGACCATGGATTCTCTCGGCAACTCTTATTTTGTTTACTGTCTTTTGTGTGAGCATCCATGTCTCGTCCCCAATTGTTATGGCGGGCAGTGCACTGGTTGAAGAGGCGAGTTTTCAAAAAAATTACTGTAGAATATGGCTTGACCTGAGGACATAGTCTAGCTCTTTAAAAGCCGCTTATCTAAGCTGCACACCACGCCAGACGATTGCCTTCTTTTGATGCTCTACTCCAAAAGTTATAGTATGACCAAGATACACCGTAACTGTCAGCCATCTCCAGGCGCTCTCCCAATCATTATTAGGTTGAAGAGAGAGTCCTTTAGTAGCAGAAGGCTGAGGATGAAGATGATAATGATAAATAATAGAAAATGTAATTTAGATTATTACTTTCAGCTTCGTTGTTCAACCTTCTGGTAGTAGTGTGCAAACATTACTGTATTTTTTTCTTGTTTCATTTCTTTCATGCTATGGCAACCTGAGCGGCCTAAGTTCCGTACAATGTGGCAATTGACAATTTTAGTTCTGGTACAATACCTATCTAATTTTTATCTCCGATACATTTTCAGCTGACTGAATCGTGAATCACGGGTACAACCACGTGCCGCAATTAGTAAAAAAACCTCTAAAAAGTAAGTAGGTAGGTAACTAGCTAACTACAATCTTAAATTGGTTCCGCTGGTCACTGCACCTATTTCTGAAAACTCGTGCATTTATAATCAGTAAACAACTGAAAAATTAATTACCATCAACCTGAAACTCTGTTCTAAGAACTGCATAATGAACGATTAAAAAACGTGACCAGGTAAAAAGTACCTTTTTCAGAATACGTTTTGTATATCTTGTTAGTGTTTTATCAATTTGGTTAAGAGGCTGCCAAAAAATGCTCACAACGACATAGTACTAAATTGAATAGGCGATTCTGCTCAAAAACAGTGCAGTGCATTCGCTAAATAGCTGTGCAAATATTTGCAATACATTGCATGCCATTGCCCAGTTTGAACCACAGACTTGAAAGATAGACTACGCTTCTTGTGCAGTTTAACGTGTTCTATATTTGAGGACGCTCTGTAAGGATTTCTATCATAAGAACATAATTATACAAATTAGATTATATCGAAAAATGGTTTTATTTCAAGCTGTATATTTCGTTTTAATTTCATTTCTGATTATCTTTGGGAATAAGATTTTTTGATTGATAATGAATAATGGCATATACGATCATATTAATTTATCTCGGTGTAAGGGTCATTAACGGCGCACCTATACTATAACATAGGTTACTGTATGCTGCTTATTTTTATTTATTTATTCTGCGTCAAAACTAGCAGCTAGTCTAGCAGTGCTTCTCGCCAAGTCGAGCAACAACACGAGACACGGCCGTATCATTTTCTCGAAGTATAATTTACTGGGTGTACAAAACCTTATCCTTAAATCGTTCTCTATTTAAAAAAGTGCCCTGTTGCAACACTAACACACTTTATAGAATACGTACCTAATATTATTATTAAGTGACTAGCTGCGCCCCGCGGTTTCACAAACTGAAAAGACGCAGAATCTGTAAATACAGAGTCTATATCACACTAAAATTATAAATACGAAAGTTTGTGTGTAAGTAGGTTAGTATTTAAGTATGTAAAGTGTGTTTGTTCCCGTTCAACACTGTAGCGGCTGAACGGATTTGAATGAAATTTGGTAAATTGTAAAAATATTCGGTTTCTCTAGAATAGCGGGTAAAACCGCGGGGCGCAGCTAGTAATGTATAAATTGCAATGATTCACGTATTTTGTCACACAGTTTCATCGAACTGTAAGAAATTGCGTATTGTTTCCAGTTTTCCCTGTAAGTCTGTGGCAGAACATTGGCCAGTAGGTACATTTGCCAGTACATTGCACCACATTTTAGTCGGCTCTGTTTACAAAGGGCCTTTTTGATAACGGGGCGTTTTGTGACTCACTGAATTTCAGTGTGGAATAAGAGAGAGGACGTCACGATTTAATTATTACAAATAATAAGGTCCATATTAATAAACTCGAACAAACTAAGCGTCGAATCAGTTTTCAGCGTACAAATCGTTGACTGAGCGTCGATTTGTTAACCATTTCACCTCGAGATTCTGAAACGTTTGTTAACTTTGACAACAGTTTAATTCTAATGCTGCCTTTGTCTGGCACTAAGCAAATGACAAAGACAGCAATAGACGTAATGTGTTGTCATAGTTAACAAACGTTTCAGAATCCCGAGGTAAGCGAGGTAACCAAACCTAATTTTTTAAACTCTGTGTTCTTACTTTCTTTTGCGGAACCTGATACATATTTATTACTGTTTAATTTAATTCTATAATTTTGTAGTTCCATAACCGAATGTTTTCATTAAATGTACTTTTAAATAGTTAAATTTGAAGGGAAGGCCTAAGCCCCAAGATACGGGTACTTAGTTGAACCCAATTTGGGGTATGGTGCTGCTACATTATTGATCTGTACTTAGATGAAATAAAAAAATTGAATTTGAATTTGAATTTGACAGTAGCTATCCGATTGCAGTTGATTAATCAGCAGTGACTCGAGTTATGAATCAATGCCTAAGTAGAGATTCACCTGAATGGACATCAGGCTTTACTTGGGAACAGTTTATTAGTACGACCCTAAGACACATCATGTTACCTCGTTATTCTTCTACGTCGTCAAAACAGAAAATAGGGTTGTAAAATTTGCTTCAAAGCTTTGGCAGTGTTATTCCAAAGATAACGTTAAAAATAGAAACAAAATATTATCCTCAAAAATGAATTTACTACACAGTTCGTGTCAGCCTTTATCTTAGACCGCAATGCAATGAGGTGTAGTAATTAGCTCGGTGTGATCAGCAAAATAAATCAGCTCTCCGCGCGCGCTCACTGCGGCAAATGTTTGCCCCGATACGAATTTTGAGTCAGATTGAGTGAACTCTGCTCATTGGTCACGGATATTATAAGCTCCTAAGCGGCTCCTAGCGGATGTGAGCTAATGCTAGAGTAGCTCAACTAAATTAATAGAAAAGTAAAACAGCTGATAGCACACAGTGACAGTGTAGCGTTCCATTATTGACCGAGTGAAGCGAAGGTCTCAGAGTTTACTGGGACAAATCGGCATTTGTATGTATGTTTGTATGTTTGTGTGTATATTTGTCCGATGATAACTTGCGAACCGTTAATCCGATCTTCATGAAATTTTGTAGGCAAGTAGTTCATTTCAATACAATTTTTAAGTTCGAATATAAGCTGAATCGGTCGAGCGGTTGTAAAAATATAAAGGTCGCGAGGTCTCAGTTCGCCGTGAACTACTAGTTTAGATTAGTAATGGAGGTTACTCCCTAACAAACTTACAAAGTTTTAGGTACCTATTTATATTATTAGAATAGATTGTCAAAAATTGAATTGATTAATTTTGACTTCAACTTGCTCTATGAAGTCTCAGATACTCTACGAGTCTGTTTCTTGAAGTAAATACTGTTGAAAATGGTTATTGGTAAACAGCCGGTTCCAATTCCTCAAGTGAGTCTGCACTCAGACTCAGACTCAGTCAAAGTGGTCGAAACTCACGTGAACCGCTTGGCGACAGACAACTATAACTATATTTTGTAACAAGATCATTGATTACTAAGCAAATTATTTTGATTCCTCCCAAATCCTGATCCTGTCATGCATTTGCGTCGCGTGTGTGCTCGTAGGATCGGAGCACCGAACGGCACTTGCGTCGTGCGACAATGCACGTCAATTTCCTACAAAAAATCCTGTCAAATCCTCCTCATTACCTGTCAAAGGGCCTGACAATTGTAAGGAAAATTCTGTCATCTGTTAACCCTAGCCAAGAACCTATAGAAACTGCCCTACTACAGCACAGAACGTTATGGTTTCTTCTCGGCCTTTTCTTATCTTTATGAGGTATATGTAAGTTTCTAACATTATCTGCGTGTTTCTATATTGCTTCCTGTAAACTTAATGGCTTGATTGATTTTGACGAGTGAGGTGTCGTTGGATTCCTGTTTATGCCCGGCGTCATTAGACAACGCAGTTGCATTTTTGTACTTTTAATAATAATACTCGACATGTATATTTTAGTGTGGGTATTAACCCCAACCATACTCCGACAGGTTTGCACTGCATGATCGATGGCTCTAGACCAGGTGCATCCGTGTTACTCCTTATCTTATCGCCTGTGTTCAAATGTTAAGAACAAAGGATTTATATTTAGTTCAGGGACATTATGTGGGTAATGTTCAGCTTTATTGTCTGAAGTGATGTATGTATGTATGTATGTAACACAGTTAACAGTTGTTTATAGGTACAGTATTTAATAATTTGTAAGTTAAAAGTAAACCGGGTTCAGTTGTGATTGCTTTAAATAGATATTAGAAGAAAAAAACAGTCGACTTGAGAACCTCCTATTATTTTGGAAGTCGGTTAATAATCAATATCAAATATTATTATGATAACGTAAACCTAGAATACAGCAAAGAGAGCAAATTAAGTCATTCGGTTATTTTGTTTTCCTTTTAAGCGACTTCCAAAACAAAGAGGAGATTCTCAATTCGATTGTTTTTATTTTTATTAATTTATATTTATTTCTTCAAATAATACAGCTGTGAAATAGTATTGTTCTGTTTGTATAAACATACCTACATAAAACTTTCTGATTTTACCTAATTGATTCCTTTTCAATTTATTTTCTTATCCTGTCTTTCGCGTAAGGTCCAAGCATTTAAGTAAGTATTTTGTACTTGACCTGAATTACATTTGTTTGTCTTTGTCATAATGTTTGTATAAAATATGTGTATATATTGCTTTGTGCTCCAATTTCACTTTACCTATTTCCTTGATGGTTTTCACTTACTCATTCGAGACTTATCTAGATTTCTCTTATTGATAAGACCGCCCAATGTAAAATGTAATAATGTAAGGTGTATATGTGTTAAATTAAGTGTAGTGTTAACCGGTATGTATCTCTGCAACGGCCTTTAAACATTTTGTTTTAATAAAACGGGAATGCTCACCTTAAATTGAGTCAGTTATTCCGACTATAGTTACGATCACATTCGGTGACCTTTATCAAGGAATGCTAAGCGAGACACGCGCGCGTCCTTGTCTAGCCTTGAAAACCACGTCAGTTTTCATTGTAGCCTTTAAACATCGCACTATTGGGATATCGGCCTACCCTCGAAGGGATTAGACCATATCCACCACGCTGGCTCAGTGCAGGTTGGCGGTTTAAAGTTAACCTAGATGGTGCAACCCGGCCTAAGTAGTTTGTTTTAATTTGAATAAGATATTGTTAAGGCATTTTTAATTCCAGCTAATATTTTAAATTCTAAGTGTGTTTGTGGGCTTATTGGTTTGATTGTTCCAATTTCACGCGACGAAGCACCATCTGAACTTTTGATCTGAATTTTTTCATGGAGTGATATAAGATAAGATAAGATTATTTATTTGTATACAACATGGGAAATATTATACAACACATGCATAAAAGATGTTAATTTAATATTATAAGTGGCCACATCATGCTGTGCCGGTTAGGCGTACAAATGTCTGGATGTATAGGGTGGATATCACTCCCGCGGGTGATACCGCGGGCCCAGCTTGTATTTCAAGATTATCCACCGAAAAATTATATGCCCATCCAAATCGTGCTTATTGTGATTTCCGTTTGTCTGATAAAGAGATAAAACTGTCAGTGAATCATCTCAATTAGCCAGATGCCAAGCTCGCCCATTCGACCTCAAAACCAAAACATTTTTACATCGGTTAACTGATTCAACTAACCATGAAATTAACTCCCGATTTCTCGGAAACTATTCTTTATGAACACGTTGATTTTCCTGCTTAGGGTGAAACCACACTAGGGTGCTTTGATGCTAAGTGATCATACCAATACACTCCACACAAATAATCGGTATCTCCTCAAACCCTGCCACGTTCGAGGACTCGTGTATTGAGGAGATGCCAATCATACGCACACATAATCACACACACTCACCCACACACACACCCATACGCGCGCAAAGTTAATAAGTATATTTTTTCTATATTTTTCTTGTGATTGTTTTTTTTTTGGCTATGACATCTGGTATATTATTATATAAATTCAAAATTGTGTTACTTTCTTTATCGGGCATAATTTTAAATAACATTGTTTTTTTTTTATTAGGAGAGGCAATCGGCACCTAAAATGTAATCCTTCCTTGGGAGCCGGAGGAAGTTGTAACAATGTTTTTTATTGGTTATGCTATGGCATGAGTATTCTAAAGATACGAAACAAACTGTACCTAAAAAAACTGTCGACTTGAGAACCTCCTCCTTTTTAAGTCGGTTAAAACTACATCTCGCTCTACAGCAACTAAGTGCACTCTTACCCTAAAGTTTCTTAACCTTTTTCTAAATTACCTGATTTGTAGATATTGTGATGCGTAATTATTGTAATTGTAATATTCAGACTGCTCGAAGTATTTTTCTGTTATGCTAAACATACTTTTTGTTACTAATTAGGTGTTAGTCATGTTTTTGTCGATTTGCTAAATGGATTTTGCAGTGAAGTGCGCAAAAAATGCCTACTTTGGTAAGTAGTTCCTAAGTGTAATAAGTAATACCATTATAATAAAAATAAAAGATCCGACTTTTTATCTTACAGGTATACATAGGCGACAGAAGTAAAAAAAAATATATCTTCCGTGGGCGACGGTGATCGCTAACAATCAGGCGGCCCGTCTGCTTGTTTGCCACCTATAGCTTTAAATCGACACCGCACTCGTCAAAATCTATCAAGCCGCTTAGGCTACAGCCTAACAAATCAGCCTACCCTGTATCAGCCTACTATAGGAACACAAACATCCTAACTAATATTAAAGAATTCGAATGTAACTGTGTCTCTCTGTCTATCTCTCTATCTCCCTGAATCTCTGTCTATCTCTATTTTACAGAAACCGAATACCTTTCCGGGATAAAAATTAGCTTATGTGTTAATCCAGGGAACAAGCTACCTCCGTTCCAAATTTCATCCAAATCCGTTCAATTGCTCCAGAGTTGAACGGGAACAAACACACTTACATACCTACTTACACACAAACTTTCGCATTTATAATATTAGTGTCTGATATATATCTTTTAATTTGACGAACGAGATCGAATAACGTATTTTTTTAAACTTTTCTTCTCCGTCATATATGATATGAATACTGAAATTCTGTGAAATATTTTTAATCTTAGTATCATAAACAAAAATATCTCTAACTAGCTTACGCCCGCGACCTTCGTACGCTCGGGCTCCGGCCTCGCTAAACTCTCCATATACACAACAAAATGAAATCATCAAAATCAGTCAAGTCATTTTTGAGTTTTAGCGAGACTAACGAACGGCGATTCATCACACTAATATTATAAATGCGGATGTTTGTGTGTAAATGTGTAAGTACGTAAGTGTGCTTGTTGCCGTTCAACTCTGTAACGGCTGAACGGATTTAAATAGAATTTGGTATGGAGGTAGCTTATACCCTGGATTAACACATAGGCTACTTTTTATCCCGGAATAATATTCGGTTTCTGTAGAATAGCAGGTGACATCCCGGGGCGCAGCTAGTTTTTATATATAAGGATTAACTATAATGTAATTATATAAGCTTGACGAGCTGCCTCTTTTTCAGACATCTATTAACCAAATGACGAATACGACAAAAATACGTATAGGCATATATCCAGATTTGTACTTAAACTATTTAAAAAAAAAAAATAAGTCCGTCCTGTTTTGTAAATGGAAACGCAGACACGAACGGAACACCAGATCTCGAGTTCTTTCGATACATCACTCATTCCAGTGCTGATCCTCGCAAATGTCCCACAATACTTAATTTAGAATGAGACGAGTAACATTGCATATTTTCAGTACATAACTCTTTCCACATTCGTGCAAAACAAAATTTTATTAATGTTTTTACGTCAGTAGCGTAAATCCACAGTGTAAATCACACGACAGGAAAATAAAAGAATTTCTTTGATCTTTGTACTGACTTCTGTGTGCATTTGATGAATCTTTGGTACTGTCTCGATTGTATACGAACGCTTAAGGATTTTGTCGCTATAAACTTTTAGCTTAGCTTTTTGGTAATTATAAGCAATTATTACTATTTTTATTGTAATATGGTTGTATTTAAAGTTTAGTTAAGTGGCAAAAGACAGAATTGTGTCGAAACAATGTTTCAGGAGTAAGATGTTTGACACAAATGGTTTTTAAAATTATATTTTGCGCAAAAATTGTTTTATATCGTAATTAAATTTTATGCCTGCTTTGCAGAATTCATTGGTTTATTTTTTCAGTAAAGTATTTAAGCAACAACAGTCGAAAACAACATAATGTACCACAGAATAAATAAGACAAGCATGCCTGTACTGTTAGACATCAGTTAGGGTCCTTATGCAAGTCTTTAGATGTCTCGCTCGTGCATTTTCACATATTAAAGATATAAAATCACTTAGTACAAAATTCTAAAAAGTATTGTAGTGTGTACGATAATGTTCCAAATGTTTTCAAGGAACTTTCGTATTCGTATATCGTATTTTGACGGAGATTTTAGAGATTATAGATTATAGAGATTTTTATTTATTTAATAGACACCAACATGATGTACGTCATTGTAAGAAAGAAGGAGGCAAGCAATGGAAACAGGCTAAACATCACCACAATTATAGGTGCAGACTACATGAAATTAAGAAGCGAGTTTCACTTAAATAGTAACAGTCAACGACTTCATAAGTATACATAGTAAAGTGTGAATAAAGAATGTCACAGAAAAATTACTCTTTGCTAATACTAGAAAATTTACTGTACATTACATTTTTAAATTTTTTACAAATTTTTTATTGTAGTGGTAGGGCTATCTTGCAGAGTCCGCCTGGGGAAGTATTCAACCGCCAAGTAGTAGTGTGCAACCATTACTGTGTTCTGGATTGAGGATCAATGTTTCCAGCGTAATTACTGGGCATACAGAGAGATACGCAGTGCATTGCCGCGCATAGTTTTGAACTGTGGCACTGAACTATTATGGGCAAGCGTGACGCTTACCATCAGGTGAGCGACATGCTCGTATCGTAACAGAGTAACAAAAAAATAAACTACCTTTTTCTTTGTGTTTAAAATCTGTCGCCTAGCAACAAACGTGCAAAATATTGTGAATATAAGCAAGCTCTTTCAGTGCTGAGAGCGAGAGACCGAGACTTGAAATTTTGTGAAATTGAAATTTTGTAGGCAAGTAGTTCATTTCAATACAATTTTTAAGTTCGAATATGAGCTAAATCGGTCCAGGGGTTGTGAAGATATAGGGGCCGCGAAGTCTCAGTTCGGCGCGAACTACTAGTTAATATAACGTCATAATTTACAGAAGCACAGTCACCGTGGCCGAAATTTGCAAGGATGACGTCATCACGGCATAAACTATACATTTGTAAAGATAAAGAGAAAACTAAATTGTCTTCGTATCTTATAATTCGTTTGAGTCCCATCCCATTACGAATATCTACATAAACACGTTCAGAACTTTCACAGTAATGCAATTCTCTTCATAAAAGCAGACTCGCTTCTCCATGCAAAGATGTGACAAGTAAAACCGTATGCCAAAACTTCACTACAGGTAACTACAAAGCCATGTGTGTATCATACACGCACGCACACATGTAATTTGAATTTCAAACTTCCACAACGTTATAACCTTTGGCAAAGATTGGGAGAGTGGTGCAGATGTAACGACTTTTCTTTTTATAATTCAAATAAAGAATTCACCCCCGAATTCTGAAACGTTTGTCAACTTTGACGACAGATTAAGTCTATTGCTGCCTTTGTCATTTGCTTAGTGCCAGATAAAGGCAGTATTAGAATTAATCTGTTGTCAAAGTTAATAAACGTTTCAGAATCACGAGGTGAGCAGCTGCTCCAAGGTTTACCCGCGTTTAATAAGGGGGATAGTGTGGAGTTGTTGGCTATATCATCTACTTAGAACCTACTTATTAAATGACTCGTTACACGACTAATAATCGCGTAGTCTAAGTAAGCATGACTATTCAGATTTTGGGTAATCGGATACCTAGGTATGAAAAAACAAATTCAGGGAGTTTTGGCGGGAACGGGAAGAAGTCATGTCGCGTCATTCTATTTTTATCCAAAACTTGTGTTATATCGAGTGTTAATGTATAAAAAAGGTAGATTTTTAACCATTAAGTGTTCGTGACCGTGCACGAGTGTTGGTAAATAGTATAATGCTGTGAAACGTGACTCTTCGTGTTGTGTCTAAAACTCCAGAGAAACCTGTAGTAAAGTATCCACCACTTTACTGGGGCGGGAGCATGGACTTGACCGTGTCTTACCTTGCTTGATTTAGACTATGACTGAGACTTATTTTAATCGTGTAATATTTGAGATCCGTTGAAATATTATAATACTTGACACTGGCTAAATACAGAACGTGTGGAGCCAAAACGTAAGAGAAAAAAATAAAAAAAATCATACCCGACCCCTCTGTACCACTAAAAAATTCTTTGCCGTCCCGCAGTAGATGTAAGCCGATTACCTCACTCGTCTACCACGAACTAAGCTCAGAGCTAATGCAAAATTATTTAATAAATATTTGGTGCGGACCCGACCTGATGGAGATTTGCGAGTTACTTATCTATTGTTGTCATAATCTGTGGTAATTAAGGAAGATAACGTGAAACGAATACAGCTTGGGAGTTTTTGGCGGAAACGTGAAGAAGTCATGTAGCGTCATTTTCCAAAACTTGTGTTATTTCGAGTGTTAATGTGTAAAAAATTTGGTTTTTTATTCATTGAGTGTTCTCGAACGTGCACGAATTTTGGTGAATAGTTTAATGTTGTGAAACGTGACTCTTCGTGTTGTTGCCAAAACTCCCTAAGAACGCTTAGTAAAGTCTCCACTGATTTACTGAGGCATGACGTGGACTTGACCGTGACTTACTTTGCCCGACTTAGACTATGACTTATTTTTTATTGTGAAATTTTTGACTTCACATGAAATATTACAATACTTGACACTGGCTAAATACACAACATGTGGAGACAAAATATAAGAGAAATAAAACACTGGTTGGCGGTAGCGAGCGCCACGAGCGCCAATGTATCGAGCTAACTCTCGGCAATATTATTTCTGCCACCTTATTAAGATGAACTGTGTCTGTGGTCTATTCCCTTGAAGATGTTGGAGCCCCCCGTGAAGCACCAAGAAGCAAACTGGAAGGATTTAGTGGGTATGATCCCATATAAGCCGGCTGCAACCCAAAGAAAATCTTGTGAAGATTTTCCCCTGGTCATAAACAAGAATACTTGTCTATCGTTATCACAGTGACCTCATACTTTGCTTTACAGTATTTTGTGAAAAAAGGTGTTAAGTTATACTTCTAAAAAAGCGTTTAGCACACTTAAATCTCGCACCATCTATTAAGATGCCGCCGCCGCCTCGCCAATAAAACCACCACTCGAAAGCTCTGGGGCATAAAAATTTATTAAATACTACGCCATATACCAGTGAAATATCACTGTTGGAAGTGGACGGATCTAGAAGGATATTGGGGGGGAGGGGGTCAGTTTTTTTTTAAGTCAGGCCGAAGACGTCTGAACAAAGGCCTCTTCGATAGACCACCTTACTGACCGACAATATGTCATTTACGTCATTTATTTCAGGCTTACCCAGTCTAATTATAAAATAGCAATGAACACAAAAGTCATAAAAATCAATTAAATTTCCAGTAAAATATAATCACAAATCAAATAAATTATAGGTAAGTCGTATACTCGCCTCTGCAAAAGTTGGCTATTCTGTGGTAGAACGTGATTTCAAATTGTAAATCTACTTACTTAGCGCTCGAGTTGTAACTCAACTAAGCGTTTTAACCGTGCCTAATAAATCAGTGAAGGTGACGGTGAGTCTTTAAAATTGGTGTGTTATTTTTCCAGATCATTTATAAGCCAACTTGAAGGCCATCGAGCTGACTAACAACTCTAAAATTACGACTATTCAGCTTATACGAACCTACTTGTACTTATTATAATATTTATTGATGCGCTTTTTATTTTTTAGTTTCAGTATAAGTTGCCCCAAAGAGCCTCATTCCTAAATCTGGCCCCGCTGTCGAATGCTGACCACGTAGCGGCATTACTCATTTGGGCGGGCGGTTGACGAGGGCGTTCTTTTTTTTTTCGTTTTCCGCCCTCGTGCTGCGGAATGCACAGTTTGGTTAAATTGTTGACTGTGATTTAGTATTGGAAAACGATACCGTGAAATGTTTTTGGAAATATGTGGTTAAATGGTAGGTGATAAATACAAATAAATTACGAAAAGAGAGCAGGAAATTTGGCGATTTTGTGTTGGCTTCGAAAGACAAACGCGGCGGCGTAAAACATGGGCCAAAAATGGCACAGCGAGAACTTTAATTGCACCCAGCTTCTTCTGTAAATTGGTTAGGTGTGTATACCATCCTTGACCACGCCGTCACTAAAATTGGCATAAGATGAGTTTGTAGTCGAATGCATAGTAAGTGAATTGTATAATATTTTTTATATAAGCGAGTGAATCTGCGGTATACAGCTAGAAATGTATAGATTATTTACGGAGATCAAACTGAATGGCTTACTTTTTTCAGGATTTTGTTTGTTAACAAATCCAAAGGGTATTGTAGTATTCTAGTATTCTTCCACTTTTCACTAAAGTAATTTACTAAATAATTCATGAGTTGTGTATAAAGCTTGTTCTTGTGACATTCATAATTAACTGCGCCAACTGTTCGATTTAACTATACGGCAGCTACTTAAATCACCTTTTAAAAAACCACGATTAAATTAAATTAAATTTGTTTATTCAGACAAAAACTACATAATCAATTACATTTATATCACAATGAAAAGGAAAATAATAATAATAAATTCAAAATAAAAAATGGCCTAAAAATAAATAATGTCAGGTTTTAAAACTAAGTTTATACAATTTTGTAATGTCAAAATCATTATCGGCTTTATTGCCCCTGTCCCATTGGTCAATTAGATTCAAATGCGGAATGTATGTTCGATGGTTTTTAGTTGTATTGTAGCCTAAGTAGAAAAAAATTGAGCTTACTTCAAAGAATTTAAACTGTGCTAAACGAAATTGAAATTCATTCAATCGCAGCACGACTTGAACTGACGAAAATACTAAACGCTTGGAAAACGTCAAGAAAATTATTGGACAGGCGATCATTTGAAGCTAACCTTATAGTAGCGGACAAGGATGGGATGAAAAATAAGTGTGCAGTTCTTCGCAAAGTGGTATGCCGAGATTTGACAAATGGAAGTCGGAATTTCTTCAAGAGGCAAAGTATTTCTTGAAAGAATGTGTGATGTTGAACCAGCTGTTTGAAATTTTTCAGAATTGTGAAGAATGGTAGGTAGGTGGGTAGGGTAAGGTGGACCGACGACGTTGTGGAAATTGTGAAGATGATGGTGGATTCAAGCGGCAGGTCATCGTTCGGACTCTAAGGAGGAGCTTCATGGGGTCTAAGGAGAAGGCTTTGTTCAGCAATGGACGTCTTCCGGCTGAAGATGATGACTATAATGATGCAAATCCTTTGATGTCCTCATAACTACATCGTATTAAAATAATTGATTCGGATAGAAAATTAAATCAGAAAATAATTCAGAAAGTATCAGACAATTATCTTCGTGGGAAACACTTTTAATATACCAAATAAATGTATATAAATCTATAAAAAATTACTTAACAATGCTATGTTTTTATTTATTACTATTAAATTGCTTCAGTAGGTACATTACAAGTGTGTTATTATTACTTCCTTTTTTATAATAATAGATCTTTGGATCTGTGGGAGGACTGATTGTATCAAATAGCAATCGTCTCCTTATATGCATATTTATAATGTAGTTCCTTTTTAAGCCATATCCAGAAGTGGACTAAGATGGGCTGGCTATGATGATGAATCGTATTACTGACTAGGTAAACACATTTTTTTTTCATGCTTTTCACGCGTGCCTTCATATGTATCCAGATACTTCAGTGAAGGTAGATCATAATAGCGTAAACTGTAAAATTAGGGTTTTTATTATGCCATTAATGTAGCAGCACGCTAATGAGGGGAACTAGCTTGATTACACAAGTAAGTACAGTACAAAGGGAGGGAGTCGTGTAGTGCAGGCAGCGCTGAATTATAAATACTGTGCCGACTCCGGCCCTGTGGCCTTTAAGGGATGGGGTAAAGGTAACTTGGGTATTCAGTTTTTAGACAAAATATAATGCTGAGAAATGTGATAAAAAATCTTTCTTTCGTAAGAAACTCACCGGGAAAGTCTCGTGTTGCAGTTGTTCGTAGGCAGAGGTGACCTTACTCTGAAGCCGAGGTCTTAATGAGGCTTCGGTGTTCCTGCTTTTCATAAGAGCCGAATAAAAGGGGGCCTTTGGAGTCGCGTGAAGGCAGATTTGTGGATCTGACCACCCGTTGTAACGAGCCTAGGCAATACAAGCGCGGAGTTGCCCGCGTCTGTGAGGGAGGGTAGGAAAACAGTGTTTCCGTGGCACCGATGTGTGACAGATATTGTGGAGATCCCGGGGCTCTCAGGCAGAACCTCAATTTTGTGAAGGCTTCCTCCCCAAAAAGGAGCGTGACGTCTTCGCGTGTAATACTGCTCGTACTAAATATTCTTAGGAATCTGGAGAAATCAGATAACCTCACCATACAATGGGACTAACAGGGGATTTTTTATTGCAAAGTCTAAAGACGCTTTGACCATTGCACAGCTGATGTTAGATAACGATGTGGTCAAAAATGGTGCCACATCTATGTAACACGTGATCCAGTTCCTAACCTGATAAATTACTCCTTGTTGCGATTATCGATATAATATATGCTTGGGTACTTGATGCCAGATTTTCCGTGGTCCTACTTCGTGGGGACCACGGTAATGAATTTGTTACCGTGATAACACTGGTGATTCTATTGGGGATACCATGGATAACAAACCTTTTGATTTAAATGTGGCACAAATATGTACAAGCAAATGTGTAGCAGAAAATATAATAGAATGAGAACCTCCTCCTTTTTTTTGAAGTCGATTAAAAATGCCACCGTTTTGTGCTCTACCACAAATGCTAACATAATTGTTGGCTGTTTAACATAGTCGTATTTATAATAATGATAATTTTTATTGGTACAATTAATAGTATGATAAGGTACATAGTATTATTGTTTTAGTAGTATCATCATAGTATCATAATAATTTTAGTTACAGAATCATATGCTGCGTTATGCAAAATCATTTCAAGACTTACTATTATTTGCGTAACTTACCACACCACTAGTCCACTTTTAAAAAACAAACACATAAATTGGTTGCCAACACACAGTTAAGCATGCACTGTACCTTACTTGTGAACGAGTTTATTTTCTACTTTTATCTGATTGCAAACAAATCATTATTCAGGGAAAACATAGTGAATAGACATGCGAGCTCGTGCAGGAATCGTCAACCTTGTTTGCGATATAGCCTGAGGAGTCCCACTGCTGAGCTGAGTAGGCCTAGCATTTTCACCGAGACAAGCCAAAATGTTCTCTATTCTCTTTGTTGTGCAAAAACAAGACACGGCTACGATTATGATTATGTATAAGTTTTCTCATTTTCTCACGACATAAAGAGTACGACTTGACTGATTTTGACGTTGCGATGTCATTGGCTTTCTCTTTATGTCCGAAATGTCATCCTAAACCTAATTATTATTATTAATTCGAAAGTAGCTCTGTATCTCTGTCTATCTGTCTCTCAGTCTGGGTGTTTGTCGCGTTATCACGGCTAAACGGCTGAACGACAGACATAGGCTACTATTTTTTTGTTCACGCGAACGAAGTCGTGGGTAACAGCTAGTAAGCTATATTTTGCAGTCGGGTTTTTGTTAATATTAATGGTGTTTTTTGTCGTTTATAGGATTCCTTGAAAAAGATCAGCAGATACGGTCGAAAGTATAGTCGGAGTAACCGACTTCATTTAACGAGAGTATTCCAATTTTATTACAATAAAATACTTGTGTCCTAAAAAGATAAGCCTAGACTGTAGGTAATTATGGTTCCATTATTTTGGTACCTAGAAATAAAGATGTAATTTTTAAAACTAGCTCCAGTAATTAATAACTAGCTCTCATGTCGTATTATGCATTCCATAATGGCCCATAAAGCTAGGTGTGGCGCTTCGTGCCCCTCAGCAATATTTAATCATATTTAAAGAGCGCTTTTTGAATGATTTCACGCGAGTTGGGTCACCGCTTGCCTGCTCTAGTGGTGAATAATTGAGGCGACAAATTAGTGAATGTGATATGCATAAGATAGTACGTATTCAGGGTTACACGACCCGTGGCACTAAACCGAAAACTGTGTGTTTTTGTGTTGGTACTGAAAGCAGTTTTTTTGTGATTTCTGTTTTCTGTATCGAACAGTTTTTTTGAAGATTTCTGTTTGGTCTCAGACCGAAATTTGTTCATAACATAGAGGAATTCAATATATTTTTTTCTGTTCCTAATGCTCAGTAAAAGAGCTTGTTTCTGCGTAGTACCACTGTTCCACGTAGCCCTGCAGAACATTTGCTTAGTTCTTATATCATGTTTTACCCGAATTTGTAATATATAGGTACTTACTTTTTGTAGAGGTCATATTCATATTTAATTCAGCATTTCACAGTGTACATACTTGGTTGCTAGGTTTACATCTTGGTCACAATTTTATTCTGAACCCCGTCGGGTGTAGCTAAAAAATAGAAGGGTTGAGAGAGGGACAGCCGTGGGTAAGTAACTATGTTTTAGCCCTCCAAAGTATGTCCTACGAAAACAGAGAAGGTAGTAATCGTTGTAAAGTAGCTAAATGTTGTTTGTATTTATTTTCTAGCTTAATTAGCTTTATTTTTATTAACAAAGGTTTTTTGTTTCATTCTTTTTTTATCAGCCTTGTTTTTTCTGTCTCAGGTTGTATTTATAATGTTTACCCATCCCATAGATAAACGTATACTTACTTTGTGATTATTAAAGATTTTTTTAGATTTTTTCGCCTGAAAACAGGATAACGTAGTTCAGGCACACGTGTTATATTTCTAAGTAAGACTGTATTGTATTCTTATCTTGAGCAAAAAATATTTGAATAAATTAGTATTATTGTTATTGGTTAACAGTAAGTACTATAAAGAATTTTTTAAACAGTATTAATAAATGTTTATCTCTAGATTCGTGTTTTATCGAGTTTCATTATTTGTTCGATCAAGTGGAGATTACATTTTTCCCGGAAGATTTTAAATTTTATTTAGAAAATACTTAAGAACCTACAGGTACTATCATACCATAAAATATTTTTTCTGTGGTAAAAGTTAGTATTTTTTGCTAAAAATATATCACGTGTATTAACGTGTAGTAACATTATACATGGCAACTGGGACTCAAAAGAAAATCTGTCCGCAATCATGATCCAATAACGAGGTACACCAGCTTACTTCACTAGTTCAGTGAAGTGGTGACCAGAATCACATATTCTGGTCTTGCTTATGCTCGCTGATGACGATAATTATTATAGTGCCATATTATACATATCTGGCAGAGTATATTATTATTTTATACCATGGTCGCAATGTAAGTACCTTAGTAGAATATAATGGTAAGTGCCTGATAGAAATTATTAGCTGTGCACTTATCATTACACACTCAGATTTTGCAGTGAACTTTATCATTACTGCGAAAATTAGTACTTAGTTGAGCCGTCAGGAATATCAGGTGGTTAACATTCAAGATGCAAAACAATTAAATTTTGTTATTTTCAATTTGCGTTGTTATTATTATTTTCATTATTTAAATATCAAGCTTTACAAGCAAACGAGTATTATTAGAAACAAAAACACAAAAATCCAACTGCGAAATGTAACCAAAGACAATCCAGACAAAGATAAAACAAAAGACACCCTAGTCGTCCAAATCGGTCAAGCCGCTTATGCTGCAGAAGGTAAAATAGGAATACACAAACATACATATCTTACATACACCCTAAAAACATAACACTTCTTCTAAGGCAGTAGGGTAAAAAAGATGATTACTTGAAGACTTTTTAAATTAAAATAGACAGTAAAGTAATAATGCAATATTTATTTTTAAGTCTTATTTAGTTTTTTTGCGCAACACTGTTTATAGCATGTGGTGTGCTCGCGGTTTGGAATCGAAATGTATGGTTATATAAAAAATAATACAAGTACCTATTTAATTTATTATATTTATTTTATTCTTTATTCTTTGATCGGGTGTAAAATAGGTTTGATGTAACAAAGTCTGCGGCATGTGGAAGTTTAAACCGAACAATAAAAAAAACATTAAAGCCTTTAAGAACTGCGTTAGCAAAATGCATGAGTTCCGAAAATACTGTAATTTTTGAAATTGAAAAATATTGGAACAAATAAATGCGGAAATTATCACGTCCCTCTTCTATTTTCACAACCAAACGACTGAATATATTTTTGTCATTTTACTAAGAAGTAGTGTGCATGATAAAAAAACAGTTAGAGAAGCTAGCAGCTATATCAATAGATAAGTAAATAGCTAAAATATTTTGACTTTGTATCACATTTCATGAAATGGGGTAATTCTTTTATAATTATGATAATCCGAAGGAGTTTCAATGACGGTATTTACTAAGGGAACAAAATAGCGACATTTTATATAATAAATAAATATGTAATAATCATTGCATTGTACCATTGTACCTAATATCAATATACAATGGTATAAATAATATTGTTAAAAATTGTAGCAAGTTGACGAGTCCATAATGGAAGCATTCTTAACTTTTTTATATTTTGTAATTGTTATGAATGCAACTTTACTGTATGACAATAAATAATATTCATTCATTCATTCATTCATAATACATTATCTTCACCGACGACTCACTGCCGTGAGTCAAAATGCCAAAATGTTAATTTTGAGTCTGTTCCGGTTGCGCATTATTGTTAATTATTGTCATATTAATGTGAGAGATTGGTTCTACAATTATCTACAGAAAAAAAAGTTATTAGTTACTTTTTGTTTCTTGTTGTTCGTTGTTACTTTTTTTTTGATGGATTATGTCAGATTGCTATTCATTAATATCCAAAATCAGCACAACTTTGTTCCCGACCTACTCGTCATCAATATGAAACTAGTAATACCAATTCGATACACTGATACCAATCCGAGCTAGCCATGTCGCGGTGCTAAAGTGTTTGAAAAACACAGACTGTCCCGAGTATCAGCACAGATGCGATTAGATTGGAAAACATTCACTCAATTTCCTGCCCGAAAGGGAGCTGGCGAGCTCCCGTAAGCACTGTGTACCGTCAGCAAAACAACAGAATAGAACAAAGTTACACAACACAACTCAGTTTCATGTAGTTATCTCGTTCCGCTATCGGAACCAGATACTGCTCGCGTAACCAACCAGTGTTGGTTCTCCTCAACCATATTGGAAGGAAGAGAGCGACCCGCCACACGACGCCGCCGCAAGAAGAAGCTTTTGGGTGAGCGTGAGTGCTCCGGGTATACACGCATTATTCATACATTTAAAACATTGTCTTTTGTCATAAAACATGCAACACAAAAAACATGTAAACAACAACCACATAATTTATTACTGGCCAACAGTTTTAATAGCAGTGACGTTTCTGCCGACGGTACCCCACGGCTGCAGTCTGACAAATCCGCCGCGGTGAGTAGCCGATAGTAAGATAAGACGTATATATTTGCTGACGGTACTTCGTTCGCAATCTAGGGACCTACGTTTTTAAATTACTAAGCGTCGCTTTGCTGACTCTACAATGTGATTTATTCGACTCGATCGAAACTGTATTCAGATTTAATTGATTTTGATCATTTGGCTTGATTTTATGCATTTTGAGAATTTTAACAGAAAAGTGAGCAATTAATCTACAAGTAAGCAATTATTGAAATTGGCTCCCAAGTGTAGCTTTTATTGAATTTAAATTATATTGATTAAATAATTGGCGGCATTCACTGCTGATCTAAGGTAACGTCACTGTTATGCAGAGGTAGGATCGCGCGGTGTTCTAAGTTGGTATGATTACCAAATTCGACAAACGTGTGCTTCGAGCTCTGCATAAGAGCGTGATCTTCTTGACTTTACTTATAGGCTGCCAAATATGCGGCGTAAAGGTTGACACGCGCCTGATCTGTTTTATTCGAAAATGATAGCTGGAGAAATAACCTATAATCGTAGTAAGTACTTTATTTGATTCACTCCAATGAAATGTATGTCTAGCTATCCTCGTCAATTGTGCCTTAAAAGCTCTGACATCAGGGGTATCCAGTCGGCCCATAAGAACTTACTCGGCAATTCTTCAATCTTACACATCCCGTCCGTTTTAACCCACCTGCGCCCTAAATAGATTTGGTTAAACCTTGTCCCTTCGCTATAAATTAACTGCCCCTAAATAGACCCTTTTCTTTCAGGGCCTGATTTAATTCTGTATTCTCTTTGGTTTCAAAGTGGTATGTTCAAACGACTACTTAAATTTTGAGTTAGCCAAATTACAGAAGTCAAAATTTCCGTTAAGTTGCTTCGTGTTCCGTTCGCTCAGCGCGCAAAATCAATATGTTTAGTTTCAATTTACTTATCGTATGTTCATAAAAACTGATTATGCGACATAAATAGCTTATATTTACAAATTAGACAAACCAAAAACTTAGGTTAAAGTAAGTCTAAGTGTATCTGTAGCTGAACAAATGATATTCATGCAATAATTTCAATCGTAATTTCTTGAGACAACCCATTTATTCAACCTCAACATCAACTCAAGAAAAGCGCTTTGTGCTTTGGCGCGCTGAGCCAAACCTTACAGTATTGTGCATTCACTAAGAGGATCACTCAACTGAGGTAAAGAGTCGTGCCACATCTATCTCCCTCGTTCATTTCTTTCTTCGTAAACAGAGTATGAATTTCAAAAAACTATAGAAATATGCGAAACATTTAAAAAAAAAGTTTCTTTAAAACAAATGTAATCTTATCATAAACAACGTATAAATAATTCATTTTATTTATTCGATAATGTAAAAATGCGCGAGCGGGAGAACTGAGGACGCCACTAAGCACCTTAAATTACATTAGTCGCTATAAGACTATGGGATTGGAGTACGCTTTACCTTTACAGATTAAATTATTAGTTATTATGGTATCCTTTTACTCACAGATAGAATAGTTAATAGCTAAAATTATCTCTCATAAAATATTTAGGCCTCCCTTTGGGTGGCACAATCAAAGGGAATCCTGTAGAATTAGCCGATGATAATAATAATATTTTTGACCGAGCGAAGCGAGGTCTCAGAGTCTACGGGAACAAGTCGGAATTTGTATGTATGTTTGTATGTTATGTACTTATGTATTTCTAATTTTTTTTTTTATCTTCTCGTCGGTTTTTGACTCGCGCTCAAAAAAAAACCGGTAAATCGGGAGCGGTGGGAGGAGCAGGACGAGCGGCAGAACGAGTCACTTGGCCACACTACGTCTCTGCCCACTACCCTCGCTATTCTCCTCGACACTCATCCAGTATGTGTGTGTACAGTATGTATGCCGTGGTAGCTCAGTAGGAGCACGCTCGCCTCAGATTCGTGGGGTCGTGGGTTCAAAACCATGCCATTGGCTATGCCATTGGCTTTTCGGTGAAGGAAAGATCGTGAGGAAAGCATATTTTAGGATTTATTCCGGAGCATATTTCCGGAGAAGAAATTCGATGGCGTATGTGAATCCGCCAACCCGCACTGGGCCAGGGTGTGGAAATATCCAGCGAGGCCGATATCTCAGCAGAGGGCTGTTTGGCTGATGCAGGTGCAGACGGTATGTATCCAGTAGTATGTGGTGTAACAAACGAGAGAGAAAGAGCACGAAATATATTTTTCTCTTATTGTATCTCGTTAGTCTGCGCTCCATTGTTGTCAGATGTGTTACACCGGCAAATAAAAACCGATCGGAGGAAAATAACCTAACATTTTACAAAATCTGAATGTACCCGTGGTAAACTCATAAAAGATCTACCCGTGGTAAACACCAATAACTTACTTAAAATCTTCGAAAACACCATTATTAAAGCCATGAAGTTAAATCAAAGCGCGGTTATCCGCCAGGCAACTTTATTCAGATTTGAGGGTAGACAGTGCTGCGGACAGTTAGTTATGGTGGTATTATACTCTGCCGTAATGTATGACCGAACGGAGAGATGTATGGCAAATGTATGGAAATGTACTGTCGAGCGAGCAAGTGTGCCAATATGTTTTTTTTTTTAAGTCTGAAAAGTTGAACGAGAATCAAGATAAGTGGCGTGTCTTGTACGAGGCCTTTTTCATTTGCCTGTGAGATGAAGTTATAATATTTTTATTTAGCTTTGTTCTCTCTATAAGTGCAATTTCATAAAAATACGAACCATATATTGTTTTACCTAAACTTAGGAAAGTTGTTAACTCGCCTTTAAGTTTATCAAGTTTCCTAAACTTTCAGCAAAAAACATATAGCTAACTCAAATCCTCATTCTCAGCCTATTTGTTGCCATACAACCACTAGGAATAATAATAATTATTAAAAAACAGAAAAATAAAAAATAAACTCATGTAAAATATAGCCTTTATCACTCTGGACATAACTCAAAGAAATCTTAAATTTGTCAAGCCATATAGGGTACAGGAGGTAGTATATATACTTATATTGTATTCATATTTGTAGTTAGATCACAAACAAACGCGACTACAAATTGTAGTTGGAGAAATGACCGTGACGTATATCGATGTATGGGAGATGACTTTTTCAACTACAAACTTAAGTTTGTACGGAAACCTCGGTGCGCGAGTCAGACACGTATTTGTCCTAAAATTGTCTTTTTTGTCACAATTCGGTGAATTTTCTGACATAATTTAAATGTTCTTTATGATATTTGCTCGCGACTGTACTGTAATGGCGATTATAAAACAAAAATGGCGCCCTGGGTGCTAACACTAGTTAAATCATGCAAGATACAATTTATGGACGCACGTACGCGCCCGGGTTTGCTCGGGTAAGCTAGTTTTAGTGGAGCTTCAGCAATTTACTGGGTTTATGGAGAAATTCAATTTTATTTTAATTTTAACATACTTACTTCGCTCGCAAAGTGGATTAGAATTTTCGAATTTCAACACGATGTTATTCATACCACGTAGGTTCCTTATATCAGTACTTGTATTATTATTAACTAGTTGCTAGCCGCGACTTCATTCGCGTGGACACAAAAAAACTTACTGTCCGTCTTTGTGATATACAGTAACTCCTTATCAAGATCCGTTCAGCCGTTAAGCCGTGATAACGCAATAAACATCCAGACAGTGAGACAAAGCTACTTCCTATAATCCGCTAGATATCCTTGATCCATTTCTGTGCATTTTTTGATGTTTTGTGTGGACTGACAGTTGTAATGTATGTAGTTCTGAATCGCGCAAGCGGAGTATTTTCCTCGAGAGGAACGTATTCATTTTCATATCTTGAAGCTTTATTGGTTCTCATACTACTGCCTATTCTGCTAATAAGTAACTGTATGTGTTGCCGCTCAGCTCTGTAACGACAGGATCGATTTGGATGAAATTTGGTATGGAGGTAGCTTATTCCCTGGACTAACATACTTTTTATCCCGGAAAAATATTCGGTTTCTGTAGAATAGCGGTTTAAGCCGCGGGACGCAGCTAATGTAACGTATACATATACCCTCTTTGTGATAAATTCAGTTTTTTTGCAAAATCAACAGATTTACAAATTCAACAGCTAAAGGCTGTGTAATAGGTACCTATTCGAAAAGTCGTCTTATGTAATTAACCGAAAACAAATCTTTCAGGGCAATAAAGTTGATTCATTAAACAGTTTTAATTTGCAGTATTTCATCGAAGCCGTTTTGAGACTATGCCGCAAGTTATGAGGCTGGGCGGATTTATTAAAAGTTGGTTGGGAGATACAATAAAATAAAAGGCTTCGGGCGGCGACCTGTAAGCTTTTTTTATTACTGTTGGTAAGTCCACGTTTGAAAACCAACTCGCCTGTTGGTCGAAGAAAAAACACGAAATGGTACAATGGTGTACTTATAGAAAACCTAATTACAGTTACGAAAACGATTTTCAATTTTTATCATCTTACTAGCTGCACCCCGCACTTTTATCCGCTATTTTACAGAAACCGATGTTTTTGTCGTCGGCGATTGATGAGTGAGGTAGGTGTCGTATGATTGATTTTTATCTGGAGATTACATATTATAATACTAGCTGCGCCTCGCGGTTTCACGCTATTCTAATATACAGAAATTATAATAGAATATTAATTATTATAGAATATTTTTCTGAGATAAAAAGTAGCCTATGTGTTAATCCAGGGTCCAAGCTACCTCCTTACTAAATTTCATTCAAATCCGTTCAGCCGTTCAGAGCTGAACGGGAACAAACACTTACATACTTACCTACTTACATACACACGTACACACAAACTTTCGCATTCATAATATTAGTGTGATGATCATTGTTATAGGTATCACATTGCCTCTCTTTGGACTCATTTTGGATAGTGTCAAATATTCATCATTTATTTTGTCTGGTTGTCCAGCCCAAAGGTAATAAAACCATTGGTTATAAGGGTTATTGGTAACTTGCGCACAATGCGAGCTTGAGTGAGAGCGCGGGCGCGTACTCTGCTGCTGCCAAGGCCTGCGTTGCGCCGTGAATCACGCCGCCTGTCCATAACGAGGCCTTAGATAAAAATGCATGGTGGCCTTTGGAATACCTAAGGTAAAACCTTTTGAATAAGGTCACCACACATTTTTCCAAAACCCGCTCTTCTCTTTAATCTTATGCTACATCCAAACTGCTTTTAGTTACATCATCGGAATATTAATTTTTGCCTTGGAAAACGTTTCATGATGAATTTTATTATCTGGGAGCTCCCAACTGAATCCAAAGTGGGTCATTACTGCCAAATTGATAACACACTAGAACCGGGGAACAATCATTTTGTTCTGGAGAAGATTTTTGGTGATTTATTGGTGCTGGTGTCGTTAGAGAGTAATAGAGGTGCTTGCTTCTTTTGATTGCAATTTAATAGCGTTCTCGCGACGGTTTGGTCGATAACGGGATTTTGGGTCCTTGCCATAGATCATCCCTAGATTCTACATTCAAGGCGATCAGAGCGCACTACGCATCGGTCAATATGATACACCTATGAACATTTCTTTTATGACCAAAGAGAACGTTTGGTCGCAGTCCCAGCTACCCGTGGTTTTTCCATCTGTGAGATTTTTTGTCAAAACAGCGACCGATCTTTTATTGCAGTAGGTATCTTTATTATAATCTGTAATAAATGATGCTTGATGATAAAAAAGTTACAATACAATGCGTAGTGCTACTGAGTGTGTATTGTCGGGACTTGCAATCGATTTCTAGTACCAATGGTACCCGTAGCAAAAGACTGAGAAAGGGGGTAGATCGGTTTGTCTGCTCCTAAATTTCGTCACTTTTTACCATCCACCCGCGTCTTCAGTGTACCCGTGAACATGGCGCATGCAACTGTGCCGAAATATCGGGAACTCAACAAAAATAAAAATCGTGGTAAATATCCCGTGAGAACTAATAGTAATGTAGTAAGCCACCACAAAAGTCTAACAGTGTTTCTGGACAATTACTCTTACAATTATTACTATAACTGTTAGATATGACTTTTTTTTACTTAAATTTTGGCTCTACACGTTGTGTATTTAGCCAGTGTCAAGTATTGTAATATCAAGCCCCGGTGGCTCAGTTGGTAGTGAACCTACCTACTGTGTTTGGGGGCGTGGGTTCGATTCCCATCTAGGGCAAACATTTATGTGATGAACAATTGTGTTTGTTCTATGTCTGGGTGTTAATATCTATATAAGTATGTATTTAAAAAATATCTATGTACGTATATCAGTCTTTGGCAGCCATATTACAAGCTTTGCTTAGTTTGGGGTCAGATGACCGTGTGTGCAAAAATGTCTCAGATTTTTTTTTATTTTTTTATATATTTATAAGTAATATCAAATATTTCACAATAATAAATAAAAATTCTTAGACAAACTAGGTTGTTAATCTACCCCTAACTCAATAATTATTTATCGTAATAACGATAAATACTATCTGTAGTCCCGCAACATAATCTCGTGCACTAATTACGGCGGGTAATGGCTCATAATTTAGCCAAATGCCCCGGATAATTGATACGTCCGTCTTTATGTACGTCTATGTAGCTTACTATATATTGTAGGAACGGCCCTTGGGCTAGATAATAACGTCGTTGGTATTTAATGCCTACCGGCTGGAAATAGGTTCCAGGGTATTTGGTGGATAAACTAGGAGTCACGCAGCGGGCAATGGAGAGAGCTGTGCTCGGAGTTTCATTGCGCAATATTTGCCGAAGAACCAAAGTCACCGATACCTAGAGCTCTCAGAGTTTGCAAGCTGAAGTGGCAATGGGCAGGCCACATCACTCGAAGAACATTTAACCGATAGGGAAGAAAGGTACTTGAGTGACGACCACGAAGCGGAAGACGAAGCGTAGGCAGGCCTCGTACTAGGTGGACCGACGAAATTGTGAAAGTGCCAGGCAACCGGTGGATGCAAGTGGCACGTTGTCGGTCGGTGTGGCGGTATTTAGTAATATTTTTAATATGAAAGTAAATTTTTATAAGATGTTAAATTCTTAATTTGCAGTGGATTTTGTTGTCCGAGAATAAATACATTTGATTTGTAATGATTTGTTTTTTTTTATTGCTAAGTTATTATAGTAGGTATGTAGTGATTATGCTAAAATCTAATAATAATAAAATTAAAAATTGTTATCTGTTTTAATAAAGATATTATACAAGGAAAAAGAGAACAAAATTAAATTAACACTAATGTAATAAACCTCTACCAATAAGTATCGTACCGAAAATACCTTCCGAATTACCGCGATGTATTGGTAACCTTAATCGTTGAGCATGAGCAAGGTAGAGGCACACACTTTGGTCACGAGATGCTTCGACCAGGACCCCTGTTCTCAAAAGCTGAGAATCAATCTCATCTCGGTATTGAACTTCGAGATTTCTTATTCTCAACGCTATCTTTCGAGATATTCACCATGGCTAGCGTTCGAGATACATCGAGTGGTGAGCGATTGAAAGCTACAAGAAGTGACGCGACGCGAAGCGACTTATTACAACACAATACTGTGTCTGAGTCTCGTCGCAATCTGGTTTAAGCGACAGCGTAGGCCACGTGTAGGTACAGCTACTGTTTCATATTATCTTCGCGTTGCCACGTTTGTCGCTCACGTAGGACAATGCGTAACCGATTTTGACGAGTGAAGATTGGATTCCATTTTACCTCTGGAGTGACATAGGCTACATTTTGCAGTTGGGTATTTTGTTTTTCTTTTAATAATATTTTTATTTTTTTATTTTATGTAAAATTTATAAGGGTGGCATTCCAAAACCTTTTTTCAACATTTTCTTTATCAGATAGATAGTCCTTCCGCGAGGTTTTAGAGCATTCGATATTTGATTGTATAGCTGTCGCTCTGTTTCTTGGGCGTGTAGAGAGAGTTTCCTAGCTTTTTGATGAAATTGGCGTTTCGGGGGTAGTAATATAGGAACGCGCAAACATCTCCTCTGGGTATAGGCGTTAGTAGTTCGTGTTTTTCTGTGTGTTCTATGAAATAATTATTTTCGAACTAGAAAGGTAAAAATAATGTTACTAATCAAACTTACCAACTATTGTAAATAAAGTAGGTACCTAGCTGACTAGTAAAACAATATTTCTAGTTTTCTGAGCAATTCCAACAACCTTACCAGTTTCTTTGTGATTATTTCCGATTCCAAGGCAATCGGGCGCGTGATTACGGTCAGGAGTTATCCGTAACTATCCGTAACTTTCCGTAACGTCATCAGTTGTGAACATAAACATGCTGACTGGACTTGATTAGCAATATTGTGCGTCATTAGTTTGTTATAGGCTAGGGATAATTTGATTTTCGCGAATGTTTGCACTATAACCAGTAAGAGCATCTGCACACTAAATTAAAATAATACAAATCGGCGACATAATTGCGACGCGTTGGAGACAAAAACTAAAAAACATATACTCGTACCAAAATGTTGCCACGTATGGAAATTTATCGATTGATTTGGTAAATTTGCAGAACTCAAGCTTTATAAAATACTGTTACCCGCGACTTCGTTCCCGTGGACCAATACAAAAAAGTAGCCTATGTCCGTCTCCTACCCATAAACTATATCTATGCAAAAATTCAGGTCGATCCGTTCAGCCGTTTAGCCGTGATAATGCGACAAACACCCAGACAAAGAGGCAGAGAGAGAGATAGACAGATAGACAGCGAGACAGAGCTACATTCGCGTTTATATTATTAGTTAGGAAAATTAGGATAAATAAACAAATGCCCCGCAGCTGCGACCGCACCGCTGTCAATTGAGACCTTGGTGAACACAGAAGAGGAAAATTTTTTTTACTTCTCTCTCTTCTGTGTTGGTGAAGGTGCGTGGGAAACGCTGAGCTGTTATGTCGGTAATCATCATCATCAGCCATAAGACGTCCATTGCTGAACATAGGCCTCCTCACTTAGAGCGCCACACCGACCGACGTGACACTAGCATCCACCGGTTGCCCGCGACTTTCACAATATCGTCGGTCCACCGAGTGGGAGGCCTACGTACGCTACGCGTTCCGGTTCGTGGTCGCCACTCAAGAACCTTTCTTCCCCGCCGGTTATCGGATATAGGATCGGTAATGAGTAATGCGTGGGCATTTTTGGGCCAAACACAACCTAGTTTCGTGTCGGTCTGTGTGTCGGTCGTGTCTGTAGAAACATAAACAAAAAATAAACATTACAATGTTTATTTTTTCACTGGTCCCTACCTTCTGCCAGGTCTCCCTAAAGACATCTACAGACTGTATATATTAGTTGCTATATCTAATTATTTATATTTTTGGCGATTGGCAAATGCCAGTTACTATTATTATAACGTGACTCAAGTGTCCAGCATTAGTTTTTTTGTCCGCGTTATCCATTGAAAATACATCTCCAAAATCCGTACTGGCCATATCGCCATCACCTGCTTATCCAAATAAAAGATTAACTCCCACCGCCACATTTTTTGTTCCTAATAAAAAGTTCCGCCAATGCCGACCGCATAGTGTGGCAGCCCCAAACTTCGTAACAGAACGACTAACTTATCTTTAAAGTTGATTAGGAGAGACACCGTCTTATTTTCCTAACGAGGAGCTATCCTTCCATCAAAAACGTTAGTTCCATCATTTGCCCAACTGTAATGATAAGTTGGTCGCTCAGCATAACGAGGCAAGTTCGAACCCACGAAGAAAAGTTAGTATCGAAACGAAACTGTCAACGGCAGGTATGGCAACACTTCGGAAAAGTTGGGGATACTATAGTTACGTGTTTCTTTTTTATTCAAAACTAACTCTGCGTTTTTTCTGTTTTCCGAAAAATAGAATGTGTCTATGTTCATCGACGTAACGCACACTGATACTACTTCCTTGGCGGATTTCAATTAGAACTTTTTTATTTTTATTTTGTTTATAATTTTTTTTCCATTGGAATAACCTGTGATGCCCACCATCACAGGTTATTCTAATTCACCCACCCATGGTCCATATTCTAAGCTTAAAAGTAACTTAAAACAATAATAAAACAAACAAACAATAATTTGAAGAAAAAACTTAAGGAATGTGGAATAAAATGGAAGAAGAAAAAATAAAATAAAAAAAATTGATTAAAAAGACAACAATAAAACCATACAGCAACAAAAAAATTATAAAAAGTTACATACTTAAACACTAATTTCAGTGGTTTCATTACTAGGACCTTAATTATGTCATAAAAATCTATTGTCATTCTGCGAACCTCTGCCTCCGCACAATTAAACAAGTCAAGATCCCAGTACCTGGCCAGAAAGGCATTGAGAAAAAAAAACATTTGACACATTCGTAAATAAAATAAAAAAATATTGTAAAAGGCATTGAGCGTACTCAGTGCTCTCGGCACCTGTAAACAACTTTTTATAACTAATAAAGTAGGGAGGTCTTTGCCCAGTACTGGGACATGACAGGCTCATAATAATAAATATATAACTAAGTGAAGACACAAGCTGCAAGTCGCTCGCCTGGTGGTAAGCGTCACGCTCGCCCATAACAACTTAGTGTCACTCAGATGCTCTCCTCACCAGATGTTAAATCTTAAATTTCACTGACTCAGGTACTGAGTTTTAAAAACGTGGTGTTAAACAGTCGCTGGTGCATTTTATATCTAATATTTAGTGAGAAGTAAGAAGTGGAATTTATTCATTTATATTTATATCAATTAAATTCATGAACTGTTGAAAAATTGAACCTTTAATTTTTCTTTACACTGAATTTCATTGAACATATTACAAACAAATGGTACAATACAAGAATTTGTCTTACCCAAACCCAGTGAATTTTCTGGGTGATATCCTTAAGCTTCTACTAAGATAGGTAGATACTATATACACAGGTGTCAGATGCACTCCATTCTACATAGCATGGTGCAGGTGAAACATGGGTTTTAACTGAATTGCGGCTCCATAGCACAATGAAAAAAAAAAGCTATTATATTAAATTCCTAAATAATACAAATCTTAAGTAGTTGATTAATTCAGGCGTAACTTTGTGGAAGTTCATTTTCAAACTGTGTCAAAAACAACCAATATGTAGTGTATTTCCGCTGCAACGTATAATTTCAAAGTTGTAATATTTTTCTTTTCAAAATATTATTTAAAATTGAAATGAATATTAGGATAAAAACAAACAGTTGTTCATTATTCCTATTGTACTGGTCGCGATGTGCAGCGGAAAGACACTACATATATATTGGTTGTTTTTGATACAGTTTAATAAAAATCTTGTCATTTCAAATAAATCTGTAATATTGTAATTATGTAAATGACAATTACCTGTCTTCATTAAATTTTGAAAGTTCCTAAGTAATGAAAAATGCGTCGCACCAAACTTAGGAGGTTGCCTAAATGCGTAAGACATATCCTTTCCTTTGACATGCCTAAGTCCGACTTAGTGTGATACTTGGCTAAGTTTTATCTCTGTTGACTTTAGTGGAGACGGGCATAATAGTATCCACAGAAAAGAGAAAGATAATTTCTTCTGTGATAGTATCTGATTATTTAATCTAATGTATTATGGACTGATCTAGCTGATCAATTCTATATTGCATCCTCAAAAAATTTGCTATTAGTTGATACTAAAACATAATTCGACCACCGTAAAGCACAGATGACAACAACATTTCTATTTTGATTTAAAGAATAGAGCGATTTGTAAGCAAACTGGTAAATGGCAAATTGGTACATATTACACAAAACAAGTGGTAATATTTCGCAAAAACCCTGCCCCTGTATTTGTAACGAGTCACGCACTGAAATAATCCGATAGTTACAAACTCCTGCGATTTGCTTGTAGTTTTTCCAAGGTGCAAGTTCTCCGCGCGCCGCGCCGCCGCCGCGCTGGGTGAATTGTTTACCAACTAATATAAGCTTCCTTCCGATCAGCATTGGATTTCGTAGTATAATTATACTATGTGTACCATTATTTCATGATGTGTATGTATGTAGAATAGTAATGCCACTATACTACGCGAAAATACCATAATTTTATTTTCAGGTATTTTCAGGTCCTTCCTTTTGTTTATTGTAATTAACCCTACAATTTAAGGAATTTCTGAATGTAATGTCTGTTCAACCTGGGGGGAGGGAACGAGATTCGTTCAATATCGAAGGACTTTGTGAATAATTTAGTAAATATTAAAACAAAATTTTACTTACCAATGCATTTTATCACAAATCACAATTCAAAAGGATAAACGAAACGTAGTATAATTTTAAATAAGTAGTATATTTTTAATTTCCATAGACAATAATTTTCTGAGGTTCTAAACCCAACCCTGCTTCCGACACAGAACCAGCTTATTGAATAGTATGGAAGGTTTTGGCGGGAACGTGAAGAATTCATGTCGCGTCATTTTATTATTTTCCAAAACTTGTGTAATTTCGAGTGTTAATGTGTAAAAACGGTGAATTTCTACCCGTTAAGTGTTCGTGTACATGCACGAGTGTTGGCGAATGGTATAATGTCGTAAAACGTGAATTTTCGTGTTGTTTCCAAAACTCCATAGAAGGCTCTAGTAAAGTTTTCACCACTTTACTGGGGCATGACTTGGACTTGACCGTGACTTGCTTTGCACGATTTTGACCGTGACTATGACTTATTTGATAATATCTAACAAAACTTGAGAATATATATGTATACTTGACACTGGCAAATGCATAAGACGTGCGACGCCAAAATCCTCTTCGGAGGAAATAAAAAATAAAATAGTATGGAAGTTGGATACTTTGATAGTTAAGTAATTAGCTGTAGAGGTAAACAACTTCAACATCTTTTTAAAATGTTTCTCAATTGAATATTGTACCGACCAAACCACTCGTTGTTTTTCCTAGGATTAACCAGTTCTTCCTTTACGTGATAGGACTACTTACCGGCCTAGGCCAAAATAGTTTTGCCTAGGCTAAACGGGTTGGTCCTAGTATGGCTCGAGGTAAGACAGGTGACAGGTGGAGTAAGGAGCGTTGATCGTCCGGCTGCGAGATCGTTAATCGGTGTTTCGCGGGTCGAACCTAGACCTAGGGCCTTATCCCGTAACTCTGGTGGCAATGATCATCGCGTGCCGTCCCACTCGCGCCAATTTACTCGCACCATGCGAGCGAACAGGATAGCAAACGAAGACCATCGCCACCAGAGCTACGAGATAAGGCCCCTGATTAGCACAGGACCTAGGCAGATGGCTCAGCAAGAGAGAAGACTTTACCCAGCAGAGGGCTAAAGAAGGCTGAGGATGATGATGATGATGATAAAAAATAATGTGAACGTAAGAAAACGTTGAAAAAACATACTTATAAATTAACTTTATATATATTTATTTTATATATATATATGTGCGAGCGAGAAGAGCTTATTGCGTCAAAGGTTTGATACCTGTACAAATTTTCTTATTTACAGGCTTCGACCAAAGTAAAATGGCCCGTCCATTGGTTAAGAGAATTTTAAAAACCTTAAAGTGAGCGCTGGCGCTCACCTGGCTTGTGATGCTCCTCAATACATGCGATCCAAATATCCTCAAAAATATGCCTTTATCTTTTTTATGACATATGTACTATCCATACTTTAATTACATATTGAAGCCTTAATTTGATTATTTTGACTTGTAATTTTTAAGGAAGTTGTGTGGTTAGGGCCCGTCCATTCATTTTAAATTGGTCGAAGGGTACAGGTACATGCTTTTCCTGCAAACTCCCTCCGATATAATTAAGTCGGGAAGTTGGTTAGGAAATTCCTTCAAACATATATTATCAGAAGATAAGCAAAGACTTTAAGCCAAAGGAAACCAATGCAGGCGAGCATTCTCTCAAGTGAAGCGCTACCTATGATAACTAAACTTGATGCTAAGCTAACCCTTGCTCCCCAAAGCTAAGCATAACTTAGCTAAGTTCCACACTTCAAGTACTTGTTCTAAGTAAACTACTATAGTAACCAGGCTGGGGCCCTATTCTGGCAAGCTAGAGACTATTCCGATTACTCTCACTCTCACGACATTTATTTTGTAACGAAAGAGACCAATGACTATGATAATCTCGCGCGCACGAGAATGAGTCCAGCATTCTCTCCGCTCTAATTATCTCAGCAACAAAGCTGGTATCGTGCTGAAATAGTACTTGAGAGCGAACCTAGTACTCCGACCACAAACCTACTTATAGATACCGCCAAAATTTGAGTAGCGCGAGTTGCAGGGACGGAGACAAAGCGTTCCCATTGGCTTCCTCAAGGTTACATCAACCCACACCTGCCAACGAACTTCAGAGCTGTCTATGATATGAGCAATGCCCCGGTGGCTCAGTTGGTAGTGAACCTACCTTCTGTGTTTGGGAGCGTGGGTTCGATTCCCATGTAGGACAAACATTCATGTGATGAATATTTTTGTTTGTTCTATGTCTGGGTGCTAATATCTATATAAGTATGTATTTAAAAATATCTATGTACGTATATCAGTCTCTGGCAGCCATATAACAAGCTTTGCTTAGTTTGGGGTCAGATGACAGTGTGTGCAAAAATGTCCAAGTTTTATTTTTTTATTTAATGAATTAATGAAAGTGATTTTTCTAGGTGTTGTTTGACTAATGCACGACGCGACGATCGTTTGAGCGCGAAATCTATTGAGGATAATCTGCGCCTCCGGCTTACTCCGTAGTACACTCCAGGGCCGGCCGCTAAGTAGCCGCCACTCTGCGCGATCCGGCGCTAAGCTCATTTCGCTCGCTTCGCTTTTATAAAACTGGCTAAATTCCTACACAGAATGCGTTCAGCCGTATTCTGGAGATGCGGCACTTTGCTTGGTTTCTTGGAAACTGCTACATAGCAGCCGAATTGTAGAGCCCGCCGTTTATAAAAATATCAAATTCTAATTATTTAATTTCGCAAAAAGTAGGTACAAAATCATTTCAGGTTGTAGCACTATTCCCCAAACCGGGGAAAAAAAAAATATGATATGATAAAATATATCTCCGATTTCTCGAGGGTGACACTCAAGACGACTCTTAACAAGCGCACACTTCTATAAAATCTGCACACAAATGCAATAAAACACAATTATTATTATATCAAGAAAACAAAAAAAATAACGGCCAAGCCGTTTAGACTGCGGAGGTAGTATAGGAACACACAAACATACAAACTGACATAAATACTTACATACATACACCCCACAAACATTATCTTTCTTTTTGTGCAGTCGGGTAAAAAGGAAATTATATATTTCAACGTAGATTAGATGCAACCAATATTTTTATACAGTATACACACGTATCATTTTGCGTAGCACAAGTCTACGACGTAGCTACGTAAAGCGGGCCACGTAGCACATCATTTATTGGGAAGGAAAGACCTTGTAATCAGTAAATTTTATTTATGTTACGTTGTTAGTTTTTAAATCAAATAAATTAAGATACCTATTCAAGTGCCCCTCTTTCTCTCTTCTTTTCTTTCTTTTCATTGATTTTTTTATCGAGAAAATGTCATGTTTTATGTTTTTCCGCTATGCAACAAGCAATACTAGATTACAGAACCAAAAAACCCAAAATAAGATTTTTAATCTACATAACAAATCAGGAGCACTAAATAAAAAATATCAAATTTTTATCACGCAGTAGGCCGTTAATTCTATGTGGCTGTTTTTATAACTTAACTTCGCAAGTAGTTTTTTTTTTTTTGTATATTTTATGTTTTGTTTTTGAAAGATACAATTGAATGATACAATTTAAAATATGTACAATGTATCAATAAAATAGATACAAACACCGTTAAAAATGGGCCTTTTGTTTTTCATCCTAAATTCTCAACAAGAATGGTTGAATGGTTGTTGAGAATGTATTCGCAACAACCTACATTCTTGTACACCAGGCGTATATCTAATCAAGTCATTACATTGTATTCAACTTTACCAAATGTTGCCGCATCCATTCCACCCATTACCTCGCTTCCCACATCCCCTCATCTCTCTCAGCGTCCGCAAGCAGAATGAAATTTCAGTAATTTGGTAAAGCGAATGCAAGGTACGGGACCCGAGCGGGATTTTCTTACAATCCATGCTTTGTTTTGAAAGCCGCGTCCAGCCACGTCTGACCTCTCAATTTCCCCACTTCTACAACAGCGATAACGATTTTTTGGGGATCTTTATGACTGGTCAGGAAAATCGCAAATATGCAGTGGCTGAGCGGCTTATTAGAACAATAATAAGAGTCATAATAGTTTGTGTTTGTTGGGGGCTGCTTGGACGGATTACGGAATGTGGCCGTTTTCGTTTTGATTAGATGCCTTTTGTGGACGGTTGAAATAGTAGTTCAGGCATTTACGTTATCTTCTATACCTGCTGCCGCGTCGTATCGGTTATGATGCATGGTGTTTACTGAGAGATAAGTATATCAATACCAGCTGGAGGTCCCAGAGCTATCTCTTTCACATATTACATACTTGTCAGCACGGTTTTGCTCGCCTAGCTCACAGATCACACTAGATACCGCATTACGAGATCCAAGTCAAAGTTTGAGGAAGGCGCGGGTCGCGGGGAGTGCGACATAGTGTTCTCATTGGCTATCTCAAGGCTACGTCTACTCGCGCCTAACAATCAATCAATTGGAGTAATTTCGTAAACGTTAATTCGACTTTTGCGTGGTGTGTTTTGAGCGTCCTGAATACAGAATCTTAGAGTGTGATCTGTGGCTACAGTAAATGAAACACTCCAGTTCACCTCTTTAGGGGTTGATTTTCGAAAAATACTGAAACAATGCCTGTCGTTTTTTTATGCTTATTACAAAAACCGAGTTTCATTCCCTCTTATGGTGGAAATACCGTTCAAACGCACTAACCGCTTCCAATCCACCTTCCACCAGCAGAGGTGTGGAACTCATTACCTGCGTCTGTCTTTCCGAACTTTGGGGCTCCATTTTACACTATTAGAAGGCGAATGTCGCAAATTCTGTTCTTATTGCTCACCTAGACCATTCTCTAGGTGAGCGAGGTGAGCGAGGTGTCGTTGGGTTCCTCTTTACCTATGTCCGAAGTGCTATAACTACATTTTGCAGTAGGGTTTTTTGCTTTTCTAATACTAAACTTAACATAAAAGACTAAGACTTTACAAAATAAATATACAAAAGAAAACTTACACTTTTATACAAGCTAAGTGATTTATTTATTAATTAAAACGGCACAATACACCAATTACATTAGTCAACCATACACCAAAAAATCACAATAATATAATGTCGTACAAAATTACTGTAAATGATTACAGTTAGTGAATGAATGGCGTCAAATGATACTTAGTGCTATTGCTGTCTTTCACTAATATAAACACAAGAAGTAGATAGCATGCATTTTAGTTCTGTCAAACGAGTTTGCCGATTAAAGCCGCGAAGAAAAACGTACACTAGCGCCACTTAAAACTTGTTTTAAATCGGCACCCGCTACGGTCTCGTCTAAGTTTGTATGGAGATCTAAGATCTGACTAATTGGACAGCTCTATAATTCATGCTATCTCTATCTTGTGTTTCTATTTAGAAAGAGACAGCGATAGCTTATTTACGTTTAATGAGTGCACGGTGGAATTGCGGCCATTATGTCAATAACTTATTGCTAAGTACAATTAGTCACACCTAAAAAAGTACTTGAAACTTTATCTATTACTAGTTTGTTTATACTACGTGCGGTCCAACTCCCACTGCTTGTTATATTTCTACTTTCAAGAATCGAGCTCAGGCAGGGAGCCGAACCTAAATAGAAACGTAAGTACTTACCTAACCTAACCTTACTTACGTAATCCTACTTCCTATGGTTTAGCGTAAAGTATCATATCGGCTCTCGTCAAACGAAAATTGATCACTTTCTGCTGCGATCCTTTACACTTTTGCTGTAATCCCTTTTCATCAACCACATAAGTAGCTAAGTATACGAATACAGTTTTCAGAGTAAGCAAACAGAGATGGACAACTCAATACAGTGAAACTGGTTGATACAGGGGACAACGTTCGTGGCGGACAGGGAACGAGAACGCGAGATTTGTCAGTAACCCTCGCTTCTTCGCTTGCTTCTAGTGAGCAATTCGTTCTTTCCAAGATCGTAGTCATCATCACATCTATACTGTTGGTATCATTATAGCTGTTATAATTATTAACCGAACTCAATGTTGGCACGATTCTATTGTAGGTACGCTTATCTGACATGGCAGATCTGGCAGGGCAAAAATTATCTGTTTCTTTTCATTTCAGTTTCGGATTGGCAGCGTTCGGGAAATTGCGTGATATCTTCTCGTCCGAAATCCCGCTGTGCCTGAAGACAAGGGCCTACAAGTAATGTGTGTGGCCAGTGATGACATATGGAACTGCAACGTGGTCGATGGAGAGAGCTATGCTCGGGATTTCTTTGCGCTGTAAAATATATATTAATATAGTCGCCGAAGAACCAAAGTCACCAATACAGCTTTCAGAGTTTGTAAGCTGAAGTGGCAATGGTCAGGCCACAGCACTCGAAGAACCGATAAACGATGGGGAAGAAACGTTCTTGAGTGGCTACCACGAACTGAAAGACGCAGCGTAGGCATACCTCCCAGGCGGCGTAGGTGGATCGACGACATTGTGAAAGTCGCGGGCAATCGGCGGATGCAAGTGGACCGTTGTCAGTCGTTGTGGCGCTTCTATGTTCAGCAGTAGACGTCTTCTGGCTGATGATGATGACTATGCGTGATGTGAGAACGAAACAGCATCAATATTATAGTCATTATGATTTATCTAAATAAATATATGTTCGAAGTATTGTTTTTTTTAACTGATAGCTTATCATCACAATACTGAGCCTATGCGATTTCTGTGGAGTATAATTTAGTAGCTAGCTGTGTCCGAACATCAACAATTTTGTCGTGCAGCGTAGTAAGCAGTAATTTAGTAACTAGGTAAATCACTCAGTACTCGAATTACAAACAGTCTGAATTTGGCTACAGAGCTATTTCAGTGAATTTAGTTCTTTAGGCTTTGTTCGGACTACCTGCGTAACTTGTATACTCTTTGATTGTCATTAGAAATAAGATATGGATCAAATCTGCCTGCAATAAGCAATTTTTATTATTTATTTATTGTTGTAAGCAAGTGGCGAGTAATTTAGAAGCTAATTATCAAATCATTCGTTACTCGACTTTTAGGTTTGATATCGGTGACTTTATTTTTATTTTATATTTATTTATTAAGGAACAGCAAACAGCCATATTATAAAATTAACACTTAAGTGGTAGCATAAATAAACTTTTTAATACTATAGCTCACAGCACTATTCTCAGATTACTGATAGAATTATTAAAAATTTACCGCTAGCAGTAGCCATCTTAGCAGACAAAATAACAAAAAATAATATTGTAATAAATCCCAAAAATACACAGGCATGCCTATTTAAGGTGCACTTTGTCGGATCGTTTCGTTACAAATTTTGTCCCGATGAGATAGGTGCTTAGTGCTTATTTGGAGCAGAATTCTACATCTGGTCTTTCATACTGCCGCATTGCCCAGGGACTGGCAACTTGATATTTTGCGAGGCAGCCCTCGGGCCCAGGGGAGGGATTTGAAGTTAGCAATATTCGACCTCTCGACCTCCGAGGATAAAAAGGGCTATTTCCTGATAATCCCGCTGAATATTATTTGATATTCTCTTTACGGTGAAGCTGCTAGTCATTTGCTGGAAAATTATTTTAAAATGAATTATATTTAGTTTGCAGAAAATTATATTTGCAACCAAACTATTTTCCACACCTGATTTCATCGAAAACTAAAGAGTATTCGGTGTCGTTCTAATCTGTCATGGCATAAGCAAATAACCAATCAATACTTTAGTAACTATTTGTTCATTTACTTTCCACAAAAACTAATGCTAATAATATTAATAATTATTATTATGATTACTTTAATTAGTTTTTAATTAGATTAGTTTTTATTCGTTTATTAGTTTTATTTGCGTAATATAAAGTGACTTTAATCTTAATTATTACTTAATTACTTTTTAACAATGAGCTATTATGAACTGCGTACTAGAGGTGACACCGCAGTACATTACATTGTCTCATTGCATTGTAGTCAATTTACCACACTTGACTCAGTCTCGCTAGAGCTTCCTGTGTTGTCTTGTATTGATTGTTCTGATGTTTGTGTGAGTGTCACAGAGTATATTAATTGTATAGAATTATAGATACCGCATCACGAGACCGTTGTTCCGACAAAAACTCACCAAACTTAGAGAAAAGCACTGTGACCAAGTGTTCTTATTGGCTATCTCAAGGTTGCACCTACTCGCGCCTATCAATGAATCAATGAGATTTAATTATCATAGGTGTATTTTTACCGATGCGTGGTGCGGTTCAATCGTCCTGTGTGCGAAAATTAGAACAAAAAAAAAGAAACCCCAGCAAAATTTATGCGTGTATGTTTTTTTACGGTTCCGTAGTACAACACGGAACCCTCATAAGATCGTTGGCGTCTGTCCGTCCGTCCCTGTCTATTACAGCGTCGTAACTTCTTTTATGAACCAAAGTACCTAAACACCTCACCTCGTACGTCGTACATAATAGCGCTATGCTTCTTTGTCATATTTCATGTATTTATTTAAGCTTGAGCTGTGGTTGAGGAAAACATTCCTTTAGCAAAACTTTACTCAGGTTTCTTCAGTTTCAACGTTAATTGTTTAAATCCCTAAAACAAAACACAGTTCAGTTAAAAATTACAAATAAATTGACTGAACAAAACAATATGGGTTGGGCTAGAAAATTGAATTGGTTTAATAAAACATGAATCGATTCAACTAAACATGGGCTGGTTCAACAAAACGTGGGTTGGGTAAACAAAACACGGATTGTTACACGTCAATGTTTAAAAACTCAAAATTCGGAGGATGACCAGCATAGAGCATCCCCTAAAACTAGGATAAAGGGGTAATTCCCCGAGAAAGACTACTTCTATCAAATTTGGTGGGGACTACCCGGGTCACATCATGTACAGACTTACGTTACTTATTAATTTAATTTAATTATTATAGATCATTCAATTTTTCGCGCTTTACAGGAAGCGGGGGGGGGGGGCAATCTTCCATAGGCCTATGGACAGCCAAGGTATCAAATCTGCCCCTGTCTGATGTGTCCTTACCTTATGTAAGCTTCATTGGAATGCAACCTCGCCACTATGCTACGCATGGCTTCCGCTATTGCAGTGATTCCTGCACTCATCTGCTCAATAGCCTGTGTGGTCCGCTCATCCAGAGCTAGCCTGGATTCTTCAACATTCCGTACCCACTGTGGGCGACATTATTCTGCCTTATCGCCACGATTGAATATTAATAATAAGCCGTACTAACTAGACTACTAGTGTAGCATGACGTTCGTTATTTTTGTCAAGCTTATCTCACTTTGGAAGAAAACGTGTAAATCGCTAGTCGTTCTGTAATTCGGCGGATCTCACATATTGGCTGCGTCATATACAATCATGTACCTTCCTACTTGCAACAGCTCACGATAGAAAAGCACACGATTGAGTTGTTACAAAGCTTGTAACCCTTCAAACACGCAAGGATATGACGTCATTTATTACAAAGCGGTCTTGCATTTCCTCGAACTTGGATTAAATAAGCTGTGACCGCGGCCTCAAAGGAATCCAAGGTTTTTTCGCCTGCTGGTTTCTGTTACGCCACCCACTGCTAGGGCTTTAGTCAAAGATTAACGCAGAAGTACCTTCACAGAAGAGGCAACATAAAAATCAGGTGCTTTAACTGACGTAGTTTTCTTATTTGTTAACCCCAACACAGTGGAGTTCTGTGGAGTGTTTTTGAATCTGTATAATCAGTGTAATGTATCGTTATTTCGTTTAACTGTCTGAGGCTTCGCAGCTCATAAATAAATGAACTGTTGTTTTTTTTTAATGTCATCGTGAGTGTTTTTAGTTATAGTTGAATAAAATCGCCGGCCATTTATTTTATTTTACATTTTTAAGGAAAACTTACCTTACTTAATAAGTAAAATTTTAACTAGAAGAAGAAAACTGGGTCTATTACAAGTTTCCAGCAATAGATACAAATAGAACAGAATGTTTTGCATATCACCGAGTAAAGCGTAGATACTCAAACAAAATTAAATGATTGCATTTATAAATATAAAGGTCTCAAAGAATTCTGAAGCTAAACGCAAGATATTAAGCGGACGCCTTCAAAAAATACATCTACTTTGTTATTTAGCAAATACTTGCTCATAAATGAAGAGGTCCTGTGAAGAAAGGTCTTGTATTTAAAGACCGTTAGCTATTTTCTAGTTGAGTCCTCGGGGTTTTGTTTTGAATGCATTAATATAATAATACGCTTTTATTTATTTCTATATCCAACTGAATTTCACGTGAGTATTTCTCATAAAATATTTCCATCTTGACATAATTTAAATATTTATTGACCATAAATAACATTGAATATCAATACAATCTAAACTTAAATAAAAGAGTTAAAATTACAACTAAAATTATTATCAATTAAAAATAATTTTTATAACTTAGGTACAAGTAGGTTTCACATTTTCCCATCTGCATTTAATTTTCAACAAATTCTTTGGCCGTTCAATAGTGAACAGTTGAAAAGCTGACTAGCTCTTGCTGACCTCGGACCTTTTGCTGGAAGGCCTAGGGTAATGCAAGGATGCTCTTACTTCGTTTATAGAAGCGGAACAAAATGTGTTCTTCAAAAAGGACTTTAAGGACGCCTTTGTTGGCTGTAGTTCGACGGACCCAGATCTTTTTTTTTAAAGGACAGCCAGATATGAATTTCAGATAAAAAAAAAAAACCTGCATGCCTAGCACGGTCGCCGGTTAAAGTTATGTCCACCCGTTTTGTTTTCGCATCAACGTGACAAAGCTAGAATATGGATACATCCGTCTCTTTCTCTCGGGATAAATTTGGTGGACAAAATATAATTCCGGCGCCCGTGCTAGGCCTGCTGGATTTGTGCTAGGTCGTATACAGAGAGGGAGCGGGGTTCAATAATTCAAAAATAATTACTTATGTTAGGGCACATGTTATGCGGAAGATATACCTAGCTAATCTATTCTTAGCTTACTTGAATTTCATTTGAGGCCTCCGGTGCATTCCCTTCGAGATCCCGGAGCCCTCTGTCAAGCACTAAGGCAGGCCGTCGGGTGGGTTTTAGTATTCCACATAACCCGGCTGCGCCCCAAAGCGATCGCGTATCTTGTGAAGATTTAGGTTCCCCCCTCGTCAAAAAAATAATTGAATTTCATGAAAGTAAAAGAAACAAAGTAATAAAAAAAAATTGCTTGTCCCTTTTGTTTCCCTTGAACTTCATATCTAGCTATCCCTTTCGGATGATATCAGTAATTGGTGGCGATTCTGTTGTTATACTCGCTAAACTAAAATTATCTGCGTCCTTATAATAAATATATATTCTAAGACAGCTACTCTTTTTGTTTCAACGATAGATAATATATGTGATAAAACGACGCCAACAATTAAGAAATATAGGTAAGTACAACAGAATCGACACCATGCCTTCAACCTCTAAACTTATTTCAATACCATTGTCAGATTCAGTCCTTCCGAAACATTAGGTCGTTTTTACACAGCTGAATATATTTTTCGCATTTCAATCAGCGACCTGTCCGACCCTCGTTGTGTCAAAACAAAATGTCTTTTTTTTCAGTGTGTTGTGCCTCAGCCTGTGTGCCCTCAGGTTTTTACTTCAAGTACAAATTAAAAATGCTTCGGGGTCTGAGTTCGGGGAGTATTCTCTAGCTTGGTGTTTTTTTTTTTGTTCTCTTATATTTTGGCTCCGCACTAGTACCTATATTTCGCCAGTGTCAAGTATTCTAATGTATCAAGTGCAGCAAAATTATTTCAGTACTATAACAAGTTTTAGTCCAAGAGCAGTTTTAGTCCAAGTCTAAATCGAGCAAACTAAGTCACGGTCAAATTCAAGTCATGCCCCAGTAAATTGGATACTCCACTGGCAGCTTCCATGGAATTTTAAAAACAACACGAAAGGACACGAGTCACCAGTTTATGGTTACGATTTCCCTCACAATCGTGCACGTTACAAAATACTTCCGGTCAGATTTTAGACTACCATTGCTGGACGAAGCTTGGTTGCATTCATCGACACGCTTGGCAGGCGGCCTGAGATCGCAGAATGTTCGCCTGCAGCCCGTCCTCTGGTGTTTCTGATCGCAGTTTTAGGACCTACCAGGGTCCGGGTGCGAAACACTAAATGGCCCCCTTTGGATACCATTATTATACATTAACACTCGAAAGAACACTCGTTATAAAAAACAATACAAAGCGGCGACGTTCCACGTTCCAGTCAAGTTACGGGACTTAGTATGGAGGACCCGGACATAATTCATACCATAAATATAAAATTGTGTTTGGCATAATTTGCTGACGTAGAATCAATATTAAATTAAATTAAACAGTCTGGAGGTGCGGAACATAGAAAAGGCATTGACGCTAGAGCTATAATACTTTATTGCTGCTGACGACTCACTGTCACGTGTTCTGAAATAGACTCTAACATAGCGCAAATAGAGACGATATTGCAAAATGTAAAATTTGAGGCTGTTCCGGATACGCATTTTGTTTAGTTATTGTATATTAATATGTAAATTTGGTTCTACAATTATGTACGGAAAAAAACCTGTTATTAGTTATTTCCGGGTCAAACGCTAAATTGACTGGCCTGGTGATATTTTCGATGATATAAAAAATGCCATCAGTGTCATATTGGCGTCAGACATTAAGGTCAGCCGCTAATAAACGTCCTTTCGTCCGTCCGAGCATAGTGTGGTTAAACAGAAGACAGAGAGATAGAGAGAGAGGTAAAAAAAACAAAACGACAAACTGAAACCCGCTTCGTAAAGAAAAGTACCTATTTTTTTTTAAACTAGCTTTTACCAGCGGCTTCGTCCACGTGGACAAAGAGAAAAAAGTAATCTATGTCCGTCTCCGATCCTTAACCTATGCCAATATTCAGGTCGATCCGTGCAGCCGTTTAGACGTGATAACGCGACAAACACCCAGACAGAGAGACAGATAGACTTAGAGAGAGAGACAGAATTACTTTGGCATTTATAATATTAGTTAGGATATCGACCACCACAAACGAAAATATAACGAGCACTTCGGAATACCCGCCGCCCGTGTAACTTAGATACACCCTTCGTAATGAACGGCGCATTTTTTCGATTTTCGTTAAAACAAAGGGGATATTTCGGCAGACAGGTGGGGTGGGGTCTAGCGAGGTGCATTTACAGATTTGAGTGACGTACTGGGGTTTATATACACTATAATACTTACAAGCATTGAGCTATGCTTACTAGGTATGTAAGTGCACGTCTAGTTATGTAGTAATTATGCTTTACTAGTTGTTACCCGCAACTTTGATCGCGTGAACATAAAAAAGTATCCTATGTCCGTCTCTGTGATACATAGTAACTCCTTATCAAATTTTACCAAGATCCGTTCAGCCGTTTAGCCGTGATAACGCGACAAACATCCTGACAGAGAGACAGAGTTACTTCCTATTATCTATCTATTTGTCTCTTTTTTTAATGCAACTTTTTTTAAATTATATGTTCATGAAGTTTTCCCGAAAACCCCCCGTTCCTCAATCTCGTTATTTATCTTATCGTGTCCAATCAAATTAAGAATGCCAGTAACGGACCTGACCCAAAAACGACACGTAACAAAATTAACCTTTATCGATACATCGACGAATAAACAATCGATATTATCTGCGAACCCGAAAACCTTGCGAGTGGAAAATATCGACAGAGGTACATCATTAAGGGCTTATTTTGTTATAGTAGCATAAATTAAATGACTTCACTCGACTTTTTTTTAAGTTTAGATGCCCACATAGTGTGTTTACCCAATGTTAAGTTTCGTAATATTTCAAGTAAAGTATAATGTTTCACAATAAAAAACTAATCAACCATTTCCGACACAGTCCAGGACCCCTATTCTCAAAATCTGAGATTCAATCTCGTCTAGAAAAAAATGTTCGAGATTTCTTATTCTCAGCGCTATCTTTCGAGATATTCACGATGGCTAGCGTCCGAGATACATCGAATGATCGGGGGCAATCGAGACGAGAGACAGTCGAGATTGAAATCTTGAAATCGACATTAAGTTGTCATATGTCCGAATAGGGGTCCAGTTCAAATCATGCGGTCAATAATCAATAATTCCTAAAAATTGCGGAAGCTTTTCAGCAAGAATTTACGGAGTTTTGGGAACAGCACAAAATGACACGAATCGACCACACTCGTGCACGCAATCCACCATTCTTACCCACTAACACTCGAAAGAAAAGATTATAGTTAGTCATTTTAAAAATAGTGCATTGAATTTTAGACATCTGATACGATACAGAATAACGTAACCTTATTAACTGTATCTCTGTGGTATTTTTCCTACTCGGAATCGTAACCTCACTATGGCATGTCAAACCTCTATACTGACAGCTTAAATTGTAAACTGTTATATTTTACGAGCGAATAGAATATAACGGTCGCATTAGATACCGCGATAACTCGAATAAAGATCGAAAAAAATGTGAAATCGATATAATGGAATGGTCCTAATGCCTTCACGACACTATCCGGTATTTCTATGCCATTTCCTTTTGCGGGCTCCCATTTTGGTGTAACTAACGTGTGAGTAACTTTTAGGTTTTTATAAGGTAAGACAAAAGATCGGTTGATCGTTATTATAGAAAATTAGGGCGGTATAAATACATTTCATTCAATATAATATTTTTTTTAAATTCAAGTAGATACCTGTAGTATGTACTAACTTGAACTTTTCTCTTATAACGACTCGAAGGTCCCGTGTCACACTTAGAATAAATACTTATTTAGATATAAATTAAAATCTAATTTAAACATAAGTTTGTTAATAATTCTCCAATAATAGGGTAGAAATATTTATATTACTATGAAAACTGACGTGGTTTTGATACATTTTGTTTTAATAAAACGGGAATACTCACGTTAAATTGAGTCGGTTATTCCGACTATAGTTTCGATCACATTCGGTGACCTTTATCAAGGAATGCTCAGCGAGACACGCGCGCGACCTCGTCTTGTCTTGCCTTGTGATCGAAACTATAGTCGGAATAACCGACTCAATTTAACGTGAGTATTCCCGTTTTATTAAAACAAAATATTTATATTGTTTAACGTTTTCATTATTAAAATAATGATAATCGCACTTAACAGTACACCACAATTCTATACTTAACAGGTAACAACTTTTACCCCGTAAGGCCGCTAAGATAGCGGCCTTAGGGGGGGCTGTACAAGACATCATCGTTATACAAGAAAATCTTATATATTCAAAGAAGAAAACATGGTCCATAAAAACATAATGCATGAAATATAATTGATATAATTTTGGAATCCCTGTTCTTTTTGTAGATAGGTTTATTTTTTGTGTTGCTGTGTTACGAGACGAGTACTCACCTGAAATTAAGCCGTAACGCTTGCCTTAAACAGTTCTGTGCCATCCAGAATTTTGATCGTCAAAAGTTCCAAACCTTACAATGCACTGCGCTCGTCACCTAGAGACATGTTCAAACTCGTTATGCCTTCAATCCCGAACACAGTTATGTTCGCACACTACTGCTTGGCAGCTGAATAACTGGCAAAGTCGTGGTACTTCCCTACGGACTCTCCAATAGTTTTACCACTACAAATATGCAGGGTCATGAGGAAGGGCTGTGCTAGGCCGAAAAGGGCTCATAGTACTTCATAATTACGAACCAATTTTAGTATGGAACAAGCCCTGAAATCGCAAAAAAAAAAACAGCTGTTCCAAAGAAAAATGTCATTGACACTCGACAAAACGTGGGAACAGCTGATGTTTTTTCACGATTTCAGGGTTGGCCCATAGTAAAATTTGTTCATAATGATGAGTACTACGAGCCCTTTTCGGTTTAGCATACCCTTTCCTTATAACCCTGAACAGGTCTAATAGCTTGGCGTGCAGTGTATATAGATGGTGACGCATTTATGCCGTGGCGGTGCCGGTGAAAGGGTTAAAGTTTATAATCATAAAATAGATACTAAATAAGGTTTAGTGCAAGCAGTAACATAAGTTACTGCTTGCACTAAACCTTATGAACTTCAAAATTGTATAGTCTGAATAAGGTAGAATACTACCTTATTAAAATAATATTTTATGAATTAGGTAATGTTTCTTCCAAGGGGTACGTATTGAAATGTAAAAAATTTAAATAGCTAATGGCAAAATGTCTAAAATTTACATGTGAAATGGTTTAAAAACCAAACCATCATTATGTCAAACCGTCATAAAGTTTTACTTAAAAATGCCCAAGGTCAAAAGATCATAAGTGAAAATGACTAAGATTCAATTTATAAAATTATGTTACAATTACTTTTTAGCGCTACGCCAGCCGCTACTTTGTTTGTCGCATTTCAAACACAACCTTACCTAGTTTTCGATGCCACTACATTAGGTTACAGTTATATTTAGCGCTTCGGCGGCCGCTGCCGCAGTACGCTTGCGTCTCTCGCTCAGCTCGGCGTTTTTTGTCGCAGTTCAAACATAACCTAACCTAGTATTTGGGGCTACTATATTATGATAGTTAGTTTTCAGCGCTTCGGTGGCCGCTGCCGCGTCACGCTATCTTTACTTTCTCGGCTCGCGCGGTGTATGTCGCAGTTTAAACATAACCTTAACTAATGTTCGGCGCTAATATTATAGGTTCCAGTAAATTTTCTATGTCTATTGGTTCTAAATAACGTACGTAATTATAAATTTACAAAATAAAATAACTACATTTTGAACTTAGACTTAAGGACAATTAACAATTTGAATCATTTTGTATTTTAAACGTTTGACATATCCAATTTTGCTAATTTGAATTTATTTATAATGACTTTCGAGATCTTAAACCATTTCACATTTAGATTTTAGACTTTTAGCTATTTAACAGCAATACGTACCCCTCCCAAGACAACTGTTTTTTTTATTGGAGCACTTTGTACGTCAACCTTGTTTACATAAAGAGTAGCGATTTACAAACGATATTGTTTATATTATATAGAATAGAATAGACTTATAATTGGCTGTTTTATAAAATGTATTAAATTGTATATTATTGTGCTATTGATCTTAAATAAATAAACATCTTGCTTCGCTAGGTGCATTTTAATACCACCCATGTCAGACACTACTACCTCTTCCAAATACTCTTATATTGAGCGAAATCAGCTATCGGTTTTAATATTAAACTAGCCTCCTCTAATCTTAAATGTACAATTTGCAATTAGTATGCGCTACCTCACCTCTACTTTAGCCGGATTCGAATAAAACTATTACTTTTAGCGTATCCACCTGATATACCTAACAACTGAAGGTGAAGTAGGGATGGGATATCGATATCTAATTTTATTGTGTTACAGTTCGACTTTTGTGGCTTGCTCAGTATCTATTGGCTTCACCCGCTTTCCTGTAAATACGGCTTGTTCCGTCTTCATCCTACTTTATTTTTCCGAGATTTTTTAGGGTTTTATTATCAAGCGTAGGTATATGTTATAACTACCTATGTTATAAAGTACCACATGATTCACATGACAGTCCGTCCACATGATATATTATTATTTCATGCCCGTCCACAAGATATTAAGGTATTCCATACCCGCTTAGTCGTGATGACTGTCAGCAATCAGCATCATCGGCAGTTTATGTAGCTCAATGCATAAGCCTCGTCTCTAATTCGTCAATCTTCCTTGTTCTGAGCCAATCTCGTCCAGCAATTGCCGCAAACTTTTTGAATATCATAAACGTCCTGGCGTTGTAACACGCCCTGGCCAAGGTCGTTGGTTAGTGGTCAGATCATTTCAAAAGATTCTTAGCACCATCTCGTCTCACCGTTTCCCACCGTAACCAGGCTCGGGGGCCTAGTGGGGCCGCTGCTGACTGCGGGCCTTCTTGTATTGGGTAATTGTATTGGTAATCATGCATAAAGGGGAGGGTTGATAGCCTTACAACGTCACACCGGCAGTGCGTCTTAGGGAGTCTTCCTGTGACGTTAGTTTTCATTTACAAAATCGAAATAGGTTTCTGGCACTCGAAATTGTACTCGGCTGTATGTCTGCTTACACCGTAACTCAATTATATTACCATGCGTTCCACCCATGATGAGAGGTTCCCTTCGCCCTCATCAGCAAAGGAGCATAAAGAAACATCTGAAAATTGATTCCGAAGTCGATCAAAGCTTGCCCATCACTAGCGACTTATCGCCGGCAACAGATAGCAATTAAGCAGATTGCATTTATATGGGTATCACATAAATCAGGGATCCGCTGCGGCCCGCGAGACGGTGGCGGGATCTCCTGATCATGAGTCTAGGAAACACGCAGGTAAAACTCTTAGCGAGCGGAAAGCCTTAGCCGCAGGGTGAAACGGTGATGGGTCTCAGCCGTGGATGGGAAACCATATTTTGGTTACTCATCCTCGGTATCAAACTATTTGATTGACGATTCAATAATTATTTTTATTCTTGACGCTGGTAAATAGATACAACTTGCGCAGCTAGAAAATAATTTGTCTGGCTGTATTTTCTTCGCTATTCCCGCCTTTCTAAGAGCTCAACACCCGCCCATTCATAGCAATATGTCTTCGCGTGATTTACTTTAACGTAATCAACGCGTTTTCTTGCAAACGTTTTGGGGTTTCCCGGAACGCGTCACTTTATTTCGGGGACGGATCCCGGCGACAGGAACTTCTAGTATTAATCAGGCGAGGTATGTTTTTCCGGTGAAAAGCGAAGGTGGCGCCCTTTTCTCCGGCATATAATATAGAGACAAAATTTGATACAGAAAACTAGTTGCAGGTCCACTCTCATCGTAACTTTGTTTTAACGTATTTGGGTACAGAACTCTAAAAATCCAAGTTCCTTCGTCTTCATAATATCTACGTACAATTAACGGTAACATGTCCCAAGACCTTGTTAGCGAGCAGCGAGTCTCCAGGTTTTAACCGCACACATTGCGCCTTGAAGGGTCTGTAGGACCCTCCACGAGTCGCGAGATTACTGCAAGCAACAGTTAGAGCCCCTCGAGTCGAGTGTCTGTGAGACCATGACGTGTGTAGGGTTAAATCTTGAGGACTTCATGTTGCAGACTGCCTTTAGACAAAGTATTTTTGGGTTACGTAAGATTCGGTATGTTAGGTTTTAGGCTATAACCTATAACTGACGTATATAATACTTGTACTAATATTAAAGACGTCAGTGTTATAACCTATTTATTCTAACTAACCAGGAAACGGTAAGAAAAGTTTATTTACTAGGAAAAAAATATAACTAATATTATATTGTAATATTATAATGTAACTCTGTCTCTCCGTCTATCTGCCTATTTGTCTATCTCTCTATGTCTCTCTGACTGGGTGTTTGTCGCATTATCATGGCTAAACGGCTGAAGGGATCGACTGAATTTGCATAGATATAGCAGACGGACATAGGCTATTTTTAAGGGGTTCCGTAGTACTACAAGGAACCCTTATAAGTTCGTCAAGTCCGTCTATCTGTCTGTCTGTCTGAATCCTTTACATTCTTATAACTTCCAAAGTTGTATGCTTACAAGCATGAAATTTTGCACAACGATAGTCTAAGTATAGATCTAGAGTTTTATTGTTATATTTTTTTTTGTAAACTAAGGGTAGATCCCATACATGTAAAGAGGGGGTAAAAAAATATTTCTCTGCGCCCCATCATGTTGGATGTCGTTGAACAGGTCTTTGTAAGGTGACCATTTGGAAAGAATAAAAAAATCATAATGGGGTGGCTACACGTAAAGTAGGGATAATTTTTTTTTTTTACATTTGCATTTATAATATTAGTTAGGATTAGGATATTTACTTTTTCATAGACAAATCATCCTTACCGTTGATTGCTTATCTAAAACATTATTGTTTGAAACGTTAGGTTAGTTAGATTAGGTATAAGCAAATTCTTATTGGGCCCTAGCTCTGTCAGGTTCTTAGTGCATCCATAGTGGTCTCGCTCACGCGTTTTCACATTTTGAAGATATAAAATCACTGAGTGGGAATTCCCAAAAAGTATAGTATGTGTTGGGTGTTGGGTAGTATATGATAAGATTACAAATGTTTTAAGAATAAATAAATAAATAAATAAATATCTGGGACATTTTTGCACACACGGTCATCTGACCCCAAACTAAGCAAAGCTTGAAACATGGCTGCCAGAGACTGATATACGTACATAGATATTTTTAAACACATACTTATATAGATATTAGCACCCAGACATAGAACAAACACAAATATTCATCACATGAATGTTTGTCCTAGATGGGAATCGAAACCACGTCCCCAAACACAGAAGGTAGGTTCACTACCAACTGAGCCACCGGGGCAGTCAAAACTTCGTTATTATAACGTTTAAGTTTATTTCGATCACTTTCGTAAAATTAACAGACATCAAAACGGACATTTCTTTCAAATAATTCTGATATTATGATAGATACAACATAAAGATTTTGAAATTTAAACAAATCTACAAAAAAAAAGCTAAACAAATTTTGATGTGGCAAGGAAATTGCCACATACGGATACGGATACGGCATCAACATTAATGACGTGTACATCACTCACCTTCGTCTTGCCGATGATATAGCGATCATGGCAGAGTCGCTAGATGACCTCAATAATATGCTCAACGATCTCAGTAGCGTTTCTCAACAGGTGGGTCTTAAAATAAACATAGACAAGACGAAAATTATGTCAAATGCCCATGTTGTACCCGTACCGGTGGTCGTTGGGAACGATGCGCTCGAATTTGTTGACCATTATAACTATACCTTGGACAGACTGTCCAGTTAGCTAAGTCCAACTTCGACAAAGAGGTCGCCCGAAGAATCCAACTCGGATGGGCAATTCGTTCGGGAAATTGCGTAATATCTTCTCGTCCAAAATCCCGCAGTGCCTTAAAACAATGGTCTTCAACCAATGTGTGTTGCCAGTGATGACATATGGAACTGAAACGTGGTCCTTGACTTCTGGCCTTTTGGAGAAACTCAGAGTCACAGAGCGAGCAATGGAGAGAGCTATATGCTCGGAGTTTCTTTGCGCGATAAAATCCGAAACGAGGATATTCACCGAAGAACTAAAGTCACCGACATAGCCCTCAGAGTTTGCAAGTTGAAGAGGCAATGGGCAGGCCACGTCACTCGAAGAACCTATAACCGATGGGTAAGAAAGGTTCTTGAGTGGCGACCACGAAACTGAAGACGAAGCGTAGGCAGGCCTCCCACTAGGTGGAACGACGACATTGTGAAAGTCGTGGGCAACCGGTGGATGCAAGTGGCACATTGTCGGTCGGTGTGGCGGTCTAAGGGGGAGGCCTATGTTCAGCAGTGGACGTCTTCTGGCTGATAATGTAATGCATGTATGTAATTTAAGAAAATTGCGCATTAAAAGGATGAAGGAGGTTAAAGGATAACTTTCTCTCGGAATCTGTGGGCTTATCCCGTAACTCTGAAAGCGATAGCGAGAGTTGTGCTAACGGGACCGCGCATAGTGCGACAAAGTTGATACGAGCGGGATGGCATGCTCTCACAAAGTTTCAAAGTTAGAGGATAAGCCCGCTGCCTCGGGGCTTAGTTAGGACCAAAGACTTTAATAAGGAAAATTCTGTGGTTAGAACCTATATTTTAGACATTGTCGGTACCACGTAAGAATATCCATCAAAGCTCAAACGTTTAGCTAATGCTTTCTAGAAAAAGCCTTTATAACTACAAAAAAAGAATTAAAGCCTCAAAGAACTCTTTCAGAACCTCATTCAGGAATAATTACACATTCGCAAGAAGCAAAAAAACTATGAATTTTAAGAATCTAAAAGCCCTTCTAGACTTGCGGATTTGGTTCACGCAGACATTTGCGCCGTCTAAGAAACGAGAGAGCATGAGAAGGAAGATAGAAGTGTATAGAAAAATGTCAATGACACTCGACAAAATGTATGGAACATCTGTATTTTTTTTCGTGATTTCAGTGTTCGTCCCATATTAAAAGTTGTTCATAATGATGAGTAAGTACTTACATACCTATCAATATTGTTGCGCCTTTCTGAGAAACGTCGAATACACTTACATACTTACATACTCACATACTTCCCAAAAGCATTACCCTCCCTCTTTCTTTCTTCGCCTTCTTTCTTACTTCTCCTTCTTTCTTTCTTTCAGTCGGTTAAATACTTGTATATATGCGATTGAGATGAGAATATTTGATGTCGAGTTGATGTAGTGTATAAAATAAGGCGGGGGTACACAGAATGAAAGAGATTTGGACAGGCGATAGTGTTGAATGGTGTTGAATCGTGAAGGTTTTTTTAGTCATTAGGTATATGGGAGCGCAGTCGTTAGCCTCGAGGAAAGGACACATCTCCGAGGCACACATACGGAGAGACAGTACATAAGGTAGGTCAACATATAAATCCCTACTAATACAGGGTAACTTTTTAAGTACTGCACACATTTTGTGTACCTACTTTAAAATTGTTGAAAAAGATTGGATACGTATTTTTTGGTTTAACCTTGGTACAAACTTCAATAACTTCAAATGAAAGTAGCTACAGCAAGAGCAGTAGTCATGGTCGTTCTATTCGTAATTTTTCGATTACACGATACATTCATAAATGTACTGTGTAGCGAGTGTACCTACAATACGTGTAGGCTACCTATATCGCATCTTCTCGCTCGCTACAGCGAGAAGTAGGTAGAGAATTATAGTAATACTAGCTGGGCCCGCCGTTTCACCCGCTATTCTACAGTAATCGAATATTTTTCCGGGATAAAAAGTAGCCTATGTGTTAATCCAGAGAATAAGCTACCTCCATAACAAATTTCATTCAAATCCGTTCGTTACAGAGTTGAACGGGAACAATCACACATACTTACCTACTTACTTACACACAAACTTTCGCATTTATAATACTACTGATAATGTAATAAAATACTGTAATAATACTGATTAGGAAACAATAATTTAAAAAAAAGTGATAAATTGTAAATGAGTTGCTAAACCACTGCAGTGCAATTCCAGCTGTTCCTTAAGTTCGTGTTCACAAATAAACAGCGTGAAGCGATGGCTTTGATCCGACCCTGTGGAGTAATGAGCTCCGCTGGCTGCAGCCTCGTTAGATGGGAATTTTGATCGCTCTGTCGGCTTCTAGAACATCTTGCCTAAGAATTTGAGTAAACCCATAGGTAGCTTTTTTTCTTCTTATATTTTGGCTCCAAAAATAGTGTCAAATTTATAACATTTCGATTGAAGTAAAATATTTCATAATTAAAACCTGCGCACTTAGGATTAAATCTGGCACATTTCCAATCATAGAAAATGTCTCTATGGTTGTGTCGATTATATATCATAATTCGTTTCGCAAAATATTCGGGGGATTACAAGCACCCCGGTCAAATGTATGCAAAGGTATTTTTTCTAGCGAAACGAAAGTTTTCTAGCGAAACGAAAGTTTTCTTTAGGTATTTATGCGAATAATACAACGCATCACGTGATTACACAGCAAGCTCTACCGAGTAACTGAACGAAGTGTGGTAAAGGGACCACAATTAAAAGGAATTTTAGAATTTTTGACCGAGCGAAGCGAAGGTCTCAGAGTTTACTGTGACAAATCGGCATTTGTATGTATGTTTGTATGTTTGCGTGTATATTTGTCCGATGATACGTACGATACTTGCGTACCGTTGATCCGATCTTCATGAAATTTTGTAGGCAAGTAGTTCATTTCAATACAATTTTTAAGTTCGAATATGAGCTGAATCGGTCCAGGGGTTGTGAAGATATAGAGATCGGGAGGTCTCAGTTCGCCGCGAACTACTAGTCATTTATGATTACAAAATTCTAGGCGCACTGAACTGTTATGGGCAAGCGTGAAGCTAAACATCAGGAGAGCGACTTGCTCGTCTCGTCACCAAATTCAATAAAATAAAAAAATATAAACTTTGTAATGTACTACGATATCAGCTCTCGTATGTACGTATTACATCATAGGTCAATGTTTAAAACCATATCCATCACCATACTATACGGCAATTATGTAAATGATCAGACCTGGCTTCCTCAATGCAAAAAGTAAGCAAAAACTCACCTCTAAACACGACCAAACCGAATGTCGTACGCGTACATAAGCTTTCTGTTCATGGTACGACAGAATCTACATCCTTCATCATCTACGGGGAGGTACAATTTTAATAGCGTTCATTCTCATATCAGGCAAGACGTCCAACGCTGAACGCCCCCTCCTCCCCCTTAGAAAAACGGGTGGGTCGCCATAAACCCCAAACTTGGCAGGCGCTTTGTGGATCGCAGAACGCTCACCGCTTACGAAGAGGACACTGCTGTCTGTCCTCCGGTAGTTTTGGTAAGACAAACCAGAGTCCAATATTATGTTAATAGCATTATACCGCCTATTTGTCCATACATAAAGTGCCATCTCATTCCCACCCCTAATTGTTATGCGATTTCGATGATTTTTAATATGCTATCAATAACCCATAAAAAACTATGCGTGTACTTTCGTTTTTTTTTTAATTCTCGCAATGTTTTCTTAGTTATAGGCACCTAAAGTGCCAAGTACTCTCCATCCCGAAGATTGTCTGGAAGAGATCGCGTTCAGCGATAAGGCTGCCATTTGTTACACTAGTTAAAATGTTATGTTTTCTGTCTTAGCTATGTACGATCTGGTGTGAACAATAATGAATGTATCTATCTATCTATCTAAAGTGACGACTATGGTGGAAACGTAGTCTTTATTAAAATATCCAAAAAAAAAATGTATATATGAGAACCTGTCGGCGTTGCATTATTTATCCAAGCCATTGACACCAAAAACAAAAGATTTCGATAAGATTTAGGGGGTGGTATAATATCTATCCCCGAAACGCTAATTTTATCCAAAATAATTGGTACATTCACTAACAGTCTATCGCTAGCACGGGGAACAGAGCGACAGCAATCCAATTTTCAAATACCTACTGTGCCAGAACCTTGCGGCAGGAAGTCCAAAAATACGGACATCGGAGAGAGAAGAAAATATAGGTATTTCCTTCGACCAATGTAAAATGAATGTCCCTAACCACTCATCTGCCTTAAAAATAACAAGTCAAACAATCGAATTAAATACGTAATTAAAAGTATTTAAAATTAAAATTTCTCACAAAAAGACATAGCGAATATAATATCTACGAGAGAAAAAGTGATGTGTTTATCAGTTGCTCTCGAACCATTTGGCATTCGAACGTACGTCTCCCACCTTACACAGACTGAGAGTGACTGAAGCAAGGTGAGCGCCGGCGCTCACTTTCGAAATTCTCTTACTTGGGCACGTCCTTTCATTTTACTTTGGTCGAAGGGTATTTATCTGTTCTTCTCCCTCATTTGTTAGGCGGGCTTTAACTTGTCTTATTTTTGTGTGAAGAAATCAAAGAAATGCACTTCAAAGAGTATTGTCTTGAACAGGCTATAGGTAGGTATAACTGCATGGCAGGGTGATTAATCGACCAGACGGAGTTGTATTGTATACTATACGTGTTTCGTTGCACTCTACAATGATGGATGGCGCCGCGCGCCGGTCAGTTCACAGTCTTGGATCTAAGCTCGTTTGTCACGGAACAAACTTGAGACTTTACATGAGAAACTATTTAATAGTAGTACGCACTGAACTGAGACCTCATGACCCCTATAACTTCACTGCTGTGTTGATTTTTCTCATAGAAAAACTTAAAAACTGTATTGAAATTAACTACATTTAATTAAAACTAAACTCTAAACACTACAAATCAAACACCGCATTTAGGTCGCCGTCTGCTGATAAGATGTACCAAAAGCTGCCAACATTTCCTCGTTGAATGGTCAGACTTACCCATATAGGTACATAGATACTAAATATATAGACTTACCCATTGGCCGAAGTAAGCCCAGCACTATGGGTCACTCGTAACATCGACAAGGCAATTGGACTTACATTCAGGTCGTAAGTCAACCTTGACTTTGACTTCACATGCTTTTTTACATATTAAATAGATTTTCTAACAAAAAGCCCATTTCTTTTTAGACACCTGTAATATTTCACATCTCCGGTACATTACCGAAAGCACTCGGCAGTAAAGGCGCGCGCACACTGGCCCCAATAAATCACGTGCATGATTTAAGCTGTGTTCACACTATCCCTATTTTTATTCTCGACCATATCATGAGCTCGCATCTACATATTTGGTACGTTTTCAGAAAAGTTTCGAGATGTGGGAAGGTGAATTTGGATGCGGTATAAAAATACTAGACTTAGATACCGCATTACGAGATCTTTGTCCCGAGGAAAGCACAGGAGGCAGGAGAGAAACTGAGCGTTTTAATTGGCTGTCTCAAGGTTACGCCTATTCGCACCCAGCAAAGAAAAACTTCAAAGATGACATTTTTCAAAAATATAAAATACTGTGCACTTATTCCATTACATTTTAAATATTATAATATTATAAGTAGGTAGATTGCATCAAACTGAAATATAATTATGCAAAACTACAGATTCGATGAAACTGTGCCAAAACTAGTTTCATGCAAGTAAATAAAGCCATTTATAAAGTTCAAAGTATCACACCCGTATTTAGTATTATCTACTAAGATTTAGTAGTTTCAGAGTATTTTTCATGTCCTTGTTCTTGTTCATGTCATGTTCCTCATGTCCTTCATAAGACGGGACGTTTTCGCGTGATCAGAATTTCGGGTTCCAACAGATGCCACATCCAACTACTGCGCACATCCCCCCTCAGTATTCAGTAGCAAAATATAATGTTCCCTCGGCGGCATAATATGGCGATAAGTAACGCGCCATGTCAACCGGTCAGTTATAATGCGGGGACTGCCCATGGATAACGGGGGCGAATTTTGGACACAACCGCAGAATAGGTTATACATTACAAGTAGGTACAAATCTCTGTTTTTTTCCGTAGACGGTGAATTTGCCGTTGATCTACACGACCTTATCCTATCATCGCCCTTTTACTACAGGACAAGTGGAAATGTCTTTCTACTTGTACTACTTTGGACTGCTGGACTGGACACTGCATCCCACTATCATCTTTACAATGTCGATTTCCCTTGGATATGTACAAAACGTTTTGAATGTACGTTTCTATTGCGTATACCACGGGAATGGAAACAACCTGCAGGCTTACTTGTTGAAAAATAATCTAGGGCTTTTTAGAGTCACATTGAATAGGTAGGGCAGGGTAGGTAGGGTAGGTCGGCTATTAACTGGAGAGTTGTTGGTCAAAAGCGAGTTTGTTGCAATACGCGATAAAAATAATTAGAAAACACCTACCCACTTTTTTATATTATTTTTAGTTTTCTTTTTTTTTTACAAGGTTTGGTTTTATTTCAATGACTCAAGAAACAATTTTGCTAAAATTTAGTCTTTAGGTGTCTTAGGCGGCTTACCTAATTTTTAGAAAATTCCAGCGTGGACTGTAATCGAGATTATTAGAAAAGCCTTCGTTTATCGAACTATGCAACATTTTTTACGATTTTACTTTATAGTACCCGGTGAACATGTCACCGGGGCAGATGGGACTGTTTACTCAGCTAGCCCGGTACCGGGGCCAGGCCACCGCACCAGATGGGACCTTTCCTGCCACCAAAACGCTAGTAGATTAGTTTTATTCAGAGATTATAAATTTTTTGTTATTTTAGGTTGTTTAGTTTTATACATTGTTTGTTATAATTAGTTTATAATATTATTTGTTCGATTTTTTTTGTCAACATAATCATCGGCATCATATTCAACCCTCTTTCGCAAATCTTTAAAAAAAAATTGCTTGTGCAAGAGAGCATGTACTATGTAAGATAATCCATCCACTGCTAAACTGAGCACTCTTTTTTAACAGACCATTATTTCCGGTTCTGTGCCGATCTCATCCACTTCTCGCATTATACTGACAACAACAGATTTTTAATTCAATTCTGTCTATTCATTTTAATTTAAATAGAAATAAACTACTCACGTTCTCCAATAAACAGAGTTTCCGCTCCGCGAATCAAAGTCAAATAAGTGTTTACCGTTAACAGTTTTTAATTAATGAAGCTGCCCCGAGCCATCGCAGGAAGTTTGTTTTGTATTCAAAAATAAATAAATATAGTTTTATGCGAGCGAACCTGGAAGTAAACACGTCAGGTTGTAGTTTGCACACGCCCTTACTATTGGAGCAACTTTTAAGCCTGCTATGCTATTGAATAGAATTTACACCAATAAAGCTCAAAAAATCGTGGTAGAATGTTGCTTTGACAGCACCACAATTTATAACAATTAAGATGCTGTCAAAACAACATTTACAACATTTTTGCTGCTGCTGAGAAGTAAAAATGCGACGACGGGTAAGTCGCTTACCTGATGGTAGGTAAGCGTCACGTTTTCGCATAACACCGAGAGTTTTGAACTTCAACAATTCAAAACCAAGCGGGGTAGCCACTGATAATACTTCATCATCAGCCAGAAGACGTCCACTGACTGAACCTTGGCCTCCCCCTTAAATACTCGTGATAATATACTTACGTACTTATTTTTATTCTAAACCTACGGCCTTAACTAACAGAGTTGGTATTTAGGAACAGACAAAGAAGCCATTTAGAAGTTTCTACTTTATTACTAGTAAATTAGAAATAAAATTTCGATTCCTTTCTATCGGGGGTAACGGACTGCGCTCAAAAAAATGAATAAACTTAAATTTATACTAACAATAATAGACCATAGACAAATTTTTATTTATGGAAAAAAAAGGTAGATAAAAAAATAAAATAAAAGACCTAATACACATTGTTTTTAACCACAAACCGGGTCCAGCTCAGCATAATACTGGTTGCGAACAGCCAGCGCTGGTCTTCCCCTGGAACCGTCGGTGACGTCACGCACTATTACCGCACGGAACGGTAAAAAAAAAACAAAACATATAATACGTATATTCCTTGCGATGTACGTGGTAAGTTACGTCAAGTTTCAATAATAGACATCACACATGAAGATCCAATTCCGAACGCCAATAGTAGCGCCCCGAGGCTAATCAAACAAGGTATTTATGTAAGCAAACAAGACGCGAGGCTCGGTGTAGGGTGACCATGAGGGTAGGGTGTTTCTTTGACCAGCTAATAAAACACTGAATATCACTCCTCGTTACCACTAGTAGCTCGCACCGAACTGAGACCTCGCGACGCCTATAACTTTATGGACCAATTTAACTTTTTTTTAACAGGCAAGTTACTTTCTTAACTAAGCAAAATACATACAAACTACAACTACTTCGCCTACTATATAAAAATAACAATTGGATTATCCAGAGACAATTAAGGGTAATAAAGGACTGTAGATAATTCAAATGTTCATGCCCACTACCAGTCTGAGTTCCCAGCATGCTGGCGGTATTACCAAGCTGAATGACAATGCTTATGCGTTGAGCCAAATAAACGCCAGCATTTTGGTCACGCGTCGCGTCAACCAGGCTCTCTGTTAAGTTTTTGAAAATAAGATGAGCTCCCGGACCCCAAGATCCCAACGTCTCTACTCCAAACGGCTCAAATATGTAATCACTACCGAGGTTTGCTTACATTCGGTCTTATAAAATGTAATGAAATTAACTTCTTGACCTACAAAATTTCATTCAGATCGGATGATTTAATTTAATTCAATCAATATAATCTAAAAAATAAATGTCAGAATAAGTGAATAGGTATAATATTATCGCACAAACAAGCACGCAAACAGAAACATACATACAAACAGTGGTTTGTTCCATCACTAAGTTGTTTTTTCAACGAGCCCCTTTGCATGGGCGTTCTAACCGCCATCCCAATATACGTTGTCCCCGGAAGCCTATACCACCCGGCCGTTAGGCTATCGAAATTCAAAAAAACCTAAAGCCGCGTCCCCATTAGAGTCGCGCTGATCCGTGAAGCTTCAAACCCCGCGCGCGATTATTTTATGAACGTGATTCTGAGCCTGACTCGGCTTCACGGAGCCGCACGGGTCTCTAAGGACACGGCTCAAGTCTTGTGGTATGGTAAATCTGGTACTATATCCACGCTCTGTCGGCTTTACTATTGTTCAAAATCAATTCTGAGTCTTTAGCATATGTTTTCCGAAAAGGATATCCACCATATTTCCCAAACCGTATCCACCTCTGTTCCGGTGCAATCCCACGTTTGCATATTTTGTTTACGTTTGATTTTCCGTTATTAATGACCAGCGCGCGCGGCTTATAGCCCGACCAACTTATCTGTACATGTGTTCAAATGAAGGAACTAGAATGATCCACAGAACGCCATGAGTTTTACTCGGAAAGTACGATATTGGCTCCCCACTCAACGGTAAAGATAATTTGGTCGAGCTGTAATTTCAAAATTTATGATATGCGCTCTGGCCTGCCCGAATCATTTTCGAAAATGCGCTATTAATTTTATTGAAATAAAAAATTGCATATGAAACAGATATTTTGTATTTATTGATACAGCCCCAAAGGAGTCGGAAATCCTGTTTTATTTTATTAACCAGCCTTTAGGTCGTAATTTGTGGATTATCGCCTGATTGTACAATGTTTATTTTTATTTGGGGCCGAATGGAGTGATTCATTCGGCACTCTTTGCTTTGTGAATCGTGTTAATTTGTTGGATGAATGTGATAACTCAAATAGTAAATTGTTTTCAGTACGCTTATGCAAGGTTAATCATAAGTAAATCATACCAAGGTCCAAATTGACATACTTATGTAAAGTTGTTTCAATTTATTTGGAAAAAAATCCTGAATTAATCCATTAGATCAACATTGTGTGTCTGTCCATCTGTCTATCCCTCTGTTGCTATCAGTCTGCATGACTATAGATAGATAGATAGATAAACTCTTTATTGTTCACACCAGATTGTACATAGTAGGACAGAATACAAAACATTTTAGCTAGTGTAACAAATGGCGGCCTTATCGCTGAAAGCGATCTCTTCCAGGCAACCTTAGGATGGAAAGGATTGTAGAAGTAGTACATGACGGGGTGTGCAATAATGTAAATTATGTGACATTATGTGACTATCAGTCTGTCTAGTCACTGTCTTGTCTCTCTATATCGCTCTGTCCGTATGTCGATCTGCCAGCATCAATGTCTTTCCTACTGTTTCCCCCCTATCTGCCAGCATCAATGTATATCCCTCTGTGTCCCATTTCGCCTGCTGCATATCTGTCTATCACACTGCCTGTCCCTTTGTCCCCTGTCTGTTTTCATGTGCTTCTGTCTGGCTCACTATCGTTCCGTCTCCTGATCTGTCTACATGTCATTTTGTCTGTCTCATTGTTCGTCCCTGTGTCTTTTTCTCTGAATCCCTTTCAGTCTGTATGCCCCTTTGTATATTTAATTTGTAACTTTGTCAGTCCTTCTGTATGCATACGGCCGATAGTATCATTAAGCAGTATGCAATGAGGGTAGACATAGGATTATGTAATTTATTTACTAGAAAATCCGGAATGACTAGGAAAATACACATAAACTACGGATGAAAGTTGCATAGATTAATTTCAATTTTACTTTTCAAAATAATTATCAACTTTAACTTTTTAAATCGAAATGGTAAAAAATAATTATTTGTTGTTATTTATAAGTTATTTTACAACGTAAGCTGAAGTTATATCCGCACACGTAAGATTTTGTTTTCACAACATGACTAGGTATGCTCGAGAAAGATAGCAGGGTTGCCAACATTTGGAGAGATTCGTGGAAACATTTTAAATATTTATTTTATGTACGCGTACACATAAAATACAATTGCTTAAAAAGATGTGTCGGTGCGGTTCTGGTAATATTTTCTAGTGGACTAACGCAATCGATCTGAGTGCCGAATACGAGTTCTTTTGTGTTTACCGTGTTTACTGATTCGTAACTAGAGCAATGCCATCTAGATGGCGCTGCTCTTAATTCATACAAATCATCGCGATCGAATAGGTAAATGCTCGCACTTGGCATTTTGTTCGAAGTAACGGTGTGGTCATAGATGGTAGCATCCGTGACCCGTTCAAACTTTCGGAATTGGCTCCTGGTTCAGCTGATACCTAAATATTTCAATTTATAGATGTTAATTTGTTGTTCGTAGTGATGATAGTTTAGTGGTAATGTGTTCTGACACTACTGGGTACAGATCCTAACAATTGAAAATGCTAACTTTTGAACTCAGCTGATGCTAAGTGACAAAGTGGTCGAAAATGGTAAACACACCGAGCCTGGAATAGGAACTGGCTCTCAGCCTACCGGAACACAGATTATTTACTTGACCGAACTTGACTTGATTTTCACCGGTAGCTCCATTATTATTATTTTTTTGATGTGGATACATTCACAAAATACCCGAAAGCTTTGGGGTGTAGCGGGTTATGTGGGATTGAACCCACCAAAAATATCGCGGTGGCCTGCCTTGGTGCTTGACAGAGGGCTCCGGGATCTCAAAGGAAACTGCGACGTGCGAACTGAACTAGCTTACCACTGAGCTATTATACCATCGCTACACCACCTTACCTTGCTACAAAGCAAAACCGACCCTTTAGCAGCCCTGGCAGTCGTGGGGTGCGTCAGGTCGTCGCCTCGCCACTATTTATGGGTCAATTACCGCTCCTTAATTAAGACTATACCTCAGCCAGATCCAGCTTTTGCCAAGATTGCTTAAATAAATTTAAAGTGGAGATTTCGGTAAAGCACTCGAGACGCCTTATCGAGCCATCTCCGTCTGGGCGGCAAACAAAACGATTGTAAATCGTTTTTAATGTTCTTTAAATTATTTTGGGATGTTGGTCGGTTGGTTGCGAGATGTCATGGACTCGACGCCTTTGCTTTATGGTGTATAATCATAATATTTTATTTTAAAATACCCAACTTCAAAACGTAAGTAGCCTATGTCACTCAGGACGTGAAGAATCCGACGACACCTCACTCGTCAAAATCGGTCAAGCCGTTTAGGCTATAGGGAGGTTATATAGGAACATACAAACATACTTACATACACCCAAAAAACATTACCCTCCTTCTTGGGCAGTCGGGTAAAAAATTTCAAAGTACTAATCACAGTTAAGAAATACTTTCTTGGCATGGCATGGAAAAGTGAACTCTTCCCAGTTTACCGTAGGCTCAAAGTCCCGCCAAAGAACCAAAGCGACCGATATAGCTTTCAGATTTTGCAACCTAAAGTCTCAATGGACAGAACATCGCTCGAAGAACCGATAACCCACCAGATGGACTGACGACATTGTGAAAGACGCAGGCAACCGATGGATGAAAGTGGTTGTCGGTCGGTGTGGCGCTTTAAAGGTGGAGGCCTATAATCTGCAGTGCTCAATCCGGAACGTAGTAACGTTTGCACACTACTGCATGCCAGTTGAATAACTAGTAAAAGTTTGATACTTCCTCAAGCGGACTCTGTGAAAGAGTCTTACCGCTACAACCACAACCAACAAAAATTTAAACTTTATTTATTTAAGCTTTCAGTGAGATTTAAACTAAATATTTAGTAACATCTTGTTAGCGCTGTGTATTTACTACTACACAGAAAAAGACTCTACGTAGATACAAAGGGAATGCGGGACTTAGAACTGGAGCTGTATTGTGAAACCTGCAAACGTCGCTTGTAGGTTCAGCTGTGAAATGTAAACAATATACAGAATGTTCTGTAACTCGTGTCCGCCTCTCTCTGCATCAGACTTTTTTTTTAATCCCACTGTTGGGATATTAGCCTACCCTCGAAGGGTCATTCGCCAAATCCTCGATGAGCCATAACCACCACCAGTGCGGGTTGGCGGATTCACACATGTCTGACGCGATGATATTCGATATCAATAAGTGATTCCATTCCCTATATTAAATTAATTTAAAATAATATTTCGTGCCTTTTGCTTTTATTCGAACTTTTTGTTGAAATGAACTTTACTTGCCCATATCTCATGAAGATCGGATCACCGGTTTTCCAGTTGACATCGGACAAATACATTAACACACAACTACCGATTTGCTTCCGTAAACACGAAGACTTTCGCTTCGCTCGGTCAAAAACTCGTAAAAAGTACATTATAAAAATTTGTTTATCATCTTTAGCCATAGTCCACTGTTGGAAATAAGCCTCTCCCCAGGGACGCCACTCAACCCGATCTTTGGCTTTTTTCTTCCACCCACCGCCAGCTGTCCTACGCACATCGTCACTCCATCTAGTTTGAGGGCGGCCTATGCTACGTATGCCGATTCGCGGTCTCCACTCTAGAACAAGTACACCCGAACGGTCGAAAAATTAAATTAGGATTACTTTGAACAATTTTGAAACTTTGTAGTATTTTGTTTGAACCATAAACGGGACTTGTTTATGCCCCTCGCAAGTGGGACACGACTTACACAGCATCCTATATACGTTTCAGCTATTCAGCATTTAGCAAAATGTTAAATAAAAGGATATATACAAAATTAAAATACTATTTAACTCCTTGCCTAAATCAGGCTGGAATCGTAATTAGTATAGGCATGGAATATAATCCAATCATTTCATACATTTCCCGTAGTCTAGATGAGTCATACACAAAGTGTACTCCGCGGAGCCCTAGGGCCCAATATTACTACATGAATTTAAAAAAATCTATTTAAAAGAGTAGTTGGAATACGTTATTAGAGAGCGCGATGATGCTTAATGTCAAGTAATATGATTATTATTAATAAAGAATACACATAACCACTTTTTGATTATTTTAGGGCACCGTCAAATATTTCGTTTTTCAAAAGGGTTCTGTCGCTAAAAAAGTTTGAGAATCGATGGTCTAGATCAGTGGTTGTTTCACTAAATGGGAAAGTGGAAAAGTCAACGAGAATGCAATCGTTGCTTATAAAAGCTACGTCGTAGACCATGCTACGTTGTAAATCATGCTACGCCGTAGCGCTGTATACATTTTATTTTATACCATGATTTATAAGCTCAATACATGATCTGGTATTACATTACTATCCGCCATTTTGTTTTAATAAAACGGGAATACTCACGTTAAATTCGGTTGTAGTCGGCAGTGCAAGGCAAGACGAGGTCGCGCGCGTGTCACGCTTAGCATTCCTTGATAAAGGTCACCGAATGTGATCGAAACTATAGTCGGAATAACCGACTCAATTTAATGTGAGTATTCCCGTTTTATTAAAACAAAATATCCGCCATTTTTTTTTAAATTGTTTTTAGTGCAGTTCCAAGGACTGCGGGGTCCATGCCCTTTGTCCGCCATTTAGTCGAGTATAGATCTTTGCCTAACGTGTTGGAATTACATATACCGCTCTTATGCATACTGATAACGTGGAGTGGGTATCACTCAGAGAGCCATACCCGCGGAGTATGTTATAATACCTTGAAACTTATGCATCTCTGCACGCAGATAAAGGTGCAATACATTAAAAGTGTAGCTCGTTATTACTATCATCAATGACACGTACAAAAACTCAATAAAGCTATACACTGAATAGACCTTAATCCATCCAAATTGGAGCCTTGACACACGGGGCCGGCGGTGTGTTACTACTAACGACACGACCAACGCTATTCACGACTAGTCAAATCTGTTAGCTTTTTAGTTTTTGTCTTACATTTTCCATATATAAACTTTCCATGCCATTGCCTAATTAAAAACACATTAAGACAACTCATACAAAACTTCAATGTCTGTTTTATGATATAAACAAACTAAAAAAAACTACAAAACCAACAAAAAACTATAAAAAACTAAAAACTATAAAAATACAAAAATTATCTATATCTACAAAAATTCAGCTTGATCCGTTCAGCTGTTTAGCCGTGATAACGCCCAGACAGAGAGACATATTCGTTATTTATTATTTATCGCTTTTTTATAGCTTATTTTTTATGTTTGTCTCACCGCAGTTGCATAAAAAAGAGACTGAGATGACAGAGCTTACCTGGCACGCGACAGGCAACATGCAATGCGACAGCTTCGTGACCATTGGTCGCTTGTCTCTGCTGCGAGCGACAGAAGACTGGTACTTGGTGAGCGGGCTTGTTTCCGCAACTAGGCCGCACAGCGGCCCTTTTTGCGTCTCAAACGATCAGAATACTGATTAATAGCGCAATCACTTTGTCGTGTCGGCAGTCGCGTCGTGTCGTAACGTCTATTTTAAACATACAGCCGTGCTTCCGTGTGAAGCGACGCTAATTGCACGGATATTGTGTAATCCCACATAATGAGGCGCAATCGGCACACGTCAAAGGAATCCGCTTTAAACAGAAAGAGAGGCTTAATGCAATGGAAAATTAATTCGTACTCGTACGCTTTTGTTGGCTGGATAGGCCGTTATTGTGATGTTAATAAGGTTCGACAGTAAAATCTTATTATGAAACATCTATTGCGTTTTAATTACACAGGTGTGAGCATAAAATACGAAACAAGGACTGAGGTTCTCTTCTATTTTGCCCCCCTACATCCTACTAATATTATAAATTTGAAAGTAACTCTGTCTCTCTGTCTGGGTGTTTGTCGTGTTATCACGACTAATCGGCTGAACGGATCGATCTGAATTTTTGCATTTATATAGCTTAAGAATCGGAGACGGACATAGGCTACTTATTTACTTTTTGCGAACGAAGTCGTGGGTAACAGCTAGTAGTTTATACGGTAACAATGCATTTAGCTTGTACTTATCAGGTTTTGTTACATTCTAGGTGAAGTATTAATAAAATAGAAAGTGAATAAATAAATGTAGTATAATTAAGTGTTGTAATATTTCACGAATCACATTAAAAGCAAGTCTCAATCATATCTCACTATAATTGACAGTCCATTTGATGATGACATCTGGAAGTTTCCAAAGAGTTTTGGAAAACAACACGAAAAGACAATTCATCACTTTATCACGATTTTCCGACACTCGTGGACGTTATCAAAAACTTATTAATGAATAATCCAATAATCAGGAAAACACAAGTTTTAAAAATAATACAAAGAGTCAACGCGTTTATTTTTTTGTTGGCACCAAAACTAACTACACCTTTCAATGAGTTTTAAAGTACCTTGCCTAGGCATCAGGTTACGGTGAAAGGGACTAACTCATTGGAATAATAGTAGATTCATCAAATGGACCACGCCATTTTGAATCTCGAATAATATATTCTTGTTTCATACTTTTACGTAGGCGGGTTTTAGTTTTTGAACTTATATTTTATCATCCCTTAAGTGTTCGTGAATGTGCACTAGTGTGGGTGAATAGTATAATGTCGGGAAACGTGACTTTTTGTGTTGTTTCCAGAACTATATAGATCAGAAGCCTCTCTAGTAAAGATTTGACCACTTTGCTGGGGCATAACTTAAACTTGACAGTGACTTACTTTGTTTGATTTGGGCTATGACCGAGACTTGTTTTAAATGTGAAATAATTTACTTGAAATACTACAAAACTAGACACTGGCTATATACACAATGTGTGGAGCCACAACATAGATCTTAATCATTATTTAGACCGAATAATTTAACCTGGAGCAGAATCCATCCAAAACTTAAGAATTTACTGTTGAACATTCCCGATACGCTCCGAAATTGTATTTAATATAAAAGGAAAGGAGTCGGCAGATCTGTCTTTGCGTACATTGACAAATAGAATCACGGTTGGGAAGCAGCGGCACTAGATAAATTTGTGCAGTACACAGGGCCTGCACCGTGATTTCTTTAGCTCGATGATTGTTAGGGTCGGCACGATAAAGTCGCGTAGCTTCGACGACTGAACCTAACATGACCTACCTTAGACTAGCCTTGTGACTCAGTGGAAAGATTTCGACTTTTGAGCTGTAGGTTGTGGGTTCGATTCCCACCTAGGAGAAACATTTGTGCGATGAACATGGGTGTTTGTATCTTTGTATGTATTTACAAAAAAAATAGTATTTATGTTTTCTATCAGTCATCTGGTTCCCATAGTACAAGCTTGCTTAGTTTGGGTCTAGATGGCGCTGTGTGAAGAACGTCCACCAATATTTATTTATTTATTTATTTAACCCTAGTGTTAAGGGTATACCGGTACGGGCCTTGGGTCATACGACGGACTAATGCTTGGATATTTAAATGTGTTTGTTCTCACTCAATCAGTCACTCAATGTTGAATCTTGACTGTTCGTGTCGCTTCCAAAACTCATTATTCCACCGCTTTACTGAAGCAAGGCTTTGACTGTACCGTGACTGAAATTGTTGATGTAGACTTTTTATTGTGAAATATTCTTGAAATGTTACATAACTTGACACTAGCTAAATAAATGTGTGGAGCCAAAATTGTGCGGAGAAAAAATTGCATGTCATCTGACTTTTTGTTCTTTTATATTTTGGCTCTACATACAATGCATTAAGTCGGTATCAGGTTTCGTAATATTAAAACTGAAGTTAACTATCGATTTCACAATTAAAACAAGTCATAGTCTAATTCAAAAGTAGTAAGATCAAGATCAAGTCGTGCCCCAGTAAAATGGTGGAGGATTTAATAAGAGGTTTTTAAATGAGTTTGGAAACTACACGAATACGTTCACCAATACTTAATTAATAAAAATCCTCGCGATACGATATCTTCACGATACCTCTAAAGCCGTCGTTTACTCGTACCTTGCAGGTTTTGGTAGATACCTAACATACTGTCTGCAGTCTAGTGCAGCAATACGTTACCGACTCTATTCATAGCTTTTTACTTTGCTTTTTACTCGTTGCCGGATTTCTTTGCAGACTGTACTGCGAGAGGTGTTTTTGCCGACGCTACCTGAATTGAGCTCCCGAAGATTGATTCACGAACTGTGCGGTTTTTACGTTTTGTTTGCCGATTTATTTAGTTTGGGAGCTCTCATTACTCGTAGATTGTTATTCTTTATTGTTAAGAAATATTAAGATTATCAGGGCTATGCCCACTAAAACTCCCTCTTGGCCCTAAAAGAGGGTTCTGGGATCTCCATAGGAACACAGCGATGCCTCCCTAGTACGTTGCCTAAGGCAACATCCCCGGTACATTGCTCCCTCCATAGAACCCCCACAACTACATGGACCACTCCGCGCCATTGTCCTCCCTGAGCTCATTTCGACTGGTGGTGGTCGGATCATCAAATATATACTTAGTAAAATTATTAACCTGTCACTCCGGACGTTAAAAGGAATCCAACGACACCTTGGTCATCAAATAACCCAGTCAAGTACGTAAGACCCGGACGTAATTCATAACATAAATATTAAATAGCGTTTGGTATAACTTGCTAACGTTAAATCAATATTAGATTAAATTAAACAATCTGGAGGCACGGAACATTGAAAAAAAGCATTATGTCTTGAGCCATAATATATTATCGTCGCCGACGACTCACTGTCGTGCTTAAGATCGTCATCTGAAATAAACTCTAACACAGCGCAAATAGAGACGATAACGCAAAAAGTAAAATTTGAGTCTGCTCTGGACAAGGACTTTGTTTAATTGTTGTATATTAATATGACAGGTTGGTTCTACAAATATTTACAGTAAAAAAAACCTGCTATTAATTTATTCCCGGTCAAACGCTAAATTGACTGAGCTAAAAGTCGGTCAAGCCTCTTAGGCTTCAGGTGGTACAATAGGAACACACAAACATACTTAAATATACCAAAAAAACATTACCTTCCTTCTTGGGTAGCCGGGTAAAAACATGTCCACAGTCAAACGGAATACCCACTATTATATTGCTCATTCAAACAGTGCGAAACCTATGAAATAATCGATTATCAAAACGATACTCGAAACGTCATCAGCATTCGAGATATTGGATTACAAGTAACGTCTAATATTCCGGCGTGCTCTTATAACTCCGAGAGACATGGAAAGCCAACTTCAACCTACACTACTTCAAGCAACTTTTAACCTTGAGTCATCAACTTTAGAGGTGGGAACAAGTGAAGAGGAAATGTTGTCAGGGTTCCGTACTCAAGGGAAATTATGTAAATGGATATCGGTTCCGTAGTTGGCAGCTATTTTGTCAGATAAACGATATTTGTTTAGTTCGATTAGGTTCGAGTTCTGTCGGCTAAGGTAGTCTAGATTCTGCTCGGAATGTAGGTCGCTTTGTTGTGAAATATGCTTATTTCCATAACAATGTTTTGTAAATTAGGCTTAATTCGAGTACAGTCAGAAATGTGAACTTATCTACTTAGGTGCCTTGTTTTTTTTTCTAATCGAATTCTCTAGAAGTGGCGCAGCTTGCTCGCTCACACGAGGAGTCAAAAACTTTCTTTTTTTTTTTACTCTGATATGAATCACGAAATCGAAAAAAAAATGCAAAAAAGAAACATCTATTCGATTGTCGGGATAAAATGTCGTTTTGTATATAATAACTGTGTTTTACGAGACTTCAAGATTGGTCCCCTATTAATAGTTAAATATGACGTGTACAATGACAATCTAAAATAATTCCGTCGTCAGTATAGTGAAGTCACAATACTGATACTAATCAGTAATAGTCAATACCTATTTTCGTCGCTAATATTATCCAGAGATGTTACCGAAAGGCAGAAAACAGATAACAAAATACCAAAGGCAATAAACATTAAAGAAAAATATGAAAAAATACGTCTCGAGTCCCTCGGAGGCGCCTGACAAAAGTAGTTCAGTGAAATGGCGAAGAAAGGACGTCGGAGGCGACGCGACGGCAATTCATGCAAGCGCCCGAAACAAAAACATCACGTCGGCGACGACTTAGGGATGGGACATACATGCCTAGGGATACAGCTCGATAAACGAGCTCATAGCGTTGCTCGACTAGTGCCATGTTTAGTAAGATCATCCGGCGATGCGCCATGACATTACAAGTATGCTGCAAATGTCATCGAGCATCGACGGACCTCCTTACTGAACACGGCCCAGGTGTTCGTAATTGATCTCCGTTGTTACGCAGAGGGCGACGCGATCAGTCTTCGGATGGGTGACCGTGAGTGGCAGTTACAACAGAGCCGTCAACGGTACCGTGGGTATGGTGACACTTAAATAAATCGTATGTATGTGGTGAATCTTGAACTTTTTTGCGTTGTTTCCTAACTCCGTAGAAGCTTTCAGTAAAGCATTTATCACTTAGCTGAAGTTTAACTTGGTCTGGCCTATAACTAACATTGTTGACTGAAACCTGCTCTGATAGTGATGTGTGAAGTATTATGCTTACTTGAGTTTTACCAAAAAAATGGCACTGGCTAAATATTATCTGTGGAGCCACAATGGAAGAGAGAATTATCTTAAAGGCTTTTATCTCGGTATAAGAGCAAGGAAATTCGTTGTATGATTAAAAAAAGAGATGGCAGATAAGGTTGTATCTTCTAAGTAGCAAAACTATAACCCATTTTCAATATCGAGCCTAAAACAAATAGTAATCGTAGTGCATAGACGCCACATAGGGTTTTTTTTTTTATTACTTATCGAAAATGATCGAGGGAATCGATCTAATACAATTCTGTAGTTATACTCATATTACCTTGTAGGACTAAACTATTAAATTTAAAGAACATTTTTTTGTCAAAAACTTTACAATCGATAAACGCTCCGGCACATCACTAAGTCGCACTTCGCAGCCACTCTCCCGACAGGACTATTGTGTCCGCCGGACATAGTAGCTTTTTGTACGCTTCAAATGAATTGGAAGATAACATATTAGTATGTACGTCCACGGGGGAAACAAGGAAGAATTTTCTACGCCATTTTCGGAAATAGATTTTTAACGTTTGTAAAGCAGGAAGGATCAATAGTGAAAAAATAGATAAATAGATAGACAACTCTTTATTGTTAATCACACCAGACCTACTTAATACAAAAATCTACTTAAAACTAGTGTACCAATGAGGCGTTTTCTAAAAAAACCTAGTAATAAAAGTACACAATAGATGGCGTTAGATGTAATTTGAACTTTTTCTGTCACTGTCAAGACATTAAAGACCAAAAATGCATGTGCAACGTGTGGAGCCAAAACATAAGAGAGAAATAAATGTGTGACTTTTTTTGGCACTGGCTAAATACAGCCATAAAATACGTGTGGAGCCAAAATTTAAGATTTAAAACAAAGACAATAAATCTTTCGACAGAACAACAACAACAATAATGACAGGTAAAGTTCTATGACTATTACGCCATTATTATTGTAAAACTATTTTTTTACCTTTTACCCTTTTTTACCTTACATACGAAAGAGAAAAAAAAACTTATAATGTTATGTTCTGTTAAACAAAAAATATTTCACATATTCTTACTAGATGTTCGGTTGGATATATTCTAGGATACTGTGAATAACTTTTACTATGGGACCAAAACTGAAATTGCGAGAAAAAGCAGAAATAAATATATCATCATAATTACCTTTCATTATTCATAATCATTATCATCAGCGAATAATGCGTTATCCTTCTTAACAATAATAATTAATTTTAATTAATTTAATAGTTATTATAGACTACTACTACTACATGAATATTATTATTTATACTAAGCTGACCTTAGTACTTACTAGTTTAGAGAGAGACAAAACCTCTATTTTTAGCATAGATATTTAGTAAGCGCATGATTGTAAGCGTCACTGTCGGTTAAAACAGTTCACTATACTTCAAATACTAAGGAGTGTATATAGTCGTGTCACATCTGTCTCACTCGCACATTTGATTGAAATAGCTATGTAAAGTGAGGTGGAGGAGTCAACTCCATAGATAACGTAAGAATCGGCTAACAGGTTCAGGCATCCCATGACACCTCTTGAGAAGCACGCAGGAAATCTGAAGAGTCCAAACACTCAACCCTGCATCACCCCGAGAAATCTCCAATATTTGCACATCCTGCCGCAGACGTATTTACCCCCGTTCCCCCTACCGCGTACTACTACTATTTATTCTACGACACAAACTCTTCCACGGATACTTTCGTCAAATATTTACTTATTTATTTACGTGACAAATTCCCATTTGAAACGTTGAGTCGTCGAGGCAGATGTATATTTTTTGGGGAACTGAATGTTTTTATAACGATTTTTGGAGGTTTTTTTTGTCAAGATTTATTTTAAGAACGATACACGTTACGTTGAAAAGGAAATAGGTTAAAACCTAAAAAAATAACTAGGTGAAGAAAAACATCGCGAGGAGACCGTAACAAGGTACATTACTGTCTAGTGGCTGGCTATCACCCTCAAGTCGAAAATCTGTCGCTCATAGTACCTAAAAGTTTGTTCGGCAGTCGCACTGGCTAGGTGTGTTTACCATCCTCGACCACACCGTCACTTAACATAAAGGGAGTTTATAGTCATATATCTACGCAATATACAGGGCTATAAAGAAAGGGTATTCTTAGCCGAAAAGGGCTCATGGTGCTCATCGTTATGAACAAATTTTAGTATGGGACCCGAAAAATAGAAAAATATTAATGACACTCGACAAAATGTATGGAACAGCTGATATTTTTTTGCGATTTCAGGGTTAGTCCCATAGTTAAAGTTGTTCATAACGATAAGTAATATGAGCCCTTTTCGGGTAAGCATACCCTTTCTTTATAATCCTGTATAATCAAAGACCTACTTATTTGAGCAATTCAAAACTGTTTTTGTTTTTGCCTTTTCTCTCTATCATGTTTTTTTTTTGTTTTTTTTTTTCCAATTAGTTAGCGACAAAAATGTTCACTCGCTCGCCTCAGTTTGACCGAAGCTTTATAGACGACAATGGAATAGTCCAGTCTTTTAACCGACTTCAAAAAAAAAAAAAGAGGTTCTTAATTCGGTTGACTTTTTTTTATTAACCGACTTCCACTTTTCTTTTATGTTTGTTACTGCAGAACTCCGTCATTTATAAACCTATTTGGAAAAATCTTTTTGTATTTGAAAGGAAATACTTCCAGATTGGTCCCATAGTTATCAAAATCCAGTTATGATAGTGGGATCCATGAAGAATTGAGGGAAGTCGTAAAATATTATAGGCATTATAGCGATTTTCCTATTTTCATCAACAAGTCAAGCATTTGCATTCAGAAAGTATCATTTGGTGAAGTGGAACTGATGAAGAAGGCCACAGATAGCCACCGGAACTCCTCTGTTATACGTCTCTCACGGGTGGCACTATAGCGACAAGATAGCGACTATGACAAAGCTTTAAATAAATGGTTCTTATAAAGTCGGTTTAACTTTTATTTAAAATTATTTCTTTAAGTTTTTGGTCCACAATGAGATGATGGAGAGTGGACGGCAGCGTCCACTCTGAATCGTATCGTAGAGCAAACTTGCCACATCGTAGATTGCTCATTGCTGAAAAGACGGCGTGATAGTTTTCAAACGCAAACCTATTTTAAGTAATATCAAGTTTATAGAAAATAATAATAAAATAATACAAGTTTATTTGTATTATTTCCTAAATATATAGTCAATCTAATTAACACAACCAAAGTCAATCTTTAGTCATATATAATTAACACAATCAAAATCAATAACTTATACTTGAGCTACGCTAAAAAGCTTTCTTTCAGCTGCAGTGCTGATCGAAAGTACGGATTACTACTACAGTAATCCGTAAATTTTAAATGTTTTTTTCAGTAAGATTGGCGTCAATTCCATGTAAACTCGCTAAAATGAATTTGGTGCTATTGCTATCTCTTACTAATAAAAAACACAAGACAAGAATACTACTAATTACTATACTAATAGAAACACATGATAGACATAGCATGCATTTCAGTGCTGTGAAATAAGTCAGATCTCGGTTCTCCATACAAGCTTATACGAGACAGGAGCAGGTGCCGACTAAAAACAAGTTTTATGTGTTGCTAGTGTACGTTTTTCGTCGCGGCTTAAATCAGTAAACTCGTTTGACAGCACTTAAACGCATGCTATCGTCTATTTCTTGTGTTTGTGTTAAAAAAAACAGCAATAGCAATAAGTTTCGTTTAGCGAGTTTACGTGGAATTGAAACTAATTTAAATATTAAAAAGAAAATAATTTCATTAATCTTTTTACAATATACTGCAGCTGTCAGATTAGTTCTAAGCGTGACTCGTGTATAAGTCATGGTTAAGTCTTAATCATGCCTTAGTAGAGTGGTGAATGTGTTATTTAAGTATTCGTTTTGGATGAACACAAAAAGTCGCGTTTTAGTTACCTTTTTTACATTTTGCCGACAATTGTTCACAGTAACTGAAAAAACTCGCATAAAACCAAGGTATTAGTAAAATCGTCATTCACAAATTCTGTATTATATAGCTTTTAACCTTCCATCAGTAAATCCGTAAAGGAACTCACACAAAGGCTTCTACATGACGGGCCCGCCGGATCGCCTCGAGGGCCCTTCGTTGATTTATGTACAGTACCTACCTACAGGATATCGTACGAATTGGGATTCTGAATTTGGGAGAGTTATAATTATTGTAAGTGAAAATAAGATTATTTATTCTAATGCAGGAACTAAAGTTGAAAATAAGATTGAAAAAATATTTGTTAACCAAATCAAAAATAAACGTGTATCTAATATTATTATTATTAAAAGATTAAAAACCACAACAGCGTTGTTGCGTAGACCGAAAGCAATAGATAGTTCGCGGCGAACTGAGACCTTGCGATCCCTATATCTTCACAACCCCTAGACCGATTCAGCTCATATTCGAACTTAGAATCGTATTGAAATGAACTACTTGCCTACAAAATTTCATGAAGATCGGATCAACGGTTCGCAAGTTATTATCGGACAAATATACACACAAACATACAAACATAATACATACAAATGCCGATTCGTTCCAGTAAACTCGGAGACCTTCGCTTCGCTCGGTCAAATATGTATAGTAATAACTTAATAAACATTAAAAAGTAGGAATAAAGGCTTTATTATCTACATCAGACTCAACAAATACTCTAGCTATTCTACAAATATAAACGAGTACAATTAATGTAATTTCCTACACGAATTTCAGCACTGGAGGCAACATTGCACTAGCGCCCTCTGTTCCGTGCCCATTCATCGCTCGACATAAATCTGTCAGCGTCGATCCCGCTCGGGGCATTCATTTACATGTATATAGTAGGTTTATAGGCGTTTTATAGTGGCGAACAGTTGTATCTTCGCGCGACGGATCGGGCTTCATTGCGTCAATGTTGATTTGAGGGTTAACGCCTGATCACCGTTTTGTTTATGTTTTATAGTTTTTTTTAATGAAATTTATTTTTTTCTGTCAATTACAGCCTAATTACTTATCGTGGAATTATTGCAACGAATTTTGCGCCAATAAATAAGTTGTTTTAAGAAATTGCGAGTAACATTTTTATTTTATTTATTTGGGACAATAAACAGTGACATAGTGTATATTAACTAAAACTAAAGAACTAAAAATTAATTATTAACTACGCCACCCACAGCACTATCCACCAATTACTAACATGATCACCTAGATAACATTGGTTTAGCTACAAATCTCAATACGCTGATTTTCATCTTGGTTTTTGGTTTAGTGACGAATACTAGCTTTAAAACTTAAATTTTTGATGAGTGTAATTTGTTGAGACAATCAATTTATTATCGCAAAACTAGTTTTCATGAACGATGAGTAATTTAGCTGTAATTGACAAAAAACGCAAGAAAATTAGAATTTCGCACACTGAGCGAAACGTGCTTTTCTTTTCGATTGTGAGGAAATGAAACAGTGATACAGTTAGTAAATATATCTTTATTTAAAATAAAATTAATGGTATAGTCTTTCCTGGCATATTTGCAGTTATGAAGTAAACTATAAAAACGTAAAAAGTAATATTTTTTTCATATATTTTTTTTTTTCTCTAAGTCAAAGTCAAAGACAAAGTTATTTATTGATAAATATTCATCTAAAAGTCAAAAATAATAACCTTTTGTATATAATAGTATACAATAGTATATCTAATTCTATAATTTAGATATTTTGTTTGGCTGCAGGACATAGTTGTCTTTTAGTTTAGACGCATATTTCCTTACTTTCTTCGTCTAAAGTTGTCAGCATAATTATACTTACTTACTGAGTATATTATGAAGTTTTCTGATACAATTAGAAAATCGTCCGCGGGATGAAGATGTTTCCCACTCCGATGATGTCGAGGTCATAACTTGACCACTTGAGCATTGGGATGCTCGATTGGTCAAGTTATTGACCAGTCAACATCGACTCTGCCAACACCTTTAAACGTCCCACTGCTGAGATATCAGCCTACCCTCGAAGGGTGATTAGGCCATATCCACCACGCTGGCCCAGTGCGGGTTGGCGGATTCACATACGTCAACGAATTTCTTCTCCGGAAATATGCAGGTTTCCTCACGATGTTTTCCTTCACCGAAAAGCCAGTGGTGTATCCGTACGTAAGTTCCAAAGAACTCATTGTCATTGGTACAGGCCCACCCGGGTTCGAAACCGCAACCCCGCGTATGTGAAGCGAACTCGCTCCTACTGAGCTACCACGGCTTATAGCCCAGTCAATTTAGCGTTTGACCCTGAAGTAATTATAAACAAGATTTTTTTTTCGGTACATAATTGTAAAACCAACCTCTTATATTAATATAGAATAATTAAACAAAATTCGTATTCGGAACAGAATCAAATTTTACATTCGAAATATCGTCTCTATTTGCGCTATGTTAGAGTCTAATAAATGTTAATATGGCTCAAGGATAAATGCTTTTTCTTTGTTCCGTACCTCCAGACTATTTAATTTAATATTGCTCCTACGTCAGCAAATTATGCCAAACACAATTGAATATTTATGTTATGAATTATGTCCGGGTCCTCCATACTAAGTCCCGTACTAAAACTATTACTGGGCTATTATTAACATCGACTCTAGGTTGGCTGTAAATATGTTCGGACATAACATAAAATTACTACATTAATATACAATGCTAACATTAAGCTGAATAAAGGTGATTTTATCGCTAATATAACTCTTATTATCATTTGAATGGCGAATTCTAGAAAATAGACATCAATTATTTTAATTGCGCTTAACTTTAAATTATAAATGGATGCGCTCTTAAGTAATTAAGCTGAAGTTACACCTGATTTGTCTTAACCCCTAATGGCCTACCTTACTGTAATAAACCAATCTACTGCGTAGTTATTAATTAAAATTTTCCACGATTTTAGACCTTATTTCGAAAGCGATAAGTATTTAAACTGTTGAAAATGTTACCCTTTTGAACAAAGTTATAGATGCGGTAAAAATAAAGCTTATGCCATTGAAACAAGGGTCATAATTTAAAGCCTATCTGCAGAAAGGTCTAGTTTCAAGAAAGCTCAGCAAAGTTTACAATGCGTTTGTTTTGGTTCTTATGTTGTGGAGTTACGGTTGAAATTGTGTTTTTGGTTGTCTTTTCGGGGGTCAATGAACGGCCACGTGGTCCTTGCAAATGCGCAGTTAAGGGCCCCTGCAGGAGGTAGCGACGTATGTCTCTCTAGGGTCGAGTAGGGTAAGTCAGCCCATATTCGATACTGTTTTTTTAAAATATTAATATAGTTAATTTTGTTATGGATTTCACGGAGCTTGCCAAATTTTGTCATGATAGTTGTAGTCGTTATATAAAAAGGTAAATACATAATTTCTTTCGCATTTATAATTTCTGTTTCCGTGAAATTTTAATTTTAAACCAAATTCTGTTCCGTTTAAATTTTAGCCAGAGAATAACAAACAAAATACAAGTATACGAGATTCAACTTTAGCGTGTCTATTGTAGTACGAGAGCCTGTGGCCAAAATTTTTGCCTCGTCGTTTTGCCACCATAACCGTGTAAAATACATATAGAGTTAGTAATTCTGAATCGAGGCGACATGGTTTTGGTCGTGGCATGGGCTCTCGTACTAATATGCCTTAGTCACATCCACGGTTATTATCATCATCATCATAAGCCAGAAGACGACCACAGCAGAACAAAGGCCTCGCATTTAGCATCACATATTATTACTGAACTTCATCTGCCATGGTGTGGGGCCATGACAGATCAAGTCATGTTGTCATGTCATGTCGCTCGCATTAGCCGAGTGTATTTCTAAAAAGATGAAGATTTTCTTTACCCGATTTCCCAAGAAAGAGGGCAATGTTTTTGGGTATGTTACTATTTCTGTAAGTATGTCAGTATGTAAGTATGTTTATTTGTATGTTCCTATAATTATTACCTCCTATTCCTAAACGGCCTTTAGTTAAAATTAAAATTAAGATCTGGAACTGTTCTCAAATAAAATAAAATAAATAAATAAAAACTCTACAAAAACTTGCAAGATAAGTAAGCTCGACTATAATACCTCAAATCATTATTCTCTTATTTAAATGCATAGAGCAGGTTTAGTATAAAATTGAAGTTATTAAGAGCAGGATACCAATTTTCCTCGTCTTTCCCACGCAAATTCAAAATTTTTAGAGTTGTATTCAATTATTTTTGTAACGTTTTCATAAGTATCTATTACATTTAAGGTGTCTTATAGATGTCATATTGATCTAAAGAAGTTTTCATGAATTTAGGTAGACGACAAGATGTTTTCCCATTGCTCAAATCTTGTTTAGCTAACACGTGTTAAATGTTGTAATATCACTCGTGATTGACCGAGCGAAGCGAAATTCAGGTATTAAAAGTCTACGGAACCAAGTCGGTGTTTGTATGTGTATGTTTGTGCGTATACATATATAATATATCTCTTCATTTTGAAAGTCGCGGACAACCGGAGCATGCAAATTGCAAATAGACGTTGGGCGGCCTTTTTTCAGCAGTGGACGTCTTCAGGCTGTTGATGATGATTAATTATCTCTCTCTCCAACGATAACTTTTGAACCGCTGAACCGATTTTTAAGAAATTTTGTAAGCTAGTATTAATTATTAGCATTTTAATACCATTCGTAAGTTCGAATATGCAAAATTGGTCGCTAGGTGTCTGTTCAGCGAGAACTCGTTTTACACAATAAAAAAGTAGCCTATTTCCGTCTCCTACCTAAAGCTACATCTGTGAATAAATCCACCTCGATCCGGTCAGCCGTTTAGCCGTGACAACGCGACAAACACCCAGACAGAGAGACAGACAGAGAGACAGAGTTACATTCGCATTTATAATAGTAGTTAGGATATATAGTTAAAAATAAAATTTATTTATGTAGGTAGATTGCGCAGCAACAGAGCGCGTAATGTGTCAAAACGGCCTTAAGTTTAAACATGCTGAAAGACTTTGAATGCAAGAACTGGCTTCATAAAGTTGAAGGCTAGAGAGAATGGCCAAACAAAGGCTTTTGTCTCCGTTTGAATGGAATACGTGGCTAATCAGTATCAAATTAACTGAGAATGAGTTTTATGATGTCAAAATTAAGTATAACAAGATCATTCAAGGCTTAAAATGAAGCCGAAAGGCCTTAAAAGTTAATCATAATGTTACTTAATTTAATAACGCAATTTTTCTATGTACAAAGAAATATCTGTAATTATTTATTTTTCGACTTCGTTCGCGGTAACGTAAAAAAAGTATTATATGTCCGTCTTTGTGATGCACAGTAACTACAAATTTTATCAAGATCCGTTCAGCCGTTTAGCCGAGATAACGCGACAAACATCCAGGCAGAGAGACAATGTTTCTTCCTAAAGATCGCGAGATGGTGTTGATCCATTTTAGTGAATTTTGACGTTTGTAGTGACTGACAGTTGTAATGTAGGGAGTCCTGAATCGCGCAAACGAAGTTTTTTCCTCGAGACGAACGTATTCATTTTCATACCTCTAAGTTTTATTGGTCCTGATACGACTGCGGGTATATCCCTCTGAATTATAATATTAGTTAGGATAATCATACTTTATAAGCGAATGCCCGCGACTTCGTACGCGGTGCTCGGCGTTCTGTCTTGCAGCACAATTGTTGCTCAGGTATTGTCTCTTGCTTCTTATAATTTCTGGCGTGAATATATAAAGATTTAAGTATCTATCAATCAATTGATGTGAAACTTCTTGCTCCCGAATACTAAAACGTTTGTTAACTTTGACGACAGATTAAGTCTATTGCTGTCTTTGTCATTTGCTTAGTGTCACAGATAAAGGCAGTATTAGAATAAATCTGTTGTCAAAGTTAACGAACGTTTCAGTATTCGGGGGTAAGTCTATTGCTGTCTTTGTCATTTGCTTAGTGTCACAGACAAAGGCAGTATTAGAATTAATCTGTTGTCAAAGTTAACAAACGTTTCAGTATTCGGGGGTTGCTCTTTTAAAGAAATTATTTAAAATTTCAGAGGCCCAAAGCAGGCGCAGTTCCTCTTCAAGGGTCGTATCTAGGTGACCCACATGAGGGCGAGTGCACACCACGACGCACGTCGCTGCAATCAAATCTCTTCTCTTCACCCTCCACTTAGCTACTGTTATGTAATCTGCGTCTGCCTTAATCCTCTACCCTCAGAGCGAAATTGTTATTGAATATGACCTACTTCGTAAGGTTTATGACGTGTGCCGAAATTATTCTTTAGTTTATTTTTCACGAATCTATCAGAGCACAAAACGCAACATTTATACATTGTCATTCAGCGTGGTAGCGCCGCCAGCATGCTGGGTACGCTGCCAACTGGTAGTATTAGTATTATCTTTCAACATTCAATGGTCTCTGGGTAATTCAACTGTTCCCTTGGTGTAATATGCTAATAAACAGTTAAGGTAGTTTTTTTGTATGGAATTTGTAAGCTAGTAAATGTGTAATTGCAAGGAAATAATATTATAACAAAGTATAAAACTAAACTACCTAAAAAAAACTATTAAAAAACGTATATTTAAAAATGTTATTCAATTATATATATAATAATAATAATAATAATAAAGCCTTTATATTTCCATGTGCTTAATTTACATTTACATCTAAGAAAAAAATAAAAAAATAAATTTGAACTTATATACTTAAGATTAAGACATGGCCCCATTACGGGTATAGGCCTCCTCCAACTGATTCCAGGTTTTCCTGTTTTTGTGCTTTCAGCATCCAGTCTCTTCCGGCTATTCTTTGGATTTCATCAATCCAGCGATCTTTAGGTCTCCCTTTGCTCCTTGTTCCGCTTGGACCCGTCCATTCGGTGACTCTTTTCGTCCATCTTCCGTCTTCCATCCGGGCGATATGCCCCGCCCATCTCCATTTAAGTTGTTGTGCGTGTTGCCCTGCATCTATTAATTTAGTTTTTCTACGAATATCTGCATGCGCTCTTTCGTTTATCGGTAAGTTTAAGTATATATATAATGTAAGGTTAATAGAGGTCCATGACATATTAAAAAATGTGTAACGGAAATTTATATTACTAGTTGTTATTGAATACTACATAAATAAATATTACTACATAAAAAAGTATCCGATGTCCGTATTTGTGGTATAACCTCTAATCAAATTTTATCAAGTACCTTTTTCAGCCTTAGCTTTGATAACGCGAGAAACATCCAGACAGAGATACAAAGTTATATCCTATACCTCGCTAGATGGCGTTAATCATTTATTGTGCATTTTTTGACGTTTTGTGTGGACTGACAGTTGTAATGTAAAGAGTTTCAAATCGCGCAATCGATTTTTTTCCCTCGACACGAACGTATTCATTTTCATACCTCGAAGCTTCATTGGTCCTGATACGACTGCGGCTATATTCTTCTGAATTATGATATTAGTTAGGATTAGGATTATCTTTCCAAGTATGTAAGATGACCGATTAGAATATCGCGTAAATCGAACCCCCTACTGATGACCATCCGACCAGGCTTCAGTTGCCCTTCCTATCAACACTTCAGAACGAACGGATTGAAAGACTTGCCGTAAAATAAATAGGAAAACACCTCGAGGCGTCGGCGGCTGCGATATAACCAGTTGTAGCATTACAGCTTGAATTACACGTAGGGCGACCATACTGTATACTGTGCACATTCTTACATCAATACCTTGTACTTCTGTAATTCTTAGTCAACTCGTTTTTGTAGTAAGGCACTTGTCCCACCGACGATGACTGCGACTATAAGCAGTTATGACCTTCACCGCAGTAGCGCCCGAGACGACAGAAACAGTGACAATGATGATTTTGATTGCGCGCCAGCTGGGACCCTATTCCTGTGCGCTCGAGATTATCTCGATCACTGTGTCTCTAATTTAGAATTTAATGCGAGTGAGAGTGACCGAGATAATCTCGAGCGCACAAGAATAGGGTCCCTGGTCGCCTGAGCCGTCGCGTGCTCGCGGCGAGGTGTATATAACGACTTTATATTTCATGTTTGATGTGTGTACAGCTTAAGTTACGATGGGACTGACATGCCAATGTTGGCCAAATCCCCAAACAAAAAGAGAATTTAAAAAAAAAAAGATTTATTCGGAATTAGTCTCAATCGATTTAGGATGAATATTCAAATTCAAAATTTATGTCCAAACTCCACGTACGTCGCAACAACATAATTATATGACAATTAACAATACATATAATAGTTTATCTTGTTGAACGTGACAATGTCTTTCAGCACCTACACTAAGAGTAAACTTGTGTCGTAGGTAGCTGCATGTCCTTCGGGAGTTCTGTTATATCCATAATAATTCAAATTAAGATTCCCATTGCACTGTGACAAAATAAATTAAACTTTGGTCTATCGCATTGTAATGTTTTATTATTTGAATTAATTAATTACATACATAATAATTCATTAATTACGTATTTATTCGTATACTCTTTATATATTTTTAACGCAATTAGTTTAGCAAATAATCGATGTTGTAACCATGTTGTGAGCTCACGGTTCGGAACACTGGATGGGACAGTCCATGCGAGCAAAAATCAAAAATACTAAACTACCACTACTTTATGATTTATGATATAGTACAAATATGTAACTGCCATGACAGGCATTTTTCGAGAAGATATTTTGCTAAGAATACTAAGTTACGAAAGTTAATTTTCCACTCCATCTCAACCAAACAAAGGGACATAACCTGACTAAAACATAGAAATGTTTTAGTTTATTTTATGAGGTCTATGATTACCTAACTTATACTATAAAATTATGATTAGTTAGTTCTCTTTATCATTTTACTAGCTTATGGCTGCGACTTCACTTGCGCTATGAAAATATGCCTTTGCCATGCACTCCGTGATGGGTAGCTTCTATATGTGAAAGATTTTTTTAAATAGAACCAGTAATTCTGGAGAAACAAACACAATTACAAAGCTTACCTTTATCTAGAATTATCACACTAATATTATAAATGCGAAAGTTTGTGGGTAAGTATGTAAATAGGTAAATGTGTTTGTCCCCGTTCAACTTTGTAAAGGCTGAACGGATTTGAATGAAATTTGGCTAGGAGGTAGCTTATACATTGGATTAACACATAGGCAACTTTTTGTCTCGGAAAATATTCGGTTGCTATAGAATAGCGCGTGAAACCACGGGGCACAGCTAGTATTATATGAAACCTACAAGCCCTTTTCTATGAATCAACCGCTTATGATATAGAAACGTGAAATTTGAACCTAATACTCCTCATGCCATCATCATCATCATCATCAGCCATAAGACGTCCACTGCTGAACATAGGCCTCCCCTTAGAGACTCCTCATATGATCTAGGTGAACAGTTAGAGCCAATTTTGCGAAATTCCACCTCTAGAAGCGTAAAATGGACCTATAAACTTTTATATGAAAATAAAATATTTTTTAATGCTAAGCCAATGAAACACGGTTTATATGTAGGTATATTTATGTATAGGTACTAAGCATACAAAATAAAGAAAGGAATGTCTCAGGATTTTTCGAAAATCAACCTCTAAAGAGATGTAATGGAGTGTTGAAATTACTATAGCTTATGCGAGCGAAGCCGTGCGGGCAAGCCAGTATTATTATAATCATAATAATTAGTACGGCACATAAAATTGCAGCCCACGGCTTCACCTGAATCTTATATTGTCTCCAAAAAAATACAGGGTATAAGATACCTTCTTACTTCAAAATCCATTCAGCCGCTCCGGAGTTGAGTGGAAACAAAAATACTTACACACATCCATACAGACAAACACGTGTATAAGATTGTTCTTACATAACATCATGATTGATTTTTTCCTAAGCTTTTTATTTTTATCCCCCAAGATTCTAGCTCATGGTCACAATAATTACATGTGGCGTACGCTCGCTCATGGTGTAATTTAATACGCTTCATATAAGCGTAATACGTTTTCGTTACGGTCGTAGCCCGCGCAAAATATGGTGGCGTAACCGCGGCGCGAGTAAAAAGATACCACCGCTCGCAGACGATGCTGTTTTGCGCGAAATCTGAGAATCGTGTGGGAATACATCGGGAATACTGTATTTTTGGGCGTCTGCTTTTTTTTACTTTGTTTTTTAAGGAAATATCAGATTCTCTCGCTCTCTGCGTCAGCTAAACTTCCCGCTGCTGATATCGGCCGACTTTCTAAAGAGTGATTAGGCCATATCCACCACGCTGGCCCAGTGCCTAACAAATACTAATATTAATATAATTAATAATATTTTAATATTATATTACGACTATATAGCTTTGTGGCTCAGTGGAAGGATTTCTACCTTCTGAGCTGTAGGTTGTGGGATCACTCTTCTTCATTCAACTACATAATAGGTACCATTTACTAATAACCATTTATTTTATTTTGCGGAAGGGGATTATTAGACAAAAAGTCTAGAAATCTCCTTAACCGTTGACGTACATCATGTTGGTGTCTATTAAATAAAAAAAAATAAAAAAAAACCGTAGAGACTATAACTTCGCAACCAACATATACGATCTAAAAGTAAACAACATACGTACATATTATTATAGTGGTTGAAACCCTCACAATTAGAGTATGTTCACGCCGCCTAATGGCACTGAGCGGCGACAGATTTAATTCCAATCTGAAACGCATCAAGTAATTACAAATAAAAAAGTGGAAAGCGCGACGAGTGTGCGGGAAAAGTTCAGGGTGGCCACGAGCTTGGGGCTTTTTTTGGGATTAAATAAATATTATACTACCGTTTTTAAAATATTATTGTTCATTTTTTTTTTTAGGTTTTCTTTTTGGTGTATAATAAAGCTATATTGTATTGTATTGTATTTGTACTAAAACCAAAACAAAAATCCTACTATAAAATGTATCCGGACACAAAGCGGATTTATTCGGACACATTCCGGACACAAAGCGGGATCATTTCGACACCTCACTCGTCAAAATCGGTCAAACCGCTTAGGCTATAGGGAGGTTATATAGGAACACAGCCATACATAATTATGTACTTACGTATGTACTTACATCCTTACTAATATTATAATTCAGAGGAGTATAGCCGCAGTAGCATCAGGACTAATAAAGCTTCAAGGTATAAAAATGAATTCGTTCGTCTCGAAGAAAAAACTTCGCTTGAGAGATTCAGAACTCACTACATTACAACTTTACTGTCAGTCCATACAAAATGTCAAAATATGCACAAAAATGGATCAACGCCATCTAGCGAACTGTACTACAGGAAGTAGCTTTGTCTCTCTATCTGGAGTTTGTCGCGTTATCACAGCTAAACGGCTGAACGAATCTTGATAAAATTTGATAAGGAGTTACTGTAAATATGTACTGTAAATTACATAAAAATGGCCATAGGCCATACGCATAGGCCATTTACTAGACTTGTCCACGCGGGATAAGCCGCGGGACCAGCTAGTATTCCTAAGCCTTGCTGAATTTCAGTGTGCAAACATTATTATTAACTACGAAATAACAAGTAATTCAATCATTCTTAAAATGCGCCTCTTATTAATTTACTTAATGTAAAGTAAAAGTTTTAAAAGGCGATCTTAGCTTATAAAACAATTTAGTATTACAAAAATTGTACTTATTCATGCAGACAATAAAGATCTTTCAAAATCAAATCGGTCTTCCTAATTTCTATGTGCGTAAAGTGTAATCGGGTGGGTGCTAAAAAATTCAATCTGTATAATCTGTAAGGGGATCCATATACATGAATAAAAAAAACAAAACTAAAAACTGACTACAATATGACAAACTGTAATCCTTCCAACAGTAAAAAGTCTCCCATGAAACCGAATCCCTGTCCACCCCACGTGTTACCATGCGGGCACATTAATTAGTAAACAGTCTACAGTCTGGCCTAACAAAGCTAGATTTTCTTGTGTTTCAGAGCTCGCTCGCTAAAAAACATACCTATTTTTCCCTACTCTACACTTTTCAAACGCAAATCTCATGAATTCCCGGCGGAGTGGTTTTAAAATATTAATTAGGAGGATTATGCAGTAATGCGTTTTTACCGGTGCTGTGGATGTTTACTTTGTAATTATTAAATGTGGGCTAGATTAGGTAGTAAAGCTTGTTCAGCGGTTATACATTTACTTGGGTTTACCTTTTACAGTGTTGGTCACTATATAACTTTGAGATTCCAAATTTAAAATGGAATGAATGCTATAAATTCACTGCGTCACTGAATTAATCGTTTTGTGAAAACATCATGTTCGCAAAACACATTATTCACATGATAAAAAAAACGTAGGACACTACATTTTGTAGTTTTTTTTTTAGTATTATATTTCTCTTTTTTTCGCTTAAGAAGACTAACTAATTAACTAACTTAATAAGAAATGACCCCGTCTTTTCGAACCCTACATTTCCCAATAGAAATGAAAAAATTGAAAACAACATTTTGAAAACCTAGGACTAGGATTTTTTTGTAGATGCTTTGTTTCGGATTGATGGGCAATGTTTCCAGCGAAATTACTGGTCACAAAGAGATTTAACGCCTAACTAAATAATTTTAACGCCAACGATTCTGAGTGGATCTGGTGACGAACGCAATGTAACAAAGAAGGAGGCAAGCAATGGAAACAGGCTAAACATCACCACAATTATAGGAGCAGACTACATGAAATTAAGAAGCGAGTTTTTCTTAGATAGTAACAGTCAACGACTTAAAAATAAATCTTTATAAGTATACATAGTAAAGTGTGAATTAAGAAAGTCAGAAAAATTACTCTTTGCTAATACTGGACAATTTACTGCAAATCGATAATTTAAACTTACGTGTGCCGCCAGAAAAAGGTGTGGTGTGATCATATAGGTCCTCTTTTTTCTTTAGTCATTGATCCAGGGCCTCAAGTTAAGTATTATTTCGGTGCTATACGATCCAAAGGTTCCGAGCACTACCTACTTCCACTAGAGGACTTTATGAAGCAAAAAAGTTTTTTTTTTTTTTCGAGAATAGAAGGTCGCTCTTCTGATGGATTTTATTTTTATTTTTATTTAACTGGATGATGAGAAGAGCAAGTCAATCGCCTGGTAGTATGCATCACGCTTGCCCTTGACAGTTCAGTGCCATTCAGAATTTTCAATTTCAACAGTTCAAAACCTTGCGCGGAAATGCAGTACGCGATATTAGATATTTAATATCTTTATTGCTCAACATTGCCTGTAATTCGAAACACAGTAATGATTGCGCACAAATGCTTGGCCGTTGAATAACTGGCAGAAGTCTTTTAGCTCACGTGAATCGCTCGCCCTTTGGAGTACACCAAGTATAAGCAAGCTTGGTTTTAGCCACAGGATTCTCCTTATAAATAAGGTCTCCCATAGTAAAAGTTGTTCATAATGATGAGTACTGTGAGCCCTTTTCGGCTTAGTATACCCTTTCCTCATAACCCCGTATAGGTAATATAGGCTTGGTTTTAGGCTTTAAAATTCATGGCAAAAACCACAAAATAGTAAAAAATATAATGAAAAAATATTTCCTACTAGATAAATACAAAGAATGTTTGGGGGGTGCACAGAAGAGGAAAAATGTTTACCTCTCTCTTCTGTGGGGGGGTGCATGCCCGGACAATCCTCAATGTAATAAGTAAGTAACATAGTGACAGCAAATTTTTGACAATATAAAGTCTTTAATTATAAGATTAAACTAAGCATGATTGTGGATTTTTGTTTTAATACTTATAGTAATAAACAGTTTAAATTTTAATTTTTGTTAATTTATTTACTTGCAATGTGACTGTACTGTACATTTTCAGAAATGTTCACTCCTAGTTGATGCACACAACCAGGATAAAGTTGATGTAATATTTTTTTGTGTAATACCATACAATAAACAGTAATACCAGTAAAGGGATATTATATTTACTGGAAGTAAGATTAATTCATGCTGAAGCCAAACATAGATTTTATAGCCAGCTTGCTTCCACCCCTATATACCGCATCGCGATAACTTCACTATATTGCTGATTTAGGCGCCGAATTTTGAAATGAAATGCGAAGAAAAGCTGCAGTGGTTTATGCCTAGTTGTAAATTTAGCGTAGGAAAGTAGTTTGTGGTATAAGCTAAGTACAGAGGGTCCAAAGAAGGGTGTAAAGTTTAGACAGGCCTGCCTATAGGAACAAACTTGCGATTGCAACGGAGATGACACATCGCTACGTTGTTATACAATATGGGGCCCGAGAGCTCATCGTTAATGGACTTTATTGAATAAACTCTACAGGCTTACCTTTGGGTTATACTTGGATACTTACCTACAGGACCTTCGGAGTTTCTTTGTGCGATATAATCCGGAACGAAGATATTCGCCGAAGAACCAAAGTCACCGCCATAGCTTTCAGAGTTTGCAAGCTGAAGTGGCAATGGGCAGGCCACGTCACTCGAAGAACCGATAACCGATGGGGAAAAAAGGTTCTTGAGTAGCGACCACGAACTGGAAGACGCAGCGTAGGCAGGCCTCCCACTAGGTGGACCGACGACATTATGAAAGTCGCGGGCAACCGGTGGATGCAAGTGGCACGTTGTCGGTCGGTGTGGCGCTTTAAGGGGGAGGCCTTATTTTCAGCAGTGGACGTCTTCTGGCTGATGATGACGATGATGATGACTTACGTTCTGGTTCCCTACCTAGTCGAAATTATCTAATTGTTACTCGCGTTTTTAAGCATTGATTTTTAATGTAATTCGTAAGTACTAGGTGATACCACAGTGTGCTACGATTTCTAATATTATAAATGCGAAAGTGTGTGTGTAAGTATGTAAGTGTGTTTGTTCCCGTTCAACTCTGTAACGGCTGTATTTGAAGAAATTTGGTATTGCTTATATCCCGGATTAACACATGAGCTACTTTTTATCCCTGAAAAATATTCAGTATAGAATAGCGGGTGGACCGCGGGCCGCACCTAGTAAATTGTAAATTACATTAAAATTATTGAATATATAAATTTTAGTTTCCCAAATCAAATATTCTACCAATATACCTTACACGTATTTATTGTACATGTTCTGTGATAAACTGCCGCTGGGAGGAAACGACGTAGGTCCCGTTTTCCTCCTCGCTTACATTGTAAAGGGTTCTCATAGAAATATGTCGATTGGTACACGTAAAGGAGGCCATTGTAGTTTTCTTTTCCCATATCGTAGTACGGTACAGAAAATGTGCTTTTATGGATCAAAGCGAGATTGTCAAAGAGATGGTGCTAAAGTGGTCATTTTTAGAAATACATTTTTAACGTCGTAAATTGCTATCTCATATTAACAAAATATTCAATCGCGGCCTTGTACATAGCCTTGTAATGATTATAAATTACCCATATTTTTAATTATAAAACAAGCATTATTTAGACATATTGGTTCCTTTTTACTGTGACGGTGATAATGACGTAACTGAACGCAATCCAGCAGTAAAGGAACGAATATGGCTAATGTGTTCATTTTATAGTCTTTAAATATGGGTAATTTATGTAAATTGTATTAGTATAAAGCCGCGATTTAATATTTATTTCAAATTGGCTTGCAGTTTACGACGTAAAAAAGAATTTGTAAAAATAACCACTTTAGCGCCATCTCTTTGACAACCTTTTTTTTTAAAGTAAGTAGATATATTAACTATATAAAGTTTTTGATTGGAAGCCATAAAGTTGTTTATGACCTATGTAGCCCTATACACGAAATACTATATAGACAAGTAAAGCGGGTTGAATCGCTGACCGCTGTGGTGCGAGTGTAGTCTCTAGAATTGAAGCTGGCTTAAACGAAACAAAACATGTCTGATTTTCCATTCGATGCATAATGACAAAAACGCAAAACATTAGAAATGAATTTTTCGGCGTTTTATTATTTTGAAAAAAATATTACGAAAAATAGATACGAAATGTTTTCTAATGCTAAAAACGCAAAACACCAAAATAGCTTATAGAGTCCTGCCTATTTTTGTTACTAGAAAAAGATAGAAAATTCAATCATTCTAATACTTTTATGAATTTTATTTTTGGATTTAGAACTCATTACATACATACATTACATAATCAAAACATCAGCGCTTTAATTTATGCAATTTTTAATGAGTGACGAAGTGAGCGAATCGTTCGCCTGATGGTGAGTGCCACTTACAGAATTAGAATAAACTATGTATATTAGGTGCGCGCCGCATCTTTTGCCAAAAGAGAACAAACCTTTTTTTTTAAAATAAATCCTCAATTTTTGAACCGGGTCATAAGGCGATAACAAATTGAATGCGTTCAAGAACACATTCAAGAAAAATCATTGTGATTCCCTTTACTTCGAAATTGTTGTGTATTTATTTGATATGTTTGCTCTTTGATTTATTTAAATACGTTACATTTTATGGGAAAGAGGATAATCATGATGATAACTTTTTGAAATTTTTCATAGCTATAGTAGTTAAGTAGTTGATTGATTCAGGCGTGACTTTGTGGAAGCTCATTTTCAAACTGTTTCTAACTGTGTAGATTTATTTTTAAGTCGTTGACTGTAAACTCGCTTCGCTTCGTTGTGTACTCGCTTCTTAATTTCATGTAGTCTGCACCTATAATTGTGGTGACGTTTGGCCTGTTTCCATTGCTTGCCTCCTTCTTTGTTACAAAGACGTGCATCATGTTGGTGTCTATTAAATAAATAAAATAACCAATTTGTAGTGTATTTCCGCTGCAACGTCGCGTCCAGTACAATAGAAATAAGGATCAATGGTTCGCTTTTAACCTTGTATTTATTTAAATTAATATTTTGAAAAGGAATGAATTATTAATAAATTAAAAAAATACTTATAACCTGAATATTTAGATAAGAAAAATATTACAATTTTGAAATGATTACCCAAAATTTCAAATAGAGCAGCACCGCTCTTTTTCGTTTTTAACTTAATATTTATTTAATTTTGAATTAATATTTTGAAAAGAGAATTAGTCAAACACAGTTTTAGACTTTCGTGGTTGTTTACAACATTACTATTAGTACTCACGGGATATTTACCACGGTTATTGTTTTTGTTGAGTTCCCGATATTTCGGCACAGTTGCATGCGCCATGTTCACGGGTAGACTGAAGATGCGGGTGGATGATAAAAAAGTTACGAAATTTAGGAGCAGACAGGACTAAAGAAAATAATACATAGGTACCTACTTCGTTATGTGTATTTGTGGACACTTCCGAAAGAAGCACTGGTCCAGTCGGGGTATAAATCAACCCCCATGTCGCACAGCGGTAGCCTCGCGGGATACATCCCATGATAACGGGTTTTTGGGTCACTGAGGGCCGGTGACGTCATGCTATAAATACCGACTTAGAAAGTTACTTATTTGTAATGTAATGTGACGATGCTGTTAATCTATACGCACAACGTTCGTAATTATTAATTACTTGCTTTCACCCGCAGGCTCGCTCGAGGTATTGACAGAGTGAGCGAAGTGAACGAAAGGTCTCAGTTTTAACTGGCAAAAGTTGCTTTCATCTAAATAACTGGCTAAATACACAGAGTGTGGAGCGAAAACATAAGAAAAAAAAACGAAATGTACGGCAGTAATTTTTATTCGTATTTAATTTGCGTTTTCATGCTTTTTCGTATTGAAAATAAATTTCCATTTAACCACATCCTGCTTGCAATTACGTGGTCTAGGATGTAGAACGCTTACCATTATGGTAAAGAAAGAAAGAAAGAAAAACATTTATTTTACGCATTTAAACACTACAACATCAACTTGAGAAATACAGTAAATATAAAGAAGAGAAAGGACCTAAGTATCTGTTTACTCTAGATTTTAAGGCACTTATTTTTTACTTTTCCTCTCACACTTAGGATAGCTGTTCAGTAAGCTAAAAAAAATAAAATACTTACAAGCCTTACAGAGTATTATGTTTCTTACTTAGCGTGTTTACAACGAGTGCGGTTTAAAATGTGCACATAGTTACCATTTGCACTGTCAGCGTGCAAACAGTCGGTTTAAGATGCGCATATAAAGGCTCCTGTCAGACACATGACGTCATGAGTGACGTCATTTTAGTGTGCTCACGGTGCTCAGAAGAATGAGGTAGTGCACTGTGTGCGCTAATGTCAAATTCAAATTGTCATCTGTGAATTCCGATATTCTCTGTTTTTTATAGAAAAAAATGGATTGAATGCAGGCCACAGACTTCTGTGAAAACATGAAACTGTGACCATCAAATTATGAGACACAGGCCGATAAACTGAAAAATTAAACTATCTGACATAAGCACGCTCATGATCGGTTTAATTTGTTGGCGCGCTGTGAGCGTACTAACAATTTAAACCGATCGTTAGCAGTGTATGTGGTGTTTGCACTGTGAGCGCATTTTAAACCGTACTCAACATCTGGATGAATGTATCTTTTTTTAAATTTATTTAAATAATATTTTGCCAATGAGCTCCTTTCAGCTTAGTCCCTCTGTTCTGTGTAACCTATTAAAGTAGGATATTCCTGTACCTATCGGCACATAGGGATAGGTAACGAATTCTAGGATAGGTCGGTATCATTTTAATTTGCGGTATCTAGCCAGTTTATCTTTTATATGAGTTGTTACAACTACTCTAGTTTAGGGGATCCCACTGTTTACGACTCTGTCAGGGTTGCCAAACGGAGTTTCCGGATAACTGCTACTTAGGTAATATATCCCAGTATTGATGAAGAATTGTGATGTAGTGCAAAATCTCTTACCAATGTTCATTGTTGTCGATCCGGTTCGAAATCTGTACAAGGTACGAGTAGATAAGTATTTTCAAGAGTTAACCACTTCCGATTTATAGGATTCCGTACCAAAAGAGCAAAAGGAAACCATAATGCCTTTACTGCCTATCACGAGTGTTTAGGTCGCTAACGGAATGACTAACAAAGTCAAAGTCAAAGTTATTTATTGGTAAATATTCATCTACAAGTCAAAAATAATAACCTTTTGTATACAATAGTATGCAAATTAAGTAGAGGCTATTCATTGAATACAATGATCATTTAAATGCGCTATACAATGTTAATAACATTCAATTACAATAATTATTACTTCAGAACATTAAATTTATTTATTTATTGAGATACGACAACATTGAACATAAATGTCAACAAAAGTCAACATAACATACTTGAAAATTGCATTTTTGTGTAGAATATTGACTCAAAAAATTGTTTTTCGTGTGAATTTAAATACGAGTGTGTTCATATCTTGGACGAAACAATGATGCTAAATCCATGGTTCATATATTATATTATATCCTGTAGCCTAAATTATTGACAGACATTGACGAGTGGGGTGTCGTTGGAATCGTTTTTGTTTGGAGTGTCAGAAAGTATACGATTTAAAATGCGAACATAGTTACCATTTGCACTGTCAGCGTGCAAAAAGTTTGTTCAAGATGTGCATTTATGGTCTCCTGTCAGCTACATTACGTCATGAGTGACATCATTGCTGACAAAAATTAGGTAGTGCACGGTGTGCGCTAATGTCAAATTCAATTTGACATCTGTTAATTCCGGTATTCTGTTTTTTATCGCAAAAAAAATGGTTTAATGCAGGCCACAATCTTCTGTGAAAACAGAAATGAAATTGTGACCATCAAATTATGAGACAATGATACAGATAACCTGAAAAATGAAACTATCTGACATAAGCACGCTATTGAACAGTTTAATTTGTCGGAGCACTATTAGCGTGCTAGCAATTTAAACCGATCGATATCAGTGGTTGTGGTTTTTGTACTGTGAGCGCATTTTAAACCGTAGCCATGTCACCAATTAACGTCATAACAAAAATATCTAAGTCAAGCAACAAGGAGCACCCCTAAGTATCTGTTAGGTGGGTGCTTCCCTGAACGTTTTGGAGGCTGTGTCGTAAAGCGCAGTCCGTAGATACTACCGTTTACGTACGTAGATACCTACGAACATCCATTTACGTACCTACCGTTTACGTTACAGATAGTACGGTTTACGAGTTCTGGCGAATGTAATGAATTCAATACCGCATTAACTGCTAGCGGCCGTGGGTAATGTGGGTGGGTGTTATTTGCTGACATATTTAGGTATTCCCACTAGACGAGAGGTATAGGTAATCTTTTTGCGCACAAATAAATACCCGAGTGTATACATCCTATCTATTTATTCTCTTTAATTTTGGCTCGTAAATAAAGCCAACGTCAAATTAGCAATATTTCAAATATTTTAAATGAATTGAAATATTTTATAATTACAGTGTCAATCATAGTCTAGTCAAGGGATTCCCAAACTAATTTGGGGCATGAGACCCCTTTTTCAAAATGAACTGATACCTCGAACCCCATATCTAAATTAATATAAAAATCCTATCTCTAGTTTTTTTGTTATTGATACAAAATACTTACCAATTTAAAAACTTTGCTGTTGGTTAGGTGAGTAAACTTTTCCCATCAAATTAAAAAAAAAATTGACATAAAATTCAGTAAATATCAAGTGTAATTAATGATTATTAATACAAATTATGTAAAAAAAAATACGCAGCTAATTATTTTTTGTATAAAACATTATAATTTTGGTGTAATGAACAAACGGAGTAAGCAACATACTTACCTACCTGTCACAATATTATTGAATTGTTTAAATTATTGATAAGTTTGCCTATTTAACTCTAAACATAGTTTAATTTGTGAAAGTGACTTGCCTGTAATATTCAATGTTATTTATGGCCGATAAATATTTCTGATTTCTGATTAAAGAAATAGGGGTCGATTTTTAGACCTCGTCGACCCCCAAAATCAGTTTTCGGATTTGTCAACCCTTGTGAAGCCGATATTGACCCCAAGTGGTCGATATCGGGAACAACTTTGGGAATCCCTGGTCTAGTCATTGAGATATTATAAACTGCGTAATATAGGCGACAACACAGCACATTTCAATGTCCCATATAATTGTGGTCACTTTGCATAACTTCATTTAGTCACTCGCTACAATGTAACGCAGTGTCACCTGGGCCCGCACCGTGACGTGCTTATTGCGATCATTATTAGGCTCAGCCGAGAAAGCTGCGCGACCATACACCTTATCACGCGACGATACGGTTCGCGCCATCGCATCGCACTAACCTCGCCATCGCACTCAACCTCGCCATCGCACTAACCTCGCCATCGCACTTAACCTCGCCATCGCACTTAACCTCGCCATCGCACTTTTGTCATTGCTTTCACCCGCTGCTTAGCTTTTTGCTTTCGCTTTCAGCTCAATGACTTCTGTATGGTGCCGGTCCCAAGCCCGGATAAAGAGTGAGGGCACTAGGGGGTGTGGGGTGAACGGCATTTCAAGTCATCTCTTGGTATGTCGAGCACTCTACCCCCCTCACGGCAGCCCGTGGCCGGCGTGTATGGTGGAGGAGTGAGGTTTCCTTGTGTTTCTTGGGCCGACCTGCTCACCACCAGCACGCGAAACACCGGGGGGAGGTAGTCTGGGCAACTACTTTCACCCATCGCTGAGCGCCCAACTAATTGTGTTCTTGCTCCACAGTAGTTACAATTTAATTAATGATGAATGAGAACAATAACGAAGTTTTGCCCTGCGATCCGGCCAGCACCCGGCGCCGTCTGGTTCCCGGGCCAGACGGTGGGAAATGGGCTACCGAAGGCGACGGCGGGGTGGTGTCCCAGGCCTCGCCGGACGCGGCTGCTACTGGACCGAAAACGGACGCGCTGCAGCCTGAACCTGGACCAGTGCAGAAGCCTGGTCACGAGGAGGAGCGGCGAGAGGCGGCGGCAGCGCCAGGGCGCGACGCTGCAGGAAGAGGTAACGGGCGGGAGCACGGTAGACCGACTCCCGCCCACAGCACATATCGCGGCATTAGCCGCCGAGCCTTATCGAGGCAGCGCAGGGCTCGTGAGGCTGGGCTGGTGGACCAGTACCACCAGCTGCAGCGGGAAGGTGCGCTTCGCTTGTCCGGCACGGCTGCGTTCGCGCCGTCTGCCGTTGCAAGCATGACGCGCGTCGTCCCGCAGGTGGCGACCCTTACCGATGCGGCAACAGCACTTAATGCGCCGCAAGGACAAGGGCCGAAACCGGAACCGGCCCCGCAGGACCTGCCGCTGAACCTTGCCACCATACACGTGGCACGCGAACTGGCGGCACTCGACTCGGATAGCACTCCCCAGACTGGAACGGACTCAGCCCCGCGCCCCTCAAAAGGCAAGGGGAAGGGGAAGGGTAAGCAGGGGAGCGCAATCACAGAGAGAGCGGTCGCCGGTAACGTAGTGCCCAACACGGGGACTCCACACTCGGGGGTAGACGGAGAGACGACTCGAGGCGCGAAGCGGCAGCGGAGCTCCGACCTGGTGTCGCCCACCGCGTGCGTGGCGACCGATAAGAAGGCGTGCCACCGGGAACACCCCGCTGCCGCCACATACACATGCGCGACGCGCGACGCACCCGGGACATCCGCGGGCCCGCTGATGCCCGGCAGCAGCGTGCTCGCGGCAAAACATAAAGTGGATGGCGCGGGGACGCTGTCGTACGCGGAGGCCGCCAAAAACTACCACAGAGTGGTGGTCCTGGACCGCTGCCGCGTACCGATGGACGAGCTGCGCGCCATGCACGTTAGGATGACGGTCGAGCGGGCACTGTACGGCGTCTTCATGGACAACGGTGGACGACGTGATACTCGTCTACCGCAGTTCATGACGCTGCCGAGGCTGTTCCGCGGGGGCGTCAAATATACACCCCGGGACGATCATGCGCTCGCTTGGCTCACGGCGACTGTGGAGCAGACGCCGGCCCTGTGGGTGGGGTCCGGTGAGTGCATGGTCGTTCCGGAGAGCAAAGTGCCGCGGCACTATACCGCGGTTATTTATATCCCGGATTTCGGGCGAGGTATGGTCGAGCTCACGAGCCGACCAGACCTCCTTCTCAACTTCCTGGTGGCTCTTAACCCCGGGGTGGGCTTGGAGAGGTGGCAGGTGTTCACACACGAGGTGCGCCCCGTGGGTGACGCCCGCAATCATCTCCTCGTCGTAGGGATACCACCAGGAGACATAGACCTCCTAAGGCAGGTAGACTTTCGGCTGCACTATATCTGCGCGAGAGTTTATGTTAAAGTACGGGGGTATAACATAGCCGGGGGGGCAGTGTCGGCGGCGGAGCCGGTGGTTGGGGGTGCGGGGATTGTTGCTTCTGGCAGCCAAACCGTGCCAGTGGCACCCGGTGACCACGACGACATTGCACCCGCCGAGAACATGGGGTGGACGAGGGAGGAGGAAGAACGGTTGTTGGACGCGGGTGACGTTGGCGAAGGAGATCTTGACCTCATGGGGCTCAACATCTTCTCGCCGGCGTCATCCATGGACACGGACCGAACCGACCACTCCCGCGTCAACCCTATTGTTTAATTAGATAGGGGGAAACCGGGAACCCGACTGTTAACAATGGATTGTCAACAAAAAACTAACAATCGCACAGACACACATACTCCAACTGCCTCGGCAGCTGGTAGAACACATAGGCTTGGCGTCAGTACTAAACTCGACATCATACAGGCTAACATTCATCATAGCGTCTCAGGCTCCGCCGCCCTGCGCGAAGCCCTACAGAATCATCACAACACAATAGCACTGGTCCAGGAGCCATACTTAATCCGAGGAAAGGTTAGTGGATTCAACGGCCTCAGGGGCATAGTCTTCACTCCCCCCGTGCAAAACAAAATGCGTACATTTATATATGTTCCGCAACCGTATAAAGCTTCTTTGGTGACACAATTGTGCACTGATGACCTCACTGTAGTAAAACTAGAGACAGGCCTCCAAGGCAATCTCAGCACTGTAATTATGGCATCGGCGTATCTGGATATCACAGAAGAATCGCCACACCCAGCACTTGAAGAGTTGATGCAATTCTGCACTACAAATAAAATAGAATGTGTGTTGGGGTGTGACTCCAACGCTCACTGCACCGTCTGGGGCAGCCCCGACACAAATGAGAGAGGTAATGATGTACTTGACTTCATTCTCAGGTGTAACCTGAACTTACTAAATCGAGGCTCCGAGCCTACCTTCGTAACGTCTTGGGCAAGAACTATAGTCGACATTACTATGGCCACAAACGAAATCTCTCGAGCTATTCGGGATTGGCGTGTGGCGATAAATGAATACTCTGGTTCGGATCACAGATGGATCAGGTACAACCTGACAGTGGGTGAGCTTGAACCAAGAATGTATAGGAACCCGAGGAAAACTGACAAGTCAATCTTTAGTGAAACACTGGATAAGGCATTGTCAGGGATACCTCTGGTGGATCCAACAGCAGAACTACCACCGCAGGGAATAGAAGCTACGACTGACAACTTAGTATGCGCTCTGAAAGAGAGCTATGAAAAAGCTTGTCCATTAAAAAAGGAAAGCTACAATATAATTCACAAGAAGGATAAGTGGTGGAACAAAGACCTAACAAAGCTTAGGAAAAAGGTGAGACACCACTTCAACAGAGCTATGAACACCGATGCGATGGTGGACTGGCAAGAATACAGAAAGATGCGGCACCGATTCAAGGTGGAAGTGAAAAAGAGCCAAAACAGCTCGTGGAAAAAGTACAGCAGCTCTATCCAATCAGAGAGCGAGACTGCACGACTTAGAAAAATCTTAACTAGCGACACGCAAATAAAGCTAGGCACTCTAAAGAAGACAGATGGCACTTACACGATCTCGGAGCAAGAACAATTTGAATTATTGCTCAAGACACACTTCCCAGACTGTCGGATAGATCACAACGACGGATGGGAACCACACACTCCACACAATCCTGACAAAGAGGACTGGGTTTTCGCAGACTCTATTGTTACGGAGGAGGCACTATGTTGGGCCATAAGCACGTTCCAACCGCACAAGGCCCCCGGAGTAGATGAGATATTTCCAGCTCTCCTCCAATGGGGCCTAAACAGGATAAAATCACACCTCATTGCCATATTTAGATCATGTCTGGCATGGAAGTACATACCTAAAGCTTGGAGGGAGGTAAAGGTGGTATTTCTACCAAAGCCAGGAAAGGCTGATTATACCAACCCAAAGTCTTTTAGGCCAATAAGTCTTAGCTCTTTCCTATTGAAAACATTGGAAAGGCTTTGCGACAAACACATAAGAGGGGGACCGTTGGTGGATATTCCTGTCCATAATAACCAACACGCATACCAATCGGGTAAATCAACCGAGACTGCTCTCCACCAGGTGGTTCACAAAATCGAATCTGCACTGGAGAGCAAACAGTCCTGCCTGGCCACTTTCATTGACATTGAAGGGGCCTTCGATAAAACTACCTTCCCGAGTATTGAAGAAGGTTTGAAAATCCATGGAGTAGACCACAGAATGAGTGGTTGGGTTACAACAATGCTCGCTACCAGAACTGCCAGCATTGAGACAGCGGGCGCAACACGTTGCCAAGTAACGAGGGGCTGCCCGCAAGGAGGAGTTATGTCTCCACTACTCTGGGTTGTAGTGGTTAACAAACTCGTCGAACTCCTTAATAAAGAAGGCATCGTCACCATAGCATATGCAGATGACCTGGTTATCATGGTCTCGGGACTATTTGAATCGACTTTGTGTGATAAAATGCAAAAGGCGCTTAAGGTCGTTGAAAAATGGTGTGAATGCCACAGCCTTTCTGTGAATCCACAAAAGACAGAAATGATTCTGTTCACACGAAAGACGAAGACATTAAATCTCAAAAATCCCTCATTGTTTGGTACTAAACTAACGCTCAGCAAGGAAGTGAAGTATCTGGGCGTTTGGTTGGACAGCAAACTTCTGTGGGGAAAACATCTAGACTACATTACCACGAAGGCAACTAATATTCTATGGCAGTGCACCAGAGCAGTAGGTAAGGAATGGGGACTCAAACCGAAGCTCTGTCACTGGCTATACACTGTGATAGTGCGACCAACTCTCACTTACGGCTGCATAGTGTGGTGGACACGCACCAACCTAGCAACTGTAATTACTAAACTACAGCAAACACAAAGGCTTGCATGCTCGTTAATCAGCGGATGTATGAAGAAGACACCCTCAGCTGCTCTCGAAGTAATCCTGGGTCTGACTCCTTTGCATCTGCATATACAACAGGAAGCGATGGCTTCAGCACTACGGATTAAATCTACAAACCAGTGGAAAAGTACGGGTCCTATCACAAACCACTGTAGAATAATCGATCGAGCAACGAGGATAATTCCCGAAGCTATCCATGGTACTGATAAGATAGCTAATACATATCTGGACAGCAAAAAGTATGAGCTGATCACAGAGGAAAATATCTTAGATGGTGTATTGCCCACTTGGAACATATACACAGACGGTGCACGGAACAAGGAAGGAGCAGGCTGCGGGTTTTACTCGCCGGAGCTTGGACTCAAGGAGTCCGTGGCCTTGAACAAAACCACGACAGCGCTGCAGGCGGAGGCCATGGGTCTTCTACTGGCAGCAAGAGCTGTGGGACCAATTAATGAGCTTCTCACAGCCGCTGCAGAGCGGGACGGCACAGAAATTCTCATCATCACCATCGACAGTGCTGCAACTATCTATGCACTTCGGAGACCTGTAACAAGGTCAAGAGTCATTGCTGAGTGTCACAAAGCACTACAAACACTTTCTAACAAGTTCAGAACCATTGTGAGATGGACGAAGAGTCACGGATCATGTCCGGGCAACAACGTGGCGGACACTCTTGCCAAGGAGGGTGTAAGGAAACAGACAGACGGCGACGTAGTGGGTCTCTGCAAACCATCAGCGATGGAAGTACGTGAGCTACTGCGCCGCCACACCGACAAAGAACAACAAAATGTGTGGGACAAGAAAGCCGACTGTCAACACTCCAAGGCCGCCTTTCCAACCCTCGACAGAAAAATCACTAACAATCTATTGAAATTGCAACGACAGGACCTTCGCCTACTGGTAGGCCTCATAACCGGTCATTGCAATTTGAATAGTCACTTGTACAAAATAGGAGCTACGGACAGTCCGCTGTGTCGTGGTTGCATGCAGAAGAACGAAACAGTAGAACATGTGCTGTGGCACTGTACAGCCACAGAAGAAGTTAGAATCGCCACTAGGTTGCTTGAGGCAGCTTCAACATCACCCATGTCATCCCGACAGCTTGACTTGGTCTCATCATCATTGTTAACACCATCTAAACCACTGGAGCAGCTATGCCAGCGGCCTAGAGCCTCGCTCCGTTATTTCAAGGAGCTGGGTTGGCTCGGGTAGACGCTGGCAGGGGGGAATGCACAATACACCCCATGCGGGACGTCAGTGCAGGACTCATCGCCCCCATCTCGAATAAGAATAAGAATAAGAATACGGTTCGCGGTCGCGCAGTGTCATCGCTGAACCTAACAATCATCGCAATAAGCACCTCACGGTACGGGCCCTGGTCTAATTCAACAATTTCAAAGGTCTAGTCCAAGTCATGCTCCAGTAAAGTGATGGAAGCTTTATTGGAACGTTCAGAGTTTTGGAATGAACACTAAATAAAAGAAGCGTTGTCGTACACGAATAGTACACAACGTTACTCATATCAGCTAAATTGATAAAATACTAGAAAGCGGGATCAGCTGTTTTATTGCGAAAATATGACAAAATATACAAATAGCAAACATAAGCTGCCTATAGCGAGATGCACGACTGTACGCGACAATGTCCAAAGCGATAAAGTGCGTCCTTGAACTGAATTGAGCATAACCAGCTCTGAATCTGAAAAATCACTTCTCTTCCTCCGTCTGAAACCTGCTTTACAATTACATTAAAAAAAAAAACAAATAGAAAAGGGTCATAGAATTATATTTACCTACTTTCGTATTTATTACTCGTAGGTAAGTGTAATCGTTTATTTTATGATTTTATGTTAAGTGCCTTATGTATTCCTAGGATACGCATATTTTTTTCAGGTCTCCTTATATTCTGCTTACCTCCAGCATTTTCCCAGGCCCACCTTTAATGGCGCTAAAATCTTTTTTATAGCTGGCAACACTCATAAAAGTTATAAAACATAAAGGATGACGGCGAAACTGGCACAGGCGTATAGAACATAAAAAAAGGTAAAAATCTTTTCGAGAGAGAGAGCGCCTAGAGCTAGACTCCTTTCGATTATAATTTATTGCTTCGAATGAGGATATCATGGCTGTACTAAAACGTATAAAATGTCATAAATATCGTCGTAAAATTGTTTGCTTCGACTGAATGTAATGAGATCACGTATGGATTCAGTGCGGGCTATAAAAACACCAGTAGGCCCATCCGAAGAAGGGTGGGACGGACTGATAATACGCACAAATAAATAGATTATAATAAAATGTAATTGCCAAACTATACTCAACCTAGTACTTATAGCAATATTACCTATTATCTATACCCCCTTTTCACGCATTTTCCGACAAAAAAAGTATGCTCTATGTGTATGTAAAAAAGAAAAAAAGATGTACACATTACACAAGGCGTACTTCAAATGAAATTAGATAAAATGTACCAAAGCACACTTAAAATTACATGCTATAATAGCAAAACCCAATCGGAGGCTTTTCTGAATCTGATCGTGAAATATTTGTAGCCTCTGCATGTTTCTTTACACCCTCAAGATGATAATCTGTTTCCAAGCTAACCTAACGGCGTGTATTCGGACAGCCTCAAATGAGAGCCAGTTGCGATTCCAGGCTAGGTGTGTTTACCATCCTCGGCCACATCTCCACTTAACATCACATGAGTTTGTGGAACATTTTATAAACGGACAAAGTATTGGATATTTACATTGGTACCTAACTGGTGATTTTATACCCTCAATAATGTAAAAATGCGCGAGCGAGATAATTGTCAAAGCGACCATAAATGTTGATCGATGATTTGTAAAAATAAACACCTATAAGTAACTAAGTATAAAACGTACAGAAAGGAACCAATGTGAATGACACCAAAGAAAAAGTTCTCCCAAGTAAGGGGATTCTTCACGGATTTCTTTTAAAACTTTAAATCGAGCGTTAATTAGTTCTCCTAAGGACTTGGCTGGTTTTTTTACTCGCGCCATCCGGGCCAGTGGTTTACGTAATCAATTAAAACTCCTTTTAATCCTTCTTGAGTATTTCGCGCGGTTAGATGGCGGCCATTTTGGATTGAAAAGCTTATTTTGTTGCCAGGATTAGGTTTTATAAATTCTGAGATGCGAACAAAAAAGTCGGGATGGGTAGTTCGCTACACTACGTATGTTGCGTGAAAACGTCGTTCGGTGGACTTGTCGACGCAATCGGTGACCGAAGGCGCCACACTTGTTGTGTGGATACATTTTGGGGCTCGTTTGGGCAAGCCGGGCTAAATGCTCGAATCCTTTCCCGCTGCCTCTGGCGATGACTACTCGTGTAATTTCTGCGCATTGCCTAAACTAGCAGTTTTAGAACGTTTGTTACCTTTTGTTTTAATAAAACGGGAATACTCACGTTAAATTGAGTCGGTTATTCCGACTATAGTTTCGATCACATTCGGTGACCTTTATCAAGGAATGCTCAGCGAGACACGCGCGCGACCTCGTCTTGCCTTGCAACTATGTAACTCTTTCCTTGCTGAGTTATGACTATTTCTCTGGTCGCGCAGAGTGAATTTTACGTTACGAGGGATTCAAAAATCGAGCCCTTGGAAAATAATACAATGACACGACACTTCTTCACGTTCTCGCCATAATTCACAACTAAAGTGATTAGGTATCCCGCTCTTAGGGTCACTTACGAGTAAAAATAAAAAAACACGCATCGTTCGTTATCTCTTTTTTTTTTAAAGATTACCGGATGTGATCGAAACTATATACAGTCGCAATAACTGACTCAATTCAACGTGATTATTATTATTTTTTGTATTTGTTTCTTACTTTCCCCCCTGAAGCGTAAAATCGTCACAAGCGCCTGCAACTGCACCCATAATTACACGGTGTCTTGGCTTTTAATTACGCGGCTCCTTGTTTAATAACTTTTTTTCTGCGAGTTGGAATAGTTGGGAACAAATGGAATTAAAAAGTCTGCTATTTTTACCGGACCGCCCAAGGAGGATAGTGTTTTTGGGGTGTATGTAAGTATTGTATGTTTTTGTGTCCCTATATTACCTCCAGTAGCCTAAACGGCTTGACCGTGTGGGTGAATAACAATAAAACCACTAACAAAAACTAAAGACATCCGAAAAAATAATGTTTCGTCATAGAAAAATTAACAACCTCTATATCTTAACAACCTTATCGCTATAAGCTATTCTTTGATAACTTCCAGGCACTTATCGATGTTAAAAATATGAGAACAGAATAATCACATCATCCACCGCCTACCAGTATGTTTTTTTTTCTAAGAAAGTGCCGTAATATTACGGTCCGTATGATGCGGAACCGGCTTAAGTCCTAAGAAACCAAAACAAATTATCAAACTTTTTATTTAGTAAAATGCCAGTAAAAATAAGAGCGAACTTGTAGAGACGCGAAGGGTAAATAAAAAGTACCTACCTACATAAAACTGTGTCGTCTTTTTATCAAAATAGCCTTAAATAATTCATTCATACCTTCCGCCATTCCGTTTTTTCTTACAGTTCAATCCCTTGTAGGGTTATTCGTTCGAAGTTTAAAACTGACGTTTTCCGTTGGTACTGTTCCCACTAGCAACAGCACGCGGTTTTGCCCACAATTTTCACGATTCTCCTCATATTTTCGGGATAAATAGTACCTTCATTTTTTATCTACAGTATTTGTCAATTACCCAGCAATTTTTATCCAAAATAGTCGAGCCTTTGCGGAGCTTAGTGAGTACAAACATTTTTCATCTCCATAAAGTTTTGTATATGTGTGATCTCTGGTTTTACTGTGACCGTGTGGTCTGGCAGACCGCGCGCTAATTTCCCGAGAGGGGTCCCTTAGACCGTCGACGATAAACAACCTACAACCCGCTAGAATTAATAGGCCAGTATATATTTTTTACTGGTGGCCATGAATATTTCATCTTTTAAGTTTTAAGGAGTGCAATTTTGCGCTTCCTTTATAACTACTGCTAGAGCTGTGGCTTCGATGTGTAAGAGGGAATTTTCACGGTAAAGTTAGGAGTTCCAGGGGAATAAAGTAATTTTTATTTTAGCAATGGTGTGTACTGTAAATTAAAATGGCGATTGTAAAAACTTTTATGCAAAAAACCCAAGATTTTTTTGTAAACATTCTGTAAGAAGTGGATAACAGAGTTAAATATTTATTTATTTGACAAATAAATTCAATAATTTTTAACCCAACTGCCAAACAAGAAGGGTTAAACTAATATTAAAAATGCGAAAATTTGTAAGCGTGTAAGTAGATAAGTATGTAAGTGTGTTTGTTCCCGTTCAACTCTGTAACGGCTGAACAGATTTGGATGAAATTTGGTATGGAGACAGGTTATTCACTGGATTAACACATATCTTTTTATCCCGAAAAAAATAACTGTTCCTGTAGAATAGCGGGTGAAACCGCGGGGCGCAGCTAGTATTTACATAAGTAAGGAAGTACGTTTGTGTGCTGGTAGCGTCCTCTGTCGTCATTTTTTTACCCGAGACTCTATGACGCTTAATTACTCACGGCTTGACCGATTTCGACGAGTGAAGTGTCGTTTGATTTCTCGTAATGGCCGGAGTGTCATAGGTATGATAGGCACTACATTTTGCAGGCGGGTATTTTGTTTTTCTATTAATAATATAATAGATAGATAGATAGATTAACTCTTTATTGTTCACACAAATTTTAAATAATTTATAAACCGACTTTAAAAAGTAGTGTAACAACTGGCGGCCTTATCGCTGAAAGCGATCTCTTCCAGGCAACCATAATACTTGTAAGCTACCAATTGTATATCTATGAAAGAGATAATGTAAGTAAGTTCCTACAAATCTAAAAAACATAATTTTTAGGGACGTCCTGTAGGTACTGGTGACGCCATTAGAAATCACCATCGTATTCGATCGATTCCATAAATTCCAATACGAAATTCAATACCAATGTATTTTCTATAGCCGTTCATTGTAGAACCCGTCAGAGTTAAATAGTCTAACAGCTAAAACGAAAATAGTAAGTACCTAGCTATTCTCGAATCGTCTATCGATAATCCGCACGCTAAGAACGTCTCCAACACGTAAATCCTATCCTTGTGAGATCGCATTGACTGCGGATAGACCGCCTATTCGCGCTTAATATCTACCTAGCTACCTGCTGCGGATACCTACTCAGGCACTGGTGCAAGTAACATGGGGTTTTAGGCTCTATCAACATATCCGTTGCTGGACGTACCTACACTTTTTTATGTCTTCAGATTGTCTTTTACCCAGTGGCGTAGCTTGCCATAGAAGGGGGCCCCGTATCATTGATACGGCTGATACGGCGGTAGCTAAGCCCCAGCATTTACCATCAACATAAGATAAGATAACGTTTATTGCTCAGAACTGTGAACATAGGTGTTACAAAATTATTAATTTAGACACAACTGTTTATCCTACCGGACATGCAATATCTAGGTATTATAATAAGTGTGGCCTAAAAGGCTACAATGTGATACATTTATAACTTATTATAGTTTATTTAGAAGCAGAGTGCAGAACACAACAACTATTTTAAGAATAATTATAACGTCCGCTATTTTTTTAAAATTGACTTATATGTTCGTTCGTAAGGACCGAACTAATGATGGTTTTAAATCGCTTAGATTGCTTTTCGCCTTCTATATGTCCCCCACGAAGAGAGCAAACTCGTCTCTTACTGAGCTTCCCGGCCGGGAATACCACCTGGACCTCCTCCTAATAAGGCAGACCATCTAAGCCAGGAGAATGGTCAAGTACAAGACCAGAGCCCGTACCGTGAGGTGCTTATTGCGTTGATTGCATATACCTTATCGCGCGGCGATACGGTTCGTGGTCGCGCAACATCGTCGGCTGACCTCATGGTACAGGCCCAGGTGAGCCTAGCTAAGTATACCTAGATGCTTAGATAACCGCTAGGTCTCTTCCTTGCGCCGCGTTTCAAGACGTCAAGCTAGCATCGGATATGAGCTCACGCCGGATATTGCAGACGCCAGCGCTGGCGCTCAGGTACACTCGCTGTAAACTATCCGAATTTGCTTATAAATGTTGTTTGCCGCCTCCGCCGGGCCCGGATATTAACTCGAATCTTTTTACGGATTCACCTGATCCTTTTTACGGATTCTCACGCGCTACAATCGTTTTCATTTTGAAGATTTACTTGGGAAATGTAGACGTTTCTTGCTACTCCTACTATTTTAGACTGTGTGCTAGCGTTACAATATAAGATAAGTATTTCGTTTGATTTGCTTTCCTTTTTTCATTATATAAGTAAGTATTTAATTATATTTATGGAGTTTTTTTTTATTCTACAGCAAAGGACTGGTGAGCCATTCGGTTTAAATAGTTATTAAAATGTAGGTGCTACGTAAGATTTGTCATCGTGCTACGTATCTCTAAGTAGATCTTGCAATATTGCTTAAATACGTTTTCGCCACAAACCCTAGATAAATTGTAGTAGCCTGTACCTGTCTTCAAATTTCCTTGTTTTAGAGTTCCGTCCCAAAATACATATTATGTGTTATTTAAAAACGTTTTAATCTTTTAATAAATGCGCGGATTCGTTTGGCGGATTGCATACGAAAAATCGTACTTATTTATGCTAGGAGTATGGATTTTATTTTGATTCATACCATGTATATAAAAAGGAAGAATTTTGAATCGTATCAGTTGTATCTCCGGCCGAGCCCGGCCCGGACCTAGCGAGGACATTATTTTGAAATACGGCCTTAGGAGGCATTCCGTTCAAAATCCCGCTTTGCAAATTTATACGACCATAAATCAAGTTTATACATGTGTTTTGTACATGAAACTCGTATTTCGATGCGCGAACCACATTAAATTTGATCATTAGAAGCGGAAAAAATAAATTAAATTTTTCTATCTTAGTTAGTTCATATATAGAAATGCTCTTATAAACCCATTCTGCGTTAACAATGTTTGATCTCATCAGGGGCGCTAGTCTCGACTTTTCGCTACAGCACTTAGCGACCGAATTCGGTCGCTAAGTGCTGTAGCGAAAAGTCGAGACTAGCGCCCCTGCTCGAACTTGTGGTGTGTAAAATAGCGGTGCAGGTGCCGCCACACAGAGGAATTAGGTTTCCTAGTGCCGCAGCACTGCCACATTTACATTTGCCAACTTCCGCGGCAGTGACAAAGGAAGTGATGATCGAAGTGGGTGGTAAATGGGTCACTTCTGCCAATGCCGCGGCTGCTCGCGCTGCCCACCGCACACCAATATCCTACTGCCCAATTTTCTTGTGGTAGTTGAAGGAAGGGCAGAGCGAGCGGGAGAGTGTTTACATGCTGCTCGATTCCAATGAATTTATGTCTGTATCTATAAACATCTCAACAAAATAAATTATTATTAAATGTGCACAAAATTATTATTTTTTCTTTTACGCTTACAAACAATAATCATTATAAATTACAAACTCAGTAGGTACTTACAGGAGACTTGGAGTGTTTTATTACGATGAATTGATATCGTCCGCCAACTCCGAGGACGCCGGCTTGGGTTTTTTTTTGTATTTCATATCTTTTCCAACCTCTCTCATAATCAAATTTTATTAATGGCATGGCATGGCTGAGGTAGAGCGCCGAAGCTGCAACTGCTTCGACGTCCACCATTGCCCGTAATTAAATGCAATGAAGCAGTATGTAAGCAGTTAAGCAGCCATTGCCTCCTTCGATGCTGCCAAAGCAGTACTTCGGGTTGTTTTAACTGCATCGCAGCGGCAGGGGCAGCGGCCGAATGAGGCATAACCAACGTATCGGCGTTATCAATTAGGTGTCTGGCCTTCTATCTTGGTGCGCTGAGAAGTAACTAGAAGGACGGCATGAATACATCGCTCCCCTATTTTCCAATACATTCAATAGATAATTTCCCAATAGAGCTCTTCATCTTTCGACACAGAACCCTAGGAATAGTCGATTGATTACCGATTGGCCAGAAATAGTCCATTCGAAATGTCAAGTCGATTCGCTGCTGTCGCGTTTGGCCCACCGACAGATACTAACTTTGTTCTAAATTGTGTACCTACTTGTGCTCATATATACTAGAGGTATATAATCGAAGACTAGTGTACAATCCGTTGAGCCCCATGGTTAAACTGTGGAATAAAGAAACAAGTGAACCACCATTTCATACATATTTGTACATAGCTCATATTATAACCTGTCCATTATAATGTGACGTTAAAATAGTGTTCAAATCATGAGTTACTGTAATTTCAATTCAAGTGTCTAGAGTTTAAAACCTAAAAACTACAAACCGTCTTACATATATTATACAAACTCGAAGGAGTAACTTACAAACTTTTAGAGTATGACAACGGAACAAAAATATCTATTGTCTATGCATCGAACTTTTACGTATTCTCATTTTGAATTCTACCTTTGGCATTCGAATGACAATGGAGTTTACAAATAACACAGCAAGCGTGAGAAAACGTGAATACAATTTTATTTAGAAAATATATACAAATAATGCTTCTAAATTAGTTAAATAACGTATAAAATGAAGACATCCCTGATGACGCGGAACCGCGGGCAAGTGTACAGTGTTGGGAACTATCTGATGACTGGCAAGGTGCTAGGGAAGGGACACTTTGCGAGAGTCGAGGAGGCCACACACAGGATCATTGGGAAGAAGGTAACTTATAAACGATTCTTGGTTATAGACTACTGCTGCTACAGCTAGTGCGGCGAAAACTGGAACAATAAATAATGAAGTACTTTGGGTCTTTGTTTTTTTGTATGCCATAGGTGGCAAACAAGCAGATGGCCTGCCTGATATTAAGTAAACAATTACTTAGATTAGCGTTTTTTTTAAAGATACATCTTCCATATCATAAGTACACCGCATCGATTTCTCATTTGTTCAAAGTTTTTGATTAAGGCTTTAAGGCGATGCTTTACAATGATTTAGTTAGCTTCAAGGTGTCACCAAATCACCACCCTCAAATTAAAATTTGTCTTCGGCGGTTGTCCGCCGAAAGGTGTGGTCCATAGTATTTATATTCTCTTTGGTGTGGTCTTCGACCACAATATCACTTAAAATCAAATGAGCTGAAGTCAAACTTACACGATAGATTAGCCTGTCAACCATAGACACCTAAGGTATTGTATTGTTCCTGACTTAATGCTGTAGCCTTATTGAAAATACCGCAGATGTACGCAAAGTATACAGCATCTTTACAAGGCAAAGCGTCATTAAAGTGGACTGAAAGAATTCTTATTATTACGCCTTCGTTTGCCTAACCAGGTTTTTCACCAGAAACTCACTTGACGGTTGTGGGGTCGAGATTGGTAAACACATCTAGCATCATTAAATTGTACACCTCTTTTACCTCTTGCATAAAAAAAAACCTATCCGTCCTAAAGTTGCCTGAAAGAGATCGCTTTCAGGGATGAGGCCGCCAATTATTCACAACTTTTAAGCTTTTTTCTTCTAAGTATGTAAAATCTGGTGTGAACAATACAGACTTATATTAATTCCATTTTAGTTTTAGACAACTGACTTCAACTATCAGCGATCCTATATATAGTTCATCCAATAGCGAATGAACTAATGGGAGTAAGTAGGTAAGGAAGTTTGAGCTAACTAATAATAGGCCACATTAAACATGATTCCTGAACGTGTGATCTCAAACAACAACACCTGGCTGCGACTCCCGGTAGTTATAAACTAGGCCAGGTAGGTTAGACATTGGTACGCGTCTCCTATTTATGCTATATGGGACGTTTGACTTGAGCGTCAACGTTCCAACGACACCAAGACAACGACGTAGGCATGTGAAAGATATTACAACAGTAGATACATTTCCATAGTATGCATAGTGGCGCGGCGTACGACGGGACGCTATAAGCTGCCGAGAGCGTTTATAGGAGACCCCCAAATCCAAGTCTTAAACAATCGATAAAACAAAGAGAAACAAAATACAGAAAGAAAAAAAAATGTCAAGCCTCTTTTTCTGAGCCCTTAGGCTAATCACAGTACATCATCATTTTAATTTAAGACCTGACTATGGGGCTATATATCCTAAGCTTTGCCTACCTTCAGTTCAACGTTGAGAATGGGCCTCTCTCAAATTAGGATCTCTAGATTGTTTCGAGCTCTCCTATTGACGCTTAAACACTAAAGAAGTTTATTTATTTATTTTCCAAACTTACAACTATAATTACAGGTACCATTACCTAATGCGACAGCGAAGCCAAATTTTAGTTCGTTCATTCCTACTAAGTATAGCATAACACCCTCGTAAATTCACTCAGAGCACAATCGAATAGGTCAATTTCAACCGCAATGAGATTGAGAGAGCGAAGTGCCCGTGGAAAAGGTGCCTCCTGCAGGAGATTTGTCCGCGCGTGCGGCACTGACACCAGTATTGTTAAGTTGCATTCCATGTACTCTAAAGCTCCGAGCAGTTCCCAGCGTTATCAGTCCTCTGCTACCGCTTCGACTATTGTTCTACGCGACGTTATCGTGTTAATCTGGATAATGTAAGCTCTACCGCGTTCGCTCTGCCCTTCTAGCTTCATTCAACTGGTGGACTTTTTGTGTCAGGTGGCGATAAAGATAATAGACCTGACGTGCATCAAGGAGGAGTACGCTCGCCGCAACCTTCACCGCGAGCCGACTGTCATGGCGCGCCTCCGGCACCCTTGCATTGCGGCGCTTTACGAAACTATGATGGTATGTCGCTATAAGACGTTTTCTCTATCAATCACTTAAAGTGACTTGACGTGTTATTTAACATTTGATTTTGACAGTTTGATATTAATAATATCACACTACTAAATAACACGTCAAAATATATTTAGAGCGCGAAGATCGCGACAAGGTTCGAATTAGGTAGGTAGATGTATCAAGTGCCTATACTGAATGTATAGTAGACTAGCTGCTACCCGCGACTTCGTTCACTTGGACCGACAAAAAAAAATTGCCTATGTCTATGCAAAAATTCAGCTCGATCCGTTCAGCCGTTTAGCCGTGAAAACGCGACAAACACCCACACTCACGTAAGTACTTCCGAATTTATAATATTGGTTAGGATATATTGGTTACATATCTGGACGTCCAGCCTGAGCTTTCGTAAAGATTTGATTCGATCATAATATTCATATTCGTAAAGAAGATAAACGCCATCGTCGCAACTCTTACTTCCAATCATCAGATTCTCCTCTTTTTATTCCTCTTTCAGTAAATTATCTAGATATCTGCGTCTAAATTCCTAGGTTAGTAAGTGCATACACCAAAATAGTAAATGAGAAGTACCTACCTAGATCATTTCTTTATAGCTCTTATATCCCACAGCATGGTCCTCGTCTCTACGTGGTGATGGAAGCAGCTGGCGGCGGCGACCTCTGCGCGCTAGTGCTGGGAGCGCGGGGCGCGTCGGGAGGCACCCGGGGGCTGCCCGAGGCAAGGGCTCGCGGGCTCGCAGCGCAGCTGGTGTCGGCTGTCAGGCACATGCATGCGAGGGGCGTCGTGCATCGGTTAGTGACGGAGCTAAATGGTGACGACCTCTTGGTGATAAATCGCTAAGCTAGCTAAGACAGAAGTGACAGGTTGGGCCGTAATCTAGCCCGAGCACAGGCAAGCCACGGGCTTCATTGTTTCCTAAATGATATAATCTAGGACTTTTCTCAGACCAGAGTGTCCATCGTCCACATCGTCGCTTATTATCAATAGGTGAGATGGTAAAGAAACGTGGAGTTAATGGCGATGTAAAATGTGGCTTAGGTCGACTGGATAACTGTGAATATACTGTTTTAGACTTTCGTGGTGGTTTACAACATTAATATTAGTACTCACGGGATATTTACCACGGTTATTATTTTTGGTGAGTTCCCGATATTTCGGCACAGTTGCATGTGCCTTATCTTATATCATGGAGTATGGTTACATAATAAGTCTTCCTCTATTGCAGGGATTTGAAGATGGAGAACATAATGCTGGACTCGTCTAAAATGTTCATCAAAATCGTTGGTAAGGAACATCAGCATTAGCGTACCGTCGAATTTTCAGCGTACCACGCGGTGAGTCGCTCGCTCGCGCATTTATTAGGTTAATATGTAGGTATATTCACGTGCAAAGGACCCGCAAATCCTAACTAATATTAAAATTCAAAGGAATATTTCCGCAATCGTATCAGGACCAATAATGCTTCGAGCTAAGAAAATGAATACGTTCGTCTCGAGGAAAAAACTTCGCTTGCGGGATTCAGAACTCCCTACATTACCACTGTCAGTCAGAACAAAACGTCAAAAAAAACAAAATGGACCAGCGCCATCTAGCGAACTATAGGAGAAGTAACTTTGTCTCTCTATCTGGATGTTTGTCGCGTTATCACACGGCTGAACGGATCTTGATAAAATTCGATGAGTTACTGACAGACGATAGTTTTTTGTATCCACGCGAACGAAGTCGCGGGTAACAACTAGTTTTAGATAAAAACATTTTATTGACATTTGTGTATCTATCTAGGTAAAGGTACACCTAGATTGGGATCTGTGAACGCAACTTAATCGTTTTGGTTTCCATCTTCCAGACTTTGGTCTGTCCAACCTGTGGAACTCTGTGGGGGGAATGCACACGCCGTGCGGCTCCCTGGAGTACGCCGCGCCGGAGCTGTTCCGCGACACGCGCCGCTACGGGCCCGAGCTCGACTTGTGGAGCGTGTGAGCTATGCTATCATAGAAATAAAGGATGGAATATCGTGACTGTCACGTTACACTTTGGTACTAGTTTATGCCGCGGGGGCTCATGGGGTTGAACCTGGTATGGGGCCAGTGTTGTTCTCCATACGGCAATTGCCGTATTATACGGCTTTTAGGCACGCTGCGCTTCAAATATAAGGCATACGACAGCACTTCCAAAACCGTATAATATTTGTATGAAATATACGGCAATCCACGAAAGAGTTATCAAATACTGCCACTGCCATAACAAATTTTTCTTGTAACGTAATGCACAGAGTACCCGGAATTCCCCGTTGAAACACTCCCTCTATGAATACGACAAAGTTGAGATGTTGGACTGTGTAGTGGTTTGTATTTATTTCGTTTCACTGAGCTTAGAGAAGTTGTTACGATTAGTGAGCGGTGATACATTGATCGGAAGAAATAGAAAATCAAAGGGTGAAAATGTCTATAATGAGGATGATAATATAATAAGTAGAGATACCATTTCCAAGTGAAAATGAGCCATAACTTCTAACCACAATCCAAAATCTATATGGAGACCAGTAAAAAAAGCTAAGAATCATAATCTGGTGTATACAAATTAATAAAAATTCAGAATATACGGCAATTTTTTTTTAATTTTGTCCCAAATACGGCAATATTAGGGTCTAGATACGGCAGCCCCAAAATCGACTTGGAACAACACTGTGTGGGGCAGTGAGTTAGTTTTTTGCGTACCTAGTACCTACACCGAGATTATATACGTACTTAGTAGTAATAGTAGAACAACTAAATAATAAATTTTCAATGTTTATGGTTTTCCAAATATATTTTTTCCTATTATACTTATTATACTTTCTATATGTTTTGAATGAGCTTACCGCTTGCAAAATAGTGCATTATAATTACCACTGGTTGTACGACTAGGATCCTATAATATACTCCAGTGATTGTGCATTTAATTTACCACGCAGAAGACGATCTTTGCCCAAAGAAAACTAGATCATTATAACACTTCCAAGTAATCTGACCGATAATGATAACTGCTTGTTCCCAGAGGGGTGATCGTGTACGGCATGGTAACTGGGTCCCTTCCGTTCGTGGGGTCCGGCTCGGGAGGCGCGGGGGCGGAGGGCGAGGGGCGCTCGCGGCCGCAGCTGCGCGCCGCCATCGCGCGCGGCTTCTCCAGGAAGCACCGCGCCGCGCTCGTCGCCTTCTCCACCGGTGAGTTGTATGTTGGCGGGTGTGGAGGGACAGGGAACCATCCAGTAAGGACCGAGCTGTTACCGCGCCCGTGGGTTAACGAAACGCAAAAATTTAAGATTATGTGACTTACATTTTTTGATAATTCTTGTTATTGGGAACCTAAGCATCCTTTTCTTCCCTGATTCAGCCGTGGACGGCTGCCGATTCAAATCGGAACATCAAGCTATAGCCCAGTTTCATTTGTTTAAGAAATTTTTGATGAGGAAACACACTGACATAGCGTTTAATCCATTTATTATTTAGTCTACTTAATGACACGCTAAGTGCTTGTTCACGCTGAGGTAGCGGATGCGGGCGCGAGTTTGTCCACATTGGCCTCCTGGGCCCCTATTCGGAGAAATGACATTTTTATATCTCTCTCACTCACTCCCATTAAATTTTAAATTAGAGAGACAGTCACCGAGATAATCTCGAGCGCACAGCAATAGGGTCCCAGGCGTTTGCGCGGGTGTGAAGTGTGACTTATATGACACCGCGAGCGAGTCGCGCGCTCCGCCGTTAGTTCGACGTGAATACACACAAACAACTGCGCACGTTCGTTATTGCCGCGAGTGTCATTCGCGAATTATTGCAAATAAATGATTTAATTGATTGATTGAGCTCGCCCGCTACTACCACCCGCAACGTTTTGTACGTGAGCACTTGCATAGCATACCATGTTTGTTAATTCTCGCTCGTGCACACGATTTACCGTGATGGATGTCAGACACAGAAACAGAAAGACTGCTGGACGCAAACATTTGAAATCACCATACACATTTACAAGACGTCATGCACTGAATATTGGCTTTTTTTTTTCTTGTGCGTGCATTTAAAAATATAGAATTTAAAAAAAAAGACTTTTTCGCAAATATCTCAGTAACGGCTGGACGCTCAAATTCGAAATTGCCATATACATTTACACGACCTCGTGCACTAAATATCTACTCCGCTCAAATCATGAAATTCGACACTTTTCCGCCAGGAGTATGGTACAGGGTACAGGAGCTACCTAGACGTAGGATCACTAGAAAGGATTTTTGAGAATTCGTCCTCCAAGCGGGTTAATTAAGGGATGAAAGTTTTTGTATGGAAGTTCATTAATGTTTGGATTGTTTTTGTAAATCTAAAGGTCGACCCTCTGTCCCGTCCGAGCCATTAACCTAAGAAAGCGAGGACAGCAGGTCCGCATATAAAGTCGCGGGCATCAGCCACGTTCATATAAAAAGAGAGAAGATGTCCATGTAAAAAATTATTTATTTAAAACTATTTCTTCATTAACTTAAAACTTAATTAAACAGTACAAAATGAGGCAGTTTCTTTACATTATATATTACAATATGAAATTAACTTAGCAACCGACAAGGAACAAGCCGATTTCACACTGCTGTACTGAGACTGAGCATGTACAGAGCGACCAACTTTCTGTAGAGTTGGCAAAATGACAGAACTTAATTTTTTTAACATATGGCTGTGTACATATTTGAGAAATTACGACGGTGGCTCCCCACTGAAATATACAGATAAGTTGGTCGGATTGCACAAATACGTCCAGAACTTCATCTTTGATTGACGCCAAAATTCTCTTCATTTTTGATTAGTTTATACCTGGAAACATAAAAAAATAAGTTAATACATTTTATTCACCAAATCACACAAAGGTAAATTCCACAAATTCCGCTCTTAGAACGATGGAAGCGCACTAAGCATCGGTCAAAACACATGTAATAAAATTCACTCTTATTGGGTATATGCTACGCCTACCTTAACGGTAACCTAGAGGGAACGCGTGGTCTCGGTCCCCGTAACCCGCGCTTTCCTCCAACTTTCAAAACAAACTTTGGTGCGTTTTCTACAACTTGGACCAACGATCTCGTAATGCGATTTCTATAGGTATGTTACGATCTGTGGTAAATCCAAAAGCTTTTACTGGACTATCTTTACGTTCCATTTTCATGTCCTATTTTATTTAAAATGTATACTTCAATCGATTTTTATAAAGTCTAGGCTTCTGCAGTGCATTTCGGATTTATAATATTGACCAGCGACAATTATTTCTGATAAAGGAGCAAACTTACTGTACTACACAATTCTGAAAGAAAACTTCAAAGATTGTGCTTGCAAGTCTATGGCTAGCTAACATAATTATGGTGTTCTTGGTTCTCTCATCAAGTAAATCTTTACACTCATACATTTTGCATTTCTTTTGCAGAATGTAGAGGGTTCATCCAGCAACTTTTAGAACCCAACGTGGAGAACCGCATGAAGATCGAGGAGGCCGCGCGCCACCGCTGGCTCAAGCGACCCGGCATGAAGATGCGGACACACCCGCTGGGGGATGTCGACCTCAAGACTAATAGAGAGGTACGTTAAAATCACCCTTGTGGAAATAGTGGACGATATGTGGCCACTAAAGTGGACTAGACATGATGATAACAACATTATTAGAAGTGGTTGTCACCAAATTAGTTGACGAGATATACACTGACGTGATAGACGAGGTAGTAACGATATTAGACGCAGTAGTCACGTATAAACAGACATGACAACTGAAGCCGGCGTGGCTTTAGTAAACTTCACACAGGAACATGGATCTAATTATTACATTTTTTTGGTATAGTACAGACGGGTGATGATGTCTTGAATGAATTTTGGCTCATACGTGGGATCCGCGAAAATATGAGGTCTCGAGATACCGATAGGTCGAAGGACCATGCAAGATCATCCCTGCATGGTAAATGGGCCATGTTAAACGAAGCCAAAGCTAACGTATATAAACGAACATAAGTAACATTTATATGTTTTGAAGCAGTAAGTACATTTTAAACCAGCTGTTGGCGCCCAACGTGCAGTTTACATGGAAATGACGCTGCTTCTTTTTTTCTGTAAACATTTTGTTCTTACGTAAGCCTTGTTTCAGATTTACAAACAAATATCAGACCTATGCGCCACGGGCGTCGCCGACGTCGTATCTCAGATAAAGACCGACCCCTACGGCTCAGTAGCTGGCATATACAACATAAAGATACATCTAACGCAAATTAACGCTTTACCGAATACAGATCCCTTGTGGTCTACTATGCAAGAGACCACACCACTAACGCCTCCGGAATACAAGCCTCATAGACCCTCAGCGGCGCTAGAGAGGCCTTTGAGCTCGTACGACTCTAAAGTAGAAAAGCATGATGTGATATCAAAGCCGTCTCCACCTCGACATATGATGAGGCCAGTAACACCTTGCAAGGCGTTTGAGAATGGAGATTGCTTGTCTGAAAGACCGTCTACTACTTCGAGTGCGTCTAATGGACCACATATAGATAGACCTTACATTGATAGACCACTTATAGACAGACCCCATATCGATAGACCAAATATAGATAAACCGCAATTGAATAGATCGCAAATGGACAGACCGAAGGTTAGCATTGTGAAAATGGACAAACCGGAAAATCCGAGGCCAACACAGCCCTACAACTCGATTCGCCATGTGAGATCGAAACCCATTTATAAGGCATGTTAATTTTTTTTTGCATGATTCTTCTGTAATTTGGTATATATTTCTAAACAATATCTGTTTTTTCATTTTGAAAAACAATGGAGCGTCTTAGCATCATTTGAAACTTATTAACATTGTAAAAACTCGCCTAGTCGCATGGGAATACTCTGTGAACCTACAACTCTCCTAAATTCAAGGTTTACGACAATGGCGACTGCGTTGATCCCCGCCTGCCCAGCATCGCGGAGCACCGGAAACTAGACGAAGGTCGCTGGCCGCGGACCAGGGACAACAAGCCGAGCGACGAGGAGCGACGCAAACTGACCACGTGTCCCGGCAGGGTGGACAGGCGAGCAGACTTCTATAGGAGAGCGGGCGATGCCGTGCCCAAATATGAGAAGTAAGACGCAAGCTAACCATGTGTTAGCCATGTGTGTGTTAGGAAGTGTAGCAGAGGGCATCGAATCAAAATAACGAACAGTTTTTGCCAAAGCTTTTCACAAAGTTTACCATGCTATTTAATAAGCTCCAGAAGTTTCGTAGCTATGGTTGTATGTTTGCTTCGCTTAATTTAATTTTGAATTCTAGATCACTCTCTTAACTTCATCGGGATCCTTGACATCGGAGGTATCGCAGGGTAGTCATTTCGGACTTTTACTTATCTTTGTATTCAGAACAATAATTTTCCTGCCTTTTTATATTTTATTCCATTATCTCTTTCCATTGAAATATAAATCTTTGACTGTAGAGTTTTTGTAACAGTTGGCGCGCGCACGGAAATGCGTCGTCAGTAAGGCCTCCCGCACGCATCTTAATGCAGAGCAACGCTACGACCATCAAGCGAGCTTCTTTGGGGTAAGAAAAAAAAATTATACCTGCCGTACCATTACTGTGTAACAACGCTATATCTATCCTACGACACAAATTAATAAAAGTGGCCAAAAAAATTACAAATGTATTTTTTTCTCTTTAATATTAGTATTTAACTGCGACCAGAACAAACAAACGGGCAGCAGTTCCTCTTAGTTTACTGTGTGCGTCCACTAATCCTCAAGCCACTTGCCAAGCGTGGAGATTATATTAATTATATTATGGCAACACCCCCTCCCCTGAAGGGGGAGGCCGTTGTTCAGCAGTGGACGCTTCTGGCTTATAATGGTTTAAGAGCAACAGATAGTGATATCACCCAATCAACGTCCTCGTCCACATAAATTATAAATCCGCAAGCTAATTTTCATTAAATGGATTTATAGATCATTAATTGTTTTTCATTATTTATCTAACTTTATTGCTATTGGCATGTGAAAAGTGTGATATACGAAATCCTAGGTGATCTTATATCCTATAAAGGCCGTTTGCCTTATCCTTGCTCGTTTGTTGATAATTATTGTCATCTTGCTTATTATTTTTACTTGTTTTCGTCTTCCAGAAATATAACTAGTCCACACTCGTCGGTCAATAGTTACTGTAAGAGCGAGAGAGCAATGACAGTAAGTACTACACTAGTTTCAGATTTGTTGGCCTATTTCCTATTAGGCGCACCACACACCAATACTACAAATGTTGTTCACCACACAAAACATTTATCGTATACATATGAATACTAGTGTGCTAATAGACAACACACCACATTCTTCACAAAAAGTGTGCCACGTTACACAAATGACTTACTGCACACAAATGTGTCATTGGTGTGTGATGCGCCTTAGATGAGGACGCGGGATTTTTTGTTATCAAAACTAAAGGTCCGAACAGACTGCCGTGAGAAATCTCGGCGAGAATCTTCGAGGTTTTAGAAACGGATTAGTCGCGGGCATGGAGGCGGAATATTTTTTGTACAACCTTTGCTTATAAATGAAATGGAATTTAACAGATTTTTGCTGAGTGCATCTTAAAACATTTTAATACACGTTGGAACCGCCAAACGGTGCAAGCCTAAAGCCACGACGAATTTGCGAAAATACCCTTTATCTTTTCTCCCAGAGATTTTTACTTTTTGTTTGATTGTTTGCAGGTTGGATGGTATTCGACAAGGAGCGCCAACAAAGACTCCGCGGCGCCATCGTTGCAAAGACTGCGGCGAACCGCACCTATTAAATGATAGTATTTACTTTTTGATACGTAATTTTATTTGATAGACTATTAGGGCGGTTACTCACTGAATAAAACCTGTCTATTTTACGGTGTTAACGTAATATCCGAGAAAATATGAGAGGACTCATGGACACTTCACGAAGAGAATTTACGACAAAAATATTTAGGAGCCCGTTTTTCAGCGCTACGTGTATCGGTTGTTTTTTTATTTATTTTTTGCTGTTAATATGGTATTATCATCGGCTGTTTCTCAGTCGAAAATGAACGAAAGTATGTTTCGTGAATCTATGTATTTTATTTCTTTCGGCCGACAGTGAGAAACCGGCCTAATAAATAATATTGTTAAAATTTGTATGTGCCATCGAACTTTATGCTAAGTAAATGAAAGGCTTCAAATAGTGAGAATTAGTTTTTGTATTTCTAAACGACTATAGTAAATAGTTTTTGATATAGCTTTGTTCTTTGAATTGTTAGCTAAAAAATAGTCGTTTATGTATAGTCGAGAAAACAAAAAAAACACTACAAAATAGGTAAGTACATAAAAAAATAAAATATATTATCGACAGTCTATCAGTCGACACTCTAACAAGTTTCCCTCCACTGGGTAACGTCGAGATCGAGACTGACCTGCGGGCGTGTGTCGTGTGTCGTGCGGCGTGTGTCGTGTGGCGTCAGTGTTTGTGCAGGATGGCGGGGTTGGCCATGGCGGCCAGGCGCACGTAGGCGGCGGTGGCGCGCGCCGGCGCCGCGCCCTCGCCCGCCGTCGGCTCGTTCTTGAATACCGCCACGCATTTCCACTGGTTCATGTATTGCACTGAAACATTACATTTAACACTCAAAAAAAGAGGTTACTGTGTCGTAACTTCTCTCTTAGACACACCGCACAGCCATACTACAAATGTTGTACACCACAGAAATCATTTATCGTAACCTACATTTACGAGTGCGCTAATAGTAAACATACATTGTGTCACGTAACACAAATGTCTTCCTGCACACAAATGAGTCGTTGGTGTGTGGTGCGCCTTAGAAGACCCGAGGACTGGCAAGATCATGGGTGACAATAGCCTCTACAGACGTAAACTGCAGCGAAATTATTAAGGAATTTCTCGACCAAATTTCTCGCGAGAAGTTCCCAGAAAATTGTAGTTTTTTTGTGTTGATGTATACTTGGCAAAGTATGCCAAGTACACACTTTGCCAAGTACACATCAGGAATACATACTAAGGCTTTGCTGAAAATAAAGTGGTATATTATACTTTGGGTCAACTTAGAGATGAAATAGAAAGAAAGATAATAGATATTAGAGGCTTAAAAACTACTAAGTACAAAAGTAACTTATTTGTAATTATTTTAAGAAATATATGTATTTAATTGTAGTATAAAGATGAGTAGGTACAAGTCTGAACACTAACTCCTAACTAGGTTGCCCTGTATTTAGGATATCAGCCCCTTCCTGTCTACATAATCATTAGATAAATACTTACGATATTTTCACAACACAAGTTTGGAACTAAGTATAAAAAGTAACAGCGTCGGTCACTAGCTACGCTCATAATACGCGTATTAGCACTCATCATACTCGTAATATAACACGAAACAGTGAGGGAATTTAAAATAATATAATAATTATAAGCATACATGAAATAAAATAATGAACGAAAACAAACTCACTAATAACACGACAGAATCTCAAAAACTACCCTCAGCTGCGTGATTTAACTGTGTAGCGAGACGTCAACAGGCCGAACATAGAAACAAGCTACGACATAACACGGACCTAACGATCGGATCGAAAAAGGAGGAAATGAACAAGAAACAAAAAGAAAACAAAATAAGAGAATATATCAAGAGAAACAAGGGATGATAGAGACATACTGTTCCACAGACGTACAGTGCAGTCGTCCCCAGACGACGCAAGTAGCGTGCCAGTGACGTTCCACGCGACGCGCCACACGCACGAGTAATGTTCGTCGAACGCACACATCACTTCGCATTTAAATCGCACGCCGCCGCCGGACCCGTTGGCCGCGTTCGTTGACTCGCTGCAAAATATAAAAAAGAAAAAGTGCGAGATTAATAGTAGTACCAAGCAGTAGTGCCATGGGGAATAACTTAATCTAATTCATGTAAGACTTACGCTAAAGGCTCTATCTTGATGATCCGCAAGTCCTTGGTAGCGACGGCCAGTAGATGGAACGAGCGGCCCAGGTTGGGTGCGAACGCCAAGTCGTTGACCGGCTCCTGAACTGAGGCGAGGCAGTCGGTTCGAGTCCAGCGACGAGATGTTTCGCTGTATCTGAAATATAATTAATGGCATTATCTGCTGAGTTTGCTTTGGTGCCTATTCCGCAGCCCTAAGGCCAATCCGAAGGCCTCACGAACTGGGGCTGGCCCCTCCTGTTCGAGAAAGGAAGGAAGGAAGGATTAATGCATTGTGAATCTTTTTTTTTTCTTTTCTTATCGTCATTGCATATATACGTCGTTCTATCACCACACCTGGCAGGCGGCTGGGGCATGGCAGAGCGCCGTTTACCGTTTACTAAGAGAACGCTGCTGAATATCCTCCGGTGGTTCTGGTCACAGTTTTAGCTCATACCCGGGTCCGTTCTTTTTCCTCGAGTTCTCGGGATAAAAAGTATCATATGTTTAAAGTCACATGATATAGAGAAGGACTGGTCACAAGCATTCTCCCACACAGACTTACTCGTAAATAAACACCTTCCCGTTGGAGGCGGTGGTTTTGTCCGTGTGCACGGCGGCGGCCGCCGCGGCCGTGTTGGGCTCGTCGCTGCCTACGGCCAGCATGGGCGGGTTCACTACCCTGTAACACGACGGTGTATGTTTTTACATTTTCATGTCAAGGAGGTACTTTGAGAAGTAGAAAACTGGAGTAATTTTTATTTTTAATTTTAACTAACCTAAGTCTCTCGCCTGCTTTCCCGCACCATTTTTGTACAATATGAAATACACAGACATACAGTTGCAGATGGAACACATTCCCCAAAAGAAGTATTTAAAGTTAGTAAGTTTTTTTTTTTTTGTGTAGATGTCGTTTCCTAAGATTACACTGGACCCGCGTTTCATCTCATTTGCATCCGCGTAATGTTTTTGTCATGATTTAAATGTTTTTGTTTTGGCAGAGAAAAATTAAAGAATTTTCATCGTGGAACAAAATTAGTTAAGTATGATGTACAGAACACGGAAGAAGAAAAAAATGGAAGTGGTAAACACGATCTGTGCGTCGGAACCGCTGTAGCGAAGTCTCACACAACTAAGCCATTATTCGTATTTGGAACTACAAACTAACCCTTATTCACGTTGGGTTTTCATTAATGAGTCAATATATATGGATATAAGTCTTATACATAATTATTGTATATATAAGATCTACAATATAATAATACAGTGTATATATATTATCTATAATATCTTATATAAGTCTTATACATATATAAGCTTTACCTTCTAAGAATTTCGATTACTTTTTGATTCTATTATACAAATGTTTTTGGATCCAAACTCGAACAACTTCAGGATAAGGCCCGATCCGACAGCTCCCATAAACCCGATCCGACAGCTCCCATAAATAGGAAGTTTGCAGTATTTGGTACAGGCGCCGGTTACCAAAGGCACATACATAGACCTCGCGGGGGGGTCGAACAGTCGCTGGATCTGTCAGAAGATCGGTTAGATTCTCTCAAAATATTCAAATAGATATTAACCAAAACGCTAGGGCCCCAGGGCACACCCCCTCTGGTGCCAGGGCAAGTCTGACTCCCACTCCCCGGTGACGGCCCAAGCCGAGGTTCGTACCCTTGTGCTAGTCACCCCCGCGCCAAACAATAGTTTTTAGGGCTCAACGCCATATGCGTTCGCCAAAGTTCGATATGTTGTAGCGGCCTAAATGGCCATCAACATAGTCAATCTAGGAAAAAAAAAAAAAAACAGGATAAGGAGCGAGTTCTAATGTAAATGACGATATGACGCAATATGACGAGGGTAAAGACGCATTCTTTAATACATAGGTATAAAGATGATAATTATGTGCGTTAAGCAACCTGAAGTAACCTGTATAAGTCCTCCAACATTTTGAAAAAAAATCTAAAAATAAAGTTGAACAACGTTACTGAACCGATGATTTAATCGCAGAAAAAAATAATGTTTATAAATTTTTAGACTTCTTCAGATGTAGCTGCATTCAGTACGAGGACGAAATTGCCTTACAACCCAAGATATGATACAATAATACGTAAAATCATTGTTTTAATAAAGTAGACACAATAATCTTCATCGTTGGCAGAGAATCGGCCTTCCTAATCGGTTCCAATAAACGAGTCCCAAATCTCACCTAGATAATGAAGGGTTCCACGATAAACAGCTAATAGATACTTTGGTCGGGATCTCGTGCTGTAACGTCCACTGCGCCAGGTTCATTACATCTGGTGCTTCATATATTCTGAAAATAGAACAAATTATTGATTAGTATAAAACAGCTTAGAATAACCTTTGAGCATCCTTGCATTGCGAGAAGTTTCAAGAAATTCCGAGAAACAATCGAAACATACAGTCGAACGGGTGAATCTCGTCCTCCGATGAGAAATTTAATATACATCCGAGAAGTAGACATCGGGAATTCTCGTCTCGCGAGAAACCAAACCGTGACGAGAAACAAACCCGCCAGAACGTAGTTTGTTTATTTTTAAAATGAAATTCTATACTGTCTTACCTAATTATGCCATCAGCCGAGCATGTGACCAGCAGGAGTCCTAAGTGCTTGGGGCCGAACTTGACGTCAGTGACAGAAGTCCGAGAATCAACGAGGTTGGAGCGTTTAAGCCAGTTGCGCAGACCTTTCTCTGATCCAGTTGACGCCGTGTCTCCTGAAATGTTGCAAAATTCTATGGTATAAAATGTTTTGTCAATTTCTCACTGATGAGAAAAATGTATCTCCAGCAGGGCTAGCATGCGCACCGCAACAAACTCTTTTTGTTATGCACGAACGGGACACGGCTACAATGATGTATATGTTTGTCTCATTTTTCTCATTAAGATTAGAGAAGATTTTGTTGCGGTGTGCATGCTAGCCCTGCTGAATGTTTCTGTAATAGTGAAATAGAATGTCCATGTTGAAATAGCTGTCACAAACAGACTGAAGAATGCTGGTTGTCTCAGTGCAAAATTAGGGTGTTGAGATCTACCCTCATTTGGTCTTGCAAAAATGTAGGGTTGTCAACATGGAACACAACACTGACTGTATCAACATACACTTCTCATGTCATGTCATGTCCCATTGTTGTGTTGTGTGATGTGGTCTCGGCTTTGCCAAATTTCAAGATTCGTTCAGGTGAAAGGCAGGCAATTAAAATGATGGATTGGTAGTTGCTACGCTTATTAAATGTTATTTTCCGTACCAACTTCCTCCCATATAGCGGCAGTGCGGTCAAATGAGCATGTTGCTATAACTTGACCAAACTCTGGATGTGCCCAAGTGACTTTCCATACGGAGCCGTGATGTGCTTTCCAGTTGCCAGTCAGCCGCCAGCCTCCATTGCCGTCCGAGTCCCATATCTAATTCAATAATTAAATTAAATCATATTACTTTTATGAATAACAAACAAATTAGAATAAGCAACATCCACCAACGTCTACCAATAATCGACCAGTATGGCTCGATAGTAATGGATCTGCCTTAAGAGCAGTAGGTCACAGGTTTCATTCCTGGCCAGGCAGATATTTGAAAGATGAATTTAAATATCTGCTCTGGGTCTTATAGTCGTCTGTATCTTTGTGTTTCACGGCATCTCTGACCATATACAGAGAGTCCTAGTAGTTGTCGCAGTACATCTTGCGTACTTGGTTTAGAAGTTATCATCCTCAACCCACGGACCAGGCTCTTGGGCTCAGAACAGATACTCATGTCATTGAGATAAATGAATGTGTCAAATGTCTACCCGGACAGGAATCAAAACCTGGACCTCCTGCTTGGCAGACATGCAACCACCGAGCCATATCCGTCTTCAGGGTTAGTACACCATTGTAGTTGTTATGGTAATATATTATTGTAACTCGGTTGATGAAGACTGCATGATCCTAAGGACTTTATGATCACATTATTATCCGAAATAGGTGAATATACAGTTATAATTAATCCAGCTTTGTTTCGGTGTAAACGAAGTGACAACGCTATTGAACAGTAATGCCGGCTACAAGGTGTACTTTGGTTAAATGCCTTTCTCTCAACTTGTGGTTAACAATGCTTATCTCTCTCCTTAAGCATAAACAGCCAGGAAAGAAAATTTTCTACGTTATTGTATTGTCAGGCTAAGCTACTAAGATAGTTAATTAATCGTTAAAGAATGAGTGAAAGTTGAAAAGGCGGGATACAAACCTTAACGTACTGATCACTGGAACAAGTGGCCATTCTCTCGCCGTAGAAGTCGTAAGCGACATCGTGAATGAGGTCCTTGTGGTCCGCGAATATAGTTTGCGATTCAAACAGATTTGTTGCGATTAATTCACTCATTTTCATGTAAAATTCAAAGAATCTAAAATCCAAAGTTTTGGTTTTGGTTTACTCGATTCGCTTCCACCACATGATTTTGACTTTGACATTTTCAATTCAATTTGATTGAATATGCTTGCACTTTTTTTTTTTTTTTCGCTTCGTTTTTTACATTTAGCCGATTAATACGTGGCTGCCGCCACCGTGCCGGTCATAATTTATTATGTAGTTGAGTAATACTATATACGCATTATTGCGATATTTGCAATGATGATATCGTCGATACCTTCTGCGATACATCACTGTGGTGATGTGGTCTGCCACACCTGCAGCTACTATGCCGCCGAGCTCGTACAACTAGGCAGGGTTGTAAAACAATGCTATTTTCTTTCTAAACTAACTGATTTTAAAGAAAGAAGTTTTTTTTTAAGTTTACTGAACGTGTTTCTACTAACGGTTAAAAAATGGGTTAGCCGAATAACTATAAATAACAATATCTTGCAGGGCGAAAAATAGTTCAATCGCGAACGTCGATCACGAACACCTATTATGTGGCACTGACTATCACTTACTATCCCAATAATCATAATCACAACCTTCGACCAACGTAAAATGAAATCATTTTACTTTGGTCTAAGATCACAAAGTGTAAAGTGTAAAGGCTTATTAATCTTAATTTATTCCATCTAACACCCTTACAGTAATGCCGATTTTACCCGACTGCCCAAGAAGGAGGGTAATTGTGATTCGATGAATAGCCTCTACTTAATTTGCATACTATTGTATGCAAAAGGTTATTATTTTTGACTTGTAGATGAATATTTACCAATAAATAACTTTGACTTTGGGTAACGGTAATGAGGTGTATGTTTGTGTGTTTCTATAAGAAGACCTGTAGTCTGAGCAGCTTGACCGATTTTGACGAGTGAGGTGTCTTTGGATTCGTCTTCACGTCCTGAGTGACCTATGCTGCTTACATTTTGCAGTTGGGTATTTTGTTTTTTTTAATAATATTACTTGTTACCCAACTGCCCAGGAAGGAAGGTTCCCATGTGTCATCCTATCGCTAATGGCTTGACCGTTTTCAGATTGTGAGGTGTCACTACATCAGCCATTATTTCCGGAGTGTTTAGGCTACATATTACAGTCAGGTTTTTTGTTTTAAAATAATACTATTTACAGTTCATTTAATTCATTTTGTGAGATTCTGAATTGTTATTTAGACATTGAAATTCATTCTCACATACCTATACACAACAATGCAATTTTAAAGAGAGCTATAACAATATTTCTCGGATACACTTAATCTGTTAATTAGAATGAAGTGTGTTTTGATTTTAGTAGGTTAATTTCGAATGCAAGTCTTCTGTTCTCTTCTACTATTGCCCCTTGGTGTTGCCGTAGCTCATCCATTTGCTCGCTCATATTAGATAACTTCTTTTCAAGGTATAATTTCTGTTTAGTGAGTGCCATCATGATGTGAAGAAAATAGTTCCTGCTATCATCAGCTACATCTGCTAATGTTAATTTAATAAAATCCTTTAAGTCTTCTACAACTTTGGTCTCAACACTGGAAACGCCATTTTGATCGGAGTTTGTTTTTGGAAGGTTGGTATTGGAGAGTCTGCCATCATCTGGTGTCCCATTGAAGACCAATGGAGACGGAGTAGAAGCATTTTCGTTCAGTTTGCTCATCACTGGTGTAGATATTTTACTGATATTTTTCTCTGCATCTAATTGTTGGTATCTTACATCATTGAAGTCACTTTTCTTTTCGAATTCTGTTGAAATTCTGTTTTCGTCATGAATGTCATTGTTTGATTTATCTAACCCCATCATGACTAGGAATGAATCTTCTGCCTTGGAATTCCCTGGAGGTGAGTTTAAGCTAATTGTGGGGGCAGTGTCTGATATATGAAACAAATCAGAATTTCTGTTACGGACAGGAGAGCATCCCTTCACTGGTGACATATACGTTTCGGCATCTTCTTGAAGACTAATATCCACAGCTTGTATTCTTTTTCTTTGAGGTTGGAATGCAACTCTACTGACTTCTTGTTCGTGACCTCTTAACAACTTAAAAACAGTTGTGAGATTTCTAAGGTCGTACACCAAGATGACCCCACATTTCGTTCCAAGGGCTACTTGGTTTTCAAAGTTTATCGCCAGCGATGTTAGTACATATTGAGTCCTTATGGTTGAAACAACATTTTGTAATCTCACATCATATACATTAGTGAGTTTGTCATATCCACAGGAGAGCATCACATCTCGGTTTATTAACGAGAATGCAATATCACTGACTGGGGAGTGATGACTATTTTCAAATAATATTTTTTCTTTGCTCATGAGGATATCTTGGAGGATGACATGTCCCTCATCTGTGGCTAACCCAAGCATTGCCCTAGCATCGTGATGAAACTTCATGGCAGATATGCTTCTCGAATATGGTACTTTGACTGTTTGAACTGGAATATTTGACGCTAGTCCGTAAATGACTGTATCGCCATTCTGCATGGTGGCGGCAAGACTGGTATTTTTGGCATTATAGCTTACAAAGTTAACACTACACTGCTGGGATGGCGGTGGGAAAGTTTTTGTGATGCATTTGTTTCTAGTATCCCATATCATGACATTGCCATTTTTTGTGCCGATGGCCACATGTCGGTGTCCGTCTCTGTGGAATGTGGCTGACCATGAATCTTTAACAGGTATATGCTGTAAGCTTCGGACATCATGGTCTGCTGCGCTGAGTATTTCAACTATACCCTTCGAGTTGACCTAAAAAAAATTACAAGTTTAAAATGATGTCATAGAGCAGGAATTGGGTCACTAATCTTCAACAATGCAGCGTTTGGCACACCCTCAACCTAATTGAGCAGAGATGTCAAATACAATTTAAAATCATTAGACAGAGGTTGTTATTGTCAATCAAGTAAATGTGTTTAAGAGCCTTGATGAATTACATTACCTGCAATATGTATTTGCCGTCCTCGCTCCAGGAAACATCTCTGAGAAGACCATCATAACAACCATAGCATTTTTTTAGATCCCAACTGTTTGTGTCATACAACAACAATCGCGAACTAACGGAGGAGAAATACATGTTCGGCGCTTCGCGCTGTGTTGTTTATCTGTACAGCGAAAGCGGCAAAAACTTTTGTGGATTCCAAAAGCACATATCAGTATTCCAAGCTGATACACAATTTTGTTGAAATTAAAATCCCGAAGAAAAACCAACACAAACGTAGAATTTTGAAATTGAATTGAGTAGATACTCTTGAGACTCATAGATTATAAAAATTAAAATTATTGAATCATGGGTTGTCACTGTCAACGTGTCAACTGACAAATATAAAAGGTACTCTGTGCAACTGACTGACAGCCCTCTGCTTCGAAAAGGATAGCTAGACATAAATTATGGGAGTAAAAGAAACAACCTATAGCCTTAGTCTTAGACGAAGCAGATACAAGATCCATGGCCTTAGTAGTTTGTTTCATTTACTCTAATGACATTTATGTATAGCAATCGTCTTCTCAAAATCAGAAGCCCTTGTGAATGCCCTTGTGGAAACACCATCACAAAACTTTATACTGGCTAAATACATTTTTGATCCACGTGTATACAGAAGAAAAGAAAATAAAAATCAGACATTGACTCTTGGAGCAAAAGAAAAACAGGATTGTCTATTGACTTGATATTGTCTTTAACGTTTTTTTTTCTCTTAGGTTTAAGCTCCACACGTTGTGTATTTTGCCAGTATCAAGTATTGTAATATTTCAAGTGAAGTCAAATATTTCACAAATAAAATATGTCTCAGTCGTAGTCTAAGTCTAGCAAAGTATTTTTACACATTAAATATTTGAAATAACACAAGTTTTGAAAAATAATACAACGACGCAACATGACTCCTTCACGTTCCCGCCAAAACTCCGACTAGTCCGACCTTGGAGGAAAAAAAAAACAAGCCGACTTTGACGTACACAGTACACTCTAAAGAAGTGACTGACGTGTCTTTTGTTTTCAATAGAAGAATATTTTGGTCAAAAGTTTCTCGTATTTTCTAATAATTTGGTGAGATTTTCGTATTCTCTGAAAATTATCTAACTTTATTTGTCGTAATTATGAACTCGGCACAGCATCATAACACGAATAAAGTTGTACTTTACCTGCCCAACCACATACATTAGTGAACTTTGTGCCGCCGGCTCTGATACTAATGCCTACACCTACTTTCAGATAACTCATCACAATGATCACTGATATCCAGTTGGCGGTGTTCTCAAACATTCTGGGAGTTTCAATATTCCTGCTGGTCATTCTGTACCACTATATCAGTGCTAACAGTTCCAAATGAGGTAAAATGCGTCTCGTCCTGCTCCAACCTCATTCCTCAATAATAATATCACCTAATTAAACTAGATGGCGCTGATTGTACTCAAAATGCGCACATTTTTGAGATTTAAACGCCACTATTCTGTCAGTGGAGTTGCCCCAAAATATAACTCCATACCTTAATGTAGAAGCTACATAACCATGATATGCTGTGTGCGTGTTTTCTACGTAAGACGCAGCGTAGGTAGGCCTCCCAATAGGTAGACTGACGACATTGTGAAAGTCGCGGGCAACCGGTGGATGCAAGTGGCCTGTTGTCGGTCGGTGTGGTGCTCTACGGAGGAGGCCTATGTTCAGCGGTGGACGTCTTATGGCTGATGATGATGTTTTCTACATTTACGATTTGTTTGTGTGTTGCTTCCATGTCATGACGTTCCACGGCTTCAACATATTTTGTTTGTTCATCTTTCATGCAGTGACAGAACTCCTGACCAATGTGATTTTTTTAATAGTTGAAAAGCCGGAGAGTGTCAGTCTTCTTTTTATACCAGAAAAATCTACTGGAATTGGTTGATTAGGCCACAAAATAGCATAATTTAAATCATAGTAGGAAAACAACATGTATTAAGAAAACTTAACAGGTTTTTTTTAAAAAGTATTATCTTTGTTTACAGGTAATAATGCAGCAACTCATTAACATTATTCCATAACTTTAAGATGTAAATAAATTAAGTTCTTCAAATATTTGTTTTTGAATATCATTCAACGTTTCTCAAGGATAACGAAGTCTCGGATGTTTGACGCGAACTTAAATATTTGATTGACATTTCAGTATTCGGTTGTCACCCAGTATGATAACTTCAGTAGGTTTTATTCAAATTATAAAAAAATATGCAAACTGGAACGAACAGATTTTTGTCCTCTCTTACTTGGTGAGCGGGCTTATTTTCGCAACTAGGCCGCGTAGCGGCCCCTTTTGCGTTTTGCGTCCTCTCTCTCACATTCAATATTTTGATATGAAATTACTAAGGATATTATGTTATTGAAAAATATTTTTGCAATATTTCCTTTATTTGATCCATGTATGTTTTCATTAATAAATGTCAATTTTTTTTTCTCAATTGCTCAGTTATATCAAAGTATATTAATAAACTTTTTTTTTTATTCAATTGTTGTAAAGAAAACGCTGGAAAACATTTTCGAGAACATCACCCTCAATCCTAACTATAATAATTATTATAAATGCCAAAGTCTCTCTGTTGTTTGTCGCCTAATCAAGGCTGAACGGATCGAGCTGAATTTTTGCAAAGATATAGCTAGGGTCGGAGACGAACATAGGCTACTTTTTCTTTGTAAGTCCACGGTCCACGCATACGAAGTAGCGTGTAACAGCTAGTAGTATTATAAAATAAAAAAAATTACTCTACTCAAATCCTGAAATTGAACACTTTTCCGCCAGGGCACCGTGTGATTGTAAAAGAGCTTTCAAAATGTGTCCTATCAATGTGAAGACCTAATACCACAGATGAATTCATCTTTGCCTATTACACATGGGCCTGATCGGATTTTTCCTGTAAATTTATTTATTTATTTATTAGGTACACACAACAGATCACCGACGATACATTATATAATAATTTAATGGAAGTTCTATTCGAATCCGCGATCCAAACCGTGAGCACACAACATGGTTATAACAGCGATTACTTGTTAGATGTTAGACTAATTGCGTTACAAAATACATAAAAATTACCTATACGAGTACATACTCAATTAAATGAATTAACAAACAGACATACTTTCGTACACATATAAATTGAAAAGTAGGTGCCCCAGGAAGTTCTGAAGCGCAGTGCTGATAGCTCAAGGTGCAAGGAACATAATACTCGAGAGTGCGTTATCTTGGAGATCCTGGAGCTCTCCGTCAACCCGTCAAGCACCAATGCAGGGCTACCAGAGTGGGGCTTTAGTGAGTATTATCCCACATACCCAGCTGCAAGCCTAAATCAACCGGATATCTTGTAAAGATTTCCCACTCATCAAAAAAAGTACCTACACAGTGTTCGACATGTAAGCTGCATGTATGTAGTAACTACTTAGAAAGTATGAATTAAACTGTCCATTTGATAATAAGGCCGCGTTTCAATAGCGGGAAGCGCGGCGATATAGAGAGCAGTGTGAAATGGGGACGATAAGTCTTACTCATAAGGATGTACTCCTTGAAGTATCGGAGCGTAGCTTTGGGTTACTGGCACAGTTTCCCAGTCAAGTTACGGGACTTAGTATGGAGGAACCGGACATAATTCATAACATAAATATAAAATAGCGTTTGGTAAGTATAACTTGCTGACGTAAAATCAATATTAAATCTAATTTAACAATCTGGAGGTACGGAAGATAGAAAAAGCATTTATGTTGAGCCATAATACATTAAATTAATCTGTAAAGACCCAACTGTTCATCAGCTACTGCACCGGTGTCCATACGGTTGAGCTGTGGGCAAAACACACCAAGGCCGCCATGAGTGCAGTACAACGACGCGTGGCGCGCGATGTTCCGTTTGCCCCGGTGGTGCAGCGCCAGCGGCATGTTCGCCGCGGGGCGCGCACCCTGCTGGCAGGCGCTGCTGCGGAGCCGGTCGGCCGCCACGCGCACCGCCCTGCACCGCTCCGACAACGCGCAAGTAGCTGCGGTGCGAGACTGGCACTCCAGCCCCATACATCGGACGTGGAGCCTGTATCACACACCGATCACTTAGTGATCATTTATTAATTTTGTTCATTTTTTCTATTTTATTTTAGTTTTAAATTTGTGTATTATGGATGCAAATCTGGAAATAAAAATCTTCATTTTATTTCATTTCATTTCATTATCGTCACCAACGACCCAGTGCCGTGCGGCGTGCTTACGATCGTCATCTGTAATAGACTACGTAGCGTGAATAGAGACTATATTTCAAATATATAACATTTGAGTCTGTTCCGGATACGCATTATCTTTAATTTTGTATATTAATAAGAGAGGTGGGTTCAACAATTATGCAAAAAAAAACTGTTATTAATTACTTCCGGGTAAAACGCTAAATTGAATGGGCTAGATGTTGGTGAGCAATGGAACCAATCACTGCGACTGAGAGCGGTTCAATACAAAAAACTGCTTCAGCAGGCCTAGCTAGTTATGTCCACCCGTTTAGTCTTCGCGTGAACGTAACAAAGCTAGAATATGAATGCATCCGTCTCGTTCTCACGGGATAAATATGGTGGACAAAATTTTGATCCCGGCGCCCGCGCTAGGCTAGACGGAAACGCGGCCGAAATAATGTCGACAATGCGAGTAAAACGTTATACTTGCTAATGCTTAGGTAAATTTTAGCAAGGTAGCTGCTATGATGGTGCAAAAACTAACACGTTAAACTCAGAACTGTAAACTCATCAACTTGGATACGGCCCCTGTTAGTATGCTGGCTCATCTAATATCTATCTGCTATTTGTTTTAAAATGTTAATGGTCTTTACATAATCAAGGCAGGTTACGCCAGGTTACGCTGTCTATAATCTACTAAGATGTAGGTAAAAAGGTAATGTAGAGTTTTTGGCGGGAACGTGAAGAATTCATGTCGCGTCATTTTATTATTTTCCAAAACTTGTGTTATTTCGAGTGTTAATGTGTAAAAACGGTGAATTTTTACCCGTTAAGTGTTCGTGTACATGCACGAGTGTTGGTGAATGGTATAATGTCGTGAAACGTGAATTTTCGTGTTGTTTCCAAAACTCCATAGAAGGCTCTAGTAAAGTTTTCACCACTTTACTGGGGCATGAGTTGGACTTGACCGTGACTTGCTTTGCTCGACTTTGACCGTGACTATGACTTATTTGATAATATCTAACAAAACTTGAAAATATATATGTATACTTGACACTGGCAAATGCATAAGACGTGCGACGCCAAAATCTTCTTAGGAGGAAAAAGAAAAAAAAAAAAAAAAAGGTAATGTAAAAAAGTACAATGCTACTCAGAAAAAAAAACCGGCCAAGTGAGACTATCGCATAGAAAGTTCCGTACCAAATTACGAAAAAGGTATGTTTTTTTCCGTTCTGGGCCCCTATTCGGAGAAATGACATTTTATCTCGGTCACTCTCACTCCCATTAAATTCTAAATTAGAGAGACAGTGACCGAGATAAAATGTCATTTCTCCGAATAGGGGCCCAGTTTGGGATCCTTAGCGCGAGCCCAACACACATTTGACAGATTTTTAAATATTAATTGTTATAATGTAGAGTTTGCAATGTAAACAAGAAATGACAAAGAAGAAAAAACTCGTTTCTTGTATGGGCCCCGCCCTTTCATTTTGTATCCTAAGACCCGGCTCCCCTGGAGTTCACACATTTTCAACATGTTTTAACATAAAATTATGCACAAGCCGTGCGACGCCAAAGTCCTGAAAAAAAAACCAAAAAATTATTGGGAAGAAATTTGTTTTTCTTTAATCATTTGATTTACGTAGTATTTATATTCTCTTTGCATTTGATATCTTTAGAATACCATTGCAAATGTTTTATAACGATTTTAAAGGAAAAAAAACAGTTCTTTTGAGTATTTTTTTATTTTTTTTATTTTTAAAAAAATTATAATATGAAAATTGTTTATAACTTTGGAAATGGTATTCTAAAGATTTTACAAGACCATTTTTTTTTAAATTTGTCTCCGTAATTTTTATATGAAAAAAATATTAAAAACGTGCGAACGAGATAGTTGTATCAGCTGTGTCTTAATCCGCCATAATATTTTGTGAACATTTCAAGCGGCTACCTATTATAGCTCAAACGATGTAGGACGGACAATGGACATACAGACGGTGTAGGCATAGTCCAGTCCCGTCCCGTTGACACCTTTCCGGTACGGAACCCTAGCAGCAATGCTGCGAGCAAAGATCCAAATGACAAAATGTTGACAGAGAACTTGAAAAAAAAAACTACTTAAATAAGTAGCAAAATGCCAAATCATCATACTAATGATGTTACGAACCTTTTTATGGTTGTTGGGTAGACGTTTTACTAGAGCTATATGCTGTACTAGCTGCGCCTCTCGGTTCCACCCGCAATTCTACAGAAACCGAATATTCGTCACGGGTCATCCTAGTGAGGACTGCTTCGCAAAGCTTGCTAATTGTTTATCTATCTGTACCTACATGCAAATTAAAATTACTATGACGTACACTACCATGGTCATACCAGCATGTTTGTAAGTTGAAAATTTAAGTAAATATTTTAAGTTTAAATTTGTATGCATATTATTGTTGTGAAGCGTTTGTTGAAGTAATAAATGAAAAATATTTTCTGGGATATATATATGCTATATATATATATATCATATTCATATATATATGATAGCCTATGTGTAAACTACCTCCATAGCAAATTTCATTCAAATCCGTTCAGCCGTTGCAGAGTTGAACGGGAACAAACACACTTACATACCTACTTACCTACTAACATACTTACACACTTGCACACAAACTTTCACATTTATAATATTAGTGCTGTATAATGCATGTATGCTATAAAAGTTGTCGGTCGATGTGGTTGTGGTCGATGTGGCTCTCTAAGGGGGAGGCCTATGTTCAGCAGTGGACGTCTTCTGGCTGATGATGATGATGAATAAACGGAAACTAGTAAATCAAGCAAGGTTTAAGCAATATTAACCACAGCGATAAAAGGCTAATTTACAAAATGTTGTTAACAACATTATATTTTACTTACTTCACTAAAAGTAATTACCTATTGCTAAATTAAAATAATAATAACTTTATTTTCAGACAACAAAGATCCATAGACATGTTTTTCTAATGTGAATGTTAAATAAAAATATATTTTCATAGATAACTGGATAGAACCAACCAATAACTGGGAATTAAATGTGCCACTCTTCATCAGTTGTAACGATTTTTTTTTTTTCTAAGGATGACTATTGACTAATTACGTTGTTGGCCTCTACTTGCCTGGCCACTACAACATCGGACTTTGGCGAAAGCGTATGACGCTGAGCCCTAAAATTATTATTTAGACGCGAGGGTGACTAGCGCAAGGGTACCGCTACGGTACGAACCTCGGCTTGGCCCGTCACCCGGAAGGGGGAAATCAGACTTGCCCTGGCACCCCGGAAGGGGTGTGCCGTGCTTGGGGCCCTAGCAGAATACTTCCTATTGACGGGAGCTGTCAGATCGAGCTTGTAACAATCGGGAACTTTTTCCCATTTATCATCATCAGCCATAAGACGTCTACTGCTGAACATAGGCCTCCCACTCAGAGCGCCACACCGACTGACAACGTGCCACTTGCATCCACCGGTTGCCCGCGACCTTTACCTGCCTACGCTGCATCTTCCGGTGCGAGGTCGCCACCCAAGAACCTTTCTTACCCATCGGTGTAAGCTATGTCGGCGACTTTAGTTCTTCGACGTATATCCTCGTTCCGGATTTTATCGCGCAAAGAAACTCCGGGCATAGCTCTCTCCATTGCCCGCTGTGCGACTTTGAGTTTCCGAGTTCCCATTTATTGCCAGTGACCAGTGACAAATGTATGGTTTTGTCGCCAGTAGTGACGAAGCCAGTGGCGAAAACTGGGAATATACGCTCAATATGTTGAGTGACAGAGAGTGTGGTCGTAGATGGTAAACGCACCTAACTTGAAACGTGTGATGCGAAAGTATCTGTTGCTCTCTGTCTGTTTGTTGGTTTGTTTTGTTGCCTTTCTACAACTAAACAACTGATATTGATAAACGTTGGCAGTGAAGTAGAGTGAATCATGAAGAGGACGGACTAGGTTATGGACTAGGTTTTTTTATTCCATAAACATCTGGAAAACGTTCCACGTCTGGCCATCTAAGGTTGTCTGGAAGAGGAAATTACTGTAAGTGATACTCTACCTGTATGAGTATTCCCTGTATTCCTTACAATAATGGATAGGTACTTTTATTTCTAGACAAAGAAGGAATGTCCTGATTGTTTTGAGCCAAAATTAGAATACCATCACACCCTGGCGGAGTCGAATCCCGTCCGGGAAAAATACGCTAAATATATCAAGGTAATTAACATTTTATATTTTGGTTGAAGACAATAATCAAAGATCTTTTAAACCATGGATGCAGCAAGATTACCAATAAAATTCCTCTCTGAAAAGCCAACTAGCTCCGCTACTACTGGTTCTACTACTTACTGGTTATTTTTCAAATGCGTTACACTGAGTAATGGCATGCTTCCCGCTTATGTAAGCACTACACTTTATTGCCGTTTTTTGCGCGTCGATGTTGAATCTGTAGTTGAAAAGATCTTTGTAAATAAAAGCTAAATAGTGAGCGTTTGTTATTTATTATTACTACAATAAATAATTTTGCGTATGGAAAGTATGAATTTGTAGATAGGTACTTGAAGTAGCTAAGTATAAAATAGTAGCTTAGCTAAGCTGTTCACGAATAGTTTGTCATCAGCTTCTTTATCCGCTTGTACACCAAAGCCTTGAAATCTTTCGCAAAAATGAAATCCAAATGGTTGAACTGATCGCATGGGATCTTATAGATATCTACCGCGTTTGGTAGCTTGTTATACAAGATGTCTACGTCGTCCGGATGAGCAAGCCAGTCCGCGTCGCTGTAGAACAGAGATACAGGCGCCGAAATCTTCTCCAAAGGATAAGCTGGAGGATCTTCTACGCCATATCTCTCCAAATTACCAACAGTTCCGTAGTCGAACTGCCGAAATTCACCCGATATCACGCCCTGTCCATAATGAGCAAACTGCTTAGCCGAAGCTCCGGCAGGCATGTGCCCCAGCACGACTGGCAAGTTCGTGAAATTCAACTGTGGATACCCAAAACCTGCCATTAGAAACATAATGTTGCTGCACAAGATCTCGGCCAGTGGTCCGTTTCCACACATAAGGAGCTTCATGATTCTCATAATGTTATCATCGGGTAGAAATTCGTAGATTCCGACGCTCTTAGCGGCTGCGTGTATTAAAGGTGTTCCTGGCGCTAAAATTCTCACTACAGGCGATCTAGCATGGGACATGTAAGCCACAGGCGACAGGGCGATCATTAGAGAAATATTTTCGTTGTACTCTGGTCGTAACGAAGCCATGACAAAGAAGATTGTAGTGCCTTGTGAATGTCCGATATATTTTAGTTTCGTTTGATTAGTTTCACTAAGAACGTAGTCGATCGTCGCTGGAAGATCATAGTAGCCTATTTCGTTCCAGGAATAGTCCCAGAAACTTGCTGCAGACGGAGTGAGCTCGGTATGACGACGGGAGTGCTTGTTGCCACGGGCGTTGCCCATCCATACGTCGTACCCTTCTTCCGCTAGGATATAAGCTAGCCCGTCTTCGGGACCGGCTATGATATAGTCATCTGCGCTGCCCAGTATTCCATGCATCAACAACACAACCGACCCGTTTCCAGGGATTCGAAATAGAGTTAGAATATATCCATCTTCCGTTATGACTTCGTGCTGTTCAAACTGGTAGCCATATTTGGGTACGATCAGAGTAATTGGTAGACGCGCATCTTCATTGCCGAGGCCTGTGGTGTAGTCGGAGATGTATTTATCCACTGATTCCACGAGGTTGTTATCGCTGACGAGGATCGGCAGACTGTTGCCGATACCCAACACTCGCGCAACGACTCCCGGTCCCCAGGATATCGTGTTAGCGGCTGCGGCTAACAAATCTGCCGAGGCTTTTGTAGTGAAAGTTACAAGTGGCAATTTCGTGAGTCCGTCGACGACATCTCGGGTTGCTTTCGTGACTTGCGGGAACAAGAAGTCGGCGATCTGTCCATCACAGGTTATCGCAATAGCGATTAGAATAATGCACGTTTTGATCATCACACGAGCTATGCGAGAGCGTACCGGTGTAGTACTGATGGTCGCCACATTTCGACCTTGCGTGAAACAAGGCGATTTTTTGTGGGCCTGATTTTTCCGCTTGTTTGCTATGACATCAAAATCAGGTCCAAATGATGTTCTAACGCTAGGTGTTTTAATAAAGGTAAATAGGTAAAAGGCGACTTTGTCTACTTAACATTTTGCGAGGTCACGTAGCTAGGAGGATACTCGTCACCCAACAAGACCGAAGTTGTGGTTTAAGAGCTATGTAGCTTATAGAATAATAACTAGAGGTTGCCAGAAGTAGCTATATGTATAGCTATAAAAAAAACCACACGAATATTATAAATGCGAAAGTTTGTATGTAAGTATGTAAGTGTGTTTGTTCCCGTTCAACTCTGTAACAGCTGAACGGATTTGAATGAAATTTGGTATGGAGGTAGCTAATTCCCTGGAATAACACTAGTAGGATACTTTTTATCCCGTAAATATATTCGGTTCCTGTAGAATAGCGGGTGAAACCATGGGGCGCAGCTAGTAATACATACAAGCAATATAGCATAGCAAATAAATTAAAAATCGGTCAAATGCGGGTCAGGGTCACATTATTATTATGTGGTCGCGGGCATCAGCTAGTGTACCATATATTTTATTTATTTTCAAAAATACCCTACCTACATAGTATACAGTACAGTACTTATATAGGTAATTTCAGTTTGATTTAAATTTCTCAGAAGGAGATTATAAATAAAAAGACGCAACTGCAACTGAGTGGATTATGTTACATTGTTTCCTGTATAATAACGGGTGAAACCACGGGTCGCAGCTAGTATATAATAAAGTATAAATTTTAAAAATTAAGGATTAAGGATTTTGAAATATTTGTATTATTGGGAATTTACTAGTATTTATGGCTGACAGGCCACTATGACCATTGGTAGCAGCATGCGTTGTGCGCCTGATGGTATAAGCTACAATACTACCTATGTAACTTATTTACATCAACGACGGAAAGTTGTAGGCTCCAGTTATTCGTCATGTTATAGAGATAATTATAACAAGCCACGAAGGAGTGAGGTTCATGGGCGCCCTAAAAACTGACAGCACCACCGACTGGTAAGCTACTCAGGTTGAAGTAAGTTTTACAGAAATGTAAGTTTTACGAATTCTTTCTATTTTTTTAAATCGTTTATTCATCTATTGTATGAAATTAAGTAGGCTACTCACCACAAAATGAAGATAATGAAAATTAAAAAAAAACAAAAACAAATTAATTACCTACATTTCAGAGGCTGGCTTCCACAAAGTAGGTACATTTCGGTAAACAATTATGCCCGGCAAATCATATGTTTCAATCGCTCCAACTATAGCCGCTCCCATGACAGCTGTGATTTCCAGCATTTTTTTCAACCAAAAAGCATTACTTACTGACACAATTTCCTTATGAAAGTTCAACATGCAACAAGGCTCCAAAGTTGTTTTTGGCGCGAGTACCTACTTGTATTAAATCCTGAGCGTATGCTGTGGTCCAGGGGCGCTAGTCCCGACTTTTTGCTACAGGACTTTGCGACCGAATTCGGTTGCTATGGTACAAAAATTCGCCAACGAACACGAAGTGTTAACGAAAAAACGCAAACAAAGCTTTGAATTTTGCGTTCAAAATTCAACGCTATGTTTTGCGTTCAAAATTCAACGCTATGTTTGCGTTTTTTCGTTAACACTTCGTGTTCGTTGTCGAATTTTTGCGTCATAGCGACCAAATTCGGTCGCAAAGTGCTGTAGCGAAAAGTCGAGACTAGCGCCCCTAGGCTGTTGGGTTTCAAAGGTAAATGACGCAGAATAACTTGGCTGCCGGGCAAAACACACAACTTTTAACCTCACTATTACAGCGAGCAAACAGAATACCTCAGAATAAAAACCTCAAATACAAATTACGTAAGAACAGCAAGCAAAATGATAGCAATAAGAGAATAAGTACAAATTCGTTTTGGCGGAAAAGTGAAGAAGTCAGGTCGCGTCATTGTATTATTTTCCAAAACTTGTGGTAGTGTTAATGTGTAAAAATGTCCATGAACGTGCACAAGTGTTGGTGAATAGTATAATTTTGTGAAACTTGACTCTTCGTGTTGTTTCCAAAACTCCATTGAACCTCTAGTAAAGACTCCACCGCTTTACTGGGGCATGACGTGACTATGACTGAGACTTATTTTAATTGTGAAATATTTGACTTCAATTGAAATATTACAATACTTGACACTGGCTAAATACACAACGTGTGGAGCTAAAAAATAAGAGGAGAGTTACAAATTCTAAGGAGGAAAAAAAGAAGAGAAAAAGATCGATCGAAGATCTTGATGATAACGACAAGAAAAAATTTAATAGTATAAAAATACTATTAAAATTTTTCTTTTCATGTAGTCATCGTGCTGGCCAGTGCGATTATTCTAAAAATGAAGTTGGCGCACTGACATGAAATAAGTATGCATTTTCAGTGGACTGGCGGTATAAAAAAATATTGAATAAAAAGATTCGAATTTTAAAAACTCTTTCCACGCTAGCGGATAAAATGTACTTTTGTATTTCTACGATTTTGAACGATACGAGGAATCTTTCCGAGCTTTTGAGGTAAAAATAAAATTATGTGAATGTTAAAAAACGGCTTGACTGATTGTGGACTGCGGGTGCATTTATTTTTATATAATTATGTATTATTATTTATACCTTACAACTCCGTCATTTATAAACCGTTTTGGATTATTTTTTTAATAGTCGTAGGATTTTTGCAGATTCCGTCTGGGGAAGTACCACGCCTTTGCCAGTTATTCAACCGTCAAGCAGTAGAACGAAATGACTGAGCATAAAGAGATTTAAAATCTAATATCGCCGGTGACCCGGGTATGTCTTTAAACTGATACCAGAAACACCGAAGGACGGGCAGCAGCGTCCTCTTAGCAAACGGTGAACGTTTTGCTATTCCCAAGCCGCCTGCCAAGCGTGGGGATTATGACAACCCACAACGACAGTTACAAGTAGCCAACGGCCCAAAGTCCCCGGCAGCCTAGGGAAAGTCGCGAGCAACCGGTAGATGCAAGTGGCTCGTTGTCGGTCGGTGTGGCGCTCTAAGGGGGAGGCCTATGTTCTGGCTGATGATGATGATGACATGTATACATTGTATACGTATAGCGATTTTGGTATTTTCATCGACAAGTCGCGCATTTGCTTTCAGAAGGTATCAATATTGTGTGAAGTGGAACTGATGAAGATCACAGATGACCACCGGAACTCCTCAATGATAAGTATTTCACGGGTGGCGCAAAGAACAGTGCATTTTTTTTTGTTGGAATTATTATATTACTAACTGATGAGCCTGATGAACCCGCGACTTCGAACGGGATGCACCCAGACAAAGGGACAGAGACATAATATTTTTTTCGGATTTATAATATTACTTAGGTTATACCTAATAGTCTTTACATCCGAAGTGTCATATGCTATTTTCTTTTAATAATAATATACTTGCTTGCGTAAATGGATAACAAGCTAGCTGCGTCTCTGCGGTTTTCCCGATTCCGCGAGTTTTACCGCATATTTCTTCAGGATTTAAATTATTCTAAGTCAGACTGCATGATGCTTATTATCTCCCTGCATCAGCATTTTTTCAGCTGGTATATTTATATATCGGCCTACCCTTAAGGCTCCTATACATGGCCTGACCTGACATCGTGTGAAAGAGATGGCTATATATAAGATTCTGGGGGAACGAAAGAAAGAAGCTATAACCTTAATAGTTTGTTTCTTTTGCTCCCGTGAAATTCAAATCTAGCTGTCCCTTTCACACGATGTCAGGTCAGGCCATGTGTAGACACCCTTAGATTTTATCCATCTCGCCGCCCCAGTGCCGGTTGACGGATTCACACACGCCACTAACCCCCGAATACTGAAACGTTTGTTAACTTTGACGACAGATTAAGTCTATTGCTGTCTTTGTCATTTGCTTAGTGCCAGACAAAGGCAGCATAAGAATTAATCTGTCGTCAAAGTTAACAACGGACCCAGAACAGGTACTCAAAATTCATCATAATTATATCAAAATACCTACTAATAATTTGAAATAAATCGTATTGAATAGGCTCTCGTTGCGCGGAGGTGCGCGGCTGGCATTTAGCTAGCTCGGCACTTCACCCCGCTCTCCTCGTCACCGGCTTCACCATTCCGCTGAGTAAGCAAACAGTTTTCATATAAATACTCATAATTTTTTATTTCGACACAGATAGCAACATGAAGGCAGCTTGTGCATTGGTCTGCCTCGCCCTGGCGCAGGGAATCACCGCCAGCATCTTCAAGCGGTCCCACCGCCCCACCGAAGGAATTATCGTCGAACCCCTGGACTACATCAATCAGTATCAGCAGCAACTGTACCAGCCTCCAGAACAGACCTACCAGGAATACATGCAACAACATTGGCAACATCAACGGAGACAGCAGAAATCTCATTCATCCTCATCCTCTGAGAGCTCGCAGCAGCAAAGCAAAGAGTGGAACAATAATGAGCAACAAAAGTACATGACGCTTCGCTCCTCCGGGCAGAAATGGAACAAGCCCCTGTTCACAGCCATCATGAAGGTCCGAAACGACGTCGTCGAACCCTCTAATTTCGGCCAGGACATCATGTGGTCTCGTGACATCCAGATGCCCCTTAAACAGAAGAAGCAGCAACAACAACAACCGAATGTCGCTCAGCAGGAAATCGAGAAGATCTTCGCTGAAGCTCGGCAAGCCATGAAGCATCCCACTACCGAGGAGAAGGTCCAGTTCCACCAGGCGTTCACCTTGGCCACGGAGGCGCACAACGAAGACGACCATCTCAACGCCACAGAGCTGCTCAAGAAGTACGACTATCCCGTCGAAGAGCACACAATCAAGACTGACGATGGCTACTACCTGACCCTGTTCCGTATCCCACCTAAGAAGCAGATACCTGACGTCACCAAGAAACCTGTTGTATTCATGATGCACGCACTTATAGGCAGCGCTGATGACTGGCTGCTGATGGGACCTAACAAATCTCTCTCCTACCTTCTCTTCGACGCTGGCTACGACGTTTGGCTGGGCAATGCCCGCGGCAACAAGTACTCCCGCCGTCACGTGAGCATGCACCCCGCTATGAAAGAATTCTGGAAATACAGCAACGATAACATCGCTTGCACAGACCTGCCTGCCATGATGGACTACGTTCTGGAGACCTCTGATCAGGAGAAATTGTACTATGTGGGCCATTCGCAAGGCACGACTGCCTTCTTCGCGCTGATGGCTTCGAAGCCCGAATACAACGATAAGATCATCATGATGCACGCGCTAGCTCCGATGGTGTACATGCAGCACGTCCGAAGCCCTCTGATCCGCATGATCGCATCGACCAGCCCGTTCGAGCATAGTCTTCACCACAATATCGGCGACGGCGAGTTCAAGCCCAGCCAGGACTTGATCGCCACTGTCGGCGGCCAGATGCTGTGGAACGAAATCGGCTGCAAGAACGTCTCCTCCAACGTGAACTTCGTCATGTCTGGTGTTAACATCGAAAGCCTGTCTCCGGAGCTGACGTCCGTCATTATGGGCCACGTTCCCGCCGGCACGTCTACCAGAGTCATCAAGCAGTACGGCCAGCAATTTGCTGGTAAGGAGTTCCGCAAGTACGATTTTGGACCTGTGATTAATCAGAAGGTTTACGATTCCGTGGAGCCGCCTAAGTACGATATGCAGAACGTGAAAGCTCCTGTGACTCTGTACTACGCTGAAGAGGATTGGCTGGCGTCTCCTATGGACGTTACCAGGCTGCAGGAGGAGCTTCCCTCTGTGGTGACCGCCTACAAGGTTCCAGAGCCCCACTTCACCCATCTGGACTTCCAGTTTTCGACAAAGGCCCCTGAGCTCGTCTACAAACAGCTGATCGAATCCATGAATAACTCTTAAGTGAATGTAAATATTTTGTTATATAGATAAATAATTGTATGTATTGTGTGATGTTTTAAAATATGATTGACGAATAAATTATCCGTCCACCAAACTGCTGTTGTAATTTTTATGCCTTGGTAAATTAGGTAGGTTTTCTTTTAAACTTTAAATAGATATATAGGTACATTAGAGATATGCAAAGTCCTAATGTTCATCACATTGGAGTATAATAGAATAATTACTATCAATGAATAGAATACTTAATTGTGAATTGTGGTACACGCCACACTTTGTGAAAAGTTTTCACGCTGTTTTATAATCAACTGAGTACTAACAGGTATTAAAATGTACGTTTTTTTTTGCCAAATAGTTAGATACATAAAAAAATAACAAGCCTTTTTCATCATCAACGCACAGACTAAGATAAAACGAGAAATCCTAGACTCTATGCTGACTCTAGGTGAACAACATGTGAACAATAAGGACGGTTTTTTTGTTGTGACTAAGCTTTTGGTCTATAAGGTTGTCTGTTGGCCCCTGCAGCTATAACCGGACTTTGGGGAACGCAAAAGACGTTGAGTAGAACGGATTTTGCGAAATTTAAAATGGAGGACCATAGTTTGTAAGAAATTAAAAACTGTTTTCGTGCTACGCCAATTAAACTTGGTTGGTGTAAGTACTAAACATAAAAAATAAAGACCATGTATCAGGATTTTTCGAAAATCAACCCCTAAAAGGGTGAAATGGGGTTTTGAAATTACTGTAGCCTATGAGAGCGAAGCCGTACGGGAAATCTAGTGTGTGTACATCTATGGATTTAATAAGTGAGTCGCTTCGCTCGCCTTATATGAGCTAACACACCTGACAACCACCTTTCATTCCTCCAAGACAACCACGGACAACAGACCAACGAGAGAACAAATAGATAATAGTATTAAAAGAAAAAGAAAATACCCAAATATAAAAAGTAATGTGTCACTCCGGACGAAAAGTGAAATCCAAACTCCAAGTCTTGTCACTCCAAACAAAATCCAAGTTTTGTCACTCGTCAATAGGCTACAACTGGTATACGTTAACGTACACATACACAAACATACATACTTAATTATTACTTATATACTTACATAAACCCCAAAAACATAAGCCTCCATGTCCATGAGCAAAATACAAAACAGACCAAACCAATACCCGAAACCAATGCCCGAAGCGAAAGTACTTACTCTAAATTTTGAAGTTAGCAAATTTTATTCAAAGGACACAATTAAGTATTTATTCTTAGAAATAAAAATAAATGCATTCAAAGATTTTTTTCAAGTCATTTGCCGGGAATCGAACCCGCCAAATTTAGAAAATAAACATCTTGTTTTTTTTTTTTTTTTTTATGATACCGATCTAAAGGGTCAATCAATGGTGGTCAATCATAGGGAACAAATCTCTCTGATACATTGCATCTGACATTTGAGATAGACCATGAAAACTAGTTGAGTTTATTGACTGGTATTCACGGCTCTGGCAAGTGACTTTAAAAATATCTTTGAATGGTGTTTTGTCTAAAATAAAGAAATGATTGCCTTATTAAATAAATAATTCCTTAAGTATTGAAAGTTATTCTAATTCTGTACAACTCTCTGGATAACAAGCTGTCCTGAGCCTATGTCTACAATGATACGTGCTCGTTTTTCGGAAGGCCGTGCTATCCCGCGCCAACTCTTTCGCGCATTTACAACATTTTTGAAGATTAAAAATAAAGATACTGGACGTCAATAGCGCGTAGCTATTTACTCATTATTTACTAGTATAAAAAACAAGAATGACATAGAGGGAATTAAAAAAAATATAAGCCGTCAGTATCACTAGTTAGAATTAGGTTGCCTATTTTGTAGAGTAAATAACCTGTTATTTTGAGAGCTGTGGATTTAGTCAAATAAATAAAATATAAAGCATAAGCATAAGTTATTTGCCTGCTCTTCCGCCACATTTGTATTCAGTTTAAAAATGTTATGCAAATGTGGCGGAAGTGCAGACGGCAACGTATAATTCTTCATTCATTTTCTTTTAAAGTTGGGAAAATCATGGGAAAATCACAACAGATGGCGCTCTCTGTCAAGCCGTTTGCTGTCACTTGGAACGACCCACGCTTTGTTATGACATTTCACTGATGCATCTGTCATCATAGCGTTCTCTTTAGAGAGAGATACCGATAGCAAATCTGTCGCGTTAGAAAGAGAAAGATGCGCGGCGGCGCCGTAGCTTCCCGCCGTCCCGCAGCCAACAGTCGCGTTCTGTCTTGTTTGCTGTGCGTTGTAGCTGTGAATTATTTTTGTTTTACCGTTTTTGGTACTTTTAAATGACGCTTTCTTTTATGCAGTGGACATTGTGAGGGTTTAAGTAACACAGAGTGTAAATCGGTGTTCGCATGGATTGAGTGAGAACGATGTTACCACCCACGGCCGGTCTATCACAGGAACACCGCGACCGGCCCGAAATGGCGTATCAGCAGCGACGAGACGTAAGGGAAATAAGCAGGGAGATCCTCCGAGACGCCCGCATAGTGAACAGACAGTCAACATCCCCTGGAGGTGAGCCGGTTTCGATACAAAACGACGCCACGTTTCCGCCATGCTTGTCAAAATTGACATGATACGTCAAGGTGACATATAAACGAAAACAAAGCTATTTTCCGGGGTAAATCACAATAAAAAGTAATTATGCTTCTTTATCGGATGCAAATACAGCATTTTGCTGAGGATTTAGATGTGTTACGTCACCATGGGGCGCGTTCTTGTGAAAGAAAATGGCGCCAATGCTCTACATCGTTCGCTTATCATTCTGTTGTTTGCATATATTGGGAAAAAAACTCGTAGCAGGAGTTTTTGCTGAGTACTATGTTATAGTTAGCTGGTAGTTACATAATTTAGACTAAAGCCGTCGAACTTGGGTGAAATTGGCACGTGCTGGAGTTATTTTTAGATCTTTCATTTGGGTCGTGCTTTCCCCTGCGTAATCGCGATCGATATTCGTCACGATTTTCAACAAAACTCCGTCCTTTTGGTGTCATAAATAAGGTTTTTAAATAGGCGGGAATCTTAAAACATTGTTTGTTGTTGTTATTGGAATCTGGTTGACTTTTGTAAAATGTCGCTGTGACATAAAATTGACATGACAGCGGTCACAGTGCACAAAATGGCCGCTGTCAAGTCACCCACCGAAGTCAAATATCGGGCGATTTGATCACGCGCCCGTCAGACGGCGCCACTGGCTATTTATTTTTGTTGAATGATAATGAATTCATGAATGAATGTGTATGGTTGGGTACCACAAAACTTTTAGAAATTGAGGATAGGTTATTGTTATAACAGAACTAGTTATATTGTATGGTATCCTACAAGATGGACAGACCAAACATAATTACTAACTGGGCTGTACCGTGAGGTGCGTCTTGTGATGATTGTAAAGCTCAGCTGACAAACGCTTCGCGACCTTATCGCGCGGCGATACGGTTCGTGTCGCGCAGGGTTCTCTGCTGAACCTAACAATCATCGCAATAAGCAGCTCAAGGTACTGGTCCTGGTTTGCCCATTCCTGGCACTTTAAGGTTTGCGGCAGACAGGACATAATCCAGAGAGTGATCAAGGATTAAACCACTCCTAGTTTGTAGGACAAAAATATAGATACAAATATAAACAAATGCTGCTTTGTTCCCCATTGAGACAGACTTTCCATTAATAATTTTACGATATTGAAATCCATACCAAAATTTTATAATTCAGAGGAATATAGCTGCTGTCATAATAGGACTAATCAAAGCTTCTAAGTATAAAAATAAATATGATCATCTCGAGACAATGATCATTCGTGCGACTCAGATCTTTCTACATTAGAACTGTCAGTCCATACAAAATGTCAATAAAAATGCACAAAAACAGATACACCCATCTCTACCAAACTGTAGAAAGTAATGTTGTCTCTCTGCCTATCATATTTTACCTTTTCATCAACTATTTTGACACAGATTTTGATGAAAATTTAAATGGCTATATGGTAAACGTAGACTACGCCCCTCCTCATGATTCAGATGTTTTTTCTTTCGAAAAAGGGTTTTGAGCGTGTTTAGGTTTGTTTAGGTACCTACCACCCCCATATGTAAGGATCGGATCACCTGTGATTTCAGACAAGGGTGGGATTTAGGTACCTACCAACCCTGTATGTAAGGATCACATCACCTGTGACTTCAGACAAGGGTGGAATTAAGGTACCTACCAACCCCGTACGTAAGCATCACATCACTTGTGATTTCGGAATTTGCTCTAGATACATCATTCTTAACAATCTGTGGAGAAGGTACAGCCAGAGCCCAGACCGCCATCCAATTAAACAAGAGAAAGATATATTTTCGTCCTATTTCCCTGATTGGTCAACATTACCGAGTCCATGGGTCTATTAACACTAATTTTCGATTTACATAGGAAAACAAACCCTTATAACTCTTAAACCTACCTAATGGTTGACGGACAACTCCAGCCTGACCAACTCCAAACTGGTTGATCTTGAAACTTATAATTTCGCAAGAGTTCCTTTTATACATCATTAGTTAGTACAAGACATCCCTGGGGATTAGTTTCTGTGGAACTTTGTCATTTTTACTTTATATTCAACTAGCTGTAGTCATCCCATACGAAGATGGGATGACGACATTAGACTATCCTTGGGGCCATACTGGACAAGAGTGGCAGGAGACCGCAGTCAATGGAGAGAGTTGGAGGAGGCCTATGCCAAAAGGCACACCGAGCAGAGTCACATTTTATGAAAATAATTAAATACAAATTATACATTACTTACCAATGTTCGGAATAAATGGCTATAAATAAAAGCTGTTACCTGCGACTTTGTTCGCGTGGACCTATAAAAAAAAGTTGCCCATGACCATCCCCGACCTGCTATACCGTTTAGGTGTGATAATGCGACAAACACCCAGACAGAGTTACATTCTAATTTATAATATTAGTCAGAATAAGCTGTTTGCTGCACCTCGGTCTGGCTGCAAAACTGAAGTCGGGGGCATCAGCTAGTCTGATAGATGGCAAGAATGCAACCACAAGCAGTAATGCTTATTGTACGACACTGTGTACTTACAATAAGGGATGACATGTACTGTGTATGGGCGAGGTGATATTACACAATGGATGTAACATAATCCACTTAGTTGCAGGTGTGTCTTTTTATTTATAATCTCCTTCTGAGAAATTTAAATCAAACTGAAATTACCTATATAAGAACTAAATTTGTATGAATGTGTATGTCTATAGGTAGGTATGTATGTAGGGTATTTACGAAGGTAAATAAAATATTATAAGGTGCACTAGCTGATGCCTGCAACCACATAATAATAGTGCGACCCTCACCCGCATTTAATCGATTTTTAATTTATTTGTTGTTATGCTTTATTGCTTGTATGTATTACTGCGCCCCACGGTTTCACCCGCTATTCTACAGGAACCGAATATTTTTACAGGATAAAAAGTCCTGTGTTAATCCAGTGTGTAAGCTACCTCCATACCAAATTTCATTCTAATCCGTTCAGTCGTTACCAAGTTGAACGGGAACAAACACACTTAAATACTTACACACAAACTTTCGTTTATAATATTAGTGTGATGGTTTCTATGATTAGACCAAAAACAAAAAATGTTGTAATAGCATATTTTGCAAAAATTCAGCTTGATCAGTTCAGCCGTTTAGCCGATAACGCGACAAACTCCCAGGGACCCTATTCGGAGAAATGACATTTTATCTCGGTCACTCTCACTCCCATTAAATTCTAAATTAGAGAGACAGTGACCGAGATAAAATGTAATTTCTCCGAATAGGGTCCCAGACAGAGACAGAGTTACATTCGTATTTATAATATTAGTTAAGATATAGGTAATTGTGCTAGCAGAAGAGCGTGTAACGCGTCGCAGCGGAAAACTAAAGTTTGAAAAACGACATACCTAACTACCTAGTATGTATGTCATTTCATGACCATAAAATTAGAACTTAAATTGAGACTGATATGTTGTTTTCTAAGTCGAGTCTTAAACATCTAGAAAAAATAGTGTAATCTTACAAAACCTTGGACCGACGTATTCGATACGTTAATGAAGGCCCCATATTTGTAAAACAATGTGTGTCAACGGTGAACAATGACGGGGTCAAGAGAATGTGTCGTCGCCCCCCTCGTCTCGCCGCGCTCGCGCCGCGCGCACTGCCAGCGCTATTTTAGCACCGGGACGGCCGTTGGGAAATGCTTTGGAACTGGCTCCCCAATTTGATAAACTGGTGGCCCTTTGCAAAAAAATTTAATGCTTTCCAAATGGCTATCATACTAGCTTGCTCGCACGGCTTCGTTAACAGCTAGGTACACCATTTCATCTCCTTAGATGTTGATTTTCGAAAAATCCTGAGACATGCCTTTCTTTATTTTTTACTAGCTGCGCCCCGCGGTTACACTCGCCATTCTACAGAAACCTAGTATTTTATTACCGGAATAAAAAGTAGCCTATTAGATGTGTTAATCCAGGATTTAAGCTACCTCCATTCCAAATTTCATTCAATTCCGTTCAGCCGTTACAGAGTGGAACGGGAACAAACACTTACATACTTACCTACTTACACACAAACTTTCGCATTTATTATATTAGTGTGACTAGCTGCGCCCCGCGGATTCACCCGGTATTCTACGGAAGTCGAATATTTTTCCGGAATAAAAAGTAGGCTAGGTACGTGTAAAATATTCGATTCCTGTAGAATAGCGGGTGAAACCGAGGGGCGCAGCTAGTATGCAATAAATAAAGGCACATGCATCGCATGTACTCTTCCTAGATTGTGTTACTATCAAACGCGTACGATCGTACACAAATACAATGACAACACACGGCTATGGCGTCCTTGAGACCCTCAACGTCGCGGGGTCACTAACCCCGATCGATGCTCGCCCACCCCCTCTACGTAATGTTTACGGAAGTCTGCTTTGACAGATGACGCCTTCTCACAATAAATTGCCTGTAAACTTAGATTATCATCTGAGCTTGCAAACGAGATTGGCGAGTGAATAATGCCGAACAATCTAGATAGGTATGTCTCTTGCCTCGGGATTCTGAAACGTTTAAAATTTGACCACAGTTTAATTCTAATGATGGATTTGTCTGGCACTTAGCAAATGACAAAGACAGCAATAGTCTTAATTTGTTGTCATAGTTAACGAACGTTTCAGAATCCTGAAGAATTTTTTGGATAAGTATGTACGTTTTGATGCTCATTGTAGATACGCACTTACACACCTGTTTGGAATTTAATAAAATCAGGTACTATTTTAAGGCGGCACCATTTTGCGGCCTACACTTGAGGTCTAAGCGCGCGTCGTTCGAATTTGGTAAGGTTATATTCTTACCATTCGAAGATCGCGCGCCTCGAACTCTGCATAAGAATAGCGAAACTCTATTGTAGGCCGCTGTATGGTGCAGCCTTAAGAATTCTCAATACCGTTGGAACCAATAAATTATCGAAGCGATGGAAGTCGAAGCCGTTTCTAGATATTTGCTTAATAAGTAAAATATCCCTGTTGTTTGTTTCGCTGAGCAAATACTGGTATCGCTTGCAAAATTCATGAGTCGACATAGGTACGAAATCAGGTCACGCGTGCTTACACTCGAAAAATATGGTTTATGTCGTTGTGTTTTATTGACCTACGTATATAATGCTATTTACAATTCTACACCAGTACATATTTATGGATCGAGTTGCTCAATATTGTATCTGTTTTTCGTTTATTGACATCTTTACACGATTTGTTTCTTATTCTTTTTATGGGCGACTGTAGCTGCCATTATGAATCATTATCAGCCCGTAATCGCCCACTGCTGGGCATAAGCTTCTTTTGTACGTCAAACATACTGGTCTTGTCCATAGCAGGTTCGACCCGTGATTTTCACAATATCTTCAATCCACGAGCCGAGTGCATAGTGTGAGTTTTGCAATTGTGTTTATAGCAGTGCCATCTAGATGGCGCTGCTGTTATTTCATACAAATCGTTACGTTAACGCGATCGAGTAGGTAGGAAAAACTCTAACTAGGCCATTATGCGTTCCCTTGGAGCCCTCGGTCAATCACCAAGGCAGGCCACCGGGGGGTTTTGGTGGGTATAATCCCACATAATCCAGCTGCTCTTCAAAGCAGTCAGGCATCTTGTGAAGACATAAAACTAGTCAAAAAAAAAGCCAATATGAAGGGCGATCGAGACGCTTCGTTTATCGGTACGGCTACCAATCCGTCAACGTTTCAGTCCACCTGACTTTGCCTGCCTAAATTAATATCGTAAGAATATTTTTTATTTATTCATATTGTTTTAAGAAATATTCTTGTCAAAGTACATAATATACCTATGTATACTCTACTGAAAGCCACCTGTTCATTTTACGTTTATCTAAGGGAACATCTTACACCTTACACCGCATTTCTTTATTTATACCAAGATGTATGTTCGCGTCTGATGGTAAGCTTCACATATAGGCTCATCCCGGCTTCTGGGTAACCACTAGCCAGCCCAAAAGCCATAGTATTTAGCCCGATCGAACGTATTATGATATAAAAATTAACAACATTTTCTTATAAATTACTGTAGGCGCAGTAAGCATTGCACCTTACAGCGATAAGGCCGCCAATTTTGGCTTAGTTTTTATACCTAGGCTACTTGACGTCAACTCCCTTCGGAGTAGTTCGAGCGAGATGCCTATAGGTTCTTAAAAGCCCCATCCTTTCCAGTGACCGTCCGCGAGCGCTTCAACTCCACGTCCTCAACCGACGACAATGAGAGCGGCACAGAGGGCGACGTGGACCTCTCGCGGCGCATGTCCCACGGAGGCCCGCCGCCGGGGCTCGTCGCGATCCGCAAGCGGCGCGGCAACCTGCCCAAACACAGCGTCAAGATACTTAAGAAATGGCTGTACGACCATAGATATAACGCCTACCCCAGCGACGCCGAAAAGATCACGCTCAGCCAAGAGGCTAATCTGACCGTATTGCAAGTAAGTTAACGTAGATAGTACAGTTCTTTTGTGTAGAGATGCAGGCTCGACGGCATCAGCAAGAGCCGAAATACACCAAAGAGAGCTCTACGAGCACAGATATGACGCCACAGATCACACTAGATACCGCATTACGAGATTCGTTGTTCCTACAAAAAGTCACCAAAGTTTGAGAAGGGCGCGGGTCGCGACCAAGCGTTCTCATTGGCTATCTCAAGGCTACGCCTACTCGCGCCTAACAATCTAACCAACCAGAGTAATTATAAGTGTATTTAGACTGATGCGTGGTCAGCTTCGAACGTCCTGAATGCAGAATCTAGGATGTGATCTGTGTATAACGCCTAATAAACATACGGACTTCTATTTTGTTTGTATTTATAGACAGAATCGTTGTTCTTAGGTATGCAACTGGTTCATAAACGCGCGGCGGCGTATCCTGCCCGAGATGATCCGCAGCGAGGGTCACGACCCTTTGCACTACACGATCTCGCGGCGCGGGCGCAAGCAGCCTGGCACCAGCGGAAGCGGCGGTGGCGTCGTCGTCGCCTCCTGGGACGGCGTCGAGGGCGAGGTTCGTTGGCTACAAGAGTGCAAGTTGCATGCGAGAGTGGCAATGCATTTTGTTTCAAAAGGCTGTTAGACAGTCGAAAGACCCGGTGCGGTCGGGTCGTTAATGTTACAGTTTGGATGAGATGGGTAGCATTCTCAGAACAGTACAAAAGCCATAGTGTTGCTAGGATGGCATCGACGACGAGGTAGGAAGGACTTCCTTAACGTTTTATGGCTTCAGCAACTAGTATCACTATTCTGTCTGTCCAATATTGTCCATTTCATGCTAGCTACATGAATGGTATAATTGACCAAGCGAAGCGAAGGTCTCAGCTGGGACAAATCGGCATTAGTATGTATGTTTGTGTGTATATTTGTCCGATGATAACTTGCGAACCGTTGATCCGATCTTCATGAAATTGTCGCAAAATTCATTTTCATGAACCTATGATGAGTAATTAAGCTGTAATTAACAAAAAACGCAAGAAAACTTGAATTTGCTGCACTGAGCGAAACTTTGCACCTTAACTTTAACCTTATTACCGAACTTGACACTGCCGATTCACCCTATACAGGGCATTGCATGTTTACTGATGATTGACCGAACGAAGCGAAGGTCTCGGAGTTTACTGGGACAAATCGGCATTTATATGTATGTTTGTGTGTATATTTGTCCGATGATAACTTGCGAACCTTTGATCCGATCTTCATTAAATTTTGTAGGCAAGTAGTTCATTTCAATACAATTTTTAAGTTCGAATATGAGCTGAATCGGTCCAGGTGTTGTGAAGATATAGAGGTCTCGAGGTCTCAGTTCGCCGCGAACTACTGGTTATTTCTAATATAAATACAATGTTGATCTGTAGGAGGGTGCAGAGGTGTCCAACTCCGCGGACTACACGGACGGGCTGCTCGTGTACCCGAGCGACGGCGATGAGGCGGCCGAGCCCGAGGAGGGCTACTCGTCGAGCGCCATCAGCGAGGAGGAGGTCAAATATGACCCCTCGGTGTGGCAGTCAGTGATACGGTACGGCCCGCAGGACAAGGAACTGCACCCCGCGGCACGGGGGTGAGTGTGGCGCCACCCCTCCTGACATCCTACATCATGAGCTACGTCATACGTCACATGTCACCCTCTCACTTCAATTAAACTCTTACGCCGAAACGTTAGTTCCAACACCACGGAAAAAAAATGAACAATAATATTTTTTTAAAACGGTAGTATAATGGGCGGCCTTATCGCCTAAAGCGACAGCTAAGAAAGTTGAAAGTTGTGACAGCTACGAACAATATTTTCGGTGTGACACGTCAGCGATGAAGTCTAACACAGACGAGAAGCTGCACTCCTTTTGTAGTGGAAGGACTCTTTTTGAGAGTTCGCATGGTTTTGCAAAATTCTTGATGGCATTGACCTGTTAACGCCAAGCTTGAGGCTTACCATCAGGCGAGCGACTTCCTCGTCTTGTCACTCAGTTGCACAGCAAAAAAAATACGAGTCTCCATCGTATCAAACACGCCATAACACAAATGATACCCTCCCAAATCTCAGGGCGACGTGTTACGCCATACTGAACCCTATCTTACGCCACACATCACCTCTTCATCAGACTATCGCAAGCCATACTTTTATCAGCAAATTACATAATTAACTCCCTATACCTTAATTCATTAATTTGCCATGTAACCTTGACAATACAAAAAAAATATTCAGAAGAGAATATACAATCACAATAAGTATGTACTGAATACATCTCTTATCTTTATACTTTCGTATTCAATTGTCTTATATGTAAAATGTATATGTATGTATAGGCGGGAATCGAACCCACAACCTACAGCTCAAAAGGTGGAAACCACAGATCGCACTAGATACCGCATTACGAGATTCGTTGTTCCTACAAAAAGTCACCAAAGTTTGAGGCGCGGCGCGGGGCGCGGGGAGTGCGACCGAGCGTTGTCATTGGCTATCTCAAGGTTACGCCTACTCGCGCCTAACAATCAACCAATCAGATTAATTTCTTATAAGTGTATTTAGACTGATGCAGAATCTAGGGTAACCCTTCCACTAAGCTACAAGGCTAGTCATCGTTCTATGTATTTATTTATTATTAAATGAATAAATAAATGTAAACAATTGTTGTATGTAGTAGAGTAGATTACATGATGTGTGGCGTGGTTAACGCGTGTCCCCCCCGCAGCGGCGCGGCCGTGGTGGCGGTCCGCACGCGCGACGAGGACGGCCCGCCCGCCACCTCCACGCCGCGCGCGCGCCAGCCGCGGCGCACCATACAGGTACTATACTCCATCCATCACACTAATGTTGCGAAAATGCGAAAGTTTGCGTGTAAGTATGTACGTGTGTTTGTTCTCGATCAACTCTGAACGGGTTTGAATGAAATTTGGTATGGAGGTAGCTTACACCCTGAATTAACACATTGGGTACTTTTTATCCTGGAAAAATATTCGGTTTCTATAGAATAGCGGGTGAAACCGCGGGGCGCAGCTAGTCCTTTATATTTATAAAAACTGTTATTTAGGTAGCTAACATCCACGGACTGCAGACCAACGAGAGAAAAATATATTTATCTCTCTATCACATAAGTTTGTTAGACGGCGATCGGCGTCAACTTGTTACATATGGCCAAGCGGCCAACCCTTCAAACTTGCCATACAATAGCTCCTACGTGATTATTACTGTATAGGATGAATTTTTTTTTTTATATTGGTGTTGTAGGCCTGTAATTTTGTTATATATGTGTTGTAAGTATGTAGGTTGTTACTCAGATTTGATGTGTAATTTCTAGAGTAGGTTTAAAATGCTTCTGGTACTCCAATTTCTATTTCATAAGTGCTGTGTTTTTTATCCGACCGCCCAAGATTCAGTTATTAGTTTTGGGTGTTTGTAAGTTTGTGTGTTCCTGTTTATCCTAACCAATATTATAATTCAGAGTAATATAGCCGTAGTCGTATCAGAAACAATAAAGCTTCGAGGTATAAAAATTAATACGTTCTTCTCGAAGAAAAAAAATCTCTTGCGCGAATCAGAACTCAACTTTTTTTGACACAAATAAATGAAGGAATGAAACGATTGTGTATTTGTGTACCGATCCCCAGCTAGTGGAGAAGGCCGGCGCGGGCGAGGGCGAGCGCGACAAGTTCAAGTGCCTGTACCTGCTCGTGGAGACGGCGGTGGCGGTGCGCCAGCGGGAGAAGGAGGCCGAGGAGGTGCCCGTCTAGGTACTTACTGCACTCGGCTCTGCTCTGTCACGATAAGGCCGCCCATTATACTGCCGTATAGCATTGTATAGTCAAACTATTACTATTATGAATGCGAAAGTTTGTGTGTAAGTAGGTAAGTTCCTATTCAACTCTGTAACGGCTGAACGGATTTGAATGAAATTTAGTATGTACGTAGCTTATACACTGGATTAATACATAGGCTACTTTTTTTCTTTTTTGACTGAATAGGAAGGAACGACAATATATTGTCCTTTCATCGTCATTGTTGGACGGAAAACGACCACGGCTGGACAAGGGCCTTCCCCAAAGGGGAGGGAGTATGCCATATTCCCCACGCTTGGCAGGCGACTTGGGTATCGCAGAACGCTCACCGTTTATTAAAAGGACCTTGCTACCGATTGTCGTTTGAACAATAACTAGTAGTTCGCGCCGAACTGAGACCTCGCGACCGCTATATCTTCACAACCCCTGGACCGATTCAGCTCATATTCATCGAACTTAAAAATTGTATTGAAATGAACTACTTGTCTACAAAATTTCATAAAGATTGGATCAACGGTTCGCAAGTTATCATCGGACAAATATACATACAAATGCCGATTTGTCCCAGTAAACTCTGAGACTTCGCTTCGCTCGGTCAATAATTTGAACCTTTTCTTTTCCAGCAGAAACTTGACAGAAAGTAAACCGTGAAAGTACAGCGGGCGGTTCGAGGCAAGCCCCGGCTATGAAGGCAACAAGCGAACTTCCACTAACAAAGGATCACCGTATGTTTCTCGACTCTGTTCCTGGCTAACGTAAAGATGAATAGGTTTAATAGCAGCATAAAGCCTGCTCCTCCCGCGCCCGCGGAGGACGCGGGAGCTGTCAGCAATCGCCCAGTCGCCATCGGCGAAAGTTTGGTTCATTGGCGGACGGTGATTGGACGTCCGCTGATCACCGCCGAAGCCGCGTCTTGGCAGGCAGGCTTCGTGCATTCTATGGTACTTTCTACCACAGGCTCGATACACGGCCCTGCTCTGATTTTTGCGAAAAGGATAACCAGGAATAAATTGCAATGGAGTACACGGAATAAACTACTTAGGTCACATAGTTCGTCTCTTGTACTCCCGTGAAAGGACAGCGTGAAATTTTATATGAGAGTCGGTCCAAGAGCCGCCTCTAATGAAAAGGTATATGTATAAATTCAAAAAGTATAAAATGAAAATGGCCTTAAATATCACCTACTTGTTTTAATAAAATAATCGTGATATCGTCGGTATTGATTACGTAGATAATGATGTACCCACGAAATATGGAAATCAATATAAATCTATGAACCAAAGGACATAGCATTACTCGAAATCGCTCGGGCAGATTCCGATGCCCGTCTGCGTACTTGAACACTATACATATACTTGACTATATAATTATATACTATACACACTAATAATAAATAATAATAATAAATCATTTATTGGCCAAAAATTTAGATACTACGTAATAACAATTTATCCAACTAAGTATAGTGAGCAAATACTACACTACTCACTACTACACATTTTATTTGGCGTATGTCTTATTGCGGCTCCTGGACCACGTTCGCCCACTGTCCTTTAGGTCTAGCTATAATTTTCGAAGAAAAATAAGATCTGTCACGTGTGTAGAGGCTTTTATACCATAATATCGTACCGTACTATATGTACATGTAAGTTTACGGAATATTTATACCAATGTGAAGATTTCAATGATAATATGAAGAGAATTCTGTTAAAACTAAATCTAGTTTAAAAATGCCTTTTATATTGCAATAATGAAAAGTTAGCGAATAAGTTTATTTTTGATTGAGCATTGTAAGATTTAAGTTATCAGTATAAAAGGATATATTTAATAGTTTATTTTTCTGGGCAAATGCCTTTATTTACTAAACAAAATACATACAAACCAAAACAAGCTTTTTTTTACTAAGGCTGGGTTGCACCATATTCCCAGTTAAAGTTACTGTTATAGTTACATTAACTATTATAACTTTAACCGAAGCTCAATTATTAAGTGTTTCGAATTTCAGCTTCACTTCATAAGGTTTTTGATATTTATCTTTAATATCTGAATTTTCAACCGTACTCCATGAAGTGTAGCTAGCATGTGATATCTGTCATTTTAACCATAGTTAAAATGGTGCAACACTTTTTTTGTTTAACGAGAGTTTTAACTGCTTTTATGTTCGTTGAAAGTTAACCTAGATGGTGTAACCCAGCCTTAGCCTACTACACAAAACGAACAATTGTAATACCGAAAGACCATTGAAGGTGTAAAGATAATCCTAATGCTCAAGACCACTACCGGTCGGCAGCGTACTCAGCTCGCTGGCGGCATTACCAATAAGTTATGTTAGCACAGTTACTGAGATTTGAGGTTTATATTTTATTTTTACTATCCTCGACCTCAATCGTAAGTTGAAATATTAAAAAATAACTACATACAGATTGATAGATTGATTTAGTATATCACATATCTTCACTTCCGGCGAAATTCGTGCAAGCTGTCATTTGATCGTGTGAGTTAACAATAAATGGCCATTTTGCAATAACCCGTTCAAAGTTCGTGCTAGCGTCGCATAAACTTCCCTGACACACGATCCGCCGCGTCGCCAGAAATATGCAATAACTTACGTAAACAGCTATTTAGGTATTTTGCTAAAACGCCGACAGCTTCCATGATCATCATCATCATCAGCCTTGCATCAACTGCTACGCTTAGGCTGACACAAACATTATAACCAGTAACTACATAACAACTCTTACCTATTCCCTTGACGCGAAAATGTTACGCCTAGGTTTGGATCCTAGAATGAATGAATGTATTAATGAATGTTGAGTTGCCCAATCGTCATCATCATCACCCAGAAAACGTCTACCGCTGAACAAAAGCCTACCATTTGCATCAACTGGCTATCCGCGACTTTCACAATGTCTACCGGGAGGCCTACCTTCGCTGCGTCTTCCTGTACGTTGTCGACACTTTCTTCCCCATCGATTATCGGTTCTTCGCCTAAAAAGCGCGATAAATTACCCCGTCTCGCATCCTGTGCGGTGAATATTTTTAAGATAGGTTTTCTCCATGCGCTGTCATGCAGTTTTGTTATCTTTGCTTGTTGATTACAATAAGTCATTGAGCTGCAGCCCCTGCCAATGAACCCTGTTTGATGTCATAATCGCGTACCCTTTACCCCTCCGCTTTTTTATATACTAATAATGACAATTTAATCTATATGACTATGACTAACAATGATATAGGGTGTTTTTGGCGGGCACGTGAAAAGTCATGTCGCGTCATTGTATTATTTTCCACAACTTGTGTTATTTCGAGTGTTCATGTGTAAAAGCGCTGGATATTTATTCGTTAAGTGTCAGTGAACGTGCACGAGTGTTGGTGAATAGTATAATGTCTTGAAACGTGACGATTCGTGCTGTTGCCAAATCTCCATAGAAACCTCTAGTAAAGTTTCCACCACTTTACTACGGCATGTCTTGGACTTGAGCGTGAGTTAGTTTGCTTGACTTACCCCCGAATACTGAAACGTTTATTAAATTTGACAACAGATTAATTCTAATACTGCCTTTGTTTGGCACTAAGCAAATGACAAAGGCAGCAATAGACTTAATCTGCCGTCAAAGTTAAGAAACGTTTCAGTATTCGGGGGTTAGACTATGACTGAGGCTTGTTTTAATTGTGTAATATTTGACTTCACTTGAAATATTAAAATACTTGACACTGGTTAAATAAACAACTGTGGAGCCAAGCATTAAAAAAAAACAGTGACATGAGCAGTGCGTTCTTGCAGGGGAACTAGTTTGTTCTAAAATAAACTATTTTGTTCATGGAGTTTTCGGTATTTATTTCGTTTTAACAATACGCAAACGAGTCCCAAGCTAACGTTTGAATTATTGCGGTGCTGCCATGCGCACGAAAAATCGTCCATTTTGGTGGGAGCTTAAACCGCTGGTGATTGTTCGGATTGTTAGTAGCAGAGTCTGGTTCGAAGCGTCGCAGGTGTGCCTCCATCCCAGGGATTCCCAAATTATTTTGGGCAAGAGACCCCTTCTCCAAAATGAACCGATACCTCAGAGCCCTATAGCCAAATTACTTTAAAAATCCTATCTCCAGTTTTTTGAAAGTACAACAATGATACTTCCTACCTACGATATTAGTCGTTCTTATAACAAGTTGACGACTTACACAGTTTTAAATAAAAACTTGAGGTCAGTTTTCGACCCTTGTGAAACCGATATCGACCCCTTGGGAATCCCTGCTCTATCCTATACGTTATACAATTGCTAATATTAACTGCCTGTAGAATTCTATATTAACTATATCACGTATAGTCCGTTTTTGGGGCTAGTCACTTTACGGCAGACCGGCTTGCATTGAAGGTCGCGGCGTTGTTATGCAGAGCTCGAAGCTCGCTTTCGATTTTGGTTAAATTACATAACCTTATCGAGTTCGCGCAAAAACAAAAACGCGGGCTTCGACCTCCGCATAAGAATGGCGCGACCTGGATCGGCCGTGAAGCCACTAAATGGTCTGCCGTTAAGGTGCGTCCGCATTAGTCATTGTATCACTATCCATTATTCCTTGATTTCATATCGCATGACATCAAATCAAGGCTAATGGAACAGTGATACGACTAATGAGAACGTACCCTTAGAATCTAAGATATATAATATTACTAGCTGTTACCCGCGACTGCGTTCGCGTGGACCTACAAAAAAAAGTAGCCTGTGTCCGTCTCCGACCCTTAAGGCCCGGCTCCCCTGATTCTTGCCATCTCGTTCACAATTTTTTTTTTATATAAAAATGACTGAGAAGAAAGTAGATTTTTTAAATCATTTAATATCTTAATGTTAATGTTTTAAGTTTTTAATTTTACGAAGGAGTAGTAAAAAAAACGGTTCTGTTGTTTTTTTTTTTTGTTCTCCCTCGTGAAATAAAAAAAATAATAACACGAAAATTGTTTTAAAACTTTGGAAATGGCAACTAAACATTTTATATGATACTCTTCGTAATTTGTTTATTTTAAAAGATGTTGAAAACGTGCAAACGAGATAGGTGAATCAAGGAAGCTGGTTTTTAAGCCATATCTATATAAAAATTCAGGTCGATCCGTTCAGCCGCTTAGCTGTGACAACACGACCAAACACCCAGACAGAGTTACTTTCGTATTTATAATGTTAGTTAGGATTGTCTCGATTTATAAACACACTAATATTATAAATGCGAAAGTTTGTGTGTATGTAAGTGTGTTTGTTCCCGTTCAACTCTGTAATGAATGAAATTTGATATGTATTTGGCGTATACCCTGGATTAACACAAAGGCTACTTTTTATCCCGGAAAAATATTCGGTTTTTGTAGAATAGCGGATGAAACCGCGGGGCGCAACTAGTCGTATATAACTGTTATGATAACTTTATAAGATATTTTACTAGCTAAAAATAATGTAATATAATAATAATAATAGCTAAAAATTGAGTCCGGATACCTATTTTGTTTAATTATTGTAGCTTATATGTCAATCCAGGGTATAAGCTACCTCCATACCAAATTTCATTCAAAACGCACAAATATTTGCATTTATAATATTAGTGTGATACATAAAAGCACAGAACTGTCCGATATCATTTCTATCCGGTTTGTAGACGATTTTCCCGTTGGGCATCTCTCTTTTACGCAACTCTCATCATAATCGAAAATAGGAATAAAAAAAAATTGAATTATATTTTGTAACGTTTTGAATTTTCCTATTTGGAATCATTGAGTTATGTACTACGTACTAGAGGTATGCATTAAACTGCGATGTCCAATCTAAATCAGGCCACTTACTCAACTTCACTCGCTAGATATCGCTTTGTGAACACGTTGAAACAAAAATGATCGTATTCGAAGTATTCGATAACATGTAAATAGATATTATATGTAGGATAAAAAATAACGTAGCATCTAGACGGATTGACTTTATCGTTTGTTTTACAAAACTAGGTTTAACATAGCATTGGGAAATTCATGTCAAATCACGGTATTTGTTTTATCAAAAGTCATACGGCACTGTTGCCTTTTCTGACAGTAATATTGAATTTTTTCATTATCAAAAGGTTTATTTGCCGCTAAAATATACTGTTCTGGAAGAAGTGGCAAGAAAAACATTTCAAAAAAATGCATTTTATTATAATAAATAGTGGCGTCGATTCTCTGGCACCACTCATGAATGATAGGACTAAAATAATCTGCGAATCTTTTTATTTTAATGTGTGAGACAAGATAGGCAAACTTTATGTGAGTCTGTGATAAATTTCAAGATGCTTGATATCATAGTTCCTGAGATAATACGGACCAACACACCGAAGTCACCATAAATAAGGGTTTTATTTTTTTACCATTTTGGTATGGGACCCTAATGATGGTATCACAGAATCGACATAATTTTTCTTGGCATTTCTTCCATGTGCATTACACAAAGAGTTATTTAAAGTTTCGTCCCGTTTTGTTTATTTTCTGTATTTAGTGGGATCAATTGTGATGAGAAAAAAAAAAGATGATGAATGTTTATTTTAGTGAATATTAATTAACTTTCGTTTAACAATTAGTATTTATCAATGTTGTGTTACATTTTTAAATCATTAGATTGATCTAGGGAAGTGAAATACTGAAAATAAATGACATGGGACGAAACGCAAGTAATCAAGTCTTGCAAAAAAACAAATGCAGGATGTTCGGTAGCTGCGCGCGAGGTTGAGGGATAACATAATAACATTTCAAGCGTTTTAAAGCTATAATTCTCGTTAGAGAGTTAAAGCTTAATCTGATCGTTTTTTTCTTCTTCTGTTGAAAATGCTTAAGAAAAATATTGGCAACGTGCTCTTAATGGCTTGCGCTATCATCTTCATAGCGGTGGGAGCACGCACGCCACACATTCTTATGGCGCGGGTTCGAACCCGGGCGGGCCCGTACCAATGAGTTCTTTGGAACTTACGTACGGATATACCACTGGCTTATCGGTGAAGGAAATTAACCTGAGGAAACTACATATTTCCGGAGAAGAAATTCGATGGCGTATATGAATCCGCCAATCTGGACTAGGCCAGCGTGGTGGATATGGCCGATATCCCAATAGTGGGATGCTTAAAGGCTGTTGCAGAGATCATGTTCTTACAGCTTTGCACCTAACTAACAAACAACCTATTTTATAAATCGAAATACACTTAATACCAATATCACATCAAGTAAACGTCGAAGCAATGATCTGTTATGTTTATTAGCATCACAGCCCAGTTTTTATTCGTTTGATAATTTAATTAACTTTATGTATCGTGTAGATCCGACATGAAGAGTCAATTTAATTTTAGTTGTTAAGAGCCTAAGATAAAGTTTGGTTTATATTGTAAGCAAGGTGTCCTTTTCTTTCTTTACCTGAGTACAATAACTTAGCCGTATGTAGGTACATATTTTAGTGTTTTTCGTTCTTGTAAATATGATTCGTGTAATGTGTAAGACCCGTAACTCGTTAGGTAGTGATTTAATAAAATGATTTCGCTAAAATGTTTGTTTTATTTTGTAGCACTCATTCCTAGTGCTTGATTCGAGGCTAGTTTTCACGGATGCAAGTTAGTGCTAGCACACACTAGCAGCACCTAGTAGCTAGTAATTCTGGCTTCGTAATAGTGGTAGGGCTCTCATGCCGAGTCCGCCTGGGGAAGTACCACACCTTTGCCAGTTATTCAACCGTCAAGCAGTAGTGTGCAAGCATTACTGTGTTCCGGATGAAGGGCAATGTTTCCAGCGTAATTACTGGGCATAAAGAGATTTTACATATAATATCTCCGGCGACCCGGTCATGTCCTCAAACTGAGACCAGAAACACCGAAGGACGGGTAGCAGCGTCCTATAGCGAACGGTGAACGTTCTGCGATCCCCAAGCCGCCTGCCAAGCGTGGGGATTATGGCAACCCCCCCCCCCCCCACAATGATAGACAAACTGAAACCGCGGCCCCCAGTCCCCGGCAGCTCCTCTATTCCTGGCCTAGGTAGCGGGTCAGGTAACGGAGGAGCAGGGGGTGCGAAGAATCCCCGGCAGATGCCCCGCTACCACCCCCAACGGACTTTGGCCCTGGCCACACACAACGTCCGCACGCTGAGGACTGACGAGAGGATTGTAGAGCTGGAGGAAGAATTGAGCAAGTTGCGATGGGACATCATAGGCCTATCTGAAATCCGACGAGAGGGACAGGATACGATAGTCCTAGATTCCGGCAACATGCTCTTCTTCCGGGAAGGTGAACAGAAATCCCAGGGTGGTGTTGGGTTTCTCGTCCGTAGGTCCCTCATCAACAACGTAGTTAAAGTCGATAGTGTGTCGTGCAGGGTAGTATACCTTATACTCCGAATCACCGATCGGTATTCGTTGAAGGTCATACAGGTATATGCGCCGACCACGACACACCCTGACAATGAAGTAGAGGCTTTGTATGAGGAGATATCCGAGGCGATACATACCTCCGAAACTCACTTCACCGTTGTTATGGGGGATTTTAACGCGAAGGTGGGCTCACGGAACGTCGATGAGTTGAGAGTGGGATTGTATGGGTACGGGCAACGGAATCGGAGGGGCCAGCGGTTGGTCGACTTCATGGAAAAGGAGGGTCTATATTTGATGAACTCCTTCTTCCAGAAGCGGCCATCCAGGAAGTGGACGTGGATAAGCCCCGATGGTTCGACCAGAAATGAGATTGACTTCATCATGACGACCGAGAAGCGAATATTCAATGATGTCTCCGTGATCGCTAAGGTGAAAACCGGTAGCGATCACCGCATTGTCAGAGGCTCGTTGAATATCAATGTCAAGCTTGAGAGGTCGCGTCTGGTGAAGTCTACGCTCCGTCCTGGTCCTGCCCAAATCCAGAACCCCGAGAACTTTCAACTCGAATTGCATAATCGCTTCCAGAGCCTAGCCGAATGCCAGAATGTGGACGAGTTAAACAATGGGTTGGTGGAAGCTGTTCAAGCAGTGGGGTCCAAGTTCTTTAAGACCCCACGCCGGAAAAGACCTCAAAAGCTCTCAGACAGAACCATTAACTTAATGGAAGACCGGACTGAGATGCGACTGCAATCTTCAGCTGATATGTCGGAATATGGCAAGCTTAATAGACGAATCTCGAAGTCTATGCGACACGACTTGCGATCCTATAATACAAGTTGTATTAAGGACGCCATCGAGCGGAATCAGGGCTCCAAAGTGTTCGCAAAGAATTCGTCTATCGGGCAAAGCCAAATGACGAAGCTGAAGATCGAGAACGGCAGTATCATTTCGTCGAAAACGGAGATTCTGAGAGAGCTCGAGAGGTTTTACGGACAGTTGTACACCTCGACACGAGAACCCATTGTCAGTAGAGCTCAGGACTCCAGAGCCGAACTGACCCGACACTACACCGAGGACATCCCAGACATCAGCCTAGACGAGATTAGAATGGCTCTTAAGCAGCTTAAAAACAACAAGGCGCCGGGTGATGACGGAATAACGACTGAGCTTCTGAGAGCGGGTGGAAAACCGGTACTTTTAGTCCTCCAGAAGTTATTTAATTCCGTCATACTCGAGGGTAATACGCCAGAAGCATGGCACAGGAGTGTGGTGGTGTTGTTCTTCAAAAAAGGTGATAACACCTTACTGAAGAATTATAGGCCCATCTCGCTCCTGAGCCATGTTTACAAGCTGTTTTCGAGAGTTATTACGAACCGTCTCGAACGCAGGTTTGATGACTTCCAGCCTCCCGAACAAGCCGGTTTCCGTAAAGGCTTTAGTACCATGGACCACATACACACGCTCCGCCAGATTATACAGAAAACCGAAGAGTATAATCGGCCATTATGCCTGGCGTTTGTGGACTATGAGAAAGCCTTCGATTCCATCGAGACCTGGGCGGTATTGCAGTCCCTTCAGCGATGTCATATCGACTATAGGTATATCGAGGTGATGAAGTGTTTGTATAGGAACGCCACCATGTCAATCCGGTTGCAGGACGAGAGCACGAAACCAATCCAATTGCAGAAAGGCGTGAGACAGGGAGACGTTATTTCTCCGAAACTGTTCACGAACGCATTGGAGGACGTTTTCAAGCTCTTGGACTGGAACGGATACGGCATCAACATTAATGGCGAATACATCACTCACCTTCGTTTTGCCGATGATATAGTAATCATGGCAGAGTCGCTAGAGGACCTCAATAACATGCTCAACGACCTCAGCAGCGTTTCTCAACAGGTGGGTCTTAAAATGAACATGGACAAGACGAAAATCATGTCAAATGCCCATGTTGTACCCGTACCGGTGGTCGTTGGGAACGATGCGCTCGAATTTGTTGACCATTATAACTACCTTGGACAGACTGTCCAGTTAGGTAAGTCCAACTTCGACAAAGAGGTCGCTCGAAGAATCCAACTCGGATGGGCAGCGTTCGGGAAATTGCGTAATATCTTCTCGTCCAAAATCCCGCAGTGCCTGAAGACAAGGGTCTTCAACCAATGTGTGTTGCCAGTGATGACATATGGAACTGAAACGTGGTCCTTGACTACTGGCCTTTTGGAGAAACTCAGAGTCGCACAGCGGGCAATGGAGAGAGCTATGCTCGGAGTTTCTTTGCGCGATAAGATCCGGAACGAGGATATTCGTCGAAGAACCAAAGTCACCGATATAGCTCTCAGAGTTTGCAAGCTGAAGTGGCAATGGGCAGGCCACATCACTCGAAGAACCGATAACCGATGGGGAAGAAAGGTTCTTGAGTGGCGACCACGAACCGGAAGACGAAGCGTAGGCAGGCCTCCCACTAGGTGGACCGACGACATTGTGAAAGTCGCGGGCAACCGGTGGATGCAAGTGGCACATTGTCGGTCGGTGTGGCGGTCTAAGGGGGAGGCCTATGTTCAGCAGTGGACGTCTTCTGGCTGATAATGTAAACAGAGAAACGAAGCCAGAGTTGCTGGCTTACTAGCACTAGCTTCCTATCCTAGACAAAAACTGGGATCGTCATCCGGACAATAAGTATGCCAAAATTAGATACTATGGAAAAAATAAGTTATTATCCTTACCCATATTATAATTCAGAGGAATATTGCGTGAGTCAGATCTCCCTACGTTACAGCGTCAAAAAATCTGGATCAACGCAATCGGTCGAACAAATGAGAACGATTCGTCCGAGTCAGACATTATACAGACGCCGCATTACAAGATCGTTGTTCCGACAAAAACTCACCAAAGTTGGAGGAAAGCGGGTACTGCGACAAAGCGTACTCTTTGGCTATGTGTATACCGATGCTCGGTATACGCTTCGGTCGTCTTCAGTGCGAAATATGAGATTGGGTAAGTACATACATTTATAAATATTGTGTAAGTAACTGAAGTGTGACGCAGAGTGGAGTCGAAGCGAAGCGCATCGACAATCCAAAAAAAGGTTTTTTTACAAGGCCTTGCCATCAAATCATGAAATTGTGGTAGGTAAGGAAGTATTTTTATTTCTGATATAATTGAAACTGCTGTCTTTTTAACGTCTTATAAGTTTAATTAGGTCCGAATCACATAGCGAGTACAAACAAATATTTATTATCAACTTATAACGTAATTGAATTTTGACAATTTTCCCCACTCGTCATAAAAATTTGGTTTCTTCCGTCACTCGCTTCTGGCGCTCGTCTCCTATTACAAGAGTGGAGCAATTGTGAATACCTGCACTGGGGCAGTCCACCAGCGTGTTCCGGTCTTCTATTCTTACATAATATACTCGAGCCGCGCTAAGAAACGTACCAATGTCGCCTTTGTGACGCGCAATCACTGTGAAGATATAAATTTAAAAAAACAATTTCTTTTAACATTTCACTACAGTACTTATCTATCTATATAGGTATATATAAAACAAAGTCGGGTTTGTTCGAACACTTACAATTCAAGAACGCGGCGAACGACGGCAGTCCCGAAAAGCAGAATAACTTTAGTTTAGCGAGGCCGAACTCCGAGCTTGCAATAAATACGCTATAGGCAGATGCTTTATTACGTTCAAAAAACTCACAAGCGATAAGAACTTACGGTTTCCATTATAGAATAGATGTAAGTAAGTAGCGACTTCGCTATTGACGAAATCATAAACAAAACATGTATTGCACGCTTGCTCTTATTCGTAATTATAAATAATTAGTACTTAGAAATAAACCAGTCGAATAGCTTCAGCTAAGTACCCCTTAGCTAATCAGCCTGAACGATATCCAGCTTGCTGAAGCTAGCGCGGCGTTTAGCGCAGCCCTCGGGCGCGGGCGATCTCCTCTTGTCCGGTCTTTGTATCGAGTCTCCGGTCTCCTGTATCACGATGTCTTGAGTCGGTATTTCCATGAGCAGCCTGTCCAGGCTCGAGGAATTCTTGGCCAAGTCTTGATTGTCATCTGGAGACAAGGGCGCGAGTCAGAGAACTACAGAGTTCTGGCCATAAAGTATGAAGTTTTAAGATACATTGAAAGCCACACAGATCAAAAACAATCGTTACGTTACTGCTAAGACACTTTACAAGCTGCTAGTTAACATTTTGAACGCCAAGAGATACGCATCGGAAGAAGATCTCTGCGCCAAGCCATTTTTTAAACAGATCCTAAACCATTTTTCGAATTATGAAATCTTATATATACAGGTACCAAAGGTCAATGCTAAACTTTATCAACTTAAATCAGTGACTTATTTATAACTAGCTGCGTCCCGCGGTTTCACCCGCTATTCTACAGAAACCGAATATTTTACCGGGATATAAAGTAGCCTATGTGTTAATCCAAGGTATAAGCTACCTCCATTTAAATTCATTCAAATCCGTTCAGCCGTTGCAGAGTTGAACGGGAACAGATTTGAATGAAATTTGGTATGAAGGTAGCTTATACACTGGATTAACACCTAGGCTACTTTATGTCCCCGAAAAATATTCGGTTTCTGTAGAAAAGTGGGTGAAACCGCGGGGCACAGCTAGTTATCTATAAAATCGTAGAACCTGAATTACCCACCAAGTTGCGTCAAGATTTGTTGAAAAATACGAACTTTACGCAAGTACCAACATAAGGACAGATGAAAGCTAATTTGCCAGTTGAAGCAGAGGCTTTCGTTCGCTTCGGTCACTCGGTCAAATACTGGGGATGACATACAAAAATATTTATCTAGTTTTAGCTTAATTATTAATTCGATTCAAGCTATAAAAAACTAAAACTTTGAATGTGCGAGCGAGAGAGCGTGTATTACGTAAAACGTCCATATGGCTCCTATACAATGTTGCCCATCGGCAAGTGACCGCCCGAAAAGGGCTTATACTTAGTACTCATCATTATGAATAACTTTTACTATGGGATGAACACAGAAATCGAGAAAAAAAAAACTGCTGTTTCCTAGAAAAATGTCAATGACACTCGACAAATTGTATGAAACAGCAGATTTTTTTTCGAGTCGACCATACACCTCATCGCTCAACGATACGGTTCGTGGTCGCGCAGCGTCGTTGGCCGAACCTAACGACGGTACGGGCCCAGGGACCCTATTCCTGTGCGCTCGAGATTATCTCGGTGACTGTCTCTCTAATTTAAATATTAATGGGAGTGACGAGAGAGAGATAAAAATGTCATTTCTCCGAATAGGGGCCCTGGTCAGTGCAGGTTGACGCGTCGACAACCATTATCGTTTTATTTTTTCTTCTCCTTCCAATAACAATAACTAATTCAAATTATGAAGCACAGCCTCTACGTCCGCCATTCTGAAAAAAATGTCGCACGCTTGAGTCAAGTGCTCGATGCGAGCGTACGCCACGTATCATGCTCGCCTCGAATGATACATTACAAGCAAACGTTGCAAATCAATCTCCGCTTTTACGATTCGATATTTTGACATTTACCTGCTGTTATTGGCAAGAAAAATGCAAGTTCGCTTAGCGTATCACCTCACTTGAGCGGTCAATTAGCTTGCAGAACGCCGACACAGCACTGTCCCGCCGCTGGCGCCGCTGCTCGCTGAGGTCATAACGGCAGTCTTACAGCGTTCTATAACCACGGACAGCGAACCAACAAGAGAAAAAAAAGGTGAAATATATTTCTCTCTCATTTTCTCTATTGTCGGCGCGAGGCATGTCCGCAGGTCTATTAGCACTATAACAAAACGATGCTAACCGGTGCCATTCTTCGCTAGTTGCTTGAGTCGGAACTCCTCTTGCGCGATACGCTGTCTCCGTTTCCTCTCGGCACGTGCCTCTTCTTCCGTCATCGCGTCCAGCTTGGCGTCCTGGTAGGAGGGGATATAGCTTAGGTACGCAAATGTAAATCGAATTTTAATGTATGAGTAGGTAATCTACTACTAATACATATTTTTTTTCTATGATACTGCATTCTGTAGAACCAAACTTAGCCTTTTGCCAGACGGTTCGGGTTGGATACCAGATCCACACTCTCTGTCTCAGTCATCCTGACTGCAGATGACAGAGTGGAAAGTGTATCGACTCCCAGATCAGATATTATGCGACAGGGATAGGTACAAGTATGAGTTTCTTGGGAGTAAAAGTGACAAATTTGTTTGTCGCTTCAAAATTAAAATGTCGTCAGTCCACCTAGTGGGAGGCCTACCTACACTGCGTCTTCCAGCTCATGGTCGCCACTCAAGAACCTTTCTTACCCATCGGTAACACTAGTCTTTCTGAAAGGTAACAATATTAAAATGTATGTATGTACTTACTCATTATTATGAACAACTTTTACTATGAGACCAACAATGAAATCGCGATAAAATATCAGCTGTTCCATACATTTTTTCGAGTGTCATTGACATTTTCTATGGAACAGCTAAAGCAGCAGCGAGATTTCAGGGTCGGTCCCATAGTGAAAGTTGTTCATAATGAAGAGTAAGTATATACATACCTTTCTCTATTGTTGCACCGTTCAGTAACGCCTTGTATAAAGGGTTATAAGGAAAGGGTATGCTAAGCCGAAAAAGGCTTATAGTACTCATCATTATGAACAACTTTTACTGGGGGACCAACCATAAAACCCAGAAAAAAAATCTGCTGTTCCATACATTTTCCCGAGTGTCGTAGACATTTTTCTATGGAACAGCTGATCAGATCGATTTCAGGGTTGGTTCCATACTAAAAGTTATTCATAATGATGAGTTATATGAGCTCTTTATGTCTTAGTATAACCCACAGATCATACTAGATACTGCATTACGAGATTCGCATTTCGAGTCACCAATCAGAGTTTTTTTTTATAAGTATATTTAGACTGATGCGTGGTGCGCTTCGAGTTTCCTGAATGCAGAATCTGGGGTGTAATCTGTGGTATACCCTTTCCTTATAACCCTGTATATGTGATCGGCAGCTGCGAACGCCCCACTGGCAGGTAAAGACTGAGGGACATATCAATTTTCACAATACTGAGGAAGTAAATCGCTTAGTATATCATTGTTTTTCAATGGAAGGGCCTTAGTGACCGAGCGATGCGAAGGTCTCAGAGGTTACTGGGACAAATCGGCATTTGTATGTTTGTGTGTATATTTGTCCGATGATAACATGCGAACCGTCGATCTGATCTTCATGAAATTTTGTAGGCAAGTAGTTCATTTCAATACAATTTTTAAGTTCGAATATGAGCTGACTCGGTCTAAGGGTTGTGAAGATATAAGGGTAACGAGGTCTCAGTTCGGCGCTAACTACTAGTCAAATTGAGTTTATGTCTTACATTAATTTCAAACTGTTATCTCAGAAAACAAAATAAAACGGGCCGAACAAAACATTTAACAATTAAACATTACAAATATTTCTTCAAACAATTTATTATAATTTAAACATATAGGTATCGAGTAGTTTCACACGGTGCCTTTCTACGCAAGTACCGTAAATATACCGTAATTCCATGCATTAGGTATAATAAAAACCTTCGATAGAAATTATCAAGGTGTCAGTGTCATCGACCCCCCTGCCTTAGTCGGTAGCGCAGTCTGCCTTATTGAGCATGAGGCTGGGTTCCGGGCAGATATTTGGGTATCTGTTCTGGATCTGGCTTCTGGCTAGCCTTGTGGCTCAGTGGGATTCCGCCTTCTGAGCTGTAGGTTGTGGGTTCGATTCCCACCCAGGACAAACATTCGTGTGATGAACATGGATGTTTGTTCTTTGTCTGGGTGTTTCTATGTATGTATTTACAGAAAAAAATAGTATGTATTCTATAAGTTATCTGGTTCCCATAGCACAAGCTTGCTTAGATTGGGGCTAGATGGCGCTGTGTCACCAATATTTATCAGTCTCAGATCACAAAACAAGGGAGATGTGGCATGAGGGCGTGGCAGGTGCGAACGCATCTAGCTCACACGTAATTAAAAGAAACAACATTCCCCACTACAAAATGTAGCCTTCTATAATTTTTATTATTTTTTAATTATTTTTATTGAACTTGTTGACGAGGCTTGCAAGTCGCCTGATGTTAAGCTTCACGCCTGCCCATAACTGTTCAATGCCATCTAGAATTTTGAACTTTAACAGTTAAAAACCATGAGCGGCAATGCACTGCGCTCGTCACCATGAGATATTAGATGTTAAATCTCTTTACGCCAAGTAATTACGCTGGAAATATTGCCCTTCAATCCGGAATACAGTAATGTTTGCGCACTACTGCAATGTCTATGTCACTCCGGACGTCAAGAGGAATCCAAAGACACCTCACTAAAAAATCAGTCACTGTAGTTTAGGCTACAGGAGGTATAATTAGAATAACAAAAATCTTTTTAAAAAAACAATCGATTTTAAAATCAGTCTGCATGAAGCCTCAAATTGGAGTTTTGGCGGGAACGTGAAGAATTCATGTCGCGTCATTTTATTATTTTCCAAAACTTGTGTTATTTCGAGTGTTAATGTGTAAAAACAGTGAATTTAAGTGTTCGTGAACATGAATGAGGTGTCGGTGAATGGTATAACGTCAAGAAACGTGAATTTTCGTGTTGTTTCCAAAACTCCATAGAAACCTCTAGTAGTCTCCATCACTTTACTGGGGCATGACGTGGACTTGACCGTGACTAACTTTGCTTGACTTAGACTATGATAGACTTATTTTAATTGTGAAATATTTGAAATCGTTTGAAATATTACAATACCTGACATTGACAAAATACACAACGTGTGGAGCTAAAACATAAGAGAAAAAAAAGTCCCTAATTAAAATACTCATAACTTCCTAATTCTTGTTTTTAATTTTGTTTTTGTTGATCGTCTCTTCCGTCAATTCCGCCTTTTCGATCAATCAATGACACTATAGATTAAAAAATATAAATAATATAATACATTATGTTGTAATTTTATTTTAAATGCATAAAATTGTCATTTATTAGGTACTTAGTTTCGCAAGTAGTAAAATTCATAATCAACAGTAACCTAATATTCGAAGACTGTGCAGAAAATTGGCATCGAAACATTTGTAAATAGTTATGCTGTATATGCTCTATTGAGTTTGCAGAGTTAATATTAAGCTTGATTCACATTAAACCAGACCGCAGATGGAGAAAACAAAAGACGGCTGGCGACCAATCATAGGCGCAGATTGAATGAATGTATTTTGAACCACCCAATCGTAGTGAGATTTATTACCACGTCGCGCACCGTATGCGGTGAAATTAATTTTAAAGAGAAAATGTCTACTGTTTAAATTATAATTTTTTTTACATACTTTAAATTTTATTTGACTTGCCTTGTGGCTCAGTGGGAGGATTTCTGCCTTCTGCTGTCGGCTGTGGGTTCGATTTCCACCCAGGACAAACATTTGTTTGATGAACATGGATGTTTGTTATTTTTCTGGATGTTTCTATGTATTATATGTATGTAATTATAAAAATTAAGTATATATGTATTCTATCAGTTATCTGGTTCCAATAGTACAAGCTTGCTTAGTTTGGGGCTAGATGGCGCTTTGCGTGAATACGTTGACCAATATCTTTGATACAGACCACAGATTATATATAGATACCGCACTACGAGGTCATAGTCAACTCACCATAAGTGGAGGAAAGTCGCAGTCCCCTCAACCAAGCACTCTCATTGGCTATTTCAAGGTTACGCCTGCTCGCGCCTTTAGCAATGCACCAATGATAGTACATTTTTATAGGAGTTTTTCGACCGATGCAAGGCATGTTTCGATCGTCCTAAGTGCGGGCACTGTAATGTGAATCAAGCTTTAAATATACCTATTTCTATACGAAAAAACTGGTGTGACATGCAGTATATTTGAGTATAGGTAATTATTATGCTACGCTATTATGGTAATCGCACACCACACTAAGTCAACACCGACTCGTTACCAACCACGTGTCATCGTTTTTAACACAGACATTTATTAGAATAGATACCGCGAGCGCGTATTGTATGACTTGATGAAGAACTAGCGAGCCAGATATTTTAATAACCCAAGTACTTACAAATTGTCTATTCGCATGGACAACGGGTTTCGAAAAGTTTTGTATAAGTACATAAGTTTTGTATAAACACTGTTTTAGACTTTCGTGGTGGTTTACTACATTACTATTAGTACTCACGGGATATTAAACACGATTTTTATTTTTGTTGAGTTCCCGATATTGCGGCACAGTTGCATGCACCATATCGGGAACTCAACAAAAATAAAAATCGTGGTAAATATCCCGTGAGTACTAATTTTAATGTAAGTTTTGTATGGTCCAATTGTACATTGTTGTATTTTCGTTTGACGTACTCCTCCGAAGATGAATTTAGGGCGTTGGAGCAATGCTCCTACTTAAGACAGAAAAAAGACACGCAAAGTAGGTAGACTCGCGGTGTCTATACTAATAAAAGTCTGTGGTTTTTAATTTGATACTGTTGAGACGATATAGGGCTCACGTTTCGATTTGAGTACCTATAGTTAGAATTGAGTGAACATGGCGTATGAAGACCTATAAGGCCGCGGTGTCAACCCCAGCGGGTAGCGGAGCGATAGCGGGAGCGGCGCGGTGGCAAGAACAGGGTCGGCTTGATTCGGTTTATTCGTACTTCATTTGTATGCATATCATCATCATCACCAGCCAGAAGACTTCCACTGCTAAAGAAAGTCGGGCGCTATTTCGGGAAGGGCCTTAGAGCTTCACACTGAGCGACAAACTGCCATTTGCATCCTCAGGTTGCCTGCGGCTTACACAACGTCGTCGGTCGACATTGCGGGAGGCCTACCTACGATACGCTTTCGGTTCGTGGTGGTTGTATGCATAATTGCATACACACACTAATATCATCTCATCAGCTCTTAGACATCCATCACTGGACGAAAAGTTGCTCCTATAGGGTGGGTGGTTGCCATAATTCCCACGCTTGGCAGGCGGCACCGTTTACTAAGAGGACGCTGCCCTCCGTTGATTCTGGTCTTAATTAGTCCCAAAACTAATATCTAATACAAATCCGAAAATTTCGGTAAGTATGCTTTTTTCCACTCAAATGCATAACGGCTGAACGGATTTAGATGAAATTTTGTTAGGCGGTAGCTTACGCCCGGATAACAAAATAGGCTACTTTTTATCCCGGAAAAATATAGATTCCTGTAGGAAAGCAGCACTGCTGGTATCCCTCATGTCCACAAAAGATGATGTTCCGACATCCCTTTTCGTCACAGAATAAGTAATAGTACAAATACAGAATATTCACTCCGAGAAACAATCAAGTAAGAAAATCACCCTCGCTACATTTCCATAAAGTTAATTTTAGCACACACTGGGAAACTTAACTATCCGCGATAAATATCAAAAAGTATGTAAGGCGTGCGAGAAAGCTAGAGTGATCATTCTGTCACTGTCGCACTCGTCGGGTTAAATGTAAAAGCATATTTTCCTGCGTTTGTCTCCAGTCGAGAGCGTTCCAAACACCGCCCCGCTAATGTTCTCCGCTGCCCGCTGCCTTCGAAGCCGCGCCCTAACCGCTAAACTAACCGCCCGGCAACCCCTACCTCCATACACTAGTAAAATTCACCGACTTCACTCGAAGAAATAACACACTAAAAGTCAAATTCAACACTCACTACAATAACTTCGAAAAATCCACATAAAAAATAGTTACCCAATTTAGAGATTTCATAAACTACCTCCGTTTACCCTATTAAAGTAATAATAATAATACAACCGGTAAAGCTGCGTCTACATTTGTAACATTTAAGATAACGTCATATTTTGATAGTAATTAGCAGGTATACACAATTATTTTTTAAACTGGGACTATATGAAGAAATCCGAAACCATAGGAGATACAAGGAAACTGTATTAGGTCCTTTTTTGTAAAAACCATTTGAGCATAATAATTATTTTGGTCAAGCGTGAATTCCCCATATAAATGAGTCATTTTGATAATTTTTTAAATGCAATCCACAATTAAAAAATATTGATCGAAACAACTCATTTTTATGGAGAACTCACGCTTGACCAAATAAATAACTACGCCAAAATCGTTTTCATACAAAATGGTAAATGGTTCCTGAGACAGTTTCCCGTATCTCATAAGGATTCGGATATGCCCATACGGAAAAAGTCACTCTGTATATCGCGCATAGAAATAAATAAAGTCTTTGTCCGCCGCTGTCTGCCATTATCGTGCGAAAAAGAGATAAACGGATACAGGATGCACGGAAAGGGTATATAAAATCGAAAGGAGCTCACCTCGGGATTCTGAAACGTTTGTTAACTTTGACAGCAGATTAAGTCTATTGCTGCCTTTGTCATTTGCTTAGTGCCAGACAAAGGCAGCATTAAAATTAATCTGTTGTCAATGTTAACAAACGTTTCAGAATCCCGAGGTTAGTTTACTAATCATTTTGAACAACTTTTAATATGGGATCAAACAAAAATATATCAGCTGTGCCTTGCATATTGATGAGTATCAATTTTTATTTTTAAAACACGCGAGCATACATCTCATACACACACCCACTCACACACATACACACGCACATAGTAGTTATTATTTTAATTAATTTAATATTGATGTATAATCATTATTAGTAATATCCACCTATTTTTTGTTATGTCGACCATAGGATTTTTTTTCTCGGTTTCATAGAAAAGTTGTTCATAATGATGAGTGCTGTGAGCCCCTTTCAGCTTAGCATACCCTTTCCTTTAGATTTCTGGATTTTAGTGGCGGTAAAAAACTAAAAATATAATAAAAGTGGCTAATAGCGATGAGTAGATTGAGTTTAAGTTAACAAATGTAGACGAAGCATGTTTAGTAAGTTATCTTTACTAAGTTTAGTTGACCGCCACTAGTCTATGATTTGGCAGTATCCGGGGGATTCCCCGGCGAGGCGGACTTGTTCGAGGTGTCTTCGGGGAACTGCTTCTCCACCTGTTCCGCGACCCACTTCTTTACCTTCTGCTCCGTCCAGAACCCGTCGTAGAATATAGTCGGCTTTATCCAGCAGCCCTGGGGCTGCGGCGGCGCGTACTGCAGCGCCTCGCCTTCGGCCCGCGCCTTACATTCCACGGACCCGGATCGGGAGTTCACCACCAAATTTTTTGGCGGCAAATTAAAGTTCAAATTAACGTTGCCGCGTTCGTAGGGTTCATACGCGGCGATGTGCCACGGACCCGCGTACTCGTAGTAGTTCGGGAACAGGGGCTGCGGCAGGACGGGGCGCGGGGGGCTGTACATCTGCGGCACGGCGCCCATCACCGGCTGCAGGACGAAACTTACGTTGGAGGGCGCGCGGGGGAGCGGCGCGGCGGCGCGCGGCGGGAGCGGCAGCGGCGCGGCCCGGTTGGCGGGCGGTAGTGTGCACGGCATCGGGTGCGCCCTGGCCACTGGCGGCGACCGCGGAGCGTTCGCCGCTGCATTCTTCACTGGGTGAGGGGAACGCATGTTCTGAGCCGTGTTAACACTCTCTATAGATTCCTTCCTGATGATATTTTTGACATTCTTCGGTTCTATATTCTTGTTGGCAATGTTTTGATTGTTCTCCGGTAAGGGGTCGGGGAGCGGCACAAGTGCGGGCGGGGCGGGGGCGGGGGCGGGGAGCTCGCTCCGCGGTTCCAGTAGCTCCATGAGTTCGGTGGCCACGCTGCCTCCGAAGCTCAGTAATGTCTCTCGGAGTGCATTTGTTACTGCACACTGAAATCAAGTTAAAATCAGGCTATGTAATAATAACTTTTTTTTTCAGACAACGAAGATCCATCGATGTATTTTTCTATACATTTCAATAATATTAAAGTTAAGCTCTATAGACTTCGAGCAGCAGCGGAGTTCTAGAACTGATGGAAGAACATCAAAATTCTGGAATTTTGTTAGTAAATCGAGCAACTTGCTTGAAAGAAAAAAATTTACATTGAGAATTTTACCTTTCTGGACTTATAAATGGCAAATCCTTTAGAATTGGCATTGGAGGTGGCATAGCCAATGTTCTCACGATGGATATCGAAGGTTTTCACTGTGATTGATACGAAGGCGACCACGCCCGCGCAGTATTTACCATTCGTCAGCTCGACGAAATCTGGAAACGAAGAAATACTATGTGATTTACTTTATGGGTAGACAATATTTTTTTTTTTAATGAGGAATGGCAGTTAATGACTAATTATCATCAACAAAACAAAAATTATTTATTTTGACATTAATAAAGTTTTTACATCGAGTGTTGATCCATAGGCTCCCGAACTAGTCTAGGACTGTGTGTCGGGTGCCATCAGCCAGCAGACGTCCACTGCTGAACAAAGGCCTCCCTCCCTGGTCCCTAGTCCCTTAGAGCACCACACCAAAGGACAGTCTGCCATTTGCAAATTGTATCAGTTATGGTGTGTTGTATATACTAGCATTCCAGCGCATGTCACGCTTATAGCATTCCTTGATAAAGGTCACTGAATGTGATCAAAACTATGGTCGGTATAACCGGCTCAATTTAATGTGAGTATTCCCGTTTTATATATAACATAAAGTGTCAAAATGTGACAGAATGATCAGTTCTGTATTTTCGCACACATTGCACGCATGATAATTTATGATGATAATTACGATTTACTGTGCATACTAAAATTAACTTGATTATGATGAATGAATGAATGATTGAATATTCTTTATTGTCATACAGTTGCATTCATAACAATTACAAAATATTAGAAGGTTAAGAATGCTTCCTTTACGGACTCGTCAACTTGCTAAAAAATTTAACAATATTATTTATATCATTGTATATTTATATTAGGCATTTGTTGTCTCCCTCAAAAAACGACAATATTAGGAGGATTTATGTGGTGAGAGTATATTTTTTCAATTATCCTATAATATAATATGCAAAACATGGAATTCACACAAACAACTAACACCCAGAACTAGAGGAGGTATTTAAATTCATTATTCAAACATCTGCAACCGGGACCACCACCTCAAAAGGCAGACGTGCTTCCACTGCACCATTCCATGATGTGTATAGTAACACTATTTACCGAGTTCCTGCTTAGTGACCGCCCAGTTCCAGTTGTTAAAGCCCCACTGAGCATGGCCAAAGTTGATGAGCTGCTGCCTCCGGTGATGCTGCTCACTGTCCTCCTCATAAGCACCTGTCTCCGGGATACCGAGACCATCAGGCTGTAACCATAATTGTTTTATTTATATTCTACTATCATTTTGGAACTGCCTATTTTATGGGTTAAATATTGTGATATTCTATGGTATAGATAAACAGCCTATGTGTTAATTCCACCAAGGCATATGGAATCACATCAATTATTGCCAATAAAATAAAATATGATTTAAGTAAATTTTTTTTGTTACAAAAATGAATAGGAACAAAGACAAACAAACTTCAACAACAATCCAACGATCCAAGGTACAAGGTAACATAGGTACTCTGTTATTTTAAGGAGAAGTCCTGGTTTGGGTAGACTGCCAGGGAGACATTTGCAATACACTCTGTATCAAATCAGTATTGATTCTATCAGGTAGAATTACAATGAGATCTTCATAAATTCTCATTAAATCTGTGAGTAAATCAAGTAAATGAGTGTTTAGGACTTCAAAGCCGCTACAATAATATTAGAGACGAAGTCACGAAGAAAACCGGAAATAAAATCATAACAGAGGTTGTGTTACTCAGAAACATTACCTACAACTTAAATGCAAACTATTCTGGAATAATACATCAAGAGTACGATTGATACAAGCTAGTAAATAAAAAGAAATAGCATTAAGTAAATGTACAGAAACCATGATTTTACCATTTTTATGCCGCAGTTTGCCACTGGAAAGCCAGGTTTCCGCTGCATGTTTATCGACGTACCTACACTGCGTAGTCACGTCTACAAATCAGTGCACCATTAACTTTATTCCTTGTCCGGCTTCTTTTATGCTTTATGGAGCCGTTTTATTTGAATAAACACAACTGTTAGAGCACCATTTATAGAGAACAAATCAAAATATACATTTCTTAAAAACATTACAAAACAATTGACAATGACAACACAAACTATGACAATAACAACAACAACCAACTATGAATGGAGTTTTGGCGGGAACGTGAAGTTGTCATGTCGTGTCATTGAATTATTTTTCAAAACTTGTGTTATTTCTAGTTATAATGTGTAAAAATTGTGGATTTTTATCCACCAAATGTTCGTGAGCGTGCACAAGTGTTGGTGAATAGTATAATGTTGTGAAACGTGACTCTTCGTGTTGTTTCCAAAATTCCATTGAAACCTCTAGTAAAGTCTCCACCACTTTACTGGAGCATGATGTGGACTTGACCGTGACTTACTTTGCTTGACTTAGACTATGACTGAGACATTTTAATGGTGAAATATTTGACCTCACTTGCAATATTACAATACTTGACACTGGCTAAATACACAGCGAGTGGAGTCAAGAAATAAGATAAAAAAAAAACTATGAATGACATGACAATAACTTTTAAATTTGTCTTGATTTTGACAATCAAGTAAAATTTGACAACAATATTGTTCTAGTGTGGCTAGCATACGTACAAAGAAGCTGATAGAGCATTTCTATTTATTTATGTTACATAAAACGGACATCAATCAACTTCTAATAATTATACAAAATTTCAACTAAAAATCTGACCTGGATTGTAATCCAAAATATGTGTTTATAAATGCATAATTCATGTGTGCATTTGCCTCCGCTGCCATGAATCGATAAATTAATGGAAAGGTTACCGGAGTTACGACTACGACTACTACGAGATATTTATGTTACAGTTAATACATTCATAAGCATTAAAAAAGCAAATTGAATGTAGATTGCAGAAGTTGGGAAAAAATAATAATTTAGGTTATGTTAGCAGTACATAACCTATACCTATCATATCTCTCGTATTATCTTGTTGGTAGGAAACATGGCCATTGTACGCAGTACTATGATTTATTGTGGCCACAGGTACGAGGTTTAGTCTAGTTTTAGTGCATTAAGATACACATTAGTGGGATTATTCAAATACAATGTAATGGTTTTATTCCTCTCGTTGTATTATAATAAAAAAAGGTTTAAAAAAGTTACATAGTAAAAGACAAAAAAAATATTTTCAACACATTTATTTGATTATAATCATACCGAAATAAAATTAGCATGCACTTGAAAATAATAAAATAAAATCGTCATTCGTTGTGTTAGTTTCATTTGCCTCTTCAGTAATGTCATTAATTCATTATTTATCACAATTTGTCACTATCCAGAAGTCATTTCGATCACTTTCAAATGATACCAAATACAAAATATTTGTGTTTTTAATGCCTCATTTATTAAAGTTAATTTTGTAGACAAAACTACAATTTATACCACACTATGAACTCTTTTATTAGCGTTTATAGGCATACATTTTTTTCTTAACAAGAGTAAGATTTTGTAGAGATTCACTTACCCCAAGGGTTAAGATCACAAGATTAGATTAGATCTAGTCGCGTAGCGTTATATTATTTTTGATCTAGCTTCTAGCCCACAAACCTGATGCCGAGTTGGCAGCACTGTTTTGATAAAGTCAGTCAAGTTATGTTTTTATATTCTGAAAATAGTTAAACTTTAGTTTAGTTCAAATAAAATTACCACTAAAAAATGTCCGATTTGTTAGAGATTGACGGCAGTGCTCTGGAAGGAGTAAGTAAAATTGAAAAGAAAAACCTATAACCTAAGTAAGGTTACCATTGTTTACGTTTTGTTTATCCATTTTTTTCTACTTAGGGGGGTCAAATTCTAAGGATCTCCATCTCGCTTAGTGCTATCTTGGGAATACCGGTGAAAGTGACGAAGATACGGGCCGGCAGAAGTAAGCCGGGATTAGCTATGCAGCATCTTAAAGGTAGGTAAACAGAATCGAATCAAAAATCTATACAACCTATGTCTAACTCAGACTAGAGTTACGTTCTGTACTAAGAGCTTTAGTAATAGCAAAATACTGTGTCCATATATTTTAGTACAACATTGATATTCACCATTTCGAAGGTTTTTAATGTAGTGCTCTGACTAAGGTAAGTCACATAGAGACTTGATTACTTTAAGGATCAGAATCAAGTGGCATCAAAAATTATTTTTGCTAAATTGTAATTTTTATTTCAAACTGTATTTTCTTCTCAAAGCAATTTGCAATAAAAAAGTTTCTAATATCCATTAAATATCTTCTAGGTCTGTTTTCATGTAGCAATTATGCTTGACCAAATGACCGCCACATTTGTCTGAGTGTCTGACAAGCAGTAGCGGCCCTTTTAGAAATTTGAAATAGATATGATATTGGAATTCCTGTTTTTTGTGCGTAGTAATGGCTGTATGTTAATACATTTACGCATGGCAAGTCATTTATGCATTAATTAAAGGGTAGCTGACCTTTCCCACTAAAATGTGACCCCACACAATAGTTCACAAAACTTCCGGATCAGATTTTGATGCCCCTTTGCACAAGGGAGTCACACACAAATACTGCTAACCGTGTTGCTATAAGTCCATAAAATATTTCTCTAAATGAAAACCAGTGTCAGTCATAGTAAAGCATAGTAAGTCTCAGTCATTTTTGCCCAGTTTCCCTTATCAAAATGCTGTGAAATATTTTCAGGGATCCAACTCGTGGGTCACATGTGCCAGGCCAAGGTGAATGGAGCTAATCTTGGCTCCACTGAGGTTGAATTCAGACCCGGCAAGCTGAGGGGAGGAAACTATGTGGCTGACGCTGTCACTGCAGGGTAAGTTATATTAACAATTTTTGATAGAAATATGCAATTTTGTAGATAGAACACTAATATTATAAATGAGAAAGCTTGTGCGTAAGTATGTAAATGTGTTTGTTCCCCGTTCAACTCTGTAATGACTGAAAAAATTTGGTATGAATGAAGCTTATACCCTGGATTAACACAAAGGCTACTTTTTATCCGGAAAAAAATTCGGTATCTGTAGAATAGCGGGTGAAACCGCGGGGCGTGTCAGTAATATTATTAATAGAAAAAAAAAATACCCAATTGCAAAATAATTAACTACTATTAATCTTTCGCATTTATAATATTGGTGGATTAGTTAGTTAGTTATTTCCGTAGTTAGCTTAACATCTGGAAAGACAGAATGAAAAAAAAGACATTTAAAAAAAGCCAAGCCATACTTTTTTTTAAAATTTATTTCGTAGCCTTCTGTGCTGGTCATATTCTTTCACATGCATTTTTTTTCCCCCTTTGTTCAATGTAGTCAAGTTTTCCTCGTTGTCTAATCAATTATATTTAATCGTATTATGTATTATTTTCATATCATTAATTTATAATTGTTATTGACTTTGGCTCCATTTCTTTATCCACTTCCCCCAGCTTGCCTTCCGGCATAGACCTCTTCCTGGGACTTCCACTCTATACTTAATAGCGATTAAAAAACGAGATAGCAAGTAATGTCCTTTGCAGTTCAATAAGCCTGCTGCTGCAAGTGGCGCTCCCGTGCGCGTTGCTGGCCGACGGGCCGGTCACGTTGGAGCTGAAGGGCGGCACCAACGCAGACATGGCGCCGCAAATAGACTACATGACGCTGGTCTTCCTCCACACGCTTCGGAAGTTTGGCGCTGACTTCGAACTGAACATACTGAGGAGAGGGTGGGTATATTGAAACCACCTAGACTAGTGTTGTGGCTCACTGGGAGGATTTCCGCCTTATGAGCTGTAGGTTGTGGGTTCCACTCCCACCCAGGACAAACATTCGTGTGATGAACATGGATGTTTGTTCTTTGTCTGGGTATTTCTATGTATTATATTATACTATGTATGTATTTACAGAAAAAAATGTATTTATGTATTCTATCAGTTAGCTGTTTCCCATAGTACAAGCTTGCTTAGTTTGGGGCTAGATGGCGCTGTGTGTGAAAAACGTCCACCAATATTTATTTATTTATCGCAATGTATGCGATAATGATATTTGTGAACCATTGATCCGATCTTCATTACATTTTGTATGCAAGTAATTCAACACAATTTTAAATTGGACTATAAGCGAAATCGGGCTTATGTGTCTATAATTTTTCTAAATTATACCCGTGCGAAGCCGGGGCGGATCGCTAGTAAGTTTATAATTTCCATTAAATAACTTAGACTAAATTTCCTATGATACTACTTGCTTCAGTCACGAAAAAAGATTAACATTGCACTAACAGTAGTGTCACTGGAGAGAGACAATTCTTATAGTACTTATAGTCAAGCAGTAGTTTGAACCAGAATAAACGGCTTAACAAGTATCTAGTGATTCCCCAGGTTCTTCCCAAAAGGCGGCGGCATGGTGCGGGTAGTAGTGATCCCGGTGCGTCAGTTCCAACCCGTGGACATCACCGAGCGAGGTGACGTCACCGCCATACAGGGCTACAGCTTCGTCGCTGGTCAGCTGCCTATTAAGGTATCTCACCGGCTATTTTGCCACACGCTCACCTGATGCTAAGTGTCACGCTTGCTCATAATGGTACAGTGCCACCCACACCACATTTAAATTAAAAAAAAAACAACTTCGTGAGAACAATTTATTTAAATTTCCTTCGTCATAGTCGCTAACTATCATAGTCGAGATTATCTTGGCGCCACCCGTGTTATACTAATCATTGTGGAATTCCGGTGGCCATCTGTATGCCCATAATTTATTTATTTATTTATTGAGATACGCCAACAGTGAACATAATTTTACATTTTTGTAATATATTTCTTGTAATATTTGATGAGTTCCCTGAATTCCTCATGGATCCCATCATCGGAGCTGGATTTTGATAAAAATCGGACCAATCTGGAAGTATCTCCTTGCAAATACAAAAAGATTTTTTCAAGTCGGCTCTGGAAGTATCTCCTTTCAAATACAAAAAGATTTTTTCAAGTCGGCTCTGGAAGTGTCTCCTTTCAAATACAAAAAGATTTTTTCAAGTCAGCTCTGGAAGTATCTCCTTGCAAATACAAAAGATTTTTTCAAGTCGGCTCTGGAAGTATCTCCTTTCAAATACAAAAAGATTTTTTCAAGTCGTCTCTGGAAGTGTCTCCTTTCAAATACAAAAAGATTTTTTCAAGTCGGCTCTGGAAGTATCTCCTTTCAAATACAAAAAGATTTTTTATTCAAGTCGGTTTTTAAATGACGGAGTTCTGAAGTAAAGTAAAAAAGAATATTCTATCGAATTGAGAACCTTCCTTTTCCTTTTTGGAAGTCGGTTAAAAAAAGCTCAAATTTTGCCAAAAAGTACATGCATACTTTGCATATATTCCATGTTTGTAAGTTGTTCCGACACATGTTCCATGTTCGATGTTCGTGCATCCAGCTCGCTCACCAAATGGCGGACGGCGCCAAGCTCGAGTTGAAGCACGAGGGCTCCGTGTCCGTCGAGTGCTACAAGGAGGAGCGGGACTTCGCCCCTCATAATGCTAATTGTATCATGTGAGTTATTTTTGGACAAATGTAACTCTGTCTCTGTCTGGGTGTTTGAACGGCTGAACGAACCTGACTTTTGCTTAGATATAGCTTAGGAGTAGGAGACGGACGTAGGCAACTTTTTTATTTAGTCGAATGTGGTCGCTGGTAACAGCTAGTCTAGCACGTTTTTAGGGATCCGTAGTGCTAAAAGGACCCTTATAAGTTCGTCATGGCCGTCTGTCTGAATCCTTTACAGCTTTATAATTTCTAAAGTTATAAACTTACGTGCATAATTTTTTTACAGCAATAGTCTCAGTTACCTATAGTTTAGAAAAATAAAACCACTTTATTTTTTGTAAAATAAGAGTAGTTACCGTACAAGCAAAGAGGGGGTTAAAAAAAGTCCTTGAACCCCGTCATGTGGGGAATAGTTGAGTAGGTCTTTTTAAGGTATTTCCAAAGAATAAATAAATCATAATTTTATTTTTATGGTGTGGCACATTGTAAAGTGCGGATAGAATATATTTTTTTCGCCTGTCCCCTACTTGGCCATCGAATAGGTCTTTTAAAATAAAGTTAATGTTTCCTACACCATTTTTTAATCAGATGTATCTCTTTTGAAATATGGGCCGACAAAGTTGCTTACAATATGTAATGCATATATATCAAATATATAATGAGATATGTGGTAAAAACGGATAAATACTTCAAACGTCCAACGCGGAGTTTTGGCGGGAACGTGAAGAATTCATGTCGCGTCATTTTATTATTTTCCAAAACTTGTGTTATTTCGAGTGTAGTTAATGTTTAAAAAACGGTGAATTTTTACTCGTTAAGTGTTCGTGAACATGCACGAGTGTTGGTGAATGGTATAATGTCGTGAAACGTGAATTTTCGTGTTGTTTCGTGTTGTTTCCAAAACTCCATAGAAGGCTCTGGTAAAGTTTTCACCACTTTACTGGGACTTCACTTGGACTTGACCTTGACTTGCTTTGCTCGCGTTTGACTGTGACTATGACTTGTTTCATAATATTTAACAAAACTTGAAAATATATAAGTATACTTGACACTGGCAAATGCATAAGACGTGCGACGCCAAAATCCTCTTAGAAGGAAAGAGAAAAAAAAAAGTTCTACGCGCCTACGGAACTCTATTAAGCATGGCCCAAAATGCTCTTAACAAGTTTTTCAATAGAGTTGTAATATTGTAGTGTGACGTGCCGGACGTCGGGCGGGTGCGTGCTCGGCGCGGACGGGCTCGGCAAGCGCGGCGACGGCGAGGGCGGCGCCGCGCGGGCGGGCCGCGCCGCCGGCGCCGCGCTGCGGGCCGCCGTGCGGGCCGGCGCCTGTCTCGACACGCACGCGCAGGTGACTCGCCTGCCGCGAGGAGTGCCGGCGGCGGCCATCACACCAGCGCGGCTATTCCCATTGCTTTTCGGATCGAATACGGGAACGTTTCCGTTTCGAATTGCTTTACAGCGATTCACAAGCCCGAATTCGAAATCGTTTGACGGCTCAAATCGACACATCAGCTGATTTTCATTCGAAAAGTTTCCGACAGCTATTTGCTCTCGGAACTATCCGTCTAGAGAGCCAGAGACGATTTCTTACAACAATTTACTGTGTTTTGGACTTTTTATTTATTTCAAGGTAAATAATTAACAAGTAAGTAATAAAACAACCCTAGTAAAGTAATACGTAGGTATATGGAAGGACTTTATGACTTAAAGTGCAGAATAATAAATAATTCTGGGTGCTGTTATGGGCAAGCGTGACGCTTACCATCAGGCGAGGGATTTGCTCGCCTTGCCATTTGCCACAACAAATATTAAAAATCTTTTCTACATGTATATTTCAAAACCTACGTTTATTTTTAGATGGAGCATTTACTCGCATTTCGCGAAATGAATCGCCAGCGTGGGCGATCGCAGAGGCAACATACCCTCCTTCTTCACTGTTCCATACGAGACCTTACCGATCCTTTTCATGACCGATTTTGGCGTCGCACGTCTTATCCATTGGCCAGTGTCAAGTATACATGGATACTGATAAGCAATAACATGTCAACCAACAAAAAAAAATTTTTTTTTTAATGTTACAGAACGCTTCTTTGTCAGCCAAAGGCTTCGCTACACGGCCTGACCTGACATCGTGCGAAAGAGATGGCTATATATAACTTTCTGAGGGAGCGAAAGGGAGAAGCTATCGCCTTGATAGTTTGTTTCTTTTACTCCCGTGAAATTCAAGTCTAGCTGTCCCTTTCACGCGGTGTCAGGTCAGGCCATGTGTAGGCGCCCCAAGGAAGCGATCTGTATCATTAACAATTTTTTTTTTTTGTGGTTTGACATATTATTGGTTATCAGTATCCACATATATATTCTCAAGAGATGTTATCAAACAAGTCATAGTCACGGTCAAAGGCGAGCAAAACAAGTCAAAGTCATGCCCCAGTAAAGTGGCGAAAACTTTACCTTCTATGTTATAAATTTCTACACTTCTAAACAACACGAAAATTCACGTTTCACGACTTTATACCATTCACCAACACTAGTGCATGTTCACGAACACTTATCAGGTAAAAATTCACAGTTTTTACACATTAACACTCGAAATAACACAAGTTTTGGAAAATAATAAAATGACGCGACATGAATTCACGTCCCCGCCAAAACTAAGTTTGACATTATTAGATTTCTGTTTACGAAGTATGCTATTTCAGAATTAAGTCTCATATTTTTAAATCTAAAATGCAATTTGCAGGATTGCAGTTTGCACTATGTAATTTTATTAATTTCATTGTCCCAATTTCATTGTTGTATGTAATTTCATTGTTTGACTGCCCCGGTGGCTCAGTTGGTAGTGAACCTACGTTCTGTGCTTGGGGGCGTGGGTTCGATTCCCATCTAGGACAAACATTTATGTGATGAATATTTGTGTTTGTTCTATGTCTGGGTGTTAATATCTATATAAGTATGTATTTAAAAAATATCTATGTACGTATATCAGTCTCTGGCAGCCATATTACAAGCTTTGCTTAGTTTGGGGTCAGATGACCGTGTGTGCAATAATGTCCCAGATATTTATTTATTTTATTTTTATTGGTAAAACAACGTACATTACATTACGTTTTTGCTAATTGGTGGTTAGAATAAACTAAGATTTCGAACAGTAAAATTTCTACCATGGATTCAGTTTTCTACCAATATGAAACAATCTCTGCAAACGCTGCAACATATAGATAGGTATGATTGTCTATGACTACTCGATCGGAAAAAGCCGACGAATACCGAAGTTGAATCCGCTCGGATTTCGGAATCAGGTTTTTGTTCTCATTCGAAAGCCGATCCGTATTCGAAGGAGATTTTCAATGTCGATTCGAAACTTTCCGTCTAGCTTGGGAATAAGCGTGCAGGTTTTTGCTCTCATTCGAAAGCCGATCCGTATTCGAAGGAGATTGTCGATGTCGATTCGAAACTTTCCGTCTAGCTTGGGAATAAGCGTGCAGGGGCGCTAGTCACGACTTTTCGCTACAGCACTTTGCGACCGAATTCAGTCGCTATGACGCAAAAATTCGACAACGAACACGAATTGTCAACGAAAAAATGCAAACATAGCGTTGAATTTTCGCAAAATGCAATATTCAACGCTATGTTTGCGTTTTTTCGTTGACAATTCGTGTTCGTTGTCGAATTTTTGCGTCATAGCGACTGAATTCGGTCGCAAAGTGCTGTAGCGAAAAGTCGTGACTAGCGCCCCTGTAGAGCCGCCTGATTCCGCTGTCCCGCTTAAAAAATCTTAAAGCTATTTTCATGTTATTATTTCTTACTTAAAAGAGAAACTTCGCCAAAATAAGAAATAATAACATGAAAATTGCTTTAAAATATTGCCAATTAAGATATTCCGTGACTTTTTTTTTTATATATCTTCTCTGTAATATTATATTTTAAATGATGGTTCAAGACTGCGAACTATATAGCGGTATCAGGCGAGACGGCTCCTAAGGCCGCTTATTATCGCCTTGAATTGCTCAAATAATTCGAGTCTTAAAGGACAATACAAATTAAAACAAATACAATACAACAAGACGAAGTCACGCTTAGCATTCCTTGATAAAGATCACCGAATGTGATCGAAACTGTAGTCGGAATAACCGACTCAATTTAACATGAGTATTCCCGTTTTATTAAAACAAAAATACAATACAAATAAAATAAATTAATAAATTACAAATTTAAACAATGTTCTTCAGAACATATAAGATATTCTCATAACATTATTCTCGTGTACTCTTTCATCTTTTAAATTTGTTGTTAATAATTTGATTAAGTGAATCCATTGTTTGTTTTATTTCTAGTCAATAATTACTCACTTTTAGCGTCAATGTTTCTACGTAAGTTGTGTACGGTTATAATTGGACTTTATGTTTAAAGTGTTGTGTCAACTATCTAGATGTATTGTATGTTTAATAAACTATTGTCTGTTACTGAATCTATTTAAACTAGTAGTTCGCGCCGAACTGAGACCTCGCGACCCCTATATCTTCACAACCCATGGACCGATTCGGCTCATATTCGAACTTAAAAATTGTATTGAAATGAACTAATTGCCAACAAAATTGAATGAAGATCGGATCAACGGTTCGCAAGTTATCATCGGACAAATATACACACAAACATACATACAAATGCCGATTTGTCCCAGTAAACTCTGAGACCTTCGCTTCGCTCGGTCAATAAAATAAATATCAATCAGTATTGTTTAAATTTCGCTCGTAGGACCAAGTGATAGTGTACATGGCGCTGGCGGCCGGCCGGTCGGTAGTGCGCGTCGGAGAAGTCACTTTACACACCAAGACGGCCATACACGTGGCGGAGCTCGTCGCGAAGGTACTAAATTACAGTTCTTATGTTCCTACAATTCTTTGATGCTATAGAAACAGTTGCTGAGAAGCCAGTGACTCTAAGTCTTTTTAATGTATTCCGTTCCAACACTTTAATGTCATTCGGTATCTTGTTATATATTGATATACACATATATAGACATTTCTTACACAAAGATCCTTTACGGCGCGCGTTTCCTTAAGGTCCTTCAAATGTTGATGCCATGGTAGATATTATAGCGGCCACGGCGCAGGGAGTGGGTTCAAATCCCGACAATAAGCTCGACCTTTTGATAAAAACAGATTTTCTCCTATAGTTATTTTTTTTGGTGACAGCCTACGCGTTTGACGACATCTCATCTGATGTTGAGTGTGTCGTCGAAAATGTTAAAAACACCTATCCTGGGGTGGGGTCTGGCTGACAAGTGAACACACCATTGGTTGTTTGGCGATAATTTTTTTACTTGAGGGTGATCAACATACAGCCGAGTGATAGCTATACAGCCGAGTGATAGCTAGACAGCCGACTGATAGCTATACAGCCGAGTGATAGCTAGACAGCCGACTGAAACCTATACAGCCGAGTGATAGCTAGACAGCCGAATACTAGAAAGTACCACCACCATGGTTTAATTTGCTCACGATGTTTTCCTCACGATAGCTCGAGCTGTTTGTTGGGATTCGCCCTCACGCCCTGTGGCGTGTGATCCGTCCGCGCTAATTACTCAGCTATCATTGCTGTACCGCATTACGAGATCGTTGTGCTAAAAATAACGCACCAAAGTTTGAAGAAAGCTCAGGTTGCGGGGACCGGGACTTCCAAGAAACGTTATATCTACCTCATCATCAAACAAGCTGAGGTCAAACGCCTAGCTTGTAAGAAAATACCAAAATATCTTTATTTTTTTCAGACCAAATTCGAGATACGACCAGACGGCGATCAAAACTTGATAGAATGCACCGGGTTGGGGATTACCAACGAGGGCGTTCCTGTTTAGGTTATTTTGTAAAGTATGAGCCTGAGTTTTTCCCAGCAGTGGGACAGTATAGTCGGAGATCAACTAGTCGATCCTAGAACAAAACACATTATTTTATAACCCCTTTTATTTCCTAAATTGAAACTAACAATGTATACAGGGCTATTTAATTACTCTCAAAGCTTTCGCATGCAGCTTTCTTAAATCATATCTAAACAATTTATTTCCAAGACTTTTAAGAAAGAAAAAACTCCCAAAACAAAACACTATTATTTAAATGAGGGCAATAAATGAAAATAACATTACGCGGGTTCAAATTTTCGTGAAAAGCCATTGCCAAAAGTTGTTAAGTATGGTATAAGAAAGCTGCCAGCAAGTTTTCTGTCAATTATAAATAACGCTGTATAGTTCAAGAGGAGTCAATCTCATTCATGGATTTTAAATCTGCTCGTACCAATATTCCGACCCAACTTGTACGAATCTCATGCCCGTCTGCCCTAAAGTCAACAAAGATAACACTTAGCTAAGCATCACCTAAACTAAGTCGGACTTAGGCGTGACAAAGGAAATGACATGTCTTACGCATTTAAGCAACCTCTTAAGTTTGGTGCAACGCATTTTTCATAGGTACGTCCTAGAGTTAAGTATGAACTTAGGAGCTGTATCAGCACCAAGTCTCCAATAGCATAACATCTGAAGAAACAGGAGTGGAACAGGTATGCCAGCGACCCAAGGCCGTGCACCGTTACTTTAGGGAGCTGGGCTGGTTTTGGGGCTGGCAGCGGGGGAAATGCACAAAACACCCTAAGCGGGACGACAGTGCAGGTCTTATCACCCCAGTTAGAATTAGAGCTGTCAAAGTTTAGTGCAGACGGGCATTAGAATTTCACTTATCATCAATGAAAAGTAATAGTTATAGTTCGGCGCAGACTGATTTTTGTAAGTTATTTTTTTAACTTGTAATTTTTCTAGGCGTTAAAATGTTATTGTAAAATACAACGTCGCCCATCGGCAAGTGACCGCCCGAAAAGGGCTCATAGTACTCACTTATGAACAGCTTTTACTATGGGACCATCCCTGAAATCGAGAAAAAAAAACAACTTTTTCATACATTATGTCGAGTGTCATTGACATTTTTCTATGGATCATGCGAAAGTTTGTGTGTAAGTTTGTAAGTGTGTTTGTTCCCGTTCAACTCTGCTACGGCTGAACGGATTTGAATGGAGGTAGCTTATACCTTGGATTTGTTGCAGTAGCGTGCAGTTTTGTGCTGAGCCTATTTTGTATGTTGTGGATAATTATAAACAACGTTTTGTGAGAAAGTATATTAGTTAAAATAAAATTAGTTTTCTAGTCAGAGTTTTGATGACGGATTTTCAGATATGTCAAAGAAACAAAAAGCTTAAATCATTGCATGAAAAATTATTTAAACACAGAACACAAATAGAAAAAAGTTGTTTTAGTAGCTCGTCTACCTCTTTCAACAGGATTAACACATAGGCTACTTTTTACCCCGGAAAAATATTCGGTAGAAAAATGACAACGACACTCGACATAATGTATGAAAAAGCAGTTTTTTTCTCGATTTCAGGGTTGGTCCCATAGTAAAAGTTGTTCATAATGATGAGTACTATGAGCCCTTTTCGGGCGGTCACTTGCCGATGGGCGACATTGTATAATAATTATTTTACTGTAAATATGTACTTTAACTATTGTATTAAAAGCCCTTATAATTTATAATTCTAAGCTTAGTAAAAATATTTTTACGAAATTCTGCATTTTCTTTTGTCGCAAGTTTATTAAAATGAAATATCCAAAAGTATTTGATAATATTGACTTTAACTTTACTAAAACTGACGTGGTTCTGACAAATTTTATTTTAATAAATCAGGGATACTCGCGTTAAACTTTGAGTCGGTTATTCCGACTATAGTTTAGATCACATCCATTTATATTAAATTAATTGATTAACTTTATGCATCTAAAATGAATGTTTCGAAGTGAATCTGGAAAATGAAATTTAACAAAGTAATGAAAAGAAAAAAGTTATATCCACCGAATGTATATTTTTATTGTACTTAATATGTAAATAGTATATCTAATGTAGGTTTGTTTGAAGGATCGCATTCGGCCGCCACACGCCGCGGTAACTAAGCAAAATACCTCATCGGAGAAAGTATTATAATTTCAACAAAAATAATCAATAAACTTAATCTATGCATTAGCGGAACGAAATCAGTATATACAGCGATTTTATATAAAAAAAAAGACCTAACTTTATAAATAATAAAAAATATTAAAAATGCTTTTATAAAGTAATTAACACAATATAAAACAAAACGTTGCCGCGGACAAAAAAAAATAGAATGTTGCCAACAGTTAAATAATTTCGTTCTAAAACCTTTCAGGTCATGCAACCAACATTTATTGGCCATTTTCGCTATATTTATTTAACTATAATAATAATTCCCATGGAAGCTACGAGGAAGTCAATACCGTAAAAGTATATCTACGCCCTTAAATTCTTGTCACAACATAAAAACGGCTTCGTTCGTCACAAACCATGGTCCCTCACCATTTTTGATTGAAAAAATAAATACAATTGGAATAAGCCCGCCCACGGAATTTAAATGATATATAGGGATTCGAATTAAAAACAGGTTTATTTTATTTGTGTTTGTGACCGATGAGTAGCCCAGCGGACCATGGCAACTAACTTTAAGTAAACTAAGTTTTTGAGCACGAGGACAGTGTTAGCCGCGACGCCCATCTAAGCAACACGGCGTGTGTTCTCACAAGTTTCTTACACTCGTCTCAACGTTCAAAGCATACTTGGAGCAATAAATTCACGCATTGCCACGTCGCGGAGGTGGACATCGCCGCTTATATAAATGTTGTTTATTTCAATGCTACAATAGAAATTCTCAAATAACAGCAAAACCATAAAACTCGTAGGAAGTTTGTTGTCTTGCCCGGTGACGTCATATCGTCATGTGTGCTTGTGTGGACGGGCGAGTGTACTTATAGTTAGTGTGCGTGTGTGTGTCTACTCAGTCTTCTTGGCCTTGTCGGAGGGCTCGGCCGCGGGCGGGAGGGCTGGCTGGTCCTCGTACCTGGAACGGAAGAACGTTTATATTTCAAAGTACAGAAATACTAACTGGAAGACGCGGCGTAGGCAGTCCTCCCACTAGGTGAACCGAGAACATTGTGATAGTCGCGGGTAACCGCTGGATGTAAATTGTCGTTCAGTGTCTAAGGCGCATCACACACCAAAGACACTTGTCTGCTGTAAGTCATTTGTGTAACGTGGCCCACTTTTTGTGAAGAATGTGGTGTGTAGTCTATTAGCGCACTCGTTTTGTGCGGTGTACACCATTTGTAGTATTGGCGTGTGGTGCGCCTTTGTTCAGCTGTGGACGTCTTGAGGCTGTAGATGAGTGTATTGCGCCTCGCGGATACACCCGCGTGGAAAATTTATCGGAAACCGTTTGTTGTTTAAATTTTACTTCTTTAGTTTGTAAGTAATGTACTTGTTTTTTTTTTACTTTGTTTTTACTTGTTGTTAGATGTAGCGAAGAATGTTAGGGCTACATCTAGAAGAATGGATGTGTTTCCAAGTTAATTCAAATAATATTTGATAATAAAAATGTTATAACATCCGTTCAGTGTTGTAGTCTAATAAATAAATAAACATGCTTTATGTTACTCTCGGACCTTTAAAATGAAATCAATGCAAAAATTCAGGTCGATTCGTTGCTCTGTTGCTGCGTGAAAGAAGAAGAAACAAACACACTTTCGCAATTATAATATACTAGCGAAGCGAAGCCCGATGGCTTCTTTCGGGTGTAATTTAGAAAAACTATACTTATATGTTAATCTTCCGTGAAAAAATATCTAACTGACGGTGAAAACCGCATCAAAATCCGTTGCGTAGTTTAGGAGTTAGCGGATATGCAGACAGACGCGGAGAGCGACTTTATTTTATACTATGTGTAGTATATATGTATATATATTTATATATATAATCTATGTGACGAAGTGATACTAACGTGAATAGCGCGGAGATGTCGCCCCGCAGCAGCGCGAGCGAGAGCGGCGTGGCGAGGCAGGCCGGCACCAGGTACAGCAGCGCGGGCTGCGCGTGCTTGAACACGTGCATCACCAGGATCGTCGCCAGGAGGCCCACGATGTACGCCGTGAACGTAGCCCTGGACATATTGACATTACTTTTCTATTAAACTTAAAAAATCATAACGTTATGAAAAGGCAGCGGACCCACTACACCACCCTGAGATGCTCCAGTCATTTCCCTTCACTTTTTGTGTAACTAAGTGAAAACAAATCGCGACTCATGTAGCGATAACACAAGCAAAATTAAGGCTTTTACAAGAAAAAGTGGTGCTACATGTCTGTAATAATAATAACTGACAGACTTGACATAGTTTACCTCACTACTTTGACATCACATTACTTTATTCAAGTTACATTTTTATTTGATATTATTATTGACATTAGCTTAACTGATTCAAATTTTGTGTTTCTATAGCTATTTTATTTTGTGCGTTTAACGTGTGTTTATGGACCTTTCTTTATACTGTAAAAAAAATAAAATGATTCGATAAAGAAACACACACATACATGAGCCTTAATGTAAGTTTGTGTAGCAGACTAGCCTTGACGTCAGTTTTTAGGCATTCTGAAGGCCGCTGATCCTATAACAATATGCACATTGAAAACACATAGCACTCCTTTTTAGGCTAGATCTAAAGATTATGAAAAGCATCGGACCCGAGACATCACCCTGGGTCACACCGAAGTAAAGATGCTATTTTAGGTCAGACCGCAGGCGCCATTTATAAAGAGGGTGGAATTAAGACAACATTTACTTTCTTGTCCCTTCTTATTGTCAAGTACTCATCGACCAGATGTCAAATATTACCTGAAGTAGAATTCGCTGTTACGTTTGAGGCTCTTGTCAAAGCGCAGTAGGAGGGCGATGAAGATGCCGGGCACCACGATGTCTCCGAGCCCCAGCATCGCGAAGTTGCTCGCGTTCAGCCCGTTCACTAGCAGGTCTTGAGGGAACACCACTAGGGAAGAAGTAAATACATTTTTACCATACACACTGTAATAGGTTAACTCTTCAAAACTTGGGCAAAAATCTATTCATATATAAAAGAAGAAGCCCTTTGCTAGGATTTCAACGCACAGATCGAACCGCTTGTGATAGAGACGTGAAATTCGAACCCAATACTTTTCAAATAGTATAAGTGAACAATAAGAACGGGTTTTGCGAAATTCCACCCCTAAAGGTGAAAATGGACCCCCAAAGTTTGTATGGAAATAAACACTGTTTATGTACTAATCATAAAAAATGAAGTAAGGGATTTTTGAAAATCAACCTCTAAAGGGGGGGGGGGGGGTGTTTATTGCGAGCGAAGCCGTGCGGGCAAGCTTGTTACTCAATATAATTATAATTTGCAGAAAAACAAAAATGTGGATTCGATTTAAAAAACAAAATAGATAAAAGATATTGTATGAAAACGGTATATCATGGGTGGTTTACATTGTATACACAAAATTTACCATTTTGGTAAAAAATATTCACCGGGTGCAAGTGAATGCAGGAACAATAGAGTTCACTTTTGTGGCTATGATAGTACATATAGTGATTATGGCGTTCGGATCGCACGCTCCTGGTCGTGGGTACAAAACACAACAATGGGCTTGTGCTACCGGTGAAAAAACACAGTGACGCAACCAGAGCGTGGTGGTGGTACATTGTAGTAGCCTGACTAGCTACCAGAAAGTTAAACATCTGTCGCCAAGCTAATAATAAAGTTGTGTTCCAGGCTAAGCGTGTTTACTATTTTTTTTTTTTATTACCTATCAAACAAAAAAAAAGTTATGATAAAACGTACGTTTGATGGGCGCTTCAAAGGACTTGGCGACGGTGACCATGACGTTGGTGCCGAACACCCAGAAGATATCGTAGAGGAACAGCCCGCACAGCAGGATGCAGCCCGTCACCACGTTGTTCAGGTGCAGGAGCTCCACGCCGTTGATCGCGAACGCTATGCCGAACAGGTTGTTCGCGATCCAATGCTGTACACAAGACGTGTATTGGATGAGAAGTTTGGAAACGAATGGGCAGTCGTTCAACCGTCAGCAATGTGTAAACATGACTGTGTTCCGAATTGAATTTTAACATCTAATATCTTATAGTGACGAGCGAGGTGCATAGCCGCGCATAGTTTTGAACACTGGCAGTTCATAATTCTAGATGACACTTAACTGTTATGTGCAAACGTGGCGTTTACCCGGTTCACCATCAGGCGAGCGATTAGCCCGGCTCGCCACTAAGCAGTATTCGGGGGTTAAGGTGACAAACCACAAAAATCGTTTTCGTTTCGGGAATGTGTGAGCAAAAGTTGCACTCTAAACAGCTTTTATCACTGATAGCTCAAAATCAGCTTAAAATGCCAAATTTTGACCTTAACAAATAGTTCAATCGTTTTTTAAAAGAATTACAATACAAAAAACAAATCGTACAAATCGTATTTTGACATTAGTTTTGAGTTTGATTGACCTTTATACCACCTAGTCCAGTCACAGAGACCTTGACATATTTGTTATCCGTTGGTGATTTTTGCGTTCGTTTTGGGCACAGATCACACACTAGATTCTGCATTCAGGACGCTCGAAACGTACCACTCATCAGTCTAAATACACTTATAAGAAATTACTCTGATTGGTTGATTATTAGGCCCGAGTAGGCGTAACCTTGAGATAGCCAATGAGAGCGCTTGATCGCACTCCCCGCGACCCGCGCCTTCCTCAAACTTTGGTGACGTTTTGTAGGAACGTACTAAATCCCGTAATGCGGTATCTAGTGTGATCTGTGGTTTTGGGTAATGAGAAAGAAGTGGCGAAAGTTGCAAAATTCTCAAACGGAACACTTTGCATCAACGCTAATTTTGACAATGAGTTTTCCAAAAAAAAATTGTTCTAAAATACTTACTAGATGGCGTAATAGTCGTATCGTTTTACCTGTCATTGTCATTTCTGTCGAAATATTTTATGTTTATTTTTTAAATCGTAAATTTTGGCTCCACACGTTGTGTATTTAGCCAGTGTCAACTATTGTAATATTTCAAATGAAGTCAAATACATAGTTACATTACTTGAAATTGTCTAAATACACACGTGGAGCCAAAAAACACGAGAAAAAAAAGGCACACGTACATTTTATTGTCTTTCATGTCTCGACAGTGACAGAAAAACCTCAAGGTACATCATCTAACGCCATCTATTGGGTACTTTTATTACCAGGTTTTTTTTTTTTTGGAAAACGCCTCTTTCTAGAAACGCCACCACAACCTATCCTAACACGATTGCATTAAGTTGCATAAAAAATTGCTGCGACGTGTTATTTCACGTGACGCCAAAGCCCGTATTGAGAATTGTGAAGAGCCTACCTTCTTGACGAGGTACCAAGCGCCGAGACAGAGCGAGATGCAGACGCAGATGACGTCGTAGGAAGTGAACTTGTAGTTGATGATGTCGTCGCGCGAGTCGCCCGCGCCGCTCGTGAAGTGGATGTGGTACGGCGTGTTGGGGACCGACGCCGGCACCATCACTGAGATCACCGGGCTGGCGGTCGAAACAAACATCCAATTAAATACAACGACAACGAGTGTGTGAAACGAGCCTTTTTATCCGACCGAGCTGACCGCGAGGGTAGATACTTAAGTCGAGGATAATAAAAAGGGGTTCAGTAAACGTTGTTTTTATCGACCTAAATATTATCAAATTTATAAATGTGACTATTGAACTTGACATTAAAATCTGTAAATTTCTATCACAAAACATTTAAACACTGTTAAACATTTAATATCGCCAATCGAGCTTTTCACTTCAATTGCGAGGAAATGAAAGTGATTTAGTAATCGACTAGCCTTGTGGCTCAGTGGATGGATTTCCGCCTTCTGAGATGTAGGTTGTGGGTTCGATTCCCGCCCAGGAAAAAGATTTGTGTGGTTTACATGGATGTTTTTTTCTTTGTCTGGGTATTTCTGTGTATTCTTTCTATGTATGTAAATTTACAAAAAAAATGTATTTATATTTTCTGTCAGTTATTTGGTTCCCATAGTATTACAAGTTTGCTTAGTTTGGGGCTAGATGGTGCTGTATAAGAAAAACGAACACCAATATTATTTTGTCTCTTTACTTAGAATAACTACTATTCAAAATACCTTTATTTATAATTTAAAGTGAAATTTATAAATTTCTTTCCTGGCATATTAAGAGTATTTATTTGAGTTGTAGTTTTATTGTATCTACAGAATCTAATTATCTTAGTTTGAGAAGCAATAAATACGCGAAGGTAACACTTTTATTCTCTAAAATATACGTCGTCATCTTCATGCAAAAAATAGTATATTCAACTTTCAGTAACCTTGGCTTTCAGCGTGTCCAATGTGGCATGAAGTAACACTATTATCAAGATATGTCCATAAAAGCATGTGTTGAGAAAGGCATTATTTGGCATGTCATACAAATTGATTTCTCATGAACTGAATTAGATTTTTACTCAAAAATATAATTGATAAATCCTCCTAATATTGTCGTTTTTTGAACACCAAATGCCAATAATATTGTTAAGAATTGTAGCAAGTTGACGAGTCCACAATAGAAGCATTTTTAATTTATTATATTTTGTAATTGTTGTGAATGCAACTGTATGACAATAAATAATATTCATTCATTCATTCGATAAATTGTGATTAGAGTAACTTTGCTTGCTGTGAAAATGTCACAATGTTTTTTTTTTGTCTATTGAAATTTCACAGTCAACTTACTTTTAAATTTATTTTTTTATTGTAAAGATGCTGCAGTTTTCGGTGTAGCTTAGCTGTTGCTTAAATTTTTTGGATAGCATTGAGTTATTATGTATAAAGTCCTAGAAATTATACCAAACATCAAGATGGTCACATATTATATTTAATTGCAACAATAATCTGTTTTCCACACTTCGCTCAGTTATTAGAGAGAAAAAATATTGGCATAAAATACATGGCATATGTGTTGTTGTACAGACAACAACAACACACACAACATGCACATGTTTATAATAAATGTATTGAGTCACGGACTTATACAAGCACATAATATATTATCTAGGAGTTTTACGCAATACTTTTTCACGCACCAAGCACTAACAAGTGACCCAGTGAAGCGCACCGATGTCGCAATTAAGTGGCTGAACTAAATCCTAACAGATTTAAACAGGTTCTATAGCATTTTCGAAAGCAATCTGTACTACAAATTAATTGAATATAATGAAATTTACGGAATTCTCATTTTCGTACGAACAACAAACGTATTTAGGATAATAAGTAGCGGTCATGACATTGAAGTATTCAAATAATGTATGAGTTTGCATAATTCAAGTAAACTTAAGTTTTTTTTTTAAAAGTGACAAAGAATTATGAAGAAAGAAAGCCGGTAATATTATTATGTTATTTATGTGTAATAAATATTCTAATATTCTTATTAGATATCTAATGATACATCAGCTTCAATTTGTGATGTCACCTCTAGTGTGTAGTATATATTATAGCTCAATCACATCGCACTGATATTATGAATGCGAAAGTTTGTGAGAGTGGATTAGTATGTTTCTCAATTTCATAATGGCTGAACAGGATTAGATGAAATTAGGTATGAAAGATTTTAGGTGTTTTAGTATGTGCCTTGGATTAACACGAGGGTTTTGACCATCCAAAAAAATATACATATAAATTTTTACTATCCACATATTCTGAAGGCATTCCGGAGCCTAAACTTGGAAAGAAATCCTTTCCAAATGGCTTGAGAACACAGCCTTAGGATAGCGAGTGAAACTGTGGAGCACTGCTAGTGATAGATATAATGTTGAAAAATAATGGCTTACCTCAGCAGATGGCTTAGCGCCAGTACTCCGAGGAAGAAAAAGTACCCGGTGAGCAGCAGGTTGATGTACTCCTTAGAGAAGAATTGGAAGAACACGTACAGCCCGAAGAGCGCACATGACGCTATCACCGGGAACATGAGCGCGTCGCGGTTCGACATCGTTTCCGTGCGCTCGCCTGCATCCTGCCGACAAGAGTTGAAGTTTTATAGTAAAAGAGTGGAACTTTCATAGTAAAAGAGTGGAACTTTCATAGTAAAAGAGTGGAACTTTCATAGTAAACAAGTGGAACTTAAATAGTAAAAGAGTGGAACTTTCGGGGATGTGATTTTATTTTTTAACATTGTGCGGCTGTAGCTTGCTTCGGCTCAGGATTAACACAATTAAATCCTAGAAAAATATACTACTAGCTTTCCACAACCCACAAATTTGCCAATGATTTTCTAGTTAATGACCCACCTAGCTTGGTGTTTAAATGATGAATATAATATATCTGCTCTGGGTGTTACTTGTCCGTGCCTTCTAATGTGTTACATGGCATCCCCGATACAGGGTATCTTAGTGAGGCCCTATGAAAGTGAAGCGTTATCTCTTAAGCTTAAACATAAGCTATCTTCCTGCATTTCTCTAAAACAACTGCTAGATAAACTATGCACTTCCTCATATGCGTACTGTTATCTTGCCAAATCGCATCATTCGTTTCAATAGTTTAGCCAGTTAGTCTCCAAAAGGTAAAGGACAGCAAGCTTAAACAAATAATGTGTTTTTTTCCTGTTGTAAAATTAAATTTTAGCTCTGCGAAGCTACGTGACCGTGAATCTCAAGATAAAGTTCAGAAATCAGAAATATTTATTGGCCATAAATAACATTAAATATTACAGGCAAGTCACTATTATAAAAAAAATACTTAAGTTTAGAATTAAATTTAACTAGGCAAACTAAGTTATTAATTATCTAAAGTTTAGTTATTAAGTTATTATCACGGTCGGGCAGCATCCGTGACTTATGATGGAAGATTTAGGGACATGGTATATTGTTAGGGTCAACTAATTTCAACTTTTCTTCGTGGCTTCTGAGGTGTTACCACAATTCTGCCAGGCTCAACTATTCTGTATTACTATGATATTAGATTATAGCGCTAGGTTAGTGGGTTTCTTTCAAATAAAACTCATAAATCATTTATCTCACATTTCAGCGTCACCCAAATGAGTTGATAAAGTGACTAATGATAAGAAAGCCTCAGTGTAGGCTTAAACGAAAAATACCCCAAGACATAACAAAATAAGAAAATGTGAGGCAGGATGTGACAATGGGTGCATTCCTCACAAGATGTGGATCAAAAAGCGGCTCAAAATAAAGCTACATAGCCAGATAACATTGCTTGAGAACAGAATGATGAACTTACATTTAGGGTTCAGAGGTCATCAAAGGGGAAATACATTTATCTTTCTTGGATGTTAGAGAGTTATCAGTTAACATATGTAACAACTTAGTTTATGATTGCTTATCTCATTTGTATGCAGGCCGTGGTTGTCAGGTATATTAGCTACATTTTAAATATTGCAAATTAGATGTAGGAAATAGGAGGAGAAATTAATGTTCTAAGTTTAATGCACAGATTAAATACCTACCCTCTTATTCATAAGCACTTATTTATTTATTTACATGGCGCTCACCTGGTGTTAAGCATCTCGCTTGCCCAAAAGATTTCAGTGACATCCAAAATTATGAACTTCAATTGTTTAAAACCTTGTTTGCTCATCACCTTGAGATATTAGATGTAAAACCTCTTTATACTCAGTAATATCCTTAGAAACAATGCCCTTAAATTCAGAACACAGTCAGCTGATACATACACTTTGTCGAGGGTGAATGACATCTTTCTATGTTCAGCTGATGTTTAGTGATAAATGATATCCTGGGATATGTCCGTTGTCTGACCAAACACCCAGTATTTTATCGTAGAGATAAACATAATAACAATGCCTTTATCTCTCCCTGACTACAACTGATTTAGTCTAAACTATTGTAGATATCACAGGTGTCAAGGTACAAGGTTCTAAACTAATCATTATTAGGTCTTGATGAGATATGTGTAATGACACGGTGTTAATAATTATTGACCGAAGATCACCTGGTGGTTGGCGTACGGCGCCATCGTGCCACGAAGATTTAACGTGCCACCTTCTCATTGGAGATGGCTCAACTACAAAACCATGTGTTAAAATGATATTCTAAGGGCACAATTTCGTTACACCACTCACCTTTTGCTCCTTCAGATACTTCACAGACCTAAAAGACCCGAAAAATATGGGTAAAATTGCCATAATCACTAAACTTAGATAGGCGATTGCGATGCCTTCAATGCTGTTGACGGGCTTGTCAGTTGCATTTTTGAAGGACTCTTTTACAGTTTCCTCAATGTTTAGAGGAATTTCTGTAGCTATATCAGCCATTTCGACGAAGTATTTCACCAAAATACGTAGCAAAATCCCTCCAGTTACTCTCACGGGTTGACAAGAAAAAGTAATGACAATTGACAAGACAAGTGTACAGTTGTCAGTTTGGTTTCCAATGTTGGCAGGCTGTATCTTGTAGTGCTGTAAATCAGTAATTTTCGAAAGTCCATAGTTGAATCATATCCCACACGACGCGGCCTCGGTGGTGGTGATGCCCCATAAACCCGTAATCGTTGCTGAAATGATTCTATTATGAGGACGGTGATTGGGCTGATCCTAATCCAAGCATGGACCTGATCTGATTTATTCGAAAAGGATAGCTAGACTAATTTCACGAGAGTAAAACAAACAAACTATGACCATAGTATTTTGTTTCATATATCCATAGAACTTGATGCCTAGCTACCCTCTTCATAAAAAATCAGATATCAGCCCGTGTGGAGCCACCACCGCCGTTAAGGGTGTCTATATACATGACCTGACCTGACATCGTGTGAAATGGATAGCTAGATTTGAATTTCACGGGAGCAAAAGAAACAAACTATTAAGGTGATAGCTTCTCCCTTTCGCTCCCCTAGAAACTTATATAGAGCCATCTCTTTCAAAAGATGTCAGGTCAGGCAATGTAGCGAGGCCTTAAGTTTTTTTTCTAATTAGTCTAGTTTTAATGTTGGTAGCACGGTCGAGGACAGACCTGTCAGTGTCAATTCAAAACTTTCAAATTCAAAAGTGTTATTGCTGTCAAACGCGAACCTCTTTCGCTTTCTATCTTGTTCTAAATTGTTTTTATTTTTAATTGGAAATCTCGCGGCGATGTCCTTCAAAACTTAGTGAAGTCTCACAACATCTGCTTTCTATCATCCTAATTTTATAATGGAGGTGTCCGGCGGTTCTGAGGAGGGTTTTGTCCGCGAATGGACTCCGTGTTCGCATGTTTTGAACTTGATTCCTCCGCGAATACAAACTGGGCTATTTTCCAGTGAATTATGCCTTACGTGTGTGGACGCAGTTACCGAGTACATCGCCTTAGGCACCAATGTGGGCCTCGTGTATTGGTACGACAGGAAAAAAGGGAACATCCAAAGGCTGCGATGCGAGGTACGTCAGCTCAGTTCCTTTCCCAGGTGTTCCCCAGGCCCCTAAAAAAATGCCTAACATTTAGTCATACTTCACTTTAGATCTAGCTGTAAGCTACAACGTTGATCAATGATGATGATAGAATAAAATTTCAATTCGTGATGGAGAAAAACTTAAAAGTAAACAGTTTTCAGGTAAATAATAATTCCATCCTTATCAAGATTCATAATACCAAAATCCTATGCTGCAAAAATTATTGCGAAATTCATATCTTATTTTGCATTTTATTATATGAAACAAAACTCAACTAGGTAGAAAAGGTCTCATATATATTGTTTTTTTTTCTGCTAACTGAATTGTTAAGTTTAAAACAATACAAATGTTCTCAAAGCTACCATTCGTTTTCAAGCCAGACATGTACACTTATAGATACACACATTACCATGCCATAAAAGAGTTACATAATAAGTAAGCCACAATGGTGCTTAGCATTCCGCAGCACAATGTAGGTAGGTATAGCACTGTCCAGTCTCTTTGACCTTGTAATACTTAGCTTTGGAACACTTGAACTAATGTTTGGCTTGAGTCATTTTGAATGTAGTATTAGCTGTTTGAACAGTTAGTTTTTATTTTTTTCATTTTTATTTCAGCAGTTTAGTTGTTAAGAGGTATCACGCTGTCTTCACAATAGATCTAAAAATGCAAACATTAGCCAGAAGACATCAACTACTAAACAAATGCCTACTGAAAAATATAGTGCAAATGGAAATGTATTATTATTTTTTCTTCCGAAGCATGCAAGCATTAAATTACTGAAACATATTTATTAAACTTAAACAATAGCCTCTAAATAAATTGCGATTTTTATATTGTTACATAGTCTGGGTAGATTCAGATGATTTAGTGCTTCTACATCAGAAGATGGTGGTCTGGGCAAACCTTCCTCTTTACACAACTGCTCAAGAAGAAGAATATTGACTGCCCCGGTGGCTCAGTTGGTAGTGAACCTACGTTCTGTGCTTGGGGGCGTGGGTTCGATTCCCATGTAGGACAAACATTTATGTGATGAATATTTGTGTTTGTTCTATGTCTGGGTGTTAATATCTATATAAGTATGTATTTAAAAAATATCTATGTACGTATATCAGTCTCTGGCAGCCATATTACAAGCTTTGCTTAGTTTGGGGTCAGGTGACGATGTGTGCAAAAATGTCCCAGATATTTATTATTATTATTATTCCATTTATTTATTGTATGTCTTAAATTTAGGTTTTTTACAAAATTAATATAACAAAATAAAAAATGCTATAAAAAACCTAAATCTAGAGTCCCACCGACAGCGAGGCAGGGCCCAAGCTATCGGCGGTTAGGGCTGCAGAGTGAGGAACCTCCTGACAATGCGCGCCGTGTAAAGGATGGCCGCCTTCTGTATCTGGCCCTTCACCCAACCGTCTAGCGAGAGCCTCTTGAGATGTTGGTCGAGGCTCTTCGCTATAAGGCCGTTCGCCGAAACGACTATCGGAACAATGATCGTCGAGTCAACATCCCACATGGCGGTAACCTCGTGAGCCAAGTCAAGGTACTTGCTGAGTTTGTCCTTCTCGGCTTTCACGAGGTTCTCGTCATGAGGGATGGTGATGTCGACGAGCACTGCCCGGCGTTGGGACCGGTCGACTATCACGATATCAGGCTTATTGGCGACAATAGTCCTGTCCGTGATAATAGAGCGGTCCCAATAGAGCAATGCATGACCATTCTCGAGCACTGGCGCTGGTGCGTACTTATAGTACGGCACCTCAGATTCGACAAGGCCGTATCGAAGGGCAAGTTGCTGATGGATGATCCTGGCCACCTGGTTGTGCCTGTGTAAGTACTCGCCGTTAGCAAGATGCGAACAACCGGAAATTATATGCCTGAGTGACTCTCCGGGACGGTGGCATGCCCGACAAATGTCGACCGTACCGTCCTTCAGGATATATTTCCGATAGTTGTTCGTCTTGATAACTTCGTCCGCAATTGCACAGGCAAAACCTTCGGTTTCCCCAAAGAGGTCACCGAAGCGTAACCAGTTCACCGACGCGATCAAGTCCACATCAGGCCCTGTTAAGGCCCGATAGAACCGCCCGTGCAGCTCCTTGCCCTTCCATACGTCCCTGCGATCCTCAGTGCTCAGCACCGATGGTTTGCGCCAGTTCTCGTTCGCCAAGGAGAGCGGCGTGAGGCCCCTGTCAACTGCCGCAACATCGCAATGCATCCCACACCCGTTGTTGCGGAAAAAATCCCTGAGACTGCACACCTCACGGTTGTGGAGGTTCTTGGCATTTAAAATGCCTCGACCTCCCCACTTCCGCGGAATGTACAGTCTCATAACAGACGAGCGTGGGTGTAACATGCGATGTGTTGTGAGCAGTTGACGGACCCTCCTATCCAGGGCGTCCAGCTCAGTCTGAGTCCACCTCAGTATGCCAAAGGAGTATATCAGTAGAGGCATCACCCAGCCGTTGAAGGCACGCACCTTGTTGCCGCCAGACAAAAGACTACTCAGTACTTTTGTCAGTCGACAAAAGAAGCGTTCCTTCACCGACTTTTTGACGTCTTCTACCGATATACCCAACGACTCTGACATACCGAGGTACTTGTAGGTCTCGGCCTCGGAGAGGGATCTGAGAGTCATCGACTCAGAAAGTTGTAAATTCGGAGAACTTACAACTTTCCCCCGCTGTACATGCATGACCGCACACTTATCTACACCGAACTCCATCCTGATGTCACTACTAAAAACCTCTGTAGTTTTTAGTAGCTCCATCAAGTCTTGGCGTTTCGGTGCAAATAGCTTGAGATCGTCCATATACAACAGGTGAGAGATGACCTCACCCCCCCTACGAAGCCGATAGCCCAGCTCTGAATCCTTTAGCAAAGTGCTGAGAGGATTCAGAGCTAGGCAAAACCACAAGGGACTCAGACTGTCGCCCTGGAAGATGCCTCGCTCAATCCTTATCAAGTCCTGCGGGCCAGAGGAGCCGTTTACACCATCTGGTTGACGAAGGACTGTGGCCCATTGCCCCATGCATGCACCTAAGAATGATTTCAGAGTTGTATTAATTTTATACAACTCTAAAATCCTCTCTAGCCATGAATGAGGCACTGAGTCATAGGCCTTCTTATAGTCAATCCAGGCAGCGGAGAGAGCTCCCTTGTTCCGCCGAACTTGTTGGCTAATGGTCATATCGATGAGGAGGAGCTCCTTAGTACCACGGGACCCAACCCTACATCCATTCTGAGCGGGGGCCAAAATGTTATTCGCAACGATGTGCGCGTTAATTTTTGTGGTCAGAATGGATGTAAGGAGCTTGTAGATGGTAGCCAAGCACGTGATGGGTCTGTAGTTCTTAGCATCCGTGGTACTACCGGACTTGTGGAGCAGGAAGGTGACACCGGTGGTCAAGAAGCTAGGAAGGGATCCGAGTTCGAGGGCTTGTTGGAATTGTGTTGCCAAGCGGTCATGAGAGCATCGAAACCATTTTATCCAGAAGTTGTGCAATCCGTCCGGGCCAGGACTTTTCCAGTTCTGTGCCGTACGGATCGCACAACTAACATCTACGGGGTCTATTACAAGAGACCCCATGGGTTCGATGGACTCGCATTCCCGCTCGACAACACGCATCCACTCACCCTCCTCGTGCTCGACGGGCACCGACCAGATACTGCGCCAGAAATCAGTCATAGCGCTAGCATCTGGTAGCTGCCCATCACTCACACGTCGGTCGGTTCCCTCCCAGCCTCGGTACACCTTCCTCTGGTCGCTTTGGAAAAGGCGATTTAGCCAGTATCTGTCCGCACGCTCTCTGTAGCGACGAATACGGTTTGCCCATGCATAGACTTTCTGCTTCAGGTAGTCGATGCGTTCCGTGACATTTGCTAGATAGTGCTGGGGCCTGATATCGGTCCCAGTGAAAGCTTTTGTCACGAAACGCATGACTCGGGGGCGATTATTCCCCCGGCTGAAGCATATCAGCTTTGCAATGAGAGTCCTGAACGTGCTGATGCGCCGCTCGATCCGCACCTGCCATGCGGGCACACCCCCGGCGGTTCGCGGTGCACGGTTAGTGTCCGGAAACTTTACACGTGCAACGCGACACGCCGCGATGGCCCCGCAGTACAGGATCGAGTGGGTGTCAGTCAAATCTTCGCTAGCCTCTAAATATGGGGCTAGCAAAGCGTTCAGGGCTCCCATTAACGCTAGGTTGCGTCTATGAGTGGGCAAACGTGGTAGTCGCGGCCTAGCGTCGAGTGTGAACCGATACTGGGAAATCGCGTCTTCCAAAGCCCCCCTCAATTGCTCTCTCACCTGGTTTGTAACGCTAGTACTCGCAAAATCTCCCACATCAACGGCGCGATCAACCGGTGTCGCTAGTGTCGCCACCGACGTCGGCATTTAAGCCAGAGACGGGGCTAACGACGCGACGGGCAGGTCACGCATTGAGGCAGGAGTCGGGCGAGTAGGTAGCGCCGCCAGGCGGAGCCGATCAAGCACAGACTGATCCAGCAGCTTGCACCGGTGGATAGCCCGCACTTGATCCGACAGTCTTTGGGCGGACACGGCGACGGTTGGTTCGAGGGCCTGAAACAAAGGCAGCATCCTCAAACGGTACGCTGACAGGTTAGTTCCCCCCTCTGTAGCCCCGTAATATGCGCGCATGCAGTTTTCGTTTATTGGTTGGGTCCATCGCATGCGGCGCACACCACCGGTAGCAGGAGCCAATAGCGGGGCAGGTTGCCCCACAGGCTCCAGGCATGCCGGCAGCGGAGGACGTCCACGTCGTACAGGTCTCGGCGGCGGCGTCGGCGTCTGAGGCCCGCTCCTATCGTCACTCGACGTGCTGTTGCTGCGAGGGGTGAGGTAGGCTTCATCCCCCGACGAGCTCGATGACGACGGAGCAGGCGGAGTTGGGGATTGTGCGCAAACTTGTACAGCTGGTTGTGTTGTCTTTGACTTTGACCGTGTAATCATTGTATTTTATTGTAATTTTCTTTTGTAGCCTTATGACAGTTAAAAGTCACCTTTGTCAAAAGGTTCAATTGCTCTATAATATGAGTTTTCATCTTTATTTTCGTGTAAAAATTTGCCGAATTATTAAAGCTTGTTCAGATTTTCGTTTTGCACTGTAGATAAACGTCCCGGAATGAACATAAATATTATAAAATTTATTATTATTATTATTTATTATTATTATTATTAATATATGTATAGACGTGGAATATGTGCTAAGAAACAAACACATTTATACAAAACAACACCCACACATGTTTATACTGAACATTACCCTCCTTATTTCTTTATATTTGTTATTGACTACACTACATAATAACAAATTAAATAGTGATTTCTTCACATGTTTAATGTATGACATTGTGCTGTTTTATCAGTAGTGCAACTACATTTAATTTCACTGCTAGTCAACAAAAGATAAGAAACAAGTCTAGAGTAAACAAATGCCTACAACATGAAAAATTAAACCATGGTTCTATTTTGTAGCTGCTATCTTGTAATCATCATCGTCATCAGCCAGATGACGTCCACTGGGTGATGGGCAAGCCATATCACTCGAGGAACCGATAACCGGCGGGGAAGGAAGGTTCTTGAGTGGACGAACAACCACGAATCAAAAGACGCAGAGTAGGTAGGCCAGTGCCACATTGTGAAAGTAGTAGGCAACCGGTGGATGCAAGTGGCATGTTGTTGGTTGGTGTGGCGCTCTAAGGGGGAGGCCTATGTTCAGCAGTGGACGTCTTCTCTTTGAAGTTGATAGTGATGATGAATGAAAAACTATCTTTACTTCTAGGCATCAAATTCCCCTATCACTTTTGTGAAGATTGTCAGCACAGTTGACTACATGGTGGGCGCTGGGAATGCATCAGGACAAGTCACCGTCTTCCAAATACCCAAGGAACACCCTGACAACATACCAGACAACTTCAAGCCTAAGATCGAGCCAAAAGTGGAAAGGTGAGACCTACCTACCATTTTATATAGCTTCTTTAAAGCCATTTGATATATTTTGGTAAAACTTGACTTATACACACTAATGGTAATTTTGAGTTTATTTTGTTATTTAATTAAATTTTTTGCTCTAATTTATGTAATATGGACCTATATAGTCTGAGTTAACTGATTTGAATGGATTTTCAGTAATGTTGTTTGTGTTGTTCATGCTAGACTTTAGACAGCTCACCTACGCTCCCTAATGTTAAACACGTAACATTTGGTATCAGGCTCTGATATTTTAAGTACTCTGGTGTTTGGTAACTCTATGAAACATTTATTATTTCTATAGTATTTTTTAATTTTTTATCAATATTATATTTTACAGGTATACAATAGGGGAATTGCACAAAAGCGAGATCACAGCTATCGAATGGTCCAAAAACGGCATGAGATTGTTTTCCGGAGACAAAAATGGTGTTATCATCATGACTGAAATAGACTTTTATATGGTAAGTACCAGGATAACGAGCGGAAATAAAGATAACGTGAACCGTTATTGGCGACTGTGACTGGCGCCAAAAACTACACGGTGCTAGTACCACGACGGTGCTGCCGCGAGAGAAAGCCTCGAACCTCTTTGTTGCCCTCGAATTGACGTTAAAACCAAAGAGAATAGTACTTAAAAAAGTTTTGTTTTAATAAAACGGGAATACTCGCATAAAATTGAGTCGGTTATTCAGATATAGTTTCGATCACATTCGCATAACGTGATTATTCCCGTTGTTATTAAAACAAAATGTGTCAAAACCACGTCAGTTTTTATAGTAAAAAAATCTTAAGTTCAAAAAATAATCCTATTTGACCTTTGAAAAACATACGGTTTTGTAATTCAAAGCCTCATAATTCAAATAATTATCATATAATTATCACTCATTACACTCATTAGTCACGGCTAATGATAAGAAAACAAACGATTTTAAATAATTTACGATTACAATACGAGCGGACTCGTTATCGAAGTGCAACGACCGAAGGAGTGTTTATTTTTACAGCAACACTTCGGAAAATCCCACTTTATTATATCTACATGCGAAAGACAAAAGAAATGTTCTGTTTCTGTAGCGGCTAATATCGCGGGGTGGGGGTAATTCTTGGTTATGACAGAAGACCAAAAAATATATAGACATTTCCAGATGGCCATTGCTGGTGTCCATTGCTTCCATTGGTTCCATTGCTGGGTCTTCAACTAATATGTGCTACCAGTGGTCCCTGACTGCTGGCCTTTTGGAGAAACTCAGTCACACAGCGGGCAATGAAGAGAGCTATGCTCGGAGTTTCTTTGTTCATACCTATTCATACCAAAGTTGTTCTAATCTAGAAATTATTATTCACTATACCTTCATTGCCTCGACTTATTTCACATTTTACTTGAAAACTCGTTGGTTATCTCTACAAGAACAATGTTGACGCGTACTCTGTCTTTACAGAAACAATCTTGTTGCTAATTTGTGTCTTTACAGAAACAATTTTGTTGTTACTCTGTGTCTTTACAGAAACAATTTGTTGTTACTCTGTGTCTTTACAGAAACAATTTGTTGTTACTCTGTGTCTTTACAGAAACAATTTGTTGTTACTCTGTGTCTTTACAGAAACAATTTTTGTTGCTATCCTTTTTACCAAAATATTATAGAATTATAGAGGCAATTGAAACATAATTTCGCGACTTATTTAGAAAATAGTCAGTCGCGGCTTCGCCTGATAAAAAAATTATAATTTCATGTAAAAAGTAGCCTATATCCGTCCTCGTGATTCAGACTATAAGATAATATCGCCTTTAAAATTCTCATCAAAATCAGTGCAGCCAATTAGTCGAGAAATGGTAACAAATGATAGGCAGAGTGACAAAGTTACTTTCTACAGTTCGGTGGCGTAAATGGCGTTGATCCGTTTTTTGACGTTTTGTTTAGAATGACAAATGTAATGTAGGGGACTGGGAGTGCTGAATAGCGAACGAAGTTTTTTGCTCGAGTCGAACATATTCGTTTTTATACCTCGAGCTTTGATTGGTCCTGTTACGACTGCGGCTATATTCCTCTGAATTTATAATATTGGTATGGTTGTCTTACCCCCGAATACTGAAACGTTTGTTAACTTTGACGACAGATTAAGTTTATTGCTGCCTTTGTCATTTGCTTAGTGTCAGACGAAGGCAGTATTAGAATTAATCTGTTGTCAAAGTTAAGGAACGTTTCAGTATTCGGGGGTTAACCCCACTATTTTTCGATTACAGCACCTGTGTAAATCAATGGAGATAGTGAACGAAGGGCACGAGATTGTCCAGATGAGCTACCATCAGAACACGCTGCTGGTGTCCAGCTTGTACCGCAGTATACTGTGCGAGCGACGCGATGGAAAATGGCTCGTCAACCAGCTCGGGAAACGGGAGAGGAAAAGGTAAAAAAAAAAAGAGATTTTTTGAAGGCATTGCTGGTTGTTGACAACATCCTTGACACAGCTTAGGTAAAGGTTAGTTACAGCTGAGGGGAATGTTGGTCACAGCTGAAGGGAATCTTGGTCACGATGATGATCAGTCAGGGGCTTTTGTACAAATTTCAATCTAACGCAACCCACCAAAAAAATCTTATGTCAGTATTTATTTATATTCATTCATTAACTCCAATATATAATTTTCACGCCTCTTGTTTCAAGAAATCTTTTAGAAATGTCTGTCATTAGTGGGCAAATTGCGTTTAGAAAAATATTTGTAATACTTCTCAAAGCTCTTTTCCGAAGTCCGCCTGGGGAAGTACCACACCTTTGCCAGTTATTCAACCGCCAAGCAGTAGTGTGCAAACATGATTTTGTTCCAGATTGATTGTTTCCAGCGTAATTACTGGGCATACAGAGATTTAACATCTAACATCTCAGGGTGACGAGCGCAGTGCATTACCGCGCATAGTTTTCAAAATTCTGGGTGGCACTGAACTGTTTGTGTGTACATTTTAGGAAAATCATCATCATCAACCGGAAGACGAACACCGCTGATCATAGGTCTCCCATTAAAATACATTTAAAAAAAACATTGAGTACCTTCGTTTTGAAGTCGGTTTATAAGGCAAATTACATTTACTCATAGTACGATTCATCATAGTGAGGTACAGGTACATTACTATAGTGAGGACGATGTCATGTTCCAGCCTGTGCGCCGTAGGCGCCGTGTTCCAGTACTCGTACGCGGCGGGCGGCGCGCCGCGCGTGTACTGCGCGCGCCCCGGCCTGCGGCTGTGGCGCGCTGACACCAGCGGGGATGTGCTGCAGACTTTACTCTTCAAGGTCAATACAACATTACTAAAGATGCCCAAGTTTTTTTGGCGGGAACGTGAGGAATTCATGTCGCGTCACTTTATTACTTTCCAAAACTTGTGTTATTTCGAGTGTTAATGTGTAAAAACGGTGAATTTTTATCCGTTAAGTGTTCGTGAACATGCACGAGTGTTGGTGAATGGTATAATGTCGTGAAACGTGAATTTTCGTTTTGTTTCCAAAACTCCATAGAAGGCTCTAGTCAAGTTTTCACAACTTTACTGGGGCACGACTTGGACTTGACCGTGGCTTGCATTGCTCGCCTCTGACTGTGACTTGTTTGATAATATAATAACAAAACTTGAAAATATAAATGTATACTTGACCCTATCAAATGCATAAGACGTGCGACGTCAAAATCCTCTTAGGAGGAGAAAAAAAACAATGATGCCCAATACGACTGCTAAATTTCAAGGCAATCTGATTCAACAGATTGTTGTGTCCAATAAATCCTTCTCATATTGAGAAGGATACGAAGTCTCATAAGCTGCATTTTATGGAGTACTAGCTGCGCCCCGCGGTTTCACCCGCTATTCTACAGAAACCGATTATTTTTCCGAGATAAAAGTATGTGCCTATGTGTTAATCCAGGGTATAAGCTACCTCCATACAAAAATTTCATTCAAATCCGTTCAGCCGTTACAGAGTTGAACGGGAACAACAACATACTTATCTACTAACATAGTTACACACAAACTTTCGCATTTATATTATTAGTGTGTTAATACATAACTCGCAAAAAATAAAAAATAAACCCCAATTCCGCTATAAGTTGAACCCTGGAAAGCCGAGCGCCAATAATATACGAAGCTCTGTTTAATTGGTTGATTACATAACTTTTCAATGGCGTCGATTCCGCTTAAACTCGCTAAACCAAACTTAGTGCTATTGCTGTCTTTTAATAATATAAACACAAGGAATAGATAGAATACATTTTAGTGTTGTCAAACGAGTTTAGCGATTTAACCCGCGAAGAAAAATGTACACTAGCGACACATAAAACTTTTTGTAGTCGGCACCCGCTCCGGTCTCGTCTACCCTTGTATGAAGAACTAAGATCCGACTAATTTGACAGTACTGTAATGCATTCTAACTCCGTCTTGTATCTCTATTTAGTAAAAGACAGCGATAGCTTAATTTCGTTTAGTGAGTGTACCGTGTTATTTTGATCTAAGCTGCTGCTAGGTGTATAACGAAATCTGACGCCGAGATGCAGAGCTGCTGTCGCGTTCCTTGCGATTGATTATGTGTCAATGTTATATTTAAAAAAAAAAGTAAAATCGCATATCAAGGCCTATTAAAGTGCATTTCTGATATTTTTTGCGCTGATGACGTTTTGTTAAAGATACGCAGTTTCCCACGATGAAACACAACTTTCGATTATCGCCCAGAGATATCTATAACGCGTTTTTGTTTGCCCAGTGTTTGTGATATGTCCACCCTTCAGGAGGCGATATCGAACCCGCTAACGGTCGCCGAGCTGCTGAACCCGGCGGCCACTAAGCACTGCCACTCGACGCGCGAGTACAACCTCGGCCCGCTGCACGTGTTCCGGGAACACTTCCTCGTGTCGCACAACGAACACTTCCTCTACATACTGGACCCGCGCTCGCTGCAGGCTGTCGCTGCGCTCGACCAACTGAGGAGGTACTGTATACCGCCACTACTGTACATTGTCACCACTGTACACTGCCGCTACTGTACACTGCCACTACTGTACACTGCCGCTACTGTACACTGCCACTACTGTACACTGCCGCTACTGTACACTGCCGCTACTGTACACTGCCACTACTGTACACTGCCGCTACTGTACACTGCCGCTACTGTACACTGCCACTACTGTACACTGCCGCTACTGTACACTGCCACTACTGTACACTGCCGCTACTGTACACTGCCACTACTGTACACTGCCGCTACTGTACACTGCCACTACTGTACACTGCCGCTACTGTACACTGCCGCTACTGTACACTGCCACTACTGTACACTGCCGCTACTGTACACTGTTTCCCGAGAACTGAATTCCTATAGACAGCATTATAAGCAGCCCTTCTCTCCCGCAGGATACTGTCCGTGTCGGTGAACAAGGACGAGATCTTCGTGCTGGAGGGGCCCCGGTCGCTGGTCCGGCTCGCGCACGCGCCCGAGCCCGCCGCGCTGGCGCCAGGTCGGTGCGCTAGGGCTCCCTAGCACTGCTCGACTACCGCGACTACCGCCTGTAAGGCCGCGTTTTCGATCTCACCGGGCAGCGAAGTGAGAACAGCCGGGGGCGAGCAGCTAGATAAATGACGGAGAAATACTTAACTGCAAATCAAATTGTGTCTAGACATGTTAGGGAACAGACTACGCATTTTACGAGATCGTAGCTACAAAAAAAATAAATGGTGTGGGTAGAAGTCGGGCCGCTACCGCTACTTTTTGACGTGAACTCTATGACGAAAAGAAACTCCAACATCAATCTCGGGCAGAGAATATCAGTACCGTTTTGCGCTCCCCTACTCTCCCCCCACCTCCCCACCATTTGTAATGGCCATCGACCTAGTTTATAAACTTGGGCCCGATACGGCGATAAAAGAACTATTTCCTTAACTTACATAGCCTCCGTGCTATAACATTTCCAAAGGACTTCAATTTTGTCTTAATTTCATTTCTGACATAAGGCCCCTTTCCAGACCGATTAGCCGTTCATCGAATTCACGTCAAAACACCCAAAGTTGGAGGAAAGTACGGGTTGCGGAGTCAGAGACCAAGCGTTCTCAATGTCTCGGTAATACGCCTAAACGTGAACAGAAATGAACCAAAGAGAGTGAATTTTTGTTAGTGTATTTTGACCGATGCTTGGTACGGTTTGATCCTCCTGTAAGCGGAATATTTAAGAGGTAATCTGTGATACAAGGCTAGTTATTGAAGTTTGAACCTTGTTTACTCTACTCTTACCACAGACAACATCTTTTTTAATTTGATGAGCAGTTTGTATTTTGTTGAGAAAATATTCATGTGTTTGATATTTTGATGTTCAATCAATTAACAAGTCGATACCGCGCTCACGCATCGTCCCGCTGCCCGCTGACGTCAAAAACGCGGCCTAACGATTATCAGTTACCGCGAAAGATTCTATATATATCTCGTACGTACTTTCGAACAAAATTCAGATATAAAACATTAAGTATTAGCGCAAGGGCGTCCGAATTTTTGTTATGAAAACTACTGAAATTCGTTTAATTTAATAAGTCATACTAATCCCTCAACTATATCACGGACCAATTTCACAAGTTATAAAGATACAATATAAGATTATTCTTAACCCTATGACCGCCACAGTCCTCTAAACTTAATAAGAAATATGTGATTCGCGTAGAACTGAGACCTTGCGAGTTCTCTTTAATTTCACAACCCCTGGACCGGTATTGCTCAGAGTCAAACTCAAGAATTGTATTGAAATTAACTACTTGCCTACGAAATTTTATGAAAATCGGATCAACAACGGTTCGAAGTTGGCATTGGACAAACGTACATACAAATGCCGAGTTGTTTCCGTACCAACGGACCACTCTAGACCTTGGCTCGGTCAATAATATATGATTTTGTAATCACTTTTTTTACAGATATACAAGTTAGTCCAAACCATGTGTTTTATACGTTTTTTTTTTGTTTGTTATTATCCATATTATTATGAGCGGGTAAAAAAATATTTTCGGGGGGATTTTTCGATGGTGTTCCTCGGATTCTCCTTCATCTCTCGTCGAAAAAAAATTGAGATTCGTTATTCCGTGGCTCTATTACTTAAATTAAAACGGTAGGTGTCTAGTAGGTAGTAATAATTTTATTAGTATTATGAAGTATTTTCGCTCGTGTGGTTACAGGGTGTATTAGGTTGTTAGCTCACTTGTTGAACTCATTTTTGGGTCCACGGTGACGTTCTCGTAGGTGCTAGGTTTTACTATCAACAATGTATTTTATAACTTATATTTTTTTTCCAATTATCAAAAATGTATAGCAAAAAAAAACTGTTTTGACAGTTATTTGCTTCGAACAATTTACAATTCTGTTTTTTTTTCTCTCTTAAATTTTGGTTTCATGCAGTCTATTTAGTCAGTTTTGTAAAACTAGAAGTGGAGCCAAAACATTAAAAAAAAGTATGATATTTCACAAGAAAAACAACTACATTTCGGTGCAAATAAATGTCAAAAACTGTTGTAAAATCAAGGAATTTATACCTAAGCTGGAATGTGTATTATGCACGGCTTATCAAATTACGGCCTGACTATTAGGGAACACATTGTCTCTTTTTAAATTTTAACCAAATATGACTATGCGTGACATCTTTTGACAAGTATTCGGCAATTTTCTACCATTTCCGCACTGGCGTGCCAAAAAGGAACAGAGAGTTCCCAGATTTGGAATGCTTCGCACTCAAATATTTCAGACTATTTTGATCATAATTGTTATTGAAATATGGTTAATTACAAAAGTCAAAAGATTCTGAAACGTTTGTGAACTTTGACAACAGATTGAGTCTATTCCTGTGTTTGTCATTTGCTTAGTGCCAGACAAAGGCATCATTAGAATTAAACTGTTGTCAAAGTTAACAAACATTTCAGAATCCCGAGGTAAGATAATTAACTAAACCCCATTCCACATAGCATGGTATGGGCGACACATGGGGTTTTGCTTAATTGCGGCACAATGAAGTACGTGTGACTATTTTGTAGCTATATAAATAATTAGCTGTTACCAGCGACATCGTTCGCGTAACCAAAATAAAAAAACTGCCTATGTCCGTCTCTGACTCTTAAACTATATCTATGTAAAAATTCAGATTGATTAGTTCAGCCGTTTAGCCCCGATAACGCGACAAACACCCAGACAGAGAGACAGAGGTAATTTCGAAATTATAATATTAGATAGGAATTCTATACATAGGTACGAAATATTCACACGCTTCATTGTGCTCTTGGGTGGTCGCAATTCAGTAATAATCAATATGTAGCCTACACCATGCTATGTGGAATGGAGTATAAAATGACCTCGACCTCTAATACAGCAATGAACGAGACAGCGATATTGTTGGTCAGTAGTGCTGCCAACTAAATGCTTTAAAATTTACTTTGATTTAAATTGATCAGCATGTCAATTAGTATGTATTTGTCCGTCCGTGTTTTGCACAGTATTTTTTATATGTTGTCTTGTTTAGACGCTTGTAGATTATTTTCTTACATAATTAAGTATAGGACATTCAAGCTAGCATAATTAGCACGAGCAAGCCTTCATCTTGTGCCATTCCACTAATTATCCAATAGAAAAGCTTGAAAAATACAACGCGCTTCTAAATCAACGCAATACTCCTCACAGGCAGCTTCCCTACATTATGCCTAAAAACTTTTGTTTGTGACTATTAAAATTTCATCGTTTTTTTTTCGTCCATACAAAAACAAAAAAAAAAGGATAACTAGCTGCTCCTCGCGGTTTTACCTGCTGTTCTTCAGAAACCGAATATTTTTCCGGGCATAAAAAGTAGAGTATGTGTTAATCCAGAGTTGAACGGGGACAAACATACTTACACACAAACTTTCGCAGTTATAATAGTTTAATAGCGCTATACATGACCATAACTTTATGAGGTCTCAAATGAGAAGGAAAGCTTGGGCCCGGGCGAAGCGCAAGATCCGACATTGATTCCTAAAAACAGAAATTGAACTAAAATTTTATACGTAATTTTTTAAATATGTATAAAGATTTTTAAAAGTCACGAAACAACATTTTAGCAGGGGATCGTTTGACGCATAGTTTTATACAGAGTTCGAAACGCGCGCTATTCGTAGATTGTATTGTTCTTTATCTTTCCAATTAAAACTTTTATATAATAAAATAATTGCTGGACAAGACATCATGTCGCTTGTATGTTTATCACGCAAATTAATTAATATTAAATTGTTGTTCATTTTTTAAATTTGATCTGAGGTTGTTATTGGCTGTTAAAACTTAATTTAATATCATGTTACCCATTAACGAGATAAAGAATTGATTTCGTACAACGCTCGCTTCTAATCTGCAGTTCTGGGCGCCAAAAACCCCTTAAGATGTATTAAAGCTGCCTGCAAGAGGTAATGCGTCATTTAACAGCACGTTGTGTAGCGTCTTATATGTCTAAAGGTGTTTCTCCACAAACCTGATCGACCTCTGAAACAGAAATATATAACATTACTATTAGTACTCACGGGATATTTACCACGAATAAAATTTATGTATTTTAGTTTTTTATTTATTTATGTCTACGCGTGAACACGGCGCACGCAACTGTGCCGACATATCGGGAACTCAACAAAAATAAAAATCGTAGTTAATATCCCGTGAGTACTATAGTAATGTAGTAAACCACCACGAAAGTCTAAAACAGTGTTGATTATAAGATACCAGCGTTCAGCCATTGATCTATTATTACTACGTATAGGGAAGCTATTTCTATCAGAGGTCATGCTCCATTTTGTTATGAGTAGACAAGTTTCGCTGCATCGCTGAAATAATAATTATTCGTTCTCAGACAGTAGAAATACACAGCACTAGAACGCTTTTAATGTGTATTTTACCCGCGACTAAAAAGTCGAAAACGCCGTAATATTGATGGCGCTTACGCGTTTCGTTCAACGTTCGACTGAGTGAAGTGCTGACGGACGGTCGCACTTGAAAGGAACACAGTAGTGATGTGTGGTGTCTTCTCTATACGTTGTAATAATTTCTCAATGCGTTCAACTCTGAACTTGGCCTGACACTGGCTAGATACGTTTTGGATATTTGCGTTTTTTCGACTTAATATATTTTTTTTTGTTTTAGAGTGGCTATATACATGGCTTGACCTGACATCGTGTGAAAGAGATGGCTATATAAGTTTCTGGGAGAGCGAATGGGAGACGCTATAACATTAATAGTTTGTTTCTTTTGCTCCCGTGAAATTCAAGTCTAGCTGTTCCTCTCACACGATGTCAGGTCAGGCGATACATGTATAGCCACTGTTAATTTCAATGGCCCCGAATGTCTTGGCCCACATCTGTTATGGTTATCCTCTGTGCTACTTGGTGGAGAACATTTTAAACATTGCAAAAGATACGTGGCTCGTATCTCAGTAAGAGATTATTTAATTTTCTAAACGTTTGTAGAGGTAGGATTAGTCAAAGAGTCGTGTGACTATTGGTCAGAGTGCCTTAACTAAACCAAATTAGGACCAATGTATTAACATATAGTTATAAGCAAATATTTTCTTAATATTATAAAAAATATACAATTTCTTTCTTATTCGCAAAAATGAGACAGAGACATCAGAGTTGTTTTTAGCGTTACTAAATAAAACCGTTATTTTTTTATCTACTTAATTTTAAGACATGTTTTTGATTTATTATGAGACTTAAGTAATTTGTTTCCTTAAAGTATTTTGAATTGGCTTTATGACATTCCAATTGAACGATTTAGTTGTGACTGAAATAAACTTTTTTTTTTAAAATAATATTTAGGTAAAACGTATATTTTAGCTTTTTGGCTTTTATTTATAAAATGTAATGTATTTTCATTGAGTATGCTAAGTCTGGTAGTATTCAAATACTGAATGTTCGGTTAGACGACATATTAAGATATCATTGTACTCGTCATTAACAATTTTAACTATGGGCCCAATCCTGAAATTACAAAAAAGCAGCTCCATACACATCGTTGACGGTATATGCCATTTACGCCTAAATAACTTCGTTGTGTAACCGAACATCCTGTTTATCAATATATGTGTTTTTACTATAACTGGACCCTCGCTTGCAATCCGAGTAGTGCACATCACGTATTGAATACTTGGTAAGCTCGCGCGCAAACTTCTTTCAGTGTTCCCGTTTCGTCAAGTCCTCAGTTGTGCGAGTGAGGACGTAGCTAATCAACGTATTGTTTTTTTGATAAGCGATGGGCACTGACGGTCAGCGTTGATTGAAGTCGTTGATCTGCGTGTCTTCCATTTAGTTACACGTTGACGTTCAGGTTATTTTTTTGGAGTCGATATCCTGTTTGAAATTTTGGAACAGTGCTTTATGCCATAGCTTTCAAATATAATTTTAATACTAATATAATATAAGGCCCTTTGGTCAAGCATTGTTTTGGACCCACAGATCACACCAGATACCGCATTACGAGATTCGTTGTTCCTACAAAAAGTCACGTCAGTTTGAGGCGCGGCGCGGGTCGCGGGAAAGCGACCAGGCGTTCTCATTTGCTATATCAAGGTTACGCCTACTCGCGCCTAACAATCAACCAATCAGAGTAATTTATTATAAGTGTATTTAGACTGATGCGTGGTGCGCTTCGAGCGTCCTGAATGCAGAATCTAGGGTGTGATCTGTGTTTGGGCCTTACTTCGAATGACGTCAGCGCTGTCCGTTGAATGCGCGCTAAAGACAGCCTTATGTCGGTATAGTTATGACGTAATTATTTTGCAAGCGAGTGTACAGTGCGAGACGGCTTTTATTGAATGAACATGAGAGGGCCGATGGCGAACTACGTTTGTCACTCTTTTAACTAAAAAGAAAATATATAACGACCAGTAGAAATTCACTTTTTGACCACGTTCAGTATGAGCCATGTCGCACTGTATGTATTTTCCGTGTAGTACGTGTAGTTGTAGTAGTAGTAGTTGTTGTGTCTGTACCAGCATGGCCATTGTACTTATGAATATACGTGTTGACCGAATGTTTTTGCATTTTTATTTGTTTACCGTTTTACACCTTTCGCTTGATTTTCGCTTCGTATATTTGTATTGAGCAATGGCTCTGTTACAGGCAAGTAGTTAGTGTTAATGTAAGTATTACTTTTTATTTCTGTTATTATCATGTTTTGGTAAAAAAATAAAAAAAACTTAGTAAGTGTGTTAAGGTCTTAAATAAGCGCCAAATTGTCAATATCTTTGATCCACTTAAACTTAAAAAGTTTTTTTTTTTAAATTAATTTTGTTACGCTAATAATTTCACACAACGAAGGGTTATCATATCAATTTACGGCGTGTGTCTTTTTTTTAATCAATTTTGTTACACTAAGATTTTGACATACCCAAGGGTTATCATTATAAGTTTACTATTTGAAACTAGTAGATAAAAAAAAAAACAAAAAAGGTATACTTTTCAAGTCAAAGTTTAATGAAAATTAGACGTCAGTTTAAAACCTTAAATCATCACACTGAACGCCAATCTGCCATTTGCATGACTATAGATACAGATAGAATATATTACGAAAAAACTCTTCATAACTCCTGTATTGAAAGGAAGTTCTATTTGTTTGAATATTCAACGAACACATTCAAAATTTAAACTTAATGAAACCAAGGAAATGTTAGAAATAATAGTTAACATTACCAAATCTATGCTAAAATATTGAAAGGGATAGTGGGATATTTTTGAGTATTAGGACAATAAGGCACAAGAATATTTTAGTTGAAAATATTAATTACTATATAAGGTATTTTTTTCATAATATATTATATATATTACCTACGAAATGAAAATCTAACGAATGACAGATAACGCCTGAGGTGGGCTTAAAAGCAGGAAAATTCATAGTAAGGGGGTAAATAGGGGATCAAAGGAAGTTGGAAGTTCAGTTGTGGCATGGAAGTTCGTCATGTTTACTTAGTATTTACGAGGGCGGAGGCCGAGCCTCGGTCCCGCGTTCTAGACCTGCAAGGCCAAAGCACTGCTCACGATGTCGTGGGCATCAGTTAGTATTATAAAGATGAAAGTTTTATGTGTGTATGTTTCTCCTAACTTCATAATGGCTGAACGAATTTGGATAGAAAGTGTAAAAACTTCTATCTTTACTTAAAACAGCTGTCTTTTTTTCTGGAACAATGGGATGAAAAGACAACTTAATTTTTAGCTACTAACATATGGGACCACAAGTAAATGTTGTTATCCTCGGTAACAGAGGAGCCCCACCTGATGAGCAAGTCCCTGTCGACCCTGCAACACGCCGCGACCGCAGTCCGCGACCACACGGCGCCCTACATCGCGCGCGTGCTCGAACAACCCATCGCCATCTTCACACAGAACGAGCTCATCGACCACACTGTCACCGAGTGAGTACACCTGATGAGCATGTCTCTGTCGACCAAGCAACACGCCGCGACCGCAGTTCGCGAGACGTATATACGACACCGGTAGTGCAAACCGTTGTTCGCGCCGAACTGAGACTCACGACCCCTGGAACTTCACAACCCCTGCAGGCCTAGCGCGGGCGCCGGGATAAAGGTTTGTCCACCCGTACTGTCTTCGCGTCAACGTGACAACATTTTATCCCGACACGCGTGATACAGTTACGACGTTCCCTACGCTCGTTCAATAAAGAGGCTCTTGGGCCTTTGCTCTTGGAGGCCAAAACCTCACCGTCATTGATGCCTTACCCAATAGTCTTAAAACCTGCAGGATCCTATTAGGAATCTGACGAGTGAATTCCGTAATCGACTACAGTGTTACTGTCAGCTCAATTTCTGCCGTTTATTTTTAAGGATTTACTATAGAAATACGGCATGCCCCTTCATTCCATTCCATAAAATGGCACGTAAATTTCTAATGTATTCTTCTTCTTTCTTTCCAATCGAAACTTTTCTAATTATTTTTTCCATCCGCAGCGCAGAAGAATGCTTCGAACTACCTCCGATAGAGCAACTCCCCACAAACATCCCCGGCAATGTCTTGGAATCGATCGTGAACGAATTTAAAGACACCTCGAACGAAGTCAACGAAAAATCTGAAGAGATAAAGAAGAAACTGAAGCTGTATAATAGTATAATGGAGAAGAAGTACGATGAGGAACTGATTCACAGCAGGAGTAGGAATAGAAGGAGGGACGGGGGAAGTGGGGGGAGTACGCCCCGGATCGCTACCCCTGTAAGAAAAGTCGTCACTGCGCCGTGTGTCATGAACATCAGCGTGTTTGAGTGAGTATTCATACTTGACGACCCTGTAGCTGGGGCTGGGGCAGTCGTGCGTCAGCCATGGGAGTACGAGCCTTATGGGTCTGATGTACCCGATCGTGTTAGATGGCATCTCCCGAATCTATGCTAAAATGTTGTGAAGGTTTTTTTTAAAAATTTAAGTATTAGGATAGGACAGACAAAAATGTAGTTAAAAATATTAATACCTACGGTATTTTTGCATTTTTATTATACAAATATCTATTTGATAAAAATCCTTCGGAATCCTAGAGCTGAGAGTGTGAAGCGTTAATATTATTTACTAGTTGTTACCCGCGACATCGTTCGCGTGGACATAAAGAAAGTATCCTACGTCCATCTTAGTGATATACAGTAAATACTTTTGAAATTTTATCAAGATCCGTTCAGCCGTGATAACGCGACAAAAATCCAGATAGAGACAAAGCTACTTCCTATATTTCACTAGATGGCGTTGATCCATTTTTGTGCAATTTTTGACGTTTTGTATGGAGTAACAGTTGCAATGTAGGGAGTTCTGAACGACGAAAGTGAAGTTTTTTCTTTGAGACGAACAAATTCATTTTTATATCTCTTGGCCCTGATACGACTGCGGCTATATTCCTCTAAATTATAATTTATATTAGTTAGGAAGTTAGGATTTAACTCAGAGACGCCTCCGAGGCCGAAGGTGTTTCTATTGGGCATTGAGGTTTTTTTTCTTTGGATAATAATAGTTGTTAATTCCAGCAACCTGCCGCAGCAGAACGACGAACTTCTAGAAAAGCAAATCGAGGAGAAAGAAAAGATCCTAGCGAAGATGCTCAATCTCGAGTCCCTGAGCATACCCACCGCCGACACGACACCCACACACGAATACGACAGCCCGACGCACACTTACAAACGCATAGAAATACAAGAGAAAAGTGACGGCCCGGAAAAAACATACACACAAGAATACCCTTACAGAAAAGAGAAACATAACACAACCAAAAACAAGGAAGAAAGATCTAAGAACACTAAACCGGCAGCGAAAATCCAAGAGTCGAATCCAATAGATCTGATACCCAAAGTCGTGAAACTTCCCAACACGTGGAACTTGCATAATATGGAGCTGAAGTTAGATCTCAAGGTGAATGGATACAAGGACAGCCGGGTCATATCTCCGGACGAGGGCTTAGAGAGCGAGTGGGAGTTCGTCTGATAGAAGGGAAACGTTACGACAAGGCTACCAATAATAATATATGAGGAAAAGTAACTCGCTCAAAAAATGGTACACCGCATAAGTCCTACTTCACGGATGGTTCTTAGATAAGTTGGTTGATCTATAAATTGTATCCAGTGCGCATGTCAACTAGAGACAACACACACCCGTGAGAGCGAGAAAGAGATCAACAAGAGTCAAACAAGTCGGTTTTTTCCCCACACTTTATGTATTTAGCCAGTGTCAAGTTTTGTAATATTTCAAGTGAAACACAATATTTCACAGCGAAAAGAAGCCTTAGTCATAGTCTAAGTCAAGCAAAGTAAGTCACGGTCAAGTCCAAGTCATGCCCCAGTAAAGTGGTGTAGACTTTTTCTAAAGGTTTCTGTGGAGTTTTGTAAACAACAAGAATAGTCGCGTTTCACGAAATTATACTGTTTACCAACACTCGTGCACGTTCAGAAACACTTAATGACTAAAAATCCACCATTTTCACACTAATAACACTCAAAAAAGCACAAGTTTTTGAAAAATAGTACAAAGACGCAACATGACTCCTTCACGTTCCCTCAGTCGTTTTAACGGATATTCGGTCGGAAATAATTATTTTCCCATATTATTATTCGTATGGATAAGGTACCTGCCAGTTTTATAGTGTAAGTGAAAGGCCGCCCATAAGGTGCGACGCGTTTAAAACCAGCAATCGGATTGAATCTCTTAATTCACCATACCATCTACATCTACCTCCCTCACAAGGCTCACTACCTAACAACGAGCGCGGAGCGTCCAGCCTTGAAACGCCCAGGAGTGGCCGCTGTTAAATGTAACCTAACAGGTGCGAAAGTGACAGAGCAATCTTTCTAACCTTTTAGCATGCGACAATTTGCAACCTGCATCCACCGGTTACCCGCGACCTTCAAAATGTCATCAGTCCATTTAGTGGGAGGCCTACCTACGCTCCGTCTTCCAGTTCGTGGTCGCCACTCAAGAACCTTTCTTCCCCATCGGTTATCGGTGCCTCGAGTGATGTGGCCTGCATATTGCCACTTCAGCTTGCAAACCCTGAGAGCTATGTCGGTGACTTTGGTTCTTCGGCGAATATCCTCGTTCCGGATTTTATCGCGCAAAGAAACTCCGAGCATAGCTCTCTCCATTGCCCGCTGTGTGACTCTGAGTTTCTTCAAAAGGCCAGCAGTTAATGACTACGTTTCTGTTCCATCATCACACTAACATTGATCGAAGATCCTTGACATGTTTAATAATTCGCTCTTTAGTCATTTGGAGGGGGCAGATAGGAATAAACCAACACAACCCAAGAACTAGTTTTAAAACGCGCCGCACTAATTATGTGAAGGTCGACTAAGTTTACGAACTTGGATAAAATATCCGTGCGTTGATTTTGTATTGTTTTATCCCACCTCTGTACATAGGGTAGTAGAAAAGTGTCCATGACTAAAATATTATTTTTCCAAGAACAATTTCAATTAAATTAAAAAAATTAAAAATATTGCTTTACAAATTTTTCCTCGCGTTTTCCATCGTAAATTTCCGTCGTCTATTTACCCAGTATTTTGTCTCGTTTTTGCTTGACACTTTACTCGTATGCGAAAAGTTGACAACGCAGTACTAGAATAGATAAACTTATTGAAAATTTGTAAATAAGGAACAAAATAAAAGCTCCTACAAACAGAACGCGTGTCACGCGTAGAGCTAGGGCGTGGACGACGCGGTCAGCAGCAGTTTGAACGCGTTTTGTAATACAAGGAACTGTATGAAATTGCACAAAATGGCCACTGGCTTTTGCCTGTACTACGCGTCTACCTGAGCCGAAGATCTCACTAGTTACCGCATTATTAGATCGTTGTTCCGACAAAAACTTGGAGGAACGCACGGGTTGCGAGGAATGCGACTAAGTGTTCAGAAGATACAGTTTGAAAATGAACTTCCGCAAAGTAACGACTATGAGTCAATAACGCAAAGCCATTTAACACAAAACAACGGGTACTTTCAAGCTGCGGTGATGACACGCGTTTGGTTTGTAGAAACCTTTATACACATACACATACGTAAGGATTTTAACTATAATGCACGCTAGTGGCATAAGGGCGAATATTATAAGTATTATACACATGTTTGCCTTATCTCTCTTTTAAATTATATGATCTGTATTCATTACTATACTCGCTAAACTCACTATTTCACTAGCTGCGCCCCGCGGTTACAGGACCGCGCGTAACGGTAATGGTATTCTACAGAAACGGTTAAATTTTTCGTAGTAAAAAATAGCCTGTGCTAATCCAGGGAATAAGCTACCTCCGTAACAAATTTCATCCAAAATTCGTTGAGCCGTTACAGAGTTGAACGAGAACAAACACACTTTTTTGGTTTTTCACACACTGGTTTGCGTGACCACATCCTGCCTGAAAGAACAAAAATAATAGTATTAGAATGGTATACAAAATATTTACAAGCTTTCAAAATAATGCTTTCTAAAAAGCTACGAGCTGTTAGTCGATTCATTAATTAAAATGATATTTAGTGTGGAGTTATGTACTAGAAAAATTATCGATAATTTTATAGCGTAGATATACTAGAAAACTGTATATTTTCTACGAATTTCTCTCTATTATTTTCGGATCGGTATTTGTGAATGGCCCCAATGTTTATCTACCTATATCAACACTTTGACCGCCACGGCGTTAATATATCGCAGTGCCCTGTACGCCAAAACACTTTATATCTACAAAAACAACAGGGATTCCAATATCTCATATTATTATGTTTAATTTATTTGTTTTGAGTATTGGTAGACCATATTTCTTGTCGAGTGTTGACGTTGTTGGCCTGCTGACGCTAGTCAAGTATCTAATCTCATAGTAGGAGATTTACTACAGAGAAAACATTTAGTTAAAACATACATGATTGTCAACATTTTAACCCTTCTTTTTTGGTAATCGGTTAAAGAAAATAAAGTTATCGTCATAATATAGGTTTCTAAACATTGGGCCAATTGGTAACTATTATCGTTATGCTTTTATGTACTTAGATCTGATAAATTATTTATTTATTTTGAATTTAAAATCGGCACATAGTAGATTTATAATAAAAATCTGTCGAAAAGTCGAAATATTTAATTGTATTTGTAATAATTTACAAGTATTGGTGTCTACGCACATTTTCGTAATATTTTATAATTCATGAATTTGTTATATCATAGTTATTATAGGTTGCGTTTTCGACCTCAGCGGGCAGTAAAGCGACTGCATTTATGTCATTGACGATTCTGTACTAAGCACTGGTGATAGCGACTTACATTGCGATGTCCCATTCAATTGTGGCACATGTGCCACACTACTTAGTCACTCGCTCTGTGATCACGTGTTGTAGGTATAATTAGCATAAATATGGCGCGTAATACGACACCTTGCATTTTTTGCCTAGCGAGAGACTACGACACTATGCTCTTAGAGCGCGGTTACACTACTCGTACGTATAATGTACATAATAGGTAAATGATTTGTAAGATCCGTTACCGTTTCATTTCAGTAAGCATCGAGAGCTGCTCTATACATACACGTGCGTATTGTATTAGGTTGCCCGCTCTGCCGCCCGATGAGGTTGTAACCTCGGCCCTAAATTAGTGTTAAGTTATTTATACTACTCAGAATAAATCGCATAATATTATGAACAAAATCACTTTACCTTAAATTTTTTACACGCTTTGAAGATTTGCTGACCAAAAGTACCAAAACAATACATTTAATCGCAGATCACACTAGATACCGCATTACGAGATTCGTTGTTCCTACAAAAAGTGACAAAAGTTTGAGGCGCGGCGCGGGTCGCGGGGAGTGCGACCGAGCGTTGGCTATCTCAAGGTTACGTCTACTCGCGCCTTACAACCAATCGATCAGAGTAATTTTTTTATAAGTGTATTTAGACTGATGCGCGGAGAGCTTCGAGCGTCCTAAATGCAGAATCAAGGGTAATCTGTGCATTTAATATAAGAACAAAATCACTTCACCTAGCGTCAATTTTTTACACGCATTGAAGATTTACTGAACAAAAGTACCAAAACAATACATTTAATTATGACCCAATAATATTTAAGGGTACGCCAATGATGATGCAACCACTATAATATAATTTAAGTTAATAGTCAGTGGCACACCTACCTCTAGCCTAGTTTCGCCCAGCAGGGCTAGCATGCGCACCGTAACCGCGACAAAATCTTTTTGTTATGCAAGAACAGGACAATGCTACGATTATGTATACGTTTGTCTCATTTTTCACGACATGAGTAGAGAAGATTTTGTCGCGGTGCGCATGCTAGCCCTGTTGATCTGCGCCGATCAAGCCTTCCATTATCCCTTTGGCGTCCCTTTTGAAGTCGAGCTATTTCCCGAATTTTTAAATCATTTATCGAGCAAAAACTTTATCAAACACAGACGGTTCTCAGTAACCATAAACAACGCTATTAATTGATCCTTCTCCAAGTATCTTGTAAACCAATAATAAAATCGTGACGCCTAAAACTAGTCTTTGGCGTTTCTAATTTTCTTTACCTCTTTTTGTCGTGCGAAAACAGGACACGGCTACGTTTATATGCAAGTTTCCTCATTTTATATCTTGCACAACATAAAGTGTAAATTTTTTGTCGCAGTGCGCATGCTAGGCATGTTGCGGCAGATTTTTTTGTCGTTTCTTATATGGGACGCCAACGCGACGTTTGCGTTCAAAGTGTTAATAAACTTTGTTTTGTCACAATAAACGTACACGCCTCGGTCTCCCGGTTTTTAAATAGATTTAAAAGGTTTCGAAATAAGGTAAAATATGTTAACAAAACTAGATATTACATATCATCGGCTATCAAATAACAATGCTCGAGATAAAATAGTGTCACATTGGTCAATTTGACAGGTATCACATTTGTTAGTTTGATAAGTCATTCTGGATCAATTGTGCAAAATTGACAGTTGTCGAATTTCGACTGGGGCGTTGTTGTTTGGTAGTCGATATATATCTAATGCAGTAGAATAAGAATGTGATGGACGTTTTTGGTTCCGCACTAATTTTGTGATATCAATTATGAGTATTGTATTTATTTGGCTATGCGATAAACATTATTTTAGAAACTGGCGTTTTGATCGACTCTCCTGTTTTTACTACCCTATCAGTTAAACAAAATATTTTGAGCAGAAATATTTTATTTTACGACATAGATAAAAAACGAAAATTGTATGAAAAAAATAGAGATGCGCTTGTATCGGGCGTAAATGAAAGCTACATTTATCATACATGATCTATCGAATGAGTAACGATTGTACGATATCTAACCATATATTCCTAAAGTAGCAGCAGGTGCGTGGTGAGGTAAATGAACTAGCAGTTAGGTGCAACGATACGTTTATATAATAACTGGATGGTAGCTACAATGAAAATACTAATGTATGGAAAATGATATAAAATAATGAAAAATAGGTCAAAAGAGTGACGCGCGCCGGCTGCGCAGCCGCCTATATAGCCTCCCACCAGTCCCACCTATGAGATGGCGCGATGACGGGAGATTCGCACGTGTGCGTGTGTGCACACATATGTCGCCGTCCACGTCAACAACCATAGTATTTCGATAGCAGTTATGGTAGGGGTGCAGGTACCAGACCTGCGCAGACGACCGTAGTTCGCAGGCGTCAAAGACATCGTCAGTAAAGAGGGGGGGAAATGTGCGAAAAAAAATCAAAGCCACATTATACACATACATTCTTTATTTTGCATGACACAATTGCTGTTAAACCATATTATATCGTAGAATAATAAATAAAGAGTATAGAAAAAAAACAATTTCCTTTCCTGACACCAACACGAAAATTTAAGTTAAAAAAAAATACTAACAATCAGCTCCCACATACTTAACTTAGGTTTTACTACAAAAATACTTTATTTAGTTCTATTTCAAAGTGAACACTATGTGGAAGAAATCTTAATTATTCGGCGCCACATACAAATAAAAAAATACAAATCTCAAAAATATTTATTATGGATGAGATATTGAGTTTTAAAGAGTAGTTTAAAAAATAAAAGAAATTAAATAGTACAAAACACGGATAACAAAAACGTAAGACTATTAGCTACACGAAAAAAACAACAACCATGAAGCATTAGGAAAATAAATACCAAATAAAAGCACGTCTGCACTAAATTCAACAAAGATAAAACTTAGTTAAGCATTAACTAAACTAAGTAGGACTTATATATAGGCATGTCAAAGACAAGAACATGTCATGTCTTACGCATTTAGGCAAGCTCCTAAGTTTGGTGCAACGCATTTTTCATTGTTAGGTACCTAGAGTGTTGAGTATGAACTTAGGAGCTGTCAAAGTTTAGTGCAAATGTAACTACACTATAACTATGAAAATTGGTCAAATGGCAGAGTATGAGTTTTGATTAATGTTACATCTAAATAATTAGACTAAGGCATTTCATATCATTCAAGTAGAAAGCTTACGGACATATATTTAGATAAGGTTCCGTAGTTACAGCTTTAATCAGTCAATTACAGGTCGATTTACAAAAACTGGCACCAAATGCTGTTACTTATAACCTTCTTCGACCAAAGTAAAATGATTGGACGGGCCCAAGTAAGAAAATTTTGAAGACTTTAAAATTAGCTCCGGTGCTCACTTTGCTTCAGTCGCTCTCAGACTGTAAAAGCTGCAAGATGCACGTTTGTTAATAAATGCGATCTAAATATCCGCAAAAATATGGCTTGATATTATATTCGCTATCTCTTTTTTGTGACAAATGTACTATACATATTTTCAATTACGCATCGAAGCCTAAGCTCGATTGTTTTGACTTGTTATTTTTAAGGAAGCTGTGTGGTTAGGGCCCATCCACTCATTTTACGTCGGTCGAAGATAACCGTGGACATATGCGCACGTCAGGTGGTCAAGTATGAATATTTAAATTTTATAAAAATATTTACATACGCAAATATTCAAACTTCGGTCAAATGTGAATTCTGTATTCAATACGTATATTTCGTACGCAAATATACTACCAACATTCTACGCATTGAAAACTTATAAAAAAAAAATTTTATCTCTCGCGCATTTGTAATATATAAACGTAACTGATAATATTAATATATTTATTGCTAATTTCGAAACTCGAAACTGCAATATTACGTGTAGTGGTAGGGCCAGTTTTTTTATTAATTTATATTACAGGGTGTTACTGCAAGGTGCAACAATATTGGAAGGTATGTATGTACACATTATTATGAAAAACTTTTACTATGGGACCAACACTAAAATCGCGAAAAAATCAGCTGTTCCAAACATTTTGTCGAGTGTCCTTTACATTTTCTATGGAACAGCTGTTTTTTTTCCGATTTCGGGATTGGTCCCATAGAAAAAGTTGTTCATAATTATGAGTACATACATACCTTTCAATATTGTTGCACATTTCAGTAAAACCTTGTATAGTATTTTCATAATTTTGTTTGATCCAATTTTATCACTGATTGATATGAATACCAAAATAGCTACAATTCAAGCAGTATTTTATCAGCTAAATACACAAATATTTCAAAATAAATACAGTCATATTCACAAACGCTAGTCTACAAACCAAACTGTAGTCAATGATATTTAACTAGAGATACGACTTGACCCCCGCAAATCTGTCCTTTCGGACAGATTTCATTGTAGCTGTCTCTTTTACTCTATAATTTTTCGCATCTTCTTTCGCACTCTTTGGCGGCTGTAAATAGACTGCAGCGGAGCCGAAGTCATAACGCCATTTTGAAGGTAAAATATCTTTAGTAAAATATCATTACCAGTAATACTATAAGGATGTCCTTTCTTTTACCAACCCCTCTGTCAACAGACGACTATAACAACGGGGGACATTTCGACAATTCAAAATAATTTATTATAATTATTACTGACCTATATGAAAAACATTACGAACGCGACTGTATTATAATCGAATCCAACGCGTTATATAGAAGTCGACAAAATCAACAAAAGCCTTCAAGCTCATACATTTTAGTTAACAATTAGAGTAAATATCACAACACATTTGCGCAAATTAAACCGTATACGCCTCCTAAAGCTAGGTATTCATTATTTAGCTCCAACGTTGAAACATTTGTCATAGTAAGTTATAAAATAGATTTTTGATACTAAAATTTTAAATAATGAATACTCGTGAGATATTTGAGATCGAATAACAGTCAAGACGAAGGAAGAGTATAAATTCCAAGTCCTTCATTAATGCTACGGCGACATTATCGGGATTCGGGGAGTATTCGCATTATCGCGACAAGAGCGACAAGAATTAGTTCGTCGAATGTCGAACGAGATCTTACGGCGGCATTGTCGGTAAACTGGCGCGCATCAAAGCTTACACTACAATGACACTAATTGATTGGAAGATAATGTTTCTGAAGAAGGAAACCTATGGAATAGACATAAAGCCCTGTATCAAACATTTTTTTGACGTATTTCGCGTGGCGGTCGGACATTTTTAGTTGCGTTGTCAACGCCCTCAAATGCCCTCCAATTTATAGTTGAATTGTCAAATTTCAGAATGGTAGATCCCAGGTCGGCCATGTTTTGTTGCGGTGTTAGGCAGGCTTTTAGGTTTTTAGGCTAGTTATGTCACTTCCCTAGGTTTCCTTCTACAGAGGATAATGTAGAAAAGAACATCGCGTATAACGGAACACGATGTTTTTGTCGCGACCTCGCGACACGAATTTTCGCGCGATTATATCGTCCCAATAAACCTATATTAGCCAAAATATAATTTGTCAAGCTCTCCCTGACGATAAATGTCGCTCGTGAAAACGAGCCAAATAATATTTCAGAAAGGGAGACTATTAGAATATACAAGTGAATACCTAGCTTTATAATTTTACAATTTTATAACTGCTCGTTCAGTTTAAACTCACAAGTCTTTAATACTGTTATAAATTCCAGATCTTTTATCTTTTTCATCACGAAATATAAAGCTTAAAGCACACTATTCGAAGTAACTTGTACGAGGAGCAAGATTTATTTACATAACGGCAGTGTTCAAATGAGCGCTCGCACTTTGACTAAACAGGATTCATGTTTTTATGATTAGGTACCGCAGTCGTTCTTGTGTGAAACTTTGGGCCTCATATACAGCTATAAGGATAGGGTATGCTAAGCCGGAAAGGGCTAATAGTACTCATCATTATGAACAACTTTTACTATGGGACCAACCATGAAACCGAGAAAAAAACAGCTGTTCCATATAAAAATGTCAATGACACTCGACAAAGTGTATGGGACAGCTGATTATTTTTTCTCGATTTTAGAGTTGGTCCCATAGTAAAAGTTGTTCCATGAGTATTATGCGCCCCTTTCGGCTCAACACACCACTTTCCTTATAGCCCTGTATAAACACCTCTCAAAGTAAAGTGACGTTAGTTAGAATTGCGCACACAAATTATGTTTTGCGCAGAAATTTAGAGGGGACCGTTTCGCAGCCTACGCTGCTAATTCAAGGTAGCGCCATTCTTTTGCAGAGGCTTTCAGAGGCGCGCGGTTTTCGAATTTAGTAAGATAATATAAGGTTACATTATCTTACCAAATTCGAACAATGTGCTTCGAGCTCGGCATAGAAATGAACCTGCTTGGATCAGCAGTGTAGGCCGCTAAGTGGTTCACTAATAAATGACAATGTATGTCAATTTAAGAAGCTTTTATCGTTATAAGTGCTATAGTAATAATTGCGTTATATACTGCGCCTGCGCACCTTGTGCAGCAGGCATCAGATATGTAACGAGGTCTAGCGAGCGTGCCGGATATCAGCGGCATTTGTCGCACCGTCGAGGAAGCGACGAACTATCGGCTAATTTTTTACAAGCGGTCGTGGAAAAGTCGACTCTAACCTATTTATAGTAACTTCAAAATGATGTGGCAAACATCTTGACCAAATTGTCGAGATGGGGGAAAAGTTGCGGCACTACGTAGAAATATCCCGCGCAACCTTCGCTCCGCCTGGAGGTGTCTATACATGGCCTGACCTGACATCGTGTGATCGGGACAGCTAGACTTGAATTTTACGGTAGCAAAAGAAGCAAACTATTAAGGTTATAGCTTCTCCCTTTCGCACCCCCAGACATTTATATATAGCCATCTCTTTCACACGATGTCAGGTCAGGCCATGTATAGCCACTCTTAGGCGCACCACACACCAATGACACATTTGTTTGCAGTACGACATTAGTGTTACTTTTGGACCAGCGCACTCGAATTTAAATGTACGTCTACTATGAATGTGTCTGCGATAAATGTATGATATACTAAATTTGCGGTATTGGTGTGCGGTGCACCTTAGAGCGTTACGAAGATGACGTAATTTTTCAAGATATTTGTTGTCTGTATTATTTAATTTAATAGAGTTTTGGACAAAAGCGGTGTGTCGTTAAAATGTTGATCCTACGGTAGACCGAGCAGAGTCGATATTTCCGCGGCCGCTTGAACTCGTAGGCGTAGCCACTAATGTGGGATCGGTGCCGCGTCTACGTTCCTTCAGGTACTCTTGTACGTTTTATGAAGAAATAGTAAGTCTCATGCAGGCATCTCGCTCGCACTGTCGATATTCATTTCTACATTAGGCCACAAATCACATTTATTCACGAAAAACAAGACCAGCAGGGCTAGCATGCGAACCGCGACAAAATCTCTACTCTTCATGTCGTGAAAAACGAGACAAACGTATACATAATCGTAGCCGTGTCCTGTTCTTGCATAACAAAAAGATTCTGTCACGGTGCGCATATTTGGGCCTTACTCATAAACGTTTCTTAACTTTAATCAATGCTTAAAAAGGTCTGTCTCGTTTTTGTGCGTGACATTACACGTCAGCCTGAAGTTAACAGCGAATTTTAAGCATTGTTTAACTCAAAGCAACTTTTATGAGTAAGGCCCGCTAGCCCTGCTGCTTTTTTGACCAAAACATTTGGTCAGTCAAGTGAACACACTTCAGTCTGACAATCTGATAATCCTCTTCTAGAACGTTCTAGTCTTATTCCTCAGTCTCGTCGGTAAACCGACAGTTGGTCGAGTACTTACACCTACGTATTGGCAGTGACGCGCTATATTACATCCGACATATACAAACGTATTAGCTCTCGCATATCACCTACAATAAAGTATGCTAGATTCCAGTCGTTTTCTAATCTAATGGTCTTGACTTGTATAGGGTTACCATCAGTCCGGATTTGCGGGGAATTTCACCCGAACTTATTCCGTTTTGAATATTTGTCTAAGAATTTTTAAAAAAACGGTGTCTATCGCCGCAAATCTTGCGTTACAAATTTCTTATTAAATTTAATAATTAATAACAGTTTTTTTTTTTACAGTTGCCGTTTTTTTTTTAAGCTTCCTTATTTTTGTCAGATCTTTTCAAATTTCAAGATGGTAACCCTACCTGTCAGTCTATAATAGGCCGCAAACAACTGGGCCGAGTCAGAGGCGTTCGGATGGCCGCAAAACTACAATTATTAACTAACTAACACGTAAAACACGTGTTTATCAAGCATTAACAGCTATATGAAGCAAGATAAACAATCTTATGTATAGTCCGGTAAGGCTCTAAATGAGCATGGTCTAAACAACTACTGTTGCTATCTCATATTATTTTTAATATTAAATAGAGATAGATGTAGTATAGGCTCCATCAATTTATTTTAGTACTCGTAGTACTGGTTAGATTTTCTTTTAGTGCCATCGAATTTAGACACGATGTCGATTCTGTTGTGCTACTCGCTAAACTAAGCCAATCTGACAAAAATTAAATTAACTGCATCTCGTTTTTGCTATATCAATATGTATAAGAAAAGCAATAATTTTAGAGTCTTAGTTTAGATAATGGACAACAGAATCGACCTCAATGTCTGTTATTTAAGTAACAGTGTTAACAGACCTGTGGATTTGGTAACCGCGGACAACCGCCTGACAAACGAGAGAACGTTTTCCTGGTATTTTCTCTCGTTGGTTGTCAGGTGTGTTAACACTATAAGTGTAAACCCGCCATTATTAAATATAAACACGCAGACAGTCATTATAATAAACTACACTTTAGAGTATTTTTATTATTTCGACTTTTATCATTGATATCTTGATAAAAGTGACGTGTCTTTCAATATAACGTACATCATTTCAAAACCACCGAAAATAGGACGGAACTATTCATCGTGCAACGTTTCGTTTCGCGCCAAATTCAAAGTTATCGTGCGTTTTTTTGCTCAATTACTCGTCATGGGTTTATGATAACTATTTTGCGCTAATAAAGAGGTTACACCAAGAAATCACACCAACCAAAAAAATCAAGCTAAAATGCGGTTAGTTACCATTTTCAGCGTGCAAAAAGTTGGTTTAAGATGTGCATTTATTGCCTCGTCAGCCATGACGTCATGAGTGACGTCATTTGAGCGTGCTCACGCTGCTCACAAAACTGAGGAAGTGCACGGTGTGCGCTAATGTCATATTCAATTTTATTCTGTTAATTCAGTAATCCTGTGTTTTTTATCGAAAAAAAAAATGGATTTATTGCTGTCCAGTCTTCTGTGAAGACAGAAATGAAACTGTGGCCATCAAATTATAAGACAATGAGACAGATAACATGAAAAATGAAACCTATCTGACATAACACGCTATAGAACGGTTTAATTTGTCGACGCACTATTAGCGTTTTAGCAATATAAACCGACCGATATCAGTGTTTGTAGTTTTTGCACTGTGAACGTATTTTAAACCGTAGCCCTAGTATAAGTACATTTGTCACCAAACCAAAAACCTAGATGAAAATGAGGTTATTTACATTTATTTGTAGCTAAACCAATGTTATTTATGTGATCATTTTAACCGTAATTACTCGATATAACCTATTTTTAGCGTAATTAGATTCACGATGAGTAATTATGTTGTAATTGACAAAACACCGAAAGAAAATTTGAATTTGGTGCGGTGATTCACCTTAACTAGTAGCCACAGTCTAATATCTTGAATCATTGAAAGATTAAACAAATAAAAACTAGTTCGTAAATGGAAAGCCATTAAATGTTAATTACGTACTACACGTCCGTACGGTTTTTTCTACAGTCGAATTTTTAATCAGACGGATTAGTGAAGTAATACTTACCTAAAACAAATAACCAAACCCAACCTACACCTACCTTACCTTAGTTTTATATACCTAAATCAAACAATTCATTTCCAAAATATTAATGTAATGTTCATTTAATTTACACTTCCCTTTTTTTAACGAAAAATTTTAAAATAGAGCGTCACTACGACTTGAAAGTTGGCAACATTGATTTGACAAATGATATTTCGATCTGTCAGTTTGCTCCGTCTGATAAAAAATTGGACTTTAGCGAGTGACTGTCTCAAGTTTATCAATTAAATCGGAGATTGCAATTTCCTGCTGTGTCGCCTTCAGTATGTAGTATAATATACATAATGAGCATATCCTTAATGTACAAATCTTACTAAAGCATTGAAACAAACAAAATGTTCATATCTGATATGGGTTGTTCTAAAAATCCTGTTATAAAATTTAGGTTTACCCATCATTACGAATAACGGTTACTAAAAAAACAGCTGTTCTTTACATATTGTCGAAAGTCAATGAACTTTCTGTTGTAGAAGTTTTTTTTTTTGCAATATCTGAGTATAAGCTGCTGTCATGATGAGTATTATGACCTCCCGAGTAACAGGATTTTGTTACACCCCGTATAACATTAATATAATTAGGTCTTGTTTAATCTTTCTGATAACTCTTGTTTTGACTCCTTTTGAACTAAAATGCATTAAACGTATAGCAACCAAATAATACTCGATAACTGAGAAATTACAACAACGTTACTCCGTTATGGCAAGTCAAGAGACAAGCGCGCTGTACCACTAATCAAATTTTTGTTGTACCAAATTACTAATAAAGTAGTTTGTTTAAAAATACTTTAGTCAATTTATTATAGAGCTTTGTACATTGTACCGAAAAACTCTAACCTTAAATATCTTTTGTTGATGATCGTTAATCAACCTTAAATTGTATTAAAATGGACCCTAATAGCAAAATAATGCTATATCGTTCGACGTCAATTGTGATATTGAGTTAGGGGCAGACCATTTGCGCAAAGTTAAATAGGCAGTGTAGCCGCCAAATGGTCAACCCTTAAGACTTTGGGCAACAGCAAATATTTTTAGCAGTGAACACATCGAATACGAGATTCCTTAAATAACCTTAAGGCCACTCACGCTTTTGCACAATTTTCAATATTTTAGACGATAAAAAAACCACTGAATGGGATTTAAAATAAAATATTATATTGCTTTAAAACAATGGCATTTTTTTTAAAGTAATTATTATTGTTTATTTTATTTTAATCAACATTCACTGAATTTTCATATTAAAAAAATCTTGAAAAAGTGCGAGATAGAGAAGCGAGCTCTTAAGGAGATGCACGTTCTCTCGCTCGCCTTTTATATTAATTATAAAATTACTGAGGATGACGTTCAAATTATTTTTGCATTTACAGTTTACACATTTTAAATTATACGATAAAGAAAATGTCACAAAAAGATATCACCCTCAATTATTTAACATAATTAAAAATTTTGATTGTGCGTGCGAGAGAACGTTTATTACGTAAATGCAGCCTTAATAAATCTTACCTAGCGACTAGTTTGGACCCGGTTATATCCTAAAACTGCGACCAGAACCAGCAGAACAACATCGTCCTCCTAGTGAATGGTGAACGATCACCGAGCCGCCTTCCAAGAGTGGGGATTACGGCAACCACTCCCACCCCCCAATAGGGGGAGGCTCCTTCCGGCAGCGGACGTCTAGAGCTCGTTTCAGGCCATGTTGGTCCTCGGCGACATCACGATGTAGTGATGGTCCAGCGTGGGCGGCACCACCGGAGACATCGGCGTGTAGTCTCCCTCGGGCTCCTTTCCGCACATCAGGTTCAGCTTCCGGTGCTCCTTCATTATCAGGTCCACGATTTCCTGCGGCAGAGAGAGAGCGGCGACGGAGCGCTCCTCGAGCGCCGCCGGCTCGTCCGGCTCGTGCGGCTCGGCGGGCCCGTGCAGCCGCTCGACGGACTTGGAGCAGCGCTGGGGCCGGACGTGCTCGGTGTCGTCCAGGTGCTCGCAGCTCTTCGTCTCGCCCTTGCTCAGGGTCCCGGATGCTATCTTCAGGTTTTTCATCTTGCGGCTCACTTTGAAGCTTTTGAAAATGTCGCGCGTGGGGAGCTCGAATTTCTTCTTTTTCGTTTCGACGTCTTTGTCTTTGGACGTTTCTGATTTGGGCGAGGTGACGGTGCGGGAGTCGCTTTTGAGTCTTTTTCTGTAAGAAATTACTTGGTACAGGCGATACGCACGATTGCTGATTATTTTTTATTGCTTCAATCGAAGCGATCAACGAAAAACAAACATCTATTTTTTTCATAAATAAAGAAGTTATAAGCAGTTTAATGTCATGCTAGAGAGAGAGCGCACTGTATTGAACTATGACGTCACGGTTCAGGTACGCCCTAAAAATCCTTTACTAACACCCTCTTTGCAGGAAAGTGACAGAGCATCTCCTCTTCATCCCCACCAAAAAATGTAAACGCTAGAATATCCGATTGAATGATTATTGTCAGTATACGTGTTGGTACTGTGATGGGTCAGTCACCTGAAGGCGCTGAACGCGTGCCGCGAGCGGTCCCACCGCGGCAGGGTCCGCGCGGCCTGCGCGGCGCCCGGGGGCGGGGGCGGGGGCGGGGGCAGGCAGCCCAGCGAGCCCGTGCGGGGCACCGCGCACGACCCCGGCCCGCACACACTGGAACCACACCGGTCTCAAATCACTATCGTCATCAACCCCGCCCCTTGTCTTATTACCACTTATAGATTACATTTCCTGAGCAACGCAGTACTGATATCCTCTGTAGCGTGTCACTACAGGTACAAGACGAAATTGGATTGAATCGATCTTCCGACATTGATGCAGTTTCTTTCCGTCATAGAATTCAATCCAATCAATTCGAATGTATTTGGGCATTACAAAAATTACAAATAAATTGTTGATTCCAGAGCCGCCCAAACCAGTCATAGACTGTATGTCGGGAGCCAGTGGCTTCTCCTATTTACTACATAAGTATGCCAAAACAAAATAAAGTCAAATTTAAGGTAAGTAAACATTAATTTAGAATTTACATTATTACTATGCCAATAAATAGCCAAAGAAGCAAAAATATTTAAAAAAAAACAACCTTACGTGCGTGTGCGCGAGTGAGTGTGAGTGTATTCATGTCAAAAACTAGCGGTAGAAGCCCGAGACATCCAACGTCATCTCACTCGACAAAATTGGTCCACGCATGTTATAATAACATACTCCGCCAAGTTGGCACAGTACGGCCACGTGGGTGACGTATGTCCTACGTCATCGGCGCAAGCGAGCGAGAGCGGACACGTTAGACAGAGATAGTGATGTATGCTGGTGTAATGCCAGACCTTGCTTTTTTGGATAATCGTCTCATGTTGAATTTAAGCACATGTTAATTTTTATAAACAAGTAATACGATTAAAAGAAAATACCCGACTGCAAATTTTAGCCTGTGTCACTCCGGAAATAAAGAGGAATCCAACGCCTTCTTGGGCAGTCGGGTAAAAATACTGTCATACCGTCCGATAATAGAAAAAAGCGGGCGGTATCAAGTTGAAGGACACGAGTGTGCGGTGTACTCACGGCGCGTGCGCCCGCGGCGGGAGCGGCGGCGGCGCGCGTCTCGGCCGGCGCAGGGTGGCGTACACACACTCCGACACCGACTCGTACGTGGGCTCGTCCAGCCGGATGCTCGCCTCCACGCCCTTCAACTACGAATACACATATTACATTTAAATCCAAACTAACTTTTGTTTTAAGCCGCGTATTAAACCAAACATATATTATCATAAAGAGATGTCGTTGTTCCGACAAAAACTGACCTAAGATGGCGGAAAGCGCGGGTTATCTGACATGTACTTTTAGAGTTGGTCAGTTATCTGACATGTACTTTTAGAGTTGGTCAGTTATCTGACATGTACTTTTAGAGTTGGTCAGTTATCTGACATGTACTTTTAGAGTTGGTCAGTTATCTGACATGTACTTTTAGCGCTATTCAGTTATCTGACCCCTATTATGAATGTTCGTGATTCTGATTGTGGTAGCATGCCATCCCGCTCGTACCAATTAACTCGCACTATGTGCACGCACGCTCACTATCACACATATCACGAGGAACAACCATAATAAGGGGGCAGTAGTTTTAAGGTGGTCAGTTATCTGACATGTACTTTAAACGTTTTGTTGCACAGATTACTTAACAGTTACTGCTGTTTTAGTCCACCTACGGTTCGGATATTTTTGGGCCCTGACCCGTAATCTATGTGTTTGTAAATCTATGAGTAACGTGGTTACTTTGAGCGCCCCGAGCGGCCTGTCCCGGCTCATCTTGCAGTAGACACCGTCCTCGGCGGGCGGGGCTGCGCCTGCGCCCCCGGCCGGGAGCTCCTCGATCTCCTCGTATATACCCGACGACGTCGACGCCACGGACCGACGGTCACACATACTGCAATACAAAAATATTCTATGGTTTTTCATGAATACAATTTTATGATGCCTAGAAAAAATATAATTAAGTATATCCTTATTATATCGCATGCCATCCCGCTCGCGCCCACTTACTTGAACCATGCGCGCGGTCAAAACCAACAAGGACATCCCTAACAAGGTTATAGACTGAACAGTTATGAGCAAACGTGACGCTTGCCACCAGGCGAGCGACTTGCTCGTGTTGTCACACAGTTGCTTGAAAAAGGGTAGCAAGTCATACCTGTCATCGAGCACATGTTTGTGCAGCGCGGGCGCCGGCCCCGGCTCGGGCGCCGGCCCCGGCTCGGGCGCCCGCGCAGGCAGGTGTCCCGCGGCGCGGCACCGCGCCAGCTGCCCGCTCGCGGTGCTCTTGTCCTGGAACATATTTTTTTTCTTCTTATTCACTCCAACAGACTCCGTGCCCTTTGACTTCCAAAAGAAATACAATGTATTGCGTGTATACACCGAGCAGTCCGGTCCTGGCGCAGGCAGAGTAGGCCGCAAAATATAACAGCCTTATCCCCTCATAAGCCACAGGTGCGGGAAACGACCGGTTCATAAACACGAGCGAACCCGGGGCGGGTTAAACAAGTTAACTATAATAATTACCTTAGACATGAGTAGATCGAGATCATCCAGCGAGAACTCCGAGGGACCGCTGTAGCAGCTGCTGCGACGTACTTCAGCTGAAATTCAAAAGGCTACGATTAATTATTCATTCTAATCCCGTGCCCCGTGTCCGTACGGGATCACGTCTCTCTGCGCGCTGTATACTGATTCGATATTTTTTTTTTTATAAAACCTGGAAACGACGTACAACTTGAGGCAAAATGATCACAAAAAGACGAAACATCGGACAAAGAAAACAAAAAGAATGAAGACAAAGCAACCATTTGGACTGGGATGAACCAACTACATACCCGATGTGTCGTTACTTGCGGCCCTGCTGAGCTCTGTGTCGCTCTTGCTGAGTGCGCGAGCGAGAGCGCCGCGCGCCGCGACCGAGCGCCGCAGCGCGTGCGCCAGCGCGGCCGCGGCCGGACACGAGAACTGAAGGGAGCCGCCGCCGTGGATGAACCCGCTACAAATCATACGTTAATAATTATTTGGCAAGCAAACTTCAAATGGATTTATATAACAAGATACGTACGATACGTATATATTAAACACTTGAACAGCATACATCATACTAATATTATAAATGCGACAGTTTGTGAAGTATGTAATTCTTTGTTCCCGTTCAACTTTGTAACGGCTAAACGGATTTGAATGAAATTTGGTATGAAGGTAACTTATTGGATTAACATGTAGGCTACTTTTTATCGCGGAAAAATATTCGATTTCTGTAAAATAGCGCGTGAAAGCTACGCAGCTTAATACATATATCAAAAAAGCCCCTAGTAACGTTGGCATAATTTTAAAAAGAGTTAGGGTCGTTGATTTCTAACGGTGCAAGGTAATAAAGACAAAAAAAAAAACTCCAAAAAATCGCCTTCACTCATTATATTCTCATTTACTCGGATTTGAAATTTCATATTAAAAAATAGACACGATCATTCAATAACGTCTTTAATTACATTTTAATTTAAAACAACTGATGCCAGTTGTTACACTAATCTTTAAGAATTCTTATCTTCTGTCATGTTTAATTTCAGGATTGGTATCTTAGTAAAAGCTGTTCATACTGATGAGTACAATGAGCTCCTTTCGGCGTAGTACAACCGACCGGTGTAACCCTGTCAACCTTGTTTCATTATTTCACCTACTTCTTACCTACACTAAATGGATTACACCTTCGTGAAGTTGGTTAAATAATCAAAGGATTACACCCACTTAAACGAAGTATTTTTTTTTTATGGTACTCTGTGACGAGACGAGCAAGACGCTCACCTGATGTTAAGCGCAACGCTTGCCCATAACAATTCAGTGTCACCCATAATTTTGAACTTCAACAGTTTATAGCCCTGCGCGGCAATGCACTGCGCTCGTCACCCTGATATATTACATGTTAAATCTCTGTAATTTTAATATATCATAAATGTAATATAACTAGTTTTATCCCTAGTACTACACAATAAGCAATTATGAATTACTGGTAATAATAATTACTATTGTTATTTATAATAATGCTAAGAATATAATATTTAATGGACATGGCATGAAAGTTATTGGTGCATGTTTGAACGAATACAATTAAAATGAATCATTTTACTGTCGATAAAAATTATCAAAATTCGTAGTAAAATGCAATATGAATAATGAATATGGACAAGTTTCTGTATTCTTTTTTTTTTTTTACAGATTATATGGAGTACTATTACTATGGGATACTACTATAAGATACTATTACTATGGGGAGACGCACTGCTTATTTATCTCCCTAAGTGGCGCATTATCGCTGGTTTTGTTTCACTGAAAAAAGTGTCAAATATCTATAGATAATTTTAGTAAATAAACAATAAATATAGTCTATATTACTTAATACTTCGTTAATTGACTCGTACAGTATAATAACATTTACCTGAATTTACTATACCCTATTTAATAAAAAAAAAATAACAATTTCTTGGATTGACAAATCAACGTAAAAAATTGAAAAAAGACGCAGTACCTTCGCTTTTCTCATTTTTAAAGCTAGAAGCTCCAAAATAAAGTAGGAAGCTGACCTCGGGATTCTGAAACGTTTGTTAACTTTGACAACAGATTAATTCAAATGCTGCCTATGTCTGCCACTAAGCAAATGACAAAGACAGCAATAGACTTAATCTGTTGTCAAAGTTAATAAACGTTTCAGAATCCCGAGGTGAGATAAGAAGCTGGAAGTGCTCATACAAGTGACAGATTAATGACAGGCTCCAGTGATGAGCGCCATCTGAGATTAAATCTGCCTGTGGCACTGACTTAATTGTATAACGAAAGTGGCCTTTCAAGTAGTTTTCAAGTGACAATAACAACTAACCTATCAACGGTCAGAACGCAAGTCCCATTTCCACCATTCTCGGTGATCAGTGATGCATCACTGATGTGCTTCCAATTCACGAGCACAGGTCTCTGTGCATGTGAGATGAGCACTCCGTTTGTGGAGAGCATGACAGTACTGTCGGCACCGCTGACACCACACTTACGAGACAGCTCTGTTGCGGTCACCGTTACTGAGAATGAGTCTTTGATGGAGCCCTCTGATTCTGGAAAGATGATGGTGATGCATGATCGAAGGGTAATTTTATATTACAATTATTATTTTTGATTACATTTCATCTGCATTTCATATGTTGATAGGCTATTCTGCAGTTTACACTGGAGCATGTACGCTTAGGAGAAAGGAGTATGGTAAAAAAATTAAAAGGTGTTGTAATGCATATTTAAAAAATAAGTACTTTCATGTAACTTTGTTTGACAGGTCACCTTTCGGTTTCGGGTTAGACATGCTTATGGCTCTGAAAATCAGTCATGCTTATGACAGTGTAACTCGAACCTTACAACACCGTAACAAAAATTTGTGTTCAACATTAAATTACCTATATTACATACATTGTTGCAATTGATGTGGTGAAAAAGATAGGATGCAACAATTTTTCGAATGTTGTGTATGAAGAGCTTAGAATAATTAATACAAAATCACCCTTTTAAAAGCTGATATTTGATGAACAGTCATGAATAAGAAGAAGGCAATTTTCTATGAAAAGCTTGTATTAGGATTGATTCACACTTGACTGGGCTCACGTAATTCAATTTCCAATGTTAGGTCATCCAGCAGGCCTAGCCCACGCGCCAGGATAAAGTTTTGTCCGCCCGAATTTACTTCGCGTCGACATGACATAGCTAGAATGTGGATATGTATGTCTCGTTCTCGAATGTATGAAAAATGGTGGACAAACACGTGGTGGCGTGCCAGGCCTGCTGGCCAGAGGCAAGTGAAATGTGAATCATGAACTATTCAGTACTTTCTAACTAATTGATGACTTGTGGAGTAAGGTAGTGATAGAGTGATGGCCGTGGCAAGGCAGGCCGAGCATTGGTCGTCCAGCTGCGAGGAGAATCCAAGATATCGACACCATTGTGGATCAAATAAGCACACTAGCTCAGTTGGTGCTCTGAATATTGTATAGTGTAAGTGTAATTGCTATCTCTTTGAGCCTAACTGCTGCAATTTTATAATTTCACACACACACAGGGTTTACCCTAAGGCTATCAACTTCCTCAGACCTCTGGTCATTTATTTATCTACAATAGAACATTTTAATAAATTGAATTCTCTCTGAGTCACAATATTTGCATTGAATGTAGTGATGTCAATGCAGTAGCACCAATAATAGGGGACAATGTTCTCTAAATGGCCTTCCATTGTGATGCGTTGATGGTTAAAAATGGCATGAGCTGTGGTGAATGTTATAGGAAAAATAGTTATCTATATTATATATATGTATGTAAAAGAACAAGCCCTTTTCTAGGAAACAACGTACTGACCAAGCCTTATAATAGAAATTTTAACTCAATACTCCTCAAATGGTCTAGGTGAACAATAATGGGTTTTGCGAAATCCCACTTCCAAAGGGGAAAAAATGGACCCTCAATATTTGTATGGAAAAAATATTTTTTCATGCTACGTAAACGAAACTCGGTGTGTATAGTAAGCACAAAAAATAAAGAAAGGCATATCTCAAGATTTTTTCTAAAATCAACCCCTGAGGTGAAATGGGGTTTTGAAATTACTGTAACATACGCGAGCGAAGCCATCCGGACAAGCCAGTGGTAAATAAAAAAAATAGTGAAAGGGCTACATGTATCACTAACTATTCTCGATTCAAGCTTATTAAAGCTTGGTCAGCAAAAACTTCATAAAAAGTTTGAGAAGCGTTGATGGCATGGCTTACACGCAATTCATTGTGACTTGTTCCAGCTAGCAAATGAAACATGAGAAATACAAGGAAACGAGGGAGACCTTTGCCCACCGGGGATCTAGTAGGTTGAAAAGCTAAAGTGGTCAGAATTTATGATTTTAAATTTTTACAGTTTACTGCTGCTATTAGAAACGAAACTTGAATTAAGAACAAAATGCTACATGAAATAGCTAGATTTATATAATTTACTGAGTAAAGTTACATAATATTATCATTTTACTTTAGTATTGCAATATGACATTGCAGCATTACATTACTGTCTTCTTTAAGGCCACCATGACCTAGTACAAACTCTGTTTCTTGCAAACACAACATTTTCAATAAATAAAACTACTGCGAGTATAGTAAAAATGTTTTTGATAACTGACGGGACTTGAACCATTGTTATCCTGTTGTTTTGCCAATTTAGGTGAAGTAAAGACGCATCATAACTTCTTTTAGAAGTAACAAGGTTTACATCATGCATTGTAGAAAAGTGTAGAGTTAACTTAATGTAGGAGCTTAGCGAAAACAAGTTAAAAGCTTAAAATGAAGGTAGTACCTAATAAATTACTTCCATTGATTAAAACTTTGATTTTCTCCATCCACACTTGAGCATCATGAAAAGTACTCGCAGCGAGGAGCACCCGAGGCTTGCGCGGCTCGTCGGTCGGGAAAACCGCGAATGCGTGCGGCCGCGTGCGGGACTTCGCCCTTCGCACCACAAAGCCGGCTGGTAACTCGACGGTACCCGCTGCTGCCCCGGCCTCGCTGCAGTAAACCGCCAAAACACCGCCCGAAAACGTCGGGCTCGGTCGAAGTATACACCACTGTCTTTTCCACGACTGAAATCAATGATTAGTTTGAGTAAACTAGCGGCGAGACTAGTGGCATGGGGAATTAATGAAAACTTACCTTGAACGGGTTCAGACCCAGGTTTGACTTGAACGGATACTTGACTTCCAAGTATCCGGACATTTTTGTATATGTATTCTGAGTATATATTTTCCGTTTGTATTAAAACAAATTTTGTATCGAAAACAATGTGATTATTTGTTTACAAAAAAACCATGGATAAAATAGATTATAGCGAAATAGAGTTCGTTGAGGAGATTTAATTTTAAAATCAATAAAAAACCGTCGTAAGAACCGGTTTTTCCGAAATTGATTGTCTATGGTAGACGAGACGTAGATAGAGAAGATACCATGCTTGAAGGTGCCTACACACGGGCTGATCTGATTTTTGTGCCGAGAATAGCTAGACATGATAGCTAGCTGATCAGGGCCCCTATTCGGAGAAATGACATTTTATCTCGGTCACTCTCACTCCTATTAAATTCTAAATTAGAGAGACAGTGACCGAGATAATCTCGAGCGCACAGGAATAGGGTCCCAGACCATGTAGCGAGGCCTTTAATCTCTTTGGTTGTCAGGTGATTTTCTTTCTGTAGAAATCATTGGAAACATGGCAATGTCACAACAATTACCGTTTCGGAACGCAACTAAATGACAGCTGACGTTCCGAATTTTCAATACCTTTTTTTTCCCTTGGTTTTTAGGGTTCCGTACCCAAAGGCCACAATAGATCCCTTTTGCTGTCTGTCAAAACTGTCCTTCCATCAATTTGTCAAGTGTTTCTAGCTCGTGAAAAGAACGAGTTATAGAATGAGGCGTTTTCCAAAAAAAAAGAAATCCTGGTTATAAAAGTACCCAATAGATGGCGTTAGATGTAACTTGCGTTGTTTCTGTCATTGTCAAGACAAAAAAAAAAAAATTTACGTGTGCCTTTTTTTTCTCGTGTTTTTTGGCTCGACATGTTTATTTAGACAATTTCAAGTAACGTAACTATGTATTTAACTTCATTTGAAATATTACAATAGTTGACACTGGCTAAATACACAACGTGTGGAGCCAAAATTTACGATTTAAAAAATAAACATAAAATATTTCGACAGAAATGACAATGACAGGTAAAACGGTAGGTCTGTTACGCCATCTAGTAAGTATTTTAGAACTACTTTTTTTTTTTTTGTATAACGCCTCATTGTTGTAGCATGTACGAATATATAAATATATTAGCTATGTTTGTTCTTCAATCCCACTTATCTTAATCCACGGAAGAGTATCAAAAACTGTCATCACAAATTTTTCGTCTAATGTAGCGCACCGAGTTCCCGGAATACCCCGTTGAACAACGCTTTCTACGAATACGACAAAATTGAGATGTTGGACTAATAAGTGGTTTGTGTTTACATCGTTTCACTGAGCTTAAGTTGAGAAGGTGTTACGATGAGTGAGCGGTGATACCTCAGAACAATTTGAAAATCAAAGGGTGATCGTCGATGTTGAGGAAGATGAGAGAAGTAGAGATACTATTTCCAAGTGAAAATGAGACAAAACTTTTAACCACAACTCAAAATCTATAGGCAGACCAGTAAAAAAATATTAAATATCATAATCTTGTAGCATACGGCAATGTATTTAAATTTTGTACTAATATACGGCAATTTTCAAGTTTAAATACGGCAGCCCCAGAATCGCTTGGAACAACACTGGGTTAACGGAACCCTCGGTGCATGAGTCCGACTCGCACTTCCTCCGTGTAATCCGTGTTTCTTCAGTGGTGGTTTTTCGTTCGTCATAGGTATTTTATTTTCTTCGAGTTTTCCAGTAGATTGGATACAAAGTATCTCACAATGAAACTAGTACTTTTTACTCTCCTATCCCTGTTTGCATTAGAAAATGCTGCATCAGTTAATTCCGATGAAGAAGTTGGAAATGGCAGATATTTGATAGAAGGAAAGGTTTTTCCACCCGATGAGCATTACTCCAGCCCGTGGCAAGTGGAGATGCGAGTCCATGTGAACGGTGGGGAGTTCATTGGCTTCGTACGCGAAGACGGCACTTTTGTTATTCACAACGTGCCCTCGGGCTCCTACGTCGTAGAAATAGTTCACCCAGACTTCATGTACGAGCCAGTTCGTGTCGAAATCAACTCCAAAGGCAAGTACCGAGCCAGGAAAGTCAACTACATACAGACTTCGCAAGTGATTCAGGTCCCCTACCCGCTCCGAATGAAGGCATTGTCCAAATTCAGATATTTCCAAGTTCGAGAGCAATGGAGACTCACAGACTTCCTATTTAACCCTATGGTGATCATGATGGTCCTGCCGCTACTCCTTATCATGATCCTGCCTAAGATGATGAACGATCCTGAGACAAAGGAGGACTTGAAGCAAATCAGCAACCTCACTAAAATGACAGAGATGCCTGAAATGTCAGAGATGTTCACTTCTCTCTTTGGCGGAGGCGGCACAGCTAAAGCTTCAGCTTCCAAAGCAAAGCAAGTCAAAAAGAGGCAATAATGGCTTTACTAGTGACTATTTATTGTTATTGTATTAGTAGGCAATAAAGTTAATTTAATTGTGGATATATGTATATTACTTACTAGCTGTACCTGCGACTTTGTACGTGATTGCCATCCCCGCACACTAATTATTCGCATTTCACTGGGTGTGATGCTGTCAGACACCAAACATGCTTCGCACTATGTATGAATCTCAGAAGTGCGAGATTCAGTATGATGCAACTATCTGCAGTCAAGCGCTCCTCACACTGGGTAAATGTTTCGGATGCCCGAAACCCCCCGAAAAAATAGCTGTTTCATTGAAAAATGTCAATGACACTTGACAAAATGTATGTATGTCGCTTTCAGTTTTGATCCCTAAAAGTTGTTCTTAACGATGAGTACCTACACACACCTACATACCTTTCAATATTGTTACACCTTTCAGTAACAACTTGTATAGATACCACATCATGAGATTGTTGTTACATCAAAACTCACTAAAGTTAGAGGAATGCGCGGGTTGCGGGGACTGCGGCCAAGCACTCATTTGCTATCTCAAGGTTACAAGTACCCAGGAATGAAACAATGATGGTAATTTTTTATAGAATTAAATCTGTGCTTCGATAGTCCTGAGTTTGGAAATCTGGCGGTTATCAGTGATGCTACAGTACAGTACACTCATAGATAATATCTGTGAGTACACACTATGAAAAACCTAATTAAAATATGTATATACAAAAAATGTAAATAAAAAAATTTGTAGATATTTTTCAAGTTTTATTTGGGAAATAAATCTATGAAGAGTCAATAATTAATTCCACTCTCCTATTCTACTTACAGACAAGTTTTTAACAACTTATGACAAAATAATACACATTGAAGTAAATACATGATTTGATTATAAAAGATAAAATTAAATCAGTCATTAGTAATTTGGACGGAAACTAATTAAGTAACATGCAAAAATGGCATCTATTATAATATAACGAGATTCATTTCAGTAGAGCTTATAAATATATTTTTTTAAATACCAGAACTGAAATAAGAGTTCACTGGACGGGGCTTATGTCCCAATATTACATGCATAATATTTTTTCTTTTAATGTAAATAGAGTTGCTATTACAGGATAACAACGGAAAGGAAACCTTATAGATAAATACATGATTACACATTTTATATAATTTTGTTTCTCTTATAAAAAGTAAAACATTGAAATATCTGGTATTTTATATTTTTATTTATTTACATAAGTTTTTTTTATTGAAAGTTAATTAGCATATTTGTCAATCTTAAGGCAAGTATGCATTGGATGCTAGATCATATTATGAATAACAATTCGAAAGTTTTTTGAAAATAAAAAAAGACAATTTGATATGTGACTATTTTTATGTATGATCAGATATAGAAAAGAAAAAGTATGCATATTAAAAAAAAAACATTGAAAACAAAGTAAACTTGTAGACTATAAAATGCAGACAGCACCGAGGAGAGCAAATACACGAGTACGAGATTTGATAAGTGCCATTTTAAAGAGAAAGAAAAAGCCTGCCAATACACCGACTCGACCATTATGCACTAACACATAAATAAAACGTTATTAGATTTATATAAAACGCCTAAAATGTCATATTAGCTCAAATTAAAGCAAGAACAAGCAAAATATATTTTATTGTTAAAATACACATGTAGAATTTTGTTATGCCACTTAAACTAAACCAATATTACAGGATTAAAGCTATCTGTGTCTCTCTTTTAATTACAATGAGTGAGAAAAGGATATAAATAACTTTAGAGCTGTCGAATTTCGTTTAGGAAATGGTACAACAGGATCTACGTCAATACTAAATCATACATTCGATTTTAAAAATGGTAAAAGGTAAATGCAATCAATGGCTTTAGGCAACGTCGGACGCGTAAAATATAACTACAAATATCTAAATATATTTTACAAAGAGAGGATCTGTTAAGAAAATCGATAAACTTAATCTAAAATGAACACTTCCTAACTACTATCTAATGTGGAATGGAGAATACTACATTTTAGTTTCAGTTGTATATAAATCATGGAATAAAATTATAATAGGTAAAACGTAAACCCAGATAAGGAAGTTGGTTAAATAAAATCTAAGTCCTAACGGTGGTTATAAAGAACGAAAACATGCACTGGCACATGAACCTTGCATACAAATACATGCAGAAACGTTAGCCACCAAAACCCGTGTCAAACTCGCTTTATGAGGGTTCCGCACTAGTTAAGGAAAATTTCATTTTTTGTTTCAATTAACAAAATAACATTATTTATCAAAACATCTTATTTTTCTTGTAACCTTTGCCTGGTGGTCCATTTGTTTAAATAAATTCGGATTTGCCGCTCGTAACCCTCGGAAATGTGGGACAGTAATTTTTTGGTATTTATTAAAAGTCTATACACGACAGAAAAAAAAAAACAATATATTCTTAAATAGGTAGCTTAATGCTAAATAAAAGGAATACCTTTTATTTTACACCTCACTTGTCGACATTGCGCAACTAAAAAAATTGGACCATTTCAGGCCTTATATTCAGCAAAGAAAATAAAAACTAAGGTTTTTGGATCACAAAGTGTGATCCAAAAACCTTAGTTTCAAGTCATAGTTATTGTTAGTTTTCGGCATTTATAGTTCTCGACTGCTCGAGGAAAATGTCTGTGACATACAGTCATACACTCCAGAGTTTTTGTTACTATTTTGGTACGGAACCCTAAAAATTATATTATCCTTTTTTTATCTGAGTATCTATTTAATAGATTTTGTATATTTTTCTTTTTTATACTTTTTTTTGCTGCCTTCAATATAACATAAGATATGTTCAAACATTATAAATATGCTACTTTGTAGCATAAAATTGGCTATCAAAGTTTATAATTTATCTAGGTTACAATAAGGCTGTTTGTTAATTCATATTTTCAATCATATTATTGCTATTTTTTTAATTTTTGTCACGTTTGAATGCTATAATTGTATACATGATACAATGGTATTAATATAAAAATATAAAATTAATTATTGTACAATGTATATGTACAAATATCAATAAGACTATTTGAGAAATATAAAAAACAAAACCGTAGGCTCTTTTATAATTGAGTTAGTATTGTAGTAGACTATATTAGCTACATACGTTTTTATTGTGTTAATATTTAGGTGCAATGAATATTAATTAATAGTTATGATTATATAACCATTCAACTTTTGTTTATTGTGGTGGTTTGAAAATTACAATTGTTTTTTTGAGTCATATTGAATTGTAATACAATACATATTTTTTTTATGTTTTCTCTTTTGCATACTTACATTCGAATTATTCAAATTCACAACCTCTGTATTTTTGTGATGACGTATAACAACTTTTAATTCTTATGCCTATGTCTTGGATTCACGATTTCAACTAGTCTAAGGGAAGATATCAAGAAAAAAAAATCACAAAAGAATTAAGAAACTTAGCTGAGACATTGCCTATTTATATAGCCGACTGTTCACGGACTGAAATTACGAAAAATGAATTTCTACGTCAACACTCGATTATAGTATGTTCGTTATGTAAATCGCTTTTTGACAGCTGGACAACATAACTACGTTCTAGCGTCTAGCATATATCTTGTACAAATAAAAAATAATGCGTTATTTTTAGTATTACCTCAACAAGGACTCCTCAACCGTCGTCGTATCCTTGTTATAAGGTAATGCTACATCAAACGTATTTATTCGTATGGGATAATTTTCTAGGCGCTTTACGAAGTTCTGTCGTCAACTTTGTGTGATCAAAAAGCGATTTACAAAAGGACAGAGTTTAGTTCGAATATCATTAATGAAGATGTCAGGCGTCAACAACGTCAGCCGCGGCCCCGGCTGGCTACGCGCAGAGCGGCGGCCAGGCGAGCAGCGGCAGCGCGGCGGCCGCGAGCAGCAGCGCCGCCGCGAGCGCGGGCGCCGCCGCCGCGTTGTATATGGCGCAGTACGGGCACTGCGAGGAGCCGCACACCTCGCAGATGTTGAGGAGGTACGTCGGGAGGGCGTCGAATATCGTCTCGTTGAAGCGCTCTGAATTAAATTACACATTTTTCACTGACCATTTCAAAGAAAAACAGTGCCTGGAAGCCCGAGTTTAGGTTACACTTTTTTTTTTAAAACTATTGGATTATTTTTAATACAATTTTTTGTACTTTATCTAGAAGTTATCTAATTTAATTTGATCAACCTTTTTTTTAAAATCTGTTGTAAGTCCAAGTTTGACCACCGACTAGCCTGTTGGTAAGCGACGATTTGACCGAAGATGAAGCACGCAGACTTAGAAGATAATTCACTCTGACCTTGAAAAGCTCTAGATTGTCACTCTCAGGAAACAAGGAAGCCGGCAGTTTGTTTGTTGTTGTTGATCTTTAGTACATGATTTCAAAATTCGAAATAAAAGGCCTAGCTTCTCAAAAATTTCAAAACGACTTGGCGCAGAGCTCCGATGCGCGCCTTTTAAAGGGTTAGTATTATATTATTCACATATAAACATTAAATAGGTACAATAAAATCATTCGTATTCGCTAGAAATAAACAATAGATCATTAGACTGATGACGGACGACGGTCAGCGGTACCAGACAACAAAAATGTCTCCAAAGTGTCGTAAAAAAACAGAAACTGCGAGAACACATGCGTTTGCTCGAGAATTAGCTCGCTTGCGTTAACAACATAAGATTTATTACTGCTTAGTTCTTGTTTGTCAGAAGCACATAAGCCGTAAGTAAGCATTTTGCAGTAGTAGTGTTACTAACCGGGCGCGTAGTAGTCGTAGACGCGGACGGGCAGGTACCGCGACATGTTGGCCACCGGGAACCAGCGCTCGATCGTGAAGTTCACGCACGTCGGCTCCTCCGACAACTGAAACCACGACATGTTCATGACGCCGCCTACAAACCAAACGACCGTGACACCACTAAACTAAAAGCAATATTTTTGAAATCTTTTATTTTGGCTCCACACATGGTATTTAACCAGAGTCTAGTTTTGTTATTTTCAAGAGAAGCATAGTATTTCTCAATAATAATGAGTCTCAGTCACAGTCTAGGTCAACAATTTCAATCACTGTCCAGTCCGAGTCATGCTTCAGTAGAGATGGAAGCTTACTGGAAGCTGAAGTTTAGGAAACAACACGAAAAGTCACGTTTCACGAGATTTACTATTCACCAACAGCAACACATGCACGATCACTTAATGGATAAAAATACACCGCAAAATAACATAAGTATTGGAAAATATTACAATGACGCCATGAGACTTCTTTACGTTCCCGCCAAAAGTTCGTACAAGGACCCTATTCCTGTGCGCTCGAGATTGTCTCGGTCACTCTCAATCCCATTAAATTCTAAATTAGAGAGACAGTGACCGAGATAATCTCGAGCGCACAGGAATAGGGTCCCAGGTAGTTTCCCATGAATTCTACCGCTTCGTTATACAATGCAATATCAAAGCCGATTTTTAAGACATTATTTCCTGCAGTTCTGGGTAAACTCTATTTGCACTTAAGCCAGAGTCTTTAAGTCTGCACCCGCTAGCAATATATAACAACTCACATAGTCGAAGTAAAAGAGCATCTTAGTGGGTTGGTACTTGGCCCGCTGCAGCGTGGGCACGCGCCGCGACAGCACGTACTGGTCCAGCGCCTGCTGCTGCACCATGTACCCCGTGGGCACGCCCGCCTCCAGCACGGCCAGCCCCGAGCGCGGGGACTCCGACGTCAGCGTCCACCTGCACATTCCACTAACATTACTAGTAGCTCGCGGCCAACTGACACATCGCGACCTCTATATCTTCACAACCGCTCGACCGATTCAGCTCATATTCGAACTTAAACATTGTATTGAAATGAACTACTTGCCTACAAAATTTCATGAAGATCGGATCAACGGTTCGCAAGTTATCATCGGACAAATATACATACAAATGCCGATTTGTCCCAGTAAACTCTGAGACCTTCGCATCGCTCGATCAATTATCATGGAGTAGAATGAATGAATGAATATTCTTTATTGTCATACAGTTGCATTCTTAACAATTACAAAATATAAAAAAAAGTTAAGAATGCTTCCATTATGGACTCGTCAACTTGCTACAATTTTTAACAACGTTATTTTTATATTATACCACAGTATAATTATAAAAGGCATTTGTTGTCTCTCTCAAAAAACGACAATATGAGGAGGATTAGTATTAGTGGGGAAGAGTGCTAATATCTTTAGACAGATGCGTAACTCGATTGTAGTACTGATAAGGATGTAAGATGTCGCTAGTGCTAGTGCTCTAATCTGCGACATGATCGTCACAATTTCTGCTCGACTTGAAATAGAAACCCAAGCTAACTCATTCGTAATGGTGCGGAGAAAAAACGCTACTTGTTATGAATATTTCTGCAAGTAAAATTATTGATTTTATATTTTATTTGTGAAACTCGCTAAGTTCTCGAGAGATGGCGTTGAAAACATTATTTTTGGAAACATATTTTTTTTACGTCGTATATTGCAATCTAATTTGCAACTGAACCTTAAATAGCGGACATAAATGCTTAAACTATGTTTATATATTAATCATATTTTCATCGGTTTTTGTAGCGGTTTGGACATTAAATTCGTAACCTCAGAAAGGTGTCACTCACGCGGCACAGCCCTGGAAGTCGATATGCGACTGGTTCCGGCCGTAGTAGTACTGCGAGGAGTGCAGCGCGAACGCCGGCTCGGGCGGCGCCGTCTGGAACCGCGGGATGTCCACGTTGTACTGCACCGACATCTGCAGGATGGCGTACCCCGCGCCCTTGGCGGTCACCTTCACCGTGCCCCACGCCTCCGGGATCTGGGGTTGCAAACGAGTACAATCCATTGAAAAACAAAACAAAAACCACAAAAAAAAAAACACCAATAAAATCTTAACTAATTATAATTCAGAGGAATATAGCCGCAGTCGTATCGGGACCAATAAAGCGTCGAGGTAAAAAAATGAAAACGTTCGTCTCGAGGAAAAAACTTCGCTTGCGAGATTCAAAACTCCCTACATTACAAATATCAGTTCACTACCTATGTACAGCTTCTTAAAGGAATAGCGTTGGTAGTGTTAACCACCGAGTTTCCTAAAAAAGAAAACTTTTCTTTTTTGGTTAGGCCCGTGATCAGTGAATGTTTCAATGTTGAAATTTGAAACCAGAATTATTTGCGTCATTAATAATTTACATCACGAGGTTTTTAATCCGAGGTTAGGCCGTTACGCCATCGAGTGCGGGCAACTTACGTCAATGTATTGCATGACAGCGATGTTGTCGTTGGCGACGTGCAGCACGCGCGTGGCGCCCGACAGCGCCACGGCGTCCACCGTCACCGTCAGCGAGCTGACGTCACGCAGCCGCTTCCGGTTCGTGTACTCGATCAGAGCGCGGAGGGCGATGTACGTGTCCTGGAAGTATTAACATTACTCAACATACCATCGATTTGTTAAAGACTGAACTCCTATGGCATAATAAAAAAAAACGGGCAATTATACCAATAGAAAACGGAACGACAAACAATTATATTTATTCTGACGACTCCCGCTGTAACGTTGTTAAACACGATGTCCAAAAAAGTGGATATTTTTTAGTGGAATCTGACAGAATTCACAGAAGCCGCTTATAGGCTTTTTTTTTTTGTGAAAAGATAAATCTTTTTCTAAAATGAATATTAATAGAAAGCAATGCGTGGTGTTTCCCACGAGTCATGTAGGAGTCACGGTCACGGTCATAGACCCGTTGTTACAATACTACCTGTGTCGAAGCCCAGCCGCCATCCCTCAGGCGCTGCGCGTTAAGCCACATGACGATAGGCTCGTTATTGTCCTGATGGTCCATGCAGGCCAGCAGGGCGTACGCCGTCGCCCCGATGTTGTTGGAGTCGTACTTGTACGGCAAGCGGGGCAGCAGGAACGGCTTCTGGTTCTCCGTCTTCGTGGGCGGGACGGGGACGCGCTCCCGACCCCAGTACACGAGGCCACCTGCAGGGAACGACTAGGTTAATCACACTAATATAATCAATGCGAAAGTTTTTATGTCAGTGTGTTTGTTCCCGTTCGACTCTGTTCCGGCTGAACGGATTTGAATGAAATTTGGTACGGAGATAGATTAACACATGGGAATGGGAACATTTTAAATCCCGGAAAAATATTCGGTTTCTATAGAATAGCGGGTGAAACCGCGGGGCGCAAAATGTATGTATATAGTATGAAATGAATTCATTAATGTCTGTATAGAAAATTAAAATGTTCAATGTCTAGGATTTTGTTAAGAGTTTCGCCTCCGTGTCACTGACCTTCGTTCCTCTGCCGCCTCAGCAGTAACCGATACGCGTGCTCCGAGCTGGGCGCCTTGGCGAAGGTAAGCGCATACGCGACGACAGCCAGCGCGTACGGGTCGCCGAAGTCTTCGAGCAGTTTTAAGTGGCGTTCGAGCCAAGCGATGGCTCGCTGCTGGGCTTGTACCACGCGCGCGGACAAACCCTGCACCAACAAATACGTTCTAGATAACAAGGTTCATTGAATCAGGCGTTACTTTGCGGAGGTCAATCTTCAAACAGTATCTTCAACAAATCTCTAGTTTTTTTCAGCTGCAATACCACGTCTAGTACTTCAGGAATTAGCCCGTATATGCCCCTAGAGTAGTGTGTCGACATGTGTTTCACCTCTACACGAGGCATCATCCAGCACAGAATACTATTACTCCTAGCGGAAGTCATCCAGGACGTGTTGACTCTCCGACCTTACGATCACGACTGAAAACCGGAACTCCTCAGTGATACGTATTTCACGGGCGGCGCCAAGATAATCTCGATTATGATAGTTAAGCGACAATGATGAAGCAGATTTAAAATAAATGGTTGTGATGAAGTCGGTTTTTTTAAATTAAAATTATTTTAATAAGTTTTAGGAAAGTCAAATTTACTATTCATTTATTCATTCTGTAGATTTTAACTTCCGGTGGCCATCGTGTCTTCTTCGTCAGTTCCCCTTCACCAATTGATACTTTCTCAATGCAAATGCTTGACTTGTTGACGAAAATACCAAAATCGCTATATGTATTCCTATAACATTAATATACTATCCACGAGGAATTGAAGAGTTCCCTCAATTCCCCGTGGATCCCATTATCAGAACTGGATTTTGATAAAAATTTAACCAATTTGTAAGTATCTCCTTGCAAATGAAAAAATAATTTTCCAAATCGGTTCATAAATGACGGACTATCAGGTAACAAACATTAAAAATAAAAATAAATAAAAACAGTCGACTTGAGAACCTCCTCTTTTCTTTTGGAAGTCGGTTAAAATAACAGTGTTTACCTCTCTGACGCCGATATCCTTGAGGTTCTTGACGGTCTCCAGTGAGATGACCACTTGCGCCGTCAGCGTAATGTTGCGCTGCATTATTATCGACGCGTTCGTCTGGAAACACAGTAAAGTATATAATACTACTTAAGAATAGAGTATACCGCCGTCTTTTACATACAAAAAGCGTAGTCTGATACCCACCCCTAAATGTTATCCGATATTGATGATATTTTTATAAGTTATTTACACCGTGGAAAACTATGCTGCTAGGTTTTTTTTTTAATTTCGCATTATTTTCGTTGTTATAGGTACTTAAAATGTGATATTTTTTGCGTCGAAAATACGATGAAGAAAAGTAGTTGTTATTAGAATACCACAAACATATTTTGAAAAAACAATACATAGCGGCATAGATTATGGCTTATCCAAGTCATAGACACCAAAACCAAGAGACTTTGGGGTTCATAACAGACTACCCCCGAAACGCTAATTTCATCAAAAAGTTAGGAAAGTTCACTAACTCTCTCTATTGCACGCACCAGAAACAGAGCGAAAGCTATACAATTACAAATATCGAATGCGCCAGAATCTCGCGCCGGGACTACCCTCTTAATAAACTACCGAACCAACTAAAATACACAGAGCACTTCCTAGAATCCAAGTGTAATTATACTCCAGACGATTTTTTAAGGATAATTTAGACGACATCCAAATGGACCGCTCCGCACCAACTGATGATCATAATACATATGCATTGCTATCTTCATAAAATGTTACTTAAGATCTGCATATATTTTCATATGTCGCAATAAGTGATCAATTAAAATGTGTGTGTGTGTGTGTGTGTTCGAGTTCCATTGAATTTCCCTCCGCCTTCCTTTGAATGAAACGTTGTTTGGCTGTGACTTACCACAGTGGAGCTGGGGTCGTTGACCCCTACCCGCCGGGAAGGGTCGACCCCCGCGCGGAACGTGTCCTGGTACAGGGAGCTGTTCCTCGGCACCACTATGGTGGAGTTCTGGTTCCTGTCCGGCAACCAGGTCACCTCCCAGAACGCGCCTTCCGGCATTTGGTGTTCGAGCACCCACGACACCGCCATTGATATCACCTGGGGAGTGTTCAAACGATTGATAAGACGACCATCCTGGCTTAGTTCTCGGCGCGTCTGTTTTATAAGACCAATGACCCGGGTTCGATTCCCGGCCGGGTAGATATTTAAATGGTGAATCTAATAAGTGCCATTTAACTTTTATGCGAAAGCGCGCGCTAAAAAAAACCTTTAGCCACAGAATCTTCGAGACATTTCACAATTTGATGTGCATTACGGCTCGCTGAAATGCGATTAACCAGCACATCACACTAATATTATAAATGCGAAAGTTTGTGTGTAAGTATGTAATTAGGTAATTAAAAAAGTGTGTTTATTCCCGTTCAAATCTGTAACGGCTGCACGGATTTGAATGAAATTCGGTATGGAGGTAGCTTACAATCTGTATTTATACATAGGCTTCTCCTGAATAATATTCGATTTCTGTAGAATAGGGGGAGAACCCGCGTGGCTCAGCTAGTTTGTAAATAATTACAAGTGCTACAAAATGACGACTCACATCTGGGTCAATGTAAATAAAGTTTTCCCATTCGTTGAACGATGCATCCTGGAAGATCTTGGCGCAGAATGACGTCAGCCAGACGCTGGATGCTGATTGGTTCCTGGGGTAAAGGAAAAAAGACGTTGTAAACGAGGTATTGTAATGGGTAAGCTGTATCAAGCACGTTTACTCCTAGCAGCTACAATTTGTTTGGAGAAGTAACATACAACTTTGACATGTTCCAAGTAAGTTCTGAAAATGTATTTTTTTTTCTATTTTTCCTAGTTCTTGCCTAAACACAATAAACATATTGTGTCCAAATTCTTAGAATGTTCTGTGTGTTGGTTCGACGATGTTCTAGTGTTTTTTTGACAATGTTTGAGGAGCATTTTCTAACTATGACCCGGGCCCTTATTGCGTAAGTAAGGTGGCGATGCGGCGGTGATCGAGTGCCATACCACTCGCGCGCATAGTGCGAGTGAATTGGAGCGAGCGGGATGGCACGCGGTCTGGCTCGTCACCCGACTGAGGCCCTTGAATGAGGGGCCTGTATCATGATTACAAATACAATATGATACAATTACAATATGATTCACAAATATTGTATTGTATTCTAAATACACTTATAAGAAATTACTCTGATTGGTTGGTTGTTAGGCGCGAGTAGGTGTAACCTTGGTAGCCAATGAGAACGCTCGGTCGCACTCCCCGCGACCCGCGCCGCGCCTCAAACTTTGGTGACATTTTGTAGGAACAACGAATCTCGTAATGCGGTATCTGGTGTGATCTGTGTTCCATCTAGGTACGATTAACATACCAATCGCTCCGGAACAGGCTGAAGGATCCATCCGGCTTCATGAAGGAGAGCTGCCGCTGGTAGAGCACGTTCATGTGGTGGAAGGCGTCGCGCTCCAGCGTGCGGTTCCTCTGGTTGATCAGGCGCATGTACAGCGTCAGGTACATGTTGGCCGCGAAACTGAACATGTTCTGTTCGGCCGAGTCCTGGGGGAAATTTGGATTACTCGTTTACATTGTAACTTGACAGTTGCGGTTTTGTATTTTAACAATTAATGCCATATTCTGATAGCAAAATAAATTACTTAATTTATGTATCGCTTATTACGACAACAGTAACAGCAGTTCAATATTAACTCTAATGCAAATGGTCGTGAGTTGAGATCTCGCGACCTTATATCTTGACAACCTCTTGGCCAATTTTGCTCACATTCGATATTCTTGTTTAGAATTGAGTACTGAATGTTTTGCCAAATATTATTAAAATCGGTTGGTGTATGGCGCCGCAGTAAACTTTCTCCCTTTTTGAAAAAAAAATAATAATTAAAAATCGCCGCATCAAATAGTTCTCGCGAGGTCTACTGTTCGTAGAACTACTGGTTTAATAGCAATAACTTTGATTTTTTATTTATATAAGATTATGCTGATATTGTAACTGATTAATATATCTGGACATTATTTTATTTTGACTGCCCTTTTGTTTTTTTTTCCTTGGTGTAGCTCCGTGGACTCCGGGGTCCATGCCCTTTGTGACTAAATATTTGAGATTATTTCCTTTCTTCTAGTTTTCCTGTGCCCAACATATGAAACTTTGTACTATGACAATATGTTTTTACTACCCTGTACTTTATGGTAGCAATAAATAATCTGAATGTTACAGCCATAATTCATGATCATGTCTTAGCCATATTTTGACAATGGCTTGAATGTTTTGTCCAATTTTTACAAGGTTTTAACAAATATGGCCACATTCTCACTATGGCACGAACATGATGCTAGACATTCAGACGTGAGTATCGCAGTTACCATGGGCAGGTCCAGCAGGCTGGTGGCGTTGACCGGCATGGTCGGGAACAGCGGGCCGACCACGTCCCCTACCACCGAAACTCGCGCCTTATTCGACCCGAACACGTAGTAGCGGTCGACTTCGTAGGGGATGACGGGCGTTTCCGTCACATTGACGTGCATGTACTGGAACACGTAGGCGCGGTTCGACAGGTCCAGGAGCACGGACTGGTGCCGGTACTGGGGCAGGCCGTCCGGCTGTCGAACAAAAATAACTTCAAATACCATTTCTTAATGTTTCCTGTCACTTGGTGGATGAAATATAAAAACAAGGCCATTTAAATTCGCGGTTGCCAGCTTTGACGGAATCAGCTAGCTGACCGCAGTTAGATAACTCATTCTTGAATTATGTTGTTTCTTTGAAGCCCAAATCATTTAAGCTATGGCCATATTGATAAGCTATCGACGCTAGCTCGCTATCGCAGGCGGGCGCGGTCCTGAAGCCAAAGTTCTCTGTTCACATAAACCGCCCCGAAGAAGTTTTCGCGCTCCACCGCCAGTTCACATGAATATTTCCGTGTCCGCTCGATGAATCTAAGAAAATGAATAGTTCGAGTCCGTGATTGAGTAGATCAGCAGTAGTGATGGTACCTCGACTTGTATCGTCTTGGTGTAGTGGCTGCGGCCCATGAGCGTGGCGGCGTGCAGGCGCACGCGCACGGCGCCGAGGCGCGCGGCCACGACGGGGATGTGCACGGTGGCCGCGCCGCCCGCCAGGATGTACACGAAGAACTGGTGCTCGCCGAACGACGTGCGGGGGTTGTACGACCGGACCTGCCGGACAAAACTATGCTTAAGGCCCACTGATTAGCCCCTATGGATCCCAAACTCGGGACGGACGAAGCGAAACGAGCATCCGTAATATACATAAAAAAAATCGCTCTAAGAATAACGCTCGGTCTCAGTTCCCTCTACTTGAGCTTTCCTCCAACTTTGGTGCGTTTTTTGTCTGCTGGCTCCAGGAATCTTACAGCTAGGTACAAAAAAGTTTAAGTAATTGTATATAGACAGACGGCCACTTAAAATATTCCACTTATAAAAATAATGTAACTAATAATTAACCAAGGCAAGGCGAGGTCGCGCGCGTCTCGCTTAGCATTCCTTGATAAAGGTCACCGAATGTGATCGAAACTATAGTCGGAATAACCGACTCAATTTAACGCGAGTATTCCCGTTTTAATAAAACAAAAATAATTGACCAGTTTTAACTGCTAGACAAAAGATTCTAAACAAAAAATGCACTCGCTAACAACCGCTTATATATAAAACTGTGGTGTCGCCGACTGACTGACAGTCAACGCACAGCCTAACCCAGGCGTGATAGAGACATGACATTATCAAGGTGGCTTCCTATGGTAGTGAAGGGGAGCACTAATCGAATGCTACAATATATATAAAAGCTACAAGTAATACTAACGATCCCGTTCGCCTCGACGTGTACGAACTTGTAGTCGGGGGAGGCTTCCAACACGACCACCGCCTCGATGTTCTGAGGAGTGTAGTTGAACACTACTACTCGCAGGCCGACTTGCTCGCCCTGGCGGCACTGGTCGGGCCCTTCCACTTTGATGAAGAACGGTAGCACGCCTACATACTGTGGAAATAATCTTAATATATATATACAGATTATACACCGTAATTTTTATAATAATAATTGCTCTTTATTGCCGACACATGACCTACATGAAAAAAACATTAAGTTTAAAAATTAAACCAGTATGATAATTAAAAATATTTTATTTCTCGAAAAAACCTTCCTTACATCATACCTAACCACATTAGTTCCATAACTTTTATCGATTCGCCATTTTTCAACCATAACAAAAAATATACAATTATCACACTAATATTGTAAATGTGAAATTTTGTGTGTAAGTATGAAAGTGTGTTTGTTCCCAGTCAACTCCGTAATGGTTGAACAGATTTAGATGAAATTTGAAGGTAGCTTATATCCTGGATTAACACATAGGCTACTTGTTATAAGGACAAATATACTATTCCTGTTGTGTAACGGGTGAAACCGCATGGCGCTGCCAATAAATAAGAAGTTATTGTGAAGTCAGCTTAAGAATAGAGTATACCGCCGTCTTGTCCATACAAAAAGCGTAGTCTGATATCACAGATCACACCATAGATTCTGCATTCAGGACGCTCGAAGCGTTTCACGCATCAGTCTAAATACACTTATAAGAAATTACTCTAGCTGACTGTTAGGCGCGAGTAGGCGTAACCTTGAGATAGCCAATGAGCACGCTCGGCCGCACTCCCCGCGACCCGCGCCGCGCCTCAAGCTTTGGTGACTTTTTGTAGGAACAACGAATCTCATAATGCGATATCAAGTGTGATCTGTGTCTCATTTCCACCTGTATATGTTGTCCGATTTCGATGATTTTTGATTGATTTGATTTTCGATGATGATTCCCGTGAGTACTAATAGTAAATACTTACACGAATCGGTTCAGTGATCATTCCCAACCCGAGCGCATGTGACATACTGAAGGCGGAGACTGTCCAGTGCGCCGGCACCTGCGGAATAACATGTCATTATGAATAACTCGTACTATGGGACCAACACTGAAATAGAAGAAAATAAAACGACTGTTCCGTACATTTAGTCAAGGATGTTCATTTTTACCGATTTCAGTGTTGGTCCCGTAGTATTTTTTTTTAGATAGATACATAACTTTCTTTCTTGTTCTCACCAGTGACAAAAATCTGGCGGCCTTATCGCTTAAAGCGATCTCTTCCAGGCAACCTTAGCATGGAGAGGATATTCATATTGACGAGTACTATGATATCCTAGAATGATTATGCCAGATGTTAAATCGAACACCCATTACAAGGCTACAGCTGGCGGCAGATATTTTGAAAAATGAAATATGCGCAAAAGACAATATTTTTCTTCTTAAATTTTGGCTTCACACTATGTATTTATCAGTGTCAAGTTTTGTAATATTTCAAGTGAAGTAAAATACTTCACAATTGAAACAAGTCATAGTCTAAGTCAAACAAAATAAGTGACAGTCGAGTCCACTTTACTGAGGTTCGTATGGATTTTTGGAAACAACACGAAAATTCACGTTTCACGGCATTATACCACCAACACTCGTGCACGGTCACGAACACTAAATGAATAAAAATCCACCGTTTTTACAAATTGAGAGCCGGCTCGCCTGATTCCGCTGTCTCGTTCGCACTTTTGAATCATTTTTTTAATATAAAATTACTGAGAAGAGATAAAAAAATATCACGGAATATCCTAAGAATACCATTTCCTAAAAAAAAAAACTTTCTTCTTCAAGTAATAATAATACGAAAATTGCTTTAAAAAATATATTTTAACCCTTCTCTGTAAATTTATATTAAAAATAAATCAGTCGAGCCGACTCTTAACACAAGTTTAGGAAAATAATACAATGATGTCACATGACTTGACCAAAACTACCGCGGAGAGGTTGCGACGTACGCGTACATGCGTATATACATACGCCGCTTCCTGGTCAATTTGCGTTGTATAATTTATAATGTGATTGCCTTGTATAATTGACCGAACGAAGCGAAGGTCTCAGAGTTTACTAGGACAAATCGGCATTTGTATTAATGTTTATATGTTTTTGTGTATATTTGTCCGATGATAACTTGGGAACCGTTGATCCGATCTTCATGAAATCTGTAGGCAAGTAGTTCATTTCAATACAATTTTTAAGTTCGAATATGAGCGGAATCGGTCCAGGGGTTGTGAAGATATAGGGGTCGCGAGGTCTCAGTTCGGCGCGAACTACTAGTATATAAAGTGTGTATGTGCGGTGAGGTGGACTCGCCTGCGGCACGTCGAGGGTGAAGACGAACCGGCCGTGCGGGCCGATGTTGACGTCCCTCCAGAGCCACACGTTGTCGTACTGTCGCTGCACGCGGTTGAACCGGAACTTGCGGAAGTGGCTCAGCTCGAACGACGTCTCGTGCTCGCCTGGGGACGAAGGTACAAGGACTGTCTCACGAACTGAGCGAGCGGGTCAGCTCCGACGCCGTCCTGGCGACCATTGCCAGAATAGACTGCCCTTTCCTTCGGCATGGCTACATGTTACATGTCTATTGCATAGTGTAAGATTGTTTTTTTTTTTTATATTTATTTTTGCATCTTTGGCTATTTATTGGAATGGTAATAATCATCATCATCAACAGCCCGGAGACGTCCACTGCTGAACAAAGGCCTCCCCCTTAGACCGCCACACTGAATGACAATTTGCAGCCTGCATCCACCGGTTACCCGCGACATTCAAAATGTCGTCAGTCCACCTAGTGGGAAGCCTACCTACGCTGCGTCTTCCGGTTCGTGGTGGCCACTCAAGAACCTCTCTTCCCCTTCGGCTATCGGTTCTTCGAGCGATGTGGCCTGCCCATTGCCACTTCAGCTTGCAAACTCTGAGAGCTATCTCGGTTTTTGGTTCTTCGCGATAGTAATAATGGAAATTCTAAATTAATGTTTACATACTTTGAATTTGACTTTATTTAGTTTTGGCATACTTATGTAGTAAATAGGAGAGGCCACTGGCTCCCGTCTATGACTGGTTTGGGCGGCTCTGGGATCAACAATTCAGCTGTAATTTTTATAATGCCCAAATAAATTTGAATCGTAATGCCTAGAAAGTTGGGGTGTGAGGGTGCGTGTTAGTAACGTACAGTTTCCCTCGTCGGTGTGGTCGGAGCAGTCGGAGACTCCGTCGCAGCGCTTGTTGAGCGGGTAGCAGCCCCCCTCGAGGCACTCGCCGTACCCGAGCGACTGGTTGCACAGCGAGGGCCGGCGCGTGACCGGCACGTCGCTGAACACGACCAGGCCGGCGTATCTGGGGGCGGGTACTAATACATTCACTCATACTATGGCTCAAATATACCGGACTTGCTATTTGTCCACGGATTCACTCGCGCTTTCAACAAAACGCAGATGTGTTAACGTTATAAAATCCACAAAACAAAAAGTTTTTTTTTACAAAATGTGCTGGTAGTTCGCGCCGAACTGACACCTGGCAACTTAATTACTATACAATAACTCTACCTATTTAGCTCATCACACTAATATTATAACTGCGAAAGTTTGTGTGTAAGTATGTGTGTTTGTTCCCGTTCAACTCTGTAACGGCTGAACGGATTTGAATGAAATTTGGTATGGAGGTAGCTTACACTCTCGATTAAAAAATAGGCAGACCTCGAAAAAAAAAAACTGTTTCTGTAGGATAGCGAAACCGCGGGGCGCAGCTAGTATTATTATATAATTGTCTGTTTGCATACAAAATTTCATGAGTATCGGGTCGACGGCTCGCAAGTTATCGTCAAATAATATATACAAACACCGACTTGTTCCCGAAGACTGACCTTCGCTCGGTCAAAACAAGTGAGGAGGTGAGGATCAAAACCTCACATATCCATTTTTGACACTTTCGTTTTTTTATTATTTTTGGACTCCATTTATCATTTGGTGTCGAATAAGAACAAAAAAAAAACGAAAGTGTCAAAATGGGATATGTGAAGTTTTGATCCTCACCTCAATTAGTCTCGTTTACACGCGTGACATTTGTCGTCGGCGAGAACTTAAGAGATAAAGTTTATGGCCTAGATTAGGTGATCGAGCGCTTATGCATGAGATGGTAAGTGTTTACTAACTCGAAAGTCCTGTTAGCGTCGACGCCGAACGTAGAGGAGGGGAAATACACGAGGTCGTCTGCGTCTCCGAAGTGCGAGCGCCACGTGTACGCAAACGTGCCGTTCGTGGATTCGTCGAAGTGCGCCATCTTCGTTATCACCTGCGACATAGCATTACAACGTTCAGGGCCTCTTTCTCAAACTAAAGTGTTGAATAATGAAACAAATTAAAAATGCATTCATTGACATAACAATATATAAAATTATAAACTATTATAATTATAATATTAGTTAGGATTAGATTAAGCAGACTTATGTTTATGAAAGGATTAGTTACTACAGATAAAATTGATGCTTCCTGTATTAGGCCGACCCTGTGTCGCGGGAACCTGATACGATTTCGAATTAAGAGGGTACTTCGAGAGCAAGATAGCGCTATATATTAAATAACTTGACCGTAACTGGAAGCTTTTATATAGAGATACGTTTCCATTTCCGTCGAATAGTACCAGCGTTTTTGTACTTTTATCGCCTTGTAACCGGAAGTCGCTAGGGGGCGCCACCTGGCAGCTGCGCGCCATTTTGTTTTCTTGAAATATCGAGCGCCATTTGGAATCATTGGCGTGAAATTTTTCGTCGAAGCAACAACTCTGTAGCAGCCTTCCTGGCCTACGTCTGTTGCGTAATTTTATTATTATTATGTGGTAATAGATATATTATTATAAAGTGATATTTATATAATGTGGTGAAATTCTTAGTAGACAAGTTATTTTCTTAAAATAACATTAGTGTAATGTATAAATAATACATCCAATTTCACGGAGTAAGTACCCACATAATATTTTAATGTTCGTGATTATAATTTAAACGGGTTTCCCGTTCGATACGAATCACTGATTCGATATTTTATTTTTTATTTTGCCCAAGGGTGTTTTAACCCATTTGTGGCTTACCAGTGTTTTTTGAATAGTTTAGTTACCAGAAAATAATGTCTCGGCTTCAGAATCGTCTTGGTTTGGTTCATGCTGCCTGAACGAGGGCGTAATCTTCTATCTTTCTCATCAGCGAAAGGCGGTAGGCGTGCTAAACTTCGCTATGACTACTTCACCCATGATTGATAAATAGGTGAGCTGAGCAACTTTTTATTAGACAGGTTCCTGATGTGGCGTGACAACGTGTCAATCACTATAATTATAAACAAAGTCTTTCAACAGACTAGTTCCAAAAATGAAATATTATTTTATTTGATTTGATACATACACCACGAAAATGTTTTGAAATGTGTAACTCTTATAGTTCGACGTAAGATATAATCATGCTCCAGGTTTCACAAACCTAGAATCAAACGATGATGGGAATTTACATGACACCTTACGTAGCCTAGCATGTACGCTAAACAATCATTACAGATATAGAGATCCATTAAACTAACGTAAAATTTTTGTTTTCTATCGTATTGAAAGCAGTTAAATCTCCATGACAGAGGTACCGTTACAAGTATGCGAGAAGATCATCGTGCCTTAATTGGACGCGTCTGCTAATAAGTATAGGTCCTGAATTCTATTCCCGGCCGGGCAGTTTAAATGGTGAATTTCAATATCTGCTCTGGATCTGGGTGTTATTTGTCAATATCTTATTTATTACTTGGCATCCCCCATATGTAGCTGTGTCTATGAAGCGTCAAAATTTAAATAAAACTATACAATCTCCCTCGCGGGGTGAATTTAATGTTGCAAGTACTTCAATGTATTTCGTAAATTAAAGAAACAATCACTACAACAACACTCGCATTGTTGTAACAAACTACCCTCGCGGGATAGATATGAATATACGAACGAACATGCAATCGCATGATTGTGGCAAACCATCCTTGCGGGGTGAATGTCATATTGTAAATATTTCAATGAAATTATACTATTTTACTACCCTCCTCAAACTTATCTCAACTAATATAGTGAGAGAGTGTGGTTCGAGGCTCGAGGCCTCAGCCTGGTAACACCGGAGGCCGTGGAAGCTCTCGAGGGGCTTCCAGAGGTGGCCGTGGTTTAAAATTACTTCAATAGTTTCGGGCAGGTCAGCTAGTGCTTTATTACCGGAAGTGGCATAAAAATGGGGACAGAAATAATTTTAAAAATTACTTTATCACCGTTTACCGTATTTCTCAAAAACCCCCACTTGCTCCACATCAATAAATACAACATGCACATGCTTGCATGTTACAAAGTAACCCGGGGTTGATGTCATTTTGTAATGTAAGTTATAACAAACTGCCCTCGCAGGGTGGATGCGTTTTTGCAAGCTACCCTCTTTCATTCATTGATTTTACAGCCGCTATGAATTTGTACTTGAATTTTAATAAATTTTTTATTTTATTATTTTTTATAATTGTGTTAAGTTGTTTATGAAGTCGCTAAGAGTATATTTACTTGTACCTAAAGCCCGCAATAAATGAATTGAATCGAAGCAACGAGGTGAATGCTACTTTGCCCACCACCCCTCGCAGCAGAGAGGTGCACTAAAAACGTTTTATTTTTACAAAGGAGAACCCATCCTTGCAAAAATCTACCCTCGTGGGGTGAATATCAGTTAGCAAAATACCCTCATCATGGTCAACACTAAGAGCTCATCAAAACTAGTACAGTGATTTTGGAACCGGTTTGTAACACATCCTAGCGGCATTACGCTCCTAGAGCCCCGCAGGGTTTTTGCTCACCGCCCCTCGAAGGGGAGAAGTGCAGTGCACTCAAGCAAGTTCTTTTACCCACCGCTACATGTAGGGGAAAGGTGCAGTGAACTAAAAGTAAGTTCCACGTTCCAAGTTCGTGGAAATCAAAAATTTATGAGGTCAACTGCGTTGGTGCGGCCACATTTAGCGAATGGACAGCTAAGAATGCCGAACAGCTTATAAATATATTCTTATCGTTATAAATATATTCTAAAGCAATCTTACTGCGTGTAAGTTGCCCACCATGAAATAGGAGAAGGCTGCTCTTAAAAGATCAGTCTGTTGTTGGAAGGTCAAAGCGTCAGTAGCTTTGAAGACGTTAACCCTTTAGAGTTAGACCTCAAGCGTCAAACTCGCAAGAACCAACCAATAAACCCTCCTATGACTACATTAGAGTTAGATCTCGAGCGTCAAAGTCGCAAGAACCAACCAAAATCCTCCTATAACTACATGTACAATAGCGCGGGTCAGTTTTATTGCACGGCATGTGACCTTGTGCAAAGACAGTTTAGATTTGCCAGCCAAATACGTGCACACGCCAGCAGGGCTTGCAAGCACACAGCCACAAACGTATACATAATCCTAGTAGTGTCCTGTTCATGCATAACAAAAAGATTTGTCGCGGTGCGCATGCTAGCTCTGCTGGAGGAAACCAGGGTCGCCATCGTTGGACACAACGGACGACAGTGCCTAATAAATGTTTTATTAATTTAATCGAGCATTCATTAAACAAACTCTTATAATAAACCACCCTCGCGGGTTGAATTATGTTTGAACGACTGATGGATGAAAACCACAATTGCAGTAAAATCAAGAAAGTAACAGAGATCGTGTAATATTTCGTCTCTTGGGAAAAAATTGAACGAGTTACTCATAAACGATAATTCAGTTGCAACCTCTTTGATAACCTAAAGTAACCTGTAAAGTGTTAACTGCGATTCGTTGAAAACAACCAAGCTAGAGAACCTTGCCATGTCATAGTCTTAAAATAATTTTCTACCAAATTAGGTAGCAAAAGCATGCAATTAGATTGATTCTGCACCAGCCTGTAAACATCCCACTGCTGGGATATCGGCCTACCCTTGAAGGGTGATCAAAGGTTATCTGGAATAAATCGTTTAGCCAATGTCCGCCCGGATGTCCTATTTCGGTGTGTAGTTACTTTTGTATCTATTTTATTTTGCGCGTAGCAAAGTAAGGTCCGCCCTTGGACTAACAAATAATCACACCTTTGTAAAGTTCCGTATGATATAAAATATGTGGTTCAGTAGCTTTCGTAAAGGTAACTTGAAAATACTTGCTATAATACTATCCTTGGATAGTAGGATTATAATTGGTTGGACTTCATCATCGGCAAATATTGATTTTGAATTTTAATGTAAATACCTACAGTCATAAGGTGTATGCAACGAATTGAACTGGTGAAATCTCAACCACCGATTATATTGCCTTCAATGAACTTTCGAGTAGCTGATGCATCGGTCTCGAGGTCAAGGTCTCGACAATATATAAATTATCTATAAACTGCCTATGTAGTCGAAATTGTGTTTTTCAAAATAGTAATATTAACTACAGAGTACTCGTGTAGCTCATGTGGAATTAAGAAATAGCCTAGCACTATTTTACAACGAATTTTAATTTCAAGTAGCTCGAAACGTTGCTCACGTTCAAAAATGTTTCAAAACATCTTATTGATACGTCGACAATGTGACATGTCCATCACCGAAGGTCCAAAATATCCCTCTTAAAGTTGGGAAATGGAGAATAGACCGAAATGATAAATTGATAATAGCTAAAACTGTTTTTAAAACTTACAAGTGATAGATATACGGACTTAAAAGCCGAAACATCCTACTGGATTATTAATATTAGTAAAATTCTTAATTTTACATAAACTTGCATATTATATGCCAAGTAAATCTGACTCTTTATGTCGTTAACTTTGCATGTTCTTGTAACATAATATTCTCGAAATATATACTATGTAATTAGGTTTGTTTAATACAAATGCTCCACGGACTCCGGGGTCCGTGCCTTTTTGTCAAGTTTTACAATTATTTATCAACTAAAATTGAATGTAATTATGTTTGCATATATTGCTTCTCGGTAATATTATAATTTTATTCATTAATACAAATTAAAAAGGCTCACGAATAAGTCGTCGTAGCCTAGAAAATCATTTTAGTAACAGAGAAAAATATTTTACCTGAATTTGGGTTCGATGCAGATACTAATAGTCAGATACCGTTTTGTCGGAATTATCTTTCTAATGCACAATGATCGCAATTTAAATGCATTACGTTGGATGGACTCACTCAGTCACTCAGTCATCAAAACTGTTGCCTCGCACAGTGATAGCAGGCCTAGTAAAATCTATGATCAAAAAAGTTGACATCACAGCTTCTCCATAAAGCTATTAGTCTGGGGTCGTCTGCAAGTGTCTGCTAGATACTGTTTCGATTAGCACACTAGATAATTGAAATTGTGATCAGTAAATGTTTCTTATATTTTACAAAAGTAAAATTTTACACAATTGTGTAAACCAGTAGATCTGAGTAAATGATTGCCTTGTTTCCGTTTTGTGTAGATACATTTTTAATAAGAGTTAACGAATACTATTATGCCGTTTTTGCTAACGGCTAGTCTTTATATTCTAATGAATAGAGCCTTGTTTACATTTTTTGGATAAGAATCCTAGAATACTATATCAAGTTCTGAGAAATCATTTCTAAAGTTTCTTTTATTTATTTTTTATTTTTTAAAAGACGTGATTTAAGTTAATAATTATTAATATTAACTGTTCACATTGGCGTTACATTAATTGCAATTAAAAGCTCTAGGTGACGCCACCAGGCGAAAACAAACAGGATCTCTATATAAAAGCTTCCAGTTACGGTCAAGTTATTTAATAGCAGCGTTTTACCTGAAATAAAACGCATATTAAAATACTTACCTAACTGGAAGCTTTGACTTTAATTTCTGCCTGGTGGAAATTCTGAAAAATGAGCCAATGATTCCAAATGGCGCTCGATATTTCAAGAAAACAAAATGGCGCGCAGCTGCCAGGTGGCGCCCCCTAGCGACTTCCGGTTACAAGGCGATAAAAGTACAAAAACGCTGGTACTATTCGACGGAAATGGAAACGTATCTCTATATAAAAGCTTCCAGTTAGGTAAGTATTTTAATATGCGTTTTATTTCAGGTAAAACGCTGCTATTTTCGCGCGCAGGTGAAAAGAGATGGCTTTAGTGCGCGCTAGTCAAAATAGCAAATAATTGCTAGTTACACCTTAACCAGGAAACCAAACTAAATTCTGTTCCATGCAACCTAGATATTATAATTAGCTCAGTATTAGTGTAATAATCACTTGAATATACACTAGGGAGACCGAGAGCCAGCGAAAAACGTGTGTAAATAGAAGTCTTTTCAATGTTTTTTTTATCGAGAAAATGTAATATAATCATGTTTTCCCGCCATGCGATACTAGATTACAGAATTAAATAAACATATATCCCAAAAATAAATTTTTAATCTACATAACTAACGAGGGGCACTAAATAGAAAAATCATTTTTTTATCAAAGTAGGCCGGTAATATTTAGACTAGTAAACTACCTAGGTATTTTTTTTATGCAATGTTGATTAGCTACTTTCCGGTAAGTGCTAATTGGCGAGTTAACGTCCCAAGTAACTTTAGCTTTTGTTCAATTTATGAGACTATACTTGGAACTTTACTTGTGGGTGTTGAAAGTTAAACTCGCCATGGCGCAAGTAATGTATATCAAGCGTTATTTGTAGATATATTCATGGCGTAAGCTAGACATACCTTGGCGTAGCTGAGTTCGTTCCCGGCCTGCATGGTGTAGAAGGCGTTGTCGATGGCCGAGAGCCCGACGTAGGCCCCGGGCTCGCCGTATATCGCCACCTCCACGCGCTCGCCCGTGCGGTGCTTGCGGTTGTTTATGAATACAGTGAACTGAAATAAACACGAATGTGTTTTCAGGTCCTAAATTCATTCAGGGCGACAAGTTTACGAAAATACTGTTTACACATTGTTAAAACTGAAGTCTGTAGTGTATTTTCGCTGTAATACAATAATACTATAGATACAAGGGATCAATTGTGTATCTTTAACTTCACAAAGAGTATTTCAATAAGAGTAATCTAACGAAATAAAAAAAAAAAATATGTAGACTGAAAATAAAGTTCCACAAAGTAACGCCCGAGTCAATAATATATATTAATAGCAGCGCCCCGCGGTTTCATCCGCTATTCTACAAAAAACAGAACTTTTTGGGGGGGGAAAAGATCCGTTCAACCGTTACAGATTGAACGGGAACATAAACGCTTACAGACAAGCTTTCGCATTTATAATATTAGTGTGATAGATACATTGTTTCTGGATATTCCGTTGACGGGGAAGGTGAGCGAGTCGGCCAGCACGTGGCCGCGCTGCTCCGCGTTCCAGACCACGATCGTGGCCACCGGCGCCATCTCCGCCGACACCGACACCGCGAACGTGCGCACGCCCTCCTGCGGAAACACATGCAAGGTGAATGTTATATATTCAAATAGAATAATATAAAGAAACGAACAAATCGAAAAAGAACAGTGTTTCGTCAAACATAAAAAGCATTCAAATCGTGCCACCTGTTCGAGAACTAAGATACCAGACACAGAGAGACACACATAGAAACTGCTTCAAACAAACAAATTGAAAATGCTTGAAACTCATTACTCTATATACGCAAATCTATAATAGCACTTAGCTCTGTAATAGTGTAAGGATTCGTTGGTATATTCCTTTTGTAAAGTCTTTAGTTTTTATATTCAGTTTTAGTTGATAAAAATAAAATGTGGAGCAATACTGTATTAAACAAACAAATCATATCGTATCGTATCTTTTTGGTCGAGTAGAACAAGGTTTTGAAATATTTCAGGTGCCAATCGTTTTAGAATTGTAAAATCGTTACCTAGGATCAAGCCTAAACTTTATCAATTTTATATAAATAAATAAATATTGGTGGACGTTTTTCACACAGCGCCATCTAGCCCCAAACTAAGCAAGCTTGTACTATGGGAACCAGATAACTGATAGAATACATAGAAACACCCAGACAAAGAACAAACATTCATGTTCATCACACAAATGTTTGTCCTGTGTGGAAATCGAACCCACAACCCATAGATCAGAAGACGGAATTCCACCCTCTGAGCCACAAGGGAAGTCAATAATATAGGACAATAATACATTTTATTAAATCATTATTAAACAAACTTTTATACATCAAAATAATAACATCAGTGTTTTGGTTTTTTTCATAGGTCTGCAGTATTAGAGAAAGACTTCTCCTATGATTATTTCACATTATACCTTTCTAATATTTAATTCTATGTGCATGTATATGTCTACAGAATAAAATGAATTTGAACTTGAATAAGAAAAAATGCACACGTTAAACGGCAAGGTTATAAAAACATTGAAGTAAAGCAAATACCTGCATCATTTCTTGCGAGCTGGTGAGCACGATTCCTTTAGACATGACGACGTAGTTGAAGGACTCCATGTAGAAGTTGCTCGCCACGTGGAATATTATGTACTCGCCGACCTGACGACAAACGGAGGCGTCAATAAATCATGATCCGAAAAAAAGGTCTGGCATTACACTAGCTTACATTTGGAGGACAGGGCTGTCATCCCTCTTGCAATATTATACTTTTGTAGTTACAAATGGTTACAAACACCTAAAAGAAGAGTGATTCTATGTAAATATCGGTGTATAGCGTATTTTATTCTTTAGCTGTCAATCGGATACTGATGTCGTCAGTCGCACTTCTGTCGGTGTAGAAGTCGTTGGCATTCACTTTACAAATATATGCTATAGAGGTGTGTCCACGACAAAATTACATAAATAAAAAAATGAGGGATGGCATCGGGCTTTATGGTTTTAGCAGCTCTATGGAGATATCTGACTGACAGCGCGTTGTGCGACAGAGATAACGCTATACAACATGTAACAGGTACCCTGGGATGCGTAGTGCTAGTAGTTACAGTATATAACAGGTACCCTGGGATGCGTAATGCTAGTAGTTACAGTATATAACAGGTACCCTGGGATGCGTAGTGCTAGTAGTTACAGTATATAACAGGTACCCTGGGATGCGTAATGCTAGTAGTTACAGTATATAACAGGTACCCTGGGATGCGTAGTGCTAGTAGTTACAGTATATAACAGGTACCCTGGGATGCGTAATGCTAGTAGTTACAGTATATAACAGGTACCCTGGGATGCGTAGTGCTAGTAGTTACAGTATATAACAGGTACCCTGGGATGCGTAGTGCTAGTAGTTACAGTATATAACAGGTACCCTGGGATGCGTAATGCTAGTAGTTACAGTATATAACAGGTACCCTGGGATGCGTAGTGCTAGTAGTTACAGTATATAACAGGTACCCTGGGATGCGTAGTGCTAGTAGTTACAGTATATAACAGGTACCCTGGGATGCGTAGTGCTAGTAGTTACAGTATATAACAGGTACCCTGGGATGCGTAGTGCTAGTAGATATCCGTATGTGCTGTTTGCTGGCGCTGTAATGCGGCACGAAGTGCATTTCGGCGTGCGCCTGGCTCCCCACGGCGTCCTGCAGCTGCGCGCTCAGCCTCACGCCGGTGATGGAGTTCAGCACCTCGCGGTAGTTCGGGTCGCTCTGGAGCTCTGGAAGGTACCGGGGTTAAACTGAAGGAATATGCGTAGTTGACAGTACAAGGAAAGTAGATGTAAAGGCCGCCGATATAATAAGCGAATATCCCTTCGATCGTAAAAAAAATAACCATTTATTTAAATTTGCTTCGTGATCCCGAATCCTAATTGTGAATCGAAAACGTATAATAACAAATGTAACTACTGCGCTCGCTTCGCGCTAATATACATATCCAAAACAATGGGCTATTGAATATTTCGTTAAAGAACAAGAAATCTAGGGCATCTTGTGCCTCTGACACTTTGAGATCATTGTATAAGAGTGGTATCGTTAGGAAACCTGCATATTTTCAAAGAAGAAATTCGATGCCGTATGTGAATCTGCCAACCCGCACTGGGCCAGCGTGGTGAATATGGCCCAATCACCCTCCGATACCCTCGAAGGGTGATTGTGCCATATCCACCACCAATATCTCAGCAGTGGGATGTTTAAAGGCTGAAGCATATATCAGAGTCGGCAACAGGGATAGCATATTTCTACATAAAGTATCCAGGTCCGAGGATTACTTACTGAGCAATTTATATAGGTCCAGCTTGAGATGCCAGACGGCGGTGTGTCCGGGCACGAGCGTGGGGTACTGCGGCTCCACGCCCCCGCCACGCCCCTCCACGTTCACGGCCACCTGCAGCGCCACGCCCGCCGCACGCCAGCGCGGGAGCGGCGACCCGTCGTGGTACGATACCACCATCTGGGTAACACAATATTATAAATACACGCATGGTTATTAACTAAACAGACATTTTTTAAGGTATCCTGGGTGCACGCCCATGAGGCCGAGGAGTTAAATAACCTGGCGACAGAGCATGCTTCGGTGTCGTCTTCCTAGAACTGGTCCTAAACTGACTTCGACAAAATAACCTCAACCAACCAATTTTGGCGACGGAATATCCTTCAATGACGTCACCGAAATATGAATGACAAAACCACGAAAAAAACCTGTATCCCTTAAGAAATAAGTACTTACATAGACATCAAACGGCATGGACGGCTTGAAGACCTGTGGAGTGCCGCCGAGGAACTTGACTGAGAGCGAAGAGTTGAATATCCTAGCGATGGAGTATCCTTCGATGACGTCATTCAGGAACGGGTCTCCGACTGATGCCGTGATGATGACCTCCACTCCATCCAGTGTGGGGACCAGTTGGGCCAGCTCCGACATCGGGTATTTGAAATCGTATGTGCCGTTGAACTGGGGATGATAAACGATAGTCAAATTTTATTTCATAATTCTAATTCAAACTGGGGGTGATAAGACCTGCACTGACGTCCCGCTAAGGGTATTTTGTGCATATTTCATCCTTAATAATACGATCGATTGTTCGTTTGTTCAGCAGTTGATGTCTCCGGCTGATGATGATGGTGATTATAATTTATGAATATCCATAATAATAATAAATAAATAAATAAATATTGGTGGACATATTTCACACACGGCGCCAACTAGCCCCAAACTAAGCAAGTTTGTACTATGGGAACGAAAACTGATCTATTACTACATAATGTTTAGGTAATAATTTTTAATTAATTAATTATATATATAAAATAATTAATTTACTTGAGTATGTATTCGTATAATTTTTATGTATTTTATAACGCAATTAGTCTAGCAAGTAATCGCTGTTATAACCATGTTGTGCGCTCACGGTTTGGACCTCGGATTCGAATAGAACCTTCATAAAATTATTATATAATGTATAACAATGTGATCTGTTGTGTGTACCTAATATTTTTTTATATTTTTTAAAAATTAAATACATATATAGAAACATAGAAAAACCCAGACAAGGAACAAGCATCGACGTTCACCAAGCAAATGTTTGACATGGGTGGGAATTGAACCCACAGCCCAGAAGGCAGAAATCCTCTCACTGAGCCAAAAGGCTAGCAAGATAAGCTACTTACATATCTGAGATAGGGTAGCTGTTGATCGTAGCTGTTCTGTGAGTTGTAGTACGTGGTAGTGCCGTATGTGTTGTAGTTGGGGTTGTTCGGGTTGTTGGGGTTGTTAGCACTGTTTATATTGTTGTACAGGCTGTACTCGGTCGCGTCCGGCTTGGACATCCAGAACGGGTACTTTTCATCCTGAGAAAACAACATCTTGTTAGCATCGATTTACAAGCACGTGGATATTGGATCTAGTAACAATTACAGATGTCTATGTTTATATACACAGGGTTGCATGGAACTGTGAAACTAAGCTGAAATGAGCTCATTTGAATTCATTGTATGAACACCATTTATTTTTAGGGGTCAGTACCTCAAAGGGAAAAAAAGAAACCTTATCGGGATATTTTTTTCGTCTATCTGTCAGTCTGTTTGTCAAGACCCTTTTTCTCAAGAACGCATTGAGATATCAAATTGCAATTAATGTCAAAACTTAGATCAACGGTTCCTTGGAGCTGTAAAAAATGTGAATGTAATTCCTGTTGTTGTTTAATTTAGCGCCCTAAAAATGGCCCCGCTAAATCTGTCTTTTAAGACAGATTTCATTATAGCTATCTCTTTTACTCTCATCTTATTTCGCACTCTTTGGCGAAACTTGGTTGCTAGGTTACAATAAGCTGTAAGCAGACGGAGCCGAATTCAAAGTGCCATTTTGAAGGTAAAAATCTATCTTAAGTAAAATAGCATTGCCTAGAATCATGCGATTTGGCGAGAAGCAATGAGAGAGTTAATAGCTATGAGTGTGAAACAATTTTTTTATTGATTCTATGGTACTTACGAAGTTGAACATCCTGGTGACGACCTTCTGCGGGTCGTACCACCAGTCCTGCTGGTCCACCTGGTTGGGCTGGCCGGGCCGCTTGCGGAGGTCGTCGCGGCTCCACTCCTCGCCGTACTCGCTTTGGTACCCGGACTCGTTGTAGATGTACGGATTGTAGTTTGGACGTACTGTATGGAACGAAGCATGAAAACCAGTTATATTATTAATGGCCTACTTTGATTAAAACATGTAAAATGTAAAAATTACTGAGCGTAAAAACAAAACGTAATACATCTATTATCTCCACGCGCAAAGAATTGCCGCGCAGTGTTTTTACCCGTCTGCCCAGGAAGGAGGGTAATGTTTGTTTTAATGTTTTTAACTATTGAAGTTAATTATTTTTGGCACTGAACTGTTATGCGCAAGCGTTTACTATCAGGCGAGCGACTTGCTCGTATCATTTTTTTTTTTGCATAAAAAATCCTTGTTATGGATTCCAAGTAAAACAAATTGACTGGTGTCTATAACGAAGAGTTACAGGGATTATTACTGTTATTCACAGAGAGGATGTTTGATTGTTATTATAATACTGTATCATATATAAAAATACTAGCTGTTATCCGCGACTACGCTCGCGTGGACTTTTAAAAAAAAAATGGCCTATGTCCATCTCCGGCCCGTTTATGCAAAAATTCAGCTCGATCCGTTCAGCGGTTTGGACGTGATAATGCGACAAACACACAGACAGAGAGATAGAGTTACTTTCGAATTTCTAATATTAGTTAGGAAGGATATTGTGTATATATAAGCGCATTGAATTAGGAAAAAATATAAATATAGCTGCAGAAGGTTACCTCTCGTGTATTGGTTGTTTCCATAACCGCCAGCACCAAACTGACCTCGGTTATTAAATTGACCCTGAAACAATTATGAACTCATAACACAAGTCAGGACAATCTAAAAAAGGGAACATCCTGGTATGTCTTAAATCGATAAGCTTTTCTCGATTTAATTATTGGCCCCATATAAAAAAACACAATCATTAGCACTATGAGATCCTTTCGGCATAGCATACCCTGTCCTTATAGCCTGGATGACAGCGCATTGTGCGACAAAGAAAGCGCTCTACAAAACTGAATCTTATCGATTTTAGTCGTAATGTACTATTACTCTGTTCCATTGTCATTGTTGTGTTTCTGTTACATTGTCGGTCGGTGTGGCGGTCTAAGGGGGAGGCCTATGTTCAGCAGTCGACGTCTTCTGGCTGATAATGTATGTAATGTACTATTACTTCTTCTGTGGTAGTACCTCTTTTTTTCTACGGGCCAATTGAAAAACCCCGTATTATACAAGTCACAATTTACATTACATTATCAGCCAGAAGACGTCCACTGCTGAACATAGGCCTCCCCCTTAGACCGCCACACCGACCGACAACGTCGAATCTTTCACAATGTCGTCGGTCGACCTAGTGGGAGGCCTGTCTACGCTTCTCGCTTCAATTTGTCTTACCTCTCTATAATACCTCGGCCGGTACTGCGGAATAGGGCGGATGGTTGCTCTGAGGGTGAGGTTTCCTTGCACGGGAGCCCCCGACGTGTAGTTGGCCATTATTTTCCCGTGAATGTACGGCTCCGTATTGAAGAAGAAGGCCGGCATGGTCACGTTCACCTGCGGGTGTGATACAATGAGCCATTATGACTGGCACGACGGCTATGGACCATGCAGTCATGTAGCCGGTAGCTTTGTACGCGGCTTTATGGAGCAGGACCTTGATTCTGCAAGCTAAGGGAACGCACATGTTAAATGAACTTGCACTTTTCTTACCCATTACTGCATAGAAATGTCAAAATATCTAATTGTAAAGAACTACAGTCAAATGTCATCACTAGACAATTACTGGGCATATAAATCTAACATCTCAGGGTGACGAGCGCAGTGCATTGCCGCGCATAGTTTTGAACTGTTGAAGTTAAAAATTGTGGGTAGCACTTAACTGTTTTGGGCAAGCGTGACGCTTAACATCAGGTGAGACTTGCTCGTCTCGCCACCGAGTAACATAAAAAAAAAAAACTTTTTGTCTTCGGGAGCGTGTCCTTTACACTCGGTATAGTGTACCTAATGTTACCTGCCAACATGACCTGTAAAAGTGTTTTGAATAATAAATAATCTGTATCTGACCGATGATCACAGATCACACCCTAGATTCTGCATTCAGACGCTCGAAGCGCACCACGAATCAGTCTAAATACACTTATAAGAAATTACTGATTGGTTGATTGTTAGGCGCGAGTAGGCGTAACCTTGAGATAGCCAATGAGAACGCTCGGCCGCACTCCCCGCGACCCGCGCCGCGCCTCAAACTGACGTGACTTTTTGTAGGAACAACGAATCTCGTAATGCGGTATCTAGTATGATCTGTGGTTATGATTTATTGTACTCACAGGTCCATACAGATTCCGCACTTAGGACGATCGAAGCGCACAACGCTTCAGTCAAAATACAACTATAAAAATTCACTCTCATTGGTTCATTTCTTGGCGCGAGTAGACGTAACCTTGAGATAGCCAATGTGAACGCTTGGTCAAAGTCCGCGCGAACCGCGCTTTCCTCCAACTTTGTCGAAACAAAGATCTCGCAATACTATATGGTGTATTCTGTGATTGTACTACTGACTGAACGTTGTTAATTAAATAGAACGAACAGTGGCGGGTCAGACATTGGGTTCTAGAGGCCGTTCCATGGTCCATGTGAGGTCAAACTCACCTCATATCTGGTTTGATAGTACTCCTCGACCAGGAACTGTGTTTCCTCTACTTGGCCCAACGCTTCAACTCTGATGGTCCACTCGCCGAACAGCGGCTGGTCGGACATTGGGTACTGGAGACTCACTGTACCAAAGTTACTCTGGAGACAAAAAAAAAATAGACAACATAATATAAGAATAGTAAAACGAAGCTGAGTATGAAAAATTGTTCTAACTAGCTGCGCCCCGCGGTTTCACTCGCTATCCTCCAGGAACGGTTAAAATTTTCTAATAAAAAGTAGCCTTTGTGTTAATCCAGGGATTAAGCTACCTCCATACCTAATTTCATCCAAAACCGTTCAGCCGTTACAGAGTTGAACGGGAACAAACACACTTACATACTAACCTACTTACACACAAACTTTCGCATTTATAATATTAGTGTGATGATGGACTATACCGCAATGATACATAATTACACATATAGGTAAGAAATATCAACATGTATTGTATCCGTGACAGCACCCTGTGCCGTAGAATACTAAATACTTAGTATTGATAGCTCTCTGCGCCATAGAATAATTAATAGTTAGTACGTAAATAACAGAAGGTACTACTAAGGTAGTTAATATAAACAAATATTATGTTTTGTAAGCAGTCCACCCATGGCATTGATCAGACGTGCTTTTAAAACCTAAATGTTAATTCATTGTTCTATCGATCGACAAATTTGACATTTAAAATCCATAATAAAAAACTATTTTAAAGTATTTTTATCTTCGTATCTGTCTTATCTTTAGATATGACATTTAGGAGCGATAAAAATACTTTTGTCTTTATCAACACCAAATGCTAAAATTTATCGTCGATAAAATACCACACGTGCACAGTTTGAATACTGAGTTTTATCGATCTACTAATGTGACATTTGATGTAGATAACTATATTTTTTGTCTATTAAAAACGTCAAATATTATATTCAATTAAAAAGATTTTGTAAACGACATTCATGCCAAACTAGGCGATCGTTAAATTATCGTAGTTGCACTGCTGGACATTTCCTAAAAAAACCGTTAAGTAATAACTCTTACTTATTCTGTACCTTTAATGTTTTAACAGGCGAGGAGGAGAATAAATTGACCTAGTCATTGCCAAGGTTAATATACGTAAATAGATGTCTGTTCTCTATACCTATATCATTCCTCTATGCCTATATCGAAGTTTGACATCTCATACTTTAAAAGTTGTGCAGACCTTGTGACAGCCTTGTGGCTCTGTGGGTGGATTTCCACCTTCTGATCTATAGATTGTGGGTTCGATTCCCACCCAGGACAAAAATGTGTGTGATGAATATGTTTGTTCTTTGTCTGGGTGTTACTATGTATTCTATGTAAGTAATTACAAAAAAAAAAATGTATTCTATCAGTTATCTGGTTCCCATAGTAAAAGGTTGCTTAGTTTGGGGCTAGATAGCGTTGTTTGAAAAACTTCCACCAATATTTATTTATTATTTACCTTAATTATTAGTCCATTTATAACATCAGGCTCAACAGGGGTCTCCCGATCACATAGTCCAAAGCTTCCAAAAGAGAGGGCCGAAATTGGCCAAACAAAATCTCGTGAGATATTGTACAGGAAACAGACTACAAGTGGGTTAATCACTTGATTAATATTATCCAGAAGGCAGGCGAAGTTTAAACACGATGCGTTTACTTTATTTATAAACATGACTGGCATAATCATAACAAATCGTGGCTTTTACCACTAATTTTATAAGTGCGAAAGCTTGTGTGTAAGTGTGTTTGTTCGCGTTCAGCCCTGTAACAGTTGACCGGATTTGAATGAAATTAGGTATGGAGGTAGCTTATACACTGGATTAACATAAATTACATTATCAGCCAGAAGACGTCCTCTGCTGAACATGGGCCTCCCACTGGATTAACACTTAGGCTTTTTATCCCGAAAAATTGAATGTTTCCTGTAGGATAGCGGGTGAAACCGCGGGGCGCAGCAAGTTAATTATAAATTAATCAGAACAGAGCATCACAATGCACTTAGCGGTAAATAAATACCGCTATACCTAGTTAAATAAAATAAATAATAAATATCTGGGACATTTTTGCACACACGGTCATCTACAATCAAGTCAAGTCAATTACATACTACTAATTGACATTTTCAAAACTATTTTTTGACTGCCCCGGTGGCTCAGTTGGTAGTGAACCTACGTTCTGTGCTTGGGGGCGTGGGCTCGATTCCCATCTAGGACAAACATTTATATGATGAATATTTGTGTTTGTTCTATGTCTGGGTGTCAATATCTATATAAGTATGTATTTAAAAAATATCTATGTACGTATATCAGTCTCTGGCAGCCATATTACAAGCTTTGCTTAGTTTGGGGTCAGGTGACCGTGTGTGCAATAATGTCCCAGATATTTATTTATTTATAATTATTAGTGTAGTTTTGATAATGTTTTAAGTAGCTTTATTTATTACTCATTATATTCGTTACTCACATCGCATCACTCCATGTCACATACCATTTACATCTCGTACCTATTCCCCACTCAGAAAAAGTTATGCGCAAAATAGCTTAAACTCGCCCAATCCTAAGCGCAATTAATTACCTCATCATCGTGATCTGATTTTGAAGAGATTTTTCTTCTGCATTCACTATCAAGCAGTTTTATTATATTTGCTCCGTGTGTTTTAGCTTTGTCGAATAGAAGGTAAGGAAATATAAAACATCAGAGCGACTGACGTAAGATAACTTTATCTTATGTTAGTGTAGGCCCACTGGCTAGCCCTGATGTCAGAGTTGCCTGAAAGCCTCTGACATGGATTAACGGACAAACAAGCTGGATTACGACCCATGTTAGCGCTCAGTTGAAAAAGCTACTTGCGGTCACCCATCCAAACAAGGACCGTGTCGCCAGTTGCTTCACATCGTTGATCGGTTAGGAACACCGTTACGAGCGCTATAATTTTGTACCCCGAAAAGATAACGAACAACTCGAACAAGTACAAAATATCCTGACTGCAAGTGTCTGTCATTCAAGCATATGTCTCTCCGGACGTAAAGAGGAATCCAATGACACCTAACACATCAAAATTAATGAAGCCGTTTAGGCTACAGGAGGTTATATATGAACAGACAAACAAACATATAAACTTACATAAACCCCAAAAACATTAGCCTCCTTCTTGGGCAGTCGGGTAAAAAGTAGAAAACCGCTGGGCGTAATTCGTTTTCGTACAACTAGCTGCGCCCCGCGGTTTCACCCGCTATTCTACAGAAACCGAATATTTTCCGGGATAAAAAGTAGCCTATCCAGGACAAAAGCTGTCTTCATACCAAATTTAATTCAAACCCGTTCAGCCGTTACAGAGTTGAACAGGAACAAACACACTTACATACTTACACACAAACCTACGCATTTGTAATATTAGTGTGAAGTGTGATACATAGGTCACTGTTATTATTTCGTATCTCATAGCACCAGTGTCATTCAGTACGCAAAGACAATACGTTTAAAACAGCGTTTTATCGCGAGTCAAGTAGCACAATAGGCTATGGGATACTGATGGGGTGGCAGGCTTTTGTTAACCATAACTTTATGGAAATGTAAGCTGAGTTAATGTCGGTGTTTGTGGTTAACATATTTCAGCGTGTGATGGTTTTACCGGGCTTCGAATGGCATATTTTATTTGTAAAGGTTGCATTAATGACTTAATTTTGAGAAGAAATAGTGCACCCCATTCCTGGGCTTTATTTTCGAATTCGATGTCCGTAAAAGTATTAATTAATTAATTGATTTATTTATATAAACATACAAAACAGAATGCAATAATTTTAAGATTATTATTTAAGTAACATTTTATAGATGTGTATCACATTCTTAAACTATGTATGTATGCCTAGTTGAGTTGCCTACATTAAATTAATCTCAATGTACCACCACTAGAGGAGTGGGTCAAAAATGTCCATTTACAGGTCGTAGAATAAACTAGTTGAAAATAAATTATATACACTTAACAATCAAGGTAATCTTATAAGAAATGTTTTATTCCAGAGCGGCAAGTTAAATATTTTAGATTTTTTTGTATCAAAGATCAATCAAACTTCATTTATCTTGATCTCTTCGAACCCTGAGTAATGTTTAGTGTTCTTTGTCAAAAAACATTAGGGCTGTCCACAGATAAGATCTAGAGGTAAAAGTGTTTACTCTTCTGTGGGCCTGTCTATTTGTTTGCTACTTATGTCAAAAGAAACAGGAACCTGGCAGAAGCTTTGGTAAGATTTGGACACGGAAAAGGAATCGTTGTTTTTTTTAAACTTGTCATGCATCACAGGCCGCGTGTGCGTTGGGCTGGCGAGATTAATATAACTGACCTGTCGAGAGAGCCACCGCTTCATGATCCTCCTGTTGGGGTCCAGGATGAACACGTCTATGGCTCGTCCGAACGCCTTCAGCTCGGTGTTGATTGGTATCACGCGGAAACGAACTGGAATATATATATCAGTTAAAATCATCAGTATTCCACATAAATAACAAGTAACATCATTAAAAGAAGAATAACTTTTTGTGGAAAAATAATAATTTTCCCGACAAACTTTTATAAAATCCGTCCGATCCGATCGAAACTATAGCCGCGAGTATTCCTGTTTTATTAAAACAAAAGAGCTTCACAACCCTGCTTCCATTTCGGACTGCTTGGCGTATCGTCTATCTTATTGGGCTACTGCCCCTAAGTCTCATTTCTTCAACTAAGCAATCACAGTGCACCTAGTTAATTCTAAAGTTACCCGTTTGTCCTTGCATATAGACAGGCTTGTCCATCTGTATGAATATGGTCATGAATCTCTTGGAGAACGTGAGCTGCGTTTCGTTGGAGAAGGCGCGCCCTCCGAACGGCGTGTCGAGGTAAAGCCCCTCCAGCCGGAGCTTGTAGTCACCGGGAACTGTTGTTGGTGGTACCTAGGGCGAGCCAACAAACTTTTACTAAAAACTAATACTTTTTTTTAATCTGCACACTAAGAGGAATACAATGACACCTCACTCATAAAACCCGGTAAAGCCGTGTTGGCCACAGGAAGTAATATAGGCACACACAAACATAATTACAAACACCCCTAAAATATTACCCTCCTTCTTGTGCGGTCGGTTGAAAACAGGCTTAACATGTAGTTCAAAAGACGATTTATAGAAGTATTAGAGTGACAAAAGAGTAATACGCGTCAACAACGCTTGGTCCACGCGCGACGTGTCTAATAGTCGGCATGATATTCTTAAGTACTAAGTATGCGTATTCTTAGTACTTAAGAATATCATGCCAAGTATTAGACACGTCGCGCGTCGACCACGCGTTGTTGACGCGTAATAAAAAGAAAGAAATGTTGTGAAAGAAGAAAATGTTATACAACATATGTATGTCTATTATTATTATGAGCCTGTCATGTCCCAATGCTGGTCAAAGGCCTCCCTACCCTCTCTCTATTTATATCTGTCCTGAGCTATTGCTGGCCAGTCATTCAGGTGCTTGTCGAGTTATAATTAATTAATTGTTATCCTTATATCTTATCCTTATCTCCTTATTGGGTAGACCAGTAAAAACCAAAAAAACCCAACTGCTAAGTCTTTGAAACTCTAAACACAGCTCAAGGACTTGACTAATTTTGGAGTGTTACAACATATGCGTTACATCAACAATGTGACCAACAACAAAGATCCATAAGTATTGGAATAGGATTCAAAAAATTAAGAAATTAAATATTAACATGCCAATTTCATATTATTAAGTTTAAAAAAACCTTACCCTCATATTCAATATTTCCGGCACTCCCTGCTTCACCCTCTGCGTGACATCTGTGATCTCAACCCCATTGCAAGATATGGAAGCCCTGATGGTCATCTGCAGGCGAGCTCGTAGTATGTTGGCAGATATCTTGTAGATCTGTCCTGGTCGGACCATGCGGGATGCTACTATGAAGTATGTCCTGAAAAAGTTATGGGCGTGTGAGCTACGAAGAATGTATAAATGAATCTGTAATGAGACAAATTTGAGAAATTTCAACAAGAAACAGGTTTTGAAAAAATCCGATTTTTATAATAAATATCAAAAATCCGATTTTTTAATATATATCCGATATATATCCAGGCTAAGAAAAAGAAGCAAATTTTCCCTAGAAAGTGAAAATTATTAACTCTAGGAGCACCAGGGAATCCCCATGTTTGATTACCTCGTAAAATAAACCTTATATGATATGAAGTTAAGGTTTGAATGTCAATAAAAAGCTAGTCGTACTGGTAAGTTAAAGTAAAAGGGATTTCCCCGACTTTAAATGAGGTTACCATTTTGGGAAACAATCTAAATTATTCTGAATTGTAGTTTTTCACTACGTGTTACCAGGGTAAACATTAATTTCCAAAATTTTTAGTTCAGAACAGAAAAAAAAACAATTGATATATATCAAGATAAAAATCAATTGATATATATCGGCGAACTCTAAAAGTAAATAACAAATACATGCTCTCTGTTCATTCAATCAAGAAACTAAGTAACAAATACATTTTATCTGTCATGCGTTGTGTCTGTAAGTTGCTTTAATCTACTTTGAGGATTTTAGCACAGAATACTATGGTTTTTGTCTACTTTACATTCGGAAATTTGTATGAGAAATAGTAATGTCATAAATAGTGCAATAAATAGAAATTATACTTACGCTTCATTTATGATCACACTTTCATGTTCCAAAGCTCCACCAGTGTATGTAGATGTGTATGTCCTACTATTGTCCCATGTAGGTCTTGGAGTTTGGTTATCTATACTGTTGTATGGACTTTGATATGACGGATCATTCTTTTGATATAGTGGATCATTCCGATTTTGATTTGGATCATTTCTATTCTGATATGTTAGATCATTTCGATTCTCATACTGATACCTCTGCTCGGGATCGTACGGGTTTCTGCTCACGTCATACTGACTTTGGTCCCTTGTTTGGTCTTTTCTTCTGGGATCATAAGGATTGTCATATTGAGGATTGTTGGGATTATAGTAGTCGTTTGTTGGACTAGGCTGCCTTGGATCAGGGTTGTAGGTAGGAGGGTAGGAGGCGTAGTCCTGACTCCGACAAACTTGTAACACTGAAGCTGTGAGGATGTGCACTAACAAAATGAGATTCATTTTTCAGTCTCGGGAGAATGCCTGTAATAAAATACTGTGAGTTAGATAAGGCAGTAAGGCTATCACATAATTAAAGCCCGCGATAGATGAACAAATAGGTCACTAGCATCTAATTTTAAACAAAAAGGGTTGTTGTACTACCAGATACTTTCAACGGTTGGTAACTCTGTCAGTACCTTCCATAGATTCGCAAATCGGTGTGTTATTGTAGTATTGACAGTTTTCTCACATTCAAAGTAAATAAACATGTGGAATAAGAAGGTATTACCCTAAATTTTAATTTAATAAAAACTTGAACAATTCACATAGCCTGAAGTTAACGCCCATGGAAATGCTTAATTTTTCTATTATTTCACTCACGAAACTTTTTGCTGTATGCACAGAACTAAACGGCACAACCATACATTCCGAAACGTTATTGATTTCGAGGATAATTCATTGAAAAATTAGTTTTAATTGAAATAAACAAACAAGTACGTTATCAACGGCCCATTACTCACTTCATGAAATACGATTTGTCGCGCAACCGCACTCTACCACGCCCGGCTAGTGTGTACAAAACCGGCAAATTCCGTTGTATTGTAATTTGTAAACTTGCAACTAACCATAGACAAAAACAAATATCCGGTTCCGATTTCATGAAGGCCTCGCTACATGGCCTGACCTGACAACGTTTGAAAGAGATGGCTATATATTAGTTTCTTGGGGAGCGAAAGGGAGAAGCTATAACCTTAATCAAGGATCTTGTATGATGCTTCGTCTAAGACCTTAATAGTTTGTTTCTTTTGCTTCCGTGAAATTCAAATCTAGCTGTCCCTTTTACACGATGTTTGGCGGCAATGTCAAAAAATCATGATGCGTCTTTGTATTATTTACCAAAACTTGATAGTTCGAGTACGTAAAAACGATGGATAATTAAGACCTCGCTACATGGCCTGATCTGACACCGTGTGAAAGGGACAGCTAGACTTGAATTTGACGGGAGCAAAAGTAACAAACTATTAAGGTTATAGCTTCTCCCATTCGCTCCCCGAGAAACTTATATACAGCCATCTCTATCACACGATGTCTGGTCTGGCCATGTATAGACACCCATATGCATTAAATATTTGTGAACGTGCACGAGTATTGGTGAATGTGGTAATATCGTGAAACGCTTGGAGGTGAAACGTGACTTTTCGTGTTTCAAAAACTCCTTAAAAATCTTTATTAGTCTCCGACACCACAGAATCCTGTTACTTCCGACACTTTACTGAGGCATGACTTGGACTTAACCGTGACTTATTTTACCTAGCCTATGACTTTGTGAAGTATTTTACTTTATAATTTGTTATATTACAAAACTGGCTAAATACAATATGTATGTAGCCAAAATATAATCGGAAAGGAAAATAAATGAGGGAGTTTTGGCGGGAACGTAAAGAAGTCATAACGCGTCATTGTATTATTTTCCAAAGGTTGTTATTTCTAGTGATAATGTGTAAAAACGGTGGATTTTATTTATGTGAACTTGTACAAGTGTTAGTGAATAGTGTGTCACGAAGTGTTTTTTTCCAAAACTCCATAAAACCTCTAGTAGTAGTCTCCACTACCACTGGGGAATGACTTTGATTTCACTTACTTTTGCTTCACCTGACTAGTTTTATTTGTAAAATATTTTATACAGTTGATACAAAAACCTCAAACTGCCTTACAGTATTTCTATGTACGGAGAAAGTAACTGCCTACAGTATTTCTGTGTATGGAGGAAATAAGTAAATCACTACGGGTGCTGGGTGCGAGCGTGCGAATTTTGGCTTACTTCTTGAAGGAACTTTGACAACACGATGACACCAGCGACTCATACAAATTGAATTATACAAACTTACGCATAGACCAGTATTATTATATACTGCTGAGAACTGAGAACTTAAGCTGCGGCGGCCAACATACTCTCTCCCCGAGTAAAAATATTCTTTGAACATACTCGACGAGCACGAGTCAGAGTCGGCACGATAGAGCTATAAGAAGGCCAAAGACGTAAAAGGAATGATTAGCAGGAGAGCCGCGAGTAGAGCAGGGTGGTCGACGATCCTAGTAACCCTGTGCAGTGCTTGTCTGATCTGTTGGTGCGCTCACGACGGCGGCTGCCCAATTAGTGCTAACGCATAGTCGTTGGTCGCAGTGTATAGAGTACAAATACAATGTTTTGTGACGCTTTGGTGTAAGGGCCTTTAATAGCACTCCGCGCTCAGACTGGTAGAATCCAAACAAAACCGTGAGTGAGCCCAAATGAATCGAACCGGTAATGAGCATTCTGACCATACTCCTAATTATGTCTAGTGCAATCTAATGTTAGGTTAGGATGTAAAAGTTCAATAATAAGGCAAGATTTTATTAATCATCTCCCACTGAAGGCTGAATAACTTTAATTATAATTAAGTATTACAGAGGCACATTGACAAGGATAACAAAATAGAAAATGTTCCGATTGATGAAATTCTAATAAACCACTGGAATTTCACAAGGGTTGCAGGATCTCATAAACAAAGGAATTGATCTAGTAAAATAATCACGATGAGTGCCAGTATCGGTACAGTCGCCGGCAGTGAGGCGCAGTCGACTATAACAAGTTCATCGACTAGGAACGGGTGTCCAGGGCCTCCCCTCCACTCTTCATTGAAAACTCATATTACGCCACCATCCAATTTATCTCTCGACAAAAACATCTGTACAAAATATATTAAATACATTATTATTTTGAAAATGCTAATTAATATGTAAGTTCGCTACCTCATCAACAGCGAATACGATTATTAAATGATTTAAAACACAATAACTCGTCCACATCGTGCGCTAGAACAAACATTAAACTATATCCGAGCGAGCGCGCGCCGCGCGCGGGGACCTATATACAAGTCAACTTTAACCTCATCCCCTTTCCCTCATCAGTCGTCTTACTTTACTTTCGTTACTGCTTCGCTGCTTCTAATTTGTAATTCCTTTGCGTCAAATTTCCGTGTGGTGTTACGATCTAGTGTCGCATAGAGCGTCCTTTGCTTATCGTCCGTGCGTGGCATCATAGTATATGTATTGTATAGATATATGGTTTCGTGGTGCGGCGGAGGCCAGCACACGCGGCGCGGGGCACCTGCGTTAGTTCCGTTCCTCGTCGCAGTCGCGCGAGATGTGCCCGGGCTTGCCGCACACGTAGCAGGTCTTGGTGCCGTCCGGGCAGTTGCGCGAGATGTGGCCCGACTTGTTGCAGTTATAGCAGGTCTGGTTCGAGTTGTCGCGCCCGCCTTCCGGGCAGTTCCGCGCGATGTGCCCTGTCTTGTTGCAGTTGTAGCACGACGGCTCGTCGGGACTTTGCGCGCACTCGCGCGCTATGTGTCCCGTGCCGTTACATCTGAAACATAACATGTGCCCATTAAACCAACAAACAAAAACTTAGTCTTTCATGTAAAATTTACAGAAACCTAGCACATCGCGCGCTTGATCGTAAAAGCAATACGTGAGCAGAGTTTATCTTTACCCGATTTGAAATCATTGTGAGATTGGGTGATCAATCATATGAGCCTCCAGATCACTAGTACAAATAGTACAAAGTACCCACTAGTTGAAAAAGATCAAGGAATCAATTAAATTTTTTCTACGCCATTCCCCAAGAAGGAAGTTAATGTTATTAGGTTGTATGAACTATGTATGTTTGTGTAAGATTACAGGAGGTAATATAGGAATATTACCTCCTGTAATCTTAAACAGCTTGACCGATTTTGATGAATGAGGTTTCATTGGATTCCTCTTTATGCGCACGACGGGCTTTCCAGTAGCGCCTATTTTTAATCACACTTTCACTCGGAAATAACCTTCACGCACAGGTCATTGCCAGCGTGAGGTCGCAATTACGCCCAACATGCATAAATTTCAATACATTTTGATGAATCTTGTTGTTTATCGAGCTTAGAATCAGTTTTAGTAGGATCGAAGTGATGGCGTGTTTAAAGTGAAAGGTCAAAATAGTAACAATTTCTTTGTTGCAAATGCGATAGACCGTGAAATGAAAAAAAGGTAATGAAAGTTGCCACAGAGATGAAAATGGTGTTATTAAACAGAGCGTTTGGCCGTGAATGAAAGTGGAGGGTGACGACACAAAGGTTAATAATGGCAATTTAATTAATGTTGGGAAGCGACGCGACAGTGGTGGGTTAAATTTGACGCCACCTGCCTGGAAACCTTTTATTGCAAACACTGATATGATTGGAAATCTTTTCTGCCTTTTATTTGAAGTGGCAGACAGAATGGTAAAGGGAGACTTGCAAGGGAAATGTATCTACACAAAAACAACCTTTTCCTTCATAGAAAGGTACTTCACCTGGTCCTGCATTCCAAACCCGATCGGAAAGGATTTGTCTCATTCATTAAGTCTGGATGACGGAGTGTAGATCTCGAATCGCATCTATTCCGACTGGGTTCAGAATAAAGTAAGATTGCGCTATTGAGCAGATGGACAGAAAATGACAATGGACAGGTTGGTGTGATGATTGTTTGTAGATAATCTTAGTCCCCGCAACCTGCGATTTCCTCAAACTGGTAACTGGGTCCAGCCGGAAAAAGATCGCGTAATGCTGTATATAGCGGGTCATCTGGGTAGTGATAATACCTGTAGCAACGGTCGGCCTCCTCCTTGCAGTCCCTGGCGAAGTGTCCAGTGCGGTTGCATTTGAAGCACTTTTCCCGCTGGCGGCTGAAGCCAGAGTCGCGGGGCGCGCCGCCGCCCTGCGTACATTCACGGGCGAAGTGCCCCGTCCGATTGCACTTGTAGCATACGCTTGAACTCATCGCTGGAAACGACACAAACAGCCAACATTAAAATCAACATCGGCTACACATTATAAAAATCTTCATTGCACACTAAAATAAGCGAAAAATTAAACTTAGTTTGTTGCCTCTTCTCAACTAAACCACAGAACCTTGATTTCTACTAACAAGTATTAGCTAGTCATAGCACAAGGGACTTAAATTGAAGACTGGAAATGGATACTATTGTAAAATACTAAAAATACTACGTCCTTGCGCCAGAGCAATATCTCACAAAGATTTAAGTATTTTATAATAATGATGATTAGCTTTTCGTTGCTAACGGTTTTCAAAACTAAATTATAGCTCATATTTAATCGTAAAGACGTTACGCTTAAGGTCCTTCGACTTTCATACAAAACTATCGACGCCTTTTTAGGCGTCCTACTACGATTTTGAACTGGGCATGACTTAACATAGGTCTAATTTGGCCTCTAAGTATCGCAAAGTCGATAATTTAAAATGTTCATGGCTAGGAAATACCATTTTTCAACCCAATAATTACGACAAATTTTACGAATGTAGTGGTGTGTTCTTTACATGCGAATCATGCGATCATGGTGTGCGTGAAATATTGATGTGTGGGTGCATCTTGCAAAAATCGTGTACACTGGTTGTGCCGCGCGCGCGTCACGCGGTTTACGCGACGTTGCCAGCTTGTCGGAGCGTGTGTGAGCGAGACTAGGTATCCTTGCATCGCGGCTTAGTCCGCGCGCGGCCTTCGATAATTGCGACGTTGCGAGATTCGGTATCGGTGTGCAGTGCAGTGTTTGATTTGGTTACCTAATCTATCTATACCAATATTATAAAGAGGAAAGATTTGATTGTTTATTTATTTCATTGTTTGTTTGTTTGCATTGAATAGGCTCCGAAACTACTGAACCGATTTGAAAAATTCTTTCGCTGTTGGGAAGCTTCACTATCCCCGGGTGACATAGGTTATATTATATTTTCAAAAAAATTAGGGATCCTTACTAAAACTCCAATAATGTAAACCAAGATGATGTATTTCGCGTGCACTGCGGAAACTATTGATGATGAAAGAATAGTCTATACCAATATAATAAAGAGGAAAAATTTGATTGTTTGTTTGTTTGCATTGAATAGGCTCCGAAACTACTGAACCGATTTGAAAAATTCTTTCACTGTTGGGAAGCTACACTATCCCTATACTATATTATATTATATTTTTAAAAAATTTGGGATCCTTACTAAAACTCGAATAATGTAACCCAAGATGTAAATAAATATCCTTTACATCGCGTGCGTTGCGACAACTATTGATGATGATAGAATAATTTATCTATACCAATATTATAAAGAGGAAAGATTTGATTCTTTGTTTGTTTGTTTATTTGCATTGAATAGGCTCCGAAACTACTAAACGGATTTGAAAAATTATTTCGCTGTTGGGTAGCTTACCCGTTTTCATCATGCTCCTCCTTTTTTTTTAACTTTACAAGTCGACCTAAACGATCCAGCCATACCCAATTGCAGGACCGCCCCGCGGGCCCGCACGCGGCCCGTGCAGCCTCGCGAAATACTAGTTTATATGTATAAAAATGAACCCCTATTCTTGTATTTTGAGGACTTTGACATAGGTAACCATTTATAAATTTTTAGGGTTCCGTAGTACTACAAGGAACCCTTATAAGTTTGTCATGTCCGACTGTCTGTCTGTCTGTCCGTCTGTCTGTTTGAATCCTTTACAGCCCGCACCGGCTTCGCACGTGTATATAACAAAAAAATAAAAATTATAATACACACACAAAACCCTTCTATTTGCGTCAAGTTACAAAAAAAATATATATATAAAGAAAGCTAAAAAGCTTCCCAACAGCGAAAGAATTTTTCAAATCGGTTCAGTAGTTTCGGAGCCTATTCAATGCAAACAAACAAACAATCAAATCTTTCCTCTTTATAATATTTATTTTTGGTGTGACTAACTAATAACCCCATATCTAAAATTTGTTGGAATTCGGCATTTCTGAGTATGGGGCTCGGTGCGCGCTCCATCAGTGCCAGGAAAAATAATTCAAAATTACGGGGAAAAAAATTCACCTCAATAATGATGATGAATGTGGTTTTTGCATTTTTATGTATGATCTCGTTGCGCGCACGCTCACTGATCCCGGGAAAAATATTGAAAAAATTCTGAAAAACTTCCTTCTTAGTGAAATAATAGATTTTTTGTAAAAGGTGCCTATATAGGTAGGTGGTAAGGTGGTAGATAGAGGTATATGAAAATATTGGATATTTCGTGCTGCGCGATTGAAATATGTGCATAATACTAATAATACCTACCTACCTACCAACAAACCAACCAACCAACCTACCTACCTACCTACCTACCTATTAGTTAGTTAGTTTTGTGTGTGGTGTTTGTTGTGTTGTTTGATAACTTATTTTGTAAAAAAATAGCACAAAAAGAACAAAAATCTACAAAAACAGTAATTTTCAAATGAGGATTGATCCTTCGTCTCATTGACACACTACAAAACGAAGCATAATGAAAATCCGTCCACTCGACCGCTCGGCCAGTCGAACTGATAGGTGGAACGCCGAAAATCGGGTACTCAATTTCGTATTTGCTTGTAACCGTTTTGAATTCGCATGTGATTCGGTCATAGATTTAAAATTCATCATCATCATCATCAGCCTGTTCCATATCGTACCGAGATTTCTTACCCATTTTTCATAGCAATGGGGAGATTTCTACCCGTCCAGCTGCGAATTTCATTTGCGGTCATAGATTTAAAATTCATCATCATCATCATCAGGCTGTTGATAACGTACAGAGATTTCTTGCCCATTTTCATGGCGATGGGGGATTTCTACCCGTCCAACTGCGATTTTAATTTTCGGGCATAGATTTAAAATTCATCATCATCATCAGCCTGTTGATAGCGTACAGAGATTTCTTGCCCATTTTCATGGCGATGGGGGGGATTTCTACCCGTCCAACTGCGATTTTCATTTGTGGTCACAGATTTAAATATCATCATCATCATCATTAGCCTGTTCCCTATCGTACCGAGATTTCTTACCCATTTTCATGGCGATGGGGGATTGGTACCCGTCCAACTGTGACCTTCGTCACAGACCTTCGTCGTTTATCGGTCATAGATTTTAAGGATCATTATCATCATCATCCGCCTGTTCCCTATCGTACCGAGATTTCTTACCCATTTTCATAGCAATGGGGGGATTTCTACCCGTCCGACTGCGTTTTACATTTGCGGTCATAGATTTAAAATTTTCCATCATCATCATCAGCCTTCTCCCTAACGTAACGAGATTTCTTAAAAAATACATAAAATGATTAAATTAAAAAATATTTTATTTTACTAGAATACCTTTGCCAAAATTCGTAAAGGTCGGTCCAGCCGTTTTATCGTGAACAGATAACAAACAGAAAGACAGAGCTACTTTCAAAATTTATAGGATACTAGATGCGCCCCGCGGTTTCACCCGCGGTATAAACTCTGTAATGGCTGAACGGATTTGGATGAAATTTGGTATGGAGGCTACCATACCTAAATTTGGCTACCTCCATACCAAATTACATTAAAATCCATGCAGCTGTTACAGATTTGAACGGGAACAAACACACTTACATACTAACATACCTACTTACATACACACAAACTTTCGCATTTTGGTGTGACTAAGTAATAACCCCATATCTAAAATTTGTTGGAATTCGGCATTTCTGAGTATGGGGCTCGGTGCGCGCTCCATCAGTGCCAGGAAAAATAATGCAAAATTACGGGGAAAAAAATTCACCTCAATAATGATGATGAATGTGGTTTTTGCATTTTTATGTATGATCTCGTTGCGCGCACGCTCACTGATCCCGGGAAAAATATTGAAAAAATTCTGAAAAACTTCCTTCTTAGTGAAATAATAGTTTTTTTGTAAAAGGTGCCTATATAGGTATAGGTACCTATATAGGTAGGTGGTAAGGTGGTAGATAGAGGTATATGAAAATATTGGATATTTCGTGCTGCGCGATTGAAATATGTGCATAATACTAATAATACTTACCTACCTACCAACAAACCAACCAACCAACCTACCTACCTACCTACCTACCTACCTATTAGTTAGTTAGTTTTGTGTGTGGTGTTTGTTGTGTTGTTTGATAACTTATTTTGTAAAAAAATAGCACAAAAAGAACAAAAATCTACAAAAACAGTAATTTTCAAATGAGGATTGATCCTTCGTCTCATTGACACACTACAAAACGAAGCATAATGAAAATCCGTCCACTCGACCGCTCGGCCAGTCGAACTGATAGGTGGAACGCCGAAAATCGGGTACTCAATTTCGTATTTGCTTGTAACCGTTTTGAATTCGCATGTGATTCGGTCATAGATTTAAAATTCATCATCATCATCATCAGCCTGTTCCATATCGTACCGAGATTTCTTACCCATTTTTCATAGCAATGGGGAGATTTCTACCCGTCCAGCTGCGAATTTCATTTGCGGTCATAGATTTAAAATTCATCATCATCATCATCAGGCTGTTGATAACGTACAGAGATTTCTTGCCCATTTTCATGGCGATGGGGGATTTCTACCCGTCCAACTGCGATTTTAATTTTCGGGCATAGATTTAAAATTCATCATCATCATCAGCCTGTTGATAGCGTACAGAGATTTCTTGCCCATTTTCATGGCGATGGGGGGGATTTCTACCCGTCCAACTGCGAATTTCATTTGTGGTCACAGATTTAAATATCATCATCATCATCATTAGCCTGTTCCCTATCGTACCGAGATTTCTTACCCATTTTCATGGCGATGGGGGGATTGGTACCCGTCCAACTGTGACCTTCGTCACAGACCTTCGTCGTTTATCGGTCATAGATTTTAAGGATCATTATCATCATCATCCGCCTGTTCCCTATCGTACCGAGATTTCTTACCCATTTTCATAGCAATGGGGGGATTTCTACCCGTCCGACTGCGTTTTACATTTGCGGTCATCGATTTAAAATTTTCCATCATCATCATCAGCCTTCTCCCTAACGTAACGAGATTTCTTAAAAAATACATAAAATGATTAAATTAAAAAATATTTTATTTTACTAGAATACCTTTGCCAAAATTCGTAAAGGTCGGTCCAGCCGTTTTATCGTGAACAGATAACAAACAGAAAGACAGAGCTACTTTCAAAATTTATAGGATACTAGATGCGCCCCGCGGTTTCACCCGCGGTATAAACTCTGTAACGGCTGAACGGATTTGGATGAAATTTGGAATGGAGGCTACCATACCTAAATTTGGCTACCTCCATACCAAATTACATTAAAATCCATGCAGCTGTTACAGATTTGAACGGGAACAAACACACTTACATACTAACATACCTACTTACATACACACAAACTTTCGCATTTTGGTGTGACTAAGTAATAACCCCATATCTAAAATTTGTTGGAATTCGGCATTTCTGAGTATGGGGCTCGGTGCGCGCTCCATCAGTGCTGCCAGGAAAAATAATGCAAAATTTCTGGAAAAAAATTCACCTCAATAATGATGATGAATGTGGTTTTTGCATTTTTATGTATGATCTCGTTGCGCGCACGCTCACTGATCCCGGGAAAAATATTGAAAAAATTCTGAAAAACTTCCTTCTTAGTGAAATAATAGATTTTTTGTAAAAGGTGCCTATAGGTATGGTACCTATATAGGTAGGTGGTAAGGTGGTAGATAGAGGTATATGAAAATCTTGAATATTTCGTGCTGCGCGATCAAAATATGCACATTATACTAATAATACCTACCTAGCCACCAACCAAGCAACCAACCTACCTACCTACATACCACAGATGAACTACATACCTACCTATAAGTTAGTTTTGTGTGTTGTAAATAACAAATAACAAACAACAGTACCTACTATGGACTAAATTAATCTAACCCGGGTCTAAAATCCATATTTTTAGTCGCAGAATAATGTCTATCGACGCGGAAAACACAACATTTTTGGGTATTGCATATTTCATTAGGTTCATTTCATTAGGTATTAGGTATGTAAAATTCGAAATTAATTTGAAAAAAAAACGAAAAAAAGTGGAAAATTTGTTCGGAAGGTACCAGACTCGGTGCCTTTAGAACCCCCGATATGGGGTTATTCCAGGGACCCAGTTATTCAATCGTCAAGCAGTAGTGTGCAAAACATCACTGTGTTCCGGATTGAAGGGCAATGTTTCCAGCGTAATTATTGGGCACAGAGATTTAACATCTAATATCTCAGAGTAATGAGCGCAGTGCATTGCCGCGCATGGTTTTGAACTGTTGAGGTTCAAAATTCTGGGTGGCACTGAACTGTTATGAGCAAGCGTGAAGCTGAACATCAGCTGAGTAACTTGCTCGTCTCGTCACCAAATAACAAAAAAAAAAACTTACATGCTTACACACTTACACACGAACTTTCGCATTTTAAATATTTATGCGACAATATTAGGTTTATGTAGATATATACTTTTATAAGTTTCGTTACTAATTTTGAATAAGTTTGTCAAGAAACCCACAGCAAAAATTAAAATAAATAGTATTCTCGAAATTAAATTATAAAAAATAATACTACCTAATTTTAGGGGTTCGAACCCAGAACCTCACGAGCGCGACCTAATCAAACTGATGACTTCGGCCACCGAGACGATATACAGAGCAACGAAATTTCGTATTTGCTTGTAACCGTTTTGAATTCGCATGTGTGCGTAATGTTCATGCGTGCATACAGGCGTTGAACATTATTTGAATTTTCAGTCGAGTGCAGCTATTAATGGGCTCTATTATTTTTGAGATGTGTTTATAACAATAGTAAGAGGTCGCAAAGTGAATTAAAACTGGGGCAGATTACCTCAATTGAGTTTTCAACGACAGCGCCATCTCTTGGCGCCTACCTACCTAGCGGACTCAAACGAAGGACCTTAATCGCTATTTGATGGAACTGCAACAAGTCATTGGCACGAGAATTGGTTGTGTGCTAGTAATTGATCTTTATCTATTTTTATGATGATACGATAAAATATAACGTTAAGCACACGTGGAATCAGATTATCATCACACTGCATACAGTATGCTCAATCGAAAAATGTGTGTAAATACCAATCTACTGTACTACCATCTTATCTGTGGAGGTGGTCAAATAAAGGAATTAAAAAATTCCTATAGTTAGTTTTGTTCAGAAAACACGATGGTAGCTCCAATCAACTGTACATATAAGTTTGTCGCATTGCACACGCAACTCGTGACGATTAAAGAAAATTTACTTTCTACAACAAACGTGTTTTCTAAATATGCCGACTACAACGATTGACAGCGACGACGAAATCCGCGTAGTTTTGCCCTTGACCTAATACGAGCGGCGGTCGTTCCCCTGTGCTAGCTCACTCGCACACCTACGAGAATCTCGATAACACAGCGATATCAGTCGGCTTCACGTTAAAGTTACACAATTTTACTAGTTAGGTATACCATTCTAATAACACGTGTTCTTAACACGGATGAAGGCCCTTTGCAAAGGCAGTGAAAATAGCTATTAAAATGTAATTAAGCAATGCAGGGTTCGGGTAACGAAACGAAATTGTTGAGGACAAAATTCTCGAGTGAAGCCCAGAACGTCCAAAACTTGGCTTTACTTGCCCTGTGTCAGAGATGCCATGAAAGACACAAGGACACAGAAAACTAACACCCAGACCAGATATTTATATTCATCATTAAAACATCTGCCCGGCCGGGAATCCTCAACATCGTCAGCCGGAAGACGTACACTGCTAAGGCGTCTCCCTTATATAAATATAAACAGGGAACTCCTCTCATAAGGCACATTACTACTGAACAAAATAGCTAGAAGCTGGTAGCTAGATAAACCAGCATTATTCTGAGCTGGGATCAGTTTCGAGACAAATCTATATGTACTACAAACACTTGCATTTTCCGTTGTTTTTTTTTTTGGACGATGTTTTTATTTGGACATTGAAAAAAAAAACTGTATTTTATGAATTCAGGGATTATAATGGTTTGGTTGGTTGTGCACATTTACACGTTGTTAATGCTCCACCATTTTGCGACCCACACTGATTTAGAGATCAAAACGCGCATTGTTGTGTATATGTATAATCTAAACAAGTTCGAACAACATGCGCTTCGAGCACGCCATATAAAAGGAGCGATCTTCTTGACTCGACATTGCAGGCCGCAGAGGCGTCGCTGATAAGTCGCGGAAGAATTTCGACAAAGTGTCCACGATTGCTGCCAATTGACCAATGCAATCACAATAACGTTCATCAACAGGATGTGGAATGATGCAAATGTATTACTGGACTCCAGATTCAATTGTGACTAAAATACCGTAACAACTAAGGAAGAGGCAGATACAAAACTATTCTTGGAGCGGGTAAATGAGAAGGCCGTGTGAAGCTTTCAGGGGCTTTATGAAGATGTGAAGCTCTTTCCAAGCGTTTTTTCGGTGTTAAGACTGGAATCTAACTAGTATGCTGACCAAAAACAATACCAGGCATAGACCACATCTTTGTAAAGAATCATTTAAAAAAAAAAAGAATTGAAATAGCGAAATTAAGATCTCGGGAGTCTAAGGAACAAGTCGGTATTTGTATATTTGTCCGACGAAAACTTGCGAACCGTGTTGACCCGATCTTAATAAAATGTTGTAGCAAAGTAGGTAATTTCAATACGATTTTTAAATTGGCATAGGTATGTCCAAAATCGGTCCACGGGTAATGAAGTAATAGTTCGGTCGCGAGGTCTCAGTTCAGCGTGAATTATACTAGTGATAAATATGGGTAAATAAGACAAGATGATAAAAGACCGTAGGATCGTGGTGTATTCGGTGTATGACGTAATGATACTCGTCATTGGCCGAGGTCTTCAGGTCATTAATTGAACCTGATATGAAGACAATCAAAAAACTAAGTACATTCTGACATAGATAACAGAACTAGTTTGACATAGGTACCTAGGTAATGTGTTTTAATTTACCATGAAGTTATGACGCATATTAGAATTGTGATAAAATTATTAAAGTTTGCATATTAATTGCATTCTTGTGTGGTGAGCGGCTTAGCGTGGGTGTAATGTCTATTTATTCTCAGTAATTTCATTGCGAGGCAATTTGCCCTTCAATCCGGAACAGAATAATGTTTGCGCACTAATGCTCGGCGGCACATCAACCGTTATGTGGGCGGTCACCCATCGAAGAACCGGACCTATCGTATCTTCGCTGATCTGTTACCCGCTAAAGCCCTTCGATAAAATAAAAGTATCAAAACTTATTGAAGCCCTAGATGTGTTCCAGAGGTCAGGTCGCCCCGAAGCCACGGCGACGCCTCTCGGCCTCTAAACTATCGATTTCTATAGCAATTGGCGCGTAGTAGCCTGCTGAGCCAGTTGACAAAATACACAAGGCTAGACAGAACTGCTAAGGTAAGCCGAATGGCTTCCGAAACATTGTACTAATTATTATGTAGCTGTTACTTTAGGACTAACCAAGAAATCGCAACATAAAACACCTGTTCCATACAAAAATGGCCTTATTCATAATGATAAGCACAATAATCGCTTTTGGCTTAGCATACCAGTTCTGTCTAACCCTATTGATCACTTGTGATCTTTACGCAGGCCAAGAGATGATAGGACAAGCTCGGACATATCATGGACAAAGCAGGAGACGGCAAATCATGATAAACGAAACCGATAGAAGGTAGGCAGCAGTGGGAGACTACAAGCCGACACCAACTTTTTACACCAAAGCATGAGCGAGAAATAAACAAAAGAAAGAAATAAATCATTTTCTCAGCCATAAAAACTTCGCGATCCCACAAACACTCAACCTATTTTGCTCATATTCTAAATTAACAATTGTATTTGGTTGAACTACTTGCCTACATTTTTTTATGAAGATCAGATCGACGGCACCAGTATTATTTAATAACAAGTTTAATTGGAATCTTAAAACTGTGGTTCTATCGATATAAGCACAACAGCCCTGCGGGTCACAATGCACCAATTGATAACAAGCCGTAGGTTATTTTATGACCAGTTGATAAGCGCAGTGATGGGCTACTGTTAGGGTCAGTTCACATTCCTGCAGAGTCGAAGCGAGGCATGTTGCGCATCGACAATCCGAAATGTTGTATATCTATCATGCTTGCAATTCGACTTGTAGGTATGCGGTTGGTAGTCCGGATAATCGCGAATCCGTATAGCTGAGGGCCGGATAATCGAGTTTCTACTGTACCTCTATTTCTACAACACAATGCACAACTTCTACAGAAATAGAAAAATAATCAGAATATTAGTTGGTGTTGACAATGAGCCACAGGCAAAACTAATCGCAGATGGAGCCACCATCGCTGTTGCTTATCATTAGTCTGATTGCTTGCGCACATGTACGAGCACTTCGAGCTTCATATCTCAAATGCCTCCTTGTGCGCAAAGCTTTAATCGACAGCTTCCGTTTATTCTCATCAGAAGGGAAATGGTGTGTACCTTTATTTTTACACTGAAATGCACTAAACAGAGGCATGTTTCAATAGCAGACGATATTTATTGTTTATTTACTAAAATTATCTAACTGATATTTGACACTTTTGACAGTGAAACAACACCAGCAATAATGCGCTAACTAGCGAGATAAAACAGTGTCTTCCCATTTTAAAAATTTGACGCATCGATTCTGCGTCAGTGGGAAGCGACCTTTACTCTGTCCCTTTTTATTAAACCTTTGAAAGGCGCGGGGCGTGCGGTTTGTTATTTTGTGGTTTCTTTTTTGGTTGCGAGCATAGAAAATCCTATAGATCCAGTTGTCAACACATTCATTATAAAACACGTTGCACTTAGTACCATACCAAACGCAACTATTACTCATTCTGTGCTACTTGTTCAATGCACTGCAGGTCAATCACATTGCACAAACAAAGACTAATAAACAAAATAAAATTACAATTTGTACTAAGTGGGGATAAGTGAAAGCCGCTGTGAAAGTCATTACTGACAGTGATTACAGTAATCAGAATAATTACCTCCTTGGTAACTGAACTCAAAGGGGGCCAAATGCTATAAAAAATATGATCGGAGCTTTAGTATTATTGTATATATAATAGTTCTATGATGAAGATACATATAACCATACATACCCATCGTTTCACAAGATCTTTGATCCGATGCAAAGTAGCCAAAATTTGGGGCAAGTGCGACTTAGTAATTATGAAATTATAAATAGTGACCTGGAAAGTCAGGTTGTTGGGACTGAGATAGCGTTCTCATTGGCTATCTCGAAGTTACATCTAGTTGTGCTTAGCAATGAACCAATAAAAGTAAATTTTTATAGGTAATCTGTTTAAGGTTTTAATATTTGTTTTGCAATTTTGATTAAGTAAAGTAAGTAAAGTAAAGTTTATTTGCCATAGAAACGTTACATTATTTGGATACAGAGTTTGTGTGCATAAAAATGCCTATCGATAGTTATAGTAGATTACATAATCCAGGGCTATCCTGCGGCCCCACACTAGGCTCAAGGCCCGTATTGTGGGAACCTCTATTAGCGAAAACATAGTTAAAGAGTTAAAGGTACCCCTATGTGATATCATGGAAAAAGAAAAAGAACTCATATCGAAAAATAAAATATGATATCCAACTTTACACTACAGACTACATTAAGACTAATAATAAGATAAGAATAAGATTAATAAGATTACTTATTAAATTAATTAAAATTTTGATTAATAATACGAAAATGATTAAGTTGAGGTGCAATTAAGGCGTTGTCTTAGTTCGTAAGACTTCGTTCAGCAGTGGACGTCTGCTGGGTGTTGAAAGTTGGGATAAAACTGCACAAGCAAGGGATGGTGTTAATTACGATAAGAGGAAGGCATTTATGGCTGTTATATCTTTGACAAATTCATGTCTTACCTGCCGAAGTACACCTGCTAAACCTTTCAAATAATTTATTATTACAACTATTGGCAAAACTAGTAAAATAATATGTACAATGTCATTTAGAAAACAAACTCTTGTTTCCAATCCAGATGGTTATGGACCTATTCAAATCTATTTGAATAGGATTTCTAGTTACAATTTAACATTTAATTGAGGTTTTGAGCTATTGTAGTATTAAATACAATTGCTGAATTTATATTTGATTCATTAGAAGTGTTATTCATACAAGAATAGCTCGTTAACAGACTAAAATGTGTGCTGTCCTTGATTACAATAAAATATGGTAAAGTCACATTTTCATAAGTAAACATGATTGTGTATTCCATACAAATTACATTTGAAATTGTGAAGTGTGATTATTTCCAAGAATAAATAGTTAACATAAAATTATGTGCTATCAAACTGGCTAGCAAAATTATGTGCTATCAGGCTGTTGGTCTGTTGCATGAAGTTATGCTGTCATGCAAAAATGCATTTAAGAATCTTAATGAACGAAACATCTATTTACAATGCAAGCGAGATATGTCTGATTCACACTGAAAGCAAAACTAGCATGTCAGCTGCGTTCAAGTAGCTGTAACTCGTAGAGTGCAGACATTAGTATTGTAGTTTACTTATCAATAAATAAGAAAATGACTAATAAACTACTAAAGTTAACTAGGTCAGACCTTCGTATAATGATATGTATTATCACAGGACACTGTGAGCTAAACTATCATTTTCACAATGTTGGAGGTACAGATAGTCCTATATGTCGAGGCTGTCTGTAGGAAAACGAGACCATGGAGCACATGCTACAGCACTGCAAGGCCACAGAGGATATACGAGTAAGGTCGGTACTCCTTTCAAGAATCTCAACACCAAGTCTCCAATAGCATAACATCTGACGAAACGAGTGGAACAGGTATGCCAGCGACCCAAGGCCGTGCTCCGTTACTTTAAGGAGCTGGACTGGTTTGGGTAGGCTGGCAGCGCAGTAAAATCACAAAACACCCTTAGCGGGACGTCAGTGCAGGTCTAATCACCCCCAGTTAGAATAAGAATTAGGGCAGACATTCCGATGTATTAAAAAACTTAATGTAATGGTTTACTTGTTAACGTACGAAACTACAAAAAAATATTTTAAAAAAATGTGGCTGACAATGGCAAAGTTCTTCAATGTATTTTTATTGTATTTGGATCGAGGTGTTGTACCATTTTCAAAATCGTTTCTTTATTTTCTCAAATATAAAAATGAAAAGGTTGCTGTTACTAAATATGTATATTTAAGAGAAAATAAGACACCATTATGTAGTCGCACTTATAACCACAAACAAGCAGTTACCATATATCCTACCATTTGAAAGTTTCAAACTTGAACAAAGGAAATTATTAATCAATTTTAAGGTAGGTTCTTTGAATACTTGTCAAAGGCTTTCAGAGGACCTAAAAACTGGCACAGGTCTAGCTACTCTGACTATGAGTTAAAAATTTCTTTAGACAATATTGCTATACAAGAAGCAAGAAAGCTTGAATTAATGGTAACATAGAGAAATACCACCTATGTGAGATACTATTTGGACTATACTAGCATACAAGCAAATCACATTTTTTTTAATTTGTGAGGTATTTGGTTTACAAACTTATTGTATGATTTCATAACCTTAGTGTACAAGTGCTCATGTAACACATACATTTTCATGAGTTGACTGGAATAAGTAAATGTAACTTTAGTTTTAGTATGTGTTTAGATTTTAGATGCGTCATTGCCTACAGTTGATGAAGAAAAAAAAAGGAAACCTATAGACACCACCTAACCGAGAAACAATGATCCTACAATACAATAACCCATCGACATTGATGAAATTAGACATAGGTGAGGTGCAATAGATTAGTATGAGTAAAACAGCAATAGGGAAAACACATTTCACTAGTTTACCTCAAGAACGAATGTGTGTCAGACTCCACAACTGCTTGTCAAGGCGACCACGTTCAATAAACAACCTAATCTCGGTACAATGACTTGTCCAATGTTTGATATTGCTTTGAAACCTTCGGGCAGCACGTTACGATTAGATATTACGAGACAAATACTTAATATAGCAGTCGTAACACCCAGAGAAGTTAGACAACCTAAACCACGTGTAGAGGTACCGGTAGCGCGCGGTTTCACAGTCAATGTTGCACTTTGCACTTACCGATCGGTTATGAAACTTCTTGAGCACTTAGGTCACTATTATAAAGACCGTTGTACGACCTAAAATATCGTAAGTTTTACAAATTAGTTGTAATCTAGGACGCTTCGTTAGCAAGAAAGCCAGCCACCATCACTACGAATCCGTAAAAGACATTTTGGGCATAGACAACACAACAATTTAAAAAGTTTTAATACTGCAACGTGACTCAACGACGCATCTAAAACAAAAATGATTTTATAATATAATACCCGACGTTAAGTATTTGTTTTTAAAGATTTAAGATTTTTTTACACAAAATAGGGCACTTAAATGTAAGATATTAAAGATTAAAAGTATATAATCCAAAATAATGTTTCATTTTCTAACAAAAACAAAATATATTGTCTCTGATTAGTTATTTGTTGACCAATAGAAACTGTCTAGCAACCAATCATTGCCAAGTGTTAATTTTCGACCAACAGCAACAGTGGATTTAAAAGCCCACAGTTAGACCACAGAGTACATTCTCACGTGTCGGCATTTTATTTATTCGACTTTACCGGTTTATGGGCGGTTTAGGGGCTGGGACCCTATTCCTGTGCGCTTGAGATTATCTCGGTCACTGTCTCTAATTTAGAATTTAATGGGAGTGAGAGTGACCGATATAAAAATGTCATTGTCATTCTCTGAATAGGGGCCCAGCACTTTAACTTTTAAGGCCTCGCTAAAGTACCTGGGACCCTATTCGGAGAAATGACATTTTATCTCGGTCACTGTCTCTCTAATTTAGAATTTAATGGGAGTGAGAGTGACCGAGATAAAATGTCATTTCTCCGAATAGGGTCCCTGACCTGACTTGCAAAAAGGACACGGGATTGAATTTCACGGGAGCAAAAGAAACAAACTACTAAGGTAATGTGAAGCCTCTTTTACTTTTCCTCCAAGTACTTTTCCGTACCATAGACGAAAATTAGCATTGAATGTCAAAAATATGTTGGCTGTCATTATCAACGTCAGTACGAACGTTATGGGTGTCACGGTTACCCGCCTTAAGTGTTGCCGCTTAGCGATTTATTTGCTACATTTAGTATTTTTCTATGGTCTTAACGACAAAATAAATCAATTTAGCGAATTGAGCCGTTTTCCATAGCTTTGTTACACTGAAGGCCTTGTATAGACTTAAACTATTAGGGAGAATAGAGAATACGGAATGAGGCGTTTTCCATAAATATAATATAGTTCTAAAATACTTACTAGATGGCGTAATAGTCCTATTGTTTTACCTGTCATTGTCATTTCTGTCGAAATATTTTATTTATTTTTTTAAATCGTAAATTTTGGCTCCACATGCTGTGTATTTAGCCAGTGTCAACTATTGTAATATTTCAAATGAAGTCAAATACATAGTTATATTACTTGAAATTGTCTAAATACACGTGTGGAGCCAAAAAACACGAGAAAAAAAAGGCACACGTACATTTTTTTTGTCTTTCATGTCTTGACAGTGACAGAAAATCCTCAAGGTACAGCTAACGCCATCTATTGGGTACTTTTATTACCAGGTTTTTTTTTTTGGAAAACGCCTCATTCCTTGACGGCAACACTACCTGCTTTGGATTTCCATGTTTTCCTTTTGTTTTTGTAAATTATTTTTATTGTAAATAATTGCATGTGTCTAAAATGTCCACAGAGAAAAGGCTCAACGATGTGGATAATACAGAGGAAGAGCAAGAAGGCGACGACGATGGCTGGATAGGACCAATGCCTTCTGAAGCGGCAAAACCTAAACCTAAAAAACGCAAAGGTACTATTTTCAAGTATCCTATCGATTCACATTATTTGTTCAATAACTTCTGGTTGAAAAATAACCATAGCCTATCTTCGTCCATTTGTTATTAAACCTGTGACTTCTAACATAATGTTTCGATTTTACAGTCCTGGAATTTGAATCACTATACCTGGAGAACTTACCGTCTTCAGAGACTTATGAGTTTAGCTACATGCACCGCGATATTGTAACCCACATCGTGGTAACCAAGACAGACTTTATAATCACTGCCAGTCAAGATGGGCACCTCAAGTTTTGGAAGAAACAGGTAAAACTATTTTTATAGGTTAGGTATTTTATTATCATTCCTAATGTATGTAGAAACAGCACAAAATATTCACCTGGTTTTGTTTGCAGGAGGAAGGTATAGAGTTTGTCAAACACTTCCGTTGTCACCTTGCTCCTATAAGCCACATAGCCACCAACAGTACTGGATCTTTACTGTGTACAGCATCCACTGAAAAGACTGTTAAAATTTTTGATGTCATCAATTTTGGTGAGAAAATTATATTTTTATGAAATAAAAATTAAGCTGACTACTTCAATAGATAAACCATACTAAGAGTGCTAATGTCCATAGATAGATGCGTAACTCGATGGTAATACTGATAAGGATGTAAGCTGTCACTAGTGCTCTAATCTGCGACATGATTGCCACAATTTCTACTTAACTTGAAATAGAAACCCAACCTAACTCATCCGTAATGGTATGCAGAAAAAACGCGACGTATTATGTATATTTTTGCATTAATAATATTGTCAACAAAATTATTAATTTTATATTTTATTTGCAAACTAATTACGTTGGGCTGCCGTTGAGGATGCAAAGAAATACCGAAATGGTCTTAATAATTATTTAATTAATAAAAATTATCAAATTAAATTACAAGTGACGATTGTTCGAAGTATGAATCAAAAGTGACTTAATAAAACAATAATAAAATTAATCTTAAAAATATATCGCATCCGATGAGGAATTTCAATGAAGCACAATGGGAAGATTCTCGGTATCGCCCGGTGCTCGAGAGCCTTGCGAAACAGCGCCGGCTTCCCGGAAAGTATTGATATTCGTCATGATGTACCAATCTCTTAACATCTCCCTCCACAAGATCAGCAACTATTTGAAGACTTTCGTCGAGAATAGTGCGGATAGACACGTAGGGTCTCTGGAGCTGCTATCTTTGACTTCTTGCTTGTTCTGTGCTTCATCCACAATATTATTTTGGGACTTGGTTTCATAATTGTTCCTTCGTAGAAGTTTTCGACGAATAAGTATAGCGATGATAATAAGTACTAATACACCAAGTAGCACGTAGACGGGTATAGTAGTGTGGTAGATACTGTCTATGTTGGTGGATCCCAAAGTAATTGGTTCTTGTAAGGCAATCTTAGAGTTTGTTGAGTGTAGATGGCTCAAGTCGATAGTGTTCAATTTCAAGGTCTTCTTCGCAGGTAATATATAAGGATCTTCTTTATTGATTTCTATATTCAAAATGTTCAATATCTGTCCTTTAACTTGGTCATGGTAGTTATTAGTAGTGAATGCTGGGGTGTGTAGAGCGCATCCCTTAGGCGTGATGGCTAGGTAGCTGCCTTGCAACATTTTATATTGGGTTTCAGAGCAGGTCAACTGAACTTTGGTTAATTTGGGAAAGCTCAGTACGTAGTGTCGGTCATCCAACTGTTCCATAGCTTCAGACGACAGGATTACTGAAGTGAATCGGCAGGACTCATGGATGTGCTGCTGAAGTATAAGTTGTTGAATACAATCCGATTGTTCCCCGTAGTGGCGGCTTAAGTTGTCTTCACAAAGGTGACCGTGGTTATACTTCGGACATTCTGTCTCCATGTACAATAGACCTTTCTCGTGAATTGCTACATAAGGATAGGCAGGTATCAGGATTTTATTATCACGATTAGGGGCTAAGGACAATCTGTATAGGATATAGTTAGTAGGGCAGACAACTGGAAACTTAATTACCAAGATTATATCATTACCATTATAATAGTATCCTAGTTTCAATATATCGAAATATTCCCTAAAACTAATATCTAAAATTAACTCTTTATTGTATAAAATCTTTAGTTTATTTAACATAAGCTTAAACGTATCATAGCTAACAGCTGAATGGTGAATACTTCCAGCTCGAATAAATGCCAGTAAGTTTTGTAATTTCCTGAACTCGCTAGACAAATTGTCTATGTCATCTCCAAGTATAGAAAGCAACTGAGCTAAATGAAAATACTTTATCATGTCTGTTTCATGATTAACGTCGCTCACTAGGATTGAATTGATAATTTTTCCAATTTTACTTTGGTTCTCAACAATGTTGTTCGTAACGTTTGAGTTATTCGAGACCCATTGTTTGCTTAAGCTCATTTGATGGTTTAATTCAGTGGCTAAATTGTTTTCATTATGCTTAAGAATTGCAATGGCATTGTCGTACTTTAATGCATCTGTATAGTCTAAATTCCCGGAAATACTTTTTATGACAGAACCAAGACCGTCTATGAGACCTCTTTTTACACGCTTTGATTCGAAAGTGGCTAGTTGTCCTGATATTTCGTCTAGTTTTGTTTCTAAATACTTGACGTGAGGAGCATAGAGTGACGACGTTTTCCTATTCAATTGTGGTATTAGATCATGCAATTGTTCCCTAACATATTCTATTTTAGTTCGTACGTCATCCAAATTTATCGTTTGAACAAAGGAGTGGAAGTGTGAGATAACTCTGGTGGGTCCTAAGTTGAAGGGGAGGATACCTGGTCCATCTTTAAGACTTTCAAGTTTTATCTCGTCTGCTTGGGCCGGCTTCAGGCCTTGGGCCAACATCAGAACGAGCAGTATTTTCAGTGTCCTGCAACAAACGAGCACTATTAGGTACCCGTTTTAAGCGAGACTTAGGTACAAGTCCTCTTTTGTTTTTAGTATAAATGTGAATGGGCAGGTCTGCTAATACTGTGTCGTGCGTATAGCGAGCTGCTAATTTTTGTCTATTGGCCAAAGGATTTTTAATATAGATCTGTTGGTTGGGTGCATGCCCTTGCTCTGGTTCTCGATCTTTATTAATGTTCTCGGTTATTTCAGTACGGCGATGGAGTGCAGTTTCATTAATTATTTCGTAAACCTTTGACATGCGTTTACGATGATCCTGCATATACTCTTGCAGTAGGTGCTCTGCTACGTTCATATCTAAAGGATCTCTGGGATCTAAGTGGCCAGTTATAATATCAATCGGTCGACATTTTGTGAAACTGTGTATTGAGCTATTGTATGCTAGCACAGCGTAAGTCATGAGGTTGGTGACTGATTCATTTCGATGTTCTAGTTTTAAGATACGCAAATGCTCTAATAAGGTAGAATGTAGGCGTTCTATCATTCCGTTTTCGTTAGGCGTGTTGGGGCATGTTTTATGGTGGTGAATTTTATGCAACCTATTGAATTCTAGAAATAGCTGATTTGTAAATTCGGGGCCATTATCCGTGACATATCTCAAAGCCATGCCATGATGTGAAGAGAACTTTAATAAAGCTTGAATTACGCTAACAGCTGTTGCATCTCTCAGGAAATATGCTTGAGCATACTTCGAGAATGCATCGATTATAGTTAGGTATTTGTGAGAATCAACGCTAAGTAGATCTAGATGAACTACTTCGAAAGGCTTTGTCGGCGGTGGTACAATTTCGAATCTCTGTCTTACTGGATTACGGTCGTATTTGGCTTGGCCGCAAATCGTACACTCGTTGATGTACTTTGTAACATGTTCCTTCATTTTAGGCCAGTAGTACTTGCGTGAGAGAGCTAAATAGCATTCATTGATTCCTCTATGATTAGTTTTTCCTTCATGGTAGTTCTTGATGTTTTCCTGCTGCTTTAGATGGTTTTTAACATTTTCAATTTCACACTTGGAAAGAACTAGATTCATAGCTGAATTTTTAAAACTTCTTTGTATGACTGGTATGATAGAATACATTTCTAGCGTGGGATTGATTAATATTCCTGTCTTTACTTTTGGGTTCACGTATTCTTTGATTGCATCTATTACGTCTTGTTCCAAGTTTGATTTGGATATTTGAATGCATGTTCTGGTATGGGACTCGAAAGGCTTAGACACTTTGGGTCTACTTTTAATATCGCCAACAACGTTGAATATTATCTGCTTGCTGAATCTATTGAGTGGATCATCAGTGATAGGTACTTCTAGGATAGGATTTTCAGAATCACTATGAACACTGTCAGTCCTAGAGTTATCGGTTCTTTCGGTATCAGATTTGTCTGAGGTGTTAACTACGATTGAACTAGATTCCTCATTACAAATTTCAATACGCGATAGGGCATCGGCATTGGTATTAATTTTTCCTGGTTTATAAATGACTGTGTAGTCGTATTCACTGAGGCGTAGTCTCCATCGTGTTAAACGGGAATTGGGTTCTTTGATGTTCATTACCCATTGCAAGGGACGGTGGTCTGTTAGAATCTTAAATTTCCTGCCAAATAGATATGGCCGGAAGTATTTTGTTGCCCACACGATAGCTAGTAATTCTTTTTCTATCGTGCTGTAGTTTATCTCACTGGTATTAAGTGTTCTAGAGGCGTATGCTATTGGTTTATCAGATCCGATAGCACCTTGTGAAAGGACAGCTCCGATAGCTAAATTTGAAGCGTCTGTAGTGAGAATAAATTCTCTAGTGAAATCCGGGTATTGAAGGATTGGATCGTTCACTAGCAAAGTTTTGCATTTCTCAAAGCATTGGATATAGTTTTGATCTATGACAATTTTAGAACCTTTCTTTAAGCATTGAGTCATAGGCTTGGTTATTTTAGCAAAATCTGGTATAAACTTCCTATAATAACCAAGTAATCCTAGAAATCGTTTAATTTCTGTCGGAGTTTTTGGTAAGGGGTAGTTTTTAATCGCCTTTATTTTGTCAGGGTTAGGTTTTATACCGTCTTTACCTATAACGTGCCCAAGGTATGCTGTTTCTAACTTTAGAAATTCTGATTTATCCATTTGTATTTTAAAGTTGGAGTCGCGTAGTTTTTGAAAGACTTTTTCAAGATTGATCATGTGTTCTTGAAGCGATGTACTAAATACTATTATATCATCTAGATAAACTAGACAAATGGTATTCTGAAGCTCTCTTAGGACATTATCCATGACTCTCTGAAAAGTAGATGGACTATTCTTGAGACCCATTGGCATACGTAGAAATTCAAAATGACCATGTTCTACGTTAAAAGCGGTCTTCGGGATGTCCTGAGGGTTCATTTCAACTTGATAAAACCCACTAGCGAGGTCTAGAGTTGTAAAGTACTGACAATTACCTAATTTGTCTAGGACATCGGCTATGTTCGGAATTGGGTACTTATCGTCGATGGTTTTTTCGTTGACCTTTCTGAAGTCTACCACTATACGCCATTTTGTTTTTCCTGATGCATCGGGTTTTTTTGCTACGATCCAAATGGGAGAACTCCAGGCGGAAGTTGAAGGTCTAATTATTCCTTGTTCCAACATTTTACCCATGTGTTCTTGTACTTCTTGTCTTTGAATATAAGGGTATCTGTAATTTTTTGTGTAGACTGGGACCTCATCAGTGGTTTTGATCGAATGTTTAATTTTATTTGTGAAAGATAATGGCTCGCTTTCTATATAGAAAACGTCTGAATATTGTGAACAGAGTATTTCTAAGTTCATACGTTCTTCTGCGTTTAAATGGTTTGTGCGGAGCCGTGAGAGTACTTCTTTGACGCGTTGTGGTTGTTTCTCGGGAGGTACACATTCGATGTTATGTACCTCGGCAGTGACTGCTTGATGCATCGAAAATATAACGTCACTTCGACTAGGATTTTTGACTTCAACTAGTCCTCTACTATTCGATACACTAGTCAAACATTCGCCTATGATACAGTTCGAAATGTTTTGTTCTTCTATGAACGCATCTCCGTCATGAACGTTAATCGGAATCCTAAGAAGTTTAGAAGTGTTTGCCGGTATAATATCTTCATACAAATTCGCGTTGCGTGAGTCATAAACCTTGATTGGATTCGAGGCGGTTTTAGTTCTAAGTACTTTATTTCTAAAGTCTATAACTGCCTTCCATTTATCTAACAAGTCCGTACCGATAAGACCATCGAAATAGTCGTGAAACTTGTAGACGTAAAACGTCGAGTCGCCTGTGTCGTTAAATTCGTTAAAGCTAGGCAACGTGATAGAATAGTCGCTTCTAGTTTTAGCGTGCACATTGCAAACTTCGAACGGGTCGTAGTTCACTGGAAAGTCGCTAAAGTATTGTTTGACTGCTGCGGGACTTAAGAACGATTGATTGGCTCCCGTATCTATAAGAAGTTTTAAGGGTGGTGATGAAATTTGAATGTACGGAAGTTGTCGTTGCGTTTGCAGATTAATTTCTATTTTGAGGTGTCGGATGTCGGAGCCTTGGGAAAATCCTGCTCAGTACTGTTGACGTCCGTGACATTGACATGAGATGTCTCTGCGGGATATTCCATATATTCCTGAAGGGAATATTCATCTGGCTGATATTCGGCGTACTCATAGTTGTCATAGCAGGGTTCATAGTACTCGGCGTACTCAGCGTATGTAGGGTCGCTCATGCAATCGTTGTAGTTCATTTCCCTACTCTTGAAGTAGTTCGTAGGAGGTGGATTTCCTGATTTCAGCCAGTTATGACCCATGAGTGCTGGTGGTGTTGGCGGCAATGGCCGTGAAACAAAGTGACTGACGCCACTCATTGGGCGCGCCTGGTTAAGGGCTGGCTGATTAGGACGCGAGGCCATTTGGAACCTATTAAATTGGGGATTATAATTTGATGGCAGCGATCTGAAGATTTGCTGTGTGCGTGTTGGACCAAATTGACGGGGCTGGTAAAGATTTTGTCTCCACTGAGGTGCGGGTTGTGGTGTAAATTGCGGGCGCGAGGGACCTGGCATACCAAAATTAAAAGGTCTAGGCGCGGGCATAGAAAAAGGTTCACTTTTGTAAGGGCTTATGAAGTGGTTTGGGACCTGCATGGAATTTATAAATTTCCTATCAGGCAACCGGTGGTTCCTATTCTGTAAGTACATAGTGTTCGTTTCTTCATGAACGAATTCTAATGCCTTTTCGATTGTTTCGGGACGCATGCAACGTATTCGCGATCCTAGGGGATCGTTTAATCCGCGCACGTAAGCTTGTAGAGTAAGCTTACAATAAAGATCTCGCTTAGCGCTTACTGTAGTCGCGACAGGATCATGGAGGGTTACGTATGTCATAATGGTGCTGAATAAATTTTGACAACGCTCGTAGAATTCTTGGGCAGTACTAGAACCTTGAGTAAGAATAGCTAGGTCATTGTATAAAGCGGTCTCATCTCGCTGATCTGAAAAGTTGTTCACTAAAGCACTACGAATGCCATTCCAGTCACTAGGAAGTCCGTTTGAATTAATTAATCGGGCGGCAGAACCCACAACTTTGTTGAGAATTCCATTAATAAGAGCGCATTTGGTCAATTCTGTGCCTCCTTGACCACAAAACTGCTGTACTAGTTGGTCGCAAAGATTTATAAACCTGGTTAATACATTCGGATTCCCATCAAACTCCGGTACTAACCTTAAGGATTTATAAATTATGTCGAGTTCGGCCATGTCTATTATTTCTTCTATGTTATCTAAATTAATATTTCTTTTAATGTCTAAGAATGCTTGTCTATTACTATTAACTAATCTAGGAACCTTAGATTTTCTTAAATGAAAAATCTTGGTAAACTTGTTAGTACGGCTAGCAAAGACTAAGGCTAGGAAATGAGCAACCACTAAAAATAATCTAGAGTACTCACATTAATATGTTTCGGTCTCTTTGCTTTATCGATATCCGGATTCCTCTGGTGCAGCTCGACGTAGATTCGGATGCTTCTTGTAGTGGCTAGATAAGCCACACGGGCGGCTTGCGTTGCTATACGGAAATCTTCACGAAACCGACCGCGAGCATCCTACCGACTGCGCCAATTACGTTGGGCTGCCGTTGAGGATGCAAAGAAATACCGAAATGGTCTTAATAATTATTTAATTAATAAAAATTATCAAATTAAATTACAAGTGACGATTGTTCGAAGTATGAATCAAAAGTGACTTAATAAAACAATAATAAAATTAATCTTAAAAATATATCGCAACCGATGAGGAATTTCAATGAAGCACAATGGGAAGATTCTCGGTATCGCCCGGTGCTCGAGAGCCTTGCGAAACAGCGCCGGCTTCCCGGAAAGTATTGATATTCGTCATGATGTACCAATCTCTTAACAAACTCGCTAGGTTCTATTATTGTAGATTATTGTAGGTTGTATTATTATTGTCGCTAGGTTTGTTATTTTGTTTGGATTTAGTTCAGGTAACAGTATCTAATTGCAGCTTGTTGTGTTCTTTTTTTTTTGTCAAAAGTATTAAACTAGATTCCTTTTAAATACAAATGCTTCTATGACAAGTAAGTAAATATTTAACAAATTACTTTTTTTTTCCAGATATGATTAACATGATCACAATAGAATTTGAACCATACTGTACAGAGTGGGTCCATTCTGCTGGTGACCCCATATCTGCGTTAGCTGTGTAAGTAATTCTCTAAACGAATCTGACAGATGTCTGTCAGACCTGACAGACATCTTAAAAATATCTGTATCTCTTTTTTATTCAGCAAAAGTAACATAATTAGTATACAATTTTGAAAGAAGACTGGCGAAAGAGCTTTGCAGTGGGCTGAATAAGTTCCCAATTATTATAATAAATGCATATTGGCATTTTTTTATTTTATTTTTATTTTTGATTGTCTTTCTTTTCATTATCATTTTATTGATAATGTTTAGTTATATGTCATTATTACAAGGATAAAATGATTAAAAATAGTGTAAAGTAAAAGTATGATATTCAAATAATCCAACACTCCGATCTAGTTTTTACTTGACTTATGAAAAAGGAGGGTTATAATTTAGACAGTCTGTATGCCTATGTAATATGTATGTGCTAAGGAGCCCAAGGAGCTGGATTGGCTCTGGTAAACACTCTGTGGGGGTGAATGCACCATACACCCGGAAGTCAGTGCAGGACTTATCGCCCCCATCTCGAACAAGAATAAGAATGTATGTGTTAGAATCATACACATATAAATTGTCATTTACATTAAAAATGCCATAATATTTTAGATCCGAGCAGAACTCCAACAAGATCCACGTATTCGACGGCACACAGAGCTCGGGCACCCCACTGCATACCTTCCACACTCTACACCAGAGCATGGTGGCTACCATTCAGTACAACCCCGTGTACGAAGTGGCCGTCTCTGTTGATAAAGCAGGTATACTGATATTCTTGGCGGGGAACATAAGATTTGATTTGATCTCCTACATAGGGTGTATTCTGCATTTCGATACATTCTCGCGCATACACTTCTAAATATACCACAGAGATCACACTAGATACCGCATTACGAGATGCGTTGTTCCTACAAAAAGTCACCAAACTTTGAGGAAGGCGCGGGTCGTGGGGAGTGCAACCGAGCGTTCTCATTGGCTATTTTAAGGTTACGCCTAATCGTGCTTAATTATCAATCAATCGGAGTAATTTTTTATAAGTGTATATCGGACTGATGCGTGGTGCGCTTCGAGCGTCCTGAATACAGAATCTAGGGTATGATCTGTAATCTACCACAAAATAAATAGGTACCTACAGGATCCTTACAATGTTCACAGTCGGGTACTGTCGGCGGCTGAACCTAACAGTTATCGCACTATCATGGTATGGGCTCAGAAGTTTGTTCGCCCTGGATATATTGATGACTATTTAATTCATATTATTATTTGTTTGCAAATGGCACGTTGTGGATCGATGTGGCGCTCTAAGGGAGAGGCCTATGTTCAGCAGTGGACGTCTTATGACTGATGATGATGTTGACTTAATTCACAGCCATAAATAACTCTTTATAACTGTAACATGCAGGTATCATAGAATACTGGACGGGACCGAAGCATGAGTTCGAATACCCGAGGTGTGTGAAGTTCGAGTCCAAACTGGACACGGACCTGTTTGACTTCGTCAAGAACAAAACCTACCCGACGGCCCTGGCGTTCTCTCCCGACGGGAAAAAGATGGCTGCTATCAGTTTGGATCGGAAGGTAATGGATGGATCTCCCTCATTTTAAAAAGAGTCTGGCACAAAAGGCAAGGCAAGGCCAAGCAAGAGCAAGAGATCGTGTTTTTCGGATTCTCCTACGTCCTTCTTCGAAAAATCCATAAGAAAATTAAAAAAAACATAACTACTAAAAATCGTAGAAATCGTAGAACTTACATGGGGGTATTTTCGTGATGCCCTTGGTATAAGGAATCAAAAAATTTCGGATTGACGTCACCGATCGGACCACCTGTACATTATAGGTATGTTAATTTCACTCACATGTTTTATTACTTACATATTTTAATTAACTTTTAGTTATCAAAAGACTGATATGGGCGTACTTAGCCCGAGAAGACAAATTTTATGGCTGTCGTTTACAGTTATGTGAGTTTAAAAATGTATATGATAAATAAAGTTTTTTTTTAAATTAACCAAATTAATTGAATCTCCTGATGATCAGATGATGTCACGATCAAGTTGCTAGCCTCGTGGTAAGTAAGCACCATGCTTGCTCTAACAAGTTCAGTGCCACTTGGAATTGTAAACTACAACTTTCCCCTCAAACCTGAAAATTGTATTGTTTGTACACTTCTGCTAGTTGGTAGAATAGCTTGCAAAGGCTTGGTACTTCCCCAGAAGAACTCAAAGTTCTATAACTACAAAAGCAAATGATTTTTGTTTATTGGAATAGGTGCGAGTGTTCCACTTCCTGACCGGGCGGCTAGCGAAGGTCCTGGACGAGAGTCTCCAGCGGTTCCAGGAGCTGCAGCATCAGACGCAACAGCTGCCCAACATGGAGTTTGGTAGGAGGTAGCTATGGCTTTTGTATCAATTGCAATAAATGCCTAATAAAAGCTTACTTCTCTCCGGACAGCGCTCTGTGTTAAAACTTTTAGGGGGCATACAAATTTCGACCACTTTTTTTTCATTCAGTTAATTTTTCTCTATTAGATATACTACGATACACCTATATTCAATTACGTTCAAAATTAACTTAACCAAAAAAAATAAAAAAGTATACAATTTAATCTAAGGGTAGAAATAGAACTCACAACAAAATGTTGCCATTTACGACAGATGGAAAGCTACCCGACTTCATTGGTTTGTCATTGGTGATTGGCCTCAACAGTCAACATCGTTTACTCTTTCAAATGTTTCCAGGATGGCAGCGGAACGTGACCTGGACAAGTCGGAGTCGGCCCACTTAGCCAATATCCTATTCGACGCGAGCGGACACTTCATAGTTTACTCCACTATGCTGGGAGTCAAAGTAGTGAACCTCCACACTAACCGCTGCGCCGCCATGTTGGGCAAACCGGAGAACTTGAGGCCCCTGCAATTGGCACTATTCCAGGTTTCTAACTGACCAAATTAATATCCTACCTAATATTATAAATTTGAAAGTAAATTTGTCTCTCTGTCTGGGTGTTTGTCGCGTTATCACAGCTAAACGGATCGACCTGAATTTTTGCATAGATTTAGCTTAAGGTTCTGAGACGGACATAGGGTACTTTTTGTTTGTCCACGCGAACGACGTCGCGGGTAACAGCAAGTGTTATATAATTATGTCGTGAGTGTATATTTTATCCCTTACTCCACAGTTTGTACAGTCAAAGTTGTCAACCTCCACACTACCTGTTGCGTTTCCTTTTTTTTTTTTTTACTTTTATGTAAGTTATAGTTAACACACGATAGAATCACCGTTCGTAGTAATCACCGTCTGGAATGGTATGGAAACCTGAAAAAAATGTAAATTATGCCATACCCGTCACACCATAAATTTTCAGTTTCGGTAAAAAAAACACGATATGTAAAATCATTGTGAACAATTTGTAATAAGGAAGTCACGAAATGAATCAACTTTGATACTTTTCTATATTCGGCAAGCAACACAGGAAAAATCCTATATTTTTCATACAAACAAGACCTCTATTGGTTTCTCTTCCAGGGTAGAACGAACGCCTCCAAAGTGGCGAACACGATTGAAATGGAGGGCTCCGAGAACCCCACCCTGCTCAACGTCAAGACCGACCCCACGCTCTTCTGCACTGCGTATAAAAAGAATAGGTATTGTTTACGATTTCCTTGCGGATGATTGTTTTTTATTCTGAGACTTAGTTGATGCACGCAACCTCGGCCTCGCAAAAACAAAGTTAAAAAAAAATACAGACCTCCATACATACTTCCACCCCATATTATATGAAGACACGAATTTACAAAATGTTCTCGCTATCTCGTATAATTACAGAGAAGAAATTTAAAAAACAGCTTATCAGCTTATAGCTTTATATATGTCTTTAGATTATCGTTTCATAACAATTTTCATGGTTATCTTTTTTACATAGGCGAAGGCGGGGAAAAAATTTTTTTTCACGAATCGTTACAAAACTAGTATATATTTTTGTATTTATAGTTTTTTTTCTTAATTAAAAATTGCTATAAAACATTGGAAATGGTATTCTAAAGATATTATAAGCCATATGATGTATAATTTTTTTTAAATTTATGTTGATAAAGTGCAACAATCAGAGTTAGCCCGCTCATAATTTAATCCTTGTACAATTTTTAATCCAAATTTACAGTATTCTTTCAATGTAATGAATTTGAAACTAAAATGGTATTATGTGTAGGTTCTACATGTTTTCACGCCGAAGTCCGGACGATATCAAGAGTCCGGACGCGGATCGCGACATATTCAACGAAAAACCGAGTAAAGAGGACATCATCTCCGCTACCGAGGGACAAGGTAACATGCTACGGAATCAAAATTAAATGAAAAAGGTATACTTTTTAAGTATCCGAGTATGTTTTAAAACTCCGACAAGAACCACAGGATGACGGGCAACAGCGTCCTCATAGTGAACGAAAATAAGCCAAGACACCTGCCATGCGTGAGGATAATGCTCCCCACGCCTGGCCTTGAGTGGTACGTCTTGTTCAGCAGTGGACGTCTTCTGGCCGATAATGATGATACTTTTGAAGTGTCACTTAAACTTGTATGTCAGTGAAGTAATACTCGGTACCGTTGTCGATCAGGAGTGCAGCGCGTGTACGAGCAGGCCATCCTCCACACGTCTCACGGCGACATCCACCTGCGCATCTTCGGTAAGGACGTGCCCAGGACTGCGGAGAACTTCAGCGTCCACGCCAGGAACGGATACTTCAACGGACATATCTTCCACCGCGTCATCAAGGGCTTCATGATACAGACTGGAGACCCCACAGGTAAGTTTACAAACTTTCTACGATGATAGCTCGGTGGGTGATGTGTTCTGATCGCACGCCGCAGGGCGTGGGTTTAAATCCCGACAACGAGCTTCAGCGGTTAAGGACATCATGGTGAGAAAAACACGATGGTGATGATACCTACTTTATTTTACTCGGTTGGCTAGCTAACGCACGAGAGCTGAAAAAGAGGTCTTGAGAGCTAGTTCCTATTCCAAGCTTGCTGTGTTTACCATCTTCGACCGGACAGCCTTGACAGTCTATGTGTGTATGTTCATATGTTTTCTTTAATGCGAATCACCAATAATAACATTAGTTTAATTTATATAATTTAAACTAATGTTATTATTTATATATATAATTTATATAATTTAAACTAATGTTATTATTGGTGAAAACCGTTTAATCACACTAATATTATAAATGCGAGAGTTTGTGTGTAAGTAGGTAAGTATGTTTGTTCCCGTTCAACTCTGTAACGGCTGAACGAATTCGAATAAAATTTGGGGTGGAGGTAGCTTACAATAAATAAATATATCTGGGACATTTTTGCACACACGGTCATCTGACCCCAAACTAAGCAAAGCTTGTAATATGGCTGCCAGAGACTGATATACGTACATAGATATTTTTTAAATACATACTTATATAGATATTAACACCCAGACATAGAACAAACACAAATATTCATTACATAAATGTTTGTCCTAGATGGGAATCGAACCCACGCCCCCCGGCACAGAACGTAGGTTCACTACCAACTGAGCCACCGGGGCAGTCAAATAACTAATAACACTTATAATAGCTTAACACAGCTATCTGTAAAATAGCGGGTGAAACCGAGGGGCGTTACTAGTAAACAAATAAATAAAATAGTCGTATAAACGCGGAACGGTATTGTTATGTTTTGTTTTAAAAAAAATATTGAAACAAAATGTATCAAAACCTCGTCAGTGTTCACGGTATAGTAATGTTATGTCACCGTCCCAGGCACGGGCACGGGCGGCGAGAGCATATGGGGCGGCGAGTTCGCGGACGAGTTCCGGCCGCAGCTGAAGCACGACCGGCCCTACACCGTCAGCATGGCCAACGCCGGGCCCGACTCCAACGGCAGCCAGTTCTTCATCACGCTCGCGCCCACGGTACGGGCACGCGGGCCGCCACCCGGCCTGCCTTATTCCATCAATCCAGTAGCATCTACTGACCCGACCCACAAGTGGAGTGAATACCACTCTGGAGTTCACTGTGATCCACCATTGGTCTGGGTGGATCCTGTAACACTACAGTGCCATTAGGATCTACTGAATCTATAATTCTTCTGTGCGTGTGTTGTCACTGAACTCCTAAACCATAGAACCGATTTTGATGATATTTTTTGTGTGTTGTGTGTGAGTGGGTCCGTTGACAATTGAACCCGATAGGTGGCGCTGCAAAAAAAAAGTAGTGAATATAAACATGTGTGGAGTGTCGAGTTTGTTTATATTTACTACTGTTTTCAGTGGAGTCTGTGAGCTGGTTGATGATGATGATAGATAGATAAATAACTCTTTATTGTTCACACTAGAAATTACATACATAAGACAAAAACCTACTTAAAACTAATGTAACAACTGGCGGCCTTATCGCTTTATCGATGTACCGTGTCCAGTGGTAAGGGCGGGCTTCTGCTCATTCACACATCGACGAATCATTGTTTTTCTGGATCGTGATTTAATACGGTTTGTATTTATTTTTTCAGTGGCATACGCTCTATTATTTTTTTCTACTATAAAAGGGGAGGTTTTTGGAGTAATGTAGGGTCCTTCATCACAATCAAAACTTTTCATCTCATTCATCCTCATTAGTATTTATGTAGTTATGAGGATGTACAACGAATCGTGAAAAATCACGAAAAAGGTTATTCGTTTTTGACCATTAGACGGTACGGTTCAATTCAATTCTTTATTTACAAACATAAGCAACTTAACAGTATATTTTCACCAAAACGTTACTTACTCTACAACCTAACGGTATTTTTTGTGATTCGCATTTCGGCGTGTGCGCCTGTGTCAAAATATGAACATCTATAGGACCTTATCGAATCGTAATTTATCACGAAACTTGTTCAATCGATTCTATTCGTTGTGTACTTCTATTCGTTTTTCACGAATCGTCATCGTCAATGACGGATGCGTGTGTGAATGAGCCGCAGCCAGGAGGGTCGTGAACACAGCGGCCGAGATCAATCAATCAAAGTTTTTTATTTGACACATGAGAGCGGTACTTAAAAAGTTTTGAAGCTTCTGGTTCCCGAACTAGCATAACACTGTATTTCGGAAAGCGGCGTAAAGATCAGATTCTAATTAGATGTAATGATTCCAGCCGTGGCTCGACAACAAGCACACCGTGTTCGGGCGCGTCGTGAAGGGCATGGAGGTCGTGCAGAACATCGGCGGCGTCAAGACCAACCCCAAGACCGACAAGCCGTACGACGACGTGCGCGTCATATCCGTCACTGTCAAATAACGGTACGACGCGGTCGTCAATGCCACTCGCGGTCACGCGTCCGACATGATCGGCCCGTGGAGAGCTTAACTTGGCTGAACGTCAATCAGTATCTACCACAGATTCACTATAGATACCGCATTACAATTATAAGCCATAGTGGGAGCACGCTCGCCTCGCGCTCGTGGGGTCGCAGGTTCGTACCCGGGCAGGCCCGTACCGATGATTTCTTTTGAACTTACGTACGGATATACCACTGACTTTTCGGTGAAGGAAAACATCGTGAGGAAACCTGCATATTTCCGGAGAAGAAATTCGATGGCGTATGCGAACCCGTCAACACGCCTTGCGCCAGCGTGGTGGATACGGACCGACCGCCCTTAGGGTAGGCTGATATCTCAGCAGTAGGGTGTTTAAAGGCTGATGCACACTGCATCTTTGTTCCAACATATACTCTGACTGAGACAAAGCGGCTATCTCAAGGTTACGCCTAGCAATTAATGAAAGTGAAATAATATGTATTTTGACAGATGCATTATGCATTACGTTTGGAGTAAGGATTCTGTAGGATATCTATGGTATCAACGAGTTAGCATAACCATGAAGCGTTTAGCCTTGTGAGCCGCCAGCGGAGCCTTTTACAGTCAACCAAGCGAGTACGAAAGTGACAGCTGCGAGAAAGTGAGAGTCATTCTGACTTTCTCGCACGTGTTGAGCGTTTATAGGTATTTATCGCGGGTATTAAGTCCGTTTTGCGTGCTAAAATCAACTTTATTGCAACAAAGCGAGTCTATTTATTAACCGACTTCCAAAATAAGGAGGAGGTTATTAAGTCGAATGTTTTTTTTTAAATTGTGATCATTCAGGACTGGTTTATTATTCATTCTGCGACAAGGGAATAATGTGGAGCATAGGGCAGGTCCCTGTGGGACACTACTATGGAGGAAAAGTAAAGAAATCTTCAGGCGTTCTAAAGTTCCCTACACACGACATGCTCTCGTCTCGCCACGCATGCGAAAGAGTCAATAGTCAAGAGTCATGGAATTGAAAGAAAAACAAAACACCCGACTGCAAAATGTAGTCCTACATCGGTCTATCCATTTAGGCGATAAGGGGTCTCATTGGAACATACGTACTCACAGACATTGCCCCTCCCTATGCGCAGTCTCATATTTTGCTTTATAAGCTTAATCTCTTTTTTACTCGACTGCTTTTTACCGACTGTGTGTAAGTATGTTTTCGCGTTCCTACAGTACCTCCTGTAGCCTAACCGGCTTGACCAATTTTGACAAGTGAGGGATGTAGAATCAAAGTAGACACTGTCAGGACTTTTTAGTCAACCTAACTGATGAAAGGATGATTACAATTCTTTAATTTGAAACCCACCATGTTTTTTTATTTTTAGTATTTGTACAAAAATACTGATATTTTCCCATTGGTTTGGTCAGTGGCAATTCTATTTCTCAATAGTGGACAGTGGCGTATTTGCTTTGAAGACAGTCCTCAATGCAAATTGAGGTGGGATCATTGAAAGACTTTCTGTTCTTTAAAATTATTTTACTCAAAAAAGCTCGTAATTTGGACATTATTTTGATAACCTTCTTTCTCTTCTTGCCGCGCTACTCGAATAGGCGTCAGCAAAGTTGTATGAAATTTCATTACTGGCGTGTTTTAGCGGCCAGCAATTTTCTTTGAAAATCCATTATTGTCGAGTTTTGTTTCAAAAGTATCCAGGTGCAAAAACTTGCCTACGACAATTTTGTGCAATGGAAAATCGACAAATTTAATATTTGATTTCCGATTTTTGTATTTGAATTTGCATTTGAATTTGAATTTGAAATTAAATTTAAATTCCTACTAAGCTGGTTTTATTTAAATTACTCGCATTATTTGAGTAAAGCACTATAAAAGCCTTGGTCCGCAATGACTGCAGTGCTGGCCACGCTATGACGGCCTCGAGCTAAAAAATTCCTCGACTTTCGGTCTCGGCATTTATTCCAGCTTGTCCATCGCAGGCTGCAATGCTGACCGCGCTGTGATGGCCTGGACCTTCGCTTTCGGACATCATCTTCGCTGCCTGCAACACAGTCATTACAGACCGCGACAGTAATGTATTATTGTATGTGACCATATTTGTACCATAATGCATTTCACCCCTCAACAAAATATTTAATTGTGTTCTTTTGAGATAAAACCTCTTACACTGAGCGAATTGCAAATGCCATGATCCTAGCGGTTTGGACACATCCTTTAAAGCAGATTTCCAGTCCATGGCGTTATCTTTAATTCTTATGACGGTCCCATATTTCTCAAATATATTGATATGTCTATGGAGCAATTACTTCTGTTTTCTTTATTTATTTTTCTATATTGCCAAAAACCTGCTTCGCGGAAGGAAAGAATGCCCAGGTATTGGTGCATTTCTGAGCCAAAAAGCGACCATTTCAATCATGATTGTATTTTTGTTTAGGCCACACCCGTCCGCCAACACTCTAATGACGTCTGTATTTTTATTAATACCAAGGTTTTGTAATCTATGAAATACTCCAGCCCACACATACAAAGTCGTATTATCTTTGTTTAATGTGTTATCTGGTACTGGCAATACTGTTCCAAAGTTATAAATGTAGAGCCGACGGCTATAATATTTTGCTGCTTGGTTTGATCAAGTGTTTTTGGTAAAATTGGTTCTTCTGACAGTCAAATGACAATGTTAGCATATTGACTGTTTTTACCTTTAATAATAAGCGATAGAAATATTTTACTTTCAGCACGCGGGCTCGTTTTCCAGCCATCAGTTTTGATTTTTCATCGGAATGTTGTGATTTCCAGGAGTTCTATTCTGAACATGTATATGTACGAGGCGTGCCAAATCCCAAATTATAGTGGTTATTGAAAATAACTGAAATAACAATGTCGCACTTTTAGGTCTTCTGCTTCACGCTGGTCTTGGTACATTTTCCACGTCTTTTTAATGTTAAGCTGGTCTGGTAATTATTTTCTGATCGTACATACTTGATCTGCAGTAATGCGCTTCCGCATACTAAAAAGATTCTATGAATTCTATACTGCTCTAAGCTTATGTTCATTTTTAGCGGATCCCCACTCCCCATACCACCTCTTGTTTCTTAAACAATTTCCTCTGGTTTCGCAGAAATCTGCGACCCTCCAAAATCTGTGCACAGTTATTTGTAGAATTATTCCTAAAAATGTTTTCTGACACACAGGTCTTGCGGATATATTTTTTCGGTATATAGGTCTCTCGGACAACGTCGTTTAGTTTTTTTCACCATACAATGCTTCCAAAGAAAACAATCTTGATCTTATTTGTTCGGATGTTGATAGAATTCTTTTTGAAAAGTTTGTATGTCCTGCATAGTTAAAGTACCACATTTTTATGTTTTGAAATTGTTTTGCTGAATACCTTAAAAGAAGAAAAAGAAGTTGTAATAGATGCTAACATAACACACAATCTGCTGTTCAGCTTCTTCAGTTATAAGCTTTTGGATATATAAGCCCTAAACATAATTGGTATTTTTTCTATTATCAAAGTCAAAACGCTTACAATACACTTCCATTTCATTGCTAAGTTCACAAAAACACACTACTGGGATCTTCTATGCTAACAATATTTAGCACTAATCTAACCTGAAAGCTAGCAAAGGAAAATTCTATGCCTGAAAGGTAACCTTTTCCTTGTTTTTTCTTCAGTTTTCTGGAATTCTAGGCTTTTTCCTGGCCTGTCGACGTTTGACTTCACAGTCACTTAATAAACAATAACCTTTAAAAATCTAAACATAAAGCGTCAACAATTCTTTATAGAAACTCAAGTGTGCACAGGACAGTGTCATTTTTGAATCTATTTCGCATCTGTAGGCAATGTTTTCTATGGGACAGTGCCAACGTTGAATGTCTGCTCATACAACTTAACGACATTATTAGTTCAAAAATATATACTAGAGATGGCATCCACAGTTTAATTTTGAAGCCTATTTGTATTCTGTGTTTTCACCTCAGTTGGACTTGGTTGGACAGTGTCGATTTTGTCTCTACACCCCTCAAGTGAGGGGTGGGGGCTTGCTCCTTACGTACTGACTGACGTAGGCTACATCATACAGTCAGGTATTTTGTTTTTTTTTTAAATAATATTACTTGTTTATTCATTTTGTATCCCTGTCGCATAATATATAAGGCGTCAGCTCATGTCGTGTGTAGTTAGTATTTAGTGATAAAAATGATGAGTACAATGTTTTGGTGCAAAAAGTTACCCCTTAGGAGCCAGCTCGCCTGGATGCGCTATCTAATGTAAAATTACAGAGAAGAGATAAAACAATATATATCACGGAATATCTTTACATTTACGGGAATGATGTAATGCTAGCGTGTAGTTATGTTAGCATTGGTTCGTCGCGTTCGGTTTTTGTTATATTGAGGTGATCACCATTGCCAACTGGCTTACCAACTGAATTTTATTGTACGCTCGTAAAGGGCAGACTGTTGAAACTTTGAAATATGTACCATACCATCTATTATGTACACAGTTAAACAATAAATTATTTCTGATTCTGACTCCCATTGCCTAGATATTACGTGCCTTTTTTTATTTCTTCTCTGTAATTTTATATTTAAAAAAAATATATTTCAAAAGTGCGAACGAGATAGCTGAAACGGGCGAGCTGGCTCTTTAGAAGGTCAATTCACATGAAGGCAGCGGTCACACGCATCCGATCCGCCCACGTTGTGAAATGTACCTTATAGTGAAGTAAATAATTGTAAAAAAGTAAGATAAATAATAATTGTAAATTGAAATAATAAGATACAAAATAAATAGTTTTCGATATTTTTTGTTTATTTCTTGTGCGCAGCTTTCTGAAATGTCCGAAGGCGCAATAGACGTTGTTATGAATTTGTCAGGTTGCTGAGCTTACAAAAACTGACCATACACTGTGGGAAACAATAGTTATTTGTGCAACAAGAGAGAAAAGTAGATTTTTGCTGCGAGTGCTGATTTTGAATCCCGAGCATGCGAAGGATTCTAGAATTGAATCAGCTTAGCGAACCCCATATTTTAGTGTCGTGCCGACAAAAGCGCGACAGGAAATTAATAGAGTTCTCTCGTTAGCTACTTTACGAAGCATGTGTAATGCGTGTGTAACGCAGAATGCAAAAGGTGTACGCCGTCCCCATTGAAAGCCGCGAGCCATTAATGGCTAGAATTTTTGCCGCTGCAGAGGAAATCAAAGGAAATCCGGCAGAACTACTGCGAACTCCCAAAAGCATAGCCATTAGGGCTTTTGTTTGCCTACAGGGGGACATTTCGAAAACCTCAACAATTAATCTTTTTTTAAATCATGCCTGTTATTTTTGTTACAGGCCTTTTCTATAATAATTGTTTGTCGAAATCGAAAATTGAATCGAAATCGTGCGCATAGCATTGGAGTTAGGGCAAAAAGTGTAGAAAAATCACAAAAAACGTAACTAAACTTAAAAAGCATTTAACACAGACCTCCCTTTTTTAGGTTTTTTTACCGATAATTTTCAATGAATATTCAGAATTTTTCGGGCAATCACATGCCGATGGGCGACATTGTATAAACCAGAAACAATAAAGGCTCAAGTATACTGCCTTGTGGTACTCCATATTTTACCTCTCCATAATCTGGTTGGTATTTAATTTCTACTTAATATTCAATCTATTTATCTCGATATACTGTGGTGTAGACTATTTATTTTGTCAGATATTTAATTTAGTACGTTTCCTCATAATAATATGCTATAATCAAAAGCTTTTGTCATATCCATGTAAAGGGCCCTTTTTGTTATCAAGTCCGTTAAACACCTTTTCAAGAAAATTCTAAATTGCCAGTTCTATGGATATAATAATAATAAAAATAATATTAATAAAAAAAAATGTGTGTGTAATAGGTTTTTAAAATAGGTGTGTATAAAATGTGTGTATGAGTGTGTGAAATGTATGCACAGCTAAGTGTGTATGCGTGAGTATGGGTGTGTGTGAGAGAGTGTGTGTAACGAAATTAAAGTCTAGCTATCACTTTCGCTTACATCGTAACCTTCGTCCATTCAACCAATCACGATTACCGTTACCAATCTTCGACCAATCAGGATGCAGTCATAATAGCCTGCCCCTGAAAAAACGGAACTAATGCTACGGGACAGAAGTATTATAACTTTGTCCTTTTTCATCACGAATAATACTTAATTTTCGATCCTTTTTTTCTGTGGGAAACATACGTGTTTCCAGCCGTCTACTGCTTTCTCTGTCTACGAAGGATACTTTTTACGCGAAAGTGATAGCTAGGCTTACTAGATATTATATTTGATGATTTGTCTCTAGCCTAGTCCTAGCTAAACATGATATCCTTTTCGAATAAACCAGATCAGTGGGCTTATCCCGTAACTCTGAAAGCGATAGCAATAGTGCGCGAGCGGGACCGCGCATAGTGTGACTAAGTTGGTACGAGCGGGATGGCATGCTCTCGTAGTCAGAATCACGAACGTTTCAAAGTTAGAGGATAACTCCGCAGCTCCGTGTAGACACCGTGAAATTACGCTACGGGACAGAAATATTATCACTTTGACCTTTCTCTTCATGAATAATATTTAATTTTCCATCCTTTTTTTCTAAGGGAAAGAGACATGTATCCAGCCGTCTATTACTTTGTCTAAAAGTATTACATATGTATTGTACGCCATCTGCTGGCGAGTAGGAAAATAATAAACAACGCGTTAGTCCCTTTAGTCTATGGTTACTGAAAACACCTAACACCAACTAACAAAAAGTTTTATTACTCAACTACAGATGGCAGTGATATTTGGATTAAGATGAGCACAGAATAGATATAAAAGTTTATTTGATCGTAGACCTTGGAGAAAAAAAAACAAGACGGAGTTAAATTAAAGCTAGAAACGAAACGAGCAGCCACAGACTGGTAAGATTCTAGAGCTAGACCATACCTATCAATACTTAATGACATGGATAGAGAGTTTTCTACCCTATTTTGTATTATTAGTTCAAACAAGAAATATAATAATTAATATAGTTCTACAACCAATGAAAATACAAATTGAAACTTATTAAAAAACCAAAAGGAAAATAAAATTAGAATTATTAACTATTTACAGATAAAGCAGGCGGGGTTAGGTACACTTACTTACTTACATACACTCCAAAAACATGACCCTCCTTCTTGGACAGTCGGGTAAAAGAGGCTTTTCTTCAAATCAGTTAAACTAAGACGGTACTTACTTATTTGCTAAAGTAGATATTTTTTAGGTACCTCCCTAGACAAGTAGATATATTTTAGGTACCTACCTTTTGTAATTTTTTCGTCAATAATTAGCAAAGCGAAAAACACGGCGAATCGCAACTGAAAGTTAGAAAATCGAAAATTCACGAAATGTCTAGATTCGTTCGACAAAAAAAAAAACTGTGAATACACCTAATTATTTTGTTAGTACTTTTAAACAAAACAGGTTTAGGTAAATGTATTTGGCCAGATAGATATTGGTGTCATCAAGTAGGTACCTAGTAATCTCAAAGACTAACTCTAGTTTTTGTACACAATCTTTTTATTACAGAACGCAATCAATTAGTTCATAACTGAAGTCGTAGTTAAATAATAAGAACGTAGGTCAGTTCGATCAGTGATTTAAATGTGATTAGTCATCGTAGTCGTCGAACCTACCGGTAGGTATAGATAGGTTACCTAGGCACTAACAGACCTTAATAGTATCAATAAAGAAGTAACAAATTGAATATCAGCAATTTTATTCCAACGATCTTAATAAACGTCGACCCTTCAATCGACTCCGTATGTGGTTTAACGAGCCCATCAAGCCCACCTATCTTATGCATAGCATTTTGGGCCCCCAAGAGCCAAGGTCACCCCTACAACAACAAAAAACGAACAATACGATTCCTCATAAACGGAATTTTAGTTGCATTTATTTTCCTTTAGTCAGTTATCACGGCGTGAGTGAGATGGGCGGCTTGTTGTTTGTTTCTGTCCTGTTCTGGCACCGGTCCCCCCACTCTCTTCCCCCAACCCGCGTATGTTTTCTTGCATCGCGCTGCTCGGCTACCCCGCCTCCACGCCTCGCCCTGTGCTCGTTTCCATTCAATAATAAATATATCACGATATTTTTATAAATGGATTAGATTTCGATTTTAGCAAACGGCAATGATCTTTTAGTTAATTGTGAGTGTTCCCCAAGCTGCCATGCATGATGATTATGGAAACCTCTCCATCCCACCATGACAGAATCAAATGAGGATGAGGCAGTGAGGCGCTCTAAGAGACAAGCCTTTGTTCAGCAGTGGACGTATTCTGGCTGATGTTGATGGCAATGACGGTTTGGTTAAAAGAGCTTGGCAGGAATTTTATAGTTAGTTTAAAATTGTCATTCATTAATATGATAATATAAATAATTAAAAAAATAGTATAGGTACTTCTTAATCCAAGATTAAGTAATATTGCTATTTTCTTTCTTTTGCCGCCATATTGAAAATTACTCAGTACAATAAATATTTTCGTAAAGATCGTTAGTGGTGGACAATGGGTCAAATACGCCCATTTTCTTCGTCTTGCTTCTTGTAATAGTTGTAATAGTGTTAATCACCCAAAATTATATGGATGTTAGGCAGCACGTGACCGCAGTTAATAGAATTATATATCATTTTAGAATAATAGTTAGGGAAAAAAAAAAATATGTAAATGAAAATGGAACTAAACGAGAATTTGTCGCCGCGACAATGGAAATAGTGTCGTCGATTCTCGGTAATCGCACCAAGTCGTAAACAGCCCTGCTGCGGCCTCGCGCTATGGCTACACTACGATCATAACAGCCAATCGTAGCAGATCACTCCTCTATATCACGTCATTTTCTACCAATGAGCGCCCTTACACATCACGCCATTCCTAAAAATAGCTTATCTGAGTCACTGCTTATAAGCAGTGGTTGTTTCTTGACACTGTTTAGAAACAAGTGGAACGTCGAGCGTAGCGGACGTGTGTTGCCTTATGACAAACTTTTAAAGTTCGCGCAGTGAGTTCAGTGATACCGAAGCGTTCGGTGCAAACACATGGTTCGCCATTCCGGCCACGGCATGGAGACTACTTTTTATGAGGATCAATATCCCTTGAGCGGCCCTCTGGAGAACCTAAAGCGGCCTCTCACCTTGGACGTGGGGCGAGGTTTGAAGCGGGCGCGGTTTGCCGCCCCAGTTCTTTCCTCTCCCGACCTACAAATGCTGAAACTCGGCTCCCCGGAGCTGGAGAAGCTGATAATCCAAAACGGAATGATCACGACGGCGACGCCCACCCCCGGCGGGCCGGTCCTGTTCCCGGCGGCAGTGGTACAGCCAACGGAGGAGCAGGAGCAGTATGCGCGTCCGTTCGTTGAAGCGCTGGACAAGCTACACCACGGGTACGGCGAGCCCGCGCCCATGGGCCGCCGCGTTTACGCCGACCTAGATCGCCCTCTGGACCGATACCCCACTCCTGTAGTCAAAGATGAACCACAAACTGTCCCCAGCGCTTCCAGCTCACCGCCCCTTTCCCCTATAGATATGGACACCCAAGAAAGAATAAAACTGGAACGAAAGAGGCAAAGGAATCGAGTGGCCGCTTCCAAATGCAGACGGCGCAAGCTCGAGCGGATATCTAAGCTGGAAGACAAAGTGAAGATCTTGAAGGGTGAAAACGTGGAGCTAGCACAGATGGTGGTGAAACTGAAGGATCACGTGAGTCGACTTAAGGAGCAAGTCCTGGAGCACGCAAACGGCGGCTGTCACATCGAATCGCACTTCTGATTACGTCGCTGCCGCCGTCGCTCCTCCACATTCCATGCTAGTCGCGCCCACTAGGACGCAGCATACAAAGCAATTTGTGATCTTAATTTTACCATGTAAAATATTAGTTCGTATAAATTAGTGATTAAGAAGTTAAAAGTCGCTTTGTCGAAAAAAGCTGTGGATGAATCGTTAAGTTTGAGAGATTTGGACGCCAGTGAATGTGAAGAGGCAGAACCTCCGCTCCGCGAGCGATCCGGGATGATTGTTGTGAACAGGACTACTTAGGACGGAACGTACTTAGCACAAGTCACAACTTAGTAAGCTATAGCTTCTATTTTAAGTTGTAGAAACGATTTGTTTTCCTTGTATCAGTATTGCGTTGTCTCATTTTAGAATAGTGTAGAAAAGAAACTAGAAAGGATAATCGTGCAACGTCATTCGTTTGCAGTCTGACTGAACGAGGTTGAAGCGACGTTGCCAGTTGTGCGGCGAATTTCCCGTTTAAGCGATGTTGCCGTACTTACATCGCTGCTGGGATTTCCATTGTCCATTGTTTTATGAGGCACATTAGCATATTGTTAGTATTGCTTACGTACAGAGTTATTTATATTTATATCTTACCCTTTAGCAGACAAGTTTCCAGGCAAATTTGTACAAAAAATATTAGAATATGCGCCGGCCGTGCGAGCGAGACAGATTGTCGTAAAACTGGCAACAGCGCATCGTACCAAGTCACGAGCGGATGTTCTGCTAATTAAAATTCCGCCTGCGCCGCCCTCGCGGAATGGCGGCCATGTGTTCGATGGTCGGACGTTCCGAATTATGTTTTGTTGCACAAGGTTAAGAGTTTTTCGGTGGTGTTTCGACGCCATCATGAAGTGGAACGTGTTTGTTTGCTTGATTCAAAATATTGGAAAGCTATGTATGAAAGACTGGTGTATGGGAGATCCGTGTGCCTTGCATGAAAGAGAGCGTGCTTTACGCATAGTATTTTACCTAATTGAAAGGATTATTTCTCAGAACTGACCCGGTGCTCTTTAATATAAGTGGACGTGACTTTTGTAATGTAAGACCGTCCTATAAATCTGAGTGAATGGTGAAAACTTATTTGCGATTGTATGAAAAATAATATGTGAATGAATGAGAGAGAAGTATTTATTAGTGAGAATGTTTATCTTTTAGATGAAGTAGCAATCTCGAGTGCCTACGCTTTGTAAACTAAAGCCTATACCTATTTTTAATTGTTTTTGTTACCATAAAATTAATATGCTACAGTAAAATTGTTCTGTACCATTGTCTTCTATAGGTTATTTTGTAAGTAATTAAAATACCAATTAACAAGTTGAATTGTTATGACTATATGAAGGAAATCTGTCGCGTGAAACAAATTCATTTTGAATAGAACTCTTTCTTTGGAAGCTGATGCGCGACTGGTTTTCTTTTTGTATTATTTTTATATAAAAATCGTCAGAATGTTAACAGTAATTTGTAAGTTTATGAAAGATAAAAGAACAGTTATAATTACTACTATAATAATATATTTCTATGAATTTAACAAAGAATATTGTTTTATACGGAATACATATTGTATGATAAAAGAAAGAGAAAATAAATTATGAAGATTATACCATTTAAATATTTACTTTTATTTCCCAAATCACCAAAATAATTACTAATATGTTTATTAGTTTTATTAGTCAATAGCATTTTTATGAAATATCAGAAATACCTACGCATGGTAAGAGAAATGGTCAACAACAATTTAAATTGAACTTGTTGAAGATAAATAACTTAAAATTCGTAACACGTGGTAGCAGTATTACATAATAATGGACATAATAATTGCATAACGGATGTACAGTTAGTTTTACACGTAAGACCTGATTAGATGACTGACCAGCTCAATGGGAGATTCAAATGACATTGGCGAAGCCCTTAGTCATCTTTTACCAGTTTTTAGTCTGACCCATACTCGTAAGTAATTGAATAATAATAATAAAATTATTCTATACTTTGCATGCTTAGAAAATAATTATATATAGAGTCTTAGATAATTATTGCCACACTCTATAACATGGGCAGGAAATAAGCAGATGAACTGCCTGATGTCATTATCATGTCATACCTGCTATAGAATAGGTATGTAATACAAAATTTAGATTCAAATCAAAACAAAACATTTAACGGGAATTTTCCCACTCGTAAACTGTAAACATGTGATAAATGATATCGAATGATACAATCTTATGGCTGACGGCCCTAATATCCAGATGAATTATTTCACACGAACATTACCGATTCATTTTATGACATTAAACATGTTAAGTAATATATTGATGCTGTGCACCTCATTATAGCTAAGTGAAGGTCAAACCAGAGGCGTGTCAATACTTGTCGGATATGATAATAATAAAAATAATCCGCGAACTTCAATAGTATTCTATGGTTTTGGACGAGAACAGCAAGTGGGTTAGCGTTAGACTCTTAGCATGCCATTTTCTACAAACGTCAGACCCGCTTTTCAAAACGATTCATTTCTTTCAAAACATTTCGCTATTTATCAATAATCGTGTTTATACATTTATACAGTAGGTTCGTTATATAAACACTACATTATGCTTACACTTGTTGGTTCATATACAGACCGCATGTTGACATGCCTTGGACCATTCACTCTTCGAAAATATACTAAGTTTTACTGGGGGAGTTCAATAGTTTAATTTTCATTGTTGAGAGGGCCTTTCAATTTTGGACTAGTTCCAAAGAATAACGTGGTGTGCGGTCGTTACCATCTACCAAGTAGCTACAACACAGACCTGAGTCATATTCATTGGAAAAAGTCCTTGAAGACTAATAAAAGGAACAGAGAACAAGAAAAAGATCTTAAGATTTGCTAACAAATGCGCATTTTTGTTACTGCTTTCTTTGTCCTAGTTATTACAATAGACGTAGTAACAATAAATTTATCGTTGACAATTTATCATTTGGCCGTTCTTAGAGAACTTTCAACGAACAGTCACTAGAGTAATTATGGTAAACTGATTAACGCTAATTTTGCTTCTTTTGTGGTTCTAACCATTACTTGAGCAGCCTTTCTGTGAATTAGAGGGGTATTGTAAATTGGGAACTCTGAAATTAGTAATAAAAATACTACTTAAAAGTTAACCTAATTACCAAATTACTAATCATAAGTTGGATAATAAAACAATAACAATTATTGAGCGCCGGAAACATTATTTAATCGTTTTAATTTCCATACTAAAGAATTTCTATGCAGAAGAATTCATTTTTTAAATTAATTCATTCTATTTGTTACGTAACTTTATTTTGTACGTTCCTAATTAATCATTGAGCATACATTTATATTCGGTGTTACCTCCACAAACAAAATATACAAACACAATACCCTGTGGCTTGTGGAGGACTTAGAACTCATTTAGCGGTCACCTTTATTCGTTCAGCTCATCGCCTGTCACACATAGTATATGACTCCGAATTGATCGCACAAGCACAGGTGCGCTCTTGCTCAGTGCACTTTATAGATATAGGTAGGTAAAGTACCTGTTATCAGTATGATGTTTTATGTGGCTACGAGACTGAAGAATCTTTAATTTTACGAGTGGAATATTGAAGATGTTAGAATAGTTTTTTTTTAAATATTGCCTACCGATCTCAAACCTATGTAGCTTTTTACGAAAACTGTCAATACTAATACCTGTCAAGTACCAACATATTATTATTGTAATGCTAATAGCTTCCTTCAGTTTGTGGATTAATCTACAACATACAATTGATAGGTACTACTTATAATTACAACACAATATAATTACATGATAAGTAGAAACATAGATACCCACTAGATTACTACATATTTGCTGATAATAATGTAATAAAGGCCAAAAAATGTGACGTAAGTAAACGTACTTATCCATGTATACAAGGATATTTTTGGGTGTAAGTCTATTGATAACATGTGAACTAAAGAGTTAAAATTTCAACAACAAAACATAATACATAGTGAACAAAACATATCTGAGAAAAACAAAAAAATGTGTTGCGCCAAACCACCGCGCCGCCGCGTGCCGCTGCACCCCCAACTCTAACTAAATCTAATCAAATCTAGCCACATTCCGAATGTCCCTGTTTCGGCGCGCGCCTGCGACATCGACTGGCGCGCCTCCAACCCGCACGTGCCACACCACAGATAATAAATAAAGCTAAATTCGTTGCATCTATTGTACATTGTGCCTATCGATCTATTTTAGAAAGAATAAGCTATCGGATTTTTGGCGGGACCGTGAAGAACTCGTGCTATTTTCAAGTAAAAATGGTGGAATATTATTGGGAACATGCAATGTAGAATAGTACCTATAATGTCCAGAAACGTGACTTTTCTCGTAGTTTCCAAAATTCCAAAACTACAAAAAAGTTTCCACCACTTTACTGGGGCATGACTTGGACTCGTGACTTACTTTGCTTGACTTAGACTAGACTATAACTGAGACTTGTATCTATTTTTCTTCTTTTGAAATATTATAAAACTTTTACTTTGGCTAAATACACTGTGTTAACTGTTGAAAACATAAGAGAAAATAAATAATAGTTATTTGTGCAACAAGACAGCAAAGTTGATTTTTGCTGCGAGTGCTAAACGTTCCTACAAGAACTAAACCTCTTAGGGTGTCTACACATGGCCTGACCTGACATCGTGAGAAAGGGACAGATAGATTTGAATTTCACGGGAGCAAAAGAAACAAACTATTAAGGTTATAGCTTCTCCCTTTCGCTCTCCCAGAAACTTATATATAGCCATCTCTTTCAAACGGTGTCAGGTCAGGCCATGTAGCGAGGCCTTTATTTCCAGTAGGAAGGCTTGTCATTGTCATTGCATGTCTATTAATTTATATTTCGTGATAAAGTACCGATTTAGATCTGCCTACCTAGAGCATAATATTCACAGATTTGTCTGTGATCACAGGTCAGGGTTGCAAGAGTTGCGAGAATGCATCAATACATATTCATCATCATTATCATCAGCCAGAAGACGTTCACAGCTGAACAAAAGCCTCCCATTTAGAAAATAAGGGGTTGCCCTAATCCCCACGCTTGGCAGGTGGCCTGGGGATCATAGTACGCTCACTGTATTGCTGTTCGTCCTCCGGTGGTTCTGGTCGCAGTTTTTCACGTGTCCAATACCTATTGTTATTCGCCTTCTCGTCCTTCCAGATAACATAGTTTAACATAGATAACATATTCTAGTACCTAGGTCGGAGTCCGCTTACTTGTTACCAAGTACTTTTGCGTTTGGTTGTTAATTTAGCGATAATATTTGTACCAATAAAATATAAATAATTTTAATTTAATTAACTTATTTTTTTTTTTAATTTATTCTTATTTTATTCTTTAAATTATTCTTTGTTTGTTGTATTATTGTTTTAAGTTAGTTTTAACCTTAGAATATGGTACATGGGTGGGCGAATTGGGGTAACCTGTAATGCCCACCCAATGGAAAAGAATTGATAAATAAATAAATAAAATATTTGATTTGATTTAAAATACCTACTAAGGCAGCGTAGCGAGTTTGTAGCAGACTCGCTACAATATTGCCTTAGTAACTATATCATCTCTCAGACGAAAAAGGTCTAAAAATTCCAGTCGATCATCACTTAACAGATAAGCTCGATAAATTATTAATTTTATACCATCATAATTATACCTAATTCGGACTGCATTTCAATTGAAATTGAGATTGATTCAATCAAACACTGAGTTTTATTCGTTGCGTGAGTGTGTAGAAAGATATGACGTTTTTGGTGTGCCTGTGCAATCTGCAAGTCGCGGTAGCTTTCTCCACTGATTTCATAACTGCCGCTTAGGGACGGACTACACAGAAAGCTACCAAGCATTTCGATAAGTCTTGGTTTGTAGTTGGGTTACGCTACAGGTATTATGCTAGGATTACTGTCCTTCAAGCCAGAATCCTCACTGAAAACTTCCTGAAAATTATTATTGACAATGCCAAGAAATACTCAAGAATAGTTAGATAATAATCATAATTCCGAAGTTATAGCTTTGGTTTCGTATGCGAGCAAAGGGTGGGGGCTATCAACTTGGTTTTAATTCCAAAAATTTGTAGTAAATTAGTCGTGACGTAATGCCGAATATCGAAACCAGTGCTTCAAGGGTTCCACAACCTTCCAACGTAAAGAGGAATCCAACGACGCCTCAATCATCATAATCGGTCAAGCCGTTTAGGCTTAAGAAGGTAGGAACACACAAACATATGTACTTACATACACTCGAAAAACATTACCCTCCTTGGGTAGTCGGGTAAAAAAGGCAGTGTCTGCACATTGCTTATCAGTTTTCGTCCTGGCCTACTTTCCAATGTTGACAATGCGACGGCCTCGGTGGGCAGAACATTTCTCCGCTTTGTTTGACGACAACCCCGATTTGGAACCGTTATGTTTCTAGAAGTTCTCTATAGTCTCTTTTCGTTTGCACAAGAGCATGATCTTTATATTGCGAAGGGGCACGTGGTGTTGGCGTGACTGGTAGAGTCGCGCGTGGTGGCGGCGAGCTTGGAGGTCGCGCGCGTGGTTTCGTCGAGCGTGGTAGCGGCGAGCGTGTAAGTCGCGCGCGTGGTTGCGGCGAGCGTGTAAGTCGCGCGCGTGGTTGCGGCGAGCGTGGTGGCGAAATAAATTGTCAAGAGCAGGTTGTAATCCGCTTTACGTCAACTGAGTTAGTATAACACAATTCAGTGCTCATCACAGGGGTCCGTAGCTATGTTCAAGAAATGAATAACTAATCAACTATTACGAGGCTATTAATGTGCTAACACGTAACAACATGATTGCCGCCGCCAAACGAGATTATCTCGGTCACTCTCATTCTTATTAAATTTTAAATTAGAGAGACAGTGATCGAGATAATCTCGGGCGCACAGGGATAGGGTCTTCTCGGGCGCACGGGTCCCAGGTGTGTTAGATACCCTAGAGAACAGCTGGAGACAGCGGACGCGCGTGGCGGTGCAACTCATCGTGTCTGGGGCATAAGACTAACTAAATACTATAGTAGTTCGCGCCGAACTGCGACCACGCTTCCGCTACAAATTCACATCCCTTTGACCGATTCAACTCATATTAGCACTTAAAAATTGTATTGAAATGAACTACTTGCCTACAAAATTTCATGAAGATTGGGTTCGGTTCTCAAGTTATAGTCGTACAAAGATACATACACCAATAAGGCCACCAATTGTTACACTAGTTTAAAGTAGATTTTTGTATTGTGCATGAAATTTCTGGTGTGAACAATAAAGAGTTATCTATCTATCTATCATACAAACATATTATACAGTCATAGTAACTGCCGACTTGCTCCCATAGACTCTGAGACCTTTGCTTCGCTCGGTCAACTACGAGAATCGATCCGTCCGGTAATACCTAGTTGTATTGTGTGTGTTTTTTACCAATTCCTCAATATCCCGCGTTTATCGCGTCCAGTAAAGATAGGACGAAGTAGAGTAGCCTATCCGCAACCGCAAAACTGCGCAAACGCTTAGCTTTGTTCCTCGACTCTCGAGACAAAGGACCGGTTTCACTCACACAGCCGCGCGTGCACGTGTCAACACACACGTGGACGTGCACACGTGTGCGATAGTCTTGCATAGATTAACAATAATGAAAAGATAGCTAGGTAGAAAAACATCGTCACTAAAAATTTGAAACCACGGAAGTAGACGCGACGCGCAGATTATTTATCTGTGACGCGACGTCATCGTTCCTTCGCGTCACACCTTCTCTTCTGTAACGAAATATCCGCGTCATAGTAATGAACTTTGCACCTACTGGTGCTATTATGTATTCTGTGCTCTACAATACGAGTAGGTAGGTAAGTAGATACATCATCGCCAAAAAACGTTTACTGTTGTACAAATGCCTTATAAAGAAAACCCCTAAGGGCAAGTCCTTTAAAAGAGTTTTGGCGGGAACGTGAAGAAATCATGTCGCGTCATTTTATTATTTTCCAAAACTTGTGTTATTTCGAGTATTAATGTGTAAAAATGGTGAATTTTTACCCGTTAAGTGTTCGTGAACATGCACGCGTGTTGGTGAATGGTATAATGTCGTGAAACGTGAATTTTCGTGTTGTTTCCAAAACTCCATAGAAGGCTCTAGTAAGGTTTTCACCACTTTACTGGGGCATGACTTGGACTTAACCGTGACTTGATTTGCTCGCTTTTGACTGTGACTATGACTTGCATGATAATATTTAACAAAACTTGAATATATATAACTATACTTGACACTGGCAAATGCATAAGACGTGCGACGCCAAAATCCTCTTAGGAGGAAAGAGAAAAAAAAAAAGTCCTTAAAAAAGGAAAAAGGGGCAGCGGGTACGACCATACAGAAATGAGTAGGTAATTCCTCAGTGATACGACCAGCTTAGTAGTGCAGTGAAGTATACTGTAGAGGGCTTAGGTGCAGAATGCCCAATTCTCAAAATGGCAACCGAGTCTCAAAAGGATTAATTCACAAAATGGAAATTTCTACCAAAGCCCAATTTTCAAAACTGCCAATTCTATAAATGTTTTATTTGAGTAGTTGCGCGTTTTGAGAATTTGCCATTAAAATGTATAGAATTGGGTATTTTGTGAATTGGGACTTCTGAGAATACGCGTTTGTTGAATTGGCCATTCTGGGTTGCTTGCACACCTAATAATCATGAACAGACGACCGACGAGAGAAAATAAGCGGAAAACATATTTCTCTCTCTCTTTCCCTCTCGGTTGTTAGACAGTGGACAGCTCAAACCAAATGCTGTAAGTACTATAGCATTATTCCCACAACTCTTCAGATAGGCATGTTGATGTTATTTTAAAGATACCTAGGTACTTAATTAACTACGTCGAAAAAAAAAGGTATAATTTTCGATGTGAGGATTATCACCTATGGTCAAATGAACATCATACACCTACGAAGTAAACAACACAAGGTTGGATAGTTAGCTGTGTAACAACTCTTTATTTTCTTAGTTTCAACGTAGGTAATATTAGAAGTATAACTGTTTTAGCAGTTAATTAACAATATTAACTAAACTTGAAAATATTATATAAACTATACTATAATCTAAAATAATTAGGTACTTAAATAAATTAAATCTAAAATGTTTACAAATAAAAAACCGCATTTAGGTCGCTGTCTGCGGGTAAGGTGCCCAAAAAGATGGCGAGTGCCTCGTTGAGTTGCCAAATTCACGCTTTGGCCGAGGTAAGCGCCAGCTCTTTGGTCACTTGTAACTTCGTAGAGGCGCCTGAACAGCACCTTTACTAGACAACGGGCGGCTCTATTATTCATCTGTGGGGCGGCCGGATCCCACGATCCCATGGTCTCAACCCAAAACGGAAGGAATATGTATCCCTCGCCGAGCGATTCATATTTCCTTCGTTTGAGGTTTTCCGCCGCTGCACCAGCCGCTGTCGCAGTGTTTTGGACAAATAACTTTGTCAACAAATATTTTCTAGGACTGAAGCCTTTGTCTGTGGCATCGTAGCCTGCCAAGCAATATTTTCATTATTAGGCCACGTATATAGTTGGGTCGGACTTTTACACAAAAAATATTTTGTGGTCATTATTTTGTCAACCTTCGAGCAAAGTCGACCTTGCCACGCTACTCGATTGAGCGCCAGCAAATTGTATGAAATTTTATTGCTGGCGTGTTTTAGCCACCAGCGATTTCCTTCGAAAATCCATTATTGTCGAGTTTTGTTTCAAAATTAGTCAAGTGCAAATACCTACGACAATTTTGCTCAATGGAAAATCGACAAATTTAATATTTGAATTTAAACTGAAATCGGTCTTTGCCTTTATTCCAGCATTTATCTGTGATTCCAGCTTATCCATTAAGGGCTGCAATAAAGACCGCGCTGTGATGGCCTGGACCTGAGCTACGCTGCGCTTGCGGTGATCATCATCATCAGTCATAACAGACCGCGACAATAATGTCCTTTCAGATGATAAACTCATAATCACATACCAACCAGACGCTCCTATTGTTAGATTAAATCAGAATAAATTTCGCTGTCTGTTATCCGCATTACGTGTATCGTTTTCAATTACAATTCGGCATTGAAACTTGCCAGGCGTGACTCAAAATTAGACAGTAATGTATAAGGTTACGTAGGAACTAGCGCTAAATCTGTACTAAGGTGTAAATTCAGGTGAATATAAATAGATTCATTAGCGCACCTTATTTTTGGATGTTTGCTTAACAACTAGAATCACAGTCAAGAGATGAGAATAACAAAGATTATAAACATAGAATAAATTATTCTAAGATTATAAAATATAATATTGTGTGCGGATGTTAATGACATAGGTACGTAAATAGATGTAATTACCTAGTTACTTAGGTAAGTAGAATTATTCATACAATAAATATTATGTAATAGTATATAATAACATTCTGTTCGTTGTATGATAGGTAGTTATACTTAGAATGGATGTCGGTAACGATTAGAAAATTCCGCGAGGAACTAAGATGAGGCGTATTCGACCTCACCTGCACAAGCTGACATGTTCTTTGAAATTTCTGCCGCAGCCAACGTGATATCTCTGTCTGCGCGGACATTACAATATGTGACAAGCCTTTCTACCGGGTAACCGGAGTTAGGGTATCTACAAATGTAAAGTTCACTTCCCAAAACCCAATCACCACTCTATATTTTAGTAAAATCTATTACATGTGTGTACACGTGCGAGCTGCTTCACAGGTTTCTCCTGGTGCAGGGTCTACAGAACCTTTTATAAAAAAATCTGTGTAGCCTAATTGAAACTCATAAGTACTTGAGATGAGATGAGATACATGAGAGATGCTTATATCTCTCAGGATGTTGTAACTGGATTTGGATAATAAATATTTGTATTTATAGAGTCAACGGGTTCCTCAAACGTGCTATAATAATGACAGCATTTTTACCAGGATGTGGGAAAACGCAAGTCTATGATACAAGAATGTAGAAGTATAGAATCTATTAAGGCGAGGTCCTATCACAAAACAACAAAAAGTAGCATTTTTCAGCGTTTTGTTCGAAGTGACGAGATTACTTAATCAGGTGCAAAAAATACAGCAGATAGAAAATAAAACTGAAATTACGTTTAACCGAATAAAATTTCGAAAATCTGTCTAAATAACAAAATAAAAAATCGTAAAATGACCCCCTGAAAAACCCTTCTGAAATCAAATGCTCTGAATTTTCAGCGGTAACTACAAATTTTCTTTTACAAATTAATTATCCAGGCTAGTGGTTTATACGGCGAACCAGGTAGTTTTTTTAAGCAAAAAGCAATGAAAAACTACAATTTACCGATTTCTCATCAAGTATGATATGCGATTTTGAACTTTAAACCTTAGAACTTTGAGCGGGACAATACTTATTTCAAATCATGATCAGTCCTCACCTTAAGCCTTTAATACGAGCTTCGAACGACGACCACCTATTTTGAGCACGTTGAACACGTTCCTAGCAGATAATACTGAATACTTAAATCTGTTTACATTCTGTACAAAAATATTATGGTTTCGTTTGCCATTGCTTATTATTATCATTATCGCATACATTAAACATTCGGCCTGAAGAATGATAAAAACTGCAGTTCACAAGTGCTGCCAATTGCATGTCTAATAATTATTGTTTTCAAAGGTCTAAGCAGTTACGATACGAGGCGGTACGGCGCCACAAAGCATTTTATTATAAGTAGAAATTCTTTACGATTGTAAAATGTTTGTATCTCTTCCACACTTGACACTTCTCATCAGAGAGAAGTTGACAGATATACGTATAAAAGCATTGCTTACCTTATCAAAATATCAAAGACATTTTAAAAGGAGAATTCTGTGCAAAATATCAAGGATGCAAAAACAAAAACTGCCATTCAACAACCACCGATCAATACAATTAAACACCGTACAAATTCTCTACGTTTGATGGTCTATCAAATCACATGACATTGGCAAAATTGTGAAACATTCTCGTAGAAGCCATAAAACAAGAATTGAATTGAATACCTTATCAAGCGTTTGTGTAAAAAAGGCTATGTTTTTCCATAAAATAATTTTAGGAGACTGAAATACCTAATACTAATATTGAAAATTGTTTGATGTACCTATACTTACATATCTCTTTTTTTAACCGGGCAAGTGCATAAACCTTATATAATATATACATTTTAGATTTAATTTATTTAAGAAAAGAAAAAGGAGACCTCAAAAGGCGTAAATATAATACATTGGACAGTTGTTATATGTTTGAGCCTTTTGGGGTCGAAACCTTGGGGCCGTGGGGACCGAGCGCTAAGAAAATATTTAAAGATCTCTCTTCTCGTCTAGTCGAAGCAACACGTGACTAAAATGCTGGCCTCTATTTCGCCCAAAGGCTGAGTATTGCAATACAACGTGGTAATGGGGCCAGCATTTTGGGAACAATTCCCACTGGTAGCGTTCTTTTAGATTAGTTTATTTTGTTTATTATTACTATGTAATTTTAAGTCCTATTTAACTGAATTAATTATAGCATTTATTTAAGTATTTATTTTAATTTTGTTTGTAGTTTTAGTTTGTATATTTAAGTTTAGATTATAATTAACTTTATATAATATAGTTTATATAATATTTTTAAGTTTACTTAATATTTCATCATCATCATCATCATCAGCCAGAAGACGTCCACTGCTGAACATATGCCTTCCCCTTCGAGCGCCACACCGACCGACAACGTGCCACTTGCATCCACCGGTTGCCCGCGACTTTCACAATGTCATCGGTCCACGTAGTGGGAGGCCTGCCTACGCTTCGTTTTCCGGTCCGTTCTCAAGAAACTTTCTTACCTACCGGTTATCGGTTCCTCGAGTGATGTGGCCTGCCCATTGCCACTTCAGCTTGCACACTCTGAAAGCTATATCGGCGACTTTGGTTCTTCGATGAATAAGAATAAGAATTATTTTATTGCAATACTATGTACAAAGATGTTCTCAGAATAGGGATTAATGTTCCAACAGTGGACCCATATTGGGTGTGCAATATAATATTACCTTTATTATGAATATCCTCGTTCCGGATTTTATCGCGCAAAGAAACTCCGAGCAAAGCTCTCTCCATTGCCCGCTGTGCGACTCTGAGTTTCTCTAAAAAGCCAGTTTATATTTACTACATAATATATTTACATATATATTATTTTTTGCTGTGTAAGTATATACATATAGTCTTAATCAAATAAAAACTTCAAACAAAATAGTATTAATTAGAGCCATGTATATTTGTCTTAGTTGTAGCAGTAGCAGCGTCTTTGAAAAACGTGGAAAACTTCTTTGTTTCAAAATGTTAAGCCGTTTAGACAAAGGAAAATGGCGGCGGGGAGTCAACGACATTGCGCCTAAAACTGTACGAAAGAATGGTTGTTATATTTCATTGTCACGAAATGTAATCTACTAACGCCTACAGACAGATGTACAGTTAATTTATTATATCTAGTGACTGATTATGGAGCCATAGGTTTTAAATCCTGATTAGATGTGGTATTTGTGACGGTAAACGGTAATTATATATGTAAGGCATGTATGGTACCTGTGATCTGCGGTTTTGTCCGTGATTTCTTAGTTTTTAATATTTCTAAAATAATATCAGCGAGAAGATCTGAAAGACAGTTTTGATAATTTTGTCATGCTTACCCCCGAATACTGAAACGTTAACTTTGACGACAGATTAAGTTTATTGCTGTCTTTGTCACTTGCTTAGTGCCAGACAAGGGCAGTATTAGAATTAATCTGTTGTCAAAGTTAATGAACGTTTCAGTATTCGGAGGTTAGCAGGTTAGGTTATTCGACACTTAAGTACGATCAAGAATCCTAGAATCCTTTATCCTAGTTATAGATTTTTCTCCTCAGATTATTGACTTGACTACATTTTTTGGCCGGATAGATAGTCTTCTGACTACTGACATATCTTGAATGCACCGCGTAAGAAAAAAAAAAACAACGCTATCAAGAAGTTGAACTAGCTAACAACTCAATACCATACCAGAACATTACGTTATAAAGGTCTGGAAAAGAGTAGGATGTAGGGACGATAGGCGGCAATAAGGAAATACAAGTAACGAAGAAATGGACCGGCCAAATCAATCGACAAATAATTGACCGATAATCATTATTATCACGTAGGTACGATGATCCATTTGAACGCAACAAGTGTGATGACCGACGAGACGACAGTTCGTTACACCCAAACGTACCCTTAGCGGATACAATAATAATAATTGAGTCTTATCACCTTGTTATACGGGTGATTTCTTTACTTTTTATGTTTGGGGATTCCACGGCAGTAATGACTGGTAATTCGGACAATAAAGCTTGTGTTCCCAGTACATGGGACCGTAAAGAGGCATCGGTAATGAGGTCATACGGGCGCTGCGAGGGGTCGGGGGAATGTCGTACCATGGGAACTCGCCTGTTTCATCTGTTTTACTGTTACGTTGAAATGTTTTACTGGTACAAATTCAGTTGAAACCTACGTCTATATACAAGGGGTTATTGAAAGGTTCAACAATATTAAAAGGTATGTTGTATGTACTATAATTATGTACAGCTTCTACTATGGGACCAACCCTGAAATCGGTCAAAAAATGTCCAACAGACCCGAAAAAATGTATGGAACAGCCAATTTTCCCCCGCGATTTCAGTGTTGGTGTGTATAGCCCTACTAGGATCTGTAAGCCCCGATGACAAAAAAAAATAAGAAATTGCATTATAATAAAATAATAATAAATAGTAAAATAGTAATAATATAAATAGTATTTTAAAATTGCCTTTAAATCACGAAGTGCATTGCATATATTATACTCGTACAATTCTAGTCAGGGAATTATGGATGATACCGTTGCAACGTTGCAAGCAACAACGACCATACATAGGTGAATACAATATTAGGTTCAACAACGATCATACATAAGTGAATACAATATTATGTTCACAAGGTATGTAACGGTTAAACTCAAGCCTGTTATGATATGCGTGTAACCCTTTAAATTATTCAGTAGGACAAATCGTCACTAAATCTAAACTAACATGGGCCAAGTTGCCCGCTACAAAATTTTAAAAGGTGAATGTTATCCCTGTGACCAGTTTCAGAGTTGGATAACCTGCCCCCTACTCTGTTTTTTAAGTCTACTTTGGATTAAGCTTTTCTGAATCCATGTGGTATGTTCTAATACTGCGACCGTAGAACCATCAGAGGACGGGCAGGGCTTACTCTCCTTAGATAATCCCCTGCGAAGGGGCAGCAGCGTCTTCTCAGTAAAGCGTTCTGTGGTCCCTACCCGCCTACCGAGCGTGAGTGGGGATTAGCCATAAATACACGTAGGTACTGCATCTTAGTTTATCCCAAAACAAAAGATACAATATTGTGACCACAACTCGTAGATGGTTTTTAGGAAAAATTCGCGAATAATCTTGGCTATCCACAAACGTGACACGTTAAAAGTGTTTGCTGAGACACTTAGCACAGATAACGATAAGATAGCCGATAGCCGGTTAAACAACTCCGCAGCTGTACACGATTTTATATAGAGCAGGGTAGTCCTAGCAGTTATAAAATAAGAGGTTATCGTATTTCGTTGTGCCGGCGAATTTAATTATCGTTTTTTAGAAAGGAAATCCAGAGATTAATTGTCACCTGACTGATAATAAACGTTTAAGGCGGAATTAGACGGTTCATTTTTACTTTCATTTTCGGTTCTTCATCGAAAATCTTGACAGAATCACAGACAGAAATCAGAAGACTTGACTTCTTTGATTTATGGCTTCTGTGACACGTCTCGACATGTCAAAGACCTCAGGCACCTCAGGCAGTGTAACCTTTTTTTATGGTTCACGGTGACGAGACGAGCTTCACGCCTGCCCATAACAGTTCAGTGCCACCCCTAACCATGCGCGGCAATACACTGTGCTCGTCGTCCTAAGATATTAGATGCTAATTTCGCTGGAAACTTTGCCCTTTAATCCGGAACACACTAATGTTTGCACACTACTGCTTGGCGGTTGAATAATTGATGGCAAAGGCGTGGTACTTCCCCAGGCTGACTCTGCTGAAGAGCCCTACCACTACAAAAAAAACACATAAAACGTAAAACATGCATGCTACCCTACTTATCGTGTAGCCAATTTCAAAAGTTTTAGGCCACCCCGAGCTTACTCTGTAGAAACTGACTAACTAACCGTTAGAGGTATAAAAGACGACAATATAAAGCCTCAGTTCCGAGTGGGCGTGCGCGCCCCACAAGGAAACTTACTAACTACGTTGTTTTCGAGGCTTTCTCCGGCGGATCCGCGACTGCGCCTTTTGCGGTCGCCATTAGCTGTTTTACAATCATTTACCGCTTTCCTCTCTGTAAATTGCACAAACATAGGAAACTATTAGTTAGCGATATATAGAGTTACCGTTTCTAAAAACTGCATGAGTCTCAAGTCTTAAATTAAAACAGAATGGCAACATTTAATAAACTAAATATTTAATAACACAATCATTCAATACAATTTTTAAGTTCGAATATGAGCTAAATCGGTCCAGGGGTTGTAAAGTTTTAGGGGTCGCGAGGTCTCAGTTCAGCGTGAACTACTAGTTATTATATTCATCATCATCATCAGCCAGAAGACGTCCACTTAGGGCCTCCCCCTTAGACAGCCACACCGACCGACAACGTGCCACTTGCATCCATAGCTTGCCCGCGACTTTCACAACGTCGTCGGTGCACCTAGTGGGAGGCCTACCTACGCTGCGTTTTCCGGTTCATGGTCGCCACTCAAGAACCTTTCTTCCCCACCGGTTATCGGTTCCTCGAGTGATGTGGCCTGCCCATTGCCACTTCAGCTTGGAAACCCTGAGAGCACAGATTAAAGGAATTTCTATTTATCTGTGCCTGAGAGCTATATCGGTGATCGGTGACTTTGGTTCTTCGGCGAAAATTCTCGTTCTGGCTTTTATCGCGCAAAGAACTCCAAGCATAGCTCTCTCCATTGCCCGCAGTGTGACTTTGAGTTTCTCTAAGTTAATCAGAAAAAAATATAACTCAAACTATTTTGCACTTGATGATTTTACAAAACATAAAATATGTATTGTCTTTGTCTAGTTTTTAGTATTTTTCTTTGAACTGCAATCAGGACAATACTGCCTTTATCTCTTCGTCCGTAGCTATTTACCTACCTTCCACAATCGTATGATACCTACAGACAATGTACCGGAAAGAACATTATTATAAAACTGATAAACCGTCGAGTGTGACTTGAGGAATTCAAAGAAATGCTTTTGTCGTACGATGAGGAATTCAACGGGAATCAATTGAGTTGAGTTCGACTGTGAGGTTTAATTTGATTTCCGTCCTCTTTCGTTCGCACGTTCTATCCTAATCCTAACAAATCAATCGAATGAACGAAGCGAACGAACTTTTTTGAACGAACGATTTTTATGTTTTTTGGCATAAATTTTAAATAAGAATTTTGAATATGAGCAAAATAGGTGAAGAGTTTGTCAAGTTAGTTGTGATAAGGTCCTGAGGTTTCAGTCCGGTATCGAACTGAGAACTCACGACACGAACTTATAGCTTATATCTTTTTTAATAACAGGTATGTTCTTTTGTCAATGCCTAGTGGCTAAGATTTTTTCTAATTTTCCACTAAAGCCGGGTTGCACCAGCAGTTAAAACTCCCGTTAAGCAGAAAAATGTGCTACACCATTTTAACTATGGTCAAAATGACAAAAAACACGCGCTGGTTAAACTTCACGGTTAAGGTTACAGTTATAGTTAAAACTTTAACTGGGATTATGGTGCAACCCAGCCTTAGTACACCTTTACTTATTTTTGGGAAGAAGTTTCTCTTTGGTATAATGTAAGCCAAGCCAAACCAAGGCTATCATTATAATTTATAACCCAAATCTCCATGGCTTATATTTCTGTAGGTTATCGCCTTGCATTGAATAAAAATTTTCCTCGTGTAAGTTCTTGGAAGAGCACCAAACTAGTGTATTATAGCTAAATGGCTCCACATTGTCCTGCCTCCGATGTGGGTCAAGGCGCGACACTGTCTGTCGGTTGGGCCCGGCCGGCGCGGCGCGGCGCGGGCGTGAATTGCGCTGATTTAAAAAAAACTATAGGTAGAGCAAAGTGATCCTTTATGACTAAACTAGTCGTTACCCGCGATTTCGTTCGCGTGGACATAAACAAGTATCCTATGTCCGTCTTTGTGACGTAAAACACAACACACACGCCGACCCTTACCTCTTCCTAATAAATCCTCTCCACGCTAAGGTTGCCCGGAAGCGATAAGGCCGCCAATTGTTACACTAGTTTAAATTAGATTTTTGTATTATGTATGTAATTTCAGGCGTGAACAATAAAGAGTTATCTATCTATCTATCTATCTATGTACAGTAACTCCTTATCAAATTTTATCAAGATCCGTTCAACCGTTTAGCCGTGATAACGCGACAAACATCCAGACAGAGACAAAATAACTTCCTATAGTTCGCTAGGTGGCGTTGATCCATTTTTGTGCATTTTTTGATGTTTTGTATGTTTTGTATCAAGATGGAGGACGTTTGCCCATTTTTGTAAAGCGAAAATTCACCAAGTCGAATTTTAGGTACCAATTTGAGATAAATGGGAGCGTAAAGTATACTTAGTTTCGTACAATAAAAAAACCTCGCTGGCCTTTTGTGCTGTTCGTTTAGACAACGAACATAATATTGATATAATTGTGAACGACTACTACGGAACAATATTATAGAAAATCGCTGTTCTAATCTTAGAATCTTAGGCCTACCTATATTCTGAGGTTCTAATATTATTTCGTCGAGAGGGGAATGACATTTTTCTTTGGAACAGCTGATTATTATTTTTGCGGTTTTTGGTCAAAGTAAAAGTGGATAGTAACAGTTGTTCAACGAGTACAATAAAAAGTCCGTCGACTAAACGAAAAACCACTTTGTATCTATTTTTAGAGTTAATACAGTTTATATTTTAAGAAACGGTAATACAACAAAAAAAACTATTAAATCACCCGATTTCTACAATTTTGAATTACGTTTTTTTATAATATATTTATTGTTACCTAAGTCTAGCCGTGAGGTCATTTATCACCTTTACCACTACATCCGACGTGAACGTGTTAATCAGTAATATTTATTGATTTGATGTAGGTATAAAGTTAGTAGACAAACCAAATATCAATAGAGAATATTAAAATAATTGACCGAGTGAGCGAAGCGAACTGCTTTCATCTATCCCTATGTCGGTTGTTGCACTCGACTCGCGTACAGGGCCCGTAGTGCCCGTACCGTTTACCGTAATTATCGCGCGGCAACACGGTTCGTGGTCGCGCAGCGTCGTCGGGTGAACCTAAACATCATCGCTATAAGCATTTCATGGTACAGGCCCAGGTCCTATTTTTCAACCAATCTTGACGAAATTTGCTACAGGTTCTACGATTTTTGAGATTTTTTTAGTCGTCGGCGATTTTATTGGTCGTGTATTTCCCACAAAAAGAGGGGAAGTTTGATAATATTTGGCATAAACATTCGGTACTCAAATCTAAACAATAATCTTGAATACGAGCAAAAAAAAAACGGCTAAGAGTTTGTCACGTCAAGACGACAAAAATAAAGCTATAAAATTGTAGAACTTGTATGCCAAATTTGGCAATATTGGTTGAAAAATACGACCTGCAGCAACATACGGGTAGCTGAAAGTAATTTTTAGATTTGATGGGGAAACACCCTAAGAGAAACACCCCCACCAACCAAAAAACGCCAACGACAAAAAGTACTTTATAATTGTAGAATTGCAATTGTGCAAAAAAGTTTGTGCTCGCGAGGTCTACTGTTCGCAAAACTAATAAACTAGTATTCTAATTAGTAACATTAGTATGCATTTTAATTAATTATGTATAACAGTCATCCCAGTCTATCTATCATGTCATCCATATCTAGTTTCTACTAATTAAATTAGTGACTCACGACAGGCTATACCCAAACAAACCAAATGAATCCTACTATCAAATAAATATTCCATGGTAGACACACAGAAATAAGGATATATATATTTATTATGTACAACTTAAAGAACAGACAATTAAAGAAAACTTAAAAATACTACCTAAAAACTAAAACCTAAAATAACTATTAAAATTAAATGCCCCATAATGCTGGCGGCAATTATTAATTATAATGATTCAGAGAAATGAAGCCGTAGTCATAACAGGAATCTTTGAATAAGAGTGCGAACATTGCCTGACCTGACATCGTGTGAAAGGGACAGCTAGCAAAAGAAACAAATTATTAAGGTTATAGCTTCTCCTTTTCGCACTCCCAGAAACGTATATATAGCCATCTCATTCACACGATGTCAGGCCAAGTCATGTATAGCCACTCTTAATATGTTCGTCTCGATTAATTTTTCCTCTATGGTCTCGCTCGAGCAACAAACTTCGTTTGCGCGATCACAGAACTCCCTGCATTAGAACTGTCAGTCCATACAAAACGTTAAAAATGCACAAAAATTGATCAACGCCATCTAGCGAAATCCATCTATAGAAAGTAACTGTCTTTCGATCTTGATGTTTATCGCGTTATCAGGGCTGAACGAATCTGGATAAAATTGATAAGTAGTTAACTGTATATCACAAAGATTGGACAGACAAAGATTGGATAGGCTTTGATTGTATAGATAGGTGTAGACAATCAAAAGACATAGGATACTTTTATGTTTGATTGTCCACGCGGACGAAGTCGCTGGTAACAGCTAGACCGGACGGACAGACAGACGGCGTAGATATGTTTAATAATGTTATTTATTTTATATTCGCTGCATAACCAAACAGCCTTCGTACAGATAAATTTAACAATAATATTATGATAATATGGATGCCTAGCGAGGCCCAAGGCCATCAGGGGCTATCACTTATAAAACAACACGTTAAGTGCGCAAATTACATACAAACTACAACTACATAAACTATTTAGCCTACTGCATAAAAAAACCAGTTGGATTAACCATAGCCCATTAAAGGTCTATAGATAATCTAAATGTTCAAACCCACTACCAGTTGGCAGCGTACCCAGCATGCTTACCACGCTGAATGGCAATGCTTATGCGTTGACCCAAATTAACGCCAGCATGTTGGTCAACTAGGGAAAATAATGCTCAAATTATCTAACTTAGGTACCTATTAAGGTTACAGACAAGTTATTAAGACAAGCAAACAAAATGAAGCTGAGTTCCTAGATTCTGTATCAGCTTTTAAGCATCTCAGTGCTGGGATATCAGCCTACCCTCCAAGGGTGATCAAGCCATATCCACCACGCTGGCCCAGTGCGGGTTGGTGGATGAGTGACTCGATCATAGCTCCTCAACCTTATTTTGCCCATCGCCCACTTTAAGTTTTTTTTTCCAGAGTCCCCAATTTTTTTTCGCGAATCTGAAACAGCTATTGCCACCATTATAACGTATAGGTATTTGACCGAGTGAGCGAAGCGAACAATGTCTCTGGTCAAAGTTTGGTTTCGTCTGTGTATGTTGGTACTTGCAGATAGATCGTATTTTTCAACTAATTTTAATGAAACTTTGTATACAAGTTTTGCAAAATTCCACCTCTAAAAGGGTAAAATGGACCGCCAAGTTTGTATGGAAATAAAATATTTATTCATGCTAAGCGTGTGCTAAGCCCACAGACTATTCATCTGTGGCTAAGCCAAAGAATTAAAAAAAAAAATTTGGTTTGTGTATAATAAGTATAAAAATAAAGAAAGGCATATCTCAACCGAGGTGTAATATGGTTTTTAATTGTCCTAAATGATTGTATGCAAGTGGCACGTTGTCGGTCGGTGTGGCGCTCTAAGGGGGAGGCCTATGTTCAGCAGTGGGCGTCTTCTGGCTGATGATGATGATGATTGTAGCATTTGCGAGCAAAGCGGTGCGGGCGAGCTATAGTGAGGTAGGTAGGTAGGTATATCGAGGCATTACCAAAGTCAATAATCATGTCGTGTTGCGAATTAAGTAGGTAGTAGATACAAAGTAGGCATAGGTATCTAAATTGTAATTTGTTTCGTTTGACCTATTTGTCACGGGCGGTGTCCCCTGTGCATTCAGTTGATTTACAATATCCGCCGGTGGAACGGTGCCAATTAATTATCTACGTTGTTTGATATGATATACGTTGATATAATTTTAATAGCTGTTCGTTATGTTTAGACAACGGTTCTCTCAGTATTCCATTTTTTCATGATTCGTTTATATATAGAGCCTGTTGCCCTCATATACTATCTCGTTCGTACATTTTAAAGGAGAAGGAAATCTTTTATAATACAAATATTAATGTCTGTCCTAACTAATATTATAATTCAGAGCAATATAGCCGCAGTCGCAATATTTGTATTTCAATTACTTCCTTCAATAGGTAATTTGTAATTCGTATTTTAAATACCTGACGCCGAGGTATTTTGTAATTCGTATTTCAAATATTGAGGCTTCAAAATACAAAATCCTGCTGAAGAAAATAATCTTTCTACAGCCTGTAGAAGAGTGGTTTTATACACTCTCCAACAAGAGGCTGTTTGTTTAAAATTGGAAAAATCTAGTTTTCATGAAAGAAAACTCTGTTAATCTTGTTTTCTTCTACTTTTCAGCCCGTGCTGTCTAGATTACTTATTATATAACTTGTATTTCGTTTGTCAATTAAAAATAGTTAGCTATTTTTAATTGAAATACGAAATACTGTATTTTGTATTTTATATTTCAAATGAATAAATGAAATGCGACCTAAATGCGGTTTTTTATTTGTAGATATTTTAGATTTAATTTATTTAAGTATTTATTTTAATTTTGTTTCTAGTTTTAGTTTGTACATTTAAGTTTAGATTATAATATAATAAATATTCAATTACCTTAAAGATATTTTGTATTTCGTATTGTACTTGCGATACAGTATTTTTAATTTGTGTTTCAATTAAAGCACAGCATGTATTTTGCCCAGCTCTGGATGCAGATGCATAAATAAGCCCATTCCCAAGACATCTCGTGATACATTAGCATAGAGTAGGTACTAGCTGGTCGCGTGAGCTACAAAAAATACTAAGACCTCAAACTACAATAGTAGTGTAAAGTACCTACTACATAGTAGATTACCAAGGTCTGGCTAGTTGAATAATTATAATTTACAAGGTTACGCGGAGCTGTGGTATAAGCCGAAATGAGATAATCAAGACAGTTGGCTAGCCACAGGTAACTCTAGATTCCGCGCACTCAGTGCGATCGCAGCGCACCAAGCATCTGTCAAAATGAACCTATAAAAATTAACTCTCATTGGTTAATTGCTAGACGCGAGTAGCCGTAACCTTGAGATAGCCAATGAGAACTCGCAGTCCCCGCAACTCGTGTTTTCCTCAAACTTCGGTAAGTTTTTTTCGGTTTCGGTCTTAGAATAATTACCTAGGTACCTAGTTATTCTAAGGTTTCGGTGTATATTTTTTTCATAGTTACGTGGTTGGCCCCTTACCAAAGCCCCGTACAAAAAGTCGTTTATAAGAAGAAAATGAGCTCCTTTCGACTTAGTGCTACCGTTCCATGTAACCGTGTATAACTAGGCATATCTAAGGATATACAGGGTTATAAGGAAAGGGTATGCTAAGCCGAAAAGGGCTCATAGTACTCATCAATATGAACAACTTTTACTATGGGTCCAACCCTGAAATCGAGAAAAAAAATAGCTGTTCCATAGAAAAATGTCATTGACACTCGACAAAATGTATGGAACAGCTGTTTTTTTTCTCAATTTGCTTGTTGGTTCCATAGTGAAAGTTGTTCACAATCGTGAGTACTATGAGCCCATTTCGGCTTAACACACCCTTTCCTTATAGCCCTGTGTAATACCTAAATATAGTAGCAAAGTATTGCAAAGCAGCTTCGTGGAAACGCAAGGAGTTTCTTAGAACCTAGTGCTTCATAAATAGAAGTACCTATAACTATAACAAACTTCTATTGAGTGTATTCATAATAATTTCTGTACTTTTCCTATTCTATTGGTACATAATAGTTAGTAGATATAGGAACAGGACTGCGGTGTGTATCACTTCCTTCCTTCCTAGAATATTGAGGAAAATATTATCAACAACATAACTTATACACTTTTAATTAAACACATGAAAGAAAAAATAATTTTGTAGCTAAATGCTTAAGGGACATCTAAGAGATTTCTGGATTTTTGTCCAATAATCCCCTTCACCTCTCAAATGGGATGGTAAGGGTATTTTGGGACTAAAATTCTAAAAATCTCCTTCGCTGGGGATTTATGGACTTTGCTAGTTACCCTAGTAAACTAGGGTAACTAGCATAGTAAGGTATAAAAATAAGTACTAGTGACTAATAACGCCTGTTTCACAAAACTTTGGGCAAATACAAAATTCGTTTTTTTTAAAATACGTTTCTGTTTTATTTCTCTTTACAGCTTGTAACTAGCAGTATATATAAAATACATTTTATTTGCTAGTAGTAAGGATAACAAAATAAATCAAGGGTACCGCGGCATCTTATACCACATGTAGCTCGAACCACGGTGCGAATCGCCCAAGTACTCCAAATTAATTGTCTCTTTCGCACCGTGTTATGAATCGTCTACGGTTTCTCTTGTACTGGGTACATTTGAACCACGGTGTGGTGTGAATCGCCCAAGTATTTTTTTGACGTTAGGTAATTCGGACCTCTGTCAGCAATCATAGTCACTCTCATGTTGTGACACTCTCGAGGTAGGGTTCTGTAGCTGTGCTATAATTAATCATGAAAAAAAAGTCTAATTTGGACTTCAGAATCTGAATATCTAAAGTTCAGATATTTAAAAATGGGACGTGATTCTGAAAAACTGCTTAGAAAGTTTATAATAATTTTGAATTCCAGTTTCAACGACATCCCAGGTAAACATTTTTTTACCCTGTTTTCCTTGTATTCAGAACAGTTCCATTTTTCCGTGGTTGTGGTAAAAATCACAGTAATATTATAAATGCGAAAGTTTGTGCGTTAGTATTTTTGTTACCCACTCACTCCGTAACGGCTAAACGGATTTGCATTATATTTGATATAGCTTAAACCGTGAATTAACAAATATGCTACATTTTATTTAGGAAAAACACACGGTTCTTAAGATAGCTTCTGAAGCCGCGAGGCACTGCTAGTGCTCTACTTATATGTGCACTTAGCGCTGTTGTCCTTCAGACACTAAAAAGTTTCCTAATTTGCTACTGAGCCCTAAACTTATTTAGGTATATAACCTTCAAGCCTCTTGCCAGAGTTAACAGTGGTCAGAATGCTGGCAACCTAACCTTCCACCTCGCTGCTTCCACCCTGGATGACCTTGCTAAGTTTATTAAAAAATGTTTTGTTATTTGAATGCAGTATCTCAAGATTAAAAACCCGATGCTCTTCAAATCATTAAAATAAACTCATAAATATGTATAAAACGTGCCATGTTTATTTATAAAATAACAAGTACATAGAATGCTTAATATACGGTACTGCCAATATGCCATTAATCATAGGTGATAAAAATAGTATAATGTTTACTCCAAGGAGGTTGTGTGCTGTCATCTATCAGCCAGCGCTCAACTGATTTGCAGACTTGGGTGAGGGAGGCACCATCGTATTTCCAGAACAAAAGCGATAGTCTCCCATGGCAAATTTAGAACCAAAATTTGATCACCTCTTCAGATTAGTGGATCAGTAATTTGCTCGACAGCGACACAGATTAGTCAGCATTTACTACTAGTATGTTGCAACCTTGTGTAGTGATGATAAACACGGAAGAGAATTTGGAGGAAGACTGTACTAATAATATAATATATAAACAATAATAGTACAGTGGTTTATCAACAAGCGGAACACTATGGCCTCAGTAGTTACGAGTACCTAACTAGGAGCAAAGCTGAGAGTAACATGATTGCAGCTTGAAGTGGCGCACGGCGGCGGCATTGAAGGACAATAGGTATTAGATGTAATCCTGTAATCATAGTTGTAATTAATAAATAAACATAAACTATATATATGTATTGTGTTCTGTTAGTGTGTACGTCGTCAGAGCGAAAGAATCTCGTTCGTAAATCCTCGGGTGCCCAAGATACAGGCCTAGCCTAGTTTGGGGCCCACCGCAACAACCTTACCTCTTTATTTTGTTTTGTTATTCCATAGAATGTAACCTATATCTATTTTTCAAGTGTATTTTATGGAATTAAATGATTATTATTATAGGTCCTAAGGTAAGACATTCATTTCAAAACAACAGTGGCTCGATAACTACTTTCAAAGCCGCTTTCGTACTTCACTGATTCTACATTTAATTGCTTAAAACTTGCCCAGTGAACATTACCAGTATATTTTAAAAGGGTTCTATTCTGAAAAACCTCGTTTTATCGTCTTTATCACAGCGGTTTCAAATGAGAAGGAACGCAGGCGCCCGGCTGAAGCACATAACATTATTTGCACCAAAAAAATACTAAGTTATTTTTTTTTCCAAACAAACAAAATATTGTTTTGGGAATGTATGAAGGTTGTGTGAAAAGTCAAGAAACAAAAATTGTTGAGTATGATGTGAGGAAGCCGCCTGCGCGAGGTTTTGCGTTATCTCAAAGGCACCCTGTATATTAATATCTCCTGTACACTCACATCCGACGTATGGCCTTGTAGCAAAAAAACTTGTGAATACTTAGTGTATGTAGGTAGCTACTCTTTGGCCTAGTGCTTCGCTAGCTTCAAGGCAAGGCTTAGTTTTTTCGACCATGACTCAGAATACAGGGTTATAAGGAATGGGTATGCTAATCCGAAAGGGATCTTAGTACTCATCATTATGAACAACTTTTACTATGGGACCAACCCAGAAATCGAAAAAATATATCAGCTGTCCCACACATTTTGTCGAGAGTTATTGACATTTTTCTATGGAACAGCTAAAATTTTGTTCGCGGCGTCAGGGTTGAGCCCATGCTAAAAGTTGTTCATAATGATGAGTACTAAGATCCCTTTTCGGATTAGCATACCCTTTCCTTGTAGTCCTGAATAAAAGTATTAAAAAGCTTTATTCCACAGAATATAACAGATACACAACAGATACTAGTATTTATACCTACTAACGAAGCCTCTATGTGTTTTGACGTGCTAATGGCTCGGCCGACTTCCGCAGTTCGGCATGACTGTGAAAAACGATGTTTTTGTTTTTTTGAATGGGTAATTGAAGAGTGAGGTCGTGCTCCGACGGAAACAAACATGTTTAACTTTTATATTAAGACAATTTCTGGCAACATTTAATCATCAAGGCTACAATGCGAGTGCGACCAGATCCGTTGGCAAAACGAGGCAGAGGTTCACCAAAATCTTTACACCTACACATAATCGGTAGCAATTAGCCCGGGTACAAATGCAACCGGGTCCATTTAGAACGGACTCAAATTTTCGACTGGTGTGGTAATGGTAATATAATGGTGGTGATTTTGTTCAAAACTCACACCACCGTGAGTTTTGAACAAAATCAGCTCTCCTGCTAATTCTTGCATAGATGGTAGGTGACATTGAGATTCACCCTGTGTTGGACTGCACTGCGCTCTTCACTCCTACTGATCAGGAGCTATAATTTATGGTTGGGCTCCCCAAATTGTATGCAGATTTCTTAGGAATCGAAATGTCACATCGATGTAATTAGATACTGAAATATGTGAATTTTCGAACCTTTTGCATTTGTTAACGCGACAGAAACACAATTGAAATATATTTCCTTGACACTTTATTGTTTTCGAAAATAATACCTTTTTGCTAGATTGTTGTCTTCTTCTGTGACATAGATATGTAATATGAATACTCAGCGAAGGAATTAAATAAATCAAATCGCTGCTGACTCTCATTAGTAGTCACCCATTTACCTACATATTATCTCGTAAGGCCCAGGCGAATGAATATTTCAAATGGTAGGTACGTGTACAGAGTCTGTGGTGCGTACAAGTACATACTGCGCACCATCGTGAAAACAGTCGAAAACGACCCGCGAGTTGGCTACGCCCTGCATCGCACTGCTCGGCGCTACTGAGACTTTTACAGTACACGGCAACACGCGCATACCTTACAGATACAAAGACGCGCTGAAATGCGACACAGTTAGTAAAGATTTTAGTGGATAGCATCAATCTACAAGTATCAAACGGAATGGGACACAATGTTCAGAACACCGTCTCTAGATATGAATATATCAATGTATCATACCTTATTTATTGTCTTGCAGTGTACTAGTGGTCTCGGAACAATACAGTCAATCCTACCTTTATTTATCAAGCAGCTAGACATCATGCATCCAATCCTGAAACCTGTATTGTTGCGAAACGTGTCTACAATGGGTGCCGGCGGCGCCAGCTCGTCGGGTTTGGAAACTGGCGCTAATTTGCTCAGCCCCACTCCACTACGTCCGGCATACAATGTCTGTAGCTGTAGCTATAGACATAGAGGCATACTCAATAAAACGTTGTTTTAAACTTTCCCGGTTGTTTACTACATTTAAAGTAGAAATTCGCGTTGAAATTATACCTAGCGATCCCCGAAACAAGCGGTGGATGCAAGTGGCGCATTGTCGGTCGGTGTGGTGCTCAAGGGGGAGGCCTATGTTCAGCAGAGGACGTATACTGGCTGATGATGATAATGACTTGCCTGCCTACAAAATTTCACGAAGATTTCACGATCTGGTAAGAATCTGATCAGCAAAAATTCGGCAAATAATAAGCCGAAAAGGGTAGAGGACACAATAACAATTTAAAATTGCTCAAAATTCATTCATGCAATTTGCTCTTGGCAATCGTGCACGGAATATATAATCGGAATATGTGCGAGATGTCAAAGGTGTAGTGGTCTGTATACTCTGTACACAATCTTATCCGTAGAGTTCAAATAAAGAAACTAAACAGTTTCTACGAGTGACTGCCAGTTTTGATCAGAAACTACGATGGAGCCTCCACCTCTAAACAGGAGTTAGTCAAGTCAGAGTTAGTGAAGCCGCTATAATAATGTATCTGTATTTAATTAATTTCATATGAAAACTGTGTATTTGATGTTACCAAGTGTTGGGCTAACCCAGGGTCCGAATAAATGAATTGAAATGATTTGAGTCGGACTGTTCTAAACATAAATGTTCATAACTCTCTATGCTAAAATGCGAGTTGGAATAATAAATAGCCTCGGGCAGTCTGCCAAACCGATTTTCACAATGTAAACTTTACCTTGACTTTATGAACCGATGTTGTTAGACCTAACGACTTCAGAAATTGCTCCTCCTTTAAAAAATCTCCTTGTGTACATTATTTCATGGGCGTCTGTATAATAGGTATAATGTAATGTACAACACCATATTTGATGACACGTGTACGGGGAGGAAAGCACAGCCAGTAATTCAAACTGTGAACATTGAGCATATTGTCAAAAAAATAATAATATATATATAGCAGGCAGTTATTGACTGTGGAAAATTTTATTATTTTAATGCCCACTGGCCGGATAACGCGGACTAAATAAGTGGTTAAGGGGATTTCTGGATGTTTATCCAATAATCCCCTTCCGCCAAAATAAAGTAATTGGTTAAGGGGATTTCTAGATGTATTTTCCAATCAATAATCCCCTTGTTCCATAATAAAGTAAATGGATAAGAGGATTTCTAGATTTTTTCTCCAATAATCCCCTTCCGCAAAAGTAAAATAAATGTTTAAGGGAATTTCTACATTTTTTGTCCAATAATAAGCCTTCCGCCTCTCAAATGGCACGTTAGGGGATTTTTGGATGAACAAGTAACCTTGAAAACCGCTCATTGGTGCGTGAATATCGATATTATGTAGAATGAAGCTCAGCCACGGGACCACTGATCACGCACAACATACCTACTAACTATACAATCCCCCACGCTATACATTTTACTTCCACGATGCTACTACAGACATGAGTCACCGTTCCTAGAACTCACACGCGACAAGAATCCACTCTCGTGTCCACATCCGGGCGGTAAATAACAGGTTGTATGCACTGTGATGTGACTGACAATATGAATGGACAAAATATTGAAGTTGTTAAGAACAGTCAAAAGCCATAAAAAATATTTTACAGATGGAGGGACTTTAAACATAGGGTACATATTTATGTATCGGTGCTTGCTGCATGGGATACCGAAAAATATTAACGAATTTTTAAATTCTGAGTAAATATTTTTTATTTATTGTTTTCTAACTAATATAAAGTATTGCTATGAAAACTGACGTAGTTTTGATACATTCTTATATAAAAAAAAGGGAAACTCACGTTAAATTAAGTCGGTTATTCCGACTATAGTTTCGATCACATTCGGTGACCTTTATCACACATTTATTTAATTTTATAATATTAAAACTTGGATATGTAGCGTCCTCGTAATTTTGTTAAGTCTAAAGTGCATATTATATTTAATTAAGAAAATAAAGTGGCATTTATTTGCCTCTTAGTGGCAAATAAAGAATATGAATATGCTAAGCGAGACAAGCGCGCGACCTCGTCTTGCTTTGCCAAACAAAATAATCTTTGTCTAAGCAAAATAATATAAGGTAATTCAAAGACAAAAGTAATTTTAAAGTTAGATCAATTAGAGAGATAAGTTCCTGTTTCGTCCTAAATTTGGTAGACTAAAGAGTTCCTATTTCACCCCACATTGAAAGATTACTTAACCTATCCGAAGGTTAATAAAAATGAACACGAATCTGTAGCTTTTTGGTTAATAATCATATCAAAGCTTTAGTAAAATCTAAAAACATAACTACAAGCTTTACTTAGAAATAAAATCAACTACAAGTAGGCATAAATATTAATTATGCGGGTAAACATCAGAGAAATCTTTATTAGTCACAAATTTAGACTACAGTAAATAGTTAAAGATATTTGGATTTTTTTTCGTCACAGTATAATTAAATTTTACCTATTTTATTTAACTAAGGATCCTAAAATACCATACTATCATAATAGATAATTATAAATATTTCCTATAATATAACGGAAAGTCCTATGAACTACAACTAGACAAAGACAAGTGAAAGAAATATTTTTTTTCTGAACGCACCTGCATCCTGCATCCGGGAGCTGGTTACCTTCTCTGGTCATCTTACCATTTACAGTGTACCGTTGCAATGCTGTATTCTAGCAATTGCAACTTGCACGTGCGTATTGGACTGTATGATGCAATGCCTTGCAATGCTTGTTTGTGTTGCACGTAGCGTTACCTTTTTAATACCATTATGTTTATGGTTGACAGGTTAACCGTGTGACCACAGCTCAGATATTAACATAGCGAAATAATGGCGGCAGCTTGGTCGATGATAGTAAACACGCTTAGCCTGGATTTAGATCTGGCTCTCAAGTAAGGCTAACGGAACACACTATGACACACCATTGAAGTTGTAAGGCGACAGATTTTCAATTTGTAGCTTTACGATCGATGTGGAACTAGCTCTAAGAAAATGCACAAAAAGATTCATCTATATAGCAAAAGTCCTACACTTTAGCAGAAATTATAGAAGTTATATTTTGAAAAAGTAGGTATATATATATGCTTATTATTTCTGCACCAATTATCTAAGTCATTGTTATGTTTTTGCGATTTCACATGTCGATAAAAATTGATTTTGTGAAGTAATAAAAGTACCTATACCTACTTCCATGAGCAGACTACATCCTTTTTACATCCACCAATGACAGGTGCGAAAAATCACGTCATATTACGTATTTTTTGAAAGCAATAACAAATCATCACTACCAACTTAGTTACAAAGAAATTACGCGATATCAGATACCCGGTATCTGAGCGTATCTACAGATAGGTAAATAAATAACAAAAATATTCCAATACTATCTACATACTCCTAGCTAATCTTGGCTTATTTTTACGAAATAACTGCGTAATAGTGCTAGCTAGTATACTATATTCAGTTTACGTGTGAGTTTACGTAAGTTTGAAATAAATAATTATCTAAATTATAAATAAAACAATATCGAAAATTCGACTGCAAGATATAACTTATGTCAATCCAGGCGTAAAGAAGAATCCAACGACATCTCACTCGTCAAAATCAGTCAAGCTGTTAAGGCTATATACAGGAGATAAATGTAGCAAATAGACATACTTACATACTCCCCATAAACTATTATCGTTCTTGGGCAGTCGGGTAATAAAAACACGAGCCCAGAATGCAGGCTTAGAATTTTGTAAAATAATATCCATGTCATTTCGTCAAATTGTAATAAGCCTGAATTCTTGAGGCTGTCTGGAAGAAATCGCTTTAGGCGATAAGGCTGCCCATTATGCTACGGTTTTTTAAATATGTTTTTTTTTTTTAGGTTTCTTTTTGGTGTATAATAAACTTGTATTGTAATTCTTCTTTATCTTAAAATGGTAAGAGACGCAGAATAACTTTGCTGCCGAAAGAAACACAACTTTTCACCTTTCGACAGCGAGAAAAATGTTAAATGATATAATTATATGCAGTCGTCGTGCTGGCCAGTGCGATTATTCTAAAAATGTGGTTGGCGCTTTTCAGTATAGCTGGCGGTATAGAAAGGTACAAACTTTTAGAATCTTTCCACGAAAACATATAACATGCACTTTTGCATTCAGATTTCTTATGATAGAACAGAATATAAACAGATGAATGTAATATGAATATAAACAGAATCTTGCCGAGGTTGTGAGGTGAAAATATTTTATCTCCATACAAACTTGCAAAATTCGCTTTAGGCGATAAGGCTGCCCATTGTATTGCCGGATACTTAATTATTGTTTAGTTTAAAATTAATTATATTTTCAGTGTCTAATAAAGTTATAATTGTATTATATTGTAAACTTTGGGGGTCCATTTAATCCTTTAGGGGTGGAATTTCGCAAAACCCATTGTTATTGTTCACCAACAGTCCTAGATCATTTGAGGAGTATTGTTATTGAGTTCTAACACGTCTCTATCATAAGCGGTTTTGTCTGTGCGGTGATTCCTAGAAAATGGCTTGTTCTGTTATATATAGATATTCACTGGTCCATACTTTTTTATACTAAACATCTGAAACTACCACGAATGGTCTGGTCGAATGAGAGTATATAGAATGCAAAAAAATCAGTTTTTTTTTATTTTGTTTTTTTTTTTAGAACTACCCATTTAAATAGGTGTTTTTAATTTTCTTTTGATTCTTATTAATACAAAATTAAATTGTATGATTCAGAACATTCAAAACGTAAAATAGATAAAGGTGATAGAAAAAATAAAATAGAGAGATATATAGTATAGATAGATGTAGATGTATAGATAGATAGATAGATAGATAACTCTTTATTGTTCACACCAGAAATTACATGCATAATACAAAAATCTACTTAAAAACTAGTGTAACAATTGGCGGCCTTATCGCTTAAAGCGATCTCTTCCAGGCAATGTATACATATATATATATATATATGTATACATAGGAATACGTTCTGATATCCCATTTCCCGATGCAACCTCAAATACTGGCAAAATAATTCATCTCTATTTCGTGTTCTTGTAAAGTTGAAATGCCAATAAAAACTGATTGACATTTATACGTGGTCAACATACCACAATTTATTATGCCACATACAAAATTATTTATTATTATTGCCACATACAAAATTTAGTTGATTTCTATACCTATAAGTGCAGTGTACATCACAGTTGGCAAGAATGCGTTCCTAGAATGTGTTCCTAGAATGTAACCATACCCAGTCAGATAAGATAGGTATTTGATTTAGCCGTGCAAATATTTGTGCGTTTTAGAGTTCATAAATGATAATAACCTACGTTAGGTATAACTGAACCACATCTTTGTTTCAGATAGCACAATCGCGGTCTTTAATATCTAGTACATCTTTGAAATCTCCATGTCGAAGAACATGTGGCATTCTTTTGATAACGTTATTGGTTATACTTACCTACTGGGTATTCTTTAGGTACCTTTCTATGTTAGATAATGACGTTTTGCATGATAAGGGAAATTTTACCTACTTGAATTCCGTAGCCTCTGTGATGTCCCTTCCAATTAATAAAATTAAAAAAAAAGGTGACATTTCGAGTGAAGCCACGAAAATTTCAACGTGCATTGGGTCATAGAGAAATTACTTCTATGTTTAGCTTATCTATGCTTGCTGGCGGGTAATCCTCTTTTGAAATTATCAAATACTAGTAGTTCGCGGCGAACTGAGACCTCGCGATCCCTATATCTTCACAACCCCTCGACCGATTCAGCTCATATTCGAATTTAAAAATTGTATTGAAATGAACTACTTGCCCACAAAATTTCATGAAAATCGGATCAACGGTTCGCGAGCTATCATCGGAAAAATATACACACAAACATACATACAAATGCCGATTTGTCCCAGTAAGCTCTGAGACCTTCGCTTCGCTCGGTCAATAATGTTTATTGCCAAGAATAACCCATATTCTAAGGTTTATTGTTAATATGGATAGTGTGATCTGTGTATGGATATTACCGACTTAACGTTTGGCCACTTATTGATATGTAGGGCCAAACGTAAACTGCCAAATAAATATGAATCCCAAAATAAGCTAGTTTCCTTATAATGACTGGACCAATTCTACAATCGGGCTTACGACAGTTACTTTTCCCACTTTACTGCAACGTAGAATAGCTTCATTTTATAAGCAGTATTTTACGTTATTTATTAGTTAATAAAACTTACTTACTTTTACTTATTTAATAATCAGTAAATATCATCTGTCTGCGTTCAGACTTCAAATAATATAATAAAACTAACGCCTACTCAATGCTATTAAAGTATTACTTACTAGCTGATTCTGATACTAGCTTGGACTTTGTGTTCTCCTAAATAAATAAATATATTTTCTAAAATGTCTTCAATGTACAGTAAGTACCTATTATAAGTATAGATATAGATAATATTTTATGATTTTACAGACACACATTAGGAAGTGTTTCGTCGAGTTGTGTAGGTGTGGCTGAATTTCAAGGATGTACGCCACTCCTCGACGCGACAGTGCGTGCTTAATCCAATAACGCCTCTTTCAGATCTGTACGCACAGGTTGATGCGTTCTATGGATTGAGTTTGTTTTATTCTAGTCTTTATCTCAATCGCTTTAAGATTTATTTCATTGTTTTACCGTTGTTTTTCTACACTGCGTATTTTGACAGTTCTATGCTTACTTTGGCAATTTTGTGTTTAAAACTTTAGTGATATGGAAATAGAGTCGAGCGTAACATAAGCTCTGAGCGATTTTCGCCTCCAATGCGTGCAAGTGCGTGCTTAGGTGTGAAAGGTGCCTAATGGACAGTTCAACATGTTCTATTATGATTTACGAAATGTAATGAACACAGAATAATAACTAGGAAATTAACATTATTTTCCTAGCGGCAGAAACACACAAATGAGGTCTACATTTTTAATTGTTATGAGATATACATTAGATTAGATGTAGATAATTCATCATTCTTGTACTTCAATTAAACTGACAAGGAAAAAAATACGGAATAAGAACATACGGGCTCAATTATTGGAAATAGAAAAGAGATGAAAAAGAACTCTGGCGTGTCTTGTTATTTTATAAACATCTAGGTCATGAATTACGTAGAAATGAAAAAAATAAATGGATATAATCCTAAAGAGGTAAAACAGAAACAAAAAAAATAGAACAAGGAAAGTAAGCAACGCACCGGAGGCAGTGATTGTTATCAGATGATCCTGATTGCCACTTCTCTGCGTATATAGTTTATATAAAGTCGCTTTTCGCGTCTGTCCCTCTGTCTGTCTGTCTGTATATCCGCTAACTACTCCAAACCAAGGAACGGATTTTGATGCGGTTTTCACCATCAGTTACATAGATAATATTTCACGGTATGTTTATATGCTCGGAGTGTCTTTGCGCGATAGAATCCGGAACGAGGATCTTCGCCGAAGAACCAAAGTCACCGATATAGCTGTCAGAGCTTGCAAGCTCAAGTGGCAATGGGCAGGCCACATCACTCGAAGAACCGATAGCCGATGGGGAAGAAACATTTTTGGGTGGCGACCACGTACTGGAAGACGCAGCTTAGGCAGGCCTCCCACTAGGTAGACCGACGACATTGTGAAAGTCGCGGGCAAACGATGGATGCAAGTGGCACGTTTTCGGTCGGTGTGGCGCTCTACGGGGCGGCCTATGTTCAGCAGTGGACGTCTTCTGGCTGATGATGATGATGAAGAGGGCAGAGGGCGGGTCGATAATTATACTATAAAAACAGAAATCATTTTAATATCTCCTAACTTCCCAAACACCGACAAAAATATTGAGTCTCCATTTACGAAAACTGAAATGTAATAAAGTATGTTCAGCTAGAAGCTCGAAGAAATCGAACATAAATCACCCATTTTATTTACTATCTCAATATCGTCTGGCATTGAAGGCGAGGCCAAGACAGAAACGTCTAGATAAAATCGTGAGTTGGTAATCCTAAGTGCGCTATAACTATATGTACCTACTGCCTAGATTTATGTTCTAGGTTTCATGCTTCCGGATTTGAAAGGTGTTAAAAGATCAAGCATAATTTTATTTTAATATTGTGATTAACACGCTAAGTCATAATTTTGGGGTTTTTCGTGTATATCCTATGATTATTTATCCATAACAAATTTATCGCATAACAAATTTTAAATTAAAAAGTAAAGTAAGAATTCTACCTGCTGTTAACTGGACTGTTCCTGGACTAATGACATTTTAAAGTTTTCAGCAGTATTTGCTTGCTGGCTGACTAGTTTTTGACCATGTCAGTAGACTGCTTTGTATTATGGACTGTATGGTCTGTAGTCGGAATTTTAGCATTTATGCTCTAAAAAAATTGATAGACAGATGCCATCTAATCGATTAAGCCCACTTCACGAAAAAAAACTTTTTTTTTTCATTCTAAATTATAATACGACAAGATTTAAGATAGGAATATGTAGGAAGGATTTATTTTAAATTCACAAAACTATTCGGATAAAACTACCTATATTCAGCCTTTATACATAATATTACAGCGTAATATAATTCATGAGACAACATTATTATATTTGGTCACACTGATCCGGAATGTGGTTGTTTCTAGCATTATTTTATAACCATAAATGATTATACCCAAGTACTTCCTGCACAGCACACTGCGCTTCTGATAATGAATCTAGGTAACCTACATGCTCGTTTCAAGCGATTGCACAACATCAATTATTGTTCTCAATTTATGCTCATAACAATAACGGTTTTTAACCATTTATTTTACGTCTCGTTTTTAACCGATAACCGAGGGGTAGAAAGGTTCGATGTCATCCCAACCAGTTTGATAGTCCAATCCATTATAAAATCTTATAAAGATAGTAGTAGATATACATTTATCTTTATAACTATGTCAAATGATAATTATCTGACTAATTACTCTGATATAGAATAGATACCTATAAGACTATGAGTTTGGTCCAAATGTACTTCAATTATTGAAGAACAGTTCGACCTAACTTATCTGCAGAATAGTATCAGATTTTAGACGTCTGGACGAAGTTTCCCCTCTATTGGGGGGATGGTTGTATAATTCTTATCAACTAATGATGGATTAAATGGAATTGATAATTTATATACACATTAGCTGTGGCACAGTTATCTCACTCGCACATTTGCATGTTTTTGTCGTCATTGAGTTGATATATACTTACTACCATAGGGAATAGATATTCTTTGATACTTCGTACCTAGTTCAACGGTTTTTGTAGATTTATGTAGAATGTGAATCACCAAAACTGTACAAAAACTGAAAGTTGTCATAAGACGTTTAGATATGGAAACAAAATATATTTTCGTGATTTCGATCTCCTCGATATGGTCAAATTAAAAGACAAAAGTACTATGGTGTCGTTGCGGTGTATTGTGAAGTGTTTTTAGGGCAACTTTAAACTCAACTACCAATAAAAACTAGATCTGTAACAATTTAATAAATAAAGAACTCTCACAGTTTGTTTTAAAGCACCTTTTGCTTTGTTTCGCGGATAGTATGACAAACTTATTTGTAGAGTTGTTCAAATGGAGGAATTAAAAATGTACAAAAGGCAGCTGTTAGTTTTGTTCAAAAAATACGATGGAAGCACCGCCACCTAATTGTGCAGCCATGTTGGTCATTCGGTGCATTCCATTATTGGGATGAATGAATACATTCTTTGTTCGGCTCATTTACATCACTAGAAAAAAGAAGTGGCGCATTCCTAAACATTCAGTTGCAAGGTGAATTAAAATTTTAAAAATATTTTTTGGTAATGACAATGACGATGCTGTCATTTTGACAGCTTGTTAAATTAGCTTAAAATTTGTCTTTGTTAAGTTTGTCTATCGAGTAGTATTTTCATCATATATTTAGTACATAGATAGATTTGTCTCATAAATAACAATTTATTATTCTTATCTGTTAGTAATATATGTACATTAAAATATGAAACGTGTTTATTTTATATCTGAAATGAAAATGTGTATTTCCCGAAAAGTATGTGTTTTAATCTAGAGCACACATATGTACCTACTAGCTACACCCCGCGGTTTCACCCGCTATTCTACAGAAACCAAAGAAGACCGGGACAAAAAGTAGCCAGGGCGTGAGCTTCCTCCATACCAAATTTCATTCAAATCTGTTCAGCCGTTACTGAGTTGAGCGGGAACAAACACACTTACATACTTACTTACACACGGTTGGTTGAGGCGACGAATGACCAGAATGCTGGGGCCTATTTTGGGCAAAAACTTAGCAGCCAGCATTCTGGCCACTCTCCCCTCCACCAAGAGGCTTGTTGATTAGGTTTTTGTATTTATTTATATTTGTTTTTAATTTAAGTTGTTTTAATTTTAAGTAGGTAGTTTGTTATATTTCATTGTAAATATGTAGGTATATATAAAGGTAAATAAATATTATATGTAAATGTTAGCAGATATCACAATATAATTGTTATTATTTTGGAATAAATCAATAAAGACAAATTCACTATTTTTTGTAGATAAAAATATTGCAACTCCTCATGATTAGATAATAAGATTTTTCGGGTACTGCGGCACTACATGTAGCTCGGACCATGGTGCGAATTGCCCAAGTTCTGTTTAATTGGCTCTTTCACACCGCGGTATGAATCGCCTGCGGTTTTCGTTCTCGCTTTATATTTCTAGCTTTATAGTTCTCGGTATTATTACCTACCTACCGACTTTAGTAAAGCTAGCTAACGTTCGGCTTAGGAAATGTACTTACTTACTGAGTCAGATGAAAATCCTACCGAACTTACGTACTTTTAGCGGTACTTACCTATTTAACTGTTTAGTTTTACTGCGGTTTTCCGTGTAATATTTGATCTCGTATTGCGTCTTTTTGGGAAGGATTCAGAGGTCGAATGACATTGTATACCCATTTACTGAAGAGCCTTATCCCATAACTATATTGTGGTATAATATAGATTCTGGATATCTGTCCATCGGACCTAAACCCGAAGCTATAATTATTATAGCGCGAACACAGAAAAGAGAGGTAAAAAATTTTAATTTTAAATAATCTTATACAGAGTGTATGCTAAGAATTCCAAAAACAGTTGGTTTTATAACTAAGATTTTTACTTTTATAATTTATCTTCTTTGTATGTTTTTTCTTTACGTTGAAATAAATTATCTTATCTTATCTTACTATGAAAACTGACGTGTTTTTTTTATCTTGTCTTATTGTTAAATGATTGACTAATTTATAATCATATCCAGTTGGAAGAAATCCACTGGTGAACAAAGGTTTTTTTTTATTATTATTCATCCTTATTTTTGTTTATTATTATAATTGTTACCCACTCACACAAAGATTGCGTGTAGAGCGCGCGGTTGGCAGACAGCTCGTTCTTTCTTGATGTGAATTGAGCCTATTTTAATGAATGTTTACAAAGAAAAATCGTGTGTGTGGCAGGTTCGCCTTGACACGGGTGGGCTTGGGACCCTGTCAGTCACTGTTAAGTACGACCAGTATTCTCCTTATATTAACAGAGATTATAATAAATATCATGATTTTGTTAGATTATTTAATACGAACCTTTTAATCGAAATAATGTTAACCTATCATTACCACCTCAATAGCTAAATAATGTTAGTTAAATTAAATTAATTACGTAAATTTACCGGTTTTATTTCATTAAACGGTGACTAAAATATTTAAAGATAAAAAAAAGAGCTCAGGTATTGTATAATTTCTAGTTTTCTACGTACTTATATAAAAAAAACATTATAAAGTTTAAACTAAATTACAATATTTATTTATAAGGGAAATCACATGTTAGACCTAAAATTCAAATAGTTTATTGTTTATTTTGCAAAAGGTAAGTTTAGCGCTATTATTACATTTATATTGCATTTAAATTAAATAATCGTCAATATGACTACATATAATTATATTTTTTTCGATATGATAACAGCACAGATATCTGTGGATATTAGTCAAACAAATTTCGAATAAAATTTTCCTATTTTTTTTTAACTACGCAACATAATAAAAACTACAAAATTACAAATTGCTGATTCAAGTAAATCTCAGTTTCAACGGTATTTATTTTTTGATGTTATAAGCTATTAGCAAAAAAAGCTTTATTATCTACTAGCTGCTCCTCGCGGTTTCACCCGCTATTCTACAGAAACCGAATATTTTTCCGGGATAATCCAGGGTGTAAGCTAACTCCATACCAAATTTCATTCAAATCCGTTCAGCTGTTACAGAGTTGAACGGGAACATACACACTTACATACTTACCTACTTACACACTTACACACAAACTTTCGCATTTATAATATTAGTGTGATGCTATTTGTATTATTAGCAAGTCTGCAGGTATCTGGAGATCACCTGTGTCAAGTAATTTTGGCAACTTTTTATTACGACACATTCATGATCTATATGTACATCAAATTACATTTAGGACATATTGCACTTGTCTACTTTATCGGCTCATATTGCGCAAGTGGTACAGTAAAAAAATGTGTCTTACACCAATTTGTTCAAGTTATAAGTCTATAAAGGTTTCAAACAAACAGAAAGACAGACAGACATGACGAACTTATAAGGGTTCCTTGTAGTACTGCGGAACCCTAAAAAAGAGAACAAAATAATACTTAATTAATAATCCTTGACCGAAATATTGTTACAAAATGCGTGCATCCGTCTACTTTCTCCGACCGCGCAACAACTCCGTTAAACTATCTGCTAGTCCATTATAACCTGAACCTAGCAAAACCATTCAACTTTATTCGCTTATCTTTCGAATAATTATTTAAAGGTGACCTTTACAATAATTGTCGTTTTTCCATAGGTATGTAACTTCAATTGTATTTACCATAATTTAACCCACTCAACTGCACATACATCACATTTTAAAAAACGTAATGAAAATAACAACAATAAAATGCGTTCGGTAATTATTAATTATTTATTTAAGTATATACCTATACGTGTATATTACGTATCTCGAAACAGGTAAAGTATTATGTGAATTCGAACAAGATACAGTGGTACCTACTACCTACACCATTGTTCTCGTCTCGTCCCATACTGACAGGTCTCATTAAAATGGTCGTTTCAAATCTTCGGTTTTCCCAGTTGAAACGAAACGCTAAAATGTTTTGTTTTTTACGGACATACCACACTGAATGTAAAAGCTGTGTTGAGTGCTGCCACCGTACCCCTTTTTAAGCTAGATCTAGCACTTTTTACTGTAGTTGTACTCGTTTTTCGCCCGAAAGGGACAATCTAGCTCTTTTCAGCTCTTGATAAAATGATTCACAACAGGAGAATACTAGGTAGCAAAATTAAAAAAATGGTTACTGACTATATTTTACTTAGTTTTGTTTTAGAAAAGAAGAATGTAAGTGTTTTTTTTACATTCGGTACCTGCAACACTTTTAGCACGTTTTCCTAGCAAACTAGATCTATCTAGTGTATTGGTTTGTTTTAGAAGAGATAAATTATTATTTTTTTATATCCTGTACTAGGAACAATAATTCTTATGCTATAGCTATTATCCTACTAATTTAACTTGCCTAATGAACCTATTGTTTAGTTAAAAATTATTATTAAATAGTTTTTTTCTTCTTTTTTTACCCCTTTCTCAACCAGATTTAAGCATTTCTAGACAAGATAACTTCGTTTAAAGACTCTCTTCAAAAAGTAAGGTGGCAACATTCGTAATTAGGTAGAGGTTAAACCATTTAAGTTTGCGTAATTTCAAAAAACAAATTCAATATAATAAACCATGTTTGCTTACCTACTCCACTCCATACGTTCTTGTAGTTTGCTGTTTGTACGGTAGGTACTCTTAGCGAAACGTTAGTAAGCAGACGACGCCGACGTGATTAAACGCACGTACTGCCATTGAGTTTATATTTTATGTTACCTATTGAAACGTATCCTACAACATAATATTTATGAGAGTAGTGTAACCACAATTATTTTTCAATTGTAGGCATTGTGATGGGTACGATCACAGGCATTTCTCCTTCAAACCTTCAACAACAAGTAATCTCTATATATGTATTTATATTTGTATACTAGCTGCGCCCCGCGGTTTCACCCGCTATCCTACAGGAACCATTGTTTTTTTCGGGATAAAAAGTAGCCTATGTGTTTATCAAGTGTATAAGCTACCTCCATACCAAATTTCATTCAAATCCGTTCAGCCGTTATAGAGTTGAACGGACAAACACACTTACCTACATACTTACACACAAACTTTCGCATTTATAATATTATAGTGTGATGTGTAAAATGAATCGCCGTTCATTAGTCTCGCTCTAAAGCTCAAAAACAACGGCTGATGTTGATGATATCTTTTTTGTTGTGTGACAAGGGTTTTAAGGAGAGTTTAGCGAGACCGAAGGCCGAGTTTCATCGCGTACGAAGTCGCGGGCATCGGCTAGTATTATGATAAAATATAATTTCAAAAATTATAACCCGCCTAGAAAATATCACTCGAAATTCAAAATGTCATGGTCTATAATTATAATAATGTAATACAATAATTTTCCAATGAGTTTTATAGTCCCTTTATTCCTATAGTCTTAACCTAACCTAGCCTTATTATATTGTGATATTGGCATCAGACTACGGCTAATTTTTATATATAACTAGCTGATGCCTGCGAAGCTCGGCCTTCGGCCTCTCTAAACTCTGTATACGAACCTTGTCTTCACAATTAAGAATACAACAAAAAAGAAATCATCAAAATCGGTCCAGCCTTTGACCAGGAAAAATAGGGGTTCATTTTTATATATAATAGATTACTAGTTGTTACCCGCGACTTCGTTCGCGTGGACATAAAAAAAAGTATCATATGTCCGTCTTTGTGATATACAGTAACTCCTTATCAAATTTTATAAAGAACCTTTCACATATAAAAAGGATAATTTTATATGAATATATAATTAAATGAATTGAAATGAGTTTTTATTTGACAGAATGGTAACTAGAATGTTACAGTTTTTAGATACTAATTGTTTAGTTTTCTCTCTCTCTCTCTCTCTCTTTCAGCCTTTGCTGAGATATCAGCCTTCCCTCGAAGGGTTGTCGGGCCATATCCACCACGCTGGCCAAGTGCAGGTTGGTGGATTCACATAAGCCATTATTTAAGTAGTACTCTCTTAAATGTATTAATCTCAAAAATTACACTTAGCTCACTTAGATGCCCATTAATGTCTATATAATCATTAGAATGTCATTTCATGCTTCAACCAAACATCTGCCCGGCCGGGAATCGACCCCGGCACCTTCCGCTTACAATGCAGACGCTCTAAAACTAAGCCATGGGAACGCTAAATGGACCCTCTAACAACACATAAATGGACACCTTACAACGACCTTTACAGATCTTAGTCCATCATTATTTTATCGCAAGCACCATAAGCTGGCTGCACTTGGTGCACTACGTGATCTGGTGATGATTGTGACCACAAAGGACTCGCCGCCGCCAGGCGCGGTTCATATTCATACTAAGCAGTTAGGAAACTGTCTAGTGCTCGTAAGGTGATGAATTTTAATTGCACTTGCGAAATCTGAGTCGTCTAGACAAGACGTGCTGGTGGTGTAAATAATACGTAGAATGGAACGTAATAATCACTGTCTAGAAATATGATAAAGATATAGTGCAGATCTCGCATGTAAAAAAGTATGATGTACTTTGCATATGGCACAAATCGCACCTAGATTCTGCATTCAAGACGCTCGAAGCGCACCACGCCTCTGTCTAAATACACTTATAAGAATTTACTCTGATTGGTTGATTGTTGGGCGCGAGTAGGCGTAACCTATGAGATAGCCAATGAGAACGCTTGGTCGCACTCCCCGCGACCCGCGCCTTCCTCAAAGTTTGGTGACTTTTTGTAGGAACAACGAATCTCGTAATGCGGTATCTAGTGTGATCTGTGGCATATGGCGTATCGCTATGGCGTACCTTCAATCGCAGATATTAAAACCATTGGATTGCGCATACCGAAAAAAATATAAGTCAGCGCGGGGCGAGGTGGTGGCGGCGGTGGGGAGTCGCAGCGGTAAAAATCGCGTTTATAATGTATTAGCTTGCCTGCACGGCTTCGCTCGCATAGGCTACAGTAAATAAAACACACCATTTCACCCCTTAAAGGGTTTGTATTTCTAAAAATCCTGAGACATGCCAGAAGACATTTCCTATCGTAATGAATCGATCACAATTAAATCACCCCCCTCGAAACGATAAAACTAAGTGCGGCGACAAGTGGAGCCCCCACGGGGTCGCCAGATGTAGCTACTCTGTTTTCCATGACAATTAAAACTATTTAATTTATTTCTCCCCTCCACCAAGGGGCTTGTAGATTAGGTTTTTTGTATTTATTTTGTATTTTGTTTTAATTTTAAGTAGGTAAGTAGGTAGGTTATATTTTATTGTAAATATGTATGTAGTTTTTGATTATTAAATATCCCGTTATGAAGGTTGATTTTATAACCATATGTATTTTTAATTTAATGTTTCTTAGCAGGACAAAACTATTTTATTTATATACCTCGACGTTTCGGCCATGTTTGAATTATTATGTGTTCAAATCGCGAAAGTTTAAAAGTTACATTTAACAAGTTTACAAGTTTTAAAGTTTTGTCCATCCGTTTTGTCTTCGCGTCAACGTGACAAAGGTAGAATGTGGATACGTCCGTCTCGTTCTCGCGGGATAAAAATAGTATCGCAGCGCGCGTGCTAGGCCTGCTGGAATAGATATTTTTCTCCCAAAGATATCGCTAACGATAAATTTTCTCCAATTTTGTTTGCTCTAAAACTACAGCGGAAAGGATTCCTCAAAATTGCGAAAAATACCTTCAATAATATGGCAACGTTGAGTACCCACGCGGGGGCGAAGGCGCCGGGCGGTCGGGCGCCGCGGCGGCGCGCCAGTGCCGGCTCCTGGGGTGCCAACAGGAAGGGTGGCAGGGCTTTAAACTAAACGTATGACCTTGTTATTGTTACGGTACAGTCGATATACAAGTTGTGTTATGAATGTTATGATACAGTCGCTGGTGCCTGTAAGTCGATACTTACAAGCACCAGTGGGTGCTGGTCGATAAGATACGTCTTGTAACCTGTTGGGGTAAAACCATTGAGGTAATATGTACTACGTTCTAGAGGTGATACCGCGTCACATTTCGATATCCCATTTTTGTGGTTTTGCTTGCTTACTTTGCTCAACTTCACTCAGTTATCAGTCTAGAGTTCTAGAGTAGAGTACACTAGAGTTCTCTTTGTGATTACGCGTAGTGTTGTATTATTTACATAAATATGTTAGGGTATGTACACATATCACACTAGATACCGCATTACGAGATTCGTTGTTCTTACAAAAAGTCACCAAAGTTTGAGAAAGGCGCGGGTCGCGGGGAGTGCGACCAAGCGTTCTCATTGGCTATTTCAAGGTTACGAATACTCGCGCCTAACAATCAACCAATCAGAGTAATTTCTTATAAGTGTATTTAGACTGACGCGTGGTGCGCTTCGAGCGTCCTGAAAGTAGAATCTAGGGTGTGATCTGTGGGTATGGTATACTACGTGCCACTCCGGGCATATGTTTTTTTCTAAGTGACTGAGTGAAGTTCCGCAAAGGGACCACAAATGTATGATACACTGCATTATACTGCGGTGTCGCTTCTAGACTTAGTACATAATAGCCCAATTGGAAAAACGAACAATTTTCGATTTGTTATGAGAATAGGTCTTGTCTGTTATATCTTCCAACCTTGCTTGAGATTAAGACCTGACCATGCACCAATATCTAGTAGGTCAGTAGGTCTAATTAAAAATAATAAGGTACTAAAATCTACAGAGATGTTTTCGATGCGATATACTCGTTTATTTGTACAGGCAAGGTAAGTAAGTACATAAGTAAAGGATATGAGAAGACAGGTATTTTATAATAATCAAACGAAATTGAAAAAGAAGACTGCATAATGCAATCATTTAAAAAAAAAAACAAGTCCCGGGGCGCCGAGTCTTACATCTAACAAAAAAAAAACTCAAAAGAAAAAGAAATTAAAAAGAATTATGAATGTATTAAGTTTTGCATATTAAAAGAAAAAAGAACCGACTGCAAAATGTAGCTTTGTCACTCCAAGCATAATGAGGAATCCAACCTCTAACGACACCGGTTTCGTGAAAATCGGTTAAGCCGTTCTTGCTACAGGAGGTAGGTAATTATGAACACATATAAAACAGCGATACTTACCTACTTATATTCTTACATACACCTCAAAAACATTACCCTGCCTCTTGGCCAGTCGGGTAAAAAGATTAATTTTAATTGATTTAGTTAGGTACACCAGCAGGCCTATCACGGGCGCCGGGATAAAGTTATGTTTGTATTCGCGTCAACGTGACAAAGCTAGAACATGGATACATCTGTCTTGTTCTCAAGGGATAAATATGGAGGACAAATTTTTACCCCGGCGCCCGTGCTAGGCCTGCTGGTACCAAGAAGGTAGGACAGGACGTGGACAGGACCTACTTATTTCATACTAAGGAAAACTTCTAGTTAATCTGGTTTAAACGGCCAAAACAGGACAAATAGTTTATAAATTACATGCAAACTGTTTATCATGTTCACTGATGATAATGAGAGGAAAATAAAATTGTATAATATGTAGGTATGTGTGTGTATAAATACTGCGTGCTATCATGCAGCTTCCACGTGAAGAGTGTCGAGCACAGAATAAATTGTACAATTTAGGTAATTATCATATTGGATGTGGTATTGTATAACATCTACTTTTTTTTTTCAGTATTTTAAAAGTAAAAAAACATAATATTTGTATCGATATATATACAATGTATAAAACTAAACAGCCGTAAAATATCTATGAAAACTGTTAAGTTTATCTACGGGAGGCAGATGCGTAGCAGTAAAAAAGTAATAATATAGTTTTATTAAGTTGAAACTAGCTAGTTTTCATAGCGTAGTAAATACCAATAGGAGACTCACAAGATATACGCAGCAGCCATCGGCCAAAGAGAATATAAGGCTACATCGGCAGATTGATACGGCCGCGTTCGTCCAAAAAAATAACTTGCCGTTTAAATGAAATTAATTAAATTAATTAGAAATTACAAAGCATGACTTAAATAATAGATTAATATTAATTTTAACTAAAACCTGTATAATATAATTATTACAAAACTAATCTACTAAAAAATCTACATCTAATTGGTTTCAAGTTTTTGAATTAAACTTGCGAAGTCGCCACCACTTTACTGGGCCATGACTTGGACTTGACCGTGACTTACTTTTCTTGACTTAGACTATAATTGAGACTTGTTTTAATTGTTAATATTTCATCGATATATATATTTAAGACAATATAAAATTAACTTCACTTGAAATGTTACAAAACTCGATACTGGCTATACTATTATACTGCCAATAAAAATCTGTACCTACGTACAAATAATGATCTAGAAGTAAATAAATAGGAGAATTACCATCGGAACATACGAAAATAAGCACTTCATCAGGGCCCCAGATGAAGTGCTTATTTTGGTTTTATTTCGTATTTATTTATTATTCGTATTTTCATCAATCTCCTGATTCAGGGGGACTGATGTAAATACCAAAATAATATTGGCAAAGATCTTCGGATATGTAATTTAACCTTCCTAAAATTAGCAGGTACTTCAAATTAGCAGAAAGAGCGAAGGAGCAAGGCAGCTGTGATGTCGACTCTGTGGCGTACTCTCTAAAAAATTCGAAACTAAAATTATAGTTTAGTTATCTCTTCGCATAGAATCCCAGCCTATATTGGCAATGAGATACATCTACTTTTTAAAATATTTTTTTGTTTTACCGAGTTATCCGAGATAGCGATGTTTTTTTATGCAGGTATGGGTTCAGTATAGTAAAAAATTTCTGCCAGGATAGTCCTTCCGCGAGGTTTTGGCGCATTTGATATCTGAAATTGTATAGCTGTCGCTCTGATTCTCGTGCGTGCGATAGAGACTACTTTTCTTCGTCGTACATTCGGCGCAAAAAAAATTGCCACTTTAAGTGCCTATAACAAAGAAGATATTGCGAAATTAAAAAAAAAACAGACATACTAGATAAAATATACAAATGAAAATATAATTTAAAAATATATTTCTCTCTTATTCTCTGTCGTTTGTAAGTCGGACCGGACTCATTATCCGGAAAAACCCGGAAACTTAATTACCCTAACATTTTGCACAATTCCTGCATCGCATAGACCCACTCGAACCGTTTAAATCTGAAAATAGACATAATATGGAAAAAAACTGAAACGGTGCGCTTGCGCCGCGCCTGTCGGCGCTGACTCACGCGACTGTGGCGCCATGATATTTATTGAGGACACTTGCGAAACTAAAGGGATTTAGAGGATCGAGCGCTAATAAACTTTGTAATTACCTACTGTACAAGATTACAAAAGATGTAGACAGGACAAAAGGTTTTATGGCTGCACCATCTACCGGTATACACAGCTGATTTAAGTAGGTCGCGCGTTCTTATGCAGATGTAGAAGAGCGCGTTTTTCGAATTTGGTAAGGTTAAGTATGCAGTGTTCTATGGAAAGGGTATAGGCCGAAAAAGGCTCATATTACTCATCACCGTCTAGTAATTCAACTTTTAGTATGGGACCAACCCTGAAATCGAGAAAAAAATGAGCTGTTCCATAGAAAAATGTCAATGACACACTGAGAGATAATTTTATTTTGGCGAAGAAGAAACTCGAAACAAAAAATTTGTTCTCGACAAATTGTTTTTTCCTTCTTCTTCGTCAAATCAAAAATATTTACATAAAAATTGCTGTAAAAATTTTGGCAAAGGTCTTCGAAAGATATATAAAAAAAAAAAAAAAATATTACCACTTAGTAATATTTAGGTATATTACAAAATGTTGAAAAACTGCGAACGAGATAGCGAGAATTAAGCCAACAACCAGCCACAATGACAGCTTTACTTGAGAGCCACTTGCCGTCCAGCAATGCAAGTAGGTACAGCATTATATTGATCGACTATACACAAAAATAACATTTTGTCAGCGATAAAATCACTTAGATGGAATCTAAATGTCATATTTGACATTTAGAATGCCATAGATGCATTAACCGATTCCAAATTCGTTGATCGATAGAACACCGTACATGCATTAAAAAAGGCATCATAGATAAAAAAATATACTACCGTGCTCCACCACCTACCACAACCTATCTGCTGATATAAATTATATCTACTAAATACTAATGCCTCGTGGTTTTATCCCGAGGTTACTAGTTTTTTGTCCAATAACGCGCAAGTACGCTTACGCATCTCAAATGTGATGCTAATGCTGATTTTTGGACAAAAAATCCAAAAATCGCTTCCGCAGGGGTGTGTATAAGGGGATTTCTGAAGTAAGCCGTTTCTCAGTTTTCTGAGATTGCAGAGTGATTTACTGTTTACTGTTTGAACTTCTTTTTGAAATAAAACTGTTTCGTAAAGCAGTAAAGTAAATATTTCTTCTTTTTGATACCAACTACTTATTTTATGTTACTTTTTTTAATCAAGGAGATTAGTTTTAATAGTGAAAATATAACATATTCATATTCTTTATTTGCCAATAAGTGTACACGGGTCTTATTATAATATAATACGCACTTAAAACTTAGTCGCCCATTTCGGACATTGCAAAATTATGAGGACGCTACATTTCAAAGTTTTTTAATATTATAAAATTAAATAAATAGTTTCGATAAAAATAAGGACCGAGAGATGGAGAGATCAGAGAGAGAGAGAGAGACCATTTCCATGTCAACTTAGATAAACAGGAGCTTTATAGCATCGAGATGTACGAAAATAAGCACTATTTCAGGGAACATGAAAATACCAAAATAATATTGGCAAAGGCCCTGATGCCTTCGGACGAAGAATTTATAGGACACAGGTAAGTAAACATCGTGAGTCAGTGGCGACTCATGTAATCTATTTATTGAGATATGATTTTGGCTTTACGAAATTGAAAAATAAAAATAAGTAACGTAGATACCGTATTACGAGATCTATGTTCTGAGGAAATCGCACCAAAGTTAAAGAAAAGCGCGGGTTCCGGGGACTGAGACTAAACGTTCCCATTATCCCTTGGCGACTTGCTTGTTCGTCATAAAGTTTCATAAATTTTAGGGTTACTCCTACTCTCTCCTGATTGACAATTAGATTGAATGTTATAGGTTAATTTTGACCGAAGCGTGGTGCGTTTCTATCGTCCTCGGTGCGTAATCTATAGAGAATAGTCTGTAGAGGAAGCTCTGAGGGTACCAACACTACATACTATATACAATACTAGTCTGTAGTCTGTCTGTCTGTCTGTTCCGCTGAGGCCTCCAAGAGACTTTACAAACTCCTACAGTTGCGACACTGACCAGTAATCACTGAGCCCTCCGCCGATCTGTGCCCTTATTATGAACGTTCGTGATTCTGATTGTGATAGCATGCCATCCCGCTCATACCAATATACTCGCACTATGCGCGGCCCCGCTCGCGAACTATCTCTATCATGATCAGGAACATCCATGATAACGAACTCACTACGAGGTTATCCTGTGTATACTGCTGTCGGGGCTCTTTGAAATACTGTATCGGTATCTCGTGTTTAATTTTTTTAATCAATGTTATTATATTCGCAATTTTTTAATAGTAGATACTACATAAACACAAATAGATACAAAAATTTAACAATATTATAAATATGATCCATCACAGATCCAAAGGTCTAAACTAACTCGACTCTAGTAAAACCTGCTATACTAAGCGGGGACCTCCGGTCTCAGGGAGGATTAGAGGCTGGACTATATCCAAACGAGCTTGGGGAGGACATCGTCGAATTTGTCGTGGAGGAGGGTCGGTACAAATAAGCGGAGGCAGGCCACCGCCACCGATGGTGTTTTAGTGTGTGCAATCCCAAATAACCTGGCTGTTATTTTGTGATTTTCTCCTAGCCAAGAAGAAAAAAGTTTGCCTTGTGCCTGGATGCAATGGACCCAACTTATACCCAGACCCAAAAAAGGGACAGTTAGGACTTATAGTATTAACTCATTAGTATTCATACTCCCGTAGATGAGACAAGCAAGGCTGACTCTGATCTGAGAGTACTCTGAGAGGTACTCTATTGTTATCCACACGGACTTCGTTTGCGAGCTGATGGCGAGCTATGCCATTGGCGACGTTCCTTCATAATATTTGCAGATAGTCTTGCACAAATACGTCATCATCATCAGCCACGAAAAAACGTCCATTATTTAACATAGGTATTCCTCATAAAACATCACACTGAACAATAATTTGCATACATTTGTAAAAGCATACGTACATGTACAAAAAACATAATTACAAAAGTCTATGTAGGTCAAAGGCAAGAATATAAAATGTATAATAAAAATATTTCAAACACTTGTTTCTGATTGTGGTTTCTGCCAGTTCTACTTTAGCAGCGGTCTGCGATACGCAAGGATGACACCGTAGCAACCAAACGTATCTTAAAATAAACCAGGAATAAGCAGAAAACAACCTCCAGCGCGACGCCAGATGTCGCGACTTGCGTACGCTAAACTAATCCTGGGTTTTTCTTTTATTACTTCCTTTGTATATTTTATTCTTAGGTAGTAGGTAAGATGAGGAATAGATGAACGAAATAAAATACTTATTTTGTCATTTTTTGGTTTCACGATTGACGACCGCTGTGGCTCCGGTGACTCATTGTTGGCGCGTCTGAGATCCCGGGTTCGATCCCCGATCGGGCAGACATTTGAATGATATCTACGGGCTTATCCTCTACCTTTGAAACGTTCGTCATTCTGATTGCGAGAGCATGCCATCTCGCTCGTACCAACTTAGTCGCACTATGCGCGGTCCCGCTCGCGCAACTCTCGCTATCGCTTTCAGAGTTACGGGATAAGCCCACTGGTCCTAGTCCTAGTCTTAGTTAAAGTTATCTTTGTTTCTATGTGTTCCGTGTCATCTATCTACAGTCTTGAGTATAAAGCGTAAAAAGAGTAAAAAAACATAATAGGGACAAAAATAAATGACGTAGGAAAGTTACTTGGAAATGCAAACAAGAGAGAATAAGAGATAAATATATTATTATCTTCTTTTCCCTCGTCGGTCTACGATCCTTGGTTGTCACGTGTGTAAATGAAAAATGGTGTTATACATATGCAACTCGAAACTTAGGGCCCGTCTGTTTACTCCATCTGTCAAATAAATCATGTTTTAAATTAATACAAATGAATAGTCTAACGTGAGCAAGCCGCATTTTTTAAATTGTCAAGAACCTGCGGGTGATACGGAAACACAGTACATAATTAGAATGGGGTGAATAGGGTAGATAGATAACTCATTATTGTTCAACGCAAACATAGAAAAATGAATTTTCGCAAAATGCAAAATTCAACACTACGTTTGCGTTTTTTCGTTAACAATTCGCGTTCAAAGTCGATATTTTAGGTCATAGCGACCGAATTCGGTCGCAAAGTGCTGTAGCGAAAAGTCGAGACTAGCGCCCCAGAAATTACATGAATAATACAAAATCTATTTAAAACTAGTGTAACAATTGGTTGCCAGCAATCTCTTCTCGCAACCTTATCATGGAGAGGACCTTTATAAGGAAGAGTAAGGGACGGGGTGTGCCCTTATAAAGGAATATATAACACACAAACAGAAAAAATAGACATACTTACATAATAAGACTACATACTACTTAAACATAAGTAGTTGATTGATTCAGGCGTAACTTTGCGGAAGTTCATTTTCAAACTATCAAAAATAACCAATATGTAGTGTCTTTCCGCTGTAACGTCCGTGAATATATATATTTTTATTTTTATTTTGTGTTAGAAACTATTGGGAGCAACAGATTTAGGCTTATTTATTTTTTATTTTTCTGTTTCAGACACAGCGCAACACGGTACGGCCCAGCCAGAGGCCAGTGCTGCTCTCTTTCTTAAAATTTAATACTTCTCTTTTCAAAAAAATTAATTATATATATTTTTCTGCTTTCAGACGTAGCGCAGCACGGTACGGCCCAGCCGGACGCCAGTGTTGCTCTATTTCTTAATTTAGGATAATAATTTCAAAATTGTTATATTCTTCTTTCAAAAAATTGTTTAAACATTTGGAATAAATAATTTGTAATATACTTCTTTTCTAAAAATTATATAAAATTTAAATACATATTAGGTAAAAAACAAACAATTGTTCATTATTCCTATTGTACTGGACGCGACGTTACAGCGGAAAGACACTACATATTGGTTATTTTAGACAGTTTACTTAAACATAGTAAAAATGTAATGCGCGTTTAGGGAGAATTGGGAAAAGTTTCAAGTAAACAATTAACAATACAAAGTCATCGAACGTAATTAAATTCATTAATTTTGTTTTACTATAATCACACAGAATAATAAACACATAGTATCTATTCCATAATTTGTAGAATAATAATTTCCCATATTCCACGACTTTGTAAGACTAGCAGAGAGGTCAACAAGTTCTAAGAAGGCCAAGGCTTTGGTAACATCTAATGAGTCTTTACAAAACATAAGGCCAGTATAGGTAATATAATTAAATATTCACATAAGGCCAGTAATCTCTAAAGGCTTATGTGGCTAACAAACGAGAGAGAAACATAATATTTTCCTCTTACTTTTTCTCATTAGTCTGGCGTACCCCGTAGGTACCTTCAATTTTTTTTATTTATGCCATAATACGAGATAAAAGAAGGCCAGCGTCTTAACCAGAAACGTTCTTGTCGCGCCGAACCACACTGACACCTCGCTCCTACCTCTATAAATACTAGTAGTTCGCGCCGAACTGAGACCTCGCGACATCTATATCTTCACAACCGCTCGACCGATTCAGCTCATATTCGAACTTAAAAATTATATTGAAATGAACTACTTGCCTACAAAATTTCATGAAGATCGGATCAACGGTTCGCAAGTTATCTTCGGACAAATATACACACAAACATACAAACATACATACAAATGCCGATTTGTCCCAGTAAACTCTGAGAACTTCGCTTCGCTCGGTCAAGAAAAAATTTTTTTTTTTTATGTTACTTTACTTATTACTTTATGCCGTGTACTTGCGTACTTGTGTTTTGGTTGGTTGTAATTAGAAATGGTCTTTTTGGATCAATAAATATATTTGATTTGATTTGATAATGATAGTAAAAAATGCGAGTGAGAAGCGAGCGCAAATTTTATAAGCCATCTTTTGCGCTCTACGTAGATATTTATTTGTGATGTAAATAGATCAGTGTCGAGTGCGAGTTTTTCCAATTGCTATTACTGATACGATTTGTATGAAGTACCTAAGAGCAGTGCCACCTAGATGGCGTTAGATAGCGCTGCTCTTATTTCCATACAAATCAATATGTATTCCCGTTTTATTAAAACAAAATATTGTTATATTTCATTGTTCTTAAACGTCCACTGCTGAAAAAAAGTCTCGCCAACGGGAGGGTGCCATAATCACCACGCTTGGCAGGCGGCTTGGGGATCGCAGAACACTCACCGCTTACCAAAAGAACTCTACTGCCCGTACTCCGGTGGTTCTGATTGGTGTTTTAGGACATTCCCAGGTCCTAAGTCATATAATACATATATACACATAATATATACTGACATGCACTCACACTAATATTATAAATGCGAAAGTTTGTGTGTAAGTGTGTAAGTATTTAAGTTTGTTTGTACCCGTTTAACTCCTTAACGGCTAAACGGATTTGAGTGGAATTTGGTATGGAGATAGCTTATACACTGGATTGACACATAGGCTACTTTTTATCCCGAAAAATTGAATGGTTCCTGTAGGATTCCTGTAGGGCGCAGCTAGTATAAAATATATAATTATAAGAAGGAATAAATATTTAGAAATACGTGAGCAAAGTTTTTAGGTATGAAGGTATTTTTGTTCAATGTAGATCAGGTTGAATATGATTGGGGCAGCACTAGAAGCCCCAAACAGGGGCAGCCGATTCCATCAACGTCGTCCAACCGCCCTTGACACCTGCCGCACGGGCAATGCTCAACGTTACGATACTGCATCGTACTTTTGGTACATTTTATAAATATAAATCTCTACAAGGTAAGTACAACTCTCATTGAAACTTTGTTTCTTACAAACACATTCGTGATTTCACAGAAATCAAGGCGATTTCATCAGTTCTTTTACGAGTTCGCTTCCAATTTATTATCGCGCGAGCCCTCTCTGTGAATTCTTCGAACCACACAAACGTTCGAGAACTTTCCTTCTTGTTGCATCACGTTTATTTATTTACTTACCTACCGATATTATTTTCCATCCGTTTTGCCGAAGTACTGGCACAATCCCAATGCCTATTAGAAATTACCACAAGTGCCTTTTCAAATTCGACTTTATCAACATACGATACATAGCTGAAAATTGAGCGATAATTGTTTTTAGGGTTTCGCACCGCTTAATAGAAATACTCTTACAAAAGACTTTTCACTTTACTCAATCAATAATAACATTGATTTTTAACTAACTGTTGCAAACTGTTTGGATGTATGTTGCTAAAAACTTTTTAAATGAGTTTCTCGCATCTCTTTATAATATACAAGGTGTTACCGAAAATGTGCAACAATATTTAATGGTATGTTTGTACTCATCATTATGAACACTTTTTACTATGGGACCTAACATGAAAAAAAAAAAAAAACTGCTGTTCCATAGAAAACTGTCAATGACACTCGACAACATTTATGGAACAGCAGATTTTTTTTCGCCATTTCAGGGTTGGCCCATAGTAAAAGTTGTTTATAAGATGAGTACATACATACCTTTCAATATTGTTGCACCTTTCAGTAACCTGTACATTATAGGAAACCCTGCTGCTACCTGTTACTGTTGCTACCATTCCAACATCAGGCGGCTGTCCTGTGATTAGTAAATAACATACAAACAACACATTACATACATACACTAGTAGTTCTGCAAACATTAAACCTCACGTACCTAATGAAAAAGTTTTTGCACAAACTCAACCCTACAATTTCATATTTTTTCGTCTTCTTCGATTTTTGGTTCGAGGGGAATTTCCTCCAAAAAGGGGGAAGTTTGCTGCGGCGATATTTACCGGCCGATTTTATTAAAATTTGGCAGTACCATTTGGTACCTACTCAATTATAAGGAACAAGCTGCGCCCCGCGGTTTCACCCGCTATTCTACAGGAACGGTTAAAGTTTCGGGATAAAAAATAGCATATCTGTTAATCCTGAGTTTAAGCTGCCACCATACCAAATTTCATTCAAATCTATTCAGTCGTTACAGAGTTGAACGGGAACAAACATACTTACATACTTACCTACTTGCCTATTTACCTGCTTACCTACTTACATACTTACAAACTTTCGCATTTATAAAATTAGTGTGATAAATAAATACGAGTATGAGCTAAATCGGTCAAGAGGAAGATATAAGATAGTGGGTTCTCAGTACAGCAAAAGTTGGTGTACAAGTTTCGTCAAGATTGGTTGAAAAATACGACTTGTACGCGAGTACTAACGGACAGATGAAAGCAAATTTTGTCAGCTAAAGCAAAGTCTTTCGTTCCCTTCGGTCAATTAGTACATTCTCAGGGTGACAAGTGCAGTGCAGCCTTGCAGTGTTTTGAACAGTTGAAGGTAACCTCAACAGTTCAAAACGCGCAAAAATTGCAAGCGTGACGTTTACCATCTGGCGAGTGGCTTGCCGTCTCGTCACCCAGTTACGTTAAAAAAGCTATTGTTATTGTTTGTCTAGTATTCGTAGACGTATTCGTAGTATTCGTTTTGTGGCAGGGTCAGATCAAGGGCAGGGCTCTTGAAAACATTTTTTTCATGTAACATAATTATTGTTTCTTTTTTTTTTTTAGGTTGAATTAGGTAGTTTTGCGCACTAGCACCATGTTTGTTCTATAAGCGATAGCCTCCGTTGGCCTAGGTTTTCTTATTATCCTAGTGTTTAAATTTATTTGTATGAAGGCTGTTTGGCTGTCCAACTAAAATAAAATAAAAATATATGAAAAGCACTAGTAGCAGAAAAAAAAAAACATTGTGTAAACCAAAGAATTCTAGGTAATACGCCGTTATTATTAGTAAGGATGGAGATAATTTTCGTGGATTCAAAAGTATCTGTACGGAACCCTCAACAATCGAGTTTTACCCAAATCGTGGCGGTTTTATTTCTGATGGTAGTGACAATTCGGATCTTACGCAATCTTACTAGAAACTATTGGGGTGTCAGCTCGAAGGTCTTCATTCATCACTCCATTGAGTTTCGGAGTAGAATCGCTGCTGTCAAGAAATGACGTGTTGATAAATGAATTGGGTATGACTTTACCATCTACCACCTGGGTGGTAATACTACCCCGACGTGACGCCTACTGTAACTATAGTCGGAATAACCGACACAATTTAACGTATGATTATTCCCGTTTTACAAAAAGAATGAACGTGCTTACGAACATTTTGTGGTCAGAAAATGTTCTTTGAACCGAGTGCATAAGGTATGTTATTTTAATGACGTTGCTCACGTAGCCAATGGTTCACGAAATAAAAGGGAATATACGTTTGTTTATCGGTTTGTCATTCAACGGATCGACGTAGTTCTTACCCGACTGCCCAGAAGGAGGGTAATGTAGGTATTTCGAGGTATGTAACTATGTATGTTTATGTGTTTCAATGTGACCTCTCTCCTACAGCCTAAACGGGTTGACAGGTTTCGGATTGCGAGGTCTTGTTTATATGATGCATTCTGCGGTCGTTTTTTTTCTTTTAATAAAAATACTTATTTGTAAAGTGCGACCAACTTAAAAATCTGTTGAATACCTACCTAATGAATAGTTTTTAATGAGTTTTTACACCCACTAAACTCTACGAAAATTCGGTTGAAGTTTAGGTAAGTACCGAACAATATCTACATTATCTATGGTAGCTAATCTGTGGGTAGGTACCACATATGAATCTGTGTAGGTACATAGACATCACAGAATTCTCCTTATAAATATGTCTTTGATAGACATATATAATTATTTGGGATGAAGAAAGGTCAAAAATAACGATAATTACCATTACATTAATTAAAAAAATCTTTAAAGTTAATGTTTTTTATTTATTATCGCAAGAAAAGCTACCTTCTGTCCGCGTGGCGGGTAATTCGCGTAGGCAAGTAAATAAAATTCGGTACGTCTACCGAGGTACCTATGTAAGCAGCACGTGTGGCGTGTTTTAGAGTTGACTGCTTCCACATCACGTTTCATAGGACAGGAAGTAAATTCAGCCATGTCCGCTATCTCTGTGTCACCTCTTGGCTTCCCTCCAAAATCCTCGCTTTCATATAAATTTAGTTTTATTTGTATTTATTTTCTCGTTTGTTTTTAAAACTCTGTTGCTAGAGGCGTTGACTCATTGATAATTGGCAAAGTAGGTATGCTTTGTTTGTTTTATTGTTATCTATATTGCTTTCGGACGTGACTTTCGACCTATTTTGTTCGATAAAAAAGCACGTCGATAAAGAATCGAATTGCTAGGAATAATGCCATTGGAACATTGAGCTAAGATTGTAGCGCTTGATTGGACTTATTTATATGAGGTGGTAGAGACAGAAGTTTTTATGCATGGTAGCCTCGGTTGGTAGGTAGGTAGTAAATACAATTCAAATTATTAGTTTACAAAGAGTTATAAGTACTAACAAAAGCGGCACTTTGACAGTAAAAACAAGAATGTTTACACTGGAAAACATTATATAAAGACAAAATGAGAAAAATAAAACAACGAAGGTACTTAAAACACAAATACAATTTAAGCAGTTTTACCACTGCTTTTACCTATTTCAAAGATAATTAGTTAGTTACCTGTGTCTTTTTATCTATTCTGTGACCTAGGTCTCTGCAAACACGTGTCCTACTAGGATGGTCTCTCAGAGCAAAATGTCCTTAGTAGACATTTAAGTTTGGTTACCTATACTCATTGAAGTTTCACGGATTTTCGGGGAAGTAAGACACAGCGATTGCGTAACGATAGATCACGATAATTAAATGCAAAAAAAAATGCGGAAACAGAACGGGGTAGACTGGCGATTGGTAAGGAGGCCTAGGCTCCTAGAGGCACTATTTGTACTGCAGTGCTAAATAAGTTGCAGATGGTGATTGGTGATGGTAACCTAGGCATTACATAAATTTTATTTGAAATAACTAGGAAAATTAGGTAGAGTCCATTCGGGGCAAAGGGCGCGTCGGGTAAAAGTACGCAGTGGAGAATTTTTCGAGAGGGTTGAGCGGGTAAGGGAGCTTGGTCGACGGGAAAGTGTGCGCTTGAGCCGCCATCTTGCGCCAACACTTGTTGACCGGTGTGCGTCGAGCGTGGTGAAAATATCGGACATTTTGTACTCCAGGGAAAAAATTGCGATGGATTTATTCATTCATTATGCGAGACTTTATTATTATATGGGTATAAAGACACTTTTTTCCAAAAAATAAATAGTAACATTCTTGAATTTAGAACTAGTGAAATGGTTCATTTACTAGTCGATCGAGTTATGGGGACAATAGTACGCATGCAAGCGTGCTAATTTTACACCTAAAGCATTATTTTAAAAATATCCATTGAAATAATTATTTTTTATAAAAACTTGGTGTTTTTGTTCCATAATATAGAAATATACGAACATATAATAAAAATAAATACACTCGGGAACACGAATAATTCCTGAAGAACTTTAGGTTTCTAAAATATTAAAATTACTGCTTACTCTGGCTACGCAACGAAGAACGCTTGAAAAGTTTTACTAATACTTGATTTATTAAATAAAACAATAATAACATTTCATGTGCGTTGTTAAATGTTGATATTCTTCTTATACATATACCTGACCGTACCTCTACCGAAGCGTATGCGTATTTTTACGCTTTTTTTATTTATGTAATGACTTAAAAACTTTTAGGTATTCATACATTTTTGATTAAAGACCCTAATCAATACCATAATGCTACATACAGCGTATAAAAGTGTCTTCTATATGACAAAACATCTCAAGCTGTAAAGCAAAGAAGTCAAAAGTGCGTCCTATTGCCCCGAATGACTGGATAGGTATTGCACATTGTGTTCCTATAGTTGTACCATGACCTTGATATCACCCCTTGCAAACCAGTCGGGCAGGGCTGCCAAAACAAATGAAAATATTATGACAGTGAATAATGTCTGCAGCGATAATGATACTGCGCTGCACTGGAGGCAGAAAGGTCGATACAACTTGTTTTGGTTTAAATTGTATAACGACCTTTTCTGTGACACGCATCTGTGGCAACATGGTTGGTCCGACCGTCGCGTCGTGTCATAACATACGAGAGAGAAAAGAGAGACATAAAATTTTCTCTCAATTTTTGTCGTTGGTCTGCGGTCCGTGGTTGTCAGGTGTGTTAGGTTAATATTATATTATTTCATACAATGATATTATTTCACTCTCTCTCTCTCTCGTTTCTTAGAGGTCTGGGCGAACCAAATCATAAGTAAGATAAGTTTCGTGGTTTAAGGGATGCGACCTGTCCTGCGGCTAAGGTACGTTGCACCAACGGAAGGAAATACTTAGATACCTATTTCGTATGTTAGACGGTATAGTCAACAAAGTACGGACGAGATCTACGTGTCTTTGAGGGCAATAATAATTATGTAAGATACCTAGTTCTGTGCTGAAATACTAAATAGATTAGTAAATCTAGGTTTACCTAATCATAACAGTAATAGATTCATTTTGGACAACCCTTAACCACCCTCGTAACAAAATTATGTTCCAGTTTCCCTTATCACTTCAGCCCTACTTGCTCTAGCTACCGTGGTCGTGCGTGCCCCTTAGTTTCGTTACGACTCTACACTCAATCGTATATCCTAGTATCATCTACATCAGTATCATCTAGGGTAGGTAACATCCTCAGAAAAATTTGAATATAATGTTTTTTGTTCATTTTGTTTATTTTCGACAAAGACATACAAATATTTTTATTGTCCATAAACCCAACTTCAAAAACCTTAACGCTAACATATTACCTAATACATTAATCAATGGGTATACTCCATATTATTTTTTATTTTATTTTTATATACTAGTAAGATTTTGAAAGATACTACTGCTACTGCCATCTATCGTTGAGTAGCAAAAGTTGTAAGCAGCGACATCTTGTGACGATTCATCTTGTCCAAAGGAATGACGAAGTAGACATCATTTCCGGGATTTAATTTTATTATACTGGCAAGCTTCGTGTTTGTCTATGTTTATAGAAGACGTTTTTGAGTGACATTGACAGCTGGCTAGTCTACAACATCCGGCGGAGAGACCCGTCCTTTTTCAAGCGTACGCCATTGCTGGCGTATGGTGGTTTATTTTAGTAACTCTAAAATCATAAACCATCCAAAATGGTGAGTATCCAACTACATTAAAGTGAAAAGAAAAGTGTCGCCTTGTGTTCGTGCTATCGATTTGCGTTTATATTTTGGAGTTTTCAGGTCTTAAAGACCAAAGATAAACACTTACCTATCGACTATCTTTGTGGTCCGATGACGTCTTCGAAGTGATCCAGTGCTTTGTATCACTAGTGTCCTTGTGAATTACAATTAGTTCAAACCCTACAAATAAGCTATTTAAACCGGCATAACGTAAACTTAGCGATAAAAAATGCGACGTGCGTATGACAAGTGGTCGACCATCTGTGTTGTGTTGTGCATCATGTTCACGGGCTGTTTTCTGGTTTGCGCAGGTGAATTTCACCGTAGACGAGATCCGTGGGATGATGGACAAGAAGCGGAACATCCGCAACATGTCCGTCATCGCCCACGTCGACCACGGCAAGTCTACTCTGACAGACTCGCTGGTCTCCAAAGCCGGTATCATCGCCGGAGCCCGCGCGGGCGAGACACGGTTCACAGACACCCGCAAGGACGAACAGGACAGATGCATCACCATCAAGTCTACGTGAGTACTTTTACATTTCTCCACATGGTGAAATAACCTTTGTTGTTCGAAGTAAGTATTATTATTACCACCCATCGATTTGATGTCATTGAACTTGACCCTATCAACTTTTAGCTCGCAGAATTAATGCTAATCTGCTGGAGTTCAAGGAAAACAATGTTGAGCAATATGTTGTTAAAAACAAAAATGTTACCTAGATATCAAAGGAGTCTTTTTTTTTCTAAAAATGATTTAAATAAAAAGTTATTATCCTATTTTACACAAGTTCTAGATAAAAAAGAATAGATCCATGGCCTGTCTGGCCGTGGTTTTTGTTGGCCAGACGTCTTCTGGATGTCTGTTATTTCACAATAACTTGAAAATGCAAGTAAATGCTGGTACATGACCAGCACAATTTTAAGTCACTTATTCTATGAAGTACAAATTACAAGTCGCTTATTTACCATGATGAATGTTCTATACCTTTTAAATCTGAAAATCATTGACGATTTTTAAGAACGGCCATCTGATTCAAACTTATCTCTTCAAACCCAAAAAAATTCTTTATAACGGTGCTAAAACAAAATATGTCTTATGCTTATGACATTACAGAGCGATATCCATGTACTTCGAGCTTGAGGAGAAGGATTTGGTATTCATTACAAACCCTGACCAGCGTGAGAAGAGTGAAAAGGGATTCTTGATCAACCTGATTGACTCCCCTGGGCACGTTGACTTCTCTTCAGAGGTGACTGCGGCGCTCCGAGTAACTGATGGAGCCCTCGTTGTTGTCGACTGTGTCTCTGGTACGTACATCACATAAACATATTTTTAGCTAAGATATTGCGACTCTTATGAAACTTCAATAAGTCTCCAATACAACTGACAAAAAAATAACATTTCTAGCTAAGATATTGGGACTGAAAAACTACAATAAGTCTCCAATACCAATGACAAAGAGTGGCACAGGTATGCCAACAACAACCTGTACTGTGAGGTGCTTATTGCGATGATTGTTATGTTCAGCTGACGTTGCTGAGCGACCATGTATCGTATTTCTGCATGATAAAGGGTATGGTTGTGCAGCATTGTCAGTTGAGCCTAACAATCATCGCAAGAAGCACCACATGGTATGGGCCCTGTTAGCTCTGCTAATTTGGGTAGACTGGCTGAGGGAAAAACATACAAAACACCCCAAGCGGGATATCAGGGAAAGTCTTGTTACCCTCTATGTAAATTGGATGTGGAATTAGTGTGGTGAGGTGTTTGAAGTGCAAGGTGTTCTAAGATTCATCTCATCTGGAATGTAAATTTTCATTTTTTTTTCAAGTATTTTGTTTTTCTTTTAGTATTTATAGTTGTCTTTCTGAGTCAATGATTCTATTCTATGTAATTTGTTTTCTTTCATTGTGGATTATTTGTCCTTAAAAAAAAAAGAAAAGTTACAATAATTATGACATATTCAGAAAATCAATTAGTGTAATAGTTCTAGATCACTTTATTTGTGGTCCTACATAACTGTAGCTGGTTCTGAGTCATGATTGTAGGACAAGATAATTTGTTTTAACCTTGAAACCTTCAACAAGATTTCAGCCTGCTCTCACATTGATCTCTATTATGTCAAACCACTTCCTAAATAAAATTAAAGACTGCTAATATTATCGAATTACCTTTACAAAACCGAAATTAACTGATTCTCGCTTTTTCCAAATTGTCAACTGAAAAGTCTCATTGTAACTAAATATACCTTGTCCCTCAGGTGTGTGTGTACAAACCGAGACTGTGCTGCGTCAAGCCATCGCTGAGCGCATCAAGCCCATTCTATTCATGAACAAGATGGACCGCGCTCTGCTCGAGCTCCAGCTTGAAGCTGAAGAGCTGTACCAGACCTTCCAGCGTATTGTGGAGAACGTGAACGTTATCATCGCTACCTACAACGATGATGGTGGCCCTATGGGTAAGTTTCTTCCTTTGACAAGTTACAAATTATAGGTACAATATAGTTAACTAAAGCGCCATGTTTTTTACCAAGAGGAATGGAAGCGAAAAAGGAAGCTTGGTTTTTTAGAAATAAATTTTGAACTTTCGCACTTCTGCCCGTATGGCGCTCTCGTTGTTTCTCTATACAGGGTATATGGTATAACTTTACTCACTTTACACTTGATCTAACCTGAGAGTAACAACACCTGAAATTTAATTAATTCTTTATTAAAAAAAATATATATATTAGGTAGATTATTATCGTATTATAAGAGCCTGTTCCTACCACTTATTTACACCACTGGTGTTAGTTACTGTAGTATTATCTTATATATACAGGGTTATAAGGAAAGGGTATGCAAAGCCGAAAAGGGCTCATAGTATTCAGTATTATAAACAACTATTACTATGGGACCAACCCAGAAAAAATAATTCCATATAAAAATACCAATGACACTCGACAAAATGTATAGAACAGCTGATATTTTTTTCTTGATTTCAGGGTTGGTCCCATGGTAAAAGTTGTCCACAATAATGACTACTATGAGCTCCTTCCGGCATAGCATACCCTTTCCTTATAACCCTGTAACACGGCCGTTTGAAGTTAAATCCGCGTAATTGGCATGGAATGGTATTTTTATGCCATAAAGTAACATGGCTGCGTTAAGAGTTTGAACGAAGATACAGAATAATGGCCCAGTAGACATGCAACAACAACACCCATATTGGACACTTTCACTATTTTACACACAATCGAAAGTGAAAGTACCTAGTCGGGCTGATCTCGATTTGATTTGTTTTTATTTTTATAGAGCAATGAAAAACCTTACATACGAGTGAGTGAAGCGAACAATGTCTGCTTTAAATGCCAAAATTTGTTTTCTTCTGTCCGTATGTTGGTACTCGCGTATTTTTCAACTAATTTTGATGAAACTTGGTATACAGATTGTACAATTTTATAGTTTTTTTTTGTCATCGGCAATGTTCGATTAGAAGGGTATTTCCTGCAAAAAGGGAAGTTTGCTGCGGCGCCATTTACCGGACGGCCGATTTTGATAATACGTGGCTAATATTTGGTGCTCAATTCTAAGGTCACGAGTTCTCCGATCAAGCCGATGACAAAAAAAATGGAATTGTAGAAATTGGTTTTGCAAAAAAAGTTTCGTGTTTGCGAGGTCTACTGTTCGCAGAACTGCTACTATAAACAAAATGCCTGCCACCTTTTGTTCCAATCAAATCCAATTTATAGATAACTATAACTATCTACAAAATAGCCTTTTCACCAATGAACATGCTTTAATCTGCATTATAACAAAATCAACATGAAATGGTCACGTGTAGATCGCGCGATACCGATAACTATCAACTTTACAAGGTCAAATGACATCAGTATGATGCCGAAAAATGTGGTGCTTTCACTAGAAATGTAATGGTTCATAAAATCAGATTTGGTTAGAGGTTATGTTTATAGGTTTTAAGTACTTCTATTTATTGAAACTACATACTTTATCTTAGTTTTCATTCAGTATCATCATCAACAGCTTGAAGTCTTGCACTGCTGAACAAAGGCCTCTCAGTAAAGAATCAGGGCCTTATTCAGTATGTTAGTTATGTAATAATATTTCTATAACCCCATGACTGTAAGTTTAGACGCAGCATAGACTTGATATGGATACTGAGTTTTTTGTTGTGTGTGGAAAGTTAGCCAGCAGCTTACCTTAGATATAGGTTGGGTCATTAAAGAAAATGGGTTTTAGTTCATTGGGCCCTTAAAATCTCTGGAAGAGCCAAGTGCTGTAGAAAAATTTTGTGACCAAGAAAGAGTAGTTGATTTGTGATGGTAAGCAACAGTTATTTTCTGGCTAAGGGGTCTAGTCCCAAGTGTTGCCAGTTGCTTCATCCATAGGCTTCTGGGTGTCAAAGTGGACTTTACATTAAAATTCTTTCCGGAATTGGTTGCATATTATCATAATGTGTGACCCCATAAATGATAGATACATTTTGAATCATCCACTATAAAATACAGAGATACGATTCAAGAATAAATTAACAATGTCATTAATGCTATCCAATTCTGATTTTCGATATCCAATTTTGCTTTTTCTTATTTTAAACTGTGCAGTACAAGTAGGCACTGACATTACTTTTATGTGATGAAGACAGCTTAAGAGACCAAATGCTCACGCATGCCAGAACGTTTGCCGTTTACTAAGAGGACGCTGCTGCCCGTCCTCGGGTGGTTCTGGTCACAGCTTTATGACATAAATAAATAAATATCTGGGACATTATTGCACACACGATCATCTGACCCCAAACTAAGCAAAGCTTGTAATATGGCTGCCAGAGACTGATATACGTACATAGATATTTTTTAAATACATACTTATATAGATATTAACACCCAGACATAGAACAAACACAAATATTCATCACATAAATGTTTGTCCTAGATGGGAATCGAACCCACGCCCCCAAGCACAGAACGTAGGTTCACTACCAACTGAGCCACCGGGGCAGTCATACATACCGGGAGTATGATTATTTTACGCAGTGGTGTTGATTTCCTTCGTTTGTGGTATAGGTGAGGTGCGCGTGGACCCCAGCAAGGGTTCCGTGGGCTTCGGATCCGGTCTCCACGGCTGGGCGTTCACCCTCAAGCAGTTCTCCGAGATGTATGCTGACAAGTTCAAGATCGACCTCGTCAAACTCATGAACAGGTAATTAGCGACATTTAACTTTTAACCAACTGTACTTGGAGTGCGGGCTTTTTTGCGTGTCATCCCGGCTGCAGCTAGTCAAACCACCTGGTGTCCTCCAGGGAAGCCAGCAGCTCGCTGACGCCGGCGCAGTCTTCCCGGAACGTCCTCGGTGGACCGAGGATCGACGTACGTTGACACTTACACCGATGATCTTTAAAACTATAGATTTAATATCGGTGCATCAAAAATGTCGTGCTTATGTAGGCGGGACGCACGCCATCACTCATAATCGTGCATTTGAGTGACACGTCATAGTGCTATAGATATAGTTAGTTAGTTTTTAAGGTTAGTAGTTTATTTGAAAAAACCGTCTTGAATTCTAGTACGGTTTTATTGATAATTAGTTTTGACCCGCGACTTTGTTCGTGGACTAAAAAAAGTAGCCTATGTCCGTCTCTGTAATTTACAGTTACTCCTTATCAAATTTTATCAAGATCCGTTCAGCGGCTTAGCCGTAATAACGCGAAAAGCATACAGACAGAGATACATAGTAGGTGGACTCGCTAGATGGCGTTGATCGATTTTTGTGCATTTTTTGACGTTTTGTATGGACTGACAGTTGTAATGTAGAGAGTTCTGAATCGCGCAAGCATAGTTTTTTCCTCGAGACGAACGTATTAATTTGTATACCTCAAAGCTTTATTGGTCCTGATATGACTGCAGCTATATTATTCTTCTGAATTATTTATTAGGATTAGGATGTTAAATCTATAGTTTCAAAGATTTGCCTAAAACAGATTGCGTTAAACATTGCCGCTTAGAATAACGATCCTCATACATCTGGTAAGGAATCAATTTGTAAAGATTTTTGACATGAATTACCCGATTGTGACTTAACAATTCGGAACCCAAAACCTTGACATTTCAAATCTGTACTTCAGCTGATGTTTCACTGGAAGGTCCTACAAATCTAGACAATGTGTTCTTTAATGTGTTTGCGAGACAATTTTTATTTTCAGATATGTGGAAAATATTAAACTAAAATACACAGAACTATTTAGGAAAATGTACTAGAAAATTTGATTTGATTAAGGAAAATAAACTAGAAAATTTGATTTGATTATTATTAATGCAATACCTAGTGGTCGAAAACTCTTGCTTTGTTATAGTTAACAGTGAAAACATCTGATCAAACAATCTCATTTGTGAATAGAACAATACTATGTTTGGTTTAAATATGAACACGTAATATTGCTCAAGCATATCAAAGTCAACTATGGTTTGTATCATTTAATTTAAAAAAAAAAGTTTATCTGTCTCCTATGTGTTCATCTTATCATTCATCTGATTAAGAAGTTGCAGGAATATGTATTAATATTTTGTCTAACTAACTAAAAAAAATCTACCTTGAATCTAAATTATCCAAGTGAAATTAGTTAAGGATAATTTAGACGACATAGAAATTGATCTTTCCATATTAAATGTTCCTATGCTAACAGGGTCGTAATGTATTACTAATAACATGTTAAATGAACACTTGCATCTATCTACATTTATGTCCCACCGAAATATGCAACAAAAAAAGACAGGTAGAATAGTAAAACTAAACACAGGTTACAGGCTCCTTGAAACCTACTGTCTGATTTTGCTCTACAATATTTGCCCCAACTTTTTACTACAATCTCTAATGGCTATTAAAGTGCTAAAGGTCACCATTGTGACTGGCCTTGCTATAGTAGCATAAGTAGGACGCCTAAGCAGTGACGTCAAAGCTGCATAGTACTCAACCTTATACCTCTACCCACGAACTTCTAACATTAGCGTGGGAGGATCAATATTACTGAAATAGATTCTATTCATTCGTAGAAAAGAATGAGTGGGTTAGTAAGAAAATAGATAGTAGCAAGAACATGTATGTCAGGATCCGGACAGATATGCATTGAAATTTGAATTTGGCTTTAAGCATTAATGAAATTGTCGAATTTTGTTTCAATTTTGTTTTGCTAAGTCTCATCTACATTAGGACAAAAAGTTCCGATACAACTTTTGCAAATTGGATCGCGCGTAAATGATGCCTTCTCTTGTGATATAAATGTAGAGGTTTTAATTTCAGGTATTTTTTTTCTTTTCTTGTCCTTCCAATTCGTCCCATTGATACTGGTTAGAGCTCTTGGTACTCTAAATCAGCGGCAGACCGGGACGAACATCCTATTCTCAGCCTGGATTGATGAGTTGTTTCTTTTATGGGGCTTCTCATAACGAAAGTTGAGATACAAATGATTTGTTTTTTTCTTATAAAAGTTTATCTACAAAAACATTACGCTCCTTCTTGGGCAGTCTTATCTATACCAATATTATAAATCTATCTATACCAATATTATAAAGAGGAAAGATTTGATTGTTTTTTTGCATTGATTAGGCTCCGAAACTACTGAACCGATTTGAAAAATTGTTTCGCTGTTAGGTGGGTAGCTTTTTCGCTTTCTTTATAATTTTTATTATTTTTTTAGTGACCTGAAGCAAATAGAAGGTTTTATCCGTGTGTGTGTATTATATTTTATTTTTTAATACCCGTGCGAAGCCAGGGCGGGCTGCTAGTAAGAAGTAAAGGTGTTTATCCAACTCATGGTTTTATAACAGACAAACATATACATATCTGTATTATATGTTTTATAACAGACAACATATAATTCATACACTGAGGCTTAGCGTCCGATCATGTCGCCGCTGATTTGCTCAAATTTAAAGACAACTCGTTTCTTGTTCTTATTAGGCTGTGGGGAGAAAACTTCTTCAACGCCAAGACAAAGAAGTGGGCCAAGCAGAAGGACAATGAGAACAAGCGTTCCTTCTGCATGTACGTTCTGGACCCCATTTACAAGGTGTTCGATGCTATCATGAACTTCAAGAAGGAGGAGATCGACGGTCTCCTCAAGAAGATCGGAGTCACCCTCAAGCACGAGGACTCTGACAAGGATGGCAAGGCCCTGCTCAAGGTAAGAATCCTCTAGGATTCATACAAAATCTTTAACCTAATCTGTGCTCTTTTGGGTCTAAAAGAATGGTAACATGTTTTTTTTTGTGATTTAAAATAGTGTTCGTATACCATCCCACTCTTTCTCATGGTGCGAGCGGGATGGTACGCCAGTCCTGACCGACAAGTCCATGTTGTATAGTTTTGGAAGGGGTTGAGGCTTGTGAAGCTGAAATGGTCCCATAAATCTGACCTCGCTTCACCTAACTGCGAATCCTTATTTACAATATTCTAATACTATCAGGTTCATCAATGTATATAATTATCTCAACAATGAGGTCAAGACCGTGACTGTGACATGTTCTACGATAAGATACAATCTTGCTAATTGCACATAGTCCCTAATGTTGCCAGTTGCTTCATCTATAGGCTTCTGGGTGTCAAAGGGGACTTTACATTATACTTCTTTCCGGAATTGGTTGCATATTCCAATAGTGTGTGACCCCATAAATGATAGATACATTTTGTCTAGTGTTTTTCCATCATAAGTAGAATTGTCAATATGGCCATTGGACACCGCCTTTATGTACCTACTAATGTTCAATCTAAGTATTTAGTCTACTGAAATTAGTTTATCCTTAACTTTGGAGCTGAAGCTAGCGCTCACAAATTTCTAAGCCAGCTAATTCAAACTTCAAAGAAGCTCTTTTACTTCCCAATACCCTCCAAAGTACGGCGAATATGTAGATATTCGTTTGTACGGACATTTAATATCTCTGTTTCCTCTATTTTTTCGTAGGTTGTGATGCGTAGTTGGCTGCCGGCCGGTGAGGCTCTCCTTCAGATGATTGCCATCCACCTGCCGTCGCCCGTCGTCGCGCAGAAGTACCGTATGGAGATGCTGTACGAGGGACCTCATGATGATGAGGCCGCTCTTGGTATCAAGGTAAATAAAATTACAAGACTTATTCTAGATATGTAAACTTCAAAGAAATAATATACTTATATTTTACGTTTTCATTGAAAAAAAATTAACTCTTCTGATGGTAAGCGCTCCGCCTGCTTATTTCGTGGAAAAGGACGCAGCAGATGTAGCAGCGTGATTTGTACTCTGCGCATCAAAAACTACTATGCCAGAGTCCATTCAATGTCTAGGTTGTTGAACTATGCGATTTTCTTACATTTTATGCTATTACAGACATGCGACCCAGAAGCGCCTCTTATGATGTACGTGAGCAAAATGGTACCGACTTCGGACAAGGGCCGTTTCTACGCGTTTGGACGTGTGTTCTCCGGCAAGGTCATCACCGGACAGAAGGCGCGCATCATGGGACCTAACTTCACGCCTGGCAAGAAAGAGGTAATTTCCTATAGTTGCTAGAAATGCAATTGCGCGGTTTCCTTACTTTTTTAGTCCTACAAGTAAAACACTTGAACAATCCATGGAAATATTTAAACCCATCTAATTCAAGGCACATTTAATTTATTTTTTTAGGCAATATCCTTTTATTTCCGTCTTATTCATGGATTCCTAAACAAATATGAAGGATTAGCTCTCTACTGTGCCCTTCAGTAAATTGATTTTTAAACTCTTTCCGATGGAAATGTTCCAAACCACCAAATTCAAGGCTTATTTATTTTGTTCACTTTATTTAAAAAAATATCTTTTATTTCCGCCTTATTCTTAAATTCCTGACAAATATGAAGGCTAAATGTGTCATTTGATTTTAAATTCTCTCCGAACACTTTTTGTTGCTAAATTTATTTATTTTATCGTGTCATACCTTAAAATCTTCGCGGCCCCGTGCCTCGCTGTAGGCAGTCCCGTGCTTGGCGCGTGGCTGCCTGTGACAGCGCGGCGCGCCGCGAAGTAGAGCAATTCGCGTGTGGCTAAACGCTGCGCAGGACCTCTATCCTTATGTCCTAGGACCGCATGCTACGCCGCATGCGATACAGTTCACTGTAGGACAACGTTTATCAGACAGACAGACATTTCAGTGTAGGCAAGTGCTTGGTACCAAAATCTTCATATATTATTTTTTCTACGTTCTCGTTTTAAAAACTACTTTACATTACTAAATTAAATTTCCCTTGTCACTAGGATGTGTATGAGAAGACCATCCAGCGTACCATCCTCATGATGGGCCGTTACGTGGAAGCCATTGAGGATGTGCCTTGTGGAAACATCTGTGGTCTGGTAGGAGTTGACCAGTTCCTGGTCAAGACCGGCACCATCACCACCTTCAAGAACGCTCACAACATGAAGGTAAGCTTATGAAAGTATGATAATACTCCGAAGCGAAGTGGCGAAATATCAAAACGTGACGTAACATTGAGGATTTTGAGTACAAATGAAACTGCAATTAATGCAGTGGTCAATAGAATCGCAAGAGGTATACAGCTGATACTGATTCGATTATGAATATTCTTCCACTGATAGAAAGCTTGCATCTTCAAGAAATTTCAAAGCCACTGCTAAACAGCAAACAAAAACGTAATCTGTATATATACTCATCAGTTAATCATCAAAATAAACTAACTTTAAATTATCATCCCCAGGTCATGAAATTCTCTGTCTCCCCTGTCGTGCGTGTAGCTGTAGAGCCCAAGAACCCCGCTGACCTGCCCAAGCTGGTGGAAGGTCTTAAGCGTCTCGCCAAGTCCGATCCTATGGTACAGTGCATCAATGAGGAGTCCGGTGAACACATTGTGGCTGGAGCTGGAGAGCTGCATCTTGAGATCTGTCTCAAGGTAAATAGACTATTGCTTGGAATTTGGAGTAAATTAAATGTGGTTACAGTTTTTCGTCCATTGTAGACCACTGCTATCATTATTACCTATTTGTTAACGTCGGAAGCAGTAAATAACAAATAATAATATAGTTTTCCAAGTGAAGTTAGCAAAGGAAAGACTACAGTTTGTATTCCCTTTTCGCAAGTGTTAATTTTTTTTCTTAATCGACGTTTTCCACAATTTCCCAGGATCTGGAAGAGGACCATGCATGCATTCCGATCAAGAAATCTGACCCTGTGGTGTCTTACCGTGAAACTGTGGCTGAGGAGTCTGACCAGATGTGCCTCTCCAAGTCACCCAACAAACACAACCGTCTTTTCATGAAGGCGCAACCCATGCCTGACGGTCTGGCCGAGGACATTGATGACGTAAGTTTTATTATTTAAGTGCATGAAATGGGATTCCAGTCGATAAAGTTCTTCAGCTTAAAACTTCACGTGTAACAATTTCATTCAGTAAAAGAAAAAGCGATTTTGTGACATAAATGGTATAAGACAGAAAGAAGTCAACATAATTTTGTTTTACCATGTTTTTTGTACAAATTTGATAATATTTTCCTGTAAAACTAAAATATGCAATGTACCTGAAATGTAAAACAACAACCTTAAGCCGTTTGGCTTAAGGTTGTTGTTTTACATTTCATATCAGCACAATTCTAACCAACTCTCAACTTTTTAGGGCAAAGTGAACCCCCGTGACGACTTCAAGACCCGTGCGCGTTACCTCACCGACAAATACGAGTATGACGTGAGTGAAGCGCGTAAGATCTGGTGCTTCGGCCCCGAAGGCACCGGGCCCAACATCCTCCTGGACTGCACCAAGGGAGTCCAGTATCTCAATGAGATCAAGGACTCCGTGGTAGCCGGCTTCCAGTGGGCGGCGAAGGAAGGAGTCATGGCCGAGGAGAATCTGAGAGGAGTCAGGTTCAACATCTATGATGTTACCCTGCACACGGACGCTATCCACAGGTTTGTTGCTCTTGTCGACCTATTACGTTTTGTTCGTAGAAAAGTTCTAAGACAATAGTTTATGAGGAGATCTTAAAACAAGCAAAGTAGTGATACCAACTTAATATTTTTCAAGTCCTTCCTGCTGTTAGGCGTCATTAATAAAATTATAATTTAAATTATAATATTCTAGAGCAATAAAACTAATCCATTGATATATTCAATACTTGATCTCTGGATAGAAAAAAGAACTTGAGGACTTAATAATTGCAATATTTTGTATAATTAATTTATGTGTAATCCTTCCTGAGGGTGGGTAAAAAGTGACTTATAGTCATACACCTACTATACATAGTTGTTACTTGTCCTACAGGGGTGGCGGTCAAATCATTCCAACCACCAGGAGAGTGCTGTACGCGTGTCTGCTGACCGCGCAGCCCAGACTCATGGAGCCCGTCTATCTGTGCGAGATCCAGGTTAGTTACACTGCGCGGAGTCATAAACTTCTTGATTGATTGAAAATCAGTTCTGATAAATTGAATGCATTTTGACTTGTTTTATAATAACATCTTTTTGTGGTTATATGCCAGAAGTTACGTTAGAAGTAGTATGCTGGCACAAATGCTCCCGTGGTGTACTTCTCAAGGTTGGCTGGTAACTTTATGTGTAAACCATATTCTCAGGCCAATTTACGATGGGTCTTGTGTACTGTTCGGAAGAAGTTCAAAAGTAGTGACAGTCAAAAAGTTATCTATTTATCAGGACGTACATCATGTTGCTACGCATGCAAGTCCAGATAGTTATCGAAAATAATCTAGAATCTTTCGATTGATGCCCAGAAATGTGCTCGTTTTCTCTTGCAGTAAGTCTCTTGAGTATATAATTTGTATCCTAAAAGATTCTAGATACTACCATGGTGTGCAGGCATGAACCCGCGCCACGTCTATCCTGAGCGCTCTGCCGCACTCGGCAGTCGCGCCTTTCCGAGACGTGGCAGAACAACAGTTCCTTGTTTTGGCATGGACACCCACATACCCCAATGCCTGAACAGGGAGACTAACATTTGAAAACTAAATTTTAACTACCCTTTACATTGGACTATTCCTTTGAAACGAAAATATTCCTCTTGCATGTGAGTTTCAATGTGTAGTATGTTTTGTGAACTTGTGTGCAAGTATCTAGTATATCTCGGATGACGAGTGCAATCCTGTGCTGCACATATTTCGAACTGTTGAAGTTCAAAATTCTGGGTGTTATTGAACTGTTATGCGCAAGCGTCGCGTTTACCATCAGGCAAGCGACATGTGTCCGTCTCGTTCGGTTACATATTAAGTAAACGTTTAGCAGTAATTATCTGAAGCAAAGGCGAGTACACTACCACCCGCAAATAGTAACTAGAGCTCCACCCCCGCAGTGTCCCGAAGTCGCCGTGGGCGGTATCTACGGCGTGCTGAACCGTCGCCGAGGCCACGTGTTCGAGGAGTCGCAGGTCGCCGGCACGCCCATGTTCGTGGTGAAGGCCTACCTGCCCGTGAACGAGTCGTTCGGGTTCACGGCCGACCTCCGCTCCAACACGGGCGGGCAGGCGTTCCCGCAGTGCGTCTTCGACCACTGGCAGGTGCTGCCCGGAGACCCGTGCGAGGCCGGCAGCAAGCCTTACGCCGTCGTACAGGTAACACGACACTACTTATAAACACTCCACACCATCCGTGGACTCATTCTCTTAATGCGAGAGAGAGAGAAATAGAAACACAAGCGCGAAAGATTTCGCCGACGAAGTGAAGCTAAGAGCTTAGACGATGAAGAGCGGTGCAGATTTGCGGTCACTCCACATAAATTGGGTCTTTGAGTTACAACTGAACAAAAATCATATTTTTACTAGTCGGACATAAACTCGATTCCGCTTCTGTGCACAGGCACCCTTGTAAAGGCGCCCAAATAAATATAAATATAAATGAGTGAATGATGATATACTGTATAGCTCCCTTATCCATGGGACTAGTTTGACTGCACGACTGGCTCAGTCCAGCTTGACGAACTGTGAAACGATGACTGTTTGAATTTTCGAAGAAAGTAAATTGCTATAAATTTAAAAATATATATATATATTAATAGGCTGATGTGACTGTTTCAGTGTTGAAACTTAACTGTCTGTCACAATTATCTTCTCGAATTAGTACAAAATTTCAATTATAACGCACCGTTCGCGGCCCCGTGCCGCGCTGTAGGCGGCCCCGCGCCCCGCGCGCGGCCCCCGGTGACAGCGCGGCGCGCCGCGAACCAGATTATACTCGCATTTGGCTAAACGCTGCGCAGGACCTCTATCTTTATGTCCGAGGACCGCACGCTACGCCACACGCGATACATTTTTAACCGCTTCCAAAAAAATGAGGTTTTCAAATCGTCTTTTTTTTTTTCAGTCTTACTATCTTCTCTTCCATTAATCTCCCCCGTTTAGCGCCTATCTCATTCAATTGACAGATCGATTATTACAATCTCACGCACTTAAATATGATGAAGCAGTTTCGCATCGTTACGTTATTCGTGTATGTCCCGTTTATTAGGACTTGTGTCTGTCTTGTCTGTTTTGTTGTTGTCACGACACTTGTGTGAACCCAGCTTGAAATGATCCAATCTGAATTTGTTTGTGAATTAGGATGTAAATGATGCTAAGATTCTCATTGTATATTTTACAGATATTTTTTTACTTGCCTTAAAAAATGTCATATAAAAAATAACATAAATTGTTGTCACACGCTCGTTTTTCTTTTGATTGCAGGAGACCAGAAAACGGAAAGGACTGAAGGAGGGTCTCCCAGACCTCGCCTCATACCTCGACAAGTTGTAAATGCCGTAGCTAAAACAATCCGTACTGTAATATATGTAACATTATCGAGGGCGCCTCACGCACCATACATTGTTTGTTTATTTTATTTGAACATGAGATGATTTTATTTGACCATCCTGATTTATGCCTTATTCAGTTTGAGTGCTAGTGAGTGGTGTATTAAGAGTGGCTTAGGTTTGCTAGGATAGCGGTGCCGCCATAAAGTGACCGGAATTTAGCGAAGACAGCCTAGTTACCCGTTCAAATAGTGGCCGCTGTGTGACGGCACCATTAGTTTAGGAAATCGATGCTAAGTAATATTGCTGGTCGATATATACAGTTAAACGTTAACGTGTGATGTGCATTACTATATTGTACGCCAGTTTGGGTAATACAAGGCTGTAATTATTGTAGCGTCACGCGACAATTAAATATTTATCTATAATATTGGAATTACAATATTTTCCTTGGTAAGAATTTGTTGTCCTTGACAATTAGGAGCGGGAGTTCTTTACTTTATACTTGTAATTAATTTTTAAATTATAATTTTTTTCTATTATAACCAGGTATTGTTTAATTTTAATGATACCATATGTAGGTGGTGCATTACGGTGAGTTGATTTTCATACTTTTTGCATGGGTTGAGACTACACAAAATTTTTAAGGAACAAAGTAGCACATTCAGAATTCTGTTTTGGAGTCAACTCGAGATTGCTTTTTCAGTTTGCAAATGATCTTAAAAACCATGAATTCAACATCGACGTAAGGGAATACATCCCAAAATTGCTGGTTTTCAGAATGTTTATTCAAAATCATTGCCACATTTTTATTAGTTTTTGTCGGTAATGTTATATTTTTATACTTTAAAGATCTTTGTCATTTAAATCCAAGAATTATAGAGCAGAAAATGTTACAGTATCATCCACTACAGTAGTTACGAATGTACAGTCTCAATACCACACAAAAATTACGATTACATTGAATAATGAACTGTTACTAATAATTTGTCATTTTCCAGAATGGCAGTTGATAACAGCGGCTAATCATGAAACGGTGAGTTGACATAATTTATTGATAAGGATGTTCATAATTAAGAATTTAATGATGACAAATACAGACCTGTTCTGACATTATGAGGACAAAACTAATGTTAACCCTGATTTTCGCATAATTTCCTGCTATTATAATAAAAATTACAATTACATTGAATGATGAACTGTTACTAATAATTTGTTATTTTTCAGAACGGCAGTTGATAACAGCGGCTAATCATGAAAAGGTGAGTTGACATAATTTATTGATAAAGACGTTCATAATTAAGAATTTAATGATGACAAATACAGACCTGTTCTGACATTATGAGGACAAAACTAATGTTAACCCTGATTTTTGCATAAGTTACTGCTAGTATGATACATTTCGACCTAAATGATGAACAAGTTGTTGTGTACCTTTACAGTCTGGCGCGTCGCAGTCACAACTTCCTGACCACAGCTAACTGCATAAAAACTGCAGGTTTGTTTTTCACACTTTTATTTTTAAGAGGGTATTTCGAGAGACAGCGTTACACTTTCGCGCGCAGATGAAAAGAGATGGCTCTAGCGCGCGTAATTGCTACCCGATAATTTACGCTGGTAGGGTTAGTTTTTTCAAAAATATTTTTGGTATTCTAATACAAATTAGTTTCCTTCGTCATAATTTCAACGCAAATAAAATCGCCAATTTAGATTCCTATAACTATGGAGATATAGCAAAAATAAAAATAAAAACCTTTAGCTTTTTCATGGTGTAGATAACATAAAAAACCTCAAAATCGGATAACATTCAGGGGTGAGAAACAGTTTGTATGGACCCTTTTGTATGGACAATTCTGCGGTATACTCTATTATTAAAACGTGTATTTAGCAGTTTCACCCCATAGGTGAAGGGGTCTTCACCCCATAAACTGCTAAATACATTGAAATGATGATAAAGTTCCCCCGATGCCACCATGACGGATTTTACAAGCTCAACAGCACTGAATTAGTTATAATTACTTATTGGATATTTTGTTATGTTATGGATAGTATATAACTGTGGTGTATTTGCAGGTGCCTTCAACCATGAAACAAACCAAAGGTGACAATGCAAAGGACATCTTTTGAAGATTTGAATACATTTTCTTGGCTACAGGTAAGAAAGATAAATCAATACTATTGTTGAGATAAGACTTAAACATTTTGTATTGTAAAATATAATTCCCCGTATCTATTTTTATCCGACTATGAAATAAAAAGGACTTTTTACACACATTTACATTTTACACTCTGACATTTTTATGTGCTCATAATAAATGTTCCCTCTAATATGTTCATATTCCGACTAGTAAGGTGTCTACCGAGGCGTCCGAACACTGCGTATCTTAGGGTATAATGACGTCACACTCAATCCAATATGGCAGATTGCCAAAAAATCTTTGAACACAATAGATTTTCTAGTTTTCACTAGGGTAAAAAAAAGAACGAAATTGAAATACATCCCAAGGTGACTCGTGTCACGAAATAAAACTGATGATAAACTTCGCCCAGATGCCACTGTGATGGTTTTTACAAGCTCAACAGGACTGAATTCGTTTTACTATTTTATTGAATATTTTGTTACGTTCCATAGATAGTATAACTGTACTGTGATGTATTGCAGGTGCCTCCAACCATGAAACAAATGAACAAGACAAAGTAATGGACATCTTGTGAAGAACTGAAGCGGATACCTTTGTTGTTGGCTACAGGTAAGAAAGATAAATAAACACTGTTTTTAAATAGGACTTGAAAATCTGCACGTCTCGCGGCAATTATACACACCATTTCACATTTCTTGTACTTAGTACACAAACACGAGTCATTGGCTTAGCATGAAAAAAGATTTTATATCCATACAAACTGGGGGTCCCTTTAGAGGTGGAATTTCGCTAAATTGGATTTTGTGAAATTTCAGGAGTAATATAAAAGGCTAGTTGAAATTAAAATACATCCCAAGGTGACTCAATGTCACGAAATACAACTGATGATAAACTTCACCCAGATGCCACTGTGATGGTTTTTATAAGCTCAACAGGACTGAAAATAATAAATGATCCTTACTTTTGTTTTTGCAAAGAGCCTTTGAGTAACCTTTTTGTTTTTATTTATAGATTCCATGATCTGCAGTGGAGATAAAGACCGCGAGAAGCTTTTTGAACTCGGAACGGTAGCCGCAAGTCGTACTGCGCGGACTCCGCGTCCCTCTTGACAACTCCTAATGGATACTGCGCGGCCACTTACGCTAATCTCAGAGTACTCGACAAAAGTGCGCGTTATATAACGAGATAACATTAAATCAACATCCTCTGTGAACGATGGAACTATTAGGACAAAATATAATATAATATGGTAAGCAGTATCCGTTATCTATCGGACTATATTCGTTGCAGGCGGGGAATAAGAGCGTGACGTGTAGCTTTTTTTGACGACTGCCACGAATGAAGCCCCCATTTTCTAACTAAAATGATGATAATTACCACAGACCTGTTCTGATCTTTTATGATGTCAGATTTTTAAAAACTGATTTGTTTTATATCATCTATGTCAATGACAATTTGTTATGAATTGCTGGATTTAAAATTAATCTTAGTGCTTCTTTGCAGGTACAAGCTGTAATGAAAAATTAGTGATATAAATTAATAATTTGACACAAACGCCATTGTAATTTTAAAAGAAATAAATTTGTGTAAGAATATGTTTATTTGTTTTATTCACGTAGTGTATTTCAGTGTTAGAATTACAATACAATGCTAAATTAATATCTACATTTTTCTAAGTATAAAGGTATTTTTCAAGTATTTTTGTAAGTTCCTCCCACAATGCTAATAAACTTGCCTTGATACAAACGTAAAAATCCAGGTTTTTCAAAGTTAGCAGCTATAAACGGAAACGAGTTTGAATCATTCCTCCATACCAAGAGTAAAAATGCTGTTTTTTTTTCGTTGGTTAAGTGTTCGTGGACGTGCACGAATGAAGGCCTCGCTACATGGCCTGACCTGACATCGTTTGAAAGAGATGGCTATATATAAGTTTCTGGGGGAGCGAAAGAGAATCTATAACCTTAATAGTTTGTTTCTTTTGCTCCCGTGAAATTCAAATCTAGCTGTCCCTTTCACACGCTGTCAGGTCAGGCCATGTGTAGACACCCTCAAGTATAAGTTGTGTGTGTTCGTGTTTCCAAAAAAACTCCTTATTTCTACTACGAAGTTGAGTTTTGGCGGGAACGTGAAGAATCCATGTCGCGTCATTGTATTATTTTCCGAAACTTGTACTATTTCGATTGTTTAATGTGTAAAAATGTTGGATTTTTATCATCCAATAAGTGTTCGTGAACGTGTACGATTGTTGGTGACTAGTTTAATGTTGTGAAACGTGGTGAGTCTTCATGTTGTTTCCAAAACTCCATAGAAACCTCTGGTAGTCTCCACCACTTAACTGGGGCATAACGTGGACTTGACCGTGACTTAGACTATGTCTGACATTTATTTTAATTGTGAGATATTTAACTTCACTTGAAATATTCCACTACATACTTGAAATATTACAATACTTGACACAGACTAAATACACAACGTGTGGAGCCAAAATATAGGAAAAAAATACTCCAAAGTCATGACATGATGGCAAAAACCAGTGTTGCTGTTTCGGCATTATTTTGTAACCCTTAGCTTAAAAAATTTGTTCTTAGCACATTATTGCATATTTTTAGCATTTTAAGGGTTTTACATGCTAGCGATAGGTAGCAACGCTTTCTAAAGAATTGGGAAACGTTTAAGCCAACAGATTGCGGTTCATGGCTCTGTTCAATATTTACTATGTGCAAAATGTTGAAGTAAACCGATTAGATAATTGACATTTTGATTTTTTAATCATGATAATTCTTTCATGAATTAGGGGTTTTCCCGAATAGGGAACGACGTTTGGTTTTCCGTCTACAGAATGTAAGGTTTTATTTCATTCTGACAATAATACTTGCAACTACCGACAGTTATAATAGATTGAAAATAAACTTTTGTGACCTGTTCTGTGTGTTTGCACATATCTGTTTATTTTTATACAAGCGCAAACAAGCGAGCTTACGAGTGATTCTAGAGCAATATGCCTCCTAAATTAATTAAAAATAAAGTAATTAAATATAGTATTGTATTTTTAGCTGCTTACTATAAAATTATTTTAATTTTTATTTAATTTAAACGAGAATGAGGCGTTTAAAAAAAAAAAGTAGTTCTAAAATACTTACTAGATGGCGTAAAAGACCTATCGTTTTACCTGTCATTGTCATTTCAGTCGAAATATTTTAAGTTTATTTTTTAAATCGTAAATTTTGGCTCCACACGTATTTAGCCAGTGTCAACTATTGTAATATTTCAAATGAAGTCAAATACATAGTTACGTTACTTGAAATTGTCTAAATACACATGTCGAGCCAAAAAACACACGTACATTTTTTTGTCTTTCATGTCTTGACAGTGACAAAAACTCAAGGTACATCTAACGCCATCTATTGGGTACTTTTATAACAAGGATTTAATTTTTTTTTGGAAAATGCTTCATTGACAGTTGGCATTTTTTTTAGCAGATTTAAGTGTGATATAGCACATTTTTTTGCATTATTGCATTATCTTCGCCAAAGTAGCATATTCTACAAAAACAAAGCGGCAACACTGTCAAAAACTCTCCTGTCAATCAAGGTCGTTTCGTATTCGTTTCTTTGCGCATGTTTTTTATGGAATTCTGTAATTAAATTAGCCATGCGCAGAATGTGTCACTGAAGTGAAAAGATTCATATACTTCATTCCTTCACTTTGAAGTACTTCTATCTTTTAGTTCAGTACTTCAATCTACTTCAGTTGTTCAATGAAGGAATTTTCGTTTGGCGTTCGTTTTCTTTCGCTACTTCATCGAACTATCGAATGGGTCGTTAAAGTTGCAGTTCATTCAAATTTCTTATGTAATGGATTTGAGGCGTGCGACAAAATCAAAACGTCTCGCCTTCGACTCGCAGTTTTTTTTTTATAAATTTGTTTGTATAGATACGTTTTTGTGTTTGTTTTACTTCCTCCTTACAATAAAGAGAAGACATACCTATTGCAATTATAATATTTAAAATTATGAAAATGTCGTTATAATCTACTAACAGTAATAATTGTGTTTTTTATTTACCTACATACCTATTTAAATAATTAAATGATATAGGTACAATATTTACACATAACTTAACACAGACAGTTTATATACATACTAGTAGTTCGCGCCGAACTGAGACCTCGCGACCCCTATATCTTCACAACTCCTGGACCGATTCAGCTCATATTCAAACTTAAAAATTGTATTGAAATGAACTACTTGCCTACAAAATTTCAAGAAGATCAGATCAACGGTTCGCAAGTTATCATCGGACAAATATACACACGAACATACAAACATACATACATACAAATGCCGATTTGTCCCAGTAAACTCAGAGACCTTCGCTTCGCTCGGTCAAATATTAGCAGACTGCAATGAAAATAAATCAAACAAAAACTCTAGCGACGAAAGCCGCAATAATTTTCAAATCGAATGGAAGCGCGGGAAGAGATTTTTGTTATTAAAATGAAAGAGATGGAAACTAAATTATCAAACCAAAATGGCTCGTATTTTCTTGGCATAAAGCTGATATCGTGAAACTTTTGCATTCGAATACATTTGGCGCGAATCAAAAGTATTCAATTAAAATATTTCTTAATATTGCATATGTGGTTTTATTGTACATTGCTTAGTTACTTGAAAGTTCATTATGGCTCTTTGCATAGCGAGCAATGTACTAAGAAAATTATTTATGGGTTAGATAAAATTGTTCTCAAGCCATCGTAACCGAGCCAAAGTTTGAGTGAAACACAAAATTACTTCAGTACAACAGAGCAGGACAGCGTATAGTAGTGCCTTTGAGCGAATAAGTTCGGAGAGGTTCGGAGCGTCTCTGACGCTTCGGCGTCATCGAATGACGATCGGCAGTGTTCGGCTTGTGCTCGGCTTTGAAGTACTTCAAATTTTGAAGTAGTTGAATTTTGACTGAACTAGAGTGAAAAGGACAGAACATACTTGAAGTACTTCGTTTGAAGGATTCCTTCGCGAACGACACATGGCTAAATTAAATTAGTCTCGTCTCGCCTTGCTTTATGCTTGGTGGCGTGTTGCGACAGTGTTCGCGTAATCTTAGCAAAATGGTGCCTGAAGTAGTATTTGTGCTCGGAGCGCCCGGCGCCGGCAAGGGCACTCAGTGCACATATATTTCCGAAGAATTTGGATTTGTGCACCTTTCCGCGGGAGATCTGTTGCGCGAAGAACGCCAGAGACCTGGCTCCGAGTTCGGCGAGATGATCGAAGAGAAGATACGCAACGGGCAGATCGTCCCCGTAGAGGTGACGTGCTCGCTCCTACACAAAGCTATGCAGAAGTCTGGTAAGGCTCGTTTCCTCATCGACGGCTTCCCTCGCAACAAGGACAACCTGGACGGCTGGGAGCGCGTCATGTCCGACAAGACGAAACTGCTTTTCGTGCTGTTTTTCGAATGTTCTCGTGATATCTGCACAGAGCGGTGCTTGGGGCGCGGTGCGGCAGGCAGCGGCCGCTCGGACGACAACCTTGAGAGCCTACAGAAGAGATTCAACACGTATCTTAATGACACTATGCCTATCATCGAACACTACGACCAGCAAGGCCTTGTGAAGAGAATCAACGCTGAAGTATCGCCCGACAAAGTGTTTGAAAGTGTGAAGTCCGTTTTCAATACCAGTGGACTGCAGAGGATAGCCAATTGAAATTAATATATAAGTAGATCAATCCAATCATGCGTGACGATCATCTCGTCCAGTGTTATTGTATTTAAATGAGATGAGAAATGAGAGATATACAGTTGAGAAAACCACATCAGTTTTCATAGTAAAATATAAATAGTTGAGTCTCACACTTAATATTTATTATTGACAAAGAATAATAGCCCCAATTTAACAAACACCAGAAACAGCCTAAAAATTACATCGTTTAGTTTTATTTTGTAAGAGTCAAAATTCGTTTTTTTGTGAATATTTTTCCTTGAGTAAGGTCATTGTGTACAATGTGACCTTCAAATTGTTATACCATCAACATTTAAATTGCCACAACATCCATACAATGTACTTTTTTCATTAGGTATTTATTGTATTGCAAAGTAATTCTTCAAATATATTACATCACCTATGATGTTAACTTATAACTAAATAGCCAGTCATCACAGGTTGTTTTAATCATCTAACCACACTATCGTCAGTGATAAGATTTAATCAATTGATAAAAAGTTAAAAAAGGGATGTTTTATTAATATGAATAAAAAACAATAAATAATGTTTTATTTGTTAATTAAAATCTTTATCATTTAATTTAGATCTGTTAAGGTCTAACTCCACATCAGTGCAGTGTCATGGAGGCCACAGGGTCGTTCTATGAGAGGCCTTGACTTGAAAGTTTAAGCCAGATATTGCACTGCTAGGTGCAGTTAGTCCTTCAAGGCCGGGTCTACTGCGACATGTTACTGTGCTATATAACTTGTTAGTAACCATGGCCCGTCCACTGCAACTTGACAGTGAATAATGTTTTTGTCACCAATTATTCATTCTCCAAAATGAGTTCTGACGAGGAACATGTGTTAGCTGTTTTGGAAGTAGTAGATTTAGTTTGAGAAAGAAAACGATTCCGTATAAGACCTTACATACAGTCACGTTTTTTCAACATAGATATATTCAAGAATTGCAATAGAACAGCAGAGATGTTGACGGCACGAGAGACGGCACCCATGTTTGAATGGAAATATTGTTTACAAATTGTTAAAAAATATTTGTGATCGAACCCCCAACAACAACTGTAACCAGTAACTTAATAATTACAGGAAATTTATTTTATTAACATTGTGTATCGTCTTATCTAGTTTTCAAAACCAATCCAACCAAACAAATAAATAATAAAAGAATTAAAAAAAATACCATACAAAAATTATTTCGAAATTTAATTTTAATTTTATTTATTTATTGGCTTGGCTTTTCAATACTTTAAAAACGGCATAAAGACGGCCATAAGATCCGGGGCCTTGTAATGTAAATAAATGTAATTATTGTAAAAAAAAAAATACAGAACGAAGATATTCGCCGAAGAACCAAAATCACATAGCTCTCAGGGTTTGCAAGCTGAAGTGGCAAAGGGCAGGCCACAAAAACCGAGGCCTCCCTCAAGGTGGACTGACGACATTGTAAAAGTCGCGGGCAACCGGTGAATGCATATGGCTAATCGTCGTTCAGTGTGGCGACCTAAGGGGAAGGCCTGTGTTCAGTTTAGCAGTGGAAGTCTTACGGCTGATTATTCTAAAATGATAATTAGGTTAAAATTATTAGTCTGCAAAGTTAGCACGTTAAATTGTATAGATACTTTCCTCTGTAGACTTACTTGGAGTCAAGCACAGTTCCACACACTCCATGGATAGTAAATCAGTAGCGGACTGGATTATTAGTTTAACCTCGGAATTCTGAAATGTTTGTTAACTTTGACAACAGATTAATTCTAATGCTGCCTTTGCACTAAGTAAATGACAAAGACAGCAATAGACTTAATCTGTTGTCAAAGTTAACAAATGTTTCAGAATCCCGAGGCAAGTAATAAAGCTAAGGGTAACCTTTCTCCATAATGTTCTTCTCTATTGATAGATAAACAGTAATCTTTGGTTTTGCATACGCACTGACGATATCTGTTTTCGGTGTTTTGCGTTTATTTTTCGGTTATGTGTTCGTTGAGTGAGCCTTCTGCTCCGCCTTTCCAAGATTCTGCAGTGAAATTAGCCATTAATAAACAGTAATTTGGTATTAATTAATATCGGGATATAGTTATAGTTCTACTAGTTACCTGTAGCTTGTTTTACCTATCTAGTCTAAGTGCCCACGACACTCATGTAAAAGCAAGAATAATGCACTTATGTAAACATTCCTCTATCTTGTACAGCCATATTTCTTGTCAGTAGCTATGTTGTGTAGCGTGTTCATAACTATAATGTGAAATAAAGTTACGTGAAAAGATCACGATATTGTTTAATTTTTACTAGCTTTTACTACTTGAAATGTTAAGGTCAAATCTTGTAACTGGATTTTTGTGTTCCCCTTGTTATTTAGAGATGCAATTTTGCAAGCCAGTTAAATTCCGATGACAATACAATCTTATTATGACAGCGAGCTGATCTGATAATGGATACGGAAGGTGGAAAACGGAACTCCTCAGAGCGCCATACTTTATTGTGTCACAGCGCCCCGCCCGCGCGCCTTGCCACCATGTTTAAGTTACTTGCTATATATTATATCAAGTGATCGGATACAGAAGTTATTGTTTATGTATTTTTGTTCTACAAGCCTACGAACAGTTTCCTGGTTAAAAGGATTTAAAACAAATCAACTTTCACAGCAATATAAACATTTATTTCGTAAACAGTTCTGTAAATGCAGTCTTGTACAAACAAACATATTTTTGTGTGCATTAAGTACAAAAATGTAATACAGGGTTATAAGGAAAGAGTATGCTAAGCCGAAAGAGGCTCATACTACACATGACTCTGAAAAACTTTTACTATGGGACCAAATCAGAAATCGAGAAAAAAAAACAGCTTTACCATACATTTTGTCGAGTGTCATTGACATTTTTCTATGGAACAGCTGATATTTTTTCTCGATTTCAGCGTTGGTCCATTAGTAAAAGTTGTTCATAGCGATGAGTACTATGAGCCTTTTCCGGCTAAGCATACCCTTTCCTTACAACCCTGAAAACAATAACTACGATCAAGAATAATACAAAACGTATACAAGTATTTAAATTTAAACGTTTTATGAATACTAATAAAGGAATGAATAGAATCAACTTATTGTAATAACGCATGAAATGAGTAAGCTGCGGTCACTAATCATATTGAGATTAATTTTGCATTTAAAGCCTCCTTAGACAACAAACTTTCGTCTGCGGACTTCTCGCTTTTACACTTTTAGAACTTTTGTCCTTTTCGGTTTCGTTCATAAACGCATTTTATTTGACAAAAGACATTTAAGTTTAAAGGCCTCGCTACATGGCCTGACCTGACACCGTGTGAGAGGGACAGTTAGATTTGAATTCCATGGGAGCAAAAGAAAAACTATCAAGGTTATAGCTTCTCCCTTTCGCTCCCCCTGAGACTTATATATAGCCATCTCTTTCAAACGATGTCAGGTCAGGCCATGTAGCGAGGCCTTAATTTTGCATTTATAGCCTCCATAGACGACAAACTTTTGTCTGCGGACTTCTCGTTTTAACACTTTTAGAACTTTGGTTCTTTTCGGCCTTGTTCATAAACGCATTTAATTTGACAAACGACATTTAAGTTTAAATGTGCTGGCTGACCGTACAGTCCTGCCCTAAAGGTATACGGCTTATAAACGGGCATTATCTGATTTTCGGGAAAAGGAAAGCTAAACATATATTTTATTAAAGTAAATGAAACAATCTATTAAGGCCATAGACTGCTTCTTTTACTCCCATAAAATGTATGTTTAGCTTTAATTTTCGAAAAAAAAAAACCAACAGTCCCGTATGTAAAGACCTTTATGCCGCGTCCACACATTTGCCACACAGCAAGATCATTTTCTTTCATTCTCATATTATAGTGTCCATCAATCAGTTCTCGTGATATAAGAATAGACTATACCGTCGTTTTGTCCATACAAAAAGGGTAGTCTGATACCCACCCCTAAACGTTATCCGATTTCGATGTTTTTTTTATATGTTATCTACACCGTGAAAAATCGTATGCTTGTATGTTTTTTTAATTTTTTTATTTTGCAATAGCTTCTTTTTTTTACAGGGAAACAAAGTTAAAAAAAAAATGCGTCGAAAATACGACGAATAAAAATAGTTATTAGAATACCATTTTATTTTTTGATAAAACAAAACATAGCGGCTTAGATTATAGTTTATCCAAGCTATTGACACCTAACACAAAAGATTTTGTTAATATATACTAGGGGGTGATAACAGACTATCCACGAAACGGTAATTTCGGCAAGAAGTTTGGAAAATTCACTATCTCTCTATCGCACGCACGACAAACAGCGACAGCAATACAATTTCAAATATCGAATGCGCCAAAACCTCGCGGAAGGAGGCAGTCACGGGAACCGAACGAAATAATGAACGAAAAAGATCTTGGGTCCAACGTATGCGGCATTAGACACTGCAAAGTCTGTCGTCGACATTTTAAAAAGTTACGAAATATATACATTACTAAATAAAAATAGCTTAGGTTAATAAAAAGCCAAAGCACATTAGCTATTCATTATACAAAGTAAAATTGTGCAACTTATTTTCTATATTTTTGACTATAAGGTGGAATATCGAATTTGGGACCATAGTCTTAGGCCGTGCAGGTTAAGGCTGGACCATTTTGCAAAATTCGTCTTTTGCAGAGTCGAAGTGCGCGTTGTAATATATTATTATCTTTCCAAATTCGAATAAAGCACGTTTTTATTTTTTTTATTGTTTCTCAAAAATATTTTTTATTCGTTTGTTGTTTTCGTTCGTTATTCGTTTACTTGAGTTTTAGAAGAAAAACACAACGCCCAAAGGCAATAAAAATCTGTATTGATTTTAAGTTTTCACGCAAGCGGGCGAAATTATTTATATTGATAACTAGCTGATGCCCGCGAAGCTCGGCCTTCGGCCTCGCTAAACTCTTCATACAAACCTTGTCTTCACAATTAAGAACACAACAAAAAAGAAATCATCAAAATCGGTCCAGCCTTTCTCAAGTTATAGTGTGACCGGGAGAAATAGGGGTTCATTTTTATACATATAGATAATAAAAAAATATATAAAACGTAAACCATTATATCAATGGCATTAAGATTATTCTGTGCTCTATATTATAGTATTCGGTAAAGCAGAATTTTTAACTAACTTCAAAAGACGGCAATCTACAGTTTTTTTTAAATTTGGCTTGTAAAATTCTGCTATAGGAAAAAGAAATTCAACGCTGAAACGTTTCAATACCTTTACTCTGCAACGACTATGTGGAATTTTCGACTAAATTGCCTGAACTAAGAATACTGTTCTATCACTTACCGACCCCCTTTTAAACATAACTTGCAGTCTATCATTAGACAATAGACTACCTAACCTTAGTCAAGTCCATACATGAGATTAGAAAATTATAGAGATCACATCTCTAGGAATTAAATAAGGCAGATAATAATTATATTTTACGACGTAAAAACCTAAGCATTCAAAATTAATAAATCAGCGTTCCCTCATTGTGCGGATGCGGTTTTTTTTTCTTTGAAAAATATTCATATTTTGTAAAATGTCGCGGAACAACAGTCGTCGAGCATGATGTTGGGAAGCGGCCTTCGAGTGGTAGCTGGTTAATTAAAATTACCTGAATAAGTGTATATTGAAGATTGGCCATTGAAAAGTGGACGTGAAAAAGATTTTTAGTAGACTATCGGAATCAACTAATCCTGATGAAACTTGGTGTACTGATTCTACAATTTCAGTTTTTTTTTGTCGACGAGTTGTGATTGGTTTAGAGGGATATTTACCCCAAAATTTGGGGCGGGAAGTCTGCTGCAGCGCCGTTTACCGGTCGATTTTATTAATATTATTTGTTTATTAACTAAACCGGTTATCACCAATGACATTAGTTAATTCAATTAAAATTTATATCTATCTATCTATCTATCTATCTATGTCAGCCTTTTAAACATCCCACTGCTGGGATATCAGCCTACCCTCGAAGGGTGATTAGGCCATATCCACCACGCTGTCCCAGTGCGGGTTGGCGGATTCACATACGCCATTGAATTACTTCTCCGGAAATATGCAGGTTTCCTCACGATGTTTTCCTTCAAAAATTTATATAAAATGAAAAAATATAAATTAATAACAGACATCAAACTGAGACCTCACGACCTTATGTCTTGACAACCTCTTGACCGGTTTTGTTCATATTTGAAATTCTTGTTTAGAATTGAATATTGAATGTGTCTGCCAAATATTATCACAGGCCGATAAACTTCCCCCTTTTTTGGGGTAAATGCCCCTCCATACAAAAATCGCCGACGACAAAAAAAAATATTAGATTTTAGAATTGAGGTTCTGAGAAAAAAGTTTGTGCTCGCGAGGTCTACTGTTCGCAGAACTACTAGTAGTAACAAATAAGGAATCGCTAAGATGTCGCTAGTGCTTTAAGCTGCGACTTGATCGTCACAATTAACTCTCGACTTGAAAAGAAACCCAAGCTAAGTCATTCGTAACGGTACGGAGAAAAAACAGTACTTGATAAGAATATTTTTGTTGTCCGCGACTTTGTTGCGGTTTTGTTGGTAAAGATCTTTAACTAGAATGCTCATAACGATTGTTTAGGTTTAATCTGTTCAGCAACAGTTTTAATACTGCACCGAACAGACAAGAAATGAAAAGAACTTAGATGACATTTTAGAGCGGTGTTACTATTGCCCGTCTGCACTAAAGTCAACAAAGATAACAGTTAGCTAAGCATCATGCACTTAAACTGAAGGAAAGGAGATGTCTTACGCATTTCGGCGACCTCCTAAGTTTAGTGCAACGCATTTTTTTTCATTAGTTACGCCCTAGAGAGTTAAGTATGAACTTAGGAGCTGTCAAATTTTAGTATAATTTTAGTTCTTTATCAGACTAGCTACTAGGTCATAAAACTTTTTTTATTTGAATCGTACAAATCACAATATTTTGGAACGTTATACGTTTTCGTTTCATTTATTTCTAGAGGTATATAAAATATACTTTAACATAGAAAACCGCAAAGATTTGAAAGCTCCTGCAAAAACGCCAGATTTGACTTACGCGAATGGGATGGCAAGATTTGAATTTCATGGGAGTAAAAGAAACAAACTAATAAGACCATAACTTGTCCCTTTGTTACCGTTAAAATCAAATTTTGCTATACCTGTCGCATGAAATATTATCAGGTAATATATAAATGCTTTTATACCTTACACAGTAAATTATAGCATATGTTTCTGCGTAGAGAGACAAATCAAACACAAACAGTCTTGATTATAGGATCAATTAACCATTAATAAACATTTTTCGAGTTGTGTCCGACTCGCGAGGGAGCTTATTATGTATCGATGATGAATGATTCTTTTTATATCATCCTTTGCATGAATCGAATATATAAAAAACATTATTATATGGACAAAATAAATAGGACATAATATGGGGGGAAATTACATGGTAAACAGATTTTAAAAAAAAAACTGTTTTCGTCGATCGTCACCTCTCAAGAAGGAAACCTAGAGAAGTGTCATAAGTAGGAAAAAAGCCCGCCTAACTCCGCAACAAAACATGGCCGACCTGGGATCTATCATTCTAAAATTTGTGACAAATAAGCTATAGATTGGAGAGCATTTGAGGGCATTGACAACGCAACATAAAATGGCCGACCGCTACGCGATACAGGACTTTGTCTCAATTCCATAGGGTTCCTTCTTTAGAGATCGTCACAGACGAAATGACAGTTGCTTCAAGGCTTGCCGTGTTTTACCAGTTTCTAAAAGCTGAATAATTTTAGGGAAAATTAAAGTTAATTGAAATATATTTCAAATTAAAACTATTTTATTTATTTTACAATTTTCAATGTACATATACCTACTTATCTTATAATTGTGTTTGAAACTTCTGTAACTTCTGTAACCCCTCACGAGTCTTTGTATCATTTAGTGTTATTTGAAACATATTTGTGTTTCAGAAAGGCACAAACGAACTTAATGGCACTTTATGTTGCAATATACTAGTATTTGCTTAACACCATATACATAGAAGCAATAAGCAGTACATACTATTTTTTTCAAGTTTTAGCCCGCGGCTTCGCTAGCTATTTACCAGCCAAATAATTCTATAAACGCTATATTTCCTACGAATCATAAAGAAACTAGACTAAGAGTGCTAATGTCCATAGAAAGATGTGTAACTCGATTGTAGTACTGATAAGGACGTAAGATGTCGCTAGTGCTTTAATCTGAAACGTGATCGTCACAATTTCAGCTTGACTTGTAATATAAACCCAAGCTAACTCATTCGTAATGGTGCTGAGAAAAAACGCGACTTGTTATGAATATTTTTGCATTAATAATATCAGTAAAACTATTAATTTTATTTGCAAAACTCGTTAGGTTCGCAAGAGATGGCGTTGAAAACATTATTTTTGGAAACATATTAAACATCGTATATTGCAGTCTAATTTAAACTAAACCTTAATTAACGGACATACATTAATACTGTTTCTATATTAACCATATTTTCATCGGCTATTAAAGCGGTTTGGACATTAGCTGACTAAACACGTAAGCGCCATCTAGTTTTAAGCAGTTTTTCAGGGGTATTTTTTTTATGAGATAGTTTTTCTTCTTGCGTAGATTTTCTTTGCTACGAACATACAAACTGACATTTTATAATAATATTGTTTTTCTACTTTTTTATTGTTTACTTACGTTCGTTAACATATACATATTTTCCAATAATATATTCTTATCAAACGTATCACATTAGTGAAGTACAACAACTTTATAATAGATAATTGAAAAAACTTACATTCTAAGCACCATTTAAATAGAAAAAGAAAAAATATTTTAAATATGACCACGTGGATTCTATTGCATTACTCGCTAAACTAATCAGACAAGACTAAAGTTATCTGCCTACGTTTTCATTTAAATGTGTAAGAAAAGAATGGCAAGAATTTTAGAGCTGTCAACTTTAGTTTAGAAAATTGTACAAGAGAATCGACGCAATAAAGGAATGAAATGATTGAATTTATTTCTTTGGTCTTTCTTCATGTAGATCCTCTAGCTACATGGCGATGAATCGAAGAGGTAAGCTTTAAGCCCGATGTTTATCTAAGCAACGTGACACGTGATCTCACAAGTCATCAAGCGCGTCACACATGCCACATGTCTCAAAAATAATAGCATTTGTCGAGCTGAAACTCACACAGTTAGACGTCAATTAGAACGACACCGGGCCTTCGATATATATGTTACGGGTAGAACCTGAAGTGCGGCTACGCCTAGTAGTAGCCGGTTAGAACTAGGTGTAAACTAAACCTTAATTAATGGACATACATTAATACTATGTTTCTATATTAACCATATTTTCATCGGCATTTATAGCGGTTTGGTTTAGATGACTAAATACGTAAGCGCTATCTAGTTCCGATCCGTATCCGATAGTGATAGTAGCCACTTACACTTGGTTAAATCTAGTATAAGCCGATTGTATTCGGGTAAAACTAGGTCTAGCCGGTATCATTCCTTCAAGAACTAGGTCCAACTAAACCCTAGTGGCTGATCTGATATTAGGTCTAGCCGATATCGTGCTGGCTACAACTAGGTTCAACCAAACCCAGTTGGATAAAACTAGATGCACTACACCTAGTTCTAACCGGCTACAACTAAACGTAGCCGCACTTCGGGTTCTAGCCGTAATATAATATACACAAGTAAAGGCTACAATCTGTACTCGTTATTAATTTATATCATTTTGTATTTACTTAAAATAAGCGTTTATGGAATTTAACTTTGTTTCATCAAAACTCATAAATGTTTGAGACTTTGAATCATAATATCTATAAAAAATATATATATATTAAAACAAATCTCAAGGTTAAAACTTAAGCCAGTTTGATCAAAAATTAAACTTAATGCCCATTAAATAGATGTGATATCACAGCGAACATATTTTCCTAGCATAACTAGTAACCTGCCATACGTAGCAACCTTCACATTCGTATCGAGACATGTCAGATCACATGCCACGTCTCTTGTAAAGGTAAACCTTCCTATACTATATTTCTAGTACTAAGTAACGTGGTTAAAACCTAAATCACTTGGCTAATACCAAAAACAGCTTTCACAAAAGCTACGTGTGAAGACACGACCGATCACGTGTCACGTCTCTTACATGGCTAACCCATCTTAAGCCGCATTTCTAGTAAGCCGTGTGGTTAAACCTGAAACCAGTTGGTTTTAACCAAAAACCACTTAGTTAAAACCAAAAACAGCTTGGTTAAAAGCTTTACCATTTAGTTAAATCATAAACCACTTGGTTAAATCCAAAAACAGCATGGTTAAAAGCTAAACCACTTAGATCATAAACACAGATGAACAGATACCTCGTCACTCGGGTTTTGGTCCGATCAAAAGTCACCACAGTTTGAGGAAAGCACGGGGTGCGCGGAGCGTGACAAATTATTCCCATTGGCTATCATCAAGGTTACGCCCACCACTGTACCGAGTTAGTACGTTCCGTAGTGATGGGGTAAGCAGTAGGCTGTGGCAGTAGGGCAACATTATTAATCGGTACTTACCTACATAGCGAACTTCCGCTCTGCCATAGTAATCGCACTCACTCGAATCTCACTAACATAACATTACTACACAACACCATTAAAGTACTAATTCTTCCTCAGTGTCCTGCACTCGCGGATTTTTCGAGATCGAGCTGTAAAGTCGAATGTTTTTTTTCGAGGTCCCTGCTTTCTTTGCGCGTTTCAATAGAATGTGTTATTCTAAAATGTTACATTTTCTCGAGATCACGCGTTTTGTTAGGTCCGAAAAATAATGTTAGTTTACCCAGAATCAACTCGGTTACTTCAATTCATCATCTAAAAATCTATTTAGCCGGGAATCGAAATTAACAACTGAATCATACACCTAATAACCTTGAAATACTTACGACGTATACTATAGTCTATTGACAAAAACGCCATTATTGTTTACCAGAAAAACGCGGGCGAAGCCGCGGGCAGAAGCTAGTAACGGATAAAAACTTCAAACATCCTACGCACCTACGGAACCCTACTAAGCATGGCCCGACATGCTCTTAACAAGTTATTTTCTCTAGTCTCACCATAGTCTCAGGCACATGCTAGATGCTGCCGGTCGATTCTATCGTGATTTCGTTGCTTGTCGAGTTTAGTCCAAGCAGAAGGTCCCGAGTGTACAGTTTAGTTAGTTAGTTAGTTAGAATTCATCAGTGTTCGAATCCCTTTACGGTATGGTGAACATCGAAAATGCAAGTCTGCGTTTTGTTTAATGAGTCACAACACTACTTTATACGTGCGTTCGCCAGAAAGGGACAACTGCATGGGATATCCGCAATGAGGAAAAGGGATAAGTGACGACGTGTCCATTATACGCTGAGCTCAGCTATGTCTTGTAAAACTTAATTATTTTACTTACTGATGAAAAGTTATTCCGTCTTTTTTGTAGTTTGAGTGCGCGGATGACTTTCCACACAATTTCACTGCACAGATAGTCATTTTTATTTACTGTTTGTCAGGAAAATAAAACAACCGTTTTATTTTGTAAGCCGCACGCACGCACGCACAGCTCTGGCACTTGGTCGGAACTGAGGTTCAATGTTTGGGGCGGCGTCTTATATAAGTCTTATAAAACTTATGTGTTGCGCGCTAGGCTCGTCCTAGACTAGGTATCTAGTTCTATTCATCTGTGATCATAAACTACTTCGTTAAAACCAAAAACAGCTTGGTTAAAACCTAAGCCTCTTGATGGAAGTCTCAGACCACGTGATTCCTGCGCTCAGGCTCGGTATTTTGGCGTTGTTCTTTCGCGAAGGAAAGGAACACTTCCTCAAGAGTGGTTTCGGTAACTGAATAGTCTTCTACCAGAGACGGATAGATAGCCTTCAGTTCTTCTAAAGCCGTGAACAAATTGGAGTAACGCATAGTTTCATTTATATGGTAGTGCAGCATCGTCTGGAAAAATAGAGGTAATGTTCATTTATGGTGTTCGGTTACACGACCGACATACAGGGAACTTTTTAAAGTACTGCGCTGGTTTTTATCACGCTATCATTATCGTTAATCACACTAATATTACAAATGCGAAAGTTTTTGTGTAAGTATAAGGTAAGTGTTTGTTCCCGTTCAACTCTAATGGCTGAACGGATTTGGCTGAAATTTGATATTGAGGAAGTTTATTCTCTGGATTAACACAAAAGGTACTTTAGATCCCGAAAAATTAACTGTTCCAGAAAGATAGTGGGTGAAACCGCGGGCGCAGCTAATAAACATATTTCACAAATAAAAAACTTTTTGCATTTATTTATTTATTGACCACGAAATGTCGGAAAACCTATAATACAATAATTACCTACCTATTTCTCTCTGTAGCAAGAGAGATGAAGCGATCTAGGTACCGTATCGTAGGTGTTCGTAGTACAATCACGAATACAGTGACCACGACTACATCTCTTGCTGTAGCTACTTTTATTTGAAGATATTTCGATAATTTTGTACCAAGGCGGATCAAACGAAAAAATACATATCCTTTATTTTTCAAGAATCTTTAAATACACAAAATTAGCGCACTACTTAAAAAGTTACCCTGTATATGCACGTTTCCTGCTGGAAAACGTTGTTACTGTCGCATTCAACAGTGTTAGTTCGACTTCAGCTTACCTTATGTTCATCTTTCAGGGTGCAGTTGAATTTTGTCTGCAAAGTGCCTTTGAGCCGTTCCAGCTCAGATTTTGCGCTGTCCACCTCTGCAAGTATATACATAGATAGATAACAGGTATTACAAACACAGGCTTGAAAGCTAGGATAACAAATAGCCACCCAATCGCTAAAGATAAGTTACAGATACAACACACACATGCCCTGTCTCATAAAAAAGGCTCTAAAAATACGAGCGACGCGATCTTAAATATTTCAAGCTCAGTTTTTATATAAATAATATAAATACATAAACAAATATTGCTGGAAGTTTTTCACACAACGCCATCTAGCCCCGAACTAAGCAAGCTTGTACTATGGGAACCAGATAGCTGATAGAATACATAAATACTTATTTTAAAAAAATACATATATATATATATAGAATACATAGAAACACCCAGACAAGGAAAAAACATCTATGTTCAGCACACAAATGTTTGTCCTGGTTGGGAATCGAACCCACAGCCTATAGATCAGATGGCGGAAATCTGTCTGTCTGGAGCGACATGAGATTATTATTACTGATTATTCAGTGGAGAACGTTAAATTTAGAGAGACTCGAGCGAATTTAATTAAGCAATGTATGTATCGGTCGCACTGACCGTCCTCGCTCGCGGCGTGCGCCACCTTGATGAGCACGGCGTGCCCGGCCGCGTGGTGCGCGCGCAGCTCGCTCGGCGTGCCCACCGCGCGGATCACGCCGCCCGACATTATCGCGATGCGGGAACACAGCGCCTCCATCTCGTCCATGCTGCAACAGAGGGCTCGCGTCAACACCTGCCGACGTGTGGTCCAGCCGGCGCGTGCACTACTGTGACTCGTGTACCTGTGCGAGGTGATGACGACGGCCGCGCCGCGCGCGAGCCCGCGCCGCAGCGCGCGCCACACGCGCCGGCGCGCCGACACGTCCACCCCGGCCGTGGGCTCGTCCACTACTGTGACTCGTGTACCTGTGCGAGGTGATGACGACGGCCGCGCCGCGCGCGAGCCCGCGCCGCAGCGCGCGCCACACGCGCCGGCGCGCCGACACGTCCACCCCGGCCGTGGGCTCGTCCACTACTGTGACTCGTGTACCTGTGCGAGGTGATGACGACGGCCGCGCCGCGCGCGAGCCCGCGCCGCAGCGCGCGCCACACGCGCCGGCGCGCCGACACGTCCACCCCGGCCGTGGGCTCGTCCAGCAGGGTGAGCGGCGCGCCCGACGACAGCGCCGCGGCCGCCGCCAGCCGCCGCGTGCAGCCGCCGCTGTACCCCACCACCTCGCGCTCGCTGTACTTCTCCAGCCCTGGGGAGAGGTCAACGCACTCATGTTATAAATGCGAAAGTTTGTGTGTGTGTAACTATGTCAGTAGGTAAGTGTGTAAATATGTAAATAAATAATAAATATTGGTGGACGTTTTTCACACAGCGCAGTCTAGCCCCAAACTAAGCAAGCTTGTACTTTGGGAACCAGATAACTGATAGAATACATAAATACTTTTTTTTGTAAATACATACATATTTAGAATACATAGAAACACCCAGACAAAGAATAAACATCATGTTCATAACACAAATGTTTATCCTGGGTGGGGATCGAAGCCACAACCTATAGATCACAAGGCTAGTAAGTAAGTAACTATAAGTATGTAACTGTGTTTGTTCCCGTTCAACTCTGTAACAGCATCATCAGCCAGAAGACGTCCACTGCTGAACATAGGCCTCCCCATAGAGCGCTACACCGACCGATAACGTGCCACTTGCATCCACCGGTTGTCCGCGTCTTTCACAATGTCGTCGGTCTCTCTCAACTCTGTAAAGGCTAATCGGATTTGGATGAAATTTGGTACGGAGGTAGCTTATACCCTGGATTGGCTTTTTTTTTAGAATAATTTAACCGTTCCTGCAGGATAGCGAGCGAAACCGCGGGGCGCAACTGATCAATCATAATAACAGTCAGCAGTTACTTTATACGAAGTCACTGCAAGTCACGGATATTGCGACAACTAAGGCCCGAGTGGCGAGAACTCCACCGAGCTAGAAACTTCTCTCTCTCTTATGTTTTGGCTCCACACGTCGTGTATTTAGCCAGTGTCAAGTATTGTATTATTTCAAGTGAAGTCAAATATGTCACAATTAAAATAAGTCTCAGTCATAGTCTAACTCAAGCAAAGTAAGTCACGGTCAAGTCCACGTCATGCCCGAGTAAAGTAGTGGAGACTTTACTAGAGGTTTCTATGGAGTTTTGTAAACAACACGAATAGTCACGTTTCACAACATTATACTATTCACCAACACTCAAGCATTTTCACGAACACTTAATGAATAAAATTCCACCATTTTTACAAAATAATACAAAACTGCCTGCTAGAAACTTTTGTTCGTTGACAAAATAACGAAGATAATTGTGCCGCCGCGATCAGCGTGTGGGTCGAAACAATATCGAATAATATCATGACAAAAGTTTTACTATTTAAGTCCAATTTCACTGTTCTAAATAAAAAAAAAAAAAACGACATGGCTAAAGTAACGGATACGGGAAAAGAACAAATTCATGATAACCCACTTCTAAAAATTACAAATAATGTCTACATGACTTGAAAGTGCATGACTTGAATTATATTTTGTCTTCGCTGGCGTCAAGTCCTCGAACCGAAAGGAGAAGCCCTAAATGATCGCTCCGTTGAAGTCGAGACAGAAGAACTGATGCGGATCAAAAAGCGAATAGAGAAATGGAAATATGTGAAACACAAACTCATGTTTATTTATTTATTTATCAATTCCTTTCCATTGGGTGGGCATTACAGGCCACCCCAATTCGACCATGGACCACAATCTAAGGTTAAAACAAACTAACTCAAAACAACAACACAACAAACAAAGAATAATTTGAAGAAAAACTGAAGTTCCCTGTGGCATGAATGGAAGATGAAAATGAAATAATAAAAAAAAAATAAAAAAATGAAAAGACTGCAACAAAATACATGTTCATCCCACATCTGAAAATGTAACTCACCCACGACCTGTATCCACGACTTGACTTCGCGAGTGACGTCGGCGGCGTCGAGTCCTCGCAACGTCAGCAGCAGCTCCAAGTTCTCGCGCCCGGTTTGGAAATCATCGAGACCGAAGAACTGAGGGCAGTAGCCGAGGGAACGGAGATACTGTAACAAACGAACAGTCGTACATAGTAGCTACTTGTACATAGTAGCTACATAAGACAATGGTTACAATGAGAGGTACACTCTGCCTACAAGCTGCTATGCAGTTTGGCAGAATCAGGAAAAATGCTATGTATTAACTATTGATAAATAAATAAATAAAAATAAAAAGAAAGGAACAGTCCAAGAAATATCTTTAACTAGTTGTTACCCGCGACTTCGTTCGCGTGGACATATAAAAAGTATCCTATGTCCGTATTTTTGATATACAGTAACTCCATATCAAATTTTATCAAGATCCATTCAGCCGTGATAACGCGACAAACAAAGTAACGAGAGACAAAGGTCCTTCCTATAGTTCGCTAGATGGCGTTGACAATTCATTTTTGTGCATTTTTTTTACGGTTTTGTATTTGTATGTTATTTATTTTTATCTTTCTATATTATGCAGGGTTATAAGGAAAGGGTATGCTAAGCTGAAAGGGGCCCATAGTAATCATGATTGCGAACAACTTTTACTATGGGACTAACCCTGAAATCGAAAAAAAAATACAGCTGTTCCATACATTTTGTCGAGTGTTATTCACATTTTTCTATGGAACAGATGATTTTTTTTCTCGATTTCAGGTTTGGTCCCAAATTAAATGTTGTTTATAATTATGAGCACTAAGAGCTCTTTTCGGCTTAGCATACCCTTTCCGTATAACCCTGTATATATATTATTTTTTTCAAAGTAGATATCTACATCACCGACCGTATTTTTTTTCAGTCATAATTCTTCCATCCAAGGGTTGTCTAGAAGAAATCGCTTTAGGCGATAAGGCCGCAATTATGCTACCGTTTTTTTATTATGATTATTTTTAAGTTTGTCTTTTTGGCGTGTAAAAAAGTTATATTATATTGTATAACGAACATAAATTTCTGAAAAAAAAAACATATATTTACCGGTCCCCTCTCGCGCCTGAAGAACCCGTTCCCGTAGATTTCCCCCATGGTGGGGCACTCCTCGGCCGTCAACATTTTGAACGTAGTCGACTTGCCCGCGCCGTTCACTCCCAGGAGGCCGAAGCACTCGCCTATAAATTATTCGAATTATGTAGACTGCATTGCCTTTGGATCACTCTTCCAGGGTAACCCGATATCCCAGCAGTGGGACTTTAAAAAGGCTGATGCCGATGTATACATTTACCAAAGAAAATCTACATGAGAAGAAATACAATCTCATACAAAAAAAGTGTTTCAAAAAATAATGTTTTCAACGCCGTCTCTTGAGAATCTAGCACACAAATATTATAAATGTTTATACAAATAAATCACACTAATATTATAAATGCGAAAGTTTGTGTGTAAGTGTGTTTGGTCCCGTTGAAGTCTGTGACGGCTGAACGGATTTGAATGAAATTTAGTATGGATGTAGCTTATACCCTGGATTAACACATAGGCGGCTACTTTTTATCCAAAATAATTTTCAATTTCTATAGAATAGCGGTCCGCGGGGCACACCTAGTTCTTTATAAAAATTATATCAATGCATGTGAGGAGGGAGGGCAGGGGAGAGGAGGGAGGCGAGGGGAGAGGAGAAGAGGAGGGGTATCAGTGTGGTGTAGTTTTACCTTTCTTGACGGAAAAGCTGATGCCCTTTACAGCGTTGCAGGATTTGCCGAAGATCCGGTGATAGTTCTTGTGAAGGTCGCTCACTAACATCGCTTGGTCCGATTCCTTGATTTTCGCCTTGGCTGCAAACATACGAATCTTTAACTATACAAAAAAAAAAAGGATATAAAGAAAAACAAAATGCATGCATGCATGCATGCTCGACTGCAAAATGTAAAGCCTCAGGCCGTAAAGAGGAATCCAACGACACCTCACTCGTCAAAATCGGCCAAGCCGTTTAGGCTGCAGGAGGTAATATAGGAACATACAAACATACATACACCCCAAAAACATTACCCACCATCTTAGGCAGAAAATGAAGTAGGCCTATTCGTGGTTTTTTTTTTCACCGTTTATCTACCGCCCACATCTCTTGTGGAAGCAAACCTTTATGTCGTGTGGAATGGTACAAATCACGTATCATCGATAGACTGTATAACTAGTAGTTCGCACCGAACTGAGACCTCGCGACCCCTATATCTTCACAACCCCTGGACCGATTCAGCTCATATTCGAACTTAAAAATTGTATTGAAATGAACTACTTGCCTACAAAATTTCATGAAGATCGCAAGTTATCATCGGACAAATATACACGCAAACATACAAATGCCGATTTGTCCCAGAAAACCCTGAGACCTTCGCTTCGCTCGGTCAACAATATTACCCTGATATTAGCATTAACATTTAGTGTAGTTTAGAGTATAATAGTCACATCACATAATCTCCATTATTGCACACCCCGTATTTTACATCTACTATGATCCTATCCATCCCTGGGTTGCCTGGAAGAGATCGCTTTTAGCGATAAGGCCGCCAGTTGTTACACTAGTTTAATATTTTTTTTCTGTCCTAGTAACAAAGAGTTTATCTATCCTGTTCGTTTTTGTTAATACTTACGTAACGCGATCTGTTTATTGACGTAGGTCGCCTCAGCTCGGACGATTTCATCGAGATTCTGAGTCTAAAAGGAGAAAAAACGTTGGATAAACGTCAAAAAAATATCTATGGTCCTTTCGCCATCGGATGATAGCTGACGTTACATTGACGACACTGACCATGGATTTAGCAGACACTGACGGTACATGACAGTGAATTACCCAAAAGTGAACAAAAATGTAACGCTTTAGTTTGACTTGTTAGTTTTTCTAACGGCAATTAAAATGTTTGCAGATTAAAAAAAAACTTTATATGCCGTCTATTTTAGAACCTAAGCGGCTGATGCGGGACGACGGCCACAGACCCGCCAGGACGACCCTCGTCGCATGGAAGATGGGGCGGCCGCTGGTTTGGGACGCTACATGTGCTGACACACTAGCGCCGTATCATCTTCCGGTAGCTGCAGGTCAGTCTGGCGCTGCCGCGCTAAGCCAGAAAACCTCAAACGGCACAAATATGGTTATTTAGACCGGACGTCCATGTTTGTGCCATTTGGGGTTGAGACTTCAGGGGCCTTATCCCGTAACTGGTGACGATGTTCTTCGTTTGCTATCCTGCTCGCTCGCATGGTGCGAGTAAGTTGGCGCGAGTGGGCCGGCACGCGATGACCATTGCCACCAGAGTTACGGGATAAGGCCCCAGGACCATGGGGGCCTAATTTTTTGTTTATCATTTAAGATGTTTTATATATATATAACATAAAAAAATATATAAATAATATATTTTGATATTCAAAATAATAAATTCGGTTTTTTTTAAATCCATAATTTTGAAATTAACTGTTACTTTCCGTGACTATCCGATAGCGAAAGGACTGCATATCGCACAATTATTTTCAGAACGAGGTTACAATTTGTCATAGTGATGTCACGCTTATAACACTCCTTGGAAACGATCACCGGATGTGATCGAAATTTATTCGGAATAACCAACTTAATGACGGCTATGAAGGTCCACAGTTAGCAAGTGTGTTATAATGAGTGAGTAAAATTGGTGCACCATAATATTGACTCAATTGACTAACTACACAGCGAGATCCACCGCACGTCAGCGGTCCCAGGTGGACCCGGTGAAAAGAACTGGACCCCATTTGTAACAACTCGTCCCAAAAACCTTTAAGCCGTATTACCGTATACCGATTGACAGGATTTCGAGGCCTTCGTCCAGCAATGCGAAAGTTTGTGTGTATATACTTACATGTAAGTGTGTTTGTTCCCCTTCAACACTGTAACGGCTGAACGGATTTGAATGCAATTTGATATGGAGGTAGCTTACACCCTGGATCAACATTTAGGCTACCTTTTATCCCATGAAATATTCGGTTATAGAAATAGAAATTTTTATTGGCCTTATAACTGAATTGTCAAATTAGGTAAATAAATATTGTCATTTAAAAAAATTCTAATTTATATTTTTAAGCGAGTGAAACCGCGGGGCGCAGCTAGACTATACATTTAGTATAAATGCGAACGAGATGGCGAGAATCAGGGAAGCCAGCCTGTAATGACTGACGAATAGTTTTGAGTGAATAGTACCTTGTGCGTCGAGTTCCGGTACCGTCCGTTGAAGATGCGGTCGTGGATGCAGTTAAACACGCCGAGCTGGGTGAGGACCACCAACGTCTGTACACAATACACGTTGTGGACAAGCCATTGTATCTCTCGGATAAGATTTATGGAAATAATTAATACACAGGGTTCTAAGGAAAGGGTATGCTAAGCCGAAAATAGGCTCATTTGTTTTTTATATTAAAATAAAAATATATAAAAATGATAAATAATATATTTTGATTTTAAAAATAATAAATTCGTTTTATTATTGATTCATCTTTTTGAAATTAACTGTAACCCTGAAACCCTGAAACCGAGGAAAGTATCAGCTGTTCCATAGAAAAATGTCATCAATCTGTTTTTTTTTTAATACTAAATTTCAGGGTTGGTCCCATAGTAAAAGTTGTTCACAATTATGAGTACTATGAGCCCCTTTCGGCTTAGCTTACCCATTCCTTATAATCCTGCATTACTAAAATGTTCCATCGGAGGTATCCTTACCATGTAGACAAAGAACTGTGCAGTGAGTATGATCAGCTCTTTTCCGGGCGCGAAGTCGTCCATGCACAGGTAGCAGCGGGGCTCCTCGCCGGCTGCCGGACAATCGCAGTTATAAACTTATGAACGAAAAAAAAAAAGTGGTAAACTAAGCAATCCGTATGAGGCCATAACGAATATACCTATAGCCTAGAAAAATTATACTCATACAAAAAAGTGTAACCCCGAAAAAACTGTATGTCTAAATAGGTAAGCGCCATCTAGTATGGCGCTTACGTATTTAGTCAACTAATGTCCAAACCGCTATAAAAGCCGATGAAAATACAATACAATTATAACTTTATTAAACACCGAAAATACAAAAAAAATATAAAAAAAATAATACGTAAGCGCCATCTAGTTTTAAGCAGATTTTTCGGGGGTACACCTTTTTTGTATGAGATTGTTATTCTTCTCGTGTAGTGGAACGAACTGTCGGCTTCCTTGTTTCCTGAGATATATAATCTAGGGGTTTTAAAGGTCTGAGTGAATAGGTATCTTCTGGGTGCTTTACCTCGTTTTACCTTCGATCACAGTCTCTTACTAACAAGCGAGTTAGTGGTCAAACGTGGATGTATACGAGATTTATAAAAAATCGGTCGTTAAAATGCAAGGTTTCGAATGATTCGATGCAAAAAAAAACAAATTTTCTTGCGTTTTTCGTCAATTACAGCTTAATTACTCATCGTAGGTTCCTGAAACTAATATTGTTTGTGTGTTTAACGCTAGAATAAGTACATTTGTCACTAAACCAAAAACCAAGACGAAAATCAGCTTATTGAGATTTGTAGCTAACCAATGTTATCTAGGTGATCATTTTACCCGTAATTTTTTAAAACAACATATTTATTGGCGCAAAATTGGTTTCAATAAATCCACGATGCTAATTAAGCTGAAATTGACAAAAAGCGCAAGAAAATTTGAATTTGGCGTGGTGAGCGAAACGTTGCACCTTAAGAGTTCCGTTCGTATTAGTTTTATTTAATGCACAGAGGTAGATTTACCGCAACATTTGTCCTTATCGAAGCCGTCGTCCGCCACCAACAAGTCCGGACACCTGTCCCTGTTCAGTCTGCAGTACGCGTTGAGTCTTGCGCTGTAGACGCATTTAGCAAATGCGATGGTGGTGCCGTGCGGCGGCATAATGTAACCAGAAAGCGAGAGGAGAACGTCCCAAAACGACGTTGATTCTGAACCCATTGATGTGTTGAAATAATCGGTGGCCGTTTTTATGGTGGTTGTTATTAGACCTGTGTAGAGATAACGGAGTTTTATTTACAAGGAAAAACAAAATGACAACGAAATATGTACAATACAGTGTTTTTTAAATTATTTGATTTTTGCTTAATTGATAATAGGGTACTAGGATAGGATAGGATTTTTCGTTGAAAACCGGCCGAAAAGTAAAATCATTTAGTAACAAAATTCTCGCAATTACACCAGAAATGCGCGAAATGAAGCGAGCACGAATTTTTAAAATAATGTTTGTTGAATTTTACATTAGCTTATCAAGATTGAATTTTGCTTGACAGGAAGACGCAGCGCAGGTAGGCCACCCACAAGATGGACTGACGACATTGAAGTCGCGGGCAAACGGCAAATCGTAGTTCAGTTTGGCGCTCTATGTTCAGCAGTGGACGTCTTCCGGCTGATGATGATGATAATGATTTTGCTAAAACGACATTCGGCTCGCCTGTACTTAAATATCTACCCTACAGGAACATGTGATACGGATATCATGCGAATGTAGTGCGAATAAAGTAGAGTGGAACCACACTAGTTATACTCGTAAACGCGAACGCGAAGCGAAATTTTCTATTGCGACTTAAGAGGATAGTCCTGCCGCAAGGTTTTGGCGCATTCGATATTTGAAATTGTATAGCTGTCGCTCTGTTTCTTGTGCATGCGATAGACAGAGTTAGTGAATTTTCCTAACTCTTCGATGAAATTGGCGTTTCGCGGGTAGTCTGTTATCACCCCCTAAATCTTATCAAAATCTTTTGTGTTAGGTGTCAATGGCTTAATATCTAATAACATAAGCCGCCGCGTTTTGTTTTTTCAAAAAATGTTTATGGTGTTCTAATAACAACTCGGTCGGTCGTATTTGCGACGCAAAAAAAATGTAATTTTAAGTGCCTATAACAACAAAGATATTGCGAAATTAAAAAAAAAAACATAAAGCACAGTTTGTCACGATGTAGATAACATATAAAAAAATCCTCGAAATCGGATAACATTTAGGGGTGGGTATAAGATTAAGCTTTTTGTATCGAAAGACGGCGGTATACGCTATTGTTAAAGAGATTTTTTTAAAGTTGAAAATGCGCCTGTCGCTACTGGCGCAAGTGGCGTTCTCACCGAAGACGACAAGTATAGCGACGAGCACGACGCCGGCGACACGCTCCTGGAAGAAACAGCTCACGAAGTACATGAGCGCGAAGAATGCGAGAGAACCCACCATCAGCACCACCACCATCGACACTGAAACATTACATATTAAAGAGGTTTCAACTCACCGGAAAGATCAAAACTAGCTACCAAAATTATATCACAGTAATATTATAAATGCGAAAGTTTGTGTGTAAGTATATAAGTGTGTTTCTTCCCGTTCGACTCTGTAATGGCTAAACGGATTTGAATGACATTCGGTATAGAGGTAGCTTATATACTGGATTAACACATAGGCTACTTTTTATCCCGGAACAATATTCGGTTTCGTAGAATAGCGAGTGAAACCGCGGGGCGCAGCTAGTTAAACTATAACAAGACTAAAATAAGCGAGCGCAAAAAACAACTTTTCCGGCATTCCAATATTGGCGAATCTGCGGCTGCAGTCAACTATACTGCCGTGCTAATAAGAAAAGGCACATCTAAAATTTTTTCAAAATTGAGTTTAATGTATTAACAGTGTGTATTAATATTATGTATTTATCTCAGTTTTGAAAACAAAATATATACTATGTATACATATATACTATATATATAATAATATGTATACTGCGCGGTGCCACTCACCGACGACGGGCGGCGTGTCGATGGTGGCGTCGGTGTCGAGCGCGGCGGCGGCCACGGCCACGGCGGCCGCGAGCAGCGCGGCGCAGCACGCGTGGAACACGCACGTGGCGGCCCAGTGCAGCGCGGCCGAGCAGCCCGACATCATGTGGATGTGGCGGGCGCCGCTCGCGCGCTCCTTGCACGGCAGCGACACCGCGTTGATGTTCGTCGACAATATCACTGGAAGGTCAATTCCAATGAGATGGTTCATAATCACCATCGTCAGCCGTAAGACGTCCACTGCAGAATATAGGCCTCCTCCTTAAATCGCCACACTGAATATACATACAATTGGCTATTCTAATCCACCCGCGACTTTTACAATGTCATCAGTCCACCTAGTGGCAGGCCTGCTGACGCTGCGTTTTTCCGGTTCGTAGCCGCCAATCGAGAACCATTCATCCCCGTCGGTTATCGCTTGTTTGAGCGATGTGGCTTGCCCATTGCCGCATCAGCTTGCATAGTCTGAGAGCTATGTCGGTGTCTGGTTTTTTGGCAAATGAGATAATTTCCTTTTTTTTTCCTGATCAGCTTACTTTTTACAAGTTTGACTACAATATGTAGGTAGTGCATATAGAGTGAGAGAAAATGGAATAAGTGTAAAATTTTAAGTGATATTAATTCAACGTAACCATCATCCCGCCCTTAAAAGGTCACCTTAAAGAAGAAGAGAAGAAGAAAAAGAAGAGAAGAGAAGAGATCGCTTTTAGCGATAAGGCCGCCACTTGTGGCACTAGCTTAAGTATAAGATAGTTCTGTACATGTGTTCTTTTATTTTTGGTGTACACAATAAAGAGTGTTTTAGACTTTCGTGGTTGTTTACAACATTACTATTAGTACTCACGGGATATTTACCACGGTTATTGTTTTTGTTGAGTTCCCGATATTTCTTCAGTCTACCCGTGAACATGGCGCATGCAACTGTGCCGAAATATCGGGAACTCAACAAAAACAATAACCGTGGTAAATATCCCGTGAGTACTAATAGTAACAATAAAGAGTTTCTATCTATCTATCTATCTTAAAAAATAATCATAAATTGTAATTTTACGACTCTTGACCTCAATGTGTTCAAAGTATGTTAATTCATACTAAAAATAATCATATAGTAGAATATTATTACTCTTGACGATTAATACGTTCAAAATTGATTTCGCGTAATCGTAATACCCTAAAGAGCCTTCTTTACAAAAATCATTTAAAAATAACATTTATGCATGACTCTTGACGTTCAATACGTGTAAAGAATATTGATTTGGGTAGCCATGAGTATGGTTTAAATAACAAAATATTCATAAGATATTTAAAAAAAAACGATTACTTTTGATGCTAAATGAAAAACACAAATAAGGCTGTAATATCGAAGGTTGTGTTGAAAATGCGATAAAATATAGTTCATTGAACGATGAATCCAGCGACAAACTTCAAAAGAGAGTCTCTTGACTCTTTGATGAATGATTAATTTGATTAAGACTCACCGAACACAATGAGAACGGAGTACATGATGACCAGGTCCATGGCCTTCGGCTCGACGAGCCTGTCGTCGAACTTGACGGGCCCTCGCGGCGGGATGGGGTCGAAGTGCGGGCGCAGCGTGCGGCCGTCCGCGCGGGCGGCGTGGCGCGCCGCGAGCGCGTTCGACGCCAGGCTCAGGGCCACCGGCGCCGCGTGACGGACCGTCGTCGTGTACAGAGCCTGGAATTTATTTATTAATAGACCAACAGCACAAAATCATAATATATAAATAATCTTAAACAAAAATATAGTACAGCCAATAATAGGTCTAAACATATTACTTAAGTAGGTAGAAACAAATCGTATTATTATTATGTGTATATATATAGGTACTATAAAAAAATAAACTAAATAATATAAGTATATATATGAAATAAAAAAATAAAAATATAATAAAATATATATATATATGACGGCGGGCGCTTCGATTATTTTAGAGTGGCAAGAAACATAACTGACAGATGAGGTTTCTCTTCTCTGACGCAACTCCGGGCGCCAGTGTGCTGAGGCGACAGACGACGGCGGGCGCCATTACGTTGGTGGCATTCAACCCATTTGCATCGCGTATGTGCATTACGTGTTCGGCGGAGTGTCTTCCCGTGATTGCTAATTGAACTATCCCCACGTGTATTAAGAATCATATTTTGATGAACTAAGGAAGAATTGATGATTATAGTGTCGGAAAATTGAAGGTGCCGTTTTTATTCTTCTCGCCCGATTATCCACGCCTACCAGAATATTAGTATGGAAGTTCCCGATAAAGAACCTGATATTGGCCGTATGCCTTTAAATATATATATATAAACATTAACACAGAAAAATACATGCGCAGTTTAAGAATTAGTGGATATAACATAAGTAGATTATAGTATAACATATTAGAATAGAATTGTAGCCTGTAATATTACACCGTTCACCGAGGGGAGAAACTTACCGATCACAAGGGAACCCCACATACTTCCGAGTGATACATATTACATACCGCTTTATACCTACGACCGACATAAAATTAATGGACGGGCCCTAACCACACAACTTCCTTAAAAATAACAAGTCAAAAGAATTGAAATTAGGCTTCAGTACGTAATTAAAAGTATGTATAGTACATTTGTCACAAAAAAGAGATAGCGAATATAATATCGTGTAATATAATATCAAGGCATATTTTTGCGGATATTTGGATCGCATGTATTGACGAACGTAGGCTTTGGACTTTTCACAGACTCCGAGCGACTGAAGCAAGGTGGGCGCCGGCGCTCACTTTAAGGTTTTCAAAAATCTCTTACTTGGACCCATCCATTCCTTTTACTTTTGTTGAAGCTTTATATTATTTTTACGAGGAAAATAAAACAAAACAAATCGAAAATTCTGATAAAAATAATAAAAGCAAGCATATCACGCGTTAGCGAAATTTCAATTTACTTTATTTTTTTAAATTAACTTTCAGAAAAAACAGTTGGCAGGTATTTATTTTTTTAGCGATGAATACTTTCCGTCTTATGAAATTATTACAGACTTACAGATAGTACTCAAAACTTTACTAGTCTCATTTATTGTTTACTAGCTGCGCCCCGCTGTTTCACCCGCTATTCTACAGAAACCAAATATTTTTCCGGGATAAAAAAATAGCCTATGTGTTAATCTAGGGTGTAAGCTACCTCCATACCAAATTTCATTCGGATCCGTTCAGCCGTTACAGAGTTGAATGGGAAAAAACACACTACACACACTGAGCTGAGCTGTAGGTTGTGGGTTCGATTCCCACCCAGGACAAACATTTGTGTGATGAATGTCGATGTTTGTTCTATATAAGTATTAACAAAAAAAAATAGTATTTATGTATTCTATCAGTTACCTGGTTCCCATAGTACAAGCTTGCTTAGTTTGGGGCTAGATGGCGCTGTGTGAAAAAACGTCCATCAAAAAAAAAAACTTTGTTGACGATACTTCAATATGCGTTACCTTGACGTGCGTATCGTTGATTTCTATCCCGGCTATGTATTTTCTGTAGTCTGTGGCGTCCTCCTCGCTTGCTCTGAGCACCGCTGGAATATACACAATCAGTTCAATTAAGTGTTTGTTCTTTCGCTGGGTGTTTCTATGTATTCTATGTATGTATTTACAAAAAAGTATTTATATATTCTATCACTTATTTGGTTCCTATAGTACAAGCTTGCTTAGTTTGGGGCTAGATGGCGCTGTGTGAAAAACGTCCAAAGTTTATATTTAGAGTTACCTCCAGTTAAGTTGTTTTCTTTTCTGAAGTCGACCTTCGGCCAAGCGTCGTTGAGCGTCCTGAGCGTCCCGTCCTCGGCGACGTCACACAGGACGCGCCGCTCGGGGAGCGCCGAGTAGAGGTCCATGTCCAGCGCCAGTTTCTGGTTGGACGGCGGCGAGTGAGCGTTGTTCGTCGTTGTAGTGAACACGCAGATCATTATGATCGGTATTGTCACTTGCTGGAACGAAATTAAGGGAATTAAGGCGAGGACTGATCGTGATTTGAAATGAGTATTGTCCCGCTCAAAGTTCTAAGGTTTAGAGTTGAAAATCACATATCATACTTGATCAGAAAACGGTAAATTGCAGTTTTTCATTGCTTTTTTTGCCGATTATCGGAAATTTACAAATCAAATAAAAAAAAAACTACCTGGTTCGCCGTATAAACCACTAGCCTGGATATTTAATTTGTAAAACAAATTTTGTAGTTACCGCTGAAAATTCAGAGCATTTGATTTCAGAAGGGTTATTCAGTGGGTCATTTTACGATTTGTTATTTTGTAATTAAGACAGATTTACGAAATTATATTCGGTTAAACGTAATTTCAGTTTTATTTTCTATCTACAGTATTTTTTGCACCTGATTAAGTAATCTCGTCACTTCGAACAAAGCGCTGAAAAAATACTTTTTGTTGTTTTGCGATTGGACCTCGCCTTAAGGAGGTTTTCTTTGTTCGAAAACCTGGCCCGTTGAAAACAAACTCGCCTGATAGCTTACTGTGTGGTCGAGGATGGTAAGCATCCTTGTATGGGAACTAGCTCTGGGGCTCGATTTTTGAATCGCTCGTTCGATATAATAGTACGAAAATATTATGCGAAATAGCTGACTTTCGAAATAATCATGGACTTTACCACAAATCTACACAAATCCACAAAAATGGATTAACGCCATCTAGCAAACTGTATATAGGAAGTAACCTTGTCTCTCTGTCTGGATGTTTGTCGCGTTATCACGGCTGAATGGCTGAACGGATCTTGATAAAATTTGATAAGGAGTTAATGTATGTCGTAAAGGACATAAGATACTTTTATGTCCACGCGAACGAAGTCGCGGGTAACACCTAGTGACGATATACATTAAGAGAAGGAAGAAAAAAACTTGCAGGCATGGAAAAACAGAAAAAAAAAATACAAAATAGGCGTATATTCTGGCTAAAAGCTATAGATCACACTAATATTATAAAAGCGAAAGTTTGTGTGTAAGTAAGTAGGTAAGTATGTAAGTGTGTTTGTTCCCGTTCAACTCTGTAACGGCTTAACCGATTTGGATGAACTTTGGAGGTAGCCTATTCCCTGGATTAACACATAGGATACTTTCTATCCCGAAAATTTTAACTGTTTCTGTAGAATAGCGGAAGAAACCGCGGGGCGCGGCTAGTTATTAATATTCACAACTTTACATAATGTACAGCTCAGATCGAGAAGCTAAAGGCATTTTTTTTCTGTATCTCAGATGTACGGATAATTCGTTATTTGAGTATTTGTGGCACTTACAAGAAAGAAGAAGGATATTTTCCTGTACCAGGCGTATTTGAACTGCCTCTTCAGTAGTACCAGAAACTGGCGCCAGTACAGCACCGGCCCCGTCACCTTATTGTACGTCGGCTCTGAAAAACAGACCAAATAAAAACAAAGCAGTACTAAAATATAAATATCGTTAACCGTGTGTTTTCATCAAAAAAACTTTAAACGCATACAAGTTACGAAACTTGTCGTATGAAACCGATCTCACAACTTGTTTTGTTGATTTTTCGTCCGCACCGCAGAGAACTGGGTAAATTCTTTTCCAGCGTAATTACTGGGCATACAGAGATTTAACATCTAACATCTCAGGGTGACGAGCGCAGTGCATTGCCGCGCATAGTTTTAAACTGTTGGAGTTCAAAATTCTGGGTGGCACTGAACTGTTATGGGCAAGCGTGACGCTCAACATCAGGTGAGCGACTTGCTCGTCTCGTCACCGAGTAACATAAAAAAAAAAATTTAAAAAGTTTAAAGACTTGTTGTTGGCTGCAGTTCAAGCACCGACTAAAAACTTATTCATTGTTTAATGTTTTTCTAGTTTTTTTTTTGTTCCACCTGTACTTCCCCCAACACAACTCGGGGACATTGTCAAGCTGTACATGTTGCTTAAGCAGTTTTCTGTTTTGTTAAAATCAATTCGGCCAGATTGGATCGCCGTTTGGAAATGAAATGGTAATATTAATAATGGCAATGTGTATTTCTAAATAATAATTATGATGTTTTAGATAAATAAGTATTGGTGTTTTAGATAAACTAGTAGTTCGCGGCGAGCTGAGACCTCGCGATCCCTATATCTTCACGACTACTTTTAACCGACTTCCAAAAAAATAGGAAATTCTCAAGTCGACTGCATTTTGTATGAATATGAAAGACGAATGACGGTTTCCTTACCCACGTGTGGTTTGTCGAGTTCGTCCTCAGCGAACGAGTGGTCCGTGTCACTGCACAATCTGAAACAGAAAATTACCTTGCTTCAGTCGCTCTCAGTCTGTGAAAGGTGCCAGACGTATGTTCGAATGTCAAACGGTTCGAGAGCAACTGATTTGTACAAGTTTTGTAATTTTTTAGGTGAAGTATAAAATTGGCTCTCTAAGAGGGAGGCCTATGTTCAGCAGTGGACGTCTCATGGCTGATGATGATGATAATATTACAAAACAAAAACAAGTCCCAGTCATAAGCACTAAGTCGAGCAAATTATAAGGCACGATCAAGTCCACGTCTTGCCCCAGTAAGGGTGATGAATACTCTACTGCGACAATTTGCCATTTGCATCCACCGATTGCCCGCGACTTTCAAAATGTCGTCAGTCCACCTAGTGGAGGCCTACATAATGCTGCGTCTTCCGTTGCGTGGTCGAAGTTTTTTTTTACTTACTTTAAAAATACCTCTTCCAGAGTAGAAACTCCGACTCCTATCGTCTCTATACTAAGTTCACTCTTCTTGTCTTCCAAAGCAGTGAAGAGGACGGGGAAGTCCCCGCTCGCGGTCGCGGGGAGGTTGTACGCGAGACTGTTTATTGTTTTTTCTTTGAGCGTGGCGTCGGGCACGTGTGACGTCACGGCGCTCGTGACAGCGGCCTCGCGGGGCGGGCCGTTCGTCGTGAATGTTAGGCGGTAGCCGGTGCCTGTGAGAGAAGAGGTTTAATTAATACTAATGGAAATCATAAGAAAGCGAACTTTTTAGGATTTTTTGAACTGTGAAATATAGGGGCCCGTTGGGGGGGAGGGGAGGCAATGCAAAGAATGCAAATGCTTCTACACGGAGCAGGTAACAAGCGCGAGATTTTATTTGCGCATGTATACGGTTTTTTTTTTTAATGAAACTGAAAAACTAGGGTGCGACTGGTATATGGAGCAGAGAAACCAATAGTAAGATTTAAATAAAATAGGTTTTGTAATTATCTGTTGTATGAAAAAAAAGGCTACAGCCCAACAGACAACCTAAAGGGTACTTCGTGTACCTATCACACCATTGTTTAAAAAAAAAAGTCACTCACTGATATATTCTATTACATTATGTAAGAAAAGGATGACAACCATTTTAGAGCTGTAAACCATATGAAAATAGTAGAGACACGATACCACTTCAAAGTATTGTTTTTAATGTTTCACAGGCTAGGCATTTGACCATAAACTCACCAGCATGCAGCACCGCGACAAAATCTTCTCTAATTATTATATTCTCGCGCTAACACGTAAATGCGGAACACAAGTCGAGGATGGTAAAAATATTTAGCCAGGAATGGGAACTGGCTCTCAAATTAGGCTGACAGATTTTTCTCTTGAATGTGGTAGCTAGCCGGCCGAGTACTAGACTAGTAGTGTGATGGAGGAAGTACTGCGAGGCTAGCAGTAGTGCGCACTCACCGACAGCCTTCTTCAGGTACATGGTGGTAGCGTAGCACCGCAGCCGGCCGAGGTGCAGGGCCGCCACGCGGTCGCCGAGCGCGTCCGCTTCCTCCATGAAGTGGGTAGTTAGCAGAACGGTGCGCTCGCCGCGGAGAGACTGACCGTGCAAATCATTTTATCACAATTCAAAACTAACAAAAAATAAACCATTGAAATATGAGCTGCCGTTTTTATTTCTTTATTTTGCACAACTTATAAAACAGACAATTATAGAAAACTTAAAAATACTAACTGAAAACTAAAACCTAAAATAACTGTATAAAAATTTAACTAAAAGACCATTAGTGGAGGGAAATGCCAGAATGCTGGCGGCATTGCCACGTTGAATGCTCAATTTCTGTGCAAAATAAAAACCAGCATTCTGGACACCCGACGCCTCCACCAATCGCCTGGCTAAGTCCCGATAAAGCCTGAAAGCGGCCGGCCCCCACGGACCCATCGTCTCCACCCCAAACGGAGCGAACAGCCCTTTTTATTTAATGAATTAAAACAAGTCTCAGTCATAGTCTAAGTCAATGATATAGAGATACGACTTTAGCGTCATTTAAAATGACCCCGCAAATCTGTCCTTTTGGACAGATATCATTATAGCTATCTCTATTACTCTCTAATTTTTCGCATCTTCTTTCGCACTCTTTGGCGGCTGTAAAAAGAATGCAGCGGAGCCGAATTCAAAGCGCCGTTTTAAAGGTAAAAAACTATCTTTAGTAAAATATCATTGGTCAAAGTCAAGCGAAAAAAGTCACGGCCAAGTCCACATCATGCCTCAGTAAAGTAGTGGAGTATTTTCTAAGGGTTTCTACGGAGTTTTGGTAACAACACGAAGAGTCACGTTTCACAACATTATACTATTCCCGTGCACGCTCACGAACACATAATGGATAAAAACCGTTTTTACACATTAAAATTCGAAAAAACACAAGTTTTGAAAAGTAATACAATGACGCGACATGACTTCTTCACGTTCCCGACAAAAATCCCATGAAATGCGTGTTAGCAGGCATAGCTTAGAATCAGGGACAGATACAGGACATCACTGCTTATTTACGAGGCCCGTTATTTCTAAGCAGATTACATCTATCAAGAATGTTTAATACGAAATCCCCCCGTAAGCGAAATCCTGAATCCACGCATGCATTGAACAATTCCGATTATCGAACTCATACATACCTTTTCCTCAAGTGTATCCCCGCGCGACTTAAGTCGCAGGTGAATGTTGGTCGATGTTAACAGCGTGCTAAATTTCTTATTTCTCTTTCTTTATTTCATTTCATGAATGCATATAATTATTATATTATTTTTGATTATATTATTATGACTAGTGCTAATAAGCGCATTATGAGCGTAGCTAGTGACTGACGCTGTTATTCTGAATACCCAGTTACAAACTTGTGTTGTGAAATTTTCGTAAGTATTAATCAAATAATTACGTAGACAGGGAGGAACTGATATCCTAAATACAGGGCACTTGTACCTTCATCATTATACTACATATATACTTTCTTAAAATCAATACAAATAAGTAACTTGTGTACTCTACAATATATATTATAATATTTTTTTTTTTATTACACAATATTTATTAATATATTCAAATTATTTACTTATTACTTATTGTGTACTTATTAGTTTGTAAACAATGTACGTAAAATGTTATATCTTAATGTAATATTTTAAATATGGTTGTGTATCGTGACAGTAGTGAAGACTCACCAGGAGCAAGTCCCAGAGCTCGCGCCTCGTCTCGACGTCCAGGCCCGAGGTGGGCTCGTCCAGCACCAGCACGTCGGCGCCGCCCGCCAGCGCGCACGCCAGCTGCAGGCGGCGCTTCATGCCGCCGGACAGCGCGGCGCTGTGCACGGTCGCCTTGTCGCCTATGCCCAGCTTCGCGAGCAGCTCGTGGGATTTCTCGCGGGCGTTCTTAAACGAACCTCCTTTAAGCTGAGGAGAAATACACGTCCAGTGTCCTATCAGCTGCGCTTTGAAGCACGACAAAAATAAATATAAATGTTACAATACAAGTGATGGTTGTTTTTTCAGGTTGGCCTAGATTTTTTTCCTGCCATTGACTTTTATATTGCTCCGTAAGGATCGGGCCCCGAGCCAGAAAAATCAATAAATAAAAAGCTTGTTATCTAGTTATCTGGTAACCAGATAACTTTGTCAATGATATGGTGGTATCCCAGAGCGAGACAGCTGTACTTGTATTATTATTAGTTCCGTGTAACATGGTGCAGGAGGCAGGGCAGGGCAGGCTCACCAGCGTGAAGAACATGGCGTGCTCGAGCACGGTGAGGTCCGCGAACACCAGGTTGTGCTGCGGGCACAGGCCGAGCTGCATGCGCACGGCGTCGGGCGCGCGCCGCGTGTCCGCGCCGTTCACGAGCACGCGGCCCTCCGTGGCGCTCGTCATGCCTGCAACCGGGACGCGTGCTTCACGACCACAGACCACACCCTAGACACCCATTCCCCACGCTCACCACGCATCAGTCTAAATACGCTTATAAAAAACTCTGATTGGTTAATTATTAGGCGCGAGTAGGCGTAACCTTGAGATAGCCAATGAGAACGCTCGGTCGCACTCTTCGCGACCCGCGTTTCTTAAACTTTGGTGAATTTTTGTAAGAAAAACGAATCTCGTAATGCGGTATCTAGTGTGATCTGTGTTCACGACTTCCTGCGCGGGGAGGACGGAAGGGACTCTATGGAACAGCGGCGGCCGCTTGTTGACTCGAGCGTGACGTCAATTGCCGGTCCCGACGGAAGACCAGCGCCGGACGTTTCAGTTCAGCCGGCACCGTGCTGAGATGGGGCCGGTTTTTGACAAAATCATCGGGTATTTATATGTTATATAACATAAAATATATTTATATATAAACATATTTTTTTGATTGTTTAGTTTATTTTTCTTATTTGTATACTTTGTTTTATTTCTGTGACAAATAGATGATTGTCTATTGTTGTATTTCGTTTCATAGAGCGCGATACATTTTTGTGTCACAGCGCCACATCCGAGCGCCCGGGGCGCTTGCTACATCAATTCCCTAACAGTCGCAAAATTTTAAAAATGAATTTTAAGTTGTTTATAGGCAATATTTTACTTAAGGTTTTTTAGCCTTTGAATTCGGACCCGCTGCAGTCTGTTTACAGCTCATTGCTAGCAACAAAGTTTCGCCAAAGAGTGCGCAAGCAGATGCGGAAAGTTTAGTAAGAGAGTAAAAGAGAAAGCTATAATGAAATCTAATTTAAAACGCAGATTTTGCAAGGCTATTTTAAAGCCACTAAAATCGTATACACCTCCTGATAATATAAAAATAAAACTTTTTATTTTCAAATGTTCATGGTGTTTTGGAACCTGTGTCTGACTCGCAAGAGTGGCATCTCCATGTTAATTCGAAACAAAGTTTACGGGGACATAGGCTGAAACTGCAACGAACCCAGGCGGACCCGTACCACTGAGATCTTTGGAACTTACGTGCGGACATACCACTGGCTGTACGGTGAAAGAAAACATCGTGAGGAAGCCTGCATATTTCCGGAGAAGAAATTCGATGGCGTATATGAATCCGCCAACCTGCACTGGGCCAGCGTGGTGGATATGGAATAATCACCCTTCGAGGGTAGGCTGATATCTCAGCAGTGGGATGTTTAAAGGCTGATATATAAAGCTGAAATTGCAAAAAAAAAAAAAAACTGTTCCAAAGAAACATACCACATATTCTCACTCAACGGAAGTTATGGAACAACTGTTTATGTGGCAATTTTAGCTTTGGTCCAATATCAAAAGGTCGGACACATTCTGTATATTTTTTCCATTTCATTAAGGAACATTAAAAAAAAAAAAAAAACGGGGAAGCATGCCTTAGTAAAATTACAATCTAGCATCAGGTTAATATGAAATTTAAACATAACTTGAACGTAGACGTTAATAATTTTTTCACATGAAAAAAAACTTACCTGTAATGATAGACATAAGGGTGGTTTTCCCCGCGCCGTTGTGCCCGAGCAGGACCGTGATCTCGCCTTTATACACGTCCAGGGACACGTTGTTCAGCGCCGTGTGTTTCGGATATACCTGGCGATAGTAAATTGTGATTTATTATTAGGACAAACATTTGTGTGATGAACATGAATGTTGTTCTTATTTTTTTCCTCTTATGTTTTGGCTTCACACGTTGTGTATTTAGCCAGTGTCAAGTATTGTAATATTTCAAGTGAAATCAAATATTTCACAATTAATATAAGTCTCAGTCATAGTCTAAGTCAAGCAAAGTAAGTCACGGTCAAGTCCACGTCATGGTCCAGTAAAGTGGTGAAGACTTTACTAGAGGTTTATATGGAGTTTAGGAAACAACACGAAGAGTCATGTTTCACAACAATATACTATTCACCAATACTCGTGCACGTTCACGAACACTTAATGGATAAAAATCCACCATTTTTACACATAAACACTCGAAATAACACAAGTTTTGGAAAATAATACAATGTCGCGACTTCTTCACGTTCTCGCCAAAACTCCATGTTTGTTCTTCGTCTGGGTGTTTCTATGTATGTATTTACAACAACAAAAAATGTATTTATGTATTCTATCAGTTATCTGGTTCCCATAGTACAAGCTTGCTTAGTTTGGGGCTAGACGACGCTGTGTGTGAAAAACGTCCTACTTATTTATCACTAGCTGTGACTTCGTTCGCGTGGACCAATAAAAAAGTAGCCTATGTTCTTCTCCTACCTTTAAGCTATATCAATGCAAAAATTCAGGTCGATTCGTTCAGCCGTGATAACATGACAAACACCCAGACAGAGAGACAGAGTTACATTTGCATTTATAATATTAGTTGGGATTATTATTACTATCTACGTATTTGTATTCATCAAATATTTTAAGTAGGTAAACTAGAAACACCCTGGTATGTCCTAATTACGGCCAGAAACGTGCAGCGTCCTCTTCGTAAGCGGTAAGCTTTCTGCACTCCCCCCCCCCCCCTTTGCCCTAGGGGGAAGTCTTTGTCGACGATCAAAGACGTCTTGACTGATGATCAAACTAGAAACGCCCTGCGGTTTACCACAGGAGAGGTAACATTTCCAAAAAAAAAAAAAAATTAAAACTCGCACCTCCTCACAAACTTACAAAGTTCAAAGTTTTCTTACTTTAGTAACATTTTCGATCTTGATGCCAATTTCCATGTTTTTAGGCGTCTCTTCAAAATATTTTGGTTCTCTCACGATGGGTAACTCCTCATCCGTCTCCGATTCTGGTTTCACTTCGTTCTTGGACCAATATTGCTTCTGGAGAGAAAGAAGAAAAAGGCTTCTAATCTACACGAGAAGAATAACAATCTCATACAAAAAAGTGTACTCCCGAAAAATCTGCTTAAAACTAGATGGCGCTTATGTACTTAGTCAGTACTTAAAGTCCAAACCGCTATAAAAACCGATGAAAATATGGTTAATATATAAACATAGTATTAGTATTTACGACCGCTATTTAAGGTTTAGTTCAAATTAGATTATAATATACGACGTAAGAAGATGGTTCCAAAAGTTATGTTTACAAACGCCATCTCTTGAGAACCTAGCGAGTTTTGCAAATAAAATATAAAATTAATAATTTTACTGATATTATTAAAAAATGTAAAATTAATTAATGTAAAAATATTCATAGCAAGTCGCTTTTTTCATTCCGTACTATTACGAAAGAGTTAGATCGGGTTTCTATTTCAAGTCAAGCAGAAATTGTGACGATCATGTGCATGTCATGTGCAGATTAAAGCACTAGCGACATCTTACGTCCTTATCAGTACTATCGAATCGACGCATGTTTCTATGGACATTAGCAATAATATCATAATGGAATATAATATCTCTTTGTCCTAAGCTTTAGGCGTTATTTTTTTCTTAATTTTAGGTATTTAGGTATATTTAATTTATTTAGTTATATTTAGATGGGCGCGCACGGAACGACGCTAATAATACGAGAATTCGATTGAGTTGCGCTGGATGTCCTAATAGTTTGGTTAGAGAACATAAATAACATTATTAGAACAAATGGTTTTCATGAATTTTCTCTTCCCGAATACTGAAACGTTTGTTAAGATTAAGTCTATTGCTGTCTTTGTTATTTGCTTAGTGCCAGACAAAGGCAGTATTGGAATTAATCTGTTGTTAGGCTTCCCCTTTCGCCATGTTTTCCTTCTAGTATAAAACCCGGGAATTGATAGAGATGTTCCTAACATAGCTCTGACTGAAAAGTCATTCAGCAATTTACGTTTCGAAGGTACTTATCTTCCTAGGATCATTGGCCTCCAGAAGCAGTAGTGACGGCCGGATTAAAGCGGTGTCTTCTTTTCCAGCGCGACAGCAGTGCTTAAAAAGATTTAGCAGCCATAATGTTTCGGAGTGACGACTGCTAAGAAACTGTTCAGGGTTTTGTACCGTTGAAGTTCACAATGGAGCAGAGCTCCGAGCAGTTCTGGACTACTGGAGCCGGAGTGTCGAGAGTGTGTCCCTGCACCGACCTGCACGAGGAAGTTCCAAGGCAGCGCCTGTCCGTACTGGCCGGGCCTCACGCGCGCCAGGTACCACGCCAGCGCGAACATCACCAGCGCCTGCAGCACCAGGCACAGAGCTCCGAGCGCTACTGGGCCGCTGCTGCCGGAGTGCGACGAAAACGCATCCGAGAAGGAGAGACCTTCGCCTGGGGAAAAATACAGCTGTTAAAGACTACAGTGTAAACATAAGTCCCAACATAAGAGGGTATTTCGAGAGAAAGATAGCGCTATACACTTTCGCGCGCAGATGAAAAGAGATGGCTTTAGGGCGCGCTAGTCAAAAATCCAGATAATTGCTACTTACATCTAAAACAGGATAATAATCGAAAATCTGAGCGATGCAAACTTAGATATTATTATTACCTCACTATTAGTGTGATAATCACTTGAATATAGAGGATTTCTGAGCGCCAGCGAAAAATCTGAGTAAATTAAGGTCTTTTCAATGTTTTTTTTTATCGACAAAATGTCATGTAATCCTGTTTTCCCTCCACGGAAACCTAGATGACAGAACAAAAAAAAAACATATATCCCAAAATAAGATTTTTAATCTACATAGCTAACGAGGGGAACTAAATAGAAAAAAACACGTTTTTATCAAAGTAGGCCGTTAACGCGTACCGTACTGCTCCCGTGCCCCGACCTCCTTCCACAGCCACTGCACGGGCACGTGCGGCAGTAGCCCGGAGGCGAGAGAGACGCCCTGCACGCTGTACTCCGACACGAGGCGCGCCGGCATCCACAGGGCGATGTACACGAACACCGACAACGTCACTGTGTATTGAGCTGGAAAAACATTACGACATGAACTGTTGGGTTTTTGACGGGAACGTAAAGAAATCATGTCGCGTCATTATATTATTTTCCAAAACTTGTGTTATTTCGAGTGTTAATTTGTAAAAACGGTGAATTTTCACACGTTAAGTGTTCGTGAACATGCACGAGTGTTGGTGAATGGTATAATGTCATGAAACGTGAATTTTCGTGTTGTTTCCAAAACTCAATAGAAGGCTCTAGTAAAGTTTTCACCACTTTATTGGGGCATGACTTCGACTTGACCGTGACTTGCTTTGCTCGCCTTTGACTGTGACTAAGTATGACTTGTTTGATAATATCTAACAAAACTTGAAAATATATAAGTATACTTGACAAATGCAAATGCAAATGCAAATGCATAAGACGTGCGACGCCAAAATCCTCTTAGAAGGAAAGATGACATGAACTGTCACGAGTGGTGGCCGTGGCAAGGTTAGGGTTTAAAATGCGCACACATTGCAGAAACCACAAACAGTGATTTCGATCGGTTTACATTGCTAGTACGCTAATAGCGCGCCAACAAATTAAACCGTTCAATAGCGTGTTATGTCAGATAGGTTTCATTTTTCAGGTGTTCTGTCCCATAATTTGATAGCCAGTTTCATTTCTGTCTTCACAAAGACTGTGGCCTGCATTAAAGCCATTTATTTCGATAAAAAACACGTGAAGCTTAACATCAGGTGAGCGACTTGCTCGTCTCGTAATCTAGTACAATAAAAAAAAAAAACTCTTTACGTCCGGAGCGTCATAGGTTACATTTTGCAGTATTTTTTTTTAATTATTTGTTTTTACAAAAGAACAAAACTTACTGCTCTGTGTGATGTAACTGCAAGGGAAGGCCATAGCCACCACGCTGACGAAGTGCAGCGCCAGCATGATGAATATCAGAAACCAGTGGCTGTGGTCTACGAGCGGGTTGGAGGATCCTGTCAGCAGCACTGTCCCCACGACGCAGTAGACCAGGCCGGCCGGGAGCGCGTTCAGGAAATGGGAGACGCCGAACAGATTCGACGATACACCGACCATTTTCACCAGCTCCTGTGAAACAAGTTTTTGGTCAAAACCAGCTACGTTAGGTGTCGGTAGTGGTCGTTATGGTGTCGTCCAGATCACTTGTATGGTGTGGTACGAACGGGATGACACGAGTAAAAATGGATCATGCTGCAGGTGCAATTTCCTGTATCACCTTTTCCGTTTTAAGATATAAGAGGATAGGAATCGCAAAGTGCTTTTTTATTTGCTAAATTTTTCGGTTTAATTTTAATACGGGTCTGAGAATTAGTTCTTATGGTCGCAAGGTAATCCTAACTAATAAATTTGAATGTAATTCTCTCTGTCTGTGTGTCTTTGTAACTACTTTTTTGACATTTCGCAGCGTGTCGCTCTAATTTCATAGTCGCCATAAAGTTTGAATCTAGTTACCTAGTTGAAAAGAAACCTTTACTAGAGTTGCAAAATAGCTGAATCTGAAAACAGCAATTCGAAATACGATCTTGCCTGTAATCGGACAAAAGCAACGATGGAGGGCAAAAGAAAACTCCAGAGATCTCGCGCGCACTTGCGTATTGTCGTTCCGTCTCATTCTCACTCGAAGATCCGTGACGTGAACTCCTCACAGACAGTGATACTATGTAGTGACGTCACGCAGCTTTCAGAACTTAATATAATTCTTCATGAATGGGAAGCCTATCTCTAAAGATACGGGTGTAAGCCCAGTTTGAGTGTTAGCACATAAATCTTTGATGTAAGTACTGTACCTAATGAAATAAATTATTTTATAATGTGGATTGTGTGTCATCGGGCATGGTTGGTACATGGCATATAGAAACTCGCCTGTATCCCAGTGGACCGCTCCTCAAGCAGCCGCGACATAAGGAACACGAACACGAGGAACAGCGACATCCAGCACAGCACGGGCAGCAGCACCGATATGAACAACGCTATCTGCTCGCCGCCACTCGCGCGCCCGATGGAAGGGAACTCTTGCACGGACAGCGCCTAAACAAAAGGCAAATTTTTCCATTTCCACAATCGGATAAAAACTTTAGACTCCTATAGGTTTAAACGCAGAATTTGCACATCGCAAAATGAGCACATTTTATATATATTTTTTTTATTGATGCCGAAGTAGTTACAGCTATAACCGGACTTTGGCGAAAGCAAAAGGCGTTGAGCCCTAAAACTATTTTTACGGCGCGAGGGTAACTAGCGCAAGGGCACCGACTGCGGTACGAACCTCGGCGTCACCCGGGAGGGGGATATCAAACTGGCCCTGGCACCTCGGAAGGGGTGTGCCCTGGGGCCCTAGCGGTTTGGTTAGTATTGGAGAGAAACTAATCGATCTTCGGACAGGTCCTGAGATTCTTCGACCATGCCGGCGAGGTCGGTTTATGATTGTGTGCCTTTGGTAACCGGCGCCTATACTAAACACATCCTGTTTGCTGGAGCTGTGGTGGATGGTCCAAAGCAAGGTTGTCAAGAGATGGCGTTAATAAATAAGGTCGTTATTTTTAGAAATATTATTTTTACGTCGTAAATTGCAAGCCAATTTGAACTAAATCTTAAATCGCGGCCTTATACTAATACAATTTATATAAATTACCCATATTTTTATTTATAAAACGAACAGATTAGATATGTACGTTCCTTTACTGCTGGGCTGCGTTCAGTAATATCATCATCACCATCACTGTGGTAAAGGAACGAATATGGCTAATGAACTTGTATTATAATTAAAAATATGGGTAATTTAAAATCATTCTATCGGTAAATGGCCGCGATTTGAGATGTTTTTCAAATTGGATAGCAATTTATGGCGTTAAAAACTTATTTCTTAAAGTAACGACTAGCGCCATCTCGTGACAATCCACCTTAAGAATGGTGTTAGTACTCTAATCAATGTAAAAATATTGTGGTTCACAAATCACGTCCTTGTTACTCCCAATAAACTAGGTTATTTTGGCGTAAAAATAAATAAATAAATAAATATCTGGGACATTATTGCACACGCGGTCATCTGACCCCAAACTAAGCAAAGCTTGTAATATGGCTGCCAGAGACTGATATACGTACATAGATATTTTTAAATACATAAATAAATAGATATTAACACCCAGACATAGAACAAACACAAATATTCATCACATAAATGTTTGTCCTAGATGGGAATCGAACTCACGCCCCCAAACACAGAAGGTAGGTTCACTACCAACTGAGCCACCGGGGCAGTCATAAGTATTTCATACTACGTACCGACTACAAGATTATGACATGACGTCCACACGATGACGTACCTGGGTTATATTCGCTCCGGTTAGTATCTGGATAAAACTTGTGTCTATCGCCCATTGTAGCCGCATGAAGCGATGGTAATCGTTCCCTGAAAAATTATCAAGTTGTAATAATCCTTCACAATCCTCTCTTGTTAATCTTAGGCCTAGGCTCGTACCGTGTCGTCGCTATGGTTGTTAGGTTTAGGGTGCTCGCGCAACTTGAGCGGCTGAGCCTAAGTATCATTAAAACGATAGTCCTTCCACGAAGTTTTGGCGCATTCGATATTTGAAATTGTATATCTGTCGCTCTGCTTCTAGTGCGAGCAATAGAGAGAGTTAGTGAATTTTCCTAACTTTTTGATGAAATTAGCGCTTCGGGGGTAGTCTGTTATCACCCCCTAAAATCTTAACAAATTCTTATTGTTTTTGGTGTCGATGGCTCGGATAATCCATAACCTATGCCGCTATGTTTTGTTTTAAAAAAAAAAATTGTGGTATTCTAATAACAACTACTTTCCTTCGTCGTATTTTCGACGCAAAAAATGTGTCACTTTAAGTGCCTATTACAACGAAGATAATTTTTTTAATAATAAAAAAAAATACATACAAGCATAGTTTTGCATGTTGTAGATGCGGTGAATAGCGCTTAAACAGGCGCGAGTATTCACGGCAACGCGAGGAGCAGCGCGAGGAGCATAGTACGGCTGCAGGGTTACAGTACAGTATCTAGGTAGGTTTTCCGTGGCAGACGTGTCTCGTCCCCGACCCGATCTTTTCCGTGGTAGACGTGTCTCGTCCCCGACCCGGCCCTGGTATCTTCTCTTGACATATTATAAATGTTTACTTACCAAATTCGCGATGCGGTTTCGCCGCGCCGTCCAGAGCGTAAATCTCGCTTGTGAAGAAGGCGCCCCTCATACGAATCGTGTACGAGATGAACTCGGGCAGTACTTCGCGGTCTTCCAACCCCTTAAATGGACATTTAAAAAGTTAATTAGTATGCAATTTTCGAATTTTAGATCTGTCACATTTAGTTTAAAGCAACGGCATCCTGCAAATAATTGTACAATAATAACACAATATAACTTAATTTTTTAGTACCTATTGTGTTTTGTATTTATACAATGTCGCCCATCCGTCGTCAATGTAGAGCCACTCTAAAAAGAATACTTTTCTTACATCGAATAGCACTATAGCGTCGCTGTTGTTCAACTTTTCAAGCCAGTCGCTGATATCGGAGAAGTTGCTGAAGGAATGGTACCCCTTCTTGGCAGTTCGAAGCGCTAGAAACAGATTAAGAAACACTTAGAATACTTTATAATCTTAAGGCCGCCATAATACATCACACTAATATTATAAATGCGAAAGTTCGTGTCTAAGTATGTGAGTGTTTGTTCGCGTTCAACTCTGTAAATTTGGTATGGAGGTAGGTTATACCCTGGATAAATAAATATTGGTGGACGTTTTTCATACACAGCGCCATCTAGCCCCAAACTAAGCAAGCTTGTACTATGGGAACCAGATAACTGTTAGAATACATCTTTTTTTTTTTTGTAAATACATACATAGGATACATAGAAACACCCAGACAAAGAACAAACATCCATGCTCATCACACAAATGTCTGTCCTGCATGGGGATCGAACCCACAACCTAAGCTCAGAAGGCGAAAATCCTCCCACTGAGCCACACTTAGCTACTTTTTATCCCGAAAAATTTAACCGTTCCTGTAGAATAGCGGGTGAAACCGCGGGGCGCAGCTAGTGTAACAATATATCGTAGCTATTTATCTCTGCACATATTGTTGACATTTTTTTTCAGTTAATTATTATAATCATGATCAGGGTGCCGCGGCCGGCTACACCACCCTGAGGTGCTGGCAGCGCTGCAGCTGTGTGGACCCACGTCAAAGCATCATCATTCAGCCAGAAAACGTCCATTGTAGGGTCGTCCTCCTCCTTGTGGCAGAAAAAAACTTGTAAACAAAAAAAAACTAATAGTTAAGTGTATGTAAAGTTACCTGACGAAGTGAGCCGTTTGAGTTTGAGTTGTTGTCCGACCGCGTCCATGAGGGTGTTGGTGAGCGGAGTGTCGGGGGTGTAGAAGACGCGCCACGGGGGTGGTAGCTGGTTGAGGCTGAGCACATCCTGGAGAGTTGAACACATTATGTATAAACTGAAACTGATACACCAAAAATCATCGAGATAACGAGACTACGATCAACTACAGTGCGGCAGTTATATGTATGTACGCGACAAACACGCAAACAGAGAGACAGAGTTACTTTCGCATTTATAATATTACTTGACGAGCATTTCTTTAAAACATTTGCAATGTCATTGCAATATAAGTTTGTAGTTGTTTTTTTAATTTCCAGTTATTGCTTTTACATTTTCAAGTATGTAAAAATGCGGGAAAGAGATAGCTGCGGGCTTATCCTCTAACTTTGAAACGTTCGTGATTCTGATTGCGATAGCATGCTATCCCGCTCGTACCAAGTTAGTCGCATTATGCGCGGTCCCGCTCGCGCAACTCTCGCTATCGCTTTCAGAGTTACGGGATAAGCCCACATATGACCGTTAAAGTCCCTTAAGGAGTAGGTAACTAAATTTAAAATTTATTTGAAGGACTTTGTCGCTCAGCGACCACATCGCCCTGTGATTCACACGGTGCACAAAAAATATACATAGACTAATAAATAAAAACACAAAATTATCTTTTTAGGCCTAATTCCACTCACTTATAAAAAACTAGCTTTATCGGACTCGGGGCTGGCCAGGATGCAATTACAAAATCTGACGTCAGTGATTTCGCTCCGATTAAACCATAGTTTTCTAAAGGCCTCGTTCCGCACACATTCCATCAAAATGTGTAGAGTGTCTTCAATGACGCCACATACATTGCAATTGGGGGATGGCATTTTTTTCATAAGGTATGCAAACTTATTTGATTGAATGAGTGCAGAACGAAGCCTGAGGGCTGTCACCAAAACATCACGTTTTAAGAGACTATTGCTTATCCACGGATATTTGGGGATCTCGGGCTGTATCGTCTTATACCAGATGCCCAGCTCCTTGGATCGCTTATCAAAATATTCCTGTCACATCGATCTACAATGGTCCCTAATCCACCGAGTATAATCCGTGGCTAGGGGAGACACCCACAACGGAATTCCATCTGTAGTCGCCTGCCTAGCTAAAGGGTCAACAGCGTCGTTTTCATGCAACTGAACTTGAGATGGAATCCATTGTATGGGTACCTGGTAAGGAAATTTCATTCCTGTAGTCGATAAGGAATGTGTTATTTAGAATAGGTGCCTACACAGTAATACATTAAACATACAGTTGTTCTTTGTTCATAATTTAGAAGACTATCTCTAAGAAATGTATTAATTTAATATTTATTTATACAGTACTAGTTGCACGGCTTCGCTCGCAGTACATAAAACACCCTACGTCATCTATTTCAGGGTTTATTTGCGAAAGATACATGCCATGTTTTTTTTATTGATTTAGGTGCAGAACCTTGAAGTGACAGATTCTAAGCATCGCATCGATACGTACTTTATTTGATGACACTCGAAGTACTTAGAAGGCCACAAAGAAATCTATAAAATGAGTAATTATAATAGTTTTATTATCACTCCAGGGCGTAGCCTAGTTCGCTTGTTGTTATAGGTATTAACTCGAATTAGATTGAACTATACTGAGCTTACCCACAAAATAGCTCAAATGGGATTGGGCAGGTCACATTTATCTGATGCCGAAAGACCGCAGGACAAAGGTCACGACAGATTGGGTCCCAAATTCAAAACGCTCTCAAGGTCGTCAAGACGAAGGTGGCGTGACGAGTTGAACCCGCACGACAAAGCCGAAGACCGGGAAGTCTGAAAGAAGAGAAGGGAGGCCTTTGCCCAACAGAGGGACAAAAAACTTTAAAAAAAAAACGATTGAAACTTGGTGGACAAATTTTTAAACGACTGCCCAAGAACGGAGGGTTTTGTGTCCCGTATATACGGTTTATAGAATAAATTACAGTACGAAAAAATTATTAGCAGATACCAATATTTACCGACAGCACGTTTCGCCGACTGAAAGTAATAAATAAAAACTTGTTAACCGATCCATCCATATCCAAGTTTTAGAACAAATAATAGAGAAATTCGTAGAGTTTAGACAGCCATTGTATCTAGTTTTCATCGACTATGCAAAAGCATTTGACTCAATCTCACACAACAGCATTTGGAGTGCCCTAAGCAAACAAAAAGTTCCAGAAACCTATATAAATATCCTCAAAAATGTGTATAGTAAGAGTACGGCTAGTGTCAAGCTAGATCAATATGGCCCCCCCTTCCAAATCTGTAGGGGAGTAAAACAGGGTGACCCAATTTCGCCAAAACTGTTTATATCAGTACTAGAACACATTATTCAGGACCTTAAATGGTCAAATAAAGGTATAACAATCAAGGGAAAACGACTAAACCACCTCAGATTTGCTGACGATATAGTTTTATTCTCAGAATCAGCAAGACAGATTGAGACAATGTTAAATGAGCTCTGTGAGGCCAGCCTACTTATAGGTCTGGAGTTAAATGCTTCCAAAACTAAAGTGATGACAAACAGCTCTCAAATCCCTGTATCAGCATGTCGCACCACACTACAGTATGTAGAAGAGTACACATATCTAGGAAAATTGGTATCATTTAGGAAAACCCGACACAAGGAAGAAATAGAAAGAAGAATTACAACAAGCTGGGGAAAGTTTTGGAGCTATAAAGAAATTTTAAAATCAAACCTACCTATCTCATTCGAAAAGAAAATTCTAGACTCTTGTATAATGCCATGCCTTACCTATGGCTGCCAGACTTGGATATATAACCACCATACAAGGGGAAAAATAGAAAAATGTCAAAGGGCAATGGAAAGAAGTATCTTGAACATAAAACTAAAGGATAAAATAAAAAGTTCGGAAATAAGGAAAAAAACAGAAACACTAGACATGTTAAAGCAAGCTCAAAAATTAAAGTGGGGATGGGCCGGCCATCTGGCACGCATTATAGATAGTAGGTGGACAAAGATAACTACCCAATGGCAAGGCCCATGTGGAACACGCTCAAGAGGTAGACCGCAGGAAAGATGGGACGACGAATTATCTGAAACTGCAGGGAAAAAATGGATAACCAAAGCACAAAATAGGCAAGACTGGGAAGCTCTGGAGGAGGCCTTCACCCAAAGAGGGGTCCTCAACCCTAATCTATAAATAAATAATGTTAAAAATAAAAAAACAAATCTAATACATACTAATCTAGTAACTATTAATATCAATTTAAAACCTAGAATAAAAATGTAAAAACTAAGTATATAAAAATAATTAAATGTACTAAACTTAAGTACTAGAACTAATAATACTAAACAAGATTAAATTAATGTTAATAAAAAATAAAATATGTGTAAAAATAATATAAATAAAATTAAGTATAAATGTTTTGTAAGGGAAGGGAATTAAAAGGCTATTTTATTTATTTTATTATAACCGATCCACGACTTGCCGATACCGTAGTTCGCCGAAAAACACCAAAACTGTTTGGGTATTTGATATTGGGTATGTAAAATAAATAGGAATGTAGCAAGTAATCCTATTAAAATAAAAAGGAAGTAAAGTGTAGCCTATGTTACACCTGGCGTAGACGAAACCAACGACGCCTTACTCGCCTACATTTTACTGTTTAGGCTACATTTTGCAGGTCGCTCGTGCTACTTGCTGGAACACCCTATTATCGCTTACCTTTACCCTTAAGAGTAACGCAGGACTCCGGCCGACCCCAAAGAGAATATAAATACTACGGCCGACCCGTTCGGCCCGGACGAAGTTGTTCAATGCCTTTACCATAGAGACATTTTCTTTGCTTTTACTCAAATAATTAACCGTACATCTCAGACAAAGAAAAAAATAGCCTTTTTTTCTCGATCTGAGTTGTACATTATGTAAATTTGTAAATAAGAATAATATACAATTGTAAACTGTATATTTTAACAACTAACATTATTTTTGTATACTTCGTCGAGTGAAATACAATAGAATACAATATAATTTTATTATACACCAAAAACACAATTAAACTTAAATATAAACAATAATAGCAAAACCGGTAGACATCTTTCTATGTAAATAATCTGTTTTTTTACGCCATTTCAGCGTAGCCCCCATAGTAAAAGTTGTTTACAATGACGAGTGCAATGATATCCAAGAATAGTTATGTCAGTTGTCTAACCGAACACTCATGCAGCATATAGAGAAGTTAAATCTTTTTTAAATAACGAACAAGTATCAAGATCAAGTATGTTAAGTCATTGGCATACTTACTTGGCAACAATATTTTTAGGTGTAAGTGTTACTTCCCCTAGCATTTGGCACAGAACCAATAAGTAGCTATGGGTTTTATGTATGTATACACGTAGCTTGGGACTTTGTTATATGTATATAGGAGGATGTTATTGATTTTGTAAAATGACTCATAGGTCAACATCCTGAGTTACACAAGTTTCGCTCGTACTTGGCCTGTTTTTTTCACACAGTTACAGATATAAGTCCGCCCGCACTCACGTCACAGGCGCTTTGAATGATGTCATCCGACGGGCCTTTGGGAGTGCCGACGTCGTATCAGTTTTAGAACCGAACGGTCTATTGCGCGACGACGGCGAGCACAGATCACACTAGATATCGTATTACGAGATTCGTTGTTCCTACAAAAAGTCACCAAAGTTTGAGGAAGGCGCGGGTCGCGGGGAGTGCGACCAAGCGTTCTCATTGGCTATCTCAAGGTTACGCCTACTCGCGCCTAACAATCAACCAATCAGAGTAATTTCTTATAAGTGTATTATACTGATGCGTGGTACGCTTCGAGCGTCCTGAATGCAGAATCTAGGCTGTGATCTGTGACGGCGAAAGACCCGAAGAGCGAAGACCGCTTTGATAGTTTAAACGATCTCTGACTACTTTTAGGTTATAGTTTATATGTTTTTACAACAAATTGAATATTTTTACATTACAACAGAGATTGAGAGAAAGGTATGTATGTTCCTCACCATCATCTAGATTCCCATCACACCCAATACAGAAACTGCGTCAGCAGCCCAGTGCTACGCGCTCCAGTATTTCATGGATCTGGGTTCTGTCAGGCATATAGACATAAACAGGCGGAAATTGCAGCAGGGGGACGTGATTCAATATTGGACTTATCGCTCCATTTCGAATAAGGTCATTGTAAGATTGAATAAGAATGCTCAAGGCCTTAAATTAGCGCATAACCTCTAACAACTGACGAGTAAACTTTTTTTGCTCTACTAGTTTTACAAGCAATACTTAAGTAAATTGAAAAAAAAAAAGAATATTTTTTTTCGTTTTATGTTTATACATGTATGTTTGTGTTCCTAAACTTCTTGATCGATTTCTTTATGTCTGGTCTGACATATATGTATCTAGCCTATATACCCTATATACTGCTCAACTACGGAATAAATCGGCGGAATGTGTTCGTGCGTGGGCAAGATTTCTTCCTGATCATCTATGTACACACCGAAGCCGCCGACACAGCTCAGCGATTGTCGCCGGCTCCAGTTAGTAGACCTCTAATATGTCTCCAGCAGGACTACCGCGACAAAATCTTTTTGTTATGCAAGAACAGGACACTTTCGATTATGTATAAGGTTGTCTCGTTTTTCACGACATGAAGAGTAGATAAGGTTTTGTCGCGGTGCGCATGCTAGCCCTGTAGGACTGGTTATTGTGCTGGGTAACGTGAACACCACGGACAGCAAACCAACAGGAGAAAATAAGAGGAAAATATATTTATCTCCCGTTTAGTAGACGGCGAACCGTACGTAAATTGTCCGCAGGTCTGCACTATTATATGTATGACCTCAATTAAACCCACTCTGAAAAACAGTCGGCCAAATTGAATACAATCAAATAATATTTTTTCAGTTTTCCCCACATACCTACTCAGTATGTGGTGAGCAACCAAACCAAATAGCTCATAATATGAGGATATCGGAGACCGAAATTAACCGATATAGCTTTCAGAATTTGCGTGCTGGAGTAGCTTTGGGGTCTCCGCGAGTCTCGGAGTCAGTCCCATAAGAGTGTGGATATCCTGAGTAGCAGTTTGTTGGAATCGTAATTTGTTGATTTTTACAAGCAGCAAAAAACACCCTGCAGATCAGGGTGTTCTTTGTCTGGTATTTTTTAACACAGGAATGTGGAATATATTTATGTATCTGTGTTCCTGTGTTAAAAAATATCAGAAAAATATGTATTTGAGAATGTATACAACAAATGAACTGTAACTGTCTTGCTAAACAATTGCGCAGAGATTAGCGGGTCTAAGTTGGCCATAGAAAAGTAAGAATCCACTGGAGCCATGGGTAGTAAAGCTGGGTTAATACAAGGGCGGCGGATTTGATATCTTGGAGCCTAGGACTATGGAAGATTGACGCCGCAATGCTTGGTCTTGAACATTCCGATTTTTTTTTAAATTATGTAAAATATTATCCCACGATTTCTGAGAATACAAGGAAATTCTCCCGATTGTTTACCGATTTTACATTTCTTAACTGGAAACTCATTTGTCTATGTTTCATGGGTATACTATACCCCAGGGACCGACCTTGACAGAAGTAGTAATTTTCGAGGGAATACCCTTTTAGCCTAGTTTTAGGGAATGCCCCAAGTTGGTCGGCCTCTGGATTTTGAGATTTTAAATGTTGAGGTGAGTTCACAGATTGCAGTAATACTAAAAAAAAACAATTTTTGTCACCCCCCAAATTTGGCTACCCTAGGCTCGGGCCTATGTATTTTTACCACATATTTTCCATGGCAAACTACTACTTAATACTATTAGTAAAGATTTGGCAGTAACTTAGTCTGTAAAATAGATGAAGACTGGCAATGATATTTTTTTGGAATTTTTGTCATGTCTGCATTTTATCAGATTTCACTATTACGCAAGAGAAGCCAGGGTCGTAGCTATTGTCCAACAATGTTGATCACTTACAATAGTGGAACTAATTGTCTAAAATGTTTGTTGATGATTCATGAGTTTTATCTCAAAACATGGTCACATTGCATTGAGCATAGAATAATTTTTTTAAAGCTGCACTCTGAAGATTTACTCATGTAGACAAGGCTTATCCACTGGTCACTGTGACTGAGGATGGAGTATTTCGATTTTTTAAGGAATCTATTCACTTTATCCTTAATAAAAAAATTACTATATTGTAGTTCTCAGGAAACGAAGAACACAGCAGGCACTTCCAGAGTGGACACTTGCATGTGATTGTTTGGAATGTCCACAAGGAATAAGTGGTAGTGTGCATTATACAAATACTTGCCTTCACAGCTTCTCTCGCTTATGCTACAGTAATTTCAAAACCCCATTTCACCTCTTGATTTTCGAATAATCCTGAGACAAGGCTTTCTTTATTTTTAACCCTTATTAAATAAATTGAGTTCCATTGACTTAGCATGAAAGAAGATTTGATTTCCATACAAACTTTGGAGGTCCATTTTACCCCTTTAGAGGTGGAATTTCGCAAAATCTGTTCTTATTGTTCACATATACTATTTGAAGAGTATTGGGATCAAATTTCAGGTCTCTATCATGAGCAGTTTGGTCTCTGCATTGATTCCTAGAAAAAAGTTTGTTCTCATATTTATTAAGCGTATTATATATTTACTATAAAATATAATCTCGTTTAACAGCACTAAAATGCATGCTATATATTTCTTGTTACTATTAGTGAAAGACAGCAATAGTACTAAGTTTGGTTAAGTGGAATTGACGCCGTTGTGTCTATTTATGATAAGACTACAAATGCTTAAATAAAATAGGTTTTTTCGACCTCGAAAATTGATTTTGAATATTTTTGTTGTTATGACAAATAGAAACAACATAGTTTTTTTTTGAATTAACACGCTATCTACAAACATTTGCGCTGAGATAGCTGTTACATGACCTTATTGTGTACACCCTTAACCAGTCATTTTCAACGCTTACATTACAGCATATGACATCTGCGCTCTGGTATAAGACTTATGGCTGCCTTTCCACCAGAGATGTAATACGTTGCTAAGCTATCTATGGATGTGTCTAAACCACCAATAGGATCGCCGGATTTTCTTCGCTTTGGTCTGGTGGAAAAGGGTTCAACGAAGCTAAGTATATTACATGCTCACTCACCTCTTAGCTACCTCACACATCTCTGGTGGAAAGATGGCTTTCAGGGACCCTATTCGGAGAAATGACATTTTATCTCGGTCACTGTCTCTCTAATTTAGAATTTAATGGGAGTGAGAGTGACCGAGATAAAATGTCATTTCTCCGAATAGGGTCCCAGGTTGTTTGAATAAGTACCTAAGACTAACTGTGATGGTATTTTTCTTCTAAGAGCCCTAAGCAACATCAGCACACTACTAAACCAAGGCCATGTTTTTTTACCTCAGAAGCAGCAGTGCTAAAGCGATGGCAGGGCCATGGCGAGAGCAGTGTTTTTTTCAATATTTTTATCTTCAAAGACCTTATTTATAAAGAAAATTCTGTGATTTAAATAAAGAAACTCGCTTACCGTGTCCCTGATCTCATGATCGCTAGGTTGGGTTCCAGGACGAACTGGCTTGATGTTATCTTTGAAACAATATAAAATCAGGATAAAAATGATTGGTGAAAGGATCTCAATCGGGGTATGTATGAAGCGCCTCAGCCGCACCATAAGGTGCTTCCACATCAAAACCGAGAGCCTCCGAAGTTGCATTTTCTATAGTTTATTGATGCAAAAACTTGAAATTAATGTATGTCTACCCCGACCACAGATTACCATACACTGCACTCTTTTATGTACGAACTACGGCGCCCTTACAGATATGACATATTGAAACACATCATCGTAATGGACATTGTATTTAAGATTAATTTAGAAGTTCGAAATGCGAACCACTTGCAAACGAAAGTAACGAAACACAACACAGTTACGCTAGTATACATTCATAACTATGAACACAGTCCCAATCACAAACAAAGAATATTTTTACTCGTTTTTTTTTTTGTTTATTCGCCCGTTTTGGGCAGGCTAAAGCCTTTAAAGCCATACCGCCTCGTCTTACGTATTTAACAGATAGAGTACAAAATAAAAATGGATGTCGATTACATATTTTGTAGCATTCTGTGGTAGCATTACAATAATTTGATACCTATATGTATTATATTTCATTTACAGTGCTGATTACAAATTTATACAAATGGTAAAAAGTTGAAGGGTTCGTAAGCAGCTCTTTAATGCAGCGCGGGACCAAATCAATATCATCATAAAGTTCAAGAAGCCCATATTTTTACTCGGGGAGATCACAAAACTCTGAGACAATAATGAACGACCCGGTAATTGAGGACCCGATAATGTCAGCATTGGTGTACCGGTACATGGAATATTAGCCTGTGACAAGCTATAGCCTTAGTAGTTTTTTTTTCTTTTGCTCCCGTGAAATTCAAGTCTGGCTGTCCCTTTCGCACAATGTCAGGTCAGTTCATGTATAGCCACTTTTATCAGCGGGCTTATCCCGTAACTCTTAAAGCGATAGTGACAGTGCGCGAGCGGGACCGCGCCTAGTGGGACTACGTTGGTACGAGCGGGATGGCATGTTCTCGCAATCAGAAACACGAACCTTTCAAAGTTATGGTGTCTAGACATGGCCTGACCTGACATCGTGTGATAGAGATGGCTATTTATAAGTTTCTGGGGGAGCGAAACGGAGAAGCTGTAACCTTAATAGTTTCGTTTCTTTTGCTTCCGTGAAATTCAAGTCTAGCTGTCCCCTTTACACGGTGTCAGGCCAGGCCATGTAGCGAGGTCTTTAGAGGATAAGCCCGCAGCACGTGCCATTATAGCACGACGGACCCTATTCCTGTGCGCTCGAGATTATCTCCATCACTATCTCTCTCATTTAGAATTAAATGGGAGTGAGAGTGACCGAGATAATCTCTAGCGCACAGGAATAGGATCCTGGAATGTACAGCCAATAATGTACGCCGCGATAAAATGTTTACTTTTCTCAGTTCTCAGGTACGCGGATGATCGGCTGTACATTCATACACACTAAAAAAAAGTCTTTTGTTTTAATATCTCTATTTATTCGTAAAGAATAGATACATTTGTATTCTATTATTAAATTAAATGTAAATTAACTGGTAATTATTACATACTATACCTAAAAATAAAAGAAGTAAACAGTAATCAAACTCATAACTAACTCTTTTCCAGTGTCTTGTCAGTTACGGCTGTAAAAAAAATTGATAGTTAAGTATGTATTCAAATTCATTTCTTTTGTGATAAGGTGCCTATACATGGCCTGACCTGACATCGTGTGAAAGAGATGGCTACATATAAGTTTCTGGGAGAGCGAAAGGGAGAAACTATAACCTTAATAGTTTGTTTCTTTCACTCCCGCAAAATTCAAGTCTAACTGTCCCTTTCGCACGATGTTAGGTCAGACCATGTATAGGCACCGTTATGTATCATGCCAACGAGGCGTTTTCAAAAAAAAAAAAATTGTTCTAAAATACTTACTAGATGGCGTAATAGACCTATCGTTTTACCTGTCATTGTCATTTCTGTCGAAATATTTTGTTTATTTTTTAAATCGTAAATTTTGGCTACACACATTGTTTATTTAGCCAGTGTCAACTATTGTAATATTTCAAATGAAGTCAAATACATAGTTACGTTACTTGAAATTGTCTAAATACACATGTGGAGCCAAAAAGCACGAGAAAAAAAAGGTACACGTACATTTTTTGTCTTTCATGTCTTGACAGTGACAGAAAAACCTCAAGGTACATCTAATGCCATCTATTGGGTACTTTTATTACCAAGATTCCTTTTTTTTTGGAAAACGCCTCATTACTATTGACTACCTTTGATTATTTATAAAATATATAATCAAAATTGAATAAATAGTTTTTAGATTCGATTTAATTTTTGAAATAAGTTGTAAAGTTTAGTTTAATTTATTTACTTACCCTAGAACAAAATTATTTTGTTCTTATCAAGTTAATATGTAGGTATAGTACATAATACCTATTATTTTGGGCAAAGAAAGGCTATTAATGATATGATATTATAAATGATTAGAGGAAAAATCTATGAAGTATGCGCTAATGGTAGGGTTCCGTAGCTTTATTACGAAAAAGTCTAGTTAGGTACCCGATTGGTTCAAACTACTAATGTAATTTATAGGTAATAAAATAAAATAATAAAATACCCTTTTCATTTACTTCCCTTACAAAACATAAACTTCACTATTATTCACTACATACTTTATAATTTTATACATATTTTTTATTACATTCATTTATTCTTATAATTAACATTATTAATTCTAGTAATTAATTTTAGTAGTATTACATTTAATTATTTTTATATACTTAGTTTTTACATTTTTCATTTTTATTTTAGATTTTAAATTGATAATTAGTAATTACTAGATTAGTATGTATTAGATTTGTATTATTACGTTATATTTTAACATTCTTTATTTATAGATTAGGGTTGAGGACCCCTCTTCGGGTGAAGGCCTCCTCCTCAATTTATAGGTAAGTAAAAACAAATACTTCTTTTGGCACTACTTATGAGAATCCAGGTAACGTTAATTTTAGAGTTCCGTACCGTACCGTGGGTTACGGAACCCTAAAAGTAATTAGGGTTCCGTACCCCAAAAGGAACCCTTATGGGATCACTTTGTTGTCTGTCTGTCATGACACTTCTCAGAAACGTGTATAGAGGTAAGTAAGTATCATGTTGAAATTTATACCAAATACTGAAGCCTACAGTCCCTCGGATATGTAAAAAAAAGAACCAAGCTTCTAAGAGTGCGGTTTAACATGCGCTCACAGTGCAACACCCCATACACTGCAGCTAACGATCGGTTTAAATTGTTAGATTATAACTTGTAATCTGCGAGTAAAAGTACCGAGACATACAGGCGGACACGACAAAACAAGGTTTCCTTAGTTTGCTACGGAACCCTAAAAACTAGGTACTTAGGTAAGAAGTGTGTACTTACTAAAATTACTTCACCCGGTTCCGCCTCCTATAAAAATCATCAATAAAAACCTATCAGTCAGTCTCATATAACAAAAACATAACCCTACTCTTTCCGAGCAGTTGGATAGATCTAATGCCACGTGACTCGCACATGTTCACAAACCCTCGACCAATTCCGCTCATGCACTATTTGCCTAAAAAATACCGCTCGGATAAACCGTACTCAAGTTATTGTTTAACATAGAAATATTCTAAGAACATTGTAATAACAACAGCATTAAAATATTCTCAATTTAATTTAGTCCAGTCGAACCTACATACATGAGCATGACGCGGTCTCCTGGAATTTGGGGTGTGTTGGGGGTGGGTGCACCCAGCTTGATGCCTATGTTTCATAATGTGAATGTAATGTGTAACTTCTGTTGGGGATCCATATTGTATAAATAAATTAACAAAGAAAAAAAAACAAGAAAAAAAGGAGAAAGCAAGTGCCAATTTAATCCCGTAGACTAGACCTTCGCTGGGCTCGGTCAGTGATAAGAGTAGTTTTATTTCCGATTATCCTATGTCTGTCCTAGTGTGGTCCTAGCACATCTGTGGGTCCTAGTAAACCTCCTTGCCATCATCGTAACGGCCTTGTCGTGGTAAGGTACCACAGACCGTAGACAGAGAAAGCAAGTTTCTTTGATTCAGACCGAGCATTATTCGAGCACTCTTTGGCATTTACATGACATTTAGTTGACCCAGCGAAGCGAAGTCGCGAAGTGGGTCTACGAGAACAAATTTAATAGCCGTTTATGAAATGGAGGCAAGTACTTAGTTTATTCCCGTGCTATTTCTAAGATCAAATATGACCACAAATTGATAGACAGGTTGTGAAGATATTAGGGTCGCGAGTCACATTTTATGGTCAACAACTAGTTATTTTGTGATTTAGGTAGCAAGTGTGAACTACACTATATACAAAGATACAGGGTTATACGGAAAGGGATGCTAAGCCGAAAGGGACTCGTAGTAATCATGATCGTAAACAACTTTTACTGTTGGACCAACCTTGAAATGGAGATGAAAAAAAACAGTTGTTCCATACATTTAGTCGAGTGTCATTCACATTTTTCTATGGAACATCTGATCTTTATTTCTCGATTTCTGGGTTGGTCCCATAGTAAAAGTTGTTCATAATGATGAGTACTATGAACTTTTTTCGGCTTAGCATACCCTATTCCTAAAACCCTGTAATAACTACTTTTCTGACTTTGCAGATGTCATGTCGTAATAGGAAGTGAAAACGCTGGCAAAAGACCTTCAGGCATGGAAATTGAAATTGCTCCACCGACAAGAGCTACGGCTCTTTATACTTTATGATGAATGAATAAAATTAATTGTGCTTTTGGAATCTAATTTAAAAAAAGTCATTATGTATACCTCAGCTTCTGCTTGTGGTTCTGGTGGAGGAGGGGGAGGCAGCTCCTGAAAAAAAAAAAATAGAAACGCTACTTTTTTTCCGCAACCTCCCCGGTACCTGGGCAGAATCCGGAGAGCGTGTGCTACCGGGGACGATGAAACAAAAGAGTTCCACCGACCTCGGTGTATGATCGCCGGGCCGGAGTGAACTTTTTTCCCATCCACCCCAGTACCGTGGCCTAGCCACCGAGGCAGATGGGACACATCCATAAAAACTTATTTATGTCAAAAACACTACTAATACCTACCATATACAGTATTTCTGGACGTCGGTGTCAGGAAAAACGTAGTCATCATTCTGAACAACTTTTACTATGGGTGGGACAAAACATGAAATTGCGAGAAAGAAAACAGATATATTATGAATTTCGTTGAGAGTGAATGATTTTTTTTCGTGATTTGATGGTTGGTATTTTAATGAAAGTTGATCAGAATGATGAGTACTATTATATTTGTGTTTTCAGCTCGGACACCGATGTACGTATACACTATACATATTTTTTCTTCTAGTGACACACTGTATTGTATATTCCATTCATGTGTTCCAACCTTTGCCGCATACCATCATTGCACCAATCACATACCTAAACTAGGTACATACTTATCTATCACGATTACTTTGTCCACAAGGATTTAGTAATCCTAGCTCAAAAACTTGTTTTATGATGACCCTCCTGGCTTATTGGTAGCGCGTTTGCTTCATGAGCAGGTGGTTCGGTTCCCGATCGGGCCGATATTTGAATGATGACTTGAAATATCTGCTCCGGGTCTGGATGTTGTCTTTATTTAGGTACTAGCTGCGCCCCGCGGTTTCACCCGCTATTCTACAGAAACTGAATACTTTTCCAGGTTAAAAGTAGCCTGTGTCAATCAAGCGAATAAGCTACCTCCATATCAAATTTCATAAATCCGCTCAGCCGTTAGAGAGTTAGAGAGGGAACAAACATACTTCAATACTTATTCACAAACTTACGCGCTTATAAAATTAGTGTGATATGTTCCTAGGCATGCTTGACATGAAAAAAACCTAGTGGAGAGCCGTATATTATATGAGTAGGTAAGTTATATATGACTGTTATTTATCATCACGCACCACGATTTCTTCCTCCACCACACTCAATTCTTCTTCAAAATCATCTCCATATCCGACAGGGAAGAGTTGGAGACAGTCCCGCTCGCCGGATGTTGTGTCAGAGCTGATGTAGATGGGGTTCAACCCCGCCAGCTGGAGGAGCGGAAGGCTGCGCTTGCGGGATACCATGATAGCTAAACGGTCTTTGCTGCAATTACATTTATTTTGATACATACAACGTGTCTCCGAAAAGTGCAACAACATTGAAAGGTATACAGGGTTATAATGAAAGGGTATGCTAAGCCGAAAAGGGCTTATCGTACTCATCATTATGACCAACTTTTACTATGGGATAGGACCAACCCTGAAATCGAGAAAAAAAGTCAGCTGTTCCATACAAAAATGTCAATGACATTCTACAAAATGTATGTAACAGCTGTTTTTTTCTCTCGAATTCAGGGTTGGTCCCATAGTAAATGTTGTTCATAACGATGAGTACTATGAGCCCCTTTCGGCTTAGCATACCCTTTCCTTATAACCCTGTATACCGCCCGTCACTCTTCGCCTACCCACTGAGGTCAAAAATGTCAACCTCAATATCTAACCAAGGTTCTAATTGTTTAATAGGGATAGTTGGAGTAAGCCACGAGTAAGCTCACTGTCTCCTCAGTCGCTCCATGCCATCGTATTGCTTTATGCTGTACGCCACGTGTTCGGCTGCGAATGGGTCGTCACCAGCGAACACACCCACCTGTAAACATTTTGTGCCTTATAAACGTTGCTGAAGTTTAATCAATGTTTAGAAAGAACTACCGAATGTGATCAAAACTATAGTCGGAATAACCGATTAAATTTACGTGTGTGTTACCGTTTTATTAATATAAAATGTGTCAAAACCACATCAGTTTTCAGTCCTCCTAAGCCCGGGGCATGGTCAGTGTGTTGTCTACCTTTGAGAACTCCATCCACATTTCCTTTGAAGCAGTTATTGTATTATAAACTGTACCTACCTGCGAACATCTGAAAATCCTCATAAAAACACTTACCTAGCCTATGAAAAAGGCCCACAAATCTTTCTGCTACAGCCTTTCCTATCCGACGGTATTGGCCTGTCTCGTGCTTTTTGCCTTGGTATTATGCTAATCAGTTTCATGACGACTTCGTTGATGAGCCATCGTCGTACTTGAGAGCGATGCGATGTATTTTTTTTGTCGCAGTTCGTATATTTATTTGTATTTTTATTCGTATTTATTTGTCCCACCCGGAATTTTTGTTTTCAATCGTACAAAACCTTGCGCGGCAATGAACTGCGCACGCTACTTTGAATTAGTACATGCTCAGAAACTTCACTGGCAACAGTACCCTTCAATCCAGACCACAGTTATTTTTAAAAGCTACTGCTTGGCGTGGCGGTTGAATAACTAACAACAGTGTGGCACTTCCAGCAGAACCTCTGCAAAAGAGTATCACTACAAAATTTAGTACAAGATAAGTCACTACAAAATCAGTGGACTTCGAGAGGCAAATAAATGGCTCAGATGAGCATATCCTCACTTTTGAGATCTTTGTCCTTACCGCGAGTATTTCATCTGTGTACTGCTTGATGACCTCCTGCACGTCGTGACGCTTGTCGATCGTGAAGATGACGAGCACGTGCGGAGGCAAGTATTCCGATTCTATCGGCGCCAGCTCCCGCACTTGCTGAAATTTGATCGCATTTTACTAGTTGTTCGCTCAATCATGATCTAGGTATATTCTAAAACTGCGACCAGAACCACCGGAAAACGGCTAGACGGCAATGTACGACTGGTCAGTCATCCATTTTAGCTATCTCCTTTTATTTCCATGCTATATTTTTGTTATATTACTCCTAAGTATGTCATAGTACCTTAGGGTAGAAGAAGGCTAGTCCGTTCGCCTTGGCGAGTTCGTTGGGCGGTGCGTACACCCCTGGCACGAATAGCCCCCCTGGCGGGATGTAGTCCTCATCCTCCACCTCGATGTCGGAGTGGAACTCTTCTTCTTCTTCTACCTTCTCTTGCTCCTCTTCCACGCGATCTTCCTCACCTTCTCCCTTCTGTATATTGATTAAAAAACATTATTTTTTTGAAATGTTTTTGGAAATACAGTGCGGGACACTAACTATAACTAGTTATTTGCAACTACCTTCTATTCTTTGGTTATTTACTGCCTTGACGAGGTAAATAATGAAAGGATCTATCCTATGCTTTTATCCTTTTCTAACATTTTGATTTAGCTTTGAGTATCATATTGACAAAGGTTGATGATTTGTAACATTGGAAGCAAAACATATTTTAGGACAAACGATCGCTCCATAGTAAGAGCCATCTGCCCATAACAGTCGCAGCTACTCGTAATGTTCGACTTTAAAGTTTTGCGCGAAACTGCACTGGTGAGTTCTTTTTACTTGTCAAAATACCTATGACCTTACTTCCGTAGTTTCAGTCTTATCTTCCGTTTCCTCACCCTCAACTGCCTCACCCTCGACCACTTCTGGTTCCGGTTCGGGTGGTAGCTGAAAATTTATAAAGTAGTGGGTATTTGGACTTTTTTTATTATACTCTGCCAGCGACATTTCATAAGTCTCAGAATTCAGATAACGTTTGTTTGTTGATCTTATTCATATCCTCATCGAATCCTTTTGCAATCCATATCCAACTGATCGCAACGGGTTGCAGATTTTGGATTTAATTTATTACTCCAGCCTGTATCCGCCGCATCCTCTCTTCCTCCGCTTTCTGTTTCTGTTCTCGCAGTCTCTCCTCCTCCGCTTCACGCGCGAGTCGTGCCTGCTCCCGAGCGAGACGGTCGCGCTCTTCTTGCTCTTCACGCTGAAATATGTCCATTTGTTAAAAATAACTTGACTTTCATACGTTACAATACACATTATATAACATAACAAAACAATAAGGAAACAGTTTGTCTCTTTTGCTCATATGAAATTTATATCTTGGTAACTAACCCTTGCGCATGATATCAGATCATAGACCTCATGTAACTCTGGATATGTCCATGCAGTACCTTATTTCACAGAACATGCTACTATGGGCTATGAGAACGGTTGTACATAATAGAAAAGTTGAAAAGTTGAAAAAAAAAGTTGAAAAAGTTTTATTGGTGGTAACAAACGTTAAATATCAATAAACAGTAATCATCGCTTAGTTCCATTTAAATAAACCAGATTGATAAGCATTGTTACCCAAGCTAGGAATAAACCTGTGTTATGGTGTAACAATGCCCGTAACAATCGTTTTCCCCTATAGGTACTTAATCATGTCCTAAGTTATGATCTCAAAGTGTTTTTTTTTATTGTTTTTGTCTGTTTCGTCCTCTGAAATGAACAGAGACTTTGCACAGCGTACACACCTTGGTTTCTACTTTCTACCATATTTTGATCTGGGGATAAAGGGACTAGTGACAAAGGATGATTAAATTAAATTAAATTAAATTCGTTTATTGAGATTAGAAACGATCTAGCCAGTAACATCCATCTCACAATCAAAAAAATAAAATAAAATAAGTATACAATATAAAATATATCGCACGGCGTTGGTAATAGTGAACTTTATAGGCTAAGATTCTTTTGTTTTTTTTGCTGTTGGGGCCACCCAACTCACCAGCTTCTGCAGTTTAGCATTGTATCTATCCCGGCGGACTTCCCTCGCCGTCTTGCTGATGGTCGCGTATCGCTCGTATGCCGGCACGGGCGGCAATTGTTTCTCTGGAGGCACGTCTTCCTTCGGGACTGGGATGTCTTCGTAAAGTGCTTGCCGGACTAGCCCTGTAAGATAATTACTTTTTATGGTTGACAGGCTGGGCATTTGGCAGCTCATCATCATCATCCGCCAGAAGACCTCAACTGCTGAACAAAGATTTCCCCCTTGGAAAAGGAGGGGTTGGGTGTTGCCATTTAAATTCCACGCTCGGCGACTTGGGCATCGCAGGACGCTCACTGAAATATGGAAAACACTACCTGAATACACCGTTTGGTGCTAAGCGACAGTTTTTTAACTTAAAGGTGGTGTTGGCTAGCCACTCGAATATCAGAAAGTACCTACCCAGATAATACCTACCATGCGATGGTTTCCTCGCGATGTTTTCCTTCAATAAACTCATTGATTTTAGATGTTAGGTCGCCCGTTGGTCAATCAGGCTCACGGGCTTGTGGATTTATTGGCCGAAACGCCACAAGGTTTAATGTCGCAATAGGTTGATGGAGGTTGGTGTGTTTACTCCCGTAAATATACTTTTGCCTGAACTTTATTAACTACTATTTCTTGTATTTTAATAGTCATAATAATAAATTCCGTTCCAGGAACCAACAAATGCCTTGATCACATCGTTTCGGAATACCTCAGGCTTTTTTTTAGCTGATGATGTACCTATAAGTATACGTAAACAACAACATAGAGTTAAATTGTCTCTCACTATAATTAACCCTTTGACCACCTAGTCCATACTTCTTCCGTCCGTCATCCAAATAAAGTTGAAACTCATTAACTCACTGACAAAGTCTCTATTGTCTGTATCGAACATCTTGAAGAGTACGACCATAGCCTCTCCACTAGTAAGAGAATGCAGACACGCCTCGTTAGGGTCCACGTCGCTCATGTACAGCGCTTCTCTGGCGCTTTTCTCATCTAGTTGGAACAAGTCCTTAGCTGCCACGTTTATATCTGGACAACAAAAGCGAAACAGTGAAGCCATTCTCTATTTTAATCTTCATTCACTCGTAAACAGCTAGAATATCAGAGGGGGATAACAATCGAATCTCGGATCCTGTTGGAATTAGAGAATGTTCTTGGACCACGTTTTGGATATAAAAATTGTTAAGTGGTGGTTATAGCTTTGGCTTACACGTCATTGTGAAATTAGGCTTATCTACCATTTGGATTCTTGATGATTTATAAAAAATCCCCAACCCAACCTCAGTCTTTTAGTGGTTAATGAACTCACCAGAATCACCCAAGATTCCGGACTTTGGGTTAGCCTGCCCAAAGCCTTTCTGAAAGTCTACAGGATGGTCCAAACGGTGACGCCATTCCAAAAATTTTGGTTCCTCATAAGTACCAAGGGCTTCACGAAAATACCCCATGTAGATAATTATGTTCTACGATTTTTGGTGATGTTTTTCGGATTCTCCTTCGTCCCTCGATGGAAAAATCCATGGGGTATTTTCGTAAAGCACTTGGTATGTGGAACTTAAATTTTCGGATAATAGATGAGAGATGACCAATAACCATTACTCCATCTTTCAGTAGCTTGTCAAAAACTAGTCAAATAAGCATCACTCACTGATATTGTCCCACTTCTCGTACAAGTCGTAGTGCGCCTGGTGGCAGTGCGGCCAGAACATGATGAAGTTGAGTCGCGGCACGCCTTTTGACAGCCGGCTACACACGCGCCGCTTGCGCTCAGCCAGCGTGAGCTCGCGCAGCCGCTCTGATGCTTCATGGTACTCTTCTTCCAGCTTTAGGTCTTGCTCGATCTTTTCCTGTTTACATCATTGGTACCTAATTGCGACATTCCATCAAAGTTGAGCGGCGAGATGTTGACCAATAGAAGCGAGTAAAATAGACTGCTTCGGGACCTATTCATCTGTGTTCGGGACGTATTGCCGACTTTGTAGGTACTATTTACCTTTACTACCTTAAGAAGCCATACTCAAAGTGTTCCCTAGGAAGCCCTAGGGCTCCGTAAAGCTTCTGTGGGGGCTCCACGAAAAAACTGATCGTATAAAATAGTAAGGTAAAATAAAATCTATCTAAATATTCCAACAAAAAGTTAAAAAAAATCTAACTGAAAGAGTGGGTAGTAGTAGAATGCTTAATATGAGAGCGCAGCGCAGAAAGTAAAAAACAATTGAATATCTCCCATTAGATGCAAGTAGTAAATAGATATGATTTTATTAAAGAATACTTATTTCAATGTATATCTATATACGCTAGAAACTATTGCATTTATTTACCACGACACATAAAACCAGTTTTTGTTTATTTTAGGGCTCCTTCAGATATTTCGTATATTGTCAGGATGTGCATTGGTGAAACTCGGACACAGGAATAAGATCGAAAAGCTCTTCAGCTCATTCCCCGAAAAACCACGTATCGGAGCAATTTCACGGAAGAGATCGAAATAACTTTTTTTTTTGTTTCGCTATGAAAACTAAAAAGGCCTCGATTCTGTTGTACCACTAACGAAACCAAACCAATCTGACAGGACTAAAATTATCTGCGCCACTTTTCTATTTAATACGTGAAAAGAGGATGGCATTAATTTTGGAGCTTCTATCAAATTTAGTTTAATTTAGAAAATTGTTAAGCAGAATCGAAGTGTCTTATTTATAATCTTATCATAAACAGGCAACACATTTTTTTTTAAAATAACACTGAGTTTTCGTTATGTGGAAAGTTTTTGTAATGTGAGACAAATATACGACGTAAAAACGAAATGACATACAGCTTCTTCGGGCAGCATATCTTCAATGTTCCACTTGTGTCGCTCCTCTCCTGTGTCCTTCTCCCACTGCTCGAGCTGCAGCTCTTCCTCGATGATACGACATAGCTCGATGCCGTTTGCGCCGAACATGGCCCGTGTTAACCTTCCTTTCTATAAAAACACTTGCAACGCTTTAGCTTTCAAAAAATATTGAAATCTTCTAAAAAAAGTTGCGTAGGTATATGTTACTATGAAAACTGACGTGGTTTGACACATTTTGTTTTAATCATCATCATCAGCCAGAAGATAAGACGTCCGCTGCTGAACTTAGGCCTCCCCCTTAGAGCGCCACACCGACCGACAACCTGCCACTTGCATCCACCAGTTACCCGCGACTTCCACAAAGTCAACGAACCACCTAGTGGGAGGCCACCTACGCTTCGCCTTCTGGTCCGTGGTCACTCATGAACATTTCTTCCCCACCAGTTATCGTTTCCTCGAGTGATGTGGCCTGTCCATTGCCACTTCAGATTTTAAACTCTGAAAGCTAATAAGGTGAAGCTTTGTTTTAATAAAACGGGAATACTCACGTTATGGTACTGTGCAAGGCAAGACGAGATCGCGCGCGTGTCAAGCTTATTATAGCATCCCTTGATAGAGGTCACCGAATGTGTCATAGTCCATAGTCGGAATAACCGACTCAATTTAACGTGAGTATTCCGGTTTTATTGAAACAAAATGCGTTTATGTTGACATTGTATGTCATAATATTTGCTAACCAAGCGGCTGCCCGTTGCTCCCCCCGCCCGTACTCAACTACGCTGATGTTCATGGCCATTGGCTATCTTAAGGATAGGGGAGATAGGAGGAGGTTCCAAAAATAAAAATAGGCAAGTAATAAACATAAAATTACCGTTATGAAAAGGAACACAGGTTCACTTTTATCCCTGAATCTTTTTATCGCTTCGATATTATCCGACATAGCCTGTAAATTATAATACACTAGCTGCGGCCCGCGGTTTCACCCGCTATTCTACAGGAACAGTTAAATTTTTCAAGATAAAAAGTAGCCTATGTTTTAATCCTTAAAAATTTAACTGCTCCTGTAGGATAGCGGGTGAAATCGCGGGGCGCAGCTAGTGTAAAATATAATCATAAAAAGTGATGAAAGGCATGTCTCAGGTTTTTCGTAAATCAACCCCTAAAGAGGTAAAATGGGGTGTTTAATTTACTGTAGCCCGTGCGGGCAAGTTAGTCAAGGCAAGGTAATTAACAGAAAAAGCACCCCCGAATACTGAAACGTTTGTTAACTTTGACGACAGATTAAGTCTATTGCTGCCTTTGTCATTTGCTTAGTGCCAGACAAAGGCAGTATTAGAATTAATCTGTTGTCAAAGGTAATGAAAGTTTCAGTATTCGGGGGAAAAACTGCAAAACGTAGGCCGACTGCAAAATGCAACAACACCTCACTGGTCAAACTCGGTAAAGCCCTTTATGCTAAAGGAGGTAATATAGAAACACATACATACTCAATACAATACAATATTTAATTCCATAGTTACTCTCATACATACGTGTAGGACATACATATTAGGTACACCCCAAAAACATTATCCTAAGCTGCTTCTTGAACAGTCGGGTAAAAGTTTTTTATTTGGGCAGATGACACCTCAAACAACAAACCCATAGAGGTATGTCCAAACGAAAGACTAAAGTATGTCATCATCATCATCATCATCAGCCGGAAGACTTCCATTGCTGAACATAGACCTTCTCCTTAGAGCGCCACACTAACGACAATCTGCCATCCACCTGTTACCCACGATTTCCACAATGTCGTCGGTCCACCTAATGTGGAGGATGTGTAAGATCTACCTACGCTGCGCCTTCCGACTCTTGGTCGCCACTCGAGAAACTTTTTTTTCCATCGGTTATAGGTTCTTCTAGTCGAGCGATGTGACCTGCCCGTTGCCACTTCAGCTTGTAAGCCCTGAAAGCAATGCCGATTCTTCGGCGTATATATCCTCGTTCCAGATTTTATCATGCAAAGAAACACGAACGTTGTACCTAGGTCAGATTGTAGAGTAAGTGACGCTTTGGTCTAGACTGTAAATTGAATTGAACTTAGACGTCACCAAAAGGAGATTACCTTCACCATGGCTATTCTATCCTGTCCAATTTCGAGTTTGCCCTTTCTTACAGCGTTGCCGGTCGCAAGGCAAGACCCACAGAAGTCTGAGTACACTTCCATGCCTAGAAAAGAATTAAACACCAATACCAGACTGAAAAGTGTGACATGCAATTGAACGAACGAATCGAAGCTCTAAGAATCAATGGAATAAAGTTGCTATCGAATTTATTATTATTTGCAACTTTTTGACGAGACGAGCAAGTAGCTCGCATGATAGTAATCGGCACGCTTGCCCACAACAATGCAATGCCACCCAGAAGTTTTAACTTCAACCGATAAAGTCCTTGCGCGGCATTGCGTTCGTCACCCTGATGTCTCCCTCTATACTGTTAAAAAGTAATTACGCTGGAAACATTGCCTTTCAATCCAGAAAATAGTAATGTTTGCACACTACTGCTTGGCAGTGCTTGAATAACTGTAGTTCTTCCCCAGCTAAGATTGCATAATGGGATCTCAAGAGAAACGAGAGTCTCTGTATAGATCCCATATGGATCTAAAGATATCTAAGATCCAGCACTGGATCTAAAGATAATGATCCCAGGAAGACACAGCAAAGGAGGCCGGCCAATACAAAAAAAAGTTGTTCGCCATAATTTCCCTCTAACATTACAGGACCTTCTTTAGGTATTTGGTTGTTCACACAGACTTCTTTCTAGGTCTTTGGTTGTTCGTTCTACGATAACATGCTTAATGCTGATCCGATCTTCATGAAGCTTTGCAGGCAGAAGTTCATGCAAATGCATTCAAATGGAAAAAATCGGTTAAGGGTTTGTGAAGATGTAGGGGTTGCGAGGTCACAGTCAATTGATTTGACTCACAAATGAGCTGTTCAGCATGTGACTCCAAGTAAGCGTCGAACTCATCGTTGGTTTCCACGGTGTCTTGGATGGATACCTGTCCTTTTCGAGCCATTTTACTTTATCCTTTTAATTAGCAACAGTTTAAATGAAATTGCCATCTGCTGCCATCAAATTGCCATCTGATTTTGACAGCAGCTGTGACAGAGATTACATTGTCTTTGGAGAAAACAGAAAACACTGATGTTTTTCTTATTACCCGTCTACGAAAAAGGAGGGTTATGATTTTTTTGTACTAAGAAGTTCTTAGAAGCCATCTTGCATGTCCATCATCATCCACAATGGGGTGCCATAATTCCCGATTGAAAGGCGGCTTGTGAATCGCAGAATGCTCACAGTTTACTAAAGGGACCATTTTGCCTGTTCTCCGCTGGTTCTTGTCGAAGTTTTAATACATATGTACCATGGTTCATGTCTATAGCTCAGAATAACTAATAGTACACACATGTAGGTACAAGTAGTTACCTACTTCGCAAAAAAGTTAATTTGAACACGCACAGCATAACTAACTGCCCGCGATACAAGCGCGCAACGGGTGCGAAAAGGTCATTACGAAGCCGAACCCAAGGCACCCCTGGAGGACACGGCTGGGGGTGCCACGGGAACTTGAATTCGGACCCGTGGCACCGGTGAGCGATCGCTCTGTTTCTTTTACACTCGTTAGGTTACAAGTAACAGCGACACGGAATCGGGTTTCAAGGATAAACGATTCGCGCTCGCAGTGTGATAGGCTTGCCCTTAGTCCTGAACCCAGTCAGAAAGAATTCCCTTCGAGATATACACTGTCCGTCTCCGTCTTCTTCATTCTAAGTGATGGAGACGGAGATTGTTAGATCTCGAATCGAATCCTTTCCGACTGGGCTCAGATAAGTACAAGGCCAGTAATCTTAAGGTCCGATAAAATTAAACACAGTTTGAAATACGGTACAAATATTAATTTATTTACATCATTTTATACTTTCTCATATATTCATATATTCTCATATATATGGGCATTGGGCATCTCACACCACATGTGGCTCGGACCATGGTGTGAATATGTATGTACTTCATCTGTGGTAGATACACTTGTACAGTCTGTTCTAAAAAGATCAAGTGCAACTCGTTTTTAGGCTTTTGTGACTATTTAATACATAATAAATAAATAATATAATATTATGTTTCCTAAACAAAACTGGCAGTAACGCTGCAGTGGCTTCACAGCTATCTGTCAGAGGCTTGAATGCATGTCCGTGCAAGGAAAACAAGGAAAACTGTACTCGTAGCATAACTATTAACGAACAAAACTTTCATTACGTATTGGATGGACAATGTAAGTTAACATTGCAAGTTGATTAAAAGCTTGTAAAATAAAGGAAGAGAAGAGCCGCGAGAGATGGTCAAGTTTGTTCGGAAAATACAATAGTGGTGGCGACCACTTTCTTATTTTCTGGCCTTATCATTTAACTCCTGTGGCGATGATCATCGCGTACCGTTCCACTCGCGCCAACTTACTGGCACCCTGCGAGCGAGCGAGATAGCAATCGACGACCATCGCCACCAAACTTACAAAATAAAGCCCGAGGTCATAGACTACCCCCGATTCTTCAAATAAGTTATGTGCTCATTTGGCAAGAATAATTGGTAGTCATTATATATTTTAATTCTAAGTATATGGTATTTACAGACATTCCGCCGACTTTATTTACACTGTTATGCTATCAAGAAATAAACAGACTACCCTCATATTTTAGATCTGTACGGGAGAAGCCTCCATTGCGACTCGATCATCTCGTGTTTGTTTTCAATGTTGCTCAATTGTGACACGTCTGAAAAAAATTAAACACTGAATTAGTTATCATAATTTTTAAGACGCCAAAAACATCCCTATGAAAGCACTGCAATACCTACTGTAGTGTATGCGCTATAGCATACATACTCTGTCTCGTGTGCTCCTGGTTGGTTAGCTAAGAGTCAGTGTCACACACACACTGTGTCACGCGAGCCACGGGCGAGTGTGTACTGTGAACGCATGGCGGAGCTACCACCAGATACGTGGTGACGTGGGCATCGGCGAGCCAGTGTGAGGAGTTAGTGAAACGTACCTAGGAGTTGGTAAGCAAACCCTACACCTACCTAATCAGTACTTTTTTAACTTCGTGAGAATAATGTACATACAGCCTAGGCTTAAAATTGGAAACGACGTTCACGTCCATGTCTTGGTCCTGTTTCGCCCCGGGTTTGGCTTTTTTGAATTTTGAGTCATGTATGGCTTTAAGGTTTCAAAAGTTATCTTGGTCATAAGACTGGGTTGAAAGACCAGCGGCCTTATTACGTAACTTCTCTAGTCGTGGTCTTCGTTTCCTCGAATGCCAGACTGGGCTTCACGAAGCTCAGATTGGGTTTCATGCAGCCCAGTCTGGCATTCGTGAAAACGAAGACCATTACCAGAAAAGTTACATAGTAAGGCTGCCGTTTCTACAGTAATGATTTAGTTTTGGTTATTTTCCCTCGCGTCGCGATTTTTGTGCAAAATTCTGCGGCAATTCTGACGCAAACTTACCTTCGTTTTCCTTACTTACCTATTTCCTTTATATGGGCATATCTACCTATGTGTCTCCTATAAAATTAGCTTACCTTTGTCTTTTATAAAGGCCTCTATGCTCCGCCTGAAGACTCTGACCGGCACGGCCATGTTGATGTAAGGGTAGCAGGCGCCGGTCTCGGTCTTCGCGTTGCTGACGATGATGGCTGCCACCTCCACGGCCTGGGTTTTCGTTATGTGGAATATTGGGCCGCCACTAGAACATCCAAAGTTGTTATCTCCAAATAATTTCAATATGGTCACACAAAAAATCAACACACAGTCCCGTGTGTGTTGATTTTTTTTTGTCCAACAATCCCCTTCCGCCAAAATAAAACAAATGGCCCTCCCTGGATTCCCACCCTCTATCGGAACAGGTCAGGTGAGTTTGTGATGAAATGTCAAGCATTAATAAATAAATAAATTAACCTGAATCCCGACTGCACGCAGCAAGATGTCTGTATGAGCGAGGGAGACACGTTATTAATATTGCCCGAGGTGACGGTCGGGCGCAGGTCCTCCAGGTTGGTCTCGTTGAAGTAGGGATAGCCGGCTGCTAGCACTGAATCTCCTGCAAAATATTTTATTTTATGAAAAATAGGCCTATTTGGCCACCATATCCTCTTATAGGTTATTAGCGTGCCTAGATCTGGATTAAAATATAACTCAGGTGCCGGTCCAAAATCGTTAAGCCAGATCTGATTCCCTCAGGCAGACTTAAAACTATAACTCTAGGCTGAAAAAGGAAAGAAAAAAACGTACACGTCATGCCTCTTACCATTATCGTATAGGTTATAGAACGACCACCCGGCGAGAGTACCCGGCTTACTGTACCCACTAAAAATTGGGGGTATTGTCTTCTACACAGATCAATGTCTTAATATTATAAATGCGAAAGTTGTGTATAAGTGTGTAAGTATGTGTGTTTGTTCCCGTTCAACTGTGTAACGGCTCAACGCGTTTGAATGAAATTTGGTATGGAGATAGTTTGCACTCTGGATTAACAAATTGGCTACTTTTTATACTATATTAATAAAATGTTTCTGTTGAATAGCGGATGAAACCGCGGGGTGCAGCTAGTGTTGTATAATATCTCAAAACATTATACAGCAGTGTTTTGCTGTACAAAGTCTCCGACTTTCGTCGGAGGATAAAAGCAAAAAAAATAACTTTTGTTTGTTTTTTTTATTTGATTTTGCGGTTGCGATCTTTATACCGGGCTACCGGGTGTTCGGATAGACGACGAACATATTCTAAGATATTTTGGGATCAGGGGCGCTAGTCTCGACTTTTCGCTACAGCACTTTGCGACCGAATTCGGTCGCTATGACGCAAAAATTCTACAACGAACACGAATTGTTAACGAAAAAATGCAAACAAAGCGTTGAATTTTGCGTCATAGCGACCAACTCGCAAAATTCGACAACGAACACTAATTGTTCTGAAAAAACGCAAAAATAGCGTTGAATTTTGCGTCATAGCGACCGAATTCGGTCGCAAAGTGCATAGCGAAAAGTCGAGACTAGCGCCCCTGGCGTGCCAACAGGCGACCAGGATCCTTCTTGTTCGTTGCAGCTTTGATGAGGTGACAGCCGTTAAAGAAAAGTCAATCGTGTTGTATTGTGTGTATTATCCTGATTCCAAAGTACAAGGTAATTGCAAAGCGCAGCTTCTACGATAATCGTAATGAAATGCTCTGCCGTTTACAGAGGAGGAAATACAATAAATAATAGCACTGTTGCATTGGCGACTTGTTGTGTCGGCGAAGACATCCATCCTCTGAGGTGCGACCAACAGACAGCAAAACTATAATTAAGGGTGCGTTCAGAGAACGCCACAATATCATTGCACTCTGTATTGGATAATTTTACTATGGGACAGTACCAATCCCGTAAAAAAAACTGATGTTTCATAGAAAATTAAACACACGTTGTGTCGTTGAAGCAAAAAACAGCTGTTTTTTTTCGCGGTTTCAGTGTTGCCCCCAGGGGAGTACCTAACCTTATTCCAATTTTTACCATGGTAAATGTTGTTCATAATGTCGAGTACATAGGAAATTATATTACAATATAATTCCATGGTAAAAATTGGAATATACAATATAATTTCCTATGTACTCCTTTCCTTTGGCTATCATGATTGTCAGGACATCATGATAGCATGTTGTCCTGACAATCATGACAATCAGTCTACTGGGCGAAAAATACCTATTTATACTGTGTTAAAAATAAACAAACCCTTCTCAGCAAGTCCTTCAGCTAGGACAGCGGGAGCCAAGTGTCCCCAGTGATAAGGGTTTGTGTATAACAGAGCCAGGTCGTACGCTTTCTCGTCTTTGGTCTTGTATCGGACTATCGCGGTCTCTCTCACTCCCTGGCAGTAGAGGGATACATTGGAATGTGTGTACTGAAATGAAAAGGGACGATGATCAGTCGACAGGTATTTTGGAAATCTCTTTTAGTTGCACTCTGTAAGTGATCTGGGGAACATCATCATCAGCCAGAAGACGTCCACTGCTGAAACAAAGACGTCCCACTTCACATGGGAGAGGGGGAATTTGCCAGCACCCCCACGCTCGGTTGATGACTTGGGGATCGCAAAACGCTCTTCGTTTACTAAGAGGACTTCCTCTATTGGTTCGGGTCTCCGGTAGTTTTAGGACATCGGGTCCATACGCTGCAATCTTGGTACAGATAATGTCTACTACTTATCGAGACCTATAAGAAGGTAATGCATTTCGAGACCTTTGTTCCGACAAACTGCACCAAAGTCAGAGAAAAGCATACGTAGTTTACGAGGGCCGAGACCAAAGGTTCCCATTGGTTACCTTATCAAGGTTATCAAGGTTACCTGGTCTGCGTTTTATTAAAACAGATTTCTTAATACAAAGCAAATTTCTTTCAGTCAAAGCAAATATGATTCTCTCCCTATAGACGTAAGATAATATTTTCTTGGAATAGGTAAAACATTCTCTTTAATATATTTAGCTAAATCAAGAACAAAAGCCTCAATCTGACAAAAATATAGTTGATTAAAAAAAACAAGTCTTAGTTATTTAAAGAACAAATGTGTTCTTAAATTGAGAACAGAAATCGTTTTACTTGAATAGAAAATCCTTTTTTCTGTGTACTTACGCTTTTTACGACGTGTGCGCAAGTGATGACGTACCCACCGCCGAGGTAAACCCCGGCGCCCCACGCGGGCCCGCACCGAACTAGCAATGTAGTTTTATCTATTATGTCTGAAAATAACGTTAAATTTTCCATTAAATTATGCCCTAGAGACACCCTGAAAAATAAACCTCCCAGGAGTACACGATGATTAACGAGGCTAAGAAGAACAAGCTCTTATAGCTACTATGAGAACGTCTCTCAATGCTCGAGTTAACGGCACTGAATAGTGGTCCCAAAATTTTTGACCACGATTTGAACCATTAAAGATTAATTGATATAGGTTGAACACGGGCCAGAGCTTTTTGATATTCAAATTCCTGTGGTAATTAAACAACTAATATGAACGCAGGTGGAGCGCACGAGCTGCGTGGCCCTGAAACAATTCATGGCATGGTTGTAAGTAGACATAACGCAACGGCCGGCGTTCCAGATGTTGTCGATACGCGTTGTAGGTTACTATTGTTGGTTTTAGGTTACCTACAAACCAAACTCCACACGCCAAGACGACACACTATTCACCACAACAATACTTATATTTTCTGCGTTAGCTCCGTATGCCACAGCCCTGTTATGCCAAGTCAAATAAATACCTACCGATTTCCGATCTGCCTCTGATTTTTAATTCCCTGCCTAATGATTTGATAGATTTGCCTTTTAATAAATTTTGTGCGGAGCTACACAAGTGGTTAGTGAGCGATAACTTTTATACTATTAAATAATTTTTGGACAAGACATCATGTCGCTTGTATGCATATCACGCAAAATATTAAATTGTTAGATTTAGTTATTTTTGACATATGTATTTGAATAATTTTGGAATATTTAATTTGCATGACTGATCTGAAGTTGTTATTGGCTGTTAAAACTTAATTTAAGATCCATGCTACCCATTAACGAGATAATAAAGCATTGAATTGAATTGAACTGATCCCGTTTGGACTACAACTTCTTAAACAATAGAGGGTACTCACCTAATAACTCCTGATGTGGGTGCAGAGAAATTGTCCTCGCTGGTTTCTGCGCCACTCGCAACTTGGCTGTTAGCACAGACACCAGTGGCGCCATCAGTGTGAGCCCCACCCACTCTCCCCGCCACCACGACACGCTGCACACTACTATACCTACGAGTTCTTTACTGAAAACAAGGGTGATAGTTTTTATGGAGTTCCTGGGGCTCTACTCTGACTGCTCGAAATTTCTAGCTTCGTTCTTCCTCGTTAAAAATGTACAGAGAGTTAGAATATCCGAGATAATTTTGAGCTTGCTAAAATATGCTTGATAAAATATAAGTTGGACCAATGACCAATGGATCTTATTCATACCCTCGCTGAAGTCTAAGCTATATCACCAAAGTGATGTTGGTTATCTCTCACTTTTGCGCCTACAAGAATAACGCATACTTGCCTGTCGTCGGTGGCTAATCTTTTAAATTCTCTTTTGCTAGGATCCTCGATTGTTGTGGGTATAAATAAAAGTCCAGTAAAACCAACAGCTCTAGTATTCAAATTTCGTCAGGAAGAAGTTTATTGAGCAGACAGCTACCCTTCTGTAGTAGTCAAAAAGCTACGGAAGATAATACTAACGTGGGTCCCTCAGTGAAGACCGGCGCGCCTTCGGAGCCCAGCGCCGTGGCTGCGTCACTGAGCAGTAGCGATGGTCGCTTACCCACCACGCCGCACACTGAACCTCGCGTCACTGCGTTTAGGAACACCTGAAAACATATCATTGATGTGATTGAAAATAGGCTTTTTATTTGGTCTACAAGGATGTCGTCATCCGGGCGCTAAAGAATTAAGGACGCCCTTTTTGGGCCGCCGAGGCTTCGGTGGAGGGAATGCTAAAATAACCAAGTAAGCGACCTGGCGGCCAACCAGCCTGCTGGTACCACTACACTGACGTCTATAATACTTATTAGTAAAATAGAATTCGGGTCGCGACACGTGCACCCACCAGCCCAATCCACCAGTGGTTTGAGAGGGAATCCCTAAGAACCCGTACACCCACCTGTGAGATTTGTCCTTATCGACGCTGTCAACCGTATTAGGCGTAGTACCGTAGCAAGGTACTTACTTCGCAACCAAAAGGAGTGGAATGTACTTCAATAGCAGACCCCCTGTCTGTTGGAGGCCGCACCATGTCCAGCAGTGATGAGAGCGGTCGAAGGGTTTTCAGGCCTGAAACAAATAGTAAGTATTGTTTTTTGGGATAGAGTTTTTGCACGCATTGGTTTGGCTCGTATACTCAAGGTTATTTCGATTACTCTCCGAATACTGAATAGCATTCGATTTGTCTGAGCCAATAGCAGACATAAGGTTTTAGCAGATGCAAAAGAGACTTTTTCGAAACCATTGTCAGGAATCAAATCAAATCATCAAATTTATATGTGACAGATGTCACTGTGAAGATTTCAGTAGCTATTTAAAACGCAAAAAAGAAAAACTTCGGAATGTCGTGTGAATGCGATGAAAAATATCAGAGGAATTATTACAGGTATTACGATACCCCAGATGGATGTGACATAGAAAAGAAGGTATTATTTTTATGGGTCTAAGTATACTTAGTAAATTTTATCAACTACTCAGATCAGTACCCAGTGTCCACAGAATTCTCCTTATAAATTATGTCTTAGTGTCCCAGAACAATCACCGTACTTCGTCCTTCGGATACCCCAGAACCCGACATGAAGGACAGTATGAATCGTTAAATTGGAATTTTGCCTATATCTCTTTAGGTGTTCGGCTCCTAGCTATCCTCACTCATCGCCAGAAAGAAGATTTCCACTACTGAAAAAACGCCTCCCCCGTTATAAAAGGGATGGATTTCCATAATCAAAGTTTTCTAAGAGGACACTGCTGCCCGTCCACTGGTAGTTCTCCTCAGTCAGCCCTCAGAAACCCAGTCAGCAGTACCTTTAGGCTACTACAGTGACTGTAAACCGCAGGCGGAGAACGAAAGATGACATCGACATCGACGCTAATAAAGATGGCCCACTAGCACTCAACAGAACCTAAATACCCAGTAATAGCTATAACTACCATGTTTTGGAACACAAATGCGAGCATAAGTAAACTTATCTTCGTGTGTCTTACCTACCTCGACTACTGGATGCTAGTCAACCTCATCTCAATCGGACATTAGTTCCCAAAAGCCTTTTTTCAGGTGATGGTGACCACAAGATACGGCATCATAGCCGGCTTGGTTGCAGGTACCTATGACGTGCTTTTGCACTCACATGCCGTCGGGTTGGCGAATATTTTGGAGCGGTAATAATAATTGTCTTCCTAAATTACTCTTTGTTATCAACCGCTCTGTCTTGTGTAGAATGGTGTCACGCCAAACCTCAAGACTATACTGAACGTAGAAATATAGTTGCGTAAGAAATAATTTTAATCATCTAAAAAAGTTCTGAGATATAAGCGCTTGCAGTTTTGGTGCGAGTGTTGGCTTAGAATGTGTGTGGCGCACTGGAGTCCTGAAGTCATTTCTCAACCTACTGTCTTTCTTAATCTCTCTGTCTGATTAGAAATTACAATGATTTAAATTCTGTTTTCTTTGATCAGCTTTTTTATAATACATTATGAAAATAATCAGTCAACGTGCCTATTATGTACATAAGATAGATGATATAATATACGTGTTTTGTTTGACGAAGGTACGCAAGACACGTGGTCCCCTTGGGTCTCATGGGTGCTACATTCGCGCTGGTCGCCAACGGAGCGCTGAAGGCAAGAAATAAAGACGATGGTTTCAACTACTTCTTGGGTAAGATGAAAAAAAAAGACAGGGTTATATAATAAGAAGTAGATGATCGAAAGGTCATTAAGATTTATAAGACTATCATAAGGCCCCAGTCCTGATGTATGAGAACTTTGAGAACTAAACGAACGAGCACGTATGATTGAAGTCTGAGCAAGATGGTATGGTCACATCACCTAAAGAGGAGGCCACTTGACTAAATAGGGAACTTAGCACTAGAACATTCCATCCACATTCCATTGGAGGAAAATGACTTCTCTCCTTTGGTTTTGTTGGGATTTGTTTGGTAAATATTTAACAGCTGTTTCAGCGTGTGCCAAGTTTTATAGACTGACCAAGAAGAGCGCAGACTGTCTTCTGTCGCTGCTTCAACTTGTCACAATATGTATATTGTTCTTCAGGTGGACTAGCTTGCGGCCCTCTTCTCGCCATGTACCTCAAGTCGAAGCACGCGGTAGTCGCGGGCGGGGTAGCGATGGGTGTTATAGGGTACATCAAGAAGGACGCGGTCGACAGCTGTTTCACTTTTTTCCCGACCATCCCGAACCACTTCAACATGGTCAACGATTGGAGGAAGGATTATACACTTGCTGTTGATCCGAGGGATTGTAAGTTTTGATTTATAACTAATTTTATAACTGACAAACTGAAGCGAAAGTAACTGTTTCTCTGTTTATCTGTTTCTCTGTCCTTTGTCTCGTTATAACGGCTAAATGGCTCAACGGATCGAACTGAATTTTCGCATACATTTAGCTTAAGGGTCTGAGACGGACATGGGCTACTTTTTTTGTAGGTCCACGCGAACGAAGTCGCGGGTAACAGCTAGTGGTAATATAAAGAGAAGATAATAAAACCGTTCGATCGGTAGAAACGGTTTCCTAGTAGGCTTATTCCTCGTCCGCTGTTGGCTGTTCGCGCATTCTCAACATTTTTGAAGATAAAAATCATGCCAGTTGGCAGCATTTGAGGAGGTGGGAGGGGGAGCGGTATATGTCAATATCTCAACACCCGTTCCAGAATCGATTAGCAAATTGATCATTAACTACATTGAAATAAAGTTGAAATTCATTTCATTTGTAGTGGCAAGACATACTTGTGGCAGAGATGATTAGGCGAAGAGCAGTGATTACAAGAAGTTACTAATGAGCAAATTATGACTTTTGTTGTTTTACAATAAATTGGTTATTTACGATGAACATTCTTCCTTTTATTTGCTACCAAGCAGCTGATTACGGAAGAACCATAATCAAGATTATGTTATAAATAACTTAGAACGCTCACTTGTGAACGCTTATACATACCTAGTTTTTTTTTATTCACATGGAATTCAGTTCCTATTCTAGGCCAGAGGTGTCAGCCATGACCATCGAGTTGTCGTCAAACTATGAGTTTCTCGACCATAAGAGAGAATGAGATGCAGCGAGCTGAGCGACCTTATGCTTTGCTCATCTAGACCTATCTTGTCCTCTTAGGTATAAATATGGCTGATTCTTCACCTTATCATCATGTTTTACGAGAAGGATAATAAAGAAAATCGGATAAAGAACATTATGTGTACCTACTCTCTACAGAGTGAGACACTGATAGACGTTTGACTGTCTAATGTAGTCTATCTATTTTCCTCACCTCTATCATCGCTCTCCAAGTCGATCAGCACGAAGACAGATAGCAGCGCCTTGCCGAGCTGAGTCTGCTTTTTGACGTCTCCGTCGCGGTGACCGATAGTCCAGCTGTAAAGAATGTCGTCCACGCATCGGTCCAGAATGGGGCACTGCCATACGTGAACTATCCTGGAAAATGCACCAAGAGTTTTGTACAAAAGGTCCAAGGGGCTTCGGTTCATCAGAATCCTTCAAGGGTATTTATTTATTTATTATTATTTATTTATTTATTTATTTCATTAGTACGGTATTAAACCAATTACACTAACTACATTACAATTAAGATACAAAAAAACACAAAGGGTAAACATACCCCCGATTAACAATCATTGGGATTCATGGGCAGGATTCGCCTGCAAAGGGTTCATGCCCATCTGCACTTAATCTCTTACGAACTCCTACCACCTCTTTCTCTGGGTAACTTAACCCTATACTTAACTTCTTCTTTTTTATTAAAACCTCAAATCTCTCAAGTAAATTGTATTTAGTATGAATAGTAATATAATTGTCTGCCACCTAGTCTATCGATTTACTTTTCATAATAAACAAGTTTTTTTTTTTAAAAGCCTCCGCTTTATGTATTCTATGTCACTCCCAGGCTTAAAGAGGATTCCAACGACACCTTTTTCGTCTAAATCGGTCAAGCCGTTTAGGCTACAGGATGTAATATATGTAGGAACACACAAATATACATACAATACACCCCAAAAACATTACCCCTCCTTCTTGAGCAGTTTTTGCAAAATTGTACGTGGAAGGTAATTTATTCTCACCTGCCTGTCAGGACCCTGATCTGGTAGCTGCTATGCTCCAGTTCCCCGTTGTCTCGGTCCCTGCTCAGTCGTTCTACGCTATCATACACTGTAGGAGTATTTGTGTTCTTCTCGCAGGTCACGTGGATTTCTGGTAGGTTTCCGTAGAAACCCTCGTTCAAGATTGCTTTTCCTCGTGCATTCTGGATGGCCTAAGAATGGTGAAGAGCTCAAAATTAGGTTACTAAAGGTTAAAGCTAAACCAGAGATCCGGAGGACAGACATCAGCGTCGTTTTAGTAAGCGATGAGCGTTCTGTAATCCTCAAACCACCTTCCACGAAAGGGGTGGCGGCTATATTATCTTTAAAGAGAATACGTACACTTCGATATCGGTTATGTTACCGCGCATCGCTTTCTTGGCGCGTTTCTGTTCGTTAAGCGCCTTTATCCACATAACGCATAGATAAGATAGTCATAGATGGTTCTATTCAATTCAATTCATTTTTATTCAATTCATTTTTATTTCCGAATAGGTATTAAAAATACTCTTATGGATAGTGATAACTAGATATAACTAGGTTAGATAAACAAAACGTCACAAAAAAACAACAAGAATTATCAGCACTACAAACATTTGTAGGCTTAAAATAAATGTCAATAGTAATAATAATACTTAAAATAAAAATAGTATTAGATAAGTACCCAGACTAGAATACCCAAGGCGCCCAAGGGCTTCAGCATTGCAGCAGCTGACTCCAGCATTGGGTTGGTGAAGGCTAGTTATGTAATGTAGTCTTGTTCGAACGTCGAGGATGCTAATAAGCCTCGCGAACTGATAAGAAGGTATACCTTAGCTTCCTTCAAAGGGGAGAGTATGGAGCCGTGCGTCAAGACCCAGCGGCGAGAAAACCGGATGCCAGAAGCGGACACCGTCATGATGTTGGCGAGCTCGCCGTCCTCCGAGTAGTTGTACGACACCATCACACCTTCAACCGCCATTGTCTCTGGAATAAGAAGTCAGATCGTATAGGTTGAGTTGCGAGCCTGAGAGTTTAAATCCGCCGAAATTGAAGGCCTCCAACAAACGTCTGTAACGAATCCAAAATAATATACTAACCTATAATATATGTGGGCAATAATATACTGCATTGCATTGTATATTGTTGTTGCATTGTATATTATTGTGAACATTAATATACAATACAACTTTAATTAAAATTCAATAAATATAAATATATCAATTGTGGGCAATGAAGATAAAAATGGCTGAGAGGAAATTTAAAACCGAACAAGGAATAAATAATACTTTAAAATTGCTTGAAAGATTTGATCTAACGTTTATGTAAATATTTTCTATTTTGACAAAGAAAGAAAAAAAACGATTTTGGCGAGTTTTTCTTTTAAAAAATGAAATACTATACAGGGTTATAAGGAAAGGGTATACTAAGCCGAAAGAGGCTCATAGTACTCATGATTGTGAACAACTTTTACCAGCTGTTCCATACATTTTGTAGAATGTCATTGATATTTTTGTATGGAACAGCTGACTTTTTTTCTCGATTTCAGGTTTTGGTCCCATCCCATAGCAAAAGTTGTTCACAATGATGAATGTACGATAAGCCAATTTCGGCTTAGCATACCCTTTCCTTCAAACCCCGTATATTAGTATACTATACATATTATGTATAGTCATTATATATAAAATCATCGGATTAGATGAGAATCTATGATAGTACCTATCCAGACAAGATCTAGCTACAAACTCGCGTCCAGACATGTGCTCAATTAAACGAAACTAGCTTCAATGAGGATGATTCACATACCTACCACCAGCTCGTAAACGAACAAGCAAAAAAAAACAAACATTTTATTGTATCTTATATATATATATATATATATATATCTATAAAAGGCTTTGTCCTGACTGTCTGACCTATAGACAACGTACAGCCTGAACCGCTGGACGTAGAGACTTGAAATTTGGGGGATATGTTTATTGAGGGCTGTGAACGCACACTAAGAAAGGATTTTTTGAAAATCAACCCCTAAAGGGGTAAAATGGGGTGTTAAAGTTTGTATGAAACTTTTTATTCTCTGGTTCGATTGATACCAAACTTAGTATGGACACTCTACAAGAAAAATAAAAAGATATACCTACGTGTGTCACAGTTTTTTCAAAATCAGCTCCGTTAGCATAAAAATAATAATTTAAAATTTTGGTAATAGTATGTTAGTTTCTCCTTAACTTTCTAACGGCTATACATATTTTGATGGAATTTGGTTTCGGGGTAGCTTATGGCATGGATTAATACATAAGCTATTTTTTTTCCATTGTGATAGATAACCTCCATAGTAACTCAATGGATTATTGTTTCCCAGAAAAATACGTGCGAAGTAAAAAATAAGTACTCACAAGAGTTCATTTACAAGGGAAAATATATTTACAATTTAATATTATTATTAATTAAAACTCGATAGGTACTCAGGTACTTCAAATTAAAAACAAATTAAATATTATCAACAGCTTTATACCTTATCTGTTTTATCTTTTTTAAATTAATTGTTGAACCCTAAGGAAACGATTGACGATGAAACGTGGAAATCAACAAATTCCATAATTCCCCTGCAACCTTCTTCTATCTTGACGTAAAACAACTCCTTGAACCCGTATTTCGAATAATGTTGCAACATTTTTTTTTAATCATAGACTACCATTCCGTGTTTCGTTGCAGCTTTGTTCAGTTAAGTTCTTTGAAAAACAGCATTAGGTAGAAAACTGATGAGATTATCGCAATAGGGATAGGGTAGAAACGAGATTGGTAGCAGCGAAGATTACTTTAAGGTAGGGTGCGAACAAATTACAAGTGTGTGGGACATAAACCACACCCAATGGAGCAAGTATTATTATAATGAACCTCATTCAGCGGGTGGCCAATACGACGTGCAATTTGTGCTGGTATAAAAAGAAAATTATTTCGATTTCCCTTCATCAGCTTTCCAACCGTCTTCGAAGGCGTCGTGTTCCATATTCGAATTTCTTATTTTTCTGTTGTGCCTGTGCCTAAGGAAATTTCATAACGGTAAGTTTTATAAATAATTAAAGGAAAGATGATATTTAAAGCGAGAGGTGTCCAACCAAATTATATTATGAATGAAATCTGAAATCTGATTATCTTTGTAGTACAAAACCCCGGAGAACATAAAAATTATATCTTAAGTATATTATAATATAATCGTAAATATGAACAACAATGAAAATATTGTAAAAGAAAAAAACTTCTAGGTCTCCATTTTCACTACTCTTATCTATAGAAACTTAATAAAATGTACATTATGTAAATGTCCCAGATATTTATTTATTATTATTATTATTATTATTACCTATAGATAATGCTCGGTAATTTCAGGCTACTACTCATTGTTTCCGTAGTGTAGCGGTTATCACGTGTGCTTCACACGCACAAGGCCCCCGGTTCGATCCCGGGCGGAAACAGTTATTTTGGATCTTTTCTAAAATATTTTTTGGTATTTCTTTTTCAAACTCAGTATTCGTGGGAGTTTGTCTTTTTTCCTACAAAACTGTATTAAAAAAAAAAAAAAACAAGAAAGTATTAATAAACACCCTTCTGCAGATAGGCAGAATTATATGATTGAATTTTCTTCTTACTACAATTATAAAATGTGCAGTGGTGCAAGAAATATAAATAAAAAAATAAAATTCCTTCGAGCCGGATTTGAACCAGCGACCTATGGATTACCGATTTCTTTGCCAACTACAGTCCACCGCTCTACCAACTGAGCTATCGAAGGTGATGGTTAGACTGCCGAAATAACGCATTGCTATCCCTTTCGGTTAAAAAAATATTAATGGGACGTCAATATTCTTTTGGAATAAAAGCAGGACAATTTTATCCCCACCTTACTCAACTCTTGACGCAATAGTTACAATGTAACTTACATTATATATTTATACATATAAATTTTATTAACTAATAACAATAATGAATGAATATATATATTAAATCGCATTGAGCTATATCCGTTTGAATTTTCATTTTCTTTCAATCATTAAAATTATGCTTCACTATTTTTTTGGTAAACAAAATAGTACTTACATGGAAATTAATATTTATCATATATGTAAGTTAACCACATCTACAATAGTGATTATAAATGACAAGCGATTTATAATACATGTTTAAACGTTTTTTTTTTCGATTTTTACACACGTATTTGTATTGTTACTTTATTGAACAGGTAAAAGTAAGAGTAGTAATAAATAACAAGTAAGATTATCCTTCTAGCTATATTGTATTCGTAACCATTTTTTTTTTCTATTATCACAAACAATCTGTGTGGGTTCTTCATTAAACCTATTAATTCTGAGTGCGCATATAAATTAGATAATTATATGGCATTTTGACCTCATAATGGAATAATGGAATTGTACACGCTCGACAAGATAACACTGCGCAAAAATATATAGTTTATTAATATCACAGAATAACATAATAGTTCTACTATTTCTCACATGGAATAAAATTGATATTGCACATCTACCATTTTTTTTTTCCTTTATGGCTTTTAGCGAAAAAAATACGCTCCGCGGACTTTTTTGTGCTTTTTTTTGTACACAACATATATTTTTGTCGTTTCATTAATTATTGGCTAATCTAAATTTACATGGCCAAATTGGATCTCTTCATTAATAAGTGAATGTCAAACCACTACTTCACATTTACTAGTTTGTAAGTTCAAACAGAAATGACAAACACAGCATATTGCTATTTTTATTCTGTGACACATCTGACCTTTGTCGGTAATCGGTATACAGAGCAGTATCTAAGTAAACATGTTACCTGGATCTGGTAGTGCACAATGTGCACAATCCACTGCAGATCCTATCACAGGACGAGCCTATTAAGCCTTAGTAGTTCCATATTGTATTAACTACATTGAACAACTCTAATCTAACTACCAGATATAATCTAGATTGAACTGGTTACGAGCCCTGAATGATTTAATAGCTCCGTATTCAAATAGAAAGTTTACTGGTTTACTAATAGGTACTTACCTACTAATAATTTCTTAGGCATACTTACCTACCTACCATTGTTCTCTAACTAGTCTGTTGTCAATTTCCTTTCGTGAGATCGTTTAAGATAGCCTTCAAAAATCCAAAACTCAGTAAGCGTCGATTCATATAGGAAAAAAAACGGTAAAATATTTTTATTTCGAAGTTCCTATCCCAATTACTATCAAGTATATTTTCTGTGATAAGGAGAAAGGGTGTGCTCATTCATTAGAAAATATTATTGGTCTCATTGAGGCAACCAATTTTAGATTACGTTACCCGCAATGGACTTTTACGGTCGTATGCTTCTTACCTCCAATCTATACCAGGTCGGCGCAATAATAACTATTTCACTGAGTACCAGGTACGTTTTGAAACGTGAGCCCTGATTGGTGGAAAAAGGTGGTATGACCGCAGCTATTTGGAGGGCATGAATGTATGTCATAGATTACTGCAGAATGTAACTAATGTCTGTATCTTAACTTGTAGGAAATACTTCGAATAATCTGAAGGTAGATAAATCATAATTGACGTGTGAATAATATTCTGGCTGGGTAAACTTTAGGGCATTGTAACCAAACCATTTCAAAGGTATTGTGTCACAATAACCCAAAGTAATTGAGACAATAATTAAGTACGAAATGCTCGTTTTCAACTTATCTCACAATCATTCTTTCTTAGAGATAATGAGATACTATTTGGCTTAGCTATTTGTTTTTTTTGGTGGATGCGTAGTTTTTCATCTAGCACAATAATGCGTAGTATGAATATGTTTTATGAAGTGACCAGCAAAGTTGTTTTCAATAATCAAATAGCCAAATAAACCAATTTCCCAACCTTGTAGACCCATTACGATAATCTTGGTTGAATTTGATCTCAACGAACCGTCCCGACCTCACGCAGAGGAAGTTTCAACTCTCGAACGGGCGACGACATTTTGATACAGGGATCACCTTATTTTGTCACTCGATCGAACCAGGGACCCTATTCGGAGATATGACATTTTATCTCGGTCACTCTCACTCCCATTAAATTCTAAATTAGAGAGACAGTGACCGAGATAAAATGTCATTTCTCCGAATAGGGGTCCAGAATTGTGCAGAATAAAATGTTCATTCTATATAAAGTTTCGGCACAGAAATAGACGGCGACTTGTAAAAATTGATGATGAATAGATTTATTGCTGCTTTTAGCATGTGCCTGCAGTCGGATATAATTGATACCAAAGAGAAAGACACGATACGGCCGGTCGGCTAAGAATGGGATATATACATTTGTTTTGAAACATCAGGTCACATTTGGAGTCTTTAATTTTAGCCTCTGTAAAATCAAATATACCTATCATTTTGGGAGAAAATTTTAATTTTGCTCATCGATTAAAATCAGTAGTAGAAAAGTTTTTATCTAGTTTATCTAGCAGTCTACGAAATTTTAATTTGTTCCTGTGTGAAACTTTAACGGAAACTGTCTACTTAGACTGCGCACGGGTAGGTACTTAACTCTTCAATTGAACAGATGAGCGTGAGTAACCCAAGATCCGGTCCCGTGGCTAATTCCCTCTGACGTGACATCTTACTGCCAAAATTAGACTAATGTGGCTATTATGCTTAATTAACCTAGTTTAAGATGTTTATGAGTCACATTAATTTCAAATGTCATCAAAGTGAAATTCAGTATCTCTTGAAGATATTGAATATAATTTTACAGTGTTTAAAATTTGAGATCTCTTAAATTAACACGTAGATACTTTATAGATAATCTCATTCTCAATATTATGAGTGGCTCGCACGGTGGCTCCCAACAAGCAAATTTAAGAGACACTACACTACAATACGCCCACGACAATACAATAATGGACGCTCTTTTTGCCTGATGGGCCGCATCCTGTACGGTCCATCCGAGCGCAGTCCAGTCAATGCTAAGAGCTCGATTCTCTCGCTCCTCTGTACCGTTTTCTTACAGAAATCTCTAATCTTGTCTGCGATCAATTCCGCGTTATTGTGCACTTCCTTGCGTGGGTTTTTTTTCGTTACTGTCCAGTCGCATCAGCGATAATCGACGACAGCAGTCGGTAACGAACGATGCGTTTGACGCGATTTCGAAAACGATAACGAATACATTCGATTTTAGAGACGATCTCACTGTTCATCAAAATTTGTCGCGTGGAATGCAGTGTTGAGGATATGGAATAGTGCGTGTTGGAGCGAAGTCCCTGTGCTGTTTATAGTGACGGACATGCCTGTGTTTCGACGTCTGGCATCCAGCGTGAAAAAAAAAGCCCATTTGACAACTGGCCATCAACAGAGTTCTGTTTACTTGATGCGATAACGTTTTAGGTGAGTTCATTTTAAAACTCATTAGTGTAAAGTGCTGTATCCTGTGAGATTTATGGCCACTTAGCATAATGCCGCGAACAGGTGTTTCGTTTTAGAAGTTTATCTATTCTCAGAATGTTCCCGATTTTTTCCGTTCTTGGTTATCACTTGTAAAGGTACTTAATAGTTTTTTTATTTACATAACATCTTTAACTTTGTTTTTGTTTTGTGTTAAGGTAAGCTGCTTCTCTAATAATTTAAGTTAGGTTATAAATTTATAAGTAAGTAGAAGTACTTGTGGGAGGACTGATTATATCAAATAGCAATCGTCCTTCCACGGATCCGAGAACCAATGCAAATTGAAACTTCTGTTTTAAATGTATGGAACTTGCTGTGTACTTAAAAAATAAATGCGAATAATACAATACTAAAAAAAAATTAGAAGTACTTACATGAAATTTCCATTTCATCTACCTACTAAACTTAATTCCACATAGCATGGTGTGGGTGACACAGGTTTTTCTTTTTCCACAGTACAATGAAGTGTGTGAATATTTTGTAGCCACATAAAGAATAGGTTTATATATGTACTTACAATATATTCACACGCTTCATTGTGCTGTGGGGTGGCCGAAATTCAGGAAAAAACTTGTGTCACCCGCACTATGACAATATGTGGAATGGAGTCTAATAAAGTATACATAGTTTGTAAGATTTGTTTTTGACAATATACTCTTACCCACAACACAAACAGTACAAAAACCTACTTACAAGTATCTTAAAGTAACGGCAATAATTTTTTTTTTTGTATATGTCTTGCTGTAGCTTTAAAACTGTTACGAAATGACTCACCGGTTATAATCAAAAAGGTAAAAATCTATAATCTAAAAAATAACATTAAACTCACTATTGACCTCTGTTTACGGTCGATTTGAGGTTATATTAGTTTTGATCACAAAACTGATGGACATTCTACACCAAATTTCACTTTGTTGCAAATGTTGCACTTCAAAATGACAAAAAATTCCAATGACACAGTTAAGTGTTTTGTTACATTATACAAACTATTTCTTCGATTACATTTAAGAATTTAATTGAAGAAACAGTCCATATCACTTATCAGCTGTTAGACTGACATTTTCTTGTAAACAATGAGAGTTGATACTCGCGTTTAGCGATATCTATACATGATAGTCATAACTGTGATGATTCACAACCTAATTCATGTCGACGAGCTTATTCAATGAGGTCATAGATGGCGCTGAAACCAATTACTACCTCGCTGAAAACCCGTAGCACTCTCGTAGCAGTAGAGGAAAACCATTTCCCACAACCTAATTAAACATTGTTCAAAAATTCTGATTGTGGGTTGCACTGTAACTGCGACCACCATGGAAAAACTTAGCTCTTACCATTAATTGAAGAAACAAAAGCTCATCTTATCATCATCATTAATTTGTAAATATCTTAGAACTATTACTAAAACACGGCAATCCAGAGTAGTTTTAGCCTTTGCGGTAATTAATATAAGTAATATTAAGTTAGGTAGCAGCTGCTAGAATATCACCTACTTACATAAATTATTAAGAAATTTGATGAATGAGAAAGAAATAAGGTAAAGCGAGCGAGCGTCTGGTGCTTTGCTCCAAAACACGCAGGTTCAGATGCCGTATTTTTGTGTTCAAAAAATCGCATAAAATTGGAATATCAACTTTTGTTAAATTTTACCCCAGTTTTGACTAATTTAATCAATATAGAATAAGTGGTAATTTTATCAAAAGTCATACCATGTAGATAGTAAGAGTAATGATGTACAGAAATCACAGTTTAATTTGGAAAAATTCCAAATATGTTCTACTTTCAAGATTTGTTTCTATCGAGCGAAGTAATTCATATCGTGTACTGGTATGAACTTTTGATTACATATGAGTCTTCAGAAGCCTATGTATATTTTTTCTACTTGGATACTTTAAAAATTCTTATTGAAAACTTGCCGAAAAGAGCTCTTTTTGGCATTTTACGAACTGGAAGGGTCTTAACATCGCCACTCGGTTTGCTCTTGAATACTGTCATGCCACACTCGACCAAAGTAAAATTAATGGACGGCCCTAACCACACAACTTCGATAAAAATAACATTTATCGCAAAAAAGAGACAGCGAATATAAAATCTACTAGAGAAAAAGGGGCGAATTGACTGAATGTATTGACGAACGTACGTCTCGCACTTTTGTCAGACTGAGAGCGACTGAATAAAGGCGAGCGCCGGCGCTCACTAAATTCCCTAACTTGAGCCCGTCCATTAATTTTATTTTGGGCGAAGCATGCAACGACATGTGACCTCACCAGCTGGTCCACCGCGTGACCTTTTAAAACAATGCTTTGTCGAACCTAGTGAAAAATAAAGCGGCATTCACACTAGCAGTGCAAGGTACGTACGGTATTTTATTTAAAAACAAGACGTCAGACCAGCGCTGGTTGGGGACAACCAGCGTCTTGCTGAGTTGGGGCTGGTTTGTGGCAAAAAACTATTATTGTTTTTTTTAATATTATCGTGAACTAATTTTCTAGATAAACCTAATATAGGTTTTAAGGCAATAGCGTACAACTTAAAATAATTAAAATAATATGTAATTTTATGTATTATTTAATAAATTATAAAAAACTTCAGTACCTGATTTGAAAATTACGAATGCTTATTCAAGTGAAGGCTCAGGTCTGTCCGAGCCTTGAAGAAAATGTAGGTGACTCCAGAAAACTCGATCTAACCTTAATTAAATCGTAAGTCGTAAACCGTAACTCTATCAGTAAGGTTTCAGCAATTACCCGAGTAAAAGAGTCAATTATTATTATTTTATTTAGAGTCCAGTTATTCCCTATTGTTCGTATGTACTCTAAGAAATTTCATTAATTTCTGTAGGTATGCTCTACTTTTCTTTGAACTAAAAACAGGGCATATTTTTACAAGTTTATTTTGATAATTGTTTGATTACTTGAGTCCGTACAATCCAAGCGCGGATTCACCGTTGTGGGCACGATGGGCGAGCCCACAACTCACAACCCTAATAGACTTGTGACGTCAAACTTCATGTTTAGATTCAGGTTCACTGAGCAACCCGGTACCGGCCCGAACGGCCCAGACCAGAGAGACGCTTGCCCATAACAGTTCAGTGTCACCCAGCCACCCAGAACTTTGAACTTCAACAGTTCAAAACTATGCGCGGCAATGCACTGCGCTCGTCACCCTGAGATGTTAGGTGTAAATTCTCTGTATGCCTAGTAATTAATTAAAGGTTGAATAACTGGCAAATGGTACTTCCCCAGGCGGACTCTGCAAGAGAGCCCTACCACTACAAAAAATAAATGTTTACATAGAATAATAGTAGCGTTTTGAATTCGAGAGGGTTTCCCTTACACCGCGTATACACATATACATACCGCTGAATGTATGTAGGTACTTTTTTTACAAGCTTTTAATTAACTTGCAATGTTTGTATGTGTGTATGATAAGGTCAAACCTTACAACTCAATTTTAGACCAGTTCCCCTTGTTCAATTGAGTTGAAATTTTGCATGCCTGTCAAGTTCCATTGACAATACAATATCATGAGAGAGAGCTGATCTGATTATGGATACGGACGGTAGAAAACGGAACTCCTCAGTAACTAACAGTAGATTGATGGAGTTTGGACAAATTTTGATCTGCTTACAGTACTGTTAGCGATTTTTATAAAAGCTTGTCTGGAAACATTATTTTTTTCCACAAATACTTATCACATTACATTGAATTTACCTAAGATACCATGTAATCTAAAAACATTGTCATCTATCAGATATTTAATAAATGATATTTCAGGATTTCCCAGAAAACTACCCATGTCTCATTCGAAGCTTCTTCAAGATTCCTTAAGTAAAGCTGAAATTACACCGAGGCGACGTCGTGCGGCGTTGTGGCATGCGGCATGCGTGATCTCGTAGCATGGTAAAGCTGCATGCCTCAGCTGCCACAACTGCAACTTTTTGCATTTATACATACCTAGACGAGACGAGTGTTGTTTGTGACTGTTTTGTCTTTGTTTAAATAAAATTGTATAATATTGCCATTATTTGCAATAAGAAGGTGACTAAATTATGTCTGTTGTAGTGCAGTCAATATTGGAATGTTGGCTCAGTGTAAATTTAGCTATAGTACCTAAGTTGTTAATAACTTTATGTGTCATATCCAGTCATTATTAATACTAAAATAATACCCGGGGGTCTTAATAGATATTCTTGGAATTCATTGTTTTATCCTTAACATTTTACGTCATAGAACTTACCTGTATTAACCAGCTAACTTCGACTCATTAGCAAAAAGACTCGACTCATTAAGAGGCACAGAATAATTAGCAGTGTCTGGTTAATCTGTGAGATAAAGAGGCGAACGTGTGGCATTACCACACTCGTGGAAACTGCATTATATATTGAATAATGGTTACTAACATATTCGCCAGATCCAGAAGTTAGACCCACTAGAACCCAATAAGTTCTCCGTCTGCGCCTGAGAGAGGGTTCCGAAACGTGACGGAAAAAGTACCTAAAGGGCACTTTTACTACAACTATTTACTACTAAACTACTTTTACTTAAAGGGTATGTACTACTTGTTTTGTATAATAATTCGCGAGAAAAATGCAGAACGAATTATCTATTTTCTATCTCTCCACAACGACGCTTTCATATTTCATCCCTAGGCTTGATATACGGGGGGATGGCCATAAGCAAATGTATAGGTCCCCTTTCAGACGCCTTGCGACAGGCAAAGCCAAACGAAGCTGAATACCAATTCCCTGTCAAGAGGTACTACAGGTAATTGAAAAGTAAAACATTCTGTTAAAGAAAAGTGTGCTCAAACAAAAAACAGTTAATTCAATTCATTCAATTCTAAACGATTTATCGACCTAACCGGACAATTTAAATTAATTAAATTAAAATTTAGTTTGTCCGTTAGCCATGCAGTCAATTTTGGTAGAGTAGTTTGACTACTAACTAAGTACAAGATATCTTTGATATTATATTATATAAAGTTATTATATTATAAAGTCATACTAAACAGAGAGACTACATTATACAGGGTTATAAGGAATGGGTATGCTAAACCGAAAAGAGCTTATAGTAACAACTTTTGCTATGGGACCAACTCTGAAATCGAGAAAAACATTTCAGCTGTTCCATAGAAAAATGACAATGACACTCGGCAAAATGTATGGAACAGCTGTTTTTTTCCTGGATTTCGGTGTTGGTCCCATAGTAAAAGTTGTTCGTGTTGATGAGTACTATGAGCCCTTTTCAGCTTAGCCCTTTCCTCATAACCCTGTATAGATATACAATATAGATATACTTTTTGTTTTTATAGATATACTTTACTTTAATACTGAGTTATTAGATCGTAGTAGGTCGCTACTACGTTTCATATGTCGGGCATGCTTAGTAAGGTTCCGTAGGACGTTTGAGTATTTATCTTTTCCGCTTATCTCAAGAACTCATTATCACATGCTGCCCGAAATAATTTTAAAAGACAGTTTTTACCAGGATTTATCAACATGGAAGATAACACGTTTCTGAGATGCATATAGTTTAGAAATGGCAGGGAGGGGACCAGTGGCGGGTTTATACATTTTACAAGTATAGGCTGTTAAATTTTTGCCGCTCTTAACTCTACTAACTAGATTTTGGTAATTCAGTAATTTGGATGAAATAGTATTAAAAAAAAATAGCGCAAAATAGTAGGTAGGCGGCAGATATTAGGGGCTCAAATGTAGGGACTGATTTTAGTATATATTTACCGCGAGCTTTTATTTTTTTAAAGTCGGTCCCTAAATTTGCCGCGCTAGGCTGTAGCGTACTCACCCTGTTGGTAAATCCGCCACTGGAGGGGACACTTTGCAAGCAACTTTGTCGGTCCTTTGTCATTTTTCGCAAACGGTACGTCTGATAGACGTATTTAGGGTATAACTGAAATCGCGACAACGATCAAGAGTGAAACGGAACGGTTCGGCTAATGTCACAGGCACCATGCTACACCGCAAATAGTGTAGTTAAAAAAATCTACGTCTATAACTTCTTAGTTCAGTTATATTTTTATTTTCAGACTAGCTCCTGCCCGCGGCTTCGCCCGCGTTTTTCTTGGAAACAATAATCCATTGAGTTACTTTGGAGGTTAATATTTATACTTATCACACAGAAATTATATATTTTTCCGGGATAAAAAATAGCTTATGTATTAATCCATGCCATAAGCTACTCCGAAACCAAATTTCATCAAAATATGTGTAGCCGGGAGAAACAAACAGGTACTATTACCAATGTTTTACATATATTTTTTTATGCTAACGGGAGCGTAATCCATACTACGTTTGGTATCACTCGAACCAGAGAATAAAAAGTTTCATACAAACTTTAACACCCCATTTTGATTTTCAAAAAATTCTTTCTTAGTGTGCGTTTACACGTCTCAATAAACATATCCTCCAAATCTCAAGTCTCTTCGTCCAGCGGTTCAGGCTGTACGTTGTCTATAGGTCAGTCAGTCAGGACAAAGCCTTGTATAGGTATAGAAGATTATTCTCGTTTCGCTGCTTTCGTGTCATTTTTTGCGACTAAACCAATAACCTATCAATCGATAGGTAACTGTAAGGATCCACGGTAAGTCTTACATCTACCAGTTTCATTACGGGACTTTATGATCAACCTACATATATTTAAAAAAAATGTATATTACATGTACATTACAACCTTTACGAGTACATTTCGAGTGTCTCACTTCAGCAAAGTCAGGAGATATCACAATAATTTTATAAATGGGAAAGCTTGTGTGTAAATATGTAAGTGTGTTTGTTTCCGTGCAACTCTGTAATGAGGGAGTTCTGAATCGAGCAAGCAAAGTTTTTTCCCCAAGACGAATGTGTGTGTGTGTTGTGTGTTTGAGTGAGTGATGGTCAATCGGTATCTCATGTAATTTTAAAAGTTGCTTCAAAGTTCTGTTTTTGAAGTTCATATAACAAATCTTTGTATTTTAGTTTAAAAGTATCAGAATTCATTTTTTTCCTCATAGATTATTCCTGATTTTAGACGCACTGTATTTGAAGCAGCCCTTAAATCAGATGGTCTTCTGCTTAGGGAAAGGTAACGCATTCAGGGATTTAGAGCGAGTATTATACAAGTGAATATCTTTCAACCAAGTCAGTTTTTCAACTAAATATTCGGGTTTCTTTTTCCATATAAGTTTTTGAGTTATGCAAGCAAGAAGTATTGGTCCTGATACGACTGCGCTGTGGCTATATATTCCTCTACAATATTTAATAGGATTGGGATTTCAGGGGTAATTGATCACCCTGACTACGGTCCTGGCGCCAAAACCAATTTAAACCCTATTAAAATAATAGTTCGTCCATCTAGCATTTTTTGCTTAGTTTTTTAGTCTAATAAACTTAAAGGCTGACTCAAAAGTTGAAGGTTGCCAGCTTCCGCTATGGCGCCAACTTTTTGTTGACAAATCTTGTTTAATTTATCTCGCCAAATAGACAGTCTTTAAATATTGATTTTACACTTAGATACGATAAAAAATATCGGTGTTTGATTAATTTGTTGTTTATATAAAGAAGCGAAAATCTTTGTTGTGTTATTTATACGTTTTTGCTGTGTTTTATGAATCTTTTTGTATTTATTTTGTAGTATGTGTACTTAGTTACTTTTTGTACGGTAATATTAGTTTTTTTGGGTTATTTATAACTCGGTACGCTTTGCTTATGTGACGTGCCAGAAAAAAAAACCTGACGGCTTCATACATGGTCTACTCGATAGCTTTGGTGATCAAATATAGCCAGCTAGTTGAGCCATACGGCGAGCGATGTCGGTCAGGCTTTGGATAGAAAAGTATAAGTAGCAGTGCAGCTCTAAGGAGGTTCGATTGACACTATGATTGTTTCTAATACTTATTATGAAAAAAAAACTTTTTGCCTTATTTGACACTAAACCTACCAATTCATCCCATAAACCCATACGACTAGATTAGAAAACAACAAATATACACATAAAGAATAACTACGCTACATACTAGCAAACATTTAAATATTATATGTGTTATATATTAAGTATTCCTATGTATTTACTAATCTTGCGTAACTTTGTAGTCGACGCATACCGATTGTTCAGCAATCATTTCTTCCTCACAACGACTTGAAACCTCGAAGACAAACTGTGCCTTCAATGTAACGCAGCCAATGAGAAATAAAACAAAACGTGCGTGTGCTTAGCCAGACTGCGCGACGACAAACGCATGTTACCAAGCCAAGTATTCGTGAGATTGGTTGGCTTGGCTCCTAGCATTCCATTCAACGCACGAAATTCTTGTAGACGATTTCAAGGGTTGTATGCAATCCGTGCCAAAAAATTGTACTAGGTAGGTGGTGGTGTTGGTATTGTGGTTTTTGTGGTTAGAGGAGGGGCTAAACGACCCCAGCAGAACTAGAATGCGCACCGCGACAAAATCTTTTTGTTATGCAAGAATAGGACACGGCTACAATTATTTATGTACGTATGTCTCATTTTGCACGACATGAAGAGTAGAGAAGATTTTTTCGCGGTGCGCATTCTAGCCCTGCTGGGAGGACGACAGCGTCGTGTGGCTGACGTTGTCGTAGGCTTGTCAAAACAGGTCGTAGCCCTCCCGGCTGCAGGAGCTGAAGTGCAGTACAGAAGGCTCCGATGCATTCCCTTGGAGATTCCAGAGCCCTCTGTGAAGCACCATGGCAGGCCATCGGGCATAACCCGGTGCACCCCAAAGCAATGCAATATCTTACGAAGATTTCCGCCCTCTTAATAAAAGGTGTGAAGTAGGAAAGCTGCCTTCGAGAGGTTACCATAACCCTGTGTAGTCGTGCGGTCGTGCCACAGCTTTCTCAATCGAAAATTTGACCGTTTTCGTTTTTGCAGAATGTGAATATCTATAAATTGTATTTGTCTATTATAACATAACATAAGAAACATCAAACATATTAAAAGCTATAAAAACGAAAATTATGTAAAACATTTGTAATTTTATCATAACCAGACACACCATAAACTATAAATCCACATTTGTGTTTTTATATCCTTAATACGTGCTTTCAGAGTTTGCAAGTTGAAGTGGCAATGGGCAGGCCATATCACTCGAGGAACCGATAACCAGTGGGGAAGAAAGGTTCTTGAGTGGCGACCACGAACCGGAAGACGCAGCGTAGGTAGGCCTACCACTAGGTGGACCGACGACATTCTGAAAGTCGCGGGCAACCGGTGTGGTGCTCTAAGGGGGAGGCCTATGTTCAGCCTGATGATGATGATAATGTGCGAGCGAAATAGTGTGTGCACGACTCTAACTCTATATATACCCCTTAAGAATAGAGTATACCGCCATCTTGTCCATACAAAAAGCGGACTGACGTTATCCGATTTTGATATTTTTTTATATGTTATCTACACCGTGGCCGTGGAAAACTATCTTTGCTGTTAGAGGCACTTAAAGTGACAAATTTTTTTCTCGAAAAGACGACGGAGAAAAGTGTTTGTTATTAGAATATCATAAACATTTTTTGAAAAAACAAAACAGGGGCGTAAATTATGGTTTATCCAAACCAAAAACAAAAGATTTTGTTAAGATTTAGGGGGGTGATAATAGACTACAGCGACAGCTATCTAATTTCAAGTATCGAATGCGCCAAAACCTATACCGGAAAAACTATCTTCTTAAGCATGTTAACAATGATTAAACCCAGGGATTAACCTAGTAATCTAGCTCTGACGTTAACACATTGTACATAATCTAGACTTTACTATTACGTCTACCACGCTTTGAATAAGATTTATCATATTTGCTCTAGAATTCTAGGCCCAGTTATTTGCTGCAATCGCATAGTTCCTAGAACTGTCAATTATAGCCACCAGCAGCAGATTAAATGATGCAATTTTCAGCAGAATTTATTCATCTTATACGTAGGTACTATGCCCGGTATGAGTATTTAAAACACCTTTTAATCCGACTGCCCAAGAAGGAGGTTAAGGTTTTAGTGGTGTATGTAAGTGTATATGCTTGTGTTCCTATATTAACTCCTATAGTCCAAACGGCTTGACCGATTTTGACGACTGTATATTTATTGTCATTATATACCTGTTTGTGTTAGGAGTACATAGGCTACATTTTTAAGATGAGTCTTTAAACGATTTACGAAAAAAAGAAGGAAGTTCTCGTCGGCTGTTTTTTTTTTAAATGTTTGTTATCTCAGAACTCCGTCATTTATGAACCGAGATAGAAAATTCTTAATAATTTTAAAAAGAGGTACTTCCAGAGTGGTCCTATTTTTTCAAAATCCAGTTCGGATAATGGGATCCATGAGGAACTGAGGGAACTCCTCAAATATTATAGGCATATATATAGCGATTTTGATATTTTCATCAACAAGTCAAGCATTTGCATTCAGAAAGTTGTTCATAATGATGAGTACTATGAGCCATTTTCGGCTTAGCATACCCTTTCCTTATAACCCTGTATATATAAGTAAATCATTGAATCATTGACTGCCCCGGTGGCTCAGTTGGTAGTGAACCTACGTTCTGTGCTTGGGGGCGTGGGTTCGATTCCCATCTAGGACAAACATTTATGTGATGAATATTTGTGTTTGTTCTATGTCTGGGTGTTAATATCTATATAAGTATATATTTAAAAAATATCTATGTACGTATATCAGTCTCTGGCAGCCATATTACAAGCTTTGCTTAGTTTGGGGTCAGATGATCGTGTGTGCAATAATGTCCCAGATATTTATTTATTTATTTATTTTATATTTGAACGCAAAGCCCAAAGTCTTACCCAAATAATTTAATACAGCCGTGTCATATTTTCAACATTAAACAGTAAACATTAATTACCCGTGTTACTACAGACACAATCTGACCGCATCTCCAACCCACGAGCTCAGACGATGACGCAAAACACTTGCAGCGGTCAAAAAAAACGCAAGACAGCTTATAACAGTTTTGACTGATCACTGTTTCAACGCATCTTTGAAAGCAATCAATACACCAATTTCAACCTACATCCTTTAATTTAAAGCCTGGAACATGGAAAACAAACGGCAGATATGCATTGGTGGTGGCAGACCTACGTGTGGTCTCCCACACGAGATGACAGCTCGAAATGTTTGGGGTTCGTAATGAAGTCATGAAGGAACCGGTTCCCTTTCAGGCCAATGAATTGAGTACGATTTGAAACATCTTGTTATTTTGCGGTTAGTACGAGCTCTGGCAAAAAAATATCCGTTGCTTGGTCACAATGATCAACAAAAAAAAAAAAATGAGCAAAATATTGTAACTCCATACGAATGTAACAGTTTTGATGATATGGCCTCGTAAGTCATTATCATCAGATTTTCTACGATATTCTCATAGGAATCGTTGGTTTTCATTACTTATTGGGAGAACAAATTTGCCGATTTCCACTATAAATGACACTGTACAAGTGTACATACATACAGTACACGTCGATCAAACTGCGGGATAAAAGCATACATTCCCTGTTCCAAAGGCTAGAAAGTTATTCACGTTTATAGTTATAAAAAATAATATAATAATTTTTCTTTAATTTTGTTTGTGTTCATTAGCAAATATTGTTTTACATATAACTTTTGGTCAATATAAATTAAATGCTTTTTAGGTATTATTCATCCATTCCTTTAGTGTGCAAATGTCACCAATTCATATTTAACTATCTGTACACAAAATGTAGGAAGTCTTCTTTTGCCTCTTCCACATCAAGTCATGATTGTGGAGGTCTGTCTCCCCAAAGTAACTTGCTTAAGCGAAGGGGCCTGTAGGATCGGGTAAGTTACCTTGAAGACATGGAATCATGGTTGTCAGGTCTGGCTTCACAACGAAAGGGTTGAAAGATAGCCATGGTTATTCGATGGGGTTTGAACATCGATTTTTACGGTTTAAAGGATCACGTAAGATCTTCTGTCTCGTCTCCACGTTGGGAAGCAGATATCTGCAGCCATGACTTAGATGAACTAAAATTATTTTTTTCGCATTGCAGGCTTCCGGTAAACTCACTTAAAAACCAATTCCGAGTTAGGCATGTTTATCTTCTTTTACCACAATTAGCATGTCCAAAATCATCACCGTTTCTGAAGGCCTCTGCCCCTGTCGTCAAGGTGTTTGACCCCTCACACCTCTCAGCCTGACACTCTGCAAGCGTCTGACCGTCTTACATCAGATTCTTAGCCGCGTTGATCATGACCTTAATGCCTACTTGCGCAAGTACAGCCGGCGGGCGTAGTACATCTACATAATTATGCAGTAACAGTAATGAAACTTTCTAGAGTCCACGCCGAAGTCCAATTAAACTCTAGGGTTCTAATCAGATTGTTTGTATGCATCAGTGACTAGACAAACAAGTAGTAGTAGCCTCATAGTAAGCGTCAGGATTGTCTATGAAATTTCGGTGCCACCCATAATTTTGAACTTTGACAGTTCTAAGCTATATACGAGTATATACGCGGCAATGCTTGCTCTCGTCACCCTGATATATTAGAGGCTAAATACAATGCCCCGTCATTTTTTTTGTGGTGTTGTTTTGATTACACCAATCTGCCTTTACCAAGAACGTAAAGATGCCTTGAGTCTTGGGTAAACCTGGGTTTCTTAGCCCCATTTCTCTTTATGTCCCTCTAACAGCCCCTTTCCATCCCAAGTCATGGTTAATAACCGTCAAGTGTTGGCCCTTGGTATATTAATCAAGTTTCAAGTTTTAAACGCAACATGAGCTACTGCTATCGTGAATTGATTGAGACAGTGCAAGCGAGCGTAGTCTGCGTCTGCCAACTGACGACTTATTTTTGATTGACGATCGTTGCATCATCCTTTCGGGAAGAAATATGTGCTAGCAAATTTTGCTAATATTTTTAATTTCGTTTGAGCTTCATTCACTCCAGAATAAAATTGAAAGAAGCGAAATGTTATGCAGTTCGAATTGTTGTGGATCGCATGATCCGTTGATAGCACAGATCAAAGGGGCTCATCTATGGTTGGGAGTTAAGCCACACCGAATCTACTTGCATTGCGTTGCGGGTCCAGTAATGTGACGTCACACTACTGTGAAGCAGTATGACGTCTTTCCTTGAATTCCATACATAACTAATAGATACGTACCGCACATGCAACGGAGATGGATTGCAACAGCATGACCTATTGCATTTGGCGTGGCTTTTTGGATAGAGTTTAAAATTAATATTATACTCGTATACTCTAAATATTAGAGAATTTCTAATATGTATTCCAACGATAAAGGTACTCGTTAGTAATGTATCGCTTCAGCCATTATCTTAGACCTTCCGACCAAGGTTGAAAGTCCATTAAGGATTGCAAGATCCGTTGGAAAGTGGAAGGTGCCCTTTACGCCGTTCGTTTATTCTAGGCTATCATTGTGCTCACCATTATGGATTAGTCCCACCTCGCCCCGTGGCCTGGCCCCGGTACCGAGGCAGATGATATAAAAAGTTACATTGGCTGTTACAGGTTACAGTTGATAGAATATTTTTTGTTTCATCGGCTCCGGCATCACACGCTCTCCGGATTCTGCCCGGTACCCCCCGGTACCGGGCAGAATCCGGAAAACCTCCCCAGGTTGGAAAAAAAAGTAGCATCGTCCTCGGTGATAATAATACTATAAACAATATTTTACAGCGGGACCCAACCGTGAAATCGCGAAAAAATCTGTTGTATCGAGGGTAAATTCGACCATATGCTATTCTTCAGGCTTGCTTGCCTGATAACTAGGGGCGAAAATTCAGTTCCTTAATGCTACTCAGGGTCGAGTAATTTTTCGGTGGAAAAATCAATTTGAAAGGATGTGGTTTTACCTCAAGGGTGACGTCATGTGGACGTCACGAATTTGGATTATGGGTTTTACTATAATACCACTTTGGTCACTTTTTGATTCGAGAGAATTAATGTGAAGCCACAAAACGGTATTTCCAGATAACTAGAGTAAAAAATATATAAGTCAGTCACAAACTGGTTATGTGATCCGAGAGGTAAAGCTATCCAACAGCAACACTCTATTTCGCTCACTAGTCAGTAAAAGTTTTATGAAATGAGCACACTGAATTAATGACATTTCCTAATGTAAGTTCCATAGCCACCTCGATTTTGTTTTATTTTGTTCGAAATTTGGAAGAAGAAGTATTTACTCGCCATTGAAGTAAAGTTCACTAAGTAAAGTTCTTTTTGTTTCTTGTGCTTTTGAATCTCTTGCTACGCTCAGGGTTACAACTTAGAATCACCGTGATACAATTATTAGAATCCTGAGCGTAGCGAGGGATTAAAACTAGGCACTTGAAAATAAAGTGAACTCTTGCAAATACCTATTTTCAATAATTTTATCTTGTTTATCTTCATAGATTTGACATGATTATAATGTTCAAATAACACATCTTATGAACTAGCTAGCTACTATATCTCGGGGCTATGTCGCGCCAGATTTTTTCATGGCCTATCGGATCGCTTGATCAAACGGGACTTTTTCTGATCAGATGGGAAGTGATCGAGTTTCGTTATCTGACATGACAGACCCTTATAAGGGTGAATGTGGATGAGAGCGCTGTTGGAGTGTTTTTTTTTACTCGAATGCCCAAGGAGGTTTATGTTTTTGGGGTGTATGTATGTATGTTTGTGTTTGATTTTGATGAGTGGGGTGTCGTTCGATTCCTCTTTGTGCCTTTTTTATGTATCTGGTTGACGAGACTAGCAAGTCTGACGCCTGATGGTCAGCGTCACACTTGCCCATAAAAGTACAGTGCCTTCTAAAATGTTGAACATCAACTTTTCAATACCCTGTGCGGCAATTCACTGCGCTCGTCACCCTGATTTATTGGGTATTCATTCTCTTTGTGCCCAGTATTTTCGCTGAAAACCGGGACACACAGATCTGGGTCTTTGCACACTATTGCTTCGCCAATGAATAACTGGCAAATATATGATACTTCTCCAGGCGAACTCTGCAAAAGACTCCAAAACACCCTGGAGACAAAATGTAGGCTACATTTTGCAGTCGGCTTTTAGCATTTTTCTTCTTCTAATATATTATTAGATGAAAAACACTAACACAACACTACTTGTTAGAATAGTAAGAGAAAAAAAAAACTTCTAGATTTCTCTTTTCTGGGACCCTATTCCTGTGCGCTCGAGATTGTCTCGGTCACTCTCACTCCCATTAAATTCTACATTAGAGAGACAGTGATCGAGATAATCTCGAGCGCACTGGAATAGGATCCCTGTGCGTTTACCTACTGTAGTTCCAATTTTGACCACGTTCATTATGACGCGGGGCGCTGGTCGTCATAACGTGTAATAAACTGAATCACAGTGCAAGAAAAAAATACTATAATGTTTTATTCGTAAGTATAATTATGATTTTATGCGATTGAGCGTATAATCCTATGACGTCATTGCGGTATTTTAAAAAGGGTAGGAAATGGTTGGACGTTTTAAAAATACCTAAAAAAATGTTTCGGTTAATTAATATAATGATTTTACTAAATGCGATTATACATTTTTATGAAGCATATTAATGTTTACATAAAAATTATAGATTGAAATGTATGAACCAAAATCTTAATATATATATATACTTATAATATTAGTGTGATAAATCCACACTTACAAATCTTTACCGTCGTTTTTGGGCAGTCGAGTAAAAATTCAGTTTTCTAGGCGTAGGGATGTAGAGATCGTAAACACAACTAGGCTGGGGCGCTAGTCTCGACTTTTTGCTACAGCACTTTGCGACCGAATTTGCAACACATAGCGTTGAATTTTGATTTGCGTTTTTTCGTTAACAATTCGTGTTCGTTGTCGAATTTTTGCGTCATAGCGACCGAATTTGGTCGCAAGCTGTTGTAGCGAAAAGTCGAGACTAGCGCCCCTGGAATGAGAACTGGCTCTCATCTGAGTCTGTCGGATCACACCGGGGTGCTTGGTGATAGATTTTCAACTAGCCAGCCGAGTCCCAGAAATTACCACTCCCTTGCTGAGGTTTCTTCACGATGTTTTCTTCACCGGTAGCTTAAGCTCATTGTTGAGAATTGAACCCATGCCCTGCGTCCGCAAAACAAGCAAAACGACACGTACACAATAGTTCTCGAAAACCTTATTTTAGTTATTTCAGTCAGTACATAGTAGCTCCATATTTGGTTGTGCAACACGAGTACATTCAGTGCACAGATAATTTCTATTGTGACGAGATATCTGTTGGGCATTATTTTCCTAAATAAGTATTTAAGTAAAGCACGTGATGGTTACGCCAATGCGCCTGAGTCATATGATAAAGCAGTACGTCTTCTGATGACACACTGGAAATCTAGCTGTTTTATAAACAAACATTTTGTTACAAAATTAGATACACTACGACAAAGTAAGCCCCAACAACAGACCATATAACACAGGTGTGAGCAACCTTTGGTAAGTCGCGGGCCAAACTTTCGACGGTCGTTCGTTTTTCATGAAGTCGCGGGCTGTAGCGAGATTTGTTCGTATACTGGACGGTATAACAACGATTTGCTCAACGTTGGATACTCATATCTTCACTGACCGTACCTGAAGTTGCTTCTGTAGACAACTTTTATCTTTAATTGTGCCCGTACAGTACAGTCTATATAGTACAGTACAGTATAGTCAGTCAGTGAATCTAGCTCGTCACAGATTCTAATATAATTATTTGCGTTACGAGATCATTGACAACAACTCATCAAAGTAGGGGTTAGGTGCCGGGCCAAATACCGGGCCAGGGAGCGGTCACAAGTAAAAGCAATCTCTCATTAGCAAAGGTTTATTCGGAACTAGCTGTTACCCGCGACTTCATTCGCGTGGACCAATAAAAAAAAGTAGCCTATGTCCGTCTTCTACCGTTAAACTATATGCAAAAAATCAGGTCAATCCGTTCAGCCGTTTATATTACAACCCTATAGATACCGCATTACAAAATCTTTGTTCCGACGAAAACTCTCCAAAGTTGGGGGAAAATGAGTGTTGCGGGGACTGCGACCAAGCGTTCTCATTGGCTATCTAAAGGTTACGCTTACTCGCGCCTAGCAATGAGCCAGTCATAGTAAATGTCTATAGCGTGGTGCGCTTCGACTGTGCTGAGTGCGGAATCAAAGGGTGGTCTGTAGCTTTAGAATCTTGTAGACATTTTTAGTGCGATTGCTTATTAAGCGTAGTATGTGTGTTTTAAGTAGATTTTTGCCTTATGTATGCTATTTCTGGTGTGAAGAATAAAGAGTTATATTATATTCTTAGTATTCCGAGGACTTAATCAAACGCCGCGGCAGGTCGCATCCGCCCCCCGGGTCGTGCATTGCCCATATCGTGACGAAAGTAATACGCATAATGGAGTCTAACCTCGTCAATCGCCGGTTTACCATAGTTTGAACATTGCTCTCTGTACCTCATTTTCTAGATATGGACAGACGCGGAGGCACTTACGTTATACAGGGAGAGTAGACATTATCACGGCCGCTGGTACGTCTCCTCCACTCGACTTTTCAACGGGCTTTGTCTCATATACGAGTAATGTCGATGGGCGCTGTTACTACGCTTGTCTCTGCTTGCCAAGTTGCCACTAAAGAGAAAATAAGACTGCAATTGTAGTTCCATTTTGACGAAAACGAAAACAACGAAATTTTTTGACGAAAAGCCGTGTCGCACTTTACACTGTGACTCAAACGTGCAGCAGAAATCAGGAACAGTTAATCTGTAATGCTTTGAAAGAACTTTACTAATGATTAAGGTATGAACACTTACAAGTTACTTTCTCTTAAGTTAGATGTTGTCGACGTCATAAAATCCGTAATCAGGACAAAGCATCAGGCACCATGCATAATGCATCGGTCTAAAAATTCACCCTCATGGGTTCAGCCTTGATATAGCCAATCGGAACGCTTTGTCTCAGTCTTCGCAATCCGCTTTCCTCCAACTTTGGTGCGTATTCTAAACATAAATCTCATTATGCGGGCTGAAGTGGAGATGGGCAAGACACTTGGCTAGATGGGATATCAACAGGTGGATCAAAGCGGTCACAGAGTGGTATCCTCGAAACGGCGACGAAACAGAGGCAGAGACACATGGCCTGTTGGTTAGACAACATCTTAAATCAAGTTGTAAAACAATGGATGAGGCTCGCAAAGGACCGGAAAGGATGGCTGAACGAGAGAAGGCTTATACCCACTGCTGGGTATATATTATGGGTTATTTTCAAATGCACACAAGTTTCGCTTTGCAAACATTTGGACCAATAAATTCATTAAATTAAATTCATTACTCATTCGTTTAGATTCTTGTGGTTAAAAACTTCGATCAAGTATCAGGAAATCATTTTTCCAAGTATCTGACTCATTGCTCTACAAAAAGCTTCCCAATGTTTGGGTCACTGACAGTTTGTGAAGGTCTACGTCTGCTAACTGACCAACTTCTGTAGTGTTAATGGGGGGCGCTAGCATCGTATTTCTTCGACAAAACTGTCAACTTACCGTTGTGAATGCTTTGTTCATTCATTTAGCCAATTCTACAGCTAAGTTGGTCGCTCTTTAATTACCATTCATTGGTTGGACTTGAAATAACTTCCTCTTTCATGTTGAACCGCACTTTGGTTATAACCCATTCACTCTGAAGCTTTTTGGTTATTGTGAATTGCAACTTGTGTAATTGACAAAGCAAAGGCTGTGAACGACCTTTTTAGAAATCAAAGCCCTTAGATTGAGTACAGTTACTTTAGTCACAAAGCCTGACTTTAGACTTGAAAACAGCCCCATGTTTTTGACCCACCCACGTTATAGTTTTACAACTGGTACACAAATGTTTGCTGTACTCATAGTGAGTAAAGCAGGCCCCATACATAAGTGATTAGTGATAAATGTTAAATTCTTATATCAAATACAAATTCAAATTCACTCAGAACTTTGTTTTCTAATTACTTTTACATATCCTCATATCCTCATAATATCCTCATATTATCCTCATAATTTTAGAGTTTCCGTCGTTTTGGCTCGATTTTTTATTTTATTTTTTTAAATTCGAAAGAAAGCTATGAAAATTTGGCTTTATGTGGATGTGCATCGTCACATACCACGACTACAGAGCACAGCGGTGGACAGCTTGTACCTATACCCTCACGAAAATGTTAGGTGAAATAGCAAAAGCGTGCAATTGGATCGCCTATGATTAACTGGCTCTGCTAGATAATCCTAGCCCTAAATTACATGAATCGAATTTTGAGCCACCAAATCGTAAGCCCAAATAATTATATCGTCCCTCGCCCGACGCGGTGAGTTGTACTTGAAAGACATTTATACCGCGTGCGCGGTCAAATGGGTTTATTGTCTTTGATTATACGTCCCCTAAAATACGTACGTCGTACGCCCTTCTAAATTAGGGTAATAACAGTATCGATCGTAAAGCTGAGTCACTGAAATTCCAAAAATTGTTTTGGTATCAGCCGTAGAGAATTAGGAAAATATTATGAACGTTGTCACTCTTATTTAAACGTCTTATTTAAAATACTCCAACGGCGATTAATTCTTTATTAGTAACTAATAATTAATTGACATATTTTTTTGGTAATAATTATTAAGTTATCAAATGATTAAAATTTTAGCATTATGACTGACTAAAACCAATGTAATTGGTAATTGGTTGCCCTTTTAGTTAATAAATAAATAAATACAAAAAAATGGAAACTTTATTTTGTCTATGGATGATTTTTATCTGCAATACCATTTAATTGATTGACTGATTGTTACTGAGTTGAACGGGAACAAACACAGTTACGTACTTACACACAAACTTTCGAATTTATAATACTAGTGTGATTTGTACGATGTAATCTTTGGAAATACTGAACAGGGGCCTTATCCCGTAACTCTGGTGGCGATGGTCTTCGTTTGCTGTCCTGCTCGCTCGCACGGTGCGAGTAAGTTGGCGCGAGTGGGACGGCACGCGATGACCATTGCCACCAGAGTTACGGGATAAGGCCGCAGGTTTTGAAATATTTTATTACTGGTAGAAAGTCACATTATCCTTTAGTGACTTGAGCTATATTTTGCTCACAGTGCGTAAGCATACGTGCGTACACCCGTGTAAACCCAATACTCATGAAATGGTCTAGGTGAACAATAATACGGAATTTGCGAAATTCCACCTCCAAAAGGGTAAAATGGACCCCCAAAGTTTATATGGAAATGAAATCATTTTCATGCTTTTCTTTGTTTTGCTTATACTCGGTTTGTGTACTAAGCATAAAAAATAAAGGGTGTGTCTCAGGATTTTTCGAAAATCAACCCCTTAAGAGGTGAAATGGGGTGTTTCATGTTTGCGAGCGAATCCGTGCGGGTAAGCGAGTTGTAAAATATGTAATAGTAAACTAACATTTTCCAGTTACGTCTTCCAAGGTTGTTTCTGTTTACAAGTATTACTGAGCTGATAATGATGAAGTAACTTGTATTAAATAATTATTTGTTCCTAAACTCTGTAAGATTGTAATAGAATAAGTATATGTAGTCACCCTTAACAAGGTGACATCCTCAATAGATAAATATAATTTTGGAATATTCCATTTCATCCATATTTCCGGATACCTATTCCGGAAATATGTGTTTTATTTTGTTTGCTTACATTAATAAAGCAGTTTTTAATGTTAGCCAAATATACGGAATATTATGCGGATTATTATTTCCTAGTTGCGATATTGTTAGAAGTTTTTGTAGTGGACTCTTATGCAGAGTCCGCCAGTTATTCAACCGTCAAGCAGTAGTGTGCAAGCATTACTACGTTCCGGATGGCCCAATGTTTCCAGCGAAATTACTGGGCACATCTAATATCTCAGGGTGACGAGCGCAGTGCATTGCCGCAATTATTGAAGTTCAAAATTTTGGATGGCTTTGAACTGTTGCTTTGACGCTTAGCATCAGGTGAGCGACTTGCTGGTCTCGTTATTCAGTAACACAAAACAACAGTTTCACATAAAAGTTGGTAGATGAGCTTCCACCTGCGGTATTTCCAAGTAACTGTAAAATGGGGTTCTTCGGAAGGGCTGTCAATACAATCTGAAGGTCCGCAAATCAGCAACGTATCTGTGTTGCCCTTGGTGTTACAAGTATATCTAAAGGCGACGGTGATCGCTTACCATCTGGTGGCTCATATGCTTGTTGGAACAAATGGAAAAAATAAATTATGAATCAAAATTTTCGGCAATTTGAACTATGAGAAGAATAAACAAACAAGCTTTTTTTAAAGCAGAACTAAATACTCGACTGCATAGACCTTATAGACACTCCGGCCATACAATTCAATTCAATTTCTAAAGATTTTTATTTCGGGAAAATATACAAAGGTTGCACTAAACTAGTGTACATTACTACTCCGGCCATACAGATGAATCCAAAAACAGCTCACTGGACAAAATCGGTCAAGCTGTTTAGGTAATATAGGAAATCAGAAAACATTCATACTTAGTACAAACCTATATACACACTTAGTACAAACCTATATACACCTCCAAAACATTACCCTCGACAGTCGTGGAAAAAGTGTAAATATTGATAAAAATATAATATTTACTGACACAAAAGTGTGATTATGTATCGCAAGGTGTGATTCAGTCACAAAATATTTACAGGGCAAATAATGTGAACGTTATTACGTCACAATCTCTTTAATCTCGCTGGCTCGAGCATAACGTAACGATTGTTATCAGATAACGATAACCATCGCAGTTGGGTTTACTCTCAACGAGTTTAAGTATAAATATTTAAATACCAACTTTAATGTTTCGTGTAACATGTAAATCAAGAGCACAGATAATATAATTATAAGATACCGCATTAAGCGATCATTATCCGACGAAATCTCACAGAAATTGGCGGAAAGCTCGGGTTGCAGAGACTGCGACCAAAGGCTATTGGCTATCTCATGGTTTTGCCTACTCGCACCTAGCAGTCAACCAATTAGTTTATTAGAGTAACTTTTATAGGTGGATTTTGATCCATGCGTAGTGCGCTCCGATCGCCCTGAGATCGGAATCTACCCTGCAGGGCTCACCGGGACAAAATCTTTTGTTATGCACGAACAGGAGACGTCATTTTTCAAGATATTTGCTGGGTTTTTGTCCTAACGGTTATATCTAGTAACAAATAAACTAAAATTGTTTGAAAAGTTTAAGTAACGCTTCAATCTTAAAGCTCTCAATAGGTTTCCCTATGACGTGAAAGGAAGACAAACAAAAACACGGAAAACTGTAACATAAACCCAAACCACAAATGTGAATTCATTTTTAAAATATTTTTCGTTGCCCGGTCGGGAATCGATCCCAGGACTTGCTGCTTATAAGGCACACGCGCTACCACTAAGTCATACCAGTCGTCAAGTAAAAAAATATTTTAAAAATAATTCGAGATAAACTGTATTTCAGCACAAAACTGTCTAACTTCAAATGTAGCTTTTAATTCTCGGGTCTTATTTGATTCATTTAATATAAAAATAGGTTTAATTAATAGCTTATCAAAAACATGAACAAGTAATGAAACGACCTATGAAATAATGAAGAATAGTTTACACAAAATCCGAGTGCCAGTATTTTCCTATGTGATACAATTTAATTTGTAGAACAAATACTTGCATAATTGCTGTAGCTTTACCATCATCGTCACAACGATGCTCTAAAATGCATGCTATCTCTATCTTGTTTCTATTAGTAAAAGATAGCAATAGCACTAAGTTTAGTTTAGCGTGCTTACATGGAATCGACGCCACTGTTTCCAGTAAAAATATTGGGCGTAATGAGAGTAACATCTCAGTGTGACGAGCGCAGTGGGTTGCTGCGCTGAATTTTGAAATGTTGAAGAGTTTAAAATTCAGAGTGGCGCTCTGTAAGCTTGTTCTTTTATTCTCACAACTCATAAGTTTACGCTTATCATCAGCGCTTGCATCTCGTCACTTAACTTAATAATAATAACTCTTTATTGCGTACACATGATCCATATGAAAAAACATTAAAACATTGAGTTTTTAAATTAAGTCACTATGTCAGTGCAAGGCAAGACGAGGTCGCGCGCGTGTCTCGCTGAGCATTCCTTGATAAAGGTCACCGAATGTGATCGAAACTATAGTCGGAATAACCGACTCAATTTAACGTGAGTATTCCCGTTTTATTAAAACAAAATCACTATGTCAATTAAAAAATATTAGGTGGCAATAGCCACTCAACGTTTGTAGGTTGCAATCTGTCAGAAAGACTTTTAATAATTGCGTTTTTACACGTGTCAACTCTACATAAACGACGCTATTCGCTTGCGCTGTATTGCGTCAAATGAGTCCACTCGCGACTCCGTGTACATCTCGGACGCGCTACATTACCATTTCAGGCCCATCAGGTGCCTGAAAATGTTATTGTAGGCCACACGTAGCGCGTTATGAGCCTTCTGGGTGTACTTAGTCCAGAGCTGACACGTAAAGACGGTTTTGCAGAAGGACTTAAATAGAGTAATCGTCACATCAGGCGCCCCCCTATGGAATTTCCTTGCGACCATGTTGCCAACTATGCAAAGAGACCTTCTCTGTCTCTCCATATCTTCGTCTGATAGGCTGGATGTCACGATGTGGCCAAGATACTTGAAACTATTTACTATAGCTACCGTTGGTCCATTAAGGTAAGCCGCTGGCACATTTTGTGGTCCCTTATCTGTGTCGTAATCAGACAGGCCATTTATTTATTTTTCATGTCCTGTCGGATCGCGTCTTTTACCAAACCCATTCTCGGGTTTGTCCTGTGGAATCACGAAATTCTGATTACCTACGTCCAAATTCGTCCCGTCTGATCACGCGATCTGACAGGACATAAAAATAAATATATTTTACACTTTACACGCGCCCAATAAAAAATCTCCATCGCTCGCTCGTGAGATCTAAGCTCATAGAGTTCACCTGCGAATAAAAAAGGTGTCACTTGCAACTTTTGAAACGATGATAAAGTTTTGAAGTGGCTTTCTTTTATTTCGTGACGTAGCGAGCGGGCGCGCCGCCGGCCGGCCAATCAGCGGCCGTCCGTCACTTCGTGTTATATACGTCAGCCGGACACGAACCACCACAAACTTACACCGCACGTTGCTTAGAACGCACGTAACGCGTCGACTCGCTCCGTACGTTGCTATCGCGCGAAAGTGTCAGTGTGTTCCCACCCTTTTGACGGATAAAAGAGTGAGTAATTGAAGCTTTTTTTCGAACGTGAGTGTTCACTTGGAATCGGATACTGGATTAACATGCAAGTAAGCTAATTGGAATTGTAAACTGTCTTCGTTATTGTTTGGTTCCGACTGGACGCTCATGCGTTTGTTGTGACATACACTTGCGGTTGGACGGATATGTTTTTTTTCTTGTAGATAATTTATGAACTTGTTCCGTTTAAAATTTAAAAGAATTTTCACTTTAGTTTAATTTTGGACTGAACTTTTCAGCGTATTATTATCAAATTAAAAATGCTCAATTTTTATGTATTTTTTAACAAATTTTAGATACTTAAAAAATGTTATACGATCATAAGCTATCGATATCATATAAGTACTTTTATCTAAGATCATCAAATACTACTAAATCATTGATAAAACACTTAAAACCATATGTGTTGCCTTATCGGGCGGAAAAATCATGTCACAGAAAGCTGAGATAAGTAACGTGAAAAACCGAGTACCTTTCAAAGTAATCTAAACATTCCCTTATTTTTTCAAGTTTTTCCATCTGGGGAAAAAACATTATTATTGTATATATAGTATTTTTGTTTATGCTTTCAAATATAATATTAATTCAATTAATTAACTTAAAGTAACTACTTGAATTAATGTAATTTAAAAAAAATCAAGATAATTTGTTAAATAAATAAATTTAATCTAAACTATCTAAAGCCTAAAACTGCGACGAGAACCACCCGAGTAAACGGTAAACATTATTAAACTTTATTGTTATTTATACTTTATCGGAAAACTAAAAAAAACAAAAACTAAAAATAAAATAAAAAAAACTTAGAAATGCTAAAGCAGGGCTCAATGTATTCCATTTCAAACGAAAATGGCAGATGTCCAGAACGTTGCAGCCAAGTACACTGCACAGTCATCATGACAAACTGGCCGGTGTGACGCAGTCAGTAGTCAGTCTACGATCTCCAAGCCGCCTGCCAAGCGTGGTTATTATAGCAATCCCTTCAATAATGGGGAAGCTTAGTCCAGCAGTGGACGTCTGAGAGCTGATAAGAAAAAAATACTAAAATCACAAATAAAAACCCGCTGATAATGTTTGATTTCAGCGGGTATTCAGCGGCAAGTGCCCAAAAATACATTACCCAGATGAATGGCCACCGCTTACCCTTTCACCGAAAAAAGCGCCAGCTTTTTGGTCACCCTTCAGTTATTATTATTATGTTACAATAATAATAATAATAATGTTATAATACAATATACACTTGTAAATACACCCTCCTATTAATAAATACTCGATAATATTATGCTCTATTATAGATATTTTTTTACCACGCGTGAAATTTCTTGTCTGCGAAAAGTTTTCAGATAATTTTAAAACACAACCTAAGCTTAAAAGTTTAAGCATGAGGGTAAACCTTATTCTCTAATAAAATCTATCTTTATCTAATGCTTATTCTAACTGTATAAGAAAAAAAAAAATGCATTTTAAAATACTTTTTGTAACTGATCTTGGCACGAGTAAAATATAATTGAACAATTCAAGGTTTATTCTCATTAAAAAAACGAAGAGTGTCTTTTTTACTGTACATACATTTTATCTTGGATAGTACTTCCAGCATCTTAAGCTCGCTGGAACAGTCACAACAAGGCTTTTTTAAACCCAATAAATTATTTTTTTATTTTCTATACATTCTATAACAAACTAAACTAACACTACACCTTTTTTTTCAAAATAAATACTTAAATAAATTAAATCTAAAATATCTACAAATAAAAAACCGCATTTAGGTCACTGTCTAACGCTGGCGACATTACCCCGTTGTTGCCAAACTCATCCTTTGACCGAGGTAAGCGCCAGCTCTTTGGTCACCTGTAATTTCGACGAGGCGCATGGACAGCTCCTTTATTAAACTACGGCAATAAAAGAAAGCCACTTCAAAACTTTATCAATTAGATTATATGTGATTAAAATACGCCCGTCGGGGCAATTTTTTCTTTTCCGGTCAAATTAAATGATGATGAATGAATGAAATGATGATGGACGCGTGGTAAACCACGCGTTTAAGGACAAGAAAACTAGAGCCTCATAAACACAACGAATTTATACAAATTCTAAGCCGAAAAGAGGCTGTAAATGGCAGGCTCACCAGTTCGTCAACAAACTCGAATCGACCTTGAGTTAGTAAAGTTTTTTTTAAATATCTTTTCCTTGTCCAACTTCTTTTTTTCTAATATAAATTTGAATAACAAACAGCGTAAAAAGTTTTAAAAAATGTAAGGTAATTTTTATCACATCGGATGAAAAATTAAAAAAAAAAGGTTAAAATATTATTACTAAGTACATATAACAACAAACAACAACAATCTTTCGACATTACTACATATAACAATTACGTAAGTTATAACAATTATATAGTATGGTATAGTATAGTTGTTGTAGCTCATATGCAGTTAAGATCATAAAGACAGAGCATTAATTGCATATTCCGTAAAAGGAGTCTGCAATTAAAAAAAAATGTAAAATCACGATTAAATCTATATATATTACTTATAATACACTATAATACTTAAAACTAAAGCTTAATTTATGTCCAATAACATATAATTATGTAAGTTGAATAATATAATTATGTGTACCCTTGATCAGTACATATATTTGAGCCTTTTAGGGCCGTGGCGACCGGGTCAAAAAAAATGTATAAAGATTATCAACGCGTCTGGTCGAAGAAACTCGTGACCAAAATGCTGGTCGCTGGTCTACCTTGCTCAAAGGATTGCGATCGCTATTCAACGCAGCAATTTGGGCAGCATTTTGGGGACGATGCCAGCTGATAGTGGATTATTAGAAGTTAATTTTTATTTGTTTTCTGCCCTTGTATATAAAGTCTTACCTTGCTGGATTTAGTTACAATAAAAATGTTTATATTTAGTCTGGTACGTCGAATATAGATAGTTTATATATTCGACCTACCAGACTAAATATAAACATTTAACTATAGACGCTTTGTATAACAAAATAAACAATACGTTACCTGATAATGATCGAAAGTGGGCAAAACCTATTACGATATGAATTTACCTATTCTATAAAAAAGGCGAATCGATATTTGTATTTACCATTTAGAAAAACGTGGCAATTACCTACATCAGAATGATCTAATTTTGACATCACCGATATATCGGGAATATTTCTTAACACCTTTCTCTAAGACCATTCGTTCATAGGGCGATTGACGACACCTACGAGTAGAGACGCATCATAGACAGATCTTCGCATACGGAACGCTGCATGGTCCACGACGCGTCGTGACGTTACGGCAACGGGCAAACGACGCATGCCGTGAGCTCAAGCAACAGTATGAGTATGACGCAATTCGCGACGCTGTCACTCAAACCGCCTTGTATACGAACGGCCTAAAATATACGGTCCTATGTCCTATATTATGACGTAACAAATGTTTTTTTTTTTTTTTTTTTTTTTTTTCCTCTAAGAGGATTTTGGCGTCGCACGTCTTATGCATTTGCCAGTGTCAAGTATACATATATATTCTCAATTTTTGCTAGATATTATCAAACAAGTCATAGTCACAATCAAACTCAAGCAAAGCAAGTCACGGTCAAGTCCAAGTCATGCCCCAGTAAGGTGGTGAAAACTTTACTAGAGCCTTCTATGGAGTTTTGGAAACAACACGAAAATTCACGTTTCACGACATTATACCTTTCACCAACACTCCTGCATGTACACGAACACTTAACGGGTAAAAATTCACCGTTTTTACACATTAACACTCGAAATAACACAAGTTTTGGAAAATAATAAAATGACGCGACATGAATTCTTCACGTTCCCGCCAAAAAACTCAACAAATGTTATAATTATGTGGGGTCATGCTGACTGTGGTTAGATATCGCGTAAAGCAGTACATGTTTAGGTATTCAAAATATCTAAACAAATATTGTGTAACGTTTTGTTGTTTAGCTGCGTTATGTCATCAACAGTAAAGCTATAACCTCAGCAGGATTACTGCACCACTAATGTCTAAGACGAAATAATTGCGTAAGTAATATGTATTATTCTATGACATTACACAGGGTTATAAGGAAAGGGTATGCTAAGCCGAAAGGGTCTCATAGTACTCATGATTGTCAACATCCTTTACCATGGGACCAATACTGAAATCGAGAAAAAAGAATCAGCTGTTCCATACATTTTGTCGAGTGTCATTGATATTTTTCTATGGAACAGTTGATTTTTTCCCGCTCGATTTCAGGGTTGGTCCCATAGTAAAAGTTGTTCTTAATGATGAGTACTATGAGTCCTTTTTGGCTTAGCATACCCTTTCCTTATAACCCTGTATACTATTACTTATTTGTTGTATTTTTGCTTTTTACTATGGTTTGCCTAAAATAAATGACTAAATTTTATTTATTTTTGTCTGTTTCGTCCTCTGAAATGAACAGAGACTTTGCACAGCGTACACACCTTGGTTTCTACCGATTTATTATTTATTTGCTGATTATAGATATTGATGATCTTTGACTTGGACCGATCTCTGACAGGTATTTTTTTTTTTGATTACGAAACTGTTGGTCTCTAAAGGCCTCTACAGCTATAAGCGGACTTTGGCGAACGCAAAAGGCGTTGAGCCCTAAAACTATTTTTACGGCGCGAGGGTGACTCGCGCAAGGGCACCGACTGCGGTACGAACCTCGGCGTCACCCGGGAGGGGGATATCAAACTGACCCTGGCACCCCGGAAGGGGTGTGCCCAGAGGCCCTAGCGGTTTGGTTAGTATATGTTGTTAAGCCGTTTAGAGTGAAAGTCTTCTTCTTGAACAGTCGGGTAAAAAGGCAAAATTTCAACAGAGGAATATTGAAACAAATAAATGCACTTGATTGCATCATAAGCTGCAACATCCACCAATATTATGTCTTATCAAGTAAACGCTAAGTTCTACAAGCTGCATGAGGACTAAGTTTGTTTGAGTTTGCTTTATTTATGTTTTTACTATCAGCGCCCCGCGGTTTCACCCGCTTTTCTATAGGAACGGTTAATGAAATTAAGAATGAAAGTAGCCTATGTGTTAATCCAGGGAATAAGCTACTTCCATGCCAAATTTCATCCAAATCCTTTCAACCGTTACAGAGTTGAAAGATAACAAACATACTTACATACTTACACACCTACACATAAACTTTTGCATTTATAACATTAGTGTGTTAGCGGATCTAATCGGCGTCGCATGAGAACGGATCATACATTTTGTTTGGTTGTTGGTTTTGTTTGGTTAGCATAAAAATGACTTTCATCAAAAATATGACTCGAAAACCCAAAGTAGCATTATGTTTATTACCTCATATTTATCGGACAAACAAACCAGCTGCTTCACAGTATTTTTTTTTACCGATTTCATAGTTGATCCCGTAGTAAAAGTTGTCCATAATTAGTACAAAGAGCTCCTTTCGGCGTAGTACCGCCGTTCCGTGTAGCCCAGAAATTCGTTAGGTTTTTACATATTATGTACTGTGTAATAATAATTTTAGCACGGCAATAATAATAAGGCACGTGCTAATTTATGATTGTAGCACAATTTGTGTATTTTTTAATGTCTCCTAATTAGAATGCGAATAAACTTTTATGGATCCGTATTCGCAGAAATCGCTTCTGCCTTTTTAGTCTGAATATAATGCCTTGTCCTCGTTTCATGTTAAGCTGGGTCTACTGCGACATGGTACTAGGGTTGCCATCCGTCCGGGTTTCCCATGATTTGTCCTAGCTTAGAGAGCATCCGGGGAGCCTCCAGGAGGGGCTTCATTTGTAGTCCGGGCTTAAAAATTTAAAGTCTTGGGCGGCCCGCGACACACGCACTGTGCCCGCACGTCACGATCCACCTACGAACAGCCTCGCTAAATTCACCGTCCCCCCACCCCTCCCGTCGCTGTTTAAAAAAACCTGTCCGGGTTCTGGGCTCTAAAATCCGGGGTTTTCATGCGTCTTGTCCTGGTTGGCTAATTTTAGAGTTGGCATCCCTATATGTTACTAACAATATTTTGTTAAATAACTGTGTTACATAACATTTATGCCCCAAATGATTGATGACTTTATGACTGTACAACACAGGTATAAAGTACAAGACAGGTAGGACTCTTTTGTTGAGTCCGAAATTTTGGGTGGCATTGAACTGTTATGGGCAAGCGTATCGCTTAACATCAGGTGAGCGACTTGCTCGTCTCGTCAGTCAATACCATACAAAAATATATATTAATTTGAAAAATAGTATTTTTATTTATGCGTTTTATCTATCAATTTATTTTAAAGGGGAAGGGGTTAAATTACCTCTTTTAATGAGTCTTACAATGAGATCAATGCTTTCCGCGCCTGATGTCGGGTTGACTGCCGGTTGACGAAATTTAAAACATTCCACCATATATATATAACTATCTGCGCCCCGTGGTTTCACTCCATATCCTACAGAAACCGTTCATCTCATTTCATTCAAATCGGTTCAGCCGTTACAGAATTGAATGGGAACAAACACACTTACATACTTATCTTCTTACATACTTACACAGAAACTTTCGCATTTATAATATTAGTATGTGATTACAAAAATCATAAACACTGTTTGGTTTAATTCTGATCAAATTTGGTAGATATTTTAATGTATTTATAGAGTTTAATAAATAGTATGAAGATTTTTATCTGCCAAAAAAAACTAAAATCAGTAGGTACTCACGTAGATTTCTATGGATGTTTTTTTTTTTTTGGTTGTGATACTCAACACTTACTTATTGTTACACATATCGTCTGTCTGCACATATGACGTCAGCTATAAAAGGAAACATTTTCGAAGTGCTTCGGGTATGCAGTACGACCAACTTATCCCTAGACATGGTCAACTTATCGAACTAATATTTCCTACGAGTTGCGATCAGTCATATTCAGATAACCCGATAGTGGCTCATCTCTATAAATAGGTTGGTATCATAATACTTCCGAATTCTCGGAAGGTCCGACCACCGCCTTTGACTCTGAGGTCCGGGGCCGTGCGTTGAAGTCTTTTGTTCGGAGAAATCGACACGATAATAATTCTCACATATATGTATTTTAGAAGATTGTTCTAGAATTTTACGATAGTAATAGCACTAAAGAGCTGCTTTGTGATTTCAAATTATCCATTCCATTCTAATTCAGATATCAAAAGAGCATTTTGAAATGAAAGAAATTCAGAACTTAAATCTATAATTTACAACATTTATAGAAAACGGAACGACTGGACCGATTTTTATGAACTTTGATTTTTTGGATTTTTCTGCGCCCCAAATAAAAGAATAACTTTTATAACATCAGAAAAAAACAAGGCTTGTATGAAGAGTTTAGCGAGGCCGAAGACCGAGCTTGCATCGCGTACGAAATCGCGGGCATCAGCTAGTAATTACTAAAAAACTTACCGATTAATTTAATAAAGTCCCCACTGCCATCAAAGTAAATACCTATACTTAATTACTTTAACGACAATCTGAAAGCTAATAATACGAAGGTATTCCTTAACATCCAAAAAACGAAAAAAGAGACCACCACCTAAGAAAAAAGGTGGGGTGCCATAATCCCCACGCTTTCCAGGCAGATAGGGGATCGCAGAATGCTCACCGTCTTCCCTCCGTCTTCCGTCAGGCTTGTGGTTCTGGTCGCAGTTTTAGAATATACTTGTGCCCTTATCGCTGATAATATATTTATAATAAAATATAACGTTTATTGCATAAAATCCTAAGTTAGCCTCAGGTGAAACGAATGCTTAGCCCGATGTAAAAAAAAATATGTCCATACCAGGATAGTCTACCACTACACTACACACTACCACACTTAAATTTTTCAATCACTAGCGCTACTTGCAGACAAGGTCAAGCATTTACACTACAGGAGGTTATAGAACACACAAACATACATACTTACTACACCCTAAGAAGAATTAAGCGGGTGGGTTTGTTTGAAAAAAAATGACGTGATTTGACACATTTGACTCACTCTTTTAAAAAGATGTGATCGTTATCATAGTCGAAATAACCGACTCAATGTATTAAGATTGTTCCCATATTACTAAAATAAAAAGTAAAAATAAAGTTAAATTTAATTTAAGACGCACGTAAATTAAAACTTTCAACATTTTCATAAGAAGATATAATTTTACCATTTAGCAGGTGCTATCAATTAAATCTTTACTAATTTAAACAAGGCATTTAGTAAATTTCGAATAAAATTATTGAAATACAGCCTCGGTGATATATTATTTCCTGTTCGGGGTCACCGCTACGAATATAACATAAAAAGTCAAATAATACATAAATAATGCCATTTAAAAAGTCGTAAACGACGTGCGTATGATTAAATTAAAATCATAATTATAAAATAAATTTATTGTCAAAGAACACCTGTTCGAAATTTAATACGGTGTCGTCGCTTCGACGTAAATCAAGTCATTAAATTTAATTTAATTTGTCCAATGTCGGTGTCAAATTACTATTTTATAATCATACATTTTGACATTTAGATACGTTTTATGACTTTATGTGATAAATAAACACAAAAGACATGATATATCTTGTAAAAGATAACGCTACTTAGGTACTTATCTATCCCATTCAAACAAGCAGGTTGAATAGACAACGTTTGACCTATTCCAAAATTTACTTTATTTTCACTTTGCGTGGTCTGAGGTCCGATTTTGGACATTTAAGGGGACACTTCTGTACTGTTATAAAGTTTTGAAGAAAAAATAAAGTACGAATTTAAAAAGAAAGTGAAGCGGCATAGTACCTTTAAAATATTTCCTTGATTGACCATGGAAGATATCACAAAAGGAAAAAACGAATTAAAACTAACACAAACAAGAATAATGAACTGAAAATGTACAAGGGAATAAGAAAACAAACAAAATTGCATATTTTAAATACATATTTAAAGCAATTTTCATTTTTATATATCACCGAAACTGTCAGAATTCGTTCGTAGATCTTTTGTTAAGAGTATTTATAATTTATACTAGCTATTACCCGCGCCTTCGTTTGAGTGAACCTACACAAAAAAAGTAGCATTGATGTCCGTCTCCGACCCTTAAGCTATATACAGGGTTATAAGGAAAGGGTATGCCAAGCTGAAAGGGGCTCATAGTACCCATGATTATGAAAAACTTTTACTATGGAACCAACACTGAAATCGAAAAAAAAAACAGCTGTTCCATACATTTTGTCGAGTGTCATTGACATTTTTCTATGGAACAGCTGATATTTTTTTCTCTATTTCAGGGTTGGTCCCAAAGTAAAAGTTGTTCGTAATTACGAGTACTATGAGCCCTTTTCGGCTTAGCATACCCTTTCCTTATAACCCTGTATATCTATGCAAAAATTCAGCTTGATCCGTTCAGCCGTTTAGCCCTGATAATGCGACAAACACCCAGGCAGAGAGACAGAGAGATGGATAGACATAGAGACAGAGTTAGATTCGAATTTATATTATTAGTTAGGATTATCCTTCGCAGTAGATCGTTCCGAAAAATGTGAATTCTGAATCATGGTATTCATACGATTCGTTGCGCGTCATCATAATCATCAGCCAGAAGACGTTCAAATGCTAAAGTGAAGCCAAGGCCTAAGGCTAAGCCTCGTTGCGCGCACATTTTGCCAATTACGTTTTTGTTCCTATTTTCTAGACTTACAGATTAAGTCAGTCAATCAAGTGGATATTTCCTGGTCGAATTGATCGAGTGGTGTGAGCGCGATGTTTCGCCTTGGATAGGTCAAGTGTCGTCTGGCGAAGTACCTCGCGCTTCCGCGTATTCGCAGGAGTTGGTTTACACTTTCCACATGCTTAGTAAATATGGCTCCACTGTATGTACCACGGTATGTAGATTTGATTGTGTGCAGCAGCAGTAATATATTGTTTTTTTTTGTAATTCAGCTCCACGGTTCGTGCCCTTTGTCAACTTGTAATTTTTTTTGTCAAGTATTGTCAATCCCTACTAATCTCTAATGGGAAAGTGTGTTTGTTGGTTTCTCTTTCAAGCAGCAACAGAGCAACGGATCGACCCGAATATTTGCGTAGATATGGTTTAAAAGTGACATAGGCTATTTTTATTCCTGGTAAATGTAAATTTGGTAAATTTTTCACGCGGTTGAAACCGCGGGGTTCGCTAGTATAACTTAAAATAAAAAACTACAAAATACTTAAAATACTTCACATAGATAGGATTGATGGATGATTTTTTGTTCACACTAGGCTTAGCAAGCGCACCACGACTAAATCTACTCTACGGCGTATCAGCCCATTAGCTATTTGGGTTCAATTTTGGATGAATGACCGTTTCAGAGACACGATATTTCGTATTTGCTTGTCAGTTCGAAGTCGTAAAGTCTGATTTCGAAGAATATCTCAGAGGTAGAACAGCGCTGTTTGTTATACAGCATTATGCTGGGTTGAGGTCATTTTGTGTGACACGTAACATTAACTAGCTTTAGTAATTGCTCACCTGCCTACCCTACAATCCTGCATTAACGTATGTTACTGTTGTTGCAAAATTAATTTATATTCCTTTTCTTTTTAATTGGCTTTTGCCCACCGGCTTCACGAACATTAAACTGGGAAAGGCACTGACAAAATGTAGATGTAAATGGCCGAAAGCTCCAAAAAGTCTTACATTTCAGGTTCAGATTCAATTACCGATTTTAGAGGATCATTTACATCATGTGACATCATTACCAAACACATAGCAAGTTAAACGAGGCAATGAAGACGTGTTGAAGGACTAAGAAGACGTATCTACATGTCTTTTATTGGTCGTCCATTTTATAAATCTATACCTATACAAGGCTTTGTCCTGACTGACTGACCTAGAGACAACGTACAGCCTAAGCCGCTGGACGTAGAAACTTGAAATTTGGAGGGTATGTTTATTGAAGGGTGTAAATGCACACTAAGAAAGGATTTTTCGATAATCAATCCCTGAGGGGGGTGAAATGGGGGGTTAAAGTTTGTATGAAACTTTTTATTCTCTGGTTCGATTGATAACAAACTTGGTATGAATACTCTACAAGAAAAATAAATAGATACGGGAATCATAGCTTTTTCAAAATCAGCTCCAGTTAGTATCAAAAAAAAAAAAAAAATTTTGGTAATAGTTTCGGGGTAGCTTATGGCATGGATTAATACATAAACTATTTTATCCCGGTAAAATATATAGTTTCTTTGTGATAAAGTATAATTATTAACCTCCATAGTAGCTCAATGGATTATTGTTCCCCAGAAAAACGCGGGCGAAGCCGCGGGCAGGAGCTAGTAATTAATGAACGTGGTGATAATAAAGAAAATAAATAGTAGAGACTTCACAGCGCACATTGCTACAATTTCGCAACAAAGCAATGTTACAATGCAATACATTACAACACCTAAATTCCTATACAAGCCTATACTACCTATATACTATAACCATGTATAGAATAATATGAACGGCGGGCAAGGCATGCAATGTAGATACCTTTTCTGTGCCTTAATGCAGAACGGTAGGCGACAACCCGTCTCAGTGTGTCCTTACGCACACAAAGAAGAAGGGATAGGGCTTTTCCATACCGACCATTATGGACCAGAAGGTTTTTTTAAAAATTAATTCTCTAATAGAGGATGAAAGTTGTGTTTTTATTTGTGAATTCGAAGGCCGAGCTTCTGTCCCGAGCCTTAAACACGCTTACGAAGTCGCGGGCATCGGCTAGTTTTCTAATAAGTATCTATGTTTTATAACGATGACAGCTCAGTGGTTAGCATGTTCGGTTCAGAGCATGAGTTCTAATCCCAACAATGAGCTTGAGCAACCGGTGAAGTAAAACATCTCGAAAAAACCATAGCACTTTATAGGGTAATTTCTAGTAGTCGTCTGGTTATATGCCACCCTCAAGTTGAGAATCTGTCGTAAAGCATCTATGTGTTCCGCTTAGCTCAGCTAAGGGACGTCGTGTTCGAAAACGTTAAAATTAGAATGGGAACTGCAAGGCTTTCAGTGAGGTGGGGTATAGCGGAACACATAGTTAGATGCTTTACGACAGATTCTCAACTTGAGGGTGGCATCTGAGTTGTGACATTTAAGTTCCTTCTCCCGGACCTCCTCCTGTAATTTACTGTTTTATTCATCATCATCATCATCATCTCAGCCACAGGACGTCCACTGCTGGACATAGGCCTCCCCCTTAGATTTCCACGAAGAGCGGATGGAAGCGGCTCGCATCCAGCGCGTTCCTGCGGTCTTTATCAGGTCGTCCGTCCACCTTGTGGGTCCGACCTGTTTTATTGCAATGCCCCAAAGTTGTTTTTTTTATTTTATTTGCCACGAAAATCTAGATGAAATTCTAAAGTGTTCATCCTTGTAAAGTATTCATTCTCATCATGAGCGCAAATTTGCCATTTTGACTTTGTACAATAGTATTTTTTTGCACTCTTCAAGCGGACTCGTGATTTGCAATATCGATGGGCACGAGTTTGTAATGAAAATACGAGTAAAGAAACAAGTCGTTTGAATTCGACCGATCAATCGAATCGATAGAACAAAAACTTCACAATTTAATTTAAGTTTGCGGCTGCAGATCTACAATAAAATACTCTCGACCGTCCACGTCGCTATTTAGTTATTTATCCACGTGGATTTTATTTATAACTGTGCTATTTTAATAACACAGTTTTTCTGATTCATGTCACCTTAAGATTACGTCAGGTGCTATTATTATATTTTTCCTCTATTCCCTTCGGTAAACCCAGTACCTAACTTACAAAAAATATAAAGTTAACTTCAGCCATTGTTTTATTTACCGCCAGGACTTCCTCGAAGGACCGTTATACCTACTGGGTAGCATCATAAATTATACTATTTCGATAGCAATTAAAATTAATTTAGAACGTTACGAATTAATTTCCTAGTATGTAAATTAATAATAATATATTGTACTATCATTTTACAAGAGCCAGTATGCACGCACCGCTAGCGTCGACCGCGCACGTTGCCACCATGTCTGCGCCGGCGCACGCAGACACGCGCGCGTGAAACTCGATCCACGCACACTCACGCACCGGGGAAAATCGGTCCACCTCACCTACGTAACTTGCGCGATACATGCCTCGCTTTTTGTCGATAAAATTGCTGTAAAATTATCTCTGAGCGAGTAATCAACACAGGAAGCTGTTAAATGCTTAAAATTACTATTTTAAAGATTTTATGCTCAATTAAATTATATTAAATGACTCGGCTAAGTCTTAAAATAGCCAAAACCACTGAAGGACAAGCAGCAGCGTCATCTTAGTAAACGGTGAGCGTTCTTCGATTTCCAAGCCTCCTGCCAGGCGTAGTGACTATGGCAACCCACCCCTATTCCAAGGGCGTTGAGTTTGTTCAACAGTGAACGTCTTGGATGATGTGGTGGTGGAAATTATATTATTTCTCAAAATATTCTCAAAATATTACAAATAATATAATATTATTTTAATAATATAATATTATTTGTGGTTTCAAGTATTTTATGCAATGGTTTCTTGTGAGTACTTATATCAAACTAGCAGTGCCCCTCGGTCCTACCCTCTATGCTATAAAAGAACCGTATATTTTTCTTTATAAGCACATCTATGTCTATCTATCTTATCAGTCTGTATCTACCCACTGCTGGGTATAGCCCTCCTTTCGTTCACGCTATCCTTTCTAGTCCTGTGTGAGTCTCATCCAGTACTTCCAACTTGCTTTACGATATCGTCTGACCATCAGGCTGGTGTTCACATCGGTAACAAATGGTAAAATCTGTATATGTGAGTGGTGTATACTTATACAACCATCTACCAGAGACAATAAAAATTGCAGCTTCCAACAATATATTTAAATCAAATCTAAAGCTACTCCTACTCAGTAAGGCCTGTTACTCAATTAAGGAGTACATAAATGATATTTTATAGCCTTTACAAACTTAGTATGTACCTATGATGTACCTAATATGTAATTAAGTGATATCTTGACCTGAAATTTTTATAATTTATTAATAAATAATCTGAATCTGTATCGAAATCCGTTTAACCTTTACGGAGTTCAGCGGGAACAAACACTTTTTCGTTTTAATTTATTCGTTTTTTTAATATTTTATTCAGTAGCGTAGAAGACAATACTGAATGGTAGTTTGTATACAAGTCACAAGCACCTTGCGTAATAAAAACATTAGTTTGCATGCAAATTGTAGGACTGTCCCTGTGAAGGTACGTTTTAGCGCTAGCCTGAATAGCTAGACGTCAGTGGTTGCGTGCAGCGGTGCAAGCTACTGGCATAGCTTAACGAATATACTTGTGTTTCATCACAGGGTAGTTAAAATCCGGCCAAGTGGGAGTCGGACTAGCGCACCGAGGTTTCGTACCAAAGTCCAAAAAAGTGTTTTCCTTAAGTTCGGGATCTTATCGCGAGCCCGACTCACACTCGACTGATTTTGTAACTTTATTTTTTATTTATTTTTATTTAGGGGTACAAAATATTGTTGAAACATTTGTTGATATATTATAGAGTCTGCACTATAATCAAACTAAGTTTAACGCTTGTTTATGTTACTGTTACTACGATAGATCAAAAACCAGAAATGTCGATAAAAATTCGTTTCTTGTATCGATCTCAAGCAACTTTTTTAAACTAACGATAAAATAAACAAAAAGCATTTACGTTTAGCATTTATAATAATGATGAGAACTGTAATAATTATTCATTCGCATGATGTGTAATTCTATATGACAATTCCATTCCCAAAGGTAGGTAGGTAAAAAGTACCTATTATTGTTATGAAACATGTGAATGAATTTATCCCTGACTCTTTCTATTCATAACTATAAATAAGTCATTTTAAATGCGGAGTTCCCAGAAGAGCGGAGTCATCGTCTAAAAATTTACTATGATCAATTAATTACAATATGCAAAATTCCATGTTCCATACATGGAATTTTGCAGAACTAAAATCTCTAAGCTCTCTCTCTACGTGTCTTTTATTATACTATGAAAACTGACGTGGTTTTGATACATTTTGTTTTAATAAAACGGGAATACTCACGTTAAATTGAGTTGGTTATTCCGACTATAGTTTCAGTCACATTCGGTGATCTTTATCAAATAATGCTAAGCGAGACTCGCGCGCTACCTCGTCTTGCCTTGCACTGCGGGCTACGGCGCGTCGCGCGCGTGACGTCAATGTGATCGAAACTATAGTCGGAATAACCGAGTCAGTTTAACGAGAGTATTCCCGTTTTATTAAAACAAAATGTATCAAGTTTTTATAGTATAATATAATAAAAGACACGTAGAGAGAGAGCGCTTATCATTGAAATACGAGATATATATAAGTTATATATGAAACATATGTTAGTATTTCTGTTTTACGAAAACCAAATATAAACAACGATGTATGATACGTACTTTATCTCTACGTTCTGTCATAATATTCTTTTTATTTCGTTAATTAATTAATTTAACTGTCTTGTCCCATAGTGTCTCACAGAAGTGACATGACGGTGGCGAATTTAAATCAGACCCAGAATATCTTCCTTGCAAAAACTGGGTAAAAATATTATCAATAATATGAACATGAAAATTGTTATAGAACATTGCCATTGTAAATGCCTGTTTTTCCCTATTTTGTCTTTCTCTCAGTGGTTTTTTTATCTGCAAAAATGTTGAAAATGCGTGATCGACAGCACGGCCAAGTGTACAGTATTAATACGTTTGAAAACTGATCTTTGAACTAGTTTGTTAGTTTCCGAAAAGTCAGCGGTAATCCTTTTCACTCGTGAAAAACACGAGTGAGTGTTGTTCCCTACACGCTGCCGTCTGCGGTTACGCGCAATTTTATATTTATCACAGCTTAAAAAAAAATATGTTTATGTACTCATCGACCACATTGCGGCCGTGTCTTCAAAAAGATCTGCGTAGCCGTTTAGTTGTGAAAAAATAAAAATAAACAAACGGAGGGACAGTGAGAGAGCGTCACTTTTGCATTTCTATGTAGATTTTTGAGCAACATAGACGCGTTTTTGTAGTAGTTAGCCATCATCGTCATAGAATTTTCCCGCATTTATTACACACATATTTTCCATGGTCCTCAATGAGTATAATTACAGATAATTGCCTACTTGGGTCCGTAGAGGTACTTCGTTAAAGGTAATGGTCGCTGTCGGCTCGTTAGGGTATCTGCTGGGTTCTTTATGGTGATAAATCAGCGTCAAGATTCCAACAAAACTCTACCAGAACTTGAAAAATTTACCTCGTTTTTTATATCATTTGTTATACAGGGTTATAAGGAAAAGGTATGCTAAACCGAAAGGGGCTCATGATTGTGAACAACTTTTTCTACGGGACCAACCCTGAAACAGAAAAGAAAAAACAGCTGTTCCATTCATATTGTCGCGTGTCATTGACATTTTTTTATGGAACAGCAGCTTTTTTCCCTCGATTTCAGGGTTGGTCCCATAGTAAAAGTTGTTCATCATGATGAGTACTATGAGCCCTTTTCGGTTTAGCATACCCTTTCCTTATAACCCTGTATTTAGAATAGGTAATAAATAAGGTAAGTAATGCTGTGAAAAAAATCACATCGCCCAAGTGCGAGTAACAGATGCGTACTGAATAAAAACCCCATATCAACATTGTGTATTTAGCCAGTGTCGAGTTTATGACATTTCAAGTAAATCGCAATATTTCATATGAAAAACCAGTCTGAGGCACATTCAAAGTACACAATTTTAGTTGCGGTGCAGTCCAAGTAATAAATAAATAAATAAATAAATAAATATCTGGGACATTATTGCACACACGGTCATCTGACCCCAAACTAAGCAAAGCTTGTAATATGGCTGCCAGAGACTGATATACGTCCATAGATATTTTTAAATACATACTTGTATAGATATTAACACCCAGACATAGAACAAACACGAATATTCATCACATAAATGTTTGTCCTAGATGGGAATCGAACCCACGCCCCCAAACACAGAAGGTAGGTTCACTACCAACTGAGCCAACGGGGCAGTCAAAAGCAGTTCCAGTTAAGCGTTGAAAATGTTATTATGACCATCCAAGTAGTTTTGGAAACATCAAAAAACTCTATAATATAAACCCATAAATAATCGGGTTAAAACCATCGGGTTATCGGCAGGTATAGCGGGGCGCGTCTTTAAGAGTCGATCGTAAACTATCTAAACCAGCGAAGTTTCTATCGCAACCGCCGCACTGTTCATTAGAATTATTAATATTTACCTATACCCAGATCGAAATCTCGACGGCGCAAAATTAATCGAGACTCAAGGAAATCCAGATTTAATCAAAGATACAAACGCCTTTCACTGGACTAAAGCTCTTTGCACACGATGATGTTAGCTTGCGTAAACACTAATCGGCACTTGCGCCAGTGTATAAATGTGAATGTGTTTATAATTATTATTTATTTTTATTTAGGCCTAAACCGCATTGGTAGATGATTTGCTATCTGTCACTGCTTTGAGTAAAAGCAATTTTTTTAGTTTAGCTTAGCTCACACAATCGAAGTTTTTAATTATATATGAAATTATTACTGAGGGTGATAATAAAACTTTTTTTGCAATTTTTTCTTTATTACAACAGTTAACATTACTTAAATAAATAAAAACTTGCCTGAGTCAACACAAGAATTAGTGTCATTTTATACCATTAAATTTATTGAACGCCCGAGCGAGACAGGTGTTTAGCTATTCGGTCATGAAACAATGTGACAACTGGAGAGGTGCTTTTGCAAAAGTTTCGTGTGTTTTAGAATACATTTTTTCAAAGACTGAGGTAGCAGATAGCTTATGAAAACACTGAACAAATCATATGCCAGTGCGGTTTCGGCCTAAGCAGAATATATACTCGTAGATAATGTTTACTTGAGTAGGATTTTTTGTCATGCCAGCTACTGCGCAAGTGTGCATCGTCTACAACGAGCCTAAATACATTGGCAAACGTTCTTGCGACATTAATTATTTCCGACGTATGAATCCAGAAATAAATAAAAAAGAAGCGTCAATTAGTTCCTGGTCTACGACTTTTTAGCTAGCCGCACATAAAAAAATAAACTGTAGTTAAACTGAACCCCAATAACTTCACAAACGTTGCACAGATTCTGCCCATATTCGAATGTAAAAATTGTATTAAAATTACCTACTTGCCAACAAATTTTCATAAAAAAATAACACAATTGATCGTCGGACAATTGCATAAGACCTACATGTATGTAAGTTTGTAGGTACAAAGACACATAACTGCAGATTTGCTCCCATTGTCTCTTAGATCTTCGCCTTAGTCAATAAACGACTCATCTGATATACACATAAGTTGGTCCAGTAGAGTAGTTGGACTCCAGCGTCACGTTTTCAAGATATACGCTTTCTAAGTAACACTGGTGGCGCCGCCGGTAAGTTGACTTAGAATGAAGTTGTAGGTATGAGTTGGCTCTAAAAATATTGTTTTACTGTAAAATATTGTGTAACTTTGAAAGCGTATACTTTGAAATGCGTCGCTGGAGTAGATTTTGTGTTATACAAACCTTGCTCGTTTAGTGTCAGCTTACGATTCATATAGGATTTATGAGTATAGTCGCTATTTGGAAGAAAAAACAAGATGGCGGAGAGTAAGCCAAAATCTTCAAAGCCCTCTAATCGCACTAATATTATAAATGCGAAAGTTTGTGTGTAAGTAGGTAAGTATGAAAGTGTGTGAAAATTCCCGTTCAACTCTGTAACAGTTTTACGGATTTGAATAAAATTTGGTAAGGAGGTAGCTTATACCCTGGATTAACACAAAGGCTACTTTTTATCCCAGAACAATGTTCGGTTTCTGTAGAATAGCGGGTGAAACGGGGCGCAGCTAGTTATCTATACAAAACTGTCTAGTCAATAACTGACAATCAACGCACAGCCTAAACAAGAGAGGGTTAGGAAGGGTAGGGAGGGGACCAGTGAGAAAATGTTTCGAAAATCCAACCCTAAGCGGCTCGTATATACGAGCCGCTTAGGGTTGGATTTTCGATTTCGGAGCGTTATGAGTGTGAAGCGTTATTTATTTTTATTTATGTGAAGCGTTATTTATTTTTATTTATATAAATAAAAATAAATAACGCTTCACACTCATAACGCTCCGCTAGGTTTCCCTGTGTCGGGGTTGGATCATGGATCACCCAAAAACAGGGAAAGGCCGTCGACCAAAGTATGAATGGACGCGCCCTAACCACACAACTTCCTTAAAAATAACAAGTCAAAACAATCGAACTTAGGCTTCAATACGTAATTAAAAGTTTGTATAGTACATTTGTCACAAAAAAGAGATATGCTAGGCGCCCGTGCTAGGCCTGCTGGTAGGGACAAGCTCTCTGGGTTGGCAATTTTCGGCACATGGGAAACTTAGTATGAGTTCTGGGCGTCATTTATTTATTTTACCCCTCTAAAAGGGTCAATTCTTTGCGTTTAATTGGTTCTTAATAAAATCGCGTCAAAACAGGAAAACAGCTCTCTGTGGGTACTAAGGAGGCAACGTAAGAATAATTGTTACGTAAAACCACCTTTTTATTGCGTAAATCTAAAATCACAACTATTACATTTTCCTTGAGGAAGACAATTAATTAGTTTATTTTACGTTTAAATTGATCCGAATATGGGCTCGTTCAGGGAGACGCGGGGCGGTGTGCGGCACATTTACTCCGTTTACAGAGAAGCAGCACGTGAAGTGGCAGGTAGGGCCCGCGGCATCGCCCGCTCAAAGACAAACAGTATATGGCAATGCGTACTCTCGTTTATGAAGCCGCGGGGCGTCGTGCGTCGCGTGGAGAATGACAGGGTCTGCCCCGGCGATCGCTTTTGGCAGTCTTCTTCGGTTATATCTGCTGCGGCGCACGCGGCGGTGGTCGCAGCGTGCTCTGCCGCGAGTACCTTTACATATCCAACATGAACACGCTTCTACCTACATGAACATGAACATCCGGCTCGAATTATGTACGATATCTAACCCTATCTTCCTATAGTAGCAGCAGGTGCGTGGTGAGGTAAATGAAATAGCAGTTAAGTGCAACGACACGTTTATATAATAACTGGATGGTAGCTACAATGAAAATACAAATGTATGGAAAATGATATAAAATAATGAAAAATAGGTCAAAAGAGCGACGCGCGCCGGCTGCGCAGCCGCCTATATAGCCTCTCCTACCAATCCCACCTATGAGGTGGCGCGATGGCAGGAAATTCGCAAGTGTGTGCGTGCACACATATGTCGCCGTCCGCGTCAACATCTAATATACTCGTATTTGCATATGTTTGATTTGCCCGCGCAACTCGACGCTGTACGCCTCACGCCAAACCCCGCGTCTCCCTAAACGAGGTCTTATGCTGACAAAAACATTTGATTCATCAACACGTCATGACATCAACACGAAGACACACACCGACGCAGCAACGTACCATCTTACCATTCATACATTTATACTTTTTGTTTCGTATGAGTTTTTTTATTTCACCATAGATATAAACTTCTGGATGCCTGATTCGATTTATATGCTTGTGGTATTGCCCTGATGCCGGGGCACTAGAATACAGCATCGGTATCCCCTGCCTATAGTAAGAGTCTACTAAAAGGGGACCTCTAGGCTCGAGGGTGGTTGGAGGTGGGGTAAGCGAGCCCGGGAAGGACGATAGCGTCGAGTGGCGGACGCTGTTGTAGGTTCAGGCGTCTCACGACAGTTGCTAGCTGTCCCTGGAGAAGCTGAAGCGTGGTGCTAAAGGCTCCGGTACGTTCCTTTGGAGATCCCGGAGCCCTCGGTCAACCACCAAGGCAGGCCAGCGGGTTTTAGTGGGTATAATCCCACATAGCCCGGCTGCACCCCAAAGCAGTCAGCATCTAGTGAAGACTTCCCGCTCGCAAAAAAAAAAATGATGCCTGTGGTATCGCTAGAATCCTGGCTGTTGTAGACTGATAATGAACTGATGAAAACTTGCATATATTACTTATTTACAATATTTACACGTAGAAGATTCTAGATATGATTTCCGTCTCCAAATTCGCAACTTATATCGATAATAGATAGCGGTCATATTGAAACGACCTAGCTGGAATCGGTTTGCTCGCGTTTTGCCTACTGAATTTTCACACGAGACGACACGACAGCATTGCACGACACCGAGGGCCATACATTTATACTGATCATTTTCGCACTCAACGACACCGCATGCACGACGGACTTATCGCGGGTAACTTTTCGGTTATGTCGTTGGTGCCACTAAAACTGCCGTAGAAACTAGCATCAACTTGCTCACACGATACGACACTTCATTCGGCACTCGCCCGGTGATTGTGTCAACAAAATGAAACAAAAAAGTTAGAATTGACAAAAGTAGCCGTCTATTAAAATCGGAACACAATGAGCGTGCGTGAAGACTACAAGGCCTACAAGCCGCGGAGGAAGGAATTGTCTTGAGGAAAACATACGATGACATTTCGTCTACTAACAGTCTGTGGTATAAAATCGTGTCGTGAAGTGGCTAGTGTGTAAACGCGCTTACAATGAAGTAGAAATATCAACCTCCTACAAAATAGTCTCCTTGCGGCTGTAAATCGAAACACGATCCGAGCTAAATATAGAACGAAAATTATGGATATTGCGTTACTTCACATAATGATAGTTTATTACAATATTGAATGCATACTCTGATAGTATAGTCAATGTTTGAAACCACTTCGAAATACACCAATCTATATTTATAAATGAACCCCTATTCTTCCTGGTCACGCTATAATTTGAAAAAGGCTGGGCCGATTTTGATGATTTATTTTTTGTTGTATTCGTATTTGTGAGGTTGTCTTCACAATTACGAACAAAAACAAAAAAAAAACTCATATAATAATTTAATAATAATAATTATTTATTTATTTGCTACAAATAATAATAAGGGTACATTGTATTATTGTATGTTAAGAATCAATTACATTTGCTTACAAAAAATAATAATTTACATAAATATTATAATTAAACTCTGAAGCATAGTTTTCCACGGTGTAGATAACATAAAAAATCATCGAAATCGGATAAAATTTAGGAGTGGGTACTACGCTTTTTGTATGGACAAGACGGCGGCGGTATGCTCTATTCTTAAATTTAACAGGCCGCGCCCCCCGTAGCGGGCCGCCTCCGGTGAGTGTGATAAATATATTATCGTGGCAGCGAAAAAATGTATGTTAATCTTGATCATATTTTCTGACAGTACGCTTCTAAATCATGTTTTCAATACATTTTCTGTAATCCTTGAAAGTGCGCTTCTATCATAAATACCTATATTGTAACGTGTAATATATGTACATAAAAAATAACTTATTTTAAATTAACTTATTATTTAAATAACCGAAAGAAATGGAATCTTGGAATCCCAGGATTTTGCGAAAACGCCTAAATGGGTGAAATGAGGTATTTCTTTCACTAGGCGAGCGAAGCTGTGCGGGCAAGCTAGTATTTAATAAAACATTTTAATGATACTCATTTTCAAATTTTCGATCACGAAATTTCTTCACTATACACATATAAGAACGCTTGTTCGCAGACCCCGCAACCCGCGTTTTTCTCCAACTTTGGTTTTTGTCGGAACTGCGGTGTCGTAATGTGGTATCTATATTTAATCTCGGCACCGCTGTTATTCTTATGATATGGCGATCACCTCTTAAAATAATTACATTACAGATGATGGACTGCGGTAACAGTCGTCCCCGCATTAGCTACGATCAGAACCGCACAGAATAAGCTAACAAACTGTTGTTTTTTTTTATTCGCCAGCTTCTGGGCAGGCTGAAGCCGATACCGCCTTGTCTTCCGCATTTTTTTTTTCAATAATTTGTTTGCCTCAGTAAAGTGACTTTACTAGAAGTTTTTATGCAGTTTTGGAAACAACACGAAAACTCACGTTTCACTATTCACCAACACTCGGACACTTAATGGATAAAAATCCACACTTTTTATGCATTAACACTCGATACAACACAAGTACTGGAAAATAATTCTATAAAGCGACATGACTTCTTCATGATCCCGCCAAAACTCTCACAACCTATTGAAATGATCCATTATAAATTATTACTTTCTCGGTACCAGATTTGCCACAGACTAAATAACTTTTGTTTCATAATACATTTTCATGATACAACTTTTTAACCGTTTCTCCCAAACAATTTCAGTTGGCAACAGAGCGCGTGCTAAGTTTAGACGCGGTCAGTTTTGTGCAACATGTTGTAAATTTGGATTAAAGGATCCAGACTGCAGCCAGACGAATATATTACATGACTGCGTTTAAGGTGCAACGTTTCGCTCGGCGCGCGAAATTCAAATTGTCTTGCGTTTTTTGTCATTTACAGCTTAATTACTCATCGTAGGTTCATGAAAACTTATTTTGCGATAATAAATAGATTGTTTAAAGAAGTTACACCAACTAAAAATTCAAGTTAAATGCTAGTATACATATGTCACTAAACCAAAAACCAAGATGAAAATCAGCTTATTGAGATTTGTAGCTAAACCAATGTTATATAGGTGATCATTTTACCCGTAATTTCTTAAAACAACTTATTTATTGACGCAAAATTTGTTTCAATAAATCCACGGTGAGTAATTAAGGTGTAATTGACAAAAAACGCAAGAAAAGAATTCCGCGCGTTGAGCGAAACGTTGCACCTTAAGCATTTGGAAATGATTTTAGCAAACGAGACAACCGGTTAAACTCGTTAAATAGCGAGAGAGATGAGCACGCATCGCGCTTCAATGGTTCATCCTTAACTTTTTTGACGCGACTGCCCAAGACAATGTTTAAAAAAACATGACATTTCTGCTACAATCTCACATCAAACATTAGCTATTTTCGTAAATATTCCAATATAATAATAACTAACCATGTCATAAATATTAGGAAATCTACATAATAATATACCTACTACTTAGATATAAATACTTAATTCACCTACGCGTACATAGTACCTACCTAAGACAATGTTCACAATGAGAATTACACACTGCCTACAAACTGCTATGCTGTTGGCAGAATTAGAAAAAAATGCTGTGTATGTTTAATTAAATACAGAAGAAATAATAAGCCCTGGATTACACATAGGCTACTTTTTATGCCGGCGAAATATACTATTCCTATGGTATATCGAGAAACCGCACTAAAGGCCTCGCTACATGGCCTGAGCTCAAATGTCAAAGTTATAACCTCAAATGTCAAAATTATAATTTTTTTTTTTTTTCTTTTTCCTCCTAAGAAGATTTTGGCGTCGCACGTCTTATGCATTTGCCAGTGTCAAGTATCCATATATATTCTCAAGTTTTGAGTAAAGAAGTAATTCTGTTTATAATTATTGTTTGATGTGTCACTATGGTCCCCAACGGCCGCTCTCCTGTCACTAAGTAAAGATAGAAATTCTTTACTTAGTGACAGTTTAAGTTTTTGCGTAGTAACATTAAACGTCTCTCAGTGCGTCTATCTATATCAAAATTATTACTATCATTAATTATTACTCTGTGTTTTTTCTTATGCGTTTTATACCTTTGTTAGTTTGTATTAGTCGCTTGTTGACCAATTAAATAGCGAGACTTAAATGTGTGAAAAATATGGCACGTCGTTTGCCAGCGACGTGGTAGGTACTTCAGTGGAACATAATACCGCAACAATCGCCTTCCGACCCGCGCCAGTGGCCTGTGGTCGTAATGGACAGACTCAGGAATAAAAGTGACACATTTTTATTCCTGACTCTGTGGTTTAGTTTCATGACGTGTCTATTAAAACTGTAGTCTGTCCACTGACGTCTAAAAGACTGCGCTGGTAAAATAGAAATCAGTGAGTTCTGTTTAAGTTATCATTCTCAAAAAAAACTGTATAGACGTTAAAAATTACTTTTAGTTGTTAACTTTTTTATATTTAATTCCCATAATTGGCTCTACACATACACACGCCAAAATATAAGAGAGAAAAAAAAAACATAACATCTCATGTCCTAATTTTTGTATAGACGTTAAAAATTACTTTTAATTTGTTTTATTATTATCAATTCCTGATTACGCCCCTGTAGCATTATCCGGTTCCTCGATCCCACGCCGCGCGGTCTGAGAACATCTTACCATTCTGAAATCATTTATACAAATACTTTATTTATTCAATTCCGGCCGAGACGGGAGGTCCTTTCCAACGAGGTACAACCTTTTCTCGCAAACTCCTTGCTATTGCAACTGGCAGAAAAAAAAGACGACACCCCAATACGCCAAATTTGGTACTTTTAGCGTTTAGGTGTGTTATCATTGTGTTACACTTGAACAGCAATTAAAATGTAGCTTACCTGTTTATGAATAATTAAAAAAAAATGTTTTAATAATTATTAACTTTTGTAATAAATTTATCTAAAAACCTCGTGACATAACTGCACAGGCCGTTATGTTGCGCTGCGTTACAAATTCTAGCAAACATAAAAAGACAACATCCAATACAACACCAAAAAAACGGCCAAGATGAAGCAACCTCTGCTGGATTGAACTGATTTTTCTGGCCCCACAAGTCTAGTGTGTTTAGCCACTTAATAAAATTATAAACAAACTCTTCTGAATGACATCCCACGCCGCGCTCGCGTGAATGAAAAGCCAATATTTATGACATCCTTCCGATAAGAGTTGGAATACGTCCAAACGCAGCCACTGGAGACGGCCGTCGTTGTGCTTTTACAACCGCGAATGTGTAAAGTAACTTCTAAAGAAATGCAACAGATTAAAATTGCAGGTCAAAATAATTCCTTCCGTGGCCCATTTCGGTCATTTTTACCCAACTTCCCAAGAACGAAGCCTGCCCCATATCGGGTAGTTGCCATAATGCCCGGCAGGCGGCTTCGGGATCGTATAGAATGTTCACCGTTTATTTACTTAGAGGTGCTGCCCGTCCTCTGCTGGTTTGGTGTTTACAAAATAATACTTGTTAAATATTTTTATCCGTAACAAACAAGGAACCATTGTTGTACTAGGAACCATGTTTGTCTGTGCGTCAGCATGTCGTAGTCCTTTTTATTCCAAGACCAAAGACTACATGGCTAAAATTTGGTACATTTTTATGTTATTACATCTCTGGTAACGGACTACAAAGAATTGTTTCCCTTACCATGATCATATATGCACTCAACCTTCGATGGCGTATGTGAATCCGCCAACCCGCCCTAGGCCAGGGTGATGGATATAGCCCAATCACCCTTCTAGGGTAGGCCAATATCCCAGCAGCGGGATGTTAAAAAAGGCTGATGTAGAGTTATGCAATTGTTTTTTTTTTTTTCAAATTTGTTTTTTTTTGTGTGCCTTGGTTTGGGATCACAATATTTTAACCATTTAGTAGGAAAATGGCAAAAGCATAAAATGACAAACGGGTCTTAAATTGTCAAAAGAGCAAAATGTCCATGCAACCAACATTTTTCTTTTAATATCGTAATTATCCCGCCTAATAAGGTATCTTGTACTTTATCATGATACTTGTACCTACTTAGGTATTTCCTTGTCTTTCATTATTTGTTGTTATAACAAGATATTATAGTTATAGTTGACTTAAGACAAGATAACAAACTCATAGAAATACGACAGTCTGTGATACTTTCGCATTTATGATCTAGGTGTGAAGCGCGGTGCTTGTTTCTGTGTAGATACAATCTTTAGAGATTTTTATGTTACATTCGCGGTATTGAACTCCCAACAAGGTGTATTCGTGGTGATAATAAACAAAGTTAATGTATGCTGGCTGACCAGACGACGTTGACAACTTTACTTGGCCAGACGTTTGTAACAAGAAAAATACAAATAAAGCGGCGAACGCAGACGGGTAATATTTTTTTTATGTTTTGTGTGAATGCGTAATATTTCATGTTATGTCTTACAACGACGGTACGGTCGTTGTAAGACATAACATGAAATACGTATTAAAATGATAAAATTTTAAATAGCTAATGGCAAAATGGCTACGTTCAAAATGTCTAAATCTAAATGTGAAAAGGTTTAAGACGTCGAAAGCCATTTTAAATAAGTTCAAATTATCAAAATTCGATATGTCAAACGTCAAACGTCTCTCTTCGCTCGCTCTCCTCGAGCGTTCAATGTCGCAGTTAAAACCTGTCCTAGTTTTCGGGGTACTATATTATGTCCCAGCTACTTTTCTATATATCTACTGATTCTAGGCAACGCACTTAATTATAATATATTATATAACATTTTGTACTTAGACTTAAGGACCATCAACATTTTAAACCAAAATATATTATAATTAAGTGCGTTGCCTAGAATCAGTAGACATATAGAAAAGTAGCTGGGACATAATATAGTACCCCAAAAACTAGGACAGGTTTTAACTGCGACATTGAACGCTCGAGGAGAGCGAGCGAAGAGAGCATGCCGCAGCTGCGGCTAGCGAAATGCTAAAAAGTATCTGTGTCATAATATAGTAGCCCCAAACTAGTAATCTGTGCCCCGAACATTCATCTGTGCCCCGAACATTTATCTGTGCCCCGAACACTAGGTTATGTTAGAAATGCGACAAAAAACACGCGAGCCGAGCGAGCGAAGCGAGCTATTGAGCTATTTAATTTTTTTACATTTTAATATGTACCTGACTGTACACAGTATACCTAAATAATATTTTGAAAAGAAGCTAGTTTTTTTAAGCGTTTAAAAAAATTTTTTTTTGTTTGTACATATAAAAGCTCCACGAAACCAACGGCTGGGTAACTAACACGTCACTTGGACTATTATTTCGATGACAGACAGTGATAGTTTTCAAGAAGTGTTACCAGAGAGACGCGCGAGCGTCCTCGTCTTGCCTTGCACTAACCATGAAACAGATCATCGTATGAGATTAACATCAGTTATAGTTGGAAGAACCGACTTATTTAACGTGAGTCGCTAAACCACGTTAGTTTTCACCACAAACCCCACTCGCTGGCGCCTGACTCGGGCCCACGTTAGTTTTCACCACAAACCCCACTCGCTGGCGCCTTACTCGGGCCCACGTTAGTTTTCACCACAAACCCCACTCGCTGGCGCCTTACTCGGGCCCACGTTAGTTTTCACCACAAACCCCACTCGCTGGCGCCTTACTCGGGCCCACGTTAGTTTTCACCACAAACCCCACTCGCTGGCGCCTTACTCGGGCCCACGTTAGTTTTCATCACAAACCCCACCCGCTGGCGCCTTACTCGGGCGCTGACGGTATAAGTGAGAGGGAGGTAATTGTGGATGAAATTTAGCCATTGTTTTATTTTATTTAAGTACATAAAAGAGCACAAATTCCATTAATTATGTAGGTACTTAGAGGATCAAAGTTGTTTGGTATAATATTGATTACTCAGAATAAGGTCTTTGCCTGACCAAATAATATCACAATATCACGTGCATCTTACGCACTGTTATCTTATAATTACGATCAAGATAGCTCTCGTGGTACATTTTTATTTGTTTAGCTGTGTTGTATATTTTAATTTATTGTTTACCTCCACATATAGTACAGTCTATTACGTCATTCTACGAGTAAAATTAAATAGAAGATTGTATTACAAGGGCGTAAAATAATATTTTTACGCCAAGGCGACTATTTTGGAGCCAGAGCGGGGCCATCCTATAATATTTTATTTTATGTTAGTACATAATCGATAATTTATTGTCCTAGTTCAAAACTCATAATTGCCCTCCATGAAACTCCGTTTTAGAAAACCCCTCGCTGCAATCAAGATTCTAGTCTCAATTCCCACGCTTCATTCGGGACACAGATCACACTAGATACCGCATTACGAGATTAGTTGTTCCTACAAAAAGTCACCAAAGTTTGAGGAACGCGCGGGTCGCGGGGAGTGCGACCAAGCGTTCTTCATTCATTGGCTATTTCAAGGTTACGCCTACTCGCGCTCACAACTCTACCAATCAGAATAATTTCTTATAAGTGTATTTAGACTGATCTGTGGTGCGCTTCGAGAGTCCTGAATGCAGAATCTAGGGTGTGATCTGTGTCTCGGGATTATCTCTACCAATACTTCTCGCTATGCTTCGTTCCGCTCGGGATTCAATATAGCGCACGTGACGTGATCTCTATAAAGTCACTCTACTATCCCCTTACCTCCGTATTAACAAACGTCGAGTGCTCTTGGATTAATTACCATGTGTTTAGTCCTTTTCGATCTTTTCGAAATTAGAACTCGATTGAAAAAGACAGAAGACTGAGTAACTTTTCCAAGGTTTATCCGCGTTTATTAATAAGGGGGTTAGTGAATCTTGCTGAAATTTGATAATGTCTGTCTCATTTAGAAACATAGGATAAGCATTTGAAACTAAGAAGTTTACAGTAACATAGAATAGCTTAAGAAACGTTAATGAATAAAGAGTACACTATATATCAGTACTTTTTTAACTCAGAAAATCATGAAAATAAATCGTTTATTAAATTGTGGGAGGTCAAACTCCATATTTATGTTATACAAACTGTGACATCATCTATGTCAATGGACTGTTAACCGGTTTACAATTATGTAATCGTAGGTAACCAAATCGTTATAAAAAAAAAAGTACTTATCTGTAATGATTATCTTACATGTTAAGTAGCTTATATTCTCACCAGTATTCAAATTTTGCTGACAAAATTATTATTTTTTTTATTCCTTTTTGAATTGAATTGAGAATTGAACAGCGAAGCTCGACGAGATAAGAATATTCTATCGCGATATTTTGAAAAAAAAAACGCTAGAAATATTTCCTATCGAGTACAATTTTGACCCAGGATGTGAGCCGATCAGAAAAAAAATTCACACCAAAAAAGCAGTAATAATAAGTACCTAATAAGTTGTCATGAATCTCGAAGTAGGTGAGAATATTGTACGTGAGAGATAGAGGACGATAAAATATCGGACGATCGAGTTACGACATCGATCAGATGACGAGTCTTCAAAGCCTGCAATGGTTGTACCTCTCACTAAACAAAACCAATCTGATAGTACTAAAATTATCTGTCTCTTTTATGTAATATATTATGTAAACATATATATTTGATTTGACTGCCCCGGTGGCTCAGTTGGTAGTGAACCTACGTTCTGTGCTTGGGGGCGTGGGTTCGATTCCCATCGAATATTTGTGTTTGTTCTATGTCTGGGTGTTAATATCTATTTATTTATGTATTTAAAAATATGTATGTACGTATATCAGTCTCTGGCAGCCATATTACAAGCTTTGCTTAGTTTGGGGTCAAATGACCATGTGTGCAATAATGTCCCAGACATTAAAAAAAAAAAAAAAAAAAAAACATTACTCATTGTATTATCATCCCCTGTACGTAGTAATAAGTATTATATTTATTTGGTTATAAGTAAAGGGTATACTAAGCGAAAAAGGGCTCATAGTACTCTTCATTAAGGACAACTTTTACTATGGGACCAACCCTGAAATCGAGAAATTAAATGATTTAATTATGATAAACAATGATGTAATGTTATTTTTTGTCAACAAATTATCAGGTTCGTAATTTTCTTGACTTACTGTCCAGAAATAAGATATTGAATCTGATAAGTGAGAAACAAATAACTTTGTGATTCATGACATTTCTAGATATTCTAAGAAACGTAATGAACTCAAGTGTGATTTTGCAAAAGGAAAATTTGTTTAGCCACACGGTGTGTACACGGCCTTAATTCTCACGTTGTGTGGCGCATTGTAAACTCGTAAAATCAACGAGTCATGGACTGGCCCACAGCGTTTTATGGACTACTTATCTACTTACTTACATTTTCCCACTTTGCTAAGCATGACTTGATTTTAATACTTATCTGACTGTGACTGTGTTTATTTATGCGATAAAATGATGATGACTATGACCATTTTTTGCAATGTTGCTTTACATTAAAATATTTCAGCAATAATGACGATAAGTCTATTATACTATTTTTGATTTTATGAAACCCAAAAAAAAACTACATGCACTAAAAAAACTAAAATATGCAAGAATCAAATACACTGCTTACTGCAATGAATTATCACTGAATTATGACTTGACTTCATAAACAGAAGAAGTCAAGTGAAGAAAAAATTATTCGCCCCCAGTAGCAAGATAATGACGTAAATTATTGTATTAGTGCTTTTATTAGAGTAATAAATCAAAGAACGGCAGTGATAAAATCTTCGTTCGACAAGATTGTCTAGTCAAGTGTCATAGCCAATTATTGACTATTAAAATCACACCAGGGACTTCCGCTTCCTAGTCGGTAGTTCCGGTACATAATAAATTATATTATGCACCTGTTCTTTATATATAGTGCTACTTTTTTTTCATAAGCTTATCCCTCGTTTTTTAATGAAAGTAATTTTTTGATGTTGGAACTTGAACTCTTTGTGGTTTTCCTCAGATATGGATTCATAATGCCACAATGAATCAGCAGTTTTTTAAAATATTTTCTTTGACTACAAATCGAATTCTTAAAAGTCATATAACGCAACTGCTCTCTTTTTGTCATTATTTATAATTAAAAATGTTTCGTTCATTCAAAATTAGAACGTTATCAGCCAGCATCTTTCCCTTTCCGCCAATAATTCGCTCTCGGTTTCAGCGCGGGCACGACCGCGGCGGCGGCGGTCTCTACGAACACGTCAATCGTTAACTACTCTATTATTATGCCGTATTAAATTTATCTCTAGTAATCCAAAGCCCACCTGTGCGGTTCAACGGCACTAGCCAACCAGTCCGTCTGGTTAACCAGCCCGCGCTACTTTACACCTGTCAAATCGATCATCGATCGATTCTGGACCTTATCGCCAAAGTAATAACCGCGCTGTCATCATTAATGAGCGGAAACGGGTTTTGCCGCCAAAGCGCCATTTATTTATTTATTTTTTTAAACTGTATCTCGGTCTGGCTCTGGACGTTTGCGATTAATGCCACTGCTTGCGAATGTAGAATATTGTTTGTTCTGTTTTTAATACACTCTTTTCAGGGTGGCCTGTAGAGCGCCTCACGCTACATCATTATACAGCGCGGGAAAAAAATATTACTTTGGAGAAAATTGCTACACGGAAAATTGCATGTTATTAGCTATTTTTAACATTTTAATTTTTTTTAATGTAAAACTAAAATGGTAATCATACATTTTCCCTGCTATATTGATATAATCGTTAATTGTATAAAATTTGATAAAAGGCCCGGAGTCCGCGGGGCAACTTTGTAAAATAAAAAATAAATCCTTTTTACTATTAACGTATTACTTTCTTAATATATTATTTCTTGAAAAAATTGTCTTGTAAGTTTTTTTTATAAACTGTGCACATATCAAGTTTTCTCGAAAGAATAAAGCTTTATTTAAATAAAAAAATTATACACTGACGACCGGGAATAAATTTATTAATTTACAGTGTGCGCTAGTTGAAATCTTTTTATTATTACTTGATATAAGTATCAAGGGCAAGACCGTTTCAGAACCGGTAAAAATTCATTACTGTTTGATGTTCATCTGTTTATTACCCACGAGTCGGTGAAATGAACACTGGTACAAATGAACTTCGCAAAACAGAAGATAAAGATAAATGTACTTCAATAGATAGACCTTCACACCTTCGCCCGCAATTTCCCGAAACTTCCCACAGATCTGATTGCCATTTAAAAATAGGCAAATAAAATTACAGTTGATTGAAATCTTAGACGAAGCATCATACTGGACAGACCCATGGACGTTGCCGCTCCGACGTTCACATTGTCATGTTTCTCTTTTTATTTCACGGGTCGTCGCATAGAGTAAGCGAGAGAGCTATTGTAAGATGGGCAACCTCGCACTCTGTGTCCACTTTGACCGACTAGTCGGTCACAACATTGCGACCCGTCTTACTAAAAAAGCAAATTAGATCAAAATATCGCTGTGAATACTTAATATTGTTATACATAGTGGCATAATGGCGTGTTGTGCTGTGTATTGTGCATCGAGAACAACGAAGGGGGGAGTAAAAGATCCAGAATTATCATTTCATGCGTAAGTCTTTTTAGCGTTTTTTACCTAAAATAACCAGAATCAAAGCTAAATATTCGTTTCACTTAAAGAATATACATGTTTGAAGTCATACAACTATCACGCAGTGTTATTTAGTAATGAATTTAAGCATTAATTTAAGATAAATAAATGCATTGTTTTACGTGTTCCTGCTAGTGAAGTACCACTGCACGTTTAAAACTTTGTCGATATTTGGTCGATATTTATCTAATAATATTCTTGTAATATCCTACATATACTACATTAAGTGAAACATGAACTGTTAATTCCTTTCCGCGTTTAATCGGCTTGATACGTATTCTATCGATAATTAATTTTAATCTTTTTGAAGCTTTCGCGGCTTGAAATATATGATAATTTGTACCAATGTTGTGTCATGGTTAAACAATTAATTAAAATAAAACATTTTGTTATAGGTTTCCAAAATGTCCGGAAATCAGAAATCAGTGGATAAAGGCTGTGAGGCGCGAAAACTGGGATCCACCTAAATACTCTCGACTTTGTTGAAAACATTTTGAAAACTCTAGTTTTATGACTGGGCTGTCAATTAAAAAACTAGGAAGAATAAAAGAAACTAGGAGACGGTGTAGATACTTATTAACTTTCATAGTTACTATATATAATATATATATTCGTACTATTTACATGGCAATTACGAGTTTCGATGTTCAATAAAGTACATATTTTTGCAAACATTGTGTTCTTAATTTACAAATTCTTAGTTTTGTACACTGTGTACATTTTTATCGATAGATTCTGCACTAGTTTTCACTTCCCTACTCACTAAACGCGCGAACAGAAAGTGGACACGCTGCCAAACGGATCACTCTATCCAGTGTGATACAAGATCCTTGATTGAAATCTTTTTTTTTTCATAATCTGGCTTAAAAAAAATTGGTTCATAAACCGACAGATGGGATTTTCTTGTTTTTGTAACCAGAACCAGTCTGTTCTCGAACGTTCTGCGACTTTCCTACCTGCTTTGGCGACATTTTCCAACGTACACAACGCCAACTTATCTAATCTAATTAACTTAATGTGAAGATTTTATTGTCCATTCACTATGATAAAGGTTTCAGTTAATTGCTGGACAAAGGCCTCCAACTGAAACCGCCACACTGAACGACAATTTCCAATGTTCATCCACCGGCTACCCGCGACCTTCCAAATGTCGTCAGCCCACCTACGCTGCGTCTTCCAGCTCGTGGTTGCCGCTCAAGAACCTTTACCCATCTATTACTCACTTCAATTTGCACACTACTGCTCGTTTATCCATTAGGTAATAGGTTTACGTTCAAAAACTAACGAGGCAAATGAAAATTGAATTTTTATTTACTGTTGTACCTATATATAAAGCAACCTTTTAGCTAAGCTTAGAATTAAAAAAAAACTGTCGTCAATCAGCCTTTGTCGGACGGACTACTTAGTTCCATAATTTGCCCAACTTGACAGTTAAGTCGGTCGGTCTGTAGCCACGAGCACTTCATAAAGTCACCTGACTGGTACAAAGATCTAGTTTTACACAAATAAACTTGAGCTAGTCTGGTCCGTATTACGTATCGCTTTTATGCTAACAGTCCCGACAACCACGGACCGCAGACCAACGAGAGGAAATAAGAGGAAAATATATTTCTCTATCCGTCTTCCTCGTTTCTTAGGCGGTGGTCAGCCAACCAACTTGTTACATGTGTGTAGATCAGCACAGTATAAATACCACTGGCTTTATCATACTAGGTTACAGTCCGCATAAAAAAAAAGTTATAGAATTAATCAACTCGTAAAGCAAGCCTATTTCAAAGGATACTAACTATTACTACGCCTAAAACATATTTAATTGCTCATTATAAATACTTACGAGCATCAAAAATTTGTGTAGATAGACAACTCAAATCAGTTTATTTATTCGGACCCTAGGTTATTACAACACTAAAGGCCTCGCTACATGGCCTGACCTGACATCGTTTGAAAGAGATGGCTATTTATAAGTTTCTGGGGGAGCGAAAGGAAGAAGCTATAACCTTAATAGTTTGTTTCTTTTGCTCCCGTGAAATTCAAGTCCAGCTGTCCCTTTCACACGATGTCAGGTCAGGCCATGTGTAGACACCCTAACTCTTGATCGGGGCCTTAGCGTAAGACTTTTGGGAAGAGACTAAAAGGGGCTTTCGGACTCGGGGATGGTCAGATTTGGGAATCTGACCTACCCGTCGGAGCGAGCCCAGGGAACATAACTGCGCGGAGTGACACACGTCGTTGTATAGGGAGGGTGGAGGGGACAATATCCCGGGAATGTTGCCATAGGCAACATGCTAGAGGGGCACCGGTGCGTTCCTATGCAGATTCTGGTACCAAATAATACTATCCATCGCTACCCGGTTGCTTCTGGCGGAGGCAGAAGCAGAGCGAAATGAAAAGAAGCCAAGCGAAGCGCTTGAATCTCCTGTCGACTCTACCTAACTCTCTTTATGTACTTAAGCGAAAGTGTTCCGTCCTTGAAGAAAAGGCGTCATTTATCATGAAATGGAAAGTGTTAACACAAAAGAAGTGGGTCACGCAAATAGTTACCTATGACCTTGTCTTAGCTCTTAATTTCGTTAAAAATCTTTTGTGATGAACAAAAGCTTTTTTAACTACTCGTGTGACTTAGGTATAACAGTTGCGCTTGTGTGACTCGTCACTCGTCAGTAATTATGATGGTAGTGTCATAGGCAGCGCTGTGAACTGCTGCCATAAATCACACTATCACACTAATAATCTGCAAAATAATATTCCTGGAATAACTTTACTATCGTACGAACAACGTAACTATGAACAAGTTTGACTAATATGGAACCAAATCTGAAATCGCGAATAAATACAGTTTTTTGAAGTGGAGTCGGAGTCCCTGAGTCGCCAAATCCGGGCCTAGGGCTGCGTAGAGGTCGGCCGCAAGGTTGATAGCTGTCCGCAATGCCAAAGTATTATGACAATGCATCCTGAGATCGTTTGCGGAGATAGTCGCATTGTTTGATTTGTCCATCGTGCATTTGCATATCTATTCGCAAACCAAGTCTAACAGAACCTACATAATATATATACAGGGTTATAAGGAAAGGGCTAAAGGCTAAAGGGCTTTTAGTAAAAGTTGTTCATGATGATAAGTACTATGAACCCTTTTCGGCTTAGCATACCCTTTCCTTATAACCCTGTATCTCCTTGGCACAGTTGCCTTACTCGCGCATTTGCAAGTTTTTGTAGATAAAAGAAAATCTAGTATTTAATTACTCTATGATACTATATATAATGTGAATTTCCAATCACAAAATGATGTATATCAAAATACCAGAATATAAAATCAGTTTAAAAAAATAATATCGGTTTGATATATTTTAAAATAACCTTAGTTGTTCGAACAGAAAAAAAGATGAATTAATATATTTTTTGGGTTTTTTAACTTTATAAATGAAAAAACTTTATTTTTAGCTTTCTTTGATACAACATAAATCTACAAGTACTAGCGTAGTGACCCGCCCCGGCTTCGCACGAGTAACTTCACCTGATCACCCGCTGGGCTAATCGGAAGAGACCAAGTTCGGTCGAGCCGCGTTGGAGTCTTTAAGGAACATACCTACATACATAATACCTACATCGTCTCTTGGCTTTTAAGATTTGCAAATGATTTTATATTTTGTCGTTGTTGGTGTGTTTAGCAAATAAACGTTATTATCTTCAATAATGTAACATAGTAGGTACGAGCGAGACAACTAGATGCTACTACTATGGGCCTTAATAACCAAACTAGAAGTAAATGAAACGTTACGCCAAAGCAAACTATCAATAAGTACACTGCAAACAGCCAGCAATCAAAACTGCTTAAGACCAGTTTGAAGTATTTCACAGTTGCATTGCAACACAGCTGCGTCATTCCGACTGGTGCCATACAGTCTACCACCTACATTGCGATTAGCATTACTGCATTCCTGGCCAAATGAGGGAACTAATGGTGGATATCGGTTTTGTATAGAAATTACGGCGATGGCTCCCTCATCCCACACTGATCATAAGTTGGTTGTACCTAGTTGTACTTTAAGGCATTTTAAGACATTTTCAAAGTATAGAGAGTAGAGAATATGTAAACAAAATCATAAAACGGTCGTGTAGTTAATTCCCGTTGGAATAGGGAGTTGTATTGCCATAATACAAAAATAGTAGAGTGCCAAGATATCACCGTAGATAAACAGGCAGTCTTCGTGAGTGCCATTCACAACTGAGCGCTGGGCTTGTGGCCCAGGACCCCTAATCTCAAAAGAGAGATTCAATCTCATTTGGACAAAAAAAAAAACGAACTTCGAGATATCTCATTCTCGATTCTTATTAACGCTAACTTTCGAGATATTCACGATGGCTAGCGTTCGAGATACATCGAGTGGTCGGAGGCAATCTAGACGAGAAACTATATAATACTAGCTGCTCCCCGCGGTTTCACCTGCTATTGTACATAAACTGAATATTTTTTCGGGATAGAAAGTTACAAACTTTCGCATTTATAATATTAGTGTGATTGAAATGGTATTTCAAAGGTCATCGAGAAGTATAAAATATCTGACTCCTATTACTAAGTACTATTTGTAAAATCATAGCAACGCCAACGAATCCTACGACCTCCAACAACTCTACAATATTATTAGATACTTGCCAAGTAGTCGTAGCAGATGCGTCTACAAAACCCGTTCAAATCCGGCTCGAAGGACCAATTATTCCAGCCATGTCTTTTTTTATCTAGCAAGGCCTGTTTTGTCTGCGCCTTGGGTGGTAGCCGTGCAGTCTAGCCCCACGACCGCACTTACTATGCACCTGGTGTACGAGAGTGCGTGATCGGCAATGTGGATGGATGATGGATGTGAGAGCGACGAGGACAGAGACAATGTAGAGTCCACCAGAATTGTTTGCCAGATGTGTGTGGTAGTTGGTGATAGTGCGTTCACTTCGTAATGGAATCTTATGTTTAATTAATAGAGTGCCTTATTAGCGAAGCTTTGGCTTTTTTTAGACACCACTTTCCCTATCATACTATAATCCGTTTGCACACATTCATAACGACCAACTTAAGCTGTACCTCTAGTATCGGATTCCGATTTATTTTCCAAAACATAATTGACCGAGCGAAACGAAGGTATCAGTCTCCGTAAACAAGTCGGCATTTGTAAGTAAGTAAGTACCAACATACATTGTGGAATGCTAAAATAAATATGAATATGAATTTGTTTGTGTGTGTATTTGTCCGACGATGGCATGAGATGAGAACTGTGGATGCGATCTTCATAAAACTTTGTAGGCCATATTTTTTTTGTGATTTCTATCAAATTTTAATACAATTCTTAAGTTCGAATATTACCTAAATCGAACTAGGGGCTGTAAAGTTATAGGGGTCGTGAGGTTTCAGTTCGGCGCAAACTACCAATTATGTACAAAAATAAGCTGTTACAATAAATGTCCATATGTTTTTCCTCAAAGAGGCATGCAAGAATATTGACGAAAATATTTTCATTATCTACGTAGGTATTGAAAATGTAGGTATTTTTCATTTTCTCCCGGTATAGAGCGTTCTTTAATCGACAGTATAGACCGTAATATGATGCAACCTTAAAGTTTTCAGTCTCTATCTCAAGGTAGATCTCCATCAGCCTTTTATACATCCCGCTGTTGGGTTATCGGCCTAGCCTCGAAAGGTGATTAGGGTATATCCACCACGCTGGCCCAATGCGAGCCCGCGTGGTTGGCGGTTTTACAAGTTAGATAAAGAAATAGGCCATAACTTAATTTGTAATGACAATACTTATTTTGATCTTGTATTATAATATTGTATTTAGTAGGAATTAGATCTTGGTTTATGGTAAGACTTAGCAATCGTTCGTTTTCAAATGCAGAAACTTGGCGTAACTTGTCAGCGGTCATGGATTCTATGATACGGCCCTCCTCCGTGATCGATTGGGCAACCTTGTTTTAACGCATGCAGCTTGAATCAAACTACATTACAATTTAATCACTTCCTTTACTGCAAGTGTGTTAATAACTGAGACCCTTCACTTTATAATTGATTAACATTAACTTTAGATTGGCGAATTACGTTCTATTGTAACACTTCTGACCTTTATATAACCGCCTAGATATACGTACTATAGTGTGACTATAATTACTTTTGTAGGTAATTTTTTCCTTCTTCTGAAAGGATTTTGACGTAGCATGTCTCGTTCATTTGCATTGTCAAGTCTTAGAATATTTTAAAGTTTTATATTGTTAATATCGACAAAGCAAGTCACAGTCAAGTGCAAGTCATACCCTAAGAAAGCGGTTGAGACTTTACTAGAGCTTCTACAGAGTTTTGTAATCAACGCGAAAATATACGTTTCACATTAGGTACATACCTACTATTTTCCCGCGTTCGTGCACGTTTGAGGTACGAACATTATTTTGATCTATTCCTAATCTTCCAACACACAGTAATTATAATAGTTTCCTACTAGTAGGGCCAGATGCGTATTGCAACGGGGCCATATCAATTACGCTATTTCCAGTAACGCGAATCCACTTGCCTTGACACAACTCGGTTCGTTCTTTATTGATCCTAAGATCACAAAAGTTAGCAACGGGCGATCAAGTCAAGTCTGTCAGATGGATGGTCCCGCGTTTAGTATATATGGGTAGGTATACAATAGACCAAACGCTATGTATCAGCAGCTCAGTGCAACATGAATGCGGCACGCGAGTACATTAGATGATATTTCTGATCGAAGATTTACCCACAAGGTGCTATTAGAGCCACTTCGGGATTTTGAAACGTTTGTTAACTTTGACAACAGATTAATTCTAATGCTGCCTTTGTCTGGCACTAAGCAAATGACAAAGACAGGAATAGACTAAACTGTTGTCAAACTTATCAAACGGTTCAGAATCCCGAGGTCAGACTCTTTGGGCCGCCTGAAAACTCTAACGCTAATGCATGATGTCATACTAAATCTATTTTGTCGGAAATGTATATAAGTAGATCGTGCTTGCGATATGAGCATGAATCTCAAAACAGAGGTCCATCCTATAATCCGAAACGATTTGAAGAACGAAAACACATCCATACCGTGGATAACATCAGTACCTATCTACACATAGCATTACCTATCGGAAAAACTTTCGTTCTTATTCAACGGCATGATGTATGAAAACTGGCCAAGCGCACCTTATGCTAGGTGTAGGTACTGATTGGATGTGTTTTTCATGTAATGGATCGCACGATCTTTAGGTCGGCACCCTTTTGCCGCACCCTTACGGGTGGGTTCGGAACGTCCTGATTAGCTAATTTAATTTTTTAACCAATATGTTGTTAATTGTTCCAGATGCATTTAAGATTGGTCCACATCGCGTGCGCAGCCCTCCTAGCGCTGGCGCTCGGCGCAACTGCCGCCCCTCCCGCTGGCACGACGCACCACGTCGCCAGAAGATCCTTCTTCGAGCTCGAGTGCAAAGGAGTCTACGACGCCGCCATCTTTGCCAGACTGGACAGGGTTTGCGATGACTGCTACAACCTCTTCCGTGAAACCACACTCTTCAACTTATGCAGGTAATTATTCAGTATGTACCAGTCGCCATCTTGTGACATGTTGCAGTATTTGAAATCTAGATGGAGCTTTTATACAGTTTCCTGTATTTGTAAAAATGATTCTTTTACTGTTGTAATTGCAACTAAAGTTTGTAAATCTTTTGTATTGGGTAAATTGAGTTTTGACAGCGATTACAAATATTTTTGAATAACTTAACTTTTTATTTTCATGGTTATATTATAATGAAAACTTGATTTATCTGATAAAATGAAACGTCCTATAATATCGGAGGTATAAATTATTATACAACTTTGTGAATCTTTGTGAACATATAATAATGTGTATTATTCCTTGTTGGGGCACAGGAAAGACTGTTTTTCGACAGAATACTTCAAGGGTTGCGCGGAAGTGCTCCAGATGAACGACAAGTTAGAACAATTCAAGATATGGATAAGGCAATTAAATGGGGTCATCCCAGAGATTTAGGTACAATATGGTTGTTTTATCTCGCTCTCTCTCACTCTATCTCTTGACTAAACTCTATCTTTTTTATCCCTTCCTTTCCTTTGTTCTATAAGCTTTAATTGATTACTGGGATAAATAACAGCACGTTGATATTTTGCACATTACCTAACATATTTTTTTATCTATCTATTAATTTCTAAACTGTAATACATGTTATAATACCTACTTACCTACAGTCTTATTAAGAAACGTCCAATGTTTTAGCTAAATTGATTTTAAATCCTGACAGCGCGCAGTAGACAGCACTGTAAAGCTTGGATCCATGTTATCGAACGTTTGTAAATAAAAGGGATACATTTGAAAAAAATAAGTAAAAAGTTTTCAAACTCATCGTTATCATTCTCGCCTTCGGCTCGCGCTACATACGCCTACTCGTTTGTAAAAAACAATTTTTAGACCTTGCAGAACAGACGCATCTACTATTTTATTTTCACGTGGAATACAACCATTGAAATTTTAGTTTCACATAATTTCGCAACTCAAAATTGTATAATTAAAAGTAAGTTCATCTATGTTGTAATAATTATTATGATTGTAAACTAAACTACGACTTTTTATTTTTTGGTACATTTTGTTTGTTTATCAATTAAAAAATATATTATATAAGGTAGGTTAACATAACTAGTAAAGTTTTGTACACTAGTTGTATTATGTAGGTATTTTCATTTAAGCTTTTACATTATATTTCTATTCCATTGTATCTATTTGTTATTTAAATAGCACTAACAGCATGTAGTTTGCCTCTTCTTTTTCAGCATTGGGTTTGGACTTTTGTAACTTATGCATGTTTAGTTATAAGCTTTACCTTTAAACCTTGTTATTTTTAACTTTTACAGGCTCTTTAATATCGCCATTTTCTAAACAATTCTTTGAGTAATTACCTACTTGTATTAATTAGAAGGTACTGCAAAAAGAAAGTTGCATCGTCATTTAACCCAAAGAAATATTCTTAGAAGTAGGCGCACCTTTTTTTAACTACAGCTTCATTACTGTGTTTCGGATTGGAGGGCAAAGTTTACAGTGAAATTACTAAGCATAAAGATATTTCACATCTAATATATCCGGATGATGAGCGGAGTGCATTGCCGCGCAGGGTTTTTAACTATCAAGCTTAAAATACTAGTTGACACTGAACTGTTATGGGCAAGCGTGGCGCTATCATGCGAACCACTTCACAAAAAAAATATCGAAAGAAAGTAAACATTCTTGACGTAATTTTGTATAAATGATGATTCGTTTTTCATAATTGTTAAGCAAAATAACACTTTTTATTTAAAATTCTTATTTTACTTCATTATCACATTTGCAATATCTGTACGTAATATGCAAGGCATTGGCACGTAAATTGATCTGTCAATTTCGATCTCTAGATACACATTAGCGCTTGACACAAGACATTAAGTATGATTTACACGAAGCCATTCGCTAGCGCCAGTCTAACCGGAACGCCAGCCCTGGCACGGTATTGGCACCATGAAAATAGTTTGTCGAGCCAATCCAGCGCGGCCGCTATAAAAGCGGAGCGCGGCGCGGTGGCTAGACTGGCGTCAGCGACTGGCTGAGTGTAAATCTTACTCTAGATTAACAGATTCGTACTTATTTATTTTATTGCAAAAGTACATTATCTTGTATTTGAAAAACATATAAGATTTTGTGGCGAAAATCGTGACATTCATCACGAATTTTCCAAACATGAAATGGGCTCGTGCGCATTTTACGATAATGGAAGCGCCATCTGTATTTTGCATCCTAACTTATTTTTCTATAAGCTAATCTTTATAATTTACTCCTCTGGAGTTGTAAAAATTTCACCTCGGCTGTATATGCAAAGGTGAATTTTGTATAGCTCCGCGGAGTCCGCGGACCTTAAATAATAATTGAGTTAAACTTTCATTTAATTGCCATCTTTCGTTTACTTCTTTGAATGTCTGTATAAATATTCCGATTATTGATTAGTATCTGGATCGGCTGCAACTACCAACTTATAATTTTGTCTCTCTTGATTTTCCTTGGGTGAAAATGTGACATCTTTCTTATTTACACTTTCGGACAATTTAAAAAATACTGTGTAGACTTGTTTTTTTAACAATGATTTTTATTAATTTACAGGGCGAAATGCTTCACAACACCCTACTTCAAGGGATGCATGGAGTCTTTGTACCTCTACGACGAAAAGGAACAAATAGATCAAATGATCGACTTCGTCGGCAAACGCTAACAGCACACAATAACGCGCCAAAACACAACGAGACGCCATCTTGAAAAACAAAAAGCGCCATCTATACAAAACAAATAGAACCTACAGAATGACCAAATTATCTGCAGAGTTAAATGAGTGAGCAACCGTCGTATTTTATAAAAGAAAATCGACAGCTATCTTAAAACTTTTAGTTCCATCATTTGGCCAACTCTACAGATAATTTGGTCGTTCCAAAAACGGCCAATACGTATTGCCAATATTACAAAAATAAAGCAGAGACAAAAAAGTTCCTCCATTTTGACGTCTGCTATCTATCCTCAACGTATTCTAGTCTAAACGCGGTATAAAACATTTTATGCTCGCAACTAATTATAATTTTATGTTAAGGTAACGGTAAGGACATATTACAATATTTGTGTTACTAAATATCGAAAGCTTCGTTCCGGGAGTGTAAAGTACATTAAATATTTGTTATAAATGCTTCTTCAGACTGAAATCCGTTTTTTTAATGTCAAATTCTGTAAACAGTTATGGCGTTTTGACAAACAATGACAACTGTTAGTTCTATCATTATTTGCCAATCCGCCATATTTCTTCCCATAATTGGGGGTCCAAAAAAATCGACTTTACGCTATAATAAAACGCGTTATAGCTTTGCCCGTAATACCCGTGTACCCGTTTCGCGAAAAAAATGTGCTAGTATTTCGTGGTAGATGATAAGCAGCGCAACCGTGAAGCTATAATGCGAATATCAGTGGTCTGAAGATGCCATAACTCACCTCCTAGGTATTAAAATTAAATTCAAAACAAATGGGAGACAGGTCAATTTCTGGTATCGATGCTGGTCATCAAATTTTTTATCTGTCTCTGACAAATCCGACTGAGATTATAGTTTTTTGTATTTTATTTGTGACGCATTCCATTCGCAGTATTTTGTATATTACTTACGCTTTTTAAAAATACAGTAATTTCATTACCTATGTTTTGTATTTACTTTTTATAAATAGCCTTACTTCGTTTAATATTGTATAGAAGAATAATCATTACTCAAAGTGGCCTAAATAATGTTTACCTATTTTGTATCAATTCTTTTTTTTTTTTAAATGTATTAAGCTGTCATGGACATATTTATTTATTTCTAACTGTAAATATTATAAATCTAGTTTTCCTTCGACTTTTTAAATACATGAAAAAAAAAATGCAAATGAGATTCTATTCTTTTTATTATTAAATTAATTCTAGTTGACATTGTATATTTTAGATTTTATCAATGAAAACTTGAATTTATTATAATCTTAGTTAAATATCACAATTTATAATCAGTTTTCGACTGCACCAAGCGAAACATTGATTTTATTAATATTAATTTTTAGTTTTAAGTATTTAAACGAAAGATTATTTTTTGTATAGGTACTTCCGAACTATTTATTAGTGGTCGCTGTACTGTTTATTTATTATTTTCAACGAATAAGATACCAGTGTTTAGTTCGAATACCGTCTAAGGTCTGAATCACACGCGTGAATTTTATATATCAGTTACCTACTTTAAAAACCGCCATTTTTATGTGAAATTTCGGTTGCACTCTCAATTCAATTAAAACAGTTGCCACCTCACTTTACATATTGGAATAAAAAGTGATGACTATAGTATTCTTTTCTGTAATTTTAGTCGCGTTTAGAAAACTGTAACAAAATTGATATACATAAAGACTAGACATTGCAGATATGGAAACCGTCAAAACTTGTAACCTTTCATGGGATTTAGGATGTAAAAAAAAAATTTGGTTAAACGTTAAGAATCGCCCGTGTGCTCGATCTAACTTCAGGTAGGTAACTTTAAGTTGCGGTTTATATACTTATTTTAAGTTTAGCTCCGCCGTTTTCTCTGTGTACGAATCTCATCTTGTTTAGTGTCTATTAGCGTTTCTTACATCACACACACATCGACATGTAAAAAAAAAATGGTGCCAATTTATGTCCACGCGACACTAGAGATAATTAGTTAATTTTATTATATTAAGGTGCTTCTTCATCAACACCATCGGCCTTATAGGCCTGGGCATGGGCTGGCCAAATAATATAATTATTTATTATTGAAATAAAGTCAAACGAATGTCACTTAACAGTAAGGCCAAACGCAACGCGCGTTGAATGTTTTGGCCAATTTATGATATGACATAATGTCATAAAATGGCTGGGCACATTTTGATGTGGGCCACGATAAGGTTGATAATGTGACAGTTCATTTCAAATAAGACTTTGTTTCCTTATGTTTAATGACAGTATTTGTCCTAAATGTCTATCCAGGCTAACTAAGGCCAATAGTATAGTGAAGAACCATTACAATATTTAACGATTTGTAGATGAGAAAATTATATTTGTATAAAAACAATGAATTTTAGAAACATTTAATGTAATTTGTATAAATTTTATATAAATGAAAAATCAGCTAAGAAACGCTACGGGTTACATGAAATATATTTCATTTGAAAATCTATTCGGTATTATTATTGAACAACCTTTAAAGTGGGTATACATGACCTGACCTGACATCGTGTGAAAGAGATGGCTATATACGAGTTTCTGGGGAGCGAAAGGAAGAAGCTATAACCTTAGCAGTTTGTTTCTTTTGCTCCCGTGAAATTCAAATCTAGCTGTCCCTTTCGCACGATGTCGGGTCAGGTAATGTAGCGAGGCCTTTACTCTACATAGAGGGGAAACTACGGAGCACAGACAAACAGTAGAGGTGGCATAAACAACTGTGCACAGTGATAGTAAAGCTCGTATCGCAACATAGTGGCATTGGCGCGACACTATAAAATATAATAATATCTTTGTATTTCATGCACCTCATTAGTTATGTAGATTTTGAACATATATATTTTGTGGTTCTATCGTCTATGCAGGGTTATAAGGAAAGGGTATCCTAAGACGAGAAGGGCTAGAAGTACTCATCATTATGAACAACTTTTACTATGGGAACAATCCTGAAATCTAGGAAAATATCAGCTATTCCATAGAAAAATGAAAATTACACTCGATTTACTCGAGTGTACTCGATTATTATTACTCGATTTCAGTGTAACCCATAGTAAAATTTGTTATCAATCATGAGCACTATGAGACCTTTTCGGCTTAGCATACCCTTTCTTTATAGCCCTGTAAAAGATAGAAAAACGGATGACAATGACAAGTCGATAAAAAAACATTTAAAATACCTCGAGTTGCCACTTTTTTTTATGACTCAAGTAGTTAAAAAAAACATTCAAAATACCTCGAGTTGCACACTTTTTGTTATGACTCAAGTAGATAAAAAAAACATTCAAAATACCTCGAGTTGCACACTTTTTGTTATGACTCAAGTAGATAAAAAAACATTCAAAATACCTCGAGTTGCACACTTTTTGTTATGACTCAAGTAGATAAAAAAAACATTCAAAATACCTCGAGTTGCACACTTTTTTTTATGACTCAAGTAGTTAAAAAAACATTCAAAATACCTAGAGTTGCACACTTTTTTATGACTAATTATGATGTGGTCAAAACTTCTAGAATAACTTAATACACCATTTTGATTGTCTTGAACTAAACTATCCAAAAAATACTAACTTAACATCTATCATTGTGCTAAAGAATCTATTCAGTTTATAGTATAAAAGAAAAAAGGTTTTAAAGATAATAGCAATTTTTAATAGGTCAATTTAATGATTCTAAACTAAAACTAAAACATAACTTTGTTCACAATTTCGAAGGATTACATTTATTAGTAGAAATCCAAATAAAATATACTCTTTTACCTTTTTACAATTAGACGTGGAAATTCATCATTAAAATTAAATTTAGTATCATAAATAATATTAGTTATATAAATAATAATATCTATTTTACTATGAAAACCATAGTGGTTTTGATACAATAATATATATTCTCAGTAGTTCAATTAACAGTTCAATTGACTGAACTACTGAGATTTATATATTAGTCTCACTAGTTCATATATCAGTTTCATTCAAATAATATGTAGCCTGTTGACAGCTCGTGGCTAGCTCTAACGAGCGCCTCAAATAGCTTCGTTGTCTGTTTAGGCCAATCAAGTAAAGGCGCAGCTTGCAAAAAAAAATATTTGAGACACCGTTTGTGTTAGTTATCTGTCGTAGTAAAAATCCAGCCTTATGCGTAAGCTGTAAATAATGAAACTTCAAAATGGAATATCAATTGTCCATCAGAATGAACAGGAATGAATAGATAACCATTCATTACGACACGCCCTGTATTTTTCACTAAGAACACATCTACCAACAATAGAAAACTATATTTTCTCTACTTCTCTTTCATTTTCATACGGACGATATCTCAAGTAAACGGTCTGTGCGAACCAAATACTGTAGCAGGTCCGTAGCAATTTTAAAGAATAAAGAAGAATGTGACACTGAAAAAACGCGGAATACCGCGGTTCGCAACCAGTAATTTCTCCTAATAAATTAACCACGTTTTAAAGTAAAAAGATAATAATTTTAAACGTTAATTAGGCGAAAATCAATAACAGTCTTATAATAATCACACATTAAGGGCAAAATGCACTGCCAAATTTGCATTAAATTTAAAAAAAAAAAGTACAATAAAGTAACGTAATTTTCACTAGTTACATCTTATTTTCCTATTGGGTTTAAATAATATAGTTAATATTATTATTATATTATAATTTAATTATATAATATAGTCATAAAAGTTAATGTAAAATCAAAATGTATTATTATTTCGATATTTAGATTTACCTTGATTACTTTTACTTTGTACAGTTGTTTTCAAGATTTTTTTAGAGTGTATTATGGATAGTTGACAGTGTGTTATGCCCTTAAAAATTTACATTCGACGTATTCGACAAATTTTTTTTTAAACTAAGGATGCTACAAACCGGCCCAAAATGTTTCACAACTATTGGAAGCTTGCAGATTGTCGTATCTTTAAAAAGACGCACGAAACGAATCTGTGGCGACGTGATTATGAAAGATTTCATTAATTAATTCAAGATATTAAAATATAAATATTTATATTATCACTATGTATAGTTATTATAGTCGGATTTTTAATCAGACTCAGTAAACTGACAGATCGAAATGTCACTTGTCAAAATAATGCTGGCAACTTTCAAATCGTGGTGACGATTTAGTTCATGTTTTATCGTTCAAAATAAGGAACTAAAAATTAAATGAACATTTAATTAATGAATAGTTATAAATTGTAAAAATTGTTTAATTAATGTTTTAACGAATATCACTCTGTGTTTATTACGTTTTCTTCTTGATTGTGCTTTGCTTGTGTTATATACACAAGACTTGACGTGGATGCGCAACCAAGTACATAAATAAGAAACGTGTTTTAGTGCCGAAGAAAAAATGTCACTGGTTTCTTTTACAATTAGGGCAGGAATTGCGACTTTAAGGAAATCTTTAGAATATGAATTAAGGAAATAGTTCACGAACTGATATGAGTGAATGAACTAAATATTTTTACCACATCACTATTTTTATTTCATTAAAAAGTGGCAGCACTCGTAATGTCATTTCACTCCGTCTAATTAAAAATCCGACTATAGTTAAGTATGTACAACTTCATAATGTCTAGAACAAAACGAAAAAATATTTATTTTAAATGGCACTTAATCATAATTAATGCGAAATACTCTTTATATATGATATGGGTTATTCTGAAAAGCACCTAAGGCAGTATACATAAAGTGGAATGACACATTAAAAAAAAACATAGGTAACAAATATATTTTTAAACAAATAGAAATTTCATATATATTTTGTTTAATATTTCTGTGCCATTTTAGGTAGAAAGCAAATTTAAATAATGTAGTTAAGTAATATAACTGTCAAATATTTTTTATGACACATTTTGCATCTTTAATATATTTTTTATCAATTAATAATAACATGAACATATTAAATATGAATATATACAGAATGTTTAAACAAAGTTGTAGAAGCCGATAATTCTTAGTGCGATAGTGTAAATTATATTTTTCTATGGAATAGCAGATATTTTTTTGCGATTTCATGGTTGGTCCTATATTAAGTTGTAATTAGTATTTTCAGCTCCGATGTACAAACACCCTGTATTTAGCTCAATAGACGAAAACTATTTTTAATCAACTATCGAAATCTTTAACACGATAGGCATGTACGCTGTCAAATTAAAAAAAAAAGACAAAAAATAGGAGAAAGTACAATATATCAGCGCATATTTAAATGACGACTGATGACAAAAATCTTGCTAATAGTAACCTACACATATACTAATAATCACAATGTCTACAAGTTATTAAAAAATATATCTGAATTATCCAAAAAAAACTTTTAGGGGGGCGGATACACAAGTCTTTTCTGTACATACATTTATGCTGTGACAAGGCATATATACAATACATAGATTACCCCCTTTATAATAGATACCGCAAGACGAGATCTTTGTTCGGACAAAAACGCACTGAAGTCGTTGGAAAGGGCGGCTGCGGGGGCTGAGGTCAAGCTTTCCTATCGGTTAGTTCAATTTAGCAATGAACCAGTGAGTGTGATTTTTTTACTGATGTATTTTGACCAATGCGACGTGCGCTTCTAACGCCCTGACCGCGGAATCTATTGGAGGTAATATGTGAAGAGAAAAACCAAGTAAAGACGCCTCTTTAGCGCGCTCATCCATATTTATTTTAGCCACTAGTTCAATCGCTACCATCAAGCGCGCGGCCAATTTTGGATAATTCGAGTGGATAAGACGTGTCACACTGCATTTCAATTTCGATATTTTAAAACGGACATAATCAATTTCATTGGTATTTTTAAAGGACTAGTACAAAATAGTATATTTTAGTAATTATTTTATTAAGGCCTAGGTAAAGTCGATATGACGGACCTCCAACGCCTCACCTACAGAGAGCATGACCTGACGCCTGATCAGCTGCTGAATACACACTTAGCTTTTTTTTTTTTAACTAAAGTATTTGCGCATTATATCGCGACGTATCGCATCGCGTCATTCGCTTTTGACACTTACGTAGGAAAAAGCGCAGTTGGCCGTAGATTTTTCTACATTATCTAGGCCTCTTAAACACTACTTGTTCGCTAATATCGACGTACATTCGTCTCTTTTCCGCTTATTGCTAAGTCTTAGGAAAGAGCGAGACAGCCGCAGACAAGTGTTTTCGAATGAACGTATGCGTACGAATGTTTTAGTAGACATCACCAAACTTACAAGACTGAGTGTAGCTGTCCTCGTCTAGTAACTTGAAATTAAAAAGACAGCGACATTTGTCGTGCACTCAGCTTAGCTTTGTCAATCAAAACCTTTTAAAGCGACCAATCAGATATCGTGTGTCTACATGTTTTTGCGAATCGGAACCCTCTGTTTATACGTTTTAAGTCTGTTTACCCCATTGTTAAATAATGAAACGAATATTAAACTAGTCTGATAACTAAAGGCGGAATACGAAAAGTACGAAATCGTTCGTTAAAGTTACGTAACGCTTACAATAATTTTGTCCGGTAAATTAATTTCCACTTAAGTCTGTTTTTTCCTCCAAAAAGATTAAAAAATAGAGAACAGCCGTTTATATATGGGATCTTCTTCTTCACGGATTTAAATTAATTATACTCTTTGTTTTGATATTCGTAGATGCAAATTGCAAATTTGCCTTTGTTCTGCTGCGGACGTCTTCTGACTGATGATGATGATACTCAATGATGATAAATGATCAATGATGATGATGATCAATGATATGATGATACAATTTTTCCATGGAATACGTTACGAAAATATATTTTTGAAAGTTTTCGTACTTTTGGTCTTAGGTGGAAGCGGCTAAAAGTCATCCAGACAGAAGTCGAAGTGGTCCTCCATCACCTTGTACTGCTCGCACGAAAACCGCATACACTTTGGGCATGTGTACACCTGAAATTAAAATTTACATGGTAAAGTTGTTACTATAGTTGAAATTAGTAACAGATGTTATAAGTTGTTTATTTCGAGGCAAGAAAATAAACAGGGTTATAAGGAAAGGGTATGCTAAGCCGAAAGGGGCTCACAGTACTCATGATTGTAGACAACTTTTAGTATGGGACCAACCCTGAAATTGAGAAAAATATATCTGCTATTTCACATATTTTGTCGAGTGTCATTAACATTTTTCTTTGGAACAGCAGTTTTTTTCTCTTGATTTCAGAGTTGGTCCCATATTAAAAGTTGTTCATAATTATTAGTCTTGTATCAAATATTTGATGTTATTTAAACCTCCATTTATTTTTTCCAATAATTTTTAGCGGTCTCCTTTCAATTCTGATGATTATTGCTGACAGCTGCATTAAATTGCATTTAAAAAAAAAAAAAAATTTAAGTACCCAGGATTTTCATTTGTTTTTTGGACAATTATTTTATTACTTGTGTGTTTTTTTTTTTCTGCAAGATCGCTTACAAGAATTCGTCCGATAGCAAACTGAATATATAATGATAGAATATACTAGAATATAGCACTGAAAGCTTAGGAGAAAAGACGGGTACGTAGTGGTAGGGCTCTCTTGCAGAGTCCGCCTGGGGAAGTACCACACCTTTGCCAGTTATTCAACCGCCAAGCAGTAGTGTGCAAGCATTACTGTGTTCCGGATTGAAGGGCAATGTTACCAGCGTAATTACTGGGCATACAGAGATTAAACATCTAACATCTCAGGGTGACGAGCGCAATGCATTGCCGCGCATTGTTTTGAACTGTTGAAGTTCAAAATTCTGGGTGGCACTGAACTGTTATGGGCAAGCGTGACGCTTAACATCAGGTGAGCGACTTGCTCGTCTCGTCACCAAGTAACATAAAAAAAAAAAAAAAAAAAAAAAAAACGTCTAAGCGGATTAAACTATCTATAAACATCGTTTAATAACCAGCACAACAATAAGGCCAGGTTGCACCATCTAGGTTAACTTTAAATTCAAGCCATAACTGCAGTTAAAACTCCCGTTAACAGAGTGAAGTTTTAACTCCAAATTACGGATAACACGGATTGCTTCATGGTTATGGTTACAAATATTTTAACTATAATTCACTTTAACTGGAATTATGGTGCAACTCAGCTTTAAATAACTTAAAAAAACACAATTAAAAAAAAGGCAACATGGTCGTCTTATTAATTAAAAGGCTAATAAAGACATTATTAGGGGGTTAGTATTTGAAAAATCCTAAGGTCACGTCCAGAGTGATCGAGGGGGCGCAGGCTCGGGCGCGGTGGCGACTGGATGGCCCAATAGTCCAATCCTCGCTAGCTGGACCTGTCACATAGACCAGGGCCCGTACCGTTGTGTCTATATTGCAATTGTTGTTAGGTTCAGCCGCCAACGCTGCGTCGCCGTGAACCTTATCGCGCGGCGATACGATAATTTCGCTTTTACGACGCGATATCTAGTGGGACACGGTTGTTACCGTAGTCGATCACCACGCTTATGCTATATCATATAAGATCACATTTAGCTAAGCAAAAATGTGGCGGTTACAACAAAACGACTTCGCGCGAATCGTTTTTCCCTTTAACTTATGCTTATTTAGCTTATGTTAACTTATCACCAAATAAAGTAAAATATAACGTCAAAAAAATAATACTGTATACTACCAAAAATATTTGAAGAGTGTTTAGTACATTTATTTATGGTAAAAAAGATAAGTGTCGCAAAATATTTTTTGGTGGTCATTATATTTAATCCCTTTAATTAATACCATGATTAATTATTACCATGTGCTCTCGCCGCGCTATCAGATCTCTCACTCTGGACGAAACATTCCAAAAAATCGCTCAATTAAGTACTCTGGCAACGAAAGAATTTACGTGCATAATAGGTACGTAAATATTTAATTTTGTACTTCGCCCTTCATAATTAACTAGTTAGAAAATAATTAAGTTATAAGTTTTCCGACATTTGTTAGCTTTACATATTTCATCCAAAATACATCCAAAAATGAACAAACACGATCATGCGAAAAAAAAACATTCAAACAAGTTCTTGGTCAAAGAACGAATTTTCGTGCGTAACAGGTACGTAAATATGTGTACCTTGAGTAAGATTTTTTTTTTTTTTTTTTTTATATTAGCTTCACCTAAGTAGTTAATTAAATTAATTCAAGTGGATAAAACATCTATTTTTGCATACAACGAAAAACCAAACAACAAAACAAATCTTACCCAGTGTTGTTTCATGTTTTAAGAATGTATTTTAATTAGCAATGCTAAGTATGCTAATTTGTTTTAAGTAAATATTCAGTAATACATCAGAAACAAAATTTATAAGAAATCTTTAACCATACAAATATATTGATTTACAATACAGAATAAGTCAAAAAAAAAATACAAACAAAATCTCAAACAAGAGAAATAATAAAATGTTAAATGCATTGAATACTATGTTATATGCTCTTTACCTCATTAATTTTTAGCAAAATAAATAATAAAAATGTATTAAATTTCCTACATATTTGTATCCAAAATCAACAGTAACATGTCTATAATTATATGATTTTATAGGAAGATCATTGAAAATGCATTCTTTAATGTTCCATCAAACTTGACAAAATAATAAACTAAATAAATATGTATATATTTATGTATATATAATCAACTGTTGGCTATGCAAGATTCTACATGTTGCTGTAACAAGACTAATGTCTTGAAAGACTGGTCGCACACTGGGCAGTCGAAGCGCAGCGGCGGCGGCGTTATTTCTCTCGGTGTGTCCTGTTTCTTCTCATCTTGGTCAGTTCTCTTAGCAGACGCTATGGCCTTCTTTTTGACGACCTTATTTACGAGTAATACATTACTTAATGGTAAAGTAAACATATGCAATACTCCTAGCGAAGCTTGACTTTATTTAAAACGAAAGATTTAAAAAAAAATGTAAATCGGTACATAAAATGTCGTACTTATGAATTACTAGTTGCGCCCCGCGGTTTCACCCGCTATTCTACAGAAACCTACATTTTTTCCGATATTAAAAGCAGCATATGTGTTGATCCAGGGTGTAAGTTACCTCCATACAAAATTTCATTCAAATCCGTTCAGCTGTTACAGAGTTGAACACACTTACATACTTACCTAATTACATATTTACACACAAGGTTTCGCATTTATAATATTAGTGTGATTTGTCGAATTGAGAAACTTAAACTTCATTTGAAGTCGTTTAAAAAGGAAAACATTTATTTTGATTACTATAGTGGCGATTGTAGTATAGTCGATTATTATAGTAGATTGGCGATTTTCGAACTATTCGTATCGAGAAAATATCTCGATTGCCCCAAAAAAAGGTACAGGTACGTAGATTTATTATCGAAACCACCCCAGGAATTAGTTACGACTCAGCAGTCATTTGGAGCTGGAAAAGTAAGCTTTGGGAATTCCTTTTTGTTTTAATAAAACGGGAATACTCACTCACTTAAATTGAGTCGGTTATTCCGACTATAGTTTCGATCACATTCGGTGACCTTAATCTAGGAATGATACATTTTGCGTTTTGCCTTGGAGAACAACAAGTCTATTCGTGGTCCTCGAGGGCGAAGCGAGGGCTGCAATTTAAATCGATTGCAATTGGAATTTTTCTTGAAGAACAAAAAGCGACGCGATTAAACGAGCGTATCACACAAATATTTTAAATGCGGAAGTTTGTGTGTAAGTATGTAAGTAGGTAAGTATGTAAGTGTGTTTGTTCCCGTTCAACTCTGTGACGGCTGAACGGTTTTTGCTAATACCCTGGATTAACACATGCTACTTTTATCCCGGAAAAAAATTACCGTTCCTGAGGGATAACAAAAATCACCCGATTCACCCGTTTTTGCAACCATTTCACGAAGCGAAGCCCTCGAGAGTTATGTCTATTCATCTGTGGGTACATAACTCTCGAAGGCTTCTCCCTTTTTTTTTTTCCTCCCTTGAGGATTTTGGCGTCGCGCGTCTTCTGCATTTATTTCTTATTTGATAAGGATTTACTGTATAAAAACAAAGACGGACATAGGATACTTTTTTTACGTCCACGCGTACGAAGTCGCGGGTAACAGCTAGTTCTTTTTATATACCTTATCCTAGAAGGTTAAATTAAACAAAAACTGAAAGTTTGCACAGACTATAATTATAACCGGTAACCCGTCGGGCTAAGAAGTTTCGGGTCACGAAAATATTATGCGTAAAATAGCATTAGCTCGCCAATTAGATCGCCTATGCTCCGCCGGCACTTCGCGAGACGACATCCTAGGCGCTAAATTGATGAATAAATTCTGAGCCGCCCAAACAAAGCGTGATACATTACCTCGTCTAGTGCGTCAGTTCGTTTTAATGTTTGTTGCACAGACTACGCGCCACTTCCCACTAGCTTTCTGCGCGCTTAAGGCGCATTTTGTGACCTGCGCCTTAAGTGGGATAGTCTACCAGTCAGAGCATTTTTGTTTTTCTTCTTTCGCTGTAGAGGGAAGACTAAGACTAGAAGAGACTAACCTAATAAGTATTGAAAAAGCAAGACAGGACGCGTACCATGTTGCCAGTGTCGGCCCGCGCGGGGCTGGGGGCGGCGCGGGCGGGGCCGGGGCCCGCGCGGGGGGGCCCCGCGGAGGCTCGCGCGGCGGTGGCGCTGCGGTGCGCCGCCGGGTTCATACGGCGGACTTCATCTAGCTGTTGACGAAATATCCATTAATAGACGCGCTCTGAAGTGTTTAAGGCGGATGGTCCGAAGCGAGATTGTCAAGAAATGGCGCTAGAATTACTATTTAAAAAATTAAAAAAACTATGTCGTAATTTGCTATCCAATATGAACCAATTCTTAAATCGCTGCTTTATACTAATACATTGTTTGTAAATTACCCGTTTTTTTAATTATAAAATGAACACATTTGCCATAATATATTCGTTCCTTTACTGTTGGACTGCACTCAGTAACATAATAATAACAAAGTTAAAAAAAAAATGTTTTTCACATACAGCGCCATCTAGTGATGAAGGAACGAATACGGCTAATGTGCTTGGTTTATAATTTAAAATATGGGTAAATCTTATTTATAAGGAGAATTCTGTGGGGTAAAATTACAATCATTGAATTGGTACATGGCAGCGATTTAAGATTTTTGTTCAATTTGGAAAGCAATATACGATGTAAAGAATATATTTATAAGAATAACGACTTCAGCGCCATCTCTTGACACCCTTGCCTTGGATCATCCCCCTTAATATTTTAGTTCTCCCGTGTCCTTTTACATTTGTCTCTGTCGCACGCCGATGTACAAAAGAAAGAGATACAGGTTAATTTAGGGTAGATGCACAGAACACCCTAGATTCTGCATTCAGGATGCTCGAAGCGCACCACGCATCAGTCTAAATACACTTATAAGAAATCACTCTGATTGGTTGATTGTTAGGGGCAAGCAAGTAGACGTAACCTTGAGACAGCCAATGAGAACGCTCGGCCGCACTCCCCGCGCCGCGCCTTAAACTGACGTGACTTTTTGTAAGAACAACTAATCTCGTAATGCGGTATCTAATGTGATCTGTGGGTAGATGCTTCTAATTATTTAATTTACATTCTAAACGAAAAGTTCTAGTACTATTTATAATATCTTATGTACTTAGTATATTTAAGTTTATCCAGCTTACCTGTCTACAAGCAAACTATCGAATCATAGTTATAAATACTTCTATAATTAATTTCTCACGTAAGCGAAATTGTAATTTCTTGTTGAGAAATAAATTTCTTTAACCCGAAGAGACCGAAATCCTTCACCTGTTGTTTAAGTTCCTCGTTGAGTTTCTTAGTTTTCCTGAGATCTGTCGCCATCGAGTCCTTCTCGCTCGCCATTTTCGAGCGCGAGTCGCGTTCAGCCTCGAAGTCACTCCTGCAAACGATTACAGCTAGTTACTAAACCACGGAACCAATCAAAATTCTGCGCTAAACTATCCTATATACTATCCTAGATATTATTATTACTTCAGTGTAATAATCACTTGAATATACACTTGGGGTTTTTTTTATGCCATTAGTGGCATACAAGCAGACGGGCCGCCTGATGGTAAGCGATCACCGTCGCCTATGGATACCTGTAACACCAAGGGCATCACAGATACGTTGCCGACCTTTAAAGACTCTATTAAAAGCCCTTTTGAAGAACCCCATGTTGTTGTTACTCGGAAAAACCGCTGGTTCCGAGATCAAGCGAAAAACGTGTGTATATAGGTCTTAGAAAAAATAACATCTTTAGATAGTATTCTTCTATCTTTACATAGTGTAAAATAAAGTCGTTTTTATTACAAAACTCAAGAGCACTTTTGATTACATAAACGAGTCAGAAAACGGAAGGTTCTGGTCTTTTTTTATAACCCGGAAGAGTTCCTTTGTGCAAAGAAATTCTACACGAGAAGAATGACAACCACATACAACAAGCGTACCCCCGAAAAATCTGCTTAAAACCAGAAGGCACCTACGTATTTAGTCAGCTAAAGTCCTAACCACTATAAAAGCATATGAAGATATGGTATATATAGAAACGTAGTGTGCGCGAATCTAAATTTAGTTCAAATAAGATTGCAATATACGACGAAAACAATATGTTTCCAAAAACGCCATCTCTTGAGAACCTAGCGTGTTTTGCAAATAGAATATAGAATTAATAATTTTACTGATATTATTAATGCAATAATATTCATAACAAGTTGCGTTTTTTCTCCGTACCGTTACGAATGAGCTTGGGTTTCTATTTCAAGTCAAGCAGAAATTGTAACGATCACGTCGCAGATTACAGCACTAGCGACATCTTACTTCCTTATCAGTACTACAATTGAGTTACGCATCTTTCTCATAGAAAGACGCAATAGCACTCTTAGTATAATTTATCTATGCTTAGTCTATGGTAAGTAGGTTGGTCGTACCTCCGTCAACCGTCCATTATTTCATCGTTGCCGGCTCCGGCACCGGAGGCACATCCCAAAATCAACGCGCTGGCAAAGTCGCTGGACCGTCTTTTACGTCTAGGTCCTTTACGATACTTCGCACTCCAAAATCTGGTTTAGGCTGATATAGACAAACATACTTACATACCACAGATCCTAGATTCTGCATCCAGGACGCTCAAAGATACGCACTTATAAGAAATGACTCTGATTGGTTGATTGTTAGGTGCTAGTAGGCGTAATCTTGAGACAGCCAATGAGAACGCTCGGTCGCACTCCCCGCGACCCGCGCCAAGTGACGTGACTTTTAGTAGGAACAACGAATCTCGTTATGCGGTATCTAGTGTGATCTGTGTTACATACACACATGAAATTTACATGTTACGTTACGTTACACCCCTACTAAGCAAGTGGGGTAAACAACAGTGAAGTAGTACTCACTTGTACAAGTCCAGTTGTGCCTTCAGTATCTCGGTGTCTTCTTTTTGGTTCTTCAGTTGTCGTAGTTCAATTTCCAATGCCTCCAACTCTTGGCCGCGGGCCACCAGCGCTGAGGATAGCTGTTCCACGTTCGGAGATGGCTTCTGGGACAACAATAAACAATATAAATTATAACATATAACATTAAAACTCAAACTCCATAAATCGGAAAGTAAAGAGTAATCCAACGACACTTCACTCGTCAAAATCGGTCAAGCCGTTTAGAATACAGAAGGTACTAAAGGAACACACAAACACACATACTCATATACTCACATACCCCCCAAAAACATTACCCTTCTTCTTGGGCAGTCGGCTAAAAATAGACGATTAGCCAGTGAATAATTATACAATAAGTTCTAAAGCTAGTGAAAAAGGCAGATAGAACTGAAAATACGTACCGTGTCGTGTTTAGCCGTCGATAGTTTCTTGAGAGCGTCCTTGTAGTCGTGGAATATGCCTTCGAATATTGACAAAGCGCCCCGGATTTGGCCACTGAAAACAAAACGACATTTTTTTTTTTTTTTTATCAATTTGGTACAGTCTGTACACTTTTGAACGTCAATCAGGTATAACACTATATTAGTTTATAATGTAGTGCAGACAAGAAAAAAATGATGGAATGGCATTGGATTTGCAGGTTTTTTTTTTGTTGGTGGGCAGCTAATCAGCTACCTATAAAATATTCCCATTTTTACGGATTATGTGATTGGATTTCTAGGGGTTTCCAATTTTCACGATTTTTATGATTGGATTTCAGGGGCTATATTATCATAGTTGGACACTGATAAGCAATAACATGGGTTGACATGTTATTGCTTATCAGTATCCAGTTTATATTCTTATTCTAAAGAGTTTGTGATAAGCCGCAGAATATATTTACACGTTAGCCATGGCGTCGTTTTGTTGTGTCTCCAAGTGTTGTTTCACCGTTTCCAGTCCAGCCCTGAAGTTTTCCACTGTTGTCTTGTCTATTGCCAGGTCGTTAAGGCTCAAAATCAAAGCTATCGATTCCACCAGATTATCTGATAGTCTGAAAAATAAATACATTACATTATACCAATCCTAACTAGTATTATAATTCAGAGGGATATAGCCGCAGTCGCATCACGACCAATGAAGCGTCGAGGTATGAAAATGAATACGTTCGTCTCGAGAAAAAAACTTCACTTGCGCGATTCAGACCTCCCTACGTTACAACTGTCAGTCCATACCAAACGTCAAAAAATGTACAAAAAATAGATCAACGCCATCTAGCGAACTATAGGAAGTAGTTTTGTCTCTGTCTGGATGTTTGTCGCGTCGCGTCAGCCTCAACCGCCAAGCTGTAGTGTGCAAGCATTACTTTGTTCCGGATTGAAGGGCAATTTTTCCAGCGTAATTACTGGGCATACAGATATTTAACATCTAACATCTCAGCATGAACTGTTCAGTTAAAATACACATTATTTTTTAGAGATGTTAATAGTAGTGGTATGGCTCTTCTTCAGTATCCGCCTGGGGATGTATCACACCTTTGCCAGTTATTCAACCGCCAAGCAGTAGTTTGCAAACATGATTGTGTTCCAGATTGATTGTTTCCAGCGTAATTACTGGGCATACAGAGATTTAACATCTAACATCTCAGGGTGACGAGCGCAGTGCATTGCCGCGCATAGTTTTGAAGTGTTGTAGTTCAAAATTCTGGGTGGCACTGAACTGTTATGGGCAATCGTGACGCTTAACATCAGGTGAGCGACTTGCTCGTCTCGAAACCGAGTAAAAAAAGGAAAAAATACTCGTCCTTAGAATCCTCCATATCTAGAGATCACTCACCCCGCGGACACCTTGTTAAGTAGTACAGCCAAATGTTTGAGCGTCCTGTCGTATAGTTTCACGTGTGACGTCAGCGTGCTGACTTCCGGACACGATTCCGGTTCCGGACTCAACGACATCCGGACCGGCTGGAACTCCTGGATGGAATAAATCAAAGTTTGTATTATTAAAGGAGCTGTCCAGGTGCCTCGTCCAAGTTACATGTGACCAAAGAGCTGGCGCTTATCTGGGCCAGAGAGTGAGTTTGGCAACACCGCGGTAATGTCGCCAGCTTTTTGGGCACCTTACCCGCAGACAGCTATCTAAATGCGGTTTTTTATTTATAGACATTTTAGAATTCAATTTATTTAATTAATTAGTAGTTTAGTTTGTATATTTAAGTAATTAGATTGAGAGAAGCTAGATTATAATATAGTTTTTAAAGGGCGTAGAGTAAAAGAGAAATCCGCTGACTCCCGCTCCGGCTCGTGCCTTTGCGCCGGGTTCAGTTAGGAGTGGGTATTTGTAATTTAATTTGACACATAGTCAAACTAAATTATTAATATTAATTAGGTATTTGTAATTTAATTTGACACATAGTCAAACTAAATTACAAATATGTTGTCACGTTGGTTTTAATAAATAAATAAATAAATTTTCTAGAACTTGTGTTATTTCGAGTGTTGATGTGTAATAATGGTGGATTTTGATCCATTACGTGTTCGTGAACGTGTACGTTAGTATAATGTTGTGAAACGTGACTCTTAGTGTCTCCGTCACTTTACTGGGGCATGACGTGTCCTTGACCGTAACTTACTTTGCTTACTTGAAATATTAAAAATTTGACACTGGCTAAATACACAACGCGTGGAGCCAAAAGATAAAAGAAAAAAAAAAACTGAAAAGTTATTATTGACAGTTACGACAGCTCCAAGTGACAAGTGGAGTTTTGGCGGGAACGTGAAGAAATCATGTCGCGTCATTTTATTATTTTCCAAATTTGTGTTATTTCGAGTGTTAATGTGTAAAAACAGCAGAACCACTTTTTCACCACTTTACTGGGGCATGACTTGGACTTGACTGTGACTTGCTTTGCTCGCCTTTGACTGTGACTATGACTTATTTGACAATATTCACCAAAACTCGAAAAAAATATGAGTATACTTGACACTGGCAAATGCATAAGACTTGCGACGCCATAATCCTCTTAGGAGGAAAGAGTGACAAGTGTTTGAGTGACACTCACGGTAGCAGCGGTGGCTTCCTTGAGCCGCTGGCTCAGTTGGTGAATGTTCTCGCGGTGTGTGCGCACTACCTCATTCGTTTCCGATTTGAACTTCGAGAACTCCAGCTGAAATGTATTTATTTTATAGCACAAACAACAGAAACTAACAAACACATAAACAATAAAAATCGTGGTAAATATCCCGTGAGTACTAATTCGGATGTAATAAAGACATGGTTAAATATTAAATACAACATTGGTAACGTACTAGGCTACTTTCCAAAAGTAGTATATCTGTATCAGCTTTTAGACGTCCCACTGCTGGGATATCAACCCTGTGCATCAAACATAACTTCATGGCAAAATAAGAAAGGAAAAAAACGGTTTTGATAAATTTTGTATTCAAATCTATAGAGCGCCTGGTAGATGCGACACGTGACTATAATGCTGTCGTTTGTCTCCCGCAACGCATACGACGGCCAATGGCGTTGCCATTCAACGTTGAAATGTCACCAGCATTCTAGGTGCGCTGCCAACTGGTAGTGGACTTGAGCATTTGACTGGTTATCTTTACACCTTTAATTGTCTCTGGGAAATCCAAGTTTTTACATAATATATTTTTTTAATTACCTTTACATTTTCGAGTTCAAGTATTTTCAAGTTGGCGTTTTTAAGATCTGTATGGAGTCTGGATATTTTATCATTGCACTGCTGTATGTAAGCATCGCGCTTCTGTATCTCTGGCCCGAAGTTCATCTGAAACGGTTCAGTCATTAATCAGTTCAGGGAGGTTAAGAGTAGGTACTTATTAAGAGTTATTCAACCGCCAAGCAGTAGTGTGCAAACATTACTGTGCTCCGGAGTGATAGGTAATGTTTCCAGAAATATTACTGGGTATAAAGATATTTAAGGTACTATTCCGCATCGCAAGCATTTGGCCGTAGTTACTCCGTTACTCTCTTAATTTTGGAGCTCCCGTTTAATGGGTGTTTCGGAGGTGGGCGTTGCTACCCGCGACACAGTTATTTAACTACTGCGGGTAGCATCGTTCTATTTGCATTATTCACTAAGTTTTTGTTCCAAAATAAAGAATTTTGTATTTGTATTTTGTATTTTGTAGCTACATGATTCTTTATGTATTTCTAGCTCCTTTAAGGTGACGAGAGCAGTGCATTTACGCGCAAAATTCTCCGTGCGGGCAAAAGAATAGCGAGTTGGCTTGTTCTGCTGTTTATTCGTCCAAGGGAGGTTCCTACTTTCCATAATTATGTTAAAGGCAACTTCTGAGGTCAATGACACTCGACAAAATGTATGGAACAGCAGATATTTTTTCTTCGATTTCCCAATTGGTCCCATAGTAAAAGTTGTTCACAAGCATGAGTACTGTGAGCTCCTTTCGGCTTAGCATACCTTTTCCTTATAACCCTGTATAATCTTATCAACTTCGAGCTCAGCTTTAGAGTGGCGCAACCTTCTTGAATCAGCATTGTAGGCCGAAAACTGGTTCAATCTGAATAATTATGTATGTAGAGTATGTATGTTAAGATTTTTAGATTTTAACTTACACATTTTAATTGGTTTTCCATTTCGTCTTTGGCGTTTCTCATACTGTTTAATTGGGCCGTCATTTCAGCCATTTTAGCGGAATAATTACACTGAAACAACAAGTATCATGTAACCCATTGTGATAGGTGAGCGACGAAAAACGACAAGAAGCGACCAGTCATGACGCAATGCGATGCGATAACAAGTGACCAGTCACGCAACACGATGCGATAAAACGTGACCATACACGACCACAGGACGCAATGCGATGCAATGTAAAGTGAACAGTGATGAAGCAAAGCGATGCGCTGAAAAGTGAAGAGTCATTACGCAATGCGATGCGCTGAAAAGTGACGAGTCACGACGCAATGCAAGGCGATGAAAAGTGATGAGTCACTACGCAATGCGATGCGCTGAAAAGTTACGGGTCACTACGCAATGCGATGCGCTGAAAAGTGACGAGTCACGACGCAATGCAAGGCGACGAAAAGTGACGAGTCACTACGCAATGCAATGCGCTGAGAAGTGATCAGTCATAATGCAATGCGATGAGCTGAAAAGTGACAAGACACTACGCAATGCGATGCGCTGAAAAGTGACGAGTAACGATGCAATGCAAGGCGATGAAAAGTGACGAGTCACGATGCAATGCAAGGCGATGTAGTGACGAGTTACGACGCAATGCAAGGCGATGAAAAGTGAGGAGTCACGACGCAAAGCAAGGTGATGAAAAGTGACGAGTCACTACGCAATGCGATGCGATGAAAAGTGACGAGTCACTACGCAATGCGATGAGATGAAAAGTGACCAATCCCGAAGCAAAGCGATGCATCTAAAAACGACAAGAAGCGACTTAATAAGACCAGTCACGAAGCAATGCGTCAATTAGAAGCTGCGTTACAACCGTAGGAAGCCACGGGTTAGCTGCTAAAATAACAACAGAATCTCACCTCAGCATTTTTAAGTTTCTCCTTGAGATCGTCTCTTTCTTTAGAGGTCGCGTCGACGATGTGCTCGAGGGATTCCTTCTGCCATGTCAGTTTCTCGTTATCTGTTATTACCTGCAATCAATGTTTCGTCATCAACATCAGCCCGCCTTGCTCCACTGCTGTACAGATATGCCTCTACTATTACTAATTCTACAAGTGGAATCGCTACTGGATTGGAAAAGGCAGCTTCAGCATCAACTACGTCATCACGACAGCTTGACTGTGGCTCATCATCATCAACAGTATTTCATTCACCACATTACATCCCATTAATACTTAAGTTAAGTGGTTTAATAACTATTATTGTTTTTCTTGTTTGAATATTATCTAGAACTAATTGTCTAGATAAACCTAATATAGGTTTTAAGGCAATAATGAACAACTTATTGTAATTTTTCTGTACTAATAAAAAAAAAACTACACTTCAATGCAGTACTTATCGCCCCATCTGAAGTATGAATAAGAATTATATAATAAGCCTGTCCAAAGACTCTGCCAGTTACGTATATTGTCACTCAATCACATCATCATCATCAGCCATAAAACGTCTATTGCTGAACTTAGGCCTCCTCCTTAAAGCGTCACACCGACCGACAACGTGCCACTTGCATCCAACGGTTGCCCGAGACTTTTACAATGTCGTCGGTCTACCTAGTAGGAGGCATGCCTACGCTGCGCCTTCCAAGTCGCGGAATCACATCACACTAATATACATAAGTATGTAAGTACACACACTAATATACATAAATATGTAAGTGTTTGTTCTCGTTCAACTCTGTAAAACCTCAACGGATTTGGATAAAATTTGGTATGGAGGTGGCTTATACCCTGGACAGGCAACACAGGCTATTTTTTATCCCGGAAAGATATTCGGTTTCTGTGGAATAGCGGGTGAAACCACGCGGTGCTGCTAGTTAGCGTATAATTATCATACTTAGCTCTTATTTCCATAAAATCGAATTTTCAACGCACCTGTGACTACAAAATTTAATCGCTTGGAGGGCCTCTTTTGGCTTCGACTCGATATCAAGGATATTAAACTCTATTCCAATTGATATAAGATTCAAAAACTCATTAAAAAAATGAAAAATTAATTTTTAACGCATGTTACATATCAATATACAGTAATCAGATTGATAAGCATTGTTACCCAAGCCAGAAATAAACCTGTTTGTATGTAAAATAAAGTAATAGTGGATTGAACGTACCTGTCGCCTCTGTTTCTCCACCAGCTCCAACTGTGCCGTCAGCCTGTCTATAGTTTCGTCATCGGGCGAGGTTACGAACTCCAAGGCGCTCGAAGGACCAGACTTGGCTGAAGCCGTGTCAGACTTGGTCTCGCCGGTTTCGCCGTTCACGACACTTGAGGTATTCTTAGTGTCGACAAGAGACGCGATATCGTGCTTCAGTTTTTTGTTTTCTTGACGGAGCTGAAATAGGAAAAATAGTTCTTATATGTAGGGTGGTATGGAGTATTTTTCTGTACATAACCATTATCCACCTTATAAGCGCGATTTGGAGTGCTGTTTAAAATACGCTCACAGTGCAAAAACCACAAATACTGCTAACGATCGGTTTAAATTGTTAGTAAGCTAATAGCGCGCCAACAAATTAAACCGTTCATTAGCAAACTTATGTCAGATAGTTTCATTTTTCAGGTTATCTGTCTCAATGTCTCATGTGTAATTTAGTACATTCTGAAAAATGTTACCATTGCGCATTATGTGGCAATGTATACTTAAATAAATAAATAAATTTCATGGCCACAGTTTCATTTCTGCCTTCATAGAAGGCTACGGCCTGCATTAAATCCATTTTTTTTTTCTATAAAAAACAGAGAATATCGGATTTCACAGATAGCAATTTGAATTTGACATTAGCGCACATCGTGCGCTACCTCATTTTTGTGAGCACCGTGAGCACGTTAAAATGACGTCACTCATGACGTCACGTGGCTGACAGAACGGTATAAATGCGCATCTTAAACGGAGTTTTTGCACGCTGACAGCGCAAATGGTAACTGTGTGCGCATTTTAAACCGCACTCTTGGTCTACCACCATAACCTTTTTTCACAAGCAGCTACGATAAAAGTATTTTTTTATCTTTTTCATAAATAGTTATTTAATAAGATGTTAACCATTTCGTAGCTATTTTTCATAACCAGCTATGAAAAGGATTTTCTATGCTCTTAGCTTCCATAGCTGGTTATGAAAAAACCTACGAAAATGGTTATGAAAAAGAGAATGAAAAATTTTTTTTCACAGCTTGGTCGTGTATGATTGTGGACCAAACCATAGGCGCCTGATATAAGTGGCCACATTCAGACAACACATAAGCGCCATTCCGCTAATGTGTCCCTGCCTACCAACGACACGGCATAACCGATGTCGCCTTGAGTAAAATAATAACTCACCCTTTCCACGAGCTCTCTGGTCTCCTCGAATTTCTCCTTGTGCAGAGTATGTGTCTTCATCATGTCCTCTTGACAGGACGCTATCAGCATGAACTGTTCAGTTAAAATACACATTATTTTTTAGAGATGTTAATAGTAGTGGTATGGCTCTTCTTCAGTATCCGCCTGGGGATGTATCACACCTTTGCCAGTTATTCAACCGCCAAGCAGTAGTGTGCAAACATTACTGTGTTTATTGAAGGGCAACGTTTCCAGCGTAATTACTGGGCATAACGAGTTTTAACATCTAATATCTCAGGGAGACGAGCGCAGTGCAATTCCGAGTTTGGTTTTGAACTGTTGTATTTTAAAATTCTGGTTAGCACTGAAATGTTATGGGCAAACGTGAAGCTTAACATCAGGCGAGCGACTTGCTTGTCTCGTCACCTAGTTCCATTAAAAAAAAGTAATTATTTTATTAAAGTATATACACAGTATAAACACATTATTAAAGTAGTCGATTGTAAGGCGTTACTTTGTCAAAGTTAATTTTTGTTGTAAACAATGTTGTGGTTCTACCCAGTAACGGATGAACGGATTTGAATGAAATTTGGTATGAAGGTAGCTAATACCCTAGACTTTTATCCCGGAACAATATTCGGTTTATTTATTTATTTAGGTTCACCTACACTGTGCACACCAATACAATGTCAAAAATATACACAAATAAAATAGAACTAAATGTCACAATACTTACAGGTGAAGACAGCATGCAATAATAAAGAGCAAGGTACTATAATTATAAATAGAATTAAGTCATTACATAAAAGTCAAAAATTTAAATTTAAAAGTCATTATATGAATTATCATCATTGGTCAGATAGTCAGAGACCTCAAAGTCTTCCTAAATATATTAATATGGTCACCAAATATGTCAACATCGGCTGTCTTAGACAGAGTATTATAGATACGCACCATTCTAGCCATGGGTGCATTTAATCCCACGTTAGAGTGAGACATCGCAGTGGAAAAAATATTAAAGCGCGATACTCTAGGCAGTGTTCGAGGATTCGTTAGAGATAATTCGAAGAGCAAATCCGGGGTATCCAAAATTCCATTAGCGAGTTTGTAGCGGTTTCTGTAGAATAGCGGGTGAAACCGCGGGGCGCAGATAGCCTATGATATTTTTCTCGACTTAGCTCCTTAGTAAATTTTACCTGTTCTTTCATAGAGTCGTTGTTTTGCTTGAGCGTTTCTTTAAGGACGACGTTTTCGTCGAGAATCTCCCCGAAGTGCTTCTGCAGCTCCTCCGTAGACTTGTCATCTGTGATGATAGTGCTCGCCACCATCAAGCTGCCTGGAGACGGCTGCAAACAAGAAATATCGATATGCAATATTGATATCAGTGCAAGGCAAGACGAGGTCGCGCGCGGGTCTCGCTGAGCATTCCTTGATAAAGGTCACCGAATGTGATCGAAACTATAGTCGGAATAACCGACTCAATTTAACGTGAGTATTCCCGTTTTATTAAAACAAAAATATCGATATGATTGTTTATTGAGACAGTCCAGCATTCTAAGCTAGTGACATATATTATTTTAATTAATCTTATATTTGTTATTTTATTTTTTTGTTCGTAATTTTATTGTAAGTCATGGTAGCTCAGTGGGAGAACGCTCGCCTCCCATTCGTGAGGTAGCGGGTTCGAATCCGGGCGGGCCCGTACCATTGAGATCTTTGGAACTTACGTAAGGATATACCACTGGCTTTACGGTGAAGGAAAGACTATTTTTCACGTAAAGCCGGGACGGCTTTAAGTGCTAAATAAGTCATTGGTGCAAATCCGAGGGTCGAACCGGATGACGTTAGATTGTGAAGCGCACATGCCACCGCTCAGCAACCAATACGTAACTAATAAGTATTATAAAAAAAAATGTGTCAAAAACAGGTAAAATTCCATAGTAAAAACTAAAAAACATGCTAAAAATACAATTTACAAAACCAGCAACCAATTTGAAAAAGAGCACATAATTTTTAAACCGCTATTTATTTTTTAATACCGATATTTTCATCAAATCTATAATATAAGTGCCAATGTAATTAACCCAACTTTTAATACAAAAAAAAAGCTGCATCAAAATCGGTGCAGCCGTTTTCGAGAAAAAAGAGACGTTCAAGCACAAACACCTCTTACCTCACATTAACCGTTTCGATTCCGTCGTAGCTCAAAACTTTGTAGTATACTTATTGGAGTACCGTAGCAAACTAAGGAGACATTATAGTTACGCTGTGTCCGTCTGTCTATCTGTATGTCGCGGTACTTTTACTAGGAGACTAGCTTTAGTCACACGATTATTCACAACTAAAGTACTGCACTTTGCTAGCAATTAAATTAAAAATATTTTATACAGGCTGTACAAAAAATATAATATAAAATTATTATTTATTGGTATTATTTTATATGTAAAATATAATAAACGCATTAAATGAAAGTATTTTTTTCAGTCTTTCAGGTTACTGAAGTCCTGATAAATGTTTATCATTGATTGTATGTTAATTACTAACTAATTACAAATTTGGAACGAAAGTAGTTGCGGAAAGTGTTTGACCACAAGGAGTTACCAAAATAATTTATACATAAAAAAAAGTATTTTTAATTTTCATTGGAAAAATATTAACAAAATAAAAACAGCAAAACCATTTAGACGGGTTTTTAAACATTTTTCAATAGATGACAGGCTAGGCGACAGATTTTACCCTCAGGAAAGTGATTACCAGTCATAACAAAGTTCCAACACCACGCTATGGTTTCCACATAATGGTTTTCTTCACGATAGGTCAAGCTCTTTGCTGGGATTTGAATCTACGCCTGTGGCGTAAGATCAGAACGTGCCTACCACTAAGCTATATTGTAAATGCGTTATTTCTGACACATCCTGTAGATTACATGCAAGTCTGTATATTGGAGTAGGTATAAAAGGGAAATCCCTACAGAATGGTCACAACGATTTGTTTGTTTATACAATGTTTTGCTTTATCAATATCTAAATAATGCTTTCGGGTGCATTAGCTCTATTGTTTATTGTTTCCGTGTGGAAAATCCCTGAGAAACAGTAAAATTTTCCAGGACAAAACGTAGCTTATGTTGCGAGGATACTGTCGCTCTGTTTCTTGTGCGTGCGATAGAGAGAGTTACTCAATTTTGCTAACTTTGTGATGACGCTAATTTCATCAAAAAGTTAGCAAAATGCACTTCGTGGGTAATCTGTTATCACCCCTTAAATCTTAACAAAATCTTCTGTTTTTGGTGTCAATGGCTTGGATAAACCATAATCTATGCACTTATGTTTTGTTTTTTCAATAAATTTTTGTCTATTCTAATAACACCTACTATTCTTTATTGTATCTTCGATGCTAAAAAAAAATCACTTGAAGCGCCTATAACAACGAAGACATAGGAAATTTAAAAAAAATAATTTGAATAGCTTTCCACAACATAGATAGCATATAAAAAACATCTAAATCGCATAACATTTAGGGGTGGATATCAAGCTAAGCTTTTTGTATAGACAAGACGGCGGTATACTCTATTCTTAACTCTCTAAAAAACCTTTGTTATCGATTTTGGTGGTATTTAATATCGACATCATTATCAATCTGATGCACATCTACAGATTACACAGGACCATGGGATTATTTATCGATTTCTTTATCAGCTAGAAGTGATAAACACTGATTCTTATGTAAGTCCACACTAGTATTACAATTATGAGAGATGAGGAAGAAGAATTTTAAAATAACAGAAATAACTATAACCATTTTAAAACTAAACTGCTGAACCGATTTTTTTGTAAGCCAAAGAAGTGGTGTGTATTGTGAGAAAGGGTGTAGCATTATTTTTACTCTACTGCCCAAGGAGGAGTGTAATGTTTTTGGGATGTGGGTTTGTGTGTTCCTATACAGGCATTATTTTTGCGTCTATCATAATCCCTTATTATTAGCACACCCCGTCCCTTACCTCTTCCATACAAATTTGGAATTGAAGGATTTGGAAGAAGTTGCTTGAAATTAGCCAGAAGTGGTAAATTGCTGAACAAAAGCCTACCCCTTGGACCACCACACTGAACGACAATTTGCAAATTGCATCCACCGGTTACCAGCGACCTTCAAAATGTCGTCAGTCCACCTAGTGGTAGGCCTACCTACGCTGCGTCTTCCAGCTCATCATTGCCACTCAAGAGCCTTTCTTACACATCGGTTATCGGTTCTTCGCGCGATGTGGCCTGCCCATTGCCATTTCAGGTTGGAAACCCTGACAGCTACGGCGATAACTTTGGTTAGAATATCCTCGTTCCGAATTTTATCGCGCAAAGAAACTCCGAACATAGCTCTCTTCTTCATTGCGACTCTCGAGTTCTATAAAAACTCTAAAAGGCCAGCAGTGAAGGGCCACATTTCAGTTCCTTATGTATCACTGGCCATCGGTTCATCGGTTGAAGACCCCTGTCTTCAGACACTGCGGAATTTCGGACGGGAAGATATCATGCAACTTCCGAATGCTGCCCATCCGAGTTGAATTCCAGATAATGCCAGTATATGCCACATATGTTTTCCTGTTTTGATGTGCGGTAGCAATTATTATCAGCAGTGTATAAATGACTATATGACTCATTGAGCATTTTCTCTTATCTTAGCATACTGATAATGAGTCGAAATAAATATTTTGATGCTTGATAACGGAATGACTTTTGGCATTTTGTTTTTTACACAAATTTTTTTTGGTATTTAGCTTATCCCAACATAACGCCTGAACCGACCTTGACGAAGTTTACCAAAGCAGACCATGGCCATGGCCATAGCAGATATAGGATAAATTTGGTAGAAAAACTGCAACTGATCAGCCTTTAAACATCCCACTGCTGGGATAGTGGTCAACTCTCACATCGTTGATTATGCCACATCTACCAGTGCGGGTTGGCGGATTCACATACGCCATCTAGTTTCAACTTCAGAAATATGTATGTTTTCCGTCACCGAAAAGCCAGTGATATTTCCGTATGTAAGTTCCAAAGAACTCATTGGTACAGGCCCACTCAGATTCAAACCTGCGACCCTATAAATGTGAGGCAAGCGTGGTCTCACTGCGCTACACTACGGCTTTACTGAGCTACCACCGAGCTCAAAACTGCAAAGGTCAGTTAAATTTAGATGAAAATGAAAAAGTTTGTTGGTGGCTTGGTTGTTTTCGGCGGTGCATAACGTTTGACTGATAAATTGATATATATATCTGTTCTGGCTATTGCTATCAGTATCTTCATTATATTATATACTTCACTACACACCTCAAAAATAATTATAATAAAAGCTACACACGGACACCTAATGGGGAGCTAGTTTACCTGTGCCGAGATTGCCACAGAATACACACAAAGATGTGAACAACACTCACCCATCCAGACTCAGAGCAGATATTTAAACTCAACACTCAAACATCTTGCTGGCTAGGAATCGAACCCAGAACCCCTAACTTATAAGGCAGGTGTGCTACCAACTAAGCCAGCAAAGTCATCAAAAAGTATGACAATACTTACCGAATCTCCTAGCTTGAAATTGGCCTTCAAAGCCATACTGCCTTCCAAAGACAAGTCCTTCATAGCGTCTTCTATTTGTGCTTTGTCCAAACATCCATTCTCAATGCCATTGCATTTGACAGTTTCATGGGTTCCATTCTGTTTAACATCACCCATGTCTCCATTGCACTTCATGTCCAGGCTTGTGCCAGGGGATGTGCCGAGGATGATGAATGATTCGTCATCAAAGTTTTCAAGTTGCTCAGTCATTTTTACGACATCAATCTGAAATTTATATCACATCAAAGTTATTGATATTGTTTCCATTGTACCAATAGAGAAACTAGATCATTCTGACAGAACTTAAAATACTATGTCTGTTTTTAATTCAATGTGTTAAAACTAGAATCATAATTGTATGCTTGAATTTGTGGTCAGAAAGATATTCGGTGATATCAATCTATGTAGCTATTTGTTTTTAATATTTCGTCGCAATTATTTCGTCACCCAGAGGGAAAAAACCTTACTTTCAATACGCGGCCGCAATTTTTCGAACTTAATCGCGTAATACCGGTACAAGAGACAAGTAAAAGTAAATTAAAATGTAGGTATCTCCAGAAACCACTTTATAATAACATGCCTACAACTAAAAATAAATATTAAATAAAAATGTTGTTTTGAAGTTGTAAACGATATGAATTTTGAATGGTTTTAATGTTTGACTACTTACCACAAGGTAATTGTTTTAATACTTAATTAGGACAACGATTTTGGCTATTAATAACCTAATGAATCAGTGTTTACTATTTGTGAATTTATTGATAATTTTATCACTTTTCGTACTAAATTTACACCCACCATCAAATTAGAATGTATTTTTTTTATTTTTTTTTGAGGTGTCTACACAGAAACATCTGTGGGTGTCTATAATGTACAGCCCAATTAAGTACGACCTGCGGGCTTATCCCGTAACTCTGAAAGCGATAGTGATACTGCGCGAGCGGGACCGCTCATAGTGCGACTAAGCTAGTACGAGCGGGGTGGCATACTCTCGCAATCAGAATCACGAACGTTTTAAAGTTAGAGGATAAGCCTTCTGATAATGTACGGCCTGGAATGTACGACCGATAATTGGGGTACTAGGCTGCCAATTATCAGGTCGTACAATACGGTAGCACGTGCCGATAAAGCACGACCACGAATGTACAGCTCAATAATGTACGACGTGATAAAACGTGTACTTCTTTCAGGTACTCGGGTATTCCATGCTTCGTTTGGACGCGATAGTGCAAATAGGGCACAGATTAAAGATACCTTAACCGACTGTCATGTTAGAAGACATAACAGAAGGTTTCCCGGTTTTTATAAAAAAAAAACCTAATAAGCTAACCAGTTTTGACACAGCAAAGATTTCCGAGTTGTTATAAAAAAACCTTAACCTACTAATTGTAATCCTTATATTTTTAATGTGTCTTATTTTTACTATCGCGTTGGAACGAAGTACGAAATCGTTAGATGTCATAGACAAATAGGCCCTCAGCCAATGAGGGATAGGTTGTCTTTTATCAGGCTGTAAATTATCGGGTCGTACATTATCAGCCCATGTCAATAATGTACGGCATGATATTGTACGTCCAATATTGTAACAGCCTGATAATTGTTGTACCAGTACATGGAATATCAAGCTGTACATTGTCAGCTGTGTATTATCGGCCCGTGTCGAAAATGTACGGCTGATATTCCATGTACCGGAACACCAATTATCATACTGTACAATACCGGCTGTACATTATCGGGTCGTACATTATTGTCTCCCATTTTTTTGTATTGTGATAATGACAGTGACAGCAAAAAAATGTTTTTTTTATCTTTCCTCCTAAGAGGATTTTGGCGTCGCACGTCTTATGCATTTGCCAGTGTCAAGTATACATATATATTCTCAAGTTTTGTTAGATATTATCAAACAAATCATAGTCACGGTCAAAGGCGAGCAAAGCAAGTCATGGTCAAGTCCAATTCATGCCCCAGTAAAGTGGTGAAAACTTTACGGGAGCCTTCTATGGAGTTTTGAAAACAACACGAAAATTCACGTTTCACGACATTATACCATTCACCAACACTCATGCATGTTCATGAACACTTAACGGGTGAACATTCACCGTTTTTACACTTTAACACTCGAAATACCATAAGTTTTGGAAAATAATAAAACGACGCGACATGAATTCTCCACGTTCCCGCCAAAACTCAAAAAATAAAATAAAAAGTGTTATTATCATAAAAACACATTCTTTTTTCTCGGGTAAGCTCTTAGCTCGTCTATGTAGTTAATACGGCTTGGAATTGCTGTCATTCATTCATTCGGGTCGTTTATTCTATCTCGAAATTAGAAGCTTTATTAAGTGATATTTCGATAAACTGACTTTTAAAAGCTACCATTTTTTTATTATAAAGTTCTAAAAAAGCAGTGCTGCAGTTACGAATTGCCTAACGAAGTAACAAAGTATTGCTGAAAATGGCAGTAACGCCAAAATAATATTATTTTAAAGTTGATCAACCAATACAATCTGTAGCATCAACCTCGGCGTCTACAAATTATGAAAGCATAATAGAAGAAATAATGCTTGGGAATTCAGAATGTTTATGTTGTTATTTGTCGTATCCTAACTAATATTATAATTCAGAGGAATATATAGCCGCAGTCGTATCAGGACCAATAAAGCTTCGAGGTATGAAAATGAATTCGTTCGTCTCGAGGAAAACTTTACTTGCGCGATTCAGCACTCCCTACATTACACTATCAGACCAAACAAAACGTCAAAAAATGCACAAAAATGGATTAACGCTATCTAGTGAACTATAGGAAGTAACTTTATCTCTCCACCTGCATGCTTGTCGCGTTATCACGGCGAAACGGCTGAACGGATCTTGATAACATTTGATAAGGAGTTACTGTATATCACATAGACAGACAGGATACTTTGATTTCCACGCGAATGAAGTCGCGGGTAAGTAACAACTAGTTGTTTATAAATTATTGATTATGTAAACCATAATCCACCATGTAAACTTGTTAAATTAAAAATAAAAAAAATATACTTCATTTGTATCGGTAATTTATTTCCGGGAGATTTTAACGATATCTGGTGATTTTTCCCCCTTGTTTTTGATATGGTAACATTTGGAACTCCATCTAGCTCTTTTATAGTAGCTAAGGTGTGAACACTGGGCCCCTATTCGGAGAAATGACATTTTATCTCGGTCACTGTCTCTCTAATTTAGAATTTAATGGGAGTGAGAGTGACCGAGATAAAATGACATATCTCCGAACAGGGTCCCTGGGACCCTATTCGGAGAAATGACATTTTATCTCGGTCACTCTCACTCCCATTAATTTCTAAATTAGAGAGACAGTGACCGAGATAAAATGTCATTTCTCCGAATAGGGTCCCTGGAGACATGTCATGTCAGTGGGGAGTTTTGGCGGGATCATGAAGAAGTCATGTCGCGCTATTGTATTATTTTCCAATACTTGTGTTATATCGAGTGTTAATGCATAAAAATTGTGGATTTTTATCCATTAAGTGTTCGTGAAAGTGTACGAGTGTTGGTGAATAGTATAATATCGTGAAACGTGACTTTTCGTGTTGTTTCCAAAACTCCATAGAAGCTTCTAGTAAAGTCTCTACCACTTTACAGAGGCAAAAAAAAAATAGGGAAAAAAAATACGGAAGACAAGGCGGTATGGCCTTAATGGCTTTAGCCTGCCCAGATATGGGCGAATAAATTAAAAAAAAAAAAACATGTCAGTGGATGTTAGAGTCAGTCAGAACTCAGAAGACGTTTCGAAAGTAACTTGAGTGGGAGTACCATTGTAGTGATCCTTTCGTAAATTAATCAGAAATTATTAAGTTTTAAAAGAAATGCCTAGTGAAAATACTTTAGACTTACATCACGTACAACAATGCTTCCAACGGAGCCTCAAAGAGGAAGATGACGTGGTTGTAGAGGCTTATATCGACGGATACAATGAACTTGTGAAGTGAGTGTTTGTTTTTATCAATTGCAGCCATATGGTTGGTAAAATTTACTAAAATCGTCCTTTTTTAGGTTCCTAAACCTTATCGGATCGGTGTTTTCATTCGTTAGCAGCGATGTGAAAAGTAAAATCAAAGTAATGGAGAAACATAGAGAAGGCGAAAATGCAGTGTATTATGATACTTTTAAGAAGATGATGAAGTATGAGAAAGAAACGAGTTTAATAGAGGCAAATGATTTTGTGTCGGGATCCAGGACAATGCTGCGTCTGCATCGAGGACTGGGTATGTTTTTTTAATTTGCTTAGGCCTCATCCAGCCTGATGTACAGCAATAATTTGGCCTAGGATAGAGTTTGATTTCAAGACATCAATCAGTCGTAATTATTGATTTCTGAGTTCAGTACAATATATCCAAAGTACTAATAGAATATCCACAGTAGGCAAGTCATTAAAAAAATATGAGTGACATTTTATGGAAAAACTAGCTGTTGACCGTGACTTCATTCATGTGGACCTACAAAAAATAGTAGCCTATGTCCGTCTCCAACCCTTAAGTTATATCTGTACAAAAATTCAGCTTGATCCATTCAGCCGTTGAGCTGTGAAAATGCGACAAACACCCAGAGAGATAGAGTTACATTCGAATTTATAATATTGGTTAGTATAATAAGTTTTGTAAAGCTTTTTTCTATATAATATCTACATTAAAAATAAACATTATTGGAAAATATTTATAGTCTGGGTATAATAATTTTGTTTTATGCATTTAGTAAAAATCGGTCCAGGGCATGTGAAACCATCAAAACTAGTTATGGCTCAGGGTTTTACTTAAAAGTTGCTTGTTAGATTAATTGTAGACTAATGTAAATAAATGACCATTCATAACAACCAACAATATTGCCATATAGGATATTTGCCAAGTTTGGCAAGAACCAAAGTCACCGTCATCAGTCATAGCTTTTAGAGTTTGAAAGCTGAAGTGGCAATGGGCAGACCACATTACTCGAAGAACAGATAACCGATGGGGAAGAAAGGTTCTTGATTGGTAAACACGAACCGGAAGACGAAGCGTAGCCAGGCATCCCACTAGGTGGACCGACATCATTGTGAAAGTTGTAGGCAACCAGTGGCACATTATCGGTCAGTGTGGCAGTCTAAGAGGGAGGCCTTTGGTCAGTGGATGTCTTCTGGCTGATAATGTAATGTGAAATTATTGCTTTAATTCTATGGCTGTGAGGGGTGACCGCACGGAAGATACTTGCACGATCACCTCTTGTAAGATATGCATGAAGAGTGTTGGTGAAAAGGTACAGAATGCGGCAAATAGGTGTATTTCTAATTAATAAATAAAATTTAAAGTTGGATTTTTGTTTTAATACAAAAAGCATAAGTAGATCCCGTAGAGGTTGGATTTTAGGCAAAGAGATTTGCCACAACTGGTTTGCCAAATGCCTGTTTGTTTTGGCGTACCCCCCAGCTATATAAAGCACTATATTTTGGTGCGTCAATGTTTATCACACTAATATTATAAATGCGAAAGTTTGTGTGTAATTATGTAAGTATGTAAGTGTGTTTGTTCACATTCAACACTGTAACTGCTGAACGGATTTCAATGAAATTTGATATGGAGGTAGTTTGCACACTGGACTAACGCATGGGCAAAGACATAATTATAAGAAGAATTAGGTGCGCATAGGCTACTGTTTATCCTGGAAAAATATTAGTTTTCTGTACAATAGCAGGTGAAACTGCAGGTCGCGGCTAGTATAGTATATAGTTTTAAAGATCTCTGTGCTAGTCCACTAATAAAATAAATTCGCAATGGCACTAAGAACGCTAAAAGATTATTTGGTAATCTATTTGCAGATTAAAGGCATGTTATACATTGTAACATAATGAAGGTTATTGTCTGTTATTGTCTACTGTCTTTTATTTTGGTACAAAGGAGTATTCAATGAAAAATTAAGTTTGTCTATATTTTTTATTCAGAATGAATTTATGCAGATAGCATTATGAAGATGTTTTTTTCATTTACAATTTTACACTGATTTATTATAAATAGGTTTAAAGTAACTGGTTTAGCTATTAGAGTTTGCTATATTCAGAGATTTTCGAAAATTCGGATGTGGGGTTATCCGATTTATCCACAAAGATTTCTTATAAGGTGGTGATATTCTTCCCTGTGCAATTTGCATTTGAAAATTAACTTTATTGGAACATAGTAATAGTGTCTATTTTTTTAATTTTCATCTTGGAATAATAGTACACATACAGAAGACTCGCTTCTGTAGCTTCTGTATGTGTACTATTATTTATTCTGTGCTGAGATACATCTGGCCATTTTGCTTTGCTTTTTTAGCTGGTGTCATATCAGTATGTGATATTATTTTCAGATTTCATTAGATTATTCCTAAAGCGCCTTAGCGATGCGGACGAGCATATGAACACTTGCACGACGTGTCAGAATTCATACAATGAGACTCTGGCGGAGTTCCACCCCTGGTACATCAGGAAAGCAGCCACATTAGCCATGCACGCGCTGCCTTCTCGGCCAGATCTCTTGAAAAAGGTAAGAAATTTACTAGAGTCTATATTCAACTTGTTGTCTTGCGAAGCCCTCTTGGATTCCTCGTCCACCCTTGGAGGCCCGAGCATAGTCATACCAGTGCCCTTATTATGAGCGTTCGTGATTCTAATTGTGATAGCATGCCATCCCGCTCATACCAACATACTCTCACTATGCGCGGTCCTGCTCGCGCACTATCACTGTCACGATCAGGTACATTAATGATAAGGGGGCAGATTTAACTTTACTGTGTTCCGAATTGAAAGTATATTTCTAATTAAAACTACTTGGCACTACTACTAATTCTGGGTGGAACTGTGTTGTTATGTGCCAGCGTGTTCCTTACCATCAGGCGAGTGCCTTTCACGTCTCGACACTATTGCATAAAAAGAAACTAACAAGTAGTATTACGCTCGCTTCGCCCGCGACTTTTTGAATTCCAAAGAAAATTCAAAATTCCAGTTTCATTCTGATATAATCTAAACATATAAATAAAGAATACTGAAAAAAAATATCAATTAAGAAATCTCCCAACAAGAATTTTCGCTTGTGTTTTTGGATTAATTCCAGATCCCACAAGAATTATTTCAATAGCAAATAGTAAAGGGGGTTAATTAATTTGTACCCCCACAACCCAAGCCAAAAGCTAGCTTCTGCCCTCGAGTTGAAAATCTGCAGTCATTTGCAAGTAACGGTGTTTTCCAACTGCTTTACTTATTAAATAATTCTTATTCAAAAAGGTCAAAAAGTTAGTCATATCTAATATTATAAATGCGAAAGTAATTCTGTCTCTCTGTCTATCTGTGTCTCTTCTTGGTGTTTGTCGCGTTTTCACGGCCAATCGGCTGAACATATCGACCTGAATTTTTGTATATAATTATATAGCTAGGACCAGCTATATAATTATACATTTTTTTTTGTATGTCCACGCGAAGTAAGTCGCGGGTATCAACTAGTATCATATAAAATACATATTATTTTGAACATGTTCGATATTAAGGCGCAGTGGTTCTGTGAGCAATACTTCTGTGGTGGCGCTATCTTGTGTTTTTATTGGGGAGTAAAATGTCATATGCAGTAATGACGTTAAACCTCAGTCGGAACCACAGTGCTTATGTACTTGGCAAGTGATAAACTCAGATTTGTGGTTTGCACATGTGGTTTAAGAAACAAACAATTTATGGCGAAACTCAAAGTCAAAGTTTGTCATCGTTGATCAAGCGAAAATGAGACAAAGCTATTTTTATTTTATTCGAATAGGTTCGGTAACAGACAATAGGATATTAAAAATACTATATATCTAGATAGTAGAAACAACACTTTAAACATTAAGTCCAATTAAAACCGTACACAACTTATACGTAGAAACATTGACGCTAAAAGTTAATTGTCGTAATTACTAATTACATGTGTAAAAATAAAACAAACAATGGTTTCACTTAATCAAATTATCAACAGCAAATTTAAAAGATGAAAAAGTACACGAGAATATGTCTTTGGGATCACTAAGTGCGGCACATCCTACCTAAAGGAATGAATATGTTTAATACGTACATGATCAAAAAAAGGGCCTTATTATGTAACTCTGGTGGCGATGTAATCGCGTGCCGTTCCACTCGCACCATGCGAGCGGTCGCACGCTCGCATATCAGACTTACAGATCAGGGCCTAAGTCCACTTCTGAAAGAAAGTAGCAAAAAGTCCCCCCTCCAGTTTTGGGACGTTTCCGAGCCCATTACTTCATATACACAAGCAAAAAAAGTCTATAACAGAAAGTCCGGTTATAGCTGTAGAGGCAGTCAGGACCAACAGCTTCGTCAACCCAAAAAAAAAAATGTCTATAACATTGTGTCGTAAAGCGAATCTAACTGTAATTTAATAAGTTTCGAGTTAAGAACAAAACGTGTTTTTATTTATAACGTCCACATTAAAAGGTTTTAGCTTCTCATGTAGTTTTGACAAGATACAATGCAGTCTGAATTTTGCTGATTTATTAAAAGATAGATAATAAGAATCTCCCGCCCTTTTGTAAGGTTGGTTGCCATAATCCACACGCTAGGCAGACAGATTGGAGATCGCAGAATGTTCACCGTTTACTAAGAAGACGCTGCTACCCGTCCTCCGCTGGTTCTGGTCGCAGTTTTAAGACTTGCCCAGGTCCTACCCGGGCGCTTGTATTCATTGTAAAATTGACTTTTCTTATCTACTAGCAGACGTCATTTCATTCCCATCATTATCAGCTTTTATAAGCATCTGATAAGAAATTAATACACTTTGAAATGATAAGAATCGCAAAGCAATGTTCAAAGTGTCTATAGATATAGCATTATTATAATATATAACAGTAATTGCTATCATTATCACTTTTTCACTAAGTTCAGTTAGATAAATATAGGTAAATATGATAGAACTGCAATTCTGCTTTAGAAAGATGCGTAACTCGATTTTAACTTTAATGTCGCTAGTGATTTAATCTGCGACATGATCGTCACAATTTCTTTTGCTTGAAATAGAAATCCAAGCTAACTTATTCGTAATGGTACGGAGAAAAAACGCAACTTGTTATTTTATTCACCATCGGTTATCGGTTCTTCGAGTGTCGTGGCCTGCCCATTGCCACTTCAGCTTGCAAACTCTGAAAGCTAAATATAGGTGACTTTGGTTCCTCGGCAAATATCCTCGTTTCGGACTTTATCGCGCAAAGAAATTCCGAGCATAGCTCGCTCCATTGCCCGCTGTGTGACTCTGAGTTTCCCTAAAAGGCCAGTAGTCAAGGCCCACGTATCAGTTCCATATGTCATCACTGGCAACTCAAATTGGTTGAAGGCCCTTTTCTTCCAGCACTGCGGGATTTTGGACGAGAAGATTTATCTCGCAATTTCCCGAACGCTGCCCATCCGAGTTGGATTCTTCGGGAGACCTCTTTGTCGAAGTTGGACATAAAAAACAAACAACAACAACGAGCTTAACGTACTTGTTAAGCTCAAGTACGTTACTTGAGCTTAACATAGTGTTGTTCCCGAGGTGGAAACTATTTTCTATCACTCTCTATATTGATATTAAATATTATGATATTATATTCGCTATTTCTTTTTTATGACAAATGTAATGCACATACTTTTAATTAATTACTGAAGCCTAAGTTCAATTGTTATGACTTTGACTTGATTAGGGCCCGTCCATTCATTTTACTTTGGTGAAGTAGTCAATAAATGGGATGAGACCGCTGGGACGAAGACGGAACGACCCGTATATTTACATATAATTAGGAACAATAAGACATAAAATATAAATAATTAGAGGCTAAGACACAATATTTATTTTTTTATACAACTAAAGAGAATCCGAATTTGAACAAACAATTACGAAACGAAGGCGGAATGCAAACGAATTTCGCGCGTTTTTTAATTTTTCCACAAACTTTTTTTTTTAATTTGGCTCGCGCGGTTTCTTTTATCATACAATGTTCGTAATTTTATTGATCTGTGTGGTGATTGTACCTTTCACAATCATGCCTGAATCAAATCATTTTTTGTCCCTAGGGATCAAAGAGCTATTTTGCTGCCTGTTAACGAAGAAGAAACTAGCTTTTTTGAATAGATTGATAAATAAACTTTTCGTCTTTGGGAATTAGTAAAGATCATATGACAGAAATGCCAAAATAAATGGATTTTCACACACTTTTCTGTCCGCTCAGCTCGTGAACATGGATTTCCATACACTTTTCCCGCTCGTTTATTTGTACGCACAGCAGGCCTAGCACGGGCGCCGGGATAAAATTTTGTCCGCCATATTTATCCCGCGAGAACGAGACGGATGTATCCATATCCTAGCTTTGTCACGTTGGCGCGAAGACAAAACGGGTGGACATAACTTTATCCCGCCACCCGTGCTAGGCCTGCAGATCACCCTAGATTCCGCACTTAGGACGATCGAAGCGCGTCACACATCGGTCAAAATACCTACGACTTACCTACTTACGATGATCTGTGTTTGTCAAAAGTAACGACTTGTATTCTCCGCCATAAAAAATAAAAGTAAATAGATACTTCCCGAAAAGCGTTGTATAAAATACAGTACATTACAGAAGACTTACTCCAAGACGACAATTAAGTAATTAGAGACTCTCGCCACTTCGCAATACAGGTAATTTTAGCATGAACAGCGAAGCGAAGCGGTAAAATATAATATGGTATAAACAGAGCTCGATAATCATGTAAATAGGCTGGCGATGACGTAGCCTATTGTACTCAAGGTTGTTCACAATCAAGGCACTCTGCCTACTAGTAAAATGATTTTATTTAATTTTTTATATTTTTCTTTATTTTGACATTCTAATATAATTTAAAATTTAAATACAATTAATACATTAATATTAAGTTAGTACTTAGCTTAGAGAATGGATCGTTTGTGTCTGAAAATAAATAAATTTTGATTGATTTTGATTTGATTTTCTGCCAGAGAATAAATTATAGTAATACAGAGAATCATTCTGAGATGATGATGGAGTCGGCAGATGTGACTAATCCCAACTGTCAATGTGGCGCTACCGTTTACAATTACGACATTTTTTTGATGTGCTTCTGTCAATGACTTTTAATTTACTATTACTATGAACTGTTTATATTTTTAATTTTTAATCTCTAATGACTTTGTATTTTTAATTCTATTTTTGATTTGATTAGCTAATGTAATTGGTTTCACTGTGTTAGTTATATAAATAAATAAATGACGAAAGAAAAATGAGGACCTGTTACAAGTCACGTCATTTACAGCACTTTGAAGGCACAATGTGGCGTCAACGCCACCCCTTTCACTAGTGATTTCCTAACACTTCAAAAATATTTGACAGTTTTTGAAAGCTAACGTACTAGCTTGGTTGGGATACAAAACATGGCCGACGTGCCGCAAAGCGGTCCCAAGTGACGTGAGCAAACAATATTTTATGGCCCATCCGCTATAGTAGAGAATCCTGGGTTTCTATGTTTTATATAGTACCTACATACTTTGTACCAGGATTGTGATGGTTCATGAGTTTGGGGGCAACCTCTAAAAAAGGAATATTATTAAAAGAAATACATAATACCCGACTGCAAAATGTAGCCTATGTCACTCAGAACTTAAAAAGGAATCCAACAACAACTCACTAAATTCATTCCCGAAAAGTAAATTATAGGCGTCTTCAAATCTAGAGTAAACGGGCACCTTCTAGGCGAGCGCTCTCCATCCTAGACCAAATTGGTTAACATCAGCCACGCAAACTTAATAGAATTAAAAAAGCGAATTATTTGGCTGTTTTTTATTTTTCATTTAAGAGTGAGGACAAGTTATATTTATTAAACGAAAAACAAAATACCCGACTGCAAAATGTAGTCTATGTCACTTCGGACTTAAAGAGGAACACACCGACACCTCACTCGTAAAAATCGGCCAAGTCGTTTAGGCTACAGGTGTATTTTAGGAACACACAAACATACCCTCTCGTACTTAATACAGCCCAAAAACATTACCCTCATGGGCAGTCAGGTAAAAACTTTGCATGAGGGGAGATCTAGAGAAAAGTTCGTGAACTAAAGTAGGTATGTCGTCTGCGCAGACCGTAAAGTTTCGACGGCGTGGCGTTTTTGATTTGAAACGTCTAGCTATTTATTGATTATTTGATAAGTTATAATGATAACGATGATAATAAGTAGTAGGTAAAAAAGCACAAAATTAGCAATCATGACCAGTGTAGTAATTGTTGCTAATTTTGTGTTTTTTTTTGACTCGCTATCCTACTGTAACGGTTATTTTGTTTCGGGATAAAAATCCAGTCCAGGCTACCCATATCCTTCATCCAAATCAGTTAGTCATTACGGAGGTCAGTGGGAACAAACACACAAACAAATTTTCGCATTAATATTATTAGTGTGATGTGATAGGTTTTTGGAAACATTCGCAAAACAAAAAAAAATAAAAACATGTGTTTGAATAAGTACCCACGGGATATTTACAACGAATGTTTTTTTGAGGTCCCGATATTTCGGCGCAGTTGCATGTTCACTGGAAGAACGCGGGTTGGATGACAAAACAAGTAACATTATCAAAAGAAAAACAAAATACCCGACTGCAAAGTGTAGTCTATGTCACTCCGGACATAAAGAGGAATCCAACAACACCTCACTCGTCAAAATCGGTCAAGCTTTTTAGGCTACATGAAGTAATAACACACAAACACATACACCTCAAAAACATTACTCTCCTTCTTTGGCAGTCGGGTAAAAAATTTAATCGACAATTTAAAAAAAAGACCTGGTAAATATGCTGTAAGTACTTATGTAAACGTAGTAAACAACCACGAAAGTTTAATTAGTATTAATTTGTTTCCAAATACTTGGATCCGACGAAAAATATTAAAAATCTTATTTTGAGATATGTGTTTTTTTGGTTCTAACGTCTAGTATACAGGGTAATAAGGAAAGGGTATGCTAAGCCGAAAGGGGCGTATAGTACTCATGATTGTGAACAACTTTTACTCAAGGGCCGACCCTGAAATCGAGAGAGAAAAAACAGCTGGTCCATACATTTTGTCTAGTTTCATTGAAATTTTTCTATGAAACATCTGTTTTTTTTCTGGATTTCAAGGTTGTTTACTTAAAAAGCTGTTAATAATGATGAATACTATGAGCTCTTTTCGGCTTACCATACCGTTTTCTTATAACCCTGTATAGCCAAAAGGGAAAATATGATAAAATGTCATTTTCTCGATAAAAAAACATTGAAATGACCTCGATTTACCTACTTACAGTTTTGCTGGCGCTCGGAAACTCTAGTGTATATGCAAGTGATTATTACACTAATTGCGAGGAAATAATAGTATCTAGGGTAGCATCGAACCACAGATCACAGTAGATACCGCATTACGAGATTCGTTGTTCCTACAAAAAGTCACCAAAGTTTGAGGCGCGGCGCGGGTCGCGGGGAGTGCGACCGAGCGTTCTCATTGGCTATCTTAAGGTTACGCCTACTCGCGCCTAACAATCAACCAATCGGAGTAATTTCTTATAAGTGTAATTAGACTGATACGTGGTGCGCTTCAAGCGTCCTGAATGCAGAATCTAGGGTGTGATCTCGGATTTTTTTACTAGCGCGCGCTAAACACACCACTCTTCATCTGCGCGCGAAAGAGGATAGCGCTATCTTTTTCTCGAAATGACCGCATAATAAGCATTTAATTTTATTTGTTTGCAGATCTTCGGTAGCGCCGAGAGTCTGACCGCCGCGCTAGAGATCCTCCCACAAACTCTGTCTTACTGCGACCAAGTTTACAACAGAGTCGAGAATCTTTACACCGAGTTTGATTTCCACCAATTGCCCTAACGCTTCGCGGACATCGGACTATTCTCATGCAAACGTAAGAGTTACGTGGTATATAGTCGTGCCGGTGATCTCACTAGCAAATTCTTATAGTAGTGTGCATTTCCAAAAACTGTACCCAATTTTGTATCTATCTATCATAACAAAAAGAAGTTTTTTTAAACGTTTTGAATTGACGGAAGTGGTCGGAAAAAAATCAATTCGCTTTTTTAGGTCCTCCGTCAAATTCACACGCTCAACTAGTCTCAATAGCTGAGATTCAATCTCGTCTCGAAAAAAAAACGAACTTCGAGATTTCTTATTCTCACCGCTATCTTTTGAGATATTTACGATTGCTAGCGTGCGAGATATATCTCGTGGTCGGAGGCAATCGAGACGAGAGACAGTCGAGATTGGAATCTCGAAATCTACATCAATTTGTCATACCACCCTGGTGGCGGCAGGAATGGCACAGGGTTGCGCTTTACTGTTGTTGTTTTGGTGTTCAGGATTACATCGTAGGTGGTAAAGAAGCCGGACCGATGAATAAAACACGTCCACAACAGTTCGAGTTAATTATTATAAAAATGATGTACCTAATACAAATATTCAAATTTGCTGAATTAAGGCTATGACGTTCTTACAAACTTCAATATATCGAAACGAAATTTCTAAATGTTGTGACGAATAACGATAGATAAATACAGTTTTTGGTAAACCACGCTTGGTGATTTTACATCTTAAGTAATCGGGAGCGAGACAACAGTGGACGCGAAGACCCTGATGGTAAAACTGATCATGGGTGAAATATATCTTTATCGTAAGTACGAAAGTACGAAATTTTTTTTACGTGACGTAACGTATGTTACATAGTTACGTTACAGTGTAAACCCGCGCTTATAATATAAGCATGATTAATTTAATTTTGTATGTTTATCAGAATTTAATTTATAAAGTCTTAACGGAATTTTAATGTTATCGATCTCGACAAGTAGTTCCGATAAACGATAAATGGGGTGACATTGTGACGTATTTAATGAAATTATGATATAGAAACATTGCATTGCACTCCAATTAAAAAAAGATAAAACGTTTTTTGGCAATTGCCGCGACTATTCCGTGGCAAATTCAACCGCGATACAGTTTGCGGCTTTTCTTTAGTGTTGCCGAATTAGTGCGTTCCAAGTAAGCACTAAATGCAGCTATACTATTGATAATTTATAATTTGCAATAGTATCGATAGTTGTCGTCCTATATGAGGTTCACTAGCGATGTTTATTTAAAAAAAAAACAACTATCGATAGCAGTCTTGTGTTGATCGATCATTTCCCGCGACCCGTGTCGGTCGTGAATGTGAGTGGGTCAAAGGATTCGATTATGGTCTATCCATTATGAGTTCATAATGCGTTCTATTTATTATAACCTCATTACAAGGATTCTTTAACAGTTGATAATAATATTCTTGTAATGATGTAATAATCAATAGAGTGCTATTTTGTATGCGATATAATTTGCTGGACACTAGTACAAATTTATGTTATCGCGCTGTCAAAAGGTGATTTACGTAATGGATAGACTATTCATACTTTTCTATATGCCAAAGAAAATATATCTTTCTTACATAGATACAAATACCCTAGTTCTATTCAACCAAAATCTTATATTAGTTTTTCGTTAATTGACGAAAAATATATACACTGTAATGGCTTTGATTATATATTCTGAGATGGGTGCGCGACTCGATCGTACATGGGTCGCGACCCATTTTGACTCGATTAATCGTGATGGACACGGGACTAATCAATAGTGAACGAACTAAAATGATAGTAAACTAGTAGTTCGTGCCGAACTGTATATCTTCACAACCCCTGGACGGATTCAGCTCATATTCGAACTTAAAAATTATATTGAAATGAACTACTTGCCTACAACATTTCATGAAGATCGTACAACGGTTCGCAAGTTATCATCGGACAAATATACACACAAACATACAAACATACATACCAATGCCGATTTGTCCCAGTAAACTCTGAGACCTTCGCTTCGCTCGGTCAACTAAAAGGCGTGTACTGTAATCAAAGTATGAGTGTTTACGAGCGCATTTATCAAATTTGATAGTAATAATTATTTTCGCACGGAGATATATAATATTCCGACTTATCCGTGTGGCGAAGCCTTAAAAGCACTTATGTGCCTTTAATGATTTATTTTTTATTTTTGTTGGTACATTATTATCAATGCATATATTTGTAATTTAGGTAAACATTTTGATTATATAATGATATAATTTATAATAATGAAATTTGGAATAAAAAAATTAATAAATATACTATGTTGGAGCCGCAGAAACGCTTCAACGCAGCGAAAAAAATATTTTGCTGCCTCAACGTTTGTTTGTATTGCGCATTTCACTTTGGAAGGTAATGCGCAAAACTTAAATGACGTTTGTCATCTAAGAGGCGTTTTTAAGGTGCAACGTTTCGCTCAAGACCCCAAATATATATATATTTTAATTAAAATTATCTTGCGTTTTTTTTTTGTTAATTATCGCTTAATTACTCATCGTGGATTTATTGAAACCAATTTTGCGCTAATAAATATTTTTCAAGAAATTACGGCTTAAATTATCAAGTACGTTAACTTAAGTTTTTTGTCAATTACAGCTAATTGAAGGCCTCGCTACATGGCCTGATCTGACATCGTTTGAAAGAGATGGCTATATATAAGTTTCTGGGGGAGCGAAAGGGAGAAGCTATAACCTTAATAGTTTGTTTCTTTTGCTCCCGTGAAATTTAAATGTAGCTGTCCCTTTCACACGATGTCAGGTCAGGCCATGTGTAGACACCCTGACAAAAAACTTAAGAAAATATGAACGCTCTGAGCGAAACGTTGCATCGTAAGGTCGTTAACCTTGTACATACGGGGTGACTTTAAAAAAAAATATGTTAGGATTTGTTAGGTGAGTAGACTTTGACATAGTTGTTTTACTAATTCTTCAGTTTTCAAAATCCTCTTGTATGAAAAAACACTACAAATTAGTATATTCCACATACAAAAAAGGATTTTAACGATCTTAAAACACCCCATATCCTGTACTTTGTTTTAAGGTGCAGCGTTTCACTCAGAGCGGCAAATTCAAATTTTCTTGCGTCTTTTGTCAATTACAACTTAATTACTCATCGCGGGTTTATGAAAATGAATTTTGCGATAATAAATAGGTTGTATCACGAAATTACACCAACCTAAAAATCAAGGTGAAAGCTAGTATAAGTACACTTCTCACTAAACCAAAAATCAAGATGAAAATCAGCTTATTGAGATTCGTAGCTAAACCAATGTAATCTGTAATCTAGGTGATCATTTTAACCGTAACTTCTTGATACGATCTATTTATTGTCGCAAAATTTGTTTTCATGAACCTACGATGAGTAATTAAGCTGTAATTGGCAAAAAACGCAAGAAAATTTGAATTTGCCGCGCTGAGCGAAACGTTGCACCTTAAGGTATGAAGTCACTCGGTATGTTGAACATTTAGATAATATAGATTAAAATATAAGTAATGCTTACGTAATAATGTTTGTACATAAAACTATCTAGGGGCTAAAATTTACACTTTTATAAAAAGGTTTTCCATAAAAATAATTGCCAAAAAAATATACAGTACGGCCAACACAACTGTAGAAAGAGGAGTTTAAAAAAAAAAATTAAAAAAATTGTTCTAATATACTTACTAGATGGCGTAATAGTCTTAACGTTTTACCTGTCATTGTCATTTCTGTCGAAATATTTTATGTTTATTTTTAAATCGTAAATTTTGGCTCCATACGTTGTGTATTTAGTCAGTGTCAACTATTGTAATATTTCAAATGAAGTCCAATACATAGTTACATTACTTGAAATTGTCTAAATACACATGTGGAGCCAAAAACACGAGAGAAAAAAAAGGCACACGTACATTTTTTTGTCTTTCATGTCTTGACAGTGACAGAAAAACCTCAAGGTACATCTAACGCCATCTATTGGGTACTTTTATTACAAGGTTTTTTTTTTTGGAAAACGCCGCTTTGTGTGAGTGACCCTAAGGGTGTCTATACATGGCCTGACATCGTGTGAAAGGGACAGCTAGATTTGAATTTCACGGGAACAAAAGAAACAAACTATTAAGGTTATAGCTTCTCCCTTTCGCTCCCCCAGAAACTTATATATAGCCATCTCTTTCAAACGATGTCAGATCAGGCCGTGTAGCGAGGCCTTAACCTGGCCACCCGTTTTGTTCGCAAATCGTTACGAGGTTGCCAGGTTCTGGTATAAAAAAGAATTACCCATATTTAAAAAGTAATAAATATCAGCCCAGTTGTTTCCCAGCAGTCCGAGGCTTGAGAGCAGATTCGATTTTTAATTCCTTGCATCCTCAGATGTAGGCATGGTTTTTTTTAGCAGAAACTATTACCTCTACTGATTAGTTGGTCGCACTGTATATAGTTATCTTCGAGCTCAATGAGAACTATTGCTCATAACTATCATACCTAAGGGTAGCTTTTATACTAATTTTAAGACTATTATTTTAAGATTAGGACCGTGTTTTATATTTATTTTAAAATACTATTCGTTTTAAGTTCAATACATGGTCATATTAAGGTACATACAGGATCTCCGAGGACGTTATGCGGTGCGATGTGAATTTATTTACATTATTTTTTTTAATCAAACGAGTATTTAAAAAAGAAAAGTAAATGTACAATGAGTTTTTGGCGTTTCGGTACGTTTCGGGGACGCGCCCGATAATGTACGTCGTTGGCAGCTTCAATAAAACGTTCGCAGATGTCCAATTAGCAGGTTTTTTGGCATCTCTAATAGTACCGCGGGGCGTTAGCATTTTTTGTTGCTAACGATGCGTTCATGGTTACGCGTGGAGTGGCGAAGACCGTCATAAGTTAATTGTAAATTAAATATGACGTTCATGTAAATATACTCGTATATTGATACAAACTTGAACACTTTAGAGATGAGAAAGTTTTCGTTACATCCTGTATAGTGGTGCTTATATCGACTAACTATCCAATATTTTGTTTTAACAAAACGGGAATACTCACATTAAATTGAGTCGGTTATTCCGACTATAGTTTCGATCACATTCGGTGACCTTTATCAAGGAATGCTAAGCATGACAACACGGCGTGGCAAAACGAGGTCGCGCGCGTGTCACGCTTAGCATTCCTTGATAAAGGTCACCGAATGTGATCGAAACTATAGTTGGAATAACCGACTCAATTTAACGTGAGTATTATTAAAACAAAACGTGTCAAAACCACGTCAGTATTCATAACTATCCAATACCTCTTTCCTCCTTTTTTTTTGTTGTCATTAGCTATATTTAGAATTCTGTCTAAATATAATATTTACTACAAAAACATTGCAAACATACAAACATTGTTCTAATACATTAATGTATACAGATTTTTTATGCAACTGAGTGACGAGTCGAGTAAATCGCTCGCCTGATGGTAAGCGTCACGGTTGCCATAATAGTTCAATGCCAGAATGATAGCTCATCACCCTGAGATATTTGATGTATAATCAGTGGAAAATTGCTCTTCGATCCAGGATTCATTAGTAAAATTATTTGGCTGGAATTTTATAATTTTAGGTGTAAATAAATAATTAAGTGTAATATTCTGAATAATATTTCAATAGTATAGACGACCTGCAGGCTTATCCTCTAACTTTGAAACGTTCGTGATTCTGATTGCGAGAGCATGCCATCCCGCTCGTACCAACTAAGTCGCACTATGCGCGGTCCTGCTCGCGCACTATCACTATCGCTTTCAGAGTTACGGGATAAGCCCGCTGTACTCATCCATGGTATAGTATGGTAACCTCATGTTTGCGTATCTAGAATAAACAAAAAAATCTTGCCATTTCTGCTAAACGAAACAAAGCGATTTCTATCAATGTAATATATTTTTTCGCATATGTGTTTCTTAAGTGCAACACTTGAAGGTTGCATTCCAAAAAAAAAACATCGGATTTCGTAACTAATAATTCGAGTTCTAATTGATAATTTTTTTGAGTGATTGATGAGTTGAGATTATCAATTGATTGTCCTCGGGATTCTGAAACGTTAACTTTGACAACAGATTAATTCTAATACTGCCTTTGTCTGGCACTAAGCAAATGACAAAGACAGCAATAGGCTTAACCTATTGTCAAAGGTAACAAACGTTTCAGAATCCTGAGGTGAGATAGATTAAATATTTCAAACATTTTTGCTATTAGCTTAAATTATTATTGTGAATTTAAAATTGTCCATGTATTGAGACGGATTCAAATCGATTATATTGCAATATTTTTTTTAATTATAAATTGTCCCATGCAGTCTAGGTCGAACCATTTAAATTATTATCTTAGTCATACTCGCTTTAAAATTACATTCCTAATTTAGTAAAATTTTAGTTTACGATGCTAATAAATGTTGTTCGCCTGAATTGTATTTTTTTTTTTATTCCTTGGGTGTGAGTGAGGCTAATGACACTGCACTCTTGTAGCCTAGTTTTCTTAGGCCTGGATTTTCAGGGCTCTTTAGCAGGCCTAGCAGAGTTATAAAAAGCCTTTCTAAAAAATGTATCTAAAATCTTTCTGTTCCATGCACCTCTTTAAAAAGCACGATCAAATGGTTTAGCTTTTTTTTTCTTTTAACTTCGGACTAGGCATTCGTTTGACCACAATCTTACCTGATGGAAAACGATGTGGTCGAAGATGTAGCACGCTTGCCTAGGAGATACCTATTCACTCTTTTTTTTTAACAGCCCCGGATTGTATCTGTTCGGAAAGACAGACGCAGGTTAAGAGTTCCACACCTACGGAGAAAGGCATCAAACTAATATTACAGTGACCGGCAAATATCTTGAGCAGCAAGCGGCGTGGTGGGGAAAAAGTTGCCGCAAGTACAGGTACGTTGAAATCTCCGCGCAAGCTTCGCTCAACGACGGGGACATCGCTCCCGGTTGCCACCGCCATGCCTTATCGGTTTGCTGGGCAACCAAGGATCTCACTCGGCGGGGCTTGATCACACTGGCATATAACCACTTATATGCCAGCTATATATGCTTATATCTGCGGGGACTTCATTCCGGGTCCACACCCGGAATGAAGTCCCCGCAGAAGTCAACAGCACACAATAGACACGCCAATGGTTATGGGCGGAGAAAAGCCAGGGCCAGGGGGCATTGCCCCGAGACCCTCTCCCCACCCCACAAGAGAGGAGAAGAATACTGCCTCCGCCAGAGATATCTAAAAATCAACTGCTGCGCAGATGACGTCGTAACTCAAGTTGTTTTCTCGCTAACTGTACCTACCTCTCCATTTTACGCAGTCGACGTCGAGGAAATTAAATAATACAATGGACTTGCGAATGCAACAAACTTTAATCGGCATACTAAAATCTGTCGCTTGCGAGCCTTTATAAAAACCTCGTCAGTTTATTCCATGCTAACATAAACAAAGATTTATCACATAACGGTCAACAAAACAATATGACAACTAAAATTACATTAAATATTTAGCTAAATACTCAGAACATAATTATAATATCTTAGTTTCAACACAGATAACCCCTAGATCCCGTAATCAGGACTATCGCTCAAAATGCACGTATAAAAATTTACTCTCATTAGTTCATTACTAGGAGCGGGTAGACGTAACCTTGAGATAGCCAATGAGAACGCTCGGTCGCAGTCCCCGCAACACACACTTCCCTCCAGCTTTGGCGAGTTTTTGTCGGAACAATGATTTTATAATTCGGTATCTATACGGGTGTAATATAAACGGCTGAACGGATTGACCTGATTTTTTGCATATAGTTTAACGGTAGGAGACGGACATAGGCTCCTTTTTTTGGTTGGTCCACGCGAATGAAGTCGCGGATAACAGCTAGTTCCGAATAAACCTGTGCTAACGATACATTGCGTTTACTTGTGACCGCTCCCTGACCCGGTATTTCCCAACATTCACGAGGTTTTAGTTCCGATCCAAACACACCAAAGTTTGCGGAGAGCGCCCGCCTGAAGTGATACAAACCGGATGTGATGAGTATTTCCGTTTTATTAAAATAAATATCTATATACTCAGGTTATATCATTAAAAAAGATATATATATTGTTCGTAATACTTTTCTATTTAAAATATTAATTGAAATAAGGTAAAAATAAACAATTCTACAGTACGCGACGTTGCAGCGGAAAGACACTACAGATTAGTTATTTTAGACACAGTTTGAACTTGAACTTCCGCAAAGTTACGCCTGAAACAATCAACTGCTTAAGGTGCAACGTTTCGCTCATCGCGCGAAATTCAAATTTTGTGCGTTTTTTCTCAATTACAGCTCATCGTGGATTCATTGAAACCAATTTTGAGCCAATAAATAAGTTTTTTAAGAAATTACGGGTAAAATGATCACCTAGATAACATTGGTTTAGCTACAAATCTCAATAAGCTCATTTTCATCTTGGTTTTTGGTTCAGTGAGAAATAAACTTTTATACTAGCTTTCAACTTGAATTTTTAGTTGGTGTAATTTCTTGATACGACTTATTTATTGTCGCAAAATTAGTTTTCATGAACCCACAATGAGTAATTACGCTGTAACTGACAAAAAACGCAAGAAAATTTGATTTTCGCGCGCTGGGCGAAACGTTGCACCTTAAAATAAATATGTTTATTTAGAATACATTTTGAAGAAATCTTAGTCGAAAACAAATTTCTTATACATTGGTAATATTTGTTGCTTTAAAGTGCTCGGTCAACGTCTCACTTAGGAGACATCACATTATCTAAAATACTTTGTGGACGTTTCTGAAGAAAATTGGAATAAATAGAAGAAGCAATTTACCTCGAAGGGCAATTGCATAATGCCATGTACGGGCAACTATAATATACAGGGTTATTCGGAAGATCTCTCTACTCTGCAAAATGGATCAGCTGATCAGATTTCAAAGTCACATAGTAAGTGATAAGTCATCTAAAATTTTGACTGCAATGACCTTGCTTCAGCGTAACTTACCCTTTCTGAGCAACCCAGTATAATGTAGTTATCTTGTATAATTTACCTAAGCTTCGACTATACATAATTATAATACAAAAAAAGAGTTAGTAAAGTTAATTTAGCTTGGAATTTTATTAATAAAGCTATAAAGTTAATATTGAGCTGCAATATAACAGTGTTTATTTTTTAATAATTTACACTAGTGATAAAAATGATAATTGGTATTATTTAAACGCACCTCAAGAATAGCTGTTTTCATATTAAATGTCGCAGGAAAAATGCTATGTGCTCGCCAAAGAAAGAAAAGTTTGTCGGCGTAATAAAGAGGATAATTCTATTATAAAAATAAATTATTCTAAATTCTAGCCACGGAATTCTCCCTATCATGTAGGGTTATAAGGAAAAGATATGCTAAGCCGAAAGGGGCTCATAGTACTCATGACTGTAAGCAACTTTTATTATGAGACCAAGACTAATCGATAAAAAAAACAGCTGTTCCATACATTTTGTTGTTTGATTTGTCATTGTTTCAATGACATTTTTTTCCTCGATTTCAGTGTTGGTCCCATAGTAAAAGTTGCCTACAACGATGAGTAGCTCTTTTCGGATTAACATGACATTTCCTTTATAGGGCTTTATAGGGCCCAGAAGGACAATCTCCATACAAAACACTATTTTGACATTGACAATCTTTGTAGTCGTGACATTTTAATTTTAAGCTTTCCATTTAAAAGTGATTACCCGATTTGGTCGGGTAAATAAATTTTGAATAGAGTGATTTTGGGGTAAATCACTACGGTCATAAATATTTTTTTATTAGTCGCCCAGTTCTGTTTTGTACAGTAAATAATGTTAATTTAATATTTTCAATTCAATACGATGGAAATGGAACGTAAAATAAACGAATACGGAACTTTCTCTTATTGGCGAATTATTTTTTTTGCAATTGCCGGTTATTCTGCAAGCCGAGTGAACACGCAGGCGAGGTAATATGCCAAGTGAATGTCAAAATGTTGAATTCTATGGAAAGGAACTAGGTACAGCCAATTTATTTATGTATTCAAGTTACACATTCCATTCATATTTAGAAACAGAGATGGATACGCCCTCAATGTGGAGCCACAGGCAAAACTAATCTCAGATGGCGCCACCATCGCTGGTGCTTGTCATTAGTCTGATTACTTGCACTTGTATGAGTACTTCCAGCTTCGTATCCCAGCTGCCTCCTTGACTTTAAAGCTTCTAGATTTGAAAATGAGAAAAGCGAAGGTTCTGCGTCTTTTTTCAAATATTTACGTTGAAGTTTCAATCCTATTCAATTCAATTCTTGTTTTATGGCTTCTGCGAGAGTGATTTGCAATTTAGCCAATGACATGTGATGAGGTAGACCATCAAACGTAGAGAATTTGTACGGTGTTTAATTGTATTGATCGGTGGTTGTTGAATGGCAGTTTTTGTTTTTGCACCTCTCACCTCTGGAACAAACACATTTTAACTACTTTTACACATTTATAGGAGTTTCAATCCTAGAAACAATTTTTATTTTTTATTTTAGATGACATTTTTGACAGTGAAACGAAGCCAGCGATAATGCGCCACCTAGCGAGATAATAAAACAGTGCGTCACCCCATTGCGTCATGCACAATGGGGTTAAAAACTGAAAGCTAATTGTAGGTAGCGCCACTGTTGAGTGATCCTAATCGCCTTTTGCAATTGAGTTTTTGTTTCCCTTTGCTTACGAGCGAATTTGCATAGAATATTACGAAAATGTATTCGACATGGAGTGTTATGCAGTTAAAAGAAATTATCCGCACATAACCTCGAATATTTTGTTGGTTCCCAATTTTTTCTTCGTAAAACTTTTATCCATTGTTTCCTTCTTTTGATATCTTTAGGGAATACATGGATTCCCGTATTTTTGCAATCCAAACCTGAACACAACGTCATATTAATGAAATATATTCAGTTCTTTTTATTTGTTTACAAAATTACTAAGGAGAATGACAGATATCTGTCATATTTATGGAACACCCAACAGTGCTGCCACCTGAAGTGAGTTTTTTACCCTATTGCACATGCGCATCATAAAATTTGTAGACCATGTCGTGTACATGGTTATCTAAGCTGCATAAAGAGTTCAAAAGTGTTTAAATTTGGCTATTGCCTTAGGTTTACAGTGGAAACTTTAACTTGTGAGACATGGTAGTTTGAATTTTCTGTACAGTGATCGTCAAGAAAAATGTTTAAAGTAAAAGTTTATATAGGGCTATAAGGAAAGGCTAAAATAGAGAAAAATACATACATTTTGTCAGGTGTAATTGTTTTTTTTTCTAAACTTCTGTTTTTTTATAGATTTCACGGTTGGTCCCATAGTAAATGTTGTTCATAATGATGAGTACTACGAGCCCTTTTCGGCTTAGCATACCCTTTCCTTATAACCCTGTATAGCGACTAGCGCGAACGTAAATTAGGCGACTTTGTGTTATCGCAAGTTCGTAAGAACAATGCGATGCGATCGTTTGTTCGTGCGAGCGACGGTCAATACGAACGCTGCTTTATAGCCTCTACACACGCACCTGATCTGATTCGTGCGAAAGGTGTAGCTAGACTAGAATTTCATGGGAGTAAGTGAAACAAACTAAGAATATCATATTTTGTCTCTTTTACTCCCATGAAATTCATTATATAACTATTTCTTTTATCTGATATCAGATCAGATCGAATGTAGATAGATTAACTCTTTATTGTTGACAAAATTTTTACATAATTTAAAAAGAGGCTTTAAACGTATGTAGAGGTATTTAGAATTCTAACCTGTCCATCCAATTCTGATCTGCATCCGTAGTTCAATTGATGTAGTCATTTGATGCTCGTCAAATTTTTGTTGACGTGCATTTAAATATTTTCCTCAAAATTGGTTAATCCATATTCACAATTATAATTATTTACACATGAAACTTGGCGGTAGTGCCACCCTCAACATCGGTTATTTACATTATGAAATTCAGCAACGGTAGTGCTCCACAGCCAAGTTCAAATAAATATAATTAATTTTTACACAAGTTCGAACAGATTTATTTATAGGATGCTAAGCGCGGTAGTGTTCTCGCCAAGTTTACTAAAGTAAACTTGACGGCGGTAGTCCTTCAGGGTAGTTTGCACACAAAGATTTACACGCGGTAATGTCACTTCAGTCCGATTATTTACACTAATTCCATATGGAAGTTTACACTCGACACCCGCGGTAGTGCTCCAGCCAAGCCCACACAAGAACTCTTGCACACACTAGTACGTCCTGTCAAGTCTGATTGGCTTGGCGCGCGGTAGTGTTCCAGCCAAGTTCTAAAGTAGCAGGTGACGCTAGGCTTGCGGCGGCTCGTCCAGCGGGTTGGGTTGCGGGAGTTCGTCTTGTGGATTTTCTTCCGGTGGCTCGAAGTGCGGCGCCGAGCTCGAGGATGACGATGATGATGATGACGCGCTCGAGTTGGGCTCGGCATTGCTCGAGTCCCTGAAAACACAAGTATTTTGAAGTGACCGTTGTATTCGGATGGATTGGCTCCAGAATCGGCTAAAGGGGTTTGAACATTGTTGTATGGAGGCTGGCATAGTGCCGATCCGACATTTTGATTTTCTTTAATCGTCTCGCGCAATTTAACTTTTATACTTGAATTGGGGACATATAGAAAAACAGAAATTGTCGGATGACATGTCAAGCGAAAAATCTGCTTAGAACTAGATGGCGCTTACGTATTTAGTCAGCTAATGTCCAAACCGCTATAAAAGCCGATGAAAAATATAGGTAATATAGAAACATAGTATTAGTATAATTATGTCCGCTATTTAAGTTTTAATTCAAATAAGATTCAAAAATGACGTAAAAAAATATGTTTCCAAAAATTATGTTTTCAACGCCATCTCTTAAGAACCTAGAAAATTTGCAAATACAAATTCATAAAAAGGAGCGTTTTATTTGTGTACCATTATTAATGAGTTAGCTTGGGGTCCTATTTCACGTCAAGCGAAAATTGTGACGATCTCGTCGCAGATTAAAGCACTAGCGACATCTTACGTCCTTATCAGTACTAAAATCGAGTTACGCATCTTTCTATGGACATTAGCACTCTCAGTATAATTAATCTATGCCTAAAGTTACGCCAATTCTTGCCTAGCAATGAACCAATGAGAGTGAATGTTTATAGGTTTTATTGACTGATGCGTGGTGCTTCGATCGTCCTGAGTGCGGAATCTAGGGAGTTAGGGGGTGATCTGTGTTCCCTAATTACGGTTTACGCAACTTGCTACAATGGAGTTAGGCATCTTTCTATGGACATTAGAACTCATAGTATAATCTCTCTATGCCTACTATTTTGTAGTGGTGGGGCTCTATTGCAGAGTCCGCTTGGGGAAGTACCACACCTTTGCCAGTTATTCAACCGCCAAGCAGTAGTGTGCAAGCATTACTGTGTTCCGGATTGAGGGGCAATCTTTTCAGCGTAATTACTGGGCATACAGAGATTTAACATCTAACATCTCAGGGTGACGAGCGCAGTGCATTGCCGCGCATACTTTTGAACTGTTGAAGTTAAAAATTCTGGATGGCACTGAACTGTTATGGGCAAGCGTGACGCTTAACATCAGGTGAGCGACTTGCTCGTCTCGTCACAGAGTAACATCTATCAAAACACAGTTGAACATTGCCCTCTTTCCGTAGTCGGGTAATAAACCCTTCGACTTACTTGTGAAACCCGTTCGTTTGGCACGTGTTGTAAGCACCACAGTGTTGACATTTCAGACCGACCACATGGAATTTCACCGTTGACAGCTGAAAAATATATAACTTACGTATAATAAATCGGAAAAACATCTTGAAAAATTACGTCATCTGCGCAAACAGTAGAATTTTAGTTTTTTTTTTGAGCGAAGATTTCTACATATTGTAGAATATCTGCGGTTCCATACATTTTGTAGTGTGATTGACATTTTTATATGAAATAGCCGATATATATTTTTTTCGATTTCAGGGTTGGTCCCATAGTAAAAGTTGTTCATAATCATCATCATCATCAGCCATAAGACGTCCACTGCTGAACATAGGCCTCCCCCTTAAACGTTATTCATAATGATGAGCACTAAAAGCCCTTTTCAGCTTAGCATACGCTCTCTTTATAACCCTGTGTATAATTGACCGAGCTAAGCGAAGGTCTCAGAGTTTAATGGGACAAATTGGCATTTGTATGTATGTTTGTGTGTATATTTGTCCGATGATAACTTGCGAACCGTTGATCCGATCATCATGAATTTTTGTAGGCAAGTAGTTCTTTTCAATACAATTTTTAAGTTCGAATATGAGCTGAATCGATCCAAGGGTTTGATATAGGGGTCGCGAGGTCTCATTACGGCGCGAACTACTAGTATATATTATTTTTATTTGTACATTTTCCTGTTGTTGTGTCCGTCTAGGCTCACCTTATGGCAGTCTTTGCAGAGTATCGTGGCCTTGTAGTCGGCGTACTCCGGCGGCATCGGCGTCGCCGCCACTTCCGAGTCCAGGTAGCTCCACAACTGCAACCATACATGGCACTAGCTGTCACCCGCGACTCACTTCAAACACCCGGGCAGAGAAACAGAGTTACATTCGCATATATAATACTAGCTGCGCCCCGCGGTTGCACCAGCTATTCTACACTCTACAGAAACGGTTAATTTCTTATTTTTTTATATGCTTCCTCTATACCAAATTTCATCCAAATCCGTTCAGCCGTTACAGAGTTGAACGGGAACAAACACATTTACATTATTGCACACCCCGTCTTTTACATCTTCTAAGATAATCTCCATCCCTAGGTTGCCTGGAAGAGATCGCTTTCAGCGATAAGGCCGCCATTTGTTACACTAGTGGCTTTTTTTTGTTTTCTGTCCAGCTATGTACAATCTGGTGTAAACAATAAAGAGTTTTTCTATTCTATCTATCTTACATACTTACACACAAACTTTCGCATTTATAATATTAGTGTGATTACTTAGGATTGATTTAATTTTTAAACCGGGTTTTTTTTTTTACCGGTGGTGTCTGGTCTGGGACATAGTGATACACAAGCAAGGTCGGTGTTGTAGCCGGAGCCCACAGTGCGGGACGAGGCGCGGGACACGGGACACGGGACACGGGACACGTGTCTACACTCACATTGGACATGTCGATCATGCTGGTCTGGCAGGTGGGGCACGCGTAGTGTCCTGACTGCAGCAGCTGCTCGAAGCACGGCCGGTGCAGCAAGTGCCCGCAGTCCGGGATGTGGCACGGAATCCGGGACGTGTGGATGTCTTCTAGGCAAACTGGACAGTTCGATCTGGACACATTCTCTACGCACTAGAAAAATACAAATAAACAAAAGGTATAACACAAGAAAAGTACCAATTTTAAGCATAACTGATTTCACCTAAAAAGCTAAATACTTACTTATAAGAAATTACTCTGATTGGTTGATTGTTAGGCGCGAGTAGGCGTAGCCTTGAGATAGCCAATGAGAGCGCTCGGCCGCACTCCCCGCGGCCCGCGCCGCGCCTCAAACTGACGTTACTTTTTGTAGGAACAACGAATCTCGTGTGATCTGTGGCTACATATTATCAAAATCGTGCGGTGCATGGCGCCGCAGCAAACTTCCTCTTTTCGGGAGAAATACCACTCGAAAATCGCCGACGACTCAAAAAATCTATGAAATTGTAGAATTGCGATCATGCAAAACAGTTTATGCTTGCGATGTCTACTGTTCGCAGAACTAATAGTAAATATCTTTGAATGTACTGTGTTGGTCTGTACAAATATACTCGTACTATATCGCTCTAAAATTCTAAACGCAAGAACCAGTCACAACAAACGCTTCCTTATCCCTCTGCTGAGAATCGACCTCTTTCTTATTATGCTATCAGCCTCGATCCTGATGGATACAACCTTTAATCTATCTAAATATATAAAAGATTAAGCTCTTTTCTAAATCAACCGCTTATGATAGAGACATGAATTTTGAACCCAATACTCCTCAAATGGTCTAGTTGAAAAATAAAACCGAATTTTGCGAAATTCCACCTCTAAAGGTGTAAAATGGATTCAGATTCAGATAGTTTATTGCTTCCATTAAGTACAAGGAGGTCTAAAAATTAACATTGCAGTACAAATAAACACAATCGACGTCGGTCCCCAAAGTTTGTATGGAAATAAAATCTTTTTTCATGAAACAATGAAACTCAGTTAATTCTAATTCTATCTGGGGCGACAAGACCTGCACTGACGTCCCGCTAAGGGTGCTTTGTGCATTTACCCCGCTGCCAGCCCCAAACCAGCCCAGCTCCTTAAAGTAACGGAGCACGGCCTTGGGTAGACTGTATAGGCTACTTTTTATCTCGGAAAAATATTCGGTGTCTGTATAATAGCGGGTGAAACCGCGGGCGGAGCTAGTTAAAAATAAAGAAAGGCATGTCTCAGAATTTCTCGAAAATCAACCTCTGAAGCTATGAAATGGGGTCTTCATTAATTAATTGCAATTAATGAAGCTTATGCGAGCAAAGCCTTACGGGCAAGCTAGTGTGGCTATACCATATATCCAGTTCGCTAGATGCCACTTACCCTGTGACCTGCAACCTGTAGCTGCATCGGTAGGCACATGTTACATCGCTCGCAATGAAAGAACCTGTCGCGACCGCCGACGCGACAAATGCCGCATCCGTCGCAGTGATACTGCTTCTTGTCTTCGTCGTCGAATAGGTTGCATATCAGGCATGTGTACTGAAATTTATAAATCACACTAATATTGTTAATGCGAAAGTTTGTGTGTAAGTGTGCAAGAACGTAAGTGTGTTCCCGTTCAACTCTGCAATGGCTGAACGGATTTGAATGAAATTTGGTATGGAGGGAGCTTTCACCATAGAATAACACATAGGCTACTTTTTATCCCGTAAAAATATTCGGTTTCTGTAGATTGAGCGGGTGTAACCGCGGGGCGCAGCTAGTGGATTTATAAAGCGACAATTCATGTTTCACAGTAGGTGCAGTTACACAAGGTATGACAGATAGAAGGAGGCTTTGACAGAAAATAACAAATATAGAGAGTCGTGACCCCTCGTGACAAGTTCCTAGAAAAAATAAATGTATTCAAACTGATTCACACAAAAGCTAATGATTCAATGCTCTCAAGCAAAATGCAATTATAACCAATCCAAAATAAATTGAACACGACTGCACAAAGTGGTCGATTTGGAAAAATACTTTAAAAATGCCTCGACGTACCCTAAAAGGTATTTTTCTTTACTATGAATTGTACTATCACAATTGAAGCATGTTACAAAAATTACCACTCATTTGCGCTGTTTGTGTCGCTGGCTTTATTGACATAATTCAGACCTTATTCTGAAGAATTTGATGAAGTTACCTTTCCGAAGCGGACCTTGCAGTTCTGGCACTCCTCCTGCACCTTCTGTCGCGTGTCGCATTCTGTGCAAATAAGCTCCGTCACCAGCTTGCGGTTCAGGTAGTGCTGCTCATTCTCGTCGTGGCAGTAACGGCATATATACACCTTGTTGCAGCATGGCGTCTGAAACATAAATTAATTTATGATAAAATGTGGTATTCGGCGACGAGACCAGCAAGTCACTCACCTGATGTAAAGTGTCACACTTGCCAGGGTTCGAAGCGATGTTTATTGTTGATAATTCTAATTCTAAATGGGGTGAAAAGATCTGCACTGATGCCCCGCTTGGGGTGTGTTGTCAATTTCAATCACGACCTTCACGCACCTGCACTGACAGCTTCATTGTAACAGTAGCTACCTACCCATAATTTTGTATTTTTTTTTATTCTCGAGACACTAGTTTCTCTCTGACGCTGTTATAATATATATATAATAAACCAAAACCTTGCCATACATGTTGTAATTTTTTTTATTGTTTACTTCATATTTTGTCAAGTCATGCAAGCATTTGCATTCACAAAGTATGATTTGGTGAAGTAGAACTGATGAAGAAGACCACAGATGGCCGCAGGAACTCCTCAATGAAACATATTTCACATATATCCACATATATTATATAGGGTGGCCTATGATGAACCAAATTGGAATCAATGGTTCTGATTAAGTCGGTTTATTTTTAATGTATAATTATTAGTTTAAAATAATCCCTAAGGTCAATAACATGAAACAATCAAATAAAATCCACTTTGCAACTACTAGAAAAGCCTGCGGCGTCTCCTGACACTTGCCCAAACAATGTTCTATGTATGCAAACAACTGTAGGAATTGTTGATTAAATACTACGAAATTAGAAATAGGTAAAACAAATCAATTCTCATTTACAAGCACACGATTTCGAGTCAGTATTGAAAAGTTTCGAACCAAGCTAGACTAAAAAGAAATGCAATGGCAAAGTTATATGCGCAAGGATGCAAAAAAAAATGTCGGTTAAATTATTCATTGCAATAAAAAATCCCACAACAAACATTTTGAGAATCGAACAGATTAATTCAATTCATTTACTGATGATTTAGAGAACATAGTCGTCGATTCTGTTGTACCACTCATAAACTAAAGCAATCTGACAGGACTACAATTACTTGCGTCTCATTTCTTATCAATGTTTGTGAAAAAGATGGCAACAATTTTAGTGCTGTCAAATTTAGTTTAGAAATTGATACAACAGAATCAATGTCTATATGGGTGTATTTATTCTACACTGTTTGTTTTAACACCTATTGAATGTACCCGCTTGTCACTACTCACGGCCTAAGTAGTATTAGTAAACGAATGCCAGGTCTCATGAAGTTATTATTTGTAATTTGTGGTTTCATGCCTCATTATATGAGATTAACATGCGCCACGAACTGCGTCTTCAAGTTCGTTAGCTTTCCTTTGTCTTCACTTTCAAAACTTCAGCATCATCTCAAGATTTCTACGCGTTTCAAGATATATTTAGCACAAGAAGTGTTTTGAACCCAGCATTGTCAATTTGTTAGGCAGACTTCCTGCATCCCGAGCAGAACCTGTAAATTGAATGATTGACGACTGTAACTCACCACAAACTTCGATCTCCGCTTGTAATGAGCGCATCCAATTCGTTTTTCGACAATTGTTTCACCTTCTTTTGTAGCTTCACCAGTAATCACTTCTTGTGACATTGTGTACCTCTTCGATCGAAAATACACAATAAATAGCAAATCTTAAAGGACTGCGAAACTTTTTTATTTTTCGGCTTCAGTGCTCGATGATACGAATTACGAATGAAAAATACAAATAAATTAAATAAAGTAGGCCACCCTTAACTATTTCCACGCCAAAAGTCATTATCTTTTTTTTTTCAATGCTACCAGGTTAAATAGGCAAATTAGCTAACTTTTATTAAAACAGTGCTAGGATGCCCCAAAGTTATTTAAAAAATAAATTCTCGTCTAAAAAGATTGCTAACTAGAAAAAAAAAAATGCACAAGGCTGACAGCCAAGAAGATTGTTTTTACCTACAAGCTTCTTGCTGACAGCACTGCTGCATGTCTTCTTCTATAATATTTCATATCAAAATTTAAATAAAACACTTCTTTTTTTCTGTCTGTCACGCACGGTGTCACGACCAATATTTCCATAAGTTGAAAAATGATGGCAACACTTTTTTTTAAAAAATATAATGAGATGTTTCCAAAAAAAAAAAAACCTGGTAATAAAAGTACACAATAGATGGCGTTAGATGTACATTGAAGTTTTGCTGTCACTGTCAAGACATGAAAGACAAAAAAAATTACGTGTGTCTTTTTTTTCTCGTGTTTTTTGGCTCCAAATTTGTATATAGACAATTTCAAGTAATGTAACTATGTATTTACTTCATTTGAAATATTACAATAGTTGACACTGGCTAAATACACAACGTGGAGCTAAAATATACGATTTAAAAAATAAACATACAATATTTGGACAGAAATGACAATGACAGGTAAACCGATAGGACTATTACGCCAAGAAGATTACAAGCTTCTTGTATTACGCCATGTAGTAAGTATTTTGTTTTTTTTTTTGGCGCTAGCTTTAAAGTGGTCAGAAAATAAAATAAATATGATCAATAATCAAATGAAATCAATCCGATAATTTAGGGGAAACCACAATGTAAAAAATATATAAAATAAAAGAAGTTTTCCATTCACGGCTTGTAATTTTCCACAAATATGAGGAGTTCGCTCCTGTTTCTGTTTTTCTTCATCCAAATAGCATTATGTCTGATTCCACCAAAGTTTCAATGGAAGACCATCGACTTTGCTTGGGAGTCGAACATATTCCGGGATACTGCAATACAGCGAAAAGAGTTTGTTGCCGCCAACAACATGCCCACTGGAATAGCGAGATGGAAAAATAAACTCTTCATAACGATTCCTCGACTGAAAACAGGTTTAATATTATTTATTTTACTTTGTGCGATTTGATTAGTGACTAGTGTGCTCAATGCACTCCTAGTGTACCTTAAAAATATTCAATTTGGTTCAACGATTTATTTGGTTACATTAATCAGACCAGCACACTGATAGCGCTAGCTGTCACTTGCGATCGCAATCCCGTTCTCACGCATAGCGATGAAGCTGTAGGTGCTGATTCTGGTGGAATATATCCTTATGCCTCTCTCAGACTAGCGTCTATCGCCCTGTGTTATCGCGAAAAAACGAACTTTCGGTATACGGCATGAAAGTCTGGGACGGGCAAAAAAAAAAAAACAGCAATGGTACAGCAAAATCAACGTGGTTAAAATTAAATGAAGTATCTAAAATAATGAAAGATAGATGATAAAATTACCAGTTATATTTTCGGAGAGATTTCTGCGATCCCCCAGCCGATGGCTGATGATGATGATGAATCAAATTAAGAACTCAGGGAAAATCTTCATAATTCTCTGAGCTTTCTAGGTGTCGTGGCGTCACTCAACTACATTCATATAAACGGTTCGACCGAGCAACCTTTGAACCCCTACCCTACGTGGTCGGACGCATTCATCCATTCGTGTAATCCGCCGGGAAACCACTCGGTGGTGTGTGTCTTTCGGCCACATGTCGACATCTGTGACCGACTGTGGGTCGTTGACAACGGGGTAGCTGATATTACTGGTAAGTGTTGTATCAAAGCCTTGCGATTCGTGATGTCTGCTGTAAAATAACTTAGTTATGTGTGCCTTCCGGGCACATGTTGACCTGGTTTGCGATCGTTGATAACGAACTAACTGATATCACACGTAACGTAAGTATCGTCGCAAAAAGTTTCACAATTTGTGCACAGTTCAAAAGTATGCGTGGCAATGCACTGAGCTCGTCACCCTGAGATCTCTGTATGTCCAGTAATTACGTTGGAAACATTGCCCTTCAATCCGGAACACAGTAATACTCGCACACTACTGATTGGCGGTAGAATAACTGGCAAAGGTCTGGTACTTCCCCCGGTAGACTCTGCAAGAGAGCCACTACAATATATCATGTGTATGCCTTCTGCAGGGCTGGCATGCGCATCGCGACAAAATATTTTTGTTATGAAAGAACAGGACATGGCTACGGCTTATGTATACGTTTGTCTCATTTTTCACGACATAAAGAGTAGAGGAAATTTTGTTGCGGTGCGCATGCTAGCCTGGCTGGGCATATGTCGACATCTGCGATCGACGAAGGTTCGTTGACATAAGTGTAGCTAATATTACCAGTGGTGTCATAGCAAAGCTCTAACCACTGTGTAATGTGCCTTCTTGGCACATGGAGACATGTACAACCGACTGTAGCTCGTTGACGAGATATGTGAAATAACTGAAAAGGCCTAGCCGCGCAACTCGGTAGGGAACAGCTTAGTAGAGTGACCTACCTTACGGGAACAATACATGTCATGTGCGTCACTGGCGACTGGATGTGGATGTTCGACAGTAGGTTGGCTCATATTATTTGTAAAGTTTTTACATAGTCCAATAATGAGCTGAGTAACAGACAATTACTGACCAGAGCGTTCAAGGCTATTAACATAAAATTGCTTCGAAACAAGTGGAACAATCTTAAAATGTCCCCACGCTGATGCCACCGAACTTTTTGTTTTGTATTTATTCTGATAAAAGGCTGGTGGCCTAAATCGCCGGCTTGTGCCACTCAATACTCAATACTCAATAATTTATTGCGACATATATGCAGGTCTTAAATAACATGATTTGGGTTTACATCCCAAAGAGTTGGTGGTTTGGGTCCACCATCTCTTCCAAGGCTTCAATGTGTAATCATCTTTAGTATTATTTTTCTATAGAATAGATTTTAATAAGTATACACTTACTACATACTACGAGTAATCTAATGTGACGAAAAGGAGCAGATGTGACGTGAGATGAAAATGAAATTTTTATAAACATTTCAGGTAAGGCGAAGCAATTCTCTGAGCCAGCTATAATGGTGTTTGACCTGAATACGAATCAACTGGTGAATAAATATGTGTTGGGAGAAAATGTGCTGAAGGATACCTCAGTTCTCACTAGCATAGTATGTTTTATCCAGCTTTTGTAACATATAAACTTGTTGGTAACATTTTTTTTTTATTTGAAGTTCTTTATCGTTCAGCGACCACATAACCTTATTTAGTGACAACACAATGAAATAGTACCATTATCGGGATCATTGGCGTTGATTCTGTTGAAACATATTCTAAACTAAACTCTGAGAGATCTAAATCAAATATTATTTATTTATTTAAGACCAACAGCACAATAATACAAAATAAAGAACATAGATACATTATATAAAACAGCCAATTATACATTATTATCACGAATAATAACAATAAAATATGTGATAATAAAATTTTAGTGCTGTTTAATTAGTTTCGTTCAGAGAACGGGACAAAGAAATCAGCACAATAGAACATAACAATTTCAGGTTGTTGACATACCAAGTAAAGGAAAAGACTTAAGAGATTGCGGGACTTTTGCTTACATCACGGACATGGGTTCAAACGCCATTATAGTATACGACATGAAGAATCAGGATGCGTGGAGAATTGAACATCCTTACTTTCATTTTGACCCGCACGCTGGAAAATACAGAGTAGGGGGGATTGAATTCTTCTGGAGCGATGGAGTCTCTAGTGCTGCTCTTTCGAAAACTAATAAAGACGGGTAAGATTTTTTTTTTAAATTTGTTTTTTGCGCTCTGAATTCTCCAGATTAAAATGTAAAGTATCTCATGTTCTTACTCACGGTGTGCGCTATTTAAATTTCTTTGTGATTAAACAATAAAAAAGGCAAAGAAATGATTCGTCACAATGTTATAAATGGATAAAGTTAAGTTACGTTAAGGTACGTTACGTTTCACGTTTTATATTATTTCATTTCAATAACTGTAACTGCAAATCGCAATCGCACCATCTGGCTCGCGCGCATGGCATGAGAAGCGTGGTGCGTGGCTTAGAGGCGTTTAAAAGAACGGGTTCTGACAGACTTGATAAGATGGCGCTATTTACTCAGTTGGTACGTTTTAGCTTCATTTGTTTTTTTTATTTAGCCAATACTAAGTTGAACAAATTAATAGTTCGAATATGAAGTAAATATATATTCCAAAATATAAGACACAGCTAATTATTGAAAAACATGACATCCTAGTCATAAAAAAAGTGACGCATGAATTAGAAACGCCACCTGGTGAAGTATGATGGAACCCGACCCGAGTGCGACAGCTAGCGGAATCAGGCTGCTAACCGGGTAAGAAGAAAATGGCTTTATTCATCGATATATAGGTAGAATATCTATGTCAATGGCTTTAAATTTCTAATTTCAATGTATTTAGCTAGTGGTTTACATTTCAGCCTGAATATTAGTGGTTGTTTTAAGGTATCGAGACCTGTACTTCCACCCTACATCAAGCACAAAACAGTTCAAAATGTCGACGAAACTGCTCAGAAATCAAAACGCGTCCAAAGACGAATTATTAAATGGAGTTCAAGTAAAAAGTTTTTTCTACACTTTAGACGTATAATGCTTTCTCTTTTTTTCTTTGTCAGGCTGGCCATTAGACCACAAACTTAACTGATGTTCAGTGGCAGGAAATACATCTAGCATGTCTAGGTACATATGTACTTACAATCCTGTAAGTGGGTACTTAGGTAGTTATAAGTAGGTACTTTTTCCTTCTATAAAATTCTGTAGCTTATCAGTCCACCTGAGAAACTTTTGCCACACTTTTTGCTTGGTAATTATTCATCCGACAAGCAGTAGTGTGCAAACATTACTCGGTTATGGATTGAAGGATAAGATTTCCAGTGAAATGACTGAGCATATGAAGAAATGTATTTATTATCTAGCCTCTTTTAAATGTATGTAAAATTTTGTCTGAACAAGAGTACTTCATAACAAAAAAAAAAGATTTGTAGATTAGGTAAGTACTTGATACCTAGAATATACCTTATCGACATTGTTTTCAGATTGTAGGCGATAAAGGACATATGTCTCAAGCGACTGCCTGCGATTTTGATCCTCAAAATAATGTATTATTCTATACGCAGGTAGGTAAATAAAATAATACTGAATATTTCCTACATTCGTACATAAATCAAGTACAAGTAAGTATTTGTTATCACAGAATTCGCCCTGTAACAGACGCGCGAAATTGGTCGGCGTGGGCCACCAAATTAGACAAAGAGAGATATATATATATTTTCTCGCTGGTACGCCGTACCGAGTCTGCATGTCTGTTTGTTGACACTAAAAAAGTTACCTACATAGTTACACCTGAGAACATATAGCTTAACTACTTACATACATGTTTTGTACGATATTTCGAAATCTAGGTACTAAGTGCGTCGCATCGTAGCGTATTTTGTACGTTGAGATGTTCGTGTATGTCTCCGATCTCTTTAGCGACGCGACGAGTGACGTCCGCTCGCTAGCTCAGGTCATCTTCGACTGAATTTACAATAGTGCGTAGTATACTTGTACGCACCAGGCACTTGAAATGTTTATTCTTCCGGTCCTTACGAAGAAATATAATATATACCTACACCTATATGTGGTATGGAAGTGAAATTTGACAACGTTCGCTTCTGTGGGTTTAAACAAGTCGCGACCAAATACGGTTTTGATTTAAATTTTGTTTCTATCAGTTGAGTAAAAATGGACTAAGCTGCTGGAATATTGACAAACCGTTTACTGAAGAAAACTTACCGCTCATTCTTAGCGACTGCAACTTGATGGAGTTCCCGAGCGACGTCAAGGTAAATAGGCTAAACAAAATTATTAACAAAAAAAGAAAAAAGTTTGGCCACCAACTCGTCTGTTGGTTAGCGACGATGTGGTCGAAGATGAAGCACGCAGATTTAGAAGATACATATTCCTCTGGCCTTGAGAAGTACTGGATTAAGTTTAGTATATATCTCTTTGGAGTCTGGACAGGACACAAGGAAGCTGGCAGTTTTTTTCTCTCTCTTATGTTTTGGCTTCCCATGTTGTGTATCTAAATACACAACATAACAATATAACAATACTAACAATACTTGACACTGGCTAACCAGTGTCAAGTATTGTTATATTTCAAGTGAACAAAAATATTTCACAATTAAAATAAGGCTCGGTCATAGTCTAAGTCGAGCCATGAAAGTATGTCACGGTCAAGTCTACGTCATGCCCCAGTAAAGTTGTGAAGACTTTACTAGTGATTTTTATGGAGTTTTGGAAACAACACGAAGATTCACGTTTCACAACATTATACTATTCACCAACTCGTGCACGTTCACGAACATTTAATGCATAAAAATCCACCATTTTTACACATTAACACTTGAAATAACATATGTTTTGGAAAATAATAACGCGACACGACTTTTTCACGTTCCCACCAAAACTCCAGGCAGCTTGTTCCATTCCTTGGCTGTACGGATAAGTTACAGTACAACAAAGTTATAGTAACATTATTACAACAGGTTGATCTCGAGAACAATGTCTGGATGCTGAGCAATCGCCAGTCTCGCTTCCTCTACGGGACCACGGACTCGAACCAGGTCAACTATAGGATCCTGAGCGCAACCACTAATGAAATGATCAAGGGAACACCTTGCGAGAAGAAATCGGTGTTGTGCAAGGCATTCAGCTGTATGAAACGATCTAGGTCTGTGTCGAGAACCAACTCGGCTAAGTAAAACATCTAAAGAAATAAGAAATATGCGAATAAACGACAAAGGGGAGCCACGGGCAAAACTAATCTCGGATGGCGCCACCATCGCTGGTGCTTGTCATTAGTCTGATGTTTGCACTTGTATGAGTACTTCGAGCTTCATATCTCAGTTGCCTTCTTGATTTTAGAGCTCCTAGCTTTGAAACTGAGAAAAGCAAAGGTACTGCGTTTATTTTCAAGGTTTTACGTCGATGTTTCAGCCTAGAAACTGTATTTAAAAATAAATAAATATGGTATAGTAAATTTACGTACTGTTCTCATAATATACGTGTTAATGAAAGTACTGAGTACTAACCAGTAAACCTGCTTTCGTGTTAAATGGTCAAATCTTCTATTGATATTTTCACTTCTGACAGTGAAACGACACCAGCGATAATGCGCCACCTAGCGAGATAAATGAGCAGTGCGTCTCCCCATTGAGCGCCATCTCACGAAATTGTTCAACTTTCAATCTTAAAAAATGCGCTATATATATAATACTATATCCATAGTTAAAAGAAAAAGTAAAAGGGCTGTTAATAGAGTCTTTAAAGGTCGGCAACGTATCTGTGATGCCCCTGGTGTTACAGGTATCCATAGGCGACGGTGATCGCTTACCATCAGGCTGTCTGCTTGTATCCACCTATGGCATAAAAAAAATTAGTAATTTTAAAAATCTTTGACTACAGTAGAAAACTGTTAAAAAGACGTAAAACGCTCAATTACTTTTGGTTTTCATATAAATTACTTATGTAATGACTACCAATATTTGTCGCTCGCAATAGCAAATGCGTAGTCCCGCTCGCAAGTGTGGAGCGGGTTTGCTCTGATCGCGACTGAGTGACTACTAGCGTAATCAGGCTGCCAACAATGATTTCTACATATATAGGATACATTCAAGTTTTTCTAGTGCATTTTAACATCGACAAGGGTTTGATAATTTTTGACCACAAATAAAAAAAGCATTTAATGACTTAAGTTTTTTATTTAAATATACAACATGATAGTAATAATTATTTAATTAAATAAGTCTATGTGTGATAGAGTCACAGATTACCCCCATAGATGCCGTATTACGATATCTTTTTTGCACCAGTTTGAGGAAAGCCCTACCTAGAAGGAAGCCTAGGCGTCTAGGTTAGGAAAGCCTAACCTAGACGCGGCTGGGATATTGCCGCGTCTAGCAATCAACCGAAAAGAGTGAGATTTTATAGATGTATTTTGACCGATACGCGGTGCGCTTAGATCTTGAGAGCGGAATCTATAAAAGGTAATCTGTGGATAGAATTAATAATAATTTTTGCACATGTATCCGTCGATTGCAATCGTTTAACATTTCGTTTACAATTTTGTTCCTCAGTCTTTTCACTAAGCATAAGTAATTAGTATTGTTTTTGAAACTACAACAGGATTTGAAATCATTGCTACAGGGCTATAAGGAAAGGGTATGTTAAGCCGAAAAGGGCTTATAGTACTCATCTTTATGAACAACTTTTAGTACGGGACCAAAACTGAAATAGAGAAAGATATCAGCTGTTCCGTATAAAAATGTCAATGACATTTAACAAAACATGTATGGAACATTTTTTTTTGTGATTTCTGGGACCCTATTCGGAGATATGTCATTTTATCTCGGTCACTCTCACTCCCATTAAATTCTAAATTAGAGAGACAGTGACCGAGATAAAATGTCATTTCTCCGAATAGGGGCCCAGTGTTGGTCTTAAAGTATAAGTTGTTCATAACGATGAGTACGAGCCCTTTTCGGCTTAGCATACCCTTTCCTTATAAACCTGTATAATAAAATTCGCTGCGCCAATTGTCCAGTTTAGCCCCATTTGCCTGGATACAATATACTATGTTCCTATAAAGCATACTATTTCATCAAAATCGGTTAAGTATTAAGTCATGAATATGTTCAAACAGACTCACAGAGATCAGTTACATTAAAATTTATTTTAAACCAGTGACTTTACAAGAAAAAAATATGTCTTCGTCAATCCTGTCGTACTAAGGCTAATCTGAGAGCACTAGAATTAAGTATGAGTTTAATTTACTTTTAAAAATCTACCGAAAAATTAAAGATTCAAAGAAACATTCAAAGAACTTTTAAAACTATAGACTAGTAACTAGTACCAAAACTTTACTAAAATTGTAGACCGTCTCAATGAAATGGACATTCATGAAAATCAATTGTTTCGCGAATCGTGTGTGACTATGAATAGCATGCTTTGTAAGCACTACATTGTTGTCGTTTTTGGGGTGTCGATATTAAATCTATGGTTTTAAAAATCTTTGTATGATTTGGAAACTTGGCGAAAGTTTGAAATTTGTCTTTAGTTTGGTGACCGAGTAAATTAAAGGCCTCCTCAGTCTACACAATCGGCTTCTGTATCTATTTGTGTATTTGCCCGTCGATAACTTGAGTACGGTTGATTCGGTCTTCATGAAACTTTGTAGGCGAGTTCATTAAATACAATTTAATATTCTTAACAGAAAAACAAAACACCCGACTGCAAAATGTAGCCTTTGTCATTTCGGACATAAACAAGAATTTAACGAAACCTCAATAGTCAAAATCGGTCAAGTCGATTTCGAGATTCCAATCTCGACTGTCTCTCGTCTCGATTGCCTCTGACCAATCGATGTATCTCGCACGCTACATCGTGAATATCTCGAAATATAGTGTTGAGAATAAGATATCTCGAAGTTCGACATTTTTTTGGAGACGAGATTGAATCTCAGCTTTTGAGAATAGGGGTCCAAGAGATAATATAGAAATACACAAATACACCCCAAAAATATTACCCTCCTAGGGCAGTCGGGTTAAAATCGGTCGAGGTTATGTGAAATAATGCGGTCACGAGGCCAACAACTAGTTTAGAAAGTTTTACAACAGAAATGACACCATTCCTCCGTGGTTGCGAAAAGTCATCCATCATCATCATAGCTACTATAAGCTACACATGGTTTAATCTACTTACGTACGCTATCGTATCGATCAAATTAATAATTCTAACAGCAATTTATTTTAAGGTGCAACGCTTAGCTCAGCGCGACAAATTCAAATTATCTTGCGTTTTTTGTCAATTACAGCTTAAGTGCTCATCGTGGGATCATGAAAACGAATTTTGCGACAATATATCGTATCAAGAAATTGCAGCTAAAATGATCTTCTACATAATATTGGTTTAGCTACCAATCTCAATAACCTGATTTTTATCTTGGTTTTTGGTTTAGTGAGAAGCGTACTTGTACTAGCTTTCATCTTGATTTTTTTTGGTTGGTGTAATTTCTTGATACAACCTATTTATTAGAGCGAAATTCATTTTCATGAAACCACGATGAGTAATTAAGTTGTAATTGACAAAAAACGCAAGAAAATTTGAATTTGCCACGCTGAGCGAAACGTTGCACCTTAATAAACGGGAATACCCAAGTTAAATTCAATCGGGTATTCCGACTATATTCCCGTTTTATTAAAATAAAATGTGCCAAACCCTCACTAATATTATAACAAGTCGTTCAACAAGCTAAATGTGAGATATATGTGGAAATAATGACCGTAGGTTTACTTAAATTTAGTAACAGTTAAAGAGGCACATCATGTCTAGCACGGGTGCCTTGATAAAGTTATGTCCACCCGTTTTGTCTTTGCGCCAATGTGACATGGACATGGATACATCCGTCTCGTTCTCGCGGGATAAATATGGTGGACAAAATTGTATCACGGCGCCCGTGCTAGGCCTGCTGGTTGATGTATTAAAATCATTGCATACACGCGCACTGGCAAGCTGGCCAAACAGTTTTTTCACTCTGCGCCAAGACTATGCAATACTCGCGGCTCTCCTCGTTCCACGGGCGCCGGCTTTTTGACAATCTAGCTAGTGCGCACGCCAAATAAAAAAAAAAACTGTTTCTTATTATTACAAAAAAAAAAAGATTGGTTACTATTTCTTACTATTCGATTCCGATTGAACTTCAATCGGACTGCGTTTATTGGTATGCTCTGCGTTTTAATATAAAAAAGGTGAAATTATAATACTTTTAATTGATAACTTTTTTTATGTCTTTTGTCATGGGTGCTCAACAACCACGGCTCTAATGGGTTTCCGAACCCACGAGCCCCCACGGAGTCGGCGTTCTGCCTCGTTCTATTGATCATTCAGCCCTATTTTATCTTTGGACCACCAGTGACCACCATGTTTTCATACATAGTTGGATATCTTAAAAGAAACAGCCTGTAATTTATATATTGATTGATTGATTGTATTGATAAAATTTCTAAAGGACACTTAGTCAAAAAATAACTGTCAGTTTTTTTTTTTTACAAAAACAGAGTACCTAACGCAGCATTATACAGTACTAAAAAAAGTGGTTTAGTAATTCCCTTTCGGTGAAGGAAAGCATCGTGAGGAAACCTGCTTGTTTCCAGAGAAGAAATTCGATGGCGTATGTGAATCCGCCAACCTGCACTGGGCCAGCGTTGTGGATATGGCCCAATCCCCTTCAAGGGTAGGCTGATATCTCAGCAGTGGGATGTTTGAAGGCTGAACCAGAGAGAATTCCCTTATTATAAAAACAAAATATGACAAAATCTAAACAGTTTTCATAGAAAATAATTTTGTTGCGTCAATAATCGACCAAAACCAATACGACCAGAAATGTGCGAGCGACTTTATCAACAACCGTCCCCCAGTTTGATATTCATGAGAGCCAGACAGCTATGTTTCGAGCAATGTTATAGTGTGCCGTTGGACTCAGTTTTCCCGGACCAGCACTGGGAACAAGTCACCGGCCAACCTCTGTTGAAACGGTATTGTATACATACAAACTTATACATCCATGTTTGGTTCAATCCATTGATCCCCCTATAGATACCGCATTATGAGATCTATATTTTGTCAAAAACTTACCAAAGTTAGAGGAAAGCGCGAGCTACGGGGACCGAGACCAAGTATTACATTGGCTATATCTCAGGGATAGGCCTGAACTAATGCGAACTACTTTTTATAGATGTATTTTGACAGCTGCGTGGTGCGCATCGATCGTCCTGATTGTGGAATCTAGAGGATTCAATCTGTGGTTCAATCAAAGAACGTACATTTCAGATATGCATGTCGATTGCGAACGCGTCGCAAGTTATGCATTTTATCCTAGATTTCTTTGTATTTACATTATTGCTGATATTCCATTATAGGCTATCATAAGAGAATTCATAAAAGTCATATATAGATAGTTATATCTATAAAGAAGCGCCCCTCCCCATTTCTACTAGAGATAAGTGAATATAAATAGTAATCATATCATTAATTTCCTGTAAAAAAAAAGTCTTGTCGCCATATCGCGTCTTCACAGTTTCTTTTGTCACCTTCACGGACAGAAAAAAAAAACAAGTGTAAAGTGGGCGGGGCCCGGCTGTAACAGTTAATCACGTGCGCGAATGCGATAGAACGATCTTGCCCACATGTTTTCGCTCCGAATGGATATCTATCATTCTATCAAAATGAGGTGAATATTTTCAAGTTTTCAATTAAGTTCGATTCATTTGGTCGATGTTCTATCAATCGCATTGCGATTGCGAAAGCCAGCACATGTGAATCCATAAATGGCGGCTTGCTGCCAAAGCTGTTAAATGCGTTAAAGATAGCGATGATATTTTTTTCGTTTGTAATTCTAACACAACCTCTGCATTTGCCTCAAAAAGTAATCAAACTTCTTTGCTCAACGATTAGAGACAAAGATAATTTAAAAAGTTGACTTTTGAGGTCTTTGCACATTGCCAATGGGAAGACGCAACGCTTCTTTATCTCCCTAGATGGCGCATTATCGCTGGTCTTGTTTCACTGTCAAAAGTGTCAAATATTAATGGATAATTTTAGTAAATAAGCAATAAATATAGTCTGGTTATTACTTAGTTCATTAATTAACACGTATAATATAATAACAGTACTTAAATTTACCATACCCTATTTAATAAAAAAAGTTAACTGTTTCTGTTGATTGAAACATCAACGTAAAAACTTGAAAAAAGTCGCAGTACCTTCGCTTTTCTCATTTTCAAAGCTAGAAGCTCCAAAATCAAAGAGGCAGATGAGATATGAAGCTCGAAGTACTCATACAAGTGCAAGCAGACTAATGACAAGCACCAGCGATGGTGGCGCCATCTGAGATTAGTTTTGCCCGTGGCCCCCCATTGTACCTCGAAGAATTTTCTTCAAATAATAGACACATTAAATTGTATGTTTGAAAAAACTATATAATATTAAAAAGACTAGCCTTTATCATACAATATTAACGCTAAGTTTTTTATTTGTGTACCAAATCTATACGTGATAACGATATGTGGAGGATTTCCATCTAACAAATTCTAACAAGAGAAATAAATAAGTACCCTCTTTTGCATAAACGGTGTAATCTCAGGGCGTCTACACATGGCCTGGCCTGACATCGTGTGAAGGGGACAGCTAGATTTGAATTTCACGGGAGCAAAAGAAACAAACTATTAAGGTTATAGCTTCTCCCTTTCGCTCCCCCAGAAACTTATATATAGCCATCTCTTTCAAACGATGTCAGGTCAGGCCATGTAGCGAGGCCTTTAATGTGTTTAGTAATTTAAAGTTGTGGCTAGAGCTTTGGCGGTAGCGTGAAGAAATCATGATTCTATTATTTTCAAAAACTTGTGTTTTTTCGAGATTTAATGTGTAACGATTGACTTTTATTCATTAATTGTTTGTGAACGTGCACGAGTTTTGGTGACTAGTATAATGCCGTAAAACGTGATTTATGTTGTTTCCATAACTTTAAAAAAACCCAGACTGTGAGTTAGACTCGTTTAAATTATGTAAAATTTAACTTCACTCGAAATATTACAAAACTTGACACTGGCTAAATAAACAACGTATGAAGCCAATATTTACAAAGAAAAAGCAAAAGAAGCTAAACTGGAAAAAAAAAATTATGTGCACCTCATTTGCACATCTTTTGTTGAGATAGATATGTTTTCTTTTTGTTTCTATCGCCTAGTATAGCTAAGAGAGAAAACAGGATAACATGACAAATGCTCGATAAAAACAACCCAATTTAATTCGATTTACAGAGATTCTTCACTACATCTCCGAAAGTCTTACGTATATTCAAGTGATTATTACACTAATACTGATATAGCACAAATTAATTTATCGAACGTTTATGCATAAGAGGGTAATTTAGCGTTAGCAGATTAACAGTTCCTTTAATAACTCGGTGAAAACATTTTCACAGATCCTTTCACGCGATTAACATTTCTCGAACATTCCAACTTCCCGATTTTGAAGCGAAAGAACTAACGGTGCGTCATTTCTAAACTAGAGGGTCCATTATCTACCTTATATCGTAAGCTTAGAGTCCATTATTTATTGTATTAATTTAAAACTGATTTAGGATTGTCTACCTTACGCTAGATATTTTAGGGCTCACATCGGCTTATTCTCGTTAAGAACGCTATCGCGCATTACGAGCTCTCTCGCTCGTATGTTCAATATTTTTTGTGATATAGAATGGAATACAGAAGGTGAATTTTGAAAAACGTTTTTATAACATTTTTTAATCTAATTTTAAATTTAGAAATATTTTAATTATAACAACTATACCGGTGCCAGAGGATTTTGACGTCTATTACGATGAATATTTGTCAAAGTTGATACTGCAGTAAATAACTGAAAACTTCAATGTTTTTAAACCAAATCACGTTTTTTTTTACTTTTGCACAAAAAAATTATCGTACATTTAGGTTTTTGGCGAAAAGGTAAATTGTAATAAATTCGCAATTTCCAACCGACCTAAAAATGTAACAAAATAATCAAAATCTGGGTCTAAATTTGACTGCGGTATTAGTATACGCGTAGTGCGGCATGATTTAAACATGCTGCATGAAAATTTGTTTGGATCAGCATCAGAATTTGTTGAATTAACATTCAATATTTTTATGTCATAAAAAATATGAAAATATGGACGAGAGCGAGCGAAATGCGGATTCATCCCTTTGAGCTGCCTATGTGGCCCGGTACAGGCCTACAGAGTCCGTTTGTCATAGGAATTCCTATCTTAGTAAAGTGTGTTTTATGAGTAAATTCGTGGATTATCTTGTGTTTTCAGCTACTTCTGTGTTCGCTTTGTGTTGGGGCGTAGTTCTGTTTGTATTTTCGATGCGTTTTTTCAGCGGTTGATTGAACTCCCAGCTTTCTTCGCTTTTCGGACTGAACAACTGTAACGAGATACACAAGTAATTATTTCATTTAGAATTTGCTCTAAAGTATGGTATGCCACACGCTGCGTGACAGTGCCATTCTCTAGCATGAGTGTCACTCTTTAGAAAGACAGTGCCATTTTCACTTCAGCGTGACAGTGACACCGCAACGTGACAATGCTTTTCTCCAGCAGGGCTAGCACGCGCACCGCGACAAAATCTTTTTGTTATACAAGAACAGGACACAGCTACGATTATGTATACGTTTGTCTCATTTTTCACGACAGGAAGAGTAGAGAAGATTTTGTCGCGGTGCGTATGCTAGCACTGCACGGCGCCTAACAGAGACTAACAAAAATACCCAGATAAAACGTTATTAACGTTTTAGGTACGCAAAAATAAATGCTATAAACTATTTAACTGAAAAAACATTATTATACTGCAAAAACATACAATAGAGTAAAACATGAGGTGCAAAGGCAATATCATTTACGATGCCGCTTGACAATATGTCAATGCCACTCAGTGCCATTCGCAGCGTGACAGTACCATTCGCAGCGTGACAGTACCATTCGCGGCGTGACAGTGCCACTTAGGGTGTCTTAGTCGGCGTTTCGAACAGCGCACGTGATCACGCCGACCCTCACCTGCGTGGCCCACTTGTCGCCGGCGGCGAGGCGCTGCTTGACCGCGTCCCGCTGCGGCTGCTCCACGGCGCGCTTGGCGGACGTGGCGCCGTCGCAGTCGGCGGCCCGCAGCGCGCACGTCACGTAGCGCCACACCCGGCGGGACTCGTTGCCCGCCTGCCGGCTCACGGGCAGCACGCGCTTGCGGCGCGGCTTCATGTTCGACACTTCGAATAGCACTTCTGAACGCTGGGAAACAATACGAACATCGTACTTTTACAAAGGTATCATCGGAGGCGACGACTATTTCTATAGACAAAAAAAAATCAGACAACTAGCTAACATTTTTTCTAGCGCATAATTCCGCGTCTGACTACCACGCCTATTGGTGAGCGACGATAAATGTTGGTGGACGTTTTTCACACACAGCGCCATCTAGCCCCAAACTAAGCAAGCTTATGTACTATGAGAACCAGATAACTGATAGAATACATTTATTTTTTTTGTGAATTCATACATAGAATACATAGAAACACCCAGACAAAGAACAAACATCCACGTTCATCACACAAATGTCTGTCCTGCGTGGGGATCGAACCCACAACCTAAAGCTCAGAAGACGGAAATCCTCCCACTGAGCCGCAAGGCTAGTCATTGTGTGACGATGCGGTGAAGATGGAGCAAGCAGACCTAGACGACACCTATTCCCATAGGGGTGGGATGAAGAACGCCGATTGATACATCATATGCAATGTTAGCTAGAGATTTGTTTATGATTGACCTTTTCGATCGGTATCATAAAATACAGGTGTTTATTTTCTACATTCGGAGTTTGGAGGGTCCGATTCGTGGCTCTTGCAAGTGACTTTCAAAGATTCCTTGAAAGCGGATTATTTTAATTTCTAAAAGCAAAGAAATGCTTTGTTTGAATGAATATTTAGGGTACTTTCCCTGCGGGGGCATTTGATTGGTCCAACCTGTATAATTATGGTTAGCCACAATTATATGTTACTAGAGATACGATTTTGGCGCCCTTAAAATGCACCCGGCAAATCTTTATTTTTGGACAGATTTCATTACAGATTCCCTAACTTTTCGCATCTTCCTTCGCACTCTTTGGCGGCTGTATGCAGACTGCAGCGGAGCCAAATTCAAAGCCATATCTTCAATCATCAATCTTTAGTAAAATATCATTGGTTAGACATTATTCGAAGTCGTGTCACTTCCTCAATGCCCGCGAATGACAGAAGTATATCAGAAGTGACCAGATAATAATAATTCATACCTCCGAAACAGACATTGTAAGAAGCTATCTTCGCCTTATGCCTGAGAAAATTACACTAAGAACATCGAACTATAAGAAGACTTCACTTACCCCTGAATCCGTCCACCGTCCATCCATCCTAGTATTCCACTCGCCTTGCCCAGTGTAATAAGGTTTCTTCTCGGTGCCAGCGAATATCTCACAAGTGACTCGATGTTTTTTGCCCCCGTAGAAGGGCTTTGTAAGAAACTCTATGTTCGCCTTGTGTCCAGTTTGCTGACATTCGATGGAAACTGACCCACCTAGCTCGATCCATGGGATCGTTAGTATTGATCTGGAAGCAAAAAGAAGCTTAGTTACTTTAGAAACTCAGTTTGTAGCTTGGTAACACTGTATGATAACTTGGTAACACTCGTATGGGTAGCGTTCGGGAAATTGCGTGATGTCTTCTCGTCCAAAATCCTGCAGTGCCTGACAACCAATGTATGTTGCCATTGCTAGCTATAACGTATGGAACTGAAATGCGGACTTTGACTAAAGGCTTTTTGGAGAATCCCACAATCTCACAGCGGAGAGAGCTATGCTCGGAGTTTCTTTGCATGATAAAATCCGGAACGAGGATATTCAGCGAAGAACCAGTCACCGATATAGCTTTCAGAGTTTGCAAGCTGAAGTGGCAATGGGCAGGCCACATCACTCGATGAACCGATAACCGATGAGGAAGAAAGGTTCTGGAGTGGTGACCACGAACCGGAAGTCACAGCGTAGACAGGCCTCCCACAAGGTGGACGGACGGCATTGGGAAAGTCGCGGGCAAACGGTGGATGAAAGTGGCACGTTGTCGCTCGGTGTGACGTTCTAAGGGTTCTAAGGGCCCATGTTCAGCAGCGGACGTCTTCTGGCTCGTCGTCGTGGTCTTCTTGCACTGCTTTACGTGTATCCCGGTTCGAGATGGTGTCTGGTTTCCTGCTGCGTTCCGTACACTTCGCATGATGGTTGGTGTCATGCATGGTACATTGGTTGCCTCTCATGACATCTCTCCGCCGTTTTGGTTGGCCACGAGGTCTTGCTCCAGCAACATAAGATTAACTAGCCAATGGCCGAGATACTCCACTGGATTGTTTGTATCGTTTTTTATGTGACAGGGTGTGGGATCAAGCCTTTTAATAATATCTATGCTAAGTAGAATCAGTCAGAAATTGTATGTCAGTCATTTTTCTGTCAGTCTAGCCTCGGTGTCAGTTTTTGGGATAATGTTGTAGGACAAAGCAAAAAACTCTAATACAGAACAAAATAATATTTTTTTTCCACCAACCTGCCATATGCATTAGGAAATGTTAGAGTATATTCCTCCCCAGCATCCAGCAGCGTCACCGTCCCCTTCCCAATATTGTGGACGCCTATCGAAAGCCCCAGGAACTTACTCTTCGTCCAAACCCACGCGTCAAATTGAATTCTTTTGTTAACATGTTCCGCATAGAACGCGGATATGGGAGGGTGGTGGGAAACTTGTTCTGCCACGAAAGAGAGTTGGTCGGGGGAGCACCATGGTACTGGGCCTTCGCCTACTTCTGTCTGCAAGGGAAAAGAGATGATAGATTAATATTTATTTGAAATAGGTTTGCGCTTGACCACTTGGTTTGTCTGGTGGTATGAAATGAAGTGGTCTAGAATGGAGCACGTTTAGCAAGTAGGTAGCTATTTAATCTAGATTAGAATCACCAATCAAGATAATAGTCAATCTAGAGCTTTTCAAGGTCAAAGTGGCATCTTCTAAGTCAGCGTGCTTCATCTTCGGCCACATCGTTGCTTACCAACAGGCGAGTTGGTGGTCAAACGCAGACATATAAGCGATAAAGGAAGGTATTACACTTTTCGGGAAACAAAAACTCTGGTAGAGAGTTTCACATCTTCGCTGTGTGTATAAAATGTGTTAAAATTGTTGTTCTTTTTATCGGAAAAGGTCATTGCGACGATGTGGTTGAAGATATATTTGTGTCTCCACACAGAGAGGACTCCTAGATGAAAACGATTTAATCAATCTTGGTACACAAGGCGATGTTTCATTCTTAGTCCTTTTAGTAAATACATTGTTTTTTTGACATACATAGACTAGTGGACGACATACAATTTGATATTCATTTACGCAAAACCATTTGATTTTTTAAATGTAACCCTACTCCGTGAAGCGTCGAGCCTAGCATGTCTTCTTTCGTTGATTCAACACGATGATGACGATGATATGACCAAAAAGAAAAGCTCGTCCAGAGAATCGTCCAGATACTTTCTTGCTATGTTCACAAACATACCTTCTCGCCGTGTTGTACAGTGTCATCCATATCCCAGTAGCATCGGAACAGTTCACCCAGAATGGGGTTGTAAGGCTTCTTGGCGACTTGAGACTTGCGGCCTGCGTGGTACGAGCTCAGGTACCATCGGACCACTTGAACCATTCGCTCCCGGGGCGTGGGCTGGTCTACTATCCTGAAAGACGTCCATACATATAAATCAATCGAGTTTTGTTTTGAAGAGCACTATTCAATACACTCGATGGTAAGAGTTACAAGAGTCTGGTGATGGAGCCGGAAGGTAAGACACTAAACACACTAATATTATAGAAAGTTTGTGTGTGAGCACTGAGTACGCTCAATGCCTTACTGGCCAGGAACTGTGATCTAGACTTGTTTAATTGTACGGAGGCTGAGGTTCGCAGAATAACAATAGATTTTTATGACACCATTAGGATGCTAGTGATGAAACCAGTGAAATAAATTAGTGTTAGTTAGTATGTTACTTTTTATAAATTATTCTTTGTTTGTTGTATTATTGTTTTAAGCTAGTTTTTTAACCTTAGATTATGGTCCATGGGTGGGCGAATTGGGGTAACCTGTAATGCCCACCCAATGGAAAAGAATTGATAAATAAATAAATAAAAAACAAATAAGTGTTTGTTCCCGTTCAACTCTTTAACGGCTGAACGGATTTGAATGAAATTTGGTATGGAGCTAGCTTTTACACCGGATTAACACATGGGCTACTTTTTATCCGGGAAAATATACAGTTTCTGAATAGTGGGTGATAACGCGGGGCACAGGTAGTACTTCATAACGGCAAATGATAGGTCTGCCGAGTTATAAGCTAGCACACGAGCAATAAGCTTGTTATAGAGTTTTTTAAGTTAGAAAATTAGTCAGTATTTGAAAATTTTAGTCATATGTGATGGCGTTGAACGTCCTATCTAACGACACCTTATAAGTAAAAATCGGTCATGACTCTAAAAAAAAATATGTCTTCACAAAAAATAAATAACCTGGTATACTATCCAATAAAATCTTAACAAATATTGCGACGATAATGGTGATCCGTTAGAACATTTTAACGCATTTTAACATTGTCTCAACGCGCTCTAGTAGTTCGCACCGAACTGGGACCTAACAACCCCCATAACTTCACAAATCCTAGATCGATTCTGCCCATATCCGAACTTAAAAATTGTTTTGAAATGAACTACTTGCCTACAAAATTTCACGAAGATCAGAATAACGGTTCTGAAGTTATGGTTGAACTAATATACATACCAATGCCGACTTGTTCCCGAAGACTCGGACACTTTTGCTCCGCTCGGTTAATAACAGATGGACTCACTTGACAAACTGATCCGGGTGCGCGAATGAGTCCGCGTACATCTCGAGAAGCGATCGCCTCTCCAGAATAAATGTGGGTAGCACAACCTGTGGATAGCGACAAAATTTTAGTTACAGCTGTGTACAATACAAGTGACGAACCTGTGTGTGTACGCAAATGTTTTCCGGTTTCCCGTGCGCTGATCGACTAGACAATGGTCTGATCATCATCATCATCATGAGCACCCGAGAGACATCCACCGCTGAAGCTGAACAAAGGGCTCTTAATGGGAATTGCTATAATCCCAGCGCATGACTTACTGCTGCCCGGTGGTTCTGGTCTCAGTCGCGGATTGGTATGGACTGATCATATCGTAATTTTTGAACTTTCGCTCTTAGAACACATAATATTTAATGTTTGTTAATTTAATGTCAGCATTAAATAAATGAAATAGTTTTTTGCTTGGTTAAGTACTGACATCGTTTAGAGATAGATACAATAAGGCGGTCTTATCGGTAAGAACGATCCAGACAACCTTCAGACAATTTTTTTTTGGGTTTACATGGAGTATGGACGGTGGCACAAAAAATAATAATACTGTCCTTATTCTCTACGTTTATATTATTCTGCTTTTTTTGTATGTTCGGCTGTTACGCCTCCAACAAAGGTCGATACTTTATTCGGCAAAAGACTGTTGCATAACATAAATAACTGTTATCGTAGACTAACCTTAGTGAGATCCATTCCAATCTTGACCTGCGAGAGCAGATGGGTGACCACGGAGCCGTGGTTCTCCATCGAGCCCAGGTCGCTGTCTGATTCGTCCTCATACAACGCTGGAACAACAATTTAAAGTTATCGCCATATTATGATTAACATTGATATTAAACATCGTACTGTTATTTTTCTTATTTTTTGTAGTCTATACCACTTTAAACAACAGTGCTATCGTGTTTCGAACTGCATGCACAGCTTGCATGCTTGCATGCTTACAGCTGCATATAACTGACAAGGCCATTATGAATCCCGTATAATTAATTAGTGTATTTCCTATGAAAACTGTGTATTTGACGTTATCATGTGTTCGGACCGTTGGTCCGAATAAATGAACTGAACTGAAAGTCGAGCAGTTCGGTTGTTTTGCATTTGGACAAGTTAGGCCAAACTAACGAAGCTGCGATCCTGTATCAGCTTTTAAACATCCCACTGCTAGGATATCAGCCCAGAGCGGATTCACATACTCCATCGAATTTCTTCTCCGGAAATATGCATGTTTCCTCACGATGTTTTCCTTCACCGTAAAGCCATTGGTATATATCCTTACGTAAGCTCCAAAGAACTCATTGGCCCGGGTTCGAATCCGCTACCTCAGGAATGAGAGGCGAGCGCTCTCCCATTGAGCTACCACGACTTACTACGTGACGAGCTGCGATCCTAACTACGTTATTTGGCCTGCGGCGGGGCGGCGTGGGTTCGAATCCGAAGAGTGAGCTACAAGTGAAGAAAAAATCTCGATGAGAATATAGAATGGTGGTGGGTAATGTAGGCCGGCTGGCGACGCGACCGCACAAGAAAATCTAAAGTTGAAAATCTGACGCTAACTCCAAACGTGTGTTATGCAACCTCACTAGAGCCAGTTCCCATTCCTGGCTAGGTATAAACACACGTAGCCATTATATAGCAATCGGCAACCGGTGGATGCAAGTGGCAGGTCGTCGGTCGGTGTGGCGCTCTATGGGCCTATGTACAGCAGCCCTTCGGCTAATAATGATAACGATGATGATGATGACTTTAATAGGGACCAATAATCTATAACAATATTAATCACCTCCCAAAGGGCTCTTTTGTTCCAATTCCGCTGCGATGTTCGGACGTTGTACAAATGGGTATCCATTAAGATGAGTTAGTAGCTCGACGTTCGTTCCCTAACACAGACTATTAATAAATACCGCATAACGAGATCGTGGTTCCGGCAAAAACCCACCAAAGTTGGAGGAAAGCGCGTGGTGCGGGGACTGAGACCAAGCGTTCTCATTGGCTATATTAAGGCAAAGAAGATTTACACGAGAAAAATAACAATCTCATACAGGAACGTGTAACCCCAAAATATCTGGTTACAACTAGATGGCGCTTACGTATATATAATAATAATAATAATAAAGCTTTATTTAATTCCATGCATAGTACATATTAACATATTAACCTAAATATTTAATGCATGGACCCCGTTCGGGTAAAAGCCTCCCCCGAGGAGTGCCATCCTTCTCTATCATTAGCTCTGACTAGCCATCTTCCACCCGCGCACGTTACAACTTCGTTTGCCCATCTGGCCTTTGGTCGGCCTCTTGATCTGGTGCCTTTTGGCCCAGACCACTCGACTGACCGTTACGTATATATACAGTTAGCTAATGTTTAAACCGCTATAAAAGCCGATGAAAATATGGTTAATATAGAACATGGTAACATAGTATTAGTATAATTTTATTATGTTCGCTATTTAAGGTTTAGTTCAAATAAGACTGCAATATACGACGTAAAAAAAATGTTTGCAAAAACAATGTTTTCAACGCCGTTTCTTGAGAACCTAGCGAGTTTTGCAAACAAAATAATAATAATTAAAATTAATAATTTTCCTGATATTATTGATTCAAAAATATTCACAACAAGTCGCGTTTTTTCTCCGTACCAATACGAATGTGTAGCTTGGTTTTCTAATTCAAGTCGAGCAGAAATTTTGACGATCACGTCGCAGATTAAGGCACTAGAGACATCTTACGTCCTTATCAGTACTACAATCGAGATACGCATCTTTCTATGGACATTAGCACTCTTAGTATAATTTATCTATGCCTAAAGTTACGCCAACTCGCGCCCAGCAATGAACGAATGAGGGTGAATGTTTATAGATTTTATTGACTGATGCGTGGTGCGCTTCGATCGTCCTGAGTGCGGAATCTAGGGAGTTAGGGGGTGATCTGTGTTCCCTAATTACGGTTTACGCAACTTGCTACCTTTCGACTGCGCCATTGCGGGTGGCGTGTTTGTATTTCAGTAAAACGTGGACTGAATTCGGATATGGAGTACAAGCTTCGTGCGGCCCTTGATTTTTTAGTTACCCTGGAAATTTCTAGGGAATTCCGTTCTCAATTATCACGAATTCACATTCACGACATGATAGTCGCTATCTCTTTCGCACTTTATCGACATTTTTAGTAAAAAAGTACAGAAGAAATTTAAAAAATAACATGTAATATTTTTATGGTATCATTAGCAATGTTTTATCAATTCTTATGTTATTATTTTGAGAATTACTCAAAAATTGCTTTTTCATTAAATCTATTATGTTAATAGCTCATGTGACGAATGGTCATCGCATCCAAACGATCGTTTCTATACAATATTTTTGATGCTATTATAATATCTCGTGACAGGCCAGGATGGTAAAAACACCTAGCTATGGTACATACTCGTAGATATAGCATCCAGTTTTTAGAAATTCACATCGATCTACAAAGCTTATAAATGTCCAAGCGAGTTAGATGCCGAAATACTAAAATATGCGCCACATATATAAGACATTTATGTTTAATATACACCTGTATATTAAAAAATGTTGAAATGAGATAGCAAAAATCAGGCGAAATACCATACCTATAAAAGGCTTTATCCTGATAAAGCCTTTTATAGGTATGGTCGGTCAGGACCGACTGACTGACCTATAGACAATGTGCAGCCTAAACCGCTGGACGTAGGCACTTGCAATTTGGAAAGTATGTTTATTGAGGGGTGTGACACTAAGAAAGGATTTTTTGAAAATCAACCCCCAAGGGGGTGAAATCGGGTGTTATTGTATGAAACTTATTATTATCTGGTTCAATTGATACTAAACTTGGTAATGATACTCTACAAGAAAATTAATAAGAAACGGCTATCACAGTTTTTTTTTAAATCAGCTCCCGTAAGTACTTATCAAAAAAGAGATTAAAATTTTGGTGACAGTACATATTTTGATGAAATTTGGTTTCGGGGTAGCTTACGGCATGGATTAACACATAAGCTATTCGATCCCGGTAAAGTATATAGTTTCAGTGTGATAAGTATAATTATTAACCTCCATAGTAACTCCATGGATTAGTTCCCCAGAAAAACGCGGGCGAAGCCGCCGGCAGAAGCTAGTATGAATATAAGAGTGACTGTTTCTTGCTTTAGGATTCCGCTGCAGCGCTACTCACCATCGTAGTCAATTTCGCCATCCCTGGTGCGCGGAAGGTCGACAGTCGTCTGAGGTTCATGCTCGACCGCGCCCTCCGCGCTGAGGTTTCGACTCGCACTGTAACAATACAAAAACTACGTAAGACAAAAGACGATGTATTTGCAACTTGTGGAGTACATAATTATCTCTATCGCTACTCGCTACTCCAAAGCATGTCATCACGTCATAACGTTCGCTGCTGAACGTAGGCCTCCCCATGTAGGTTTATAATCACTAGGATTGGCAGGCGGCTTGGGGATCGCAGAACGCTCACCTTTTACTAAGAGGACGCTGCTGCCTGTCCTCCGTTGGTAATGGTCGCAGTTTTAAGACTTACCCGGGTCTATAGCATCTACGCACCACAAATACAGTCCATTGCATAACTTAGTGTTTGCATCTGCCTTCAATAATCCCACTGCTGAGATATCGGCTACCTTCGAAGAGTAATTGGGCCATATCCCCTACGCGGGCCCAGTGCGCCAACCCGTACTGGGCCGGCGTGGTGCGAGCTCCCTCTGACCTACCACGGCTTATTAATATTTTTGTCTAAGGGCGATACATTTTCGTAGACGTCCGCGAAGATAAGAATATCTCTGTCGGTGATAAAAGTCTTCCGTCTCTCCACGAGATGTAATATTGTCCCCTGGTAATGTGGGCCGTTGCCTTCAGTGCAAAGATCTCTGAGCATCCGTAGGTTCAGACCACACGGATGGGAAAAAATATCATCATGCGAAATCTTAACGGTGACGAGGATCAACGAACAAGTAAGGATAAAAAAAGACCGAGAAATATTTTCACCTCACTAGCCAATCAGACGAAATTTATGGAAAGACTGCACTGCGAGTGGTTAAGAGTCTCATCATCATCAGCCGGACAAGAGTCACGATAAAATGAGGAAGTTTGTTTGCTTATTCATCCTTCAAGTCAGCACTAAGCGAGAAGTGGTAAGTGGGTAACATAACTGTCAACAAAATTAAAAAAAAAAAACTTCTTGGTGCATTTCCTTGCGTGGTAAAAAAAAAACCTCAGAAGCCAGTGTTTATCAAAAAGCAATCTATACCAGTTGTTCGAGTTTGTCCAGTTTCCAAACAGCTGGTTTGATAAGGGTCAGACAACCTGTAAAAGTTTCTTGTTTGTTAGCAAAAATATGAACCGTTGTCAGAAACAAATCCTAGGTAGTTCTTACTTGTATCAAACACAATCTGTATTAGATTTGCATTTTACAACTGATTAAGTTTCTTAAGAATTATCTGTCGCGTCGGTTGTGTTCGTCTGGGCTTCCGATAAAAGAAAGGGGCGGGCGTATTCGAGTTTTGTAGTTCCAGGGCACACTCTCCGAAACGGATCTAAAAAATACCAATACAAAGGGCAGTCTAGTCTATGGCCTTTGTAAATCATTATAAAATGCGAAATGCGATTGTGTAGCGATCCGCTACATGAAAACACAATTTTGATAGCAAAAATTTTATTTTATTTATATTTTTAACAATAATACGCACAAGGTGCAAAAAAATGGCAGCTACCGCTCCGTAACGTAGAAAGAGAAGGAAGAAAAGTTTTATGTGTTGCCAGCCCCAAAAAACCTACTAGCAAAGACAATTTATGTTCATGTCGACTCGTTCAAGCTGGTTTGATAAAGCGAGCCTGAGCGAATCGACCTGAACAGATTGCATGTTTTGCATATTCTGTGGGCAATCATCATAACCAAAGCATTTATCACGCTGGTGCCGAAGGCTCGGTTGGATATCACGTCTTTGTATTACATTTAAGGGGCTTGGCACGGATCGGATACGTAGAAGAGAGGCATAACAATATTTTTCTTCACAGTGCGTGTTATTGCGCGAGGTGGGGGCGTGGTTACATTCTCTCCATGCCTTTTGTTGGTTGGAGTATACATGGTATGAGGGACAAAGGAGAATCCGAAAAAGACCATTGGAAAATTCACCCAAAAAAGTTGGATTTTTAGCAATATGGAAAATACTAAATAAAGGTTAAAACCGCACTAACAACCGAACTATTGGGTAGTAATAGTTCGGTGCTTTGTTTCAACCGGACTATTGACACTGAAAAGTTGCAATAGTTCGGTAACCGGACTAACAACCGAACCACTACTACCAAAGGGAATAAACATATCTTACTTTAATGGAATCTCACAGATCACACCCTAGATTCTGTATTCAGGGCGCTCCAAGCGCACCACGCATCAGTCTAAACACACTTATAAGAAATTACTCTGATTGGTTGACTGTTAAGCGCGAGTAGGCGTAACCTTGAGATAGCCAATGAGAACGCTTGGTCGCACACGCCGCGGCCCGCGTCTTCCTCAAACTTTGGTGACTTTTGTAGGAACAACGAATCTCGTAATGTGGTATCTAGTGTGATCTGTGTGGTAACTAAACCGCCTTACAAGATAAATGAATAGCCCCTTTGATAATGAAAAAGTTAGAGACCTGCTGAACCTATTTCTGTTTGAACTACTTTCAAGGTTATGAAATGTAGCGTTTTCATGCCGGCACCTAAGTTTGTGTAGTTAAGTTTTTAGTGTCTGCGTGTTTTCGCATGAAGTAATAATATACAATTACCTAGTCCAATTAATCATTTGGCAGTTTCTATACTGATTTCTATTTTACTATAGACGTCATAGTAAGTTTCTATGATTAAGCTTATAATGTAAAATAAGCTGATTTTTTATAGGTTGGTGTTGCCAGCCATTTCCAGCATTCCCACATCTGGGATAAAAACTCGATCCCCTGTCAAATTAACAGATATAAAACGAAACTATATGTAAAACATTTGTAATGTTAGATATCATAAAATAAATACGTTAGAAATTTACACAAGTGATTTTATATTTTTAATAACGCGAAAATTATGTGTAGTGCGATGAAGAATATAAAAGTTGTCAAGAGCGTGTCGAGACACGCGTATGATTGCATTCCGTCGTGTTCTCAAGTTGCTCAAATGAAACTGAAGTTGGACGTAGCCCAATTTCAAAAACACCTTGTAAACTACTTTGGCAGGGCATTATCTCCCCTATTGTATCATACAACATATTCAACGGGATATTAATTTAAAAGCACATTTTTTTGTCCTCTTTGCATGTATTGAAATTTGCTTTCCCTTAAATACATTTTGATTTATTTTTTCAAAGTAAAACGAAAAAAAAACTGTCTGCTCTATTGTGTCACCCATGTGCTTCGATGACTGACATCCAGAATGACAGACGGACTCAACAATATGGGTCCCTTTTGTATCCCGGAATTTTAAAAACTGACTCTCAAGATCAGATCGTTTATAATATCCATTAGCTTAGAAGCATTATCCATCAGATAAATGCTAACAGACACAAGCTACAATCATAATAAGTAAAGCGACAAATAGACGCCCCCATGGGTCAATCCAATTCAATTTGTTTAACGCAATTTGTTGACCAAAAATACTCTATTAGGCGGTGACATTTTGTAATAGTCATATATACTTTAGTAACTAGTCTGTGTTTTAGTTATGGGCTCCCCAAACATAGCTATCTCGTTCGCAAATTTAAAAAAACCTAAGTAAAAATTAAAATAAACATGCAGTTAACTTTAAAAAAAAAAAAAAAGATTAGTAAAATATACAGTAGTTTTACAGATAATTCGTTGAACCTCAACTTACCGCGAAATCCGTAAGCAATTGCTTATAAGACAAATAACAAGCGATAGAATCCTAGGCAACATGAAATGAGAAAGACTCAAAACAATAGGAAATTTCCCATAGCGTTTATGGGACCGCAGCCTAGAAAAGTCGGCGCTAGATATACATAGCGTTAGGGTGGGTGTATCTTGTCTGTCTAGACTTCACCACTTACTGCCCGTCAAATGTATCTACTGGCTTAAAACGAACGTTTTTTTTTTTACTGCTTTTTTTACATTCTATGATATCACAGTAATCGTCATTAAGAACAACTTTTTTTCTGCATCAGCCATTTAAAATCCCACTGTTGGTACCGGCCTACGCTCGAATCGTGATTGGGCAATATACAGCACGCTGGCTCAGTGCGGGTTGGCGGACTCACGTAAGCCATTGAATATCTTCTTCGGATATATACAGGTTTCCTCACGATATTTTCCTTCACCGAAACGCCAGTGGTACGTATCATCGGTATTGGTAAAGAAAGTCTACACGAGAAGAATAATAATCTCATATAAAATAGTGTACCCCGAAAAATCTGCTTAAAACTAGATGGCTCTTACGTATTTAGTCAGCTAATGTCCAAACCGATACAAAACCCGATCAAAATAATATGGTTAATATAGAAACATATTATTACTATAAATGTCCACTATATATCGTTTAACAGGCCCGCTATGATGTCTACCTTCTTATAATTTATTTATATATTATACTATATAAAAGATTAAGCTATATTTTGTTTTATGACAACCAGGAAACCGTTCTGGTGTGATATATCCAACTCAGATCTACCCGGATACCCTTCCGGTAACAGGTTTAAGTTTGATAACAGTAGGTTGGTCGTACCTCCGGCAGCCGTTCCATTACTTCGTAGTTGCCAGCTATGGCAGATGAGGCACAGCCTATTTAATATAACACAATTTTTAGGTTCAAATATGAGCAAAACGAGGATATTCGCCGAAGAACCATAGTCACCGACATAGCTATCAGAGTTTGCAAGCTGAAATGGCAATGGATAGGCCATATCACTCGAAGAACCGATAACCGATGGGGAAGAAAGGTTCTCGAGTGGCGACCACGAACCGGAAGACGATGCGTAGGTAGGACTCCCACTTGGTGGACCGACAACATTGTGAAAATCGGGCAACCGGTGTATGCAAGTGGCACGTTGTCGGTCGGTGTGGCACTCTAAGAGGGAGGCCTATGGTCAGCAGTGGACGTCTTCTGGCTGATAATGTAATGTAAAAAAATATATGAGCAAAATCAGTCAAGGGTTTACAACGTTACAGGGCTAGTGAGGTTCGGCACGGACTACTAGTTAGTAATTAAGCAGCTGTATTACTTTACCACAAAAGCCACGGGAAAACAACCACATGGCCGAGGTTCCACGGTCATGGCTTTATTGATCCAAGCGTTGCTGAACGAAACCCTTATTCCTAAGACGTTTAGGTTTATTTAAAAAATATTTTAGTTTGTGTTTCGACAAGCCCACGAGTCAAGTTCAGAATTTAAATCGATAGATAAGTAGTCTGCTGCAAGTTGTGTACGTCCTTCAGTTTGTCTGAAAGTTTGTAAAATTGAAACGAATTCCATCCCAGAATGATAAAAAGGAACCTTTAATGGTGAGTCTGCTTAAAGAGATCAAAGCGTAGTATTACTATGTTGAGTCATCGTCATCATCATCAGCGCGAAGACGTCTACTACTGCACAAAGGGCTCGCCCTTAGTGGACGCGGGCTTGTCATAATCCCCAAGCTAGACAAGTGGCTTGTGGATCGCAGACCACTGGACCCTTACTAACGCTGCCCGTCTCCGGTTGTTCTGGTCGCAGTTTTAGGACATTTTAATGCGTGTATGGTTCAACAGTACAATGTATACTGTATTGTATACATTGTACTGTTGCCGTCTATGTATCCGGCCTCCAAAACTCCGGAAGCAAACACTTTCCATCATCACTTCGACTTCATTTAAGCCATCCTACGTAAAGATGCAGATTATACAACAGTTACATAAATCCTTGTACTATCAGATAATCTGTGGTGAAGCGGATTCCCGATGCCAAATTGCGTTACGTTCCCCGCTTCAGAGACAAACACAGTCTGGTCGGATTGCCAAATGTGATAATAAAATCGGCTATGCGTAAGGCTAGGGTGACGTCACGACGGAGGAAATAAATTTTTCGATAATGTCTCCAGCATCAATCACCAGAACGGAGAAACAAGTAGATTTTAGAGAGAGAAGAAGACGTGTCGCGTCATTGTATAGGTTCAGGTTTAAAGAACTTTATTATCAACAAAGACAACATTGTCACTTATGTGATAACATAATTTAGCTTAGATAGGTGTTCGTCGTCGTATTAACTAATTTAAATAAAATGTACAAATAAATAAGTGCTGAAAGTAGGTAGGTAGGTATCTAAATTATTACATTATTATCATTTATTGCAAATGACCATCATCAAGTTTTTTTTTTTTTTTTTTTTTATTACTTTGTATTATTTTCCAAAACTTGTGTTTTTTGATATTCGAGTGATGGTGAATAGTATGTACTTATAACCGTCCCCGTCCCTTACCTCTTCCTTATAAATCCTCTCCATGCTAAGGTTGCCTGGAACAGATCGCTTTAAGCGATAAGGCCGCCAATTGTTACACTAATTTTAAGTAGATTTTTGTATTATGCATGTAATTTCTGGTGTGAACAATAAAGAGTTATCTATCTATCTATCAATCCATGTATAACGTCGCAAAACAGGACTTTTCATGTTGTTTCCAAAACTCCATAGAAAGCTCTAGTAAAGACTACAACACTTTAATGGGGCTTTATTGTACTTGATCGTGACTTACTTTGCCTGACTGTGACTGAGACTTGTTTTTATAGTGTTATATATATCTTACTTCACTTGTAATATTACAAAACGTGACACTGGCAAATACACTATGCGCGGAGCTAAGCTATAAGAAAAAAGAGGAGGATTAAGGTGAGCCTGTTCGTACTGTGTCAGCTCAGAGAACTTTTCAATCTAATATCAAAACGATTGGAAGACCATCCCATCCATCCCAGCTTCTACATGCTTCAATACATATTCGCTATCGCCAATGTAGTTGAATCAATCGTTACTTTGCGGAAGTTCATTTTCAAAACTGTATCTATAACAAATCTCTAGTGTTTCTCCGCTGCAATGTCGCGTCTAGTACAATTGAAATACGGCATCAAATTCAATTTATGAAAATAATTCAACAAAACTATATAAGTGACTAAGTGATAATGTGTTTGCGTGCCCTAAACTTCATATGGGTTGAATGAATGGATGAAGGTATGGAAGTAGCTTTACGTTGGATTATTAAGTGAATTACCATCGAAATAAGATAGCGAGAAGGAACGCCGGAGAAATAAGTTATCTCTAATTTAAAAAAAAATATGGATTTCGCGTACATTGTAATTTCGCGGCACACCAATTACTATGTTGTCTCGCCATACGCATCGTGCGTCTTGGCTCATACATTCTACATCTTTAATCCAAGGAACATGGAACATAATACTCTACTCATTATTTTGGATAGGTATTATGAGAATGAGCCGATACGATGTAAAACCCTTCACCGCATAGAGAGAGAACAGTCGCTAGAAGCAAGCACATAACGGCTTCGCTTCACGGCCGCTGACCATTTTCGCATGACGGTGGTTTTAAAACGTAAAGAAAATGGCCTAGTATCTACTTATCCGTATCGTGAAACTGGTGGAATCTATGATTATCTTCTTGTATCGTTTCTAACTCATGTACCATGTGCTAGGTGGACCGACGTCATCGGTAAAGTCGCGGGCAACCGGTGGATGTAAATAATTAGCAGATTGTCGTTCAGTGTGCCGCTCTAAGGGAAGCTTTTGTACAGCAGTAGACTAGACGTCTAGCAGCTTACGATCCGCTCTTTAGGGCCTAAGATAAGTCAAATGTATGTTGTCAACACTGGCAATTTTATCACTGCTAGACTATTTCCATCCATTCTCACGCTCCATTGCTAGCTGCGACCTGCCACTAACAAAATGAGGTAGGTCTTTTTCCTGTAGAAGGATCTAATAGAATAAATAAAAAATAAAAATAAAAATAGTGCCACGTGGTGGTGAGCCTAGCTCCGGAATACCGTTACAGCGATGGCGTGACAATATTCAACAAAAAATCGGATGCAATAACCTGGGGCCTTATCCAGTAACTCTGGTGGCGATGGTCTTCGTTTGCTGCGAGTAAGTTGGCGCGAGTGGGACGGCACGCGGTGACCATTGCCACCAGAGTTACGGGATAAGGCCCCTGGACGAGATGGCATATTGGGAAGATTGAAGGCTGAAGGCGAAGAAGGCTCTGCAGTGGGCTAAATAAGCTACCGATCATGATTATAATTTTACTGTAGATGAGTGTATCGCACCAAAGCTTTTCTCACTTCCCCCGCTCTCCAATCAGTCTCTTGGTCAGTTTAAATTGTGACAGTTGGTGACATTTTCGCGTCCCAGATTGGATAGAAGTATAGAGTTGTATGGTAACTACAGTTTATACTGCGAGAAGTCATTAACGGGGCACTGGCATTCAAATATGACCTTGAAACGAAGGCTTCTATAGAAGCCTTATCTTATAACGCACATAATAGGGGGTGACGGTCGTTGAAAATATCTTTTACTTCTCTATTTATTCAAGTAAAATGAATATATTAGTAGGTATTGTGTTATATATATTACTAGCTGCGCACCGCGGTTTCACCCGCTATCCTACAGGAACCGTAAAAAAAATCGGGGTAAAAAGTAGCCTTTGTGTTAATCTAGTATGAGCTACCTCCATACCAAAATTCATTAAAATCCGTTCAGCCGGTACAGAGTTGAACGGGAACAAACACACTTACATACTTACACACAAACTTTCGCATTTATAATATTATAGTGTGAAGTTCAACTTTCTGCGTTTCCTTAGCGTTCAATACAAACAATAGAGAAATAACTATAACATTACATATCGTTCTTCTAAACGGCTTTTAATATTCTTAAAAAGTCAGCAACGCATCTGTGATGACCCTGGTGTTACAGGTACCATGCGTATCTTTTACTTATCAGGCAGCACTTCTGCTTTTTATCAGAAATTGAATTAAAAAAAAATTGCGTGAAGAGTTTTGCTCAGAAATTTTACTTGAATATCCCTACCCTTATCCCTTTAAATATCTCTACACTTATCATAATATTATTCCCATTCACACCGTTCATCATTTTCCAAAAAAAGATAGCGGGCTATTTTCATAAAATTTGTTTTTTTTTTTATTTAGTGCCCCTCAATCTACATACTTGTAGATTAAAAATCTTAATTTGGGATATATGTTTTTTTTGTTCTATAATCTAGTATTGCATGGCGAGAAAACATGACATTTTCTCGATAAAAAAAACATTGAAAAGACCTCGATTTACACATTTCAGAACCCCTAGTACATTCAAGTGATTATTACACTAATAGTGAGGTAATAATAATATCTAGGTTTGCGTGAAACAGAATTTCGATTGATATCCTGGTTTAGATGTAATTAGCAACTATCTGTTTTTATGACTGGCGCGCGCTTAAGCCATCTCTTTTCCTCTGCGCGCGAAAGGTTATGGCGATGTCTTTCTCACGAAATACCCTCTTCGGTAGTAGAGGGAACGGGGGTCAAGTTTCACCGTCTCTCAATCAATCTGAATTGATTGAAGCAATTAATGTCAGGTAAAACATAGAGAAGAGGTTTTGAAAATAAATATCAAGAAAATGTTTTTTGTCGATAGATAATATTATGATCAAATAAGATAATACCAAAAAGACCAGCTTCTCAAATCGTCCAGTCCCAAAATGGCTAGGGGTCCACTATGACGACTGTCCAAAATGACAATTACTGCTTTTTTACACACATAGTACCATCGGCCTCCTGGGAAAGGCCTGTTTCCAGTCTCATTTACATGGGCTGGTGTACTTTTCAGTCTTGAGCTTTAACAAATAGCTTTTGCGTTTCAAGTCGTGCGTCTTAACATTATGAAATTTACATAGTCGTAAACCTGTTTCTTTATTCAGTACTTCGGCTAAAAGTTATAGGCATTGGGACGTGATAACGAAACCTTACTTGGCCCTAAACTTTTTACAGTGACATAATTTACATCAAATGGCCTTACCTGGGACCCTATTCCTGTGCGCTCGAGATTATCTCGGTCACTGTCTCTCTAATTTAGAATTTAATGGGAGTGAGAGTGACCGAGATAATCTCGAGCCCACAGAAATAGGGGTCCCAGCCACCGTGGCGCCAGTTTGTGTTAGGGGAATGGGGAATGGGCTTAATTCCAGCTTTGGGATGCCTAATACTAATCCTACGGCGCTACAACCCTTTTTTGGTCTTATCTTCCTCAACGATTTTCTTCCATGGGTGCCTAATACATCCTAACTAATTTTATAATTCAGAGATCGCATCAGGACCAACAAAGCTTCGGGGTATAAAAATGAATACGTTCGGCTCGAGGAAAAACTTCGCTTGCGCGATTCAGAACTCCATACATTATACAAATTATCAAAAAATGCACAAAACTGGATCAACGCCATCTATCGAACTATGGGAAGTAACTTTGTCTCTCTGTCTGAATGTTTGTCGTGTTATCACGCTAAACGGATCTTGATAAAATTTGTTAAGGAGTTGCTGTATATCACAAAGGACACTACGACACAGACATAGGATACTTTTTATGTCCACGCGAACGAACGATTAGTTGAATATAATATTTGGATACAGTGCGAGCATGCTCACCTCTCTTCGTGGGTCGCGTGTTTGAAGTTTGAACCCAATACCAACGAGTTCCTTGGAAACTTTTTTTCTACCTTGGAACTTACGTATGAATATCTCACTGGGTTTTCAGTGAAGGAAAACATTTTGAGAAAACCTGCATGTTTCCGGAGAATGTATTAGATGGTGTATCCGCTAACCCGCACTGAGCCAGCGCGGTGGATATTTCCTTATCACCCTTCGAGGGTAGGCCGATAACCAAGCAGTGGTATGTCTAACCGTATACCACAAAAAAATCATTAAACGTCTTAAAAAAAAAAAAAAATTTTTGGGTGGATTTTTCGATGGTGTTTTTCGGATTCTTCGTCGTCTCTCCTCGAAAAATCAACTCGAAAAAAGTTAGAATATTTTTAAGCCGCTCATTTGGAAAATCCAAAAATAAAATAAAATTGTTAAGAGCATGTCGGGCCATGCTTAGTAGGGTTTCATAGGTGCGTAGGACGTTTGAAGTTTTTATCCGTTATTACCGCATATCTCAAAGTTATGACATGTTTGCCCGAAATATATTTAAAAGAAAGTTTTTACTAAGGATCTATCAACATGGAAGATTACAAGTTTCTGAGATGCATAGTTTAGAAATGGCGGGGGGGACGGGGCGACATTGCAAGCAACTTTATCGGTAAAAATTTAGTTTTTTTAATTCTGTCAAAATTGTCACCTTACAAAGACTCGAAACAACGAAGAAAAATGAAAACACTCGTAAATTATTTATATTTTATATTATTAGGTATTTTCTTGAAGCCCTTGGCATGAGGAACCTATATTTCGGATTGACGTCACCGTTTGGACCAGCCTTTAAACCCCGTTGATTGGCAGTCCGAACAGCTCGCATTATGTAGAGAGCCCGTTCCACAGATAAATAGATCCTTTCATAATATGAGTGGGAATACAAGAAAATACGTCGAGTCCCGAGTATACGAAATCGGGCTGTTGACAAGCGAATAATAAGTGAATTCCTTATTATTTTGTATAGCTGTGACGCAATCGAGTCTCGGCCCTCCAGACATTTGGGAGCCGCAGATATTACCACAGAATAAATAATAGAACAAACAAAATACAGAAGGAACAAGACTCACGATCGCCCAATAGCGATGGGACCGAGTAAGTCCTAAAAGTGAACAAACCACCGTAAGACGCTGGCCTTTGTAAACGGTGAGAGTTCTGCAATCCCCATGCCGCCTGCCAAGCGTGGCGATAGTGGAACCATAATACCCATCCCTCGTGTTGATCCCGTTCTGTTGGTATAGCCGCACTAACAGAGGGTTAAATTCTATCACACTAATATTATAAACTAGCTGCTTCCCGCGGTTTCATCCGCTATTCCGCTACCCGGTTGATTTTTTCGGGATAAAAGTCTATACGTTAATCGAGAGAATAAGCAACCTCTATACCAAATTTCATCCAAATCCGTTCAGCCGTTAGGAAACAAACACACTTCCATACTAACCTACTTAAACACAAACTGACGCATTTATAATATTAGTGTGATGCGAAAGTTTGTGTGTAATCGTGTAAGTATGTAAGTGTGTTCCCGTTCAATCCAGGATGTAAGCTACCTCCACACCAAATTTCAAACAACAGTAAGCACCCGTTACAGAGTTGAACTGGAACAAACACAGTTGTTGCACTAGCTTTTAAGCCTCTTTTTAAATGTATGTAAAATTTTGTGTGAACAGTAAAGAAAGAGTTTATCTTACCTCGTGATTCTGAAACGCTTGTTAACTTTGACAATAGATTAAATCTACTGCTGTCTTTGTCATTTGCCTAGTGCCAGACAAAGGCAGTATTAGAATTAATCAGTTGTCAAAAGTTAAAGAACGTCTCAGAATCCCGAGGTTACATACTTACAAAGTTTCGCATTTATAATATTAGTGTGATAATACTTCACTGCGAAGCTGAAGTAACAAATGAAATTAATTTGCGAAACAAGAAAAGCTAATTAGTGAATAACAATGTCTGTCGAGACGAGATACTAATTAGAATTAAAGTTGACGATGTAGACAGTTTCGCGAGGCTTCTGAAATATCTTGAAATGAAAACCCAACTAAAATAAATGTAAATGTTTGTGGATAAGTGTGTTTGCTCCCACCATAGATCACACTAGATACCGCATTACGAGATTCGTTGTTCCTACAAAAAGTCAAAGTTTGAGGAAGGCGCGGCTCGCGGGGAGTGCGACCAAGCATTCTCATTGGCTGTTTCAAGGTTACACCTACTCGCGCCTAACAATCAACCAATCAGAGTATTTTTTTATAAGTGTATTTAGACTGATGCGTGGTGCGCTTCGAGCGTCCTGAATGCAGAATCTAGGGTGTGATCTGTGGCTCCCACTTAACTCTGTAATGGCTGAACAAGTTTAAAACAATTTGTTACGGAGATAGTTTATATTCTGGATCATTATATAGGCTACTTTTTACCACCGAAAAATATGCGGACGCTTTAATTTTTTTTTTCTAATTAGCTTCGATTAGTTGAGCCGAACTGAGATATGAATAGGTATGAAAACATTACTTTTAATAACATCGACCTTTACGCACAAATTGAAGAACATCAATTCTAAAATTGCCTTTCTAATTGTTAAAAAGTTAAGGTCAAGTATCAGGATTCACCCCTGGCATTATCCTGTCTTCTACAAAAGAGAGTTGAAAGTCCTTTCTCGCCCAGTGGGATAACTCAATAGAAGAACTCAAGGAAAACTTTTTGGACTGAGATCAAACTGCGAGTAAAGCCGAGAGATATCGACATGTTTGTGTAGTTTTATTTATCTTTCGGACTGAGATCCATTTGGGTAAAGTGGAATTTGATATTGAAACGAATGTCATGGACTTTAGAGGTTATACCTATTTCAGTGGTTATTTAATTTACCGAACACAAGCAAATATATACCGGCTCTTTCAGACTAAGCTATAAAACTTTCGGTTACAAGATGGCAGACTACAGGTACCGTATTACGATATCATTGTTCCGACAAAAACTCACGAACATTGGAAGAAACAGCTGGTTGCGGGGACGATGAAGCGTTCTCATTGGCTATCTCAATGTTACACCTACTCGCGCCCAGCAATGAACCAATGATATTAATTTTTTATAGGACACTAAAATAAGCGTCTACTGTACAAATATCGATATTCTTCTGGCGTTACTATAGCACAGAATAAACAACAGTACATACAGAAGAGTCGCTCCGATATGACAATTAAACCAATAGAGACTCTCCCTACGTCACAATAAAGTTAATTTTACCACGCACGGCGAAGCGTAACTACCCGCGATAAATGCTATCATGCGCGCAAGTCGTGTGAAAATAATGGCTCACACACTCACTCATTAGTTTAGATTTCAAAGCGGTCCCGAATGTGTAGTGTAGTGAGTAAATGATATAAAATAACACACTAGCAGAATTTCGCACACTTGTACAAAGAAAGAATAGGCATTGCAAAAAAGATAATATAACTAGTAAATCGCGTATGGAGAAAAAAATCTCTTTTGATTAGTCTCACAAAGTAGGGCGCACGCCAAGGTAATAAATTGCGCTTACGATTGGGCGATTCAAAATAAATTTATGGAATCCTCGCCTATTACTAGTCGGCTCTAAGAGGCGGCCAAGGCCAATCATAGACGAAGCCATTGACATGTTTAGGCTCTTTTGAGCGTATTATTTTCTTGTAACGTACGAGGAACACTCTTAGAGCCTTTTGGATATGATTTGTCAACTGGTTATACAGGGCTATAAGGAAAGGTTTATACCAAGCCAAAAAGGGCTTATAGTACTCATCACTATGAACAACTTTTACTATGGGATCACTATGAACAACTTTTACTATGGGACACTGAAATCGAGAAAACTGCTGTTCCATAGAAAAATGTCAATCACACTCGACAAAATGTATGGAACAGTAGATTTTTTTCCTACAAAATCCTCCAAAATCCCGCAGTGCCTGAAGACAAAGGTCTTCAATCAATCAATCAGTGATGACATAATTATGGAACTGAAAAGTGGTCCTTGACCACTGGCCTTTTGGAGAGACTCACAATAGCACAGCGGGTAATGGAGAGAGCTAAGCTCGGAGTTTCTTTGCGCGATAAAATCCGAAACGAGGATATTCACCGAAGAACCAAAGTCACCATATAGCTGTCAGAGTTTGCAAGCTGAAGTGGCAATGGGCAGGCCACATCACTTGAAGAACCGATAGCCGATGGTTAAGAAAGGTTCTTGAGTGGCGACCCCGAACCGGAAGACGAAGCGTAGGCAGGCCTTCCACTAGATGGACCGACGACGTTGTGAAAGTTGCGGGCAACCAGTGGATGCAAGTGGCAAGTTGTCGGTCGGTGTGGCGCTCTAAGGGGGAGGCCTATGTTCAGCAGTGGACGTCTTATGGCTGATGATGAGTCCGCAGGCGATTATACTCTCTTATAAGCTGAATAAAATAAAGTTCATATTTCTCACCTCTCATTGTCGCGTCGAAGCGACCACCGTCTAGTCGTTAGAGCACGGAACATTGTACACTTCACTAGACTTCACTAGATAAACCAAGTTCAACCATCGCAGCACCGAGACACTAGTTTGTATCGCTTCACTGTGTTTATCTCATTAACTATTGAATCACATGACTGGCCACTGAAATTGAGTGTGTTTATGAAGACTGATACGGTGAAGGTTATTAATTTAAAGATTTCTTTCTCTTAATCTGACCTACAGTATATGCTGACAAATTTAGAAGTAACGAGTAAGAAATAAGGCTAGTTGAGATAAAAACCTATCGAACTAAACAATATAACATAGGGTATGTTTACAAATACGAGTACCTAAAGTATGTTCGTCCTTACCTGACAAAAAAAGGTAAGCAAACTTCTCCTTCTCACAAAGTCGCCGTTTTCTTATAGAAATCACACAACCTAGACACGACATACTGCAAAGCTCAGATTAAAAGGGTTTGGATCTCACACCTAAACCGAGTACGACTGAGGCTCGCGAGCTTACGAATTTGTTGACAGATAATTGAATCAAACGGAATTTATACGGCGAACAAAACTTAGGTAAAATTAGTACGGAACTACGGATATAGTTTTAACCAATAATTACATTTTTTAAATTTTATTTTTACTTCGTTTTTTAAAATATTTTTCATGAACGTGTTCAAAACGGTAGTATAACTCATTTTTTTCGTTTAGTTTCATATCGTTGACTTCTACATCTACAAGTTTCAAAGTGATATTGCGGATTACAAGAGCAATTATCACCAACACAACGAGGTACAACGCGATAAAACTTCACTTTTTACCGTATACTGTTTATTGCTTGTAAAATTGACGTGATCAGATCGTGTCACGGTCAGTGCCAAAATATAAGGTCACAGCGATCATAAATAATGTTGGAAACGCCACCTCCAGCTTATATAACATTATAATGGAGCAAAGAAAGAAGGAAAGGTCAACGTAAAGGCCTCGCTACATGGCCCGACCCGACATCGCTTGAAAGAGATGGCTATATATAAGTTTCTGGGGAAGCGAAAGGGAGAAGCTATAACCTTAATAGTTTGTTTCTTTTGCTCCCGTGAAATTCAAATCTAGCTGTCCCTTTCACACGATGTCAGGTCGGGCCATGTGTAGACACCCTAATCGTTCAGAAAGCAATATTAGGTGGGAGGTTATGACTTACGTTTGATGAAGAGTCTACAACAAGAATGATGGTATTGCGTCAATTGAGTTGAGATAAGAAAGTCAAGATTACATTCGGGGGACGACAAACAAACGCATTCAAGAGCAAATAAATAAAACGCGTTCTGCGTTTTTAAGTTAGCGTTCAGACAGCAATACCCTTATAAAATGATTCCATAAGGTCAAAAGAATTGACCGGCATAATCAAGATCTCAAAGGCTTAAGCTTAAAGGCTGAAGCTAAAAACCATAAGTTTTTGGATCAAAGTTTCCACTGAGACTTCTTTGAAAAATAAAGCTTATATGCCGTAAAGTGAAGTAATCCTTACAGCATTAAACATGTTTGGCCAGAATTTGGATTAAGTGTGATTTCGTGAAATTGCTCTACAAAATCGACTCTCAACCCCTCCCAAGAATACATTCTGGATCCGCCACTGAATACTGTCAAATTAGAAATACCTATGTAATTCTGGACATGTTAAATGGTATGTATTTAGATTACCCTGAGAGTTCATGTTTTTATGTTTTTATTTTATTTATCATAATTTTTTTTAACGAAATATTACAAGATTAAATCGGTGCATTTTTTTTAGAATTGATGTTTTTAATTATGGAAAAAACTGCTGAATACGTGCTTGAGCTCTGCTGATCGCGCCCGTCTGTTAGCCGTTGCCGAGTGGGAATCAGGTTTGTGGCTACAGGCCCTCCCTTCGTCGAACACTGGGACCTTAATAGACTCATCCTCTTTCAGGATCGCTACATCTCTCCGCTTGGGCGCACCGTGCTGTGCTCCACATCGCTGTCAGTGTGGCGTTGCTGTCGACCAGCTCGGTCACCACGGACTTTCTTGCACAAGGAGCGCAGGCAGGATTCCCCGCCACGCCAGCCTCAACGATATCATCCGCCGGGCTTTTACCACCGCCAACTGCGCTGCCGTTCTCGAACCCAACGGTCTCGTGCGTGGCGATGGTAAGAGACCGGACGGAATGACTTTAATTCCGTGGAAGATGGGGCGGCCCTTAGTTTGGGATGCCACTTGTGTTGATACGCTTGCGCCGTCACATCTTCCCGGAACACAAAATAAGGCTGGCGCAGCGGCTGAATCCGCAGAAGACCTCAAGAGGCGTAAATATAATACATTGGACAGTTGTTATATGTTTGAGCCTTTTGGGGTCGAAACCTTGGGGCCGTGGGGACCGAGCGCTAAGAAAATATTTAAAGATCTCTCTTCTCGTTTGGTCGAAGCAACACGTGACCAAAATGCTGGCCTCTATTTCGCCCAAAGGCTGAGCATTGCAATACAACGTGGTAATGGGGCCAGCATTTTGGGAACAATTCCCACTGGTAGCGGTCTTTTAAATTAGTTTATTTTGTTTAATATTACTATGTAATTTTAAGTCCTATTTAACTGTATTGATAGTAAAGTTAAAAGTAAATACATAAAAAAATTATCGAGAGGATATCGACATGGAACAGCAATTTTGAAGTGGTGGAACCCCTGCGGAGTCCGCTTGTGGAGGTATCACCTTTGCCAGTTCAGCAACCACCAAGCAGAAATTTGCAAACATTACTGTGTTCCGGATTGTAGGGCAATGATTCCAGCGTAATTACTGGGCGTAAAAAGATATAAAATCTAATATATTATTTGGGCTTTGAACTGTTGAAGTTGAAAATTCTGGGTGGCACTGAACTGTTATGGGCATGCGTGATGCATAAAACTCAGGTGAGCGATTTGCTGGTTTAGTAAATCAGTACCACAGAGCCAATAAATGGATGTATTTGGATTCAGGAAGGTGCGTCTCGCTCTTTTACTTAAGGGGTAGCCGTGCTACAGCTGAATTACTCGCACATTTGCTAGTTTTTGTAGATAGTGTGAATTTCCAAATACGGTGTTGTCAAAAACAAGTTCAAAAAATGTTGTTGTCAAATACAAAATAATGTATTGATAACACTTTATGTAAATTTATAAAAATGTATAAATTCAATATTTATACATTTTTATAAATTTATAAAAAATTTAATCAATCTAAATATTATGAAAAATATAAATATTATCGGTTGATTCGAATTCGTTACAAATGGCTGAAGTACCACTACCTACTAGAACCACATTCTATCACTAAGGTTTTCTAAAACTGTTTTAGACTTCAGAAATATTTGCTGGCCATAAATAAAATTGAATATTACATGCAAGTCACCCTTACAAATTAAACTATGTTAAGAGTTAAATTAGGCAAACTAATCAATACTTTGAAAAAATTGATAATAATGTGAGGGTATGTTGCTTACTCCGTTTGTTCATTACAAAAAAATGAGTATTCCGTGAATTTCATTGACATATATACACTTAATTTGTAGAACGGATTATTTTCAAAGAAATGCTTAAGAATCTCTTTAAATTTGCTGTGGTTTAGTCGGTTATAAAATTAGGTAATTTATTGTACATTAATATTTTGGCGTGACGGCCCTGTTTCTTAACTTTAACTAGCCTAGTCCATGGCTTGTACAGCTTTTCCTTGTTTCTTACAATTTTTTGGTAAATTAGCCTCATGTATTTCTAGCAAACTATTATATATGTAGAAAGATATCACTGTCATTATTTTGTTACTTGGAAATGTTTTTTTGCGGAACTACGTTTCTCTAAACCGTTGATTATTCTAATCGCTCTCTTTTGACTTCTTAACACTTTTGTAATATTTACAGCATTACCCCAGATTGTAATTGCATATCTACTTTTGCGGCTTACTACATAAACGTGGCATTTAGCACGTTTTGCATTATTTTGTTACTACTGGCGAAATCATCGCCCAGTTTATAAGCGGATCTACGCAATACGGCGTTCTTGAACGTGACCATTAGGTTATTACATGGGTATAAAAGGGGTCAATATTGGTAGGGTCGCCGCACGTAATCTTATCAAGTTATGGCGAGTAAATTGGATAGCCCATCGTCGATATAGGCTAAAATTTTACTATGAAAGCTGACGTGGTTTCGACACAGTTTGTTTTAATAAAACGGGAATACCCACGTTAAATTTAGTCGGTTATTCCGACTACAGTTATAGTTATGCTAATAGCATTCCTTGATAAAGGTCACCGGATGTGATCGAAACTATAGTCGGAATAACCGACTCAATTTGACGTGTATTCCCGTTTTCTTTAAACAAAATAAGCTAAAATTGTTTTTTTTTGTTTAAGACTACTTCATGAAGCGCTCCTAGGTCTTGAATGGGTCCGAAATTAATCGGTGACCAGCATGTTTCGTAAGATAATAATGCTTCACACTTAAAGCTCCTCACTATATGATTCAGTGTCGGGAATGCCATGTAACAATACAAAGACACAGGGAAGTAACACCCAGATCCACAGGAGATAAGTTCATCGATCAGGGTCGAGAATCGAACCTAGACCTGGAACATCCTGCTTATAAAGCACACGCGCTACCGTTGAGCCAAACGGCCATCAGATGGACATTAAAACTATTCCCGGAAGAACGATGCGATAGCGTGACGACATCTGAAAATTATGCGACAGCACGTGGACGACATTGGGGCAAATCAGGGGAGATTAGCGAAAGAGATAGAAAGCTTATGTTCTGCAGTGGGCTAAATAAGCTGATGATGATGACGACGAATAATAAAAAAGCAATATCATTACAAAAAAATCGAATGCAACTTGTAACCTATGACACTCCCGTTCGAACACCTTTTCGTAGTATTATTATGTTCTGTGACCTTGTATCCAAAATCAGTCAAGCTGTTTAGATTTTAGGGAATAACATAGGAACATACATTATCTAGTTGGTGGTCAAAGTCGGACTAAAACACCTTAAAAAGAAACCCGAAAACATTATCTAAATCCGAGCAGTAGGGTTAGAAATATGTTAAATCTATTTCCAACGATATTTTTTTTTATTTTCAGCAATCCATGACAATAAGAAATAAGTTTAATTCTATTACAATTATTCCTAGGAATTTATGTATATTTTTTTGGTGTTGAACTATCAAGAGATGTCTATATCTATCTTTACATTTCTATATGCATAAGTGAAAACGGACCACAGTGTGTTTATTGCGAAATGTTTGCATAACCCTGACCCTTTAAAATCCCTATAAAAGGAAACAAAAACATACCGGTTCCGGTTTTAAACGCAAAAAGCGGTGCTTGGCTTAAAATAAAGCGCTATCCGGAATCCGAGAAGGAGCCAAAGGATGTTCGAGCCAAAGTTTACGACCGCTTCGGACCCCTATTCTCATAAGTTGAGAGTCAATCTCGTTTCGAAAAAAATGTCGAGCTTCGGGATTTCTTATTCTCAACGCTATATTTCGAGATATACACGATGGCTAGCGTGCAAGATGCATCGAGTGGTCGGAGGTAATCGCGACGAGATACAGTCGAGATTGGAATCTCGAAATTAACATCATTTTGTCATAACTCCGAATAGAGACCCTGAATCCTTACCACAATCTCTTATGTGATTCTTATTTTAATGAATGCTATAGACTCATATTAGTAATTAATTTTGTTTTAGGTAATCTGCTATATTCTAATCGTAAAATGATTAGGTATTTAAAAGCATTTTCTTGTTCCCTCTACTGTAGAGACAGATTAGCGGCATAACGGTATACTTTGATAAAAATGTGATTTTTCTATATGACCGAGCGAAGCGAAGGTCTCAGAGGTTACTGGGACAAATCGGCATTTGTATGTATGTTTGTGTGTATATTTGTCCGATGATAACTTGCGAACCGTTGATCCGATCTTCATGAAATTTTGTAGGCAAGTAGTTCATTTCAATACAATTTTTAAGTTCGAATATGAGCTGAATCGGTCGAGCGGTTGTGAAGATATAGAGTTCGCGAGGTCTCAGTCCGCTGCGAACTACTAGTAATTAGTTTAATATAATAATTTATTATGACAAAACATTGCATTGCCGACATCGATATTATTTAAAATGATTACGTAAACTGTCACAAAAAGACCGACACAGCCAGTCGATGAAAGCAGCAGACAATTCTCATTATCTTATCATAAATTCGTGTGTCAGCTAGACAATACCACTATCATACTACATCTGAAACGTTCGCAAAAATGAATCCCAGTCTCTACATAATTCGCGGTTGAAAAAAAAAAAACAATCTCTGTGTCTCTTAATACGAACAATACCCTAATCAAGAAAACGCGATTCGATCGCACCATGTTTCTGTTAACAAAATTATTAAAAGGTAAACAAACAAAACACTTCGCAAACCGGTGTGCATGCTGAAAATAAAACTGAAAACAAATGACGACACGTACATAGACGTCTCACGTACGTACGTTATTTTGGCGATGAGGCGGAACGGTTACAGTAGGATTCCTTCTATAGTTGTACTTGGTGTTTTCTAATTGCGGTGCTAGTTAGTTATTTATCGATCGTAGTGGAGCGACAGCGTAGCGGGGACGTGTCGCCCCGACCGCGGACCGTCATGCACTGAGCTAAGGTGGTGAAGATGGGCAAAGAGTAGCTTTTCAGAGTGCAGAGTGTGAGTTTTTGTAATTGCGTTTACCTATTCGATCGCCTATGATTTGTATGAAGTAAGAGCAGTGGCGCCTATATAACGCTTGACGGCGCTGCTCTTATTTCATACAAATTATAGTTAACGTTAGCGCGGTCCACTAAGTAAACGCATTTGGAAAAACTCGCACTAGGCACTCTGAAGGTCAAACGCATTGCATCTAATCACACTAATATTATAAATTGCGAAAGTTTGTGTGTGTGAGTATGTGAGTGTGTTTGTTCCAGTTCAACTCTGTAACGGAGGTACGGATTTTAATGAAATTTGGTAGGGAGGTAGCATACACACTGAATTAACACATAGGCTACCCGGAAAAATATTCGGCTTCCGCAGAATAGCGGGTAAACCGCGAGGCGCAGCTAGTAAGTACACATTTTTTAAATTTCCATTACGCTTCCGTTTTGTCGTTAACTCGTATGATGTTAAGGGCAATTGACGACAGAACACACTACAAAATAATGAAGAATGCCATTCACGCTGTGATCTCTCGAGATCTGATCGTTTAGTATCTTTTTTTTTTTTTCGAAAAATAATAATAAAATTAGAGAAGTTCCTTGCAGACAGCGATCACAAAGAAACAATAAGAACTTCACGTCTGTATCTAATACATTGACTACTCTATGACAGCGCATCGCATCGCGTCGGCGCACTCTGCGTCCACTGCGCTAGCGGATCGACGAATGACCGATTTATTCACAAGTATCAGGAACAGTGCCCATCTCTAATTTGTTACAACAACCTACATCAGCTGGGTATTGAAGGGAGCTTTGACGAGTGACTTAAAAACTATAAATCGAGCATTAACGAGTATAACCACTTCAGTAAGTACGCAATATTGATAGTAAAAACACATACAATGAGTCAATGAGATCTACGTTTCTTGTTTTTGAGTTCCGTATCAAACTAACAACTTATCAAATTTAAAATCAAATTTTTAAATATGTAGAATAGTGATGTATGTAGATGTAGATAGCTCCCATTTTATGAGTGAGTTGAGTTGACGCGACCTCCTTCGGCCTAGAGCACGGAAATTCCAAAGAAAAATATCTATACATTTTGAATACTACAACGTCAACACACCTCCTAGTACGCCCTATTTTGAACGACACGGAAATTATATGACTTCTATTTTTGGGGTTCTGTACCAAAATGGTAAAAAGGAACCCTTGTAGTGAATCCCCGGTATGTCTCAATATCACTGCTGATTCTGCCAGGAACAATATTAGATAAAAGCTTATCGACTTGAAATTTTACACAGACCTAGATAAGTTTGACGACATAGTATTATAATTAACGTACTATATTTTTTTGCGATCTGAAATTTGTCAATGCTGAGACTATGGTCAGGTGAAGTACCATTGAAAAGTCTTCGTTTAAGCAATTTATACTTAATATCAAATTTTACTATGGCTGGGTTTTTTTTGTAATTTTCATCTGAGTCAGGCAAGTAATTTCAGACAAAGTTTACAGGAAACATAAATTAAGTTGCGAAATATAATATTCTTTTAGGACATTTTATAACGAGTTAAAATTCTTTAAAAAAATACGGAACCTTCGATTGCGAACATATTTTTTTTTTTCAAGCTTCCGCAGCTATCGCCAAGTTCTGGACAAATATATAGGAATAGCGATAGAAATATTAGACAATTACGTCGGTTGATTTATCGACCTAACTGGATTGAAAAACTGTGTCTAAAATAATCAATCTGTAGTCTTTCCGCTGCAACGAAAATACACTACAGATTGGTTATTTTAGACACAGTTTGAAAATTAACTTTCGCAAAGTTACGCCTGAATCAATCAACTACTGACTGGATTGGTTTTGCCATTGGTTTTCCTCATTCCTTGCTGTATTTTTATATTATGAAGTAACGGGTTTATAAGGTTTTAGCTAGTTTTATTGGTGCGGTCGCAGCTGCGAATACAGTATTGGTTTATTCAGGTGTACCACAAAATTCTGACAGAAGCTGTTTAAATGCTCTGAGAAGTATAATAAATATGCACAAATGTTAATTAAGTGCAATGTAAATGTTGATTGTTTTTGTTCAATAGTTGTATGAACTATCTAATTATTCGTGTATAGTTTACTATACATTATTTTTGACGTATAACCTTGTGTTTACTAATAAAGAACTTTGAACTTGAAATTATATTCATAATACAAAAATCTACTTAAGGTGCATCGTTGAAGTGTTTTTTTACGGCTATGGCGAAGGTTTTTGATAAAATATGAAATCAAAACAGTAGGTATTTATTAGGCTTTTCACGTTCGCTCTCTTCGCTCGCTGACTCAAAAACGAAAACAGTGAAGTAAGAAGCCAAATAAATACCTACTTCAAACAACACATGACCAAATTCCAAAGACGACTGATGATGATGAGAGAGCAATGGATCAAAAATATCGCTAAGTAGTCCTACGGCTTTTTTTTTACCCGTGGTACTACTGGTAGTAATACTGGTAGAACCACGGGCCACAAACGGAAAATTTGTGCAGTAAGTAGTTACTTATATAGCATAGTGAATTTTTGATAATGCTGCTCCATAGGGGGTTAAAAGTTTGTATTGAGTTCAGTAATTAGAATTTTGTATTTGCGATTCCTAAGGCCGAGGCCGAGCAACACCGCGTACGAACTCAGTAGTGTACTCATAAAAAGTAGATTCAGTTTTTTTTTTTATTATTCGTCTACCTGTCCTTATTCTTTACTAAATGGGGTTGGCACTTCACCAAATTACGTTTTATAAAGTTAGTATATCATATTAATTATACGAGGTATTAATTTATTTTCATTTGTGTCCTGTAAATAAAAACAGTGACGGCTTTACCCCCGATTACTGAAACGCTTGTTAACTTTGACAACAGATTAATTCTAATGCAGCCTTTGTCTGGCAATAAGCAAATGACAAAGGCAGCAATAGACTTAATCTGTCGTCAAAGTTAACAAAAGTTTCAGTATTCGGGGGTTAGACTTTTATAGGTAAGTAGTTGTTAACCGCGACTTCGTCATAGTTCGACATAGTTTCTTCCTATAGTTCGCTAGATGGCGTTGATCCATTTTTTGACATTTTGTATGGACTTACAGAAATCGAAATTTTTTACTCGAGACGAACGCATTCATTTTTATACCTCGAAGCTTTGTTGGTCCTGATACGACTGCGGCTACCTCTGAATAACATTAGTATAACATTAGTTAGGATTGATTGCAAAGAAAAATTAAATGAGCTGATAGCTGATAGATATCATCCACCCAACAAAGGTCTATCATTTATATCTTTTTCGGGAGACGAAATAAGACATCTCATTAAACGAGTCTATAATCCAATATTAATAAAAGGCTAAGCGGATAAAGGCTCTCGAATGATTACTGGAAAATCTGATTGGATCATCGGTGAGGTTTGGATATATTTTTGGGTTGGCATGAGATAGGTAAAAAAAAATATTCAGAGCAAAAGCCTCGACTTGTATTATAAAACGAACATGGATGTTTGTTCTTTGTCTGGGTGTTTCTATGTATTCTATGCATGTATTTACAAAAAAAATGTATTTACGTATTCTATCAGTTATCTGGTTCCCATAGTACAAGCTTGCTTAGTTTGGGGCTAGATGGCGCTGTGTGAAAAACGTCCACCAATATTTATTATTATTATTATTGTATATCTACTTCATATTAAATGTAAAAAAAATAGGCAAATACAGAGGATAGATAGATAGATAGAAAGAAAGATAACTCTTTATTATTAACACCAGAAATTACATACAAAATACGAAAATCAATTTAAACTAGTGTAACAATCGGCGGCCTTATCGCTTAAAGCGATCTTTTCCAGGCAGGATGTTCCGTTACACGACGGTTATACAGATATAAGGAAAGGGTATATATGCTAAACGAAAAGGGCTCATAGTACTCATCATTATGAAGAACTTTTGAAATGAACTGTTCTAAATACCTATACAATTCCCTAGGCCAGGTGTTAGCAACCTTTGGAAAGTTGCGGGCCAACCTTTCCAAGTTTCATAAAGTCGCAGGCCGAAAGATGCCGTCGTATGTGTTTGTGTATTGGCAAAACAACGGTTCGATCACGTTGAATATCAACGCTGAATAAGCTGTACTAGTGTGTAGCACTAGTTTCTGTAGACATTTAGTACGTCTACAAAGTGTACGGGCTGGATAAAATAAGGCGGCGGGCCACATCCGGGCAGCGGGCCGGGCGTTGCACATACGTGTCCTGGGCTATAAAGGTTTTCCTCGAATGCTCTACAATCCAAATGGACATTCTATCAGTTCCGATAACGTGCCAGAATCGTTTAGCCAGACTGAACGCGTATGGCCTAGGCATAGCCGATAAGAATCTAGGCCAGCCCCGATAACTGACCGATCTAAATAGACCTTGATTAGTCTATTTTTCTTTCCTACCTGCGAATAATTTGCGTCTCGTTTAGATCACAGAATAAATAGTAGTACTATTGATTTTTTAGGTATATCATACAAGGTTATAAAGAAAGGGTATGCTTAGCCGAAAGGGGTTTATAGTACTCATGATTTTGAACAACTTTTACTATGGCACCAACCCTGAAATCGAGAAAAATAAGCATCTCTATATATTCTGTCGAGTGTCATTGACATTCTTCTATGGAACAGCAGTATTTTTTTTCGATTTCAGGGTTGGTCCTATATGAAAAGTTAATAATGACGAGTACTATGAGCTCCTTTTGGATTATACCCTTTTCTTATAGCCCTGTATATTTCCGATGTGATTGAACTGGACCTGGTTTTAGCAGTTGGTTAACACGTTAACCTCTTTTAGCCGTTTGAGTCATTTTAATCGACTTAATTATGAACACTTATTTCCGAAAAACCAGTGTGTCAAGGTCTAGACAAGAGCTACAAAAATGTGTATTAGGACGGCGTTAGGTCATAATAAATAAATAAATAATTTCAAGGTTAAGCCAAACAATGAACCATTATAGTTAGTTGATTGAATAAGGCGTTATTTTTAAACTACAGTTTAGTTTCCATTTTAATCCATTACCAGTCGAAGTTTTTCAGTTTTTCTGTGACTTTCTTAATTCACACTTTACTATGTATACTTATAAAGATTTATTTTTAAGTCATTGACTGTTATTATTTAAGAAAAAATCGCTTCTTAATTTCATGTAGTCTGCACCTATGATTGTGGTGACGTTTAGCCTGTTTCCATTGCTTGCCTCCTTCTTTGTTACAATGACGTACATCATGTTGGTGTCTATTAAATAAATAAATAAATAAGTTACATTCGTTTTTTTTCGAATTTTTGCATATAGACAAGGTGTTTACTAAACGTGTAGTAATACTGAAAGGTATTTATGGAACAGCTGTTTTTTTCGCGATTTCATTGTTGGTCCCATAGTAAAATTTGTTCATTGACCGAGCGAAGCGAAGATCTCAGAGTTTACTGGGACAAATCGGCATTTGTATGTATGTTTGTGTGTATATTTGTCCGATGATAACTTGCGAACCGTTGATCCGATCTTCAATTTTATAGGCAAGTAGTTCATTTCAATACAATTTCTAAGTTCGAATATGAGCTGAATCGGTTCAGGGGTTGTGAAGATATAGAGGTCGCGAGGTCTCAGTTCGGCGCGAACTACTAGTTAAACTACAGTTTAGTTTCCATTTTAATCCATTACCAGTCTATTAAGTTACTTTAGTTTTTTTTTCGGTTTTTTGCATATAGACAAGGTGTTTACTAAACGTGTAGTAATCCTGAAAGGTATTTATGGAACAGCTGTTTTTTTCGCGATTTCATGGTTGGTCCCATAGTAAAAGTTGTTCATAATGATGAGTACATACATAACTTTCAACATTACTAAGTATAGCTTAACGATCGGAGACGGATATAGGCTACTTTTTTTTACAGGCCCACGCGAACGAAGTACCACGAAGAACCACCATAAAAAGTACCACGGCCTAAAAATACAATGAAATTCTTTTTTTAACTTAACTACTTACCCAAAAGTAGCACGGTTGCCAAGGCTTTAAAACATCAAAAAAATCATTGATTGAATCTCGTTCTTTCCTTTAACTTACTTTATTCTATTGCTTGGCGGTTGCATAACTGGAAAAGGCGTGTTATGTCCTCAGACGGATTCTGTCATGGGTTCTGCTCGTAGGATTAGAGATATCTAAAGGCGGAATATGTTGGTTCTTGTATATTTGGGCCATTCGTCGAAGTCTGCGTGTGTGCGCGGACACCGGGAGCGGCGCCGCGCGAGAAGGCTGCGCTCGAGCGAAGGCATCGTGCGACTGAGTTCACAATGGTGCCGGCGTTTACTAGTTCGCACCATTGGCAATGTTCCATTTGATCAGTCCAAACGAAGTTATTTAATTAGTGAATTGTTCTGCCACTTTTTTGTTTTAATAAAACGGGAATATTCACGTTAAAATCTATCGGTTATTCCGACTATAGTTTCGATCACATCCGGTGACCTTTATCAAGGAATGCTATAAGCGTGACACGCGCGCGACCTCGTCTTGCCTTGAACTGGGGGCTGCGCGTCGCGCGTGACGAAATTATAGTCGGAATAGCCGACTCAATTTAGCGTGATTTATTCCCGTTTGTGTCAAAATCACGTCAGTTTTTATAAGTTCTGCCACTGTTATAAGGAAGAGCAACTTTAATTATTTCTTGATTCAATTTCAACTGAACAACTGTTATTAACATTGTATAACGAATTTAAATGATCATTGTATTCAATGAATAGCCTCTACTTAATTTTCATACTATTGTATACCAAAGGTTATTATTTTTGACTTGTAGATGAATATTTACCAATAAATAACTTTGACTTTGAGAACTCAGTCAATTTGCAATTATCTACATTCGTATACAGCTTTACCTCTTGGTAACAAAGGCTTACTCCTAATCCTATAAAGCCTACAATACTGCATACAGGGTTCGAAGTTGAACGACCTGCCGTCTATTTCAGGAACAATCGACCTGAAAACGTTATTGCATGGACCTTGCGTAACCCGGTTTTGGAGTACGCTAGCCTGGATTTGGACTAAGGTAGTGAATAAAGCTAGAAAATAAGGCGCGTTTGGTATGTGAGCGCGCGTTAATAAATATAAATTCTTTGACTTTAGCCGTGATGACGCGACAAACATACAGACAGAGAGACAAAGTTGCTCCCTATAGTTGGTAGATGACATTGATCCACTTTTGTGGTCACATTTTTTGACGTTTTATATGGACTGACAGTTGTAATGTAGGGAGTTCTGAATCGCGCAAGCAAAGTTTTTTCATCGAAACAAACATAATCATTTTTATACCCCGAAGTTTTTGGTCCTGATACAACTGCGGATATAATTATAATATTAGTTAGGACAACTACAAATTAACGATTTTTAGATTTTTTCCTTTCCTGGTGATGTAAGTATACATTTATTTATTTAAGTATACATTGCCACATAATGCGTAAAGGTAACATTTTTCAGAATGTACTATATTACACATTATACCCTGTTATAGGGTGTTGCAAATAGTATTGTTGCCTACATACTAAAAAAGTAAAACTACCTATTAGATATAAATATAGAAATACAGAATAATACAGAAAACTTATACGACTTATAACTAAAATTTATAAATTATTGTCCTCCAAAAAATTCTTCTATATTATAATAGCATTTTTTTATTAATAAATGTTTTAGCTTCTTTTGGAATTTTCTAGTCCTTGCTTCTTGCCAAATTTCATAATCCTATAGATCAAAGATCCTCACAGACAGTTATTCGGACAACGAAGTGATCCTATAAGGGTGCCTTTAGTTCTTTTAAGGTACAGAACCCTAAAAAGAATGGATATCACGTCTTTTTTTTTGTTTGACACAAAAAATCTCGCCAAGCGTTTTTTACATTTGTTTCATGGTTCCGCATGTGATCCCTGAAGTGGCTCGGTCTGTAAATATTCTTTTGTAAATAATTCTAGGGAAAAGGGTCCAGGACCCCCAAGATGGAAATGGCTGGTTGAATACAGACCTTTAAAACTTCAATATGGAGAAAGCACTCAATGTTGAAAACGGTCAGATATAAGATTAACACTATGTAACTAAATTTGGTATGGAGGTAGCTTATTCCCTAGATTTTATCATTCACTGGCTACTTTTTACCCCGAAAATGTAAAACCGCGGGGCGCAGCTAGTCTTCAAATATGTGTGAAATAGATAGCATTGGCCAGCTTGTGTGCTTAACATAGCACGAGAATTCTAGTATATCCTGTTATTTCATAAGGCACGTGAAATATTCCAAGGCATAGTTTACAATCACGGCGCATTGTTTGTGCACAGGGGTATGCAGATGGGGTCACGAGTCATGACTCGCCGAAGTCGCCGACGAACCTGTGTGTGGCCTATTTTCGGTTTTTGTGCAAGCAGCACAAGTGGTGTTCGGATAAGACTAAGGAGTTTTCAAAGCGTTGCAAATTAGGTTGTAGGTGGGATGATATACGGCTCACATGGGGCCGGATCGGGTCCGATATTAGATATATCAACCTTTAATTCGTTTTATTCCACATAACATGTCAAAATATTAAAAAAAGCTAAAAAAAAATGGCTCAAAACAGAAAATAGATTTCGTATTTTTTTTAAGTTCGCCTTTGACTGCCAGGTTTGGGGTCAACCTTGTAAATATGTTGCAGCTTTGTACTATTTTTTACAAACTTGTTTTCCCATTATTACTGTTATAATAGTGAAATATTCGTTGAAATGCACGAGTGTGAATAATGCGCCTTTTTGCGTTGTTTTCAAACTCTTCCCTAAAGCTTCTCCCAGTTTACTTCAGTATGACTTGAACTGAACCGTGACAAATATTATTGACTAAGACTGGTTTTTATTGTATACACTAGCTGATACCCGCGACTTTGTACGCGGTGCAAGCTCCTCCGGCCTCGCTAAACTCTTGTTTTAATAGTTATTCTGCTATTCGGGACGGATACAACAAATCAAAAACCATGAAAATCGGTCCAGCCGTTCTCGAGCTATAAGTGTTCGGACAAACCCGACTTTGTTTTATATATTGTAAATATTACGATACATTTGAAATTTTTGAAAACTTGACACTGGCTAAATAAACTAAATGTGGAAACGAAATCGAAGAGGGAAAAAAAAAACTCGTTGACAAACGACAACGAAAACGTCAAACATCCCAAAGCAAAGAGTATGCAATCGCGGCGCATTGTTTGTATACAGGCAGAGGCCGTGACTCGGTGCCGATGACCCTGTGACCTATTTTATTTCGGGTTTCCCTGTGGTGTATAAATAGCACACGAGAAAACAATCAGCGCACATTTTAGTCATGAGAAGAATATATCAAATAGCTGATGAATAATGTAATTACGGTATTATTTACCCATCGAATCACATTATTCAATTTTGACGTATTAATACTGCGGATGATATAGGATATATGACGTCAATCTAAATCTAATATGGCGGACTTTACAACCTGACTTCGCTACAGAAAAAATGTTTGATCGGACGATGAAGTGTTCATTCGATCTGAATTATCGGCGAAAAGATTTCCATTATATAATTCAATATGCCGTGTGAGTCAAAGACTATATAGTAAAATAGGAAATCTCGGAGACGAAAAAAGATTAGTTGTAGAATTGGGACAAATATTTCGTGTTTGGTGCCTAAAGACATTTTCACTTTTTAATTAATTTTTTCATGTTTTTTGCTACAAATAAACTATTGTCTATTGTCTAAACTGAAACTGAATAATATAGGTATCTTTGTCACTTAAAATCACACTAATATTATAAATGCGAAAGTTTGTGTGTAAGTCTCGTTCAACTCTGTAACAGCTGAAAGGATATGAAAGAAATTTGGCATGGAGGTAGCTTATTCCCTGGAATAAAACATAGGCTACTTTTTATTCCGGAAAAATATTCGGTTTGTGTAGAATAGCGGGTAAAACCGCGGGGCGCAGCTAGTATGTAAATAAAATAAATGTCCAAAAACCAAAACCCGCCTACATAAAAGTATGAAACAAGAAAATATTATTTGTAATTCAAAATGGCATGGTCCATATATGGAACATAATACTTTTCCAATGTATTTCAAAGTTCCTTTAACCGTAGTCTGATGCCAATATTAGTATTTGACAAGTCATCATCAGTTCCATTTCACCAAATGATACTTTCTGAATGCAAATGCATGACTTGTAGATGAAAATACCAAAATCGCTACATGTATGCCTATAATATTTAAGGAGTTCTCTAATATCTTCATGACTCCCATTATTATAACCGGATTTAAAAAAAAAAAAACCTTTCAAACAAAAAAAAAAACAAAACGGTTCAAAAATTACAGAGTTCTGAGGTAACAAACAAAATAAAAACAGTCGAATTGAGAACCTCTTTTTTTTTAAGGCGGTTAAAAAAATACGATAACTGACCTGGTGCCGAGCTGCGGCGGGTCGTCAGGTTCGTACTCGGCGTCGTAGAAGTCCTCCTCGCCCTCCGACGACGAGTACGAGGTGTCCGGAACTAGGAGCGACATCGCTTGTCCTGCGGAAACAACTTGCCTTGTATTTAATGGATAGGTTACTATTACTGAAAACTTTACTACTGAAAATACTGAAGTCTCACTGTACCCATTAACGAGGACGGTAAATAGGGTCATCGGGAATAAAAATACTGAAGTCTCACTGTACCCATTAACGAGGACGGTAAATAGGGTCATCGGGAATAAAAATACTGACGTCTCACTGTACCCATTAACGAGGACGGTAAATAGGGTCATCGGGAATAAAAATACTGAAGTCTCACTGTACCCATTAACGAGGACGGTAAATAGGGTCATCGGGAATAAAAATACTGAAGTCTCACTGTACCCATTAACGAGGACGGTAAATAGGGTCATCGAGAAGAAAAATACTGACGTCTCACTGGTCCCATCAACGAGGACGGTAAATAGGGTCATCGGGAAGAAAAATACTGACGTCTCACTGTTCCCATCAACGAGGACGCTAAATAGGGTCATCGGGAAGAAAAATACTGACGTCTCACTGTACCCATCGACGAGGACGGTAAATAGGGTCATCGGGAAGAAAAATACTGACGTCTCACTGTTCCCATAAACGAGGACGGTAAATAGGGTCATCGGGAATAAAAATACTGAAGTCTCACTGTACCCATTAACGAGGACGGTAAATAGGGTCATCGAGAAGAAAAATACTGACGTCTCACTGTTCCCATTAACGAGAACGGTCAATGGGGATACCGGTAAGAAAACTACTGACAGTCTTACTGTACCCACCAACGAGGACGGTAAATAGGGTCACCGGGAAGAAATATACTGACGTCTAACTGTATCCATAAACAGGTTCGATCAATGGGAACATCGAGAAGAAAAATACTGACGTCACGCTGTCCCCATCTACGAGGACGGTAAATAGGGTCACCGGGAAGAAAAATACTGCCTCACTGTACCCGTAAACGAGTTGGGTCAATGGGGACATCGGAAAGAAAAATACTGACGTCTCGCTGTCCCCATTCATGGGGTAGGGTAATGGTGACAATGGGAATACACTGACTTTCTTAAGCAGTATAGTGTAAATGTACCCACGTGGCGAGTCGAGGTCTTCAATGGGGCGGATACCGAGCGACGATGACGTCAGCTCTCTACATTCTGAACCGAGCTCCACCACCGGGGACAGCTCTGCAACAATAGACAGGATTACGAGTATTATACCACGTTTGCCACGACCATGCCATGCCACCTGCCATGACAATAATATTTCATCAATAGAATATCTATATTTTTACAGATAATTTTTAATAGCATCATAAAAAAAACGATATATTCCCAACGTCCCCACTAATGGAAGTGGACGTTGGGCATTTAAAATCCCAACGTCCCCACTAAGCAGCGGGCTTATCCTCTAACTTTGTAACGGTCGTGATTCCGATTGCGAGAGCATGCCATCCCGCTCGTACCACTATGCGCGGTCCCGCTCGCGCACTATATCGCTTTCAGAGTTACGGGATAAGCCCACTGGTTTGAGGGTACAATAAAAAAGACGACTAACATATCACAGCGATCACAGCATTATTTTACTGTAATTTCTTTTCGTTAATAAAGAAGTTATAAGCATTTTAATTTCAAACAAGACAGAGAGCAAAACTATATTGAACTATGACGCTAAGTTCCATGTGCGCCATACTTTACTACCACTTTTAGCAGGAAAGGGACAGAGGAACCCTTCTCCATATCCATTTAAAAAAAAGCGCTTATATCTCTAGAATCTCTACCTCTAATACGAGCTAAGTTTTTCCTTCTTTTCCTAAAAAAATTTGGTCAACCGATGTAATAAAGAAACGTATTTTTTTTATATCACCTACAGTAATCCTAAATAATATTATAAATCGTAAGTAACTCTCTATCTCTATCTCTTTTTCTGCGAGTTGGTCGCGTTATCACGGCTAAACGGATCGAGCTCAATTTTTGACTTAGCTTGAGGGTCGGGGACGGCCATGGGCTACATTTATTTTTGAGTGGAAGTCACGGGTTTTAAATAAATTATAACGCGAGCGAGAGAGCGTGTTTTACGTGAATGCGCCCTTCTTTCAAATTTTGTTTCAGACTAGGTTAATTCAGTTTTAATAAACATATTTTTTTTTTAATTAAAGATAAATATGCCTTATTTCTGTTGTAATAGATGCGCCATTGCACCGGAAAAACACGAGATGTGAGGCATACATTTTCAAAGACTATATATATTTTATAACTATACCTTCTTTGATATTTGACTGCGATGGATGTATTGGTCCTGTATAAATACCGTTTACAGGATTTACTGTATTCTGAAAACAAAGACAAAGGCACCACGTAAAAGAGTCATAAAATAAATACACCAGTTACGTTTCATATTAAACCAATGATATTTTACTTAAGATGTTTTTACTTTCAAAATGGCGCATTGAATTCGTCTCCGCTGCGTCTTTTTACGTTCTGGTTGCTAGGTTACAGCTCATTGTAACCTAGCAACCAAGTTTAGCCAGAGTGCGAAAAGTAAGAGAGTAAAAGAGATAGCTATATTTAAGCAACTACACTTCAAAAGCTACGGTACATGCGGTTAATTTTTTTTCTAGAATAGAATGAATCGATTCTTTTTTTTAAGAATAACTTTTTTGCACACTTACATAAGCAAACAAGTCGGCATCTTTTCAAAAATATGCCGACTTACCGTTAAAATAATGAAATCTGTATACTATAGACAGATTTGCCGCCATTTTGACGTTAAAATAATGAAATCTGTATACTATAGACAGATTTGCCGCCATTTTGACATTAAAATTATGAAATCTGTATACTATAGACATATTTGTCGCCATTTTGACGTTAAAATAATGAAATCTGTATACTATACACAGATTTGCCGCCATTTTGACGTTAAAATAATGAAATCTGTATACTATAGACAGATTTGCCGCCATTTTGACATTAAAATTATGAAATCTGTATACTATAGACAGATTTTCCGCCATTTTGACGTTAAAATAACGAAGTCTGTATATAATAGACAGATTTGCCGCCATTTTGACGTTAAAATAATAAAATCTGAATATTATAGACAGATTTGCCGCCATTTCGACTTTAAAATAATTAAATCTGTATACTATAGACAGATTTGCCGCCATTTCGACGTTAAAATAATGAAATCTGTATACTATAGATAGATTTGCCGCCATTTTGACGTTAAAATCGTGTCTCAAGTAAAATATCATTGCATTAAAAAGCAACAATAAGAAATACCTTAGCTATTTGTAGAAGCACTATGGAATGTTTTATGTTGTCCAACATAGCCTGCAAAGTAAATTAAAATAATATTTAACTTTGTACAGTATAATAAAGGCCGCCTTTCCACTAGAGATGTGCTCAGCTGCGTAGCGAGGGATGTTGCTAAAAAAAAAAAACGCTGCACCCCATCATGTTGGGTGTCGTTGAACAGGTCTTTGTAAGGTGACAATTTTGACAGAATAAAAAAAACATAATTTTATATTAATAGGGTGGCTGGTAATGGGGTGTACATGTACATGGCATACATGTAAATTGTTCGCCTGTACTCCACATGTGAGGTATCATTGAATAGGTCTTTTAAAATGATGTTAAGGTTTCCTATACCATTTTTTTTTTAAAACGTACTGCCTGACGGACAAAGTTGCTTGCAATGCAACGCATCGGTCTGAACGCACCTATAACTTTTTTCTTTCATTGGTTCATTGCAAGTCGCGAGTAGGCGTAACCTTGAAATAGCCAATGAGACCCCGCAACCCCCGCTTTTCTCAAACATTTATGACATTTTGCCAGAACAACGATATCGTTATATTCGTAATGCGGTATCTAGTGTGATCTGTGTTAATGGCAAACCCAACAGAACACAGGTTCGAATCCTGACCGCGGACGTTATTGTAACATGTAAGCCACATGTATCCCTTCGGATATACTTTAAGTTTGTTATGGAATTGCTCAATTCTACTCACGTTGGAATGCTCTAAAATAACTTGTCCTTTACTTTTCTCGAGCGGGTCGCTCAGCTCAGTCACTCTGGTGCTCATCTTCTGTAAAAGTAACATTACATGTGTGAGCAATAATACAAGGTATAAACACAAGTTAAAAGAAAAACAAACAACCCGTCAGATGCGGGGTATTGTGATTTACAGGCTAGGCGTTTGAGCACAGCTCGAGGAGTGTTGGCGTGCGACACTCACCGAGACTAGTTCGATCATGATCTGCAGGTACGCGTCCGCCTCGGAGATGCGCCGCTCGAGGTCGCCGTGTCGGTGTCTCGGGGCCGGCATGGAGCGCGACCACCGCTCGCGGCGCCCGTGGCGCGCTATCGTGTCCTCGAGCGCTCGCACCCAGCGCTCCCTCTCGGGACCGTCTCGCGCCTGGAAGATACATACAAATGACGTGTGAATCTATCGATTCTATGGACTAGGGAGAGAGAATCACACTAATATTATATATGTGAAAGTTTGCGTGTAAGTATGTAAGTGTTTTTGTTCTCGTTCGACTCTGTAACGGCTGAACAGATTTGAATGAAATTTGATTTGGATTAGGACATGCTACTTATCCCGGAAAATATTGGATTTCTGTAAAATAGTTAGTTAAGCTAACTTACTTACTTGTCGGACGAGCTTTTGTGAGCTTTAAGAATTATCAGTATGAAGTGACATATTGTGATTTTCGAGTCCAATTTCTCGCCTTATGGCTACCTGTTTGTCCTAAGCCTGCGACGAAAACCACCGCAGTAAGGGTAGCAGTGTCTTCTTAGTAAACGATGAGCAAGTTGCGATCCCCAAGCCGTCTGCCAATCGTGGAGATTATGGCAGCCTCCTTTGTTTTAAGGTGAGAAGCTTTTTTTCAGCAGTGGTCGTCTTTTGCCTGATGACGATAATGGCTGCTTTGAAAAATTACGAGCTCTCTCGCTCGTTCATTCAATAATTTTAATTACCTTAAGTGAGTGAGGTTGAAATTGATAATTGGTTATCTACTTTTATGGTGAGCGAGTTTTGTCAAGGTGAAGGATTTACAACATTGTTTTTTTTATTACCGCACTCCGTTAAAGCCATCTGTCTCTTTTGAATGTTTAATCAAGAAAATAACATCCACCGTGAAATCCCGTGACCGACTAACCTTCACACTGCTCTGTCACACTGGTGTGACGGTTAAGAAGAAAGTTTCCTGACCTTCACATTAGTATTAAGGATTATTGCGATGATTGTTAGGTTCAGCAGATGACAAAAAGCGCGACCTTATATTAACGTCGCGATACGATTCGTGGTCGCGCAGCGTCGGCGGTCGAACCTAACAATCAACGCATTAAGCACCTCACGGTACGGGCCTTGTACCTGGAAGTGAAAAGTCTTGTGGTCGACGGTGATGGTGAACGTGGAGTCATCCTCGTCGTCGATCCCGATGACTGCCGCGCGCAGCCGCACGCAGCCGCGCCGCACGCCGCGCGTCATCTTCTCTTTACTCTGGAAAAGCAATAAAGGAACAAATCACTATACTGAGGGACCAAATTTATGGAGGAAAATGAGGAATATAAACATTTTGAGTGCATCCTTTTTAGGGTTCCGTATTCCAAAGGGTGCCAACGGAACCCGATTATTAAGCCAACACCTCTCTCTTTCTCTCTATTTAGGGCTGTATTTTAAATTTTCAGAACAGAAGTATGAGTTAGTGAGTGAATAGAATTATGAGTTGTTATGACGGATTTCCTAACAGATAGTAAAAAAAATGAAAATGTAAAAAATAAAGGTATATAAAAAGTTTTTTTTTTATAAAGCAATAATAATTTTGCATGCCATTGTGCTAGAGCATGGTGGTCTCAATTGTGTTGTCTCGATGTTAACATCTGCATGTTACCCATGTCTCCGCAAAAATAAATATTTTGAATTTTGAATAATCTATTACTGCACCATGGCAAATGGGAGACAGCGAAGCTAGGAGTAGGATTTTCACGAAAGTCATATTATAATATGGTAGATGATTACTTGTGATTGATTACTTTAAAATAACTGGCTTAGTGAAGAATACGTATACTTTAATTACCATACATATAGGTACTGAAGAAATAGATAGATAGATAGAAACTCTTTATTTTGTACACCAAAATAATAACAACACACGTACAGAACTACCTTATAAGCTAGTGCCACAAGTGGTGGCCTTATCGCTAAAAGCGATCTCTTCCAGGCAAATAATTGAAATCGGATTAAAAATCGAGGGTGAATTTTTGTCATGTACCTACAAAGCTAGTGTTAGTATAGAATATGTGTGGCGCACGTAAACTTAGACTCCGTGTTTTGCTATGGTGTGATCTGTCTTGCATGAAACTAAACAGCTGACAGCTTATTTATGAATAGTTTTTTTTAGTTAATCACCTCCGATTATGATCAGTAATTATGAAGTAGGTCTCTGACGGAATGGTGGCCACGTGATGGTAAGCGTAGCCCTTGTAGACCGATACAGCGATGGCGTGACGACATTCAAAAGTTTTGCGGCAACACCTGGACGAGATTGGCATAAAACAGGGTAGATTTACGAATGAGGGAGGAGGCTTATGCTCTGTAGTGGGCTTAATAAGCTGCCGATGATGATGATGAATGATAAAGTAATATAATAAGCAGTCATCGTACCTCCAACTGCTGCACATAGTCACAAATACAAATTCACGATAGTGTGCTTTACGCATAATTTTGTTCTCGACCACTATTCGCAGGATGTCGCTCTAAAAGTGGTGACCGACTAATTTTTCTGAACGAGTCATGAGTCAAATATTAATCTTACCTGTGTTCAATTGGGAACGTCCCCTTTTGTGATTTCGTTTAGAACCCTCGACAAGCGTTCAGTAGAATGCCCATTTTTGAGGTAAGTAACGAGCAACGTGCGATTCAGTGCAAATCATGCTCAGTCATTTCACCAACATTTGTAAAGTGGTAAGGAATTGTGAATTGTCTGTACTCTTCGAATAAATATTCAACATAAGACCCGTTAGCACGTGATAGCCACTGACCGCAGACCAACGAGAGGAAATAAGGGAGAAATATATTTCTCTTTCTCTCTCGTTTCTTAGATGACGTTCTACGCCAAACAAATTGTTACGTGTATTGACGCTCTAATAACATGGGTGATTTATTTTTTAGAATAGTTTCGACCAAAGTAAAATGAATGAACGGGTCCAAGTAAGAGAATTTCGAAGACTTTAAAGTGAGCGCCAGCGCTCGCCTTGTTTCAGTCGCTCTCAGTCTGTAAAAATTGCGAGACATACGTTCGTCAATACATGCGATCCAAACATCCGCAAAAATATACCATATTATATTCGCTATCACGTTTTTGTGACAGATGTAGTATAATACTTTTAATTAGGTATTGAAGCCCAAGTTCGATTGTTTTTGACTTTTTATTTTTATGGAAGTTGTCTGGTTAAGGCCTATCCATTCATTTTACGTCGGTAAAAAAAAAAACATAATAAATAGAATATATGAATCAAGTCAAAGTCAAAAATCTTTATTCCATAGGAATTTTCATTCGCTTGGACACGTCACTTTAATATTAGTTATAATATATCTACAATCTGGTATATCTGGTTGGCTGTTACATTGAGTCAAAGGCTCAATTAGCTGCCAAAAAGCTGGGTATCCTCTTGAAGGTGCGTCGGTATTTCACGCCGGAACAGTTGCTTTCATTATACCAAGCGCAAGTTAGGTCGTGCATGGAATACTGCTCGCACCTTTGGGATGGATCGGCTAAATACCAGCTTGGGACGTTGGAGTCAATCGAGAAGCGTGCCAAGAGAATCATTGGCGATGACTCCCTGGCGCGGACCAAGCTACAAAGTCTTGGTCATCGGCGAAAGGTAGCTAGCCTCTCGGTTTTTTATAGGATACATTTCGGGGAGTGTGCTTCGGATTTGCATGATCTAATTCCCCCCTGCCCATTCTTCTATCGGACAGCCAGGAGCTCAAAAAAGCGACACCGTTTCATGGTAGATATACCAAAAACTCGTACGAAACGGTTTGATTCCACTTTCTTTATTCGAACTGCTGAACAGTGGAATGCGCTGCCCGAGTGGGTTTTTCCTGATAATTATAATCTGGGTGTCTTCAAGTCGCGAGTGAATCGGTTTCTTCTAGGCAAGCGTGCTCCATCGTAGGCTGCATCCTCGTTTACCATCAGGCGTGATGGCAGTCAAACGCAAGCCTATAAATAATAAAAAAAAAAAAAAAAAAAACATTTACATTTGACATGCACCTGTTTGTATGGGCAGGTTCCAGACCTTAGTGTCTTTCAGATAATCACTTACTTTATAATATGCCCGCCTTGTCAGTGTATCTTTAACAATCTTTTACTTTGGCTCAAGCAATAAAATGACACGGGATGTCTGTTTGGTAGAACGCAAAAACATAAATTGAATCTACCTGACGATGCGGATGAATCTGAGCAAACAAGTACTCTTGTAATTAGCGTTCTAGCGAACGACTAGTAAAAGCTCACACAGTAATCTTTGTAAGCATTTATTCGAATAGGAGCATTCGAGCTTTTTTGCTTTTCGAAATTCAACTCGAACATCTTACGTATATCGATTATAGAAATACGTATATGTTTCGGACTTTAGTATTTTGTCATTGTACCTTTAAATATTTTTTTGATGAATTTGCTTGAACTTTTGTGAAAATAATAGACAAAATGCACGAGAAATTTGAAAATTATGTTAGCATAATATTGTCAAAAACTTCTCACTTCTCAATGTTACAAGTAGTTAATTGCTTGTACAATTGTGCATTCCCAGTTCATGTTTTTTACTGACAGCATTTTGATTTATCGGAAATTATGGTAGTGGTACTGATAACCCTAATTGCAAATTCACGATTCCAGGCAGATTGTTAAAGATGTTACCAACAACGTGAGTGCAGAACATGGTAGAATGATTGACTGTAATGAGCCTGAGTATTTGATTAGAGGCGTAAAGATTCGCCAAACATTTGCAACACGGTTGTTGCAATTCATTGACGCGGTCAAGGATAGCTTGATATAAATGGAAGCATTCATTGTTTTCTCAACTTCTATTCGCCTTTTAAAGGATTCAAATAATAGTCTAAACTGTAAGGGTTAAGAAGTTATAAATCTGATTTTGATTATTGCAGTTTTGCGATGAACTAAATTAATAACTTTCTTGAAACAGAATAGTAGATTTTTGTAGATTTGAATACCGTCACAAAGTTTAGTTTAGTTGTAAACTATGCTCCATTAATATCAGATCAAGTTATTTCACTGCTTGGAATCTCTCAGGACGTCTAGGGCCATCTCTCTTAAGACCTGGGTAAATCGTACAACGTCTAAATGATGACCAGTAGATCCTGGGGTCGATTCTCGCCCGGGCAGGTGTTTGTCTTTGTGTATAACAAGGCACCCCGACACAGGGAATCCTAGTGGGGAGGAACACCTTTCAAGACTTCGGCTTTTCTTTTCTAGTTGCCTTTCATACAACAAAATATTTCTCAAAATGCTACAAATTTCCAGTCAGATATGAATATGAATCTAAATTACCGGCTATAATAACACATTATCTACGGTAGCTCCGATTCAAATTTAGCTATAGAACTCATTGCAAGCGCACGCTCAAGACCGTCGCCCATCTCTATCAGAGGTGCCGCTCGCCAATCTATATCTTTATCCTTTCACCCACATTGGCCAACCGTTACAAAACGTTCGCCGGAATCTTATGTATCTCTTTTAGCATCCGATGCATTTGATAAGATGCTACAATCTGATATCAAATATCCGATACTGCTTTAAATATCTCGATATAAATGTGATAAAATATATTACTGGAGGTCACTGTATCGGAGTGAATGAATGTGCTTTGCAATTTGATATTTAGATGCTTTTCTTTTTTTTTCTTTTAAATATTCTACAGACATGTTGTAACTTTTATGAAGGGTACCCGATGTTTGTCATTTGACATAGCAATCATAATATTTTTACTCGTATATGTGGAACGAAGAAAGATTGACATCATCATGTAAATTACTACTAATCATGTCCATGTTCTGATTTCTTTTTCACAACATGAAAATGACGTCAATAAAAGAGGTGGATTCTATTATGACTGATGATAGAGATGAATGGAAGTAACGTAAATATCCCACTACCTTGTCCCATATAGATACACCAGCTTGCCCACACGGCTTCGGTCGCATAGGCTACAATAAATTTCAAAACCCTATTTCCCCTCTTCAGGTGTTGTTTTTCGAAAAATCCTGAGACATGCCTTTCTTTATTTTTTGTGCACCAACTGAGTTTAATTTGCGTAGCACGAAAAAGTTTTTATTTCCATACAAATTATGGAGGTCCATTTCGCCCATTGTGAGGTGGAACTTCACGAAATCTGTTCTTATTGTCAACCTAGACCATTTGAGGAGTATTGGGTCCAAATTTAACGTCTGTATCATGAGCAGTTTGGCCTGTGCATTGATTCTTAAAAAATGGCTTGTTCTTTTATGTATATTGACTAACGTCTTTAAAATGACGATAAGTCTGTAATAAACTTGAGAATAGTCTATTTGTTATTCGTGAGGCTCGCAAGAAGTCTTATGTGTAAGTATTTATATCAAGGAGAAGCCTTTTAACATCTCACGTCTGACGATGTAGAACAATGTAATAAGCTTTAATACAAGCACTACGAGTCATTGTATTATATGATTCTGTAAAAATTAAGTTAATATTTAAAAAAAACTCTTGCGTCTTTAGTAACAAGCATCATTCAATCTCAATTTGACGGAAACATCAACACAATCACTCAATAACCATTATCATCTGAAACAATACCGCAAGAGGCAACTAAAGTGCCAAACAATAGTCACCGCCAATCATTCCTGCATCATGTAATTGCATTTGCAATGCAATCTACGATTGTGAAATGCGGCCTACATTTCGCGAATGTGGTAGTCATCGGTATTTAATACAATTGTTACAAGACCTTCACGATATACATATTATGAGAAAGCCGCAATGTTACGAATAGATTATCGTGATGGAAGAAACAAGAGAGAACCTTGGTGCAATTTTGTAATATTTGAGTCTCAATGTCAGTTCCCAGGGAGTAGAATAGCCTTCAATTCAATATCATCTCTCTTGGCAAAGCATTTGAGAGTTTTTTTTTACTTTTAAGGTATTTACATACGTCGAATTAAATATGATACTTCCCACTATCATAGTGTAAATGCTTTACTAAGCGAGATAGTAGTTCAACAACATTTAGTAGCTAAGCGAAAACACGTTAGTGTTCATATTTGTAGTTTCCACAGGAAAATAGTCGATAGTATAATAGTTATTTTGGACACGAAAGGTTGCAAAGGTGATGATGACCTAAAAGTGCCTGAAGGCAATATAAACAATGCAGACTGTTTGAACAACTGAGCGGCTGAAAGGAATACGTTTCGTCGTCACTACTTTTTTTCGTTAAATATAACTTTTGTTCAATATATAAACTGACAAACAAATGGAGGAAAACGACGCAAGACCGATAGAGCTGGCGCGTCGATCATGAGACGACCTAGACTCAGGACTCAAAGGAGACCTAGAGGAGACCCAGTAATGGGCAGAAAATAGTCGGTAATGGTACTAAATAAGTGAAAATGTAATAAACTAAGCAATAACTGATTTGAAAACGTGTCTTCTCATGTGATGAAGGGTGACTGCAAAAGTATACAACCACATTAGACTTTGTCGTTTTATTTAAAAAGTGACAGTCTCCCTATGATATTTCATTTTGTTTAATCATGACGTCGCCATGGCCGATAGTGTTCTTCGTGAATATTCGTGATAGTGATCTTCGTGAAGCTGATCCTGCCGGCTTATATGGAGGATAGGAAGCCAGACCAGCTGAAGACAGTCATCAAGTGGTACGTGTTGGAGATAGTCGCCAATGCTGTTGTCACTTCGGGTGTGCTATTCAACAAAAACTAGAGAATAATGTAACATACACAATCAGCATAAGGCCCTTCATACACTGCACTAGGCAACTCTCCGATAATCGACCACAATACAAACGACTGAAATTAATGACAAACGTAACTGTGTACGAAGCTCCTTTCAACGAATTGATAATATTTCAAACAAAATTTTGTATAAGCTACTAAAAAGCACGAATGTACGAATTTAGCGTTTGTGCGGATGGCGATGCTATCATTTGTATTGCATTATTCGTCTGGTTACGTGTCGTAGTATACTAAGGGTCTAAGGAGTTTGACCACAGCTCACCTGATGCAAAGTGGACGTGTGGTTGAATGTTGTAAACAGGCCTAGCCAGGAACAGAACGCACGGTCGTAACACACCTTTAAGAGATTGTTGACCCGTTTTTACTACCAAAACACGATTGTAAAGACTACTTAAGGTAGAGTTTACCATTATGATGGTAGAAGACTAAATGTTAAGAGGCCGCTCCTTTCATAGGCTATCCAGTATACTTTTATTTTGATATAAAAGTTGAATCTCAAACAAAAATGTATTGGCAAATTCTTTTTAATAAAATTTAAATTAACAATAAATATTAAAATATGAAACTATGCGAAAGAGATACTGGTTAGGAAAAATATATATTTAGAAGCACTTTACGAGGCAAAGAAAATATCTATGGATCTACTGGTGCATTCAAGATGATAATAAATTAGCTTTGGCTATACCGGTGCTGCCTGGTGGTGGATCCAAGTGGCAGGACGGCTTGCCAGGAGCACGGCCTTAAACGGAATATGATTTAAATAATAACAAAATTAGACAAGCTTTTACTTTTGATGCTTTGACATGTTTAGAAAACTACAAACACTGAATACTGACGTAACAGCTTTGAGAAGTTAATTAACTAACAGTCTCTATGCCAAAGATTACTTCCTAGGTTACGTCTTAATTTATAGAATATCAACGTTTCTAATTAATTCTAATCCATTTTAACAATAAATACATAGGTCATATCTTTCATATGAATAGCATAACGTATATTCATATGTTGATCAAAATTCATGAGCTAAGCTATAAATAAAGTTATATGACGATTTTTTTCACTTTTCTTCCACATAACCGAAAAACGCTTACTATTAAAATAACTTAAGAGATTAATTAGACTTATTTATTGATAATAATGACTTTAAATTTGTAGAAACAAGTAGAAAAGGAAAATAACATGTAAAGTAAACCGTAAAAGACCAAATCACACAAATGCTATAATTGCGAAAGCAATTTTTGTAAAGGTAGGATTCTTTTGCTCAGTCCGCTTGGGTAAGTACCTTTACACCTTTACTAGTTTTTCAACGATCTAGTAGTAGTGTGCAAGCATTACTGTATTCCGGGTAATGATTCCAGCAAAGTTATAGGGCATCAAGAGATTATTAATATCTCAGGGTGATAAGAATGGCTTTGAATGAACTGTTGTGGGCAAAGGTGACGCTTAGCATCAGGCGAGCGACATGTTTTTCGTCACACAGTTGTATAAAAATCTCCTTCTAAATAGACAAGTAATGGAGAATTTATGAAAACAAGTCTATTTATTAAAACTTAAACCCGACTGCTAAATGTAGCCTATGACGCTCCGGACATAAAGAGGAATCCAAAATCTAATCACACCTCCTCGTCAAAATAGGTCAAGCCGTTTATGCTACCGGAGGTAATATAAGAACACACAAACTTAAATACTTACTTACAAACATCCCAAAAATATTACTCTTCTTCTTGGACAGTCGGGTAAAAAGATTTACATCACCTAGCACTTTCATAACACAAGATCCGTAATAGTCAGTAAAAGATTTGAGTAATGCCGTTGAGTCATCCAGAATGCAAAATGACTGCACACAGAACTGTGTCTGCACTTGCCACTTCCACTTTAGTTGGACCTTTCAGTAGGACATAGCAATGGACATTATTCATTTTCCTGTCACACCCATTTCCATCTCAGTGAGAGTGACTGTTGCGACAAGTAATATCTTTTGCCTGAGAATAAGCTCGTAGGCGTTTGCGTAATCTCGCTGGTTCGTGACATATTTTGTTGATAAATATCCCACTTCTGAAATACGTTAGGTACATAATACTTTAATGCCTGGAACCTACGATTTCCACTTTTCATTTATTTTACTGACCCCAAAATAGATTATATTGTTTGCAAAAACATTTTTACGTAAACCAGAAACAGGACGGTATACATTGTAATAAAACATTTTATGACGGATATGACGCGACCTCGTCATGAAAATGTCCGACGTCTACGAAAAGGGAACCGACACGTTCCTATTTTTGAACACAAGGAAAATAAGTCCCTATATTCACATATATAGAACACATAAGTATTTTTGGTATCCTTGATAGGTCGAGTCGCTGTGTCTGTTGTATTAGTGAATCCAAAGGCTTCGAAAAAGCAATATCCTTTTGGTTACCTAATCAGTTTATGTTTACTGGTGTGCTCAGTTGACATAAGAATCAATCAAACGAAGGATCAAATAACTTCATGATTCAATAAAAAAACCAGATGGTATTCCATGCGGTGACACCAGCTAAGCCACTATCCGCCATTTTGTCGTGAATCGTCCTGTTTGTCTAACATGTTGATGTTGAATTAGGTAATTCGCTCTCACTTATGCTGATGACGTAGGCTGGTGACACATATGACTGTGAGCTTTCGGATCTCGAAGTGCCAAAACTGGCGGAGTATATTATTGAAAGAGTGAGCAAAGCGAACGAATGTCTTGTTACTAAAAAAATCTATGAAATTGTAGTATTGCGGTTGTGCAAAACAGTATAAGAGTTCAGAACCCTCAAAATCTTTTCACGCTTATCAAAAACCACTAGAATAATAAGCCGTCTGCAAACTTAGTGAAATACCTCATCAAAAGGTTTGCATTTACAATTTCGCAAACATTTACTGAACACCTCTGGGACTTGGGGTCTGGAAGGTGCTAGGGGGTTGTATTTACACGTAAACGATTAAACAATCGCGGAACGCGCCCTACAGCCGATGCCTACTGACAAAAATTAATTTAATTGTGGTTGTACATCGGGAGTTTCATTAGGAAATCTGCAGTTTATCATTGTACATGATTCCATTGGCTAGTGACATCTCAAATGATAATCAGGAAAGCTGCAATTTGTTTTTTGTTTTAATTGATTTGTTTGAACATACTTATGATTTGCCTCTACAAGATAATCAAGATGTTAAGAGTGAGAAGGAAACGGTACGCGAAACCGAATTGAATAATTGTAGTCATCATTGTAGACAACTTTTACTATGACACCAAATTAGAAACAGCGAAAAAAAAAAGAGCTCGTCCAAACTTTTTGCAAACATGCAACTAATAAGGGTAATGGTAGGACAGCAGGGAGCTTCCGTACATTACACTCAACAACCTTTCCATGAATTTTCACAAAACTTTCATACATTCCCCAAAACAATATTTAAAGTTTGTATGAAAAAAATACCTGTACAAGGTTTGTGGTGCAAATGCTACGTTTCTTAGCATCGATGGACCCCCGCGTTCCATCATTTGAAACCACTTAATGTTATTGTCATTTTAGGCCCTAATTTAAATGTTTTTTATTTTGGGAGAAAAAAAAAAAATTAACAAAAATTAATTAAGTCATGGAACAAAAGTTGTGAAGTATGATGTAGGGGATTTGCCTGCGAGAGGTTGTGCGTTATTTCAAAAACACGATGTATAATTAAAAGTCAAATGATAAGTCGACTGCAAAATGTATCTGACAATCCATATACGTGTTAAGCCGTAACATATATAATGATATACCACATTGTCATATGAACATTGACCAAGTCGGCCAAGCTTACTCATGTCATGGGCCCCGATGTATACAATCACCTCCCAGAACACGTTACTATAGCTCCCAGCCTGCAAAGCTTTAAAACACGTCTACAACGTTGGCTTACTGAGCAAGCATTCTACAGCTAAGACGAATTTTATAAATTTCTAAGTTAACTGATTTAAATTTTGTTTAATTTACATACATTAAGTAGGTATGCCAAAATTATGATTTTATTTATTAAGTTTGACATGTAAATTGGCTTTACGAATTAAATAACTATGACTATAAAAATCGAATATAACAACACCTCGCAATCTTAAATCGGTTAAGCTGTTTGTGCGGTAGGTGCGGCCTACCAAACGCACACACACAAACATTTAAAACATTACCCTCATTCTGGACAGTCGGGTAAAAGAGAAGCCTATGCCAGGTTGTGGATTATACAAGCCTGCTGATGGTATTGCCTTATGTTAGTGACGAACCATGAACAGAGATCCCAAGAGATATATTATGATATGACACAAACAATATATTGTGTGTGATGATGTCACCCACTACCTATCGTTCCTCCGAGTATGATAAAAGACGGCTGTGCTGTCTTCGTCATTAAGTATTGCGAATGTTACTGCAGGTGTGGCGCCATCAGGCAAAACGACAACCTCGTAAAAATAAGCAAATAACAGGAAAGCTTTGAATAATGCATGCCTCTGATTTAATGACGGCAGTACCAATGATGTTCTACAATGGATTAGTAGTGATGTTTTCAGTAGAAAATCTGTAAAATAACGTGTGGTCGGTGTAACGAACAGAATGCTATCAGAATATTTTCCTTCAGCGGAAGCTCAAGCTCATTATTGAAGTATGAATCCAGGTCTTGCGGTGTGCGAACCAAACGCGCTAACCACTAAGCTATCATCGCTGCCAAACGCTATATCTACTGAATCATGAATTGTTATTTTTCAGATAGTTACATCAGGCTGGACGACAACAAACCACTTCGGGTGCATGCTACCAGACTACTCCACTTTACTTCGAAATGGCAATGTAGGAATCATAGAATTAGTTAAACTAGGTTGGAATCTCTTTTGCTCAGATGCTGGGGCAGAAGAATACGCATTGACATCACTTGCCTGTACAATTATGGTAAGAGCCTACTGAAGGAGAACGTTCGGACTCAGGGGTGGTTGAATGTGGGGCTCTAACTATCTATCTAATCTAAACGAGCCCTGGAAGACGACGACGACGTGGAGGACGACATAGGCCATCTGAAAATTTTAAAAGTAGCCCCTAACATATATTGAAAGAACCTTATTTAAATCTGGTACAAAGATGTTATACGGAAAAGAATAATGCAATTATCTAATCTAAACGAGCCCGGGGAAGACGACGACGGCGCGGAGGACGACAAGGGCTATCTGAGAATTTTAAAAGTAGGCCCAAAAAATATATTGAAAGAATCTGTAAATCTGGTACAAAGATGTTATACGAAAGTAGAATAATGCAATTGCTCCACAGTTACTAATCTTTTATTTTGTTAGAGCATGATTGTGCATGATGGAGCAGATTAGCTTCAGTTCTACGAAACAGTTGGTCGCGTTACGGAACAATTAGATTATAGTGGAGAAATATTTGATATGATATAATAATTCACTTTTAGATTTGTGTAGATAGTGAAGGGACAAGGCGATTATCTTGCATAGAATATTGCTCTATCCTACTGATATGATAAATGTATGTAATAGCTGTACGAGTCTAGATAAAATCTAGTAGGGGTAGTTTATATTTATACCCTGGATTAACAACAGAGTTTAATAATTCAGGTAAACGTAGTTTCGGTAAAACCGAAAGGTGAGTCTCTCACGCTTTTGTTTTTTGTGATTAGGACTAATCTAGAAATAGAATTCGTAATTTTCGAATCGTGATCTTGGTCAAAAATGTACAAATCGAATTTTCTCTTTCTAAATGGTACTAGCAATTTGCAAATTTTTGTCTAAACTCTATTGGCAAACCCTTTGTTTGCCAATTGTTTTGATGCCAAAACATGCGAGGGTATACCTTTTGTGCATGATTTGGAATCTTAATTAGTTAGAACATGTTTTATCAACATAACGAGTTTTCTCTACTAAAAACAATATTGAAGCTAGTTTTATATATATATATAGTAAGTATATTCGCGGATCGCGTGTCTCGTGTCTATTTTATTCTGGGGCATGTTAGTTTCTTGTTTTCGCGAATTTATCTAACCTTTACTATATTTGTATGCTAATAGAGTTGTCATGTGCACTGTTTTGTCCGGACAATGTAAGTATATACCGCATTTTCGAAGATCTTCAAACGATTTAGATCTTCAAATATGATTTGTTTTGAATTGAGGCAGTCTCCATTTTCTTGTACCATTTGTTTTTCTGAATCGTTCACCATTTTTTAAATATGCGATTCGAGTATTCGAGTCTAAGTTGCCATTTTAGATTTATTACGCGTCGCTCGAGATTAAAAACTGAAGGAATTATCTGAAAAAAAAATGCCAAATCAAGAATAATAAATAGCATACCGACAGAAATTACTTTTACAACTATCACAAGTTACTAGAAGCTAATATGTTACAAGACGTAGCCGACCAAGTTAATCCTTATGAGGAGAACAACAAAACGTTTTGGGTAAATCACAATAATAACATTGCAAACTAAGAACTTCATCCACAATTATGGTGCTTAATTATTTATATAAATCCTCCTCATCGATTTCGACCCGTAATCTCTGCCTTCACGCATGAGGCCAAAATCCGATCACGGTATGCAGTAAAGTTGGCCAGAAAAAAATATAATAATAATAGTTGTTTATTTGCTACAAGTAATAATATGGGTACATAGTATTATTGTATGTTTAAGAATCAATTACAATTGCTTACAAAAGTTTGTACATACATATTATATAATATTACATTTGATTATTTGTAATTGATTATATTGTCATGCCAATATTACTTATTGCAATCTCTAGTCATCGCTGTAGGATTCCCTGAGTTGCGATGACTAGTCCTCTTCAAATAACATAATGTCGGTACTTTATATTAATAATTATGTTCATATAATAGTAGCTGTAGGAGGATTTAGGTCTACCCTTTAGAATTTAGCATTATGGTTTTGAAGACGATTTTCTTCAAACGCCTTGACATCCTCGTGGATCGTATGTCACGACGATGAATTTATGTTTTAAACTCCAACTAGTCTTATCTAGTAATCTTGAAGGCGTAGGCATCGAGATGCCTTTTGAAGTTTTTGAAGTTCATAATTGTGTAACGATGCGACACGCAGCGGACTATTTTTTTAAACGTATTTTAATCATTGCCTCTAAGAAGACATGGTTTCCTAAAAAAGGTATTCTCGATACTAACTAGAGGCGGGTTTGGTCATTAAGGCTGTAGGTTGTTAAATCTGCTAATTGCAAGCGGCTTTCAGCTTTGGTTGGAAAATCCGGGTTAAGTATGTATGTTTTTATAGATGCAAAGTTTCGGTTAGGTATTTAAATACTTTCCAGGTTGCAGGAGGTGAAATACTGATAGTTTTAATTAAACAACATGGTTTTGTTAATAGTAGTATCACAAAATGTATAAAAAAAATGTGTAATCGATAAATTAATATAAGTAGATATTAAGCTTTTTTTCGCTTACTTCCTATAATAGGAGATATTATAGGGAATATGGGAACATAACGTAGGTATTTTAATATAAATGTAGTAATAAAACACCCTTACATACCTAAATATGAACAGAACGATCACACAAAGATTAAATAAATTTGCCAAAACGCGAGTGAAACACGGGGGTCAAAGGTTTGGTAGATAAATAATAATAGTTGTCATTTTTGTGTTTTTAAATTATCAAAATTAAATATTTTAAAAACTTCATTTTATATTTCGTCTTTACGATATTTTGCCTGATGTTGTACTTTCTTTAACTTGCTTTGTGCCTTGTGGCTCAGTGGGAGGAAGAAGGTGGAAACCTTCCGAGCTGTATAGGTTGTGGGTTCGATTCCCACTCAGGACAAACATTTGTGTGATGAACATCGAACATGGATGTTTGTTATTTGACTGGGTGTTTGTATGTATTCTGTCTATGTATGAATTTACAGGGAAAAAAGTATTTATGTATTATAATATAATAATTATCTGGTTCCCATAGTACAAGCTTGCTTAGTTTGGGGCTAGATGGCGCTGTGTGTGAAAGTCGTCCACCAATATTCAATTATTCTTTCACCCGTAAACTTCCGAGATGAGAATATATTTTAATTTTTTTGAGAGTTGACTAAACACTATGCGCTGTCGAAAAAAATGAGGATTTTTTAAATTGCTTAAAATAATAACTTTCGTACGAAACCTCATTTGACCAGATTACGCGGTTTTAAAATTCCTATCCCTCGCTAAAGGCCCTAGTTTCAGAAAAAGACAATCAAATACAGATTTTTTCCATCGTGATTTGTATACAAACTTTATCTAGATCTGTGCCCAATGTTAAGTAGAAAGCGTTTTCTCAGAAAATTGTCTGTGACACACAAACGGACAAGAGTCTTATCATAGGGGTTCTTTTTACCATTTGCAACACGGAACACTAAAAACTTTAAAATCAAAACACTATCGGAAATATCGCAGGTAACGATCTAATTACTCAACAACAGACTCCATTAGCAAAACAATCGCTCCCTTATTCAAGGCTTTACATGATCAGAGCAGATAAACGCAATTAGGCTAACGAATAGGTTGTTTAGTAAATACAATAATACTTGGTTTCGTTTTCAACAACAGTCCGTGAAGTAGGCTAGAAATAGGAATTGAGATATTATTCCATTTTAAATAGTCTTTCTATGTTCAAATCTAAAATGAAATTGCAATTATAGCCTCGGGATTCTGAAACGTTTGTTCACTTTGACAACAGATTCAATCTAATGCTGCTTTTGTCTGGCACTAAGCAAATCACAATGACAGCAATAGACTCAATCTGTTGTCAATGTTAACAAACGTTTCAGAATCCCGAGGTAGGTGTCTCATACAGATCGCCAATGTTAATGCCGTTAGCCAACCTCGCGCATTACCACATTACTGAATACAACACACAATAATTTATGTTTTTTTTGATCATTGTGAATTGCCAAAAAGTATTGTTGTGTTTGTTTATACTAAAATAAGATTACGAAAGTTTTGAAGAAAAGTTCATTTTTATATCTTGAAAAAAAAGGTACCAGTCAATATATTTTTCGGTCTCTTTTAGTCGATTTTAAACAAGCGTTTACACAAATGGACAATCAAACGAAGTACTTACGAAACACGAAGTACTACTGTAGCATATACAAAATTACATCATTCAGAACATCACAAATTATTCGATTCATAGTTTGGTCAAATCATTTCTGTGCTTGTTTGGATCGTAATTGTTGCCATAGAGCAATCGTACCGGGTCAATTATTAAGTGATTTTTATTAATCTTAATGCTAAAATTGAATGGTTTGGCAATCTATTGGTAAAGTCAATAAAAATGAACGCAAATTGAAATATAATGGACAATTTATTTTATGTAATTCGTTTGATAAAGTTTAGTATGCTTTGCAATATGATTTACTAGACTTTATTTTTATTTATTTTCTAGACTTATAGTTTATTCGTGACTTCGTCTGTTCGAAACTAAAATATTAATCTTTTGAACCTACTCTACATTGATACCTACTACTAATTGTCCATCTTTTATCGATGAAAACCATACTATACCGGAGTAGCATAAGCTATACTTATTTTTAACCGACTGCCAAAGAAAGGGAGGAGTTTCTCAAGTAGACTGTTTTAATTTTTTTACCTCGGATGTCCGTCTAATGTAAACTATACCACCTGGAGTTTGCCGGTAACTGGTATCCGGCCAAATCCCCACATTAAACCTCTATCGACACCGTTGTCGTACCTACCGGAGTTTGCCAGACAGCAGAGACCGATAATAACTTCACAAAACGTTTAGATCTGCGATAAGTGTATAATAATAGAGGGGCTTGAAATGTTTTGATCAATACTTTGACATTTCTTGATTGTGGAGAACACCTTTGTTAAATGAAAGTTTAGAGATTTGAATTAACGGAATATCGGAACAGAACAACCTGATGGAGAGGATTCATAGAGAAGGTAGACGACAGGTCCGGGACGAGGTATTAGCAAACATTTTAAGAGGTTCACTTTCATAGCCTCCCACTAGGATTCGCTGTGCTTGGGCTGGTACGGAACATATTTAAAGACAACTAGCATCAAACCAGACCCAGAAAGTTTTTAATTCGTCATTTAAATATCGGGAATCGAACCCAGGCTCATGGGGTAGTCGCGCTTTCAAGTAAGCCAGGTTGCTGGCATTTATATTAGACACCTGTACCTATTGTTCACACACGACCGACCGAGTCAAAACGACCGGCTCGCGACCCATGCGTGACTGAGTCGGTCACCGCACTTCGAAACACTCGATCAATTTTGACCGACGGGTCGTGTCACTGTCGGACTAAATTAGACCTTAAGAATAGATTACAGGTAGTAGGTAAATGCAAATGCATTTGTCTCTTGCGTTCATTCGATATTGACAAAAAAAATACTAGGGTCTTGTACCTTAGCCATAAGGATATTTTTTTGTTGGCATGTAGAAAGGTGTGAAGTTAAATGAATTATGGAAAACAATATGAATTTAGGAAGAAGCCGGCTCACGGCTCGCGGCTCGCTCGCGAACCGCAAAACGCATGGGATCCAGTCGATCGTTGATCGATGACTTGTATTGATTCACTTGGGTTATCGGTCACGAGACCGATTGATCGACCGAATCATTTAACCTGTTCATTTGGGTTATCGGTGACGATCGAACGACCTACTGACACAGGTCTAATTTATAGCTCGTATTTGCAGTAGATTAGCAATTAAAGAACGGTGGGCTATTCAGATATAGAAACCTAAAGAGATGAAATGACAATCATGTTTTTAAGAGGACCCTAGAGAAGAAGAAAAGAAAATGGAGAAGTGATGAGAGAGAAGAGAAATACTAAGAAGAAAAAGGTAGAAGAAGATGATACCCGCAGCTATTGGGCATGGTAAGAGAGCCGTAGATTGTGTTATTGTGACCTTCTTACTCTGATCCTTCCTAGAGGGTGGCATTGGCAAGCAGATAATGACTTTGACATTGATTTTGGCTTTAGATCGTTTTGTAGTCAAGTCAACACTCTAGGGGAATTATAAAAGACTGCTATAGAACATAACTGTTTCGAGCCTAATATTTTTTCAGCATTCCAATTTAATTTTTCAAGCCGCGTTAATAAATTCTTTCGTCACACATCTGAATGCGAAACAATAATAAAGCGCGTTGAAAACAAAACGATCAGTCAACACACAATAGGCTATTGTGGTTTGTGGCGCGCCCGTGGCCAAGAAAACATACTGTATTGGACGAAGGTGCGGGGCTTCGAATTCAATCCTTGGAATTGGAGTAGGCTCCTAGTAAAGGCAGTTATAGGCCGCTATAAGCCCCACCATATTTGTGCAGCTCATAAAAACAGCGCACCAGAAAAAGAAGCTAATGAGACTTACCCCCGAATACTGAAACGCTTGTTAACATTGACGACAGATTAAGTCTATTGCTGCCTTTGTCATTTGCTTAGTGCCAGACAAAGGCAGTATTAGAATTAACCTGTTGTCAAAGTTAACAAACGTTTCAGTATTCGGGGGTAAGAATCGCAGAAAGATATAAAAATAGGTTGTTAATAGCATTTCGGGCCATGCTTAGTAGGGTTCCGTAGGTGCGGAGGACGTCTGAAGTATTTATAAGTTTTTTTCGCTTATCTCAAAAAGTTATTATCCACATGTCGTCCGAAATATTTTTAAAAGACAGTTTTTACTAAGATCTATCAACATGGATAACAAGTTTCTGAGATGCATAGTTTAGAAATGGCATATTTCGCAGGCGGTACATTTGATTTAAAGAATGGTGTAGGAAACCTTAACTTCATTTTAAAAGACCTATCGAATGATACCCCAAATGTGAGGACGGCGTTTTTTTTAACCCTACTTTACATGTATAATTAAAAGCCACCCCATTAAAAGAAGATGACTTTAGCGCGATCTGTTAAAAAAAACAGATAATTGCATCTAAAACAGGAAATCAATACCTTTTTTTTTAATGCAAACCTAGATATTATTGTCACCTCACTATTAGTTTAATAATCACTTGAATATATTCGAAAAATTTGTGTAAGTCGAAGTCTTTTCAATGATTTATTTTTTAGCGAGAAAATTTTATGTAATCATGTTTTCCTGCCATGCGATAGTAGATGACAGAACCAAAAAAACATAAATCCCAAAATAAGATTTTTAATCTACATAACTATTGAGGGGCACTCAATAGAAAAACCACATTGTTATCAAAGAAGGCCTAAAAAAAAATCTAATCAAAATAAATAAAAAAAATCAATTCGAATTGATTATTTTATTTATTTTTACTCTATCTGAATTTTGCTCTCTAGATATGTTAAAACCTAAACTTAGTGCATTAATTCTCGTCAAAATATTAATGTTAGTATCTCTTGCGACGTCGTGTATCAAGTTTAATTTCCTTTGAAACATCTTAAAAGTTTTACAGCGCCCTGAGATCTCCAAGATGAATGCGAACGGCGAGGCCTAAACAATTACAGCTGTCAGGAGTTGGGAGGGTTCCTCGGTAACAAATTGCTGTACATTGACTGTATATACTGAGTGAATAATGAACTGAATATATATGTGAAATAATTAAAGATAAGGATTGTAATTTTAAGTTTTTAGAATATTGTAAAGAAATATGTAGAAAGATAATAAATAAAAATAAATAGATAAATAAATTCAACCTGAATACATATATTGTTCAATATATGTATATCAACTTTACTATGTTAATAGATATAAACTTAGATGTAATAAATTTAAGAAGATGTACAGAAACCCCTGATAACGTCAGGGACAAGCTCGCGGAATATTAAAAAAAAAAAAGATCTTTATCTCTTCAAGAAACTTTGGTAGCTACGTGTGCCATATTTCTAGCCGCGAGCCCATCGCTTGCAGAGCGAAATGAAATTCCTTGATTGAACTATCTCGCACTCACCCCCGAATACTGAAACGTTTGTTAACTTTGACGACAGAAGTCTATTGCTGTGTTTGTCATTTGCTTAGTGCCAGACAAAGGCAGTATTAGAATTAATCTGTTGTCAAAGTTAACAAGCGTTTCAGTATGCGGGGGTCAATGTCTTAGAGCAATTTTGATGCTATTTTTTTTTAATACCTCGGCATTATTGTTTTTTCTCTTCTCCTTCGCCAGAATAAAAATACGAAAATTGCTATAAAACAGTACGCGTTGTAATCTCAATATCATATTAAATGATCAACTGTTTAATATCCCTTCTGAATTTTTTATATTGAAATAAAAAATGTTGATAAAGCGCGAACGAGATAGCCAGAATCAGCCCTGAAGAATTACATTGCGCTACTTTACATAACACTGATAATGATTAGATTCCGATTACCAAACTAAATTCAAATTCAAATTTATTTAGCATGTGGGCCTGGGGCGCTAGTCTCGACTTTTCGCTATGCACTTTGCGACCGAATTCGGTCGCTATGCCGCAAAATTCAACGCTATTTTTGCGTTTTTCAGAACAATTAGTGTTCGTTGTCGAATTTTTGCGTCATAGCGACCGAAGTCGGTGTCTATGATGCAAAATTCAACGCTTTGTTTGCGTTTTTTCGTTAACAATTCGTGTTCGTTGTAGAATTTTTGCGTCATAGCGACCGAATTCGGTCGCAAAGTGCTGTAGCGAAAAGTCGAGACTAGCGCCCCTGAGTTACAAAGTTAGTATTGTATACGGTTTAGATTCTCCAGATTCCGCTTTAGCAGCGTACAAGCGAATCCTTAAATCATAGATTACAAGTAGTATATTAAAACATTAGTGACAGTTAATTACATCGAAATTATGTCAAACTATCTTATATATACTATAGACTCATAGATCACACTGAATACCGCATTACGAGATTCGTTGTTCCTACAAAAAGTCACCAAAGTTTGAGGAAGGCACGGGTCGCGGGGAGCGCGACCAAACGTTCTCATTGGCTATTTTAAGGTTACGCCTACTCGCGCCTAGCAATCAAACAATCAGAGTAATGTTTTATAAGTGTATTTAGACTGATGCGTGGTGCGCTTCGAGCGTCCTGAATGCAGAATCTATGGTGTGATCCATGTATAGACTATAATCATTGGAGGCGAATAAAAGCGCAATTTTTACATGTTTATGGAGTCGTTATTTTCGCAATCACAGCGACCCAGCGATACTTATCATGTTATGGGCTATAAACGCTATTAACATCTATAAACGTTTTATAGCATCTCATATAGTGCCGATCAATGAATGCCACATTTACACATACCTACGGGAAAGCGCTTTAATTCACTTAATAAGTAACTTAAAAAAAGAATCCTACGACACCTAACTCGTCAAAATCGGTCAAGCCGTTTAGACTAAAGGAGAAGGAGAAACACATATATACATACTTACATATACCCCAAAAACATTACTCTCTGTCTTGGGCAGTCGGGTAAAAATCGCGCAGCTAGTTCATTTTAACGTTTATATTATAGTCTTTAAAAGTACAAATTATAACAAATTATTATTATTATTGTAATTGTTATGAATGCAACTGTATGACAATAAATAGTATTCTATATTCTATTCTACTGATAATTAATTTCATGCACTATCAACATGAATATTGAAAACCATTTGATAGAATAACACCACTTAAGTAATCTGTAAGCCATTAGCGTTGTCGACCATAGATTATATACAGATACCGCATTAAGAGATCGTTTTTCCGACAAAAACTCACCGGTATAGGTACAGGTTGCGGGCAGTGCGACAAAGCGTTCTCATTGGCTTTCTCAAGGTTACACCTGCTCGAATGAAACAATGAGAGAACATTTTTATAGGAGTATTCTGTACAGCTGTGTGGTGAGCTTCGATCATCGTACGTGCGGAATCTAGGGGGTGATCTGTGGCGTTGACATACCCCGTTTTATCTGGCTTCGTTTATTATTAACACGAAATTAGCTCACCCCTTTGCCTTTCTATATTTGGGGATCGGGTGAGTGCCCCCCTGTGGATTTGTGGATTTTCTGGCGAATATGAATTGAGTGAACTTTAAAGGGTGGAAGGCGAATTGTACGCCCAAATGTGCATTGATATTTCAAGCCTTGAGTCCGTGACACTGTGAAAAATAATCTACAAAACTGTTGTCGTACAGAGGCAAAATACTTAGTGTTATGTCTTAGATCGAAGATTTCAAAAATATATAAAGATTTTGATGACATCTATCTATATACAATGTTGCCCACCGGCAAGTGATCGCCCGAAAAGCGCTTATAATACTCATCATTATGACCAACTTTTACTATGGGACCAACCCTGAAATCGAGAAAAAAAATCGACTGTTCCATACATTTTGTCGAGTGTCATTGGCATTTTTGTATGACATGCAATGTGAAGCTCTGTAATAGTAGGTACCTGTTACTAAACGTGGTCTTTTGGAGAAACTCAGAGTCATACAGCGGGCAATGGAGAGAGCTATGCTCGGAGTATCTTTGCGCGATAAAATCCGGAACGAGGATATTCGCCGTAGAACCAAAGTCACCGATATAGCTGTTAGAGTTTGCAAGCTGAAGTGCCGATGGGCAGGCCACATCACTCGAAGAATCGATAACCGATGGGGATGAAAGGTTCTTGAGTGGCAACCACGAACCGGAAGACGTGGCGTAGGCAGGCCTCCCACTAGGGGGACCGACGACATTGTGAAAGTCGCGGGCAACCGGTGTATACAAGTTTATGACAACTTGACCGTATGGGGCCAAAGGGAATAAAATTATGTGGAGCCAAAAAGACGAGAAAAAAAAGGCACACGTACATTTTTTGTCTTTCATGTCTTGACAGTGACAGGAAAACCTCAAGGTACATCTAACGCCATCTATTGGGTACTTTTATTACCAGGTATTTTTTTTTTTGGAAAACGCCTCATTAGCCTCATTTAGTGGAAATAAAGCTTTGAATAAAAATTTACAAATAAGAGCTTGAAAGTCGTCAACTGCTCTAAAAATAGCGGCCGGCAATTAAGATTTCCTTTTGTTTTTCCTCGGGGCGAATGCTGAAGTGTCCGTGGACTATTCAGTGAATCTTGTCAGTGGAGTATCCTCAAAAGGAGAACCCTTGAACCCTTTAGAGGTAGCTTCGGGTTAATTGTAGAGAAAACGAGATATAAATTGTCCACTCTGGGAAATTATTGGAACGACTCATTAGAAGTAAGAAAAGGCCAAGTATAAGGTTCCGTAGCTATCATAGAAATATACATAGATTATCCTTCGACAGTAAAATTAATGGACGGGCCCAAGTGAGAGAATTTTGAAGACTTTAAAGTGAACGTTGGCGCTCACCTTGCAGCAGTTGCTCTCAGCCTGTGAAAAGTGCGAGACGTACGTCCGAATGTCAAACGGTTCGATAGCAACTAATAAACAAAGGTGTCCCTTGCCGAGTATGGCTAAAATTCCGCTATGATTTAGATATTATAGCCTACTAGCTGCGACTACCGCGACTTCGTTCGCATGGAGCTATAAAAAATGAGTTACCTATGTCTATATCTATGCAAAAATTCAGCTCGCTCAATTGGGCCGTTTAGCCATGATAACGCGAAAAACACCCAGACAGACAGACAGAATTGCTTTCGAATTTATAATATTAGTTAGGATGCTCTGCAGACTGCAGGTATCAATCAGGTTTATGTTAATGTTTTGTAAAATGGCGGTATTGGATTGAATAACAAGTCATAACAAGCACTTCACGTTTTTTGGAGTTTGTATAATCGAGTTAGCATCTATGAAACGTACACGATTGTATTTAGTACGAATATTTAGGATAAGCAAACTTCAGGTAGATAGACTACGTTCGTGCGGCGGGATAGTGCAGTGGAGAAAACGGGAACAATTCATATTTTTTTTATACACAGGCGATGGGGACAGTGGGAATACCCGACAGCCACTCCCGCTCTCCTCGTTTATCCCGCACTCTTTCTACCCGTCCGTTCCAATTACATAAAAAGCAATTTAATAACAAGATTTTGTTAAAAGTTTCAAACATTAAAATATTGTCGCGAACGTGAACTAATCACAGATGCTATCTCGGTGTAAATCGGACAAATTACAGCCAAAATTTTTCGAAACCTGTAAGTTTTAAATTAGGTTCCATCGCGTGTTTTGTTTTTAAAGCGCAAAATTAGTAGGTAGAGACTATACGGACTGTTCGGTTCACAGAACAGTTTTTTTTTTATATCTTTCTCTTTTCTGTGGTTCGGTTATATGACGAACATACTCTAGGTTATTTCTAGGTTTAGGTCTGTAAGGTATTTATAATTAGTAAAAAAATTTTTTTTCCTTTTTTATGTTATTTCGGACATTTTTAATAATTTAATTTTTATTTTATATTTTTACCTTGGGATTCTGAAACGTTTGTTAACTTTGACAACAGTTTAAGTCTATTGCTGCCTTTGTCATCTGCTTAGTGCCAGACAAACGCAGCATTATAATGAATCTGTTTCAGACTCCCTCCCGAGGTAAATAATGTATTGCAAATTTTATTTTCTGTTATGTTTAATTATAATTGTGAGATTTTAACGTAATTGGCCTGACCGTTTTATGTCTCAATAAATTAATAATAATGGCCTGTCTTTTTTTAAGTAATTCCCGTTGCCTGAAATAAAATGATTATTATTTAAATTATCATAATTACTTTTCTCGGGGGTTAGAAGTGGAAATAAACCACGATACAAAAAGTCACATAGACCGACATAACACTTACTTACTTACTACTTATTTTTTTACTCCACTTACTTTGTACTTTTTTTTTACTTACTTTTTTTTTAAATACTTTTAACGCGTGTAACAGCTAGCTATACTTATAAGTCCGTCGTCTTACCGAACAATGTATTAAACCAGTCTGACTAAACACAAATTAGGGGCTAATTACAAGGCGAAGGTCACACGAATCGAACGAAAATTAGATTTTAGTCACGCTTACAAGTGGTTCCTAAATTAGGTACCTCTAATCTAATTACCTACCCTTTTCGGGACACTGGTACCCTTATCGGTCCTTATAGAAAAGGGTAGCGAACAGAAACGAGGGAATCGAGATTAATGAAATGAAATAAATAAAATTCAAATGGGGCTCTTATCGAAATCCATACCAACTTTTTATATTTTCCAGGCTAGCTGTTTGACCACAAACTCATCTTACAAAATGACAATCTTGCTGAGGGTCATACAGAAAGAAAGGTGGAACAAAAAATAAAAACACACCTTCCTTGGAATGGGAACTGGCTATCAAGTGAGGCCGGAACTCAGCCTTAGGTTATTGGCAATAGGTTTAAATTGAACGTATATAAAGCACTTTCGACCAGTTATACCATTAATGTTACAAATGGTACTATGTTGTCCCATTTATCGCCGGGATAAAGTTATGTCCACCCGTTCTGTCTTCGCGTCAACGTGACAAAGCTAGAATATGGATACATGCATCTCGTTCTCGCGGGATAAAAATGGTGGACAAAATTTTATCCCGGCGCCCGTGATAGGCCTTCAGTAATGGTACAGGTTGTACTAGTTAATGCAAATCATACCATTGGACAATTGCTTAACATAGGGTTATTTCTATGGTTTCCTTTATTTTCCAGGATTTATAACATCATTTTCTCCGATGATCAACAGTGCCGCCCATCAGGGACCCTATTCCTGTGCGCTCGAGATTATCTCGGTCACTGTCTCTCTTATTTAGAATTTAATGGGAGTGAGAGTGACCGAGATAATCTCGAGCCCACGGGAATAGGGTCCCTGGACTAGCATGCGCACCGCGACAAAATCGTCTACTCTTCATGTCGTGAAAAATGAGACAAACTTATAAACTAGTAGTTCGCGCCGAACTGAGACCTCGCGGCCCACTATATCTTCACAACCCCTGGACCGATTCAGCTCATATACGAACTTAAAAATTGTATTGATATGAACTAATTGCCTACAAAATTTCATGAAGATCGGATCAACGGTTCGCAAGTTATCATCGGACAAATATACACACAAACATACATACAAATGCTGATTTGTCCCAGTAAACTCTGAGACCTTCGCTTTGCTCGGTCAATAATCGTAGCCGTGTCCTGTTCTTGCATAACAAAAACATTTTGTCGCGGTGCGTATGCTAGCCCTGCAGGTGATAATGTACAGTTACTACTTCCTGTCAGCTGAGGGAAGCCCGAGGGTCAAGTCAAGGCTCAAGGCGCTTCTGGCGCTCACACACGGTCATCTGACCCCAAACTAAGCAAAGTTTGTAATATGGCTGCCAGAGACTGATATACGTACATAGATATTTTTAAATACATACTTATATACATATTAACACCCAGACATAGAACAAACACAAATATTCATCACTAATGTTTGTCCTAGATGGGGATCGAACCCACGCCCCCAAACACAGAAGGTAGGTTCACTACCAACTGAGCCACCGAGGCAGTCAAGTATGTGAGTACGTATGTATTTTTATGAATTCCTATGAGATGAGGCGGGAAGGCGAGAGTGTTCGCTCTGTCACTTTCACGGTCATTAGTTACATGTTATGCCATCTCCAACTTGCTCATGGTTAAGTGGTCACAGTGAGAAATGCTTGACCAAAGTAAATCTTTGTCCTTGAAAAGATCTTTGCAAAATATCTCACACACAAATCATAAACGTAAAGCTGAATATAAGGTACTTATCCATTTGGATGAACCCATGAAAAACAAACTGTATTAAACAGCATTGTATCAGTATTGCTATCACATTAGCAATAAAATGCACTACTGAATACCTGTCACATAATAACAAATCTAAAAATATATTGGTATTAATTTATCATCTATTATGACAGCCCTTAGCCTCGGTGACTTGAAACTCAAGTCTTTGATACCTTGACCATGACACTTCTGAAGTTTCTTATCTCGGTATAACTTTTTGTAGATATTACTGAGAACATACACAGAGTGACTTATAGAAAGTCATTGCTGGATGATATTGTCACTAAGCACTTTTGCAGAGACAATCTTTCGATGCATTTTCAATATTGTGTTATTATTGCAGTGTAATGTATGAAAATAATGTGTTTTTCTTTCATTCTTTTTATAATTATCTAGTATTAAACTCGTTTTGGTAGCATAATGAAGTTGCTCGCAATTTTATGTCAACATTATATTTTTGTGTATGAAACAAAGCCGTACACAAATAGTGCATTTGTTACCGATAAGAAAGTGGGCCGAACCGAAAGTCGCAGAGAAATCACAGCTCGGCGATAATTTCGTAAAGTTATGATTGAGATGTTTGAACGTCACTTACCGTATAGTAGGAAAGAAGTCCGGCGTTCTCGTCCAGCACGAACCAGCGATACTGCCAGCCTTTCATCACATTTGTCCACTTGCTCAATGAACCCTCCATCATTATAAATTTGTTTATTGTTAGCGGAACCTCATGAAAATATCAAAATACTGCTAATTTTACACTGCGGCACGGATCTCCTTGCTCTGATAATCTATACGTTTGTTTCATTTTCATTTCATTGTGACTTTGACACTTTGACAGTGACATTTAAGTTGGCGGATGACTTTCTATTGACACTGACAAATAATTTGATAGCTGCGCTATGTTACCAGTAAGAAATATGAAAAGGGGCGAGCTTATCGTAGAATGGAATCGATTTATATGCTTTAATTCGATTTTAATTTTAATGTAATAGTAACTGTTACCTATTCGGTGATAGTGATTGATACTACGATGTCGATATAGGGCGTATATTTATCACATTGAGACATTTTTATCTTTATTCTTTATCCTGAGTGAGTCATTATTATTTAAGTCATAAAATTCATATTTTTCATCCAAAATGGCGTGGTATTTGTAATCTATTAAGTAATAACCATCGATACATCTATTTTGGGTTAAACAAACAGAATTTAAGTAACAAAGAAAAATATAAATAAGAAACTGACGAAAATTGTCATGCGTGAAAATTCTTTGAGATAAAGTACAAGTCTGTGATAGCCTGCAGCAGACTAGCCCGCGAGCAATAATAATTATAGGAATCTAGGCCTATTAAATGTTTCTGAATAAGAAGGGATGTACCTATTTAGTTAGCTTTGTAATCCAGAAAAAAATAACGAACCTTGAATTACACCGGCCACCAGTTTGACCTATATAAATTATTGTGGGTTTATTCCGGTTTTACCACTTATTTATTCTATTTTTAATATTTCCTCTAACAATAATTATAATAATCATTCGTCGTCTCAGAACATCTGATGAAAGGTTAGGTTAGTATTACTTATTTATTTTCTAACATACTTCCAACATTACAACTTAGGAAGCCAATTTTAAAGGTAAGGTGACGTGAAATAAATATAATGCAATTTTAGAGGGCAGTTACTTTATATTGTACAACCATTATCACTTTTGTATAAAAATTACGACTACACGCAACACGCGCCAATTTAATTTAGTAATACTAACAACTATACTATTTACAAAGATTTACCACAAGGCGTTGTTATTTTATGAGTGTCTTCTTAGTGATCTGCCAAGTTTTGTTTTACTGTAGCCTGATGATATCGAAACGTGACTGCTGTTTTCTGAGTCTAAGCTAACACCTGATAAGTCTACGAATAATGGCACATTTTCGGAACCTTCAGCTACAACGTCGTCGTCTTTATTAAAGTTTTCAGGTGTTCCTTCTCCCTCAATGGCTAGGGTCTCAATGTCTTTGCTTAGGGAGTTGTTTTCGGCAGCATCTACGAAAGCATTTGAAAGCTCTCCACTAAGCTTGTTGACGGTTCCTGATCCAATATCGTACATGAAGATTTCTCTCTCGTCTTCTGGTTTTTCAGTCCTGAAAAAGAAATAGATATTAAATGATAATTATCAATTAAAAAACCCACCATCATACTCTAAACTAATAGACTACTGGTAAGACTCATTTGCAGACGCCCCCTGGGGAAGTACATTTCTATTGCCAGCTATTATCGTCAGGCAATAGAGTGCAATCATTACTGTGTTACGGTGACAGATTGAATGGCAATTTATCTAGTGAAATTACTGACAATAAAGAAATTTAACGTCATCACAGGTTGACGAGCGCACTACATTGCCTCGCGTGGTGAGCTTGTGGTTGAACTGTTGAAGTACAAACTTCTGCGTTGCACTGAACGCCTATGAGCAAGCGTGACTCATACTCAGGCGAGTGACTTGCTCATCTCGTCACTTAGTTACAGAAAAAAGGGATATGGTCTGTGTTTATTTTTGTCCTAAGCATTTAAATCTACTAGGTATATATTTTGACACAAGAATATTTCAACAAGCAGATAACGTTTATAATAACGATATCACGGCTTTTTTTTAAATTTCCATATTGAAGTATCATGAAAAGTAATAAGACTGAATGTATGATGGACTTACCCAGTAACAAGCAGTATGATTGATTGCAAATCTGAAGCTGTTTTCTTCTCCACGTCTAACCATTTCTTAAAGTTGTCTGTAGTTGGCTTTTTCAACAAATTTTGCAAACTGTCACCAGCTACAAACTTGATCCCTTTTAAACTGTTACTTGCTGATCGTTCCTTTCTTGAATGCTCTCCATTAAGAGCTTCGGTTTCAACAGGAGCTAGCACAACGACTGAAGTCACTTTTCTACCCTTTAAAATATCTGGCAAAGGAAATTGGTTACCACTAACTTTCAATGGTAAGTATCTGTTGTATTTCTTATCATTCAGCGCAACAGGATCGACTTGCGTTGCATTTTCTTGTACATATTCTTGCGCAACTTTTTGACCCTCTGCTGTATTGGGATCAAAATGGACAACTTTCATTTCTACGGCTTGATTGTTGGATGGTGGTGGAGAGACATAGCTGGGAATGTTTTCTGATGCAGCAATATCCTGATCTTCTTCCATGTCGTCGATTATTCTAGACTCGACATCATCACCGTTGGGTTTTACGTAAATAGGCCTGTTTTCACTTGCAGCTAATTGCTGGCCTCCACCAGCGCTGAAGAAATTAGCTAACTGATCTGGAGGAAGTGATTCTAATGGCGTTTCTCCAACCTTATCGTAGTCCAAAACACTTATGTCAGCGTTATCAAGAATTCCAGAAGATAATAACTGTTCACGAAGATCGTCAGGAACTTCATCCGGGAGTTCAAATGTAGGTTTCTTTTTCTTTTCTTGTTTCTCAGGTTTAGGTGTGCTACTGACTGAATTAATTGTAGAAGAGACATATTTTTGTGTTGTGGGTCTTATTTCAACCGTTCTGGAAGTCGATTGGTAGTATGCGGGAGAGACTGTACTTGACTGAGCTCGTGACCTTTCTTGAATATATTGTGATCTAGGAGAAGTACTTTCAAATTGTTGACTATATTGCTTGGCTTCTTCTTGTTGTTGGTGTGTTAGGAGTAATTGAGCTTGGAGGCGTTGAATCTCTTCTTGTTGTTTTCTCACATTATGTGCTAGTTGTTGTCTTACTTGTTCTTGTTCAGCTTCATATTGTTGCTGCTGTTGCTGTTGTTGCTGCTGCTGATGCTGATGATGTTGTTGCTGTTGGTGCAACTGGTGTTGGTGTTCTTGCTGCTGTTGCTTTTGCTGTTGTTGATGCTGATTGCGCTCACGATCTTGTTGCTGTTGAAGGTGCTGATACTGTTGCTCATTGTGGGTGGGCGCTGGTGATGGTTGACTAGATTCACTTAGCAAGTTATAATTAGGTTGAGCAGTGGGACCATTCACAGTAATGTGTTGTTCGTATTTGGATATAGCAGGAATCAGTTCGCCACCATTAGGAACAAATTGGTTAACATGTTGGTGATGATTAATATTGGACTGATCTTGGAAGTGGTTGTGTTGGCTGAATGTTGGCCTTTCTGATGGTCCATGAGATAAATTTGGTCGTTCTGATGGACCCTGTTGCTGGAATTGTGGTCGTTCAGAGGGGCCTTGGTTTTGGAATTGTGGTCGATCAGAGGGACCTTGATGGTGGAATTGAGGTCGTTCAGAGGGACTTTGTTGTTGGAATTGAGGTCGTTCAGAGGGACCTTGTTGTTGGAATTGTGGTCGTTCTGATGGCCCGTGATGAGATTGGAACTGTGGACGTTCTGAGGGACCATTGTGTTGAGATTGTGGTCGTTCAGACGGTCCTTGGTGAGATTGGAATTGTGGTCGTTCAGAAGGAGAGTTTGGTCGTTGGAAAAATACTTGGTCCGGCGGTGAAGAGGGTGAAGGTTGGAAATTATACAAAGTTGGAGAAGAGGGCTGAGGAAGAAATTGATTATGAGAAATAGGTGAAGGTGATGCCGTCACAGGACTTGCAAAGGAGTACTGACCCTGCTGGGGAGGATTGGCTGACGGTCCAGCGCCCTGAAGGAAATTAAACTGTGGAGATGCTTGCTGGAAAGGAGGGTGATTGTTTTCAATGTGAGGTGGAGATGGTTTCAGATTGAAAAATGGTGAACTGCTGGGACTGATTGCAAGTGAAGGCTTGCTATGAATTGTCTCAACAAAGTGCTGAGAAGGTCTTTGCTGAGGTAATTGTTGGTTAAGAGGGATTTGGGGTCGGTTGAAATGACTCTGGAACTGGGGTGTCGGACTTGGCCCAGCTGGAGGTAATCGGCTAAACGTAGGAGTTTGCCGACTTGGCAACGTTTGAGTTTTAGGGGGATCTACTTGTTCGGTGGTTATCGTGTGGTAATTTTCTTGCAGATACTTCGCTTCATCAAAGTATTGCTTTGGTGGTGATTGATGGAAAGGCCTTTGTGGTCCAGAATGGAAACTAGCCTTGGGCGGGCCATTAACTCGTGAAGTAAATGAAGGAGCACTGCTTGGACGAGAATGGAAAGACGGTCCATTGCTTGGTCTAGGAAAAGCCGTTGGAAATACGGGACTGAGAGGTGAAGCTGAAGTAGGTCCATTGAAATGTTCAACTATTCCCGGGGGTCCATTAGCGAAAGCAGGATTAGGAATCAAAGAAGACGCGGACCCAAATGGTTGACGCGGAGCGTGCGAGTGTGATCTAAATGGAACCGAAGTTGGATTTTGGCTTGGCAGTTGTTGTTCAGTAGGGAACGGTTGTGGTTGGAATTGGATACGACTTTGCGCGTGCTGCGAACTTGGTCTATAGGAATTAGGATGATAAACTGTAGATTTCGTTTCTGTTCCATGGCTGAACTGTAACTGAGGTGGTGCAGATCGAGGAGAATGGTTCTCTTGAGAAGGGTTATGTTGTTGTGGGGGTTGGTTAGGGAAAGCAATTGCTGGCCTTGGCGCAGTTTCTTCTCTTGCCTCGGTTTGAGAGCTTCCTTCTCGCCGGTCACTGTAATGACTGTGATGACCTTCATTACCAAAGGTAACTTTAACACTGCTGTCGCTATGGTACACTTCTGACTCAGGCTTTATGATGGCTCTTAAAGTGGTAGTCTTGACAGGAACGTATGGTTCAGGTGTGACAGTGATGTATTCTTGGTGTTGATGTTCCTCATGGTCTTCTTCATTAGTTGAAGGAGTGATAGCGGGGATTGGTTTCTCATAAATTACTCTATCCTTTGAGTGAGGGTCCTTGCTATATTTTACATAGAATACATGAACCGGTTCCTTCTTCTTTTTCTGCACAGGAGGCGGGGGTGGCGCAGGCAGAGACTCGTTTGACTCCTTGATAATAATTTCTATTATTGGCTCAGGAGCTTCATAGTATTGGGGATGCGGTTCATGGCTGTAAAGTGGAGCAGTTGGAAGGGATCCGTATGGAGGACCAAAACTTTCTTCAGAATCGTAAGTGTTGAGAATTTTAGGCTGCGCGTAAATCTCATTCTTGTTTACAACTGAATCTTCTAGATTATCTTGGTTCGGGTCGTAGAGAGGATCTTTTTGAGAGTATTGTACAACTGGCTCCATCTGCACTGCATAAGGCGGCAGCTTTCCTCCCCTTGCTGAACCATGGGAAATCCTTCTTGTGTTCGTATTTAATGATCTGAAGTGCTGCACTCTTGAATGCGGCAGTACCAGTGAGTATTGGAGATTTTGTTGAGTTCGTATGTTATCTAGTTGTCGTTTCGGTTTCGTTTTTGCCGTCGCATTCTTCGCCCATGCTATGCTAAGCACAGCCAAGGCTGTCACCTGAAACAAGAAAAATAATCAGTTAGTTACGTGTTTCTCATAAAAATCTATTTTTAGCGCTGTGGATATAATTTTTTAACTCGATTATTTTCGATTACTAATCAAAGAACAGAGTTGTAATTTTTGTATACTGGCAACTGTATAGTGGCTTATGAGAAACTAAAAAATGCTTCCGGTTTGTTACAGTATTATTTTTGGCGGGAACTGGCGGCAGTGCAATTCGTGCAAATAAAAACATCTTGAGTATATCTTGTGTAGGAAAAAAGGGATAAAAATTGTGCTGTAGAAATCTGTGTGTGTACTGTGGATCGTATCGCACGTCCACATTTATGTAATATTAAATTTAAACTTAGGAGTTCCCGAAATGAATAATAGCTGCAAAAAGTTTTTTGTGTGTATTATTTTAATTCTGTAATGGGAGGACAGAAAAAAAAAAATTAATACGGTTACCAAAAAAAAAGTAGCTGTTGGTTACTAATGAAAAAAATATTTATTTCTCTATGGTAGGTAAGTATGTAGCGAAATTATATTTATAGAGGGTAGTTCGTTCTGCCGCGATCTTTTGGCGCGTAGGTATTTCCACTAAGGTGTTACAAGTGTAAATTAAAGAAGCCTGTCTGACAATGCCATAAATGTATTCATTGAAATTGGCCAAAATAGTTGTAAAATCATAAAACAATCACAAAATGACATCAAATTGAACAAGCTTGAAAGTAATCATAAAACAATCAAGCTTCCATGCGCTTCAATGCATTATATTTCTGTTTTGGTCATAGCCATTCGAATGGGACTACGGGTGTCTATACATGGCCTGACCTGACAACGTGTGAAAGGGACACCTAGATTTGAATTTCACGGGAGCAGAAGGAATAAACTATTAAGGTTATAGCTTCTCCCTTTCGCTCCCCCAGAAACTTATATATCTTTCAAACGCCATCTCTTTCAAACGAATGTAGCGAGGCCTTAAGAACTTAGTTTTTTTTTTAAGTAGCTTGTATATTTTTGTACACAGTTAAAGAAGTGGTAGGATCTATGGACAATTACATAAATAACAGTTCATGTTCATGTCATTATTTCATGTTACATGTATAATATGTAATCTACTTGTAGATAGATAACGAAATTAATTACCTGTAAACATAAATTAATATGCGCATTATTAATCAACATATTTAATTAAATTTGCATGCCTATAACAGATGTTAATAATAATAAAAAATTGCGGTGGACGTTTTTCACACACAGCACCACCTAGCCCCAATGGAATGGAACCCACAACCAGGCCAGAAAGCGGAAATCCTCCCACTGAGCCACAAGGCTAGTCAAGGATGGACATTACTAGTTAATAAGGTGCATCGTTTCACTCATAGCGCGAAATTCAAAATTTCTTGCGTTTTTTGTCAATTACAGCTTAATTACTCATCGTGGATTTATTGAAACCAATTTTGCGCCAATAAATAAGTTGTTTTAAGAAATTACGGGTAAAGTGATCACCCAGATAACATTGGTTTAGCTACAAATTTCAATAAGCTGATTTTCATCTTGGTTTTTGGTTTAGTGGGAAATATACTTACACTAGCTTTCAACTTGAATTTTTGATTGGTGTAATTTCTTGAAACAATATATTTATTATAGCAAAATTAGTTTTCATGAACCTACGATGAGTAATTAGGCTGTAATTAACATAAAACGCAAGAAAATTTGAATTTCGCGCGCTGAGTGAAACGTTGCACCTTATCACGCAAAGAAAAGTTTTAGCTGTGACTTGACTATTTCTTGTCGCTTGCCCCAACCACAGAATCCAAGAAATTCATTTTTTTAACTGGTCACCGGTCAAGCGGCATTCCTTGAAAAAAATAAAAGTGAACCGCTGTGATGGCATCCAGTACATTTGACACTCGAGTGAATATTATTGTTTGAGTTTACTCTCTTGTCAAGATTGTTTTAATAGGAAAATTCGTTATTTATTTCCTAAGCTTAGAAAGCTAAATAAAGTTTTTTAAGTTTTTGGTCTAGCTCAGGCATAGGCAACAACAAAGGTCTTATTAGTTTGGGACATTGAGATTTCTAGAACCTGGGCCCCTATTCGGAGAAATGACATTTTATCTCGGTCACTCTTACTCCCATTAAATTCTAAATTAGAGAGACAGTGACCGAGACAATCTCGAGCGCACAGGAATAGGGTCCCTGTACCAAGTTTCGTCCAGGGACCCTATTCCTGTGCGCTTGAGATTATATCGGTCACTGTCTCTCTAATTTAGAATTTAATGGGAGTGAGAGTGACCGAGATAATCTCGAGCGCACAGGAATCGGGTCCCTGATTGGTTGAAAAGTTCGAGTATCAACATACGGAGAGATGGAAGCAAGTTAAAGCCGAGACCTTTCGTTCACTTCGCACACTTGGTCAATGATATTTTTTTTTATTTATCACTTTTAATTTTTATAGTAAAAAAATATTTTAAAAGTGCGAACGATATAGTCGAATCGGTGAGCCGGTGAGCTCCTAAAGTTTGAGTATTCTCAGAGTGGTATGTGGCCACACGAAACAGAAAATTGTTCTTCATTTAAACCCGTTGCGGCCCGATAGTTTTCTGTCACAAAAAAATGAAGTCTACCTACTTCGGTAACATCTCGTCCGAAATGTCGTAATACACAAAGCAAGTAAGTTTACCCCAATTTGTTATAATAATATTTGGCAATACATGTGGGTGTTGCCACACGAAAAGTAAAAGTAGGTACCGTTGGGACTCATAAAGGCCATCGTATTCGGGGTGAGGCGAATATGATATGGTGATAAAATACGATAATGATACTTAGCGCCACCTATTGAATATCATTTGCCTACATAATAAAAAGCCGCTTTTGTTTAGTTTAGAGGTCAGGCCAAAGTATCATATTCCGTTATCAAGAATGCAATATTATAATATCTATTCTGTCTATCCGGAGAGCTCAGGAGAGCACACGTACTTAGAATGTGAAACTTGATGTCAGAAATTGTACTATTCAATTGATGCCAAAAAGCTGGAATCCTGTTTGTTTTTATAAGCCCAAGTTTCATTCCTGAAATAGTACAGGGCAGTTTTTCCGTTTCGGTAAAAAAATACAAAATGTGAAAGGTCTTCCCGAAGACCTTTCTGCCGAGCTACATCATGCTGGAGCTTTTTAAGAAGGGTATCTTTAAACACCTCCCTGGGTTGACAAAGCCTCTAGTGTTGCAGGTGTCCATAGGCAGCAGCTGTCGCTTTCCATCTGTCGCGAAACATTTTTTACCGCTTTTGTAACTAAAGCTTTGGTTTCCTCTAATAGCGATGGCGTCATTATAAAGCGTCGATAGACGTCACTGAAACGTTGGTAATGGAACAAGACAGTTTGGTCATACAATGACACGACATGACTTCTTCACGTTTCCTCCAAAACTCCTACACCCTATTGAAAAAAGCGTTAGATGATTCTTCAACACCGTACAGTACGGCCGTCACGCAAATATTGGCTCCGCTCCTGACGTTACGGTGACAAACGATCTCTCTGTAGGTAACCTCACCATCTTATTTACGTAGCCAACGTTTCAGTGACGTTGTTCGACGCTGTATAGTGACCGACCGCTTATAATGACGCCACCGCTGTCGGAGAAAACCAGAATTTTACGACTTCTCTTGGCCGAGAGCCCTAGACAAACAAACTTTCGACTTCCGAAATTAGGTAAGCTGCTAGCCACTCTATTAATTCATGTAAAGTACTTTGTTTTGTAGTATGTGAAGCAAAGTGGTAATCTAGTGTCGTTAACTCTTCCCCACGCCTTAGTTTGGTAGTTTGATTAGGGATCCGTCGATGGGAAAACGTTTTGAAATCAGTGGGTAACACAGAAGTAGAATAAGGAGTTTTTGACGGGAACCGCGTCATTGCATTATTTTAGTGTTCATGAGTAAAAACGCTAGATATGTATCCATTAAGTATGTGTTCGTGAATGTAAACGAGTGTTGGTGAATAGAAGGTAAGTCGTGAAACGTGATTTTTCGTGGAGTTTCTAAAACTCCATAGAAACCCCAAGTAGTCTCCACCACTTTAATGTTGCATGACTTGGACTGAATCGAGACTTTCTTTGGTTGACGTCGACTGTGACTTAGTTTTGATTGTGAAATACATTTTTTTTGTATGTTTTTTTCAACACTTTTTTAATGTAGCTATGTAGAGATATAAGTATCATGAATTAAATTAAGGTAATGTTTTTTTTTGCATATGTCAGCTTTCTAGTGTTACTTCATACAACATTCTGTCTTTGCATGAGGCAAAAGTTGATCACCTCATTAATTTTTGAATTACCTACGGACCCCTCTCGCGGTGAGCAGCTCGCTCTTGACTAGATTTTCTTCAGATTCCCACGGCCTAGTACAAATTGCCACTCTAGAGCCACAAGTACCGTCGACGACAAAAGTGACTCTGGATTCCGTGCGCTATTTAATTTTTTAACCATATTAAATGACAAAGACATAAATAATCTTAAAGTAACTTTCACGTTAAATGCAAGTTTTCATTTACTTAAATTAACAACAAGATGTTTTCTCTATTGTTCAGTAATCATATTTGGTATAAAAAATAATAAATAAATAGAAATAAACAAGTAAAAATAAATTATAAATATATACAACTTAAAACTAACACAAAGCTAAAAAACCGTCTGCCGATACCGATAATCACGATGCCTGCTGGTAGCGGTTTTTTTAGATTAATGCTAGATTAAGTGGTATAAAATAATTAGACTCAAAATATATGTTAATATATAAAATATTGAAAAAGAAAACTTCGAAAATCACTCTCGTGAGAGCGGTGGTCAATTGCGAAGCCGCCACAGATGACGGCCTATGGTGCGGTCAGTATAACTTCAAATACGATGATTGGGCGTCTGCTGATAGCTACCGAAGCCACGTCTGTATGCAAAAAGTACCTTTGTCAAAATGTTCCACTTTTCTTGCTGACTGTAGAGCGTGGAGCTGTGCAATGTAATGGTAGCTAATGTGGTGAAATGGACGGTAAGTCACTGCTGGTATTAGTGGTCTATGACTCCTGGTTATTATATATTCTGTGTCTGTGGTAGGGAACTATTTACATTGTGGTTGCGGTGTAGGATGTTGCGGTTTCATCTCCTTTATCTACTACGTCTATGTCCACAGTCCACAATACTTATATACACTAAATAGCTGCATTTAACAGGAACGTTAACACCCTAATACTAACTAATATTATAACTAGTAGTTCGCGCCGAACTGAGACCTTGCGGTGCCTATATCTTCCCAACCCCTGGACCGATTCAGCTCATATTCGAACTTAAAAATTGAATTGAAATGAACTACTTACCTGCAAAATTTCATGAAGATCGGATATACCTTCTACTTAGTTATAATTACTTAATTCACCTACGCGTACATAGTACTTACTTAGTGTATCTACTTAAGAAAATGTTCACAATAAGAGTTACACTCAACAAATTACTATGCAGTTTGGCAGAATTAGAAAAAATGCTATGTATGTATATTTTAAAATTTGGAGAAATATATTTAAAAAATAAAAACGAGAGTAGCTCTGTCTCTGTCTCTCTGCGTGTTTGTCGCGTTATCACGGCTAAACGGCTAAACAGATCGAGCTGAATTTTTGCATAGATATAGCTTAAGGATCGCCGACGGATATAGACTACTTGTTTTTGTAGGTCCACGCGAACAAAGTCGCGGTTAACAGCTAGTTACACCCGTGCGAAGCCGGGGCGGGTCGCTAGTAACTATTTTAAAAAAAACATCGAAGTCGGATAAAATTTAGTGTTGGGCAACAGTTGGCGCTTTTTGTATGAACAAGTAGACGGAACTAAGTGAACTATTCAAGTTCTGGTACCTTAATCTAAAATCTATTTCAAAAATCTCTATAAAAAAACTTCAAGCCGTCTTACGAAATCAATAAACATGAAGGTCTGAAGTCATTACTTACAAATTAAATAAACATTCAAACACTGATTTCAATAGTTAGGTACATAAAATCCTTGGTCGAAAACTTGAAGATTCACCTTTCTCTGTGCACCAAACACTTAGCAATATGTTACGAAATTAATAAACAAGAAATATATAAAGTTACGGCTTGGCATTGGCTACCAGAATATTTTAAAACTTTACCTTTCTATAAAGTAAGATAACATTGTATCTGTCATGTAAATATAGTCTGTTCGTACGTAAATTGCAAAAACGTGAACGAAAACATCTTATTAAATTTTTAAACACGGATGTTGATTAATTTTTGGACACTGTACTGCACCTGTTAGTGATTATCCGATAACGAATGGAACAAAAACCAAAATTAGTCAGCTACGTCACAACTATGACAGCTCTTATGCCAGTGTAGACAAAAAAACAGATAGAGAAGGTTGGTTAAGAACTATAATATCTAGGATCATGACTAAGTGATCCTAGTATAATAATTATAAACCATTGCAACTAAATTTGACTGAAAAAAAAATTGAGTGTATAAACTTTATTACTATACGACTTCAAAATAATACTAAGTAAAACTTACGAACTTCCATACAAACTTTTCTTAGTGGAAGAATTTTTAGAAATCTTTCTTAACACTTACGTATTGATAGGTGCCAGGGATGTTATATGCTGTTCAGCAATAAATATTTTCTTATTCTTATTCTGTTCTGGATACGGATATAGAAATAATATATCGGCTTCGGATTCAGTTATGGATATGCAAATATTTCGAATTATCCGTTAGATTTGGTAACGGATATAAGAGTAACCCCCGAATACTGAAACGTTTGTTAACTTTGACGTCAGATTAAGTTTATTGCTGTCTTTGTCATTTGCTTAGTGCCAGATAAAGGCAGCATTAGAATTAATCTGTTGTCAAAGTTAACAGACGTTTCAGTATTCGGGAGTTAGCAATAGAAATAATAAAATAAACAAACATGCAAGTGACGCGTGCGTTATAGAGTAGGCTCGGGCGGGTAGAAAAACATGTCATAACAAGGCTCATTTAAACTCTGCCCCTATCCGAAATTATCCGAAACTTTTATATCGGATTTGGTTACGGATAGATTCTATTTCGGATACCCGAAAGTTTCGGTTACGGTTACGGAGCTCCTTAAAATCCCTGGAATGGTAGTTACGTTATATTTAAGGAACTCAGGAGTTTCATGCTCTAGACTCACCAGATTCGGCTGTGCGTCGTCTGTCAATCAATTGCTTAAAGCAGAAGATAGTTCTAGATGGTTCCAGGAACAAGATTTGTTCATACAAAGAGACTGAACGCATCATAAATCATTATGACAAGAGCTAACCTCTTGCAAGTTTGCTGCACGACGAAGTGCAGACGTCAAATTAGACGCAGACATAACGTTCATAATGCATTTCTCAAATAGGGAGAATTCTGTGGTATTTCTCAACAGAAACGTAATAAAGTGTTTTATGCAATTGCATTCTGCATTCACTTTGTGGTTCTACTTTGTGAGCAAATAGGAAAAACATTTAAAATGATTACGATGAAAGCCTTTTATATTCTGAAGCAACATCGGGTGGTCAATTGAAATTTGAATTATTCTAGATTCACCTTGACGATATGCACATGCCGTGTTAAGCCAGTGATATTTTTTTATCTTATTGTTTAGGCTCCACACCGTTTATTTAGCCAGTGTCAACCTATGTAATTTTTTAAGTATAGTATTTTACAAAAAAACAAGTATCAATGATAGTCTGAGTCAACAATTTCAGTCACTGTCCAGTCCAAGTCATGCTTCAGTAAGTGGTGGAAGATTTACTGGAGGCCTCTACAGAGTTTTGGAAACAACACGAAACGATACGATTTGTCCACATACACCACAGAATTTTCCTTATAAATAAGGTCACTCTTAGACATTGACATGTTGACATTGTTTTGGTCACTTGTTTTTTTTTTTGTCTTTCTAGGACTTTGGCGTCGCACGGCTTGTGTACACTTGTGACTTGTTGGCAACGCGCAACGTTGCATTCAAATGAGTTTTTTTTTCAATGGATGTAAATTGTATTTAAAAAAACTCGATTAATACCTCGTCTATGCCAAATAAGCAAAAAAAATATTGGATTAAAATTTCACAGTATAAGCACGTGCTTTAGCTCGGACTATACTTAGTCCTACTTAAAAAGACAAGTGTTTAAAGGTTAAAATGTGGATTAAAAAAATAAACCTCGCCTAAGCCGGATTACCCTTTTGTTACAGAGATAGATGACAGCGACGATAATTTAAGTGTAGTCTATGCACGTGCTTAGCTTTTAGCTTAGAATCTACTTAGCTTTACTTAACGAGGTACTCAAGCGACCTGCTCTCATATTTGACACAATGGTCCATTACGGAAGTGGGTCAAATGATCTCCTTTATATGGGAATCGTAAAATAATAGGTACTTGATTACGTCATATCCTGCAGATTGCTCAAGCGCTGAGAGAACGGTCAATCTATATTGTATGCAGTTACGCAAATGTGAATTGTCTGAGAGCTGTCTGACTCACTTCGGGAGGTCGACTCGTCAAAAATATGACAAGTCTTAATGCAAGTACTTAGATAAAATACTAACTTAGGTGGTACTTTCTTATTAAATGGGTTTGATTGGGCTTAATAAGTAGAAATATAACCTTTGTGTACTTAAAACTTAATATATCTATTTAGTTTTATGGGCTTCAAAAAAATTAAGCGCAGAATCTGAATCTAAAAAATTTGCGTGAATCCGTAACTTTTATTGACAGGTAGTATTGTGCTACTTGACAATATTGTTGTAGAAAAACACAAAAAATTTCGGCATAGTCAAAATAATAATTCTTAGAGATGGATCAGGCGGTAATTGGGTGATAGTGGTAGAGATGTCATCAACCCTAAAATTGCATTAAAAAAAATACAATTTAAAAGAATCTTAGGTTATTACGTCACTACCTCCTCGTCTAGAAAGTGAAATAAGTTTGGGCAGGAAGATTTGATTCTCTCAATTATAATATGTAAATACACAACCCCACCACTTCCCTTTCCTGAAGGGGAGGTGTTTGTCCAGCAGTGGAAGTTCTGGTGAAGATACAATCGTCATCATCATCATTTTCAGCCCGTAACCGCCCACTGCTGAGCATAGGCCTCTCTTCTTGTACGCCACTCATCCCGGTCCTGTGCCAATCTTGTCCAGGGCCGCTAGTCTCGACTTTTCGCTATGCACTTTGCGACCGAATTCGGTCGCTATGACGCAAAAATTCGACTTTGAACACGAATTGCTAATGAAAAAAGAAAATAAATTATTACGTCACTAGCTCACTGCCTATAAAGTGAGATGAGCTTGCGACACGCAGGTGCAGGTCAATTCGATTCCCATTCGATACTGTCAGCGCTAATGATGCTAATTTATTAACCACCTGCTATCTGTTTATTTAAGTGCGTTGCTGCATGTGGTAGTAAACAAGATTTGTGTACAAAGATAGTTTTTGTGTAATCTCAATAAATTGAGATTGTGATTTTGATAATCATCATTATCATCGTCATCAGCCTATAATAGTCCACTGCTGGACAAGGCTCTCCCAAGGCACGCCACTCAACCCGATCTTCGGCTTTTTTCTTCCAACCACCGCCAGCTGTCCTACGCAGATCGTCACTCCATCTAGTTTCAGGGCGTCCTACGCTACGTTTGCCGATTCGTGGTGTCCACTCTAGAACACGTCTACCCTTATCGGTTCTACGACAGATATGGCCGGTCTACTGCCACTTCAGCTTGCTAATACGCTGAGCTTTGTCGGTTCACATCTATACATATAATAAAACTGTAGCCGAGCTAAATCTGTACATTATTGATAATATTTGTGTGATTTTTTGAATACTCTACTATTATATTATTAGTCTAGCTTGCCCGCACGGCTTCGCTCACTTAGGCTTTAGTATATGAAACACCCTATTTCACCTCTGAGGGGTTGATTTCCAAAAATCCTTACACAAACCGAGTTTCATTGGCTTATCGTGAAAAAATATTTTAAATCCATAAAAAATGTTGGGGAACCTATCTATTTCTTGTGTTTCTATTAGTAAAAGACAGCACTTTTATTTTATGCAAAGGGAATTGTTACACAGTGACTTATGCCGCCATTGTAGTAGGAAACACCAACGCATAATATTTTGATGGCTCTCCTATATAGCTTCGTTGGTAGCGCGTCCGTCTTATAAGCAAGAAGTCCCGGTTTCGATTTCTGGCTTGACATTTATTTGAATGAAGGCTTTAAATATCTGCTTTGAGTCTGGATGTTAGTTGCCTATGTACTTGCTCAGCGGCCCGTCTCCGGTCTGTGTTTTATACCCGACCCAGGGAAACCTAGAAGAGAGCTGTAATTACTTATTGAAGCGTTATGTATTTATGTTTATGAGGACAATGGTGACATAACACGCTTAGACAATTTTATTTATTCTTTTTAAGTTTGTTTCATCCTATTTTGTAACCTGGCAAGTCCCTTTATTAACTAAACAAATTAAAATCGGAGGTATGACAAATTTATGTCGGTATCGAGATTCCAATCTCGACTGTCTCTCGTCTCGATTGCCTCCGACTACTCGATGTATCTCGCACGCTAGCCACCGTGAATATCTTGAAAGATAGCGTTGAGAATAAGAAATCTCGAAGTTGAATATTTTTTTCGAGACGAGATTGAATTTGTGAATGTGGGTTTAGTGAACCCCTATTCTCAAAAGCTGAGATTCTGAAAAGAAGCTGAAAATATCGAGTGGTCGGAGGCAATCGAGACGAGAGACAGCCGAGATTGGAATCTCGAAATCTTAGCCCACCGTTGAACAAGTACGTACCTAGATGTAATTCATTTTTGTACATATTTTCTCCTGCTATACAACAGCGCTCCACAGTATAAAAAACCTTTCAGATTGAGTTTTAGCGATTTATCTTCACCGTGAGAACGTAAAAAACAATACAAAGTTACCTCATAGCGTACTTTTGCTTTCGTTCAATGTCATTTATTTCATAGGTGGTTGATAATAGAGTTTAACTTAGCGTGCTATTTAATAGAATGACATGCTAATGCCAAAATACGTTATGCAAATTAATCGAAGGTTTTTACGGCGTCATACACATTCTGTGACGTCTGAATAATGAGAGCTTTGCAGTTTCTACAAACATGATTATGCAAATATTGCTAAGTATTTTCACTTTTCTTATGGATAGATATTAGATAATCATAATCATTTTATTGGTAGCGGTTATAGTATTTTTTCTTCTATTTTGGCTCCTCACTTCGTGGTTTAGCCAGTGACAAGTTCAAGGGTTCAACCAACACAAGTCTCAGTCAATTTCAGACACAGTTGAGTCCAAGCCATACTTCAGCAAAGTGGTAGATACTTCACGGAAGCTTTCATGGAACGTTGTCCAACCAAAGTATTTTTTTCAATATGGGAATATCACACAAATATTATAAATTAGAAAGTTATGTGTAAGTATGTAAGTGTGCTTGTTCCCGTTCAACTCTGTAATGGCTGTACGGATTTGGATGAAATTTGGTATGGAGGTAGGTCATTCCTTGGACTAACACATAGGATACTTTTATATCGAAAAATTTAACAGTTTCTATACAATAACGGGAGAAACCGCGGGGCTCAGCTAGTAATAAGATACATCTCTAAATACTTACACTACTAATGAGATCAGTGGATATATTTGTTACTAGGTGCGCCCCACGGTTTCACCCGCTATTCTATAGAAACTGATTATTTTTCCGTGATAAAAATTAGCATATGTGTTAATCCAGGAAATAAGATACCTCCATACCAAATTACATTCAAATCCGTTTAGCCGTAACAGATTTGAGCGGGAACAAACACACTTATATACTTAAACACAAACTTTCGCATTTATAATATTAGGGTGATAGTGCAGGAGTCCGACGTCTAAACAGTTGGCCGGTTTTTACGGCCATAGCCTATGCCATATTACACAATAGTAACATGACAGCATAGCAATTACTCCTATAACGCCTTATGTACAATTAACACAGCATGGGTTAGCCACTGTCAATCAAATTGGTCAGTCCGTCAAGCGCCAGGCATTCTTCTCAAACCGGTCTGATTATTTACACCATCAGTCATTCTGGGCGGTCTGTTGGAATAATTCGGTAACAAACGAAACGAATGTAGTGGAAAGCAAAAGAGATTGTTGACTGAGCGAAGCGTAGGTCTCAGAGTCGACGGGATTAAGTCGGTGTTTGTGTGTCTATTTTGTCCGATGATAACTTCAGATCCACCCCCTTAACTTGTGACTCGAGATTTTGTCGCAAATTTGAAATTACCACCATATTGAAACTGTCAAGTTTGCGACTAAATCGGTAGTCGCAAGTTACATAGTAAGAAGGCCGAACGTCATGAAATTTTGTAAGCAGTTTTTTTCAATAAAAAAACTCGTTTAACTCTGCTCGTTTAAATTATAGCCTTGACTGACTATAGTTTTTCAGGAATTCAGGTTTGGTTCTATGGTAAAACTTTCTCATAATGATGAGGGGTACAATGATATCCTAGGACATGTGTCCGTCGTTAACCGGTTAAACTAACTATGGGTGTTTGGTTATAATAAGCATGATAGTTCTATGGAATAGTACAGTAGTATGGAAAGGAAATTTAAATGGAAAACTTATTTATTAAGAAGAAAAACATAAGACTGTCTTTCAAAGGGACCAGCTAAATTAATTACTTAATTTGAACTTTCGACAAAATAAATTAACTTATAATTAACACTTTCTAACTCACCGAAGAAATTCGGATGTATATAAATATATGCTTATAAACCACTCGTTAATCTATCAGGAAAAGCATCTTTTCCGGAATAAAATATAAAAAGTAAAACCAGTTTTAAAATTGTGACCAATGAGTTTCCAATGAGGCAAAGTAAAAAAACAGAGCTGTTGATGCGACGCGTGACCAAGATGCTGTTGTTCATCTAGCGCAAGGGTCTCCAAACTTTGAAGCCTTCGGGCTATAATATTTTTTCGGTATGTTGCAAGGGCAACATACCCTCAAAATCCGGCAATGGCGGGCCGGATTTGGCGCGCGGGCCGTAGTCTAGACCCTAATCTAGCGCAACCATCGTAGGTGTAATATTTTTTTATGTCAATGGGTGCAACGCTAACATAAGCATTGCCATTCAGGGTACGCTGCCGACTGGCAATGGGCTTGAACATTTCTTTTTTAATGGTTTTTGGTGACGAGAAGAGCAAGTCGCTCACTTGATTAAGCTTCACGCTTGCCCATAACAGTTCAGTGCCACCCAAATTTTAAAAACCATGCGCGTCAGTGCACTGCGCTCGTTACTCTGAAATATTAGATGTTAAATCTCTATGTGCACAGTTATTACGATGGAAACATTGCTCTTCAATCCGGAACACTGTAATGTTTGCACACTACTGCTTGACGGTTGAATAACTGGCAAAGGTGTGGTACTTCCCCAGACGGACTCTGCAGAAGAGCTCTATACTACTACCAAACATTTGTATACCTTTAGTCTCTGGGTAATCCAACTGTTAGTTTTATGCAATGATATTATGTAGTAGGCAACAAGGCAGTAACTTAGGTATTTGTTTCAGTTTGTATATTATGTATTTCGTGAAGGGGGGTTCACAAAGTAAAAAAAATAAAAAATATGACGGATCTTTATAAAGCCTTTTATATGGAATAGGAACTGACCAGCTCTACAAGTTTACATCATTGTTTCCAAGTTTTGAATACAATGCCAAGACAATGAGACGAGGCTGCATAATATTCTACTAAGCGATGATGTAACAGTTCCTAGGGAACCCCTATTGTGTCCGAAAATGGCACCTTTTGCTCCTTTCTTTATGTTTTCACATTCACTTTTTATCTTTTAACTGTTTATATTCTGTTTATATTTATGTTTTTTTTTTTATGTACATATAACTTATTAAACTGTATTTTGTATTTTTTGCAGAAAGTTGCGATGCTTTTAATACGCTTGAGTTTTCAACTTTTCGAAGGAGGTCGATTCGTGGAGAAGTTTAAAAAAGTCTATATAGTCACTAATTTTCCTCAGTACTCAATACATGTATTGCAAATATTAAGCAAGTATTATGATATGCAGATATTGAGTATTGGTGTGTTGATAATGAAATTTGATATTTGGATTTTATATGCCTGGTATATTTGCGAGTAAATTCTTAACGCCAATAAGTCTGAGCAAATAAGTACATGCAGTTTTTTTAGTTATTACCACTGACTAACTAGAAACCTTATAATAAATAATATAATTTTGAATATTTACAGCACGTTATATGCGGCCATATTAAAAAGAAACAGACATTTGTGAACATAAAATTTGCTCTTTCATATGTTTTTTTTTGTTTGGCTAAAGGCCTCGCTACATGGCCTGACCTGACATCGTGTGAAAGAGATGGCCATATATAAGTTTTTTGGGGAGCGAAAGGGAGAAGCTATAACCTTAATAGTTTGTTTGTTTTGCTCCCGTGAAATTCAAGCCTAGCTGTCCCTTTCACGCGGTGTCAGGTCAGGCCATGTAGCGAGGCCTTAAGCTGTTTCTTCTTCATTCAGAAACAACAAACACATTGCTCTAAAAAAAATATTTTAAACGGTCAAAATGCAAATCACAGTCTTCATTGACTGGAAGAGTACAATAGTCCATTCAGTCGACTTACTGACTGAAAAAGTAAACAAACTATTTCGCGGTCAATGATCACCATTTCAAAGTTCCAGTGACCGTCTTTAAATGCCCAGTGAAGCGTAGCGGAATAACTATTTTTAGACTCGTATCTGTTTACTTTTTTTTTCTTTTTGCTTTTGGTTTATAATATGGAAAATATTAACGCAAATTGAGAACCTGGACCCCTATTCTCAAAACCTGAGATTATATCTCGTCTCGAAAAAAATTTGGAACTTCAAGATTTCTTATTGTGAACGCAATTTTTCGAGATATTCACGCTAGCGTGCGAGATACATCGAGTGGTCGGAGCAATCGAGACGAGAGACAGTCGAGATTGGAATCTCGAAATCGACATCAATTTGTCATATCTCCGAATAGGGCCCTAGTTTTGATGGTGGTATATATAATTATGGCGAGTAAATAGGTGGAGTCCGAGCGTAGAAATTCGTTATGTTTCAGTTGTATAAAAAGTTGAATTAAAATGAGTTTGTTCGTTATTTATTGCGTTTGAAGTTTTTTTTTGTTATATTGTTTTGCTTATATATGCTATATTGCTATATCAAGAACCATGAAATCGAAAAAAAATGTCAGCGGTTTTTATTGATTCTTTTCGTTCAAAATGAATGATATTTTTCTATGTTGTTATTTTTTCGCGATTTCATATTTCGTCCCATAGTAAACGTTGTTCAGAATGATGAGTAACTTATATGTGTTTTTGGCTCGACCACCGATGTCCGGATACTTAGAAGTAGTGAGAAACCTACACACGTACCTACAAAACACTAATCCAAGCACAGTGAAACTTATTTAAACATTTCCATAGCTATGGGCAGCTAACGACGTGTTTTTCTGTGATTTCTACGCGTTTACATGCTCATGACCCATCGCCTCTCTCTGCTGTTGAGTGAATGCAAACGTGACCAATGATTGGGCTTTCTAAAGATGCCGTACCGTATTATAAGTTCTCGAAGGCGAAGGGTCTGATAGACAACTCACATCGAAAACTATGATTCTGATTTGCAAATGAGAGTTTTAAAAGGAAAAAAATTTATCTTTTGTTTGCACGGTTCTAATAATTGGCAATCGAGTTAGTCGAGTCGTTTCGAGAAGTCGAGTGAGTATAAAGCAGTAAATTTTATAAATAATTATTAAGAATTAAAATTTACTTATTTTTTAAGTTATATAAATATATATAGTTATATATAACTTAAATTTTTATAAATGTAATTATGTTTCTTTTTTTAATTTTATCTATGCATAACTTAGAAGCGGGTAGCATCTCTATCTGCATGAGATGCATTCACGTGTGTGCGTTCGTATAATGGCATTTACCGCAGCAGCGCTCGAAAAGACAGAAACAATGACAATGATGATTTTGATTTATTCAGACTTATCGATTTAGGATGAATATTCATAAGAATTTAAATTAAGACTCCCATTGCACTGCGACACATTAATTTAAACTTTGGTGTATTGCAATGTAATGTTTAATTATTTAATAAATGAATTACATGCATAATAATTCATTTACTTGAGTATTTATTCGTATAATTTTTAGATAGTTTATTATATTATATAACGATAATAACGCAATTAGTTAAGCAAATAATCGCTGTTGTAACCATGTTGTGTGCTCGCGGTTTGGATCACGGTTTCGAACAGAACCTTTTTAAAATGTTATATTATTATGTATGATCGGTGATCTGGTGTCTGTGCCTAGTAAAATAAATGAATATACTGGTAATTATGTGGTGATAGCATTCATATTGGAGTCCTTGGTTTTCTAGAAGTCTAAAAATAAATAAAATTTGGTTTCAATTTTATCGGAATGTCAATATACTTGGGCAGCATCGGACATGTATCCAAATTGAAAAAAAGACGTACAGTGCGCCTTTTAAAAAGCTGTTTTCAACTCCATCATCTTAAAGTAACTCATCAATACAGCTATGTATTGATAAGTTACTTTCCGGTAAGTGCTAATTGGCGCGTAAAAGTCCAAAGTAACTTTAGTTTTGTTCTATTGTTTATGTGATTCTACTATAATAAAATTTAATATATTATGACCACAGAATTCTCCTTATAAATAAGGTCCAGAAGGATAGTCTCCATACAAACACGATTTTGAAATGGCTTATAATTTTTGACAGTCTTTTTTTGTCATGACATTTGAGGCTTTCCATTAAAAAGTGATTACCCTATTTGGTCGGGTAAATAAATTTTGATTGGTGTGATTTAGGTTGTATCACAGTGGTTCTTAAATAGGCTCTTATACTTTTTTTTTTATCATCCACATTATTGTTAAGTTAAATAATGTTAAGTTTTTATTTTCAATTTATTACGATGGAAATGGAATCCTCTAAATTTGCAAATAAACGCATACGCAACTTTTGCTTATTAGCGGATTTATCTTTTTTGAAACTGCCTGACTATTCTGCAACCTCAAGTAACACACATGTGAAGCTGAAAACCTAAGAGAATGTGCATTTTTCTTGCAGACCCAAAAACCCACAACCACACTAAACAAATTTACATTCTTACATTCTTAGGAAGGTACAACATTTTATTTCTAAAAAAAAATGCAATACAATTGTGTCATATCGTGACACGCTCATTGTAGGCTTGTTGTTGATAATTATGCGCCGACACATATTTTAGGCAAAGTTATGAAAATTATGTATTATAGGTAAATTAATATTGGTGGAAACCTTAATAGGTTTCCGCCAATATTCATCTCTACTTTGCCGAACTATTTTTATCAAAAGATCAGCTACATATTATAATGTATCTGAGTCTCTAGGAAACGTAAACAAAGTTGGGAAATTACAAAAAAATATTTGGCAACACTATTATACATAACGTTGTCATAGTGACTATTCTGTTTACATTATTCAATAATTTTATTATTTTGATTTTTTATCCTAAAAGTATATTTTAGGACTTGTAGATGGATGTGGCAGTGGTGTTCTTTGAATCCTTGTAATTTCGGCAAGATTTTATTGCACATTATACCATCTTTTGTCTGATTATTCGGATATTTTATCAGTATGAGATGAGAATGACAACTGTATGGAGCTCTTAATTTGATTTGACAGGTACGTCAATACTGGTGTGCTTTCTTTCAGGATAGTTTGATTTGCTGATTAGGTGTCTACCCCTTTATGTCTTTGATTATGACATTTTGAAACAATTACTACGGCTACTTGTCACTTTAAGAGACGAGTAGCTTTTTTTTTTTTTTTTTTTCTTTTTCCTCCTAAGAGGATTTTGGCGTCGCACGTCTTATGCATTTGCCAGTGTCAAGTATACATATATATTCTCAAGTTTTGTTAGATATTATCAAATAAGTCAGTCACGGTCAAAGTCAAGCAAAGCAAGTCACGGTCAAGTCCAAGTCATGCCCCAGTAAAGTGGTGAAAACTTTACTAGAGCCTTCTATGGAGTTTGGAAACAACACGAAAATTCACGTTTTACGACATTATACCATTCACCAACACTCGTGCATGTACACGAACACTTAACGGGTAGAAATTAACCGTTTTTACACATTAACACTCGAAATAACACAAGTTTTGGAAAATAATAAAATGACGCGACATGAGTTCTTCACGTTCCCGCCAAAACTCCGACGAGTAGCTTGCTTGGCAGGGAACTTTACTTGGAGATGATGAAAGAGACACAGCAAATAAAAAAGCTTGTAAATTTTATATGACAGCATACTTCACATTTATTATTATCTGTTTAATATTTGCTTCGTAATATTGACGTTGCGAAGATATCAGCAGACTGACTTGATTTTGATTTTGAAAGTTCTTTATTTGAGATAATAAGTAAATTTTTTGTAAAAACTCAGCGTTAACTAAATAACAAAATCTTAATACTAAATCGTTTTTTAGGCTAGGATCGCCTTTTAAAACTTTTACCTAAAATAAAGTTAGTAAATTAAAAAGTGCGCATTAAGTCGAGGACATTGGGAGTTTGGAAAAAAGTGATCGGTTACATAATTTGCTATTTCGTAAGTTTATATCTTATCAGCAGACTGTCTGTCTGCGATGCATAGTCCGCGACTGGTCGGTCCGGAATGTCGAGAAAGCTGTGCGAGCGCCGATTCGGAGCTGGGCGTGATGAGAGGAAATTCGCGAGTGATGTTGCATACAAATTATCTTATTGGTTATTGTGATAACCACGAACAAGGCGACGCCTAACTCCATAGTCTAAGTTTCTTTTTTTTTAAATGTTACTAGGTGACGAGACGAGCAAGTCGCTCACCTGATGTTAAGCGTCACGCTTGCCCATAACAGTTCAGTGCCACCCAGAATTTTGAACTTCAACAGTTCAAAACTATGCGCGGCAATGCACTGCGCTCGCCACCCTGAGATGTTAGATGTTAAATCTCTGTGTCCAGTAATTACGCTGGAAACATTGCCCTTCAATCCGGAACTTGCACACTACTGATTGGCGGTTGAATAACTGGCAAAGGTGTGGTATTTCCCCAGGCGGACTCTGCAAGAGAGCCTTACCACTACAAAGAAGTAAAAGTAAGTAAGTAAAGTCCTAAGCGTAATCTTCTGATATGTTAAATTAATCTGATATATTCGACATGAGTCCACCGTCGGAACATTAATCCCTATTCTAAGAACATCTTTTGTATTTCTTTGTAGACAGTATTGCAATAAAATAATTCTTATTCTGTTTCACCAATCCATTTCTTTTTTTTTTTTTTTTAGCCTGTTTCCATTTTTTTTCTCTTTAATGTTGGCTTCATGCATTGTGTATTCAAGTTTTGTAATATTGTAATATTTCAAGTGAAGTAAATGATTTATAATAGGTGCTAATCGCTACGTTCTTAAGGGTGTCTACACATGGCCCGACCTGACATCGTGTGAAAGGGACAGCTAGATTTTAATTTCACGGGAGCAAAAGAAACAAACTATTAAGGTTATAGCTTCTCCCTTTCGCTTCCCCAGAAACTTATATATAGCCATCTCTTTCAAGCGGTGTCGGGACCGACCAAATCGTTTCGTGTGTAGACACTCTTAAGTTAATTTAATTTTGGAAAAAAAAAATACGTATACGACTATGGGAGTGTGGTACACGAATTAATGTGTAACGTTTCGTCAATCGCGAGAAATTCAAATTTTCTTGCATTTTCTGTTTTTTATAGCTTAATTACTGATCGTGGATTTATTGACACCAATTTTGCGCCAATAAATATGTTGTTTTAAGAAATTCCGGGTAAAATGATCACCTAGAAAACATTGGTTTAGCTACAAATCGCAATAAGCTGATTTTCATCTTGGTATTTGGTTTAGTGACAAATGTACTTATACTATACTTATGTACTTTTTGGCTTGTGTAATTTCTTGAAAGTATTTATTATCGTAAAATTTATTTTCATGAACCTACGATGAGTAATTAAGCTGTAATTGACAAAAAAACGCAAGAAACTTTGAATATCGCGCGCTGAGCGAAATGTTGCACCTTAACCAGACACGATTAATATTTTCTAAAAGTCTTTGCCCGACAGCATTTCTTCCACAGATGAACTCTGTGATTTCTTCAAAATTGTACCTACTATGGGCCTTACTCATAAAAGTTGCGTTAAGTCAAGCAATACTTAAAATTCTCTGTCAACTTCGGGCCGACGTGAAATGTCACGCGCAAAAACGAGACAGACTTTTTTAAGCATTGATTAAATGTATGCAACTTTTATGAGTAACGCCCTATATTGTGAATCAGAATCAGAATCAGAATCAGAAATAATTTATTGTTTAACTGTGTACATAATAGATGGTAGGGTACATATTCCAAAGTTTCAACAGTCTGCCCTTTACGAGCGTACAATAATAAAAAAGATACACGTACAAAAATAATTTCTAGTAGAATATCTAAACTATCTAATAAAATATCCTTATTTTAAAGTTTACTACTTATTAGTTTACTACACTGTACTTAGAGCCTAGTCTTCAAAATACTCCTTAATTTTGTAGTATGCTTTGGGAATAAGCCATAATTTCAATTGAGTTCTGAATTTTTTATCATTTAACATTTTTATTTCAGTAGGCAACTTATTGTAGATTTTCAGAGCCATAACATAAGGGCTATTATGAAACATACTATTGTTAATTTGTGGAATTAAAATATTGTATTTGTGTTTAGTTCTTAAAATATCGGTTCGACTTGATTTTGTTTTAAAGAAATAACTTTCATTAGATTTAACAAATAAACAGTTTTCGTAAATATATATGCAAGTGAGTGTAAGGATATTATTAGTTTTAAATATATCGCGCAGACTGTCCATGTTATTAAGCTTAAATATTATTCTTATACATCTTTTTTGTAAAATGAAAGTTGAGTCGACTTCAACAGAATGCCCCCAAAATATGATCCCGTAACTTAACTGAGGGTAAACATAACCGTAGTAGGCGTTTAATGCTAGTTTTTTACAAGTAATATTACTGAGTATGGACAAAACATAACAGTATTGAGTAAGTCTACTATTTACTTTACTCACATGTGATTTCCAGTTTAGGTGTGTGTCTATGCAGACACCTAAGAAGTTAGTTTCTCCTACTGTCTTTACTTTACTACCCTTATAATGAATATCAAGTTGAATTGGTTGTTGTTTATAATTTCGAAATTGTATTAGTGCGTTCTTTAGACGCCGTATTTAAGTCCACAGTTCTTGATCGCGTTCTCCATACCTTACAAGTTACACCTAGAACCGTGGGCAGTTGGTATGCCAATTATGCCAAATGTGACATGCGAAAGTGGCGTTAGCGAGTGACTGCGTGTACAAAATATCAATCAACTTGTGTATTCTTTGCGGGTCCGCTTCTAATGTTGGTCGAGAGAAATCACTGAGGCTAGATTCAATTAATTAGGACTCGAATTAATTGAAAGTACGCATTAGCTGCTTTCCTTTTAGCAACTTAAATTATATTGAGATAGTGCTTGGACGCAAAGGAATTAATTATTAGAATAATTTATTAAAATTTAATTTAAGTGAGACACTCAAAATTTTCCGTAAAATAAAAAAATGGAATTGATGTCATTGAAAAGTTATTTACCTACTGGTAATAAGTAAGTTCTGTAGCTATCTATGAAAAATAATAAAAATATCGTCAGGCGACAATTCAATTGTCGATTCATAATAGACCATGACCAATTACAAGTATTTACATTTTATTGCCATCTACACCACCGACCGTAGTTTAATTCTGTCCATCCAAAGGTTGTCTGGAAGAAATCGCTTTAGGCGATGAGGCCGCCAATTATACTAGGTACCGTTTTTAAAATTTTGTTGTTCATTAATTTTTAAGTTTGTCCTTTCGGTGTATAATGAAGTTATATTGTATTGCCATGTCCAATTGTCCAATCTACAGGCCTACTGGTCTGCCAAGTTTTTTTTTTTTAAATTATGAGTTATAAATGGTACCTAGGTCTACAGAAGATCCAAATTAATTCAACAACTAGAGAGTCAGTTTTACAATAAAGATATACAAAGTTTCTAATTTTATAGTATTATTATGTTAATACGAATATCCATGGGTAGTCTATAGCTACTGGTCTACCAGTTACTGGCCGCAGCAATTGCAGCATTACTCGATCCATTACTGGATCCAGTTCACATCCTTCGCCAAAGGGTGTAATCAAGGTAAAAGTTGAAGAAAGTATCGATGTTTATACAGTCAGTCACATTTGTTATATTCTATATAAATATATAGTGGTTTTATTTATATGTATGAGGAAAATATGTAACCATTTAAATATTATGAGAAATTGTAATACACAAAGTGTTGCTTACCCCTTTTTTTAGGTTTAAAATCGTGAATGGCTTTATGAATTTACATCAGCAGTCAGCAATAGATTGCCGTAGAAGGAGGCCGATTTTTCGTGCTTAGAATGGCCAAATATATTTTACAATAGAATGTATTTTGTGTTTTTTATCCACGCTCAAAACACCATAACATAGGAGACAAAGCTTATACCCGATTGCTGCAGAAGGAGGCCGACTTTTCGTGCTTAGAATGGTCAAATATATTTTACAATAGAATGTATTTTATTTTTTTTAAGATATTTTTTTTGCTTATACACGCCCCACGCTTATACATACGATAATATAATATACGATATTTCAAATGTATCTTAAACATTGTAAAAGTATATTGAACTAAGTACTGTCTCTATGATTCAGATGATCTATGGCTTCCATGCAGTATAAGTATCACAATAATCACTTAATCGATATATTTTTTTAAAAATTTCGGTAAATCGTAACATCTCTAACGACCGGCAGAATTTCCCATGAGTGAAAACTATGTGAAACTGACCGGTTAGGCAGTGTCGCTTATGGTGTAGCATGAGCTTGACTTAGTCCGTACTTAGTAAGTTAGAACTTACTGCTGTAAGCTGTCTATAATTATCTGTGGACTTGATGTATCGAAAATGTGGAGAGTTGGGAGTTGGAGTTGGGCTGTTTTTTGGGTCGGGTATGTCCTATAACAGCGACCAGAACCATCGGAGAACGGGCAGCAGCGTCCTCTTAGTAACGGTGAGCGCCTGCGAACCAGAAGCCGTCCTAGCGTGGGGATTATATCCTCCTTTTCTAAGGCGTCTTCAACCTGATAGTACCTAAAGATCTTAATATTACTGCATTTAAGTACTTAGGCTGGGTTGCACCATCTAGGTTAACTTTAAACTACAGTTAAAATTCCCGTTCAGCAGAAAACCGTGTTGCACCATTTCAACTATTGTCAAAATGACGCTACACATGCTACCTAACTTCATGGTTAAGGTTAAAGTTATACTTTGTTAAATTTAACTATAACAGTAACTTTAACTGGGATTATGGAGCAATCCAGCCTTAGGGAACCAATGATACGCTCTATCGGTCAAAGGCATTTTTATGAAACCTATTTACGTTAATCTGAAAATGCGGCTCTTACGCCTTCTGGACCCGCCTCAAACTGAACCCGCGGGATGAGTTGACAGATTGATTAATATTATTATTTTGCTTTAGTCAAATGGATCCGCTTTGAAATTCGGAAGAAAGCAGTTGTGTAATAAAAAAATATACATATAATTTATATTATGTATTTTATTTTTAAATTCAAAATCTTAAAAAAATAATACACTAGTGTATGAACTTGATGATATTAATATAATAATATTAATACCAATACTGAAACATTTGTTAACTTTGACAACAGATTAATTCTAATACTGCCTTTGTCTGGCACTAAGCATATGACAAAGACAGCAATAGACTTAATCTGTCGTCAAAGTTAACAAACGTTTCAGTATTCGGGGGACAGTCTTTTAAAACTAACATTCTTTCCAGACGCTCAAGCTCCTTAGGTACATTAAATTCAAGATAATCTCCAGAAATAATTTGTCAACGAGTCGTAGGTGTAATTACATATAAAGGGTCTCATGTGGGTCTCAGCATGCGAGTATACCACAGCTTTCCCCCATTTGGACACTCGTTAAGATAATGAGGCCCATCCCATGTGATGTAACTATAAATAACGTAATTCTGTTACTGTCCGACTACATGCGGCTTTAGATATTAAAAATATGTTACAACCAGATTTCAAAGTAGGGGCCTTATTCCGTAACTCTGGTGGCAATGGTCATCGCGTGCCGTCCCACTCGCGCCAACTTACTCGCACCATGCGGACGAGCAGGATAGAATCAGAATTAGAATCTCGCGCCAACTTACTCGCACCATGCGGACGAGCAGGATAGAATCAGAATCAGAATATTTTATTGCAAAAACTGTGTACAAAAGGTGTTCTTGATAATAATAAAATAATAACTTTCAACAGCTTACCCATTGCGGGCGTACAATAATTCACATTTTGAATTGTTTTCACATTATCAAGCTATTACACTTTAATAATAATAGTAAACGAAGACCATCGCCACCAGAGTTACGAGATAAGGCCTCGGAGTTTTTGGCGGGAAAATGAAGATGACATGTCATGACGCGAGTGTAAACTAAGCGACATACTCGTCTCGGTAATTGGTAACATAAAAAAACATATCCCTACATTTTTCATTTCAAGCTTTTGTTAGGTTACCAATAATAATAAGTATAGGGCAAAATCAGCTATAAATAAACTTATAAAATAGTTTGTTATCATCATCATCATCAGCCATAAGACGTCCACTGCTGAACATAGGCCTCCCTTAGAGCGCCACACCGACCGACAACGGGCCACTTGCATCCACCGGTTGCCCGCGACTTTCACAATGTCGTCGGTCCACCTAGTGGGAGGCCTACCTACGCTGCGTCTTCCGGTTCTTGGTCGCCACTCAAGAACCTATAATTTGTAAAGTAAAATATAATTTAAAACTTTTTTGTTTTTCTCCATTTTGAACATAGTATTCTAGTTAATATTGAACTTTAAATCGAAACCAAAAACCAAACGAAAGTGAATCTTAACACATAACATTTTGTAAACTTGCGACGGTTGTTAGCGCCTCATAAAAAAAAGTAAAAGTTAACGTAGCACTAGACAGTTGCCATCTTATTTCTTGAGAAATAAAGTAGAGACTCGGTTGAGCGTTAAAACTTGGCGTAGCAACTCAAATTGAGATTACGTGTGTCTTCTTTCTGTGCGACTATGAACTTTCTAGGAAGGTCGCGCTGGACACGGTCAGAGAGGGCATTCGCACTAAAAATATTTATTGACTAGCTGCGCCCCTCGGTTTGACCCACTATTTTACAGAAACCGAATAATTTTCCGGGCTAAAAAGTAACCTTTGAGTTAATCCAGGGCGTTGTCTACCTCCATACCAAATTTTATTAAAATTCTTTCAGCCGTTACAGAGTTGAACGGAAACAGACACACTTACATACAAACTTTCGCATTTATAATATTAGTGTGATTTGTAATGTACGATTACATAATTAATTAATAATTTTGGTCAATTGAAAATAATTATTTTTGTATTTCTTTGGATATAAATTTTTTTTTCTTGTAAATAAATACCAAAGTAAAAAAAAACCCCAGATAATACCAATGTACGTTGCCGACCATTTAAAACTCTACTAAGAGCCCTTTTGAAGATCCCCATGTTAGTGGTGGACGAATAAAAACCAGAAATATGTACGCACACTGAATCGCAAAGCGACTCTATTCATTATCTGTGCTAAAAGCGTGAATCGAACGCCGATTAGAGCAGTACAATCAGATTGTGTAAGAAAAACAATCTGTCGGCTGATAATTTGTTGTAAATAACAAATTGTCTGTCGGTTAACAATTAAAATAACTTCTTGAATTACTGTGGTTTTATTACCAAGTAGTAAATTAATAAAAAAGTAGTAATATAAACGAAAATTAATAAAGAACCTAGTAAGCGTTGAAAATAGTTATGTACCGAGATCATTAATAAAAGTAAGTGTCGTTAACGTCCGCTTATTTACTAGTAGTTCGCGCCAAGCCGAAACCTCTAAAAGCGATCGAGCGGATATGGCAATGGCGGATTTACACATTTTTCAAATGTAGGCTGCTAATACAACGGTATTGTACAACACAAAATCAGCGCCTACTTCATTTTGGTATTTCAGTAATTTTGTTGAATTTAATTTAATTGTGAAATGTGAATTTAACATATAAAAAAAATGGTTTTATCGTGAATTGTCGCGAGAACCAAACCTCAATGCCAAATTTCAGCCCGATAGCTTCAGTGGAAGTGGTTGACATATTGATTGCAAATTTTTTCTCTTCCTTCCTGAGAGGATTTTGGCGTCGCATGTCTTATGCATTTGCCAGTGTCAAGTATACGATTGCAAAATTCCAAGACAAACACACAAGCGTGGTTAATAAAAGCTCTTTTGGAACTTTTTTTTTAAGAGACATTTCAACCAATATTTTATTCACGTCCACGCAGGTATGTAACATGATAGATCGAATAAATTTCAAACCTACAAAGTGAAAATAAAATAAAATTAACATAAAACAAGAGGAGATTTTGTCATAAGCATCAGAACACCCGTAACCTTTGGATAATCATCTACACATTTGGAAACACAGACGCAGAACATATTATAATAAACACAGATTCACGTGTAACCAAATTCTCTGTAGATAGAGTGGGAAATAGTGAATCGAGAGTTTTGGCGGGAAGGGAGTTTTTTTTTTTGAAGAAGTCATGTTGTCATATTACTTTGCAAAATTTATGTTATTTAGAGTGTTAATGTGTAAAAATTGTGGATTTTTATCAATTGAGTGTGAACTCGTGAACCTCCACCAGTGTTGGTGAATAATATAATGTGAAACGTGACTCTTCGTCTTGTTTCCAAAACTCCATAGAAACCTCTAGTAAAGCCTCCACCACATTACACGTATTATCAAATAAGTCGTAGTCACAGTCAAAGGCGAGCAAAGCAAGTCACGGTCAAGTCCAATTCATGCCCCAGTAAAGTGGTGAAAACTTTACTAGGGCCTTCTATGGAGTTTTGGAAACAACACGATAATTCACGTTTCACGACATTATACCATTCACCAACACTCGAGCATATTCACGAACACAACGGGTAAAAATTCACCGTTTTTACACATTAATACTCGAAATAACACAAGCTTTGGAAAATAATAAAATGACGCGAAATGAGTTCTTCACGTTCCCCCCAAAACTCCGTATTTCTCCTATTTCCCAAACAAAATTGACAGTGACAGTCATCCATAGAAAACTTTAAGACCCATCATTTGGCCAACTGTATAAATACGTTGGTAGGTCAGCACATGCATGTTTGTAAGAATTCGAATGTTGAAAGTTACATAACATTAATTATGTTTAAATATATAATCCGAAGTTATCTTTAAGGAAGTCCATTAGGTAATTATTGATGAAATTGAAAATCGTATAAGGGCAATAAATAAGATTATTCCAACGTACTCATATTACGAGTAATTCATGGCTTCATGTGTTATAGCTGAAATTGCGCACAATTTAATAAAGGACCTGACATCGTGTGAAAGGGACAGCTAGACTTGAATTTCACGGAAGCAAAAGAAACAAACTATAAGGTTATATCTTCTCCCTTTCGCTCCCCCAGAAATTTATATACATCTATTTCACACGATGTCAGGTCAGGCCATTTATTTTATAGCAACTCAAAATTGATACACAGATCTACGACATGTAATAACCGTTACCAAAAAAATGATTATTATTATGATCATACCTAACAACTTTTGTTTAATGACTGTTTTTTTTTTTGTTGTTTTTTTCTGTCAAAATAAAATCAAAAATATAGATGTGCATAGATATTCAAATTTTTATTAAGGTTACAAGATAAAATAAAAACATGTAAACTGTAAAGCCACAATAGCATCAATAAATAACCAATACCGTTGTATAGGAAGCTTATTCGTCACACTCCACTTGCAGCGCAATGTCAAGGCTGTGTAGAATAACTGACGCTGAGAACTGACAGAATATCTAACAGTTTCTACCATACCAAATCACGCTGTAAATGGAATAGGTAGTAGTTACTACCGGTCGGATGTAGTATACAATAGCAGTTAGTAATAGGCTTTAATAAAGTTAACTGAGTGTGTCGGTTCCGCACGAGTGGTATTTAAAAGCGCCATGTCAATGATCCTATGAAGAAGCAGAAGTTACGTTAACGCCTGAACAATATTCTGTGTCATGTTTGAAAACCTGTTAGTCACGAATGAGATTAGAACTCCCGCCCTTTTGTGGCATCCGACCGCGCTCACCCCTTATCTATGTAGATGTTTACTTTTTTTTATAAAAAATTGGGCTAATGCACTTTGTTCTAAGATTGCTCTTTAAATACGATAGCCTACTTTCAATAAAACGTAAAGTTCTACTAGTTACGTCCTCACACTGACGTCTACAATTATAGGCTTCAGTGGACCGATATGTCTGAAGAAGGAAACCTATGGAAGTGATATACCTACGAAAGAAGCGTGCCTAACTCCGTAACAAAACATGGCCGCCCTGGAACTACCACTCTAAAATTCGACAAATAAACTTTAAATTGGATGGAATTTGAGGGCATTGACAACGGAACTAAAATGACTGACCGCCACTCGAAAGTCATCAAAAAATGTTTGATACAGGACTTGGTTTCAATTCTATAGGTATCCTTCTTCAGAGTGTAATATCCCGAGAATATGTGAACGCATCCATAAACAAAATCGCAACTCCAATAAATGAGCTAAGGTAAACCACTGACCGCTAGCGAAGTTTTTGGCGCCAAAGTTTTTTTTTCAGACGATGTCAGGTCAGGCAATGTAGCGAGGCCTTAATAATTGGCACTGGCTAATGCACTAGACGTGAGACGCCAAAATCCTCTCAAGAGAAAAGAAACAATAGTAGTGGTTAAGAGATTGTATTTAGATTCTATACAGTAAGGTATGCTCCTTCACGACTCGCAAATTTAATGCCTTACTGACATACTTTTTAGGTATCTGGGCTGGCATTGACAAAGCACACGACGGCTTAACCTTATTGGAACATGAGACTATCACCTTGTAAACCAATGCATTTCTCTTTACATACTCGTAATATACGTTCTCAAAATAGTACTATCGCTTTTTTAAATAACATCACTTAGTTACATTACTAATAGTAATGTTGTAAACCACCACGAAAGTCTAAGACAGTGATTACTTAGCTGATCTTTAACAGAGCACTAGTATTTTATTTTTTTATTTATTTATTTATGCGTAACTACACATACAATAATTAGGAATTAAACTTAAGACTAATTATTATAAAGTAGTACCCTGGCACAGTAGGGCGTTGCAAAACAAAGGCAAATAATTGCCAGACAGTGTAAATTATAAATAGACATGTGTTATAACTATTATGCTTTTAAATACCTACTTACTAATATATATATACATACTACATATACTACTACTACTACTACTACTATATATATATATATATATATATATATATATATATATATAATTACTCTAAATAAGTCTACTAAGAAATAAAATATACAATTTTCCGTTGTGATACGGCGTATAGTAGGTACAAGAAGAAAAGTATCAATTGTTTTTCTTACACTTTACAAATAATATTTTATTAACCTTTTATTTTATTTCTGTTGCCTAGATTTCATAAAAAAATATTACATCTGTGTGTGGGAAAGAAAATGGTGTGCGAAGCACTTATTTGGGTACCTATACAGGGTTATAAGGAAAGTGTATGCTAAGCCAAAAAAGGCTCAAAGTACTCATCATTATGAACAACTTTTACTATGGGACCAACCCTGAAATTGAGAAAAAAATCAGCTGTTCCATAGAAAAATGTCAACGACACTCGACAAAACGTATGGAAAAGTTGATATTTTTTCATTTCATGGTTGATCCCATAGTAAAACTTGTTCACAATCATGAGTACTTTGACCCTTTGACTGTTAGAGGCAAGTGTGATGCTTATCATCATGCGAGCGACTTGCTAGCATCTTCTTAGTAGAATAAAAAAAAAACTTCGACCCTCAAAAAATTTAATTACACTTTCTGAACCCAATCTGAATCACCCAATAACCTGCTACAAGGTCAACAAAGTGTCAAAAGCGCCCAAAAGGCCGAGTAAGTGCCGCACTTTCGTATACGATTAACCAACTCAAGGTGGCTTTGCAGTCGAATCACGCACCTGTCACATCCTGCCACAGGTAGAAAGGAAAACTGGCCTGTTTTTTGTTGTTAAAAATGAGGTTTTAAAATGTAGCATTTGACACAGTTTTGTATGTAATATTTTATTATATTTTTTTGCCTTTCAGCGTGGTAATGCCACCAGCATGCTGGGTACGCTGCCAACTGGTAGTGGGCTTGAACATTTGGATTATTTAATGGTGTCTGGATAATCCAACTGTTATTTTTATATAGTAGGCTAAGTAGTTAAGATAGTTGTAGTTTGTATGTATTTTGCTTAGTTAATAAAGGCACTTGCCCGATTAAAAAAATTGAGAGGGACTTGGAATTCACTTGGAGATGATGAAAGTGGCCCAGTACAGTCCAGTCATAGCTATTCGTCGGTCACAGGGGCAAGAAGCTGTAGTAATAATTTCAAAATGTCGGAGTTGCGCTAAATGTTGAGTAAATTGAACAAATGTAAAGTTACTTGGGACTTTGACTCGCCATTTAGTACTTATCGTAAAGTAGCTAATCAACACTACTTTGATTATAAAATGATAAGACCCTTAGAACTTTTAAACGTTTACGACACTGACGCCTTTTTACATTTTACCTTGTAAATTACTTTTTGAAAACAACACCATTAATAGTCATCGCTCATCACCTACCCACGCTAAGTTTATTTCTGAATTAAGCAATAAACTACACAAAAATATGTCCCACATAAACCAATTAAAGTAAAATGAATGTTAACGACCGAAGCCATAAAACTAACAACAAATAAAAATACTTCGAAACAATTAAAATTATTCAAGAATACATAACTATTATAATTTCAAACCGCCCACTTTTGTACTTATTACATAAATTCTCCGTGGTTGTATTTATTTGACACCGTGACGCCTTCTTTTGTTGGAAAATTCCATGTCATGGATTATACGACATCAATTTTGTCCTAAATCTGGAATCGGCATAAATATCTAATCATCTCTTTCACAGCCCAACTTTCACCCTCCATATGGATTCCGCCATAGGGATGGAGTAGAAGGGATACTATTTGAAATCCCTATTTAATTTTAGTTAATTAAAAATAAAATTTTGAATATAAATACTATAGAGTTTTATTTCATTTCATAAGTAAAGGGTAAATACAACTTTAATTTACAAGACGTTTAAATAGAATATTACTTTATATTTGTATCTAACGACTAATGTCCCACTTTGACAAATTTCGAGAGAAAACAGTGAGTTCACTCGGACGGCCATATTACGTAGACATCATTGCCTATGTTACTACATAGTTACAACATGTCGTAAAGTATGATAACTTATTTGCATGTTTTTTTATTTGGGTTGATATGCACTCTTAACTTTAAGTACTGCGCAGCTTTCTAGGGTATGGCTCATTGGTTTACTCATCTGTGCCATTTCTGAACCTACAGTTTTGACAGTTCTAAGTTTTTTCATTTCAACCTTTTGAAAAATATCAAAATTTAGTTTCAAATTTAGTTTAGAAGTTTGAGAGAATTTGACCTTTTTAAGATATTTTTTTACTGTTCACACTGATAGCTGTCACTAAGATTCAGCAACGCCAAGGCGTGTGAAGAGTCAGCAATACAATTAATGAAAGTGATAATGTGATTATTATTAATCACTTTCATTAATAAAATAAAGTGATTTATATTAATCACTGTCGTTAATAATATGAAGAGTTTAATATTAATCACTTTCATTAATATTTGAAATAGTTAAAGAAAATTATGATTGAAATTAATGAAGTGAAAGAGAACATTAACAAAAAATATATTTAAAAATACATAAAATTCGAGACAATTATAATGACAAATTTACCATGATTTGAATATTTTTATCTTGACGTCGATTTTGCAGAGAAAGTTTAGAGGCCTAACTAATATTTGTATTTACGAACTTATAACATTACTTTTCAATTGAATGAATCACGTTTTTAGATGATATGATATCGATGGTGATAAAACGTAGGTAAGGTTTCACAACTGAATAAATTAGATATATGCCTATTTTCAACCCATTTTCAATGTACCGCTTGGTTTTTTATGCTATTCAGGGACAAGACGAGCAAGTCGATCACTTGATGGTAAGCGTCACGCTTGCCCATAGTAGTTCACCCAGAATATTGAACTTCTATACACTTCACTACCGTGCGCAGCAATGCATTGCGCTTATCACCCTTAGATATTAGATGTTAAATCTCTTTGTGCTCCCTAAATTGGCTGAAAATATTAGCCTTCAATCTGGAACACAGTAATGTCTGCACACTACTGCTTTTCTTGAATAGCTGACAATGGTGTGACACTTTCCCAGGCGGCCTCTGCTAATGAGTACTACCAATACAACACTTACCTATTTTATAAAAGCTAGATATTTTGATAATACTGTTTGTCTTGCTCTAATGACACCATATATGAGGAAGTTCGCTTGTTTTCCTCAACTACATCCAATAAATTGATTACACAATATTAACACATTAAAAATACTGCAGTATTTGCTACAACGCTCGAAACTGTCATTTCCGACCGCAAACTGACCGTTAGCAGCCAAACTGCTATTAAATATAACTCATTTATGCTAATGCTAATAATAGCATTAATTTAGCATGTTGCATAAACCGGAAGTCATGTCAACGTTCACTCGAGACCGGAGATGTTACTGTGATGCTATATTACAGCTTTTATTACATGTTTTATGTTTGTAAGACGGTAAACTTTGTAATGGACTGGCCTACTTTACATTTGAGAATGTAATACTTTTTCAGTTAGATATGAATATTTTAATGATGTTTGCGATAAATAAGTTAGTTAAGGCGCGGTCTAATCACAAAAACAACAAAAAATAGTATTTTTAGCGCCTAGTTCGCAGTGACGTTCAAATTATGGAATTACGTTGGAATTAAAAATACAATACAATTTGTTGTCTGTTCTAACTATATACGATCTGGTGTGAACAATAAAGAGTTTATCTATCTATTCACTTCAATTGCTTCTTCTAATTTGACCGAAGATTGTGTCATGTTTGAAAAGTTTTTTTTATCAAGACAATAAAAACGTTTTTCGAAAAATTAACCAATCGCAATACGAGTTATTTAACTTCAACTTTCAACTTTAACTTTTTAATGGGAATAAAATGTACAGTCCCATCCCTCATCAAAGTAAATTTCTACTTCTTAATTGACCGACTGGTTCCTACCATTTGAATAGGTTTTCGTATACAAAAAAAAACATTTTTTGAAAATTAAACCCATCGCAAAATGCGCTAATATTCCAACTTTTTAATTGGAACGAAATACCCGGTCACACCTCAGTTGCTATTTCTAACTTAAACGACTGTTTCTTTACATGAGAAAAAAGTATTTTACAAAAGAAAAAAGTTTTTCGAAAATTAACCCATCGCAAAATGCAAATTCCAAATTTTTTATTGGGACAAAATACCCGGTCGCATCTCACTTGCTATTTCTAACTTGACTGTTTTTTCACATTCGAAAAGCTTTTTTTACAAAAGAAAAAAGTTTTTCGAAAATTAAACCCATCGCAAAACGAGTTACCAATATGTCAGAGCAAGGAGAAACCGACCGGCGACCGAACCGCGTTGAAGTCTTTTGCACCGAGTTCCGCCTCGCGAATCTCGCGTCTGACACACTTCCACACACATTTTTTGTATATTTACGTAATATATATTTAGAGAGGATGCTAAGATTGTTAAGTTATTGGGTAATGTGTAATTTGGATGCAGTTAGAGAGTGGTATGCGTTTCTGAAGTCGTGGTGGGTCAATTAGGCTGAAGTGTGTTTTGTAATACAAATATATCTCTGTACATATGTATGTTATATTGTCTATTACTGTTCTTTTGGTTTTTACAGGGTTATAAGGAAAGAATATGCTAATATATATGTATATTAATAGTATTATGTACAGTTTTAGTATGGGGCCAACCTTGAAATCGCGAGAAAATATAATCTGTGCCATAGAAAAATGTCAATGACACTCGATAAAATGTATGGAACATTTGATATTTTTTTCGCGATTTCAGGTTTGGTCCCATAGTAAAAGTTGTTGATAATGTGAGTACTATGAGCCCTTTTCGGGTTAGCATACCATTTCCTTATAAATCTGTATAAATAAATTGTAAATATGTAGAAATAAATAATTAATAAACTGTAACAACTCACATTGTACAATTATTATTACAATCAAATCACTATTATAATTATTGAAATGTGTGTTGATCTTTATTTCAACTGTTGCTTTATTTTATGTTTCATTAATTCCAAAACAGTTCCTAGTTCTAGTTCTTTCTAATTTGATTGACAGTTCAAAATTCTGTACAATAAATTTGTCACTAAGATAACTATTCTGTTCCATTTTTTAAACTAAACTAAATTTGAATGCTCTAAAAATGGTGCCATTTAAAATGAAATAAGTAGCAGATAATTTTAGTGCTGTCGAATATTTGAGCTTATAAAATGTTATAACAGAATCAACATTAATTGTTAATTATGTGTTAGCCCTGTTGGGTGCGTAAGTAATTAATTTGTTAAAAACAGATTAATTAGTAAACGTGATTAATAAGATGTCGTATTAAAATCAGCTGAAAAAGAAACCTTTATTGAAAGTAAATAAAAAGCTTTTAACCCTTTAGTTTGCCACTCGATTTACAAACGACCGTTTTATTCTGCGGAAGTGTCATAAAAATTTCGTCATAGTATTCACCCTTCTTTTGGCTAATTTATATTGACAGCTATAATTTTCAACGTAGACTACAACATTTAATATTATACTTCCAAGATCAACCGAGCTTCCTCATTTCTCTTTCAACCCATAGCTTAGATCGGTTTGAAGATGGTCGATCTTACAACCGATCTGTTCCGACATGAAAGCAATGACAGACCCACGGTTTCCGATACTAAAATAACTCGCGACACTCGACCGAACCCATAAAAACTCGCCTTCCGATGATAAATCGATGATAGCGACTTTCACTAAAGAAAGTGGACTCGCCCAGGGCGCGCCAAAAATGACAACAATTTGACAGCTCAATTTAAAATTAAAAAAAAAAAATGTAAATGTAACTCACCCAAAAAATTAGCCTCATTGTATCCGAGCACAGGCACTTTAAAAAATCAGTAAAAAATGAACCAGGCACTGCACTAGCGCGTCCAAGCGCGCGTCTCTCGCGACTGGGGCTTAGCACGGCCGTCGCATACAGCCTCCCGTTACCTTCACATTCGGATATTATGTAAAACGTAAAGTTGAAAAGCGCAAGTGCATTATGAAGATAATGGCCGCGTGAAATAAACGTAATTTGATCTGTATTAGCTATAACAATGGTGACGGACTGGGGCGGCAAAGGTTAATGGTAGTTTGAAATATAGATATCGCTTTGAACGTTTCCCTTTAGTTCGATGATTGTAAAAAGTTGTTAATAGCTTAATAGCTTTATTATGGCAATTGAGAAGAAACATTCACGTTTTTTTTATTAGTGGTAAACAAGCTACGGTTCTCCTGATGGTTAGTGGTCAGCGCCGCCTTTGGACACCCCCTTAACCCGGGGAATTGTCAGTGCTATAAGCGTAGATACACGAGGGACTTACTTAGATACATTTCAAAATTTAAAGTTTTATTTAAAAGTGTGAAACTTTTTAAAGGTTTGTACATTCCTTGCAGGTTTTTGTTGTATTTCGAATATGTGAAAATATCATTTAAACATCATAACGACAAAATTCATTTAGAGTGCTTTTCATAAAAGAAGTCTCCCAGGCGTTGCGCTGTGGCATCGTGCGACGGAAAGGTCGCGTGAAAGGGATGGGGTTAGTTCTAATGGGAAAGAAGTCTTTCATGAAAATAACTAACAAGCTGTATATAAGGAGCACCATACGTCTATAGTATAAATTTTATACACCACACAAAGCATTTATCATAAGCTACATTTAAATACGAGTGCGTTAATAGACAACACACCATATTTCTTCACAAAGAGTGTGCCACGTAGCAGAAATGTCTTACTGCACACAAATGTATCTTTGGTGTGTGGTGCGCCTAAAACGTCATCGTTTGTGCAGCATTAGTGCAACATTTTTAATTATATGAAATGAAATTGTCGAATATCCAAGCATGAAATGTAGCAATGTAACCTCAATATTAAATAGGACATTGCAATGCTTTTAATTATTCTACCATTGCACTACTGGGATCACAGAAGAGGAAAAAAAATTACTTACTTCTCTCTTCTGTGACTGGGATAAAAAAAAAATTGACAGTTCTATGACGTCACAGTCCCGTAGAACAAATGCGAGTTACCGAAATTATTGAGGGTGAAATTCAATAATGTTTTCTAAAAAAATTCTTTATTAAATTAAGTAGTATGTTCAACTTAATCATTAATCAGATTTCAGCTTTAATAACTTAGAAATAAAGAAATGCATGAGTCAACCTATGAATTATAATAAGACATTTAAAAATTGTATAATCACTTGTTTTCCGTGGTACGGTGTCCGGTGGTGCGTTTTTAAAATAAATAAGTATAATATTTAATATTAATATTATTTAATATATTTTTTAGAATAGTAAGTTGACTGAGTTCTTAGAAAGAAAAAAAAAAACAAATTACCACCCCGTCCAAAATAAGGTCATAAATGTAAGCATTATTTGCTAATTAATCACGTAATTCAAGTACATTTCGAAACGTTCCCTCTCAAATCCGAATGATATTAAATAACGTTGCGAAATAATATGAAGGTTGGTAATTATGTTTTAATTTTAGATAGATCGGTGGATCATCAGACATTATTGAAGTAATGGTTGCAATTTTTAAGTCTCTTTACCATTTTTGCTGACCTTTATTTTAGAACGCATGTACTTACAACATAATCGATCACACTAATATTATAAATGCAAAAGTTTGTAAGTGTGTAAGTAGGTAAGTATGTAAGTAGGTAAGTATGTAAGTAGGTAAGTATGTAAGTAGGTAAGTATGTAAGTAGGTAAGTATGTAACTGTGTTTGTTCCCGTTCAACTCTGTAACGGGTAAACGGATTTGAATGATTTTCGGTATGGAGGTAGCTTATACCCTGCATTAACACATAGGCTACTTTTTATATCGAAAAAAAAAAAGATTCGGTTTCCACAGAAAAGAGGGTGAAACCGCGGGGCGCAGCTAGTAATATATATATGAAAGAAAGGGCTTGTCCTTTTCTAAGACGCACAGACCAAACCGCTTATGATATAGACGTAAAATTTGGGACCAACATTTGTCAAATACTCTAGGTGAATATGAACGAGCTTTGTGAAATTCCAACTCAGAAGGGGTTAAATAAACCCCCAAAGAAAATAAATTTTTTTTATGCTACGCCAATGAAACTCGGTTTATATTCTAAACATAAAAAAATATGAAAAGCAGGTCTCAGGATTTTTGAAAATTATCCCCTAAAGTGGTGAAATGGGTGTTGATATTTCTGTAGCCCACGTGAGCGAAGCTATGCGGGCAAATTAGTATTTATTATATGCATTATATCCGATTGGTGCCATTTATAAGCGGGAAATAACCGAACTCTATGTACTACGTATTACTAGAGGCAACACCGGTCTACTAATGTATCCGTTGTACCACATGCAGTATGACGTCTTTTATAGAATTTCATACATTACTACTGGTCCACGTGTACTGCGTCTGCAACGGACTTGGACTGCAACTGGATTGGATGTGGCCTGTTCTCAGGAGTTTCTTAGTACTCTGCGGAACCCTAAAAAGTATAGATAGTTTAAAAAATTAAAATACAAGATAAGTAAGCTTAATGGTAATGTCGCGTCTAAAGTTTTCAAAATCTTTGCCAGATTTGCATACATATGGGTCTACAGTTACCAAATTAGCATTAAAAAAAATAAACTCAAAAAGCTTTTGGCATGTTGCGACAAGTTTAACCAGACATACACTTATGTGTTTAAAAAACACGCAATTGGGTTCAGTAGGGCTAGAGAAGGGACATGCGCGGTTAGAATAATAATCGTATACCATAATTAACATATTTTATGGACCATAGATTAAAATGTAGAGATGACAAAATAACTAAGGTATAATTTGAAGAAAAAAACGCACTTCTACGAAATATAGACTTAGATATCATAGATTCCGCACTTAAGATATCACACTAAACATTGGCCAAAGTAGACCACGCTCATTGGTTTATTGCTAGGAAGACGTATTTTTCAGAGATAGATCGCCATGTCACCGCATCCAGCGCTCTCCTTAAACTTCGCGATGAATCGTGAGACGTGATCGAAACTAAGATCTCGAAATACCGTATCTATAGGGATCATCTATGCTATTTGATTAGCACATCTGAGACTAGAAAAGTAAGCACACAATCTGTGTCATTCCAAAAAATCAAAAAAACAAAAAACTACTTTCACTCATATCAAAATGCTAATGAAAAAACGATTCGATGATGCACAAAAATTAACAATCACTTATTAACTAAAGTGTTATTTAGCACTTCTATACTAGCATTCTATGATAATCTATAATTGCTAATTATGGGCAAAAGTTGCATCGCGGTTGGTCAATCGACCTTGCTGCCTATACTATGCTACACGAATTATACGCGAAGTTAAAATTTCTTCAGACTTTGCTATAAGATATTATCGCATCATAACTTTCCCCAAATAGTTCCAGACTACAGACGGTGCTAATTTTCATACAACCTTGTTGGCAAAGTCCGGTAAAGGCCAACAGCATAGAAACGCATAGTCATCAAAACTTATCCCATAGTTTAAAATAGTCGAAAGACGAAAAAAGAAATTGCAAGAATAATATGTGAAAAATACTTCGTTTTTTTCACGTTTTTCGGCATGTCCACATATATTATGTAAACTAGCAAGCGTGCGATGCTGCGCTCGCACAGGCAAAAAAAGAAAACTTAATAACCCCCATCGGGTTTATTTTCGAAAAATCTTAAGAAATGCCTTTCTTTAATGTTTTAGCTTTGTACACAAACCGAGTTGAAAAAATATTTTGTTTCCATACAAATTTTGGGGGTCTTTTCGAGATGGAATTTCGCAAAATCCGTCCTTATTTTTCACCTATACCATTTGAGGAATATTAGGTTCAAATTTCAAGTCTCTATCATAAGCGGTTTGGTCTATCATAAAAGGCTTGTCCTTTTATATATAGATAAGGTATATTTTTGAAGTTTGTTGTAGTTTGGCGGTACAGAACAACGGAATGAGATCTTAATTGTTGTACAAAGCAACATAAAAGTTAACCGAGTGAATCTTTCATGGGATGTGGGACTTTTGAATAACTCAGTTTTATTAGAAATACCTGCTCAGTCCCTCGTCTCAAACAGTTTTCATGTATTTATACTATTTTATTTATTTCAAGGTTTAACATACTATTTTAACAACATACTGTTCGGGCACAGAATAAATAATAGTACACGGTCTGTGCGAAAACATGCTGCTATATGGCTTAGTCTGATGACACCCTTAACGAATTCTTAATAAGTATACGTCTATGACATAACTTAAATATGAATAAATATTTATAGCAGTGTCTGTATTGGTCATACGGAAAAATTTGAGTATCGCAATGCGACTTTTAATTGATGTAACGTTTTGGTTTGAAATTAGGTCGAGAATCCACTGCTCAGAAGTGTGATTGATCTCAAGTAAATTCAAATTCAAAAAAACACGAACGAAACACATTGATAAATTTCTTTGAAAAAATGTCACATTTCAATCTAGCCTACCTATGCTCTTACACAGCTTCAGTGTATAACAGGCCTTAGCATCTTTTGTGTTACGTCATAGACTGTCTCGTTCGTGCATTTTAAATATTTTTGTAAGTATGTAAAATGCGCCCCGCGGTTTCTTCCGTTATTCTACAGGAATGGTTAAATTTTTCGGGATAAAAAATGGCCTATATTTTGACCCAGGGAATAAGATACCTCCATACCATCGAAATCCCTTCAGTCGTTACAGAGTTGAACGGGAACAAACACACTTAGGTACATACTTACATACATACACACAAACTTTCGGATTTATAATATTAGTGTGATAGAGACGAAATATCTCTGTTTTTTTTTTACAAAATATTAATCAATTATGTTCTAAAGATCAATTTTAAATATACAAATTTGTAGCGACGATACCTCATTTGTAAGCGCGTTCGGAAATCACGCCGCAAGGCGTGGGTTCAAACCCCAACAATGAGCTAGAACTACAGGTAAAGGAAAATATCGCGAAGAAACCATAGAATAGTTGTAGGCTACTCTTAGATATAATACATAGTTACATTCATACATATAATTATATTTACTAACGTATGTAAATACTAATAATAATATTTATTTACTAGCTTACATAAAAACATAAGAAATTAAAACATTAATATATACAAAATATACTATCTGTTATATATATATACTTATATATAAATAGCTCAATAAAATAAACTAAACAAATACTAATAACTATTTCACTACATATCAAAAGTACATAAATATTTAATCGTGTTATTCGGAAGTATTGGAAACGCGCCGTCTTAGTTGCGCCCATTGTTCTATCGAACAGCAGGCGGCCACAGCTTACATAACTGTTAGTACCGCAGACCGCAGACCGGTTACTGGCCGGCGGCAGGGATCGAGCTTCGCGCGCCCTCTGCCGCCAGTCTATTATTTACCAACTGACCGCACTCTCGTATCGCACGACCGCATACAAAACTACTCTTGCTTTTGTGTTCAATTCTTTGTCGCCTCCGCTGTTAAAACTCATTCTCCTTCTGATACTAATAATTAGTATATATATGGTGAAAACTGGTTGAGAATAAATTCCTGGTTTATAGTGAAGTGGCATACTTATTTACTGACGCTAACCACCTGAATCAGGACACATCGTTGCATCAATGCAACCCATAACCGGTGACGCCACCATAACTGGTGACCCCTTGGATTTCACGAAAATGAGCGACAGCGGTGAGTCCGATAAAACATTTCGAACAATTAAATCACACGAAAGCGACGATGGCGGCGAGAATGTCACCGCGCGTCGTCATAGAAAGGTGCGCGTTTCCACAGCACCGGTACGGAAAATAAATATTAAAGTGCCACCTTTTTCACCGGACGATCCGGAGATTTGGTTCGCTCTTTTGGAAGGCCAATTTCATAATTTTGATATTACCGATGACGCAATCAAGTTCAACAATGTGATAATACACCTCGACATGCAGTATGCCAAAGAAGTTAAAGATATTATCATCAACCCACCAGCCAAAAACCGGTATATCAAAATGAAGACGGAACTTATAAGGCGTCTCTCCGCTTCGCACGAGAAAAAAGTCAAGCAGTTACTGATGCACGAGCAGTTGGGAGACAGAAAACCGTCACAGTTCTTAAGACACCTCCAAGATTTGGCCGGACCAGCTGTTCCACAAGACTTCGTCAGAACTATCTGGAGCAACCGCCTGCCTAGCAGTATCCAAACCGTGCTGGCGTCTCAGACCTCCCAAACCCTGGAGGATATTTCTGATCTGGCTGACCGGATCCACGAGATCACGACTACAAATAACGTCGCAGCAACCTCGACTAGCACCGCAGATACACAACCACTCAGTGAGATTGCGGAGCTGAAGCAGATGGTGGAGCGCCTTGCTGTGAAACTCGACGAGCATACTCGTGCTGCATGCGGCTCCAATGACCGCTCCAGACCACAGCAGCGCCGTGCTTCTACTTGCCCGAGATCCCGATCCAACTCCAGCTACCGCAAATTTCCTTTATGCTGGTATCATTCGAGGCATGGCACCAATGCTCAAAAGTGCATCAAGCCATGTGACTTCGGGAAGACGGGAAACGCCGCGGGCAGTCGCTAATGGCGACTGACGATTGCCCAGCGTCTACTGGTCGTCTCTTCGTTACTGATCGCGGCTCAAACACTCAGTTCCTGGTGGACACCGGCAGCGACCTCTGCGTGTACCCTAAATCTGCACTAAAACAGCGGCGGAATAAGACGAACTACCAGCTATGTGCAGCAAATGGGACCAACATCGACACTTACGGCTACATAGAACTTAGTCTTAATCTAGGCTTAAGGCGTAATTTCACTTGGCGTTTTACTGTAGCAGATGTAACTAAAGCGATAATAGGCGTTGATTTTCTGAGCCATTATAATTTAATTGTAGACTGTCGCAATCAGCGTTTGTTTGATAATACTACTACTCTAAGTTCTTGTGCTTCTAAGGCTCATACTGATGTATTTTCGATCAAAACTTGGTCGGGCGATACGCGATACCACGCGATTCTTAGTAATTTCCCTGAAATTACCCGCCCTTCAGGCACAGTGATGGTTACGAAACACAACACTGAACACCACATCAGAACAACACCGGGCCCACCTACTTCGTGCACTCCCCGCCGACTAGCACCCGACAAACTTAAGATAGCTAGGCGAGAATTCGAACTCATGCTCAGTAATGGCACAGCGCGTCCTTCGGAAAGCCCATGGGCTTCCCCATTGCATCTTGCTCCTAAAAAAGATAACGGCTGGAGACCTTGTGGCGACTATAGAATGCTTAACTCACGCACCATCCCCGACCGTTATCCTATCAGGCATATACACGACTTCGCGCACAGCATTTCTGGTTGTAGGGTCTTCTCAACATTAGACCTCGTGAAGGCCTATAACCAGATCCCTGTGCATGAAGACGACATCCCAAAGACCGCCATTTCAACTCCATTCGGTCTGTATGAATTCCCATACATGACCTTTGGGTTGAGAAATGCCGGTCAAACCTTCCAGCGTTTTGTGGATGAGTTGACCAGAGGCCTCGATTTCTGCTACTGTTATCTTGACGATTTTCTCGTCTTCTCAAAGACAGAAGAAGAACACGACACCCACCTTAAGCAACTTTTCACACGCATGAAGGATTATGGTATCTTGCTTAATACTTCGAAATGTGTCTTCGGAGCTAGCGAGGTCCCATTCTTAGGGTATCAGATCTCACCATCTGGCACGAAACCCTTAGATACAAAGGTCGAGGCTATTAGGAATTTCCCCCCGCCGAAAACTGTGAAAGAACTTAGACGCTTCTTAGGGATGCTCAATTTTTATAGGCGATTTCTACCGCACGCCGCAAAAACTCAAGCACCCTTAAACGCTTTGCTAACTGGCTCAGTAAAAGCGTCTCATCCAATTCAACTCTCCGGCGAAACTCTCTCTGCCTTCGACCAATGCAAAGAAAACCTGGCCAATGCTGCATTACTCGCACACCCAGATTGTGAGGCCAAACTTGCTCTGGTAACGGATGCTTCCGATTTGGCAATGGGTGCAGTCCTCCAACAGTTGATAAGCGGCGTATGGCAACCACTCGCGTTCTTCTCGCGTAAGCTGAATCCTGCCCAGCAAAAGTACTCGCCATACGACCGAGAACTCTTAGCAATATACGATGGCATAAGATACTTCCGCCATATGTTGGAGGCTCGACATTTTGTGGTATACACTGACCACAAACCTATCAGTTTTGCTTTTAGCGAAAGAAAATCGAACTGTTCTCCACGTCAATTCAGGCATCTTGATTATATCTCACAGTTCACTACTGATATCCGGCACATATCAGGCAGCGACAATGTCGTTGCCGATACGCTTTCTAGAATCGAGGAACTGCAGATGCCAATTGACTGGGACTTACTGGCCACATCACAGGCCACTGACCAAGAAATGGCACAACTTCTCGGTGGTGAATCTTCACTCCGCCTGAAGAAACTAACATTGCCAAACAGCCAAACAGAACTCTATTGTGACGTAAGCTTGACCACACCAAGACCTTTTGTGACTAAGCCGTTCCGAAAACAAGTTTTCGACAGTCTTCATAATCTAAGCCACCCAGGCCCAAAAGCAACTGCAAAGTTAGTTGCTGAGCGTTTCATTTGGCCTGGGGCGCGTAAAGACTGTCGAGATTGGTCACAAAAATGCCTGGCTTGTCAGCGAGCAAAAGTAAGTCGACATGTGTCATCTCCACTGGGCACTTTCGACTTACCCCGTGCTAGATTTGCTTACGTTCATGTAGACATTGTTGGACCACTGCCACTATCACAAGGTCAGAGATACTGCTTTACAGCGGTTGACCGATTTACACGCTGGCCTGAGGTTACGCCGATGCCAGATATGACAGCCGAAACTGTCGGCAAAGCGTTGATGTCGTGGATATCCAGATTTGGATCTCCAACTGACATCGTAACCGACCGCGGTGCTCAGTTTGAATCCGCACTTTTCCAATATCTTGGAAAAATGACTGGATTCAAACACCGCAGAACAACTGCGTATCACCCAGCGTGTAATGGTTTAGTGGAAAGATTCCACCGCCAACTTAAAGCAGCGATAATGTGCCACGCTAACAGCAATTGGGTTGACACATTACCCATGGTGCTCCTAGGTATCAGGAGCTCATTCAAAGAGGATCTGCAAGCTTCCTCAGCGGAGTTGGTGTATGGCGAAACCTTACGTCTTCCGGGAGAGTTTTTCCAGCCAACAGTCGCTGAAAGCACCGACATTTCGGACTTCACAACTCGTTTACGCCACTTCGCTGCGAAACTACAACCCACACCAGCTGCTCGCCACAACAAAGATAAAATCTTTATTTTTAAAGATTTATCCACTACGAGTCACGTATTTTTGAGGGACGATGCAGTGCGAGGTTCCTTGAAACCTCCCTTCACCGGCCCCCACCAAGTGCTCGAACGGGATGATAAAGTTTTCAAAATATTAGTAAAAGGCAAAGCGGTTACTGTCTCGATAGACCGGCTTAAACCAGCCTATATTTTGAAAGACCCTTCCCCTACGCCAACTCCTACCACCACTACTCCTTCCCTTCCGTTACCTGACCCGATCCCAATAAGACAAAAAGATATCCCAGTGCCATCTGTAGTCCAACCACCGAATCAGGTCATAAAAAAGACTCGCTCTGGGCGTATGGTTCGATTTCCCGACTTCTATCGACCGTAGTAACGGTCTGGAGGGGAGTGATGTAGGCTACTCTTAGATATAATACATAGTTACATTCATACATATAATTATATTTACTAACGTATGTAAATACTAATAATAATATTTATTTACTAGCTTACATAAAAACATAAGAAATTAAAACATTAATATATACAAAATATACTATCTGTTATATATATATACTTATATATAAATAGCTCAATAAAATAAACTAAACAAATACTAATAACTATTTCACTACATATCAAAAGTACATAAATATTTAATCGTGTTATTCGGAAGTATTGGAAACGCGCCGTCTTAGTTGCGCCCATTGTTCTATCGAACAGCAGGCGGCCACAGCTTACATAACTGTTAGTACCGCAGACCGCAGACCGGTTACTGGCCGGCGGCAGGGATCGAGCTTCGCGCGCCCTCTGCCGCCAGTCTATTATTTACCAACTGACCGCACTCTCGTATCGCACGACCGCATACAAAACTACTCTTGCTTTTGTGTTCAATTCTTTGTCGCCTCCGCTGTTAAAACTCATTCTCCTTCTGATACTAATAATTAGTATATATATGGTGAAAACTGGTTGAGAATAAATTCCTGGTTTATAGTGAAGTGGCATACTTATTTACTGACGCTAACCACCTGAATCAGGACACATCGTTGCATCAATGCAACCCATAACCGGTGACGCCACCATATAGTGATGGTACTTTCTTGTACTCGGCTGGCTAGTTACACCCAAGTTGAAAATCTGTCGTGTGTTCCGTCAGCCTCACTGGAGAGCCAGTTACCGTTCCAGGATAGGTGTTTGCTGCCCTCAGCCACACCGTCATAATATCAGTTGAGTTCGTGGTCAAACGCCTAGCCTGTGAAACATTAAAATAAACATTATTTTATCGAAACTGACAAGACGAGCAAGTCACTCGCCTGATGGTAAACGTCAGCTTGCTTATAACAGTTCAATGCCATACACCCAGAATTTGAACTACAGCAGTTCAAAACACTGAAGGCATAATCCTGCGCTCGTCACTCTGAGATGTTAAATCTTTTTGATATTTAGTAATTCCGCTGGAATCATTGCCCGTCCATCTGGAATATAGTAATGCACACTACTGCTTGGCGGTTGAATAACTGACAAAGCTATGGTACTGAAAAATCAAAAGCTCTGCAAAAGAGTTCCACCACTAGAAAGAGTACCAGTAGGTACTAGACTATTACTTACGTTAAGTTAGTTTAGTTTATTTTAGTGTAGTTTTGTTAAGATAATTAGTTAACAATTATTTCAGGTTACGATAATTTAGTTTTGTTGAAATATTCTAAGTTTTAAAAGTTAATTAACACATCTTTTGTAACTCACGATATTCTGTGTTAGAATATAATTACCGAGAAACATCAGCGAATGAACGTAGAACGACCAATTTCAAAACAGCTTTGGTTCATAGCTTTTATTTTAGTGATTCCAACAACTTATATGTTCGGTTAGCCGACGGATATAAATATTCTAGTAGAACTAGAACTAGAACTAGAACTAGCGTTCGTCAACACTGAACGAACGGAACTTTTTGTTCCCGATCGTCAACTTAAAGAAAACAGTGTTACCGAGCGGGAAGTACGCGAAGTGTGAACGAACGGGAAAATATAGTAGCGTTCGTCAACACTGAACGAACGGAACTTTTTGTTCCCGATCGTCAACTTAAAGAAAACAGTGTTACCGAGCGGGAAGTACGCGAAGTGTGAACGAACGGGAAAATATAGTAGCGTTCGTCAACACTGAACGAACGGAACTTTTTGTTCCCGATCGTCAACTTAAAGAAAACGGTGTTACCGAGCGGGAAGTACGCGAAGTGTGAACGAACGGGAAAATATAGTAGCGTTCGTCAACACTGAACTAACGGGACTTTTTGTTCCCGATCGTCAACACTGTGAAAGAATGGAATTTTTTTTTTCCCTATCGTCAACAGTGTGGACGAGGGGGTGTTACCGAGTGAGGAGTACCCCTGCGCCCACAATTTTACTAGCGTGGACAATCCTACTGACTATAGTTTTTTCGGGATAAAAAGTAGACTGTCTCTCTAATTGGTAAATAATAAATCTAATCCTCTCTGTAATTTTTATATTAAAATAAAAAATGTTGACAAAGTGCGAACAAGATAGCGCACAGAAGAGATATTTTTTTAAATATGTTTATCTTTTCTTCATAGATTCAGATTCCTGAATCAGGGAAGCAGTTTATTAAAATTCGACAAATGTCTTGGTTCGAAAAAAAATAAACTGTTTCCGATACGCCCTTGGCGTTGAAATGGTAGCAAGTTAGCACCGGAGGTAAACACTTATAAAAGTAACAAACCTACGCCGTGTTATTACAGATGGAAACGAAACCAAATAAGTTGAGCGAACCAACTAACATAACAGTTAGGTAATGATCTAATGATCCGCAACGAATGATAAAATTAGATACAGAAACAGTAAGGACTTACATTTCAACTATTTGGGAACGACTAAACAAACCATGTCTATGGACGATTTTCACAAGCGTTCTGCAAAAACACTCATTTTCGCACGGCATAAAGAGTAGAGAAGATTTTATTGCCGTGTGCATATGCTAGTCCTGCATGTACTTGTACGTATGGTGACGATGATATATGCGGACATATCCTACGACATCATTTACTCATCTATTTAAGCACTTTTACTATGGGAACAAACTCAGAATCACACAGCGGGCAATGGAGAGAGCTATGCTCGGAGTTTCTTTGCGCGATAAAATCCGAAACGAGGATATTCGCCGAAGAACCAGTCACCGATATAGCCCTCAGAGTTTGAAGTATGGCAATGGGCAGGCCACATCACTCGAAGAACCGATAACCGATGAGGAAGAAAGGTTCTTGAGTGGCGACCACGAACCGGAAGACGAAGCGTAAGCGGGCCTCCCACTAGGTAGACCAACGACATTGTGAAAGTCGTGGGCAACCGACAACCGGTAGATGCAAGTGAGGAACAGGCCTATGTTCAGCAGTGGACGTCTTCTGGCTGATAATGTACTATGGGAACAATCATGTGATCGCGAAAAAACATTGTGAATGTCACGGGCAACCGGTGAATGCCTTTGTTCAGTAGTGGACATCTTCTGGCTGATGAAAAAGCTTTCGAGAAATGACTCGACGTCCATACTTTGTGTTCTGTATATCTAATGATGAGCGTAATAGCCGTGCTTTACGAAGTTTTACGTAATAACCAAATGGTAGGGTCGCAATCTTGTGATGTATTCGGTATGATGGCACTCGGTACTCCTACATGTTACTGTTTTTAACTTATTTGTGATTTTGGTGTACATATATGAGAGATTTTTAAATACTTTTTATACTGTTAATTTCTTGTAGTTTTTCTCCTTTGCTGTCTGCATGGGGAATTACCAGCACCTTTCCCAGTTATTCAACCGCCAACATTACTGCATTTAAATTACTGGGTATCTCATCGTGACGAGCGCAGTACATAGTCGCGCAGTTTTATGAACTGTTAGAGTTCGTGCAAAGTTCTGGTTGGCGCTGAGCGGCTTACCCTCAGGCGAGCGTTTAGCGTCTTATCACTAAGTTGCATAAGCTCTCCCACTCGCACAATCAGCTCTTTTAACTGTCATAATCATCACTATTGAGTGTAGGCCTCTCTTTTGCTATCTCATCAGCGGCCTCGGTGCTATGCTAATCTAGTCCAGATTCTACCCGCGATGGTGACGATATCTTATACCCAACTCGCAGCTGGACGAGTTTAACTATACACGATGACTTTTTATACCGACCCGGAAATTTTTGGGTATGGCATGTACATGTACATTGTACATTGAAATTATATTTTTTTTAATTTGTAATCTTCTTTTTAAAATATCACCAGAAATTAGTCTATCTCTATGATATATTAATTTCTGGTGATATTATAAAACAAACTAGGATATAAACTTTTTTTTTAAAACTCTGCCTAAAATAAACAATATGTAGTGTCTTTCCGCTGCAACGTCGTGTCCAGTACAATAGGAACAATGAAAAATTGTTTTTTTTAACCTAATATTTATTTACAGTTTGAAAATGAACTTCCCCAAAGTTACGAATGAATCAATCAACTACTTAAAAAAAAAAAAGAGTGTTATTTGTATTATCGGTGTCTTCTTGTGTATTTTTACTAAATATTACCTATTATATGGCCTAATATCGCTTGTACTATTTATTCTATGCTTAGGATAATGAAGTCATCTGTGCGCTTGATTGCTCGATTGATTGAAAAGTTATTTATGATGCCATCATAAAATGCCGTGTCATCAAGTAGTTTCGACACGTCATCAATCTGTCATCAGGTTGCCTATTGAACTGTCAGTTGTAGAACAAACAATAACAATTGATACAGCATTATGTCGATGTTGTCAACCCGTCGACATGATGCTGACCTTTTGCCATTTTCGGAATTGCCTTTTGCCAAGGTGAATTAAAAAATAACATTTTGAATACGATTTAATTTAAAATGAATCTGGTTTCGGTCCAACTTGAGTCAGGAAAGTAACCTTTCGCTGGAATTGGTGATTAAATATCCGATTTAAAAAAAAAAAAAACAAATAGAAAATATTACTTAGCAGTAAATAAATAAGATAGATAAGCTCCGGCTACTGGAAAAATGTGTATTGTTCATTAGAACAATACACATTTTTCCACCCGACTACAATGTCTCCACATCACTGACACTTCAAATACAAAGACTAAAATACATTGCATTCAAGACATCTACTTTTGGGCAGTTAGATAAGCTCCGGCTACTGGAAAAATGTGTATTGTTCATTTGAAATGTCAGTGATGTGGAGACATTGTAGTCGGGTTTCTTATTTTTTTTTTTATTTTTTTTTTCTTATTAACATAAGTAAAAGTTGTATGGAAATTTGCTCTAGTTTGAGCTCGTAAATAAGGAGACGTATCTGAGTTTTTATGTTTATTTGACGAGAGCTTCTGTTCTAGTGTGTATCTAATCTTCATGATATGATGTTAGCAAGTCATACAGTCTAATACAATTTTTCAGTTCAATTATGTGCAAATTAGACCAGCAGGGCTAGCATGTGCACCGCGACAAAATCTTCTCTGCTCTTCATGTCGTGAAAAATGAAACATAATCGTAGCCGTGTTCTGTTCTGGCATTACAAAAAAAATATTGTCGCGGTGCTCATGCTAGCCCTGCAGGGGTCGTGAGGTCACAGTTCGGGACGAACAACTATAGTTACTGACCGAGCGAAGCGAAAGTCTTTTAGTCTACGGGAACAAGTCGGCGTTTACATATTTGTATGTGTAATAGCACTATTCAATATAAATACACAGGATATTAGGGAAACACTCCCGAAAACGAAGACTGGTGATAGTTCAGGTGATTGCTGACACGATACATACCAGAAAAAAAAAACCTGAAATCGAGAAAAAAACATCTACTGTTCCATAGAAAAATGTCTATGGCACGCGACAAAATTTATAGAACAACTGATGTTTTTTTGCGATTTTAGTCTTCGTTGTTGGGGCACATTGGTTATAAAAGAAAAAGCCCTTTTCTAGGAATCAACGCACACAACAAACCACTTATGATGAGTTTTGGCGGGAACGTGAAGAATTCATGTAGCGTCGTTTTATTATTTTCCAAAACTTGTGTTATTTCGAGTGTTAGTGTGTAAAAACGGTGAATTTTTACCCGTTAAGTGTTCGTGTACATGCACGAGTGTTGGTGAATGGTATAATGTCGTGAAACGTGAATTTTCGTGTTGTTTCCAAAACTCCATAGAAGGCTCTAGTAAAGTTTTCACCACTTTACTGGGGCATGAGTTGGACTTGACCGTGACTTGCTTTGCTCGACTTTGACCGTGACTATGACTTATTTGATAATATCTAACAAAACTTGGGAATATATATGTATACTTGACACTGACAAATGCATAAGACGTGCGACGCCAAAATCCTCTTAGGAGGAAAAAGAAAAAAAAAAAAAAATATTTTTTCATGATACGCCAATACGGTTTGTGTAATAAGCACAAAAAAAAAGAAAGATATATCTCAGGATTTTTCGAAAATCAATCCCTGAAGAAATGAAATGGAGTTTTGAAATAAATACTGTAGTTGACCGAGCGAAGCGAAGGTCTCAGAGTTTACTGGGACAGATCGGCATTTGTATGTATGTTTGTATGTTTGTGTGTATATTTGTCCGATGATAACTTGCGAACCGTTGATCTGATCTTCATGAAATTTTGTAGGCACGTAGTTCATTTCAATAGAATTTTTACGTACGAATATGAGCTGAATCGGTCCAGGGGTTGTGAAAAAATAGGGGTCGCGAGGTCTCAGTTCGGTGCGAACTACTAGTCTATATGCGAGCGAAGTCGTGCGGACAAGCTAGTTACCAACATAAGAGAAAACTTTGTAACAAAAACTGATTGTTAACGTCAGTGCTGACAGTCTTCGTCGATCCGTCTCCATAAATTTTTTACGAAGTTTCAGAACTAACAAGTAATTGAGTATGAAGATACACATCTAGCTCAGAGCGTGTCTTCCTACATTGCAAATGTGCTTATGAAATAACTATTGCTTACTTAAGTTTGTATTACAGATGTTATTTGAGCACGTCATGCATGACATGTGATCTGTTTCGCTATTAAATCTCGTCGGGGCTTCCAACTGTTTGGTATTTACCGCAGTTTCAGTCGTTGTGGTCGATGTTATTTGTGTTTCTTTCTTCGGCTTGATGAATATTTTTTGATATTGAGGTGCGACGGTCTACGAATATCACTTCTCTGTTTTTTGAATAGAAGGCGCTAGACCCCACGACACAGGACTCATCCTAGTGAGGGGCACAGGGCTTGTCTGTACAAAAATATCAATATTTTATACCTCTCAATAAATAAATAAAATCTTATTTATTTACTAACGAAACATAAACACTTTATACTAATACTATTCTAAATAAAATCTAAAAATGAAGTGTATGAATAAAAATGAAATCTAAAAGAGCTAAAATTACAACCAAAATTATTATAAATTAATTATAGATAAAAACAGAGCTGAGGTCAGTATCCGCGGGCATTCATCTGTGGCGGGCAGGGTCCAAAAGGCTGGTGAAGTAACCTCGTTGAATAGCAATGCTAATTCTCTGGCCGAGGTAAGCACCAGCCCTTTGGTCGTTTGTTCTTTTATTAGTCGCTTAGAAAGATTTTTAAAGAGTAGCCATGCGATAAACAAATAGAATTAAAAAAAAACTCCCCTACAAAATTTAAGGGGTAATAGAGTCGGGCAACAGCAATCTCACACGCAAATTTGCAATTATTTTGTTGAAGTGTAAATTTCAAAGTCAAAAATAAAACAAATCGTGGTAAATATCCCGTGAACTCTAATAAAAAAAGCTAAATATGAGCTTAAAATAAAAAAATAAAAATTCTCCATAAAAATCACTTTTTACGTTTAATTCACAAACACAGTAATGTGATTTTAAAAACATAATATATCTTGGTAACGTATATGCGTTCGTTTTTTTAGCGTGTCTTAGAAGGTATATGAAATTGCCGTAAGCCTGTAAAAGGTTAGGACATTTTGGCCCCATTACAAGTGGCGCATTGGTGAAAGTTTCACCACTACGCCACTTGCATAAGGAAAATGTCATGAGAACTGTCCTAAGTTGAGTTTTGGCGGGAACGTGAAGAAATCATGTCGCGTCATTTTATTATTTTCCAAAACTTGTGTTATTTCGAGTGTTAATGTGTAAAAACACATGCACGAGTGTTGGTGAATGGTATAATGTCGTGAAACGTGAATTTTCGTGTTGTTTCCAAAACTCCATAGTAAGCATAAGCATCCGTAGCTCTAGTAAAGTTTTCACCACTTTACTGGGGCAACACTTGGACTTTTTTTTTTTGACTTGACCTTGACTTGCTTTTCTCGCCTTTGACTGTGACAATATTCACCAAAACTTGAAAAAATATGAATATACTTGACACTGGCAAATGCATAAGACGTGCGACGCCATAATCCTCTTAGGAGGAAAGAGAAAAAAAAAATGTCCTAAGTCTTAGACGAAGCATCATACAAGATCCATGTCCTAAGTTCTTGTGTTCTTGGAATGCCAAATTCAAATTTATGATAATATAAACCTTCTTTTTAGGACCTTTTAGGGTTCTGAACGACAAAAATAAAAAGGGGGCCCTTATATTATCACTTCGTTGTCCATCTGTTTTAATTACTTCTTCATTTGTTGTTTCTTCGACATCGTTTTGAAATTCAGTGATTTGTATTAAAAAACATCTACCCACGTAGATACATACTCTCTAACTTAGTAACAGTAAGTAATGCCGTAAACCGAAGTTATTGGTCAACACGTCCATCCTTTCACAAACCGAGTGTAGGTCACACCCGCACAATCTACCTGAACCAAACTATACTAAAATATTACAACATGTAATTGATGACTTGACAAGTGCAGTATTTTGTACTTGCTAGGTTTTATGAAAGGGTATCCCAGGGCGAAAGGGTTTCATTGTACTCAACTTCAAGAACAACTTTTACTGAGGCATACTATAAAAATACTCTTTCCGTACATTTTACAGATTATGAACAAACTAAATTATTATAAATGTATGTATAACTTTATTAGAGTAACATTAAATAGTAAATAAATTGAAATAGACCCTAAGTAAAAATAAAACATACATATATATACAACTTAAAACTAGCCCTAATCTAATAAACCGCTACCAGCAGGCATCGTCCCCAAAATGCTTGTATGAAACCTGTTGATGTGTTTTCTGAAAACATAAACTTTATTTTTTGTTAGATGAGAAATGGGAGTAAAGTTTATTGAAATTCTAGTCCATTGTGGGTAAGTTAAGTAAATAAATAATGTTTTCCTTCGAAATCGTTTCAGCTTTGGTTTCGGTGAAACGAATTAAAAAATAGAACAGGTAAGTTGCGGTAAGCATTGCCGATGTTTTTCTAAAGGAGTCTATTGTTTTTAACCTGCAACTGAATTTAAGACTAGTTCCCCTAGTTCAATTGAATTGAAACTTTGCATGCCTGTCAAGTCTCGACAACAATACAATATTAGGTATGAGAGCGAGCTGATCTGATGATGGAGACGGAAGGTGGAAAACGAAACTCCTAGTAACTATCAGTAGATTATTGGAATTTGGACTCATTTACATCAGCTTACAGTACCAATAACGGATTTTATAAAAGCTTGTCTGGAAAGATATATTTTTACACAAAAAACTTACTTAAATATTTATCTCTAAAATTTTGAAGCTATAGCTGTGACCTAGACTTAATTGCAATCATGTGTTATGAATTACGACCCCTTTCAGCTAACCACATCCTTTCCGAACAGTCCGGTAAAGGTACGACACAAAAAAGTCATACTATTCGTCACTCAATACGCAATAAAGCGCTAAAACTGCATATCCAAAGCTAATTCAACCACCTGTAATCAACCAAAAAAAACGCGCTTCTTCACAGATGCCGCGACAGACATTCCTTCACTAAATTGATATTACGCAAGCGAGGTTCACACTACACACAGATCAAGCAATAGTTACCTCACTCGGTTTTTGTTTAAGGCTCCGAGTAAAAAAGAAATAGAAAGTAGTTAGAGCTTGGCCCTCTTCTTGCACAGTCGAGATTATATTTCTCACTCGCACTCTCATGGCATGTCAAATGTGAGAGACTAGCGATAATCTCCACCGCGTCAGAATAGCCCTGAATCAGATATATCTATGTGACAGTAGGTGAATCAGCACAAGTGCTTGTGAAATTGACTCCCGCGCATGTTCCCAATTCAAATAAGAAACGTTCTTGCGACTGAATCGACCAACTGATCTGTAAATGAGCAAACAAAAATATATTTCAAGAGATGGGAAACTAAGGATGTGACAGACAGTAAATGAAAACACCAATTTCTGCTGATATTTTTATACATTTTTTTTTTAAACAACTGTGCCATAGGCTTCTACTCCATATCATCATCATCATCAGCCAGGAGACGCCCACTGTAACTTGTGGAATGGCTTATAGGTTTGTATAGGTTTGTGTAGGTTATAAGGAGAGGGTATGCTAAGCCAAAACGGGCTCATAGTACTCATCATTATGAATAACTTTTAGTATTGGACCAACCCTGAAATCGCGAAACAAAAGTCATGCTATGTAAAATGTACTGTTAATAAAGTTGTTAATCCAGGGCACAAGCTACCTCCATACAAAATTTCACGTAGATCCGTTCAGTCGTTGCGAAGTTGAGAACAAACACATTTACATACTAACATTGTGAGTTAGTATGTAAATGTGTTTGAACTTTCGCATTTATAATATTAGTGTGATGTTACTTCAGACTTCGCCTTAATGACGCATCTAATCATACCTTAACGAAACAGTAAAAGAAAGGGCACTTGACACCACCCATCACTCCATTTGATGCTCTTACGCTGACATAAAATATTTATTTATTTATTTTCGGAAAACAAACAGTGTTATCTTAGCTAGCTTATTAATTAAATTATTTCTAAACACCATTTATTAGCTTTCGCATTTTGAATCTAGAATAACAAATTTACTTTAAACTAAATTAAACGTAGCTTGTTTGCCACAAAAAGATAAAAGAGAAATATCTTAAGATCCTTAAGGGAAGTATTAAAACTCGAGAGTTAGGAGGTACCGTCAAACCAATTTCTAGAAATTAAATTGCGGACTTTGTTCGGAGATATATTAAGCAGGTCAAATTCTGGCAAGTCCGTGTTATTAAAAGTATTCGAAGATCTGATGAAAAATGAATTTTGCCTATAATTATGTACAATTATGTATTATGTACAGTATAATAATAATTATCACGGTAATATTGCTAGATATTAATATTTAATATCTCAGTGGACATTTATTTATTTATTGAGATACGCCAACAGTGAACATATTTTACATTCTTATAATATATTTCTACGTGAGTGGGTACATTGAACTGTTATGATCACCCATAGGCATATACAACATTCGCCATAAATTGTGATTAGACAGGGAAATACAACAGTGTAAACTATAATATAAACGGAATGTTAGTTAACGTTTAACACTTACTTCGAATCAATCGGAAAAGTTTCCGTTTGGATCCACATTATCCGTTTCCGTCATCTACATTCAGGACGACAGAGACGGAGAATGTGGATCGATTGGTTTGAGAACTGCTGAACTCAGTACTCTGTTCTCTTTGTACTCTGTGTGTACACTTACATGTCTTTTTTTCTTATGTTTTGGCTCCACAATGTCAAAACGTAATGTTTTCGAAGCAAGTGATTTATATTTATTATATACTAGCGGCGCCCTGCGGTTTCACCCGCTGTTCTACAGACACCGAATATTTTTCCAGGATAAAAAGAAGCCTATGTTAATCCAGAGTATAAGCTACCTCCATACCAAATTTCATTCAAATCCGTTCAGCCGTTACAGAGTTGAACGGGAACAAACACACTTACATACTTACACACTTACACACAGTTTCGCATTTATAATATAAGTGTGACTAGCTGCGCCCCGCGCTGTTACCCGCTATCCTACAGAAACTGTATATTTTTCCGGGATAAAAACTAGCCTATATGTTAATCTAGGGTATAAGCTGCCTCCATACCAAACTTCATTAAATTCCGTTCAGCCGTTTAACTTATTTGTATCAATGTGTTGTGACATCAGAAATCTTTGTATACGGGTATATGTATGTTCCCCATAGAATCCAAAACGGCTGGACCGATTTTGATGGAATTATCAGGGAATCTTCAGATTTGCCCAGCGGATAATCCTGTGAAGTTTGGTACCTACCCGTGTGAAGCCGTGAGGGGTCGCTAGTATTCTATAGATTTTTTTAATTTGACCGACGAAAATTCGGTTTTGTTAAGGACAAATGTTTTCTAAAAACGTTTGTAATCTTATCATAAACACACTTTTCAGTATTTTTTTACAGTCAATATTGTAAAAATGCACGAGCGAGACAACGGTGGAGGTATCTTAGTCATTAAATGGGACAGATACAGCCATAATGTACATAGATATATATTAAACCAGATACAGTAATAGGAACCAGACTTTTAGTTAGATGCCTCATATTATAAAGCGACTTCTTCCAGGCAACCTCGAATGTTGTTATGGAGAAAAGTAATATGTTGGACAACATAACTACTTCACATCCTCTACACAACTCAAAGATTGTTGAAGAGATAACCTCTCAATGGAAACCTTTTCTGACACAAAAAAGGTTATAATAACACCTTCACCATTTGATAGCATTAAGGTGTCGACCATTTTTGATTGTGTAATCAATACAATAGCGATTGAGAAATGGAGGAAATAAAAATAATAATTGCTTTGACGATCGTATCGGACAATGAACACGACTATTTTTGAGCTATTGTTTAAATTGCCTTACATAGACTACTTTACGAAAATTACTATTTATACGAAAGCAAACAAGACTATTGTTGGGCTATTGTTTTAACGTAAATTGCTTTACCTACACTACTTTACGAAAATGACTATTTATACGAAAGCAAACAAGACTATTTTTGGGCTATTGTTTTAACGTAAATTGCTTTACCTACACTACTTTACGAAAATTACTATGTATACGAAAGCAAACAAGACTATTTTTGGGCTATTGTTTTAACGTAAATTGATTTACCTACACTACTTTACGAAAATGACTATTTATACGAAAACAAACAAGACTATTTTTGGGCTATTGTTTTAACGTAAATTGCTTTACATTCTCTACTTTACTAAAATTACTATTTATACGAATACAAACAAGACTATTTTGGGCTATTGTTTTAACGTAAATTGCTTTACCTATACTACTTTACGAAAATTACTATTTATACGAAAGCAAACAAGACTATTTTTGGCCTATTGTTTTAACGTAACTTGCTTTACCTACACTACTTTACGAAAATTACTATTTATACGAAAACAAACAAGACTATTTTTGGGCTATTGTTTTAACGTAACTTGCTTTACCTACACTACTTTACGAAAATTACTATTTATACGAATACAAACAAGACTATTTTGGGCTATTGTTTTAACGTAAATTGCTTTACCTATACTACTTTACGAAAATTACTATTTATACGAAAGCAAACAAGACTATTTTTGGCCTATTGTTTTACCGTAACTTGCTTTACCTACACTACTTTACGAAAATTACTATTTATACGAATACAAACAAGACTATTTTGGGCTATTGTTTTAACGTAAATTGCTTTACCTATACTACTTTACGAAAATTACTATTTATACGAAAGCAAACAAGACTATTTTTGGCCTATTGTTTTAACGTAACTTGCTTTACCTACACTACTTTACGAAAATTACTATTTATACGAAAACAAACAAGACTATTTTTGGGCTATTGTTTTAACGTAACTTGCTTTACCTACACTACTTTACGAAAATTACTATTTATACGAAAACAAACAAGACTATTTTTGGGCTATTGTTTTAACGTAACTTGCTTTACCTACACTACTTTACGAAAATTACTATTTATACGAATACAAACAAGACTATTTTGGGCTATTGTTTTAACGTAAATTGCTTTACCTATACTACTTTACGAAAATTACTATTTATACGAAAGCAAACAAGACTATTTTTGGCCTATTGTTTTACCGTAACTTGCTTTACCTACACTACTTTACGAAAATTACTATTTATACGAATACAAACAAGACTATTTTGGGCTATTGTTTTAACGTAAATTGCTTTACCTATACTACTTTACGAAAATTACTATTTATACGAAAGCAAACAAGACTATTTTTGGCCTATTGTTTTAACGTAACTTGCTTTACCTACACTACTTTACGAAAATTACTATTTATACGAAAACAAACAAGACTATTTTTGGGCTATTGTTTTAACGTAACTTGCTTTACCTACACTACTTTACGAAAATTACTATTTATACGAAAACAAACAAGACTATTTTTGGGCTATTGTTTTAACGTAACTTGCTTTACCTACACTACTTTACGAAAATTACTATTTATACGAAAACAAACAAGACTATTTTTGGGCTATTGTTTTAACGTAACTTGCTTTACCTACACTACTTTACGAAAATTACTATTTATACGAAAGCAAACAAGACTATTTTTGGGATATTGTTTTAACGTAAATTGCTTTACCTACACTACTTTACGAAATTACTATTTATACGAAAGCAAACAAGACTATTTTTGGGCTATTGTTTTTACGTAAATTGCTTTACCTTCTCTTCTTTACGAAAATTACTATTTATACGAAAGCAAACAAGACTATTTTTGGGCTATTGTTTTAACGTAAATTACTTTACCTACACTACTTTAAGAAAATGACTATTTACACGAAAACAAACAAGACTATTTTTGGGCTATTTTTACAAGGCAAATAACTTTAGCGTGGCTCAAGATCAAGCCTTTTTCCACGAGAGACCAAATGCCAAGCAGAACTATGTACGAAGTCCCGGGCATCAGCTAGTTCTAAATAAATATGGATGACGCTTGAAAAAATCGATTACTTCAAGCAATTCGATTAGAGTTATAAATGTTATGAACTAAGTTATGTAAACTCTATTGTTTTTGCTAAGTACTTACTGACCGGGTAGGACACTGACTTGTTTGCTACTGAGTCAGTGTGTGACATACAGTTTTTAGAAACGACGAGCATGTTTGCTTTGAAATGAAATTCGGGATACTTTTGCTGGGTAAGTTCGTCTTGTTTGTGATACACTACTGGCAAAAACTACAATCTTGTAATGTAGATATAAGGCCGAGGAGTAAACAGCAGAATTGTAGGTAACTATATATGTAAACAATAGAAATGTGACCAATTTCGAAAATTTCTAAGGCTTAAAACAACACATGACAGAAAACCTTCGACCAAAGTAAAATGAATGGACGGGCCTTAAGCACACAACTTCCTTAAAAATAACAAGTCAAAACGAACTTAGGCTTCAATAAGTAATTAAAAGTATGTATAATAAATTTGTTAAAAAGCGATAGCGAATATACAATACAATACAATACAATATAACTTTATTATACACCAAAAGACAAGGCAAATTTTTGCGGATATCTGGGGCGCTAGTCTCGACTTTTCGCTACAGCACTTTGCGACCGAATTCGGTCGCTATGACGCAAAAATTCGACAACGACCGAATTCGGTCGCAAAGTGCTGTAGCGAAAAGTCGAGGCTAGCGCCCCTGTATCGCATGTATTGACGAACGTACGTCTCGCACTTTTCACAGACTGAGAGTGACTGAAGCAAAGTGAGCGCCGGCGCTCACTACAAAATTATTATTATAAAATTACTTTGTATGCGTAAGTAAAACAATATGATAAAATTTTAATGGCTCGTGTACATCGAGACTTATTAACCCCACACAGTATAATTTGTTTTAGAAACGAACGCGTTTTTCAAAGTATTTTTATGTAGCTGTTTAAGAGGATAGACCTTTCGCGAGGTTTTGGCAAATTCGATATTTGAAATTGTATAGTTGTCGCTCTGTTTCTAGTGCATGCGATAGTGAGAGCTAGTGAATTGTCCTAGTTTTTTTATGAAATTTGCGTTATGGGGGTAGTCTGGGGTACCCCCTAAATCTTAACAAAATCTTTTGATTTTGGTGTTAATGACTTGGAAAACTATAATCTATGCCTCTATCTTTTGATTTTTCAAAAAAATGTCTCAGAACAACTGCCTTTTTTATCGTATTTTCGACGCAAAAGATGAATCACTTTAAGTGCCCATGCCAACGAAGATATTCCGAAATTAAACATACAAGCATTTTTTTTCACGGTGTAGATAACCTATAAAAAAATCATCGAAATCGGATAACACTTAGGGGTGAGTATCAAACTAACTTTTTGTATGGACGAGTCGGCGGTATACTCTACTCTTAAAGTTTGACAGCAAAATAATTGTATAGCGAACTTGCTCGCTGTTTAGGTGGTTCGTGTGTCCGCGGACTCAGCAATACGGCAACACGCGCGCAAAATAGAAAGGCGCATCGGTGAAAGCGCATGTCCTTGTAACGCGCACGCTTCCTGGTTAGACATTATAACATTACCTACGATTATATTTATGTATATAGGTACTAACTGTAGTTCTGGATTTTCCAAAACTGGTTTATTGTCCTTCCAGTACGCACCCACCAAGCCAAGCTGGAGGACGCTGCCAAGCCTGCCAACTGCCAACCTTTTAGAATGGCTTTTAGACATATTTTTATCTGTTTCTTATATTTGCAAAAACAAAACATAGCGGGATAGATTATGGTTTATCCAAGTGACACCAAAAACAAAAGATTTTGTTAAGATTTAGGGTGTGATAACCCGAAACGCTAATTTCATCAAAAAATTAGGAAAATTCACTATCTCTATTGCACGCAACAGGAGAAACCGAACGACATCTATACAAATTCATATATCGAATGCTTCAAAACCTAGCGGCAGGAGTATGTTCTTAACTCATATGTGTCACCCGCCATGCTACGTAATGTAGTGTTGTACACTACATTACGTAGCATGGCGGGTGAGCCTTGGCTTTAGTACCATCGATCCGATTAACCCAGTAAATAGTTCTATCCACAACCTTACTATAAGTCGCACATCGTGACATGAAGATAAGGCCCAGGTATCTACCGGACAGTTTCGACGAGCCGGCATCCGCGAAAGGAATTGCGTAACTCGACCGCACACACACTTATCGTTTAAAACTATTTGCAGAGTCTACTTTCAAAACATCGGATCAGGGCTACCTCGATGATGCTGTAAGGGGCTAATTCGAAAAAAGAGAGCGCTATATACTTTCGCGTGCAGATGAAAAGAGATGGCTTCACCGCGCGCCAGTCAAAAAATCAGATTTTTTATTTTTTTTAGATTTGAAAACCAGGAAATCAATCAAAATTCTGCGCTTGCTAACCTAGAAATTAAAATTACTTCACTATGTAGAGTACTTAATTATAAGATAAGATAACGTTTATTGCTCAGAACTGTGTATATATAGGTGTTATAAAATTATTAATTTAGACACAATAGTTTATCGCACATGCAATCTAGGCATTATAATTAGCGTGGTATTATAATAAGTGTTGCATAAAAGACTACAATATGATACATTAATAACCTTAACTTAACTTACTTCTTAACTTTAACTTAACATCTTAAGGTGCATCGTTTCGCTCAGCACGCGAAAGTCAAATTTTCTTGTGTTTTTTGTCAATTACGGCTTAATTACTCATCGAAGGTTCATGAAAACTGATTTTGCGATAATAAATAGATTGTTTCAAGAAATTACAACAATCAAAATTTCAATTTGAAAGCTAGTTTATGTACATTTCTCACCAAACCAAAAACCAAGGTGAAAGTCAGCTTATTGAGATTTGTAGCTAAACCAATGTTATCTAGGTGATCATTGTAGCCGTAATTTCTTAAAACAACTTATTTATTGGCGCAAAATTGGTTTCAATAGATCCACGATGAGTAATTAAGCTGTAATTGACAAACAATGCAAAAAAAAATGAATTTCGCGCGATGCACCTTAAACTTATACACTAGGGATTCGGAGATCTAGCGAAGAATGTGTGAAACTCGATCTCTTTTGAATGTTTTTTTTTGTAACGAAAAAAAAACGTTCGTTATTTATCTAAAGCGCTAAACTACGCAAGCGAGAAAGCCGTGGATGCGACTATTGGCCATGAGTTTACTATCGTATTAGAATTGGGTCATCTCATCCCAATTTCTCTTAGGAAAAAATATCGATAGCAATCGAACTCAACGGACTCAGTCGAAATTATTGGCATCCCTGCATATTGACCACAAACGTGTGCAGTTACACATCACGAATTTGAGAAATACAACATTCTTCGAGTAAAAGGAATACGTTTTTTGGCAAGGTCACGCTACACTGTGAAATGCTTATCGAAAACTTTATCTCTTACAAAATGAGCATAAAAGCTCCGTTTATATGAGATTACTTAAAAATTGTGAGACTGACCTTAAAGAAAACCTATGAGAGTGAAGAATACAACCCAAATGGCAGCGTATCTCTATCTTAAGTATTTATTTCGCAACATGCCTTTGTAGCAAATTGACACTATAGAAAAACAACAGACTATCGGACTTAAAATCGAACCACACTGACTTTTTATTTTCTCTTGAGTGAGTTGCAATGTAACAAGACACAAGAATAAATCTTTGCAGATGTAGATCAATTCTTAAAGTAAACTCATAATAAAACGCAAAAAAGCGATTTGTTCAATTCTTAGGGCCGAATCGCACTGCACTTCGGCAATGCTACACAGGACAAGGGTCACTAAAAATGAATCTAGGCATATACATGAAGATCGAGATCAATTCAATTGAAGTTTACTCAACAAAATGGAACACCATAATATCAAACCATTAAATTATATTCTTAAATTTTACTTATCTACAAATATAAGTAGGTATCATTCCTATCTGAAATTGTCTGTAAAGTCGTGAAAGGTTTGTCTTAAAATTTCTGGTAAAAACTTCATTCGAATTGCCAACAGACAAAACTGATTGCTTAATTGATAGTTAAGTACGTAGGTATACTTATCTGTAGACTAATCTTTCAGAAGGTGGACACCAAAACAAAAGACAAGGTACAATCACCGCAGAAACATAAAAATCTAAATTACTAAACATTATACGTAGGTATTAAAACAGGACTAAATATGCTATAATATGTAAGATTTTTGATACATTTATAATATTAGATTTAAAAAACTGCAGTTCCATACAAAATATTCGCGGATCTTGCAACAAAATGTATGGCAAAGAGAATGTAAATACTTTTTTTTTTTTTTTTTTTTTCCTCCTAAGAGGATTTTGGCGTCGCTCGTCTTATGCATTTGCCAATGTCAAGTATACATATTTATTCTCAAATTTAGTTAGATATAATCAAACAAGTCATAGTCACTGTCAAAGTCGAGCAAAGCAAGTCACGGTCAAGTCCTAGTCATGCCCCAGTAAAGTGGTGAAAACTTTACTAGAGCCTTCTATTGAGTTTTGGAAACAACACGAAAATTCACGTTTCACGACATTATACCATTTACCAACACTCGTACATGTTCACGAACACTGAACGGGTAAAAATTCACAGTTTTTACACATTAACACTCGAAATAACACAAGTAATGGAAAATAATATAATGACGCGACATGATTTCTTCACGTTCCCGCCAAAACTCCAATGTAAATACTACGATGTATGGAACAGCAGTTTTTTTTTTCCTAGCCGATTAAAAAGCACCATAGATAATATACATAGGTACTACTAACTACGTACGAGCTTAATACTCAATAAAGGCATCACCTCGTGTCCATAATCAGGTAACAGATATGACTCGCTCTCATTATTGATTATCCATTACGTGCTTACTTACATAATGTATTAAGTAATTATTGTGACTGATATAATGTAGGTAAGTGTAAAGTAATAGTTTAACGTACCACTGCCTTACTTTTGGACTGGTTTTTTTACATATTTCTGTAAAGTGATACTTACCTGCTTGCTTTATTGCACTGATTTACCTAAGGAGTATTACTTAGCATTGAATAGTCTGATGGCTCAGTGGGAGGATTTCCGCCTTCTGAGCTTTTTTTCTGTAGGTTGTAGGTTTTCATATTCATATTCATATTTATTTTAGCATTCCACAATGTATGTTGGTTGTTACTTAGTAGTTTTACATTTTGGTCACAATTGTGGACCCCGTCGGGTACCAGCAGTTTTTCCACCCAGGACAAACATTTGTGAGTTGAACATGGATGTTTGTTCTTTGTCTGTATGTTTCTATGTACTCTATATATGTATTTACAAAAAAAAAGTATTTTTGTATTCTACCAGTTCTCTGGTTTCCATAGTACAAGCTTGCTTAGTTTGGGGCTAGATGGCGTTGTGTGTGAAAAAGTTAAACAAATTTATTTATTTATCATATCAGACAGAATGGTTAGGGTGCGAATTCCAAAAAAAAAATTGTATTTTTTTTAATTTAAATAAAATCGATTGAAAACAAAAACTGTGTGAGTGCTCAGTTCGATGTACCGAACTAAAACCTCACGACCTTATATCTTGAAAACCTCTTCACCGATTTTTTTCATAAACAAAATTCTTGTTTAGAATCGAGTACTGAATGTTTATGCTAAATATTATCAAAATCAGCCGATAAATGATGCCGCAGCATGCTTCCCTCATTTTTGGGGGAAATACCCCACCAATCATAAATCGCACACGTCTAAAAAACTTTAAAAAATGGTAGAATCCATATATTGAGTTTCGTCAACATTGGTTGAAAAATGCGATCTGTACGCGAGTATAAACATACGGACATTATCAAAATCGGCCGTTGTATGGCGTCGCACCGAATTTTCCCCCTTTTTGGGAGAAATACCTCTTCAATCAAAATCTTCGACGACAAAAAATATCTACAAAGTTGTAGAACCTGTATACCAAGTTTCGTCAAGATTGGTTGAAAAATTGAGTTTTTCGATATGCGTTTACTTTCTCGATGACTTTAAAGTTAAAAATAATTTGTACGTTAAGAGCAGCGCCGTCTAGCGTCATCTAGATGGCTGCTCTTACTTCGTTCAAATCATTGATAACGTAAACGCGATCGAATAGGTAAACGCAATCACAAAATCTCGCACTCGGCACTGGTACGCGAGTACCAACTAGAGAGTGCAACCCGGTATGTTCCTCAACCCGGCCGGGCCCGGAGGAATTTGAAAACATAGTATTAAAATAAGAAACTAATAACGCAGCTAAAGTTCTAACATCGGGATACAGAAAAGTTTTTTTAATAAATAATTTGGTCATTTGGTGTGTTTGTCATTTGCTTAGTGCCAGACAAAAGCAGTATTAGAATTAATTTGTTGTCAAAGTTAACAAACGTTTCAGATTCCCGAGGTAAACGTGTTATAACAACAGAGGTTACCATGCCAACGTACATTCTACGAGTTGGCGCTCACGAGCCGCGCGCCGCGGTTTACTTACCGGGCCCGGTAAGCAAACCGAGCCGGGCCAGACCCGCCCGGGCCCGGTTTGCAATCTCTAGTACCAGAGTAATACGGACAGATGAAAACAAATTTTGCAAGTTAAAACTGAGACCTTTCGTTCACTTCCCTCACTCGGTCAATAATACTCGTTTAGACTATACGTTATATACGTTTTCTTAATTATACGGAATGGCACAGTTTGTTATTCAATCGGGTTGCTCAATTCTTTGCTCCTAATGAAGGGCTTACTGTGAACTGTGACCTTTTTTGCTAATTGCTATTCACTAACGACTAAGCGTTTACGTCTGACAAATATTTACCAACATCTTTGGAAATAAGGACAATAAAAGATATCATACTAATATGATAAATGCGAAAGTTTTTTGTGAGTATGTAAGTGCGTTTGTTCCCGTTCAACTCTGTAACGGCTGAACGGGTTTCAATGAAATTTGGTATGTTGGTAGCTTACACCCCGGATTAAAACGTAGGCTACTTTTTCTCGGAAAACTATTCGGTTTCTGTAGAATAGCGGGTGAAACCGCGGGTCGCAGCTAGTATTATAAATGCGGAAGTTTGTGTTTAAGTTTGATGTAAGTGTGTTTGTTCCCGTTCAACTCTGTAACGACTCTACGGATTTGGATGAAATTTGGTGTGGAGGTAGCTTATTCCCTGGAATAACACATAGGCTTTTATCCAGAAAAAAATAACTGTTACTGTTACTTTCAATTGATAATAAATTTTATTAATATAATGTGTGAAAATGTAACTGACTACTAATATTATTATTTTGTGATTTTGTATGAGTCTGTGTTACTTGAAATAAATTATTATTATTATTTAGAATAGCAGGTGAAAACGGGGGGCGCAGCTAGTAAGTACATAAGGTACATATAAAGGTACTAATTGTATAACCTTTTGTGATTAACAAATGATTAGGTAAATTTTAGCATTTACATTGGGCTTCGACTTAATTATGTAGAGTTGTAGAATTACCTATAATGTTTTTCTTGCTCTCATTCATCTGTTACTAATCACGCTAATATTATAAATGCGAAAGTTTGTGTGTAAGTATGTAAGTGTGTTTGTTCCCGTTCAACTCTGTAACGGCTGAACGGATTTGAATGAAATTTGGTATGGTGGTAGCTTATTCCCTGGATTAACACATAGGCTACTTTTTATCCCGAAATTTGATTTTTGTTGTCTAAATGACGACAATTGACTTGGATAAACCATACTCTTTGCCGGTATGTTTTGTTTTTTCAAAAAATGGTTATGGTATTCTAATAAAAACTACATTTATTCATCGTTTAAGCGCTAAATAACGAAGATAAAAAAAACATACAAGCATAGTTTCCACGGTGTAGATAACATATAAAAAAATCATCGAAATCGCTTAACATTTAGGGGTGGGTATCAGACACAGATCACACCCTAGATTCTGCATTCAGGACGCGAAGAAGCGCACCAAGCATCAGTCTAAATAGACTTATAAGAAACTATTCTAATTGGTTGATTGTTAGGCCTTGAGATAGCCAATGAGAACGCTTGGTCGCACTCCCCGCGACCCGCGCCTTCCTCAAACTTTGGTGACTTTTTGTAGGAACAACGAATCTCGTAATACGGTATCTAGTGTGATCTGTGGTATCAGACTACGCTTTTTGTATGGACTAGGCGGCGGTATATTAGAAACTAGCTCGCTCGTTACTCAGTACTATAAAACTAGTAGTTCGCGCCGAACTGAGACCTCGCGACCCCTATATCTTCACAACCCCTGGACCGATTCAGCTCATATTCGAATGTCCTACAAAAAAAAAGTCATGAAGATCGGATCAACGGTTCGCAAGTTATCATCGGACAAATCAAATCAAATCAAATTTATTTGGGCATTACACAAATTACAACTAAATTGTTGATCCCAGAGTCTCCCAAACTAGTCATAGACTGTGTCGGGAGCCAGTGGCCTCTCCTATTTACTACATAAGTATGCCAAAACAAAATAAGGTGAAATTTAATTTAATTTTAAATAGCCAAAGAAACAAAAAAAAAAAAAAATATAAAAGAAAACAATCTTACGTGTTTGTGTGTGTACGCGCGTGAGTGGGTATGTCTGAACGAACGTCCGTGTATATGAGTGTGTGTGGGTATCATCGCTACGTTACACACAAACATACATACAAATGCCGATTTGTCCCAGTAAACTCTGAGACCTTCGCTTCGCTCGGTAAAAAAAATGCTCCGTACCCTTAGAAAATTTAACGTATTTTGAACACACAGTTAGGAGTTTAGATTTTTATCAGGCAATGAACTGGCCATCAAGACAAGTGATTTACTATGAGAATTGTATTAATTAACATGGCCTATCTATATATGTTGATCTTAATTCATGCGATATCCGATTCAGCGTGTGATGCGAGCAGATGAAATCTTTCGTCATCTATTGTGTCGCTAATTTTCGACACTATGTCCTAAGATGTAACTATGTACCTATCGACCGCTCTACCGCTCATGTGTATACAGTATATACAAGAGCGGTTTCCGTCGAACTCACCGATTTCGTGTTGCTTCCAAAATTCCGTAAGTAGGCCTCCCTCTAGGTGGATTGACGACATCAGGAAAGTCGTGGGCAACGAGTGTTGGTGAATAGTAAAATTTTGTGAAACGTGACACTTTGTGTTGTTTCCAAAACTTCATAGATACCTCTAGTAAAGTCTCCACCACTTTACTGGGGTATGACGTGAACTTCACCGTGACTTACTTTGCTTGACTTAGACTTATTTTAATCGTGAAATATTTTACATCACTTAATATTATAATACTTGACACTGGCTAAATACACAACGTGTGGAGCCAAAACATAAGAGAAAAAAAAAACAATCGCGAGCAGTGTCTTTAGTGTAATTGCGTCGGGACGGCTGAAATTACACCACACAGATCTTTATCCAATTCTATATTTTTCAAATAGACAGGGTTTTACATAAATCAGTTTTACTTCAGGCTGATTCCAAGAGATTACCTGCGCCCGCACAATATTTTGTCTGATTTGTATTAATAACGATTTATGATGTGTGAAGGCTGGTATTGCCCGCTAACACTCGGCCATCCTGAACCTGCGATCGCGTCCCGCGTCGCTCTGTATTCTTCTCCGTGGTGTCCCATTTCTGTAATGCAAATAAATTTGGGCAGCAGTATAATGTAAGAAAACACAAATAATCAGTGAACAAACAGTGATAATTGATATTTAGAATTATTATGACAGCAAATTAGTCGTGACTTTGGCTGGTTCTTAAATATTTTATAATTAATTTATGGCCATTTTATCACACAGCTTAACATAATATGTTGTCTTATTATTATTTTTAATGTTGGATATTATGTCACACAGATCACACAGTTTAATATTTTATTCTCGTTCCGTCACACAGATCACACAGTTTAATGTTTTTCACACAGTATAAAATGTTATCCACACAGCGTATAATGTCACACAGTATAAAATGTGTATCCACAGAGCGTATAATGTCACACAGTATAATATGTATCCACACAGCATATTATATCACACAGTATAATATGTATCCACATAGCATATTATGTCACACAGTATAATATGTATCCACACAGCATATTTTGTCACACAGTATAATATGTATCCACACAGCATATTATATCACACAGTATAGTATGTATCCACACAGCATATTATATTACACAGTATAATATGTATCCATACAGCATAATATTATGTCACACAGTATTTATTAATTGCATTGACGTATTGATCGTTATAATATATTGAGGTGTTAATGATTCCCGTTTTACCATTCAGATCACATATTTTATTATCATACATTTTACAATCATTTAGTATTATTATTCTATTATCATTACATCTTGATATTATCCATTAGTTACCCTTAGTTAATTATTAATCGTATCTTAACAAGTTAACAACATTATGTCACAATTACTTTTATTAGTGTACTCAGTTGTATTTTTTTTTTTTTGCTTATCTACAATCAATTATTTCCTTCATATCATCGGTTCAATAAACTGAATTCTGTGTACAATTGTGAATTTTATTTACTTACATATTTTTTATTTTTATTTATTTTTTAACTCTCTAGAAGATCAATTAAGTCATCTCTATCAATATCTCGATCACTACTTGAGCTGTCTTCGTCAGACATAGTAGTGTTATATGGCCTGAGGCTTTCACCTGGCACTACTGCTTCAAACTTTTTGTATCCTTTCATACCCTTGATACTTGAAATAGTGTAACGGTCCAATTCGTGGTCCGTTTTACAAACTTTGTAAGGACCAGTGTAGGCACCAGTTAGTTTTTTAGTGACTTTGGCAGTATTATCCCTAGTAATTCCACCTTTCCATAAAACAAGCTGCCCCAATGAATATTTCCGGCATTTCTTATGCTTCCTATCGAACCTTTCCTTCATCAACGTCATATTCCTATCTATACGCAATTTAGCAGTTGCTCGTCGTGCAGCCAATTCGTCAAGGGCATCAACATTATCCATTTCGTCACATGGGTACGCCGGTAACAGCGAATTTCTGTGACCAAACATAAGATTAAAGGGCGAAAACCCAGTGGTGGAGTTGACTGTGTTATTGATACCCCAGACTACGCCTGATAATTGTTGATCCCAAGTACATTCACTGTCGGACATAGTATTCAAGCCGTTCAGTAAAGTACGATTCACACGTTCAACTTGACCGTTTGAGCGAGGGCTTGCTATAGCGTTCAAGACGTGTTTGAACTGTATTTCCTCTGCGAACTCCTTAAAATAGCGACTTGTAAATGCTTTACCCCTATCTGTAACCACTCTTTTTGGATTGCCGAATTGGTTGATGATCTCCTTTATCAGTCTTATAGTTTCTATTGAACTACAGCTTTTTGCTGATCTGGCAAAAACAAACTTTGTAAAGGAGTCAATGACTACCAACACATAAGCATTTCCAGATCGAGTTTTGACGAAGGGCCCCAAATGATCAGCGTGCAGTGTATGCATAGGAGCAGCTTCTTTGCTGATAGGATGAAGTTCACCCTCAATTTTCCCGTAGTTGCCTTTCGCAAAGGCGCAATGCAGGCATGATTTTATATACTTGCGTATGAAACGTGTCATTCCAGGGAACCAGAACTGTTCCTTGATGGCTTTTTCGCATCGATCGAATCCGGGGTGCCCTATTTGGTCATGGAATCTCAGAAGCAGACCATATTTACCCAGCTTTGGGATAACAAATCGATCTCCTCCTAAGGTTTTCCTATACAGGAGATTTTCCTTGACACAATAATTGGATACAATATCATGATTTGACGTGCCTGCATGGAGTTGCGTAAGTATGTTTTGGATATTGTCATCCTGTAGCTGCAATGTTAGTAACCAGTCGGATCTGTCTATCATCAGTACATTACTAAGCACAGGGTTTCTGCTCAGAGCATCGACATGTTTCATCCTCTCCCCTGGCCTGTACTCAATTTGCAAGTCAAAGTCCTGTATTGTCAACCACCAGCGAGCGATGCGTGGAACTAAGTCCTTCTTAGTAAGTGTGGTTCGTAACGCTGCGCAGTCAGTTATGACCTTGACAGGTATCCCTGTGAGGTATATGCGGAATCGCTTTAAGGATTCAACGACAGCTAACGTTTCTAACTCATAGCTGTGATAGACACCCTCTTCTCGAGTGGTGACCCGGCTAAAGTAAGCGATTGGCTTCAAACTACCGTCCTCCTGATATTGCATCAAGATCCCGCCTAACCCCAGCCGGCTAGCATCAGTATGAAGCTCGGTAGTAGCATCTTTGTTGTAAATACCCAAAACAGGTCTTTCCGTCAATTTTTGCTTTAATTCTTGGAAAGCATGTTCTTGCTCAGCTCCCCAAATCCAAGGAGCATTCTTTTGGGTCAATTGTGTTATAGGCCGCGCAATTTCAGCAAATCCACGAACAAATTTCCTAAAATATGATGCCAATCCAATAAACTGACGCACTTCATGGACGTTAGATGGTCTTTTATAGTTTGTGACACAGTTTATTTTAGCTTGCCCAGGTTGTATCGTACCAGCAGTGATTTCGTGGCCCAAATAGTTGGCACTCTTTTTTAAAAACGAGCATTTGTTTAGATTTAATTTAAGATGAGCGTCAGATAGCAGACTTAAAGTCCGCTCTAACAATTTTAGTCCTGCATCCACTGATACAGTTGGTAGCGTAACATCATCCAAATAAAGTGCAATATCATTACTGATCGTTCCTAAGACCATTTTTATTAGTCGCGAAAATACTGCTGGAGCATTAGCTAGGCCAAATGGCATTTTTATGTATTCGTATTGGCCTGACGGTGTCACAAATGCCGTCTTGCTGATAGAATCCTTTGCCATTGGCACTTGGTGATACCCCTGAGCGAGATCTAGCGTAGTAAAGTAAGCTTTTCCACTTAATTTTGATACTTGGTCTTCTATATGTGGCAAAGGAAACCGGTCTTTGACTGTGCGTGCATTTAAAGCTCTATAATCTACGCAAAGTCTGTAGTCGCCTCCCTTTTTTTTAACTAATACTACGGGACTCGAGTAGTCTGATGATGATTCTCGAACTACCCCTGCCTGTATAAGTTCTTGAATTTTGTCATTGACAATTTGATTTTCCTTGTGTGAGAGCCTATAAGGTTTAAAGTACACTGGTTGATCCGTAGTAGTATGTATGTGCATTTCTATGAGATCGGTACAGCCTAAATCTTTGTTGTCTCTGGCGAAAGTATATACAAACCTATTGAGAAGTTCTAATAGGCGCTCTCTATCATTGTTGTCTAGTTCCCCAGCATCGATATCTGATATTTGTATAGCAGGTGTTGTTTGGCAAGGCGGTTGGTTCGAGCTGTTCACGGTCAACACATTGTAGTCACTATACTTACCTTCCGTTACAGTTTCTGCCCTTGCTATCAATTTATCTGCTGGCCATTGAATAACATCATGTCCAAGGTTGATAACTTTCATGTGACATTTATTAACATCGATAATTGATGGAGGTATGATGTATGCCGTATTACCTAAATCGAAATAAACGGCGTTGCTTAGAAGAGACAGCTGGTCATCACTAGTAACACCACCTACATAGACTTCGAAACACATCACACTTTCTCTCGGTATGGTTAAATTGTGTCTCAGAAAAACCGGAAATTTACTGATATAATCAATATTTTTCAATTGTATTGAGCTAAGCGCACTGTGTAAGTTCGTGGCAGTCACAAAGGTCACTGAGTTTGCTGTAGTTACTAAACTGACGTTTTCCTGATTTATCATGGGCTGCCCCATAATTAAGTCCACCTCAGACAGATTACAATCTGTTATCTCTACATCTCCACTAATCACCATATTATCAATCTCAACGTTAATATTCGCCTTGCCTAACGATCGAACACATGCACTTCCAAACCCCCTCATAACTGCGTCTGATGGGTTTAGCTTTAGTTTTAGATAGTTGGATAGTGCTAGCGTGATAATATTCAATTGACTGCCCGTGTCTATGTATGCAGTTAACTGGAAACCATTTACACATACTAATTTTTTGTACAAGTCTTGATACACGTTATAGGTTACATAAAGAATACCGCTAACCTTTTCTGTACGTTGTTGCGAAGAAGAAGATCCGAACCAGCAGCTTGCAGTCGTGTGTCCCAGTCGCTGGCAGTTGTCGCACCGAAGTTGAGATCTGCAATCGCGGGCCTCGTGTCCTGGTCGGCGGCAAGAGTAGCAAACCTTCGGCTGAATTGGCTGTCGCATTATAGTAGAACCTCCGGTTGTTGTAGTATAACTCGCGCTGATATTACTCCCAGCATTACCGCGTCTCCAGGTTGACCTCCTTGAAGTACTAGCCGCCTCGACGCTTCTGTAATTCTCTAGTGACGACAGGTAGCCAAAATAGAGCTCTTGTGGCGTATCGCACTGAAAAGCCTTAGCGTTTGCTCGAATTTCTGCAGGCAGACCTCTGATAATGCAAGAAATAGCATCCTCACCTTCGATTTTGCATTTTTTTATCAATGACATTTTTGTGTGAAAGTATTTAGTCATGGTTTCTGCATCGGTTTTTGTTCTGGATAGCATTTCCTCCAAGCGGTCAACAAAGTCGGTTGATCGAGGAAAAGCGGTACGTAATGCTAGCTTCCAATCATCCCAAGTGAGGTTATAATCTTCTAAGTCATCATACCAATCCCTGGCAGATCCTCGCAGGCGAATTTGCATCACGAATTGACGATCTTTGCTGTTCCATCCGTAAATATCACCAAGCTGGTCGATTTTGTGCAGCCAATTGACAACATTACTTGTTTTCTCGTCTGGTCGAAATTTTGGTATCATTTCTGCGTCTATCTGCGTAATGCGTCTTCTTTTCGGCTTACCGGATTCACCAAAGAAAAAATTTTCTTCATTTTCGTCGTGTGTGGGACTTGATGAAGATTCGCTTGAATTAAGTTTTCTTTTTCCAAGGCCTTGTAGGTATGGGCCGGACATTTTTTTGAATCCCACTTCTGAGGTGTAATTGCGTCGGGACGGCTGAAATTACACCACACAGATCTTTATCCAATTCTATATTTTTCAAATAGACAGGGTTTTACATAAATCAGTTTTACTTCAGGCTGATTCCAAGAGATTACCTGCGCCCGCACAATATTTTGTCTGATTTGTATTAATAACGATTTATGATGTGTGAAGGCTGGTATTGCCCGCTAACATTAGTGATAATGATCTAGGAAGCAGCAAAACAAAGTAAAGCCGTTGCGCAAGCGCCGCGGAACGGACAGTCGCAGCCATTGTTGATATCAAGATATCCGCAGACTTCCGGGCGCTTCCGGTCCGTCTTTACAGTATCACCAATTTATTGGCACTGCGACACGGATTGGAATGAATGTCTACAGCATTTTTTTTTTTTAAGTATAAAAATGTAACAAATAGTAGGCATCTTTAAGAGATTTACTAATACAAAAGAGTAAGATAGCAATAAGTTATTTCAAATAGGTACGCAAGTGTTTTCCACCTATATAGCTTCTTCATGGGGAATACGCCCCGATGAAACAAAAAAAAAAAAAAATTCTTAATCCCTTGGGTGGCAGACCGACCACCTCGTGGTGTGCGTTGTTTTTAACCGACTTCCAAAGAAGAGGATAAAGTTTTCAATTTTAATTTTTCAATAAGTGGCGGACGGCCACGAGACGGTCGATCGTCAAACATCGAAGTATTGGCAAAAAAAATCTGCAACTTGCCAAAAAACAGGAAAATGGCGGCGAAGTTCAAGACTTAACAGAGCGGTAAGTTTTTATCGGTGTACCTAATATTTTTGTTCTAGCAAATTCGATACTACCTAAGTAATTGGTCGGTGTTTAAGTATACTTACTTACGTTGGATTAAAACTGTTTTGGTTTTATTTGCGGCCTGGATTTTCGATTAATGCTGTTTCGCGTGTGCCTAGATTCTGCGGTTTCGACAGACTGCAGCTATTAAATCTAGAAAGGCAGAATTAGACTAGACAGTCATTTTAGTTATGATTTCTGGTTACTAATATTATCTACACAATTTATAATTTGTTGACTTATTGTCTTCATTATATTGCATACTAGCTGTTACCTACGACTTCGTTCGCGAGGAACTACAAAAAAAAGTAGCCTATGTCAGTATCCGATCCTTAATGTATATCTATGCAAAAATTTAGCTTGATCCGTTCAGCCGTTTAGACGTGATAACGCGACAAACACCCAGACTGAAAGACAGATAGAGTTACTTTCGGATTTATAATAATAGGACTTTATTTTATTTAGGTACCTATATATATAAACTATATACAGGGCTATAAGGAAATGGTATGTTAAGCCGAAAAGGGTTCCTAGTGTTCATCATCATGAACAACTTTTACTATGGGACCAACACTGAAATCGAGAAAAAAACACAGCTGTGCAATAGAATGTCAATGACACTATAATTATTTCGTACTCCTTACTTAAGGCCTAGCCTACCTCCATATTTTAAAGTCTAGTAAGTGGTCTACTTAAAAAAGTGTACGTAATGTTACATTGCTTAAAATTTATTTAAAACTGCGTCAATTTGCGTCCTTCTAATTTGGTAATGGAATTGCAGCATTCGTAGTAAGTATATAATATACTTATGAGCATTTTGCTTTCGAATAATGAGTACAATATGACGAAGTTTTTTTTTTGATTTTGATTATAACAAAAATATATGAAAGTATGGTTTCCGGTTACGATAACAGATTGTAGTGGTTGGACTCTTTCGCAAAGTCCGTCCGGGGAACTAGTTTCAGCGCCTTTGTAACGCGTGACGCTTACCATCAGGCTAGCGTCTCGCTCATCTCCGGATGCCTGTCCGCAGTGGCGGACTTACACATTTTTGGTGCCATTACTTCTATGCCTCTACAATTGCCAGTACCTAGTATATTTTTGTAATTTAGGGAAAATTGAAACTTTATGAAACATAAGTAGTTGTTTTCAAAAATAGTACAAAATATTAGGCTTACGCCTAGGATGGCAGAATTTAGAAGCGGCAAATTAGGGAATCGATTTTGTTTTAAATTAACCACAAACTTAATTTTATAAAGTAGGTACTTAGGTCTCAAAATTCCCGCCCTTCAATCCCTCCCCAAAAAACCCCTTCAATCTGCCGTCCTGAGTGTGTTTGTAATGTGTGGCCCTGGCCCCTGGGCCTACTCAGCTTGCTGGTAGCTCTTTATTGTTCACACCAGAAATTACATACACAATTCAAAAAACTACTTAAAACGAGTGTAACAATTGGCGGCCTTATCGCTTAAAGCGATCTCTTCCAGGCAACCTTAGCATGCAGAGGATTTAGAAGGAAGAGGTAAGGGACGGGTTGTGCTCGTATAAAGGCCTAAGTAACGCACAGAAAAAATAGACATACTTAGCTACATAATAAAACTACATCATATACTACCATAGACAAAATACAGGAGTAAATTAACTCTTGTAAAGTTTCGTGGATATTAATAAAAAAAAAAAATGCTGGTCAATCCGCCCCTGCCTATCCGCCATGAAACAGGCTATTTACAATGTATTAAATGTATAGATACTGTTATTTGTTTGAAATTTTTAATTAAGGACAGTCTGAAATAAATTATAAAAATTAAACGCCTGCACTAGACACATGTATTTCTGCAAATTGCGTCACTTAGCGGTTCCCAGCCCACTATTGTGTTACCCTGTTTCTGTTAAACTCCATCTTTATAGATTCGTACTTGACCCCGTGATATCAGCCCGTTCCCACACCTACACGACGCCTACTATACACGTCTTGGACATTTTGTAAGTATTTTTTGAGGCTGTGAATTGTCCTAACAAGCTATCTGCCATCTTCTGCGTACCATAAAAAGCCCTTGCAAAATACTTACTCAGCTCTTTCGTAATAACACGACCTTAAAATGTAATTCATCATCATCATCAGCCAGAAGACGTGCACTGCTAAACAGACAATTTAATTAGACACGTTGAAACTCGTTGGAGATACGATTCAGGTAGTACGACCCACGGGTCACAAAATACAAAGTAAGTTTTGAGATCAAAAATGAATTCAATGCGTGTTGGTGGGTGATGTTTAAAAATAAGTCGTGGTAGCTCAGCACGCACATATTCGTGGGTCGCGGGTTCGAAGCAGGACGGGCCCGTACGAACGACTTCTTCGGAACTTAAGATATGCACGGATATACTTACCACTTTCTTTTCGGTGAAGGAAAAACATAGTAAGGAAACCAGCATATTTTCGCAGAAGAAATTCAATGGCATATGGGAATCGGCCTACCCGCAGTGTGCCATAGCGTGGTTGATATGGCCCAAACCCTTTGAGGCTAGGCCGATATCCCAAAGGCTGATGCAAATGTTTAAAAAGTGGAACGCACAATTTAATCAGGGTACCTATACTTAAATTGGTATTAACCTCAATATTGGTATTAATCCGCGTGTTTCCGTCGCCTACATTTCTCTGAACAAAAGCGTATCTAAAATCTGGAGAGCTGATATATTTGGAAAATGTGTTTTAGATGAAACCAACTACCTAGTACCTACTTTTCCTAACCCACCACTTCAAAATGTACCAGAATATGTACCAAACTGGCTTCCGGTCTTAGTGCTTAAACATGTTCTGTGATCCGATCAGAAGAAACTGGCGCAAGATAGCTTGTTAAATACGGACTCACCGTTTATGGTAGCTGGTTACTGAAAAGGTTGCGTTAAACAGTACTTAGTTACGAAAGACTACGCAGATAAATTAACCACTGCTCATTATCTTAACTCTGACTTCAAGATTAATTAATCAATGTATGCTATTCAAGCGGTTGAAAAATTTAAATAGCTAAGACAATGCGGACGACTGAAATACAAAGCTTTTTGGTCCAAGGCGAGTTGCGGTAGACCGAGATGTATCATTACGTATGTACAGATGAATAAGTATGAGAGTCATACACATAAAAAAACCATCTATTGCCCACTGAGGTAATACCACAATAGCACAGATCACACTGGATACCGCATTACGAGATTCGTAGTTCCTACAAAGTCACCAGTTTGAGGGACGCGGGGAGTGCGACCGAGCGTTCTCATTGGCTATCTCAAGGTTACGCCTAAGTACTCGCACCTAACAATCAACCAATGAGAGTAATTTATTATAACTTTATTTAGACTGATGCATGGTGCGCTTCGAGCGTCCTGAATGCAGAATCTAGGGTGTGATCTGTGCACAATTTTACTTGTAATAGGATAATTGAAACAAAAACTTACTTTCATACTCACGTATTTGATAGCGAAATACTTAAAAAAAATATCTAATACAGGTCAGCAAACAAGCTGACGGTCCACCTGATAGTAAGCAAACCGCTGCCTTTGGACACCTGCAACACTATAGTGTTGTCTTTATCAAGGAACTCAAAAATAAAAACCTAAAATTATCACAATAAAAAATTTATTATCTATATAACGTAACATCGGACCATAACCGTTATGTGAATTTTATACATTGTGTAAAATAGTATAATAACTATAGGCTATACATGGCATTGCAGATATTTTCCAAAATATATAGCATTATTATGTTACGTAGAAATACATGATAGAATTTCGTGAACTTCATCAAGTATTGTTGACATACAATTAAGTGCAGAAATTAGTTATTCGATTTACAACTGCTATATTGAAGGAAAACATCTAAAAGTGACATTCCGATGTAAGCAAAGTCGCGATTACCTTACCCCCGAATACTGAAACGCTTGTTGACTTTGACAACAGATTAATTCTAATGCTGCCTTTGTCTGGCACTAAGCAAATGACAAAGGCAGCAACAGACTTAATCTGTCGTCAAAGTTAACAAACGTTTCAGTATTCGGGGGTCCATCACCTAACAATACGTCAAGGCGAAACAGCAATGGGACGAAATTAAAACATTTTTGAATTTCACTCTACAATTTGGTAATCGTTTTTTTTTAGCGCGAAATGCGTCAAAACTTTCTTAAGATGCCTATAGTCGTGATACAGCTATTTCACTCGCACATTTGCAAGTACTTGTAGATAGCGTGTGAATTTCCAAAAACTATGTTGTATCTATCATTTCATCAAAAATTGAAATTATTAAATTATTTCAAAGGAATTTTAGCTCTCATATCTTTTAATTTGACGAAATAAATAGAAAAAACAGCTTTTTTTATTTTTTGATAACTTTAAATTTTAAAGTTTCTTTAAACTTTTGTAATCTTATGAACAGACAGGACATATTAAATAAACTATTATGATATTATCACCAATAGATTTTTTATCTTCAATAATGTGAAAACGCGAGAGCGAGACAACGGTGGAGGCCCTTAAGAGGCGGAATACTTGTAAGTACTTACGCTTGATTATCTCGTGCGAACATCGGAATGCCACCTAAGTCCAAGTTAATTTTAAATCGCCCACAAATTTTCTAAAATCTAAAAATTACTTGTGATACACAAATACACTAATTGCAAAGTTTTATGTATTTGTTTTTTTTTTCAGATAAAGGGCGAATCAAAATTATCTTGAATCTTTAAAGCTCGAGTCACATAACAACGGGCAGCATTGAAATGTGAACTACAATCATGGCCTTTATGTCGGTAGTACCATTGATGGTACAAGTGACACTAAATTAGGATCAGTATACAAAGTTGTGTCACTTGTACCATCAATGGTACTAGTCAAGTTGTTCGCAACCAGTATTATGCTGAGCAGGAACCTGTTTGTGGTTAAAAACAATGTGTATTAGGTCTTTTATTTTCTTATCTACCTTTTTGTTTTTGATTCTTGTGTACAATTTGTTTTATCCATAAATAAAAAATTGTCTATTGTCTACTGTACTACTGACATAAAGGCCAATTATGTCATATAGAGCGAGAGCTCCCAAAGTAAAACTACATCGAGTTGGTCGTTTGAAATAAACGCGACGTGAATCAAGTTTATCATACGAAATTCTGCTCTGTCTAACACAATATAGGGCTCATATTTCACCGGGCCCAGTGTGATGTGAATCTAGCTTAAACCGGGTGTCTAAAAGACGAGAAGCAAAACAATATAAATGAATACATAATCGTAAAATAGGTTAATCTATTATGGAAAGACATAACCTTTCGAGATGGGTGTTCAATTTCATTTCATCACAAAAAAAAATGTACAAACAAAACGAAACACAATGGACAAACAAATTTATACAGAACAAATGCAAATCTGGAACAAACACGGGACGCAAAAAAAAACTAGTGACACCAAACTGTCGAGCGAAGTACGAAATCCTTCGACTTCTGATGAAGAGTAATGGCCTGTGAAGCTTTTAAGTTAAGGTGCAAAGTTTCGCTCGTCGCGCGAAATTAAAATTTTCTTGGGTTTTTGTCAATTACAGCTTATTACTCATCGTGGATTTATTGAAACCAATTTTGCGCCAATAAATAAGTTGTTTTAAGAAATTACGGGTAAGACGATCACCTAGATAACATTGGTTTAGCTACAAATCTCAATAAGCTGATTTTCATCTTGGTTTTTGGTTTAGTGACAAATGTACATAGACTAGCTTTCAACTTGAATTTTTGGTTGAAGTAATGTATTAATTATCGCAAAATTAGTTTTCATGAACCTACGATGAGTAATTAAGCTGTAATTGACATAAGAACGCAAGAAAATTTGAATTTCGCGCGCTGAGCGAAACGTTGCACCTTAAGGTCCTTCGACTTTCATACAAAACTATCGACGCCTTTTTAGGCGTCCTACTACGATTTTGAACTGGGCATGACTTAACATAGGTCTAATTTGGCCTCTAAGTATCGCAAAGTCGATAATTTAAAATGTTCATGGCTAGGAAATACCATTTTTCAACCCAATAATTACGACAAATTTTACGAATGTAGTGGTGTGTTCTTTACATGCGAATCATGCGATCATGGTGTGCGTGAAATATTGATGTGTGGGTGCATCTTGCAAAAATCGTGTACACTGGTTGTGCCGCGCGCGCGTCACGCGGTTTACGCGACGTTGCCAGCTTGTCGGAGCGTGTGTGAGCGAGACTAGGTATCCTTACATCGCGGCTTAGTCCGCGCGCGGCCTTCGATAATTGCGACGTTGCGAGATTCGGTATCGGTGTGCAGTGCAGTGTTTGATTTGGTTACCTAATCTATCTATACCAATATTATAAAGAGGAAAGATTTGATTGTTTATTTATTTCATTGTTTGTTTGTTTGCATTGAATAGGCTCCGAAACTACTGAACCGATTTGAAAAATTCTTTCGCTGTTGGGAAGCTTCACTATCCCCGGGTGACATAGGTTATATTATATTTTCAAAAAAATTAGGGATCCTTACTAAAACTCCAATAATGTAAACCAAGATGATGTATTTCGCGTGCACTGCGGAAACTATTGATGATGAAAGAATAGTCTATACCAATATAATAAAGAGGAAAAATTTGATTGTTTGTTTGTTTGCATTGAATAGGCTCCGAAACTACTGAACCGATTTGAAAAATTCTTTCACTGTTGGGAAGCTACACTATCCCTATACTATATTATATTATATTTTTTAAAAATTTGGGATCCTTACTAAAACTCGAATAATGTAACCCAAGATGTAAAAAAAAATACCTAAAATATCCTTTACATCGCGTGCGTTGCGACAACTATTGATGATGATAGAATAATCTATCTATACCAATATTATAAAGAGGAAAGATTTGATTCTTTGTTTGTTTGTTTATTTGCATTGAATAGGCTCCGAAACTACTGAACGGATTTGAAAAATTATTTCGCTGTTGGGTAGCTTACCCGTTTTCATCATGCTCCTCCTTTTTTTTTAACTTTACAAGTCGACCTAAACGATCCAGCCATACCCAATTGCAGGACCGCCCCGCGGGCCCGCACGCGGCCCGTGCAGCCTCGCGAAATACTAGTTTATATGTATAAAAATGAACCCCTATTCTTGTATTTTGAGGACTTTGACATAGGTAACCATTTATAAATTTTTAGGGTTCCGTAGTACTACAAGGAACCCTTATAAGTTTGTCATGTCCGACTGTCTGTCTGTCTGTCCGTCTGTCTGTTTGAATCCTTTACGGCCCGCACCGGCTTCGCACGTGTATATAACAAAAAAATAAAAATTATAATACACACACAAAACCCTTCTATTTGCGTCAAGTTACAAAAAAAATATATATATAAAGAAAGCTAAAAAGCTTCCCAACAGCGAAAGAATTTTTCAAATCGGTTCAGTAGTTTCGGAGCCTATTCAATGCAAACAAACAAACAATCAAATCTTTCCTCTTTATAATATTTATTTTTGGTGTGACTAACTAATAACCCCATATCTAAAATTTGTTGGAATTCGGCATTTCTGAGTATGGGGCTCGGTGCGCGCTCCATCAGTGCCAGGAAAAATAATTCAAAATTACGGGGAAAAAAATTCACCTCAATAATGATGATGAATGTGGTTTTTGCATTTTTATGTATGATCTCGTTGCGCGCACGCTCACTGATCCCGGGAAGAATATTGAAAAAATTCTGAAAAACTTCCTTCTTAGTGAAATAATAGATTTTTTGTAAAAGGTGCCTATATAGGTAGGTGGTAAGGTGGTAGATAGAGGTATATGAAAATATTGGATATTTCGTGCTGCGCGATTGAAATATGTGCATAATACTAATAATACCTACCTACCTACCAACAAACCAACCAACCAACCTACCTACCTACCTACCTACCTATTAGTTAGTTAGTTTTGTGTGTGGTGTTTGTTGTGTTGTTTGATAACTTATTTTGTAAAAAAATAGCACAAAAAGAACAAAAATCTACAAAAACAGTAATTTTCAAATGAGGATTGATCCTTCGTCTCATTGACACACTACAAAACGAAGCATAATGAAAATCCGTCCACTCGACCGCTCGGCCAGTCGAACTGATAGGTGGAACGCCGAAAATCGGGTACTCAATTTCGTATTTGCTTGTAACCGTTTTGAATTCGCATGTGATTCGGTCATAGATTTAAAATTCATCATCATCATCATCAGCCTGTTCCATATCGTACCGAGATTTCTTACCCATTTTTCATAGCAATGGGGAGATTTCTACCCGTCCAGCTGCGATTTTCATTTGCGGTCATAGATTTAAAATTCATCATCATCATCATCAGGCTGTTGATAACGTACAGAGATTTCTTGCCCATTTTCATGGCGATGGGGGATTTCTACCCGTCCAACTGCGATTTTAATTTTCGGGCATAGATTTAAAATTCATCATCATCATCAGCCTGTTGATAGCGTACAGAGATTTCTTGCCCATTTTCATGGCGATGGGGGGGATTTCTACCCGTCCAACTGCGATTTTCATTTGTGGTCACAGATTTAAATATCATCATCATCATCATTAGCCTGTTCCCTATCGTACCGAGATTTCTTACCCATTTTCATGGCGATGGGGGATTGGTACCCGTCCAACTGTGACCTTCGTCGTTTATCGGTCATAGATTTTAAGGATCATTATCATCATCATCCGCCTGTTCCCTATCGTACCGAGATTTCTTACCCATTTTCATAGCAATGGGGGGATTTCTACCCGTCCGACTGCGTTTTACATTTGCGGTCATAGATTTAAAATTTTCCATCATCATCATCAGCCTTCTCCCTAACGTAACGAGATTTCTTAAAAAATACATAAAATGATTAAATTAAAAAATATTTTATTTTACTAGAATACCTTTGCCAAAATTCGTAAAGGTCGGTCCAGCCGTTTTATCGTGAACAGATAACAAACAGAAAGACAGAGCTACTTTCAAAATTTATAGGATACTAGATGCGCCCCGCGGTTTCACCCGCGGTATAAACTCTGTAATGGCTGAACGGATTTGGATGAAATTTGGTATGGAGGCTACCATACCTAAATTTGGCTACCTCCATACCAAATTACATTAAAATCCATGCAGCTGTTACAGATTTGAACGGGAACAAACACACTTACATACTAACATACCTACTTACATACACACAAACTTTCGCATTTTGGTGTGACTAAGTAATAACCCCATATCTAAAATTTGTTGGAATTCGGCATTTCTGAGTATGGGGCTCGGTGCGCGCTCCATCAGTGCCAGGAAAAATAATGCAAAATTACGGGGAAAAAAATTCACCTCAATAATGATGATGAATGTGGTTTTTGCATTTTTATGTATGATCTCGTTGCGCGCACGCTCACTGATCCCGGGAAAAATATTGAAAAAATTCTGAAAAACTTCCTTCTTAGTGAAATAATAGTTTTTTTGTAAAAGGTGCCTATATAGGTATAGGTACCTATATAGGTAGGTGGTAAGGTGGTAGATAGAGGTATATGAAAATATTGGATATTTCGTGCTGCGCGATTGAAATATGTGCATAATACTAATAATACTTACCTACCTACCAACAAACCAACCAACCAACCTACCTACCTACCTACCTACCTACCTATTAGTTAGTTAGTTTTGTGTGTGGTGTTTGTTGTGTTGTTTGATAACTTATTTTGTAAAAAAATAGCACAAAAAGAACAAAAATCTACAAAAACAGTAATTTTCAAATGAGGATTGATCCTTCGTCTCATTGACACACTACAAAACGAAGCATAATGAAAATCCGTCCACTCGACCGCTCGGCCAGTCGAACTGATAGGTGGAACGCCGAAAATCGGGTACTCAATTTCGTATTTGCTTGTAACCGTTTTGAATTCGCATGTGATTCGGTCATAGATTTAAAATTCATCATCATCATCATCAGCTTGTTCCATATCGTACCGAGATTTCTTACCCATTTTTCATAGCAATGGGGAGATTTCTACCCGTCCAGCTGCGAATTTCATTTGCGGTCATAGATTTAAAATTCATCATCATCATCATCAGGCTGTTGATAACGTACAGAGATTTCTTGCCCATTTTCATGGCGATGGGGGATTTCTACCCGTCCAACTGCGATTTTAATTTTCGGTCATAGATTTAAAATTCATCATCATCATCAGCCTGTAGATAGCGTACAGAGATTTCTTGCCCATTTTCATGGCGATGGGGGGGATTTCTACCCGTCCAACTGCGAATTTCATTTGTGGTCACAGATTTAAATATCATCATCATCATCATTAGCCTGTTCCCTATCGTACCGAGATTTCTTACCCATTTTCATGGCGATGGGGGGATTGGTACCCGTCCAACTGTGACCTTCGTCACAGACCTTCGTCGTTTATCGGTCATAGATTTTAAGGATCATTATCATCATCATCCGCCTGTTCCCTATCGTACCGAGATTTCTTACCCATTTTCATAGCAATGGGGGGATTTCTACCCGTCCGACTGCGTTTTACATTTGCGGTCATCGATTTAAAATTTTCCATCATCATCATCAGCCTTCTCCCTAACGTAACGAGATTTCTTAAAAAATACATAAAATGATTAAATTAAAAAATATTTTATTTTACTAGAATACCTTTGCCAAAATTCGTAAAGGTCGGTCCAGCCGTTTTATCGTGAACAGATAACAAACAGAAAGACAGAGCTACTTTCAAAATTTATAGGATACTAGATGCGCCCCGCGGTTTCACCCGCGGTATAAACTCTGTAACGGCTGAACGGATTTGGATGAAATTTGGAATGGAGGCTACCATACCTAAATTTGGCTACCTCCATACCAAATTACATTAAAATCCATGCAGCTGTTACAGATTTGAACGGGAACAAACACACTTACATACTAACATACCTACTTACATACACACAAACTTTCGCATTTTGGTGTGACTAAGTAATAACCCCATATCTAAAATTTGTTGGAATTCGGCATTTCTGAGTATGGGGCTCGGTGCGCGCTCCATCAGTGCTGCCAGGAAAAATAATGCAAAATTACGGGAAAAAAAATTCACCTCAATAATGATGATGAATGTGGTTTTTGCATTTTTATGTATGATCTCGTTGCGCGCACGCTCACTGATCCCGGGAAAAATATTGAAAAAATTCTGAAAAACTTCCTTCTTAGTGAAATAATAGATTTTTTGTAAAAGGTGCCTATAGGTATGGTACCTATATAGGTAGGTGGTAAGGTGGTAGATAGAGGTATATGAAAATCTTGAATATTTCGTGCTGCGCGATCAAAATATGCACATTATACTAATAATACCTACCTAGCCACCAACCAAGCAACCAACCTACCTACCTACATACCACAGATGAACTACATACCTACCTATAAGTTAGTTTTGTGTGTTGTAAATAACAAATAACAAACAACAGTACCTACTATGGACTAAATTAATCTAACCCGGGTCTAAAATCCATATTTTTAGTCGCAGAATAATGTCTATCGACGCGGAAAACACAACATTTTTGGGTATTGCATATTTCATTAGGTTCATTTCATTAGGTATTAGGTATGTAAAATTCGAAATTAATTTGAAAAAAAACGAAAAAAAGTGGAAAATTTGTTCGGAAGGTACCAGACTCGGTGCCTTTAGAACCCCCGATATGGGGTTATTCCAGGGACCCAGTTATTCAATCGTCAAGCAGTAGTGTGCAAAACATCACTGTGTTCCGGATTGAAGGGCAATGTTTCCAGCGTAATTACTGGGCACAGAGATTTAACATCTAATATCTCAGAGTAATGAGCGCAGTGCATTGCCGCGCATGGTTTTGAACTGTTGAGGTTCAAAATTCTGGGTGGCACTGAACTGTTATGAGCAAGCGTGAAGCTTAACATCAGCTGAGTAACTTGCTCGTCTCGTCACCAAATAACAAAAAAAAAAACTTACATGCTTACACACTTACACACGAACTTTCGCATTTTAAATATTTATGCGACAATATTAGGTTTATGTAGATATATACTTTTATAAGTTTCGTTACTAATTTTGAATAAGTTTGTCAAGAAACCCACAGCAAAAATTAAAATAAATAGTATTCTCGAAATTAAATTATAAAAAATAATACTACCTAATTTTAGGGGTTCGAACCCAGAACCTCACGAGCGCGACCTAATCAAACTGATGACTTCGGCCACCGAGACGATATACAGAGCAACGAAATTTCGTATTTGCTTGTAACCGTTTTGAATTCGCATGTGTGCGTAATGTTCATGCGTGCATACAGGCGTTGAACATTATTTGAATTTTCAGTCGAGTGCAGCTATTAATGGGCTCTATTATTTTTGAGATGTGTTTATAACAATAGTAAGAGGTCGCAAAGTGAATTAAAACTGGGGCAGATTACCTCAATTGAGTTTTCAACGACAGCGCCATCTCTTGGCGCCTACCTACCTAGCGGACTCAAACGAAGGACCTTAAGACAAATTGATTGAAATTTAAAATTAGTAAAAAAAATAGCCCCAATGCCCAAGCGTGGGATTATGGCAATCACCCCCTATATGGGGCAGCTTCGTCCTGCAGTTGACGTCTTAAGAGACGATATAAAAAAATAATAATACAGACGGACAAGGATTCTATAAAATTTCTCCCTTTTTTTTTTTCGAGTTACGGAACATGTTAAGATTTTTTTTATGCAACGAGTCGAGCAAGTCGCTCACCCGATGGTAAGCGTCACGCTTGTCCATAGCAGTTCAGTGCCATGCAGAATTTCACCCCAAGACATTACACGTTAAACCTCTTCTCACCAATAACTTCGAAGATTGCAAAAAAAAACTTAGAAGAAATGATGAAAAAATATTAGATTTTTACATTTTTTCATACTCTTTGCATTGTTAATTTATTATAATTTTCTAAAGTTTTCGTACTACACATTTTGTTCAGTACGAACAGTTCCCTGACAGTCGGCGGCGCCATTTTGAATTTCCATCGCGTCTCTGCATGCTCAGATTTCTCAACAGATGATTATTCAAAATCCCATACATTTCATACAATCACCCATACAAAAAGGTCGTACACCTCGCTCGGAGCATCTTAGCCTGCTTGAGAGAAAGAGATGGTGAGTGTGACGAGTATTCAGACCGTCAGCGCCAACATTGGGCACCAATATTTGACACTGATTGGCAGCACCAATATTAGGCACTGACCGTCAGCACCAACATTTGACACTGATTGTCAGCACCAACATTTGACACTGATTGTCAGCACCAACATTAGGCACTGATCGTCAGCACCAATATTTGATACTGATTGTCAGCACCAATATTAGGCACTGACCGTCAGCACCAACATTAGACACTGACCGTCAGCACCAACATTTGACACTGATTGTCAGCACCAACATTAGACACCGACTGTCAGCACCACCATTAGACAAAGACCGTCAGCACCAACATTAAGTACCAACTTTACACACTCACCGTCGATAAATTCATTTCGAGTTGTAAACATCAATATACAGCCCAAAATGAATCAAACCAATCAGTACCTTACGACTAAGATAATAAGAGCGAGGCGTACGTATGTCTTAGCGCGAGACACCGGGCGACGTGAGCTTGTTTACATGAAGTCGTCGTAATCGTCATCGAAGTTGCCGTACGTGTCATAGTTCGTGAGATGATTCTGAAACGAAATAATATACGTTTGACAAATTTTTAAACTAACACACAGTTAACTGTATACGTCTATTGCAATGCAGGTATGGTTCTTTATCGATCGACGTAAGCATTTCTATCAATTCTTAATGTCATATCTGACGTTTTTCATCAACAAACATTTTATCGATTCCAAATGTCGAAGGGCCTTGAATATTTCTGTATGATGCCTGGAATACCTACTGTCCGCCATCTTGTTTCTTCTTTAAAATATCGACCAATCATAAAACATTTCGATAGTCTTTGTTTGATATTGTTTTGAAAATACGCAAAGAAAAAAATCTGCTGTTACATAGAAAAATGTCTCGATTACACTCAACAAAGTGTATGGAACAGCAGATTTTTATTTCTCGATTTCAGGGTTGGTCCCATAGTAAAAGTTGTTCATAATGATGAGTACTATAAGGCCTTTTCGGGCGGTCACTTGCCGATGGGCGACATTGTATAAAATGATTATTTTGTCTATAAACAAAATCTATCAGGAAATCAGTCACAAGATGCCTTATCATCGTGATCAATGTTATCAGAAGTGATATTAAGACTACACGACCGAAAATAAAATTATCAAACGTAACTCGGAACATGCTCTCAGTGCGACAGATAGAACATGTGCTTACTAATTATCTTGATGAAATAGATAACAATTAATATTATAAGAAATCAAAATACCCAACTGCAAAATGTAAGTAGAGCCACGCAGGACGTAATGACGAATCCAACGACATCTCACTCATCAAAATCGATCAAGCCGTTTAGGCTACAGGACGTCTTATAGGAACATACATACTTACATACACCCCAAAAACATTACCCTCCTTCTTGGTCATTCGGGTGAAAAAGATGCAAAAACCATTTAATTGGTTGACAGCATGTACCTTTAGGGTTTTTTTTTATTTTAAATTAACAAGCTTAGCACAGAATTTTTTTTATATGGTATACTGAAATTTTTATATGGTATTTCAGTATTGTATACTGAAAAATAACATCGAATATATGCTATTGTCATTGGAGCCCTAATTAAAACATTTAAAATTTTATTTTGGGAGGAAAAAATTACAAATTATTAAAAGTCATGGAACAAACGTTGTTAGAAACGATGTAGGAAACCGTTTAGTTAGTTTGCGGTAGTTACCAATAACCCTGTATAATGTACTGAATGAGTATGGAACTCTCAAAATGTCATCTATCTGGACCACGATAATCTCAGATACTCATACTCACTGATACTCATTGACTTAATAATTGTATTGACATTTTTTGTAAAGTTATTGTAGGTAAAGTTTATTATATTTTTTAACATTTAAGTAACGTTTTCTATGAAAATATTTTGCTCGTCAGAAATGACCGAATGCAATGGAACATTTCAAACTTCAACGCCCTGCTTACCCGCATTCTGGCAAATAAAAACTCATTTCATTCCGTACTCACTTGTTCTCCCTCGACTTTTAACTTGGCCTTGCCCTTGGCCTTAGTGGATTTCTTCCCCTTGTCGTTCTTTTCTGCCTTCTGCTTCTCGATGTACAGGTTGTCGACAGTCATCTTTATCCTCTTGATGTCGCCAGATGCCACTGCAAAAGAAAGCCGTTATATAAATTAGATTCTAACCACAGGAGCAAACGTTGACTGCAGATGGAGAAACCAATGATACAAAAAAAAATAGATTATTCAAGATTAGCGTGGATATACTAACCACAGGAGCAAACGTTGACTGCAGATGGAGAAACCAATGATACAAAAAAAAATAGATTATTCAAGATTAGCGTGGATATACTAACCACAGGAGCAAACGTTGACTGCAGATGGAGAAACCAATGATACAAAAAAAAATAGATTATTCAAGATTAGCGTGGATATACTAACCACAGGAGCAAACGTTGACTGCAGATGGAGAAACCAATGATACAAAAAAAAATAGATTATTCACGATTAGCGTGGATATACTAGCAATGATGCACTTTGCTATGGACAGGCTAGGCGTTTGACTACACCTCATCTGATGTTAGGTAAGGTGTTGTCGGCGATAGTGAATAGGCTTAACTTGGAATGTGAACTGGCTTTCAAGTTAGGCTGTCGGAACACAACTTAATGTGCTTGGCAACTCAACTTGAGGGTGAAAGCTGGACTCCAGAAGTACAATTTATCCCTGGAATAATACAGGTTGCAAACTCCATGAACTCTACTTGGTTCTTCGGGTGAAAAAAAAAAGACTTAAAAAAATTTTAAGTTAATTTGAAAGACAGGATATTTTACAGGTTGTTCTTTTTATTGAGCAGCTCTGCAAATTTCACAAATTCGTATTTGTTCCTCGGAAAAGAACAGGAAAAAAACTTACTTTGAACGACCATATTCCTGACCAGATCATCGACAAACTCGGGGAATTCATCCGTGGCTTTGTACAGGTTGATCTTTTTGCTGAGCAGCTCGGCAAACTCGGCGAACTCGGCTTTGTCCGTCGGGTGGAAGTTGTCCAGTTTCCCGACGTTGTCTGCGCTGATGCCTGGGGAGATACGTGTTAAGAATAGAGTATACCATCGTCTTGTCCACACAAAAAGAGCCAGCTGTTTCACACCTCTCTATACGTTATCCGATTTCGATTATTTTTTATATGTTATCTACACCGTGAAAAGCTATGCTTATATCAAAGCAAATCTACACGAGAAGAATAATAATCGAATACAAAAAAACCCCCGATAAATCTGCTTAAAACTAGATGGCTCATGGTGGTTACGTAATTAGTCAGCTAACATCCAAACCGCTATAAACGGAGATGAAAATATGGCTAAGTAGTTGCGCCCCGCGGTATCACCCGCTATTCTATAGAAACGGTAAAAAAAAAAAAAAATATATATATAAAAAATAAATGGATAAAATGGAGCCTATATGAATAAGCTACCTCCATACCAAATACGTTCAGCGGTTACAGAGTTGAACGGGAACAAACACACTTACACAAACTTTCGCTTTTATAATATTAGTGTGATATAGAAACATAATAAGAATATATTTATTGCCAAAAACAAAACAAAATATAATAAAAATTGAAACGGCAGCATGAGCAAAAACTAGTTTGGCAATAGGGGTACACTCAGCGCTATGCTGCGTGCTCCCCGAAAGGTCACAGGGCTGATTTTCAGCATACAACTATGCTCAAAAGATGAGCATTAGGTGGTGGTAGTTAGAGAAGGTGAGCATTAGGCGACTGCGGGTACATAGTGTACTAGCTGTTCGTGGGCCTGTAAAAAAAAAGTAGCCTATCCTTAAGCTATATACGGCGTCAACCACTCTGGAAGCCGCGCCCAGTATTTGTAGATCTTAGTGTATGTTACCGAAAGTCTCCATAGTGACGAGCAGGTCGGCCGCCTCCTGGAGTTTCTGCTGGCGCAGCTTCTCCGCTAGCCGCTGCTCGGGCGTCATCTCCGCCTCGGCCTTCTCCGCCGCTAGCCGAGCCGCCTTCTCGCGCTCCAAACGCTGATGATACATCAATATTACTAAGTTTTAATTTTGAAACTAACCATCGCCTTCGCAAAAAACCGAAATCACAATTTTCCTCCAGATGCCACTAATCATATGATTTTTATATTCTATCTGCTAAACTTGAAGTGAGTAGACAAAGTGGAATTCTGATGAAAAAATTAAAAAAACTTCCATACATTTGTTAATAAAAATTAGATTTCTATTATAATGCCCCTCATTAGTAATGCAGAATTAAAATCTTATTTTGGGATATATGTTTTTCGTTTAATCTGGTAAAGCATGACGGGAAAACATGATTGAAAAGACCTCCATATTACGCACATATTTTGCAGGCGTTCGGAACCCCTAGTGCATATTCAAGTGATTATTACACTAATAGTGAGGTAATAATAATATCTAGGTTTGCATGGAACAGAATTTCGATTAATTTCCTGGTTTAGATGTAATTAGCAATTATCTGGTTTTTTAACTAGCATGTGTAAGAGCAGACTCGCCTGATTCGGCTATCTCTTTCGTTCGAGTCAGGCGAGCCGGCTCTTAAGCCATCTCTTTTCATCTGCGCGCGAAAGTGTATAGCGCTATCTTTCTCTCGAAATACCCTCTTAACCATGAATGTCATCTGTTCTCTGGAACAGCCGAGTATTTTTTTTGCAATTCCAGGTGTTTTTTTTTGCTCTTAGAAAAACAACAAAAACTGTTCTTAATGATGTATAGGTACAATACTCTCAGCTTAGTACAACCATTGTGTGTAATCCCAAACAGTGAAATTTAATTTAACATTGACTTCAAATTGGGGTGATGTCATTTTCATTATCAATAATAAACAGATAAGATTACCTATGTCTCTTATTCTATGACCACGATTCATCACACATTTAATAACACTAAGGCTGGGTTGCACCATAATCCCAGTTAAAGTTACTGTTATAGTCAAATGAACTATAACTTTAACCTTAACCAGGAAGTTTAGCCAGCATGTATTTTAATGGGAGTTTTAACTGTAGTTTAAAGTTAACATAGATAATGCAACCCGGCCTGAATGTGGCAGGAATGCTGATTTCTATTTTACTAGTATATGTATGCACTGTTATAGATGTCTGTGGGCATGAATCATAATAGTCTAACAAACAAGAGTAAGACAGAAATGTTTTTGACACACTGCCCAAGAAACCATGTGCAGCCGTGCACTGCACTCAGCAGCCTCAGATATTAGATGTTAAATCTCTATATGCTTAGTAACTTCACCGGAAATATTGCCCATCAATCTGGATAGTAATTTGCACACTCAGTGCAGGATTTATCACCCCCATCTCACATAAGAATATCAGAAAAATAAACAGCTAGGATGCCCTGGTCAGAAATATAATCCTAGCAACACCTTGTAGCAATTTAATATTGTCCACTCGATTTCTACACTTACATTTAAGTGTCACATCACTAGAATGTCCACTTTCAAATTGTTCAAAACCTGAAGATCTAAGTCTATCACAACTATTATTTGGATAATTTGTTCGATTAAGTTATAATAACACTACAATTTTACTAATGGTGTTAAGCACGTCTTAATTATTAATGTAACAAAAAAATTGTGAAAACTTTCCTTCAACTCTAATAATACAGGTGTTTCTGCCCATACTCCCGAAAACATTCTTCTTGGACAATCAGTAAAGAGTTACATTATACAATACGAAATAAGGAAAAAAAAAAATGTTTGGTGCACCAGCTGTTTCACATTTACAAGGGTTTCAAGTTGCTTAGACACTTTTTGGCGACACATAAACAAATTCCGACCTTGTGGAGTAACAAAACAGAGATATTGTGAGTTAATCAAGTAAATTCAAAGACAGATGATAATGTGCAATTTAGAAAAGTAGCTCACCTCTTTTTCGGCAATTTTGTCATGAATTTTCTTTTTGGGTTTAGGTTGGGGCGCTACTTCGGCTTTTTCTTCATCCTTTTTTTCCTCCTCCTCGTCTTCCCAACTTTCCTGCAAAACCACTGACGTCAACAGTATTTCACAGCATTGAGGTTATGTACGAAATTCGCGAACAAATACAAAATCATGATGAACAAAGCGACCTATCATGACAAAAGAATAGTTTGGCAAGGGTGTTGTTACCTTGACTGTATCTTCCTCGTCTTCGCCTTCCCATCTATTAGAACTAGTCAACGTGGTCGGAAGTTTAGGCTCAAAGTTATCTGCGTCTGAAAAGAACCTCGGAATGACATCGCAATTCTATTTTAGCAAATATCACCATTCGCGCAAATAAAAACAACGCTTACCCCACGACACCTCCATGTTTATGGACTTTTAAATAGCACCAATCTAATTTTGTTACCGTTTCACGTGAACACAAAATCGGACAGCGATCAACTCGCTGCAAGAATGGCTTATATCACAAGATGTCTCCGGAGTCGTCGGAGAAAATAACAACAATATTCCTCAAGCGAATATTGTCAAACGATCGAGCTTTTTCTGCAATGCACACGGTCTGATTGAGAAACGAAAGGCAAATGACATAATTTTGGCGATTTCCCAACGAAATTGATAGATTTTGAAATGCAAAAATTTGACTCCATTGCAGACGATAATTTCCGAATCACTAAAAAATACAATATGGCCGCCGATTGTGCTACCAGCTACATTTGTTAATTTTCCCAAATATTGCCAGTACCTGGAAAATAATTATTTTTGGAAGTGTTTCTGCAGCCGTAGCCAGCGGCAAGTGGTACATTTGGCGAGGTGAAAGGGCGCAACTCTAAAAAGAAATTCCCGAGCAGTATACCTGTAGATTAAGGTATTATCTTGTTTTATGACAACCAGAAAACCGTTCTGGTGTGATATAACCGATTCAGACAACGGTAGGCTAAGCTTATTTTATTTTTTTATAAAAATCCTTTCGATTACAAAAATCTTTTGGATAATAAGTAGCTTCAGAGAGAAGCAGATTTTTAAGTCTGATGACAGCTTGATGACAGTAGTTTGGTCGTACCTTCGGCAACCGTTACATTATTTTACGTTATATTATTTTTATACATTCGTGTCCGGCTACGGCAGCGGAGAAACGGCCTTAATTTTCACTTCTACAGCAAGAAAAACTATTTTAAGGCGTTCAAAACAGAAGTCAGCTGCTTATAATATTATTCACACTTCTTTTATATTGTTCACAGAAAAAACTTAATACCGTCACTACAATCACTACTAAGTACTACTATTTTGAGAGACAACTCAGTCGGAGAAAACAAAAATAAATATATAGACACCTCGGGACGTCACTATAAGTTGCTCGCACAGGAAGGCGTAGCTCACTGAATGCAAGGAAGCGAGAGTGCTGACAAAGTGACATTCACACTCGTTGTTAGGTTATATGTAAAAGTTACCCACTAGGATGGGCTCAATAAGGATGAGATAGGCCTTCACGGCCTTCTCGCCCTACTAGCTGGTCTATTTTCAGAATAATATACATAATAATTATATGCAACACTTGGCGGTAAACCCTAAAGTCACGTGATATTTATATTATTATTTTTTGACGACAACAAGAGCGTTTCGTCGCGAGCTCTTGCGGGACCTCGGGATGAAAGCGTCTTTGTATTAAAAAATAATTATAATTATTTCTTGGCCAAGGTTTAGTGGGACATGATAACTTTTTAATAAGCCCACGTACGTGGCCACATAGATTTTGTTTAATTAATACATTACGAAACTAGATACATATTATATTAGTGATTAATCATGGCCGGAAAGCGAAAAATTGAATTATTTGATAAAATTTATAATGAAAAAGAATTTGAGAATGTGCTAAGAAATAATCAAACTACTCTTATCTGTAAGTAGGTTAGGTTGTTATTGTTTGGTTAGGATTGATTAATAAGCATCCTAACAGCGAAATATTTCACTGGAATCTAAGCATTAGGTATTAATTTGTATTAATGTAAGGTAGAATAATATTTGAATGGTAAAAAAACTTTTGGTGACAGAGTTAATTGCCGTCGCACTTTTAAATGTATATTATTTTGTCATAACGTTTTAATTCCGTTTGCTTAGGTAAGTAAAAAACATTTTAGTCTAAAAGAATCGTGTGTTCACAGGTGCTGAAATTTATTGCAACTTTGTTGGACATTGTACCGCTCTAGATAGACTGTTCACTATATTTAAGCTTGATTGGAGCAGTGGGGAGATAATTCTGCTACAGGTAGGCTAGGTATTTTGATATTTTCTTCTGTTTTATAAAAAAAATATCTTTGCTATTGCACTGAAGAGAAAAGGCATTTTTGACATCTTCCAAATCCATTCATACCCTGCGCTATGTCCTGCAAATCTTTGTAGAATGTTATGCGAATGAATACCAGTGGCCTTATTGCAGAAGATATAATAATAGAGATCAGATCATATTATGGTATCCCACACAAACTCCCACACATACCAGCACCAATTGTCAATATAAAGAAACTTAAAAAGATTGCCTAGTACACAATCTTTAATTATAAGATTAATCTAAGCATGATTGTAGATTTTTTGTAATACTCATAGTAAACCACCACCAACAACTAAAACAACTTTAACACCACCTTACAAGCACAATGCGCACGTGCTTGCGATCATTATTCGTTACTTAAACTCTTGTTGTTGTTTGCTGTATAACTTTCATACGCCGATACAAACCCAAGATAATGCAGAAAAAAACTACTATTTCTAGAGGTCGGCCATGTCATGACTGTGGCACTCAAACGTTAAATATTATGTTGGTCGCTGCTCTTTAGTTACGCACACTTATATCATGATTAGTTATAATAACCAAATTATTCAGGTGCCTGCTGATGAAATCGAAGCATTGGAACGATTCCGAGACCAAAGTGAACCAATCTACATGTTCATATTAGTAAGAATATTATCGTACAATTTGTCACATCTCCCAACTTTGAGTGGTTTATTTTTTAAGACTGGCAATTTAGACAATACCGTCAAATTTGGTTTTAGCGCCATCTATGAATATTCTGCAGTAACGGATATAAATTAAAGCCATTCTTAAATTTGTAGTTGTACTTCTCGAAACTAGATGTCACTTTGGCAATTCGACAGATTACTTGAATGCCAAAATAATAAGGTATGGAATCCAAAGTAATTCTTGAGAAAGTAATTTTTTTTTCTTGCGTATTTATTACATTAAATGATAGTAAAATATAATTGGTAACATTATTGCAGAGAGGAAAAGTAACAAAAGTTTTTCGTGGCGTTAACAACTTAAAACTGGCAGAAGTGGCGAAGAAAGAGCTGCAGTTCTGGAAGGAGTTAGAAGATGCCTCGTTCGATCGACCCGTGTATGAGTTAAATGAGCCCACTCCTGACGAAATGGTTGGTCCCTTACCTCAAGAAGGTATCATATAACTTCTATCAGATAAAAAACGGACATATAATAATTACCTCTTTTATCTGTGTAATTACTTACCTAATATTTAATATTATGATATTATGATAGTAAAATGTATGAACAGGGACCCTATTCCTGTGCGCTCGAGATTATCTCGGTCACTCTCACTCCCATTAAATTTTAAATTAGAGAGACGGTAACCGACATAATCTCGATCGCACAGGAATAGGGTCCCAGTGCGTATCGGGAGGTAAGTACCTACGTTTTCAGCGTCAGCCGAGCAGACTCCTGACTGTAGGTGAAACAGATGGAGAGTAGATACTTACTGACCTATCTCGAATCGAAACTTTTCCGTTTGAGCTGAAAATACGCAACGGGCAGATTATCTCTAAAATTTTGGCTTCACACGTTGTGTATTTAGCCAGTATCAAGTTTTGTAATATTTGAAGTGAAGTAAAGTATTTCACTATTAAAACAAGTCTCAATCATTGTCTAAGTCAAGTAAAGTAAGTCACGGTCAAGTCCAAGTCATACCCCAGTAAAGTGGGGACTTTACTAAAGGTTTGTATGGAGTTTTGGAAACAACCCGGAAAGTCACATTATACTATCCACCAACACTCATGCAACGTCACGAACACTTAATGAATAAAAATCCACCATTTTTACACATTAACACTCGAAATAACACAAGTTTTGGAAAATAATATAATGACGCGACATGACTCCTTCACGTTCTCGCCAAAACGCCAACGGGCAGATTGAGCATTATCACTGGCTATCTCAAGGTACGCTTATGCGTCTTCCGTGTAGCATTACATTATTAAGAGTACATTTTATATGTGTATTTTGACCGATGCTTGGTGCGCTTCGTTCGTCTTGAGTGCGGATTCTAGGGTGGTCTGTGGTTGGCACTCGAATGAGTAGATGCAAGACAAGACTTGCCGTGTACTTTTCAGGAGTGGCTAAATAAGCGTGCCGAAGAGAAAATCCAGGAGTCCACAAGCCGACAAGCGACGCGGTGCGCTCGACAATCGGCCAGGAAGCGCCACCGAGCCGAGCTGATGGTGCCGCACCTCCAGACCCTCAACTTCGTTCTGTTCTGGCCGCACTCCGTCCACGCACACCCAGAGTTGTACGAGCGCTGGGACGGTAACAGTTGAGTACCTCTTCACTACTACTTTGGTTAGACGATGGACATCATCATCATCATCATCATCATCATCACTTGTTGGACATCATTGTACCTACCACAGATCCCACCGATCACGCATAAAGTCCGTACTAGGGACAATCAAAGCGCACCGTGCATCAGATTATCCATAAAAAAATATATTATTATTATGTCATTACAATTAATACAATTAACATTAGAAAAATAATTCGTCAAACTTTAAATTAAATATCTTAACCTACTCTAAAAGTCCCCCGCGAACCGGACCCTGACCAAAAGTACCTAAAATACTCGCAGCGTTTCCGCGCTGAATGGCTAGGGAGATCCTCTGGATCAAAAACCAACCCGACCGAGGGTCCCGCCCTTTCTCCTTGAGGCGACGTCCCAGGTCCAGTGCCAAATTTCTTGCCTCGGAGCACCAAGGTCCCGCTGTTTCGACGGCAAAAGGGACGAAATCATACGCAGACTCCAGGCAGGCGTATTTGAGGTGTTTGCCTCATTATTATTATTATTATTGTAGAATACTATAATATTTTTTTGCAAAAACTGGATACTGATAAGCAATAACACGTCAACCAACAAAAAAAATATGTTAATGATACAGAACGCTTCTTTGGCTGACAAAGAAGCGTTCTGAATAATGTTTTTTTTTTTTTTTGTTGGTTGACATGTTGTTGCTTATCAGTATCCAACTAATCTTAGCGACATAGATTATGGTTTATCCAAGCAATTGACGCCAAAAACAAAAGAAAATCTTAAAAAAAGATTCCCCCTAAATCTTAACAAATTAATAATTAGAATACCCCCGAAACGCTAATTTCATCTGAAAGTTAGGTAAATTTATTTATTTATTTATACATGCAAGATTATTTTAAGATTTAGGGAGTGATAACACACTACCCCCGAAACGCTAATTTTATCTAAAAGTTAGGTAAATTTATTTATTTATTTATTCTGTCCAGATTCCTTTAAGATTTAGGGGGTGATAACAGACTACCTACCCCCGAAACGCTAATTTTATCAAATGCACGCACGAGAAACAGAGCTACAGTATTCGATATCGAACGCGCCAAATTCTCGCGGAAGTACTATCGTCTATTGCAGACATTATAATGGTGGCTCGCGAGGTTCTGGAGCTGACAGAGCAGATTGCTCTGGACGTGCTGTACGCGGGCGATGCTCCTCTGAACGAGGCGTCGCTGCAGAAGCTTCTATCAGGACCGGCGCTGGCAATCTGCTTCAGGATACTTGATACAGAAAAACATTTTGTCTGTTAGTTTGATATTTATTTGGCACTTATCATCACCATCAGTCAGTAGGCTGAGTATATGAGCAGATAACCGATTTTCTTATTCTCTCACTTACTTTCTCTTTAATGAAATAATTATAATATAACTGTTACCCGCGACTTCGTTTGCGTGGACCAATGGACAACTGTTATTTTTATGTAGTAGGCTAAGTAGTTTAGGTAGTTGTATTTTGCTCTTGCCCGTATAAAAAAAAATTATATACACATAAAATACAAATGATTTTGTATAGTAACATGGTAATCAATATTTTACCAAAGAAAAAAAAAACTTATCTATCTCTCTTCTTCCCTGTGTTCTTTTTTGTCGGATAAATTGATACTATACAGAATAAACCCTAACATAGGAGTCATAGCATATAGTCTAACAAACTAAGGGAGAAAGAGAGCGAAATATGTTTTCCTGTTATTTTCACTCGTCGATCTGGGGTCCGTAGTTTTCAAGTCAAAATTAATGAGGCGTTTTCCAAAAAAAAAGAAATCCTGGTTATAAAAGTACCCAATAGATGGCGTTAGATGTACCTTGCGTTTTTTCTGTCACTGTCAAAACATGAAAGACAAAAAATGTACGTGTGCCTTTTTTTTTCTCGTGTTTTTCGGCTCGACATGTTTATTTAGACAATTTCAAGTAACTAACTATGTATTTGACTTCATTTGAAATATTACAATAGTTGACACTGGCTAAATACACAACGTGTGGAGCCAAAATTTACGATTAAAAAAATAAACATAAAATATTTCGACAGAAATGACAATGACAGGTAAAACGGTAGGTCTGTTACGCCATCTAGTAAGTATTTTAGAACTACTTTTATTTTTTTGGAAAACGCCTCATTATCTAACAATGATGGCAGTTTTCACCAACGAACCCCTAATTTTAAGGAAACACCTAAGATACTTTAAGGGTTAATTTAAATGGTTATTTATTGAGTTTAGGGCACAAATCACACTAGATACCGCATTACGAGATTCGTTGTTCCTACAGAAAGTCACCAAAGTTTGAGGAAGGCGCGGGTTCTGGGGAGTGCGACCAAGGGTTCTCATTGGCTATCTCAAGGCTACGCCTACTCGAGCCTAACAATCAACCAATAAGTGTAATTTTTTTATAAGTGTATTTAGACTGATGCGTGGTTAGCTTCGAGCGTCCTGAATGCAGAATTTAGGATATGTGATCTGTGGGTTTATGGGATTCATGGCTAATTTGCCCTATTTTTAAGGGATCTCTTTAGACCTGAGGCGTCCCGTCTGTCAGATGGTGAGAACGAAACTAACCCTTAAAGTTTCTTAGGGTGATCCCTTAAAATTAGGTTTCGTTGGTGAAAACATGTATAAGACTCATTGAAGCTACGTCAAAAACCATTTTGACAATACTACAAGCAAGTACATACAATACAGTTTTTAGCTCTCACTCGAAAAATCCTTTACGAAGATCTACCAGAATACGATGACAGCAAGCCACCAGATCAGCAAGCTCCAAGACTGACGGCGTTCGACCTGTATAAGACGTTCAGTCCAACGCGACAGATGGTCTGGCAGAAGAGACGCGAAGACAAGACTAGACGGAGGGTAAGTAAGTGAAGCGCCCAGTACACTGTGAAGCCAGATTGATGAATGATTGAGGAGAGAAGGCGGATTTTTAGTATCAAGCCACTTGAATATGCACGATAACACGCACACTCTAGCCCAGTCAATTTAGCGTTTGACCCGGAAGCACAGTATGGAGGTAGCTTACACCCTGGATTAACATAGGCTTATTTTTATCCCGGTAAAATATTCGGTTTCTGTAGAATAGCGGGTGAAACCGCGGGTCGCAGCTAGTATTATAAATTCGAAGGTAACTCTCTCTGTCTGGGTGTTTGTTGCGTTATCACGGCTATACGGCTGAACGGATCGACCTGATTTTTGCATATATGTACCTCAAGGGGCGGAGACGGACATAGGGCACTTTTTTATTTGTAGGTCCACGCGAATGAAGTCGCAGGTAACAGCTAGTACCTAATAAAAACATAGATGGCACTATATTGAATTGTTACCCGTAGGTAACATTTTTGCCTATTGCGATCTTTTGTTGTCTTTTTGTGTTCTAAGAAACAGACCTGACTCAGCAGATATGAATCTAGGTTTCGAATTCGACCGTTCTGCTTTACTATGCAAGTATCTACGGTACAGTTTCCCAGCGGGTAATCCCCGTCTGAGCTCATTGCAGGAGGGTTGCCAACTATATTTAGAGAAATAAATGTATTTTGGGGCTAAGTGGCGTGACTTGGGAGAAGCCTATGTCCAGCAGTGGACTGTGATGGGCTGATGATGATGAGGATTGAGGGTATTTCGATCGTAAATAAATAGTACAGTCATAGAAAAAAAAGTATCACAAAGTTTTATTTTTAAACTAGCTGCGCCCCGCGGTTTCACTCGCTATCCTACAGGAACGGTTAAATTTCTCGGGATAAAAAGTTAATCCAGTTAATAAGCTATCACCATACCAAATTTCATCTAAATCCGTTTAGCCGTTACAGAATTAATCGGGAACAAACAAACTTACACACAAACTTTCGCATTTATAATATCAGTGTGAATTAATTGTATTTTTGGTACTTTTCAAAAGTGATTGGTTGTTTTTGAAAACATTATAGGACTGACAAATTAAAAGTTAATTCATTACAAAATTAAAAGTTTTTTATATATTTCTCTATTCCCGCCACTTTGCATTCATTATCTATTGTAAAAACTATTTCAGTAAATGCAAAAGTGACGGAAACAGAGTTATAATGGCTAGTTTTTCAAATTATTAAAGTAATCAGAAGGTTTTTTAAATTAACAGCCATCTTTCGCAAAATGCTTGTTTGCTTTTAAATAATAGTCAATGAAATTAGTATTGCCAAAGTGATTAAAAGACAGTGACATTGACAGGCCATTCAGGCCCAGGCAGGCAATCCACAGTGCGTGAAATGAAACATGAAGGCGCAGATGGGTAGTAGTAGTAGGCGGCCGTTGATCAGAATATTCATCCTTGGGCGTGGACGTGATGCGATGAAACAAAACGAGCAACTACTCTGTTTTGTGCTCTCAAATTATTATAATTCTTCGTAACATAAAATAAATGGTCTATCAGTTGTTTAATTGTCTTCTGTTCCAAATTCAAGTCTTATTTGTTGTAAAATCACTGTAAATGGCGCGATGAATAGCGATTCGTCACAGACACGGTGCGCTGGCGACTCCTCGATCAAAAGTGTGTTTCTTAAGATGGCCGCCCCGCTCCCATAGACGCGACGCTTCGCTAGTGACTCTGACAGTGACAGGCCACTCTTGACGTTCACAAATTTAAAATTGGCGTCGGCGCGCCTTCAAACATTTTAAAATAAAAAATAAAAAAACAACAAAACAACATTTTTATTTTATTGCGAATGTAAAATCTTCACACGATACTCGACTGCTTTGGGATGCAGCCGGGTTAAGTGGGAATATACCCACTAAAACCCCCCAATGGCCTGCCTTAGTGCAGTGCCTTGACCGTAGGCTCGGGGATCTCCAAGGTAACGCACCGGAGCCTTCAGCACCACGCTTCAGCTACTACCAGGACAGCTAGCAGCTGTCGTGAGACGCCTAAGCCTACAACAGCGCCCGCCACTCGTCACTGTCATCCTCCCCGGGCTCGCTTAGGTAGATGGTTACAGCCCCACCTTTGACTACCCCCGAGCCCCGAAATCCCCTTTTAGTAGGCTCTTACTACAGGCAGGGGATACCGATGCCGTATTCTAGTGCCTCGGCATCAGGGCAATGGAGCTTCCGCCGGCCCGGAAGCTGCCGGGGCCGGGGCTGTCGTCGTCTCTTTCCAGGATCTGCTCTTTCTCGAGTTCTCTCCGCAGTTTTTTTTTGTAAATTATACTTTCGCAAAAATCCACCATTGCCTTCCACGTCGAACGGTTGGCAACCCTACATTACAGTGCCACACAGGATGACTGTAAGTTTTGATAAAAATGGTTATGTTTATTATTGTAGGTACCTTCTGTCACTCAAAAGTTTAGTCAACGCTAGGTTTATAAATTCTCATCGTTCGCACTAGGTATAACTTTTCGTTTTAATAAAACGGGAATACTCACGTTAAACTGAGTCGGTTATTCCGACTCACAGAGTTCCGGCTATAGTTTCGATCACATTCTGTGACCTTTATCAAGGAATGCTAAGCGTGACAAGCGCGCTATAGTCGGAATAACCGAATCAATTTAACGTGAGTATTCCCGTTTTATTAAAACAAAATGTGTCAAAACCACGTTAGTTTTCATAGGTATAACTTTATCAGTGCGGACATAAGTTCCTAACTTCCCCACCAGAAAAAAAGCAGTGGGGACATTGTGACCATATCTTATTTAAAAAAAATATCTAGAGCAAAAAACCCGACTGCAAATCGTCACTTGTCACTCGTCAAAATCAATCAAGCCATTTAGGATTTAAGTTACATGATGAAGCATATAGCAACACACAAGATAATATACTTACATTATATACTTAGATATATACACCCCAAAACCTTAACCCTCCTTGTGCAGTCGGGTAAAAATAATATAGGTAGGTAATATAAGTTTTTCTTTATGGTTGACAAGCTAGGTATTTAACCACAACTAACCAAAGGTTAAGTGACGATGTGGTCAATGACGTAACCTCACCTAGTCTGGAATGGGCGCTGGCGCTGTGGTGAGTCTGCAAGAACATACCGTCATAAATCTGATTGGCGACAGACTAATCTGATTGGCGACAGACTAGTTACCCGACTACGAAAAAGGAAAGTTATATCAAATCTCGTGTGGTAGGTAGCCGAGTACTAGGAAGGAACCCTATCACCATGCTATGGTTTCTTGACGCGAACTGGACGATAATGATACTGAAAACGTCAGATTACATTTGTCTCGCTCGCGCATTTTATAGATATACAATCGCTTTAAAGAATTTTAGATATAATCGGTATGTACATTTGATATTAGTACGTAGAACTAAATAGCTAAAAAAACCGCTTCAGAAAACAAATCAACATTATACATGCGAATGTTTGTGCGTAAGTATGTAAGTGTGTTTGTTACAAGGCAACTCCGTAGCAGCTGAATGGATTTGGATGAAATTTGGTAAGGAAGTAGCCTATAACCTGGATCAGCATACAGACTACTTTTTATCCTAAAAAAAAACGATTCCTGAGGTATAGCGCTCCTAGTAACGCTTAAAATATTACCAGGCAGAAGAACTAGAACGAAGGGAGAGGCGCCTATCTGAAATGAAAAGGTTGGCGAGACAAGCCATAGACGATGCAGTGGAAGCAAAGAAAACCAGAAAAGAGAACAGAATACTGCAACTTTTGAAAGCTGGAGTAAGAACTTGTACACTACCTCAGGGACTTCTCCCATCGCTGACGGTGAACGAGCGGCGATTAGATCTAGAAACAAGAAATGAGTAAGTGAGCAGCGAATAGCGTATAGCTGCGATAGTTGTTTGTTAGGCGATCACTCGCACTTGTTAGAGAATAAATAAATATTGGTGGAAGTTTTTCACACAGCGCCATCTAGACCCAAACTAAGCAAGCTTGTACTATGGGAACCAGATGACTGATAGAATACATGTTTTTTTTTTTTTTTTTATAATTGCCTACATAGAATACATAGAAACACCCAGACAACAAACAAACATCCATGTTTATCACACAAATGTTTGTCCTGGGAGGGAATCGAACCCACAATCTATAGATCAGAAGGCGGAAAACCACCACTAAGCCACAAGGCTAGTCGAATAACCGCTGTAGAAGAAGTAATAGTAACTAAACCGCAAGTAGAGTGACCGCTGGGAGTCTCTCGGTGAGTGTTCTGATCACTCAGCAAGTATCTTTGATAGCTAGTGATGCCTGCGACAAATTAGTGGAGGGAGATTTCTCGCCGGCAGTGTGAACTTTCGGCGATCAATCACACTAATATTATAAACGCAAGTTTGTGTGTAAGTGTGTAAGTATGTAAGTGTTTGTTCCCGTACAACTCTGTAATGGCTAAACGGATTTGGATGAAATTTGGTATGGAGGTAACTTATTCCCTGGAATAACAGATAGGCTATAGAATACTTTTTATGCTCAAAAACTCAACCATTCCTGTAGAATAGCGAGTAAAACCGCGGGGCGCAGCTAGTCTACATTTACAATGAAATATAACGAACTACCAACCTGCTTAAAATTAAAACAACTTATATTAAATACAAAATCATAATCTACAAGCCCTTTGGTGGAGGGGAAAGGTGGCCAGAATGCCGGCAGCATTGCCACGCTGGATGGCAATGCTTAGTTTTTGTCCAAAACAGGCCCCAGCATTCTGGTAATTTGTCGCCTCCACCAAATGTTTGGCCAGGTCCCTATACAAGTTGTGGGCGGCCGGCCCCTTTGTAGCTAAAGTCTCAACCCCAACTAGGTTAATAATAAATATTTATTTAATTTTCAGAATATGAAAGCATTAGACGAACTCGACCATGAGCATGTTGATGAAGATATCGACATTGGAATACCAGAGGTCTGTCAGTTTGTTGGTTCTTCTAGTTTTTCTAACTCATTCAGCTTGCAGAACAGCCCTGCACGTACGAAGCTGCAGACATCAGCTAATTTTGGACAAAATTAGAAAAAAAACTTTGGACAACACAAGGAATGAATGCCTTTATTATTATGCCACTGAGCACACACAAAGACATAGATAACTAGCACCCAGACCCAGAGCAAATGTTTAAGTTCATAATCAATTAATTCAGACGTTTTCTTCATTTAAATCATTAAAATATTTGCCCGGCCGAGAATCGAACCCGGAACTTCCTGGAATGCAGGTAGACGCGCTACCAACTCAAGGGTCATCAAATTGTTCACGCAGTCGAAGAAGCAAGATATAACTATATTTTTTTCGGAAGGAACTGCCCGACGATCTGTTGGAAGAGTCGAGTTCTGATGAAGATGAAAACGAGTATATGCCACCTCCAGGGCTCCTCATCCCAGGGTTCTACGCACCTCCCAACGACGTGGCTAAGGCTAACGGACTCGCAGTCCTGTTTCCTAAGGTTTCGACTTCCTTCTACAAAAAAAGATTATGCTCTTTTTTTTTCGCTTTTTTTTCTCTTAAATTTTGGCTCTACCCATTGAATATTTAGCCAGTGTCAAGTTTTGTAATATTTAAAGTGAATTCAATGATATTTTACTAGAGATGCGACTATAGTGCACTTAAAATGACCCCTTAAAATAATTAAAGCTATCTCTTTTACTCTCTAACTTTTCGTAACCTCTTTCGCACTCTTTGGGGCCGAATTCAGAGCGCAATATTGAACGTAAAAACCACAGAATTTTCCTTATAAATAAGTGTCTTTGGTAATAACCTATCGTTATTAAAATATAATTGAATAATATAATATTTCATAACAAAGGTAGTCTTAGTCTAAATCAAGATTTTAACATTTCAGATAGTAGCAGATTACGTGACCCCCGAAGAAGAGTTTTTGCCGCCACATTTATTGGTGATGCTGGAAATAACGAAGCGAAGTAAAGCGATTGAAGTTATGGCCAATCACACAAGTGCTATAATACACGTAAGAGCAAAATTAAATCACTTATCCCCGAATACTGAAACGTTTGTTAACTTTGACGCCAGATTAAGCCTATTGCTGCCTTTGACATTTGCTTAGTGCCAGACAAAGGCAGTATTAGAATTAATCTGTTGTCAAAGTTAATGAACGTTTCAGTATTCGGGGGCTATAATCACACTATCACACATATCATCCAAACATCCGTCGAAGCAAGACTTCGTAATGCTATATCTATATAATTATAACCTGTGGAACTGATCAACCAGTCTTCAAGAATGTCTAAGGTTTTAAAGGTTTTTTTTTATTCAATATTATCTCAATTCAGAACCAAAACGAAACCTAGTATAATTTTAAACAAGTATATTTTAATAAAGATAAAGAATACATGTTTGCACAAAACACAAGAACATTATACTATAGCTGTAACACGCAACTTCGTTCGCGTGGACTTAAAAAAAAGTAGCGTATTTCCCTATGTAATACATTTATTTGTATATATGCAAAAATTCAGGTCGATCCGTTCAGCCGTTTGTGAAAATGCGATAAACACCCAGACAAAGAGACAGAGAGACAGATAGATGGACTGAGAGACAGAAGTCCTTACGCATTTATAATATTAGTTAGGATATATTTGCATGTACAATCAAATGGATGTTAAAATATTTTTTGTCGCTTTAAATCGTGCTTTGCCTTTGCGTACACATTTATTTCGAGATGGTACAACAATTTCCAAAGACAATAATTTTCTGAGGTTCTGAATCCAACCCCGGTCATCAGTTGGAACTGTGAAGGACTGATTTGAATCAAATAGAATCTTTCCACGGATCCGTGAACCGGATCGAAAAAATTTGAATCTTGTTTTTTTTTTCAAATGCTAATGGTACAGCATTAAAAAAAACCCGGTCATCTTAAGCATTTTGTTTACAGATGGGAATATTCAGAATAACGACACCTCACCATGGGGAACTGATAGCGTACAGTGTCAAGCAATATGACACCTTGAATGTTTCTACGAATCTGTGAGTTCATACCTATGTCAACATTGTCGTTAAACCACAAATTGCACTGTAAGCATAAGTGCCAAACTTTGCTTGTAAAATAATTATATTACATACATAGATAAACTGACTTATAAGGAAAGTGTATGGTAAGCCGAAAAGGGCTCATAGCACTCATCATTATGCGCAACATTTACTACGGCACAAACCCTGAAATCGATTTAATAATAAACCGGCTCTTCCATAGAAAAATGTCAATGACACTCGACAAAATGTATGGATCAGTATTTTTTTCGCGATAAATGTGTTGGTCTCATTTTTTTTCACAATCATGAGTACTATGAGCCCCTTTCGGCGTAACATACCCTTTCCTTATAACCCTGTATAGATAGATAGCTCTTTATTGTTCACGCCAGAAATGAAATACATAAGACAAAAATCTACTTAAAAATAGTGTAATAAATGGCGGCCTAATCGCTTAAAGCTATCTCTTCGAGGCAATCTTACCATGGAGAGGATTTACAAGGGTGAGGAAAGGGACGGGGTATGCCCTTATAAGGGTAATAAGTAGAATGAGTGTTTAAAAGAAAAAGATAATATCCGACTGAAAAATAGTCTCTGTCGATGCGGACATAAACAGGAAACACCTCACTCGTCAAAATTGGTCAAGCAGTTTAGGCAAGAAGAGCTAATATTTATAAGAACCCGCAAACATACTTACGAGCTTATACATTTACTTACATACATCTCAAAAACATTACCCTCCTTCTTGGGAAGTTGGGTAAATAAAAAAAGAGAGTTACCGACCGTACAATAAAATAAAAAATGACCACAAACTAGTCTTCCTCTTTAGTAAAAAGACGTCCACTGCCGGACGAAGGCGTCCCCGTAGGGGAGATGAGATGGGGCATAATCCCCCCGTTTGGAAGGTGGCTTGGGATCACAAAACGTTCACCAATTACAAAGACGACGCTGCTGTCCATTCCCCGGTGGTTCTGCAATTATGAAATTTGCTTATGAAAACTAGTTAGTTTTAAAACCTGACATTATTTATTTTCAATTTATTATTATTATTTTCCTTTTTACTGTGAGATAAATGTAATTGATTCTGTCGTTTTTGTCTCAATAAACATATTTAATTTAATTTAGAGCGTGTAGGCTGCAAGAAAAATTCAAATTTCACCCGCGCGTCTCGCACCACCCGCTTTAGTGTGGAACGCAACCACGGAAGCGCGGCAGTCGCCCAGCCACAAATTATGGCCACAATAGACTAGATACATATAGATATTTATATAGATACAATACATAATATAGGTATACACAATTCGCTCGTATTGTAGCTTTAGCACATAAAACCTACAAAATCTCTACGTAGCCAACAAGAAAAAAACAAAATCATCCGCGCGGCTCTAATAAACTTCATTATTTGAAAAAGTTTGTCTAAAAACCTATGGTGAAAAAAAAAATTGTTTGCTGAAAAAAAAAAGTAAAAAATAATTACACAGTGAGTTAGTCAGTCAGTCTCGGTCTTAATTGATTTTCGTTTTTCAATATTTCAGAGAACAAATAAGGCTGGTATTTATGCTGTCAATAAAAACTGACTTATCACTGCTTAGCCTGATGGACCTAAACCCTATACACGTCAGCCGAGACCCTGAGGCAGGTGAAGACGAGTGCGCAAACATGTTTCCTCTGGACTACGCTGACGAACTCGACGAGCTTGAAGATTTTCATTAAAGCGTTGTTACATTAAAGTTGAGTTGTTACTTTAAAATTGAATTTTTTAATTAAAGTTGAGTTGTTATCTTAGCGTTGAATTATTACATACACACGGAAAGTAAATATGGTAAATGGTGTTGATGCTACAATTCTTAAAATTAGATATAAGATCCTTCAAGTACGTCATATTGAGGCATTGTTTGTTTACATAAATAAATTAAACATCAACAAGAAAAAAAAAAAAACCTGACTGCAAAATGTAGTCTTTGTTCCGGCCGGACGTACAATACAATACAATATAATATAACTTTATTAAACACCGAAACTACAATTAAAATTAAACACAAATTAAATATCCGGCAGTAATCGCCAATAATGATCGTATTGAAGAATCCAACGACACCTCACATCAAAATCGGTCAAGCCGTTTACGATCCCTGTGGGAAAACACACACCAATACTTATAAACTTACATACTCATATACTTACATACACCCCAAAACATCCAGGTTCTTGGGCAGTCGGGTAAAAAAGGATGCTTTAAGCATCATCTAATTACATAATATGTAATTTCAAATCAATATTACTTATAGCATTAAAGTAGTTAAAAAGTGAAGAAAATATTTCCAAAAAAAAAAATGTATAAAAAGCAAAAGAATAAACAGATTGTATTTCATAAATTAATTCTGGTAACTTCAAATACGAACGTAAAACGTAACGTAAAATAATAGATCTTGAAGACTATTCTTTAAGGCTTTCTTAAAAAAAAACTGTACTATTATGTATCATTATCTTATAGATACATACCTATTAATGATAACTTATTGCAATGTAAGTATAAATAATTATTATGACTCGTTACTAGCCATATCAAGCCAGCCAACTTTGTGCTTACAAAACATTCCAAATAAGCAGTAAGGGAAGCGCATCGCGCATCTATCACAATACACACGTAATGGATAGCGTCCACCAGGCGGGTCGGGACCACAGAAGAGAGAAGAGGTACAAATTTTTCCTCTTCTGTGGTCGGGACGGTCCGCATCGCTACGCAAATATCCCCCTGACTTTGTTTTGTAAGAAATATCGTACACTAGCGACGCATTGGGGCGGGGCGGGCTGCAACGCATTAATGTATCGCTCGCGATGTGTATTTTTGTAGGCGGTGCGCTGCGGCTCGCCGCGACCCGTCTAGTCAACGAAGGCAGATAGATGGACGCGCACTTGTTCTCTTGGAAAATGAAACACGTCTGATAACAAAAATCTGCTCAAGCATTCCGCCGCCTGACGTGTATAATTATGGACAGCATCGATGCGGCGCGACCTGTTCCGCTTCGATCCGCCCCTAATGGACGCCAGTCTTTAAAGTCAGCTTTCATTGCTAGGCGCGAGTAGGCGTAACCTTGAGATAGCCAATTAGAACGCTTAGCCGCAGTCCCCGCAACCCGCGCTTTCCTCCGTCTTTTAACCGATACTTACATACTAACATACATCCTAAAAAAATATACTCTCCTTGTTGGGCAGTCAGGTAAAAAACATATAATCTGGGTGGTTATCCGAACACCCAAGTTCTAGGGGGCAGATGGGAATACTCGCCATTGGGGCAGGCTTGCCCATACTGCTATCACAGCGCTAAATCTACCTTTGTAGCACCACAGTTCTTGTTTCACAGTCTCAGCATAAATTCCTGGCGTCTACAAATGTCTCATTTGGACTTTGATATTTGTTCTATAACGTCGTGGTGATCTTTCTGAGTCACATGGATAGTTGAAGGTACCATCATTATTTATATACACACAAAATTCGGAATTTTTGCTTTCTATGAACTGTTAGGTACTTTCCTAATAAAATAAGGTGACAGTTGTTAGGACATTAACATTATTTTTGTGAAGCCTTGGCCAAAAGTACCCATGACATCGACTGAATACCGACAGTAAAATTAAAAAATTCGGAAAATGTTCTAATATAAATTAAATATTTCCGTTTTGTTTTTCAGGAGACACAGTTTCTTCAAAAGCTTTCACGTCACTCCTCGGAGCAGAATGATCAAAACAAGCAGTAAGTACCTAACTGTATCTCTTGATTATGACAAATCAATTTGAAAACGCAAATAGGAGATGCAGTACCCGAAAATTCTTGCTAAACTTTTCTAAATTCTTGCGAAAATACTTATCAGAAATATATAATTATCGAAGGAGCATCGTTACGTATTCAGTACAAGAGAAACTAAACTGAAAAAATAATGTTTTTCTATTCAGTACCTAAGTTTTGAGATCTTATTTTTAGATATACATGTGTAAGATTTTTGCTCCTGTGATCTGGTATAGCAGAGAAGGAAAACAAGATTACATACAATTTTCCCGATAGAAAAAAATCTATTGTAGGCTGTATCTTTTTTTAAAATTTTATCGGGCCACGCCGAACTATCCTAGGCTAATGGAATTTATTTTAAATCATAACAAATATTATAAATGCGAATGTAAATCTGTCTCTCTATCTGTCTATCTGTCTCTCTATCTCTGTGTCTGTGTCGTGGACAGTTCGTATTCTCTGGTCTGCGTGTTTGTCACGTTATCACGGCTAAAAGGCTGAACGGATACTTTTTATAGCTTCTGTTTTTGTTTTATTGGTCCACGCGAACGAAGACGCGGGTAACAGCTAGTAGGTTATAATAGTATCTAACGTTTTTACCGGCTGATTAAAGGGCACGCTTACGTAATACAAGCTCTCTCGCTCGCATAATCATTTTTTTTTTTTTTTTTTTTAAAGTGCCTGCTCGGTTTCGCTCGCATAGGCAACTTAGACACCACATTTCACCTATTTAGGGGTTGATTTTCGAAAAACTCTGAGATACGTATTTCTTTATACAAGCCGAATGTTATTAGTGTCGTATGAAAAAAAGTTTTTATTTTCATTTTTTTATTGGAATTTCGCAAAATTCGTTCTTTTTGTTCACCTATACTATTTGAGAGTATTTTAATTTCAGGCTTGTTCTTTATAGGGTTCCGTAGTACTACAAGGAACCCTTGTAAGTTCGTCATGTCCGTCTGTCTGTCTGAATCCTTTACAGCCTTATAACTTCCACTGTTATAAACTTACATACATGTATGAAATTTTGCACGACGATAGTCTAAGTATAGACGTACAGTTTAAAAAATAAACCTTTTTTTTTGTAAAATGAGGGTAGCTCCATACATGTAAAGAGGGGGTAAAAAAAAAAATTCGCTGCACCCCATCATGTTGGGTGTAGTTGAACAGGTCTTTGCAAGGTGACACTTTTGATAGAATAAAAAATCATAAATTTATATTAATGGGATGGCTGTCATACATGTAAAGTGAGGGGAAAAAAAATTTCATCTGTCCCCCACATGTGGGGTATCATTAAATAGGTCTTTTAAAATGGTGTTAAGGTTTCCTATAAAATTTTCCTTCTTTCAAAATTATTTCGGGCAACATCTGATAATAACTTTTTGATATAAACTGAAAAAACTGATAAATACTTCAAATGTCCTATGCGCCTACGGAACCCTACTAAGAATGGCCTGACATGATTTTAATAAGTTATTTCTTTATTATTATCGACTTCCAAAAAAAGGAGGAAGTTCTCAAGTCGATTTATTTTTTATTTTTTCATGTTTGCTACCTCAAAACTCCGTATTTATGAACCGATTTGGAAAATACTTTTTTTTTTTAATTTGAAAGGAGATACTTCTAGATAGGTCCCATTTTTATCAAAACCGCTAATAAAGGGATCTATGAGGACTTGAGGGCACTTCTTAAATATGAATAGGCATACATTGGGTAATTTTTGTATTTTCATATCATCAACAAGTCAAGTATTTGCATTCAGAAATTATAATTTGGTGCAGCGGAACTGATGAAGACCTCAGATAGCCACTTGAACTCCTCAATCATATGTATTTCGCGGTTGGCGCCAAGATAATATCGATTATGGCGAATCAAATTCAAATAAACGATTCTGATGAAATCGTTTTTTTTAAAACAATTAAATTATTATTATTGATCGAGCGAAGCGAAGGTCTCAGAGTTTACTGGGACAAATCGGCATTTGTATGTATGTTTGTGTGTTTGTATGTTTGTAAGTATATTTGTCCGATGATAACTTGTGAACTGTTGATCCGATCTTCATGAAATTCAAGATCGAATATGAGCTGAATCGGTCCAGGGGTTGTATAGGTATATAGGGATCGCGAGGGTCAATTTTTTTTTTTTTTTTTAAATATTTTTAGCAAAACTAATAAGGTTCTTTGTTTACTACTGAACAATAAAAAGAAGATTAAACCTATATGTTTACAAAAAGTCAAAATAGTTTTGGATATTTCAATTTTTTTTTTTGTATTTTAGGTTTTAGGGTTGCATTTGATTAGATCCTGTCTGATGGTAATTATTGAAGTGGACTAGTATAGAGTACGTTTACCAAGAATGTACAATGTACATGTTTACTATAGATTTGAAGATACGTATATTGTACTTTTCGGAGAAGCCTCCAGTAGAGACTTCCATATCCTCGCTGTGCTTATCAAAAATGTGCACTCGAAGCACTTGGTGCGTATAGGGGGTAAGCCCATCACATACGGGTGTCACTCAGATCTTGATTGTATGCTGTGTATGTATGTTACGATTGAAATGTTGTTGTTTCCTTTTTTACAGTGAAGCAACTCGTTGCCATCATGACGATGGCAACCGTTGTCGCTGGCTACTGTCCCCGCGAGAAGATGCAAAGTACGGGCAACTGCTCATTCCGGATCCAATGCCATGAAGACGTCAGGGGGATTGCACTGCCTCCGTCATGTAGGGAATCCACGAATGAACGCGTCACCGTCGACCTTACCCTCACCAACGCAGTTGAGCGCTTCGGCAACCAAATCGATCAGGAATTCCTGTCTTCTATCACCACTCTCAGAATCTACGCGAACTGGCGTCAAACTAGCCTCGCCCCACTTGAGAATACCACTCGTCTCGAAAACCTTCTCCTTCGCAACAACAGAATCGAAAGCATTACCGGGGAACCCTTCTACTATCTCAATAGCCTAAGTTTTCTCGATTTATCTTACAACAAACTTTCCCATGTCGATCATCTCTTTAAATTTGCTCTGCAGCCACATAAACTCAGGATACTTTATCTTTCGAATAATAGAATTGCAAGTGTAGCTCCAGACGCCTTTTCAGAACTCACATCTTTAATCGAACTCGATCTTTCACACAATTCAATTTCGGATCTAAATGCAGAACCATTTTCAAATCTTACCAGCTTAGAAGTTCTTAGACTGAACAACAATAGCATAATTGACCTCAACGGCGCTGTTAATAATCTCCACAGTTTGAAACACTTGTTTTTAAGAGGTAACCATATAGACAATATTGATGAGAAATCTCTCAAAATAATAAAGCACTTGGAAACGTTTGACGTCTCTTCTAATCACTTGGAGGCGATAAACTCCATCATGTTCTTGCGGCACTGGGAGCATCTAAGTAGCCACGCAATTTTCAAGATCATACTATCGGGCAATAGTATTTCTTCGATTCCTAATACAACGGCAAGGGAAGTTGGTACAAGGTTCACGAGGCAATTGATGACAGGTAGAATTTACGGCGAAGTCTTTACAGAGCTAGATTTGTCTGATAACGATATATCGAACATAGAGTTCAATGCTTTCCAATCTCTCACCAAGCTGACCACCCTTAATCTCTCCAAAAACAAACTGATAGATTTCTTGATCAACGCCAATGATCTCGCTTACGTGAAATGCCTAAATTTGAGCCACAACTATATCTCCGGCTTGTATCCCGAAAGTTTCTCACAAATGAAAGAATTGGAGAGACTGGATTTGTCATTTAACAGATTGGAACACATTCCTAGTCATACTTTCCATAAAAATTATAACTTGAGACACGTGAACATGACCTTCAACGCTATCGAGAAACTCGACGACTTAAACATAAACATGTTGCATCTCAATGGGGGTATATTAGATCTGTCTAATAATGGTCTATCAAAGTTGAGGATTCCATACGGAGACCGCTCTCGTCTGACGTACTTGTTGCTTCATTCTAATAACATAACAGACCCATCCCTAATCGACCTGCAACTTCAAACGGAATTGATGACCTTAGACATGAGTCGCAACCAAATTCGTGAGCTTAACGAGAAGTCGTTTCGTAGTCTGCCAGTTAGCCTTATTTTCTTAGACTTGAGGTGCAATAACATAGACAAAATTGCGCCGTCTACTTTCCTCCATATCTGGCATTTGAAGACCCTTATGTTATCACACAACCGTATCAAAAGTATCGAGTACGGCGCCTTCCGCGGTTTGATCTCGCTTTTGAACTTGGATCTTTCTTTTAATAGAATTGGCATGTTGGATTCTAAATTGATGTTGGACTTGAAGTCTCTATCTGTTCTCAACCTCGGGTACAACGGGATCCAATTGATAAATGACGAGGGATGGTACGGGCATAAAAGCGACTTGAAGGTGTATTTGGACGGTAATAATTTTACATGTGAGTGGTTAGCATCTGCCTTAAAGAACCACAACAATGGTTACACAAAAATGCGGCCAACGGTGTTGGGTGGATCTCTTTTAGGGCACAGCTTAGAAGGGATTCCTTGCACACCAGAAGGTACCGAGCTAGCAAGTATTCGTGAACAACCCTCGGTAGTTTTGGCAGACGAGAGACTTTTGTTGACTACTCAGAAGATACTGGAAGCAGTTAAGGAACAGACGTACTATTTGAAAAAGTATGTCTGGCATTCGATTCAGAACGACGCCAATAAGGCTAAAGAATTTGTTTAATTGTTTTCTTATATGTTAGTTTTGTAAGCAGACCGCGATTATAACGTTATTATAAGAATAAGTACCTTAGTATCCCGATATACTTTGTTTTAATTTAACCATGTAAAGACAGATTCTCGAATTACTCAACACTAACCCGGATAAAAGCAAACCATTGAAATATGAAGGCTAACATTAAGCGATATTAAGGCTAATATCGTCTCGCAAATAACAGAATTTCAATTGATAAACTTGGTGCGTAAGTTAAGTTTCTACGCGTGGTCGACGCAACGTAAAGCCGATTTTCCTCATTTGAAATTCTGCTATTGGTCAAAAGATATAGAGCTCACATTTCATAGTATTGCTTTTAGCCAGGTTGGCGCTAAGGCCCGGCTCCCCTGGTTCTAATTCGCTGTCGCTGTCGCTATCTCGTTCTCTTATTCAACATTTTGTAATATAAAAATTACAGAAAAAAACTTATTAAGAATTACTAAGTAAAAAGATCATTTCATATGTTAAGAATACAATTATTTTTTATTTTAGCGAAGAAAATGGGAAAAAGACATATTTTGCGAGATTGTTTTATTCTCCTTCGCCAAATAAAAAAATTAATAAAAGAAAATTGCTATAAAATATTGGTATTTAAAAGATATTAAATGATCTTTTTTCTTAGTAATTCTTAATAAGTTTTTTTCTGTAATTTTTATATTACAATTAAATGTTTTTTTTTTTTTAATTTCCTTACTGTAATTTTTTTTTAAATAAATGTTGGAAAGTGCTAACTTGATTGATGGATCGGGGGCCCATAAGTGGGTGTAATACCGACGGTTCTGAGTACTTATGTCTGATAATATAGCTAGTTAAGAAGACTAACTGGAACAGAAATATCTTTCTAATTTCTATTTCGATTTTTTGATCGCGGTCAATAAACTAGATTAAAGCCGCAATCCTGGCCAGAGCCATCTCTTTCACACATTTTCAAATTTTTTGAAGATAACAAAATCACTGAGTAGGAAATTAAAAAAAAAACAGATATCTTTAGAACAAGATTGCTGATCTTTTATAGTATAATTTTCCAGTTATTATTTTTTATTTTGACGGCAGAGGAAAAAGAATATATATTTTTTTGTGTTTATGTAAAACATTTCTTTGCTTACTTCTTTTGTTTGTAAAAAAAATACTTTCAAACATTGGCATTGTTATTCTAAAGATAGGTTACTAAACGTTTATTTTTTTATTACACTATTTTTTATGTTCAGAAATTATGAAAATACGTAAACGAGACCGCCTATAAGAGAAACATAGTCGTGGCACAGCTGTCTCGCTCGCTTACTCATTGGTTTTGCAAGTTTTTGTTGACAGAGTGGGAATTTCGAACAAGTACTTAATATTATTAAGAGAAAAACAAAATGTAGCCTGTCACTGCGGACGTAAAGAGGATTCCACCGATACCTCACTCGTCAAAATTGGTCAAGCCGTTTAGGCTTCAGGAGGTATAGGAACATATAAACATACATACACCCCAAAATATTACCCTCCTTCTTGGGCAGTTGTGTAAAAACACAACAGTAACAGGCGTAGGTTTTTTGTAACAGACGCAGTAAATAATATAAAGCAAAGCTCAGTCTACTGGAACAAGCCAGCATTTGTATGTATGTTTGTATGTATTACTTACCTTACATACAACCCAAAACCATTACCCTCCTTCTTGAGCAGCCGGGTAAAAATGTAGATATGTTTTATATGTCTATTATTAAAAATATTTAGAATTATTTCAAAGAAATATAAGTTTTGATATATTTTAATTTGAAGGAACATATCGAATAATTTTGTTTTTTCTTTTCCGTTAAATTAAAAGATATAAAAATGAAAAAAGTATCTTCAAAACATTTCTAATCTTATCTTATGAAACACACTTAGTTATTTTTATATCTTCAATAACATGAAAATGCGCGAGTGAGACCACTGCAGTCGTGACTAGAGACCTCAACTTAGCAAGTACTTATATATTATGTTAGTTTTTTGCGCTGTTTTATGTCAAAACCCATATTATGTTTTAAACCAGTTCATATTTTTTTAATGAAATGATAATCTTAGTTATATTTTTAAATGGCTTATGGATCATGATTTTGTTTTTTATAGATACTCGTTTATGAACTCAATAAAACGAAATACTTAATATGCTTAATTTTAATTTTATTTTAAAGTTTTTTTTTCCTGTATCTTGCAGTGTTTAGAAATTGGAACGACGCTGGCCTCGGCCTGGGCCGTTCGGACCTGTGCCGAGTTGCTCTAAGCCTGTCTTACTGAATCCTGCAGTGTATTAGGAGAATCGCATGGATCCTAAATCCGTTACGTGCAGCCACAGATGATGTGCGTGCAGCCTTGGTGCTCCTGGCCAAGCGATATTTTTGGCATTCCGTGCACAAAAAAGGAAAAAACGAACCCATACAGGACCATTTCGTAGTCCGTCTGGCTGTTTGTCTATCAAGACTATTTTACCCAGGAATCCTTGGAGGTCATTATCTTCATCATCAGCCGGAAGACGTCCACTGCTGAACATAGGCGAGCCTTAGATCATCACGCCGACCGAAACCTTGCATCCACTGGTTGCCCGCGACTTTCAAAATTTCATCGGGTCACCTTGAGGGTGGCCTGCCGACGCTGCGTCTTCCAGTTGCCACTCAAGAGCATTTTCCCCACCGGTTATCGGTTCTGCGAGCGATATGGCCTGCCCATTGCTATTTCAGCTTGGAAACCTTGAGAGCTATGTCGGTGATTTTGATTCTTCGGCGAATATCTTCGTTCGGGATTCTATCGCGCAAAGAAACCCCGAGCATAGCTCTCCCCATTCCCCGTTGTGCGACTCTGAGTTTCTCCAAAAGGCTTGTATTTAAGGACCACGTTTCAGTTCCATATGTCATCACTGGCAGGCTTGGAGGTATCAAGTTGAAATTAATAACAAATACTAAATAATAATAAATAGGTCTATGGTACCTTGGAGGAAAAAAAAACAAGCATACACTCTTAAGTAAATCAAAACCTATACACCCGAATTTGATTGCCCCGGTGGCTCAGTTGGTAGTGAACCTACCTCCTGTATTTGGGGGCGTGGGTTCGATTCACATCTAGGACAAACATTCATGTGATGAACATTTGTGTTTGTTCTATGTCTGGGTGAACACTTTACCTGCTAAGGCCCTATCTATATAAGTATGTATTTAAAAATATATATGTACTACATCAGTCTGTGGCAGCCATATTACAAGCTTTGCTTAGTTTGGGGTCAGATGACCGTATGTGCAAAAATGTCCCAGATATTTAAAAAGAATTAATAAACGTGGAGTGCCCATAGATTAGTAACCAAGTGTTTAGTCCTTTTCGTTCTTTAGAAATTAGAACTTGATTGAAGAAGACAGAAGACTGAGCAACTGCTCCAAGGTTTATCCGCGTTTATTAATAAGGGGGGACAGGATCCTGCTCTACGACCTAGACTTATGAAAAGCAAGGTAAAGGAAAAAATCTGAAAATCATTAATTTGTAGTTAGGTGTGTTTCTAGTGAAATTGCTGAGCATAAAGAGATTTATCACCTAAATATCTCACAAGCGTTGCCGCGCATGGTTTTGATTTCAAAAGTTTGGATGGATTGGATGGTTTCACAGATGAACTCTGTGGATGGTTTGGATGGATGGATGGGTTTGGGTGGGTTTGGTTTGATTTGAAGCTGTTGCGGGCAGGCTTGACACTTACAATCAGGCAAAAGACTTGCTTGTTTCGTTGTGTCGTTTGCATAAAAACAGACTTAAGCAATAAAGCCCCTGGACAGCGACCTTCAGGCCACCCACAACTTTGACACTAGGGCTACTCAACAAACATCAGTAACTTATTATGTTAAACAGGTTATTTATTGTTCATGTGACTGTGTTAAATAAATGCTGATAACTGACAAAGCGTCCTGTCAGCGAAACTGATAAACTGTCAGCGGGTAACTATAATTGTACACTTAAATACCATGGTTCCGTACCAATATGCATGAATATTTTTATAATGCGGAAGCATGTCTTGTTATGGTTTTTGGACAAAGGCTTAAGAAACTATTTCTTGAGATCATTTTATACATTACAACAGTTTTATGATCACAGTTTTATGTTATGCAGTTATGCAGAACAGTTTTATGTTATGCAGTTATGCAGAACAGTTTTATGTTATGCAGTTATGCAGAACAGTTTTATGTTGTGTTAATAGTATTTAAATATTATATTATATTTCTTGCTGCATGTTTTTTTAGATTGAGTGAGAGTGTAGTTACGATTTATTTTGTCCTAGCGACAAAATAAATCGTAACTAAAAAAAAAAAAAGTGAAAACTGTGAAGTTAGTGCCTTTGAATATGTATAAAACTTCCGTGAAAATTTATGTAACTGGTGAAAATCGCACCAAAATAAGCGACTTCATTTTATACTATGTAGACATTGAGATAAATTACCAAATACTGCGTAACGTACAGCTCTCATCATTACATTATAATATGTTTGTAATTCGTCTTAAAGAGAACTAACTTATTTAATGTAATATTTTCACATTTATAAAAATGTTTCAGCTTAATAATTATGTAGGAGAATGTGAATTATAAATGTGAAACCTTTTCATATATATTACTACAGTACCCAATTGTATTTGTAATGTAATATTTTTATATTTATAATAATTTAAATCACTGTTGTATGAGAGTACGGGCAATACAGAGAGTTATGCTCGAAGTTTCTTTGCGTGATAACATCCGGAACGAGGATATTCGCCGAAGAACCAAAGTCGCTGATATAGCTTTCAGAGTGCAAGCTGAAGTGGCAATGGGCAGGCCACATCACTCGAGGAACCGATAACCGGTGGGGAAGAAAGGTTCTTGAGTGGCGACCATGAACTGAAAGACGCAGCGTAGGTAGGCCTCCCACTAGGTGGACCGACGACATTGTGAAAGTCGCGGGCAACCGGTGGATGCAAGTGGCCCGTTGTTGGTCGGTGTGGCGCTCTAAGGGGGAGGCCTATGTTCAGCAGTGGACGTCTTATGGCAAATGATGATGATGACGATGATGAGAGAGCAACGAATGCGTAGAAAAAGTAAATAATATAAAATTTTATTTTATTCTCTTAGGATAACTGACAGCTAGCGCTTAGGTAACAGGTTTAATATTTTAACTTAAAGCTAATTAAAGGTTACCACAAATAGGAATATACAAAGCTAGTTTCTTCTTTAAGAAGAAAGAGAAAGTCAAGTCGAAAAGCGTTATTTTAAAAATAGAATATAGATTCTAGGACAGAAAAATGTAGGTATACGTTACTGCGTCTTGTCTGTACGGCTAAAGAATGCGTCAGCAAGCAATCGCTTAAAGCGAAGTGAAGTGGTATTAAACAAATCAATTTCAATATTGTTTTCAATTGAAAATGTTTCACATTTTACTGCGGTACCCTAATTTATTATTTATCGTGAAACGTTAGCATATTCATAGCTAATATTACATTTAGTCGTGCTTTGTGCAAGGCAGTAGTAACTATTTTACCAATTTCAAGAAAAAAATATTTAGACATTAATTGTTATTCTTTTTTCTGAAGAAACTTTCTTTTCCTTACACATGGTGAGTGCTTTTAGAAGAATTAGTTTTAAATATAGAAGAAGTATAAACAAAATACCCGACTGCATAATGTAGCTTATATCACTGCGGACGTATAGAAGAAACCAGAGGAAACCAACTAGAAAACTCGGCGAAATCGGTCAGAGATTTCATGAACGATGTCAAAAACTCTTACACCGATGTCAGAGTTTATGTCTTTGGGTTTTCAAGTGGCTATACATGACCTGACCTGACATCGTGTGAAAGAGTTGGCTATATATGAGTTTCTGGGGAGCGAAAGGGAGAAGCTATAACCTTAGTAGTTTGTTTCTTTTACTACCGTGTAATTCAAGTCTAGCTGTCCCTTTGGCACGATGTCAGGTCAGGTAATGGCTTGCCTCTCGGCGTCAAGGCCTCTCTACATTACCTGATCTGATATCGTGCGAATGAGATAGCCATATTAGAATTTCACAGGAGCAAAAGGGACAAGCTGTGGCCTTAATAATTTGTTTCATTAACTACAATGAAATGTATGTCTAGCTATCCTCTTCACAAAAATCAGATCAGGCCCGTGAGGGGAACTTAAGTGAACATAGCTTTGACAAAAGATTAATTGTAATGCTGCCTTTGTCTGGCACCAAGCAAATGACAAAGACAGCAATAGACTTATTCTGTTGTCAAAGTTAACAAAAGTTTCAGAATCCCGAGGATAGGTAATTTACTTTTCATTGGATTTTTTTTTAGGTTCATAATTTCTGAGTACATTCCATTGTTACAAAGAAGCATTACACAGCAATAACAATCAGTATGCAAAAAAAGCAATAGTCCAAAAATGCTATCGTTTTACAAGACTGGGATCATTTTCTGTAAGTAAAATTTGAACTGGGAAAAGTATTTATAAGGATAAACTGGTTAGTTTATCGCGCATATTGAAAAAAATATCTTTTAAATAGCTTCTAGACTAGCCTTGTGGCTCAGTGGGTGGATTTCCGCCTTCTGATCTATAGGTTGTGGGTTCGATTCCTATCTAGAACAAACATTTGTATGATGAACATGGATGTTTGTTCTTTCTTTGACTTGGTGTTACTATGTATTCTATATATGTATTTAAAAAAAAGTATGTATGTATTGTATCCGTAATCTAGTTCCCATAGTACGAGCTTGCTTAGTTTGGGGCTAGATGGCGCTGTGTGAAAAAAGTCTACAAATATTTATTTATTATTATTTATAAATACAACTCATAGTTCGGGAGCCCATGACGAAATTTTTGTCAAATAGTATTACGGCCAAATCCGTATAAAATCGCTAGGTTTGAGTAAGCTGAACCCAAAAATTCTAATTCTAACCTAACCGTGCTTACAAAAAATAAAAAAGTTTTACCGAACTGTATTTTAAAGTAATCCGCTGATTTTCGGAATTTAATTGAATGATGAATTCAATACGAATACCGAAAATAATGTGTAATAATAATGTGTATACCGAGAACACGTCTTTCAGATGCCAATAGCGTAGGGACGATTTCAAAATAGGAAAAATGAGAAAAAAGTATGGCAATCCGTCTGAAATCTTACTTAAGTTAATTTAAATTTAATCAATCCGAAGAAAATATTAATCCTAATATTATACAATCTTTTTGAATATGTAATTATTTTTACTGATCGATAACATACTCTCTCGTGTGAAAACTGGGGCGCTAGTCTCGACTTTTCGCTACAGCACTTTGCGACCGAATTCGGTCGCTATGTCGCAAAAATTCGACAACGAACACGAATTGTTAACGAAAAAACGAAAACATAGCGTTGAATTTTCGCAAAATGTAAAATTCAACGCTATTTTTGTGTTTTTTCGTTTTTTCGAAATATTTTATGTCAATTTTTTAATTTCTTAAAATTTTGCTCCACGCGTTATGTATTTAATCAGTGTCAACTATTGTAATATTTCAAATGAAGTCAAATACATCGTTACATTACTTGAAATTTTCTAAATACACACCAAAAAATACGAGAAAAAAAAGGCACACGTACATTTTTTTGTCTTTCATGTCTTGACAGTGACAGCAAAAGTTCAAGTTACATCTAACGCCACCTATTGGGTACTTTTATTACCAGGTTTTTTTTTTTTGGAAAACGCCTCATTGAAAGTAAAGTGCTTACAATGAATTATAGAAACTGGTCAATAATGTGTAAGTTTAACATTTTGCACTAGATCTAGCGCATTTAGCGCTAGATCTAGTGCAACACAGTAAAATAGCAACACTGCGTCATAACGGTTACTGCTACCTGCCGCCACTCGCACTTTAGTGAAGTGTGGCTGTGAAGTGAGGGACCAGGAGCTAACAACTACAGCGGAGCGGTTGCTCTCGGTTGTTTTCGCTTTTAAAATTGTAGGCGACAGTGACAGCGAAAGTGTCTGTAAATAGTATTTTGGTACTCCTGGCAGCCACATCAAAAAAAAAATGGTTTAATTTTTTTCCCGGGTTGCTAAAACACAGGTCGATTAAATGTCAACATCATCATCTTCATAGAGCGCCACACCGAAAACTTTATAGGTACGGTTACGTCTGTAAAACGATGAGACATGGTTTTAGTCTTAAGGTTTCTTAAGGCTTAAGATTGGGCAGCTCAACATAAATTCATGCAATTGGCAATTCAGTAGCATTCAAGCTACTTGTTGCTTTTAAGTTTCAGTTTTGATTTATGAATCTCGTCAGTTTATAAATGAAAAAAAAAAAGCTATGTTGCTTCTAAATACTTTTCTTTTTGTTTCAGACATAATTATAATCATCAGCATTGGAAATGTTCACAGTAATTGTGAAAAAACTTTGGATTCAAGGAATTGTGCTTATAATGTTGATTGCAACGACATTCGTATACGAAATGACATCGATTCGTTTGAAAATTTCCAATTTAATAGGGTGCATGAGATGAACGATTATGGGGACATGCCCATGTACAGGGATGGAAGTGAAAATGAAGATGACAATGGAATGACAAATGGAAAGGCTTGTAATGTTATTGAATACAATACTGGCTACTCGGGAAGTAGGTTTTATCCAGTGCATATTAAATATAGAAGAACAGATTTAACTTCTTTACAATCACTTAGATATCAAATAAATGTTCTCATTACACACTTAGATTTGAGTAACAACTACTACGAATTTGTCCCAACAATCAGTGATATGAACAATTTGGCTCATCTTAATTTATCAAAAAACTCATTAAGTGTTGCTGAACTATCCAACGAAGCAGACCTCCCTAAACTTTCTGAAATAGATTTTTCACATAACACTATTAAGGATATAAAACACGAATCCGGTCGAATATACAGAAGATTGAAGAAAATTGACTTGTCGTATAATTATTTAACTAAAATTCCCGAAGCTGTATTTGATCCATTCAATGAACTAGAAACACTAGATGTCTCCCACAACTACATTGAAACACTCAGTCCAATTACTTTTGAAGGAATGAAACAACTGCAATATTTAAATATATCTTCTAATCGAATTTCAGATATTAACTCCTCTCTGTTTAGGTTCATTGAATTGAAATTACTCGATTTGAGTAACAATAATGTTCATACTATCAAAGCTACTGATTTCAGCAAATTGACAAACTTAGAAATGCTCGATTTTAATTCTAACGTTATTTCCATCATAGATAAAGATTATTTTAATAATATGCCACTTTTACGAAGTCTCTTTCTGAACATTAATAAATTGAGAGACGTCGATAAAGAAATATTAAGTCATTTGACTGCAATAGAAAATATTGATTTATCTGCAAATATTTTTAAAAAAATACCTAAAAGTTTGTTTAAAGGTAAACATATCAATGGTTTTTCTATTAAAGGCAATCAATTAGAAGGTTCTTTAGAAAAAGGTATGTTTGAAGGTTTAGCTATAGATAAGCTAGATTTAAGTAACCAGTATTTGAATTCAGTCGAAGACTATGCTTTCAATGGACTTTTTAATCTAGTAGAACTTTTACTTAATAACAACAATATTAGCGTTTTAACCTCGAAGTCTTTTAAAACACTACAAAAATTGAAGAGTTTAGATTTGTCTTTTAATAAAATACAAAACATAGAATTTGAAAAGGATGACTTGCTTAATTTGTATTCACTTTCGTTAAGAAACAACTATTTGACAGTTGTGAAACAAGAAAATTTTCATGGTTTGTTCTCGTTGCAATTTTTAGACCTATCAGATAATAAAATTGCACAAGTTGAATCAGATTCTTTTTTTTCTTTAAGAGAATTGATAAATTTTCAGATTTCAAACAATCCTCTTAGTGGCGCTTTAGAAGCAAGTACCTTTGATGGACTTAGTTCTCTTCCTAGTCTAGATATTTCTTGCACCTTGTTATCATCTATTCAGAATGGATCATTTATCGGTATGTTACAACTGAAAAATTTGAACGTTTCTCACAGCAAAATAACAACTCTTGAATACAACATTTTTGTTCACACTGGCGTAATCGAAACAATAGATTTATCTTTTAATGAACTTAAAGATTTCAACATTAATAGCACTGAGCTAGCCAGTTTGAATACGCTATATTTAAACAACAATTTAATAAAAACTTTGGACCCTTCTGCATTTAAAAGTATATTGAGTTTGTCAAAATTAAGTTTGTCTTATAATACGATTCAAAATATTAATTCGGATATTTTTACTAACCAAAAATATTTACGTATTTTAGATGTATCATATAATCCAAAGTTAAACCTGACCTTGTCATTGCTCAATACAACAAAAACCTTGGACAATCTTGATTTATCTGGGATAAAAACAGGCATATCATTTGATAACATCAAAGATTTGTCTTTGACTCGTTTGATTATAACTAACTCTAGTATAACAGATGTTAAGAAAATACAATTAAATGAACTACATCACTTGGATGATCTAAACTTAAGCTATAATGAAATTACTAAATTAGAAGTAGGAAGTTTTAGCAATATAAGCACTCTAAGATTTCTCGATCTTAGTCACAATAAAATAAAAGACATTCAACCTGGAATATTTAAGGATAACACGATGATTGCATCATTAAACTTGTCTCATAATTTTTTGACTACCATTTCTTATGGCATATTTCATGGGTTAATATACTTAAGCACCTTGGATATTTCATATAACAATATAAAAGATTTGCAAAATGAAAGATTCTACGAAGTTAAGAGCTTGAGTGTCCTAATAGCGGATCACAACAAAATTGAAACAATAACTGAGAAAGAGTTTATTGGCACCAGTCTCACCAAGCTTAGTATAGGTGGAAACCCCATCCCATGCAAAGTCTTAGTAAATCTTAAGCTTAATGGTGTACCTTTTGAAATCACAGCTAGTAACTTATATGAAAATAACGATGAAAATGTAAACGGCGTGACATGTAACAGAAATCGTCACGTGTTTGATCAAATAACAAATATAACCAGACGATACGATTACACAGACGATAATGCGAAAATTCTTATTAGTATAAGAGACATTTTGCTGGATCACTTCAAAAATGAACAAAGTAGCAAAATAACTAGTAATTTAGATGAAAAATATTTGATAAATATCACTGATCAAATACACACTTCTAATGCTGACCTTAGTAAGATAATATCAAAGTTTGTTAACTCTACAGAACATGTTATGGCTGAAAATAATGACTCAAGGATTATGTTAAATAAAATACACGCAACAATTGAAAATAATGAGACAAATGCTCTTCTAAACAAAATTTTGAGAGTGCTAACTTTGAATTCAGCCACCAGAACAACCCCCATACAGGTGACTAAAGATAATGCTACATACGAACATTTGATATCCTATATTAATAAAGTTAAGCAAGAATTAGAAGATACCTTTCAATTGGACAAACAAAGCATTCTTAATGAAATGGAATCCAAAATTGAGGCTAAACTTTCGTCTATTAACTCGAATAACAAACTTAACACTTTGCTTACAACAGATTCACCAAGACATGAAAAATTAAGTGTATCGGAAGATTCAAAGTCTTTGTTTACAGAAACTTGTGTGGCTTTGATACTAATTATACTAGTTGGATTTGTATTATTTAAAGTTTATAAGTCAGGAGTTTTTGTAAGACAACGCTTATCTATTAGCACTCGGGAGCTGCCAGGGTCTATGGATTCTGCTTTATGAAGTGGTTGGTGTCATGATAATTATTTTGTAAAAGATTAGGGATATTAATTTTAAGATTACACTTGTACTGATGGCACTCGTAGCGGCAAAAAATCTCACTTCTCTAAATCAATTAAGAGCCACCACATACAAGCACAGCTTGACGTAAGTTGTTTAATAATAATTTTATATTATATATCATAATTGTAAATAGTGTATAACTATGCTAATTAAATACATACATAAACAGCGGTCATTTTGCAATTTGACATTATCCTGTCATCGGTTTAGACTCATAGGCTCCTCATGGCTTAATATCTGCCTGGGCTAGAACCGCACCCGGCCAATTTCCCAGAGATTATTGGTAATATTGGCACGTCATCGTATCGTAAGACGATGGAAAGCACGACACGATGTGATGGCATGTCGTCAATCTCGTGTCGCAGCAAAGCATTGCATTTGGATTATCTATAGACCTTTAATGGTCTCTGGATAATCCAACTGTTATTTTTATTTAGTAGGCTAGGTACTAAACTACTTAGTTGTAGTTTGTATGTATTTTGCTTAGTTAATAAAGGCAATTAAAAACAAAGCATTGCCAGTGTTAGCGCCTAGATCTTCAATTTTTTTGTGCCTTCAGTTTTTGCCTGCCTACCTACTTATAATGTTCTCGGAAATGGATTTCAATTTAAAAGTCTAACATCAAAGTTTTATTTCCAAACTTGCCGCAAACAGTGTAAATATAATGAACGTCATAAATACGTATGGTTTTCGAAAACACGACATCATATGATTACATAAATGTGTTGGCCATTAATTTCTCCGATACTCGACGAATTGTTTGAGTTGAATTTTTATGTTGTTATACATACACATAATTGTTATATTTAGGAAAAATACTAAGTTGTTACCTGTTTGAAATTCTATAACTTTTATTTAGGCACCATTATTAAACTATTACAAAAATACAGCCTGAGATGTTTCTCGGAGGCTGCGTAAGAGCTAAATGAAATACGTACTTCGGTTCACGTGGAGATATATCATGCATTGGCTTATCATGCTGCTGGATGCTGCTGTGTTGCAGCAGGCAGTGTCTTCCTAAAAATACAATATATTACCTGAACAGGTATACACAGAAAAAATAAAAAAACATTTGAAAGAAAACTACAATCGATTTAAATTCAGTATGTATGTATTATATACACTTAATAAAATGTAGTTATACCTACTTAATATAATACTACCTACGTTTTATACCGACTTTTTTATCTTGTACAAGAAAGTCAAAAACCTGTAGGATTTGAAAGATATAGGATACTAGCTTGCCGGTACTAGTTTGCACGCTCGACTTAGGTCGCTTACCCCCGAATACTGAAACGCTTGTTAACTTTGACGACAGATTCAGTCTGTTGCTGCCTTTGTCATTTGCTTAGTGCCAGACAAAGGCAGCATTAGAATTAATCTGCTGTCAAAGTTAACAAACGTTTCAGTATTCGGGGGTTAGTTCAACAGTTATACAGTAAATTTAACACCCTTTAGGGGTTGATTTTCGATAAATCATTTCTTTATTTTTTTATGATTATTACATAAATCGTGTTTAGCTTAGCTGAGTTTGGCCTAGCATGAAAAAAGATTTTATTTCTATACAAACTTTGGGGGTCCAATTTACCCCTTTAGAAGTAGGATTTGCAAAACCCTTTCCTTTTGTCCACGTAGAAAGAGTATTGAGTTTAAATATTACGTCTCTATCGTGAGCGGTTTGTTCTGTGCGTTGTTTCCTTGAAAAGGGAGGAAGAAACTCCTTCTGAGTGCGGAATCTAATGGTTATCTATGTAAGCAACAAGTAAGCTACAAGAAAACCTTACAACAAGTGGCAAACGACGAAAGCGTGCGTATGAACGCTACATGGACAGAAAAGCTAAGGGACCTGTTAATTTTTATGCGACTGTCCAGAAGGAGGGGAATATTTTTCGGGAGGATTTGTATGTTTGTGAATTCCTGTATAGATAGAAAAAAGAAAAAAAATCACACAGGAATTTTCAAACATACTTACTTACATCCTCCCGAAAAACATAACCCTCTTTCTAGACAGTCGCGTAAAGCTTTTCTGTCCTTGTAGCGTCGCTTCATACGCACGCTTTCGACATTTCCCGCTCGTTGTTTTGGTTTTCTTTTAGCTTGCTTGTTGTTTAAATAGATCACCATAAGATTCCGCACTCAGAACGATCGATGCGCACCACGAACCGGTCAAAACACACCTATGAAATGAAAATAAAAGTAAAAAAAGAACCTCTTCTGTGTACAAAAACTCTCATTGGTTCATTGACAGGCGAGCAGGCGTAATCTTTGAGATAGCCAAAGCACGCTCGACCAAAGTCCCAGTAACCCGCGCTTTCCTCCAACTTTGATGATTTTTTTCGGAACCTCGATGTCTGCGGGAGATACGCTATTATAGGCCATATAGTTTATGGGAATGGTCAATGCAGGAAGTGGTTATTGACCGAGCGAAGCGAAGGTCTCAGAGTTTACTGGGTCATATCGGCATTTGTATGTATGTTTGTGTGTATATTTGTCCGACGATAACTTGCGAACCGTTGATCCGATCTACATGAAATTTTGTAGGCAAGTAGTTCATTTCAATAAAATTTTTAAGTTCGAATATGAACTTAATCGGTCCAGGGGTTGTGAAGATATAGGGGTCTCGAGGTCTCAGTTCGCCGCGAACTACTAGTTGTAAGTTATTTTGGGACAAAACGTTGCGCCGTGTAAAGACGCCTTATGATTACCTAAAGCCAACTCAGTGAACAAAGACAGTAATTATCATTAAACAAAATTGTGATTGCTTAGAACAATGATAACTTTGTTTTGTTTTGGTGTAATTATTAATGTTAGATATCGGAACGGATGTTTGTGAGATATTAAAATACCTAATATTATGCTGTGTAGTTTTATTATTGTGCTGGGGTCAAAGTTCTTTTTTTAAATTATGAGTCACCTAATAATATAATGGTCAAAATTTTAATTGTAAGATTATGACTCTTTTCCTAGGTCCGCCATTTTATTTGACGTGGGGGAAATCTTCACTCGGTACTTTGTGCACTCGGGTGATGTGGGATTATACCCACTAAAACTTCCCTCCCCGGTGGCCTGCCTTGGTACTTGACAGAGGGCTCCAAGTTCTCCAAGGCAAAGCACCGTAGCACATTCACGCACCTTTAGCACCACGTTTCAGCTCCAGCAGCGGCGTCTCAGGACAGCTGCGAGCCTTCGCCTACAACAGCGTCCGCCACTCGACGCTGTCGTCCTATCCGGACTCGCTTCGGTATATGATGGTTAGAGCCCCACCTCTAACCACCCACGAGCCCAGAGATCCCCCTTTAGAGGCCAGGGGTAACCGATGCCGTATTCTAGTGCCGCGTTTGCAAAGTCCGCCTAGGTCAGTTCCAAATGTGTGCCAGCCATTAATGTGTTCCGGATTGATGAGCAATGCTTCAAGTGACATTACAGAGCACAAAGAGGCAGTCAGTTATATAAAGAAGCCTATGTGCTTATTCAGGGAATAAAGCACCCTATACGCGAATTCATATCAGAATCCGTTTTGATGTAATACATTTAAGGCCTCGCTACATGGCCTGACCTGACATCGTTTGAAAGAGATGGCTATATATAAGTTTCTGGGAGAGCGAAAGGGAGAAGCTATAACCTTAATAGTTTGTTTCTTTTGCTCCCGTGAAATTCAAATCTAGCTGTCCCATTCACACGATGTTAGGTCAGGCCGTGTATAGACACCCTTACTTATTACTTTTACTGTTTAGACACTGCTGTTTTTCAAAATCAAGAATACCCGACTGCAAAATGTGTATAGCCTTTATCACTCCGGACGAAAAGAGAAATCCAACGACACATCACTCGCGATAATTGGTCAAGCAGTTTTGGCTACAGGAGGTAATTTATGAACACAGACATACATACTTCATACATTTATATACTAACATAAATACTGACATAAAACACCCACCTTGGGCTGTCGGGTGATAATTAAGAATAATTTAATCAGCTTATGATAATTTGACAGTTATTAAATAAATGCATTCCTGACAATGTAACCTCAGCCGTTAGCAGCGGAGAGCTACAACACAAAATAAATACACACAGAGGCCCAGATTCATACAACGGGCGAAAACAGGCGCGCGAAGTAAACGACGAAAAAGACTCAGAAGTAAAAGTATGAGCGCGTGTGCCCGCGCTTTGGCGATACACGTTATTATTAGAATGAATAAACAATATTATCTGAATGATTGTGTATTCGGTTTTTTAATATAAATACAACATTAATCAGAACCTAATAGACGGTTTATGATACGTTTTCGATCATTTAAATACTGAATAGAAAATGATCTTAAACCTTCTTTAACCGATTATTCTGTATTCTAAGAAATAAGAAACTTAACAGCCTAGACCATAAGTTACTTACTACAATGTAACTTACAAAATTTTAATATTTACAATAAAATAAAAATCAACAACATACAATTTACCCAGTAAAATAGTAAAGTCTAAAACAGTGAAAAACATAACACCTAATTGTAATACCTGAATGATTTTTAATTGAAATTCCTATATCTAAATGTTTCACAGAAGTCTTTACCGCTACACGCCGTGTAGGTAATTAAAATCAAATTCTATTGGAGCTGGCTTTCTGTATTTATTTTGTGGTTCTATTTATCTGTGACTTCTATTTTAACTAATTGTTTTCGTATTTACAATTAGGGACTCCCCCATTTGGTCGCTCAGTAGTATTGCCAGTTTAAAGTGGCTATACAGCTATACTTGAATTTCACGGGAGTTTTTTCACGGGTTATAGCTTCTCCCTTTCGCTCCCCAGAAACTCATAATATATAGCCATCCCTTTACACGATATCAGATCAGGCCGATGTAGCCAGAATATCGACTTATAATATACATGGTCTATTTTTTCTATCTGTCCTTAACTTTTGGGTCTGTGGTAAATGGGAAGATACGGAAGACGGAAAAAAGACGGAAAATTATTTCTGTGTTGAATAATCTATCAGAAATCTCGACGGTGATGGCTATCAACTCAGCAGGTGAGTTCATTTACCCATTTCCGGTGTTAAAGTGAGTAATTTTGCCATTTCTGTGAAAATCAATGATGTTCGATTTGTGCAGCGTTAGGGTGTCTATACATGGCCTGACCTCACATCGTGTGAAAGGGACAGCTAGATTTGAATTTCACGGGAGCAAAAGAAACAAACTATTAAGGTTATGGCTTCTCCCTTTCACTCCCTCAGAAACTTTTATTTAGCCATCTCTTTCAAACGATGTCAGGTCAGGCCATGTAGCGAGGCCTTTATGACTAGATCTGGCCACAATTTGAGACTTTGAAGTTACGAAAAAAAAACCTCTACAAAAATCACAAATACACTATTTCTACTGTGATAAAAAATTGACTAATACTGTTTGGTTTAGTTAAAAACAAGGTGTCACATTTATGAACGCAACCCGTGATAAAAGTTTCTGAATGCAACCCCTGTAAGCATTATCATCATCATCAGCCATAAGACGTCCACTGCTGAACATAGGCCTCCTCCTTAGAGCGCCACACCGACCGCCAACGGGCCACTTGCATCCACCGGTTGCCATTTAAGCATACGTGAAGCATACTTATAATAGTTGACCGGATAACTTACAACACTTTGTAGGGGTCTCCTCACTCGATCCATAGAAATATTTTGTAATACGCTCGAGTGTGTGTCAAACGGAAATAGGACAATAATACATTCATACTTGGGCAGCTTGAAAAATAAAGTAATTTTAGGTATATACCTTTTTTATTATTTCCAGTTAGTTTCTACGTTCAGACACTTTTAGCCACTTTTGTAAACAACGCCACCCTAATTCTAGCATTTTTCGGTACGGTTTAGCTACTAGAGCCTTGGCCGTGTGGTAACACAGGATTGACAGGCTTTAGGGTACCTATACATGGCCTGACCTGATATCGTGTGAAAGAGATAGCTACATATAAGTTTCTGGGGGAGCGAAAGCGAGAAGCTATAACCTTAATAGTTTGTTTATTTTACTCCCGTGAATTTCAAGTCTAGCTGTCGCTTTCGCACGATGTCAGGTCAATGCCATGTATAGGCACCCTCGTTCATTCCGTATTGGAAACTGGCGGTAGTTAGATCACAATCACGAGTATATTGGTGATAAAATAGAGTCATTCTGCAGTGTTTATTTTACAATATAGTAAATGTAAAGACATCATCATTTGTATCCATGAGACGTCCACATCTGAACACCAGCCTCCCCATTAGAAAAGGGGTGGGTAAAAATAAAGTGCTTACAATGAATTTTGAAAACCGGTTGCTATTGTGTAAGTAGTTAAATTCAGATTTTTGCTACTACTTTTGAATTAAAGTATTTATTTTTTAACCGACTGCTCAACGAGGGTATTTACTATGGATAAAATGTACTCCTTAAAGTCATTCGTTATCTCGTTCGTAATTTTTCATTGTAAAAAAAAAGATCAGCTATCTTTAAAATACAATTGCAAATGTTTCAACAAAGGAACATAGAGAAAAAAAAACTGGTGTAGCTTTGCTGACTTGCACCAAAGGAATACAAATATTAAAATTTTCCATTTTTCGGGTAATGTATTTTTAGGACTTTATCTTAATTTCCTCAGATATTAAAATATCTTTTTGTCTGTTTCAGGTGTGCTGGTAATATTATGCATCTGTGCTTTCTTATATGAGATCATAACTATGATACTTATAGGACTATTAGTTTTATTTGTCGTAGTTAGCAGATTTAGTATTGAGATAAAAGGTAAGTTTTAATAACTATTGTGTTTGTTTACTTTAAAGTAATTTTGAGCAGCACATAGCGCCCGCTCTTATTACCCGACTTCCCAAGAAGATTCATGTAGTAAGATTTATGTAGTTTTTGGATTTATGTTAGTAAGTATTCAATGCAATTTTTTTTTTTAACGTGCAAGTGCCTTTATTAACTAAGCAAAATACATACAAACTACAACTACCTAAACTACTTAGCCTACTACATAAAAATAACAGTTGAATTATCCAGAGACCATCAAAGGTCTATAGATAATCCAAATGTTCAAGCCCACTACCAGTTGGCAGTGTACCCAGGGACCCTATTCGGAGAAATGACATTTTATCTCGGTCACTGTCTCTCTAATTTAGAATTTAATGGGAGTGAGAGTGACCGAGATAAAATGTCATTTCTCCGAATAGGGTCCCTGCATGCTTGCGGCATTACCACGCTGAATGGCAAAACGTTGAGCCAAATAATGACATTGTTTTTCTTTATTCCAGTGGGGCTGATCTTCTTTATGCTGTTTAGTTTCTTCGCCATGCCAGAATATAATATGTATATTATACTATTCAACATCGTTAGTACTAATTATGAAAATTGCCATGATTCAGATCAAAATAACTGCAACATGTAGGGGAAGTACGTACAAAACGGCATACTGTTTTCTATTTGGTTCATATTTTCTTTATTTATGTATTTAGAAAAGTGAAATTTCGCAGTAACAAACATTAATCTTTTATCTAGAGAATCAACAAGCAAAATCAACAATAAAAACAAATAATTACGAGATAATTAGTCTTAAGCAAAGATCAACCGAAAACCATTTTGTCCATACCATATGGACAAAATGGACCAGTCATAATGGACAAAATGGCATACATAATACTTGTGAACAATTTAAACGAAAATCACACAGAACTTTTATTTTGTTCTCTTATCCTTCAAATCCTTCAAATTTCTAGTCCTAACACATACATACCATCGAATTTTCTGATGGGTGATTCAACATAGGAATTATCTTCCGTTTCTTACCCTTAGACCCAAAAGCTAAGGACAGATAAAAGAAATCATCATCATCAACAAACATATGACGTCCACAGCTGAACAAACTCCTCTCCCTTATAGTGCCACACTGAACGACAATCCGGCATGGTGTAGGAGGGGGTAGGGGGTGCAATAATCCCCACGCTTGAGCATTCGGGTAAAATAAAATACATATAATTCGAGACCTAGGAGAAATATTGGTGAGGTATTGTAATTGTATTTCTTAAATTTAGTTTTTTTATAATATTAATATAAAAAAATAAATGCTTTAAAAAACCTAAACCTAGAGTCCCACCGACAGCGAGGCAGGGCTGTTATTAATATTATTACTAGTAGTTCGCCCCGAACTGACCCCTATATCTTCACAACCCATGGACCGATTCAGTTCATATTCGAACTTAAAAATTGTATTGAAATGAACTACTTGCCTACAAAATTTCATGAAGATCGGATTAACGGCTCGCAAGTTATCATCGGACAAATATACACACAAACATACAAACATACATACAAAAGCCACAAATCGGCTTTAAACTCTGAGACCTTCGCTTCGCTCGGTCAATAAGATAAAACTGTTGTCGAAATGATAACGCTTGCAACATAATCATTTCGACAAATTAATATATAAATTGTTATTACTCAATACTTATAATTTGTAAATGAAAATGTAAATACTATATAATTATTACCTAAATGATCATCTTTTGTTGTACATTTTTGTAATTAGTTTATTATTTTTGAACAGGCTCATTACAAGACTGTTAAATAAAGAATTATAATCATTGTGACATTTAATATAAAATGATAAAATATATATTTTAGTGTTTCGGGTTTCTTCTTCCAGGGACCCTATTCCTGTGCGCTCGAGATTATCTCGGTCACTGTCTCTCTAATTTAGAATTTAATGGGAGTGAGAGTGACCGAGATAAAATTTCATTTCTCCGAATAGGGGTCCAGGATCCTCCAATACATGTGATGTTTTGGCACAAACTACAACTTAGGGGAAGTACGTACATAATGGCATATACGGACAAAACGGCACACCGGCCTTATTTAAAATTTGGCGGGCTTTGGCGCCAATTTGGCACTTGCATCATGTGGTCCAAATGTCTATTGATAAGCTGTCAAAAAACCGAGGCCCTCGCACAGGCATTTTATTTTTAATCAGTCTCAAACAGATTTCAGCCGTTAGGAGTTTTTTTTCAAACCGAAGAGTTTTTTATGTTTTGGTAAGTAATATTCTTTAAAATATGAAAGTACCGTATTATTTCTAGTCTAGAACATTTTGACGTGACTATTGTGTTTTGTTTTGACCAAAATAACTAGTTTTAATATTATTTTTGGAATTTTATTGTTTTAAAACCCTCTATGGACAAAATGGTATAGGTGTGATATGTACAAAATGGTATAGGTGATTAGGTATGCCATTTTGTCCATCTGTAATCAAATAGTGAGATGCAATACCAAATATTTATTTATTATCCGACTGCCCAAGAAGGAGGGTACTGTTTTTGGGGTGTATATATGTATTTCCTCGTGTAGCCTAAACGGCTTGACCGATTTTGACGAGGGAGGTGTCGGATTCATCTCTACGTCTGGAGTGACATACGCTATATTTTGAAATCGGGTTTTTTTTTTTTTTAAATATTACTTGTTATATTTTAGACATGACAAAATGCCACGCCACTACAACAGGACAACTAACCGACAGTCATGGAATGAAGAGTTAATTAAGAAAGCTGATGGCTGTGCGTGCATTTGTTTATAACGACCTCTTTTCTCGCTCAAAACCTAGAGAAGGCTGGTTACAGTGTATGCATTATTCTCCTTGGGCTCATGCTAAGTGTGCTGATCTGCCCAAGAGAACAAAATAAAAGTTCTGTGTGATTTTCGTTTAAATTGTTCACAAGTATTATGTATGCCATTTTGTCCATTATGACTGGTCCATTTTGTCCATATGGTATGGACAAAATGGTTTTCGGTTGATCTTTGCTTAAGACTAATTATCTCGTAATTATTTGTTTTTATTGTTGATTTTGCTTGTTGATTCTCTAGATAAAAGATTAATGTTTGTTACTGCGAAATTTCACTTTTCTAAATACATAAATAAAGAAAATATGAACCAAATAGAAAACAGTATGCCGTTTTGTACGTACTTCCCCTACATGTTGCAGTTATTTTGATCTGAATCATGGCAATTTTCATAATTAGTACTAACGATGTTGAATAGTATAATATACATATTATATTCTGGCATGGCGAAGAAACTAAACAGCATAAAGAAGATCAGCCCCACTGGAATAAAGAAAAACAATGTCATTATTTGGCTCAACGTTTTGCCATTCAGCGTGGTAATGCCGCAAGCATGCAGGGACCCTATTCGGAGAAATGACATTTTATCTCGGTCACTGTCTCTCTAATTTAGAATTTAATGGGAGTGAGAGTGACCGAGATAAAATGTCATTTCTCCGAATAGGGTCCCTGCATGCTTGCGGCATTACCACGCTGAATGGCAAAACGTTGAGCCAAATAATGACATTGTTTTTCTTTATTCCAGTGGGGCTGATCTTCTTTATGCTGTTTAGTTTCTTCGCCATGCCAGAATATAATATGTATATTATACTATTCAACATCGTTAGTACTAATTATGAAAATTGCCATGATTCAGATCAAAATAACTGCAACATGTAGGGGAAGTACGTACAAAACGGCATACTGTTTTCTATTTGGTTCATATTTTCTTTATTTATGTATTTAGAAAAGTGAAATTTCGCAGTAACAAACATTAATCTTTTATCTAGAGAATCAACAAGCAAAATCAACAATAAAAACAAATAATTACGAGATAATTAGTCTTAAGCAAAGATCAACCGAAAACCATTTTGTCCATACCATATGGACAAAATGGACCAGTCATAATGGACAAAATGGCATACATAATACTTGTGAACAATTTAAACGAAAATCACACAGAACTTTTATTTTGTTCTCTTGGGCAGATCAGCACACTTAGCATGAGCCCAAGGAGAATAATGCATACACTGTAACCAGCCTTCTCTAGGTTTTGAGCGAGAAAAGAGGTCGTTATAAACAAATGCACGCACAGCCATCAGCTTTCTTAATTAACTCTTCATTCCATGACTGTCGGTTAGTTGTCCTGTTGTAGTGGCGTGGCATTTTGTCATGTCTAAAATATAACAAGTAATATTAAAAAAAAAAAAAAACCCGATTTCAAAATATAGCGTATGTCACTCCAGACGTAGAGATGAATCCGACACCTCCCTCGTCAAAATCGGTCAAGCCGTTTAGGCTACACGAGGAAATACATATTTACACCCCAAAAACAGTACCCTCCTTCTTGGGCAGTCGGATAATAAATAAATATTTGGTATTGCATCTCACTATTTGATTACAGATGGACAAAATGGCATACCTAATCACCTATACCATTTTGTACATATCACACCTATACCATTTTGTCCATAGAGGGTTTTAAAACAATAAAATTCCAAAAATAATATTAAAACTAGTTATTTTGGTCAAAACAAAACACAATAGTCACGTCAAAATGTTCTAGACTAGAAATAATACGGTACTTTCATATTTTAAAGAATATTACTTACCAAAACATAAAAAACTCTTCGGTTTGAAAAAAAACTCCTAACGGCTGAAATCTGTTTGAGACTGATTAAAAATAAAATGCCTGTGCGAGGGCCTCGGTTTTTTGACAGCTTATCAATAGACATTTGGACCACATGATGCAAGTGCCAAATTGGCGCCAAAGCCCGCCAAATTTTAAATAAGGCCGGTGTGCCGTTTTGTCCGTATATGCCATTATGTACGTACTTCCCCTAAGTTGTAGTTTGTGCCAAAACATCACATGTATTGGAGGATCCTGGACCCCTATTCGGAGAAATGAAATTTTATCTCGGTCACTCTCACTCCCATTAAATTCTAAATTAGAGAGACAGTGACCGAGATAATCTCGAGCGCACAGGAATAGGGTCCCTGGAAGAAGAAACCCGAAACACTAAAATATATATTTTATCATTTTATATTAAATGTCACAATGATTATAATTCTTTATTTAACAGTCTTGTAATGAGCCTGTTCAAAAATAATAAACTAATTACAAAAATGTACAACAAAAGATGATCATTTAGGTAATAATTATATAGTATTTACATTTTCATTTACAAATTATAAGTATTGAGTAATAACAATTTATATATTAATTTGTCGAAATGATTATGTTGCAAGCGTTATCATTTCGACAACAGTTTTATCTTATTGACCGAGCGAAGCGAAGGTCTCAGAGTTTAAAGCCGATTTGTGGCTTTTGTATGTATGTTTGTATGTTTGTGTGTATATTTGTCCGATGATAACTTGCGAGCCGTTAATCCGATCTTCATGAAATTTTGTAGGCAAGTAGTTCATTTCAATACAATTTTTAAGTTCGAATATGAACTGAATCGGTCCATGGGTTGTGAAGATATAGGGGTCAGTTCGGGGCGAACTACTAGTAATAATATTAATAACAGCCCTGCCTCGCTGTCGGTGGGACTCTAGGTTTAGGTTTTTTAAAGCATTTATTTTTTTATATTAATATTATAAAAAAACTAAATTTAAGAAATACAATTACAATACCTCACCAATATTTCTCCTAGGTCTCGAATTATATGTATTTTATTTTACCCGAATGCTCAAGCGTGGGGATTATTGCACCCCCTACCCCCTCCTACACCATGCCGGATTGTCGTTCAGTGTGGCACTATAAGGGAGAGGAGTTTGTTCAGCTGTGGACGTCATATGTTTGTTGATGATGATGATTTCTTTTATCTGTCCTTAGCTTTTGGGTCTAAGGGTAAGAAACGGAAGATAATTCCTATGTTGAATCACCCATCAGAAAATTCGATGGTATGTATGTGTTAGGACTAGAAATTTGAATTGGGAATTACGAAATAAATACATCTACAAAAAAAAATACACTATTTCTAGCTAATTTTGAATTCTACTGTACAATTTGTGTAAAGGCCTCGCTACACGGCCTAACCTGACATCGTGCGAAAAGGACAGCTAAACTTGAATTTCACGGGAGTAAAAGAAACAAACTATTAAGGTTATAGCTTCTCCCTTTCGCTCCCCAAGAAACTTATAAGTAGCTATCTCTTTCACACGATGTCAGGTCAGGCCGTGTAGCGAGGCCTTAAAGTTTAATTTATACTGCTTGGTCATAAGCAATGTGACACATTTTTGAACGCAACTCGCGATAAAAGTTTCTGAACGGCTTCCATGTAAGTCTTGTATTATTTATAGCCCGTAGTAGGGGATTCCCCTCGCCTTGCTCGACCCAGAAGTAGTATTTTGTAACGAGTACTTCAAGGTCTCCCATCAATGAGTCGTTTTCCAAAAAAAAAAGTAGTTCTAAAATACTTACTAGATGGCGTAACAGACCTACCGTTTTACCTGTCATTGTCATTTCTGTCGAAATATTTTATGTTTATGTTCCAAAAAAAAGAAATCCTTGTTATAAAAGTACCCAATAGATGGCGTTAGATGTACCTTGAGTTTTTTCTGTCACTGTCAAGACATGAAAGACAAAAAAATGTACGTGTGCCTTTTTTTTCTAGTGTATTTTGGCTCGACATGTGTATTTAGACAATTTCAAGTAATGTAACTATGTATTTGACTTCATTTGAAATATTACAGTAGTTGACACTGGCTAAATACACAACGTGTGGAGCCAAAATTTACGATTTAAGAAATAAATATAACACATTTCGACAGAAATGACAATGACAGGTAAAACGATAGGTCTGTTTCGCCATCTAGTAAGTATTTTAGAACTACTTTTTTTTTTGGATGTGATCGTGATTGTGAGCGTGCGTGAGCGGGACCGCGCATAGTTCGAGTTAGTTGGTACGAGCTGGATGGCACGCTATCGCAATCAAAATCACGAACGTTCATAATAAGGGGGCTGTATTAATAAATATTTTCATAAACTTAATCTACCTTTGACACCTATCACAAAAAGCAAAGAAACTTTACAGAAGAACTTTTCGTACTAAGTTTGGTGCAATGCATTTTTCTTTGCTAGATACGTCCCAAAGAGTTACGTATGAACTTGGAACTGCCAAAGTTTAGTGAATACAGGCATTAGGCATGTCAAAGGAAAGGACATGTCTTACGCATTTAGGCAGCCTCCTAAGTTTGGTGCAGCGCAAATTTCATTGCTAGATACGTCATAGAGAGTTACGTATGAGCTTTAGAAGCTGTCACAGCTTAGTGAATTCAGGCATGAGGAATGTCAAAGGAAAGGACATGTCTTACGCATTTAGGCAGCCTCCTAAGTTTGTTGCAACGCATTTTTCAGTGCTGGATACATCCTAGAGAAATACGTATGAATTTAAAGCTGCCAAAGCTTAGTGAATACAGGCATTAGCCATGTCAAAGGAAAGGATTTGTCTTACGCATTTAGGCAGCCACCTAAGTTTGGTGCAGCGCAAATTTCATTGCTAGATACGTCTTAGAGAGTTACGTATGAGCTTTAGGAGCTGTCACAGCTTAGTGAATTTAGGCATTAGGAATGTCAAAGGAAAGGACTTGTCTTACGCATTCAGGCAACCTCCTAAGTTTGGTGTAACGCATTTTTATTGCTAGATACGTTTTAGAGAGTTACGTATGAACTTTGGAGCTGGCAAAGTTTAGTGAATACAGGCATTACCCATGTCAAAGAAAAGGACTTGTCTTACGCATTTTAGGCAACCTCCTAAGTTTGGTGAAACGCATTATTCATTGCTAGGTACGTCCTAGAGAGTCAAGTATGAACTTAGGACCTGCCAAGGTTTAGTGCAGACGCGCATTAGTGACAAAGAATACATTTTGCAGTTGAGTATTTTGTTTTTCTTCTAATAAAATGATTTGTGTATCTATTATTGTTTCAGTAAGATTTCTCTTTCGTTAAAAGAATGGTTAATTTTGCATATTGGGCCTTGTTATTTTTAAAACTTTCAATAATTGTGAATGCGTAGCTAGGACGATGTACGGCGATATTGTATTCATGATGAATAGCTGGCAACAATGTGTTTGAGATAGTTGCTTGTTGACATAAATAAGGCTATCAGTGTAGCCCTGTCTCCACACAGTAGCCTCGAACAAAGGGGTCGTCTGTGCTCAGAATAAAATCGGGTATGTACGAGTCGGACTCGTGTAACGAGGGTTCCGTAGCGGTGGGTAAAGGATTTAAGTGTTAAAAAACGAAAATTTACATTTGCGTGTGTCGATGACTTAATATATTGAATACGCAGTGGTTGAAACATTTGTCACAGAAACTTAAATTAAATGGCTTACTAGAATCCGTCAACCCGCACTGTTATTGTGGAGGATATGACCTAATCACTCTTCGAGGGTAGGCAGCATATCCCAGCAGTGGGATATTAAAAGGCTGATGCAGAAATGCTTAGCGCGAGTCAAATTAATCGATAAATTAGATCGATCTCGGTGTTTGTTTGTTTCATCAAGCAAACATCTGCGCTGCCGGGAATCGAAGCCTCCTGCTCATACCATTTAGCTAAACATGTTGCATTTATTGTTTAAATATATGAGCTTAGGATGTTTTCCTTACGCAAGAGGCTTAGAGGTGAAACCTTTTCAAATGCACCATTAAATTTGTGAGATAAATGTTTTTATGATGGAGACGAAATATAAAACGCAAAAAAATTACATTTGTTGTACCCCTTACAACAAATTAATTTATTTTTTTGCTGTTTTGCCCATGATTTTAAACTTTATTATAATATTTTATTATTTATATACAAATATACTTACTTAGGAAAACCACCATAATAACACATACTCTGTGAAATCTATACCCATAAAAATGTTTCAAAAGTTACCGCCCTAAATTATAGGTATACAGAGAGATAGACAGAGGCAAAGAAAAGCTTGCAAAAGACAAAAAAAAAGGGCTTGTAAAAGAGTCCCGTTTTGTACCCTTGGGCACGAAACCCTAAAATATGGTCTCTTATCAAAAGCACTGATAAACTTACCCATATAAATAATCAAACAGAGCCAGTTTGATTTTATGTTGTATTGCACGTATAATAATAACTACATGGGTTGACCATTTGTTATGCGATTTTAGTATTTTTTATCGTTTAAAAAACTGACTACAATGATTCCTCTGGCGCGGATAATTATTTGTAAGTACTTTACTACTTTTGTAAATTTAACTTCAACTTTTGCGTACGACAATTTTTATAGACCAAACATGAAGTATAGACAGTTGGTCTGATCCATTATACAGGCTAGTATTTTTTTGTTGTACTGTTGTACTGTCACTGTTGTAGAGACCTACATATCCAATGCACGAGCCAGTGGACCTGAAATCCAGTCTCTAAGAGTGGCCATGGTCGAGCGCTTGAAGTTGTCCCTTAAGGCAGTCTCGGACTGGGGCGATGCCAATCTGGTCAAGTTCAATGCAGCTAAGACCCAGGCGTGTATGTTCTCCGCTAAAAGGAAGCTCGATCTGGCTCCTTCTTTTTTAAACGTAACCGTGCCGATAACCGACCATCTTGATCTCTTGGGCGTTACTCTGACTCCAACCCTCAACTTTGGCTCTTACATTGAGTCAAAGGCTCAATTAGCTGCCAAAAAGCTGGGTGTCCTCTCGAAGGTGCGTCGGTATTTCACGCCGGAACAGTTGCTCTCATTATACCAAGCGCAAGTTCGGTCGTATATGGAATACTGCTCGCACCTTTGGAATGGATCGGCTAAGTATCAGCTTGAGACGTTGGAATCAATCGAGAAGCGTGCCAAGAGAATCATTGGCAATGACTCCCTGGCTCGGACCAAGCTACACAGTCTTAGTCATCGACGAAAGGTAGCTAGCCTTTCGGTTTTTTATGGGATACATTTCGGGGAGTATGCTTCGGATTTGCATGATCTTATTCCCCCCCTGCCCATTCTTCTATCGAACAGCCAGGACCTCAAAAAAGCGACACCGTTTCATGGTTGATATACCAAAAACTCGTACGAAACGGTTTGATTCCACTTTCTTTATTCGAACTGCTAAACAGTGGAATGCGCTGCCCGAGTGGGTTTTTCCAAATAATTATAATCTGGGTGCTTTTAAGTCGCGAGTGAATCGGCTTCTTCTAGGCAAGCGTGCTCCATCGTAGGCTGCATCCTCGTTTACCGTCAGACGTGATGGCAGTCAAACGCAAGCCTATAAATAATAATTTAAAAAATAACACCATTCTAAACATATTTTGCGACAAAGCGCCACTCAACTCTCGCTAGTACAGTGCTGCACGCAGCTCAACTCCGATCTAGCCAGTACACATCTCGGCCCAGAGCCTCGCTCCGTTATTTCAAGGAGCTGGCTGGCAGGGGCAAATGCACATTACACCCCATGCGGGACGTCAGTGCAGGACTCATCGCCCCCATCTCGAATAAGAATAATAATCTCTGCTCTGCTCTAGCCAGTACACATCTCGGCACAGCTTTGGTACATACACCCTAGCTGTTAAGCATCTCTCGTCTGCGCTTCGCACATTTCCGTACACTTCGGTTCAGTCTTTGTTTTCGCTATCTCGTTCGCACTCAACATTTTTAATTATAAAATAACAGAGAAAAATTTAAAAAAAAAATTAGTCCTCGACTTACCCAATGTTTTATTGCAATTTTCATGTTTTTAAAAAATAAAATTTGTAAACGCCCCTTAAAGCACTGTATCCGGATATGCGGCCACCACTTCCGCTGCGAGATAAGCCGTGGTGGCAAAGGTTATTAGCGGTTTTTGTTTTAAATTAAATATTATTAAAATTTGGAACATTTCATCAAATATATTTTTATTATTTGACCATACTGGTTGAAATAAACGAATATTTTATAGTTATTTCTTTAATCTGAAAAACTTATCTCCTCTTTTTCTTCTCACTTTCTTACATTCTTCTTTTCTTTCTGTAATTTGAAAATTTTCCTGTTTTTTGCCAAGTGGCAAAAAAAACTGTCCACATTTCGATGTTTGACAATCTGCCACCTCGTGGCCGCCCTCCACTTATTCAAAAACAACGCACACCACGATGTTAACGAAAAGGGTATTACCGAGCGGGAAGTACGCGAAGTGTGAACGAGCGGGAAAAAATAGTAGCGTTCGTCAACATTGTGAACGAAGGATTTTTTTTTCCCGATCGTCAACAGTGTGGACGCAGGGGTTTTACTAAGTGGGAAGTACCCTGGTCGGGCAGCCACTCAAGGAGCATCCCTCCATCATACTCAAAAAGTAGTAGCATCCCTCCATCATAGGTACTCAAAAACCTTTGTTCTATGACTTTTCAGTCTTCATCATCATCACCGCCAACTGAAGACGTCTGTCTACTGCTGAAAAAAGGCCTACCTCTTAGACCACCACACTGAACGAGAACTTGTAACTTGTATCCACTGATTACCGGCGACATTCGAAACCTACCTACGCTGCGTCTTCCAGCTCGTGGTTGCCACTTAAGAACCTTTCTTACCCATCGGTTATCGGTTCTTCGAGCGATGTGGCCTGTCATTGCCACTTCAGCTTGCAAAACCTGAGAGCTATGTCGGCGAATTTTCAGTCTTGTACATTCTCAAATAAAAAGTTTGTTTTTTTAATTACGTTTTTGGTTCAAATATAGCTCCTAAGCTTTACCAAGGCCCTATGAGAAGAACGTGTTCTTATTATCTGAAACAGTGTAATGTGAGATTTCATTTCGCAAATCCAATAAAAAAAAAAGGTATTAAGTCCGTAATCCGTGGTCTTGTTTTAGGACCCCGGTATTTTCCAAACCTGCGACCAGAATCACAGGAGGACGAGCAGCAGCGTCCTCTTAGTAAACTTTGAGCATTCTTCAATCCACAAACTGAATCCTTTTATCCAAAGTTTTACTGACGGAGAATAAGAGAATCACTACACAATACAAACATAAAATAAAGTGTCGCATTCTCATTCGCGTACCTTTCGCACTTTTTAATATTGCCCTCTGTTTGTCTTTTTGTTGAGTATAGTCCGACGTTTTGTACTTTTTTCTAGCGTAAAACTGGTCTCTACGATACAGGGAATCCTAGTGTGGAGACCAGAGTTTGACTAGCTGAACTAAATTTTTAACTTCATAAAATAAAATACAAATTAAAGACTAATCACAGTTTAGTTTTCAAAATTATTTTAACGTAATTTTATAATAATTGAGGCAACTGTTTATTCTAATATTAAGTTGCATGTTTTATTAAATGTATATTTTTTCTTAAATGTATATTTTTTCTTAAATGTATAATTTTTATTCAATTATAGATATCCAGTTGTCTCGCATATCGATTGTTTGTTTGTTTACAATAAAGATGGCTTCTCAAAAATTGTATGAATACTCATTTTATTCATGAATAAACTTATTATTATACTATACTATACTATCGTATTAAAATACTGACCTAAAAGTAGGTAGAATTGTAGGACAGTAGACGAAGTAGACCGCCGAAGGATGAAGGAACGTAGTAACTCTCTACTCTCTAGTGAGAGTTACTATGTACCTTGGATATTAGAGTTCTAAGTTTTAGGGAGCTATAACTAAGAATAAGACAGACAAAACCAAGGCACACAACTCAGCGGTCTTACATGCTCACACAAAATCTTCTCTACTATTTTTGTCGTGCAACAAAAGGACACAGTAATGCACAATACACCCCATACGAGACGTCAGTGCAGGGCCCCTATTCGGAGATATGACAAATCCATTTCGATTTCGAGATTCCAATCTTGATCGTCTCTCGTCTCGATTGCCACTTTCCACTCGCTACATCTCGAACGATAGCCATCGAGATTGAGATTGAATCTCACCTTTTGAGAATAGGGGTCCTGGACTTATCGCCCCCATCTTGAATAAGAATAAAAACAGGACACAGCTATGATTATGTATACATATGTCTAATTTTCGGAATAATTAAATAGAGTATCGAAGATTTTGTTGCCGTGCGCATGCTAGGCTTGCATTATCATGTGCTCAAATAATATTATAGAAAAACTATCACACAAATTAAAAAATTCAGTCGACTTGAGAACCTCCCCCTTTTTTGAAGTCGGTTAAAAAAAAAAACTTACAGATACAATTTCACCCGATTAGGCTTTTTGTGGGCAATGAAAAAAATCAAGATGATAGATAAAAAAGGAAGCGAAATAAATATATATTGTATAATATTGTGGTTTTTTTTTAATATTTCAGATGGGCTGATAATATCTTATTCGACCTACGTCATGGCTTCGTGTCAGTGGCGAAATCGTCCTAATGGGCAGGTGTATTGCTCTAGGCCAACCGATAGAATCCATACATATGAAATCACCTGCATATCAACAGTTTCCTATGACAATTACCCAGATATATGTACTGATCCACAAAATGGCAAATTGATAGATGATAACCATAAAATAAATATTTATCTCGAAAATCCTGAGGAAAATCCGTTTTTACAAGATGCCACTTTTTATGCTGAGCTAACAATACATGACGGATATTTGGTCACCGTACCAAAAGACGTATACAATATGACAAAGTTAACTGTCCTTACAATTACTGGCAATAAACTACGGAAAATAAATTTCAACGATTTTCTTCCGATACGGAGTCTAAAAAGAATTAATTTAGCTAACAACACAATTATTGTGCTCGAAGCAGCTGAAAATTTAAGTAGCTACAGTACAGTTCAAGATATAGACGTAAGTTATAATTTTATCGAAACTGTACCAAATAACTTTATAAGAAGATTCAGTGAGTTGGAACATTTAAATATGTCGCATAATATGATAAGTAGCATTGGCAAGCATGCTTTTGAAGGAACAATACAATTAAAAACATTAGACTTATCGCATAACAACCTGCAAGAAGTTGGAAATATTTTCACGCAGCTACCAAGGCTTATCGATTCAAATTATGCAACATCGAAGAACCTGCAGAAACTTTCAATGTTAGTTCTAGATGATAATTTCATAACCAATGTAAACTTTACAGAATTTTTCGATACTGGAATACCAGAATTAAGCATTGGGGCAAACCGAATCCCGTGTAACGAACTTGGCACGGTGAAATATTCCAAATTTTCAGAAAAGTTTAATCGTATTGTGACAGCGAAAATTTTGAATTTTAATTTGGAAAATATTAACGGAATATCTTGCCAGGATGTTCAAGATGACATTAAAGATATAATCAACGTTTCTAACAACCCTAATTCTAATTCTAGCGTTCTGGTTTCGTTATTAAAAAATGCAATTGAAAAGAATAGCAAATCAGTGGAAACTCTCTTTGAAATCGTTAACCAAAATCAAAAAAAAATTGAACAATTTATAGAATCAACGAAATCTGTGCTGTTGAGTGTCAATCATCAGCTCACAGATATTAGGAATAACATACCTCATGAGCCGGTGACGATCGAAACAGCCGTGGAATACCAGGCTGAAACAAGCTCTTTTAACTGAAACTGGTCCAGGTTACGATTATGTTTCAACATAACTACTGTTCGTCTTCATGGTAACATTAGATTAGTTTATTTGTGTTATCATCACCATCAACCGGAAGATGTTTACAGCTGAACATAGACCTCCCCCTTAGAATGCCACACTGAACGACAATTTGTCATTTGCATTCACTGGTCGTCCACTTTCGTAATGGCGTCAGTCCTCATAGTGAGAGGCCTACCTATGCTACTTCTTCCGGTTCGTGATCACCAATCAAGTACTACTTTGTGTACAAAACCAATCATATGCATTATTATTACAAATAACCTCAAGCTCGGGACGTCTGTGCGGGTCTTGTCATCCATGTCGAATTAGAATTAGATGAATATAGTAGGTATACTAATATACAGGCTGTTTGGAACAGGGTTAGAAATTCGACGTATCAGGGCCCTTTATTCGGCGATATTCGGCTCCGAGAACTCGACGTATCTCGCACGCTAGCCGTCGTGAATATCTCGAAATATAGCGACGAGACTAAGAAATTTCGAAGTTCGAAATTTTCTTCGAGACAAGATTTAATCTCAGCTTTTAAGAATAGTGGTCCAGATAACGTCATACACACGAAATTCAAATAATAATTAATATTATTAATCTCTTAGCTACAATAAAAACCTGGGGTCACAATTTTTTCAACGTTTCATTTTTCTGTTTTTAATTTTATTCCGAAATTTTACCTTTAAAATGCTGTAACAACTGCTGTTACAGAATTACTGTGTATAATTTATACATTGTATATATTTTTTTGTACAATTACTGTGTAATTATAATACACAGTTATACACAGTTATTATTGTTACAGATTAATCATTGTTGTTAAAGCATTTTAAATGTCAAATTTCGGAATAAAATTAACAACAGAAGAAAAAAAACGAAACATTGTGACCCCAGGTTTTTTTTCCAGCTAATCTTTCCAATGTGCCCAGCTACAAGCTCACTAAGTTTGTCCGACCCTCAACCAAACATCCTGTTATTATTGGTATATGTTATTTGGTATTGTAATTAAGAATTATATTATTATTTTAATCTTGGTTTGTAATTATTGGAACATTTGCACTAATTTTTATTATTAAACGAGTGTTTTGGTCACTAAACCAACAACCATGATGAAAATCAGCTTAATGACATTTGTAGCTAAACCATTTATCTGGGTTATCGTTTTATTCATCTTTTATCGTTATTATCCATGTTTTGTTATTCAACCTATTTATTAGCGCACATTTTGTCAATAAATCTTAGGTGAGTAAATATACTATTTAATTGAAAAAAAAAAATAAGAAAAAATCCAAGAAAATATAAATTATGCTCTTTTCTCTACTCTTTCGTTAACCGGCTACGATTTCTATGCAGCGATGACAACAAAGTGTTTTTTTTTTTATTTCTATGCTTTGCTCCACAGACTCTGGGCTCCGTGTCTTTTGTCAAATTTTACAAATTTTTATCAACTATAATTTAACTAAATAAAAGTAATGGTATTACAAAAGGAATATACCGAACTTATATTATTATTGCAGAGTTCATAATTTATGTATTATGTATACTCCGAGTAGTCCAGACCCCGCAAGCAGCACCCGTTCACGACCACACTAACCACTGCGTCAAGCAGTGGTTAGCGCAACTGGGTCGCACGCCGCATAGCATGTGTTCAAATCCCAACATGAGCTTGAGGAAAACATCGCGAGGAAACCATGGCAAGGTGGTGATACTTTCTAGTACTCGGCAGGATAGTTTTACTACACAAAAATCTTTCGCCGAGCATTTAACAGTGTGTTCTAGCAGCCTCACTTGAGAGCCAGTTTCCATTCCAAGCATCCCTAGAGCGCCACACTAATAGCTAATTGCATCTATACCGGTTGCCCCCGCGACTTACACGGTGTCAATGGTCCACCTAGTGAGATACCTACCAACTCTGCGTCTTCATGTTCGTGGTCACCACTCAAGAACCTTTCTTCCCCATCGGCTATCGGTTCTTCGATGTATGTGGCCTGCCCATTGCCACTTCAGCTTGCAATTCTTGAAAGCAATCTTGGCTATTCAGCGAATATCTTAATTCCGGAATTTATCACGCAAAGAAACTCCAAGCATAGATCTCATCACCCGCTGCGTGACTCCAAGTTTCTGAAAAAGGCCACCAACTAACCGTAGACCAACGCGAGAAAATAAGAGGAAAATATATTTATCTCTCTTTCTTTCGTTTGCTTCTACGGCGGTCGACGCTTACCAAATTTTTGCGACATTAGACCTACATATCTTCAAGGTTATTGAGCAAGACACTAATATTTACACTTACAACAGTGTTATTTTCAAGCACTTTACTTCTTCCATCCCTCTTCTGAGATGTTTAGGGTGTGCTCCTTGTAAGAACGGTAGCGGTATTTGAACGTTATTCATATATTTATTATTGTTGTTTTCATAAAAAACCTAATTCGGACTAATACGAACATATTCAAACAAAAAATAACCAGCAGGATTAGCATGCGCACCGCGATATAATCTTCTCTATTCTTCATGTCGTGAAAAATGAGACAAACGTATACATAATCGTAGCCGTGTCATGTTCTTGCATAACAAGAAGATTTTGTCGCGGTGCGCATGCTAGCCCTGCTTATCGGTCCAGTCGTTCTCAAGTGACGTGCTTACCAAAGAATAGCATTAATTTCATTTTTATTTATATACGACATACCCCTTTTAATGCTACTAAGTGACGAAACGAGCAAGTCGCTGCACCGGACGGTAGCGTCATATACTCGTTCATTCATAACAGTTCAATGTAATCCAGAATTTATAACTTCAACAGTTCAAAACCATGCGCGGCAATGCACTGCAATGCGTTCGTCATAATAGATATTAGGAACTGTCTCTATATTTGCTATTTGTAATCTGTTTTTGCGAAATGTATACCCTATAATAATAAAAAGACTTGTTTATACCGATTTTGATTTCAATCAAATCCCATTATCCATTTCACGTTTTGATTAGTGATTGAAAACAGTGAGTTTTTTTTGCAGTTATTGTGATATTTTGTCACTTAAGAAATAACGAATTAAAATTTATTTAAAAAAAAAAAAAAAAAACGAAAGTATACATTATATTTAACAAAAATGTTTTAAGAACTGACATCGCCATTCGGCGTGTGTGAACTTAGCGCTTCTTCGTTGTTACTGTGGCCGTACCTTTACGCCTAATGGTTCCGCTCCACCTCAGGTCACGCTCGAACATCCCGTGTCTTATTTAATTAAAGAAAAATATAAATTAGAATAAATTTTAATGGCACCTCGCGAACGGACGGCTCTCGTGAAAATATTTCACGAAGGTAAGTATTCTAATTTTGAATTTTTATTTTATTACACATTTTCTAGATTTGAGTGTACGCGTAGTTGTGGCGTTGAATTATACAAAATAAATGTATTATATACAGGGTTATAAGAAAAGGGTATGCTACGCCGAAAGAAGCTTATAGTACTCATGATCGTGAACAACTTTTACTACGGGAACAATCCTATTTCATACATTTTGTCGAGTGTCATTGACATTTTTCTATGGAACAGCTGTTTTTTTTTCGATTTCACAGTTGGTCCCGTAGTAAAATTTGTTTAATAAAGTCATTGCCACCTAGCGTGGCAATGCTGCCAACATTCTGGCCACTCTCTCCTCCACCGAGCGGCTTGTAGATTAGGTTTTCGTATTTATTTATTTTTGTATATTATTTAAGTTGTTTTAATTTTAAGTAGGTAGGTAGGTTAGGTTGACTGCCCCGGTGGCTCAGTTGGTATTGAACCTACCTTCTGTGTTTGGGGGCGTGGGTTCGATTCCCTTCTAGGACAAACATTTATGTGATGAATATTTGTGTTTGTTGTATGTCTGGGTGTTAGTATCTATATAAGTATGTATTTAAAAATATCTATGTACGTATATCAGTCTCTGGCAGCCATATTAGAAGCTTTGCTTAGTTTGGGGTCAGATGACCGTGTGTGCAAAAATGTCCCAGATTTTTTTATTTTATTTATTTATATTTTACTATAAATATGTATATAATAACCTAAGGTGTTTTATAAGTTTGATATCTTATTGTTTCCAGCATGAATGTCTGTACCTTCGTAGTTCCCAAACAGAAGGATCGATTATGGAAGCGGTGTTTTAAATAATAATAATATAATTTTTATTGCCAGATAAACATTTTAGTTTCAAGTAACAGAGTTATAAATCAATTAGTTTTAAAAGAATCTTTACATAATTAGCATCGGGTCCCAAACTAGGCAGAGCCTGTGTCTTGGGCACCCTGAGGCCAGTTGCCAGAACCTGTTTTCGCTGGCGTTTGTATACACATTAACTAATCTGGTTTGTTCTGGTTTGGTTTGAGTTGCGAAGTATTGATAAAACTAAGTTTACCTAACATGTAATGCATGCAAAAATAAATATGAATAAATCAATATAAAATCCAACACACAAACAGGAAGTGGTAATTTCAAAATTGAAAGCTTGTATACATTTACAATTATAAGTTGTATTTAATGAAAATCAGTCCAGTTGTTTAACTATTGTAGCACACTAATTGATAACCGTGGACTGCAGACCAAAGATAACAACTACCTAAGCGGAAAAATATCAGAAACTTCGATTCCGTTGCACCACTCACTAAACTAATCTGATAGGACTAAAATGATCTGTCCCTATTTCTGTTTCAATAATACGAGGAAACGATAGCTACAATATTGTAGAGCTGTCATATTTAGTTAAGTTTAGTCAAAGAAAATCTACACGAGAAGATAAGCAATCTCATACAAAAAAGTGTACCTCCGAAAATTCTGCTTAAAACAAGATGGCGCTTACATATTTTGTCAGATAATGTTCAAACCGCTATAAAAGCGCATGAATTAGTATAAATGTCCGCTCTTCTAAATTAGATTGCAGTATATGATGTAAAATAATAATAATGTTTTCAACGCCATCTCTTGAGAGCCTAGCGAGTTTTGAAAAACAAAATATAAAATTGATAATTTTACTGATAATATTAATGCGAAAATATTTATAACAAGTAACAAGGTACAAGAAAATTTTTCTTCGTAACGACGTTATTACACAATAAAAAAACTAAATAAACACACAATCGACGTTTTTTTAAGTGAAAGAGAGAGGTGTGAACTGTAGTGGGTTGAATAAGGATCATGTTACATAGAATACGTAAATACACAAAATGGTACCTACCGGAAAAGCAAACTAATAAAAGAAACGGAATCTACTTTTGCGAAAACATCACACTTTTTATTGGGACAAAAACATAATTTATCATTCTACGCGAGGTCGAAACAAAGCCCTACACTGTTAGGTAATTATTTTACGACAACAAACTGTCTGATGGCATTCTCCTGCAAACAATATATCAATATATAATGTCCATGACGCTAATTTTTAAAGCTTTGAAATGTTACTATGAATACTGATGTGATTTTGACACATTAAATTGAGTCGGTTATTACGACTCATTCGATCACATTCGGTGATCTTTATCCAGGATTTCTATAAGCGTGACGCGCGCCCGACCTCGGCTTGCCTTGCCACAGTGTACCTTGCACTCACCGAATATGATCGAAACTATAGTCGGAATAACCGACTCAATTTATGAGCCGCTCCCTCGATTCAGCCATCTCTTTCGCACTTTTTTAACGTTTTGTAATATAAACAAAAAAACAAATTAAAAAAAAAAAATTATGCCTTTGCCAATATTTTATAGAAATATCATGCTCTTACTTTTTAATTTAGTGAAGGAGAACAAAAAAAATTCCTCTTTGTAATTTGTATACTAAAAAAATGTTGAAAAAGTGCGAACGAGATAGCGAGAGCCTCCCTGGCTCTCGCTGGCCTTAGCCTGGCCTTAACGCGTTCGCGTCTTATTAGACTGAGCTTTGAAATTGTTTGGATATATATAGCACAGATAAAATACAGGAGAAGATGAACCATTTAAAGAACGATGCGTAACCCGATATGTAGTAACTGAAAAGGACATAAGATGTCGCTCCGTATTTCGAATTGCGAAAATATGTGTAATTAAAAAATAAAATAGACATCATTTTAACTAATTAATCTGAACCAGAACCCCAAGCTAACTGTCCTTCGTGCGTGGTATACGAAGAAAAACCGCTAAATGGCACTGTTTCCCATATTAATCAAGATCTTATAATGTAGGTATAAAAACTATATCTGGGTGATGAATTTATGTTATAAAAATATCAATTTATCATATATTTTATTATCATTCATTTATTTCATTAATCTCCTGTAAAGTTTCTTTGGATATAGCAATATTAAGATGTACCTATATTAATACTCAGTGACTACAGTTAGAGCATGAATCGCTTCACAGAGGTTTTCAAACAGTATTTCACAAGTAATGTTAATAATAATTTCCAATTTCGAAAATGAGCAGAATCGGTCCAAGGGTTTTGAAGTTATAGTTATAGAGGTCGAGCGGTCTCAGTGTGGCGCGCACTACTGCCAGTTAACTTAATTTTACATCTCAGATTAAATTTTACACCAACGTGGAAATCGTCAATGACAACAGACTATTTTCTATAGTAAGCCAAACGACGACTTTAATTTGGCACCTTGGCACTACATGAAAATAAAACTAATTTATACTCTACACATCGAAACTTCTGCTTGGAACTTTAGGGTAAAACGTTCAAATAGCAAGCAATGTACAGTCAACCAAGAAATATCGTCACAATGTGTCGTTTATCTGAGGTTGTAGAGGGTCGTTATAATTTGCAAAGGGCTGAAATAGTAGTTACAAGGCTACAATGTAAATGTTAACCTTCTACATAAATGTGTACGTTAAAAGGTTTAGGCGTTTTCTGTAAGTTTTTAGCAGTTATTTATAAGTAAGCACTCCATTATTTTAGGTTTTTGAAACTGAATCTCGGACAATTTCGTGTTTTTCCCCTGCAATATTGCATCTAGTAAAATAAAAATCCTAATGCCTATTTTTCTATCGTGTAATAATTTAATTAGTAGGCTTTCAAATCAAATCAAATTTATTTGGGCATTACAAAAATTACAACTAAATTGTTGATCCCAGAGTCTCCCAAACTAGCCATAGACTGTGTGTCGGGAGCCAGTGGCCTCTCCTATTTACTACATAAGTATGCCAAAACAAAATATATATTAATATAGGATTTTGTTTTAATACAACGGGAACGTTAAATTGAGTCGGTTATTCCGACTATAGTTTCGAAATCACATTTTTATCCTACTTATTCGAAACGCACATTTTGGTCTATTTCACTTTCTCAATAAAATCATAGACTAAATATCAGGCCTCGTAGACCATAGTAGAATTAGTCTGTATAGAGTAGTATACAACTAGATACCGAGTACGTAGCGATAGCGAGTGGCGAAAAAGGGTTTGCAATGAATAGACCCAATTAGCAGTGCACACTTTTTGTGCAGCGCTCGAGTTTGCACACTTTTCAGAGCCGTGAAAAGATGCACACAGTTTTTAGTTTTTATCCTTTGGCCCGCAAAAAGTGAAATGGCGTTTCCACTTTATGTGTTTGGTAATTAGACCCTTTTTTGCGATTGTAAGTACATATATTTATACACGAATTTTGTATATATAAAAGGCCAAGGAGTGAATGCCCGTCTGCACTAAGCTTTGACAGCTCCTAAGTTCATAATTAACTCTATAGGACGTACCTAACAACGAAAAAGGCGTTGCACCCACAGATCACACTCTAGATTCAGGACGCTCGAAGCGCACCACGCATCAGTCTAAATACACTTATACGAAATTACTCGTATTGGTTGATTGTCAGGCGCGAGTAGGCGTTACCTTGAGATAGCCAATGAGAGTGCTCAGTCGCACTCCCCGCGACCCGCCCCTCCTCAAGCTTTGGTGAATGTTTGTAGGAACAACGAATCTCGTAATGCGGTATCTGGTGTGATCTGTGGTTGCACCAAACTTAGGAGGCGGACATGTCGTTTCCTTTGATGTCTAAGTCCGACTTAGTTTAGTGATCCTTAGGTAAGTTTTATCTTTGTTGATTTTAGTGCAAACGGGCAGGCCCTTAGTTGCGTGCCCAGCTGCTTTACTCGCGCATTTACCCATTATTGTAGATTGTATGAACGTATGTATGTATGTAGATTAATATTTGAATGTTGTTACGATTACAACGAAAATTTATTATATTTAAAATAAATTAAATTAATTTTACTATATTAAATTTATTAGGTTATTTGAAATTGATTATTGAAATCGTATTAATGACGAAACGTGATGCGCAGCTCCTATATTTAATTATATGATGTTTGTAATTCTGCCATTGAATAAAATTATCTTATCTTATCTTATAAAATCAATTAGTGGAAATTTACAAAAAGAGAGTGTTATCAGTTTATAAAAGGATTACGAAACGTTTTAAAGAAACTTACATTGTTATATATATTTTAAGATCTATTAAAAAACTCTTATACAACTCTTTAATAAAGACAAGACTTCCGAAGAAACAACATAAAAAGATCAGGGGATTTCTAGATTCTTTATGTAATAATTCCCTTCCGCAAAATAAAATAAATGGCTCAGGGGATTTCTGGATATCCCCTTCACCTCTCATGCTCTGATGGTAAGGGGATTTTTGGAGAAAAATTCCAAAAATCCCCTTCGCTGGGGAATTCTGGAGTAAGCCTCTTTATACGTATATTTTTTGGGGAATTTCGTATTTTTTTTTCCGCCTGGGGTAGTACCACACCTTTGCCAGTTATTCAACCGCCAAGCAGTAGTGTACAAGCATTATTATGTTCCGGATTAAGGGACAATGTTGCCAGCGTAATTACTGGGCATATAAATATTAAACATCTAACATCTCAGGGTGTCGATCGAAATGCATTGCCGCGCATAGTTTTGAACTGTTGAAGTTCAAAATTCTGGGTGGCACTGAACTGTTATGGGTAAGCGTGACGCTCAACACCAGGTGAGCGACTTGCTCATTTCGTCACCGAGTAACATAAAAAAAAAAAAAACGTACAGATACATGTACATTCAGGTGGCCATACAAGGGCTACGAAGATGGGACCGCTTGCTACAAGTGGCTACGTCGTGGAAAGCCCCTGAAGGCCAGTCCGCTAAGATGGCGGCGATCGCGGTTATGGGCCATAAAGTAAGTCGTGCTTCCTCATGGGAGCTGTACTGTTTTTAATCTTAAACTCATAGATTTACTTCTTTTTTTTAAAATATATTCATAAGTTTTGTTATCGTTACAGTTTTATTATAAGTATAGATATATTGAAAATATGTATTTATTGATTTATCTATGATTATCTTTTACCTAATGATTACGTACACAGGAAGGGGCTGATATCCTAACTACAGGGCAACCTAGTTAGGAGTTTGTGCTCAGAGTTGTACCTACTCATCTTCATACTACATATATATATACCTATATTTCTTAAAATAAGTACAAATAAGTAACTTTAGTACTTATATGTTTTTAAGCCTCTTTTTTTTAAATGTTTGTAATGTTGTGTGAACGATAAAGAGTTATCTTATCTTATTTATAATTGACTAGCTGCATCCCGCGATTTCTCCCGCAATTGTACAGGAACGGTTAATTTTTTAACTAAAAAGATAGAAGGATAAAAAGTTAATAAGTAAATCTATATTAATTTACATTACATTATCAGCCAGAAGACGTCTACTGCTGAACAAAGACCTCCCCCTTAGACTGCCACACTGAACGACAACTTGCAAATTGCATCCACCGGTTGGCCTCGACCTTCAAAATGTCGTCAATCCGCTTAGTGGGACGCCTAACTACGACGCGTCTTCCAGCTCATGGTTGCCACTCAAGAAACCATCTGAACCATCAGCCATCGGTTCCTCGAGCGATGTGGCCTGCCCATTGCCAATTTAGCTTGCAACTCAAAAGTACAGTACAAAAGTAACTTTTTTACCATCTTCGATCCGGAAATAGGTTATTTCCTTTCAACAGTTGGCAGCCCTACGTGTGAGCGCCCTCTGTTGTTTGCTTTTTGAACCTTCATCATCAGCCATAAGACGTCCACTGCTGAACATAGGCCTCCCCCTTAGAGCGCTACACCGACCGACAACGGGCCACTTGAATCCACCGGTTGCCCGCGGCTTTTTGAACCTTAGATCATGATAACTCTAGAGTATTTATTTGCGAAAATTAAATAACAGCTAACAAAACCTTTTAAAGAGACCGCATCCGGCCCTCGTACCGGGCGTTGCCCATAGGTGCTTTACTGCATATGACACATCTCAATTCACAGTGAGCAAACAACAGTAATTCCAACTCTCGCTCCAAGTAAAGAAGCAACTTCTAAACAGAAAAGTTGGCGTTAATTCGTCAAGCGCCATGTGGTCCAAAACTTTGTTCGCGACGATTCTGCTTACAATTCAGGAAAGTTTCAGACCAACTTTGTTTATAAAATCGTTTAAGATGGCAAGAGAGTGAACATCTCTGGTGAAATTAGAATTAAAGAGTTACCTTTCGTGCTGATTGGATACTGATAACGGTTCACTCACAGCTCCCGCGAGGCGACTTTCTCGTCCTGTCACTCAGTTGCCATGTCACTATGTTTACGGTTCTTATGTATGTATGTATGTTATATTATTACTAGCTGTACCCCGTGGTTTCACCGCTATTTTACAGAAACCGAATATTGTCCGGGATAAAAAGTCTATGTGTTAATCCAGGGTGTAAGCTACCTCCATACCGAATTTAATTCAAATCCGTTCAGTCGTAATGGAGTTGAACGGGAGCAAACACACTTACATACTTACCTACTTACACACAAATTTTCGCATTTATAATATTAGTGTGATTATGATTCTTTTTCGTAGGTTCCTTTCGTAAATTAGCTATAAAAAAATACCATAAACTTTAAGAACAGAAAATCCTTCATGATAACTTCATTGTAATTTTTCCAAGTCCTGTTTAATGTTTATTAGTTTGTAAATGGTGACAAAGGTAGCCCAAAGAGACATAGGCTACTTTTAATGCCGGAAAAATATAAGGTTCCTGAGGGCTTTCCGCGCAGGTGAAACCGCAGTACTCAGTAGTTCTATAACCTATACACCAACGGAGTATGAAAACCAACCAAAAGCACAAGGAAAGCAGGTCAAGTGGTGTTTAATAATGCACTCTCTTCCAATGCTTATTACTCTCTGAATACTTAATGCGCTGTTCTTGGGGATTAGCGGCCTTCAATCCGGCTAGGCTTAAGGGTTCTTTTTATAAAAAAACGTTGGAAGACATTTGAAAACATCAAAAATACTACCTACCATCTGTATCTTTATATTATTACGGAGCAGTTTTGGAGCGTTTTGAGTCTATTTTTCTAATTCGTGGCCAAGGAGTGGAACAAACTGCCGGCTTCCTTGTTTCCTGAAAAATACAATCTAATCAGGGCGATGCTTCATCTTCGACCATTTCATCGCTTATCAACAGTCGATTTGGTGGTCAAAAGCTGACTAATATGCGAAAAAAGAAGAAGATAAAGAGGAGAGAGGTACTGCGAGGTTTTGACGCAGTAGGTATTTGAAAATCCTATTGCTGTCGCTCTGTTCCCCGTGCGTAATAACATGCTTCCCGCTTGTGTAAGCATTGCGTTTTGTCTATAGTTTTAAGAATCTTTGCTTTAGCCCTCAAAACTTTGAATGCAACCCTGATGTATAAGATTGCCGATGCCAAAACCGGAGGTAGAAACTTCAGTCCAGCGGACTTTCCGTAACTCTTAAAGCGATAGTGATAGTGCGCGAGCGGGACCGCGCATGGTGCAACTAAGTTGGTACGAGCGGGATGGCATGGTCTCGCTATCAGAATCACGAACGTTTCAAAGTTAGAGGATAAGCCCGCAGTACAAAATACCCACTGTCCTTGTTTCATCAGCTTATCAAAGGTCAAAACTCGAGCAAAATAGTTAATTATCAGATCCGTGTCAACTCCGTGACTGTACGAAACGGCCGAGCAAGTCACTGCGAAAATTACTTTTTGGCTGACGTCATTATTACCCCCCAACCCCTGTCCTCCCGCCGCCCCTGTCGTGGAACTGGCGGGCTATTTAGGGTAAAGCAGTACTGGAATGCATTGCGTCACATTGCGGTACACGCAAATAATATTAATAATTTTACTAGCAAAGCTTTATGGCTCTGCCTGCTGTTTTGCTCAAAAAAAAACGGATTTTCCCATTCATTAAAACTTTAATTTAAATTTAAACTTCCACTTAGGAATATTAATTGCAAACATATTTACAATAAAATAATCAAACTTACTTAAAATTAAAGCAACTTAAATTATATACAAAAATAAAAATAAATAAATACAAAATTCTAATCTACCAGCCCAGATTAGGAGGATTTTGTCAGCCAGCATTGTCACGCTGGATGGCAATGCTAAGTTTTTGCCCAAAATAGGCCCCAGCATTCTGGTCATTCGTCGCCTCCACCAAACGTTTGGTCAGGGGCCTTATCCCGTAACTCTGGTGGCTATAGTCTTCGTTTGCTATCCTGCTTGCTCGCATGGTGCGAGTAGGTTGGCGCAAGTGGGACGGCACGCGATTACCATTGCCATCAGAGTTACGGGATAAGGCCCCAGGTCCCTATACAAGTCGTGGGCGGCCGGCTCCCTTGGACCTAAAGTCTCAACCTCAAACGGCACAAACATATACGTCCGGCTTAAATAACCACATTTGTGCCGTTTGAGGTTTTCTGCTTTAACTTCAATTTGAGCCTGTTACCCTAAGATATTAGATTTTGTATTATTAAACAGTATTTTTGTAACACATTCCTTAAACATTTAAAATAATGTGCTATATTAACTTTCATGTTGATTCACGTAAGTTTTCATTTACTTAAACGAACGACAAGACGTTTTATCTATTGCTCGGTTAGTTGACCGAAGCGAAGGTCTCAGAGTTTACTGGGACAAATCGGCTTTTGTATGTATGTTTGTATATTCGTGTGTATATTTGTCCGACGATAACTTGCGAACCGTTGATCCGATCTTCATGAAATTTTGTAGGCAAGCAGTTCATTTCAATACAATTTTTAAGTTCGTATATGAGCTGAATCGGTCTAGGGGTTGTGAAGATATAGGGACCGCGAGGTCTCAGTTCGCCGCGAACTACTAGTATAGTTATAGTATGTCATATAAGCGAACCAAATTCATATTTAAACTTGTTAATTTAAACTTCCTAACTAATAATAATATTTATTATTGACCGAGCAAAGCGAAGGTCTCAGAGCTTACTGGAACAAATCGGCATTTGTATGTATGTTTGTATGTTTTTATGTTTGTGTGTATATTTGCGATGATAACTTGCGAACCGTTGATCCGATCTTGATGAAATTTTGTAGGTAAGGTAGGTAGTTCATTTCAATACAATTTTTAAGTTCGAATATGAGCTGAATCGGTCCAGGGGTTGTGAAGATATAGGGGTCGCGAGGTCTCAGTTCGGCGCGAACTACTAGTTATTATAATTAAGAAGAATATAGCCGGCAGTCGTATCATCTAGAAGTAAAAAAAAACTCTTCTGTGGTCGTATCAGTACTCAGGGCCAATAAAGCCTCGAGGTATGAAAATTAATACGTTCGTCTCGAGGAAAAAACTTTGCTGGTGCGATTGAGAACTCCCTACATTACAACTGTCAGTCCATACAAAACGTCAAAAAATGCGCACTTATCACGTATCTTTGTCTCTCTGTCTGGATGTTTGTCGCGTTATCACGTCTGAACAAATATTGACAAAATTTCATAAGGAGTTACTGTATATCACAAAGACGGACATAGAATACTTTTTTATGTCCACGCGAACGATGTCGCGGGTAACAACTAGTGATGTAACAAAGAAAATGCAGTAAAACATTTTTGAATAAAGACGACACATGATACTTTTTTATGACCACGCGAACGAAGTCGCGGGTAACAACTAGTGATGTAAGTAAAAAAAATATCTTCTGTGGATGTAACAAAGAATATGCAGTAAAAACATTTTTTAATAACATTTTTCTTCTTATCAGCGCTTATACATAAGTCCACTACTACACGAAGCCTTCTCTATACTGAGAGGTTTCCCATAATCCCACGCTTGGCAGGCGGCTTGGAGATCGCAGAATGTTCACCATTTACTAAGAGGAAACTGCTGCTCGTCCTCTTGTGGTTCTGGCTGCAGTTTTAGGACACGGGCCCATATTATATCATTGACTGTGCGAACGAGAGAGCGTGTACTATGTTAAGTCATCGTGACGTTCGACGCGTAGCGTGGTGCGTCTTGCTCTAAACAGTGCGTTCCAACCCTTACTGAAAACTGTAATTTATCACCGGTATTAGATGCGGCATTGTTTTATCAATTAGTGTATAGAAAACGGAGCTGCCAGCTCGTTTACTTGTGGGAGTTAAAATTCCTTAATCCTATCTACCTTTGTTTTAACCTCCCCCTGGTGGCCTGCCTTAGTGCTTGACAGAGGGCTCCAGAATCTCCAAAGGATTTTACCTACCTATTTGAAAAATCTGTCACCAAGTGCCTAAGGAGTTGTAACAGTAGTTACATTTTTAACTTTCAAAACTAGCTGTGCTCCGTGATTTCACCCACGAGCCTATAGGAACTATTAATTTTTCCGGGACTGTCCGGCCTATCGGTTTATCCAGAGTTATCCATTACGGAGTTAAAAGAGAACAAACACACTACGGAAATACACTCAAACTTTCGCATTTATAATATTAGTGTGATTGGTTTGCGTTTGACCACATCCTGCCTGATAATAAGCAATAATCTAGTATTGAGCACGCTTACCTACCTAGAAGGTACCTGTTTAGTAGTTAAGTTTTTCTAGATTTGATGACACTCATATTGTACTTTTCGGGAAATAGACTCCGCGGTTCATTACACATCCTCGCTGTGTACATGTAACACAAAAGTAAAAAAAAAAAAGTACATAAAATGTGGAATCTAATTGCTTCGTGCGTACGCGGGGAATGTCCACCATGTTCCAGGTTCTTCCAGATTATGCTTCCTTAACCACGCCGCTGGCGCTCTAAGGGGCAGGCTATTGTCCAGAAGTGGACTGCTTCTGGATGATGCTGATGATCATGGCTGCGTAATGTATTATCTATACATGGATGGCCGGTTAAAATACTCATAATTATATTTTAGGCTATCATTGTACTCATCATAATGAATAACATTAACAATACAATACAATACAGTATAACTTTATTATACACCAAAAGACAATTAAACTTAAATGTAAACAATAATAGAAAACCGGTAGTATAATGGGCGGCCTTATCGCCTAAAGCGATTTCTTCCAGCCAACCTTAACTATGGGACCAAAAATGACATTTCGTGTACAGCGAATGACATTTAACTATATAAGGAACAGCTGATTTTTGCGTGTTTTCAGGGTTTTCCGCATAGTAAAACTTGTCGAATAAAATGATTTGCTATAATATAAGTCCGTGGTCTAATACACCGTATAAAGCCGATCAGTGGGATTACCCACATTTTTACAAAACCTTGACATTTTCCTCCAACTTTGGCATCCCCTCTCCCGCTCAAATTAAACGTGTTTAAGTACAATCCCAGTTTAATTACCTCTTAAATCGCCTCCGTGGATATATTTTATTAGCATTGGACTAGCCTACCAATCATGATAATTGCTGACGTAGAGCCACGAACGGCTCGCGAATAAAATCATGCGTTTCAGGTGAGGACATAGGGCGGAGAAAAGCGTTTTAAGGATATGTCGAAAACAACGTTTACCTATATTACTAGCCCCCGAATACTGAAACGTTTGTTAACTTTGACAACAGATTAATTCTAATACTGCCTTTGTATGGCATTAAGCAAATGACAAAGACAGCAATAGACTTAATCTGTCGTCAAAGTTTAAGTATTCGGGGGTAAGCCTACGCTATCTGTCCTACCTACCTCTAAAAGGCTCTATATTTGAAACATGTTAGGTACTTGACTTTTTCCGATATCCAAATATTAAATTATAAATAATTATAATAATTAAATTAATTGTTTCATAATTAGTTAATTACCAACATTTTGTGACTATAGTTATCAATATTAGACATCTTAATTTATCGATCTTTATTGCGATCTCTGGAACTGAGACTTCACGACCTTATATCTTGACAACCTCTTGACCGATTTTTCTCATATTCAAAATTATTGATTAGAATTGAGTACTGAATGTTTCTGCCAAACATTATCAAAATCGGCTGATAAATGGCACCGCAGAAAATTTCCCCCTTTTTAACCGACTTCAAAAGAAAAGGAGGCGGCTCTCAAGTCGACCGTTTTTATTTGTCTTTCAAAAATCGATAACGACAAAAAAAAAATGAAATTGTAGAATTGAGGTTGTGCAAAAATTTTGTGTCGCGAGGTCTACTGTTTGCAGAACCACTAGTATTAAATGTAGGTACAAACTTGTAATTAGGGGGTAGAGGTAGATTCAGCTAGTACTCTCGGTAACTGAAATTTCAGCCTTCTAGCTACACTCGCAACGAAGATACAGAGGGGTCAAAAGTGCCCTGAGCTGCTTCGAGGAAATAATGGTACGGCTGTGCCCTTATTGTTTTCACTCGACTTGGCTGCCGTGGCTTGTCCCCAGATAATTATGTGTTGTTGTAAATAACCATTTGTAAATAACCAAAAAATAATTCAATGAAAATTAAAAAAAAACAGTAGGTAGATAATATTTTATAACAACTTTCATGATTTGGCGGCGGAGAAGAAAAAATCACGAAAAACATCTTTTAGTCCTTTTTTGTCAAAATAGAAATTGAGGAATTGTAATATAATTGGTGTAAAGATAATGACTGTAGTTTTTTTTTAAATTTTCATTGATTAATATTTATATTGATAAAATTTGGAAGAGATGGCTGAATTAGATTTGCCTATTTAACTGGTTCTTCGAGCTGGCCATTCCCAGGCGCAAACAGCACGAATGAATTTCGAACCGTTCAATCCTATCTTCGACCCAGGCCAGGAAGGAGGTGTAAAGTAGTAAAAGTTAAGTAGTTAAAACCAGTTACTTGCTGCTGAAAAAATATCTTTAAAATAAATTGATTTAATATTTTTGGTTTTAATATTTTTGTTATGTTCCATCATAAGCATAATCCAGATAATGAACCCAGCAGCGGACATTAATATAAAATCTTATTTCGTACAGTACTTTCTCGTCCAGCAATTTAAGTTGAAACAAACCTTAAGGCTGCTTTTACACTATACGCTCTTTCTCGCTCGCACAATTAACATTTTTAATTACATAAAGTGCCTGAGGGTAATGCTAAAAAAAGTTTATCAAAACTTTCTAAAATTGTTTTTAAATTCTCGATTTAATTTAATGATAATTACATAATCATTATAACTGCTAGGTAATAGTCAAAAAATCTTGTCGTTCACACAAATAAATGATAACTTGTACAGATCAAAATGATGAAAATGATGAAAAAACTTTTATTTATTTATTTAAGACCAACAACACAATTGTACAATAATAAACAGAAATACATTTTGTAAAACAGCCAATTATAGGTCTATTCTAAATTCTCTATATCACCCTGGGTAAATATCACTAAAATGTGAAATGTGCGACTGAGAGAGAACGAAAGTGGGTTGCATACTCTTAAGCATTTTATTCTTGAGAGCTCAGCTTAATACCAACATAATAATTTCAGTACCCAAGACGCTTACCTTTATTTACCTTGTAATGGGCCTTATGCCCAAAATAAAAGAGCCCTTAATTCAACCTGGCAACCCTTTTAGCGCCCTCTCAGCAAACAACCCTTTTGTAAGGTGGGTAGATTAAAATTATCAACATGTTTGCCGCCCAGCTTTGGTGGTTTTATTTGCTTATTTGACGCAAAAATATATTGCACACAAATCAAGCAGCCTTACCTTTATATACTGAGCGTTTTAAGTTCAAAATAGCTTGATGTAATCGTAAATGCGTTTTTTTTGGCTGTCGCAGAAAAGTTAATGCTTCATTAATTTCGACGATAAGTAAAGGGGATTAAAGACTGGAATTGCTTGAATTAATGAAAGTCTTGTTGGTGTAGGCTTCGTGAAACGAATTCAGTGTAAAGTTTAGTATTTTGTTTTAATATTAATTGGAGCTTTAAACCTTCTAGGAATAAAATAAAATAAATGTTTGCCATATTTTCTTGTCTTATTACGAAGAAAAACAGATACAACTGCTCTTCAAGTAATTTAATTTCAGTGATAAGTAGTGAGTTTGAAAAGCTAAGAAATATTTCTCTACCATTATCATCCTCAATAATGAAATATGACGATGGGGAGGTCAGTGGGGACGTTCGTACTGCGTCGTTTGGAAGACGGGAGCTATTCCCAACATCCCCACTAGTAAAGACACTGAAGACGAAATTTTGAAATTCTTGAACCACCATTAATAGAACTAGTAGTTCGCGGCGAACTGAGACATCGCGACCCCTATATCTTCACAACCCTTGGACCGATTCAGCTCATATTCAAACTTAAAAATTGTATTGAAATGAACTACTTGCCTACAAAATTTCATGAAGATCAGTTCAACGGTTTGCAAGTTATCATAGGACAAATATACACTTAAACATACATACACATGCCGATTTGTCCCAGTGAACTCTGAGACCTTCGTTTTGCTCGGTCAAATAGCGAGATGTGAAGGGAAGGTCAGTGGAGAAGTTGGGAATACTTAATACCCAATACCTAATAATACCTAATACTAAATACCTAATATTGCATTGAAACCGGCACCGCAGCTAGTGGTCGAAGAAATAGCTTTAATTGTTTCAACTCTGAAGGTGAACAAGTTGACTCCTCTGTTTTTTGAATGCAGATTACAATGTCTTTCAGAACTGTAGCCACTAGTTAGGCCACCAAGAAGCACCCGTCATTTTCAGTAAATGTTTACCAAAAAATTAAAATAAACGCCTAGCCTATATTTAAAACTCAGCTAAACACATTGCAGGCACCAAGCTAGCCGTCACGTTCCCAAATGAAATGAGGAACCCATGTCAACTAACTTCATTCCGTAGCAAGCCAATTCTAAAGACCGTTCACTCAGTAAAAATTAAAGGAGATGAAAGCTCTACGTTGAGTGGTTGGTCCAGATCCCATGTCACGGGGTAATAAGAGCGCTTTTTGTGTGCATGTACCGTGCTAGTATTTATAAATGGGGGAGGCTTGTTAAAGCGTAAAAGGAGGGATAAGTGGCTATGTTAGGGACGTTGTTCTGATTTGTTAGGACCGCGACTTGCCTGTAGATCGGCGGAAGCTTGATTTTTTTTGGGGTTAGGGCCGATTTCACCCATTATACTCTCTCTCTCGCTTGCACATAAATCAGAAATGTTTAATAGCCACAAAAAACACTGAATATTATAGGCAATTCACTTTTATCAATTAAACTTGTTTAGAGTAAAATTAGGCAAAGTAATGGATTATTTAAATAATTTAATAATATTATGACTTGTTGCCCCGTTTGTTCTTTACAAAAAGGATAATTTCATTGACATAAATTTATTCACTTAATTTGTAGAACGGATTATTTTCAAAGAAACACATAGCCCTCGCTTGAGCATTTTAAAATTAAATTAGTGTAATTATCTCCAAAAAAAATTTTAAAAATTTTTGTAACTATAAAGTGAATGTATTATTTGCATTTTCCATCTAATTTAAGCATGTCAAATATTTTGTAACTGAGTGATAGAGAGAAGATCTCGTCGTTAATTTAATTAACTAAAAATATGTATGGATCAAACAGAGAGTTTTTTTTTTTATAATCTTTGAATTCTGATATTAATAAAAATAAGAATTTTCTTACATAAATAAACGACAGCAATCCTCGAGTGGTCAAATTATGTAACGTGTTTAATTTAAAATGAAATATCTAAAAAAACTATTTGAGATACAGGAAAAAGTTGTAAAGTTGTAAGTTGTAATTTCAAACTAAGTAGTTTAATTTAACTAAAATTGTTGGTAGTGTGAGCGAGAGACCGCGTTAATTGTTCAAAAGGGCCTTAAAAATGTAATGGTCCACATTTTTTTTAAAGTCTTGCGTTTGACTGCCATCACGCCTGATGGTAAACGAAGATGCAACAACCAACCAATTACCTTAAAGTAGGTATTACTCCCGGTATTGTTAAATAACATGTTTAAAATGACGACATTCGCCATAATTTGCGTAAACAGATAGTAAAACCAAAATGGCCTTGACATGTCACAGGCTTTTAGATGACCTAAAACTTTGGCATTACTGTTGGCCACTCAATCTATACAAATTAACTTAGCAAAATTGTAAGGTCTTTTTTATATACGTACAAGGTCACTCGACGTCCTTTACAAAATATAAAAAAGAGATTTTTATTCACTGGTAATAATATTACAAGAAGTCTAAAGAACAGGATTTCTAGAAAAGTTTGCACGTCCTGAAAATAAATTAGCTATGTTGCTTACGTGCCATAGAGCTTTCAGTCTGCCTTGGGAATGGTATGCGGATACGTTGTAGTACAGGGTCTGGGGGTCATTTTGTTTACTAATGATAAATCGCAGCCATGAACTTCCATGTTGACGTTAAGCATAAACCGTTTTCAGTTTCACAAAACTTACAGATGAGCTAAAAACCACTTTTATCTTAACTAAATATCAAATAAAAGTGCGCAATACTGGGGCATTACGTGGTCGAAGATCTAGACGTAAACCAAAATCAAAATGAAAAGGTGTCGCCAGAAAAAATGGAATGAAAAGATTACTGTTTCTCGCTGACAGTGTCGTGGAATCGCTAGAAAGGGATACTGAGAGAGAGAGAGAGAGCGAGAGAGAGAGAGAGAGAGATAGAGGGGACCAAGAAGATAGAGGAGGAGAGAGAAAAAGAGAGAGAGAACATCTCATATTTATTTATTTATGATATACAAAACAGATATCAATCAATTTCTTAATAAGTGTACAAAATGATAACTAAAACTCTGAACTGGACTGTAATCCAAAATATGTGTATACAGAAAAGTAAAATAATGAGACGAACGCTATGAAAGTATCCATCCGCAAAGCGATGAGCTTACAGATATGTACCAAGACACACAATATTTGTCTATGAACTATATAGTTATTATATTACTATTAGTGGGATGGACTGTTCAGACACAGCGCAGCTGTTGCCTCTGAACAAACCCACTTAAGATTAGGATGGAGGATATCTTTTATGTAACTATTAAACCTAGGATCGAAGACATCTAACATCTCATATTATTTTAAGTTCCTTTTAAAATTAGAAGAAAATTAACCGATCAGCAGCTCCTCGTCTACTGATGTTCAATTCATTCTAAGAAACGTGCCGGGGAGTAGCCGGATCTCAGAATTATAATAACAAGGACTCGAGACGAAAATATCAAAAACCCTCGTTTATTTCATCTACGCCTTCGTTGTTTGGAGTAAGAAAGTTATTTATAAAGGTCTGTAGATTAACTTACATGTTATTATTACAGCTTTTATGTTGCGGAATGCTTCATCTTCTGGTTTCTCATCATTGTTTCGTATTCTTCATCATCATCATCATCAGCCATAAGACGTTCACTGCTGAACAAAGGCCTCCCCCTTAGACCGCCACACCAACCGACAATGCCACTTGCACCACCGGTTGCCCGCAACTTTCACAATGTGGTCGGTCCACCTAGTGAGAGGCCTACCTACGCTGCGGCTTCCGGTTCGTGGTCACCACTCAAGAACCTTTCTTCCGCACCGGTTATCGGTTCCTCTATATCAGCGACTTTGGTTTTTCGACGAATATCCTCGTTCCGGATTTTATGGCGCAAAGAAACTCCGAGCATAGCTCTCTCCATTGCCAGCTGTGTGACTCTGAGTATCTCCAAAAGACCAGCGGTCAAGGACCACGTTTCAGGTCCATATGTCATCACTGAAATCACATATATTGAGCATCATATTTGCAAACTAATAATGCATGTTTACACTGAAATTGAATATTGCAAAAAATATGTATTTATGCTAATATGTATTTTTGTCATAGGTAAAATTTTCTGTATTTCTGTATCTTCTGTCAAAAAAAAAACTTTATAATTTACAATAGTCTGTATCAGCCTCTAGCATCCCACTGCTGGTATCAGCCTACAGTCGAAGGGTGAATATGTCATATCCACCACGCCGGCGCCGGCCCAGTGCGGGTTGGCGGTTTCACATACTCCATAGAATTTCTTCTCCGGAAATATGCAGGTTTCCTCACGATGTTTTCCTTCACCGAAAAGCCAGTGGTATATCCGTATGTAAGTTCAGAAGAACTCATTGTTGAATCGGGTTCGAACCCGCTACCTCACTACTGTCAGTGAAAACTGAGCTGCCACGACTAGAACGTTCACCTGACATTCGTGTGGTAGCGGGTTCGAACCCGAACAATGAGTTCTTTTGAACTTACGTACGGATATACCACTGACTTTACAATAATGCAATTAGTGCGGTCACGTATCTTCTACTTTTGATTTTTGATTCATCACAGGGTACTGCATATCCTATGCATATCCGCGCTGTGGCGCTGGAACCAGGGTGTCTGAATAATTTATTGAGAAACTGAGTGCACGTATTATTACTAGCTGCTGGTTCAGATTCGCCCCGAATCAAAGAAAAAAGTGTTCTAACTAGAGTTAGGCCTTATATGCTGTACTAGTTGTTACCCGCGACTTCCTTCGCGTGGGCATAAAAAAAGTATCCCATGTCCGTATTTGTGATATAGTAACTCCTTATCAAATTTTATTAAAATTCGTTCAGCTGTTTAGCCGTGACGCGACAATCATCCAGACAGAGCATGTTTAAGCGAGGTTTTTCTTCGAGAGGAACGGATTCATTTTTATACTTTGAAGCTTTATTGGTCATGACTGAATTTTTTTTTTTTTTTTTTTTAAATTTCAATATTATTTATTTACTGCAAAAACACATACAAACAGTTACCAGCTTATGTATAATGGATATTATAACAGTACATATTTATAGGATTTTGCATGATAGCTTTACACTTTTCAACTATCGTCTATCGGTTCCCTCACTAGGCAAGCCTGTATCGAGGAAACCAGGTACCCAAGGTAACAATTCAAATTAGCTAAACCTCACTAGCAAGACAGTGGCCGGTTTACAGAAAATTCCGCCACGTTTTTTTTTGCTAAGCTGCGGTATTGTCTATACATCACCGCAGCTCGCGTTTTATTGCGGTTCTGCACGTAAACAGCACCGCAACCAACTTATATCGGTCTGGGTACCACTCTAACGTGGACATAGAGGCGAAGCCCGGGAAGAGCGGCTCCAACCGTGGCGGGCTAGCTTCGCTCTGGGGGCTCGGCCCTTGGATTTCTCTTTCAAAGTGGGTGATGAAGTAAATATATATATTTTTTTCTATTCATTATTTATATTGTTATTTTATATCCAACATCGCGAGCAGTTTTTGTAATAGCTTTGAAAAATTAAGCACAGCTTAGTCCTCTCAGCTACTGGATGGGTGACCGCGAATTCGCCAGTAGTGCTTAGGACTTTGTTATGTTACTTCAATCTACAGACAAGCTGAATTTGTGTATTATTACTGCAATATCTAGGCCGAGAGTTGACTTGATTGAGCTACCACCGCATCTAAAGAAAGTAGCATGGGATTGCATGATCGCATTTCGCTTACTGACCTCCAAACTTCAATACGAAGATGGCAATGACGATGAATCCTAGGCAAGTACAATAAAAAAAATAAGCCAAATACATACAAACTACAACTACCTAAACTAATTTGCCACGCCCTCTTCCCTCAAATATGGTTGAGGAGAGCGATGGCTGGCACATGCGTCAACTCGTGAACGGGTGCTGCTTGCGGGAGCTGGACTGCTCGGTGTATACACGCAACGTAGTAATAAGTATAGTAGATTTTCCTCTTGTTATGTTGTTAGTCTTATATTATCAGTATTAGTTAACAAAAAATGTAAAAGTTCACAAAGGGCATGGACCTCGGAGTCCGTGGAGTTATTATTAAAAAAAAAAAAAGACTAATTTGCCAACTACATAAAATAAAATGTACAATATTGTTAATTCTTACCGTATCTTATAAAACATATATAAAAAGCATAAACAAGTTACCGGAAGTCCCAGAAAAAATATTATCAGAATTCTGAATTGTGTTGACGCCATAACCATCAATTATGGTTTTAATTCGTAATGTCAAATTTGCCACAGCGGAAATTAAATATACTTCCATTATAACATCGAAACACAGTTCATACTTAATTTATGTGTGTGTGTCTCATTTCATTTTAAACATCACACACTCCCTACGAAAGACTGAACAAATGAACAGAAATACAACTACCGTGAAAAAAGTTGTCAAGACAAGCTTACTTATACGAAAAGATCCCGTGGATATATTTCTGAATTCTCGAATGAAGCTAATTTGACTTTCAAAGTGTGTGTGTCGTGTCGTGAGTTTGTCATCATAAAAATCACGAAATTGTATGAACTCAAAAAAAATCCAAAAATGGCTGCGCACGAACTGTCACGCGGCACAAGTGCCTGGTGGCCTTCACATATTTTCTGCGTTTATAGATTTCCTTGTATTAAACAAAAATCGTGGGCCCACATTCAAGCCGTGCGAGCCGTTATAGCGTTTGATTTCAGGTGTTCCCATACTTCTCTCTCTGCATTACTCCCTGTCCCCATGAATACAGTAAAACCCATTAACGATTATTATGCTCCCAAACCGCGCCGAAGCATCCAAAATTAAAACAAAGTACATTACCAGTAGCTGTTTCTGTATTTGTTACTAATTAAAAAGTAATTGAACGCGCGGGTGCGTCGCGGGCCTTAGCTGAAATGGAACGGCCCTTAATTAAGGTTCCCTACATGTACTCTGGTGATAGGGTTGACATGCAATAAATGTACTCAAAAAAATGCAGAATGAAAAAAATAAGTACACCCGTCTTTCATGATTGCTATCAATTAACACAAATCTAATAACTGACTAACAGACAACGCTCAACCTAGGCAGAGAAGAGAGAAGCATAAGACTTTTGACAGAAATCCCTTATAGAGGCGTTCAAGATTTCGTGTCCTACCCAGAATGTACAACATGAACAACATATATTAGATGACCAAAAATACACAAAACAAAAACTAATCCACAGCTAAATATCATCCAGACTCAACGAAATATATGGAACAGCTGATACTTTTCTCGTTTTGCATTTCAGGTTGGGTCCTGAAAGTTGTTTTAAATCAGCATACTTTCGGGTTGAACACATGGGCATGCCTAATCAACCTGTACAGTGTACAACGTAGCTGACCAGTATGAAAGGGTTTTTGAAAATGAATCCTCCATGAGATTTTAGTTTACATGGAAGGTTAGGTTAGGGAAGGTTTTTATATACACTAGATAAGACTTATCGATCTATATTTTACAGCGTTTTTTTTTCTATCGAATTCTTGACAGCCCTGTCCTTATTGAACCGGTCTAAACTCTCAACCCTATCGGAAGGTGTTAGAGACTACGACAGACATACCGTACCCTTTCTGTCTTAAACTGTTTGTATTACCCCTTCCTTGACTGACGTGGCGCTCTGCCTTTTGTTGTGTAGCCCTTAATTAAGTTTTTGAAAGATAAGGTGGATTTTGTGTGGCAGTTTTTTGATTGGTTTCGTTTTGAATGAATAACCGTGGGGTGTTATTTATATAGTCACTTACTTATTTCTTTCAAATACATGCTATCACCATCATATCATGATCTCTGTCAATATATAGGCTTTCTTATCCCACTGCCGAGTATCTTTCCATGGCCATCTGCATGGATTTCGGACTAATGGGCAAGTCTTGACCCACGTTTTTGACAATATTGTCGACATATTGTGGCAAGACGTGTATGTCGATCAATGTTTTTCTTTAAAACTTATTTATTGGCTCAACACTTAGTCTATTTAGCTAGTATCCATTTTTATAATTTTTTTAATTTTATAATTCATTTACAGTATTTCACAATAAAAACAAGTTAGTCATAGTATAAGTCAAAAATCAAGTCTCTGTCCAGTCCAAGATACGCTACGTAAAGTGGTGAAATCTTCGCTTACCTTGTCTCGGGTCATAAAAAAAACAAATTACCACGACACCTGTGAACAACATATGCCATAAAATGAAATATTATGTAATCATGCCATGCTTGTAACGTAGTTACTGTTTATTTTACAGGTCGCTCTATGGTGTATACGAATAAAAATAACCTATATAGGTTCTTCTTATTTTGCCCATAGCGGTTGCACTAACCAAAATTTTAAGTTCAAAATCCCGTGGCATTGTCCCTAAAAAATATTATGGCGTGGTGCCGACGAATTTTTTTGTAACTTGTCGGCGTTGCTAGTTCGATGCTAGTTCGTATTGGAGACTCAGCGTCGAGTCACTTGCACGGGTCGGTTTCGATAAGCGCTCGTAGAATCGACGCGGAATGCCGCCTGCTTCTCCATGTATGCACACAGGCGTATGTTAGATACATGAACGCCTCTGTTTCACTCGCGGCCCATTTGAAATTCACGGATATATAAGTACACTTTTGGCCCTATGTCGGCTTGCAATAGCGAAAACTCTTTTTACAACAACAGTGCTGCAGGCAACGAAACTACGTAAAAGCAGGCAGGGTTACCTACGCACATTATACTCGCTGCAAGCAGCTACAGTTCGACCCATTGAATTTATTATGTATATCGTATTATAGACGAAGCGTTGCTAAACTTCAGTCAGTCAAAACATTATTCGCATAAAAACTTCCGGGTGTCTCGTAGCACACACCCCGACGACATATTTATTCTGCAATCTGCAATCTCTAATGACTGTGTATTTTTAATTCTATTTTTGATCTATAGTTAGACTAGTTTAGCAAACTGGCCAAAATTAATGGGATATCGAAATGTAATGCGTCATTTCTATTTCGTAGTACATTATAGCTCGACGGTTAGACTACGGTCGTGACTTCCCGAAAACTAACCTAAAACGTCCTCATCATTACCGATGACATAGATAGTTCCGCTAATAATTCCCTGTCGTCCCGTTGTCGTGCCGGCCCGGATCGTTAATTAGTACCACTGACGAGGGTCGGATGGTACCGACCGATGCTTCACGACTAGATAGTAAGGTTAGCAGCAACTGCTGAACATTAGTGAATTTCTGAAGCACCTTGAACGAAGTCACGTTGTCAAAACCACAAGACGTCGTGGACCATCGAGACAAAATAACAGGAAAATATATTTACACCTTTTTTTCTCGTGTATGATAGCGGTCGAAAACTACCTTGTTATTTCATGTGTTAACGCTGTAATATCACACCGATATTTTAATTTGTATTACAAAAGTAGATTGTTTGTTTTTTTGTTGAACTGTTACATGTATAAATTATTCAAAGTATTGAATCTCCGATAATGTGAGGCTCACAGATAGATAGATAGGTTACGTTGCATAAGTATCTAGCAGAACATACAATGATTAAGTTGGTCAATAAATAATCCTAAAAATCAGGGCTCGCACTTAAAAAAAAGACCATTCAAGAGCTACAATAAAATTGTATAAAGTAATAAACGAAGACATTGCAACTGAAATTAGAAATCCGTCACAAACCATTAAACATCCGTTGAAATCTAAACACCTAATTATAAAGAACCATATAAAATAATCAAACAAAAGAAAAAACAAGAAAATGTAGATTATAAATTTTCACTTTCCTTTTTTTATTGCTGACCGTACTTAATTTCACGTCGTTGTGAAAAATGGCAACGCACTTTTCACAATTACGCGGCACGAAGTGTTTTTAATTTTTTAGAAATTACCAATAGGTTGCTAATAACCTAAAATAAAAAATATAGCTTGTTTTAACGAAAATGTGATGTGTCGTGCTTGCGCACATTGTTTTAAATCGTCATAGAGATGTTAGATTACTTCCAATTACTTCGTGATCCCATGAATCTCGAAAGGTAAGTATTACAGTGTGTGGATGGATCTTGATACAGTCGCAGTTTTGTTGTTGTATAGTCTAGCATATTGACACCAATTGACATCACATGCAGATCTACTCTCGTGCTCTTTTCGTCCTAATCCGTGCACTACTCCCTTTGGGATTGCAGTGGCCAAACACTAAAGATAAAAAAAAAGAGATCATTATCTAGTTATGGATCATCGATACGACGAAGAAAAAGCGAAATGACTTACAATAAATATATTTATTTTGTGTTAATTATTGCAGTATCGTAACATAATTAATTCAAATTCAAATCATTTAATTCAGACTACAAAGGTCTCTTGGTCTTGGTCCATATTCCACATAAGAATTCAATTACAATTCATTAATATCGTGTAGCTTTTTTTCTTTGTTTTTTTTTTTTAATTTTTGCGTGGGTAAATCTTATGTCCATAGTAAAATGTGTAACCTGATTGTAGTACTGTCAAGGATATAAGATGTCGCTAGTGTTTTAATCTGCGACATGATCGTCACAATATCTGCTTGAAATGAAATAGAAACCCAGTATCTCATTCGTAATGGTACGGATATAAAACGTGACTGATATAAATATTTTTGCTTTAATAATATCAGTAAATTTATTAATTTTATAGTTTATTTACAAAACTCTAATTTGAACTATACTATACTAATACTATGTCTATATTAATCATATTTTCACCGGCTTTTATAGCGGTTGGGACTTTAGCTGACTAAATACGTAAGCGCCATCTAGTTTTAAGCAGATGTTCCGGGAGTACACTTTTTTGTATCAGATTGTCATTCTTCTCGTGTAGATTTTCTTTGATCGTAGTGATGGTTAGAGCAGATAGCTAGAAAAGTTAATATTTTATTAGCACGTAGGTAATGTTCTTTCCGATCGTAAACTTAAAGATAAGGAAAAACGCTACTTCTAGTTAACTAGATTTTGCATACTTCACTTTATGTCTCAGAATAGTAAAATGAAACGACGTATTACTAAGTAAGTTTAGTAGTACTATTTTTTTACTGCATTTTTGACCATTTTGTATTTTACACACAAAAAAAATGTAGAATACGATGTCCTTACTTCGTTATGAAAATAGAGGTTGTTTCTAAAAAAAATATATTGAGCAACGAGACGCCTGATCGTAAGCGTTACACTTGCTCATAGCAGATCAATGCCACCCAGAATTATAGCAAAATTTTGAACTATAGCTGTTCATAAATAAAATGAAATATCATAGAGAAATTATCCTAAGAGTGCTAATGTCCTTAGAAAGATGCGTGACCCGATTGTAGTACCGATAAGGACGTAAGATGTCTCTAGTAATTAATCTGAGACATGATCGTCACAATTTCTGATTGACTTACGTACTTGCGTAGAAAAACCCGACTTGTTATGAAAATTTTTGCATCAATAATATCAGTAAAATCATTAATTTTATATTTTATTTGCAAAACTCACTATAGGTTCTCAAGAGATGGCGTTGAAAACATAATTTTTAGAAACATATTTTTTAAATATTGCAATTTTATTTGAACTAAAACAATCATCAAATTTTATTGCAGTTTGTACGCAATTGCGGCTGTAAGCGTCATCTAGTTTTAAACAGATTTTTCAGGTGTTTCGGGCTTACACATTCTTGTATTAGATGATTATTCTTCTCGTGTAGATTTTCTTTGATAAAAGTGTAAAAGTAATACTTAAAAAACATTTGGTACAATAAAGGGAACACCCGGATTTGAACCGGGGACCTATCGATCTGCAGTCGATTGCTCTACCACTGAGCTATATTCCCGATGCAGATGCACTCGAAATTTTACTAATATTATCACACGTCCGTGACCATGTACAAGTGTATTTAAAGACACGAATATTCCAACGCTAAAGCTATATTTCACAACAAAGCCAAGTTGCGATTGTTTTAGTAAACAGTTAGTTGGGTAACGAGTAATTTAGTTACTAAAATATTGCTTATACTAAGTACTCGACTGAATTTTTGTTGTTCGAACTAGCTAATAAATTCTTCGCTACTTGACTAATATAATCACGAACCGAACAATACTTAGGATGGAAATTGCCTCCTCAAAGCTTCTATAGAGTAAAAAAATTGCAACATGCTAGCACCTCTTACTTTTGCAAGATTTGATGGGAATTTTCGCACTTGCAAGTCCAATAAGTTCTGGAAACTCACCCAAGGGCCTACTTGCAAATTTTTATTTTTTTTCAGAATTATTCGTAATATAAATCTGTTATTTTTATGTTCCTCCTTGTCAAATTCGGCTTCCTAGGTAAGATTTTTATGTGAGGCGAGCAAGTCGCTCACCTGATGTTATGCTTAACACTTGCCCATTACAATTCATTGCTACCGAGAATTTTGAAGTACAACCGTTCAATACTTGGCGCGGCAATGCACAGCGCTCGTCACCCTGGGATATGAGATGTTAAATGTCTTTGTGCCCTGTAATTTCGCTGGAAAAATTGCCCTTCACACACATAGTAAGTTAGCACACTACAGCTTGGCGGTAGATTACCTGCCAAAGGTGACGTGAAAACTTTGATTACTCCCAATAGATTCCGCACTCAAGACTATCTAAGCGCACCAGGGATGATCGTTTAGAATACACATTTAAAAAATAATTCTCGTTGGTGGATGCACCACGCTTTGGCAACAGTAGATACACCTATAAAATTCATTCTCAATGGTTCATTGAGGGGCGCTATAATGCGTAAGATAGCCAATGGTCTCAGTCACCACAACCCAAGTTTTCCTCATACATTGGTGCTTTTTGTCGGAATAAGGACCTCGAAATGCGGTATCTATAAATATGAGGCAACCTGTAGCATAGACACAGGGACAAGTTACAATCACATTTATAATATTATGTGACGGTTATCATTACGTAGAATCCAATTTATACAGAATAGTTCTTCATTCAGTTAATATCTTGATAAAACAGAATTAACAATGTACGCTTATAAGCGTCCGTTTTACAGCGCGATAAATTCACAACGAAGTCTCTCACAAAAGCTCCATTCATCGTCTATAATGTAGAGGCCAGGGATGTAGTACCTAAGTGGAAAAAAAATGGGGTGAAACGACCAGCAACATTTCGTTCTAGCTGATGTCGCTTACCACGCCTAGGATGCTAGCGATATATTTTAGACAATCTTTATGGATTGAGAAGAAAAGCTTTAAAAAATCATGAAACTATATAAATAACAAAAAGAAAAACATTGCCTGGAATTAATTACGTTTAGCGATTTGACTTGTTTACGTTTTATTTAGTCTATTCTGCCTGCTTGTTTACGAAATGGTCACCTTTATATATGCCTTTACTCAGAATATTATCTACAATACTTAAGTTTTGAGTAAATAAGATTTGATATTTTTATTTAGTTTTCTTTTCATTATTATTTTAAACTAGTCAGAAATCGTGGGTTTTTCTAGAGTATTTTTTTTAATGATTTAATTATGCAAGTTTAGTGTTTTCACATATTTTTAGTTAATATTGTGTAGTGATGTCCTGGTAAGTCCTGGTCCTGGTCCTGGTCCTGGTAAGTCCTGGTAAAAGTTGCTACTTGCACCTGCTTCATAAGCAAGAGGTCCCAGATTCGATTCTCGGTCGGGCAGTTTCAATAATTATCTGTTCTGTGTCTGGGTATGGGTCCATGCATTTGTGTATGATAATAGAACCTAATGCGGAACTATAAGTGCTAAGCGTTATTATTAGTTTCTAAGTAAAAAAAGGGTTCACTGACCCTTTTCCCCTTTTAAAACAAGTCCTGAGTACGTCCACGCTACGTAATAATATCAACTTGTTTGGAACAATGACGTGAAACAACTGTTTGTTGTACCTAACGGCTATTGTTGTTTAACGGTTATCTATATCTGCTACGGAATGGAAAATGGCAATTTTTTCATCGAACAAGGTGAAAATCAGATTGGAAACTGAGTTTTTTGTTTTTCGGTCGAAAACACAACAGAATAAAGATAGCGCATTTTTTATATGAATGTTTAAGTAATTTATATAAGTAATAGGTAAGAATAAGTAAATAATATGAGGATAGGTTATTATGTTTGAGGAGTGTAATGTTTTTGGGGTGTAAGTAAGTATGCAAGGATGTGTACACACATCCTTGTGACTACCTCCTGTTGAAAAAGCTTGACCGATTTTGACGAGTGAGGTGTCGTTGGATTTCTCTTTATAGCCGGAGTGGTACAGGCTACATTTTGCAGTAAGGTTTATGTTTTCATTTTAATAACTAGCTGATGCCCGCGACTTCGTAAGCGATGAAGGTCGGCCTTTGGCCTCGCTAAACTCTTTCTATAAACCTTGTCAATTATGAACACAACAAAAAATAAATCAGTAAAGCTGTTTTTGAGTTTTAGCGAGACTAACAAACGGCGATTAATTTTTATATATTTACTACTTGATGCCCGCGAAGCTCGGCCTTTGGCCTCGCTAAACTCTTCATAAAAACCATGTCGTCACAATTACTAACACAACAAAAATCATCAAAACCAGTCCAGCCTTTCTCAAGTTATAGCGTGACCAGGAAAAATAGGGGTTCATTTTTATTTGTATAAGATAAGAATGAATGCTTGTCATTAGATTATCAAGCAAGGGATAGGTCTTAGAACCTACTGAAACTTGTCGGCGTTTGTATGTAATCTTTGTTTACTAGTAGTTCGCGGCGAACTGAAACCTCGCGACCTCTATATCTTCACAACCGCTCGACCGATTCAATTCATATTCGAACTTAAAAATTTATTGAAATGAACTACTTGCCTACAAAATTTCTTGAAGATCGGATCAACGGTTCGCAAGTTATCATTGGACAAATATACACACAAACATACAAACATACATACAAATGCCGATTTGTCCCAGTAAACTCTGAGACCTTCGCTTCGCTCGGTCAATTAATTGTTCAACAGTAATATAGTGCGTGTATCAATCAACATTGAATCAATCTTTTGTATCAAAGGTGATACACATTATTTTCGAAACTCTACTGAAACGGGCCTATACACATTAAATTGTACCACAGGATTTTCTTATACGACGTAGAAGAGAGCACTAAGAAAATATTTTTGAAAATAATCCCCTAAATTAAATAGGGGATGAAAGTTCTTATAAGTTGGACAATTTACTTTGTATTTGCGGAGGAAAAGGCCGAGTTTCGACCCCGAGACCTAATTATGCGATGCCGAGGACCGAACTTTACCTCGTGTAAAATCGATGGCTAGTTCAAATTATAGTTGAAATTAAATTAATAATAATTAATTACTTGTTAAGGGCATGTCGGGCCAAGCTGAGTAGGGTTCCGTAGGCGAGTAGGACGTTTGAAGTATTTAACAGTTTTTTCCGCTTATCTCAAAAAGTCATTATCGCATGTTGCCAATTGCATTAAACTTTGTCGGCCCATATTTCGCAAGCGGTACATCTGATAAGAAAATCGAGTAGGAAACATTAACTTCACTTTAAAAGACGTATTCAGTAATACCTCGCGTGAGCCCAGGAGAATTTTTTTCTCCTAAAATTAGTAACTTTAAAAGACATGTTCAATGACACTCCACATGATGGGGTACAGTGTGATTTTTTCATCCTCATGTACATGTAAGGGAGCTACCCTTATTATACAAAAAAAGTATCATTTTTTTTTAAAAGTGAAGGCTTATTATATATTTAGACTATCGTTGTGCAAAATTTCATAAATGTACGTAAATAGCCTTGGAAGTTATAAGGCCTTTAAAGGATCCAGACAGACAGACGGATATGATGAACTTATAAGGGTCCTTGTAGTATTACGGAACCCTAAAAACTTGAATTTACAGGTTATTTTGCCATCAAACAGTTTCAACAATAATAGGCAAGTTTCGTCAAATAAACATAGTTAGGCTTGAACATCGACCTTTGAGCTTTCGCTTCGGTCGGTCAAAAATCAAGTTAAAATAGTAAATTTATTTAAGCTGAGAGAATGGCCCTGATGTCAGAGTTTTTAAGTCCACTTGAAGGCTTGAGTAACAAAGTGAATAATTTGAGTAACGTATTGATTCATCAACATCATCATCAACAGCCTGAGTACACGTCCACTGCTAAACAAAGGCCTTCCCCTCAGAGCGACACACTAAAGGACAATTTTCAATTTGCATCCACCGGTTGCCCGCGATTCTCACAATTTCGTCAGTCTATCTAGTAGGAGGCCTACCTACGCTGCATCATTTTTATTATTTATTTACAATACAATACAAAATAACTTTATTATACACCAAAAAGACAAACTTAAAAAAAAATGAAAATATTATTATTTTAAAAACAGTAGTATAATGGGCGGCCTTATCGCCTAAAATGATTTCTTCCAGACAACCTTTGGATGGACAGAAATATGACTTAAAAAATACGGTCGGTGGTGTAGAGACAAAAAAAATAATGAAAAAAATACACATAAACTTACTACTTACATAAAATACACACATAATTAATACATTACTAGAGTAACATAGTGATTATTTTACTAAGTTTTGTCCATTTTCCGAAACATCTCAAGCTTCCGATTAATTTATACTAGAGCTACTTTTCTGAATTCCAAGAGCATTGTTCGTAACAAAGAGTTTGCCACAAAAGTGAGGTTGGAAGTGAAACTGCAGGCAAGTTTTGTTGTACTTTTAAGAAGTCTTTTGGTGCGCTTAACCTTTTGTATGAGAGAGGTTAGCCGGTTGGTTGTACTGTGAGTTTAGTTCACAGATCACACCCTAGATTCTGCATTCAGGACGCTCGAAGCGCACCACGCATCAGTCTCAATACACTTGTAAGAAATTACTCTCATTGGTTGATTGTTAGGCGCGAGTAGGTGTAACTTTGAGATAGCCAATGAGAATGCTCGGTCGCACTCCCCGCGACCCGCGCCTTCCTCAAACTTTGGTGACTTTTTGTAGGAACATCGAATCTCGTAATGCGGTGTCTAGTGTGATCTGTGGTTTAGTTGTACAGCATTTTGGAGAAAATGTACCAAATATTATGTCAACCAAAAACGTTTTACATCTGGATTGACAGTTAAATGTTTAACATCGCATGAGTCTACGCATCCAGCACGACCTCGAAAAAAAAGGCACTTTTGCCTGTATAACACTTCTTGCAAAGCGCCTTCGTGGTTCTAGAAAATCAAGTAATATAGTATACAAAACCAGCATTGCACGAGCGAAGCGAGCGCTTTTTTTGTTGTTTTTTGCAGTGTGCTTGAGATTATTACATGATGATCTATTAAGAAAACAGTCGACTAGAGAACCTCCTTTTTTTTTGTAGTCGGATAAAAATACGAAAGCAGAATTGCGCGTTATTTGTGCCATGTGAATCAGATTACTACCTTATGAAAGTAAAATGGAAATTTGTAATTTTTCAGCTATTTTGAGACTTTATTATGTACAACTTAAAAAACAGACAATTAAAGAAAACTTAAAAATACTAACTAAAACCTAAAATAACTATGAAAATTAAACTAAACTAAAAGACCATTACAACCAGCTATTTTTATTTAATTTAGATCAGATTACTAACTAATGAAAGTAAAATACAAAAGCACGTCTTTCGCGAGTTCGAAATTTTGTACCTGTTTTTGTAAAATGTACGAAGATAAAAATGAATCATTAAAACAGCAATAAATACCTGACCTACATTAATCACATTAATATTATAAATGCGAAAGTTTGTAAGTATGTAAGTGTGTTCGTTCCCGTTCAACTCTCTAACGGCTGAACGAATTTGGATTAAATTTGGAATGGAGGTAGCTTATTCGCTGGATTAACACAGGCTACTTTTTATGCCGAAAAATTTGACCGTTCCTGTAGAATAGCGGGTGAAACCGCGTGGCGCAGCTAGTTGATAATGTTTGTAAGCAATATTGTTATATCTGCATTCGAATTTTAGTAATTTTAATACAAAATTATAACTCATAATGTAATTAATGTCCAAATTGTAGAAATACTTTTGCATTAAAAATAGTACAAAGTGTGAGTGTTTTAAAATTGTGAATTAGTGAAGGATTTGCTTCTTTTTAGTACCGTTTTCTTGCATAGTGACATTTTAGTCAATTCCTACTTTAATACTTTAATAAAATAATTATCGTAATGTTAATAGTTGTGCTGTTATCTCTATTATGCGGATTAGCCTTATCTATAGATTTTGAAAAGCCGTTGTGTAATATAGAGTATGCCGAACATTATTTTAAGGATTTTGTAGACGTATAACAAAAATTATCGAAATGAAGACGAAAGACAGGAGAGACTGAAGATATTTACTGAAAATTAAATTAAATTCAACGCCAGGAACTCTATTGATACTGCTAGACAATGTGAGTATGTTGGCGTTTTTTATAATAATAATTAATTATAAATAAATAAGCTCTTTTTATCACCTAATTGCCCAAATAATATTTAAATCAATCAAATTAGATTTTATAGTCCCGAATTCCTGTTATAATTGGCAATCACCGAAGCTTTAACATAAGGATACTAATGGGGAGCCACTGGCTAAGCTAATCTCAGATGGCGCCACCATCGCTGGTGCTTGTCATTAGTCTCATTGCTTGCACTTGTACGAGTACTTCGAGCTTCGTATCTCAGCTGCCTTCTTGATCCTTGAAGCGAAAGTACTGCGTCTTTTTTCAAGTTGTCACGTTGATGTGTCAAGTCTAGAAACAGTTTTTACAATCTTGGTAAGGAACCCTACAGACGTAGAATTCGCAATGAGGCAAAGGTAACAAGGTTCAAGTAGCAATCGAACGTAAAGTATCAAGTGGTTACCGGCCGATATACGAGTACCACCTGCAAATGGTGCCGGCCACAGAATTCTATCGACTATTACCCACATTTCTGAAAATCGCTCCAAGAACGTATTGATATTGAACTTTATGAAATGGCCGATTGAAACCTTTTGGAAAATGCTAAGGAAAATATTTTGGTTCAATAACATTCGTTGATTTTACTCCGTTTTTTTTGAAGACGAGATGAGCAAGTTTCTAGCCCGATGGTAAGCGTCGTGCTTACCCCTAACAGTTTTAGTGCCATTAACTTCAAAGGTTGAAAACCGTGCGTGGCAACGCACTGCGCTCGTCACCCTCAGACATTAGATTATCTGTTTATGCAGAGTAAATCCTCTGGAAACATTGCCCTTCAATCAGGAATATAGTAATGCACACTACTGCTGGCAGTTGAATGACTCGCAAAAAGGCGTGTTAAATCCCCAGACAGCCTGTGAAAAAGAGTCCTACCTCTAAAACACTAAAGTGACTCCATTTGCAGATGTCTGCAAATGGAGTCACTTTAGTTTTTTTTTTTTTTTTTAGAAATTTGTTTCCATTTGGAAACAAATTTCTTAAGCCAGTTGCATGTGTTCACTTATTTATGAGCCCATGCTTCGAGCGTCTCATTCTCGAGCATTTCAAAAAGTCTGTCCATGAAAGAGTATAACGTTTTTCAGAATTTGAGTGTGTATGTTTGTGTGTACACCCAGGCCATTTTTTAAAATTATTTTTTCATTATTAGTCCAACGGCACAAAACGAAAGACAGCACAGAACTTTGCAGAAACGGGGAATTTATTGACTCGGGGATGCTGGCCTCGGCTATACGATGGTCTGCATTTTCATTTCAGCAGTAGCGTTATTGAGAACAGTATTCCTGGCATAAATACAATAGAGAAAACTTTCGTCACTTTAAAAAAATGTACTTTCCATTTATGCCCGACAGCGCTGTTCTAATTTTCATACAAAGTTTCTTCGCCAGTTGCTTATTACGGGCATAGTTATTAAAAAATAACTCAAAATTAAAGTCACGAGCATTAATCTTTCAATGCTATAACAGCAACAATAAAGTTTCATTTTGGTCGTTATTAACCACTGAATGAAAACATCGCTTCGATGCTTGATTTAGTGTTATTAACCTGTCAACCGCCGCCGTCCCGCGGGTGCTGGTCTACGAGACCGCCCGAACAATAGTGGACGATTATCGGGTTAACCGTTTGTAAGGGATTGTAATGTGTTCAGTCATGATAATCGTGCTTACCTTCAAAATTTGGTTGCACACAACGCAGATAAACCAGGCAGAATAAAAAAAAGATTTTTGTGTATCTTAAAATTAGTTTTTTTTTCTCTTTCCTCCTAGGAGGATTTTGGCGTCGCACACGTCTTATGCATTTGCCAGTGCAAGTATACATAATTATATTCTCAAGTTTTGTTAGATATTATCAAACAAGTCATGGTCAAAAGCGAGCAAAGCAAGTCACGGTCAAGTCCAAGTCATGCCCCAGTAAAGTGGTGAAAACTTTACTAGAGCCTTCTATGGAAGTTTGGAAATAACATGAAAATTCACGTTTCACGACATTATACCATTCACCAACACTCGTGCATGTACAAGAACACTTAACGGGTAAAAATTCACCCTTTTTACACATGAACACTCGAAATAACACAAGTTTTGGAAAATAATAAAATGACGCGACATGATTTTTTCACGTTCCCGCCCAAACTCCTTAAAATTAATTATTAATCTTCAACTTTTCCCAATATCAGTCACATGGTGTACATTTGACAGCTCAAAAACTGCCCCCGCGATTTTCATTGACATTTTAATATATCTTGTATATTAAAGAGGTCGATGTGCGAACCTTTTTCGTTATGGCGCCTAGAGTAGACATTTTGGCGTCATTATCCAGGTCATTTAAAGCCCTTTAAAAAACAAACATAAAAAATGTACGTTAAGCAGCTAGTTTTTGCAAAAACTTGATCAATGTAAATAATTTATGTAATTTTTTTGGTAAAATTTATGTGTAATATTATTTTTTACGTTTGTAGGTCAAAATTTAACACCGGTTCTCATTTTTCATTAATAGAGAATACTTTTACCGTTCGATTGAGTATTTTTTCATGTATGTAGAGCCTCTACATAAAACGAAACAGCTTTTTGTTACTGACGTGTCAGAAAAATACATTAAAAATGAAAATGGCGGCCATAACAAAATGGGGGGTGGGGTGTTGGGTGGGGACCCTGATATGGGAGTGATTTGTCGATGAAATTAACTGCTCTATACGCCTTTCAAATATCGCTAATCGTAATTCAAACATACTCAAACTGCATAGCGAGTGAAGACAGGCGCACGCACCCATCGACGCTTACGTACGAGGATCTCGGATCTAGTCGATCGAAAGTATAGCCCTTTCAAGGGCTATACTTTCGTTTCAATGGCTTCTTTGAGGGCTACCTAGACTTCGATGTGTACCAGTACCTGTAATAGGGCCGAAAAATAGCCTGCCCGACCCTTTCTGTAGCCTGCACCCTTCCCACTACCGTTCTAGACTATTAAAGAACCCTCCATTTGTAAAGCTAGTGACAGCGTGTCAAGGGCGCCGGGGAGACCTGCTGAAAAAGTCGTCGGCTGGACACACTCAGTCTCCAAAGGGACGTGGATTCCTTTTATATCTTCTACCCCTTATTCTTTGGGGTAATCTTTTTTAATCTTGTTCCTGCATCGAAATTTCAAGATCGCACAAAAAGCTCAAAATGCCCCACATTTTGAAACTGTCCGGTTTTATAGATAGTTTCTGCCGGATATTTGCAAGATGTTGATGTCGGAACGGGTATTCCCCGTCCCTCGATACTCTTTCCGCAGAGATACAACATCCTATCAGCTCTTAGACGGCCGCCTCTGGACGAAGGACAACAACAACAAGACAACAAACAGCGCTTTAAAAAGGGCGTTTCCAGACACCTCTTCGGGCTGGCAACGCATCTGCCGTACCATTAGTATTGCAAAAGTTCTTAGGAAGTGGTTTGCTTACCATCAGACGTATATATCAAGGTCTATTTTACAGTTTTGTTAAGAAAATACTCTACCCATGCGGCGCCTTTTCAGCGCGAGGACAAAATCCATCAATACGTATACTTCATGTAAGTGGAGTGTAATCCCTGGTGGATTACTAGGACGTTTTTTTCCTATTTTGCACCGAGTGGATAGAGCAAAATTAACAAAACTACAAAATTACCCGGAGTTCAAACAATGAAATTCAACAAACCAGAAGCCCATTTCTTCAAATTAGTGCAAGAAAAGAATTGTAAGAAACTTAGCAAAGCGCCGAGATTGTAACAAATATACGAGCCAATTATGTAAACGAGAGAATGCAAATTAAACAAGAAGAAATTGAGGTTAAACTTGGTAACTAGAAAATACAAGAGCAGTGAAAAATGTGCTCCCTGAGGCAGGGGAATGAAAAGTTGATTTTGCTGACGCAAATGACTGCTTATTTGAATTGTGGAACTTTCTAGCAGTAAATATTTATTGGTAATAAGCCCGTTTATGTTTCATTTGCTACGGGGTTTTACGGATATATTGTACTATAATTTAATTATTTTTAAAGAAAAAATGGCGAACGAAATTTAAAAAGAGTGTTATGGAGGTCAAGACCCATGCGTCAAGGGTTTGTAGCGCCGAAGTAAGTAGGTAAGTATTAGCTAACGTAAATGTCCATCTTACCAAAAGCACATTTGTGTTACGAGCAACACTTTTGTGAAGAAATGTGGTGTGTCGTTTATTAACGCACTCGTATTTAAATGTAGGTCTACCATAAATGTTTTGTATGCCGTATAACATTTGAAATATTGGTGTGTGGTGCACCTTAGCCATATGACATGGCGTTGCTTGCGTTTCATGCGTATCGTTTTAAGGCATGCATCTTCCCGGGTGTCCTAGATAAAGCATTTGTGCGGCGCTAATAAATCACGAGTGTTGTATCATATAATTGGACACCGGACATAAAAATCGTCCGGTCGCAGTGACGAGAAATTCAATATTTTAGTATATTTTCCGCTAGCCGTTTGCGAAATTCCCACAATGTTATCGTGGATTTTATTTGTATCTCAATCGTTGCTTCATACTGAATAATGGATGTGACATGATACAACCAATGCTATGCCTCAAATCAGAAAACAACTTAGATTTGTTTTTGACAATAATTTTATAAGAGAAATACTATTTTAGTCCTTACGTGTGAAATGAAGACTTTAATTTCAATCACGGCCGGTATTTTTTAATTCGACGCTAGTGAAATTATTTTTCACATAATTATATAAGTCAAGTCAAGCAATTTGCATTATTTAAACTGCGTCATTACATTACATTACATTATCAGTCCGAAGACGTCCACTGCTGAACATAGGCCTCCCCCTTAAAGCACCATACCGACCGACAACGTGCCACTTGCATCCATCGGTTGCCCGCGACTTTTACAATGTCGTCGATCCACCTAGTGGGAGGCCTGACTACGCTACGTCTTTCGGTTCGTAGTCGCCACTCAAGAACCTTCCTTACCCACCGGTTATAGGTTTCCTCGAGTGATGTGGCCTGCCCAATGTCACTTCAGCTTGCAAACTCTGAAAGCTATATAGGTGGCTTTGGTTCTTCGGCGAATATCTTCGTTCCGGATTTTATCACATCAAATATTATCACTTTTCAATTCTGTATGTTATCACTGGCAACACATATATGGCATATCTGTCTGCAAATAGCCAACTGAAAGCTATTACCTTTGCATATTTTTAGAATGGAAAGAGACGCCACAACGTTCAAAGCCATGCCATCGCCATGCATAATTTATAATTCGGTCATATCCAGTAGATAATCAATTCAGCAGCATTGCAACAATCGTCATCCTCAGCGTATATGTCACCACTAAATAAATTACTACACTCTGAATTAAATATAACAGCTGCAGGCGCACTGCGCTCACTGTGGCCCATAAATACAATACAAAGAGGATGTGGCATTTTGTACACTGTGATTTCGAGAGATGCCTGAGGAAACGGCTACGATTATTATACGTTTATCTTTATTCGCGACATGATGAGTAGAGAAGATTCTGTCGCAGTGCGCATGCTAGCCCTGCTTAGGTCTACACCGTAGACATACTAACTGAAGCTTGAGGTCAACAGATACAAAGTGAGGCCTGATGTCAACATTGTAGAAATACAAAATGGCGAAACGACGAGGCGGTAAGAAAATGTAAACTGCTTGATCGTAAACGTTAACTTGGAGTTCGAAGACATTTTAATTTTCACGAAAATATTAAGACTAAAATATTTTTATGTACATACATTTTTCACAGACAAAGTAGAATTAATTGATTATTGCTTGATTGAATTAATGCCATTGTTTGCTTAATTGTTAACAGTTTTTTTGTTGTTGTTGTTGTTTGTATGTATGTTTAATTACGAAACAAGATTTCCACAATACATTTTAACAAACTTTCTAGTTTCTACATTATTTTCTTTATTTTAAATTGTATAAAAATAATTTAATATATTTATTACTAGCTAATACACTCGACTTCGTTCGCATGGACGTACAAAAAAAAAGTACCCTCCCTCCTCCTACCCTTAGCTACATCTGTGCAAAAATTCAGGTCGAACTATTCAGCCGTTTAGCCCTGACAAAGCGACAAATACCCAGACAGAGAGACAGAGTTACATTCGCGTTTATAATGTTAGTTAGGATGCCATCTCCTTATTGTGTATCCTCCGTGGTGCGTCCCAGTGGTGCTGGCGTTCATTTGTTTTACTCAGCTTCCCGGGTAAAATGATTATGAAATAGTAGCTTTTCGCCTGCATGCATTACCCTTTTAACCTGGCAGATAACTTCTCAAAGTTTCGAAAAGAAAAATGTTGATGGAAACTTTTGAATTGGTCTATAAGTTCTGAATAGTTAAAGCGTTGTTTTTAGTTGCTTTGAAAATATAATTGCAATTTCGTCTAGTTAGTATCTATTTATTTATATATAAACATACAAAACAGAATGCAATCATATTAAGAATATTATTATTTAAGTAACATTTATAGACCTGTATTACATTCTAAAACTATGTATGCCTAGTTGCGTTATATTAAATTAAATCTCTTAAATCTATTAAATGAAGTATCTGTATTATTATTATTATTATTTTCAGTCTAGAGTTTTTTTTTATTTTACTCGGTGACGAGACGAGCAAGTCGCTCACCTAATGTTAAGCGTCACGCTTGCCCATAACAGTTCAGAGTGTGTCACTGCTAACAAAGGCCGCCCTTCCCTCCTTCCAGAATTTCCGGTTTTTGGCTTTGGTGGTTCCCCGTGTTTGCTGAGTTCAGCTCGTCACGCCACGTTCGTCTGGGTCGACCCCAAGGGTGTTTTGAATTTGGGACCCAATCTTTGGTGACCTTAGCCCTCAACCTTTACCTTTTTAATATCTGTATTACCAATAGTAAAATACCAGAAGTGTTGTATCACAACATTCTAACAATAAATTTACCTTATTATCAAAACCACCCATTTAGATAAATGAAACTTGTACATTGCTCAAGGAAAGACCAGCAGCCTTATTAAAAAACTTCTCTAGTAATGATTTTCGCTTTCAAGAAACCCATGGGCTTCATGAAAGATAGATTGGTCTTCACGAAGTATAGGACTGGGTTTCAGGAAAGCGAAGTCCACTACCACAGAAGTTACATAATAAACCCGCAGATCATTCATTTATTTAACATTTTAACACATGATTATAATTTTCACATATTCGTTCATAAATCCTACTTTATATATTAAAGTAAAATCCAGGTACAATCGTGTTTAAATCCAAGTAAATTTGAAGGTGGTATAAAAATATCCCGTTGTCTTGGGTATCTGTGTGCTGGCCCGTTCGGAGATAATAAATAGCATAATAAACAAGATTAACGACGCATAAGGAGGCACGTTCCGCGGACAGTGATGTAAGTGCACATGGACCTCTGGAAGGAGCTTACACCGATGCAAACATTATTTTTCCTTAACAAACTTGTTCATGTTTTAAAATGGGCCTGAGAGCCTCTAATTGATTTTTGAAATGTAAGGGGGACATAACCAAGAGAACGAATGCGAGCGAACAATATTAGCTTTTAGTACACCTAGCTACCTTAGCACGAGCTGCAGAGTTCTCACTTGCACATTTGCAAATTTTTGTAGATAATGATCTCTTGACAATCTAGCATTTGACCATCCGCCTAAGTAAATAATTACTGTGCTTCTGAACTCCGTAAATCAGAATCTAGAATCACGTTACAGAACAAAAGTTAATTTTAAAACACTCAACCCTAAAACACTTCAAACATACTAGCAAGCTAAATTTATATATCTCACCAAATCGAGCATCTGTGTTTTTATCAGAATTTATCTTATCCGTGTTACGTTTCGGTGTAAGCTGCAGTCTTTCCAGCAAGCGCATGCTCTGTGTGCAGCCGGCTTAATTTCAAATATTTATATCTTCTCGTTGCTTTTAGGCAATAGAATTTACATTTTTACAAACGCCCGCCGCCATTGCTACTTGGAATCGTTTTATTTTCAAAAACGCTGGCTGCCCAAACTTGGCTTATGAATTGAAATAAACTGGATTAGTTTGAAATATTTCTGAGAATTACTGCTTTCGGAAGTTCAGGATTTTATATAATTTTTACACGCTTTTTACTCAACAACTGTGGAGAAATCATAATTTTATTATTCCTCCAAAATTGTTGAATAAAATACATTGTTGCGTCGTACATAAGACGGCTGAAAGAAATGCCGAACATTTAGAAATCAGATAGGAAATTGAAAAAAAAAAAAAATGTGATGTAGGAAAACTTCTTGCAAGAGCTTGGTAATACAAACATAACCCTGTAATTAAAAAACTTAACAAAATACAACGAAAGGGCGTTCTTATAGCGTGTGCTGGTGTTTTTAGCATTGACATGATTGGCGTTGATATAAAGCGTTCGGTTTGAGAAATTTGGCACTTCCGCTACTTTTGTGTATTACATAAAACGAACGTATACATATCGACGTGATACGATCGTAGCACTTGTAGTGAACAAATATGTCAAAGTTTGACATCTTTTTTATCCCTCTACGGTCTGACAGCATTGGCAGCAGCTGCCGGCTCCTGTTGCGTTTGATTCCATTTTTGATTAGGACTAGATGCATAAGTCAAAAAATGACTAAATATTTAAAAAAACGATCACTACAACCCACTCCCGCGACGTGAGTCAAAACTGCCACTTCACGTGGACATTTTAACTGTTTTTGAGCTATCTGAACAGATAATAAGTTAAAATGCAACTTTTGTCCACACATTCCCAAAAATAACGCGGGATGAATTTGTTTTTTGCGTTTATAACAGTAATTTTTGCTTCCGTAGCGCCCTTCGAATGCACTAAAACACACAGCGAGAACATGAATAGCATCTTCCTGGATTGAGCTATATAAAAATTATGTATAAAAAGTATATAACTATGAAGAATAGACTAGACACTCGGCTATGCAAAGTTAAACTATCTCACCCTTTATCCAGACCAATTGAAAGCTAATCCCCAGCATATAAAGACTAAAATGAAACAGAAATTTCAGACATGCCAATTTCGAATTAAAGCTGAAGAAATTGTTTCACTCAAGCTGCTATGCATTTCATTCAAGAATAATTCAGAATTATGCAAAGTAAACACAGACAAGAGAAATGTAAATTGATGAAAATGGCACGTCATTGTGATTTGAAACGCAATTCCGTGGATTAGAAGGCAGTGAGATAAGTCGGCAATTTCGGGTCTTGAAAAATGTATTTAATAAAATAAAAAGCAAAGTTAAAAAAATTGGCCTAGAAATTACGTTGGCTAGAGGTAGGCCATAGAAGGGCTCGTCGCTAACAGCGCTAATGAAAACCAACATAACATTTCTTCGTGCCTGTTTTTTTTGTTTTATTATCAGCGCTGTTTTTTTTTTATGCCATGGGTGTCAAACAAGCAGACGCAAATGTTACTTTCTTTGATGCTTTTGTTTCTAATTCAAACCACACCCTTGAGCATTGAAATCACAGAAGAGAGAAGTAAATAAATTTTTTTCTCTTCTGGGATTGAAGTTGTCCTGTGTCAAAGAAACCTGCCACGTACGTGGGTTGGCAATCACAAATTTTATTGTACCTTTGTTGTGTATTATTGAGAAATAAAAAAAAATTAAAAAAAATGTCGGAACTAAAATCATTGATTCAAATATTAAATGACAATAAAATAATGCACTATATAAAGTCAAATCAAAGTCATCGCTGGGATCTGTCAAGTTATCGGGCTTTTTGCACCTATGGTCAATTAAATTTTGATGAAATAAATAATTTGAATAATTTGAGTGACCGACACAGCACACTTATATCATAATTGTATCTAAATATGAATAAACAAACTAAAAATACTAAAATTCTACAACAAGGTACTGTCCTCTACATCTCCGGTACAGTTCATAAATATGTATAAACCGATTCCGGAATATTGGTAGTATTAAATATTCAAATGCATTCGATTGGATGCAATATTAGGGTGGCATCGTGTGCTCGAGATATTGCTTGGAGGCTGAGACAGCTTTACAGTTAGCTGTTATAGCCTGCAGCTGCAAGGGCTGCAATTGAAACAAGCATTACAAAGTGAGAATTAAATCAAATCAAATATATTTATTGGTACAAAACTATTTCTAAATTAACAACCAACGCAAAAGTACTTGGTAACAAGTAAGACGGACTCCGAGTTATTTACTAGAAAGTCATTTGTTTTTAATTGACCGAGCAAAGCAAAGATCTCACAGTTTACTGGGACAAATTGAATTTTGTTTTTGAGACACTATTACAGTTTGCGCTGAGGGGTCCTAATCTCGTAAGTTGTCGCTTGTTCTTAGGTTTTTTTATTACCATATTTCGCCAGCTTTTTGCTTGATTTCATAATTAAGTACATATCGATACCAATTGTATGACGAACCACTCTGCGTACAGAAGGTATTATTTAGATATCATTGACAATATTCATTCTACGTTATGTTCAAACAAATCACCACTTATAATATGGAACCAGGTAGTGAGAATATTTTCATCTTCGTATTAGTTCGAACTACGAGGGCCGCAGCCGGAGGAACCAAAGAAACCAAGGAAAGGTTAAACTACATTTAATTTCGATAATTAAAATTATAACTAAAGGTACAAGTGAGTACACGAATTGCAACACATCAGAATAATATTATAAATGCGAAAGTTTGTGTGCAAGTGTGCAAGTGATTTTCCCGTTCAACTCTTAACGGCTGAACGGATTTGGATGAAATTTGATATGGATGTAGCTTATACACTGTATTAACATAGACTACTTCATATTCTGAAAAAAAAATACGGTTCCTGTAGGATAGCGGGTGAAACCGTGGGGCGCAAGTCTATATATATAAATAAGACCCTATTTTTCCTGGTCACACTATAACTTGAGAAAGGCTGGACTGATTTTGATGATTGTTTTTTTGTTGTATTCGTTATTGTGAGGACAAGGTTTGTATGAAGAGTTTAACGAGACCGAAGGCCGAGCTTCGCGGGCATCAGCTAGTAATTTATAAATCAATCTAATGGAGTGGGTCACACGGGCCTAGTGTCTTCTGCTGACGCAGAAGCGAGAGGCTGAGGCGGGGGCACGAGGCAGCGAAGTTGCTAGGTCGAGCTCTACTGCAGGCTCGATCAGGTAACACCCGCTTGACTCGTAACGTATTGCGTATTGCTGATGAATCGGTGAATGAAAACATCGCGAGGGACCTGCATATTTCCGGAGATATGGCGTATGTGGATCCGCCACCCCACACTGGGCCAGCGTTGTGGATGTGGCCTAATCACCTTTCGAGGGTTTGCCGATACTCAGGCAGTGGGATGCTTAAAGGCTGATGCAGATACCTGACGAAAGTCTAAAACCGTTTCAGACTGAAATTGACTGAAATTGCATGTCTTCTCACAGGTACTATTTATATATATATATTTACTATTTATACATATTTAACTATTTTTAAATCGTGGAGGGAAGTGCACCAGAGTGCGAATAAGGAGTAATGTTGAATGTTGGTATTCATTTATCAATAAAAAGGAGAAACCAAAGTTTTAGTCATTATAAAAAAAAAAATTATTTCAACCAGAATTTGATCATAAAACAGCATTATATAAAAATTACATAAAACTAGAAATAATATTAAAAACAAAGTAAAACAAAAATCCGAATAAAAGTACAATTAAAATGAAATGCATACTCCCGAATACTGAAACGTTTGTTAACTTTGACAACAGATTAATTCTAATGCTACCTTTGTCTGGCACTAAGCAAATGACAAATAGCAATAGACTTAATCTTTCGTCAAAGTTAACAAGCGTTTCGGTATTCGGGGGATAGACAATCAAAAACATTGACCACATTTCACTACTCAGTACGTGGACCATATATAGCAACAAACACCTAATGTGACAGTCGCAAATTTCAGATCACTAAAATGTTTGATAGTGTAGGGTCTTGCCCGGAATTTGCACGCAAGGAATGAAACACAAACCACATAAATCACAGTCACATAATATTATATTGATGTGACTTATAGACCTGTCCCACTCTACATTATGTTTTATGATTATGGTATTTATTGGGTGCTTATATTAGTGAAAATCATACATAATGAATATGAATCAAGTAATTTTGCTGCCCGCTTTAAAAGTCAGCGAATAGCGCTAACAGCAACAGAAAAGAGAATTTTCCTGTACTTTTTTTGTTGAATCGACAAATATACGAGTTGAATCCAATCCTGTTCAAGAAAAGCTTTACCCATGCATTAGAACCTTAAACCCGCTTAACTTATTCTATCTCTAATACCTTAACCTTGAAACTTAAAAATTATGCGTGAAAAGTTACTTTCTACCCACTTCAAATGTTTGTCTCACAACGACATAACTCTACACAGCAACCACGTTACTTTATGCTCTTCCTCCTACAACGTAAGGTTGGTTTCATCATGAATTATTTTGGCGTTCCAACTAATTTGGTTGAAAAGATGAAACACAAGAGATAAGAATGAGTCTCGCGAAATTGGAGTTTTCTAAAAGTGCTGGTATTTTGAAGCAGGAAATACTTGGCGCCCTTAGTTACGACGTTACCTAAGATTTGTTATTAAAACCACGCGTGCTTCGTTACGCAAGGAAAATGTTCCCTTAAGATATTTTTTTTCGTGTTAGAGGAAAGTTTTTCCCGAAAAAGATTATGAATATTAAATAAAGTACTTATGTGAATACAAGCAGATTTTATTTTTATGGGCACTACTTCCTTCAACCTTAATAAAAAAAAAAAATCGCCGTAACTTGATCCCCAAATCACATATTCCTGTATAGAAAATTAGGGGTACTTCCCGCTTGGTAACACCACTTCGTCCACACTGGTAACAATCAGGAAAAAAAGTTCCGTTCGTTCACAGTTTTGACGAACGCTACAATATTTTCCCGCTCGTTCACACTTCGGGTACTTCCCGCTCGGTAACACCTCTTTTGTTAAACACCGTTTTTTTATGTGGTATCTTATCACTTATTGGGGTTTCGGTTATACAACAGATATATTCTAGGATATCGTTTAATTAATAATTATGTACAATTCCTTTTTTGACTTTTTTTAATGGCCTTTATTAACTAAGCAAAATACATACATACTACAACTACCTTAACTACTTAGCCTACTACATAAAATAACAGTTGGATTATCCAGATACCATTAATGTCCATAGATAATCCAAATGTCCACCAGTTGGCAACGCACCCAGCATGCTGGCGTCATTAACGCGCTGAATGGCAATTTTACTTCGTTACCAACCCTGAAATCGTGAAAATATCACCCGTTTCATACATTTCATCTAAGATTGAAAGTTTTTTTTTGAGACAGCTTTTTTAAAAATTACAATTTTTAACAATTTCCCATAGTAAAAGTTGGTAATAATGATGAGTACAATGATATTATAAATATCAGATACCAGACGTCTAATCGAACAGCCAGTATATATACTATGTAAATACATTACACATATTTGAATGATCACACATTTTGATGAGTTCGCGTAGTACAGAAAATACAGTAACAATATATACATAATTAATTATGATATATCTAGCTATCTACTTATTTAATTCCTAAGTAATATAAACAATAGACCAGGTATAAAAAACACTAAAAATATTACAGGAATGAAGTTCAGTTCTATTTTAAAAGTACAAAGCAAAATAAACAAGCCATTTCAAAACTACGAGGTTCTTTTTACAATTGAGCGGGAAAATACATCCAGCCTCGCGATATACCTATACTTCTTGACTACCTACTTACACAGCAACACCGAGCAGGCAATCCAGAGAAATAGCTTCAGGCAATAGAGGCGCTTCACTACATGCGCATAGACGACGTCAACGTACACATACATAGAAGCCACATTATGAATATGCCTTTCATTTACGTTCTTTTTATGTACTCGCTATGCCACTAGCTTATATTTATTGAAAAGCTAGGCATTTGACCACAAGAAGAGTTTGTGGTCAAACGCTTAGCCTCTCCTCGGAAACAATAAATAAGTACCTGTTGTTACGCGTCCAACAGTTTTCCAAAATGATGTGAAAAAGTATTGATAAGTGAAATCTAATGGGACAAAAAAAAAACAAATAAAGTACATTTTTAAAGTTCGAGTCGGACAAATCTCTATATCTATAAAAGGCTTTGTCCTGACTGACTGACCTATAGACAACGTGCAACCTAAACCGCTGGACCTAGAGATTTGAAATTTAGAGGGTATATTTATTGAGTAGTATTAAACGCACACTAAGAAAGGATTTTTCGAAAATCAACCTCTAAAGGGGTGAAATGGGGTGTTAAATTTTGTATGAAACTTTTTATTTTTTTGTTCAATTGATACCAAACTTAGTATGGATACTCTACAAAAAAAATAAAAAGATACGGGTATCATAGTTTTTATTAAATCAGCTTCCGTTATCATAAAAAAATATATTTAAAATTTTGGTAATAGTATGTTTGTTTCTCCTTAACTTTGTAATGGCTGTACATGTTTTGATGAACATTTGGTTTCGAAGTAGCTTATGGCATAGATTAACACATAAGCTATTTTTATTCCGGTAAAGTATATACTTTATAGTTTCTGTGGGATAAGTATAAAACTGTGTCTAAAATAATCAATCTGTAGTGTCTTTCCGCTGCACCTGCGCTGCAAAGTTACGCCCGAAACAATCAACTGATCAGTATAATTATAAACTGAGGGCGAAGCCGCTGGCAGGAGCTAGTATATTATATAAAAAAAAATAAAGCTCCGAGTTATCACCTTTAAGAATAGACTTTCTGTAATAATTCGCGACTCGGAACCTATACCAAGATAGACTGGTGCTATTGTGAAGGGTCGGGCCTAAACGGGCAGCCATTCCAACTGCAGTAATTATGGCGTCTACTCTTCTCGTACTCCTACCTAGTCTGAAAGGTGGTATTGTAGTTTTGTGAAAGATATTCTAGCTAAAAAGATATTTTAAAGTTTGAATCGAATACTGAAGCAAGTTATTAATAAATCGCGCGAGAAACTAATTATTAACTCTATATTATAATAATGTATGATTGCCGATTTCAACTTGCAGGAACTAGGTTTAGCTTTTTGTGATAGCACTGAAATACCTTTTCTATTTAAATTTATTTATTTGGATCATAGGTTTCGGATGCCCTTTTGTAACAATGATTGGTAATGAAAAATCCTTAAGCAGTCGTACTTAGAACTAACTAGTATGGGCTTACTATCTTAATTTTTTTTTTAGGTTTTGGTGTAATGGACATTATTTTGAAGCTAATTTTCACCATTCTGGTTACTTTCACACCACGTTCAACAGACAACAGCGGAGTTTCACGAGTTTTCAGTACGCTTAGTTATATTTACCTATATTGTATACCATTTAGAAAACCGCACACGTCCGCCGCGGCAATGTTCACGTTTCTGTTCCTGCTTTTGTTTCAGACATTTTTTTTCCACTGGTTTTACAATTCCCCCTTGGTTTGTGTGTCACGTTTTTTAAATCATCGCCATGATGGCTACGCATACGAATATTCAAAAATTAAGTGAGCTGCGATTGCAAAAGGATTATAGCATCGTCGGCGTATTTTTGAATGAGTTTTACGGTGTTTCCCATTATGGATATGTGATAAGCCTTTTGGCAAGTAATGCAATGTAAATTATTTATGATATTCTTCAGCTTATATTCTTTTCTTCGGCTTGAAAATGCCTTTGAATATAAATTCGGTCACAATTCTATATTTTCGTTTGATCATTTGCAAGTTTTATACAATTTTTGAAGTGAAATATCGAAACTATTTTAAAATCAATCGCTATTTGGATGATATATTGTTTCATAATACCTTGGGAGACATGGCGGGAAAGTACAAACAAATTATTTTCATTTGGTCGGCTTCATTGTTGATTCGACAAACAAGGGCCGCAAAAAATCGTGTGTTTACATTCCGCTTTATCTCGGTCGGGCAGACTGCAAACAGAGTTTTGTTATGATTAGGGAAATTCCAAGTGATTTGGCTTTGGCTTCGGCTCATTCCAAGGAGGGAGAGAGAGTTTGTAAGTGCCGTTTTATTTACCTATGCTAATGACAACATCTACTCCCCAAGTGATGCAATTACAGATAACAGAGTAGATTTTATATTATTATTTGTTTTTGTTATTTTTTTGTTATACGTAATCTACAAATAACGATTTATTATAACTAATGAAAAGATAGCGTACAAAGAAAGTGACACAGGATCACAGAAGTAATGAAAACCGAAGGCCTATAATCAATTGTTCAACTGAAAAGTGGTTTTACTTACGTGCATGCTTATATCTTCCGTCAATAGCTATCTAGACATTTAGGTAGATTTTGAGGGTATAAAGGTAATAAAACTAAAGTGTTTTATTACAATAGTCATTCAATTCAATGTCATTCAATTTATAATGTACATTTTAATGAGAAAACTCATTTTATTTGTGCTGTGTCGTTGTGTGAGCAATACAGCTGTGGATGGAGAATGAATATTACTAAAATATAATATTAAACCACGTGAGGATTAATTTGCAGTTTTGCCACCCAACCTTTATTCCAAAATTGACATAACTTCCTATGGTCATCACTCCATTTACGAGTAACAAGCCGTAAACTGAAATATTTAGTCATTTCGAATACACGAAGCGAGTCGTCGGTCAAATAGGTCCTTTCAATTTTTAACAGCACGTGTCGCATTCCGAGTTACGAGCATTTCACACTCTGCCCAATTGGGTGCAATAACAGTTACATAGGGTGCATGCAAATTATTCCACCAGTACACAGTACAAAAAAAGTCAGTAGGTAATCCTTTGATCTTATTCTGTTATTAGGAGTCATCGCACGTTATGTACGATAGCTCCATCGGGATTTGCGAAATGTTCTAAAATACAAGACGTAAAATGACATGGATATTAAAAAAAAACATCAAACATCTACACAACTGCTCGTAGTCAGCTATCTGTTCCTCAAACATCAAAAGCTTATTTTTTAAACTGTTTGTCACTTAACGTCTAACTTGTCGATGTCCATTACCATCCATGATATTCATTGTCATTGTGTATCTCTACTATACAATGACAATAAATTATAACTTTCTCAAATTCCATAAGTACTCACATCTTTGAACGTGCGCTTACATACATTTACCGCCTATTCAAAGTATAATGCCGAAACGTCCAGTTACCAAACTTCAGTGGAGTCTTTAGAAACTCGATTGTCATCACCTCGACTAAAGTTTATATAACAGTTTTTATTTTCTACTGCAATTCAGCTACAATGAACCCATTATCATTAAAACAAAAACCCTTTTGCCAAGAAATTAAAAACTTTATGTTACGAGTTTTAAGTTCTTCAGCTTACGATAGTGCTTCCCAGATAGTGTAGTCATGAGTATCAGCATTCAAAGAAAGTCTAGTTGGAAGAGTCTAGTCTGCCGGCTGCAGGTTGATTCAAAGGTCGTTTTCATTATTTATAACAGTTAGGAAAAACAGTTTGGGGGTCAGTTGGTTGGTATTCAAGAATCTTCAATAGTAAAGAAATGTTTATTTTAACCTAGACGCCAATCTTTTCGGTATCTACTTCGTACGCGTACGCGTACGTGACCTGAGGTATGTTTTTTTATGTACTTAGTTTATAAAAAATATTTCGACATGGCCGTCATCAATGGGTGCTTCAGAATGTAAGCGGCCCTTAGTGACGCTTCGGTAGAGTCTCGGCGTCGGCGCAACATTATCTCTTGAAAGAAAGCAAATGATAGACCCTTGCGTCCCGAGGAAATATCTTACGTTCTGAGAGTAGCCATTTAAGGACTAAGGAAATAAATAATATTTGGATTATTAAGTCAAGACACACGAATTAATATTATGATAACTTTTGTAAAGATCAATAACCAGTGTTTTGTTGTTTTAAATGAAATGACGTCCCAATAGAAAGATAAGATGTCGGATCAGGCACACAATCGGCCTCCCGTGACGACAAAATATATAATTATTTGAAATTAGTTATACTCATAGTTTATCCCCGTTTCTCTCTCTCTCTTCTATCTTGACTATACACACCGACTATTTCGCCAGTTCTGTAGTATGAACTGACAACAATCTCGATTCATAAACGGTTTTAAGTTTTTTTATATAGCTATTTTTGAACTATTTTTTTTTATGTGTACATTCAAATATGACACGCTTTTACCCTTTTTTTTTATCTACAAAAAAAGTAGTCTATGTCCGTCTCCGACCTTTAAGCTATATCTGCCCAAAAATTCAGCTCGATCCGTTCAGCCGCTTAGCCGTGATAACGCGACAAACACCCAGACAGAGATAGCTTACTTTAGAATTTATAATATTACTTAAAATATAAATAAATTTGTAGCGGGCAAATGATGTAAAAATGGTAGCATTTTTAGCCTTACATGATCCTGTTACACAACCACAGACAAGAAAAAAAAATTGGATGCTCTACCGACAATGTAAAAGGGTAAAGGATCTGTTCCAAGGGCTTTATTGAAAATTCGAGGCATACTTTCATAGCCATAGAGAATATTGACAAGCAAAAAATGTTACTTTAAATAGTTATTGTCGATCGGTTTTGAACAAAGAGGGAATTTTTTACTAGTAATTCCTGGAATGTGAAATAACAATCCTTCTTGTAAATCTCAGCTTTGATGCTTAGAATGCTATTGGATGATGAAAGATTGGCCAAATAACATTGTAACCCAAAATATATATATTGAACACTTTTTTCAGATCATTGTCTTTAAAGCCACAATAATGTTTATATACATAATGAACATAGTCCATAGCATTTCTGCAGTGTCATTATTCAAGGAGGATACTGGAGAATACGTTTGTATGGAATAGACGGTCGCTTACCTCTTCAGAAAAATCTAGTTGATCCGTGTGTAAGTAAAGGCTTCGTTACATGGCCTGACCTGACATCGTATGAAAGGGACAGCTAGACTTGAATTTCACGGGAGCGAAAGAAACAAACTATTAAGGTTAGCTTCTCCCTTTCGCTCCCCCAGTAATTTATATAGCCGTCTCTTTCACACGATGTCAGGTTAAGCCATGTATAGACACTATAGTAAAGAAGTTATCGCTAGCTAGCCAAGAAGTTATCGCTAGCTAGGGTTATAGTGGTAGGATATTTGCAGAGTGTGCCTGGGGATGAAGGACACCTTTTCAATTATTCAACAGCCAACCAGTTGTGTGCTAACCTAAGTGTGTTCCGGATTGAACGGAAATGTTCTCAGCGAAATGCCTGAGCATAAAGAGATTTAACAGCTAATATTATCTGAGAGTAAAAAGCACAGTGCATTGCAGCGCATGGTTTTAACCTGTTGAAGTTCAATTGTTCTGGGTGGCATTGAACTGTTATAAATAAGCGTGACGCTTACTATCAGGCTACCAACTTGATTGCTTCGTCACTCAGTTGCAAAAAAAAACAACATTTTTTTTCATGTCAAAAGTAAACACGAAGATCAAAAGTCAGTGTGAAATAAAATTGTCGGGCTTACTATGAGTGACTTATCTCAGATGCAACAGTGACTTGCAATATACTCAGATGCTTGATGCAACACGAAAAGCTACGTCAAATTTAAATTCAAGTCACTTCCATTAGACTTCAACCCTTTCCACCGCTTCTATTCTTAAACCAACGCCTCAAGATCTACATTCGCGTACAAATTGTTGATTTCTTGAGCTTCCTCAATAATGCTCCTTACGGTTGCAGGCTTTGTGCTATCTGAAATATTGAATTACAATAGTTCTTGTCAGTTGAAATTCGTACGGTGGGAGCAGAGCAGCCGAAGGCCGCGAAGATAATGCAAAGAAGAGGCGCCATTTGCACCATAATTCTGTAGTGATAGGAATCTTTTGCAGAGTCCGCCTATTTGCCAGTTATTCAACCGTCAAGCAGTAGTGTGCAAACTTTACTGTGTTCCGGATTGAAGGGCATTGTTGTCAGCGAAGCCATCGCTCGCTGCGTAATCTGGAAACCCGCGCCGCGCCACTCGCCCTGCACACTTGTCTGTATTATGTAATCACGTTTTTGTTTTTTAATTTTTTAATGTTACTCGGTGACAAGACGAGCAAGTCGCTCACCTGATGTTAAGCGTCACGCTTGCTCATAATAGTTCAGTGCCACCCTGAATTTTGAACTACAACAGTTCAAAACTATGCGCGGTAATGCACTGCGCTCGTCACCCTGAGATGTTCGATTTTAAATCTCTATATGCCCAGTAATTACGCTGGAAATATTGCTCTTCAATCCGGAACACAGTAATGCTTGCACACTACTGCTTGGCGATTGAATAACTGGCAGAGGTGTGGTACTGCCCCAGGCTGACTCTGCAAGAGAGCCCTACCACTACAAAAACAATTTGAAATTAAGAATTGGTAAAGATTGTAGGCCGTACCAGACCTACTCAGTGTTACGCACTGATGTGAAAATGCCATCTCTTATTTTAACTGCTCCACGGCGTAACCAATGGGAGTCTAGATTCAATAATGTAGAACAAGCTTTAGTCAGCTACTTCGACAAAGCATTCTGTATCATTACTTTGTACTATTCCGAGAACATTAAGAGGTAAGAGGCGACCGTCCTTTCCATACAAACGAATTTATTTCCACCTGGAATAGAACAAAAAAAAAAATCTTGCTGTAAAATTTATATCTAACTCTGAACCTGTTTTTTATTTTCTTTTTAAAAAAAAAAACAATTATGTTTGTATGGAATAGACGTTCGCTTAGTTCGCTTAGTAATTTAACCATATTTGGGCGGTTTGGGGTTGATTCATTGAGTACAAATTACAGTTGAAATGTAGCTTTTTATAGTTATTTTAATGTTTTTATTTTTTTAACTTTGTAATAATATTTTTTCCTTATAAATAAATACTTGTAAATACTTATTGAAATAAAATTACCTATACATTATGATATTTTTTTTCATTTCACATCACATCAAGTATCCTTACGAACCATTTCACCAACTCTAAATCACCACAAATTAGTCTAATCTCTATAAAAAAGTGGATTTTGAAAATTAACTACACCATAAGCTTTTCGGCTTCTCCATGTACCTAACACTTATCACGACCTAAGTTTTTCCGTTTCATTAAAATAAAGTCTGTATACCTTCTCGCAAAGAGAATATCATCAGTACGTCTAAAAGGCGAGAGTTCTATAGAAAAAAAATAAAAAAAAGCGATTGTATGAAACATGCACTAGAACTGAATATCGATAGAGATAGTGCGATAAACTCAAGAGAGCAATAGAGCAAGACAGCGGATAGCCGCCATTATTTCTAGTACACGTTTCACACATGTTCAGTCTCATTTGTTTGCTAGGCACTTACATACTGGCTGCTCCGTGCCGTAGAATAAAAAGCATCACTATTTTTAGACTCACAAATTAATCGAGTTTGTTTCCACAAATGAAACTTCGAAATTCCTTTACCAAGTAAACTAATTACCTATCGTCTGGTGGCGCGGCATGCTCGGCTCTGTTTACCTATTAGGAATAAGGCCGTCTATTCACTGAGAGAAAAGTCGACGAACATATTACATTAAGTTCACATTTCCCAGAGAAGTTGCTAGGCTTGTACACCTAGATAGTATTAGATTAAAATTCATTATGCCTAATTACAGAAGGTCTTGATTTATAAACGTGCAATATTTGAGTATGGTACTCTAATGCTGATACTGAAGTTAGTAAAAAAAATTGTAACAAAATATTTAATTTTTAATTTATTTAATGGATCGTTAAGAAACTTGGTTTACAGGTTCATCAATTTCCCCCAAGGGTTAATTTATTATTCGAAAAACAGACGCAATACACTTTTGCTCGCAGATGAAAAGAGATGGTTTTGGAGCTCGCTAGTCAAAAAATCTAATAAAATATTATTATTTCCTTACTATTAGCTTTGTTATTAAAATATAATAACTTGAATATACAACAGGCATTAGGTAATATCAAGCAAAAAATGTGTGTAAATCGAGGGTTTTTCATTGATTTTTTTATCGAGAAGAAGTTAAGAAATTATATTTTCCCTATAAGCTATGACGATAGAAGCAAAAACATATATCGCAACAGATCTATATAACTGATGAGGTGCAATGATCTGTAGGGCTAGCATGCGCACCGCGACAAAATCTTCTCTCCTCTTCATGTCGTGAAAAATGAGACAAACGTACACATAACCGTAGCCGTGTCCTGTTCTTGCATAAAAAAAAAAATTGTCGCGATGCGCATGCTAGCCCTGCAGAAAAACCACCTTTTTCCAGTTTAGCTTCATCAACCCAATATATTTTAACCACCTCTCCATAATCTTATTATCTTCCATCAATTCAAATATACAAATTTGAGTTTTAATCGTTATTTCTAATGCTTATATTTCATTGCTTTTATAAAGGGGTAGGTAATAAATCTACCCAAAAATAGATCTAAGCGCAGATTTCGAGTGTCAATATTATCACGTTATCTCATTATACATCGTGACTAAAGTGTGCCATAATTTTATGCTTTGAAGTAGATACCATTAGGGAAAAAAGGTTTTTATATTTTTATCTAATAAAGTATAATTTTGGCATGTTTTTCTTATTTTTAAGGGCCTTTCATGATATCAAAGTATTGATAAGTGCTGATTGGCGAGTAAAAGGCCCAAGTAACTATACGTTTTGTGAAGTTTACGTGACACACATAGCGCTATCGAAATTTTGGAACTAGTAGATACTAACCGTTACTTGCCACTATAACTGGCAGCCTACTTGGGGTTGGAGCTTTACTTAACTAGGAGACGATTAAAGATTTTTTTTTAAATCGTTTATTCTCAACTAGCTGCGCCGCGCGGGTTCTCCCGCTATTCTACAGGAACCGAATATTTTTCCGGGATAAAAAGTAGCCTATGTGTTAATAGGGTGTAAGCTACCTCCATACCAAATCCGTTCAGCCATTACAGAGTTTAACGGGAACTTACACGCTTACATTCTTACCTAGATTCATACTCACACACTTACACACAAACTTTTGCATTTATAATATTAGTGTGATTTATTTTTAGTAAGTTGGTACTATTCCATTCATGGTGACAATGAACGGTGTTATTTAGCCTTATTGTACTCATTATTGTGAACAACTTTTGTAATGCTAAATGTCTTTAACTAAACAAAATACATGCAACCGAAAACAAACCACCTGAACTACTTAGCCTACTACATAAAACGAACAGTAGGATTACCCAGAGACCATTGAAGCTCTAAATATACGCCAAACGCTAAAGCCCACTACCAGTTCGCAGCATACCCAGCATTCTTGCGGCATTACCATGCTGAATGGCAATGCATTCCCGTTGCGCCAGATTAATGCCAATATTTTGGTCACGCGTCAAAACAACCCGTTCTAATAGATTTTTGAAAATTAGCTCAGGTACTCACTTTTTATCCCAGAAAAATATTTGGTTTCTGTCGAACATCGGTCGAAACCGCGGCACGCTGCTAGTGAGGAAACTCGACACAATGTGTCGAGAAAAATATAAGACAAAAAAGAAGGTGTTAAGTAATATTTTTCACAAAATAATCCGACGTTTAAAAATAATGTTGCTTCAAAGTTTATTCTCTCACTGTACCTTTAAGTACTCAATTTGATAGAGGTGACTCTCTCGGGAGTCTATAAAATGAGGCCTGCAGCGATAATAATTATACTGTAATTTTATACAAAAGATACCCTCTTGCGACCACCCGTGACTCTATGGTGGATTTATTTATTCTTTTCAGCCTAAAGAGTGCTAAAGTTAGGTAAAAGCCTTCTCTTTTTCCATATGGGCCTGTCCTCAGCTTTGGTGGTCCATGGCTTGTCATGTGAGCTCAGCTCGTTCAGCTTGGCCTGGGCTTAGAAGACCCGGGGTCTTTTTGAATTTGAGACACAATTTCTAGTTTTTCCAGGGTATATTTTTTTGTATGAGATGATACTTCTTCTCCTGTACATAAACTTATCCTTGTATTATATTTATCTAAATAACTCGTAGGTTTTAGAAGTCAACATTAACTAACTCATTAAAAAAATAGATATAAAATTTTTAAAAAAAACTACAACAATTACATTTAGCATCGAATCATAATCTTAATTAAACATTTTCACAATAGATTTTTTATTAAGAACTAAAATATTGGAAGTTAATATTGGTGTTATTGAAGAACTTTCGACCAGACTTCGTGAAACTTGCCAAGGCAATCTGTTTGCTCAGTTCTAACTTGAAAATTGATAATTAGGCATTAACAAAGAATTTTTCAAGTCGTTAAGTGAGTTCACCAAAGTTTAGTTAGGACCGAGAGAAACACCAAAAATGAATTTTGCTATAATAATATCTTTGAAACTTTGTCGAGTATTTTTCCATTGGTGCTGACATTTTGACGAAAATTATTATCAATTTATACTGAGAGTAAGACTTGTTTTGACCTGTTTATTTTCACCTCTCCAACACAGCCGCGTAGATCAAAGCTCCTCCGTCCAGTTGGATCCACAGCTCGGCTCCACATCTGTATCCGCGGCTACCTTTAACTATTTACTCCTCTTAAAGCGGAGATGAAAAATATGACGTTAACAAAACATTGAAAAATATGACGTTAACAAAACATTAAAAAATATGACGTTAACAAAACATTAAAAAATATGACGTTAACAAAACAATAAAAAAGTATGACGTTAACAAAACATTAAAAAGTATTGCAAAATTATTGTGAAGCGGACGAGTGTCTTAAAATTCATGACTTGATTTGCATGGTTTTTGCTGACTATATGAAAAGATACCTAAATCTTTTCGTATACTCAGCAAAAATCACGTTTCATAGTTTTTTTACCTTATTAAATCCCCTTTAAGGCTCGAAGCTCAATGCTCAGCACTTTTACCCCTTCATTTTCAATCCCCTTACTTGGACAAAAACACCATAAAATCTTTATTATTAGGGCACCTTATGGTTACCTTTTCAGGGATGAGAAAATATTGGCTATCCATCATGAACGAAGGAAGGCTTATTAGGAACTAGGCGGGTATTGCAATTTTCCGTAAGAACTCCGAATTTTCAGAAGTAAGGTTCTAGATAGACTCTATATTAAAAACCGTACGAAATTAAGACAACTGTGAAATTACGCAGTACCAGGTAAATCCGTCCTAATTTACGATACGATCAAGAAGCTTGCTTGATGGTAAGTGTGGTAAGCGTCACGCTTGCCCATAACAGTTCAGTGCCACAGAATTATGAACATCAACTAAACTGTTCATGAGCGGCAATGCACTTCGCTAGTCAACCTGTAGCTTGATTACGGTATTTGTAACTGATCACTGACATTAAAAAACGGACAACACGGTCCTTCTTCGGATTGTGAGTGGCACTTAAAACTGCATGAGCGCTACCGTGGTTCGGATGATACGTCTTATAAAAACAACTGCTAAGTCATGTCAGAGGACTTTAGGTGGTCTAAGAACTATGACACCAGGGCTAACCAATCAGTTTATATGATGGCGTTTATCCATTTTTGTGCATTTGATGTTTTGTATGGACTGTCAGTTGTAATATAGGGAGTTCTGAATCGCGCAAGCGAAGTTTTTCATAAAGACAAACATATTCGTATATCTAGAAGCTTTGTTCGCCCTAATACAACTGCGGCTATATTCCTCTGAATTATAATATTAGTTAGGATTAGGATGTATGTATGTATATTATTTGATATTTTTGACCGAGTTCAGAGTTCAGTTCAGTTCAGAGTTTACTGGGACAAATCGGCATTTGTATGTATGTTTGTATGTTTGTGTGTATATTTGTCCGATGATAACTTGCGAACTGTTGATCCGATCTTTATGAAATTTTGTAAACAAGTAGTTCATTTCAATACAATTTTTAAGTTCAAATATGAGCTGAATCTGTCCAGGGGTTGTGAAGATATAGGGGTCGCGAGGACTCAGTTCGGCGCGAACTACTAGTATAACTAAAATTTATTTGAGATCGCGTATTGGGCATACCATAATTATTTTTAGACAAGGCACTTTCTCGATTCTAGATTTGATTACTCAAGGCAACTCAAGGGTACAACGCAACATGGTCTCTATTGTCAAGCAAATATCAATATTAAAAACGTTGACATTAAGACGAAATTATTTTTAAATATACTTAGCAGAGTAGAAATCTTAGAAATAAGCAAAACACGTCCAGTCTGGATTTTAATAAATATCTAAAAACCATCAAAATGAGCCGTCCTTTTGACTTGCCTCAGTTAATTAAAACGTCTTAGAAACATAAAAACAGTGCAATGGGAGGACTTTAATGTTACAGTATGGACATTTGGAACTTCTCAACTCTCATACTCTTCTCTCATATATATTTTTTTTAAATGCTTTGGCTTCGTTGAGTGGCGAAACCGCGTACTCCGATTCCATGGGGCTAAATGAGGACCTATAACCTAGATTGCCTTAATCGGCCGCCTGGGGGTGAAAATCGCAAGAGCTAAGAATTTTAGCCCCAGGATGGAAGTGTTAAAGGCATAAAGCCGCGAGTAGCGCTTAGAAAAGCTAATAAATAAATAAATATCTGCGACATTTTTGCACACACGGTCATCTGACCCCAAACTAAGCAAAGCTTGTAATATGGCTGCCAGAGGCTGATATACATACATATAATTTTTTTAAATACATACTTATATAGATATTAACACCCAGACATAGAACAAACATAAATGTTTATCACATGAATGTTTGTCCTAGATGGGAATCGAACCCACGCTCCCAAACACAGAAGGTACCAAGGTAGGTTCACTTCCAACTGAGCCACTGGGGCAGTCAATCTGCAGTACATCTGTAGTTTCTGTAGTCCAGATCCAGACAGTATTATTTAAAAAAAACTAACTGGAACATATAGCTTATGGCACTCAGATCATAAAAAGAATTCAACGACACCTTACTCGTCAAATGATCCGGGTATGTCCAGAACCACTGAAGGACGGGCAGCAGCGTCTTTGTGATCGGTGAGCGTTCTGCGATCTAGCCGCCTTCCAAGCGTGGGGATTATGGCAACCCACCTCATTCTAGGGCCTTTTTTCAGCAGTGGACGTCTTCTGGCTGATAATGTAATGTTACTCATCAAAATCGGTCAAGCCGTTTAGGCTACACAAGGTACTAAATGTAGGAACATAAAAACACACCATAATTACATACTTACAAACATTACCCGCCTTCTGGGGTAGTCGGGTAAAAATCGAGTCCGGAAGCCGCTAAAGACTTCTTATAAACAATTATTAATTATTTTCCTTACAACGGGCTTATCCTCTAACTTTGAAACGTTAGTGCTTCTGATTGCGAGACATGCCATCCCGCTCGTACCAATTTAGTCGCACTATGCGCGGTCCCGTTCGCGCACTATCACTATCACTTTCAGAGTTACGGGATAAGCCCGCTGGTCCTTACTGTTCGTTATGATGCAAACCAGAGCGTGATAATTCTAATTAGAACTATTCAATTAAAGACTTTAAATTTGTTAACTGCGTAAAACATTTTGTGATTAATTCAAGTCTATTCGGACTTATTTATTTAAATGTAGACAGAGATACTAATGGTGTAACGAATATTCGCATTCGCATCTTCTTTAATTTTCACAGTTGTGTTGTAGATTATGCGATTATTTACGAATGTATCTGGCAATGAAAAGTGTGAATCACACTAATATTATAAATGCGAAAGTTTGTAAGTGTATAAGTATGTAAGTGTGTTTGTTCCCGTTCAACTCTGTACCGGCTGAACGGATTTGAATGATTTTTCGTATGGAGGTAGCTACACCCTGGATTAACACAAAGGCTATTACTATTATCCCGGCTTATAATATTAGTGTAATAGAATGGCAGAGCAAACTTCACTAGAAATTGTGTCTCAAATTCAAAAAGACTTGAGTACTATCCTCTTATGGCAGATATTCAAACTTGTGCCTACGTCTTGAGTTTCTCCATACGTACCTGAATGTGTTTTGTACCACAACAGTTAGGTTGTTTGTCCTAGAACAACAACCGATAAGCCATGTTGAAGGCCTTCGGGTACAGGGTAGCTTAAAATAGGGCTAGCTCAGCTTATTCGAACTTACTAAGATATTCGACATGAGAGGCCATATTTTGTCACTACTTGAAAACCACAAAATTTTGGAGTTTTTGGCGGGAACGTGAAGAAGTCATGTCGCGTCATTCTATTATTTTCCAAAACTTGTGTTATATCGAGTGTCAAATATTTCACAATTAAAATAAATAAATAAATCTAAGTCCATCAAATTAAATCACGGTCAAGTACACGACATGCCCCAGGAAAGTGGTGGAGACTTTACAAGAGGTTTTTAGGGAGTTATGGAAACAACACGAAGAGTCATGTTTCATATTATACTATTCACCAACACTCGTGCACGTTCACGAACACTTAATGGATAAAAATCCACTATTTTCATTTTACTGGGGCATGACGTGTACTTGACCGTGACTTAATTTGATTGACTTAGACTATGACTAAGACTTATTTTAATTGTGAAATATTTGACACCAGTTGAAATATTACAATACTGGCTAAATACACAACGTGTGGAGCCAAAACATAAGAAAAAAAACATAAAATTGCAGAAGTGGTTGCTGCTAATAATAATAAACGTAAATTTCAGGCACATTCTAACTAATATTATAAATATATAATGTAACTCTGTCTATCTGTATATCTGTTTCTCTGTCTGGGTGTTTGTCGTGTTATCACGGCTAAACGGCTGAGCGGATCCTTGAGCTGATAAAGTGAGTTTTTTGCCGCAACGGATAGGATGACACAGCTACATGGAGCAGATATGGTCCATGTACCTGTATGGTAGTATGTATGTATGTACCTAGTATTACTCTTTATAAGCCACTGCATTTTCCAATACAGGGAGTTATTATACAGTTCAGTCGTTTCACTGTCCTCCTAATCCCACTCTTACATGGCGACCCTGATAGGGTCTAAAAGTATCAAACAATAATATAGTATTGAATTGACCAGAAAGCAAAGACAAAAGCTACCCTCCTAAAGAAGACCTTCAATAAAATTAATAGCCATCCCCAGCCGAAAAACTTACAGTTGTTGCAGTAACGAAACTCACGAGATCTGGTGCGCTAGTCTTGACTTTTCGCTACAGCACTTTGCGACAGAATTCGGTCGCTATGACGCAAAAAAAACGAAAAAACGCAAACATAGTGTTGAATTTTCGCAAAATGCAAAATTCAACGCTATGTTTGTGTTTTTTCGTTAACAATTCGTGTTTAAAGTTGAATTTTTGCGTCATAGCGACCGAATTCTGTCGCAAAGTGCTGTAGCGAAAAGTCGAGACTAGCGCCCCAGATTTTTATTGTTTTTTTTTAAATGATTCATGACTTGAATCAATTGAGAGCGCGTCTGCTTTATAGGCTGGAGGTCAAGGGTTCAATCCCCGCCGGGTAGGATTTTTGATGACGATTTAATTAAATATCTGCTCTGATCCCCGAATACTGAAACGTTTGTTAACTTTGACGACAGATTAGGTGTATCGCTGCTTTTGTCATTTACTTAGTGCCAGACAAAGGCAGTATTAGAATTAATCTGTTGTCAAAGTTAACGAACGTTTCAGTATTCGGGGGTGAGTCTGTTAGTTTTTAAGCCTTTGTATGTGGTCCATGGCATCCCCGACACAGATAATCTTATTTGGGAGGTATGTGGGAAGTAACAGTTTCCTACTTCAGATATATAATCTGATGTGTGGGAATAGGGTGGTCAAAGATTTAGTGATTATAGCTCAGTGACTAGCGCTTGCGTATCGCATGCCGCGGAGCGTGGGGTCAAAACCCAATAATGATCTTGAGCTACGGGTAAAGGAACATATCGCAAGGAAACCAAAGTAGGTAGGGTACTTTTTAGAACTCGGCTGGGTAGTTTGGCTCGGTTGGATTAGCTGGGCTGGCAAGTCTAAATTTTGTAGCCAAGCACCTCGATGTATTCCGGTAGCTAAGTACTGCCCCGGTGGCTCAGTTGGTAGTGAGCCTACCTTCTGAGTTTGGGGGGGTGGGTTCGATTCCTATCTAGGACAAACATTCATGTGATTAATATTTGTGTTTGTTCTATGTCTGGGTGTTAATATCTATATAAGTATGTATTTAAAAATATCTATGTACGTATATCAGTATCTGGCAGCCATATATAGCCAGCTTTGCTTAGTTTGGGGTAAGGTGACTGTGTGTGCAAAAATGTCCCAGATAAACGAGTTATATTTTTTTATTTATTTAGGTAGATGAGCTTACTATATTTTACCTCCCCGCCACTTAACGTCAAGTGAGTTGTGGTAAACACCTAGCCTGTCCATAATAACGTGAACATGAAGCAACTGGATTTGGTCCGGCCACGCGGCATGTTGTATAAAGAGAGTCAGTGGCTAACGCGCATGGCTAGCATAGTAGAATTTGGCATGCCGTCAAAGGCAGAGCGGCTGTTCTTTATTTTCTGTTGATTCCATACTGCTAAGCACAGTGATTTCTCTACTTATCGAAGACAGCTCAAGTTTTAATTGAAAGTCTTGGTCGCAGTATTTACAGCCCATTATGTTCAGTTATCTGGGAGTAGTGTGTGAAACTTTCTAGTGTGTGCATTTAATGGTTTTTGATTTCGTTTAAAATGTTTAGTGGCGTGGAGTTTAGGAAGCGATGGTTTAAGTTAAAAACTGGTCAACCATAGCCAATTTTAAACTGAATTTTATTAAAACTTTAATATGTATAATCTGTTACTAATTTTAGTTATGTCATTCTAGCGCGATATTGACTTATGCAAGGGAATTTCGGCGAAAATTGTACTAAACTCAATTCTGTCAAAATAACGCGGGAAAGTGTATATTTACAAGAAATACTTGCTGTTGTTCTAAACTCGAGGTTACAGAGTTATGAAGTGCCATTACTCTGTAACCACAAGCTTAGTGGTTTGGAGTTCCAAGTCTAGAACCATAATTAAATACAGCTAAGCTTCTGTGAGCCAATAAAAAAAATATAGCGATATAAGATATAAAATAAATAAATAAAATAATAATAAATGAATAGTAAAAAAAGCCCAAGATTTCTATTGTTTTGTAGGTTGTAATTTACAATTCCCTATCATACGGTTTTAAGACTTGTCTTATAAGAAATTTTGTATGGAGCTCAAAAGTATCTAGTAAGGGAAGTTTCACTCATCAAAATTGGTTAAATCGTAGCAGGTAATACAAACAAATATACACAAATATATACTATTACATATTCACAAAAATACACCCCAAAAACATTACACTCCTTCTTGGGCAGCCGGGTAAAAATAAACCTAATTGGCATGATACCATATATGCTCGGAGAGTCTTGTAGTACATAGCAAACACGTGATCACGAAGCGACCTCTAGCGAGTGACTGAGTGAAGTTGAGCAAAGTGACAACAATTAAATGGAACATCGCAATGTGATGCGACCTGACCTGACCTGGACCTGTGATAGTAATCACCTTTTACCAATAAAATATCTGTATCTGTATCTGTAATAGCGTGTCTTCTCTAGAACGTGGTGCATAACTGCTCAATGCCCAGACCAGGGATCCCCCTTTTATCTTCCTAAGTGGTTTTAGATAAAGGTATCCTAACTCGGTTCTGAGAAAAGAAAGTGTATTATCCTAAAAAATATGGGTCAGCGGACAATTCAGATAATAGCCATCCTTTTTACCCAACTACGAAAAAGTAGAGTTATGAGTTTAGCGGTATGTTTGTAAGTATATTCATAATTATGTTCTATCTTATAGTTTAGGGATAAATAAGCTATGTTCATAAGCTATGTTCAAACGTAGAAAGTATTTCTAGAATCTAATTATTACTAGTAGTTCGCGCCGAACTGTGACCTCGTGACCTCGGTATATAAATTCTTAATCTCTGGACTGATTTTTCTAATATTTGAACTTAAAAAAATTATGCAGATGAACTACTTGCCTACAGAATTTCATGAAGATAATAATAATTAATAATAAATATTGGTGGACGTTGTTCACACAGCGCCATCTAGCACCAAATTAAGCAAGCTTGTACTTGGGAATCAGATAACTGATATAATACATAAATACTTAGATCAGATGAAAGTTCGCAAGTTATCGTCGGACACATCACATACGCCATCGAATTTCTTCTCCGGAGATATGCAGGTTTCCTCACGATGTTTTTCTTCACCGAAAAGCCAATGGTACAAGCGGGCCCGCCTGGGTTCGAATCCGCGACCCAAGTGAGGTGAGCTGAACTGAGCTACCCACGACTTCAAGTTCTTCACAGTGAGTTACTAAATACTGCTAAATATTTTTTGTTTTAATAAAACGGGAATACTCACGTTAAATTGAGTCGGTTATTCCGACTATAGTTTCGATCACATTCGGTGACCTTTATCAAGGAATGCTCAGCGAGACACGCGCGCGACTTCGTCTTGCCTTGCACTGATAGTAGTAGCCTTCAGTTTTCATAGTAATACTGCTAAATACTATATATTATATACAGATACAGATTATTTATTAGTAAATTATAAAATTTACAGGTCAAGAAAATATCACTTAAATTCATATTAGGTACATCATCGGTACATACTAAGTTTGTAAAGGCTATAAAATATAATTTATGTACTCCTTAATCGAGTAATAGCCCTTACTGAGTAGGAGCAGCTTTAGATTTGATTTAAATATATTGTTCGAAGCTGCAATTTTTATTGTCTCTGGTAGATGGTTGTATCATGATATATTCAATTGATTTTTATCTTGATATATATATCAATTGATATTTTCCTGTCTTCTGACCTAAAAACTTTGGACATTAATGTTTATCCTGGCAACACGTAGCGAAAAACTACAATGAGGCGTTTTCAAAAAAAAAAAATAGTTCTAAAATACTAGATGGCATAATAGACCTATCGTTTAACCTGTCATTGTCATTTTGTCGAAATATTTTACGTTTATTTTTTAAATCGTAAATTTTGGCTCCACACGTTGTGTATTTAGCCAGTGTCAACTATTGTAATATTTTAAATAATGTCAAATACGTAGTTACGTTACTTGAAATTGTCTAAATACACACGTGGAGCCAAAAAAACGAGAAAAAAAAGGTTCACATACATTTTTTTGTCTTTTTTGTCTTGACAATGACAGGAAAACCTCAAGGTACATCTAATGCCATCTATTGGGTACTTTTATTACCAGGATTTCTTTTTTTTTGGAAAACGCTTCATTCAGAATAATTTAGATTGTTTCCCAAAATGGCAACCTCATTTAAAGTTGGGGAAATCCCCTTTACTTAAACTTACCAGTACGACTAGCCTTTTATTGAAATCAAACCTTAACTTTATTTATATCATATAAGGTTTATTTTACGAAGTAATCAAAAATGGGGATTCCCTCGTGGTCCTAGCGTTAATAATTTTCACTTTCTAGGGAAAATTTGATTCTTTTGCTTAGCCTGGATATAAAAAGTCGGATTTTAAAAAGTGATATTTATTATAAAAATCGGATTTTTTCAAACCCTGATATATATAGATAGGTACTATAATACAGAACAAAACAAAGCAAAACAACAACATAATAAAATAGACAGGCCTCTATTGACAATGGTCATCAAGTACCCAGAAATTGGAATCGTGCTCGATAGCGACTGAAAAATTCAATCGGGTGATGGACAATTTCCTTTTATTTGATTTGGGGTAGTCGATGTAAGGGAGGAGAGACTCCGTTTGTTGTGGCAGAGAGAGAAGCAGAGACTTGGTTGGATTGGTTATGAAGCTACACTCCAGTCAAGAAAAAGATTGTAGGTACATTTTCGCGATTAGTAGAACAGATATGGATTTAGCGTGCTCTAGTCTTCGACCAAATAAAATGATTGAAAGGCCTAACCACACAACTTCCTTATAAACAACAAGTATGCAACAAGGGAGGAGAGACTCCGTTTGTTGTGGCAGAGAGAGAAACAGATACTTGGTTGGATTGGTTTTGAAGCTACACTTCAGTCGAGAAAAATATTGTACATTTTCGCGAGGAGAAAAAAAGATATGGATTTAGCGCGCTCTAGTCTTCGACCAAAGTAAAATGATTGAATGGCCTAACCACACAACTTCCTAAAAAAACAACAAGTCAAAACAATCGAACTTAGCCTTCAATACGTAATTAAAAGTATGTGTACATTTGTCACAAAAAAGACATAGCGAATATAATGTCTACGAGAGAAAAGGGGACACCTGTGTTTATTAGTTGCTCTCGAACCGTTTGACATTTCGACTTACGTCTCGCACTTTTCACGGTCAGAGAGCGACTGGCGAGGACAAGGCGAGCGCCGGCGCTCACTTTAAAGGCTTCAAAATTCTCTTAATTGGGCCCGTCCATAAATATAGCAAAATTCTGTACTATTATTATACTAGATATTATGATTACTCGATAGAGTAACAATTGCTAGAAATGCACGAGGGTTGAGATCTAGTGAAAAAATTATGTAAATTTAGGGTTTTTCAATTATTTTTGTATCAAGAAAAGTACAATACAATACAATATAACTTTATTATACACCAAAAGACAATTAAACTTAAATATAAACAATAATAGAAAACTGGTAGTCGGACGGCCTTATCGTCTAAAGCGATTTCTTCCAGACAACCTTGGGATGGACAGAATTAATTACATGTTTGTAATCAATGATATTTTACATAATAGGATAGTCCTGCCGCGAGGTTTTGTTGTTTTCGATTATACATTCGATATTTTTAATTGTGTAACTGTCGCTCTGTTTCTCGTGCGTGAGTTGGTGAATTTTCCTAACTTTTTGATGAAATTAGCGTTTCGGGGGTGTCTCTCACCCCCTAAATCTTAAAAAAATCTTTTGATGTCAATGGCTTGGATAAACTATAATCTACGCCGCTGTTTTTTTTTAAAATATTTATGGTATTCTAATAACAAATAACTTTCTTTGTCGTATTGCGTCGCATAAAAATTGTCACTTTAAAGTGCAACAAAGATATTGCGAAATTAAAAAAAAACAAGAGAGTCAAAGAGACACCTATAATAAAATCTTAAATCTTAAAAGACAGATTTTACGGGGGCATTTCAAGGGCGCTAAAATGTAATCATGTTTTTCAACTAAGCTGAGATACAAGACTAGATGACAGAACCATAGAACATGTATTTCAAAATGATACCTCTATCTACCTTATGTGATAGAGGTATCATTTTGAAATACATGTTATCTACCTTATGTGATAACATTTTTCGTTCTTTTTTTATGTAATTGGTGTCAGACAAGCGACAGGCCTCCTGATGGTAAGTGGTCACCGCCGCCTATGGACATCTCCAATACCGGGGGCATTGAAAGTGCGCTGCCTACCTTTGAGGACTCTATTCACCCTTCGTTTGAAGCAGCCAAGATCATATTTCGGCGGAAAAACTGAATGGGGTAAGCCATTCCACATGGTACAGGTACGTGGAAGAAACAATCGATTAAATCGAACAGTACGAGACTTCCACGTATCTATAATATGTGGGTGGCATTTCTGGCGATTTTTTTTTTCAATTTCTTAAAAAAATATTGTTTAATATTTTTCGCCAAGAAGTGGACTTCTGTGCTTATCTCTATCTATCACGTGATCGAAATTGATATGACAAAAGCAAAATGTCGTTCCGTCTATAGCAGTAATTAAAGGGAGACGTTTTACGTCATTTATTCATTTTTCACGGCGTAATTTCTACGACACGGCCTCATTTTATTGATTATGTTTTGTCATTCTTTACTTTAAAATTGCTTTAATCTTTGAATTGAAATATTAGGAATTTGATAATCCTAACTAACATTATAAATGTTACTCTGTCTCTCTGTATCTCTGTTAATGTTTGTCGCGATTTCACGGCTTGACGGCTGAACGGATCGACCTGAGTTTTTGCATAGAGACAGATTTTTGTGACTGAAAGAGTGAGAGCACTTCTGCAAATATAATATAAAATTAATAATTTTACTGATATTGCTTATAATATGTAAAAATATTCATAATAAGTAGATAATTTCTTCGTACCACGAGTTAGCTTAGGTTTCAATTTCAACTCAAACCGAAATTGTGGCGATCGTGCATCTATTAGATCAAGGACTAGCGACATCTTACGCCCTTATCAGTACTACAACCGGGTTACACAACACATCTTTCTATGGACATTAGCACTCTTAGTATAAATTTCTCTATACTTAGACTATGACTGATACTTGTTTTGATAGGGTTTTGTAGTTGAGTTACACTTGAGTTTTGGCGGGAGCGTGAAGAATTCATGTCGCGCCATTTTATTATTTTCCAAAACTTGTGTTATTTCGAGTGTTAATATGTAAAAACTGTGAATTTTTACCCGTTAAGTGTTCGTGAACATGCACGAGTGTTGGTGAATGGTATAATGTCGTGAAACGTGAATTTTCGTGTTGTATCCAAAACTCCATAGAAGGCTCTAGTAAAGTTTTAACCACTTTACTTGCTTTGCTCATCTTTGACCGTGACTATGACTTATTTGACAATATTTAACAAAACTTGAAAATATAGAAGTATACTTGACACTGGTAAATGCATAAGACGTGCGACGCCATAAATATTCCTCTTAGGAGGAAAGAGAAAAAAATTAAACTTAATTTTCAGTAGCAAATAAGAAGAAAAAAAACCGTTTATTTGAGGCTTAGACTCCACTTTTTATTCAAAAAATGTATTTTCTCAAGTTTCTGCGACTCAATGAAGTATTTTCATTTTTATTCTGGAAACTTCGACAGTAAGTGAGCGAGTGGAATCTATAGAATCGTGAAGTTTTAATTGAAACCTCGACGGCTCGCGAAGTTTATTCTATTGTTGTTATTGTTATCCAACCACAGACAATCCCTTATAGATTCCGTACCTACTCAAAATCGAAGCGCACCACAAATCAGTCAAAATAAACACATAATTACACACAGGTTAGATAGCCAATAAACTATAGTCGGCATAACCCACTCAATTTAACGTGAGAAATGAGTATTCCCGTTTTAGCTGACCTTTTGGAGAAATTCAGAGTCACAAGCGGGTGATGGAGAGAGCTGTGCGCGGAATTTCTTCGCGCGGTAAAATCAGGAACGAGGTATTCGCCGAAGAACCAAAGTACCGACACAGCTTTCAGGGTTTGAAAGCTGAAGTGGCAATTGGCAGGACACATCACTAAAGAACCGATAACCGTGGCTAAGAAAGGTTTTTGAGGGACAACCACGAGCTAAAAGACGCGGCGTAGGTAGGCCTTCCACTAGGTAGACTGTCGAAATTTTAAAAGTCGCGGGCAAAAATTAAATTGACGTTCAGAGTGGCGGTCTAAGGGGGAGGCCTTTATTCAGCAGTGGCCGTCTTCAGGCTGTTGATGATGATGATTTGTGTTTTATTACAATAAAATATGTCAAAACCTCGTCAGTTTTCATAGTAAAACTTTTAAAGTTCAACATTCTAAGGCTGGGTTGCACTATAATCCTAGTTAAATTAACTGTTATAATTTAAATTAACTATAATTTTAACCGTGAAGTAAAACCAGCATCCGTCATTTTGACCATAGTTAAACTGGTGCAAAACATTTTTCTGCTTAACGGTAGTTTTAGCTGCAGTTATGACCATAGTACCTAGATGTTAAGAAAGAAAGTAACTTTAACTGGGATTATGGTGCAACCCAACCTTAGGCATCGTTCCCCGGGGGTAGTTGCCCCTGGCGCCCAGCCCCGCTAGGGGTTCGCCTCGTGGTCGGTTACCTACCTCTACGACCTTGAGAGGAGACGAAACCGGGAATGAATGAAAAATAGTACCTAGATGGTGTAACCCGGCCTTAATGTTACCGTTAAATTATGACGTCATTTTGACCACAGCCAAATGGTGCAACATATTCCTGTTTAACTGCAGTTGTGACTGTAGTTGAAAGTTAACTGTAGATGGTGCAACACAGCCTAAGTGACATATAACTGTTACGGGCAAGCGTGACGCTCACGCAAATGTTATAACATCATGCAAGTAACTTGCTGGTCGCGTCAATAAAGTGCATTAAAAAAAACACATCCACAAAGCGATTCAATGCTTACAAACAAAATTACAGGCCATTACCTTAACGGATAACCTTATACCAGCACACAAGCAAAAAACAGTTTACTTTCTATTTGGCGCCTCCTGTATAAGCTTTTTATTACAGCACACGAAACTGGTACGTGCCTCGCGCTGCTAAAAAGCTTATGTGGGATGTAGAAGAGCATCCTGTAGAATAGAAAGAGTCGGGATTTTCACGCCAGATTGAAGTAAAGGCTTTTGGCAAGGATGTAAGTGAACTAGATGGGGTTTCAGCGTGGTTTGGATGGAGTTTTGAGCGTAGTTAGTTTGTAATTTTTGTTCATTTCCATACTTTTTACTATAAAAACTGACGTGGTTATGACACATTTTGTTTTTAAAAAACAGGAATACTCACGGTTAATTAAAGGTCTCTGTATGTGATCGAAACTATAATCGGAATAACCGACTCAAATTGACGTGCGTATTCCCGTTATATTAAAACAAAATATAGCATTCTGTTGTTTCGCTATGTGCAAGCAACAACGCTTGAAGAACCATTTACCAATAGGAAAGACAGGTTCTTGAGTGGCGACCACGAACCGGAATACGTAGCGCAGGTAGGCCGCTCACTAGAGAGGTCTTACGAAATTGAAAATTGCTGGTAGCTGATGGATGCAAGTGTCGTTCAGTTTGGATTTCTTCGTTCGGCAGTGGATGTGTGCTTGATGATGATGATGATGATAATACATTTACCTCCTCTCCAGCTATAACTAAAGATCGATTCAGCCGTAAAAAGTAAAATAAAAGCAGAGATACAGGCAGATCATAGTCGTAGATAGATACATTGTTTATCGTTTTTTTTTTTTGTATTTCTGTAATTGTAATAATACTTGTCATATCCAGTCAACAATTTAGTTCTGTGGTAGATAAGGCTTTGTACAGGTAATAAGGTGCACCTTGCACTCCGAAACTATTTCGTCGAATACGGTGTGTGGTTCCTTTTAACTTGCGACAATGACTATTTTACCTTGTCAAGTTTTGAACGAAAAGTTGAGACACGTCGACAAACTAAGCTATGTTTGATGGAAAAAAAGGTACCGCCGTCTAAAGCGGGTAGCACGCCTTACAGAACTTAAATTATATGCGTCTCTTTTCATTTCAATACGTGAGGAATGGATGGCAATAATTTTCGAACTGCCCAATTTAGTTGAGTGACACTACAACGACGTCATTATGAAAACTGGCGTGGTTTCGACAATTTTTTTTTTTTTCAACGGGAATATTCACTTTACAGCGATATTTGTTTGACAGCATTTCATCGTGCTATCCAAACAACTAGACTAACTAAAAAAAAAGCAATCCATGTGAATAAAAAGCAGAATAAATTTCCAAAAACCCGATTCTATCATGTCCAATTATTCTAAAACAAAGTTTGTTTACGTTAAAGCTGGTAAATCCGATAAAAAATACACAAACAACATGATTGTTTGAGAGTTTTATCCCACATATTTTGTGTTTTGGTCATCAATTTTACGTTGATTTAGAACAGTCATTAATCAATAAATTTCAATTTAAACTACACTCTCAACTACCACTAGTTGGGCCCTACTACGGGAATTCATGTTCATTCATTTTGTAAGGAAAGGCAAGGCCTAAAATAGTTAGGGCTGCTTACATCATCTCAAGAATTAAGTAAAGTCCTATGTAAGCTACTCGCTAGACGAAGTGATAAGTTATACTTCTTTAAAAAGTTAAAAAATAGAGAGATATTCTAAAATATTCGTGCAAACGAGTCAGCGATGTTCTGAAAAAATACTTTACTGTCTTCCTACGTTAGGTGCGTTGGGTCAGGCCCAGACTTCACCAAAGCTGAGACGACACGAGCGGAGAGATGACATGTGTTAGACACGAGCGGAGAGATGACATACCTATGTTAAATGTTTAATAGGACCTCGTTATTTACACATCTCTTCTTCGCCTAGTTTCGGTTGAGCAGAGAGGAGAGGAGTCGTTTCATATTTGCTTGCGAATAAGACAGAGATTAGAGCTGTGCTTCGGAAGCTCACGATGGCGTGCAGCAGATACGAGAGGAGATGTGAGTGGTGGGCAGCGAGTGGCACCGCAAGTTCCCCCGCGTCGTTTAACTCGCCCGCCAGTCAATTCTCTCTAGCAAAGCGCAGCACGCAGCCCGGCTCCGCTCTACCCATTACACATCTCTGCTCCGATCTACCCAGTATGAATCTCTACACAGCTTCAGTGGAAATACCCTAGCTGTTAAGCAACTCCTTTCTTGTCTGCTTCGTACATCTTCGCATACCTCCGCATTGTTGGAATCTGGGCCTTACACTTCGAACTATGGGACCGTTCGATACGTTTGCCATTTGTGTTCTACGTGAGTTTGCAACACGATATATGTTTTTTTTCAATGCTTTTTACGCCTCCACCAAGGTATCTATGGTAGCTCAGTCCTAGCACGAATTGATCGGGTTACGCTGTTGGGTATCAAAATAGATAGACCCATTTCTCGAAATTAACTTCAATATTATTGAAAAACTACCTAAATGAACTATAAAAATTGATTCATCAATCCGTAATGTAGTAGTGGTGGAACTCTTGCAGAGTCCGTCTGAGGAAGTACCACACCATTATCAGTTATTCAATTGCCAAGCAGTAGTGTGCAATCATTACTGTGTTCTGGATTGAAAGGCAATGTTGCCAGTGTAATTACTGAGCATAAAGAGATTTATCATCTAATAACCACCAATTTTTTCATCATTTTTTTGGTGACACCGAAATGTACTTGCGTCACGCTTGGTCATAACAGTTCAGTGACACACAGAATTTTGAACAGTTCAAAATCATGCGGTAATGCACTGCTTTGAACTTCTCAAAATACTGAGTGGCACCGAACTGTTATGACCAAACGCGACGCTTATCATCAGGCGAGCGAATTACTAGACTCGTTAGACATTTGCTAAAAAAAATTGATCGAATAAGAATTGTAGTGGCATATAGTAGTGGCTCTGCGTCAGCCGAAATTTCGTTGCGAAGTAACCAATGGCCGAAGTTAAGTAATTGGTTTCCACGGAATCAAATGACCTGACGTTTTGCATTCTAGTTTGAAGTTTCTTAATTATTTATGAACATTGAATTGTATTCTATTTGAAGAAATTATCATGGTAGCTGAGTAAATAAGTAAGCTAAGTAATACTATGAAAACTGACGTGGTTTTGATACATTTGTTTTAATAAAACAGGAATACTCACGTTAAATTGAGTCGGTTATTCCGACTATAGTTTCGATCACACTCTGTGACTTTTATCAAGAAATGCTATTATTATTTAGATTGAAATAAAAACGATTTTTGAGTGCAATCTACACCTACCACCCTAACCAGAGCTTTGGCTTTGTATAAAACCTCTATAAGCTTACCTTAATTCTGTTTATATAAAAGGGTGTAAAAGTTCAAGTTTGCCTGGTATTATGTCGGTACAAGTGAAGGTAGGAAAGAATTCTCGGAATTTAATTAATGTGCGCAACATTCTTTCAGCGAAAACACGAAGGAAAACATTTATTTCAAGCTTGGTGCAGCTCTCGGGAATTTTAAGTGTTAGTGATGACCCCTTACTAATTACAGTCGAACAAGGTTTTCACTAACGTGTCGGTCTTTTGTCTAACTTTGGGAGGTCCAAGTTTAAAGAGCTTCTACGTTTGTAAGTGTTTCGTACATTCAATATTTTGCTAACATGCAACGCTGCGCTTAGCGCGCCAAATTCAAAGTTTCTATCCGAAAATATTGCACCCTTAACTAATCTGCAGGAAAATCTTCTCTACTCTTCATGTCGTGAAAAATGAGACAAACGTATACATAATTGTAGCCAAGGCCTGTTCCTGCATACCAAAAAGACTGACGCGGTGCGCATGCTAGCCCTACTGATAGCACTAAAATAATCTGTATCTCGTTCCATTTTTGTGAGAAGAGGATGTCACCATTTTAGAGTATTCTAATCTACAACAGAATCTTCATAGTTGACTGCGATCCTCACGCTTCCCAAAAAGAGTTACCACCCAGTATTTTGAACATGAACCAACAGTTCTAAACCATGCGCGGCAAAGCACTTGTCATCCTGATATATTAAATGTTCTTGATAAGTAATATATATAATATTATACTCAGCAATTTTATTGGAACATTGCCCTTCAATCTGGAACCCATTATGCTTTGAAAAGATTTACTGCTTTATGCAGGTAGACTTTTTTAAAATTCGATATAGATGTGCGTTTGACCACTTCCTGATGGTAAGAGTTACGATTTGGTCTAGGGTGTAGCACGCTTACCTATCTACCTGTATTCTCTAGATTTTTGTCGATTGCAATTTTCGGAAAAATCTGCACTAAGCTTTACTCCTAAGTTCATACTTAACTCTCTAGGACGTGAACAGTGAACCTCACAGCGAAAAATGCGTTGCACCAAACTTAGGAGGTTGCCTGAATGCGTAAGACATGTCGTAACTTCATAACCCCGATTTTGCATTAGGATAGTTTTGTTTGACAGTGACAAAGTGACAAGTGTTAAGGGCTTGGTTACCCTTAATACGCTTGCTTAGCCCTAGTAAAAATTGATCATTCTTTAATTAATTTCATGCAAACGTCAGTTTTAGGAGTCACTTAACGTAAACTGGTTGGGGCAGAGGCAGCTGAAGTCCGACTCAGTTTAGGTGATGCTTAGCTAAGTTTTGTCTTTGTTGACATTAGTGCTGACGGGCATAACTCAGGTAGCGATTTCCACGTACTCGCTGCGACTCTAACAAATGTGAATTTTTGTGCGCGCTCTGCAGTGTCATACTACAAAAAAAAAAACCTGCACCAGTTCGGCTTGACTAGATGAGTACGTTAGCTATATTTGCACTCTATATTTATTTATATTTATGATTGCTTACGTCACTCCACACACGCGGCACATAAGTTCATTGAGGTGCAACGTTTCACTCATGGCGCAAATTCAAATTTTCTTGCGTTTTTTGTCAATTACAGCTTAATTACTCATCGTAGGTTCATGAAAACTAATTTTGTGAAAATAAATTTAATAGTCTGTTTCAAGAATTACACCAACTAAAAATTTAAGTTGAAATTTAGTATAAGTTTATTTGTCACTAAACCAAAAACCAAGATGAAAATCAGCTTATTGAGTTTTGTAGCTAAACCAATATTATCTAGGTGATCGTTTTTCACGAAATTTCTTAAATAAATTATTTATTGTCGCATAATTGGTTTCAATAAATCTTCGATCAGTAATTCGTGCGATGAGCGAAACGTTGCACCTTAATCAATACTGCATCCATCCAACAAAAAAAAAGCTTAATATAACAGATATTTAAATACATCATTCAATTGTCTATCTGGCCAAAAATCGAACCAAGGAACTCCTGTTCATAATGCAAATACCCTACAGACTAAGCCAAGAAGGTCGTCACAAAAACGTACACAAAAACTCGTAACGTAACATTTCGTTTAAAAATTCACTTTGTTGCAGTTGGTTTTCATTGCACTGAGTTAAAAAATCTCGTACTCTGCTCCTACAATCGAAGCAACTTGGTACATTTTTAATCGTAGCGAAGGTAGAAAGAGAAAAGGAATGTCTGTACATTCGGCTCTATTTGAACAGTGTACTTGTACATCCAGATTTAGAGTTACAGTAAAAAATAGAGTATTAAGCTTTTCAACTTATCTGGATAGAGATGTGACCATCGTTGGATTTGGCGAAATTTTGCCGGATACCTTTATGAATGATGTAGAATCATCATCGGCCAGAAGACGTCTACCGCTGAATAAGGGCCGCCCCTTTAGGGCGAGGCCTTTGTCCATCAGTTCCCCTAAAAGTAAAGGAAGCTTAAGCTCGGGGGCTTTAGCCCCCTAAAGGCCCCCGAGCCATTGTTCATTGCCATTGTTAAGCAGTGGAGCAGCCAGAAGACGGCTGATGAAGATGATGATTTTATTATTTTATCATATTATTAAAATAATCTACAGATAAATTAATCACCCATACCAGTCGAATAATTAAAATTATCCAGATTGGTAAAGAAAAGTCCGGGCAAAGATTTTCCCGACGCCGACGTCCCATTTCTGAGTCCGTAGTCTGCAAAACGTAAAGCTGTGAATCGGTCGGTAACTACCGCATTTCCATAGTCCGCGTTTCTTTTGTTCTGCCAAACCAATGTTTTACGAACCATTCTGGGTTCCGTGAGGAATTTTATTGGTATTAATATTATTTATTAGTGTTTATTAATATTAATTTATATATAATATTATTTATTTAAACAGGGTGATAATGAAAGGTGCAACAATATTGAAAGGTATGTATGTATGTATGTATTCATCATTATGAACAACTTTTACTATGGGATCAACCCTGAAATCGTAAAATAAAAAATCAGCTGTTCCATACTTTTGGTCGTGTCATTGACATTTTTTTTCGCGATTTCATGGTTGGTCCCATAATTGTTGTTCATAAAAGTTGTTCATAATGATGAGTATATTTCCTTTCAATATTGTTGCACCTTTTAGTACATAATACTCTGTATATAGGAATCAATTTGGTAAGGAGGTAGTTGATGAGCTGGATTAATATACAGAGATGGATAATTGGTAACTACCCAATAATAACCTGTCGTAGGCAGTTCTATCAATTTTTGTTTCCTGACTTTTTATAACTCGTAAATATTACACAAAAAAATAATTAAATAGGGCTCCAAATTACAATTCATAATTATGAAAAGGAACGCGCAGGTCCAGCTGAAGCTTAGAAGCTCAAATCTGCACCAAAAAATAAAATATATACAAAATGCAATATAAAAATAAACATACCAAGTTTAAAAATAATATTGGTGAATGAATTAAGTTTTATAAAAAGTTCTAGAACAAATTTGTTAGGTATGATCATAGATCACACTAGATACCGCATTACGAGATTCGTTGTTCCTACAAAAATTCACCAAAGTTTGAGGAAGGCGCGGGTCGCGGGGAGTGCGACTAAGCGTTGTCATTGGCTATCTCAAGGTTACGCCTACTCGCGCCTAACAATGAACCAATCAGAATAGTTTCTTATAAGTGTATTTAGACTGATCTGTGGTGCGCTTCGAGCGTCCTGAATTCAGAATCTAGGGTGTTATCTGTGGGTATGATGTATGCGAAAGCAGAAGCTGCTAGCGCGAGGTTGTTGGCTAGTTACAAATAACCCTGTACAAGCTTTCTTCCCTTATTATCCCGAACAAATAAGTTCCTATAGGATACCGAAAACCGCAGTGCGCTGTTTGTCCTGTATACAAAAAAACTGCTAACAATTTTTTTGTTTATTAACAAGTATTGCACTAATTTGCAGAAGCCGGGGAAGCTCAGTGAGAGCACGCTTGCCTCAGATTCGTGGAGTCGTGGGTTCGAACCTGGGCGGGCCTGTACCAATATGTTCTTTGGAACTTACGTACGGATATATACCGCTAGATTTCCGATGAAGACGTCGTGAGGGACCTGCATATTTCTGGAGAAGAAATTCGATAGCGTATGTGAATCCGCCAGCCCGCACATTGCTAGCGTGGTGGATATTTATTTATTTTATTAGGTACACACAGCAGATCACCGGTCTATATGATATATATATTTTTTAAAGGGTCTATTCGAATCCGCGATCCAAATCGTGAGCACACAACATGGTTACAACAATGATTACTTGCAAAACTAATTGCGTTATTTATTTTTTATTTTATTTTATTTTAGTTGGACAACCAAACAGCCTTCATACAAATAAATTTAAACACTAGGCTAGTAAGAACACCTAGGCCAACGGAGGCTATCGCTTATAGAACAAACATGGTGCTAGTGCAAAACTATCTAACTTAACTTTACAAATAAAAAAAAATAAAAACAAACAATGTGAAGGTGAGTGCCTGACTAACAGAATATAAGATACCATTTAAAGGAAAAACAGTGGCTATTATTGATTATAAAATATATAAAAATTATACGAATACATATTAAGTAAATGAATTATTATTTATATAATTACGTAAACATTACAATTTGATACACCAAAGTCTAATTTAATGATATGGTCCAATCACCTTTCGAGGGTAGGCTGATAACTCAGTAGCGGGATGTTTAAAGGCTGCAGTAGAGAGCACTAGTTTGCACATAATGCTGACACCGACTACTATCGAGCTAGTGATTGAACAAAGCTAACCAGAGCCGTTCCTAACATCACAGTAAGTGCCACACAGGATGCAAAGAGATACCAGCTTCAAATTCAACATACGAGACTCATAATGAGCGCGAATGTACGCAATCAAAGTGCCATTTGAAAATAATTATGGTATTTGCGCTGCGTACAATTCTAAGCAGAATTCAGTACATCGTTCTTAACTAGCCCGATAAAAAAAGGAACAGATACAGAAAAAGAAAGAGATAAGAAAAGAAACTGCCTTTCTACTTTCAAGATTTTTTTCTATCGAGCGAAGTAGCTCATATCGTGTGCTGGTATGGTGCTTTGACTAGATAAGAGTCTTCAGAAGTCTATGTATATTTTTCTACTTGGATACTTTAAGAATTCTTATAGAAAGTTCGGCCGAAAAGAGCTCTTTTTGGCATTTTGAGAACTGGTTTTGAACTAGCACTAGCAGTTTACAAGGAACTTTCTGCTCAAGAAGAAGGGTCATGTTTTTGGGGTGTAAGTATGTAAGATTGCGTCCTATCAGCTTATACACGTCCACTGCTGGACGAAGCCTTGTTTGGGTTGTTGCCATGCTTAGCAGTAGTTGGTTATAGTTCTTGATGAATAAGATGTCGTTTGGTTCTTCTTTACGTTCGGATTGTCATAGGCTAAAACTTGTAGTCAAGATTTTTAACGAAATGACTTATTCTTGATAGAATAAAAAATGACATAATAATAATTCTTGACATAAATATTGACATTCTTATCATAAATATATATACAACTTAAAACTAACCCTAATCTAATAAACCGCTACCAGCAGGCATCGTGCCCAAAATGCTGGCCGAATTGCCGCGTTGAATAGCGATGGCAATTCTAAGTTTAGTTAATATTGTTTAAAAAAATATTATGACCGTTGATGAAACGATTATTACAACAGAACTTTATAACTGAATAAAAAATAAATAATACAAAACAACCTAATTTCACCCAAGCTTCATAAAAAAACCGAACAGTGAAATTAAAGTAATAACACAATTTACTTCATAATGAGACAATAATTAAACGCAGCCAACTTTCCGCATTGAAACTAAACGAGAAACTGTGATAAATTAATTTAACTGCGGTTAAAATATTTCTGACAGCGCGAGAATAAATCGACCGAAACAAAAACCGAACACCGCAATGCCGAATAAAATATCCGGTCTGTTACAAACAACGTAATTCAACTCCTAGATACTGGTATTGGGTTAGCTCTTTCAGATAACAATGACATATTAACGCAGAAATGTTTGTAGTGGCAGGGTACTTTTGAGTTCCGTTATTCTACAGAAACTGAATGTTTATTCGGGATAAAAAGTAGCCTACGTGTTAATAGAGTGTAAGCTACCTCCATACCAAATCCGTTCAGCCATTACAGAGTTGAACACACTTACCCCCGAATACTGAAACGTTTGTTAACTTTGATAACAGATTAATTCTAATACTGCCTTTGTCTGGCACTAAGCAAATGACAAAGACAGCAATATACTTAATCTGTCGTCAAAATTAACAAACGTTTCAGTATTGGGGGGTTACATACTTACCTAGATAACACACACACAAACTTTCGCATATATAATATAATGAGAATATGAGTATTGGTACTATTCCGTTCATGGTGACAATGAACGGTGTTACTTAGCCGAAAGAAGCTCATTATGCCAAATTTCATATCAATTTTCATTCAAGTCCATTCAGACGTTACAGAGTTGAACGGGTACATACTTACGTTTGTAAGTGTGTTTGTTCCCGTTTGTTTGTTGACACTTACACACAAACTTTCGCATTTATAATATTAGTGGCGTCTTCTAGTTCGTGGTTACTACTCAAGAGCTCTTCTTCCTCTTCAGTTATTGGTTGGTTTTTCGAGCGATGTGACATATCTAGTAATGTTCAACGTTATTTATGGCCAGTAAATACTTTTGATTTTGATCCACAGGTTTTTGTTATAGACATACATTTTTTTTTTTTTTACATTTTGTACATTTTCTAATGTTGTTTCTATTTATCAAAACATCAGGAAATATTATAAGGAATTTTTCGTAAAACTTTAACTTTTTGATATCTGTCATCAAAATATACAACGAAGTCTTTACGCCAATCTAACGGAAGTTTATAACTGAACATAAAAAAAAATTAAATCCTAGATTTTGTCCGCCGCCCAACCGAAAACCCTTCTGAAAAAATATCTTGCCTTTGCCTACCGGTTAAAGCTCGCAGTCCACTTGTCGACTCCGTACCACACTAGCGCCATAGTGAGTGGACACCGCGACGGCTTCACTACCACTAACTTTTGAGACTGTGCTGATCGTGAGCCGATCGAGCGCTGGTCTGCTGCCGAGTTGATCAGTCTTCTATCAGTCAGTTGAATCTCATTGAATCTGAACTAGTTAATGTTGTTTTGTTAAAATAAGACCAGCTACTATTGGCTATAATTTAATACAAACAAAATTAATTGTATTTCTAGCTACAATCTCCAAGCTTCCGGGTAGCAAAGCCGCTACGGTACGTGCGGCGTTACCGTTACTACTGCGCCGGTTGTTACGGATACAGTTACGCTACGCCGCCGTAGCGATAGCTACGTCGCTACGCCGCAGCGTAGCTGCGATCTCAGTTTGTTATTCTTAAAGCCGAGTAAATAATTTACAGAGAAATAGTTCATGAGTTGGTGCGAATTACATACTTTGTCTAATATATAAATGTTTACATACTTCTGAACGTGTTGTAAATGTAGGATCTACAGGTATGCGCTTTTCCGAGGTTTTTTTATAATTCTTAATAAGTTTGCGATTGACCACATCCTGCCTATCAGTACGCTACAAAGTGGTCTAAGATGGGGCACGCTTATAAAGAACGTACCTGTTTACTCCAGATTTAAAGACAACCATATTGTACTTTTCTGGAAACACATAGTCTGGTAGAGAGTTTCATATCCTCGCTATGCGTATAAAAAACTCTGTTTTAGACTTTCGTGGTTGTTTACAACATTACTATTAGTACTCACGGGACATGGCGCATGCAACAGTGCCGAAATATCGGGAACTCAACAAAAACAATAACCGTGGTAAATATCCCGTGAGTACTAATAGTAATGTTAAAAAACTCTCGTCTTAAGCTTCTGAATTCTTCCAAATGGAAAACTAGTCTCTGTAAAAAAAAGTTTAATGTTTTCTCGCAGGATACATTTACCTGTTGTCTGTCGGCGTAGGCAAGTTTAAATTATCGATTTGTAGTCGTTTATCTTTAAGTTGTTGACAATTATTATTTAAGTAACTCGCTTCTTAGTTTCATGTAGTCTGTCTGCACCTTGTGGTGAGGCTTAGCCTGTTTCCATTGCTTGCTAATTGTGGTGACGTTTAGCGTGTTTCCATTAGTTGCCTACTTCTATGTTACAATGACGTACATCATGTTGGTGGCTATTAAATAAAATAAAAAAAATTGGAATCGAAGCACTTGGTGTGTACGCGTGGAATGTCACCAAGTCCGGTTGGCACTAAAGTCGCGATAGTCTGGCCGTCTTTAATTGAAGAGCTGTTCCTCTGCGGAATTGTCTTCTCATCGCTGCAAGATCAGTTTGTTATTCTTAGTTCATTGTTATTTTGCGGAGAAAGGGTAATTAACTATTCACCGGCAAAGAACAAAGGGCTTATTTTGTAATTCCTTTAAGAAAACAACGTTTGCAAACATCGCTGGGATGTTAATGGAAGTAATATTAGTAGGCCTTTATTTAACAAACCTGCCTAGATTTTACAGAACATTTAACAATTTAACATAAAGTTCTTTATGTATATTTTTTTAATTTAATACAATATTTTTCCACGGACTCCGGGGTCCGTGCTTTTTATCAAATTGACAATTATTTTTATAAACTAAAACTAAATATAAAAACTAAAGACTTTACAAAAGGAATATACCATCGAATCCATAGACTATTACAGAGCTAAGTGCTTTTATAGATTATCACACATATATCACACTAATATTATAAAACTAAATGCGAAAGTTTGTATGTGTGTAAGTATGTAAGTAGGAAAGTGTGTAAGTATGTAAGTACGGATTTGGATGAAATTTGGTATAGAGATAGGTTATTCTCTGGATTAACACATAGGCTTTTTGCCCCGGAAAAATATTCCGTTTCGGTAGAATAGCAGGTGAAACCGCGGGGTGTAGCTAGTACTCCTATAAAGTTATATTTTATTAGTAGTAGACTACTTTAATTTCTCTGTGCATAATTCTATTAAATAATTTGAACTGTCAATTATATCGAGCTAATTAATGTAGACGTTTAATTAACGCATTTAACTAGATTTTACAGAACATTTAAGTTGTATTAAATATAGTTGTGACTGCCCCGTTGGCTCAGTTGGTAGTGAACCTACCTTCTGTGTTTGGGGGCGTGGGTTCGATTTCCATCTAGGACAAACATTTATGTGATGAATATTCGTGTTTGTTCTATGTCTGGGTGTTAATATCTATATAAGTATGTATTTAAAAATATCTATGTACGTATATCAGTCTCTGGCAGCCATATTACAAGCTTTGCTTAGTTTGGGGTCAGATGACCGTGTGTGCAATAATGTCCCAGTACAGCTATCTCACTCGCACATGTTTTATTTATTTATCTGATTTATCAATTTATTCCGTCTCAAAGTACAACCTCGTTGGTAACCGGTCACTTTCTCCCCTCAATGAACAATCCTTACCAATATTTAATTTCAGAGGAATATAGCCGCAGTCGTAACAAGACTATTCAATCGAGGTATAACAATTAATATGTTCGTCTCCAGCAAAAAACTTCGTTTGCGCGATTCAGAACTCCAGACAGAACTGCCAATCCATACAATACGTCAAAACATGCACAAAAATGGATGAACGCTATCTACCGAACTGTAGAAAGTAGCTTTGTCTCTCTGTCTGGATGTTTGTCGCGTTGTCACGGGTTAACGGCTGAATGATCATATTACATGGACATAGGATAATTTTATGTCCACGCAAACGAAGTCGCGGGTATTAACCAGTGTGCTATAAATTATTTATTTATTTATTTATTATTAAAACAATACACTATCATTACAGGAGATTTCCTAATACAATAGAGTAGAGTAAATAAATGAAATATAAATGAAATGTTCCTGTAGATTGAACTGCTTAGATACTGGTACCTTTCCCCCGTGTTTTAACCTTCAAAAACAAAATTATAACAAACTTTCTTAAGTACCGGCCGCAGTTCACTTCCTTGTCCAATATCTCTCTTAAGAGGGAGACAAAGGTTTTCGCCTCTCTCACAACAGCGCTCGAATCAATTTTATAACATAACAGCGCGCCTGGTTGACGCGACGTGTGACCAAAATGCTGGCGTTTATTTGGCTCGACGCATAAGCATTGTCATTCAGCGTGGTAATGCCGCCAGCATGCTGGGTACGCTGCCAACTGGTAGTGGGCTTGAACATTTGGATTATCTATAGACCTTTAATGGTCTCTGGATAATTCAACTGTTATTTTTATGTAGTAGGTTAAGTAGTTTAGGTAGTTGTAGTTTGTATGTATTCTGCTTAGTTAATAAAGACACATATAAAAAAAAAAAAAAAATAACGTAGATGTAATTGGCAAAGTTTGAGAAAAAATATCTTTACAATTTTTCTCTATTTTCTTAGATAATATTTTACTAAAACACGTCTTCTCCATTTCGACCTCGTCTGAACTTGAACTTAATTCACATTGGAGACGAGCTTTAAAAAAAATCTTGAAAAATATTAAAACAATAGTCGGAATATCCAACTCAATTTAGCGTGAGTGTATATAATCTTGAACGTGTCTGCGAGAGAGGACGAGAAGCAGTTTCTTCCTCTTAAGCCCGCTTTAGCGTGGCCCGCCGTAACTCCTTCCGGATAATTGCTTTAATCGCAGTGCGTTCATAAAACTCGTTAAGAGTACTCTTCGACCGATACCCAGTTGCATTAGGTGCAAGTTATAAGCAAACAGCGAATCTCTCTGTTTTTGACCGCCTCTAAAAACAAAGACCCCGATGCGAATGATTGAAGGCCTTTGTGTGGTCCGAAATCCACGTTATATTATGTAAAAAGTTTTTGGCGTCAGTCGTCATTATAAATTAGATATTTTCAACGCCATAGTTAAAAAGTACCTCTATGTCGACGTGCTTCATCTTCGACCGCAGCGTCGCTTTTAATCAAGTTGGTAGCCAAATCTAGACCTATTAAAAAAAAACACTTCTAGCAAGCAAATATCGTATAGGCGCTGTCACGACAGCGGATGTAGCTACAGCGATTGTCTTCGTCTTATCTAAGCTGAGCTGTAAGATACTACTTTTCTTAAGAGCCGGCCTATCTCGTTCGCACTTTTGAACCATTCTTTTAAACATACAATTAAAGAGGAGACAAAAAAAATACTGAATATCTTATGTCATTGCCAATATGTTAAAGCATTTTTGATGTCAATATTTCTTATTTTGGGGAAGGAGAAGGACAACTTCTGGAAAAGTTATTTTTTTCTTTCTTCTTTGGTTTTTTATCACTTCTCTGTAATTTTATATTTAATAAATAAATCACAGAAAAGAGAAAGATATTTTTTTTTCTCTTCCGTGAAATAAATATTTCAAAGGTGCGAACGTGATGGCGGAGCGAGCAGGCGAGCCCATTCTTAAATCTGCTTTTCTTTTGACTTAAGCCACAGCACAAAGCGTTAATGGAGTTGCTCGTTAGCCGCAGCTAAAGATTATCAGAGGAATCTGAACGTAATGTGTTTACAATTCATTATTAATAAGACCCCAGGACTGCAGTTTAGGTGTACGAGTTTTGGTTGAATTAGAGAGGGGGCTCATTATGCTGGACTGCGGTAGGCACTGTTGGCGATTTTGCATTAATTAAGCTATGTGAAGTACCGTGCACGTGCATGTAATACACTACATATTCCTAGTAGAGGGTAGTTCACATCGACGTGGTAAATTCACTCATACTGTGAAACTATGCTTTAAGCATTATGAACACTAAGAACAATTTAAGGTATTATCCAGTTTCTGTTGCTATAAAAAGACGTTGGTTCTCTTAAGTACTTGATTTGAGAAATTGATGAACAGCCAAATTTTTTTCATTGCGTATATCAAGAGGGCAGAAAAAGAAGAAAAAAAAAAAAAAAATACGGGTTTTGTTTCCTTTCTTTTTTGTTTTGTATTGCTTTCGAACCTTTCTCAAATTGGTTGCTCAAGCAATTTTTTCACCTTCCTTATTAAAAGAAAATCAATCATTATTTTCATTTAGTATAATATAATCTAAACTTAAATGTACAAACTAAAACTAGAAAAAAAAATAAAAAAAATACTTAAATAAATTAAATCTAAAATATCTACAAATAAAAAACCGCATTTAGGTCGCTGTCTACGGGTAAGGTGTCCAAAAAGCTGGCGACATTACCCCGTTGAATTGCCAAGCTCACCCTTTGACCGATCATTATTTTCTATTTCAAAAAGGATTTGATAAGTATTTCAGTCTTAAGGAAATTTACCCAAAATTTTACATAGTAGATAGTGCTGTGCACTATGCATATTAGAAAAAGCAATGGACGTCTTATGGCTGGTGATGAACCATTGGTACAATTTCTATCAGCTGAAGATAAGACCAAAATCACCTATAAAGAGGGAACATGATGACGTAACAATATTAGTTTGTTCTCGATTACAGGCACCTTCATTTCAATATAAGTTAGCTAAATGAAATGATTAATATCATCCAACTTTACTACATTCAAAGCTTCAAGAACGTCTTCTGACTATGCTATAACATTTACGTCTTAGCGTCCGACATTTTCAATCGCCAATCCCTGCCTGTACCACGATAAGTGAGCCAATGTATGATAATAAAAATTGAAATAATGATAGCACAGTATATTGTCAAATTTACAGCTGTCAAAACGAAAGATGTCAGTGTGACACAATGACGAAAGAAAAAAGAGGACATGTTTCTTGTCACGGCATTTGCGGTACTTTGAATACACAAATGGCGTCAACCTCACCCCCATGGATCTTGACGTCTAAGCTCACCCCTTTCACTAGTGATCTCCTAACACTTCAAAACATTTGACAGTTTTTGACAGCTAACTTTTTTTCTCTCTTATGTTTTGGCTCCACACGTTGTGTATTTAACCAGTGACAAGTATAATATTTCAAGTGAAGTCAAATATTTCACAATGAAAATTGCAAAGCACTCTCGCAGAAGCGATAAAACAAGAATTGAATTGAATTCGTTATAAAAATCCAAATTACGTGCCAACCTACCTCACTGATAAGATATTTTATTGAACGACCACTTGATGTCATCGGAAGCATCGCAGCGAAACGCATCGTAAAAAAAAAAAACTCGAAACGCAGGATCTAATTCATATTTATAATTTATGTTGTTTGTTGGTCAGTGTGGTGGACTAGCTGATGATGATGATGATATTGTTTTACTGGCTGTCGACCGCGGTTTCACCTGCGCTGTGAATACATAGCACTCAGTGATAGTGTTTATTAGTGTTTTTTTTTAGTACGATTGATATTTCTAGAGGTTATCCCCACAAACAAATTAACGAACGAACAAACAAACTTACGAAGATTATCAAGAGATATTTAGCGCGGGGTCGGCAATGAGGAAAGCTATAAATATTAACGCGGTATATTATCGCATAGTCTGATAAGGCTCCAAAACTCGTAACAAAGACCCCAAGACGTGTTAGCTCGTGCCAAAATCTAGTACTAACACAAACTTTGTACTTCTCAAACTGTATTATTCAAATAACAAACTTAGGAATTCTCGGGGCTTTGTACAGCATATTCTTGTCTGACGACAGCGTTTTATGGTCCAACTTTAGCTTAGGAAGACATAAGCAAACTTATACGTGTATAACAACTAAAATTATAAAGTGGAGAAAATAGAAGACCTTACAATGGATTATAGTTTTATCCAGGATTAAAATAGCTAAACAAACTTTAAACAACATGCAGATCGTGGTCGCCACTCAAAAACCTTTCTTCCCCATCGGTTATCGGTTCTTCGAGTGATGTGGCCTGCCCATTGCCACTTCAGCTTGCAAACTCTGAGAGCTATATCGGTGACTTTGGTTCTTTGGCGAATATCCCCGTTTCGGATCTTATCGCGCAAAGAAACTCCGAACATAGCTCTCTCCATTGCCTGCTGTGTGACTCTAAGTTTCTCCAAAAGGCCAGTAGTCAAGGACCACGTAATTGGAGCCTTTCTTAATTAAGCAAAATACAAACAAAATACAACTACTTCAAACTATTTTGCCTACTACATAAAAACAGTTGGATTTTTGCTTAGCGAGACTTAGCTTGACTGAGAGTCGTAGTCGGATATATGGTATACTGTTCATTGGTCTACGCGAACGATGTCGCAGCTAACAGCTAGTTTGTTATAATATTCCGACCACAGCTTTCACGAAGTAAAAACCGATAGTCTCATAGCAGCGGCATTAAACAAGCAATATTCTTCTCAGTCAATTGCGAAAGAACAAAAGTGCATTCTGTTTGTATTTGGGACACGTTGGCTCTTGCTATTCGCAGCTGATAAGGCCTAGGATGTAGTGAGAAGGGGTGAGAACAGCGTAAAAAGCAGCGAATAAAAAAAGAGTACCTGTACATGCAAAGGTTGCCTCATTCAGAGTCATTTTTAGGGTTCCCTAGTACTAAAAGGAGCCTTTATAAGTTCACCATATGCATCTGACTCACTTACAGCCTTATAACTTCCAGTGTTATAAACTTAAGCATGAAATTTTGCAGAACGATAGTCGTAAGTTAGTTCGGTATATTCCTTTTGTAACGCCATTAGTTTTTTTATTCAGTTAAGTAATAGTTGATAAAAATTGTAAAATTTGACAAAAGACACGGACCCTATAGTCTGTGGAGCAAAGATTCATTCAAAAAAATAAATAATGTTAGGTATTTAAAACTTTAACAAATTCTTATAAATAATAAAATTGTTGTTAAAAAATTGTAAGTAAATGTCATAAAGAAACACAAACACTTTATACTAACACTATTCTAAATACAATCTAAACTTAACTATTTAAAATGAAGTTAAGGTTTCCTAGAACATGTTTTATCAGATGTACCGCTTGCAAAGTTGCTTACAATGTGTCTCCTCCCTTGCCATTTCTAAACTATATTATTAATCTCAAAAACTTGTTATTTCCACGTTGATAGATCTTAGTAATAACTTTCTTATAAAATTACTTTTTGAGGTATGCGATAAAATCAGATAAATACTTCAAACGTCCTACGCGTTTACGGAAACCTACTAACCCTACTATATGCATGGCCCGACATGCTCTTAACAAGTTATTCAAAGTTTGAAGATATTTGGACGAATATTTTTTTGTATTGACAGATAACGAAAAAACTATGCTTCTGAAAAATTCAAACTCAGTGATTCTGTAATCTGAAAATACATCGATAATGAGAACATGCGAGTTAAAAAATACATAATTTTAGTACACAATAATCTCGTCCTAACACACTAAGCTATCGCTTCCATTCATTGGTGAAAAATATCTCCCGTTTAATTTCATTTCCGATTCAGTTTATGAAATATCTCCTCCCCAAGTTGATTTCATCACTCTCCCCTGCTTCATGTCATCATCGTTTAATTTTAAACGTGAAATGTCTTCCCGCTAAAGCTTATAACAGTGTTATGATCACGCCATGTGTTCTGCAGGCTGATAGGATACAATAAAGCAGTGTCGCTCGCTGCGTTGTACGTTGCACGTACGTCCCTACACGGCACAGAATAGATGATAACTGCAGTTCGGCACAGTTACTTTATTAGTTGCTGTATTTTAGTAAATTTTTGAAATGATTTTATTTATTGGTAACAAATTCTTAAACGTAACTATAATCATAGTGATATATAATTTATAATATTATTTAGGATGTACAATTATTTATATTCTTAGACAACAGTACATCTTAAATAATATTATAAACGCCAAAGTAACTCTCTTTCTGTCTATCTGTCTGGGTGTTAGTCGCGTTATCACGGCTAAGTAAGTAGGATCGTAACATGTCCTAAATCAGTGATATTTTACTAAATATATTTTTACCTTTAAATGACGCTTTGAATTCGGCTCCGCTGCAGTCTGTTAACAGCCGCCAAAGAGTGCGAAAGAAGATGCGAAAAGTTAGAGGAAAAAGAGATAGCTATAATGAAATTTTGAAATTTGCGGGGTCATTCTAACCCCCGAATACTGAAACGTTTGTTAACTTTGACGACAGATTAACCCCCGAATACTAAAACGTTTGTTAACTTTGACTACAGATTAAGTCTGTTGCTGCCTTTGTCATTTGCTTAGTGCCAGACAAAGGCAGCATTAGAATGAATCTGTTGTCAAAGTTAACAAGCGTTTGAGTGTTCGGGGGAAAGTCTATTGTTGCCTTTGTCATTTGCTTAGTGTCAGACAAAGGCAGTATTAGAATTAATCTGTTGTCAAAATTAACAAACGTTTCAGTATTCGGGGGTAAGTGCATTGAAATTGTATCTCTTGTCCTAAATAGTATTCCCAAAATATACAAAATAAAAAAGTACGACTATAATATATCTGCCAGTTCTACCGCATCATATATGAAGTAAACAAATTTTAACCACCAGGCCACAGATTTAGTAATAGTAAGTTGGGCCGTAAAGCGAACAGTGACCTGGGATTTTATGCCGAATATTGTTCAACTTGTCTGTCTGTATTACCTGTATAAAGAGTCTAATAAGGTACAGTCGGTTTCACAATGATTGGCAGTGAAAGAACTCTAGCTTCGAGTAAATCACACGATATAAATGCGAAAGTTTGTGTGCAAGTATGTTGATAGATAGATAGATAGATAGATAACTATTTATTGTTCACACCAGAAATAACATACAAATGACCAAAAAAAAAAAAACTTAAATCTAGTGTGTATAAACTAAAACTTAAACTAACTTAAAACTATGTATGTGTTTGTTCCCATTCGACTCTGTAACGGCTGAGCGGATTTGAATGAAATTTGGTGTGAAGGTAGCTTATACCCTGGATTAACACATAGGCTCTTTTATCCCGGAAAAATATTCGGATTCTGTAGAAGAACGGGTGAAACCGAGGGGCGCAGCTAGAAAATTATAGTTTCAAGTGCGCGTTATCCATTTGTTACTACTATCTGCTCATCGTGGTTTCACCCACTATCCTGCAGAAGCCACATGTTCCAATCAACAGCACTAGCTATCTGTATACCAAATTTCATCGAGATCCGTTAAGCAATTACTGAGTTGTTTTTTTTTTTCCATCGGAAACAAACACACTTATACACAAACTTACGGATTTGTGAAAACACATTGTAATCACTTTTCTCTCTCTAATATTTTGGCTTCACAGATAGCGCATTTAGTTTTCAAGTTTTGTAATATCTTAAGTGTATCAAAATATTTCTAGTTCGCGGCGAACTGAGACCTCGCCCTATATCCCTATATCTTCACAATCCCTAGACCGATTCAGCTCATATTCGAACTTAAAAATTTTACTGAAATGATCTACTTGCCTACAAAATTTCATGAAGATCGGATCAACGGTTATCATCGGACAAATATACACACAAACATACAAACATACATACAAATGCCGATTTGTCCCAGTAAACTCTGAAACCTCGAGACTACTTAGAGTAATAGTTGACTTCACTCGGTCAACTATTACTCTAAGTAAAGCAAAGTTAGTCTCGGTCTAGTCTAAGTCATGCCCAGTAAAGTGGTCAAGACATTATTACTAGACGTTTCTATTGAGTAAAAATCATGGATACTCGTTCAAATTCATGAACACTTATACCTACTGTCAACTGTTTACACATCAAAACTCGAAATAGCACATGTTTCAGAAAATAATAAAATGAACGATATTTTTTTTACGTTGGAGCCAAACTTCAGTATCAGGCTTACAAAAAAATACGTGAACAAAGCTTTCTGATAAGTAAAACACAGCCTGTCAGACCTAAGTGCTTAATTTGATGTGTTTTTGCAACAAGCCAAATAAAAACTACACCATCTCTTTACTCTGTGACTACGTCATATATTCACAACTCTCATGGGTGAAAACTGAGTTCATAACTTACGCTACAATTTTGCACGATATTACTCCTTAGATGAGAATGTTTAAGGTTGTTTTTTACGTCAAAGTTGTTCCGTTATTAATGATAGGCATGTGTGGCAGTGTGTACTCGCGGTGTGCGAAGGGAAGTCAAGATTTTTATGAATAATTTATGGTGCACGACGTTTTATCGCGGTTCAGAATATGTCAGCGATACCGCTGAGTTTTTCGGTCGTAGGCTAAATACAAAGAACGGGGAATGGGTCTTACTTTTGGATCCGGAGTTCTTTTAGACTGAAAAAACTCATACTCATGTATTATTTCTATTCAATCAATAAACGTGCAACGTAAAACATGTCATATTATACACTGTTTTAGACTTTCTAGGTGGCTTACTACATTAATCTACTACATCGCCTAATGCTCACCTTCCATCTTTTGAGCATAGTGTACGCTGAAAATCAGCCCTGCGTGACCTTTCGGGAGCACGCAGCATAGCGCTGAGCGTACCCCTAATGCCAATCTAGTTTTTGCTTATGCTGCCGTGTCCATTATTATTATTTTTTGTTTTGTTTTTGGCAATAAATATATTCTTATTCTTATTATTCTTATTCTTATTACTATTAGTACTCACGAGACCATCCGCATCTTTTTTTTTGAAAGCAATCCGTTCTACAATGTTAGTGAATACATGTCAATGGACTTCCCAGAATCCTCATTTTTGTACGAACAACAAACGGAGTAAAGCATAATAAGTACCCACCTGTCATGATATATTATTAAATTATTCAAATAATTATTAACTTAGTTTGCCTAGTTAAATTTAATTCTAAACTTAAGTATTTTTTATAATAGTGACTTGCCTGACTTTTTATAATATTTAATGTTATTTATGGCCAATAAATATTTCTGATTTCTGATTTCAGTCTACCCGTGAACATGGCGCATGCAACAGTACCGAAATATCGGGAACTCAACAAAAATAATAACCGTGGTAAATATCCCGTGAGTACTAATAGTAATGTCATATTACGTTTCACGGCTTCATTCTTTGCGAATTAAGTTTACATGTTGTAGTAGCCCACGCACCGGCCCTCGCCACCGTATCGAATGAAGCCGTTCACATAATTGTGATCGGACTTCACTTGGTAAGTTCGTTTGATCATCCTTACTAACCCTTACTTACTAATATTATAATTCAGAGGAATATAGCCGCAGTCGTATGAGGACTAATAAAGCTTCGAGGTATAAAAATGAATAAGTTCGTCTCCAGGAAAAAACTTCGCTTGCGCGATACAAAACTCCATACATTACAACTGTCAGTCCATAAAAAACGTCATAAAATGCCAAAAATGAATCAACGCCATCTAACGAAATAAAGGAAGCAGCTTTGTATATTGTCTGGATGTTTGTCACGTTATCACGGCTAAACGGCTGAAATTTGAACAAGTTTGAAAAAAATCAATTTTTTGAATTTTTTTATAAGAAGTTACTGTATATCACAAAGACGGACATTTGGTCTTGGTCTTTGGTCTTAGCGACTTATTCGTTTTAAATCTGCCATGTTCAAATTTACAATCGCAATTCCAAGCAAACAGTAAAATATTTTTGCTACTACAGTGTACTCTTTTCATTAAAACCCAAGTCATTCATTTGAACTAAACAAAATTGGGCAAAGTCAAAATCGAGAAAGTTTCATCCGACAAAGTAAAACACATTTTACGAAGTGAAATAGGCAAAATTCTCTAACAATGTCTAAAACTGTCCTGCGTACGCCACAGATTTAAAGAAAAGATTACGCAAGCAGCCAGGATTTGAGTCAAACTGCGTGCTTATCTTTTTTGATTCACTTTGAGAGCTGGCATGCTTTTGGCATAGTTTGTTTTATACGGGAAAACTCAATCCTCAATACTCAATACTCAATTCATTTATTGCAAACATTATGTGGATTACATGCAGATCTTAACTAGCATATTTTAAATAGGTAAATCATAATGACCCTGATTGGGTATGGCAATATCGTGCGGAGCGGGTCAATCTATTCCATAATTGTCTTATCTCTCAAAAATTCGTCTAGGGTATATAGTAGGATTTCGCGGTTTTTTTTTTTCTCACGTTTTGCGTATGAGAAAATGGTTTTATGTAAGAATGTGAATGAAAATGGAATGAATTATTTTATATATATATGTATATTATTATTACCGTCTAACCCCAAAAACTTTGTATATTTTTTTTTTTCTAACGCGACTACATTTTTTATCTTTGGGCAAAGAAAATCAACACGAGAAAAATAATAATCTTATACGAAAAAGTGTACCCCGAAAAATATGCTTTTAAGCATATTTTTTGGCAATTACGTATTTATAGTCCAAACCACTATGAAAGCCGATAAATATATTGTTAATATAGACCCATAGTATTGGTTTTAACCCGCAATTTAACACTTAGGTTAAATTAGATTGAAATATACAACGTAATTATTTTTTTCAAATATTACCTTTTCAACGCTGAATGTTTTTTGATCTGTAGGTGGTGGGTTCGATTCCCACCCAGGACAAACATTTTTGTGATGAACATGGATGTTTGTTCTTTGTCTGGGTGATTCTATGTATTCTATGTATGTATTTACTAAAAGAAAAAGTATTTATGTATTCTATCAGTTATCTAGCTCCCATAGTACAAGCTTGCTTAGTTTGGGGCTAGATGGCGCTGTGTGAAAAACGTCCACCAATATTTATTTATTATTACCTTCAAAATGGCGCTTTGAATTGGGCTCCGCAGCAGTCTGTTTACAGCTCATTGTAATCTACCAACCCAGTTACGCCAGAGTGCGAAAGAAGATGCGAAAAGTAAGAGAGTAAAAGCGATAGCAATTTATAAATCTGTCTTATAAAATACAGATTTTGCGCGGCTATTTTATAGCGGGCTTTTTTAAAGGACGCTAAAATCTTGCAAAAAAATGCGTAAACTATCAGTGCCGAAAAAATTATGTTAAGTGTGCTAGTCTGTCGTATCATATATTAATTTCTACCTAGCGTAATGTACAATATTTAGTCGTATGCGTAAGCACTTAGATCCTGTACTTATTCAACAACATTATTTTCCGAAGTTACGTCATCCATCACGTCTATATCTGAGTCAGGAGCCTATTATTCAGTACCTTCGCATACTACAGGGGCCTATTTACCTACTCGCGTATTTTCCTCAAGGTAAGGGAGTAGGGGACAGTGGGGTAACGGGGGGGGGGGGGGTCGTTGTCAACTCGCGTTTGTGTTATTTAAAGCAGGGATTTTATTTTTTATCTCCGTATCCGAGGTATTTAAAGAACACGCCCATAAATTATTGAGAGCATTTTTCGAAGATGAATTGGGGTTGTCAGTTTTAATATTTAAAAAGATTTGCCGATGAATTCTTAAACGAGTTTTGAGAAGAGTTTGGTATAAATGAATACTTTATTTAGCCTACCTACCAGATTTGTTTGTAGTTTTTATGTGATTTTTGTATTGATACTTGGTTGTATAGAACTAGCAATGATATGATAATACATAGGCGTATTGTATTCGTATACTCCACTAGAATGGTGCCAACTTAATACTCGTCAAATATTGGTGGGTTAAGAGGTAACTCTAGGAGGTCTATTCTATACAAACATATTCCCCTGTCTCCTCCCTGAATAATGATAATGCAGTAAAAAAAGCCGCATTTTTCATAAGTCGCTGTGATGGTGGATTTTTTGGTAAAAAAAACAGCATGGCAAAAAAAAAAAATTGTGTGGTGTCATTATTCAGGAAGGAAATGGGGGAATAAGTTTGTATTCGTGCTAGTTTTTTCTTTTATTTTTTGTTCAAAAAACCCTTCAAAAACATCAACAGAATAACATAAACATGATTTTCAAATACAACCAAGATGCTCACGGTTCCCGCTTGTATTGATACGCTTCGAATAAAGTAAAATGTAGCAAGTAAGAAAATTTTGAACTTAAAAGTGCTCATCTTGTTTCAGTTGCTCACCCCCGAATACTGAAACGTTTGTTAACTTTGACGACAGATTAAGACTAATGCTGTCTTTGTCGTTTGCTTAGTGCCAGGCAAAGGCGGTATTAGAATTAATCTGTTGTCAAAGTTAACAAACGTTTCAGTATTCGGGGGAAAATCTGTCAGTCTGTGAAAAGTGCGAGACGTACGTTCGAATGTCAAATGGTTCGAGAACGACAACAGGCGTCCCTTTTTCTCTCGTAGATATTATAATCATTATATCTTTTTTGTTAAAAATGTATACATATTTTTAATAACTTATTGAAGCCTAAGTTCGATTGTTTTGACTTGTTATTTTTAAGGAAGTTGTGTGGTTAGGGCGCGTCCATACATTTTGCTTTGGTCGAGTTACATACAAGCTGTGAGTTATTAGTCTACAGTCTGATTTTGGCAACAAAGTCAACGAAAAACAATTAAAAAACACACATATAATAAAAAGCGAAACATTTTTGCAGGCTATATCGAATCTCATGACAAAAATGAAAAAAATAGTCACATTCAGCGAAATATTTCAACACGAAAAATTGGTTCAATTTGCAGTAGATCAGCAAGCGCAGTCCCAATGCTCTAATGAGGACGAATAATTACAAAATTGGTGTCATTCAGCACATAATCGTCTTTCAAAGTGACAGAAGCTGGCATTTTGCCACTTTGGAAAGGTGTCGCGGAAAAAGTGGCAAAATAAGCATCATTATGCCTTTCGACGTTTCCTACCGTCGGATCACCTTTTTTTGACCGAGCGAAGAGAAGGTCTCAGAGTTTACTGGGACAAATCGGCATTTGTATATATGTTTGTATGTTTGTGTGTATATTTGTCCGATGTTAACTTGCGAACCGTTGATCCGATCTGCATGAAATTTTGTAGGCAAGTAGTTCATTTCAATACAATTTTTAGGTTTGAATATGAGCTGAATCGGTCCAGGGGTTGTGAAGATATAGGGATCGCGAGGTCTCAGTTCGGCGCGAACTACTAGTTTTAATATTATTTATAGGCTTGCGTTTGACTTTCATCACGTCTGATGGTAAACGAGGATGCAGTCTACGATGGAGCACGCTTGCCTAGAAGAATACCCCAGCCAATTTAGCGTTTGACCCGGAAGTAATTAATAATAGGTTTTTTTTTTCGGTAAACAGCAAACAGCAGTTCAAAACAATGCGCGGCAATGCACTGTGCTCGTCACCCTGAGATGTTAGATGTAAAATCTCTGTATGCCCGGTAATTACGCTGGAAACATTGCCTTTCAATCCGGAACACAGTAATGCTTGCACACTACTGCTTAGCGGTTGAACAAGTGGCAAACGTGTGGTACTTCCCCAGGCGGACTCTGCAAGAGAGCCCTACCACTAATAATTGTAGATCCAACCTCTGATTAAGATGAGAGGTATTGTATATTAATATAATATTGTATACTAATTATATACAATAATTAAACAAAATGCGTATCCGGAACACACTCAAATTTTTCCAATTTGCAATATCGTCTCTATTTGCGCTATATTAGAGGTGTATAGTGAGTCGTCGGCGACGATAATGTATTATGGCTCAAACATATATATTTTTTTTATGTTCCGTACCTCCAGACTGTTTAGCTTAATGTAATATTGATTCAAAGTCAGCAAATTATACCAAACACAATTTAATATTTATGTTTTGAATTATGTCCGGGTCCTCCATACTAACTAACCCCCGATACTGAAACGTTTAACTTTATTGCTGTCATTGTCATTTGCTTAGTGCCAGACAAAGGCAGTATTAGAATTTATCTGTTGTCAAAGTAAACAAACGTTTCAGTATCGGGGGTAGGTCCCGTAACTTGACTGGGCTAGATTGGTGCAAAGTTTGCTTTATTGCAATTTGAAAAATTTATGTTGGGCCAAAATTATCAGAATTGCAGGTCTGTAACTTATGCCGTGCATGTAAGAACCGGACACCTGCAACGTACTCGGAAGGACGGACGGAAAGCCGACTGCACCAAAGCTACTTTTGGTCTCTGGGTACGGAACACTAAAAATAAAATCGAGCCTTTTTCGGAAAGATAAGATAAGATAAGATAATTTTATTCAACGGCTGAATTACAAACATCATATAAATAAATATAGGAGCTGTGCATCACACCGTATTTCGTCATTAATACAATTTCAATAATCAATTTCAAATAACCTAATAAATTTAATATAATATAATTAATTCAAAGTCGCCAACAGGGTTGTTATAATTGTTTTAGACAAGTGACAATATTTTTTTTCTTTTTTTTTGGGTACTTGCCTTTATTAACTAAGAAAAATACATACAAACTACAACTCCTTAAACTACTTAGCCTACTACATAAAAATAACAGTTGAATTATCCAGAGACCATTAAAGGTTTTGACGCGACGCGTGACCAAAATGCTGGCGTTTATTTGGCTCAACGTATAAGCATTGCCATTCAGCGTGGTAGTGCCGCCAGCATGCTGGGTATGCTGCCAACTGGTAGTGGGCTTGAACATTTGGATTATCTATAGATAATTCAACTGTTATTTTTATGTAATAGGCTAAATAGTTTAGGTAAATGTAGTTTGTATGTATTTTGCTTAGTTAATAAAGGCAGTGACAAATTGTAAAGTAGATATCAACCCACCTTCTTGCTTACTTACTTAAGAAGAAAAGTTATTTAAAAAGTGCTACAGCTCTACTTCCTAACTCCCGGTTACTGGTTCCAAATCGAAGTTTAGTTCCCAAACTGGGCACTAAACCAGCCGTTAACGGCGCACTGCCTGCTTATCTCGAATCTTTAACGACTTCACACATTAACTGCCGATAGCGAACGATATCTTTATTCTTAACGGTACACTGTTTTGCGATCGTATACATGGAGAGAGCTAGTTTGAAGAGGTTGATATGGCTTTTTTGACGAGCGTAAGATACGAATTTTTGACCGAGCGAAGCGAGGTCTCAGAGTTTACGGGTACAAATCGGCATTTGTAGGTATGTTTGTAAATTTGTCCGATGATAACTTGCGAACCGTTGATCCGATCTTCATGAAATTTTGTAGGCAAGTAGTTCATTTTTCAATTTCTAAGTTCAAATATGAGCTGAATCGGTCCAAGGGTTGTGAAGATATAGGGGTCGCGAGTTCTCAGTTCGGCGCGAACTACTAGTGGGCAGTGGAGAAGAGGTAGGACATCGTAAATGTGCAGTCAACATTAAATTTGTTCCCAAAGTTATTTGCAAGTTAAGTTGTTTTATAAAAGGTATGCTAAGCAGCAAGGGGCTGATAGTACTCACAATTGTGAACAACTTTTACTATGGGACCAACACTGAAAACGAGAAAATATATATAGCTGTTCCATATATTTTGTAGAGTGTTATTGACATTTTTCTATGAAACAGCAGTTTTTTTTAACTCAATTTCAGGATTGGTGCCATAGTAAAAGTTGTTCATATATATAAGTACTACGAGCCCTTTTCGGCTTAGTATACCCTTTCTTTTTAACCCTGTATGTAATGGCAGAATGTTTAACGTATTGTGAAAAATCGTATATAGACAGTCCAGTATTCTAGGCTGGACTTTCTGCGCTGTCTATATAAATGTTATATTATTTTCATTAATCATAAATTTCTTATTTTATTTTTATTGTTTGAGATTTATCTGAAATTTAATCTGTGGACATATTATTATTTTTAGTTTTAATTTTATTTGACATATTTTGTTTTGATTTTATTTAGTTTATTGGTTGGTTTTTTTTTTCAATTTTTTTTATTTCTGTAGCGTAATTCGTGTTCAGTGCTAATTGATGTAAATAAATAAATTTAGAAATCCTGCTTGATCGGTTTGATCGCCCAAGCCAAGTACAACCGAGGTCTCCTGAGCTTGCCAATTTGTTGCGAGATTATTAAATGAAAGTGCGGTGAACAAACGTTATGTTAAGGTGCAACGTTTCACTCAGCTTGCGTTTTTTTTTTCAATTACAGCTTAATTACTCATCGTAGGTTCACGAAGACTAATTTTGTGATAATTAATAGATTGTTTCAAAAAAATTACACCAAACAAAAATTCAAGTTGAAAGCTAGTATAAGTTTGGGCATTTGTCACTAAACCAAAAACCAAGATGAAAATCAGCTTATTGATTTGTAGCTAAACCCAATGTTATCTAGGTGATCATTTAACCCGTAGTTTCTTAAAACAACTTATTTATTGGCGCAAAATTGGTTTCCATAGATCCACGATGAGTAATTAAGCTGTAGTTGACAAAAAACGCAAGAAAATTTGAATTTCACGCGATGAGCGAAACGTTGCACCTTAAATGAGTGCGAGTGGAATTTTATCGAAGTGCTTGTTTTTCATTATTTTTTTAAAATTGTTATTAAAAAATAGAGGAGTAAGTAGTTTGTAGAAGACCACTTATAACTACATTTTCGTCAGTAAATTATACTTTAATATTATAAGTTTGCTATAGATTTTTTGTTGCCAGGTTAGAATTGTTAATGTCTTTATTTGTAAAGTGAAAGATAAATTAATCACATTTGGTGACCTTTATCAAGGAATCTTCCTTTCCTTTTTTTTCCTTTAGGAAGGTCACCGAATGTGATCGAAACTATAGTCGGAATAACCGACTCAATTTAACGTGAGTATTCCGTTTTATTAAAACAAAATGCGTCAAAACCACGTCAGTTTTCATAGTAAAATAATAATAAAAATGATTTTACTATGAAAACTGACGTGGTTTTTATAAATTTACGTTTTGATAGTGCAAGGCAAGACGAGGTCACGCGCGCGTCTCGCTGAGCATTCCTTGATAAAGGTCACCGAATGTGATCGAAACTATAGACGGAATAACCGACTCAATTTAACGTGAGTATTCCCGTTTTATTAAAACAAAAAATAAAAATGATTATTATTGTCTCATCCAAAAAAAAAACTATCTCTGAGAACAACCATGTAAAACTATAAAAGTTACCATCACGACATTCCCATTGTCGCTAGATGCTTCAAAGAATGTGCCACTTGTTAATAACAATAAAAGCTTATGGTATTATGGAACGCATTTGAGATTCCGAGGGCTGAACTTAGTGGTTACACGTAACATGTTATGTTACGCGATAGTTATCCAGCCGCATCACACCCATGTGGCGTTTTGTAAGGAAGTGAAGCCCAGAATGTAATAATAGAAACTATGAGTATTTTGAACTTATGTAATGTGCGTAAACGGGGTTAGGTTGGTGCTTAAACTAGCTTATACGTTATAACCGACCGCAACCGACGTTATACAACTATTTCGGGATCCTTACCAAAACACAATCCTAACTAATATTATATATAAATTCGAAACTAACTCTGTCTCTCTGTCTCTATGTCTGGGTGTTTGTCGCGTTGCGAATGTGGATACCGCGACAAACTTACTGTAGCTTTGCGGTAATCCATTTCTTAAAAAAAATATGTAACTGTGTAATGAATAAAAGAATAAAAAAAAAAATATAACAAACGCGGCTAAGCTACTCAAAGGATCGAACTGAATTTTTTGCATAGATATAGCTGGGTCGGAAACGGATGTAGGCTAGTTAGCTTTGACGTAGGTACTCTTTTTTGTAGTCGCGGGTAATACTAGTTTAATATATAAATATAGGTACATACCTAAAATCCGCTGGATCCAAAGCAGTTGTGTAGGATACCAAAAAAAAATTAGGGAATTAAATTATCAAAACTCCCAAATTCCCGGAGTAGCAACTCACCAACAAAATCTCATCCACTGTAATTGAGCTATCATGAAAATATCTCAATGCTTACTGGCTGAAATAACTACGTCAAATTTAAAAAGTAGGCTGCGTTGATTGTTGAGAATTTTTCCGCCTAAAATAATTGTTAGTGAAAATTAGGGCGAAATTCACTAAATTTGAATTCAATTACTACTTCAGTTTTTTTTTTTTTTTAAATTTTGAGTATGACCAAAATCGGCGTTGAGAAGAAACATACAGCGAGGACCCAGTCCCCAGAATAACTAGTTATATACCGTATGTCCTAATATTGCGAACCACCGAAGGACGAGCAGCACCGTCCTCATAGTAAACGTGGAACTTTCTGAGATCTCCAATCAGTGTGGGAATTTTGGCAAAATCAGTAAGGAGGCTTCGTTCCAAAAAAATATATTTTGATTTAGATATCCTATCTAGGTGTAAACCATTTAAATTATTTATGAAATCTAAGGTCATATAATTGTCTAACTAATTTTGTGAACCAGGAAAATCGCAAACAAAGTCATAATTAATTAAACATAAAGAATGTCTAATTTAAAGCCCATCCCACAAATCACAAACGCCTAATCAACGGCTTGTCAGAACGCCTAATTCCGTAAAAGCGGCTTCGTATAAAAGCAAAATAACGCACTTATCTCATAAAAACAACAACTCAGCAATCCGTCTTTCGTTTATCCCATCAATTAGGCTCTACGCTCAATAATCACGAGGCGACAAAATAATGTTCACAAGCTGATTGTGGTAGCAGTATAGCTACTTCAAAGAATCATATCAGTTAATATAAGGTGCGGCTTGTACTTAGCAGGCCATGGGTGAGAACCACAGGAGTTCGAGGTCGGTCATGTTTGTAAACGGTGAGTGTTCTGCGACCCTCAAGCCGCGTGCCAAGCGTAGGGATTATAGCATCCCTCTTAAGGGCTTCCTTCAGGCTCAGCAGTGGACGTCTTCTAGTTTATGATGATGATGATGAGGACATGGGGCAACAGCGGTCTCTTTAAAGAGCAGGTGATCTTTTGTATGCCATTAAATGACGGAGCGATCAAGTCACTCGCTTGATAGAGAGCGTCAAGCTTCATCATAACAGTTCACTGTTAAGTTTAAAACCATTCGCGGCAACAGACTGCGCTCGACTCCCAGAGGTGTAAAATCCCTTTATGCCCAGTAATTTAATTGGGAAAGTGCCCTTCCATTCGGGAAACAATAGATTTTCACAATTCTGCTTGGCGGTTGAATAGCTATCAAAACTGTGGTACTCCCTCAAGGGTCGTCTGCAAAAAAGTCGTACCACAACAAAAATTATAGTCTAATTCAATATGAAACGTTTTGATTTCCGGACTGTCTCTCGACAGTCAGGATAGCTCTTTGGCTCATACAAACAAACTTATTTTTGTTTTTTTTTTGCAGTTTCACGTATTTTTCGCAATTAAAAAAAACTGTTCGTCCTCCTAATAGACTAGTTCTACCGTTTGGACTGAGGTACTGAGGACTTTGGTACTTCGCCAGGCGGATTCTGCAAGAGAGCACTACAAAAAAATCATTATTTTCAAGTCCCCAGGCGGATTCTGCAAGAGAGCACTACAAAAAAATCATTATTTTCAAGTCGGCAAAAATACCATAACCGTAAACTGGAATCCACAAATCACACCCTAGATTCTGCATTCAGGACGCTCGAAGCTCACCACGCATCAGTCTAAATACACTTATAATAAACAAAAATACTCTGATTGGTTGATTATTAGGCGCGAGTAGGCGTAGCCTTGAGGTAGCCAATGCATGCTTGGTCGCACTCCACGCGACCCGCGCCTTCCTCAAACTTTGGTGACTTTTTGTAGGAACAACGAATCCCGTAACGCGGTATCTAGTGTGATCTGTGCCAGAATCTTATGTCCACTGCTGAACAAACCCCACCCCACACTGAAAAACAGTCTGCCATTTGCATCCCTAATATCAAAATGTCGAACATACCATACTGTTTCTAAATTATACGGTGGCAATAAGTACTCAAGGCGTCCCCATTACAAATAATTTCATGTACGCACGGCTTGCGATTAATTCACGCTATCGGGCTATACCTCGATCTTGAGAAACTCGTCAAAATGGCTTCTGTGACAGATGAAGGTTGTAAAGTTTATCTGAGATAGAAGCGATTTGAGAAACATGTTTTATAGAACCAAGCTTTCAAGAGCTAAATAGACAATTAAATTAATTAATAGACAATTAATAGACACTAAACGCAATTAAGCTATCGCTGTCTTTTACTAAATAGAAACAAGATAGAGATGGCATGAATTATAGTGTTGTCAAATTAGTCAGATCTTAGTTCTCCATACAAACTTAGACGAGACCGTAGCGGGTACCGATTTAAAACAAGTTTTAAGTGTCGCTAGTGTACGTTTTTCTTCGCGGCTTTAATCGGTAAACTCGTTTGAAAGAACTAAAATGCATGCTATCTATTTCTTGTGTTTCTATTAGTAAAAGACAGCAATAGCACTAAGTTTGGCTTAGCGGGAATCGATGACATTATAGCCCATATAATTAACTTAAGCTTGCCCGCACGGATTCGCTCGCATACGCTACTACAGTAAATTAATAATCACCCCATTTCAGCTCTTTATGGGTTGATTTTATAGAAATCATGAGACATGCCCGTTTTGAGGTAGAGTTTCGAAAAGTCCGTTCTTATTGTCCGTCTAGACCATTTGAAGAGTGTTGGGTCCACATTTCACATCTCAGTCACGAGAGGATTGGTCTGTGCGTTGATTCCTAGAAAAAATCTTGTAATTTTATATATACGGGGTAACTTTTTAAGTAGTGCGCAAGTTTTGTGTACTTAAGTATTCAAACTCCTCTTCCTATTACATAAAGTATAAGTTATAATTGCGATTAAACATGATAATTATTTCAATAAAAGATGCAAAGTATGAAATAAGTTAATAATAAAGTTCTGATACACGTTTACTCAATATGGCCGCAGAAAGACAATCGGAAGCAAATGTCTGGTAAAAAAATGAGACTGAACATGTATGAAACGTGTACTAGAAATAATGGCGGCTATCCGCTGTCTTGCCCTATCGATGGCTTGACCCTATCGCACTATCTCTATCGTTATTCAGTTCTAGTATATGTTTCATACAACCGCCTTTTTTCATTTTTTCTATGGAACCTCCCGTCTTTTAAACGTAGTAATGGTATTCTCTTTGGAGAAAGAGGACTTGCTGATACAAATTAAATCTGTAACTTATAAACTTCTGAAAGTATCTCCACAGTAAAAAGTAGTTCGAATAATTTATCTGAAACATAATGCTAATTAATTAATTTGAGATTTGTAAAGATATAAACTCCAAAAGTCGTTCATAACGCAGTAGAAACTATTGCCCACTTGTATTATCCTCTGCGCCGGCAGCTGCGAAACGCGGGCTTTAATTAACTTTGCTATGATTAATTACTGCTAATATACACTGGGAACGAAAGCAAGATGGAAACGCGATGTATTTTAATTAATTTAATCAAAAAACTGACTTTTATTCCCGAGTGAAATAAACGACTAGAAATTCTGTCACTGATTTTTATGGCTAAATTTTATTAGCAGTAGTTTGCGCCGAACTGAGACCTCTCAACCCCTATAACTTCACAACCTCTGGACCAATTTTACGTATACTAGAACCTAAAAATTGTATTATCATGTCTGACTGAGTAGCCCCCGAATACTGAAACTTTGTTAACTTTGACGACAGATTAATGCTATTGCTGCCTTTGTCATTTGCTTAGTGCCAGACAAAGGCAGTATTAGAATTAATCTGTTGTCAAAGTTAACAAACTTTTCAGTATTCGGGGGTTAGTCTACAATTTCACGTAAAATAAATGTTGTTTGATTTGTTAGGGGTCTCCCGTGCCCGCAGATCACAGAATCGACAGGATTGTATGAATTTTAGACTAAGTTTGACTAGTTCAATAAATACTAATTTGAACCACAGAGTCGGCTTCAGAAGTTAGTAGCAGATAACCTGAAAATAAGCTCATTGTGGACAAGCGAGGGCACGGCAAACCCAATAGCAGGCATCGAGCCAAGTAATTTAACGATTCCTCTGGATTAATTATACTGTTTTATATTTATTGTAACTATTTTATTGCCTGGGAAGCTGGTCCGTAGTTTAAGGATTACAGGCTTAACAAATATACTCGTACCTATTATCAAAAAGCGTTTGGCTTTGATACCTGCAGGGGGAAGCAAAGTCAAATCTAACGTCACCTAGGAATCCGATATTGGTGAAGCCGTTTAGGTTATAGAACTTCTTAAAACACACAAAAATAGTTACGTACACCCCAAAAACATTACCCTCCTTCCTGTGCAATCGGGTAAAAACAAAATACCCGACTGTAAAATGTAGCCTATGTCACTCCAGCAGGCGTAGCGTGCGCGCCGCGACAAAATGTTCTCTACTCTTTATGTCGTGAAAAGTGAGACAAACGTATACATAATCGTAGCCGTGTCCTGTTCTTGCGGAACAAAAAGATTTTGTCGCGCTGCGCATGCTAGCCCTGCTGACATATCTGAAGAGGAATCTAACGAAAGCTCACTCGTCAAAATCGGTCAAGCCGTTTAGGCTACAGCAGGTAGGAACAGACATGCATACATATTTACTTACATATTTATTTATTTATTTTTATAACGGGCAAGCTTAATATCTAAGCATAATACATACAAACTATATGTATCTAAACTACTTATCCTACTACATAACAATAGAAGTTGGTTTACCCAGAGACCATTAATGGTCTGTAGATAATCCAAATGTTCAAGCACGCTACCAGTTGACAGCGTACCCAGTAACATACCAAATAATATACACCCCAAAAACATTTCCGATATGTCAATATGTACGTTGGCTTCATTTAAAAAAAAAAAAAAAGGTCGTACGGGAATCGGTTTTAAATAGACTTAATTTGTAAAAAACCTAAAACTTTTGAACCTTCAATGGTATCTGGGTAATCTAAATGTTAGTTTTATGTACTACTTAGGCTTAGCTTACTTAGTTTTTTACCCGACTACCCAAGAAGGATGTTTTTGGGGTGTATGTAGGAAAGTATGTTATGTATGTTTTTGTTTTTTTTCTATAATTATGACGTCCTGCAAACAACCAAACATTTCACGATCAGCTTTAGAAAAGCCGCCGACTGTGTGTTTGATCTTAAAACGTGTAATTTTAAGTGTTTTTAAGTGTCTTTTCTCTAATGGGGTTGAGATTAAATATATAATCTCATTTGAAACCGCCGATGTAAGGGATTACATCTTTACGCGATCTTTTAGATTAGATTAAAAAAGACTAAAGATTTAAAACTAGTGTAAGAACTGGCGGCCTTATCGCTGAAAGCGATCTCTTCCAGGCTATTACCAATTATCTTTTCCGTGTGTATATTAAAAAAAAAAAATTATTTAAAACCGTCATGCAGACGATTTCAAAAAAAAATACTTTGTTTTAGTAAATATGCGGTTGGATCTCGGGCAACAAACGAAATACAGGCCAAGACAAAAACGAATCTTCTAATTTCACATTATCAGTTTAATCCTAAGCGGAACGCCACCCGACCCAGCTCACTGAATATAGCCTACAGCACAAATATATCAACACAGCGTTTCGAAGTATCCGCTATACATTCATAGACTTAATAAATATTGCTTCGTAAGGACAGGGCCAGATGAGCATTTCCAATCGTTCCAACTCAGCGCTGCGACCTATTTAGTACGCTGTATAGTATTTAGCTGTAAATGTTTTTTGGTACTAGTGAGAAAGCACTCGCACGTTGACTGTGTTGGTGAGCAGTCGTTGCACTTGAGAGCAATGCGACGTAGTTAGTAGAGACAGAAAGAGATTTTGCTTATTTTCAGAGTCTCATAGCGAACCATAGTTTTGTCGTGTCTGTCTGTCTGTATGTCTCGGTCCTTTTACTAAGACTATAAGGACAGCGCTGTATAGATGTTTATACACCCGCTACCAGGAAAAATAATGTGAAATTAATATTGTTTTTCTTACAATTACTTTTAAAATTAAATTTAGTACTAACATTAACTTGATTGGCTACATCTTTTAAACTACAATACTATAGTATTATAGTACTATTGTTGACCGAGCGAAGCGAAGGTCTCAGAGTTTACTGGGACCACAGATACTTGGACAAATCGGGATTTGTATGTATGTTTGTATGCTTGTGTGTATTGATTTGTCCGATGATAACTTGCAAACCGTTGATCCGATCTTCATGAAATTTTGTAGGCAAGTAGTTTATTTCAATACAATTTTTAAGTTCAAATATGAGCTGAATCGGTCCAGGGGTTGTGAAGATATAGGTCGCGAGGTCTCCGTTCGGCGCGAACTACTACTACTATAAAGTTTAAGAAATGATATAGCCACCCAAGTTAATTAACCTTATTAAGAACTAGTTGTTAAAGTCGGCTCGGTGGTCGGGTGGACTTAAAAAAAAAGTATCCTTTACCCAACTTTATGATATGCAGTAAATCCTTATCAAATTTTATCAAGATCGCTTCAGCCGCTTAGGCGTGATAATGCGACAAACATCACATAGGGAGACAAAGTTACTTCCTATAGGAAACTTCCCTAGATGGCGTTGATCCATTTTTTAGCATTTTTTGACGTTTTGTATGGACTGACAGTTGTAATGTAATTAACAATAACGGTTTTTTATAAAAGCTTGACAAGAAAAAAAAAATGTCACAAATAAATATTTTTTTATAAAACTTATGTGGGACACAAATGTTGTAATGGGCATATCCAATATCCATGCTTTTAAGATCTTTATACAGAGTAGTCACAATTTCATGACAGTGCAAAACGCTGAACGTTATACGGAAGGTAGAAAACGGAACTCCTCAGAAACTAACAGTAGATTGATGGAGTTTGGACTCATTTCGATCAGCTTACCGTACCATTAACGGTTTTTATAAAAGCTTGTCTGGTTTTTTTTTTTTACAAAATCTTTTTGATATATAAAACTTGTGTGGTAAACAGACAAACTTAATACCTTTATCCTTGGCTGTCATACGAGCCCTTGCATGTTTAGGGGCGATAGGTGTTCCTGGACAAAGACGGCAGTTTTGATTTCGCTTGCACTGCCAATGGCCAATGTTCCAATGGCCAATGTTCCAATGGCCAATGTTCTAATGGGCATATCCATGCTTTTGAGATCTTTATACAGAGTGGTCACAGTTTCATGACAGTGCAAAACGCTGAGCGTGCGTAATAGGTCCTCCATCGAGCCGGATTATCCTCGGAGCTACTATGACTAATGATCAGATTCAATGGACGCTGCCGAATGTGCAAGTGTGCAGGTAATAGTTTCCAATGGTCGAGAACTACTGATTAGATAAATGGTGAAGTTTGGAGAGAAGATTAGAAGCGTTGTTATTATTATTTTACTAATTGATTGATTATTATTATTATACTTTATTAATTGATTATTGTTGACATATGTTTTTATTTTTATTAATTTATTTTTATTGAGTTATGTAATTTCTCTTCTTTGTTTTTTATTTTATTTGATTTGACATGAATTTACCAATGTACTTACTTATATTTGCTATTTTTTTTTTTTTTTTTTTTTTTTTTAAAATGTAAAACAAATAGAAACTGACGTGTGATCAATGGTTATGAATAAATGAGATTGAGATTAATTGTATTCAGGTATAGAAGTAGTCAGATAGTGAAGTAGTAGTAGTGGATAGTTTTCGGATATAGTTTGTTATTTGTGTTTTTGACCGAGCGAAGCGATGATCTCAGAGTCTGCGAGACCAAAATGGCGTTTTTCATCATCATCATCTTCATCGTTGATCTGCCAAATAATTGCGAAAGTGTGTTTTTTGGGTTTGTTAGTTATAAATATATAAATATTGGTGGACGTATTTCACACAGCGCCATCTAGCCCCAAACTAAGGAAGCTTGTACTATGGGAACCAGATAACTGATAGAATACATAAATACTTTTTTTTGTTGTAAATACATACATAGATACAAAGAAACACACAGACATAGAACAAACATCCATGCTCATCGCATAAATGTTTGTCCTGGGTGGGAATCGAACTCACAACCTACAGCTCAGATGTCGGAAATCCTCCCAACTGAGCCACAAGGCTATTCAAGTTCCTTTGCTCTTTCACGCAACAACAGAGCAACGGATCCACCTGAATTATTGCAGTTTTTAAGGATTGAAGCATAGGCTTTTTATCTCGAAAAAACTTACGGTTTCTGAGGGATCATGCAGGCGGGTGAAACCGCAGGGCGCACTTAGTAAGTTATAAAAGTGTGTGTGAGAGAGTGAATATGTTTGTTAATTCATCACGCTGAAAGGCTGAACGAGTTGTATGAAATTTGGAATACGGCAGCTTTTGTCCTGGATTAGCACATAGATTACTTTTCAGCGAAAAAAAATACGGTTCCTGTACAATGGCGGGTTAAGACGCGGGGCACAGCTAGTAACAAATATTACTATCCCTAAAATCGCTATAGGCGATAAGGCCACCCATTATATGCCGGATATTTTATTAATGTTTAATTTTAATTGTATTTTCGGTGTTTAATAAAGTTAAATTGTATTGTATTGTAAAATTGGACAGACAGGTACAAAATACAATCAATTATTGTATAATTATCAATGTACATTTCAAAGTAAATTCTCGCTTTGTATCGAACAGTATTTACTTAACATTAATTTCGTGTATGTGTGTATGTCATACGAGATTAGGTACAGGCACTGATTTTGATTACTAACCATTTACCACGGAACATAATCCATACCACTCACTGCGTTTTGTGAAAACAGTATGGACGGTTCTCTACCCCAAGGTTATAAGGTTATAGGTCGTGTGTCGGGTCGCCCTCTTCCCTCCAATATGGTTGCGGAGAGCGATGGCTGGCGCACGCGTCATTTCGTGAACGGGTGCTGCTTGCGGGAGCTGGATGCTCGGAGTATATACGTGTGATATACGTAAATCTAGTAAATAATGTCAGTTCGGTATATTCCTTCTGTAACGCCATTAGTTTTATTAGGTTAAGTTATAGTTGATAAAAATTATATTGTATAAATATAATAATTGTGTATAATTTGACAAAAGGCACGGACCCCAGAGTCTGTGGAGCAAAGCTTTATTATATAATAATAATATTTTTTTAAACGGTTATAAACACAATAATTCCAAGGAAAACATTCAATTTCAAATCATTGAATGAAATGTATCATTCAATGTTTTATTTTTGTTTTAATTTTAAGTAGGTAGGTTATATTTTATTGTAAATATGTATATAATTATTGATTATTAAATATCTTATTATTATGTTAAACAATTTTTTTATTAAATTATGAAATGTATAAACTGATATAAAATCCTAACTAATATTCAAAATCTCTTACTAATTTTATAAATTCGAATGTAACTCTGTCTCTCTGGGTGTTTGTCGCGTTATCACGGCTAAACGGCTGAATGGAACAAGGTGAATTTTTGGATAGATATAGCTTCACAGAATTCTAAGGGTACGCAAACGAAGCCGCGGGTAAAAGCTAGTGTAAATATAATATTACTAGCCGATACCCACGACTTCGTTCGCGTGGACCTACAAAAAAAAAGTAGCCTATGTCCGTCTCCGACCCTTAAGCTATATCTATATGCAAAAATTCAGCTCTACCCATTCAGCCGTTTACCCGAGATTACGCGACGAACAACCAGACAGAGAGATAGACAGATAGAGAGAGATACATAGTTACTTTCGAATGTATAATATTAGCTAGGATTCCAACCTCTTCAGTCAAGTTAAAAAAAAACATGCGCAGTGCGTTGCCGCGATTGGAATTTTTGGATTTCATAATTTTGGGTGGCATTGCATGTATTGGGCAAGCGTGACGCTTAGCATCAAGTGAGAGACTTGCTCGTCTCGTTACTTACTTACTTGGTACTTGGTGAGCGGGCTTGTTTCCGCAACTAGGCCGCACAGCGGCCCTTTTTGCGTCTTATCCCGGCTGCAGCTAGTCCAGCCACCCGGTATCTTCCAGGAAAGCCAGCAGCTCGCTCACGCCGGCGCAGGCTTCCCGGAGCGTCCTCGGTGAACCGAGGATCGATGTACGTTGTTCTGCCACGCTGCTGCATTCCAGCAGCATATGTGCGGCCGTTTCTTCGACTTCCATGCAGCCTCTGCATAGAGGGCTGTCTGTAACCCCTATGGTAAAAAGGTGTTTGTTTAGAGAGCAGTGTCCCGTGATCACTCCTATAACTCGGCGGAGTTTATCACGTTTGAGGTTTAGGAGCCGTCGGGAGTATCTCGGATTTAATTCCGGGAAGACTTCCCTCGACTGTCTGCAACCCTCGTTACCTGCCCAGTATTCTTTATGTTGTCTTGCCGCATGTTTACGGATCCAGGATCTGACTTGGCTGAAAGGTAGAGGGATCATCGGTCCCGGACCAACAGGACACCTGTTAGAGCCTCTTTTTGCTAGTTCATCGGCCGCGTCATTCCCTCTGGATCCGCTGTGTCCCTTAATCCATTGGAGTGTAATGTAATTGTTTCTACTTACCTCCTCCAGTAGATTGTGACACTGTATAGTTAACCCTGAGGAGTGGTCATATCGCTGTAGAGCCTTCAGCACTGCAGCACTGTCCGAGAGGATTCTAATATGATAACCAGTTACCTGTCTTCGAAGTACCGCCGTTGCTGCCTGAATGATACCTACACATTCTGCTTGGAAAATGGAGTTGTTTTCACCCAGGGATGTTGTCACATGTATGTTAAGGTCATCCGAGAATGTACCAGTCCCAGTGCCCCTTTCTGTTTTTGATCCGTCCGTGTAAATCCTTACTTCATGAGTACCGGAGCTGTCGCTCCGTTCCTCGTGCAACTGTATGGTGTAGTTTCTTTTGAAGATATGTTGTTTGGGCGTCCTATCATATATTGACATTATTTCGGGATTACAGTGCGCGAATTCGTCAATTATGGTGGTGTGCGTAGCTTGCTTATCGTATGACCAGAGATTCAGTGCTCTAAGCCTGTAGGCAGCTACCGCTGCTTCTTGTTGTATGAAGAAGTGAAGCGGTATTTGCCCTATAAGGGCTTCTAGTGCCGCTGTGGGAGCAGATCGCATGCATCCGGTTATTGCTACACACGCTGTTCTCTGGAATTTTTCTAGTTTTTTATTTACGGTGATCAGTTTGGTTCTGGGCCACCAAACTAATGCGCCGTAGGTTAACGAAGGTCTGACCACACTGTTGTATAGCCATTGAGTTGTTTTGGGTTTTAAACCCCATGTTTTGCCTATCATTTTGCTGCACTGCCAAAATGAAATTGAGGCTTTCTTTAACTTATTGTCCAGGTGGTTCGCCCAGTTCAACTTCTTGTCTAAGGTGATGCCCAAATATTTCACTTCTTCTGACAGTTTTAATTGCTTTCCGAAAAAGGATGGTAATGTGTACGTTCCTAGGTTTCTTTTATTGGTGAACATTACTAATTCTGTTTTTGTAGGATTCGCGGTTAATCCGTATTCACTGCACCACTTCTCCACGACCTTCAGTGCATTATTCATAAGATTACAGGATACACTAGTGAAGTGTCCCGATATCAGAATTGCCAGGTCGTCAGCGTAGCCTACCGTGCAGAAGCGTTGGTCATTCAGCTTGGTAATCAGTCCGTTTACCACCATGTTCCAGAGGATCGGAGATATGACCGCCCCTTGGGGGCAGCCTCTCATCACAATGCCTCTGATTACGCCTTCAAGGTCGATTCTCACCGCCCTCAGGCGCAACATGTTTAGTATCCATCCTACCAGCGTTGGATTGACTTTATGCTTCCTTAGTGCTACGTTGATGCTGTTAAAATTTGTCTTGTCGAAGGCTCCTTCTATATCTATGAAGGCCCCCAGGCAGAGCGCTTTGTTGTTTAAGTCGTGTTCTATAGTGCGTACGACTTTGTGCAGGGCTGATTCTGTTGATTTGCCCGTGCTGTATGCATGTTGTTGTGGGTGTAGTGGAATTTTGCTTAAAACTTCGTCTCTAATGTACCTATCACACAGTCTTTCTAGTGTCTTAAGAAGGAAGGATGTGAGGCTAATAGGTCTGTAAGCTTTTGGTTCTGTGTAATCGCTTTTCCCCGGTTTTGGGATGAATAGTACTCTTACTTCTCTCCAGCTCATAGGAACGTATCTGTACGCTATACAGGCTCTGAAGAGTTGAGTGAGTATCCCATTCAGGAGGTGCTCTCCCCATTGAAGAAGTCCAGGAAAGATCCCATCCAGTCCCGGTGTTTTGTAGGGCTGGAATGATTTCACTGCCCAAGTAATTTTCTCACTTGTTACCACTGATTGTGCGGCTGCCCAATCTGTAGCTACTGCTGTGACCACTTCGCTTTCGTTCCACTCGGCTTGTTCACTTAAGTGGCATCCCGGGAAATGTGTCTGTAGCAGTAGGTTGTTTGTTTCTTCCACTGTTTTTGTGTAGGTGTTGTCAGGTTTTTTGAGGGTACCAATTTCGCGCTTTGAGTCAGCCGCTAGTATTTTCCTAACTCTATTCGCTTGGTGGTTCGACTCAATGTTTGTACTGAATTTCATCCATGACTGTCGCTGTCTAATGCGTATCTGTTTCTTGTATTCCCTCAGACCCATTTTATACATATCCCAATCGACGTCGTTATATGTATTCATGGCTCTGTTGTATTGCTTCCTCACCTTCTTTTTGAGCTTCTCTAGCTCTCTGGACCATCCCTGGCCGCCCTTTTCTTGGGCTCTAGGGGTCGCCAGCGGGCAGGCTGCTTCGTAGCTCTTAATGAGGTTGTTTGTTATCTTTACCACGGCATTTTCCAATTCTGTTATGTTTGTTAGTGGTGTAGCAAAATCGGTGAGGTCAAGGGTCTCACTAAGCTGAGAAATGTACTTTACCTTGTCGGTTCTGCGAGGGTTTCGTGTTGGCGCTGGCGTTGCCTTAGTTAGTGATAGTTCATACCTGATCCACCTGTGGTCCGAGCCGGAGTGTTCATCAGACACTCTCCAGTTCTTCAAAAGTGTGCAGTTACCTGAGACCAGGGTAAGATCTATGATGGTGCGTGCCCTCCTTGTGACAAAGGTCGGCTCCGCCCCGATGTTGGCAATGGAGAGATTCGTTGTTAATAAAAAGTTTACCAGTTCTTCTCCCCTGTCGTTTGCGGAAGGCATCCCCCATATTGGGTGATGCGCATTACCATCAGCTGAGATGATTAGTTTAAAGTTGTTGGCTTCGCAGTATCTTACCAGATCGACTACGTCTTTCGGGGGTGCTTCGTCGTCAGCATGCATGTAGACTGACGCAATTAACACCTCCTCTGCGATATCACCGTTCAGGCTCTGAAGCCTAGCTGTAGCAATGTCCCTCGAGCAAAACTGGGTGAGGGGTACTGCCATCAGGTTGCGTGGGACATACATACACGCTCTGATATTGTCACTAGTATTGTCAAGTATTAACTTCCCATCCAAGCTGTTGAGACCACATACACGTCCCGCTCTGATCCACGGCTCCTGGATCAGGGCGATGGTCTCTATGTTAACCTCCAGCATCCTGCGCAGGTTAGCCGTTGCCGCAGTGTTATGCTGGAGGTTCGTTTGGACGACCTTAGTCGTCATCAAGGATTGGGTCGCCATCATCCAGGCTGACTCCATCATCCCCTCCCGGCTGTTCGAGTTCGACCGATTTCAGCCACGATCCGATGCCGGAGATCGGGTCATCCTCCATCTCCTCCGTTGTCTTGCTTGACTTCGGGGAGGATTGTGGCTGCGAGTCTAGGACCGAGTCCTCGACTATTTTGGACGCCGTTGTTGGTAGCGTTAACTGGGCCTTTTCTGTCGTCCGTGCCGGCGGTTCGTCCAGCAGCGATCCGTCTGCTGCGACAAACCGTACATAGACGTTCCCCAGGTTGTGGGCGAGTCTACGGCCTTTGCTCATCAGCAGTGGGACTACACTCTCCGGTATGCCCAGAGTTAGGAGGAGTGCCCCATCTGCCGATGTGTTGTGTGCGTACACTGTCCATGTACTCACGAGCGCCCATTTGTTCTGGAAGTCCAGAACCAGACTGGTGTCCTCCAGTGAGTTGACGCAGTCTGGCAGAACTAGAACCGCTCGGAGCTTTCTGGACAGCTCGCTCTGCCGTCTCACCACAAGCTTGGGGCATGTTTCTGTGGGCAAGCTCTCTACCGCATCGCTCAGCCACATCAGTGTCGGCTCGTCCTCGCACCACAGCTTCAGAGCTCCATCACCGATGATGGGCTTTCCTCTGAAGCGGGCGACGGTCGAGCTGGCCTTCTTGAGGTCAGATAGGATTCTGCTCTCAAGGAAGCGCTTAACTGACGTGGCTTGCTCCTCGGTCAGTTGGTGGTTGTCAGCTCTGGTCACCGCTACACAGAACTTGTTGCCCGCTATTTCTGCGTAGCTTGTGACTGGCCGGCGTCCGTCTTCTATTCGTAGTTTCTTCCGGTCTCCCCTTGGAGAGACCGTGTCGTCGAGTCTTAACCGCTTCATAGGCTCCTTATGCGCTGGGGCTGGCGCGGATTTGGAGATTGCTATCTCCGCTCGCTTTCTTCTATTGAAGCGGTTTTGCTGCTGTCTAAACCCTTGACCTCTGCAACCAACGGGCCCGGTGGTCGCCGAGGATGTTCCCACAGCATCCACCGGCGGGGCATACGGCTTCGGGGCAAGACTAGCTTTGTTCTCTGTAAAGTTCCCTGGCTCAGGCACCGCATGACTGGCATCGTCCCCCCTGTCAGGCTTCGGAGCCGCCTTGCTTGCCGCCATTTTGTTCTCTAAGGCGCGTTGTCGCTTTATTTTCCTAATCTGGCTCTTGCTAAGCTTCACCCCCGGGACGTGAGCCACCTCGGGGTGAGGTCTACCAGTGCTGGGGCCTCCGGCTATCGGCCGTTTCCCCCCAGCTCGGTTCCCCTGCTTGCCTTTCGGCTTGATGACCGTCCAGCCAGCGGTGTCTTCGTCTCGGCCAGCGAAAGCCGCCGCTACATTGTCCACCGCGGCTATTAGTCGGGACGGTCCAGCAGAGCTAGCTGAGCGTTTGGTACTAACTGGTTTGTTCATTTCGGAGTTAGTTTGTTTTCTGTAGGAGTCCATAATGTTCTCTCTTTACGATTCGTCTTATCAGGATCCCCACCCTCCACGGAGCCCGCACCAGGGGGATGTCGGGTTAAGACACCAGGGCTGCCTGAAAGATATAGAGGGGCAAATTAAGTAACTCACGAGTCGCAAACGGTACCACCGACGCCGTCGTCAAACAACACGTCAGCGAGCGGCGTGCACCGCGGGCTGCGAGCCCCAGAAACCCACCCCTCTCGCCGGGCAGTAGCAGAAGGCTGCCTGCCATGCTGAATTGCCAAAAGTGGCTAGTCTTTGGCCCCCCGTTTTGGGTGAAATTCACACCAAAGAGGAGTGTTGCAAAGAGGTGGTGCCGTTACTGACCACTACCTCACTCAGCCTCCAGGTTTGTAGCATCCTCCCACACGGGCCCCCATGCGCAGCATCAAACGCATGGGTGGTCAGCTCCCCGCCTTCCGTCTCTTTTTAATTGAGATGGCCGGCCCCCGATGACCTGACCACGATGTCATCGTAGCTGATTAGGCTGGGATGGGGTGGATAGCGGGTGGCGGCGAGAGGCCAGGCTCGTCCGTGTACGCGGCCGCCAGTTGTTGTTCAGTTAATGTATTTTAAGTTACATATCTATATCAGGAAAACATACCTTCGTAACGTCGTTCGTACAGCTGCTGTTGCACTTGTAACACTGTGGGCGCGTTATCACAGTTTAAAATTAAGAAATTTGGGGGTTTAAAGAGTCTAAAACAATCGAAAACATAAAAAGCAAAAAGAGATAAGGGCCACGAAGTTGATTATTGAAATTCGAAAATGACAATAAATTTTGAGGTTAAGTTCCAAACAGGTGGTTTTGACAGTTACGCCATAGATACAATAGAGTTTACTTTAGAGATAGGTCTCCACTATCCGAATCGGTAACGTCGAGTAAAACACCTGTCGTTCCCGCCCGAAGCGCGCCCAACCATTGCCTAGCCTAACCTTGAGGATGGGATGGGATGGGGTTGGAATTATTTGGTTATCGTCTTTAAGCTTTAGTTATATCTGTTCCTGAGGGGACCAGACCAAAAACAGGCGGCACCGCGTGTAGGTAACTTATTAGACTTGCTGTGGATATCTTCACGACCTGCGCTCCATCCATAGCCATTTGCCGAACCCGCTCACCGGACAGGTGGCCAGGTTGGGCTTAGCCCTGTGGTCGATCCTAAGGTTGACCTAGTTCTAAGCTCGTCTCGTTATTCAGTAACATAAAAAATGGGGTAATGTTATCATATTAGTGCATTTAGTACGCTTGGCAATGTATTTGTATTGTAAATGGCGCGAACTAGTTGTCTAGTCAAACCTTAATTAGGTTTTAAGACAACTTATGATGTAATATTGTAAAATTTTGGTATTAAATAAATAAAAAATAAAAAATGTGCCGTGGCTGCCAACGATAACCGACAGAAGTGCTCTTACTGTAAATAAATATGTTAACTCTGTATAATAATTTCGTTTCTACTCTGATCTATTTGTTACTGACGTGTAATTACGGGCTTCCACTATATTTGTCGTGACGTAACAATCGTGAGATTCAGTTGAAATGTTTACGTGTATGTTTGTTGGTGTTTGTCGCAACCCGATATAATTAAATTAAATTAAAGCCTTTAGTTTTTATATTCCGTTTTAGTTCCTAAATATTTGAAAATTTTGATAAATGGCACGGACCCCGGAGTCTGTGGAGCAATATTGTAAATAATAATAAAAAAAAACCCGATATAATACGCTGCATTAAATAATGTCTGTTTTACAAAGCACCCACAAATAAATATTGGTTTCTACCCTATTAAGTAGGTTCTCATTATCATTAACGACGCAGCGTAGGTAGGCCTCCCACTAGGTGGTCTGACGACATTGTGAAGGTCGCTGGTAAACTGATCGATACACATTTTAATTGCAGATTATTGTGCAGTGGCGCTCTAAGATAGGCCTTTGTTCGGCAGTGGATGTATTTTGGCTGATGATAATGATGATGATTGAAAAGGTATTTTATATAAATATGAAGTTTCCAAGACAGTTTTTTTTATATATCATTCCGTTTTTTTATATTCAAGTTGAAAGTAGCCATTTTTTATTTGATTTTATGTCAGTCTGGATTTCACCCGGAATACATATTAAAATTCGAAAATTTTGAAAAGCCTTAGTATGGCAGCAATATATCTTCTGAATTTGAATCATCAAAATTCTTAAACTTAAAAAAGTAGCAGCAATATACCTTCTGAATCTACCTATCTATCTGTGACGCTTAGCATTACTTGATAAAGGTCACCGAATGTGATCGAAACTATAGTCGGAATAACCGACTCAATTTGACGTGAATAGTCCCGCTTTTTGTTTTAATAAACGGCAATACTCACGTTAAATTGAGTCGGTTATTCCGACTATAGTTTCGATCACATTCGGTGACCTTTATCAAGGAATGCTATGCTTGACACGCGCCCAACCTCATTGCCTTGAACTGCGGGTTGCGGCGCGTTGCGCGCGCGTTGTCATCGGCTGGTCTGCAGGTGCAGGGGCGGGGACGGGCGATTTGACTATTTTTCTATTCCCGTTTAATAAAACAAATTGCATTAAGCCACGTCAGTTTTCATAGTAAAATATGTATTCCCGTTTTATTAAAACAAAATCTATCTAAACATAAAAGCACAAATAAGAAATAAACTATAGTAAATAATATGGGTTACGTTTGCCGTCCACCCTCTAATACCCATAACTGAAATGAAAAAGGCAACCCCCGCCCGCCTTCCAAAAATAAATTCGAAATATCACCCCTTCTGGAGCGATTTACCGTCCATCCGGCGGCGTCCGGTTATATTCACCTTGATCCGGTCTGATCCGGATCGGGCGAGTTTTCCAAAAAGCTGGTGAAAGGTTAGCGACTGCGGCTAATCCCTTCTGAGACGGAATGATGCAGTTAAAGTTGAAATATATTTCATAGGCAAACTTTAAAAAATGAAGCGTGCTTATTGCAAAATTTTGTGGAGCTTTTTTGTGAAAGTTGCGTGGCACTTGTGTTATTAACTAATGAAACAAATACCACACATGTGTTGTGTGCTTTATTCGCTCTAAGAAAAAGGTATCATTACGGAGGAGGTCTGTATTTTTAGCCTTCGGTATTATGATGAAGTGTTTTTTTTTAATTCAAAATAAGTTTGCGATTGACCACGTCCTCAAAACGCCTAGGTATTTTTTAGATTACTGTTCCATATAAAAAAATAATAATAATAATAATATAAAGTAAAAAAAATGGCTTCTATATCACACAAATGATATAAATTATTCTTCTTAGTCATCACATCGACGACGGTTCTTTAGAAAATATCTATTAAAATATTTGACAAAAAAAGATTGGAATAAATCTTTCGAACATTTGTTAGGTAAAGCAAATAATTATAATAAGACCACTTGAAAAATTCTCTTTCTAATACTCTTTGCAATTACAATTTTATTTTTACATTACTTTTTGCAACTCACTGCGTGGGACGAGATAATTGATCGCGCTCATGATTGAACGGCTCAAAAATAATTCACGCCATTTACGCTCATGGTTGACCCGGTCGAAGACCCGGTCAATCATAGCTATTCAATTGGCGAGTTTATTTTATGTTTCACGTAACGACTGCGTGGAATTGGCACAAGCTATCAACAGGTCTGGGCCGCTAGTCTCGACTTTTCGCTATGCACTTTGCGACCGAATTCGATCGCTATGACGCAAAATTCAACGCTATGTTTGTGTTTTTTCATAACAATTAGTGTTCGTTGTCGAATTTTTGCGTCATAGCGACCGAAGTCGGTCCCTATGACGCAAAATTCAACGCTATGTTTGCGTTTTTTCGTTAGCAATTCATGTTCAAAGTCGAATTTTTGCGTCATAGCGACCGAATTCGGTCGCAAAGTGCTGTAGCGAAAAGTCGAGACTAGCGCCCCTGATCTTTGGGTATACAGCTTAATTTTTTAATTGAGGCAACATACGATTTTATAAAAAAAAAGCCAATTTATTTCCAAATCATTAATTAACAATGAATTATTATTATGATTATTAATCTTTGTATGTATAAAAATGAACCCCTATTTAACCCCTTTTAACTTGAGAAAGGCTGGACCGATTTTGATGATTTCTTTTTTGTTGTGTTCGTAATTGTGAGGACAAGGTTCTTAAGAAGAGTTTAGCGAAGCCGAAGGCCGAGCTTCGCGGGCATCGGCCAGTTACATATTATTTTGGTTTTTGTTTTACCTTCACCCAAAGGGAGGCGGAGGCGGGGTGAAATCCTACAATTTCTTACGTGGACGATATTGTGTCTCAGAAAATCTTTGAAAAATTCTTACTTTTTACCCGATTGTCTAAGAAGGACGGTAATGTTTTTGGGGTGTTTGCGTGTAACTATGCAAGTTTGTGTGTACTTCAAACCCCTGCCCTTTTGGGCCACATCGCGCAGCGCCGCTTTCCTGTAGCTCAAACGGCTTGACCGATTTTGACAAACGAGATGTCGCTCTTTCAATATGATGGTGCAACACATGCTGGCTAAACTTCATGGCTAAGGTTATAGTTTATTAAAACTAACAGTAACTTTATCTGGGATTATGGTGCAACCCAGTCTAAGTTTGCTAATGTTTTAGGACAATATTGCTCTTCCAAAAATGCGCCTGCAGCACAAATGAATACTGTCAACATTATAAGCTTTGACGAGCAACAAATCCGCCGAAACGTAGACGGCATAAGCCGCTAACTCCTTTGATGGCGGTGCACGTAAAAACTTTTTAATGGGCTGCCAAATATTTGTGCACTTAAAAAAACTTTACAACTGCGAGTAAAAGCCACGTAAAAGCGTAAATAGGAAATAAGCGAAAGTAACTCTGTCTCTCTCGTTTGTCGCGATATCACGGCTAAACCACTGAGCGGATCTTGATAAAATTTGCAGTTACTGTATATCACAGAGATGGACTTTTTTATGTCCGCGCTTCGTCGCATAGCTTATTATAATAATAATAATAATTTATTTTTCACATAGGTACACGTGTTACTTATGAGCTAAACTAAATCTAAACTGAGATTATCATTTTATGGATGAAGTTAAAATTTTAATTTAGCTAGTTAAACCCTGGTCTCCACACTAGGATTCCCTGTATCGTGGAGATCAGTTTTACGCTAGAAAAAAGTACAAAAAGTAAAAAGTAAGAAAAAGTAAGTTATGTATGTATGTAGCATACTGCAAACTTGCACACTGTAACTTTTATACAACTCTAGCTTTGCGTTACAAATTGTCACCAACGACATTGTCGAGCTTTTAGGTCAAAAGTCAAAACACAGACCTTATTAAATAGTTGATAGCTCATACCTATTCCTCTCTAACGAAAATATATAGTGCTAAATAGCATACTTTCATCAATTATATTATTGTAGTGGTAGGACACTTGTTTCAAAGGTGCCTTGGGAAGTACCTCATGTTTGCCAGTTATTCAACTGCCAAGCAGTAGTGTGCAAACATTAGTGTGATCTGGATTGAAAGTACTTTACTGGACATTAAGATTCCATGTCCATTGCCGCGTAGTTTTATTTTGAACTCAGTTTCAGTCAAAACTTAATCAGTTTTGGACTACTGAATGTTAAAATTCTGAATGGCACAGAAGTGATAAAGCCAAGCGTGATGATTACAGGGCCCGTACCGTGAAGTGCTTATTGCGATGATTGTTTGGTTCAGCCGAAAACTCTGCGCGACCTCGAACCGTATCACCGCGCGATAAGGTTTGTGGTCGCGCAGCGTTGTCGCCTGACCCTAACAATCATCGCAATAAGCACCTCACGGTACGGGCCCAGGTCAGTATCTTGCTCGTATCATCGCTCAGTACGTTTAAAAAGCGACAACTTCGGGCCTACCAATCAGATGCGCAGATTATAGATGAATGAAAAACTGTGTCTAAAATAACAACGAATCTGTAGTGTCTTTTCGCTGCAAAAAAACAAAACAAAACACAGAAAATGTACTACAGATTGGTTATTTTAGACACAGTTTGAAAATGAACTTCCGCAAAGCTACGCCTGAATCAATCAACCATAGATGAATTATTAAATTAACTCGTCTCGCGCCCGACGCAGTAACTGGTTTTATTTTGAAAAGAATGTCTGCATGTATAGTCAACAGATTTTATTACCCTTTGGTCAAAAGCATTGAAATAGCATTTAATTACATTAACCATCCACAAATTGTCAGTGCGGCTTAACAAAACATATGGATCTAATAAATAACTTCGGGTTAATCTCGATAACGGCAGTTAAAGTAAGATTTATTCAGGCACAGCTTAATATCAATGTCTTTTGTTCTGTTGAGGATTGATGGGTGGTCGAAGACGCATAATAATTGCAGAGCTATTTTGTTGTACTACTTTTTAAACAATTTATTGGCAGCTGTTTACAAATTTCAAGTTCTTGATGCCTTACTATATTCTATTTTCTTTTATTTTTTTACTTTATGAATAAATAATGTTTTTTATTTATTTATTTATACAGGTACAAGACTTTTTTTATTATACACCACACAATGTCATGAAATATTCATTCTTTTTTCATTTTTCTCAAAAACTAAGGTTCAATGTATTCTCGAAAAATTATAAATTTCGAGATTTCTTACTCTCAACGCTATCTTTCGAGATATTCACGATGGCTAGCGTGCGAGTTACATAGAGTGGTAATCGGAGGCAATCGAGAAAATAGTCAGTCGAGATTGGAATCTCGAAATCGACATCAAATTGTCATATTTCCGAATAGGGGCGCAGACACGTAAAGTTGCAGAATCACAGACCGCGCGTGACTGCTTATGTTCGGCGAAAGGGCCAGTTCTTAATCCAGGCTAGGTATGTTTACCATTCCCGACCACATCGCAACATCAAGTCAATTGATGGTCAAATTTCTAGCCTGACATAAAAAAAAAAACTCTACTGTTTTCGTTAAAATATCGCGTCTAGTACAATAGGAAGAAATCCGTATCTCTAAAGTACTGTGTCGACGCATGTTTCACTTTTACACGACAGCCATCAGGACGTGTTGTCTCTTCGAGGTCACGGTTGAGAATCATTAAGATAATGTACAGTCCGATATTCCATGTACACCAATTATCATGCTGTACAATACGCGCAGTACATTATCGGGTAGGCAATTATTGGGTCGTGCATTAATGTTAAGTTTTCATTTTTCACCAAATAGTAATTGTTTTTTCATTAAAAAAATGAATTTTCCAGCAGTGGTGGGTATGTTCTATCTCAGATATTACGCTCATCAGTTCGTGTTACATAAATCCTTCTATTATTCAAGTGAGTGTTCCCAATCGATCGTTCTATCTACTCGTCCTTATCTAACACGTATTACGGTCTAAGAGCTGGGATGTTCCGGCATCTAGCCGTGGGTCCCTACAGGATAGACTAGATCTATGATGGAGACGTGCGCGGCCTGCACTCTAAGTGCTAGTTTACTTGGCTTGTTAGTTTCATAATTATAATTGTAAGTATAGTACAGGCCATCGGCAAGAGACCGCCCGAAAAGGGCTTATAGTACATCATTATTAACTTGTACTATGGGACCAACCCTGAAATCTAAAAAAATAATCTGCTTTTCCATACATTCTGTCGAGTGTCATATGTTTATCTGGAACAGCTGATTATTTTTTCTCGATTTTAGGGTTGGTCCCATAGTAAAAGTTGTTCATAATGATGAGTACTACGAGTCCTTTTCGGCTTAGCATAGCCTTTCCTTATAACTCTGTATATCTTAAGAATCGGAGACGGACATAGGCTACTTTTTTTTGGTCTACGCGAACAAATTCGCGTGTAAGAGTAGTATTTCATAAATAATTAAAAAAAGAAAAAAAAACGTTTTTATATTTAACAGCAGATTTTTTTCCAAGTAGGGATCTGTGTGAAGCGTTGTATATCCACAAAAAAATAATTACAAAGTTTGTATGTCAAAAAATAATTTTGCCTGAATCACGCACGTGAAAGTTTCCATAGCCACTGCACTAAAACAGTAGATCAATTAATGATAAAACTGTACATCTACGAAACAACTTAACAGAGCAGTTAAAACTTCACACAATGGACGTAAATGGAGGAGAACTACCATCAATTTGGTACCGACTTTAATTTTATAGAGGACCGGGGCATCCGCGAGGACGGACTATTTATCACACCTCGACCCAATAAAACCAAGTAGAAACTGCTTCAAGTGGTATAGTACAAGTGAAATGAGTGCCGTAGGTAAAGTGAGTGCAAACAAGTATGTATCGCAGAAAATAAACAACAACGAGGGGTCTTATCTTGACTGCCCCGGTGGCTCAGTTGGTAGTGAACCTACCTTCTGTGTTTGGGGGCGTGGGTGCCATTCCCATCTAGGACAAACATTCATGTGATGAATATTTGTGTTTGTTCTGTGTCTGGGTTTTAATATCTATATAAGTATGTATTTAAAAATATCTATGTACGTATATCAGTCTCTGGCAGCCATATTACAAGCTTTGCTTATTTTGGGGTCAGATGACAGAGTGCAAAAAAAAAAGTCCCTGAAATTGATCTAGTCTAGCTAGATATACAATTAATCTGCTCAAGCTTTTTGACTCGCGTTGAGGCTCATTGGGTTTCCTTCTGAGCTGTAGGTTGTGGGTGCGATGCCCACCCAGGACAAATATTTTGTGTTATGAATGCAATTGTCATGTTATTACTTTTTATTTTGACAAAGGAAAATAAAACTGTAAAAAATGTTTTATAGCTTGTGCCATTTTTAGACTAAACTAAATTTGACAGTTTTAAAATGTTTGCCATCTTATCATCCTAAATGAAAAGAGACGCGGATAATTTTAGTCCTGTAAGATTAGTTAAGTGAGAGGTACAACAGAATCGATGCAACTGTTATTCTAAAGATAACTGATTCGTTATTTTATAATATCCCGGTCAGTCATTTTTTCATGTTCAAACATTTTAAAAATGCTTTTACAAGACCTCCTTCGAAAGCGAGCTCTCAACAGAAGAGTCCCTAACAAGATTCACAGCTTAGTTCAGGGCCTGAAAAATGAATTTCGTGCGTGCTTATCCCTAACCCAAGGCTACGTTAATTCACACGTACGATTCCAATGAAACCAGAGTTTTGCTAAGTATACGATTGGGTTGAGTGCATACGCTTAAAATGGCCAAAGTTAGTCACCTTTGATTGGACTAGAGTTTCTATAGATACAATTTCAAACTTGAACTGAGTTTTATAATGATTTTAACGATGGTCACAGATCACACTCTAGATTCTGCATTCGGGACGCTCGAAGCGCACCGCGCATCTGTCTAAATAAACTTATACGAAATTACTCCTATTAGTTAATTGCTAGGCGCGAGAACGCTTGGTCGCACTCACCGCGACCCGCGCCTTCCTCAAACTTTGGTGACTTTTTGTAGGAACAACGAAACTCGTAATGCGGCATCTAGTGTGATCTGTGTCGATGGTACACGACATTCTACATGGTCTATGATTTTATAGGCGGTCCGATGCTACAAGCTACGTATCGCTACGAATGCGTAGCACCATCGTAGACAGCTACGACATTTTTACTACGCTGCGCCTGCGCCGGCATTGCAGCTGTTGAAGACGTATCTGCCATGATAAATGCATACAAGAATCTACTTTTATCATATAACAAAAAAAAAAACATTTAAAAAAGCTTTATTTCACAGCACAGCTGCATGAATAAGACGGGCTGTGCATAAAATAAAGCATTTTTAGTCAATGTTCTTCTCTCTTTTCGCGCTTGATTATCTAGTGGTAGGGCTCTTCTGCAGAGTCCGCCTGGGGAAGTACCACACCTTTGCCAGTTATTCAACCGTCAAGCAGTAGTGTGCAAACATTATTGTGTTCCGGATTGAAGAGCAATGTTTCCAGCGTAATTACTGGGCACAGAGATTTAGCATCTAATATTTCAGGGTGACGAGCGCAGTGCATTGCCGCGCATGGTTTTGAACTGTTGAGTTTCAAAATTCTGGGTGGCACTGAACTGTTATGGGCAAGCGTGAAGCTTAACATCAGGTGAGCGACTTGCTCGTCTCGGCACCAAATTACATTAAAAAAAACTCCGTTGGCCCGTCGAGTGCCAATTGATATACGTTACGTTCGTTTCTCTACTGTGTACGTTACGTTCGTTTCTCTACTGTGTACGTTACGTTCGTTTCTCTACTGTGTACGTTACGTTCGTTTCTCTACTGTGTACGTTACGTTCGTGGTCGTCAGCCATCCCGCTCGAACCAATTGACTCTCACTATGCGCGCTCAATCTCGCGCAAGGTCATCATTATCAGGGATATCCGTAATAAAGGGTTGATCCTCTTCATCACGATGACAACTGTCCGCAAGGGCCTGCACCTTCTTTCGCCAGATGAAACTTAGCTTAGCTTAGCTTTTGATTTTTGTTTTCTCTTGCTATTGATATCTTATAACATACTAGCTGTTACCCATGACTTCGTTCGTGTGGACATAAAAAAATATCCTATGTCCGTACTTGTAATATACAGTAACTCCTTATCAAATTTTATCAAGATCCGTTAAGCTGTTTAGCCGTTATAAGGCGACAAACATCCAGACAGAGAGAAAGCTACTTCCTATAGTTCGCTAGATGGCGTTAATCCATTTTTGTGCATTTTTCGATGTTTTGTATGGACTGACAATTATTGTAATGTTTGGAGTTCTGTATCGCGCAAGTGAAGTTTTATCCTCGAGACGAACGTACCAATAAAACTTTGAGGTATGATTACCTCAAAGTTTTATTGGTCTTGATTCGACTGCGGCTATATTCCTCTGAATTATAATATTAGTTTGGACTAGTAGTTCGCGGCGAACTGAGACCTCCTATATCTTCCCGACCCCTGGACTGATTCAGCTCATATTCGAAATTAAAAATTATATTGAAATGAACTACTTGCCTACAAAATTTCATGAAGATCGGATCAACGGTTCACAATATATCATCGGACAAATATACACACACACACACATACATACATACAAACATACACACATACAAATGCCGATTTGTCCCAGTAAACTCTGAGACCTTCGTTTCGCTCGGTCAATTACTTAGGAAGTTAGCCGTTATAAGGCGACAAACATCCAGACAGAGAGAAAGCTACTTCCTATAGTTCGCTAGATGGCGTTAATCCATTTTTGTGCATTTTTCGATGTTTTGTATGGACTGACAATTATTGTAATGTTTGGAGTTCTGTATCGCGCAAGTGAAGATCCTATCTAATAAGATAGGATTATATATAAGAGGTTTGTCTGCAATGTTTTTCCTATGCCTGAGATGCACCTCAGAGAGTGGTATTCCGAGCCACAGTGGCTGATTGGTATACACGACGTGAATTGTATTTCAAGCAGCGAATGCCATTTTCACCTGAATTTCAGAATTTTGTCGCATCCCTCTTTAGTAAGAGGTTTTCTTTGAGTCATGTGTTGCTTTTAAGCGATGAAATGTTTTAAATGAACAGTAGGTAAATATACTAGTGTACGAAATGCGAATCTCTATTTCTTAAGTGAACTTTAATACGTATCTACGCCCATGAATATTCAAAGTACATAGCTATCTAATTACACAAATTTTCAGTTTCGATATAAAAAAAAAAAAAAATTGATACGTAACCTAAGCACGTTAATATTCGAAATAGAAATTGGCTTACACAGAAAAAATATGTTTCGGTTTTTTTAAGGAAATTAGATACGTATTCCAATATTCATAATACGTATTTATTTATTTATTTAAGTATACATTGCCACATAATGCGTAATGGTAACATTTTTCAGAATGTACTAAATTACACATTATACCCTGTTATAGGGTGTTGCAAACAGTATTGTTGCCTACATACTAAAAAAGTAAAACTACGTATCGGATTCCACGCAAAATTTTAATTCCAAAATTTAACTTTTTAAATATACAATTTCCCAAATATTTTTTTGGTATTAACAAGATAAAGATTTTAAATACTAAGTTACCAATAAAAAAAATAAACAATAAATCCCTTTTCAAGGAAAAAAAAAAAAAACTTTTAAAATTCGGCTTGTTGGACTGTTGGTGTCTCGTTTTAAAATATAAATATTGTGCATATCAGATTACAAATGGCGCAGTCAAAATTATACAGCTTTAACAAACACCCGAAGACCCTAACAGCTATTGAAAACGTCAAGATTTTTGAATAGTAAGCGCTCGATCCCATAATTCAACTATCTCGTTCGCACTTTTTCAACATTTTACAATATAAAAATTACTGACCCCCTGAATACTGAAACGTTTGTTAACTTTGACAGCAGATTAATTCTAATCGTCGTCGTATTCTAGTCGTTGACTGTAAAACTCGCTTCTTAATATCATGTAGTCTGCACCTATAGTTGTGGTGACGTTTAGCCTGTTTCCATCGCTTGCCTCCTTCTTTGTTACAATGACGTACATCATGTTAGTGTCTATTAAATAAATAAATAATAAATAAATAATACTGCCTTTGTCTGGCACTAAGCAAATGACAAAGGCAGCAATAGACTTAATCTGTCGTCAATGTTAACAAATGTATCAGTATTCGGGGGTGAGTGACCTAAAAAACATAACGTTTATTTATTTTATCTTTCTGTTGTAGTAGTTTTCATATTATTTATTAGTTTACCGAAGGAGAAGGAAAAGACGAAAAATTGTTTTTTCTTTCTCCTACGTCAAAATCAAAAATATTTCTTTAAAACATGCTCTTTAACACTAATGATAATAATAATAAAATTCTAAAATAAAAATAAATATTCTAAAGGTAAATTAAAGATTTTTTTTAAACTTTTGCTCAGTAATTTTATATTCAAAAATGTTGAAAAAAGTGCTAATGATATAACGAGAATCAGGGGAGCGAGTAATTGCAAACAAATTTTAATATGGATGGCTGGGCCATGCTCGGCCCCGCGCTTGAACGGGTTTTAAGGCCGCGCTCCCGGTTAGAACTAAATATTTCACACATAGCAATTTAAAAAAAATGCTTAAAAAAAGAGTGGTCTTTATAATACCTTTGTTTTATAGCAATTATCATATTATTGCTATTATTTTGGCAAACGAGAAGAAACAATACGAAAAACATATTTTTTTCTACGATGCCAATGGGAACACTTCGTCACTTAGTCCCGCAACCAACCTTTTCCTCTAACTTTGGTATGTTTACAACGATCTTTTTATGCGGTGTTTATAATATTATGTTGTGTATATTATATTAGGAGCATTATCTTTTTATCTGTGGCTTAGAACAAAGCGGACAGTAGATTAGTAACACGTCATCAACGGATTAATGGGTAAAAATTAATATAATATGGTAATATAATATAATATGGTATTTAATGGTAATGGGTAATGGGTAAATAGGAACGTACGTATATTGCAATAAGAAACAAAATTCTAATTAGGAAACACACGTAGCTAATGAAAAACGGAATTGCTTATGCCTAATTGCCAATGTTGTTACAGCTAGCGATTGCGTCTGAAAAACTCAGGCAGAGAAGAACTAGATAAAACTGGCATGATAATATTGTTTTTTTATCGTAGGCAGGCCTCCCACTAGGTGGACTGCCGACACTGTGAAAGTCGCGGGCCACCGGTGGATGCAAGTGGCACGTTGTCGTTCGGTGTGGCGGTCTAAGGGGGATTCTATGTTCAGCAGTGGACGTCTTCTGGCTGATTTATTTATTTGAGACCAACAGCACAATAATACAAATTAAGTACATAGATACATTTTATAAAACAGCCAATTATAGGTCTATTATGTTTTAAGCAATATAAACAATATCGTATTTAAATCACAACTCATTAATTACTAAACAAGGTTGACATACAGAGTGCTATAAATAAATAAATATGCCAATAATTAAATAAAAAACATAACAACAAGCGGTAGTTAGAGTGGCTATACATGGCCTGACCCGACATCGTGTGAAAGGTGATGATGTTAATATAGGCTGGCAAGAGACAGCAATGGACCGTTTGTGGAAAAAAGTGGGGAAACCTTTGCATATCAGTGGGACAGCATAGGTTAAAATACGTTGACGTTGAAAAATGTGTGACAGACCTCGGAATTCTTAAACGTTTGTTAACTTTAACAACAGATTAATTCTAATGCTGCCTTTGTCTGGCACTAAGCGAATGACAACGACAGGAATATACTTAACCTGTTGTCAAAGTTAACAACCGTTTCAGAATTCCGCGGGGGACAGCTAACGCCGACAGGGTTGGCTTGATACTTCTTAATCGGTTTTGACAGCTCGTCTTCTGTCAGTTCTTGAAGGAACATCAAGTAAACTAATTGAAACATGACAACAACAATACGCAGTCAGTAAAACTAGCATTATATTATGCGGTGACGGCCATTCTAACAGCCCTACATACAAGTGACCCACTTCTGCACCCCCAAAGAAATAAAACCCCGACACCTCTAACACCGTTAACAGTGGAGAACAAAGACATGCAATAAATCTGACTTCCATTGCCTCAGTCTTTAAAACCTTTTCTTTGAAAATTGTATACCAATTTGTCGTAGAAAGAGCTTTAGCAGAATTTTCTAACGAAATACCTATATAGCTAATAACAACCCAAATTAAGACGTGCAAAGTCAATCCATGCCATAACAGTATAAATGAAAATGTCACGAAGGAGACTATCTGCTTGAGGACAATGTTTGGTAATTTCACGTACTTGCACAAGGCATTGTGGCAAGGTATATAGATGTAACTGAAACAAGGAAAAAGTACTTTTATCAAGGGGCATAGTATACAGGGGTTATTGGTATCTAGAAAGCAAATACTAGTAGGCAGCTTCCCTTCATCATACCTAATAACTTTTCTTCAATAACTTTTAATAGTTCGTAATCTTTTTGTCCAAAAATAAATCATTTAAATTAGGCCTCCAAAGGACAATAACATTAAACGGTTTCAAATGAAATGGACGAGGGGACTCAGGTGAAGCTAAGAAGCTGGCATTTGCACCAAAAAAAAATACAAGGATAAATTAGTGTTTTTTTTAAATTAAAATCGGTGAGGAGATGGGCAAATCGCTATCAGCGCCCCGCTTGCCCTTGAAAATACAGTGTTCAGTGTGTGTATTCCCATTTTATTAAAACAAAATATGTTACTCACTTCAACAGAAACTTGTAAAACCCAACGTCGCAGTATCTCCACATGTTAGAAGAAACATGGATCCTAGCTGTGCAGCGTGGTGTCGGTGGTGGGTCCATATTATCAAGACGAGCAAATGCAGAGTTAGTTCCATAAGCTATAACATATTTTACATAGAATACGAAGCCCATCCACAGTCCTCCTCCAGACAAAGCCGATGAAGGAAATTGTTTAATCAGCTGCAAAAAAATATATATTTTTTTGTAACTTTTGTACAGAACCCTCAGCACGCGAGCCTGACTCGAATTTGCCCAGTATTTTTATTTTATTAACACGGGAACACTCACTTTAAGTTGAGTCAATTCCTTCCAATAGTTTTGATCGTATCCTGTAATCTTGTTCAAGGAAAGTAATAGCCAACTCAATTTAACGTGAATATTCCCCTAATATTTAAAACATTAAAACCGTACCTTCATTCTGCAAAGCATTGCCTTAAAGTAAAACAAATGTAAGAAGAAATCCAGCAAAAATGAATAAGTTAAAAATATAATCATATCCAAAATAAAACTCTTCAATCGTATCGGCAGCTTTTCACTTGAACGCTGGAAGCTATTCTCGAAATCCCGATACGAGATCATCGGGCCAAGATATAAAACAGGCATGTACAAAACATAGCTAAAATAGTTCGTAATGATTTTCTGTAAATTTTCTCGTCCATTGTCTTCTCCAGATTCAATAACCTTTTCTTGTCTTTCAATCAAGTCTATACAATAAACGACGCATCTCAGAGCAGTCCAGCCCATAGCAAATATTAACAATGGTACTTTCTCTTCGGAGTTGCCATCTTCCAAAAAATCCCAGAAATAACGTAAATACGTCGAGAAGTTATGACGTAATAGTACAATAATGCTTGTCACCCAAATACTGATTCGTTTGCCTCCAAAAATCATGACGATTAAAAATATTATAGGTTGAATCAAAATCATTATCAGTTGCCAAACTCCCATGTAAAATATTATAAAACACACGGTGGATATTATATACCAGTATTTAACAACTGATGTGCTGAATTTGGATTGCCTTAAGGTTTCGGATATTAAAAATTTAATTGCAAGATAGAGCCATGATTTTTCGAAGTAATACTTCCAGCAATTCCATTCATTATCGGATGTATCTTTTTTTCTATCCAGGAACTTCCATCCGGGTGAAAGATATCTGAATCGCACGAAAAGGTTCCTTGACAATATATCTGTAATGAAAAAAATAAAATTAATCGTATCTACACGACTACGACACGATACGAAGGAAGCTATTTTTTTTCTCTCGGGTGTATTAAGTATGTATGTTATGTGTTCCCACATTCCTGTAGCCTAAACGGCTTGACATATTTTGACGAGTGAGATGTCGTAGGATTCCTCCTTATTATATTTTTTTTGTTTTGTTACATGACTGCCCAGAATGCAGTTAATGTTTTTCGAGCGTATGTCAGTATTTATGTTTGTCAGTGTGACCTCTTACCATCTAAAAGGTTTGCCGATTTCGTACTGGTGTCGTTATATATTTTTTTTAATAATTGGGTAATCATTTAAGTCTTATATTATTAAGTTTAAAAATTTAAGGACTAAATGAGCAAAATCATTCATCGTGTCGTATTCGTAGAGTGTAGAGTAAAAGTCATCAAGTCAAGTTTTTATAATTTAAAAAGAAGAAAAAAAAGCGGAAGAAAAACTCATCAGGTATTATTATAGTATTTTATATTATGGTTTTTAGTATTATTATAATTTCATCCGTTATTTTATGTTTTTATGTCATAGGTATCTCATGTATTAAAGTTGAAGGTACAGTTATAAAGTATTAAAGGTATTTTTAACTTATTTATAAAATGTAGGTCTACTTCGACTTATTTGAAACAAGAAACTGCTTTTAATAAAATTATCGTAGTATTTATTATTGAGTTTAGGAATTAATCAAAACTTGATTTTTACTCTTGACAATTGAAAAAAAAAAAAAAGTAAATTAAGTATTTCTCTAACACGAAATGAATCAAAATGCATATTAGTGATGTTGTTTTTTTAAACACTTAAACAAAACATAGCGATAAGAATAAATTTTGGAACGAAAAATACAGCGATTACAAAAACGTTCCGAATATTTTTCGTTGAAGACTTTTCACTGTTTGGGGGCGATATGTACCAGATTGAGCCTCAAACAGTTTGTAGTGCGTCCAAAGAACCATTGAGGTAAAAAAACAAAAATACAAAAAAAGTTCAAAAGAATTTACGACACATTTCATTGTGTTTTAGAACAAAAAAAAAACAATTGAACAAAAAAAGATATATATCCTAATTTTTTAATATTTTAAAATTGACTGCAAAACAGTTAAGTACCTCACCTGTCTGTACATTATTTTTCCGACGTGAACCGTAAATATTAATTAACGATTTAATTACAATAAGCGTATTTACTATGATTGCTTCTCAGCGTTTTCTTAATTATATTAATTTTTACTTAATTACATGGTACTTACCTTCGACCAAAGTAAGTAAATGTAGTAAGTAAAAGTATACATACATACTTACATATACATACATACATACATACTTACATACATACATACTTTTAATGAACAACTGAATATTTAGATTGCATTTATTGACGAACAGAAAGTTCGTCAATAAATGCAATCTAAATATTTTGATTGATTTCTCGCACTTTCACAGACTGAGAGAGACTAAATCAAGCTGAGCGCCGGCGCTCCAAAATCGTAGTCTTTAAAATTTTCTTACTCGGGCCTACTACCCTCGAAGGTACCTACCACACTACTATTACTATTAGAGGAAGAAAGAAATAAACAAGATATAGAAAGTTCGACACGACAACAGTAATTGTAATCAATATTGTAATTTGTAATTGTAATCAAAAAAAAATGTTTTTTGACAATCACAACTGAATTTTTTTCTCTTATAATTTGATTCCACACATAGTGTATTTAGCCAGTGTGAAGTTTGAAAACATTTCAAATGAAGTAAAATATTAAACAACTTATACGTATCTTAGTCATGGTCCAAGTCACGCTGAAGTCCAAGTAGTAAGTAGTGGAGACTTTACTAGAGATATCTGTGGAGTTTTGGAAACTACACGTCACGTTTCACTATATTATACTATTTAATAATACTCTTCCAGAACTCTCTTCCAGTAATGTATGAAAATCCGCCGTTTTCACACATTAACCCTCCAAATAACACAAGTTTTGAAAAATAATATAACGAACATGTTTTCATCACTTCAAAACACTCAACACGCGAAAAAAATATGAAGCCATACGAATATAAATGAAGTTAAAATAATATTCTACTCGTATTCAGATTATTGCAATTTACTGCTGCGTACTACGAGTATCATTATTAAGAACAAACTGTATTATAGTAGACAGTACAGTAGATTGTAGATGAAATAAAAAACCAAGTATGATTATCTCCACGACACAATCTCTGCTTAATTGAATCTCAAGTCTGAAAATGCATATGTTAGCACACCAGCGCCCCTAGCATCCAGATTATGCTAACAGACAAGATGTGACACTTCGAACCCGAAAGCAATTTTCCGTAATAGCCTATAAGCCGACCCACACAGCAAAAATATGACAGTGAGCAATATTTTAAAAACGGAGACCTCACGACCTTATATCTTGACAGCCTCTTGAACGATTTTGCTCATATTCAAAATTCTTAGTTCTTGATTGAGTACCGATTTTTTCTGCCAAATATTATCGGCCAGTAAATGGCATCTCAGCTAATTCCGCCTTATTTTTGGGGGAATAATCAATAAAAATTGCACACGAAAAAAAACTATGAAATTGTAGAACCTGTACACCACATTTCATCAAGATAAGTTGAAACGATACGACCTGCACGCAAGTACAAACATACGGACAAATGAAAGCAAATTTTGCCAGTTGATACAAAAACTTTCATTCACTCGCTCACTCGGTCAACTAAGAATATGGACGATTTTGAAAGAACCTTATTAAATTTAGGACTGACCTGATTTGACTTGGACCTAATTTAGGAATTTGTTAACATTGGAAATTATCGTTGCCTAGTTACGAAGTGGTGTTATAACGTAAGAAAAAGTGATATTCTGTATTCGGAAAGGAGACAGTGTTGTCAGAAGTATTTATAGACGCCGCATTTTTATATGTTGGTAATTAACACCATACGGCAACACAGAATAGAAGCTGTGACGATAACTCGAAATCAGTCGATACATTGAGAATGAAATAGGTACAATGTTCCAGTTAGAAACAAAATTCTAAAACGAAAGTAGCTAATTAAAAACTGAATTTCTTATGCCTTAATTGCCATTATTATTAAAGCCAGCGATAATGAATGAAGCCTGCAGCGTGATTGATCATTCGCTTGTAGATTTACTTTGTGAAAACATTGCGTTTCCAAGATTCATCCATTCGAATCTTAGTATAGCTATGGCCAATGTTTGATTATGATGATTACTAAGATTAAAATTTTAATATGCAACAAAGGCTTCATCATTCATCTCCAAGTAAAGTTCCAAGTAAGCTACTCACAGCTTAAAGAGGCAAGTAACTGTAGTGTTAGTTTCAAAATTTCGGAGTAGCGCCAAGAGATAATGACAGAGGACCTGAGACTTACAGTCTTTTTCATTTTAAAATAAAGCGTTGATTACCTACTTTTCGATTAGTGCTAATTGACGAGTAAAAGTGCCAAGTAACCTTTGTTTTTGTTCAGTTTGTATGATGGGTAGCGCTACTACGACATCTTGAATCTAGTACTAAAGTTACTTGCCACTTCTATTTTTCACATCTTAAAACAATTAGGCTATAAAAACAATGTAGCTGACATAAGCATTTATTTGGAAATAATGACACGAATCGAGAATTATATTAAAAAGGATTCAAGGAAGGATTTTATTTGTTGAATATGATTTTATTTTTACTGTTTTTTTAATATTTATTATTTAAATATATTTTGAAAATTGTAAGAGATAGCTAATTGACTTTGACCGTGTGTGTTCTTCTGTCGGTTCTTGAAGGAACATCAAGTAAACTAATTGAAACATGACAGCAACAATATGCAGTCAGTAAAACTAGCATTACATTATGCGGTGACGGCCATTCTAACAGCCCTACATACAAGTGACCCACGTCTGCTCCCCCAAAGAAATAAAACCCCGAGACTTCCGAAAACGTTAACAATGGAGAACAAAGACATGCAATAAATCTGACTTCCACTGCCTCAGTCTTTAAAACGTTATTTTTGAAAAAAATATACCAATTTGTCTTGGAAAGTGCTTGTGCAGTGTTTTCCAATGAAATACCTATATAGTTAAAAACAACCCAAATCAAGACGTGCAAGGTCAGTCCATGCCACAAAAGGATAAAAGAAAATGTCACGAAGGAGACTATCTGCTTGAGGACAATTTTCGGTAATTTCACGTACTTGCACAAGGCATTGTAGCTGGGAATGTAAATGTAACTAAAACAAAGAAATGTAATTTTACTAAGGGGTGTACCAGGTGTAACAAATGTTATATAACACAGAGAGTCGTTATACTCATGAATACGATCATCTTTTACTAGTGGACCGACGATGAAATCAAAATTTCAGCTGTTCCATACAAAGAGTTGACAATACCGACAAAATATATGGAACAGGTGTTTTTTTTTCGATTTCAGGGTCGGCCCTTTTATTGCTTTTCTTTTTGGGCAGTCTGGTGAAAACTTTATTACTCACTTCAACAGAAACTTGTAAATCCCAATATCACAGTATCTCCACATGTTAGAATAGACATGCATCCTTGCTGTGCAGCGTGGTGTTGGTGGTGGGTCTATATTATCAAGACGAGCAAATGCAGAGCCAGTTCCGTAAGCTATAACATATTTTACATAGAATACGAAGCCCATCCACAGTCCTCCTCCAGACAACGCCGATGAAGGGAACTGTTTAATCAACTGCAAAGAACAAAACAAAAAAGTTAATGAATATAAGTGTTATTATTAAAAAGAAAAACTAAAAACCGGAATGCAAAATGTAGCCTGTGATACTTCGGACCTAAAGAGAAACAACTTATTTTTCTAAATCTGTCAAGCCGTTCAAGCCACAGGAGTTACTAAAGAACACACAATATACAAACTTTTGCATACTTACATATACCCCAAAAATATTATCCTCCTTTTGCGGCAGTCGGGTTAAAAGAGCAATTTGTGATGAAATAAACTGTGTTTTTTTAGTGTTCTGTAACCTTAGGATGACAACGAGACCTTATTGCTAAGGCTACGCCGCGCGCCGCGCACCGTCCATCACTCCTACCATTAAAACTTCTCTAACTTCTTGGCCGTAATAGGCCACTTGAAATTTTACCAAAATTGGTACCTTAAGGATTCCCTAACAAATAATGTACAAATGTTGTAACCCTTCGAGAGTAGGCCGTATTTTAGCAGTGGGATGTATGCGATCTTGACCTTGCCAAACTATTAAAAAAACCTTCCACCTCTATTACCTGAGAGATTAAAGGCTGATGCAGAATGTACAAAATGTTCTCCATGCACCTTGATTTCGACATTTCTTTGTTTGTTCTATCGTACAAATAGTAATACGTACAAGCTTTAAACTTATAATTATAGTATGAAAATGTATAAAAAAAATCGCGAGTTTGACTCACGCTTGACCGATTTTTTTTATACAGAATCTCTATTTTATATATAGAATCCTGAACTGGATGGGTTTTTTTTTGTTGGTAACTTTGGTATAAAACCTTCGGTCTCGAATCCGACTCACACTTGACCTGTTTTATATTTTAATAATACTGGAATACTCACGTTATATTGATTCGGCTACTCTGAGCAGTTGTGATATTTTTTAAGGAACGTTATTGCCGAAGTGACTAGATCAACTTAATGTATTTATTTAAATGTATTCCCTTATTGCTAAAATAAAATGCGTCAAAACTACGTCAGTTTTCATATTAAAACCGTACCTTCATTTGGCTAAGCATTGCTTTAAAGTAAAACAAATGTAAGAAGAATTCCAGCAAAAATGAATAAGTAAAAAATAGAATCATATCCAAAGTGAAACTCTTCAATCGTATACGTAGCTTTTCTCTTGTATGCTGGAAGCTATTCTCGAAATCCTGATACGAGATCATCGGGCCAAGATATAAAACAGGCATGTACAAAACATAGCTAAAATAGTTCGTAAGAGTTTGCTGTACATTTTCTCGTCCATTGTCTTCTCCAGATTCAATAACCTTTTCTTGTCTTTCAATCAAGTCTATACAATAAGCGACGCATCTCAGAGCAGTCCAGCCCATAGCAAATATTAGCAATGATACTTTCTCTTCGGAGTTGCCATCTTCCAAAAAATCCCAGAAATAACGTGAAAACGTCGAGAAGTTATGACGTGATAGTACAATAATGCTTGTCACCCAAATACTGATTCGTTTACCTCCAAAAATCATGACGATTAAAAATATTATAGGTTGAATCAAAATCATTATCAGTTGCCAAACTCCCATGTAAAATATTATAAAAAACATGCTGGATAATATATACCAATATTTAACAACTGATGTGCTGAATTTAGATTGCCTGACGATTTCGGATACCAAAGATTGAATTGCAAGATAAAGCCATGATCTATCGAAGTAATACTTCCAAGAATTCCATTCATTATCGGATGTATCTTTTTTTCTATCCATGAACTTCCATCCGGGTGATAGATCTCTGAATCTCACAAAAGGGTTCCTTGACAATATTTCTGTAATCAAAAGAAATAATGAAATCAAATCTGTTTTTATGTGACTGCCCAGTAGGTTAATGTTTTTTAGGTTTGTATATTTTTTTGTCTCTTTCTATGTGATCTTCCGTCTAAACGGCTTGACCGATTTTGTATTGTATTTTTTCTTATTTTTTGAATTTATTTAATCACAACGAAACATACAGCATCACAACATGTTAGATTCGTCTTCATGTCTTGAGTGACTTAAGTTACATTTTTCAATCGAGTGTTTTCTTTCTATGTGATATATCGTCTAAACGGCTTAACCGATTTTGTATTGTTTTTTTTTTATTTTTTGAATTTATTTAATCACAACGAAACATACAGCATCACATCATGTTAGATTTCGTCTTCATGTCTTGAGTGACTTAAGTTTTTCAATCGAGTGTTTTGTTTTTCTCTTAAAAAAATAAATTATACATGAATGTAAATCATACCAAGTTTTAAACAATAAAATAGAAAGGAATAAAGCAATAAAATAATACAGAGTATCGTTTTCGTAGACAGAAATGTCGTCAAGTCGAATTTTCCAAATTTAAGAATAGGGATAACCAGGCTCCAGGGATCGCATATTTGAATCTATGATTTTATGTTTTTATTTTATACTTCAAGAAGAAAGGTCTTGAGTGGCGACCACTAACTGGAAGACGCAGCGTAGGCAGGCCTTCCACTAGGTGGACCGACGACATTGTGAAAGTCGCGGCAACCGGTGGATGCAAGTGACGCGTTACGGGTCGGAGTGGCGATTTAAGTGGGAGCCCTATGTTCAGCAGTGGACGTCTTCTGGCTGATGATGATAATCTTATACTTACTAATGTGTTTTATGTATCAAAGCTTAAGACACAGTTAATTAAATAGAACGAAAAAGGGCATTTTTAGAGATATTTTAAGAAAAATAACTTAACTGTCATAAATTGTATTTTAGTTGTTAGTTAATTATTTTTCTTAAGTAGCTAATTAGTTTTAGCCTACTTGAACACGTTTTTTTAGATTTATTTAGAACAAAACTGATAAACCGCTTTAACAAACTAGTTATTTCAGTTTAATAACTAACACAACCTCGATTTTAACGTTTGCTCATTTTCCCAATGTTTAGTGGAAAAATAGTTAATGCCACTTGTTAGGTATTTCTTCACTCAAATGAAATGAAATAAAAAGCAAATTATTGTTATTGTTTTTAAACACTTTAAAACAAAACTATGCTACATTACTATTAGTACTCACGGGATATTTACCACGATTTTTATTTTTGTTGAGTTCCCGATATTTCGGCATAGTTGCATGCCATGTTCACGGGTAGACTGGATGCGGGTGGACGATAAAAAATTAAGAAAAAAAAAAACCTGGTAAATATCCCGTGAGTACTAATACTAATAGTAAGCCACCACGAACGTCTAAAATGTCTTAACTTCGAACTTCCAGAGAAAAATACGGTGCTTAAAAAAACGTGCCTAACTTTAATTAGCAATTTTTTAACTTGATGACCTTTTACTCTATAAGGGCGATATGTACCAGTTTGAGCTTCAAAGAGTTTGTAGTGCGTCCAGAGAACCATTGACGTGAAAAAACAATAATAAAACAAAAGTTCAAAAGAATTTACGACACATTTCATTATGGCTGGATAACTTAATCAGTCAGTTTCGGAACAAAAGCCAATAAAACGAAACAAAATAATTACTATCCACAATTCGTTAATCTTTTAAAATTAACTGCAAACGATTAATGTACCTCGCCTGCCTGTACATTATTATTCCGTGAACCGTAGTTGGTAATTAAAGATTTCATCGCAGTAGGTGTGTTCACTATGATTGCTACACAGCGTTCATAATTATATTTTACTTCACTACGTGGTACTCACATACTTTGCTATTAGAGGAAGAAAGAAGATACGAAGTTCGACACGACAATAGCTACAACAATTTACTGCCCCGGTGGCTCAGTTGGTAGTGAACCTACCTTCTGTGTTTGGGGACGTGGGTTCGATTCACATCTAGGACAAACATTCATGTGATGAACATTTGAATTTGTTCTATGTCTGGGTGTTAATATCTATATAAGTATGTATTTAAAAATATATATGTATGTATATCAGTCTCTGGCAGCCATATTACAAGCTTAGCTTATTTTGGGGTAAGATGACCGTGTGTGCAAAAATGTCCCAGAAAAAAAAGAAAATAAATAAATTTATATTTTTTTTATTTTTTTATTGCCATTCAGCGCCAGCATGCTGGTTACGCTGCCAACTGGTAGTGGGCATAAACAGATTATCTATAGACCTTTAATGGTCTCTGGATAATCCAACTGTTAGTTTATGTAGTAGGCTAAGTAGTTTTGGTAGTTGTAATATGTATTTTGCTTAGTTAATAAAGGCACTAGGCAGATAAAAAAAACAATACAACAAATAATTACTGGTACAACACGGTCAGAATATCTGTGCAACCGTCACATCGTCCAAACTAAAAAAAACGAGAAACGCTCAATGAAAACACGAAACTAACCAAATTATCGAGACGCGTATCAGTAACGAAGGTGCTAACCAAAGAGAATATAATTTCCAACCGTACTGACGCGACAGGGCGAGCGTACGACGGGGTGCATTCCAACGACGTGCACAGATATTGTGACCGTGTTGTAATTACTAATGATGGCGTGGCAGAACGTTTCGATCCGGTTGTGATTTTTTTAATGGTCCTTGCTAATCACAACTCCGGTACTCATAAAGAGCGAAACAAAATTTTGTATTTTGTACTCTGCAGGCAGCAAAAAATATTTTCATTTTAGTTTAGTCTAGTCGAACCTCCGTGAGCACGACGTGGTCTCGTGTAATTGGGGGTGCACACAGCTTGATGCCTATGTTTCATAATGTGAATGTAATGTGTAACTTCTGTTGGGGATCCATATTCTATAAAATAAAATAAATAAAATAAAAATAAAAACGGAAGGGCACTGGTCAATTCATCAGTTAAAAGGATGTTCAGAAGAGGCACATCTAACGAGCAATATTGAGCCCTTTCGCTAAGAAACATCGTCTCGAGTGGATGCGGTTGGAATGTGTATTCCTTTGAGGATGACAGAAACCACGGATCTGGACTCCAAACGAGGCGATCGCCCTGGCTCTCGCTACCTCGTTCTCACTTTTTCAACATTTTTTGATATAAAATTACAGAGAAAAAATAAAATCATATAATACCTTTAGAATACGATTGCCAATGTTTTTTGTCACGCAGCAATTTTCATGTAATAATTTTTTTCGGAGGAAAAAAAAAAAAAACCGAGATTTTATTTCCAGTCCATATCCAAAAAAAAAACATGCAAATTACTATAAAACATTGGCAATGGTATCTATTTATTATCTGGAAATTTAATGTTTTTTTTTGTCTGTAATTTTTATATTAAAAAAATGTTGAAAAAGTGCGAACAACATAGCTATCTAAATCTGAGGAGCCGGTTCGTAAAAACAGACCAACTTCGAATATCCTAACTTCCTAATCCTAACTAATATTATAATTCAGAGGACAATAAAGTTTACAGGTATAAAAATGAATACGATCGTCTCGAGGAAAAAACTTCGCTTGCGCGAATCAGAACTCCCTACATTACAACTGTCACTCCATACAAAACGTCAAAAAAGGCACAAAAATTGATCAACGCCATCTAGCTAACTACAGGAAGTAACTTTGTCTCTGGATAGTTATGCCGTTATCACGGCTCAACGGCTGAGCGGATCTTGATAAAGTTTGATAAGGAGTTACTGGAGTCACAAATACGAACATAAGATACTTTTTTATGTCCACGAAAACGAAACCGCGTGTAACAAACAACAAGTAAATAAAAAATAAAACGTTATTCGGATTTTTGCAATTTACTGCAGCTCAACTAACCTCATTATAATAAAAGGACTAGACAGTACAGTAGATTGAAAAAAAAAAAAAAAAACAAGTATCATTATCTCCACGACACGATCTCTTCTTAATTGAATCTCAAGTATGAAAATGCATATGTTAGCACACCAGCGCCCCTAGTGTCCAGATTATGCTAACAGACAAGATGTGACACTTCAAACCCGAAAGCAATTTCCCGTAATAGCCCAGAAGCCGACCCACACAGCAAAAAGACTTCAGTGAGTAATATTTTAAAAGTTTATGACTAAAATATTAATTTGAAATACGTATTACAAAACAACGACACTGGCTAAATGCACTATTGTGAAGCCAAATAGTGTCTAGCCAGGTGTTGTATTAAAACGTCTTAAGTCAAATTTGAAACTTTTTTGTTCCTTTTATTTTGGATTCACACACATTATGGTATTTCAATTATTATTTACAGATTAAAGTAATACCACATGTTTCTTAATTCAAGTGAATCGTAATTTTTACAATAAAAATCAGTCTCAGTCTAAGTCACCAATTTCCATCTAAGTAAAAGCCAAGTCATGCTCCAGAGTAGAAGTGGTGAAAGCAATGCGAACATAGATGTACATAGTTATATTATACAGAGTTAACAGGAAAGGGTATACTAAGCCGAAAAGGGCTCATAATACTCGTCATTATGAATAACTTTTACTATGGGACCAACATTGAAATCGAGACAATGAAACATTGAATCCTTTCGATTTTACATATCCTTTCTTTATAACCCTATGTATATACATAATAGATAGATAGCTCTTATTTATAACTGTAGGTACACACCAAAAATTATATACATAAGACAGGAAACGATATAAAACTAGTGTAACAACTGGCGGTCTCATCGCTTAGAGCGATCTGTTAAAGGCAAACTTTCTTCCGATTTCCTTTAGACGTTATCGAACACTTAATGATTAATATCTTGTTTTGTGAGATTGTGTGTCAACTGATCATTCTAGTTTATTCCTACTGTGTCTAAAGCTTGTTACCGAAGTTTCCATACCGGATAATCGGACAGAATCCGGTGGCCAGCACGATTGCCTGATCAATCTTGTTTATAAACCAAATGGGGGAACTTTGGAAGCCCCCATTTCGGTTATGACTCTTTATGATCTGAGGAAGGAAGGGGGTTCATTTAAAAGACCGCTATTGCGTGTAAAGAGTGATTTAGAATAAAATGATGGGCTTGGTCTTGTATAAAATATCAATAGCGGGGAAGGCCATCTTTTCCCCTCACTAATTTTTAGTCATTATTATTTGAGAATAGCTGTAAAATTTAGTAAAATCTTTACTTTATTCTTAACTAGTTATTTCAACCGCTATCTATTTGGAACAATTTATACTTTTAGCTCGCGACCCTGTTATTTCACAACCCCCGTGCCATGAGATCCTTAGCGCGATGATTGTTAGGTTCAGCGTCATCATCATCATCAACAGCCCGGAGACGTCCACTGCTGAACAAAGGCCTCCCTCTTAGACCGCCACACTGAACGACAATTTGCAACCTGCTTTGTTACCCGCGATCTTCAAAATGTCGTCAGTCCGCCAAGTGGGAGGCCTACCTACGCTGCTCCTTCCAGCTCAGTTCTTTCAGCTCGTGGTTGCCACTCAAGAACCTTTCTTACCCATAGGTTCAGCGTAGCGTCAGTAAATCGTATTGCGGCGCGATAAGGTTCACGGTCACTTTTTTTTTTCGCGATTTTGGAATTGTTTCCATAATAAAAGTTGTTCATAGTGAATACATAACTTTCAATATTGCTAAACATTTCATAAACACTCTGTATAATATTCCAGAATCCGATTGAAGGGCAATGTTTGTTGTCAAAATAGATTTTCAATCTCTTTAAGCTAAGCAATTTCATTCTCAGGATGTATTCATTTCGAGCCTAGGCTGCTTTAAAAGGAGGTTGAAGCTCTGGCTTATCGAGCAAAACTTCTACGATTTTGATGAGAATGTGAGATGGAAAAAATTATATATATATATATATTTAATTATTATTGTAGTTTTGACATTGCTTATTATATATATATTTTTTTTATGAATTTATGAAAAAAATACGACGAAGAAAAGTAGTAAGTATATTAGAAAACAATAAATAATTTTTGAAAAAATAAAATGGCGGCATAGATTATAGTTTAACCAAGCCAATGAATGACACAAAAAAGAAAAAAGTTGTTAAAATTTTCCCCAAAACGCTAATTTCATCAAAAACTTTGGAAAATTCACTAATGATTTACTCGTTTCGTCCATAGGCAGCATAAAAAAAAACTCCAAAAAGATTTCACTGAAATCCGTTCAGCCGTTAAAGATTTGAGCAGGTAGTATTTACGAGAATATGTATACACTTGCATACTTGCTTTGAAGCTCTATTTTTGAATCGCTCGTCTGAGTATTTCATATGAAATTAATAATTCTGCGCGACCGCAAATCGTATCACCGCGCGATAAGGTTCACGATCGTTAATTTCGCATGAAATACTCAGGCAACCGATTCATAAATGGACCCTCTGGTCTTAAGGTCAGAAACAAGTAGTGTAGTGGAACTGTTTTATAAAAAAAAAAACCCTTTTTTGTGCGTCAAACTTTTCGTAAGTGAGAAGTTGACAGAGTTCTTTACAGCACGATATGAAGAATCACCCCACGGCTAGCATCACCCCGAGGTTTCACCCGTTAACTGTAATCTACAGGAACAGTTTTTTTTTTTTTTATTATTTATTGGCTTGCGTTTGACTACCATCACGTCTGATGTATAACGAAGATGCAGCCTACGATGGAGCATGCTTGCCTCAAACCGAGTCACTCGCGACTTGAAGACACCTAGATTATAATTATCAGGAAAAACCCACTCGGGCAGCGCATTCCACTGTACAGCAGTTCAAATAAAGAAAGTGGTAAATAAATATTTCCAAATTAAAGTCAATTTTAATATAATCCGGATTATAAACAACCCATAACAAAATTTCATTGAAAACCGTTCAGCTGTAAGGGAGTTCAGGGGAAACAAGCATACTAGCACAAAATAACTAAAGTTTTTGAGTAAGGGGTTGAATCTAAAACTTCGTATTTACCCGAATGTCCAATAAAACGGTTATGTTTTCCGGATTTATGTAAGCATTTATGTTTGTTTGTTCCTTTGTGACCTATCCTACGGTCTATATGGCTTCACACATTTTGGATTTGACTTTGTAAGTATATTCTGAGTATATATGTTGGACTTTGCGTTTTTTTTTTTTGTATAATTATTTTCTAAAACAACCTGTCAGTCTAATAATTTAATATTTTTGAGATCACCGAGCAACTTCCTATTTCTGCCAATCCAACCCCATTATTGTTAACAAAATTATCGACCAGCCCTTGAATTATTCATATTGGTTTCAGAATTACCGCCTAATCAATTTAATTGGCAACCCTAAGCTATAACGTCGCTATTTTAAACTCTATCGCCTAAAATATAGAGCTGAAAATGTAGGCTGAAGAAGATTGCAATAAATTTATGATGGTTGATTTCTACCTATAATCATGGAGCAGCTACAAAGAGGAGTTGGCATAACACAATTATTTTTTCAAATGTGTGACACTGTAGCGCTCTAGCGGGTTAAAGTGGCATTACGTACCCTACATAGAGTAGATAGTTGTTTTTCTCTTCATTTTGGCTTCACACAGTGTATATAGCCAGTCTTTTTGATCAGTTACTACATTGCTGCAGTCAAAATGGCAGCGGGTCCAAAATACACCATCTCACAGGTATAAATAAATGCGGATAAAAGCCCAAGAGACCTAACAAAATACTGATATACAATTAGATACAATTAATGAGTATAAACTATAAAACTTTTTTCTCATGTTTTGGCTCCACACGTTGTGTATTTAGCCAGTGTCAAGTTTTGTAATATTTCAAGTTTAGTTAAATATTCTTGTGTCAGTCTTATCCTAAGTCAAGCAAAATAACTCATGATCAAGTCCAAGTAAAGTAGTGGAGACTTTACTAGAGTTTTGGAAACAACACAAAAATTCACGTTTCACGTCATGATACTCACACGTACATATACACGAACACTTAAAAAAATACCAACATATTTACACATAAAATTATATATTAGAAATAACACAAATTTTGGAAAATAATAGAATGAAGCGACATGACTTCTTCACGTTTCTCTTGCTTTTCATTTATTTATCTAAGTTTTCAGTTTTTTTTTGTTTTTTATTTTCATGTATCACTCGGAAAAAAGTGCGATGCCCAACTCGTGTGTATCAAAATTAAGCCATCTTTGGTAATCGGCCACTTTCTTTGTGAATTTAATTGAATATTTAATGAAATGAATATATATCTGGGACAAAATATATCTGGGCCATTTTTGCACACACGGTAATCTGACCCCAAACTAAGCAAAGCTTGTAATATGGCTGCCAGAGACTGATATACGTAGATAGATATTTTTAAATACATACTTATATAGATATTAACACCCAGACATAGAACAAACACAAATATTCATCACATGAATGTTTGTCCTAGATGGGAATCGAACCCACGCCCCCAAACACAGAAGGTATGTTCACTACCAACTGAGCCACCGGGGCAGTCAATCAATCTATTTTAAGTTCTTCGGCTTTTTACCACGTTCCAGTGTTATGCCACCTCCTCTGTGTGTTTTCTCCGTGTCTGTAATGTATTCCAGGGCGGGCAGAAGGCTCTGTTAATGGTGAATTTCGGGTACACTATTAATTTGTAATCGGCCTTTTTGCTGTTGTTCAAAGCAATAGGTCAGGGTTGTAAGATTTTATGGTTAGGTTAATGCAGATTAGGTAATAATTCTTGTTTTATGAATCAGCTTACTATTAATAGAGCCCATAAGGAAATTAAGCGATTGTTTACGTTTAGTGGAGATTTCCATTTGACTAGCTTGCTTTTCAATGTATAATCAAATAAAACAATATAAAGGAGGTAATAATAGGAACACACAAACATACTTACTTTGTTACTCAATTCAAACGTACACGCTAAAAATATAAACCTTCTCATTGGGCAGTCAAGTATATACAAAGTAATTTATGTTAGAACTAGAGACTAGCTAAACAAGTGTACTTCGACTATGGTTAAAACTAACTGTACGTACATTTTTTTTCTCTCTTATCGTAACGAGTAGTAAGACTTGTATGTATTCGACTATGGTTAGAACTAACTGTATATTCGTATTTTCTATCTGAACAATAACGACTAGTGAGACTTGTATATATATTTGACCATGGTTAGAACTAACTGTACGTACGTTACTATCAGTACTCACGGGATAATTACCACGATTTTTATTTGAGTACTAATAGTTTTATTGGTGGTAACAAACGTTAAATATCAATAAACAGTAATCATCGCTTAGTTCCATATAAATAAACCAGATTGATAAGCATTGTTACCCAAGCTAGGATTAAACCTGTGTTATGGAATAGTAATGTAGTAAGCCACCCCGAAAGTCTAAAACAGTGTTGTACGTAAGTTTTTTTTTCTATCGCAATAACGACTAGTAAGACTTGTATAATTATATTCTTCTATATTATTATTATATTCTATGGTTAGAACTAACTGTACGTACAGTTTTTCTATTTGAAAAATAACGACTAGTAAGACTTGTATAATTATATTCATCTATGGTTATCACTAACTGCATGCGTACGTTTCTTTGAATCTGAACACTAACGAAATAATTTAAAGAATATAATGGATTTCCAAATAAATCTCTTTTCAGGTAACCATTATGTCATAGTCAGAAACAGGTATCATAACACAATAATACATTGTTCGAATTACGTAGATAACTTACATTTTAATGTACATGGTAGATTTAATATTTCCGCAACAATTCGCGAACATTCCACATCCTTCGCCGAAGGGAATGAGACAGGACACGATTGTTTCATTTTGTATGACATACTGACATACGTTACATTAAATACGCACATAGCTAAATGTAGGCTTCCCGGCACAATGGGTATAAATAAATTAGAAGGGGTTTTTTGGATAACATTTTTGGTGTCTTTGTATTTCGTTTTTTACTTCTTTCTTTGAACGACGATGTTGTGTATTTCTATTTGGGAATGATTAAACAAAACATTGTAGGCTATACGGAGCGGTTGTGCTAAGCCGAAACATGTAATTATTATAAGGGTGTTTACACATGGCCCGACCTAACATCGTGTGAAAGGGACAGCTAGATTTGAATTTCACGGGAGCAAAAGAAACAAACTATTAAGGTTATAGCTTCTCCCTTTCGCTCCCCCAGAAACTTATATATAGCCATCTCTTTCAAGCGATGTCGGGTCGGGCCATGTGTAGACACCCTTGACAACTTTTACTATAACAGCCCTGACCATTACGAATCTGAACTGATTAAAAATGATTTTTCGATTCCGTTAACATTATGACTTTTGTTTTGTAGTAAATATCCCGTGATAAGATCTCTAAGATCTTCATCATCATCATCAGCCATAAGACGTCCACAGCTGAGCACGGTTCGCGAGTTATCGTCAGACAAATATACACACAAACAAACATACAACTGCCGATTTATTCCTGTAGCTTCGTCGACTTCGCTTCGCTCGGTCAATTATAAGTGCGAGTAAGCCGTGAGATTTATAAAGAGAATTCTGTGCCGTGAGTTTACATTACATCACTAGCCAGAAGACGTCCACTGCTGAACATAGGCCTCCCCCTTAGACCGCCACACCGACCGACAACAGGCCACTTGCATTCACCAGTTGCCCGTGACTTTCACAATGTCGTTGGTCCACCTAGTGGGAGGCCTAGCTACGCTGCGTCTCCCGGTTCGTGGTCGCCACTCAAGAACGTTTCTTCCCCATCGATTAACGGTTCCTCGAGTGATGTGGCCTGCCCATTGCCACATCATAATCATAGGATATTTACAACAATTATTAGCATTTTTTCAGCAAGTAAATATACACACAGATGTCAAAGGTGAAATAACTGAAGGCAAAGATAATATAAATACTACGGACTTGTTCTCTAAAGTGTTGCTGCAATAAATACATTTAAATTTTATGCTGTCCTCTACCTTGCCCAAAGAATCGCCATCGCTATTCAACGCGGCAATTCGTGCAGCATTTTGGGCACGATGCCTGCTGGTAGCGGTTTATTAGATTAGGGTTAGTTTTAAGTTGTATATATATTTATGATTATTTTTACTTAGAGTTTATTTTAATTTATTTACTATTTAATGTTATTTAAGTTATTGATATTGAATATAAATAATACAGTTATTATAGTAAGCATGCTTAAATAAACTTGAAAGCTTACGTAAAATTAAGGAAATGGTAAAAAACATTTTCATAAAAATTAGGTTGGCATTGACATGAAATAAGTATTAATTTTCAATGGACTGGCGATTTAGAAAATTATTGAATAGAAAAAGCTGATAAAAAAAAAAACACTAGCGGACAAAATGCACTTTTGCACTAAAATTTCCAATGATAAACAGAATCTTGTAAAACTATATATTCCGTAATTCTTTTTCTAGCCCAATAAGTACGACAGTCGAAGGAATGAACTCCAAACTAGAAAATATCCGAGACAAAACTTCTACTATTAAAATAGGAGCCGTTCAAAAGCCTAACGCTACTTCGACGGACTCGTTACTTTAACCAACTTAAAACTTTCGACCTTGATATACGAAAGCCGGACGTCACGCTCACGGAATAGGATCCACAGAGATGGCGCAGGAAAGTTTGTAATTTCGTTACAGTATGTTTTCTATAGAATGAATGGTTGAATGTGAAGTAAACGCGAACGTACTTGAGAGTTGTTATTCTGCATTTGCGATGTGCGGCTTGAGTTAGTTTTTTGTGTTGAATGGAGAATTCAGGACGAGTTTTGACATTGAACAACTAAAAACTTTATCCATAAAGCAAGCAGCCAAAAAGCAGCCTGTGTCCGTCTTCGACCCATAGCTATATCTATGCATAAATTCAGATCCATGCGTTCAGCCCTTTAGCCGGGATAACGCGACAAAAACCCAGACAGAGAGACAATCAGACAGAGAGACAGAGAAACAGTGAGACAGATAGAGAGACAGAGTTAATTTCGCATTTATGATATTAGGATTAGGATCAAACAAAGACAATTCAACGGGGTAATGTCGCCAGCTTTTTGGGCACCTTACCCGCAGACAGCGACCTAAATGCCGTTTTTTATTTGTAGATATTTTAGATTTAATTTATTTAAGTACTTATTTAGTTTAGTATAGTTTATAGTTTTAGTTTGTACATTTAAGTTTAGATTATTTTAGTAAAAATGCAATATACAACTTTTGTGATGAAAAAAATAATTAAATAAATGTTTTGAGTTGCACAAAGATAAACAAAGACATAAAAAGGATCATTGGATCCAACGACACCTCACCCATTTTCACCCTTTTTCTTCCGTTTCCAACCACGGCGAGCTACCCTACGTATAACGTTACTGCATCGAGTGTCTGGGCGTTCAACCCTACGTTATTTTTTCTTTCTCTTATGTATGGCTCCACATGTTGTGTATTTAGCCAGTGTCAAGTATTGTAATATTTGAAGTGAAGTCAAATATTTTACAATTCAAAATAAGTCTCAGTCATAGTCCAAGTCAAGCAAAGTAAGTCACGGTCAAGTCCACGTCATGCCCCAGAACGTTGTGGACACTTTACTAGAGGTTTCTATGGAGTTTTGGAAACAACACGAAGAGTCGTGGTCGTAAGCCGTGAGTTTACATTACATCACCAGCCAGAAGACGTCCACTGCTGAACATAGGCCTCCCCTTTAGACCGCCACACCGACCGACAACGCGCCACTTGCGGTTCGTGGTCGCCACTCAAGAACCTTTCTTCCCCATCGGTTATCGGTTCTTCGAGTGATGTGGCCTGCCCATTGCCACTTCAGCTTGCAAACTCTGAAAGCTTTATCGGCGACTTTGGTTCTTCGGCGAATATCCTCGTTTCCGATTTAATTGCGCAAAGAAACTCTGAGCATAGCTCTCTCCATTGCCCGCTGTGTGACTCTGAGTTTCTCCAAAAGGCCAGTAGTCAAGGACCACGTTTCAGTTCCATACACTGGCTACACACATTGGTTGAAGACCCTTGCCATGGGCCGTGAGCCGTGAGTGCCGCCGCGTAATGTGAAAGCGCCTTTAGCCTGGCATCATTAAACGCATAGATCGATGCTTTCAGTAGATTGTTCCGCTCCATCACTCAGCAGTGTTAGCTGACAGATCATCTGTCAACCGATGTCTAATCCGTGAGCTTTTTACCCGACTGCCAAAGGAGGAGGGTAATGTTTTTGGAGTATGTATGTTTGTGTGTTAAAAAAGTCGTGGCAGCACAGTGGGGGTAAAAAAATATTCTCTGCACCCCATCATGTTGAGTGTCATTGCACAGGTCTAAACTATGCATCTCAGAAACTTGTAATCTTCCATGTTAATAGATCTTAGTAAAAACTTTCTTTTAAAATTATTTTGGGCAACATGTGATACCTACTTTTTGAGATATGCGGTAATAACGGATAAATACTTCAAACGTCCTACGCACCTACGGAACCCTACTAAGCATGGCCCGACATGCTCTTAACAAGTTATTTTATTTTGCGAAAAAAAAAAATTACCTATCCAAAGTCGTGGAACCACAGAAAAGAGAAAGAGTGTAGTGCGTTGTCTCACTCAGTCAGTACAATTTTATTTTGAATCCGAAATAGTTCTAGCCTATTTACTACAAAAATACAATAACAGTAACGCCAAACATTCAAAATGCCATCTTGACCTTAACTGAAATAAAATTTATAAAGAAAATCTCCGACGTTTTATAAAATCAATTCCAATTTCGTGAACGCTCTGAAGGCATAAGAAAGGGACTAATGAAGCCCACCTCTGATTGTTCAAAGGTCTCTATTTATGGAAACCTCGAAGTTGCTAATTCAAACTTTGCTTGATTGATTTTCGGGTCTTTAAGAAAACAGATACAGAAGAAGTTTTATGTTTTCTTTTATTTTTATTCATTGAGTTTGCTGTTGGCGTTTTAAATTGTACTGTATAATTGTATTATGAGATAATTATAATAACCACGAGATGTAACTAGTTTTCTTATTTCAATACAAACAATACTATATTTCTAAGAACCAACATCACTTGTCTTTATCGGGGCCAACTAATTAAAAATACATTTATTACTCAAAGCAGAGTACACATACCTCGTAATTGGTACTTCAGGTTGAGCTAGTGGAAACATAACCAGCTTTTAATTGTTAAGCTTATCATCATCATCGGCAGCCTTTTTAGCCCACTGCAGAGCGATAAGCTTCCTCTTTCTTTTGCCGATTATTTTTTGATGCCAATCTCGATCAGGCGTTGTCGCATTTTTTTAAATATCGTCATGTTATCGCTTTGTCAGTTTTTCCGTCTTCTTTTTAAGCTTTTATACGGCTTTTACCCGTGACTTCGTTCGCGTGGACCTACAAAAAAAGTAGTCTACGTCTGTCTCCGATCCTTAAGCTATATATATGCAAAAAAATCAAGTAGATCCGTTCAGGTGCTTAGCCATCATAAAGCGACAAACACCCAGACAGACAGACATAGAGACAGAGTAACTTTGGTATTTATAATACTAGCTGTCACCCGCGACAGAGATACAGACAGACAGAGAGACAGATAGACAGATATACAGAGAGACAGAGTTACATTCGCATTTATAATTTTAGTTAGGATTGTTACTGTTATACTATAATTTTCCGCCGCCAAACAAATTTACAAATCTAAAAACGAATAATACAATATCCCATAAAAAATAACCAGCACAGCTTTCATGCCACAAAAGTTTCCCAAATCTATAAAATTGAATGTCACCTGCCCTATTGTTAGAATGGTAGCCGGCATCTTCTGAAAACATTTTTTTCTGTGCGTGTATAAAGATAACATGGACTTCCACAGACTGAATACACTTTAGACAGCTTTTAGATGGCGCTAACTATAAAATTCAAATGAAAACGAAGTATAACTACTCGTATACTGGGGAAGAAAGGCTTAGACGACGAACCTGAAGACTGAAGACAATCCCTTCTAAGTGTCATGATACGTGATCTGACAAATTTCCATACCATGCCTGGCAAGTCGTACACAAGTAACGCGCCAGAGAAACTGGTCAGATCACATGCCATGTCTCTTAGATGGATTTCAGGCTTAATACCTAAGTTATAAGATGGTTGGCTAAAGGAATTTATATCAAAACGATACATTACGTTACGATTACGGTTTGTAGGGAAAAAAAAAGTTTTTCCTCAATTCCTCATAGATCACATTATCAGAACTGGATTTTGGGAGACCAATCCGGAAGCATATCCTTTAAAAAAACTAAGTCTGTTAATAAGTGACGGATTTCTGAGGTAGGTCCTCAATTCCTCGTGGATCCTATTATCAGAACTTGATTTTGATAAAAATGAGACCAATCCGGAAGCATATCCTTTAAAAAAAACTGTCGGTTAGTAAAAGACGGAGTTCTGAGGTAACAAACATAAAAATTAAAATTAAATTCAGTCAAATTGAGAACCTCCTCCTTGTTTGAAAGTTGGTTTGAACGTGGTTTAAACATATTGTAAGTTGTTCGAACGCAGATTCTTATTCAATAAAAACCATACATACAAACACACAAAACCTCTTACCCAAAACGCATCGTACTTTTTCCATTCGGCCGTCGATAAAACCTCTTTTTCAGACCTTTCTTTCTTTCTCCCAACGTTGTCACTTCATCTAAAGAGTATAGATCAACGGAGTATACCTACATCGTTTGCATATCTTTCGCGTTGTCTGTTCTATTATTTGACAGTGTCCCTTTGAAAGGGACCCTTACAGCCCCTTTCGCGTTTCTCGTAGCCCTTCTAACGTGGAAAATCATTGTTTGAACCAACGAATGCATTACGTTGACACTAGGGGGTATTTCCAGTGGATATGTCACTGGTCTTTTATTAAATTTGGAGTTTCATGATAGTCCTACTATAAATGTATACAGTTTTTTTTTCAAGTGATATTGTCCCTTCTCTAATATCGAAATAAAATTAACTAAATTAAAAGTTTTATTTTTTTATTATATACATGTTTACAATAAAATGCTATATTATAGCATCTTGCTTCTTAGCCAAGTCGATACCGTACTGTATAATAGAAATATTAAAATAACAGCTCAATAACACACAACAACAAGAAAACATAACAACGACAACAAGATTGTTATTTCTGTTTTCAAAATGTTTCTGTGACATAATTCAGGGACGTTTGCATTGGTATGATGAAAGGGTTTCTTTTGTAAATACAAGTGTCACCTCTATTAATGCTTAAACATGAATCTGTGTTTACTGAATGGACTGTAACACAGATAACAATATTTTTTTCTTTATTAATTCTTATTGACAAAATCCTTTTCTTTATTTCCTTTATGTTTATAGATATTTAGTTTTTTGAACGAGTATACAGCGATACCAGCGTTTAGACGTCCATGTCCAATGCTGGACGAAGAATCTCCTATATGGGATTGCCATCTAATTGAAAAAAACGATCTAATTGAAATCTAGTTCAGAATATTTTGTAATAAATAAAATATAATAATAATATATAATATTGAATATTTTGTTTTTCTAGACCTTCTAAAATAACGAAAACGCACTTATCAAAATTCACACAATAATGTTACATTTTAAAAACCGCGCCGGAAAAATCTTTGGCTGCGTACAAAATTCAGGACCTAAATGATTTACTTAAATAAATTGCAAACATAAAATCGAGACAATTTAATTACAATTAAAGACTACTTTTGTTTTCTTTTGTTGGTAACCGACGCTAATAATGACCATTCTAGTAAAATAATAGTGTAATTATGGGTATTTGAGTAGTAACAAGCAACAGGTTTCATTATGTACAGTTTTACACAACAACATTAAATAATTCCTTCCGTTGTACACCTGTATCGATCTACCAAAGGCAACTACGCGTGCTAAAATCTTGCACTGTTATTGGTCGATCGATTTGGCGTCGAAATCGCGCCCGTGCGCCATCTTGGTCCAACAGTGTGCGAATCATATAAGCCGGACAGAGCTATGAATTTAAGCAATACTCTGCCATTTGTGCTTGGAAATAAAGGTCAATACATGTAAATAAAGATTTACATGTACAGTTACTATCGCAAGCCGGTCTGCCCCTCTCCGCACAAACGAAAACTGCCGATCGGAATTATTTATTGTGTAAAAAGTATATGCCGAAAGTATTCGTTGAAATTAAGCGTGACAGAAATGTTGTTAAAAACATCACGTGTCAATATGTTTTTTTTTTTTTTTTTATAATTATTACTGATCTGATACACGTAACAACTTAGTTGACTTAACCGCCCAACCAAGTTGTTGTTGATGTAAAAGCACTATGCCGGATAGTCAATGGCTCGAGACATTACTATCACCATCTTAAATTATAAGATTAGACTAAGCATGAATGTAGATTTTTTGTAATATTGGAAGTAACAAATAGTTTATTTTTTTAACTAACTGGGTACCTCGGTTCAGGTATATTCATTTACCTAATCTAGAGAGTGAGACAGAATTGCTCTGAGTCAATAAGTGATTGGTTCTTATACATTATCTAGGCACCATTGACCTGATGAGTGCTGGACGTGGGAGAGTCGTTGCAATAAGCAAGTAATACTTAACTGGCAGACTTAGGGTGTCTACACATGGCCTGACCTGACAGCGAGTGAAAGAGACAGCTAGATTTGAATTTCACGGGAGCAAAAGAAACAAACTATTAAGGTTATAGCTTCTCCCTTTCGCTCCCCCAGAAACTTAAATATAGCCATCTCTTTTAAACGATGTCAGGTAAGGCCATGTAGCGAGGCCTTTATTGCGCGAACCGTTTGGCCTTGAAACTCGAGAAAGTGACAGAATGATCGCTGTCGCCCTCTCGCAGGCATTGCGTACCTGTAGGTATTGCGGGTACTAAGGCTAAGGTAATGGCTCGTTTGACTTGGATTTAGCTAGTCATTTGGTAACAGAGCGTTTTTATACTTACTGCCTGGCACTTTTCTCGCCTTTTTCATTTTTTCGGTATTTTTACTAAAGGTTTGAGCTTCTTAAGAAGCTTATACACCCCTTACCATCTTAGATACGACTGTAGTAACGTTAGTAAGCAGGCACATACTAAGGTAGCACACAGTACTTATACAAAGCAGGCTCCGCCATTCAGTGCTTCTGGGAACGGGAGCACGTGACGCGAATACATAATTGTTTGACGTACTTACCGCATTTACACAGAGGCGAGCGGCGAGGCGAAATCGGGCACGAATATGTGATCGGTAAGCTTTGAAGTTCGCCTTGACGCTCGTTGGTGCTCGGGTTTAAGCCATTTTTCAATTATTATTTTTTCTCTTTTTATTTGAGGACTTTGGCCAACATTGGCATGTCAGTCTCATCGTAACTTTATTCTAAAGATGCACACCATGTGTGTTGTGTTGGTCCTAATATGAACTAAAGCTTATGTGCCTTAGCCACAATATAGCGGTGCGGCAAAATATGCTGGGCTAAATATGCAGAACTTTACCGTGCTAAGTTTCACCGCTGCCACTATGCTGTTCAAGCTTTATAGGTATAACGTGACACAGTTACTCTTTTGCTTCACACAAATGCTTTAAATATTGAGACGTGTTTCAAGCTTCATGTCTGTAAAACTAGTCAGATAATTTACCACGCTGTATCGTAGCGTATTGCTTAGACAATATAATAATGTACATCTCCAGCTAAGGTACACAAACTTTTCGTTGAAGTTTTCGACGATTCTCTAGGCGAGTAGCACGACGTTGTAAATGCGGTTAGAGATACTGCCAAGATACGAGATTCGAACATCGGAGTGAGTAAAATGCGAATTATGAGAAGCCAAAGAAGCTACATTCATTCAAATTCTCGATTTGAATATTGAAATGCAAACTTACTTCAAAATTTAGTGTTAAAGTTGGTGAGGAATACCTGTGAATCATTCACGAAACGAAAGTTCATCATCATCATCATCATCAGCCATAAGAGGTCCACTGCTGAACATAGCCCTTAGAGCGCCACACTGACCGACAACTGGCCACTTGCATTCACCGGTTGCCCCCGACTTTCACAATGTCGTCCGTCCACCTAGTGGGAGGCCTACCTACGCTGCGTCTTCCGGTTCGTGGTCGCCATTCAAGAACCTTTCTTCGCCACCGGTTATCGGTGGGTCACGAAAGTTCAAAAATGTAAAATTGGTAAAAAAAACGAGAGAATTTCCTTGTATTCCTCAAAAATCGTAGGTTATAAACAGGTGGCAATCTTTCATAGGCCTAAAGCAGCCAAGGTATTAAATCCGCCCCTAGACGTTATTTGTTGTAGGATATGATGACATGCAGAATGTCTTGGTAACAAAACGAAGCTTTCGCAAAATGACCGAACCCTGAAAAGGTCAGGATCTTAAATGGCCGATTTTTTTTTGATGCCTGCCAAGCACAAAATATAAAATACAACTTGGGTTCTGGGGAATATTCCATGTGACAGGTGTCAGTGTCACAGATGCGCGGTCCCGCTCGCGCACTATCACTATCGCTTTCAGAGTTACGGGATAAGCCCGATGATTAAGAGATTAAGTTTACTAAGAGGACATTTCTGCCAGTCCTCCGGTGTTGCCGGTCGCAGTTTAGGACATACCCGGGTCCTGGGTACTGAAAATGACATACCCTATGTGGCAATGTGACATGTATCAGTAAGGCAGATGCCAGTATAGCAGGAGCCGGAGTGACTGGTGTCAGTGTGACGCTTAGAGGTCTGATAGGTATCAGTGTTATAGGTAACATGTGACATCTATCAGTGAGGCATATGTTAGTATGGCAGGTTTCGTCGTGACAGTTGTCAGTGTGACGCTTCGAGGTGTAACAGGTGTTAATGTGAGTCAATGTTTGACTGCCCCGGTGGCTCAGTTGGTAGTGAACCTACGTTCTGTGCTTGGGGGCGTGGGTTCGATTCCCATCTAGGACAAACATTTATGTGATGAATATTTGTGTTTGTTCTATGTCTGGGTGTTAATATCTATATAAGTATGTAAATAAAAAAAATATCTATGTACGTATATCAGTCTCTGGCAGCCATATTACAAGCTTTGCTTAGTTTGGGGTCAGATGACCGTGTGTGCAATAATGTCCCAGATATTCCCAGATATTTTAATGTGCAAAGAGTCAGTCACATGATCGTCATCTTCAGCCCGCTTACGTTGGGTCGCTGCTGAAGATTGAAAAAGCGGTATCCAAAAGTTAAGGCGCATTCCATTCGGGCAAGTTAGTATGGTAGCATACTAACTTGCCTGAACTTGCTTGTGTTTGTGTTGAATAACTTCACGTAGGTGAAGATATTACACAAACACAACTACAGCGCGTCGCATTCTGAGCGTACCTTCCGCACCCGTGTTCGGAGTAACATTTTTAATGTTGCCCTTTTGTTCTCTTAAGTGTAGTCCGACGTTCTGTACCATTTTATAGTGTAAAACTGGTCTCCACGATACAGGCAATCCTAGTGCGGAGACCAAGGTTTGACTAGCTAAACTACATTTTTAACTTCATTCATTGTTTAAAAGATTAATCTCAGTTTAGGTTTAGTTTAGCTAATAAGTAACACGTGTACCTATCACACTAATATTACAAATGCGAAGGTTTGTGTGTAACTGTGTAAGTATGTAAGTGTGTTTGTTCCTATTCAACTCTGTAACGGCTGAACGGATTTGAATGCTATTTGGTATGGAGGTAGTTTATTCCCTGAATTAACACATAGGCCACTTTATTCCGGAAAAATATTCGCTTTCAGTAAAATACCGGGTGAAACTGCGGTGCGCAACTAGTGTGGGAATAAATAAATATAACAAAAAAAAAAGTTATTTACGCACCTTTACCTTCGTGTCTTATAGATGTAAGATAGCGTAAATAATACTAATAGTAATCTAATACTTACTCTCCATGCTTTTAGAGTTCCTAATTACATATTTGTTCAGCTACGGTTGAGTAATTTACGAGAATACCAGCTAATGTGCCTCGAGGTACTTGTTGATTTATGTAACTTGTAGTTTAGTTCGCGTTTGCAGTATAACAGTAGGAAAACTGAAACTGAGGGCACCTTAAAACCTTCTACTTTGACGACATCTTGGATCAATGGTATAACTTATCTCCGAAAAAATGCTCCTATTAACAGACTTGTCAACGAGTTTATGTTTTCTCCCAGGATAAACACATCGATGATTCTGGCGGCGCAAGTAAGTTTAAATTATCGATTTGCAGAAAATTTTCTAGTATTACCAAAGAGTATTTTTTCTCTTTCTTTATTCACACTTTACTACGTATACTTATATATTTTTTTTTTATAACCGGCAAGTTTCTTTATTAACTAAGCAAAATACATACAAACTACAACTGCCTAAACTACTTAGCCTACTAAAAAATAGCAGTTGAATTATTCAGAGACCATAAAAGGTCTATAGATAATCCAAATGTTCAAGCCCACTACCAGCTGGCAGCGTACCCAGCATGCTGGTGGCATTATCACGCTGTATAGCAATGCTAATGCGTTGAGCCAAATAAACGCCAGCATTTTGGTCAAGCGTCGCGTCAACCAGGCTCTGGCTCTGTTCAAAAAGTCGTTGAATATTATTATTTAAGTAACTTCCTTCTTAGTTGCATGTAGTCTGCACCTATAATTGTGGTGACATTTAGCGTGTTTCCATTGCTTGCCTCCTTCTATGCTATGACGTACATCATGTTGGTTTCTATTAAATAAATAAATAAATGTATCTTAAGAGCTGGAATGTGGTCCTGGGTGCGATTCCCGGGTGGAGATGTTTTAACGATGAATTTAATTATCAGTTTTTCATGTCTGGGTCATGTCTGGGTGTTATCCATGTTTTTGTTTATGTTACATGGCATGTAGCTACATGGATTCATAGTGGAGCTCTCTGTGACTCTAAAAATACATCAGTCGACTTGAGATATTCCTCCATTTTTTTGGAAGTCCGTTAAATAAGCTAACTATAGTACTAGGTTTCGGCGCGAAATAAAGCACCGGATTCGCTTCATTATCACTTCCAGAATACGTCCACTGCTGACCAAAGAAGGCGAGCCTGTAACTTCACAAAATAAAAGTTATTTCAACTTTTTCTTTCGGCTGTACCTTATTCATTATTCAAACTTGAACGTTGTATTAAAGTTAACTGCTTGCTAAAATTGCAAAATAGCATGAGAATTGACAAAATATAAACATACATATTAGAAGCGCCCGGAAAAAAAATTAAGAAGGAATTGCAAAGCTTATAAGAAAAATTACAAAAATTAATGAGTCTAATATCAAGGCTCATTTTGTTAGTCAAAACTTATTAAAATTATTTTGCAAATAATCTATGTAAAAATAAAAATGGGAAAGCGCACATGTAAATATATATCTACTTTAATATTGTAAGCCCATTTTTCAATTTATACCTCAAATAAAAAAAAAGGGAGCTTCGTCACTTTACTTAAAATACGTCGATTTACGATTGGCATATGGTCAGCAGGGCTAGCACGCGCATCGCGATAAAGTCTTTTTGTTATGCAAGAACAGGACACGGCTACGATTATGTATACGTTTGTCTCATATTTCAAGACATGAAGAGTAGAGAAGATTTTTCGCGGTGCGCATGCTAGCCCTACAGGATTACTTTTCAGAATGCTTTTTTAAATGGACGCAATGGTTTCGTCGCGTCATTTTGCTAATTTGAAACTTTAACGTAAAGTTCCTTACTGGTTACACTGGTTCCGAGTGACATTTCGCCTATTCAATATTAACATTCATAACGTGGGTGACGCTTTAAGCAACCTAGACAGAGATAACATAGCAGTTACTACAAGCCACAGATCATACTTAGTAGTTGTTCCTACAAAGTCACCAAAGTTTGAGGCGCGGCGCGGGTCGCAGGGAGTGCGACCAAGCGTTCTCATTGGCTATCTCAAGGCTACGCCTACTCGCGCCTAACAATCAACCAATCACAGTCATTTCTTATAAGTGTATTTAGACTGATGCGTGGTGCGTTTCGAGCATTCTGAATGCAGAATCTAGGTTGTGATCAAGCACATCGTAAGGTGCTTATTGCTTATCTTAAACTAAGCTAACTTATCTTTTTGTAGTGGTAGGGCTCTCTTGCAGAGTCCGCCTGGGGAAGTACCACACCTTTGCCAGTTATTCAACCGCCAAGCAGTAGTGTGCAAGCATTACTGTGTTCCGGATTGAAGGGCAATGTTACCAGCGTAATTACTGGGCATACAGAGATTAAACATCTAACATCTCAGGGTGACGAGCGCAATGCATTGCCGCGCATTGTTTTGAACTGTTGAAGTTCAAAATTCTGGGTGGCACTGAACTGTTATGGGCAAGCGTGACGCTTAACATCAGGTGAGCGACTTGCTCGTCTCGTCACCAAGTAACATAAAAAAAAAAAAAGCTTATTTGACGTCATAATTTAAATGAAACTTGCTTTTCTTGGACATTTCTCAGTGATTGGTGTTGTGTTGCTTCATTTCTATTCATTGCTTGTGGGTTGCCAGTTAGTTCAACTATTTGTGTCAATTTTCTCTCTAATGAAGGGGAAATTGCGGACAAGAATTTTATCGTATGATTTATTATAGGTACTAGTTAAACAAGGTGATAAGATTTTCATTGCAAAAGATTTGAAGTCTGAAAGATTTGAAGTCTGAAAGATTTGAAGTCTGCAATTAGTTTGTTTTTATTATCCTAGGTTTTAATAGCCTGATTATTTATTTTTATCTTGCTCATCATCATCATCAGCAAGAAAACGTCCACTGCTGAACAAAAACGTACAGTAAATGCGGGTGCCATTATCAACAATATTGGCAGGCGGCAACTCTCATCGCTTACTAAGTGGATGCTGCTACCCGTCTTCCAGTGGTTCTGGTCGCACTTTTTAGGACATACCCTATTTACAGCTATATCTAGACTTTAAGTCGGTACCGGCCTGAACGGCCAGAGCCGGAAGCCAGCGTTGCTCTAAGTATCTAGATAACAAAGCCTAGTCCAAGCCTAGGTAAAGTAATTAAGAACCAACAAAATAAAACAAAACACCAGCTCAAACGGAAACAACCCAAAAATGCTTTGCATTTCCACATTTTCTGTTGTTTTCTCTCATTAATCGCAGTTTTTAGACTTTTTGTAGGCGCAGTGCTTCTAATTTCAGTGATGCTTCAGTCGAACCAATTAGGGTAGTGGGTAGGGTATTTATTAGTGGTAGGGCTCTCTTGCAGAGTCCGCCTGGGGAAGTACCACACCTTTGCCAGTTATTCAACCGCCAAGCAGTAGTCTGCAAGCATTACTGTGTTCCGGATTGCAGGGCAATGTTTCCAGCGTAATTACTGGGCATACAGAGATTTAACATCTAACATCTCAGGGTGACGAGCGCAGTGCATTGCCGCGCATATTTTTGAACTGTTGAAGTTCAAAATTCTGGGTGGCACTAAACTGTTATGGGCAAGCGTGACGCTCACATCAGGTGAGCGACTTGCTCGTCTATACTTACTTACTCCATACTATAGAGTTACCCTTGGCTCTAATCCACAGAAAAGAGAAAGATACATTTTTCCTCTTCTGTGCTCTAACCCCACAACTTCCATAAAAATAACAAGCCAAAGCAATCGAACTTAGACCTCAATACGTAATTAAAAATATTCACAAAAAAGAGATTTGGCTTATTTTTAAGGAAGTTGTGGGATAAGTAACCTTAATTTGGATAATTTTGTGCAGTAGCAGCATATTTTATTTTGTTTTGTAAGTGATAGCCTTCGTTGTCTTAGGTGTTATTTTTATCCTAGTGTTTAAATTTATTTATTTTGTATGAAGGTTGTTTGGTCATCCAACTAAAATTAAATAAATAAAATAATATAATATCAATATAATATTTGGATCGCATGTATTCAGTCTCGCACTTTTCGCGCAGACTGAGAGCGACTGCAGCAAGGTGAGCGCCGGCGCTCACGTTAAATTCTTCAAAATTCTCTTACTTGGGCTCGTCCAAGTCGTCAAAGGGTAAGTTGGCATTTTAATTCCGCAAAATCATGATCAACGCGAACGCACTTTTGCCCACCTGTTAGACCGCGGTTTGCCGACCCACCGAATTTCCTTGTTAAATATTGTGTGCAACTTCAAACATATCAACTCAATTGCCATATTCGATCAAAACCTATATAAATTCAAACGAGATTTAAGGGAAATTGCATTCACAGCGCATTCTGAATGTAGCTGAGTAATTTAATTTACAATTATATCTAACCTTATTAAATCTAATTTAACCAATTAAAATATCTGTAAAATCTACATTACTGCTGTAATTCTAATCATGATGAGTTGTGTTGTGTTGTGTTTGTTCGTTTTATGTACGTATATGTTGATGTTTTATGTATGTTTTAGAATGTGGTTTAGTTAATAACTATTAACTCTATTATATGTTTGTTTATATTAAGACTGTATTCTGTTTTGTGTAGCTCAATAAATAAACAGAAATAAAAATATCAATTGGTATAAAAACTATACCAATCCATTCTCCTTGTCATTGAACAAATTACTTTGAGGTTTGCACTATACAAAAAAAAAATTCAAAGGATCTTTTGCAAGATACCGTCTGGGGAAATTCCACACCTTTGCCAGTTATTTAACCGCCAAGCAGTAGTGTGCAAACATTAATGTGTTCGGGATTGAAAGGCAATTGAAAAGTTGCGCAAACGAGTGCAGTGCGACGGTACGCAGAGTTTGGATCTGTTAAAGTTCAAAATTTTGGGTGGCATTTTTAACTGTTATGGACAAGCGTGACGCTTAACATCGGGTGAGCGACTTGGGACCCTATTCGGAGATATGACATTTTATCTCGGTCACTCTCACTCCCATTAAATTCTAAATTAGAGAGACAGTGACCGAGATAAAATGTCATTTCTCCGAATAGGGTCCTTGGTCGTCTCCCCAGATAGTAAAAAAAAAAGCGAAAGTATCATCTCGTCACTCAGCATAAAAAAAGTATTGGCTGTTCATCTCATCTGATGCGATCCGAGATATAATCTCGACTGCAACTACATTTAGTAATGCTTGCAGGCTCGGTTTTTGCCCATTTAATACCTGAAAATAAATAATAAAACCCTAGGTTCATTCGAACTTTGCAGATAAAATCCAGCTGTAAAATCCACGTAGCGTAAAATACAAAATAAACTTGTTTTTGTGGGGAAAGGGCCGCCAACGTGGTTAGCTTTAAAATTTGAAACAAACTCTAGCTATTATGGGGACAATGCCTCCCAAAATATTCAAATGGACTGTCTAGTACTGCATTGCGTTTGTCGAGGTTTTTGGGTAGGAGAAAAGAACTATCGTGGTCTTATCCTTAATGGTAAGATTTTTGTTGAGAGAAAAAAAACTTAAATAATATTACCTTGCTGCTGACTACTTATTAAATGCTGACTACTTATACTTCGCCACCTATTAAGCCGCCAAGCAGTAGTGTGCAACATTATCGTGTTCCGGATTGAAAGGCAATGCCTCCACCAAAACTATTGGGAACCAAGAGATTTAGCGTCTAATGATATCAGGGTCACGAGCGCAGTGCATTTCCGCGCAGGGTTTGGAACTGTTGAAGTTATTTTTTTTGCGTGATACTGAACTTATGGGCAAGCGTTTATTCGACAAATAATAACCGAAAAAAAAAACTTCTTCGTTGAAATAAAAAGGAATAACATGAAAAATTTTATTTTTTTAATTGTGTGTACGAGATAGCGTAAGTCAGAGGAGCCAGGCTTTAATATCGGATGTGTATTTTTTTTGTGACATGTACATTGTATTTGGCGTAGAAGCGTATGGGCCACAGAAGAGAAAATTGTATGGGCATTGTTGTTTGACAAATCTCCCAGTTTTCATACTCTGTTGTGTAAAATCAAATCAAATCATTTAATTCAGACTACTATCCATATTACATATAAAAAGATATTCAATAACAAAAAAAATACATAAAATTAAATTATGTATTATATTATGTCCTACATGTCAATAATAATACAAAACAGAAAACAATTTCGTCAAAAAGAAAATACAAAATACCGCCACAAATAATATATATAATATTAATATATAATTATAGTATCAATATTTAAAACAAGAATTTAATCTGCAAAATAACTATGCTACAGTCTTTTGGTGTACCTGTCGCAATCAAAATTTTCGTTTCTTATGAGAATAGTCCTTCCGCGAGGTTTTAGCGCATTCGATATTTTAAATTGTATAGCTGTCGCTCTGTTTCTCGTGCGTGCAATAGAGTTAGTGAATTTCCAAAATTTTTGATGAAATTATCTTTTCGGGGGTAGTCTATTATCACCCCCTAAATCTTAACAAAATTATTTGTTTTTGGTGTCAATGGCCTGGATGATATGCCAAATATATCTATTTTTTGTTTTTTTCTTAACGTTTTGTTTAACAACTAATTTTCTACGTCGTATTTTCGACGCAAAAAAAATGCCACTTTAAGTGCCTATAACAACAAAGTTACTGCTAAATAACATAAATCGGATACCATTCAGGGGTGGATCAGACTACGCTTTCTTGTATGGACGAGACGGCGGTATACTTTATTCTTTAGAAAAACTGGGAGGTATATTTTCGCTGCGCTTAGTCGGATTATGTCAAAATATGACACCACATTTCAACAAAATGTCAATATTGTTTTAATATAGAAATTTCGGAGACATCAGATTTTTTAGGCCGAAAATCACCTTCGTCAGACATCTTGTGGGCGTATTGAAGGTACTCGTGCGAAATGAGGAAACATACTGGCTCTTATTTAAACCATTTCCAACCATAAACAGCAATCGAACAACTTAATTTAGCAGGTAGGTAATAACGAGACAATAGTGTAGTCCCTAGACGTCTTCGCTCCACGGCGATCCAGTATAGAAGTGACGAACACAGTCGAAGGAAGACACTGACTACGCCGGAAGCGCACGAGGTGACGTTGTTCAGGTAGTTGCCGACTGAGACGACTTGGCGCGCTTCTCTTCTAGTAATAGAAGTCGTGATTATGATCCGAATCCGACAGATAGATAACTTTTTATTGCTCACACCAGAAATGACATACAAAAAACCAAAAAAACAACTTAAAACTGGTGTAGCAACTGGCGGCCTTATCGCTTAAAGCTATCTCTTCCAGGCAACCTTAGCATGGAGAGGATTTGTATGGAAGAGGTAAGGGACGGGGTCTACTATTAATAAGAGATTATGCTACGCATTTAAAGTTTGTGTGTAAGTATATAAGTAGGTAAGTTTCTAAGTATGTAAGTGTGTTTGTTCCCGTTCAACTATATATCGGCTGAGCGGATTTGGATGAAATTTGGTATGGATTTGATAATTTGAGCTTATTCCCTTGAAAAACACATGGGCTACATTTTATCCTGAAAAAATTAACTGTTGCCATGGTCGCAGCTAGTATGATAATAATATAGACTACATACCCACTGAAAAAATAGTTAAATAATAATTATATACTACTTACCAATACTACAACAGTACATACCTAAATAATAATATACATATAAAGATATACACATACATATTTGTAAGCATAAGAGAGCATGACGATGCAGCAGCTATTCCAAGATATGAAGTTTAATATGAAGTGAGTATTTTTGTGAGCTTATGTTACATTTGAATATTATGTTATTATATTTATTTTATGCTAATAAATAAGAAGCAGTCATACCTTTAACATAATTAGTATCTAATTTCCCTAAATAAAATCTCGAGAGACAGTTCTAAGTGGATACAGACCAAGTTATCTATAGCGTTAGCCAGATGAAGGAACTAGAATCGTCACAGAGAAGCTTTCAGTTTTGTACAGAAAGTACGATAGTGGCTCCTTAACGACACTTTGCCGACTTGGACGTAAATGGGATTTCGCTGAGACACATTAGGCGATTGCTTAATTTAAATTCGGATCTTGTTGGCTGTTTATCGCGATGCCGCTTTGCATTCTGTCTGTCCATTCGCTCTGTATCTGTATTAACTTGCGTAGTGAGTGAACTAGGGGTGCCGGACTATCGATTATCGATAGATCTACTATCTATAGTTGCCACCGAAAATGTGTTCGAATATCGATAGTTCTGTTGTGTCGATAGCAAAAAAGCGGCAATTATATAGACGATTAGTATATTATCGATACTATAAAATCTCGATAGCGTACTTGATACTTTCGTTCTTCCGGACGATGCTCACTATCAAAAGCATCGATTGTTTCAGATTATCGATAGTTGTTTCAATAATAAACAATTATAAAATACAATGTAACTTTATTAGACGCCGAAAATATAATAAAAATTACAATTACAATAAAAATAACTTTCTTCTCACTCTTTCACTCTTTTGGGGTCTCCTATTTTTCTTGATGGTGTGCCAGAAGCCATTTCATCTCGCATACAGCTTCTCCTGAATGCTCAAGAACGTCTCAGTCATCTTTCCGCGCATGTGGCGATCGTGTTATTGCGCATGTGCTTCGCCCTTCCCAAAATAACGTATCTCTTGCGGACTGCCCCTACCTGGCTTTGTCCTGAAGAAGTCTCTTCATTTGACGAGGCTTTAAAATCAGCGGTTGAGTCGATCCTAAATGTCTCTCTTTGTGAGCCTCAGTGAAGACAGGCAGCTCTTCCCATCCGATACGGGGGTCTCGGGGTGCGGTGTGTGCGTGATGTGGGCTTGCCGGCTTTCTTGGCGTCGGCACATGGGGTGGCGGACCTTGTCACTATAATTTTACGTTCCAATGGTGACGGGACAAGCATACCTTTTGTGTCAGACGCTGCGACAGCTTGGTCTGCCCTCAGCGCGGGCGCAACAAGCCCTGCTTCACCGCGTGTCCAACGTGCTTGGGATGATATCTCGGCTAAGAGGATCCAAGAACAGTTGCTGGAGGGTGCCGCGGGGACTGATCTGGCCAGACTCAGGGCTGTGTCGCAACCGGAGTCGGGGGCATGGTTACACGCGCTACCTTCACCTCACCTGGGCACTTTGCTGGATGATGACTCTCTGCGTGTGGCGGTGGCTCTTCGCTTGGGCTGTAAGGTGTGTGAACCCCATAGATGCACCTGCGGTTCCATGGTGGAGGCCGATGGTCATCACGCTTTGAGTTGTCGTCGTTGCACAGGGAGGTTTCCGCGGCACCATGCTCTCAATGATATAGTCCGGAGAGCCTTTGTGTCAGCGAACGTCCCCTGTGTATTGGAGCCTCCGGGTCTATGCAGGTTGGATGGCAAGAGGCCGGATGGGCTGACCCTGGTGCCCTGGAAGAACGGCAAGTGCCTGGTATGGGATGCCACGTGTGTCAGCACTGTTGCCGCCAGCCATCTGGGTCGCACCGTCCACGCACCGTCAGCCGCAGCGGAGGATGCCGCTTTTAAAAAGCGACAGAAGTACGCGGCGATGGAGCCGCATTACTTATTTGTGCCCATTGCCGTGGAAACGTTGGGCTGTTGGGGCTCGGAGGCCAAGAGTCTGATTTGGGAGATAGGACGTAAAATAAAAGAGAAGTCCGGTGACTCTCGCTCCGGCTCGTACCTGGTGCAAAGGTTAGCCATTGCTATTCAACGCGGCAATGCGGCCAGCGTAATGGGCACCTTTGCGCCGGGTACAGTTAGGGGTGGGTAATTTTTGTAATTTTAATTGACTATATTTGTAAGTGTTTTCTAAATTGACTTTTTATAAAAATAATAAATTTAAATACAATTACAATAAAAATAATAATTTGTTACAAATCTTATTAAAATTTGATACCTTGGATTAGATGTCCATTATACAGGGTTATAAGAAAAGGGTATGCTAAGCCGAGAAGGGCTTATAGTACTCATTATTATGAACAACCTTTACTATGGGACCAACCCTGAAATCGAAAAAAAACAGGTGTTCCATACATTTTTTCGATGGTCATTGACATTTTTCTATGGGACAGCTTATATTTTTTTCGCGTATTCAGGGTTGGTCTCTTAGTAAAAGTTGCTTATTACGATGAGTACTATGAGCCCTTCTCGGCTTAGTATACCCTTTCCTTAAAACCCTGTATACATATCTTTAAGAAAATTAAGATAAAGGTATAAGCTTAAAGAGCTGTGGGAATCGAACCCACAACCTGAAGCTCAGAAAGTTTTGTTTGTTTTAAAATTTTTTATTTAACATAAATAATTAATTTAGTACAATTTCTAGCGTAAATTATATCCTAGAAACGACACATAATAATAACGATTGAATACGTTTTTAAAACTAGGCGCTTGTCTAAGAACTAACAACTGGTTAAGTTAAGATTTAGTTAACATGTACAAAGTATTACTTAGTTTCCATAATGCGTTCAAAATTTAGCAAGCTTTAGATGCAGCTTTACAATTACAGAGACTCAGATAGTGTAAATCCCCGCAATGAGCCACGACGTTGACTTTATTAGCACTATATTTAAATACGCTTCGCTTGATCTCGCTAACAAGTTTTTTTTTTTTTTTCTTGTTATAAAAAATAATATCGACATATTTCTCTGCGAACTACCCTCACCGAATCACGCATCTTCTTCGACGCCGGCACTTTATTTACGACTTTATTTGGAAATAAAGAACTACTTTTTTCCAAATAAAGGGCGGTCGTAGTGTTGTTCCTCATCAGCAGTGACGTACCTCAGCCATGGCTTTTAGTTAGTTGATTAGCGCAGTTAAGAAACCTCTCGTAAATACTTGTGATAAGAGTATCCGCTGAGTATCGGGTTTTCAGTGTATTAGTTCACAGAAAAAAAAGTAAAAGGACAGAAGACTAACTTCGGAAAGCAATTAGATAAATAGAGACTCTCGCTGCGTCTCTATAAAGTTAATTTTAGCACGCACAGCGAAAGCTGACACCCGGCGATAATGGGGAGCCACGGGCAAAACTAATCTCAGATGGCGCTCATCGCTGGTGCTTGTCATTAGTCTGATTGCTTGCACTTGTATGAGCACTTCGAGCTTCATATCCCAGCTGCCTCCTTGACTTTGGAGCTTCTAGCTTTGAAAATGAGAAAAGCGAAGGTACTGCGTCTTTTTTCACGTTTTTACGATGATGTATCAATCTTAGAAACAGGTATTTTTTATTATTAAATAAGTTACAGTAAATTTATGTAGATTAATGTTATACGTGTTAATTAATGAACTTAGAAATAAGCCAGACTATATTGTTTATTTACTAAATTTTTCTATGAATATTTTACACTTTTTACAGAGAAAAAAAACACCAGCGATAATGCGCCACCTAGCGAGATAAATAAGCAGTGCGTCTCCCCATTACCTACAGCCTCGCAAAGCGAACGACGAGAGTAATTCGCTCTGTCACTTTTGCACTCGTTATATAGACGTCAATGTGGCCTTTTACAGAGATTAGAGGCTATACATTTCATGTATAATGGACATTTCGCCCCGCGTTCACAGTGGGACAGATCGTGTGACAGTGGTATGTAAAACCACTGTCACACGAAACACAGTGAAACACAGTTGATAGTGGCAAATAAAACTTGGGCACTTATAAAAATATAAAAGAAGCACAGTGTATAGTTTAGAAAATACCCTACAAGTATAAACACTAATAGGTAATTATAGTATGTATTTGTTTTCCACTAATTCTTAAACTGCGCATGTATTTTTCTGTGTTAATGTTTATATATTATATATTTTTATTATATAATTATTTTTTATTTCATATATATATATATATACTTATATTATTTATAAACATATCATTTAGTTTATTTCTTTATTGTACCTATATATACACATAATAATAATACGATTTGTTTCTACCTACTTAAGTAATATGTTTAGACCTTTTATTGGCTGTACTATATGTTTGTTTAAGATTATTTTTATATTATGATTTTGTGCTGTTGGTCTATTAAAAAACTTCCGGCTGATGATGAGGCAATTATAGCACACGACGCATTTAGCGTTGTGTTCTTTTAAGATGTTAAATACCTACAAGATACAATTTTGATCATATATTTTGGCTCTATACAGAGTATTTAAACAGTGTCAAGATTTATATTTTTTTAAGTAAAGCATGCATGCGTTTTAAAAAAAATGCCTCAGTCATGGTCTTAGTGAAAAATTACAGTCATTGCCCACTGTCCAGTCCAAGTCATGCTTTAGTAAAGTGAATATTTTACTGGAGCCTCCACAGAATTTTCAAAACAACACAAAAAGTCACGATTCACCACTTTTTATTTTACCCACACCATAATCCCCACGCTTGGCAGGCGGCTTGAGGATCGCAGAACGCTCACCGTCACTAAGAGGATGCTGCTGCCAGTCCTCCGGGGATTCTAGTCGTTCTGTAATATATACCGGGATCCAAAAGCTTGGATGTGAAGGAAGCGTGGATTAATTATCTAGAAGTTATTGTTATCATTATTAGAAGAAAAACAGCCCTCTCATAAAATGACAATGTAATTTTGACATTTTGGAGATAAAGATGAATCCAACGACATCTCACTCGTCAAAATCGGCGAAGCCGTTCAGGCTACATGAGATAATATAGCAACACACAAACATACATTATGTGCTTAATGTAAGTTTTTGTACATAAATACATACATACACCTCCAAAAACATTACCATTCTTGCATAGGCAGTTGGATAAATGTAATCCCATCACTTGTCACAAACACTTATATTCGTTCATTCATTATTAACGCAAAGATTATTGCTTTGCGACGTAAATGTTTGCCTAAAAATAACTCTTTGATGGCTTACCCATTTAATAAACGCAAAAGTGAATCCGATCTTCATCACGAGGAGTTAAAAGCAAAATTAGTTAAAACGTTTCGTACTCTAATGAAAAAGTTAAAAAAATTACGAAAGCCACAAAAGAAAGAACAAAAGTTAATAAAGAGGAACAGTAAGTTTTCCGATTGAGCGAGCGTGCATCCAATTTAGGTAAAATGTTCAGAAGCCTGACCGTATCCGTAACCAAGCCGTGCCGTACCGAAACCGTGCGATTTTAATATTACGCTCGATAATATTTCTAGCAATATAAGGGGCTTACCGTTATACAAAACCAATGACCTGAAAAAGTCGAGGAAAGCCGCTCCATAGTTGTTTCGTTTTTTGGTGGATTTCAGAAGCCTTTGATACTCGCTTTTTTAACGAAAGTCGAGCCTTCGTTTTGATCGAGTCATAAGTTCAGCCATATTTTTTTCTAATATTCAAAATAGTAATATAATATTGCGTTTGACCACGTCCCGCCTGATGTTAAGTAATGATGGTCTAGGGTCATCATCATCATCATCAGCCAGAAAACGGCCACTGCTGAACATATGCTTCCCCTTTAGACCTCCATAATACCCAACAATTGCACGTGCCACTTGCATCCACCGTGGAGCACGATAACCTAGAAGCGGCAAAATTATTTTTCAGGGCCGTGCTCTCGACCATCTACTATATCTATCTAACTATCTCGTTCACACATCAGAAAAGTGGTAATTAAAAAATTACTTAATATTCAGCTACGTTTAATTTTCATAGTAAGTTTCATTGTTATATATTTTTAATTTGGCGAAAGAGAATGAAAATATCGTGGAAAAATTGTTTCGTTCATACAACATACAAATTCAATAAATAAGGTTTAAAATAAGGTTATTGAGTGGTGACTACGAACTGGAAGACGCAGCGTAGGCAGGCCTCCCACTATGTGGACCGACGACATTGTGAAAGTCGCAGCCAGCCGGTGGATGCAAGTGGCACGTTGTCGGTCGGTGTGGAGGTCCAAGGGGGAGGGCTATATTCAGCAGTGGACGTCTCCTGGCTGATGATGACATAAAAATTACGTTTAAATATTGGCATTGCTATTCTAAATTAACAAATTTTCTTTCCGACTCGATGATTTTTTTAAATCTTTTAAAATATTTTATCAATAGTAATGTAATAAATAAAAAATAAAAATCTTAAAAAAAATGTGCATACGAGACTGCCTGTGGACTCTTAAACAGGATTAGTCTAGTTCCATTAGAAAAGAATCTATTTTTAAAATCTACCGTCCCGATCGATGTTTTTCATAAAACCTTTTTTAATGTTTATACCACGGCAACTGAGCCTTTTTATAAAAACTAAACTGAAACTTTATACAAATTAAACAAACTACCATCAAAAGCTTTAGAATTTGTTGGTTCGATTCATCCGATGAAAACACGTAAATAATTACAGTATCCATTCGTGTGTGCTATTAAAGTAAATAAAATGTTAAGACGTCGAGACAGGTTTATTGTAGGGTTACCAAAATTTCTCGTTTTCCCAAAAATTTGCAATGATAGCACAGTGAATCGCTAGTGTAAACTCGAAACATAGTGAGGGAACCATACCATGATAGGCAACTTTTTATTGTTAACAACTTAAATTATATATACTAGTAGTTCGCACCGAACTGAGACCTCGCGATCCCTATATCTTCACAACCCCTGGACCGATTCATCTCATATTTGAACTTAAAACTTGTATTGAAATGAACTACTTGCTTACACAATTTCATGAAGATCGGATCAACGGTTCGCAAGTTATCATCGGACAAATATACACACAAACATACAAACATACATACAAATGTCGATTTGTCTTAACTTCGCTCGGTCAATAATTATTAGGACAAAAGCGCTTAACCGCTTAAAATTTAAATCTAATCTAATTCTCTAATCTTCTTTTGCTCTATAATCTGATCTTATTTTCTAATCTAATCTATTTTAATTTTAATCGCTTAAATCGATCTCTTCCAGACAACGTTAGCATGGATTTATATGGAAGAAGTAAAGGACGGAGTGTGCGACACGCAAAAAATAATAACAATATACATACATACTTACATACATAAATAAACATTTATAGACATAGAATAAGCATAACGATACAACAGCTATTCCGAGATATGGTGAAATTTAACTACGCTTAAAAACTTTCAGTGAAGTTGAACACTTGGTTCACTAGGATCCAAGCGTAGTGCATGGTTCATGCATAGTCCGTGTATTAATCACTCTCAAGTTTAAAATCTGTCGCCAAGAACTTATCGGTGTGTTCCGCCATCCTCACTGGCGTCTCTATTATGCCAGGCTTAGGTGTGCTTATAATCTTGGACCGCAGCGTTTCTTTTTTTTTTGTTCCGAGACGAGCAAGTCGCTCACCTGATGTTAAAAGTCACGGCATAACAATTCAGTACCACACAGAATTTTGAATTTAAACAGTGTAAAATCCTGCGCGGTAGTGCATTGCGCTCGTCACCCTGAGATGTTAGATGTTAAATCTCTGTATGCCCAATAATAACACTGGAAACATTGCCCTTCAATCCGGAATACAGTAATGCTTGCACACTACTGCTTGGCGGTTGAATAACTGGCAAAGGTGTGGTACTTCCCAAGGCAGACTCTGCAAGAGAGCCCTACCACTACAAAACATACACGACGCGCCAACCAACTGAGCTACAAAAGTATTTCTACTTTTTCTACCGTTTCTGTATTGCTTTTTATTTAACCATGCCATAGATTATAATTATATAGATACCACATAATTAAACATATTCCGACAAAAAGTCAACAAAATGAAAGCGCGGGAGGGGACTGAGAGCCTGAAACCAAACGTTCGTGTATAGCTATGAACCAATGAGGGTAAATTCTTAACCGACTTCCAAAAAAAAGAGGTGGTCATTAACACTGTTTTCTTAAAAATATTTTTTACCTCAGAACTCCGTCATATATGAAACGATTTGGAAAAGGCTTTTTTATTTGTTTGAAAGATATAATTCTGTACAAAAATGTTGGTCCCTTTTTTTAAAATCAAAATCCAGTTCTGATAATGGGATCCACGAGAAATTGAGGGAAATCTTCAAATAGACATAGATGTAGCAATTTTGGTATTATAATCAACAAAACAAGCATTTGCATTAAGAAAGTAGAATTTGGTGAAGTCGAACTGATGAAGGAGATCACAGGTGACCTCCCCAATGATAAGTATTTCACGGGTGCGCCAAGAACATCTCGATTATGATAGTGAAGCGACTATGACGAAGCAAATAAATGGTCTGATCTGATATTTGCAAAAAAATAAATAAATAAATATCTGGGACATTTTTGCACACACGGTCATCTAACCCCAAACTAAGCAAAGCTTGTAATATGGCTGCCAGAGACGGATACGTATATATATTTTTGAAATACATACTTATACAGATATTAACACCCAGACATAGAACAAACACAAATGTGTTTGTTCTATGTCTGTTCACTCATCACATGAATGTTTGTTCTAGATGGGAATCGAACCCACGCCCCTAAACACAGACCTCACTACCAACTGAGCCACCGGGGCAGTCAAATCTGTTAATAAGTTTTTTTTTTTTTTATTTTGTTACTTTATTTATTACACATATATTTTGACCGCTGCGGGGCATTTCAATCGTCCTGAGTGGGGAATTTAGAGGTAATCTGTGGCCCATGCAAATCAACGGCACCATCCCTTTCTATGCCCCATCTGTCGGAGCACGTCACAGAATACAAAGTAGCAATAATCAACTACGAACTTGACCTTTTATTGAAGGTTGTTCAAGTCGTTTATTAAGGTTAAGGATACTTTATACAGGAAACTGGGTGAAAGGAGCTCATTAAGTGTTTCTATCTATCTATATCTGCAGCAGCCTTTAAACATCCCACTGCTGAGATATCGGCCTACCCTCGAAGGGTGAATGGGTCATATCCACCACGCTGGCCCAAAGCGGGTTGGCGGATTCACATACCCCATCGAATTTCTACTCCGGATATATGCAGGTTTTCTCACGATATTTTCCTTCAGACGTAAGTTTGAAAGAACTCATTGGTGCGGACCCGCCCGGAATCGAACCCACGACCTTACGAATGTGAGGCGAACGTGCTCTTACTGAGATACCACGGCTTATGATCTATCTATCTATATAATCAGCCTATATCTATCCACTTCTGGGTGTAGGCCTCTATTTCACGCCATCATTTCTGGTCCTGTGCGAGCCACATCCTTTGTTTTCCAACTTACTTTACGATGTCGTCTGACCATCGGGCTGGTCTCTCTGTATGTCATCGCCCGTTTTGCGGCCACTAGGTGACTGCTTTGGTCCACCTGTTGACATCCCGTCCAGCCTAGTAGCCTGTCCATCTCCAACTTCAGCTTGGCGATGCGTGCACCCACGATGTCGGCTTATTAGTGCGACGTGCTATTTCCACGTTCGAGGCAAGATCTACCAAGCAGGACTCTAGACTGATAGTAACCAGTTCAGTGTTTATTTTTATTGATTTATTTTTTTATTTTTTTATTAAAACAATACACTATCATTACAGGAGATTACCTAATACAACAGAGTGTAGTGAGTATAATGTTGATATCATAACAAGAGTAAGTATAATTGATGTCGATAAGTGCCATCCAAAATTTTAAACTTCATGAGTTCAAAACCCTGCGCGGCAATGCGCTGCGCTCTTCACCCTGAGATATTAAATGTTAAATTTCTATATGAACAATAACTTCACTGGAAACATTGCCTTTCAATCCGGATCACAGTAATGCTTTCACATTACTGCTTTTCGGTTGTATAACTGGTGTGGTCTTCTTCTGTTACTTATTCAAGTCTATTGCACTAAAAAACTTAGATAGGAATAGGTAAGCTTATAATTTAAGAGTAATTTGTATTGCCATATGCACTCATGGGGGAAGACGCTGGGTTCTGAAATACAGTGTTATGCTAGTTCGGGAACCAGAGGCTTCGAAACTTTTTATGTACCGCTCTTATGTGTCAAATAAAAAACTTTAATTGATTGATTGATTGCAAGTTACAAACATGGATTTAGCATCATACTTCGTCCGAGGTTACAAATTTCGAACATCACTAATAATGTCAAGAAGCGCTTTAAGGAAAATTGACAGAAAGTCCTTCACAAAAAAATCAGGTTTTAAAAATACCCAACAAAATCCCGTTTTATATTTTCGTGATTTTCGACAAAAAAAAAACTCTATCAAAATTTTCCGACAAGTTGCGAAATAAAAGAAAAAAACTCTAATTTTCTTTCGCAAACTCGGTTATCCGAGGCTCGCTGTTCCTAAACGAAAGTGAATTTTTCCTGCAAGAAATTTTCAAAAGTTAATACGCAGTGTACCTAACTTGTTCACTTTGTCAGGGAAAGTTAAAAAGAGTAGGTATAAGCTATAAGGTATATATTTGTTGTCTGTTTACTCCACCCACAGACAGATTGAACAGACTACGCTAAGAACTGAAATAGTGTAAACTGAAATAATTCAGAATTTTGATTTTACAAACACAACTGTAACCTCGCCCATTATTATATAAAATACTGTTATTATTTAGTTTAAATTAATGTCCATGCAATAAAGTAATATAGGGTTTTTTATTTATTGGGTGACTGCTGTCTTCGCTTCTACCGGCCTCTATAGCTTTACCGGATTTTTGGTGAAGGCGTATAACGTTGAGCCTTAAAACTATTATACGGAGTAATATTGTATTATATTTTATTGTACTGATGTACTCCTCTTGTAGCGAATAATTGCCATCCCCTGATGCGCGCACGGTTTCAACCGCAACCATCAAAATACAGTATATTGCGTTCGGTCACGAATTAAGCCAACAAATCGGGATTTCATGTTTGAATTTTCTTTCGCGATCCTATTTAATTTTGATAAAAGTTGTAGGAAAATCGCTACTTTAAATTTTCCTACATGGATTATTTATTTCTAGGTTAATGTATAAAAATACTAACAGATTACTTATTTTGCTTTTCAGACAATTTTCTTTGTTTTGTCTGCTATTTGTTTTGTTTCCTTTTAATATTTCTGAATAATTCTTTATTATTTTCTAAAGAAAACCTGAAAACAAATAGTTTGTTTGTTTACTTTTCGTTTGAAACATTGTCAAAAGTAGATGTGTCAATTCTTTATTTTTTATACGTCTATGTCGTAAGATTCTAAGTTTAGGTTAAGGTTATATCTAAAATCTCATATAAATTCTCTTTATACAGGATTTTTTGGCCGAATTTTATATTACAATCTCTGTGATGATCTAAATTTTAATTTAGAATACTTAAAAAAATAACCCTGGCTTATTGTATTATTCAAATTTTGACGTAAGGAACACCATGAAAGGTATAAAAGGCAAAAATTCTGGAAAAAGCTTTTCAATTCTGATTTTACCATCTGAAGCTAAAAATCTTTAAGGCCATTTCCCGGGCCAGGCAGGCCCGGGAAACTCAAGACTGGCTCGAAGCTTGAAGGTCATAATTTGAAGCAGTTTAAAGGCCATAAAACTTCAAGAGGAACAAAACTTTTCTCCGACAAAATGAAAACAAGCCGGATCCGATGCAACGAATAGATTTCGATTTGAATTGACTACTACTGATCTAATATTTCAGATTTGTTCCTAGATCCAAAGGGACTACAAATTCGTAAGAAAAATACTGTGAAGTGTTTATTGACACGATTGACGAAAAGAGGACATTTCCAGCGCAAGAAAACATAAAAGTGAACCAGAAAAACATACCCGAAGTCATCTAGGAAGGAGTCCATCATTTTTCCAAGGTTATCGACAACAGTTTTAACTATAAAACCTTACTTACGTCAAAATTTACAAATTGGTCTACAAAATTGTATTTTTTTTTTAACAGTGTAAATCATTGGTTGTTATTAAATTCTGTCTAAATTTCTCTTTGGTTTTTCCTCAATTTTAGGGTCCTCCCATAGGTAAGTTCCTAGGTCCTAGATAAACTGACATTACGTCCCCCCTCTAGAGGGCGTAACGTTACAAAGTTTGATTATGAAACTAAGCCGAGAGCCCAGTTACAGCGTAGGCATCTACACGCAGACATTTTTTGTGCGTACATTGTAGTTAAATTTACTTAAATAATATTTGTATAAGGAAGGACCTTATTTTTCTATGAAGCTTATAAGTAAAAGAACACAAATAATTTAGATTGTCCTAAAATCAGCAAGCTGGACATGACACTGGCATTGCGAGATATGTAACAGACCTACGTTTGTGCTTATCGACGCAAGTAACTTGCGTAGTCTGCTATTACATCTGTTATATCCTCAAAAGCTACGTTAGCAAACTGTCAACTTCATGAGTTTAAATCGTATTTATGGGCGGGCGTTTCCTAACACTGTGTGACGAAAACGAGAAATGTTGTAAAATCATTATCTACTTATTTAGAACTTTAAGTTACAATCATAAGCAAATGGTAAATATTTTTTATATGATATAATTAATATTTAGGGTGCGACGTTACGCTCAGCGCGAAATTAATATTTTCTTGCGTTTTTTGTCAATTACAGATTAATTAATTACTCATTGTAACTAATTTTGCGATAATAAATAGGTCGATTCAAGATATCACACTAATCAAAAATTCAAGTTGAAAGCTAGTATAAGTGCATTTGTCACTTAACTAAAATCCAAGATGAAAATCAGCTTATTGAGATTTGTAACTAAACCAATGTTATCTAGGTGATCATTGTAGCCGTAATTTCTTAAAACAACTTATTTATTGGCGCAAAATTGGTTTCAATAAATCCACGATGAGTAATTAAAATTTGAATTTCGCGCGATGAGTGAAACGTTGCACCTTAAAAAGGTGACCTAGTCTATACTAGGTAAAAAGCACTACTATTAGTGTTTTTTGTTTATGTAAATTTGAATTTCGCGCGATGAGCGAAACGTTGCACCTTAAAAAGGTGACCTAGTATAGTAGTGTTTTTTGTTTTTTGTTTGTTTTTTTTAATCATGTGGTCACAGAATTAAGGCGAAATATGGCACTCTGTATCTAATGTTAATTCCTATTTGTATACCCATATACACAATAAATGAATTATGAATGATTTCTACATTTAATTTTTTATTTACAATTGAGTGGTGAAAAGCCTGCTCTTGCATTTCATTGCCACCCAGAATTTTGAACTTCAACAGTTCGAAAACCTGCGCGGCAATCCACTGCGCTCGTCACCCTAAGATATGCCTAAGCGTGCCTGAATCATCTAGAAAAATTATAACAAAAACTCAAACTTGATTCGTCAAAATTTTTAACGTTTCGAACTTTTTGATGCGGCGGTTGTTGCTACGTTTTGTATATTTCATTTTTTCGTTACAACCACGGAGCAGATACAAAGTGGAGATGGCACAATAATATTTCTACAGCAATGTTTGATACTGGGCGGGGAGAATGTTAGAAATTAAACGTCTTCTTCTATTATGCGATAAATATATGATATGCTTAGAATAGAATATAATAAAAACGTTTATTGGCCGTATAACATTGGGCAAGTCACATTTACAAAATATTTAGTTCATATATATTCTCATTCTTATATTATGTATTATCTAGTATTATTATTATTAGTATGTATTTGTATTTAATGAATTTCAAATGAAAACTGTGTATTTGACGTTACCAAGTGTTGTGCTAACCCAGCGTCCGAATAAATGAATTGAATTAAATTGAATTGAATATGCGATTTTCACTAGCCTTGTGGCTCAGTGGGTGGATTGCCGCCTTCTGGTCTATAGGTTGTGGGTGCGATTCCCACCCAGGACAAACATTTGTGTAATGATCATGGATGTTTGTTCCTTGTCTGGGTGTTACCATGTCTTCTATGTATGTAACAGTTCTCTCAGATTAGTTCTATGTAACAGTTCAAATCTCTCATTGCACTGCGTCGTCCTTAGAGAATTATAAAAATAATAAATTTGGATAAATACACATATATACATATTTTGGATCAATCCAGTTCCGATTTTTAGTTATCATTTTGTATACTTTAAATTGATTAATATTTGTTTTGTGCATCATAAATAAATTATTTTACTATGAAAACTGACATGGTTTTGACACTTTTTGAATACTCAGGTTAAATTGAGTCGGTTATAGCGACTATTCACAGTGCAAGGCAAGACGAGGTGTCGTGTCACGCTTGTCATTCCTTGATAATGTGATCGAAACTATAGTCGGAATAACCGACTCAATTTAACGTAAGTATTCCCGTTTTATTAAAACAAAATCAATTAAATAAAAAGTCCTAACTCGCTTGCTCGCAGGAAAAACTTACGAAATTTCATAGTTCAAACTTTCTTATGAAACATTTTGCCAACTGATCGAGCAAAGCTTAATAGAAATAGGTTAATGTTTTTAATTGGAAGTTCTTACGAACAAAGCGATACGTTCATAGTCTATTTTCGTGCCAGCGATTTTAATGCATCCTAGCATAGTTTGTACCTCATCTGCATTATGAGCAGGACGTCCCAAGTTCGATTCTCAGTCGGGCAGATGTTTGAATGATGCATTTAAGTATCTGCTTTGGATCTGGTTGTCAGATGTCCATATCTTAGTGTATCGATTGTTATTTCCACGTAGCTGTAGTCTGTGGAATGATTATGGCTTACCCCATTTTGTTTTTCCACCGAAATATAATCTAGAATACTTCAAACGAAGGGTGAATATAGTCCTCAAAGGTAGGCAACGCACTGAAAAAAACGTGACATCCCCACCACAGGAAAAATAAAATAAATGGAGCTATAAAAAAGCGATAAAAAAAAAAGCGATTTAAAAAATATATATTATTATTATTGAAAAAATACAGAAAATGTTAGCCTATGTCACTTTAAGCAAACAGAGGAATCAAAGCACCTCACGCGTCAAAATTTGGTCAAGCTGATTAGGCTACAGGAGGTAATATAGGAACACACAAACATACTTACACCCCATAAACATTACCATCCTTCTCGGGCAGTCAGGTAAAAAAATAAATTGTACGCCACCTACGACGTTAATCGCCTCACTTGGAATCACGGTAAACATCACCTACGATGCCACCTCCCCATCATTATTTTGCAGTGGTCATAACTTGAGCCAAACAGCTGGCAGTGGTGGCATACTTTCGGTTCCACAGCCGGAGAGAAGTTCTGACCGCATCGAGTTTGGAACAAATACCGTTTCTATCTACTTTCTATTTACTTTAGCAGATTCGCTTTCTATTTGGAATGTCTTGGTATATGATTAAACTAGCTGAAAGTACGCAAAGTGAATAAAGAGATATCTAACGATCCCTCGCACTGCAAAATCCGCGTAGCGCGGGTGAGGTCATCTCCCGATCCTAATAGAAACAGAAAACAGGACTAGCATTAAGTTGGATTGTGCCGTCTTTGTCCCAGAGGTCTCATCCCATTTCTTGACTCTTCCCAAACACTTTCTTTTTGTAGTGGTACTCTCTTGCAGAGTCCGCCTGGGGAAGTACACCTTTGCCAGTTATTCAACCACCAAGCAGTAGTGTGCAAGCATTACTGTGTTCCGGATTGAAGGGCAATGCTTCCAGCGTAATTACTGGGCATACAGAGATTTAACATCTAACATCTCAGGGTGACGAGCGCAGTGCATTGCCGCGCATAGTTTTGAACTGTTGAAGTTCAAAATTCTGTGTGGCAATGAACTATTATGGGCAAGGGTGACGCTTAACATCAGGTGAGCGACTTGCTCGTCTCGTCACCGAGTAACAACAAAAAAAACCCACCAGCTCAACCCACACAAAAAATTAATATAAAATCTTAAATCGCCCCAAGTGCTATTCTTGGCTCATCCCACGGCAAAAGTGACTAAAAAAAGTATGGATAGCATAAAAATGCAAGTTATATTTTTATATAATTGTGTAGTTTTTAAGTATAAAGTTCCTAGGTATTAAAACCTTAATACGTATTTAGTTGGGAGCGGTTAGTAATTGTCTGGTTTTTTGACAAGCGCCCGCTAAAGCCATTTCTTTTCACCTGCGCGCGAATGTGTATAGCGCTATCTTTCTCTCGAAACACCCTCTACATGACCACCTCAGAAAGCCAACACAGGGAAATTTATAATTAGAAGGAAGTACTTAAAACCTTATTAAAAAACTAATTTTAAAAGTAAACTTTTAGACGTCACACTTTTGTATACAAATGCACGAAACGCTTCAAGGATGTTATTTAATTTACACGTAAAATAATTTAAAACATTTTTAATTAAGCGGTGGAAGTAATGTACCTTCGCAGTAAGGGTTCTGCATACCTACTATTAAGAAAATAATAAGTCGCTGTAGTTCAGTGGGAGCACGCTCGCCTCACATTCCTGGAATTGTGGGTTCGATACCAGGCGGGCCCGTATGAATGAGTTCCGAATGAGTTCTTTGGAACTTATGTACGGATATACCACTGGCTTTACTGTGAAGAAAAACATCGTGAGGAAACCAGCATATTTCCAATGAAGGAATTTCATGGCGTATGTGAATTCAACAACCCGCACTGAGCCAGAGTGGTGCGGATATATCCCAATCACCCTTCGAGGGTAGGCTGATATCCCAGCAGTGGGATTTTAAAAGGCCGATGCAGAGACTACTTAGGAGAACCCGGGTATGTCCTAAAAAAGGACCACTGGAAGATGCACTGCAGCGTCCTCTTTGTGTGAGTACACTGCGGTCCCCAAGCTGCCAAGCGTAGGGATTATCGCAAGTCGCGAGTAATGCCCCACGCATCTCGTCGTAGTCACACCTACGCCCAACTCATGTTAGCTGTAGCTTCCCGAGTCACCTCGTAGTCATAGCTACGCCCAAGCATGGTAGCCGTAGCTTCGCGTGACTTTTCGTAGTCGTAGCTACGCGCAGATTATGGTAGTTATATTGTTTTTGTAGTGGTAGGGCTCTCTTGCAGAGTCTGCGTGGGGAAGTACCACACCTTTACCAGTTATTCAACCATCAAGCAGTAGTGTGCAAGCATTACTGTGTTCCGAATTGAAGGGCAAGTTTCCAGCGTTATTACTGGGCATACAGATATTTAACATCTGACATCTCTGGGTGACGAGCGCAGTGCATTGCCGCGCATAGTTTTGAACTGTTGAAGTTCCAAATTCTGGGTGGCACTGAACTGTTATAGGCTAGCGTGGCGCTTAACATCAGGTGAGCGACTTGCTCGTCTCGGCAACGAGTAAAAAAAAAATAGCTTCGCGTGTCTTATCGTAGTCATACGCTTGCGCCACTCATCGACGGTTAACATAATGTGTTATTTAATGATAGAGGTATCGTTTGACTCCGTTCGTTTACTGCTTGTAAGTTTTGTGACGAAGTCCTTTGCACTCAAAATGTAATTAGTGTCGAATCTAATGGTTCAGTTATTTCGCTTGTTTGTGAAATTGTGACATTACATCGGTTGGTACTTAAGTATAAATTAGCACAACCCCGTATTTAACGAGGAAATGGTACAGACAATAATAAAGGTTAAATTAATTAGCGTTGACGAAAATATGCCTACCTTATTTAAATTAGGTACAACTTAAAAAGCAGACAATTAAAGAAAACTAAATAGTTCATGCTAATAAAAAGTAAATAATTAAATAAGATAATACTATAGATTAGAGATTTTATTTAGTTTACACAAAATAAAAGAAACATAATTTAAATAAAATCAACTAATCTAAAAGACCGCTATCAGTGGGAATTGTTGCCAAAATGCTGGCCCCATTACCACGTTGTATTGCAATGCTCAACCTTTGGGTGAAATAGAGGCCAGCATTTTGGTCACGTGTTGCTTCGACCAGGTAGGTGTTTAGATCTCTTGCTCTATTTTCGGTATTTTTAAGGGCAGCCATCCATTTTTTTTTTTTGGTGTCTGATGTTAGGATATTGTGGTCGAGGTTGGTACGCACATATAGCCTGAAATGGGAACCGGCTCCCGCGTCAGGCAGTCGGAACATACCTTTATGCGCTTGCCGATAGATTTTCAACTTGAGGGTGGTAGAAAATATCGCGACGTTTTCTTTCATTTATTTATTTTTTTGGGATCCAATCTGTTGTGAGTTTTGCCTATAGATACTATCAACGCAATATGGGAATACTATCAACGCGTCGCGGTTTCATCCGCTATCTTTCAAGAGCCGTATGTTTTCGGCATTTCTGGCATAAAAAGTAGCTTAATTATGTGTTAATCCAGGGTTTAAGCCGCCAGACTTGATGGATGAGGGTATTATTTTTTTTTTTTATTAATTTTCTTCACAGTTTAAATAGCTTAATTAAATTGTATAATATATTAAGTCTATATAAAAATATTTATAACTTAATATATATAAATTTTAATTTTATTATTTTATATATATATATTATATATATATATAAAATAAATATATATATTTTATATATATCCTAAAACTGCTACCCAAACCACTAAAGGACGGACAGTAGCCTCCTATTTGTAAACGGTGAGCGTTCTGCGATCCCCAAGCCGCCTGCCAAGCCCAGAGATTATGGCGACCCCCTCCCTTTTCTAAGTGGAGGCCTTACAAAAGGGAATGTTCAGCAGTGCTTCAGCAGTCTTTTGTTCAGCATTGGACGTCTTTTGGCTGGTGATATTGAGGTTAGTGACTTAATAGTGAAGAACATCGTTTTTTTTTTTATGAAACTGGTTGACTAAGCAAGCAAGTCCTTCGCCTAGTGGCCAAAATCACGCTTGCCCATAACAGTTCAATGCCAACTAGAATTTTGAACTATAGCAAATCAAAACAGTGCATGGCACTGACCAGCGCTCGTCACTGCATTGCTGTGTGGCGTGCCTTAGGCGCACGATTTAAATATGAGTGCATTAATAAGCAATACACCACCTTTTGTTCACAAAAAGTGTGCCATATTACACACACACATTGTCATCTTGTACACCACACAAGACATTTATCGTAGACCTTTTAAATATGAGTGCGCTAATAGATAACACCACATTTCTTCACAAAACGTATGCCACGTAACATAAATGTGTTAGTGCACAAATATGTCTTTGGTGTGTGGTTCGCCTTAAATGTTAAATCTCGGTATGCTCAGTAATTACACTGGAAATATTGTCCTTCAACCCGGAACGCTGCATTGCGTATAATATTCTAGTGGCATCAAAGTACCTAGAGTTTTTTTTTTTTTAGTATTGTGTTAGTCGCATATTTTTTGAATACACAGTAAGATTCAAAAATGTAAACAGAAGTTTCAATATCCCGGTTCACGGATCCGCGGGAGGATGATTGCTATTTGATACAATCAGTCCTAGAGTAAGCTACGAAATTAAATTTCAAAATATTAATCAAACTACGAAATAAATTCAGAAGACAAACCGTATTATTTTCCTGTGAATGGAAATAAGTCTCATATAACGTTGGAACTTTCGTCGGAACTTATAATGAGTGCTTCATATCATCTCATGTTCTTACAGTGTTAGCTGCCTTGACAGTGGAGGCCAGTACGTTAGCAGAGCTCTTTTGTACATTGAAACAGACGAGAGAAGTAGAGGCCGGAGATCGTGCCGTGAAATCGTTATTTCGATGATAATGAGTTTCAGCCGACATCGAATCGTATCTGTTTAACCCAAAAATCATCGCAAAAAAACAGGTATGTTCGCCGCTTGGCCCCTTTCTGATTTCGTCAATTTTTCTAGCCAGCCATAGAAATTGTGGATCTTTGCCCCTTTTTTTAAGGTACTGTACTTTTTATTAGTTAATCGCCCACTTTTCTTACCTTTGTAATACTTGATCAAAATATGTCCTCTTTTTGGAGTACTCTTGAATAACGTAGAGATTTTCCCTGTTAAGTACGGGTAAAAAAGTAAATAGTCTTCGATCACAACTGGTTACCCCAATAATCAAGAAGTCTTCCATCGCAACTGGTTACTAAAAAAAAATACGGTCTTTGCTCGCAACTGGTTTCGTACAAGGATGGAAAAGTCTTTGATCGCAACTGGTTACGAAGCTCCGGTTTCGTATACGGCTGAATGCCCAGGAAGGAGGATTATATAAGTATATATTTATAAGTAAGTATATAAGGCATGTTTGTGTGTTCGTATATTACTTCCTGTAGCCTAAACAGCTTGACCGATTTTGCCAAGATAAGCTAAGTTTGTCGCCAGAAATCAAATAAAATAGACAGAAAGAACGACAGACTAATTGGCTAGTAGATTCGTTTTATTTTGAATAAAGGTATTTGATAGTTATTTAAAGGTTTAGTTTTATAAATTGTATATATGTAATTATATTGTATGTATTGTGTTATGTAATTGTACATAACTATAAACAATAAAGAAAAAAAAATATGTCGAGTCAAGTCACATTGAGAAACGACTTTTCGTTATGCAGAATTTTGATCATAAGCATTTTAAACCCTTGGCGGTAACTCACGTTCGTCACCATGAAATATTAGATACAATGATTAATAAAGTTACATTAATTTAAATTTATTAAACACCAAAAAAACAATAGTAAACACAAACAATAACTAAAAAACGGTAGGATAAAATCTCTCAAAATTGTAAGAAAAATCATGTAATGAAAAAGTGTATAGAATGTTACAACTAGAAATGTTTAAATGATATATAATTTAATGTTAGATTTCTGCAGCAGTAGAGACGCGAAGTTATTTTCGATCACGTTTTGATGACCGGATCCTTAAAGGTCGGCAACTGTCGAGAATTACCTATAACTCATAACATGATAATTTTCGAGTTTGAGGATAATGGCGAAGTTTGTTCGAAACTAATGATTCTGGGCTATTAAAATTTCAGAGGGAGAAGGAATAACCTTATTGCAAGGAAATTATTGGTTTTGCAGTAACTTACAGCACTTTGTCCAATGTCCCCTACCCTACTACCCTACTTTGAAATATTTCAACGTTTTGTACCCAACTGCCCAAGAAGGAGGGCAATGTTTTAACTTGTAAGTATGTTTGTTTTTGTGGTCCTTTATTAACTTATGTAACCTAAACGGCTTGACAGCTTTTTACGAGGGACGTGTCGTTGAATTCCTCTTTTTGTGCGGTATCAATATTTTTTTTTTATTTATTTATTTAGTATTAAATGCTTGTCACGCTTACAGCAACGGCAGGCCGTATGACGAGCCAGCAAAATTTGAAGAATTTTGCTGGCTCGTCATACGCGTCATACTCGTCATTCTAGACATACCTACTAAATTAAAATCATTATAAATTTACAATTTTTCATAATATAAATAAATGTTACATGTCAAATATAATAAAATTGGTTTAATTTGTTTTGACGAATGTGACATTTTTAATTTAATGTGCATAATTTAACTAACTATTATATTTGTTATAAGTATAAATAAATATAATAATATACAATTTTTTATAATTACAAGTCATTTTTAGGTACGTACTTAATCACTAAAATATCAACAGAAATACAAATAAAAATAGCAAAATAATATTTTTGTCAAACGACAACAAATAAATTAAAGCAATGTCAAGTACATAATATCAATGAATTACTTTTTATAAAATTACTTTTCATTAAATAACTGAACATTATAAATATAAATTAATATAAATTTAATTATTTATTTCTGTTTTAGTAAAAATACTTGTTCTTACGACTGTACTGTGTAGTTACGAATCTGCCCACTTTAACCTTTTTAGTTACAACTAAGGCCATTTTAGATTCTGTCTGACGGTTTTTACTACAGACAGAGTGAGTTTTTAGATACATTTTATTGAAATGTTGTGGTCTAACTATACACGCTTGGCAGGCTGCTTCGAGATCGCAGTATGTTAGAATATTATGTCTATGGTTTTTACCTCTCTCTCTTGCGGCAACACCGATGAATAGGATAAGGAAGCTTTTCGTATTAAATATAAATAAAACAAAAAAAAGACAGTTTTACTTCAACTAAAAGTCAAGTTCTCATAGGTTATGGGCCATTGACGCCTAGTAGTATTAGGTAGCATAAATAGTAGTAGGATTGTAAAGATTTTATCAAATACAAAACACACGCCATCCCAAGTGTATCATGGCGATGCCAAATCAAAAGGAAGAACATTATCGTATTTTTCCCCAATTAAATACGGACAGTTTTGATAATTGGCACTTCCGAATAAAATGTTTGTTAGAAGAACGCGGTCTATCTCAAGTGGTAACTCTGTCGGTGCTGGACGATAAAAACAAGATTCTAGACGCAAAAGCCAAAAATATAATTGTACAATGCCTGACCGACAGACACTTAAACTTAATAAAAGAGTGCACAAGCGCACACGAAATGCTGGAAATTTTGAAAAATATGTTTCAAAGAAAAAGTGTTCATCAAAAGAGGAAGATCAATATGAATTGGAACAAGATGATAAAGAAGAAGATGAATTCTATGATACAAGTGAAGAACCTAAAACAACAAAAAGTGGAAGAGAAGTAAAGAAACCAAAAAGATACAACAACCAAGAAATTAATGAAGCATTTTGTTTAATGTCAAGTGAGAATGACCCAGCTACATATGTAGAAGCGATAAACCAAAGCCCGCAATGGAAAATTGCAGTGGAAAATGAAATTAAATCATTAACAGAAAAAGAAACCTGGATTGAAAGTAAACTACCACTCGGAAAGAAGAAAATAGACACTAAATGGATATTTCGAACAAAATCAGACGGAACTAAAAAGGCAAGACTAGTTGCCAAAGGTTTTCAAAAACAAACAGATGACTTTGTTTATTCACCAGTTGCAAAAATGACAACTATAAGACTAGGATTATCAGAAGCACTGCATAATAATTGGGAAATAATACAACTAGATATTCCATCAGCATTTCTTAATGGAAACATTGAGAGTGAAGTGTACATAACAGTTCCAGAGGGAGTGGAAATTAAGAATAAGCCAGAAGAAACTGTTCTGAAACTTCAGAAAGCACTCTATGGATTGAAAGAATCACCAAAATACTGGAATAAAAGATTCAATGAGTTTTGTACAAAAATTAACCTGAAAAGATCAGAAAATGATATATGTTTATATAAAGGAAATGGAGTATGGCTTATACTATTTGTCGACGATATATTACTGATGGGAAATATGGGAAATATTAAGAAGACAACAAAATTACTTGAAAAAGAATTCGAAGCCAAGAATTTAGGAAAAATAAGTAAATATTTAGGACTGGAAATTCAAAGAAATGAAAATACAATGAAATTATCACAAGAAACATTTATTAAAAATCTTTTGAAGAAATATAACATGAGTAACTGCAAAGAAATGAAGACACCAATGGAACACAGCTTTACTGTACCTGAAAATGAAGAAATAATTAATAATGTACCATACCGAGAGCTCATAGGAAGTCTGAATTATATATCTACAATGACTCGGCCAGACATAACATTTGCAACCTCGTACTTAAGCAGATACTTGGACAAACCAACCAGAAGTACTTGGACAGCAGCAAAAAGAATTCTTCATTACCTAAAAGGAACAATGGAAAAAACACTTACATACAAGAAAAAAGAAGACTCTAATACTTATCTTATTTCAGCCTTTTCAGATGCCGACTGGGCAAGTAATAAATCTGACAGGAAAAGTGTCAGTGGCATGTTAGTCTACCACCGAGGCAATTTGATATCTTGGGCATCCAAGAAGCAGCAGTCAGTCAGTTTATCGACAGCCGAGAGTGAGTATGTTTCGGCTGCAACCTGCATCTCGGATATGTTGTTCATCCGAGGACTGACATTAGATTTTGAAGAACAGTGTAATCAGTGTGTGCTCTATGTGGACAATCAAAGTGCAATCAAAATGATGATGAATAGTGAAAACACGCGTTATTCAAAGCACATAGACATAAAATACCATTTCGTGAAAGACATTGTAAACAAAAACATAGTGACAGTGAAATATGTGAATACCACTGAAAATATATCAGACATTATGACGAAAGCGTTGTGTAGTGTTAAATATTGCTATTTCAGAGACTGTTTACCGATTGTGTAAGTTTTTCATAGTTTATTTAAGTTTTTGCAATTAGTTTTTTCTTTTGTTAAAAAGTTGTTTACATTCTAGTTTATTTTGAAGGTTATAATTTTGTTTTGTAACGTTGTCAGACATGAACGTCAAACTTCAAGTTGTCAAATTGCTAAGTTACTGTCAAATCAATGTTGCCATTTAAAGATTTAAAATTGTACTAGACTTAATCATAAGTAAGCTAATGTTGCTATTTAAAAGTTTAAAATTTGTACCAAAGGCAATTGTAAGCTTGTAATGTAGAAACATTTTTGGAAACTTAAATTGAGAGGGAGTGTTAGAATATTATGTCTATGGTTTTTACCTCTCTCTCTTGCGGCAACACCGATGAATAGGATAAGGAAGCTTTTCGTATTAAATATAAATAAAACAAAAAAAAGACAGTTTTACTTCAACTAAAAGTCAAGTTCTCATACAGTACGCACATGGCTTACGAAGAGGACGCCGCTGCCCTATCCTTCGGTGGTTTTGGCCGCAGTTTTAGGACACAATAATTGTGACCAAAGCCAAATCTCTGTCATGGTAGTATTTCTTAACAATCATATTAATCAAGCCAAAAAAAAAACAATGTTCACCGAACTCTAAATAACCTTAAGTAAACCAAGCGCAGCGTAGGACGTCCAACCAAAACTCGATAGACCTGATAGAAAACAGACGACCTGATAAAGTCCGTAGGAACGCGCTGGATGCGAGCCGCTTCCATCCGCTCTTCGTGGAAATCTAAGGGGGAGGCCTATGTCCAGCAGTGGACGTCCTGTGGCTGAGATGATGATGACATAGCCTTGTTGTAACTCAAAACATGCGCCATGACACGCCATTCAGAAAACCGACATCAAAAACCTTTTTTGTTGTCAATGGCATAAGATATAAATATCTTGGGTATGACAAGAGAAAATTTCGCTTCTCAATTTTCCCCACAAGCTCCGCAATTCAAATCATTTACTGCAAACCCGTACCTGCCGTATTATACACGACAATTCATTCCGAAACACCCCAGTCAAGCATTATTGCCCGCCCTTATTAAAATCACACGAACTAAGCGTCGAGTGTAGGGCAAACAATGAAAAAAATTCTCGCGTATATCGCTGGAAAAAATACCTTCGGAAAGCGGCAGCCCGCTACTTTTCGCTATAAAAACCTACCCGAGCAAACTCTGTAATTCCGTTCTATCCCCCATATAAAATATGAAAGACTGAGCGAAATTCAGGCGGCACCCTGAGCGCAGCCTCGGCTTTTTCCGGCGGATTTCGGCTAACTTCGCGCCGCCGTAGCGGCAGTACCATCGACGCGGTCACGGTGGAGAACCGTACGTGATTATTTTTCGGTAAAACCTGGTCAAAAAACAGTCGGTGTGTGTTTGATGTGCATTTTTCATGTGGAAGACGAGTTGTTACTGCGTAGTGGTATTATGTGTGTAGTGTAGTGTAGGTGGATGGTGGCCTGTTGGCACGTTTGATGGTCCAGAATAATGGTAAATGATGCACCTTTTTACGTGATATTTCGATTAGCTGATGAATGTTACGGCTATCGTTCAGATCGGATTTTATCCTGACGGGTTGGATTAGCCCGACTTACACAGTGGATTTAGATAGAGGAAAATTATGGGAGCTTTTTTATCTGATTGCAATTTCAATCTTTTCTGTACAGTTTACTTAAGTATCTATCTACTTGTGTTAACTTGTACGGTTAAGCATTTTAATCTTTTCTTTCAGGTTTGTAACTAAATAACGACTTACTTGCGTAGTTATTTTGAGTACACATTTGTATTTGCAAACTTAATTTAAATCAATAATCGTGAAATCTTAGTCATGACTTAAAGTGCTCTATTATTTTTCCATACGTTATACTTTTCTATCTTAAAACAGTAATGGAATAATCTTTTTTTTTTTTTTTCGATTATTTGCTATTAATATCAACAATTCCTTATTATTACAGCGATCACGAGACATAAAACTCTTTACATATTTTTTTTTTTTTTAAATAATAACTAAGCCAGTAGCAGCACCGTTTAATTACATCAATAAATGAATAAAAAGGGATTACGACGTTAAATTTATTATTCGTGACCCAAATAAACAGATCCAATTCCGTTTCTAATTTAAACAGTACAATTCTGATTCTAATTTAGTATTATTTCAACTATGTTTCACATAAACCCTGTTTATTTGAAGTATCAGAGCGAAAAGATGAATTTATGTAATCCTATTTAGAATTCGTTAAAAGCAAATAATACTTTCGAATAATTTACGAAGCGTATAATTTAAATTTATGGCGTTTTTCCACATTACTGCATTTCGGTTGAGATAAATCTTGGATTTACAATGACTTTGTTGACTGAGCGTGGAAATGAAAAATTATGACAGTAATTTATGGGAAAATAATAATGGTAGATTTGTGGCTATCGTTTTGGCTGTCTCTATGTGTTTTGAAGCAACGATAGCTTAATTTTTGTCGTGTTAGAACGCCACAGTGTGTGCGTTTGCTTAGTTGCATTGACAGTTATCTCTTTTGCGCATTTTCACTTTATTGAAGATAATAAAAATACCTACCTTAAAGCGAAGATGGAAATTTATTTAAATTTATTAATTTAATTTATTTAAACGAAGACATTAATATCATTAAAATAAGTACAAAATACCCGACTGCAAAATGTAGCTTATGTCACTTTAACGGACATTAAAAAAAAAAACTGTGAGTTATTTTAAAAATAACATTGCCAGAGCTCTGAAACGTTCCTTAACAAGTAATATGGTTAAAGGAAAAAAAAATGTCCGACTGTAAAATGTAGTATATGTCACTCCGCATGTAAAGAGAAATCACAACTCAGTCGTCAAATCAGTCAAGCCATTTGGGCTACAACAAGATGTAATATAGAAACACACAAACATACATACATCGCTTACCATCAGGCGGCCCGTCTGCTTGTTTGCCACCTATGGCATAAAAAAAAACTAAAATTATATACTATACTCCAGAAACATTCTCCTCCTTTATCGGCAGTCGGTTTAAAATAACGAATCTTATACTTATTTTTAGGACGTAAAAACGAAATAGTAGATTTACAGAATTGTGGGGGTTCCCAAATTAAAGAGGCAAGACTGTAACTCAACTCAAACTCCAAAATAGTATTTGGGCATACATTTCAATTAGGTGAAACTATTCGAACCTACACGAAATCCAGTCACCGTTATCATTGTAAACGTGAACGTTACAAACTCCAATGAATATTTATTGTGGATTTGACTCAGAAATGGTAATTGTGAGAGCCTAAACTAACAAGCCGCGTTGATCAAAGGGAGCGGGCATGACTCGAAGTAACTTATTAAATATTATTTTATGTTGGCGTCAACGGTATTTGTATAGGAATTGCCTTTTGAAATTAGGGTCGTTTGAAATTTTGTAGAGCTCGTGTCGTAACGCTTCTTGCTTATTAGCGTAGGTCTTGGAGGTGGAGGAATGGGTTTCTGGGTTTTGTTGTTGTGGGATTCCGCCTGGGGAATCTTTGCCAGTTGATCAGCCGCAACGCAAGTAAAGCACAAGCTTTATTTATTACGGGAACATTGATAAATCTTTTTAAATTTAATATCTCTGCAGGTGACAAACGCATTGCAAAGCCGTTTTATCAGTCGAAGTTCAAAATCTCTACAGGCCTCGAATTGTTATGATCTAGCGTGACACTCACCATGAGGCTTCTAGCGATTAGATCATCTCGTGAATCAGTATCATACTTACACTAATATTAAAAATGCGAAAGTTTGTGTGTAATTGTGTAAGTAGGTAAGTATGTAAGTGTTCCCGTTCAACTCTGTAACGGCTGAAAGGATTTAATGAAATTTGGTATGGAGCTAGCTTATACCCTGGATCAACACAGGCTGCTATTTTTAGCCCATTTTTATCACATTTTGTCCCGAAACAATATTCGGCTTCTGTAGAATAGCGGGTGAAACCGCGGGGCACAGCTAATAAGTATGCATTACTTGGCATAATTATATGTACATATAATTTCTCAGGAGCTGAGTGCAGTACGCTTTTAAATTGATACAATAAAAAACATTGAACTGAACTTTTATGGGCAAGCGTGACGCCAACTATTGCGGCTTAATCGTATCGTCACATACTTACACAAATAATTTTAACAAACAAAATACGACTTTATCAAAACAATTTATTTAAATTTGCTTCGTAATAGTCGCTTAAATATCTATTATACTGGCGCCACCCGTAAAATACGTATCATTGAGGAGTTTCGGTGGCCATCAGTTCCACTTCACCGAATGATACTTTCTGAATCTTCTTTTTTTAGGTATTTATAAATATATATTATTTTCTACAAAAGTTGCTTTTTTAATCTTGTTTTTTTACGTAAATAAGTATTTTTTATTTATTTTATTTATTTATAAACAGAAAAAGGAAAGGTGATTTATAAAAATATTTAAAATTCAAACAAAAATGAACAATAATTAACATATTCTAGTACCCTTGATTTCGCACTAGGTGGACCTGTGTCGCGAAATCTTTAATTTCATATCAAAACAACTTTCTTGACTTGTTGATGAAAATACCTAAATCGCTATAAGTATCCCATTTATATTTTAGAAGTTTCCTCAATTCCTCGTGGACTCCGTTATCAGAACTGGATTTTTATAAACTGGGACCAATCTGGATGAATGTCCTCTCAAATAAAATAAAAATATGGCACTACTACTACTATGGTTTAGCACTATGTAGGTAGTCATATTATATAAATCTGTCTATTTTTCTGTACATACATAATCCTTTATAAGAGCACACCCCGTCCGATACCTCTTCCTTAAAAATCCTCTCCATGCTAAGGTTGCCTGGAAGAGATCGCTTTAAGCGATAAGGCCACCAATTGTTACACTATAATTTTTTTTCATGTATGTAATTTCTGGCGCAAACAATAATGAAATCTATATCTTATCTATCTGAGGTAACGTCACCACCCTTTGGGTTCCCTGCCCGCGGATACTGACCTGAGCTCTGTTTTTTATCTATAATTAATTTATAATAATTTATAATATTTAAGTTTAGATTGTATTTAGAATAGTCTTAGTATAAAAACATTAGAACTACTAAAAAAAAAAACCACTAAATATGATGAAATTAATAAAAGGGATAAATAGTTACATCTTTTTACGTGTTCTATCTATATACAAATAAATGCAAATCGGTTTATAAATGACGGAGGTCTGGTAACAGACATTTTAAAAAAGCTTACATCGGATACCTAGCTTTATAATCATAACTATCATAATCGTAACAAAAGGGATAAATAGTTACATCTTTTTACATGTTCTATCTATATAAAAATAAATGCAAATCGGTTTATAAATGACGGAGGTCTGGTAACAGACATTTTAAAAAAGCTTACATCGGATACCTAGCTTTATAATCATAGCCATCATAATCATAATAAAAGGGATAATAGTTACCTCTTTTTACATGTTCTATCTATATAAAAATAAATGCAAATCGGTTTATAAATGACGGAGGTCTTGTAACAGACATTTTAAAAAAGCTTACATCGGATACCTAGCTTTATAATCATAGCTATCATAATCATAATAAAAGGGATAAATAGTTACCTCTTTTTACATGTTTTATCAATATAAAAATAAATGCAAATCGGTTTATAAATGACGGAGGTCTTGTAACAGACATTTTAAAAAAGCTTACATCGGATACCTAGCTTTATAATCATAGCTATCAACAGCTTGTTATTCACAAAGCCTTGAGGCAACATATGTTAAGTAAGACGCAATTAGTGAACACGCTGTAGTGTGTTAGTTATGAAATAACTTTGCTCATTACGTTGCCTCCTCGTTACTCATGACAAACCCAAACTTGAGACAATACTTTGTTTACGAGTATAGTCGAATTTACTTAGAAACGTAGAAATTACACGAAACAAAACTTAAAAGTTAAACAATTAAGTGGCATACTTTACTATGAAACTGACATGCTTTTGACACATATATTACTTTAATAATTGGGGAGATCGCACATAGTTTCAGTACTTTATTCCGACCACGAATCGCGTGCGTCGCTCTTCCTTGAAAATGTTTTTTTTTTTTTTATGAGTCTGTACATTCTTAAATATATTACATCTAAGTTTATATCAATTTTATATCTATTAACATAGTAAAGGTGATCACTGGATGTGATAACTTAGGCCGATAAAAATTCGTCCGCTCACTTCAGCTTGCAAATACTTTTGGGCTAAATATTGATAGTGGAAAATTGATTACCTACAATTATAAAAGAAAAACAAAATATCCGACTGCAAAATGTAACTCATGACACTCCGGAAATAAAGAGAAATCCAACGATATACTCGTCAAAATTTATCAAGCCGTTAATTCTCTACAGGAGGTAATAATTAAAGGAAAACACAAAAATATATATTTACATGCAAAACCATTACATCTTGGGCAGTCGGTTAAAAGATCGATTTAATGTAATTGACCTACAGTCTGTATCTTGCCTTGACAAATGAATGTTCACCTTCAATAGACTTTCCAGACTTACACAGTACACAATGTTAACAGTAACTCAAGTTTTTTGAAATAAAAAATGAGAATGCTTTGCACACATAACTACAAGTATGCGATGTTGAAGCACAAACTATAAAAACAATATTTCTGGAATACAATAAAATGTTAACTTTTAGATTGCAATGTCTGGTCCCTTTTCACGTTTCCGACTTGATAACTGTCAAGTAATAAAGTGACACGTGTCAAGTAAATGGATATCCTTTTCCAAATAGAAGCTAGGGAGTAAGAGCCAATGAGCCTTTCGTGACTTCACTCAACGGAAGATCAGCGCTGCTTTAACATTATGCTGAGTTGAGGCCATTTTTGTGAAACATAACATTGATTACCTATAATTATATGATATTGCCCACCTGCCTACCTTTCAGTGTTATTAATGTTGTTGCAAAATATTTTTTTTTTTCTTCAATGCTTTTCAGGGCGGCATTGGTAACAGCAACTGGTATTTCAGACTTTAGACTCCTGCATCGGTTTTTAAACATTCCTTTATATCAGCCTATCCTCGAAGGGTGGTTAAGCCATATCCATCACGTTTGCCCAATGAGGTTGGGGAATTCACATACACCATCGAATATCTTCTCCGTAAATGTGCAGGTTTCCTCACGATGTTATCCTTCACCGAAAAGCCAGGGGTATATCCGTACCTACGTAAGTTCCAAAGAACTCATTGGTACGGGCCCGCCCGGGTTCGAACCCGCCACCCCAGTATTTCACAGATACTCAGAGTCCAACTAAAAAAAGAAGCTGTTTTTACGTCACGGCGCATTTATACTTGCAAAATATTTTTTTACCCGACTACGAAAAAGGAGGGTTATGATTTCGACCGGAATGTATGTATGCACGTTTGTTCATCTGTTCACTCATTATACTTCTAAACTACTTATCACAATTTTATAAATGAGGTATCGGTGGAAGCATCTTCATCGTTCACTTGTTATAGTCTATGTGACGTCACATTGAATTGAATATGGCACCCTCTATAGTACCAAGACAGCGGGTGATCAAGACGTTTCCAACGATACCTCATTTGTCAAATTATGATAAGAAGTTTAGAAGTTATGAGGAGATAGATAAGCATACATAGGTACATACCCACATTTATGCATACGACTCAAAATCATTACGCTTCTTTATCGTAATCTGGTAAAAATAAATGACTTACAAAAAACTGATTGGCAATTTTAGTAAGTTATCATACTGATTTGATCCTCATAGGTCGAATTAGTATCAACTTCAGTTCTAAAATACAAACATAGATTCATAGTTCAATTGTCTTTGATATCTGTGTTGAATATATCATATCAGCTACAATTTTGATATTTACCCCGCACGCACCGCGCCGCAGCCCGCAGTGCAAGTCAAGACGAGGTCGCGCGCGTCTCGCTTAGCATTCCTTGATAAATGTTACCGAATGTGATCGAAACTATAGTCGGAATAACCGACTCAATTTAAAGTGACTATTCCCGTTTATTAAAACAAAATTTTGATATCTTGTCAGTTTCCACAGCAATGGTTTTGCTATATAATTATACTAGTTGTTACCCGTGACTTCGGTCGCGTGGACATTAGAAAGTTTCCTATGTCCGTCTTAGTGATATACAGTAACTCCTTATTAAGTTTTACCAAGATCCGTTCAGCTGTTTAGCCGGGGTAACGCGAAGTTTTTTCACCGAGACAAACGTTTTAATTTTTATACCTCGAAGCTATAATGGTCCTAATAATTACGACTTTAGTCAGAATTTTATCAAATGGTTTTCATGAATGTTTTTGTCTATCTGTAGAATATATGTCAATGTCTATGGGTAAAGAATGAATATATATACAGAGAGGTTAATAAGGCTGCGTTTTCACAGGAGATGTATGAGAAAACTATGCGGTGCGCGAAAGGAAAAACATCTACAATAGGATAACTAGGCTAGAATCATCATCATAATCAGTCAGAACTTCCACTGCTGAACAAAGGCCTCAGAAAAAGGAAGGGGGTAACTTTAATATTCACGCTTGGAGGTCGGCTTGGGGATCACATAACCCTCACCGTTCACTAAAAGAACGCTGCCGCCGTTCCACCGGTACTTCTGTTCCACAGATCACACTCTAGATTCGGCATTTAGGACGCCCGAAGCGCACCACGCATCAGTCTAAATAAACTTATACGAAATTACTCCTATTGGTTGATTGTTACGCGCGTAACCTTGAGATAGCCAATGAGAACGCTCGGTCGTACTCTCCGCGACCCGCGCCTGCCTCAAACTTTGGTGATTTTTTGTAGGAAGAACGAATCTTATAATGCGGTATCTAGTGTGATCTGTGTTCTGTTCGCAGTTTAAAAAGTAATAATAAAATTCAAAACACACACCACACACACACACCTCTGACACATCCTTCCTTGACTTTTTAAACTTTTCTTTCCTTGACACATCTCTGGTGAAAATGAATAGCTCGTACAGTAATAGCTCACCAGTGAGTATACGGCTTTATGAAAATTACTTGTTTATTTCTTCTACTAGTGGCTCTATTCTGTCAGAAGTATTGATTTAGGCCAAATTAGAACAGCGATTTATTATTAGTTATCAAAGATTGTATGAAATTAACCTTCGGCATTGGAATAATATATTAATTGCTATAATAAAACTTTATTGCTAACGAATTAATTTGTTTACTACTATTCTGAATCAGATTGTCTTATAACGTATACGAAAATGGTTATGACTAATAAGATATTTTAGATAGATCTTTGATGTATACAGGGTAACTTCTTAAGTAGTGTGTGAATTTCGTATACTCAAAGGTGAAAAGTGATATAGCTTAGGGTCGGAGACCAACATAGGCTCCTTTTTTCTCGGGAAAATGTATAGTTTTTTAATAGGTTCACGCGTACAAAGACGCGGGTAACAGCTAGTACTTATAATTGTAAAGGCCTCGCTACATGGCCTGACCTGACATCGTGTGAAAGAGATGGCTATATATAAGTTCCTAGTGGAGCGAAAGGGAGAAGCTATAACCTTAATAGTTTGTTTCTTTTGCTATCGTGAATTTCAAGTCTAGCTGTCCCTTTCACACCGTGTCAGGTCAGGCCATGTAGCGAGGTCATTATACTGGGGTAAAAATATAATTATAATAAGCACTTTAAAGTAAATTATTTTTGAAAAAACTACACTTATATTTTTCTTTATCTTAAAGTTAGGGTACTTTAGGTAAGTTGGATACTGATAAGCAATAATGTTAATGATACAGAACGCTTCTTTGTCAGCCAACGAAGCGTTCTGTATCATTAACAAAAATAAAAAAATTTGTGGGTTGACATGTTATTGCTTATCAGTATCCAGTTGTGCAAAAAAACTTCTATAATAATAATATCTAATAAAAATTCCAACTAAAATAAAATTTACATATCTTGATATCTGTGTAAGACTTGCAAATTTTCAAACAAAACTTCCAAATACATTAGCATTACGACAATTTATGAATTACCAAACTTTTATTACCTTTATTATATGCTAGACTAAATTGCTCACAAAACTCATGCGAATATCTAAAAAGTTTATCAGTAAGAAGTCTAAAATATTGATTTATTAGTCAATTTAAAAACAATGCTATCATTATAAACTATGCAATTTTGTAATACAAGAAAAATATTTAAAAAAATCTCTTAATTTTTTTGGCTCAACATGTGTAACGCCAGTTATTATTACTATATTTTATTATTTACTTGTATAAATATAATATACGGGATAAAGTAGAAAAAAGGAAGGAACAAAACTTAAACGTAGACACATTGACACTAAAAGTTTTACAGAACCTACCTTAGATTGGTACTAGTTTAATAATTAATTCAGTTAAATATGACTTAAAATTACATAATAAATTACAATTCCCACTGGTTGCGGTCTTTTAGATTAGTTTATTTTGTTTATTATTAACAAAATAAACTAATCTAAAAGAACGCTATCAGTGGGAATTGTTCCCAAAATGCTGGCCCCATTACCACGTTGTATTGCAATACTCAGCCTTTGGGCGAAATAGAGGCCAGCATATTGATTGATTCAGGCGTAACTTTGCTGAAGTTCATTTTCAAACGGTGTCTAAAATGACACAGGTTTAGTCTAAAATATGTTATTTTTTTTGTTTCTTGGTGACGTGAAAAAAATTATATGGTTTTTTTTTATGTTTCGTGGAGCTCGCTCACCAGATTTTAAGCGTCACGCTTGCACATAACAATTCAGTGCCGAACAGAATTTTGATTTAAAAATTTCAAAACCATGAGCGGCAATGCACTGCGCTCATCACGATGACATATTACATGCTAAATCTCTTTATACCCGGAATGACGCTGGAGACATTGCCCTTCACTTCGGAATACAGTAATGTTTGCACACTACTACTGGGCGGTTGAATAACTAGCAAAGGTGTGGTAATTCCCCAGGCGGACTCTGCAGTAGAGCCCCACCACTACTAATAGCTATTATTACTACTACGTATATGTACTACTATAGTACTACTAGGTATAAGTACTGATTAGTACTACTATACAATATAACTTTACTATACACCATAAAAACCATAAAAACTTAAAAGAAAATGAACAATAATATTTTAAAAACGGTATAAATGGCCAGTCTTATCGCCTAAAGCGATTTCTTCCAGACAACTTTTGGATGGACAAAATTATGACTTAAAAACTAAGATACATAAAAATAATAATAATATAAAAAAAAACTCTACTACTACTACGTATTAGTATTACTAATTAAACCTCGGCAGGTTTTTAGTCTAGAAACTTCTTATGATTCAATTAGTTTAATTAGTTTTAGACGCGCATAATATTTAGTCAGGTGTTCGAATAATGGTTGGTTACAATTGGCAAAGTTAAGAAATCATTATTTTTACGACCCAGTGCTTAGTTGAATATAAGCTATGCTTAGGGAATATTTGATTATGCTATAAGTACCGCTACCTATTCTATACCTTAAAATTTCATTTTTAGGGGTCCGTAGTACTACAAAGAACCCTTATAAGTTCGTATGTCCGTCTGTCTGTCTGTCCGTCTGTCTTTCTGAATCCTTTACAGTCTTATAACTTCCAAAGTTATAAACTTACATGCATGAGATTTTGCACAACGATAGTCTAAGTAAAGACATACAGTTTAAAAAAATAAAAAAAACTTTTTTTTGTAAAATAAGGGTAGCTCCCATGCATGTGAACACGGGGTAAAAAAAATTTCAACTGAACAGGTCTTTATAAAGTGATAATCGTGACAGAATAAAAAAAACATAATTTTATATTAATGTGGCGGTCCCCATGTAAAGTGGGGATAATTTTTTTTTTTTGCCTGTACCCCCACATGTGGGATATCATTGAATAGGTCTTTGAAAATGATGTTAAGGTTTCCTATACCACTTTTTATGAAATCTACTGCTTGGGAAATATGGTTGCTTGCTGGTTGCGGTTGCTGACAAAGTTGCTTGCAATGTGTCCCCCCCCCCCCCCGCCATTTCTAAACTATGCATCTCAGAAACTTGCAATCTTCCATCTTGATAGATCTTAGTCAAACCTTTCTCTTAAAATTATTTCGGGCAACATGTCATAACTACTTTTTGTGATATGCGGTAATAACGGATAATAACTTCAAACGTCCTACGCACCTACGGAACCCTACTAAGCAAGGCCCGACATGCTCTTTTAAAGCATTATTTATCTAATGTGTAACGGTACGATTCTGTGGTTAGAATTAGATTTTAAATGATAAAGATTAGGAAATTCTAGCTTGGGTAGTATAGAGCTAAGATTAGATATTTCAGACAAGAGAAATAGAATTAAGTCATAGAAGAATTCTAGAAATCGTGAATCAAGATTCTTATCTACAGTACAATGCCCTCTCAGAACACCCAAGCTTCACTTTACGCATACTTTTAACATATTAAAGCTATGCGAATCTTCTAAGGACCCGGGGAAAGTTACCGAAGAGTTGGCATAGTTAAAATATTCTCTTTCAAGTTTGATCCGTCTTAATGTTGGCTTGAAGAACACGCAGACTGAAGTTCGAGGAACTATTTCCTACGAAGTGAGGGAGTGGTTTTCTTTCAATATTTTGGTTAAGAAAAGAAAAAATATTGTTACTTATGTACTTACATTGTCCTTTTACTGAGCTTTGTTGTTCCAATGATGGGCAACTTTTATTTTTTATCTTTCCTCCTACTAGGATTTTGGCGTCGCACGTCTTATGCATTTGCCAGTGTCAAGTATGCTTATATATATATTCAAGTTTTGTTAAATAATATCAAACAAGTCACAATCACAGTCAAAGGCGAGCAAAGCAAGTCACGGTCAAGTCCAAGTCATGCCCCAGTAAAGTGGTGAAAACTTTACTAGAGCCTTCTATGGAGTTTTGGAAACAACACCAAAATGCACGTTTCACGACATTATAGCATTCACCAATACTCGTATGTTCACGAACACTTAACGGGTAAAAATTCGCCGTTTTTACACATTAACACTCGAAATAACACAAGTTTTGGAAAATAATAAAATTACGCGACATGAATTCTTCAGGTTCCCGCCAAACCTCCCTAGGCAACGTTTCTGGGTTGACTTCCTTTCACAAATCTTGATATATCGATAACTTACGTTACCTAGGTTACTGTTACTGGCGATAAAAAGAAACGTTGACCATAAAATTACCTCATCTCATATACTTACTTACACTACAGTTTTTTTTTAAACTTTTTTGCATTTTGTACATTTTGAATTCGGAAATTAATTTTATGAAATTTGATGCAAGATTACCTATTAAAAAAAACTTGATCAAAATGTTGGCGTTTATCTGGCGCAAGGCATAAGCATTGACATTCAGTGTGATAGTACCGCCAGCACGCTGGATACGCTGCCGACTGGTATTTACTATATCAGCCTTTAAACATTCCACTGCTGGGATATCAGCCTACCCTTGAAGGGTGATTAGGCCATATCCACCACGCTGGCTCAGTGCGGGTTGGCGGATTCACATACGCCACAAATTCCTTCTCCGGAAATACGCAATTTTTCGTTTCTTCACGATGTTATCCTTCACCGTAAAGCCAGTGGTATATCCGTACATAACTTCCAAAGAACTCATTGGTACGGGCCCACCCGGGTTCGAAGCCGCTACGTCACGAATGTGAGGCGAGCGTTCTCCCACTGAGCTACCACGACTTTTTTATTTAGATTCTCTGTATTTATTTATATTATGTTCGTTCTATATATTATATATTTGTTTTGTGAGGTAAGTAGGCGAAGTAATATATAGATCGTCTGTTTTATTTTATTTGACTGCCCCGGTGGCTCAGTTGGTAGTGAACCTACGTTCTGTGCTTGGGGGCGTGGGTTCGATTCCCATCTAGGACAAACATTTATGTGATGAATATTTGTGTTTGTTCTATGTCTGGGTGTTAATATCTATATAAGTATGTATTTAAAAAATATCTATGTACGTATATCAGTCTCTGGCAGCCATATTACAAGCTTTGCTTAGTTTGGGGTCAGATGACCGTGTGTGCAATATTGTCCCAGATATTTATTATTTATTATATTATTATTTTGTACTAGCTGCGCCCCGCAGTTTCACCCGCTATTCTACAGAAACCGAATATTTTTCCGGAATAAAAAGTAGCCTATATGTTAATCCAGGATTGTAAGCTACCTTCATACCAAATATAAATTAAACCCGTTCAGCCGTTACAGAGTTGAACGGGAACAACACACTTACACACTTACCCATAAACTTTCGCATTTATAATATTAGTGTGATTATTTGCCTTTGCATAGTTGGTTATGAAAACGTAAGAACCCCTAACACAATCATTCATATTACACATATTTCATTAACGCTAGATATTACACAAGTTTTGGGAAATAATACAATGATGAGACATGACTTCTTCACGTTTCCGCCAAAACTCACAAGTCATGTTTTCTTGTTTTTAACTAGGCCAGTGTTTCACACCTGCCAACCTATTGATTATGCTGGAAGCAATAATACAGAAATACTTATTGGTCGGTGAAGTTAGCGTGTTCCACATTACTTATTCATGTTATAGTCATTAGTAAATTCCCCATTGAATTTCAGGAGCGGTGAACTGAAGCAGTCAAGTGAAATTAGTTTTTGTTAAATTATTATTTTAAATACCTTTCTACTTTTTTCCCTAATAGCTTACTAGCTTGCCTACATGGCTTCGCTCGCGTGTGTCATAGTAATTTCAAAACCCCATTTCACCTCTTCAGGGGTTGATTTTCGAAAAATCCTGAGAAATAACTTTTTCTATTTCGCCTCCGGCTCATAACACTATTAGCCTGAGGACAAGAAGCAAAATGGTAACCACACGCAAAATGTACAAACTAGTAAGAAGAACAGACGCATAATATACTAACTGCTAAATGTAAAGGCAAATGTGCAATGCGTAGAATGTACACACCACTAAAATAAACAAACTCAAAATGTACAAATGCAGAATGAGCAACACGCAAAATGTACAAATGCAGAATGAGCAACACGCAAAATGTACAAATTTTATCTTTGGTACACCAACAGCGAGCGCAGAGCATTGCCGCGCACGGTTTTGAGCTATTGAAGTTCAAAATTCTGGTGGCACAGAACTTTTATAAGCAAGCGTTGCGCTAAACATCTATCAATCAAGTATTTTTTATTTGACACATAAGAGGTTAGTAGGTTTAGTCTGGTTATCGATTTATTCGTATCGTAACACCGTACTATCCTTTTTTTTTATTTATTTTTTTATGTCTCATTTCATATCTCTTTCGTGTTTTGTCATGAATTTTTATTTCTGATAGATCACTGAAAAAAACCACAAATGAAAAAATTAAACGAAAACCAAGTCGGGCACTTGGTTTTCGATTTTTTATTTTCTTCTTATACATTTGGTTTGCACGTTTCTCAAGTTGCACTGTGTAAGAGCGTTAAGTGTTTTATATTAAGGCGTAGAGCAACACTGGCCTCCGGCCGGGCGGTACAGAGTTGCTCAATAAACATAAATATAAAATGTTGACATAACTACACTATTGTATTAGGTGCTATCCTGTAAAAATTGTTGTAATGAAATAAATAAATAAATTTAAAAAGAAAAAAAAAATAATTGAACATAAACATAATTTATTGTAATAACAAGTTTGATACAAAAAAAAAGTGGTTTTTGCGTTACTGAAACACTGAAACAATGAGGCCCTTAGTATCATCCAAGTAAAGTCCCAAGTAAGCTACTCGCCGGTTAAAGTGGCAAGTAACTAGTTTCATAATATTCTTACTTTCACATAAACTGATCAAAACTAAAGTTCTTGCTACTCGCCAATTAACACTAATCGGAAAGCAGCTAATCGACTATCTTTACGATGGAAAAGGCCCTAATTGACGTGTGACGTGTGAAGTGTGATAATTATATATAACCTAACCTAACTATATCTAAGGACAATTGGGTACTGAACTCATATATATGAAATTTAATTGCTGCGTGTGAATTTTTAAATTGTTTGAAGTCGTTAAAACATTCCTCACGTAAGGGTTTCACCTTTTAAACAAAGGTTAGATTGGCAGACATGCAAAATTAGCTAAAGCTAGAAAAACCTTATCTTAATATTCAGGTCACATATTCAGTGTAAACGAGGGTACAGACCACACAAAAGCTTTAATATCGGTGCGACCTGAATGAAGTAATAAATTGAAAAAAAAAAAAAAAAAATTACAAAGTGGATTTAAAATCGGCCGTGTTTAAATAAGCTATTAATTTAAGAGTTGAAATATTGACAATAAGTGCCTCAAAATGTATTCAAGTTAAAAATAAAACGTTTCTATTTAGGTAAATGAGATGGTACGCAAAATGTGTAACGATAAACAAAGCTTCATCGCCCATCTCGGTGGCCTATCGTTGTTTCGTAATTAAATTAAAGTTTGATTTTTAACCGTTTGATTTTACCGCTAATATTATTAAATTGCATCCATCCTTTTTCTAATGTGTAATATGTGTAACTGGTTTAAGAACTATATATTAATTATAATTATAATATTACCAATACCATATATTTTATCAATTTTATACCCACTCCTATAAAAATAAAATAAATAATAATAATAATAACATCTCAGGAGGCTCTCGCTAGACGGTTGGGTGAAGGGCCAGATACAGAAGGCAGCCATCCTTGACACGGCGCGCATTGTCAGGAGGCTCCTCACTCTGCAGCCCTAACCGCCGATAGCTTGGGCCCTGCCTCGCTGTCGGCGGGACTCTAGGTTTAGGTTTTTATAGCATTTTTTATTTTTTTATATTAATTTTATAAAAAATCTAAATTTAAGAAATACAATAAATAAATGGAATAATAAATATTTTTGGACGTTTTACACACAGCGCCATCTAGCCCCAAACTAAGCAAGCTTGTACTATACCAGATAACTATAATAAATAATATAAAATTAATAAATAAATTATAAGAATAATATTTAATACATTTTATATAATAATATATAAATAGTTATATTATTTTTTTGTAAATACATACATATAATACATAGAAACACCCAGACAAAGAACAAACATCCATGTTTATCACACAAATGTTTGTCCTGGGTGGGAATCGAACCCACAACCTATAGATCAGAAGGTCACAAGGTTCTCACAAGGAAATCCACCCACTGAGCCACAAGGCTAGTCAAGTACGAAGTGGCGGTATAATGAAATTCATTTAATGTAACGCAACTAGGCATACATAGTTTTAGAATGTGTTACAGAATAAAATGCTACTTAAATAATAATCTTAAAATTATAGCATTCTGTTTTGTATATTTACATAAATAAATAAATGCACATCGCACACTAAAATAAAATCTACGCTCGTATAAATCCGCTGTATCCAATCTCAACCTCTCAAACAAGTCCGTGGAAAAGAAGAAAAAACCTCACGCAATTACTTCCCAGCGCGGCGTCAACTCGCGTATGAGGTGTCACAACGTGCGGAGAATCAAATAAAACCTAATTCTGACGTCAGCGTGCTATTTATTATCATCCCTTTGCGAGGACGTGACTCAGGCTCTCAGGAGTATAGTGACACCAGCTTTATCTGCTGGGTTGAAAACTTCGCTATTTATGACGATTCCCACTTTTAAGAAAAGTTTTTTTCGCTGTCGTTATACGTAACTATTATCGAATAAACTTTCTTAATATACGACAGAGAATTTATGAATAATTTATTTTTTAATTACTTTAGTTTTTCTAGGGGCGCTGATCTATTTTTCATACAAATTGCTATCGATTCGCTATAGCTATGTTGCAGGTATAGCGATTATATATGTATAGGTTCAGATATATTTAGGTACAGGTACATATAGGTGCAGATGTAGGTATTATTATATTTATTTATTATTAGTATATCCTATTTTTATAGGATCGCATTTGGCGGAACAAAAATAAGGCGGCTTCATAAGTTCGCCCCATGTCAAACTTCGATTTTTGAGGTTATCTCATATTTCACAAAAAGAAAGTACTTTAAGTAATTCAAAATATCCAACTGAACTCTCCTTTTCTGTTGCAAATAGCCTGTTTATAAAAGAGCGTAAAGTTTTTCGTGCCCCGTGTTTATGTAGGTGCATGTAGGCTGCGTCGTTTGGAACAAGATTTATGTGGTACGAAAAGTTATAGGCACCGTATTAGGTTGGTATTGGTAACGAGACTACGTTGGGTTAGTATAATATTTTCGGTGACGTCTTTGGGAAATGTATTGAAGCAGGAAATTTGAGGGCTAATATAAGCCACGGTGAGGCGGTTCTACCATAATTCCTTTCCCTTTGTTCACCAGTGGACGTCTTCTGGCTGATGATGATGATAATTCCACACCTATCAACACTCGAAGCATTTATTGAGCAAAAACCCACTTCCATTGACATTTATAAAGGTTTTAAGGATTGGGCGTTTCATCCTAATTGTACCAATTCTACGGTGCGTAGTACATATATTATACCACGCACTTCGACCAAAGTACAATGAATGGACGGACCCTAACTACACAACATCCTTAAAAATAACAAGTTAAAACAATGGAACTTAGGCTTCAATAGGTACGTAATTAAAAGTGTGTATAGTAAATTTTATAGAAAAATGATAGCGAATGTAGTATCACTAGTAGTTCGCAGCGAACTGAAAACTCGCGACCTCTATAGCTTCACAACCCCTCGACGATTCAGCTCATATTCGAACTTAAAAATTGTATTGAAATCAACTACTTGCCTACAAAATTTCATGAAGATCGGATCAACGGTTTGCAAGTTATCGTCGGACAAATATACACACAAACATACAAACATATATACAAATGCCGATTTGTCCCAGTAAACTATGAGACCTTCGGTTCGCTCGGTCAATAATATAATATCAAGGCATATTTTTGCGGATATTTGGATCGCATGTATTGACGAACATACGTCTAGCATTTTTCACAGACTGACATTGATTGAAGAAGGTGAGCGCCGACGCTCACCTTAAAGTCTTCAAAATTATCTTACTGTGGCCGTCCAGTAATTTCACTTTGGTCGAAGATTACGCACCATGAAAATTAAATTTTTTTCAATTACTTTTTTTATGAATTTGTGTGGCGAAAAAAGCAAATTGCAAACCTGACGTTATGCGTAACGATTGCACATAAAAGTTCTGTACCACCCAAATTAAAATTAATTTTGGAAAGTAATTTTGATTTTTAACAGCTTAAAACCAAGTTGCTATGATTTAAACATAGGATACATTCATTTAAAAAAACAGTACCTTTATACTGACTATGGATACTTACCGCATGGAACCGCGTGCTAGTTATTGTAACAATAGCCATGTACCACTACTAATTTCGCTACTGTAGTCGATCCTAGCAGAACAGCGTAATCTCAAGAAATGCAAATAAAAAAAACCCGCCCATCTAACCTCGACTAACCTCTAGTGTGCAATTAACAGATGTCAATAGAACCCAATTAAGCGAGTCCGCTTCTACCGAGCTTGCTTTAACGGGGCCTGCTTTACCAACGGGCTTAACCAAAGCGGGCTTTACTGACGATTTACCGAGATCAAAGCTCATTTCAATTACGTTGTATCTACTGAATTCGACTAAGCTGATGAGTGTGTTAGTGTGGGAATAGCATTTTACACTTTTTTTTTTCAAACATCCTTAACGTGAAAAGCACCTACGGAGTGTTCCGGTAGTCTTACAGAACCAGTTCCCATTTCAGGCTAGGTGTCTTACCATCTTTTGCCACACCGTCACTAAATATTAGGTGAGTTGTGGGCAAATGTCTAGCCTGTCATTTATCTCAATATTTTTTATACTTAGGCTGGGTTACACCATAATCCTAGTTAAGGTTAGTGTTATAGTTTAAATTAACTATAACTTAACCCTTAACCATGAAGTTTTGCTAGCATTATGTTTTAATAAAACAGGAATACTCACGTTAAACGTGAGTATTCCTGTTTTGAGTCGGTTTACGATTCCGACTATAGGCATGATGTGTCGCACCATCATATTTGTTGTTATAGTTACAATTAATTGAGTAGGCTTTGTTTGACAGCTTTTAACTATAACGTTTTCTTTAACCTGCCAATCTTGCGTAGTTATTGTAACCGTTCAGTTATGACGTCATTTTGACTAAAGTTAAATGGTGCAACACATATTTCTGCTCAACGGGAGTTTTAACTGTAGTTATGACTGTAGTTTAAAGGTAACTGCAGATGGTGCAACCCAGCCTTAATTTGTCAAAATCAGTCGTAATAAAAATATCCCGGTCCAGCCGAGAATCAAACCAGGGAACTCCTTGTCATAATGCCTATAGTTCGACCATTGAGCCAAACAGGTTGTCAAAATAATTAAAAACATACTTAGACTATCAAAATCATAACCAACTTTTTTCTGGAGCAAGAAAAAAAGAAGACTATAAAAGAAGACATCATTTGAATTTGAATTTGAATTTGAATCATAATAATCACTTTTTTTAGATTTTCGTGGTGGTTTACTACATTACTATTAGTACTCACGGGATATTTACCAAGGTTCAATCGCCAACGGGACTTGCAATCGCGGTCTAGTACCAGTGGTACCCCTAGCAAAAGACAGAAAGGGGGAGATCGGTTTGTCTGCTCCTAAATTTCGTAACTTTTTAGTTACGCATCTTCAAGTCTACCCGTGAACTGTGCATTCAACTGTGCCGAAATATCGGGAATCAACAAAAATATAAACAAAAATATGAATCGTGGTAAATATCCCGTGAGTACTAACAGTAATCATCCTAATCATCCCACCACAGTCCACTGCTAGACATGAGCCTCTCCCAAAATTAATCCGATCTTCAGTTTTACTATGAAAAACTAAGTGACAAAAAAAAAACAGAAAAAAAAAAAACTGACGATCTCCAGTTTTTCGTTTCCAATCTCTGACAACGCATACCAAAATCAAATTAAATTACGCTGACGCAAATATTTTAAAGAAAAATAACAATTTCTATTCAATGCACCTCATTAGTTATGGAGATTAATAGTCTTATTTTAAGAATGTTTTTTGGTTCTATAACATAGAGAGAAAACAAGATTACATGACATTTTCTCGATAGAAAAATCATACACTGAACGTATCTAGATTAAATTTGGTATGGAGGTAGCTTATTCTCTGGATAAAAACATAGGCTTTAGAATATAATAGTGGGTGAATCCGCGGGGCGCAGCTAGTATACCTATAGATAAAAGAAAAAGTCCTTTTCTAGGAATCAACGCACAGACCAAGACGCTTACGATGGAGACATGAAATTTGAGCTCAATATTCCTCAAATTATCTAGATCTAGATGAAAAATTAGAACGGATTTTGTGAAATTCAATCTCCAAAGGGGTATAATGGACAGGATTTTTCGAAAATCAACCCCTGAAATGGGGTTTCGAAATTACTGAAGCCTATGCGAGCGAAGCCATGCGGGCAAGCTAGATTAAAATATTTAAAAAAACGTAAGTCGTAGTCCCTTTTATGACGTCTACCGTGTTAACACTGTGCCACTCCATTTCAGTGAAGTGGTCTGCGGTGTGGTCCTGAGCTTGTAGTGCGTGGGTTGTAACAGGTAGTGGTGTTGTCCCTACCCACAGTGTTTGGGTAAACACCTCGGCCGCAAACTTTACAAGTTATTAGCCAAATTAATCGCAGCATTGATTAGAAATAAGGGTTCCGGTCATTTTGTGTCGCACGATGGCCGCCCTTATCTTAAAGGGTTTTCAGTTCATCGACCATTTAATTTATTAACAGGCTCCTATTTTTTTTTAAACTGTTTGGGCTGTATGGGTGTTGCACATTTAATTGACATTCTAACTAATATTATAATTCAGAGGACTATAGCCCAGTCGTAACAGAACCAATAAAGCTTCGAGGTATAATAATAAATACGTTCATCTCGAAAAAAAAAACTCGCTTGCGCGATTCAGAACTACATTACAACTGTCAGCCCATAAAAAATGTCAAAAATGGATCAACACCATCTAGCGGCAACCTATTATAGGCTTTGTCTTTCTGTCTGGATGTTTGTCACGTTATCACGGCTAAACGGCTAGAATATTTCTTCTCGAGTATTCTAATGAAACTGATTCAATGTTATGGTTAGAAAGTTGAGGCGTGCCAAAATTACAGGAATTCTCTTTGTAATATTGGCTGTATTTCTGGGCTTTAAGCTTTATATTTGGATTAGTTGTTACCCGCGACTACGTTCACGTGGGCATAAAAAAGGTATTCTATGTCCGTCTTTGTGATATACAGTAACTCGTTATCAAATTTTACTAAGATCCGTTCAGCCGTTTAGCCGTTTTAACGCAACAAACATCCAAACAGGTATACAAAGTTACTTCCTATAGTTGCGTTGATCCATTTTTGTGCATTTTTTGACTTTTTTTATGGACTGACGCCGGTAATGTAGCGAGTTCTGAATCGCGCAAGCGAAGTTTTTGCGTCGAGACGAACACGTTCATTTTCTTATCTCGAAGTTTATTGGTCGTGATACGACTGCGATTATATTCCTCTGAATTATAATATTTGTTAGGATGTACATTACGAGTATGTATATCGGTGCGTATTTTCACGTTTCATGTATTCTCGAATATTTCAAAAACCACTTATCACCCTTTAGCAAATTAGGTGTCTATCGGAGCGTCTTAACATTCCGGGCGTCAAAGGGATATATGACGTCACACTGAATCCAATATGGCGGAATTTGAAACCTTACATCGCATTTGCAAAATAAAGTAATGTCGTGTACCTTAAACTCTGGCCTTTTTTAGAGACTTAAGAGTCACAAAGCGGACTATGGAGAGAGCTAAGCTCGGAGATTCTTTATGCGTTAAAATATGGAAAGAGGATATTCACAGAAGAACCAAAGTCACCGACAGCTTTCAAGGTTTCAAGTTAAAGTGGCAATTGGGCAGGCAACATCGATCAAAGAACCGATAGGGAAAAAAGAGGCCTTGAGAGGCGACCACAAACTGGAAAACCAAAGCCACAAACTGGAAGACGCAACGTAAGTAAGCCTCCAGGTGGACCGAAGACATTGTGAAATTTGCGGGCAACCGGTGGATGCAAGTGGCGAATCCTAAAATTGCCGTCCCTTCAATCTACCACTCTAGTCTCAAGCCTCTTCCGCCTGCTGGTTAATCCGCCCCTGCAAAAAAAAACTACAAACAAACATAATTATTATAATATTGTATATTATTATTGACCGAGCGAAGCGAAGGTCTCAGAGTTTACTGGGCCAAATCGGCATTTGTATGTATGTTTGTAGGTTTGTATGTTGATCCGATCTTCATGAAATTTTGTAGGCAAATAGTTTATTTCAATACACTTTTTAAGTTTGAATATGAGCTGAATCGGTCCAGGGGTTATGAAGATATAGAGGTCGCGAGGTCTCAATTTGCCGCGAACTACTAGTTTATTTATAGTTAGTATTAGTATGCTTGTTTGTACAAACAAACATAATTACAAAGTTTACTTCTTCCTCTGTGAATATTATTTCACTCGCAGAAACCTACAATATCCCTGAGTAGCTATGTCTTCTTCAAAGCGCGGTGAGGTCGAAGGCAAAAGCAAGTTAATAAACTTCTCGCGTCTTGAACTTTCTAGAACTCTGTCAGCTGTGACGGTGGAACAAAACCTCTGAACGATGCTACAGTTTCTCGCTGTCACGAACTACTGATAATAATATAAGTTTGCAGCTTTAATGCTTAGGTTACTTTTTATATGCGTCTCCGGGAACAATAACCTGTCTCGTTGTTATTGGATAGTAGGCGCACCACACACCAAAGACACATTTGTGTGCAGTAAGACGTGTTTCGTGGCACACACTTTGTGATGAAATGTGGTGTTGTCTATTAGCGCGCTCGTATTGGTATAGGTCTACGATAAATATATCTCTGATAAATGTTTGTTCAATGTTTTTAGTATTGGTGTCTGTTGCGCCTTATAATAAATACCACTTTTAGCCAATCAAGGCTGCTTTTACGTAAAACGCGCTCTCTCGTCCGCACAATCGACATTTTTAAGAATGTAAAAACAAAGGGTGATATTCAAAAATAATAGTCTAGTAGTTAACAAGCTTTTGGATTTAGGCATATAACATACTTTCAATGATAATAAAGAGGGTACAGGGTTTTAATTAAATGGCAGCACCCTTATAGCTAAACAATAATATAAATTTAGATAATTATTAATTTAGATAATTATTTATAATTTATTATTGGTTTTGCTCTTTGAGAGCTGCATGATATATGCCGTACAACCCTTTGGCAACCTGTGATTCAGGTTCGGCCAGCAGGCTATTACAACCTCTCACTTGCCACTGCTTGGCGGTTGAATAACTGGATAAGGTGTGGTACTTCCCCAGACGAATTCTGAAAAAGAGTCCTACCATTACAAAACCTCGACAAGAACACTACATCTACAGAACTAAGAATCATAAAGTGGGATACACACTATACATATTGTCCAATATCGTACGAAGCTTTATTATATACCCACACAGTGACCAGACTTTTTTTATTAGTTCGCGAGAACGTAGTTTCATCTGACGTCATCGGCTACGAAGTGCTACGAGATTGTCTACGAAACGTAGACAAATTGTCGTTTGCTACGAAATTGCTACGCATGTGATAAAACTTTGGCTTTGACACGTATCATAACTCGATGAAGGAGAGTTAAACGGATGTCAGCTGTCTCTTTCGCGCGTTGTATTTTTGAAGAAATACAATCACAGAGACGGGATAAAACAAAAAGACGCTAAAAACACTAAAACAAAGCAAAAAAGGCGTTTGTGTAGACGGCTTTTATGCCATAATGCGCAAACGACCCGCCTCGATGCATCATCCTCATGGTCCTTCCATCACTTTCTTCGGCGTGCTGAGGATTGGCCTCGGGGATTTCTCCCCTTTGCCAGAGCTGGGCGCCAAATGCAATGATCCTGGGAAATATGTTTCGCCGCGAGTAGCGCTGCCTATGCAGGTGGCCTCTCAGCGGCTTTTCAGATAAGGACGCGCCTTTTGACGACAATTTGGCGTGGTTAGCATTTCCCTCATCGTTAGCGGCCTTATTTTTCGAGATGATCTCGCGAGGAAGCACGCGTCTCGGCTAGACGTCATGTGGGCGCGCGTGTAGCGCCCACATGACGTTCCTATGTTTCTATGTTCCTTAGGTGGGGATGTTGCCAGTCGTCAGTGCGGTGATCCCGCGCCCCAACCGGGCCACAAATGCCTCAATGCTCAGCCGTGTCCGCGTTTGTACCAACAGCATCCTGCGTTTGACCAGGCCAGTTTGACTGTCCTGTACTTAATCATGCGGTTAAGCTACATGTCAATGATAATATTTAATTGAAAGTTATGACATAGCTTAGGTTACTTAATTTAATTTGATGTTATTCTATTTTACTTAATTTTGTTATTTCGTTTGACATTATTATTGATATGTAAACAACTTAATTTATTTTTGTGTTTATTTTGTAATTTAATTGTTTTTTTACGTGTAATATGGACCTTTATAGTCTGAATTAAATGTTTCGAATTTGAATTTGAAAAGCAAATAATATTAATAGTCAACAACAGGTTTTTTTCAAATCCTCCCAAATAAGATAGCTCGTTAACGTTTATCTCCCACTTAATAAGTAAGAGACACATGACAAGAGAGCGTGACACCGGAACCGATGGCATTCTCTTATGTCGAAGGCCAAGACCCACTTCGGGTCGCTGCGCCAGCGGAGTAAGTAATGAGATGCCTCGAGCTGTCATTAATTTACCTTGTATCCTGTCACTTTAAGGCGCTCCCCCATCGGGAAAACCGGGAGGCTGTAATATAACAATCTAGATTTGATTTTGAGCATTGCCTGTAATCGAATCAATTGTTTTTACGTTGATGTTACAAATTGTATCGCGGGTGCTCCCACTCGCTATTGTATTGATACGAATTGTATCATAACAGGTTGCGCACTGTAATGCTTGGTTCTCCTCACTCACTGATGTAACGTTTCAAATTTTATCATTCAGGTAACGCACTGTATTGGTCGGTTGTCCCCACTTACTGGTGTAATGTTACAAATTGTATCATTACAAGTTGCACGCTGTAATGCTCTGTTATCCGCACTCACTGTTGTAACGTTACAAATTGTATCATTACAGGTTGCGAACTGTAATGCTCGGTTTCCTTTCTCTGAGGTAATGTTACAAATTGTATCATCCTCCTGTACCCTAAACGGCGCGATGGATTTTGTTAGATACCATTTTATGTTCAGGCTGAATTAAGCTACATTTCGCAGTTGGGTATTCTTTTTTCTTTTAATAACATTACTTGTTCTTCATATTCGTTAGCTGAACAACGATCCGAGGAAACGTGCGTCACAAAGACGGAGCACTTTTTGTCCTTGTTAAATGTAATCTCACATGTTTCTTCTATGACGAGTAAACGAGTACGGTAAATTTATACAGTATACAAAACAAGATCATTTTTATGCTATTCGACCACTTTGAACATTATGGCGAAACAGCAACAACTCACCATATTCGTAGAATTCACTATACATAAAGCAATAAAAGTTAGTCTATAAACCTCCGGTAACATAGAGTTATAACCCAAAAAGGGCAATATTGTCAACATTATTTTTTATTGACCTGTTCTGTTTTTATTGTAGTTTTGTTTTCAATAGGCTAGTTAGTTATTCGTGTAGGTTGCGGGCGGTATTTTTTGCCGCTTTGAAGTGGTCACGTTGAACTAGCGGGCGCGGGTGCGGGTGTAAAATTTTAATCATATGGCGTACTATGCAAGTGTTCACGTACAAAAAGCAGGTGCGGGTGGAAGTAGAGGGCAAGCTCGCGACTGTAGCCCGCGGTCAATGTAATACAGAAATACAGAAATATTTATTTCGTAACAAAAAATACAGACACACAAAAGAAACATAATAATGAATTAAATAAACACGTAATAGACAGGAAGTGTACCTATATATTTGTCACGAAACCGGCCCCAACTCAGCGTAAGCTGGCTGTAAACAACCAGCGCTGGTATTCTGTTGGGACCGGCAGGTGACGTCACGCGCGGTACGATGCAGTTGTGTGCGAAAATGTGCAGCGGAAAAAGAAAAATAGGGGGTACATAAAGAAACTTTAAGCAACATAAAATACTGGTTTGAACAAATCTTTAAAATATCAACAACAAAATCTAACGAGCATTAAAAATGTCGAACGAGTGCAGTCTTTTTTTTCACACGTCACACCCGCTCAAGAGGCCAAAGTGGGCACAAAATCGCGTACCGCACCCGCGCCCACTAGTTCAACGTGCGCAAGTCCTTACACGTCCTTACACTCTCAACCAAATCAACATTTTCAAATATTTATAGAAACTTAGAAAGATATTTAAAAGAGTTTTTGTTAAATTTACTTTATTAAATTTAAAATGTTATACTTAGTTAAGTGTTCAATATTCGTTTGAGTATTTTAATTACTTACTATAAAAACTGAGCAAAACAAAAAACACGTTGTCGTTCATTTAAATTAATTTGAAATTGCTTGGAGTATGAGAATTCGTTTCGGACACCTTACACAAATTATAAAGAATAAAATAAAAAAAAAGAATAACCCTTGCTATTACTTTTTTTTATATCACCCTCAGCAATTTTGTTATTTGATTAAATATTAAATGTGCGAGCGAGAGACAACAAAACTGTTTCTCAGCTTTTAGAGTAGCTTTAGCTTCAATCCCTCATTCTCAAAATCAACATTCTGCGATGCTGCTACTGTGCCTTCTAAACATTAATTCGTTTATGTTTGAAACACAAAATAAATCTTCCATGTACGTAAAATATTTTGATGCACGCCTACATCTCCCTCTCTTCAGCCACGGGGATGACTGGTAGAACATGCTTTAGCATTAAGTTCTCCTGTTGTACCAAATACGTTGTATGTGTGTGCAATAAAGTATTAAATAAATAAAAAAATAAAAACAACTGCAAAATAAAGCCTAAGAAACCTAGCAAAAAGAAAAATCCAACGACACCGTATTTTTCAAAATCGGCCCAGCTATTTAGGATACAGAAGATAGATAGATAGATATAGGAACACTCAAACATGCATACTTATAAACTTACATACGCACACTCTAAAACATTTATTTTTGGGCAGTACGGTAAGAGTAAAGCATTTTTCTCCGACAAAACGTACCATTAACATTTAACTTCTTCAAGAGAAAGCTTCCAGTCACTCTCCGTACCCATTACGAGAATCTCATTTTCCACGAAAAAAACCCTATGAATTTCATCACACAGTATCAGATTATTCGATAGCACATAATACACCTTGAATAGTGGATAAATCACCTCCCGCCGACGTTAGGAGGGCAGGAGAGGGCTAGAAAATATTTGGGTTAAGGGTTGCCCCAAGTTGAGTTACGTAAACGATACAATGCGTATTAGAGTGGTGTAGAGAAATGTGGGTGGGTAGAGAACGTATTTTTAAGAGAATTTTCTAGTTTTTTTACAGGATTGATAGTGGATCTTGACGAGTACTTAAGGAATACATTTATTGTATTTATTATTATTTGTGTTTTTTTTTAAAATGTTATTCGGTGACGAGACGAGCAAGTTGCCTTTGCTTAACTCACCTGATGTTAGTTGTCACGCTTGCCCATAATAGTTCAGTGCCACCCAGAATTTTGAACTTCAACTGTTCAAAACTATACGCGGCAATGCATTGCGCTCGTCACCCAGGTGGACTCTGCAAGAGAGTCCTACCACTACAAAAACTTATGTATGTTTCATCATCAGCCAGAAGACGTCCACTGCTGAACAAGGGCCTTAGCAAAGGGGGGTTATTTACAGGCGTTCCTTTCAGTAAGTAGATATTACCTCCAACCAACCGGGGAAAATAAAACTTGATTGGAGCCATCCTCTCCGCTAAGTCGGGGTACTTAGTACTTGGTCTGTGCCATCCATCCCGTTAAGGCTGCCTTTCAACCAGAGACGTGCTATGGTGCTATGCTTCTGATGTGTGTCAACCCTCCAATAGATCGCTTGATTTTGTTGGCTTAGCTTAGCTAAGCGATCCTATCGGTGGTTTTGACACACATCCGTGGCGCAGAAACTTATCATATCTCTTAGTTAATATTAGAAGTTAATAAAATTTGTAAGAAAATGGCCAACGGAAATTATGCGTTACTAAAACTTAAGCCGTTAACTAAAGAAAAATACTCCTATATCCGTACATACATTCTGTTATAAGATATGCAGTTACAGTCTGGGGTAATGCTGTAAGTATTACAAAAGTGTTAAGATGTCAAGAGAGCGATTAGAATTATTAACGGTTTAATGAAACGTAGTTCAGCAAAAATATCTCCACATATATAATACTTTGCTAAAAATACATGAGGCTAATTTACCAATTATTAAGGATATGCATCAGTGTTATATAAGAAATATGGAAAAGCTGTACAAGTGGACTAGTTACTTGGTTAGTTAAAGTTGAGAAACAGAGCCGTCACGCCAAAATATTAATGTATAATATATTACCTAATTCTATAATGGAACTAAACCATAGCAAATTTAGACACATTCTTAAGCACTTCTTTGAAAATAATCCTATCTACAAAATAAGTAAACATATAATATGTCAATGAAATTCACGGAATCCTCATTTTTGTGTAAGTAAGCAAACGGAGTAAGCAACATACCTGTCACAATATTATCAAATTGTTTAGTTTGTCTAATTTAACTCTAAGCATAGTTTAATTTGTAAAAGTGACTTGCCTGTAATATTCAATGTCATTGGCCAGTAAATATTTCTGATTTTTGATTAAGCTTAAGCGCCGTTGCCACTTCGGAGTCGATGAAACTATTTTTCCCACCTGCTCCTTTGACGGGACGGGGGCACCTGGGAGTTTATATCAAAGTCAGTTTTCATAACGAGACGTAGTTTTTAGCATAGCTAAAAAAACACAAAATGTCTACGTAGCGAAAATGTATTAACCACTCGAGCAAAATTGCAAAAAAGTACAAACAGACCGCATATTTCAAGAGCACTTGTCCAAACATAATTACGGGAGTCAAAATACAAATTGTCAGTGTACTCAGCCAGGGCCATTGTAAACTCTGTTGTTTGTCTCGGCGAAAAGTTTCGGGCCCTTTTTAATGAAGAAGAGGAGCAGGAAACCGATTTTTGTTCTCTCTCGAACTCGAGAAGTCGTCCACTGCTAAACAAGGGCTGCTCCTTAGAGCGCCATACATATATATTGAATGGCAATGTGCCTTTTGCACCCACATGTATCACGTCACGTGTCACGTGGGTAGCCTGTGACTTTCATAATATCGTCGGTCTGCCTAGTGGGAAGCCTACCTAAGTTGCGTCTTCCGGTCACTGTTGACATGTACAACAGAGACTGCTGGCATTTTAGAGAAACTCATAGTCACACGGCGTGCTATATTTTAAATGATATACAATTATTGAAGATTATTATTAATGTTTACTATGAATGTTTTTGCAAATGTTTAAATATTACCCGCACATTTTTTTTTTTTGTATTGCTTTGTCGCTCTGTGACCACATCGCCGTGTGATTCACATGGTACACAAAAAATATACTTAGACTTAATAAATAATAACATAAAATTATATTTTTAGGCCTAGTTCCACTAACTTATACAAAACTTTAGCCTTATCGGACTCGGAGCTGGCCAGAATGCTATTACAAAATCCGACGTCAGTGATTTCGCTCTATAAATTTAAAAAATTGGTTGTGTGAGCGAGAGGGCGCATATTATGTAAAATCAGCATCAAATTCTGGTCAAAAAGAAAATATAATAATGCACTAAATATGGGTATATTTATTAAGTACAACTTAAAAAACAGACAATTAAAGAAAACTTAAAAATACTACCTAAGAACTAAAACCTAAAATAACTATAAAAATTAAACTAAACTAAAAGACCATTAGTGGAGGGAAAGGTCCCCAGAATGCTGGCGGCATTGCCACGTTGAATGGCAATGCTCAATTTCTGTGCGAAATAAAAGCCAGCGTAATGCACTTAATTTCGTAAAGCCATGATAACGGATTTTCTGCGGTCTTCCTCCCGATGATCTTTCCATTGACCTTCAAAGGTCCATAATCCTTCTTATTCATGAAACATGTATTGTGACGAGGGTGTACTTACGTTAATCCAAGTTTAATGGTACATACTTTTGAATATTTTATACGTAAGTTGTAAGGCTTTTGGAGTAGCTTTGGGTGTGGTTGGGGGGAATTAGAAGGTTATATTGTTGTTTGTGGGAAAAGTAAACAAGAAGTTGTTTGTTTTCATTGACCAAGTGAAACGAAGGTCTTAAGATCTACAGAAAAAGGTGGGCGTTTACATGAATGGATTTTGTCCCACCGAAACATTGGTCCGAATCTTGATGTTTTTTTTTATTTTATTTTTTAAAGATAGAAGTTCATTTCAATTAAATTTTAATTTTATATATGAGCAACTAGCTGCGCCCCGCGGTTTCAACCAGAAACACCACACAACAGAAACAAAAAAACCGAACAGAAACTGATGCAGCTTGGCTTTCGGTTTCGCAGGTTCAGGGCTCGGGACCGAAGCTCGGCTTTCGGCCTTACTAACTTTTCCAATTTCTCTAGATAAAAACCTAATTCGGACTATTACATTTTAAAACAAGAAATATTCAATCGGTCCAGCCGTTCAAGTGATGCGCTTACCAACGAACCGTATCTCATTTTTACCCGACTACAAAAAGGACGGTCGTTATTTATATAGATTCATATTGACAGTAACAATCACTTGATATCACTTATTACGTAGTGGTTACATCGAAAAATATGAGAATTTTAATTATGATTTGAAATAAACAAAAACCTGATTAAATGAATATGTTCTTCAATATAAATTTATTTAAAGTACATCTGCGCAGACAGTCCTTCAACAAAAGAACGCTGCCCGACCCATGGTGTAGTAAAATTTAATGTCTCAAATTCTTCAAAGCCTTCAAGATGGGTATCAAAAAAAGAAACAATGACCAAGTAAGTTTACAGACATGTTACTCGGTCGGCTTCAAACTCTTGATTCGAACTGAGAACCATAAAAAATACTGTCATTGGTAAAATGCGTTATGCATGAGACATATCTACACAAAACATGGTAAAACAAATACTTCTAATTTACAACTTCATTACGTGGATATAATTATAATTATTAATAATTATCCAGTGTAGTAAAAGGATGAGTGTTAACACTAGCTCAAGATTAGCAATTACGTAATTACAACAGTTCGTATGATGACTCAAGTTTGACAGAATTTTCAAGTATTTGGAATGGTGGCCAAGGCAAGGTAAGCGGAGCGTTGGTCATCCGTGGACGAAACAGATGGTATAGAAAGAGAGAAGCTTTACCCAGCAGCAGGTTTCTTTAACCCGCTGTTATGAAGATGATGATGAAATAGTAATGGTTTTAACCAGATTAATGCGGCTTTATAAAGGTGTTATATTAGCATAACATAATCGGTATCAGGACGATGAAAAAGTTACTGATTCTAAATTGAAACCAATTCAGATTCCATTAATTTTCCAGACGGTTCGTGTCCAGTGCTCTATTTGTCCAGGTGAAATAGAAAGAAATCTCATCAAACCGTGGCAGCCGTCGGTAACAAAGGGCCAGCAGGAAACCTTCAAATAAATCTTTTTTTTCTTCAAAAACTCGTAACAATTGAAACAAAAGTAAATTATGGGGGTCCCGACCACCGGACGGCGGAATTATGAAAAATGGTGGAATTCCCTATTACGTAACTTTGCAAACATGGAACACCAGAGATAGAAAGAAATGGAAATACCATCGTAATAAAATAGTTTATATGTTTTACAAAATGGAACGGAGAAGGTGCTCGTAAAAGAAACTGTGTGTCAATTTGTTGTTACAAACTGTTTGTATTATGCTATATGAAAACATCAAAAAAACATCATGTTATATGGTTTCACGAGGTTGATTAAAATAATATATGTTTTGACAAAAATCTCTCCAGAGATTTTATAAGTAATATGAATAAGATTCCTGAGAGTGATGAAGACTGAGGAGCTGAGTTTGAAAAATAGCAAGTCGCAAGCCTGAAAGTAATCCTCACTCTTGCACATGATAGTTCAGTTCCACTCAGAATTTTGCGTGAGCGACTAATCTTCACACTGGTGTGACGGTTAAGATGAAAATCTCCTAACCTTCGTACGGTTTGTAGAGCAGTATGAAGGTCAGGAAAATGATTTCCTAACGTTCATACTAGTGTGTAGTATAGGATTTCTCTTTCCTTACCTTAACACCATTGCGATTTGAACCTATTTACTATACTATGATATCACTGGCTATTAGAATATAAGCGATTTATATATATAATATAGAAATGAGCTTGCGTGGTATTGCACTGCGCTCGTCACTCGACATACGAACTTTAACATCTTAATATCCAGTAATTTTGCTATAATGCCCTTTAATCTGGAAACAGTAAAAAGTGCAGGTTGTTGAAAAGCTGCAAAAGAGTAACACGACGACATGTATTAGTTCGCGTTAAACTGAGATCTCGCGACCCGTATAACTTCCTCAAAAATATGAACAAAATTATACCAGGAGTATTTCGTGTATAATTACCAGGAGTATTTCGTGTCTTTAAAATTGAATTAAAACTACTTGATTACAACATTTCTACTAAGATAAAATCAGCGGTTCGCGAATTTCGGTCAGAAAAAAATAAATATACCATGTAAACCAATAAAATACATCATCATTATCGGCCGGAAGACGTCCACTGCAAAACATCGGCCTTCCCCGTAGAACGCCACACCGACCGATAACTTGCCACTTGCATCCACTGGTTGCCAGCGACTTTTACAAAGTCGTTGGTCCACCTTGTGGGAGGCCTGCCTACGTTAAGTCTTCCAGTTCGTGATCGCCACTCAAGAATCTTTCTTCCCCATCGGTTATCGGTTCTTTGAGCGTCTTGGCCTGCCCATTGCCACTTAAGCTTGCAAACCCGGTGAACTATATCGGTGACTTTGGTTCTTTGGCGAATTTCCTCGTTCCGGATTTTACCGCGTAAAGACAATCCAAGCATAGCTCCCACCATTGCCCGCTGTTCGACTCTGAGTTGGTCGAGAATCTCCGTCAAATATCATGTTGTACACGTGTGGCTATTCCATCTCACATATCCGTTGATGTTCCGTGGCTAGAGGGCAGTAAACGCAAATGTAACTCGATTTCCGCGGTTCTCTTTACATTGCACGGTTGCGGAATTACTTTGTCGGGTTATTTGGATTGGTCTTCTTTAGTTGCCCCTTCTTACCAGGTGCGACGAATAAGCGGTTTTTTGAAGGGTTGAAAATGAAAAAAAACTGCAGTTTCGAAGAATACTTACTACAAATTTATGTGATTCCTAGTTTTACCGGAATAAGCTCAGTAAAAAATGCATTGTCATTATTATTATTATTTTATGTTTAATAATGTATAATTTATCGACAAAGAAAAAGAAATATAAAAGATTTAAAAAAAAAATGTCAGTTAGACAACTTGATATAGAAAGTGTTGACACTTGTGTTCATGTTTTAAATCCCATGTTTTAATTTTTTTATTTTAGTTTAGTGCGACAATAAATGTGTTTTAGCAAAACCTGAGTAAAAATGGTGTATGATTCCTGTTTTAAATAGGTATTGATTTGCTTAAGCTAAATCAATACAAAGCTGAGATAATAATACAATCGCGTCGTTTAATAACGTTACTCCACACCATAGACAATCAGATATTCATACGATGAAAATAGTTTGTATCAAAAACGTTAAAATGATAAACTAGCTTACTTTGGTTTAGCTACAAAATGACAATAAACTGTCTTCTTGGTTTATGGTTTAGTGACAAATGTACTTATCACTTCCATCTGTTGCTATCTCTTTTAATTACTAAGCGTTTTTTACTCGGTTGTCTGTGTTTTACGAAATTTTATAACTAGTAGTTGGTACCAAACCGAGAATTCAGTGCTCCTATAACTTGACAAATCCCGTACCATTTTTTTCTCATACATAAATAAAAAAAAAAAAAAAAAAACTAAACTTAAATGTACAAACTAAAACTATAAACTAAACTAAATAAGTACTTCCATCTTAATATTTGGTTGTTGTAATTTCTTGATACAACCTGCTTATTAGCGCAAATTCATAAACCGACGATGCGTGATTGAGCTGTAACTGACAAAAAACTAAAAAAAAAATAAAAAATGCGCTCCGATCGAAACGTCGTAACTTTAAGAAATGAAAATATAATTTTGGTAATGCCGCCAGCATGCTGGGTACGCTACCAACTGGTAGTGGGCTTGAACATTTGGATTACCTATAGACCTTTAATGGTCTCTGGATAATTCAACTGTTATTTTTATGTAGTAGGCTAAGTAGTTTAGGTAGTTGTAGTGTTGTTTTTGCTAAGTTAATAAAGGCACTTGCCCGTTAAAAAAAAAAGTTGTAGGATATATCATGATCATCAGTGTTATCTATGTGTTCCCATTCCAACTCACGCAGTCGTATCTAGCAAACGCAAATGTAACTCGATTTCGACGATTCTCTTTACATTGCACGGTTGCGAAAGTACTTTGTCGGTTTATTTGGATTGTTTCAGTGTGTTGTGTTCAGTGTCTATTTTACACCTGGACCACCCAGTAAACGATTTTTGTCGTGATAAAAACAAACAACTGGCGACTTTGCGTCGCACGAATTCTCTCATTTCGATAGTTTCTTCAGTTTTTGCTGAGATAAAATAAGGGATGTATAAGTAAATATAAGTGTGTACTTACCTACATCCCTGTATTATTTCACTCAATATTATACTAGTAGTTCGCGGCGAACTGAGACCTCGCGATCCCTATATCTTTACAACCCCTGAACTGATTTAACTCATATTCAAACTTAAAAATTTTATTGAAATGAACTACTTACCTACAAAATTTCATGAAGATCGAATCAACGGTTCGCAAGTTATCAGACAAATATACACACAAACATACAAATGCCGATTTGTCCCAGTAAACTCTGAGATCTTCGCTTCGCTCGTTCAATAATCTATGGTCTATACGATACAACCATCAATTTAGGATGTATTTTTTTTATGTCGACATGGTGTATAGAACCATTCAAAACGTGCATGAAATTTCGAACTTTTATGACAAAAGTAAAATCTTAAATATATATTTTTTTGACTGACGCAAAATCAAATAAATTAAACTGAAATAAATAACTAAATTATTAACTTAGAGCCGAATGCCTAAAACGACTATGGTTCTTTTTATTTTCGGCACAAAAAATAAATACATCACATAAAGTGTCCATGACCATGAAGCTATAACTTGTGGTCACATGGACATTTAGAAAAGTTTTTGTTAAAATACAAGTTATTATTTTACTAAAATCCATTCATAATGATTCACATTTTTTTTGTGTCAACGATTTATTTAGTTAAAGTTGTCGCTTAAATGATATTATCCGTCGGGCCTTTGTTAGTGCCGGCGTCCCGTCTATTTTAAAACCTAATGGGCTGATGCGGGACGACGGCAAGAGACCCGACGGGATGACCCTCATCCCATGGAAGATGGGGCGGCCGCTAGTTTGGGACGCTACATGTGTTGACATACTGGCGCCGTCCCATCTTCCGGAAACAGCAGGTCAGGCTGGCGCTGCCGCGACTAAAGCAGAAAACCTCAAACGGCACAAATATAGTTATTTAGACCGGTCGTACATGTTTGTGCCGTTTGGGGTTGAGACTTTAGGTCCATGGGGGCCGGCCGCTCATGAACTTTATAGGGACCTGGCCAAACGTTTGGTGGAGGTAACGAGTGACCGGAATGCTGGGGCCTACTTTGGGCAAAAACTAAGCATTGCCATCCAGCGTGGCAATGCTGCCAGCATTCTGGCCACACTCCCCTCCACCAAGGGGCTTGTAGATTAGGTTTTTTGTATTTATTTATTTTTGTTTATAATTTGTTTTAATTTTAAGTAGGTAAGTAGGTAGGTTATATTTTATTGTAAATATGTATATGATTTTCGATAATAAAAATTAATATTTGTTAAAGTTGTCACAAAAGTATACTTCAAATATGTCGGTGAGTACCGTAAGTACAGACTGTTTTTGGGCCACATTTTATACCTTCACCCTTTGATGTTTGGATATTTTTACGAATATATTTTTGTAATGGTAATGAGGCTCACATCAAAGATATGCCATCTAAGTATGAATATCAAATTTTGTCGTGCGAAAATAGCGGCTGTATTTTTAAGGTAATAAATATGGCAGGGTTGAAAAATGTGGACGTAGCCGTATTAAAGTGCATTAACACTTTGATATCTTTGAATCATATTATTATTTTAAATGCGAATGTTTGTAAGTAGCTAAGTATGTAAGTACATAAGTAGATATGTATTATTTATCCCGGAAAAATATTCGGGGAAACCGCGGGGCGCAGCTAGTAAGTCATAAATGTGGTTATGGTAAACCATCTTGTTATTTGCCATTGTTATATAATCTTTTTGTCGAACAAATAATATATATTTTAAGCGTTCACAAAAACGTACTTTGGCGAGCGCATTGTTTCAACAGCTACCAACACAAGTATACATTTAAAATGTATAAAACCTCTACACTAACTCTAAAAGAACTGATGATCTTCAAACGGCTGAACAAATTTTCTGAAATCATAACTAAGAAGAATCTCGATCACGGATCGATCGGAGCTATGATGCCACAGACAGATACGCAGACTCACGTAGAACTTATAACACCCCTCTGCTTGCGTCGGGGATTAAAAATACGGCAAATATTGCCCTTGGTTACAGCTTAGGCCAGTGACCTGTTCCTGCTGTGTTGTTATAAATCATTCATTTAACTAGTTTTTATAGTTTTTTTTTGCCAAATGTCACGATCTTGGCGTGACCGTGCTACCAACGAGCGACGTTCGGACAATTTTAGCGCACACGAGTGGTTATTAGGGATACTTTCAATACTTCGAAAGTAAAATTAATTGATGAACCCTAACCACACGACGTCCTTAAAAATAACAAGTCAAAACAATAAGTTATTAAAAGTATGTTTAGAACATTTGTCACAAAATAGAGATAGTGAATATGATATCAAGGCATATTTTTGCGGATATTTGGATCGCACGTATTGACGAACGTAAGTCTCGCACTTTTCACTGACTGAGAGCGACTGAAGCAAGGTGGGCGCCGGCGCTCACTTTAGAGTCTTCAAAATGCTCTTACTTGGGCTCGTCCATTCATTTTACTTTAGTCGAAGCTTTTAAATACCTTGTGTACTTCGTGTCAAGGATGATGAAGAAAAGATTTGTATTTTACGTCTACGGGTTTATCTATGTCAGGGTTCGTAAAAATCCGATTTTTATAATAAATATCAAAAATCCGATTTTTTTTACTTATATTAATATATCGGATATATATTAATATATCGGATATATATCCAGGCTAAGAAATAAACAAAATTTCCCTAGAAAGTGAAAATTATAAACGCTCGGAGCACCAGGGAATGCCCACTTTTGATCACCTCGTAAAAAAAACCTTATATGATATTAAGTTAAGGTTTGAATTTCAATAAAAAGCTAGAAAAAAAAAACATTAATCTCCAAAATGTTTAGTTCAGAAGACAGTAAAAAATCAATTGATATATATCAAGATAAAAATCAATTGATATATATCGGCGAACCCTGATCTATGTATATACTCAAACTTTCAATATCTCTTTTAGTACGCTAATGAGTAATTCTCGAATATTTTTTTTCATTAATTCTCGAATAAAATAATATTCTTGATTAGCATAAAATGCTATTAAGGTGCAACGTTTCGCTCATCGCGCGAAATTCAAATTTTGTTGCGTTTTTTGTCAATTACAGCTTAATTACTCATCGTCGATTTATTGAAACCAATTTTGCGCCAATAAAATAAGTTGTTTTAAGAAATTACGGGTAAAATGATCACCTAGATAACATTGGTTTAGCTACAAATCTCAATAAGCTGATTTTCATCTTGGTTTTTGGTTTAGTGAGAAATGTACTTATACTAGCTTTCAATTTGAATTTTTGGTTGGTGTAATTTCTTGATACGACTTATTTATTGTCGCAAAATTAGTTTTCATGAACCTACGATGAGTAATTACGCTGTAACTGACAAAAAACGCAAGAAAATTTGAATTTCGCGCGCTGAGTGAAACGTTGCACCTTAATAGAGAAGTCATTCAAGGCACCTACTCTCCAGTCCTAAATACCTCGGACTTTAATTAAGAAAAAATATAATAGAAAAATTTTCAAGTGAAAAGATCTCGCTCAGATCAGAGAGAATTTATTTTCTTCAGAACACCGGTCTATCGGTGATTCTCCGAGATCAAGCAATAATGGTTAAGGCTGGTCACAATGCTCGGCCGACCGACGGTCAGATCCGTCAAAACGAAAATTTTATATTATTTAATTTGAGTATATTACGTGGTTACCATTTGTGTACATACTGTTTGACTGGCTGTGGTTGAAGCTATAGTTTTTTTACTTTTTTTTTAATGAATCAGTATTTATGTTGATAATCCTTCTATTGACTTCTGAGCGTTGTGATTTGCCGCCATTTCTTATGACATTAGCTAACCCTCAAACTGTTCTTTATCTATCAACTTAGAGCCCCCGTCGATATAAGATCAAACGTCATTTAGCGCGTATTTTTGCAATAATTTTAACTTGACGGCGTGTTTGTTTTGTAGGTTAGATTAGTTTTTATTTATAAGTATTTTGTTATTGCTATATTAGATTATATTTAATGGTTGTTAACATTTCACTCAATATATTGTTCTAATAATTTTACGTCAATCAATTATATAATATCCAATATATAAGATAATAAGGTATGATTTATTTAATCGTACTAATTGTTTTTTTTAATACTGTAAATTTTTGCTGTAATGAAAGAAAAAAAGAATATAGTTTTATTTTGCAACAACAGTAACATTAATGATATTGAAAGGTAATCAATGTTACGTGTCAAAAATGGCCTCAACTCAGCATAATGCTGTTTAGCAAAATACTTTAGCCAGACGACGTCCATCTTCTGACTGATAATGTAAACTGCTGAAAAAATGCCCTCCGGATAGAAAAGGGGTGGGTTTGAAACGACAGTAATACGTCTAATATACAATACTAAAATAATAGGAAATATCACTTAATCGACCAGAAAAATATAAAATAAACTATATTTTGCCATTTAGGATTGTGAAAAGCTACCCGACTTCTCTTGGTAGATGCACATCCCTAAAGATTTGTATAAATAAGGATGGACAAGGGCCGATCCATATTTTATCACAGATATTGATGTGACAACTGACGTAAGCATCGACCGCCAAGTATTACAACCGGCCTAATTCTCCGGGCTCAAGCAATAACGGTTAAAGTTCAGGGTCTTTTTACGGCCACTTTTATTTGACCCCCGACCTCGATTTGCCTTTATTGTTTTTCTTTTCTCATAGAGGGGATGAAATAATCATTTCTTTTGATATAGGGATTTTCTTTGAGGGGAAAAGGTACCTTTTTTAATTATTTAATGGAGTGCTTAGACTTTCCAAGGTGATTATGGATGAAAGCATTAATCATTTCTATTTGAAGTTAGTAAATTTAAACGAAAAATTTGCCTCTCGAAATTTAAAATTCAACCGTGGTTTTACTCTATATAAGGTTTTATTTGATGTGTAGGCATATATTGTAATCAAAGTGAATTTAAAACTTTTCAAGTCCAAAAGAGAGCCTTATTTCAAATGAATCAAACATTAAAAAAGTATTCTTTATTTTTTATAAAAGACAATGAAAAAGAAAGAATTATTTTATTATTTCAAATACATAGGTTTAAAAACATAGGTACTTTATATAGTTGAAATACTTTTAAAGTCAATAGTTTTTTTATGAACGCTCAACGCGAAGTAGCTTTTGCAAAAAAATACTTTTACTAATATAAGGACTTGCACACATTGCCAGTGTTCAGCTGTACTTCTGCCGACCCCCTTATTAATAAACGTGGAACCATGGATTTGCTCAGTCTTCTGTCTTTTTCAATCGAGTTATAATTTCGAAAGAGCGAAAATAATTATATATATATTATATATATGATAAACACCTGGTAACTAATCCAAGGGCACTCCACGCTTATTAATACGGGGGATTATTTATATGTTAATCTTTCGGCTTAGTACCCCTTCCGACAAGCCATCTATAAGGTAAAAGTGGTTAGGGGCACCACAAATAATAAAGCCTTTGCTCTAAAGACCTGGCTACACCAAACCCAGTTGCAGCCTATGTCCGTTGCGGGTGCAGTTCATTTGGACCAGTAATGTTTGAAATTGGATTTGGATATGTCCTAAAACAGTGACCACAACCACCGGAAGAGGAACAGCAGCATCGTCTTAGTAAATGGTGAGTATTTTGTGATTCCCAAGCCACCTACCTAGCTTGGGGGTTATGGCAGCCCCAGCCTTTTTCGAAGGGGAGGCCTTTGTTCAGCAGTAGATGTCTTCTGACTGATGATGGATGTTTGAAATTATAAATGCAGTACGGCGTATTGCATATGGACTGCAATGCAATACTAGTAAACACGCACAGGCACACGCAAAGGAGATGGATTGGTGGATTGCGTCGTTGCCGCACCGGTATGATTTAGACGCACTGCACACGGGCAATGCGGTGTCTTAAGGCAACGACTCTTACTACGACGTCGCAATCTCTTCCCGCTTCGTCTCTCTGGTCCCTTTGTCTGTTCCGCGTTCGTTGCGACGCCGCACGACGTCACAACGCACTGTGTGGCATAGCACTGTGATTCAAATGTAGGATTCCGCAGCGCTGTCGCAACGCACCGACAATGCATCGTGTGGCCTTACTCTTATAATGACGTGAATTTTTGTATGGAATCTCTAATTATGCATTAAATCAGCTCTGTAGCATAATCTGCGGTCTAAGCATTTAAAAAAAAACTTAAGCGCTTCTTAAATAATTATCTCCTAAACCGTATCAAAACTTGCCAAAAGTGGAAATCGTAACTTTTTCGTGATCCATAGATTTGGTTATTAAGCCCCACCCCTCAAGATAAATACCGCCAAGTTTTAATCTCCGGAAAGTTACTGGAGCGAGCGACTGGAATTATTCCTATTCAATTAGGAAGCTTATACCCTGCAGTTCCGCTTATCTGTATGGAAATACGGATTTATAACTTGGAAAGTAAACAATGGGAGCGTTGAAGTGTCGGGAATTAGCCATTTTGTTGGGAAATGTATTTCTTCTAAGGATTTTAGTGTTTATTTATTTATGGTACACAAAACAGATATCAATCATTTTCTTAATTAGTATACAAAATTTTAAGTAAAAATCTGAACTGGATTGTAATCCAAAACTTGTGTACACAGAAAAGTAAAATAATGAAACGACTAATGCAACTAGCGTAACTAGTGTTGATACTAAGACGTTAATTATCTTATATTTTAGAGAAATCTAAACCAACAACACACCTTTTCATAAATAGCAATATCAACGTAGGGCAAAAGTATTTTTTTTAGTAGCCCTTGAACTTTATTTCCAAGAAAAATATAAACATATTTGTAACAACAACAAAAATGGATCAACCATAGTATTGTATAATATGTAAGTTTGATTGTGTCTGTAAGTGTTACGTGTTACGTATTATTCACGCTTGCTTGTTTAGCAAAAAACAAGTTGTCATGAGCGTGTTAAGACGCGCAAATGATAGGGTTCCGTTGACGTGCTGCCAATAAATCGAAATAAGCTCTTTGGATTTAACCATATTTTAGAGATGGGTCATTATTTGACATTGTTTGTGAAAACCACATTTCCTAGCGTCTATGATTTCGTGAATAAGCATAACTCTCACATAGCATCAGGTGAATTTGTGGTATTCATATTTTTCTTATTTATGACAATAATTCAAAAAGATTTTTAAAATAATTGGAATTACTCATAATAATAGAAAAAAATGTCTATTTAAAAATATATAAATATTTTTTTCAATTTACGGTGCAGAGCGATTTTATTTATGTATACCATAATAGAAAAGATGGACTCATAGCATTGTGAAAGTCGCGGGTAACTGGTGGATGAAATTGAACAATTTTCGTTCAGTGGGCACTCTAAGACGGAGCACAAACTTTTTGCACAATCTCAATTCTACAATTTCATAGAGTTTTGTTGTCGTCAGAGATTTCTGGTTGGAGGGTATTACATGGAATTGAGTATCAAACGTTTCGGCCAAATATTATCAATATCGTCCAGTAAATGGCGCCGCAACAAAATTCCGCGTTTTTGGAGGAAATAACGCTCCAATCAAATATTGACTACAAAAAAAACCTATAAAATTGTAGATCCTGTATACCAAGTTTGACCATCAAGATTGGTTGGAAAATACGACTTGTACGCGAGTACCACCACGAACCAACCACCAACATACGAAAAGTTTTTTTGTTTTTTTTTTCAATTTATTTTAAGGGCTTTGTCGCACAGCGACCACATCGCCCTGTAATTCACACTGTACACAAAAAATATACATAGACTAAATAAATAAAAACACAAAATTATCTTTTTAGGCCTAATTCCGCTAACGTATAGATAAAAGCAAATTTTGCCAGTTAAAAAGAGACTTTCGTTCGCTTCGCTCACTCGGTCAATTACGTCACGTTATGGATCATAAATGTAGGAACTAGGATGCTAAGCGACATCTGAATGGATTGACATGAACTGAGGCTTTTTTTTTTTTTTTTTTTTTCCTCCTAAGAGGATTTTGGCGTCGCACGTCTTATGCATTTGCCAGTGTCAAGTATACATATTTATTCTCAAGTTTAGTTAGATATAATCAAACAAGTCATAGTCACTGTCAAAGTCGAGCAAAGCAAGTCATGGTCAAGTCCTAGTCATGCCCTAGTAAAGTGGTGAAAACTTTACTAGAGCCTTTTATGGAGTTTTGGAAACAACACGAAAATTCACGTTTCACGACATTATACCATTCACCAACACTCGTGCATGTTCACGAACACTTAACGGGTAAAAATTCACAGTTGTTACACATTAACACTCGAAATAACACAAGTAATGGAAAATAATATAATGACGCGACATGTTTTCTTCACGTTCCCGCCAAAACTCCAAAACTGAGGCTTCTCTGTTGCTCTGCGAAACCCTAAAAACTAACAATAGAGCACAAAATAGAAGTAACAAAAACGTAGAAACATCAAAACAAATTGAATATGTAAACAAATCCCTCGGGCACTGATTCCCATCAGCAGAGTCCGGTGGAAAATAATAAATTGAACATCGAAAATACTGAACGATCATCAAAATATCTCTATCTAAGCGTCTATAAGTATGTTATGTTGTGTATATATCTACACATATGCTTGCAAATTGAATTAATATATGATCTGTTAATCTTCACATGCCGTTAGATTTTCATTTTATTAATCTAAATTTATGACCATAGAGTAATATTTTTTGTGAATATTTGTTTTGTTGTTATTCTTATTTTATGTTTCGTTTTATTGAGTTTTGTTTGGTATGCATGTGTGCTTTTTGATGAGCAATTAAAACATCAGTTAAAAAAGGCGACCAAGCCGGTTAACACCGGCTTGATAAAATGGAGTGGGCAATACGATATACACTTGTTTGACAATTTCTAGCACATTCCATGCACAAACCGAAGTGATTTTGCAATTTCTGTGAAGGAATGTCTGGGCTAGTTATTACTTTTTCGTTATTTAATAAAGGCCGCTTTCCTCAAAGTACATTAACATAAAATTAATTCTGACTAATGCTAATTGGGAATAGAACTTCCAAGTAGCTTTAGTTTTTGGTCAGTTTTTGTGTTTCGTGCAGCAGCGTTCTCTTATTAAAGGGTGAGCGTTCTGCGATCCTCAAGTCGCCTGCCAAGCGCGGAAATTATGGCAATCCACCCCATTTCTAAGTCGGAGATATTTGTCCAGCAGTGGACGTCCACTGCAAATGAGATGATTTGTCGGTTAGCGCTATCCTAACATTTTGAGTATAGTACTAAAGCTACTTGCCATTTTAGCCGGCTAGTACCCTATTTGGGAATTTTCTTTGGAGATGATAAAAGAGGCTCTAAATCTGTGTTTTTATGATTAAGAGTTATTCAAAGATTTTCTTATATTAGGGATGTAAAATCTTTGAATCTATTCCCTATATACCCTCTAACTGGTGGGAAGACTGTTAGGGCAACGATGACTTCACTTTGCACTAGCCGTACCTCGTTATAGCTTTTGTAGTTGTAGGACTCTTTTGCAGAGTCACGTGCGCCACTTTTTCTATCGCCAAGCAGTAGAAAAAAATGCCTCACGAACAAAAAATGCGTGTTTTGCCACGACGGGCAGTGTTGAAGTTCAAAATTCTAAATAACATAAACGTTAACAAAAAAGCTCGAACAAATAGTCAAGCAAAGTAAGAGGTTAAGATATTTCGACCTTTTTTTTTCGTGGAAGAATGGACACGTATTCCACACTGCCACGGGGAGACTGCAGTGATGTGGGACTCCAACCCACTCACTCACCAGCTCCGCGTCCCTCCTCCACTGCTTGTGGCGGGAAAACGGGAACGCTCTCGTACACCACTGCGAACTCGCCGCGGCCGTCCATCTTCAGACCCCTCCTCCGGGGTCGGGTGCTGCACCCTCCCTCCTGTAGCACAAGGCGGCCGCAACCACCTTCACGGGGACAAACCCGCCGATGGGCGCCAGACGACCCTGTCTGACGCCCGAGCTCCCAATGCGACGCGTCAGATGAGTGGCCGTGCCGACCCCTCCCGCCACAGCTTCCTCACTCAGCTGCAGTGCCTCCCATAGGACACTGCAGCTTGCCTCATTTGCGATGCTACCCATACAGCATCGCAACATACTGTGGCCGCTTCGACGTGGACTTCGGAGAACAAGCCCGGAGAAGCAGCCCCATCTCGGGTTCATCATGGGTGACTATACCATGTCTACTAAGCCCCCCCACCTCCTCACGACAATGTGCAACCCACGAAGGGAAGAAATTTCGTCCTAGTAAAAGTGGAAGTTTCACCAGTAAGCAACTTGCGTAAAAGATTCTACACTCTTACGGTGAAGATTTACCTCAATTTTTCGTAAGCCAATCCATCAAAATTCTTCGATTCAATTGTTTGTTGCCAAAAAGTTCCTATCCGATTGCCTTTGATTAAATACATTCAAATCATCCCCCAGTCAATGATTACAGTATTTTCCGGGCCAACGCCAATTCATCAATTCGGAAAAGGAAAAATCCATTCTGAAATGCGCTTATTGTCATGTTTTTATTGGAATTCAAAGTAAAAGGCGCTCAATAAGGACGTGGAAGTGATTTTCTTCAATAAATGAGATGAGAAACAACATGACTGTGACATACTATCAACATAAATATAAACTTTGATCAACATGTTATACATGACGTATGACATGTAGAAAACTGCTTTTGGTAGTACGCTTTTAGCTAACTGCCCAATAAGGATTATGGTTTTGGGATGTATCTAAGTGAGTAGGTATATATGTTGGTGTGTTCTTATATTACCTCCTGTAGCTTAGACGGATTGATCGGTGTAAGGAAATTGCAAAAATACAGAAATAAAAATACAACACATATAATACTTTTATACGTAAGAAAATCGGTTTCCCGCGACACAGGGTCAGCCTAGTGCGGGAAGCATCAAATTTGCCTGCAGTAAAACAATCTTGTCATAAACATAAAGTCTGCATATTCTAATCTAATAGTTTGTATAGTTGTAGCTAGTTTACGTTTTTATTTTAATTTTATGTTTAATTTAATAAATGCATTTTTCATTTCCATTTTTCTATAGTGATTTTCCTACACCAGATTTGACGAGTTGGGTCTCGTAGAATTTTTTTTTTATGCCCTGAGTGTCAGGCTATTTTGCAGACGCGTCTTTTGTTTTTCTTTTAATAATGATATTTATGTGCTTTATGCTTTTCATATAGTACGAAGTTATCGTATCCAGATTCAGATTGCTTATTGCTTCCATACAATACTCTATCAGCCTTTATAGTTACCACTGCTGGGAAAATCAGCCAACCCTCGAAATGATTGGGCCTTATCCATCACTCTGGCCAGCGCGGGTTGGTGGATTCACTTACGCCATCGATTTTCTTCTCCGGAAATATGCAGGGTTCCTCACGATGTTTTCCTTCACCGAAAAGCCAGTGGTATATCCGTACGTATGTTCCAAAGAACTCATTGGTACGGGCCCGCCCGGTTTCGAACCCGCTACCCCACGAATGTAAGGTGAGCGTGCTGAGCTACCACGACTTTCCATACAATACAAGTTGGTAAAACAATAATTATAAAGTTTCATATTAAAGGATCCTGTCGGACATAGCACGATATTTCTGGCTCTGAACTTCACGTCGTAGATGCTGTTGTGACATCACTAGAAAATGCCTCAGAAGGTGAAACCCTGAGATGCTGGTGATGGATGAATCCAATAATAAGTCTTTGTGCGGCCGTACAGATTTTGATTGATTGAACGATATATTTTTGCGGCCAGAGATTTTTTAGGCTATAAGTAAAAGATAGATGGTAGGGAAAGTAAATCAGAAAGTTATTTTGATTTTATCGATATAAGACCTTCCTGGCTTAGTGTTTGGCAGCGTGTCTGATTGATGAGCAGGAATTCCCGGAAAATAATAATAATTTGAGAGAAAATAAACTCTCTTAAAATTATCTCCGAATGTCCACGCAAGAAAGCTTTTGATAACTGCTAAAGTGCCGTTGCCAAAAAATACCTCTCTCGTTCACTCTCTGAAAACTGAACTCTCTGAACTTTGCTGGGACGTCAGCCTACCCTCGAAGGGTGATTGGGCCATATCCATCACGCTGGCCCAGTGCGGTTTGGCGGATTCACACACGCCATTAGATTTCTTCTACAAAACGCAACAAATAGATATATGTATATTGTATAAATGTACCCTGTATAATTCTAGGTCAGAAAAACACATTTGGGCGTAGAAGTAATTAATAAAAGTCAACGTGACATGTTGGTACCTTTGCGTTGGTACAACTGAATTTTTCAGGGCCTTTTAAGGTTGTTTTTAGCTTTTACTTGGGAATGAGGCTCGAATGAATGTGGAACGATATTGAAATGTCAAACTGTTAGAAGGTATTTTCAATGTTGTCTTTATGTCAACCATGTAATTTATGGACGTGTTTTTTTTAAAATAATGAGTCAAACGAGCATGCTGCTCACGGTAGGATTTTATTATTTTGTAATGAACAGCACGCAAGAGTTTTTTTTTAAATATTTTTTTCTTTCATGCTAATTAAAATAGATTGAACTTTGAATATGGAAATTGACGTGGTTTGAAACAATTTGTTTTGGTAATACGGGAATCATCATCATCTTACAGAAAAAAGGCCTCCACCTAAAAGGGGGTTGGGGGTATAATCCCCACGCTTAACAGGAGGCTTGGAAGTCGCAGAATGCTCACCGTTAAATAAGAATACGTTTCTTCCCGTGATCCGGTGGTTCAAGTGAATGCGAATAGGTACTCACTTTAGAGATGTTATAGTTTCGACCACATCCGGTGATCTTTTTCAATGTTAATTTTCAAGCTTGAATCTATAACCAAAATATGCACTGCGTTAATCTTTCCACTTTGTTTGTTCTCTGCTTCACCTTGACATTATTGGTGGTGAACATTTTTTAACACAGCGCCATCTAGCCCCAAACTAAGCAAGCTTGTACTATGGGAACCAGATAACTAATAGAATACACAAATACTTTTTTTTTTAAATACTTACACAGAGTACATAGAAACACCCAGTCAAAGAACAAACATCCACGTTCATCACACAAATGTTTGTTCTGGATGTGACAGGCTCATTTTTTTTTTAGATGACTACTTTGTTGGCTATTACTGGCCACTACAACATTAACGGATTTTAACGAACACATAATTATGACGATGAGCCCTAGATTATTTAGACGCGAGGGTGACTAGCGCAAGGGTACCGAACCTCGACTCGGGCCGTCTCACCCGGGAGGGGGAAATCAAACTTGCCCTGGCACCCCGGAAGAGGTGTGCCCTAGGGCCGTAGCATTTTGATTGTTATCTGTTTGATTATTTGGAGAGAATCTAATCGATCTCCTGACAGATCCTGGGACTGTTCGACCAAGCCGGCGAGGTGGATTTATTTATGTGCCTTTGGTAACCGGGGCCTACCAAACACTAAAAACTTCACGGGAACTGTTGGATCGGATGATAGGCTCATAATAAATAAAGAATATATATATATAATATTTGAAATGTGCTAACTAAGCCCTTTAATTTGACACTAAATAAGGCTTATTACAAGGATCTTGTGCTTCGTCTAAGGCTTATTATATATTTGTTTTGTTCATTACTTCATGTCATTTAGAGGGCGCCACATTCAATTTAATGTGACGTCACATAGCCTATATCCGGCGGGCGATCAAGACGCTTACAATACCTCATTTGTCAAATTATGATCAGTAGTTTAGAACTTATATACCGTTGCAAATCATATTTCAATCCTTTTTCGTAGTCGGCTAAAAATAAGTGATCATACTTAAACTTTACAAAAAGTATTTTAACAAAACTATTTAACCTAAATTGAAAACGAAAAATAAGTTAAACTATTTATTTATTAGTTTAACTCAATTTCCCTATATTTCATCATCCTTTTACACACGCATTAATGATTCCTAAAAGCGATAACTTCAGATATACCTTCGTGATCGTTTGTCGTGATTCTATCGATAATAATTATACTTTTATTTTGTCGGTAAAATAATTTCTTCGATAGGGTGACCACGGGCGCAGACTAAAGAGCAACAGAAGGATCTCGTTTTTACATGTAGCAAGTAGTTTTTGTTTCTATCGTATAGATTTACGTTGGTTGACCGAGCGAACCAAAGATCTCAGTCAGAGTGGTTGTATGTATGTTTGTGTGGATAGTTGTTTGTGTTTATATTTGTCTGAGAGTTACACAGCAGGCAATGGAGAGAGCTGTGCTCGGAGTTTCTTTGCGCGATAGAATCCGATACGAGGATATTCGCCGAAGAACCAAAGTTGCCAATATATAGCCGTAAGAGTTTGCAAGCAAGTTGCTATAGTAGAGAATCCTTGGTATCAACTCACTTCCACTATCACTTAGATTTTAAAATAATCAGCAGCTCTAAACGTGAGTCATTGGTTTTTTTGTTGAAATGTCACAGGATGTTCATCTGTTTTTGCCTATTCCGGGCCAAGGACGAAGGCAATCGATCCGGAAATGCCAATGGTTGAGGTCAGGCTGCAACATAATTATGTTTATTCGAGTACCTTTCCTACGAATGCTACTCATTGACAAGTGACAAAAAAAAATTTAGATAATCTCACGCAGGAAGTAAAGAAAAATCCATCAATACCTCACCGCCGTCAAAATTAGTCAAACCAAACACAAATCCAGAATTAAACTACTAAGGCTATAGCTTCTCCCTTTCGCTTCCCAGAATCTCATATACAGCCATCTTTTTCACACGATGTCAAGTCAGGTCATGTATAGCCACTTTGATATTTGTTAAATACTTTATCTTATTCTTGTTAATTTCTCTTTCTCTTATATTTTGGATTCAGACATGGTTTATTTAGCCAGTGTCATATTTTGGATTCAGACATGGTTTATTTAGCTAGTGAAATATTTTGGATTCAGACATGGTTTATTTTGCCAGTGTCAAATTTTGGATTCAGACATGGCTTACTTAGCCAGTGTCATATTTTGGATTCAGACATGGTTTACTTAGCCAGTGTCATATTTTGGATTCAGACATAGTTTACTTAGCCAGTGTCATATTTTGGATTAAGACATGGTTTATTTAGCCAGTGTCATATTTTTGATTCAGACATGGTTTATTTAGCTAGTGATATATTTTGGATTCAGACGTGGTTTATTTAGCCAGTGTCAAGTTTTGTAATATTTCAAATGAAAGTAATAATTCAATAGTCAAACAAGTCTCAGTCATAGTAAAAGTCAAGCAAAGTTACATAATTCACAGTAATAAGTTAACTGTACATAGTTTATACGGTGCATCGTTTTGCTACAAAGGCATCCTGTGAAATGATCATAATTACGCTTGAAAGCTTACAAAAAACTTTCTGTCTCATAAAACAAATACGCTGCTGCACCCTTGTATGCAAAACATTGTGAAATTTTGTAATATTTTACTAGCATCCTACTTATGCCATGACGTGATTTCCTCTACCCAAGCATAATATGAATTCCCTGTTGCGATATAAAAACAAATACAATAATTCTTGCCTCACAATTTACAACGATAATAGATATTGACTACAATAGGTAGATGGAGCGTTGGTCGTCCAGTTGCGAGATCGACGATATCGTCACCATCGCGGGTCGAACCTGGACTAGATCGGCACAGGACCGAGGCAGATGGCATAGCAAGAGAGAGGCCTATACCCAGCAGTGGGATAAGGAAGGCTGTGGATGATGATGACAATAGGTAGTGATAGGTTTTGGGTTGCCATAATCTCCACGCTTGGCCATCTCCACCCTCCGATGGTTCTGGTCGCAGATTTAGAACAATCACGGATCGATTACAAGGCTCGGAAACACAAAATCCAGGACTGCATCTTGATTTGGTGTAGCCGGGCCTAGACTCATAGTTTTCCCGGGTTTTTCGTTTTTCGTTTTTTAGTTTTTCGGGCGGCAAGTGACCGCCCGAAAAGTATTGTATAAGTATTGTATTGTACTCATATGAACAACTTTTACTATGGGATCAACCCTGGAATCGAGAAAAAATAATCTGCTGTTCCATAGAAAAATGTCAATGACACTCGAAAAAAGGTATCGATTCGATTCTAGCCCCCGAAAAATGAAACGTTTTTTTTTTTAATATTTATTTTTATTTTTTTGTTAGTGGGCTTGAACATTTGGATTATCTATAGACCTTTAATGGTCTCTGGATAATTCAACTGTTATTTTTATGTAGTAGGCTAAGTAGTTTAGGTAGTTGTAGTTTGTATGTATTTTGCTTAGTTAATAAAGGCACTTGCCCGAAAAAAAATGAAACGTTTGTTAACTTTGACAACAGATTAATTCTAATACTGCTTTTGTCTGGCACTAAGCAAATGACAAAGACAGCAATAAACTTAATCTGTCGTCAAAGTTAACAAACGTTTCAGTATCACCGTTGCGTTATAAAAACAAAACAATTTTTTCTTGCTACATTTACAATACAATAGGTAATTTCCATCCCTCGATAGGGAGGGGCCATCGATGCAGCGATGATATTCATAAACAACAAATTTCGTCCCTTTTTTGCACTAAAACACCTATAAAAGCGTCAGTCTACAAAATATTCCTTCAGTCGGGCCATAAATTTCCTTTCTACATCCGTATATATGTCCGCTGGGACGTAACTTGAAGGTGGAATATAAAAAAAACGCCTAAAAAGACACTTGTCATATTTCCTGCGAGATTTCTCGTTACGACATGAAAATCTTGACAAAATTGTCCCAAAAGAAAAATATTTCTTCTCGAGTATTCTAATGAAACTGATTCAATGTTATTGTTAGAAAGTTGAGGCTTGCCAATTAGAGGAATTCTGTTTGTAATATTGGCTGTAATTTTTGTGTTTTTGCTTTATATTTGGATTAGTTGTTACGCGCGACATCGTTCGCGTGGAAATAAAGTATCCGATGTTCCGATGATCTTTGTGCTAAACTAACTAAGTAACTCTTTAGCAATTTTTATCAAGAACCGTTCAGCCGTGATAACACGACAAACATCCAGACAGAGGGACAGAGTTACTTCCTAAAGTTCGCTAGATGGCACTAATTCATTTTTGTCCATTTTTTGACCTTTTTTATGGACTGACAGTTGTAATGTACGGAGTTCTGAATCGCGCAAGCGAAGTTTTTTCCTCGAGACGAACGTATTCATTTTTATACCTCGAAGCTTTATTGGTCCTGATACGACTGCGGCTATAATCCTGTGAATTATAATTTATTGCTTAGGATGTTAGGATTAAAATGTCGAACGTAAATGGTTTGTTTCTTCTGTTTTTTCATAATTTTTTCATACAACTGCATGGCCGGGAAACGAATCCAGGATAGAATTCTTAGCAAGATGTTTAATAGGTACATATTTAAAAAAAAACTACGTTGTATAATTATTAAGGATTTATTTTTAACACACAAATAAAAGGTGGTAATGGTAATGTGGAACACACAAAAATACTTACACATACCCCAATAACATTACCCTTCTTCTTGGGCAGTCGGGTAAAAAGGAATTGTTATGTTCGTTCGTAACTCATTTTTATTTTCGACAGAGGCTCTATCCTACCCTGTGTTACCCAGACTAGAGTTGGTGTGTGACACTGTCATAATAATCTTGAGAAACGTTCCTAGAATTTGGAGTGAAATATTATCGAATCGGTCTCTCGGTCCACTATAATGTCAGAGAGGAAAGAATTTGTGTCAAGAGTGAATGAATAAAGATTTATTTGTACATCTCTATTTATTGTTGTAGTTAAGCTTACCCACAGAAGATAACTTTTTTTTACTTTATCTTTCTCTTTTCTGTGAGCTTACCTCAATACAGTGGAATCCGTTTATAATGACATGGAAGGGAAATGACAAATAGGTCATACTAAGCGGACGTCATACAAATCAAATTGTATAAAATAAAAAACCTTCTGTTTTTATTAGTAACTAAAATAGTTTAAAAAGTACTTGAAAAAGAAAAAACTATAGGTATATTTGAAAAGCAATATAGTCACAATTATACGTGAGTATCATATATCATCAAATTTATCGTGAGTCGCCGTGCTTAATACTAAAAAAAGTGGAAAAATAATACCTTTGCTTCAACTTTGTAGACAGAAAAATCTAATTTATTTCGAGCGGGTATGTCGAGTAGATATTATAATATTACACTAGTCGCTACCCGCGTCTTCGTTCGCGTGGACATAAAAAAAGTATCCTATGTTCGTTTTTGTGATATACTCTTTGTGTAACTCCTTACTAAACTTATCAAGATCCGTTCAGCCGTTTGGCTGTGATAACGCGACCAACATCCAGACAGAGAGACAAAAGTTACTACCTATGGTTCGCTAGATGGCGTTGATCCATTTTTGTGCATTTTTTGACGTTTTGTATGGACTGACAGTTGTAATGTAGTTCTAAATCGCGCAAGTGAAGTTTTTTCCTCGAGATGAACGTATTCATTTTTATATCACGAAGCCTTATTTAGGCCTTATAAATATAGGATTTTATTTTATTTTCTGTATTGTGTATATTTTAAAACTGTGTCAAATACTGAGAAATCAGTGGTTTTCAAACTAAAAATCTATTAAACTCTTTTTAAAATAGAGCTTATTGTATTTTTTGTCAAGTTTGTAGAAGGAGAAGCACAGTAACATTCACTTTAAACAAAAAATATATAATATTAGCTGTAATGTTAACTCCTAGTTAACTTATACAGGGTTATTGGTAAGTAATCAATAACCTCTCGTAGGCTTTCCTACATCATATCCAACAACTTTTTGTATACGGCGTTCTACAAAATATTCACCAAATAACATTTTTATGTTGATATGTCAGCTCCTAAACTTCACTCGGGACCGTTACTTCTAATTTTTAAAACGTTTTTGTTCTTTATTTTGGAAGAAAAAAAAAACTAATTATTAAAAGTCATGGAACAACAATTGTTAGGTATGATGTAGCGAAGCTGCCTTTTTTTTTGCGGTTGGGAAATCTTCTCAAGATACTCGACTGCTTTGGGGTGCAGCCGGGTTATGTGGGATTATACCCACCAAAACCTCCCCCAAGCCTTGGTGCTTGACCGAGGGCTCCGTGATCTCCAAGGGAACGCACCGGAGCCCTCAGCACCACGCTTCAGCTTCTCCCGGGACAGCGAGTACCTTTCGTGAGACGTTTAAGCCTACAACAGCGTCCGCCACTCGACGCTGTTGTCCTCCCCGGGCTCGCTTTGGTAGATGGTGGTTAGAGCCCCACCTCTAACCACCCCCGAGCCCAGAGGTCCCCTTTTAGTAGGCTCTTACTACAGGCAGGGGATACCGATGCCGTATTCTAGTGCCCCGACATCAGCTGCCTACAAGAGGTTGTTGGCTAGTTACCAATAAAAGGCAACAAATTAAATACAAGTCAAAAAACTACAAGAGTGAAAAGCCAAATTTTCTGTTAACAATGTAAAGCAATCAGACGAATCACATAAATCAAGTGAGTAAACTAAACATAGGTCGGTCGATGTCTTCGTCGTTGCTTTATTTCGGCAGCCTAGATTTCTAGACCTCGTTTATTTTAGACTTCTATTTCTTTAGTCCATTATTCTTGATTATTTATTTGTGTAGTGCTATATCACGTTATTTTGACGGCCTGTCCTATACATTTGTCATTTTAGTTCACTGAATGCTATAGATTGTAATCTTAAATTATATTATAAATGCGATTGTAACTCTGTCTCTCTGTCTCTATGTCTATCTTTTTTTTTTTATTATTATATGCTTGCGTTTGACTGCCATCACGTCTGATGTTAAACGAAGATGCAGTGTACGATGGAGCACGCTTGCCTAGAAGAAACCGATTCACTCGCGACTTCAAGACACTTGTCTTGTCTCTGTCTGGTTGCTTGTAGCGTTATCACGGCTAAACCGCTGAATGGATCGATCTGAATTTTTGCTTAGATATAGGTTAAGGATAGGAGACGGACATACTACTTTTTTTTTATATGTCCACGAACGAAGTCGCGTGTATCAGCGATTAGTGTACTTATATGTACATGAGTACTATAAGAACATGAAACCGATTTTCTTTCTCACGTGAACCGCATAATTAATGGTCATGGGCCTAATTTAGCTTCATCATCATCATCAGCCAGAATGTCCAAGAGGACGCTGCTGTCCGTCCTAAAGACGGACTGGGGTCCGGGTCAAACATATTGAGCTTAGTCACAAAAACAATTTAGAAGCCGGTTATTAAATGAGTACACTTGCATTTTTTTTTAAATTGTATGATGTTATAATGTTACTAAGGGCGACATCGAAAAATATTTTTACAAAATTTTCTTCATTGTATAATTTAAAATGTCCACATGTTTCATAAAAGCATTCAGTTTTTGAATCTACTATATCTGCTTTATTATATTATCTGCGGTATATTTTTTTATTACTTCATATTAAAAAAAATACTGTAATTAACTTTTTTACCAGACTTCAGAAAGGTAATTTAAGAAATATTACAGAGCGTTTGTTTTTTTTTTTGTTTATCCCCGTGTGTGTATTAACTATGGAATTTTTTAGGTTGTCACTTTTTATTGTTATGCGATTTCCCAAGAAGAATGGTAATATTTTTAGGGTGACTATATGTATGTATATGTATTTTTTTCCTATATATATATATATATTACTTCCTTTACCGATTTTGTCAATTTTCTTGTCGTGGGATTTATTTTTACATCCGGAGTGTCATAATATAGACTTCACGTCGAAGTTGGGTTTTTGTTTTAACCCGACTGCACAAGAAAGAGGGCAATATTTTTGGGAGCTAACTAATATTATAAATGCGAAAGTAACTAACTATGATGCTCTGTCTGGGTGTTTGTCGCGTTATCACGGCTGAATTGATCGAACTGTTTTTTAAGGGTTGGAGACGGACAATATTCTACTTTTGTTGTAGTTCCACGAGAACGTAGTCGCGGATAACAGCTAGTGTAAGTATGTTCCTATATTACGGCTAAACGGCTTGACTGATTTTGAAGAATGAGGTGTCGTTGGATTTCTCTTTACACCCGGAGTGACACACGCTACATTTTGGACTCCAATATTTTGTTTTTAAAAAAAAATCTTGTTCTTATAATAATAGATACTTGTCGACATGATGATCATTGATATATCAAGAAAAAAATTACATTAAACTTATTATCTTACGATGCATGCAACCCGACCTCGTGTAATTCAATGGCATTTTATTAAAAACCACGACAAATTCAAGAACGTATCAGAAAAACCTTGTAAAAATTCTTAAGCATCCCTTACCACATACCCCTGGGCTTTAACCCTTTCGGACCGCCTGCGCCCTACCCTTTACAACCCCGAAAAATTCCAAAAGTATTTCATTGAAATGTTGGTGTAACTTTGAAAGGGAACGGCTGAATAGCTGCTTTCATGGGCAACCGACCACGTTATCTCTATGGAGGCTTCCACTGAAGCCTACATATAAAGGCCTGACTTTATTATAATTGAATAAAATGTGGCCTAAACTTTTAACATGTCCAAAAATTTTGCGCCAACACCTGGACGAGATTGGCACAATTAGGGTAGATTGGCGAAGGAGAGAGGAAGTTTATGCTCTGCAGTGGACTGAATGAGCTGCCGATGATTGAAAATCTGGACCCGGGTATAATATAATAATAATGATAAATATAAGTACGTACCAGCGCTAATGCTCGGGAATGGTCGTACTTTGCTTTACTGGTACCGCTCTATCATCACGGACAAGACTATGGTCGCCAATAAGCCCGATATCGTGCTGGTCGACCGGTCCCAGCGCCGGGCATTGCTCATCGACATTACCATCCCACATGACGAGAACCTCGTGAAGGCCGAGAAGGACAAACTCAGCAAGTACCCTGACTTGGCTCACGAGGTTATGGCCATGTGGGATGTTGACATGAAGATCATTGTCCCGATAGTCGTATCGGCGAACGAACCTTATAGTGTAGAGCCTCGACCAACGTCTCAAGAGGCTCTCGCTAGACGGTTGAGTGCAGGGTCAGAAGCAGAAGGCAGTCATCCTTGATACGGCGCAAAATGCTAGGAGGTTTCTCACTAACCACCGTAAGCCCTAACCACCCTAACCACCGTAAGCTTGGGCTCTGTTCACGAGACTTCGTTGGCGTAGAAAAAAAACCGTCTCCGACCCTTAAAAGCTTTATCATGCTATACTCGTATATGCAAATATTCAGGTCATTCCGTTCAGCCCTTTAGCCGTGATAACGCGACAAACACCCATACAGACAGACAGAGAGACAGCGCTAGTTTCACATTTATAATATTAGTTAGGATAATAAAAATCCTAAATATAAGATATGAAATAAATACGCGAATAATAATATAATAATTTATTCAAATATTTTTGCACGAGATAAAATTCGTGACCGACTAACCTTCACACTGCTCTGTAACACTGGTTTGACGGTTAGGAAGAAAAGTTCCTAACCTTCACACTGTTTCTATAGCAGTGTGAAGGTTAGGAAAATTATTTCCTAACGTTCATACTAGTGTGTAGGATAGGAATTCTCTTTCCTTACCTTAACGCCGTTGCGATTACAGTTCAGAGCATTGTATGTCCTAAAGCAACCGGATATGTCCTAAAACTGTGACCAGAACCACCGGAGGATGGGCAGCAGCGTCTTTTTAGTAAGCAGTAAACATACTGCGATCCAAGCCGCTTTCCAAGCGAGGGATTATCGCACCGCATACAAAACTACTCTTGCTTTTGTGTTCAATTCTGTAGTCCAACCACCGAATCAGGTCATAAAAAGACTCGCTCTGGGCGTACGGTTCGATTTCCCGACTTCAATCGACCGTAGTAACGGTCTGGAGGGGAGTGATGTAGGCTACTCTTAGATATAATAAATAGTTACATTCATACATATAATTCTATTTACTAACGTATGTAAATACTAATAATAATATTTATTTACTAGCTTACATAAAAACATAAGAAATTAAAACATTAATATATACAAAATATACTAAAATCTTGTATTTGATGCGTATTTTCAATGGTAGTTTTACTAAATAATCCTCTCCCTTGATATCCAAGGCTAGGATTAAACTCCAAGTAAATTACAAATGGATCCTACGGGGACTGAACTCCTTCAATCTTCAGTACCCTGCGGGCAAGTAAAGTTTGAATTAAATCCGGATAAACATTTTGAATAATTATGAAATGTTTAGACGGAATAGGATTAAACAGTACTACTATATTGGCTTTCGGCTTTCGACAGTTATTACAGCTATCTCGCTCTCACATTTTTCTAGATAGAGGTATTCTAGGTAGAGGTTTTGTAGTGGTAGGGCTCTCTTGCAGAGTCCGCCTGGGGAAGTACCACACCTTTGCCAGTTATTCAACCGCCAAGCAGTAGTGTGCAAGCATTACTGTGTTCCGGATTGAAGGGCAATGTTACCAGCGTAATTACTGGGCATACAGAGATTAAACATCTAACATCTCAGGGTGACGAGCGCAATGCATTGCCGCGCATTGTTTTGAACTGTTGAAGTTCAAAATTCTGGGTGGCACTGAACTGTTATGGGCAAGCGTGACGCTTAACATCAGGTGAGCGACTTGCTCGTCTCGTCACCAAGTAACATAAAAAAAAAAAAAAAAAAAAAAAAAAAAATTCGCCTCAGTTTGTACGTGGCTTTAGCATTAGGCAGTTTTGGTCGCCAGCGGGGTTCAGCTTTCTGCTTACTACTTTCTGCCAAATTGTTTGTACTTGTTTGCACTTTAATCATTATTATTATGGATCTAATATACAGTTTCTTATGTTCTGTTTATCCTTGAGCCGCTTCAGCACAGATCACCCCTATGTTTTGCACTTAGGAGGAGTGAAGCGCACCACGCATCGGTCAAAATACACTTATATATTTAATATAAATATCATTAGTTCACTGCTAGGTACGAGTAGGAGTAGCTTTGAGATAGCAAATGAGAACGCTTGGTCGCGGTCCTCGCAACCCGCGGTGTCCTCCAACTCTGGTGAGCTTATGTCGGAACTGTGATCTCTTAATGTTTTTTGATAAAACCGAAAATAGCAATGACTTTTAACAAAGCGTAGCTTTTAAAACCCAAAAATAAAACGGATATTGACAGAAATCTACAAAACGGTCCTTCAATTTCTTACACACTATTCCTTTCCATTAATCTTCCAGATTTTGCGTCACAGACGTAACAAAGAATAGACGTGGAAAATTAAATCGCTCCCAATCCGTCTTCGCCGTATTTCCCTTTTTCCGAATCAAAGCCGAGAACAAAAAGTATCTTATTTCGAAAGAGTAATTTTCTAACACGCAGATGTGATGTGTATTTTTTCACACGAGGAAAAGAAGCTAGTACATTACGCATTCAGAGGAAGTGTACGTTCTGAATACGATATAGCGTTGTACCTACTGGCACAGTATTAGTTGGCACAGACTTAATGGTAGGTAGACCATGCAAGTTACGTACATTAAGAGCTCGCTCCCCTGATTCTCGCTATCTTGTTCAAACTTTTGCATCATATTTTAATATAAATATTACTGAGTGAAAATTAATTATAAATAATGGATTAATGTAAGCGTTTTAATAAAATAAAACAATTTTAATGTGAACACTTTGGATTTAAAAACAATTTTTTGAAGTTTTTCATTCTACTTCGCAAAATAGAAAATAAGAACATGAATGAATGTTGCTATACACCATTGGCAAACGTATTCTAAAGATAAATTAATTATTTTTTTAATTTCCTCGCAGTAATGTTTATATTAAAAAAAAAGTGTGAATGAGACACCGATACTTCGCTGTTTTGTATACGTTTAAGTCTACACATTTTTACCATCATCCTTCCTCTGTACATCTTTATCTGTGCTCGGCACCTAGTCTGCGATGCGCTTCGAATACACAGCATGTGTGTTTTACTATAGGACTGCTTTAATACGTCGCTGGGATGATGTTTATTTTACCTTAATTGAGTGTTGACACTTGCGTCGCACAAGAGGGCGTTGCTTTACCGAAATTCTACATAACTTGCCCGCACGGCTTCGCTCGCCTAGGCTTCAATAACTGTAACACCCCTATTTAGTATTTTAAATTATTATTTAACTAATTACATTTTCACCTATAGGGGTTGATTTTTGAAAAATCCTGGGCATAATTTTTTTTTCATTTCCATTCAAATTTTGGGGTCCATTTTACCTCTTTAGAGGTAGAATTTCGCAAAATCCGTTATTACTCTTCACCTAAAATATTTCGGGAGTAATGGGTTCAAATTTCACATTTCTATCTTAGCCGGTTTGGTCTGTGTGTTGATTTTTAGAAAAGCACTTATTCGTTTATATAATTTCTCGCATATACTACAGTAAATGATACACAACATTTATTTTCATCTCTTTGGGGTTGATTTCAGAAAAATCCTGAGATGTGCCTTTCTTAATTGCTTAATACTCAATACTCAATTCATTTATTGCAAACATTATGTGGATTACATGCAGATCTTAACTAGCATATTTTAAATAGGTAAATCATAATGACCCTGATTGGGTATGGCAATATCGTGCGGAGCGGGTCAATCTATTCCATAATTGTCTTATCTCTCAAAAATTCATCTAGGGTATAGTAGGATTTCGCGAGTAATACACTTTTTAGGGCTTTATTAAATTTGAACTCTTCTTCTATCTCTTTTATCTGTACTGGTAGTTTGCTGGTTTACGCTTATTATATAAACTTTGGGGGTCCATTTTACACCTTGAGAAGTGTAATTTCGTAAAATCCGTTCTTATTGTTTACAGTATTGGGTATCAACTTTCACATTTCTATCATAAGCGGTTTAGTCTGTGGGATGATTCCATGAAAAGGGATTATTCTTTTAATTATATATATACGTAGATATACAAGTTGACATGAAAATATTGACGTAAATAGCTGTTAAGTTAATTGATAAATTTATAATTGAATGATTGCTGCTCAATTAAAACTCAAATGACTATAATTCGTTTCTTTGTTGTACGAAACAAAATCAATTGATAATTGATATACAATTTAGGTCGTTAGAAAATAGTATGACTATTATTATTTATGGAGTTAATATCGATGGACATTTTTCACACAGCGCCACCTAGCCCCAAACTAAGCAAGCTTGTACTATGGGAACCAGATAACAGATAGAATACCCATTTAAAAAAATATAATTACATACATAGAATACATAGAAACACCCATCAGATAACAAACATCCATGTTCATCACACAAATGTTTGTCCTGGGTGGGACTCGAATCCACATCCTATAGCTCTGAAAGTGGAAATCCACCTACTGAGACACGAGGTTAGTTAATTGGGAGACGTTTGGTGGCTACACTGCCGATTTAAGATGGTCACATCATTTTTGTGTGTGCTCGCGTGCAGTGCTTTTTTTAAGTTAGTAAGATTATAGAACCTTAATAATTTCGAACAATTTCTTCTGGAATCGGCAGTTTATGCCGCCAAAAGGTCTTGCTCTTAAGTGCTCAAGATAGCAGAAGTGCCATAAGACTATCTACGAATCGTAGCAAAGGTTCTACGATAGCTACGAAGTTGCTACGAATCAGATAGATAATAGTGGAATTATAAATGGCAATTTATTTAATATAATTTGACATATAATCTAGACTTAAATATACAAACTAAAACTAGAAACAAAATTAAAATAAAAACTTAAATAAATTAAATCTGAAATATCTAGAAATAAAAAACCGCACCGATAGATAATAATTGTTTTTGGACTCTTTGGACACCATTTCTTATCAGTTTGGATTAGAGCAGTATTTTGGCATAATCCGATTAAATTTGGTAAAAAAAAGCATCACTTAGATGGCCATAAGTAGTTAAGTATGGAAGTAGGTAAGTATGCAAGTATGGAAGCATGCAAGTATGTAAGTAAGGATGTAAGTTTGTACGTATTATACGATCTCAAACGTACAGAGTCAGATACTTTGTCACGCGACCTACATGCGTACGTGGCTCAACCGCGGAAGTAATAGTTTACCGCATTTACCAACTAGTTGTTACCCTCGACTTCATTCGCGTGGACTTAAAAATCTTATTTCTTTTTTTGTGATACACAGTAACTCCTTATCTAATTTTATCAAGATTCGTTCAGCCGTGATAACGCTTTAAACATCCCATAGAGATTTTAAGCAGAGATTGAGATTACTTCCTGTAGTTTGCTAGATGGCGTTGATCCATTTTTGTCGTTTTGTACGGACTGACAGTTGTAATGTAGGGAGTTCTGATTCGCGCAAGCAAAGTTTTATCCTCGTGACGAACGTATATTTTTATACCTCGAAGCTTTATTGGTTCTGATGCGACTGCGGCTATATTCCTCTGAATTATAATATTAGTTAGGATGTCAGTAGCAACTAGGATTTGTACCAATTAACATCTATTACAATATAATTGCAAAAAGATAACCATAAAAAAAAAAAAAACAGTAAATTTTTTTACTATGTTTTTTTTTGATATTTTAATTTGTATTTTGGTCACAAATAAAATTTTCTTTATTTCTGTATTTAACACTGTGCAGCATCCGTTATACTACGAAGCGTACTGTATGCGTATCTTAGTATGGAAGTTAGTAAGTATATGTATATTTGTGTATTCCTATATAACCTCCGTAGCCTAAATGGCTTGACTGATTTTGACGAGTGAGTTGTAGTGGATTCTATTTAATTATCGGAGCGTCTTAGGGTACATTTAGCTGTCTGTTTTTAGTTTTTCTTTTAGTGTAAGATTCGCGGGTAAATTTGCTTAGTGCAGCTAAAAATAATGAAATCCTTATTTACTAGTTGCGCCCCGCGGTTTCACCCGCTATTCTACAGAAATCGAATATTGTTCCGGGATAAAATGTGACAAAAATAAAAATTGATAAAAAATTCGGGATAAAAAGTAATCCAGTGTTAATCCATCCACGGCATAAGCTACATCCACACCAAATTTCATTCAAATCCGTCCAGCCGTTACAGAGTTGAACGGGAACAGACACACTTACATACTTACACAGTTACACACAAAGAGCATTTATAATATTAGTGTGATGGTACAATTTTTCCCTAAAGCACAGGGCAAAATGGCCTCATACTACTTTTTCCTCAAAGCACAGTTAATCATACTGAATTGCTTCTCAGAGGAATCACTACACACTGACACACAATCATACCTCTTGCGGAAAAATATCCTTATCCTGGTCAACAACTCACTATCTTACGTCTTATTAAATCAATTTACTACTATCGGAGAGTAGAGAAAATAGGTTGATCAGGATGAGCAGTAGTAACGTTTGATCAGTTTGTTGACATAAGATATTTTTTGAGATATTTTATTACTAACAATACATTGATGCGAAATAAAGTTAAATTAGATATCATAAATTATTATTAATTAGTTATTTTGTCATTCTTATTTCGTTCAATAAATGTGAAGTTTTTTGTTTAGAAATATTGATTATACCAGGAAATAAAGGGTATTTTTTTTTAAGTTAAGCAAGTACCACTCGCAGGCAACTTAAACTTACCTACTTCAGACTTAAAATTTTTGTTTCATGACGTTATTCCCAAAAAAAGTTTTATTTCCCTAGTTTTTTTGGCAATTTTCATCTCCTAAGCTTCACCCGCACTCATTCTTATTGTAAATCGCGTAATATTATTGTCATTTAGGAAATGTTTTTGTTGTTCTCTATTGTTCATATCCAAAAAAAAAACGACTAAATTAATACGAAAATTCTACGAATCTACTCCCTACTAATACTTTAAAAGAGAAACTGTATTTGTTGGGTGTCCATTTCGATAGCTCAGTTGAATAAAATAAAAGGATATCTTTCCACTGGATTTGATATTCGTCAAAATTTTATCGTCACGGCATCTACACCACAACACAGCACCAAACGATATCGCGATTCAGAAATCTGCCAACTGATCGCGGCGATAGCTTGTGGTACGCTTAGGAATTAACTTATAAAGCAGCAACAAAGCAACGAATCGACCTGAATTTTTGCATGGATATAGTTTAACGTTCGGAGAGCTACTAATGTGACTTTTTATCCCTCGAAAATTTACAATTCTTGAGAAATTTTTCACGCAGGTGAAACCGCGGGGCGCAGCTAGTATATTATACAATTACAAAAAGTGTGTAAGGTTAAGTTTAACCCCGTTTCCCATTTACAATACATATATGTGAGATGGAGTAACGGTATTTTTTTTCCCTGTTGATAAGGGCTTTTAGTAAATGTGGAATTTTACTTAGTATTTTTTGTATATACTGTAATAATAGTAACGTAGTCAAGCTGTATCAATCAGTAATCTCCCCCGACGATGTCTTGAAGGAAAAATAAAAACGCTTGTTACACTGAATTACCAGTGAGGCCTTTCAACTTTCCTTGCTTCAATGAAACATTCTGTAAGCATTGATCACAGAGCCTTTTGCTTGAAGGACTTGAAAATATTTTTGTAATAGAAAGAGTTTTCATTTTTTATCTCATATTTTTAGAGTGTAGGTATTTATATGATCATATTTTGCTGCTCTCAAAGTTTCTGCAATTTTCAATTTTCTTGCGTTTTTCGGGAATAAAGGTTCATACACACCAAACTGCAATGCCGTATTTTTTGTACGAAACTGAATGAAACATCTTTACAAAATACTTAAAAATACTAACTGATTATTTCGACAATATTACAGCTTTTTACTACCAAACAGATAACATATAGTTACGATAATATAACGTATACATTTTATTGATTTATAATAATAAGTCACGGTCAAGTCCACGTCATGCCGTAGTAAAGTGGTGGACTTTGTTGGAAGCAATACATACAATTTCACATCATTATACTATTCACCAACACTTGTGCACGTTCACGAACACGTAATGGATAAAAATCCACCAATAACACAAGTTTTGGAAAATAATACAATGACGTGGCATGACTTCTTCACATATCCGCCAAAACTCCAAATGTCCGTGACAATGTTGTCTTTGTTTATAATAAAGTTCTTTAAACCTAAAACCTAAACTTTCTTCCTATCCCCGAAACCTATGAAAACAATGAAAAAATAACGAAGCTGTGAGCCGATCCCAGCGGTTTCCTACGTTAAATATTTTTGGGACCGCCGGCATTACATAACATAGATTATTGCGCAGATATGACGTGGATAATCAGGAAATATGTAGGGATTGGAGGCATAAAATAAACAGACACAGAATACCGACTCTGTACAACGAGAGATACGAGGATCACACACACAAAACGCGTACGAGCAATCAATCACACCTGAGCCAGCTATTTAACTGTCAATCAGTAGTGTGCAAACTTGACTGTGATCCGGATAGAAGGGCAATGTTTCCGGTGAAATTGTTGGGCATAAAGAGATTTAACATCTAATATCTCAGGGTGACGAGCGCAGTGCATCGCCGCGCCAAAATTCTGGGTGTGTGGCACTGAAATATTATGGTTAAGCATGATGCTTACCACCAGGCCAGTGACTTGTTTGTTTTATCTCTAAGTACCGTAAAAAAAGTCGACCTTTTGAAAAACTTGATCTGAAATAGTCGTATTTACGTGCCTATGCTTGCGTGCGCCTGTTAACGCTCGTTGTACGGAGCCGGCCTTCTGTATTTATTTATTTTGTGCTAGAGGATCCTTATTAAAGATATATCAGAGGCTCTATCTAGATACTGTGAGTTGGTGCTGGGTCATTGGGTTTCGGTGATATTTTGATATTTTTGGGGGGTTAGTTTGACAAGGGACTGAGGGTTTGCATGTAAAGTGGGCTCTACGTTACACTACAGTGAGTAGGTACGGTTGATATTAAAATATTTTTTTGTTTACGCGAGATGCTCTCTATTTATTTTTTATATAACGTAAAACTTTTACGCCAAAAAGCACAATTTTAAGCATTTTAACATTTTTATTCTCAACCAAGAAAATTAACACTTATGTTGTTAACTAAAGTACGTCCTTATTAACCTCTTCACGTATTCATAGTCAGCATCACCTACTAAAACCGCCATAATAACACTAAAAACTGTTATAGCCAAGTTCGCGAACCCTTGGCGCGAAATTAGCTCGTTCCAGAGAGCGGCGACTTGAAGATATAGACACTCAATTAGCCGTAAGTACGTACAACCGCCGGTTCCTTGGACAATGACATAAAATGAAAGTGTTTCAAGAGTTTCAGCTCTCTTAGTAGTACTTTGGACGTAAATATTTAAGGTGCAACGTTTCGCTCAGCGCGGCAAACTCAAATGTTCATGCGTTTTTGTCAATTACTCGTGGGTTCATGAAAATGGAATTTGCGACAATGAGTAGCTCGTATCAAGAAATTACGGCTAAAATGATCACCTAGATAATATAGCTTTAGCTGCGAATCTCAATAAGCTGATTTTTATCTCGGTTTTTGGTTTAGTGATATATTGTGTACTTATACTAGCTTTCACCTTGATTTTTTGGTTGGTGTAATTTCTTGATACAACCTATTTATTAGCGCAAAATTCATTTTCATGAACTCACAGTGAGTAATTAAGTGTAATTGACAACAAAATCTGAATTTCCCGCGCTGAGCGGAATTTTGTACCTATTTAAATTCTATATTTTTTTGTTAAGTAGTAAGTGGAAGTGTCTCACCTCACCTCTTTCCAAAGCCCCGATCCGCTTACCTCCGCTCGTTCCCGCCCCACCAGAATCAACATGCCACGATCTCAAATTTGAAAATTTGAACATTATAATGTTTTCAAATAAAACGTTAAGTTCAACTAAATTATATGAAAATGAAGTGGTGTAAGGCATCTTACATCAGAATCAGAGACAGAATCAGAATCAGAAATAATTTATTGTTTAACTGTGTACATAATAGATGGTAGGGTACATATTCCAAAGTTTCAACAGTCTGCCCTTTACGAGCGTACAATAATTTCTAGTAGAATATCTAAACTATCTAATAAAATATCCTTATTTTAAAGTTTACTACTTATTAGTTTACTAAACTGTACTTAGAGCCTAGTCTTCAAAATATTCCTTAATTTTGTAGTATGCTTTGGGAATAAGCCATAATTTCAATTGAGTTCTGAATTTTTTATCATTTAACATTTTTATCATCATCAAAGGCATCAAAGTTACAGCACACTAGACAAAAATGCCTGACATCGCGTGATTCAAATTTTGCGAAATTAGTTCATTTCGAATAGCAGAGAGTCGAATGGGCACTTAATTAGTCCTGAGTGCAACCGACGTTTCCTTGGGCACTGGCTCCACTCTTCTGTAGAGCTGGCATTTGAGATAAAGTAAAACGGTTTCAAGTACTTTCAACTAGCCCGATCTCAGATCAGAAAACGATGGAGATGTGTTCTTAAACAATTATTCTTTGTGTTTGAATGTCTATGCATTTCTTCCACAACCCACATAGGTAACTTTGTAGGAAAACTCTCAAACATGCAAATGGCAGATTTTCTTTCAGTGTGGCTTTCTCATTCCTTTTTAACTTTTTAAAGAGGAATGAATGAATGAATATTCTTTATTGTCATACAGTTGCATTCTTAACAATTACAAAATATAAAAAAGTTAAGAATGCATCCATTATGGACTCGTCAACTTACTAAAATTTTAACAATATTATTTATGTCACTGTATAATTATATTAGGCATTTGTTGTCTCCCTCAAAAAACGACAATATTAGGAGGATTTATCAATTCTATTTTTGGGTAAAAGTCAAATTCAGTTCATGAGAAATCACGTCAGCTGTATAGAGGCTTCGTCAAAAAGGTCAAAAACTAAAAAAAAAATAGTAAACAATAACACAATAAAAATGTAAATCCACAGAGGGTGCCAGCGGCAGCAGCGGTGAGATAGCTACATCGCGAAGAATTGATAGTTGAAAAAAAAACGAATTATCTCTCAACTCTTTTTTAATGTTTCAATTTTTAGTGTGGCTTGAACACATAATTTAATGTTTTTTATCAGGACTTAACTACGCTAAAACTATTCCATTTGTATACCTCGACGTTTCGGTCATGTTACAGTAGCCGTGGTCACGAGCTTATGAAGTATGCGTGTCAACACCCTCATTTCGCACTCAAACGACCCGCATTCGTCAGTCAGCTCGTGACCACGGCTACTGTAATATGGCCGAAACGTCGAGGTATATAACTGAAATACTTTTAGCGTAGTTAAGTCCTGATACATTACATTAAATTAGGCCTTTGTTCAGAAATTGACGTCTTCTGGCTGATGATGATGATGACCTCTATGACAGTTTAAATAATCACCCAGCGTACATCCTTAATTGAACAATTTTTTTTTTTTTTTTTTTTTTTATTATTTATGGGCTTGCGTTTGACTGCCATCCCGTATGATGTTAAACGAGGATGCAGCCTACGATGGAGCACGCTTGCCTAGAAGAAACCGATTCTCTCGTGACTTGAAGACACCCAGATTATAATTATCAGGAAAAACCCACTCGGGCAGTGCATTTCACTGTTCAGCAGTTCGAATAAAGAAAGTGGAATGAAACCGTTTCGTAGTTTTTGGTATATCAACTATGAAACGGTGTCGCTTTTTAGAGGTCCTGGCTTCCTTATAGTAGAATACACTCCCCGAAAAGTATTTTATAAAATACCGAAAGGGTAGCTATCTTTCGTCGATGACCAAGACTTTGTAGCTTAATGTTTTAATCTGACGTAATATCTAGACATCTAGATAGATAGATAGATTAACTCTTTATTGTTCACACAAATTTTACATAATTTATAAACAGACTTTAAAAAGTAGTGTAACAACTGGTGGCCTTATCGCTGAAAGCGATCTCTTCCAGGCAACCATACCATCTACCACACAAAGCCTGTCTAACATTACATTACTACAGTTATTTAACATTACTACAGTTATTTATACACTTTGGATAGAGGCAAAATTATGTATATTTCGCTTTTGAAGTTCAAAATATATTCAGCAACACCCTCCTAGTACCTTTGAAGCGCTAACTACTGCGGTAACTACATATAACTCAGTATTGTAGCTATATACAAACCGGTATGGGTTCATTATTTGTATCACAAGCGGTCACTGAGTGAATACGGGTAATACGGGTAATATACTGTGGTTTTTATTTGTGTACTAGTACCAGTGGTACCCGTAGCAAAAGACTGAGAAAGGGGGTAGATCGGTTTGTCTGCTCCTACATTTTCGTACCTTTTTATCATCCGCCCGCATCTTCAGTCTACCCGTGAACTGTGCATGCAACTGTGCCGAAATATCGGGAACTCAACGAAAATAAAAATCGTGGTAAATCATTTATCCCACGAGTACTAATAGTAGTGTAGCAAACCACCACGAAAGTCTAAAACAGTGGTCACTGGTAACTTGGTTGTATTATCCAATTTATTGTTTGGGGTGTTTATTTTTATATAATTGTAACTAGGTACCACGTATTGTCCAATGGTAATTAAAACAATTATTGGATATTGCGACCCAGGGTTTCGAATTGTTGAGACATTCTGAGTGATACCAAAGTGGTGTGAGCAAGCGTGTCGCATACATGATGCAAGCTATCTAGCTTGCATCATGTATGCGACACAAATAGATTAACTATTTATTCGTCATCATCATCATCAGCCATAAGACGTCCACTGCTGAACATAGGCCTCCCCCTTATCTACTTATTGTTCACACTTTATCCTAACTTATATTATAAATGACTACCCCGGTGGCTTAGTTGGTAATTAACCTACCTTCTGTGTTTGGGGGCGTGGGTTCGATTCCCATCTAGGACAAACATTTATGTGATGAATATTTGTGTTTGTTCTATTGCTGGGTGTTAATATCTATATAAGTATGTATTTAAAAATATCTATGTACGTATATCAGTCTCTGGCAGCCATATTACAATCTTTGCTTAGTTTGGGGGTCAGATGACCGTGTGTGCAAAAATGTCCCAGATATTTATTATTATTATTATTAAATGATAAAGTAACTCGGTTGTGTGTCTGGGTGTTTTCACGGCTAAACGGCTAATCAAATCGAATCAAGGATGCCAGCGACCCAAGGTCATGCTCCGTTATTTTAAAGAGCTCGGCTAGTTTGGGTAGGCTGGTTGCACGGCAAATGCACAAAACACCCTAAGCGGGCCGTCAGCGCAGGTCGTATCGCCCCCAGTTAGAATTAGAATTATTATTCCATCGCATTCTTATCCGACTGCCCAATAAGAAGGCTAATGTTTTTTAGATGCTTGTACGTATGTTTGTGTGTTCCTATAGTACTTTGGTAAGCTACACTTTGCAGTTGGTTATACTATTTTTCTCATAATGACTTTTTATCTACCATGTTAATTGACAATAGACAATAGACAATAGATAAAATTGTATTTATGAAAAAAAACGAATTGTACACAAAAAACAAAAAGGTAGGTTAAAAATAAATAAAAAATACATAGTGCACATTGTTTTTAACCACAAATCGGTTCCAGTTTAGCACACTACACATTCTATTCTATTGAGGTACATAAGTCACTGTTTCCTTTTTCCACAGCAATGATGTGGAGCAGAAACTGGGCCAGACTAGGTGTTTATGTATGTATCGCAGCTCTCGGCTTTTGTAGTGAGAAATTTACAGGAAGAAATATTTGCCAGCGTTTTTCATAGGCCGTGCGAAAAAGCGCGTTCGCAGAAAAATTATAGTGTACGGAAAATTTAATGTACAGCAATATGCCAGGTGTACGGAAACGTTATTAAAATGGGATATAAATAATTGTAGACAGAGATAACCCCTTTTTGCAAACCACACAAAGTAACAGACAAACAAACTGATACAGTAATGAATATTGTGGACTAACTCTCTAACTTACTGACTCTTAACTTTTAAAGCTATATCGTTCAGGCAAACGTGGACAGACAAGATTAGAATGAAAACCAAAAAAAATAATTGATTTTTAATGATAATGTAATGTCTTTGGTCCAACCCTCCGTTTAATACATACTTATTAAAAAAATGGATCTGTGAAACGTATTTCCATTCCACGTTTAAAGTTTTACGATTTATATTACTTCTCTGGTCCAGAACTCGAATGCTCGCCTTTGGAGGTACCACGCAACAAAGAGCCCACAGAAGACCAACTTAGAGGTGTGACCTGAAGGAAAGCAGCAGTACAAGGCCAACATTTTCCACCAGAATTTCGTCTAGGTGTACTCGAAATTATTCACGAATTCAGATCTGCAAATATCGCTTCACGAGGTGCGCTCGAAATTTCTCACGACTTCAGATCTGCAAATATCGCTTCACGAGGAGTACTCGAAATTGCTCACAAATTGAGATCTGCAATTATCGCTTCACGAGGTGGACTCGAAATTGCTCACAAATTCAGATCTGCAATTATCGCTTCACGAGGTGGACTCGAAATTTCTCATGATTCCAGATCTGTAAATATCGCTTCACGAGATGCACTTGAAATTGCTCACAAATTCAGATCTGCAATGATCGCTTCACGAGGTGCACTCGAAATTGCTCACAAATTCAGATCTGCAATTATCGCTTCACGAGGTGCACTCGAAATTGCTCACGATTTCAGATCTGCAATTATCGCTTCACGAGGTGCACTCCAAATTGCTCACGAATTCAGATCTGAAATTATCGCAGCACGAGGTGCACTTGAAATTGCTCACAAATTCAGATCTGCAATTATCGCTTCACGAGGTGCACTCGAAATTGCTCACGAATTCAGATCTGCAATTATCGCTTCACGAGATCCACTCGAAATTGCTCTCACAATCAGATTGCAATTTTTTACGTTCTATAAAAAACTAACAACGCCCCGCGGTTTCACCCGCTATTCTACAGAAACCAAATTTTTTTTTAAAAAGGATAAAAAGTAGCCTATGTGTTAATCCAGGTTATATTTCATCCAAATCCTTTTAGCTGTTACAGAGTTGAACGGGAACATACTTACGCACAAACTTTCGCATTTATAATATTAGTGTCATTTGCCAGTGCACAGTATGTACATGTATGCCAGTACATTTCACGTATGAATGAAATTAAAAGTTTTGATAATGATAATGAACTCTACAATAGAATAAAATTGTATTTTCCCGATTGCCACCAACATTTACGCTGCGATCAGTGGGCAGCGAATACAATCGCCAACACAGATGAATTTGGTAAGGCAAGCCTTTAATCTTCACTTTTAATTCGTGTACTAAAATTATAGGTATACTTAAGCCACAGAATTTTTACTCAACAATTTTATCGTTAGCTATTCAACAACATTTTACGTCGAACTGACCAACTTTTAAAATTCGTCTTACTCCAAACTTCGCGTAACTTTTACGACACTCATTATGGCGTACTTTTAACGATAAGAACATTATTTTAACGGAAACTCCATAATGGCGTCCCTTATCTGTACCGCAGTACTCAGTTTTCACTCAAAACAATTGGAAGAAACTCGAATTAATTAATAAATGGAACCGTTAAAACAGAAAAAGAAAATTGTCTCAAATTGACATAATTGTCTCAAATCAAGGTTCTTTGTTATGAGACGAAATGATTTTCGAACAATTTCCTTTCATAACCTTCCCATAAAATTAAAGTTTCAAGTACGTAGGTAAAAATTTGTAAATTTACGGTAATGTTAAGGCTAAAAGCAATGTGCTATATCTAGGTTTAGCCGGCTACAATTAGGAGGAGCTAAGTGACGTTGAGAACCAAAACCAAAGTTACTGTTAAAGTTTCTTAGGGGATCCCTTAAAGTTAGGGTTCGTTGGTGAAAACGGGCATTAGTGCATTTCTTCAATATTGTCTTTTCCCACGCATTACTTACTGGGTAGAAATCGAGAGAGAGCTTAAGACTGAAATAGAGAGGTTGCAATCATAGTAGGCCCCCACCACAAACGATAAAGTACCCGATCAATGTTCCGGCTTTAATATCTTCTGAACTTTTGATGAGACCATCAAAGCTATTATCTCGCTGAGCTTCGAGCGAAAGAAAACTATATAACGATTAGATTTAATTTTATCATTTGTGAAAACTAGTCCGTGATTTTAGGCGCTATTTTCTGAGGTATTGAGTGTGTTTTGTATCTTCCCAAAAAACAGTTGCAATGTCGTTGGGGGTAAATTGGAAAGATTGGCAATGAGCATTAGTACTTTTTGGAATAATATAAAAAACACAGAATTGTCCTTAAAAATGTTAAAAAATATAAATCTGTCGCCGAGCAGGTAACGTTGTGTTCAGGTAGCCTCATTCCAGGCTAGGTGTGTTTACAATACTGGCCACACCGATTCTTGACATCTGCTGAGTTGTGGTCAAATGTCAACCTGTCAAGTTTAAAACAATCTGTATCTAAGCAAAGTAAACCCTGCGTTATAGAGCTTGTCTGTTGTTTCTCTTTTCTGTAGTCTTGGCCATATGTGGTGGTAGACTCTTTTAAAAGAGTCCGTCTGGGGAAGTACCACACCTTTGCCAGTTATTCAAGCCGCCAAGCAGTAGTGCGCAAGGACTGTGTCCCAGATTGAAAGGCAATGTTTCCAGCGAAATTACTAAGCATACAGAGATTTAACATTTATCATCTCAGGGTGACGAGCGCAGTGTGGTGCCGCGCAGAGTTTGGAACTATGGAAGTTCAAAATTTTGAGTGGCATTGAACTGTTATGGACTACAATGACGCTTAACATCAGGTGAGCGATTTGCTTGTCTCGTCACTCATTACAATAAAAAAGAGCGACCTTCCGGATGGTTAAAAACTGTTCCTATGACTAAATTCTTTCCTAAAACCACAAGCCAGTAAGTGGGATCTTTATTTTACCAGTATGATTATAATATTATAGATGGAGTAAGTTTAGTATATAGAGTGATTCATTAGCCGAAAAGGAAACATTATGGTGTGACAAATGGAGTAGAAACCTGTCACAATTACTATCCAGTTTATCGAAAAAAAAAAATTTGGTGTTTGTATTTTGATGACTGAAAATGTTGTAAAATAACTATGCCATTTTACCTTCTACCATAGATAAAAAGTTTCTTTGCTTCTACTTAATGAACCTGATAAAATAAAAATTCTCCGTTTAGATAAAAAAAATCACTCAGTTTATGGTACGTGGAATATGTAGACAAAATGAAAATTAAACACTGTTTTAGACTTTCGTGGTTGTTTACAACATTACTATTAGTACTCACGGGATATTTACAGTCTACCCGTGAACATGGCGCATGCAACTGTGCCGAAATATCGGGAACTCAACAAAAACAATAACCGTGGTAAATATCCCGTGAGTACTAATAGTAAAATGAAAATTATTCTACTCACACACATCATTAACATTTACAACACTTTACAAAGCTTGCATGCTACTAACGATATTACTTAATTTACATATTTTTTTAAACAAAGCCAAGTACCTTTTAAAATAACTTAAATACCTTACTAGCCATCGCATTTATAATTGAATTATATTTGATCACAAATTGAGATATTACTTTTAATATAGAGAAGGAAAATTATTAGTGCTTATCTACTTTATATGAAGGATAATGTGTATTTTGTTTTAATAAAACGGGAATACTCACGTTAAATTAAATCTTTTATTCCGACTATAGTTTCGATCACATTCGGTGATTCGGTGCAAGGCAAGACGTGAATGACGTGATTTAACGTGAGTATTCCCGTTTTATTAAAACAAACTGTATCAAAACCACGTCAGTTTTCATGATAATATGTGTGATAATAATGTGGACGAACAGTAAAATTTGTGGACTTTGCTTATAACGATAAGACCATCACACTTCACACTAATATTATAAATTCGAAAGTTTGTAAGTGTGTATTTTTATCAACTAAAACTGAATATAAAAACTGAAGACTTTACAAAAGGAATATACCAATGAATCCTTATACTATTACAGAGCTAAGTGCTATTATAGATTTGCGTATATCGCACTAATATTATAAAATTAAATGCGAAAGTTTGTATGTATGTAAATTCGAAGTTTAAATATGTAAGTAGGAAAGTATGTAAGTGTGTAAGTGTGCTTGTTCACGTTTAACTCTGCAAAGCCTGAACGGATTTGAATGAAATTTGGTACGGAGGTAGTTTACACCTGGATTAACACGTAGAGTACTTTTTATCCCGGAAAATATTAAGTTTTTGTAGAATAGCGGCTGAAACCGCGAGGACAGTTTGAAAATAATTTAAATCAATCTCAAGTTATGGTTATCATACAAATTATGTGATTTGGGTTTATACCATTATGTAAGTGAATCCAGCTAAGTCGGTTAGTACAACGTGGAGGTAACAAAAGTCTTTTTGATACTACAGAGTGACGAGACGAGCTAGTCGCCCGCCTGATGGTAAGTGACAAGCTTGCAAATAAACAGTTCAAAGTCACTCAAAATGTTGTATTTCTACAGTTAAACGCCGTACGAGGCAATGCACGGATAATAATTATTTTCTTTATGCTCAATTAATTTCATTGGAAACTACGCCTTTTAATCCAGAACTTAACTGCTAACTAGTCTGTGGCTAGATTATCTGATGGTCATTGGAAAACAGTCAAGCGACAACTATACAAGGCTGACCTAATTAATCCAAGCGCAAGCCAACCCTGATTCTCCTCAATTCAGTTATTTGGTTTAATTAAACATCACACTAATATTATAATTTAGTAAGGAAATAATAATTTATAGGATAGCACAGTCAAAGACAAATTTCACGCGAAGAATGACCATCCCAAACAAAAAAGTGTGCCCCCGAAGAAACTGCATAAAACTAGATGGCGCTTACGTATACAGACAGCTAATGTTCAAACCACTGTAAAGTCCAATGAAAATATGGTTAATATAGAAACATAATATTGGTATATAAGGGCAATTTAAGGCTTAGTTCAAATAAGATTGCAATATACGACGTAAAAATTATGTTTCCAAAGATATTGTTTTCTAAGATGTTTTTGTGTTTATGTTAATTCTCTTGAGAAGCTAGCGAGTTTTGCAAATAAAATGTAATATTAATAATTACACTGATATCACTAATGTAAAAAGATTCATTACAGGTATCGTTTTTTTTCCGTACCATTACGAATGAGTTTGCTTGGGTTTCTATTTGAAATCAAGCAGAGATTGTGACGATCATGTTGCAGTCTATAGCACTAGCGACATCTTAAGTTCTTGTCAGTGCAACAATCGGGTTACGCATCTTTCTATGTAGGTACAGTGGCACTCTACTTTATATAATTTCTCTATGCACAGAATTTTATTGATTTTTTGGTTTAGTGTGATAAGTAATTATCAGATTTTTTGATTATAGCACGCGTTTAAGCCATCTCTTTTTAGCTGCACTCGGAAGTGTATAATGGTATCTTTTTCTTGAATTAGCCTTTTTAAAACTTGTAGCACTGAGCAAGTGTGGGCAAGTGTGATAACAAAAAGAGGAGCGTCTGAATTGCTTAACAGAAATAATGATGGCTGTTCAAAAATAAAACTCTGGAAGATATGTATTAGGTAGGTATATACCGTACACAATCCTCAGAAAGCCGATATGAGAATTCATTATTTACTGCGAGGGATTACAGAACAAAGGAATGGAATCTCCACTTGGAAGATTTCTTATGCCTTATTAAAAATTCTTACGTCTATCACTTTTACTTAGTTTTTTTTTCTCTATGTCAAAGGTAGATTTTTTATGATAAAATTATTAATATTAAAAACTTACTGTAGACTTTTCTATAATTTACTACAATAATCTTCAGCATAACCGATTAAGCATAATCGACACAATTAAATAAGTTTTTGTAGAAAAATATATTTTTCCAGACAAGCTTTAAAGTCCGTTATTGTTACTTTAAGGTCATCAAAATGATTCCAAAATCCATTAATCTACTGCTCGTTACTGAGGAGTTCCGTTTTCCACCTTAATTATTGTCATTAACTTTTTTAACATCCCAACTGCTGGGAAAACAGCCTACTCTCGAAGGCCGATTGGGCCATATTCACCACGCTGGCCTAGTATGGGTTGGCGGATTTACTTGCGCCATCGAATTTCTTCTCCGTAAATATGCAGCGGTGTCCTCACGATGTTTTTCTTCATCAAAAAGCCAGGGGTATATCGTTATGTAAGTTCCAAAGAACTCATTAGTACAGGCCCGCCCGAGCACGAACCCTAACCCCACGCTATCACTTCTAGCCAAACCACCAATGCAAACACCAAACTAAACAAATCTGACAGGTCTAAAATTAGTATCTATCTGCCAAAGACATAAAGGGGTAGACACCTAATCAGCAAATCAAACTATCCTGAAAGAAAGCACACCAGTATTGACGTACCTGTCAAATCAAATTAAGAGCTCCATACAGTTGTCATTCTCATCTCATACTGATAAAATATCCGAATAATCAGACAAAAGATGGTATAATGTGCAATAAAATCTTGCCGAAATTACAAGGATTCAAAGAACACCACTGCCACATCCATCTACAAGTCCTAAAATATACTTTTAGGATAAAAAATCAAAATAATAAAATTATTGAATAATGTAAACAGAATAGTCACTATGACAACGTTATGTATAATAGTGTTGCCAAATATTTTTTGTAATTTCCCAACTTTGTTTACGTTTCCTAGAGACTCAGATACATTATAATATGTAGCTGATCTTTTGATAAAAATAGTTCGGCAAAGTAGAGATGAATATTGGCGGAAACCTATTAAGGTTTCGACCAATATTAATTTACCTATAATACATAATTTTCATAACTTTGCCTAAAATATGTGTCGGCGCATAATTATCAACAACAAGCCTACAATGAGCGTGTCACGATATGACACAATTGTATTGCATTTTTTTTAGAAATAAAATGTTGTACCTTCCTAAGAATGTAAGAATGTAAATTTGTTTAGTGTGGTTGTGGGTTTTTGGGTCTGCAAGAAAAATGCACATTCTCTTAGGTTTTCAGCTTCACATGTGTGTTACTTGAGGTTGCAGAATAGTCAGGCAGTTTCAAAAAAGATAAATCCGCTAATAAGCAAAAGTTGCGTATGCGTTTATTTGCAAATTTAGAGGATTCCATTTCCATCGTAATAAATTGAAAATAAAAACTTAACATTATTTAACTTAACAATAATGTGGATGATAAAAAAAAAAAGTATAAGAGCCTATTTAAGAACCACTGTGATACAACCTAAATCACACCAATCAAAATTTATTTACCCGACCAAATAGGGTAATCACTTTTTAATGGAAAGCCTCAAATGTCATGACAAAAAAAGACTGTCAAAAATTATAAGCCATTTCAAAATCGTGTTTGTATGGAGACTATCCTTCTGGACCTTATTTATAAGGAGAATTCTGTGCTATCTGCATTATTTTTCATTTCGTTAGGTGAGAAACGGATAGCAATAAATTTAGAGCTGTCGAATTTGATTCAGTTAAGAAAATGCTACAACAGAATCGACTTCACTGTCAGCTTAATTGACCGAGCGAAGCGAAGGTCTCAGAGTTTACTGGGACAAATCGGAATTTGCATGTGTGTTTGTATGTTTGTGTGTATATTTGTCCGATGATAACTTGCGAACCGTTGATCCGATCTTCATGAAATTTTGTAGGAAAGTAGTTCATTTCAATACAATTTTTAAGTTCGAATATGAGCTGAATCGGTCCAGGGATTGTGAAGATATAGGGGTCGCGAGGTCTCAGTTCGGCGCGAACTACTAGTAATATAATTATGTTAGTGCATTAAAACTAGTTCTGCTTATCTTATTTCATGTGCCCAAAGCTTGACAAAACCCAAATCTGGTGTCCAGCGGAGCGTACGTCAGATCTTTCCCGGGTTTCTCGTAGAAAATACAGATGGATAAAGGAGTTTAATTTGTTTTATGTCCCTGATTGAAAATCCATTAAAAGGTTCCCACCGGGTGATTTACTGTGGTTTTTGGAAGATTTATCATGGGGGAAAATTCGAAGTGCTTTTTCCTCAGTATTTTTCGGTAGTAAGAAATTGAAAAACTAACTAAATTTTCTAATCATTGGGTGTATTAATGGACTTGCAGCATGAATGAGAGCTTTTTGAAAGAAATCTGTTAACAGATTAAACATTATGTTTTATTTTATTTGATTTTGCAATAATGAACTTTGGACTTTGTAGAGGAGAGTGTTTGGATATTCCTGCATTTAAAAGCAAAGGTCCGTGCTGTTCCATGCATTTTATTGCAAGATCCATGAATATGAATATTGCATTGATTGGGAAAAAAAAATTGCTGTTCCATACAAAACAATTTTTTTTTTCCAAATGTTTCCAAAAGTCGTACAACAAAAGTTATTCGTAAATTAAAATTAAAAAGCCGAGTAAAAGTACCATGTATAATAATTTATTATGTTTTCATTTTATTTTACGAAACTTGTATTTTCTACCATTAAGTTCGTGATCTCAGCACAAATCCGCACACTTGGCTAGTTTTTATTTTGGTTTTTATTATGGTTCAACTAGTTTTGTGCCAGGACACACATTTGTGTAATGAACATGTTTGTTCTTTGTCTGGGTGTTTCTATGTATTATATATAAATATTTACAAAAATAAATAAAAGTATTTATGTATTCTATCAGTTATCTGGTTTAAATAGGACAAGCTTGCTTAGTTTGGGACTAGATGGCGCTGTGTGTGAAAAGCGTCCACCGAATATTGTTATTTGTTGTTTTTAGAGCTTGCACTATAATCACACTTAGGGCTCGTTCAAGGGATACATGGGGCGTTGCGCGGCACGTGAAGTGGCAGGAGGGGGCCGCGGCTTTGTCTGTGGCGTCGAACGCTCAGTCGCTCAGAGACAAACATATGGCAATAAGTACTCACGCTTATGAAGCTGCGGGGATGACGACGACTGCCGCAGAAGGAACGACATGAAACGCGGCGGGTGACGCGACGGCGGTAGCTGCAGCTCACATTTTAGATTCAAAAATGAGCCTGGTGCAATAGACTTTTTACCGTAAATTTAAGTCTATTAATAGTTTGTTTTCACTAATATTTTAGTATAGTTCATGGATTTAAATACAATTAAAATCAAACTATGTTTTTAAAAGACTTACAGTGGCGTTGCTAGCCTGAAAAAGTTATTCACACAATATTGGCGTATACAATATTTTAGACTGTGTCTAGTCTGTACGTATTTTATTATTATGTTAAATAAAGAACTTTTAAAATAAAATATATAAAAAAGCTCACGCGGCGGTGCCCGCAGCGTGCACTACCGCGAGTAATTCTAGATATGATATCAAGCAAACCTCGCATGAATACTTACACATTAGCATTTCTTTGATTTGCCCGCGCGACGCAACGCTACGTACGCCTTGCGTATCTGTAAAAATCGTACACGGTTGTGTTTTCATTCCACAAAAGAAAATTAATCTTCGCTTTCTTTTGTTCTCAGGTATGTTAGCAGTTACAACATCACATACAGCATTGCAACTGTTCTGAGAGAAAACTAAAGCAACGAACTACAAAACGAATAAGTTAAGATATAATATATATTTTATTGCTACAAAAGTATTATTTTATGTATGCTATTTATCCTTGTCTTTGTGTGTGCTACAAGTGGTACTTTGAGAGCTACAGGTGTGAAAGCTTGAAAAGCTCCATGTCTGATATAAATATAATTAACTAGTTGTTGCCCGTAACTTCGTTAGCGTGGATATAAAAAAGTATTATCCGTCTTTGTGATGTACAGTAACTCTTTATCAAATATTATTAAGATCCGTTCAGCCGTTTAGCCGTGTTAACGCGACAAACATCCAGACAGATATACAAAGCTATTTCATATAGTTCGCTAGGTTGCGTTGATCCATTTTTGTGCATTTTTTGACGTTTCGTATGGACTGACAGTTGTGATATAGGCAGTTCTGAATCGCGCAAGCGAAGCTTTTTCCTCGAGACGAACGTATTAATTCCATACCTCGGAGCTTTATTGGTCCTGATACTGCTGCGGTATTCTCTGAATTATAATATTAGTTGGGAAGTTAGGATTTATTCGTTATTTGTTTAATTGGAGAATCATTATGACAACAGGAAAGTATTTTCATTCATTCATTTATTCAATATTTAAGAGCGTAGCTCTTGTCGGTGGAGTAATTTCCATGCTTCTGCCAGCGTTTTCACCTCCCTGTACGACATGACATCTGCATCTCTTTTATCTGGTCTATAAAAGTTCTCCTTGGTCTTCCCGGTCCTCTCTTTCCTGCTGTCTTTCCTTCCATGATGGTTTTCATCAGATTGTCATGTCGCTCCAGGTGGTTAAACATCCTGCCTCTTCTGGTCTTATTTTCATTAAATCACTAATTCTTACAACTCCTGCGCTACACCACAAAATTCTATAACTTCGCGTTATACCTATTTCCACGCCGCGCCTAAACTTGCCGCCCTTGCATAATGATTATTATGATGTGCATAATTTATACGACACCTATCACGATCATAATTTATTTGCTAGACGCCACCGTAACGAGCACGAAAAATAATTTTACACCTCATGAACCCGGCTATTAACATTTTAAAATAAAATATACCTGAACCTAAGCTTATCAAAGGCGCAGAATAGTGTAATTTTTTCTTGATGGTTACTGTAAATAAATGGAAAAATATTGAGTATTTTCACTTATATGTACCATGTACTTCGAAGCCGTGCTTTTAGTAAGTGGTGAGCGTAAGCGTACCCCCATCCGCACACGCCAGCAAAAACTTTACACCACCTAAAAAGATGATTATTTTTATAGTATCCGCACAGAGAATTACGAATGATATAACATGCAAATTATTTACTTATCACGTCGTAAAAGTTTACCTAAGCGGCGATTACACAGCGTAACAATCGCCTAAACCTATAACTTGAATATAAACAAAACATTACACATCAAAAATCGAATTATTATCAAGTGTACTCGATTATAAAATCGAGTAACACTCGATTGAGTCATATTGAACTGTCAAATTTTATCTCGCGTATTCCCAAAATGACCTGACGACCTGAGAGGGTAAAATTTCAGTTTTATAGCATCTCTATTTTAGTGCAACATTATTAATATTATTATTAGCCGATAGCGATAAAGTAATAGAAGTAATGGGTGTGATATTGACATAATTGATACATACAAAAAACTGCTTTTAGTACTTGACGTACTGATTGATTTTGAGCGCTTTTTTTCAACCTATAATTTAAAAATGAAGTCATCAACACTAACTCAACGCATTAAGCTTAACAGGGTCCTTAGAATCAGGGTTTACTGTCTAGTTTAATACCTATTACAGGTTTATTACTATCGATCACCTATCCCGACCCACAGGATTAGAGATAGATATTGCAAGTATGAAACTTCGTAAAGAAATGTAACGTATTATCAATTATTATTTACACTTCAAACATATTTATAAAGAAGCAGCAAGAAAAAGACATTTTTTAAAACAAATTAACGTAATTTGAAATAGCTGCTGTATTAACTAAAATATTTTTGAAATCAACTTTCATGTTTTAATTTTTTTATTAAACTTAAAACTTTAATTATACCTGTAGTCATAAAGACGATTAAGATATTTTAATGCCATCTGAAAGCTAGAGCCTTTATTTTGAAAATCTGACATCTCACGGTTGATGGAAAGTGTGGAGTCGCACGTCGTGTAATAAATTGACGCTATGTTACTCTCGAGAGAAAGTTTTGCGTAGTCTATTTCTTTAAGTCTTTGACCCTTTATCCAAACATAGACCTATCAAGGGTAGCAAGTGTAACAACCCTATTAAATTAAATCAGCTATAAAGTAAAATTAAGTGCTTTAATTCGGCGAACGATTTTCTTGAATTATTCAATTAAATGCAGATGTTTTAGTAGTGAATGCGTTGAATTGAAGCGACTATCGTTAGATAGTCATTAAGAAACGAATAATTGACCAAATTAACCAAGTGAGCGATGTTTTTACAACAGCTGTCAAAAATGGCTTACATCTGTCCGATGTTAGTACTAGCGTACGTATGAAATAACAACAGCGCCTTCTAATTGTGAAATATTTGACTTCACTTGCAATATTACAATACTTAGCACTGGCTAAATACACAACGTGTGGAGTCAAAACATAAGAGACAAAAAATGACATGTGTAATAATTATTGCTCTGCTGACATTTTCCTTGAATTTATTGAACGAGCGAAGCGAGGGTCTCAGAATTTACTATGCTATTTTTATGGTTGTTTACTATTGTATCAGTTATCTGGTTACCATAGTACAAGATGGTACAAGCTTGCTTTGTTTGGGGCTAGGTGGCGCTGTGTGTGAAGCGTCCACCAATATGTATATATTTTTTATTTATTAAGGTGATGTGCGGGTTAATCGACAATTCCAGATACCTCCTAAAAAATGTTGTTGTATATTTTTCAGTTGACATTTTATACACAAGTAAACAGAGAGTTATCGAGCCGCCTCTGAACTCGAATAGAATAATAAATCTACAGTACTATTTGACGTAGCGCAAGTTGGCAGAATGCCTGAAATTCGGGCTATCACTTTGGGCTAAAATACTTTACTCTGTTAGCTAAAAGTATTAGAAAGTGTTGAATTTTAAAAGCAAGTTGTATTGGAGAAGGCTACAGTAGTTGAGTGTATTTTATGACTTAAGTGTGTTTAGTGGGCGTAGGTAAGTCCTAAAACTGCGACCAGATCTACCAGAGGACCAGTGGCATCCTCTTAATATATGGTGAACATCCTGCGATCTCCAAGCCGCCTGCCAAGTGGAGCGGATTATGGCTACCACCTAATTTAGGGCTTCGTCCAGCAGTGGACGTCTAAAAGCTGTTAGCAAGGAATTTATTTTATATATTTTTAACGTACGCAGTATCAACACTACTTTGTGGTTTTAACGTATTTTCTGGGATAGTGTACTGCTTATAAACAGTATAAGTGGGATTTTAGTGGAAATTTGTCTGTCCACGACACGGGGAGTGGTCCAAAATACGACAGCGCCGCTGATGAGAACCAAGGCACGAATAAAATTCTCATGTGGCATGAATAAATCTTTCTCGTGCTTAGCAAATATTTTTTTCATGTTTATAGCAGCGTTGGTTGTCATTAGCGCTATTGGCGTCATTGACGCTGTTGGCGCTATTTTGGACCGCACCCACGAGGTCTCATAATTAAGTTAGACGCCGCAACGGCTCGCACTGAGTTTGTTTTATTCTCACCTTTATTTCAATTGCCCTCAAGATCTCATTGATTAATCGTTATTGCCTTTGTAACACATTGCGTTATTTGACACGTAAAGATATTTCTATCAATTTTGTGTTTTCTTTTACGAAAACTCTATTGGTATGGAAATATTGTCGAGAATAAAGAAGAAAAAAAAGAAAGGTTGTCGAAAGTTCATCGAAAAATCGGTCCTGTTAAGGCGAGACCTGATCGTGATTTGAAATGAGTATTGTACCCGCTCAAAGGTTTAAAGTTGAAAATCGCATATCATACTTGTTGAAAAAAAGGGGAAATTGTAGTTTTTCATTGCTTTTTTGCCGATTATCAGAAATATACAAATCAAATAAAAAAACTACCTCATTCGCCGTATAAACCACTAGCCTGGATATTTAAATTGTAAAAGAAAATTTGTAGTTACCGCTGAAAATTCAGAGCATTTCATTTCAGAAGGGTTTTTGGGGGGGGGTCATTTCGCGATTTTTTATTTTGTAACTAAGACAGATTTTCGAAATTCTATTCGGTTAAACGTATTTTTATTATTATTTTATACGTGCAGTATTTTTCGCACCTGATTATTTAATCTCGTCACTTCAAACTAGGCACTCAAAGTACTACTTTTTCCAGTTTTTTCGCTTAGACCTTGCCTTAATGGTGAAAGTTCTGCGACCCCAAGTCCCAAGACTACAACCGATATCAATAAGATTGTGTTAATTAAAAGTAAATTTACTCAGGATTATTCTTAGTTGCGTATATGAAAATCAATCTAGCTGTTTAAGATTTATGGGCTATTTTCCGAACAGCTCGCGCTTACCATTTATACTAGTGTTCCCGTAGCAAGGGTGCCTTAAGGGTTCGCTCCACTGATTCACGTTATCTCACTTTTTCGATATGTCTTAATATAAAATTACTGAGAGGAAAATAACGTTAATTTATATTTAGAATACCATTAAATAAACATATGAAAAGTACGCGACGATGGAGACGCATTACTTGTTTGTGTCCATGGCCGTCGAGACAAAGTCAAAGTCAAAGTTATTTATTGGTAAATATTCATCTACAAGTCAAAAATAATAACCTTTTTTATACAATAGTATGCAAATTAAGACCATGGGCTGTTGAGGTACGGAGGCCAAGGGTTTATAAGGGGAAATAGGACGTCGGTTGAGGGAGGAGACAGGGGGACTCCCGCTCCGGCTCGTACCTGGTGCAAAGGTTAGCCATTGCAATTCAATTCAATGCAGCCAGCGTTATGGGCTCCTTGAGTAGTCTTTTATAGTTTTTGGTGACAATCAAAGCGTTTCATCTCTGATTCAAATAAAAATCAAATCAAATCATTTATTCTTCATTAAATAAGGCTAAATATTTTACAAAATATTGTAGTTTATGCGCGCATTTTAGTGTCGTGTAGCACCTTAAGAACTACTTCTTGTGTCGTAGGTGTCTACAAACCTTCTTAATTAAACATTATTAAAAGAGCCGAATCATAATTGATTTTTAAATTAAATAATTACATCAGTGAGTTAATACATTATCTTATTTAGTTAGATTGGATGAAATTTAATTAAAGTTTTTCTTTATTTATTTTACTCAGTATTACTAGTAGTTCGCGGCGAACTGAGACCTCGCAATCCCTATATCTTCACAAACTCTGGACCGATTCAGCTCATATTCGAACTTAAAAATTCTGTTGAAATAAACTACTTGCCCACAAAATTTTATGAAGATCGGATCAATGGTTAGCAAGTTATCGTCGGACAAATATACACACAAACATACAAACATATTGCCAATTTGTCCCAGTAAACTATGAGACCTTCGCTTCGCTCGGTCAATAAAAAAAATAATACGGAAGTTAGTATTTATGTGTGGATGTGTGGTGTATGAGCGTCTGTGGTGTATATTTTTGTGTGTGTGTGTGAGAGAGGATTCTGACGGCACCTTAGTAGGTACTAACCCTTTTTTTTTAAGTTTTCATGTTATACCTACAGCGAATTTATTCCGATAGATATGTTTAGTCTTTTAATCATTTTAAGTCCGCGCTGACAGCCCGCTCTAAGCCTACCCATTAGAGAGGCTTTGTTTCAGACGAAGTTGCTATCTTTGTTCACTAAAACTCATTTCTAAAGTGACGCTCTTAACTCGTTCCCGGATGACGTCATTGTTCACTTAAACTTGTTTTCGGAATGACGCGTCTAGGGAGTTGATAATCGAATTGTTCGAATGATTAGGTTCAATTCGATTGTTTGAAGGCGTCTACTGTTGAACAAAGGCCTTAAAGGGCTGCCATAAATGAATATATATATATATATATATATATTTCCTCGTTCGGGACATTTTCTTGCCCAGCACATCTCCCTGGCCATCCAGCGCGGTAACGCTGCCAGTTTGATGGGGACGTTTGGTAGGGGGGCTGATCCTGACGGACATTCTTAGGTATAATTTGACTTTTGACGTTAATTTAATTTGTAATTTAATTTTTAATTTATATATATATATATATATATATATATATATTAAATATATATTTATATATATACATATACCTATTGGTGGTAACAACCGTTAAATATTAATATACAGTAATCATCGCTTAGTTCCATATATAAACCAGATTGATAAGCATTGTTACCCAAGCTAGGAATTAGCCTGTGTTATGGTGTAACAATAACCTCCGCCAGACAGTATATTCCAAATAACACCTACGTTTGGCAGGCGGCCTGGGGATCGTAGAACGCTCAGTGCTTACTAAAAGGCTGCCGTCCGTCTTCCGGTAGTGTCGGTCGTAGTTTTAGGACAGACCCGAATCCGGGGGAATGTTTAGTAATTTATCACATTGACACAATACATGACATAAGCACAAGTGCAGGATGTATGTTTGTACAACTTAAATTTGAGTAAGAGAAATTCCGATGGAGAAGAACGCCACGAGTGGAGTGGAGTGAGATGAGTGGAGACCACGAACTGGAAGACGCAGCGCAGGCATGCCTCCCACAAGATAAACCGACATTGTGAAAGTCGCGGGCAACCGGTGGATGCAAGTGGCAAGTTGTCGGTTCGTGTGGCGATCTAAGAGGGAGGCCTTTGTTCAGCAGTGGACTACTTCCGGCTGTTGACGGTGATGATGATATTCAATTCATTATTGAAGTCATAATAATAAGGTTTCTGAGTGACTCATTAAAAAAATATTTCGTACAATTCTATTTAGGTATCTACGTAAGTTAGTTTTTTTTATACAAATTTTGATTTAGCTTTTGTAAGGAAATAACTCAAAGACGTTTTTAATTGCATTCGAAGTTCCGAAACTGTCCAAACCACAAAGATTTTCATTTACAAATGGATTCATTCATTCGATTATTCGAATAAATAATTCTTTTCTCATCTCTAAGAGTGACTTGGACGGTGCCAGACAAAATTACAGTTTAATAATTGAGTTCAGCGTGTCTACAAGTTTGTGCGGTTGCGCCGACTAAATATTGGATTTGTTGACTGAGAAATCGTTTGCTTGGTGATAAGTAATTGTGCCTACTAATTTTACAATACAATGTAACTTTAATAAACACTGAAAACACAATTAAAATTAAAATTAAACAATAATAAAATATTTGGTAGATTAAAAATTAAAATAAAAAAACGTTTTTTTTTACATAATTTAAAAACAGGCTTAAAAACTAGACAGTATAATGGGCGGCCTTAGTATCTCCTAAAGCGATTTCTTCCAGGCAAGCTTGGTAAAGACAGACCTTGGTATTTTACCTAAGTCCAAAAAAAGTGTAATGCTGGGTTACACCATAACCCCATTTAAAGTTACTGTTATAGTTAAATTAACTATAACTTTGACCTGAACCATGAAGTTTAGCCAGCATGAGTGATCCATCATTTTGACTTTAGTTAAATGGTGCAACACATTTTTCTGTTTAACGAGAGTTTTAACTGCAGGTATGACGGTAGTGTAAAGTTAACCTAGATGGTGCAACCCGGCCTAATAGTTTTTAGTTGTACTAAATACCTAGAAGACTCGGGACTCGGGTTTGTCCTAGTACATCGGTGTTATCTTATACTATACCCAATCAGGGTAATTACCATAAAATAAAGTCGTTTTCCGCGTCTGTCTGTATATCCGCTAACTCCTCCTAAACCACGCAACGGATTTTTATGCGGTTTTCACCATCAGTTATATATTTTTTAACGGAAGGATTAAATATATAATTTTTCTAAATGACAACCGCGCCGCAAGTTGGGGCGGATCACTAGAGTAATATAAAATTTATGCACTAATTAAGTAGTCACCACTAAATCCAAAATCAAGCCGTTTAGGGCCGCCTGGGGAAGGACACCTTTGCCAGTTTTTTAACCGCCAAGTAGTACAGTGCAGAAATTACTGTGTTCCGGAGTAAAGGGCAATGTTTCCAACGTAATTACTGGGCATAAAGAGATTCAACATCAACCTTATACCTCAGGGTAACGCACGCAGTGCGTTGCCGCGCATGGGTTTAAACTGAGGCTCGAACTCATGACTTCTGGGTGGCACTGAACTGTTATGGGCAAACGAGAGCTTTGCATCGGGCGAGTGACTTGCTCGTCTGGTCTCTCCGAATGATTAAAAAAGAGGTAGGAGGTTACATAGAACCATACAAAAAATACTCGAAAAAAATAGTCAAGTCAAGTAAAAATTAAGCCAAACTAAAAATGATCGCTAACCCGTTCGTTGTTGTCAAATAAATCACTTACTTCGAAGGAGTGAAGCCAGACACTTTAAATTCCATGCACTTGGTAAACGGAATGATTTATGTACGTTACAAAATATTATTACCCACGACGGAATAGAGATGGTATATGCAGTTGGGGTTAGAGGTTGTGTGAGTTTGTGTGTGTGTGCGTGTGTGCGTGTGTGTTTGTGTGTGTGTATGTGTTTATAATATCTGTCACTATTTTTCTCCAAAACCAATACCAATTGGACCAATTTTGATATGTTTTTTTTTAGTTATATGTTTGGCTCACAGATCACACTAGATACCGCATTACGAGATTCGTTATTCCTACAAAAAGTCACCAAAGTTTGAGGAAGGCGTTCGTCGCGGGGAGTGCGACCAAGCGGCTCTCATTCTCATTGGCTATCTTAAGGTTACGCCTACTCGCGCCTAACAATCAACGAATAGGAGTAATTTCGTATAAGTGTATTTAGTCTGATGCGTGGTACGCTTCGAGCGTCCTGGATGCAGAATCTAGAGTGTGATCTATGGTTTGGCTTCACCGACTCCGGGGTCCATGCAACTAACATTTAAATTAAAAAACTAAAAACTTTACAAAAGAAATATACCTACTAAAGAAAGCTTATACCTACTATTACGGAGCTAAGCATTACTTATTACTAGATTTGCGTGTATACTCCGAGCTGGGACCCTATTCCGAGAAATGACATTTTATCTCGGTCACTGTCTCTCTAATTTAGAATTTAACGGGAGTGAGAGTGACCGAGATAAAATGTCATTTCTCCGAATAGGGTCCCAGTCCAGCTCCCGCAAGCAGCACCCGTTCACGAGTTGACGCATGTACCAGCCATTGCTCTCCTCAACCATAATGGAGCACGTTACACGTACATTGGTAACGTACGCGTAGGTTATCGGGTCACGTAGTTATTTTAGGACAATAGGCTCCTCAGGTCATTTGGAACTTTCTACCTAAAACTTTACTATCAAGCCAATAAGCCATTCAACCAATGAAGATAATTATTTCGAAATATCGATAAATTTTGTTCTAGTACACGACGACTATTATTTAATAATCAAGTTGCGTGGACCGAATTTAATTTACCCATTGTTATTGGGAAACTATCGATAGAATTCGAAAATTGCCGATGTATCGGGGGAGCAGCGTTATTCGAATGGCTGGGCTCACATTAATAGCCCATCGTTATTTTCATGTAAAGCTTACACATTCACACATTTGAAATTTATTCGTAATTTAGTTATCGTGCTACGATACATTTATTTTGCAGATGATTTACTGCTGCTCGTAAATTTATATGGAATTAAAATTGATGCCAGAAGACGGCCAGTGCTGAAAAAAGGCCTCCCTCTTATAAAGTGGAGGGGAATTGAGGAGATATAATGGGGATATATATACATATAGAGGGGTTTTTTTGTGTAATTAATGTAACTGGTTTTCGCCGTTTTAATTAATAAATAAGTTAGTATAATACACAATATTTGTATGCCTTCAAGGTAGAAATTAGAGCACTTTAGATAATGAGACCTATGTATTACAAATGTTACCTAGTTTCACAGACCAATAGTCTTTGTATCATTGTATCACAATAGCGTCAGCCACTCGACGCTGTCGTCCTCCCCGGGCTCGCTAAGGTGGATGGTTAGACTGACCCCTACCTCTAACTACCCCCGAACTCAGAGCTATTCTTTTAATATAGGCTCTTACTAGGTAGAAGATACCGATAACGTATTATAGTGCCCCGGCATCAGAGCAAAACGGAGTGATCCTAAGATTCCTTTTTTCTTTTTGAGGTACGGAATCCTAAAAATAAAAAATAAAACACAAGCTTTTGCTATCCAAAATCCAAACCGCAATGCGCGAAACGCAAGGCATCCCAAAAACAAAACAAAGTATAACACCAAATTGCTAACACAAAGAAACAAATACAATAGACTCATAAACTAACATATCCGATTAATTTTTTTCCTGTAACTAACATTGATCATTTTCTCTCAATTTTCTCGACTCGTAATCTATTTTGTTGACAATTTATACTGTCCACTGAGCTTTAGTGAATATTACGAACCATCGAGGCTTCAATGAAAACCACTGAGGCGACATTGTGCCCCAGGGCTTAGGCTTAGGGTATTGATAAAGACAGGATCTAAGCTTGGGCTAAATAAACACATTACATGGCTAATAGACAATTAACTTCTCTTTTCGTTTTTTACATACTCGTAGATGTCGTCGATCAGGGATCGTCAACCATTATGCGAAGGCCATTTTCGCGACATCTCGTTTGGTTTTGGTAAGATTATTATTTAATCTTATTAACAACAAACAACACACGCTCAGAGCATTGCATAAGAATGATCCAACTTCTTATTTTCATTTTACAATTTCACACAAAACTGGTAGTACGTATTTTATTTTGTTTTAATAAAACCGGAATACTCAAAACAAAGTGTCAAAAGCACGCATTACGTCCCACGTACTTCTCACGTACAGAGTAGTGTAGTAGTTGTATTAGTAGTAGTGTAGTAGAAATAGTATTGACACAAATCTGTCAATTTTACTAACAGAACATTCACTAGGGGCGCTTCAAATCGGCACAAAGAATTTCATTTTGATTGCATAGTCTAGCTAGCGTACTTACTAGTAATATAAATTAGTGATTAAAATGGTTATTCAAATCGGAGTAATTTTGACTTAACCTAACTGTTGGGAAGGCCTAGATCTCAAGATACGGGTGCTTTTAAGTACCTAGTTTAAAGACTAGTTCTTCAACCTAAAAATATTACCTACTTTAATTAATTTTGAATAATTACGTTCTTTTTATAATTTTCATTTATTATTATTACAGTGCCAGCTCTACAACTATCTATCTACTAACTACTATGGTTCTAAATGAATGCATACGTATCACCGTTCCACTCCCGCTTCCGCTGTATTGCTTTTGCAATAATGTTGCTAATATTGTAAGCGCGGCTTTACCTTCTCATAAAACAGAATTTTGAGGCTTAATCTCTGTTAGTTATATGTACATTGTGTCCAAGACTAACAAAGTTCACACAACTTAGTTTATGACTCGCTATGCAAAAGGCAAGTTGGACATTCCGCTCCAATCAAATTTGCGCTTTGACGAATCAGTTTAAAGTCGAAGTCAAAATCAAAACTGTAACTCGAGTATTCCCAAGTTTGATCCAGACTAAATTTAGTTTTACTTTAGTATAGTCATAAAAATGCTATGAAAATTCTTTTGCAAAAGAATATGAAAGGTGAAATTAAATCTCAAAAAGAGCCTTTCAATACAAGAAATACAAAAATAATGTTTCATACGTTTATTTGAAAGCTTTAAAAAAAACAAGTATACAAGTTTTTTTACTACATTTTTGTTTAATTTTAAATTCATTTTGCTCTCTTTAAATTTTTCGGGCGTCGGTACAAATAAACACATAACCTTGAAAAAATCAACAAAAAAATATGTCATTTAATATAACATTTGTTTTCTTAATCCTTTGCTGTTCACTGCTCGGTAAAGGTCTCCCCAACAAAATAAATAATAACACAGTAGTCGGTTAGTGGTGTCAAATTTAGTAAAGTTCAAAAAATGGTACAACAGAATCAACACCATTGTGTCAAAATTACGTACAAAAAACCTAAAATTAAATAACGTGAACTACGTAATTTAATTACGTAATTACGTTGTGTCAGTTTTAGTAAAATCTTCTAGCTATACTCACAAACCATCATACACACCATGGTGTAGGATCTGGCTAGCAGGATACGAAACGTGATGTTTCCTACTAAAGTACCGATCCGCCCACACATCATTGTAGAGGAATATCCAGAGCTTCGAAAATGAACAAGAATCCTTTTATACAATAAAAATATCCCACAGAATTACTTTATCTGCTGAGCCATCTTTCATTTCAACTCCGCGAAGCGGAAGGGTCACGTGGCCGAATTAACCCTGGCCTGGCACCCCAGAAAGGACATGCCCCAGGGCCCTACCAGGTTGATTATTATCTGTTTGATTGCTTGGAGAGAATCTAACCGATCTTCCGACAGATCCTGGGATACTTCGATCAAGCCGGCGAGGTCGGGGTATGCTTGTTACTTTCGGCTACCGGTACCTATACCAAATACTGAATACCTACTTCATATTGCTGAGAGCACTCGTATTGGAGCGTATGTCGATTATAACCGACCGACCGATCACCAATGTCAAGGTCTAAATGTAAGTGAAATCAAATTTAAATTCCACTTAAATTAGTGCCTTTTGAAACTTTTTAGTAATAACAAGTAAAACTTTTTTGATTCATTTTGTTTTACTACACATAATTCGGTACAAAAATCTAAGAATTTCGAATATGAGCAAAATCATATAAGTGGTAGTAAATTTATAAGGTTCAGCGTAATTACTGGGGATAGAGAGATTTAACATCTAATATCTCAGGGTAACGAGCGCAGTGCATTGTCTCGCAGGGTTATGAACTGTTGACGTTCAAGATTCTTTGTGGCACTGAATTGTTAATGGCAAACGTAAAAACATCCATAAAAAAATACATTGGCGTCAATTCCCGCTAAACCAAACTTAGTGCTATTTCTGTCTTTTACTAATAGAAACAAAAGAAATAGATAGCATGCATTTTAGTTCTGTCAAAAGAGTTTACCGATTAAAGCCGCGAAGAAAAACGTACACTAGCGACACTTGAAACTTGTTTTAAATCGGCACCCGCTACGGTCTCGTCTAAGTTTGTACGGAGAACTAAGATCTGACTAATTTGACAGCACTATAATTCATGCCATCTCTATCTTGTATTTCTATTTAGTAAAAAACAGCGATAGCTTAATTGCGTTTAGTGAGTGCACGGTATTGTATAGACAACCTCTTGCCCAATTTTGCTCACATTCGAAATTTTTGTTAAGATTTGAATACCGAATGCTTCTGTCAAATATTATTTAAATCGGCAGGAGAATGGTGCCGCAACAATTTCCCCCTTATTGGATGAAATACCCCTCCAATCAAAAATCGCCGACGACAAAAAATTCTATGAAATTCTAGAATTGAGGTTGTGCAAAAAAGTTTGTGCTCGCGAGTTCTGCTGTTCGTAGAACTAGGAGTTTACTTAGTATTTTGAACATAGAACAGAAAAAGTGATTTTGAAACATGATGTTCAAGAAAAAAATGGTTCACATATTTTGACACGTTATACGGCTTTGACATAATTCTAAACAAATACCAACTTTTTTTTTATCTAACCTAATCTTACAAAAATATGTGTCAGGGCTAACTTTATATATTTAGACCTTTTATTGAAAGCTAAACAATGATCAAACGCTTTGTATCGGAAGGCCGATCTATTCAATGGAGGGATTAAGACGCAGTTCTATTTCGACATGTCTGTTCTGTGCGTATTCAACTCATGTTCATTCATTCGTATTTGTTACATCGAATTTACAATGGTTGTCTAACTTTGTGTTTTTTTTTAATAAAGTCAAATGATCTCTTAATTTTAAAGCAAAAATTACTTGAGAGTGACAGTACATACTTTTTTTTCATTTATATCAAATCAATAGCGAATTTCGATGTAAATCTATTTGCATCTAAAATTGTCTACTATCCTGCGATACTACGCTACTGGCCATATTTTTTTTTTTTTTTTTTACTTTTTGCTTCGTTCTTCGTCGTTGATCAATCGAAAGAGCTTTTTACCAGACTACGAATCGGGTATTATTCAGCAAGACAAGTGGCTTCTAAAAGTAGACACTAGCCACTACATAGGAATATTCAATGTTGTCCTCCTGATCTATCCCCTCATGGGGACAAACAGGAAAAAAAATCGTTTGGTCCCACCATTACTAAAGACAGTACGAACTAATTATTTCGTGTCTGTCCCTCTGCCGATATCATAGGGGGACATACCGTCAAATTACTGCCCTATCCATTTTATAGCTCAGGATCTACCCCCCTTCCTATGCTTCATGGAAAATGTTTTAAGCTCGGGCGTTAGTTTTTTTTATATTCAGCAAGATCTTATAGAAATTGCTGAGCGAAGCAACTGCTGGGCGACTAAATGTCTCAAGCATTCAGTGAGAAAAACATTAAATGCCCGAACTAATCAAAAAGTTTATACAAATCTATACACCACATTATTCTCAAATCCATCTTTGTAGCTCTACTCAGAATGTTCCATAATTATTATAGAAAGCTTTGCAAATTCCCAAAAAGCCCTTGTCAAATTCCTGAAAGCCCTCTGTAGTTAAATTAGTTGCAAAAAGGTCGCAGCCGCTTCAAAACGTAAGCAACCCCATCGTTAAACCATAAAGGCTTTCTCACACTACGGTATAATAATTATATTATATTGTTTCATCACTTTTCTCGCTCTGTTCCTCTTACACAATCCCTATAAGACAAGATTTGACACACACTGTAAAGACACGTTCATACTTCATCATCGTCAGCTAGAAGACGTCCACTGCTGAACAAAGCCCCCCCCTCCCCCCTTAAGGGAGGAGCTGAGCATTCTATGAACGCTCACCCCCCTCAGTCCCTCCCTCAGACGGGTGACTGCATGAAAGATCATAGAACGCTCACCTTTTACTAAGAGGATGCCGCAGCCCTACTTCTTGGTTAAATTCTAATATCATTTTGTACGAATAATATTTGGTATTTGGTACTTAGCTATGAAACTATTAATAATAATGATTATACAGTGGGCATGTGAGGAGGCGAGAATTAGCGATATTTTGAGGTCATAATACTCATGAAATTGCATTATAATACAATTTACTTAATATACTATTCGAAGTATACTTCGCGTAGTCTGAATAAGTTTTCTGGGGCGTCCTAATCACAAAATTTAGAACCACTGGTCGAGATAATTATCTTCATTCAATGAATGTAAATGGCTCTAAATACTGAAACGGCTTATATTAATGTCTATGCTATTGTTTCTCTCGAACGTTCTCAATTGAAATGAAACAATTAAGTTTGCCTCTTCAGCCATTTCGCTTATTCGTATTTAATTCAAATCTGAACGCTTACTGATTTATTAATTAATCAAATTTGATTATGTCTTCGTTTTGGGTTTCAGCTAAGTGCTTAAATATGTAGCGTTTCATAATTGGTGAAGTTTCAAGAAATGGTTTCATTTTGTTAGTAAGGAATTTGGGAAATGTATCTTACCTATAAATTATATTTATCTAACAGTCTATACTGTGCTACAAAATAAAAGCTTCTGTTTGCATGAATGAAGCAGACAAGCCTAAAAGCAAACATTATGAGATCTATTTTATGTGGTCGTGAGTTCTCAGTTCGATGTTCCGAATCGCCGACGTCTAAAAAATTTTATAAAATTGTGAACCTATATACCAAGCTTCGTCAAGATTGGTTGAAAAATATGACCTATTATAGCGAATACCGAATATTGACATTATCAAAATCGGCCGGTATATGGCGCCGCAGCAAAGTTCCCCTCTTTTTAGGAGAAATACCATTACCATCTAATCAAAAATCGACGACGTCAAAAAAAACTACAAAATTGTAGAACATACTCGTATATACAAAGTTTCGTCAAGATTGGTTGAAAAATACGACTTATACGCGAGTACTAATATACGTACAGATGAAAGAAAATTTTGCCAGTTAATACAGAGACTTTCGCTCGCTTCGCTCACTCGGTCAATTATAAAAAAAAAAAATTATTCGCAATAGGGGAAGGCAAAAAACAAGAACAAAAACATTTGGCTTTTAAAGCTTTTATTCAAAAAGTTTCACTAAAATAAGTTATGTAACTTATGTACCTAATTAACTATGCAATAAGCTAAAGAGTAAACGAGTATTTTACATTAATTTTACTACTGATAAAGTATTTTTTTTTACTTTTTAGGTGTTGGTAAAAATAAACACATCACTGTCATGCCTGAAACAAAAAAAAAACGAAATAAGTTTTTTTTTAATGATAACCAATATATCACGAAGTGATGAAATAAATGAAAAAGGCAAGGGCTTAGAAAAAGGTAAAATTCAATCTCAATTACCACATCGGCAAAATGACGATTGCTGATCTGCGGAAAGGTTTCGATTCTTGATCTACTCTCTCAGTCTGTTTACAAACAGGATAACCGAGACAGATAGAGTTGATTACAAAAATAGCCCTATCCTTATATCCGAACGTAAAATTCGTTCATGGTAGATCATAACTCAGGTGCAGGCATATGCTAAGGTGCTTCATCGAAAGATTTATATGCACATCTCCATGTTTTTTTTTTGTATTTGATTTCTATTGCAGAGGAAATTGTCACACCTTGCCAGTTATGCAATCGTCAAGTAGTAGTGTGAAAAAATATTGAGTTTTGAATCGAATAACTATGTTTCTAGCGAAGTTACTGGGCATAAAAATATTTAACATCTTATATATCAGGGTTACAAGAGCTTTGAACTGTTAATGTTAAAAATTGAGTGACACTAATTCACTCAGAATTTCGAGAAACATGCTTCGTTAAATATTTCTTCGTTACAAGGCCCGCAAATTACCTATAGATACCTGACTTTACCTATGATTACTTTCTTCTGGGTTAATTATGTCCATTTACAGTGACAATACTTTTATATACTCACAAACCATCATCCCAGACATCGTGTAGAACGGTATAACACACCCCATGTTCAACAGGATGGGAAACATGATGTTCCCGACCAAGGTACCGATCCGCCCGCACACCATCATTAGGGAAATGGCCAGTGTTCTGAAAATGAACAAGAATTCTTTTATGGAATGAAAATATACCAGAGAATTACTTTATCTACTGAGCCAACCTTTCATTTCAGCTTCGCGAAGCTGAAACGGTCACGTGGCCGAAATGCCTAGCAATAATAAACAGAGGTAAAAAAAAAATTTTTAGTTTTGTTATTTGACCTCATTACATTTTCATCAACCTATCAGGTAGTCTGGTTAATGCGATGTGTGACAAATATGCCAACAGTTTTTCTGTTACGCCAGCATGGTTACGCTGCCAACTGGTAGTGGCTTTTGGACTATCTTTTGATTTACAATTGACTCTGGTAAGTTCAACTGTTCGATTTATGCATGATTTAGCTTCTATGTATTATGTTGAATTATTAAAGACATTTGCCCAGAAATCTAAAGAAACAATACAAAAAAAATATCGTTTCTTTAACGATAGATTCACAATAAGTTTAAATTAAATCTTGAAGTGTATAATGAAACGCTGTAATCAAACAACAAATTGATTAAAATGAGCAATAAATGTCATGGTAGCCTTTTGCCTGGAAAAAATAAATAAGAATCTCATTTACTGTTTATTTATTTATCAATTCAATTCTTTTCCATTGGGTGGGCATGGTTACTCCAATTCGCCCACCCAAGGACCATAATCTAAGTAAAAACTAACTTAAAACAACAACAAACAATAATTTATAAAAAGTAACATACTAACTAACACTAATTTATTTCACTGGTTTCATCACTAGCATCTTAATGGTGTCATAAAAATCTATTGTCATTCTGCGAACCTCTGCCTCCGTACAATTAAACAAGTCAATTATTTATGAAAAATCGGTTAAAAGTTTGAGGCTGTGGATGGAAATATACATATACGCTAACCACAACACCCTTCATCTTCGTCGTCGTCAGGTAAAAATATCGAAAAATAGTTTCGTAGTGTAGTTTGCTTATAATAAAATTTTGTAGTGGCTCTTCTGCAGAATCCGCCTGGGGAAGTACCACACCTTTGCCAGATATTCAACCGCCAAGCAGTTGTACGCAAATATTACTGTGTTCCGGATTGAAGAGCAATGTTTCCAGCGTAATTACTGGGCATAAAGAAATTTATCATCTAATACATCATGGGGACGAGCGCAGTGCATTGCCGCTCATGGTTTTGAAAAATCAAAACTCTGGATGACGCTGAACTGTTATAGGTAGGCATGAAGCTTAACCTCAGGTGAGCGGCTTGCTCGTTTCGCCCCAACATAAAAAATTTAATAAGTACATACCTCGTAGTAGTCGGAAAGACCTGAACAGTGAGTGCCTGTACCAGACTCATGGAACTCTGCGCGATTGCAATGGAAACCGAAAACAATGCAACTATGACTGGTTTAGTGCTGGCCCAGCGGATCCCGAGTATAGCGCCAAAGCATATCAGACCAGAAGCTGAAAACAATACCAAGATTATAAATCTTGATCTTGAGATTATAATTATTATAATCTTATTAATTTTTAGCTGCAATAAATTGTATACATTTTATTTATACGTTGGCAATATGGTATTTAGCCGTTATTGACTTTCAATAGCGTTTTAATGCTATTCGTTGCTGCACAGTTGTTAGTGCATTTTAGTTATAAAATCTGTAAGCGTAAATTAAAAAAAAACAAACAGAACATTTGTCTATAGGTAATAGGTATATAATTATTATGGTTTCTGGCAAGATTATAAATGTTTTAAAGAAACTTACGTTTTCAATATTTTGATTTGGATGGAGATCCATACAAACGAAAAAAATAGTTTTTCCCGGAAAATATCTAATAGGATAATATCTATCTATCTAATCTAATAGGAAAAGATATCAAATGAAAAATTATTTGTTATGTTTTAGAAAATTTAACATAGCTTTTAAAAAATTACACTATCTACAAATACTTGCACTTGCGTGCGAGTGAGATAGCAATGGTACCCCTTAAGTGGTATACCCTGGATTTCGCTGTCTCGTTCGCACAATATCAACATTTTTTAATATAAAAATAGCAGAGAAGAAATTAAATAAAAAAATCTAGTCATTGACTTTGACTTTGACTTAACATTTACAATGTTATTATCTTTTTAACAAAAAAAAAAAACATGAAAATTGTAATAAAACATTGGCAATGGTATTCTAAAGTCATTGACAAGACATTTTATTTAATTTCTTCTATGTTATTTTTATTAGAATATGTTGATAAAGTGCAAACGAGACGGCGAGAACCAGGGTATACGCCCCCTTAAACTAATCACACGGGGAAACACGAATTTCATCTTCAAAAAATCAAATTTCCTTACCTATTAGAAGCAACTTCTTGCCGACCCGATTCACTAGGACCCCGGTCACGAAGTACGGTAATAGGCACACGCATCCCATAATAATACTGTTGATGTAAGTTTCCGCTCCACTCTTTGTCTGAAATGCAAAGACTGGCTTGGAACGAAAGGATCCAAATGTAGCTTAGAAAGGGTAGATGTGTCTTATAAGGAAAAGGGTAGATGTGGCTTGGAAGAACAAGGAAGGATTTCTAAATGAGGGGTGGCTATTTTTGAGGAAAAGTTTCTAAATGACGGGCCTTGTGGTAATGTATGGTGTGGTTGAGGAAAAACAGATGTTTGAGAAAAACTGTGCCTTTTGGTTTTACTTCTTTGATAGGTCAATGCGGTATACTTGTTTTTTTTTTTTCGCAACGGTAAATTAAGGTTGTTACAAACCTTGAAGTGGATGTCAAAAAGAGTGTAACATCTATCACGGTGGCTTAGTTTCCGTAAAACTTGCTGGAATCAGCGTCCATTCCTTACTCTCATACATAGCTTTATCTCTCTGACACGAAGTGGTCGGGGTTTTCAATGACAAATATTCACTTGACATTGTAGCGTTTACTTTATTGTATACCTGTACAGTTAGTTTTGTTTTGAATATAGGTAAAACAAGCGCATTGAAACGAAAACAAACCGTTTTATAATGAATCTGTGAAGTTATGTTTTCGGCGCTAACGCCGCTTACCGATTGAGAATTACCTTTTTTTATAGCCGTGGGTCAGGCCATTGCTATTGTGCCTGGGACACGCTTCGGTCTTCTATAGTCATTTAACCAGTATGGTTACAAAACTGAGATAGGTACATGGTGTAGATACCTATGGCAATGTTACTTTGCAGATTTTTCAGTTTTCAAAATTCGCTCTTGTATGAAAATATCATCACCAAGAGTAAGGGCTACATGGACTCGAGTGTTGGAAAGATGGAATAGGTGGTTGCCACGAGATGGCAAGAATTTGACTGCCATACAGAGAATTGGTCTATAGAACACTGCTAAAGAGATGATACAGAAACTTTTATTTTGTATGAATTTTGGCCTTTTATTAATAATTTTTACTAATACTCAGATATGTTTTTATATGCAAAGGGGACTTATCTAATAAATTACGCTCGTAGGTTAAACATGCGGTAAAATTAAAAATACAGTATACAAGCAAAATTAAAAAATAAAAACTTTGAATTGCTCTCCTGAAAAAATGAGGTGTTTGCAAAGCAGTTTGTCAGTAACGGCTGATAATAAAGATAATAAATAATCCTATTGAAAGCAGATGTGTATAAATTTATTTCTTTAGTCATTTATGTTTATAAAGTTGTACTTACAGGTATACAGATATCAGAAGCTGTAGCATTTCCAGCAATTCGCAAGTCATTGGTGTAGGAATCCAGCATGTCACATAGATCTTTGTTCTCAGTGTCCACACTGTAGTGCTCTACTATGGTCGATAGTTGAGGGAACCACAGCCTAACTATATTGTACCTGAAATAAATATTAATGAATAGATTGATTGATGATAAAGCCTAAAACGAGGTGTTGGCAATATTTTGATTGTATACAATCGACCGCCCCAGCCCCAGTTTAGCACAGGGTTCACATAGATTATCACACTAATATTATAAATGCGAAATGTTGTGTGTAGGTGTGTAATTATGTGAGTATGTAAGTATATGATTGTGTATGTGAGTATGTGTGTATCTAAGTATGTGAGTAGGTAAGTATGTAATTATGTAAATGTGTTTGTTCCCGTTCAACTCTGTAACGGTATGAATGAAATTGAATGAATGAAATTTGGTATTGAGGTAGCTTATACCTTGGATTAACATATAGGCTATCCTGGAAAGATATTGGGTTTCTGTAGAACAGCAAGTGAAACCCCGGGACGCAGCTAATTCTGTATAATTATCGTAAAATCTTGACGACCTGTTTGGCGCAATGGTAGAACGTCTGCCTTATGTGAAGGAGCTCCCGGACTCGATTCCCGGCTGAGCAGATGTATGAATCATGCATTTATATCTGCGGGGTTATCCTCTAACTTTGAAACGTTCGTGATTCTGATTGCAAGAGCATGCCATCCCGCTCGTACCAACTTAGTCGCACTATGCGCGGTCCCGCTCGCACAACTCTCGCTATCGCTTTCAGAGTTAAGGGATGAGCCCACTGCTCTTGGTATAGATGTTAGTTGAACTTATATTTGTGTATGTTCTATGGCATCCCCGACACAAAGAATTCTAGTGAGAGTGTAAAGTATTTAAAAAAAAAAAAGAAAAAAAAAACTTGTTTTTTTTGACATCTTCAGCTCATTTTTGGCCCCAGCTGGATGAAGGTTTTTTTAAAGGCGGATCTTTTGGCGACCTACATACATACCGAAGGTCGAACCATCTCAAAGCAGGTTCTGCATCAGAGTCTGCATTATAATAGCTCCGGAGCTGTTTGTATCGGCTCTAAATGGTCCGCTATTCAATCGTTATAGCTCAGCGACCAGTTTTTGTATGAATGTTCTGTCTCCCCCACAGAAGAGAGAGGTAAAAATTTTTCCTCTTCTGTGGTCTCCCCGATACAGGGAATCCTAGTAGAGAGCAATGAATACGAAGAGTTAGCTTAAAAAAAAAGGCTGCCCATGATACTGAGCCTTGACCTAACCGTCTAGCGAAAGCCACTTGAGTTGTAATAGATACCTGTCGCCCATCGGCAACTGACCGCCTTAAAGGGGCTTATAGTACTAATCATTACGAACAACTTTTACTATGGGACCAACCCTGAAACCAAGAAAAAAATATTTGCTGTTCCATAGAAAAATGTCAATGACACTCGACAAAATATATGGAACAGCAGTTTTTTTCTCGATTTAAGGGTTGGCCCCATAGTAAAAGTTCATAATGATGAGTACTATAAGCCAATTTCGGGCGGTCACTTGCCGATGGGTGACATTGGGAATTACATAATTATAATTCTACATATGGCTATTTTGTCAAAACAGCACCTCGGTCAATCAGCACATTAAATGACACATTACCGATACTGAATATTGATGTATGTAACCACGTTTGTATAATTAATTAATTAACTAATTAACAATTGCCGCACGTCAGTTATAATTGAAAATGTAAGCGCGGGCCCTTGATACATAGATTCAATAAAATTAACATTCAAAGCGTAGGGCGAAGTTAAGAAGAGTAAGTGATTCATTATGAGCGAAAGGTTGGTAAGTAAGAACCTAATTAAACATAGTTTTTCTTTTTATGAAATTTAAAAATGAAATTAGCAAGTGGAGCTTGTATTTCTTACGTGAAAATTATCTGTATTATCTAAACTAGTAATTCGCGCCGAACTGAGACCTCGCGGCCCCTATATCTACACAACCCCTGGACCGATTCAGCTCATATGTGAACCTAAAAATTGTATTGAAATGAACTACTTGCCCACAAAATTTCATGAAGATCGGATCAACGGTTCATAAGTTATTTTCGGACAAATATACACACAAACATACAAACATACATACAATGATACCGATTTGTCCCAGTAAACTCTGACACCTTCGCTTCGCTCGGTTATCATAACATCAATTGTAAGGGTTGTAAGGAAAGGATATGCTAAGCCGAATAGGGCTCATAGAACTCATCATTATGAACAACTTTGACTATGGGACCAACCCTGAAACCAAGAAAAAAAAACAGCTGTTCCATAGAAAATTGTTAATGACACTCGACAAAATGTATAGACAAATTTTTTCTCGATTTCATGGTTTGCCCACAGTGAAAGTTGTTTACAATCATGAGTACTATCAGCTCCTTTCGGCTTATCCTTTCCTTATAACCCTGTGTTTTATAGAAAATGATCGTTTTCGAACAGATTATTAATCTTTTTTTTTTCTGTCTCCTCCGTCATAATGAAATAGCCATTTATATTAAAATGAATGTTTCTTAAACATTTTTAATATATATATTATATATATATATTAATATAATAATATATTCTCAACATACTTAGATAGACGTCACATAATTTTATATTATACTTTTTCAAAGTAAGTGGGCTTCTTATTTCCACCATTACTCCTGAAAGACTGGCCCGATTTTCATATGACTGGTGTCATTAGAATCCTAGCATTATACCGAGGACCGAGAAACTCCGAGAACTGAGGTTGCGACAACGTTTACACGTAGGCCGTAGGACATAGAGTATAGCGGTCTTTATTGTTATTTTACTATTAGGTGTAGCGATAATAGCTCAGTGGTCAGCGCGTGCGGACCGCGCGCTGCAAGCCGTTGGTTCAAACCCCAACATAGAGCTACCTGTGAAAGAAAACATCGTGGAGGAACCATAGCGTGGTAGCTAACCCCAAACTAAGCAAGCTTGTATTATGAGAACCAGGTAAATGTTTTTTTTTTAGATACGTACAAAGATAAGATACAAGATTCTTTGTAGATATAATACAAAGAAACACCCAAACACAGAACAAACATCCATGTTCATCACACAAATGTACGACACGTAATTATAGCGCAAAACGGCATTTTGAATAAGTCCGATAGAGCAGTTTACGCCTTCAAAGTCAGTTGACGACTGTCAAGCGGAATTCGGTGCGTTGACGTAAATAAGTAGGTACGTTCACTCGTATGCCTGGCTACAATGCCAGACTCACTTTTCCTTTCTATATCTTTCTCTTTTCTGTGGTTCTGGCATTACACCGTCACTTAGCAGCACGTGATTTGTGGCTAAATTCATATCACGTCAAACATAAAAAAAAACCTACCCTCAAATACTACCCACTGGAATGTTCCCCCGTCTTCTACCTCTTTTATGAATCCTCTCCATCCTATGGTTGCCTGGAAGAGATCGCTTTCAGCGATAACGCCGCCAGCAAAGCTTATAATATGGCTGCCAGAGAATGATAGATACGTACATAAATATTTTTAAATACATACTTATATAGATATTAACACCCAGACGTAGAACAAACACAAATATTCATCACATGAATGTTTGTCCTAGATGGGAATCGAACCCACGCCCCCAAACACAGAAGGTAGGTTCACTACCAACTGAGCCACCGGGGCAGTCTATCTATATAATGTTCGAAAGCTTCACTGTTGACTCGAATTTATCTTATTTCCTAACGTTTGAACTTCCACGTACATTATCAATAAAATATAGTCGAGTCAGTATAATAGTGAAGGCGTGGCTATCGAGTAAAATGCGACCCATGAGGGCAGGCGGCGTGGGCAGCGCCTGGGGCGCTGTTACGGGAAGGTCACTTCCCGTAAACAAACTCGATGTGACAAGCCCTTTACTAGTAATTATCAATTATGACAATTAATAAATTATAATTGATTTATTTATGAATTGAATTTTTCTCCCATATATATATATATATATATATATATATATATATATATATTACATTTTCAGTCAGAAGACGTCCACTGCTGTACATAAGCCTATCTCTTAGACCGCCACAGCAACCGACAATGTGCCACTTGCATCCACCGGTTGCCCACGATATATATATATATAGAGATATATACAAAAAAGGAATCATTCAAATCGGTCCATAGCCGTTCTAAAGTGATTCTCTGTTAGACATGAGGCAATTGTTTATTGTTTTATATATAGTTATATATATATATATATATATATATATAATCATCATCATCGTCATCAATAACAAATATAATACAATAACAATATATTATATATATAAAACAATGAACAATTGCCGCATGTCTAACAGAGAATCACTTTAGAACGGCTATGGACCGATTTGAATGATTCCTTTTTTGTTGCGTTCGTAATTGTCAAGACAAGATTTTTAGCAAACAGCTAGTTTTGTATAAAACAGCTTACGGTCTTGGCCTGACCTATCTCTTTCGCGCATTTTAGCCTGTCACAAAATAAAAGATAGTAGACTCGTAATTGAATAATAATAAACAGTCAGTTCATTAGAATAACACTGAATTAAGAGGATAGTCGTGTCGGGTTTTGGCGCATTCGAAATTTGAATTGTATAGCTATCACTCTGTTTCTTGTGCGTTTGATAGAGAGAAATAGTATTTTTTTTTTTTTTTATGAAGTTTGCGTTTCGGGAGTAGTCTGTTGTCATCCCCCTAAATCTTAAGGTGCAACGTTTCGGTCATCGCGCGTAATTCAAATTTTCATGCGTTTTTTGTCAACTACATCTTAATTACTCATCGTAGGTTTATTGAAACCAATTTCGGGCCAATAAATAAGTTTTTTTAAGAAACTACGGGTAAAATGATCACCTAGATAACATTGTCTTAGCTACAAATCTCAATAAGAATATTTTTATCTTGGTATTTGGTTTAGTGAGAAATGTACTTATACTAGATTTCATGCATGGGGCATGACTTGGACTTGACCGTGACTTGCTTTGCTCGCCTCTGACTGTGACTATGACTTGTTTGATAATATCTAACAAAACTTGAAAATATATATGTATACTTGACACTGGCAAATGCATAAGACGTGCGACGCCAAAATTCTCTTAGGAGGAAATAGAAAAAAAAAACATAATCTATGCCGCTGTTTGTTTTTTTTTTAAATGGTTATGGTATTCTAATAACAACTACGTTTCATTCGGCGTATTTTCGACGCAAAAATATTGCCACTTTAAGTGCCTATAACAACGAAGATATACAACTATATACGATACGATACGATATATATATATTTCGAAACTAAAAAAAAAAAAAAAATGTAATAACTTTTAGGGGTGGGCTTTTTGTATAGACAAGACTGCGGTATACTCTATTGTTAATATTCATCATCATCAGCCTATAATAGTCCACTGCTGGACATAAGCCTCTCCCAAGGCACGCCACTCAACCCGATCTTCGGCTTTTTTCTTCCAACCACCGCCAGCTGTCCTACGCAGATCGTCACTCCATCTAGTTTCAGGGCGCCCTACGCTACGTTTGCCGATTCGCGGTCTCCACTCTAGAACACGTCTACCCCAACGGTTATCGGTTCTACGACAGATATGGCTGGCCCACTGCCACTTCAGTTTGCTAATACGCTGCGCTATGTCGGTGACTTTGGTTCTCTGGCGAAATACTTCTTAATATTCATAGATTTAAAAAAAAACTCGTTAGCTTACCATCCCCGTTGGGAACGTATATTGATTACTTGCTCAGTACCATTGGGTTGAATTTATTGGTACCTTTTTTTCTTTTTCTTTTTTGGCTCCTTATTTAAGGTATTTAGTCAGTGTCGAGGTTTGTAATATTTCAAGTGAAGTATCAGCCATTGCCGAGCCAATAAAATCGTGATTAGTATACTTACAAAGCCATAATAAGAAAGTTTAGGGAGCAGATCAGTGCTAGTTTCCCAAACAGCGGCTTCTGGAACATGGGTTTCACGTTGCGAAGCCCGACTACTATTTGGTGACGAAAGCTATGCTCTTTCTCTTCTTGTAATTCAGATAATGGATGCTTCACCTTGTCCTTCCATATGTTCGCGTACTGGAAAGATAAATTGTAGCCCAGTCAATTTAGCGTAGTGGTAACTAATTTTAGATTACCTAATTGTAGAACCGACCTCTCTTATTAAACCTAATCCTAACTAATATTATAAATGCGACAGTAATTCTGTCTCTCTGTCTCTCTGTCTGGGTATTTGTCGCTTTTTCGCGGCTAACCGCCTGAACGGATCGACCTGAATTTTTGCATAGATATAGCTTAAGGGTCGGAGACGGGCACAGGTACTTGTTCTTTCTTTTTAGGTCAACGCGAACGAAGTCGCGAGTAACAGGTTGTATACAATAATTACACAAAATGCGTATCCGAAACATACTCAAATTTATCTAAAGAGTTATCTTATTATAGTAACTTAAATAACATTAAATAGTAAATAAATTGAAATAAACCCTAAGTAAAAATAAAACATAAATATATATACAACTTAAAACTAGCCCTAATCTAATAAACCGCTACCAGCAGGCATCGTGCCCAAAATGCTGGCCGAATTGCCGCGTTGAATAGCGAGTGCGATTCTTTGAGCAAGCATTTTGTTTTTTTTTTTTAAATGTTCTTTATTTAACATAATAATAAAATACGTACAAACTAGACACAGTCTAAAATATTGTATACGCCAATATTGTGTGAATAACTTCTTCAGGCTAGCAACGCCTCTCTAAGTCTTTTAAAAACATAGTTTGATTGAGCAAGCATTTTGGATACGAGATGCTTCGACCAGACGCGATGATAGTTCTTTATATATTTTCTTTGCACTCGGTCCCCACGGTCCTAGGGTTTCGACCCCAAAAGGCTCAAATTTTATATTTTGCAATATTATCTCTATTTTGCGCTATTAGAGTCTATTTCAGATGACGATCGTAAGCATGGCAGTGAGTCGTCAAGGACGATAATGTATTACGGCTGAAGCATAATTGCTTTTTCTATGTTCCGTACCTCCAGACTGTCTAATTTAATTTAATATTGATTCTACGTCAGCAAATTATTACACAAAATTTTATATTTATGTTATGAATTGTGTCCGGGTCCTCCATACTAAGTTCCGTAACTTGACTGGGCTAGTGGGAAAAGTGGGCAAAGCTGACAACTTTCCCACGCTGGGTGGCCACGCTGGGTTGCCGGGTGTCTTTACAAGTCACGCTGTTTAATTATCATTTGGGTTAAGCTAGTCAAATAAGTTTCTCCAATCAGACTTAGGCGAATTTGATTGGTCTAGCGCCCCAACCAAACTAGTTTATGTATAAGCTTACAATGAAATAGTTTACCGAAAGTACTTATCACAGCATCCATTTCAATTACATGATCTCGATCTCTGGGAAGTTAGTTAAGTGTAGACGTGAATAAGACCGACTTAAGAATGACATTAGTGGCAGCCAAAAATAATATAACCAGCTGATGGCACATACAGATACAACTCACCGCACCGGGCGAGGGACGAGGTAAATCAATAGCGATTACGACTGGACGGTTCAAATCCTTCCATGCAATCTGCGCCTATGATTGGCGGGTCTTTGAGTCAACCAATCATAAGCCGGTACTATTGAAAAGCCTATGCTATTTTGATGCTTTTGATCTGTTGTACTACAAAGAGTTGTATTGTCTAATGCTGCGGCCACTTGCGACGAAAGTACGTGAGGAAAGTAGTGAGAGAAGTCAGCCGTGAAGTGTGGCTCCACTACACATCTTCCTGCCACTCGTCATGCTTCTCGCCTTGCCGATTCCCGATTTTGTCGGTTTTTTAATCGCGAGTCAAAGGATCTGCTCGGATTTCACTAAACTACACACACAACTTCACTTAACATTTTTTTTGTAATATTGTATTGACTGACGAGACGAGCAAGTCGCTCACCTGATGTTAAGCGTCGCGCTTGCCCATGACAGTTAAATACAACCAAAATTTTGAACTTCAACAGTTCCAAACTCTGCGCGGCACCGCACTGCTCTCGTCACCCTGAGATATTAGATGTTAAATCCCTGTATGCCCAGTAATTTCGGTGGAAACAGTGCCCTACAATCCAAAACATAGTAATGCTTGCACAGTACTGCTTGTCAGTTGAATAACTGGCAAAGGTGTGGTACTTGCCCGGACGGACTCTTGCAAAAGAGTCCTACCACTACAAAAACGATTTACCGATATAACGATTTTAACCGACAGTCTAAACTTTAAATCAGGCAAAAACTCTTTTTTTGACTAAGAAAGGTGTTAAAAACTGCTTTTGACTACAAAAACGAGTCGAAACTGTTTTCGATTAAGGACATCGGCTAAACCATTTTTGACTAATTTCGCAGTCAAAAGTGGTTTTGAATTTTGCGTGTATGTATGTAACAGCCACAGATCACTAGATTCTGCATTCAGGATGCTCCAATCGCACCACAGATCAGTCTTAATACACTTATACGAAATTACTCTGATTAGTTGATTGTTAGGCGAGTAGGCGTAATCTTGAGATAGCCAATGAGAACGCTTGGTTGCACTTTCTTCCTCTGACTTTTTGTAGGAACAACGAACCTCGTAATGTGGTATCTAGTGTGATCTGTGGTAACAGCTAACCAACAATCGAGTTTGGTAGGTGACTTAAACAAATACATCTCTTGCAGTTAATAAACAAAGTACTTAAACGTATTAACATTTTTAAACAAGACCGAAGCGACGTCCACTAACTCATTAGAATGAATGCAAAAATAAACATCTCCGTTAAAATAACTTAATATACGAGATGCTACGTTATTTTACTCTTAGAAAATGCAATTAACAACTCGCTACCAGCCTTTCAGACTTTCAGATAGGATTACAGCTGAGCAAAGTTAAACTTAATTTTGTTTCGTGTGAGAAAAGGGAAACTTTATTTGGATACAAGCTTTATAAATGTACGTTGTTTTTTCACATCGGTGTACTTTCTTTTCGGTTAAACATAGGTTGTAGTGGTAGGGCTCTCTTGCAGAGTCCGCCTGGGGAAGTGCCACGTTTGCCAGTTATTCAACCGCTAAGCAGTGGTCTGCAAGCATTACTGTGTTCTGGATTGAAGGGCAATGTTTTCAGCGTAATTACTGGGCATACAGAGATTTAATATCTGACATCTCAGGGTGACGAGCGCAGTGCATAGCCACGCATAGTTTTGAACTGTTGAAATTCAAAATTCTGGGTGGCACTGAACTATTATGGGCAAGCGTGACGCTTATCATCACGTGAGCGACTTGCTAATCTCGTCACCGAGTAACACAAAATATATATATATATATATATATTTTTTTTTTAAATTATTTTATAAAAAAAAATTCTCGTATATATATATATATATATATGATATATAAGAGAGGAATGAGTATCTCATAGAAATACGTGTACCCCGAAAAAACAGCATAATACTAGATAGTATACACATAGATATTTAGTCAGCTTATGTTCAAACGTTATTAATGTTCTCTAAAATCCTATGAAAATAGCAAGTAATATAGAAAAATAATATTGGTCCACAATTTAAGGTTAAGTACAAATTAGATTTCAACATACGACGATAAAAATAGGTTTTAAAAAAAAAAACTCTAGCCCCATCTCTAGCGTATTTTGCGAATAAAATATAAAATTAAAAATATTACTTTCGATTTGAATAAATTCGAAACACGACATCTTACGTCCTTATCACTTGTTACGTATCTGGTTACGGAACTTTCTATGGCCATTGGCACTCTTTTGTATATTTCTTCTGTATATTCTGTTTTTATGGTACTGACTGACGAGACAAGCAAGTCGCTCACCTCATGTTAAGCGTCATGCTTGCCCATAACAGTTCAATGCCACCCAAAATGTTAAACTTCAACAGTTCCAAACACTGCGAGCATCGTGTAGAATCGTTCTAACTTTCATAAACGTACGTTCCTTATATTATTGGAATGTTATTGGTTTTACTTGTTTACACTGACGCCTTCTTATTAAATTTAGGTAGGTACGTACTTAAATTCAGAGATAAATAATTGTGACGGAAAATCATTCGGAGACTAGTTTGTACAATTGATTAATACTTGGCTATTTATTTTGCGAATTCCAGAGATGGTCTCTCAGTTCGCCAACATATAAAAACTGTTGCTACCAACTTTTTTTTTTGTTTTTATTCGACTCTTTTTATCATTGGGAGTCGAATAAGAACAAAAAAAAGAAAGTTTCAAAAGTGCATATGTGAGATTTTGATCCTCACCTCCTCAACTGATATTAATATTAATTTTCGACCCTATGACCGCCACAATCGTCTACAAGCGACCCCTGTCAAGTATGCCTATAATATTTGAGTAGCTCCCTAAATTCCACGTGGATCCCATTGTCAGAACTGGTTTTGATAAAAATTGACCAATCTGGATTCAAATAAAAATAACATTTTCCAAATTGGTTTAAAAATGACCGAGTTCTGAGGTCACAAACGTAAAAAAAACAGTAGAGAACCTCCTCTTTTTTTTGGAAGACGGTTAAAAAAAAGAAAAAATAATAACAATAATGTATGCTTTTGGAATACCTGTTCCTTTTTGGCTTGGCTTAAAGAGCATTATGCCGTGACGGTCCTTAAGGTTAAATATTTTTTGTTATACAGTAGCAATGCCCTATCATAAAATACTTAAAATTTATTAAGCATATTAAGGAAAGATTATAAAACCAAATCTATCTCGTAAAATATTTAAATCCAAGTTCTCGAAAACTGATTATATTCACTCTGAAATCTGATATTTGCATAAAATACCAATTTTCTTGTTAGTCACTTTTAAACAATTTATTTGAGACTGGTGAGATTTTTCATTTTCATTACAATTTGGAGTACCTTCCAATAAAACCGTCAATAAAACAAGAGTCTAGAAACCTAAACTAACTAATAAATATAGAGTCTAGATCTAGATCTATATTTTTAAAATGTATAAGCTTCAATTTCTCTTGGGATCATTGAGGTTATTTGTATAACACCAACCCACCAATGGTGGTAGGCGAATAGTTATACTTGCTGAGGCTGGGCAAGAGATTGAAAACACCATTAGTGTTGCAGGTATCCATAGGCGGCGCTTTGCTTAATCATGCCAACTGTCACCTAGTCACCTTTTTTTTCCTCTTAAATTTTGGTTTCACGCGTTGTTTATTTAGACAGTGTCAAGTTTTGAAATATTTCATGTGAATTATAAAATTTCGCAATTGTAATAAGTTTCAATCCTAAACTTAGTCAAACAAGTCGCACTCAAGTCCAAGTCATGGTCATGCCCCAGTAAATTGGTGGAGATTTTACTGGGGATTCTAAGGAGTTTTGGAAACGACACGAATAGTCACGTTTCACGACATTTTACTATTCACAAACGCACGATCACGAGCACCTAATGGATAAAAATCCACCGTTTTTACATATTAACACTCGATATAACACTAGTTTTGGAAAATAATACAATGACGCGATATGATTTCTTCGCCAAAACTCCCCTCCTTGTCACCTTGTTTGCGGCTGGTTTATTATTAAATAAAAAAGTGATTATTACTACTGAAAAGGTTCTTCGAGGCAAGTCCTTACGAAGATACGTCAATGGGTTCCGCCACAAAAAAGAGCTAGAAGTATTTTTTTTCGTCTTTTGTGGGTTCCGCGAACTTTTTTCAACGAAGGTGATAAGAGTGTCGCCCGGGCAGATTTTTGAAAATAATATTAATTCAATACAATATTTATATTTATCTGCTTTGAATCTGGGTGTCAGTTTTTCTTGTCATTGCCCGTTACTTGACATTACAACTCAGTGGCTAGTCCCGGAAACCTGGCTATGAGCTAGAGAAAACCCAGCAATAAGTGTGTGAGCGTGAAGCTTTATCTACTTACAGCATAGGTGTGAGCAGACTGCCACGTGTTCTCCCTGTACATCTTGACTAGAATATTTCTCGCTTCGTCATACTTGTTCTTTGTTATCAGAAACTTGGGGCTTTCTGGTATGAGCAGGCAATACAGCAGACTTGCTAGCAGGGACCAGGAGGACATCGCAAACAAATAGAAGTTCCACGTGTTTAACACTGCAAAATAAATATTCGGGTGTCTACACATGGCCCGACCTGACATCGTGTGAAAGGGACAGCTAGATTTGAATTTCACGGGAGCAAAAGAAACAAACTATTAAGGTTATAGCTTCTCCCTTTCGCTTCCTCAGAAATTTATATATAGCCATCTCTTTCAAGCGATGTCGGGTCGGGCCATGTGTAGACACCCTTCAATTACATTTGGGCTACCTATAATAGTTTAAACTAGCGAAAGACGGGCAGCAGCGTCTTCTTAGTAAACGATTCTTGGTAAACGCGTTCTGAGATCCGCAAACTACCTGCCTTTATAATAATATATAATATTATATATTAGAAGTTTGTTTACCAGTGATCTGGCTGATGACGATAAAACTTTTTTTTTTAATGTAATTATTTACCTATATAATAGATAGGTATAGTGCTACGTTTAAGTGAAATAATCTAAAACTATAGCAAAAATTAAAATAATTCTTTTAATTAATGAAATCTAAATTGTCTGTCTGCGTTTCAATCACGTCTGGTGATCTTTTTCGGGGAGTTTTACAAGCTTCACCGACTCAATTTAACGTAATATCTGCATTATTGCAATACGTTAATACACTATAGCTACATATTAGAATGTTAAATTTAACTGCGTAATGTAAAACGCTAATATTAATGGCAACCCTGGCTTAGTTAGAACCATGTCTGCTTTATGAGCTGAAGGTCCCAAATTCGATCCCCGTCCGGGTAGATATTTCAATGATGAGTTAAAATATCTCACTATTGCGGGGCGGTGGTAGACCCCGGGTTAACCCCTCTAGGGTCATGTTTAAGCGTCACGCTTGCCCATAATTGTTCAGTGTCACCCACAAATTTTAACTTCAACAGCCGAAAGCCATGCGCGGCATTGCACTATGCTTTTCACACTGAGATATTAGATGTTAAAATTCTGAATACCCAGTAATTAGGCCGGAAACAAATTTAATTTAGGGAAATATCTAACAAAATATTAAAATACGACGCCATTTTTTGTGCAAAATACATTGTATAAAACTTCAATGCTTAATTAAGCTATCGCAGTTGCAAGCAAGCTTGCAGTTAACTTGAACTAGATGCGCTTGTTCAACTCCTGCATCGCGAAGGTGATATGTTTTCATACAATACTATTCTGTTGAGAGGTGGTTAATAAACTAATCTTAAAACCCACTGGGAACAGGTAATCGTTTACTTTACAACTAGTTGACCCACCCTTTAGGAGCCTTTGGACACGTAATGTGTTCAACATCGACATCTGGCCGGCAGAGAATGAGATCGTTGTAGTGTGAGTGCGCTTAGATTACTCACCCATCCGGCCACCGAACAAGGTGTACTTCCAATCATTGGTCAGTATTCCCCAGGACATAGCTGGCACTGTGATCTGAGCTATAGCCGCGAACGAAGACTGGGCTAGCATCAATCGATCCCTGATCCCGTCGTGGCAGAATTCCGACGTTAGGGTCACCACTGCGCTAAATGCTGTCGCAAATCTGAAAGATAAGATCGAGACAAAAAATCAAAACCAAAACCCATAGTAGTCTCATTTCAGGCGGTTTGCTCAAAATGAGATAGATAAACTCTTTATTGTTCACACAAAATTTTACATAAATTAAAAAAGCCTTATTTTACAAAAAAATATATGTTTTTTTGTAACTGTAGGTCTATATTTAGACTATCGTTGTGTTCAGACAGACAGATGGACATGACGAACTTATAAGGGATTGTTTTAGTACTACGGAACCCCAAAAAGAAATTATTTTTCGTATCTAAACAAATAAATATTGGTGGACGTTTTTCACACAACGCCATCTAGCCGCAAACTAAGCAAGCTTGTACTATGTTTTTTAAACTATTTATTTAGTAAAAAGATTAAACGATTGTCGTAGCTATTTTCGTAAACAGCTAAGAAAAAAGATTCGCGTTCCCATTGGCTACCTCAGAGACGCCCTTTGCGTCTTGCTATAAGCCAATGACAGTTCATTTTTATAGGTGTATTTTATCCAATCCATGGTGTCCTTCGCTCATCATGAAAGTTCTTCGTCAAAATAGAAAATGTTAACCTAAAAACATCTTTAAAACATTGACACTTTTATTTTAAAGAAAATAAGTGTTTTTTTATAAGTATCCGCTCTGTATATTTATTTTTTAAGTTCGAACGAGACAGCTGGACTAGGGAAGGGGGTCCTTATTTTAGGGTTCCGTATCCGAAGGGTTCTTGTCCATCCGTCCTTCCGCGCTTCCGTCCGGCGTGCATCCGATCTAACTTTTGAGCCATAATAGCTACATTTGCTCACATAATGTGCGTTATTATGGCGGGTTTCTTGACAAATATTAAAAATAACTAAGTTAGGGGGATAATAACAAGAAACGTGTTTTTTTCCCGATATTTCTTGTTTTTGCACTGTCGTGAAAACTGTAACTCATAGCAACACACTTGGTGTGATTATTAAGCAAACTCGACAAATTCGGGCAAAGTCGGGATCCCACTAACGATCCCGAACTGAAAGAAGGTTTTCTTTTTTGGAGACATTTTAAAAAAAGTCTCGGTGCGCGTGTCCTACTCACATTTTCTAGTTTTTTTATACTTCCCTCCCTCCTGATTGATGTATTTGATGGTTTGTCTCATGTGCATTTTTTTACCCCTTCTTTACATGTATAGAAGCTACCATTATTTTACAAAAAAAAATTTTTTTTTTTCTAAAATGTAGGCTTGTACGTAAACTATCGTTTTGCAAAATTTCATGCATGTAACTTTGGAAGTTATAAGGCTGTAAAGGATTCAGACAGACAGACGGACATGACGAACTTTTGAGGGTTCCTTTTAGTACTACGGAACTCTAAAAACATACCTATAATGATCTTTTTCGTGAATTTAGATCAATATTGTATAAGACCATCGCATGTTATACGTCGGAAGTTATTTGGACGGTTTGATAATATTGCCATCAGATAATGAGTTAGAAAATTTCTAAATAACAAATTTACAGATACATTTTGCATCCTTTTCTTAGATATTTTAGATACCGTAAGTGAAAATAGTACAAACATATATATTTTTTTACTAGTAAGCCTATGCTATCGTCGATTATTTACGTCTAACAATAAAATGAAAGAGCGTGGACATTTTTATTTTTTTATAACCTGGCAACTCTCTCCGACATATTATTTTTTTCCATTTATTTTATAACTTGTCTCTTAAAAGTATTTATTCAAGCAATTGGAAAGCTTAAAAAGAAAATCTTGGAATTTACGAGATATTTTTATTTTCGTCTACAAATGTTTTAAAAGCTCAAAAAAACTTCTTCCAAAACATTCCACGAAAGACTGTATTAATAATTTTGTCGAGTAACGAGTGATTTAGTGTTTAAAGACACAAAAGGTTTTTATTAATGCATTTAATCATTAGTTAGTTATATCATATATTATAAAAGAGGCATGTGTATTGTGTAGGCTATATAACAGTGTCGCATGTCCGGGCTACAATGCTCACAAATCTGATAAATCCAATTGTATTGCTGTTATCTACAATTTCAAAGTTGTTGTAAAAATCCTTCAGGACCTTCAAGTTCGTAACAAAATCATACAAAATTATGCAGAAGCTCACGAACTTTTAAAAAAATACTCCTAACTAATATTATAAATGCGAAAGTAACTCTGTCTCTCTGTCTATCAGTTATCGCGGCTGGATTTTTGCATAGATATAGCTTAAGGGTTGGAGACGGACATATACTACTTTATTTTGTAGGTCCACGCGAATGAATTCGCGGATAACATCTAGTAATTAAATAAAATAAAAAGTAACCATAAACTGGTTGAATATTTTACAGTTTTTTTTTTCTCTTTCCTCCTAAGAGGATTTTGGCGTCGCACGTCTTATGCATTTGCCAGTGTCAAGTATAGTTATATATATTCAAGTTTTGTTAAATATTATCATACAAGTCATGGTCACAGTCAAAAGCGAGCAAATCAAGTCACGGTCAAGTCCAAGTCATGCCCCAGTAAAGTGGTGAAAACTTTACTAGAGCCTCCTATGGAAAACGAGCCAACACGAAAATTCACGTTTCACGACATTATACCATTCACCAACACGCGTGCATGTTCACGAACACTTAACGGGTAAAAATTCACCATTTTTACACATTAACACTCGAAATAACACAAGTTTTGGAAAATAATAAAATGACGCAACATGATTTCTTCACGTTCCCGCCAAAACTCCATTTTACAGTTTTCAACAATAATCCGCAAATGATCCAATTAATTTTGTTACAGTGGCAACACTTTTACCCAAAAACTCGTTGTCATTGTTGATGCTCGACAGGCATTGTTTAGGTAGAAATTAAAATGGTTTTATTATTTCCTTATCTCTATAAATGTTATGACAGACCACATTGTCTGAATCGTAAAATGTTACAATAACGGAGTTTATAATTGTCAGAAATTTAACGACTTCAGAGCTGTTAAATGGAATCTGAGCAATGTTTTCGAAGTATTTTCATTATTTTAAAATTTTGAGTTTTTTTTTTGTGACTTGTTGTTGTTATTGTTATTAATTTGTGAGTAGTTGCTGTACGCCACACATTCAATTAATACCACTTACAAAGATACTTACTCAGATACTTGGAAAGTTTGTTACTTATTGGGATTATTAGATAATAGGTGTCTAAAATTACCTAGATGGACTGACGACATTGTTAACCAACACAGCTCGTGGATGCAAATTGCAAATTGTCATTCAGTTGGTGCTCTTGGTCACTGGGAGCACACTCGCCTCATATTCGTGGTGTCACAGGATCGAATCCAGACGGGCCCGTACCAATGAGATCTTTGGAACTTACGTATGGTTATACCGTTGGGTTTTCGGTGAAGGAAAACATCGTGAGGAAACCGGCATAATTCCGGAGAAGAAATTCGATAGCGTATGTGAATCCACCAACTCGACTGGGCCAGCTTGATGGATATGGCCTAATCAGTAATCACCCTTCGAGTGTAGGCCTATATCCCAGCAGAAGGATATTGAAAGGCTGATACAGTGGTGCTCTAAAGGGAGCTCTTTGTCCAGAATTGGACGTCTTCAGGCTGTTGATGATGATGATAATCTCAGGCCTACTTACAAAAGTCCTTCAAAGAACTTAGCAGTGATGAGCACCTCGTACGTCTGGCTGGCACCAGCTATCAGACTGAAGAAGCAGATGCCTCCATAACCGAACACCACGAAGATCTTCCTTCCAAAGGCATCAGTTAGGAAACCAGCCACCACTGACGACAGGAGCATACCTGGAAAAAAGCTCAAAAGTAGGCAACGCACTAACAATACCCCTGGTATTGGAGGTGTCTATAGGAAGTGGTGACCACTTATGGTCATGAGGCCTGCAGCAAGGTTGCCACTAATTCTAGAAAAAAATGCTTTCTCTTCTCTTCTCTACATAGTATAAAATAATCGTAAGTCGCTTTCCGAGTCTGTCCCTGTCAGTCTGAATACCCGCTACCTCCTCCTAAGCCACGCAACATATTTTGAATTTTGAATGTTAATATATAATAAAAAAAATTATAAATTATATTTTTTTTAAATTACACCCGTGAAAAAATCGCGAAAGGGTCCCGACCCTTTCGCCGGTTACTTAGGGTTACTTAGGGTCGCTAGTTACTTATAATTTACAAATTTTTGGTATTTGTGGCACATGTCTAGGAAAGTTGGTAAAAGATGGATGTATTGTCGATCCACACAGATTACACTAGATACCACATTACGAGATTCGTTGTTTCTACAAAAAGTCACCAAAGTTTGAGGCGTGGCGCGGGTCGCGGGGAGTGCGACCAAGCTTTCTCATTGGCTATCTCAAAGTTACGCCTACTCTCGCCTAACAATAAACTAATCAGAGTAATTTCTTATAAGTGTATTTAGACTGATCTGTGGAGCGTCCTGCAGAATCTAGGTTTGAACAGTGTCCATCCACTACAGGACGTAGTGGAGTTGAGACGAATGATACACATAGCAAACTTACTTCTCTAAATAATCATAATCAAACTTTTTATTTTCACCGAAGCGCTACGTGAGTAGCCCCTGCGAAAAAGGTTTCTACTAGTTAAGTGCAGTCTTTTTAATATAAAACAGACAATATAATTAAAGTACCTACTTATTATAGTAAGCATCACTCAGGATGTTATAACTTGACTTCGATAATAAAAATATTTGTTTTTCTATCCAGTCGATTCCTAAATAATTATGGAATATTCCACTTATAAAGTATAAGTGGAACGCGCGTGACCAAAATGCTGGCGTTTCTTTGGCTCAACGCATAAGCATTGCCATTCAGCGTGGTAATACCGCCAGCATAGGTACGCTGCCAACCAGTAGTGGGCTTGAACATTTAGATTATCTATAGACCTTAGATCTCTGGATAATCCAACTGTGATTTTTATGAAGTAGGCTAAGTAGTTGTAGTTTGTATGTATTTTGCTTAGTTAATAATAAAGGCACTTGCTAGTAAAGAAAAAAAGTGTAAGTGTTATATCACTAAGAAGTCAAATCCTGTATATAAGATATGGTATCCCTATGAATATCTGCGATCCAGACACAAAATTATCCTAGCCTAGATATTCCACGATCGTGTCTGATGGCTTGATAAGGCTTTCTTTGATGCTTACCAAGTTTTAATTCCGATCAATTTCGAGAAATGGAAGAAATTAACTGACTTACAAAGTAGAAAGAAACGATCGAACGAAGCTCGAAACGATAGTCTGACTAAGTAACTACAAATCGGCCTCTGATCGGCATAAATAAGCTGTGGTAAAACGCCTAACCTATCCACGATAAAGAAACTCAGAATCATCACCACGCTTATCAATACCCTTTTGTCTATAGAGGACAAAGAAGACAAAGCTAAAAACTATACAACAAAATTAGCCTGTCTGCCCTATTTCACGAATTTTAAACTCTGGATTTTCAGCTGACCGTGACTCCCCTTAAAAATAAATTGTGAATGCAAACAGCCTAACCACAAATCTCCGAGGCATGTCATGTCAGCTGCACTCCGTTCATGTGTATTTTTTGCTCTGTCGACTGTTTGAGAGAAAAAGAGCTACGAAATTAAATGGAGCCATTTAAAAAAGCTGGGTTTGAAATATGAAGTGGCAATGGGCAGTGCACAACCTCGAAGTCGCGAAGAACCTATAAAGTGGCGACAACGAACCGAAAGCAGCATAACTAGACCTCCCTTTACCGATGTCCCGACGACATTGTGTAAATCGCGGGAACTCGGTGGATGCAAAAGCCAGATTGCCGTTCAATGTGGCGCTCCAAGAGGGAGGAAGGCCTTTGATGAGCAGTGGATGTCTTTTGGCCGATGATGACGATGACTGCCTCAGTTTTGGAAATAAAGATTCTAAAATTTACACATCTTTTAAAATCAACTCATGCTACAAAAACAAGACCTATTTCGAGGCGGTGGAAGTCTGACTTACCATAACAAGGCCATCACCCTTCACGACCTAATAACGCGAGAATCGCAAAAACTAATTAAGGTCGATCGTCCTTCCAATTTTGTAAAGTTCGTGGCGCAGCTTACACATTGTCCTACATGATTGACTTGCGGCAGCGCGACGCTAGGCGACACGACGCAAATATATGTATACTGTCAAAATCTTGCTGCTCTTCACACCCATAGAATAAATAATAGTACAATGTAAACGACTCAGTCTAGTTATATTTAAATAACTGGTAGTTTACTTCGAACTGGGACCATGCGACCTATCAAACTTACATTACATTTTGACTAATTTTAACACATCTTCACAACCTTAACTCAACTGATTTTACGTACTTACATTTGATCTTAAAAATTGTATTTGCATATTCATGTTATCTTTGGACAAAAAACGTACACACAGAAACACACATACAGAAGCCGATTTGTTCACGTAGACTCTTTGTTTCGCTCGGTCGAATAAATGTTCTTGCTACATCGCAATAAATCACAGCAAAGCGTAACGAAACTTTATAAATACCAACAGGCGGTCAAAGCGCACGTTATTTTTTTATCTGTCTTATCGCAAGAGGATCCTTTGTTCTAATCATTAACGATCACAAGACACGAGAAGATAAATCGTAAAACACATTTTTTTTGTTTATTGCCTTCAGTTCGAGTACAGTAGCAATTTACAATCGCTTCAATCGGATTAGATAACAATCATTGGGCTGCGTCAATGACCATCAATACAGAAGAGAGAAGTAAAGTTAAAAAAAATTCTTCTTCTGTGACCATCAATTACAAAAATATTGACCATTGATTGCCTCTGGGGCTCTATATTAGAATCGTTCGTACGATTTAGCAAGAAAATGTCATGCGAAGTGAAAGATTTTCTTTTAATAGAAAGCAAATGTGATAAGTTCAAGCGTTCACGTTAGCGAGTGGTATGATTATTTCAAAAATGCGAGTTATATTTGGGATTTCGCTCGAAATTTACTCATTTCTAATAATACAGGTGATATCATACGAGCCATTCAAAGATCGAGCCCCAGGTTCCCTTTACAAACTTGCTGTCCCTTTCGCTCTCGTTAGGTTATATGTAAAAGCGGCCTTTTACAAAAACCACCAGGCTATAAGTACTATGTGTAATAGGCTATTACAGAATAGGCCCTACGTCTTTGCGGAGATCAGTTCACGAGATTCAGTTTTGATACACCAGTATAGCATCGCAACTACTCGCTTCTCGTCGTCCACTTAGGACAATGGATAGTATGGGTATCAAGGCCCTGAACTAAATGAGAGTGTAATATCAGCTAACGTTTTAGTTGCTAGTAAGTTTCGTTTAATTACTTAATTGGATAACCTTCGGGAGCTTAATTTGTTGAGTGAAAACGAAATTCAAAACATGAAGGCTTAAATTTTGTTCTGGAAAATAAAAATCGGTTACCTATGTATTAAACAAAAAACAAAACAAAATAGATAAAAAAACTTTCGCTGGTCTGGTTTTTTTATTATAAATTTGAAAGTTTGTGCATTTGTGAGTAAATATGTACCTAAGTAAGAGTGTGTTTGTTCCCCTTCAACTTTGTAACAGCTGAACGGATCTGGATGAAATTTGGTATGGAGGTAGCTTATACTCTGGACTAACAGATAATATACCTTTTATCCCGAAAACATATTCGGTTTCTGTACAACAGTGGCTGAAAAAGCAAGTAAAGCAAGGGGCACAGCAAGTTTTACATTTAAAAATAAATGAGTTTCCTCGTGGGTTACCAATAAATTAATTACTGGGGCTACGAATTTTCGGTCACAGCAGCATTTTGCTTATTGCACTGGGTGCGAAATGAGGTAATTAATCGCGCTCACAAATGGGCGGCTCAACATTCATTCATGCAATTTGATCCTAAGATGAGCTATAATAGTTATTGGCCAAAGCCAACGCTTCAAATGACGACTGTGTACTATTTTGCGCATAATATTTTCGTCAGAGGGAAGGGGTCGAATGGTCCTTGAGACTGTGTTTGTGAGATAAGATAACGTTTATTGCTCTCAGCGGTGTACATAAAGGTGTTACAAAATAACTAGTAGTTCGCGCCGAACTGAGGCCTCGCGACTCCTATATCTTCACAACCCCTGAACCGATTCTGCCCATATTCGAACTTAAAAATTGTTTTAAAATTAACTACTTGCCTACAAAATTTCATGAAGATGGGATCAACGGTTCGCAAGTTATCATCGGACAAATATACACGCAAACATACAAACATACATACAAATGCCGATTTGTCCCGGTAAACTCTGAGACCTTCGCTTCGCTCGATCAATTAATTTAGACACAACAGTTTAACCTATCGGACAAGCAATTATTCATTTTAATTGTAATTATGGCCTAAAAGGGTACATCATAAATTTATAACTAAACCTACAGTTTATTTAAGAGCAACACTAATTTCTTAATATTAGGTTCTGTCAACCGGGTACATGGTCTCTGGAATCAATCAACCATGATAAGCTTCACACTGCGACACAATTAACATATTAGATCATTTATCTATCATTGATTGCGATGCCATCGATGCATCGGATTAATTAATAACGCCCAATTGAGTACAGAGTTTGCTAATGCGACTGGTCGCAGAGTTCTTGTGGCATGAAATAGCAAGCCTATTATTTTCTCTTTTCTGCAGTAGTTTCCGTACCTAAATTGGTTATGCATTATGCATTGTAGGTATATTTATTTGTTTATAATAATAAATAAACTTTATTTGTTTTATAAATAAGGAGTTCTGAGGTAACAAACATAAAAAAAAAACGGTTCAAGCTAAATTTTTGCATAGATATAGCTTAAGCTATATCTAATTGTTGCATAGATATAGCTTAAGCTATATCTAATTGTTGCATAGATATAGCAAAGCATTTTTTTAATTTGTCTGCGCGAACGAAGTCGCGAAAAACATTATTTTTTTTAATTCACCCGCAGCGTGATATGATGCGCGCAATGACGCAATATATATCTGCGACGCGTCGTTTCAGCCAAAATCAAAATCTGCCACTACATTAAGCTGCGTGATAATCCCACAATACTGCCAGTGCTGCCAGTTGATTAATATTTAACGAACCGGCAAAGTGTGTACTTGGTTACAGTACTTGATTCCAATTGGCTAAATCAATAGTACGCAATTCGTTCACCTATTATACAAGACAATGCTTTTCAAAAATACTTATGAAATTATTAATAATCTTAAATCGTCAGCCAGAACATGTCCACTGCTGAAAAAAGCCTCCGTCTTAGAAAAAGGCTCGGTTGCCATAATCCCCAGGCTTGGCAGGCGGCTTGAAAGCTCACTGTTTACTAAGAGGACGCTGCGGCTCGTCCTTCAGTGGTTCTGGTCGCAGTTTTAGCACATACCCATTCTGAGAATGGGATAAAAATATAAAATTTCGTAATATTGTAAGGCTCAGACTCCACCAAAGCGGAGACGAGACAAGAGGAGAGGAAATGTGTTAGAAACAACCAATAGAATTTCGTTTTTTACGCATCTTGTCTCCGCTTAACTTCTGTGGATACGGTTGGTCAGACAGGAGATGTCTCATATCCGGTCTAGACAGTACACATACTTCGGTGGATACACTGCTGTTAAGCATCTCCTCTAATATCTCCGCTTTGCATATCTTGGCACATGTCCGCAAAGCTTCGATGAATACACTGCTGTTAAGCATCTCCTCTTATCTCCGCTTCGCATATCTCGGCACATTTTCGCTTCGGTGGAGTCTGGGCCTAATACGTTCCAAACCTTTTAGATCTAAGTTTTATCATTATGTCAACTGGTTCTCAAAGTTTTCATATTTAACTTGAGAAAGTTTTATAATGGAAATTGTCAGCAAGTCATCAGTTTGCCGAGTAGGTATTGCTGATATTTTTAAAAAAATTGACGTAAGTTTAGACATTTTCTATTGGTTCAAGCCAACAAACAAATATTTCGACCTTCTTTTGTTACTATTTTTTTCATATATCTACCAACTAAACTGTTTAAGGCACAATGATCTTTATTTCTTTGAGCCCTAAGACACTATTACGGGAATTTGTTATCTCGCTCGCGCATTTTCATTTTAGTAATGATAATATCAGTAAGTTTCTAAAGCCATAATTATGTTATATGAGGACCAGGATGAGAGGCGTACAAGAAGAGAGGCCTATTTTTTTGTTATTTTTTTATGTTAGTCGCTGACGAGACGAGCAAGTCGCTCACCTGATGTTAAGTGTCACGCTTGCCCATAACAGCTCAGTGCCACCCAGAATTTTAAACTTAACAGTTCAAAACTATGCCCGGCAATGCACTGCGCTCGTCACCCTGAGATGTTAGATGTTAAATCTCTGTATGCCCAATAATTACGCTGGAAACATTGCCCTTCAATCCGGAACACAGTAATGATAACACACTACTGCTGGGCGGTTGAATAACTGGCAAAGGTGTGGTACTTCCAAAGGCGGACTCTGCAAGAGAGCCCTACCACTACAAAGCCTATGATCGGTGGTTTTTGATTGGTGGGGTATTTCCCCAAAATGAGGGGACATTTGCTGCGACGCCATACATCGGCGGATTTCGATAATGTATATACTAAACTTGATATAAAGGTATACGATTTATTAATTTTTTATTTGTCTGCGTTTTTTGATTGGTGGGATATTTCCCCCAAAAAAGGAGGAAGTTTGCTGCGGTGGCATTTACCAACTGATATTGATAATATTTGGCATAAGCATTCAGCTTTCATCTTTCATCGTGCATTCTCTCGATTCTAAACAAGAATTTTGAATATGAGCAAAATCGGTGAAGAGGCTATCAAGATATAAGGTCGTGAGGTTTCAGATCGGGACATCGAACTGAGCTCTCACGACCTTATATCTCGACAACCTCTTAACCGATTTTACTCGTAGTCGATATTCTTGTTGGGAATTGAGTTCCGAAAGCTTATGCCAAATATTATCAAAATTGGTTAGTAACGGGCGCCGCAGCAAACGTCCCCTCATTTTGGAGGAAATACCCTCCAATCAAAAATTGCCAAAGAGTAAAAACTTCTATGAAATTCTAGAATTGCGATTGTGCAAAAAAGTTTGTGCTCGCGAGGTCTACTGTTCGCAAAACTATTACAGTACTACAGTTATACAGTACAGTACAGTATTACAGTACTATTACTACAGTTTGTTTACTAATTCACACATCTATAAAAGCTTACAAACGTGCGAGTGAGCTAGCTGTGGCGCTATTTACCCCTGAAATAGAGAGGCATGATATGAAATTCACAGATATCTCAAGCATCCGACCCAGCTACGCGATGCGTTGTGAGAGCCAAAAAAACATGAGTTTCACGACGGAGGTGAGCCTAATATTTGAAATTCTGGCTTCAAAGGAGAGTGCTCAAATATGTACGGGCGAACAACCCTGGTGTAGAAAGGCATAGATTAAAGATCATTATCATCATCAGTCAGAAGACTTCCACTGTTGAACAATGGCCTCCCGTGTAGACAAAAGGTCGGTTAGTAATCACCACGCTTGTTAGCCAGCTTGGGGATCGAAAAATGCTCACCGTTTACTAAGGGCTGACCGTCCTTCGGTTCTGGTTTAAATAAAATCATTTACTGTAAAATGTACGTTCTCATGTTTTCTGTATTGCCTCGTGTAACCTCAACGGATTTTGAAGTTCAATGTATCATTAAATTAGCCCTTTGTGTATCTAACTGCGATTATTTTGTAGCTAAGACGCGGGTACCAGCCCGAACTTTCTGGACGGTACCCGTGTTGCTCGTTTTGTAGCAGCAATTTCAGATTTGGCATCTAGTGATTTCGGTATGCTTTTTTGTTTTTAAATCGACCTTGGTTTTTTAGGGATCCCTCTCGATTTTATTCCTTCTCCCTTTTTGGTTAAAAGAACTGATCTTAACATTTGAACAATACCTTTATCAGATTAACTGTGTATATAAACCAAAATATTCTTACCTAAATAAGGTATAGCGTTCAGTAGTCCTTTTTGCAACAAGCTCATCTTCAGGTCACATTCTGCCATCGGCAGTAGGTACGACGTAGTATTACTGACCAAGACACCTGAAATAATTTCATATATATATTATACTGGAAAAATTATTAATATAAAAAAGTAGTAAGTGGTAGTAGTTTGGCACTGGCTATTTAATAACGATTATACAGACGGATCTAAAGATAACTTGCAATCCTAAATCGGTTAAGCGGTTCCGGCTATAAAAGAACATTTCCCTCGTTTCGGGCAGTCGGATAATAGTAGATAATGTATTATTGTGATTCAAACACAAACACTTCCTGTCTATTACGTTTATATTTAATTTATTGTTATGTTTCTTTTGTGTGTCTGTATTTTTTGTTGCGAAATAAATATTTCTTTATTTCTGTATAATTTCAAACACTAAAAATATACTTTTGAAAGTTTTCGTGCAAATTGCTCTTGCATAGAAGCATAATTATATTGAGCAACACGGTACTGGTCAGGGGCGATAGTCTCGACTTTTCGCTATAGCACTTTGCGACCGAATTCGGTCGCTATGACGTAAAAATTCGACTTTGAACACGAATTGAATTCGTAAAAACGCAAACATAGCGCTGAATTTTGCATTTTGCGAAAATTCGATGTTTGTGTTTTTTCGTAAACAATTCGTGTTCAAAGTCGAATTTTTACGTCATAGCGACCGAATTCGGTCGCAAAGTGCTATAGCGAAAAGTCGAGACTAGCGCCCCTGATCGGAGGTCTGTGTTGCTCAATGCATAATTATGACTTAATAGATAGAGAGATAGATAGTTCGACAAAAACTCGTGTTCCTCGATGATATTTCAAACCGCGAGTCCGTCGCTAACAGAGCGAAAACAAACAATGTACAAAACTGTGTTGTTAATTAATTTTCATTAGAGATTTGACGCCATAAAACCAACCTTAAATGTATAGTAATAAAACAACAAATTACACGAGCAGACCATCCGATAGCCGAGAAATAAATCCAAAATTTGTGGTCAGTTTTAGTTTCATGTAAATTCATAGTAGAATCAGAATTTTGGTCGTATTCACACAAGCGTGTAAGGAAAGCTGTTGTAGGTAGGAATGTATAAAAAAAATAACCAAAATCAATTATAAATTATTTCAATGCATTTTAGATATACCTGCATTATAGCCAATAAAGGCTACAAATAGCAGCTTGATGTGGAAGAGGCCAAACTTGCTAGCTTTGTACGCTGAGTTTATTTCTTGCATGGGCAGCCTGGATTTCGCTGGGACCGGTCGGTCTGTAAAGAAACGCAAATAATAGTATCACTCAAATACCTATATTAATTAGACAAATACTGACTAGCCTTAGGCTCAGTGGGCCTTTAGAGCTGTGGGTTGTGGGGTTCCCCAACCAGGACAAACATTTGTGTGATGAACATGGATGTTTGTTCTTTGTCTGGGTGTTTCTATGTATTCTATGCAAGTATTTATAAAAAATAAAAACAGTATTTATGTATTCAATCAGTCATCTGGTTCCCATAGTACAAGCTTGCTTAGTTTGGGGCTAGATGGCGCTGTGTGTAAAAACATCCACCAATATTTATTTTATTTTATTTATATGGCTGCATGGCAAATAAGCCTACTGGTGAGATTTAAATAAAAAAAAGAAACGGGGTTGCTGGTATCAATTGTAACCGAACGCAATCAAAATACGATGATAGAGTCGTGTTTTGATTGTAACGAATGGAACCATGCGCTCACCAGTAACTATCCAGTCCTGCGCTCTGTGCGGTAAGTTGTATTTTAGGGATCATTTTTTGCATGCGCAATCAAGTTATAGTGTCTGCTTATAAGCAGGAAGTCCCAGGCTGTCCGATTGGATATTCAAACATTGATTTGAGGAAGTGTGTTTGGTTGATGAATTTTAATTAAGTTTTCTGGCATTGTGCGTTAGTTTTCCGTGACTTTGCGTATGTTCCATGACATCCTCAATACAGAGAATCCTAATGGAGAACTTTGAGTGTAAAATGTTTCTTATTTATTTTTGTGTCGATGTTAAATTCAGCTAGCTTGGAATGAGATCTGAATCTTAGCATTCTTGCCAAAATAACTCTGGCGAGTAGAGACAGATTATAATTATAATATATATTATAGATTAATGACATTAATTAGATACGAACCAAAATATACTTCAGAAATAGTAAATAGAAATAGAAAAATTTATTAGCCTTGTAACATTTCGTTACAGTAGGTAAGTCATTTTACAAATAAACACAGTAATAAAGTCAATAGATAGCAGAATTTAGAACTAACAAATAACAATTACAAAAAGAATATTTAATTTTTGAAACTGATAACATTAATAACAGAAAACAGAATAACAACATTGGACAACTTCATCGTCATCATCAGTCCGAAAACGTCTACAGGTGAACAAAGGGGGAGGCCCCTTAGAGGGCAACACTGTAAACAATCTCCCATTTGCATCCATCGGTTGTCCTCATATTTCACAATGACGTCGGTCCACCTAGAGGAAAGTCTACCTACACTGTGTCTTCCTGTTCGTGCCACTCAAAAACCTTCTTCTTATCAGTTATCGGTTCTTCAATCGATGTGGCCTGCCGATTGTTATTTCAACTTGCAGACCCTGAAGGCTATGTGGCTTATTCGAATTTTTGGCAAATATCCTAGTTCTGTATTTCATCGCTCAAATAGAGTTTAAAGTCACATAACTGGAAATGAGAGGCGAATTTTAAAATTCTCACAACAAGAACTCTGTGCGGCGCGTGGCAATAGATTCGAGCTCGACATGAATCAGCTACAAATCAAATTGTCCTTACAATATAAATGGTAAATAGGTCATCCATTATTTCACGGATCAAAATTATTTCAATACCGAACCAATTTATTGGTTAAATATTAAACCCATTTTAGATTAATTTCGAGATTTCAAAACTCTTGTTATTACCTCTAATCCATTTCTACAATTAAGATTTAGAGGACTAATATATTTTCTCTTCAATTAGTATAAATCTAATCTTAAAGTAGTAGTTCGCACCGAACTGAGACCTCGCGACCCCTATATCTTCACAACCCCTGGACCGATTCAGCTCATATTCGAACTTAAAAATTGTATTGAAATAAACTACTTGACTACAAAATTTCATGAAGATCGGATTGACGGTTCGCAAATTATCATTGGACAAATATACACAAACATACATACAAATGCCGATTTGTCCCAGTAAAGGTTGAGACCTTCGCTTCGCTCGGTCATTTAAGTTAGTAGATATGGACCGAGTGGGACTGAGAAGGCCGCCTGAAGGTGTCTGATATGGCTAAGCGGTTGTTTTATAGCACAATCAACCGGGACATGTCATCCACGGTAGCACTCAGTAAATGTAAATTCCTTTCGCGCTCACCCATCTGAAGACTGGCCGTGTCCTTCGTTGCTTAACATCTGTGATCTGTTGGGAATACCAAGCCTTTCTACGCTATGAGCGGTAAAGTGAAGTTAAAACGTGCTCTTTTCGCTACAACATGGCGCCTAGTACAATAAATAAAGATGTATTTCTCTTTAAGTATAACGTGTTTCAACAAAACTAATCTAACCTAAATGGAAAACAAAAAATTCAAATAACTTCAAAGAAAAGTATTATTTACCTGAAACAATTTATTCATAAATTCACCTTTGCCGGTTATTCAACCGACAAGCAATAGTATGCAAAAACGACTATGTTTCGGATTAAAGGGCATTCGGATTTTTTCCAGCTACATTACTGGGCGCAAAGAGATTTAACATCTAATTTATCTAGGTGAAGGGCGCAGTGCATTGCGGCACATGGTTTTCGTCGAAGTTCAAAATTCTGGGTCGCACTGAACTATAATGGGCGAGCGTGACACAAGGCATCAGGTGAGCGAATTTGTCGCCTCGTCACTCATTAACATTAAAAAAATACAAAAAATGAATTTGCATAAATCTGTCTCTAATAAACTTTTGTCTAATTATATATTTGTAAGAAATAATTACAATTATTGAAATTCGATCTGAAAAAATATATCTTGTAAATATAAGAATAAAATTGCTCGTGTGACGACAGTGAAAAACAAAAAAAGATGCACGAAAGTGAAAATGAAGAATATTTTAAAATGAACTACTATAATAATATTATAATAATAATATTAGCATATTAAAATAATAATATGGTCCATGCCCTTTGTCAACTTTTACAATGTATTGTCACATAATATTATTTTAGCAGTTCATTTGTGATTTATTTAATGATACTTTGTGCCAATAAATACACCTGGTTTTGTTATAAAATCAGTAAAATAATTAATCAAAATTCTCGCTGTGTTCAGGTAATCAGCTATACCTTTTAGTGAATAAAGACAACTAACGAACCATCTCACACTATCCAACCGAATAACTGGTTAAAAAAAAATACAATAAAATAAACACCGCGACTGCAAAATGTATCCTATAAAATAAAATAAAGTAACAAAACAAATCTTACGACGCATTGGGATCTAAAATCGGTCAAGCCATCTCAGCAATAGGAAGTCATAGGAACAGAGAAATGTAAAAACTAACACCCTTAATTATAGAGTAAGCAAACAAAAAGGCTAAGCCAATTGCGACTTGAGTGAAAATATTGTGAAATGATAACACAGTTTGTTGACTTTTACGTAAGTTTGTTAATAGGTTATCTGTAATAGCAGGAAAGTCAATGTTTCTAGGTGGACAACATTGCTATCCCCAACCATCTCTCATTGGATCTCGGAATCTCGCCATGAACACACACCTTGCCTAGCCTGAACTCGACCCAGAGGCACAGCCGTACTATGTCTGCAGTTTTTTTTTTATGGTACTTTGTGACGTGGCGCTTACCTGACGTTAAACATAAAGCATGCCCGTAATAGTTCCATGCCACCCATAGTTTTGAGCTTCAACAGTTCAATTCCATTACCATCCATGGTAATGCACTGCGCTCGTGATCCTGAGATATTCATCATCATTATCATCAGCCATAACACGTCCACTGATGAACATAGGCCTCCCCCTTAGAGCGCCACACCGACTGACAACGTGCCACTTGCATCCACCGGTTGCCCGCGACTTTCACAATGTCGTCGGTCCAACTAGTGGGAGGCCTGCCTACGCTTTGTCTTAGGTTCGTGGTCGCCACTCAAGAACTTTTCTTTCTATTGATTATCGGTCCTGAAATCTCTTTCTGCCCAGTAATTTCGCTGGAAACATTGCCTTTAATCCGGAACACCAATAATGTCTGCGCATTACTGCATGGCGGTCGAATAACTGGCCAAGGTGTGGTTTGAAGTTTACACAGTCGCAATTTTGCAGAGTCCGCCTGGGGTAGTACCACTCTTATTCCAGTTATTCAACCGCCAAGCAGTATATGTAAGCATTCTGCGTTCCGGATTGAAGAGCAATGTATTCATCGAATCTACTGGACTTTAACTGGAAGATATATAACATGTAATATTTCCACCGCCATGCAGTAGTGCGCAAACATTATTGGTGTTCCGGATTGAAGGGCATTATTTCTAACTACTGGGCAGAAAGAGATCTCAATAATACCTTTCTATAATATTTCAGAATGACGACCGCAGTGCATTGCCGAATTTCCGTGCATGGTTTTAACCTGATGAAGCTCAAACTTCTAGGTGGCTCAGGGGCTCTATTATATTTAAGGTGCTTCGTTTGAGTCCGCTAGGTAGGTAGGCGCCAAGAGAAAAATGGTATTGAAAAAATTGGAAAATTGGGTTGAAAAATGGTATTTCCTAGCCATGAACATTTTAAATTATCGACTTTGCGATACTTAGAGGCCAAATTAGACCTATGTTAAGTCATGCCCAGTTCAAAATCGTAGTAGGACGCCTAAAAAGGCATCGATAGTTTTGTATGAAAGTCGATGGACCTTAATAGCTCGTTTGATTTCACATGAAAATATCATGCGAAATTAAAACTTTATTGAGAGACAGCAAATTCGAATGGTTCAAACCACTCGTTGCGTCAGCGAGTGATATGATTATTTCAAAAATGCGACTTTTGTTTCGGGTTTCGTTCGAAAGTCAGTCATATCAAATGACGCAAGTCATACGACATCATACGAGCGATTTAAAAATGAAGCCCCTAACTGTTGTGGGCAAGTGATGCTTATCATCAGGCGAGCGACTTGCAAGTCTAGTCAGTTAGTTTAAAAAAACCTTTCAAGACCGAAAATCCAAAAAGAGACAAAAGACAAAACACTTTTTTCCAAAATTAGATTCTGATGCAAAGCACAAGAATTAATTTAATAATTACGTAAATCCTTAAGCAGTTTAATAACTTCTCACAAGGTAAGTACAATCTTAAAGTAGAATGAGACATTCGAGTTTCTACTTTTAATTAAAAGTAATATCTAATTTAATCTAACGCCGTACAAGAGAAAGCAATTTAGACGCGTATCGCACGACGTCTCTTTACCCTCGGAATGAGGTTGAGTATTACATAATAGGTAAATTGTTCTAATATGTTCTACGTACGTACGTATAGCTAGCCTACTCACGTTTGCAAAGAAGCTACAAAACTCGCTAAATAACCAAAAATTCATTGAACTCAGTTAAAGGTCATAGACATCGCTAGACTTGTCTGCTACTACGGATCAACGGGCCTATTAATAAGCATATTCCGTCTTTCTGTTTGTCCGTCCGGCCGTTTTATTGTCCTACCTTTGAAAGACTCTATCTTTGGAACCGTAATATGTAGCCCTTTTTTTTACTGTGTTTGTGTTATTATGGCGAATTTACTAACTAATAGACATACAATTCATGCATTTAAAAGCCCGTTTCCCTAAACCAACTATCTCGTTCGCACTTTATCAACGTTTTATAAATTTAAAAAAATCAGAGCGTAAATCTAAAAAAAATAAACACTCAGTTTGTTAAGGCAACAATGTGAACATTCGAAAGCTATTTATATGTTTTTTTTTTTTTTACTATGAACAAGATCATTTTTTTCGAGTAATTTTAAGGTAAAAAGTATAAATTTATTCATTTGTTTAAATAAATAAAAACAATATTTTGGCTCCATAGTCCATACTCCAATTAAAAAAAAAGTCGTTAGTATATTTAGCTAGTGTTAAGTTTTGTAATATTACTAGTAAACTAAAACATTTTACAATTAAAATAAGCCCCAGCCACAGTCTAACCCAAGTAAAGAAATTCACAGTCAAGTCCAAGCCACAACCCAGTAAAGTAGTAGAGAGTTTACAAGAGCCACTGTCGGAGATGCCTAGAAACACAAACAAAGACACGAACCGCGCGCGATATTTAAATTCTTTGGAATCAATTTTAGTCATAAATTTAAATGCAAACTTACTCGATTCAGCTAAAGCCGGTAAACTAATTTCACTCATTTTCACCTGACAATAGGTTTAAAATAGAACGCTAAATATAACTTCACTTTGTGAAACGTAACACAACTCCACATATCAGCTGTTACTCTTATAAAGCATAATTCATCTCCAGTTTTATAATTATGACGAAATCATTATCTAGACCTTGCTACTGAACCAATATATATTGACCTTCTATAAAATACTGTATAGTTATGTTATTATATAACGGTCGAGACTGACTCCGGACCGGCTTCGGAGCTATTAGATCTCCTTCGTCAGATTTTCTTGTTTTTTCTTTACTAGTTAGGAGCCGCAATTTTAAAAGTAGTTTTTTAGGTTTTACTACTTTCGGTATGATACGTAGTATATGGGTTAAGATCAGATTATTTTGCGACCTATTGCCGATTCAATAAGGTCGTATTATGCGGAGGTTAAAGAACACGTTTCTTTAGCGAGTTTGGTAATATTATTTAACACTGGTGGCGCCGCCAGTAGATTTACTTAAAACTAATTCAAAAATATATGAATTGACTCTAAAAGTGTTGTTTTACTGTAAAATATAGTGTAACTTTGAAAGCGTGATGCTGAAACGTGATGCTGGAGGTGTCTTTGTCTTATACGAACCTTGTTCGTTTTGTCAGCTATCGCTTCATAAAGGGTTTATGTGCGGCCGCCATATTGTAGAAAAAACAAGATGGCGGACTGTAAGGTATGCCAAATGGTTAATGGGTATAGACTTAGACGAAGCAGATACAAGATCCATGGGTATAGATCTACATTAACCACCAGCTCGCCTGACGGTAAGCAATGCTGCGTTACTTCTTCTAAAATGACATGCTCCATGTCATTCTAGAAGAAGTCTATTCCCTCTATCTATATCTATAATTTATCTACTTTTTTTATTTCAATAATGTAAAACGGTCAACTTTGTAATTTTGATTAAGTATTTGTAGTTGTACCTAACCTAATCTCCGAAAATCATGAGTCGTTTTTGAAAATTTCTTCACTGATAAAAAGCTAGACCATCTCTGAGTGACTTAGGACTATGTTTTGTTTACTGCGCGGGTGAAGCCGTGGGCAATAGTCACTATTTAATATTGAGGTTCTGATATTTGTGCGAAAGTACAAAGAAGGAAAGGCCAAGATAGACTGGTTTTGTTTAAATGTGTGCGCAAGATAAGTTTATCAATGGTTTTCTGTTTCCTTCTACTAGATTTTACGTATCAAAGCAGCTGCTTTAGGGTTGTTGATCTCATTCCATTCAAGAAAATAACAACGCGTAATTATTATTTAGTTACTGTATTTCAAATAATTCATCCCAGAAACCGGGAGATGACATGAAATTTAGATAAATGGTTACACAATAATTAATATTTATACTAAAGTAATAACACAGGCCTAACACAATAATATTCTTATTTAATTTAGGTAATCACTTACGTAATGAACATTTTAATACAAGTACAAGTTTTTTCTGTAGTGGTAGGGCTCTCTTGCAGAGTCCGCCTGGGGAAGTACCACACCTTTGCCAGTTACTCAACCGCCAAGCAGTAGTGTGTAAGCATTACTGTGTTCCGGATTGAAGGGCAATGTTTCCAGCGTAATTACTGGGCATACAGAGATTTAACATCTAACATCACAGGGTGACGAGCGCAGTGCATTGCCGCGCATAGTTTTGAACTGTTGAAGTTCAAATCTGGGTGGCACTGAACTGTTATGGGCAAGCGTGACGCTTAACATCAGGTGAGCGACTTGCTCGTCTCGTCACCAAGTAACATAAAAAAAAATATTACCTACATTATGTTCTTTGAAGAGAACTAGTCATCGCGACACAGGGAATCCTAAAGCGATGACTAGTGATTGCAATAAGCAATATTGGCATCCCTAAAACATATAATAATACTATGTACCCGTATTATTACTTGTAGTAAAATAAAAATAAATATTACTATTATTTCCATTTATTTATTTAATTACTTAAATTTAAGTTTTTTATAATATTAATATAAAAAATAAATTCTATAAAAAACCTAAACCTAGAGTCCCGCCGGCAGCGAGGCAGGGCCCAAGCTACCGGCGGTCAGGGCTGCAGAGTGAAGAACCTCGTGACAATGCGCGCCGTGACAAGGATGGCTGCCCTCTGCATCTCTCTGTTATTATTATTATTACACTTACTAACGCTTAAGACCCGGCTCCGATTCAGCCACCTCGTTCGGACTTTTTCAACATATATTATATAAAATATAGAAATATATTATAAGATATGATCATGTACACAATTTAAAGAAATGGATCATGTAATATCTTTAGAATACTATTGTCAGTGTTTACAATAATTTTCATGTCCATTATTTTTTAATTGCCGTAGGATGCGAAAAAATTGTTTTTTTTTTCTTTTTTTTTTTCTTTGCCATATTAATAAATTATAATTAATTGCTATAAAACATTGGCGATTGTAATATATATATATTTTTTTTAATTCTATAATACTTGTGTTAAAAAATATGCGAACGAGACAGCAAGAGGCGGGCATTTTTGTAGTGGTAGGGCTCTCTTGCAGAGTCCGCCTGGGCAAGTACCACACCTTTGCCAGTTATTCAACCGCCAAGCAGTAGTGTGCAAGCATTACTGTGTTCCGGATTGAAGGGCAATGTTACCAGCGTAATTACTGGGCATACAGAGATTAAACATCTAACATCTCAGGGTGACGAGCGCAATGCATTGCCGCGCATTGTTTTGAACTGTTGAAGTTCAAAATTCTGGGTGGCACTGAACTGTTATGGGCAAGCGTGACGCTTAACATCAGGTAAGCGACTTGCTCGTCTCGTCACCAAGTAACATAAAAAAAAAAAAAAAAAAAAAATTAACATAAGTTATGGCCTCCCCTGGCTAGCCAAGTTGTTAGTTACATCGGGTCTAATTTATTGCAAAGATTTGATGAATGTTCGTGACATTTGCCGAATCTCTATCAAATGTGGCCACAGGCTAGCTTCGATTAAATTAGCACTAAATAATTCACTGGCTACATCGTATATAACATGTACCAATCGTTAGTTAGTTTCCGCAATATCGATTTTCAATTTACATAAGTTTTTCAAGTCATATGAACATTTTCTGTCTTCCTCTTACTGTGGCTGTTTCTTCTTCGGCATTAACATGGATACAATTGTGACGACTGAAACAAAAAAATAAACAATCAAAATATAAAAAAAGCTGTATATCGGGGAGCCGAAAACCTAATGTCGTCCTCTCTCCCTAGCACATATAGTATTATTTTATTAGGTAAATTTATACTACCGAGTGAAAAAAAAAAATTAATTAAAAATGTTTAGTTTTTGTTTGTTAAGTTGTATATAATATAAGAATCAAACTTAAAATTTGAATTTTAAGTTACTAAACTTTTATAAATATTTGTATGCCCTAAAACTTGTTCTGACTACTGACTACTTACTACCTACCCCATATTTATAGACACAATCAATATATAATAGAATACATACCTATCAACATCCCAGCCATTGTGAAGAAGGGGAAAACACAGCCCATGTCCAGGAGTATCGGAAACCCGATGTTGCCACTCAAAGTACCCAGGCGACCTGTCATCATGGTGCAAGCCAGGGCAAAAGACCTGGCAAAATAACAGTTTGTTTAAGGCGAGGACTGATCGTGATTTGAAGATCGTGAAGAGTATTGTCCCGCTCAAAGTTCTAAGGTTTAAAGTTGAAAATCACATATCATACTTGATCAGAAAACGGTGAATTGTAGTTTTTCATTGCTTTTTTGCCGATTATTGGAAATATACAAATCAAATAAAAAAACTACCTGGTTCGCCGTATAAACCACTAGCCTGGGTATTTAATTTGTAAAAGTAAATTTGTAGTTACCGCTGAAAATTCAGAGCATTTGATTTCAGAAGGTTTTTTCAGGGGGTCATTTTGCGATTTTTATTTTGTAACCAAGACAGATTTTAGATATTTTATTCGGTTAAACGTAATTTCAGTTGTATTTTCTATCTGCAGTATTTTTTACACATGATTACGTAATATCGTCACTTCGAACAAAACGCTGAAAAATGCTACTTTTTGTTGTTTTGCGATTGGACCTCGCCTTAATACAACCATATAAAACTGAATGATAGGAGCAAACATTTGATGATGAGCGTTACGCTAGTCTATATTAAAAGTACAGTGCCAATAAGATTTGTTTCAATATTTTTATCAATTAGAGTAAATTTTATGCTCGAAATACTAATAACACTTAAGGTTGAACCTCGTGAAGTAAGTGTGCCTACAATACATAAAGGCCGGCTTACCTAGAAGCTTACATAATTTCAGTGTCACTTACATAAAGTAGGGTTTTTTTAATTTTTGTATTAATCAATTATATTTCTTGTTACAGGTGAGCAATCATCGTATTGTATTAAAACTAGTGAATATTGTAGGTAAGAATTTTCATATTTTTTATACGAGTTTCAATAGCTAACAACAGGTCTGTCATATTTTTTTTAATAATTCATTTGTCAATCTTACTTAAAGGCTTTATCTCACTCTATCGACAGTAGAAAGAGCAAAAGAAAATTCAAGGTTTACTGTTCTAAAAAAAACCCGGCCCCAACAAACCCGTTCCGAGTACAGTACAATATAACTTTATTATACACCAAAAACAATTAAACTTAAATATAAACAATAATAGAAAACCGGTAGTATAATGGGCGGCCTTATCGCCTAAAGCAATTTTTTCCAAACAGGACAAAATGGACAAAATTATGAATGAAAACAATACGGACATATGGAGGTACTATACTTCTTTTATGGTACTCGGTGACGAGACAGGCATGTCGTTCATCTGATGTTAACACGCTCGCTCATAACAATTCAGTGCCACCCAGAAAAGTTGAACTTCAATAGTTCATAGCCATGCGCGGCAATGTACTGCGCTTGTCACCCTGAGATATTAGATGTTCAATCTAAATAATTACGCTGGAAACATTGCCCTTCAATCCGGAACAGTATTGCTTGCACACTACTGCTTGGCAGTTGAATAACTGGCAAATTTGTGGTACTTCCCCAGGTGGACTCAGCAATAGAGCTACTACTACAAAAAAATAAAATAAAAAAATGTTATATAAATATTTTTATTTATTTTTAAATAAATTATAGTACTAATAATGTAAGAAATTTTATAAAAGACGTCTTAATGCATGCTATACGATGCAATGCACGTGACAGGGGCTCGATTTTGGAATAGGTCGTCTTAGATTTTATGTTTAGCCTGCCTACGCTGCGTCTTCCGGTTCGTGGTCGCCACTCAAGAACATGACATACACAAATATTACTTAGAAGAATTACGTACATTACTATTATAATAGACATATATGCCGCTCAAGCAACGGAGATAGATAGCAACTGGATTGTGTGTGGTAGGGCCTTAAGAGGTTTTTATCTTCTTCAAGTATTCAAAATTAAAAACTGTTTATTTCACCAAAAAGTAGTAATTAATAATGTTGTAGCGCTATTCCCGAAACTGGTCAAGTCCCGTAACTTGGATTTAAGGGACCCCTTGGACTCGGGTAAGTTCTAAAACTTCGACCAAAACCACCCGGCGTCGTCTTAGTAGACGGCTAGCGTTTCCCAAGCCAACCTGCCAAGCACTGGCTAAAACGGCAACCAACCCTTTTTCCAAGGGAGACCTTTGTCCAGCAGTGCAGATGATCTTGGGCATTTAAGGCCTTCCTGGCAATTAAGCTATATAATTATATATATAAGTACCTATATTATTACCTTATGCTTGTAGGAAAGAACTCTACAACCATAGCTTGGTTCAAGCTCTTCATGACTTGCAGCATCGCTGTGTCCACTGCAAACAAAGCCACCATGGCCACCTTCGAGTTGGCCCATCTCAGGCCTAAAGTAATCCCAACACCTAAAAGTAAAAATCGAAGTAATAAACATGCAACTTGCTTCATCTTTCTAGCATGGAAACGTACTCCATTGTGTCCTGCTGCATTTCTTAGCATCTAACAGTCAGTGTAAACAAACCATATACATATTTTTAATATTGAAGACACTACACATTTTGATGGAATGTGTGCGGAATGAGGCCTTTAGGAGACTATGGTTTAATCGGAGCGAAATCACTGACGTCAGATTTTGTAACTGCATCCTGGCCAGCCCCGAGTCTGACAAAGCTAAAGTTTTGTATACGTTAGTAGAATTAGGCCTAAAAAAATATTTTTGTGTTTTTATTTCTTAAGTCTATATATATTTTTTGTGTACAGTGTGAATCACAGCGCGATGTGGTCGCTGAGCGACAAAGCCCTTTAAATAAAATTTAAAAAAAGTGTTTATTTTACTCGGCTTGTTATAAAAAAAAAAACTAAATCATCTATTACGAAGACTTAACACACCTATAAGTCCTGCAGCGATTTGCAGATTCTTCTTCCCGACCTTGTTGACCAGCACTCCGGTGATGAAGTACTGTGACAGACACACTAGCGCGATGATCATACTGTTTATGTACGTTTCTTCTCCAGCCTTGTTCTGAAAAAGAAGACCAACTGTTTTGAGATGCAAGGTCACATTATTACCCTACTGCTCAAGAAGGAGTTTAAGTGTTTTAGGGTGTATGTAAATATGTCACTATGGCAACAGGTCTCGGGAACAACTTGCGATTTGCAAATGCCCCTTAAACTAAGGGGAAAATTTACAAATCCGCTAAAAGACCTGACGTGTCGTATGGATCAGAGTATTGGTCCACTAAAGGAGAGCGTCAAAGGAAATTGCATGCAGCGGAAATGCGAATGTTAGGATGGACCTGTGGACAAGAATGGAGAAGATTAGGAAGGAGTATGTTAGAGAAAGTTGGAAAGTAGCACTAGTGACTGAAAAATTAAAGAGTGGTAGACTATCCTGGAATATACATATCGTGAGAAGAGAGGACTGTCATGAGGCTAGGAGGTGCCTAGATATGATGGCGAGGGGCAGCACCGAGAGAGGGCGACCTAAAACAGTGTGGATGAACTATGTAAGAGGGTGTGAGTGAGAGGGAAGTAAATGTCGAGATGACAGCTGACAGAGTGAAATGAAGAAAGGATACGTGCTGTGCCAACTTCACCTAGTGGGATATGGGTAGGAAGATGATGATGTCAGTATGTATATAATTTATGTTTGTGTATTCCTACATTACCTCCTGTAGGCTAAAAGGCGTAACCGATTTCAAAAACTTTTCTCCTTTTCTATACAAATTACTAAATTTGTCAACGTCCAGTAGACCAATTCAAAATATGCGTTATATGCACGTCCGGTTCGAGCGGGTCCTGCTGACGTAAGAGCCAAGGAGTCATTGGATTCCTCCTTATGCCTGAACTGACATTAGCTACATTTTGCAGTCGGGTTTTTTCGTTTCTTATATTTATAATATTTATTTTTCTGAGTTTTGCACAGACATCAAGAATATGTTGACTTTAGTATGTATAGAAACGTAATTCGTAGCTTGGGACGAGGTGACGCCTTATCATACATGTCGTGACCTATAAACAATATCACAGTTTAGACAATAGTGCCATAATGTCTGGCCAGATCTGTCAACTTGAATCCGTCTACGGGTCCAATCTACTTGTAAGTACCTATTTAGCCAGAGACGAACTCTGAACCATGTTTGACAACAACCACAGAGCAGATATAAAGAAGAGATGCCATAAGAACATCAACGTTTGACCTCGCAGCAATACGCGAAGAACGCGCGTCGTGAGAAGGTCCGCGCTGGACCGAAATCTGCAAAGGTGAGCTGAGCAGAAACGGGTCAAAAAGAATCAAAGAACAGAATGTACACGAACTTATAAAAATAGCCATTTCTTAGCTTTATCAGAAATGCACCCGGCTAAGTGTCAGGGACCCTATTCGGAGAAATGACATTTTATCTCGGTCACTGTCTCTCTAATTTAGAATTTAATGGGAGTGAGAGTGACCGAGATAAAATGTCATATCTCCGAATAGGGTCCCAGAAGTGAAACAGAAATCTCTTCATAAATAGTGGGCGCATTTTGCCATACCTACCTATATAGTTTCACCCAATCTAAAACCCAACTTTATCAGTACTGCAAAACGTAAGGTTAAATAATGTTTTGTTGAATTGAGAAGTATCTACAATATTGACGATGACGGCATGTTTCACTCGGAATCAGAGTGCACTATTGGTAATGCCATTCTGAAATCTCTTCATAAATAGTGGGCGCATTTTGCCATACCTACCTATATAGTTTCACCCAATCTAAAACCCAACTTTATCAGTACTGCAAAACGCAAGGTTAAATAATGTTTTGTTGAATTGAGAAATATCTACAATATTGACGATGACGGCATGTTTCACTCGGAATCAGAGTGTACTATTGGTAATGCCATTCTCCTCTTCCATTTTTATCTATTCTCCATTTCCATGCTACCAACATTACCTGATTAATGTCCATCTATATAGCAAAGATTGGGACAGAACGTTAAGTTGATTTGACCGAAAATTCTGTGTAATCCGCTGCTAGGATGTCATAAATGTTTGTGTTATGAGTTAGTGCATCACATTATGTTTGTTTGTTGTTAATCAGGTTGTCGACTAGTTTTTTTTGTAATACGCGGGGGACTTTTAGAGTAGGTTAGGATGTTTAAAGCTCGACGAATTATTTTTGTACACACGATAATGATAATAATTGTATTCTGTTGACATATAAGTTAAGTTATTGAAGGTAAATTTAAAAAAAAAAGTTTCTTTGTAACATTTTTAGTATTGCTCATTTACGGCTTAAATGAAAATATGTTCCTTTTGTTAACTAAAATAAAAGTAACTTAAATAAATATAAAACAAATTGTGAAGATTATTTTGCAGAATTTTCATTGACTTTTAATGGACCGGATGTCCGGCCATTGTCGATAAGGTGCGACGTTTCGCTCATCGCGCGAAATTCAAATTTTCTTCTTTTTTTGTCAATTACAGCTTACTCATCGTGGATTTATTGAAACCAATTTTGCGCCAATAAATAAGCTGTTTTAAGAAATTACGGGTAAAATGATCTAGACCTAGATTTGGTTTAGCTACAAATCTCAGAAAGCTGATTTTCATCTTGGTTTTTGAATTAGTGACAAATGTACGTATACTAGCTTTCAACTTGAATTTTTATTTGATGAAATTTCTATTTACTACCGCAAAATTAGTTTTCATGAACCTACGATGAGTAATTAAGCAGTAATTGACAAAAAACGCAAGAAAATTTGAATTTAGCGCGCTGAGCGAAACGTTGCACCGTAATATCCATAGAGTCACTAAAGAGAATACATACGTAGCCCAAATCGAAATAAAACTTATCGTCAAGAGTATCTATGGACTATGCGGGTCTATACTTTATGGGCATCTTGCACGTGAGGCACTCAGCATGTGGAGCTTGACTTTTAACTCTTTTCTCGGTAGATTGAATGTTAAAAAGAACAAGCTAAAACGTTTGTGTTTGTGTCTTTGTGACGAGGCGAAAAAGTCGCTCGCCTGATGATAAGCGTCACGCTTGCCCATTGCTGTTCGATACCACCCATTGCATCGTCCTGCGCCTCTCTAAGAAGATTATTAAATCTCTTTATGCTCCATAATTACACTGGAAAAACTGCCATTCAATCCTGAACACAGTAATATTTGCACACTACTGCTCAACGGTTGAATAATTGGTAAAGGTGTGGTACTTCCTCAAGCGGCATCTGCAAAAGTGTTTTACAACACAAAATAATTCAGAATGTTAATACAAAATAGTATAGTTAATATCTGTGTGCGTTGTGCAATCAGCCATATTATGCCATTTAAGTTTTAGCTTCGGTAACATTAATATCTGTATTACATAGCCCTAAGTAAAGTCTAATCATAACTTGGTCTGCATACTCACCGGAACACAGACGTCTGAAGCCGAGGAATTGCTTCTAGTTTTCAGATCGCTTGTGTATATATCCAGCATCGTACACATATCGTTATCAGAGTCAATTTTGTAGTGTTCAATAATGGTTGAGAGTTGAGGAAACCATAGACGTAATACGTTGTATCTAAAAATTATAACTTTTATTTCATAACTAAGCAATTTTTTTTATTTTAATTATCTAGAGACCATTAAAGGTCTATAGATAATCCAAATGTTCAAGCCCACTACCAGTTGGCAGCGTACCCAGCATGCTAGCGGCATTACTGCGCTGAATGGCAATGCTTATGCGTTGCGCCACAAAAAATAAATAAATAAATAAACGCCAGCATTTTGGTCACGCGGCGCGTCAACCAGGCGCTCTGATAAGTTTTTAAAATTAAGATGAGTCTCTACTTCAAACGGCTTTGAATGACCTATTATGCACTACGTACTAGATATGACACCGCTCTACATTGCAATTTCGAATTCGAAATCTTATTCGCATATATATGAACGGTGTGACTCATATACAAACATATATTTATGCGAATAATAAATCACGCAACGAGTTCAGGCGAGTGACTCAGAGAAGTATGGTAAATAGGACGTCACTTCCAGTTGAGTATGTATCACACTAATAATTAGAAATGCGAAAGTTTGTGTGTAAATGTTGAAAAAACTCTGGCTCCTCCGCTTCTCCAACAGCAATATGTTGCTTTTTGAGACAAAATAACTGAACTGATTTTGATAAAATTTCACAATTACATGCTTTTATTTTGCTCGCCAGCGCGGGTTGTCTTCGACTTAGTTCACAATGGTATATAGTACATTTGTACGCACCATGGAGTCGAAACCATTAGTAATGCTTATCTGCATGGTGGTTACGAAGTAATAAATATATCAATGATGGAACTGAAAAATAAACTTACAGTGCAAGCACGAAAAACGATACCAATCCTAGCATGGAAACATAAACAACTAATGGCTTATGGAACAGTGGCTTGGCGTTTTGTAACCCCACTGCTATCTGCTGTACAAAACCTTTGTTTTTCTCTTCGGTGTCTTGACTCGGAATGTTTTTCCAAATATTTATGTACTGGAAAGTAAAATATAGCACTAAGAAGGAGGAAAATAAGAACATATAAATAAGCTTAAAGCATAAACTCGCCCGATCCGACAGCTCCCGCAAACAGGAAGTATTCAGTATTTGGTATAGGTGCCGGTTACCAAAGGTTACAATCGTACACCGACCTCGCCGGCGTGATCGAAGATTCCCAGGATCTGTCCGAAGATCGATTAGTTTATCTCCAAATAATCAAACGGATACTAATAAAACCGCTAGGGCCCCAGAGCACACCCCTTCCGGGGTGCCAGGTTCATACCGCAGTCGGTGCCCTTGCGCTAGACACCCTCGCGTCGTAAAAATAGTTTTAGGGCTCAACGCCTTTTGCGTTCGCCAAACTCCGGTTATAGCTGTAGAGGTCGTTACAGACCAACAGCTTCGTCATCCAAAAAAAACAAAATCGCAATACTCAGAAAGTCGGTTTACGTTAAAGGTTAAATGGTTTTGCATTTTTGACTAGCCTTGTGGCGCAGTGGGAGGATTTTCGCTTTCTGAACTGCACGTTGTGGGTTCGATTCCTACCCAGGAGAAACATTTTGTGTGATGAACATGGATGCTTGTTTTTTGTCTGGGTGTTTCTATCTACTCTATGAATGTATTTAAAAAAATATGTATTATATTGTAACTTAAAAATACATTGTAGTTTTGCACATAAACATGCCTTATGCCTTTTATAAAAAGCGAAAATGCCTGAAATAGCTAAATCCAGCTTACCGGGTAACATTCAGCTGGATTTCCCGTATTTTCTTCGTACATTTTTATCAAAATGTCTCTTGCTTCGTCGTATTTTTGCTTTGCTACTAGATATTTAGGACTCTCTGGCAAAGTGAAGTACAAGATGAAAGCCCCAAGTGACCACAGCGACATCGCGAAAAGGTAGAAATTCCATGCGTGGAGAACTGCAATATAATGCAAAATGTATTCGTTTCTACCCGACTACGAAAAAGGAGGGTTTTATGAGTTTGACCGTCTACGTTTACTGAATTGACAGTTTATAAAGTCGCAATAGTAATATTGATAAAAATCCTACCACACCGTATATCTATCAGAAGAAGTAATGTAACTTATTATCTTCTGCTTAGTTATATTATGTTTGTGGTAATGTAAATGAAAATTTGCTCACCGCCTGTAATGAAACCTGTATTTTATCATTGTAAAAAGTCTGTGTCTAATTAATGTTTGAAAATCCATTCCAAATTAATCTAGAGCCTTTTATCGAAGAGCTAGCATTTTTATCCGCAAAATCTTAAACTTCTGTCACTAAAAACCTTCTTGCCTAAGAACCACCCCATAGCAGTATATCCCCTAACCTTAAAACCTTTAACCTTAGAACCCCTGATTTTAGGACCCTATCCTTAGAACTCCTAAGATAAGCACACCCTCACCTTAGAACCTGTAACTTTAGAAACCATATCCTTCGAATACCTTTCCTTAAAACCCCTGACACTAGATACCCTAGCTTTAGGACCTCTAGCCTTAAAAACTCATTCTAAAATAAGTTCATAATAAGGATATAGAAAACCAGCACTTACCAAAGCGCCCGTTAAACGCTGACCACGTCCACTCCTGAGTGAGAATCGCCAGGGCCATGGCTGGTGATATGATCTGGGCCATAGCCAGGAAGGAACTCTGACAGAGCAGCATTCGGTCTCTGATACCTTTGTGGCAGAACTCTGATAGAAAAATCACAAGAGCACTTATCGATGTGGAAAAACTGAAACGAAAATTAAGGTAACATTGTACCAAAAATTATCAGAAGAAGCTACATTTCTGGCGGTAAAGCTCACATATCTCAATAAATCTTCAAAATTAAACGAGAATTATCTGACAGCTAACTGTATTCAAACTAATATTGTGTTTCAAGCTATTATTATTGTGACTTCGAAAAACGAAAATTCTTAATTCAATTCAATTTCCATACTTACAACATGCCTTCAAAGAACTTCGCAGTTACCAGCACCTCGTACGTCTGACTGGTCCCCGCTACCACGCAGAATATAAACATGCCTCCAAAACCAACTTTCAAGAACAACTTCCTTCCAAAATTATCCGTCAGGAACCCTGCGATCAGTGACGTCACGAACATACCTAAAAATAAAGGATAGAAAGTAATATTATTAAAAAAAAAAAAAATACCAACTGCAAAATGTAGTGTATAACCACTCTGCAGGCCTAGCATGGGCGCCAGGATAAAGTTATATCCACCCGTTTTATCTTCGCGTCAACGTGACAAAGCTAGAATATGGATACATCCGTCTCGTTCTCGCGGGATAAAAATGGTAGACAAAATTTTATCCCGGCGCCCGTATTAGGCCTGCTGGACATAAAGATAATTCCAACGACACATCACTCGTCAAAATCGGTCTAGACGTTTAGGCTATAATAATAGGAACCCCCAAACATACATACTTACATCATACTTATATACTTACATACACTAAAAACATCACCATCCTTTTTAGGCAGTCCGGTAGCAAGAATAAAGTTGCGTCGATTTTGTTGGTCCGTTTTCTAATTTAATAACAACAATTTTTTTTTTTTGCCTCACAAGCTAGGAAAGATTCTATTTATCATTCGAAATCTGAGTGCAAAAGTGCGTTTTATCAGCTAACGAACCTTTCGAACCTTTCTGTTCTATAATTTCCTATACGGCCTGTCCATTGAAATGCATTAATATTTATATCATGTCAGTGCGTCAACTTTATTTTTAGAACTAGTAGTTCGCGGCGAACTGAGACCTCGCGAACCCTATATCTTTACAACCCCTAAACCGATTCAGCTCATATTCGAACTTAAAAATTGTATTGAAATGAACTACTTGCCTACAAAATTTCATGAAGATCGGATCAACGGTTCGCAAGTTATCATCGGACAAACAATACACACAAACATAACTTCGCTTCGCTCGGTCAATAATCGCACTGGCCAGCACAACGACTGCATGAAAAAAACTTTAACATTTTCTTCTCTTTATTAAATTCACTTTCCATCGTCCTAGCATTTTCCTCGCTGTAGTGAGGTGAAAAGTTGTGTGTTTAGTTTGGCAGTAAAGTTATTCTGAGTCTCGTACTTTTGAAAGTAAGTGTACTCCCACCAAAAAACAACTCTGCAGTCTTGCATAACAAATAACTTTACTATTTCCCTTACAGTGAAAGAGGGACTAAACTCCAGAATAGGGTCTGAAATTTCATTTCGATAGATATTTGTATCGCAATCAAAGATGTCTGCCTACCACTATGGTGGAAAAACTAGCAATGTATAAAATGTACGCATATTTTAACCGACATTCCAAGAAGGAGGTAAATGTTTTTATGATGTATGTAACTATGCAAAGGGTCTAGTTTGTTTGTTCCTCTATATTACATTATTTAGCCTAAACGGCTTGACCGATTTTGACGTGCGAGGTGATAAAATCCTCTATATGTCCGGAGTTTCAATAGGCTTCATTTCGCAGCCGGGTTTTTCCTGTCCTTTTTAATAATAATCAAGAAATAATTGAGCACCTACTTATTTCTAGAAACAAAAATTTGAAGCTTAAGCGAAATAAGGTCAATTACAATTAATATTCCATAATCGTTTTTGTTACAATAAAATGCTCATATAACCGTTTTTTAACGCTAAGTAAATATTCCAAAAACGTTTCACCCACATGATAAAAAGCGGTACATATCCGCAAAAAAGTTCCAACACTGGTTAAACACACATCAAGGCGTTCTTTTTATTCGAGAAGTCTTGCGTCAGGCTTTGGTGCCAAAACAGGGCCTTTGAATGCCGTATCACATACCCTTGACGTAGCTTTGGACAGTTTCCGGCATGTGAAATAGGGACTGCCACTGTTAAGCACTGGAACAGTATCTTAGCTTTATACAAACACTAGTTGTTACCCGCGACTTCGTTTGCGCCGTCATAAAAACAGTATCCTAATATGTCCGTCTTTGTGACGTAGGTACAGTAATTCCGAGATCCATTTAGCCGTTTAGCCGTGATAACTCGACAAACATCTACACAGAGAGACAAAAATAATTCCTATAGTTCGCTAGATGGCGTTGATCCATTTTTGTGCATTTTTTGTTTTGTATGGACTGACAGTTGTAATGTGGGGAGTTCTGAATCGCGCAAGTAAAGTTTTTTCCTCCAGAAGAACGTATTGACTGCCCCGGTGGCTCAGTTGGTAGTGAACCTACGTTCTGTGCTTGGGGGCGTGGGTTCGATTCCCATCTAGGACAAACATTTATGTGATGAATATTTGTGTTTGTTCTATGTCTGGGTGTTAATATCTATATAAGTATGTATTTCAAAAATATCTATGTACGTATATCAGTCTCTGGCAGCCATATTACAAGCTTTGCTTAGTTTGGGGTCAGATGACCGTGTGTGCAATAATGTCCCAGATATTTATTATTATTATTATAATTATTTATTTTGATACCTCGAAGCTTTAGTGGTCTTGATACGACTGCGGCTATATTCCTCTAAATTATAATATTAGTCAGTATTATAAAAACTGCTTGAATACAGAAATACAGAAAATATCTTGTTAAAATACAAGTCGCCGTGCCGGGCAGGGGACGAGGTAATTTTCGCGCTTACAATTAGGCGGCTCAAAACACATTCATGGAATTTATGGAGTAATATTTTCGTGAGAGAAGAATAGATAAAAAAGCTATCTAGCGGTTTTAATAATATGTGGCTACATACTCCTAACTATGTAACGGTATAAATTTTAACCTACATACAAACTTCCTTGCAAATCAATCCAATTGATGGGTACTCAAAGTCACAACATCAAAAACATCAAACCGACTTCAAAATGTAATCCTATGGTACTCCAGACATCAAGAGGATTCCAAAATTACCCTACTCGTCAAAATCAGTCAAGCCGTTTAGGCTACAGGAGGTATTAAAGGAACACACAAACATACATGCGTACAAACTTACATACACCCCAAAAACATTACCCTCCTTCTTGGGCATTCGGGTAAAAACAAGGTAGATGTAGCAAGGGGGCGTGGAACGTGAAAACGCATGCCTGTTTTAAGCCATTTCGTTTTTAGTCGAATTCACCTTGGGGACGGCTTTGCTTCTTTCGTTTACCATCCATCTTGAGCTGCTGATTGATGTTACGCGACTAGACTTGTAGACCAAGAACTATATAAACATTTCACGCTATTCGATTTACACCAAAGCCTCAGGCGTATGTCAAAGTCAACGTCAAACTCGATCGCTGTCAGTTGCAATTGGTTTACTTCACTCCGGTCGGCCATCTTATCGAACTGCTCTTTTTAACCAGCAATCGTCGTGACGGACAGGTTAGTACAGTATTTTGGTTTAATTTGAATTTGTGTGGATTTGCGACCCGATGTTTGTTAGTAAACGTGCTAAATGATATGTGAAGTCGTTTAATTCTGACCATCTCTGAGGTGTACATCAAGTGAAAATAACAATAATAAAGTCACAAAACGCGACGCAGCGTAAAAATTGCAAATTTTAACTATCATCCAGCAAGCTAGAGAAAGCTCACATTCAGAGCGTCTAAACCTTTGGCGCAAAATAAACTCGCATTTGCGAAGTCACAGTCATGACCCAGGGTACTGGCTTCATTTATCATGCTGCCGGAATATTCATACGATCCTTCGCAAAAAGGCCCATCAATCGCAGTAGATGAGCCAGTATTGAATGCTCGGGTCCACTTATGGCGTATATTTGTTTTGGGTGCCTCCAGAATATGGTTAACCCTTGAACTTATTACGTACTGGACAAATAAGTTGACAAGAAGTAAAGAACAATCACGTCTTAAGGCGTACATCAGAGAGTAAGTTTAGTAATCAGATAGTTAGTAATTTATGAATAACTAGCTGTTACCCGCGACTTGGTTCGCGTGGACCTAGAAAAGAAAAGTAGCCTATGTCCGTCTCCGACCCTTAAGTTATATATGTGCAAAAAAACAGGTCGATCCATTCAGCCGCTTAACCGTGACAACGCGACAAACACGCAAAACAGAGAGAGGGAGACAGAGATACAGTTAGATAGTTTCGCATTTATAATATTAGTTAGGATGATAGAAAAGGGTGTTAAAACTAAGAGAGGTTTGTGACTTAGACATAATTCACAGTTGATGGCAATGATTCTATTGAAAAGTGTACAAAATTAATTTTAGTCTAAACAATTATATTTTTTGTAATATTTTTTACTGGTACCGTTTATAGAATGACCCTTGAACAATTCAATTGTATATACACAAAGGACAATTTTGAATAAATTGTCGGGTCCGTAAATTGAGATTGAAGGCTGAATTTGATGTTCTGTTACAAGACTATAATGTTGATATGATACATGTATCTTGGAATATGATACGTTCAAACGAGGACTGAATAACCGACACAATGCGGTACATTACATAACGGGATTCTGCTTTGCCAATCATTATTTTGTCCCTACGGGCAATAATAATAATAATTGTTTATTTTTGCTACAAGTAATAATATGGGTACAAAGTATTATTGTAATACTTTATAATTTAACATTTTATTTTATTTCTATTTGACTATATTGACATATGAATCAGCACTTTACTGGCAATGCCAGTATACCTACTGGTCGATAAAATGTAATTTTATTTCAACATAACAGATTATGATGACTTTTTTCACAAGATTTAATATTTTCCTTATAATTATGGTTACTATGAAAACTGACGTGGTTTTGATACATTTTGTTTTAATAAATCGGGAATACTCACGTTAAATTGAGTCGGTTATTCCGACTATAGTTTCGGAACTATAGTCGGAATAAACGACTCAATTTAACGTGAGTATTCCCGTTTTATTAAAACAAAATTATGGTTACAATTATTATCTACCTACACGTACTAAATTTAGCACTATAGTTTTTATAGTCAAGGTATAAAAGTACCGTGATGTATTTACTATTAGGGGCTGTAACATATTTACGGAAGTTTTTGTAGCGGAACACTAAAAATGCATAGCCGTTGTTAATTGCGTAGCAGTGTTTAGAAGATGACTGATTCACTAAAAGGATACCGCAAAGTGTCTATCGCTTTCGGTCCTCCCGCTAGGGATACTGCGGTAGTGTGGTCTATCCAAAGCATCCAAGGGTACCTTCGTCACTTGTCTAACCTTTCACCCCTCGGCTAAAGCAAGGAATTCGACGTGAGATAGTCCCTGAGCTTGTTCTTGTGATGTCGACCGTAATCTTTGAAGTACTTAGCCACAGTTGGACCCTCGCGCCTCGATTTCCTCGGGTTTCGCACTACGTTTAAAAGTCGAGATTTCTCATCTATTGTGATTAGTTTTGGTGAAATATTAAGATTTTTTTTTTCTGTCTAAATATTTTTGTTTATATCTTACTTATTGTTACTTTGTTCTTATTGCTATAATATTCTAAACATTTTTTTTTTATTTCCAACCCATTTTTATACAGTATTTCATTTAAAAAATCTGGTAGCGTGCTTTCATCCACTCCAATGAAAAACTTATTACACTTAAAACTGGATTAACCAGTTAATAAGGACACGCATTATTAACTGGATAACTATAAAATAGATAATTCAATTATTTTCCTACTTTCATTGCGCCAGAATTGCCCGCGTGCTTTTGGTTGCGCGGATATTTAGCGCTGAAAATGAGAACACGCGCGGCAACATTACTAAAAAATATTGCTAAACACAGAAGGAATTGGCCTCCCGAGTTATAATCAAGCCAAAAATTCCAAAAATAAAGGAAACCTTATAAAGTTGCAACATGACACAGGATTCAAAACAAACAAACAAAAAAAAAAGAGCTGGCCAGCCTCAGTCGTGAGGCTGAATGCAATATTTTGACTAACCGGGTGGCTTGGTAGGAGGATTTCCACTTTCTGAGCTGTAGGTTGTGAGTTCGATTCCCACCCAGGACAAACATTTGTGTGACGAACATGGCTGTTTGTTCTTTGTCTGGTTCTATGTATTCTATGTAGGTATGTATTTACAAAAAAAATGTAGTTACGTTACAAGCTTGCTTAGTATGGGGCTAGATGGCGCTGTGTGAAAAAAAGTCGACCATTTTTTTTAAAACAATTTATTCTGTGTGTATAGATAGAAGGTAGCGCTGGAACTCTGCGCTCATTGACTTAGCAGTATTATATATATATATTATTATTAATAATGCTAGTGACGGTGTGCGGAGGCAACATATTGCTTACCCACATAAGGCGCAGCGTTCAACAGTCCCTTTTGCACTAAATCCATGTTCAAATCGCAATCAGCAGTAGGCAGCAGGTAAGAAGTGGTATGTGACACCAGGACACTAGCAATGCTTCCGAAGAACCCTACGAATATCAGCCTGAGGTGGAACCTTCCGAAAGAACAGGCTCGATAAGCATCTTCGATCTCTTGCATTGGGGTGAGATAAGATGGTGAGTCATAGTCTGAAAAGTAAATAGAATAGTAATATAGACACAAAACTGTCAACAAAATTTGTAAAGGAGACGTCAATTTAGCGTTAGACCTGGAAGTAATTAATAGCAGGGTTTTTTTTTTGTGCATAATTATAAAACTAACCTGTCGTAATAATATATAATAATTAAACAAAATACTTAGCCGGAACAGACCCAAATTTTACTTTTATTGTATTATCTCTATTCGCGCTGTGACAGTCTATTTCAGATGATCGTAAGAACGAAAGTGAGTCGTCGGCGACGATAATGTATTATGGCTGAAGCAAACGCAATTTAATATTTATGTTATGAGTCATGTCCGGGTCCCCCATACTAAGTCCCGTAACTTGACTGGGCTAAGTAGGCAAATAGCTAATGCGAAATTCAAATTCAAAATCATTTATTGTCAGCTGTGTTTTAATATTTAAATATTGAAAATATTTAATTTAGTGGCAACACCTACCCTTTTGGGCAAACAACAGAGTAAGTATTGATCAGGTAGATCAGTCAATAATACATTATAACTTGATTGATTAAAGAAGATAACGTTAATGTCATTTACAGAATTACATTTAAGAATTACTTTTCAAGTTCAATTAACACCAAATTTGGTCGAAGGGTTGTGAAGATTTATAGGGGTTGCGTGTCACGGTTCGGGACAAACTAGTTATATGTTTAAAAAAAAAAAAACAAGTATTTATTATGGCTGCCCTAGCCACCAGACTGGGCGCTAGTCCACACCAAAAAAGTAAAAACAAGCTTTAGATAAAATATGTATAAGGTTATTTTAAATTTGTGTGCGTTTTGAAATATTTCCTTTTCATATGAAAATCACACTAATATTATAAATGCGAAAGTTTGTGTGTAAATGTGTATATGTAAGTAGGTAAGTATGTAAGTGTGTTTGTTCCGGATCAACTCTCTAACGGCTGAACGGATTTGAATGAAATTTGCCATTGTCATTGTCACCTAAAACAAAAGATTTTTGCTACGACTTAGGGATTTGATAAGAAAACGCTAGTTTCATCAAAAAGTTAGGAAAGTTTACTAACTCTCTCTATTGCACGGACGAGAAACAGAGCGACGGCTATACAATTTCAAATATCGGCGCCAAAACCACTCGGCAGGACTATCCTCATAGGTGTGTATTGGTTAAAGTTAATATTGGCCAGTGTAGTTGTAGGACTCTTCTGCGGAGTCCGCCGGGGAAAGTACCACACCTTTTCCAGTCATTCAACTGCCAAGCAGTATATTTAAGTTTAAGTAGTAAAAGTATTTTTTTCAGAATTGTTACTTAGTAGTGTGCAAATATTACTGTGATCCGGAATGGATGGAAATGTTTCTAGTGAAATACAGAGCATAATAACATCTAATATTTCAAAAGTCGAGCGCAGTGCATTACTGCGCTGGGATGAACTGTTGAAGTTCAAGAATCAGAGTGCTACTGAACTGTTGTATGCAAGTGTGACGCTTACCAACAGGCAAAAAATGGTTATGAAGTAGGTACTTATTTGTTGGTGTTAAATGTTAAGACGTACTGCATTTTAATCGCAGCACTAAGCCATCTGATAAATTTAAAAAACTGTTTTTTTTTTTCTTTTAAATTTGTCTATAGACGTTTTGTACTTAGCCGGTATCAATTTTTGGAATTATTCAAATGGACGACAACATTTCACAACAAAATGAAGTGTCAGTCACAGTCTAAGTCAAGATCAAGTAAAGAGTGGCATCAGAAACCACAAACTAAAAACGATTCATATTACGTAAGCAAGGCTGCTCTCGAAAGGTTTGTTCGTAATGAAATACCCACGACACCATTATATCTTCAGTGACAGCTTCCGTGACGTCAGATGAAACTATTGTCATTACGTCCTCGAAGATAACTGCGTCACTGAGTTGCGTTCGGATGTTCAGCAGGTCTCGCACCGCGACAAAATCTTTTCTACTCTCTCTGTCGTGCGAAAGTAAGACAAACATGTCCATAATCGTATAGCTGTGTTCTGTTTTCAGAGAAGAATTTGTCACAGTGGGACAAAATCGCAGGGTTTACTCTTTCGTTTTTTTTTTTTTACAGGAATGAACGACTTGAATTTCATAACCTCACATTTCAATATTGTTTTGTTTTAACAAAACAAAACAAATTTTGTTTTTAACAAAACTTGACACTGGTTAAATACATTAAGTACTTATGTGTGCATTGTGCAACCAAAAACCATTAAAAAATACTTGGTTGTCAAAGCTTTCTTCCAAAACGTCAGTGTTTTTTTAAAATGCATTGAATTATTTTCCAATACTTTTGGTATTTTGAGTTGTGTAAAAACGCATATTGTGTAAAAACGGTGGATTTTTTTATTAAACGTAACGGTATTTTGTTGGTGATTACTGAATAGTATAAATAATGTCATAAAACGTTACTTTTCGTGTTGTTTCATAAACTCCATAGAAACCTTGAACTTTACTCGAGCATGACTTGCATTTGACCGTCACTTGCTTTTCTTGACTTAGATTATGACTGAGACTTGTTTTAATTGTGAAATATTTTATTTCATTTGAAATATTACAAATCTTGACACTGGTTAAATACATTATGTATGGAGCCAAAATATATGATAATAATAAAAAACTGGTTGCCCACTAAGAGTGCGGTTTAAAATGCGCTCACAGTGCAAACACCACTTACACTGCTAACGATCGGTTTAAATTATCAGTACGCTCACAGCGCGCCAACAAATTAAACCGATCATTAGCGTGCTTATGTCAGATAGTTTCATTTTTCAGGTTATTTGTTTCAGTGTCTCATAATTTGATGGTCACAGTTTAATTTCTGTCTTCACAGAAGGCCGCGTGGCCTGCATTCAATCCATTTTATTCTATAAAAACAGAGAATATCGGAATTCACAGATGACAATTTGAATTTGACATTAGCGCACACAGTGCACTACCTCATTCTTGTGAGCACCGTGAGCACGCTATAATGACGTCACTCATGACGACATCTGGCTGACAGGAGCCTATAAATGCGCATCTTAAACCGACTGTTTGCACGCTGACAGTGCAAATGGTAACTATGTGCGCATTTTAAACCCTACTCTGCGATTATGAAGGTGACACAGTTGTAGTCTGTTACAGGCAGTATTTGTTTGACGGTAGCGAACGCTGTTAGCGCAAACATTTTTATACTCGGAGAGAGTTTCTGAACGCAGCTCTTGTTGTTTTGCGCTTGTTACTTTACGATAATTTGTCTCCTTTTTTTTTTGTACATTATTCTTATAATAACTTTTGTCACTATTATCGCACATGCCACTTACTTGCATCAGCATCCGAATTGAAAGTCGCTTCAATCATCTTTCCCGTTACGTCAAAATTTTAAAACAAATTCAACACAGGTTTGGTGTCATCGTTTCGTAATTTAGTGTAATAATAATAATAATAATAATAATTTCATTTATTTCAGACAACTAGGTCCGGTACAATAATATAAAAAAAATATAAATCACTTTACAAAAGCAGTTTTGACCATTGTTTTAGCAGACTAAAGGTTTATATTAAATTGTGATATATTACGGCACGAGTTATCTGTAATGCAAATAAATGATTTTCACGGAGCTGGTTAATAAGGAGCTTTTGTTTGCTCAGAGATAAGGTTGGTTATCGGTCTAATTATTTTGGTGGTGCATTCCATGCGTATTAGGTAGAGGTAAGAACATCCATATCATGTAATTATGTTGTCATAAGATAACAGCGGAGGTTTCCGAAAGAGTAATGTTATAATATTATATTGTTGTGAAATGATATTTGTCACTGTTTATTTTATTACAATCGACGGTAGTTGACCATGAAATATTGTTGTGAAATTTAAAAAAAAAAAAGTTTATTAAAAAAGTTTATTAAGGAGCAATGTTTCGCACATCGCGCGAAATTTAAATTTACTTGCGTTTTTTGTCAATTACAGCTTAATGACTTATCGTGGATTTATTGAAACCAATTTTGCGCCAATAAATAAGTTGTTTTAAGAAATTACAGACTAATATACAGTATATAGTACACTAATATGTACATTTGAGTGAAGGAGTCACCATCGCAGTTTCTCAACAAAACCGACAGCCGCCCGTTTAATTTTAGTTCCCCCATTTAGCCGTTGTTCGGTAGAGCATGTTCTTAAAGCCCCAGGTGCTTTGCGGTCGAGTACTTAATTGAAGACTATTATCCTATGATTAATTCCATGGCTATAAAGCTATAATATAGCAAGGATATTATCCTTGTCTGGCATTGAAGTCGTAGTTGCAAGCCGCACTTATGAGACGAGGCGCAGACACAGGCGTTTTTCTTCAATGCAATGTAAACCTCAATGTCCTCTAAATACGATACAAATAATGCTGAAGAGAAGACTTATAAATGACTAGCTGGTAGCAGCGACTTCGTTCGCGTGGACCTAAAAAAATGTAGCCTACGTCCTGCTTCGACCCATAAGCTATATCTAAAAATTCAACTCGATCCGTTCGGCTGTGATAATGCGACAAACACCCAGACAGAGAGACAGAGGTACTTTCGAATTCATTATATTAGTTAGGAAGTTAGGATTGGTAATGTTAGTATTGAAGTAATGACATAGTAGAATACTTTTTAACTCCTGTAGGATAGAGCGAGATAGATTTATATTTTTCCATTCAGACCTCGCAGCTGCCAAATAATATGAAAACTTTGCAACTTTTCGTATCAATGGGATATCAGAGTCGAACATGGATTTGCAAACTTATGGTGAGCAAGTTCTGTAGTGTATGAAAAGTATTACTTCTTAACTCGAATCTGTATTGGACTTGGAAACTTTACAGATTGTATTTTTTGAATAAGTTTGGAATGGAGTTTTGTATTCGTGTTTCTGGATGAAAACTTTGCAAACGAATATTGTTTTGTATTAGTCGTTCAAATTCTTTATAGCTATTACGCATATAGTTTTCTTTATCCCACTGCCTCGTACTTGCTGCCTATCTGTCCTGTGCCAATCGGGTCCAAATTCGACCCGCGGTTTTGCAAATACTGTCAAACCATCTCGCTGCCGGATGACCACCGCTCTGCTTACCTTGCCAATCTGTCACTACACATAAATAACATTATAGCTAAAGAAATACCTATCTACTATATACAATTTTTAAACACATACTAGGTTGGTCCAAACGGTGAAGTCAATCCGAAAAAATTAGATTCCTCATACCAAGGCCTTCGTGAAATTACCCCATGTATGTCCTAAGAATTATCGTAGTTTATCAGTTATGTTTTTTTTTTCTCTTCGATTTTCCAAATGAACGGCTTAAAATATTCTAATTTTTTAGGGTGGATTTTTCGAAGATGGACGAAGGAGAATCTTTAAAACACCATCGAAAAATCCACCCGTAATCAGTTTGATTTTTTTTGAAGCCGCTCATTTGGAAAATCCTTATAAAAAAACAGATTGACGTCATAATTGGTAGAACCAACCTGTAGAATCAATAGATATTTGTATAAAGAATTTAAATTATCAAACTAAATAAATGTGGACAAATCAAACATTTGGATCTTTAAATAATTCAACTGTTATTTTTATGTAGTAGGCTAAGTAGTTTAGGTAGTTGTAGTTTGTATGTATTTTGCTTAGTTAATAAAGGCACTTAAAACACACAAAAACATTATTCATAATTTGCTCTACTTTTGTCCGAAAATATTTCGCTAAAAATTATAAGGAAATCACAAATTTTCTCGTACTCTATTTTCCTGACGGTTATAAGTATTTTCTTACGAAATATTTCCCTCTTTTTATTGATAAAAATAGCAATCCTCAAAATAGAAGGGAACTTTGACACCTACAAATAAAAACGTATTCACGAAAATGTTACCTTTTTATCATGATGGTCCTCCGTGCCCGTCCTTCGTTATCTGAAGAAAGAACGAAAGGGTAGTGTAGGGAAGTACACTCAGCGACATAAATAAAACGTGCTAGAATTGCAGTCTGGTAAGTTTTTTTTTTTATGTTACTCGGTGGCGAGACGAGCAAGTCGCTTACCTGATGCTAAGCGTCACGCTTTCCCATAACAGTTCACTGCCACCCAGAATTTTGAGCTTCAACAGTTCAAAACTATGCGCGGCAATGCACTGCGCTCGTCACCCTGAGATATAAGATGTTAAATCTCTGTATGCCCAGTGTATGCCCGCTGGAAACATTGCCCTTCAATCCGGAACACAGTAATGCTTGCACACTACTGCTTGGCGGTTGAATGACTAGCAAAGGTGTGGTACTTCCCCAGGCGGACTCTGCAAGAGACTACTACCACTACTAAAAGTATGGCTAGTGAGGTCAAAAATTGTTTTGCCTACTGACTTTCAGCCAACTAAGTACTCTATTACTTTGCTGTATGGCAATTAAGTCTCAGGTAATATAGTGGTGGAGCAAACGCCTGGCTATGTTGGTAGTACTGTATTAATACTAGCATCATCAACATCATCATCATCGTCATCATCAGCCTCATCAACAGCCTGAACAAAGGCCTTAGACCGCCACAAACAACGACAATTTGCAACTTGTATCCAACTTGTGTCCGCAACTTTCCAAATGTCATCAGTCCACCTAGTGGGAAGCCTACCTACGCTGCGTCATTACGGTTGCCACTCAATATTTCCTTTCTCAATAGTTCCTTTATTACTCATAGGTTATCGGTTCTTCGAGCGATGTGTCCTGCCCATTGCCACTTTAGCATGCAACCCTTGAAATCTACGTCGTTGACTTTGAGTTCACTGCCGTATATCCTCGTTCTAGATTTTATTGCGTAAAGAAACTCCGAGCTCTCTCCATTGCCCGCTGTGCGACTGTGAGTTTCTCCAAAAGGCCAGCTGCTGTTAAGGACCACGTCTCAGTACCATATATCATCACTGGCAACAAAAACTGGATAAAGGCCCTTGTCTTGAGACACTGCGGCATTTTTACTACAACCATAAACAACTTGAACCCCTTAGCACAAGATCGACCAAGACAGTAATTTTAAATAAAAAAACCAACTTTTCAGAACAGAACCATTCATTTAAATTTGTCGCAGTCGCTTAACTATCATAATCAAGACTATCTTGACGCCACCCGTGAAATACTTATCAATGTGAATTTTCTATGGCTAACTGTGGACTTCTTCATCAGTTCCACTTCAGCAAATGATACTTTCTGAATGCAAATGCTTGACTTGTTGATGAAAACGCCAAAATCGTTATATGTATGCCTATAATATTTTACATAGTGAGGTACACTAATAGCGCGGTAGTAATATCTAGGTTTGCATTGAACAGAATTTTGATTGATTTCCTGGGTTAGATGTAATTAGCAATTATTTGGTTTTTTGACTACCACGCGCTAAACCCATCTCTTTTCATCTGCGCACGAAGGTGTATAGCGCTATCTTTCTCTCGAAACATAGTCTTCTACCTTCAAAATGGCGCTTTGAATTCGGCTCCGCTGCTGTGCAGTTTGTTTACAGCTCACTGTAACCTAGCAACAAGTTTCGCCAAAGAGTGCGCAAGCAGATGCGAAAAGTAACAGAGTAAAAGAGATAAGTAGCTATAATCAAATCTGTCTTAAAAGATAAATTTCGCGGGTCCATTTTAAGGGCGCTTAAATCGTTTTCGAATAAATTTCATGTACCTTACATTATAGTGTCAGAGGTTGTATTTTGACCTAATCTTTTCACGAATGAGTATTAACTTTTCAGAAGTTTAAAAACTAGCAAATCGTAAACGAAACGAAGGACACAGCTAGTTTTATTCTTTACAATCTATTTTCATCCTAAGAACGTTTTCCCCCATCCCAGACACATTGTGAATATTTTGAAGCGCCCTCTGCAATAGAGTTACGAGATCAAACATGTCCCATTAACTTTACATACGGGATCGGATTGATATCGCGGGTCCTTAGAAATTGAGTCAATGGATTTTGTGAATAAAGGGTTCAGTAGGACTCGATTCAAGTAGTTATGTACGTATGACTTAAGGCGAGGACTGATCGTTATTTGAAATGAGTATTGTCCTACTCAAAGTTCTAAGGTTTAAAGTTGAAAATCGCATATCATACTTGATGAGAAAACGGTAAATTGTAGTTTTTCATTGCTTTTTTGCCGATTATCGGAAAAAAAATAAAAAAACTACCTGGTTCGCCGTATAAACCACTAGCCTGGATATTTAATTTATAAAAGAGAATTTGTAGTTACCGCTGAAAATTCAGAGCATTTGGGTTTTTCAGGGAGTCATTTTGCGATTTTTATTTTCTAACTAAGATTTTAGAAATTTTAGTCAGTTGAACGTAATTTCAGTTTTATTTTCTATCTGTAGTATTTTTTGCAGCTGATTAAGTAATCTCGTCACTTCGAACAAATCGCTGAAAAATGCTTCTTTTTGTTGTTTTGCGAATGGAACTCGCCTTAACATAACTACTACGAACAGTAGACCTCGCGAGCACAAACTTTTTTGCAAAAACTCAATTCTACAATTTCATAGTTTTAGATTTTTCGATTTATTTTCGATTTTAGATAGTAGGGGTATTTCCTCCAATTGGCAAAATTTGCTTTCATCTGTCGGTATGTTGGTATTCGCGTACAGGTTGTATTTTTCAACCAATCTTGAAGAAACTTGGTATGCAGGCTCTAGAATTTTATAGTTTTTTTTTTGTCGTCGGCGATTTTTGATTGGACGGGTGTATCCCCTAGAAAGGAGCGTGGTCCGTAATTTGCTGCGGTAACCTAAAGTTAATTTAAACTATTTTGCTGCAGGCAGCAAAAAATATTTTCATTTTAGTTTAGTCTAGTCGTACCTCCATGAGCACGACGTGGTCTTCTGTAATTGGGGGTGCACCCAGCTTGATGCCTATGTTTCATAATGTGAATGTAATGTGTAACTTCTGTTGGGGATCCATATTCTATAAAATAAAATAAAAAATAAATTCTAGCAGAAAAAAAAGTCGAAAATAGCACTTAGTTCTGTAATAGTATAAGGATTCTTTCGTATATATTCATTTTGTAAAGTTTTTAGTTTTTATATTCAGTTTTATTTGATAAAAAATAATTGTAAAATTTGATAAAAGTCACGGACCCCGGAGGCCAAGGAACAAAACTGTATAAAAAAAACTATAAATATATCTACCAAAAGTGTGCCCTTATCTTAGTGTGCTCTTGTGTGTGTGTGTACCCTTATCCGTCCAGCATCCATGCATCTTCCAACACAACTGCCAGCTGTCGCCCCAGCTTATTGCCATTATAAATTCTTCGACTTTAATCCAGTACCGCTCGGAGCGCTTAATATGCAAGAAGTTGGCTTGCGCTCTGATTTAAGAAATAGCCTCGGAGTGAGGTCGTGTTGATAATGAATCGTGTGCAAGCTTGGAAATGAAGATTCCGTGTGAATATACTGGAGAGTATAATATTATGTATACTATAATATTTATTATCACACTAATAATACAAATGCGAAAGTTTGTGTGTCAGAATGTAACAGTGTTTCTCTATCATCATCATCAATCATTAGCCAGAAGACGTCAACTGCTGAACAGAGGCCTCCCCCAGCAAGCGCCACACCGAACGAAAACGTGCCATTTGCATCCACCAGTTGCCCGCGACTTTCACAATGTCGTCACTCCACCTAATGGGAGGCCTGCCTACGCTGCGTCTCTTCTGCATCATTTTTCTGTTCTCTTCTGCATTGCGTTTCTGTATCAGCCTTTTTAAAATACCACTGCTGGGATGTCGGCCTTTTCTCGAAGGGTGATTGGGCCACGCTGGCCCAGTGCGGGTTGGCGAATTCGCATACGCCATTAAATTTCTTCTCCGGAAATATACAGGTTTCCTCATGATGTTTTTTTTCACCGAAAAGTCAGTCTTATATATCCGTACGTAAGTTCCGTATAACTCATTGGAACGGGCCCGCCCGAGTTCGAACTCTCGACTCCATGAATATGAGGCGAGCGTGCTCCCACTGAGCTACTACAACTTCTGAGCTACCAAGACTTAATTCTATACATTTACTAGCTGCGCCCCGGCGTTTTCACCCGCTGTTCTACAGTCCGAATATTCCGGGATAAAAAGTATGTGTGTTAATCCAGTGTATAAGCTACCTCCATACCAAATTTCATCCAAATCCGTTCAGTCGTTACGGAGTTGAATGGGAACAAACATACTTACATACTTAGACGCTTAGTTTGTATATTTAAGTTTAGATTATAATATATTATAGTTTTGAAATTTTATTTGTAACTGAAATTGGTTGATTGGAAAAAAGATACTGTTTTTTAGTTTGCATGTTTGCTTTGTATTATAGTAATTAAACTTTACTCTTACACACAAACTTTCGCATTTATAATATTAGTGTGATCCTAAAAACCGAGATCAAACTCTACATTTAATTTGTTGAAGTAAAACCAAGGTCAGTTAAGCTCGTTGTGTGATGCAAACGGTGAAATCGGCCCTAAGTATATGCCTTAAGCTCTATTCGGGCAAAGTTCGCGCTGTCAGAATTCAAAAAGATGAAACGAAGAGTTGGATGGAACGTGAGAACCACACCTTATTGCCCATTTGAAATTCAAATAGTAGGCAAATTGTTCGCTAGTTTCTGCGAATTAGGTGGTGTATGGATCGGACGTTTGTTTGATCGACTCGAAAAAGGATTATTTTCAAACTAGCGAACTGTTATTGAGGTGATGTTCGCACGAGTTCTTAGTCAATATTTGAAAACTTTAATTTCGAATGTGCTTATGCAGGCCACACTTTCCTTTGATTAGTTAATCAAAACATATGTGTACCAATACCATTTTGTTGCATTAACAAGACAGGGTCTAGAATTTTCCTCTTGAGGATACTACGAAAGAGAACAAACCCGTACTCATCATAAAATCTCATCACGTAAGATCCAAAGCTCTAAAATTCAAATAAGCCCAGATCTCATAAATACGCATACTCACAGTATTCGTACCCTAATTAAATGCCTCAAGTGGACCTTCTTAAATTACTCTAAGCTCGACCGTACTCAATTGTGCCAAACCCTTTAACTTACAGTTTTGTATCTCAATTTCAGGTTTTTTTTCACAGTTTGTTCCGGGTTTTTGGGTGCCGAAACGTTTGGGGTCGTCGTGTGGCGCAACAATTTGGGTCGGAATTCACCGACGTTATTAAGATGAGATATATTGCTTGCACCATATACTTAGAATAAATTTAAAAAATATATAAATACTAAACTAGCTTGCCCACTTGCTTCGCTTTTAGTATAAAGTCGTGATTTCTCCATTCGGGACATCGAACTAAAACCACACGACCTTATACCTTTACTACTCGACTAGCCTTGCGGCTCAGTGGCTGGATATCCGCCTTCTGATCTATAGGTTGTGGGTTCGATTCCCACCCAGGACAAACATTTGTGTGATAAACATTGATGTTTGTTCTTTGTCTGGGTGTTTCTATGTATTCTATGTATGTATTTACAAAAAAAAAAAAGTATTTATGTATTTTATCATTCATCTGGTTCCCATAGTACAAGCTTGCTAAGTTTGGGGCTAGATGGCGTTTTGTCAAAAACGTCCAGTAATATTTATTATTTATTTATTATATTTACTTATATTTTATGATCGATTTTGCTCACAATCGAAATTCTTGTTTAAAATTGAGTACCGAATGTTTATACCAAATGTTATAGAAATCGGCCGGTGAAAGGCACGGCAGCAACTTAGGGACCGCGCTCTTTTCTGGGGGATACACACGAATTATTGTACAAAGAACCAGAAATCCGCTTAACAGCTTATTATTTTAAACCGAATAAAAACAACTTATTACGTAATTACAAGGTACTTTTTTTTAGATGACTTCATAATTCTCTTATTAATTAGCATCATCAGTCATAAGACGTCCACTGCAGAACATAGGCGCCAAATAATAATAATAATATAATAATATAATGGGCCTTAGAGCGCCAAATAAATTTTCATAATTATAGTTAAACCAAGTGTTACAAAAATAAAAATATCACAGCAAATCACACTTTACAATGTCGCCCATCGGCAAGTGACCGCCCGAAAAGGGCTTATAGTACTCATCATTATGAACAACTTTTACTATGGGACCAACCCTGAAATCGAGAAAAAAATATCTGCTTTTCCATAAAAAAAATGTCTATGTCAAATTTTGATTGCTTTTTCTTCTATTTTTTACGTTTTTGCCACCCAAAATATTTGTATAAAAAAAATAAAAAATTCTTTTGAAGATTAAATTCCTTTTTAATTAAGAAAAAAGATCATTAAAGTACTAAACGCGTGTAATCTAAAACCACTTTTGACTTCTTGTCATCATTAAAAGTCTTTATATAAAAGAATTCCTCAAACACTTCACCCTTTTTGTTAGCTCTCAACTCATTTTAAATATCCAATTTCGTTCTCTGGCTAATATTGGTGAACCACTTGAATTGAAGATTTCGCGCAACTCACAGGGAATATTTTTCAGAGATTAGGGCCAGCATTTATGGTCCAAACTCTATCGTGCTCCACTATCTACAGAGTCTACCGTATTGTAGTGGTACCATTTTGTAGTGGTAGGGCTCTCTTGCAGAGTCCGCCTGGGGAAGTATCACACCTTTGCCAGTTATTCAACTGCCAAGCAGTAGTTTAAACTTTTTTTTTTTTTCTTTCCTCCTGAGAGGATTTTGGTGTCGCACGTCTTATGCATTTGCCAGTGTCAAGTATACTTATATATTTTCAAGTTTTGCTAAATAATATCAAACAAGTCATAGTCACAGTCAAAGGCGAGCAAAGCAAGTCACGGTCAAGTCCAAGTCATGCTCCAGTAAAGTGGTGAAAACTTTATCTATGGAGTTTTGGAAACAACACGAAAATTCACGTTTCACGACATTATACCATTCACCAACACTCGTGCATGTTCACGAACACTTAACGGGTAAAAACTATCGTTTATACACATGAACCCTCGACATAACACAAGTTTTGGAAAATAATAAAATGACGCGACATGAATTCTTCACCTTCCCGCCAAAACTCCACTTTAAACTTGTATAGACGCTACGTTGATACATAATATAATTGATAGAACTCGAGCTTCTAACCACGTTACATGTTAGCATTTTTTATTTTATTTTTTTCTCTTATGATTTTGGCTCCGCACGTTGTGTATTTAGCCAGTGTCGAGTATTGTAATATTCTAAGTGAAGTCTATAATTTCACAATTAAAATAAGTCTCACTCATAGTCTAACTCAAGCAAAGTAAGTCACGGTCAAGTCCTCGTCATACCCCAGTAAAGTGGTGGAGACTTTACTAAAGGTTTCTACCTATGGAATTTTGAAAACAACACGAAGAGTCACGTTTCACAACATTATACTATTCACCAACACTCGTGCATGTTCACGAACACTTAATGGATAAAAATCCACAATTTTTACACATTAATACTTGAAATAACACAAGCTTTGGAAAATAATACAATGACGCGACATGACTTCTTTACGTTCCAGCCAATAAGCCCATGTTAGCATTTCACTGTAAATTCAACACAAATCAACAAACCAAACTCACGTATTCAAACGTCATTGCGAAAGTATCAGCGCGTATTTCGACGTATCAGACGAAATTGTGCGTTATCCACTGCTGTGTATGTTAGTTTATCTTGTCGTGCTCGCTTTCGGAGCGAGTGATGGAACGTTTGTAATGAATTGCTGACTTAACATTGTAATAGTGTAAAGGAGCGTGCTAAAATGTGAGATACTAGGGATGTTCTTGCTTACAGTATAGCAATAGTAGTCATTCTGAACTGTAGAGACAATGAATCAGTATCAGTGTAAACCAGAGACTTAATGCCTTACGCGCTTGAGATAATTTCGGTCACTGCCTCTCGCGTTAGAAATGTCATGGGAGTAAAATTAAGTGGACCAAGATAGAAACAAAATATTAAAATACTTTAACACTTGCAGATAAAAATGCACAAGACATGCTACGCCAAATTTCCTCAAGAGGAAAGAAATTAAACCGCGGTTTTTTTTTAACACAGCCGGCGCGCGGGCCCTCTAACCGGCCAGTAACTTTTAGCATAGTATATTTTCGTTCGTTCTCTTTGGTCACGGAACATTGTGGAATATTCATGTTGCTAATTCAAATCTCATTATTGCCTCTATGAAAGTGTCTTTACAAAAAACCCACCTACTTTAGAAAAAATACTTAGACCATGATTGGTATTGAGCAACTCGGTACCGGCTTGAACGGGCGGCCAGAGACCTGTGTTGCTTTTTGGTTATTGTGGAACCAATCGTAACTTTTTGAATGGCATAAAACTTTTTTTACCAATCACACATGAAAATAGTATTGATAATACAACTAGTGCATGAAACGATCCATTTTATCCGAGAAGTTTATCAGCCAGAGCCAAGGCCGAGGGCAGGGAGTAACTCGTGGAAAAAAAACTTGGTTCTTGTATCCCTCGTTTCGCTCAGGATTATATTCTAGAAGCCGTCGCTGCTCTCAGAATCCAATCCAACTCAGTCCCTCGAATTAAATTATCTTTTTTTCATTTCTATAATCTACTAGGTATTACTTCACAGTACCATCACTAGTCGTTCGAATGCGGTCGGAACGCGTCGCTGCATTTGAATGGCTCGGTTAAGTCTGGCGCTGCTTAATTTGTAAACAAAAGGTTTATTTGAACAGTTGGAACGAACTTGCACCAGCTAAGCAATAATTAAGATTTAAATATCTTCGCAAACGTTAATGTAGGACAATTAAACTCGGAGCTGGATAGTGTATATACGTGTCGAGACAGGCCTAATGGATTTTTTGGCCTAGACCAAAAGGTTAAACTCACAAAATAGATTGTAGGACTTACTGTTTTTTTTTTTACATCAACAGATTTTTGTGGAAAACGTGGAAATAAATTAATATTTAAATCAGTTTTATACGTTTTTTATTTGAAGGCAGAAGTGTGTATCCCGGAGTTTTGGCGGGAAAGTGGGAAGAAGTCAAGTCGCGTCATTATATTATTTTCCAAAATTTGTGTTATTTCGAATGAAATAAATGAATGTGTAAAACCCGTGGATTTTTATCCATTATGTGTTCGTGAAGGTGCACGAGTGTTGGTGGATAGTATAATGTTTTTGTGACTCCTCGTGTGGTTTGCAAAACTCCATAGAAACCTCTAGTAAATACTCCGCCACTTTACTGGGTCATGACGTTTACTTGACCATGACTTACTTTGGTTGACTTAGACTATGACTCGGACATGTTTTAGATGTGAAATATTTGACTTCACTTAAAATATTACAATGCTTGACACTGGCTAAATACACAACGTGTGGAGCCAAAAAATAAAAGATAAAAAACATATCCCATCAAATAGATTACAGTGGCTGCGAAGTAATTTATTTTTATCACTAGTTATGTAGTTTTATCAGTTAGTTATACTAATAATTATCATAATGAAGATTTTGCGTCTTTATGTTGAAAATTCCTTATTTAGATATTTTTATAGATGTATAATTTTTTTTTTATGGTAAATATACAAACGCGAGATTGTAGTTACCGTGATAAAATTATTTGTACCTACTTTTTATGCAGTAAAATAATTTTGTTTTTTTATTTTGGTGTCACTTGTTCGAGCACCTTTTTTAAAATAATGATAATGATGTTAAAGGTACTCCCGAAAGATACAGACGCCACATTAAGCGATAACCTAATTCTAACGTTAGGTACTCCTCAAAAGGGCACGAGAGCGTTAAGCATTTTTCAAATTAAAAAGAAAGGTCGGCTTTTAACCTACGCCGTAGATTTTAGGCGTTCATTTTTCAATGGAAGGGTCTATTTTTGTAAGACCCAGAGCGAGGTACGAGAATTAATGTTGTGAAAGATACTTACGGTTGAAAATGTAGAAAGTCTGCGTAGAAAAATTTAGAGCTGCTTTACGCGAACGCATGCAGATTTTGCTTTTACCCGACTTCCCATGAAGGAGGGTAATATTTTTGGGTGTATCTAAGTATAATATATTTTCGTGCGATCTGTCTTACGAGCGACTCAAAAATCGAGCCTTGGTCTCGTCAGCATAATAAATAAATATCTAAAAAAATAAATAAAATATCTTAAATAAGATGTTAAATCTCTTTATATTCAGTAATTTCACTGGAAACGTTGCTTTTCAATTCCTAACATTACTTACACACCACATCTTGGCAGCTGAATAACGGGCAATGCTATGGTAAAAATGAACCGCCACGAACCGGAAGACGCAGCGTAGGCAGACCTCCCACTAGGAGGACCGACAACGTAGTGAAATTCGCGGGCAACCGCTGGATGCAAGTGGCGCGTTGTCGTTCGGTGTGACGCGCTAAGGGTGGTGTGGCGCCTGTTCAGCAGTGGACGTCTTATGGCTGATGATGAAGATGATGATGACAGTCCTAAAGCCTACAGGCTAATAATTTAACGGCTATAACTCAAAACTCTGCCCGACATACTCATGCAAACTTTACGTCAAGAATTTTGTTTACATGTACACCGATCGTAAACCCTTCCAAACATCCCCGCAAATATGTATCTTGAAGTTCCCGTAACTCACCCCAAAGAGTTTACGTAACAAGGTATAGTTACAAGGTACCCATCAATTACAAACCCTTTGGGTGGTGAGATAACCCTTCTGTGAGTTGGCTAACAAGAGAGCTTGAATTTCATGTAAGGAAGTCTCTTTTGGTTGAGTGGCATACATTACTAGAGTTCATGCTACTAATACCTTCGACACGACTGTTTTTAGCAAACTATAAAGACAATTTCGAGAACTTGATCGGGGGAAAGCACGAACGATATCTCGGAATAACGCGAGCGCAGGTTCTTTTTTTTAATTGACGATGATGTTGGCCCATAATGGCCTCTAAAGCTTTGCCGGACTTGTGGCAAACGCAGAAACTTTTTCATCCAAAAAAAAAAAGGTAAGTAGTACACTACTTCATACACCCACTCAAAGTTTTTGAAACAGACAATTTACTCAGTTAACGTTTAAAAAGCTATTTATCCAACCTGCATTTGTACTGTCCATGACATTTCAATTTGTAGCTGCCTGGGGGATATTGCTTTTACCAAGATATACAAATGATGGAATTACTTTTTAGCATGCAAATGGACTAGCTTATATTGTTTACTATTGCCATATCTATTAGGTACTTACCTTCTTTCTACAGCAGCTAACTAGAATTACGGTTTAATCCGCTATCCTACAAGATCCATACATCATCATCATCAACAGCCTGAAGACGTCACTACAGAACAAAGGCCCCTTAGACAACTACACCAAATGACAATTTGAAATGTGCATCCACCGGTTTCCCTTGTATGTTCCATAGATATAATTATGTATACCGCCCCGCGGTTTCACCCGCTATTCTTCAGAAACCGATTTTTTTTTTCGGGATATAAAGTAGCTTATATATTATGTGTTAGTCCAGGGTGTAAGCTACCTCCGTACCAAATTTCATTCAAATCGTTCATCCGTTACAGAGTTGAACGGGAACAAACACACGCCGAAGTCAGCTATGAAAAAAAAGTTTATATAGTTTTAATTTCTTTTTTTTAAGTATACTTTTAGCATAAGATCTGTACTAAGTACGTACATCATGTACTAAGTACGTATATCATGTACTAAGTACGTATATTATGTACTAACTACGTACATCATGTACTAAGTACGTATATCATGTACTAAGTACGTATATTATGTACTAACTACGTACATCATGTACTAAGTACGTATATCATGTACTAAGTACGTATATTATGTACCTACTAACTACGTACATCATGTACTAAGTACGTATATCATGTACTAAGTACTACATAGCTTAATGGCTTTTAGCTCAGGAGTTGAGTGGGAACAGACCACACCTGCCACACACGCATTTTTATTATGATTACAGTTACGTTGGTTTATAATTTCGCCGCAGACCAGTTTTGCTTCGCTCGGTCCCTGTTAATGTTCACTTAATTAAAGTTTAAAGTGCCAGCCGCGGTTCAGCTTAGCAAATTAAAGTAACTTCGTTTGCTAATGCACCTGCGAAGCTTTGCACTGAGAGTATGTTTTGCTCAGAGACTGTTCGAAAATTTACCAAAGTTAGTAATTTAACTCAGCCATAAAAAAATTAAAGCATAGAAGTAAACATTTGCTTGCAACTAATATATGTTTTCGCCGTTTATTTTGTAGACCAGTCAGCGATTTGCCCTGATGCTGGAATCCCCTGCCTGAAGTAAGAGCCTACTAAAAGTGTACCTCTGGGCTCGGGGGTGGTTAGAACTTTTCTTTTAATACGAGCGACTTGCTCGTCTCGTCACCGAGGAACAGAAAAAAAAAAAAACTTAGCTGTGAAATTCAATTTGATTTTCTACCAAACGTGCGCAAAATATATTGTCACGTCTGACTAATAGAAATTGAAAATAAAAAAACCTAAAAAAGCTCACATGCCACGACGCCGGCCGGCTTTCATGATTTTAGATATTTGTCCTCCACACGCGTATTCGCTTTATTGTAAAGGTAAAGGTTACTTCACGATCACCTCTTGTCTATATATGAATTCTAGTATTTTAGTAAGTATAATCAGCGTAAATTAATACGATGCACCCGCCATTGATGCGTTCAAAGAGTCTAATTTTTGTGCACCGCCATCGCTCGTTGCAGAAAAAGCGACACAGATTTTACGGGTACTTTGACATGTAGGTACCAAGACACATGTTTAGGACATATATCAAGTTCCAGAACAAAATGCGGCAATATAAGCTATCTCTATAATATATTAAGCGCCATAATCTAAAGCACGTCGCGCCCAGTTTAAGGTGATAAATGCTCAGCTCGGCATAGTTATCGCGATGCTGATAAATTATCTCGCGGTGTTATGTGCGAGGTAATCGATATGACAGAGAGGTACAGTGTCTTCGTCTGCGAAATGCAAGAATTATGAATTTTGTAGAGGTAAGATTTAAGGTAGACCGATGACTTTGTGAAAGTCGCGGGCAACCGGTGGATGCAAGTGGCACGTTATCGGTCGGTGTGGCGGTCTAAGGGGGAGGCCTATGTTCAGCAGTGGACGTGATGATGATAAAGATTCTACTGCAGAGTCCTCTGGGGAAGTACCTTTTGCCAGTTATTCAACCGCTTAGCAGTAGTGTGCAAACAGTAATGTGTTCCAGATTGTGCCAGGTGGCATTGAACTGCTATGGGCAAACGTGGTGCTTATAATCAAGGGAGTGCCCAGCTCGTTTTATGACTCAGTTGTATAAAAAAAATATATTTTGTTCGAGCAAAGGGTAACCTATCGATGATTCGAAATTTTAGTAGTTCGATTTTTATTTGGCCGAACAGGGTTCTCTGAGTTGGTGTTTTTCCGATGGACATACATATTTTGTGAAATCTGGAAGTTCATTTTTTGGTGTATCATTCATTAGCTACAAGAAAGGAGAACCATATTTTCCGACTTTTATTTCCTTTCTTATAATATTTACTGTCCGAACTTTCGAAATACTTGGTGGAAATATACTTGGAAATACAAGGTTGCCTGGAAGAGATCGCTTTCAGCGACAAGGCCGCCAGTTGTTACACTAGGGGAAAAAATTGCTATCCTAGCTATGTGTAATCTGGTGTGAACAATACAGAGTTTATCTATCTATATATCTGTCATAGGATCATTAATTAGAGGATTTTATGTAATGTGCCCACGACTATGGACTGGTTCCGAAATAAATGATTTTTAATTTAATTTAATTTAATTAAGGCCGTGAGAATATTTTGACCCATGAACGTGGTACATTTTGACAAAGGTGCATTGATAATAATGATAATTAACCCCGGATCAATCAGACTTATACACTTTTATGTTCCGGGCCCTTAGTAGGTCCCTTTGACACCCTTCAGGTAACCCTAAAAAACGCTTCTAAGCCATTATATAGATCGTCAAGCATGCTCAATAATTTATTTGTAACAATCACTTATTCAACAGGTTTGGCCGGCCTTACACTTTAATAATAAATTCACTATTTCGGCCAACATTTTGTAAATAGCTACCCGATCCGATGGGAAACTCAACTCCGTTGGGTAAATTCCGGCTATCTGATAGGAAGCGGAGCACCCGACGTAGGGTCAGTAAGGTTTGATTTTAAATCATGCAACAATGATGCTTGTAGGACGCGTGAATAAAGTTCTCTTTATGTAAATATTCCAATATAATAATAACTAATCATTATAATAAGAAAACTGACGTGGTTTTGATACATTTTGTTTTAATAAAACGGGAATACTCACGTTAAATTGAGTCGGCTATTCCGACTATAGTTTCGATCACATTTCGGTTCTATAGTCGGAATAAGCGACTCAATTTAACGTGAGTATTCCCGTTTTATTAAAACTAAAATAACTAATCATGTCATAAACATTAGGAAACCTAGATAATAATATACCTACTACTTAGTTATAATGAGGCGTTTTCCAAAAAAAAAAAAATATAAAACTTACTAGATGGCGTAATAGTCATAGAATTTTATCTGTCATTGTCAATTCTCTCGAAAGTTATTTTTTTTTTTTAAATCTTAAATGTTGTCTCCACTCGTTGTGTATTTAGCCAGTGTCAAGTATTGTAATATTTCAAATGAAGTCACATATTTTACAATTAAAACAAGTCTCAGTAACAGTCTAAATCAAGCAAAGTATGTCACGGTCAAGTCAATGTCATACCCCAGTAAACATTAGTAAAGGTTTCTATAGAGTATTGGTAACAACATGAAAAGTCATATTTCAAGACATTATACTATTCACCAACACTTGCGCACGTTCACGATCGCTAAAAATCCACCAATTTTACACATTGCTTACGAGTGGTTTTGTTTCGTTAGACGAGAGACCAATTTCTGAAAAGAAAAAATGTGTGTCTGTGTCGTCGTAACTTGCAATAATAGAGCAGTGCATATATTTCCTACTGCTGAAACCTTGAAGTGACAGTGGATTGAAGCAACCAGGGTAGATGTAAACAGAAAATTTGTTTGTATTTTTCTTTTTTCATATACTTAGGTAAGTCCGCGTAACCAAACCAAAACCAAACCGAGAACTAAATAAACTAAAATAGCTGAAATAAAAACTTTAATATACATTTTTAACTATAAAAATAAATAAAGACTTAAGATTTCAACCCTCTAAATAGTCATTACGAAAATGAGACGAAGCCGTAGAGGCAAACTAGTGTTAACGTAAAGCTATTCATACCATACGTTAAAGAAAAACTCAACACAGACATCTTCGACGTCTTTCAACCCATGGAGCGATCAATCATGTGTGGGTTCACAACTTTGTTCCATAAACGGTGTGTGTATTGAATTGGAAAGACGTTTATACATCATAATGCTCACACTTCACCATTCGGGGTTGAGATAAAAGTAAACATGTCGTGTCTTCTTTAATGATTTTTAAGATGTTTTAAGCAACAAAAATACTAACATTATTTTTTATAGTTTTGATGTATAAGAAAGATGAATTTACTTTACATCCAAAACCTATATGTATGTATGGAAGAGGGTAGGTAAAAAGCGTCATGTTTGTTTATCGGATAGCTAAATAATGAACACACAAACATACATCCATCATCATCAGCCATAAGACGTCCACTGCTGAACATAGGCCTCCCCTTAGAGCGCCACACCGACCGACAAAGGGCTACTTGCATCCACCGTTTGCCCGCGACTTTCACAATGTCGTCGGTCCACCTAGTGGGAGGCCTACCTACGCTGCGTCTTCCGGTTCGTAGTCGCCACTCAAGAACCTTTCTTGCCCACCGGTTATCGGTTCCTCGAGTGATGTGGCCTGCTCATTGCCACTTCAGCTTGCAAACTCTGAAAGCTACATAAACATACATACTGACCCCAAAAACATTACCCTCCTTCTCGGGCAGTCGGATCAAAAGTGCCGGTGTGATCGATGATGGTAAAATAGGAACTAGCTCTAAGTTTAGGCTATCGGAACCCACCCATAGATGCTTGGCGACAGGTTTTTAACTAGGGAGGTAGCTACCCTTGCCCTGATGCCGGAGCACTAGAATACGGCATCGGTATTCCCTGCCTGTTGTCAGAGCTTACTAAATGGATCTCTGGGCTCGGGGGTGGTTAGAGGTCCACCATCCATCCTCTTACCACAATCTACCAAAGCGAGCCCGAGGAGGACAAAAGCGTCGAGTGGCGGACGCTGTTGTAGGCTTCGACGTCTCACGACAGCTGCTAGCTGTCCCGGGAGGAGCTGAAGCTTGGTGCTGGGGGCTCTGGTTTGTTCCCTTGGAGATCCCGGAGCCCTCGGTTAAGTACCAAGTATCTTGTGAAGATTTCCCACACGCAAAAAAAAACCTACCTAGCCTAGTGTTAAGTATCCTACCACCATGTTATGGTTTCCTCACGATGTTTTACTTCACCGGTATCTAAACTAATTGTCGGGATACGAACCTACGCCCAGCGGAATGCGATCCATACCATTGAGCTATCATTTCTACAAATTGGATTGATGCGTCAACTGCGTCGATGCTGTAGTGGTAGAGGACACTACAGAGTCCACCCGGGGAAGTTTCAAACCTAAGCCAGTTATTCAACCACAAAGTAGCAGTGTACAAATATTGCTGCGTTCCGGATTGAAGGGAAATCGTTCCAGCGAATTGACAATCGCAGTGCATAGCCGTGCATGGCTTAAATTTGTTGTAGTTAAAACTTATATGTCACTGAACTGTTGTGAGCAAGCGTGACACTTAACATCAAGCGAGAGATTTGCTCGTCTTCTCCCTCAGAATCATAATAAACCCTTAGTAAATAATTAAATAAACCATGCAAAGTTAATGGAAACTTATTTTTTCAGGTACGTCATATATAAGGCAAAAAACTTGGAGCCAAGTTAATTCCATTCCGCTAAGGTAATTTCTTATTTATTTTTAATACTGCTTTCTTCAAAAGTACTAGCTGAATGCGCCGCGTATCTATACCAACTATGTAAAAATTTAATTCTGTATATAACTTTCGTAGTGGCAACAGCCAAGCCACATTTCTCGAAGAACCGATAACCATGAGGAAGCACGACGCGGCATAGGTAGGCTTCCCACTAGCGGTCCACCTAGTGGGAGGCCTTCCTGTGCTGCGGAACGAGGAACCAAAGTGACCAATACAGCTTTTAGAGTTTCCAATCTGAATTGTAAATGGACAGGCCACATCACTCGAATAACCTATATGGGAAAGAAAGGTTCTTGAACCACTAATCTGAAGACGCAGCGTAGGTAGGCCTCCCACTAGGTGGACCGACGATATTGTAAAAGTCGCGGGCAACTGTTGGATGCAAATGGGAGGTTGTTGCTCAATGTGGCGCTCTTAGGCCTTTGTTGAGCAATGGACGTCTTCTGACTGATGGTAATGTTGACGTCTCGATCGTCTCGATTGTTATGTATATAGACATATTTGACAACCGATTGAAGGGATTAAGACAACGACGTTCAATTTCAGAAGAAATATGGTCTGCAAAAACTTGAAATAAATGCATAAAATATAAGAATGAGTTACTCTTTTGTAATGTTAGCTTAAATTTCGGCAATTTTTTTTATTTTTTATTTATAAAGTTTAATAGATGTCTCACTCCGAGATGAAAATTGTATAAATAGTGACTCTCGATACGTTGCAATAAAGTTAATTTTAGCGAGTAATTTTATTACAATAATAAAATAATTATTTACAATCTTTATCCAGTTTTTAAACTACGTGTCTGGCGAAAATAATACGCTTGATAGAAAATACAGTAATCAAAACACGAATAGCAATCCATTTTGCTCTAATATTTTATGATGAATTTTACTACGTGATTGTACTGGATAGTGGATATTCAATTTATTTTCTTTATTTTCATATGTATAGGTATAAAAACTTTAGATAAATCATTTTTATACGACAATTATTTGAAATTTAGCCACAACCAAGCATTTTTAACAATAACGATGTTTTTGTAGATAAAGAATTCGTAAATTTACAGTAACAGTCGTTGTCTATGATCGTCTATGGGCCACGTGAATCTAAGGTTTGATCATCTTGATTTTTGGCTTGACACTTCAAGCTCGCGGTCCTTGACCACTGGTCTTTTGGAGAAACTCAGAGTCGCACAGCTGGCAACGGAGAGAGCTATGCTCGGAGTTTCTTTGCGCGATAAAATCCGGAACGAGGAAATTCGTCGAAGAACTATAGTCGCCGACATAGCTTTCAGAATTTGCAAGCTGAAGTGGCGTGGGCAGGCCACATCACTCGAGGAACCGATAGCCGGTGGGGAAGAAACGTTCTTGAGCGGCGACCACGAACCGGAAGATGCAGCGTAGGTAGGCCTCCCATTAGGTGGACCGACGACATTGTGAAAGTTGCGGGTAGCCGGTGGATGCAAGTGGCCCGTTGTCGGTCGGTGTGGCGCTCTAAGGGGGAGGCCTATGCTCAGCAGTGGACGTCTTATGGCTGATGTTGATGACTTCCAGCTACTTGGTTACAGAACCACGGATGAAGGATCTTTAATTTATACTAGCTGATGCTCGAGACTTCGTATGCGATGAAGGTCGGCCTGCGGCATCGCCAAACTCTTCATATAAACATTGTCCTGACAATAATAATTACGAACACAACAAAAAAAAAACATCAAAATCGGTCCAGGCGTTCTCAAGTTATGGCGTGATCAAGGGAAATGGGGATTCATTTATATATATTACTAGCTGATGCCGCGGAAGCTCGACCTTCGACCTCGCTAAGCTCTTCATACAAACCTTGTCCCCACAATTACGAACACATCAAAAAGATAAATCATCAAAATCGGTCCAGCCTTTCTCAAGTTACAGCGTGAACAAGAAAAATAGGGGTTCATTTTTATATATATAGACTAGCTGTTACCAGCGACTTCATTCGCGTGGCCTTACAAAAAAAAATACCCTTAAGCTATATTTATGCAAAAATTCAGGTCGATCCGTTCTGTCGTTTAGCCGCGATAACGTGACAAACACCCAGACAAAGAGAGAGAGTTACATTCACATTTATAATATAAGTTAGGATGTAGATTTTACTGCACATTAAAAATATTAGGTGAGCAGCACATTTACAACAGCAGGCTCTTGATAAAAATATAGGATAGACACGTAAATAAACAAAGGCATGTGCTCTTTCAGTTTCATCTTGCTCTGATACAGTGTGAATGGCATCAAAATTTGTGCGTCAGTCTAAAGAGGCATGTACTGCAAGTTCACGAATTTGGTGTTATAGATTGATTGTAGCTAAATCCGAGTTTATTTGCTAGAAGACGCCAAAAGTAACAATTCTTTTTTTCCTCCTTTTGGCTAATTACACCGTTTTCGTGTAATCTATTTTATTTATTAATTTTTAGAGATACACAACATTGTTATTTTTGTTAGACGAGCCCTGTCCCCCACACTAGGATGAGTCCTGTGTCGTGGGATCCAGTGCCTTCCATTTACAAAACAGAGAAGTGATATTCGTAGTAGTCATGCAAGCATTATATCTAAATTATTAAAGAGCTTATGACACTTCCCCCATGCAGGCCGCCCAGTGGTGAAACCTTTACCAATGCGCACCTGTACCAGGTCGAAATGTCATAATCTTACTAGGGCATATAAAACAAAATTAATATTTAGAGTTTAATGTTTTCTCCCATGATAAAGACATTGACCTGTTTTCTGGCGGCGCAGGTAAGTTTAAATTATCGATTTGCAGTAAATTGTCTAGTATTGGCAAAGAGTATTTTTTTTTTGTTTTTACTGTAAATTCTAACTTATTCATACATTTTACTATGTATACTTATAAAGATTTATTTTTAAGTCGTTGACTGTAAAACTCGCTTCTTAATATCATGTAGTCTGCACCTATAATTGTGGTGACGTTTAGCCTGTTTCCATTGCTTGCCTCCTTCTTTGTTACAATGACGTACATCATGTTGGTGTCTATTAAATAAATAAAAACAAAATATTATAAATAGAGGATATACAATTACGGTACTAAACAAGAATCTCAAGTTCAAACAGGATTTACTTATATGTGTATATACTTGTGATGTAGGTATTTGTTTGTAGGTACGTTGTATTACATCCGACTTTATTTGCGAGAAGACGCCAAAATAGAAAAACGAAAGTGGGAACAAGAGTCGCAGCTAGTAAAAATACATAATTCAAGTCCTACAAAGCGACTCGGTCACTAAAACAACAGAAACTCCCAAAGCTATCTCAATATTAATAACACGCTTCATTTAATAAAGACGTGAAGTAAAATAAAAAGAGGCTAGAGCGAACTTCATAAAAACTCTCGAACATATAAATATAAGATCAAAGGACGTCTGAACAAACTTGGACGCAATGGGCGGGATCCCTAAACTTATAAAGAATTCGGTATTTGCAGTTCAAGCAAATTGTATTAAGTTTGGTCCGACGGTAATAAAAGAGCCATCAAGTTGAGTTTGGCCGCTTGAGATTTGTGTTCAGTAGGAAATTGATTGGAATACCGTTGCGTGATTTTTGGTCGGTACAACGTGATGTGACGTACATGGTGTCTCGGCCGACTTATTTATTTTTTATTGTAGTGACTGACGCGACGAGCAAATCGCTCACTTGATGTTAAGCGTCACGCTTGCCAATAACAGTTTAATGCCATCCAAAATTATTGAACTTCAACAGTTCCAAGCTCTGGGCGGCACCGCACTGCGCTCGTTACCCTGATCTCTGTATGCTCAGTAATTTCGCTGGAAACATTGCCCTTCAATCCGGAACACAGTAATGCTTGCCCACTATTGCTTGGCAGTTGAATAACTGACAAAGGTGTGGTACTTCCCCAGACGGACTCTTGCAAATGAGTCCTACCACTACTAAAACGCCTTGGTCTGGGACGCCACCTGTGTGGACACCTTGGCACCGTCTCATGCTAGCAGTTCCCCTCGGAGTGTTGAAGCCGGGGCCGAGGGAGCCCAACTAAATAAACATAGGAAGTATTCACAGCTCATCATCACATAATTTTTTTTTTAAAGATACGGTGGACATTTTTCACACTCTGCGCCATCTATCCCCAAAATTAACCAAGCCTGTACTATCCTAGGAAGTATTCACAGCTCAGCGCAATTTATTAAACAAAAATGAATTAAAAAATTGGTGAACGTTTTTCACACAGCGCCATCTAGGCCCACACTAAGCAAGCTTGTACTGTGAATTTGTTGCGCTGGCCGTGGAAACCACGAGACCGTGGTCGTCCGACTCTAAAAAAAATTGCAAAGACTTGTCGCAGAGACTGGTCCTCGCCTCGGGGGATCTCAGAGCTGGTGCGTACTTTTCCCAAAAAATAAGTATAATAATTATTCAACGGGCAAATTCTGCCAGTATTCTGCCGCACGGTGGCGAACTTGACGGCGTGCTTGTTTTGTAGGTTCATCATCATCATCATCATCAACCATAAGACGTCCACTGCTGAACATAGGCCTCCCTCTTAGAGCGCCACACCGACCAACAACGAGCCACTTGCACTTTGTAGGTTATTTTTTTTTGTTCGGGAGTATTTTTGTCTATATTAGCTTAGGTAGTTCAATTTATTATATACATATTTACAATAAAATATAACCTACCTACCTACTTAAAATCAAAACAACTTAAATTATATAACAAAAAAATTTATACAAAAAACCTAATCTACAAGCCCCTTGGTGGAGGGGAAGGTGGTCAGAATGCTGGCAACATGCTAAGTTTTTTCCCAAAAAGAAGTGTCCTATATAATGATAAAATAAATTTAACGTGATGCACAGATCACACTAGTTACCGCATTACAAGATTCGTTGTTCCTACAAACAGTCACCAAAGTTTGAGGAAAGCGCGGGTCGCGGGGAGTGCCACCAAGCGTTTTCATTGGGTTTCTTAATGTTACGCCTACTCGCGCCTAACAAATAATAAGAGTAATAATAAGAGTAATAAGCCTAATGAGCCTAATGAGTGATGAGCCTAATAAGAGTAATTTCTTATAAGTGTATTTAGACTAATGCGTGGTGCGCTTCGAGCGTCCTGAATGCAGAATCTAGGGTGTGATCTGTGACGTGATGTTTGGTTTTTCGTAATATGGAATATTAATAATGAACCGAGTAATATTGGACTGAGTAAGCAATATTACTTATCCTGCGTCAACTTGCAAAATTTGCTCTCATCTGTTTGCTGTTGGTACTCTCACACAGGTCGTATTTTTCAACTAATCTTGATCTGAGAATTTCGAATACGAGCAAAATCCGCGGAGAAATTGTATTTCGTGTTATTCCTTTCATAATAATACGAAAAGCTCAGAAAGGATTAAAACTACTTTCTTGGGATTACAATAGCCGTGTCTGTCGTTTGCCCTATCGGCTAGGGAACTCCAAATGCGAATTATTTAACATGGGCCACGGCAGGACGTGGGACGGACAAGGGACACGGCACAATAAGGGAATACGTAAAGTTTGCCCTGTCTTAATTTGTAGTTTCTAACGCTTGGACGAAGTTACATTGGGTTTTTATTCAAATAGAATTGTCGTTTTGTTTTTCCTACGGCATTTACGGAAAGTCTATGTGTAAGTTTTATCGGTACCTAGTAATATATGTTTTACAATTCTCGACGTGCCATAAAGGTCGTGTTTTGGTTTTATCATTCTGATTTTGTATCCTGTTTTTAGGGTACCTCAACAGTAAGAAGGAACCCTTATAGGGTCATTTCGTTGTCCATCTGTCTGTGTGTCAAGACCCTTTTAGCGTAGAGGTATAATGTTGAAATGGATATCAAATACTGAGGTGAGCTGTAAGAAATCAAGCTTCTAAGTCGACGCAAAAATACGGTTATTATGCCTCATATTTTGACCTTTTGTCACTCGCAAGTAAATTAAAACCATTACCCCCTAATTAATAAACGCGAATAAACCTTGGATTAGTTACCACGTTTAGTTTAGCCTTCCGTGTGTTTCCTTTTCGTTCTTTTCGAAATTAGAACTCGATTGAAAAAGACAGAAGACTGAGTAACTGACCCAAGGTTTATCCGCGTTTATTAATAGGGGGTTCGGGTATTGCCTTTAGACCTAGAATCATTAAATTTGGGGAGAAGCAAGGTCTTGCAGCACAAGTGATGAAAAATGAAAACCATGAATTTGTAGTTATAACAAATCAAATAAAATGTTTTTCAATTAAAAGCTTAAAAATTTGTAGTTGGAGAAATGACCATACGTATATCGATATCTTATCCGTGAAATTAAAAAAAAAAACTAAAAATTATCTACTTGTAAAGCTATGATAATAGACAGCTATAACTTGTTTTTTCACATTTTAGCGACCCACATAATAAAAAAAATGCGCGAAGGCCGAGCGAAGTGCATTAAAGCGCCCTTAAAATGAAAATGCTTCAGTAGTCCTTAATTTTGTATCAATTCAATTTTTCTATAAAAAATCGTTAGCAAAAAACAAAAAAAAATATGCTTGAAAAAGCATGGATGCGCAATGCAATCATGTAATTGATTGCATGCATGCATGCACGATGATAATGATCATGATGATATATTGTATAATAACTTTAAAAAAATGATGAACATGCAGTAATCATCGCTGCATTATCATTGCATTGCATCATTGCATGCAATGCATTGTGCTTGTGAATAAGAATGCATTTCATTTTTTGGAAGGTTTCTTTCCATACAAATTTTGGGGTCTATTTTACATATTTTTTTTTTTTGTTTTGGATTTTATTCGTGTATTTATTTTATGTAAAGTCTATATCTGTTATTTATTAATATATTATTGTCGTTATCATAAGTAATTTAATTATTAGAATGTATTATTATTAGTTTGTATGTTTATAATTATATTGGTTTATTAGAGTATAAGTATTACATAATCTACATCATTGCACACCCCGTCTTCTACCTCTTCTATGAATCCTCTCCATCCTATGGTTGCCTGGAAGAGATCGCTTTCAGCGATAAGGCCGCCAGTTGTTACACTACTTTTTAAAGTCTGTTTATAAATTATGTAAAAATTTGTGTGAACAATAAAGAGTTAATCTATCTATCTATCTATCTAGAGCGGTGGAATTTCGCAAAATCTGTTCTTATTGTCCACCTAGATCATTCGAAGAGTATTGAGTTCAAATTTCTCGTCTCTATCATTAGCGGTTTGGTCTGTCCGTGGATTCCTAGATAAAGGCTTGATCTTTATGTTAGCTTATTATTAAGTCCACAACAATATACGAACAATTTTATTCGGCTTAGCTATTATGTGTAAAAATAATGTTTTTATTTATTTATTGAGATACGCCAACAGTCAACATATTTTACATTTTTATAATATATTTTTACATGATGGGTACATGGCACTGATATGATCACCCGTTATATCCTTACTACCCTTTTTAAAATAAATTTATCAAAGTCCAAACTATACATCTAAAAATCCAACTAAATTTTTTATAACAAAGCCATTCTCCACCATCTTTGCCCATTGAACAGTATTTATTACTCCTAAACAGTAGAGCTCCAATCATAGCCAAATGAATATAATAGAAATGGTATACGAACAATAACGTCAGATAATGCCGAGCCCTGAGGCACTCCGTAACAAGACGAGGGACTTAGTAATTTTAGGCGAAACAATATGATAGGTAAGTAGAATAATCATTTTGATGCTACTTTAGCATAAATACATATCTACTCCTCAATTCTTCATCGTGATAACGTTACGTAAGAAATAAACTATTTTACTGACATCACCACCATCATCAGCCAGAAGTCATCCACTGCTGAACAAAAGGGGAAAAGGGGGGGGGTGCCATAATACTCCATAATGATGACTATCCATAAGAGTATTTTTAATACCTATTTGGAAATAAAAATGAATTGAATTGAAAATACCCACACTTGGCTTGGCTTCCGGTAACGGAGATAACATAACGCTCATTTGAAAGTAAACCTATATCTAAAACCCGTAAAAAAGTAATTCAATAAAACAATAAATGTGAATTCCAAAGTGCACCTACCCAACCTATTTATATGATACTAGTAACACCCCGCGGTTTCACCCGCTATTCTACAGGAAATTTCGTGTGATTCTAAATTACCTTCTGTGGCTTAAACGGCTTGACCGATATTGACGAGTGCACTATCGTTGTACTCCTCTTTACAGGAGGAGGCCTAGCACTGGCGCCGGGATAAAATTTTGTCCATCATATTTATCCCGCGAGAACGAGACGGATGTATGCATAGTCTAGCTTTGCCACGACGCGAAGACAAAACGGGTGGACATAACTTTATCCCGGCGCCCGTGCTAGGCCTGCAGAGTGACATAAACTACATACTGCAGTCGGGTTTTTTTTCTTATATATTACTCGTTGTCCTGGTAAATTCAGTTCATTTTGGATAGAGAGTGGAACCGCGAGGCGCTGCTAGTACATAATAATGTAGGTACTTAACTGACACCCGAAAAAGCATTACCGAACTTTAAAAACAATGTGTATATTAAGTATATGTATGATAATATAGCTTATATAGCCCACACTTCGCTCGCGTAGACTACAGTAAATAAAACACCCCATTACACCTCTAAAGGTGTTGATTTTCGGGAAATCCTGAGACAGCCCCGGTGGCTCAGTTGGTAGTGAACCTACCTTCTGTGTTTGGGGGCGTGGGTTCGATTCCCATCTAGGATAAACATTCATGTGATGAATATTTGTGTTCGTTCTATGTCTGAGTGTGGACATCTATATAAGTATGTATTTAAAAATATCTATGTACGTATATCAGTCTCTGGCAGCCATATTACAAGCTTTGCTTAGTTTGGGGTCAGATGACCGTGTGTGCAAAAATGTCCCAGATTTATTTATTTGATTATTACGCAAACCGATTTTCTTAGACTTAGCATGAAAAAAGCTTTTATTTTCAAACTTTCGAGAACAAAGCACGAACTTTGGGGGTCCATTTTACCCCTTTAGAAGTGGAATTTCGCAAAATCCATTCTTATTGTTCACCTAGAGTCCTAGACCAAATGGTCTAGGACTCTAGACCTGTCTATGGTTTTTTTTACCTGAAATCAGGTAAGTACTGGGTCTTCATTTCACATCTCTATCATAAGCGATTTGTCTGTGCATTGATTCCTTAAAAATTTCTTCTTTTATATATATAGATTAAATATATTGATATTTCTCTTTATACCTTTGTATCTAAGAGGAAAATAAGAACAAAAATAAGGACGTTATATCAACAAGATTACGCTTGCTTACAGAACAAACAAACAATTTTGTCGTACAAATACAACAATTGTATATTGCTGTTGTATTGTACCACCCTGGGTTGGCACGTGCCGTCCCTCTGCCCTGTCTCCCTTCTCCCTCCCCCTCCGGTCCCTATAAACTCTACTCTACCACTAAGATCCCACGGTGTATCACGGGATAGTCTTTTTTTTATGGAACTTGGTGACGAGACGAGCAAGTCGCTCACCTGATATTAAGCGTCACGCTTGCCCATGACAATCCAGTGCACTGCGCAAATGCACTGCGCTCGTCACCCTGAGATATCAGATGTTAAATCTCTTTATGCCCAGTAATTACGCTGAAAACATTGCTCTTCAATCGGGAACACAGTAATGTTTGCACACTACTGCTTGGCGGTTGAATAGCTGGCAATGGTGTGGTACTTCCCCAGGCGGACTCTGCAGATGAGCCCTACCACTACTTAAAATTCGAAATTGCTCATAATAAAAATTTGAATTTAGTATGCCCAATACCATTTTTTGCCCAGGAATATTCCTTTATGGGTACCATCTGCCATCTTGGCATCGGGGGGTGCGAGCAAGGTGCGTGGGTATTACCCAAACAATTCTACCCAACCTCACGGTGAACACTTTACTTTGATAGTTTGGTTTGGTGTAAGTTATGCTACTATTAATTCCTATAATTATTGTATCTGTATCAGCCTTAACACATCCCCACTGTTGGGATATCAGCCTACCCTCGAAGGGTGACTAGGCTATATCCACCACGCTGGCCCAGTGCGTGTTGGCGGATTCACATACTCCATCGGATTTTTTACTCCGGAATTATGCGGTTTCCTGACGATGTTTTCCTTCACCGTAAAGCCAGTGGTATATCTGTACGTAAGTTCCAAAGAACTCATTGGTACCGCCCGGGTTTGAACCCGCTACCTCACGAATGTGAGGCGAGCGTTCTCCCACTGAGCTACCACGACTTCTATAATTATTGCTATTTGTTTATTCGCCCCGTGGTTTTACCCACAATCACACAGGAATCATACATTTTTTGTGGGAAAATGTCGCCCGTGAATGTGGGGATTTTAGCTAAATCGGTTCAGGCGCAGTCGTGTAAGAACGCTGTTTTTGCAACGTATTACCAAAAGAACGTCTTTTCTTATAGCCCAAACGACACAGACGTAGATTTAAACCGACGTAAATAATTTCGTTCGCGACAGTACAGTTTGCCATTTTATATGGCACGTCGGAAAGAAGAATAAAATGCACGCTTGCTTGTATGGTTTTTCCCATTTAATTTGATGTAAGTATGTTTAAAACAAACATACTAACATCCAGACAGAGAGACATAGTTACTATCTATTGTTTGCTAGATGGCGTTTTTTATGAACTGACAGTTGTAATGTAGGGAGTTTTGAATCGCGCAAATGAGGTTTTTTCCTCGTGACTAACGTATTAATTTTTATATCTCGAAGTTTTATTGGCCCTAATATGACTGCGACTATATTCCTCTGAATTATAATATTAGTTAGGATAACTTTTCTGATACTAAGGCAAAGCTATAATAAATATCTGGGACATTTTTCGCACACACGGTCATCTGACCCCAAACTAAGCAAAGACTGATAGATACGTACATATATATTTTTAAATACTTATATAGATATTAACACCCAGACATAGAAGAAACACAAATATTCATCACATGAATGTTTGTCCTAGATGGAAATCGAGCCCACGCCCCCAAACACAGAAGGTAGGTTCACTACTAACTGAGCCACATAATAAATCCAAATAATATATTTAAAAAAAACTTTCGTATAATCTTTACTTTTTATATTAAGTTTAGTAGACGAAAATAGTTAAATTTGACACAAAACACGGACCCCAGAGTCTGTGGAGAAAAGTAAAGAATTGATTGAGAATTGATTGATTGAGAATTGATTGAATGGATGTTTGTTCTTTGTCTGGGTGTTTCTATGTAATCTATGTATGTATTAAAATTAAAAAAAAAAAAAGTATTTATGTATTCTATCAGTTATCTGGTTCCCATAGTACAAGCTTGCTTAGTTTGGGGCTAGATGGCGCTGTGTGTGAAACGTCCACCAATATTTATTTATTTATTATAATTATTAATTTAAAAAAATAAAAAGAAGAATAAAACTGTCTTGAACCTGACGTGCCATCTACAAGGCCGTGTACTGTAAATAATTCCTTTTGCCGACTTAATACGTAGAATTAGCATAATATCAGTATCATTTATGAACGCGTGCCTTTGAGCGGGTAATTCTGAAATATGTCGATTCTGTGTCGGTGTACAGTGTGTTTTTTTTTAATGATAACGGGGCTGTAAATTAAAATTTAAAAGTTAACATTTATCTATGAAAACTTTATTTTTTGGTTATTCCGACTACATGTCGGTCAAATGCAGTGATCTTTTTCAAGGAGTGTTATAAACTTGACGTGCATACGATGTACGGCAAAGGAAGCGCAGTTCACTCATTGAAAAAGATCTGAAAACATTTAACGAATGACATTAGTAATTATAGAACACGGACCTCTAGAGAGCGCTCCAATGAGAACGCTCGGTCAGCCCCGGCAACCCGCGGTCTCCTCCATGTTTTTTCGGAACAACGGTCTCGTAATGCGGTATCGATAAATAATCTGCACTACAGGGTTGGTCTCATAGTAAAAGTTGTTCATAATGATGATTAGCATACCCTTTCTTAACAACCCTGTTTCATTTTAACAGCACTCTTCCTCAGATAATGGCGAAGCCAAAAAGTTAAAAAAACTGTTAAAAAGACCTATATTAATACATATCATAAGACAGCAAATCCCGTCTCTAAGCTTCGTTGAGTTCAGATATATTATTTGATGATGCTGGAGAGGATATGCTCGGTCTCTTTCCAGCAAAGCTAGTGTTAGAATAGAATTAGTAGCGGGCATGCATTGTGACGTCATAGTTTAATAATACAGCGCGCTCTCTCTAGCATGAAAATAAAATACTTATAACTTTACTATTAAAATGTATGAAAAAAACTATATTTTTTTTTTCTATTCATGGAAAGCTTTTAACATAGCAATAAACGAACAATTTTTATCGGCAATAGATCAAAATTTAGTTGCCTAATTTACAAAAAAAAAACCTATAAGATTTGTTTTCACACTTAACATAAATCCTTACCGAATTGCCTCTACTAAATTGGGAATAAAAAATCTCATCCGACCAAAGTGGGACAATAAGTGACAAAGACAATAAAATGGGAGGGAGGGAATAAAAACTGCTGTCAAAACATAAAAATAAAATCTCGTTTAAGTACTCACCGCAAAAAAATAGCAGATGCTCTCTGTGACATGAAGTTATCTCCTAAAAAGTGCGGTGGAGTCAGCGAGAAAAATAGTCTAGGAGCTACTGGTACGAGTTTTTTCTAACAATTAACTAATAACGTTAAAGTTAAAGATGTAAGTCCTTGTATAGGCATCATCATCATAGGACGAAAGACGTTCAGTGCTGAACATAGGTATCCCCCTTAGACCGCCAGACTGACCCTCAACTTGCCGCTTGAATCCATCGATTGCCCACGACTTCACAATGTCGTCGGTCCACCTTGTGGGCTTGTAGGTGATTGTATATACTACGAAATTCGAAATCGAAATCACACTGATATTTACGTCCAGCAGTGGACGAATGTAGGCTGATGATGATGATGATTGTTTTAAGGTAAAAAAATATTTTTTTAAGGTTAGCTAGTGCTATATAGTTAATTTCTTAATTCCACCTCTAGCGTGGTGGTCCACTGGTAAAAAACTCCCCGTAGTTTCACCAGTGGGTCACAGCAGTGAGTCCACGGGGAAACCCCCAAATTAACACATTAAATTATAATAAGTAAACAATTGTGAAAGTCTAAAAAAGTGTTTGATAAACGTTTTGTTATTATTTGAATAAGAAAAGCTAACAAGATGAACATCAGACATGCCATGGACCATATAACCATTGCAGACCCATGTTATAAATACCTTTGTATAACATGTATGAAAATGAGCTAAAACAACTAACAATGGACCGTTGAGATCGCGCCATTCTTATTCAGATCTCGAAGCGCGCGTTGTCCGAAATTGTTAAAATCATAGATAAATTCCGACCATATAAGACGCTTTCCAAATTTGCTTATAAAAATGGCGTGACCTTCTCGAGCGATGAAAGCGGAAAAATTGCGCCGTCTTGAGTAAATAACCAAACCGTTGGCTCCTTACCTAAGCTCAGTAAGTCATCAATCATGCGCGGAACAAACGAGTCCGCAATAATTCCTTGAGTGTACACGCTACGTTGAAATATTATGTTTGGATAGTCCTGGATAAGAACAGGAAAACGCCAACTGGAATTTATACGTGTTTTCGTAAAAATATTAATATGTGACGTAACATTTACATTTCTTCTAACTTTATAAGTGAGAAAAGTTATGTTTGTTTGTTTTTCTTTCTTATGTAACGGATTTACTTGTATTTTTTTCCAAAAACTAGGGCGAGACATTAAATACAATTTACCAGATAGCAAGAAAAAATGGCTAAATGCAAACCATCTTTGATTTAATAAAATCGATTGCCCTATCACCTTCGCATTCGTTAGGTTAGATGTAGAAACGGCCACGAGTGCCTATTATTGCTGGCCTATTATTAAAATTAAATAAAAAACGGTGACTGCAAAATAACATGTCACTCCAGGCATAAAGAGGAATCCAACGACATCCGTCAAAATTGGTCAAGCCGTTTAGGCTTTATGAAGTGATATAGGAACTTGCAAACATTACATACATACATAAACTCAAAAAACATTACCCTGTAAAAAAGATAGTTATCTAGAAAAAAGCAGATGAAACTGAAGTACAGAGGTAGTAAAGTATAAGTACATACATTGTTTTTTAATTAAACGGGAATACTCACGTTAAATTGAGTCGGAATAACCGACTATCGGTATAACCAGGCGTTGGATGACAATTGTTCTTTGTTTTTTATATTAAACATTTTCACAATGTCTATGAACCTATATTTGTGGAATATATTCTGGGTGCATAATCTAGTAATATAATATATTATATATATGTAGTATATTAATCTGTTTGTTGAGTATTCCCGTTTTATTAAAGCAAAATGTATCAAAACCACGGCAGTCTTCATAGTATAGGTACGTAAGTACATAGTCACACGTCTAAAGCCGTATAAATATGTATTTTGCCGGTTGATATATTGCAATTTGGTTTTGCGTTATCGCATCTCATATTTTGTTCGTTTTCTTCCTCGTATGTGTATTATGGTAGATCGATATGAAAGAGGTAATTCGACGATTTTTGCTTAGTTCTCGTTTAGTCCTGTTCTTGAATAACAAAAAAAAATTGTCGCGTTACGCGTGCTAGCCCTACTTAAGCCGTTACTAGTTAAAAATACTCTTATATCCGTACATTTTGCGTACATACATTCTGTTATAAGGTATGCAGATACAATCTGGAGTAATTCTGTAAAAGTAATATAAGAACACACAGACTTACATATCTGAATTCAAAAACATTTTACCCTTCTTTTTGGGTTAAAAAAAAACTTTAAACTAGTGAAACAACTACTGATAGCTATTTAGTTACACAATTAACACACAAACTCATACAATATATAGTTAAGACCACACAAACAGCCATCCATAAACGGTAGCTGCACAAAGATACTTCGCAATCAGCCAACCGTGATATAACTAAGTTCAAACACGATTTGAGCAAACTCCTTGCCCAAGTTACAGACTTTGCGCTAACTTAACGCTGGTCTTGGATCTAAGTGAAACTTGCTTGGTTGTGAAATGCGAGGTGGTTGCCATTCGGTAGGTTGTCCAGCATTTTCAGTCAAGACATTGGCACAATATGTGCTTAAAGATCGTAATAACTTTGACCGACCGAAGCGAAGTCTCAGACTATGCAAACAAGTAGGTACTGTTCAGGTTTGTATTAGGTGTCTTTATATATACCTAAGTTTGTGTGTATATATGTCTTACGATAACTCGCGAACCACTTATATGATCGTAATGAAATTCTGTAGGCAAGTAGTTCATTTTAATCAATTTTTAAGATCGAATATGAGCATGATGGGTTCATACTTGAATTCTTACATAAATATTGTCATCCTTACATACACCACAGAAACATTACCCTCCTTCTTGGGCAGTCGAGTAAAAACATGCTATCTTAGAAACATCATCATCATTAACCATTTTCGGCACACTGCGGAAGTGGCTCCTGCTGCTCACATTGTCTTCAGCGCGCCATCGATTCCCAGTCTCTCTGTGTGTCTGTTCACTGCTTTCCTGCTGTCTTGTCATCCAGCCGTCAATAGAGGCACAGCTAAAATAGGAACAGCGTTCACTCCCATAGCGTTGGAAGTGCGTTCGAATCATGTTTAGATCCGCTGTGTGCGTACGTGTATTTACGCACGCACACAGCCGCAAATAAGTTTAATAAGTATACTCGAGGTATAGTTGACATCCGCCTCGAATCGAGCACCTCCTACAGCGCATAGGTAAGTATCGCGGTTGCGGCCGCCGAGTGAACTAGCTGTTTTTATCTAAGCTGTACTAGAGGTCTGCTCGGTGGCCACTTTCCGTTCCGCAGCCATTGCTTTGGTCCACCATCCTTCTCTTCTAGCCAATCTCCACTAGTGCCAATTAAATTTAACTGTACTAACAGAACCCAAAAGCATATTGAATTACGTTCATAAAGTTTTCCGAATGTGTGGCACTACCAAAAAGACAAATTGTTTAACATGATTGCAACAAATCAAATACCTGAATTCAGAATCGTCGCGTGCGTTGGAATATTAACCCGGATATTCCGCTTTGTCATGCCTTCTCGTTTCTTATATAAGCGGTCTATAGATAGAAAGGAATAAGTAATAGATTCAAGCTAAATTATTGTTGAACGTGCGATCAGCGCTCATTGTCTCAAAGGTATTATTTTCTAAGCCAAAACTTAATTTATGGCGTTCCGCGGGTAAATGTACCTTTTTATCAGACTGCCCAAGGAGGAAGATAATGTTTTTGGTGTACGTGTAAGTATTTATGTAATAATGTCAGTATGTTAAGCAAAAACCCGACCACAATATTTTTCCTTATGGTAGTTCGGAGATAAAGAGGAATCCAACGACGTCTCTTCGTCATTCGTCAAAATTGGTCAAGCCTTTTAGGCTGCAGGAGGTAATATACACTCTTTTGTAGTGGTAGGGCTCTCTTGCAGAGTCCGCCTGGGGAAGTACCACACCTTTGCCATTTATTGAACCGCCAAGCAGTAGTGTGCAAGCATTACTGTGTTCCGGATTGAAGGGTAATGTTTCCAGCGTAATTACTGGGCATACAGAGATTTAACATCTAACATCTCAGGGTGACGAGCGTGGTGCATTGCCGCGCGTAGTTTAAGTTCAAAATTCTGGGTTGCACTGAACTATTATGGGCAAGCGTGACGCTTAAAATCAGATGAGCGATTTGCTCGTCCCGTCACCGAGTAACATACAAAAATAAATTTTAAAAAACTTACCTATTCAAATAATATTAAACAATTTAAAAAAAAAAACATAATTATATAGGCCTCCCACTAGGTAGACCGACATTGTGAAAGTCGCGGGTAACCGGTGGGTGCAAGTGGCCCGTTGTCGGTCGGTGTGGCGCTCAAAGGAAGAGGGCTATGTTCAGCAGTGGACGTCTTATGGCTGATGATGATGATGATTGTTATTATATTCAATTATATTTACAAACTTAAAAATAAAAACTAATTAACTAGCCTATTGGTGAAATAAAAGGTGAAATATTGACAGCCTTACCGCGAATACAGAGTTTTTTGTAGGACCCACAATACAGTCATCTAGGATGTCGCTTCCTACCACCAAACGTTTGGCCAGGTCCTTGTATACTAGAAAAGCAGCCGGCCATAAGGGCCAAACCATGAGCTGCCCGTCTTCCATGGAATTAGGGGTCATCCCGTCGGGTCACTTTGGAAGCGTTGATGTAGATAATGAGATGGTGAAGCGGTAATTAGGCAGCGAAGAAAAAGTCCAGAGTATGGGATAGAAAAGAGTAGTTTAATCCCAACACACGAAATATATAGAACAGTAGGAAGCACAGAACAGTAGAATAACAATAATGAAAGATGTACACGAGTTGCGTAAGCGCGCGGTGCAGTATAGAATGTGCACAAAGAGGCGCGAGCTTCGCGCGCCGTAGCCAAATAGCGACTGGTGGCGCAGGCGGCGGCGGCACCGGGCGGCGAGCGGCCGCTGCGCCCTAACGGTAAATAGGCATAGTAGGAGCGCGCGCGCGGCGATGCCTGCGTGAATATAAATAATATTGATATTTAGTGTACTGAATGTATGTAGTATGTGTGAGTCATGTGTGTGAGAATGTAATTCAATAAGTAAATAAATAATGACATTAAATATAATAAATGTTTGTTTTGTGTAAATAAATAAGTAAAATAAACTAATTAATATAAATATGTAGTAGGGTCACCTACAGTCACTTCAAGCTTTCAAGCTGTCGCGCTGAGGTACACACTTTGCGCTTTTGGCGACGATGACAACGAGTGGTGACCAAGCAGACCTACAATTTAACCAGACAATGGTGAGAGACATGGCAAGGCACCAACTTGGAGGGACGCGGCTACAAGAGAGGTGTTGCTTTTCAAAAGATTACCAACGTTCTTTGACGGCAGGTACATGTCATATATATTAGGAAACCAAGATAATAATATACCTACTACATAGTTATAATTACTTAAGTCACCTACGCCTACCTACCTAGGTAGCTACGCGTACATATTACCTACTTAGGACAATGTCCACAATGAGAGCTACACTCTGCCTACAAACTGCTATGCAGTTTGGCAGAATCAGAAAAAATGCTATATATGTATGTTTATTTATGGAGAAATAAATTAAAATTAAAAAAAAAAAGAATGCGTAACTAGGTAAGTGCTATCAAAGTGTCGATTTTATATTTTAAAAGTTGTTACTACTGGGTAAACAACTACTATCCATCCATACTTCCACCAAAGTAAATTGAATGGACGGGCCCTAACCACATAACTTCCTTAAAAATAACAAAACAATCGAACTTACCGCGGGATTTTGAAACTTTTGTTAACTTTGTCAACAGATTAAGTCTATTCCTGTCTTTGTCATTTGCCTAGTGCCAAACAAAGGCGGCATTAGAATTAATCTGTTGTCAAAGTTAACAAACGTTTTAGAATCCCGAGGTTAGACTTCAATGCGTAATTAAAAGTAAGTAGTACATGTGTCACAATAAAGAGATAGCGAATATAATATAATAATATAATATCAAGGTATATTTTTGCGTAAGTTTGGATCGCATGTATTGACGAACGTACGTCTCGCACTTTTCACAGACTGAGAGCAAGTGCAGCAAGGTGAGCGCCGGAGCTCTCTTTAAAGTCTTTAACATTATTTTAATTTGGCCCGTCCATCATCCATACTATACCATACCATACCAAAATTATAATACCATACCAATATTATAATGCAGCGGAATATATCCGCATTCGTAACAGGACCAAAGCTTCAAGGTATAAAAATGAATACGTTCGTCTCAAGCAAAACACTTCGTTTGCGCGATTCAGAACTCCCTACATTAGAACTGTCACTCCATACAAAATGTCAAATGCACAAAAATAGATCAACGCCGAACAACACAACTAGCAACTATAGAAGGTAACTTTGTTTCTCTATCGTTTGTTACCTTTTCACGACTAAACCGATTTAGATGAAAATTTAAATGGCTATAGTCTGAATTATGAGGACGGACATAGGCCACTTTTTAATAAAAAACTATTATTTTTCACTTTAAATATGCGGGCGAAGCCGAAGTGAAAGGTATAGATAGGTGGGTGTTCATATGTTATAGATGAAATGTTAGTCAATAAAAAGTATAGTTTATATTCAATTGGTATACTATAACTATTCCAAATAGTTATAAAACATCCAGCATCAACATTGGTGATTAAAAAAAAATTATGGCTTTGATTAAGACTATTAAATTGCTAAATGAATACCTATTTTGTAACCCAGGCCTAGATTTATAATGATTTTGTTATGATTCAACTTTAAAACAAAACAATACTAAGTGAAAAAGCAGTACAAACGACAAACACACAAGGAACGTTAAGTTTGAACATAATTTATTGCATAGTTACAATATATTGCAAACTTCTATTACTCTTTTTTAGGTTGGGAGCAAAGTCAAAGTCAAAGTTATTTATTGGTAAATATTCATCTACAAGTCAAAAATAATAACCTTTTGTATACAATAGTATGCAAATTAAGTAAAGGCTATTCATTGAATACAGTGATCATTTAAATGCGTTATACAATGTTAATAACATTCAATTGTAATAATTATTACGTCAGAACAAAAAAAGTCAACAAAAAAAAAGTTAACATAATTTTTTCCTCAAATTACAATTTACATTTATTTATTCATGAACTCATTAAAGTCATAATATGTTTGTTCGATAAGCCAGCGCTTCAGTCTGCTTTTAAAGCAACGTAAGTTCGGAGCGGTTGTTACAGTATCCGGTAACATATTATATACCTCCGGCCCCATAAAGTGTGTTAGTTTGCCCGGTTTCGCGAGGGAGCATGGGATACTGACCAGCTTGCCAGCGTTGCGAATGTTGCAAGTGTGCCTCTCTTCGCGCCTCTTATATGAGTCAAGGTTGTATCTTCTCATGTTGTTAAACCTCTGTCTCTCTGATACATATCATTTCTGTAAGGCGCACCATATACTAAAGACACATTTATGTGCAGTAAGACATTTGTGCTACGTGGCACACTTTTTAATTTGTGAGGAAATGTTATGTGTTGTCTATTTGTGTCGTGTGCAACATTTGTAGTATTGGTGTGTGGTGAGGTCTAAGAGGTCAATGTTTCTAACATCCTCAGTTCACGACGAGGTAGTGCAGGACTATATATATATCGGCTCCGACAAAAGCAAAATGCATATCGGTATGTTATTTTGCTGCCTCTATATATATTGATAACTAGGTATATCAAAATAATATAATAAGGAATCAAATATATCCACAAAATTTAGTTAAACTAAAAAAAACCTACTACAGATTCAAATTCAGATTTTTTTATTCATAACAAATTAAGTTACATGTTAGAAATTTCAATAATAAAAATAAATTCAGTTCAAAAACAAAAATAAAAATTGGAAATCATTAAAATAAAAAATAAATTGTATTTTTTTTATTTAAGTTACAACAACTACTATTTTTACTTAGCTATGACTGGCATTTGTTACACAAATGCTTTTTTTTTTTAACCGCACTTTCCTTTTTATCTATAATTCCTTATGAGAACAGTAATAATACAGTTGCAAATACAGGAGGGGGCTAGGGGCTAAAACACCCCCTCCCCTACTTCACTTTACACCTAATTTATTAATTAATACACTTAATTATTACACTTAATCTTCATTACTGAGCAAATGCGCGTGCGAGATAATTTTGAACGCGACTAGGGGCCTTAAAAATTACACTTTTCATACAAAATGTCACTACATTCTGATTTTCCTACCGCCAAATATTGGAACAATTTCGGCTTCGATTTACAAAAAAAAACTTACTAACCCTTCTAACCTAGTATATCTAATTTTTATAAACAGAACATATTTCATTTATGTACACATTCTAATTCGCACAAAGTATACTTTGCAATTTAACACTTTCGCAAACAAGCAGTAATAATCGTGCAATAAAACTATTGTGAGAAAAAATTATAATGTATATATACTCTGAAGAGAGTATTGAAGAGAGATCTTTCATGGTTGTATTTGAAACAACTTACGATTTAACTTATGTTTCATATAACAGCTTTATTCATCACATTGTATTATGAACCATCTAATTCCAGAGAACTACTCAAATGGACTCTAGACTCTCTATAGTAAACCTGGCCACCGCTATCCTTCTTGAACTTAATATACACCCCAATTATGATTCCAATCAATATAACAGTCAAAACTGCGCACCAAACTATAATTGCTATAGACGAAGAGCTATTATTGTCAGCAAGTTTGCCTGTCGTTTCTAATTTAACAGTCGTGGTAGTTACAACATCATCGCCACATTTAATCCCATGAACATTATCTTCATGATAAATTTTATGTACCGATGTCACTTCAATTTGATTAAGTACGATCGAACGGTCCTTAAGTGTAGCGTTCCGAATAATTTCTTGACATGAAATCGGATTGCCTCCGAGGCTCAAAGTCTTCAAGCTCTTTTGTGTTACGAGGACCAAACTCTCGATATCGAGGACCTTTATTCGATTGTAATCAATTATTAGAGTTTTGAGCTCCGTACATTCGTGGAAAATGTGTACGTCCAGAGTTTCGATTATGTTATTCGATACATCCAATAATTCAGTTTTGTGTAGCCCTTTGAGACTTCCGTAACGCAATTTCGGTATGTTATTCGAAGATAAATTCAATAATTTCAAATGTAGCATGTTCTGAAAAGTTCCAGGAGGTACATCCGTTATGTTATTCCGACTCAAATCCATGGACTGTACGAGTTCGAGGTTTTTGAAAAAAGTCATGTTAATGTTACCTAAGTTATTATTGCTTAGATCTATGACTATGAGTTCTTTGAAGTAACTCAAATCGATGCTTTTTATTTTGTTGGAGGACAGCCCTAAATCGACCAAGTTTGACAGAGCGTTTGTGCCAGCGTTGTTAAAATTTTCTATGTTATTATAAGACAAATGTAATGTTTGAAGTTCTGGAAATAATTTGGAATCGACATGTGAAAGATCTGAGAAACCATTGTGAGACATGTCGAGGTACAATATGTTACAAGTTTTTGGGAATATTCTTGAAATGTTTGTCAACTTGTTGTTGTTTAGGTAAGCTGCTTTTAAATTTTTTAGCAGGCTGTTGTTGAATTGTAAGTCTGCTAAGTTATTATATGAAATATCTATACCATACAAATTGTCCATACCTATGAAATTTTCTGACTCGATTTTGATTATAGCATTATGTGATAAATTTAACCTCGCTAGTACAGGCATGTCTATGAAGGTTAAGTTGGTTATCTTAGTTATATTAAAATAGCTGAAATCTAAATATCTCAAGAATTTCGCAGGACTTATCGTATCACGTTTCAACTCCCCTGTCACTCGATTATTGAACATGTTTAGATATTGCAAGTTTTCTAATGGTAGCGAGTTTTCTTCAAGAAATAAAATATTATTCCCTGATAGATCAAGTTTTTGTAAAAGATTTTGTTTCTCAAACGTATTTTTGTATATAATTGTTAAATTATTGTTATTCAAATAAAGTTCGATTAAATTATAGAGTGAACCTTGTAGAAAATTTAGTTTAGATATATTATTGTAAGAAAAATCAACAATACGAACCGATGAATTATAAAAGGACGCATTTTCAATTTTGTTTATATTATTCCTGCTTAAATTCAAGTGAAGCAAAGCTTTCATATCCGTAAATCCATAGTTTCTTATCATTGTAATGTTTTGCCTTGAAATATCTAAATTGGTTATGTTTTGTAAGCCCGCAAATGTGTTATCTTTTATCTCACCTGAAATTTTATTATGTTTTAAGTTTAAATGTGTCAGCACGTTATGTTTAAAGCTGTTGCCCTCAATGCTTGTAATATAATTATCATACAAGTCAAGGTACTCAAGCTTGATGTTCCCAGAAAACATTACATTTTCTATAGGAGAGCTTATCAAATTGAAACTCAAGTCAACAACTTGGAGATTTGCCGATTGAACGAAGCAGTTGCTCTCAATATTTTGTAAGACATTATTCGATATGTTAATTTTTTCTAGAGCCTGGAGGCGATTGGTTTCGTAACCAGATATGGTTTTTAAATAGTTGTACGATAGATCTAGATATTTCAAATGCTTCAGATTTATAAGGGTCATGTTTAGCCTCTCTATATAATTATGCTGCAGATACAATGATGATAAATATTTCTGGCTTCCAAAGCAGTTATCGCTCAGGCTTTTCAGTTTATTCCCGTGTAAATACAAATTGATTAAACTCGGTAAGTGTGTCAGTATTTCCTCGGATATATACGACAGCTTATTATACGACAAATCGAGCGTTTCTAAATCCGAGCTCTTGGAATCCGTTATCAACAAAGATTTAGGGTTGAGCTCGGATATCATGTTGTTTGATAGATTGAGATAATTCAGTGGCACCAAAGTTCTGAACGTTTCGTCTTGAATTTCATAGATGAAGTTGCCAGACAGATCGATTCGTTTCACTTTGTGATAGTATCTAAAAGCTAAGGTTCCTAAAGACATCCACGTATTGTTGATGGCTTGGATTGTTCTGACTCTGGTGTCGAAGTTAGTGGCTCCAAAAAAGGCGGTAGTGACAGTGCTAGCTGTAGACGACTTGATGACAAAGGTGACGTTTGGTTCATCGCTGCAGGAGGGGTTCGAAGCGCTTCCAGGGTGGTAGTAACACGTCACTCGGTAGGTGCAACTGCTACCTTCGACATCACAGCTCGTCGTCGCTGAATATCCTCTGATTAGCGTGAAGAGGATCACGATAGCTGAAATTTAAACGTACATGATACATTTAGATCTTCAATTATCTCTGGCTAATCCAATTGCTCGTTTTGTGCAATAAGCCAAGTCATTTAGTAAGCAAATACTGTAAACTGCTAAATACTGTTTGTAAGCCCTTCGAATTCGTCACAATAGAGCAAGGGATTGGATGGGATTTTTTCATCGACCAAATTAGCTTTGAAGGCTGGAAATTGTTAATACCTAGACTACTATAATTATCCTGGAAAATGAACGGATTCTAGCATAACTTGAAGTTCTGTCATAAAGTAAATAAAATGTAATTTTAACAAAAAAATAACCGACTTCAACTAATATTCTAAAAAAAAATGCACTATCGTGATGTTATTGGCGCCACCCGTGAAATACTTATCGTTACGGAGTTCCAGTGGGCATCTGTGGTCTTCATCAGTTCCACTTCACCAAATGATAATATCTGAATGCAAATACTTGACTTGTTGATGAAAATACCAAAATGTCTAAATGTATGCCTATAATATTTGTGGAGTTCCCTTATTTTCCCATGGATCCCATTATCACAACTGGATTTTGATAAAAATGTGACTAATCTGAAAGTTCCCTTCAAATAAAAAATAATTTTCCTAATCGACTTATAAATGAAGGAGTTCTGAGGTAACAAATATTTAATAAAAACAGTCTGCTTGAGAACTCTTTTTTTGGGAGTCGGTTAAAATTAGCAATAAATCATAAACGGACCAGAAACAATGTAACTTTAAATAGACATGAACAAAGCTCTTTTAAATGTTATCAGTTATTCTCAATGAGTAATGTTTAAATCAAAAATCCCCTTAGTATCTCGTTAGAGATGGCGAAGGAGATTATTGGACAAAAAATCTAGGAAAACCCGTAGCCATTTCATTTTCTTTTTTTTGTGTACATATTATTTTTTTAAATAAAATAAAAATGCGAGTAACTTACAAAATGGTAGTGTTTTGCGTTGACATGGACAACAAAGAAACTTACCAAAAATTATATTTCGCGCCATTTTGTTACACTGAAATATCCAAAACTTCACATAGTAATATTTTTATAACAGGAAGGAGGGAAGGGGAAGTCTATGCCCTGCAGTTAGGGCTGAAACAATAATAACTCAGAATGAATAAACGGATGACAAGTACTCAGTGTACCTAATATGGATAGCAAATAAAGGCGAACATTTAATAATTTTAGAACAAAAATGCGTAGAGATAATCTCTCTCTACGTAAGTTTCACTTAAAAACTGTCATAGTTAGAGATTTTATTATTTACTAGCTATTACTCGCGACTTCGTTCGTGTGGCTCTACAAAAAAAAAGTAGCCTATTTCCGTGTCCGACCCTATATCTATACAAAAATTCAGTTTGACCCGTTGAGCCGCTTAGCCGTGGTAACGCGACATACACCCAGACAGAGAGACAGGTAGACAGAGTTTATAATATTAGTTAGGATTAGGATATGGTTGATGAATCACTTACGTACTTATGTCATACATATTTATCTTATTTTATCATTATTTATCTTACAACAGCAATTCGAAAATAATTTAATTTTTTTTAAGGAAGTGCAAATAATTGTACAAGTACTATTTCTTTAATAAAGCATTAATCTCTTTATTTTTATGAAGAAGACTAAGTAAGTTTAATATAATTAAAAAAGGTAATTATATCAGAACAAAAATTATATCTATACTGAAGATGAAGGTTATAATTGTTTTTATTATTTTAACCGGTTCTGAAATTGCTGGTAGAAAGCAATATGATATTTTAGTGAAATAAGCTATGTTTTGTTGAGAACGCGTGTGAAACCGCGTGCAGCAGCTAGTTAGATAATAAACAAACTTTTACCACAGCTTAGTAAAAAAAAGCTAGCTCACTCTAATAGCGTTCCATAGAAACGAACCATGCTTAGAGCCACTGTGTGCTTACGTGTACACACGCACACATCGGCAAATACTGATACTAGCGATACTCGCGGTGTATAATGTTCGGGCGCCCCCGCGCCTCGCACCTACTCCCGCGCATAGGTAAGGATCGCAGTTGCGGCCGCCGAATGAACTAGCTGTTTGCTAAGCTGCGCTTTTACGCAGATATCAATAATTGCAATGATTTTTTGCTTCCATCTTTCGTCAGATTAGGTCCAAATTGTAAGTAATAAAACACTAATTATTACACTAGTAGTTCGCGCCGAACTGAGACCTCGCGACCCCTATATCTCCTCAACCCCTAGACCGATTCAGCTCATATTCGAACTTAAAAATTGTATTGAAATGATCTACTTGCCTACGAAATTTCATGAAGATCGGATCAACGGTTCGCAAGCTACCATCGGACAAATATACACACAAACATACATACAAATGCCGATTCGTCCCAGTAAACTCTGAGACCTTCGCTTCGCTCGGTCAATTAAACAATTGAAAAAGAAAATAATAATCTCTGCAAGTTCAATATTTCAATTCTTCTCAGCATAGAAATATTGAAATTAAAAACCTTTTTTTTTCCAACTTGTTCTAAGTACTTTAATTTTCTGGACGATTTATTTTAGCTTCGTTGTTAAACTTAAGAACTGCAAAAAAATAATTGTTCGTCTCCATTCGTTTCTGTTCTCCGGAAGCTATTATCAACATGAACGCATCCTATGACGAATATGAACAGTAATTATTCATCTCTATGGCCAAAGTTCAAGTACCTATAGATAATTCAGTAAGCATAATTATCTTGGGTTAACCAATCTTGTAGTTATTTTAATTAACTATTATTTATGTTAAATGTTGACATTTATTCAATTTGAAGGAAAAACATTCATTCCACATAGCGTATCGAATATGAACTCGTAAGTAGGTAATCTATAAGAGTTAGGTGTTTTACCATCTTCGACCATATTAACATCGCCTAACGTTTATTTTAAGTTATATACAAGCGCCTAGCCTTTCCAACAATACATTATTTTTTCACTGATTTGCTTTTTAGGGTTCCGTAGTAGTACAAGGAACCCTTATAAGTTCGTCATGTCCGTCTGTCTCTCTGTCTGTCTGTCTGTCTAAATCCTTTACAGCCTTATAACTTCCAAAGTTATAAACTTACATGCATACAATTTTGTATAACGATAGCCTAAGTATAGACCTACAGTTTCAAAAAATAAAATAAACTTTTTTTTCTAAAATAAGGGTAGCTCCCATACATGTAAAGAGGGGTTAAAAAAATAATCGCTGCACCCCATCATATTGGGTATCGTTGAACAGGTCTTTGTAAGGTGACAATTTTGAAAGAATAAAAAAATCATAACTTAATATTAATGGGGTGACTGTTATACATGTAAAGTGGGGATAAAAAAAAATTCGCCTGTCCCCCACATGTGGGGTATCATTGAATAGGGCTTTCAAAATGACGTTAAGGCTTCGTAAACCATTTTTTGCGAAATATGGGCCGACAAAGTTGCTTGCAATGTGTCCCCTTGCCATTTCTATACTATGCAGCTCAGAAACTTGTTATCTTCCATGTTGATAGATCTAAGTAAAAACTTTCTTTTAAAGATATTTCCGGCAACATCTGATATGAACTTTTTGAAATTAGCTGAAAAAACGGATAATTACATCAAACGTCCTAGTAAGCATGGCCAGACATGCTCTTAAAAAGTTATTTACTTTTGATATCTGACCCTAATAGATATAAAGTTAACGGCCTACTTTGATAAAAAAGTGTTTTTTTTTTTTTTTTTTATTAGTTATAAAATGAGATATATGATTTTTTGGTTCTGTTATCTAGTATTGCGTGGCGGGAAAACCTGAATACAGTCATGACCTTTTCTCGAAACGAAACCAGATAATAGCTAATTACATCTCAACCAAGAAATCAATCAAAATTCCGTTCTATGCAAACCTAGATATTATTATTACCTATTAATGTAATAATCACTTGAATCTACACTAGGGATTCCGAGCGCCAGCGAAAAATGTGTGTAAATCGAGGTCTTATATTTAGGTTTTATTTCTGTGTGGGTCTCATAGAAAATTTGTACATAATCATGAGTAGGTATATGTACAACGTGGTGGATATGGCCTAATCACCCTTCGAGGGTAGGCTGATATCCCAGCAGTGGGATGTTTAAAAGGCTGATATAGATAGATAGATAGGTATATGTACAACGACCTACCTCTTTCGGGTCACCTAAAATAAAGAATTAAAAACAATAACTATGTCTCAGTGTTGGCGTCTTTATACAAATCTTGAAATAATTCCTATAATTCATTTTTCGAATACCGTAAAAATATTTTCATATTATTTTTTTCTTTTAATTGTACCTTCCACAACTATAACAATGCCAACAATTTACCGATGTCTTAAACAAACCTAGCTCTAAAAGTAATTGGTCTACAGAGTGGAATCGAGGTAATCTACCCTGCAGTTAGAGCAACACAGATTTATGTCCGAGCACAGGGGTGTAATCTTTTCATTTCGTGACTTTTATTGCTTAGCGAGAAATTAAGGGTTAAGTTTTCGGCGAGTAGCGACTAGCGGTATTTAGCGCGATATTTAGCGGCGAATGAACACACAATCAAGAGTTAAGTTTTCGGCGAGTAGCGACTAGCGGTATTTAGCGCGATATTTAGCGGCGAATGAAGACACAATCAAGAGTTAAGTTTTCGGCGAGTAGCGACTAGCGGTATTTAGCGCGATATTTAGCGGCGAATGAAGACACAATCAAGAGTTAAGTTTTCGGCGAGTAGTGACTAGCGGTATTTAGTGCGATATTTAGCGTCGAATGAAGACACAATCAAGAGCTAAGTTTCGGCTAGTAGCGACTAGCGGTATTTAGCGCAATATTTAGCGTCGAATGAAGACACAATCAAGACGATTACATTTGAGGTTCAGAAAATTTCACTATGTGATGTTTTGCCATGGATAGAGCAATACTATGGCGTCCGGCCGACCCGGCGGCGTTCGGGCCGATGCCGACGTCACGGTCAAGTCCAAGTTATACCCCGGTAAAGTGATGGAGACTTTACTAGAAACAACATGAAAATCACGTTTTACGACATTATAGCTATACACCAACACTCGTGCACGTTCACGAACACTTAATGGATAAAAATCGACCGTTTTTACAAATTTAGGGCCAGCATCCCTGATTCTCGCCATCTCGTTCTCACTTAATATAAAAATGACAGAGATGAAATAAAAAATATTTGATCATGGAATCTTTAGCTTTGCTAATGCTAATGTTTTCATGTTATTATTTTTTAACTGGGTGAAGGAGAAGGAAAAACAATTGATTCGTTTTTTTTCCTTCCATTCTAAAATAAAATGTTAAACTAAGCTAGCATTATATCGGACCAAAGCTCTACAAGGTCCCACGCCCTGTCACGTTCGCTTTGAAAACCACTTGATGACTTCTCTGGTAGGATCCAACCAACTTAGACCTCTACTGGTCCTTTATAGAGGCATCAGCTCTAACTAGTACACAAGGCGTGAAAGAACATCGGAGGTCTATACAAAACGGTCGCGATATTGTTCGTTGGGGAAGCGTGTTAATAGAAATGTTAGGGATTTGTCCCACCACTGACGATGAACGAGAAGCGAGTAAAGCTAGAAACGAGTTAGCGAGAAGCGAGTGTATAGAGTTTTGTCGCTGGGCTTATAGCGAGTGTACGAGTGCGACGGGCGATTACTCGCACTACTCGCTCGGGCGAGGCGACATCACATAGTTTTTTTTTAAATTATTGATATGCTTGCGTTTGACTGCCATCACGTCTGATGTTAAACGAGGATGCAGCCTACGATGGAGCACGCTTGCCTAGAAGAAACCGATTCACTCGCGACTTGAAGACACCCAGATTACTTGAAGACATTCCTGTGCTCAGATCACACTCTAGATTCTGCATTCGGGATGCTTGAAGCGCACCACGCATCAGTCTAAATGCACTTATACGAAATTACTCCTATTGGTTGATTGTAAGGCGCGAGTAGACGTAACCTTGAGATAGCCAATGAGTCGCACTCCCCGCAACCCGCGCCTTCCTCAAACTTTGGTGACTTTTTGTAGGAACAACGAATCTCGTAATGCGGTATTTAGTGTGATCTGTGTTCCTGCGTAAACTTTCACGCGCGATTGACCTCTGACAGTATATTGACGAGTGTTCTGACCGCCAAGCGAGCATCACTTCCTCGTTATCTCTTGTCGCTCCAACAAACTAGTGGAGAGAGAGAAAGAGTTCTTGCCGGCACTGTGAACAATCAACTATTAATATAAGTGTCTCTTTTATTCACACGGGATCTATTATGCAATTTCTTGATCGAGTAAATAGTCAATAGTTCGCCGCTTCATCGCCGGCAGTGAGACAAGTGCCTAATGAATGGGCTAAAATAAGAAACATTAGTGGAAATTAGTCATTCGAGTTATTATTCGAATATACCTGCCGTCATAATTTGATACATCGATTTCGATTTATTACCCAAAGAGAAAAGAAAAGCTCAAGGAGGCAATTTTTTTTGGGGGTTTGTGTTTGTATATTTATGTAAGTTTGTGTGTTCAATATATTACCTTCTGTAGCCGAAACAGCTTTGCCGATTTTGACGAGTATGGTGTCGTTGTATTTCTGTTTATGTCCGGAAGGCCATAGGCTACGAATTAAACGTAGATAATTGGTTAGATAGAAACTCTTTATTGTGCGCACCAGTAAGTTAAAATCACGAATATGGTTTTAAAACTTTACAATCTAGTGCCACAAGAAGCGGCCTTATCGCCAAAAGTGATTTGTACAAAGGAACTAAACAAAACGAACTTAACGAAATTAAGGGAACGAAAAACCTGTCATTAGATTTAATTGAATCATTAGTTCGTGTCAAGAACAACGGATTCTGGATGCTTCGAACTCAGAAATTCAAAAATGTATTCATCGTTCTTTAGGTAGGAACAAAGTATCTCGAAATACTCGAACAAAAATTATAAATCGAATGCCAGTTTATCGCTCAGGCCAAGATTTTTTTAAGTTCCTTTGGTTAGCCCTAATTTGAAAGTTACTATTGGAATAACACACCAATATTTTTTTTAGAACATGCAACCCATGATAACTATCATTCGAATCATGAACATTAATTGATATTTTTTTGTTATTGTGGGAAAATAGCTCATCTCTATGAAATGAAAAACGTAGGTACAGAATTCGGGTTTTAATTGGTTATTACGCGTAGTAAACTCTAATTGGTTTGGTTTGAACAATATAATTAGTTGAAGGAACAGTGAATGATAGGGACGTGAAAGGAATACTTAATTAATGTTTGCTTACAAACAGTTCTTGGACAAAGCTCTGCCTGAAGTGTAATGAATTAATATTGATGAAAACCTGTTTTATAAAGACACTAGGTAGGTAAAGTAATCAATTACTTCAATTTGATATTCATATAGAAGTTACTTGACTTCAGACAGTATATATTTAGAACATTTTTATTATGCTCTAGTACACAAATACTTTATTGCAAAAACAAGTCTAAGTCATAATCTAAGTATAAATGTATCTATGTAATAAAAATAATAATAAAAATCTAATTAGAAATCCATAATAACACTTACAAATATAGTCAATTAAATTACAAATACCCACCCCTAACTGTACCTGGCGCAAAGGTGCCCATTAATTCATTATTATTCATATTCATATTATTTATTTGCATCCACAATGTGTGACTTAGATGTTACAACTTATAGGAACAATCGTGGACCCCGTCGGGCACTGCTAAATACCTATATCAGGTTACCTATATCACGTGTACCAATAATATCAGGTTTATTGAGTATACTACATCACTAAATTCAATGATACAAAATTAACTGTAAATCATTGACATAAGATATCATTATCATCAGCCAGAACGTCCACTGCTGAACAAATGCGTCCCCTTTAAGGGGACGGAGGTTGCCACAAACCTCACGCGTGGCGTACCTTGGAGATCGCAGAACGATTCACATAATTAATTACTAAGAGGACACTGCTGCCGAAACTTTGGAGGCTTAGAATTATAGGATATATCCGAGTCCGGGATCGACATGTCACATTAGTATTATAAATGCGAAAGTTTGTGTGTAATTATGTAAGTATGTAAGTGTGTTTGTTCTCGTCCAACTTTGTAAAGGCTGAATGGATTTGAATGAAATTTGGTATGGAGGTAGCTTATTCCCTTGATTAACACATAGGCTATTTTTCATACCGGAAAATAATCGGTTCCTGTAGAATAGCGGGTGAAACCGCGGGGCACAGTTGTTAAGACCGGACAAGTGAACATAATAAAAGGTACCGACTCCATGGTACCTAAAAGTATACTAAGCACCATTGTTAACTCAGTCAAAGGTCTCACAATGCATATCTCATTCGAATAGGCTCGCTACCACAGAAGAGAGAGAGGTAAAAAATTTTCCTCTTCTGTGCTCGCTACAGTTAGAAGCATGCTAATAGAGATTTCAACGGATACTAATAATGCCATCCATACTGGTTACGGCAACTACGTACGTCTGCATCCTAATCAGTGGAGCGTGTTTGACTATATCAAGTATGGCCAATCTTGCCAAAAATCTACGCGCACAGTGCACGCAAGTATGCTATTTAAATAATAATAATAATAATAATGTACTTCGGTAGGTGGTCTGCTCATCGCACCTTCGTTCATTTTCAACTCTAAATATACCACGCTGTAGTAGTCCATGCCATTCGAGCCGTTATTCCGCTATTCACTCCCGACAAGAGACGTCCATTTTGCATTTTTACATTTATGCCTTTTCAGAACGAATACTAGAGCTCAAAAAAAAAATCGCGTCGTCATTCTATCGTCAGGCATCTATGAGACAGGTGCCCACACCACCGAAGCTGACGTCACATCATGGCTTCCATGTGGCTTCTATACACCAGACAATAGGCTGCCGTAGAAAATCAGTGTTCCTAACGCATTTGATCACTGATGTTTCTAATGTTTGAGACATCTGGTACATGGCGCTAGTACCGCTGACATAAAAATTCAGGTCAGTCGTTTAGCCGTGATAACGCGACAAACACCAAGACAGAGAGACAGAGTTATATTTGCATTTATAATATTAGTTAGGATTAGAATAATACGCACGTTATACGCAATATAGATATAGATACACGCAATATAGATTAGACCAATCTATGAGTACAAAACATAATGGCACTCAATTGACGGTTCACCGTCTCTAATTACTAAAACAGTTTTTTAAATTATAATAAAATTGAAATTTGCGCGACATTTTATTTTATAGAGAAAAAATCTGGTAATGCCACATATACAGCTAGTTTAAAATTAATTCCATAGTTATTTTATATTTCCTTAAAAACAAATAACCTTTAATAGGTTGCAGTATCACAAAATTTACATATTTATGAATATCCAACCCAAGGACAGGGGAAGAAAGGTAAACATTTTCTATATTCAGTAAGGGAGCATACGACTTTGCTAATTTTACTCATACACTCTATAGTTAGTAAGAAAAAACACTTACCCCCTTATTAAAAAATAAACGGATAAACCTTGGGGCAGTTGCTCGTTCTTCTGTCTTTTTCAATCGACTTCTAATTTCTAAATGTGCGAAAAGGACTAAACACGTGGTAACTAATCCAAGGGCACTCCACGCTTATTAATACGGGGGATAAAGACCAGCGAGCTTATTCTCAGACAATAGATATAATTTTTGTCACCTGTCATTCTCATTGAGATTGGGTATGGGACGCTATATTGACAGAAACAGTGTCTTTTTTTTATTTATTACTACAACACACGCTTCACAAAAATAACATGTATACAAATTTAAACTTAAAATAAAATATTAACTCAAATTCACAACTTACAAACATGCTGGTATGACCATCACAGTATGACCATGCTAGCGTACGTCATAGTAACTATAATGTGCATGTACAAATAGAAAAACAAGTAGAAAGCTTTGCGAAGCAGTCCTCCCTAGGATGACCCGTGTCGAGAACTACTGCAGTCCGCCTACCTCGCTACCCAGCCGAGCAGTAGAATATATATTATATAAAATATAATAAAAACGGGGCCAAAAACAAGGGGCGGCGACAGCTTATTTATTGGAAATATCGCTGGCACTGCGCACACGCTTGATGATGCGTTACGGATTTCGCATACGCGAATAAACCCTATCAAATTAATTTATATTTAAGGACCTGCGGAGTAGCGAAATGTGAAAAAGAGACGCGAAGGTTATGTACGGAAAGAATGTCGGAAAATGGTATGATTGTGGGCACACCTGGTTTTTCCTGGTCAGTTGCGCACCTGCGAGGCTGGTGGTGTTGTCCTGCTGCCTGTCTTCTTCTTCTCCACGGCCGTGGAGATTAAGCGTTCGGAGATGTTTCTTCGGTATGAAAGGCGCGGTAAAAAGCCGGGCTATCAATCCGCGCGCGACCGTTGAGGAACAGTTTTTTATGATGAGAAAAATATATTTTTTTATTTTTTTTGAAGCAATCAAAATGATATATTTACACAAAACCACAATAACATAATAATATAACACAATAATAATACATAATAAAAAAAAATGTACATAATAATAATTAAGTATAATAATAATGTTTACGAAATATGGTGCGTATCGTTCGCTCTATGTAGACTTCCTTTCATTAAGCTATAAAAATACAATCTACCTAGTCTTCTGCTTCGGCCATCTAGCCCCAAACTAAGCAAGCTTGTACTATGGAAACCAGATAACCGATATAATACATATATACTTTTTTTTTGTAAATACATACATAGAATATATAGAAACATCCAGACAAAGAACAAACATCCATGTTCATCTGACAAATGTTTGTCCTGGGTGGGAATGGAACCCACAACCTACAGCTCAGAAAGCGGAAATCCACCCACTGACTCACAAGGCTAGTCGAATTAGGCAGAGACGTAGTGTGCTAAGGCCACGTTACTCGTCCTGCCGCTCGTCATGCTGCTCGCCTTGCCCACCGCTCCCGATGTTCTCAGTTTTATGTCAGAGAAAGAGAGAGAGTGATACAAGACGCCAGCTCGCTGCAGCGAGTTGCTTTCTATTAAGTTCACAGTGGTGCTTAGTACTTGGACTTACACGCACTTACACCATGAAGTCGGTACCATTTGAAATGTTTATGCGCTCTTTACAAAGTAATACCATTGCAATACTTACATGTTGGACCAGATTAACGTCAGCATTTTGGTCACATCTCGTGTCTATCAATTTTATTCCTACATTGAAAATGTTAATGAATACTATCATTATCATCAGCCAGAAGACCTCCACTGCTGAACAAAGATCTCCTACTTAAAGAGATTAAGGGGGGTGTCATAAGCCGCTCGCTAGGCAGATGGCTTTGGGATCGCCGAATGCTCACATTTTACTAAGAGCACGCTGTCCTCCAGTGATTCTGGTCGCAGTTTTAGATAATACCCAAGCAAGTGCGGATTTCCCAATAGGCCGAATAGGCCTGTGCCAAGGTGGCAAACTTTCGGAGAAAATTACTACTTCTGTCAAAGCTGGTGGGAAATACCCGTGAAACATAGACAAACCGAAATGAGTTTCCAGTTCCGAAATGGAAAATCGGTAAAAAAAATCAAGAGAATTTCCTTGTATTCTCAGAAAACGTGGGAAAATCTTTACATTTCAGTACATCGGTAGAAATACCGAATAATTGGTATGTTCGAGACCCTGCAGAGGGCGCAATTTTCCATAGTCCTAGCAGCAGAAAAAGCATCGAATTTTCCCTGTACCGAGGTCCATAATTAGAAACCGTACTTCAAAATTTTGTGAAGTAACCTTACTGTCATTGCATACTGTTAAAATTTAAGTATTGATTTAGCTTTAACTAAATAAATTATGCCGGAATTGGCCCGACAATGGCTTGTTTTGCTCGTTTGGGCGAGGACATAAAGACGATACTTTCCAAAACATAAATATGGGGTAGGAGGAAATTGATGGTAGATACCATCTGCTATTGGGGAAAGAAATAACAATTATTGTTACGAGGGAGAGTGATGTATGGGTAAGGTATTTCTTAGGAACGGGGGTGAAATAAAATTATACAAGGTGTACCATAGAAAAATTATACTAAGAGTGCTAATGTCCACAGAAAGATGTATACCCGATTCGGTGGTACACTTTTTTGTATGAGATTGTTAATCTTCTCGTGTAGGTTACCTTTGGTAGTACAAATTTTCTTTGCCTATGCTCCACCACACGAACAACTTACTCTGTACTAGATGTAAGCCGCGACTTCGTTCGTGTGGACCTACAAAAAAATTATTTGCGTTTCGAGGAAAACTGTTATCATCCCCTAAATCCTAACATAATATCGATAAAATATAATACTCTACGCTGATAGGTTTTGATTTTTCGTTTTTTTTTTAGGTCTAATAAAAACTACTTTTCTTCGTCATAATTTCATCACTTTCGGTAAGATAATTCAGAAAAGTCAAACACACAAGCATATTTTTAACGTTCAGGGGCTCTATTTTTGAATCGCTCGTATGATATCACTTGTACCATTCGAAATTACTGACTTTCGAAAGAAATCCCAAACAAAAGTCGCATTTTTGAAGAATCATATCACTCGCAAACGCTACGAGTAGTTTGAACCTTGCCAATTTGCTTTATATCAATCCTTCATTTCGCATGATAATTTCGTGCAAAACAATACCAGTGATTCAAAAATAGAGCTCTAGGGGTGGTAAACTGTTGCGTTTTTTTTTTTCGGGACAAAACGCTTAGTTGTCGGAAACGTGCTGCAAAGAGAGAACGAGAAAATCATGGTCGTAGTTAGTAAGTTAATGAAAATATTTAACCCCGTTTAGTTTTTTTAGTTGCTCAGCTGTTCCCCGTTAAAACTGCCAGTAGCTAAACGTAGAACGTGTAGACGGTGCCAAATCTATCGAAATAACTTAGTTCGCTCTGGCAAACTTGCGTAGTTTGTTCTAGAATCGTGGTTTGATCCCACTATCACCTCGGGCACGTTATGCAATTTAATTAAAATTTAAAATTTCAATTTCAATTTAAAATTTATGTACTTTATCATTTCTTATTTGCAGCAATTCCATCATTGAAACCCCCAAAATTCAAATTCAAAATCATTTATTTCAGGTAAAATTTTACCCATAAAGAAACAAAAAATTACAAAATTAAAATAATATCGAAAACTTTACATTATTTCAAACTTACATATTAAACTAATCAAATATTCATCATCATCATCAGCCATAAAACGTCCACTGCTGAACATAGGCCTCCCGCTTAGATCGCCACACCGACCGGCAACGACCACTGGTGAAAGTCGCGGGCAAACGGTGGATGCTAGTGGCTCGTTATCGGATCAAATATTACATTATGTCAAAATTAAATTAAGATTTGATTTAGATTATTAATGAGATGACAATGTTGTGATCTAGTACTTTCTCACCGACAAAAACGTATCCCCGAAAAATCTGCTTAACACAGGCGCTTACGTATTTTGTCAGCTAATATTCTAACCGCTATAAAAGCCGATGAAAATATTATGGTTAACATAGAAACATAGTATTAGTATATGTCCGCTATTTAAGGTTTAGTTCAAAGTAGATTGCAATATACGACGTAAAAAATATGTTTCCAAAAATAATATTTTCAAGGCCATACCTTGAGAAGTTAGCGAATGTTGCAAATCATATTATAAATGCGAAAGTAGGTAAGTATGTAAGTGTGTTTGTTCCCGCCCAACTCTGTAACGGCTGAACGAATTTGGATGAAATTTGGTATGGAGGTAGCTCATTCCCTGGAATAACACATAGGCATAACAGACTTTTATCATGAAAAATTTAACCGTTCCTGTAGAATAGCGGGTGAAACCGCGGGTCGCAGCTATTAAAAAATAACATTAATAATTTTACTGATATTATTAATGCAAAAATATTCATAACAAGTAGCATTTTTTCTCCGTACCACTACGAATGAGTTAGCTTGAGTTTCTATTTTAAGTCAAGCAGAAATTTTTCCGATCATCATTACAGCACTAGCGACATCTTACGTCTTTATCAGTACTACAATCGAGGTACAGATCTTTCTAAGGAAATTACCACTCTTATTATAATATCTCTATGATATTAATAAGATTCAAATCCTGGTGCTATTTTACCCCAATTTGTCCATTGTGAGTGCAGCCAGCTGCAAAAGTTGTTCAACTGCTGTATTTTACGCTTTGATCAGCGAAAATAAAGTAATTTGTTTTGAACCATGTTACATTGTATTTATTAGTTATAAGCTTTGTAAACATCTTTGAAGTTAAATGTAGGAAGAACTTTATTGTTTGGTTTCGAAAGAGAAGAAACTCGTGTAACCAGGTGAAGCTTAGGAACAGTCATTTGACTCAAAAAAATAGGATAAAAAAACGTCAGTACAAACATTTTTTTTTAGTCAATGTAGGTATTATGTTTTGTAAAAAAACCATTCAACAAAAGTTATTAAGTAGTCAGTTAGTTTGTTGGCTAATAGTTACCAACAACCCTGTATATTTGTGTTTCGACGCAAAAATAAAAAGCTTTTCTTCGCCGTATTTCCGCCCTCGCAAGGATTTCCTCATATATCACGCTCTGATTAGGTCATATCGTTTGTCTGTAAGGTATACCACTCATACGAGCCATCCTTTAAGGGTATTACATTACCGGTACTATGAGAATTCGCTCGTTTGTAACCAGGTGAGAAAAATCCCCGTATTACATAGAACTGCAACGCTACGCTGCTAACTGGTAGTGGGCTTGAACATTTGGTTTATCTCGAGACCTTCAAAGATATCTGGATAATCCAACTGTTCTTTTTATGTAGGATGCATGCAGTACGCCGTCTTCCAAACCTCAAAAGTAAGTAAACACACGAACACACACACTCAGAGTCAGAGTCACAGCGGGCAATGGAGAGAGCTATGCTCGGAGTTTCTTTGCACGATAAAATCCGAAACGAGGATATTCGACGAAGAACCAAAGTCACCGATATAGCCCTCAGAGTTTGCAAGCTGAAGTGGCAATGGGCAGGCCACGTCACTCGAAGAACCGATAGCCGATGGGGAAGAAAGGTTCTTGAGTGGCGACCGCGAACCGGAAGACGAAGCTTAGGCACTAGGTGGACCGATGTCATTGTGAAAGTCGCAGGCAACCGGTGGATGCAAGTGGCACGTTGTCGGTCGGTGTGGCGGTCTAAGGGGGAGGCCTATGTTCATCAAGGCGTCTTCTGGCTGATCATGTAAGCAAGGAAAGCTTTATTGGCAAAAAAGTTATCATAATTCAGGACAAACTCATTCCCAATCTACCAACAAACTTTCACATAGTAGTTCACCTCCTTGTTTGCTCTATGTGTAACGAACAAGGTCCTATTTGCTGAGGATTATTCCCGAACTGTGCGATAATTTGGTTTGCCCGGATTGTTTACGTCATACACCACACGCCATACGAATTGTTCGATTGACCCATTTGTTTTGTGAGCGACAAACAAAAGATCGAGGTTCTTGATGTTCTTAAGAATATTTTTCTAGATTTGGGACAGTGATAGATAGATTCTTGTACTAAGGGGCTAATTCGATAAAAAAATATGCGTAATACACTTTCGCGCGCAGATGAAAACAGATCAGCGTGCGCTCGTCGAAGTAAACTGATAATTGCTAATTGCTAATTGCAACTCAACAAACAATAATTATTTTTTATTTATTTATTTAGAGGTAGAAAACATTGTTATTTTTGTTAAACGAGCCCTGTGCCATACACTAGGATGAGTCCTGTGTCGTGGGATCCAGTGCCTTCCATTCACAAAACAGAGAAGTGATATTCGTAGACTTAGTCAAGTATTACATCTAAATGATTAAAGAGCTTATGACACTTCCCCCACGCAGGCCGCCCAGTGGTGAAACCTTAGACGAAGCATCATACTGGACAGACCCATGAGACGTTGCCGCTCCGACGTTCACATTGTCATGTTTCTCTTTTTATTTCACGGGTCGTCGCATAGAGTAAGCGAGAGAGCTATTGTAAGATTGGCAACCTCGCACTCTGTGTCCATTTTATGACCGACTAGTCGGTCACAACATTGCGACCCGTCTTACTAAAAAAGCAAATTGGATCAAAATATCGCTGTGAATACTTAATATTGTTATACATAGTGGCATTATGGCGTGTTGTGCTGTGTATTGTGCATCGAGAACAACGAAAGGGGGAGTAAAAGATCCAGAATTATCATTTCACACGTAAGTCTTTTGTAGCGTTTTTTACCTAAAATAACCAGAATCAAAGCTAAATATTCGTTTCACTTAAAGAATATACATGTTTGAAGTCATACAACTATCACGCAGTGTTATTTAGTAATGAATTTAAGCATTAATTTAAGATAAATAAATGCATTGTTTTACGTGTTCCTGCTAGTGAAGTACCACTGCACGTTTCAAACTTTGTCGATATTTGGTCGATATTTATCTAATAATATTCTTGTAATATCCTACATATACTACATTAAGTGAAACATGAACCGTTAATTCCTTTCCGCGTTTAATCGGCTTGATACGTATTCTATCGATAATTAATTTTAATCTTTTTGAAGCTTTCGCGGCTTGAAATGTATGATAATTTGTACCAATGTTGTGTCATGGTTAAACAATTAATTAAAATAAAACATTTTGTTATAGGTTTCCAAAATGTCCGGAAATCAGAAATCAGTGGATAAAGGCTGTGAGGCGCGAAAACTGGGAGCCACCTAAATACTCTCGACTTTGTTGAAAACGTTTTGTAAAATCTAGTTTTATGACTGGGCTGTCAATTAAAAAACTAGGAAGAATAAAAGAAACTAGGAGACGGTGTAGATACTTATTAACTTTCATAGTTACTATATATACTATATATATTCGTACTATTTACATGGCAATTACGAGTTTCGATGTTCAATAAAGTACATATTTATGCAAACATTGTGTTCTTAATTTACAAATTCTTAGTTTTGTACACTGTGTACATTTTTATCGATAGATTCTGCACTAGTTTTCACTTCCCTACTCACTAAACGTCACAACAGAAAGTGGACACGCTGCCAAAGCAATCACTCTATCCAGTGTGATACAAGATCCTTGGGTGAAACCGTCACCAATGCGTCACCTGTGCCAGGTAGAAATGTCATAATCTTACTACGGCATATAAAACAAAATATTATAAACAGAGGATATTCAATTACGGTACTAAACAAGAATCTCAAGTACAAACAGGATTTACTTATATGTGTATATACTTGTTATGTAGATATTTGTTCGTATAGGTATTTTGTATTATTTATATTTTAGTTCTCAATTTGTGTGTTGTGAAAGTGTGTGTCAACTCCGCGTAACAACAGCCTCGAGTGAAGGGTGTTCGCAGATATGATAGTGTTGGGATGTCCGAGTGTGTTATAAGAGTGTGAATGTTTATGTATTTGTGCATATTATCGTAGTATTTACTTTCTATTCCTGCGTATAATATATTATGCTGTCTATGCTATCCTATAAATTAGTATTACCTCTATTAAAGTAAATAATCACTTGAATCTACTAGGGGTGTGAATCGAGGTTTTTTCAATTATCGAGAAAATCCCATGCAGTATTGTTCTCCCTCAAGCTTACTTGGCCATAAAAACATAGATATCAACATATATGTGATCTGTATAACTAATGAAGTACACGGAATAGAAAAACCAAATTTTTTTAATTTATCTCATTATTTTTTAGTCCTCCATAATTAAACATAAATAGCAATAATAACATAATAGCTTAGCTTCTTAATTAGATACCTACAGTCTTAGTAAATAGATTCGCGTAGGCTGAGTAGCTGGCCCCAATGTCACAGGTTTTATGCTGTTCTAGATCAATTCGGAGAAAAACGGTCCCTCCCTTTTTTTGTAAAAAAAAAACAAGTGAAGCATGAACCACTTTATAATAAAAGATTTTACGTATCTATTTATTCTAAATCCCTAAATTCTTTTTTTTTAAACGGCCTTGATTGCTTTAAGTTAATCGATGTTTAAAACACACACTTTATTTGTGGCTGACACGAAAAGTCACGCGCGAAAACGAGACGAACCATTTTAAACATTGATTAAATTTAAGCAACGGTTCATAAGTAAGGCCAGTCGTCTCGTCGTCTCCCAGAATCTACAAAAAAATAAATAAAAATTATTTCGTCTTAAAGCAAAAATTAAAATAAGGTTAAGTAGGTCCAAGAATTTTATCGTCTGACCCAGATGGAATTCCGCCTTCATTTCACAGCGTTTCCTTGCCTTATTAAAAGAAATTTAATTGTCGTCAATAAAACAAACATAAAAAGTGACATTCTCATTAGGGCCACAAAAAATGAACTTTACGAGGCCTCTACAGAGGCCGTAACTCACAGGGTGAAGAAAAGAAATTACCGACGACAATCATCGATAGACGTGAATTTTATTGGGATTTGTAGTTCATCAAGGTATCGGTGAAACGTCACTTAAAGTTCTACAGCTAACGCACATTTGCATGGTTTTATAGATGGTTTATGAATTTATTAAAACTGTATACAATATACATTTTATAATGGAACACAAATATTAAGAAAATATTAATGTATACTGCTTTCTCGAAAAAGATAAACACGCACAACTTACTTAAACTGTTTGAAAATTCACAATTCGTTATTTTATATCTTCAATATGCGATAAGGCCGCCAGTTTTTACACTAGTTTTTAAGACTCATTATAAATTATGTAAAATTTTGTGTGAACAATAAAGAGTTAATCTATCTATCTGTCTATCAATATGTGAAAACGCGTGAGCGAGAACACTATGGACGCGACTAGAAGGTAGTTTTATATTTCAGGCTATTCTATTCTGCAGCCTACACTGCCGATTCGAAAAGGTCGCGTCATTATTTTGCTGAGCTCAAAGAGCGCGTCATTCATATTTGGTAAGGTTATACAATCCATTCAAATTCTAACAACGCGTGCTTCAATTTTTACATTACAATATCGCGACAACAGGTTTAACATAGGTTAATATGTAGTAAGACTGCGTCAAAAGCGACATCAATCATTAAAAAAAAAAATACAATATTTTGCGACACTTTAAGATCAATCGGATAAATGACCGAATTCAATGAATTACTGAATCAATTATTATTTTCTATTAATAATACAGGGTAAAATTTTCGCGGTTTCTTTTCTATTGTGTTTCCTCCACGCTCAAAACCCAGAGAACAAAAATTACAAACGCTTTGAATTCGGTCCAGTTTCGTTGTTCTTTCAGAATGACGGATTGCAAAAAAAAATAATGTTACTTTCTTATATTTTTTCTTAATTTTTTGAAATAAAGACCATTTAGCGAATATTAATTAATTAATGTAACCTTTTTAAAATTAATTCTGCTTTTTTACGTTCTTTATTTTGCTTTACGTGTCAGAATTCACATTAATATTACAAATACGACAATTTGTTGGTCATGCAATATTTTTCATCACCCGGTATATAGTTATTATTTATTATTCCACACATAGTTAATAATCAGCGATAAAATCTTAATTTAGTTTTATAGCGACTAATAACTCGGCTTTTACCACCCAGTTTGTTTAGTAAACAACTTTATACGGTTTCAAGTTATTATAGAAGCTTAGAATGTTCAACAATCGACCTTGGAGAAATGGTGTCAGTAATAGACTTACTTAGTATCACCGAGTAGGATATCCTTACAGAAGTACAACTTCTAAAGCTACCTGAGAAGTAATTGTAAAGGAAGCGTTATTTCGTTCACACATACATATATGTATACTAGATGTTACCTGCAACTTCCTTCGCATGGGCATAAAAAAATATCCTACGTTCGTGTTTGTAATGTACAATAACACATTATTAAATTTTATCAAGATCTGTTTAGCCGTTTAGGCGGTAAAACGCGACAAACATCCAGACAGAGAGAAAAAAATAATTCTTATAGTTCGCTAGATGACAATTTTTTGTGGATTTTTTTTACATTTTTATGGACCGACAATTGTAATGTTAAGGAGTTCTGAATCGCGCAAGCGAAATTTTTACCTCGTGACCAAGGTATTCATGTTTATACCTCGAAGCTTTATTGGTCCTAATACGACTGCGGCATTATATTCCTCTAAATTAGAATGAAAACTCAAGTCACGCGAATTAACGGCCTAAGTTGATAAAACTTTTTTTTCTATTTAGTGCATCTCATATAAAAATCGTGGAGGGCATTTGAGGGCATGCTTGGCTACAGATGCAAGTATAGTGTGCGCTTAGCTTTGTAAACGAAATTGCTTTATGTATACCTACAAGTCCATAGAAGATAAGTATACAAATACTTAAAGTTAGTTAAGTTGCTTCTCTGGAGGATTTCTCCTCTGTAGTACAATTCTGTTATGAGTTACAAACAGCTTACCTAGTATTCATATGGCTTCTATATTATTATCTTTTGAATATTTAAGCGTGGGTTAAACGTGAGCGTTACGTGCGTCATGCTAGTATTTAACTGTAAAGTAATTATTAGGTAATGAATTGTGATTATAGATTTATACACCCCAGGCCGCTGCCAAGCGTAGAAATTATGACAACGGGGGGAGAGGGGTCCAAGGCTTCCTTTAGACGGCCTTTGATGATGATATTAGCTTTGTAGCGATCGATATGAACATTACATTAATTTGTCACTCACCTTCTTCAAGGTAAAGTAAGGTAAGGTAAAATAAAGTAAAGTAAGGTAAAGTAAGTTAAAGTAAGGTAAAGTAAAGTAAAGTAAGGTAAAGTAAGGTAAAGTAAGGTAAAGTAAGGTAAAGTAAGGTAAAGTAAAGTAAGGTAAAGTAAGGTAAAGTAAGGTAAAGTAAGGTAAAGTAAGGTAAAGTAAGGTAAAGTAAGGTAAAGTAAGGTAAAGTAAGGTAAAGTAAGGTAAAGTAAGGTAAAGTAAGGTAAAGTAAGGTAAAGTAAGGTAAAGTAAGGTAAAGTAAGGTAAAGTAAGGTAAATTAAGGTAAAGTAAGGTAAAGTAAGGTAAAGTAAGGTAAAGTAAGGTAAAGTAAGGTAAAGTAAGGTAAAGTAAGGTAAAGTAAGGTAAAGTAAGGTAAAGTAAGGTAAAGTACGGTAAAGTAAGGTAAAGTAAGGTAAAGTAAGGTAAGGTAAAGTAAGGTAAAGATAGGTAAAGTAAGGTAAGGTAAAGTAAGGTAAAGTAAGGTAAAGTAAGGTAAGTTTATTTTCTTCGTATCGTCCTCGTTACGATACGACGTTTACTTTTCCTTAGAATCACATGTTCCCACTATTAAACAACTTTTGCTACATCAGTTTATTGATCGTAAATCTTATTCTGTATAACATAGGGTCGCGTCTATCGGAGCAAAAATATACCTGTTAAGTACCTGAAAAGAAGCGAGAGGGCGAATTATGATTTGAAGTTGTTTGGAGCTTGCATCTTTGATTCATTTTTTTATAATAACCATGACAAACTACCAAAACTGGTTAAGCTGTTTAAGGCCGGGTTGCAACATCTAGGCTAAATTAAAACTAAAGTCCTAAATGCAGTTAAAACTTCCGTTAAGCAGAAAAATGTGTTACACAATTTTAACTAATATGGTCAAAATTACGGATAACACAAGCTGGCTAAGCTTCTTGGTAAAGGTTAAAGTTATTTGGTAATTTAACCGTAACAGTTACTGTAACTGGGATTGTGATGCCTAAGAATAAAGAAGTAACAAACAGAATTTCGCATTAACAATATTAGTGTGATAGATAAATACCCAATAAAAAATATTTATTGGGTATATATATAATCACTAACACAAATTATAAATAAGCTTTCACGGTCACAGAGTTAGTTGATAGCTGTAAGCTGGCATATAATGTGGTACACGAGGTACAAAGAGGGCCTTGAAAAAATCACAAACCTCGTAATTACCAAGTCCCATAACTCTTCATTACCTTTACAATGTTTGCGCCATTAATAAACAAAATATTTTTCAACTTTTACAGCGACATGGCTGTAAGGTAACAACGCTCAAGAGACCATCGTTGAGGTAGATTTCTAATTCTAAAACAACTCCAAAAAAGGTTAAAAAGGTTTTTGTAAAGTCATTCCATTTTTGTCACAGACACGTGATATGTTTCTTTATTTTTAACCGACTTCCAAAAAAAAAGAGGAGGTTCTCAAGTCTGCTGAATTTTTTTTTACAAAGTAACTATCACGAACGATAAATTTGAGTTGACAAAATATTCTAAAAGTTGACAAAGGACATAAGTCCGTGGAGTTGCATTAGAAAACAATAATTAAAAAAGCGATAAATGTTTAGTAAGAATTACTTTTAATTTAAATATTAGATATGAAAATTACGATGCCTAATGTTTTAAGCCGTGCTTTCACTTTCTCGCATCACATCAAACTGTCACATGAAAACTTGAAAATACGAAATCTACCTTAAAACTTTTTACTTTACGAAATGCATAATCCGCCATTTTTTGTTAAGCCCAACTTTCCCTCATTAAAATTAATTTTAGACACGACGAGAGCAGAATTATTAACGCTTTCGACAAGGAGCCAGAAGTTGGATTTAATAAGGTGCATTTTGCAGTGGATTGAATCGAGAATTGCCAGTCGAAAGTTTTATGCTTCAAATCTGTATCTGTAACGAATATCTAGTGAGTTCTCGCTGCAATGTCGGTTTTATTGCTACAAACATTAGTTATCCGAATTAATTAACGAAAAGTAAGTTTTAAACACTGTTTTACCCTACCCGTGAACATGGCGCATGCAACTGTGCCGAAATATTGGGAACTCAACAAAAACAATAACCGTGGTAAATATCCCGTGAGTACTAATAGTAATGTAGTAAGTTTTAAATCATTATTTTTAAAAAAGTAATAGGTTGACACGTTTTGTTTTAATAAATCGGGAATACTTAAATTGAGTCGGTTATTCCGACTATACTTTCGATCAAGTAAAGCTAAGCGTGACGCGCATTACCTATGAATTAAAAATATTTTAATACATATTATCCAAACAGGCCGCTTTCTCGTACTTATGCAAGAGTGAATAACCAAGTAGATCGCGTAGATTAAGTTGAGCAAAAAACACAGATCTCACCCTAGATTCTGCATAAAGGATGCTCGAAGCGCACCACAGATCAGTCTAAATACACTTACAAGAATATAATCCTATTGGTTGAATGTTAGGCGCGAGTAGGCGTAACCTTGAGACAGCTAATGAGAACGCTTGGTCGCAGTACCCGCGACCCGCGCCTTCCTCAATCTTTGGTGACTTTTTTAGGAACAACGAATCTCGTAATGCGGTATCTACTGTGATCTGTGGCAAAAAAGCACCATGAAATAATTTGCACGAGCTGACAACGGCAGAATAATCCTGGCTCAAGGCTGGAGTCAGCGGAAAGAAATAAAGCTTGGACTGTGAAGCCGGCTTTAAAAGCAGATTAGTTCGCAGGGAGGACTTTAGTTTGGATGTTTGGTAAAGCCCGTTTTCGATAGTGTATAGAAATATAAGTTCAGAGTAAGTAGAAAGTGGTATACTTATTGCTTTCCTACTGCCATGGTACCTGCCGTTAAATACGTGAGCCTAAGGCGCACCACATACCAAAGACGCGTAGGTGTGCTGTAAGAGGACCTCCAAAAGATATACATGGGTACTTTTAAATTATACTGAAAAAACATTGCTCTTCTGCAGTTGAGTAAAATTTAAAAGCAAGGTTCAAAATTCAATAAATTGATAAAATGCTTTCAAAAACATTGAACACTGACGTGGTTCGTCGAAGCGCAACGAACAAACATTTATTTTTCTTTTCAAACTCATAAAACCCCATTTTACGTGAAAACGTGAATAAAACCCGTTACTACGTCACCAATATCATAAAATGCGTAAAATTTTATAATGGAAGTGTTTGTTTGTCCTCTTTTCATTTCAAAGCTGAGCAAAGGATCGACTCAATGTTGTGGATAAAAATAGCCGAAAAGTCTGTCCCTGTAAAGTCTTTAGCCTAAATATCTAATATCTTTCGCTAATAAGAATGTACTTCTCTACACATTACAACAGAATAGATAATAGTACTCGCCAAAATCCCGCAGTGCCTGAAGACAAAGGTCTTCAATCAATGTGTGTTGCCAGTGATGACATATGGAACTGAAACGTGGTCGTTGACCAACTGGCCTTTTGGAGAAACTCAGAGTCGCACAGCTGGCAATGGAGAGAGCTATGCTCGGAGTTTCTTTGCGCGATAAAATCCGGAACGAGGATATTCGTCAAAGAACCAAAGTTGCCGACATAGCTTTCAGAGTTTGCAAGCTGAAGTGGCGTGGGCAGGCCATATCACTCGAGGAACCGATAACCGGTGGGGAAGAAAGGTTCTTGAGTGGCGACCACTAACCGGAAGACGTAGCGTAGGTAGGCCTCACACTAGGTGTACCGACGATATTGGGAAAGTCGCGGTGTGGCGCTCTAAGGGGGAGGCCTATGTTCAGCAGTGGATGTCTTATGGGTGATGATGATGATGACAAGAAATGACTACAAAATATAAGTTGTTTACCCCACCTGCATTCCTAAGACTCGCCTCGCAATTTTACAATTTGCTCACAATTTTTCCGATTTCAAAAGTTTTCTATGCTCTCATGAGAAAGAAGTTTATAGTCGAAACAGCAACTTTGTAGTGAAATAATAACAGAACAGACCCAAAGCTAGTCAGTTTCAAGACGAGTTAGGTTTAACAGTTGCTGTCAATAATACTTAATATTAATAATACAGTCGAATCCGTTTATTATGTCTCCGCCTGTATTAACCAACCACTTAATATGAAGTAAATGTAATTACACAGCAAAGTCTGGTTTTCATATAAAATTCTGAGTAATTGATAGTCGAAGATCACGCATTGTTTGTTAGTGATTTGTGAAATAAATGACATAATGCCATAATATGCAGATTAGAGAATGGAGAATAAAACTCATCTCTCCTACATTATTTCATACTATATTATATATATATATTTTATTTTATTTGTATGACGTCCGGTTAGTATAACGTGTTATTTCCCTTCGATATCATTATAAACGGATTCCACTGTACTATAAACCATAAACGCGTATTGTATGTTAAGAAACACTACACACCAAATAGAAGCCCAGGTGTCGCGCTGGCAGCGCAGCAGCTGCGCTCACAGCGGAGTCATTTTGGTGTACCTATTGGTTCCTCGGGGTAGTTATATCGTAGATCATACAGTTTTTTTTTTCCTTAAAGGACTTTGGCATCACATGTCTTGTGCATTTGCCAGTGTCAGGTCTCGGTGTTTCTTTTGAACGCAGCTCGGGAAAACTGTTTCTTTTATTTAATTTCTTCTGTTCGTCTTCTTTTTTTTTAATGAAACTTGATGACGGGACTAGCAAGTCGCTCACCTGATATTATCACGCTTGCCCATAATAAACCCATGCCGTCCACAATTATAAGCTTCAACAGTTCATTACCATGAGCGGTAATGCACTGCGGTCGTCACCTTGAGATATTAGATGTTAAATCTCTTTATGTCCAGTAATTACGCTGGAAACATCGCCCTTCAATCCGGAACATAGCAATGTTTGCACACTACTGCTTTGCGGTTGAATAGCTGTCAAAAGTGTGGTACTTCCCCAGGCAGATTCTGCAGAAGAGCCCTAGCACTACACGAATCGATTGAGGGAAGATAGGTTGAGGAATACATCGTGTATGGCACATTTATTTTTTAACGGGGAAACATCATTGTTTGAAAATATTTAGAATCGCCTTATATTAAAAAAACGCGAAAGTTCGTCGCCTAGACTACGATAAACACACATTTAACATTTTTGAACACACAAAATCTTTTATTTAGAATATAAAAAAACATTGAAAATTTTATTCTAAGGATAACTAAATTATAAAATAAATTATTTTTATAAAAACTTAATGATATTCTTAATTTAAAAAATTTCGATCGATATATTCTATTACTATTTATTACCTATTACAATTTAAGAGCTTAAGATTTTTTTATTTTCTCTTTCCTCCTAAGAGGATTTTGGCGTCGCACGTCTTATGCATTTGCCAGTGTCAAGTATACTATTTCAAGTTTTGTTAAATATTATCAAACAAGTCATAGTCACAGTCAAAGGCGAGCAAAGCAAGTCATGGTCAAGTCCAAGTCATGCCCCAGTAAAGTGGTGAAAACTTTACTAGAGCCTTCTATGGAGTTTTGGAAACAACACGAAAATTCACGTTTCACGACATTATACCACTCACCAACACTCGTGCATGTTCACGAACACTTAACAGGTAAAAATTCACTGTTTTTACATATTAACACTCGAAATAACACAAGTTTTGGAAAATAATAAAATGACGCGACATGAATTCTTCACGTTCCCGCCAAAACTCCCCGAGCTTAAGATTGTTAAGCTTTATCTTACAATTTTTTTATTTTTTTAACTTAAGAGCTTTAGATTTTTATTATAATGATCTCAAAATTAGAACTCGAGTTTTCTTTTTACGCGATAAACTTTTTTTTAAATACCTATTACAGTTATTTAGCGTGATCTATCGGGTGAGGCCGAAGGGAACAGCCAGTGAGTCATATCATCAGTCCAGTTTACCCTTACTTTACTGCCACAGGACAGCAATGTTATCAAAATTTTACGCCCTCATGCAGAGGGACCAAGAGTTATGGGCCTGTACCTTGACTTTATGAACACACCTAACTCGCATTTTTTTCTCCTGTGACACTTCGTTATACTTTGTCTGTATGGGGGCTTTTATTTTATTATACATATAAGGTTTTACGTTCGAGCTTTTGTCTTTGTCTTTTGGTATTTATTTACCTATGTTGTTTTGTGTCAAGAGAAAAGCAGATTGAAGATTATTGTAATATAAAATGAGTCTCTGTTAGTTTTTGTTATGATTTTTCCCCAATTTTCCTATGCATCTATCTAAAGAATAATAATAATAGTATTTCCTCCAATCCGCCTTTGAAAAAACCTCTGAAGTTTTCCTGTTACGGGATAGAATCGTTTAGTAAAATGACATGAACATTATTAGTGGAAATTATTCCTATATATCAATTCCTATTTCAACAAAGACCGAAATGTATTTAATTGACCGAGCGAAGCGAAGGTCTCAGAGTTTACTGGGACAAATCGGCATTTGTATGTATGTTTGTATGTTTGCGTTTATATTTAAGTTTTCCGACGATAACTTGCGAACCTTTGATCCGATCTTCATGAATTTTTGTAGGCAAGTAGTTCATTTCAATATAATTTTTAAGTTCAAATATAAGCTGAATCGGTCCAGGGGTTGTGAAGATATAGGGATCGCGAGGTCTCAGTTCGCCGCGAACTACTAGTTTATTAGATTAGTTTAAAGGAGACTCAACTCCATCATCAGATCTACATGATCGTAGCAAAAACGTGTTTAATTCTACTTTCCAAAGTCAAAATGATTAAAATCATATTTTTTTATCATCATCAGTCATCGGGCAATCCATACTAAGCCGAAAAAGAGAAATAAAAGCCTCGGCTTTTTCTTATCCCTACTACTACGCCACTCCGTAGATTCGCGACTCTTTTAATGATGGGGCATAAAATGTTGCTTTTTTTCTGTAACAATTTCTGAAACTCCTAACTTTTCATACAAGCAATTCAGGATAAAACCTCCTTGTGTAAATCCAGCTAAGCGCCAAGTTTGTGCTTTATAGCGAAACATTTTCGCAGTAATTTCTCGGCTGAGGGATCCTACTCCTTTATATCGTCGAGGGGACCTCTCTACGTCCTCTTAGGGCCTCTCGTGTTTTTTGCTATCAAGAAATATGTAGTGGATTTTTGGAAGGAAACTTGTATAAAAATGAATACGATATCTTGGTTACACGTGGCAAAGACGTAGATATAAAAAGATAACTCTTTACTGTTCACACCAGGAATAACATACAAATGACCAAAAAAACAACTTGAAACTAGTTTAACAACTGGCGGCCTAATCGCTTAAAGCAATCTCTTCCAGGCAACCTTAACCTTAATTACGTAAGTAATTTTAGGTGGAGTTTGCTAAAAAAAAATGGATTTATGTTAATAAAATACTCTTCATTAGTTATATAGTTTAGAGAGATTATTTTTAGATATATTATGTTTTTGGTTCTAGCGTCTAGTATGTCTTAATAAGAAAACAAGACTAAAAGAACTTTTCTCGATAAAAAAAATCGTTATTAATGCACATTAGGCGAGATCCCTAAACTTTTAGTACATTCGGTGAATATTGCTCTAAATTGAGGCGATCATAATGTCTAGGATAAATGATTACAGAATTTTGATTGATTTCTTAGTTTAGTTGTAATTAGGAATTATTTGATTGCTTGACTAGCGCGCGGTCTGGACTTCCTGCGATTCTTAAACATTGCATCGTGAAATAAAAAAAAAAAATTACAACACTACAAAGCAACATATGATGGGAAAGAAAGGTTCTTGAGTGGCAACCACAAACCGGAAGTCGCAGCGTAGGCAGGCCTCCCATTAGGTGGACCTACGACATTTTGAAAGTTGCGAGCAACAGGTGGATGCAAGCTTCTTCTGGCTGAAGATGATGATGAAATCAACATTATTCACTAGATAATAAACAATTTTTGACCGAGCGAAGCGAAGGTCTCAGAGTTTACTTGGACAAATTGGCGTGTGTATGTATGTTTGTGTGTATATTTGTCGATGATAACTTGCGAACCGTTGATCCGATCGTCTTGAAATTTTATAGGCAAGTAGTTCATTTCAATACAATTTTTAAATTCGAATATGAGCTGAATCGGCCCAGGGGTTGTGAAGATATAGGGGTCGCGAGGTCTCAGTTCGCCGCGAACTACCAGTTTATACAGTTTACACCAATAGACGAGAGCTTCCTAAAAGCCAATGCTATAAGAAACTACTTACTCTCAAAAACATTTGGAACACGTTCTAAGCCGAAACAGTTCGCTAAGTCTGGTCTATAAAAAAGTAATAGGTACCGAAAACCCTGATTAAATAACGATTTAGATAGACAGTAAAGATGTGTAAGTAAAGGTATAGATAGACGGTAAAGATCCGTTATTTATCGGCATCCTGCGCGTCACGAGTCACGACCCGACCTGCGTTCACGTCGTAAAAATACAATAAAATCGACGACGTCACTCGGAAACGGTACGGTAGATTTCGAAGGGACAGTAAGCTGATTGATTATCTTGTGTCATAGATCAAGATCATAATCTAAGTGATCTTGACGACGCCTACCTATGTACACTAACGACATAGATCACTCTAGACACCGCATTACGAGATAGTTGTTCCGATAAAAACTCACCAACGTTGGATAAAACCGCGGGATGCTGGGACGACCAAGCGTCCTCATTGGCTTTCTCAAGGTTACGCCTACCCGTTCCTAGCAATGAACCAATGAGATTATACTTTTATAGGTGTATTTAGAACGTTGTCGCAATCTCCGACTCCTGATGGTATGTATAAGTTGCGTAAAGGGTCCCAGATGCTCTATGCTATGCTCTATGCTCTATGCTTTGAGAGTAGGGCTTGCCTATATTCTATATTCTGCCTGGAGAAGTACTACACCTTTACCAGTTATTCAACCGCCAAGCAGTACTGTGCAAATATTACTGTGTTCTGGATTGAAGGGCAATGTTTCCAGCGTAATTACTGGGCATAAAGAGATTTATCATCTAATGTCTCATGGTGACGAGCGCAGTGCGTTGCCGCGAATGGTTTTGAACTGTTTAAGATTAGAATTCTGAGTGGCACTGAATTGCTATGGGCAAGCGTAAAGCTTAACATCAGGTGTGCGACTTTCTCATCCCGTCACCAAGTTCCATAAAAAAAAAGATTGAGTTTGCACAACCACAGAATTTGACCACAGAATTTGACCACTCATTTGTATTTCCCAAAACTCCATACACGACGGTGAGGTGAGGATGACTGACGATGCGCTTGCGCTCTATTTTATTTATCTGCTCATCATATTGTATCGCACACCGCTACAGTGTATTTTAAGTTTAGAACCGATGCATCTTGCGCTTCGATCGTCCTATGCGCTGAATGTGGGTGATCTGTAAATTCTGCCAACTCACTAGATTCAGCATTCAGGACGCTTGAAGCGCACCACAGATCAGTCTAAATACACTTATAAGAAATTACTCTGATTGGTTGATTGTTAGGCGCGAGTAGGCGTAACCTTAAAATAGCCAATGAGAACGCTCGGTCGCACTCTCCGCGACCCGCGCCTTCCTCAAACTTTGGTGACTTTTTGTAGGAACAACGAATCTCGTAATGCGGTATCTAGTGTGATCTGTGTGCCAACTAAAACCAAAATTGAATCACAATGCAGAACCGAAATCCACCCAAAATACAATAAAAACGGCAGTATAACAGAATGACAATAAAATGTCAGTAACTGCTCTCTATTCATGGCCTAATTCTGGTGATGTTTGTGGCGAAACGAATCGAGATGAGAGAATGAAATTATCCTAGAATAGTATAAAGATAATAAAGTCGTGGTAGCTCAGTGGGAGAACGCTCGCCTCACATTCGTGAGGTAGCGGGTTCGAACCCGGGCGGGCCCGTACCAATGAGTTCTTTGGAACTTACGTACAGATATACCACTGGCTTTACGGTGAAGGAAAACATCGTGAGGAAACCTGCATATTTCCGGAGAAGAAATTCGATGGTGTATGTGAATCCGCCAACCCGCACTGGGCCAGCGTGGTGGATATGGCCTAATCACCCTTCGAGGGCTGATATCCCAGCAGTGGGATGTTCAAAGACTGATACAGTATAAAGATATTATTGTTCATTTATTGACCTCCAATTATGATGGTATAGATGAAGTGACGATGTACGAAAGAATGTGAAAGAAAAGCTAAGGCCAGGCCAGCCAGACTAGGTGGTGTGTGAAGATAGCGATAGAACGAAATTGTTCATGGTAGTATTTTCACTTCCATGTGATTAATGTAGTGAATGTATTGCACGTGCTACCTTTAAACAACACTTTCAAAGTGAAAATATCGCCTTACGCTTAAAGCGATATTTTCCCACTTCTTAAATTGTGGTAATTTTTGAACGAAAGATACAGTCTTTCATGAAAAATATAGTGTCATGAAATTCGTATCATAAAATTGAACTCTCGTGTTTCGGAAAAACATTCAGTCGAGATATAGAAGACAGAACTCCCCGTAACGGAGAGGTGTTGATTCAGCAGTGGACGTCTTCTGGCTGCTAATTATAATGATGATGAAAATATGCTAATTGTCAAGAGGCTCCTCACTTTGCAGCCCTAACCACCTGTTGTTTGGGTTCTGGTTTTTATATAGTACTAGATTTTACCCGCGACTTCGTTCGCGAGGACCAATAAAAAAAAGTAGCCTACATCCGCCTCCTACCCTTAGGCTATATATATATGCAAAAATTCAGCTTGTTCCGTTCAGCCGTTTAGCCTTGATAATGCGATAAACACCCAGACAGAGAGACAGATACACATATATACAGAGAGATTTACATTCGCATTTATTTACATATATATTATATATAACCGATGGAGAAGAAGTGAGTTGTAACCACGAACCGGAAGGCACAGCGTAAGCAGGCCTTCCACTAGGTGGTCTGATGATATTTGAAAAAGTCGCGGACGACCGGTGGATGCATATGGCCAATTGTCGTTCAGTGTGATGCTCAAAGGAGGGGTTTCATGGTTGTGATGATGATGATTGTAATTTTTTTTAAATAAATATGTGAATTATAATAATTTTGTACTAGGCCGAAGCTTTGTCGAAGTTGATTTTTATTTCTTTTTATAAGTCCTCGGCAAGTTTTCTGGCAAGACGCAACTTTGCTTTACATTAATCCGCACAACATGGCTGGTGAAACTTTTTCCATTACAGATGGTAGATATGAGAGCGTGTCGTGTTATCTCAGTTCAAATCGCATTATGTAGAGATGAGACGACAGCTGTTCGAAGCTTCAATATTTGGCAAAAATAAGTATTACGAATCATTTATTTGGCTGGCATTAAAAAGCGGGGTTCTTAATTCAGCGTCTTTTCTATATATTTCTTTACATACTTACCTTGACTGGTCTTTACAGTTACGCGATAATTCGTCGGAGGTTAGATAGATTAAGAGGTATTTTCCAAAAAAAATAAGTATGTAAAGAATGTTACTTTAAGGTGTGGAATATTGAAAGGTGCGTATGTACTTTTCATTATAAACATTTTTTACTATGGGACCAAACCAGAAATCGCGAAAAAAAACTGTTCCATACATTTTGTTGAGTGTCATCGACATTTTTCTATGGAACAGCTGTTTTTTTTCTCTACCGTTAAATAAAGCTATGCCTCTTGAACTACAATTCATTATGACAATTGGCACCACGACTTTACCTTGACGCTATACATAAAACAAAAACTCGAAAACCAAGCCCACTGAAACCAGTTGGACCTAACAACATTTTTGTAGATAATTATAGTTGCATAAGAAAAATATTACTTTCCTTCTGGTTATTTTTCTATGGAATAACTGTTGTTTTTTTCTCTATGGTAATATGAAGCTACGCCTCTTGAACTACAATTGATTATAACAATTGGCATCACGACTTTACCTTGACGCTTTAAAAAAATACCTCGAAAACTAAGCCTACTGAAATAAGTTGGACTTTAACAACATTTTTGTAGATAATTATAGTTGGATACGAAAAATATTACTTTCCTTCTGATTCGGGTTAAACTGATTTTTTCCGGCATCCATTAAAACCTCCATGATATTCTGATTCAGAATCCAGCGCTACGATTCTCACAACTACTTAGGAATTCCACTGAGCTATGAAACTTCAGCAAGAGTTTAAAAATTCAACACCAAAGTGGCACTCATTATTTTGTGCACATTGTTCATTCACAGATGTTCCTTTCCGCATCACAAAATACTCTCTAAAATAAAATAAATACTTATAAAAGCATAAAAGATTAATAATCTCGTTTTAATAGCATTTTCCACTTCGTGAAATAACAATAGGTTTCCCTTCATTCTGTGTCGATCGTCAAATTATTTACTTTTCCGGACAAATGGAATTAAAATTCGTTCAAAATTTAATTAATTTTTATGGGTATCGTGTGAAAAGCGTTGTTTGATTGTCATAACCAATATGTACAATGTATGATTGGGAGAATTGAACGAGGACACGTAGAATTATTAATTTCATGTAAAAGTTGTGTAGCATAACATAATATGTGTTTCGAAACGATCCGATCGATGTTATGCTACGAACTACACGTCCAGGGGCGCTAGTCTCGACTTTTCGCTAAAGCACTTTGCGACCGAATTCGGTCGCTATGACGCAACAATTCAATTTTGAACACTAATTGTTACCGAAAAAACGCAAACAGCGTTGAATTTTAATTTTGCGAAAATTCAACGCTATGTTTGCGTTTTTGCGGTCGCAAAGTGCTGTAGCGAAAAGTCGAGACTAGCGTCCCTGTCTTCGAGTACGTGATCACGAGTGCCATTTTACGACTGAGTACTACCGTGGGTCGGGTGACACGTTAAACTGTAGGTCCAGGTTTTTGTACTTTTGCAAAAATCGCTAAGTCATGTGAGTCGCTGAGGCTTTCAGACTAAAACTCTGACATCAGGGCTGGTCACTCAGCCCATACAATTTTTTTTACTTTGTATTTTTTTCTACATTAACATTTACATTGTATTTTCAATAATTAATTAATAATTCAAATAAAAGCCTTGAGATCAATATTTTTTTGTATACTGACAAATTATTTACTTTATCTAAGCGCCCGTTTCAATAAAATATACAACTTAATCAGTTATTTAACCGCCAAGCTGTGTGCAAACATTAGTGTATTCCGGACTTAATGCCAATGTTTGCAGTGAAATACTGAGCATAACGAAATATAACACCTAATGGCGACGAGCGCAGTGCTTTGCCGCGCATAATTTTGTTACGCATAACTGGTGAAGTTCAAAATTCTGATGGCACTGAGCTGTTCGGTCAGTGCTGAAAATCAGCGCTGCGGAGAAATCCGCAGCATTATCGCTGAGCACTGACCTTTTTTGTCGCACTGGACACTACAGCGACCACTGAACATAATTATATATTATTCTTTCCCTTCATTATAATTTATTTATTTTGTGAAGTTAGTGTTGTAGTGTTTTGTGCGTAAAATAAATGTTTTTCTTTCTTTCTTCTTTCTTTCTTATGGGCAAGCGTGATACTTACCATCAGGCGAGTGACTCTTTCGTCTTGACATTCAGTAGCGTTAAAAAAACTCGAATGTGGTCGTTGCTATCACCGACAAAGGAAATATTAGCGCTATGAATTATTTTAATTATCAAAAGCAAAACAAAAGACCCGAATTTAAAGTGACAATCCGGATATAAAGAGGAACCTAACGACACTTCACTCGTCAAAATCAGTCAAGCCGCTTATTCCACAGGAGGTATTTTATAGGAACACACCAACATACTTACATAACTTACTTACATACTAACATACACAAAAATATAACCCTCTTTCTTGGACAGTTGGTTGAAAAAAAAGCTAAAGATTAAAAAGTAAAAATATAAATATACCGAGAATGTACGATAACTTTAGCTTCGTCAGAGCTTATTCGGAGGATGGGTTTAGTCGTTTTTAAACGGAGATAATCCGACTAATATCACAGTGTAACGTAATCCTTGGAAATTTCGCTAAGCACGGTTTCCCGCTCTACTTCCGGCTATTTTTAATTTAGAAGGATTATCAAGTGGAAATAACTAAAACTCCATGCAGTTTTTTTTTTCATTGGGATAAGTTATCACAAAAATTGTTAGGAGGGTATTTCGAGAGACAGATAGCGCTATACACTTTCGCGCGCTGATGAAAAGAGAATTGCTATTGAGAAAACCAGATCTGAATTGCTAATTACATCTCAACCAGGAAGTGAATCGAAATTCTGTGCCATGCAAACCTAGATATTATTATTAACTCAGTATTAGTGTAATAATCACTTGAATATACATTAGAGGTTCCGAGCGCCAGCGAAAAATGTGTGTAAATTGAGAGTCGAAGACGCCTTATTTAAAGTCCTGTTGTATCTCTGCGGCAAGAACTTCGGGAGAAGGGCATTTCACATCTTGTAAAATCTTGTTCGTGTAAAAGGTTCGTTATAATATATAAAAATAAATATACAAAAACATACATTGCAATAGAGAACCTCTTCCTTTTTTTGAAGTCGGTGAAAAACCGAACAGTGTAGGATTTCCAATTTTGCAAGATGTGAGGTAAGCCTTTTCACGGTGTCGCGATGTGCGGTGGTGAAATTCCGACGCAGGATTAAAATGAAAAAGCTCTTCAGAGCATTCCCATGAAAAACAAGCTGTAAAAGACACAAAGGGAACCCACGTCTCTTAGAAGATTCAGATTTATTATTATTATTTATTTATTTATTGACCAAGTGAGCGAATCGAACGAAAGGTTCAGTTTTAACTGGCAAAATTTGCTGTAGCGTATGTTGGTACTCGCGTACAGGTCGTATTTCAACCAATCTTGCGAAACTTAGTATACAGGTTTTACAATTTTTTTAGTCGTCGGCGATTTTTGATTGGTGGGGTATTTCCCCCAAAAAAGGGGAGTTTGCTGCGGCGCTATTTACCGGCTAATTTTGATAATTGACATAAATATTCAGTACTCGATACTAAACAAGAATTTTGAATAAGAGCTATAAAGATGAAGTGATGATAGGTGACGGTAAAGATAGGTCGTGAGGTCTCAGTATCGAAATGATCTAGTAGGTTATTGCTTAGAATTTTGGATTACAAATCCGTTACAAATCACATTACGCTCTTTATCAATGCGATCGCATTTAATTCGAAACCGAACGACCGGCGTAAATATGAAAGCTTTATACCAAAAATAACATTTCCAATAAATGTATCCAAATATCCAAAGCGAGGTCACAAAGTCACAGCGCCCCAATTTTAGCGATCAGCAAAGCATTTTTAATAATCCCTCTCTTTCATATGCCGCAACTTTCCACTGAACCCGTGATTGATCGCACAAAAAGTTAGAATTTAAAGCTGAGGCCGCACTAGTCTGCAGGGTGACAAGTCGACGCAAAATATTTTTGTAATTAACATTTTGTTGTATAACTTTCGAGAAGTTAGCCAAAGCCTGTTTAATTTAAGAGATCATTCACTAAACTAAGACCATCTAACAGAACTCAAATTATCTGTATCTTTTTTCATTACAATATGTAAGAAATAAAATACAACAATTTTAGAACTGTCAAGTTTAGTTTACTGTCAACTGTCAAAATGGATTAACAGAATCAACTTCAATATCGTCGAATTGTGCCAGTCAACACATTTTCTGCAATTCGATCCTGATGCTATCGTCATTTTTTTGTCCTTGTGACTCTCTGTCAATGCGAGAGACTAATGTAGAATAATAATATTATCATCTACTAGTTTGTACGTTTTTTTAAATCTGAACGGCTGGCCACCGGGGAGGTTTTAGTGGGTGTAATCCCACATAAACCGGCAGCACCCCAAAGCAGTCGGGTATGACTTGACATTGTATATTAATTATGCTTTGTTTTGTATAATTATTATTATTATTTTGTATAATGTACAAATTGACATTTTTTTAATAATTTGTTGTCTTGTTCTTTGTTTTTTGTTATTTGGTAATAATAGTAATAATAAAATTATAATACTTAGGTCTGTAAAATATTGTACGACATTTTGAATGACCTGACCTGTAAAAAAACGTTATCAATAAATTGATTATGATTATGATTATCTTGTATATACCCACGCAAAAAAAAAAAGTGGCATGGGGCTCCATGTAATGTATCAGACTTCATTAAGTACTTGAGCGCCAACTTGATAGTAGACGTAAAAGCAGTGCCAGATGAAAATTGGGTTAGGTACATAAAATTAAGTTTAAAAAAATGATTTTCACATTATTTTTTTCGACTATAATCGCTTTGCGCTACACTACGTAATAGTCCTTAGTCTGTTCTCTGCCTAACGTTCCGTATTATAACGTCGTCTTGTCATGCTCGCGTGTGATAATGATCACTTATTTTTTTGGGTTAAACCAAGACTTTTATAAAAAGACTCGGAATAAATGATGTTCTTATTTTTAAGACATTGAAATAAAAAGAGATTTGTGATAAAAAGACAATGCAAAGAAAACATGACATATCTTTATCTAGATTTGACATATTATTATTATCACTGCTTTTATTCATTGTACGAGAAAATGTATAACAATTAGGTCAAATGTATAACAATATGTATAACAACTACTATGTATTTGTTATTGTATCTGTATAATATATCACGTACTTACTACGGTATCATATAAAGACATTATGGCCTCTTTTATCATCTCTTTATTTTTTTTATGTTTATCGGTTAAATTAGCGAGTAACTGTAGTACCGGTTTCAAAATGTCGGAGTAGCACTACCCGTCACATAAACTGAACGAACACTAAGGTTACTCGGGAATTTAACTGGCCAATCAGCATTAATCGGTAAGTAATGAACGAACACTAAGGTTACTCGGGAATTTAACTGGCCAATCAGCATTAATCGGAAAGTAATGAACGAACACCAAGGTTACTCGGGAATTTAACTGGCCAATCAGCACTAATCGGAAAGTAACTAATAAACACTTTACTTTGAGATGATGAAAAAAGGCCGGGTCATAGGCTACATTATGCAATCGGGTTATTGGTTCATCAGTTTCATTTCATTTTTACGCATTACATTTTTTTTCAAAACAGGATTCAGAGATCAAACGTTCAGTAATTCCTATCAATCCAGTAAGCCTTAAGGGATTATTGATGTTCCAGTAACCAAAAGCAGCCTTAAATGAACAAAAATTAAATAGAGTTTGTATTAAATGGGCTCCAATTTAGTACAATCAATCTTTTTCTGAACAGTTGCGATGATTCTTTCTAACAAAATATCCTTTATTTTATTTTTAACTATTCTGGCTTCGCACGCACTTCGTAGTATATTAATTTAATGCTACTTGATATAAAAATCTATACTACTACTAATACATACAAAAACATACATACTAAATATAAAATTAAGGTGTGGTTCAAATTAGATTGCAATGTACATTATGACGTAAAAAATGTTTCTAAAAATAATGAAGTTGTCAACGCCATCTCTTGAGAACCCAGCCAGTATAGCAAATAAAATATCAAAGAAATGATTTTACTGATATTACTAATACGAAAACATTCATAACAAATAGCGTTTTATCTTCGTACCATTACGAACGAGTTAGCTTGGGTTTCTATTTCAAGTCAAGCAGAAATTGTGACGATCATGTCGCAGTTTAAAGTACTAGCGACATCTTACGTCCTTATCAGTTACTACAACATAACAGGTTACGCATCTTTCGATGGCCGTTCGACTTCTCTTTATATAAAACATAACTTTAAATTAATGATTGTGAATGTAAGCAATATATAGGTATAACTGAAATAATAATAAAAAATCTTGCTACGCCAATTAAACTCGGTCTGTGTACAGTGTACAGATCACAAAAAATAAAGATGTCTCAGGATTTTTCGAAATCAACCCCGAAGAGATGAAATGGAGTCTTAAAATTACTGTAGCTTATACGAGTGAAGCCGTAGGGCAAGCTAGTTTAAAATATAAAAGTAAAAATCTGAAAAGAAATAATTGAACAATCTGAAGCATGACAGATTGATTCTGCTAACGTTATTCGTTTAACTATTATCGTTCGAGTCCAATTTTCTAAATTATCGGCTACGCAGCTTTTTTTGTAAAAGCAAAACGTACCATTAATTTTAGTAAAAATGAATGAAATTGGGACCATTATTTTGATTTTTACAATTGATGATATTTATTGTTTTTGTTGCGAATATCTTGAAAACGACATTGTGACTTTTGCAATGATGCAACTGATGAGGTTGTCTGGAAGAAATCACTTTAAGCGATAAGGCCGCCAGTTGAAACACTAGTTTTAAGTGTATTTTTTGTCCCGAGTTACCTGTGAATGTAAAATCTGGCGTGATGAGTCACCTTGTTGTGACCGATGTGGCTCAATAGAGGATGTCTACTACATTTTAATGGAGTGTGCCTGGAACGAGGGACTGCGTCGTAAACAATTTAATTGTGAGTTTGTTCTCTGGCAAGTGGGAAGTTGTAATAATGCTGTCTGGACCTGATTCACAGGATGCCAGACGGTTGTACGACATATAATCATCATCAATCATGCAGCTCTCAAAGAGTACTAATTAATCTAAATTCATATTATTTTGTTTTAATAACACGGGAATACTCACGTTAAATTGGGTCGGTTATTCCGACTATAGTTTCGATCACGTTCGGTGACCTTTATCAAGGAATGCTATTAGCGTGACACGACGCGCCGCAGCCCGCAGTGCAAGGCAAGACGGGGTCTTGGGACCCCGTCGTGCGTCTTGAGTCTATATATCTACAATATATATATATTTGTATAATATATGAAAATACATACATAATCCTAATACTTATATAAAAATACATACAATAATTATATATTATATTATATATCAATATAATTATATTAGTGCAATAAAACTCATAATGGATACATAAATATACATAAGTACCAATTGACATAAATAAAGATAGTTGTTTATAAACGAGGTTCTTAAAAATAGGAAGAGATATAACCTGAAGAGATGCAGGCAGACAGGTTCATACAGGCTATCTACAGGTTACACAGGTCATACAGGGTCATACATGCTATTGAAAACACATATTGCTATTCAATTCATTAAATCTAGCGCAGCCAAGACAGCCTAAATCCTAGATAACGAATGCCTGTAATCCATTCCAATAATGTGTGCACCTAAATCTATTCATTCACAAAGGAGATATGGTAAATTTTCTTTTGGGCTCTATCCCCTAAATTATCTATCTAGTTTACACTTTACAACATTTTTGGCTTTAGGAAAATTAAAAAAAATAATATTTATCATAAGATTGCCAGGTTTTGATGTTTAGAAATAAAGTATTGTATTGATAATTTTAAATTTGATGAAGGTTGTAAATAGAAGAGTATATATTTTCTGAAGACCTGAAGCTATTGGCTGAAGTGGCAATGGGCAGGCCACATCGCTCGAAGAATCGATAACCGATGGGTAATAAAGGTTCTTGAGAGGCAACCGCGACCTACGAGGTGGAATGACGATATTTTGAAGGTCGCGGCTAACCGGTGCATGCAAGTTGCAAATTGTCATTCAGTGTGGCGGTTCAAAGGGGAGGCCTTTGTTCAGTAGTGGACGTCTTCAGCCTGTTGATGATAATGATGATGATGAAAGGTATTTTCATATTTGAGTATCTTGTATATAATATATTTTATGATGTATCTAAGATACCTATCTAATTATTTTTCACTATCTGTTACCCGCGAATTCGTTCGCGTGGACAGAAAAAAAAGTATCCTATATCTGTCTTTGTGATATACAGTAACTCCTTATCAAATTTTATCAAAATGCGTTCAGTCGCTTAGCCGTGATAACGCGACAATCATCCAGATAGCTTTCTATAGTTCCCTAGATGGCGTTGATCCATTTTTGTGCATTTTTTGACGTTTTGTAAGGACTGTCAGTTGTAATGTAGGGAGTTCTGAATCGCGCAAGTAACGTTTTTTCCTCGAGACGAACATATTCATTTTCATACCTCGAAGCTTAATCGGTCCTGATACGACTGTGGCTATATGCCTCTGAATTATAATATTAGTTAGGATTCTGGCTATTAAGCTATTTCCACACAACTTCGTCAAAATCATTGTCAACCTAATATTAGTCGTGATGTGAATGTTACTGGATTGTGGAGACACTGCGTGTACTGACATATCAGACCGTGTTTGCTTTCTCGATATCCATTTATTAAGTTCAATCAGTGGACATCTCTCGGGGTTATCGGTATTGTCGTGGTGTAAGTGTAGAGCGAGGTTCATAATTTTTTTTTTATGCAACATTTTTTTTTATTAAATGTAGAACAAAATACCCGTCTGCAAAATCTATGTTGTCACTCTGGAAAAAAATCCAACGACACCTCACTTGTCAAAATCGGTCAAGCCTTTTAAGCTACAGGAGGTAGCACCTAGGTCTCTGTATTTTGACAAGTGAGGTGTGAAAATCGGTCAAGCCGTTTAAACTACAGGAGGTACTACCTCCGGAACGTCAAGGATCTATGGGGGAACGATTGCTATTTGACACAATCTGTCTAAATTCGTGTTAAATAAAATTTTGTTAAGCCACGGCGTTTCACATGCTTTTTACCCGACTGCCCAAGAAGGAGGGTAATATTTTTAGGGTGTATGTAAAGCATGTTTGTGTGTTCCTATATTCATAGTGTGTGGAAAAAAAAAACCAACGACATCTCACTTGTCAAAATCGGTCAAGTCGTTTAAACTACAGGAGGTAGTACCTCCTGTATTTTGACAAGTGAGGTATCAAAATCGGTCAACCCGTTTAAACTAAATTAGCTTATTAGGTAGGTGTATATAAAACTATTTACGGAGTGTAAGCACCCGAATAAGATATTCTGTATCTCGGATACTAACGTCTTCCTGCAGTAGGTTTTTTTTTATTACAATTATGAAATCGTAGCCGTTCACATTTCATCACTTACACCACACCCAACTTCGGCTCAATATTTCTTCATAAAATATTAAGGGGCCTATCTCTCGCGTCGATGTAATCTGTGCCTTACAATCATATGGGAAATACCCTCATTGCTGAGCCAGCTTCAGGCGTTAAAATTTCAAGGCGATGGAGAACAATATTACAACATAAAGGTACCTTTGTGGCAGGCCATTTTTTACCGGTATATTTTGCGTTTGTAATGGAAAAACAAGGCTTCCTTAGAAAATTAATAAATTAATAAATAATAAATTAGATTAAGTAAAAATGGTGGAGTACTTTTTAATAACCAGTTGTTTGGCCAAGTTGTAGTATTCATGTTTTTGTTTGTAATGAAAAAGCGGGGCTTCTACGGAAAATAGATCAAGTAAGGGTGCCGTGTCTTTACCAGATGTTTTGCTAAGTGTTTTACGAGCTTTCATTGAAAAAAAAGTCTTTGGGCCCTTGAATTTCCCAAAAATTAAAATCTTATTTCTTGAGTTGCTGTCTAGAACTTAAAAGAAACAGCTTTGCACTTCGCATTTGACTAAATTACTATCCTAGGAATTCCTCCAGGATTTTGCACTTCAACAGTTCAAAGCTGCGCGGCAATGTAATGCTGAAAATTTTGCTCTTCGATCTGGAACACAGTAATGTTTGCACACTACTGCTTAGTTGTTGAATAACTGACAAGGGTGTGGTAATTCCGTAAGCGAACTCTGTAAAAGAGTATACAATAAGTATTCGTATATCGGAATAAAAATTACGTATCGAGGGATCCGCCTTTTCCGAGTCTGCTTAAAACAAAGCAAATCAGAATATCTGTTCGGGAATCGGCCGATCTCAGCGGCTTTTGAAAAGTTAAACTGGCATGTGGTAAAGCCACAGATTACCCGTTATAGATTCTTTCCGTCAAAAACGCAACAAATTTGGAGCGGTTTGCGGGCAAAGCGTGGTTTGCGGGGATTGAAATCAAGCGTTCCCATTTGCTTTCTCAATGTTAGACCCCGCGCCTAGCAATTAACGGGAGTGATTTTTATAGGTATTAATCTGAAGATGATATCTGAACGATGTATGGTACGCTTTTATCATTCTGAGTGCGGAATCTAAAGGAGATAATCTGTGGGTATAGCGAAGCTGACGAATGACAGGTTTTCTCACAAGCTACTTTCATACCCTTTCAGAGTCCATGTATACAGTAGTAGCATATAAATTATAGACTATTTTACTTGTTACTTGGTGCAATAAAATACTGAATACCTCATTTGAATCCGTTCAGCTATTCCGAGTTAAGTGGAAAGAAATAAACACAAACTTTCGCATGAATGTTACTCGTACTGCAAAATGCATCATGTTTATTACTTTTTATGAGCTCCTAGACAATCGACTGCTGGATGAAGTCTCCCCTTATTAAGATTTCCGTAATCCCCACGCTTGATAGGCAGCTCGGAGATCACTGAATGAACACTGTTTACTAAGAGGACGCTGCTGCCTCCCCTCTGGTGTTTCTGGTCGCTGTTTTAGGACATACGTGGGTATTATTTTTATTTTATTTTTTTACAATATTGCTCCACGGACTCCGGGGTCCGTGCCATTTATCAAATTTTACACATATTTTATCAACTAAAACGGAATATAAAAACTAAAGACTTTACAAAAGGAATATACCAACAAATATACTAATAAAGAGCTAAGTGCTATTATAGGTTTGCGTATATATATTTTAATTTTAAACTACAAGCAATTCAAAATCCAAAATGAATTTCGATGTGAATTCCAGCAGCACGATGGCTTTTAATTCCATTACAATGAAGTAAATTACCGATATTGGTTATTCGCTCATTATTAATTTGGCTATCGGATATATTCCGCGTCATTAATTGTTTTTCATTATTTATTTGTGATACTGACTGTGAATGTGTGATTTTATAATTTTTGTAGCGGTTTCAGCGGTTAATGCATACGGTTCGCACGACGCAGGGCAAAGGTTTAAATCGCTACGATGAGCTCACGAGTAAACCATAGCATGTTGTTAGAACTTTCTAGTACTTGGCTTGCTAGTTCAAGTTGGAAATCTGTCGCCAAGCGGCATCGGTGTATTCCGGTCACAGATCACATCCTAGATTCTGCATTCAGGACGCTCAAAGCTCACCACGCATCAGTCTAAATAAACTTATAAGAAATTATTCTGATTGGTTGATTGTTACGCGCGAGTAGGCGTAACCTTGAGATAGCCAATGAGAACGCTCAGTCGCATTCCCCGCGACCCACGCCCCGTCTCGAACTTTGGTGACTTTTTGTAGGAACAACGATACGGTATCTAGTGTGATCTGTCATTCCGGTAGACTCTCTTGAAAGCCAGTTCCAATTCCAGTCTAGGCGTGTTTGCCATCCTCGAGCACACTGTCACTTAACATCAGGTGAGTTTGTGGTGAACAGCCTAGCCTGTCAAAAGTTTTTTTTTTTTTAATTGTTTTGTTAACTGCTTGTATGCTGACAAAGCGGGGACCTGGAGAATTTGTACCTCTTACACATATATCAACTTTGTAACCCAGCCTGAGTTACAAACAGGCAAAATAAATTAAATTTGAATTTGAAAAATATATACTCGTATTTGCAGTTTTTTTTTATGTTACTCGGTGACGAGACAAGCAAGTCGCTCACCTGATGTTAAGCGTCACGCTTGCCCATAATAGTTCAATGCCGCCCAGAATTTTGAACTTAACCAGTTCCAAACTATGCGCGGCACCCTGTGATTTTAGATGCTAAATCTCTGTATGCCCAGTAATTACGCCCTACAATCCGGAACACAGTAATGCTTGCACACTACTGCTTGGTGGTTGAATACCTGGCAAAGGTCCCAGGCGGACTCTGCAAGAGAGCCCTACTACTACAAACCAACTGGTGCAGTGATTTGGATTATTTTTTTTTGGTTCGAAATTAGCTTAGTCTTCAGATGTTAGACATTTACATCACACAGCCATTTTCAACCAAACAAAAAAAAAACTCGTAGCCAAAAACGAAAATTCAATAACAGCTCAAAAAATAAAAAATTTGAGAAAGAACAACATTAAATTTAGAGAAAATTTTAAAAAATCATACTAGAAATACTTGCAAATACATTTGCAACAGCGTAGCATTTGGCTACGGCGTAGAATATCGCTACGGCGGCGTAGCATTGCTACAGTCTACAGCTAATGGTACTTGTGTTTATATTTTAGTGCTAAAAATTCAAAAAATTTAATTAAAATTAAAAATTGGTCTTCAAAACTTTACTTTCCGATTTCATTAGGTAATACATACTTTTGCTAACATAATAAAATAAATCTACTATTGTTTTTTTTTTTTTGTTTGTATTAAGCGGTTGCTTGCAAAATTAACTGCATTAATTGGTATGATACTAGGATTCAACTTACACTGGTTTTTGTACATATTGTATTATAGATATGAAATGTTTCTGTGCCAGTAATTTCACTGGAAATATTGCCCTTCAATCCGGAACACAGTAATCTTTGCACACTACTGCATGGTTGAATAACTAGCAAAAGTGAGGTACTTCCCCAGGTGGACTCTACAAGATACCTATCACTACAAACTTTAACTGATTTGTACGATTAATGAATCGTACAAATAATAATAATGATAATAATAAATAATTATAATGATAAAGTGAGACTGAGGTACAAACTCTTTGGATCTGAACAAAGTTAATACTGTTTTTGACTTTCGTGGTGGTTTACTACATTAGTGTTAGTGCTCACGAAATATCGGGAACTCATAAAAAAAAACGTGGAAATATCCCGTGAGTACTAGTAGCAATTTTTTTTTAACTGGCAATTGTCTTTATTTACTAAGCGAAATACATAAAAACTAAAACTACCTAAACTACTTAGCCTACTACATAAAAATAGCATAGTATATTTAATACTAACTAGTAAAGCTGGAATATTGTTTAGTTTTTAATTGAAAAGGGAATAATCTGAATATCTCCAACCCCCGCCGGAAAGATTTCTTTCTTTTCTGGATAATAATGGAATACCTGTGTCATGGAGCTACTGTTACGGACTATTTGTATGCAGAACAAATAAACAGAAATACGTAACGAAATTCGCGAGAAATGGCGAGGCAAACTAGAAAAAAATGTTTTGTTCAATCAAGATAATGCCCCGGCTCACAGATCCACGGATGCTGTAGCTGCAATTCGAGATGTATCCTCCATATTCACCCAAACTTGCCCCTAGTGATTTCTATCTATTTCTGTAGTAACTCTCTTACAGAGTCCGCCTGGGGAAGTACCACACCTTTGCCAGTTAATCAACTGCTAAGCAGTAGTGTGCAAGCATTGTGTTCCGGATTTAACATCTAACATCTCAGGGTGACGAGCGCAGTGCATTGCCGCACATAGTTTTGAACTGTTGAAGTTCAAAATTCTGGTTGGCACTGAACTGTTATTGGCAAACGTGACGCTTAACATCAGGTGAACGACTTGCTCGTCTCGTCACAAAGTAAAAAAAAAATAAGGTTGAAGAAGTCTGAGAGGACAGAGATTCGAAAATGATGAAGCAGCAGTCGCTGCAGTACATGATTTTTGGGTGCTCGGGATGAAAAGTTTTTTAAGAAAGGAATGTTATGCTTGGAAAAAAGATATTCCAAGTGTATTATGCTAACAAGCGTCTATGTCTAACAATAAAATAACATTTAATAAAAAGTACCGGCAGCATACTTATTCTCGTTTTTTACTGAACGCCCTTCGTAAATATTATTGCTGTCATCAACAAAAGAAATCAGAAATCAAAATTATTTACTGGCCATAAATTACATTCAATATTTTAGGCGAGTCACTTTTAAAAATTAAACTATGCTTAGAGTTAAATTAGGTAAACTAATAAATAATTTAAGCAATTTAATAATATTATGACAGGTAGGTATTTATTATATTTTATTCCGTTTGGTAATTACACAAAAATGACGATTCCGAGAATTTAATTGACATATATTCACTTAATTTGTGGAACGGTTAATTTTCAAAGAAATGCTTAAGAGTCCGTTTAAATTTGCTATGTTTTAGTTCGGTTATAAAATTAGGTTATTTATTGTGAATTAATATTTTGACGTGACGGCCCTCATCTAACTAACCGAGTCCCTGGCTTGTACGGCTTTTAATTTCTACAACATCGTAAACAAACTCAATCCATTCACTACATCACATACCCAAAAAATCCGATCAAAAACCAGTAAAAACGACCACAAAAACATGCCCATTTCCGCTCATCCTTTTATTACAGTAATAAATACGCTTTACCGCAAGACGGTAATAAAAAATTTAATTACTTACCCCTCTCACCCATTTCTATCATAATAGGTATTCGGGCGCAGGCTTCGATGATCAAAGACCTGCAGCACCTTTGTTGTCGCGATTGCCTATCAGGAAGGGTGGTTTTATTATTGCTCTTTTCAGAGCTCTATAGAATTTCAAGTAAGTAACATTTTGAACTATGCTCTGAGTTACTTTGCGCGATAAAATCCGGAACGAGGATTTTTTTTTTTCTCTTTTGTTTGGCTGGAGCCATATTGTGTATTTAGCCAGTGTCAAGTATTGTAATATTTCAAGTCAAATATTTCACAATTAAAATAGTCTCAGTCATAGTCTAAGTCAAGAAAAGTCACGGTCATATCCAAGTCATGCCCCAGTAAAGTGGTGGACACTTTACTAGAAGAGTTTTGGAAACAATATGAATACGAGTCACGTTTCGAAACATTATATTATTCACCAACACTCGTGCACGTTGACGAATACTTAATGGATAAAAAACCCACCATTTTTACACATTATCACTCGAAATAACACAAGTTTTGGAAAATAATACAAGGACGCGACATAACTTCTTCACGTTCCCGCCAAAACTTCGGATCGAGGTTATTTATTTATATATAAATTAATGAATAAATAAATAAAAAAAAATATATATAAAAAAATATGAGGTTGACGACTATGGACTGGTTTCGAAATAAATGATTTTAAATTTAATTTAATGTCATAGAATTAAATGTTACGTTATATGAAGCTGGATGTGAGAGGCTTATGGTTGAATTAAAATAGTCCTGTATATCAATGACCTTAGTGCAGTAAAGTACGGTAAATTTAATTATAAATGAATTTGCTGTTAGTTCAATTATGTCTGCTGGCAAACTTTGGACGGTTTCGGGCGTTCTCGCTTCATGTTAACCCATTTAAAATTATGCATTCCCACGTCATGTCCTTAGAGACGGGAAAAAAAATATTGGTAAATTGAATTGAATTGAATTCTTATTCAAAAAGTGTAGATAATTTTACTACAAAAAGTTACTTTTACTTTTTGTACTAGATTATTTAGTAGATACTTGCAGCTGGACTAAATACTGAGTTAATTAATAGTGTTGTTAGTTAGTAGCCTGAAAGTGGTTTGATCAGAATCACGAGGAGAATCAATTGGTTTAGTTTTTATACCATGTTTCACTTTGTTCCAAAATCTATATACATATATAAAAATCTTGCTGCCTTCGCATTTTTGCTGAGTATAACTTAAATTCATATTATTTAATAATTTTTAGTATAGTTGCTGGCATAATGTATGGTACTCTATAGATTAATATATTATTTATATTATACACACAAATATAAATTTATATTTATTATTATATAGTATTTATCAATTTGTATTATTAAAAGTGTTCGTCATACCGTCCATCTGTACTTGTGAATTTCTTTCCATGCAATGGTTGCCTGGCAGAGATCGCTTTTAGCGATAAGGCCGCCACTTGTGGCACTAGCCTATAAGATAGTTCTGTACGTATTTTATTATTATTTTGGTGTACACAATAAAGAGTTTCTATCTATCTATCTAAAAATTCATTGCCGTTCGTTAGTCTCGCTAAAACTCAAAAAACGGCAATTTTGATGATTTCTTTTTTGTCGTGTGCGTACTTGTCAAGACAAGGTTTATGTGGACAGTTTAACGAGGGAAGGTCGAGCTTAATCGCGTACGAAGTATTATGAATTAGTAAAAGATGGAAACAATATTATTATCAACGCAAATCAGCGGGTAAACGTAAATGGTGGGATAAACAGAATGCTTCCGCGTTGACCATGATTTTTTTAGCCTGGCTCTATACTCGACGGTGGGCACCAGAATTTTTAACAGAACGCCCTAGTATTCAAGCATCTGTCCGCCCAGGAAACGAATTATAGACAATAGACAATTTTTTATTTATAGAAAAAACAAATTGTACACAAAAACCAGAAACAAAAAGGTAGATAAAAAAAAGACCTAATACACATTGTTTTTAACCACAAACCGGTTCCAGCTCAGCATAATACTGGTTGCGAACTACCAGCGCTGGTCTTCCGCTGGAACCGTTGGTGACATCACACAATATTAGGAACGGAAAAAAAAAACGAAACATACGCATATTTACAACAATAGCAAGTGCAACTTATCAACACACACAAGCAAGTGAAATTATTATCATATATAAAAAGTAAGTTAATTAATGTTTGTACTTATATAGCGCTTGCTTTTTTGATGCTCAAAAATTAATCTTTTAAGTTGAGTTCTAAATCCATTTAAACTTATTACAAACTTATCATAACATTTTCTTTCTCATTTCAAAAACAAATATAGCTCCAGCAAAAAGTACTCGGTAATAACAACCTGGTACCGAACGTATTGGCTCGATTCTGCGATGGTCCCCGCCCGTAAATCAACCAAGTACCCCGATATTTCTTCCATGCCCAATTGGAAATAATATACTTGCGTGCAACATTCGCAAATACTGTAAATCTTCGGCTTTTTCTAATTTACAGTCTACGACACGACAACCGATTAAAAACTTTAACATACGTACCTACAAGTACATACGTCATGTTTAGCGTACGTCGTGTATGGTAACTATAAATTCATAAGTCTATTCCAATTACTTAAATTTAAAATTTGACGAATTAAAAACGAATAAAGTTAAAAAATGATTTGAAAGGAAAAACGTGTGAGACGTAAGGACGTCGTCTGGTTTTAATTTTTTTACCTATTTCTTATTTTAATTTACAATCTGCGATACGACAGGCGATGAAAAACGAGATGCGATCGGCGACAAAACAAAGAGGCGATCACTATTTAAAGTATTTATTATCAAAGATCCTATAGCTTAATATATGTTTAAGCGTACATTTAATAGGATTCCATGCGAGCTTCAACTCCATACAAACGTATTTCCGTGGTTTGCTCCCTGGAAATGACACTATAACATTAATATTAAAATGCGAAAGTTTGTATGTAAGTAGGTAAGTATGTAAGTAGCTAAGTATATAAGTAAGTAAGTATGTAAGTACCCTTTGTAGTTTTTATCCTGGAAAAATATTTAGTTTCTGTAGAATAGCGGGATTTGTCATACAATTTATTACTAACGCAACGGAAGGCACTTTTGTCACGATTTTCTGGTCGTCCGATATTAAAAAGTGTCGAGTAGAATCAATCTTCGTTTTTTTTTGTTTGTTTTTTTTTCATAGGATCCCCAACACAGGGAAGCTATGAGTATAAAGCGTTGTCAGGTGAAGTCAGAAAAATATATCAAAAATATCTTCTCTTCTGGCGTTATAGGTCGCATAACCTCTGTATCTTTGTTCAAACTCGTAATGCGGCCGCTTCCATTCCATGGAGTTAACCTAACGCGGCCGCGCTACGAGTCTGAACCTAGAAGCACAATAAGGGCCCAGCACGACAAGACACGCGATGACTAGGTCGCATGTCGTGTCGTCGAATAAAAATCAAACAGCCGGTTTGTAAAGAAGGAACAAAATGTGTTTTGCCATTTAGATCGATTGGTTTTGGCTTTTGTCTAGTTAGGGACCGGTGGAGTGATTACACCGCTTTTGATTAGGATTGGGCTGTAACGAAAGCAACGCGATCGCAGCTGATTATTAACCGTTATATGGAACCGTATATTTTTCTGGGATAAAATTAGGCGTGTCAATTCAGACTCAGCCTTGCGACTTTTCATCACATCTGAGTGCCTAGTGCGAGTTTTTCTAATTATGTTTACCTATTCGATCGCGTTAACGTTAACTATGATTTGTATGAAATTTTAGACCATTTTAGAGTCTATAGGGAACATGCTTACTTACATACATCGCCTTTTAATATAAGTATTTTTAATATAGTATTTTATATAGTCTTTGGCATAGAATCTTTACTGGAACACAATCGCATAGGCTTATCTAGTTTGTATCGGACAGACCTTTTAAGCCGCGCGTACGTGCTCGCACAGATTAAATAAGAGTTACTACTAATCGGAACTTATTTTTTGGACTTTTGGAGACATTTCCTTAACTGATCCCTAACAGTATTAATTCAGACCACGTCTTATGGAACCCTTTGTAGTGTCTCTGTACTCTTTTTACTAACATTAGGATGTAAAGCTATTAGGTTTAGTTAATCAAGAGTTACGTCGAAGCTATTTTCGACTACATAGAATTATATTTTTACCCGACTGCCCACGAAGGAAGGTAATGTTTTTTGGTTGTATGTAAGTATTTTTTTATTATTTTTTTTACTCTTACCTTCTTATCTCATTATTTTGTGTCATTAATTTATATATTATAAATATATCTCGGGATAGTTGCTGCGTCATGCTCTCTCTATGATTGTAATTGTGTATATGTATGATATGATTATTTAGGTATGTATATATTATTGTAGCATTAGTAAGTAGTATATAAGTTCAATTTCAAAAGATTTTTATTTTTAGAAAATATACAAAGCTTGGACAACTAGTGTACATTATTTTCTAGTTATACAATATCATAAATATTAATTTATTTAACAAGTACAAACATATGTAAAGAATTTACAACATGATAATAACTGAATAAACTTAACATTTTAATTCGTAGTAAATAGCATTACAGATATTACTAAATGTAATATATATTATTAGAGTAATACCCATTTGAATATTCATTAGGGGACACATCTAGCGAACGTTTTGTTTAAATCGAGGTATTATCAATGCTTTTTTTTAATCGAAAAAATCTCTTGTAAGCATGTTCTTCATCTAAGCAGTATTGTTCTAGAACCAAAAAAACAACAATATCTCAATATAATATCTATAATCATCATCATCATCAATAGTCTGAAGACGTCCATTGCTGAACAAAGGCCTCCCCCTTAGACAGCCACACTGAAAGACAATTCGCAACTTGCATCCACCGGTTACCCGCGACCTTCAAAAAGTCGTCAGTCCATCTAGTGGGAGGTCTACCTACGCTGCGTCTTCTAGCTCGTGGTTGCCACTCAAGAAACTTTCTTACACATTGGATATCGGTTCTTCGAGCGATGTGGCCTGCCCATTGCCACTTAAGCTTGCAAACCCTGAGAGCTATGTCGGTGACTTTGGTTCTTCGGCGAATATTCTCGTAGAATCATTTATTTTTATGGAATTTGGTGACGAGACGAGCATGTCAATGCCACCCAGAATTTTGAACCTCAACAGTTCAAAACCATGCGCGGCAATGCATTGCGCTCATCACCCTGAGATATTAGATGTTTAATATCTATGTGCACAGTAATTACTTCTATATATAAGCTATATACAATATCTATATACAACCTATTTATTAGCGCAAAATTCATTTTCATGAACCCACGATGAGTAATTAAGTTGTAATTGACAAAAAATGCAAGAGAATTTGAATTTGCCGCGCTGAGCGAAACGTTGCACCTTAATACAATGGTCACCTTTGATACCATTGATGGTGTCAAAGGCCAAGAACCACTTTGCGTCGCTGCGCCAGAGAAGTTAGTGAGTGTGAGTGTCCCACTGTTATGCATAGATCCCTCTTGCCTCTCATCTCCTTTTGAACGCCACTCTAAAACCAGCGCCACTCCACTCGCATTCTATAAATTTGTTTTAAAATATAACTTCATTTTTTAATTCCTCTTAAACAAAATATTTTTTCCTTCTAATAAAAACGGTTGTGTTTTATTGACAGGAAAAATATAAAATGAACTTCCACCGCAGACAAAGCCCTAGGCGCGGCTAGCGAAGGCTGACCCGTTCCGAAAGAACGAACGATTAGGCAGCCTTTGATCAGCCATCTGCGGCCGTCCGTAATAAACCAATCATTTTAAATACCTACTAAACTGTCTACTAAGTTAGCCGGTCGGTGCCGGACAGTATCTGTTGCGAAAACATATACATATAACTAACTATGCCCCGCGGTTTCACCCGCTATTCTACAGAAACCGAATATTTTTCCGGGTTAAAAAGTACCCTGTGTTAATCCAGAGTATAAGCTCCATACTAAATTTCATTCAAATCCGTTCAGCCATTACAGATTTGAACGGGAACAAACACACTTACATACTTACATGCTACTTACTTACATACTTAAATACGTACATACTTACATAATTACATAGATACCTACATATTTACATACTTACATAGACACCTACATACTTACATACTTTCATACTTACATGCTTACACACTTACTTTCGCATTTATAATATTAGTGTGATGTTGTTTAAAGGGGGCTTGTTCGAGAAAAAAATAACGTTATAAACTTCGCGTGTAGATGAAAAGAGATTGGTTTAGCGCACTAGCCAAAAAATCAGATAATTGCTAATTACAACTAAACCAGGAAATCAATCATACTTCTGTGCATAATTAATAGTAATAAACACTTGAATATCACTAGGAGTTCGAATATCTATCGAAAATCCAGGGGTTGCGAAGTTATAGGGGTCGCGAGGTCGCAGTTCAGTGCGAACTACTAGTATAATAATAATGTGAAAATGCGCGAGCGGGAGAAATCGATAACGGCCTTGATCAGAATCACTTTCTTTTAGCTCAAATCACAGGCTTTCGCCTAGTGCAGGGTCTATAAGTAAATACAAAACTTTTTCCAGTGTTAGCTGAAACGTATTAGCAACATGTTAGCGTTAAGGATTTTTGAAGTTGGGTTTTTGACAATAAAAATATTTGTATTTGCATTTTGTAAATATCGCACGTTTTAATTGAAATATTTTGTAACAAATATTAGCTTGCTTTTATTTTTCTTTGTATTTAATTGTTTTTTTTTTTGTTAAATTTTTCGAACATAATAGAAACTATTCATTTTTAGTTAGCTCATTTCTGTGGTTTTTCTAAAACTGATTGCACGATTCAACGTTGCAACAGGCAAATAAAAAGACCGAAAAAATATTTTAAAATAAGAAAGCCCCGGATCTAAATCACTCGAAACACAGGCATAAAATAGAAAATCATTGAAATAAATTACAGGTTTTCAGGCGGGCAGCGCCGCTTACGAAGTAATTTATCGTTGCAAATGGTCTATGGTTCTAGAATTTCAACTGCTTATTTCGGTTTAAATTTGTAGCCAGTTTTACTGGCTATAACTAGGTACTTTAGCCATCCAGTCATATTGCTCACGGCAACCACACGCTCACACATTATAAAAAGACATTGCAAAAATACTCGCTTATTTTGTTTGCATTTCAAGTTTCAAGCAGTTTGTTTGATATTTATAAATGCGTTGAAATGCACTTTGCAGGATACTTAAATGCCAAAAAAAAAAAAAATTTAAAAAAAAAATTGAATTTGGTGGCGAGACGATCAAGTCGCTCACCTGATGTTAAGCTTCACGCTTGCCCATAACAGGTCAGTGTCGCCCACAATTTACGATTCATAGGCTTTATTGGCAACTTTTAATTTAGTACCAACCATGAAATAGCGAAAAATCATCTGTACCATTTCGTCGAGGGTGAAAGACATTGTATATTTCATTTTTATAGGAAGTTTTTTTTCGCGGTTTCAATGTTGGTCCCATTATAAAACTTTGTTCATAATTACGAGTGTAATAATATTAATATTCTAACATACCTAAGTCCTTCGTCTAACCGATCACCTAGTAGGTACTACTTAGGTAGATAGGTAGGTAGTAGTACTACTTGATGCCATCGACTTCGTACCTACTTGGTGATCGCTCATATCGTAGGTTAAGAGCTCGGGACCGAGAAATGGCATTCAGTCTCGCAAGTACAACGTCAAATTGACAAACTTTCAACGTACAAACTTTTATTCCCCTATTTCACCCAGTAAGACCATGCATTTTCTTCTTTAGGTTACTACTAGCTGATGCCCGCTACTTCGTATGCTGCTTTAAGGCTTGGAACTGAGACTCGACTTTGTGCTGTCAAATACAAAGTAAAAATGACGAACTTCCAGACAAAGTTTTATACCTGAATAATACCCGAAATGCTTTTTTAACCTTTTCAGTGCTTATTCTCACTAAATTTTATAAGGTACTCCTGTGATTTTCACGTTTCTTGACCGGTCGGGATGATTTCGATTTCCTAATTAGTCATTAGGTTCTATGTTCCTACAAATAAATATAAACTATTAATCAAAAGAGATAATACTCCGAAACGGTATCTAAATCACGGATAAATTCGTCACTGCAATTCAGAAGACTCGTGTCGCCATCTATTGGCGGCCCGATGTAAATTTTCTTTGCAAAGGTTTACGTAATATCTCCAGGTTCCGTTTACCGACTTTAATGAAACAAAGTTTGTTATAAAGCCTAAGATACCACAGACCATTTTTAAGAAAACCGCATTTCTATCTCTCATTTCTAGAACAAGATAATCAAAAAACCAGCTACAGCTGAGCCTTGTGCACTAAGGATCCGGTATATTCATTCCATGGTTATACAAACTGGTATTCTTGTTGTTTCAGATGAGATGGCGCGTGGCGGGAGGGATGGGCATCCAGTTGGCGGCGGCTGTTTTCTGCTTGCTGCCACTCTTCACGTCTTCCACTGGAGATATACGTAAGTTACAGTTGTTGGTTTCAGCGTGTTGAGTCCCTTTGCTGAGAAAAGGCCTCTCCCGATTCATAAGTCACAGTTAAGATATTTTATCAACTAACAATTTTTGATCTGAAAAGTATTAAAGCGTCACTTAATTAGTCACTGACGTCTATATAATTCTGTGTACCTACTAGTGAAATATGTATTATTATATATACGTATGTTTAGATGTATTACTTTTTCACTCGCTTATTTGTTAAAAGGACAAATTTACCTTTGAGGTATTGACAAGAGAAAGAGAGAGAGAGAAAGAAGAAGAGATACATATACCAGTGGACAATAAGATAAATTTATAGATCTTTTCGTTCACCATTGGTGTTCTAGAATCTAGATTTCTGTGGCCAATAACAGAAATAAAGGGGAGTTTTGGCGGGACCGTGAAGAATTCATGTCGCGTCATTTTATTATTTTCCAAAACTTGTGTTATTTCGAGTGTTAATGTGTAAAAACGGTGAATTTTTACCCGTTAAGTGTTCGTGAACATGCACGAGTGTTGATGAATGGTATAATGTCGTGAAACGTGAATTTTCGTGTTGTTTCCAAACTCCATAGGCTCTAGTAAAGTTTTCACCATTTTACTGGGGCATGACCTGGACTTGACCGTGACTTGCTTTGCTCACCTTTGACTGTGACTATGACTTGTTTGATAATATCTAACAAAACTTGAAAATATATAATATGTATACTTGACACTGGAAAATGCATAAGACGTGGGACGCCAAAATCCTCTTAGAAGGAAAGAGAGAAAAAAACAAATAAATAAGTAGCCTAAAGCAGGATACGTTTTAAAGCAGGATAAACTTGCTTTAAACTTGCTCATCATATAATAAATGTTTATTAATGAACTAACTATTCTATATATCTATTTATCTAACAATGCGTTTATTGTGTACCTATCTTAACTAGAACGACTTACAATATAATTTTTCTATGTAATTGATTCTCATGTAAGTGATAATTTTATCTTTATGAGAATAAATGTTTATTAAACCTAAACCTATAACAAAATGAAATATTTGAGGCAAAAGTAGTACTTCTTGTGTGTAGCGTTTTGGTGGCAGGCTTAAGGAAGTGGTGGATATAGATTACACAACAGGCGACTTCGACTTCGACCGACCCAAAAAAAGTGTCCGACCCTAAAGCTATATCTATGCAAAAAATCAGGACGATCCGTTCAGCCGTTTAGCCACGATAACTCGACAAATACCCAGAGAGACAGAGTCACTTGCACATTTATAATATTAGTTAGGATAAGGACGGTATATTTCAGAGTGACGAACTCGGTTACTGCGCGGGGTTTTGCACTGTTGCCATTCAAAATTCCGGGTAGCACTGAACTGTTGAGCAAGCTTGATGATTACCATCAGGCAAGCGACATGCTCGTGTCATCAACCAATTGCAATACAACAAAAATATTAATAGAATTTTCGGATTCGCAGTAATTCTAGAAACTGAGATTACGATAGTTTTTCTTTTCTTATGTTTTGGCTCCACACGTTGTGTATTTAGCCAGTGTCAAGTATTGTAATATTTCAAGTAATGTCAAATATTTCACTGTTAAAATAAGTCTCAGTCATAGTTTATGTCAAGCAAAGTCACGGTCAAGTCCACGTCATGCCCCAGTAAAGTGGTGGAAACTTTACTAGACTTCTCTATGCAGTTTTGGAAACAACACGAAGGGTCTCGTTTCACAACATTATACTATTCACCAACACTCCTGTACACATTCAAGAACACTTACAATTTTTATACATTAACACTCGATATAACACAAGTTTTGGAAAATAATAGAATGACGCGTCATGACTTCTTAACGTTCCCGCCAAAACTCCAATAGTTTTTTTTTTTTTGTATAGTCAGCTATTGTGTCTCGGCTCCAGGTCACCACGGCACGTCACGAGCTCGCGGGTGGCGCGGTGGTGTGCAGCCAGCCTCTGACGTCACGGCCAACAACTCCGTCAGCAACATCACTGCACAGCTGGGCGGCACTGCTTATCTACACTGCTTGGTCGGACATCTTAGTGAGAGAGGAGTAAGTACAGCTAAAATAAAATAACGCGGTACCAAAATGCTGGCATTTATTTGGAGCAACGCATTAGCATTGAACCATTCAGCGTGGCAATGCCGCCAGCATGCTGGGTACGCTGCCGACTAGTAATGTGCTTGAATATTTGGATTATCTATAGACCTTTAATGGTCTGTGGATAATCCAACTGTTTTATGTAGTAGGCTAAGTAGTTGTAATTTGTATGTATTTTGCTTAGAAACTTGCCCGTTTTAAAAAAACAGTACAACTTGTCGAATATTGAAAGAACACAATATCAAATGTTACAGTTGAAAGGCGGCTGCCGCACTCCTACGTCATCTTTGTCCAGTCAAAAACACACCAACATTGGAGAAAAGTGCGGGTTACGGGCACTGAAAATAAGCGTTCCAATTGGTTATCTCAAGATTGCACCCACTCAAGGAAGTAAATCACAGCATTAACGCTACAGCTACCCGCGCGAATCAATGAAAGAGAATTTTCGTAGGTCGACCGATTTGTGGTGTGCACTTCGATCGGCTTTGGAACGCACAGATCACACCCTAGATTCTGCATTCAGTATGCTCAAAGCGCACCACACATCAGTCTAAATACACTTATAAAAAATTACTCTGATTGGTTGATTGTTAGGCGCGAGTAGGCGTAACCTTGATATAGCCAATGAGAACGCTCGGTCGCACTCCCCGCGACCCGCGCCTTCCTCAAACTTTGGTGACCTTTTTGTAGGAACAACGAATTTCGTAATGCGGTATCTAGTGTGATCTGTGTTAGAACGGAACTTAAAGAGGCGAAGATCTCGTGTCGTCTACTGAAAGGGGCATATTTTTTTATCTGTAACACATTGTAACGTTGTAGCATATCCAGTGAAGCAGACGAAAATACAAAAATCTACTTAAGTAGGTGATGGTGATGGCGGACAAGGAAATCAAAATGATAATGAACAACTTTTACAACTGGACCAAATCTCACATCGCAAAAAAATATAGCTATTCCATACATTTCGCTGAGGATGAATAAGATTTTTCTATATATGGAACAGCTATTCGTATGTGCAATTTTCCTTTGCGATTTCATTGTTGGTCCCACAAAATTCGATCCTGTTGACGAGTACAGTCATATCCTAGAATATATCAAATTCCTGGTATAAATGTAAACTTAGATCTGACACTCATATTTTTCTTTGTTCCTCTCGCAGCAAGTGTCCTGGATCAGAAAACGCGACTGGCATATCCTGAGCTCTGGAAAGTTCACGTATACGAATGATGAGAGGTTTCAGGTAAGATGGTTTGATAAGTTTTTAAGATAAATAAATAAATAAATATCTGGGACATTTATGTTTTAAATACATACTTATAAAGATATTAACACACAAACATAGAGCAAACACAAATATTCATCACATGAATGTTTGTCCTTGATGGGAATCGAAACCACGCCCCCAAATACAGAATGTAGGTTCACTACCAACTGAGCCACCGGGCAAGATGAACAAAACTACCAGTATAGCGTCTTACGAAAATTCTCCCTAATGGGTAGACGCAGTGCTTATTTATCTCGCTAGGTGGCGCTTTATCGCTGGTGTTGTTCCACTGGTAAAAGTGTCAAATATCAATACATAATTTTAGTCAATAAACAAAAAATATAGTCTTGTTATTACTTAGTTCATTAATTAAAACGTATAATATAATAATAGTATCTAAATGTACTATTTAATACATATATAATTTAAAAAAAACTGTTTCTAAGATCAACGTAAAAACTTGAAAAAAGACGCAGTACCTTCGCTTTTCTCATTTTCAAAGCTAGAAGCTCCAAAGTCAAGGAGGCAGCTGAGATATGAAGCTCGAAATGCTCATACAAGTGCAAGCAATCAGACTAATGATAAGCAACAGCGATGGTGGCGCCATCTGAAACATTTTTTTTTTTTTTACAATATTGCTCCACGGACTCCGGGGTCCGTGCCATTTATCAAGTTTTACAAATATTTTATCAACTAAAACGGAATATAAAAACTAAAGACTTTACAAAAGGAATATATCTGAGACTAGTTTTGCCTGTGGCTCCCCACTATCCTGGTGATAAACTATCATAAACATAATCATGACTGACTGTCCAAGAAGAAACGATATATTGGGGTGTATGTATGTTTGTTTGTTCCTAACTTCCTATAGGGCCAAAACCAAAACCAAGCCAAAACGGCTTGATTGATTTTATTTAACGAGTAAGGTGTCGTTGCACTCATTTATCTTCGGATTGTCATAAGCTACATTTTGCAGTTGGGTATTTGTTTTTCTTTTAATAATATGACTTGTTTAATAAAACCACAGAAAAGAGAAAGATATAAAAAAATCTCTTCTGTGAATAAAACCGTCGAATGTTCCCGAAATATCGACGTACCCGAAAGAAAACCGTGTCTAACTTTTATTTGGAAATCCCTGATATTTCAGCCCAGCTCAGTTCACGCTCGAAACTCAAAATAAATACGGACGAAGAGCTTATTAAAATACATAGTGGTCCGTTCCCGTAAATTGGCCAGTATTTGGTCAGCCGCAGAATTAAACCCCCAAATACTAACGAATGTGATCCGACACAATATACCTCAGAACCCAGCAGCTAAGCTTATGTAATTATCTGGGGAATCTGAAAAGAGCCCGAAAGTTTGTTCATCAACCTTTTATTGGTACCTTTTGACTGGTTTTTTTGTGTGTGTATTTTGTAGTACTTTTTTGGTTGGGTTTTTTCGGTTTTTTTTTGGTGTTTTTGGACCGTACCTAAAAAGGAAAAAAGAAAACCCCTTCTCAATCCGATTTCTCCTTTCCTTAGAATAATGTGTGCTGTGCTTTCTTAGTTAAATAATTTTACGTAAGAAAGTTGGTCGGCACCATAGGTGCGCGAGACAGAATAACACAACTCAAAGTTTTTTTTTATAGCGCCTACATATATATCATAGTATGAATTAGGTGTTACTTTGCGAATGTTCGACTTTAAAGCTGTGTCTATATTTTTTTACTACTACACTTTTTTTTTAATTGAATTTAATTTGTGTATATGTGACTCGGAATTTATAGAGCTATGAGCCCTTGATGCTTGAAATAAATGAATTATAAATATAACAGCTAATCTCTAGTATTTTATCGCTGCAATATCGCGCTTAGTACAATAAATCATTATTTATCTATCTATTATGTATTAGTTATTGTTATTGTTATATATGTATTTATATTTATTTATTTTTAACTTTCTATCTTGTAATTTTTTGTAACATCATTATGTCGACAGAGGATCATGAAATGTAAAACTTTTAGAAGACAGGATTCCTCGATACAAGCTTTACCTAGTGAGAAAACTGATGGTAATGTACTTCTAAATTTGGAAAAACTTCTCTGGAATGTATGTACTATCGAACTGTATTGTGTTGTTTTTTTTTTCCTATATGTTTGGTATGTATATTTTTGCAATAACTAAACATTTTTCAATTTTTTAATTTTCATCATATACATTTAATAAAATAAAATAGAACATTACAGAAATTATTTTCAGAAGGTATTCGTGAATAATAGAATCCCTTTTTCTTCTTGGTACTAATAAACACGCTATTGTAGTTAGATGTTATTGACCTAATTAAAATGTTTTTTTATTTTATTTTTCTTTTGTTTAAGGGATGCCCGAAAAGCATTCCTTAATAAAATTACAATCTAGCCTAAGGCAGGCTAATAAGTAATCTAAATCTAGCTTAAACTTCTACTTAATAACTAAGAACGTGTCTAATAACACTTTTCTTATTAAGTCTCTATTAAGGCGAAGGCACTATGTTCACATGTTCTTTTAAAATAAAATGTTATTAATAATCTTTTAATTTATTTCCTGTAAACAAAAGAAATACTCTGGTTTCCCGAGTATTTTTTTTTTCATTAATTATAAATACAGATTCGAAGATGACATGCAATCTGCAAAGTAAGGCATAACTCACTCTAGAATATTATTATACGCTATCAAAAAAGCTCATTAGACAATTTCGGCCGTATAAAAAAAAGTTGCCTTATCCCGTCGGTGTCTGCAGATATTTTTTATCACTTGTAAGAAACGTTGGCATTCAGCAGATTTTTGTCACTTTTAAGCGACGTTGGTATTATGCAGATTTCTGTCACTTGTAAGCATCGTTGGTGTTCTGCAGATTTCTGTCACTTGTAAGCAACGTTGGCGTTCTGCAGATTTTTTTGTCACTCTTAAGATACTTTGGTGTTCAGTAGATTTCTGTCACTTGTAAGCAACGTTGGTGCTCCACAGAGTTCTGTCAGTTGTAAGCAACGTTGGCGTTAAGCAGATTTTTGTCACTTGTAAGCAACATTGGTGTTATGCAAATTTTTGTCACTTGTAAGCAACGTTGGCGTTCAAATTGTTTATAGTTACCGTGCACTAGCTTTTTGTATGGAGCTTAGCTACTGTAACATCTCACCTAGAGAACCCAGTCCGTGTATAGTAAAATGTGGTTTATTTAGAGGACCAAATGCGAATTAACAATACGATCGTGTCGGCTTGCCGTTCCGAAATTCGATTTTATGGTATCATGCAGGTAATTGAGCATGTCAATGAATTGCGCTTGAGGTAAACTAATTGTTGAAGTAATGAGATGGGCATTCTCATTAGCTATTAATTAGAGAACAGCGTTGTTTTTTAAATACTAAAAACCTCTCGCAAGCAGCTGCTACTTATCTATATCATTCATATTTGTATAAGGTCAGAACGCGTTTACGTTATACAAGTTTATAAGGAAAGGGTTATGCTAAGCCGAAAGGGGCTCAAAAAGAAAAGAAGGAGAAGAAGGGGAAGGGGCTTTATTACTCATGATTGTGAATAACTTTTGATAACGGCCCACACCCTAGATTCTGAATTCAGGACGCTCGAAGCGCACCACACATTAGTCTAAATACACTTATAAGAAATTACTCTGATTGGTTGATTGTTAGGCGCGAGTAGGCGTAACCTTGATATAGACAATGAGAACGCGTGGTCGCACTCCCGAGAGAACGCGTGGTCGCACTCTCCTCGCGAGACTCGCGCCTTCCTCAAACTTTGATGACTTTTTGTAGGAACAAAAAATCTCGTAATGCGGTATCTAGTGTGATCTGCGTATGGGCCCAACCATGAAATCGAGGAAAAAAATCAGCTGTTCCATACATTCTGTAGAGTATTATTGAAATTTTTCTATGGAACAGTTGATTTTGTTTTCTCGATTTCTGGGTTGGTTCAATTGTGAAATTTGTTCATAACGATGAGTCCTTTTCGGTTTAGCATACCCTTTCCATATAACCCTCTATACGCTCTCTCGCTCGCACAAGCAACATTTTTATTTATATAAAACCAATGAGGGAGACAAACAAAATGTCTTTGCAACATTTTCTTTAGTAATATTTAATAATTCTATTTTTTTTTTTCTTCCTAGGTTTTACATGGAGAAGGATCAGAAGACTGGACGCTGCAGATTAAGTTCGTGCAGAAAAGAGACAACGGTACCTACGAATGTCAGGTGAGCCCATTTTTTTTGTCTACGGCTTATCGTAAGAACAAAAACTACTGAAATGAATTTCAATACGTGAGGAAAGTATGTCATAATTTTGAGAGCTACCTTAGTTTAGTCATGAAAACTCTATAACTGAATCACATTTGTTGTACAGCTTACTAAGCTGTGACGACTAAAATTATATGCATCTTTTGAGTAAATGTTGGCAACTAATTAAGAGCTGCAAATTTAGTTAAGAAAATGCCACAATAGAATCGACGTCATGTATACTAAAATAGAAAGTCCAACTGTAAGCTTTCTGGTGGGATTTTGATGTGGTGGGATCTTATCGATAACAATAGCAAAATATAATCAAAAAGATATAACTGACAATAACACAATATAATGTAGCGTTAGGACTCTTTTGCTTACTATTAAGCGTGCGACTTGATCGTCTCATCGCGCAGTAGCATAAAGAAAAGTAAATAAATAATAAATCCTGTGTATCATTTTGTTGAACATCTCAAAACCTTTATTAAAAGAAGAATCTGGGTCACATCTGACGAAGCTGTCGGATTCCCGGGAAGACGTCAATTTACCCTTGATATGGGGAGGTCTGATTACCTACCCTTCTCATGGGGTAACAATGGGTAAAACACAATCTTTTAAATAGGACGAGTTTGAGGAAATATAATATCCGTGTAAAATCAGATATTTTCTCTCTGACCGGAAATCGTTACGGATTTCTGAAAACTCCTAATTGGAACGCAATGAAGTTATACGCACGCCGCAGAGCGTGGCTTCAAATCTAGCTGTAGTATCTAGTTAAATGCCTAGCCAATAAAACAGAAATTTTACTTACTTTTAGATTTAAAATAATTGCGGATATTTACCAAACTTTTTCGGGGCACGAACACTTTAGATTTACCCAATAAGTCGTATTCAATTGAAACGTAATCCGACAGAATTCAATTCGCAATTTTAATTAACATTCATACCGTTCCGTCAACGGGCTTTGTAAAAGATACCTTTAAAAAATGTCAGCGATAATGAAAACTCATGACAAAATTCTACCATTTGTTTTAATATTTTTCCGGGAAGAGCCATAATGGCCGCCCATCTTGTTAAGTTCTTTAAGCTGTTGAGTAAGTAACAAAATTACTTATTTAACGAGAAGGACGACGATGTTAATCCTTGTTTCTCACTAAATAGAACGCGTATCAGGTGCAGAGCAAGACTAGAACGACGCGTGTTAGCGGTGGTAATTGTAGGTGGGTAGGTACCGTAGGCGTGCGAGCGGACGCGTGCCCAGCGTTGGAGCTCCAACACTGGGAACTCTATGAAACATTATACAAAATAACTTGTTAAGAGCATGTCGGGCCGTGCTTATAGTAAGGTTCTGTAGATGCGTAGGACGTTTGAAGTATTTATCCGTTATTACCGCATATCTCAAAAAGTAGGTATCACATGTTGTCCGAAATAATTTTACTAAGATCTATCAACATGGAAGATTACAAGTTTCTGAGATGCATAGTTTAGAAATGGCGGTGGGTTCACACATTGCGACCAACTTTGTCGGCCCATATTTCGCAAGCAGTACGTTTGATAAAAAAAATGGTATATGAAACCTTAACATCATTTTAAAAGACCTATTCAATGATACGATTTTTTTTTACCCCCGTTTTACATGTATGGGAGCTGCAATTATTTGAAACTGTGTGTCTTTACTTAGACTATCGTTGTGCAAAATTTCATGCATGTAAGTTTATAACTTTGGAAGTTATAAGGCTGTAAAGGATTCAGACAGACAAATAGCCTCAGGCCGGCGCACGAACTGTCTCATGACTGTGCTGACCGCATATTTGTTTTATAATAGTTCATGCAGTTCTTGAAGTCCTGAAACTGACACTTGCTTAGTTTATATCATCATCCAGAAGACGACTGAACGAAAGCCACTTACAGTGCCACACTGAATGACAACCTGCCATTTGCTTCCACCGGTTGCCCGCGACTTTCATAGTGTCGGTCGGTCCACCTAGAAGGAGGCCTACCTACGCTGCGTCTTCCGGTTCGTGGTCACCACTCAAGAACTTTTCCTCTCCGTCGGTTATCGATTCTTCTAGTGATGGGGCCTGCCCATTTCCATTTCAGCTTGCAAACCATGAAAGCTTTGTTGGTGACTTTGGTTGTTTGGTTGTTGAATAAAGGCAGCTATCTCCCTTTATTTCAAACCTAGGAAAGCAGTCTATAACCTTTTTGTTATCTATTCTGAAGTAAAGTAAAGTTCTAAAGTTCAATTGAAACTTTCTTTAAAATTTACATACAAAATGTTACTTCACCTTCTTCAAGATCACCAAGAAAGTTTATTCAGAATTCCATTTTGAATCTGTATTGGTACTTGTACTATTGTTTATTCTGTAGTGTTAAGTCAAGGGGGACTCGATCTCTTATATTATCAAAAAGAATAGGTACAGGCAAGCATTTCAAATTATTTAAGATGTCTGTATGATTTTTTTTTCTCTTTCCTCCTAAGAGGATTTTGGCGTCGCACGTCTTATGCATTTGCCAGTGTCAAGTATACATAATATATCTCAAGTTTTGTTAGATATCATCAAACAAGTCATAGTCACGGTCAAAGTCAAGCAAAGAAAGTCACGGTCAAGTCCAAGTCATGCCCCAGTAAAGTGGTGAAAACTTTACTAGAGCCTTCTATGGAGTTTTGGAAACAACACGAAAATTCACGTTTCACGACATTATACCATTTACCAACACTCGTGCATGTTCACGAACACTTAACGGGTAAAAATTCACCGTTTTTACACATTAACACTCGAAATAACACAAGTTTTGGAAAATAATAAAAAGACGCGACATGATCTCTTCACGTTCCCGCCAAAAAAAACTCGTCTGTCTGATTATGACGTGGGGAACTTCTTTAGCTAGGAACACCACAGTAAAAAAAAATTAAGTATCAGAATGTAAATCTTAGTAAACATTAGCCCAGAATTTTGGGCGCAACTATCTCGCTCAAGCATTTAATATTTTTTTAAGATGCAAAATTATGGTGTGTATTAAATACATACATATAAATGTAAAACTCTGGTGTGTCTAAGATAAGATAAGATAATTTTATTAATTGGCCGAATTACAAACATCTTATAATTAAATATAAGAGCTGTGCATCACGCCGCATTTCGTCATTAATACAATTTCAATAATCAAATAAAAATAAAATAATAAAATAAATTGAATTTAATTTATTTTAAATATAAATTTTCTTTGTAATCTTAACGACATTCAGTTTAATCTATCTAATATGCACGTGACGATTTCTCGTTGACGAGAAGTTTGGAAAGCATTATTCTAGCTAATATCATAGAATTCACCAGGCGGCGTATTGAAGGCCAGCGTTGGAAAACTAGTTATCAGTAACTACAATCTAAAAAAAATGGAACGGCACGCTAGATCATAAATATTTCAGGTAATTGACAACGACTCTGGCTCACTCACACATTTAAAGATAATTTTTTTTTTACTGCTTGACTAGACCGCGTGCTCGTCATGCTTATAACATTTATTAAAAAAGGTGTTTATTTTCCAAAAGGTACCAAACTATCTACTTATATATGATAACAGTCAAAACAGTCAAACAAATTGTGAATAAATCTAAATAATTACAAAGTTACAAGTTACTCTTTAACACTAAAGAGAAAATAAGACGACTGTTATGATTCAACTCTGGACCAGGTTCATAACAAGCCGTGTCTCACTGTACTAAAGCTAAGTAACTATCTGTGTGTGCGTAACACATCAAACAATCAAAAGTCAGGTCACGTAGCCGGCTGATTGTTTCGTAGGCCGTGTGTGTAACGTATGTATTGTTACCATATTTACTAAAGCCGGATTTTTCGGGGAAGCTAGATTAGGTTTGTCTACTGAGTGGGCCTACGCTGATTTAGATACATGGAAATTTGCCCGTGATTCAGAAACATGGAAATTGTTAGGAGAAAACGGTTTCACTTCATAGCAATTGAAGGAAATTAAGAACAGTAGAAAAGTAAAGAAATGTACGGCTTGGGCAAAATTTGTGTTAACTTTTGAGTGTCCTATCTTCAGCAGTGAACGTCTTCTGGCTGCTGATGATATATGATAATGTGTTTTAGGTCGTCAATTAACGAAAATTCAAATAAAACAGGGTGTAACGACAACACTTTTCTTAATGAATCCACTAGCTAGATGATGCCCGCGATTTCACACGCGATGTTGCTCGGCTTACGGTCTCGCAGGTTTAGGGCTCGGGACAAAAGGCTCTGCCTTTGGCCTCGCAGGGTTAGGGCTCGGGACAAATGGCTCTACCTTTGGCCTTGATGGGTTAAGACTCGGGACAAAGGCTCTGCCTCCGGCCTTGCAGGATTAGGGCTCAGGACAAAGACTCTGCCTGCGGCCTCGCAGATTTAGGGCTCGGGACAAAAGGTCTGCCTCTAGCCTCGCAGGATTTGAGCTCAGAACAAAGGCTCTGTCTTCGGCCTCGCAGGATTTGAGCTCAGAACAAAGGCTCTGTCTCCAGCCTCGCAGGATTTGAGCTCAGAACAAAGGCTCTGTCTCCAGCCTCGCAGGATTTGAACTCAGAACAAAGGCTCTGTCTCCAGCCTCGCAGGATTTGAGCTCAGAACAAAGGCTCTGTCTCCAGCCTCGCAGGATTTGAACTCAGAACAAAGGCTCTGGCTCCAGCCTTGCAAGATTTGACCTCAGAACAAAGGTACTGCTTCCGGCCACGCAAATAGAAAGTGACGAACGACGAATTTCATACACACCAATCAATATACAGACAGCCAAATGACGTACTTTTATTTATCTAACGTCATTCTTCATTGAGATTGGTTTGTCCCAAATATCGATAGCAAAATTACAGAGTAAACCAAAAGTAATGATACGTACGACCCTTGTCAAAAGAACTCTGACACGTAAACCCGAACATCAGCGTGTTGTTTCAACATCAACAACAAAATCGCTACTAAAGCGACATTATATTTTACACATGTTTAAAAACCGATCCCCAAGTTTTGGCATGACAAATGAAAAAATAAAAATTGAACTTGCGCGTCTTTCACTTTAAATCTGGGTTCACCGATATATATCGATTGATTTTTATCTTGATATAAATAAATTGATTTTTACTGTCTTCTGAACTAAATTTTTTGGAGATTAATGTTTACCGTGGCAACACGTAGCGAAAAACTACAATTCAGAATAATTTAGACTGCTTCCCAAAATGGCAACCTCATTTAAAGTTGGGGAAATCCCCTTTACTTTAACTTACCAGTACGGCTAGCTTTTTATTCAAATTTAAATCTTAACTTCATCATAACATATAAGGTTTATTTTACGAGGTAATCAAAAATGGGGATTACATGGTGCTCCTAGCGTTAATAATTTACACTTTCTGGAGAAAATTTGCTTCTTTTTCTAAGCCTGGATATATATCCGATATATATTGGATATATATCAAAAAATCGGATTTTTGATATTTATTATAAAAATCGGATTTTTTCAAACCCTGCTTTAAATTCAAAATATATTAATTTATATGCAACGAAATTTTAACACGTTGGCGCGCTCGGACCAGCGGCTGTCGCACATCGAGCCCGCGGCATTCGCGCTTCCACCGTGCAGAGAGAAAAGCCTCTTATCTATGCTACAGGGAAAGGGTTTGCGTTCCGCAGACTAGAGCTCGGATGAGCTTTCACACATCAAAAATCGAAACATAACAAACGAGCGAGCGCTCGACGCGAGCCCGAAGCGCTGAGCGTATCAGGCGCTTTTTATAATTCCACACTCACTCTTGTGCCGGGAATTTCATGAAACAGATAAGAAACAAGCAAACAAACACTCAAACACAGAAATTATAGACAATTTCATTTTTTATGTGGTTCGTAAATATTTATCACACAATCAATATCCTTAAGGCGATTTTTTTTCCATACAATCGTATTCCCATGTTTCCTCCCTGAATAATGAAGCTATAGAAAATATTTTTTCCCATAAAATTTTTAATCTACCCCGGCCATGCCCCTCTTATTTTATTTTTTTCAATAAAGCTATTACTAATGAAACTAAAAATCCTCAAAGATGAGAAAAACTGCCCCAGTTTTACAGTCATTTTCAAAAATCCATTGACGAAACCAATAAAAAACACATATTTTTTGCATTTGTTAATTTACTGGGCACGAAATCTCGGAAGATCTATACTGCAATAATTACCTACCTGCATCGTTGTGTTGTGCAGTGTAGTGTTGTTTTTAATTTAATTTTATTTTTTGACCTTTTTGACGAGTCGTCTATACAGCTGACGTGATTTCTCATGAACTGAATTTGACTATTACTCAAAAATAGAATTGATAAATCCTCCTAATATTGTCGTTTTTTGAGGGAGACACTAAATGCCTAATATAAATATACAATGATATAAATAATATTGTTAAAAATTGTAGTAAGTTGACGAGTCTAGTTCTATAATGGAAGCATAACTTAACTTAACTTTATTATATTTTGTAATTGTTATGAATGCAACTGTATGACAATAAAGAATATTCATTCATTCATTCATTCATCTCGCTGTAGCGAGCGAGAAGAAACGACGTAGGTAGGTACCTACATCGCTTCTTCTCGCACGTATCGTAGGTGTTGGGAATAGACTAAACATGACTACAGCTATTTGAAGTTTCATTTGAAGTTATTTCTATAATTTTGTACCAAGTTGGTTAAAACCAAAAAATACGTATCCCTTTATTTTTTAGTAACCTTTAAGTACACAAAATTTGCGCACTGCTTAAAAAGTTACATACAGCGTAACTTTGAAGTCATCATTCAAACATACCCGGAAACCGGGAATTGAACCCAGGATCTCCTGCTCAAAAGGCAACCAAGCGAGGCTGGTCAAATAACAAAAACGAATCGGAAACTGTTGAACGATATCATATGGTTATAACAGAATAGCAATAAGAACCGGGGATGAGAGATCTCATCTTTCACAGTTGAATCTTTTAAAAACAAAAGGCAACGTAGTATGTAGATTGTATTACCTTATTTACATAAGGAAAATGATTTTCTGTATCGGGAGGTCGTTTGGGAGGCTGGCGAGGGATGTTGCCATACTAAAAGTACGCCATGCCTACAAACAGTAAGGATTTTCTTGTGAAACTTGTCGGTGTTTGCGTTCTTAAATAGAATTATTTATCTATTTTAAAACGCAGGTATTATGGACTGAGACGATTTAAAAAACTGATCACGTCTCTGTAAATTTAAATAGGTTATTGAAATTGTTATTGGTTACTGAAAGCAGTCTACACTAAAAGTTCGTAGGGTGTTCTAAAGCTCTGATAACACCTGAAAGCAGTCTATGCTAAAAGTTGTTAGGGTGGTCAAAAACTTTGACAAGTCCTGAAAGCAGTCAATACTAAAAGTCCTTAGGGTGGTCTAAAACTCTGACAAGACCTGAAATCAGTGTACACTATTAGTAAGCGAGCGCAAGCAACTATGCCATCGTGTTCAACATTAACCATAGTGGACATCACAGACTATAATCCACGGCTGACCATTAGTCTCTATGGCCATATCTCTTGTGCAACCAATACATAAAGTTCGCAAGCGCAAGAAAGTCATTCTCATTTTAATAAGCACTAGCCCAAGGAGATTGTCACACATTGTGCCTCTTCCTTTGCGTACAAAATTTTGTACAGTTGAAAATCTTGCGCGGCAATGTTCTGAGCTCATTATCCAGTTGTTAAACCTATTTAAGCCGTGGAATTTCACTAAAAACGTTACCCTGTAATTCAGAACAGTAATGTTTGCACACTTCAGCCCTTGAATAACTGGGGAAACAGTGATACGACTACCTTACGGGCGGACTATGCAAACAGTCCTCGATACCAAGCTCCTACCAATTACGAAATAGGCTAGCATCACCTAACATCAAGTCCATACTGCTGATGTGAGCATGCTAAGCAGGCTAATGGAGTAATGCACAGTTGATTGTGTGCGTAATTTGGAAGTCAATAGCCAATATTGGGGTACGTGAAGCACTTTTCGGAACATTATCAGTGCCTTCCGAATATCCTTAATGGATATAATGGGAATAGTAGAGCGATACTGCTTTCAATATTGCGTCGGTACGATAATTCCATATTGTTGTTCAGGTAAATTGGTTTTACTGTATATGTTAAAATTTTAGGTGATTAACGAGTGATTGGGTTTTCACTGAGTTTTTGCATATGAGTGTATGTTGGAAATTACACAAAGACGTCTACATACAACATGATCTGACGCCTGATTCATCACTTACTACTTTTTTTTTAAATGTAATTTGGTGAGACGAGCAAGAAGCTAGCCTGATGTTAAGCGTCACGCTTGCCCATAATAACTCAGGTCCAACCAGAATTTAGAACTTCAACAGTTCAAAACCTACCGCGCAGGGTTTTGAACTGTGCGCTGTGCGCGAATGCAGTGCGCTCGTCAGTCACACAACAGATGTTAAAATGTATGTACTAATGTATTTCTTACTAATGACTCTGGCAATATTACTATTCAATCGGGATAACATAATAGCGATAGTGAGTAACAGACATCCGTAATAAGACCGTGCCCAGTGCCCAGTGCCTTAACTTAAGCTTAACCTTATGGTGCAACATATTACAGTATTGAAATGTTTTCGGCATAAGAATTGTGTATATTTTTGGATATCATGACATAAATTCGATTCGAGTATTAACAACGAAGTATGTCACTATATTAAGGCCGGGTTGCACCATCTAGATTAACATTAAACTAAGTAATTACTAAGTATTAACTAGTCATAAGTGCAGTTATACTTCCGTTAAGAAGAAAAATGTTTTGCTCTATTTTAACTGTGGTCAAAATGGTGGATAACAGATGCTGGCTGAACTTCATGGCTAAGGTAAAATTTATAGTAAATTTAACTATAACAGTAACTTTAAATGAGATTATGGTGCAACCCAGTCTTACTGTTATACACACACATACACAGTGTACGTACAACAAGTTAAAAAACCTGTTATCTATGTACACAAAGCTTGTTATTTCTTGTTTACGACCCCGAGCAAAGACAACCCTTATTTAATAAAAAAATAAAAAATAAAATCGCCAGTTCGTAGCTTATCAAAATCCTCAGACCGTGGGAATACCTATCTACTACAGGCTGCTCGTGTTTTGACTTAAAACAGTTAGTTAAAATCTATCTATTTACATTATATGTATATCTGTCTATACATAATAGAACAAGCCCTTTCCTACGAATCAACGCAAAGATGATTCTTATGAGACGCTTATGATAGAGTCATGTGTACCCAATACTCCTCAAACGGTCTTGGTGAACAATAACAACGAATTTTGCGAAATTCCGCTTCTGAAGAGGTAAAATAGACTCTCAAAGTTTGTATGTAAATAAAATAAAATATGCTAAAGAAACTCAGATTGTGTAATAAGCAAAAAAAAATAACTCCCGATGAGGTGAAATGGGGTGTTTCATGTACTCTAGCTTAGGCGAGCGAAGCCGGGCGAACAAATTAGTAAATAAGTAAATTACATAAGCTTTTTTGTAGGAATCAACGCACAGTCCAAATCACTTATGTTAGAAGCGTGACATTTTGACCCAATGCTCCTCACAACACACATATCCCATATTAACAACGCAAATATGCAAATTTCCACCTCAAAATTGATGCTAAAAATTGCATGAAACTAAAAAAAAAAACACTCTACGCCAATGAAACTCAGTGTGCGCACTACTACGCATACAAAAATAAAAAAGTCTCAGGATATATGATCATCATCTCCTGAAAAGATGAAATGAGGTATTGAAATGTTTGTAGGTAATGTGAGGGACAGGCAATGCAATGCGGACAACAGCGTTCTCATAATAAACGATAAGCTGTGATGAGAGCGGGCATTATGGCAAGAAACCTCTAAAAGCCGGGTTTTTATTTTAAAGCGATAAGCGGCTTTAAGTGATAAGGCTTTTATTTATTTTTTTATGCCATAGGTGGCAAACAAGCCTGATGGTAAGCGTCACCGTCGTCACCGTCGTCTATGGATAAGGCTGCAGATAAGGCAGTTGTAACATTAGTTTTAAGTCGGTTTTTGTCTGGTCTGGTTTTGTGGTTTATATCATGTTCGGTGTGAACAGTCATTCTGGCTGATGTTATGATGTGATGTGAATGAACGAAGCCGGACGTACGGGCTAGCTAATATTTAATTAAAACTTTTTGTACATAAACAGTCAAACTGAATAATAACTGCCTATATAAATACCTTAGGTATGTGTTAGCAATTTCAAAACGCACAGTTTGCGTACTTTCATTAACCAGGCCTGAAATAAAAAAGAATCGGTTTCTCTAATTTTAACCAAAAACATTAAAGTAAATTAAACCTGCCCTTAGTGCTTATTTCTGTAAAAAAGCAACGATTACTGTTTATGTAGGACGAGCTTTTTAACCTTTTTGAAAACGTTGAAACGCCGAAATTGCTGGCCCTTCCCTTTAAATTAAACTTTGGCAGGTGTTATCCTAACCTGGATTGGAAGGTTAATTGGAACAAATAAATATCGTCATACCGCTTGAAATATTGTGTCGGTTTTTATGTCGGGTCAGGCAAAAAATTAATTCAGATAAAGCGAAGAAATAGGGTTCATAATTAAGCGGGCGCTTGGCATTTGATGCCCAATTATAAGCTGCTCGTATTTCGGCATAATTTTACTGGCAATAACAATTTTATTTTTGTTTTAATAAAACGGGAATACTCACGTTAAATTGAGTCGGTTATTCCGACTATAGTTTCGATCACATTCGAGGATCAAGGAATGCTAAGCGTGACGCGCGTGACGTCATCGGCTGCTCTGCAGGTGCGGGGGCGGGTTAACGTGAGTATTCCCGTTTTATTAAAACAAAATATGTCAAAACCACGTCAGTTTTCATAGTAAAACAATTTTATTGTAAAATCATAAATATATTTTAATTGCTTTTAATTAAGTATAAATAAAACATAAATCGTTAAATCGTGTTAATCGATTTTTTATCAGTCGGTGTCGTTTTTTTCCTTAAAGTTATGTTGACCTTATATTATTTATTGTCCTACAGAATTCCCTAACGAGTTTCTGTCATTCTTAAATTAGTTTTGTATTAATTATTAATTAAGTAATTTTATTCAATTTTTATTTTACTCAATTTATTAGGTAAAGTATTTTTTTCTTAATAAACTAGCTACTAACCTTATTCTCAAACAAACATTTTCTTTGCCTATTTAGACAAAATATTTGTCAAAACATTTTTCCTATTTTCTCAAACCATTTATCTACATTTTTCCATTCTGGAAACGACTTTGACAACGTTCTCAAAGCACTTTTTTATTCATTAACCACGTTGTCCATTCTCATATCGGTTCATGTCTGTGTTTCCAGGTGTCGACCAGGACGGGTATCGTGTCACACTATGTCCGGCTGCAGATCGTGGTGCCGGAAGCCTTCATCCTGGGCTCGGGGGAGCACCACGTGGACCTCGGAAGTGTGATACACCTTATATGTATTGTGGAAAAGGTACCGAACCATTTTGTTTGAGATTATACTGAATTTAGTAAACTCCGGGCTTACTGCGTTAGCTCGCGCGACAACTCGGTTGGCACCGAACTCTATAATATATTTTCCTCTATTTTTCTCTCGTTGGTCTGCGGTTGGTGATTCATAGGTGATCTTACATGCTTACATGCTTACTTACATGCTCATGGGACTTAATATGTAGAAAATACATTATTAGTGGTGATGAGCGCAAATCATATATTCTGTCTTCCTAAATTAAATAACCATCCTTTTCGTAGTCGGGTAATAAATGCACGCCTTCGGGTGATATAACCGCTCAGCCTATTTACAGGGAACGGTGGCACTAAACACTAATCCTAAATGAGCTCATCAATACTCATCATAATGAACATCATTTAGTACAGGACCAACAAAGAAAACAGCTGTGGCAAACATTTTATTGAATGTATTTTCCTAGACGAGACGCGCAAGTCGCTCGATCTGTATTAAACGTCACGCTTACCCATAACAGTTTAGTGCCACAGAGAATTTTGGACTTCAACAGTTCAAAACCATGCGCGGAAATGCGCTGCTCTGCATGGCCACCCGCAGTAGTTTTTAAATGTTAAATCTTAGTACGCCAATTATTATTTTTTTGCTAAAACATTGCCCTTCCACCCGGACGTCTTCAGGTGTTTGCACACTAATGCTTGGCGATTGAATAACTAGAAAAATGTCATTTCCAAATTTACTTTTTTAGCGGTAGCACTCTTTTACATAGTCCGCCTAGAGAAGTACCGCACCTTTGCCAGTTATGCAAACGCCAAGCAGTAGTGCGCAAATATTATTTTATTCTGGATTGAAGGGCAATCTTGCCAATTAAATTCCTGGGCCCGTACCGTGAGGTGCTTATTGCGATGATTGTTAGGCTCAGCCGAGAACGCTGCGCGACCATACACCTTATCTCGCGGCGATACGGTTCGTGGTCGCGCCGTGTTGTCGGCTGAACCTAACAATCATCGCAATAAGCACCTCACGGTACGGGCCCTGGTCATAAAAAGATAGGGCATCTAATATCTCAGGCGAGCGACTTGTTCATTTCGCCACACAGTTGCATAAAAAGCCGTCACCGTATTATCAGTTACTATTATTACTATTGTTACTATTATTATTAGTTATAAAAACGTTTTAAAAATGTAAATGGCAAATTAGAAAAAGTGTGTTAGTCACATACTTATTCAGATTTTATCAGATTTCGATTTCAGCGAAACTCTGCGTCGGACTGTCGAAACAATCAGTTTGTGAAAATAAATCCGGGGAGTTTCTAGGAAGATCATCAAAGTGAGTTTATCTTTAGACTTCTTAAATAGTTTCATTGGAAATTCGTTTAGGGATTGATTGGTCAGTCAATACATTTAATTGTGTAGCAATTGTTTTATAGCAGAATCCGGCCTCTGGTGTTTTGGTCTCCGATTTTAATTCAATTCAATTCATTTATTCGGACCCTGGGTTTGCACAACACTTGGTAACGTTAAATACACAGTTTTCATATGAAATTAATTAAATATTGATTAAACATTATTATAGCTTAATAATATTTAATAATAATATAGCATAATTAATATCTAACTAATGTTAGGTAGATCTCGGGGCTTTCGTCAGGGACGAAGGCAGGGGTTTTAGTGGGTGCAAGCCCCACAGTTATGTGACATGTGACTGAAGCCGAAAGCAGCCGGATAAATTGTGATGATTTCCCTTGTAAAAAGATAATTGTAAACCTATGAATAATCGTCATTTTGCCCTTATTCCACTAGGTGGCCCGGTGCCGACCATTACGTACTATTACCGACCCTGTAATGAATAATGATACCAAGACACGTACCGTGATGTCCTTATTGAGAATATTGTTACGTTTATCTGCCAACGATGCGCCATAGCAAATCGTGTCACTGGTGTCGTGTGGGTGTCGTACACGCAGCAGCGTCGGCGGCTGAACTCAACGATAATCGCAATAAGGACTTCACGATACGGGCCCAATCGGTATGTCTACCAAACAGGAAGAGATACCATAATGTAAACTAAATACTTATTTAGATACTCTAAACGAGGACCTTTTTGTTTGTAAACTATCTATTGCAATTGTCTTGGTAGACGATGGTCTTCGGACTCGCAGGTATAGAGCTCGAGACAGATGAATCGACATTCGGCCTCGCAAATAGGTCACAGTCAAGATTAACATAGCCATAGTCCCGAATTTATTTAGTCTAATTTTCATCCTCTTTAATAGTTCTTTTGTCGAATAGAATAAGAATGGTTTTTACTAATAAAAACAAAATAGTTACTGAACTATTTATTTTTAAACAAAAATAGTTTTAAAAAAAAGCTTTCAAAAGGGGGGTTTTAGTTCACTATTCATTTTTACTAATGAAGGGTTGCTCATCTACGTTATCTAGGAAACTCCTGTGCAAAATTTCATGCTTTTAGAACCACCGGTTTGGACAGAGCGAATCATTCAGAAGAATCTTAAGTAGAAAATAGAAGAAAATATTATGTACCTTCCTACTTCATATTCCAATAACTCTGTTATTGCTTCATTTCAATATCAACCAAAACAAATTCGCAATAAAATATAAGCACACCATAAATTCAGTAAACATCCTTATTACACGTATTTCCGTAAAATAGGTAGGTCTACTTTTTTCGATGATAGGACGAAAACTTTTTCAAGATATCACTCTATATCAGGTACAGTCAGCTTGTGTAGGTCCTACCCAAGGATCTTGTATCACACTGGATAGAGTGATTCGTTTGGCAGCGTGTCCACTTTCTGTTCGCGCGTTTAGTGAGTAGGGAAGTGAAAACTAGTGCAGAATCTATGGATAAAAATGTACACAGTGTACAAAACTAAGAATTTGTTAATTAAGAACACAATGTTTGCAAAAATATGTACTTTATTGAACATCGAAACTCGTAATTGCCATGTAAATAGTACGAATATATATAGTAACTATGAAAGTTAATAAGTATCTACACCGTCTCCTAGTTTCTTTTATTCTTCCTAGTTTTTTAATTGACAGCCCAGTCATAAAACTAGATTTTTCAAAATGTTTTCAACAAAGTCGAGAGTATTTAGGTGGCTCCCAGTTTTCGCGCCTCACAGCCGTTATCCACTGATTTCTGATTTCCTGACATTTTGGAAACCTATAACAAAATGTTTTATTTTAATTAATTGTTTAACCAAGACACAACATTGGTACAAATTATCATATATTTCAAGCCGCGAAAGCTTCAAAAAGATTAAAACTAATTATCGATAGAATACGTATCAAGCCGATTAAACGCGGAAAGGAATTAACAGTTCATGTTTCACTTAATGTAGTATATGTAGGATATTACAAGAATATTATTAGATAAATATCGACAAAGTTTGAAACGTGCAGTGGTACTTCACTAGCAGGAACACGTAAAACAATGCATTTATTTATCTTAAATTAATGCTTAAATTCATTACTAAATAACACTGCGTGATAGTTGTATGACTTCAAACATGTATATTCTTTAAGTGAAACGAATATTTAGCTTTGATTCTGGTTATTTTAGGTAAAAAACGCTAAAAAGACTTACGCATGAAATGATAATTCTGGATCTTTTACTCCCCCTTTCGTTGTTCTCGATGCACAATACACAGCACAACACGCCATAATGCCACTATGTATAACAATATTAAGTATTCACAGCGATATTTTGATCCAATTTGCTTTTTTAGTAAGACAGGTCGCAATGTTGTGACCGTCTAGTCGGTCAAAGTGGACACAGAGTGCGAGGTTGCCAATCTTACAATAGCTCTCTCGCTTACTCTATGCGACGACCCGTGAAATAAAAAGAGAAACATGACAATGTGAACGTCGGAGCGGCAACGTCTCATGGGTCTGTCCAGTATGATGCTTCGTCTAAGGTCCTACCAAAAGTACCTTACTGGTCGGGCTTCTTGCTTGACGGAGGATGTCAGAGTGCACCGGGGAAACGCACCCCTTTTAGCACTCTGTCTCAGGAAACGTGAGAAAACATTTTCCTGGAAAGTTACCAACGTGGGCTACGACGTACTGTTGTCTCTGGCTCACTTGAACGAGGTTGGTGGTCGCTGCGCACAGATTCGCTGCGTGACCACAGATCGTATCGTCGCGTGATAAGGTGTAAGGCAGCGTCGTCGGCTGAACCTAACAATCAACGCAATAAGCACCTCACGGTACGGCCCCTGGCCCTGAATTCCTAACCCAGTCAGAAAGATTCGAGATCTACTCTCCGAAGACTCTCCTTGTCCGTAACTACCTACTAACCTGCAAATTCGATTTCTTTTGAAACGATTAAATCAAGTACACGATTAGTGTATATATTTAATTTTGGTTGTTATACAGCTGGCAGTTAATTGATTAATTCCTGGAAGTGATCGCTTTTAGCGATAAGACCGCCACTTGTGGTACTAGCTTATAAGATAGTTCTGTACGTGTGTTATTATTATTTTGGTGTAAAGAGTTTCTATCTAAATTCTCACCGCGCACGTGGCGCAATAAAATTAAATGGTGGCGTCTCACTTCGACGCGGACAGTTTCGATTACCATATCTAGCATCTGCAATGTATCATTCTAAAATCTAGTAGATGCTAGCATCTACTAGATATATACTATTTTAGGGGGGCGAGACCCACGGTCGGGACACTACCTGACCCAGCATATTTCCCTGGCTATACAGCGAGGGAACGCCGCCTGATGGGCACGTTTGGACGAGTGGATCGCGCGGGACGTCAGCATGACTAGTTGTCGAAATGATTACGTTTCCAACATAATCATTTCGACAACTTAATGTAATTAATATATAAATTGTGTGACACTATTAATTTTATTAATATTACTCTTATTTTATTAATTTAGTTATAATTTGTAAATGAAAATGTTAATATATAAATGTTTTAGAATGATACTTATAAATATCTGTTCTGGGTCTTGATGATAGGTGTTTATGGGTACGTAGTATTATTATATGTTCTGTGGTATGGGTTTTAGCATGTATTCCATGGCATCCCCGACTGACACAGAGAATCCTAGTGGGGAGATATGGGTGAGAAATAAAAAAATTATTAAAATCAGCATTAAAATCATTAAAATTTAAATGTCGGCGGGACTCTTTAGTTTTTTAACCGACTTCCAAATGAAAAAGGAGGAGGTTCTCAAGTCGACTTTTTTAAATATTTGTTACCTCAGAACTCTTCCAAATTTATTTTGTACCCATTTATCAAAATTCAGTTCTGATAATGGGATCCATGAGGAATTGAAGGAACTCCTCAAATATTATAATATTTTTTTGGAGTGTAGTGGAACTGATGAAGAAGACCACAGATGGCCACCGGAACTACGGAATGATACGTATGTCACGGGTGGCGCCAAGATAATCTCGAATTTGATAGTTAAGCGACTATGACGAAGCAAATTTAAATAAATGGTTCTGTAGAAGTCGTGTTTTTTTAAATTTAAAATTATACTATATTTGCTCTCGAAAATGATCAATTTTATTCACAGCCGATTATTTCTCCCTAACCTACTTTACCTAAAAATGTATGAAGTTTTTATTAGCTTGCGACATTTTTACGAGCTAGGATAATAATCATAAAGAACCGCTTGTTTTATTAAGGTAAGTTCCTGTAATTTTATGTTACAATCCGACCAACTTAATGTTACAGTTGGACAAATGAGAGAACTCAAATTTCCCATGACTTACTCTGGGTTCAGTTTGAAATATGCTTTGGTAGCTCTCCCAATTAACTTTACAGATAAGTTTGTAGCATTGTACTGTAACTTCTGGTAGCCTAGAAGCCCTGGGGTGCTAGTCTCGACTTTTCACTACAGCACTTTGCGACCGAATTCGGTCGCTATGACGCAAAAATTCGACAACGAACACGAATTGTTAATAAAAAAACGCAAACACAGCGTTGAATTTTGCCTCATGGGGACCGACTTCGGTCGCTATGACGCAAAAATTCTACAACGAACACGAATTGTTATGAAAAAACGCAAAAATAACGTTGAATTTTGCATCATAGCGACCGAATTCGGTCGCAAAGTGCATAGCGAAAAGTCGAGACTAGCGCCCCTGGACTTAGTGTCCGCTGATTCGTTTGAGGGATACACTTTACAGCTGCAATTTTTTTGGAACTTGAATTCACAATCACAATTTTTGTCACAATTTATAAGACTTTCTTAAGGAAGAGTTGAAAGTTACAACAGGCTACTTTAAAAAGACTATAACAATGACTGTAGTAACCTTATGACGTAGTTTATGGTAAACTACCCAACCATTGATTCCTATTTTACTAGTGCTGTTATAGACGTCATTGTGCCCAACCCATAAGTAAATATTTGTAGGTACCTACATAAAAAATCTTAAACTGTTCGTTACCGATAAAGAATCACTTAAAATCATTGACAGGTGGGTATATTACTTCGTAAGGACCGGACGGATAAACATTTTAATGGTATCGACTTGGTACGTTAATGTAAACTAAGCACCATTGTGAACTCAAAGTCCTTTACTGGCCAACAACGTAGTCATCTCAAAAAAAAATTTTACCTCAGTCGACGGCGACCCGTGCTATCGAGCAGGGACCCTATTCCTGTGCGCTCGAGATTATCTCGGTCACTGTCTCTCTAATTTAGAATTTAATGGGAGTGAGAGTGACCGAGATAAAATGTCATTTCTCCGAATAGGGTCCCAGGTGCCACGCGTCTAGCCGCTCCCGAGAAGCTGAAATGCAACCTATCAACGGGTAGCACTAATCTTTGTATAGCAAATACGATGATCCGCCGTCACAATCTCTAGATGTGACGAATCTCTAGATTTCACCATTTTTCTCGATGGTGAAAAAACTTTAGTAATGGCAGGAAATATCTCACAAAAATTAGATTAAATTGAGTTCGGAGATAAAACAATGCTGATTTCGAGGTATTCCGCCTTATGATATTTTTTTAATATACGTATTTGAATCTTTTCGATAAGATTTATTTTATGACGCCAGAGCTCATGGTCTTATAGCTTTTTACATATTTTCCTTTCCTATCGAGATATTAATTAAGATGCGACAGGGGCTCAAAAAGGGACCGCCCAGGAACTTATTTAATTTATGAAGTAAATAAACATGAAATTTGCATTTTGTCAGGAAAGTCGCCAGAGGCGATTTGCTTCGCTTTGTCTTTTTGCTGAAACTGAATTTGGATATTTTGATATTCTAGTGATTAGTGTTCTATTTCATTTCTGAGTTTCGGATTGGAAATGTTTCCAGCGAAATTACTGAGCACAATAGGTTAGCACAGGGGGACAAGCGCAGTGCTGGCTTTTGAAGTGATCGGTCGCGTGCGACAATCTGGTCTCGTGTACGTGGGGCCTATATACTAAGACAATACTGTGGTGCGTCGGGCGCGTCTGAATGGCATTCTACTATTTTGGACAAAAGTTACCATCAGGGGAACGATCACTCGGTTAAATAAAAAATGGGATAATTATCTAGAGTTATGTGAAGCAAATTAAGTGTACTATAAGAATTTCGTAAAGCTATATACATTGTTATAGTTATCATACATTGCTGCTCTTACGTTGTAAATTATCGTTATCAGCTAGCTAAGTCAAAATACTTATATAAGTTGATAAAACTATTTTTATATGGTTCTGATAGGTGAATTCTTGTTGTTGCAGTAGTTTTATGTAAGTACTAGCTGTGCCTCGTGGTTTCACAGAAAATCTACAGAAATCGAATATTTTTCATAGTAAGGATAAGAAGTAGCCTATGTGTAATTCCAGGACTTACTCTGGGTTTGGTTTGAATAATACTTTGGTCAAATAATAATCAAATTTATAGATAAGTTTGTAGCATTGTACTGTAAATTCTGGTAGTCTGGAAGCACTGGGCTTAGTGTCCACTGATTCATTTGCGCATACCAAATTTTATTCAAATCCGTTCAGCCGTTACAGAGTTGAACAGAAACAAACACACTTACACACACACAAACTTTCGCATTTATAATATTAGTGTGATTTGATGACATTACGTTATACAGGTTGAGTCAATAGTCAGTTTGTCCACGAGAAAAAAATATTGCTCGTAGCCACAGAATTTTATCTAAAAGTCTGTGCTCGCAGCCATATCAGTTTGGCAACCTAGTTAGGCCACCAGAAAACACCAGTTTTAAACATCATTCTGTTGTACGTGCAGTAAATAAAGGGTCATGAACTCTCGCTAAGGGCGGGCATAGATTTTGATGCTCTAGTTAATTTGGTAAGCCACATAAACCACGGGCCAGAAAAGTAATGCCTAGTACACATAATACACAGTGTGATCGCAACAAGTGACCAACAGGAATAATGCTATGAAATTATAAAGATAGTTACGATACAGAAATGATTTTTAATGAATTTACATAAACATTAAGATTATTCATCCGGTCAATCGTCATCGGATGTATCCTGAGTCAAAGAATCACTGAACAAAATGAAATACTAGATTTCCTCTCGGTAATATTTCTCAAAGTAGAAAGACCCACTTGGCTTGAAAGTAGCTTTAAACAATCTAATATTTAGTACTTTCCTGATTTTCAGAGTCCAACGCCGCCGCAGTACGTATTTTGGTACCACAATGACAGGATGATAAACTATGACGCCACGAGAGGTGGTATCACCGTGGAAACAGAGCCGGGGGCCCGAACTCAGTCGCGCCTCACCGTGCGGGGGGCCACGCTCAAGGATTCAGGGAATTACACCTGCAGCGCGAGCAACACTGAACCCGCCTCGATACACGTCTTCGTTTCTGAAGGCAGTAAGTCCATGTTTCGCCTACTTAGCCGAGTAAGGGGGCCAGATTATTTTGCGCCTCAATGGCGAGGCTACAATCAAGGATTCAAAGGACCGCCACTGGCCGCGCGAGCGATACTGAACCCTCTTCGATAGGAACACATCTTCGTTTCTGAAGGCAGTAAGGCATTTTTTAGTCTGCTTAGCCGAGTAAAGGGGCCAGATTATTTTGCGCCTCAATGGCGAGGCTACAATCAAGGATTCAAGGGACCGCCACTGGCCGCGCCAGCAATACTGAACCCTCTTTGATACACTTCTTCGTTTCTGAAGGCAGTAAGTCGATGTTTTCGTACCACTCTTCAAATGAAATCGGCTTGAGGGCCCTATTGAGGTGGGAGGGCTCTCTCCCTACTTACATACTTTAGTAGCACACGTTTAGTAGTGGTAGGGCTCGTTTGCAAGAGTCCTTCTGGGGAAGTACCACACCTTTGCTAGTTATTCAACCGCCAAGCAGCAGTGTGCAAACATTACTGTGTTCTGGATTGAAGGGTTTACATCTAGTGTAATTAAAGGGCACATAGAGATTTAACATCTACATCTCTGGGTGACGAGCGAAGTGCATTACCGCGCATGGTTTTGAACGGTCGTTATTCAAAATTCTTGGTGGCATTGAAATGGTATGGGCAAGCGTGAAGCTTAACATCAGGTGAGCGACTTACTAGTCTCGTCACCAAGTTACATTAAAAAAAAAACACTCGTACTCGATTTGGAATTAAGTAGTTGATTGATTCAGGCGTAACTTTGCGGAAGTTCATTTTCAAACTGTCAAAAATAACCAATATGTAGTGTCTTTCCGCTGTAACGTCGCGTCCAGTACAATTACACAAACAGCGCAATCAAAACTGAAACTTTTAATGTAGTCTCTGAATTCCGCTTCGTCCACATATCTAACCTTATGACCATAATAATGATCTATTCACACTTTACTGTGTAAATAAAGATTTATTTTTAAGTCGTTGACTGTTACTGTTTAAGTAAAACTCGCTTCTTAGTTTCATGTAGTCTGCTCCTATAATTGTGGTGACGTTTAGCCTGTTTCCATCGCTTGCCTCCTTCTATGTTACAATGACGTACATCATGTTGGTGTCTATTAAATAAATAAAATAAAATAAATGATTTTCTCTCGTAATAATTCGTAACATCTCTCTTATTAATTCGAAGCTGTTGTTAGAACTACAATAATTAGAAATACAATAAGTATAGAAATCAAGTAAGCCATAAGACGAACGTTTGTTTAGTTTGCTCATCCCCGGGGCACATAGCATAGATACGTTGATCTGTATTACATAATATGGTTTTTTTTTAATTTATTGTTATTATGTATTATTTTCTCCCGGTTATGATTTTGTTTTCAGGCTACTACCCCAGCAAAGATTATTTTTAGTAATTGGTGGATAGTGCTGTGGGTGGCATACTTAATAATTAATCTTTAGTGCTTTAGTTTCAATTAATATATATTATGTCACAGTTTAGTTAAAAAAAAAAAAAGTGCAATATCTGATTACTCAGGCGTGATCTATTTATAGGTGTACCTACATTTCTAACAACTCATGCGTGCGGTATCAATCGATACCGCTCAATGTGGTCGGCTTAACCTCACACAATATCATAAATGAGCCATAATTTTGGTTTAATTCACACCACCGTTTAGGAATGACCATTGATAACATTCACCTCATTTCAGGTAACAAAATGGCGGCCATTCTGCGACGAAACACGAGCGCGATTCACGGCATCACATCAAGCGTCACCTGCCTCTTATTGCTTGCATCTGTGATGGTGCACTTCGGTCTGCGATGACAGGACTTCTAAGAAATACTTTAGAAGAAATTTGGTAGATTTGATAGACTGGTCCCATGACTATGTTTTTAAACCATAAAATCGGACTGTAGAGATAAGATAATATAGCCAGTAGATAGTGCATGCAGAAAATTATATTCAAAATAAATCTTAGTGCTTAGGCGCAGGGCCCGCGCCGTACCGTGATAGTATTAGGTTCAACCGCCGACGCTGCGCGATCGTGTGTACCTTATTGCGCGGTGATAAGATTCGCAGTTGCACAGCGTCGGTGGACCTAACAATCATAGCAGAAAGCACGTCACGGTACCGGTCCAGGACGCTATAGCGCTTTCGATTGGGAAGTTCAAAACCTCCCAATCGTAAGTCAAGTTCATTCATGCAATCCACGCCCTTGATTGGCCGGTGCAGCTATCATAGGTGATATGATAACTACACCAGTTATCATAGGAGATCCAATTGACGAGTTTTAGTTCTTTTGAGCATATTATAATCGTGAGAGGTGAATGTAATGTGATCTGTCAACTGGTTATATGATCTGTATCTGTAAGGACTACGCACCAACGCTACGGCAGCTCGAGTCACCTCTTTTGTATATGTGATGGGTAATTTTAAATCCACTTTAGAAACTTTGAAATACAGCCACTGGCTCCAGTCATAATTTATTTTGTTGGAAATAATTATAATAAAATTATTAATCATAAAAAATATTAGTATAACAATTGTAGGTTATGATAAGAAATTGATGAACTACATAGGTACATAGTTTAATTGCAAAATGTTACGAAGATAATGCAATTTAATAATAGTTCATTACAGAACTATAGTCTTTATTAAAAAACTGAAGAAAAAAAACCGAATGAATGTCATTGGCAAAACGACTAAGAGTAGGTAATTTTTGATATTTTCTGTTTTTTTTTTTGTATTTTATTATTCAGGCATTTTGTAAACCAAGAATTTAATATTGTAAAGTTATATAATCTTTTTAGGGTGAAAATCTTACCTTCCAATAGTATAAAGCAAAATAATAATTCCAAAAATAACTTAATAATAATAATTATCAATTATAATAATTATCTAAGATGCGATTTTAATTATTATCATAGGATTTATCTATAAGAAATATTAGGCAAAAATTACAAATAATAACGACGTAATAATATTAGGTAATTGAAAATTACAGAAAATTATTATTATTGTATTCATAGAAGCACGATATGTACAGTAACTATAATTGTTATTAATTATTATTATTAATTGTAAACTTTAAATACATTAAATGTTAAATGTATAATGTTTACATAATAACACGTTAACAATTTAACATAAATATTACTCCAAAACAACTCCGGTTGGGTACTCGTCTCTACCGATATAAATACCGTTAGCGATTTAAACACGATTTAAAAAAAGTTTTTCAAAACTCTCACTTCACTTATTTATGCACTCAACTCAAGGCCCTGGGTCCGTACTACCAGGCAAGCTAAGGGTGTCTACTCATGGCCTGACCTGACAGCATGTGAAAGGGACAATGCGAATGGTGATACCGCGACAAACTTACTGTAATTTTGAGGTACTCCATTTCTTTAAAACTAAAATGTAACTGTATAATGAATAAAAGAATTTAAAACAAAAAACACTAATCGGAAAGTAGCCAATCAAGATTTTACTTAGGGTGTCTACACATGGCCCGACCTGACATAGTGTGAAAGGGACAGCTAGATTTAAATTTCACGGGAGCAAAAGAAACAAACTATTAAGATTATAGCTTCTCCCTTTCGCTCCCCCAGAAACTTATATATCTCTTTCAAACGATGTCAGGTCAGGCCATGTAGTGTCTTCAGAAATTAGCAAAAAAAAATACAAGTTCACTTAACGTCTCCCATCACTTGCGCGGCTATATCGTTATCCAACAGGACAGATACCTCGTGACGACGGTAAGCCCACGACTATGTCTCAGGCATATATTTCTCTACTTGTACGTAAAGACCAACGAGAATTCTGTTAGTCTTAATTGATAGCAATTCAACGCAAAAAAAACATCAACAGAATAAAAGTTGAATAACAACGTACTTCTCTCGATTATATAAAACAATTATATCTAAAAAACGAAGTAATCATTGAAATTCAATGATTTAGAAAGTTATTTTGTGGGCCAATATTTTCGACATTAGAAACTTCTCTCACCGCCGACGAGGAAGCGACGATCTATCCACTGTTTTCTCGCTCAAGAAACTTATAATAGACTAGCTGCGCCCCGCGGTTTCACCCGCTATTCTACAGAAACCGAATATTTTTTCGGGATAAAAAGTAGCCTATGTGTTAATCTAGGGTATAAGCTACCTCTACATTCATATCCGTTCAGCCGTTTCAGAGTTGAACGGGAACAAACACACTTACATACTTACACACAAACTTTCGCATTTATAATATTAGTGTAATGTAGATCCCGTGTGAATAAAAGAGACACATAAATTAGTAGTCGACTGTTCACAGCCGGCGAGATCTCTCTCTCCACTAGTTTGTCGTAGCGACAAGAGCTATCAAAGATAACAATCGCCGAGAAGCTCCCAGCGATTATTTTCTACTTAAGCGCGGTTACACTCGTTCACTCGCTATATCCCAGCGACTGAATAATCGGAACTTTACACTCCCTTCTCGCTGCTCGCAAACTCACTCTACTCGCTTCTCTTTCAGCGTCGGCGGTGGGACAATACCCTAAATTTTATTTTGTCTGTTTTAACTAGTGTATCATTTATTAATATTTCAAGCTATTTCCATGCATAAGCACTCCATTTTAGTACTAATTCCACTCTGTGAAAAAATCAGGTTTGACAATAGATACAATAGGAATTTAAATGTGAATGTTTAAATGGAAAATTAATACATTTCTTGAAAGTTAAAAGTAGGTAAGCTTAAGAAAAAAATATAATTAAATGTTAGTGTGATCTATGTTACTTGGTACTTGTATGCTTTCTTAGTGTGCTTGCTCTTAGTTCTTTTTGTGTTTTCTTAGTGTCAAAATAGTAATTGGAATAAACTTCCAATTAGTAAGTACGGAATTGACTGTAAAAATGAAATATATTATTAAAAGTGTTATTTAGTTACATGTATTTGGTTAGGTATGTTTGTATAAATCTCATTTAAATATATTTACTCAAATGAATAAACTAATAAATAAACACACTAAATGAAAAACAAAATACCCGACTGCAAAATGTAACCAATGTCACTGCGGACGTAAATAGGCATCCAACACCTCATTCGTCAAAATCGGTCAAGCCATTTAGGCTACAGGAAGTAACATTTTAAATTAATTAAGCAATATTTAAAAAAAAAGTTATATAAATGTATAGCTACCAAGTAATGTAGACCTTTTAATGATTTTGTATTTATCATTATAGTATTACCTACCTATGGTTAAACCAGTGTTTTTAGAAATATTATATTAGTCAAATAAATCAGTATACTAGTCCCTTGTTTCACAACTATAAGAACCCACTTAAGATGCGGTCACACCAAAATTACTTATTGTGTAGCAAATTTTTTTAACACGATAACATTAAGTAACATTCTATAAGTTTTGCAACCAATACTACCAATACAATACATAATGTTACTATTTTTGTAATGTTGCTCATTGCATCTATGCCGCCAATAATATTACGCATTATCAGCCGGAAGACGTCCACAGGCCTCCCCTTAGACCGCCACACCGACCGACAATGTGCCACTTGCATCCACCGGTTGCCCGCGACTTTCTCAATGTCGTCGGTCCACCTAGTGGGAGGCCTGCCTACGCTTCGTCTTCCAGTTCGTGGTCGCCACTCAAGAACCTTTCTTCCCCATCGGTTATCGGTTCTAATAACATAGATTAACAAAACTAAACATTGAAGCAACATTCAGCAACGAGTAGAGAACGCGTTTTGCACGGCAACGTTCATTATGTTGAGCAACAGTCAATAACATTCTGCTACTTTATGTTAGCATTACCACAATACATGTTGACTTATTTTTAAAACATGCGCAACCTTGTTTAAACACTGCAACATAAGAAAACCTTTTTTTTTATGTGGTCCCTTGACTGACGCTTTATCAAGATCCTACTTCTAACTAAATAGATATAGATATAACTAATTGATATCAAGTAGATTTTTGTATTATGCATGTAATTTCTGGTGTGAACAATAAAGAGTTATCTATCTATCTATCTATCTACTCTACTACCAAAAATTAACACGCGTGAAACCATACGTAAGCATTCACCATAATTGAGTTAAAAAAAAAACAATTTTGTATTTTCGTTTTAATAAAACGGAAATACTCACGTTAAATTGAGTCGGTTATTCCGACTATAGTTTCGATCACATTCGGTGACCTTTATCAAGGAATGCTAAGCGAGACACGCGCGCGACCTCGTCTTGCCCTACACTTTAACATGAGTATTCCCGTTTTATTAAAACAAAATGTATCAAAACCACGTCAGTTTTCATAGTAAAATAATTTTGTAGTTGTGAAACAAGGCCTAATTTAAATTTTGAACAACGTTATTTTTTGTAAATAAATAAAAATAAATATAGAATTTACGGTAGATAGACATAATTATTACTGTAATCTGTAAATAATCCTACAGTGTTATTGAAGTTTCTTTGTAAATACAAATTTTGGTGATCATGTATGCAATAAAAAAAATTCCTTGACATCTTATTTTACTTAAAAAATCGTGAAAAAAAAAAAAATAAAAAAAAAAATATTGGTGGACGTTTTTCACACAGCGCCATCTAGCCTCAAACTAAGCAAGCTTTTACTATGGGAACCAGATGACTGATAGAATACATAAATACTTTTGTTTTTGTTAATACATGCATAGAATACATAGAAACACCCAGACAAAGAACAAACATCCATGTTCATCACACAAATGTTTGTCCTGGGTGGGAATCGAACCCACAAACTATAGATCAGAAGGCGAAAATCCACCCACTGAGCCGCAAGGCTAGTCAAAATCTTATAGTAGACTGGCTGTTACCCGCGACTTCGCTCGCGTGGACATAAAAAAAACAGTAGCATACATCTGTCTTCAATCCTTAAGCTATATTTATGCAAAAGTTAAGGTCGATCCGTTCAGCCGCTTAGCCATGATAACGCGACAAACACCCAGACAGAGAAACAGATTGACATAGTTACTTTCGCATTTATAATATTAGTTAGGAGTTAGGATAACCAACTTGAGCATTTATTATAATGAACAAAGATTGAGGATACACAGGAAAACTAATGTATCTTTTTATATAGCAGTAACTACAAGGCCAAAAGGAGATGCCATTTTTTTCGTAGGCTATAGTTTTTTACTATAGAATTATCATATACTATCTTTAATAATCTATCAAATACCGGGAGCGCTGAGTGTCCGACACCCTCAGCATTTATGCTGAGGGTCCTTTTTGACATTATTATTGTTATAATTATCTTTATTTTACCTTCTATTTCTTATCTCTTTATGTTTTTACGCCTAACTAATGTAATTGAAATATATATGTTACTTTTTTTTATGTATGTAGTTGTTCAGTACGAACAAAGAAACACAGATTTTGCTTGGAATCTGCTTATATTTTTCTATTAAGGTGCAACGTTTCACTCATCGCGCGAAATTTAAATTTTCTTGCGTTTTTTGTCAATTACAGCTTAATTACTCATCGTGGATTTATTGAAACCAATTTTGCGCCAATAAATAAGTTGTCTTAAGAAATAACGGGTAAAATGAACACCTATATAACATTAGTTTAGCTACGAATCTCAATAAGCTGATTTTCATCTTGGTTTTTGGTTTAGTGAGAAATGTACTTATACTAGCTTCCAACTTGAATTTTTGGTTGGTGTAATTTCTTGGAACAATCTATTTGTTATCGCAAAATTAGTTTTCATGAACCTACGATGAGTACTTAAGCTGTAATTGATAAAAAACGCAAGAAAATTTGAATTTCGCGCGCTGAGTGAAACGTTGCACCTTAATCTTTAACATGTAATTTTGGTGTGTAGTTTGATTGAATGAAGTGAAGTAAGTGAGTGATTGAGTGAATGAATGGATGAATGATTGCTGCGCGAACGGCGCGAGTTTGAAATGTGGGTTTAGTTGACATAGTATATTAGAAAACTGTATATTAGATTTAGTCTTTTAAATAGGTCGCGAAGACGGCGCGAACAGTAGTTATTATGTCGAATAAATTTTATTCTATTCTAAGTGCAGTAATTGGAACAGCGGTGGACGCTTGTTGTAAGCGCCATAACATCTTTTGTCACAGCGCCCTGTTCACGAGCCGAGTCTCTTGCTATGTATTCTGAAACGTCTGTTAACTTTGCCAAGAGATTAAGTCCATTGCTATCTTTGTCACTTGCTTAAAACCAGACAAAGGCAGCATTAGAATTAATCTGTTGTCAAAGTTAACAAACGTTTCAGAATCCGAGGTCAGTATATCCCTATCCCTACTAATATTATAAATGCGAGAGTGAGTTCCTGTTTCACGCAGCAACAGAACAACGGATCGACTTGGAGTTTTTACATGTTTGAAGAGGATAACCCATCCGCGACGTTGTGGCGCATTCGATATTTGAAATTGTATAGCTGTCGCTCTGTTTCTCGTGCGTGCAATAGAGAGAGTTAGTGAATTTTCCTATCTTTTTGATGAAATTTGCGTTCCGGGGGTAGTCTGTTCATCATCATTATCATCATCAGTCAGAAAACGTCCGCTGCTGAACACAGGCCACCCCCTTAGAACGCCACACCGACCGACAACGTGCAATGGACAACAAAATCCGGAACGAGGATATTCGTCGAAGAACCAAAGTCACCGATATAGCTTTCAGAGTTTGCAAGATGAAGTGGCAATGGGCAGGCCACATTACTCAAGGAACCGATAACCGGTGGGGAAGGTTCTTGAGTGACCTCGAACCGGAAGACGCAGCGTAGGCAGGCCTCTAGGTCTAGGTGGACCGACGACATTGTGAAAGTCGCGGGCTACCAGTGGATGCAAGTGGCACGTTGTCAGTCGGTGTGGCGCACTGGCAATGAGGCCTATGTCTATGAGTGAACTCTTACTGTTGATTAAAATGAACAAAAGCAGTTTCTGATAAAACTGTTTTGTATTTTTGCATTATTTTGTGTACTAAAACACACCTTATCATTTACACAATAATATATTGTCTCGGAATACTTTACATCACAAAAACAAGTGAATCATTTGCATAATTATTATATTTATTTATCTGCTGGACTTTCGTATCGCATTATTTCAAGGAAACTTGCATTCTTAATCTTGTTTATGGTGACCTCCATGCTTATTATCAGTGAAAAATGTATTTTCTGGTGTTCTACGTAATTATTGTGTTCATCGACTTTAAAGATAAATATACGCTACTGATTTGGTATATAAATAGAAGGTTTCAGTATTCGGGCGTTTAGTCACAATAGTTAGTTAACTACCTGATGAAGTTGCTAACAGAGCAGAAGACAAAAGACAATTACAACAGAATACCAGCGCTGGTTGCCAGCTTATGCTAAGTTGGGGTAGTGACAAATATATAGATACACTTCCTGTCTATTACGTTTATATTTAATTTATTATTATGTTTCTTTTGTGTGTCCGTATTTTTTGTTGCGAAATAAACAATACTGTATTTCTGTTTTTTTTTTTTAAATTATGCCTGCTGTTTTTCACCCATAGTGTAAGGGTAAAGTTTTGTAAAAACAAGTATTCACAGTCGAAGTGAACAATTTCAGTCACCTTTCAGTTGATGTCATGTTCAGTAAAGTGGTGGAAGCTTTTATGGAATAGCGTCTCAGAAGCTTTGGAAAAAAACAAAATTCACGATTTGCCCACACTCATTAACAAACGTCCAATCAATCCACCATTATTATACATTAACACTCAAAAGAACACAAGTTTATAGAAATAATAAATGATATTTTCACGATGGCGCGATAACTTCCTCTAAAAATGTGATTTGTCAAGAAAAAAGTGACCAGAATAATATCGAATGAGCTTGAAAAGAGTTCTAAATGTCATTTGAAAAACTCTAAATTATTTGGCGATTGGGCTGCCTCGATTCTGAGATAGATTAATTGTCCACAAATAACTGCTCCGAACAGCCATGACATGATACCCAAAATGATAATCAGGACGTCCTTGTACAGATATACGTTGTGCCTGCCGTAAGGGCCAGGATACATGAGGCATATTTCCATTAGAGCAGGGAATACTAGAGCAAGCATTGTAGTGCAGAGATTCCCGACGAAGGCCACGAAAGGAGCTTGGACAGGTATCAGGTACGCTACTATAACTGAAACCAACCGAATGTGGCGTTAAAAGTACGAACAACATTTTAGGCATCTTATGCAGAGATGTAGTGTGACTACGGACGAGTAACGACTCGTCCTGCCGCTCGTCGTCGTTTGTCGGTTTTTTGTGCGCGCGTTAAAGGGCAGGCGAGATAATATGTAGGGAATATGGGTCGCCAATGCATTAGGAACCTTCATTCATTGGAAATGAATATGTTCAGCTACTAGCCTGGCGTTGGATTAAAAATGTTGTTTATTTTATTTTATACAGTCTATTTAGCCTATATTTGTCATATACTTATTACATTATATTATATTACATTACTTTGTTAGTGGTGTTTTTTAAAGCGATTTTGTTTATACTACTTAAAATAGAATAGACCTATAATTGGCTGTTTTATATAATGTACCTATGTTCTTTATTTTGTATTATTGTGCTGTTGGTCTTAAATAAATAAATAAATAAATAAATATATTCGATCGTTCTGGGTGCATAATCTAGTGATAGGGTAATTAATCTGTTGTGTGTTGTGTGTGTGTGTGTGTGTGTGTGTCTGTTGGTGTTAATCTGTTTGTTGTTGTTTGTTAATCTGTTTGTTCTGTCTGTTGTTTGTCTGTCTGTTTGTCTGTTTGTTTGTTACAGTTTTACTCAACAAATAATTAGTCCCGATATACCTGCGCAGTAAACCAATTTTAGTAGCGCGGGAAACTTCGTTCTACTATCGGCAAAGTCACAGAGTTCATCTGTGGCGCTTGCAAATAATCACACTGATATTATAAATGCGAAAGTTTGTAATTGTGTAAGTATGTAAATGTGTTTGTTCCCGTTTAACTCTGTAACGGCCGAACGTATTTGAATGAAATTTGGTATGGAGGTAGCTTACACCCTGGATTAACACATAGGCTACTTTTTATGCCGGCTTTTGTAGGATAGCGGGTGAAACCGCGGGGCACAGCTAGTGTTCAATAAATAATAAATATGCACACGTTCGGCTAATGTCGAAAAACGGTCAGGACTTTTCTGTGCAAAAAAAACTGCCGATCGGAAATATCTGTTGTTTTTTTTGTGTACACGCACGTCCCGATGACATTTTTGTCGCATGTCTATCTCTATCTCGCTTCATCTGCTGTATAGCGAAAATTTAATTAAGCAAGTAAACTTACATGTTAAAGCCACAAATAAAGGCCTGGCGATATATTCCGCGAGTTTCAATGTCTTCTCGTTAGGCTCTTCGTAAGGATCGTAGTTTTTTATGACTTCCAGAATGATTTGAATTGCCGGATCGCATTGCAGTGGGTATGATAGGGCCACAGCCATCATGTACAGAGATACAGCGGCTATAGTCGTTCTGGAATAATTAAAAAAAAAAAATTGGGCAATTATTATATACTAGTTGTTACCCGCGACTTAGTTCGCGTGGACATAAAAAAAGTATCCTATGTCCGTCTTTGTAATGTACAGTAACTACTTATCAAATTTTATCAAGATCCGTTCAGCCGTTTAACCGTGATAACGCGACAAACATCCAGATAGAGAGACAAAGCTACTTCCTATAGTCCGCTAGATGGCGTGGATACACTTTTGTGCATATTTTGACATTATATATGGACTGACAGTTGTAAAGTTCGGATCTCTTTTTCCCTCGAGACGAACGTATTCATGGAGCTTTGGCGGGAACGTGAAGAAGTCATGTCGCGTCATTCTAATATTTGCCAAAACTTGTGTTAAGTCGAGTGTTTATGTGATTTTTATCCATTATGTGTTCGTGGACGTGCACGAGTGTTGGTGAATAGTATAATGTTGTGAAACGTGACTCTTCGTGTTGCTTCCAAAACTCCTTAGAAATCTCTAGTAAAGTCTCCGCCACTTTACTGGGGCATGATATGGACTTGACCGTGACCTCCTTTGCTTGACTGAGACTATGGCGGAGACTTATTTTTGTGTAATATTTTACATTACTTGAAATGTTACAATACTTGATACTGGCTAAATGCACAACGTGTGGAGCCAAAACATAAGAAGAAAAAAACGTATTCATTTTCATACCTCGAAGCTTTATTGGTTCTGATACGACTGCAGCTATATTCCTCTGAATTATAATACTAAGTTAAAAATTAAAATATTGGTATACCTATCATCGAAAGGCAAGCATCTGAGAACGTTTTCCTCCATGGTCCCAAATGACCAGTAGCCCAAAATTCCGAAGACAATCGCTACGAGGAGTGGAATCCCCATTCCGACGGTGACCACTCCAACATAGCCCACCATCACATTTGGTCGGTGGAGAGCTTTGTCTAGAGACAGAACCTACAACACAGGAAAAGAGGTAACAGACACAAAAATAAATATAAACAATCGACTTGAGAACCTCCTCCTTTTTTTTTAAATCGGGTAAAAAGTCAGAACGTAAAACTTACCACACCAACGGCGCTTAAATTAAAAAGATAAGTGCCAAAACAGAAGGCCAAAGGCAAAGCCTCTATCCTCGCATGGACAAACTCTCCGTGCGGCTCCAAAAAGATGTGGTAAAACACTAAAACGAGGCCTCCGACGTTCATTGCAGTACCTGGATAGTTAATAATGCCTATTTTAAACTAGCAACGCCCCGTGGTTTCACCCGCTATCCTACTCCGTACAAAAATCCGGGATAATAAGTAACCTGTGTTAATCCAGGGTACAAGCTACCTCCATACCAAATTTCATCCAAATCCGGGAACAAACACACATAGTTACACACTTACGCACAAACTTTCGAATTTATAATATTAGTTCGATAGTTTTATATGACTTTATTTTCTGTACTGGCCGTGACAACCCTATACTAGAGGTCCTCGCGAGAACGTGTCTCTGTAGGCCTCTTCACATGGGCCTGATCTGATTTGTTCGAAAGAGTGGTCCTCAGAGTGGGTGGTTCTCGTTGCAGGCTTAGAAGTAGGTACCCGGGTACTTCAACAAGAACCACCGGAAGGAGGACAGCAGCGGCCACTTTGTAAACGGTGAGTTTTTTTTCGATCACCGAACCGTCTGCCAAACTTGGTAATTATGAGAAACTCTCTCCTCCACTTATATATGTTTTAATTCAGATAGATAGATAGATAGATAGATAGATTAACTCATTATTGTTCACACTAAATTTAACATAATTTCAAAACAGGCTTAAAAGCTATTGTAACAAATGGCGGCCTTATCGCTGAAAGCGATCTCTTCCAGGCAACCATAGGATGGAGAGGATTCATAAAAGAGGTAGAAGGCGGGGTGTGCAATGATGGAGATTATTTGATACTTATACTCTAATAAACCAATATAATTATAAACATACAAACTAATAATAATACATACTAATAATTAAATTACTTATGATAACTACAATAATATATTAATAAATAACAGATAGACTTTACATTAAATAAATACACGAATAAAATACACAAAATATTTATAAAAAAAACCAGTAGATATCAACGAGGTAGCAACTGCGAGAGGTAAAGTTTTGAAGTCAGCAGCAGTGAACGTCTTCTAGATGATGATAAAAGAAGGAGACCTTTCATAGCCTTAGTAGTGTGATTAATATACTCCTAGAAAATCAAAGTATAGCTATCCTCTACCCAACAATCAGATCAGGCCCGCGCCTAGAGGCTCTTACTCGGGCGCAAAATAATGTCACGCGACCAACTGGGCTAGCATGCGCCGCTGGAACCGACTTGGGACCCTATTCGGAGAAATGACATTTTATCTCGGTCACTCTCACTCCCATTAAATTCTAAATTAGAGAGACAGTGACCGAGTTAATCTCGAGCGCACAGAAATAGGGTCCCTGGGGACCTATTCGGAGAAATGACATTTTTATCTCGGTCACTCTCACTCCCATTAAATTCTAAATTAGAGAGACAGTGACCGAGTTAATCTCGAGCGCACAGAAATAGCGTCCCTGGGGCCCTATTCGGAGAAATGACATTTTATCTCGGTCACTCTCACTCCCATTAAATTCTAAATTAGAGAGACAGTGACCGAGTTAATCTCGAGCGCACAGAAATAGGGTCCCTGGGCCCTATTCGGAGAAATGACATTTTTATCTCGGTCACTCTCACTCCCATTAAATTCTAAATTAGAGAGACAGTGACCGAGATAATCTCGAGCGCACAGAAATAGTGTCCCTGGGGCCCTATTCGGAGAAATGACATTTTTATCTCGGTCACTCTCACTCCCATTAAATTTTAAATTAGAGAGACAGTGACCGAGATAATCTCGAGCGCACAGGAATAGGGTCCCAGGGGCCTTATCCCGTAACTCTGGTGGCTAAGGTCTTCGTTTGCTATCCTGCTCGCTCGCATGTTGCGAGTAAGTTGGCGCGAGTGGGACGGCACGCGATGACCATTGCCAACAGAGTTATGGGATAAGGCCCAAGATCGGGAAAACATGCCAAAGAAACTGTAAGTAAGTAGGTGCTTATCTATAAGGGCCTCTTTCATCATCTCAAAGTAAAGTCCCAAGTAAGCTACTTGTCGGTTAAAGTGCCACAACTCTTGTACTAAGTAGTAAGCTGAACAAAAAGTTACTTGGGACTTTTATTGGTCAATGCGGATGGTGATACCGCGACAAACTTACTGTAATTTTGAGGTACTCCATTTCTTTAAAACTAAAATGTAACTGTATAATGAATAAAATAATTTAAAAAAAAAAAACACTAATCGGAAAGTAGCCAATCAAGATTTTACTTAGGGTGTCTACACATGGCCCGACCTGACATCGTGTGAAAGGGACAGCTAGATTTGAATTTCACGGGAGCAAACGAAACAAACCATTAAGGTTATAGCTTCTCCCTTTCGCTTCCCTAGAAACTTATATATAGCCATCTCTTTCAAGCGATGTCGGATCGGGCCATGTGTAGACACCCTTAGATATTGAAAGAGACCCGTAATATCATAAAAACAACGATATAACGTAACTGAACAAAGTAACGTAACTGACGATTTTTAACGTTTTCATAGATAATTCCAATATCATATAAGGTACCAGGAGTACCAGCATGCATGTTCTTGAACTTTGCCAATCCAGGAGCTGAAACCAGTGTAACTAATTAAGGCGCAGGGTAGTGCAAAATTAAATTGGGCATTGAGGCGCCGCACGAGCGCCATCTACGGGCGGCGCGCTGCCCTACTATCGAACTAGCGCTTCTATGCGGCTAGATGGCGCGCGGCCGGTCCGGCGTCTCAGAAGATACCTACTGAGTTGCAGTGTTGTTCTCCATACAGCAATTGCCATATTATACGGTTTTTAGGCACGCTACGCTTCAAATACACGGCATACGGCAGCACTTCCAAAGCCGTATAATATTTGTATGAAATATACGGCAATCCACGAAAGAGTTAAAAAAACTGCCATTACAAATTTTTCGTGTAACGTAACGCACCGAGCACCCGGAATTCCCCGTTGAAAAACGCCCTCTATGAATACGACAATATTGAGATGTTGGACTATTAAGTGATTTGTATTTACATCGCTTCACTGAGTTTAGAGAAGGTGTTACGATTAGTGATACATTGATCAGAAAAAATAGAAAATTCAAGGGTGAAAATGTCGACACTGCGGAAGATAAGAGAAGAAGAGATACCATTTCCAAGTGAAAGTGAGACATAACTTCTAACCACAATTCAAAATATACATGGAGACCAGTAAATAAAAGCTAAGAATCATAATCTTGAATACAAATTAATGAAAAATTAGAACATACGGCATTTTTTTTTAGATTTTGTCCCAAATACGGCAATTTTGGAGTGTAGATACGGCAGCCCCAAAATCGACTTGGAACAACACTGCAGTGAGTTGTTTCAATGTTTTCATTACAGAATATTTTATGACCAGAGACTCATCTCTTCAGAAGAGAACAAAATTTTTTTTATTGAACCAAAATTTAGTACGCGAGCTTAATGTTAATGAAGAAAAAACATACAAGTTAATTTTGATCACACTTCAACTAATATTATAAATGTGAAAAATTAGTTTATTTTTGATTTATTATAAACTATGATTGATTTTTGAATATTATAACATTAGCTGATGTGCCTTTATAAAGTGATATATTTTTTCATTAAAATCCAAAGAAACTCGGTTTGTTTACTAAAAAAATAAAGAACTGTTTATGAACGGTTAAGGCATGCAACGATGACGAACAAGAAAACATTAATTTAGCATTTGCAATGCGTGATTGACGTTTTAGAAACAACTTTGATGGTCTTGGTTTCCGCCCACTCTTATTTCCCATATTTATTTTATGATACTAAACCACTAGAATACACTCGATAATCAAACCAAACGGCTTGAGCTTAGGTATCTGCCTATACTATACCCACAGATCATCTGTGACTATACCGCACGGGCGCTGAAAAGCATGCTCATCCACGAACGTGTGAGATCTGGCAACGCCGCAAAGCGCGTGCTGCGGGCGGGGCGGAATGGCAACCTCGCATACAAATACAATACCTATTGCCTGATCGTATTTTGCGAGCACAATACGTTCGTGAAGAGCGACGTTTTTGTAGGCGCAAATAGTTTTTGTTTAAAAAATCGTTATGTTGATCACTGTTCAATACAAATAGACCTGTACAGAAAAGGTACGCACTATAAGAACAACTAGTCCGAGTTTGCTACTAAGCGAATGTGAAACACCCATAAAAAACGCTTTGCTAGATCTTGGTACATCAAAGTAGTTGAAATAGTTGTGGGTGTTCACTGGTGCTAGCTATAACCGACAGCAAGTACTTGGAGTCGGCAATAATAACTACAAGATATGTGTAATAGGATGTATAAATATCGACGCTCCACATGCTATATTTTTCGCCAGAAATGTTTCTAAAAACACCTTGTTTTCGTGTTTTTGCCTTTCCCATCACCTTAAGGCGAGGTTCAATCGCAAAACAACAAAAAGTAGCATTTTCCAGCGCTTTGTTCGAAGTGACGAGATTACTTAATCAGGTGCAAAAAATACTGCACATAGAAAATATAACTGAAACTACGTTTAACCGAATAAAATTTCGAAAATCTGTCTTAGTTGCAAAATAAAAATCCCATGACCCCCTGACATACCCTTCTGAAATCAAATGCTCTGAATTTTCAGCGGTAACTACAAATTTTCTTTTACAAAATATCCAGGCTGGTGGTATATACGGCGAACCAGGTAGTTTTTTTTATTTGATTTGTATATTTCGGATAATCGGCAAAAAAGCAATGAAAAACTACAATTTACCGTTTTCTGATCAAGTATGATATGCGATTTTCAACTTTAAACCTTAGAACATTGAGCGGGACAATACTCATTTCAAATCACGATCAGTCCTCGCCTTAAAAGAAAATCGATGCAGCGTAACCTTCGACCAAAGTAAAATGGACGGGCCGGAGTAAGAGAATTTTGGAGACTTTAATGTGAGCGCCAGCACTCACCTTGCTTCAGTCGCTCTCAGTCAGTGAAAAGTACGAGACGTACGTTCGTCAATACATGCGATCCAAATATCCGCAAAAATATGCCTTGATATTATATTCGCTGTCTTTTTTTGTGACAAATGTACTATATTATATATATATACTTTAAATTACGCACTGAAGTTTAAGTTCGATTGTTTTGACTTGTTATTTGTTAGGAAGTTGTGTGTTAGAGCCCATCCATTAATTTTTACTATGGTCGAAGATCTTAGTAGCCCAGTAAAAATGTATTCTCATTAGTTTAATACACAGATCACACTAGATTTAAATACATAATACATATAAAAACAAGCTAGACACTTGGATAATTAAGGAAAAGATAATCTTGACTGACAGTCATTAAGTTTCAATAATATGTGATAAAGGCACATCAGCCTATGGCGCTCGCCTGTAAATAGACAGATTCTTCACTAAAGATTAAGACGAACCGAATGAAGCGCACCAAGCAACGGTTAAAATTCACATATAAAAATTCACTCTGATTGGTTGATTGCTAAGCGCGAATAAACATTACCTTGAGATAGCCAATGAAAACGCGCGGTCGTAGACCCCGCAACCCGCGCTTTGAGGCGTGTTTGGATTGGAACAACGACGCGGTATCTATTGGTGGTAATATGTGTAAGTAACAATTTTCGACTCACATCTCGCAAACTATCGGCTGTGAAATCTATAAAAACGGTGCAAATCCCAACTTGACTCATGATCATGAATGTGGCAATGATACAACTGAAAAATAAAATAACTGTAGAATAGTGGGTGAAATCGCGGGACGCAGCTAGTAAGCAGATACAACTTACGGTCCACGCCTTCCAATACAGTGTGTGATTGGTGGACCATGAAGCATGGCAATACGAAACCCATACCTATATGATATTATTGGAATTTTCAGCCGTTTGCTGATCTCATTCAAACATTTCAACTGAAAAAAAAATATATAGGTTTTTTCTCCGACATGATTATATTACTTCTATCTATCATATTATAATCATTATATAGAAGTAATAAAAACATATATTATGATTTATTATTATTATTCTTCTTCTTCCTACCCTTGATCCCGTTAGGGTGTCTATACACGGCCTGACCTGACATCGTGTGAAAGGGACAGCTAGATTTGAATTTCACGGGAGCAAAAGTAACAAACTATTAAGGTTATAGCTTCTCCCTTTCGCTCCCCCAGAAACTTATAAGTAGCCATCTCTTTTTTTGAAACGGTGTCAGGTCAGGCCATGTAGCGAGGCCTTTATTTGGGGTCGGGTCTTCATAATTTATTATTATTATTATTCAGACTATTTATTTGATTAAGATTTTTTACAATAAGAATATAAACTACACAAATATTATAAAAACCCAAAAATACAACTTTTGGCAGAAACTAAAACAAAAATGATGTAGTTTCTCACAATTTAAAAAAAAATGTGATTTGATTTAAATAAAAAAAGTTTAGTAGACAGAATATAACCTTTCGTAAGTAGGTATAACTGAGTACTACTTAGATAATACTGTTAAAAATGATTTGGGATTTTTTCATACCAGCACCAAATGCATGTGCATGATAAGCACTCCAGAGAACACGGCCAGTACAGCCCCGAAGCCCATACCAGTCTGGCTGATGGCCAGGGGGAACCCCAGCAAGCCCGCTCCGAGGCCAGTTCGAATCATGTTGAAGAACGCCATCCATACACTTGACAGAGAAAAAATAATAACTTTATTATTATTTTAGGGTAATAATATTTTTTAATTAAAGCTATTAATAATGTCGATAGGTTTTTAGTCACAGATTACACTAGATACCCCATTACGAGATTCGTTGTTCCTACAAAAAGTCACCAAAGTTTGAGGCGCGGCGCGGGTCGCGGGGAGTGCAGCCAAGCGTTCTCATTGGCTATCTCAAGGTTACGCTTACTCGCGCCTAACAATCAACCAATCAGAGTAAATTCTTATAAGTGTATTTAGACTGATGTGTGGTGCGCTTCGAGCGTCCTGAATGCAGAGTTTAGGGTGTGAACAAAACCAAAACTCATCAGCTGCAGCCAATATCGCGCTCCTTATCTACAGGGTTATTGGTAACTAGCTTCTAACCTCTTGTAGGCATGTACTACATCATACCCAACTTTTGTTCCAGGACTTTTAATAATTCGTATTTTTTTGTCTCAAAATAAACACAAAAATGTTTAAATTAGGGTTCCGAATGACGTGAGGAGCGCAGAGGCCCGGTTGAAGATAAGGTGCCAACATTTTGTACCAAACTTTTTTTTTTTTTTAATTAATAAAAAAGGATTATGCGCGAGCGAGATAGCCTGTGAGGGAAGTGGGCTCTGAAAAAGGCCTTACGGTAGACGCTGTTTAGCATCGCGATGGTCTCGCGGGTTGTAATCATCTGATGCTTCCGATAGCCCTATTGAGAGGACTCGCCGTTTTTTCGGCAGTCGTGCGGAACGAAAATCAATCGACGACTGACGATCGAAAGGTCGAATCGTCATCTGGCTTACTCCTTCAAACGCCGCCCTGTAATCATATAACAATAATAGTGGCGGATTCACCAACAGGCTGAGTAGGCTTGAGCCTTGGACGGCAGATTTAAGGGGTGGCAGGTTTAGCGATAATAAATAGCGAATATAAAAAAATCAGTCCCTACATTTCATTATCATCATCGGCCGCAATACGCCTACAGCTAAACATAGCCCTCCCCCTTAGACCGACCGACAAATTCCACAGGTTGCCCGCGACTTTCACAATGTTGTTGGTCCACCTAGTGGGAGGCCTGCCCACGCTGCGTCTTCCAGTTCGTGGTTGCCACTCAAGAACCTTTCTTCCCCGTCGGTTATTGGTTACTCGAGCGATTTGGCCTGCCCATTACCACTTCAGCTTGCAAACCCTGAGAGCTATGTCGGTGACTTTGGTTCTACCATGGTTGTTCAGCTAATGTCCTCGTTCGTTTCGAGATTTTATCGCGCTAAGAAACTCCGAGCATAGCTCTCTCCATTGCCCGCTGAGTTTCCCCAAAAGGCTAGCAGTTATGGCCGTTATTCTGTATCCTCGTTCAAATCTTTAAATCGTTCTAAAACGTTTCGAGTCCATGATGTCGTCAGAGTTATAAATTCAAATTTACAAGCAATTTTGTTATCAATTGTTTTGGCGGGAATGTGAAAAAGTCATGTATTATTTTCAAAAACTTGTGTTATTTCAAATATTAATGTGTAAAAACAGTGGATTTTTATCCAATAAGTGTTCGTGAACGTACACAAGTGTTGGTGAATGAAGCCACGCTATCCACGTTCCGGTTTTATACAGCAGTAGTGCGTGCGGCTAAGCGGTACGCCATTTGCGTTGTCTATTTTAGTGGAGCAACTAGGGACGTATTACATTTTTAATGTCCGAGGCCGCAATGGTAATACGACGGTCACGTGACGTGACCGTCGTATTACCATTGCAGCGATTCCGTATTCAGCGAGCTCCACCATAAAAATGTTTTGTTTTGAAAGAACCGCTGTTTCGTCGCCGTGCCTTACCAGTGCTGCCAGTAAGCAGCATGGCTGTCACCATGAAGTCGTTATCCCGCCCTTGCGACGGTATCTCGGGACCACAGGCTGTGGCCCACCACAACACAAAATGACAGGAGAATCACCGATAAACTTATCTACACTTGTAAAACAAAAAATGATAATGACCCTGAGGCCAAAACGGCTACTGTATGGACTCGGCCTACATAATGTCACAGCGTCTCAGCATTAGGTACATTCCCTTCCAGTAAATGTGAAATCGCCCGAATAATAATTTATAGAGAAAACTTATTTAAGTAATATACTAATTATCTTACATGGTAAGTAGATGATTTCTTTTTTCTTCTAAAAAGTGTTTCAAGCCGAATAGAAGCCCCTTCTTTTGAAATTACTGCTGGAAACCAAAAAAAAATATTCACAGGAGGTAATTACTGCGCTTCCTTTTCTTTACCACTTTCTATATCTACATTATCTACTATTTTAAAACGTAGTTATTACTGTCTTGCGCTCACTTTAGGCACTATTTGGCCTTACAAAAAAACACATCATTAAAGAAACCCAAAACAACAAGTCAATCGCTAGTATACATTCTTATCTATGAAGTCAACACAAGCAAAAAGGCGAGTTGGCAAGGTAAGTTGGTATGACAAAGGTGCCAATGCAATCACAGATAATGTGCCTAATCAACCTCCTCAGTTGGAATCTCTATATTACGAAGACACTACGAAAAACATTATAGAGGGGGTTTTTGGCGGGAACGTGAAGAATTTATGTCGCGTCATTTTATTATTTTCCAAAACTTGTGTTATTTCGAGTGTTAATGTGTAAAAGCGGTGAATTTTTACCCGTTAAGTATTTGTGAACATCCACGAGTGTTGGTGAATGGTATAATGTCGTGAAACATGAATTTTCATGTTGTTTCCAATACTCCATAGAAGGCTCTAGTAAAGTTTTTAGCACTTTACTGGTGCATGACTTGGACTTGACTGTGACTTGCTTTACTCGCCTTTGATTGGGACTATGACTTGTTTGATAATGTATAACAAAACTTGATAATATATATGTATACTTGACACTGGCAAATGCATAAGACGTGCGACGCCAAAATCCTCTTAGGAGGTGAAACAAAAAAAAAAAAAACATTATAGAGGGAGTTTTGACGGGTACGTGAAGAATTCATGTCGCGTCATTTTATTAATTTTCAAAACTTGTGTTATTTCGAGTGTTAATGTGTAAAAACGGTGAATTTCTACCCGTTAAATGTTCGTGTACATGCACGAGTGTTGGTGGATGGTATAATGTCGTGAAACGTGAATTTTCGTGTTGTTTCCAAAACTCCATAGAAGGCTCTAGTAAAGTTTTCGCCACTTTACTAGGGCATGATTTGGACTTGAACGTGACTTGCTATGCTCGACTTTGACCGTGACTATGACTTGTTTGATAATATCTAACAAAACTTGAGAATAAATATGTATACTTGACACTGGCAAATGCATAAGACGTGAGAAGCGTTTTTTTTTTCCTTTGAGGAAAAAAAAAAACAGCAACACTAGGGGCCGGTAACGAATAACTTAATAACGAACAAAGAAATTACTTGAATTTTATGAAAGTAACAGAAACAAAACAAAATCAGCTTATTGAGATTTGTAGCTAAACCAATGTTATCTATGTGATCAATTTACCCGTAATTTCTTAAAACAACTTATTTATTGGCGCAAAATTGGTTTCAATAAATCTACGATTAGTAATTAAGCTGTAATTGACAAAAAACATAAGAAAATTTTAATATCGCGCGATTAGCGAAACGTTTCACCTTAATAAGTACTCAAATCATTTTAGTACTTATTAAAGGTACCGAAATATAAAACACGGCGGTATATTCTAAACTTTAGCCTGACCCACAGACAACGGAATAGTTTAAAAAAAAGAACAGGTAATGCTGTCAATTACAATCTGTCAAACTAGTGTCAAATAACAAAATTAACAAAATGACAGCAAGGGAAAATTGCTAAAAAGCGGAATTTTAATTCATTTACCAAATTAAGTTCATGTTATTCTATTTCACTCAAATAATAACACCTTTTGAAAATGATGTCGACAACAGAAGGAGAATTAGACGTCGAGGTGTCTCATGAACGGGAAGATGGAGAGGTAAGAGAGCTACTTTTGCAAACAGCGTTTCACAGTGTTTTTGTTAATTTTCCTAAAGTTTTCATGTTTAAGACTTTTACCATAATTACTAAAGGTTCTGCTATCAACATTATACATTAAAACATTACAGAAATAGTTCTAGTGTCATTAAAAGTTGCCTGTCGTGATATCGCTATGAAGGGCGTTATTTGCGCTTTATTTAGTTTTTTTCGTGTTGCAGTTAGATGACTCTGATGTTGAAGAAGGGGCTTACATTCCCTTGGCTCGGCCAGAAGCTTTCAATCCCCCCTCGCTCGTAAACATGCAGATACAAGACGACCAAAGCGACGAACCGTCGGAACAAGAGTCAACTTGCTCGGACTCCGACGAGGAGATTAGAAGGCGCGCGAAACGAACGAAATTGAGGCCGCGAAGACCTCCACCAACGCAAAAACCAGATAAAAAAGAAAAATATAATGTATGGTGCAAAGCCTTGCAGGTAATAATATTTTTTAATGTCATTGAACTTTATATCACACTTCTAACTATAGATGCTAAAAAAAACTGTATGGCTAATTTTAGTTTCAGAGTTTCAGAGGCTGCTAGGCCTTAGACAAATAATTTAAACCTGGGGCCTTATTATGTATTTCTGGTGGTGATGGTAATCATAATCAATTGTGATTCCACTCTCTCACATGGAGCAAGTAAGTTGGCACAAATGGAACGCCACACAATGACCATCACCATCAGAGATACAAAACATGATAAGGCCCCTGAAACTAAACATGTCATCTGAGATATGTCCCATGTCACCGATGCGACCATACGTACTGTGGTAACATATTGGTATTGGTATCAAAGATACATATTGATTTAGATACATTTTTTTCATGCAATTAGACTATACGATCTAGTACCTCGCCTGATGCTACTTGATATAAATATACATAATAAATAAAATTTGCCCATAACAGTTCAGTGCCACCTACAATTTTAAACTTCAACAGTTCAATGTCCTCCACATCCTTCTTGTTTTATAGAAAGATGACAAAACTATAATATCTGCTGTAAATTGCAAAGGAAATATATAGAAACCCTGACCTAAGCATGACTAAAAGAGAAAACTAAACAAGAACTTGTGGAATCCAAAACTAAATTTTACAATAACTACGTAAAGTGGCCCAGTAATTTTCATATGAACTCTAGTTCAATTCTTTTAGGTTTTACCACCCTGTAACAGGGTGGTAGACAAATCGTGATGGAAAGGTTTGATGTGCAACTTTTTTTTCTTGTGTTCAACTAAATTTATTTCAGGAGGACCTCCTAACAGAAGACATGGTCAGCTGTGATGTATCTAAAAAGAGTAGATATGGCGTTGAATCTTATGACTACACAATTAAGTATAGATTAGACGATAATTATGTATCTAAGAAGGTTTTCGCCAGCAATGATATAGACCGTACCTCAAACAAGAGGCGTCATCAAGACAGGTCTAATGTAAAGCTAAGGCTTGGAACAAGAGTGAACAGTCACCATTTTGCACAAGAGAAACGTGAACCAAAGTTTTTGGAAACCTTGACGGTAACTCCGGACGATCCAGTGGATGTTATTGCTGCTGAAATGGCTACAAAATTGAATGAAGAGAAAACAGATTTAGTTGGTATGTCTAGCTTTTTTAATGAGGCAGGGTTCTGACCGCTGGCAAGTTTTATTATATAATATGTCCAATGATGTTTCCAACACACCAACATACGTAGCTTGCTTATGGTAGAACTCTCTAGTGTTACTTATCCTTTGAATCTTATGTTGTTATAATTTTTTCCTACTAGCTTGTTCGCATGGCTTCGCTCACATAGGCTACAGTAAATGAAACACTCCATTTCATCTCACTAGGGGTTGATTTTCAAAAAATCCTGCGTGCCTTTCTTTATTTTTATGTTTATTACACAAACTGCGTTTCATTTACTTGGCATGTATTGTTTTTTTTTTTCTTATAAACTGGTGGAATTTAGCAAAATCCGTTTTTATTGTGTTTTCTCTTCATATGAAGAGAAATCCAAATTTCATGTCTATGTCATGAGCGGTTTGGTCTGCACATTGATTCCTAGAATAAGGCTTATCATAGAAAATACAGATAGATTCCAATGATCAACTAAATAAATATCTGGGACATTTTTGCACACACGGTCATCTGACCCCAAACTAAGCAAAGCTTGTAATATGGCTGCCGGAGACTGATATATGTATGTAGATATTTTTAAATACATACTTATATAGATTACTTATACATCATCTTATACATAATTACTTATATAGAAATAAATTATGTTACCTAACTTTTTCTAACTTAACTTTTTGAACTAACTTTAGTATTGTCTTGCTTGCATAATTATATTTAAAATGTCTTTAATTAATTTTGACTTTTATTTTTTTAATATGTAACTATGTTTTGTGGCAACTTTAAATTAAATTGAAAATGTATTATAACATTGCAAATGCTGAAAAAATTGCAAAACTATTCTAAATGAAAGGCCTGCAATAAATTAAGATTTTAAAAAAGTTGTGTTTGTGAAAGCCTAATGTGTTAAAGCCTGCTTAGAGGCAATAAATTAAGATTTTTAAAGAATGCATAACTGCATGTTGCTGACCATAACTAGAAAGAGTCAAAGAAAAAAAAAATAATGTATAAATAATTACATTGCATTTTAATTTCATGCTAGACAGAGAGAGCAATGTATCGAAATACACGTTTCAAGTGAGCTATACTAATGCTTGGTTTGGACATGTTTGGGGGAAAAAAACAGAGCAATCATTATCTCCACCAAAAACCAAAAACTTTTATTATATTTCAAAACTTTACTAGCCAGTTAAGTAATATCTTTTGTAACATTTTTTTACCAATTTTCTTAATAAAACTTTTTATTTTCAATGCATCAAACGCCAGTCAAGTGAAGTTATTATAGGGCTCATATTTCAAAGTAAAGGCGGAATGGAAGCCCAGTGTAATATGAATCATGTTGTAGACTCACAAAATCATATGCAAAAGCCAAAAAAATATGATGTTTCGAAAGGTCGTCTTTGTTCAAGCTAAACCACAATATAAATATTGAAGAACCATGAATGTGTAATAAACACTTAAAACGGCGATGTAATTATGTGTGCGTAATATCGCACACATAATACAACCACAGAAATAATTTATTCATAGATTGTTTCCGAATTATCTTTTTAAGTCACAACATCACAATTTATTAAGGTTCCTGGCCAGAGCAATTTTTTGCACGTTTTGACATTTTTGAAGACAAAAAATCACAAAACTAATTTAAAACAGTCATTTATCTTTAGAAATACTTATTGCTAAAAAAGAAGAGAAATACTATCATTCTTCTCAGTGTCTTATCTTCATGAAGGTTGATAATGCGCGAACGGGATACCTTATGAGGGTTCTTCATGATCAGTCGGGAGACGTCCACTGCTGAACATAGGCCTCCCCAGAGCGCCACACTGAACGACAACCTGCCACTTGCATTTGGGTTGCCCGCGAAATTCACAACGTCATCGGTCCATCAAGTGGGCAGGCCTAGTGGGTGGATAATGATGATGATGAACCCTCATAAGCTATCCCGTTCGTGCATTATCAACCTTCATGAAGATAAAAAACACAGAAGAATTATAGTATTTCTCTTTTTTGTTAGAAATGTATTTCGAAAGATAAATGACAGGCACTGCTGCTTAATTGTAGATTTATGGTTAATATTTTCAGAAAGGATTGTCCAAGTATTGGGTGCAAGCAAAGCCATTGAACTGTACAAAGAAACGCAAAGGATAGAAGCAGATGGTGGCATGCTAGTAATGGTAACTATGTAATGTATTTTTTCAAACTTACTTACTAAAGTAAGTTCTTATAGGCGGTGTGGCTAGCCCTGGTGTCAGTTTTAATCTGTCGTCTGGTTTTTTTATTATTTGTTCATAAATTAGCTAAAACAAGTTTAATTTTATGCTAGGCAGAGACTATATATTGCAATATGACGTCACGTTTCAAGTGCGCCGATTTGGGGGAAAGGGACAGCGCGTCCCTCAATCCCCACCAAAAACTATAACTTATTTCTTAGCTGATTTTTACATAGCATTACTTAGCCTGTTTTTTTTATATTTTTTTATTAAAGTAAAGTAAAGTAAAAAAGCCTTTAATCAAATTACACAATTACATTAAAATAATTAATTACAATTACAATTACTAATTTCATGCTTTAAACTATTTTCCAAATTATACAATATTATTACATTATTCCAGTATTAAATTATTATTATTAGTATATTGAATTTATGACGATTATTTACATTGTTATTATTTAATCTTGTCAATTCTATAATTTCTATCTTTCTAGTCAGCAATGAGGTTATATTTTTAAATTAATTTAGTGTAAATGTCGCCTCATTGGCGTAGGCCTCCCCCAGTTTTGTCCAAAGTTTTCTTTCTAGCTATCCTCACCCATTCTCTTCCGTTTCTTTGTTTAAAAAAAAACAATCTTTGTTCTTTGTTTTTTTATTAAAGTAAACATTAGTCATTTACTGCACTGTTAAGAGTCGATTCAAGAAGTTCGAGCCATTCTTATACAATGCACGTTTCTTGCACTGCATAAGAATGGGGTGACCTTGAGTCGCAGTGTCGGCCGCAAAATGGTCCGCTCTTAAGTTTGTTGTGAACTTCGATCCAAGTGTGTCATAAATTGATTTAAAAAATGAGGTGGATCGCTACACTACTGTATTTTTATCTGCGTGAAAACGTGCTTTTCTTTATTCATCAAAGTAACTCACATTAATTTTTGTTTTAATAAAACGGGAATACTCACGTTAAATTGAGTCGGTTATTCCGACTATAGTTTCGATCACATTCGGTGACCTTTATCAAGGAATGCTCAGCGAGACACGCGCGCGACCTCGTCTTGCCTTGCACTAATAAAAAAAATAAAAAAAATCACATTAATTTGTATCAGAATCCCTAAGAATATAATAATAGGTCTGTAGTGCCCCGCGTTTCATAATCTTGAGGTGTTTCATTTGGTTCACCTTTCTCTACCTGTATCGGGTCTGTTGCGGTCATTATAGTCTGTGGACTGGTCGACGCAATGGGTGGCCCTACAACCGAATAAGTCCACCGCTGCAAGTCTGAGGGCGCCTCACTCGTTTTGTTGACGAGTTCTGGCGCTCGTTTGATTCGGTACAAACCGGCCTCCTTAAAAACGTTTTCACGTTAAAAAATATATATTTATCTTACGTTTATACAGAACGGCACTCGTCGTCGGACACCAGGCGGAGTGTACTTTTTCCTTCTAAAAGGAGACGACACCATCTCAAAGGAGAAGTCTAGCCAGATCTTTGTAGAAGACAGAAAACAGCAACAAAGGAAGATCAAACGGACGAGACAAAGCAGACAGAGAGTTGTGGAACAGCTCAAACAAAGTCTTACAGGTAAGAAAGGCTAAAGTCACGCAAGCAAGGCCAGATAGGGAAAGGTCACTTAACAGCTGCCTTAAAAGACGGTACGGGTTTGATTTAATTAAAGTACTATCGAATACTTTATGACATTAATAAATATAAATCACGGCAGCGTTTTAATGTTTACAAACGATCAGAAACCTAATTCGATAAGACAGTTTAATGGGCCTTCGTTCAGCAGTTGTCGTCTTCTGGCTGTTGATGATGATGCAGCATTAATTACGTTTTTCAGATTCCGAGATACCATCATTGTCTCGAGGCGAGTCGACCGTCCAATCAGAGCACGGGTCGAACCCGCCGCCGTCGCCCGCGACCGATGCCCGTGACTGCTCGAGCGACACAGACAATCACTCGCACACCGACCGACCCCCTTCACCCCCTCCAGGTACTGACGATAAATATGTCATCTCTCTCTCTATCCCGCTAGTCGTTGAGTTTTAGGTTTGTTAACTGACGTATACTTTGTAGGTGAGGACTCCCCGCCCCCACGCGATCCCCGCGCGTTACAAGACTACGAGGACGGAGACTTCTTAGAGGTGATGTGCAATGATGATATGGACTTGTTCTAGTTTCCTAAGTAAGCCATTATCGGATGGCTGTGTTATTTTCGGCCTTTAGATTGGACTCATATAGACCTCCGAAGTGTGGGGTGTAAGGAGCTGTTAACCGAAAACAAATAAAATTGAGGGTGGTTAACGGTTAATACCTAGGAACTGTATTCCAATCAGAGTTTGTACGAAAACCTGTAAAGGTTCGTCAGCGGCAACGAGGCGTTCTTATAGAAATAGGCATTACGTACAATTCTTCCATAATGTTTAAAATTCAGATAACTGAGATGTGCAGAAATTTTGTTTCACTCAAGGTCGGACGTGAATTATATATATGTGGCGTTTTCAAATTCTACAAATTGTACAACGAATCGAGACAAGCTTTTTGTCGATCATTCTCGCGAATGCTCGTTAAAAATTAATCCCTTTTGAAAAAAATACTTTGCACTTGTTAAAATATTTTCAGCAATTTTTTTCGTCGTGGATTGATCGCTCCTGTTCGACAAAACGCACCTGTCGTATTTTTATTGGTAATCTGAATTTAGTGTTCGTAAGAATGTTCATTAATGCGAAAAATGCTCGAAGGTTTATATGAGGAAACTTTTTATGTTATCCATCAGGATCGTATATTCGCCTGGTGCGTAGTTACTCCAACCGTGAATAACAAGAGGGCAAAACGAGAATATATATGTACTTTAAATTACGTTAGGCCTCGCGATTGGAACGGGCGTAGCGTCGAGCGAGAAACACCTCATTGTCTACTGCTCATACTAATCTCTTAGCGCGACAGATGCCAATTCGTTTGAGAGCTCAGTTTGAAAAGGAGATATACCATATGTAAAAAAATGTATAAAAATCGGTTAAAACAAAAAAATAATTAAATGTAATTGAGAGCCTCCTCTTTTATAAATCATAATCTTGAGTATAGTTGCCTGTCCTGTCAAACATAGTAGGACATGTAAGAAAATTAAACAGACTTTATACCGCTACACGCTCTAAGCTCTTCCAAACGCGTGACCTTATTGTATAGTTTATCGTTAAATTATGTTAGGTTAAAAAGAATTCTAGTTTTGTAACTTACGACCCTAGTACGTTTAATTTAAGGTTTTCTCGTATCATGTATCGGAGTAGTTGAATCCCCTTTGGATTGTCAGCCTATGTAGCTTACGTCTATTTTTAGCGTGTAGATGGGATTGTATAGGTTAATAAAATAATGGTGCGCAAAATTATACTTTATGCAGCTGTCCGATTTCGCTCGTTGTCAAAGTAGTCACTTTTTTTTTCGTATTGATGAACGCTACTTGACCCGACCGTGACCGTGGGTGGCATATTAAACTGAGCGCTGCCATGGGTCGGATAACATGTTAAATTGTAGGATCGGGTTGTTAGTCCTATTACAACCGATCAAGCACAGTAGAAACCTTGGGAACGTTCTTAATTCCTCCATCGTGAAAAGCCCTGTTTCATTTATTACTCAAAGATCCACGCTATTTTCTGGTACACGAGGTGGATATTCAAGTGGGTTCGTTCTTCATCATCCCAATGCGATTAAACTTTGACAACGATCGAAATCTGGCTACTGAGTTTGTACAATTTTAATTTCTAAATAAACTTTTCTATAACTTGAAGACTAGTGTTGTACTGTCGAGTTGTACCCTACTGTTTGTACTGGTTGTTTTTTTAAGCTGGCACAAACACTGAAAGACGCACGATACGAATGGTTGTTTAACATGTCGTGAATGCGCTAAAAGATTTTCTGTCTCTTGCGCGTAGGCAATGCAGTAAAATGTACGTAATCGCGAAACTATTTGTATTGGCTATAAAAAAAGCGCCTCCTTTTAATGATTCATCTGTAGATCATTTCAGTTAATGTTTACATTCGATTGTTCACTATGAAAGATTATATATAGATACCGTATTACGAGATCGTTGTTCCGAGTTCCGACAAAACGCTCACCAGTTGGAGGAAAGCGCGGCTTGCCAAGACTGCGACCAAGCGTTGTCATTGGCTATCTCAAGGTAACGCCTACTCGCGCCGAGAAATGAACTAATGAGAGCTATTTTTTACAGACGTATTTTGACAGAAGCTTGGCACGCTTCGACCGTCCTAAATGCGAAACCTAGGGTCGATCCGTGTTCACTATCCATAGTATATCGACAATAGGTAACTATGGATAATCTAACTGATTTTATCAATCATAATACGGCAACTTATTTAAACCCTCAAAGCCCAACAAAATAAAATAGAACATACCCTATAGAAGTACTATTCACTATGTGTCAAATAATTAAAATAGTCAAATGTGTCCGTTATTGCCGTCGCTTTAAAATGCTTTTGATTTTCCATCTAAAGGTTAGGAAAATCTAACTAAAATTGTTGTTGTTCTTGTCTAATAGATTGTAATGAAAAAGAGACAGCAATATTACCAGCTAGCTTGGTTCTGTCTATTAACACCTTGTAAATGAACATCATTATAATACAAAAAGTTGTATAGCCCTCGTGAAAGAAATGAAATCTTTTTTTTTTAAAGATATTTTTGTATCGGTTATAATTATTATAACGGAAGAATTTTATTTCATAGCTAATTGTCATTCTTAACGTCTGTGAAACTAGTTATTTTATTTCAGTACCACAACTGCTTAAGCCGCGCGTGCCCGTAACATCCTGATTTCGATGATTGTTAGGTGCAGCCGACGACGTGAACCTTATCGCGCCATGAAATCGCATTGTTGTACGTACGATCAACTTGATAGTTTTATTCAGACTAAAATTGCTATTCCGATGGCGGCCGACTGTAGACCTAATTTGCAGACCGTCAATGTAAGTACATTGACGGTCTGCAAATCACGTTCTTAGATCGTTATGGTTTTTATAAATCTATTGTTTAATGCCTTTATTGCCATTAAAAAGTTAAAAAAAAAACTAATTGCCTAATATTTATGTTAGTGTTTTCCGTTCGGCAGTTATTTTATGTTCAACTTTATATCAATGTATGTATGTAAAGATATGATTCAAATAGTATGGTATCTGATAGCGTTAACAACCGAAAACCACAGACAAGAGAAAAATAAATTTCACTCTTTTTCTCTCTGAAAACCACAGACGAAAGAAAAGAGAAAAATAAATTTCACTCTTTTTCTCTCTGAAAACCACAGACGAAAGAAAAGAGAAAAAAAACACTCTTAATCTCTCGTTATGTTAGACGTCACGGCGGTCCGCACGAAGCAAATCCGCAGATCCTAAGGGTGTCTACACATGGCCCGACCCGACATCGCTTGAAAGAGATGGCTATATATAAGTTTCTGGGGAAGCGAAAGGGAGAAGCTATAACCTTAATAGTTTGTTTCTTTTGCTCCTGTGAAATTCAAATCTAGCTGTCCCTTTCACACGATGTCAGGTCGGGCCATGTGTAGAAGTTTGCGTCGCCAGAATAGCACCTTAAATAAAATCACGGCTTTGTATCAAGCAGACGAGAAAGCTTTAATGTGTCGTCGTCGTTTTACCCGACTGCCCAAAACGAGGGTAGTTTTATATTAAAAACACTGCTTTGTACCAAGCAGACGAGAAAGTTTTAATGTAGGTATGGTCGTCTTTTTACCTGACTGCCAAAATGAGGGTAGTTTTATACAGATCGGTAAGGTTAAAGTTGTACAGCTCTATGTATGGTGAGATATTTGTATAAAAACCTTTGAAAATAATTAACGCATTTTTATTTATATTACAAAATATTGTTATTGATTTATGACAAATCTATAACTTACACTGTACAGAGATGTTTTGACCAGCAAAATAATCCTACAATTTTTCTTAGATAGGATTTGGTTATAACTTCAATATGACAATCAACTGATTGATGACGCTAATGTGACAAAGTAGCTAATTTGCATAAGTACGTTTTAAACTGAGGTACATTTAATGGTAACATGAAATAATAAAAAACAATTGCAGATATAAAAACAGCCTCAGGTCACTTACCCTCAAGCAAACGACCCCAAACGCGGGCAGCATTTGGGGTCTTTTGCTTGTTTATTAAACATACAGGTAAGCAAATTTGGTTGATTATTCTTTTTAATGTCGTAAATGCATCCTCCAGTTTGGTTATAATAATACTGTTAAAAGTTGAATACCTTGCCATCGCTTTAAATTGTCTCTAATGGACTAGGAACACTGGTAATAGGTTCAATTTCTGTGCATTATGTTATTTACCATGATTTTCACTTCATATTCAATAGTACTTTTATAAAATAAATTTTCATCTATTAGCTTGATCAATTTCAATATCAATCGATTCACTTTTTTTTCCATTCAATAAAATTTCTTCACCTGACTTCACAAGGTCCAGCATCTCTAAGGGAAGTCTAGCATCTGAAAAGTATTATAAATTTCAAAGACAATTCAATGAAATAAAATTTGCAATATTACATAGCGAATCTTAAAATATAGCTATTGGGATCTGAGTGCCTAGTTTTTATCCTGCTTTTTCATGCTTTGATTTGTAAGAAGTAAGAGCAGTGCCATTTAGATGGCGTTAGATGCCGCTGCTCTTATTTCATACAAATCATAGTTAACGCAATCCAATAGCAAATGCAATTGGCAATTGGGTATATAAACGCAATTGTAAAACTCACCCTTTAAAAAATAAACCCTTACAAGATTGTTGATTGATTACTGTGACGAGACGAGCAAGTCGCTCACCTGACATTAAGCGTCACGCTTGCCCAAAACGGTTCAGTGCCACCCAGAATTTTGAACTTCAACAGTTCAAAACTATGAGTGGCAATGCACTGCGCTCGTCACCCTGAGATGTTAGGTGTTAAATCTCTGTATGCCTAGTAATTACACTGGAAACATTGCCCTTCAATCTGGAACACAGTAATGCTAGCACACTACTGCTTGGCGGTTGAATAACTGGCAAAGGTATGGTACTTCCCCAGGCATCGAAAATGTAGCTTAGGATGCCCTGAAACTCGATGGAGTCACAATGTATGAAGGACAGCTGGCAGTGATTGGAAGCAAAAGCAGAAAACCAGGCTGAGTGGCAAGTCTTTGTAGAGGCCTACCCAGCAGTGATTTGATAGGCTGATGATGATGATGATAGTAATAACAACTACTGCTTCATGGTCACTTTCCACCTGTCTAAAATCCTATTATCTATGACGACTTTGAAGTAGTTAATTACCAGTTGAGGCAAGCACTTTTCAATGTGCTCTATGTCGACCTTATCGCTATTTTCTCGCAAGGCATGAGTGGAGGCCCGCAAGCATGTCTCAGTTACAAGGCACTTGGCTATCTCCACAACCATTGATAGAGCGTCATTTCCTAGCTTTGTTTTATTGTCTTGGAATGAGTTGTGGAGGAGTTCTTTGATGAGGTCCTAGAAAAGTAGTAAATGGCATTTATATTTCTTATATTTTGGCTCTGCACACAATGTATTTAGCCAGTGTCAAGTTTTGACATTTTTCAAGTAAAGCATAGTATTTCACAATAAAAACAGAGGAAGAAGTCCATCATAGTGTAAAGGTGGAATTAGACGGTTCATTTTTGTCTAAGTAGGATGTCTTATTGTCATTATTGATGTGCCTTTGTGATGAAAGTCACTATACACCTGGATGCTTTCATCGGTCATCATCGACGTGGCTTCGCGACATTGTAAGAAAATGAATGGACAAATACTTGACTTTAAATTCACTTTGCATATAAAGTGTAAATAGAATAATTCATTCATTAAAAGTGAATCACTTGGGATGAACTGTCTAATTCTGCCTTTATTCAACGTTTTCAGCCAGTGTAGCTCAAGTCATGCTTCAGTAAAGTGGTAAAGCTTTGCTTTACAGGAAGCTTCTATGGAGTTTTGAAAACAACATGATGAAAATCACCTCTATAAACACATGCCACTACAAACTCAGTCAGGCCCACCTTCAGAATACAAAAAGAACCATAGCTCAAAGATTTTATTATAAGTTTCATAAAGTTGTCAAGGGCCATTAATAACAAGGTGTAAGATGGAATAATTACTTGCTCTTGAATAAAAGATGTTGAGCAAAAGGATAAAAACTGGAGGGTGAAGGAGTAGACTTCCACTTTTATTACTCACTGATTTTAATGTACTTTTTACATTAGAAACAATAGACGCGGGGTCAATTTTGTCTTCCTCATTCTCATTGGAATTTCTTGCCATTGTTGCACACACTAATTCGTAACAAACTATATATTTAATAAACATACAGTTGCGAAACATACATATTCAAGTGTTTACTTTTTGTTTCGAAATGAACGTTGGTTCATTGGTTGTCCAATCATTTCATTGATGTTGTCAGTGTCACAAGGTCAAAAAAAATATTCAAAATTATTTGTTTTGGAACAAATAAATAATTACTAATATATAAACAACTGTGCCGCGGGTAGCAACTAGCAACGTTCACCTACGAAAAACGTCACAGATGGTACGGTTTAAAATGCGCTCACAGTGCAAAAACCACAAACACGTATAGTATATTGTATTCTCTTTGCACAAACACTGAAATCGATCGGATTAAATTGCTGGTACGTAGTGCGCCAACAAATTAAGCCGTTCAATAGCGTGCTTAGGTCAGTAAGGTTTAATTTTTCAGGTTATCTGTCTCAGCTCAGCAGCTCATAATGTGATGGCCAGTTTCATTTGTCTTCACATTTTCCAAAACTTGTCTTACTTCAAATGTTATTTTGTAAAAACGGTGCATTTTAATCTATTAAGTGTTCGCGAACGTGCACGAGGGTTGATTGGTAAATAGAATAATGTCGTGAAACGCGACTTTTCATAGTTTCCTAAGCTCCGAAAAGTAAAATCTCCATCACTATAATGAGGTAACCGTTAGAACCAAAAAAAAAAATATGGCTGTAATGGCTCTAGCTTGTACTATAAAGGAAAAAAAGTTACATAATTTTTTTTTTTTGGCTCCACACAGTTTTTTTAGTCAATATCAAGTCTTGTGATATTACAAGTAATATTTTTCATAATCAAAACAATTCATAGTCTTTCCAAGCAAAGTAAGTCACAGTCAAATGCAAGTCATGCTTTAGTACAGTGGTGAAGACTTAGACAGAGGTTTCTATGGAGTTTGGGAAACAACACGAAAAATCACGTTTCACTGTAGACGCAAATCGCAAACGGCAAATTGTCGTTCAGATGGTCAGCAGTGGAAGTTTTGCGGCCGATGATGATGAAGCTACCCTTTGCCATATCTGGCGGTCTTTTATTTTACCATAGGTTCTTAACTTCCAAGCCACTACACAAAGGAAATCAAAAACTAAAATCAACACTAAAAATTTAATCAGTCCCTGCTTTCAAATAATCACAATACACCTAAGTATCTCTTTCACTTATAACTAACATGGTCAACAAATACAGAACCCTCTCTTTAATTTGATTCAAGGACCTATCGGTCAGGCTTTCATAAAGCATCGAATACACATGTTTTTCTTCCAACAAGTCTATAATAGATTTGTTGTTTTCGAACGTTCCTTTTCTTTCGTCTCTAGTTATATGTTCTTGTAGTACTTGTAGTATTAATCTGTCCTCGTCCTTCGTCCAGTCGGATGTTTCTTCTATTTTTAAATTGTCTTCGTCGAAAATGGACATCGAGTCAGAATCGTGGTCACCGGTCTCTATCGATATTGCTATGGAATTTTCTGGTTCTGCGAGCAGTTCCTGGAATCATTGTAATTTTGCTTATTATTCCTGGTTTTACCAGTGTTTTATCAAGTAGTACAACGGGTGATTTTTCACCAGTGGTTCATAATTTTTTTTGACTAATCACACAAAATTGTGTCTGGGTATATCCTAAAACTGCAACCAGAACCACTGGAAGGCGGGCAGCAGCGTCCTTTTAGTAAACGGTGAGTGTTATGCGATTCCCAACCCGCCTGCGAAACGTAGGGATTATGCAAATTGGTTGGTACCTAACATAATATAAGGTAGGCTGTGGATAATCGTCTATCCTGTCAATGGTAAAATATACATTCTTAAAATCTATTTTTTCTTTTAAAACTATGGTTTGGTTGTTGTTAGGATGTATCACTTAAGCTACTCGCTAGTCAAAGTGGCAAGTAACTGTAGTTCTATTTTCAAAATGTCGGATTAGCGCTAACCGACACATAAACATAAAGCGTCATAGAAACCGAACAAAAACAAAAGTTACTCGGGACTTTTATTCGCCAATTAGCACTAATCGGAGAACACATTATCAACACTTTACTTTGATATGATGACAGAGACACTATCTAGTAGTTGATGCACATCTGTGTCGTTCACGCGTACTCGATTTTAGACGTTCATACTGTTCTTAAGGCACCGGTAAAAGGACAAACAAATTTGTCAAATTGTACGTTTTCATCGAACATGAACGTTGACTTACAAAGCAAATTTGTCAAACAAGTCGTCAGTTTTCACCGTTTTTTTCAATCAAATTTTCTCTCAAACACATAGTTTGTTTGACAAACGCGTCAAACAAAGCTGCATACAATAAAATAATTTGACAGACGCGTAAAACTTGACAAATAATTTGTCTGTTTCCCGACGCCTTTAGTAGTCGGTATTGTACGCCCCGTGTGGAGTTAGAGTGGCTATACATGGCCTGACCTGACATCGTGTAAAAGAGATGGCTTTATTTATGTTTCTGGGGGAGCGAAAGGGAGAAGCTATAACCTTAATAGTTTGTGTTTTGCTCCCGTGAAATTAAAGTCTGGCTGTCCCTTTCACACGATGTCAGGTCAGGCCATGTATAGCCACCCTTATCTTTAGTTACGCGTCCCATAGAACTGTCGGTGTGTTAGTTCTGTAATGTTAGTCTTGGTAGTTTAATAAAATAGTGTAGTCTGTGTGTTTTGTGTTCTGACTCTGATACAAATGGATACGAAATCCACAAAAAACCCTTGCGCCTTAGTCATAAGCGTGTAACTTTACAATATAAGGTAAAGTCGGATCACGCGTGGACATTGATGTATTGTTACCGTTTTGATGGCCGTCGCGGCAACTTGACCGTGTTCAGGCGACGCGGGCGGTTCTACATCCACTGACATTGCGTCGCTGTCTTCGCCACTGTTGAACACAAATCACACTAATATTATAAATGCGAAAGTTTGTGTGTAAGAAGGTAAGTATGTAGGTGTGTTTGTTCCCGTTCAACTCTTATAACGGCTGAGTGGATTTGAATGAAATTTGATATGGAGGTAGCTTATACCCTGGACACAGATCACACTAGATACCACATTACGAGATTCGTTGTTCCTACAAAAAGTCACCAAAGTTTGAGGCGCGGCGCGGGTCGGGGGGAGTGCGACTGATGCGTGGTGCGCTTCGAGCGTCCTGAATGCAGAATCTAATGGTGTGTAAGTAGGTAAGTATAATTCAGTTGCAAGATTTGACCCGAACATATGTACATAAATTGCAAGTTAAATAAAAGCTTGTAAATAAGTTTATTTGTCACTAGCTTTTGCTCGCGGCGTTACTAGCGCTGTGAATAAAACAGCCTACTCATGGATGGTGTAGCTGAATGTGTAGCTATGGAAAAAAGGAAACAAGATTGAAAGGTATGTATGGAGTTTTGGCGGGAACGTGAAGAAGTCATGTCGCGTCATTATATTATTTTCCAAAACTTGTGTTATTTCGAGTGTTAATGTGTAAACATTTTGGATTTTTGTCCATTAGGTGTTCGTGGACATGCACAAGTGTTGGTGAATAGTATAATGTCGTGAAACGTGACTTTTCGTGTTGTTACCAAAACACCTTAGTAAAGTCTCCACCACTTTACTGGGGTATGACTTGGACTTGACCGTGACTTAGACTATGACTGAGTTTTAATTGTGTAATACTTTTACTTCACTTGAAATATTACAAAACTTGACACTGGCTAAATACACAATGTGTGAAGCCAACATTTAAGAGAAGGAAAAAAAAGTATGTATGTTCTCATCATTATGAACAACTCTTACTATGAGACCAACACAAAAATCAACAAAAAAACAGAGAAAAAAACAGCTGTTCTATAGAAAAATGTCAATGACACCCGAGAAAAAGTATGTTTTTTTTTTTAAATTGTTCATAATGATGAGTACATACATACCTTTCAGTAACAACCTATATAAGTATGTAAGTATGTTTGTGTGTCCTATAAGACGATCATAGCCTAAGCAGCTTGACCGATTTTGACAAGCGAGTTGTCGCTTGGACGTTAGATTCCTCTATACGTCCGGAGTGTCATATGCTACATTTTGCAGTCGGTTATTCTGTTTTTCTTTTAACAATATCTAAGTTCGAAAACGAATACAATCGATCCAGGGTTCGTAAAGTTATAGGGAAAGGTCTCAGTACGGGGCGAACTACTAGTCATTCTATGAGTGACGTGTTTTTTTAAAAATTATTTTATTGACCGAACGAAGGAAAGGTCTCAGAGTTTACTGGGACAAATCGGCATTTATATGTTTGTGTGTATATTTGTCCGACCATAACTTGCTAACCGTTGATCCGATCTTCATGAAATTTTGTAGGCAAGTAGTTTATTTCAATACAATTTTCTATTTCGAATATGAGCTGAATCGGTCTCGGGGTTGTGAAGATATAGGGGTTGCGGGGTCTCAGTGCGCCGCGAACTACTAGTTTACCTAGAGGAGTGATCGGCCTCGTAGTCGACAGTGATGCTCGGTCCATCGCGAGTCGCGTCACTTGCGTCCGTTTGCTCCTCGGTGATAACGGCCGGTTCCACTGTTTTATACATTTTTGCCCTGGAAATATAGTAGCCATAAGTTTTTTCTGCCTCCACAAGAGGTCTCTACGGAGTTTTGGAAACAGCACGAAAAGTTTCGTTTCACGACATTACACCATTCACCAACATTCGTGCTCGTTAACGAACACTTAAGAGGATAGTCCTTCCGCGAGGTTTTGGCGCATTCGATATTTGACATTGTATAGCTGTCGCCCTATTTCTCGTGCGTTTTGATGAAATTTGCGTTTCGGGGGTAGTCTGTTATCACCCCCTAAATCTTAAAAAAAAAACTTTTGTCTTTGGTGTCAATAGCTTGGATAAACTATAATCTACACCGCTGCTTTGTATTTTAAAAAAGTTACTACTAAAGTTACTTCACTAAATGCCTATAACAACGAAGATATAGCGAAATTTTTAAAAAGTCAAACTAACAAGCATAGCTTTTCACGGTGTATTAAAAAAAACATCGAAATCGTATAATATTTAAGGGTGGGTGTCAGTATCGCTTTTTGTATGGACGGGACGGCGGTATACTCTATTTTTAAGAGGTAACGACCATACAAAGGTATTCCCCTGTTTCCTCCCTGAATAATAACAGTGCCATTGAATATATAAAATATATTTATATTTTTCAATATAGTAAAAAAAAAATATTGAACATATAAGATGCATGGCAGTGGTAGATGTATATATTTTTTTTTGGCAAAAAAATCTTTTGTTTCATTACTCAGGGAAAAAAAGACGGACGCATAGTTTCCTCTTAAGAGGTAAAATGGGATTGTAAATTACTGTACCTATGCGAGCGAAGCCTTACGAAAATGCCGGTAGTTACCTATTTTCCTTTCTATGCGGGAATAAGTTGAAACAGTATCGCGCCAGCGCCGGGTGGCCTGCCATCGTGCCCAGTAAAGCGGCGCACATCTCGCACGGCGGAGCGGGATGCGAAAACGTCCTCTTCAGCTGGTCCAGGATCTTGTCTCTGGTTTCTTTATCCGGTACTTGTTCCTGGTTAAATATATTAAATAAAAAGTAAAGTAGCCTATATTTTAATCAAGAGAATACCTCCATACCAAATATCATTCAAATCTGTTCAGCCGTTACAGAGTTGAACGGGAACAAACACACTTACATACTTACACAAACTTTCGCATTTATAATATTAGTTTGATGTTTCTGTCAATTATTGTCAAAGGCGGCCGCTAAATGGCGCCGCAGCAAGCTTCCCATCTTTTTGGGGCAAATAACCAATCAAAAATCGCCGACGGCCATAAAATCTCGTGACCGACTAACCTTCACACTGCTCTGTCACACTGGTGTGACGTATGAAATTGTAGAACCTGTATACCAAGTTTCGTCAAGGTTCGTTGAAAAATACGACCTGTACGCGAGTACCAAAATCCATTCGGACATATGAAAGCATATGAAAACATGGATGTATGTTCTTTGTCTGGGTGTATCTATGTATTCTATGTATGTATTTACAAAAAAAAAGTATTTATGTATTCTATCAGTTATCTGGTTCCCATAGTACAAGCTTACTTAGTTTGGGGCTAGCTGGCGCTGTCAAAAACGTCCAATTTTTTTATTTTTTTTTTGGCATTTGATGCAGACTTTCGTTATGTGATCGTTAGCACAGTTCCTGTAGTCCTTGGTCCTTGTCCATCTTATCGGCCTGCTCCTGCGTTAGAACCCCCAAGAAATATCCATCAAATCCAAGATTGTAGGCTTTCAAAAGGCCCTTAAAGAGTTACATATTTTCTAACTCACTGTAACTTTCTACATGATATCGTCAGCACAGTTACTAGTAAAGGAGTCCATGACAATGCCCATCTTATCAGCCTACTCCGGCGTTAAAATTCTGGTACAAATCTATAAACCCGTGATTGTAGGTTTTGAAAAGGTCCATGAATAGTTACCTATCCATTTGTTAACTCACCTCGACTTTCTCCATAATAGCGCATTTCCTAGTAAACTATCCTTGAAACAGCTTATCTTATCGTCCCGCTGCGGTAGACCCCCGAGAAATGCCGGTAAAAATCCATCAACGCCAGATCTACTTTGAAAAATCTTTTTAAAGGCCTATTTACCTAAGAGTTACCTATTTTCTAACTCATATCGACTTTCTCCGTGAGATCGCAAGCACAGTTCCTAGTAAAGAAGTGCTTGAAAGATTTCATCTAATCGGTCTGCTCGGTGGTAGAACCCCCAAGAAATGCCGGTACAAATCCATCGATCCCAAATCGTAGGCTTTGAAAAGGCCCATAAAGCCTACTTTTTCTAACTCACCTCGACTTTCTCCATGAGATCGTCAGCACAGTTCCTAGTAAAGTATCCTTGAAACAGCTTATCTTATCAGCCTGCTCCGGCGTTAGAACCCCTAAGAAATCTCGGTACAAATCCATGAACCTCAAATAGTAGGTTTTGAAAAGTCTTTATGGAGTTACCTATTTTCTAACTCACCTCGACTTTCTCCATGAGATCGTTAGCACAGTTCCTAGTAAAGAAGTCCTTGAAAGAGTTCATCTTATCGGCCTGTTCCGGCGTTAGGAACCCCAAGAAATCCAGGTACAAATCAATCAGTTCCACGTCGTACGTATTGAAAAGGTCTTTGGCTAGTTTGATCGGGTCACCATTATCAAGGTCGAAGCCAGATAACAGATTGCAGACGCGCTTTTTTACGTGTATTCGCCTGGACATAGACGCTTGGGTGAAAACTTTCAGCTGATACCATAATGCGTGAGCTGTAAGAGAAATATTTTATGTTAAACACTGATTTATGTCCCAGATTTTAAAAAAAAAGCGTCTATTAGCGTCTATTATTCTATCATCTTTTTCTCCAATAAACAGCTGAGCCGATCTTGATCTTGTGATAGGAAAATAGTGTGCATACCGTTTTCTGGCTTAAGGTGATGAAATGGAAAAGTGAATATTATAGAACGGGGAAAGTTACTCTAGTCCTCCTTAGCGCACACTACCTTCAAACGAAAATAATGAAAATATATTTTGCTTTAAATGTTTTAAAATAAAAATAATAAATTAAAATGAATGTGGTGATTATTTTGACAACCTTCTTTGAGCAATCGCCCTTTCCACGCTACTAATAGGCGCCAGCAAAGTTCTATGGAATTTTATTGCTGGTGAGTTTTAGCCAGCTTGTTGACTTTTGTTTCAAAAAAGCACTACCCTTCTTGGGCAGTCGGGTAAAAATAGTCTGGTGCAAAAAGATTTTATTCAATATTTATTATTTATGTGGTTAAATTAAACTAAATTAAAATCACTCGCATTGTTAGAATGAAACTATACAGGTTTATAAGCAAATGGTATGCTAAGCCGGAAAGGGCTCGTAGTATTCATCATTATGAATAACTTTTACTAAGGGACCAACCCTGAAATCGAGAAAAAAAACAGCTTTCCATAGAAATAATTGTCAATGTCACACTCGATACAATGTATGGAACAGCAGATTTGTTTTTTTTGCGGTTCAGTGTTAGTCCTATAGTAAAAATTGTTCATAATGATTTCCTTCCTTTCCTTATAGCCCTATACAAGCCGTGGTCCGCAATGACCGCGGATGCAATGTGCATTTTTAAAGTGATTTTTAAGAATCTTAAAGTAATAAATGTAATTTTTCAAAGCTTACCTATATCTTTAGAATCAAGACCGTCCATTTCGGTAACATCTTTTTTACCACCTCGTAGCCTCTTCTCCAACTCCTTAAACACCACCTCGGACCTTTTCTTGTGATTCTTCACGAGCAACCTTAGCCTATTCGAGATCTTCGGGTAACTTACACTATTACAATCACACTTTTTCACTTCACTTTTACTAAAGTACTCCGTTATGAGCGCCTGTCTCCGCTTACATATCTTTCTCAGTATCACGCAGCACATACAGTGTTCGGTGCTACAAATCACGGTGTTCGGTCGATTTCCCGGCAAATTATTGGCGATTATGCTTGAAATTTCGGCCGGCGTTGTTATAGGTCCCGAAGTACTGTTGACAGTTTGCGTTTCCACCTGTAAAGGTACCAAGTACGCTCCTGTGCTCGTCTCGACCAATCGGTAGAAGTTTTTAGGTACCACTAGGTTTGGATCTGTTTGTCCGGTGTTTACCGTTTGTATGTCCACGTCGAACTTGTCCGCTGGTTGTGGTTCCGGAGGTTTTTCGTTCAGAGTGGCTCGATGGGAGATGATTTGCTTAGTAAAGTCTATTGGCAGTGGTTCTTTGACTTTTTGCGGAGCGATCCTGGGGTCGATTTGGAGGCCGGAGGGCTGACGGCTGATGACTGTGGACCGTCTGTGTAGGTAATTCTGTAATTTAAGTTTTTTTTTTTTTAAGGAACCCCGAAAAGCATTTTTTAATATAATTACAATCTAGCCTTAGGCAGGCTAATAAGTAATTTAAATCTAGCTTAAACTTCTAGGTACTTAATGACTAAGAATGTGTCCAAAAACACTTATATTATATATTATCACGCTAATATTATAAATGGGAAAGTTTGTGCGTAAGTGTGTAAGTATGTAAGTGTGTTTGTTCCCGTTCAACTCTGTAACGGCTGGACGGATTTGAATAAAATTTGGTACTGAGGTAGCTTGTACACATTGTATATAATAAAATAATTTGAAGTGGTATTGGGCTGGACATGACGCATTTTTTTTTTTTGGTGTTATTTTAAATTTCAAAGAAACTTGCGGCAGACCAAGAAAGCGACGGAGAGACGACCTCGACAAGCACCAGAAGGAAAAGGACTGGACAAGACGGGGACAGGAATCATCCTGTCCCCGTCTTGTTTAACACAATATTTGCACTTACACTAAACCGCTTGCTGTTCTTGGCTAGGTACCGAACCCATAACCTCGGCATCTCGTGCTCCGGTTGTTCGTACAGCGTCAGCTTCGGATTATAAGGCAGCATCAGATGCTGTGTCTTAGGCATTTCGTTAAATTTGAAGTATCTCTGAAATTAGGATAATAATGGTTTTCATTATTATTATTATTTTTCTCAATAGTTAAACATACATAGCATTTAATTGTTAATTAATTAACAATTCACAAACAAAAAACAAACACAACAACAATAAAAATTTACATAACAATTTATTTAATAATTAACAATGTTGTTTGTTAATTTTTAATTGATTTCGCCGAATAAAAACCTCACGATTCGTATAAACTCGCAACCACCGGATCGATATTGCTCATATTCGAATATCAAAATGTAATGTACTACTTGCCTACAAAAATTCACGATGATCGGATTAACGGTACGCGAGTAATCGTCGGATAAAAGTACACACAAACATTCATACAAAAGCCGACATGTCCCCTTAGACTCTGATTTAGTGCGCTTCGCTCGGTCAATAATATGTCTTGCAATATGTGTCTTTATTCAAACCAGTTACTTTTCTTTCATTCATTCTTTTGTCTTCAAATTTTTGATGAATGTTCATTCATCAAAAATTTTAACTTTCTTTGTCAATGGCAAATTTGTATTAACCCGTTCACCGCCACGGCAGAAATGCATAGCCATGTCCTGTACGCAAAGTCAACTAAATACCTACAAAAAAACCGACTCCAATATCATATACTAGCTTGGCTGCACGGCTTAGCTCGCATAAGCTACAGTAATTTCAAAATCCCATCTCATCTCTTAGGGGGTTGACTTTTGAAAAATGTCTTTCTTTATTTTTTATGCTTAGTACACAAACCGACTTTCAGTGATGGAGATGTTTAACTTAGAGTGAAAAAATATTTTGTTTCCATACAAACTGACCCCCAAATTAGGCTATCTTACCCCTTTAGAGGTGGAATTTCGCCAAATCCGTTCTTAATCAAATTTGACGTCTCTATCATAAGCGGTTTGGTCTGTGCGTTGATTGCTAAAAAAGGGTTTTTTCTTTTATATATACAGATTACAATAACACATTTGATGTATTTTTTTTCCGATTTTTTCATATTCATCATATTTCTTGTCATGTATTGACGTTTGTGTACCGCTATCACTTAGTTGTCAAGTATAGACGAGTATGGCGGTCGTTGGGTTAAAATAAAAACACTTGCAAAGAATAGTTACGTAAATAGGGTTGTCCTTGTCATTCCCCGCTCGAACCGCGTTGATATGCCCCGCGAGTCGATTCGTCGTCGTCCAAGGGAACATGTGCTTGCTGACGAGCTCGACTGTGGCGATGAAGCCGGGGCGCGCGCGCGGGGCCGGCCTCCGTTGCAGTTTGAATATTTCAGGGTTGCTTTCCACGTACGGCCAGAACTGGTCGAGACCCAGGACTATCAGGCTGAAAATATGTACGTACGTGAACACACTACATAAATGTCAAAAATATATGATTACTTTGAACAATCTCATACAAAAAAGTGCACCCCCCAAAAATCTATGTAGTTTATGTAGTGGTAGGGCTCTCTTGCAGAGTTCGCCTGGGGAAGTACCACACCTTTGCCAGTTATTCAACCGCCAAGCAGACCAAGCAGTAGTGTGCAAGCATTACTGTGTTCCGGATTGAAGGGCAATGTTTCCAGCGTAATTACTATATACTTTAATTACTTAATAATTACTACTATTACTACTAATACTACTACTACTAATTATTACTACTATTACTTATTAATTTAATTTAATTGTAATTACTTTATAGATTCAACATCTAACACCTCAGGGTGACGAGCGCAGTGCATTGCCGCGCATAGTTTTGAACTGTTGAAGTTCGAAATTCTGGGTGGCACTGAACTGAGCGACTTGCTCGTATCGTCACCGAGAAACATAAAAAAAAAAAACTAACAAAATCATATCTGAAAAAAAAAGGTCTAATATAAAAAAAAACGCATTTATAATATATGTGTGACTCACGTATCCTCCGAGTGTAGATAGCAGAAGCGCCGCGTCGAGTCTGGTCGATACGGCATACTCGGCAATAGATACGGGTACAAGAACACAGTGCTGTTGGCGATGACCTTCTTGAACGTTTCGTGGAACTGGCCGCCGTACAAGCTGTTGTTGTTAATACGCCGTCGACTGCGAAGCGGACAGTACCAAGTTTTCATATCACAATAATCTATATACAGGAAGGTTTTATTTCACTGGGACGATATTAATAAATACGCAACCATAGGATACAAGGAAACCCATTTTGGCATAATAATCTTTTTGATCGAGCGTGAGTCTATATACATATATATAAGTTATTTTGTTTTTTAATGCGGTTCGACTCAGTTTAACGTAACGATCATTCCATTGTATCAGACAGAAAAATCTGATCAGTAGAAGTTAGTCAAATTTAACAAAACAATCCTGTATATAAAAGAACAATTTTTTTTCTAGAAATCAACGCACAGACCAAACAGGTCTTGATAGAGACGTGAATTTTGGACCCAATACTATTCAAATGGTGTAGGTAGATAATAAGAACGGATTATGCGAAATACCAGCCCTAAAGGGGTAAAGTGGACCCCCATAATTTGTATGGAAATAAAATATTTTTTCATGTTAACCCAATGAAACGAAAAAGTTATTTATAATGATGAGTACTATAAGCCCTTTTCGGGCGGTCACTTGCCGATGGGCCACCCTGTATTGTACAATATCTATATTAGACAAAAAAACACAACAAAATTTTGAGTATGGGGCGCTAAGCGAAATGTTTGCACCATAAAAAAATTAAAATACATCACTCTTACCTTTTCTCCACTTCACTTTGTAGGAACCTGAAAACAACATAAAAAAGTTTATAATTAGAATATTATACTACGAGGTTTGTCGGAAAGGGTTCGTTCAGTCGAAAGGGGTGGCCCCCTTTCGACTGAACGAACCTATAGGCATCATTATGAAAAATTGTTTAAAACTGAACATTTTTAAACCATGTTAGACATAGATCATCATTATCCTCAGCCAGAAGAAGTCCTCTGCTCCAAACGCCTCCAAAAAAAAAACGCCTACCCGTTAGAGCCCCCGCACACACTCACACCCACAGACACACAAACACACAAAAAAAACATAATTTAATGTGCCTAATGGCTACTAGGAATGTCCGCTGGGTGTACCGACGACATTCTGAAAGTCGCGGGCAACCGCTGGATGCATGTACAGCAGTGGACGTCTTATGGCTGATGACACAGATCACACTAGATACCGCATTACTAGATTCGTTGTTCCTACAAAAGTCACCAAAGTTTGAGGCGCGGCGCGGGTCGCGGGGAGTGCGACCGAGCGTGCTCATTGGCTATCTCAAGGTTACGCCTACTCGCGCCTAACAATCAACCAATCAGAATATTTTTAATAAGTGTATTTAGACTGATGCGTGGTGCGCTCCGATCGTCCTGAATGCAGAATCTAGGGGCTGATGATGATGATGAATGTTACTGCTTACTCACTCGATCATTTTCCGATTCTCCTCATTGTCCTCAGTGACTGACTTCTCCCAGGTAGTGATCAGGTCGTAAGCAGGTTTCAAATTGCACACATTCACAATCGAATCCTCTTTTTTCTCTGCCATATTTGTTAGCGACACCTGTGTTGTAGATGGAATCACACTAATAATATAAATGCTAAAGTTTGTGCGTATGTGTGTAAATGTGTTTGTTCCCTTTCAACTCTGTAACAGCTGAGCGGATTTGGATTATATTTGGTATGGAGGTAGCGTATAACTTGGATTAACATTTTTTAATTTTTGTTTAGGGATCCAGTAGGATAGCGGGTGAAACCGCGGGGCGCTGCTAGAGACAAAAACAGGTCCAAAACATAAGTTTTTGTAATTTTTATGTTATGATTGACGAGCTAGGCGTTTAACCACAAACTTGCCAGCCGTGATTCTGTTTCTTCGTTCAAACTAGTAACGCGGCTGCGTAAAGAAGCAAATTTTTTTTTAACTAGTTCTATTTCATGCTCCTCATTATTAATGAGAAAGAAAAAAAGATTCAAGAAAGAGAAATCATGAGATATTGAAAAAAAGAAAGAGAAGAAAACGTTGAAGAAACCTCGACTTACACACATTTTTCGCTAGATTTCCGAAATCTTATAATATTTAAATTATTATTACTCTAATAGTGAAGTAAAATTAATTTCTAGGATAGCATATATCAGAATTTTGATTGATTTTCTAGTTTTCTTGTAATTGGCAATTATGTGATTTTTGACCAGCACGCGCGCTGCATTGCTATAGCAATCTCTTTTCGTCTGCACGCGAGAGTGTGCAGCGCTATCTTTTTCTCGGAATTCGCATGAAATAGTATTCTTTATGGCATAAAGAAGTTTAGTTTAGTTAGTTTACTTTATGCCCTGCCCGAGTGCGTTTTTCCTGATAATTATAATCTGGGTGTCTTCAAGTCGCGAGTGAATCGGTTTCTTCTAGGCAAGCGTGCTCCATCGTAGGCTGCATCCTCGTTTACCATCAAGCGTGATGGCAGTCAAACGCAAGCCTATAAATAAAAAAAAAAAAAAAAAACTGTACCATTCCGTGCGTATTCTACGGAGTTTGAACGAAGATACAGAATAAAGCGCCAGACGTCAATTGACGGTATGTTCGAGGACGGTATACGAACCTAGCCTGGAATGGGGGCTGGCTCTCAAGTGAGGCTGCCGATAGAAGCTGGACGACAGATTTCCAACTTGAAGGTGGTAGCGACGCCAGCCGAGTACTAGAAAAACCACGGTACAGTTTTCTCACGATATCTTTCACCGGTAGCCCAAGCTCATTGTTGTGATTTGAACCAACAGCCTTCAGCGTGCAATCCGAACTCGCTAACCACTTAGCTATCAACCTTACGGTAGCTATGGTTACCTCACGAAAAATGTACTGAAGCATCCACAGCTTTGTAATCTCCCTCATCATCAGCCAGAAGACGTTCACCACGGGAGGGAGTGCCATAATCCCCACGCTTGGCAGGCGGCTTCGCAGAAAGCTCGCCGTTTTCTAAGAGGACGCTGCTGCCAATCCACGTTTGTAGTCTTGGCTATCTATGAACTCTGAGCTATAGCCAAAAAAAACTAAATAATGATAGCCACATACCAGGTACTCCTTGTATGGGGGTGCCAGTTTCCAGTGTATAGGGTGTACAACAGTTTGCATGAAGTTGGAAGTCGCCAGCTGCACGTGCTGCCTTAATTGCTGTTGTAGTATTAAAAGCTGCTCTTGAGTCATCTATGAACAATGTTGCCAATCAATGAAAAAAAAAACAATGTCTGCCATTTCGGGCACTGGCACCATCTTTGCCTGTTTTTTAATGCCATAGGTGGAAAACAAGCAGACGAACCGCCTGATCGTAAGCTATCACCGTCGCCTGTAACACCAGGGCATCACAGAGACGTTGCTGACCTTTTGAGACTCGTATTAATTGTTTGAACAGTGTCGAGTTACATTATACACAATAACTTAAGAGTCGACTTACATCATAACATGTACGTTAGTGTCGTCTTGTATATTCACAATGACGTTAGAGTCGACTTAAATCATAACATGTACGTTAGTGTCGTCTTGTATACTCACAATGACGTTAGAGTCGACTTAAATCATAACATGTACGTTAGTGTCGTCTTGTATACTAACAATGACGTTAGAGTCGACTTACATCATAACATGTACGTTAGTGTCGCCTTGTATACTCACAATGACGTAAGAGTCGACTTACATCATAACATGTACGTTAGTGTCGCCTTGTATACTCACAATGACGTAAGAGTCGACTTACATCATAACATGTACGTTAGTGTCGTCTTGTATACTCACAATGACGTTAGAGTCGACTTATATCATAACATGTACGTTAGTTTCGTCTTGTATACTCACAATGACGTTAGAGTTGACTTGTATGTGCACGGTCTGCGGGGCGGGCTTGATACTACTGCGCAGCAACGCTGGCGCCTCCTGCATCGAGCTTGCTGTAGGCATGTTTCGTTGTTCTTCCTCTATGGATATCTCAATGTTCCTGTTTTTGGTGCTTATGGTTACGCGGGGGCTGGGGGAAAATCAATGAAATTTATTATATATTTATAGGCGAGCAGCATAGGGTGATGTGCCTATATCACACAGTGTTTAAACTTAATAAATACATATCAGTCTCTGGCAGCCATATTACAAGCTTTGCTTAGTTTGTGGTCAGATGACCGTGTGTGCAAAAATGTCCCAGATATTTATTTATTATTTATTTAACTACCCTGAAGTTTTCTTAGACTTCATTTTAGGAACAGGAGACTTTTCCTTCTGCAAGTCTTTTTCACTCTGCGCATTTGTCTCTTTCCCACGTTCGATATCGTTAACATTTCCTTCTGCTTCTTCACGATGTTCCTTCTCGAATTCCAGTTTCTGCGAGGGGTATCCTCCACTCTCGTCTTCGGAGAGGGGCTCTTGTTTTGCTACCGACTGTATTACCTGAGAACACACAATAGTGCCATAGAAGACTTATATACAGGTGACTTTTTCACCACATAAGAAATATTGTGTTTGTAACAGGTACATAGAATATACCTCCGACCAAAGTAAAATAATAATAACTAGTAGTTCGCGCCGAACTGAGACCTCGCGAAAACTCGCTTGCCTACAAAATTTCATCAATTCAATTAAATCATTTATTTCAATTTGGTACAGTCTGTACACTTTTGAACGTCAATCAAGTATAACACCATATTAGTTTATAATGTAATAAATAAATGGACTACAAAATTAATGTCAGATTCTATATAAAGTCAATATTATTCTCTAAAGTCAAATGTTGCCAAGCTCGCTTATCCTTTAAAAAGTCGTCAATCGTATAGTATGCGTTTTCTAACAACATTTTCTTATTTGTAACTTTGAAACATTTTTCATTTAGACTAGTTAAACACGCTGGTAAAATATTGTAGAATCGCACACAGTTGTTTTTGAAAGATTTGTCAATCTTAACAAGTCTTGTCCTGGGAATTAAGAATTTAAACTTGACGAACGTACATCTCGCACTTTTCACAGACTGAGAGCGACTGAAGCAAGGTGAGCGCCGGCGCTCACTTTAAAGTCTTCAAAATTTTCTTACTTGGGCCCGTTCATTAATTTTACTTTGGTCTAATTTTAAATCACGCAGATTTTTTATTTAGTCTGTCTCGCACAAAGGTACTTTTTTTTTGTACTCGGAGATGAGTCGAACAAGTTGCTCATCTGATGTTAAGCGTCACGCTTGCCATAGCAGTTTAGTGCCACCCAGTTCAAAACCATGCGCGGCAATGCACTGCGCTTTTCACCCTGAGATATGAGAAGTTAAGTCTCTGTATGCCCCAGTAATTACGCTGGAAATATTACCCTTCAATCCGGAACACAGTAATGTTTGCACACTACTGTTTGGCGGTTGAATAACTGGCAAAGGTGTGGTACTTCCCCAGGTGGACATTGCAAATGAGTCCTACCACTACAAATAATACTTACTACTTACTAGTAGTTCGCGGCGAACTGAGATTTCGCGTCCCCTATATCTTCACAATCCCTGGACCGATTCAGCTTATATTCGAATTAAATTGAAAAAAAAAAAAAAAAAAAAAAAAATATTGTATTGAAATGATCTACTTGCCTACAAAATTTCATGAAGATCGGATCAACGGTTGGCAAGTTATCATCGGACAAATATACACAAAAACATACAAACATACATACAAATGCCGATTTGTCCCAGTAAACTCTGAGACCTTCGCTTCGCTCGGTCAATAATTTCTCTATGCTAGTACATACAGTCAGTACTTCTAAAGGTACATACAATGGTGTGGGTGTTATCAGAGGGTACAGAGGGCGTTTCTTCGATCTTCTCTTCAGTGCTGGGCAAGATGCTGAACAATTCTGTCACCAGGTCGTTCAGCTCTTTCTTGGATATCTTGATGATGGAGTTGCTTAGGGCTTCTTCATCTTCGTCATCTGTCAATTGAGCAATTTAGGCATTTATATGAATACTAGCTGTTAACCGCGAGTTCGTTCGAGTGGACCTAAAAAAAAAAGTTCCCTATGTCCGTCTTCGACCCTTAAGCAATATCTATGCAAAAATTCAGGTCGATCAGTTCAGTCGTTTAGCCGTGATAACGCGACAAGCGCCCAGGGACCCTATTCCTGTGCGCTCGAGATTATCTCGGTCACTCTCACTCCCATTAAATTCTACATTAGAGAGACAGTGATCGAGATAATCTCGAGCGCACAGGAATAGGGTCCCAGACAGAGACAGACAAATTTTTCTTTATTAATGACAACAGGGGTCACATTTGTATAGTATATTAGTAATAATATTAGTTATATAACATAATATTAATAACAACATAATATTAGTTAGGATTAACTCAATAAGATAACTCAATTAAACCGGCCAAGTTTGAGTCGTAATCTCAACGGCTATCTCAACGTTACTCCTATATACGCCCAGCAATGAACCAATGAGAGTAATATTTTATAGATGGTTTTTGACCGATGCGTGGTGCGCTTCTATCTTCCTGAATGCGGAATCTAGAGGTGATCTGTGGGCCATTGGCGTGCCAATTGGGTATATAGGTCGATAGATAAACTCTTAACTGTTCACACAATTTTTTTACATACATTCTAAAGAGGCTTAGAAACTAGTTAACAACTAGCGGCCTTATCGCTGAAAGTGATATCTTCCAGGCAGCCTTAGGATGGTCAGGATTCATAAAAGAGGTAGAAGACCGGATGTGCAGTGTTGGAGATTGTTTTATACTTATGTGTGGAACTCGAAACTAAACTAACTAAAAAAAAAAAAAACGAGGAAAGAAAGTCGTATTAAGAGGGTATTTCAAGAGAAAGATGCCGCTATACAGTTGCGGGCGCAGATGAAAAGAGATGGTTTAAGCGCTCGCTAGTAAAAAAAACAGATAATTGCTAATTAAATCTAGGCCAGGAAATCAATCGAAAGTGTTCCATGCACACCTAGTTATTATTATTACTTCACTATTAGTGTAATAATCAATTGAATATACACTAAGGGTTCCGAGCGCTAGCGAAATATGTGTGTAAATCGAGGTCATTTCGATGTTTTTTTTATTGAGAAGTGTCATGTGAAGTCTGAAGTGGCAATGGGCAGGCCACATCACTCGAAGAACCGATAACCGATGGGGAAGAAAGGTTCTTAAGTGGCGACCACGAACCGGAAGACGAAGCGTAGGCAGGCCTCCCACTAGGTGGACCGACGACATTGTGAAAGTCGCGGGCAACCGGTGGATGCAAGTGGCACATTGTCGGTCGGTGTGGCGGTCTAAGGGGGAGGCCTATGTTCAGCAGTGAACGTCTTCGGGCTGATAATGTAATGTAATAATGTTTTCCCGCCAAGCAATGCTAGATTACAGAACCAAACAAACATATATCCCAAAATAAGATTTTTTATCAACATAACTAATTTGGGGTACTAAAATAGAAAAATCACATTTTTAGGTAACGGGCTACTGTAGTGACTTACGCGCGTCCGCGTCCGCAGCCACATTATACTCCGGGTCGGCTTCATCGTCGTCCTCGTTCTTCGCCGCCGACGCCGGGTTCAAGCACTCGTTGAGGAACTCGTTCCAGAGGTCGTCCACGTCTTGTATCGGGATGTCGTCCGGCGGGATGAAGGTGCTCTCGATGTGTTCTATGGAGGTGGACGAGAGGCTCAGCTTGGAGCGCGTGCGCAGGGCTATCGTGGCTTCTTCCTCTTCGATTTCTAATTTTCGTCTGGCTGTCAATATGTCCTGAAATATAAACTAGTAGTTCGCGGCGAACTGAGACCTCGCGATCCCTATATCTTCACAATCCTTGGACCGATTCAGCTCATATTCGAACTTAAAAATTGTATTAAAATGAACTAGTTGCCTACAAAATTTCATGAAGATTGGATCAACGGTTCGCAAGATATCATCGGACAAATATACACACAAACATACATACAAATGCCGATTTGTCCCAGTAAACTCTGAGACCTTCGCTTCACTCGGTCAATAAAAAGTGTGTTCAAAAGATCTGATTCTTAAGAGGATAGTCCTTCCGCGAGGTTTTTGCGCATTCGATATTTGAAATTGTATTGCTGTCGCTCAGTTGCGTGCAATAGAGAGAGAGAGTTATTGAATTTTTCTAACTTTTTGACTTTTTGACGTTTCGGGGGTAGTGGGTTATCACCCCCTAAATCGTAACAAAATCTTTTGTAAACTGTGACAAAAAAAACTACTTAAAATCTTTTAAATCGATCTAATCTAATTCGATCTGAATTTTTGCATGGATATAATTTGTGGGTCGGAGAGTGATATCATAGGCTACTTTTATCCCGGAAAAGGGTGCGGTTCCTGAGGGATTTGTCGAGTGAAGCCGCGGGGCGCAGGTAGTAGACAAAATTTTGCAGATGGGTATGACATTTACTTATTATGAAAACAATATTTATCTGGAACCGAACGAAAAAAATGGTGCTGAAGAGGCTTATACTCATCAGTGGGTGGACAATGGCGATGACGAACCTGTGGCACTTTAAAAGGTCCATCCTTGACAACCTGCGGGCTTTCTGGTGGTGCGGGTGTTGCTGGAGTTCGGGGTTGAGAGTCGAGATCGCTGCAAGACTCCACGTGGTCGTCGTCACTCTGGGGACATAAATACATTCAATTAATATTTGTTCATATTCATATTCATTTATTACTTGCGAGAGTAGGAAGAACAATTTACATTGTGGTCTTAAAGGTAATTAATGCACACTATCTCAACTATAAATTTAGCATGCAAGTAAATATCACAAAGTCTTAAAATCATCATCATCATCAGCCGGAAGACGTCCAATGCTGAAGATAGGCCTCCCCCTTAGACCGCCAGACCAAATGACAACTTGCCACTTGCCGCGAACTTTGGTCGTCGTTCCACCTTGTGGGAGGACTGCCTGCGCTGCGTCTTCCGGTTCGTGATCGCCACTCGAGAACCTTTCGCCCCATCGGTCATTGATTCTTCGCGCGATGTGGCTTGCCCATTGCCACTTCAACTTGCAAACCCTGAGAGCTATGGTTCGGCGAATAGCCTCGTTCTGTATTTTATCGCGCAAAGAAACAAAAAAAAACTCAATATATGACAAACATTTTTATTTTTACTATGAATATCAAAATCAAACAAATAGGCACCGCCTACTTCAACATCCCAATCAGTTGGCTGTGTAACTCACAGAGCAAGGATACAAACCCAGGCTGAAGAGAAAGCGTGTGCTCAACAACACAAGTCACCCTAATCATTAAAGGAGATGTGCTCACTGGAGCGCACACTTATCCCGCCAAACCAGTCACACAAAAAATCTGCTTATAGTCCAACTGATCGTAGATACAGTAACAGAAAAAAAAAAAAAACTGAGTATTTGTTACACGTTACAATTTTTCCACGCTGTCATTTTCCTAAGCTGACGCTTTGCATGGTGATACTGTCCATAACAAGATACAAGCTAACAATTTCAGATGCAACCCAAATATATTTACCGGCAGATCATCATGGGTAGGCTCATACTCCTCATCGTCTTCGTCTTCAGGCAGCTCCTGGGCGATTAGAGCCTTCACCTCCGGCCTCGTCTTAACATGGATGTGCTTGATTGGAGTCAGCTCCAGCTTCTCGAGGTCCCACGCTGACGATTTGGACGTTGACACTTTTTTCAATTCCCTGGGAAAGTCATACTGTTTTAAAAGCGAATGTGACTCAGATTATTAATAATTTTTAGACTGTGTTAGAGATGAGCACTTGTGGTGACTCACTGGTTGAGCGGGCTAGAGATTGGATAATTTAATAGGCTTCTTGTAGTACCCAGCTCTGATGCAGCCAGAGAAAAAAATGTGTCACCTCAAGCGACCACAAATTTTGATCTAATCTATATATATAAAAGAACAAACCCATTTCTAGTAATCGACGCACAGACCAAACCGCTTTTGGTAAAGATGTGAAAATTGAACCCAATACTCCTCAAATGGACAATAAGAACGGATTTTGCGATATTCCACCTCTAAAAGGATAAAATGAACCCCCAAAGTTAGTATGGAAATAAAATCTTTTTCACAATAAACCAATTAAACTAGGTTTGTGTACTCAACATAAAAAATAAAGGCATATCTCAGGATTTTTTGAAAATTAACCCCTGAGGAGGTGAAATAGGGGTTTAAAATTACTGTAGCCTATGCGAGCGAAGCCGTGCGGGCCAGCTAGTTTAGTATATTTGTACAGTACAATTCGCCGGCGCCCAGCGACAGCGGTTGAACCTATCAATCGCTGCAATAAGCACGTCATTGTACGCGCCCCGGCCTCTCCCAATGCACTGCACTTACATATATCATCAATCCATTGAGTCTCAGGGAATCTTACGCTACATTTGTGGGTTTCTAAAACTTCTACCGTAGCAGTTATCCCCAGCAAATATAACTGCCATTTCGGCTTACTAAATACTAATACACTGACCCCCGAATACTGAAATGTTTGTTAACTTAGACGACAGATTAAGTCTATTGCTGTCTTTGTTATTTGCTTAGTGCCAGACAAAGGCGGTATTAGAATTAATCTGTTGTCAAAGTTAACAAACATTTCAGTATTCGGGGATTGGCTATATTGTGACTTTGCTTCTTTGTTAAATTAGAAGCCTAAATACTTACTTTACTTTGGCTCGAGTTAGTTTTGGCTTTAAATTCTTATCGTCCGCACTGGAATCTTCCTCCTCTTCTTGTAATTTGACAAAAGCCAATACATGATCATTGGTCACTACCCTCTGAAACAAATGGGCAGCTGACTTTTATACAGGGTGGATACGTTATATGCATGTGCTATGCGCCTGACGTCACACTCGGGCTAGTGTAAATCAAAAAAATGTGAAAAGAATGTATGAGGACTTCTACAAACATATAATATGTGTGGTCTTCTGAATGGCATTTACAGATTATACAAAAAGGTTAGTACCCAAAATTGGTGGTTACAAAAAATGTTTTGATGCCACGAGATCTTGTTCAATGAGTTACAACGGCTATGAGGTCAACTTTATTTTATTTATGACACTGGAGTAGTGTTGCCAATGGCCCAGAGCCTCACTCCACTATTTAAAGGTGCTAGGTTGGCTCGGTAGATGCTGGCAGGGGGAAATGCACAATACACACCATGCGGAACATCACTGCACGACTAATCACCCCCATCTCGAATAAGAATAAGCTAGGAAGTGGACAACTTTAGAAATTAAAAACATGACACTGGCAAATGCACAAGCCGTGCGATGCCAAAGTCCTAAAAGAACAAAAAAAATAAAAAAAACTTTAGTAATGGGTAAATTAGGAAGTGGCCCAAGTTGACCAGAGGAAAAAGCATTGCTTTACTTATTGTTCTGAGAGTAAAGCAGTCACTTCGAAAAAACATAACACCTTACCTTTATGATTTTTCTGACACTAGTCTCATCCAGGTTATTTTTCATAGCTGATGCATGGACGTTTCTTTCTGTCTCCAGGGCATTATCAGCGAGGATAATCTCATTATCGTTGCTGCTTTCACTGGACAGCCTGATGAAAATTACCAAGGTGGATTACCTTTTTCAATAGAACAGCGCGGGCTTATACTCTAACTTTGAAACGTTAGTGATTCTGATTGCGAGAGCATGCCATCCCGCTCGTACCAACTTAGTCGCACTATGCGCGGTCCCGCTCGAGCACTATCACTATCGCTTTCAGAGTTACGGGATAAGCCCGCAGGTCATTGTGCATGTCAGGAAAGCTAAAATAAAGAATTTCCAGTAAAAATACTTTAATAAATATGCAAAGAAACGTAAGGAGCCAAAAGTTGTGCAAGTACCTCTTTCGTTTCTTCCCTTGACTTTTTTGCTTGCTCTTCGAAGCAAAGTCTTCTTCTGAGCATGTGGCACCTTCAAATTCATCTTCCTTTTCCGTTTTCACCATTAATAAAATCTATTCTATTTTCTATTCTATTCTAGGTGTATAATCAGCGAATTACAGAATTGTTATTTTTTTTTTTTTTTTTTTTTTTTTTTGTCCTTTCCGGACTTTGGCGTCGCACGGCTTGTGCATTTGCCAGTGTCATGTTCTTTTTATTTATTTTTTGTTTTAAAACGGGGAAACGTATCGGAATGAAAAAATATATATAATCGTGGGAAATATGAGTGGTTATGGTCAGAGGAGAAGGATACATAGGATAGGAAGAAAAGATGAGGAATTACATGAAGGAAAGGAAATATATATTTTATAATAGAATTGTTATTATTGTGTATTGATTCAATTGATTGTCAAACTGATCGACCTGAAACGGGGGTTACGGTTTTTTTTTGTGTTTTGGCTCCATACGTTGTGTATTTAGCCAGTGTCAAGTACGTCAATCTCAGTCATAGTCTAAGTCAAGCAAAGTCACGGTCAAGTCCACGTCGTGCGCCAGTAAAGTAGTGGAGCCTTTATTAGAGGTTTCTAAGGAGTTTTGGGAACGACACGAAGAGTCACGTTTCACAACATTATACTATTCTATTCACCAACACTCGTGCACGTTCACGAACACTTAATGTTTAATGTTAGTACGGAGCCCTAAAATTGAACTATAGTTTTGGCGGGAACGTGAAGAAGTCATGTCGCGTCATTATATTATGTTCCAAAACTTGTGTTATTTTGAGTGTTAGTGTGTAAAAATTGTGGATTTTTATTCATTAAGTGTTCGTGACCGTGCGTGAGTGTTGGTGAATAGTATATTGTCGTGAAACGTGACTTTTCGTGTTATTTCCAAAACTCCACAGACATAAAAGTGAGTGATTATTCATGTTGACGCCAAAATGACCAAAATCCTCTAGCTACTACTACTATTTAGCCTGAAATTAAAAGCTAAAAAAAATCTAATATATTTTTTTGTTGGAGATTTTTTCATACCTTGAAGCTTTATTAGTTTTGATACGACTGCGACTAATTCTTCTGAATTATATTAGTTAGTGTTAGGATATAGCTTCATAGATCTCAAGGATACTGTCACTTCTGAAAAACAAATGTTTTGATGAAAATGAGACCAATGCTATGTAATACAAATTTTATTAAAATAAATAGTTGATTCACATGGGCGCCAGCAGGCGCACTATTTCAATTTTAGAGAACCAATGATTGCTCTATCTACCTATTTATGTACTAGCCCCTAGCAGGTACACGTCATTAGTTATTTTTTACAGTTCTCAGTATTGGGAACCACTTGAGATGTGTTCCGACCCCTCACAGTTGAAATGTAACGTATGCTAAGATTATAAAACATTATCTATGCTCATGTCTTTCTGAGCAGAGTTCTACATCGGTTTTTAATTTAATTTAAATTTAAGATACACAACGCAACTCGATGTTCCCATAGTCGTGATAAAATACACTTGGGTAAAGTTGAGCCTGTTCAGTTGCCACATCAGAAGTAAGGACGATTGGCTCTGTTAGTTTTGGTATTATATAGCACACCAAACAATACCAACTAGCCGGCTTGCTCCCGAAGAGGCAACCAAACAGCCGGGAGCAGTAAAATATTTCCCACTCTCACAATTATGGCAATATTTTCGCTTTTTCGTTAAATTCTTCAAGAAGTATCTTCATGTCTTCATAACCTGAAATCTCTTGTGCTTTTTGTAGGGGCAACCATTTCAAATTTTGATGTTCATCGGAAAGCTTGACTTCTTGATTTGGATCCTTCAATTTTGCCAACCAATATACAACAACCTTTGGTTTGCCATTCACTTTGTAATTGAGTGTTTTGGATATATCTTTAAATATCTGAAATGATTAAAATGATATAAGTAACTTTTAAGTTTATTTGTTGAAAATAGCTACCAGTCAAAAAATTACCTCTAGATCATTTTCTGATAATCCAGCTTCTTCGTTTGTCTCTCTCAATGCAGTTAGCCAGTCAGATTCCCCAGGATCAACATGCCCTGGAATAATTATGAAAGAAATTATAATTATTAGTATAGCCTTTTTCCGAGAAATAACTATGCCATGACCCTTTTACAAAATACTCATTAGCAAAACACCTTTTGGAGGAGTCCAATGATGTTGCCCATAAGAAGTTTGTAGCAGTAGAAATTGTACAGATTGATTTACGTTTCTAAATATCACTAAACCCGCTGCTCTCGTAGGAGACATTTTATTTTTTGCCTTTGAACTAGGAGCAAACTAGGAGTGATAGTGTTCACTATTCTGTGATATTCAGGTACCAAAGACTTTATAACACAAAATTCTCCCTATTTAATTTAGTTTTTACACTAGACACCAAAGAATATTTTTACTCGGGGAGTACATTTTTTTTTTTCTCTTTCCACCTAAGAGGATTTTGGCGTCGCACGTCTTATGCATTTGCCAGTGTCAAGTATGGTTATATATATTCAAGTTTTGTTAAATATTATCATACAAGTCATAGTCACAGTCAAAAGCGAGCAAATCAAGTCACGGTCAAGTCCAAGTCATGCCCCAGTAAAGTGGTGAAAACTTTACTAGAGCCTTCTATGGAGTTTTGGAAACAACACGAAAATTCACTTTTCACGACATTATACCATTCACCAACACGCGTGCATGTTCACGAACAGTTAACGGGTAAAAATTCACCATTTTTACACATTAACACTCGAAATAACACAAGTTTTGGAAAATAATAAAATGACGCGACATGATTTCTTCACGTTCGCGCCAAAACTCGGGGAGTACTTTCAAAGAATATTTTTACTCGGGGAGTACTTTACAAGAACACCTTGAAGATTACTTTTTAACTACTACTACTACTATGTCTACCCCTTTATGTCTTTGCTCCTGCTAAATAAATATTTTTTTTTTCAGCTAAAAAGTGGATAATATTACAAAAAATGTGTGCCCCGGTCTCATTTTATAACACATTGTTTGAATAAAGTGAATTCTTGTTTTCTAATTAATAAAGGACTAAACAATACTTGGACAAAATAATTGTGACTTTTGAGACGCTGTCATCGCTCGATCGTGAATTTTTTGCATCGTGCAAAAAGATAATTGTATTGTTTCTGCGAAATAAACAAGAACAAGCATGGGTTCTCAACCAACCATGTCATCTGCTACCAGCGATACCATTTCACTGCCGGCTACCACTGACAACGTCACCGACGTGGACTCTTTTTTGGATACGGTTGCCAAACTGGCAATTAGTATTCGAACAACTTTGAACACGAACAAGAGTCTTTCAGCTGCTAAGAAACGACACGTAAGTCTTGCTGCAGAAGAAATATGGAACGCTACACGGGTCTTCTCTAATATCCAGTCGAATCCTACTCGAGAAATAGAAACAAAAGGCAACTCTCTTAAGGAAGATATCGTTTCATGCGTTCGCGCCGAGGTGAGCCGACAACTAGAATCTTTTTCAAAACGCCAAGAGAAACGACTAGAGCGACAGACGTACGCTCATGTGGTCGCTAATTCTAGCGCTAGAGGAGTTGCAGTGATGTCGGCTCTGCAGAGTCGTCAAAGAGGTGCAGCGACTTTAAACCCTCCGGACACGAGGCCGGCTATCGTCGTAACACCGAAAGCGCAACCGGAAAATAGAGAAGAGGCAATTAGGAAGCTCAGGGACAGTATTAACTTTAAGACTGCAAAATACGCGCCAATGAAGATTCAACCGCTATCTAACCATAAATTACGTGTAGAATTTGACAGTGTTGCCCACCGTGACGACGCTCTCAGAAAATTAAATATGTCGACCCTGGTAAGTGCGGAGCCTGCTCGCAAGCTTAAACCTATGTTCGTTTTAAAGGGAATATCCATGGACACCTCATCCGATGAGTTAATTGATATTATCAGGGAACAAAACGATTTAGATTTACCCAGTGAAGACGATCTCCAGCTTCGCTTTAAGCAAAATAATCGTAGCCCCAAGCTATATAACGCCGTGTTTAGCGCAGTACCTGCAATATGGCGTAAAGTGATGGAGAGGGGAAAACTCTGCATCGATTTTCAACAAGTTCATGCAGAGGATTTCTCACCATTTATTCAATGTCATCGTTGCTTACAATTCGGGCACACCAAAAACAAGTGTAGCGCAAAAGATTCGCCGTGTTCTTACTGCGCTGCTACGAGCCATAATCTTCGTGATGAGTGCTCTGAGCGGGCTAGACATGCCACGCCCAAATGTTTTAATTGTCACGCGCACAACATCAAATTCAACGCTAAATTAGACGTTCGTCATAGGGCGACTTCGCCCGAGTGCCCCCGCATGCGTGTAATGAAAGAGAGAATCACTAATAGAATAGACTATGGATAAACTAAGTAAAATTAAAATTCTACAGTGTAATATTGACAGGTCACGGCGCAGTTTTCATGAAATTATTAGACACTTTATTACAGGTGATTATAAAATTGCTCTTATTCTAGAACCATACGTTGGTTCCTGCATGGAGGTTAAACCCGTTATGGGGCTCAGTGTGTTCCAGTACTCTTGTGGCAGCCGAGTTAAGGCCTGTATTTTGACCAAACCTGAGTGCGGCCCTGTACTGGGAGAGACTCAGTACTCCTCACCCAACTTTTGCGTGGTGCAAATTAAAGTCGGAAACAGACGGATCTATATTGCTTCAGCCTATATAGAGCCAACTAATGATGACGCTAATACCCTGGAACGGATAGATTTTTTCCTTAGGTCTACTAACACTGGCCACAGGATCATTGGTGGTGATTTTAATGGTTGGCACCCCGTTTGGGGAAGTGTTCGAGCAAATCCGCGTGGGATTAATGTTCTGGAAATGGCGAATAGCAACAATCTTTATGTATGCAACTCAGGAAATACTCCCACCTTTGAAGCTGAATCGCAAGGCCGAATCAGGTCCTCGATTGTTGACCTAACCTTTGCCTCCGACTCTATTTACGATGATATCGTTGAGTGGCGGATAAACATCCAAGCTTGTCCATCGTCATATCACAACGCCATTGAGTTCGCTATTGATTTAAGGGGGCAACGTTTACATTTAGGTATCAACACCTCTACCTTCCGTTATAAAAGCAACAAGGCCAACTGGGCTGCTTTCAAGGAATCCTTGCATACTTACATGGTTAACTCAGACATTTTAGATCAAGACATACCCAACGCTAGTGCCTTAGGTTTAGAGAAAATCATAAAAGAACTAACGTCAATAACACACAAAGCATGTAATAATTCTATGCCTATTAAAAAAGAAGGGGAATTCAAACCTAAACCACCATGGTGGACTGACAAGCTAGAGACACTTAAAAGAGAAATTATTTCTGTGCACCACGATCTTCACTCTGCAAAGAGGCGTAATGAGCCTTTGCAAAGACTTATCCAGAAACAGCGCGAACTTAAAGTTGTTTATGCTGAAGAGCTCAAAGTAGAATCTATTAAGCATTTTCAGGACTTCTGCAAGTTTCAAACTAAGGAAAATGTGTGGTCCCTCACTAATCGGCTGTTAAAAGAAGCATCAAAGCGACAACCACCAGCTACATTAAGAATTGGAGACAGATATACTGTAAATGCTAGCGAAACAGCTTTGGCACTACTAAACCATTTTTATCCAGATGACAGTGTGGATACTGAACCACGCCATCACCACCTGAGGGCACTTCTAGAACAACTCCCAAACACAGAAGATGATCTCTTATTTGCTTCGGAAGAAGTGCTTGAGCATCTTCGACAAATGAATCCTAAGAAAGCTCCTGGGACTGACAACCTTACGGCGGATATATGCCTACAGGTTGCCCTCAACTATCCAGAGTTAGTGACGGCGATCATGAATAGATGTTTGAAACTCGGACACTTTCCCGTCCTGTGGAAGGAGGCATATGTCAAGGTTATCCCCAAGGCTGGGAAAGACAACTATACCGCTCTTGGTTCATTTCGACCCATTGGCCTTTTACCAGTTTTTGGAAAACTTCTTGAAAAATTATTTATCAAGAGAATTATGTATAAAGCGACTAAAAATGGAAAGGTTAACGAAAGACAATTTGGATTTAGAGAACAAACAAACTCCACGGTGGCAATTAATACTGCCCTTGATAAAATACGCGCGGCTAAAAAAGATAAGCAGCTTGTTCTAGCGGTATCACTTGACATTAAAGCAGCTTTCGATAATGCTTGGTGGCCAGCTTTATTTGAAAGGCTGAGACGCTTGGATTGCCCACGAAATATATTCAGACTCATTTTGAGCTATGTTCGCGATCGTAAAGTCATACTCGACCATGCGGGGGAGCGAGTTACCAAGATAATGAGCAAAGGTTGTATACAGGGTTCAACCTGTGGTCCGGTTTTCTGGAACGTAATTTTAGATGAATTGCTGGATCTATCGCTCCCCGCTGGATGTCATGTGCAAGCCTACGCAGACGATGTTTTTCTATTAGTCACTGCCAAAAGTATATCAGATCTCCAACTTATTACGAACAAAGCTCTTGCAGACATTGTAGAATGGGGAAAAAGTGTTAAGCTCACTTTTGGTCCGACCAAAACACAAATGATCTCCTTTACTCCTAAGGCAAAAGCGGCACGAATAAATATGGATGGATCTGAATTAGACTTTTTGCGCGAGATAAAACTACTTGGAGTCATCATCGACGAAAAACTTCTATTCAGGAGCCATGTTTATCACGTTATCGGAAAAGCATCTAAAATATTTACTAGACTTTGTTTATTTACCCGAGCCACCTGGGGAATCCATCCTGAGAATGTACGCACGATATATAAGCAAGTAATAGAACCAATTGTTACCTATGCTGCTGGAATTTGGGGACAAGTCGCCTTAAAGAAATACGTACAACGAGCTCTGCTCAGCATGCAGCGCGGCTTCGCTTTGAAAGCGATCAGAGCGTTTCGTACGGTTTCTACCTCGGCAGCTTTGGCGCTCGCTCAGTTCGTGCCTCTAGACCTTAAAGTTCTGGAGGTTCATCAGATCGAGCTAGTGAAACTGCACGGGGTCAGTAACCTTTTACCCGAAGATGCCACATGGGAGAGACCCACGCCAGTGCACGAACTGCTACATCCAGCTAACAGAGTTACAGTCTCGCACAAAATAGCTTATGACCAGAAAGAAGCTAATGAAGTCAGCGGCATTGGCATTACTGAAATTTATACGAATGGCAGTAAACAAGATGAGGGCTCTGTTGGAGCGGCATACGTGTGTTACGATCATGGCACTACCGCAATGATATCAACCAACACAATTAAATTACATGACAGCTGCACGGTCTTTCAAGCTGAGCTATTGGCCATACTGAATGCATGCCAATGGGCACTCGATCATAAGTGTCCAAAAGTAGTTATCTATTCTGATTCCAGGTCATCACTCCAAGCCTTACGGAATCGGGATAGTACTCACCCTCTGGTGTCCCGAATACACGCGATCATAAGCGAATATCAAACTGTTGGCTGCCTCGACTTCTGCTGGGTGAAGAGCCATGTGGGAATCGAGGGCAATGAAGCCGCAGATAGGGCCGCTAACAGTGCTGCTGGACTAAACATATCACCTGAATATTCACACTTTTCGATCTCCTACGTAAAACATAAATTGCGTAAAATTAACAGAGAAACGTGGGAAACACGGTACTCAAGCGCTGTACAGGGCCAACATACGCGCAATTTATTTCCCACTTTAGACAAATTATTCAAATTTCAAAAATACATCAAAACATCTTTTTTCGTTACACAAGCTATCACTGGACATGGCTTCCACAAATCATATCTTCATCGTTTCAAAATAATTGATTCGGATAGGTGTCCATGCGATAATGAATCAATTCAGACTGTTAAACACCTTGTAGAAGAATGTTCTGAATTTGCCAGGTTCCGACATGAACATGAGGTCTTGTGTACGTTTCTGAGAGTGTCGCCATATGACTTAGATAACCTTATCACGAAAGAATCTGCCATAGTTTCCTGGGAAATACTTGTTACTCGAATTTTTTGTGTACTGAAGCAATTTAATGAAACGTAAATTTCATTGCTTCAGTACATTAAAAATTCGAGTAGCATCTTACTGTATTTTTTTAGATAGTTAGTTAGTTGGATCTGTGGGAGGACTGATCGTATCAAATAGCAATCGTCCTCCCGCAGATCCGTGAACCATTGTATATTGAAACATCTGTTTAACATTTTTTTTTTTAAATCTTGCAGTGTACTAAAAAATTAAAAAATACGTGAATAAATTAAAATTGAAAAAAAAAAAAAAAAAAAAAAACTACTACTACTTTTTTTTTTTTTCTTAGGCTAGAGCCTTTAAGACCATAACCCCTTGTCTTCCGTTTTTTTCAATCATTTGTTTGCAAAGTGGTTGTGGTTGTCTGTAAAGTGGTGGACTTTGGTCGTGGAAATGGAGACTTTAATAAAAGTTTCTCTAGAGTTTCCGAAAAAACACGAAAACTCACGTTTCACGACATACTATTTACCAACACTCGTGCACGTTCATGAACACTTACTGAATAAAAATATATATATATTCAAAGATTATAATCCACCGTTTTTTACACATAAATATTCGAGATACAAACCACAAATTCTGATCTTGGAATATAGTACAATGCCTTCACGTTCTGTTCCCGCCAAAACGTTTTATTGTCGTTGCGTTCCGTTTGCGCTAACGTGACGTCATAGAAACAGTTTGACTTGAGTTTGACCAAAAGAAAAAAAAAACAAATTAATTCAATAATTTCAAATATTCAAATTGCAACGGCAAACTAATATACATTTTCACGTCTGAAATTGTTTGTTTAGGTTAGCGTACAATTATTATTGCAGGCCAAATTGACTGTGTTATGTGTTGTGTTTATAATATAAATGAATTGTGCCATAAAACGTTGCCAAAATAAAAATCATGTTTCAACGGTGGAAACTGATTCTCACAAATTGGGTAAGAAAGATTTTATTCGTTATCTTCACAAGCTTTAATTTCAACGATGAGATGACTATACAAGATTTTACTGCCCTTTTAACATAACTATATTGTGCAGCATTTACTTCTGGATCACTTTTATATCATAGCATGTGTTCCACTTCGCACTTACCAGTTCTTTTGTTATTTTGCTGGAGCTCTAGAAATGTATGAAATGTATGAAAAAATGCACTTACTAAAAAATTACTAACTAATTTCTGGAAGACAAACAATGAATGTAACATGTATACATGCCCTTCCCTGCCCTGCCTTAGCTTCTAATTTTTTAGTACATTTTTTCCAACAGTAGTATTTTAATTTTTTTCTTAGACATGGCATTATTAAATTCCTATAGGGTTTTGGTATCTTATTATAAACAATAGGCGCCATTAAAAAGACATTTATTTATATTTAATTTAATTTTATTACACACAACATAAATTACAATCTATACAAAGCAACATATCTTGGATAATCGATCTAGAACTGTTTTTCAAGATCGTAATCTAAAAATTGTGTACACAGAAAAACTAACTGAATGGACGTTGAGCGAGGTTAATGCTCAATATACACAAACATAATATACAAACAAAATTGTTCATAATAATGCAGACCGTGCACATCCGCATAAGTAATCTGCATGGGTACGTTTTATTATGTACCTGAAGCATTAAGAAGCATTTGGCCATGAGATCAGTTTTAGCAGCACATACACTTTGGTTTGTGTTGTCATGTCTGCTATGGCTGTTCCTATCCCATCAATCCAATGTTTCAGATTAATTGCTACTTCAAAACAAGTGAAGATGAACAGAATCTCAACATCGATTCGCTGGTGACCATCATATCCCACTTGAGAGAAAACTTAAACTTGGACGAGTCCAAATCTGCAATACTCGAAGCACAGACTGTTGAAGAATTTCTCCGTGAGAAATACCCTGAATTCAAATTTGGAAATGGAACAGTTAAAGCTTCCAATGATAAAGAGATATGCCTATCCGCATCATTGCTACTGTTTTTCGTGTGTGTTAATTCGAAAAATTTTGACATAAAAAATGCTATGTGTAGCAAATTGATCGCTGAAGATCAGGAAACTATACTGAAATTCAGTAAATGTTTGATGGAATGTCCCGTGATAACTCTTGGAGGAGTGCAGGCCGCTATAACAGGTTTGTGACTAAATTGTATCAATTACACCAATCAGGAACCTGTACAAGTGTACAGCCCAGTCAATTTAGCGTTTGACCCGGAAGTTACTAATAGCAGGGTTTTTTTCTGTACATAATTGTAGAACCAACCTCTCACATTCATTCTAACTAATATTATATATTCGAAAGTAACTCTGTCTCCTGGCCGAGCCTCTTTCAGACTCTGCCAGAATGCTATACAGACTAGCACATAGAGTTTAACTTAAGTTTAGTTTAACTTAATTACTTATTAATTTAAATCAGAGTGTCATATTCGCTTCGCGAAAAAGCTCTTTAAATAAGAATAAAAAAATAAAATAAAACTGTCACGTTATCGCGGTTCAACGGCTGAAAAGATCGAGCATTTTTATTTATGTAGATACAGCTTCAGAGACAGACATAGGCTACTTTCACCAAACAAAGTTACGGGCAAGTGTAATTATAATTTTATAATTACTATAGCACATAATATTTTAGTAAATGTATGTTTATTGATTCTTATTTTTAACCCCCGACATTTATTCATTTATTTATTAAAACAAACGTGACAACACCTTTACAGTCCAGGACCAATACGATGTAATAGTTAATTTTATTTCATTATATTAATCTTATTACTGATTTATATTTTCACAAAGCCTATAAGCGATGAACAGATATGTGGTGTTATAAGTAAAAAATAAGACATTGTTCCATCCATCCAGACAATAAGACCTTTCCCTCCACTAATGGTCTTTTACTTTAATTTATATACAGTTATTTTAGGTTTTCGTTTTTAGTTAGTATTTTTAAGTATTCTTTAATTGTCTGTTTTATTAGTTATGCAAAATAAATGACCTTAAATTATAAAATAAAAAAAGACATCCAATAAAATAAAATAAACGTAAATCAAGGAGAAGGTAGGTAAATAATGCACGTAAAGCCACTGGTCATAGCTAGTCCTATTAAGAATAAAATTATTGTTTTCATTGAAGGTGTTGTAAGCAGCTGCCCTTTGCATTAGCAGTAAACAGCTGTTTGCAACAGATGTTTTCTGTAATAGGGCTGGGTAAAATAGGAAATACGGCTAAAAGTAAACTCTAAGGTCAATAAGATTAAAATGTAAATAGTCTGGCAGTTATTTCAAAATTTAAAACAGTAGTTGTTAATGACTTCGTGTTCCAGTATAAAGTGTAGTCATACAAATACTAACTTGCCCGCACGGCTTCGCTCGCATCTGTGAAAATGAACCACCCAATATCGCCTCTTTAAAGGTTGATTTTCGTAAAATCCTGAGACATTTTTTTTTGTTTTTATGCTTGTAACACAAACCGAGTTTCATTGGGTTACCATGAAAAATGGTTTTATTCCTATACAATCTTGGGGGTCCATTTTACACCTTTAAAGGTGGAATTACGGGATATCCATTCTTATTGTCCACCTCGACCATTTAAGGAGTATTTGGTCCAAATTTCACGTCTCTATCATGAGCAACCGCTCATGATAGGCTGTGCGTTTATTCCAAGAAAAGGGCTTGTTCTTTTAAATATACGTAACTAGCTGTTACCCGCGACTTCGTTCGCGTGAACCTTAAAAAAAGGTACTTAGCCTATGTCTGTAGTTAGTATAAATTATGGTCCTCACCATTTTAAATGCCAAACGACAACAAATTGAGATGCTACATACAACAACCACAAGCAGTCGCACACCACAACTACAAAAAATCAACATAAAATTGCGTATTTTTTACCCGCCTGCCCAAGAAGGAGGGTAGTGTTTTGGGGTGTATGTGAGCATTTAAGTATATTTGTATGTTCCCATAAGACGTCCTAAGCAGCGGGCTTATCCCGTAACTCTGAAAGCGATAGTGATAGTGCGCGAGCGGGACCACGCATTGTGCGACTAAGTTGGTACGAGCGGGATGACAATCAGAATCACGAACGTTTAAAAGTTAGAGTATAAGCCCGCGGCTTTAACGATTTTGACAAGCGAGGTGTCGTTTGATTTCTCATTTATGTCCGGAGTGCTAAATTATTTTGCAGTCGCGTATTTTCTTTTTCTAATGTTACTTGTCTAATTACATAAATTACCTATGTTTTGACAAAGAAAATTGCCTATTATTACCCGACCTCCAACAAATGAGTTTTTTTTAAATGTTTTTGTTAAATCCGTCATATTTTAAACGATTTAGATAATTATTTTTAATTTGAAAGGAGATATCTCCAGATTGATCCTATTTTTATCAAAATCCTGTTCTGGCAATAGGACCCATGAGGAATTGAGGGAACTCCACAATTCAATATCATAAAGTCAACAAGTCAAGTGTTTGCATTCAGAAAGTATAATTTGGTGAAATGGAACAGATGAAGACCACAGATGGCCACAGAAACTCGTCAATGATACGTATTCCACGAGTGGCGCCAAGATAATCTCAATTATGATAGCAAAGCAACTATGACGAAGCAAATTGAAATGGTTCTAACGAAGTTTTTTTTTTATTGACCGAGCGAAGCGAAGGTCTCAGTGTTTCCTGGGACAAATCGGCATTTGTATGTATGTTTGTGTGTATATTTGTCCGATGATAACTTGCGAACCGTTGATCCGATATTCATGAAATTTAGTAGGCAAGTAGTTCATTTCAATACAATTTTTAAGTTCGAATATGAGTTGAATCTGTACAGGGGTTGTGAAGATATAGTGGTCGCGAGGTTTCAGTTTGGCGCGAACTACTAGTTTCAATAAAAATTACCGCTATTTGTGAAAACTGATACACTCGCATATCCTATAAATTCTAACACCATACTTTACAGAGGCGTGTGGTCAAGACATAGCAGCGATGGAGGCCCAGTCCACCATAGCCGAAACACCGCCGGCAGTACGGTCGTATCACAGCAATGTTAGAAGGTTACACGCCGAACTGGAAGCTGAAAGATTCGATCGTAACTATCTACAGGAAGAGTTGTCTAGGACGAATAACAAGCTGGAACGACTGTGTGAGTTTAAATAGTTGTTTAAAAGCCTATAGTTCAAATTTTATTTCTCAATAATTAAACATACATAGCATTTTTTTCTGATTCTGCCAAACTGCATAGCAGTTTGTAGGCAAAGTGTAACTCTCATTGTGAACATTGTCTTATGTAGGTACTATGTACGCGTAGGTGACTTAAGTAACTAAGTAGTAGCTATATTATTTGTCTAGGTTTCCTAATATTTATGACATGATTAGTTATAATTATATTGCAATATTTACGAAAATAGCACAACAGCACCTACTGTAATGAACAGCAGGTACTGCCGTGCCACTCTCTCAAATATTCTTAATTACTTTGCTCCGGTAATCTGTCTTAAATTAATTTCATTAAAGCTTTCCTAAATGTAAATTTGGTTTTAAATTGTTTTTCATAGTTGTCTGGCAAATCATTACTGTTTAAGAGGGTATTTCGAGTGAAAGATGAAAAGAGATGGCTTTAGCGCACAGAAAAAACCAGATATTTTCTAAATATCACAACCAGGAAATCAATCGAAATTCTGTTCCATGCATACTTAGATATTATGTTTACCTCACTATTAGTGTAATAATCACTCGAATATATACTAGGGGTTCCGAACGCTAGCGAAAAATTTGTGTAAACCGAGGTCTTCTCAATGTTTATTTTGTTATTGAGAAAATTTAATGTAATCATGTTTTCCTGCCATGTTTTTTTGATTCTAGATGATACAACGAAAAAAAATATATCCCAAAATAAGATTTTTAATCTACATAATTGTGAGGGGCAGTAAATAGAAAAACCATTTTTTTTTCTCAAAGTATGTAGTAGGTCGTTGAGATTCACATCCGGGCAGTAAAGTTACAAAATTCGAACAAAGCGCGCTTTAAGATATGGGCAATGCACAAGCCTATTTTTTTTTTTTTTGTACGTGGTGAAAATGCATTTACGCTCCGCTGAGTGAACGGACGGGCTATGTCGGACTCGACGTCACGGAAAACCGACGCCCCTACCGACTAAAAACCCCACAATGTTCCGTCGGCATCGGAATCGCAAATAGGGCCGCGGGATCACTCGCGTACTCTCCGCAGCCCTGTTTTGCTGATGTCCACCCCCTTTGCACCGGAGTGGACCCACCTCAGAAGGGGAACGAAGGCCCTCCGTCCGGCTCGAGGGAAACTCCCATCCATCCCTGGAGGGCCCCAATGTTTGGCGCAACCTTCTTGAATCGGCAGTGTGAGCCGCAACATGGTGCAGCCATAACTGTCACCATGATAGGATCACTTCTTCAGTACTTATTTCTTATTCTTATTCGAGATGGGGGCGATAAGTCCTGCACTGACGTCCCGCATGGGGTGTATTGTGCATTTCCCCCTGCCAGCGTCTACCCGAGCCAACCCAGCTCCTTGAAATAACGGAGCGAGGCTCTGGGCCGCTGGCATAGCTGCTCCAGTGACGTAGATGGTGTTGTCGATGATGATGATACCAAGCCAAGCTGACGGGATGACATGGATGATGTTGAAGCTGTCTCAAGCAACCTAGTGGCGATTCTAGTTTCTTCTGTAGCTTTACAGTGCCACAGCACATGCTCCACTGTTTTGTTTTCCTGCATGCAACCACGGCACAGCGGACTGTCCGTAGCTCCCGTTTTGTATAAGTGACTATTCAAATTGCAATGACCGGTTATAAGGCCTACTAGTAGACGGAGGTCCTGTCGTTGCAATTTCAATAGATTATTAGAGATTTTTCTGTTGAGGGTTGGAAAGGCGGCCTTGGAATGTTGACAGTCGGCTCTCTTGTCCCACAGAATTTGTTGTTCTTTGTCGGTGTGGCGGCGCAGTAGCTCACGCACTTCCATCGCTGATGGCCTGCAGAGACCCAATACGTCGCCGTTTGCCCGCTTTCTTACACCCTCCTTTGCAAGGGTGTCTGCCATGTTGTTGCCAGGACATGATCCGTGGCTCTTCGACCATCTCACAATGGTTCTGAGTACTTATTTCTGTTCTAGTGAAAGAAAAAGAGCAGCACAAGTCGGAGATACTGAACCTTAAAGCTAAGATATCTCTCTGCTGCGGAGACGAGGCAGTTTCTAAGAATGCCGAGGCAGCAGCGGATGTATCGGCCAAGCTAATGAGGCAACTCCAACAGTTAGAAGTGAGACTTGAGGAGATGCAGGCGCAGTTGGATGATGTAGCATATGAACGAGATACATATAAGGCTAAGGTAAGAAAGAATACAGTCTTATTCTATGACTACCCTAACCACAACTTCATTTAAAAAAAACAAGTCAAAACAATAGAACTCAGGCTTCAATACGTTATTAAAAGTATGTACAGTACATATAATATAATAGCAAGGCATATTTTTGAGGATATTTGGATCGCATGTATTGATGAACGTATGTCTCGCACTTTTCACAGACTGAAGCAAAGTGAGCGCCGGAGCTCACTTTAATGTCTTCAAAATTATCTGTAATTAAAAGTATAGTACATTTGTCACAGAAAGAGATAGCTAGTAATATAATATCATGGCATATTTTTGAGGATATTTGGATCACCCGTATTGTCGAACGTACGTCTCGCACTTTTCGCAGACTGAGAGCTACTGCAGCAAAGTGAGCGCTGGAGCTCACTTTAAAGTCTTCAAAATTATCTAACTTGGTCCATTCATTGTCCATTCATTTTATTTTGGTCGAAGCTTATAAAGCGACAGAGATCCGTCTGTCATTTTCGCTCTTTAGATTAGATGTAAAAATGGCTCGACTGCAGCTTTTAAGGTTCACAGATTGTTCTGATGAAAATAATAAAAGTCATATAAAACTTTATTCACAGATAGATGAACTCAAAAACGACCGCGACAAATGGCTGGTCCTGAGCCAGCAGGAGAATGCCAGGGTGTCCCAGTTGTCTGAAGAACTCGAGACGGAGCGCCGTCACAACCAATCCTTGAAGGATCTGGTGACAGAACTACGGCAGCATAATAAATTGAATGGCATGGACTGCTCTGTGGAGTGCGATGACCATGACACCAGTATACATTCACTGCAGCATAATTCCTGTAAGTAACTTTGTTTTTAGGTTTTTACCTCAATAGGAAAAAAGGATATAGGACCATTGCACTGTTCGTTTGTCTGTCTAGACAAAGACCCTTTTTCCCGGGAACGCGTGGAGGTGTCAAGTTGAAATTAATATCAAATACTTAGACATACAGTCTTGGAGCTCTAAAAAAAAATGCTTCTAAGTCAAGGCAATGAAAATAAGTTTTTAAATAATATATTTTTGTAAGCTTTTATAAAATCCGTTATTGGTACTGTAAGCTGATCAAAATGAGTACAAACTCCTTCAAAACTCAATCACACTATCAACTAGGAGAAATCATAAATTTGTGGTTATAGCACATTAAAAAAATAAATAAAAATTGTACGGAACCCCCCGGTGCGGGAGTCAGACAAGAACTTTTCCGTTTTTGTTCTGTTCAGTATATGGCCATTGGAACACAGCTCATCGAAAGTCAAGCGACGAACTTCTTCAACCATTCAACCTCTTGAATGGGACACTCACACAACTCTTTGTTACCCGTAAGTCGTGGGTAACAAAATATAATAAATAATATAAAATATAATAATAATAATAAATTGCCTAATATATTACAGCTATCTGCAGCGAAGTCTGTGTGAATGTAGTTGAAGTCCAACTAGGAGAAGAGAGGGCGAAGATAGTTGTACTTCAACAGCAAATTCAAAATTTACTGGTAAGAAATTAGTACTAAAATAACTAAATTAAGTTTTTCATTTTTTGTTTGAATGTAATATTATTAAATAATTTATTATTAATCTATTTAGTATCTATTGAAGGTACAAATAAGTGAACTGAATCAAATAAGAGAAGCCGACAAAACTTCATTAAAAAATGTAATAGCCCAGAGGGAAAATGACATCTGCAATTTGAAACATCGTATAAATGAAGAAATTGAAAAGAAGAACAATTTGAAAGCACATTGTGACAATGAAAAGACCAAACTCAATAATGAAATTAATGAACTGGAGCAAAGGTTGAAAGAAAGTCAGGAATACTCAAATGCTGTTATTGAGAAGAAGATGGAAGAAATTCAAACCTTACAAGAAGAAAAACTATCCTTGTTACACAGCCTTAATAACGAAACAACCAAACTGCAGAACATAATCAAGGACTTGCAATGTGAATTAAATTCTGAGAAGCAGTCTCGATCAAGAATGAAAGAAGGTTACGAAAACCACATAATGAAGCTCAATGAAAAAGTACTAAACAGAAATAATGAGCTGGTTGAGCTACAAAATTGTATTTTTGAAAAAGGAGAGCAAGTTGAAAAAATGCAAATTGAACTTAGAAATGAAAAGGAAGCATATAGTAAACTTATAACGCAATATGAAGATCTCAATGAACAAGCGAATATAATGCAAACTGACTTCAAGAAACAAAAACAAGGATATATGGAACTCGTTACTCAACACCACCAACTCAATGACGAGAAGAATGCTTTGCAAATCGAAGTCGAAAAGGAAAAAGAGGTTATAGAAGAACTTCTGACTAAAAATCACAATCTAGACGAAGAGAAGGATACAGTTAAAAAACAAGTCACTGAAGAACAAAAAGCGCTTAAAGACCTTACCAATAAATATCAAGAAATTAACGCACAAAATAATATAATGCAAACTGACCTCACAAGAGTAAAAGAGGCGGGTAAAAAACTTCAAAATAAATATCACAGTCTACATGATCATCAAAAAGAATTGAAAATTGAACTAGTTAAAGAGAAAAACATGTTTGATGAATTAAACAACAAATACAAAAATGTAATACAAGAAAATAATACCATGCAGATTGAACTGGTTAAAAATAAAGAGGCTTTTGAAGTTATTAACCACAAATATGAAGATGTTAAAGAACTAAAAAATACAATTAAAAATGAACTAGAACAAGCAAAAGCGATGGTTAATGAATTTGTGAATAAATGTTTACATCTAGAAAAAGAAAACAACACCATTCAATCTGGTCTCCAGAAGGTAAACATGGCCTTTGAAGAACTCAATAACGAATATAAGAAAATTGTTGAACAAAATAATACAACACAAATTAAACTCAAAAAGGAGAATTATGCCCTTAAGGAACTTTCAGATAAATATCAGAAGCTGGAAGAAGAAAACAATAAAATTGAAAGTGAACTCCAAAGAGAAAAAGATGCGAGTGAAATACTCACTAGTAAATATCAAGAAAGTGTTAAACAAAATAACAGTATGGAAACAGAACTCAAAAAACAAAAAGTAACTTTTGCAGAACTTTTGCATGAATATCGAAACCTTGACGAACATAGGAATACAATTGAGAATGATTTGCGACAAAAACAAGACGAAGAGCAGAATCTGAAATTAGATGTAAATATACTCAATTTTTACTACTTATTTTTTTTTTAAAATGTTGTAGTACATATCACGGCAAAATTGTTGTTTCAAACAAAAAATTATACTACTATTTGAAATACTCCTTGAATAAATCTTCTAATTTTTTTTGATTACTATTACAATTCCATTCCTTATTTAGTGCTTATACTTCCCTAGTGTTATTGCATGAGATTTCATAACTATGTAAATAATAATTAGGTTATCTTTTGTTATATCATTTATTATATTTTTATTTTAGTTGGAAAACAAAGTGTATTCTTTAAAAGAAAAGCTTACGGAAAGCGAGACTTTAGCTGATAAATTGAAGAAAAGCTATGAATGTCAAATTGAAAATTTGAACATTATGGTCACGAAGCTGACTAACAATTTGAAAGAAAAGACAGTAGAGCTAGAAACTCTTAGAAGAGACAAAGACACGCTGCAGCAAACTGTTGTAGACAGCTGTAAAGGTTTGTATTTTTTTTGTAAAATTTCACATCCGTGCAAGAATACAGTTTATTTATTTTGAGATTGGGAAATATTTAAGCAAGAAGTCACAAAAGTAATATTAGTCAAATTAAATTCGACGTTACTTCATGTTTTACAATTATTATTACAGCCATAAAAAAATTACAAGAAGAGCTAAAAACAGAAAAGCAGAATATCGAAAAACTAACATCTGACTTTGAGTCTGAGCGACAAGTGCTCAAAAATATGGTAACAGTCACCGAATCTGTCATGGAAGATACTAAAGTAGGTCTCAACAATGAGATTGCTGAGCACTTGAAAGCAAAACATTCTTTTGAAGTAGAAAAAAGCAGTCTTCAGACCTTATTAAAAGACTTGGAAATTAAATATCAGGCTGTAGACATAGCAAATGCTTCATTACTTTCATTATTGAAATTAGAGAAGAAAGGGAAAGAAGATGTTGAAAAAGAATCTGAATTAGTTAGAGACTATTTAGATCAAGTTATCACATGTCTTAGCGAAGAGAGAAAGACCAATGCAAATGTGATACAAGATTTGGAATCACAAAATCAGTTTTTGACTGAGCATAATGAAAAGTTGAAGAAAGGTAAGTTGTGTTTGTGGTTGCAATTATGCATGGTGAGCAATTAGATGTTTCAAAATAAAAATAAAAAGTTTACAAAATGGTACTTATATGTGCCATGATGATTAATGTATTTTGTTTTCTAGATCTAAATGAATTGAATGTAGTTGCGAAATCTCTGGCAGATGAGCTAAAATCTCGAGCAGAGAAATTTGAAATATTGTTAAGTGAAAAATCTCAGCTAGAAGAAAGTCTCCAAAAAACAGCTAATAACTATGCGACAGTCCAACTAGATGCACAGGTGTTAGAAGGTAAAATAGCTGATATTAATGATGAAAACAAAAACTTGAAATTGAAAGAAAGCGAAAGTTTTGCAAAAATTGAGGAGTTGAAAGTCGCTATGGGCGCTCTTGAAACTGAATTACGAACTCGAGGAGACAAATTCAACATAGTATTAGAGGGCAAAACACTAGCTGAATCTGAATTGCTTATTCTCTCAGACAAGTTAAATAATGCTATGGAAGAGAAATCTCAAGTACAAAACAATCTTAACGACGCCCAGCTAGAAATTAACGAGTTGAAAAATAAAATTGAGTTGAAGAATAATAATCTGAGATCAGAAGAAAATGAAAGTTTCGCCAAAATTAATGAGTTGGAAGACGCTATGAGTGCTCTTAAAAATGAATTGCGAAATAAGTTAGAAATTATATCGCAGGAAAAATCGCAACAAGACAATGAGTTGGAAACAGTTACTGACCAATTGAAGACGACATTAAAAGAGAAAACTCAGGTAGAAAGCAATCTTCAAGAACAAACGCAAAAGCTTACTGCAGTCCAGCTTGAAAATAAAGAGTTGGAAAAAAGGATAACTGCACTCTATGATGAAAATAATAACCTGAAACTAGAGAACAGCGAAACTGCTACAAAACTTGAAGAATGCAAAGTTAAAGAAATTGAATTTGAAAAAAGTAAGTTGTACAGACAGTTACGATTTCATTGTCTTAATAATTAAGAAAAAAAAATGTAGACATGCTATTACAAAATTTTGTATTTCAGATCTTGAAGTATCACAATATCTGATAAATAATTTTATTTTTTTAGATCTAAACGAATTGAATGTAGCTGCGAATACTCTGGAAAATGAGTTAAAATCCCGAACAGAGAAATTTGAAATATTGTTGAGTGAAAAATCTCAGCTAGAAGAAAGTCTTAAAAAAACAGCTAATAACTATGCGACAGTCCAACTAGATGTACAGGTGTTAGAAGGTAAAATAGCTGATATTACTGATGAAAACAAAAACTTGAAATTGAAAGAAAGTGAAAGCTATGCAAAAATTGAGGAGTTGAAAGTCGCTATGGGCGCTCTTGAAACTGAATTACGAACTCGAGGAGACAAATTCAACACAGTATTAGAGGGCAAAACACTAGCTGAATCTGAATTGCTTATTCTCTCGGAAAAGTTAAATAATGCTATGGAAGAGAAATCTCAATTACAAAACAATCTTCAATATAAAATCCAGAATCTCAACGACGCCCAGCTAGAAATTAACGAGTTGAAGAATAAAATTGTTGTGCTTACCGATGAGAATAATAGTGTGAGGTTAGAAGAAAATGAAAGTTTCGCCAAAATTAATGAGTTGAAAGACGCTGTGAGTGCTCTTGAAAATGAATTGCGAAATAAGTTAGAAATTATATCGCAGGAAAAATCGCAACAAGACAAACAGTTGGAAACACTTACTGACCAATTAAAGACGACATTAAAAGAGAAAACTCAGGTAGAAAGCAATCTTCAAGAACAAATTCAGAAGCTTACTGCGGTCCAGCTTGAAAATAAAGAGTTGGAAAGCAGAATTACTGCACTCTATGATGAAAATAATAACTTGAAACTAGAGAAAAACGAAACTGCTACAAAACTTGAAGAATGCAAAGTTAAAGAAATTGAATTTGAAAAAAGTAAGTTGTACAGACAGGTACGATTTTATTGTGTTAAAGAAAAAAGTTGAAAAATGTAGACATATTATCACAAAATTTTGTATTTCAGATCTTGAAGTGTCACAATATCTGATAAATAATTTTAAAGTCGCTATAAAAACCGCTGAAAGTGAGCTAGCATCTCAAAAAGACAAAATGTCGAAGACTCTCGAAGAAGTCACGCAAAATCTCGTTGATAAAAATAATAACTTGAAGAAAGAAAAAGACGAAGTGTTGATTAAGCTTGAAGCTAAAGTAGAAGGTAAGCTAAAGTGTATCATAAATAAATAATTATAAAACTTTATTTTGACACATTTTTGTCACAAATACTAACGAAAATTTCATTCTAGATCTTAAAGTAGTGCAAAAAGAAAATGAGATGCTCAAAACCACCCTGAATGTTCTTGAAAATGAAATAAAAGATAAAGAAGATACACTAAAGACAGTATTGGAAGAAAAATCTAAAGTCGAAAATAACTTACAGACTCATGTAGGTTACTTAGCAGAGGCTTTAGAAAAGAAATCTCAGGTAGAAAAAACACTAGAAGAAACAACACAGAATCTATCTGTAGTCCAACATGATATTACAGAACTGAACAATGAAATCACTGCTCTTTTGGGCGAGAAAAACAATTTAGAGCTCGAAAAGAAGAAATGTTCAGCAACAATTGAAGAACTTCAATCTAAAATTGAGGGTAAGTTTAGGACAAACAACACAAAATATTTTGTTTTACTATTTTTGTAACTAAATATTTTTTACAGATCTCGAAGCAGTTCAAGATGTCAATCAGGAATTGAGAGTCACTATAAGCGCTCTAGAAAATGACTTACATACTCGAGCAGACGAACTACAGACAATATCACTAGAGAAATCTGAAATTGAAAATGCGCTGCAGACTCAAAAAGATCAGTTTGCAAAATTATCCGAGGAAAAATCTCAAGTAGAGAAAGCGCTTGAAGAGAAAACTGCCCAAGAGAAAACTCACAGCACCATGATCACTAAATTGACTAACTATGTCAAAGAAAAGACTGTGGAGCTGGAAGCTCTTAGAAAGGATAAAGATATATTACAGCAAACTGTTGGAGACAGCTGTAAAGGTATGTTGAATAGCATAGATAAAATTTTATTAGGTAACTTAAATCCCTCACCACTTTTATAAGAATCCTTTTAAAATACACTATTTTCTTTATATTTTTGATATATATAATTTTATGATTACGACGGTATTTATCGTGAAGAAACTAACGTTTAATTTATATTACAGTGATAAAGAGCTTAGAAGACAACATCAAAGCAGAAAAGCAAAATATAGATAAATTGACGTCTGACTTTGAATCAGAGAGACAACTGCTTAAAAACATGGTTACTGCTACTGAATCCGTCATGGAAGATACTAAGCTTGGTCTTGTCAACGAGATTTCTCAGCACAAGCTAGCAAAAACTTGTTTGGAAGTCGAAAAGAAAGAACTCCATAATATAATAAGAGATTTAGAAATGAAACATCAAGCTTTAGAAATGGCGAATGGCTCTTTACTTTCACTGTTAAAACTAGAGAGGGAAGGAAAACAAGACGTTGAAAATGAATCCGAAACCGTTAGAGATTATTTGGACGAAGTCATCGGCTATCTTGGCAAAGAAAGAAATACCAATACATCTGTAATAAGCGCTTTGGAATTCCAAGAAAAAGCTTTAGTTGGAGATTACGAAAAGATGAAAACTGGTAAGTCATAAGGTAGCGCAATATTTACAATAGGTATTTTTGCTAGTGTTTGTTTCAACTACAATCTTATAACTTGAAATATATGTTAAACTCGGTAGACTACATATTTAAGCCGTTAGGAGTAGAGAAGTTGGGCCGAGAGCTCATCTTATTTTCAGAAACTTATCAGAGCGCCTGGTTGACGCGACGCGTGACCATAAATGCTGGCGTTTATTAGACAAAACGCATAAGCATTGCCATTCAGCGTGGTAATGCCGCCAGCATGCTGGGAACGCTGCCAACTGGTAGTGGTAGTTTCTTTTGATCTTTAATGGTCTCTGTATAATCCAACTGTTATTTTGATGTATTAGGCTAAGTAGTTTTAGTAAGTAGTAAAGGCACTTGCGCGCTCATAAAAAAAAATTACAATATACATAAACTAACAAAAGGTTTGTTTACAGAGGTTGAAGTAATTAAAACTACCAATCATGACTTAAAAGTTGCTAAAAAAACTCTTGAAAATGAATTACAAAATCGTGATGATAAATTACATAAAGTACTAGAGGAAAAATCTCAAATGGAAAAGGAGCTAAAAATGCATGCAGACCAGATAGCAAAAGTATTAGAAGCTAAATCTCAAATAGAAGAAGTTCTTAACGAAAAAATGCAGAATCTCATCGTAGTACAACTAGAGATTAAGGAGTTGAAGAGTAAAATGGTTGATCTGTTCAGTGAGAAAAATAACTTAGAACTGGAGCAAAGGGAGAGTTGTGCTAAAATTGAAGAATTTAAAGCAATAATAGATTCAAGTCAACTTAAAGAAAAGGAAGAACTTTCGAAGCTTAAGTCCGAAAACCAACAATTACTGACCACGATTGAAGAAAACAGAACTGGTAACTTGATTTATGACTTCCATTTTGAACTACACAGTAATAATTATTACTTTAGCAATATTTATATTCGTTTATAAAGTTTTGCAAATTAAAGTTTGTCTATGTTTGCATTAAGTACCATTTTTTTGTTTTAGTGATCACAAACTTAGAGCAGCTTATAAAACACGAATTGGGAGAAAACCATAAACTTCGTGATGAAAATGAACAAGAAAAACTTGTCATGGCAAATAAAATGTCTCTGCTTCAAGATTATCACACAAAAGCCGAAAAAGTATTGGAAGAACGTCAAAATGAAATCGTTATGCTACAAAACAAACTTGAACTTAGCGAACAAGACTCAAAGGCTAAGGATGGGCTCATTTCCAAGATGAGCAAAGAGAAAGACGCAGTCATAAGCACTATAAGCAAAGAACTAGTCGAAGAAAAAGCTCTTAGAGAAAAATTAGAGAAAGAATTGCAAACACAAAAGTCTATTGCAAGTGAATTACGAAATGACATGGAAATCAGAGCTCTAAAGAAAGAAAATGAACAATTGATTCGGGCTATTGGACAACAAGAAACTTGTAAGTAAACTTCAGATTTTTTGAAAGCCTTTGTGTATGAGTAAATTCAACTTGAATACCTATAATATACATTGCTTCATTCGTTTAATTCTAATTGCATTAATAACACCTTTTTTAATACTGGGACAAATCGTGATAAGCATTTTTGTGTTCATTTCATTTTCGTACATGATAAAATTCTGTTATTTGTTTCAGTCACAGCGCTGTGTCAAGAAAAGGCCACAGGAAATTATGCCTGCCACCAGGATCCTCGCGACATCCACCAGGTAGATAGCTCATCATCAGACAACACGCATTCATCCGTCGAGAGCCTAAAGACAATTACAGACTTAGAAAGAATCATTCATGACAAAAACCGAACTATAACTACCCTGCAGACCGACATCACATACCTGAAATCACTGATCGCTGAATCTGAAACGAAACTATTAGACGTCACCAAAGAATTGGAAGTTAGCAAAGACAACGTTCAGCAACTGTCCAGTCAATTGAAAAAGATAGTGAATCAGAAAAACGAAGAGATCGCCGACCTGAAAAAGCAAGTGACGAAAATGAGCGCAACAGAAAATCGCGCCACGGAAATCATAAAAGTATCCGCCAAGTACCAAGCGATGATTCTAAAGAGGGTCGCAGAAATAAAATCTAATACAGTTTTGAAAGAGTTAACTAATTTCGGAAATTCTGAGAACGAAGTGAGACGTAGTTTGGCTGGAAGCATTACAATGGAAGATTTAGAAAACTTTTTAGAAACAACAGACCGGCATCTAAAGAGGTGTTCAGAAAAACAAATCGCTTTGCAAAAAGAAAGGGATAGACTCACTGAAGTGAACAGAATTCATGAGTCAGAGATAATTAATCTGAAGAAGTTTTTGACTGAGTTATCAGTTAGCTTCCAAACATTCAGCTCAGTGAAAGATTTGTATGGACACAAACTGAGCAGAGTGATATCTGTACAAAGAACAGTGAGACGAGAAATTTTAAACCTAGACGGGCGTATCACTGATGCTACAATGTGTAAACTAGAGCGAGGATACGGAGCGGTGATGCAGGACTTGGCCGAATGCACCATGAACCTAGAACGCTGGGTCGAAAGGTGCATCAGTAGAACTGTCTCCGTAGAAAAGATCAAGCAAGCGTTCACCAGCGACACAGAGCGTTCATCCCTTGCATCTCCAAGTTTCCAGAACACGGGCCTAGAAATACAGCTGGAGGAGTTAGAGAAATCATTCCAAAAGCTGCTTGAAGAAATTGCTCGGGCTGTAAAGAGTGAGGGTTCTATGGAAACTCAAGCCGCAACGGTTATGGAGGTTCGAGCTGAATACGAAGACAAACTCAACAGAATGAAGGCGAAAATGGTCAGTATTATGCCGATAATAGCAATTATTTTACTATATCAGGTATTGTGGTGGTTTTACCTTGGAACAGAACATTGATGTGGCTTTTTTTCAATGTTAGACTTGGAGTCAGTCTTCTTTAAGTTACTTTTAAAGTCTTTTATTTATTTGTTGAATAAAGTATCTGATAATGGATGCTTTTGTTTTATTTCATAGTTTTCAGAGCTTTGAGTGTTTAATAGTTTTATAGAATGCTTTATTTGAGACTGAAATAAGGTAATATTTGTTTTTATATGCATGTGCATTGTGCATGTGAGTTTGCATGGTATGTAAGCAACACATAAAAAATATTTACATTACTACCATTATTATATACAGTTTAAAGTGAACCATATTTAGTGTAAGGTAAAACATAATTTCAAATCACAGACTACGAATGATCGCCGCTTTTTTACGGGATCCATTGGCTCTGAAATACAGTGTATACCTACTAGTTCAGAGCCAATGGGTTATTTTGGACAATATTTTTTTGTCAAATAAATTTATTTGTTTGTCTTTTCAGAGGAGTCATGAGATTGCCATTTCAAATTCTGTCTCATCTCTCAAGTCGGCGCTAGCGGACACGATAGCGAGTGACAGCTTACGTAATAACGACTTAGACATAATAAAACAAATATATAAACAGTAATATAAAAATAAAATAACCTAATACAAACAGAAAATTGAGAATCCTATGTCTTGTGATCTACAGCAGAATTTGCAATGGCAATCTCATCACTCGGCTGAAAAGACAAACGCGGCGACCATTCGGATTTTGTGATTGGAAAATATGTTTTACCTGACACGAAATATGGATCAATTTCTGTCATTTGCGCGACGATGTAATGCGAAGCCTTTTGTCATCAAGCTACAAACAGAACGGCCAACTTATCCGTCAAGTTGCCCAAACAACGTAACTTAAAGAAATGTTTCGATGGCTCTCAGTTTTGTTTACAAAACACGATGAATTTAACTACAGATAATTAGGTTCACTCCACAAAATTGAAACTAAACACATTGAAATTACAGAAGGAGTTATTCAACGAACAAATGACACTACTCAAGAACAAACAAAGGGAAGATATAGAATTACTAGAACGAGAATTGCAAAAGACAAGGAGCCGGATGGAAGATTCCAAGCGAGCGTACGAGAGCCATATTAAAAAGCTTACAATGGAGCTATGGAGTGTTGGGGAGAAGTATCTTGTTAAGAATGACGAAGCAGAGTGGTTGAAGAGGAAGCAACGGTCTGGGTCGCTCATGTCTTTACAACATGTGCATTCGGTGAGTCAAATCTCGATAATAGCCGCCCGTCGTTCGAACTTTTTTTTTCTTTCCAAACCCATTATGTTTCAATTTCACGAACTTTTTGTCAAAGTTTGCGTATAGTGATTTAATGACTAGGTCATTGGCAGCCACCAAAGACATCGGACTTTTGATGACTGAACTCTGCTCTCTCATTTACATGCTCTTTTCTTTCCATTTTCCTTCCCTTTCTCACACCCTCTCTTCTCTTATTCTCTCTCTACCCTCTCCATAGTTCCCCTCGCTATTCCCTTTCTCACACCCTCTCTTCTCTTATTCTCTCTCTACCCTCTCCATAGTTCCCCTCGCTATTCCCTTTTCTCCTTCCTGTCTCCTACTCCCTCCCCTCTTTCACTTCTTTCTCTCCAGCTCCCATCACTCTCTCTTTCCATTCCCTCCCCTTTCCCCCCTCTGTCTGTCTCTTCACAGTGTTTCTGCCGAGTTACCGCGTTCAGACTTTAGCGTGCTCTGGATTTGTGTGAATGATAAACGGATTACACTGAAATAATGGCGCTAAGACAAACCACTGCTTTAATTGTCCTAATGACAAAAAAAAACACTTATCAAATAAAATTTAAAAAAACAAACGTACCTAAGTTTTGCCTAATATTAACGATTTAATAGTTGCGTTCCGTGGTTATCCGCTATTTGCAGTACCACAGCATTTGTTTGGATCCTTAATGTCTTTTTGATGCATGACCTAATCTTGATAATTTTAATTAGTGCTAGACCTTAGCTTAATCGGTCCGATTTATTTTTTATTCAAGCTTAAGGCGAGGTCCAATAGCATAACAACAAGAAGTAGCATTTTTCAGCGCCTTTTTCGAAGTGACGAGATTACTTAATCAGGTGCAAAAAATACTGCAGATGGAAAATAAAACTGAAATTACGTTTAACCGAATAACACTTCGAAAATCTGTCTTAGTTACAAAATAAAACATCGCAAAATGACCCCCTGAAAAACCCTTCTGAAATCAAATGCTCTGAATTTTCAGCGGTAACTACGAAAAAAATATTTTACAAATTAATTATCCAGGCTAGTGGTTTATACGGCGAACCAGGTAGTTTTTTTATTTGATTTGTATATTTCCGATAATCGGCAAAAAACCAATGAAAAACTACAATTTACCGTTTTCTCATCAACGATACGATATATTACGATATGCGATTTTCAACTTTAAACCTTAGAACTTTGAGCGGGACAATACTCATTTCACGACCAGTCCTCGCCTTAAATGTCTGTTTGATATTTCAGTCGGGTCTCGTCCCGTCGCTAGAGCCCTCGTCACGGCCTTCCGATGCGCAATCACTCCGTTCATTGCCTAACACAGATCATATACCAAAAGGAAAACAAGGTAAGAAATCTTAGCCAATAATGTGTACAAACAATTATTAATAGGTGTCCTCATTATGTTAGCGTGTGGACCTGGGTAGATCTAAAAATTGCGATCAGAAGCATAGCAAGACTGGCCCTAGCGTCCTAAGTAAACGGTGCTCCTCGTGGCCCATGCCAAACGTGGGGATGGTGGCAACACCCCACTGTCGCACAAATGCCTCAAAACATTTGCACAATTGGACACCAATGCCTCGAGGCATTTGCACAATTGGACACCAATGCTTTGAGGCATTTGCACAATTGGACACCAATGCCTCGAGGCATTTGCACAATTGGACACCAATGCCTCGACTCATTTGCACAATTGAACACCAATGCCTCGAGTCATTTGCACAATTGGACACAAATGCCTCGAGGTATTTGCACAATTGGACACCAATGCCTCGAGTCATTTGCACAATTGGACACCAATGCCTCGAGGCATTTGCACAATTGGACACCAATGCTTCGAGTCATTTGCACAATTGGACACAAATGCCTAGAGGCATTTGCACAATGGGACACCAATGCCTCGAGTCTTTTGCACAATTGGACACCAATGCCTCGAGGCACTTGTTCAATAGTCTTCTGGCTGATGATGATAATGTAAACAATCAAAATTTATTGGGTCTATAATTATTTCAACAAAAAACTTTTATTGGTTGTCCAATTATACTAAAAAACAATTTTTATTAGTTGTATAATTATGGAAACACAATGTGAATAAACAAATTAAGGAAACAAACAATAATTAAAATATTTGGTGTCCAATTGTGCAAATAGCATCAATGACAATTATTCGCGTTAGCAATATTATCACAAGATTTGTTATGATATAACACATTCTTGGAGTCCAAGAGGAAAAAATACCTACATCCTTCCCCTTCTATGGCCCCAAATTTCAATCTCTCAATGCTTGTTGTTACTTTTATTTAACTTACACTGTTTATATGTATGTATGTATGTTCGGGTCAAATCTTGCAACTGAATTTTATAGACCAGTGGGCTTATCCCGTAACTCTGAATGCGATAGCGAGAGTTGCGGGAGCGGGACCGCGCATAGTGCGACTAAGTTGGTACGAGCGAGATGACATGCACTCGCAATCAGAATCACGAATCTTTCAACATTAGAGGATAAACCCGCTCCCCTTGTTTAGTTGAGTTGAAATTGTGCACGCCTGTCAAGTTCCGATGACAATACAATATTATGAGAGCGAGCTGATCTGATGATGGAGACGGAAGGTGGAAAACGTAGATTATCAGTAACCAACAGTAGATTTATGGAGTTTGGGCTCACTTTGAGCAGCTTACAATACCAATAACGGATTTTATAAAAGTTCTAAAAATATATTTTTTCACATAAACTTATTTTTAATTGATTTTAATTCTATTGTAATATGTATCATAAGGCCGAGGCTTGCACATGTCCGATGAGGAAGGTGAAGTATTCGACAACCGCTGCCTCAAAGAGTTAGCGATGACGCCGCGCCGCGAGCCGCCCGGCCAGCGGCTCTCGGAACTCAAGTGGCGGAACTCACTCTGCCCTCCACACTTGAAGAGCTCGTACCCAGCTGAAACACAGTTCGCGACGACCTTAGACGAAGAGGACCTGAAGGTAATCCAATGTAGACTCTATTCGCAAGGGGTTAGGGACGATTTCGCTCGGCCAGCGTGAACTAAAGTGGCAGAACTCATTGCCATTTTTACGCTACGCAACTGGCAGGAAAACTACCCTGGGGCGCTAGTCTCGACTTTTCGCTACAGCACTTTGCGACCGAATATTCGGTCGCAGTGCTGTAGCGAAAAGTCGAGACTAGCGCCCCTGGTGTCGCTAGCGAACGAGAGAGTTGTGTGATCGATCAGGGGTCGTTGCTAAGCAACGGAAAAAAAAACACTTAACTAAAAATAATACTAAAGTCCAATAAATCTGACAGTAGCTCCGAAATAATGATGAAGGTAAGACAGGTTCAGGTTTTTTTTTGACTTGAAAAGTATTAAAGTTATTAAGTATTAATTAAATAATAATTTCAATACTGCCCGATACTTCATTTGCAATTCGTGAAAAATCTTATCAGCGATATAAATTATCACTTATTTGTAGTGGTAGGACTTTTTGCAGGAACGCCTAGGGACGTGCTTGTGCTATATAATTAATCCATTTACAATTAAAAACGGTACATACTAATACCGCATTACTATACAAAGGACAAGTAACAGTGAACAAAAAATACTGTGTTCCGGAATGAAATACATTTCCAGTGAAGTGAAGTTTTAGGGGGTTATTTTTTTTAATGAAGTGACAGTGATTTGTCATAGATTCAGCATACTTATAACATGACCATATTGCCCGCACGGCTTCGCTCGCATAGGCATAGTAAATGAAACACCCCATTTCACCACTCTAAGGGGTTTTCTAGGGTTGTTTTTCGAAAAAATCCTGAGACATGCTTTTCTTTATTTTTATGCTTATTATACAAATAGGGTTTCATTGGGTTAGCGTGAAAAATTTTTTTTTCCGTACGTATTTTGGGGGTCCATTTTACCCTTTTAGGGGGTGGAATTTTGCAAAATCCGTTCTTATTGTTCACCTAGATCAGGGGTCTCCAAACCACGGCCCGCGGGCCAAATCCGGCCCGCCACTACCATCAATCCGGCCCGCGACAGCTTAAGACTAGTGTCACCAATCTGGCCCACGACAGCCAATGTTTTATTGTTGTTACTATTGATAAGTTGAATGGAAGAGAATGAAAACACAGAATGATAATTGATAAGTGCAAGGCAAGACGAGGTCGCGCGTGTGTCTCCCTGAGCATTCTTTGATAAAGGTCACCGAATGTGATCGAAACTATAGTCGGAATAACCGACTCAATTTAACATGAGTATTCCCGTTTTATTAAAACAAAATGATAATTGATGTTTGCTTAGGTGGGCAGAAAAATTAAAATTGTTATGGCCCTTGCAACATACCGAAAAAAATATTATGGCCCCAAGGCTTCAAAGTTTGGAGACCCCTGACCTGCACCATTTGAAGTGTATTGAGTGCAATTATCACGTTTCTATCATAAACGGTTTGGTCTGTGCGTTGATTCCTGGAAAAGGGCTTTATTAATTTACATACAGGGTGTTTTTTTTTTACTGGTACAGAAGGTACATGTACATGAAGAAATCCGAAACTATAGGAGGTACAAGGAAACTGTCTTAGGTCTTTTTTGTAAAAACTATATCGGCATAATATATTTTTTTGGTCAAGCGTGAGTTCCATCGAAATTAAAAATTATGTGTAGCACTTAACTGCTATGGGCAAGCGTAATATTTACCATCAGGCGAATGACTTGCTCATCTAGTGTCATAAAAAAATGTATTCGCCGGTAAAGTAGTACGCAAAACGAATGATTAATGGTTTGTCATGTATGTCCGCAGGCCGGCGCGAGCGCGGCGGGCGCGCGCGGCCCGCGCAAGGAGGTGGGCATCACGGCTTACAAGAAGCCGGGCCCGCCCACGCCCAGCAAGCAGGCCGGTAGACTCTCCGCCACGGTAAATTATCTTCTTTCTCCCACAAACTCTTCATAAATTCGTCGATGTCGTTAATTCTCAAATAAACACTCACAGATCACACTAGATACGGCGTTATGAGATTTGTTGTTACTACAAAAAGTCGCCAAAGTTTGAGGAAGGCCCCTTCCTCAAACTTTGGTGGCTTTTTGTAGGTATCTAATGTGATCTGTGTAGGGTCGTATGAGTGTTCTGCATTTAGGATGCTCGAAGCGCACCACGCATCAGTCTAAATATACTTATAAGAAATTACTCTGATTGGTTGATTGTTAGGCGCGAGTAGGCGTAACCTTGAGATATCCAATGAGAACGCTCGGCCGCACTCCCCGCGACCCGCGCCGCGCCTCATACTTTGGCGACTTTTGTAAGAACAACGAATCTCTTAATGCGGTACCTAGTGTGATCTGTGGATGTACCGATCGGCTTTTAATAAAAAAAATACCTACTCATGCTTATCAAATATTGTCGTGATCGTCAGGACTCGGAGCTCCGCGAGTCTGTCCGCGTGGAGAACGAGCCGCACGGGCACGCGGAGCGCAAGACTAGCACGCCCGCGCGGTTCCGCGCCTTCCTGCGACTCAGCAAGCACGAGACCAACGAAGTGAGTATCGTCATCGTCAACCAGCAGTGCTAGCATGCGAACTACTCGACAAGATTTTGTCGCGGTGCGCATGCTAGCCCTGCTGAAGACGTCCACTGCTGAACAACGCTACGGGTTTTTGGCAGGAACGTGAAGAATTCATGTCGCGTTATTTTATTATTTTCCAAAACTTGTGTAATTTCGAATGTTAATGTGTAAAAACGGTGAATTTCTACCCGTTAAGTGTTCGTGTACATGCACGAGTGTTGGTGAATGGTATAATGTCGTAAAACGTGAATTTTCGTGTTGTGTCCAAAACTCCATAGAAGGCTCTAGTAAAGTTTTCACCACTTTACTGGGGCATGAATTGGACTTGACCGTGACTTTCTTTGCTTGACTTTGACCGTGAGTATGACTTGTTTGATAATATCTAACAAAACTTGAGAATATATTATGTATACTTGACACTGGCAAATGCATAAGACGTGCGACGCCAAAATCCTCTTAGGAGGAAAGACAAAAAAAAAACAACGCTACGGAGTTTTGGCGGGAACGTGAAGAATTCATGTCGCGTCGTTTTATTATTTTCCGAAACTTGTGTTATTTCGAGTGTTACTGTGTAAAAACGGTCAATTTTGTAGATTGTGGATTTTTTTCCATTAAGTCTTCTTGAACGTGCACAAGTGTTGGTGAATAGTATAATGTTATGAAACGTGACCCTTCGTGTTTTTTCCAAAACTCTATTGAAACCTCTAGTAAAGTCTCCACCACTTTACTGGGGCATGACGTGGACTTGACAGTGATTTACTTTTCTTGAGTTAGACTATGACTGACACATAATTTAATTGTGAAATATTATACTTCACTTGCAATATTACAATACTTGACACTGGCTAAATACACAACGTAGAGCCAGGAAACAAGTTTTTTTTTTTTTACTTTAGTGGGTGACCTAATATCCTATTATATGATATAGAGATATTGCCTGCCCATTGTCACTTCAGCTTGCAACTCTGAAAGCTATACCGGTGACTCTGATTCTTCGTTTTTTTATTATCCTCGTTCCGGATTTTCGACTCCAAGGAGTTGTACTAAAAATATGATTGATGTTATAAAGCATATTGTTTGGTTTCAGGGAACTCCGCGCACCAGGAGGTTGAGCAGTATCTTCAGGAAGAAATAATAGTTTTGACTTTGGAATTTAACAAAATTGTTTAACATGTGATAATTTATTTCTTTTACATTTCGTTTTATTTTAAAAATAAAATCTAGGCATGTCTAGATCACCCAAAATTAGTGGTTTTATCGTGCTGACGTTTGTTCCCGGAATAACCTTTAAATTTTCCGGTACCAGATTTGAGGCTGATGGCAGTAGGTTGGTCTTACCTCCGGCAACCGTAATGGAACGGTTTCATCGTTGCCGGCTCCGGCAGCGGATGCACAGCCTCAACGGCCTAACTTGATATTAATGTGAGAACTTTGATTTCCTGGTTTATATCTAATTAGCAATTATCTGATTGTTTGACTAGCGCGCGCTAAAGTCATCTCTTTTCATCTGCGCGCGAAAGTGTATAGCGCTCAAATAGCCTTCTAAGAGGATAGTCCTGCCGCGAGGTTTTGGCGCGTTCGATATTTGAAATTGTATAGCTGTCGCTCTGTTTTTCGTTGTTCTTCGGTGTAGATAACATATAAAAAAAACATTGAAATCGGATAGCGTTTAGGGGTGGGTATCGGACAGATCACACTAGATACCGCATTACGAGATTCGTTTTTCCTACCAAAGAGAATATAAATACTACGGTTCCTATAAAAAGTCACCAAAGTTTGAGGAAGGTGCGGGTCGCGGGGAGTGCGACCGAGCGTTCTCATTGGCTATCTCAAAGTTCCGCCTCCTCGCGCCTAACTATCAACCAATCAGAGTATTTTTATAAGTGTATTTAGATCGATGCGTGGTGCGCTTCGAGCGTCCTGAATGCAGAATCCAGGGTGTGATATGTGGTATCAGACAACGCTTTTTGAATGCAGAAGACGGCGGTATACTCGTATTCTTAATCTACTGACAGACTCGGGAATTACTGTTCCTCTGCTTGCTCTTTGCTTTGCTCTACGCCCGCCCATCTCCGGCAGCTAATCCAGTTGCCGGCTCCGGCTCAAGCACTTCCAATAAAAAACAATAAAATATTTAACTCACGATTTTATTTCGCTGAAGTACACAAAAAACACTATAGCACCAAACATTACATACAAAATGTACAAAAATTGTGCCTGGTACGTTCACATCTAATAGGAGAGTCATTATAATAAATACATTGTTATAAATAACTTGTACACTTCGACCAAAGTAAAATTAATGGACGGGCTCTAACCACACAACTACCTTAAAAATAACAAGTCGAAAAAATCGAACTTACCCCCGAATACTGAAACGTTTGTTAACTTTGACGACAGATTAAGTCTATTGCTGCCTTTGTCATTTGCTTAGTGCCACACAAAGGCAGTACTAGAATTAATCTGTTGTCAAAGTTAACAAACGTTTCAGTATTCGGGGGTTAGGCTTCAATACGTAATTAAAAGTATGTATAGTACATTTGTCACAAAAAGAGATAGCGAAGATAATACAAACATAATGTAATATGAAGTCATATTTTTGCGGATATTTGGATCGCATGTATTGACGAACGAACGTTTCGTACTTTTCACAGACTGAGAGCGACTGAAGCAAGGTGAGCGCCGGCGCTCACGTTTAAATCTTTAAAATTTTATTACTTGGTCCATTCATTTCACTTTGGTCGAAACTTGTACATACCTATAATGTTACAGTGCGACAAGAATAATTTAGCGTAACCACATATATACAGGGTTATTTCTAATTTACCAAAACCCCAAATGAAAAACCAGTGTTTCGCTGAAAAACTTTTCACCCCCTAACTCTTATAAAAAAAATGATTTTGGTGTCAATAGCTCGGATAAATAATAATCTACCCATCAGCGTAGAAAAAAATACCAGTCAAAGTCAAAGTTTAGCTTTTTTCAATAAATATAGTTGGTTTTTTGATAAAAACTTATGTTCGTCATAATTTCAACGCAAAAAATTCGTCACTACGTGTCTATAACCTTCGACAAATGTTAAATAATTTGGTCAAAACTTATAACTACGAAAATCTACCGATATTTAAATAAATCAAAGCTTTAAACCTTAGAATGACTACCTAACCCCCGAATACTGAAACGATTGTTAACTTTGACGGCAGATTAATTATAATGCTGCCTTTGTCTGGCACTAAGCAAATGACAAAGACAGCAATAGACTTAATTTGTCGTCAAAGTTAACAAACGTTGCAGTATTCGGGGATAAGTTATTAAGGCTAGGCTTAGGCTAGGTTGATAAGGCTTAAGCGTAGTTTATCACGGTGTAGATGACTTAGAAAAACATCATCGAAATCGAATTACATTTAGAGGTAGGAAACAGTTGACGCATTTTGTTGGCGCTTGTACAAGTAGACGGTATATACTAATCTTAATGTTTTGTGAACAATGATCAAAACAAAAGATGTTATAAGTATGATATAGGGGGTAGCTAATAATCAAAAATAACCCTGTATAATTATACAAGTAGCGAACGACCAAAAACGTAACCAAAAGAAATCTTTAAAAGAATCTCAAACATCGATTATTAGTACATTAATATCGTGGTTGGCAAAGATCCTTATTATTATTGAGTAAAGTATATTCAAGCCTGGACTCCAAGTTAGATGGACTTGCGCTGTGTGCCTCGGCTTCACCTTGGCAAAAGTTTAGGCTGCCGCGGCAATACAGTAGTCATAGTTTAAGTTCATCAAACCGCTATGACACACTTGTCACACTAACCATAACATATAAAGAATGATGATTTGAAGGTTTTACACGAGTACATGACAGACCTAAACTAAAAAAGTGGTGCTGTCCTTATCTAATACACTGCCAACACAAAAAAAGACAGCGATATTTTGTTAGTTCAGATGTAAAGCCTTCAAAATCGACATCAATGGAGTCGATTTTGTTGCACCATTTCCGAAACTAAAGACACCTCTTAAATAGCTGCCATCCTTTTTTCACATACTGAAAAGAAAAAAGACGCAACCAATTTTAGTCCTGATACTCATGATAGATTAGTTTAGTGAGTGGTACAACAGAATCGTCCTTAACAAATTTTTACAAAAAACTGGCGTCACTGGGACCCATAACCATTATAATCTTTTAGGTGGCAGCGCGCTGCGAATGTGAATACCGCGACAAACTTAATGTAGTTTTGCGGTGCTCCATTTCTTAAAAATAAAATGTAAGTGTATAATGAATAATAAATAAAAAAAAATCTAATATTTTCATAAATGTTTTTTTGTAGTGAAAACAAAAAAACTTTTAAAATAACGGCTTTATTGTGTCAAATCGGTAGGCCTAAAAACGAGACGAATTTAAAAACGCTAGAATAACCATGCACTAAAGAAAAAACACCCATACATCTTCGATAGAAAATGTAAAGAAAAGTTCAATTTACGCCCGCTAGGGTATTATATTTTTAATATATCTTGCACTTGAATATGTATGAAGTTTTTTGCTTTGGTACTTAGGTAGTTGTGCTAGAAGTTAACACATATTATTAACAAAAAAGTGATATAACTGACCTGGGCTTAGACTATAGAAAACCTTACACCTGAATTATTATGAAAAAATTGCAATTTACTATTTGTGCCATTTTTAATCAGGGTCCGTACCGTGGTATCCCACAGATCACACTTAGACGAGATTCTTTGTTCGTACAAAGTCATCAAAGTTTGAGGCACGGCGCGGGTCGCGGGGAGTGCGACCAAGCGTTCTCATTGGCTATCTCAACGTTACGCCTACTCGTGCCTAATAATCAACAAATAATTTTTTTTTATAAGTGTATTTAGACTGATGCGTGGTGAGCTTCGATTGTCCTGAATGCATAATCTAGGGTGTGATCTGTGTGATATCTTTATTACGATAATTGTTAGGTTCAGCGGACAGAACTGCACGATCGTGAACCTTGTTGCGCAGCTGAACCTAACAATCATCGCAATAAGCACGTCCAGGGGCGCTAGTCTCGACTTTTCGCTACAGCACTTTGCGACCGAATTCGGTCGCTATGACGCAAAAATTCGTCACGCGTTCGAGACTAGCGCCCCTGGTACGAGCCCAAGGGCCAGCACGAATCACTATTGTTAGTGTTCGTATGAGTGACGATATATTGTCGATAGTGGTTCCTGCTAGGGCCATTGCTAATATTACATTTAGAGTTTCTATCTATTTATTGCTACTGAACTATTTACTAACACGCTTGCTCAGTCAATGTTGAAAAGTAAAATTATTATTTTTAATTTGAGGTTTTGATTTTAAAGCTGCATTTATTAGTAGTGTTCTAAACGCTACCCTTAGCGTGACTATTACAGAAAAACTTCAGTGGCGTTTTCTTCAAGTGTTTGAAAAATGTAGTTTATATTTACGCTCGCTCGGCGCTGTTCCAGTTTTCATACTTATTGAAGATTGACATGCTAAGGGTATACTGTTTTAGCGAACATTCGTTCAATGACCGAACTATTGAACTGGAGGTTAAAACACCTTCGCAATAAAATGTTCGGTCGGCGATATACGTGAAAACGCAGCTTAAGTCCTTGCCAGACTTACATAAAACAATTGCATTAATAACAAGATACGCTAAAATATTAAAAGATCTAAGGTGCATTAATATTACGCAAATTAAAAAAAATATTTCTATAAAAAATACCTAATTAGAAATAAATAATCTCATTAATTATAATAAAAAAAAACATTATTTACAGTCATGAAACTGTACAAATACTTTTCCCCCCGGCTGTACATTTCAGTGAAACACCACAACACAAATAAGTTGGTAGAAACACCAGGGACCGTATAGTGCAGGAGTGCTTTTGGAAAGTCTTTGGAAATAGGTTGGCCGACGACATTATCAACAGACGTCTTCTGGCTCATGATAATTAATGGTGGTTGTGATGTGGGACAACGTGGACTCTAACGTAGGATTAAATGATCCCAAGGCTAGAATGGTGCGTATGTATAATACACTGTCTAAGACAGCACATGTTGACATATTTGGTGACCACATTAATATATTTAGGAAGATTGAGGTCTCTGACTATCTGATCAATAATAATTCATATTATTACATTTAAATTTAAATTTTTGACGTTTAGTAATGACTCAATTCTATTTATAATTATAGTACATCGCTCTTTATTATTGCATTCCCTCTTCACCTGTAAGTATTGTGACATTTAGTTATATTTTATTTGCGTACATTTTTGACATTGTATTGGTGTAATATACAATAATGGTAATAAACAAATGTATCGTTGGAATCCTTGAATTATTCCGAGTGTACATGTTACATGGTACGAACATACGCTTAATTTTTTTTATAAATATTTTATTTACGTAAAATCAGATTTACGCTACTCGTTTGCAGTAGGACAGGAATATTTGGGCATAGGCACGTGCCTTAGTAAAATGTATAGTGATGCGCGACTTCCTAAACTGTCCGGACTATACAGCCCGGGGTGTCTTGCAAATAATGTACAGGCAGGGTAATAGAAACAAACAAACAAACAGAATTGTAGATAGAGTATGAGCAAAAGATATGCTATCAGCGCATAACTGAGATAGACCCAAGATAGTCTATAACCCAAGTAATTTATAAAGACGCATTGAAATATGGAGGTCAGTAAATCAAGTCGGGTAATACGTTTATTGGCAGCCATACTTACTTATAACCCAAATAAATAAAGTCGCAACAAAATATGGCGGTCATGTATCTATCTAGATTACCTCGGGATTCTCAAACGTTTGTTAACTTTGACAAAAGATTAATTCTAATGCTGTCTTTGTCTTTCACTAAGCAAATGATAAAGACAGCAATAGACCTAATCTGTTGTCAAAGTTAACAAGCGTTTCAGAATCCCGAGGTTAGAAGGGTAATGTTGTTGTTGGGTGCCACCACTGCCAATTCAGCCAATAGGAAAAGTTCTCACGTGAAAGTGATAAAACATCATTTCCGCTTTCTCTTACTACTGATGTGATATATGCCTCGTTCTCTCTTTATCATTATTTTAATTAGTCCGTTGCTCATATTTTAAGGACAGTAAGAACAGGACAGACAACTCAACGTACAGTATAAATTACTTACAGTATGGTACTGACATAAGTTAATGAATCTAAAAAATAACAATTCTATTAACTAGGTAAATATTTGAACTCAACAATAGATTCTGTAGGCATACATTATATTCACAGATTCTCCCGTATAGAATCCGCACTCAAGACGATCCTAGTACACCATGCAGCAGCCAAATACAACCAAAAGATTCACTTTCTGGCGCGGATTCTCTAAGTTATCCAAATTAAACACTTTTTCTTAGTCCTCGCAACAGCGTCAGAGCAAAGATCTCGTAATGCGGTCTAATACATGGTATTCTGTGTTTTATAAATTTAAGAGTCCGTTAATTTTTAGATGTCCAACTATACAAAAATCATGGCTGACAGGCAACCAATGACAATCACAAGCGAGTAAATTCAGAGCTGCCATTGGTCGAAAAACCCTATAAACGTTTACATAGACATCTAAAGAAATAGACTACATAGGTACATTTACTGCTATGATTTCGATCTTCACAATAGATACAACGTTTAAAACTGCATAAAGCTAATTTAACATTTAAATGCTAAATGCATTGCCACATAATATCATAATCAATCGTGTTCATCGATATTTAAAACCTCGATTACTCGCTTGCAAAGCGAAAACAGTCTACAAAACTGATGTCCTGGATTCAAAATGGCATCTTAGCGCTATTATGTCTTAGAACGAAAACTTCTGAATATCATTTAGTTTATTAGTCGGCATATAAAATAATAAAAACATCTGTATTAGCCTTTAGGGATCCCCCTAAGTATGCTGAGATATCGGCCTACCCTCATAGGGTGATTAGGCCATATCCACCACGTGGCCCAGTGCGGGTTGGCGAATTTACATACGCCATCGAATTTCTTCTCCGGAAATATGCAAGTTTTCCTTCACCGGTATATTCTTACGTAAATTCCAAAGAACTCATTGGTACGGGCCCATTCGTTCGAACCCACGACCCCATTCGTTCGAAACCACGACCCCAATAAAAATATACCTTAGCATTATTCGAATAAAACAGCAAGTTACAAGAGGAGATCCGGGAGATTCAACCTAAATACGAAAGGTTTCAGTTGGCACGACGCGACATCATTTGAGTCAAAATCCGCGGGCTTATCTCGTAACTGAAAGCGATAGTGATAGTGCGCGAGCGGGACCGCGCATAATGCGACTAAGTTGGTATGATCGGGATGGCATGCTCTCGCAATCAGCTAATATCCAATTTTTACCAAATACAGTATAATAAAGAGGTTTCATGAATTAGCGGCAGCCGACTATTAGAGGAGCTTAGATATGACGAAAACATCAGCAGTTTTTGTCAAGCACCAATAAACTATTTTTTTTTATTAAAACGCTGTTGTTTTCGAAATTTCAGGTTTTGTGGAGTTATACCGATTAATTTAGAGATACTCTATCATTCAGATACCACTGATCCAAATCACAAAAAAAAAAGTTGTTCCTATTTTGTCCACAATCATTATGATCTATGTCGCAATGTATAAGCTTTTTGTCGATTGTTATTTGCATTGCACACACAACAAGTTTAGTCTTATTATAAAAACAGTCAAAATATTAACAGAAACTTTACAAACCAAGTTTTATTATGAGCCAACATGCAGAATAGAACAGCCAGAATAGCGCGTGATCGATGCAGATGGCAGAGCCAGGGAGAGAATACCCATTGATGACATAATGAATGCTTTAGACGATGAGGAAGACTCATTATAAAAATTGGATTGCGTCTACACAAATTTAACAATTGTTCTTAAGGTGCAACTTTTCGCACATCGCGCGAAATTCAATTTTTCTTGCGTTTTTTGTCAATTACAGCTTAATTACTCATCGTGGATTTATTGAAACCAATTTTGCGCCAATACATAAGTTGTTTTAAGAAATTACGGGTAAAATGATCACCCAAATAATATTGGTTTAGCTACAAATCTCAATCAGCTGATTTTCATCTTGGTTTTTTTGTTTAGTGAGAAATGTACTTATACTAGCTTTCAACTTGAATTTTTGGTTGGTGTAATTTCTTGATACGACCTCTTTATTGTCGCAAAATTAGTTTTCATGAACCTTCGATGTAATTACTAAATGTTATTACGCAGTAATTGACAAAATCCGCAAGAAAATTTGAATTTCGCGCGCTGAGCGAAACGTTGCACCTTAACGAAATTCTTAGTAATACATTTTTCATCATCTTTATGGACATACGTTTTAGCGCCGAAGGACGAAGGATTTTACACAAATACATGATCATCTTGTGATTGATAAATGGAATAACAATATTGTTAGAGATGAATTAGCAACGCCATCTAGTGGATTTTGATGCCACCTACCCTGAAAATCGCTCATTGGAAATAGACAGTAATTGGGCGTCCGACGACCACGACCACCACCGCGGCCGCGTCATTGTGGGATTTAATCATCAATACACTTACTATTTTGTCCTTGTGTTAGTTAGGGAGACATTACTTACTTACTTAGTATGTTTATTTAAGTTTTATTATTTGTTGAGGTTAGGTTTGATTTATCTACTCGTCCTATTTTACGGTCCTAAATCTTAAAAGATGGCTCTAATCTCTTTACAAATTCCTATCTACGCTTACCATAATAAATTAAATATTATATATCTACAACTCGCCACTAACCTCATATAATTTAGCCATATATATTGAAAACATTAACATATTTTGGCCGCGACCATCGTATCGTTTTAGTACACGAAGGGTCACTTGTAAGTTTTTAGAAGCGTATAGTGAACGTTACGTTTCACTTCGTTCAATGGCTTTGTCAATTTGTGCTTAGTTGAGCTATCTCTAAGGTTGGTTTTATAAGGCCGCTCAGGCGCAGCGTCGCTCTAAGTGACGTGACACTATGTGATTTTCTGCTCCACACAAATGCTTTGAATGTTGAGATATAGTCAAGTAACATGGCTTATAACTTGTCAGATCACGTGTCATGTTGCATAAACGGACCTCGGTCCTTAGTTCAATGGCTTAGTCAATTTGTGCTAAGTAGTCTTCTCGTAAGCATGCTCCGGAGAACTTGACAGCATCAAACTTCATTACTTCACTACTTCGCTAGCGTGCTTAGCTGGCTTTATGTAATAAATTCGAAGTGGCATCGTAGCCCCACTAAAGGCAAGCGTGCGGGTTGTGCGTGCACCATCGCGGCCAGAGCGGCGCGGCCCGCACGCCGCGCGCCACCAGTCGCGTGCGCATCGTGTCCAGTCTTAAATAGACGTCCGGGGCCGCGCCTTCGGTTCTATCTGACCAAAGTCGTTCAGCGAGTGCCGCAGCGCGCGGCCACACCCTCGCATCCAGCCCTCCCGGCGCTACCTGCTCGCTCCACATGCAAGCGGTCCCGCCCTCCACACGCCAGGCGGCCACCGGCCCCCCGCCGCCTTCCGACCCAGGCGGGGGCGGCTGCGACTCCTCGATCCACGGCCGGTGCTCGTACACCTGCTGCCACGACCGGTACGGGCCGCAGTGCCCATCGGAACTATCTCGCCACGACCCGAACCCACAGTCGAGATACCACGCGTCAACATGAGATACGACCGTGCGGAAGCCCGCGTCGAGCACGGCGCGCGACTCCGGCCACCGGCTCGAACCCCACGCCTGCACGCCAAATCGACGCGCGTCTAGTCGCTCGAGATACGGTGCGCGCGTTAGTCGCGACGACCACAGCAGCGTGAGTTCCGGCGCACGCCCGCCGTTCGCACGTTCGAGCGATCGCATCGCGCGCCGCGTGAACTCCATCCACAACTCCATCGGATCTGAATCATTGAAATGTTGCGTCCAACATCTCTCCGACACCTCATCACCGCCCAGATGGAAGATATCGTCGACCTCTGTTAACTGGATGATCTCGGCATAGATACGCTCGAGTAGATCGTACACGTGTGGGTTGCGCGGGTTGAGTTGACCGCAGGGCGGTTGGCCGCAGTAGGCGCTCCAGGGTTCGAGCTCGATGCAGTGCGCCAGGTGTCCGAGGCCGGCGGCGGGGCCCCAACTGAAGGCGCGGCCGACGTGCGCAGGCGCGTCTACTTCTAATAAAACGCGGATGCCACGCGCTCGGGCGCGTTTCACCACCGCTCGTACATCCGCCTCAGTATAAACAGCGCCCGGGCCGTACGCACCGTACTGCGCTAATTGAGGCGCGCTTTTCAGTTGCAGCGGGAACGACTGGGAATCACTCACGTGCCAATGGAACGTGTTTAACTTGACGGCGGCCATAGCGTCTACGGTGCGTAGTAGGTCGGCTACAGGGAAGAAGTTGCGCGCCGTGTCGAGCATAAAACCGCGGTAGTGGAAGCGCGGTGCGTCAGCTACCGTCGCCGCCTCCAGCATGAGCAGCGCGCCCGCGTAAGGGTCGAGCCACGCGAGCTGCGAGAGCGTCTCAAACGCGTGCCTTGCGCCGGCGAAAGAGCGCGCTGTGACGTCGGCGACGAGACTGGCGCCGGCGGGGCGAAGCGCTAGCTTGTAGCTCTCGTCGGTGCCGAGGCGCAGGCGCGGTTCAGCGGAACCGTTGACGGAGACACGTACGAGCACATCGCGCGGCGCGCCCAGTTCGGCAACGGTGCGCGCGCCCGCCGACCGCTCGAGCGCGCGTAAGTCAGCACGCAGTAAGACGAACGCCTCGTCGAGTAGCTCGGAGACAGCGTGTGAGGGCGTCGCCAGCACCTGCAATGCAATGCAAAGTATATAATAACCAGATGTGATACACAGCCTGATTATTCGAAAAAGTCTAGTGATTTTAAGCCGCGAATTTGCGTGCGATATAAACATTTGAACTAGGAAACTTACAATATAAATTTGCTATAGAAATTGCAACGAAATTCTGATATGCCAGGACAGATCAGATCCTGCCAGAAAAGCTCTCCCTTAGAACTGGCGATTTTGCATACCTACTTACTTAGCGACACTTTAGCGACTTACTTAGCTTACAGAGAAAAGACTTCAGACCAGAAATGCTTCTTTCGAGCTGGTTTCGAGAATAAGACAATTTAAGAAAAAGACACCAATCGCATAGACAATTGTGGCCTACCTGCATACGGAATCCGTCAGCGCGCACGGGCACGGCAGCAGTGGCGAGGCTCACGGGCCCAGTCGGCTGCGGCCACAGCTGCGTCGAGGCACACAGCATGTTGCACGTCGGCAGAGACTGCAGCGTGGAGGCCTCCACCGCTGGCAAGCGCTCGCACCGCTCGTTGCGGCATATCCACGACCATTGCGGCTCGACGCCTCTGCATGGACAATATAAAGCTATTCCACTCCAAAATCTGTCAAGTCGTTTGTGCTGCAGAGGTTCACACAAAAGCAGACAAACGTATAACATTGGAAAAACATTGAGTAAAGTTATCTTTCCGGCTTAGTCTGGTAAAAAAATATTTGTTACTAGCTGCGGCCCGCGGTTTCACCCACTATTCTACAGGAACGGTTAAATTTTTCATGATAATAGGAAATAAGCTACCTCCATACCAAATTTCGTCCAAATCCGTTCAGCCGTTACAGAGTTGAACGGCAACAAACAAACTTAAATACTTAGACACAAACTTTCGCATTTATAATATTAGTGTGATGAGTTCGAGAGAATTGTGGAATTGTGTGGCGCATCCCGTTTCCAAATCAACTTTCCACTTTGTCAATCCAAGTGACTTATACAGAAAAACCACCGAAAAGACTGAAGCCTAGACGAAACTTAACCAAACTAACCATTGAGCTATTATGTAGGTATACTATGTCATTATTACGTAGTAGAGGTGACAACGCAAAACATGGCTGTGCCCCATTCAATTATGGTCACTTTGCTACTCAGTATTCTAAGAGCTCGCTGTGATGGGCCGAGAACGCCGCATGTCACGCGCGTCAATCACAAGTATAGAACGAGGCAGTGTACTCACGTGTACATGCCGTGCATGGGCCGGTGGTCGTCGTCCGCTTGCTGGCGCCAGTACAGCACGCCGGCAGCCGAGCACGCCAGCAGCGCTAGCAGCGCCAGCGCGCGCCGCATGCGCCCTACGCGCGTCAGCTGCATCTGCGCGCTACGCCCCAGCGTTTCGCCCCACGACATCGCGATTAGCGGTACATCTGAAAATAAAGAAAGTTTGGTTTAGCTATGGCATTGGGCCAGAAGACTTCCACTTCTGAACAAAGGCGTCCCTCATATGGGTTACGTTGTCATGATCCCCACGGCTTGGGGATTGCAGAATACTGCTGTCCGTTCTGTAATTGTTCTGGTCGCGGCTTTAGGATATACTCGGGGATAGGCTTATAAATACCTATTCCCAATAGACAAAGTGGTCAAAGATGGAAGCCAATACCGTCGATTCTGTTGTATTATTTTCTAAAAGTAAACAATTTTATTTGACATCTCGATGTTGCCATCCTTTTCTCACATACTGAAACGAAAAGGGACGCAGGTAATTTTAGTGATGTCAAATTGTTTTAGTTTAGATTGGTAGCACAGTATCGGCGCCAATCATCATCGTCAGGCAGAAAACGTCCACTGCTGAAACAAAAGTCTCCACCCTTAGACCGCCACACTGAACGACAAGCTGCTATTTTGATCCACTGCCTGGTTCCTGGTTGCCCGCGACTTTCTAAATATCGTCGGTCCATCCGCTGCGTCTTCTAGTTCGAGCGTTTATAATAGTGAGGTATACTTTGATCCGAGTGATAAAAGAACTCGTGCTTGCAATTGTTAAAAGAACGAAATGCAATTGCAAAAACTGGGAAAAATTACGGGAGTGTAAAATGGAAATTAGGAACACGTAAGATGTCGTGGCTCTGAAGTCCGAAACGTCTGGCAAAGGGTACTAAAGGCCTCGCTACATGGCCTGACCTGACATCGTTTGAAAGAGATGGCTATATATAAGTTTCTCGGGTAGCGAAAGGGAGAAGCTATAACCTTAATAGTTTGTTTCTTTTGCTCCCGTGAAATTCAAATCTAGCTGTCCCTTTCACACGATGTCAGGTCAGGCCAAGTATAAAACCCTAAGGAACAGTTGTTCAATCTCGAAACAAAGACAACATAAAAAAGCTGAATTCAATAATTTCAATCTCTAGGAGAAGAACAGTACTTCCTGATCCATAAACTGATTGCATTATCCGAGAGCTTTTTAATTTTCCAGAGAAATGTTTTTCATCCAGATGCACATCGAAACGCATTTACAACTCACAGAGCTCCTAAGTAAACAAAGCAGAAATACCTTAAAGTAAAGTTTTACTGCATGCTAGACTGGAGAGACCGGTGTCTATTTCTGAAGTGAGTTATAAGGTGCCGAGACGTCTTTGCTTTTAGGTCACTTCACTTTGCTGAAGTACCTCACACTTGAGACCAATGCCCACTGGGAGATACGGTATTTATAGTTTTTAACGTGACTGCCCAGAAAAGGGGTTGAAATATTTTCAGACTGTTTTTTTTTGTTTTTTTTTAAATTAAACTAAAGTGACAACCCCTTTACAGTCCAGGACTAAGTCGATGATACACTTATTATTGCATTAAATTAATATTAATTTAGACAAAGACTTAGAATTTCACAAAGCCTAAGTCGCTTTTGTGAATTCAGTCAGATTGAACTAAAATATCCGTATCTTCGAACATCATTTTTACCAGCGTTATAGCGAGTCGTGGGAGAAAATTTGAGAAGGTTCGTCCTATAAGTAGGCAAGCTGAACTTGGGAAACCCTTGTCGTCTGGTCACCGCCTCGTCCAGTACGCACTGCCGCAGCGCTTCCAGTGCAGCGTTTATTTAGTGTATACTCGTAGATGTACAAGATAAATGTGTGAATTCCTTTATTTTGTTCCGCTATGAATTTTTCATAGCAGGTTTGCGTTTGACAACATTCTGCTTGAAGTTAAGCAATGATGTGGTCTAGGATGGAGAAAATGCAAAAACTTAGACCATCACTTCCAACAGACAAAGGAGTCAAACAGGCAAGATCCGCTATCTTCAAACACTGCCACTATTGACCAAATGGCAAATACCAAACCTTTGATTTGCTGACTACATGCTTGTCTTTTCCTCCTCAGCATCGGCTAAAATGATCAACGATCTCAAGCCTTGAGGTTGGACGGATGTTGAGTATGTCAAAGGTCAACATACACGGTGAGGATATAAGCTCACTACAAAGTGGGATCCATAGATCGTTAGACCACCCGGCAGGCTCAGCTGGAGATGGTGAGACGAAATGGAACTGGACTCTTTTGTAAAGCTTTATGGGCTTTGTTGCGACGTGGGACAGAACAGGGTAAAATAATAAAAATCAGTAGCTTGTCCACGCTATTTGCACCTATGATTTGCACGCCTGCACGCCTGATAGAAATTTGACGCGTTATCTTTCACTTTGCTCAAAGTCCTCTGTGACTTTGACAGAAGTGGCGGAAGTGCATTGCGATCCAAATAGTAATAAAACCTCTTGGTAGAGACCATTTATCTAGTACTTCGTATTTCACAGTAGCTAACTGAAGATAATGAAAGTCGGTGAAATACTTCTGCAACACATAGTCTGGTTGTAGGGAATCAAGTGGTTCAAAGAGACCGCACTCACAGTACACAACAAACATGTGAAAAAAAAAATGTTAATTTTTTTATTTCTGTAGCCAAAAACTTGCTTAACTAAAGGTAGGTTGGGATCTTCTCGTAAGTAAAAAATACCTGTATCAGAAGACTTCCCTCTTCCATATGCATGCCGTAACATTTTTATGGTTACAGGTAGAGTTAACTTATAATTTTACCGAAACATATTATTAAGTTTTTAAGTAAATAAATAGAATGATTATTTCTATTGCCAGTAATCTAATTTGGATTGTGGATTTTTGTGTGTGGGGTATGTGCGAGTAAGAGAGAGTGGGAGAATGTGAGCTTGTGTATGTGAGTATAATGTTTGTGATTTCGTGGTTTTGTAGCTTGTTAATTTATCTGAGTTTTGTAGTAACTAGCAGTAATATGATTTTCTGAGTAGAACGCGCTAGATTAATCTCTTTTCATCTGCGCGCGTATGTGTATAGCGCTGTCCTTTTCTCGAGGCAGCTCGAAAGTACTCGAAACCCATCGCATGAAATTAAAACAGGACGGTAGGATTAGAGACGCGCAGGCAGGATTTCTAGGCTCTCAGCAGAAAAGCTTGCGAAGAGCGCTTAGCACATTTAAAAAAATGTGCCAACATCTGATTCACATGATTTAATGCACAGAGAACAGCCGTATATATTTCAATTCAATTTATTTATTCGGACTCTGGGTTATTACAAAACCTCAAATACACAGTTTTCATCGGAACAAATACAGGATTACAGGTTAGTTTTAGTTATAAAATTCTTTGTTTTCAGTGCAGTGAAGCGTAGGCAGGCCTCCCACTTAGTGGACCGACGAATTGTGAAAGTCGCGGGCAACCGGTGGGTGCTAGTGGCACGTTGTCGGTTGGTTTGGCGGTCTTAGAGGGAGGCCTATGTTCAGCAGTGGATGTCTTCTGGACCGACGAATTGTGAAAGTCGCGGGCAACCGGTGGGTGCTAGTGGCACGTTGTCGGTTGGTTTGGCGGTCTTAGAGGGAGGCCTATGTTCAGCAGTGGATGTCTTCTGGCTGGTGAGATTGTTTATGTTTTTTTTTTTTTGATAGCTCCAGCACTAATGAATTTCCTAAAATATAGTTTCATAGTTTCTATCTAGCTGTATATCCATGGCACGAACGCTAGGAGCAAGGGTTTGCAATTATCCTTTACACCGTAGGTTAATTACCGCTCTACCAGAAATCATACAAAATTGACCGCAGATTTTTAGCCATTATTACACGACTGCCCAAGAAGGAAGGCGATTTTTTTTAATGGAAATGTTTATAACATGTGCTACACATATTACAAGCAAATAGTGAACTTACCCCCGAATACTGAAACGTTTTGTTAACTTTGATGATTAAGTCTGTTGCTTTTTTGTCATTTACTTAGTGCCAGACAAAGGCAGCATTAGAATTAATCTGTTGTCAAAGTTAACAAACGTTTCAGTATTCAGGGGTTAGTTCTTTTTTGACGAGGAATAAAGGTGACCAGTTACGAGTCTTAAGCATTATTACGTATCTATCAACAGAATGCACGTAATATATGTAATACAAACAGACCTATTTCGATACAAAACTCATCGATATATTCCATACGAATTGGAAGTATACCTACCTAGCTATGAAATGGAGAAATAATCTATTCGAACAATGTTAGAATAAAATATTGCAGGCATGCATCGCTTGGAAACATGTAAAGAGCGAACAATTTATCTGTAGTTCGATGTAGGAGCAGTCATCGTATTTCCTGAACAAAACGGAAAGTCTCCCGTCAAAATTTCAGTTCCCTCATTTGGCCAACTGTAAATGTAAGTTGGTCGATCTGTAACGTGTATGTAGACCCCAACGTTTGCAATTGGTATAAGTGGTTTGGTCTACGAAGTTGCATATTTAATGGTAGTTCGAAACTGATACATAACTAGCAGTATGGACTTTTCACGACAATTGAATTAACTTCAATTATTATTTATTAATTTTATTTATTTATAATTTATTTCAGACTTTGTCCATAATTAAAAATTTCAAACAAATAACAGAATCAATACAATACAAAAGAAAACAAAAATACATTCAAGCTAGCATTCAACAGCAATACACTCAATAGCTTGTATTTGGGTGTGGATCCGGAATGCTCAATATATGCACTCGTGTCCAATGCCTCATTATTGGGCAGTCCAGATGCATCCGCCAAGCGAACAGCTGCAGGTAACTGTTGCAGCTGCCCCGCACCCGGCGCATCAGGGACGCGATTCGCTTGCGCATAATCGCTGCAAAGCCATCTGTGAGCATCAGCAAACATCCCCGATGCGCTACAGTGGCGCGGCGGCCACATCAGCGCCCTAAATGCGTTATTATGCTTCGTCCTAATACTCGACGAGTAGCGAGAGAACTCGTCATGCTCCTCGCCATGCCAACCGCTCTGGATTTTGTCGGTTTTTCCGGAGTGTTATAGGCTTTTTACTTAACAGTCGGGCTTTTCATAATCTTGGTGGACATTTGTCACACAGCGCCATCTAGCCCCAAACTAAGCAAGCTGTACTATGGGAACCACAATAAAAAGTAGAATACAGAATGCCTGATAGAATACATAAATACTTTTTTTGTTGTTGTATATACATACATATAATACATAGAAACACCCAGACAAAGAACAAATATCCATGTTCATCATAAATTTTGTCCTGGATGGGAATCGAACCCACAACCTACAGCTCAGAAAGAACAGCACAGAAAGTGAAGCTGGCAGTAATTTATAGCGAAAAGTCGTAGATCGGGCTGAGTGGCTTTTTGTAGGTCCACGCGAACGAAGTCGCAGCCAGTAGGTAATAAAAATGTAAAACCCAATGAATACGTTACCCTTTCTTACTCGTACGTATCGCATTAGAAAATCTTAGGTTTCTTTCAGCTACCAGGCTAACATGAAGAATGCAGAAGTAAAATGAATGTAGAAAGGAGTAAGTGAATTTAGAAGGGGTGTATAATCGTGCGTAAAAATAACGTTTGTTAGCTTTGACAACAAGCTTTTAAGGGATAAGCGTGGAGGCGTGCTCGTCGCATCCCTTGCCGGTCCGGTTAGCACACACATGAATATCACTGATGTGTGTGCTTTCAGAACTGCAACTCCACTTAAAGTTTAACTGGTGGTAGGGCCTTATAGTCCGCCTGGCTAGCTACCACCCTTCTGTTTAAGTGTGTCGCTAAATGTCAATTGTTTTGGCACTGACGTGTTCCGGCACTTGTGCAGGAGCGCCAGTTCCCTTCCCCCTTTTACAGCATGTTCTGCTCTCTATCCTGAGACCCTACGGGTGCGAAGATGCAGCTACCGTCATCGGTCGTGAAGGAGCGGCATGGGGGTCAGGGAGACCCGGTGAAACGGCTGACCGCTGGCCGCCCGCAGGACAGTAGGGGACCCGAACCCGGGGATTTCTTCAAAGCTCCGCCCCGGGAGGCCGTCCCGCCATCCGGCGCATAATCCTGTGGAGGTGCTGCCGTGCCGGTGTAGGAGACCGGAGTGGATCCCGGCAAGGCCTCCCAGGGGGGACCGGGGGCCCTTCCGTACCCCATGCCGGTCATTCACTTACTGTATATGGTGACTCATCCCACACACATCTGTTCTTCGTCGCTAGATAGAGAGCCCTACATGCTGTAACTCCTTCAACTCAACTTTAACTCCCAATGGCCAGTAAATCAAGAATGAGCGTTTCTTCAGCGGCCTCCGACTCCACATATCAAGTGGACTTCTGTAACATTCGGGGTATTCATGCCAATTTGAATGAGGTTCATCATCATCTTGAATCTACGAAACCTGCCTTGCTCTTCTTGACGGAGACACAAATTTCCTGCCCTGCCGAGACATCTTACCTCTTATACCCTGGGTACAAACTCGAGCATACTTTTATGCGTCGTGCCGGGGTATGTGTGTATGTCCGGGAAGATGTTTGTTGTCTCCGTCTCAGTGGCCTTGAAGAATGTGACCTGTCCACTTTATGGGTGCGCACGGACTTTGGGGGTAGTACCCGTATCTATGCGTGCCTCTACAGGTCTCATAGCGGGGACGCGGAGACAACTCGGTTATTTGAGCACGTTGCTAGAGGAGCTGACAAAGTATTAGAGCAGCACACTTCCGTTGAGTTAGTGGTTCTTGGTGACTGTAACGCTCACCATGCTGAGTGGCTTGGTTCCAAAGCTACTGATCACGCGGGTCGTGCTGCTTCTGACTTTGCCTTAGCTCATGGCCTCTCTCAACTTGTTACTGGAATAACAAGAATTCCTGACGTTGAGAGTCATGATCCCTCTTTGCTGGACCTTTTCATGACCTCCCACCCTGACCAGTACCAGGTATCAGTTGAGGCACCACTCGGTCATTCTGATCACTGCCTCATCCGAACCTCAGTGCCTTTCTCGGTTCACGCCCATGCCGTTCCCTCTGGCAAGCGCAAGGTTTGGCACTATAGGTCAGCGGATTGGGATAGATTGCGTGAGTTCTACGCGTCCTATCCCTGGGGGCGGCTTTGCTTTTCTTCAGACGATGTTGACACGTGTGCGGACTCCGTCACTGATGTCGTGCTTCAAGGAATGGTATGTTTTATTCCAAACACTGTCGTACGCGTCGGTGGACGGAGTCGTCCATGGTTTAATAAATCCTGCGCGGAAGCTTCGCGTTTGAAGCGTGATGCTTTTAAATCATGGTCCGAAGCTTTCGCCAGTGAAAACCCGCACACACCTGTCTTGAAGAAAAATCTTAACGCTGCCTCTAGGTCCAGTAAAAGGGTGATTGTCGAGGCCAAAGCTGCCCACGTCAGCAGAATTGGCGACCAACTTGCACGGTTCCCATCTGGAAGTCGAGCTTTTTGGTCACTTGCCAAGGCTGCTGAAGGCAACTTTTGTCGGTCCTCTCTACCTGCCATGCGTAGGCCGGATGACACATTGGCTCATAGCGCAAAGGAGAAAGCCGACATCCTTGGTACCCTCTTTGCCTCAAACTCGACTCTCGACGATGGGGGCGCAGCACCACCCACCATTCCGCGGTGTGCGAGTTCCATGCCAGAAGTACGCTTCTCTCAGAAAGCGGTACGGAAGGAACTCATGTCCCTTGATGTGAGAAAGTCGAGTGGGCCTGATGGCATTCCGGCCATCGTCCTTAAAACTTGTGCTCCCGAGTTGACTCCGGTCCTAACGCGTCTTTTCCTGCTTTCATATTCAACCGGATGTGTGCCTACTTCGTGGAGGATTGCCTTGGTCCACCCGATTCCTAAAAAAGGAGATCGGTCTGATCCGTCTAACTACAGGCCCATAGCTATTACCTCTCTACTCTGTAAGGTGATGGAGCGAGTGGTAAACACCCAGCTCCTTGGTTACTTGGAGGAGCACCAGCTCATCAGTGATCGTCAGTACGGTTTCCGTCATGGACGATCAGCTGGTGATCTTCTGGTATACCTCACTCACCGTTGGGCTGAAGCCGTTGAGAGTAGGGGGGAAGCGCTTGCAGTTAGTCTGGATAAGCCTTTGATCGGGTCTGGCACAGGGCACTCCTATCCAAGCTACCATCCTATGGACTTCCTGAGGGGTTATGTACATGGGTTGCCAGCTTCCTTGCTGATCGGAGTATCAAGGTCGTTGTAGACGGTTGCTGCTCCGACAGCATTTCTATCAATGCTGGCGTCCCGCAGGGTTCTGTGTTATCGCCGACGCTCTTTATTCTCCACATCAATGACATGTTGCAAACAAGCAACATGCATTGCTATGCGGATGACAGCACTGGCGATGCACAGTATACCGGTCGTGCTAACATACCTCGTGCCGTTGTTGAAGAAAGTAGGAACAAACTAGTGTCTGAAGTTGAGGCCTCTCTTGAGCAGGTCTCGGATTGGGGTGAACTGAATTTAGTCCAGTTTAACCCAACGAAGACACAGGTTTGCGCGTTCACCGCTAAAAAAATCCCATTTGTCGTCGCTCCTCGGTTTCAGAACGCTCCCCTCAAGGTTTCGGAGAGCATCGGGATCTTAGGTGTTGACATTTCTGCAAATGTACAGTTCCGTGGTCATATTGCAAGTAAGGCGAAACTTGCATCCAAGAAACTTGGTGTGCTCAACAAGGCGAAGCGGTACTTCACGTCGGGTCAAAGGCTTCTGCTTTACAAAGCCCAAGTCCGACCTCACGTGGAGTATTGCTCCCATCTGTGGAATGGAGCACCCAAGTATCAAGTTGAGCCCCTTGATGCATTACAGCGTAGAGCTGTCAGAATTGTCAACGATCCCAAACTCACCGAAAACCTAGAGCCGCTCAGCATGCGCAGAGACATTGGATCTCTCTCTATCTTTTATCGCATTTATAATGGGGAGTGTTCTGAAGAATTGTTCGACCTGGTACCGGCGTCGCGATTTCATTACCGCACCAGCCGCCACCGCTTAAAAGCTCATCCGCATGTGATAGATCTGTGGAAATCGCACACTGTGCGTTTTACGCGATCCTTTTTGCCTCACACCTGCAAATTGTGGAATGAGCTTCCACCAGCGGTTTTTCCGAGTAACTACAACATGGGGTTCTTCAAAAGGGCTGTTAATCGAGTCTTTAAAGGTCGGCAACGTATCTGTGATGCCCCTGGTGTTACAGGTATCCATAGGCGACGGTGATCGCTTACCAGCGGCCCGTCTGCTTGTTTGCCACCTATGGCATAAAAAAAAAAAAAAAAAAAACAACAGATTAATTCTAATGCTGCCTTTGTCTGGCACTAAGCAAACGACAAAGGCAGCAACAGACTTAATCTGTCGTCAAAGTTAACAAACGTTTCAGTATTCGGGGGTGAATCCCCAAGAACCGTTTGGTTTATCTGTCTATCATATCATCAGAAATATTCTATAGAATTTTTTTATTTTGTTAAGTTTTGGTCGCCCTCCAGCTCGTTGGGATGACGATATTGTGAAAATCGCGTTTCCAACCTGGACAAGATTAGCACAGGACCGGGATAAGTGGCGTACAAGAAGAGAGCCCTATGGTCAGCAGTGGGCGATTACGGGCTGAAAATAATGATGATGATGATGAAACATCACTTAGGTCAGATATTCAGCAAAACTGTTGATAGATAAACAAAATGCGCCGACACTATTGGGACATCCGTCCGATATTTCATCATGTTTTCAACAGTACAGTCAGTAAGAGTCAGTCAGTTCAAGTACAGTCAGTGTCAAATAAATGTTAGCGTTCGAAAGTATCGAAATGGCATAATTCCGTTTAGAAGTCCGCAATCACAATACTCAAATTGTTGAAAGCATCATTTGGTAAATATATCTTAGCATCACAGTTTCCAATATTATGTAAGAAGTTCATTATTATGTTTTCAAAGAAAACGTTACAATGTACTAATGGGCATCCGATTCTTTTGACTAGCATAGATACTGTTTTGCCCTGATGCCGGGGCACTAGAATACGGCATCGGTATCCCCTGCCTGTAGTAAGAGCCTACTAAAAGGGGACCTCTGGGCTCGGGGGTGGTTAGAGGTGGGGCTCTAACCACCATCTACCAAAGCGAGCCCGGGGAGGACAACAGCGTCGAGTGGCGGACACTGTTGTAGGCTTAAACGTCTCTCGACAGGTACTAGCTCTCCCGGGAGGAGCTGAAGTGTGGTGCTGAGGGCTCCGGTGCGTTCCCTTGGAGATCCCGGAGCCCTCGGTCAAGCACCAAGGCAGGCCACCGGGGGGATTTAGTGAGTATAATCCCACATAGCCCGGCTGCACCCCAAAGCAGACGGGTATATTGGTGAAGATTTCCACATCGCAAAAAAAAAAAGCATAGATACTGTTAAACATTTATTTGAAAACATAATATCTTAACATCTTACATGATATTGAAGACTGTGTTGTTAGAGTCTATGCAAAAAGAGAAGCGTCGTGGGATGAGGGCGCGCGTGATCTAATTGGTGCCTTGACAACACTGCTCTGTCAATGCCAGCACGAATGTTTTGATGCTTGGTAGGTAATCATAAAAAAAAAATTGTTCACTATTATGCCACGACGATTCTATTTTTGCACAGATTTTAACATAATATTGACCACTTTAGATGCCATAATCCCCACGCTCGGCAGGCAGCTTTGGCATAGCAGAACGCTCAACGTTTACTAAGAGGATGCTACTGCCCAGCTCCATTGGTTTTGGTCGCAGTTTTAGGACATAGTTGGGTTCAATGAATTTATGCCTGCATTAAATATATGTATGCCTTTTCGATTCTATCGACTATCCTGAACGCTGACATCTAATAGTCGCTGACTGTACAATGCGACCCACTTTCAAACTGGGCGACATCATCTTATTTTTGAAAATACTCCCCTAGATTCATTTTTTTCCATCACATGGCCACACATATAAGTACTGTACTGTACCAGGCGAGCATCAACTGCATAGAGCTATGATGATTTTATTCTCTGCCACAGAGATAAACCTATATGTCGAGGTGGCCAAATGGGGGAAGTTAGAAATTGTTAGGATATGTATGTTGTTTTTTGTTGAGAGAATACGCCGTAGCTCCCGAATTCAACTGAACAGATAAAGTGGTACTGTAGTTGCTTGAAGCGACTGGTTAAAGTTCTCAAGGGAACCGCCATCTGTCTTCTGGTCAATATATTCATGATACACGGCTATTCATGCGAATCGTCTAGCGAATTGTTGAAACAAAGTTTGATTAGGATTCACTTGAGGAATGGCAGAGAGTTCATTTACTCAGTTATTGAACCCGTTTCAAGTCAAGTTACTAATGCGCATTCATTCGTTCTTGTTACATTTGTGGAACGACAATGATTTTTCGCTAGTTTATCTTATTGCAATGTGCAAATTGCAAATTTGCAATCTTAAAAATAGGTAATTGATATTAAATCGTACCTAAGAAAACCATTATTTTTCATGCTTCCATTCGAAAAAAGGGTAGTTTGCCAGTAGTGCACCCGATTAGTTCAACCTTTGTGGGTAGTTTTCAACTTGATGATTGCTAGCCCGCCGAGTACTAGAAAGTAACCCTACCACCATTCATTGATGATAGTACTTTGGCGTAACTAAAATATAATCCGAGAACAGTAATTATACTTTGCCTACGATCTGTTATGTACTACAAAGCAGCAGGTAACTAAAGCAACAACAACTCAATCGAATCTTCTAGCATTTGATCGATTACCTGCATAATAAAGTGTCTGCGGCGCCGTGAGGAGCGATCATATATGCGCTATAATGATGCTATACGGCACTCATTGTGAATTCTCATATAGGGACCTATCTACATAAAACCAAGACACGTTGTTGCCATCTTCGACGTATGGTATTGCTTCAAAATATGTTATTTTACCAATTTTACCTAACAAGAGTAACAAGTAAAATTTAAAACAACTTGAAAAGAACTTGTAAGGCCTATTTGTTATTTTTGTAATATTTTCATACGGGGAACAATAGGTACAAGTTGTCTACCGATTAAATAATACGGTCTGTGCCGACAATAAATAAACAGACCTGCCATTCCACAGGAGCCTGACGTGTGCAACTTCCGAAGCTAATTAGACATCTGTCGAAAACGCCCAACTCGGTTACCTTTGTCAAGTGGTAGATGCAGATTGTTGCGAATTGATGGTTTCGATTCAAAGACCTTTCATCATGGGTCTTGCTGCATCTACAAAAAAAAAAGAATTGCCTATGTATATCTCCGACCCTTAAGCTATATCTATACAAAAATTCAGTTCGATTTCAGAGATTTCAGTGGAAGTGAAAAGCGAGCGAATGAAAACAAAATTTGTCATCCAAATCCGTCCAGCCATTCTCATGTGATGCTTCGTCATATATGTGCCAATTGATTTTTATATATAACGTGTCTCAGACTGCTGCAAGAATATTAAAAGGTATATATGTACTCATCATTATTACCAAATTTTGCTATGGGAGCAATCCTGAAATCGCGAAAAAAACAGATGTCCCATACATTTTGCCGAGTTTCGTTGAAATTTTTCTATGGAACTGCTGTTTTTTTTTTTGGAACAGCAAAAGACTTAATCTGTTGTCAAAGTTAACAAACGTTGCAGAATCCCGAGGTGTGTTAATCTTATTAAAGTGAATACTTAATCTTATTTTTGGCCATTATTAGTGGGACTAATATGAAGCTATAAATAGAGATGATATTCAATGCCAGTCCCGTAGCAAATTATATTACGCGAAGGCTTCCGATAGTCCCTCGGGAGTGTTGTAGTCCTCGAGTTTTAAATGTCAAATGAAGCTTAGTGCCAATTTGTAGGGCTTTAGTGACTTAAGTGGGATATCCGGCGCCTGAATGCACTTAATAAAGTATTGATATGTCGTTTTTATATCCATTACTTTTTTAAATAGTATATAGCTACCTTAGCTATTGTTGCAGTTATTAAATTCCGACAGAAAGTCAAAAATAAATTCAGCATAGTTTTCCACGGTGTAGATAACATATTAAAAATCATATAATTCGGATAATATTTAGGGTTGGGTATCAGTCTATGCTTTTTGTATCGACAAGATCTCGTTTTTTCAACATATTACTGAATGTATCAGTCGGTCTTTAGCATGTATTCCTCTATTTATATTATATATAAATTTATTTATTTTATTTTATGTTTCTCTATTTTGACGAAGAATAAGTAAGAAGAGTATTTATGCTTCTCTTTATCCAAAATGAAAAAAAAAACCCCGACGGCTAAATGTAGGTTATGACAACGAAATAATATATGTATGGAATCCAACGATACCTGTCAAAATCGATGAAGCAGTTTAGGCTATAGGAACCTTAGACGAAGTGTGATACAAGATCCATGATAGGAACACAAACGAATATATATGTATACTTGACACTGGCAAATGCATAAGACGTGCGACGCCAAAATCCTCTTATGAGGAAAAAAAAAAAAACATAAATGAGAGTTTTGGCGGGAACGTGAAGAATTCATGTCACGTCATTTTATTATTTTCCAAAACTTGTGTCATTTTGAGTGTTAATGTGTAAAAACGGTGAATTTTTACCTGTTAAGTGTTTGTGAACATGCACGTGTTTGTGAATTTTCATATTGCTTCCATAACTCTAAGAAGAAGGCTCTAGTCAAGTTTTCACCACTTTACTGGGGCATGACTTGGACTTGACCGTGACTTGATTTGCTTGCCTTTGACTGTGACTATGACTTCTTTGATAATATTTAATAAAATTTGAAAATATATATGTATACTTGACACTGGCAAATGCATAATCCTCTTAGGAGGAGAAAAAAAAAAACATAAATGATAACAGACTTTATATAAATACTTACATACACCGCAAAAGCATTACCATCCTTCATGTGCAAACGGGTAAAAAGATATCCACCCCATACATAAATAAATAATTTGAGAGTACTCGTATCTCTTCGTTTCAGTTGAAATTTCAAGGCGGCATGAAAATTTATTATTTTATTTTTATAGTTAATTCAAACGCTACTAGAATTCACTACGCTATTCACTAGGAATAATAACTCAAATGTTTATATTATTGCGGTAATTGATATTGTCCGAACCAATTACCACCACACACACCACATTTCAAATCGACGTTAATATTCTTGTGAAATGCTACTGCAAATACCTAGAACCGTATTCTAGCAACACCGAAGCTACATTTTATCAACAATAACTTTGACAGAATCAGTGTTGTCGACTGTTTGATTTTAAATGTTTATTTGGCGTTTTTCGTTGACAAAAACTATTGTTTTCCCCGACTGTCCAAGACGGAGGGTTGTATTTTTGGGGTGTAAGTGTGTTTCTATATTACCTCCTGTAGCCTGAACGGCTTGACCAATTTTGACAATTGAGGTGTCGCTGCATTCCTGTTTGTGTCCGGAATGTCATAGGTAGTTTTGCAATCGGGTTTTTTATTTTTTAAGAGGCTATATCGCGCAGATGAAAAGAGATGGCTTTGCGCGCGCTAGTCAGAAAAGAAACCCAGATAATTGTTAATTATAACTAAACCCAATCAATCAAAGTTCTGTTCAATGCTTGCCTAGACATTTTTATTACTTCGCTAATAGTGTAATAATCACTTGAATATACACTAGGGGTTCCAAGCGCCAGCGAAACGTGTGTAAATCGAGGTCTTTTCAATGTTTTTTTATCAAGAAAATGTCATGTTCATCAATCAATCATGTTTTCTCTTTTGGCTATACTAGACGACAGAACCAAAATAACATAACTCAAAATAAGATTTATAATCTGCATAAGTAATGAGGTGCACTTGAGGAGCAAAGGATTTTTTTTAAAAAATAATACAGCTTTTAGTGAAATGTTGAGTGTCTCCCAGAGACTGAGTCTATTGGGTTGAAAAAAACTCGGCAGATCATTTGGTGGCCCACTGCCGATTCAAGAAGGTCGCCTGAGTTTAACCGAAGCTTACAATCTGATACGATAATAATGATTTATTTTCTCTTAAAAATATATCGTATGCTGCAAGAATAAGACCCGTAAAACTTGCCTGTAATATGAGTTGATTGCTTTGCGTGACGTAAAAGTCGACGCCCTGTAAAGTTCAGCCAACTTTTGGTTCAAACAGTAATAATACTTTGTCAAAGTAACTTCTTCCCGAGATGTATTGTGATCGAGGATTTAAATTAATTTTTGATTGTGACAAGGTGTTTGGTTTAGGTAAACAGAAAGTAAACAGTTATCGCGCAAAATTGCTAATCATTCGTTAGAAATGCAATGAATATGTTGAATAATGATCATTATTTCGACTAGCCTTGTGGCTCAGAGGGAGTATTTCCGCCTTCTGAGCTGTAGGTTGTGGGTTCGATTCCCACCCAAGACAACCATTATTGTGATGAAGTTAAGGATGTTTGTTCTTTGGCTGGGTGTTTCTATGTATTTATATTTATGTATTCTATCAGTTATCTGGTTCCAATAGTACAAGCTTGCTTAGTTTGGAGCTAAATGGCGCTGTGTGTTAAAAATGTCCACCAATATTATTATTTATCTCAAAACAAGATCACAATGCTCCTCTGATGGTCTAGGTCAGGGGTCTCCAAACTACGGCCCGCGGGCCAAATACGGCCCGCCACTGCCATCAATCCGGCCCGCGACAGCTTAAGACTAGTGTCATCAATCTGGCCCACGACAGCCAATGTTTTACTGTTGTTACTATTGCTGTGATAAGTTGAATGGAAGAGAATGAAAACACAGAAAGCTAATTGATGTTTGCTTAGGTGGGCAGAAAAATTAAAATTGTTATGGCCCTTGCAACATACCGAAAAAAAAATTATGGCCCCAAGGCTTCAAAGTTTGGAGACCCCTGGTCTAGGTGAACAATTAGAACGGATTTTGCGAAATTCTACCTCTAAAGAACCTCCAAAGTTTGTAAGGAATTTTTAAAAAAAACTGAGCCTATGAAACTAGGTTTGTGTAATAAGCATACAAAATAAATAAAGCCATGACACAGGATTTTTCAAAATCAAAAAGGAATGATTTGGGGTGTTTCATTTACTGTTAGCGTATGCGAGTGAAGCCGTGCGGGCAAGTTAGTATTATAATTAGATGAATAATTTTTGTTAAGTGGCCACAATTAAATGGTTAATCGCAATGTAAAGATCCTCACCCGTAGTACATTTAGCTCAATGGCAAAGTAATTTAATCGTAATGGGCATGTTGCTTGCTATCAAGTGCACGTTTTTCTTGTCTCGCCGCTTAAAAACGTAACAGTGTTAAGTAAATCCAATTAGATATTCAGTGTCAAGCATGTCTAGAATCTAAGTGTAGGTACTTAAGAAGTTTGGGCGCCAACGTGTTTTTTTTTAAATATATTGCTGCTTTGTATTATTTTTCAAGCCTTGTGATGTCCTATTATTAATGTGAAACAGTAAAAGTAGTGGAATATTATCTCGAAAATCGTATAAAGTGGCAAAACGTGTTTTCGTGTTGTTTCCAAAACTACGTAGAAGGTTCTAGTAAATCTTCCACCACTTTACGGGAGCATGACTTGGGTTGGACTTTGATTAAAATTGCTGATTATGACTGGTTTCTATCGTGAAATATAACATAAAAATATAACACAAATATACGTATAAAAATAAGTACGTTCAGAATTTCAATGTTAAGAATACATGTTTGAAATAAATAATTTCAAAATACCGAATGGTTTAAAATACATTAGCAAAAAACCTTAAAATAAATGTTTAATATGCTAAGGCTGGGTTGCACCATCTACAGTTAACTTTAAACTACTGTCATAACTGCAGTTAAAACTTCAGTTAAGCAGAAATGTGTTGCACCATTTAACTATGGTCAAAATGACGTCATTACGTAACGGATACATTAACTACGCAAGATTGGCAGATTAAAGTAAACATTACGATTAAAAGCTGTTAAACAAAGCCTACTCAGTTTACAGTAACTTTAACAACAAATATGATGGTGCAACACATGAGGGCTAAGCTTCGTGGTTAAGGTTAAAGTTATAGTTAATTAAGGCTGGGTTGCACAATAATCCGAGTTAAAATTACTATGATTAGTTAAATTTACTATAACTTCAACCATGAAGTTAAGCCAGCATGTTTCCGTCATTTTGACCATAGTTAAAATAGTACAACATATTTCCGCTTAATGAGAGTTTTAACTGCAGTTATGACTTCAGTTTAAGTTAACCTAGATGGTGCGACCCGACCGTATTAAACTATAACAGTAACTTTAACTGGGATTATGGTGCAACCCAGCTTTAAAACATAACCGCGATATGATTAAACATGACACTGGTTAAAATGCGTGGAGCCAAAAACAAGTAAAGGGACACAAGTAATATTATTATACTCAACTGCAAAGTGTAGCCTACTTAGTGTTTCGGACAATCAGGAATCTAACGACACCTCACTCGTCACAATCGGTCAAGCCGTTTAGGCCGCAGGAGGTACTATAAGAACACACAAACATACACCCCAAAAAAATTACCCTCCTTCTTGGGCAGTCGGATAAAGAGTGCGTAATGCTTCATGTCTATGACCCTTTGCATATCTTATGCTAGAAGTACAGGATAAAAGTTATGGGGCGGGTAAAAGTGCTTGAACTGGCATTTACATTACAGCCGAGTTCCTAGAAATATTCTTACTGCGCAGCATAGAGAAATGATACTAAGAGTGCTAATGTCCATAGAAAGATGTGTAACCCTATTGTAGTACTGATAAGGACGTAAGATGTCGCTAGTGCTTTAAGCTGGGACATGATCGTCACAATTTCGTCGCAACTTGAAATTGTAGCCCAAGCTAACTCATTAGTAACGGTATGAAGAAAAGACGCTACTTTTTATGAATATTTTTGCATTAAAATTATTAATTTTATATTTTATTTGCAAAACTTGCTTGTTTCTCAGGAAATGGCGATGAAAACATTATTTTTGGAAACATATTTTTTACGTCGTAATTTGCAAACTAATTTAAACTAAACCTTAAATAGCGGACAGATACCAACTCTATGTTTCTATATTGATATGATATGATATATGATATAATTCATTGTTTTCCACTAATTCTTAAACTGCACATGTATTTTTCTGTGTTAATGTTTATATATATATTTTTATTACATAATTATTTTTTATTTCATATATATATACTTATATTATTTGTAAACATATCATTTAGTTTATTTCTTTATAGTACCCATATATACACATAATAATAATAATACGATTTGTTTCTACCTACTTAAGTAATATGTTTAGACCTTTTATTGGCTGTACTATGTTTGTTTTAGATTATTTTTATATTATGATTCTGTGCTGTTGGTCTATTAATAAATAAAATAATAAAATAAAAATAATATTAACCACTAGCTGTTTCACGCGACTTCGTTCGCGTGGACCTAAATAAAGTACCCTATGTCCGTCCCCGACCCTTAAGGTATATCTTTGTACAAATTCAGCTCGATCCTTTCAGCCGTTTAGCCGTGATAACGCGACAAATATCCAGACACACAGTTACTTTCGAATTTTTAATATTAGTTAGGATATTTTCACCGGCTTCTAAAGCGGTTTAGACATAAGCTGAATAAAAAAAATAGGCTATCTAGTTTTAAGCAGATTTTTTGGGGTTACACTTTTTTGTACAAGATTGTCAGTCTTCTCTTGTAGATTTTCTTTGCTGCGCAGTTACAGCGAGAGCAAAAGAATACAAAACTACAAAAGTAATTTCTGTACTCCATTCCACGTAGCATGGTGCAGGAGACACGTGGTTATTTACCGAGTTGGAGGCACTTGAACAAAATATTCCTATACTTCGGTCACATGAGGAATCCAATGACAACCACTCGTCGACATCGGTCAAGCCGTTTAGGCTGCAGGAGGTACTATAAGAACATACAAACACAGATGCCGAAAACATTACTTATTCTTGGGCAGTTGGGTAAAAATAACGCTTCAAATAAAGCTCCCCATATATTAGGATTTCCTGTGTCGGGTGTGACTTGAAACACATACAAAGATAGTTGATAGAGACACCTGACTAAAACCCGACCCGGAACAAATTATAATTCATTATTCCAATATATGCCCGGCCGGTGATCGAACCAGGCACCTCCTACTCAAAAGACGCGCTACCATCGAGCCATAAAGGTTACTTATGAGGTTGTACTTATGAGTTTTGTTTAATGTACCCGAGTTACCAGACGATCTGAGTGACTACTCACGTAATGGTAAGCGTCACGTTTGCCCATACCAGTTTCATGCCACCCAGAATTGAAAACACCCCATGTACATCCTATGATTTTTCGTAGTTTAGAAGTTATATTTTTTTTCTTAAGGATTTGCTATATGGGCGGCTTTTAAAAACAAACTTTTTTTGGATGTATTTTTCGATGGTGTTTATCGGATTATCCTTCGTCCCTTATAGATTAATCTATATAAAAAATATTCATATTGAAAATACTTTAAAAAAAAACATAATTCTTAAGCTAAGAAAAATCATAGGACATAGAAATTAAGATATTCTTCACGAAAATACCCCATAATTTCGTGAAGAATATCTTAATTTCTCTATGGTATGAGGAACCTCGGATTTGGGATTGACGTCACCGTTTGGACCAAACTGTACAAGTGTACATGTAGGGATACGGTAAAATTTATAAGCCTAACACTTTGGGTCCTGCGTTCCTGCCATCCTGAATAATGTTTCCTGACATCAGGGTACAAAAGCAGGTGGATGCGTGTACATAAATCTCTTATTACCCTCAATCTGGGCAGATAATGAAATGGCGGGGATCCGAATTTATGTGCGTTTTACAAATGTTCTATGGGCGAAAGGACTGCCCTTTAAGGCTTATCTGTATCGTTACTAAGCTATGATGGGTTATAAGGCCAGGCGAATAGTGTTGTGTTGGATTCCTGATGAATCCTTTAACCGTAGTCTAATGTCAATATTTACAAGGCACACTACGGGTAAAGGTACTTTAGGACATGGACCATGCCATTTTGAATTTCGAATAATATTTTCTTGTTTCATACTGTTACGTAGGCGGGTTTAATTTTTTTATACAGCATATCAAGCATAGCATAGCTCAGCACTGGGGGAAACGGGTTCAACAAAGCATGTTTTTAACCGACTTTAAAAAAAAAGGAGAATGTTCTCAAGTCGAAAGTTTTTTTAATGGTCGTTACCTCAGAGCTCCGTCATTTATAAACCGATATGGAAAATATTTTTTTTATTTGAAAGGATATACTTCTAAATTCCATATCTGTGTCGTTGTATTTGAATACAACGAAGTCTCCAAACCGCAAGAAAGCTTGATTTCCATTGAGAACTGGGCAAACTGTAGTTTAAAATATGATACATATATTAAAACTTTTTGTTCGTGGCTTTAGCTAAGTAGATAAGCTTTTGGTTTTTACCCCACTGCCTAAGAAGGAGGGTATGTTTTTGAGGTGTATGTAAGTATTTACGTATGTAGTATGTTGGCTATATATATGAGTTTCTGGGGAGCGAAGAGAAAAACTATAACCTTAGTAGTTTGTTTCTTTTGCTCTCGTGAAATTCAAATCTAGCTGTCCCTTTCGCACGATGTCAGGTCAGGTAATGTATAGCCACTTTAAGCTTACAACTTAAGAATACAGTATACCGCCGTCTCGTCCATACAAAAAGCGTAGTCTGTTCCCCCCAAAACGTTATTCGATTTCGATGTTTTTTTAAGTTACCTACACCGTGAAAAACTATGCTTGTATGTCTGTTTTTTTTTAATCTGGCAATATCTTCTTTGGCACTTAAAGCTTTAGGGGGTGATAGACTACCCCTTAACGCTAATTTCATCAAAAAAATCACTAACTCTCTCTATCGCACGCACGAGAAACAGAGCGACAGCTATACAATTTCAATTATCGAATGCACCAAAACCTCGCGGAACGGCTATCCTCTTAAGGTGCAACGTTTCGCTCAGCACGCGAAATTCAAATTTTCTTGCGTTTTTTGTCAATTACAGCTTAATTACTCATCGTAGGTTAATGAAATCTAATTTTGCGATAACTAAAAGATTGTTTCAAGAAATTAAATCAACCAAAAATTCAAGTTGAGAGCTAGTATAAGTACATTTCTCACTAAACCAAAAACCAAGACGAAAATCAGCTTATTGAGATATGTAGCTCAACCGATGTTATCTAGGTGATCATTTTACCCGTAATATCTAAAAACAACTTATTTATTGGCGTAAAATTGGTTTAAATAAATCCACGATGAGCAATAAAATTTGAATTTCGCGCGATGAGCGAAACGTTGCACCTTAAGAGGGTTCAACAGATAAAGACCAAATTTACATGCATAAAAACCAAAGACAAACCGGAAACTCGAAGACATAAACGGATTTACGCAACTTTAGACCGAAATTTGACATTTCTAAATGCCATGCGTGTAGTGATTGTCGCCACATAGTGGTTCCGCTATTACATTATCCTTAAATTAAAGTAACACGAAAATGTCAACACTTTCCCTCCAGGATCAAAGCTTTAACGCAATAACAATATAGTTGAAAATCACGTGGCATAAAGTAAGAATCTATTTTATGAGAGATGAAAATGGATGTTGTTCTATGATAGATAAGGTGTATATTTGTGTGGCGATGAGTGCGAAGTGAATTCAGTGTTTTACGTACCCTGGTTGTGGCGGCGTCACGGGGCGAACACGGTCGTAGTAGTGACTGAAAATGCCAAGATTGGCGCGCAACATGGGGTGCAATTGGAGCCAATGTTGGCGACGCGTGTATGTGTGAGTGTCAGTGAACGTATTTTCAGTTCATATTAAACGTATCGATCAGACACACGCTACGTTTTATTTATAGACTAACTGTTTTTAAAGGTAAGAAACTAATAGATGATTAGAACTTTAGAATTAATTTTACACTTGGTTAGTCGGAGGGATAATAAAAATAAAGCATGGTCGAACTCAATTCCTGAGGCTCGTAGTTGTATCCAAAGTTGTCTCGCTCGTGTGTTTTCGACATTGAAGATATAGATTGAATCATCATCATCATCAATCGATTTAGAAATGTGTTCGATTTGAATTTTAGTACGTTTTTGTCCACGCGCATTCTTCGGGGTACCCGTGGACATGGCGCAAGCAATGCCACGATAGCTAATTTAAATGTATTCGATTTTATCACTAAATTTCTAAATGCACTATTTTGACAGCTTTGCGTTTGACCACACACTCATATGATGTTAACTGACGGTTTGATCGAGGATGATCAACACACCTAACATGGAATGGGAACTGGTCAAGTGAGGCAATCGGAACACACTGTTAGGTGGTTGACAACAGATTTTCAACTTGAAGGTGGTAGCTAGCCGGCCGAGTACTAGAAAGTACATCATCATCGTCATCATCAGATGTTTTCGTGATGACTTCAACGCACCTTCAACGGTAACTCGAGCTCTTTAAGTTTTCCAAATGGACCAAAACACACTTGCATTGCAATTCCACAAGGGCCGCATGCGGCTCGTGCAAATTATTAACTGCTTACTAGCTTATTAACAAGAACGTCACAAATTACTTTCAAAGTAGCAATACTCAACAAACTCAAGAAACTTTCAGTCGAAATGCCAGACATCAGTTCACAGGCAAGCATTATTCATGGGCCAGTCGCCAACTATGGCCAATGTTTGTCAAAGTAAAGGCGGGCGGGAACCGGCAGTCACTCAGTCGGTTCTCGCGAAAGGCGGAGGACGCTTCCCGCCCAGCGTCAGAAGTTATTCGATTGACGTAAAGTTCCGAAAGCCACGAAGTTGGACTGAATTCACTTTTAATTTATATTAAAAGTAAAATAGATATACCTAAAATTAGACAGGTGTGTTTTGAAATGAAAGAAACTTGGTCAACTTATTATAAAAACTTTTAAATATATGAATAGTGCAAGTGTTAACTAAATAAATAGTTTTTGTGTAGAGCAAATTTTTTGTTTAATGGTGAGTACTTGTAATTTTTAAATAATGGTTTTGGGTTGTATGTTTTTATAGGAGTTGTATATTTATTACCGCCCGTAACTTACACGGCTTGACCGATTTTCATTAGTGAGATGTCGTTAGATTCAACTTATATCTCGTGTCATAGGTACATTTTGCAGTCGGTTTGTTTGTTGTTTTTTTGTTATGTTTACTTCTAATATGTTAATACTTGTTAAGAATACGATATAAATAAGTGGCTTTTCATATCGTTGGAAATTAAATTCCGAATTTGTTTGTTTTTGAATTTGTTTTTTTATTTTGCTTGTGCTTTATATTTATAATATAATATCGTGAAAAAAATTCTTAAACGAAGAACTATAAAAAAATACTTACTTTTAACATACGTAAGTAGGTTTTTTTGTATGATTTGACCGAGATTTCAAAAATTCTCAAAATAAAAGGCGGGAGGAAGTCCACCACTGCTTTATGAAACTCTAGATCTCAGATAAATTAACAAACTTTTCGAAGATCGATTGAAATGTCATTTTGTTCTATGAAATTAAGTTCCATTGTGTTTCATTCATGTTTTGTTTAAATATGGGTTATGAAAAATAGGACATGTCAATCCAGCTTAGCTCCACACAAGTGGATGTTCGCCCTTTCTCAAAGCCCTCCATGTGACTTTTTTTGTCAGTCTTTGGTCCAGAAAAAAGTAATCGCTAAACGTACCGCCTTATCATAGTCAAGTTATGCGTCACTTTAGTAAAGTCATGAAACTTTCACATAGTTTAGTTCACCATCAAAAAACATGTGTACTTTTATTAAGCGAAGTTATAGCATTTGGGACGACTCAAGAAATGGGATGAGACACATGGGGCGAAGACGGAACAACCCTAAAAACGTTTCTCGCGAACCCAGAACCGCGACTTCAGAGAATTAATTTTTGATGATTTTTTCCATAAACTCATTTCGTAATGACCTAATTTGAACAAAACTCAATTTTAACTTCAGCGAGGGCTGTCTAGGGGCATATCATTATAAATACACAATTTTTAAGGTTCCGTAGCACAAAAAGAAATTGTTTGTTATAAAGGAAAAACCTCAAGAAAAATGGTTATTTTCGTTATTTACTCTTTCGCCGAACAAAAATATAATAAAATAAAAATCAAAATAAAACATTGGTAATGGTATTCTAAAGATAACCGATTATCATTTTTTTTTAATTTCCTCTAAGTAATTTTTTAATTATATGTTGTTGAAAAAGTGAGGACGCAAGCGCTGATTTAGGAAGGCCTCATTAATAATGATTATCTTCAAACAGTTACAAGCTTCGGACTACAGCTTCACGAGTAGACAACATTTATGAATTTCCCTAATAGTCATCATATAGCGTCTGTTTATGAGAAAGACTGAGTTGACCGAGCGAAGCGAAGGTCTCAGAGTTTACTGGGACAAATCGGCATTTGTATGTATGTTTGTGTGTATATTTGTCCGATGATAACTTGCGAACCGTTGATCCGATCTTCATGAAATTTTGTAGGCAAGTAGTTCATTTCAATACAATTTTTAAGTTCGAATATGAGCTGAATCGGTCCAGGGGTTGTGAAGATATAGGGATCGCGAGGTCTCAGTTCGGCGCGAACTACTAGATTAATATAGCGTATAGTAGTAGGCTTAGTATGATTGTAAACCTTGACGTTGAGCGTAAAGCGAGTAGTTATAAGGCTATTGAAACATTCTAATTCTATTGATTAATAAAAGCTGCTAAGCCGCCTGCCAAGCGTGGGGATTATAGCTCCCCCTCGAGGGGGAGGTCTTTGTGTACGTCTTCTGGCTGATGATGATAAAATGCTTGTAATAATGGCGATTTATATTCAGTTTTCGCGTAGCACTTCGTAGACTTCCGCGTAGCAGCGTAGAGGCGACTTGCCTCAGTCGTTCAAAAGTTCTAGAACGAATCTCTCTAACGAATCCTCGAACATTGCCTTAACCCCCGAATACTGAAACGCTTGTTAACTTTGACAACACTAAGTAAATGACAATTATCTATTGCTGCATTTGTCATTTACTTAGTGCCAGACAAAGGCAGTCTTAGTGCCAGACAAAGGCAGTATTAGAATTAATCTGTCGTCATAGTTAACAAACGTTTCAGTATTCGGGGGTAAGTATCGCGCTTTAATATTTTTTCCACTGCGATGTCTCACTCTAACGTGGGATTAAATGCTCCCACGGCTAGAATGGTGCTAAGACAGCCATTGTTGACATATTTGGTGATCACAAAGACTTTGAGGACTCTGACTATCTGATCAATAATGATAATAATTTTTGACGTTTATGTAATAATAATTATATTTATAATTATAGTACCTCGCTATATATTATTGCATGCTGTCCTCATCTGTAATTATTGTGACATTTAGTTCTATTTTATTTGCGTACATTTTTGACATTGTATTGGTGTGCACAATACAAAATATAACTTTATTATACACTAAAAGACAATAAAACTTAAATATAAACAATAATAGAAAACCACAGTGTAGGTAACTAAATACATAAATAACGACTTGTGTTTACGCTTTGGAAATTCACACTGAGTTATTTTTTATTGAAGATATATTTTTTTGTTACTGAGTATTGTTATTTTTTTGTTACAAAAAAACATAAGTTTTTGTTCGAAAGAGAGAGAGAGAGAGAGAGAGCGAAGTGCGTGAGAACGGCCTCAAACAAATGAATTAGCATTTCGTTTTAATTCTTCCGAACTAGATTAACAAACACCAATCGGAGTGCTCATTCATTCGGAAACTTCGGCATTCGTTGGAATTCCATTTAATTAGTGTTATTGTTTTTCTTTAGAACTCAACAGTTCTTAATTAGGATAGGGCTACACCGCAGGCACGGTTCGGGGTTGGCCAAGGCAGGCTTGACGCACTGCGAAAGAGGATCATAAAGTCTTCTTAAGGCGTCAAACAGTATCAACGAATCTCTAGTATTGTTCTGCTACAATATCGCGTCAAGTAAGATAAGATAAGATAAGATAACTCTTTATTGTTCACACAACATTACAAACATTTAAAAGAAAATAAAGAGGCTTAAAAACGAACAATATAAATAAACTTGTATTCCTCTATATGTGTGTGAATGTAAAACTTTCTTACTGTGGCAATGGAAGACGCTGCCTTGTGCTTTAGCCTTTTTTTTTTCACAGTTTTTTACTAACGCAAAAGTCAAAGCTCAGTCATTTGTATTGTAACCTATTTATATTATTGGAGAGCAACGAGTTTTGGGATTTTGCTACTTAAACACTGTTTTAGACTGGTTGTTTACAACATTACTATTAGTACTCAAATTTCAATCGAGGTGATGGATTTCAACTTGCCAGTGCGTGGAATCCAGTGTTAGATGCCCTGATAAGTAAAGGTACGCGTCCACAATGTGACCAAAATACAATGCGTAGTGATACTGTGAGTGTGTATTGTCGAGAGTTGCAATCGAGTTCTAGTACCAGTGGTACCCGTAGCAAAAGACTGAGAAAGGGGGTAGATCGGTTTGTCTGCTCCTAAATTTCGTAACTTTTTTATCATCCACCCGCATCTTCAGTCTACCCGTGAACATGGCGCATGCAACTGTGCCGAAATATCGGGAACTCAACAAAAACAATAACCGTGGTAAATATCCCGTGAGTACTAATAGTAATTTTGCTACTTAGCTTGCCGTTTGCGGTGTAGCCCTGGCCTTAGCTTTTCTTATCAGTTGGATCACGCACACTTTGACATTGAAATATGGTAGGGGAAACGGTAGGATATAATTAAATTGAAATAACTAAGTACCTACTAAGATATTTTCCTGATATGTTTGGAGGGGAGGTAGATTTAAAGATAGGAAAGATGGTATCTAAAGTAATTTAAGTGGTGGCTTTCCAGGTTGATTTATCAAAAATGAGTGATTATTACTTAGATATGTCATCTAAAAAAGGTATTCTATTTCTTAGGAAAATGATTCTATTATATTTTTTTAAATATTTTATTCATTACACAGTTACATTTTATTTTTAAGAAATTGAGTACCGCAAAACTACAGTAAGTTTGTCGCGGCATCCACATTCGCAACGCGCTGCCATAAAACACAATAACATAAAAAAAATGAAAACTGACTTACTTACTTACTTTATACTTAAATAAAATTATTTCATCTATAAATTAGTACAAATATCTTAGACAACAAAATAAGCAGGCATCTTTTATCCCACAGACCCCCGAATACTGAAACGTTTGTCAACTTTGACGACAGATTAAATCTATTGCTGTCTTTGTTATTTGCTTAGTGCCAGACAAAGGCAGTATTAGAATTAATCTGTTGTCAAAGTTAACAAGCGTTTCAGTATTCGGGGGAGAGTGACATAGGTACGATTCTGACTCGGGCGCTGTTCACGTCTCACTAAACCAGTTCTAGTAGGCCGACGTAAACATCGATTATACAGAATGTTGTGAATTGACTCATCAATATATTATTTGTTATTGAAATTCTTTACCGCAATAAAGTTAATTTTGGCACAGCGAAACAACCATCCGCGTTTAATACCTATAGACGCGCAACGCAGGAGAGAAGCCGGGAGTGATCTCTGTCACATTCACTTGTTAGGTTGGATGAAAAAAAATCAATTTGTATAACAAATTTTACCTTTTTTTACCCGACTGCCCAGAAAGGAGGGTAATGTTTTGGTGGTGTTTTTAAGTGTGTATGTAAGTAGCCGTTTAGACTATATATGTTAGTGTGTTACTATATGACACCCTATCATATAGTAACACAATAACATATATAGTCTAAACGGCTACTTACATACACACTATATATATACAGTATACATATATAGTCTATATAGCCTAAACGGCTTAACCGATTTTGACGAGTGAGGTGTCGTTGGATTCGTATTTTTACGTCCCGAGTGATAGGCTACTTACATTTTGCAGTTGGGTTTTTTGTTTTTCTTTTAATAATGTTACTTGTTAAACCAGGTTACATCCATAATGAAATTGACGATTTTTCACTTATTTTGTTACAGACGCATGACAACATTTCTTTCAACTTTATGTTGATAAGGAGTCTCTGAAAATCCACATTACAGAGCAAAAAAAAACTAAACAGAGAAAAAAAAATTGATGCCATCATTTACTGGCTGTAACTTATCGAAAAAAAGTCAAAGAAGTGCAAGGGAAAGCGCATTTGTGATTCTATTGCGTCGCAAGGGCGCTGACTAAAAACAGAACACTAAATTCAAACATTAAAAAGTTGAAGCGAGAGACGCGTGTTCGGTGTTGCCTGGTGCGCGGTGGCTCGCTGGCGCCGCTGGTGGGTGGTGGCGGCGGCGGCCGGGGCTGGCGCTCAGCGCAGCCCGCTCGGCTGGGCCATGGGCGGCACGCAGCGGCTAGCAGCCGTCGCGGCGGTCGCACACTCGAGGCACTACCACAACCACACGGCGCCCGAACAGCAGCCCTCTGACTCAACGCCTACCAACATTAACTTCATTTTCGCCAGGTTGGTCTTAACTTTAAAGCGATATGAGGAGTTTCTTTGAAACTGGTGCGCGTTGACGCCACCCACACTTATCTACACAACATTGTTCCCACCAGTTTGGTTAAGGGTCTGCTAATTTTCACTATCTTGTTCGCACTTTTTCAACATTTTTTAATATAAAAATTACAAAGGAAATTTAAAAATAATATGTTAATTTATTTTTAAAATACCATTGCTTATGGTTTATATCAATTTGTATGTAAAGATTTTCGTTCTTGACGAAAAAGGAAAAAACATAATTTTTCGAGCTTTTTCCTTCTCCTTCGCATAATGAAAAATAATAACAAAAAAATGCTATAAAATATTGACAAAGGCATGCTAAAGACAAATTAACGTATTTTTTTAATTTCCACTCAGTTTTTTTTTTAAGGTTTAGGTAGCTGAATTAGGGGAGCAAGCCCTTACCATTTTTCAACAATTTCCATTGGAAAAAATATATGGGTAGAGCGGCAGACAAACAGCGTACAAGCGCAGGTTTTAACTAAGTGAATTAGATAAATCATAGTTCTTTAATGCAGTTTCTTTTTGCCAAATTCATCCGGTAGTTCCGATGATAGCGATGATGGAATGAGCTGCCCGAGTGGGTTTTTCCTGATAATTATAATCTGGGTGTCTAGTCGCGAGTGAATCGGTTTCTTCTAGGCAAGCGTGCTCCATCGTAGGCTGCATCTTCGTTTAACATCAGACGGTCAAACGCAAACATATAAATAATTTTAAAAAAAAACACTTCAAACTTTCAACCTCAATGAGGTGAAAGTTTAATGTAAACGCGCGTAATCGTCTATATAAAGCTATCACGTCGCCACAGATAACAAAAGTGACGTTCGGGAACGCCGCAGTAACCAAGAACACAAGTTTGGGAAACTAAACTAAACCACCGACACGTTTTTCCACGTTGGCGCTGAATTTCACGAGAGCTGTCTGGACCGGACTTAATTCAAAACTACGGGTTTAACCAGGCGATAGACTGTAAAATGGAGAGCACCTCGTAACTATTTTATGGTGATAACATGACGTCCTGGCAATATACGAGTCGTATAAAAACTTCCGGGGAATCTGTGCATTACCTGTAAGTTGGATAAGGGTCAAATCTGTAGTTAGAGTGCTTCTTAGTTCTTTCCTGCTTTTTAGGGTTCCGTACCTCAAAAGGCAAAAAGGAACCCTTATAGGATCACTTGTTGTCCGCCTGTTCGTCAAAACCCTTTTCCTCAGGAACGTACGTGGTATCAAATTGAAATTAATATCAAATACTTAGGCCTAGGGTACTACTTAGTTCTCTTGGAGCTATATAAAAATGAAGCTTCTAAGTCAAGCAATCAAAAAACTGGGGTGGTAAAAAGTCGGGCTACTACCGCTAGTTTTTGACGTGAATTCTAGGACGAAAATAAACTTCAAGATCAATTTCGGACAGAGAATATCAGTACTGCGTTATTTATTTTGGCGCCGTGATGGCGATATAAGCACTTTTTCCGTAACTCACATAACATCCGTGCCAAGCATTTCCAAAGTACATCAATTTTGTCTTAATTTCATTGCTTACATCTTGCCAGACTATATCTACACTATATAGACTAGACTATATCGCTTGACTTTTCTTTATTTTTTTTTAGAATCACTGTATTCACTTCAAAAATACGGCCATTTATGCTATGCCGCATATTTTGACACTCCCAAAAGTAAATCAAAATCTATAGGGTACTTGCCGTTAACCTAGAATCATGAAATTTGGCAAGGAACAAGTTCTTACAGAACAGGTAAAGGAATAAATTTGAAAATTTTAGTTATTTCACAAAACAATAAAATGCGATTACAACCTTTTATAAGTAGTTGGAGAAAATGACCGTGACGTACATGCACAGATAGAATATTCATCTGTGCGTACATCGTTGTATGGAGATAATTCTTCAACTACAAAGTTTGTACGGAAGCCTCGGTGCGCGAATCAGAATCCCTCTTGACCGGTTTTTCATTATTTTAACATTTTATTTTGGTACTAACCTGATTTTTTAAATTTTGGTCTTCATTCATCCCTCCTGCAGGCCTAGCACGCGCACCGCGTTAATGTCTTCTCTTCTCCTTATGTCCTGCGAAAATGAGACAGAATTATACATAATCGTAGCCGTGCCCTGTTTTTTCGCACGACAAAAAGAGTAGAGAACATTTTGTCAAGCCCTACTGAAGGTTGTTGGGGCAATAAGCTTCTTTTTTTTTTGTATAAGTGAGTACGTATCTGTGTAGGTTGGTATATTCTCACTTTAATTCATGGTAACACATTATGAAGGGGTGATGAATGTCGAGGCTGGCAGAGAAGCCGACTTTTTAAAAGACGAGTTGTTCTCCGCGAGTATGATGTACATACACTAAAATACTACAAAAGGTAGTATTTTAGTGTACATCAGCTCGGGTATAAAAGATACCCGAGCTGAAATTGCATATTTTTTACTTGATTTATTTTGGATTATGCATGATGAAATTATATTTAATTCGATTGGAAGCTCTTCGATCAAACCTCCTTTAAAAGGTTAGCATGTAAAGTTGTTTCTCGAACAGCCTAACTTAGTTTTAGGTTAGTTATTTTCACTAAAATAGAGAGTCAAAAAAGTTATTCTATAACAAATAGCGTAAATCAAGCTGGTTTGTACTATACGTAAATTTTCTTTTTGCTGGTTAGGTGTTTTCGTAGTCAGTATGTTATTCAGAGGTTTAGTTTATTATTTCGAAGTAAAGTTTTTCATTCAGAATTAGACCATGTCTTCATTACCTAAGCGTTGTTTGTACTTCGCACCTAGTATCCTAACTTCCTAAAAGGATATTCATTAGGTACTCAAGTTAGTAGGTAAAGTTGACTTGAGACGCGGAAGTACCGAGCATTTTATGTCCTAAACTTCTAACTAATCGTTTAGCTGAGATGGGACTTGTTAAAGTGAGATTAAGTGCTAGCAAACTGATGTATACATCTCAACGTGATGATAAGAGAACTAGATAGAATATATCTCGAATAATATACGTGCAGGGCACCCAGCGGTAAGAAGCTCGCCACAAAATTCAAGAATGCAGGAATCCGGGCAACCGGTGGCTGCAAGTGGCACGGTGTCGGTCTGTGTGTGGTTCCGGCTGATGATGATGAAATTATCCACTTATCTAAGGGCGTTAAAAATATTACGCTTCACACTCGCTTTAGTAAGATTGCTCTATTCTCTATGGTCGCTATGCTTTTGACAGAGCGGTCGTGGTCGTCATGTAGTAGCTCAGTAATGTTATAGTATGTAACTACGACTCAGTGCCGTGCTTACGATCTTCATCTGAAATAGACTCTAACGTAGCGCAAATAAAGACGATATTGCAAAATGTAAAATTTGAGTCTGTCCCGGATAAGCATTTGTTTAATTATTGTATACTAGCTGATGCCCGCGAAGCTCGGCCTTGGGCCTCGATAAACTCTTTATTAGAACCTTGTCCTCACAATTACGAACACAACAAAAAATAAATCATCAAAATCGGTCCAGCCTTTTTCGAGTTATAGCGTGACCAGGTAAAATGGGGGTTCATTTTTTTTATATATATAAATTAATATGAGAGGCTGGTTCTACAATTATGTATAGAATAAATATATTATTAGTTACTTTTGGGTCAAACGCTAAATTGACTGGGCTTTAGTATTATTTCTGGGGTGGGCAGATATGTCTTGCCATCTCTCTCATTAGATGCCATACGGGTGCAATCACGTAATTAATTTTTAAACGGTTTTCAAACCTCTACCGTTTGAAAATTCATTTCAATCCAAATATAGTTTCCATCACAGATAATTTAATTATATCCTAATCTGCACCAGCTGAGTCAAATGTCCCACAAATTAGGGCTTACGTATTGCGTTAGTACGACTGCCGGTCACGGAATTGAAACCTTCTCGCAGGGTTGTCCGGTGAGGTGGTTACCATAGACCATTATTTCGGTTTTTAGTATTTATATTTAATATGTGGTGGGTACGTTCTAATAATGTGCCGACCCTGGAAGTGTCGAGGGTCGGCCGATATCCCAGCAGTGGGATGTTTAGAGGCCTCGACCATTCGAGGATCGGCCGATATCTCAGCAGTGGGATGTTTAGAGGCTGATGCAGAGATAGAGTATTTATTTTATTGTAGTTTTTCATTAAGTTATAGTTTGTTAGTATTAATCACATCTTCGTTAAAGGAAGACAAAATCAGAAAATAATTGGGCAAACATTTATGAAATAAAATTAATGATAGAAAAGTACTAAATTACTATACTAACCTACTTTCAAACTTACAACCGTACCGTTCAATGTACAATTAATTTTATTATTTAAATTCTGGTTTTATTTTGTTGCTTACTGAGTTTCAATTTGTTTTAAATTGAAATAATTTATATGTAGATCTGGTTGAAAAAAATGTATATGTAAAAATGCGTCGAAATTTTAAATGAACGCATTTGCCTATGCAAAACCAGATTTTTATGCCTATGGTTTTTATTTTTATGATAAGCGCCACGCTTGTTCATATCACTTAAGTTTCATCCAGAATTTTGTAGTTCAACAACCGAAGAGTTCAACGGTTTAAATCCCTGGGCCGTTATTCTGGATCTATACAAAGCACAGATGTGAACTCTGGCCGAGAGCCACAGCTGAGAGCGTAGCTAGGCTTAGCTCGAGGCCGTCATTGCGTGGCCAGCAGTCACGTCATTGCGGAGCAAGGCTTGTATAGTGCTTTACTCAGTCAATGCGAGTTATTTAAATGAAATCAGCTTGGTAAGATTTCAAATTCAAATTCAAAAATACCATTTAATTTAATTTGCCGATTTTCCATTGCGCAATATAGTTGAAACAAAACTCGTTTTGTTTCATAGTCATCTATGACACAAAACACGTTAATAATGTGTTTGCAAAGGAAATTGCTGGTGGCAAAAACTCACCGGCAATGAAATTCCATACAATGTATCAAAAAGTCTCAAAATATCAGGTTTAATTCAATATCAGGTTTAGTATAGAAAAATCAAGTGTATCTTCCAGAAATAAGACCTAGAACGTTTTATCAATACACTTCGAAGTCTGTTCTCAGTTATTCTTTGCACTGTTTCTTTTCAATTTAGATACTTTTTCAATCATTATAAACAAAAAGTTACATTTCCCGATAGGCTGAAGACTAACTAGTAAGTACCTCTTATGGCAACCCTGATATACCCGCGTTGTATACAACACAACCGAGAACTTGTGACAGTTGTAATGTGTATTATGTGTGGGATCCGCTAACTGGCCCAGTAAAGAGTGACTGCCAACCAAGATGAAGAGTTGAGTGGTGGAGCCACTATAGTAGTTTCAGAGCGGTCCATGGAAAATGTTAGTCTTCTCGATAGGCCAACTGTGCTGATAAGTTTGTCGGCCAGTTGTATTACAATTTTATGCCCGGCTGACGGCGAGCCTCGCGGTCAGCCAGGCGCGAGGCGCGAGGGTAGAACTTTCATGAATCTACTGTCACCAGCCAAGTACACAATAATAAGTTGCCTTCAAATAGTCACATACACATTCAATATGAGTACATTAAGTTATTTAAGTTACTGTCAAATAAACTTTGAAATTAAGTGCTTAAAAAAAATATCTACAGAATAACATATTTTTTCAGAAACTCGATAATAAATAAATATATTTAGTATTTGAAAAAAAAAAAATGAGTACATTCAGGTAGATTATTTTTGTAAGCTTTCTTTCACAGAACATAATCGGAGAAATCAAATACAGATTTTTAAATACACGCCCAATTTTTTTATTATTGAGAGTAATTTAAATTATATTAATAATAATTTAAATTATAATACATAACTTTAATTAGTAACAGTGTTCATTTTCTGTTTTATTTTGTACTGGAAAGCCACCGTAATGGCAGTCCACGAAAAATTAGAAAAAATTAAACCTTACAAACTGAAATTACTTAGTTTTTAAATTTTAATACTTCCTATAATAATAGACTATAATACTTATCAAGATTTAGCCGAAAGTAAATACTTATCTAGCAAACGTGAATATTAAAAGTCGTTAATGATAACGAGGACAATAAGTCCCTTTCGGCTTATCATACCCTTTCTAAATTACCCTGTATAATCCATGTATCTTCAGTGGTTTTACCCAACTGCCCAACGAGAGTAACGTTTTTGGGATGTATGTATGTTTGTGTGTTATTATTTATCTCCTGTAGCCTAAACGGCTTAGCCGATTTTGACAAGTGAGGTGTCGTTGGATTCTTCTTTAAATCTGGAGTGACGGCTACATTTTGCAGTCGGTATTTTGGTTTTATCTTAAAATATACAACAGATGCTAATCACAACAAACGTCTAGTTATCATGTTTATGAATTAACTGATAAAAAATAAAAACTTATAATTTAATAAAGTCCCCAAAGTTCCTCAATCGTGTATATGATTCCGCAAACGTCGAGGGTGCAGGTGGAGTCTAACATTATTTAAATTCCCTAATCCCTGCTTACCCTTTAGCATAATCCCTATTAATAAATTCGAAAAATTATTATCACAAGTTTTGGTTTGCATTCAATTGTTACAGCAAAGTTACAGGGTCGGCGGAGAACTCCTAAGGGCCTTTTTTATCTCCAATTAAAGTCCCAAGTAAGCTACTCTCCGGTAAACCGTTTAAAGTGGCAAGTTATTTTAGTACTAGTTTAAAAATATCGTAGTAGCGCTAACTGTCACTAAAACCATAGCTAAAAGTTTCTTTGCTAAAACCAAAGAAACTTTAATTCATCTATGCTAAAACTGAACAAAAATAAAGTTACATAGGACTTGTTCTCCGGAAAGTAGGTATCCAAAACATTACTCAAGGCAATCGGCATTTGTATGTATGTTTGTGTGTATATTTGTCCGATGATAACTTGCGAACCGTTGATCCGATCTTCATGAAATTTTGTAGACAAGTAGTTCATTTCAATACAATTTTTAAGTTCGAATATGAGCTGAATCGGTCCAGGGGTTGTGACGATATAGGGATCACGAAGTGTCAGTTCGGCGCGAACTACTAGTTATTTTCCTTTTGACGGTTCCTGTAGGTGTGTAGGAAGCTGGTAGTACCAAGCTACCTACATAGATTTCGCTGATGGCAACATCGCTCATGTATCGAGAGCATCGTGGCAATATCTCCCCTTATAATCTCTGTCGGCATTCATTACCTCGCGTTGATAACGTGAAAAATTCAATTTCCAAGTTATCAGCTAGCAAAATTAGGAGGGAACTTTATTAATTATGTCAATTATAATTGATAGAATTAACATAAAGATTTGAAAGCGTTGTTCTGGCAACCTCTACACAAATTTTAATTATGTAAAAATACGATATTTGTAATGTTCCTGGGATACAATAATCAGCTAAACGTAAAACAGCAAAATAACTTAGTTTGTTATAAGGGTGTCTACACATGGCCCGACCCGACATCGCTTGAAAGAGATGGCTATATATAAGTTTCTGGAGGAGCGAAAGGGAGAAGCTATAACCTTAATAGTTTGTTTCTTTTGCTCCCGTGAAATTCAAATCTAGCTGTCCCTTTCACACGATGTCAGGTCGGGCCATGTGTAGACACCCTTCGCTTGTCAAGAGCATCCGAAGACACGTAAGAAGTTTAAAGTATTTAAAAGTTTTTTCCGTTTATTTACTAAAATTAATCATCATCGTCATCATTAGCCCATCACAGTCCACTGCTGGACATAGGACTCTCCCAAGTCACGCCACTTAGCCTGATCTTCGGCTTTTAACTTCCACCCACTGCCAGCTGTCCTACGTATATCGTCACTCCATTGCATTTCAGGGCGTAGCATAAAATCTCCACCATGTTACTGGGGCACGACTTGGACTTGACTGTAGTTTACTTTGTTTGACTTAGACTGGCCGTGTTGCACTATCTAGGTTAACCTTAAACTACAGTCATAACTGCAGTTAAAACTTTCGTTAAGGAGAAAAATGTGTTGAACCACTTTAACTATGGTCAGAATCACGGATAGCACATGCTGGCTAAACTTCATGGTTAAGGTTAAAGTTATAGTTAATTTAACTATTTACTTGAAAGTTAATTTTATTTAACTATAATATTATATAAACTTAAATTATTTAACTATATACTTGAAATTTTACGAAATTTGACACTAGCTAAATACACTATATTATGGAGCCAAAACATAAGAGGAAAAACCCATGTATAACATCTGCCTTTACAGTATACTTGGGGATATTAATGTAGGGTCTTTGTCGATTACGTTGAGGTCAGCAGGTACAAAAACAATAGTATGCCTTTAACGTCTACGTATTGTTTTGACATTTGAAGCTTGAGTTGCAAGGGATAATAGGGCAGACAATGTAAAGGGACCCCACAAGGACAGAGGGATTTTTTCATCTTGTATATCTGTTTGTGACCATAGAAAAGGGTTTGCGGCGCTCGATCTTGCATGTGTGTATAGCGTCCATCTTGGTGAACCTACAGCTTTTAAATTTCACAAGAATAAAAAAAAATCTTGACATTTAACCATATAACGGGTTTTTGGAGGGAACGCGAAGAAGTCATGTCGCGTCATTGTATTATTTTCCAAAACTTGTGTTTTTTTTAGTGATAATGTCTAAAAATGCTGGATGTTTATCCATTACATGTTCGTCAACGTGCACGAGTGTTGGTGAATAGTATAATGTTGGGAAACGTGACCCTTCGTGTTGTTCCAAAAACTCAATAGAAACCTCTAGTAGTCTCCATCACTTTACTGGAGCATGACTTGGATTTGACCGTTACTTACTTCGCTTAACTTAGGCTATGACTAAGACTTGTTTTAATAGTGAAATATATACTTTACTTGAAATTTTACAATACTTGACACTGGCTAAATACACAATGTGTGGGGCTGAAACATAAGAGAAAAAAAAAGCATGAAACGCTACAAGATTCGAAATTGTATTTTTTTTGTGATCTGTTCCCTAACGTTCCGTGTGCTGTGTCCAATTAAGCCAATTAATCTTACTCTTCAAGCGCCCTTATTGGAAAACCCTCAATGATGAATTTTTGAATATCTTGTGTGAATGGTTTATTAGAAGTTCTACTCTGGATTTTTTCTGATATTGGCGGGAACCTATTAAGGTTTCCACCAATATTAATTTGCTTATAATACATAATTTTCATAATTTTGCCTAAAAAACGTGTCGGCGCATAATTATCAACAACAAATAGAAATGTTTCACCAATCCCTATCCAACAACTTAACTTAAAACCCTACGGAAGCCTACAATGAGCGTGTCACGATATGACACAAATGTATTGCAATTTTATTAGAAATAAAATTTTGTACCTTCCTAAGAATGTAAGAATGTAAATTTGTCTAGTGTGGTTGTGGGTTTTTGGGTCTGCAAGTAATATGCACATTCTCTTAGGTTTTCACCATCACATTCGTGTTACTTGAGGTTGCAGAATAGTCAGGCAGTTTCAAAAAAGATAAATCCGCTAATAAGCGAAAGTTGCGTATGCGTTTATTTGCAAATTTAGAGGATTCCATTTCCATCGTAATAAATTGAAAATAAAAACTTAACATTATTTAACTTAACAATAATGTGGATGATAAAAAAAAAGTATAAGAGCCTATTTAAGAACCACTGTGATACAACCTAAATCACTCCAATCAAAATTTATTTACCCGACCAAATAGGGTAATCACTTTTTAATGGAAAGCCTCAAATGTCACGACAAAAAAGACTGTCAAAAATTATAAGCCATTTCAAAATCGTGTTTGTATGGAGACTATCCTTCTGGACCTTATTTATAAGGAGAATTCTGTGGGTTCTATATAAACGGTCAGTACATTTAGCCAAAGACATTTATACATAAATTTTTGTAGACATTTTATTCTACTGAAATTACTGCACTTTACTGTACGACTGACTGCACGGGCATCCACCTCGCTTGCTGGGCGGTGCCAAAACATGCTGTCGAAATATCTTTTAAGCTATTAAATGTGAACAGATTTCTAAGAAAAATCGTTAGATCCAATTGGTCAGGTTAGGTTAGGTTAGGAAACAGATAATGCTAGATACCGCATTACTAGATCGTTCTTCTGACAAAATTCACCAAAGTTAGCGTAAGAGGGAAGCGCGGGGACTACGACCAAGCTCATTGGGTATCTCAAGGTTACGCCTTCTCACGCCTAGCAAATGAACCAACGAGTAAAGTGTTGTTGTATTTTGACCGAGCCGTGGTGCGCATTGATCGTTCTGAGTTCGGTCCTGAGCTAGTGTAAGCAGCTGTGCAGCAGTGTGCAGATTACGATCACACAATAACAATGTTTAAAAACAGACGGACAGTCAGACAGATGGACAACGAAGTGATCTTATAAAGGTTCCTTTTCTCCTTTTGAGGTATACGGAAACTTAAAAACAAGATAACGCACTATTTTACCATTAAAATTGGATCTATTATCATAAGGGTGATCCTTAAATAACTCGATCATCAATCTGAACCTTAACATTTATCTCCGAAATACCTGCGTAGTAATTGCTCAGGCATGTATGAATGATCGTGACGTGGTATCCATCCAGCGGAGGCGTGCTGACTAGCCAGATGTAAATACGCCTTTATCTGTACTAAGCTTAGAATGTTATAAATGTGATAGCCATCAGTGATGGATGATAGATGGAGCATTGAAATCATAACATAGGAGACATAGCTTAGCTAATTCTAGATGCTGGTTTTGCTGTTTTACCCGACTGCCCAAGAATTGTTAGTTTGAATTGTGAGTTATTGAATTGTTATGCAAGTATACAGGGTTATAAGAAAAGGGTATGCTAAGCCTAAAGTGGCTCATAGTACTCGTGATTGTGAACAACTTTTACCATGAGACCGACCCTGTAATCGAGAGAGAAAAAACAGCTGTTCCATACGTTTTGTCGAGTGTCATTGACATTTTTCAATGAAACCGCTGATTTTTTTCTCGATTTCAGAATTGGAAGAAAGGTTCTTGAGTGGCGACCACGAACCGGAAGATGAAGCGTAGGCAGGCCTCTCACTAGTTGGACCGACAACATTGTGAAAGTCGTGGGCAACCGGTGGATGCAAGTGACACATTGTGTGGCGGTCTAAGGGGGAGGCGTATGTTCAGCGGTTAACGTCTTCTGGCTGATAATGTATATTATTTTTTGTCTCCAGCGCCACACTATGCGGCGTGCTCGTGATGGTATGCGCAGCGTGCTGGCATCGGAAGCCGTCGCCTGATAAGCCTGATGAAGAGTGTCGAGGCGTCTACACCGTCAGTGCAGACTCTAGGCTAAGCCAGGTAAGTACTGACGCACTATTTTATCCTCACTGCAGTATCGTACCATGACAAATATCTACCCCGTACGACAGAATAAACAGTAGTACAAGAATGAAAGACTCATTTTGAGGTGACAATTAAGGTGCAACGTTTCGCTCGGCGCGCGAAATTCAAATTTTCTTGCGTTTTATGTCAATTACAGCTTAATTACTCATCGTTGGTTCATGAAAACTTATTTTGCGATAATAAATAGATTGTTTCAAGAAATTACACCAACCAGAAATTCAAGTTGAAAGCTAGTATAAGTACATTTCCCACTAAACCCAAAACCAAGATGAAAATCACCTTATTGAAATTTGTAGCTAAACCGATGTTATCTAGGTGATCATTTTACCCGTAATTTCTTAAAACAACTTATTTATTGGCGCAAAATTGGTTTCGATAAATCCAAGATGAGTAATTAAGCTGTTATTGACAAAAAACGCAAGAAAATTTGAATTTCGCGCGATGAGCGAAACGTTGCGCCTTAAATAAAAATGGAGACTGCTCTACGTCGGAATAAAGTAAATTTTAGCGCAGTGTTACTACACACGATAAATGCTTGAGCAACGCCTAATACGCAACGCGAAAACGCGAGAGGGATCGCTTTGTCTCTTTCGCACTCGTTATGTCAGATGCGGTCGCGATACGCCGCCTCCTGCCCGTACCAAGACTATGACACTGCATGCGCGAAGCGTTAAGCCTTGAAACCCGCAGTCGGGGCAGTTTTACATAAAACCTAACGAGTACAAAAGTGGCAGCTATCTCTGTCGCGGGAAGTAACATTTCGTTGTAGGTACGAACATTAACTTTTTTTCGAAGTAGCGAGAGTCTCAATTTATTTTATAATTATCTTGGCGTAAGATTCCCTTTGTATTACTAATTAATCTGTGCCCGTAGATCCTTAAGGCCAGCACTTTAAATCGACGCATTAGTACAAAAAATTGGCTTTAATATGCTTATTCCACCAATAGTATGAGATCGTGTCCTTGATTTGACCAATCAGCGTTATCCGCTCGCACCCTTCGAATCGTCTGAATATTGAAGACGCGAAAACTATCTCGCGGCGGTCGCGCGGCAAAACGATGTTGATGAACGAAGCGGTTCGAGTAAACACGCCCTGAAGGTAAAGCCGTAGTACAAGAGCCCGGGGCCAATAAAAAAAAAAACAATTTTACGGCATTCTTGGTGAATAAGGGTCAGTTGCTATATTGAGCAAATGCTACTAATTAAAAAAGAAAAGAACCTAGTATTTAAAGTCATTAAGTTCTATTGATATAAAATCTACACATTCAGAGAGTAGTGTAAACATAAAAAAAAATAAAAAAAAAAAATTTTTTTTTATTTACTTGCCAGTACATTAAAGAAAAAAAGGAACACATTTATTTCTGCGCACAAAACACTACATAAACATCACAAAAGACAATCACACTAATATTATAAATGCGAAAGTTTGTAAGTAGGTAAATATGTAAGTGTGTTTGTTTCCGTTCAACTCTGTAACAAATGAACGAATTTGAATGAAATTTGTACGGAGGTAGCTTATTCCGTGGATTAACACATATAGGCTACTTTTCATCCCGGAAAAATATTCGTTTTCTGTAAAATAGCGGATGAAACCGCGGGGCGCAGCTAGTGAAACAATATAACAGTTACATTAGCCTCACTGTTATTGGCATCATTGATGGCTTTAACCACCCTTAATGTCAGGCAAGTGTTGAAAGGTCGACTCGCAGCCGCAGGACCTCAGAAGCCCGGGATGAAAAAATAAAACTTTATTTTACTAATAAAAACTATTAATTGCTTTTACCTAAAAGTAGAAAATACGACAAAATGAATTGAACGAGCAAATGTCCGAGCTATTCCCAAGGAACGTGTCTACAGTTTAACTACAAATTATGTGACAAAATAACTTGGCGGCTGCAAACCGCCTGCCCTGAATACCCAATGTCGGGTACCTAGACTTTGGACTCATTGTTTATTGTACATACGGATATTTACAACCAATTCTGAAGCCAGAAATAGTTTGAAGATCTAAAGTTACATAGGGCCGCGTTCACGGCCAGATGGAAATATTTCTTGGTCGGGATATAGCAAGAACAGTCAGTTATCTTTAGACTAGCATTGCTAATGCTTTATATTATTTTTTATGTAATTATTTTGTGAAGGATAATAACTGTTTTTTTTTTTTTGTTTTTGCTTTTAGGCTATTTTTCCACCGGAGATGTGCTATGCGGCTCACAGATCACACCCTAGATTCTGCATTCAGGACGCACGAAGCGCACCACACATCAGTCTAAATACACTTATAAGAAATTACTCTGATTGGTTGCTTGTTAGGCGCGAGTAGGCGTAACCTTGAGATAGCCAATGAGAACGCTTGGTCGCACTCCCCGCGACCCGCCTCAAATTTTGGTGACTTATGGTAGGGACAACGAATCTCGTAATGCGGTATCTAGTGTGATCTGTGTAAGCGGCTAAGCTATGACCGAGGTAAAGCTAAGCTGTTGGAAAAGCAGCCAAAATGGCTTAAACAAAAGCACAATTACAGCTCATGAAAGGGGCAGATAAAAAAAAATTAAAGGCTTATTAAAGGGTATAATTAAAACAAAGAATAGGAGAGGGTATAATTAAGAGTTATCTAGATGTCTATATATAATTAAATACGATATATACACTGAAAAGTATATTTTAACAGGTTATTAAAATTCTTAGGTGAACGCTTAAAGTTTTTGGTGGGAATGGAGAGGAGATGTCTCTGTCTCTTTCCTGCAAAGCGAGTATAAAAATTGTAGGGCGCACATGAATCGTGACGTCATTGTTCAATGTAGTGCGCTCTCTGTCTAGCATTAAATTAAAATGCTAATGCCGGGAGCGTGGTATTAATGAGATTTTTTCTGTATTGGTGATCAAGTGGTTTTATAATCTGCACGCTCGCGATACGTCGACCTGTCGACCTGTCGTGCTCTTCAGCGACATCCTGAAGTCTTTAAAGAGACAGTGTATCAGGAAAGGAATGTATCCTTGTCTACTTTTCTTTGTTATAGGATGCTACGAATTTCCGACGTAGCAAATTACGTAATTTTCGTAAAAGAACGTAAAGGCTTTTACGCAGTTTAGTTAACTTGGCATTTCATCATCATCACCCAGAATACTTCTACTGCTGAACAAAGGCCTCCTTTTGGAAATGGATGGCTTGCGATAATCGCAACGCTTGGTAGGCGGCTTGCGGATCGTAGAGTAATTAAAGTAAAATAAAATAAAGCTTGTTATCATAGGTATTCTGAAAATCTCCAATAACCAAACTAAATGTATGTATATTTCTGCGGTGCCTACCAAGACGAAACAAATACCTACGGAAAGTTTTTTTACAAGTTGTCGTTGAACTTTCAATGTTCGTTTGTATGTATTTATATGAAGGTCAAATCTTGCAACTCAATTTTAGACCAATATTATGAGAGCGGGTTGATCTGATGATGGATACCGAAGGTGGAAAACGGAACTCCTCAGTAACTAACAGTAGATTGATGGAGCGTTGAAACATTTCGATCAGCTTACAATAACGGGTTTTATAAAAACTTGTTTGGAAAAATATTTTTTCCCCAAAAATGTATTTATGTTACTAATATAATCAAAAGACGGCGTACGTAATAAGCTTCGGAAAAGCGAAACTTAACCGACATAATCTGAAGCATGAACTTTCAACAGTCGATTTATCATTCCATTACTAACAAACACAAGTCAGGAGAGTTGCAAATGGTATAATTTGTACTAGATTGTCTAAGAATATTTAGGAAGAGAAGTACATCTGAAAGTTCAGAAATCATGTCACGCCATTGTGCTGTTTTCCAAAACTTGTGTTAGTGTTACCATGTGTAAAAATGGTGGATTCACGTGTGTTGCTGAATAGTGTAATAAAGTGAAATGTCACTTTAGTGTTGTTTCCAAAACTGCATAGAAATCTCTATTAAAGTCTCCACCGCGTTACTGGAGCATGACTTGGACTGAACCGTGGATAAAATTGCTGACTTAAGACTTTTTATTTGACATATTAATATTTACTCGTAATTTTATGAAACTTGACACTGGCTAAACACACTCAATGTGGAGCCAAAAAAAAGAGGCCATTTGAGGCAAAGAGGCTCTTGGGGAAATTGTTATTCGTTCTCTGTAAGTGTTTAGTCTGAACGTGACTTTAATATACTTACGATGGAGTATATATTGGTGTAGCCTTCATTTCAGAAACCTTGGAAATGTAAATTACAGAAATAGTACATTACTTACCCCCGAATACTGAAACGTTTGTTAACTTTGACGACAGATTAAGTCTATTGCTGCCTTTGTCATTTGCTTAGTGCCAGACAAAGGCAGTATTAGAAGTAATCTGTTGTCAATGTTAACAAACGTTTCAGTATTCGGGGGTTAGAAACATCAACATGTTGCGTGTCAACAATTGCGTCGATTCCGTTGTACCTACCTTTCACTAAACTAACTAGACGGGACTAAAATTATTTGCATCTCGTTTCATTTCAATGTGTTTCATTCAATGGCAAGAATTTTAGCTGTAAAATTAGGTTTAGTTCAATATCTGGTTTTTTAGGTTCTATCTGGCTGGTTGTAAATGTCGTCATAGCCTAATTTTAGTATCGGATACTCGACGGTTTGATTAGCTTCCGAAGCTCTTTCGAAGGCAATTTTTTTTTTGGATTTCTAATATGAGTGAAGCATGAATAAAATTTCAGTGAAATGAGTGCTTGACGGATGCACAGGTTTCGGGGCATTGCCTGTCTTTACTTGTACGTATTTCGGACCCCTAGTATAATAAAAAGCTCGGTTCCGAAAAGCACATAATATGTTTAAAAAACCGTTGAAACGTTCTTCAATTAAATGTTGTAGTCTAGTAGTTAATTTCAATGAAAAAAATAAGTTCGAATACGAGCAGAATCGGTTCAGGGTTTGTGAAGTTAGGCACTCGCTAAGGCTCCGTTCTATCTAGTACATGGTGTCAATTCTTTTTAGCCATTTTCTAAATTAAATTAAATTTGACAGCTCTGAAATTGTTGCCATCCTTTTGACATATATATTTAAATGAAAAGATACGCAGATCATTTTAGACCTGTCAGGTTAGTTTACTTTAGGAGTAGCTCAACAGAATCGACACGAGTGTCAAGTTTACTACTAGGTTGCTTCGCTGCTTCCGAGTCGCCGAGTATCCGAACCTTGTGTCGCCTTGTGTAGAAACGGCTTTGATGATTACGGTTAATATAATTTTATTAGTGCTTTCAGTTGATTAATTGTTTGTCGTCATATAGAAATTAAAAAGCTTTTGGTTATTTTTGTAACACACTCAAAGGAATTGAACCTGCTCTTCCCCACGTGTCTAATAATTTTAACGAGTACCTAATACTAGCTACCTAGTTATAAATTTATATGTGCCTATAATCATAGGGTTTTATTTTGAATTCATATTTTTAATAAATTAAAATATAATAATTTCATATTTTTAAACTAGCGGAACGAAGTTATTTATTTTTATTGGTTGGTATTTAATTCGAGATAGGTAGGAACACTTTCAAGCGTAGGTAGCCTCCCAATAGGTGGACTAACGAACATTTTGAACAACTGAACATTGTCCTTATTAAGGCTGGTACTTTTACCTCGAGATTCTGAAACGTTTGTTAACTTTGACAAGAGATTAATTCTAATGCTGCCTTTGTCTGGCACTAAGCAAATGACAAAGACGGCTATAGACTTAATCTGTTGTCAAATTTAACAAACGTTTCAGAATCCCGAGGTTAAATTCCACGTCGTCGCGTTGCCGCGTCGCATTGCAGCGTGAGAGAGGGTTTCGAGAGCGGCATGACTTGTGATGCCCGCTCGAAAGTGCGGGTCGCCTTCGATTGAGTTGAGAATGGAGCGTAGACTTGTCACCATGAAGTCGATACATTTGAGACGTTCATTGATCCGGTCCTTACGAATTAATATATTTGTAGACCGGGTTAAAGCTTGCTCGTGAAATGTTACGCTGAAATTGTTTTCTGTGGAATTTTTCACCATTCGCGCATACTCGTAGCAAGGTGGTAAAGGCAATATCTGGCCTATTCGCATACCAACATACTTTAGAAGCGATCGGATGAAAAGAAATGCTAGGACGGTACTCACAGACTTTGTAGGTGGACGCTTTCGAGAAACGAATGCTCTCAAGTGTACCGTTCTTTAGGGTCTATTCACACCGGTATGACAGCGATGCAGATGGCACGCAACTCCTTTTGCAATTACTTAGAATGATGTAATGTTTTCGGATGTATACATTGCAATTTAGGAACACCGAACCGTTGTACTTTATTAGACACCGTAAAAACAATTAAACTAAATTATGATTGTAACTTTGTATGTTTCTATGTTCCTGTGACCCCCTATATCCTAAGCGGTGTCATTAGATTCTTCTTTATATCCTAAGTTTCAAATGCTACATGTTGTAGTTGGGTTTTTTGTTTTCCTATAATTATTATCAATTATTACTAATAATTCGATTATCAACATCTAATAGTCTAAAATTATTAAGTACTAATTGATGCCCGCGTTAACCGAACTCTTCATACAAACCTTGTCCTCACAATTACGAACACAACCTAAAATAAATCATTAAAATCAATCCAGCCTTACTCAAGTTATAGCGTGACCAGAAAAAAAATAGGGGTTCATTTTAATATATATATATATATTTCATTAGGTGAAATTATATAATAATAATCACCATCATCAGCTAAGACGTCCACTGCCCAATATGGCTTAAAAAAAAGAGGGTGGGTTGCCATAATCTCCACACTTGGTAGGCGGCTTGGGGCTTGCAGAACGCCCACCGTATAATAAGAGGACGCTGCTGCCCGACCTCCGGCTATTTAATGATACTTGGTTTACATTTCATTTCTAGATAAGATTTAATTGGATTAACGCTGCACTGCAGGGCGCTGTGTGAATGGAGCTTTTCATTGAAGTCAAAAGGTATTTGACTGCAATTTTTTTTTGAAAGGGCATATCTTATCTAGATGACTTAGCAAAGCCAAGGTTCAACCTTGGCTTCTTCTTGATAAGATATTCAAGGTTCGATTTTAGGAATAAACAGGTGTTTTGTATGTATGTTTGTCTATTAGTATGTTTGTTCGACTTGCAAACCGTTGATCCAATCTTCGTTTTATAGGAAAACTAGCTGTTACCGCGACTTCATTCGCGTGGACCTATAAAAAAAGTGGCCTACGTCCGTCTCCGCCCCTTAATTATGTATAGCATATGCAAAAATTCAGGTCGATCCGTTAAACAGATTAGCCGAGAAAACGCGATAAACACCCGGACAGAGAGACAGATAGACTAGTTACTTTCGCATTTATAATATTATTAGGAATTAGTAATAAGGATATTAGAATTTAGGATATATACATTTTAAGTACAAATATGAGCATAACAGTTTTTTTTTTTGAATTGCTCCAGAAAAGCTTTCCAATTTAAAAGCCCATGTTCAATATTTCAGTTGTCAGATAGGTATTGGTTATTGACCTATCTGACCAATTTCAACTTTCCAATGTTCACAAAAAAGTTTGTTTTGTCCTGTCGGTGTAGAATTAATAAGTATGGGAATTCCGCTTAGCAGCCCTCGGAATTTTACACCTCTACACTTGGCTACACTGCACGTCAATTTGCCATTTGCATCTATGCCGGGACAACTACCTACGCTGCGTCCAAAGACATTATAAGGAGAATTCTGTGGCTGCGTCTTACGGTTCGTGGTCGCCTCTCAAGAACCTTTCTTCCCCATCGGTTATCGGCCAAACATTGGCATTGCCATTTCTGCCCGCAACCTCTGAAACTACGTTAGTGATTTTGGTTCTTCGGCGAATATCCTCGTTCCCGATTTTATAGCTCTTTCCATTGCCCGCTGTGTGGCTCTGAGTTTCTCCAAAAGGCCAGTAGCAACTGTCACTGGCAACACATATTGGTTGACGACTTGCTTTCAGACACTGCGGGATTTTAGACGAGATGATATCACGCAATTTCCCGAACGCTGCCCAACCGAGTAGGATTCTTCGGGCAACCCCTTTGTTGAAGTTGGGCCTACTTAACTGAACAATCTGTCAACAACTTTGAGGGTATCGCTCTCAACGAGTACTACAGGGACATTTAACACTACCTAGAATATTAAACTTACCTGTTCTATTTTAACTTTACATAATCACCCCTATTCCATACAGTTAGGCATGGGGTGTGAAGCCACACAAATCGTAACCAACACCTGGCGACCTTCGCCTGTTTACCATCGCCTCGTTATGTGCCTAATTTTAACTACTACGGCGCGTCGTAACTAAAGTCACAGATTATCCTTAGATTCCGCACTCAAGACGATCGAAACGCACCACGCATAGGTCAAAATCTTCCTATAAAATGTACTCTTATTGGTTCATTGCTAGGCACGAGTGGACATAGCCTTGAGATAGCCAATGAGAATGCTTGGTCGCAGTTCCTGAACCATTGCTTTCCTCCAATTTTCTCCAAGTTTTTGTCGAAGCAATGATCTCGTAATGCGATATCTATATGTAATCTACTAGCAGTTACCCGCAACTTCGTTCGCATGGATCTACAAACACATGTTCCCGAGAAAAAAAAAATAGCCTATGTCCGTCTCCGACCCACTATATCTATGCAAAAATTCAGCTCGATTCGTACAGCCGCTTAGCCGTGATAACGTGACAAACACCCAGACAGAAAGACGGAGTTATTTCGCATTTATTATATTAGTAAGGATTATGTAATCTAACAAAGCTGTAATACGCTAACAGTTTTAGTACTACTTATTACTTCAAGATAAGTCTGTAGCAAATAATTCTCTCTTCTATTACGCAAACTTTCGGAAGTACCACGTGTTTCTTTTTACCAAGCCTTTCGGAAGTACCACGTGTTTCTTTTTACCAAGCCTTTCGGAAGTACTACGTGTTTCTTTTTACCAAGCCTTTCGGAAGTACCACGTGTTTCTTTTTACCAAGCCTTTCGGAAGTACCACGTGTTTCTTTTTACCAAGCCTTTCGGAAGTACCACGTGTTTCTTTTTACCAAGCCTTTCGGAAGTACTACGTGTTTCTTTTTACCAAGCCAAGAAGGCTGCCCAAGAAGGAGGGTAATGGTTTTACCCAACTGCTGAAAGAGAGTAATGTTTTTATCCGACTGCTGAAGAAAATTGTGATGTTTTTGAGATGTAATCGGATGTAATCAGCCGACCAAATGAGTGAAAATTGTGTAATTAATTTTAAGCCACCCAAAAAATATCAAATATTTTATGTTTGATGTAAACAATTTACTGTAATTGTGATCCCATTAGCTCAGGGCGTAGATATTTACTGTATTTCAGAGCCAATGGCCATAATAATTTCACAATAAAATTAAGCCAAAACAAAGATTAAATGTATAGAAAACACATAAAAGGTAATAACAAACTAAAATAAAGGCTTGAATATATAGGATTTATACAAAAAACCCTTTATTTTATTAAAATCCACGGCCTGCCGTTGCGCAGTCAATTGTGTTGTACAAAAAACGAGCACGAACAACTGTTTTCGTCATGTTTGGCCATAATGTTGCCAGTGGCCATGCCCTGTCAAAGATAAGAACCCCTGGCTTGACACTTGACCCTTCCGCATACCTCCTATGCGGCACACTTCCCCACCTTGAATATTCGGACGCAGTAAAACTCTACCACCGCAGCACGCCATGTCTATTTTTACCTGCCCATGTTTTCCTAACAGAGTAGATTTCTATATAATTTATTTTACAAATAGTGGTTCTGCGATAAGTAGACATCGCGAGGACAAACTTTTCTGCAGAACCACATTTCTACAATGCCGACAAAAAAAACTTTTTATTGGAGGGGTATTTACTCCAAAAAGGCGCCAAGATATAATCTATGGTGCCAATTTTGCTGCGGTGCCATCTTTCGGCCGATTTAAATTATATTTGACAGTAACATTCGGTACTTAATTTTAAGTAAGAATTTCGAGAACAAAATCGGTCAAGTGGTTGTCAAGTGGTCATACCTTGGTATGAGGTCGTGATGACTCAGATGTTCCGAACAGGCGCCGCAGCATACTTCCTCCCTTTTTCGGGGGAAATACCCCTCCAATCAAAAATCGCCGACGCGAAAAAAAACTATAAAATTGTAGAAACTGTATAAAAAGTTTCGTCAAGATTGGTTGAAAAATACGACGTGTACTAGTATCAACATTCAGATAAGAGCAAAATTTTGCCAGTTGAAGCAGACTTCCGTTTGCTTAAGGTGCAACGTTTCGCTCAGCGCGCGAAATTCAAATTTTCTTGCGTTTTTTGTCAATTACAGCTTAATTACTAATCGTAGGTTCGTGAAAACTAATTTTGCGATAATAAATAGATTGTTTCAAGTAGTAGTTCTGATACTAATATTATAAGTTCGAATAAGAATAACTCTTATCTGTCTATCTGTCTCTCTGTCTGGGGTGTCTGTCGCGTTATCACAGCTGAGCGGCTGAACGAATCGAGCTGAATTTTTGCATAGATATAGCTTAAGGATCGGAGACGGACATAGGCTACTTTTTTTTCTCGGGAACATGTATTTGTAGGTCCATGCGGACGAAGTTGCGGGTAACTGCTAGTAGATTACATATAGATATCGCATTACGAGATCATTGTTTGGACAAAAACTTGGAGAAAATTGGAGGAGAGCAGTGGTTCAGGAACTGCGACCAAGCATTCTCATTGGCTATCTCAAGGTTATGCCCACTCGCGCCTAGCAATGAACCAATAAGAGTACATTATCAAGCCGAATTTTTGCATAGTCGGAGACGGAAATAAGCTAGTAGTTTGTCCAATTTAATTAAATTGTTCCTAAGTAGTATATGAATATGTCCGAACTCCCAATACAACTATAAGAAGTGGAGGAAAGCTGTTAATCTGTTTGGTTCCCGCAAGTTGCAATCACCGGCAGTTAGCTGCAAAACTAATGCAATAACTGATAGGCACTTAGGATTAAGCATGTATTTTCATATATTATATTATATATATTTTATGTAGATATCCACACCACCGACCGTAGTGTTTTTTCATACATAATTCTGTCCATCCCAAGGTCGTCTGGAAGAAATCGCTTTAGGCGATAAGGCCTCCCATTATACTACCGGTTTTCTATTATTGTTTATATTTAAGTTTTATTGTCTTTTGGTGTATAATAAAGTTATATTGTATTGTATTGTATTGTACTTCAAGTTTTAGAACTAGGAATTACGACTGCACCAATTTGGTTTCTAGTTCTAATTGGGGGTAAGACCTGCACTGACCGTCTTTTACGTCTTCTATGATCCTCTCCATACCAAGATTGTCTGGAAGAGCTTTTAGCGATAAGGACGCCATTTGTTACACTAGTTAAAAAAATGTTTTCTGTCCTAGCTATGTACAACACGGTGTGAACAATAAAGAGTTTATCTATCTGTCACTGACGTTCCACTTAGGGTGTTTTGTGCACTTGGCAGGCGGCTTGGAGATCGCAGAATATTCACCATTTCTCTTAAAATGTCTTTAAGACTTAATTTTAATTTATTTGCAGGTTTGATGATGTATTGGAGAATACCTTCATTTACCGTTTTAGTATTGTAAGATTTTGATGTTGATTAAAATTAATCTGCGTTTAAAGTACTCCGTCGTTGGCAGGCGAGAAGTTGACATGGACGTTTAAGCATTGATTTTATAAGTAAGGCTATAAATTACTAAACACTTGTATACACTCTTTATTCATTCATGTTCATATATGTATTGAGCAAAGTCCTTTCTCAACAGCTTTTATAGCTAAATCCATCGAGTATTCAGGAGCTGCAGCCAATATATTGTATTGGCGACCTAAACGTCGTCGCCTTGGCTTCACCGCCTTTCGACAGGCGCCGCATCGTGGAATTCAAACGAGTTTGTGCCATCCTGTCTTCTTTGCATAAATTCAATTAGTTAATGTTGTTGTTAATGTTTTTGTAGTGGTAGGGCTCTCTTGCAGAGTCCGCCTGGGGAAGTACCACACCTTTGCCAGTTATTCAACCGCCAAGCAGTAGTGTGCAAGCATTACTGTGTTCCGGATTGAAGGGCAATGTTACCAGCGTAATTACTGGGCATACAGAGATTAAACATCTGACAGCTCAGGGTGACGAGAGCAGTGCATTGCCGCGCATTGTTTTGAACTGTTGAAGTTCAAAATTCTGGGTGGCACTGAACTGTTATGGGCAAGCGTGACGCTTAACATCAGGTGAGCGACATGCTCGTCTCGTTACCAAGTAATATAAAAAAAAAAAAAAAAAAAAAAAAAAAAGACGCATATTATTAAATTCTGTTTTGTTCTAAGGCTCAGTTTCTAAAAGCGTTAAGTAACCTTTTTATTCGCCTTTTGTTTAATAATTTGTTCCAAAAACGTTGTACTATGCAGCCGCGTGCAAAAACGGCTGAAATACGCAGCGATGGATCCTCGCTATTGTTTTGTGGCTATCGCTGAGAAGACCATAGGCAGTAGAGGAGCCAAGGCAAAGAGTTGGTTTGGGTGTAGGCTGACACAAAAGTCAGTTGGCTCATTCCTGGTGCAAAGGTTGGTCATTGCCATCCAGCGCGGCAATGCGGCGAGCGTATGAACCGAGAACAGTAAAGGGTTCGTAAACCTTTTTTTTAATATTAAATAATAGATAATGTAATGTTTTATTTATTGTTGATATCACAGAAGACGATATTTGTTTTTTTCTTTCTGTGGTTCACATTATACACTATATTGAAGTTTATACAAGAAAAAAATTGATTTAATTATATTTCGTGGATAGTTAAGACTTTTAGTACAAAAATATTTAAACTATAAATGCTGCATAGTCGATCTAAGTACCATTTATAAATTTTTAATAATTAGAATTCTGCGCATTTTCTAAGCTGAACTAAATTTGTCAGCTCTAAAATTGTTGCCATATTTTTTCTACATAATAAAAGAAATTATGGTGAGAAAAATCACTTAACGGGAAGTACAAAAAATAAACACTCAGTTATCTTTAAAATAAAAATGCCTATGTTGGAAAGTAATGTGATTTTATATTTGGACGAAGAAGAAGGGAAAATATCAAAATTATCTTTTTCCTTCTGCTTTGCCGAATTAAAAAATAATATCCCGAACATTGCTATAAAACATTGCCAACGGCATTCTTCAGATAACAGACAGTTTTGATTTTTTCAAACAGTATTTTTTTATATTTTCAAATACTGATGTTGAAAATGTGAGAAAGAAAGATCAGGCGAGTAGCGCGACCTCAGTCTCAATATTACAAGTCGCTATGTTCTAGCTACTTCATGCCACGTAGCACGTAACACGTAATGTAATGTAACAACATACATATCTAAACGTAAATAAAACAATGTATTACGCATTATGATTTCATATCATTTCGGTTTCCATCTAAGATTTCCCACGTCTACGATACCCGCCCCCCGGGGGACGATCTCGCATCGCAAATAAAAATCACATTAGCCGTAATTGGGGCTGCGATTAGAGCCTGTTACGGTCTCTGCCGTGTTTTAATATGCTTGCGGACGATTAATACACAGCTAATATGGTGCTGTGACCTCGATGTATCTTAAAAATTGACCGTAAACCACAGATTGTGGTAAATTTTTGACATTTATGAACAAAATATAAACTCTTTTTTTATCTGCCTTTTTTACAGCCAATGTAGCGAGAATTCTGTGATTTTAGCAAAACATGGAATAGATTAATATGATAATACTATTGATTTATTTTTTTAAACTTTGGGATCAACCAAGAAATCATTTTCCTATGGAACAGCAGTTATTTTTTTGCGATTTCGGTTTTCGTACCATAGTAAACGTTGTTCACAGTGACAAGTACTATGATATCTATAATATAAGTCCGTCGTCTTTCCGAACAACCTATATATTTTGAAGTGAATCGACAGACGCGACCCGAATGGAGTGCTAAATATTACGACGCAATGACGTATCACCGATTGTCAGCGACAGACTATAAGACCTATATCACACGTGATAATTAGGGACAGCAGACCAACGGGACAAAATAAGAGAAAGATATAATTCTCTCTCTGTCTATCTTTTTCTATAAACGGCGCGGCGGTTCACGCCAGCCAAATTGTTGCATGTGTTAGCATATTAATCATCATCATCAGCAAGACCGTCCACTTCTTAACAAAGGCCGCCTTTAAGGTGGGTTGCCATAATGCCTTCTATGGCAAGCGGCTTGGGGATCATATAGCAGTCACCGTTAACTAAGAGGACGCTGCTGCGCTTTCTCCGGTGGTTCTGTTCGCAGTTTTAGGACATGCCCAGATTAGCATAATTGACCGAGCGAAGCGAAGGTCTCAGAGTCTACGGGAGCAAATCGGCAGTTGTATTTGAATGGTTTGTATGTATATTTGTCCGACGATAGCTTGAGAACCGTTAATCCGATCTTCATGAAATATTGTAGGCAAGTATCAATACAATTTTTAAGTTTGAATATGAGCTGAATCGGTCAAGGGGTTGTGAAGTTATAGGGGTCGCGAGGTCTCAGTTCGGCGCGAACTACTACTTATTATGATTACGTTTTACAAAACTGCTATCTCCCTCTTTTTCCCGACGTACCAACTAAACAACTGCGTATTGTACATGCCTTACTTTAATGTTCGATACATTTTCCCTAAATTGTTTCGATGCAATTATTCTACGTTACTTCCCTATTCTGGTGTTTTCCCGCCGTCACGTACTCCAAAAATAAATTGAGAAACGTCACGTTTCAAGGCAGTGGGCATCTCTAGCACTATGGCAAATAAAAAGGTAGTAAGCCAGCTGTGGATAAAATGTGTATATTTACCAAATAGCATAAGAAAATATATGACACGGTCTAAAATGTCGTGCATCACGTTCAATTTAGTCGGATGTTCCGACTATAGCTTCGATGACATCAGGTCATTTTATTCAGGAGTAACTTACAATTTAACGTATTTTTTTTCTTATGTTTTGGCTCCACACGTTGTGTAATTAGCCAGTGTCAAGTACTGTAATATTTCAAGTGAAGTGAAGTCAAATATTTCACAATTAAAATAAGTCTCAGTCATAGTCTAAGTCAAACAAAGTAAGTCACGGTCAAGTCCACGTCATGCCCCAGTAAAGAGGTGGAGACTTTACTAGAGGCTTCTATGGAGTTTTGGATACAACACGAAGAGTCACGTTTCACAACTTTATACTATTCACCAACACTCGTGCACGTTCACAAACACCTAATGGATAAAAATCTACCATTTTTAAACATTAACACTCGAAACACACAAGTTTTGGAAAATAATACAATGACGCGACATGACTTCTTCACGTTCCCGCCAAAACTCGAACGTATTATTATCATTAACAAATTATTTTTAAAATAAAATGTGTCAAAAACACGTCAGATTTCGTGTTTGAACTATTACTTTTTCTGTTCTCATGGCCGGAAGCCGGACAACAAATATTGACGGAAACACAGCAATCGGCAGGAAATGTCCTAAACTTTTAATACTTCGATTCGTAACAACATTAGTTGTGAGTGGATTTCTCAAGAACACATTTTTCTTCAACAAAATATTTTTGCCATGGATTATGGCTAATTGTTTACTTTCCATTACCATCCCATCACACCTAATTCACCGAAACTTAACAGATGGCTTAATATTTAAACGGCTGTTTTAACAATTCTGCCACTATATGTTTGTCAAAAATAGGCGTTTAGTAATTTCGGTGAGAAAACAAAAACTGCGGAAAAAAACCATTAAATTTAAAAGTAACACTTTAAAAATCTGTTTTGGTTGCTTTTTAACATTAAAAGGATACACCACAGACCTTCTCATATAATCTTCTGACAGCTTGTACGTACTCTCCTCTCAAGAAAATAATACGCGCAACAGCACTCTAGCGTAATGGATGGCCCACGATTGCCTAAAGCGCAAGTTCGATGAATTGATTTTGAACCTCAACAGTTCAGTGCACACAATGCTCACTACTGCTTGACGGCTGAATAAATAGCAAAGATGTGGCTGTAGCGATAACACTAAATCTATCGGAAAGCACCTCACGGTGTGTTCCGGCAACCTCACTTGAAGGACAGTTCCAATTCAAGGCTAGGTGTGTTTACAATATTCGACTACATCATCACTGTGTTGAGGTCAAACGCCAGGCTGTCGACCATTAAAAAACCCAGATTCCGCAAGAGTCTTGTCATCAATTCAGAATGATTAGTAAAATGAGTTCCTTTCGGCTTAGTACCACAACGTCAGCGGGCTTATATCGCAATTCTGAAAGCGATAGTGATAGTGCGCGAGCGGGACCGCGCATAGTGCGACTAAGTTGGTACGAGCGGAATGGCATGCTCTCGCAATCAGAATTACGAACGTTTCAAAGTTAGAGGATAATCCCGCGGCTCCGTGTAATCTTCTATCCATCTAAATACCCAGCACGCACCCATGACTGTGTTGTTAATAAATAAGTGGGGGCCATAAGTACGGATGTACGGTACTGTTGATAGCCACTATCGTTTGTACACATTCACGGAGGTAAATTAGGTTACTGACGTAACGTAGGTGTGGCCTGCCCTCATATTATTTGGACTTAAAGCTCAAGGACAAAAACTAAGGTAGCCAAGTATTGACCGTATACAGGTCGGCCCGTCGGCAAGTGACCGCCCGAAATGGCTTATAGTACTCATCATTATGAACAACTTTTACTAACTTTAACTTTTACTATGGGACCAACACTGAAATCGAGAAAAAAATATCTGCTGTTCCATACATTTTGAGTGTCATTGACAATGACGTTGAGTTCAAAGGCCCTTTCTTTTCATATTCACTTGATTTCAATTCAGAAACTTCTTAACGAAACTGCTGCATACGAGTAGCTTTTTAAGTTTAATTCCCAGAATTTTAATTTATTTCCAGAATTCCCTGAATAATACAAAGAAACAATCTATAAGCCTATCGCAGTTGGGTCTGCTAGCTGATTAGGCATGCAAGTCCGTCTGTACCGTGTGAGCGTACCTAGCGTGTTCCTATGTTTACTTGTGTAATGAGATTATAAATTTATTTCATAAAGATTTCAAGGTACTTATAAGACAATCTATGCGCGCGAACAACTGGCAAGCGGCTATTATATATAGCGGAAAGCGCTATATATAAATGCTTGAGTGCAATATCGCTGCGCTAGAAATATGCCAAGCCTGCATTCCAGTATCCACTACACAAAGGCCACAGAATTATCCTTATTTAAAAAGGCATAGAAATCGAGAGTTCGATCTGTAGAGTTGACCAAATGATGTAACTAAACATTTCAACAGATGGTTGTCACTCTAAGCTATAGATGAGTTGTTAGCACTCTACCAACGCTTCAAACTGGAAAGTAATGGCGCTAACCTCAAGCTATTGCCTGTTGGCCGCTTAGCATTCGTATTCTGTGTAACTGCCGACAATGATACCCTTACTACAAGCTCGCAAATCGACATAAAATTATATATCGTCAAGTCTCGGTAGACGATGGTACTGTGGTTCAGCTAAGAGGGGAAAACACGAATTACATTTTCTCGATAAAAAAAAACGTTGACAAGACGTCGATTTACACATACTTTTACTCCGAACCTGTAGTGTTCGATATTCAAATGATTTAATATAATAGTGACGAAATAATAATTTCACATTAGCATAGCACACAATTTTGTTTGATTTCCTAGTGTAGCTGTAATTAGCAATTATCCGATTTTCGACGAGCGCGCGCAAAAGCCATATCTATTCATCTGCACGCGAACGTGCATTTATCGAATAAGCCGTCAAGCGCAACCCAGCCAGCGACTTCGCCTATTATTTTTATTTTATTTTCCTTAGTAGAAGCTGCGGTCTTATTGACGACACGACGGAACCGGAACAATCCCGCGGCGGAAGCTGGGTCGCGCTAAACGCATTTCTCACTCCGGCACGGGAGCTGTACAGTGACGATGCCTAGTTGTACGACTTGTAGCAAACGCGATCGGACTTCCTGGGAAATTAGGAACGGGCTGCGTTACAACTTCAACTACGTGGACTGTTCCAGAAGTCGTTATTAAAACCATAATAATAAGTATTTTGCAAAAAAAAAATTTACTGTTATAAATACTCTAAGGACCCTCCCCTTAGAGTATTTGGACGACGACGACCAATGTTGGATGCAGCTTGCCACTTGCATCCACAATGTCGTCGGTCCACCTTATGGGAAGCTTGCCTGCGCTGCGTCTTCCAGCTCGTGGTCGCCACTGAGGAACCTTTCTTCCCCACCGGTTATCGGGTAATCGAGCGATGTGGCCTGCCCATTGGCACTTCAGCTTGCAAACCCTGAGAGCTATGACGGCGAATAAACTCTTCCCGGATTTTATCGCGCAAAGAAACAGTGCTTAATATTTTAAATTATTAATTATTAAGTAAGCAACATAACAAAAACCTGACCGCAAAATGGAGTCTATGACATTCCGGATATAAAGACGAATCTTATTTACATGCAACCGAAAATATTTAATATCTCAGGGTGACGAGCGCAATGCATTGCCGCGAATTTTGCATTAAAAATTCGAGTTCAAAATTCTGCGTGGCACTGAGCTGTTATGGGCAAGCGGATATTAGGCGAGCGACTTGTTCTCTTCGTCAATAAGTCACGAAAAAATTTTTTTTTGTCTTGATTTGAGATACTCCTCCTTTTTTTTGGGAAGTCGGTTAAAAAAAAAATTAACATGGGTTCAGCCACTTAGTCGTCAAAGGTGAAAAACAGACAAACAAAGAAACATTAGAGTTACTTTACTTTTTGAGCGAGCGAAGCGACGATCAATCTACGAGAGCATATTTCGCGTTTGTATGCATGTTTCTATAATTTTGTGGGATTGTTTGTCCGAAAAGAATACTCAAGAACCGTTGATCCGATCTTCACGAAATGCTGTAAGCAAGCAGTTCATTTTAATGTAATTTTAAATTCAAATATTTAAAAGAACTGAGTGGTTGTGATGTTATAGGGAATCGCGAGGTCTCAGTTCGGCGCGAACTACTAGTATTAGTATGACTTGAAGCGTCACTGAGCTTGAGAACTTAATTATTCAAGTCACTGAGAAATCGCAGGACGTGAACTAGTTTGCCGTAATTGTCTTCAGTCGAACGAAGCTCGTTCTAAATTTACACGCACGGATTGGCAAATGAATGATCGGCCTGGTTCCTAGGGACTACAGAACCTCTTGAGTATTGCTCGTAAACGAAGCACGGTGGCATTCTGCCGTGCTTCGTTTACGAGCAACGAGTTGAGACCTATGCCCAGCAGTGGGATCTAATACGTTACAAAAATAATCATTGCTGGGTGGCGAACGCACTGTCGTAAACGGTATATTGAATTCAATTTTTTTTACTGCCCCGGTGGCTCAGTTGGTAGTGAACCTACCTTCTGTGTTTGGGGGCGTGGGTTCGATTCCCATCTAGGACAAACATTTGTGTTTGTTGGATGTCTGGATGTTAATATCTATATAAATATGTATTTAAAAATATATATGTACGGTATCAGTCTCTGGCAGCCATATTACAAGCTTTGCTTAGTTTGGGGTCAGATGACCGTGTGTGCAAAAATGTCCCAGATATTTACTATTTACTGATATTCTCGGTGGAACTGAGCTATATATGTACAAGCGAGAGGCATATCATGCGAGCAACTTACTCACCTCGTCGCCTAGGAGCATCAAAAACCGAAAGATGCGAAAAAAACCGCGGTAGGCAACCAGTCCATAAAACTTTTTTAAGTACGCATAAGTTACTTACGTAAAATATTTTACTTACTATATAATTTTATATATTATAATTTTACTTACGTTTAATGTTTATCGCCTTTACTTATCACTATGAATTAATAAAAAATAATGTTCTTGTCAGACATTTTATAACGAGAATTCTGTGGTTCTTGTATATATATAGTAACGAAAACACGTATTAGTACCTACTCATCATTCTGAACAACTTTTACTATGGGAAAAACCAGTTGTTTCATAGAATAATATCATTCACACGCATCGAAATGTGTGAAACAGTATATTTTTTCGCGTTTTCTTGGTTGGTCTGACAATATTTTTGACACGAAACAACAAAGGAAAGTAGTTGTTATTAGAATACCATAAAGATTTTTTAAAAAACAAAACACAGCGGCATAGATTACAGTTTATCCAAGTCACTGACACAAAATCAAAGATTTTGTTAAGACTTAGGGGGGTGATAACCAAGGATCTTGTATCACACTCGTCTAAGGTGATAACAGACTAGCCCCGAAACGCTAATTTCATCAAAAAGTTAGGAAAATTCACTAACTCTATCGCACACACGAGAAATAGAGATTGACCAACTTATGTACAGTGGACGCCAAACATTTTGAGCAAAAAGTGGTGTAGTGGGAAAAAAGTTGGCGCATGTACACGTTGAAATCTCCCCGCGCAACCTTCGTGAGTTTTGTGGACAAAAAAACCTAAAAAAGAAAGAAAGAAGAAAGATACCTAAAAATCAACTGCTTCGCAGATGACGTCATTGCTCCAGTTGTACCTCGTCCTCGTACTTTATTTAGTATTCTGCTAATTATCGCATTAATTGTTATTTAATCGACCAAATACTCTCATTTCAACTAACGACAATTCCTGTCAACGAAAAACACAGGGCTTGTTGCTAAATAATAAAATTTCAATATTTTTTTCGTACTCACAAAGCTTTTACCCGGTTAGCAGATAAAACCATTAGCGGCCCGCAAATAACTTGCTAAGTATACTGGGTTTCTGGGAATTAAATATCGACAAACGCCATCCATCATTTAGTTAGACACTCGCGAATCAGGCGGATTCCAACTTTAGTAACCCTGCGTCCACACCATGTTCCTCGCTCCTCGCGCCACTCCATAACCTTATATTTTTCTATATATCTTCCGGTCCTTTAAAAATCCTTTTTAAAACAAAAAATCTGAAGCGGTGGACAAGACGGGGTGCATGACGATCGGTAGGGCGAGTAACCTGACCACACTACGACAGATATATTTTATTGGTGAAAGATTATTACTATCACAGGTCATGGCAGATACATTCAAACATGGAATAATACTCGTATTACATAATGCTTCTTATGTGTTGTACACCAAAAAAAATCTTATAGCGAAGCACTTTTTCAAACCATTTTTAAACATAGCGTCGGAAGCTGATGCGTCTCTGCCTCCTTCCCTCGTTACTCGTCTTGTATGTGGCCGCAGCATAAGGATCGTTTCGGGTCTGCACTTTACCAAGATCACACTGTTTGGCTTCAAATACGTAATTCCAAATAAGTTCCTAAAACTGTATTATGACGTTCGTAGAATAAATAGTCGACCTTTGACCACTAAGATATTAATAATATCGATTATAGCCATATCGATTTGTCAAGTCCAACTCGAACACTTACCGTTAGTTATTCGTTTTAGTTTATCCTCATAAAAGTCTTCATGCTTTGTTGAATCTTGAATCTGAAAATGAGGAAAAATATAGATTAGTATTTTAATTGTATTCATGATTTCAATTATTATTATTAAATTCATGATATCATTGTTTTTGTAGCAGGTATAATACGGTGGCAAGAAGTAGGTATACTTTAGTGGTTTAACCCGTAATTTTACATGTTTTTTTTTCCTTATTTCCGGGATAAATAATTATTAATAACGCTACACGCTCACAGCTCGTTACTAGGACATATATGTTCTGTGACTAGGATTCTCTTTGTCGAGGAACACACACAGACATGGACAACTAGCACCCATATTAGGTACACGTCAAGTCATGGGACGGACCATGACTTGACGTGCTCATTGCGGCCGCCGAGGCTGCGCGACCACGATTCGTATCACCGCGCGATAAGATTCACGTTTGCGAAACGTCGGCGGCTGAACATAACAGTCATCGCAATAAGGAGCGAACGATTTTGCGGGGAGTTCGGACTTCTAAGTACTAGTTGTTACCCACTACTGACAAGCCCGGATATACCTCCTCACATCGACACACGTGTCTGTTGTCTTATTATATGTAATGATTAGTTATTTTTTTTTTTACAAATTTAAGCTTTTAGCTTTTATCTTAAGATATTGTGAATGTGTACCATTCTCAGCGATTTAAGAGGTGCTGCATACTGGCTACAGGGTGGGTGCACAAGAGACAAGCTTTGCCTAAAACAATTATTAAAACAAAATGTATCAAAACCACGTCTGTTTTCATAGTAAAAGGCTTTGCCTAATTTGGGGCCCGTTAGACACATCTGCTTAGAACTAACCTCGCTTGTAATACATATAAATCATTTTGTAAGCTATATTAATGATTGATTTGGAAATAAAAAATGAAATGATATTCACGAAAATACCACGACATTAATGAACATATAAGAAAAAAAAAAAGATTTTCATGTTCAAGTTATCAAATAAGTCATTAATAGAAGTCTAGGGTATTTGATGTCGGTAATAATTACAATATTAGGTTCCTGACTCATGTTCCTCTGAAGGGATATATTATTTCTTGTTATTTTAGGCTCCTGTATGAAAGGGTTATATTTCTTCAATGTAAGTGGTTAATTAACATTCTACATTTACATATAAATAGCGTAAAATTAACTTTGGCCAATTAATAAAGGCCTACTCTAATGGTTTTTAATTTGTCCATTGAACAAGGGCTTTTTGGGGAGTTTTAGAAGGAATGTGTAGAAGTCATGTCGCGTCATTGTATTATTTTACAAAACTTGTGTTATTTTGAGTGTTTATGTGTAGAAACGGTTGATTTTTAACTGTTCATCAATGTGTACGAGTTTTGGTGAGTAGTATACCTAATGTCGTGACTCGTGAAACGTTCGTGTGGTTTCCAAAACTTCATAGTAACGGAACCTCTAGTAAAGCTTCCGCTATTTTACTTGGGCATGACTTGGACTTCACCGTGACTTACTGACTGCGGAGAAATCCGCAGCATTATCGCTGAGCACTAACCTTTTTTGTCGCACTAGTCACAACAGCGACAACTGAACATAATTATATTTTCTCTTCATTATATTTCATTTATTTTGTGAAGTTGGTGTTGTAGTTGTGCGTAAAATAAATGTTTTTCTTTCTTTCTTACTTTGCCTGACTTAGGCTATGGCATCAAATGGCGCTGGTAATGGTCGATGTGACAGTTCTTGATTGAGATCGTAGCATGCTGAAGACTGCTGCGGCATTGCTATTAGCAACTTGGAACGCCCTTCATGTTTATCTTAGAAATAACATCCAAATCATTACTAATTTGAACCATACTCCCATCTACATTAGGAGTCTCGACATCCTTGTGAATTTCGGAGACAATTTTCCTTCCCTTCCTGTAATCGGAAGCAGTAAATCTGACTGATCTAACAATTTCCTCGATTTATTGGTGTTTAAATTTGCTCGGATATGTACGATTAGGGATAATATTTTCGTTACCCATCGCCGCTTCGAGGTGGTAGAGTTTGGATAGAGGCTTGGAGTTGATGGCAGTGGTTGGCACGATCGGATGGCGATGGGTACAAGGTTTAAATCCCAACACAGAGGTCGTATGACCCTTCAAAAAGGCCACGTACGAGCGGGACTTCACGCGAATTTTGAAATTATAATTTTAACCAACTTACATTTAGAGTGACCGATAGATAATGGTGTCGATTCAGTTGCGAAATTTTCTAGACTAAACTAAGTTTGACGTTGCCATCCTTGTGTCCCATATTGAAATAAAAGAGACGCAGATAATTTAAATCCTGCCAAATTAGTTTAGTTTAGTGATAGACCAGAATTTTTCGCGACTTCATTGGTCTCATAGTAAAAGTTGTTCATAATGTTGTATGTTGTACATATATAATATATACCTTTCAATATTGTCATACCGTTCAGTCACACCTTGTATAAACTACTCTACCAAACTTGCTCTTTGGTTGCAGGTCCAGATGGACCTCCCTGGTCCACCGCCTGCCTACGAGTCCGTCGTCGAACCCAGGGACCACTCAAAGGACTGCGCATTACAAGTAGGTTCATATATCTTGAATAGCTTCTATTTATTTTTACCCGATTGTCCCAGGGGATAAAGGTTTTTTGATGTTTATACAATGCTTGTATGTAAAAAGTTTTCACAGATTTTGGGGAGCAATACCGTTATTTTTAACTGACCGCCCAAGAAGTAAAAAACACTCATGAAAGTAGAAAACGCGAAAGGTGTGTGTGGGAATCGTAGCAAGTGGAGGCATGTGGTCTCTGCCTACCCAAATGGGAAAGAGGCGTGACTATACGGTACATATGTATCGGGTTTAAAAAAAATGTGTTTTAGTTTTAAAGTGTTTTTTTGTTAAAAATTCCACCTGTACTGCCCCCAACACAAATTGGGGACATTGTCATGCTGCACATGTTGCTTACGCAGTTTTCTGTTCTGTTAAAAATCAATTCGGCCAGATTAGATCGCCGTTTGCAAATCAAATGTTTTATTAATAATGATAAATATTTATAATAATTATAACATTTTAGATAAATAATAATATGAAATAAGCATAATAATAATATTTTTTTACCTTTAAACGTAAACATTTCATAACAATGTTCGGTAGCGTCTGTTTTTCATTATATATATTTTTGTTTATTGTAATTTTTCAGGAAGTGTTGACGGAACCGCGTCGTAAATGCCACGCTGCCTGCCTGCCTGCGCGGGACAGCGAGCTACCCTCGTATGAGGCGGCTGTGCTACTGAAGGACACTAAGTTATAGATAGAGTAGAGATAACTTACTATAGAGGTAGTTGTTTTTAAATGGAATAGGTACGGTGCATACTGAGCGGTCGCAGTTAGTACCCCATTCCATTTACGAAAACCTGAAGTAGAATTTTATAGCGACGACATGGTAATTGCGACTTTAAGTCGTTCTAAGCGAACGTCGTTATAAGTAGAAAGAAATATATGTACTTTTTTTGCACCCAAGGCACAAATAAGTAAAATAGAAAATACCATGCGCCTGGATTACTCATCTTGCGGTCCGAATTACGCCAAATGAATAACGATGCCAACACGCCCAGTTAAACCAAACATTATTTTGTTTAATGACCACGCTCTGCTTGATAGTAAGCAATTATGTAATCTAGGATGTATCATGTTTACCTTTAGGGTGGAATTAGACAGTTCATTTCTGCTTTCCGGTTGGTTCGTGACTCGATGCTACATCGAAAATGAACTGTCTAAGTATGACGTTTCATCTGCTTTTGTGATGAAAGTCACGAACCTACCGGACGCTTTCATCGGAATCAGTCTTTCATCCGTCATCATCGACTTACCTCTGAGACATGTGAGAAAGTTGATGGAAAAATGCTTACTTTACATTCAGTTTGCATATAACGTGTAAATATAAGAATTCATGTACTGTTCATCATTCACTAAAGGTTTTCATTCCCTTTGGATGAACCGTCTTATTCCGCCTTTATGGTACCTGTTGTTACTCTATATTACTCTATGTTTACACTATATTTGTCGATGATAGTGTACTTTTCGCAAAACAAACACTTCGGTGGAGACTACCACACTCGCCGTGCATATAAAGATCTCTATACTAGTCGTGATCTTATATCATGCGAAAGAGATTGCTAGACATCAGTTTCATAGGAGCAAATGGGACAGACTAACCCGACGGACCAAACGGTGACCTTATTAGGTAGGTATTTTTTTTACCCCTTTAAATTCAAGTCTCCCTTTTGCACGAATTAGATTAGTTGCGTATTCAGAGCCTATAAATAATGTGAAATCCAATCACTTTGTGCGAACTGAATCTTTGTGCCGTTCAGATTTGTTTTCATAAGCGTTGTTGACGTAGTTGTTATTGGTGTATTTCGGACCTCAGTTATCTTATCTAAAAAGTAAATAAGTAGAGTCTTCGCTAGTTCTATGGAGTGTTACGCAATTAAAAAACTTTTCGAGATAGGTACAGACTGTAAGTAGTGTCGATGTCGACAAGATTACGTTTTAGTTTAGTTAGTAGTATTTAACGTTTGCACCTTGCCACAAAAATGTGGCAATACTACATGTTGTTCATTTTGCCATGAATGAACGTCTTACGTTCGACCAAAGTTAAATGAATGGACGGGCCCGAGTAAGACAATTTTTAAGTCTTTAAAGTGTACATTTTCTTTGCTTTAAAGTGAGGGCGCTACGGATCACTTTGCTTCAGTCGCAAAGTGTGAGACGGTTCGTCAATACATGTCGATTGTTTTGACTTGTTATTTTTAAGGAAGTCGTGTGGTTAGGGCCCGTCCATTAATTTTACTTTGGTCTAAGCGTGTACTTACATTTTAATTAAGAATTTGTCGGATTGTTTTCATGAATGTCACCTATAAGGTGACAGGGTGGCATACCGGTTAAAATATTGACGTTGCTTTATAAAAATTGGTGGACAAAGGGTTTTTTTTGTAAGATTATGGTTTGGGAGTGTTTAATGAAAAGTAATTTTAAAACAATAGTGAATAGAAATAAAACCCGATGAACACCAAATTCTAGAACTAGAATTAAGGAAAAAAACACTATATAGATAAGCGTAGATAAGTAAGTAATTCACTTTATGAATTTGTTTATCTGTGGGTCTTTAGCACAGATAACCAATTTCTTGCTTCGAACTAGATCTTGTGGTTTTTTTTTGGCGGGAACGTGAAAAACTCATGTTTATCAAATACTTGTATTATTTCGCATATTATTATTATTTCGCGTTTATTAGAATAATTTTAGCTATTTTTAAATAAAAATTTATATTAATAAAAAAAAAAAATGTATAATGCAATTATGTTCATGTGTCAATGCATTTAATTTCATTCAGTTTTATTTTATTTTGTTTTGCATGGAAAACTAACAGCTTAAATAATAAAGTAGAAATACAGTTAATGGGTGGGTACACAAAAGCCTAAATAGTTCTCGCTTATAGATACATTTAAAAAGTCTCATTACAACAGAAACATGGGCAATTACTAATTGATGTATGGGTATAAAGTATAGGTATATATAAATTATAAAATTATCATCTCAAAATAGAACCGGTAAATAAGTTTTAGTAGTAAAAGATTTTAAATACCCCTTGCTTCGTAATTACCAGAGGTTCAGAGCCATATAAATATAAAAACTAATTTAATTTATCGGTATTTGTGAACATGAACCTGTGTGGGTAAATAGTATAATTTTTAATTAATTTTAGTTGTCTCGCAACGTGACTTTTCGTGATTCAATGTTTCCGAAAAATCCATAGAAACCACTTCTAAGGTCTCCACCACATTACACTTACATTCCCCAGGGCATGCCTCAACTTTGACTTACTTTGCTTGACTTAGACTATGACTGAGACTTGTGAAAAGTTTGACTTCACTTGAAATATTACAAAACTTGATCGGTATTGGCTAAACACACTATGTTTGGAGGGAAAACATAAATGAAAAAGAAAAGATGGAATTGACATACTCACGAAAAAAAGCCTGCCTAACTCCGCAACAAAACATGGCCGAGCTGGAACTACTATTCTAAAATTTGACAAATAAACTTTAAATTGGATTTGCGTTTGAGGTCATTGACAACGCAACTAAAAATGGCCGACAGCCACGCGAAAGACGTCAAAAAATGTTTGATACAGGACTGTCGGTCTGTGTCAATTCCAGATTATTGGCTTCTTCAGAGAAGTTCTAATAATAGTAGTAGATAAAATATAAAATGTAGTAGTAATTGATAATAGACTGTTTGTACTTACTACATATTGTTATTTATAAATGGGGAACAAATCATGCTTTGTATAAATAAGTTATTATGATATAGCAGGATGTTAGAAAAAAAAATGTAGTACTTCGTAGGCTATGCACCCATTTTCAAGTTTTAAAGCATTTTTAAACATGAATAATTCAATATGTCCTGTCAATTTTCTTGATGCACTAATATTACTAGCCAAGTTAATTATAATCGGTTCAGCTGTTTATTATTGTAACAGTTACTTTCGCATTTTAATAGGAGTGAGATATAAAAAAAACTTTTAAAAAAATGCAGTAGGAACTCAAAAGAAATAATTTTAGAGAAAGAGTTTTGTATAAATGTTTGAAAGCAAAGCAGAAGTTTGCGTATCAAGTTTGAAACAAAAAGGTCGACCCTGTTAGCTTTGCTTTGAACATCGCGCGACTCAAATAGTCTTTTGAACTTTACTTAGGCAGTTACTTCAGCAGTCCACTGCTTAGATTTTTTTTCTCGTGCGTGGCAACTGAAGATATATTATTATTAATTCTGAATCCTGGCTCAGACTACGCAAAAGATTATTTTCGTTGAGTGGCGAGTAATAAGTCCGAAGCACTAATTTAGTTGAGTAGCCTTAGTAAGTAACATAACCCCGTGCTATCTTTGTCATTTGCTTAGTGCCAAATTAAGGTGCAACGATTCGCTCAGCGCGCGTAATTCAAATTTTCTTGCGTTTTTGTCAATTACAGCTTAATTCATCATCGTAGGTTCATGAAAACTAATTTTGCAATAATAAATAGATTGTTTCAAGAAATTACATCAACAAAAAATTCAAGTTGAAAGCCAAGTATATAAGTATAAGTACATTTCTCACTAAACCAAAAATCGAGGTGAAAATCAGCTTATTGAGATTTGGAGCTAAACCAATGTTATCCAGGTGATCATTTTACCCGTAATTTCTTAAAACAACTTATTTATTAGCGCAAAAGTGGTTTCCATAAATCCACGATGAGTAATTAAGCTGTAATTGACAAAAAACGCAAGAAAATTCGAATTTCGCGCGCTGAGCGAAACGTTGCACCTTAACGAACGTTTCAATATTCGGGTATAAATCACTCATTCACTCACTTGTACACACTAATACAGTTTGAACAAACCTTAGACGATACAAGATCCATGGAACAAACCATTTAGATTATAAAAAGATCGCACGTCTTGCACATAAACGTCAACGTCACTATATTTATTTTCATGTTTGATAGTTTTATAAGTTAAGGTCGAGAAAAATCTAAGCGATCCTAAAAACTTCGAACTTTGCTATTTGAGTAATAATAAGTGGAATATGTGTATAACATTACACTCTATGTTCAGGGATTTTCTGAAAAAGCAGTTGTAAATCAAAGTTTTTTCATATTTTTTCCTAACCATGCTTTCCAATTTAATCGTACTAGTCGATAGAACTAAACATAAAAACAAGTTCTTTATGTATGTATAACTAATGAGGCGCAAGAAATAGCAAAACCGCATTTATATCGGTTTAGCCCTTAAGTGACACTATAATTTAAATAAATAAATAACTACTGAAATTTTATAAGAAAACTGACGTGGTTTTGATACATTTTGTTTTAATAAAACGGGAATACTCACGTTAAATTGAGTCGGTTATTCCGACTATAGTTTCGATCACGTTCGGTGACCTTCATCTAGGAATGCTAAGCGAGACACGCGCGCGACCTCGTTTTAGCATTCCTTGATGAAGGTCACCGAATGTGATCGAAACTATAGTCCTAAAACTATAGTCGAAACTATAGTCGGAATAACCGACTCAATTTAATGTGAGTATTCCCGTTTTATTAAAACAAAACTACTTAAATTGGTACAAATCATCCAAGTTCTGGCTAAGCTGTACACAATTTTTAGTCTAAAACATGCCAGAAATATGTCCCACGTTAACGTTATCTACGGTCTACGCCAAACATGACTATCTAGAAGCTTATAAATAAAAAAGTTTGTCTGGCCAATGTTCAGCGACCTCGTAAATTGTACCACATTGTATAGTATTCCCAGAAAGGATTTTCTTCCCGTCTGACACCTCAGCTCAGGCACAGAATATATAATAGTAGAAACTCTGGCTATTCATCAGACATGTCAGATTCGGCGGGAAAAGGCGGGTTTGGATGCATCTTGAATCCGAAATTATCTCGGACATCACGCGAGAATCCTGCTGTTTTGAAAAACGACTACAATAAAAATAAATCCAAGAACATGATATAGATTTATTATTGCGATTCAGATTTTAATTTGATCTAAGTTGAAAATGTTATTTTGTATTGTATTGTGAGAATTTAATTAATCAATGGGATATATCCAAAAAGCTGACAGCCACATAGGCTCTAGTGATTATTTATGACGTTAGTATTATAAGTTACAAGGAAAAAAATAATTTAAATTATAGTTGACATAACATAGTTCATTGCAATTAATTAATTTTAATTTCATTAGTTTTTTTTTAGTTTTGATTTTTTATATTATAATATGTGAGGTAAATGTAAGTAGTAGTTTCGTATTTAACCGACTGCCCAAGAAAGAGGGTAATGTTTTCGGGGTGTATGTTTGTGTTCCTTTCCTATTACCTTATGTAGCCAAGACGGCCGACTAATTTTGACAAGCGGGGTGTCATTGTATTTCTCAGCTTGGAGTGTCATAGACTACATTTTGCAGTCGGGGTTTTTTTTATCTTTAAATAATAACACTTGTTATCTCAATAAATTAATTTAATTATATTTTTTCTATTAGCTAATAATAAATGGCTAATGCCCGTCTGCACTAAGCTTTGACGGCTCCTAAGTTCATACTTAACTCCCTAGGACGTACCTAACAGTGGAAAACACGTTGCACCAAATTTGCACCGTTGCACTAACTTTAAGACACCGATTTTGCATGTCATAATGCTAGGCAAGCGCTTAACAAGTGTCAGTGCTGTAATCGGTACCATAGAAATTTATCATTCTTTCATTCAAACATCAGTTGTAGGAGCTTTGGCGGGAATAAGTTATATCGCGTCATTATATTATTTTCCAAAACTTCTTTTATTTCAACTGTAAATGGTGGATTTTTATTCATTAATTGCACTTCAATATTAACAATTAATCCAACAGGGGCATGAGGAAATATTTGACTTCACTTGTAACTACTTGACACTGGCTAAATACACAACTTGTAGAACCAAAACATAAGTTAAAAAAAAGTCAGTTGTAAGAGTTGGCGTTGGTGGTTGGTGCAGAATTTGATGCCTTAGTCCGACTCAGTTTAGTTGATTTGATGCTGAGCTAAATTTTATCTTTGTTGGCTTTAGTGCAGACGGGCATTAATATAATTAAGTAAATAGCCTATAGAGTTCAGACAGTCTTATGACTAGGATAATTATATATAGTTGGAAAATTTAAACATTAGGTATACGATATCTGGTGTTATTGGCTTTGTAACCTGTAGTTTAAATTAAGTACGTACCTATCTATATTTTTAAGAATTGGCACAATAAATAAATTTGACTGTAAGTATTTGTTTTTTTTTTAGGAATTACTCTCGACGTAGAGGATTAAAAAAAACAATATTATATTTTAAAAAAAAACTCGATGTTTGTTAATTAATTAATTTAAATATACTAATTACAACACACAACAATTACATTAATTAATTAAAGTTTCATCAGCCCGCTTGCTTTAAAAGACTGTCTCGTTCTCGCATTTTCTAAATTATTGAGCAAAAAAGAAACAGTTTTATTACAAATGGTTTAAAACATTTTAAATTTTAACAAAACATTTTTCTATTTTGACAAAAAAGAAGGAAAAATCAATATTTAGTTCGCTTTTTTCTCCTCAAAAATCTTTGAAAGAGAACTCTGACAAGTTTCAAAATTAATGCTTCAGTTTTTAACATCAGATGAACCGTCACTGGGTTAAAATAACTTAGCCCTAACATCCCCACAAATATACAGATATGGCGCCAACAAACGTCGGTAAATTCAGATGTATCATAATTAATGTATTGTAATGTAATTGATGTATTAAGATGTATGACATCTTAATACATCAATTACGACTTTCGCAAAAAAAAAAGTCTTTTGTTATCGAAATATATAATTCACGAGCCGTAGGTCAAAATCCATTTTATTTTCTGTCTATGCCAAGAATATAGAAGACAGAAGCTAAGATATCCGCCCTCAAGCCACTCGAGGCGCTTCGAGGGCCCTCGATGCTCGAGAGGCGCAATGTGAAGGGCGCTCCACACGGGATAGCCTATCCCGCTCTCTCACTATGCAGTTTACAATAAAACTTGATGTGGTGCACTTGGTCTATGTTTTATAGCTGTTTACCCGCGACTTCGTTCGCGTGGCCCACAAAAAAATGCAAAAATTCATGTCGATCCCTTCAGCCGTTTAGCAGTGATAACACGACAAACACCCAGACAGAGAGACAGAGATACTCTCGCATTTATAATATTAGTTAAGGTTAGGATATATAACCTAAAAGAATCGAAGAGGCAAGCGGGGAGTTTTGGCGGGAACGTGAAGAAATCATGTCGCGTCATTTTATTATTTTCCAAAACATGTGTTATTTCGAGTGTTAATGTGTAAAAACGGTGAATTTTTACCCGTTAAGTGTTCGTAAATATGCCCGAGTGTTGGTGAATGGTATAACGTCGTGAAACGTGAATTTTCGTGTTGTTTCCAAAACTCCTTAGACGGCTCTAGTAAAGTTTTCACCACTTTATTGGGGCATGACTTGGACTTGACCGTGACTTTCTATGCTCGACTTTGACCGTGACTATGACTTGTTTGAAATGTAACAAAACTTGAGAATATGTATGTATACTTGACACTGGCAAATTTTTAGGATATCATTATACTCGTCCTTATAAACAACTTTTACTGTGGGATTAGTTGATAATCAGTTTAAAATAGGAAACAGGAGAATGCCTAAGTTATAATTTGACATATTTTAACATTTATATCATTAATATGCAATTTAAATTAATTCAAAAATAACGCTTTTAAATGTGTACAGAAGGCCTAATCAAACCCAATCAAAGTATTTACATGTATTTATCAAATCCAAATCAGTTTCATGTTTTTAATGTTACCCCAGTTTTAATAAACGTGGAGTGCCCTTGGATTACTTATCAAGTGTTAGTCCTTTTCGCTTTCTAAATTAGAACTCGATTGAAAAAGACAGAAGAGGTTTATTCGCGTTTATTAATAAAGGGCCTAGAGTTTTAGGCGTTATTTTTAAATACGTATACGCTTATAAGATCTGTATAAAAGAACCGTGACACTGCGGAACTGCAAGCGTTTTACAGCATTACGGATCCCTAATGAGAATTAAAATCCAATTCCATACAAAAATCCTAAGAGTAATAACTTGGTTGGCGCCGACCGTCGTCTAACAAACGAGTGAGCAAGAAAATATAAATATAATTTTCCTCTTTTATTCTCTCTATTTGATCTGCGGTTCTTGATTGTCAGGTCTGTTAGCTACCTATAAGGTACCCAACACCTGAACCAAACAGAAAATATTTCAACAGGACGCTGAACTTTGACGTTTATTTTTAGTTCTGAAGATTGATTCTCCAAAAAATTAACGAATAGCACGTCAGCAAAACTTGGCAGTTTCAAAATTAGCCCGCTAATGATTACAAGCGAGACTCTTATCTTAATTAATTTCACGATGCTTTCATTTACAGCATCGAAACGCGAATTCTTAATGAAGAAAAGTCTTCCTAAAACATTAATGGGAAAAATTCATGGCAAAAACCAAAGAGAATATCATCACTACGTTTAAGAAACGAGAGTTCCATATAGCAAAATGAAAAATGGCTATTGTATGAAACATGTACTACAATGCGATAGAATCGGGCACAGAAGAGGATTTTTTTTTCGTGCCATCGATAGAGCAAGACAGTGATAGCCGCCATTTTGTTTCGTACTCGTTTCATACATGGTGAAGTCTCTTTTTTTACTTGGCAGTTGCGTCAGACTGGCAAAAACCATAAAATAGTCAAAAAAGTAATGAAAAAATATTTCTTATTAGATAAATATATAGAATGTTTGGGGGGTGCATGCCCGGACAATCCTCAGTGTAATAAGTAGCATAGTGACAGTTAAACGTTGTCAATCTAAAGAAATTTAAAAAGATTGCCTAGTACCACAGAATTCTCCTTATAAATAAGGTCCAGAAGGATAGTCTCCATACAAACACGATTTTGAAATGGCTTATAATTTTTGACAGTCTTTTTTGTCATGACATTTGAGGCTTTCCATTAAAAAGTGATTACCCTATTTGGTCGGGTAAATAAATTTTGATTGGAGTGATTTAGGTTGTATCACAGTGGTTCTTAAATAGGCTCTTATACTTTTTTTTTTATCATCCACATTATTGTTAAGTTAAATAATGTTAAGCTTTTATTTTCAATTTATTACGATGGAAATGGAATCCTCTAAATTTGCAAATAAACGCATACGCAACTTTCGCTTATTAGCGGATTTATCTTTTTTGAAACTGCCTGACTATTCTGCAACCTCAAGTAACACGCATGTGACGGTGAAAACCTAAGAGAATGTGCATATTACTTGCAGACCCAAAAACCCACAACCACACTAGACAAATTTACATTCTTACATTCTTAGGAAGGTACAAAATTTTATTTCTAATAAAATTGCAATACAATTGTGTCATATCGTGACACGCATTGTAAGCTTCCGTAGGGTTTTAAGTTAAGTTGTTGGATAGGGATTGGTGAAACATTTCTATTTGTTGTTGATAATTATGCGCCGACACGTTTTTTAGGCAAAATTATGAAAATTATGTATTATAAGCAAATTAATAGTGGTGGAAACCTTAATAGGTTCCCGCCAATATTCATCTCTACTTTGCCGAACTATTTTTATCAAAAGATCAGCTACATATATCTGAGTCTCTAGGAAACCTAAACAAAGTTGGGAAATTACAAAAATATCTGGCAATACTACAGTTCATTTTGTCTTAGGGATGTCAATTCTTGCAGAAAAAAATCGTATACGAACCGATTCGAACCGATCTCGTATTAGATTCTTCAATCGGACAAAAAAAAACGAACTTCGATTAAACCGTTGATTATTTTTGGATCAAGTATATAGTCAAATAAATTCCACGTGAATCCCTTATCGTTCAGACTCTTAAAAAAAAACTAGAGGCGATGGAGCATTCTCAATATTTACGTACCTTTCTAAGGGGATGCCTTTGTCCAGCAGTGGATGTCATATTTGGCTGATAATGATGATGCAGCCAATTAATCGTGTTTTAATCCGATTGAAGTGATTGTCAATTGCTAATCGACGAATAAAATTATCAAAGGGCTGCGTCAATGACCGTCGCCGGTCTTCTTTACAGTACAAGAAACAATCCTCAATCATGATATATCAAAAAAATATTTTTCATTTAATAATCGATTTTTGGACTAACCGAAATTCGATTGACATCCCTAAACGTTGTCATAGCGACTATTCTGTTTACATTATTCAATAATTTTATATCCTATTAAAGTATATTTCAGGACTTAAAGATGGATGTGGCAGTGGTGTTCTTTGATTCCTGTGAATCCTTGTAATTTTGGCATGATATTTTTGTATAGTTTACCATTTTTTGTCTCATTATTATGAGATTTTATCAGTATGAGATGAGAATGACAACTGTATGGAGCTCTTAATTTGATTTGACAGGTACGTCAATCTGGTGTACTTTATTTCAAGATAGTTTGATTTGCTGATTAGGTGTCTACCCCTTTATGTCTTTGCCTAGTACATAATCTTTAATTATAAGATTAGCCTAAAGCCTAAGCAAGCGTGTAAATTTTTTGTAATATTGGAAGTAATTTTTTATTTTTTGTTTTTTTTATTTTAAACCTTCTCCTGCAAAACGATAGTAATTTTGTCCGCAAGCTCTTGAACCGAGGTCCTTGTACGAAAGTTTAGATATGTAGTTGATACATTCAGGCGTAACTACACACACAGTTTAGATATGCACCAAACCGCTTGTTCCGAATAGCGTAAGCGCCAGATATCCGAGATTAGATGATAATCATCATTAACCAGAAGATGTCTACTGAACAAATGAGTGTCATTATTATCCCTACGCTTTGCAGGTGGCTTTAGAATCGCAGAACGTTCACCGTTTACTAAGAGGACACTGCTGCCCGGCCTGCGGTGTCAGTTTTACGACATACCCAGGTCCGAGATTAGGTTACTATGTGAACACTATCGGTGAAGTTTTTTTTCCCAGGATTATCTAAGTATTTTATTTTTCTCGTAGTTAATAATTACATACATATTTTTATAAAATCTAACTATCTCTAACTAATCTAACTATAATATATATATGATTGTAATCGGCTAGGGAGCGGTAGTCAGGATGTTGTATACAAGGTAACGAACAACTTTTGTTCTACGACTGAAAATTCACGGGAAAAAACAGCTGCTCCATACAAAATCTTCGTGAATCTCAGTGGCGTAGCTTGCCTTAGACGGGTCCTGTATCAGAATTTGTCGGGGGCCCAAATGAATGGTAACGAATATTCACAAAATAAACAACGTTCGGGGGCCCTGTAGCCTGGGAGCCCTGTATCATTGATACGGCTGATACGGCGGTAGCGTGCCCCTTGTGGATCTAGCAATAAAACGTAAGCCATTTTTTTTATCCGATATTTTATCGTGAATTTCAAATTACTAGCTTCCTTGTTGATGTTACGCCTTCAGTTTAAATCTAAGCGATTGCGCGAACAAACAAAACACCATGAATTTGATATAGGCCGCATAATCTGGACCATTATAAATCATGCATAAACCTTGCCCTAAACAAATTAACTTGTTCATATGCTACAAAACAAATACATACTGAGTAAGTATTTAGCTTTTGTTAATTGGTAACATTTACCATATGAGTCTCTATATAGTTGTAAATAGCATGCAATATTCAGAGGTAAGTTTATTTACAGACATGTCTACAATGAAACATTCACTTATCAAAAATTAGCTTCATAAATTATGTACCTACTTGTAATATTCAGAGGTAAGGAACTGGTTTTATGTTGAATAGAAATAATTATCGATACATTGCGCTACTTTAAAATAGAACATTCCTACAATGTTCGATTTGAAACCGTCACGCCTCGAGGTGCTGACACGCGTCTAGCCTTGTAGCTCAGTAGGAGGATTTCCGCTATCTTAGCTGTAGGTTGTAGGTTCGATTCCCACCCAGGCCAAACATTTGTGTAATGAGCATGGATGTTTGTTCTTTGTCTGGGTGTTTCTAGGTATTTACAAAAAACAGGTATTTATGTATTCTATCAGCTATCTGGTTCCCATAATACAAGCTTACTTAGTTTGGGGCTAGATGGCGCTGTGTGTGAAAAACGTCCACCAGTATATAGTTCTCTACCACACAATTCTCCCTATTATACATATATACGGTTCAAAAAACGTTCCTCAATCATGATAGGTAAAAAAATATTTTTCATTCTAAAAATCGACTTTCCGACCAACCAACATTTGATTGACATCCCTAACGTTGACTTTGACGTTGACAATAGTGAAACTCTGTTTACATATTTCAGTAATTTTATTATTTGGTTTTATTTATATAAAAGCAAGTATATTTTAGGGTGTATCGGTGGAATGTGGCAGTGGTGTTCTTTGATTACTGTGAATCCATGTAATTTTGGCAAGATTTTATTGCAATAAAATCTTGCAATTGAAATTACAAGGAAAACAAATTGGCACACTGCACAGTTTGCCATTTTTTGTCTGATTTCTCGGAGATGTTATCAGTATGAGATGAGAATGTCAATTGCCTGGGTCACTTAATTTGATTTGACAGGTACGACAATACTGGTTCACTTTTTTGGGGACATTTACTGATTAGGAGTCTACCCCTTATGTCTTTTATTTTCTACCTATAAAGTAGAATACTTGCAATGTAGAAAAATAGCGATTAAAGAATAAAGTTACATAAGCCCGACGATCTGGTTTCGTCAAAAGATCATTTTATTCTGATTCGTAACTGGTTACGAAACTACGGTTACGTAGACGGCGGTTTTTTTTTTTTGCCTATGACTTTTTTCACTATAAATACAGTTAGCGGTAAACAACTTGAGCAATGACAAATTGCACAAGAATTGATTTTAGATATATTTGGTTGAAAGAAGGTTGCGCGGGGTGACTTCAAGGTACATGCACATGCGCCAACTTTTCCCCCACCTCGCCGATTTTTGTTCAAGATTTTTGCCGGTCACTGTACGATAAATGTTGCACTCAAAAATCTGTCATAATTCTAGGCTAAAGGAAGTGAAAACCCCGAAAAATGTTTCCCTACTTTAAAGGCAGTTGGGTAAATGCGGTGTGGACTAAAAAGAGAATACAAACACTCGTCGATTCAAAAGAAGCCTGCAAAAGACGACATCGTCCATTTTTCATGAAATATTGCATTAATAAGTCTATCTATTGTGGGACCCATTAACTGAAATCATGGCAAGAAGTAACGAGAAGCTTGATAAATTGTGTAAAAACCCAGAGTCATAATTTTAATGGTATTTTTTGTCAATGCCGAGGTTTTTCACGTCTATTGTATGTTTGAAGGTTGAGAATGCCGTGCGTTTAAGTACTGCTACTTTGAGGAATAACTTGGAAGTTTGCAGTTACTTTGACTCAAAGTAATTTTTGGCACAGTGCAGGTACTTAATACGTTCCCGATTTAACCACGAAACTGTTAGAATATAGAAAATTTAGCTTACTGTTTAATTTTATTTAGGTAAACTTTAATAGTAAATAGCGTCCTCTTTCGGTGAGCGCCCGCCATAAGTTTAAGCCAAAGACATAAAGGGGTAGACACCTAATCAGCAAATCAAACTATACTGAAAGAAAGCACACCAGTATTGACGTACCTGTCAAATCAAATTATGAGCTCCATACAGTTGTCATTCTCATCTCATACTGATAAAATCTCCGAATAATCAGACAAAAGATGGTATAATGTGCAATAAAATCTTGCCGGAATTACAAGGAATCAAAGAACACCACTGCCACATCCATCTACAAGTCCTAAAATATACTTTTAGGATAAAAAATCAAAATAATAAAATTATTGAATAATGTAAACAGGATAGTTACTATGACAACGTTATGTATAATAGTGTTGCCAAATATTTTTTGTAATTTCCCAACTTTGTTTACGTTTCCTAGAGACTCAGATATATTATATGTAGCTGATCTTTTGATAAAAATAGTTCGGCAAAGTATGGATGAATAATGGCGGAAACCTATTAAGGCTTCCACCAATATTAATTTACCTATAATACATAATTTTCATAATTTTGCCTAAAATATGTGTCGGCGCATACTTATCAACAACAAGCCTACAATGAGCGTGTCACGATATGACACAATTGTATTGCATTTTTTTTAGAAATAAAATGTTGTACCTTCCTAAGAATGTAAGAATGTAAATTTGTTTAGTGTGGTTGTGGGTTTTTGGGTCTGCAAGTAATATGCACATTCTCTTAGGTTTTCACCGTCACATGCGTGTTACTTGAGGTTGCAGAATAGTCAGGCAGTTTCAAAAAAGATAAATCCGCTAATAAGCGAAAGTTGCATATGCGTTTATTTGCAAATTTAGAGGATTCCACTTCCATCGTAATAAATTGAAAATAAAAACTTAACATTATTTAACTTAACAATAATGTGGATGATAAAAAAAAAGTATAAGAGCCTATTTAAGAACCACTGTGATACAACCTAAATCACTCCAATCAAAATTTATTTACCCGACCAAATAGGGTAATCACTTTTTAATGGAAAGCCTCAAATGTCATGACAAAAAAGACTGTCAAAAATTATAAGCCATTTCAAAATCATGTTTGTATGGAGACTATCCTTCTGGACCTTATTTATAAGGAGAATTCTGTGGTTTAAGCGAAGACTGAGTGTGGATTTTAAAAAGTAAATGTTGTATCTGTTCTGTCTATCATAAAATTCAGTCAAATTGAAAACTACCTTCTTTATTTTTGGTAGTCGGTCAAAAATTTTGACAAATATTTTGAAAAACCTTTTCCTTTGATATTTTTTAATTTGAAAGAAAAGGCCGGGGAAAAAAATGTTTTATAGGAAAATGATCATTCAAAGTTTCAAAGTCGACTGAATTTTTACTTATATTCTCTTAAATTTTTCTATATTCTCCTTTTTTTGGAAGTCGGTTAAAAATTAATACGTTCGTCTCGAGCCAAAAACTTCGTTTGCACGATTCAGAACTCCTATCCCTACATGAGTGTTTTGGCGGGAACGCGAAGAAGTCACGTTGCGTCATTGTATTATTTTCGAAAACTTGTGGAATATCGATTGTTAGGGTACTGCAGCTTTTCATAATGTGATAACAACGTTGGATTTTAATCCATTAAGTGAATGAATGAATGTATATTCTTTATTGTCATACAGTTGCGTTCTTAACAATTACATAATATAAAAAAGTTAAGAATGCTTCCATTATGGACTCGTCAACTTGCTACAACTTTTAACAATATTATTATTATTATATTATTATATCACTGTATAATTGTATTAGGTATTTGTTGTCTCCCTCAAAAAACGACAATCTTAGGAGGATTTATCAATTTCATTTTTGAGAAAAGTCAAATTCAGTTACTGAGATATGTTCTTTCGTGATAGTGTTCGTAAGTGTAGTCCCCTGTGCCAATTCCGCATCCTATTCCGTAATTCCTTATTACCTAGGTGATTCCATAATCACTCACTGCTATAGTATTATTATGTCATCAGAATTTTGCGCACTTTTGTTAATCGTGTCATTATGATCACGTTGTCACGCTGTTTGTTTGTGCCACCACGTTACTACGATGTTAAAAATTAAGGCAACATTGTAATGCTGTCTGGGTGCAACGTATCTATTTTATGCTCAGTGTATGTTAACTTAACGCAGGTCGCAGTCTAAAAGAATTCGATTCGTTGTAGTCTACATCTCAACTTCAACATTTCTTCGTGCCTTCTGTGGTGTTGGCGCAATTTTGCCGATGATTTGGTTGTCAAGGATTGGCAGGTGAAAGTCCGATACTATGAAGATCTTGTGCAGATGATCGGTACAATTTTCCAGTCTTCTGTTTTATGATGAATCTTCTGGGTGCCTCTGACCCTCTACAAAGGACATACATGGAGATCTACTCTGTCCTACTGATTGTGGACCACAGACTAAAATTATGTGAACGTTACCCCCTGTGGATAAAAAAAGCTGTGACAAATTACATTTTCTGTTTTAATAAAACGGGAATACTCGCGTTAAATTGAGTCGGTTATTCCGACTATAGTTTCGATCACATTTTTTTTTCTTGTTATTTGGCTCCACACATAGTAAGATATCAAAACTGTCAAGTTTTGTAAATTAAAAGTGAAGTAAAATATACGACAATAAAACAAAAATTGTGTAAGTTCAGTGATGCTCCAGTAAAGGTGGAGACTTTGTTGGAGGTTTCTTTGGAGTTTTCGAAATAACACGAAACATTTCACGACGTAATACTATTCACGAAAACTTGTGCACGTTCAAAAACACTTAATTCCACACATTAACACTAGAAATTACACAAGTTTTCAAAATAATGATTTGTATAATAATACTTAGTAGATTATTTTTCATATTTTTTTAAGAGTGCGGGGAAATTGTTTAAAGTGTTTTTACTGAATTGCGGTCGTGTATTTTAGTATTGTTTCCAAAATTTGACTGGGGCATGATTTGGACATGAACGTTACCTACTTTACGTGACTTAGACTATGACTTGTTTTTATTGAGAAATATTATATTTTATTTGTAATATTACAAAACCTGACACTGGCTAAATACACTGCCCGTGGAGCCAAAATTTCAAAGAAAAAATGCGTTGTGGTGCAGACCCAAACTAAGACGGGTAACTTGTGTTTTTTTTTACCGGTCTTTCAAAAAAGAAAATACATCACTACGTTTACGAGTTCCATAGTAAAAATGAAAAAAGACGATTGTATGAAACATGTACCATCAATAAAGCAAGACAGCGATAGCTGCCATTATTTCTAGTACGCGTTTCATATATGTTCAAGTCTCTTTTTTTTACTAGGCACTTGTGCCAAACTGGCTCTGCCTATCCTATTATAAGAATTTAGTTCTAGTTCTAGAAACAACTGGCTCCACTTAGCTTTGTTTATTGCCAATTTTCTGTACCGATGCACCGCGGACGGAGTGGAATCGGCCGAGGATGGCTTGCGGACATCCTAGTCCCGGGATTGGTAATTCCGATTAGATTGTGAACAGCTTTGTCCGCCTTTCGGTCAGTCTAAATAAAATGTTTTTCCATTTTTACCCTATTGCCCAAGAAGGAAAACATTACTCATGTTTTTGAGTCTAAATAAATGGTTTTCCATTTTTACTCTATAGCCCCAGAAGGAAAACATTACTCATGTTGTTGAGGTGTATGCAGGCGGATTTGCCAATAGGCCCGGGCCTAGGGCGGCAAAATTTCTGGGGCGGTAGAAAATTGGGTTTTTTTTTAGCAGTCACGCCCTCTGCGAACGTTTAAAAACCCAAAATTAAGGGACGACTAACTTGGGGCATCCCCCTAAAACTTGGATAAAAGGGTACCTATTCCCCGAAAATTACTACTTCTGTCAACGTTGTTGGGGACCCCGTGAAACAGACGAAACGAAATTGTTTCAATTTCCAGTTCAGAAATGTAAACTCGTTAAAACATTGGGAGAATTTCCCAATCGTAAATTCGAATCCCAATCGAATTTGTATTCTCAGAAATCGTGGTTTACAGGGAACATGGGGGGCAGCAACCTTCCACAGGCCTAGGGCGGCTAAGGTATCAAATTCGCCCCTGGGTGTATGTAAATTGTTTGTATGTTCCTATATGTCATTACCTCCTACCTGGTCAGGTACTACCTGTACCTTATAGACGTAAGGTCTAATAATTAAATATTTATTATGCCTATATTAATTATAACTAAAACACACTTGCCTCTCTCATGTAATTTCTCATATCCCAGTCGATTTCCGGTCGCGACTTCGCAACCGGAAATCGACTGGGATATGAGACATCGACAATTCCTGTATTGAGGAAACGCTAACAAATTAGAGGCAGTTATTACTCACATATACTTACCTACTTAGATATCAAACATGCTAAGATGTAAACCATTCGCTAGAACAAGTATTAATGTTAGGAAAAACAACAACTACATATTCAACAACTTAATTTTCAGCCGGTTTTTACTGTATAATTTTGTTTTTTCTGTCCCGTAACCGAAGTGGGGATCTGGTCTGGCCGGACCACCGTCTACACTTAGGGTATTATTGACCGAGCAAAACGAAGGTCTCCGAGTCTATGGGAGCAAATCATCTGTTGTTTGTATGTTTATATGTTTGTATGTATATTTGTCCGACGATAACTTAAGAACCGTTGATCCGATCTTCATGAAATTTTGTATGCAAGTAGTTCATTTTAATACAATTTTTAAGTTCTAATATGAGCTGTATCGGTTCAGGGGTTGTGAAGTTATAAGTGTCGCGAGGTCTCAGTTCGGCGCGAACTACTAGTAATATGTTTTGTGACTTGGGACTTGATATAGCAAGCGCGAACGGGGCGCTGTGACTTATAAATGTATGGCGCTCAGATCGCGCCGAACTGAGACCTCGCGAGCCCTATATAACCAAACGGCTCAAATATGCGTAACCGCTACCGAGGTTAGCATATTTGCACCGCTGGTGCTGCTCCGCTGAATGAGCCGCCGCGCCAGCCCTACTCCGTGTTTCAGAAAGATGTGACGATGCCATTTTGCCAACACAAGTCGCGTCCCACACAAGGGGCCGTCCCATCTTCCAGAGCTTCGACGGAAGAACAGCGCTGTTTGCTAAACAGCATTATGCTGAGTGGAGGCCATTTTTGTGACACATGACATTGACAGCTATAGTTATTTAATATCGCACCTGCTTACCCTTCAATTTATTTAATGTTAATGTTGTTGCAAAATAAAATTATTTTCTTTCTTTCTTTCTTTCATACCGTCAGGTCTTTTACCATCGTTCTCAAGTTATCGTCGGACAAATATACATACAAACATATAAACATACATACAACTGCCGATTTGCTCCCGTAGACTCGGAGACCTTCGCTTTGCTCGGTCAATAATTAATTGTATTGGTTGTTCTATGTTATAACACCCATCTCTACTAATAAGTAGGTAAGCGGTTTGCCTTTCGCTATTGCAAACGACAATTCAATTGGTAAGTAGATACATATTTTACATACAAGAGTTATTATTCAGTTCATGTCATTCAGGCAACTAACTGTAATAATTGCATCACCACATGAATACAAGTGGCAAAGAAGGCTTTACCAGACACGGCTGTTTACCAAATAAAAGAACATCTACTGCTCATTCATTACCGCTTACACCATTCGTTTACATAAAAATGTGGCTTGTTTTCTGATTTTGTTACGGTGTTCGTGAATACATGTTTGGATATGGAATAAATGGCATGGAGCATCCGCTCGGGGCTTCCGCGGCCATTTAGAAATCAAGCGGCAGAACGTCGAGTGGGAAACTGTCGACTGTTGGGAAAAACGTGGTTGAATTCTGTTCCAGATAAGTGTGGTTCTCGTTGACCTACCACATAGATATCACGTTGCAAGCGAACTAGCTTCTAGTTTTTTTTTTTTTAATTTAATTTATTTCTTTATTTTACCAAATAAACAACTTTATAGTCTAGACCAAAACGTTACTTATTCTACAAATCTAAATATTTAAAATAAAAGTAAAAATCAACAGTATAAAATTTAGACAAAAGAATTAAACAAAGCCAAACAATATAAAATAAACCTATCCTTACGTGAGTTTTAGTTTTATCGGGTGCATGCAAGCAAAGCCGAGCAACAGCTTACTATATACATATATTTGAAATGTGCGAATTAAGCCCTTTCATTTGATACCCATCATTAAACATTTTTTTTAGTACATGACTTTGTTCTCTAGAGGGCGCCATATTCAATTAAATGTGACGTCATATAGCATATGCCAACGGACGTTGAAGACGCTTCCAACCACAGAAGAGGAAAATTTTATCTCTCTCTTCTGTGCTTCCAACGATACCTCATTTGTCAATTTATCATAAGTAGTTAAGGAGTTATGAGGGAACAGATGAACAAACGTACATAACGATCGTAACCCTCCTTTTTGCTGCGCGTAATCAACTAAAAATGGTGTACCTGCACTTAATTAAAGAGCTTTATCGCAAGTCGCTTACCATTAGACTAGCGACTTGTTTTTGTTTCGACTTGCAGTTGTATAAAAAAACACTTCTAAGGAATTCATTTAGTAGTTATACAGAGCAGCGTTGCGTAATGAATGGATGTTATCCATTCATTCATGCCTTTCTTAGTAATATTTTTCAGTTCCTCAGTGCACGTAATCGGAAATCAAATACCCAGGTGTCATTTATGCTCGTTTATACAATGCTTTAGTAATTGAATGCCGTGCCATCGATATCCGAGCTAAGATCTCGTTACCAGATTCTTCACTGAGGACGCATCTCTATTATTGGTCTTGACAAATTTATTCGACTTCTTCGATTGAAAGATTCGAATCTCAATGCAGCATAAACTAATCCTTGATGGGTCCTTTGGCCTTTTCAGCTTTGGGAAGAAACATATTGTAAAAGCTACGTGAAGTTTCTGTGTGTGTATTTGAAGAATATACATAGATAGAATAGAATGTCATGGAGCGTCGCCGTACGATCTTATTGAACACAGCCCAGCCCAGGTGTGTCATGGGGAATCACTATTCCCCGTGAACCAACCTTACTGATGTTCTGTTTACTTTTTGAGTATTCAGTATTCAGTATTTTATTGCACCAAGTAACTAGTATAATAGCCTATAATTTATATGCTACTACTATGTTAATATGGACCCTGAATAAGGGGTGTAAGTAAGGGTGTCGCAAATTTACAATATTTTAGTTATTGTATTTAACATTTTTAACTTAAAAATTGCTTGTAATTTTGAGTTTATAACTATGACGATATCATGGACACAAAACGTTTTTTTCACTAAGAAAATCCTGAATGCTGTAGTAGCATTACTTAGTATTCTGTGTTCCACTACCTCTTGTTGGTAATTGGAATATACAAAACGCTCAATAATAACATAATCAGATTTTATTAAAACTATTATCTTTAAAAAGCATATAGGGAATATATGCATGACTGCATGTATATTACAAACCAAAAACACACCAATTAATATATACTTCCCTACGACAAATGTAATTAGTAGAAAAAACAACAACAAAAGACATGCATGTATACGATATATATCTACATATTACATCACTAATAGTCGGGTGTGACACTGGGAATTAGCGATTCCTCATGACTTTGGCGGTGCCATGGAGAAGGTACGCTTTTGCAAACAACCAACAACGAGCCATTTTGTCAAAAACCGAAAGAAGCAAAGCCGTCCCCAGGATGAGTTTTCCAGGGGGAGGGTCGTTCCGCCGATCTACAACTTGAAGCGGTTTAAAAAGGGTGTCTACAGACACCTCACGGGGCTGGCAGAGCATCGACAACGCCGCTAGTGTTTCAGACGTCTATGGGCGGCGGGTTACTGCTTACCATCAGCCAGATTGGGCCCTCAGTTCTCGCGGAAGTTCAGGTGAACCTCTGTTTGTTTGCCGCTCTTAGTATAAAAAAAATGTTCTACTAAAACGAAAGTATCTGTCCTGTTATAGGCCAGGGGCTCGATTTTCGAATCGCTCGTATGATAGTTAGCACGAAAATATCATGCGATTGAATATCATTTTTTAAATAATCTCATCAGTCGCTAACGCAACGAGTGATTCGTACGAACCATTTGATTTTGCTTTCTGTCAATAGAAAATCTTTCATTTCGCATGATATTTTCGTGTGAAATCATACGAGCAATTTAAAAATAGATACCCAGGTGCGTTCGTTATGGCTTGTGGGTTTATCTTTGTTTACTTTGGATTAAACAATTATTAACATCTGTGTATAATTTACACAGATGTTAAAAATGTGTACACTGTAAATTGTTTTGATAGCAGAAAGATTCATTGTGTGAATTGAGAATGGGAGAGGATTATTATGTCAAGAAGGTGTTCTTGGAGGTCCCATTAGCCGTCGAGAGGAAAGATGCCGTAGGGCCTATTACACGAGCACGGTCCATCACGTGGGAGGCTCTCTCTTTGACTAATCTATTAAAAACTTTTCCTACCTAGATTTTTAAAACTGTTAGTAACTGGAGTTGAAAAACAGGAAATGGGATCGCGGTTGCGAAGCTGATCTCGTAGATAGGGGGTTATCAAGTTAATGAGCCATTAAAAGTTGTACTCCGCTTAGCGCGATGATTGCCAACGATCCGACGATGCTGCTCAAATTGTGCGCGCTCAGTCTCAACTCTTGAGGTTAATTAGCGCTCGCTGACAGGTGAAATATACTCACTTGCTCAGTCTTCGAATCGGCGTTTTATTGTGGTTTTCTATGCTAGGCAGGTAATAAGTATAACGCAGTTTTTTAACCCCTTATAGATTTTCTACTCAGGACAATCGTTACGGTTTCTTCAGTAAATAAGTGTCTAGCTAGTAAGCGAAAGTCAAGGAGTGAAGAAAAGGGCTGCACTATACAGTTTTGCGGTGGATGAAAAGAAATGACTTTAGCGCGCGCGTCAAAAAGTCAGGTATACCTGACTTGGATGTCTTGTTTTTTCGTGGTTTAGGAGTAGTTTTTTTAATCGGCTCATATGGGAAAATCCTTAAGAAAAATAAAAAAAAACGACGATTTGAACATACATGGAGTATTTTCGTGAAGCCTTTGGTATTTGGAACCTAATTTTTTCGGATTGACGTCACCATAATAACGAAACTATCGTAGAAGTTATGATTTAACTATTAGAGTTATAATCACTTGAATATAAATCGAGGTTTTGTCAGTAAGTAATTTTTTGACGAGACATTTATAATTGTAATTGTGTTTCCAAATTTTCGTGTCCGAACGACGAAGAACGACGTGCGCGAAAAGAAAACCCATTTTTTTCAGTTCCGCTCCTAAAGTTAGGTTGCTCAAATTAAATGGAACATTGCGTGAAGGCGACAGCAGTACCTACGTACTACCAACTCAATGTGGAACACGAACATTTTAAAAATACAACAATACAAAAAATACAAAATTCTTTATTGTATTTGTATTTTTTCTTTATTGTATTCTTTTTTGTATTTGTAATTACGGAAAGCATGTTCGATGGAACAAATAGAATAAAATTGATTCGCATTTTGTGAACTTGGCTTGGCTATCAAATCACCGGATATCAGGTCCTGATAAAAAGGTCGCACAGCTATCAAAGTTTGTACCAGCTTAGATTATAGAAGGTAATTCTTAATCAAAGGCTTTATCACATTATCTGATCACCAACGATAAGGTACATTATTACCGACGGGGAAAACAACAACTATCAATTTACTAAGAAATCTGTTAAATCTAAGATTGTCCGGCGCTCAAGAGATAAAGATCAATAAAACCCGGGTATATCCTAAAACTGTGACCAGTAGGCTTATCCCGTAACTCTGAAAGCGATAGCGAGAGTTGCGCGAGCGGGATCGCGCATAGTGCGACCAAGTTGGTACGAGCGACATGGCATCCTCTCGCAATCAGAATCACGAACGTTTCAAAGTTAGAGGATAAGCCCGCAGAACCACCGGTGGACGAGCAGCATTGCCCTTTTAGCAAACGGTGAGCGTTCTGAGATGCGAAAGCCGCCAGCTAAGGCATGGGGATTATGGCAATACCCACTATTTAAGGATTTGATCAGCAGTGGACGTCTAGCTGATGATCAAGATTTACTAATTTTAAGTATTAAACCGGGAGTTACTCTGCAGAAGTCCATCTTCAAACTATGTACGGAGAACCGACTGTCGGAGATGGATTGCGGAATCAACACAACATGACGTCTAGCGGTATTCTGCTGCAATCAACAAGCTGTTTAAACAAAACGTACTCATACTATACAACTCGAAATATACTTAAACTATACTTACCTGAAAGAACTGTTTGTGAAGTATTTAAAAGATAAGGCATTAAATAGCTCGTTTTTATTTTATTGCTTGTTAAGTGCGTAAAGTCGTGTTAGTCAAAGATAAGGCAAATCCAGATCACGGTGTATTCCGGTCGGATACCAAAACAACACTATTTTTGTTTTTTTTTTATTTCCTGTGTGATCCCGAAGTTCGTTTGCCTTCCGGCGTGATTCCACGGTATATTTGTTGATTACCATGTGGGTTACTTACCACCATAATGCTGTAAAGGTGGAGACCACACTGCATATAAACTATTTGAAGCTAACAAACAGTAAAACACGGTAATGCTCTATGGCAATGTATGGCATTGAGTTTATACTAGCTGCGCCCCGCGGTTTAACCCGCTTTTCTACAGAAACCGAATATTTTTCCGAGAAAAAAAAGTATCCTATTTGTTATTCCAGGTTGTAAGCTACCTCCATATCATATTTCATTCAAATCCGCTCAGCCGATACAGAGTTGAACGGGAACAAACACACACACAAACTTTTGCATTTATACTATTAGTGTGATAATAAAACTATAATTATAGCTGTTCTTTCCTTTTCCTAAACCACCCCAGTTGAGGCGAGCAAAAAATAAATCGTTCGAGCTATTTTCGAGTTTTTGCGAGACTAACGCACGGCAATTGATTTTTATATATAACTAACTGTTACCCGCGACTTCGATCGCGTGGTCCGATTATAAAAAAGTATGTATGTAAGCTATATCTATGCAAAAAATTATGTCGTTCCGTTAAGCCGTGATAACGAACACCCAGACAGAGAGACAGAGCGACATTCGCATTTATAATATTAGTTATGATAGATAAATAGATTTAAAGTTATGTAGATAATGTTACAGCGATAGTGTGACGTTATTCAAAAAAAAATACGGCAATACCTGGACGCGATTGGCACAAAACAGGGGAAGATGGCGAAAGAGGGAGGCCTCATGCTCTGCAGTGTAAATAAGCTGCCGACGATGATGATGGTGAAAGTTAACAATTTATAAGATAATTGCTGTTTGTTACCTGCGACTTCGTTAGCGTGGACTTAAAAAAATATATTGCTATTTCCGTATATACAAAAATTCAGGTCGATCCGTTCAGCCGTTTAGCCGTGATAACGCGACAAACACCCAGACAGAGAGACAGAGTTACATTCGCGTTTATAATATCAGTTAGAATACAGTTTAACAAAAGCACGGACTCAGGTGTCTGTCACCAGTTTCATTATAAAAAAAAAAGAAGTAAAACTGTTCTTATTGCCAACACTCTCCTGTCGAAGAAAAAAGACAGTCTGACTTTACTAAGTCATTATAAGAGAGTGAGATAGAAATAAGTAGGTATTTGCGTTAGTTTATAAATAGGTATACGAAGTGTTGATTTTTACCTACAGACTGCTACATGCACAACAATGGTTTCTTATTAGAGGATTCTGCGGAGTGGAAGGGACACGCGAAGCAGAATGAAATATGTCGTGTGCGGCCACCGCCACTGACGAGACAAACCATTTATCTTTTCTGATGCCCGCAGATAATAAAGCAATAGTTTATTTTTATCGCAGAGGTGAACGACTTGGCTTATCACATCGCATCATAAATAATTTTCCTTGAAAAATGAAGACAGACTAGATTTATGTTAGTGTTTACGTTTTTATGACAAAGAAAAACAAGCGTTGTATGCAACGGTTTTTTTTTAAATTTCAGATTTGTCGTTTTCTTTTACCGCATTTTCAGTAAGGAGTATTGGGTCAGTACTAAGTTAACAAAAGCTTGTCGAGTCACGCATTCAGGGTTCCGTCTAAGAGCAACACAGACCTACGGCCCGGTACCGAGTTGCTCAATGTGTTCCGTAGAGTTCCCGAAATACTCGAAATATTGGATTGAACATTGAACTTTTTCCGCGTGTCGGCTCATACTTTTTTGTACTGTACACATGATGCCCATGCTAAACGATAGTTATCGTTGCCACTAGTAACTTTCAACATGGTGTCACAAATCGCACACAGGAAAATATGTTACAATAATTTCAATTGAGACAATATTTAGCTAGTTCCGTTGTGATTAGGACAACACGTCCAAATGGTTTTGTAATGAGGCGTTTTCCAAACCAGCCAGTGGCCACTATTGTAATATTTCAAATGAAGTCAAATACATGGTTACATTACTTGAAATTGTCTAAATACACATGTGGAGCTAAAAAACACGTGAAAAAAAAAAGGCACACGTAATTTTTTTTGTCTTTCATGTCTTGACAGTGACAGAAAAACCTCAAGGTCATCGCCATCTATAGGGTACTTTTATTACCAGGATTTCTTTTTTTTTGGAAAACGCCTAATTATTTTTTTGCTTCTGCACCTAGACAATATAGGTCTCTTTATCTCTCGTAAGGACGCCTATCCTGTTCTTTTTTGCTTTTTCCTTCGCGCCCGCGCAGTCGCCCGTCACTTTTTGTTTGGACCATTACTAACTTTGGCACTAAAATTCACAAGCATGTTCAATAATGTGATAATGCGCAAGCGAGGCCGCCTGATTCAGCTATCTCATTCGCACTAAAAAAATATACATGAAATTACAGGAGCAAATTAAAAAAAAAACCTTTTATTTTGAATATTATTTTTTACTTTGGAAAAAGAGAAGGGTTTTTTTTTTCTTTTTTTCCGTTATTCTTCGCAAAAATAACAAATTAATAAATTTGCTGCCCTTAAGGTAGACTTCGGTGCATCAAGGCAGACGCGCGTGGCCGAAAATGGCCTCTGAACTGGCGCTATACATTTTCATAGTGTCGCATTGTCGCATGTCAGCCGTGCGCGGCTTCGATCGGCCGCGATGCACGGAAGGCTACCTAACTTTTCCAAATTAACGATGTGGCTTGACACAGTACCAATATGTGATGGAGTTAGCAGACGGTGTATATTTTACGGTATTTGACGAGTTTTACGGTCGATCGAACAGCCGGATATTACGATCGCCAATAAAATGAGTAAATAATCTACTGTATTTGGCAAAATATATAAAAATATTACGGACGCCTCATAAAATATATTTTATATTTGTAATAAGAGCGATAAATCAAATAGAAATATCTAGAGAAGTGTGAATTGTGAACTGTGTTTATTGTCATTGTTAAGAATCACACGTCACACACAAGTCGGGATTTGGAACGGAAGTCCTCACGACTCGTCGCTGAAAAGTCGATTCATATATATGAATCAAAAATTAAAGTATTTAAATATACTTTACAAGTTTCATTCAAATCAGACGACTAGCCTTGTGGCTCAGTTTTTCAGGGCAGATTTCCACCTTCTGAGCTGTAGGTTCGATTCCCAACAAAGACAAACATTTGTATGATGAACATGGATGTTTGTTCTTTGTCTGGGTGTTTCTATGTATTCTATGTATGTATTTACAAAAAAAAAGTATTTATGTATTCTATCAGTCATCTGGTTCCCATAGTACAAACTTGCTTAGTTTAGGGCTAGATGGCGCTGCGTGTAAAAGCGACCACCAATATCCACCACCAGTTTACTAAAAATGTATAACTACTACGTTTGTATTTATAACAATTTTATTATTATTAAAAGAAGAAATTAAATACCCGACAGCAAAATGTAGTCACATAAAGAGAAATCCAATAACAACTCACTCGTCAAAACAAGCCAAGCTGTTTAAGCTATAATTAAGAATATGAACACACAAACATACATACTTACATACCTTACCCTCCGTCTTGGGCAGCCGGCTAAAAATAAACGATGTCTCAGGTAGACTCCTCTCTAGTTAGTCTCGAAAATGGACAAGCATTATTGCAGGTGCAAAGTGCAGTCCGATTTAATTACAATAAATAAAGAGTAACTACAGTGCATCCTTTCTGCTAAGAGCCATACATTTCACTTTACTCTGACTTTGAGGTACTTTATTGCTATGCTTTATTCAATGTGGAATCTAGATCTCTTTTTACCACACTACTGCAAAGCAGATTAGTTTTCAGGGTCAGTTCCATCAAACTTCACTAGATGGCGTTGTTAATTCTGTTTTCACTAATTATTCCTTTATTAAGTCACGCGGGCTTATCCTCTAACTTTGAAACGTTCGTGATTCTGATTGCAAGATCATGCCATCTCGCTCGTACCAACTTAGTCGCACTATGCGCGGTCCCGCTCGCGCAACTCTCGCTATCGCTTTCAGAGTTACGGGATAAGCCCACTGGTCTGATCACGATTTGAAATGAGTTATACACCCGCTCAAAGATCTTGGTTTAAACTTGAAAAAAGTATATATATCATAACTTGGTAAGAAAACGGGAGTTTTCCTTTGTTTTTTTTTTCGATTATGCGAAATATACAAATCAAATAAAAAAACTAGCTGTTTCGCCGTATAAAGCTTGGATATTTAATTTGTTTATTAATTTAATTATGGATAAACAAGCACCGTGATAAAAATGTCAGACATTAGAAATCGCGCGTTCAACAAAAAAATAAATACACGGGATATATATTAATATAGTCTATAGATAATCCGAATGTTTATGCCCACTACCAGTTCGAACGCACAAAAATACACGGACAACACCCAGAGCCAGAGCAGATATTTAAATTCGTCATTAAAACATCTGCCTGTCCGGGAATCGAGCCCGGCACCTCCGCTCATAAAGCTGACGCGCTACCAACTATGCCATGATGTTAGAATATGAACCCACATTATACGGTTTGGAATTTGAATGCGCTATAAACCACCGAGTTATCAGCGCTACAATTTTATCAAGTAGGTATTAAATTAATTACGTCGGCATCAATCACGGGATATTGCATTATCTTGCAAAACGACGTTAATGCGATAATTATAGATAATTTTCCCATCATTGTGGTCCTAATCACTTTATTTTGTACATCCTTAATTATTCCTTAATTATTCTTTGTTAATACGGGGGGAGGTATAATTCGGCATCCATAAGGTCGCTGGTTCAAATCCGGTTCGAAATATGTACGAAATCTAACTCCTATCTTTCCTAGCAGCGAGTTAAGGTGTAACGTTTCGATCAGCGCGCGAAATTCAAATTTTCTTGCGTTTTTTGACAATTACAGCTTAATTACTAATCGTAGGTTCATGAAACTAATTTCGCGATTATAAATAGATTGTTTCAAGAAATTACACCAACCAAAAAGCTGAAAGCTGGTATAAGTATATTTCTCACTAAACCAAAAACCAAGATGAAAATCAGCTTATTGAGATTTGTAGCTAAGCACATGTTACCTAGGCTATCATTTTATCCGTAATTTCTTAAAACAACTTATTTATTGGCGCAAAATTGGTTTCAATAAATCCACGATGAGTAATTAAGCTGTAATTGACAAAAAACGCAAGAAAATTTGAATTTTGCGCGATGAGCAACGAAACGTCGCACCTTAAGTGCAACACTTTTATATAATAACTGGATGGTAGGTACAATATATGACTTCTATGAATGGAAAGTGGTAGAAAATAATGAAAAATTAATCAAAAAATTGACGCACTCCGGCTGCGCAGCCGCCTATATGACGCTCCCGCAATGCGGTGGCACGATGGCGGAGATTCGCATATGTGAGATTCGGACAGTTCGGACATGTGTGTGTTGTGCACACATATGTCGCCATCCGCGTCAACACCATCCCTACGCTTGCTGCGCTGCGGCTTGCAGGCTTGCAGGCGCTTGCAGGCGGCTTGGCGATCGCAGAACGCTCACCTCTAAAAGCACGCTGCTGCTCGTCTTCCGGTGCTTCTACTCGCAGTGTTAGGACAAAACCTGGTTATTATTTATCAACTTCTCATTAATTTTATCAAATGAATATTCAAAACGCTCGTCTCCTAAAATGTTTTTTGGAAAGGTCAGGGAATAATCCCTGTGACTCAGGCCGAGTATTTGAATAATCATGAAGAGGTTAAGTGGGCGACAAATTGAAGACTAAATTTTGTCTAGTCTAGTATCCAGCTAGACCGTGTACGACAATTATAAATAAAAAAATATTAGACGACAATTATAAAAAAGAAGGAAATTAACCCGACTGCAAAATGTAGCCTATGAGTATGGCTTAGTGCCAGCGTCCCCAAGAACTTTTTACAGTGAGAGACGTTAGGAATTTATATACATTTCATAAGGGGGCGTTTATAAAATACGTGAGATGTTTAAGGGGTGGGAGGGGGTCGAGTCAAATCTCATCTAATCTTACGTTGGAGAGAGGGGGGGTCTCGGCAAATATCACGCATTTTTTTTTTATTGAAACAAAAAAAAACTATTTTGGTCCTTTTTTTCTTTTTACAATAACAATCCAACGCGTTTACGTAAGAAACCCATATTTTGAAAAATCTCACGTGAGTTTGGGGGATGAGGGAGGGGGTTGAATGAAATCTCACGACATCTCACCAGGGGGGAGTGAGGGACAAAAAATTTAAAAAAGCACCTCACGTAATTTATGGACGCCCAAGTCGCCTAAGTCAACAATCCATTGGCTATGTATGAAATTCTCACACTAATTTAAAATACGACAAAACGTAAAACGCGGTCGTCGAGGATCCAGTAAAGTAACTAAATTTAAAAAAAGCTGTTCTCTACTTACCCAAATGGTTATAATTTATTTAGATTTTCTCGCCCGTTAACTTAGCAGAATATGGTACACGACGGTTATTTTTGTATATATATTCTTTTCATTACTTTAATATTTGTTAAGTTACAATGAGATAACGAGATAGACGAATTTTTTAATGATAAAAATTTATTTAATTAATTAAATTAGTTAATTTAATACTTTTATGCTTACATTATTTAAATAAATAAATATCTGGGACATTTTTGCACACACGGTCATCTGACCCCAAACTAAGCAAAGCTTGTAATATGGCTGCCAGAGACTGATATACGTACATAGATATTTTTTTAATACATACTTATATAGATATTAACACCCAGACATAGAACAAACACAAATGTTCATCACATGAATGTTTGTCCTAGATGGGAATCGAATCCACGCCCCCAAGCACAGAAGGCAGGTTCACTACCAACTGAGCCACCGTTTCGGGCTGTCAAATTTAATGTTTAAGTCGATTTTGTATTAATAGCCATTACTGTTTAACGTTTATTTGTATTATGTAGTTTAGTAGTTCTACACATAACTTACATAGCTAGTATGTCTACCTATATCTATACATGTGACATGGTCTGTGACCATGTCACATGACATGTTTGACATGGTCTGTGACCAGCCACATTATTGCTGCGCCCTTATATACAGGGTATAATATGTCATTATGTAAGCTAAAACGTAGTTTTAGAAGAAGAATATGTACATATATGCAATAAAGAAAGAATAAATATTTTTTCCTGACTACGTCTTGGGGAAATCAGCTGTGACAAACTAGCGGACAGACACCGCGGAGTCTCACCATATGGTTTATTTTTACCTTTTTGGTAGAGGACGCTATAAATTAGTAATATATTATGTATCTACAATATTGAGCTCACTACAACAGCTCAGTAGGCCTATTATGCACATCGCGACAAAATCTTCTCTACTCTTTATGTCGCGCGAAAAGTAGACAAACGTATCCATAAAAACAAAAAAAAAACGCGTATACGGTGAGGGCACTAGAATGCGGCATCGGTATCGTGCCTGTAGTAAGAGCCTACTACAAGGGGGCCTCTGGGTTCGAGGGTGGTTAGAGGCTTTACCATCTACCTAAACGAGCCTGGGGACGACAGCGTCGAGTGGCTGACGTCGTAGGCGGAGGCGTCTCAGGACAGCTCGTAGCTGTCCCGAGAGGAGCTGAAGCTCAGTGCAGAAGGCTCCGGTGTGTTCCCTTGGAGATCCCGGAACCTCCGTCAAGCACTAAGACAGGCCACCGGGAGAAAATAAGGCTGTTGAGGATCTGAACTATCCAAATGCGAGTCAAAAAATGTCTCGCCTTATGGCGTCAGAGGTTATTTAATTGTTTCAGAAACGGCTTATCCAAATTTGTGAAACTATGCACGTATGCATGAATTAACATCCAAGCCTGGTCAAAGGAATAAATATCAAAGGTGAATGATGTTCAGAAATTCCTCTACAATAATTATTCTACGTAATTTTGTTCCCATAATGTCGAGAACAAACATTTCCGTTAACATTTCAGTTAACATTATCGAAATAAGACGAGGGCACAGATCACACTAGATACCGCATTACTATAAAAAGTCACCAAAGTTTGAGGAAGGCGCGGGTCGCGGGGAGTGCGACCGAGCGTTCTCATTGGCTATCTCAAGGTTACGCCAACTCGCGCCTAACAATCAACCAATCAGAGTAATTTCTTATAACTGTATTTAGACTGATGCGTGGTGCGCTTCGAGCGTCCTGAATGCAGAATCTAGGGTGTGATCTGTGGACGAGGGTTTCCTTACTAATATAGTTCCGATAGGCACATACTAAGAACTTTTGTAGTTTACTAAGAACTATTCTTGGAAACGATAATTTTAACTGAATCAAAACGTGTTAAAAATGAGCAGTTGTTTTTTGGCTCCATGCTGAACAGGCTGAAGTAATTTGGACGAATCTTGGCGTGAAAGGTTTTTCCTTGATTCTTTATTTTCGTGAAAATGACAAATAGGAAAATTGTGGGTAAGTTCACGGGACTTAACAACGAGAGAGAATATGATAAAAATATATTTATATCTCTTTCTTTTGTCAGACCGCGGTCCGCGCGGACCAAATTGAAGTTTTCTTCTTTTGATTGATTTCACTCACATAAAGACATTAATTCTTTTCCACAACTGGTTATGAAAGGTGGCTACGAAAATTTATATTTTTTTACTAACTAGTTATAAAAAGCGAATAGAAAATCCTTTTTCATAGAAAAGAAAGTAGAAGACACTTTTATAGATTATTTTTTTGGTTATGAAAGATAGCTACGATTTAAATCGGTAACTTAATTATGAAAGAGAATAAAAAATCTTTTTTCATAGCTGGTTATCACACTAATATTATAAATGCGAAAGTTTGTGCGTAAGTAGTGTTTGTTCCCAGTTAACTCCGTAACGGCTGAACAAATTTGGATGAAATTGGTTTGGAGGTAGGCTAGTTTTTTCCCCGGAAAAATATACTATTCCTATGGTATAGCGGGTGACCTAAGGGTGTCTACACATGGCCCGACCCGACATCGCTTGAAAGAGATGGCTATATATAAGTTTCTGGGGAAGCGAAAGGGAGAAGCTATAACCTTAATAGTTTGTTTCTTTTGCTCCCGTGAAATTCAAATCTAGCTGTCCCTTTCAAACGATGTCAGGTCGGGCCATGTGTAGACACCCTAACCTAACCAAACCAAGTCTAATTAGAAGGGATATTATTTGGTCTTAGTAATAATAATCACTGTAAATCTCGTCGTAGTTTTAATTAATATTCAATGCGGTGGAACACGAAACAATGGCCACTTTCCAATAGAGGCGCAACCGCAGAGGTTGCGGGACTGTGCACTCAAAACGAGTTGTATAATTTGCGGTCGAGACTGCTTTGTGTTAAGGAAGCTGAAGGTTTGATTATGAGGCTTCGGACATAATAAGTTTTGTAGGAAAAATATATTTTTACAGGCACGCTTTTATAAAATGCGTTATTGTTACTGTAAGCTGTAGTTACTGTAAATATCGGGAACTCGACAAAAATAAAAATCTTGGTGAATATCCCGTGAGTACTAATAGTAATGAAGCTACAGGGTGTATTATAGGAACACACAAACATACGTAAATATTATCCCTAAAATATTACCCTCCTTCAATCAGGTCTCAATCAGAGAATAATGATTATTATATTTGAATAATATAATAATCATTATATTATTATTTGAATATTGTTTTATATTATACCCTATTTGATTAATGTGAAATTGTCATCTTGAGTTGTACTTAGATAGTAACTTTTGACCGAGCGAAGCGAAGGTCTCAGAGTTTACTGAGACAAATCGGCATTTGTATGTATGTTTGTATGTTTGTGTATATTTGTCCGATGATTACTTGCGAGCTGTTGATCCGATCGTCATGAAATTTTGTAGGCAAGTAGATCATTTCAATACAATTTTTAAGTTCGAATATGAGCTGAATCGGTCCAGGGGTTGTGAAGATATAGGGGTCGCGATGTCTCAGTTCGCCGCGAACTACTAGTTAAAGTTAAGTCGTAAAATATTGATTAATACTTGGTGAGTACAGTTACTACACAATAGTAAATAAATACAATAGAACTATCTATCTAAAATGTATTATGCCTTTTTCTGTGTAAAAGCAGCGGGATGGCATCTGTCCAGCTCGTGTGATTAAAACCCGCAACGTGAGAAACTCATTAAAACTTTAATTAGGAAATATAAACTGAAACAGCGCAGTTTCAGAAACGCTGCACGGGTAAATATTCGGAAAAGTGATTATGGTAGGCTTCGGCCAAAGTAAAAGAAAAAAGAAAAAGAATTATCGGGCCCAAGACAATTTTCAAAAATTCCGGCGCTCACCTTGCTTCAGTCGCTCTCAGTTTTTGAAAAGTGCGAGACGTACGTACGTCAATACGTGCGATCCAAATATTCTGAAAAATATGCCTTGATATTATATTCGCTATCTCTTTTTTGTGACAAATGTACACATACTTTTAATTACGTATTGAAGGCCAAGTTCGATTGTTTTGACTTGTTATTTTTAAGGATGTTGTGTGGTTAGGGCCCGTCCATACATTTGTTTTTGCCGAACATGGTAGGTTAGCAATATAACTGCCCATCTGTTTGACCTTTCTGTCAATTCTAGTACTACTTGACACTGGCTAAATACACAACGTGTGGAGCCGAAACATAAGAGCAAAAAAAAAGTTAGATTGAGCTGTTTGACCACAGAATACCTGTAGGTCTACACGGGTTTGACCTAAATATATGGGTTTGACAATGGTTTGACACGTCGACATTAAAAAATGTTTGGTGTTTTGTGTTTTGTACCTCACGAAAATATTACGCGCAAAGTAGCGTAAACTCGACAATTGGAGAACCTAAGAATCCTAAACGCAGATTGCATGAATGAATTTCGAATTTTCGAGTTATCTCGCCTCGCGCCCGGTGCGCGAGAGATTTTTTCTGCACGCGCCATCAAGAGCTTTTATTATCTTTGGTTGTAAGAAATGATACAGTACAAAAAACCTTATTTAAAACCATTTTTCTATGCTAATACATAACGCACTTAAGCATGTCTAATGTCATGTCGTATTGGTCGTATGTACCTAAGTGTTGGCATATGTTGGCATTAAATTTTACATTACACGTAGATAAGACTAGGGTTGCCATTGAAAAAAATAGGCCGCATTTTTTTTAAATGGCCTGTCTTGGGCAGTTTTTCTATACACTTATTAGGTACTAGCATAAAAGTATAGTAACTCAATAGGCAAACCTTGTAAAAACGCAGATATACAAAAAAAAAAAATGAGTAAAGCTGTATGATTCTATTTTTACGCCAGTTATAGCAAGATTGACCGCTAAAAGTCCGTTAATATTATTAGGTATTTTGTTTCTAAAATAATGAATGATACTATCTATTCTAGTACCCTCTAAATTATCCAGTAGAAATTATTATTTGAACACCTCTTGTTTTTAAATTAAGCAGTTTGGAAGGAGTAAGCGCCACCTACTTTACAGCGAGGAAACTAATATTATGAACTTTAAGACTTGAGAAACTTGAGACGAGCTTTTCCTAAGCTCAAAGCTGCAACTTTTACTTTGCCAAGTTAAATTCCTAAAGAATACATAGATGGCGCCACTTCAAAAAAGCTTCGCAACGTAAGCACTTAGTTTTTTTTTAACTAGATTTAGAAAATGGAACAAGCAAATTTAAGCATTTAGAACTATTTTTAAACCTTGGATATTCAAAGATCAGAACCCCTCCCAGACCGATTTTGCTCGACTTCCACATTAAAACATCTTGCCTACAAAATGTCATGACGGAACAGCGGTTCGCAAGTCGTCGGAAAAACACACACAAACATACATTTACGGGGAAACACCGATTTGTTCCAAGCAGACCTTCGTTTCGCTCGGTCAATTATCAACCTCAGTAGGCACTTAGGCGACCTAATTATCAACTTTTCTCGACAAAGTGACAAACTTACCTGGAATATGGAATGAAATAAATGGCGGGAAGCCACCAACGGCTATTCTTAACAAAATTGAAAGCCTCCCTTGAAAATGTTAGTTCTTTTATTTTACAAGTTGACAAAACTGCAGAGATAACGGGAAACAATATCAACGCTGTGACATCATGGATCTCCATAAAAGAGTAATTTTTGCTTTTACTGGCTATTGAACAATGAGTTTATTAGCCAGAATAAAAGCAACCTAACAAAGCAACATAATAAAGTCGTGATCACGATAAGTACTTTATACGCGGTACATAGGTATTTATGTCATTCGTATTTTAGTACTAGTTTTTAGTTTTACTACGAAAAATTACTTGGTTTTAACACATTAGTTTTTAGTTGTTTTTTTTTCTTTTATTTAGTTCCCCACATAATTGTATTTAGCCACTGTCAAGTTTTGTAATATTTCAAGTGAAGTAAAATAAAGTCGACGGTCATAGTTTAATTCAAGCAAAATAAGTCACGGTCAAGTACAAGTCATGGCCTGATAGCGTGGGGGAGAATTTACTAGTGGTTTTTATGGAGTTTTGGAAACAACAAAAATCGTATCTATTTATCAACACCTTGTGTACGTTTACCGACATTTAAATCATAAAAATCCACCAAACAACATAAGTTTTGTAAAATAATACAATGACGTAACATGACTTCTTCAAGTTCAAGAATATATTTTATAGTAATAACTCATAACATTGATTAATAACGAATCCAGGCATTTTTATCATAATTATTAGATTTTTGCGTAAGAATTAAAATTTTGCTTTTTTGTACTATTTAAATTCAGTAGTCTCAGATGCGTATCAGCAATTGAAAACTTTAGTGTCACGGGAGAGAGAAAATTCCGAAGATCCGTTCAGCCGTTTAGCCGTGATAACGCGACAAACACCCAGACAAAGTTGCTTCCCATGTTTCGCTAGATGGCGTTGATACATCTATTATTTACCTTAGAACCTTGTTCTAAGGCAAAGACATAAAGGGGTAGACACCTAATCAGCAAATCAAACTATCCTGAAAGAAAGCACACCAGTATTGACGTACCTGTCAAATCAAATTAAGAGCTCCATACAGTTGTCATTCTCATCTCATACTGATAAAATATCCGAATAATCAGACAAAAGATGGTATAATGTGCAATAAAATCTTGCCGAAATTACAAGGATTCAATGAACACCACTGCCACATCCATCTACAAGTCCTAAAATATACTTTTAGGATAAAAAATCAAAATAATAAAATTATTGAATAATGTAAACAGAATAGTCACTATGACAACGTTATGTATAATAGTGTTGCCAAATATTTTTTGTAATTTCCCAACTTTGTTTACGTTTCCTAGAGACTCAGATACATTATAATATGTAGCTGATCTTTTGATAAAAATAGTTCGGCAAAGTAGAGATGAATATTGGCGGAAACCTATTAAGGTTTCGACCAATATTAATTTACCTATAATACATAATTTTCATAACTTTGCCTAAAATATGTGTCGGCGCATAATTATCAACAACAAGCCTACAATGAGCGTGTCACGATATGACACAATTGTATTGCATTTTTTTTAGAAATAAAATGTTGTACCTTCCTAAGAATGTAAGAATGTAAATTTGTTTAGTGTGGTTGTGGGTTTTTGGGTCTGCAAGAAAAATGCACATTCTCTTAGGTTTTCAGCTTCACATGTGTGTTACTTGAGGTTGCAGAATAGTCAGGCAGTTTCAAAAAAGATAAATCCGCTAATAAGCAAAAGTTGCGTATGCGTTTATTTGCAAATTTAGAGGATTCCATTTCCATCGTAATAAATTGAAAATAAAAACTTAACATTATTTAACTTAACAATAATGTGGATGATAAAAAAAAAAGTATAAGAGCCTATTTAAGAACCACTGTGATACAACCTAAATCACACCAATCAAAATTTATTTACCCGACCAAATAGGGTAATCACTTTTTAATGGAAAGCCTCAAATGTCATGACAAAAAAAGACTGTCAAAAATTATAAGCCATTTCAAAATCGTGTTTGTATGGAGACTATCCTTCTGGACCTTATTTATAAGGAGAATTCTGTGTTCTAAGGTTAGGATAATAAAATAATCAACATGAACATTGATATCTCGATGCCTCTGCTAAAATGCCTACATCTGGCATTAGAATGAAATAGAATATGCTTTGAAAATCGTACCAACAATCATAAAAGTCGGCTAGTTAATAACAGTAGCCACAATTAGCAGTTCGTGGGCTCAATTACAGATAATTACGGACACTGGAGCAGATAGGCACGTCATCGACACTGCGGTGTCGGATGACCCACATCACAACCGTGATATGATATCATACTTAGTTGGGTACTTACTTGATTATAATAATATTTGAGTAGGTTTTCTCAGTGATTTTGGCCGACTGCCTAAGAAGGATAGTGGTGTTTTGGGTGTATGTAAGTATGTGTGTTCCTATGTTGCAAAACAGCTTGACCGATTTTTACAAGTAAGGTGTCGATGGATTCTTTTTTACGTCCGGTGTGACATACTACTTGTATTTTCTTTTTATTTATCTTTTTATTCAAATTATGTGTGTTGCCACTTTGCCAATGATGACTTTGGAACTGAAGCGTGGTTCTTAACTGCTGGCCTTTTAGAGAAATTCAGACACACAGCGGGCAATGCAGAGAGCCATGCTCGGAGTTTCTTTAACGAAACGTTTCTTTGAACGAGGATATTCGGCGAAGAACCCGAGCCACCGACTTTCAAGATGTGAAAGCTAATGTGGCAATGAACGGGCCACATCTCTCGAAGAACCTATAACCGATGAAGAACCCACGAACCGGAAGACGCAGCATAGGTAGGCCTCGAACTAGGTGGACTGACGACATTGTCAAAGTCGCGGGCAACCGGTGGATTTAAATGGCGAATTGTCGTTCATTGTGGCGGAGACCTAAGTTCAGCAGTGGAATTCTTTCTGCTGATGATGATGATGATTAAAATTATGTACGTACCTGTCGAAACGCAAAACTGAAATAACCCCTTGTTTTATCACGTATTTGAAGAAATATGAATATCGTGAGATTTCTCTCCCTGCCATGTTTTTTCAAACGTTTTGGTAGGAAAAGTACTTGTTTCTTGAATTCGAGAGTTCGATGTACCTTTCAAAATGATTCCGGTTACTTAGTCACATTGTGTGGAAATACTTTCATTGATCTAAATTTTTAAAGGCAGGACAGGATGCCGTCAAATTTCGACAATAAAGAAGACCTTACATCAAAAATATTAGATGAAATTATCAACCACTCCAACCAAAAACCAAAAAAATAATAGATGAACTATCAATGGATTCACTTGGGGTGACAAATTGTGGATCTAAGTATATTTTTTTTATGTTACTCGGTGACAAGACAAGAAAGTCGCTCACCTGATGTTAAGCGTCACGCTTGCCCATAACAGTTCAGTGCCACCCAGAATTTTGGTTGGTGTGGATGGAAAGCCCCATTATGACGTCACCGAATCATACCGCTGATGGCGTCACTAGAATTTTTGAATCCCAATAACTTTCAGGCCTGATAAGGTCCACGTCGTTGTTGACAATGGCCGCGGAAGGCTGATCGCAATCAGTTGATTTGACTTGTAAATGAAAACAACCTTCGATACGCAAGAGATTTGTCGTTTTGCATTATAAATAAAAAAATACTAATAAATACTAACTAATCTACACGATTTCCTTGGTGAAGTGCTATCACATAGACGAAAGATAATAAATTAAAATAGAATTAAATAGAAAGAGTTTTGGCGGGAACGTGAAGAAATCATGTCGCCTCATTGTATTATTTTCCAAAACTTGTGTTATTTCGAGTGTTAATGTGTAAAAATAGTGTATTTTTATCCATTAAGGGTTCGTGAACGCGCACGAGTGTTGGTGAATAGTAAAGTGATGTGAAACATGGGGCTTCGTGTTGTTTCCAAAACTCCATTGAAACCTCTATTAGAGTCTCCACCACTTTACTGGGGCATGACGAGGACTTGACCGTGACTTACTTTACTTGACTTAGACTTATTTTAATTTTAAAATATTAGACTTCCCTTGAAATACTATACTTTACACTGGCTAAATAAACAACGTGTGGAGCCGAAAAAAATATTGTTTATCATATAGAATCACCTGAACACGCCTATCCTGGAATGGGTACTGGTCTTCAATGGAAGCAGCCCGGCCCCGTAACTTATATGTGAATGCTCGGCGACAGATATCGACTTGCGCTAGTAGTGAGCCAGTAGTAGTATCCATGTTATGGTTTCCTTTACCGCATTATCAAGCTCACTGTCGGGATTTGAACTCACATCTCGTGGCGTGTCGTCCCACCGCGCTAACTGCACATTAGATAATGTAGATTAGAGATTTTATTTTTAGATGACTGTTTTTTCGATTTATTGTGTTACCCGCGAATTCGTCCGTCTCCGACCCTTAAGCTATAACTATGCAAAAATTCTGCTTGATCCGTTCAGCCGTTTAGCCGTGATAGCGCAACAAACACCCAGACAGACAGTGAAACAGATAGTTACTTTCGAATTTACAACATTAGTTAGTTTTTAAAAATTTACGCAAAATTTTAACCAAATCCCCGAATCATAATTTCTAGGATATCTTAGTACAGAATTTTGATTGATTGAATTTTTGACTAGCGCGCTAGTTTTGCACGCGGAAGTTAAAGTGCAATCATTTTCTCGATTTAGCTTCTATTTCGATTCTAGATTTATTTTTAGGTCTGCGTGACGCAGGAAACAGCATAATGTATCCTCTTGTATCCGTTGTACAGAGATTATATTTAAGGAGTCAACATCATAAACATGACTTAAAATTGCCCATTTGAATTTTAAATAATTACGCTCCCGAATGATCTCCAAAATCGACTGGTTCCACCTTTCCGCAAGTGGTTTTCGATGGTGTTCCCATTCCCATAAGTGAGACAGTCAAAAATCTAGGAATTATTATGGACAGACAATTTTCTTGGAACCCTCAGTTAGCAGAAGTCAGACGAAAAATTTTTGCCTCCGCGGCTTCACTTAGGAGATTGCGGAATTTTCTTCCAATTACTACTAAAACTGCGCTTGTGAAATCCCTCTTATTCCCAATATTGGACTACGCCGACGCCTGCTATCTAGATTTAACCGAAGAGCAACTTGACAAGTTGGAACGTTTACAAAATTTCTGCATTCGGTTCATATTTGGTTTACGCAAATTTGATCACATTTCGGAATTTCGTCAAAAGCTCAAATGGTTGCCTATCCGCCTTCGCCGTAATTCTCATATCCTATCCTTTCTCTACAAAATACTGTTTATTCCTACTACCCCAATATATTTGAAGGAACGCTTTAAATATATTCAAGCTCACTCCTTTTCCTTGCGTTCCTCTCGCGCCCTCCAGCTAAAGATTCCTATTTCTACCCACGTAAATCTTTCCTATTGTAAGTCTTTTACTGTGCAAGCTGTCCTGCTCTGGAACGAGCTGCCTGTGTGTATTAGGCAGGCTAAATCTCTTTCTATATTTAAAAACCTCGTTTATAAGCATTATCTTTCCGAGTGTTAATTGGTACGTATGTATAATTATGTATTATTCGTTTTAAAGTATATATTTTACATATATATAGTTTGTATTTATCGTATGTATATTTATGTTTTTCATATTATTATTATTTTTATGTATCTACACCACCGACCGTAGTTTATATGTCATAATTCTGTCCATACAAAGGTTGTCTGGAAGAAATCGCTTTAGGCGATAAGGCCGCCCATTATACTACCGTTTTTTTAATATTATTGTTTTTTAAGTTTGTCTGTTTTGGTGTATAATAAAGTTATATTGTATTGTATTGTATTGTGTTTGAAGTGCCTACAGGGATCGATACATGTTGATTTAAAAAATAATTGAATGTTTTCTGAGATAGACCTTGAAGCACAAAACAAATAGCTAGTTAGTGACTATACGGGAACAAAAAGTCAGCTAAGTAAGCCTCGTAGTTCGGATCATACTACAGGCAGGGGATACCGATGCCGTATTCTAGTGCCCCGGCATCAGGGCAACGTAGTTCACAGCCTAGGGCACGAATTGTGCGTTTGAGATAAATATTTTTTTAATCTGAAAATTAGCGGCGACTATGGAAAAAAGTTCAAGCAGCTCAACTAAATAACCCAAGGTAGAGCCAAGGATCTAAAACAAATAGATTATTATATTATATACTATATACTTTTTAATCGAGCTTATCTATACCAAATTGTATAAAGAAATCATTAAAATGCCAAAGGCAATCAATTAAAATGGCACTTTATCATGACCACCTATTTTTTCTTTTTCGTAAAACTGATAAGAAAACTTGAAACAAATAAGTACACTTGGCTAGTCTAGATGCAGTGACATGGGTATGTACTTATTTAGGTAGGTGTTTCTTTTCAAATGAATATTAAATTTGTTTACTGGTTGTACTTGTAAACAAATATTGGAACAAATATGCGGACAGGAAGATAGATTGCCACTCACCTCAGACCTGTCATTGGTCAAAAGCATCATGTTTATTTACATAAAAGTACATTAAAAATTCAATAAAATTGAGAATGTCCGTGAGAGTTGTGTGATGTAAAATTGAATTCTTTGGAAGTCGGTTAAAATATAAACAAACTACATAGAATAATTACTATTTCACTCAGGTTACTGGGATATCGTAAAATAGGAATATTGTGACTGAGTGCTGGTCAGTGATTATCATTTAAGGTGCATCGTTTCGCTCAGCGCGCGAAATTCAAATTTTGTTGCGTTGTTTGTCAATTATAGCTTAATTACTCATCGTAGGTCCATGAAAACTAATTTTGCGATAATAAATAGATTGTTTCAAGACATTACACCAACAAAAAATTCAATTTGAAAGCTAGTGTAGGTACATTTTTCGCTAAACCAAAAACCAAGATGAAAATCAGCTTATTGAGATTTGTAGCTAAACCAATGTTATCTAGATGATCATTTTACCCGTAATTTCTTAGAACAACTTATTTATTGGCGCAAAATTGGTTTCAATAAATCCAAGAGGAGTAATTAAGCTGTAATTGACAAAAAACGCAATAAAATTTGAATCTCGCGCGATGAGTGAAACGTTGCACCTTAAAATATAAACTTACGAAATAGCAAAGTAGTATGTAACTGATCACTTTTTTCAAACCTACCCCCAATGTCCTCGACTTAATGCGCACTTTTTAATGTACTAACTTTTTATTAGGTAAGAGTTTTAAAAGGCGATCCAAGCCTAGAAAACAATTTAAAATTAAGATCTCGTTGCTTAGTTAGTTAACGCTGAGTTTTTACAAAAATTGTACTTATTAATCTTAATAAAGAACCTTCAAAATCAAATCAAAAAATCAGTGATTATCATTATCCAGAGCCTGCTTTATGCACACTGCCAAGTATAAGGTGCCCTTTAGCCATGCCATCAGCCTCGATCACATGTTCATCAGGTTAGCTTCGACCTGCCATTTTGACAATATCATCAACCTATCTTGCTGCTGCTGCCAACGCTCTGTTATCATTGCCTCAGCAACCACTCGGACATTTTCTTACTCCACCTATTGTCACCTAAACTAGCTACATCAATGGCACACCTTTTAGCTCTCATCCATTATGCTTGGAGCAAACCAGATAAAAACACCTGCCCCGTATTCTTAAACCACTTGTGAAAAATTATAATTATGAATCTGCACTATTGTCTCTCATTCTGACTTTACGTAGTGCAGATGAAGAGATAGATTTTGAACTTTCCGTTCGAGAATATGGCAGCTGCGACTGACTACCGAGGATAAATCACACTAATATTATAAATGCGAAAGTTTGTGTGTAAGTATGTAACATTCAACTCTGTAAAGGCTGCACGGATATAAATCATGGAGGAAATTTAGTATGGAGGTAGCTTATACCCTGGATTATCACATAGGCTACTTTTTATTCTGGAACATATTCGGTTTCAGTAGAATAGCGAGTGAAATCGCGAAGCACAGCTAGTAAATATTAAACATTTTACCCTCATAAATCCCCACTAGAATTTCGTGTTGGGGATGACTCTTAATGACAGGGACAACGAAGCACCCAGACCAGATATCAAATTTTATTTCATCCATACCTACATATGCTCGACTTGCCAGGGTCAGGCACTGCATTTGCCACATGAAATGAATCCGCAAGTGCTAGGGACTTAGGGAACATGCAATTTTGTTCCCGGCAAATATAGTTTGATTTGTTTATATAGCAAAACTAATAAAACAATCACCAAATTATGTAATAATCTCCAGGTTCCAATTCAAAAGCTCGGTTTTAATCTTTAGCCTTTGTTTTTAATTATGAATGTTGAATCATAAAAGAGCCTATTAAAGCATATTAAAAAAAAAAAGATAAAGAATTTGATTGAAATCTTAGGTCTTAGCAATACATAATATTTTAGATACATCTATGATTATAACTCGATTTATTGGATGTCACCGGAGCTGTAAAAATACTCAATATCACCCTACCACCATTGCACCATAATAACATACTAAAGATTACACAACAGTACGGTGCAATGTCCCATTGTATATTGGTTACATTGCCAGTCTGCAGATAGTCACTAACTAGAAAAATTAAACCTTATTTGCATAAGTAAATATGTTTTTGGTGTCTCATATGCATTTAATAAGACGCAATAAGCATTTGCTCCCCACTAGTACATCTAATTAATGTAACACTCAATGCCTGCCACCAATGCTATAGTAAGGGTTAAGTTCAAGGCTCATTAAAAATAAATATAGCACAAAATAAAGTATTTTTCAGCATTCAAACTAAACCACATTGGTAACATGTTGATAAACAATTCAGGCTCAATAAGCTCTCTTGCTGGAGGACAGATAACATTTTGACAGCTCCAAAATTTTTATTTATTTAGTTTAAGTAGTTATAGTTTGTTGAGTTTCTTGAAGGAGTCCCCGACTTTCAAGCTTGGGACCATTTCTTGTGAAATAGGGTTGAAACAGGTATGCCAGTGATCCAACACCGTGCTCTGCAATATCATAAAAAGATTGCCAGGTTTGGGTAGACTGGCAGAGGGGGAAATAAAAAACTCTCTAAGCGGGAAGTCAGTGCAGCTGTTATCATCTCCATGTAGAATAATAATTAAAGGTATGATTCTTCTCCATTTCACAGCCACCTTTTTGGTTTAGGTAAAACGCTCTTTGGGTTCAAAATTAATTTCGAGGACCAAATGACAAGGACAGGATGGGATCTGGAATCATACAATTTTTGGACACAATTACTGAAACAGTGGGAGGCAAAGCAGCATGTAATGCGCTCGTATATTGAAAGCTGAATATTTCTATGAGGCTGTAAGGTACCTAGATGGACATAACGGTGTGACTACTCACCTTGTATTCGTTGCCAAATTAAATTCGCTTCGATTTTGTTGTACTTCGAACTTTCACTGAATTCCAAATAGAGTTCCACTTGTAGTTTCTAATGAAAAATAGCTTCTTACATTCCATATATCACCAATTTCACAAAAACCATTGGAATATTAAAAAAACTCGATTTTCACTCTTATTCCATTGTCATTGATAACCGTAACAGCCTAGTGCTCTTAGCTACCGTTACATATGTTTTATTAATAACTGAAGTGAATCAATTGTTTTCATTAATCAACCATATAAACCAATGCGCTAGATTAATTTCAAAACAAGTAATTTCTGCTTGTCTCACACATGACAGCTCTATCTACTCTCAGCTCTGAAGTCCAGATCTATTGTTTAGTGATGCACATAGCTTTGACGATCCCAAATACGAAAGTAGTCTTCAACAAGCGGAGATAGTAAATAGATACACTAGTTGCATAAAAATTAAAACATTAAAAATTATCAACATTTCGCACTACTCGCGCGCGTCGCAATCGCGAACGAGCCAACTTGCTTGAGCCGAGTTGACAAACTTGACAAGGAGGCAAGCAAGCGCAAAATAGCGGTGCGGTCACCGGTGCTGCCACTTTACTTTTTGAAGAGGGGCTATATGCCAAGCAAAAAGGGCCAGAATTGCTATCTATATAATGCTACAATGTCAGGTCAGGCCATGTATAGACACCCTTATTTTACTTCACTTGAAATACAACAATATTTGACACTGGCTATATACACAAGGTGTGGAGCCAAAACATAAGAGAAAAAAAAAGGCTGTGAGAAGGTGAGCTGTCACAATGACAGCTTCATGGCTGTCACTGACAGGGCGTTTTTTTTCTCTTATATTTTGGTTGGACACGAACAGTATTTAGCCAATGTCAGGTTTTGTCGCTAGATGGCCTGACCCCTGACACCGTGTGAAAGGGACAGCTAGACTTGAATTTCATGCGAGCAAAAGAAACAAACTATTAAGGTTATAGCTTCTCCCTTTCGCTCCCCCAGAAACTTATATATAGCCACCTACATGCGTCACGGTCAGGTCAGTGCGGTTTTTATCTCCCTCTTATATTTTGGTTCCACATGAATGAGGCGTTTTCCAAAAAAAAAAAAAAATGTTCTAAAATACTTACTAGGTGGCGCAAGGATCATGATGCTTCGTCTAAGAGGTGGCGTAATAGTCCTATCGTTTTACCTGTCATTGTCATTTCTGTCGAAATATTTTATGTTTATTTTTTAAATCGTAAATTTTGGCTCCACACGTTGTGTATTTAGCCAGTGTCAACTATTATAATATTTCAAATGAAGTCAAATACATAGTTACATTACTTGAAATTGTCTAAATACACATGTGGAGCCAAAAAACACGAGAATAAATAAGGCACACGTACATTTTTTTGTCTTTCATGTCTTGACAGTGACAGCAAAACCTCAAGGTACATATAACGCCATCTATTGGGAACTTTTATTACCAGGTTTTTTTTTTTTGGAAAACGCCTCATTGTATTTAGTCAGTGTCAAGTTTTGTTATATTTCAAGTATTAAAGTAAAAAATTACTCTTCTTCTTGCGGCATTCGGGAAAAAATATTTCATTCAGAAAGTCTCATTCAGTCACATCTCGGTCATTGTTTAAGGCCTCGCTACATGGCCTGACCTGACATCGTTTGAAAGAGATGGCTATATATAAGTTTAAACAGATACGATACACACACGCTATATACACACACATAAAACATTACACTCATACTAGTACACACAAACACACACATTATAAAAACACAAGTACTTACGCTACACACTACTCGTATTAGACACACGCACACACATATACAACCCACAAATACACAAATAATTATCGACCTCTCCCATGCTCAGGATTCTAATTCTTAATAAAATAATAGGTAGGGATTATTTCTCTCCCGAAGAGGCTGTGTTGCATTCAAAGCAAATACGTTAATAAATAATAATACAATTTTTACAGTGTATAAATGTTTATCACAGCTGGCGCTTAATAAAAAAATACAATTATTGATCATAAATCTTATACGCACCCGGTATCTCATCTAACATATAAAATGGCACTAACAAAATGAAACATCTATAAGCACTAAGGGTGTCTATACATGGCCTGACCTGACATCGTGTGAAAGGGACAGCTAGATTTGAATTTCACGGGAGCAAAAGAAACAAACTATTACATACATTACAAACACATCCTCCATTTTGTCGTGTGTCGTTAACATTTTTCTATGGAACAGTTGGGGCCCTATTCGGAGAAATGACATTATTATCTCGGTCACTCTCACTCCCATTAAATTCGAAATTAGAGAGACAGTGACCGAGATAATCTCGAGCGCACAGGAATAGGGTCCCTGATAGTTTTTTCTCGATTTCAGGGTTGGTCCCATAGTAAAAATTGTTTACAATCATGAGTACTATGACCCTTTCCTTATAACCGTGTATTAGGTTTATAAAGTGGGTAGGTAGTGTGTAGTGGGTAGTGGCTAGGTGTTAGGGATTAATCTAGTTCTACGTCCATAGGCTTGACGTTAAGTTTCTTGGCGAGCGCCGCGCTGGAGTCGATCTGCTGTTTGACGTATGATACGGTTCCTTTCCTATCTGTTTCTGCGGCGGCTTGCTTTTCTTTGTCTCCCGGAGCCAAGACAGGCAAAGATGGGTCCGTCTGCGAATAGATAGATAATAATTGAATAAATAGATAATAATTGACCGAGCGAAGCGAAGGTCTCAGAGTTAACTGGGACAAATCGGCTTTTGTATGTATGTTTGTAGGCTTGTGTGATGAGAACTTGCGAACCGTTGCTCCGATCTCCATGAAATTTTGTAGGCAAGTAGTAAATTTCATACAATTTTTAGGTTCAAATATGAGCCGAATCGGTCCAGGATTCGGATTTCGGTCCAGGGGTTGTGCAGATATCGGGGTCGCGAGGTCTCAGTTCGCCGCGAACTACTAGTATATACAAAAATAAGGTGAATGCTGCATTGACCTGACCTCGTCTAGGTATTTTTTAGGTTTTTTCAAGGCTGAGTTAGCGATGAAACGCTTTTGCTTTCGATAAATTTAACTTTAAATTTAATATATCTCGTGATTCAAGGGATCTATCGCCAAGAATTGTATATATTCTGAAAATAGATCACTACACAAAAAAAACTTTTCATGCAAAATCAATACGTGTAGCAATACTACCCAGCCCGATTTTTTTTTGTATACAGCTTATGCCCGCGGCTTCGCCCGTGATGGATATGGCCCAAACACCCTTCGCGGGTATGCTGATATCCCAGAATTGCATTTTTTTTTAATTAAAACTTAGGTACTTCATAGAGCAGCTAAACGGGAAAAACAACTCTGGACACTCTCCACACTATGCTTCCTTGTGTCAGGATTGCCATGACTAAGACACGGACAACTAACATCCAGAAATTTAAATTCATCCCCCAAAAACCTGCTGGGCCCGGAATTTAAATCAACAACTGAGTCATACCAGTCGTAAATAATGAAGCAATTACAGCGTACACAATAGCAACCTAAAATATAAATAGCGTATTGACAAGAACGCCATTACGTTTTTACTAGAGCAATGAAGCCGCGGGTATAAGCTAGTATTGAATGTAGATGTAGGTACGTTCTAGAGCTGCAAGTATTGGGAATGGAAACCGGGATTTCCTGAAACCCTTGGTGATATCACAAGTAGACCGGACATGATGACCGCTAGAGCCTGTTACACAGTGGTGTAGCTTGCCTTAGAAGGGCCCCGTATCAAAATTTGTTGGGGGCCCAAATAAAGGGTAACTATTTCAAAGAACCCTGTATCCCCGTATCAATGATACGGGCCCCTGTAGCCCGGAGGCCCCGTATCATACGGCTGATACGGCGCTAGCCACGCCCCTGCTGTTACACTTCTTACCGGTTCCAACTGCCTCCAATGCTGCATACTCTCCGTGAGTCTGTCCCCGAAGCCGGGGGCGAAGCACTCGGGGTCGACCGCCACGAAGCAGTGGCCGAGGTTGGCGGGCCCGCCGGCGCCGCTGTGGGACCACGACCGGACGTGGTGCCCGTAATTGGCGCCTGGAATATATTTTTTAAATTCATTGTAAATACAATGTGGCATCGGCAAGTGCTGCCCGAAAAGGGCTAAAGATGTCTATACATGGCCTGACCTGACACACGATTCACACGATGTCAGGTCAGGCCATGTATAGACGCCCTAATACATAAAGGGCTAAGGGTTTATATACATGGCCTGATCTGACATCGTGTGAAAGGGATTTGAGCTAAAGCGAAAGACAGCTAGATATGAATTTCACGGGAGTAAAAGAAACAAACTATTAAGGTTATAGCTTCTCTCTTTCGCTCCGCCAGAAACTTATATGTAGCCATCTCTTTCACACGATGTCAGGTCTGCCATGTATAGACACCCTTATAGTACTCATCATTTTGAACAACTTTTACTATGGGCCCAAACCTGAAATCGAAAAAAAAAATCTGCTATTCCATACATTTTGTCGAGTATCATTGACATTTTTCTATGGAACAGCAGTTTTTTTTGTCGTTTTCAGGGTTGGTCCCATAGTAAAAGTTGTTCATAATGATGAGTACTATATGGGCGACCACGTACACTGTTATACTTTCGTGCAGCAGTTTACGCGTTCGACCGATTCATTTCGCGATTGGTCCCCTATCATATTTACGACTCATTATTTAATTAAGTTCATTGTTAATACAGGGTTATACGGAAAGCATATGCTAAGCCGAAAAGAGCTTATAGTAATTATAATTATGAACAACTTTTACTATGGAACCAACACCGAAATCGCGGGGGGAAAAACAGCTGTTCCGTAGAAAAATGCCAATGACACTCGACAAAATGTATGGAACAGCTGATATTTTTTTCGCGGTTTCAGTATTATTATTATTATTATATAATTTATTTCAGAAAAATATCCATATTTGTTGATTGATAAATTAGATAAAATTATTGATAAATTATCGGTCTATACTGTATCTCTGTTAACTATATTCATAACAAAAAGATCTTGCCGCGGTGCGCGTGCTGGCCCTGTTGGACGCATTACTTTCGAAGTTATATAGATTCCTAAGACCATGAGATGAAGAGGATAAGCTTACCCGATGATATCCCACAGAAGAGCTCGACCATGGCTCCGAGTCCGAACCCTTTGTACCCGGAGTTCCTCTCTCCGCCGCCCAACGGCATCAGGCAACTCGTGTTAAATGCCTGCAAACAAAATCACTATCCTAAGTAATATTACTAGTAGTTCACGCCGAACTGAGACCTCGCGATCCCTATATCTTCACAACCCCTGGACCGATTCAGCTAGTTAATCATAAATATTTCTGGTAATCCAGAACAACAATGGAAACCTGATTTTTAAAGAACCGTTCTTCATTTTTGAATCGCTCCTACGCACAGATGAATTGCCCTACTGCCACAGCCTACTGCTTACCCCATCACTACGGAACGTACTAACTCGGTACAGTGGTGGGCGTAACCTTGATGATAGCCAATGGGAATTATTTGTCACGCTCCGCGCACCCCGTGCTTTCCTCAAACTGTGGCGACTTTTGATCGGACCAAAACCCGAGTGACGAGGTATCTGGTTCATCTGTGCTCCTACGACATTTCGCACGAAAATATCGTGGGAAATGACTAACTTTCGAAAGACATCCCAAACAAAAGTCGAATTTAAAAATAATCATATCACTCGCTAACGCAACGAGTGCTTCTTCTTGCTTCTGTCAATAGACTAGTAGTTCGCGGCGAACTGAGACCTCGCGACCCCCATATCTTCACAACCCCTGGACCGATTCAGCTCATATTCGAGCTCTTTTTTTTTCTATTTCTTAGGAACATCTAAAATACTGAATTGTTTTAATATTTGAAGCATCAAAGAAGATACTATTTTTTTTTTTATTATTATTTATAGGCTTGCGTTTGACTGCCATCACGCCTGATGGTAAACGAGGATGCAGCCTACGATGGAGCACGCTTGCCTAGAAGAAACCGATTCACTCGCGACTTGAAGACACCCAGATTATAATTATCAGGAAAAACCCACTCGGGCAGCGCATTCCACTGTTCAGCAGTTCGAATAAAGAAAGTGGAATCAAACCGTTTCGTACGAGTTTTTGGTATATCTACCATGAAACGGTGTCGCTTTTTTGAGCTCCTGGCTGTCCGATAGAAGAATGGGCAGGGGGGAATTAGATCATGCAAATCCGAAGCACACTCCCCGAAATGTATCCTATAAAATACCGAGAGGCTAGCTACCTTTCGCCGATGACCAAGACTTTGTAGCTTGGTCCGCGCCAGGGAGTCATCGCCAATGATTCTCGCTAAGGGCTTCTTGTTAAGTGGATGTACAGTAATCTTGCTTACCAGTTCTGCATCAGTGGTTTCCTTGCCGTCCGGTCCTTGTGCCCACCCGGGGGGTAGAGGCTCTCCTTTCCGACGTTGCATTTCTATCTGAGGAAAGCATACCAATATTTTTTTCAATGGTTTGTGACTTGACTCACGAAATAAGAGAAATAAAGAGCATAGGCACTAATATGAATCCGCCGCTCTGCTGAATATTTTTTGCTCTGGACCAGGCTCCGCCACCAGAGTTACGGGATAAGAACCCTGGTCTCCTTGGACCTTCGGAAAGTTATGGGCTAAACTTATGGTAACACTTATGGGCAACGCGAAAAAAAACAAACAAAAAAAATATAGGAGAAAAAAAAGGGAAAAAAAAGATAAAAAAAAAAAAAAAATATATTAATATATTCATAATATAAATTTCCCCTGTATAAATAAAAGAATAAGAGTTTTTCTAGGAATCAACGCACAGACCAATGCTTATGATAGAGACGTGAAAATTGTGACCCAATATTCCTCAAATGATCTACTAAGATGAAAAAAGAACGGATTTTGCGAAATTCCACAAAATCAACTCATTTCGTTCTGGGAAGGCACGACACGATACTTAAGTGGCAAAAAACAGTCAGTGTCAAAATAACTTATGATTTAAAAAGAAATCACCATGACCCATTTCTACGAACGACACTATATACTCCTTGCCGGTTTCCATCAGACAGTCCCAGTCCTTAAACATTTTCAAGGATAGAGTGAAAGTGTTTTATTTATCACAATGTTAATTAACTGACTCCGCTGCTGTGAATTACTTTTAAGTGTGTATTCTACTGCTTGCTATTTTGCTTCTAGTCTAGTACTATATATATGATTTGTTTATTCTTGCTGCCTTCGTATTATTGCTTAAATTCATATTATTTAATATAATACAATATAGTATAGTTGCTGGCATAATGTGAGGGTATTTTGTAGATTAATATATTATTTATATTATACACACATATTTATATATATATTTATTATATACTTAGTATTTATCAATTTATATTATTAAAAGTGTTCGTCATACCTCACCTGTTCCATCATGTGAATTTCTTTCCATGCAATGGTTGCCTGGAAGAGATCGCTTTTAGCGATAAGGCCGCCACTTGTGGCACTAGCTTAAGTATAAGATAGTTCTGTACGTGTGTTCTTTTTATTTTTGGTGTACACAATAAAGAGTTTCTATCTATCTATCTATATATTGTAATTCTGATGCAGCTAGAAAATTGGCTATAATATATCAGAACGTGGGTAAGTACGAGTACTTTACCTTACCAACAGCGACAGCTGTAGTCGCCATGTCCAAGTAAAAAGTTTCTCCGTTGGCAGCCGGCGCGACCACCGATAGCGGATTTGTTCCCAAGGCAGACTGATAAAAAAAAACGCAGAACAGAATTACTACCAAAATATAAAAATAGCGATTACTAAGCGAGTTACTAGTAAAATAAAGCATTACAAAAAGTATGGATTCGGGGTAACGCGTCAGCCCGAGCCACAGATCACACTAGATACCGCATTACGATATTCGTTGTTCCTACAATATGTCACCAAAGTTTGAGGAATGCGCGGGTCGCGGGGAGTGCGACGAAGCGTTCTCATTGGCTATCTCAAGGTTACGCCTACTCGCGCCTAATAATCAACCAAACAGACTAATTTCTTATAAGTGTATTTAGACTGATGTGTGGTGCGCTTCGAGCGTCCTGAATGTAGAATCTAGGGTGTGATCCGTGGCCCGAGCAGAAGGTCCCGACCGGGCTGATATAAAATGATGTATTTATCATATCATATGTATGTCTTTGTGTGTGTTCTATAGCATCAGGGAATCCACAGTGACACAGGGAACGTTAGTGGAGTGCTATCAATGCTCGTACAAATGATGAATGATCTGAAACGTCACACTAATCTGTTATTGTCTTTCCATTCTTCTAAGAAACATAGCATAAAGAATAACAGATTAGTGTGAAAGAGACAGACAAAGGGTTTTATAAGAAAACGTAGACGGTTAAAGACGTGTATTTTGATAATTTTAGGGTTGAACTAAAAGTCGATTTGAATCTTGACTTTTTTCTCTAATTTCTGTATAGGCTACATGGATGAAGCGTTCTTATTTAATTTTAATGGTGATAGGTACCTGCTTACTCCTTGTTGGCGCCATGAGTGGAGAGGTGTTGGTAAATGCCATTCCAATAAGACCCTTCTCTGCCGCCTTGCTGGCCCACCAGCCGGCCATGCCGTTGTGGTTTGACCCTGGAAGAACCATATCAAAATACTTTTTAAAATGTTAATTGCTTACTTACTTATTGTTTATAATTTTCCTAAAAATCCTTAAATTGTTAATTAAGTCTGCATGCTGCGCTTAGCAGCGATAATACCTAATATAAACTTTTTTAGTGCGTAATCTCAGCAAGTGAATAACTGTTTCATTAAGCTGAAACCGTAATTGGGGACAAAAATTACCATAATTGTCCAATTTAGTCTGTACATGAAAAAATAATCCTCGATTGTGCTCTGGCTTTAGTGTAAAATATACATTTCGACCAAAGCAAAATGAATGGACTAACCATATCTATCTATCTATATCAGCCTTTAAACATCCCACTGCTGGGATATCAGCCTACCCTCGAAGGGTGATTAGGCCATATCCACCACGCTGGCCCAGTGCGGGTTGGCGGATTCACATACGCCATCGAATTTCTTCTCCGGAGATATGCAGGTTTAGGATATGTTTTCCTTCACCGTAAAGCCAGTGGTATATCCGTACGTAAGTTTCAAAGAACTCATTGGTACGGGCCCGCCCGGGTTTGAACCCATATCCAACCACACAACTTCCTTGAATAACAAGTCAAAACAATCGAACTTAGGATTCAATACGTAATTAAAAATATGTATAGTACATTTGTCAAAAAAAGAGATAGCGAATATAATATCATAATATAATATATCAAGACATATTTTTGCAGATGTCTGAATCGCACGTATTGACTATTGACGAACGTGCGTCCCGCACTTTGAGACTGACAGCGACTGAAGCAAGGTGAACGCCGGCGCTCACTTTAAAGTCTTCAAAATTTTCTTACTTGGGCTCGTCCATTCATTTTACTTTGGTCGAAGGATGATGAAGTATACATAGTTAAGAATAACACAGCACCCTTAAGGCTATCTTCGTAAATTCACTCAGAGCACAATCAAATAGGTCAATTTCAACCGCAATGACGTTGAGAGTGCGAAGTGCCCGTGTCAAAGGTGCCTCCTGCAGGAGATTTGTCCGCGCGCGCGGCACTGACACCAGTTTCGGCAGTCTTCGCCGCCACACATAATATCAGCTGTTCCATAGAAAAATGTCAATGACACTCGACAAAATGTATGGAACAGCTGATTTTTTTCTCGATTTCAGGGTTGGTCCCATAGTAAAAGTTGTTTACAATCATGGGTACTATGAGCCCCTTTCAGCTTAGCGTACCCTTTCCTTATGACCTTGTATACAAAACTATAATATTTGTTCATGATGAATGGATACCTCGAACAGTGACCCAGCCGACGCCAGTCTCCCTCGCCTTCTTCATAGCGATGTCCATGGCGAAGTGACTAGCGGTAGCGCCTAGGACGCTGTGAGCGTCAACCAGCGCAGTTGAAGCGCTTTCCTTCACCACTGTCGGTACGTTGTTCGGCTTGCAAGCCCCTGATATAATGTCGTTCACGTACATTTCTGGAAATATCAGAGATTGGTTATGTCTCTCCGCATAATACTCGCTATGGATACGGCATCGCGGAATCTTTGTTTAGAAACAAACGCACAAAAGTTGGAGGAAAGCGCGGGTGCGGGGAATGGCTATCTCGAGGTTACTCTGTCTCTCTAGCACCAAGGAGAGTTTTTTTTTTAAATATGTGTATTTTGCTCGATGCGTGGTGTGCTTCGATCGTCTTATGTGCGATTCTATAGGGATGATTTGTCGCAGGATCTGTCAGAAGATCGGTTAGATTCTCTCCAAAAAAATCAAACAGAAAAGTATCTATTAATCAACCTGCTATAGGGTACAACTAGGGTGCCAGGGCAAGTCTGATGTCCCTTTTCCGGGTGACGGCCCAAACCGAGGTTCGTACCGCAGCGGTGCCCTTACGCTAATTTTTTAAGGCCCAACACCTGCGTTTGCCAAAGATCAACCAGCAGCACCGCCATTCAAAACAAAAGAAGGGTGTTTGTGGTAATATCAAAAAATTTTTATTTTATTTTATTTTACATGATATTGATCCCAAAGAAACGTTAAACATTATTTTTTATGCTTGTTCGTCGACAAAATAAAAAATGAAAACTACTATGAAACATTGGCAACGGTATAATAAAAAGATAACAGACTAAAGCAAAGATTCAAAGATTCTAAAGATAACATGTTATGTACATAAATAACTGTTGTTGAACAAACAAACGTTAAATTGAGTCGGTTATTCCGACTATAGTTTCGATCACATTCGGTGAGTTTAACGTGAGTATTCCCGTTTTATTAAAACAAAATGTATCAAAACCACGACAGTTTTCATAGCTTTTGTTTTGTTACTTCTATAGTGATATCCTAGAGTTTGTATGATACTAAGCAACGAGGTAACCATGTTGTTCGTCTGATGGCGAGCGTCACGCTTGCTCAAATTGCTCAAAACAGTTCAGGCCACAGTTCAACTTCAGCAGTTCAAAACCGTGAACGGTAATGCACTGCGCTCGTCACCCCGAGACTTGAGAATCCTGAGATATGCTTAGTAATGTTGCTGGAAACATGTTTGCGCAATATAATGCTTTTGGATTGGAAACGCTGACACGAAAAGAAGCAGAAGAAGACTACTGCTTGCCGGCTGAATAACTGGAAATGGTGTGTTACTCTCCAAGTCGGACTCTGCAGAAGAGTCCTGCCTATTCACGCCTGTAGCGTGCATGGATATATTCGTGTGTGATTCGTGCCCACGCCGAAGAATGTGCCTCCGTCTGACTGTAAACCGTAATTATTTTACAATCAATCGTTTGCAGTTCATTGTGTCTGATTAGTTCAGTTATTTAGTTCATTCCACTTGTGAAAATCAACAATCGAACCTGAACAAGATTGGCACAGGACCGGGATGAGTGGCGTACAAGAACAGAGGCCTATGCGCGATGGGCCATTACGGGCTTAAAATGATGATGATGAACGATGACTGACCCCATAGCACAATTTTAGTAAACTATTTTTTTTATCCAGAAGACAAACGCGATAACAAGAAAAGACGTCTGTTTACTTTACTATCTACGTGGACTTAGGGTGTCTACACATGGCCCGACCTGACATCGTGTGAAAGGGACAGCTAGATTTTAATTTCACGGGAGCAAAAGAAACAAACTATTAAGGTTATAGCTTCTCCCTTTCGCTTCCCCAGAAACATATATAGCCATCTCTTTCAGGCGATGTCGGGCCGGGCCATGTGTAGACACCCTTAGATGGCTTGCCCTTGGTAGGTCTATTGTTAACAAACCCTTGACATTACGTAGATTAGATTAGGATGTTATTTGGATTAAATGCTCATTACTATATTTACAATATATTGTACAGGAAAAAAATAGGGCAATTATTGTTGTTTTCATCCATTATGGCCCTTATTGCCACAGATAACAACCAACACAAATAACGTGGTGCAACGAGACATCAAACCACGTTAATTATGGCTGTTTGCCTTTAAATAAATAATGAGGAGTTTTCAAAAAAAAAAGAAATCCTGGTTATAAAAGTACCCAATAGATGGCGTTAGATGTACCTTGCGTTTTTTCTGTCACTGTCAAGACATGAAAGACAAAAAAATGTACGTGTGCCTTTTTTTTCTCGTGTTTTTTGGCTCGACATGTTTATTTAGACAATTTCAAGTAACGTAACTATGTATTTGACTTCATTTGAAATATTACAATAGTTGACACTGGCTAAATACACAACGTGTGGAGCCAAAATTTACGATTTAAAAAATAAACATAAAATATTTCGACAGAAATGACAATGACAGGTAAAACGGTAGGTCTGTTACGCCATCTAGTAAGTATTTTAGAACTACTTTTTTTTTTTGGAAAACGCCTCATTGTTTGGCTTTTTTTGCTATGATTCGCTCACCTGATTTTGCCCATAGCAGTGCAGTGCCACCCAGGGACCCTATTCCTGTGCTGTCTCTATATCTATGTATCTAATTTAGAATTTAATGAGAGTGAGAGTGACCGAGATAAAAATGTCATTTCTCCGAATAGGGGCCCTGAACACACTTCGAAATGAACTTCAACAGCTCAAAACCATGCGCGGCAATGCACTGCGCCCGTCACCCTGAGCAATCTCTATGCCCTGAGATATTAGATGTTAAATCTCTCTATGCCCAGTAATTAATTATATTTGATTTATAGTCTGATAAGATGAAAAAAAACCCAAATGACAAATTGATTGACTGAAATTTTACGGTGTCTTTACCGACGATAATCCGATCATTTAGATGGAGTGTCTTCTGGCCTTACCAAGTCTGTTTAGCCCATGGCTCGGGTGTCCCATCCGGTCAGCCTGTATGAGCAGTTCAGCTTGCTGTTCAGCTGCCCTCGCTGCTGCACCGACCGCCTTCAGGCAGTCCGTCATGAATCTGTACGCATCTGCTGTAGCTACCTTGCCCATTGTGATGGATCTGGATGGAGAAGACAAACTTTTTGAGAACTTTGGTTATCTCTTTATCCTCTTTCCAAATAGTGGCTAGATGAGCGCGTTTTCAGAGAGTATTGTGAGTTTTGGCGGGAACGTGAAGAAGTAAGTATTAAGAAGTTATTTAGAGTTTAATTTGTAACTTTTAGTGTTGTTTCCAGTACTCCATAGAAACCTCTAGGAAAATCTCCACTATTTTACATGACTTGGACTTGGCCGTGACTTACTTTTTTCTCGCTCTATCCGCAGTAAGGAGAGCGAGAGAAAATTAATTGTCTAATCGAAACAAGCTATTTTTAGCGTTACAAGCTGTTGCTAGAATTGGCTTACCGCGTGCAGTCGTGCACGTATGGTAGTTACTACTATCTACTCTGTGTCATGCGCTCGTCATCACAAGATTACATTGCTGTTAGCATGTCAGCCAAGATGCGAACGTGTGAAAGTGCGCGCGCACCTTTGATATTTTTACTGCCTAATTGTCCGATGACATTTTTTTTTTAGTTTTTTGTTATTAAGATTAACAGTCTTCTGAACTTGTCTACCAATCCTTTTCGCCTAAGAACCAAAGTCACCGAAATTGTTTTCAGGGTTTGCAAGCTTAAGTTGCAATGGGTTAGGACACATCGCTCGACGACCCGATAACCGATGGGGAAGTAAGGTTCTTGCAGTGGCGACGACGAGCTGGAAGACGCAGTGTTAGTAGGCCTAACTAACTACTAGGTGGAGTGGACTGACGACATTGAATGATTGTATGTCGCGGGAAACCGGTGGATTCAATTTACAGATTGTCGTCCAGTGTGGCGGCCTAAGGAGAGCCAAAACGGTCCCAACAGAATATCAGCGCTGGTTGTAACAGAGTTGGAATCGGTTTTGTGACAAAAATGTATGTTTTTTATATTTTAATATGTATTTTTTTGTATCTGTATTTTTGTAACATAAAATTTTCTGTATTTTCATATAAAAAGTTTGGTGCCGAAATACGCCAACGACACTACATTATGATACAAGTGTGAATCGACCAATGAATAATTTCATACGTTTTTCAACACACTTGCGAGGAAAAAACAAACTTGAAACTTAACTTTGAAAAAGTTGTAGGCCGCTAGGTATTTTCTCTCTAGATTTTGGCGGCAACGCTATCACTCGCGTTTCGTGCCTCGATTAGTATTTCCGGCTGGTTCAAATTTACGTATTGCTCTTCTTCACTACTTGAAGTCGACAATTTTGATAATATATAGTCAATCACAAACACGAAAACGTTAACAAATATTTATGGAAATGGCGCGCACTCGCGCAGTTTTCTGTTTTTCCGCGCCGCGCCAGCGATGCGCGCGCAGGCACTAAACTAAACTATATTTAGCCGCATAAAAACTCTGTGTTGGTATTTAAAAAACTGTATTACCGGATTAAATTAAAAATGCTTCGTCTACATATATATAAATTGCAGTGAGGTACAAACTTGACGCAATCAGGTTCACAATTAGAACACTAATGTAAAAGTGCGGTAATGTAAAATACCATGCGTGTCTAATAACTTGGATTATGAGGATCCACTTTACGAGCAAGTGTGTTAAAATAAAAATTCATCGTATAACAAACTATTTAAATCAATGTAACATTTGAATTTCTATCATTCTCATTTAAAAACCATTAGGTAAACCACAGACCAAATAGCCATTTGACGGCTCATATAGGTACCTTATTCCTCCATACGAAAATAATACGCGAAAAGAGCATAAGCTCTCCAGCACCTAGTTGCATGAATAAACATTGAGATACGTACCACTTACCTAATCGTAAGCGACATTGTTTGCATGCACATGTTTAATTATCGTCTTGATAGTCCACTTATCGTTTATTTTGTCTAAAGGCCACTGTTTTCCTCATGCTTTGCCTGCCCGTGCGCGGTCGTCTATTAGAAGCGAATAAGGAGCCTAGTCGATAGGTACTTACTGTATTTGTTTTCTGTACTTTATGGGGTGCTTAGTAAAGTAACTTTTAATAAAGAATTATGGGGTTTCTTCCCCAACTGCCCAAGAAGGATAGTAATGTTTTTGGGGTGTATGTAAGTATATTATAAGAATTTATGTTTGTCTGTTCCTATATTAGCTCCTGTTGTCTAAAAGGATTTACCGATTTTGACGACAGAAGTGTTTTTGGATGCCTCTTTACGTCCCGAGTGATATAGGCTACATTTTACATCCAGATATTTTGTTTTTCTTTTAATAGTAACACTTGTTAGTAAAGTATATCTAACTATTTATAGCCTCGCCTCGCAACATATGACAGCGCGGCTACTTATATTTTTAAAGAAAATTTTATAAAAAAAAAAATATTGCTCACTAAGCTGTTGGCATCTAACGACCTCTCCAACTATAACCGGACTTTATTGTTTATAATGCGGTGTCAACTGGTTTTATCAACTTTGGTAAATACCTGTGTAATGTGTAAAGATATTCGAATCGAAAACAGGAAAATACAATGGAAGGTCTCTAAATAAATATAGTAAGTACCAACAGTTGTGTAAAAATACCAACTTATTTACATTATATCGAGGCTTATTTACCGCTATTTCAATAAACTAAGTATACATATACCTAATGGAAATTACGTTACCTAATTAATAATAATAAAATTTATAATGATCGTACGTACTAATGTGTGTAGGGTATTGGTTTCTTATATCTCGCACCATCTAGGTTAACTTTAAGCTACAGTCATAACTGCAGTTAAAATGTGTTGCGCTATTTTAACTATGGTCAAAATGACGGATAACACAAATGCTGGCTAAACTTCATGGTTAAGGGTAAAGTTATGTACAACAGTAACTTTAACTGGGATAATGGTGCAATCACAGATAAATAGAATCATCTGTGGGTGCAACCCAGCCTAATAGTAATAAAAGTGCCGCGCTGTTTTATTCACTATCTTATAGAAATTATATGAGTTCGGGATAAAAAGTAGCTAAGTAGCTAAGAGTTACCTCCTTAGTAAATTTAATCTAAATCAGCTTAGCCGTAACGGAGTTCAATGAGGAACAAACACACTTACAAACTTTCGCATTTATAAATGTGAAAGTTTGTAAGTAAATTCCCAGTCACACGACTGGGAATTGATGTAAGTTCACCGCACAGTTTTGGATGGTTTTTGGTTTTATATGTCTTTCATGATCACCCATCCGAAAACTAACCGGACCATCCGGTAATAATAATCATAGGAAGATACGTCAAAATGACAAAAATCTGGAAGATACGTCAAAAATACAGGACCCAGCCTTCGACCAAAGTAAGTAAAATGAATATACCTATATATATTAATTTTACTTTGGCAAAATAATTATTTTTAAAGTAAAAAATTCTTTGGCAATAATTAATAATGAAAAAAAGAGCTAGTTCGTAAATAGCAGGTGTATAACGGAGTTATATCGCGTAAAAAAAAAAGTTTTGATAAGGCGATGCCGAGTCTCGTGACTGAGACAAAAACCCCATAATTTATGGCAATTTACTTCGCAGAACAACATTGTATCGTGTTTTAACGTAACGAGACGACAAACAAACTCATTAGTCCTTGTAAAATTAATGAAGCAAGGTACGGCTCAGATACAAACAAAACAATAAATGAACTCACTTTTTAATTAATCAGCCAGTTTTATTCAACGCGCAAAACTCCTTGCTCGTCCTAGTCGATTGAAAGAAGAAAAAATATTTTTTTATTAAAAACACGTGCAGTCCTCTGCCAAGGAGGCGGTATACTGCTGTGGCATTCCGTTTATTTATTTGCGCCAAACGCGTGCCAGATAATTTTGCTTGCAAGGATATTAGCCATACGGTATAGAATCTATTTTCTCGACAGTTGAGTCAGTCATCGACCGATATATTAATATGTACGAGTATGGAAATTGCACGTTACGTTTACTTACATGAATGATAACTATATTCATCATGATCATCACCAGCCAGAAGACGTCCGAGTAAACGTGCTGATTAAAGGTTACACACTCACCATTTACTAAGAGGACGCCGCTGCCCGTTTTTCGGTGGCTCTGGTCGAAGTTTTCGGACATGCCCGAGTCCTGACTACCACATTACAGAAAGAGGTGTTGGTGGCTTCAACAAAGGAACTTGGGCCACATGAGACGACCGATCCAAATACACATTAAAAAAAAACTTCTGTGGTCCTTCCACAAACTTGTAGGAGCACGAGGACTACTGTTGAAAATGGGTTCCCTTCGAGTCATACCCAGAGCCATGTAAAAAAACTTCCCAACGAGTCTCTTATACAGTAGATAAACTCATAATGTAGGTACTTAAAATGTACGTAAAATGAGGCTTAACTAAAACTAGTGTCACATCTGGCGGCCTTATTGCTGAAAGGGATCTCATACTGGCAGCCTATGCATACCTTACCTTAGATACGTATGTAGATATGTTTGTGCGACGAAAACCTATGTACCGTCGATCCTTATGAAGCGATCGTCAACACTGTTAACGAAAAGGATGATACCGAGCGGGAAGTATGGGACGTGTGAACGAGGTAGAAAATATAGTAGCGTTCAAATCAAATCAAATGTATTTGGGCATTACAAAAATTACAACTAAATTGTTGATCCCAGAGTCTCCCAAACTAGCCATAGACTGTGTGTCGGGAGCCAGTGGCCTCTCTTATTTACTACATAAGTATGCCAAAACAAAATAAAGTCAAATTTAAGGTAAGTAAACATTAATTTAGGATTAACATTATTACTATGCCAATAAACAGCAAAAAAAAAAGAAAAAAGTTCTTCATCACTGTTAACGAACGGAACTTTTTTCCCGATCGTCAACAGTGTGGACAAAGGTTACTGAGCGTGTGTACAAAGGTTACTGAGTGTTACTGAGCGGGAAGTACCCAAGTTTTGGAGTAACTAGCTCACCCAATACACTTTTTTAAATTCCATTATGAGCAATGGGCTTCGTTCGAAGAACCGATAACCAATCGATGGGGTAGAAAGGTTCTTGAGTGGCAACCATGAACTGGAAGATGCAGGGTAGGTAGGCCTCCCAATTGGTGGACTGACGACATTGTGAAGGTCGCTGGCAAACGGTGGCGGGCGGTGGATGCAAATTGTCGTTCAGTGTGGCGCTAGTGGGCTTCTTCAGGCTGTTGATGATGATTTCACGAAGTTATAGTTCGAAAAGTAACAAAGTTTAGTGCGGGTTCCTTGATGATTTCTATGATTTCATTTATTGAGGAGTTCTCTCAACTTCTCATGGATCACATTATGAGTACTGGATTTTGATAAAAAATGGGACCAATCTGGAAGCATTACTTCCAAATAAAATAAGTATTTTCCAAATCGATCAATTCGATAGAAATTGCTTTTAAAATGGAATTGAATTGCAGTTATTTTACGATGAGAAAGATTATTTAAAATTGCCAGACTAAGTAATAGTAATTTCATTAATTTAATTTATTTCTCGATGTTTAATTTTTGTTATTTTATACAATATCAGTGCTTTATTGAAAATAGATTAATAATTATACAACTCTGACATGTAACAAAGGTATTATCCAGTTTGGCGGAATTAGAAAAATTGCTATGTATTGTTAAATAGGGAAAAAAAAATGTATTTGTATCCATTGACGGCGCGGCGAACGCCTGATGGTTTGTCTAATCAACACATTGCTAAATATGGAATTATTGCTATGACGAAAATATTGAACAGTTTCTTCTCTGGTTCTGTCAAATAACCAAACCGCTACGAATAAACAACTGTCAATACACCTGTTCGTTTTATGTAGTAGGCTAATTATTAGGTCATGTCATAGTTTTTCAGTTTTAGGAGTGCAGCATGGCACTACTACTACTAAATTACGTCTTTAGTAAAAGCCCATCATCCAGCAACATCTTTACTAAACAAGTAACTACACATCTCTACGTAATTATGACCTTACAAGTTGCTAGCGTCCATTATAATAAATGTTTATAAATATTTGTATCAAGAAACAGTCGCTTGAGAGCAGCTGTAAGCTGATAAATAACGTAAACAGAGAACTGGTTTACTTATCACTTATTACACTTTAAAGAACAAAAAGTACACGCAGCTTCGTAAAAGTGTTTTTCACCATAATTTATTCCATTCCACTCATAGGCAACATTTTTTTACACAATTTCAACATTTTTGGGTTCCGTAGTACTAAAAGGAGCTCCTTTTGAAGTTCGTCATGTCCACATGTCATGTCATGTCATGTCATGTGTCATGTCTGTCTGTCTGTCCGAATCCTTTACAGTCCTATAACTTCCAAAGTTATAAAGGTACATGCATGAAATTTTGCACAACGTTAGTTTAAATACAGACCTCCAGTTTCAAAAATAAAAATACTTTTTTTTTTTTAAATAAATGTAGACATGTAAAGAGGAGATGAAAAAAAATTGACTCACTTTTTGAGATAAGCGGTAAAAACTGATAAATAATTCAAACGTGCTACGTGCCTACGGAACCCTACTAAGCATGGCCAGACATGCTCTTAACAATTATTGAGATAACAAAAAAATGAAAATAAATATAAATGGGAATAAAAAAAACACAAATAGAATTTTAGAACAACAATGATAATGTTTCGAGATTTCCTTCTCCTTCGCCAAAATAAAACGATAACGACAAAAAAACATTAACTATGGTTTTTGTGTGATCTTTTTAAAAATGTTACTTACTATGATTAAATTTTTTCACAGATGTTGAAAATGTTTGAAAGAGGCTCTGGTCGGGAGAGGGATCTAAGAACCTGAAAGCAGCGGGGAGCTGCGTGATCTGTGGCAGCGGATCAGAGCGAGTGCAACGCTTGTCAGGCATATATGTACTTAGAATACGTAAATATATGAGCACAGCAGTGCGTGAGTGAGCGATGCGTTTATCAGTAGCGCAGCTTGAACGCGTGGTTGAACCCATTAGGGAATCCCTGGGCCCGTACCGTGAGGGGCTTATTGCGATGATTGCTAGGTTCAGCCGAAGACGTTGCGCGACCACGAACCGTGCCACCACGCGATAAGGTGTATGGTCGCGCAACGGTGTCGGCTGAACCTAACAATTCTGCGGGTCACACAGGCTCAGAGCTCGGTGTATCCACGATCTCGGCATTGATGCCAACAGCGAAGGATGGTAAGGATGGTTGGTTGATGGGCTGATTATTTATACTGTTCCTTGTATGACAAAATGCACGGCCCCCTGTTGCTGATGCACGTTTGGTTTGTAGAAGCCTTTACAGCCGAGACTGGCGAAGCCAAGCCACACGGAATGGGTCCATCAAAATCTTACTTACCGCCAAGGTTTGTAAATTTACTTAATTACTTTTTATGTTTCATTACTTTTTTTACCGCCAAGGTTTGTAAATTTACGTAATTACTTTTTATGTTTCATTACTTTTTTTACCGCCAAGGTTTGTAAATTTACGTAATTACTTTTTTACGTTTCATTACTTTTTTTTACCGTCAAAGTTTGTAAATTTACTTAATTACTTTTTACGTTTCATTACTTTTTTTTACCGCCATGGTTTGTAAATTACGCGTAAATTACTAATCAAAGAAGAAATTAAATGAGAAGTAACTTGAAGTCAGCGTGGCCATCACTGAATCACGACAATTTCACTATAGAGCAGGAAATAGGTCAGCGAATTAGATCAAGTGGGCGCCACTTTATATAATGGCTTCCATGAAAGGCAAGTGCACCCATAATCTCTTACTGAATTAGGTTGAGGCCACAGATCACACCTAGATTCTGCATTCAGGACGGTCGAAGCGCACTACAGATCAGTCTAAATACAAATACAAATTAATCTGATTGGTTGATTGTTAGGCGCGAGTAGACATAACCTTAAGATAGCCAATGAGAACGCTTGGTCGCACTCCCTGCGACCCACGCCTTCCTCAAACTTTGGTGACTTTTTGTAGGAACAACGTATCTCGTAATGCGGTATCTGGTGTGATCTGTGGTTGAGGCATATAATCTATTCACTCTATAATGTAGGGTGAAAACGTGATATGTTAATACAACGTGCTTCTGAAATGACGCATCATTTGTATGTTTTTATATTACCTGCCTGTAGCTGAAAAGGCTTGACAGATTTTGACAAGTGAGGTGTCCTTCAATTCATTTTTATGTTCGGAGTACTAGGACTACGTTTTGCAGTAGGGTATTTTGTTTAACAAATGGCCGATAAATAGTGTCTTGAATTGTACGATTCATCTTATCATTGGTCGTCAACATCATTACATAATTATTAACAATATCTATATGTACTTAGTACACTCAAAGCAAGGAAGGTAGTTGGACTCAGTTTTTGGCGGTGATATCAGCATTGTGTTTGTTGTATATTTTGTGAGACAGGTTTTTGGCGAAGGGAAAGGAAAAATGTAAGAAGATAACAGAGGTTTTTTAGCGTGTTGTCGATAATTTTCTTTGTAATTTTTATACTTAGTCCTTGCGTATTTGCAAGTTTATGCGGATTTCCAAAAAGTAAATGATGCATTAGGGTGTCTATACATGGCCTGACCTGACATCTAGTGAAAGGGATGGCTACATATAAGTTTCTGGGGGAGCGAAAGGGAGAAGTTATACCCGTAATAGTTTGTTTCTTTTACTCCCGTGAAATTCAAATCTAGCTGTCCCTTTCGCACGATGTCAGATCAGGTCATGTAGCGAGGCCTTAAATGTTTAATAATAATACAAAATTATTTTTACCGAACTGTAAGGAACATTTCGTATCTTTTAATTTAACGGACTGAATAATAGTTGTTTTTTTTTATCTCTTCCGTCGAATTAAATAATTATAAAAACGAAAGGCTACAAAACATTTATAATATCATGAAAAAAGATTGAAAAAAAAATATTGAAAAATTATTTATTTACTGCAAAAACACATACAAGCAGTTACCAGCTTATGTAATGGATATTATAACAGTACATATTTATAGGTTTTTGCATGATAGCTTTACACTTTTCAACTATTGTCTACCGGTTCCCTCACTAGGCAAGCCTGTATCGAGGAAACCAGGTACCCAAGGTAACAATTCCAATTAGCTATATACCTCACTAGCAAGACAGTGGCCGTTACACCATACGTTATACCATAGTTTTTTAATGCGGTAAGTGCCTTTATTAACTAAGCAAAATACATACAAACTACAACTACCTAAACTACTTACCCCCGAATACTGAAACGTTTGTTAACTTTGACGACAGATCCAGTCTATTGCTGTCTTTGTCAATTGCTTAGTGCCAGACAAAGGCAGTATTACAATTAATCTGTTGTCAAAGTTAACAAACGCTTCAGTATTCGGGGGTTAGCCTACAACATAACAATAACAGTTGGATTATCCAGAGACCATTAAAGGCCTAGAGATAATCCAAATGTTCAAGCCCACTACCAGTTGCCAACGTACCTATAGTTTTAGTAATTTACACAATGTTTTTATATCTTCAATTTATTGTGCAAATAGATATAGAGCCTCTAACCACCCCCGAGCCCAGAGGTCCCCTTTTAGTAGGCTCTTACTACAGGCAGGGGATACCGATGCCGTATTCTAGTGCCCCGGCATCAGGGCAAGAGTATAGTCATATCCTAGAATATGTTTATCGTTTTACCGAACAGCCTGTATAGAAAAGAAAGTGTAATATTCTGCGGTCAATGAAATTCAATCGTGGAACGTAGACGCATCTACAGGCTGTAAAAAAATGTAGCCATCAATTCTAAAACTAGACTAAGTAATACTACTACTAGACTAATACTAGATTTCAAGATTTGGTACAGAAAAAAAATAAAAAAATTGTCCGTTTATCTACGGGATCATCGCGCTCGTCTGCGAAAGAAGAAACTAATAATTATTATTATTAGTTACGTATGAAATTTATGAAAAATTATAATTTCATATAAAAAAAAACATGCTTTATCTCTTTTTTTTTTTAAAAACTTTTTTCTACGTCAAAATAGAAAAAGTTAATTAGTTAAATAGTGCTTTACAACATTGGTTTCAATATAACTGACTTTTTTTTTATTTACCACTCAGTGTTTTTTATTATCTACAAAAATGTTGAAAATGCGCGAACAAGTAAGCCTTATGAGGGAAAGCGATCAATAAACAATTATTTAGTTTAGAACACCCTTTATTACATAAACTTATAAATTACCCCACACAATATTCAACGCAGTCCCTTTCTCCAGACCACAATGCCGGAGGTACGTCTAGAAGAAGTCCGAAGGTTTATGGAGGACAGTCTTAAGGCCGTCGGAGCCCCCGAGGCAGAAGCGAAGGCCCACGCTGCTTTGCTCCTCCACGCTGACGTCACGGGCCATTTCAGCCACGGCTTGAACAGATTGGGTGAGTCCCTTTTCAGCTACCAGAAAGAAAGAAAAAAGATGGATGAAATTTTTTGTTGCAACAATTTCTAATAATTCTCATGACTCATGAAAGTTTTCATTTATTTAGGCGAACGACGAGATTAAAAAAGAATTTAAAAAAAATATTTTTTTTTTATTAATTTTTGCTTAAACTTTCCAATTTAAAAAAAAAATATATTTCTTTTAATTTTATGCAAGCATTTTTTTTCTTTTGTGAGAAATCTTTACCCTTCCTAAGGGCCCCCAAACAAATTTTTATACGGGGCCCCGCCAAGGCACTCTACACTTCTGAGTAATAGCTTACCTTGTGTTAGATAATCTTCCCTATCTCATCTCATCTGAATCGGCCTTTTAACATCCTACTGCTGGGATATCGGCCTACCCTCGAAAGACCTCCCCTTATACGTTCTCCATATTTTTTCAGTGCTTTACATAAACGACATCAGGTCAGGGTCAACGTTCCCGAACGCCAAGCCAGTGATACTGAAGGAGGCCGCCGCGTCCGCCTGGGTTGATGGGAAGGATGCCCTCGGGGCGACGGTTGGACACTTCTGCATGGACATAGCTATCAGGAAGGCGAAGCAGGCTGGCATCGGCATCGTTGCTGCAAAGCGTACGTTATGAAGTTAATGGAGCTTTAAAAACTTTAATGCAACAGTAACATGTAGATTTACTTTATTAATGGAACAGATCTGCTTATAATAAAATAAATAACGATATATTCCACTCATAGCTACGATACCTTGTTGGCTGCCTTGGAACAAGACAAGGCAACTAACACCCAGAGCAGATATTTAAAAATTCATCTTATTAACTTACCCCCGAATACTGAAACGTTTGTTAACTTTGAGGACAGATCCAGTCTATTGCTGTCTTTGTCAATTGCTTAGTGCTAGACAAAGGCAGTATTTGAATTAATCTGTTGTCAAAGTTATCAAGTCAAAGTCAAATTGATCCCGGAACCTCCAGCGCTGGAAGACGCTTCGTTCGAGATACGTATACAATGACCTCATTACGACATACGAACCCGCTTCCCTCATGTGCTATGTCGTTCGCCCATTTGCAGCATTTGAAAACATGTGCATTTGACTGCAGGAAGCAACCATTACGGCATGGCTGCGTACTGGGCGCTGCAGGCGGAGAAGGAAGGGCTCATAGGAATGTCTTTTACGAACTCTTCTCCTATCATGGTGCCAACGAGAGCGAAAAAGGTAAATAAAGAAAACATCTCCACAGTTAGAATTATACATTTAAATCCAGTATTTCCATACAGAAGTGTGGGGCAGTGAAGGACGCCATGAAGGAGTTTGTACATGGCCAATATTAGGTAGTGCGTGCGGCGAGTGTCAAGAGAATTGAAGCTGCTCCCAGTATGTATAAACATTATTAAAGATTGGTATAAGAACGGATAGTACCCGTACAACTTTTTATATAAAAGCCGTAGGAGATAACCGTGAGATGATATGAAATACGATGAGATCCCGGTCCCCAAGGACCCAATGTCTCTACTCTAAACGGCTCTATATGTAACCACTACATTGAGATATGATCTATTAGGATTACATCTCAATGAACCACTACGAGGTATTCTATTTCTATGAAGTAATTAATATCTTCTTGAAAATTTCAGGCTGCGTTAGGTACGAATCCCGTATCGATGGCGGCGCCGGCTTCTGGCGGAGATTCGCTCGTCGTGGACATGGCTAGCACGGCTGTGGCTATGGGGAAAGTAAGCTCATCAAAATAGATAGGAGAATAGATAGAAATAGTGATAGTGATAGGTCCGCCTCGTTCCTGGTCACAGATAAATTTTATCTATGTTCTTGGTGCATAAGTCGGCCATTGCCGTTCAAGCTGCTTGAGTAACATTTGTACATATTTTATTTAGTTATATAGAAGAAGAAGCCCTTTTCTAGGAATCAATGGACAGACAAACCGCTTATGATACGCTCAAATGATCAGGGAAACAATAAGAATGGAATTTGGGAAATTCCACCTCTGAAGGGATAAAATGGACCCCTAAAGTTTGTATGGAAATAAAATATTAGCTTATGAAACTCGGTTTGTGTCCTAAGCATACAGAAAATAAAGAAAGGCATGCCTCAGGGTATTGCGAAAATCAACCCTTAAAGGGATGAAATGGGACTAGTTTGAAATATAATATAATGTTCTAAAAATATTATATTTTTCTAGATAGAAGTGCAAATACATAAAAACGAACCAATGCCGGAAGGTTGGGCTCTGGGACCAGATGGAAAAGTGACCACAGACCCTCGTCAGGTAAATATACTAATGTTACTATAGGGCCCACTATCGACACCAGTGTAGCTGAATATGGGCCAGGCTAAACATATTACATATTATACATTTCTTAACTTAGACCTGGGCGTCCTAAAACTGCAAACAGCACCACCAAAGGTCGGGCAGAAGCGTCCTCTTAGTAAATTTTGATTGAGATAGCGAGAGCCAGCCGGGCGCTATTTACGCCCGGCTGGCTCTCGCCATCTCGTTAGCACTTTTTCAACATTTTTTTAATAATAAAAATTACAGAGCGGATCCTTAAAAAAGTATATTACATATTTAATATCCTTAGAATACAATTGCCAATATTTTATAGCAATTTTCATTATTATTCTTTATTATGGCGAAGGAAAGGAAGAAGCAATTTCGAGGTTTTTTTTTCGTCAAAATCATAACATGAAAATCGTTACAAAACATTGAAAATTGTATTCTAAAGATATTAAATAGGGTTGGTGGGTATAATCCCACATAGCCCAGTTGCACCCCAAAGCAATCGGGTATATCGTCAACAAAAAAAAAAAAAATGAGATAGAAATATGCATCAGCAGTTACTTAGCGCCACCAAGAAAATTACGAGCAACATCACAGAGTGGGAATTTAAAAATAAATTTGGAATACCATTGCCAATGTTTTTTAAAAAATTTAATGTATTTTTTTAAATTTTATACTCGAAAAAATTGTTTTATTTCTTCTTCGTCAAAATAGAAAATATTAATCACCTAAATGATCAAAAGACTTATAAATGGAAAGATTCTAGAATGTTATAACTTATGGACCGAGCGAAGCGAAGGTCTCAGAGTTTACCGAGACAAATCGGCATTTGTATGTATGTTTGTGTGTATATTTGTCCGATGATAACTTGCGAACCGTTGATCCGATCTTCATGAAATTTTGTAGGCAAGTAGTTCATTTCAATACAATTCTTAACTTCGAATATGAGCCGAATCGGTCGAGCGGTTGTGAAGATATAGAGGTCACGAGGTCTCAGTTTGGCGCGAACTACTAGTTTATTTATATCGTTTATAACTACATTATTTTCAGGCCTTTGCAGTCGGCCGTTTGTTACCGCTCGGAGGCTTCGAGAGCACAAGCGGGTACAAAGGATATGCGCTCAGTGCACTGGTGGAAGTGCTCTGCAGTGGACTTTCTGGTAGGCAACTAGAGGCTATTTCGAGAGAAAGATAGCGCTATATACTTTCGCGCAGATGACAAGAGGTGGCTTTTGCGCGTGCTAATCAAAAATGTCTAGTTTTTTGATTAGCACGCGCAAAAGCCACCTCTTGATAATTACATCAACCAGGAAATCAATCGAAATTCCGTGCCATGCAAACCTAGATATTATTATTACCTGACTATTAGTGTAATAATCGCTTGAATCCCAGGGGCGCTAGTCTCGACTTTTCGCTACAGCACTTTGCGACCGAATTCTGTCGCTATGACGCAAAAATTCGACAACGAACACGAATTGTTAACGAAAAAACGAAAAAACCGAGAACTAGAAAGTACTCTACTACCGTCAAGCAGTAGTGTGCAAACATTACTGTGTTCCGGATTGAAGGGCAATGTTTCCAGAGTAATTACTGGGCACAGAGATTTAACATCTAATATCTCAGGGTGAAGAGCAAAGTGCATTGCCGCGCATGGTTTTGTTTGTTGTTGAGGTTCAAAATTCTGGGTGGCACTGAACTGCTATGGGCAAGCGTGAAACTTAACATCAGGTGAGCGACTTGCTTGTCTCATCACCAAATTAAATTAAAAAAAAAAAAAGTTTTCCTCAAGCATATTGTTGGGATTTAAACCCACGCCCTATGGTGTACGGCTCTTATGTCAACTGGTCTACGCGCTAACAATTAAAATGTCATTTAAAATGAACTATTTAAATTTATGTTCATTTTAAATGGCATTTTAATTGTTAGTTATAACTAGGAGGCCAATGTGGTCCCTAAATTAAATTAAATCAACCAGTTGATTTGATTGGAAAAAAGGCTTCATCGAGTTCAATTCTGCTCAACTAGTTGTCTGTACAGTTGGCCGTAGTGGAATGACTGAAGGGTTGCGAGACGTGTTTTTGATTGTCCTAACTTGCTTGTATCCTACATTTGAAGGGTCCAAAATGACGCAAGATATCCGCGGCTGGGATCTGGACTCTCAGAGCGGGCCGCCCGATAACGGACAGTGCTTCATTGCCATCGACCCCGAGTTCTTCGCGCCGGGCTGCGGGGACAGGGTCGCCAGTTGCTTGAACCACTATAGGGGTATGGAACCGGTAAGTTTACTTCTGGACTCACAAAGCTGTTCGAAAAAAGAGTCCGCCGTCCGATTATTATTTATTTATTTGACCGAGCGAAGCGAAGTCTACGTAAAAATAATGTCAGAGTCTACGTAAAAATAATGTTTTACACTTATAGGATTCCCTGTGTCGTGGATGCCATAGAACAAACACAAAGACAAGGATAACATACATTTAAATTCATTATTCAAACATATCTGCCTGGCCGGGAATCGACCCCTGGATTTCCTGCTCATAATGCACACTTATACCACTGAGCCAAACAGGCCGTTTGTATGTTGTTACCGTGTTAGTGTGTAATGTGTTATGGAGTTCCGTAATGGTAATACAAATGGATGCAAGTAGCTCGTGCAAATATTGATCGTGCAATAAGTTGATCAAAATTGGTTTAGACTTTCGCGGTCGCACACTACGTTTAAATTAGTACTCTTCTTTTTTTTTTTTTGTTTCATCTGTAATTCCCCCAACACAAGTCGGGGACATACGTACCTAGAACGACTTTTTGCAACGTTTCGCGCGAAATTAAAATTATCTTTCGTTTTTTGTCAATTACAGCTTAATTACTCATCGTGGATTTTTTTAAACCAATTATGGGCCAATACATAGTTGCTTTAGGAAATTACGGGTAAAATGATCACCTAGATAACATTGCTTTAGTTACAAATCTCAATAAGCTGATTTTCATCTCGGTTTTTGGTTTAGTGACACATGTACTTGTACTAGCTTCCGACTTGAATTTTTGGTTGGTGTAATTTCTTGAAACAATCTATTTATTATCGCAAAATTAGTTTTCATGAAATATATTCGATGAGTAATTAAGCTGTAATTGAAATTTTGAATTTTGCGCGCTGAGCGAAACGTTGCACCTTAAAGTGTATTTGCAGGTCACAGTTCGGGGCGAAAAGCTAGTTTAATTTAGTGAATGGGTGAAAATGTCGCCAATAATAATAAACACGTCAAAGCGGCTACTTAGCATGTCGCTGGCAAGCCAAACAAACTTTCGTATTTGCTCTGTTTACTTATTTAACTAAACTTTCTAAGATGAAAACAATGTGTGTGTGAAAAGTAATTTATTCGAAGTATGCCGAGACATCAAAGCAAAACAACTTGTTGTTGGTATTAAGACGTGCGACGCCAAAATCCTCTTAAGAGGAGAATAAAAACTTTTCTAAGTTTCGAGAAAAACTAAGTAAAGTTAATGGAGTTATGGCGGGAACGTGAAGAACTCATGTCGCGTCACTATATTATTTTCCAAAACTTGTGTTATTTCGAGTGTTAATGTGTAAAAATGGTGGATTTATATTCAATAAGTGTTCATAATCGTGCACGAGTGTTGGTGAATATAGTATAATGACGTGATCGTCCAAAACTCCATAAAAACCTTTAGTAAAATCTCCACCGCTTTACTGGGGTATGACTTGGACTTGACCGTGACTTACTTTACTTGACTTAGACTATGACTGAGACTTGTTATAATTGTGAAATACTTTACTTTACTTCAAATATTACAAAACTTGACACTGGCTAAATACACAACTTGTGAAGCCAAAAGAAAGAGAGAAAAAAAGTAAAGTTAATGTTGAATTCCTCTGAATCCAGGTGGACCCTTCACTCCCAGTGCTGGCTCCAGGAGACAAGGAGCGCATCAGCGCCGAGAAGACCAAGGCTCGAGGGACCATCGCCTACTCGCAAGGACAGATTGATACTTGCAAGGAAATGGCAGACAAGATCGGCGCGAAGCCGTTGCAAGTTGTGAATTGAGCTTATAAATAGGAAATAAAGTATTTTAGTTTTCGTGTGAGGCTATTTATTATTTCGTGTTTATCACATTCTGCCAGCATTCTGGCCACTTTCCCCATCACCAAGGGGCTTGCAGACTAGTTTTTTTGCATTCATTTTTATTTTAAAGTTTGTTTGTATGTGTATTTTTTATTGTTTTTGTAGTGGTAGGACTCTTTTGCTGAGTCCGCTTGGGAACTTTTTTTGCTTGGTATACCTTTGTCAGTCATTCAATATAGGTACACTATTCAAAGTTTTTATTAACAGAATCCGTATTTTAAAACACATTGCTCGCTTTAAATGTGACTAGGATTAGGTAAGTCATTGCAACATTTTAAAATACTATATTATAATCAATTTATAAGGAGAATTCTGTGATTGTGCTAAAATAATACCTAACAAAAACACCCGACAGAAAAATGTAGCCCATGACACTCCGGACATAAAAAGGAATCCAGCGACACACTCCTCAGTCGGTCAATCAAGCCGTTTAGTCTACAGAAGCTAATATGGTAATATAGGAACACACAAACATACATACTTACAAACTTGCATACACCCCAAAACAGATATCGCAGGGTGACGAGCGCAGTGCGGTGCCGCGTAGAGGTTGGAACTGTTCAAGTTCAGAATTTTGGGTGACATTAGAACTGTTATGGGCAAGCGTGAATTGCTTGTCTCGTCAGTCAATACAATAAAAAAAAAACATTATTTACTGATCTCCATGAGGGAGGAGGTCAGTAAAAAAAACCTACAAGGAATCGAGTTGGCTAGTAGGTAACTAAAACCAAAGAACATTTACAGGGGAGTTTTTGGCGGGAACGTGAAGAATTCATGTCGCGTCATTTTATTATTTTTCAAAACTTGTGTTATTTCGAGTGTTAATGTGTAAAAACGGTGAATTTCTACTCGTTAAATGTTCGTGTACATGCACGAGTGTTGGTGAACGGTATAATGTCGTGAAACGTGAATTTTCGTGTTGTTTCCAAAACTCCATAGAAGGCTCTAGTAAAGTTTTCACCTCTTTACTAGGGCATGACTAGGACTTGACCGTGACTTGCTATGCTCGACTTTGACCGTGACTGTGACTTGTTTGATAATATCTAATAAAACTTGAGAATATATATGTATACTTGACACTGGCAAATGCATAAGACTTGCGACGCCAAAATCCTCTTAGGAGGAAAAAAGAAAAAAAAAACATTTACAGGAGAAAGAATATTTGATCTTATCCTATAATTCATTTATGCTAAAACTAAGCCATATCTTAAAATATTTATTTCTATCGAATGAATTGACAAAAAATACAAATTTATTCGGTCTCTTTCAGATAACTCGTTCTTATACTTATATTTTTATTCTGTGGCAGAAGTCTGACGACACCAAAACTCGTAGTGTATAAAATGACATTAATATTGCTCCTTCTAAATAAGACTCAAATGCTAAGGCTATATAGACGCCTAAAGCCATATGTTTAGTACATGGATTTAGCATCATACTGTTTCGTCCAAGGTTTAGTATTTGCGTATTCGAAATATATGGCTTAAACCAGGTAATAAACTAGTGTCATAAATATTAGTCTTATACAATCGAAACATCTTTTAAGGTATACCACTGACTTCTATTTTACTCGAGTACGTTTAATACAATCTGATTCAGTGGATTTTTTAATTACGATGCTTTTGGCCTGTAACGGCCTCTACAGCTTTATTGGACTTGGCAGATGGCGTTGGGCCTTAAAACTCTTAGGGTGACTAGCTGAAGTGCACCTCTGTGGTACGAACTTGGTTTTGGGCCGTCACCCGGAAAAGGGACATCAGCCCTGGCACAACCTTTTTTTTTTTTGCGAGCGGGATATCTTCACCAAGATACCAGTCTGCTTTGGGGTGCAGCCGGGTTACATGGGATTATACCCACTAAAACCCCCTCGGTGGCCTGCCTTGGTGCTTGACCGAGGGCTCCGGGATCTCCAAGGGAACGTACCGGAGCCCTCAGCACCACGCTTCAGCTCCTCCCGGGACAGCTAGTACCTGTCGTGAGACGTTTAAGCCTAAAACAGCGTCCGCCATTTGACGCTGTTGTCCTCCCCGGGCTCGCTTTGGTAGATGGTGGTTAGAGCCCCATCTCTAACCACCCCCGAGCCCAGAGATCCCCTTTTAGTAGGCTCTTACTACAGGCAGGGGATACCGGTGCCGTATTCTAGTGCCCCGGCATAACCGATTTTCAGACAGATCCTGGGACCCTTCGACCACGCCGGCGAGGTCGCTGTGTGCTTGTGTACCTTTGCTAACCGACGGCTATACCAACACTAAATACTTCCTGTTTGCCGGGAGCTGACGTATCGGGAAGAGATTTTGTTCGAACGAAACCTGGGGCCTTATCCCGTAACTCTGGTGGCGATGATCTTCGTTTGCTATCCTGCTCGTTCGCATGGTGCGAGTGAGTTGGCGCGAGTGGGACGGCACGCGATGACCATTGCCACCAGAGTTACGGGATAAGGCCCCTTTTGTACGTAATCATGTTTCCTCAGTCGACAAACTTGTTTATTTCTCCGTAGACAAATAATACAAATTTATACAGCGATCGAAATAGAAATTAATACATCGATACAAGACTCGAATTAAGAAAAAATCACTACTGACTTGAAATAATTTGTCCCAAATTATTTTTATTTTCGAAGTATAAATTATTTTTGTGCCCCGTGGATGTTAATGTTCCGAAAAGTTGATCCGGTTTTAGTTAGAAAATTTAAAATTTTAATTTTCTTTTGGTGGTTTGTTCATATAGATCTTTGTAATAAATCTATGTTTTTACTGGAGATATAAAAATAAAATAAAATATGTTTTTTAATATATACCTAAATGCGGTTTTTTATTTGTAGATATTTTAGATTTAATTTATTTAAGTATTTATTTTAATTTTGTTTCTAGTTTTAGTTTGTACATTTAAGTTTAGATTATAATAATATAGGTTGACATTTTATTAATTTGATAATACTGATTGTCAAATTGTAATATTCTAAAGGGAGATAGACTTTGACTTGACTTTGACTTTTTTACTATTATTATAGCGGGTGAAACCGTTGGGCGCTGCTAGTAAGCTAGTAAGACCAATCGACCTCTATTATGCAACATTGTTTGGTCAATGCATAATTATCAAATATCTAACCCAAGAAGTCAAGTCGAAACGAAAAGATTTGACGCAGACTTGGAATAATTACGTCACCGTATTTTATTATTACCCATAACTAGTGTTGTTTGAATAATACTAGTATTATTATTAACCATTAAGTCGAGTGTATAGACAAGTGGAATTTCATCATCATCTCAGCCACAGGACGTCCACTGCTGGACGTAGACCTCCCCCTTAGGCCCCTAAGATTTCCACGAAGAGCGGATGGAAGCGCCTCGCATCCAGCGCGTCCCTGCGGTCCTTATCAGGTCGTCTGTCCATGTTCACCTTGTGGGTGGACATCTTACGCTGCGCTTGCCGGTACGTGGTCTCCATTCGAGAACTTTACAGCCCCATCGGCCATCAGTTCTGCGTGTTATGTATTTAGTTCTGTAAAACTGTAAAGTGGTATTTAATTCTGTAAAACTTTTCCCTTCGTATTCCATCCAGAAGTTTCTTCATAGAAAATTCTGAATATCAAAGAAATGTTATGAACAAGCGTGACGCTTACCATCAAGCGAGCGACTTGCTCGTTTCGGTATTCAAAAAAGCTCTAATAAATTCTCCACTCCTTTACTGGGGCAAGACTTCTTCTTTTTTCTTGGACTTGACCATGACTTACTTTGCTTGACTGTGACTGCGAGTAAGATTTGTTTGACGAAATATCATCATCGTCATCAACAGCCAGAACACGTCCACTGCTGAACTTAGCGCCACACCGACCGACAACGTGCCAGTTATACTTTATAATATCGTCGGTCCAACTAATAGGTGGCCTGCCTACGCTGCGTCTTCCAGTTCGAGGTCGCCAATAAAGAACCTTTCTTGTGACGAGACTTACTTTGCTTGACTATGGAGACTTATATTAACAGTGAAATATTTGACTTCACTTGAAACCTTACAATACTTGACACTGGCTAAATACAAACCGTGTAGAGCCAAAACAAAAGAGAAAAAAACTCGAGCACGTATTTCTAAATCTAAATACACCTATAAAATTTTACTCTCATTGGTTCATTGCTAGGCGCGAGTCGGCGCAACCTTGAGATAGACAATGAGAACGTTTGGATGCAGTCCCCGTAACCCGAGTTCGGAACAATGATCTCGTAATGCGTTATACACAAAAAAATAAAAATTTAGAAAAAAACAATGAATGTGTATTTTTCGTGTATTAATAAATTTATTCAGTATTACGCGCTCCTCTAATTGTTATGACGCAAAACATTGTTTATTTTTCTCTGAGTATGTATAACTACACATATTTTTTGCGATGTGTCTTTGAACTGGTTTTTGGACACCTGGGTTGTTTTGGTCCACAAATAGAATGTCTACACAAAAACAAGAAGTGGATTCGTGTTTTTTGATCAAAAGGATACAAATATTTTTAAAGATTATACACGACGACGTCGACGCATAAGAAAAGGCTTTTGCCGTTACTGCAATGTATAAAACATTACATTACATTATCAGCCAGAAGACGTCCACTGCTGAACATAGGCCTCCCCCTTAGACCGCCACACCGACCGACAATATGCCACTTGCATCCACCGGTTGCCCGCGACTTTCACAATGTCGTCGGTAAAAACATTAACCCCCGCATTAATAAACGTGGAGTGCCCTTGGATTAGGTACGACGTGATTAGTCCTTTTCGCTCTTTCGAAATTAGAACTCGATTGAAAGAGACAGAAGACTAAGCAACTGCTCCAAGATTTATCCCAGTGAAATACAGGCGGGAAGCATACCATCCACAGAGAAAAGGAAGTATTTTTTTTCTCTTCTGTGTTGCCATCACTCAACAAATGAGACGTGTTGTATTTTTTTGTTATGAATGGATATTTTTTTAATCTGTCTTCGATTTTAGTAAAGTTTTCTGGCAACTTTAAATATGTCTGCAATCCAAACTTTCGTATCAACTTAGTGAGACTAAGATAGAGCAAAAAATTAATTAAATCTAAAAAATATTGCACATCCAATAAAATTTTGCAACGAGTCATTGACAATCACGTTGCAACTGATTGCAACGTTATAGTCAAGGTATTTTCATACCTCTTTATTTCATCAGAATATAAAGAAGATGTATCTCTTTATATGTTTCTCTTTATATGAGTACACTCTTTATCCAGTATGTATAGTTTTAGTACATATATATATATAATCGTAGAGCGTAGAACGCTCACCGTTAATATCGTGAATATATAGCAAATAATATGTTGTTCTTGTTATTGTTAGCCATTTCTGTCCCACTGCTGGGCAAAGGCCTCCCCTCGACTTTTCCAAATTTGTCAGTTTTGATCCGACTCCTGCCAATCCATGTCTAAAGTGACAAGTTTGTCGCGCCATCTCGTAGGGGGCCGGCCAGGAAGGGTCCATGGTTGAAGACACACCAAGTTGGGACTCCGTTTGGTGGTAACTTTGGCCCGAAGTTCTTCCGGCATGCGCCTGACGTACCGGTAGATAAATCAGATAAATAAAAACATATGGAAATAAAAACTAAAAAAAACTTCCTATACTTACCACCATGTAAATGTTAAGGTCAAACAGTTATATGAAGTGGAACGAGTCTCAACGCACGTTAGCCTTGATGCGGTACTAGACCAACTAGATTCCGTGCAATTTAATGCACTTGCAAACTTGCAATACATGGAGATTAATAACATGCGCAGAAATGATACTTGAAACAACTGTATCCTGCCTAATATTATAAATGGGAATGTAACTCTGTTTCCCTGTCTATCTGTCTCTATATCTGGTCTCTGTCTCTCTATCTTCTCTCTGTCTGGGTGTTTGTCGCGTTATCACGGCTAAACAGCTGAAAGTATCGACCTGCATTTTTGCATAGATATAGCTTAAGCGTAGGAGACGGCAGTTATCCTGGCAGAGTCGCTGGAGGACCTCAATGATATGCTCAACGACCTCAGTAGCGTTTCTCGACAGGTGAGTCTTAAAATGAACACGGACAAGACAAAAATCATATCAAATGCCCATGTTGTACCCGTACCAGTAGTCTTTGGGAACGATACGCTCGAAGTTATTGACCATTATAACTACCATGGACAGACTGTCCAGTTAGGTAAGTCCAACTTCGACAAAGAGGTCGCCCGAAGAATCCAACACGGAAGGGCAGCGTTCGGGAAATCGCGTGATATCTTCTCGTCCAAAATCCCGCAGTGCGTGAACAAAAGGGTCATCAACCAATGTGTGTTGCCAGTGACGACATATGGAACTGAAACGAGGTCCTTGACTCATGTCACTAAGCTAAAAAACAAGATGAAAATCAGCTTATTGAGATTCGTAGTTAAACCTATTACCCTTAAATTCGGTGTTCAGCAGTGGACGTCACGTCTTCTGGGTGATGATGATGATGTTTTGCAAAAAAGTTGTTTCGCGTTTAAGTCTTTTGTATATATCTTACGCTCTAAGAAAATATATCAATGAGCCAATCAGCATAAAACAAGTTTTCAACACTTAATTGAATTTAATTTGGAAAAGAAGAAAGATTTGTGTTAAAATGAATAGGAATATTGACAGGCAAGGCGTTTGACCACAGCTCATCAGACTAGGAAGAAAAGATGTGATTTCTGATGTTACGTTGGTAATAGCAGTGATGGTAAAGAAGAAAAAAATGGGTTAAAATAAGTAGTGTTTTATTGCTTAGGCGTTTGACTACAGCTCAACTGATCGCGTAGAAAAGTTGTGGCTTCTGAAGAGTGATGGTAAAATAAACATCTGCCATCTCTACACTACATAATCTATGAATACATCGCTGCAACGCCAATTGCTTACCAATACGGATGTATACACTCCACCTAGGTATGTATAGCATGGTATAGTTAAAACGCGCATAGCCCCGCCGTTCTGCATAATTATGGTCAGGATTAGTACAATTATTGTACTAATCCTGACCATAATTAAATAATTCGTCAAATTATAATAATTAGTATCAAAGAGGTATACTAATTATTATAATTTGACGAAGAATTTACATTGTGGAAATTATTTTAATGGGCTTTAATAAACTAAAGAAAGTACATATACAGGGTAGGGTAATGAGGATAGGGTATGCGCTAAGGCGAAAAGTCTCATATATACTATTACTTATCATTAATAAAAAAATAGAAAAAATAGAAGCAAAATAGAAAAGAAAAATAGAAGCATAAAATAGAGAAAATAATCATATTCTAATAATGCTCCATTGAAAAATGTCAATGACGCGCGACAAAAATGTATTGAACAGCTGATTTTTTATTTCGCGATTTCATGATTGGTATAACTTATTAATGAGTTAATCGTTATTATATATATATATTTTTTTTATGTATAAAGGTAATGATTTAATAAAAACAAACAAACAAAAAGTAAAATTAAAATTAGACCGCATAGAAACATTTATATATTAACATTTTCATTTACAAATTATAACTAAATTAATATAATAAAAGTAATATTAATAAAATTAATAGTATCAAAAATTGATATATTAATACTTGTTAATAATATTTAATACTATGAGCCCTTTAAGGCTTAGTATACCCTTTCCTTATAACCCTGTATACAGTTCAAACTGTCTAACCAATTTAGCTAAAAATACAGATGGATTACGTATGTTGGCCCATGTTTCGGCCCAATCTAAGACGTAAATTTAATTAGCCTGTTTAATATATTTATTTTAAATTCAATTCTTAAATTCTGCTTTTAAGTTTATATCGTGTTGTGTACACATACTTAAGGGATATAGTCCAGATCGAAACTGTAAATCCTATGCTGTTTTTGTAATTATTTGACTGTATTCTGTTTTATGTGCCAATAAACTAAATAAATAAATAAGTAAGATTTCAGTCACATATGCGCTTCTAATTTTAATCTAGCACAGTTGTCTCACTCGCGCGTTTTCACGTGAAGATATAAAAGTACCAAGTATTAATTTCCAAAAACAATATAATGTGTCTGCAATATTAGTATACACGCGAAAGTTTGTGTGTGTGTCTGTTACAAGACCCCAAGCCTTCTGCCAAGAGTGGGGATCATGCCTCTCCCCCGAGGCTTTTTTTCAGCATGGGACGTCTTCCTGCTGATTTAGTATTGAAGTAAATAGTAGCTTATACCCTGGGTTGACACATAGTCCCTAAAAATATACAATTCTTGTAAGACAGCGAGTGAAACCGCGGGGCGCTGCTTGTAATAATAATAATGTATTTATATTTTCAGCATGCCGGCATTATGGCGCCAAGTTGACAATTTAAATTATGGACGAAAAAACTAAAAGAGTAACATTAAATTCGAATAACTAATCATAAATATTTCTGGCAATCCAGAACAACAATGGAAACCTGATTTTTAAAGAACCAGGGGCTCCATTTTAGAATCGCTCTTATGATATTTTGCACGAAAATATCATGCGATATGACTGACTTTCGAAAGAAATCCCAAACAAAAGTCATCTTTAAAACTAGTAGTTCGCGGCGAACTGCGACCTCGCGACCCCTATATCTTCACAACCCCCGGACCGATTCAGCTCATATTCGAACTTAATAATTGTATTAAAATGAACTACTTGCCTAAAAAATTTCATGAAGATCGGATCAACGGTTCGCAAGTTATCATCGGACAAATATCCACACAAACATAAACATACTTACAAATGCCGATTTGTCCCAGCAAACTATGAGACCTTTGCTTCGCTCGGTCAAAAATCTCTCATTTCGCATGATATTTTCGTGCGAAATATCATACGAGCGATTCAAAAATCCAGCCCCTATTCATAACTAATTTCCATCGAACGTAAATATCAATAGCGGTCTAACTTATGGTATTTAATTATATATTCTAGCATTTTTAATAATTGGTAATCGTTTTTTTAAACTTAGACGATTAGTGGTTTAATATCTTTCCTGCGGCTTCACTCGCGCAGTAATAAAAACATAACTCACTCAGCAGGCCTAGCACGGGCGTGGGGATAAAGTTATGTCCACCCGTTTTGTCTTCGCGTCAACGTGACAAAGCTAGAATATGGATACATCCGTCTGATTCTCGCGGGATAAATATGGTGGACAAAATTTTATCCCGGCGCGGAATAGCGTCGCTTTTAAGCTTTCGCTTTGAATTGGTAGATAGATTGACTCTTTATTGTTCACACAAAATTATACATACATTTAAAAATAGGCTTTCAAACTAGTGTGACAACTGGCGACCTTATCGCTGAGAGCGATCTCTCCCAGGGAACCTAAGGATGGAGAGGATTCCAATATTTCAAAGATAATTTACCAAACACAAATAAAAAAAAAGACGAAGTTCACCTCTATTTAATATTATTTATATTAGATTATTTTATATTATTATTTATTTACTATACTTCTATTTTTACTCGACTGCCCAAGAAGGAGGGCAATGTTTTTAAAAGTGCACGTACAATATATGTTTGTGTGTTTCTATATTACCGCCTGTAGCCTACTAAACGGCCTGACCGATTTTGACGTGTGAGGAGTCGTTGGATTCCTCTTTAAGCCGGAGTGCTAAATTTTGCAGTTAGCTTTTTTGACACTAAATTGAAAAAAATTTACCATGGATACACAATACAAGGATCATTAGTATGTAGATAGACATCTTATGTTGCTGCTTTTTGGTTCTATCGTCTAGTATACAGTATAGCTAAGAGGGAAAACAAAATTCCATAACAGTTTTTCGATAAAAAAAAACATTGAATTTCGATTTACACAAATTTTTAGCTCAGTAGATTTTCGAACATTTTCAAATAGTTAGGTAATATTAATATCTAGGATGGTATAAAGTGGCCACGTGATGGTAAGCATACCGACCATACCTGGTAGACCGATACATCGATGGCGTGACGACATCCAAAAGTTTTGCGGCAACACCTGGACGAGATTGGCATAAAACAGGGTAGATTGGCGAAAGAGGTAGGAGGATTATGCTCTGCAGTGGGCTGAATAAGCTGCCGATGATGATGAATATCTAGGATAGCTTAGAATCTTAGAACGTTATTTTGATTGATTTCCTGGCTTAGTTTTAACATTGTTATTAGCAATTATCAGATTTTTTGACTAGCGCGCGGTAAAGCTATCTCTTTTCATCTGCGCGTAAAAGTGTAGAGCGCTATATTTGTCTCGAATAAGCGCCTTAACAATAACACTCGTCTCTCTGTAAAACAAACATAAACAACCAGTAAGAGTTATATGATTTTAAATTTTAAAAAAGTGACTACGACAGTCGCTTAACTATCATAATCGAGATTATCTTGGCGCCACCCGTGAAATACGATTGAGGAGTCCCGGTGGCCATCTGTGGTCTTCTTCATCAGTTCCACTTCACCAATCCGAGTGCAAATGCTCGACTCGTAGATGAAAATACCAAAATATATGTATGTCTATAATATTTGACGAGTTCCCTCAATTCCTCGTGGATCCCATTATCAGAACTGGATTTTGATAAAAATACATTAAGTACACCTACCTCTCTCCTTTCAAATACTAAAAGATTTTTCCAGTCGGTGTATAAACGACGGAGCTCCGAGGTAAAAAAATAAAATAAATATTCAATCTAATTGAGAACCTCTTTTCTTTGGAACTCGGTAACAAACAGTTATTATGCATCTGTCCAGTTGTGCAGTAAAATGCACGTTTCTGCATCGTGTCGGTATGTATGAACGAAGAGAAAGGTCCTGGCACCGTGCTTGACGAAGGTATCCGACTTTCTCGACGTCGCGCGTCGAAAATTATTATCAAGTACTTACATAAACAGGGGTATTGGTAGCTCACAGCTAGCTCACAGTGGCATAGCAGGACTGTGCAACTCGCAGGTAGCTTACCTACGTCACATCTAACAAATTTAGTTCATAACTTTTAATATATAAACAGGTTTATTTGTAACTAACGTAAAACCTCTCATTGGCATGTTCCCTACATCATTTCTAACAACTTTTGTTCTATGACTTTTCACAAAAGTTAATAAATTCCCCAATAATATTTTTTGTTTGTATGGAAATTATTTATCCTGGTATACAAAGACATAAAAAGGAGAATTCTGTGCTTGTATATTATGGTGTAAAATTTTTGGGACCCGCGTTCCTTCTCATTTGAAACAGCTTCATCTTATTGTGATTTCGAACACCAATTTAAAAAATTTTGTTTTTATTATTGGAAGAAAATAAAATACAAATTATTACAAGTCCTTAGTTCTTTAGTTTCTATAAATATATATATTTTTATACTAATAGGTACATTACTGTTGCGGTATACAAAATAAGCAAAGCAAAGCCTAGCGTTGGCATGTAAAATTCTTTGCCCTGATGCCGGGGCACTAGAATACGGCATCGGTATCCCCTGCCTGTAGTGAGAACCTACTAAAAGGGGATTTCTGGGCTCGGGGGTGGTTAGAGGTAACCATCAACCGAAGCGACCCCGGGGAGGACGACAGCGTCGAGTGGCGGACGCTGTTGTAGGCTTAGGCGTCTCACGACAGCTGCTAGCTGTCCCGGGAGGAGCTGGAGCGTAGTGCTGAGGGTTCCGGTGCGTTCCCTTGGCGATCCCGGAGCCCTCGGTCAAGCACCAAGGCAGGCCCCCGGGGGGTTTTAGTGGGTATAATCCTACATAACCCGGCTGCACCCCAAAGCAGTCGGGTATCTTGTGAAGATTTCACCCTCGCAAAAAAAAGCGATGTAGAATTCTGTCAAAATATTCTTGTGTTCTGGTAGCTGCTGAAGCTCATTACTGGAATTTAAACTTACGCTGTGCGGTGTGCAATCCGAACGTGCCAACCACTGAGCTATCATTCCTACACTTATATCTAAGTAAGTTACTGAACAAGAACCGATAAAACAGAATGTTTCTAGAATAACAAGAACATGTCTGTAGTCGTTAAGATGCACTTTTGACATTAATCACTTTATTCGCAACAAAAAAACACACATTAATCAGCATTATTAGTTACAGAAAAAATGACCTTAGCAGATGAAACAAAGAAAGAAAATTAGTTAAGTATAACTAATGCACATTTACAAGGTAACAAGCATTAAGAAGATAAACTGGGAAAAAAATGTTTTTTCTGTTCCGTGCACCTCATTAGCTATGTAGATTACAATGATCTTATGTTGAGATAATATATGCTTTTTTGACTCTATCGTCTGATATAGCTTAGAGGGCAAAACATTACTTAACATTTTGTCGATAAAAAATATCGTTCTATCATCAAAGTCCCTTTGATAGTACTCTCATGCCAATATTACAAGGCATTAGACTATGGGTACTTTAAAACTCATTGGAAAATTATAATGTAGGGTTCTGTTTCGAGAACTCGTATATCCACAGATCACACTAGATACCGCATTATGAGATTCGTTGTTCCTACAAAAAGTCACCAAAGTTTGAGGAAGTCGCGGGTCGCGGGGAGTGCGACCAAGCGTTCTCATTGGCTATCTCAACGTTACGCCTACTCGCGCCTAACAATCAACCAATCAGAGTAATTTCTTATAAGTGTATTTAGACTGATGAGCGGTGCGCTTCAAGCGTCCTGAATTCAGAATCTAGGGTATGATCTGTGCATCAGGCACACACACTTTCCAACACCTGTACAGTCCTATTCGCGCACACACACACACACTCATATTCACACACTTACTGCATACTACCCACAATAGCCAATAAGTCGTTTCAATAAGTTGAATTACTTTTGATTATAATATTGTTACGGATTGCTAGTACATTAAAAGATATTCTGTCGATTCCAGGAAATTAAAGAATAAAATGTAAGATTAATTTATACAATAATACTAGGTATTAAAGTAACCAAATGTTTCAAAAGTAAAATAAAATATAAATATAGTTAAATTTTTCAGGATAAAAAGTAGCCTATACGTTAATCCAGTGTATAAGCCACCGCCATACCAAATTTCATACAAATCCGTTCAGCTCATACTTACCTATTTGCATACTTACACACTTTCGCATTTATAATATTAGTGTGATGACCAAAACAAAATGTTCCATGTGAATTCCACGGATTTAACTTAACGTTTACGAATCTTTACGAAGATACAGAGGGAAGGGCCAGGGAAATAACTTACTTTGCTTGGTTTAGATTAGACTATGACTGAGACGTGTTTTAATTGTATATACTTTATTTTATTTATCGTATAATATTACAAAACTTGACAATGGCAAAAAAAAATACAAATAAGATCGCATATATTTTCAGAATCAGTATATTTTATTGCGCAAACTGTGTTAGTATTTATCAGAACTTTAAAAAATTGGTGAGGTCACAACAGCTTCGTATGGACATACAATATTAAGTAATGTCAATATTTAAAATTACTTCAACAAATTACCATGTCAATTTTAAAATTAGATCTTATACAATTTGTCCTCAAGAAATTCATTTATTCTATAATAACTCTTATTTCTCAAAAAGGTAAACCATTTTCCTTTGAGTAGCTACGCTCTCCGACTCCAGCACCGATTTAGGCAAATTATTATAAATTTTTTGACCCATTCCTATTACACTTTTGTCAAACTGCGGTACTGTGTACGGTATATTCAATTATATGGTTACCTTGACCTTAAATTTATATCTTTTGTTCTTTAGAGTGTTGTGTCATCGTGATCATCACCGGCCGGAAGACGTCCACCGTTGAACGAAGGAGACCTCCGCCTTATAGCACCACACTGGACAACCTGCCAATTGCATCCACCGGTTGCCCGCGACTTTCATGTCTTCGGTCCACCTAGTGGTATGCCTACCTGCGCTGCGTCTTTCGGTTGTTTCTTCTGGTGTGTCATTTCTGCCAAACTGTTCTTATTATTACAATATAAGTACATTTATTATCCAATTTACCGTAATTATTATGTTATACAGGGTTTTAAGGAAAGGGACTGAGACGAAAGACTCAATGTACTCATTATTATGAACAACTTTTACTATGGGACGTATGGGACCAACCTAGAAATTAAGAAAAAAAATCTTCTTTTCCATAAAAAAAATTCAATGACACTCGATAGCATCTCGGAATTTTTGGATAAGTATGTTGAAAGGTCAATGCAACTCATATGAATGCTTAATTTCTGAATGGATAATTAAAGTCCAGCGACTTCTTTCGCAATTATTGTTACTAACGTCGTTAACTTGTCGGTCGGAAGTTCTACGCAGGCGCAGTCGAAGAAATAACTTTAGTAAATTAAAATTTAAAAATAATAAATTAATAATTATACAGTACCAATGTCTAGATCACGGATCATATTTCGTCATGCAGCTCTTAACCGCAGCCGCACGACCGACGCATTGATCCAGTGATTTTGTTATAAAACCTAATACTTAGACACTTTCCATTCCCTAGATCTTTGTAACCGAGTAACTAGCTAGCGTTGTGTGTCCACCTATCTAATTTTTATAGGACTGTCCCCGTTTTATTACAATCTAATAATTTCAGCCCAGCTTTGAAAATCGATGCCGTTATGGGGAGGTGATAATTTACGGCTTACTCCTGAAAGACTTAGACAATCCGCTGCGAAGGTAATTTTTGGACTTTTTATCCAAAACATTTGAGATGCGGAAGGGATTATTGAACAAAAAATCCAGAAATTTATTTATTTTATTTTGGCGGAAGGGGATTATCGGAGAAAAACTTTATGACGTCTTTTAAAAAAAGTTACGGCTGAAACAATCAAATACTCAAAAAAGTTTTTATTATTTATTGTGTTTGTTTTATTTATTGTGTGGTATCTATCTATATTTAGAGATTGTCGTTATTTTATAAAAAAAAATATTGGCTGTCAATTTCACTTCATGTCTGAGCCGAAGATTATGTAAAATACCAAAATAAAATTAATGAAATCGATGGTTGTTATTTCGCCAAAACCAAAGAGTAAATCAAAATAAAAAAAAAATATGCTAAAACGTTGACTATAATTTAACCCGGCTGCAGAACAGCGGGTAATGAATATCAGACACAGAAGAGATTTTTTTTTTACTTCTGTGATATCAGACATACCCACAGAAGAGGGAAAAAATATACTTTTCTCTTTTCTGTGGGCATGTCGTTTCTGTTTAATAGACGGGAGTTCCATATAGATGAAAAGGGCGATTGTATGACACATGTACTAGAACCACAGATGAACTCAATACCGATAGAGATAGTGCGATATAGTCAAGCCATCGATAGAGCAAGACAGCCAAAGCCGCGATTATTTCTAGCACACTTTTCCTACATGTTTTTTATTAGGCACTTGCACCAGACTGGGCATACCTATGTAAGTATGTTCCAATGTCACCAACATGCCTAAACGTTTTGATCGATTTTAAGATTGTCATTCTACAGTTTATGGTAATAGAATACATCTCTTGCCAAAAAGAACAAACTTTATTGCTCTCCACTTAAAGGTGAACCAGCGACAAATTATGCGAATCTAAAATGTATAGGTACAGTATAAAACTTCCATGAAATCCTTCATTCTGTTTTCTGATTACTACCTGTTACCCGCGACATCGTTCGCGTGGACATAAAGGAAAAAAGTAGTCTCCGACCCTTAAACTATATATATGCAAAAATTCAGCTCGATCCGTAAAACGCGCCAAACACCCAGACAGAGAGAGTTACTTTCGAATTTATAATATTGTTTGGATAATTAAGATACAATACAATCTTTCTAAAATTATATAAATCTAACCTTTTACAAATAAATTTACCAATTTCGAGAATAATGTCGTGATTCTGCTAAAAACTTTTAAAAAAACGAGGACTTGGTTACTCTACATATGACATAATCGAATAATGATAACGTCTGTTTACAAATTAGGGTTAAGCCACAATCAATGATTATTAGTGCCAGTGTTGTTTCAAGTCAATTTTGGGGTTGCCGTGTTTATACCTGAAAATTGCCGTATTTTAGGACAAATTAAAAAAAAATGCCGTATGTTCTTATGTTTTATTAATTATATACAAAGTTACGATATTTTGCTTTTTTTACTTGTATCCATATAGATTTTGAATTGTGGTTTAAAGTTCTGTCTCATTTTCACTTGGAAATGGTATCTCTTCTTCTCTCATCTCCTCATCTCATCATCATCATCTTCCTCAGTATCACACTCTGATTTTCTAATTTTTCTGAGGTATCGCCGCTATCACTCATCGTAGAGTGAAACTATGTAAACAAACCACATAGTCCAAAATATTTTTATTAAAGAATGGTTGTACATTAGTAGTAGTAACAAATTGAACTAAAATCTATTTGTCTGTCTAAATACGGAAGTCACTTGGTGCACAGAGGCAATACTCAACCAAATAATATCAAAAAGTAACTCGCTTATCTTCTGTTCTGCTCTATTGCTGAACATCTTAATTTCGTCATATTCGTAGAGGGTGCTGTTCAACGGGGAATTCCAGGAACTCGGTGCGTTCCATCACACAAAAATGTAATAATGGCAATTTTTGATAACCCCTCCGGACAACGTGGATTGCTGTATGTTTTCATACAAATATTATACGGCTTCGGAAGTGCTGCCGTATGCCGTATATTTTAAGCGCAGCGTGTCTAAAAGCCGTACAATACGGCAATTGCCGTATGGAGAACAACACTCTAACATAATCCGTTTCTGATATCATAATGTCCATAAGTGAAAGCTTCATTTCTATGTAAAGGTGCTGGCGATGGAATAATTACAAAATCTTTGGTTTATTACGTTTTGTTTTGCGGTTGTATAATGAACACTCGATTTTTGTATTTTATCGACTTCCAAAAAAAAAGGTGTCGACAGTCTTTAAGATTTAAAAAAAAAAAATATCTCACTTCGTCATTTTTAAACCATTATGGAAAATTACTTTATTAGTTAAAAGGATATTTATGTACTTCCAGGTCGGTAATTTTTATCAAAATCCAGTACACTAGCATTGCCCCGCAGTTTCAATTACAGGAACCGCTATCCTACGGGAACGGTATATTTTCCGGGATTAAAAGAAGCCTTTGTGTTAATTCAAGGTACAAGCAACCTCCATACCAAATTTCATTGAAATCCTTTCAGTCTTTACAGAGTTAAAAGGGACAAACTTTCGCATTGGCTGGCACATGCGTCAACTCGTGAAGAGGTTGCTGCTTGCGGCAGATGGGCTGCTCGGAGTATATTCGCAAATCTAGTAAAGTAGCACTTATAGCTCTTATAAGGATTCTTTAGTATATTCCTTTTGTAAAGTCTTTAGTTTTTATAGTCAGTCTTTTTAGTTGATAAAAAATTTTGAGTTTGATAAAAGGCATGGTGCTAGTTCTGACAAAAAAAATATAATAATATTCGCGATTTACTCTCAAATTTAACAGATTCACTGTGAATGAACTGTCAAATTTGCGACTAAGTCTCGAATCGCAAGTTATTTAATAAGAGGGCGGTGCTACTATATTATGATACTGCTACTTTTTAGTGCTTCGCAGGCCGCTGACGCTCGCTTCGCTCGCTGCTTGGCTCGTTCGTTGTCTGTCGCAGTTAAAACAAAACCTATCCTAGTATTCGGGCCATACGTATATTAAGGCGAGGACTGATCATGATTTGAAATGAGTATTGTCCCGCTCAAAGTTCTAAGGTTTAAAGTTGAAAATCGCATATCATACTTGATTAGAAAACGGTAAATTGTAGTTTTTCATTGTTTTTTTGCCGATTGTCGGAAATATACACATGAAATTTAAAAAAAACTAAACCACTAGCCTGGATATTTAATTTGTAAAAGAAAATTTGTAGTTACCGCTGAAAATTCGGAGCATTTGATTTCAGAAGGATTTTTCAGGGGGTCATTGTGCGATTTATTATATTGTAACTAAGACAGATTTGCAAAATTTTATTCGGTTAAACGTAATTTCAGTTTTATTTTCTATCTGCAGTATTTTTTGCACCTGATTAAGTAATCTCGTCACTTCGAACAAAGCGCTGAAAAATGCTACTTTTTGTTAATCTGCGATTGGACCTCGCCTTAAAGATTGAACCATAACAGTTTGTGATAAGAAACAGATTTGAAATGATTATAACTTGCGGCAGAATATTTTATTCGTTCTGAGCTTACCACTAGTGATAGAATGTCTTATTTAATAAAACCGCCATTTGTGGCCGACTAGACACTTCCATAAAATTATGTTAGTAGGTATATGTAGATATTTAGGTGTTCCTTTAAGTATTATCTCCTGTAGCCTAAACGGCTTGACCGATTTTGACAAGTGACGTATCTATTTATTCATTTATTTATTTATTTATCTACTCTTACTCTACGAGTAGAGTAAAAAGAATTTTAAAAAAAATAAGCTCGCGGTAAATATGTACAAAAATCGGTCCCTGTATTTGAGCCCCTAAAATCTGTCGTCCTAGGCTCAAACCTACTATATTGCGTTATTTTTTATACAATGTCATCGATTTTACTGAATTATCAAAATGTAATAGGTAGAGTTAAGAGTGGCAAAAATGTAACAGCCTATACTTGGAAAATGTATAAATGCACCACTGGTAGTAGTAAATAGTAAATAAGTGACATTTTACACACTCACACGACCGGAAACGATTTCTTTCGACCGTTAAGAAGCAAAAGTGGGTCGTCATTGTTGACTAAACTCACTATCCATTCGGTGGCATGTCTGTACAGTTAACTGACGAACCAAGGACTATTTTAAAAGGGGCTATTGACTTGCTCGTAAATCACAAGTTTCAGGTAAAACAAATATTTTTTCCAAAATGTATTCGACTTTTAGAAGCGCCGCGCGTAACTGTAAATTATGTGGCCTTTACTAACAAACTTTGCTTAAATTTAATCAGTATTTAAAATCTTTCCGTCCCGTTTTCGCACGTGACATTTTACATCAGCCACAAATTGACGGGGAATTTTATACAATGATTAACTGAGAGCATCGAATATAAGTAAAGCCTTATGGTTAATCTTATCTTTGTTCAAAATAAAGTACTTTTATTTGTTTATTTATTTTCTTACTTTCGTGTGAATGGTTGATTGTCGATGTCGGCGCGACACGAGCCACATCGTGCCGCCTCGCATCTTTGTCTTCCCACCTGTACCGTGAAGTCCTTACTGCGATGATTGTTATGTTCAGCCGCCGACGCTGCGCGAGGCGCGACCATGAATAGCCTGGCGATAAGGTTGGCTAACTCGAACTAAGGACTTCACGGTATTCACCTCGACTCCCTTGGATGGTAGGTTGGATCCCCAAATCCACGAGCACATACGATAGGCAGGGCACACGGAATCCGTATTCTTACTAAGCCCTGATCCAGTTTCAAAGTAATCAATTCAATCATTTATTCATTAATTCAGTACAGTTGGTACACTATGCAACGTCATGTCAACACTATTTTTACACAACCAGATAGCTAACAAATGGAATATATTAAATAAACATAAATTAAGTAAACCGCATAATTATATATATATATAATTATCACAATTTTCTCCATATAATGGCAAAAGTTGCCAAGCTCCATTGCTTACTGTAATTCTAAAAGTTTTATTCTAAAAGTTTTTTTTTTTTTTTTTATATTACTCGGTGACGCGGCGAGCAAGTCGCTCACCTGATGTTAAGCGTCACGCTTGCCCATAACAGTTCAGTGTCACCCAGAATTTTGAAAATCAATAGTTCAAAACTATGCGCGGCAACGCACTGCGCTTGTCACCCTGAGATATTAGATGTTAAATCTACGAGTAGAATAGAAATTAGTAGCGTCAATTTTGTTATAAAACTCACAACGTAACCAATCTAACATGACTAAAATTATCTGCATCTTTTCTCGTTACAAAATGTAAGTAAAAGATGGCATCAGATGTCAAATTTAGTTTAGTAAAGAAAACGCTACAACGCAATTGATGAGCTTAGTATGCCTTTGTGAAGCATACTTGTAGAATAGCACATAGAAGGAAAAGTTATTTTTGAATAATTTGGCAATCCTTATTTTATTTTTTAACGAGCCTTGTCCTTGGAAAAAAAAAATACAGTAAAGTAAGTAAGTTTTAATTTTGGGTAGGATATCGTCCACAATAAGCTTGCCTTACTACGGCAAGCAAGAAAAAATAACAATGGTATCTACATAGATACATTAACTCATGCATAATGCGTATTCGTTTACAAGAACCTTTCCGATGTTAAAAACTTGAGTTGCGTTTGAATATGACAGCAGTTTTCAAAAGTTTAGAATGTGACAAAGTTCTTAACCTAAGTTTAGTGGTTATTTAATGTCATGGGCTTACACGAGATGGGCTGGACTATATAGGAAGGTAATTTTATGATATGTTTGTTTTGTACGTTACAAGGCACAAAAAAACAAGGTAACAAGTATCAAAACGTGACCAAAGCAGGATCTGTAGGATGACATTTACATCCTAGATCCTGCTTTGGTCACGTTTTTATACTCACAAGTAATATTCTAAATGATTACTATGTATACAGAACTAAGTATAATATTCATACAAAAGATGGGGAAAAAAACGTAGAAAAAAATCCTTTTTTTTTTTTTGTTAATGTGTATTACGGTTATATGGTGTATTATAAACCTTTCTAGTAAAGTCTCGGAAGCTCTAGTAAAGTCGGCATGACTTGGAATTAACCTTGACTTCGACTATGACTAAGACAAAATTAACAATACAATATAATTTTATTAGGCATCGAAACAATTAAACTTAAACTAAGCAATAATGAAATATCCATTACAATAATTGGCGGCCAAGAACAAATTGAAGTTAAAAATATAGTAATACGTGACACTGCTAAATGCACAAGACGTGCGACGCCAAAATCCTCTTGGGGAAAAGAAAAATATAACTTTAATCTATAGCCTTTATTTTCCCCTTAGACGAAGCATCTGCTAAATCCATGATTTTCTCACTGTCGAGAATAAACAATAAGGGTGAGTTTCACAAAAGCAGAGCGGTGCGGAAAGGAGCGAAAATCTGCAGGAATCGACACATCTCGTGTCCGCTCCGCTTCAATGGAAGCAGTCATAGCGGAGACGAGAAGAATTGTATCAAATTAAAAGGCGAGCGGAAAAGCGTGTCGGAGCGTAGCGAACTTTAGCGGTGCGACGCTAGTGGAACGGAGCGGAGTTCTATAACTTCGAACAACACAAAATGACAACCACGCTTGTCTCACACAACTCCCCTCGGCTCCGCTGGTCTCCATATCAGTGGAAACGCAGCCTTAATGATAGTAGATCAGCTCTTGTCACTTTATGCCTCCCCAGAATGATAAATACCATAGCCTTTGTTCCGAGACAACCCACAATGTTTGGCATAGAATAGACAGCTGTAGGTAGATCCAGTAGAGTTTTGTTGGAGCCGATAATTAATTTTCCAAATTAACCGTGAAGGTCATAAAAAGCTTGTGAATTTATAAGTTAGGTATATTAAATAACAAGGAGTAGGTAATATATGATCGAAATACAAAATCTCGATCATTTGACAGTAATAACAACGCTTGTTTACAATGCCATTATCTCGTTTGTCCGAAATACCACAGAGATATAAACCATTCACCAAATATACAAGACAAGTGCATTCTCCTCAATTAACATAACATACAAAAAAGTATGTATCTTATAATATACTACAGGTAATAATATTGTGATCGAATCTCAAAACCAATACATATATTATGTCGCGTCATAACGCGACAAACACCCACACAGAGAGACACAGGATAGACAGAGATAGAGTAACATTCGATTTTTATAATAATACTTAGTAGGATATTGTTTCCACAAGGAGAATTCTGTGGTTTGTACCTAACAATATAATTATCAAGTATTTGTATAGCTCCTAACATTAAGTTCAAGCGTTACTAAAAATATCAATAGTACTTATATCCCCTTCACTCGGGTGGCAAGAAGCCGAATTACAGCCGCGCGTTTTCGAACAAGTGGCTGAAGCCAGATTCTGGACGCACCAGCTGTTACTTATTCGCCGCTATTTGTCGTTATAAACAATACACGTGCTGCTCTAACTTATATGACATGCTAAGAAAAGACAAAGATGGTTATATAAAGTCAGTTGCAAGCATCTTTTCATAAAGTTTTTCTACAGAAATCGTTCGTTTGTTCGTTCGTCACTGACATCAGCTCATTAGACTTGTGGCCTATCGCGTCTTGCGCTTATCGTAATCGTAAATCGGTCGTAATCTTAGACGAAGTTTCGTGGTATATGTATCTATGTATCTAAGTGTATGCTATAAATATACTATTTTCGAGTTAGATAACTAAACATAAAAAACTTAAATGATCTAAACGTTTCCACAGTTTTTTTTTTTGAGTTTTAGAGCTTACTGCGAAGACGTTTAAAATAATCATAATAAAAGCTATAAAATAATCTATTTTAATTACAAGATAACTACTTTTTATAACGATTATGTTGTAAATTATGTATCTTAAATGGATACTGATAAGCAATAACATGTCAAGAAACAAAAAAAATAAATAAAAATGATACAGAACGGTTCTTTGTCAGCCAAAAAGCTTTCTGTTTTTTTTTTTTTTTTTTGTATTTTGACATGTTATTGCTTATGAGTATCCAAATATGATTCAGTATGATATCACAGAGAACCTCCAGAGAACAGTCACATCTATTAGTTTTTTTCTTCTCTTGTGTTGGTAAATCGTATACTGTCTTATGAAAATGAAAATGTATTTATTGCAGCAAACATGGTCCTTAAGTTGTTACAGAGAATAGCGCCCCATGTTTAGAGATTGCAAGTACGTGATACAATATTAGTAGGTAAATAATTATACCTAGTTATTTTATTAAACTATGATTTTAAACAATGTCAAAAAATATAATAATAATTGCAATGTGTATAATAATTATATTGTGAAGAAGTCGAATAAATTGAATTATTTTTAGTTGGATTGGATTTAATTGGATATGGTATCAATGATGGTGATGTGGTAATGTTTTTTTATGATAATATACAGGCTGTTCTGGAATTCGTTGCCAACCCCGCAATAGTGTTACTGCTAGCCCATGTTCATTCTCAACAACTGTAACTATGGGACCAAACCAGAATTCGTGAAAAAATATCAGGTATCCCATAGAAAAATATCGTTCACAAAACTGTTTATTTTATTTATTTTGTTATTTGGAGCGTTTTTGAAAAAAATAAATGCATTTTGTGGAAAACTCTTTTTACCAATTAAGTATTATAAATTCGAAATTAACTCAGTCTCTCTGTCTGGGTGTTTGTCGCGTTATCGCGGCTGAACGGATTTAGCTGAATTTTGGCATAGATATAGCTTAGAGGCCGGAGACAACTTTTTTTTGTAGGTCGAACGAAGTCGCGAGTAACAGCTAGTCGTAATCGTAAATAAATGCTTTGATTTTGGTCTCAATCGTTTAACTTTACTGTGGTTTAAATACTTAGATCTTAGACAGCACTTACAAGTTTAGTTCTTCCTAAAATTATTATTCGTTCTTGAAAAAAATCTTCATCGTAGTTTCGACGCAATAAATAAACGGATTTAGAGGTATCCCTAACTATAAAGTTTTTACAACAGTTTGGAAAAAGCAAGAAAACAAAGAATAAAAAATAATAATGCACTGCGTCTATAAAAAAAAACAAAATGTAATAATACTAAACACTAATCTCACTAATATTATAAATGCGAAAGTTGTGTGTAAGTACTTATGTAAGTATGTAAGTGTGTTCCCGTTCATCTCTGTAACAGATGAACGGATCTGAACGAAATTGATACGGATTTGATTGAATGATACGGAGGTAGCTTACACCCTGGATTAACACTTATGCTACTTTATATCCCGGAAAATATTCGGTTTCTGTAGAATAGCGGGTGAAACCGCGGGGCACAGTACTTCATAAAAAACTTCGAAATTGGATAATATTCAGGGGTGCTAAAAGCTTTTCGTTTTGTAAATGGCAAATGCTTAGTATGCCATTGTCTTAATATTACCCAAGTAGTACTTCTGCATCTGAAAAATCAAGACCGGAAAATAGCTTATGACACCGTAGTTTGTACTACATGTGGAAACTATAAACGTCCACTACATCTACGTTACTCATTGTAAAGATTAGAATTACGTTAGACTAAGAGCTAGCTAGGCTGTTTGTGAAAGATGCTTTATACTGATGTTCAAAGAAAAAAAAGGAGGATTCTGAGATGGCTTTGCAAAAGCACATTAAGTATTTAGAAGAAAATTAAAATTAAATTAAATCTTTAAATAATTACTTTCACATGTCAGTTTTTAATAAATCACCTTTTAAGTAAAATACTGAAAATAAGTTAAAGAAAATCATTTATACATATAACACCCAAACCTACTATACCTACTGGATCCAGAGACAAATTCACGCCTACTAAATAAATATTATTCGGCTATTATCCACTAACTACTATCAAGCCTTTTTGAAAATAGAGGAAAAAATAAAAATTTTGAAAGGTATTAAAAATATCATTATAACAATATTTAGTCGAAAAAACTTAATCGGTTTTATGACCTTGTTTTGTTTCAGTAAAACGGGAATACTCAGGCTTATATTCCAGTTAGGTATATCTACTTTAGATAACCTTTTCAGATATAAAAGCGAAGATTTCTCCAGGGACGTTTTTTTCTTTATTTTTTTATTATTTTGTAGAGATAGTATAAAAGATCACCTTATTCCGAACAACCGTTCGCTCTCATGTGCAAGAGAGAGTGGTTCCGAATGGGCGACCCCACACAATGGGATCCCTTGTTCGACTCCCATCTCGAACGTTTATATTTATGGTCTTATGTGTAGTGATTTTTGCATGGATTTTTAGCATCATACTTCGTCCAAGGATTTTTGTAATAGCATAAATAATAATAATCTTTTTTTTTTTCGCCTTATGTTAAATATTTTACTTCACTTGAAATATTACAATACTTGACACTGGCTAAATACACACAACGTGTGGAGCCAAAAAACAAGAGAAAAAAAAAGAGGTGAAAAGGAGGTTTGAAATTACTGTAACCTATGCAAGCGAAGCCGCAAGCTAGCAAGCTAGTGTTACATGCTCTGACGTATCCTTTGGTTATTAATAAAATGAGTACATGAGTAAAATTGTCGTATAATCTTCAAGGCATTGACCGCGTGTGGGTGTGTAAAAATAAACACGAATGGCTGCTTTTAATACGAAATTATTTATTGCATGATCCCTATCTAAACGTGTATTTCGGACCTCTTTATTTATATGTCACCTGGTAAAATTGGTATATGTTTTTAGCACCCAAGGCAAAAAGAGGATGTTATAAGTTTGAACCTTATTTGGTTGAAGTTTCGCTCATGCGTGATGATATTGTCTTTGGAACTGATTTGAATTAATTAAAAAATAAACAATTGAAAGTAGATTTAATTGCGATGCCGATGCGACTAAGAGTGGCTATACATGGCCTGACCTGACATCGTCAGGTCAGGTCATGTATCATGTGTCAGGTCAGGTCGTCTGATGTTCAGTGTCACCCAGAATTTTGAATTTCAACAGTTCAAAACTATGCGCGGCAATGCACCGCGCTCGTCATCCTGAGAAGTTAGATGTAAAATCTCTGTATATCCGGTAATTTCGCTTGAAACATTGCCCTTAAATCCGGAACACAGTAATGCTTGCACACTACTGCTTGGCGGTTGAATAACTGACCAAGGTGTGGTACTTCCCCAGGCGGACTCTGCAAGAGAGCCCTACCACTACAGATACATCTATCTATACATTATGAACAGTGTACATTATGTAGGTAAGTGAAATAAAATCTTGTAAAACAGAACATCGCGAAGTCTCAGTTTGGGGCGAACTACTAGTAATTTTAATTTGGCATGACTAGAAATTTGAAGAATTTTGCTGGCTCATCATACGCCTTGGCGTTGCTGTAAGTGTGACAAGCATTGAATAATAAATAAATAAAAAGTTTTGGGGAAATAACTTTAATCATGTATAAAAGATAAGCCGGCAAGGCTTGTATCGCGAAACCTTATGAATACACAAGTAACGGTAATAAGAGAAATCTGGTCCACCTCAACGCTATCCTTATCACAATCAGTTAACCCTCATCTTGACTCGCCCTTGAAGCGGACCTGTCTTGCCCAGGACAACTAACTACTTCAGAAAGGAAAGCCCGTATCAAAAATATACAACATTGTTAGAACCGCTCGCCGACCGACTCGCGCGCATCTTGCAATCTCACGCTAACATTGGACGAGCGCGCACGCGCGTCGTCAGAAAAAACGCGCGAAAATATTTACCGAACACGATACATTTTTGAAAACTTTTTTCTAATTTTGTCTATGGTCATTTTATTTATTTTAAACCATCGCGATTTAAAAATACAACCACTTTTTTTTTAAAGTGGTTATGAGACAGTGACTTGAAAATTTAAAATGCGTGTCGTGATAACCCTCTGTGTGTGCTTTTGTGCAGCGGTGTGCCAGGACACACGCGATATGTCGACCATGCAGCCATACGACTCTAGATATGACTATTTGGATGTGGATGCTATTTTTACTAGTAAAAGGCTGGTTAGGAATTATGTGGATTGCCTGTTAAACTCTAATAGGTGCACGCCAGAAGGAAAAGCTCTCAAAAGTAAGTTGTAATTCCATCTAATTCCAGTGGAACTTTTTGCACAGGAACTATTTTTAGCATACAGGAATTAACAGAAAGATTTGACATCAAATGCATAAGACGTGCGACGCCAAAATCCTCTTAGGAGGAAAGAGAAAAAAAAAAGATTTGAGATTCTATTAGATGTAATTTAAAAGAAAATCAAAAGCTTTAACGGTTATTATATTTAAAATAATATTTATAATGCGAAAGTCTGTCTTTCTGTTTGTTTTGTCTGTTTTGTTCTCATTTTGTTACAGACTTTATTAGGAGTGAACGGCTGAGCCGATCTTAATTTTAACAACAAATAGTGTGCCATATGAAGACGAAACACGGATCATTTTAACGCGTTATTTTTTTACGGGATAATACATTAAGCGCATCTAATTTAACTAATAGTAAATGACTTATGAAGTCACCACCGACCGCGGCGGCCGTTAGTCTGCGGCGGTTGTGGGTCGTTGCGTCCACGATCTGGAAAACGCAGCGTAGGCAGGCCTCTCACTGGGTGGACCAACGACATTGTGAAAGTCGCGTGCAACCGGTGGATGCAAGTAGCACGTTATCGGTCGGTGTGGCACTCTAAGGGTTAAGCGTCCTATGTTCAGCAGAACATAGAACGAAACTTCCAGTAGATTTATCATCATGAGACTTGTCTTTATCATTTCCTGTTTACTTATTAAGTATTAATTTTAATTGTGATGTAGGTATTTATGATTTCGTAATAATTGCTATCACAATAGGTAGGCGCTAATTATCTACATCTTGTCTATTGCTTTCGAAAATATTAATTGAATGACTTAATGTGCTTTTAATTAAATTTAAATAACTCGACAAAAATTAGGCATTACCAATGATTAGTGGAAGTTAACAATCCAGTTTGATAGGTAGCTAGGTAACGATAGCAAAACCACTATCGCGACAGCGCTGTCATTGTTGTAGGCTTCGTGTAAAAAAAAATTGGCGCTAGTAACGCCGCCAATAAACGTGGGACCACTGCGACGCTAGCGCTGTCCAAAACAGCGGCAGCGGTTCGGCGACAGCTACTGTCCGGATGTAAATTTAGCTTTATTGAAGTAAAAGTGCGCCCCGCGTTTTCACCCGCTATTCTACAGAAACCGAATATTTTTCAGGGATAAAAGGGAATAAGCTACCTCCATACCAAATTTCATTCAAATCGTTACAGAGTTGAACGGGGAAAAACACACTTACAGACTTACATACATACCCACTTACATACCCACTACCTATGGACTGACAGTTGTAATGTAGGGAGTTCTGAATCGCGCAAGCAAAACTTTTTTCTCGAGACGAACGTATTTATTTTTATGATTCAAACGGATTCATTTTTTATAATATTGGTCGATACGACCGCGGCTATATTCCTCTGAATTATAATATTAGTTAGGATAGGATTTGTTTGTTTTAAGATTGTGATGTTTGCACAAGGTTATCATAGTTCAAATGTGGGCGATTTATCTTTCGCTTAGTGTCTATATGCAAAGATATATTCTTCATTTGAGATGCAATTTACATAATTATAGGATTTGTTCTAAAGTTTTGTCCTACAAAATAAGCACTTGCCAGCTACTTTTATCTGTTCAGAAATATCAGCAAATATAAATTAATATGTAAACGATTTTATTTTAAAACTAGTTCTTGCGCTGGGGCATTTGAATTTTAGCGAGGAGATGGCGTTGCTTTAATAAATTGTATTCATGTTAAAAGCATTATAAAAAAATATTATAGATTATTGGATAAAAATCTGTCGCCGTAAATAAAAAAAAGATATATTTTTTTAATGGCTACGTATTGCAAGAGTTGGATATTTTTTTTTTGCATAAACTGACTAGATTCACTCGATTCTTCACCCACAATAAAATTATTCACTATTTTTTTTAAAATACAGGTTGCCGAGCAAGCCCGATGGTAAACGTAACGCTTGATATATATATATTATATTATATGTCATTTTTTCTATGAAACAACTGATATTTTTTTGCTAAAGATTTTAGTTTTTGGTTTCCTAATTGACCGAGCGAAGCGAAGGTCTCAGAGTTTACTGGGACGAATTGGTATTTGTATGTACGTTTGTGTGTATATTTGTCCGATGATAACTTGCGAACCGTTGATCCGATCTTCATGAAATTTTGTAGGCAAGTAGGTCATAACAATACATTTTTTAAGTTCAAATATGAGCTGAATCGGTCCAGGGGTTGTGAAGATATAGGGGTCGCGAGGTCTCAGTTCGCCGCGAATACTAGTATTGTATATGCCTCATAATTTATGGGTCTGTATCGGGTTTAAACATCCCACAGCTAGGATATCGGCCTACTCTCGAATGGTCATTATCTGTAAATAGTTTTTTTTAATTTTTTAAACTAAATACGTCATTATAAAATAAACTCATAACTATAACTACAAACTAACTATAATCTAAAAGTAATTAGAGATCGTTTAAAACATTAACTAAAGTCTTTACCTATTACAGATAGATTAAAGTAAGTTGTAATTATTTGTGTTGTTGTATAAGTTGTCACAAAAAATATAATGTTAAGGTGCAACGTTTCGCTCAACGCGCGAAATTCAAATTCTCTTGCGTTTTATGTCAATTACAGCTTAATTACTCATCGTGGATTTATTGAAACCAATTTTGCGCCAATAAATAAGTTGCTTAGAGAAATTACGGGTAAAATTATCACCTAGATAACGTTGGTTTAGCTACGAATCTCAATAAGCTGATTTTCATCATGATTTTTGGTTTATTGAGAAATTTACTTATACTAGCTTTCAACTTGAGGTTTTGGTTGGTGTAATTTCTTAAAACGATCTATTTATTTTCGCAAAATTAGTTTTCATGAACCTACGATGATTAATAAAGCTGTAATTGTCAAAAAACGCAAGAAAATTTGAATTTCGCGCGCTGAGCGAAACGTTGCACCTTAACATTGTTTTAATTTTGGTTTCCGTTACGTTTCGAATCGTTTATTACATAGGAATTTAATAATTCTTACTAATGACCATATTATGCAAATGCCTAAGGTGCAGTTTTGCGTGACGCATCGTTGAAAATAACCTGCACTTACCTAACTGCATTAAATGTATACAAGATGTTTACTAAAGGTGTAGTAACATTGAGAGGTATGTACTCATAATTATGAACAACTTTTACTATGGGACCAACCCTGAAATCGCGAACAAAAAACTGCTTTTCCATAAATTTTGTCGATTTTCCACGATAGTTTCTATTTTGCGATTTCAGTGTTGGTCCCATAGTAAAAGTTGTTCATAATGATGAGTACATACATACCTTTTAGTATTACTACACCTTTAGTAAGCACCTTATATAGGTAGGTACTAAACTTGCATATAAAAGCATATAAATGAATTTGTCAAAACGATAACAGATTTATTGATTTAAAAAACGGGAATACTCACGTTAAATTGAGTCGGTTATTCCGATTATAGTGCAAAACGAGGTCGCGCGCGCACGTTTAGCATTCTTTGATAAAGGTCACCAAATGTCATCGAAACTATAATCGGATTAAATAATAAGTCATTTTATTAAAATGCGTCAAAATGACGTCAGTTTTCATAGTAAGATTTATTGATCGTTATGTTAATTAAAGACAGAGAAAAAGATGGAGAGACATCTTCAATATAGTATGCGGACCAGACTGGATTCAGAGGGCGTGAGAGCGAGTAGAATGGGGAAGGCTAAGGGAGGCCTATGCTGCAGAGGCAACTTCTGCAAACTAAATTAAAAAAAAACTGAATTTATAAGTTACTTTTTTTTTTGCAGTAGAAATAAAGGCTATTTTATTTTATTTTATTTATGTTAATTAAAGTAGAAGTTTGCATAAACAGGATAAAATGTTTATGATTTTATTCATCGCCAAAGTAAACTGGTCGAAGATTTTATTGCGTGTTCTGAAGCATTTTAGCTTGCTTCGCTCGCAGGCTACAGTAAATTAAACACCCCATTTCACCTCTTTAGGGGTTGATTTTCGCAAAATCCTGAGACATGCCTTTCTTTATTTTTTATGTTTAGTACACAAACCGAGTTTATTGGCTTAGCATGAAAAAAATATATTTTATATAACATACACGCTATTTGGCCGTGGTAGCTCAGTGGAAGCACGCTCGCCTCACATTCGTCGGGGCATGGGTTTGAACCCGGGCGTTGGCCCGTACCAATGAGAAATCGTAAAAACATACCAATGAGAATCTTTGGAACTTACGTACGGATACATCACTGGCTTTTCGGTGAAGGAAAACATCGTGAGGAAACCTGCATTTTTCTGGAGAAGAAATTCGATGGCGTATGTGAATCCGCCAACCCGCACTGGGATATGGCCTAATCACCCTTAAAGGGTAGGCCGATATCTCAGCAGTGGGATATTAAATAATTTAAGGGCAGATGCAGATACGCTATTTGTGGAAGCAAAAAAAAAACAAAAAAAAAACGGACACGGATAGCAACTAGATCAGATATGGCTGGCATTAAAACTAGTAGAGCTTTTAGATTGATATAAGTAGCAAGCGTACAAAATCTTTTTACTGTAAGTACCTTAGTCATAACGGAAAAGCCAAGTTTTTGTCTCGGTTTATTACTCCTAATAAGTACCTATCAACTAGATATATAATTTGTACGAGCTCGTAATATAATTACTTGAAAAATCATAACCACGCTAAAAATAAACTAGTAGTTCGTACCGAACTGAGATCTCGCGACCCCTATAACTTCAGAACCCCTGGGCCGATTTAGCTGGTACTCGAACTTGAAAATTGTATTGAAATTAACTACTTGCCTACAAAATTTCATGAATATCAATGTATGTCGGCCATCGGCAATTGACCGCCCGAAAAGGGCTTATAGTACTCATCATTATTAACAACTTTTACTATGGGATCAACCCTGAAACCGAGAAAAAAAACTGCTGTTCCATAGAAAAGTCCAAGTGCAGTTCCAAGTCCAAGTCCAAGTTCAAAGTCTCATTGACATTTTTCCATGGAATAGCTGATACTTTGTTTGCGATTTCAGGTTTGGTCTGATGCTAAAAGTTGTTCATATTGATGAGTACTAAGAGCCTTTTCGGCTTACCATACCCTTTCCTTGTAACCTTGTGTTTTTAACGTCTACCAGCATCGACTAGTCAAATTACAAGCCAATCTTGATTAAGAACCTCGCTCCGACGAGTGCGTTAATTGGCCCTAAAATTAATTGCAAGAGCTCTAAAAATAAAAATATGGATACTGCGTTTGCGAGAAAAACTGATAAAAACTACACGTGGGAAAAACACAAATAGACAGTTTAAAAATAGCCAATCTGCGTCTAAAACGTAATGGACAAAAACAATAATGGGCAATATGTATTCTTGAAAAGATCTATAAAGTGTTAGCGGCGTGACAAACATTACAAAATAGTCTAAAAGACTTACTGGGAGGTAAAATATTGAAGAATTTAACCAAATTACTTAGAGAAATGTAATCAGTTATAGCATAGAGATACTATACATATATAGCATAGAGAACTACACTGTTCGTCTTAATTATAGTAACACTAGTTGTTACCCGCGACTTCGTTCGCGGCTAACTGGCGGATGCAAGTTGCAATTGTCGTTTAGTGTGGCGGTCTAAGGAGGAGGCCCTTGTTTAGCAATGGACATCTTCAGGCTGTTGATGATAATGATAATGATGAAAGGTATTTTCATATTTGAGTATCCCTCTACATAATATATTTTATGATGTATCTAAGATACGTATCTAATTATTTTTCACTAGCTGTTACCCGCAACTTCGTTCGCGTGGACAAAAAGTATCCTATTTCCATCTTTGTGATATACAGTAACTCCTTATCAAATATTATCAAGATCAGTTCAGCCCGTAATACCCGTGATAGCGCGACAAACATCCATACAGAGAGACAAAGTTACTCTCTATAGTTCGGTAGATGGCGTTGATCTGTTTCTGTGCATTTTTTGACGTTTTGTAAGACTGGCAATTCTAATGTAGCGAGTTCTAAAACACGCAAGCGAAGTTTTTTCCTCGAGACAAACGTATTCATTTGTATACCTCGAAGCATTGATTGGTCCAGATAAGATATATATATAAATAGAGTATATTCCTCTCAATTATAATATTGGTTTGGATAAGTCAGTCAGTCAGTTTTGCAAATCATTTTTAAGGCTCTATCTAGCATTAGATTTGTACAGCGTGCTAATCTACATCTCTGCTGCATCACGTTATCATCATCAACCAGAAAGTCTACTGTTGAACAAAGGTCTCCATGGCCTCCAAGGCCTTAGCAGGCGGCTTGGAGATCGCAAAATGCTCACCGTTAAGAGGACAGTCCTGCTGGAGGTTTTGGCGCTGCTTCTCGTGCGTGTGATAGACAGAGTTAGTGAATTTTCCTAACTTTTTGATGAAATTAGCGTTTCGGGTGTAGTGTGTTGTCCCCCCTAAATCTTAACAAAATCTTTTGTTTTTGTTGTCAATAGCTTGGATAAACCATAATCTAAGTATGCCGCAATGTATTGGTTAAAAAAAAGTATTTTTCTAACAACAACTACTTACCTTCGTCGTATTTCCGGCGCAAAATTGTCACTTTAAGTGCCTAAAACAGCCAAGATATTGAGAAATTTAAAAAAAAAAAAAAAAAAAAAAAAATTTTTTTACGGTGCATAAAACATAAAAAACATTAAAATCGGATAAAATTTAGGGGTGGGTATCAGACTACGCTTTTTATAGTCACGAGATGGCGGTATACTCCAAAGATAATATAAATACTATATACTCTATTCTTAAGTGAGCTTGAAGCGTGCATTTTCGAATTTGGTAAGGTTATAAAATCTTGTGATTTGAACTCTGCATATAAGAAAGGCGTGACCTTCTTGAATCGGCAATGTAAACTGCAAAATGATGATGTTACATTGAAGAGTTCCGTGACCGCGTCAGTTGTGATTGCGAACGGATTTTGAACTGTTCTGAATATAACAACTTCCTGTTTGTTTATAATGTTACCAAAATAGCTTTGTAGTACGCTTTGGAATTAGGTGTTTTTTGGTCGAGAAAACATTTGATTTCGTTGATGTCAAATTATTTTACGTGTCTTGGCTTATACATTGGCACATTTTCACTTTTTTTTTTTTTTTTTTATTGATTATTCAGCTCCACAGACTCCAGGGTCCGTGTCATTTGTTAACATGATTCTAATTTTTATTAACTTAATATCTAATTGGTGTACAGAAGGAACTTAAGATACTTAAGATTAGTGTTAATACATTTACCAGTTATTTAATTCTATATAATATCTATTTATTTCTTACATTTTGATATTGTTAAGTTGTTCGCGTAAGTAAATTGTTTGCAACATTTATATTTATTCATTTGTATATTTTGTTTCAGTTAACAGAGAGAACATAAATGCAAATAGGAAAATGTAGTAAACCCACAGACAGTCAATACTAAAAAAACGATTTGTAATTTCAGACTATCTTGCACTATTTACTTACGATAAAAACTACCGTTTCGGTTGGTTCATATCTTGTTACCTACAATTAACTAAGCCCTCCGTATCAGGACTTTTTTTTCTGGAATTTATTGACGAGACTAGCAACTCTAGCAAGTCGCTCACAGGATGTTATGCTACACGTTTGCCCATAACAGTTCAGTGCCACCCAGAATTTGTAACATCAACAGTTCAAAATAATGCGCCGCAATGTACTACGCTCGTCACCCTGAGATATTAGATGTTAAATCTCAAATCTTATGTTTAATTTTGGATGTTTTACTAGGAAGTCGTTTTTCCACTTTAGACATTGTTGCCATATAGACGTTCTAATATGCCGACGTCATGCAGACTACGTTATTTTCCCTGATTTTCCCTTCTGATACGGAGGGAAACTACAACATTATTTTCACGTGTCCCACCGCGGACTATAAGTTAGCAACCAAGTATATCCTAACTAATCATAATTCTAATCCTAACTGTCCTGACTAATATTATAATTCAGAGGATTATAGCCGCAGTAGTTTCAGGGCCAATAAAGTTTCGAGTTATGAAAATGAATACGTACGTTCGCCTCGAGGAGAAAACTTAGATTGTGCGATTCAGGACTCCCGCAATACTGTCAGTGCATACAAAACGTAAAAATTAAGCAAAAATGGATCAACGCCATCTAGCGAACTATAGGAAGTAACTTTGTCTCTCTGTCTGGATGTTTGTCGCGATATCACGGCTGAACGGTTCTTCATAAAATTTGATACGGAGTTATTGTATATCACAAAGACGGACATGGGATACTTTTTTATGTCTACGCGAACAAAGTCGCGGGTAACAAGTAGTATATATTGTCACTCAAAAACTTACAACTACTGTATACATTCTTGTAACTCAAAGAGTGAACTTTAATATGAAAAGTTTAACATTACAGTAACAGTCTGTTATCTGTCACAGAGCTTCCTAAAATATTGCGACACTCGCTAAGTGAAAGGCGCATCATTTTGTACACATCCGAGTCACAGATCACACCCTAGATTCTGCATTTAGGATGCTCGAAGAGCACCACACATCAGTCTGAATACACTTATAAGATTACTCTGATTGGTTGATTGTTAGGCGCGAGTAGGCGTAACCTTGAGATAGCCAATGAGAAAGCTTTGTCGCACTCCCCGCGACCCGCGCCTTCCTCAAACTTTGGTGACTTTTTGTAGGAACAACGAATCTTGTAAGGCGGTATCTAGTGTGATCTGTGACCTGAGTGAACAAGTAATGTTGGTATCCAGTTGCTGTGCGAATATCCTCCTTCCCGCTTTAACAGCCCAGCGCTACCTCGAATGAAAATATATTGACTTTATCCGTACAGTAATCTTGCTTGAAACTCACCCTCACCCCTTAAAGTTTTTACCAAAGACAAAGCTGCCGGTAGCTTTTCCTTAATCACTCCTTACTGGGGCGCTAGTCTCGACTTTTCGCTATGCACTTTGCGACCGAATTCGGTCGCTATGACGCAAAATTCAACGCTATTTTTGCGTTTTTTCAGAACAATTAGTGTTTGTTGTCGAATTTTGCGTCATTGTGACCGAAGTCGGTGGCTATGACGCAAAATTCAACGCTTTGTTTGTTTTTTCGTTAACAATTCGTGTTCGTTGTCAAATTTTTGCGTCATAACGACCGAATTCGGTCGCAAAGTGCTGTAGCGAAAAGTCGAGACTAGCGCCCCTGGTTTCTAGCTTAACTTGGTAGTCCACAGAATCGATACGCAATTGAACAGGTGCGAGGCATCTACATGATATTTACTAGCTGATTACCCTACATAAACTCAAAACGCAATACATAGCGTCAGTTAAGCTTCACTATGTCTCTGAATAGCTGCTGCATCATCATGCTCACTTTATGCTTATAAATATGTATGTGTATGTATGTATATTATAATTTAGGTATGTATTTTTGTAGTATTAGTAAGTAGTATATATTTATTATATAACAATTTTTTCAGTAGGTATGTAGTCTATATTATTATTATTATTATATATGTTATTATTTTTTGCGTCTAGCATTATCCCTTATTAATAGCACACCCCGTCGCTCACGTCTTCCATACAAATCCACTCCATGCTAAGGTTTCCTGGAAGAGATCGCTTTAAGCGATAAGGCCGCCAGTTGTTTCACTAGTTTTAAGTTGTTTTTTGGACATTTGTATGTTATTTCTGGTGTGAACTATCTATCTATCATAGAGCTATCTATCTATCTATCTATCATAGCAGCACCCGCGTGTGAGTCAGTGTCATTGTTGACATTTTCACTGCGCTCCGTTGAGTGACACAGATCGTAGAGGCCGCGATTAGCGATGCGAGCCACGGATCGATGGCCATTCATCGTATCGGTGGATTATGACCTGGGGCCTTATCCCGTAACTCTGGTGGCGATGGTCTTTGTTTGCTATCCTGCTCGCTCGCCTGGTGCGAGTAAGTTGGCGCGAGTGTGACGGCACGCGATGACCATTGCCACCAGAGTTACGGGATAAGGCCCTAGGTCTGGTCGATTCCTGGTCATTAAAGCCGCTTTAAAGTGCGTCAATAAGTCCGACGTGCGAATGTCACGTCGCCGTGGACGGTTGGAATGATGAAAAGCTTAATTCTAGAGTTTAGCTAATTATTATGTCTCTCATAATCCGCCGAAAGTCGTCCACTGCTGAAAGTAATAGGCATCCCCCTTAAAGCGCCATACCAAACCACTTGTATCTTTGCATTTATGTCTCTGTCCTTCAAATACCTACAGTTACAAGTTTTTAGAACTGAAGTGAAGTGAGCATAAGGTAGTCAGGTCTATTAATGGTCAGAATTGTTAAAAGATAATATCGATAAATACAATATCGAATTATATTTGTAATATCCTTCTTATCAAATACACTATGGGACTAACCCTGAAACCGAGGAAAAAAAACGGCTGTTCCCTAGAAAAATGTAAAAGACACTGGACAAAATGAATGGAACAGCTGATTTTTTTCTCTCGCTTTCAGGGTTGGTCCCATAGCAAAAGTTGTTCACAATCATGAGTACTACGAGCCCTTTTCGGCTTAGCATACCCTTTCCTTATAACCCTGTATTCAGGTTATACGCTAAAATTGTAAATCCTTCTCTTTTTAAATATTCATTCAATTTTAAATACGTATACAGTTAAAAACGAACAAAGGCAGATGCACTTTACTTTAAAATTAAGAAAAATAATTACAAAATTGTAATATTTTTCTTTTGTAAATATTCAGGCTTTATGTTAAAATTTTATTAGTTATTCTTTCCTTTTCAAAATGTTAATTTAAATAAATATAAGGATAAACACAAGCTACCGTTCCTTATTCCTATTGCACTGGACGCGATGTTCCAGCGGAAAGTCACTACAGATTGGTTATTTTAGACACTGTTTTTTATATGTGTTTGTTATCAGTCAACTCCGTAACGGCTGAAATGATTCGCACGAAATTTTGTGTGAACGTAACAAATGCCCTGGATTAAAACATAGGATATTTTTATCCTGGAAAAATTGACTATTCCTATGGTATAGCGGTTAAAACCACAGGGCGCTGCTAGTTTGTATATAACTTCGTAATGATCGGCCGAATGATCATTTCAGATGGTACCGATGGTACTGACTCAATGGAGCTTAATAATATAGTTTAATGTACTACGCATCATTGTGAACTCAGTCGAAGTCGACCCTTGCTAGAGATTGCGCGTAGTAGGTAGAAGTACTACACGCACATCTCACAGAGGCACGCTTGAATGCACGCAGTTAGTAGAGATTTCAATGGAAAGTACCAATCTACAAGAACCTAACAATAAGACTCAATGTTCGCATCAACATCTCTAAATAAATAGCTCAATGCCTGCTAACTATAAATATACAGTGGCTTTTGTACCGTACTTACTGCACAAAGAAAGTTTATTTTATCGTGCTAATGATAAAATACTGAGATTTAAAAAGCATTGAGGCAGTAGTTTCTTTTTTGAACTCGAGTCTGCGTTTGAACACCAACTCGCTTGTTGGTAAGCGACGATGTGGCCGAAGATGAAGCACGCAGACTTGGAAGATACCCATTCACTCTGACCTTGAAAAGCTCTAGATTGTAACTCAGGGAACAAGGAAGCCGGCAGTTTATTCCACTCCTTAGCTGTACGGATTAAAAACGTTTTGAAAGATGGTTGAAATATAGACGTATGTATATGAAAAATACAATACTCTCTTTTGGGTTTACCTTTATATTGGGTCAAAATAGTACAAACAAGATTATACAACAAAAAAACGAGTACTCAAGTGGCTCGCAGCGGTACATTTCACTTTTATTAAGATGGAATACCCAAAAGTATAAAAGATGTGAGTTCTGTCAAAACCTTATTTTAAATAAGTTACATAACATTTTAGTGTTAGCGGTGAATAGATGTTGATTTAGATATATGTAACGTTATTTATTATATGACCTTAATGAGAAAGTACTTGTCAAGTACTTTTTGGTTTAAAATTTCTGAGCTTTCTATTTCATAGTCCTACAGTACTGGTGCGTCAAGAATTGATGACAGATGACAGCTTTCTCGCAATAGTTCTATTTTTAATGAGAACTACACCTTTTTATTTACCCGCTATAAGTACCCTTTAAGTTAATTTGAACTGTTGAAGTTCATTTTTCTAAGTGGCACTCAACTGTTATGGGAAAACCTGATGTTTACCTTCAGGTGAGATGCTCATGCTGAGTGGCATAAAACGGAATTGAAAGCTATATTTTTTATTTTTGATGTTGTTAAGAGTTTTGGTGCTTTCGATATTTGAAATTGTATAGCTGTCGCTCTGTTTCTCGTGCGTGCGATAGAGAGAGTTAGTGAATGTGCCTTTTAAATTTTTAACATAAATTAACTTTTTGATTACATTACCGTTTTGGGGGTTGTCTGTTATCACCCACTAAATCTTAACAAAACCTTTTGTTTTTAGTGTCAATATATAGCGGCATAACCTGTGCCGCTAAGTTTTTCTACTTTTATTTAATTGTTTATGGTATTCCAATAAAAACTACTTTTCTTCCTCGTATTTTCGACCCAAAACAATTGTGACTTTAAGTGCCTATAACAACGAATATATTGCGAAATTAAAAAAAAACAAACGTACAAGCATAGTTAATAACATTTAAAAGATCGAAATCGGGTAATATTTAGGGGTGGGTATCAGACTACGCTTTTTGTGTGGAGAATACGACGGTAAACTCTACTCTTAAAACGGCCAAGTGTGCCTTTTTTACCTGGACAAAGTACATACAAAACACTCGCCTATTGAATTATCAGAATTTAGCTTTTAGAGTTTGCAAGCTGAAGTCAGAGTGGCTGAAGTGGAAGTGGTGGTGAATGGGCAGGCCACATTACTCGAGGAACCGATAACCGGTGGGGAAGAAAGGTTCTTGAGCGGCGACCACGACCTGGAAGACGCAGCGTAGGTAGGCCTCCCACTAGGTGGACCGACGACATTGTGAAAGTCGCGGGCAACCGGTGGATGCAAGTGACCCGTTGTTGTTCGGTGTGGCGCTCTAAGGGGGAGGCCTATGTTCAGCAGTGGACGTCTTATGGCTGATGATGATGATGATGATAGCATTATCACGCTACCCTATACTGAGTGAAAAGCACTGAGTTAGTATGTAATTCGTACTAGTTATATACTTACGAACCTAGTTATGGACGATAGGCATTCTCCTCACAATGAACTGACTGCATGTTCATAACAATATCTGACATACATGTGCATGACTTACATTACAATTTAATGTCATGTTTATGGTACTCATAGGTATATACAGGAAGATGACACCAATGTCATAAATACAGATATATACATTCAAGTATCAGGAAATTTATAAATATTCAGCATTAATTACAATAATTAAACTTTTTATCGGTCACATCTTACATAAGTACCTACCTACGTACTTACACGTTAAAATACAGGAAGCGAAATAATCAATTCAGTCCCTACCTAATATTTATTTTGTACTATCTGCGCCCCGCGGTTTCACCCACTATTCTACAGAAAGAGAATATTTTTCCGGGATAAAAAGAAGTCCAGGGTGTAAGCTACCTCCACACCAAATTTCATTCAAATCCGTTCAGCTGTTACAGAGTTGAACGAACACAACAACACACAAGTGTGTGGAACAAACACACTTACATACTTACACACAAACTTTCGCGTTTATAATGTTAGTGTTATTGTGTGAAAATTGACTGCGTCTTGGGAATGTAATTTAAAGACAATGCCGTATTTGTAGGTATATAAACAATAGTGAATATATTTTTTACGGGAACAAATATCATAGAATTTTAACGAACCGCTGTGCCATAAAATTCCGCGATTGTTTTTATTTTAATATGATATGCTATGTATAATATAATATGATGGCATTTGGGCGCAAACTAACTTAAATTGTTGACTATTTTTGAATATCTTTGGCGCTAAGGTGATGAAATCATGTCGTCTCTTTATATTATTTTTCAAATCTTGTTTTCTTTCGAGTGGTTATATGAAATTATAGTGGATAATAATCCACTTATTATATATTAGTGTTCAATATTTAATATCACTATCGATCCAACTCGCAGTCATAGTCTAATTCATTTTGGGCCACAGTCCAGTCAAGTCATGATTAAGTAAGGAGGTTATGATTTATTGGAATCTCCTAGGGAGTTTTGGAAACTACACGAATTAAACTATGATTTATATGGTTTACCCAGATTCGTGCACTTTGCGAACATTTCTTGAATTATTATCCAATTCATATGATATGCTATAAAGGCCTCAATCTAAATTAAATTGTTGAGTTTTTTTAGCGCTAAGGTGATGAAATCATAGCCTCTATAAATTATTTTTCAAATCTTGTTTTCTTTCGAGTGGTTCTAGGAAATAATATTAGATAATAATTGCACTTGATACATACACTATGTGTGGAGCCAAATTTGAGAGAAAAAAATAACACTGGTTACGTAAGCGATACGATTTCAAAACTTAAATTGTTTTGATTTTCTCATACCCATACGAGTGGAATCTTTGCGTTCATTTTGAAAGCGGAACAGCTATGCGCTTTGTGGTTATGCGGAAGCTTCCTAAGACTCCTCATATGGTTGGACCACGGTTGGACGAACCACTTCATAGTCTACCGATCCATATTTGACACACTAGTTGTGTATCAAAGGAATTGTAATTACATAGACTATTGTTTTAAGGTCACTTTTGTAACGGGTAATGTCAATTTATGCGACTTTACTTGCACGTATAGGTAGGTAGTAGGTGGCTACGCTACGTAGAGGTACCTCTTCCAGTGTATTATTTTCTTTTATCTGTTAGGTTATATAGGTACCTATTTACTTTTTTTTAAGTTATTGATCTGTCCGAAGTGTCTAAGTTTTGTTTTAGAAGCCGTAAATTATAGTTTTTGTAGAGACTAATAAAATTATTTCTAATGAAGTCCACGTAGGTAATTGCTTAAAAATAAAACGGAGTAGTTTTTGATTAGAATCAATATGTTTGTCTGCATGATGCAAATTAACTTGGAGTATATGTAATGTGTGTTAATTGGTTATGTATTATTAATTTTATGTAGGTAGTAGGTTTATGTATGTTTTTTTTCATATTATTATTATTTCTATGTATCTACATCACCGACCGTAGTTTATAAGTCATAATTCTGTCCTTCCAAAGGTTGTCTGGATCAAACCTCTTTAGGCGATAAGGCCGCTCATTATACTACCGTTTTTATAAAATATTATTGTAATTTTTTTTTAACTTTGTCTTTTTGGTATATAATAAAGTTATATTGTATTGTGTGTGTATCCCAAGGATCAACACTGCCATGATTTATCAAATAATAAATCAAAATCAAAATATCAGTGATTCGCTCTGTATAATAACTTATTTTGAGGTTTGATAGTCAGATAGCCCCGAGCCGGATTCTTTAGAAATGGAAGGATTCATCACTTATAAGTTTATGTATCTATGCCAAACAATTTCCTGCACTTGATAACTAGTAGTTCGCGGCGAACTGAGACCTCGAGACCCCTATATCTTCACAACCCCTGAACCGATTCAGCTCATATTCGAACTTAAAAATTGTATTGAAATGAACTACTTGCCTACAAAATTTCATGAAGATCGGATCAACGGTTCGCAAGTTATCATCGGACAAATATACACACAAACATACAAACATACATACAAATGCCGATTTGTCCCAGTAAATTTTGAGACCTTCGCTCGGTCAATAATTATGTATTACTACTCTTATATGTAGATATATTATTTAGGCATGTAATGGAAATTATTATATGACTAATTGTTACCCGCAACTTCGTTCGACATAAAAAGTACCCTGTGTCCGTTTTTGTGATAGACAGTAACTCCTTATCAAATTTTATCAAGATGCGTTCAGCCGCTTAGCCGTGATAACGCGACAAATATCCAGTACACAAAGACATAGTTACTTTCTAGAGGTCGCTAGATGGCGTTGATACATTTTTGTGGACTTTTTGACGTTTTGTATGGACTGACAACTGTAATGTAGGGAGTTCAGAATCGCGCAAGTGAATTTTTTTCCTCGAGACGAACGTATTCATTTTTTTACTTCGAAGCTTTATTGGTCCTAATACGACTGCGGCTATATACCTCTAAATTATAAGGATTAGTTAGGATTTTGGATATTAGATATTAACAAACTAATTTAATAATGTTTCTCATCAGGGCTTAACCACGCTAAAACTATTATTAATTATTATTATGTGTTCAAATCGCGAAAGTTTAAAAGTTACATAAACAAACTACACAAATTAATAATTGACAATGAATAAATGAATATCTGGGACATTTTTGCACACACGGTCATCTGACCCCAAACTAAGCAAAGTGTATAATATGGCTGCCAGAGACTGATATACGTACATAGATATATTTTAAATACATACTTATATAGATATTAACACCCAGACATAGAACAAGCACAAATATTCATCACATGAATGTTTGTCCTAGATGGGAATCGAACCCACGCCCCCAAACACTACCAACTGAGCCACCGGGGCAGTCGATTACATATAATTTATCAGCACAGAGACACTAACAAAAATAAAACAAATAAATGATTGTTTTGGCGGCATCCTTCTAAGCACAAACTATAGTCGGATAAAAAATTAAATATATAATCTTTGTTGTATTTCTTTTTAACACAATATAGTAACTAAACTAGTATTGTATAATTATTTTATCATGTGGTTTTCCATTCGTCATAAAAAGCTGTAATAGTTATTAATTTAATCTTGTGGTTTCACTGGATATTATCAAAATACAGTATTTCTAATCACACACCATTTATTTATTTATTGGTAAATTACGTTGGCATATTACTTATGTTTTTATACCAAATTCTATTGTTGTATTTTCCCCAATAATATAATTATGCAATTTACGCATAGCTCTTTAATAGCTGTAGAAACAAACTGAATCATCGAATTTATTTCAGCAATATTGAAACCCACAGGCTCTATAACAAAAATTGTGACCGCATTGCAAAAACAGAACACGTTTTGGGTTGCTTAAAATAACCATTCCGGTTTTCAACGAGATAATAAAATCATTGACTACCATTTGATCGAGATCATTCTAATGCAAAATGTTAATATTTTTGCATCCGCCTAGATAGTATAAATAGCTATTTTTCATTGCACTTAATTAAAGTTTACGTACCTACCTATAATTATGTGTCTTCAACCAAAAACATAAGATTGAGCGATGACCTACACAAAGTAACAATTTCATACATTGAATTTAATACAAGCCGTTTCAAAGTCATTATTCGCTATATTCTCGTAATTATATACCTATTTACATTGTCTTTTTTTTCAATAACAACCATTTGAAAAATAAGGTAAATAGAATAATTTCAAAAAGGTATTGAATTTAGTAGATTGACGTTCATCTTCAAAACTGTATCTAATCACAAATCTGTAAAGTTCTTTTTAGGTGTATTTTTTGCAACAGAAAAACACTAGAGATTTGTAATAGATACAGGTTTAAGTGATGCGGGACCAGAATCACCGGAGGACGGGCAGCATAGCTCTTTGTAAAAGGGGATTAGTGGACAAAAATCCAGAAATCCCTTTCGCAGAGGATTGTCTAAGGGGATTTCTGGAGTACGCCAAGCATAATTATACGATTTGTTTCCATACGAACTTAAGTAATATATTTAGCCCATTTATTGACTGGTTTGTTTAAGTTTTATTTTTAATTCTGTTTTTGTGCTGTTGGTCCATTACTAAAAAATATATAATAATTAAAAAGCAAATCCTGAGTGTTCTGTAATCCCCAAGTCGCCTGCCAAGCGTGGGGATTATGGTAACACCATGAGGGGAGACCTTTATTCAGCAACTGTTGGACTGTTGGATGTACTGGCTGAGATGACGATGACAGGTTTTAAGTTGTGTCCGGGGTACTTCATCATCATCAGCCAGAAGACGTCCTCTGCTGAACATAGGCCTCCCCCTTAAGGCGTTACCATAATCCCCACGCTTGGCAGGCGACTTGGGGATTGCAGAACGCTCAGTTTGTTTTTTTTATTAATGGGCACACAACCTTTTATTACATTTTTTTTTAAATCTTAAACAAACCTACTTGGTACTTGGTAATCTGAAATTTTCACAAATTTGTAATTGATATTATGTACTTAGGTACTCAACTTAGGCCTAAATTATCTTCTTTATTACAATTATAATATTTAGTATAGTTGTAACAAAGGGCTCTAATGTATTCATTACCTGTAAACAAGGAAATTGTTAGGACCAAGCGTCACCTGGCAAAGCGATCACCGCGAAGTGAACTGAATACAAAATGCCTTAGTTATTCGTATGACGTCTTATCGTCGGCTATTACAAACCGTAGTAATAAAAAATAATTTGTTTACATCAAAGATATATGTACAGAAAAACTATACAAGAAGAATGACAATCTCATACAAAAAAGTGTTCCCCCAAACTTCAACCAAAGTAAAATGAATGGACGGGCCCTAACTACACAACTTTCATAAAAGTAACAAGTCAAAAAAATTGTACTTCGTACGTAATTAAAAGTTTGTATTTTACTTACATTTGTCACAAGAAAGAGAGGATGTTTGGATCGCGTGTATTGTGTATACGTATACGTTTCGCACTTTTCATAGAATGAGAGCGACTGAAGCAAGGTGAGCGCCGGCGCTCATTAAAGGTTTCAAAATTCTCTTACTTGGGCCCGCCCATCCATTTTACTTTGGTCGAAGCATATTACATATTACATATTGTTACATATTTAGTTAGCTAATATTCAAACCGCTATAAAAGAAGAAGAAAGCGTGGTTATTATAGAAACATAGTTTAAGTATTTATCCGCACTTTAAGGTTTAGTTCGAATTATATTGCAATATACGACGTAAAAAATATGTTTTTAAAAATAAAGTTTTCAAGAATATGAATAATAATGTAATTTTAATGTTTATGTTTTGTTGTTTCCATTTCTTGAGAACCTAGCGAGTTTAGCAAATAAAATATAAAATAAATAATTTGACGGATTATTGCAAAAATATTCATAACAATTACTAAGCATTTTTTCTTCGTACCATTACGAATGAGTTAGCTAGGGTTTCTATGTTAATTCAAGCAGATATTGCAGTTGCAGTTTAAAGCATGTCTACATTTTACGTCCTTATTACTACTACAATCGAGTTACGAATCTTTCTATGGCCATTGGCACTCATCATTTAATTTCTCTATGATAGAAGTAATTGATTTGTTGTTTTACAAAGACGTAATAAATTGTAACATTTAGGTATCTTTTTTATGTTAACGACGTTCGCGATGGTCTCAATATGAGAAAAATAAAGTTTTTTTTTCTATGATGTGCGAGCAAGTCGCTCAAGCTCGCAAGTCGCTTATTGGTAAGCGTGACGCATGCTCATAACAGTAACAGTTCAGTGTCACCCACAATTTTTAACATCAACAGTACATAGCCATGCGCGGCATTGCACTGCACTCGTCACCCTAAGATATCAGATGTTAAAACTCTTTATCCTCCTAATTTCGCTGGAAACATAGCCTTTGAATAATAATAATAATTCTTTATTGACACTTAAACATAAGCCACTTATACATAATTATATAACTTTACTCAGAATAAAAACTACAAGAATATTCGGCTTGCGGTAGCAAATAGTTGGTCACAGAACCTACGCTAAGCAAAGCTTGTGTTGTAGGTTACTGTATACCTTCAGGGTACATTATAGCGCAGTAAAGAATGAATGAAGAATGAAATTGAATGAAATACAATAGTAATAATATTATAGCTAGTGATTTTATGTGTATGTGCTTGTTTGTGTATTTATTTGTGTATGAAGATGCTTTAGGAGAGTGGAGATTTTCGCGTAGCACCAGCCTCAAACGAGTTGGCAAACGAATCCGGAACACAGTAATATTTGCACACTACTGCTTCGCGGTTGCATACTCGGCAAAAGTGTGGTGCCTCCCCAGGCGAACTCTGTAAAAGAGTCCTAACACTACGAAATCTCTATTTATATTATAAATGCGAATGTTTGTTGGTTTGTTTGTACCTCTTCCACGCAGCAAGCCAAGAGCAAGGGACCTACGTGGTTTTTTGCATGGGTACAGTAGGCCCTAAGTGTACATAGACTACTTTTATCCCGGAAATAACTGGAGATATTTTAACGGCTACTTACTTTACTTATGTAATGTAACTTTTCTATTTAGTGCACCTCATTAGTATGTAAATTAAAAAATCTTATTTCGTGATGTATGTTTTATTGGTACTGTATCTATGTATCTATGTCTTGTATGGCGGGAAATCACGATTACAAGACATATTTCGCGATTAAAAAAAATTACAGTCGTCGATTTACATACATTTTTGTCTGGCGCTAGGAACCCCTTTTGTATAATTATTCAAGTGATAATTACACTAATAGGTTTGCATACAAAGGAATTTCGATTGATTTCCTGTTTTAGACCTCTCTGGCTCTCTAGTGTACCTACAATTAATTATCGAAAAACAATATAGTGAGCAAGTACCTTTATAAACTAAATAAAATACATACAAAGACAAACTAAAACTGTTGGGGACATTTGGGCTCAGGCACAGAAAAGAGAAAGATACGTTAAAAAAAACTCTTCTGTGGGCCCAGGGCACAGATGCATAGAATCTGTGGCCAAGGGATACTGCGCACAGGGGACTAGGCGACTGAAAATACCAATAAGTTAATTTAAAAAAAACTAAACTACTAAGCCACATAAAAAAAAGAAAAAATTAATTATTCATTTCCTTATTTCTATTTCCTGTACATTGATATTTTTTTATATCTATTTATTTATCAATTTCTTCCCCCTTTGCTTAGTATTGAGTACGTCCTTGTATTGAACTATACTTCTTCATTTTATTATGCTTATTAGCATCGTAATGTGCAATTAGCTACGTTTAATTAATCGCTAGTTAATCCAACATACATTGTGACAGTTTAATTACTGTTTTCATACACAAGACTAGGTAACCACTAGGTAGGTAATATTATTACCATAATCAAATAGAATGTTAATAGACGAATAGTCACTTTTGACGTGGGATGAGTCAAGAATAGCACTTGGGGCGATTTAGGAATAAAATATTAATTTTTGTGTGGGTTGAGCTGGTAATACGTGTTTGGGATGAGACCGCTGGGACGAAGACGGAACAACCCGAATTGATTTTATTATTATTAGCACCGTAATATTGTATTTTTCTAGATTCAGATTCAGATGGTTTATAACTGGAAGCGATAAGTACAAGATGTTAAAAAAATACATTTTAGTACAAAGTGACATAATAATCGGGAACAATAAAACTAGAAGAGAGGAGGACAGGTAAAATAAACTGTTGGTAATTATTTAGATTATAAAATAAAGTTGCCAAATGTCTTGCATTTTAATTTGTCAGTTGGGTTAGTTTTTTTTTTTCTTTTAAAACTTCGTCAATTGAGTAATACGCTTTTCTGATAAGAATTTGTTTCAGGCTTATTAAAAATTTTGCGTCGTTTTCTTCACTTTTTAAATCGATTGGTAACTTATTATATATATTTATCGACATGGAAAATGTACCAGACGAGTGCATCTGCAGGCGTAGCACTAACCTGTTTCCGTGGCGAAGTGTGAAGTTTGTACTTACATCTTGTCGTGTTTTAAATAAGTGTTGATTATTACCACAGAATTCTCCTTATAAATAAGGATTATTACGTACAAATTTACAAATTTCAAAAATATATATGCATGACAATGTCTAAATTTTGTATTTAATGATTTTTTAATATATTATAGGTATAAAAATATACTTTTATAATATTAATTATGTTTTACTAGAAACAATTAAGCTATAAAAACCTTTAAAAATATATATAATAAAAGTGCTCGTATTATATAAGCTTAAGTATCTATATGTTTCTATATTGTTTAAGTATGTTAACTCGCAATTTTCCATATATTTTTTTCGTGTTACTACTACTACCTGCGGGCTTGTCCTCTAACTTTGAAACATTCGTGATTCTGATTGCGAGAGCATGCCATCCCGCTCGTACCAACTTAGTCGCACTATGCGCGGTCCCACTCGCGCAACTCTCGCTATCGCTTTCAGAGTTACGGGATAAGTCCACGGCTCCATGCAGTAACATACATCAGATATTTTTTAAATCCTTGCTACTATAATGCCTCATTACTGGTGAAAAACTCTTTCCTCTACCTCCTTGCCAAATTTCTTCAAGACTGTGCTTCAAGATCATGCCATTGAGCCGTGAAATTGTAGAAATACGCAAGGTTTTCAAAATATATATATACTATCTATTACCCGCCACTTCGTTCACGTGGACCAATAAAAAAAATAAAAAAGTAGCCTATGTCCGTCTCCTACCCTTAAGCTATATCTATGCTAAAATTCAGGTCGGTCCGTTCAGCCTTTTAGCCGTGATAACACGACAAACACCCAGACAGAGAGACAGCCAGAGTTACATTCGCATTTAAATTATTAGTTAGGATTAGGGTGAAGTAGGATTTTACTTATATATTATATATAATTACTTTGTTACGTAACTCGGATATATAATGCTCGTGCTCCATCGTAGGCTGATGACAGTCAAACATTACCAGAATTATCAGCCAGAAGACGTCCACTGCTGAACATAGGGCTTCCCCTTAGACCGCCACACCGACCGACAATGTGCCACTTGCATCCACCGGTTGCCCGCGATTTTCACAATGTCGTCGGTCCACCTAGTGGGAGGCCTGCCTACGCTTCGTCTTCCGGTTCATGGTCGCCACTCAAGAACCTTTCTTCCCCATCGGTTATCGGTTCTTCGAGTGATGTGGCCTGCCCATTGCCACTTCAGCTTGCAAACTCTGATAGCAATATAGGTGACTTTGGTTCTTCGGCGAATATCCTCGTTTCGGATCTTATCGCGCAAAGAAACTCCGAGCATAGCTCTCTCCATTGTCCGCTGTGTGACTCTGAGTTTCTCCAAAAGGCCAGTAGTCAAGGAACTCGTATCAGTTCCATATGTCATCACTGGCAACACACATTGGTTGAAGACCCTTGTCTTCAGGCACTGCGGGATTTTGGACGAGAAGATATCACGCAATTTCCCGAACGCTGCCCTTCCGAGTTAGATTCTTCGGGCGACCTCTTTGTCGAAGTAGGACTTACATGGCAGTCAAACGCAAGCCTATAAATAATAAAAAAAAAACGTTTATCGATTATAACGGAGGTTGTCTGCGTTTTTTATGCGTGATAACGAAATTAGTGGAACTTTTAGAACGATAAAAATATAATGACTTTATAACGATAGATAATCCGAACAGAAATTAGTTACTATTGCTGTCAGAAAAAAAAGATCAAGGCTCCTATTGCCAGTAGTTGCAAAAACGATGTAATTTTAATAAACATTTAAGTTTAATGCAATAATAATTCAACGTGTAATCTCCAGTCATAATAAATCTAAAAGTAATAAGTATTATAACCAATGAAATATATACCCTACTAGCTGTTACCCGCGACTCCGTTCGCGTGAACCTTTAAACAGAAAAGTAGCCTAGGTTTGAAATTATAGGTTATATTATAGGCCTAGGTTTATAATCAATAGGGGTATTGATTATAAGGAAAGGCTCATAGTACTCATGATTGTGAACAACTTTTGCTATAGGACCAACCATGAAATCGAAAAAAAAACTGCTGTTCCTTAGAAAAATTTCAATGACATTTAACAAAATGTATGGAACAGCTGTTTTTTTTCTCTCGATTTAATGGTTGGTCCCATAGTAAAAGTTGTTCACAATCACGAGTACTATGAGCCCCTTTCGGCTTAGCATACTCCTTTCCTTATAATCAATAGGGGACGAACCTTATATTCTTCCTTATTACCCTGTGTATATGCAAAAATTCAGCTCGATCCGTTCAGCCGCTTAGCCGTGATAACGCGACAAACATCCAGACAGAGAGACATAGTTACTTTCGCATTCATAATATTAGTTAGGATTAGTTTAGTTAGGATAAGGAAAAAATCGCCCAATCTTGATCTATTAAATGTCGTGCACAAAAAATTGTAAATCCAAGAGTAGGTAACAATTATTTTAATAGTTCGAGTTAAATTGCGTTTTGTCGTATTTTCCGGCGATTATTTTAAAAATAGCAGTTTAAAACGATAAAATATCTTTATCTGTCTTTTTCTCCCGTTTGTTAAACGCCTTGAATTGAAGAAACAAAAAAACCGCTCAAGCCCACTTTCCTCATAGGCTGTCTTACCCCCGAATACTGAAACGTTTCTTTACTTTGACAACAGACTAAGGACATACCCGGGGTATGTCCTAAAACTAAGTCCAGAACCACCGGACGACGTCAACTGCTTCCTCTTAGTAAACGGGGAGTATTCTGTGAAGTCCAAGCCGACTGCCAAGCGTGTGGATTATAGCAACCCCCCAAAGTAGTATAGTCCAGTAATATGGACGTCTAAGAGCAGGGACCCTATTCCTGTGCGCTCGAGATTATCTCGGTCACTCTCACTCCCATTAAATTCTAAATTAGAGAGACAGTAATCGAGATAATCTCGAGCGCACAGGAATAGGGTCCTAGGAGTAAAAAAAGTCATAAAAAATGCTTACATACTTGTTTGACGCCTAACGCTGTCTAACAAACGAGAGAGTAAGAGAGAGAAATATATTTTCCTCTTATTTTCTCTGGTTGGTTTGTGCGTCCATCGTTGATAAGGGTATCCCAGTTTTTTAGAATCATCACTTTCAACATGCTATAAACTTTTACTTTGAAAACTGCGTGGTTTTGACACATTTTGTTTTAATAAAACGGGTATACTCACGTTAAATTGAGTCTGTTAATCCGACTATAGTTTCGATCACATTCGGTGACCTTTGTCAAGTAATGCTAAGCGTGACACGCGCGCGACCTCGTCCTGCTTTGCCTGCGGGCTGCGGCGCGAAACCGCGGGGCACAGCTAGTTTGATCCAATCCATACAAACATTTTTATGGAAAGTTTTTTTTTTGGAACTCTCATGGAACAATCGTTTTTAGTTAATTATAAATAACCTTGTATAATTGTTTGTTTTCAGGGTTGCTACCCGAAGCGCTAAGAACGAAATGCGCACGTTGCTCAGAAAGACAGAAGCGGACTGCAGTGAAGATCATCAGGCGACTGAAGTACGAGTACCCCGAAGAATGGGCCAAGCTTTCCGTAAAGTGGGACCCTACTGGGGACTTCACGAGGTACTTCGAGGAGTTTCTCGCGAAGGAGTATTTTAACACTATTCCTGGATCGGGTGAGTCGAAAATTAAATAATTTTAGTCTTTATTTATTTATCTCTTCAGATTACTTTAGTTTAGTGAGTGGCAAAACAGAATCGACGCTACTGTCGTAGTTACAAATATTATTTACTAGCTGTTACCCGCGACTTCGTCCGCGTGGACCTACAAAGAAAAAAGTAGCCTATGTCAGTCTCCGACCCTTAGCTATATCTATGGAAAAAAATGAGGTCGACCGACACCCAGACAGAGACAGACAGACAGATAGACAGACATACAGTTCCTTTCGCATGTATAATTTCAGTTAGGATTAGAATATTAGGTCCCTATTATATTTTTTGTAACTCTTTATTAAACTTCAATAATAAATGATTATAAAAATTATTTCAGTTAGACCATTGTAAAACACAATGATCTAACGATTATTTAAAAAAAAAAAAACACACCACAGACCGACACATAGCTCATTATTGAAGAAACAACAAAAAAAGTTTATGAAGTAATTTTATCTCCAACTTAAGACCATCTGTCAATTAAAAAATAATTAGACATCGTTTTTTTTCTTCTTTTTTAGGACCAATACATACCTAATAATTATTGTTAGCCAAAAATACTGCTCAAATAATAATAGACCGGTCAGTATTCTTAATTGAGTTTAATAGTTCGTATTATTCGATACAATTAGTACAATACCTAATTGACCTAATCTTATTGAATTGTGCAATTGACTCACCTTTTTAACCGACTTCCCAAAAAAAGGAGGAGGTACTCAAGCCAACTGTATTTTTTATATTTTTTTTATGTTCATTACCTCAGATCTCCGTCATTAAAACCCGATGATTTTAATTTTTTTTTTTTTAGTACTGATAAGCAAATCGGTAAACTCAGTTATGAACAGAACATGAAATGTATTTTTTTTTCATTTATTAACTAATAAGGTTATTATTAACTAATATATATTATCATTTATTAACTAATAAGGTATTTTAATGTAAGTGTAAACACTTACATTAAAATAAGTATAATAGGCGAAGTGGTTTGTTTTAATTTGTATGATTTTTGTACTTACCTACCTACAAAAATTATACTATTAAACTTTTTATTTTCCTCCATTTTTGTACTACAAAAATTATACTATTAAACTTTTTATTTTCGTCCATCAGGGGTGGTGCTCCCCCTGTCGACAGTGACGCAGCAACCGCTCCCGCCGCCGCCGCTCCCTTCTCCTGCCCCTGACCCAGAGCCCGTGCCTGCAAGTACAGCCGCTACGTCCGGCCCTGTACTACAAGTTAGCCCCCTATCAACATCGTTTCGACCCATGATACTGAACAGGTAAGATAATTATTCAAACTTGGTAATGCATTTGTAACGTCACTTGGATTCTCCAGTTACCTACAGTTTTACAAAAAAACTTTGATAATCGCCGAATTTTAATTTAACATTTTCGAGAATAAAAACTTTGAATTTTAATTTGATTGTATGAATTGGTACAATCATAACAATCCTATAAAAATCGCGTAAGTATAATAGGCTTGCGGTAGATGTCGGAACATATACTTAACTACTACTTACTGTCGCTTCCAGTGATAAGGCCGCCAGTTGTTACACTACTTTTTAAGCCTCTTTTTAAATTTATGTAAAATTTTGTGTGAACAATAAAGAGTCAATCTATCTATCTATCTTACTAGCTGCGCCCCGCGGTTTCACCCGCTATACCAAAAAAAAAAAAAAAAAAAAATTGAAAAAAAAAAAAGTATATTTTTTCCGGTATAAAAAGTATCGTATAATTATACGCCAAATAATACACACAAGTTTGTACTAATGTATTATTAAATAGCTAGCTGCGCCCCGCGGTATCACCCGCTATCCTACGGAAACCGAATATCTTTTCGAAATAATAAGTAGCCTGTTTTAATCAAGGGTATATTTCAAGATATGAATATGGGAATATTTTTACCTGATAAAAAGTAGTCTATGTGTTTATACAGTGTGTAAGCTAACTCCATACTAAATTTCATTTAAATCCGTTTAGCCGTTACAGAGTTGAACGGGAACAAGCACACTTACATACTTACCTACTTACATACTTACACACTTACACACAGACTTTCGCATTTATAATATTAGTCTGATGTTCTTATAGCTAATGGTCATCACGATATATTTCCGACGTCCCCATTATCGTTCCCGCCAGTGGGGACGTTGGGAAATTTAAAACCCCAACGTCCCCACTAAACAGCCCCGTTATCATGGATGTATCTGATAGTGATAGTGCGCGAGCGGGATCACGTTTAATGCGAGTATGTTGGTGTGAGAGGGACGGCTTGCTATCACAATCAGAATCACGGGCGTTCGTAATAAAGGCACTGACAGAGTAGGTAGGGACGTTGGTGGGGACGATGGGAATATACCGTCATCGCATCCGAATATATTTACGCACAAACTTTCGCATTTATAATATTACTAGCTGTTTACCGCGACTTATTTCGCGTGGACCTACGAAAAAATTTCATACATTTTGTCGAGTGTCACTGACATTTTTCTATGGAACAGCTGATATATTTTTCGCGATTTCAGGGTTAGTCCCATAGTGAATGTTTCTCATATTGATGAGTACTATGAGCCCTTTTCGGCTAGCATTCCCTTTCCTTATAACCTGTACATAATGAAACAGGAAGTTGGTACGAATGTTAAATCATTCTAAAATAAAAATAATTGAACTAAAATTGTCCAAACTGATAGAACATTCCTGGACCCCTATTCTGAGAAATGACATTTTATCTCGGTCACTCTCACTCCCATTAAATTCTAAATTAGAGAGACAGTGACCGAGATCAAATGTCATTTCTCCGAATAGGGGCCCTGACTAGATCTAGAATAAATCTTGAGCGTGTTCAACAATGACATAACTATAATTAACGTGCAATAAGTTACATAAAAAAATACATAAAAACACATTTATAGTCGTGTGCATTAATTCGATGTGCGTGCTACAAATTATTATTCAATAGTTGCTTGGTTACCGATTCATAACCGTGTTTCGGCAAACCTGTACTAGTAGCTCTTCGAACAATAGGCTCGAGTAGCCTTGCGGCTCAGTGGGTGGACTTCCGTCTTCTGAACTTCCGTCCGCTGTAGGTTACGGGTACGATTCCCACCCAGGAACCCTATTCCTGTGCGCTCGAGATTATCTCGTACACTCTCACTCCCATTAAATTCTAAATTAGAGAGACAGTTACCGAGATAGTCTCGAGCGCACAGGAATAGGGTCCCTGGACAAACATTTGCGTGATAAATATGGATGTTTGTTCTTTGTCAGGTTGTTACTATGTATGCTATCCTATATTTAAAATGTTTATGTATTCTATTACTATTATTCAGCGGGCTTATCCTCTAACTTTGAAACGTTCGTGATTCTGATTGAGAGAGCATGCCATCCCGCTCTTACCAACTTAGTCGCACTATGCGTGGTCCCGCTCGCGCACTATCACTATCGCTTTCAGAGTTACGGGTTAAGCCTGCAGTTATATGGTTCCCATAGTACAAGCTTGCTTAGTTTGGGGCTAGATGGCGCAGTGTGTGAAAAACGTCCACGAATATTTATATATTTATATTTATAGGAGACCTTGCGAACTCGCGAGCACAAACTTATTTGCACACTCGCAATTCTACAATTATAAGATTTTTTTAGCCGTCGGCAATTTTTGCTTAGTGGGGTATGTCCCCCCAAAATAGGGGAAGTTTGCTGCAGCACCATTTACCAGATGATTTTGGTTATATTTAGCATAAACTTTCAGTACTCAATTCTTAACAAGAATATCTAATATGAGCAGAATCGGTAAAGAGGTTGTCGAGATATAAGGTCGTGAGTTCTCAGATCGATTGAGATCTCAGACTGAAACCGCACGACCATAATCTTTACCGATTTTGATCATATACAACATTCTTCTTTGAATCGAGTTTATGCCAAATATTATCCCACCAATGTTCAAATATTATTCCATTCAATGTTTATGCCAAATATTATCAAAATCAGTCGGTATATGGTGCCACAGCAAACTTCCCCCTTTTTGGAGGAAATACCCCACCCATCAAAAATCACAGACGACAAAAAAATCGTATAACCTGTATATCAAGTTTCGTCACGATCGGTTGAAAAATACGATCTGTACGCGAGTACCAACATACAGACAGATGAAAACAAAACTGAGACATTTCGTTCGATTCGCTCGCTCGGTCAACGAGTAAGTAAGTAACTACGGTTATTATTTTTGTTGACTTCCCGATATTTCGGCACAGTTGCATGCCATGCCATGTTCACGGGTAGACTGAAAATGCGGGTGGATGATAAAAAGTTACGAAAATTTAGGAGCAGACAAACCGATCTAACCCCTTTCTCAGTCTAATATTAATGTTGTAATTGTAAACCACCACGAAAGTCAAAAACAGTGTTTAAGTAAGTAACTGTTGGTAATACTTATTGCGTTACTTTCTATATAAAGTCGTAGAGTAGAACAAAAGTTTTTCGTTGTCTTGTATGCAACTCCTCACACACAACCGCTCCCTAGCCGTTTAATAAACAAACTGCCTTAATTATAGATGCTATAAAACCGCAGTTTCGTATTAATTACAATATGAGTATGGATTATTTACTGCTTAGTACAATAGTAAATACCTACCAACCAATAGTTTTAAAACAGCCAGTTGCTTAGTTAGTTGACCATGAAGCTGTAGCTCAATTTGCCTTGGCGAGTTTGAATCCTTCTTAGTCAGAACGATTAGTTTAAATGATATGAGAACCGCACGCCGATTAATTCATCAATGCAGTGCCATTAGTTACGTGACATTTGCTCAAAGAAGCCGATTAAGCCAGGGTCCACACTGTAGCGACGCGATTATAATAGCTGGAGGCAGTCCTACTGTTGAAGATTTAAGAGAAGATTTTTGACGAGATTGAGCGACAAGCTTACTTAATTACTTATGTGAAGTTTATTTTTTGAAGAGGGGAAAATCTTCGTAAGTTACACGATTGCTTCTACCACCTGCGTTTTGTACGTGAGCACCTGCTTTGCCAGATCGAATGCTGTCGGGTTATACCCGAACCACCGAGCTCCCGTTGTGTGAGAGTACACTGAGTACATCGACTACGACGCATCCCTTCACCTATTGTATTGTACACACATCTGCCCAATCCTCCCGAACCTTCCCGAATAGATCGCGATAGGGACAACTGCAGCTCGGACTGATTTTACCTACGAAAAATTGACGAAATTGAGTTCTCTCATTCCCATGTTTCCTCCTCCAAATGTAGAACAATTTTTTTTTTTTTTTTTTTATAATATATGAACAAACCTGGCTATGCTCTTATTTCTTGCTTTTACTTGTTATGTTCGTCAAATTTGATGAATGGATTTTTGAAAATGACGGTTTATTTTGGGGCAATTGTTCTCATCTTTGAGGATTTTTAGTTTCATTAGTAATAGCTTTATTGAAAAAACATTAAGAGGGGCATGGCCGGGGTAGATTAAAATTTTATGGCAAAACATATTTTCTGTAGCGTCATTATTCAGGGAGGAAACATGGGAATACGTTCCTATGGAAAAAAACGTCGCCTAGCTGGCTCTTAATACGCCATATTTTTTAAATTTCGCGCCTGCGCCCGCTAGTTAACGTGGGTAATCTTACGTGGGTTATCTACTCTCGCCTTACCTACTTTAAACACTTAGTGTAAAGTAGGTAAGGCGAGAGTAGATAACTTAAATATATAAAAATGCAGTTTATAACAGTAACAGAACTAACCAGTTCTATTAGTTCAGGTTGTGAATCTGTCTCAAAACTTTCAAATAATTGTTTTTTGAGGCTAATGTGACGTGACCTAAATGTCCCCATTATGTATTCGAACCAAATCAACATCGAGTCCTAAAAAAGTTACAAATTTATCACTTCCAGATTCGGTGGAGACGGCGAGTTGATGGTAGGCAGTCCATCATCAGCGATAGGCACCACGAGGCCGACGGTACCGCCTACCACCATGCGACCTCTAATGCAGACCAGGTAACAAACACTCTTCTTCTTTATAATGCCGGGCGGACCCATTGGCGGTTTACACTGCCGATTCGAGAATTCACGCCATTTTTGTGCAGTGCTCGAAGCACGCGTTGTTTGAAGCTATGGTTAACCTCCACCAACTAAGGAACCACCAACTTCTAGGATAGCATTGTGCTCGTCATTATGAACAACTTTTACTGACACCAAATATGAAATCACGAAAACAACTTCAGCTATATTCTATACATTTTGTGCCTAGAATATAGGTATCCTAGAATGTATCAGCGACTATAGTATAACCTTACAAACCTCGAACAACGCGCAACGCAACTTTAGGTGGTGTTTTTTCAATCAAAGAAGTGATTTAAATTACCACTTTGATTGAAATTTATTTAAGTCAATATTTTTTAAATACACAAACTCGTACTATCATCCGTCACAAACATTAAAAATACGATCATAAATTCTTGTCGTAAATTGATTGACTAAATTCTTTGATTGATTTCTCTCGCCCCCGAACGATCACTCATAAATCTTACCATACCAAAGGTTAACTTACCACAATGATGTCTCCTGATCTGATTTTTGTGAAGAGGACAGCTCTAGTCAGATTACGGCTATAGATTGTTTCTTTTATACTCCGGTGAAATTCATGTCTAGTTCCGAATAAATCAGATCAGGCACGTGAGGAGACAAAATCAGGGCGTTTTCTCCACTGCTGAAACCAGATCAATGGACCGAACGTAATATTAGGCAAGCATACTATAATATTTAATGTCTACTTGTGTCAATCTGGCTTCTTCCCGGAGCTTACCATCATCATCATCATCAAAATCATCCATAAGACGTCCACTGCTGAACAAAAAGCCTTAGAGCGCCACACCGAAGGACAACGTGCCACTTGTATCCAGCGGTTGCCCGCGACTTATGCTTTACCTTTTTTTTTTTGTTTTTTTTTTTTTTTTTTCGTGTATCTTACAGCTAGGTACAAAAAAGTTTAAATAAATTGTATATAAACCGACGGCCACTTAAAAGATTCCACTTATAACAATAATAGAAAAAATAATTAACCAGTGCTAACTAAAGATTATATATTAAAATTAAACGTTATTATTAATTAATAATGATATATACTTTATAATATTTTTTTTTTATTCGAAAGAAGCCGTGCGGGCAAGCTCATAAGTATAACTGTATACACACATACTGATTTTTAGTTGAATTAAATGATAGTAGCTTGATGGGCAGGTACTAAAAACTTTAGATATACCTACCTAACAATTTTTTCGGTCAATGACTTCGGCTTGTAAATGTTTGTCAACTATTTGTATGCATGTGAATTTCGATAATTCTCACGACTTGAATGAAAGATGGGCGTAAGGTCCGTTATTCACATACTATTTACAAGCAACAATAAAAAACTCACCCCCGAATACTGAAACGCTTGTTAACTTTGACGACAGATTAATTCTAATACTGCCTTTGTCTGAGACTAAGCAAATGACAAACGCAGCAATAGACTTAATCTGTCGTCAAAGTTAACAAACGTTTCAGTATTCGGGGGTCAGAAAGCCAACAACGAGTGATATACTTTATACTTCATTTATTGATAGACTGTTTTTTTAGATAAATCTTGAGGCTCTCTATACATCACACTAATATTATAAATGCGACAATTTGTGTGTAGGTAAGTGTGTTTGTTCCCGCTCAACTCTGTAACGGCTGAACGGGTTTGAATGAATTTTGGTATAGAGGTAGCTGACACCCTGGATTAACACATAGACACTATCCCGGAAAATATTCGGTTTTTGTAGAATAGCGGGTGAAACCGCGGGGTGCTGCTAGTCGGGCTGACTATGTCCGCAGTTCTCGTTTATAAGAAAAAATAAAAGTACATGTCGATGTTAAAATATATAAGTACGTATATACAATTAACTTGTCAAACTTTTTATTTATAAACTTGCTAACACTTATCTACAGTTTACAAAACTGGTCTTGATAAAATAACTGTAGTAGAAGAGGTATCTAATAACAATTTATTAAATTATAGTCATTTGTCGGTTGTAGTTGAATAAATTATGAGGATGATATCATCATCATCACCATCATCATCATATAGATTATTTAGTATGCCTGCAAGCAATAACTACCTAGAAGTAAATTATAATATTAGACAGTTGTCAGATTATAATATAAGTATAGTAGGGATATATAGCGTGAATATACCTGGTGACTGCTGCATCAGCCTGTAAACATCCTACTGCTGGGATATCGGCCTACCCTCGAAGGGTGATTAGGCCATATCCACCACGATGGCCCAGTGCGGTTTGACGGATTCACATAAGCCATCGAATTTCTTCTCCGGAAATATGGAGGTTTCCTCACGATGTTTTCCTTCACCGAAAAGCCAGCGATATATCCGAACGTAACTAGTGACTACTCCAATCTAACCCCTCAAACCCTAAAGTTTCCGTTTCGGAAACAAAAGACAACCGGGTTTAAAAAACACCCAATTAAAATAAAAGTCACCCGGAATATAATTTCGAAGTTACGCAAGATATTTATATATAAAAAAAGATTTAAAGGGACTTCTATATTAGATATTCATACAAAAACGAGGTGCATAATATAGTTTTTTTTTTTTATGTATATAAAAATACCTGTAACCTGCGTACAAATGTTGGCAAAATGATTGAGCAAAATTAATGGGAATTCTATATTAACTGTTAAAAAAAACATATTATGCACCTCGTTTTGGTATGAATATCTAATATAGAAGTTCCATTAATTTTCCTTAACAATTTTGCCAACTTTTCTATACAAACTTACCTACTTTGATTGTACTCGATATGCTTGAATATTCGTGCTTTACCAGCCAACTCGCCAAACACATGATTCTGGCCGAGTTTGTCAACAGTACCTCTGCGATCCTATTCGTACACAATTGATCTAAGATTTTTCTAATCACTCAAAATATTGCCAAATAATACATAAACCAATTTTCCTCCATTGTTGTAACTTATCATCCTAATAATAAAAATGTAACGTTGTCCTTCCAGGGTAACACAACCAGCAAGCGCAGGCGCAGGGTCCAACCCGATGCCCACACGGATCCCCCTACGGCCCGCCTCCGACATACCTCCTCCATACTCCACGGCCATCACCCTCATCGACCAGATCGGCTACAAGATCATACGGACCACCGAACTGGTGACGGACCTACTGAGGAACACTGTTCGAGCTGTGGTCGGATGATGCGAATAGAGCATAAATTTGCATTTACTCAATGGATTTTAGTTGAATGTGTATTACATTGGAATTGACTTTTGTGTGTGTGTGCCTACACTTTTGTGTGTGTGTGCCTACACTTGTGTGTGTGTTTTTGCCTCATATTTACATACCGAGATACATGGCCAGGCTGCAGGATGGGTGGCTGGCTTCAGAGGATGGTTTTTCATTAGGCGAAAACACCTAACTCTTCTAATAAAAATAAGGCGGCGGATTTTATCAACGCGTCTTAGCGGTGACCTTCGCTTAGTGAAGGGCGGAACAAAGTAATGTAATTAAATCTACTAGATTCAATAGCTGTAGCTCTCATGGCGCCAAATAGGTAATTAGGTACCTACTTCCTCATAAATAATGAAAACTTTTGTAGCTGCATTGTATCCGAAATACCTTTTATTTATTCTGTGTCACCCACAGACATTCTATTAGCGGTGCGGTTTTAAATGTGCACATAGTTACCATTTGCACTGTCAGCGTGCAAACAGTCGGTTTAAGATGCGCATTTATAGGCTCCTGTCAACCACATGACGTCATGAGTGACGTCATTATAGCGTGCTCACGGTGCTCACAACAATGAGGTAGTGCACTGTGTGCGCTAATGTCAAATTCAAATTGTCATCTGTGAATTCCGTTATTATCTGTTTTTTTTTTCTAGAAAAAAATGGATTTAATGCAGGCCAAAGTCTTCTGTGAAGATAGAAATGAAACTGTGCTATCAAATTATTAGACGCTGAGACAAATAACCTGAAAAATTAAACTATCTGACATAAGCACGCCAATGATCGGTTTAATTTGTTGGCGCGCTGTGAGCGTACTAACAATTTAAACCGATCGTTAGCAGTGTATGTGGTGCTTGCACTGTGAGCGCATTTTAAACCGTACTCTAGATGTCTGTGGTGTCTGTCACCAGTCAAAGTTCTAAGTTCTATTCTAAATTCTAGTCACTATTGGCACGTTACGCAATTTGGTGTTGAATTGGATCGCTATCTACAAAATTAGCGTAAAATGACTCTACCACTGTCCCCTGTAACGTGTTATGTCATTAAACTAACAAAACATTGAAAGTAATTTTTTGTAGATCTTTCGCTGTGATATGCTAAACTTTGTATTGATCAGTTGAACATTTAAAACAGCTGTACCTACTGGGAAGAGCCATACACTTTTTTATGAGATTTTTTATTGTTCTCGTGTAGATTATCTTTGCTTTTGCCTTACCAATTTTTTTTTGTGCGCGGGGAAATCTTAACAAGATATCCGACTGCTACGGGGTGCAGCCGGGTTACGTGGGATTATACCCACTAAAACCCCCCCGCTGTCCTGCCTTGGTGCTTGACCGAGGGGATCTCCAAGGGAACGCACCGGAGCCCTCAGCACCACGCTTCAGCTCCTCCCGGGACAGCTAGCAGCTGTCATGAGACACCTAAGCCTACGACAGCGTCCGCCACTCGACGCTGTCGTCCCTCCCGGGGCTCGCTTCGGTAGATGGTGGTTAGAGCCCCACCTCTGACCCCATGCTTTTGCCTTACCTAGCAGTACGACATATTTATATTATATTAATAATATAATATATATATATATTAATAACACTTTGGAACATTTGCGCTCCTCAGAAAATAACTTTAAATAAAGGTTTAAAAAAGAGCTATATGTGTAGGTACTAATGAAGCAGGTAGGATGTGTTCTAATATGTAGCGTTTTCTTCAGTTTAGAAAAACTTTAGGCAGCCTATATCAGTATAGTCAACGATAGAAGTTGAAAACGCTGGTTATCTCTGAAACTTAATACCTACCTAGTCTTTGACGAAATCTCGTCAAAACTCAGATAGGTAGGTAATTAATTGATAAACACATTTATAAATCTTGATGTACTTAGGTTATTTAAAGTAGCTGTAAGTGTTAAATTATTGAATGTTGTATTAATTCAAAATGTAATGAAAATATTTTGTTGTGTAGGTGTAGGAGAGAACCTAGGTAAGTAAATAAGAAATTAAAATGCATTAAATATACCTACTTACTTACCTAGACGAATGTATAGACATAATTTTTTTTAAATTTAATTTTAGATCGTAATAAAATAGATTATTAAATGCTTTTATTTATAAAATAATAATGTGTTTCGTTAAACCTTCCCTTGTGTTTGTAGTCAAAGGTAACCTATTCCGTACCGACCTATTCTTTACACATGTTGTAGGTAGAGCTGATCTAGATATACCTATCTATACTTATAATAAAACTGTAGTCGAGCTAAATCTGTCCGTGGGTACAATTTTTTTTTAAATTTTGTCTTCTTTAATTATCAATTAAAAGCTACAAACGTGTTTCAAATACAAAATAATTAATTTTTAGAAATTAAAAAAACATAAACCGACTTCATTCAATTGGTGGAGTAATCGTGTTACAAACAAACAAACAAAAAGTTATAGTCGAATAGAGAACCTCCATTTTTTGAAGTCGGTTAAAAATATATGTAGGTACTCTTAGGTTTGCTTCCATAAAGGTACCATGTAGTGGCAAACAGCAGAGCATTAATTTATACTGTATTATAATAGGTTTTTTTTGGGTCTGTCTATTTATCTGTGGTCTGTCTCAAGCTCAAGCTACAGAGTGATTACTTGTATGTGCTGAGGTGTCAAGTCACGTATACTTAGTCAGTGCATTGAGGAAGTAAATCACTGCACTGAAGTGTGTGAGATTTGAGTGTAAGTAAGTCGAGTAGTAATAATTATTAAATTAGTAATAATAATAGTAATACTTAGTCGATTAGTAATAGAAGAACAAAACTTTTGCTTGTCTGAAGCCTGAAAAAAACCTGTCTATTTGCTGATTGATTGAAAACAACTAACCACTATGGATTAAAAAGTTGCTCCTTTATTTTGAACAGGAGTTCACTTTCGATTCTCATTGATAATTATAATAATTCTTATAATTTTAATATTATAATTCTTATCTATAATTAGTAAGTATAGCAAAGTAATACTAATGCGAGTAGGAACAATGAGTACCTAGATTCGGTGAAGCAATAAATTTATAAGAGTAAAAAAATATAGAGCATATCAAAGAACGACCTTTACTTTTGACCGTTGCCTGCCAGAAATCTCAGAGCACGGAGCAGTCGAACCGGGTCAAATTAATAATCCGGTTATGCTTTGTGAAAGCGGTGTGATCGACCTTACAGCCTACTCGAAATGTAGAACACATTTTTGAAAGACACTGAGCGTAGAAACTTGATATAGCTTCGTAATCCCATTTCATAGATTACCTAATCACCATTTCACTAATGTAAATGACTCGCTAATGTTTCGCTAAAAAGTTGAAGTTACTCAGAAACGACTGCATGGTGTATCTACTTATATTGCAAAACTGTTTTCTAAAACACTGAGTTAGACTTTCGGGGTTGTTTACAAAAAAATAGTAAAATTAGTAATTAGTAACGGGACATTTACAAAAAAAAAATGTCCACGGTTTTTTTTTGTATCGGGAACTCAAAAATAAGTTTTTGCGAAAAAAAATATTTTTCCAGATAAGCTTTTATAAAATCCGTTGTTGGTACTGTAAACTGATCAAAATGAGTCCAAACTCCATCAATCTATTGTTATTTACTGAGGAGTTCCGTTTTCCACCTTCCGTCTCCATCATCAGATCAGCTCGCTGTCATAATATTGTATTGTCATCGAAACATGATAGGCATGCTAAATTTCAACTTAATTGAACAAGCGGAATTGGTCTAAAATTTAGTTATTCTAGGGTCGTAACATTTGACCTCAACATACATACATACCTACATACATTGCAAGTTAAATAAAAGCTTGTAATAATGAAAATCGTCGAAATATTCCGTGAGTACTAATTTAAATGTATTTTCTACAAAAACTTATAACAAATGTTATCCTGAACGCTAAATAACTTGTACATTTACTTAGGGAAAATAATACAGAATATTTATGAGGCATAAGGTAGTTCAACAGGTAGTTAGGAAATACCCATGAAATATCTAACTACCATTGACGTCATTTCACCCATAATGAATCGACTGTGATATTACGAATTATTTGATGACTTGTGAGATGATTCAGGATATGTATCGAACATTTAATGACTATACGAAAATCTCAATGGCTTGAGGGAAATAACTCTTGTATTTATGTAATGTAAGAGAAACAGAAATACTAAAAAGAAAAACAAAATACCCAACTGCAAAATAACTATAGCCTGACACTCCGGATATAAAGATAAATCTAACGACAACTCACTCATCAAAATTTTCAAGCCGTTTAGGCTACAGGAGGTAATTTAGAAAGAACACAAACATAATTATATGGTCCCCAAAAAGATTACGCTCTTTCTTGGGCAGTCGGGTAAAAATAAGCTAATGCTTGATTTAAATCACATGAGATTTTTTTGAGAAGGATTTTCCTTGTTTAATAGCAACAAACTCAACAACTCTCCAATATCACACATCAACATCTGATGATAGAGTTGAACGGGTATGCCAGCAGCCCATGGCTTTACTTCATTATTTTCAAGTACAGTGTAGTTTACTAATAGGGCTGGCAGAGGCGAAAATGCACAAAGCACCCCAAGCGGGATTTCAGAACATTCTGATCGACTATACAGAAGTCTTCATAAATTGAATAAGTCAATATGCAACTGGGTTGTATGTGCCATATTCTTTTACAATAATCTCTCAAACAGTTTACCAGTCAATCAGAATAATCTCGTTTCCAGTTTGGTAGTTTGCTATTATATAAACCATCAGTTGTACTGTAGTGAACTCTGTTATCTGTCAGGTCACTGTTACATCATTTTATTGTATACTCATAAAAACAACATGTTATTTTGCTACAACATTTAATAGGTATATACTGTTAAATACTCATATCACATTCAGATATATATAAATGTATCCAAGATCACACTCCAAAATTTTTCTTACTATTAATAAATATGAGATTTTGTTCCCTTATTGTCTTCACTTAACAGAATACATTAAAAGCTCCCGAGCGGAATAGCAATCAATCAATCTAATCAATAAACTTAAAACTAATTGTACAAAAAATTTAAAAAACAAGCTCTATAGTTAGACAAGTATATATAAGTACTCTGGTATAAACAAACTGGCAAGTTATTGGACAATCAATTCTGTGACATTGTCTTTAGTAACAAGCGCAACCAAGCTCCCGCTGGCCGGCCTCTCTTCTCCCTTCATCCACTTGTCAAACAACTGAGCGACGTACGTTAGCGGGGTCCACGAGCCAAAGTCAGCTTTCGGCATCCATTTCCTATTCATTTCTGTGTCCAGTGTAACAGGCAAGATGGCGACTGCTAGGGAATTCTCAGGAAGACCAGAGTCTTTAGCTCCAAGAGATTTTGTGAGTTGATGCACAGCAGCTTTAGCGAGGCCATAGCCAATCATACCAGGTGTGCCTTCCAGAGCAGCTTTGGCGCCAGTGAGAGCCAATAGACCACCGGGGGAGAGGTATTTAGAGGCAATAGTGGCAGCGATAGTGGAGCTCCATACGGACTGGCGCCACATGAGGTCAGCCTGCTTGCTGAGGTCTTTCCCCGCGTTGCCGCCGGCCCAGCCACCCGCGACGCAGATCACGGCGCTCACTTTCTCACCTTTGAGCGCGGTTGCCAGCTCGTTTACAACATGTTCCTCCTGTTGCACCCATGAAGCGTCCTTTGGCACGGTGATGTTGAAGTCGGCGCTCTCGTTAGGATTGAGGTCTATGTTCGCCACCCAGCAGTTGGCAGCCTTGAAGTGGTTGACGCAAGCAGCGCCAAGAGCACCTCGTCCTCCGTAAACTACTATTCTTGCCATTACGTCTAGCTGCTGTCACTGTGCTCAACTAACTGAATCACTGAATGGAACGGCAACTTGTTAACGGCACCGTCTTGCAGTAACCTCGTTCGACTATCACTTTTATTCTGTCCCGCGCAGCCGCACGATTGACCGATTCCGAATACCAAACCACGAAGGACAATCTATTGTTTGATAAAACTTAGCGATTCGCTAATTGCAAACAAGCAAATTACGGTTTTTAGCCAAGTTTATATTTCTGGAATTCATTTACAATGAAAATGATTACAGGATAGAACATTTTTTTTCAGTTTTTTTTTTTTTTTCTCTTTCCTCCTAAGAGGATTTTGGCGTCGCACGTCTTATGCATTTGCCAGTGTCAAGTATGGTTATATATATTCAAGTTTTCTTAAATATTATCATACAAGTCATAGTCACAGTCAAAAGCGAGCAAATCAAGTCACGGTCAAGTCCAAGTCACGCCCCAGTAAAGTGGTGAAAACTTTACTAGAGCCTTCTATGGAGTTTTGGAAACAACACGAAAATTCACGTTTCACGACATTATACCATTCACCAACACGCGTGCATGTTCACGAACACTTAACGGGTAAAAATTCATCATTTTTACACATTAACACTCGAAATAACACAAGTTTTGGAAAATAATAAAATGACGCGACATGATTTCTTCACGTTCCCGCCAAAACTCTTTTTTTTTCAGTTCATTTCATTTATTTATTTTATTTTTTCCTCATATGGTTTGGCTCCACACGTTGTTTATTTAGCCAGTGTCAAGTATTGTAATATTTCAGGTGAAGTCAAATATTACACAAAAATGAGGCGTTTTCCAAAAAAAAAAGAAATCCTGGTTATAAAAGTACCCAATAGTTGGCGTTAGATGTACCTTGAGTTTTTGCTGTCACTGTCAAGACATGAAAGACAAAAAAATGTACGTGCCTTTTTTTTTTCTCGTGTTTTTTGGCTCGACATGTGTATTTAGACAATTTCAAGTAACGTAACTATGTATTTGACTTCATTTGAAATATAACAATAGTTCACACTGGCTAAATACACAACGTGTGGAGCCAAAATTTACGATTTAAAAAATAAACAAAATATTTCGACAGAAATGACAATGACAGGTAAAACGATAGGTCTGTTACGCCATCTAGTAAGTATTTTAGAACTACTTTTTTCTCATTAATCTCAGTCACAGTCTAAGTCGAGCAAAGAAAGTAAAGTCCACGTCACGCCCCAGTAAAGAGGTGGATACTTTACTATAGGTTTCTATGGAGTTTTGGAAACAACACAAATAGTCACGTTTCACAACATTATACTATTCACTAACACTCGTGCACGTCCTCGAACACTTAACAGATAAAAATCCATCATTTTTAAACAATAACACTCGAAATAACACAAGTTTTGAAAAATAATAAAATGACGCGACATGACATCTTAACGTTCCCGCCAAAACTCTGATTTGTTTAGTGTTGTTCTGGCTCTGGCTGTTCTTAGAGAAATATTATTTCAAATTTCTAATCGATTTCTTAATCGATCATAGTATCTATCGAAAGGGACAGTTAGATTTGAACTTCACGGGAGCAAAAGAAACAAACTATTAAGGTTATAGCTTCTCCCTTTCGCTCCCCAGAAACTTATATATAGCCATCTCTTTCAAACGATGTCAGGTCAGGCCATGTAGCGTGGCCTTTAACCTACTGTCATCAATGGTACTATCTTCGGTCGTCAGACTATCCTCTAAGTTTGAAAGGGATTGTGAGAGTCAGCTGATGATAAGCGATCCGTGTTTTACCGCTATCGCTAACTGGTATGGATTTAATTTATTATAAAAAAACCTAAGCCAACTTTTATCCGATTTGTTCCCGTAATCGATTTTTTTTTTTTAAAAGTCTATCTTTATCTAGAGTCGGATAAAAAACACCAATGGTTGTCATAAAACAAAATAAAAGCTTAATCCGGCATGGAAATTACTTCTTAGTGTTTCGCACGTCCACTTCCGGCCGGCTACAGCTGCGGAGGCACTTCCAAAAAATTTACTTGGCTACAGAGATTCATCTAGTTAGGTAAGTATAACTATTTACTTAGATTATATAATCCGTAACAATATATCAACTTAGTTAACATCTAAAATTACACTTACTTGCGCGGCTCTGGCCGCGCGACCCAAACTGGGTTGCGGCTTTAAGGCCTCGCTACATGGCCTGACCTGACATCGTTTGAAAGAGATGGCTAGATTTGAATTTCACGGGAGCAAAAGAAACAAACTATTGAGGTTATAGCTTCTCCCTTTCGCTCCCCCAGAAACTTATATATAGCCATCTCTTTTAAACTATGTCAGGTCAGGCTATGTAGCGAGGCCTTCAGACCCATTTATACAACATTACTGTCCAGTTGCATGGAATAAAAAATACTAATAAGTATGTTAACTGCGATGCTCAAGATCTTAAACATGAGACTCGTGTTATTGAGAATTTCCGCGTTCTTTTGATGGTCCTCTTTATTTATATTGAAAATGCAGCTAAGCACCACCGCCACTGCTGCAGAGAGCACCTAGTGAAACAAAAATAAAATAAATAAACAAAACAAAAATATTTTCACATAAAAAAAAAAACAAATAAAAAAATAGCATTAAAAAAATAACAGAAAATAAATAAACGCAAACAGGACCGTGTCTAAAAGACGAGCCTGTCCGATTTTTTCGAAAATGATGTCTAGATATGAATTTAATGACGGTTAAAAAATAAAATTATCATCAGATGATCATCTTAGTATAGTTTGTTTCATTTACTTCAATACAAATCATATCTAGCTAAATGTTTCGCAAAAGAAAGATTGAACAAAATGAAAAACCAAAATTTAAAAGTATCTAAAATACCGGAAGATACTAGTGGACATATAGTGCCTAAATAAAAATACGTTTCAGTACAATTAATACAACATAACGAGTACATTTTTATCCCATATTTTATGTGTATTACATTTTAGTCAATAAAATACTGTTAGAGATTATCTACTAAATTATCAATATACTATACTAATACACAAATTTAACATAGTATAGTAAAATACACGCTCAAAACCGCTCAAAGCCAAAGCCGTAAGGCTCATCAAGGCCGTGTCTCCTTTAACACCTGCGAGTGTTTTTTTGAAACATTACACATAAACATTTCTTTTCATACACTAGCTGTCTCCTGCGTATTAGAATATTTTTAGATTAATAACAAATATTGGGCGATGTGATTTGAACGGAGACGTGCGCGGTGCGCGCGACGCTTGAAAATAAAACGCATCCTGGGCCCCTATTCGGAGAAATGAGATTTTTATCTCGGTCACTCTCACTCCCATTAAATTCTAAATTAGAGAGACAGTGACCGAGATAATCTCGAACGCACAGGAATATGGTCCCTGGCCCTCTTCACTCGGGTTATATTTTCCATGCACCTCGGTAAACAAAAACATTGTGTTTGCATATACAGATGTGTATGGCCATGCCTCTTTGTTTCGATGTTTTTGTGTATTGTTTCGAAAAAAACACGCGCGGGAGGCACGGCTTGAGATACACATACTAAGATTTACAAATACATAGAAACTAAAAAATATTGTGTATGCTTATTCACCGAGTAATACAACTAAGACTGTAGCCCTGCGATTAACTTCAAAGATATCCCTTAAGAACCTTTCTTAAAGATATCGTATAACATAGACGTCCTATTCCCAATGTAGTCCTGTTCAGAGAGCGCGGGGTCTAGGCCGAACGTCATCTTGATGACGTCACAGAACACCACCCCCGTCATCATGCCCACTGAAGCATGGTAGAGCCAGTCAGCGATCTTCTTTTGTCGCTGGTTCTCTTCGCCATCGAAGTAAGATATTGAAATGGCAAAGACTCCCGCACTCGCCTGTAAACACAACTACATTGAGTGATGAGTGTCCAACATATTACAATGCTGAGATGTTTTTAGGACCTCTTTCACGCACTTTGCTTTCTTTTGCACATACATTCAATTTTTTTTTATTAATATTAAATGACTCGGTGTGAATTTTCAATTGAAAAAAAAAACATGATTTAGCTGTTAAATATGTTTTTTTTTTTTTTTTGTATTCCTTTAATAGACACCCATGACAATGTTTTTCGTTAACAAACCAAGGATTTCATAGTGATAGGACTCGGGCCGCCTGGGAAAGTACCACACCTTTTCCAGCTATTTAACCGACAAGTGTGCAAACTTTACAGTTTTCTGGATTGAAAGGCAATATTTCTAGTAAAACTGTTGGGCATATTAATTGGGATCCTACAAAATCATAATTTATCTCAGGGTTACAATTATTATTACGAGCGAAGAGCTGAGCCGGGCATGGCTTGAACTGCAGAAATTCAATTTTGGTTGGTACTATTGTGGGTGTGGGCACGCGTAGCGCGATAGGTTTTCCAATCTGGTAGCTACCAGGCGAGTTATGCAAACCCCTGAGAAGTAAAATTTCTTCACCACATTTTTTTAAGACAATGCGGTTTTTATTTTTATTTATTTTATTTAATACTTTATTGCACACACATACAACGTATTTGGTACAACAGGAGGACTTAATGCTAAAGCATTTTCTACCAGTCATCCCCGTGGTTGAAGAGAGGGAGATGTAGGCGTGCATCAAAAATCACGATCAACAATAAACTAAGAACGTGAATGAAAAAGGAAAAATAAATAATGACTATTGATAACAAATTAAAAATTGACAAATATACTTAAGCTACTTATAAGTGAATATACAAAATATACAATGAATAATGATATAAATATAAATTATTATCATATATAGGTATTACTTAATACATACAACAAATATGTACACATATAAACACATGCCTAACATAAACGAGTGATGGGTTATGAAGTCTTAAAATAGTGTTTACGCACCAGACTTTTGAAAATGGCCTTTGATGGAGCTGTTTACTGCCCCATCTGTGTCAAAATGGTTAGGTTCTTACCCCCCTTATTAAGAAACGCGAAGAAACCTTGGAGCAGTTGCTCAGTCTTCTGTCTTTTTCAATCGAGTTCTAGTTTCGAAAGAGCGAAAAGGACTAAACACTTAGTAACTATTCCAAGGGCACTCCACGTTTATTAATAAGGGGGTTAGATACTATGGAATAGGCCCCCTTCAAAAATCACTACGTCGCATAGGTAAATTAATATGGATCAAGTATTTAGTTCTCGTAAATTTTGATTTTGCACCCACATACATGCAAACAAACAGGGAAATAAATGGCAGCACGATAACGGTGTAGAAGGTTTCGAGGATTTCACTTTCAAAAACGAATGGAGGCCACTATTGAATTTAATGCGGGTGTTTAAAACACTTGTTCACACTGTTAATTAAGCTAAATATGCCTGGTAGTGTAAAAACAGATTTTACCTACTCTAATACAGGGTTATAAGGAAAGGGTATGCTAAGCCGAAAAGGGCTCATAGCACTCATCATTATGAACAACTTTTACTATAGGACCAACCCTGAAATCGCGAAAAAAATATTAGCTGTTCCATACAAAAATGTCAATGACACTCGACAAAATGTATGGAACAGCTGATATTTTTTCTGCGATTTCAGGGTTGGTCCCATAGTAAATGTTGTTCATAATGATGAGTACTATGAGCCCTTTTCGGCTTATCATACCCTTTCTTTATATCCCTGTATATAGATAAGTACTATAGTGTTGTATCTTAGAATTATTGGTCTTGTTTTTTAAATAAAACTAAAATATCAAAGAAGCAGCTATTTAGAGCAAAACCTAGTTCCTGACTATAGCTATCTTTGTTGCACATTTTCAGGATTTTTCCTTCTCCTATGTCAAACGAAAAATTATCAACATGAAAATTGCGAAAATTTTTAATGGATGCTGCCAGCATTCTGGCCACCTTCCCCTCCACCAAGGAGGTTAGTAGATTAGGTTTAGGCATTTTTTTATTTTTGTTTTTAATTTTAGTAGTTTTAATTTTAAGTAGTTAGGTAATTTGTTATATTTTATTGTAAAAATGTATATATAAAGGTAAATAAATATATATATATATATAAGTAGTTGATTGTTTCAGGCGTAACTTTGTGAAAAATGCGCATTCCATCATTCTTAATATTCTAAAATAATAGTACCTAGAAATCTATATTTTGACACAGCTGCCTTACTCTAAAAAGAAACCTAGGTAACCCTTATTTAGGGACCTACTTATGATTCTTAAATTTTTAAACCAAATTTATGTATTAGGCAGCAAGTTATGTTTTAGGTGCTGCTGCCGTGTCATTAAAGTTCCTTAAATAATTGTTATTAATATAATGCAGCCTGTCCAACACCAACGGGTTATTAGAATACTCTATCCCAAAACCGGAAATGACGATATTGATGACGGATATGACGAATATGAATATCACTATGACGTCATTGAGGATGACCGCTGACGGCTGATCCTGGCGGTCGTTCAGATCCAATCCACCGATTACCACGAATAACAAGCCGACTAGGAGCTAAAACAAACATACAAGTGAGCAGTGGATTTCGAACGCTGTCGCAGGCAAAAAAGGGATATTTGGGGGAAAACGAACTGCGTCAACCTAATTAAAGGTCTCGCTACGTCACCTGACCCGATAACGTGCGAAATGGACAGCTATATAGACTTGAATTTCACGGGAGCAAAAAAAACAAACTACTAAGGTTATAGCTTCTCACTTTCGCTCCCCAGAAACTCATATATAGCCATCTCTTTCACATGATGTCAGGTCCGGTTATGTATTGCCACGTTTAATTTTAACAAAATTTGCAATTCCACTGCTGGTCGGTCTATTCTGCAAGCTAAATGAATGCGCAAGTGAGGTAATAAGTCAAATGAATGTATATTTTTTGCCAAGTCCAGATAAATGTTAAAATATCGAATTGCAACGGTAAAAAACCACAGCCAAGTGTGATCACTCCATATTTTGACAAGAAACCTACACCAGCAAAGAAAAAGCAAGTAATACTTGCACGGTCATGTAGCTTGCAGATTACATATGCAGGACTGAATTGAACCGTGTAAGGTAAGGACCAACCAAAATGGTTTTTCTGTATTGACAATCGCGTCTGATTTATGTTACTACAAGTCGGTGGGTATCTCAAGATATCTGGCCAAGGAGGGGTCAAAGGCTGACACCAATATATTCAAAACAGTGATCACAAAAGCTGAAGCGGTCGTTGCGTAGTTGATGTTAAGGGCGGATGTCTTGTGCCGAGGATCATGAAACCGGCAGTCGCGGAGAAGGTTCAGGGAGAGCAGCACCAGGCCCATCAGTACCTAGATGATGGTGAAAATATGCATACAAGACCCCGTATTAAGAGTTTTGCTTGGCCGTGTTATCTACAAGGAACCCGTGAAGGCCTTTTACTGTGGATCGCTGTTACGGAAACCAGTCAAATCTTTTGCCCTTGTCTTTTCCCTAAATTAGACCAACATTGAAGAAATAGGTGTCGGTACAGTACTTACCTTACCATATCAGTCTTAAACTAGTTCGTCATTCAAGTCTGTAAAATATTATAGATTAATCAATACTGTGGCCTACTATGTCGAGAGCAGATGTTCAGTCTCACGGTCAGTTCCATTTCAAACTTTAATGTTATAGCATTAATTGATCAGACTATCCTCAAGTACATTCAGACACAAGATGATGTCCTAAGTAAAAAGTTACGCAATAATTTTGGGCACCAACTTTTGAAAGATGTAGTTTGCAAGTATCGTATTTCAAAATAGATTTGCTGACCCTTGAAAACGCGGTCACCGTTTCTCGAACTTCAAGAATCGCTTTTAGTACAATCGTCCATTATTCGGCTATTATGTTATTTTTACGGACGACCAGGGACCCTATTCCTGTGCGCTCGAGATTATCTCTCTAATTTAGAATTAAATGGGAGTGAGAGTGACCGAGATAAAATGTCATTTCTCCGAATAGGGTCCCTGCTGATTTACCAAAATAGCACAAACACGCTCACTCTGATATTTATTTTGGCTAATTACGAGCAAAACATTCAAACTGCAGAATATTTTATTGGAAGAAAGACTACCGATTAATTTCCTGACGTTAAATCAACAGGTACTTAGGTATATCCTATTCATATCCCTGTATCTATTAATTTCGTAGCTTTCAGGTGCTTTTGGGAACATAATTCGTGAGAAGGGCTTCACTGGGCATCTCACCTGTAGAACAATCGAGATAGAGATGAGCACGACGAGAAGCGTGTAAAACTCGTGCTTGGGTCCAACCTGGAGTACGTACTTCAGCTGCGACGCGTTGGAAGTCAGCAAGGCAATGTCAAGCATGCCCTGCGCAACCGTCTTCTTCGTCGCATAGCGGTTGGCGTCCAGGCCTTTCATCTAGAAAAATAAATAGACAGGCTTAGAAATGGTTGAAATGGTTACTGAGGCTTAGTAAATTGTCTTTTGGTCTGAAAAGTCTTGGTGAAATTTGGAAAATAATTGTTATCGTGGTAGCGCAAGCGCTTGATACCTCGCCGCTATGTTGTAAAGAATATGTCGCATTTAAAATCTAAGTGTGATAAAATAAAACTTATTTACAACTTCACACACGATATCCGTCGTGGCTTCGGTCTTAGCGCTGCCTTCAACACTCTCCGAGTTCTTGATAATTACTCCATCTTTCTCTTCCACCATTGTCACTATACCGCTCAGCACACAACGCTCAATTTTCGATATCAACTTTGTTAGTCCACGATCAACTTTCTTACATCGTGTTCAACTTTTTTATTTCGCGATCAATTTTGAAAGGTTTTGTGTGAATTACGTAATGCGACTAATTTGTCTCTAAATCTGGGTGGAGAGGGAAAGTCGCTAAACTTAAAGTTAAAACTAGTAGTTGCAACATTTAGCTAGCACAGATAGATTGGATTCTCTATCACAACACTGTGCACTGTCTCTGTCTATGTGTTTATACGATGATGAACTTATAATCATTGTATGTTTTTCATTCAAATTTTACGCCATGATCAACCTTGTGACGCGATTAATTTTCTCACAATATAATCAATTCAAAAAATGTATTGATTACAATAAAAAACTACTCGATGCGATTTCAACAACGTCAAGAGTCAAACTGCTATAAAATTGGTGTTTCGAATTAACCTTAGAAAATCTTACTTCCTCTCAAGAAGGCCGAGTTGAACATTTGAACAATGGCACTTACTTAGGCAAGCTGGCGTAACTTCTACAATGTTATAAATTAATTAATTGATTAATTTGGTTGTAAAGGCAACAAAATAAATAGAAAAAAAAAGAACGATGAATAATATGAAGAAGACAAGAAAAAGAGCATACGTACGGTACAATATTATAATAACAAGTATTATTATTAGGTACAAGAAAAACAAGAAACCATGTTGCAAAAAGTAGCCTGTGGCACTCCGGACATAAAGATGACTCCAACGACTCTTTTGTCAAAATAAATCAAGCCGTTTGGGTTACAGGAACATACAAACAATTTACATACACCCCAAAAGCATTACCCTAATTCTTGGCCAGTCGGGTATAGAAGGTGCGACGCCCCAACGCTAAAACTGGCGACGCCCGCCGCGACCAGGGAACATTTGGTCATGTATCCGGAATGTTCGAACCAATGCCTTCGATTGAGTATAAGTACCACCAACAAAGTTCTTTGTATAAATCATAGGTTTATATGTTGTTCATGACAATATTAAAGATCTAATCATTTTTTCATCTTATACTAGCTGATGCCCACGACTTGCTATGCTATGCATGTTCGGCCGTCGGGTTTGCTAAGCTCTTCATACAAACCTTGTGTTTCTTTTCTGATGTTTTAATAGTTATTCTGCTATTAGGGGCGGATACAAATCCATCAAATAAAGATCATTAAAATCGGTTCTGCCGTTCTTGAGTTACAAATGGTAACTAACCCGACTAAGTATATAGGTTTTATATGTAATTATGTTATGAAACTACGTAACGATTATAAAGTAAGAACTTACCTTCTTACTATTGCATGACCTTAAAAATTAAATAGAGGGTTGTCCGGATGACCGGAAATGAGATGACGGTAATTTCCGGTCATCCTCAATACAAAACCGGAAGTTAAGGATTAATCAATATGCATTGTGGAAGAAGGTATTTCCTGTAGGTAACCCGAGGAGGGTTACCTACAGGAAATACCTTCACCTTAACCCTCCTCCTCCGCCATCTTATACTAATCAATAAAATTAAATTAAATTATTCATATATTCATATTCTTTATTATTTATTCTCTTAACTTACAGTGCAATCTTACAGTCTGTACAGTTGAATGGGAAAGCCATCACCTTGAAATCTGAACAAAATGAAACATCTATGAATCTATGAATGATCCTATGAAGAAAATGTTTTCCTTCAAAATTATTTTACCACCTCTACGTAATTTGAGGCCTTTTTTTGACGCGGGGAAAATTTAACTAGATATCCATTTGCTTTGGGATGCAGCCGAGTTACGTGTGATTCTAGCCACTAAAACTGAAGGCTCCGGTATCTCCAACGGAACGCACTGGAGCCCTCAGCACTGCACTTCAGCTCCTCGCAGGACAACTACGAGCTGTCCTAAAACTTGTCCGCCTACGACAACCTCAGCCTCTCGACGTTGTCTTCCTCTCCGGGCTCGTACGGGAGGATGGTTAGAGCCCCTAACCTTGTAAGAGTTTATTAGGCTTTTAACATGCACGTGCCGTATTTTAGTGCACCGGCATCAGGGGAGTGCAATGCCTCACAGCGCACTGTCACACCGACTCTGTCTTTTATTTGTGCGAATAAAATCAGATTTTTATCTCAAGATTCGATAGTAAAATTCTATAATAGATTTGTCGAAAAATTCTGTTTATTGTAAAACTAGAAAATTGTAGATTAGAAGAAAAAATAAACTAACTCACCCCGTTTCTCAATCCTGCTGGCAATATCGCAGCCATCGTTATCTAGTTTATTCACTTTGTTTCTTCAACTTAAATCAGTATATTTACTTTTTTTAACTGGAAACCAGACGTGTTTGTATGGTGCATGATTTTGGCGATTCTACGTTCTGTGGCGTTTCTGCATTCTACTCGTTCCAATGAATGGTTGTTGGTGGAATGGGTTTTAGAGATGGGAAGTTATTTTTTGATTGCCGGATTTTGATAAAAAATAACACTAGGTAATCCATATCTTATTCAATTGCCACATGTATGACGGAGCATCACTTGAGAACGGCTGGACCGATTTGGATGATTTCTTTTTGTTTTGTTCGTGGGCATCAGCTTGTAAATAAATAAAAATGAATGACCTTCAACATAAATGCACTCCCATTCAACATTAAAAATACTTAGTACTTAGGTAGATATAAAACTACAACTTCTGAGGAGGCTATAGTATTATATTTAGGTCGAAAAACAAAAAATCCGACTGCATAATGTAGGTGATGTCACTCGAGGCATAAAAAAGAATCCAACGTCACTTAACTAGTAAGAATCGGCGAAGCCTTTTAGGATATCGGCAGTGGCGGATTTACCAGCAGGCTATGATTGAAGGCTTGAGCTAGGCTGATGAAGGCAGCAAATGTTAGAGGCAGCCAATTTGGAAACGGATTTTGTTGCTTTTTACGTTTGTAGTGCTACAAATATCCGAGTTCCTCAACTCAGACAGCACTAACAACAAAAATATTTCTGTAAGACGAAAAACTTCTTTTTCGTTCAGTTTCACTGAACTGCTTTAAAAATAAACTAATCACTGACAGGTAGAGGTAAGGGCGGCAAAAACTTAACGGCCTATACGTGAAAAAGTGTATATCCGCGCCCACAGGTAATCTATGAATATAAACCATCGATCTATCTCTTTTTTTCCTTCGTCATTTATAGAAACAAACAAACATACTTAGCGGGAGCACTAGCATGCGGTCACAATCGGAATCAGGTATAGTTTATTTTTGCCATTTATTTTCACTAAAAAATAAAACAAATTGCAGGGCATTATAGAGGAATAATAAATAGTTATTTGTTATGCAAAAGGCTGCAAAGTTTTTTTTTTTTTTTTGGTGCGAGTACCTGTATTCAAACCTGAACAAGCGAAGGGTTCTAGGATTGAACCACGAGAAAAACGAGTTGATCAAATATAAAATCCTGAGCGTAGTGAGGGTTTCAAAGGTACGAGAAGCAGAATAACTTTGCTGTGAAACACGCAACTTTCACAGCACTTTTACAGCGAGGAAAATGCTAGGATGTTGTAAAATGAATTGAATAAAGAGAAAAAAATGAAAAAAAATAATGCTTTCGCTAGTTAGTGCGATTATTCTAAGAAGATGGTTGGCGCACTGACATGAAATGGCAGTGGCCAAAACTGACTGGCGATTAAGAAAATTATTAAATAGAAGGGATCGAATTTAAAAAAAAATCTTTCCACGATAGCGGATAATTTTATCCGCTATCGTGGAAAGCGTGGAAAGCGTCTGAGTGCATTTGCACTCAGACTTCGAATGATAAACAAAATATTTCCTAGCTTGTGAGGTAAAAAGTTTTTATTTTTTATTTGACGGCTTTCTCTTTTTTTCTCAATATCCCTTCCTCACCCATTTCTATCTATTTTCTACTGGATTTAAGAGACAATTTTGATAACGTCTCGTGAAATGGGCTAATGCCCAGGAATAAATAATAAAATTATTATTATTTTCTCTCTCTAAGTACTAAGGTCAGTGCACACAGAAAACAAAATGTTATACGATACAGCATTTTAAAACTTTGGATGCTCTCTCAGAATAATCAAAGGATGATCTGCGCGCCATACCATCTTAGGTAAGAATAAAGTCATAAAAGTAGATAGATATTCACGCCACTTTTGTTTTGACCGGACAGTGGATGGATTACGGATACATCCCTAGTTCAAAGACATCGATACACCATACAATCGGGTCAAATCGATGGCGTTACCTGACGACGTAGTAAACAACAATGATACTATTCTATATCTGTATACCTACATAATATGTGTATATTTACAAAGCTGTAAATATACACATAACACATAGCCCTGAATCATTTATTAGTATTTAAAACTACTTACAGTACAGTATTACAGTGTAGGTATAGTTACTATAACCTTTGACTGTATAGGTTTAAGAGCTCACAAACTTCTTGGTTGGCGCCAACCGCCGTCTAATAACGAGAGAGAAAGAGAGAAAAATATATTTTACTCTAATTTTTCTCTGCGATACGTAGTACATATAAGGGACTTCATTTTTTTAAGTGTATGTGTACCTTTTTTTATATGAATATCGTTTTATATTTCATTTTAATGCATAATTTGTCAGATTTATAGTTTCTATGTCTCATTGAATAATTCATTGTAAGACAAATTAGTAGGCAGTAGTGGTGTTACTACATGACATAATATGAGGGACTTAGTTACTATGAATATACTAATAATACGCATACGCACAGAAACCTGTCATCTCGGGGGTAGTTCCGGGAGAAAACTTTTAAATTTCGCGGTTTGCATGTTTACACAACTTTGTCGAGTTTTAAAATAATTAACAAACTCGTTAGGTAATTTATTTTAATACGACGAGCAAAATACTACAAATTCAATTCATTTGTTTAATTTACAAAAGTTTTTCATGATTGGTATGCACCGCATGCATTTGCTTCGCCCGCCCGTCGATCCGATATCTCGTTTCCTTTTCCTTTCATCTGTCAAATCAAAAAGTAAAAAAATATTCGATGGCTTCTGAATCTGTTGTTTGTGCGAAATAAAAACACAAACAATGGTTTTGGTGTGATTTATATATTTGATTCTTTTACTTTGTTGTGATTTTAATATTGTGTTTTATATGGTTTTACAAAAACAAAATCATGTGAAATCGTGTGGTGTTTTGAATTTGATCTGTTCGATTCCTTGGAGCGGAGAAGCCTCTAAATCTTCCAAATGCTGCCTTCCATGCCAATTCTGTTCTCTAGGGACAGTCAGGAAGTGTTCGGCAGTAGAATACAGCCAAGCACTAGCTTTTTAAGTCAAAATTCTAGCCCTAAACTTGTTATTCCCAAGGTGAGTCAGACGAAATATTATGCGCTTTCTGTTTTGTATTTTCACTTCTTAGAAATAAATTAACACTGAAACGTTGGACTAGGGTTTTTGATGTTTACAACGTATAATTCCTAAGATTCCAGTCATTTATTTATTGTATAGAACACATTTTAACCCTGTTGAATAATGGGCTACGTAATTATGTCGCCATTTTTTAAATTACGAAGTTGATATTTTAGTGCATGATATTCCCTTGACCTACTGTGATTCCCTGTTCCAGGTCGTGCCAGAGGCTCCGCAAGAGACCCCTAAACAGCCTGAGGTAAGGACCAAAACAGAGCCTAGGAAGAAGAACGATCCACCTAATAATGATGACAATGCTTTAGAAAATGGTAAGTAAGAATTCAAGGTGTAGTGAGTAAGCTAAGAAAATACCAGCAAAGAGAAGGTCATCTTAGGCAACATTGGTTCTAAATACTGTCTTCTGTAACAAGGAGACACACAATCATTGCATTTGGGTTGATAAATTTGCCTCTTATTATGTTTTATAATCGGTTTGGGTCAAAGTAAACCAATGACAATTTGATGTCAATAACTTTCTACAACTGACAGAATAGCTTTACCTTCTAAAAGATTGCACGGGAAAGAATCTCATTGTCAATCTCAATAGCTAATATTAGGAATCCAACTTAGAAATTGTGAAAAAACAATCACAGTAAAATTATATTCACACTGAATAAAATATATGGGAACAGTTTTTTTTCTTCGGCTTAGTACGACCAATTTTTATAACCCTGTTTTTCTTTTTGGATAGTAACTCAATGTTAAGCATAATCAAGTAATACTATCTCAGTTTCCTTAGTACTGAATTAAAATCACATTTCTCTTAGTTATCTAAATCAGATAACACTTGTCAGGTCAGTGTCACATAAATGAGGACAAACTAATCTGCCATTGAATTTCCTTAACAGGTGATCAAATCTACTAAAATTCTATGAGTATAAGAACTTTTTTTATTGTAATTGGTCATAAGACGAGCAAATCACTCACCTGATGTTAAGTGTAATGCTTGCTTATTACAGTTCAGTGCCTTGAACTTCAACAGTTCAAAACCATCCACCAGGCTTCCCAGCCTCAGATATTAGATGTTATATCTCTTTGTACCCAGTAACTTGACTGCAAACATTGCCTTTCAAACTGGAACACAGTAATGATTGCACACTACTGCTCGGCAGTTGAGTTGCTGAAAGGTCTAGTTCTTCCCCAGGAGGACTGCAGAGAATCATACCACTACTAGAGAGTCCTATCAATTGCAGTCTTTTCAAATTACAAATAGTTTTAATAAACTTTATCACAATTCAAAATTTACTACTCTTTTCAGTATATTCATAAAATAGTTACCTTCAGTACGCTTCCTTTTCATTGTTCTATTTATACTTAGTAACTACTACTGTTTTTATACCCAGTACAGTTCAGTACAGAACAGGTATGCCAGCGACCCAAGGCCGTGCTCCGTTATTTTAAGGATCTCAGCTGATTTGGGTAGGCTGGCAGCGGAGTTAATGCACAATACACCACAAGCGGGACCTCAGTGCAGGTGTTATCACCCCCAGTTAGAATTATACCCAGTGCAGTGAAACTTCAGACTCAGCACATCATAGGCAGAAACATTCACAATCACCATCTTTGACCGCACAATGACAGTTTGACGTCCTGTGGTCGTCAAACGAACTACAATACAAATATTTAGTAGTATTTAGATGTGTGTCTGTATGTCAAAATGTAGCTAATTATTTTCTTTTCCAGCGTTTGTTAGATCATATTACCACAGAGTACAATCAAGGTTTTCCTCTAACACATCAGTGCCTACAAACAAATTTGTACAGTTCCAAAATATATTAAGAAACTTTAATCCAAACACGGAGAGCCCTGTAGACTTATACAAGAAAATAGAAGATTTGTTTGGAGTAGAACATAGGGATATTGCGGAAGATTTCTTGCTGTTTCTTAAGCCGGGACAAGCTGTAGAAGTTGGGAGGTTCATGGATAGATTCCAGTTGGTGCAAATCACCGGATTCATCAATATGTTGCATGTAAGTATTGCTATTGCTATAAAATCACACTTATAGCACAGAAAAATTATACGAGAAGAATGACGATCTGATACAAAAAAAGTGTACTCACCATAATACTATATGGCGTTTACGTATTTAGTCAAATAATGTTCAAACCGCTATAAAAACCAATGAATATATTAGTAATATAGAAACATAGTATTGATATTCGCAATTTAAGGTTTAGTTCAAATTAAATTGCAATATACGATGTAAAAAATATGTTTCAAAAATTATGTTGTCATCAGGAATCTGTTGAGAATATAATAGCGTATTTTGCAAATAAAATATAAAATGAATAGCTATTGATTTTATATTTTATTTACTAATATTACTATTGCAAAAATATTCCTAGCAAGATAGAAAGATAAACTCTTTATTGTTTACACCAGATCGTACATAGCTAGGACAGAAAACATAACATTTTAACTAGTGTAACAAATGGCGGCCTTATCACTGAAAGCGATCTCTTCCAGGATACCTTGGGATGGTGAGGATCGTAGAAGTTGTAAATGACGGGGTGTGCAATAATGGACATTATGTGACATGACAATTATACTCTAAACTACACTAAATACTCGCATAAACATATTGCAAACTAATAGTAATACATAAATAACTTATGATATGTGACTAAAATATACTAATAAATAATACCAATAAAATAATATAAGAAATCATAAGTGTCAATAACAGTGTCAACGATGTGGCAAATGTAAAAGATAATACTTTAGTAAGTAGCGTTTTTCTCTGTACCATTACGAATTAGTTGGCGTGGGTTTCTATTTTAAGTCAAGCAGAAAGTCTTACGTCCTTATCAGTTACTACAATCGGATTCATTACGCATCTTTCTATGGCCATTGGCGCTCTTCTTTATATAATTTCTCTATGCATACCCCCGAATACTGAAACGTTTGTTAACTTTGACAACAGATTAATTCTAATACTGCCTTTGTCTGGCACTAAGCAAATGACAAAGACAGTAATAGACTTTTGAATCTGTCGTCAAAGTTACCAAACGTTTCAGTAATCGGCAACGGCCTCTTAGTAAATGGTGCGTGTACTGCGATCCCGCACCCCCTTGGGGATTAGGCCTTTGTTCAGCTATGGACGTCTTCTGGCTTACGATGATGATGAATCATACCATAGACTGAATTATTTAAAATGCCATTTTTTTATATTTCATAGCCTTCTGTGCTGGTCATATTATTTCGCTTGCTTTTCTTTTCTCATTCAAATGAAGTCATGTTTTCTTTATTGTCAATTATATTTCCGTATTGTTATTACACAATTGTTGTTTCACTAACATTTTTTTTTAAATGTGTTACTTATGTATTTAAAAGCCAAATTAAAACAGTTTATACTAGAATTATATAGGCTGTTGCTCTGTAAGGAGTAATAGTATTCTGTGCTGCACATCCATCGGGCCATAATACAAGTGCGCAAAAAGCTGCGCGTTCGTTCCATGTTCCATTTCAATGCCACTAGACTAGGTGGTCCAGCAGGGGCGGACTAAGTTCTCCAGATATGCGGGTATATCTTACATACCCGGACTATTTACTAGCCTTGTCGCTCAGTAGAGATTTCCGCCTTCTGCGCTGTAAGGTTGTTGGTTCGATTCCTACCCAGGACAAACATTTGTAAGATGAACATGGACGTTTGTTCTTGGCATGGGTGTTTCTATGTATTGTATGAATGGAAAAACAAAAAAAATAGTATTTATGTATTCTATCAGTTATCTGGTTCCCATAATCCCATAGTACAAGCTTGCTTAGTTTGGAGCTAGATGGCGCTGTAACGGCTGAACGGATTTGAATGGAATTTTGTATGGAGGTAGCTTACACCTTGGTTTAACTAACACATAAGCTACTTTTTATCCCGGAAAAATATTCGATTTCTGTAGAATAGCGGGTAAAACCGCGGGGCGCAGCTAGTGCACCATAAACCATTCGTTAATTCGTGAGCAAACCATAGCATTGTGGTAGGTAGAGTACTTTCTGGTACTCGGCTAGCACCATCCTCAAATGAAGTTACCGGCTCGATACCAAAGAAAAATGTTATAATTTCCAGACGACGTTCGCCCGGAAGCCCACAGTACTACGCAAGGTGCTCCGAGCGCTAACAACAGCCCTCAACAGCGGCACCAGCGAGGAAGTTAAGACGCGCGTGCTGCCGCACTTCCGGTCCAACCCGCGCCTCACGCGCATGTTCAAATCACTGTTTCCAGACGAGAGACCCCCAGACAGGTCAGTCTTCACAAAGCATTCACTCATTTTAAACAGCTATTTGGTGACTTATTCTGAATCTGCCCATACTTTTATAATAGACAAATATTTATATGTGGAGAAAAACACATTATGTACACAAAAGCAAAAACAAAATAAGGTGCTACCATACCACAGATGACTAGAACTAGATACCTAATTCCCACTCGCGACTCCACTTGCTTAGACCACGCATTAATCAAAAGTCCTGTTCAACCAACTGTAGTAGTCTGCTCAAATATGGTAACTGATCATGATGCAGTTTTAGTTTCCATACCTGGTAAGCCTAAATCTATCGATACTAATAGAGAAATAATAAAAATAGATTACGCAAATGTTACAAATGATTTAGATAAGATGGACTGGTCCAATTTTTACACCCATTCAAAACCTGATGAGGCACTTAGTGAACTCGTGCATATCTTAAACACTACCTTAGAAACACATAAGACTATCAAAATAATTCGTAACTCTAAATTTATAAGAAAGGACTGGATTACTCCAGGATTAATTAAGTGTATGCAGAAAAGAGATATACTACATAAAAGATCGAATAATAATCCTATTGACATACAACTAGCTAATAAATACAAGAAATATAGAAATTATTGTAACAATATCTTACAAAACTTAAAGAACGAACATGATTGTAACAAAATTAAATCAAATATAGGAAACAGTAAGGAATTGTGGAACTCAGTAAAAGACGTTTGTAATATTAGGTCAATAAACACCAAAAGCAACGATTTGCTAAATTCTGCTCCTACCCAAAAACAGGCCTTGAATACTGTTAATCATTATTTTGCCACAATAGGTAAATCGCTAGCAACAGAGATCCTCCATAAAACTAATTCATGTGAACAAGCACTCGCTCATTCGGTAAAGCTGCCCGCTTCACCTGTAAAATCGCTATTCTTAGCTCCAACGGATCCGATTCAAATACAAAAAATCATAGGGTCGCTGAAAGTTAAATCGGCTCCAGGGGGAGATAATGTATCGAACAGATTGCTCAAGTCTGCTAAGCTTATCTTGGCTGCTCCAATCGCGTTTGTCTGCAACCTTAGTCTGCAATCAGGAATATTTCCTGAATCATTGAAAGATGCAAATGTATGTCCTATTCACAAAGCAGGCGATACAGAGCTACCTTCGAACTACCGTCCTATATCTTTGCTGACGTCAATTTCGAAGATTCTGGAAAGAGTTGTTAGCAAAAGCTTTGTAGGTTTTCTAGAAAATGAAAAGATAATATCACAAAACCAATTTGGTTTTCGCTCGTCCAGGTCAACGGATGACGCCGTCACCTCGCTGGTAGACTTTGTAGCTTGTATGTTGGACTCGGGCCAGAGATGCATAGGCGTCTTCCTTGACCTGGCCAAAGCCTTTGACACCGTATCACACCCAATTCTATTAAAAAAGCTAGAATGTATTGGTGTTCGGGGTACTGCTCTCAAATGGTTCTGTTCTTACCTTTCTGGTCGCAGACAGCGCGTGAAACTCAATGGCATGTATAGTGAATATGAAGAAGTGTCCTTCGGAGTCCCTCAGGGTAGCGTGCTTGGCCCAGCGCTGTTTCTAGCATATATTAATGACCTATGTCAGCTGGATATAGTAAGCGCTAAAATTTTTGCTTTTGCGGATGATACGGCCATTGTTTTCCATGGGCGAAAGTGGGATGCAGTGACAAACGCAACAAACAAAGGCCTAAGAGACGTTGCAACTTGGCTTCAAAAAAATCTTTTAACACTTAACGTCTCCAAAACAAAATTTATAGCCTTTCGTGTCTCAAGTCGGTCAGCGCCTCTACATCCTCTCGGTATTAACCTACATACATGCAGTTCTGATTCCTATCAGCGATGCTCCTGCAACTGCCCTAAACTGGATCAGGTCAAAGACATAAAATATTTGGGAATATTTATTGATGAATTACTGTCCTGGACTAAACACATACAAACAATAAATAGCCGACTGAGAAAACTCTTATTCATTTTTAAAAAACTTAGAGCAGTAGCAGATACGAAAACCATTGACATGGTCTACAATGCATTGTGCAAATCAATTTTAATCTACGGCATTACCTCCTGGGGAGCTGCCTGTAGCTCCCTTCTTTTAAAAGCGGAACGAGCACAAAGACTCGTCCTTAAGGTTGCGCACAAGAAACATTATAGATACCCTACTGACGCTCTTTATCGTGATACAAAACAGCTAAGAATTCGACAGCTTTTTATAAAAGCATGCACTTTGCGATTTCACAAAACAGCATTAGTCAATAGCAAATCTAGACGTACGCATAGATGGGAACTGCCTAAATCAAACACAAAAATAGGACAAAAATGTTATAAATTCCTTGGAAGCTTTATCTATAATCAACTTAATAAAAAACTAAATATAATAAACGACACAAAGAACAAATGTAAAAAAAAGATTAAAGATTATCTTCTTACCTTAAACTACATACAAACGGAGGAAATGCTCCGTCCCATAACATAATTTATACTAAGCAAATAATAGTTCATTCATCCGTTCAATCACTCACTTCATTCACATTCAACACACACATTCGCACACTAGTCAGCATCGCCGCGAGCCCAACTCTCTCGAGGCTGGTGCTACGCGACGTTGCTTACTTTTACACCTTCTAATACCTTTTACACTTGCATAATAACCCTCATACACGCCCTTGCAGCAAAAACACTTCTCAAACCAAGAATACACACCAGAAGAGAACTAGCTCTCACAAACTCAGGGTATCCTACCGTGGGAGCTAGTGCCCCAAAAGAAATATTATTATTATTATTTTTTCTCCTTTTCTAGCTTAGTTCTAAGCTAGTTCAGTTTCAGTCTTAGTTTTAGTTCATAGTTTAGTTCATCACTATGTTAATCTAATGAAGTGTACACTACTGAAGAAACAAATAAAAAAAAAATTATTATTTATTATTATTACCTAGTCTAAGACGAGCCTAGCGCGCAACACATAAGTTTTATAAGACTTATATAAGACGCTGCCCCAAATATTGAAACTCAGTTCCGACCAAGTGCCAGAGCTGTGCGTGCGTGCGTGCGGCTTACAAAATAAAACGGTTGTTTTATTTTCCTGACAACCAACAGTAAACAAAAATGACTATCTGTGCAGTGAAATTGTGTGGAAAGTCATCCGCGCACTCAAACTACAAAAAAGACTGAATAACTTTTCATCGGTAAGTAAAATAATTCAGTTTTACAAGACATAGCAGAGCTCAGCTCAGCAGTATAATGGACACGTCGTCACTTATCCCTTTTCCTCATTGCGAGTATCCCATGCAGTTGTCCCTTTCTGGTGAACGCACGTATAAAGTAGTGTCGGGACTCATTAAACAAAACGCAGACTTGCATTTTCGATTTTCACCATACCGTAAAGGGATTCGAACACTGATGAATTCTAACTAACTAAACTGTGCACTCGGGACCTTCTGCTTGGACTAAACTCGACAAGCAACGAAATCACGATAGAATCTACCGGCAGCATCTAGCATGTGCGTGAGACTGTGGTGAGACTAGAGAAAAAAAATCAGAAGCAAGGCTGTATTTAGGTACGTTGAAAACGAAAGCACAAAAAAATTAAAAGGATAATATTTACAAATTTTTATTTTTATTTTTTTATGTTACTCGGTGACGAGACGAGCAAGTCGCTCACCTGATGTTAAGCGTCACGTTTGCCGAATTTTAATTTTAAATTTTAACGGATTGCGTCCGTTAAAAGCTGCTGAAGCATTTTTAAAAGGCTAATTTTGTAATTTTTGTTTGATTTTGTTGAGATATTTCGAAAGAAGTGCTGAGCGAACTGATGGACACGCTAACCCCGGTCCATATATCCCTCGCTCCACTCAGGATTCTGCTCTCGAGATCCAATTTAGTCCCTCGAATTAAATTATATTATCTCCATTGCTATATTACTATTTTCTCCATTGCAGTTTGTATGAGAGCGGCGTCGACATGGCCAACGAGAGTTTCCTCACAAATGATAAGGGATACGACGTCTGGGAGCTTGAAGATGAAACTGATAACAAGAGGAAACTTGGAGCCAAGGAAGAACTTGATACTATGGTGAGTTTCGTTCAGAGATTCCAGAGTTACTTGTTTCAGAAGTCTACATAGGTATTCACCAGCTAGTTTAGATAATGATGAGCAGCCTCGAGCAGGTCTTTCGAATGATGGTAAACATGACAACTGCACAAAAGTGCCTCTCAGAATATAAAGCATTTCAAAGGCTAATGCTTGCCTATTATTCTGATTAGCTGCCATTCTTATAAAACTCGCCGGTGTGTTCCCGCAGCGTCACTTGATATTTTCCTAGTTCAGTGTAGGGGTGTTACCATCTTCAACCACACAGTGGCATTACATCACCGATACACAAACATGTAGCTACCCTGGACAAGCCCTTGGCATATCAGTCAGTCGTTTCAGTGGGACCATTTGGCGGCCTACCCTGCTGATTCAAAAAGGTCGCTTCATTCTTAAGCGGCGCCCGAAGCACACGTTTCTCGACTTTGATAAGGTTATATAATCTTACCAACTTGAACATGAAATGAAAATGAAATAATGAAAAATGAAATTCTAGCTCTGCCAAAGAGCGACGCGCCTTCTCGCACCGGCAGTGCAGAACGCCAAATATTCCCACATCGCCAGTATAATTTTCTTTGTTTTTTTTTTTTTAAATATCTTATTGTAATGTCTGCATCAGTCTTTTAACATCCTTTTGCTGGGATATCGGCATACCCTCGATGGGTGATTGGGCCATATCTACCACGCTGGCCCGGGTTGGCGGATTCACATGCGCCATTGAATGTCTTCTCCGAAAATATGCAGGTTCCCTCACGATGTTTTCCTCACCGAAAACCCAGTAGTATATCCGTACGTAAATTCCAAAGAACTCATTGGCACGGGCCCGCCCGGGTTCGAACCCGCGACTCCACGAATATGAAAAGAGCGTGCTAAAACTGAGCTACCATTTTGGTAGAAACTTACATTCTCCTCCTATATTATTCCAGTATATGAACGGGCGCGTGTTCTTACAACACGGGCGGTTACTCCGCTCGGCGCGAGTCACGTTCCCCTACAGCAAGGAGCCGTACCGGGTCCACGCGCGCCGCCTCGCCCCCCACCCCCACCCGACGCCCCCCGACTCCGACGAGGAGACTCCCCAGAAAGAACCGCCCAAGAACAAGCTCCCTCCGAAACGCACGCGCAAACAAACCAAATCACCGACGAAGAAAGACGTCAACGACAACACTAAAAACAATTGTCAAGTCTCTCAACTCAGCCCGAAGCCTAAAAAGTCACTAAAAACCAAGAATGGGAAGAAAGAATTGGACGGGAAGAAAGAAATTCTACTTCTGGTGCCGAAGAGAAAGGACAGTAAAAGTGCGCTGCAAAAAAAAGACATTGAAGCGCCGAAGCCGAAACAAGCGCGTATCGAGTCTGCTAACGTTGAAGCGAAAATTGAAACTCCAGTGAAAATTGAAGCTCCAGTGGAAGTTGAAGCGAAAATCCAAGCTCCAGTAAAAGTCGAAGCCAAAATAGAGACTCCGCTAGCTGAAGCTAAGGTCGAAACTCCGATAAATGCTGAAGCAAAAATCAATGTTGCGAAAAGCAATAACTGGACTCGCGATGAAGACAAAACTATGTTACAGGTGTTGAAAGGTGAAGCGGGCTCCGAGAAAGTTTTCGGAAAAATTAGAGAGATGTTACCGCACAGGTCCGCGACGGAAATCAAGGAACGGTTCTGCCATGTGATGACCTTGTTACAGCAGATGGCAGTCAGTGACGTTACATAGTGTACAGAACTGAATTTAGGATTAGGTGAAAATATTTATAATTTTATAACAATAAAAATATTTTTTGACTGAAACTTTTGATTATTTTATTCTCCAGGTACCGTGGAGTCGTTATTGTGAAGATCCGTTAGGTTCAAGTCACAATCGCTGCGCGACCACGAATCGTATCGCCGTTAGGTTCACGGTAGCGCACCGTCAACCTTTTGTAGTGGTAGGACTCTTGCAGTCCGCCCGGGGCATTACAACATCTTTGCCAGTTATTCAAGAAGATTAGTAGTGTGCAAACATTACTGTGTTCCAGATCGAAGGGCAATGTTTCCAGTGAAATCATTGGGCACAAAGAGGTTTAACATTAAGATATCCGGGTGACGAGCGCAATGCTTTAACGCACGTGGTTTTGAACTGTTAGTTAACTTTAAACTACAGTCATAACTGCAGTTAAAACGTTTGTTAGTTGTGCGATTTGCTGTATCATAATAATAAAAATAACCGTGGGCGGCAGAACTTAAAAATCATCGAAATAAGCCACGGTGGACCCGACAAATAAAGTCACTGGATGTGGTGGACGGATGAATCAGTATTTAGAAATCCTTTTACCTTGTTGGCATGTTTATTCATTTGCACATCTTTTGTTTGAGTATGTGTCGCATACAAACAAAAGTCGCAGTTTATTGAGTGTTGTAGGCCATAATTTTATTCAAATATTTATGAAAAGCCTTTTGAATAATTTGTTGTTTTTATACATGTATTTCAAGAAAAAACTTTTTTGCTATGTGTTAGACTATTGAGTTTGTTCTTGAATGAATGTCAACTTGGCGTTTCGGCGCCAATGGCGCGAAGTGTTATTTATAAAAAAATATTTTATTAATTTATTTCTTTATTGAAAAATTCCTTCAATATATAAACAAAATGGCCCGACTGAGCGAAAACTACTATTTGCGCAATTGTTACTTCGACACCGCGACAGTGCCGACACAAAGCGTGATTATAAACAAAATGACGCCTTCCCTCGCCAAAGTTTACTTTAATTCAATGACTCGGAAACTGAAGGTGCTCGCGGGACTCGAGCCTCCGTTGAAGGGCGGGGGGAACGACTGGTTCATACCTCCAAAAGAAGTCCTGGACGGAAGAGTGGTCATGAAAGCAGTAGCGACCGATACTCTTAAGAAACTGGGCTTCAACGGCTTCGCCTACTTAGGAGAATACCTCCTCGAACGACACCACAAACGAATGGAAGCGGAAATGAATAGAGTCCTTTTTGAAAGCGACATCAAGTGGAAGAAAAACATCGAAGTCAGCTGCCGGCAGCAATGGGACGATTCGTCGAAAGAAGCAGCCAACGCCAACACCGTCATGATCCAACAAGCTTTCAAAGAATTCACAACCCTGTATGCTCAGTCGATTGCCAAGATCGAAGCGGTGCTTTTTGACGCCTCTGTGAAAGAAATACAAGCCACGAGGGACGAAGCTTTCGAGAAAATGAAGGCTAAGTATACGAAACTGCTTAACGACCAGGCCACTATGTTGTATGACCGGTATACAAAAAAACTAGACGAAGAGAAGGCAAACCAGAAGAGCCAATTTATAAAACATGTTGAGCAAACACGTGCGAATATGAGAAATCGAATTCACGATATAAAGTTAGAGAAGCATATCGTAGTAGAGAAGCTGAGGCAACTTCAAGAAAGCTTGAACTTAGCTTGTCAAGTGTACGTGGCGTTGAAAGAACGGGAGGCGTGCCAAAAAGAAATGGAGCTATCCCAGCACAAACAGCAGAAAAAAGTCAAGGCTGTTAAAGAGAAAATTGCGATGAAAGACTTTGAAATTCGACTGGCCATCGAGAAAGAGAAGAAATGTGAGCAGCTAAACACCATATGGAAAAAGAAAGTCTGCGAAGTGGTTAAAAAGTTTCAAATGTTTGCATCCTATTGCTTGCACGAATTGCCCGAACAGGCAGATTTTTTTATAGACATGGAGAAATTGATGATGTTGCAGCTCAGCGAAGTCATAGAGAGTCCAGAAACCGAGAGCATCTTCGAGGCTGAAGAGCCGTTATTCCATACGCCAGTCCCGAGAGCCCATCCCTTCTATCTGTTCTGTGACAAAGGATACAAGCCTCAAGTAGACCAAGATCTTTGCCCTGCAGGTTGCACCTCAAGCGCCTCCGAGCTGCCGGTAGTAGTAGTGAACAAGCGTCTGATCTACGCTGCCTGTGACAACTTTGAAAAATTCACTGACAAAATAACGGAGTTTATTCACGGCCGTCGCGGTGAAGACATTGACTTTGAAGACACCCACATTTACGAGCACGACGTTCCAGTCAAAATTACGTCATCCACACAGATATTAGAGCTAAAGCTACAGAGCTCTATAATGCAAGTACTGCAAAAAGAAATACCTAACGTCAGAAAAGTGCCTACAGAGTGTTGCGTCTGCCGTATACCATACTGCTTCTGCAGTCCGAGTCCAAGTCATGGATGGACGGCTGATTTTACTGTTACAGAAACACTGAAATCTCCTTCTTTAAAGTCCGTTCATGTGGGCAAAAAGATTACGTCTCGTCGCATAGAGCTGGCACATGACCGGGAGCCGAAATGGGAGAGCTACATGGACTATGTCCTCCCAACTAGATGTGAATGCGGCAAACGAGCCAAGAAACACTTAGAGGAACATCTGCCGGCATACATGAGGAGCATGTCCAAGTACGAAGAACTGAGTTTGCCTCATTACGAAAGGTGTCCTCTTACCACATTGAAAAGTATGGTGAAAAAGGCTCAGAGGTGCGTCACACCGCCGCTTGTTGAAGAAGTACCGTCCAAAACTCGTGACATCAGCACACAATACTCTGACCAGAAGTTTGACTACTTATGCACTTGCTTCTCTGATGAGGAGGTGAAGAAGTTGTTCAAACAACTGGCAAGGACCGCGAGTACGTCTCAGCCGATAAAGTTCAAAGTGCTCGGTGACGACATCTCGTCAACTCATCTGAACAGGCGCTCCAGTTCCTTTACCCTCGAGTGCGCTCACACCTTGAGAAAGCTGCTGGACGACTCTCCACAGCTGCAAGAGATATTCAAGAAAGACGACTGTGACTATGACGTGACTAGCCTCCACTGAGGACAATCACTACGTTCTACCGTTATATAATTATGGATTTAGAGTAGACTAACAAAGAAATATGGGTTGTTCTGGAACACATGTCGGTCCCGCGAAGGTACTACCCAATGTGTTACCCAGTGTTCATTCTGAACAATTTTTACTATGTTCCCATACTGACATCGGCGATTACATTTTTTTTTTTTATATATGTATTTATATATGTATTTTTATATATATATTTCTTTCTGAGTGACTGATATTTTTTTAGACAGCAGTTTTTTTTTTACAATTTTTTTTTTGGTCCTATAGCTAAAGTTGTTCAGAATTAACACGGCGGTTGGAGTTTTGGCGGGAACGTAAAGAAGGCATGTCGCGACATTGTATTATGTTCCAAAACTGGTTATTTCGAATATTGATGTATAAAGATTGTGGATTTTATTCATTGAAGTGTTCGTGAACGTGGACGAGTGTTGGTGAATAGTATAATGTTGTGAAACGTGACTCTTCCTGTTGTTCTACTTTACTGGGAAATGACGTGGATTTGACCTTGACTTTGCTTATTCATTTTAATTCTGAAATATTTGACTTCTCTTGCAATATTAGAATACTTGACACTGGCTAAATACACAACGTGTGAAGCCAAAACACAAGAAAAAAAAACATGGCGGTAGCACTCGTCCCACTCTTGCGAGTCGGACACGAGGTCTAGAAAAGCCTGTATTTATTTATTTCATCCATACGTCATGTAAACGAAACAGCACCAGAAAATACGGAGAGCAACACTATACACAGTGGCCGCAATTCCACCGTACACTCACCAAAGGAAATTAAGCTATCGCTCTTTTACTGAACAGAAACACAAGATAGAAATAGCATGCATTTCAGTGCTGTCAAATAAGTTACATCTTAGTTCTCCATACAAGTTTAGACGAGACCGGAGCGGGTGCCGACTAAAAACAAGTTTTAAGTGTCGTTAATGTACGTTTTTCTTCGCAGCTTAAATCGGTAAGCTCGATTGACAGCACTCAAATGCATGCTATTTCTTGTCTTTCTATTAGTAAAAGACAGCAATAGCACTTTGGTTTAACGTCGACGCCATTGTCGTTAACAAATCCTTTTCGGCAACCACGAACACGTTTTCGGTATGGTTTGGTGGTGTCATTGACAATGAACAGTTCTAGCCTCAAATTACCTTCAGAGCCAGAGCCTGCCTACATACTTTATTAGTAAACTTGAATTATTTTGATTCTTCGACTTTTAGAAATATTCTTTGAGGGTACTTAAATAAAAAAACGCGTAGGTCTATAAAAATCTTTTAATATTAAAACCACTGTAATATTGTGTAGTGGGCAGTGCGGGCAGTGCCCGTGCCCGCGGCTGCGCGCGCGCAGGTTCGACGTACAGTTCGGTAACATTACAATATGCCATTTATGATCTCACGTGCCCGAGGCGAGGCGATATCTTCACAAACATTATACTTTTACAACTAAACACAAGCAAATCGGAACAGAAACAAATGCTCGAAGATAGAATCACAAAATAAATACATTAACATATTTATTAGACATAGATGGAAATTTATGAGACCGCGACGCGCAGTCAGACTCGCGCGCCGTTATTTTATACTTTTAGATACTAGTGTGCGGCGTTCTGCGTATATACGTCCCGATTCCGAAAGAGCCGCTATTGTATCTAAATCTTATGTAATAATGTCAGTCCTAGAACTGTGTGGTGTGCGGTCGCGCCGCGGCTGGTGACGTCAGCGCAGCGCGGCGGCGCCGGCAGCCTAGCTGTAGAGGTCGTCGTCGCCGCCCTCCTCCTGGAACGTGGGCTGGTCGCCGCCCGACGGGCCCGTGCCGCCGCCCGACCCGCCCGACGTCGGGAATCTGCAAATACACGGTTATGTCACATTTGCACACTACTACTTTATACGTGCCAAGTTGGACTTGAACGTAGTGCAAGTATGAGCCTACATTATGGAATGATAATTTAATTTTAGGCCTGGAACGAGCAGGTTACACCTTTGTGTAAACTTTCTGTCTTCGATGGGAAACCGAAAAGTCGCTATGCGATGCTACATGTAAAACAAGTATTAGTGTGTTAATTCCAGATATGAGTGTACCATCTTCGACCACTTCGTGCCTTCAAATCAGGCGAGCTTTTAGTCAAATGCCTAGCTTGTCAAAGCATTTACATTACGTGGTCACAAGAAACTGGCGAATATTATGTGCAAGTGAAGGACAGGCGACCAATGGTAATCACTAACGAGAAAATTCAGAGCATTGATCGAACAAACAACGCTGTTTTTTTATAGCTGCATAGTTAGAGCATCTAAAGTAATAAGATTAAAAGAAAAAGAAAATACCCGACTGCTAAATGTAGTCTATGCCACTCCGGACGTAAATAGGAATCCAACGACACCTCACTCGTTAAAATCGGCCAAACCGTTTAGGCTACAGGAGGTACTATAGGAACACACAAACATATATACATACACTCCAAAAACTTTAACTCACATTCTTGGGCAGTCATAAAAAAAAATCGGCATTGTCGCATTCCGCCTTGCTCACGTAGGATATCGTCAACCAAACTCGGTTCATTTCACACTCGACTCGTACAATACACTTGCGAAGCCAACTTCACGCTGCCAAGTGCCGGCAGACTCACCTGAAGTTGGTGCCGAAGCCGCGCGACTGCTGCAGCGTCTGCGCGAACATCTCGTACTTGCGGATGTCGTTGTCGGAGACCGAGCGGCGCGCGAACTTCATCGCCTCCTCGAAGTGAGCGCGACTGATTTCAGGGACGGGGTCCTCCTCGTCCATCTGCAGAAGAAATTAACAGATTCATTAAGGCGAGGTCCAATCGCAGAGCTGTGTTCGAAGTGACGAGATAACTTAATCAGATGCAAAAAATAAATAAAACTGAAATTACGTTTAACCGAATGAAATTTCGGAAATCTGTCTTAATTACAAAATAAAAAATTGCAAAATGACCCCTGAAAAACCCTTCTGAAATCAAATGATCTGAATTTTCAGCGGTTACTATAATACAAATTTTCTTTTACAAATTAAATAACCAGGCTAGTGGTTTATACGGCGAACCAGGTAGTTTTTTTATTTGATTTGTATATTTCCAATAATAGACAAAAAAGCAATGAAAAACTACAATTTACCGTTTTCTCATCAAGTATGATATGCAATTTTCAACTTTAAACCTTAGAACTTTGAGCGGGACAATACTCATTTCAAATCACGATCAGTCCTCGACTTAAAGAATTAAAAAAAAAAAGATCAGCAGCAATACCTCCATAGAATCGCAAGTCATACGGAAGTCTTATCCAGATTAGGGTCATGGTTCGTCATTGAATCCCCTTCGAACCAGCAGGACTAGCGTGGCGTCTTGTCGTGCGAGTACGTGACAAAATTACCGAGAGAGCATATGCGTCTCCCTCGTTTTCAGACAAATTTTGTCGCGGCATTCGCAAGCTACGCCGGTTGAAGATAACTAAGTTGCTTGGTTTTTTTTTTTGACCCGTGAGTGTTTTCATGCAGACATATTTCTGCCAGGAGCTCCATTTTTTAATCGCTCGTATGATATTTCGCACGAAAATATCATACGAAATTAAAGATTTTGTATTGATTTTGAAGCAAATTCGAATGGTTCAAATCACTCGTTGCGTTAGCGAGTGATAAGACTATTGTTTGGGATTCCTTTCGAAAGCCAAACATCGCGCATGATATTTTACTTCGAAATTTCATACAAGCGATACAAAAATGGCGCCCCGGGTGACAATAGGTCGTTGTGTGTTTGTCTCGATACCGGGGCACTGGCATACCCCCAGATCTGTTGTGTGTACTTAATAAATAAAATACTGACGTCCATGACGGCGGCGGCGGGCTGCGTCTGGCGCGTGCGCTCGCGCGTTATCTCGGCCTCGATGGCTTGCCGGATGGCGAGCTTGCAGGCGCGCTGGCAGATCTCCGTCAGGTCCGCGCCGCTGAACCCTTGCGTCACCTGGACCGGGGAACACGAACGTTACTACTACGACGCTCGAGAGACATTTCTAGAGACAGATAGCGCTATACACTTTCGCGCGGAGATGAAAAGAGATGGCTTTATGCTTTCAAAAAACCAGTTGCTAATCACTTCTTAACCAGGAAATCAATCAATACAATCCTAGATATTATTATTACCTCACTATGAGTGTAATAATCATAATTATATACACTAAGGGTTCCGAGCGCCAAACAAAAATGTTTGTAAATCGAGGTCTTTTCTATGTTTTTTTTTAATCGAGAAGATATCATGTAATTATGTTTCCCCTATATGCAATACTAGATGACAGAACCAAAAAAACATTATATTGTCTTAAAATAAGATTTTTAATCTACATAACTAATGAGGTGCACCTACGTCACATTACATTACACGATTTCAAATGAAACCCGGACATGGGCCCAGACGAAGCTTCTAAAAGAGTGTCGTGTTACCTTTGCGATGTAGGAGAGGTCGACGTCCTTGGCGATGGGCGACTTGCGCAAGTTGGCCCGCAGGATGGCCTCGCGCGACTTCTCGTCCGGCAGCGGGATGTAGATGAGCTGGTCGAGCCGGCCCGGCCGCAGGATGGCCGGGTCGATGATGTCCGGCCGGTTCGTGGCGCCTGCGCCGACACATGTCCATAAACAACTCGTATCATTCGAACAAAAACAAAATACGCGACTGCAAAATGTAACTGTCACTCCGGACGGAAAGAGGTATCCAACGACGGCTCGCTCGTCAAAATCGGTCAAGCCGCTTAGGCTGCAGGAGGTACTATAGAAACACACAAACATACTTACATAGTACATACATTAATATATATACCTCAAAAACATTACCCTCTTACTGGGGCAGTCGTGTAAAAAAGTGCAAGTTTAGTTTAAGTTTAATTTAGTTTAAGATTTATTGTAAGGAGTTTACATTATGGCTTAGAACAGTAACGCCACGCTCCCAACCAGAGCCAAACAAAAAAAAAAAAAACAGTTACGCCAAAATACGATTGGCAATGTTTTATAGCAAAGAAAAAGCAAAAAGCTATCAAAATTTGTCGTTTTCCTTCTTCTTCGTCAAAATAGCAAATGTGTATTCAAAGAGTAAGAAAAAACATACATTAGCTGCACATCATAGAAAAAAATAAAAACGTTTTAGTATAAAAATATATGAAAACATATTTTTTTAAATTCCCGAGCTAGAGAACTGCGGACTAGAAAGACACGAGACAAAAGATACATAGACATAAAAATAGGTAAACTACAGATCAATTTTTAACACTAACACAATGGTCCTAAAGGTCCATTATTAGGCCATTATTTAGGACCATTGTTCGGCAGCGGACGTCTTCTGACGATGACAATGGTGTGGTTCTCAATAGAATGTGCGACACATACCGATGATGAAGACGTTCTTCTTGGCGCCCATGCCGTCCATCTCCGTGAGGATCTGGTTGATGACGCGGTCCGCGGCGCCGCCCGCGTCCGACACGGACCCGCCGCGGGACTTGGCGATCGAGTCCAGCTCGTCGAAGAACAGCACGCACGGGGACGCCGACCGCGCCTGGGGGGCCACGTCACTCGTCACTCTCGACGTACACAAATTATACTACGAGTGCGGTTTAAAATGCGCACATAGTTACCATTTGCACTATCAGCGTGCAGAAGGTTGGATTAAGATTAAGATGCGCATTTATAGGCTCCTGCCAGCCACATGACATCATGAGTGACGTCATTATAGCGTGGTCACGGTGCTCACAAGAATGAGGTAGTGCACGGTGTGCGCTAATGTCAAATTCAAATCAGTGAATTACGGTATTCTTTGTTGTTTTATCGGAAAAAAATAAATGGATTTAATGGAGGCCAGTCTTCTGTGAAGACAGAAATCAAACTGTGGCCGGCCATCAAATTGTGAGACACTGAAACAGATAATCTGAAAAAATGAAACAAATTAAACCGTTCATGAGCGTGCTTATGTCAGATATAAGCACGCTCATGAACGGTTTAATTTGTTGGCGCGCTATTAGCGTACTAACAATTTAGACCGATCGATATCAGTGTTTGTGTTTTTTCAATGTGCTCACATTTCCGTAGAATGTCCCTAGAAAGATGCGTAACTCGATTGTTCTACTGATGAGGACTTCACAATTTTTGCTTGACTTGAAATGTTAACCAAAGCTTCATTCGTAATGGTATGAAGAAAAAACGCGACTTGTTACGAATATTGCATGAATAATATCAGTAAAATTATTATTTTTATATTTTATTTGCAAAATTCGCTAGGTTCTACAGAGATGGCGTTGAAAACATATTTTTTTGGGAAATAAAATTACCTCGTATATTGCAATCTAATTTGAACGAAACCTTAAATAACGGACACAATATACTGTTTCTATATTATCCAGTTTAGACATTAGCTGACTAAATACGTAAGCACCATCTCTTTTCAAGCAGATTTTTCATGGGTGCTCTTTTTTGTATCAGACTGTAATTATTCTCGAGTACATATTCAAAAAAAAAAAGTCGTGGTAGCTCAGTGGGAGAACGCTTGTCTCACATTCGTGAGAGTAATGAGTTCTTTGTAACTTACGTACGGATATACTACTGGCTTTTCGGTGAAGGAAAACATCGTGAGGAAACCTGCATATTTCTGGAGAAGAAATTCGATGGCGTATGTGAATCCGCCAACCGCACTGGGCCAGCGTGGTGGATATGGCCTAATCACCCTTCGAGGGTAGGCTGATATCCCAGCAGTGGGATGTTTAAAGGCTGTTATAATAGTAGTAGTACATATTCTTTGCTGTCATATAGAAATAGAGGATTCAGAGAAATAGCCGCTAACAGCGCTAAACTCAACAAAACGGGTAATTGTTATTAACAAATAAAAAACCGACCTTGTCGAAGATGTCGCGAACGTTGGCCTCGGATTCACCGAACCACATGGTGAGCAGTTCAGGACCCTTGACGGAGATGAAGTTGGCCTGGCATTCGTTAGCGATCGCCTTGGCCAGCAGAGTTTTACCTGTGCAGAGATATTTTTTGTTGACTTTGTGAGTTTTTAAAGCCATATCCGAGTTGCGGACATCTTTGACCAAAGTAAAATGAATGGACGGGCCCTGACCACACAACTTCCTTAACTAGTAGTTCGCGGCGAACTGAGACCTCGCGACCTCTATATCTTCACAACCCCTGAACCGATTCAACTCATATTCGAACTTAAAAATGTATTGAAATGAACTACTTGTCTACAAAATTTCATGAAGATTGGATCAGCGGTTCGCAAGTTATCATCGGACAAATATACACACAAAGATACATACAAATGCCTGAGACCTTCGCTTCGCTCGGTCAAAAATAACAAGACAAAACAATTGAACTTCGGCTTCAATACGTAATTAAAAATATGTGTAGTACATTTGTCACAAAAAAGAGATAGCGAATATAATATTTTAATATAATATCAAGGCATATTTTTGCGGATATTTGTATCGCATGTATTGATGAACGAACGTCTCGCACTTTTCACAAACTGAGTGCGTGACTGAAGCAAGGTGAGCGCCGGCGCTCACATTAAAGTCTTCAAAATTCGCTTACTTGGGCTCGTCCATTCATTTTACTTTGGTCGAAGGCGAACATGACCACATATAGCCTTGTAACAAACTAAGAGAGAAAGACATGAAATCTGTATAGCCGGCAAATATCTTGAAAATAAAAAGAAAAAGCATTTATTGTCGTGTTGTTGGTACTCTGTACTGTGATGGGTCTATTTTAGACCCCCTTTAGGGGTCGAATTTCGCAAAATCCGTTCTTATTGTTGAGCTAGACCATTTGAGGAGTATTGCGTTCAAATTTCACGTCTCTATCATACGCGGTACAGTCGGTGCGTTGATTCATAGAAAAAGGCTTGTTCTTTTATAAAAATAGACTATCTTGCCCGCCTAGGCTACTGTAAAAGAAACACCAAATTTCACCCCTTTAGGGGGCAGATTTTCGAAAAATCCAGAGACATGACTATCTTGATTTTTTATGCTCAGCACACGAACTGAGTTTCATTGGCGTAGTTTTTATTATTTCCATACAAAGTGGATGGTTGTAATACTGACCGCAGCCCGGCGGTCCGTAGAAGAGCACCCCGCGCGAGGGCTGCATGCCAAACTTGAGGAACTTGTCCGGGTGCTCCACGGGGTACTGCACGAGCTCCTGCAGCTCGCGCTTCACGCTCTGCAGGCCTCCGATGTCGCCCCACGACACGTTCGGCACCTCCACCACCGTCTCGCGGAGCGCCGACGGAGACGACTTGGTCATCGCGTACTGGGGAGAGAAATCACGATGATCAACTCTGCATTTTTTTTAATGCTAGTGACGGGACGACCAAGTTTCTTGCTCGATGGTAAGTGTCCTGCTTGCCCATAACATTTCGGAGCCACCAAAAATTCAAACCCAAGAGTTCAAACAGTGCGCGGAAATGTACTGCGCTCATCACTCTGATATATTAGATGTTACATTTCTTTGCGCTCAGTAATTTCAGTAGACACATTACCCTTCAATCCGGAACATTGTAATGTTTGCATACTACTACTTGGCTGTGGCAACATATTTTTGGCACTTTTTTGATATCAGGACAAATATTATGGAATATATGGATATACAGGGCTATTGTGAACTAGCTAACAACCTCTCGTAGACAGCTTCCCCTCATCATACCTAACAACTTTTGTTCAACGACTTTTAATAATTCGTATTATTTTTTTCCAAAATAAAAACAATGACATTCAATTTATTGTAGCTGTTGCTGTAGCTGTTCTTCTCTCTTCTAGTTTTGCTGTGCCCGACGAGGTCCATATGTAACTTTGTACTAAAATGTTTTTTTTTTTACCACCCTGTACTTTATGGAAGCAATAAACCACCTCAGTCTAGGAGCCTGACTTTAGAGCCAAATCCTAATCCACTTGCCAATCAGCAGTCAAACGCCTAGCCTGTCAAATAAACCAATACCATTATAAAAATGTAAACTGACCCGGAAGTTGTCCATGGAGACGGCGAGCGAGTTGAGCACCTCCGCGTCGATCTGATCATCCTCCAAGTCGATGAGATCCATCTTCTCTCTGATTTGCTGCAGGGCTGCCTCCGAGCACAGCGACGCCAAGTCCGCGCCCACGTGACCGTGGGACTCCGCCGCGATCTACACATCACAAATAACAAGTAGGTATATTGTAAGCATAACACAAACCTAACTCGAAAATGAAAATATAGTTGATCAACGTGCGTCGAATATTCGACCATCCTGTGGATGTACCTGATCGTGAAAGTGATAGAGCGCGAGCGGGACCGCGCATAGTTCGAGTATGTTGGTATAAGCGGGATAGCATGCTATCACAATCAGAATCACGAACGTTCAAACACTTAATCAACATGCGTTTAATAGTTGATCAACGTGCGTCGAATAGTCGACTGTCGTTGTTCAAACAGTTGATCAACATGCTTCGAATATTCGACCACTGAGGTTAAAACATCGAATCGTTGATCATCATGCGTTGAATAGTCGATCAACGTGCGTCGAAGATTCGACTATCGTGGGTCAAAAATTTAACAACATGCGTCGAAAATTAAACCATCGTGGTTCAAACAGTTAACATGACTTGAATAGTTGATCAAAGTGCGTCGAATAGTCGGCCGTCGTTGGTCAAACAGTTGAACAACACGCTTCGAATATTAGACCACTGTGGTTCAAACAGTTAAAACGTGCCTCGAAACGTTGATCAACATGCATCGTTAAAGTGATCATAGCTTAGAAAAAGTATATGTAAAATGTCGGATAGTGTGGCCGCACATGAGACAAAACATAATAGTATTATAATAACCAATCACGTTTGCCATGAGCATTTTTTGACCAATCGGGAAGCAGTAATACTAGCCTGCCCTTGAAAAAACTGAACATACGCTACGATACAGAAATATTATAACTTTGTCATTTTCTTTAATGATGAATACTTAATTTTCCATACTTTTTTTCTGTGGGACAAAGACACGTGGATACTGATAAGCAATAACATGTCAAACCACAAAAAAAAAAAAAAATTATGATTCAGAAAGCTTCTTTGTCAGCCATAGAAGCGTTCTGTATAATTAACAAAAAAATATTTTTTTGTGTGTTGACATGTTATTGCTTATCAGTATCCACGTATCCAGCCGTCTATTGCTCTCTCACCTGTTCCAGGTCGACGTCGTCGGCCAGCTTCATGTTCTTGGTGTGTATGCGCAGGATCTCGAGCCGGCCGGTGGCGTCGGGTATGCCGATGTCGATCTCGCGGTCGAACCGCCCGAACCGGCGCAGCGCGGCGTCGATCGAGTTCGGGCGGTTGGTCGCCGCCATTACGATCACGTGCGATGACTTCTTCATGCCTAGTGATCACGAGATAGAAACTAAAAACCCTCTTCCCCAATTAAGTTATCTCGTTCGCACTTTTTCAACATAAATTTAATTAAAAAAAATACGGACCGGAGATTTAAAAAAAAAAACGAAACACTCGGTTTCTTTAGAACATTAAAGCTATTTATGTTAAAGTTTTCTATTTTGACGAAGAACAAAGAAAAAATAATTTTGTTTGTTTCTTTTTCCTTCCATTTCGCCAATATAAAAAATAAGTACATAAAAACTGCAGAGTGGAAATAAAAAAATTAAAAAAGTATTTTTTTTAATGTAAAAAAAAGAGTTGATAAAGTGCAAAAGAGGTATCGAGAGTATGGGAAGCCGGGCCTTAAGGTAAATGAGCTTGCAGGTCGGTCTGTAATCAGACTCGCTGACGCGAATGGTAAGAGTCGTATTTCAAGCAGACTTTTTTTTGTTTTTATTTTAACCGTATCCTGAGTGATGTTAGGCAATGAAATGGTCTAGGACGGAACACGCTTAACTAGACTATAGCTGTTTACTCAAGAATATTTTATATTCATATTTTAATTTCCTTAATATAAACTGACAAAATAAGATATATTTTATTTATTTTTTATTTTACAATATTGCTCCACGGACTCCGGGGTCCGTGCCATTTATCAAGTTTTACAAATATTTTTTCAACTAAAACGGAATATAAAAACTCAAGACTTTACAAAAGGAATATACTAACTAATATGCTAATAAAGAGCTAAGTGCTACTATAGATTTGCGTATATACTCCGAGCAGTCCAGCTCCCACAAGCAGCACCTGTTCACGAGTTGACGCATGTGCCAGCCATCGCTCTCCTCAACCATATTGGAGGGAAGAGGGCGACCCGCCACACGACGTCGCCGCAAGAAATAAGATATTTCAGTGTTTAGGTAAGAAATGTCAAAAAATGTATTGTGTATGACAAAAGTGATAACAAGTACAGATTGGGACTATGTTCGTGACGGCTATGAAAGGTGGCCATTCCCATTGCCCAATTGCCTTATGTGAAGGCCTGATCAATTTTAGGTCATCATTTTATTAATCTCTAATTTAAGAGATTTATTAAGGCGAGGACTGATCGTGATTTGAAATGAGTATCGTCCCGCTCAAAGTTCTAAGGTTTAAAGTTGAAAATCGCATATCTTACTTGATCGGGAAACGGTAAATTGTAGTTTTTCATTGCTTTTTGGCCGATTATCGGAAATATATAAATCCAACAAAAAAACTACTTGGTTCGCCGTATAAACCACTAGCCTGGATATTTAATTTGTAAAAGAAAATTTGTAGTTACCGCTGAAAATTCAGAGCATTTGATTTCAGAAGGGTCTTTCAGGGGGTCATTTTGCGATTATTTATTTTGTAACTAAGACAGATTTTCGAAATTTTATTCGGTTAAACGTAATTTCAGTTTTATTTTCTATCTGCGTTTTTTTGCACCTGATTAAGTAATAATAATAATAATAATACATCTCCATAATCCACTTACCATCCATAAGAGTGAGCAGCTGCGACACGATTCTTCTCTCCACCTCTCCGTGCGTCTTCTCCCTCTTGGGAGCGATCGCGTCCAGCTCATCGATGAAGATGATAGCGGGGGAGTTCTTGTCGGCTTCCTCGAAGGCCTTGCGCAGGTTGGACTCGGACTCTCCGGCTAGCTTGGACATGATCTCCGGACCGTTGATCAAGAAGAAAAATGCACCTGAACAGGAGAACGCGATCTTTTAGTGATATCTTTTTATAACACTAATATTTAACAATCTATTGAAATTGCAACGACAGGACCTTCGCCTACTGGTAGGCCTCATAACCGGTCATTGCAATTTGAATAGTCACTTGTACAAAATAGGAGCTACGGACAGTCCGCTGTGTCGTGGTTGCATGCAGAAGAACGAAACAGTAGAACATGTGCTGTGGCACTGTACAGCCACAGAAGAAGTTAGAATCGCCACTAGGTTGCTTGAGGCAGCTTCAACATCACCCATGTCATCCCGACAGCTTGACTTGGTATCATCATCATTGTTAACACCATCTAAACCACTGGAGCAGCTATGCCAGCGGCCCAGAGCCTCGCTCCGTTATTTCAAGGAGCTGGGTTGGCTCGGGTAGACGCTGGCAGGGGGAAATGCACAATACACCCCATGCGGGACGTCAGTGCAGGACTCATCGCCCCCATGTCGAATAAGAACAAGAACCCTAATATTATAAATGCGAAAGTTTGTGTGTAAGTATATAAGTGTGTTCCCGTTCAACTCTGTAACGGCTGAACGGATTTGAATGAAATTTGATATGGAGGTAATTCTACCCTAGATTAACAACATGAGCTACTTTTATCCCGGAAAAATATTTAGTTTCTGTAGAATAGCGGGAAACCGCGCGGCGCAGCTAGTATTACATAATTCAAAAGAATAGGAATTGAAAGCGGCAAAACTGGGTGATATTTTATTTTTTTGGTATTCGCGCCACACGTTTAGGTTTTAAAACACAAAACCCGGAAACTTGGGGCATCCCATAAAATTAGGAAAAAAGGGTATTACCCCGTAAAATACTACTTCTTTGTCAAAGTAGGTGGGGAATAGCCGTGAAACATAGACGAAGCGAAATGGGTTTCCAGTTTAGAAACGTAAAATCGGGATAATTTACTTCTCAGAAATCATGGGCAAATCTTTACATTTCAGTAGAAGCGGTCCCATGTCGGTAGAAATACCTAAAATCGGAATGTTCGATACCATGCAGTGGGGGGCCTCCAAGGAATCAAATCGGCCCTCTGGCAAGGCCTACACTTCGACTAGGGTTGCCATCTCAAAAATTGGCAACCAGGACAAGACGCGTGATAACCCCGGATTTAAGAGCCCAGAACCCGTCAACAGGTTTTTTTTTAACTGCGACGGGAGGGGTGGGGGTCGGCGAATTTACCGAGTCAGTTTGTATTTGACCTGTGGTCGGGCCCGTCTATTCGTATTAGTTTGGTCGTGGGGTCTGCCGGCGGCCCACTCACCGGTCTCGTTGGCGACGGCGCGCGCGATGAGCGTCTTGCCGGTGCCGGGCGGGCCGTACATGAGTATCCCGCGCGGCGGCTTCACGCCGATCGCCTTGAACAGGGACGGGTGCCGCAGCGGCAGCTCCACCATCTCCTTGATCTGCGCGAGCTGCTTGCGGCACCCGCCGATGTCGTCGTAGCCCACCGCGTTCAGAGCCTCTTCTTCTTCCTGGAAGAAGGGAACACGATTACTCATCGAGTAGTTTTTTTTTTTTTTTTTAAACAGTAACTCTATTTCAATAATAATAATGGTAGTAAGTTGATCGTTACAGTATTTGCTACGTGTAATTATTTGTTAATTAATTTTATTGACCGAGCGAAGCGAAGGTCTCAGAGTTTACTGGAACAAATCGTATGTTTGTGTGTATATTTCTCCGATAATAACTTGCGAACCGTTGGTCTGATCTTAATGAAATTTTGTAGGCAAGTAGTTCATTTCAATACAATATTTAAGTTCGAATATGAGCTGAATCGGTTCAGGAGTTGTAAAGATAGAGTTGTAAGACGCGAGGTCTCAGTTCGGGGCGAACTAGAACGCGTATAAATCAAACGAAACAGTGTGGTAACAGCCGGACAAGAAATTCTGAATCCCGGATGCCAACGTCTTAAAAAAATAAAATGTAATTTATTATTTAAAAGCAGCAATATTACGGAAGCACTGCTAATAATGTTGATAGCAGCTTGTAAGTATTTTTACCCGATTGCCCAAGAAGGTACGGTCTACTTTGATCAAGATGTGATTTTTCTATTTAGTGCCCCTCATTAGTTATGTAGATTATTCCGTAACTCTTCTGTATTCATTCTACTGCCAATTTAGTTACCATATTACGATTAACCAACACTGCTGGTTTGCAGGAGCTAATCAACTAAATAAGCAGTTTTAACAGTGAATCAAAACCTTAAGTGGACAATTTCGAGACCATAAAAATAACCGAAATTTCGTTACTCAGCATCAATATCTAAAGTGTATATATATATCATCTAGTTGTTACCGGCGACTTCTCTCGCGTGGACATAAAAAATGTCCGTCTTTGTGATATACAGTAACTCCTTATCAAATTTTACCAAGATCCGTTCGGCCGTTTAGCCGTGATAACGCGACAAATATCCTGGACAAAGTTACTTCCTGTATAGTTCGCTAGATGGCGCTAGTTGGCAATTTTTATGAATTTTTTGACGTTTTGTATTGACTGACAGTTGTATTGTATGGAGTTCTAAATCGCGCAAGCAAAGTTTTTTCATCGAGACAAACGTATTCATTTTTATACCTCGAAGCTTTATTGGTCCTGATACGACTTAGGCTGTACTCCTCTGAATTATAATATTGGTTAGGATCTTCTGCTAGTTTCTCTAAAAAATAATTATTGAACATAAAATACCCATAACATATCCTCTGTACGATATAACTTTAACTATAATAAGTAATGGTATCAAATGGCAGTCATCCTCCCACAGATCTATGACTCAATTCCTGTTACTGTTTATAAATCCAATGCTAATGCTTCTAGTGAAACTATGTAATGTTTTACGTGAATAAAAAACTATACAGGGTTCTAAAGAAAGGGTATGCTAAGCCGAAAAGGGCTCATAGGATTGTGACCATTATCTTAATTATTAATCTATCTATCTATGTATAAAGTACATATAAAAACACAATGCAAAAACAGAACTGCTCGAATTCCTTACCTCCCGCTTGATGGGATCTCCCTCGCAGTGTATAACGGTGTCTGGTGCTACGATGCAGTACGGCGAGGGGTCAGTCTCCACCACCTTAAACTCGACGGCCCGCATGCCGCCGCGCACCATGAACGTGTCGTCGCGGTGGATCGGACGGTACGCTTCCATGAAGTAGGGCTTCAGGTATACCTCGAACAGGTTGCTGAGAACAATATTTAGAAGCTTAAAATAAAATAAACAAAGCCTGACGCCTGGGATAATGTAAGGATTCTAGGGGGTACTACACAAATACTGCACTTTCGCGTGCAGATGAAAAGACATGGCTTTAACGCGCGGTAGTCAAAATCAAATAAAATGTCTATGCTATAAATATTGGTTGACGTTTCTCACACACAGCGCCATCTAGCCCCAAAGTAAGCAAGCTTGTACTATTGGAAGCAGATAACTGATAGAATACAGAAATACTTTTTTTTTATGAACAGATACATAGAGTACATGGAAACACAGATGAAGAACAAGCATCCGTGTACATCACGCAAAATGTTTGTCCTGGGTGGGAATCGAACCCAAAACGTACAGCTCAGAAGGCGGAAATCCTCCCAGTGAGCCACAAGGCTAGTCATAGCTATGCTATCCTTAAATTATTATAACTTAACTAAAAAGTTGCATCACTTGAAATTATAAGCTTGTAGTTCAGAGATCTAGCGAAATCCTGTGTAAAAATCAATGTTTTTTTTAAAATCGACAAAGTGTTATGTAATCATGTTGTCCCTCTTACTTTCTCCCTCTCTTTCTATACTAGACGATAAAACCAAATAACATATTTATCTGAACAAAAGATCTCTAATCTACATAAAATAGTAGTTCGCGCCGAACCGAGACCTCGCGATCCCAATATCTTCACAACCCCTGAACCGATTCAGCTCATACTCGAACTTAACTTCGATTAACGGTTCGCAAGTTATCATCGGACAAATATACACACAAACATACATACAAATGCCGATTTGTCCCAGTAAACTCTGAGAGCTTCGCTTCGCTCGGTCAATAACTAATGAAGAAAATTGTAAAAAAAAATTTTTTTTTTAGTTTTGCTTCTAAATTGTCTTATTAATTTATATTATTACAAGCCAATACGTATTTATAAGAGAATCTTTATAAATTCGTTTTGTTGTGATGAGTAATTTAATCTTCATTGTATGACATTGTCATTCGTCCTTTGCAATGTAGCTGTATAAGCTCTTTGCACACATATAGAAGCTTCTAGATATATTTTGTTTGTGGCTGACAGGCTAAATGTTTGTCTACAGCTCACCTGATGTTAAGTAAAGTTGTGGTCGAAGATGGTAAACAAGTAAGTAAACTGGCTTCCAAGTAAGGCTGCCGAAATACACAGAGGTACTTGGCGACAGATTTTCAATTTCAGGGTAGTTGCTAGCTAGCTAGTGTACCTACTTGATAGTATATTACCACAATAGTATGGTTTTATAGCTAGCTTATTGTCGGGATTTGACACCACGCCCTGCGGGGTGCGATCCTAACGCGCTAACCACTAGTATAAAATATCATAAACATGTTTTATATGCTATACTTCTCCTCCTGTGTGTTTTACATTACATTTATGTTTTTCACTAAACATCCGCGATAATTGTGTATAATTGTGTGTGTATTCTCTTTTCCACTCGATTACTTTCTCTTACAAATTATTTAATTAAGCCAACTTACCCAGTGAGTCCCTCCACAGAGTCATCGATAGGCAGAATATGCACCCGCTTGCCGTACTTGACGGACGGGCACGGTGCAATGGACACCACATCTGATAGACGGACTCGCAGGTTGTTCCTGACCACGCGGTTCATGCGGATCTTTTCGTCGGGACAGTTGTCGTCCGAGAGCACGATGCAGACAGTCTCCTTGCGGCGTTTGCCCTTCAGCAGGACGGTGTCACCGCGGAACAGCTGCAGCTGCTCCATTTTAGCCTGGATGAACAAATGCACTTTGTAAATGAATGTGCTTTTCATATTAATAGAAGTGACATAGATTTCAGGTCGGTACTGAAATAAATCCGAACCAAATGTAGAGACAGTACAGTAGTATGTAATCAATGCTAAAATAATAATAGTAGACGAAAATTGTGGCAAGCTAAATTTGGCATTGCCATGACGACATAGGATTTCAATTAAGACTAGATTTGTTGTGTGTCTCTGTAAGTCTTAGATTTTTATTAAACAGAATAAGATACAAATTACTACATAACTTGATAAGCTTTTCATTTGCCACTAGGAAGTCCTAGTTGCACTCCTTCCAGCTCCAAAAACAGACATTATACCTAAATATTGATCAATAACATAAGTCCTCATTACAACAAAATGAATAACTGGCTGTCTTGTAACATAAGTCCTCATTACAACAAAATGAATACCTGACTGTCTTATAACATACCATTTGCAAAACAAAGATCTAAATAGGTTGCTAAAAATGTATTTATTTCTATGAAAGGAATTACTAGTAGTGCTCATAGCGTCGCTCAACTAGGTGGTCCTACTTGATCATGGTTGTTAAGCAATAGACCACATGGCAAGCACAGTAGATTATCAAATGGTTATTTTTGCAGATGATTGCTCCAGACTTAATATTTAACAATTTTTTGTCAGCTAAAACTTAAATTATAATATATAATAAAATATATATGTAAATATTATAATACTTATAAAAATTAAAGACTTTTATGATAATAAAATTATTATTGTACTAGTATACAATAATAATTACAATTATTATATGAACACACTGTCAACAAAGCATTTGAAAGAACAAATCATGAATTATGAATTTGTTTGATAATAATAATAATTTACTTGTGAATATAGACAAAATAAGGCATGCAATTTTATTTTCCACAATCAAGAATTTTTTTGCGTGAACAATAAAGTTTTTCTATCTCTCTCTCAACACTCACATATCCAGTAACAAGTAAAAGTATAAGATTTCTTGGTTATAATAGACAACCAAGAAAACGTCAATGTTAATAAAATAAAAATTTGATTGTCTGTTTAAATGCGTTACAAATCTGTGAACTTAATTAGATATGTTTATGAAAAGCTCCATTGCAAGTAGTTAGTCACTAAACATGTAGGTACATGACACACAGTCCATGAAGAAATCAGGGGAATACCCTGACAGAGAGCAGTTTGTCTTGTACATTTTGCGATAGGAGTTTTGTACATTGCGGCTATTTGTAGACATGGATGAGAGAGCCACATTCGTATTTTCTAGACAAAACTGACCGACATCCATGTTTTTTTTTTACTTCCATTCAGTCAACACTACAGCTAGCTGGAGTTTGGAACAAAACAATCATTAAGCTCGATGCAATAATGCATTTAGCTTTCTAAATAGCTTTTTGTTAAAAGACAAGCAAATTGATCAAAAATCTAATGAAGGCCAATGACACCAAGGTTTATTAACCCTTTTTTAATTAGGAGCTATGCTCCCCACCTCATAAATAGTAGTTTGTCTAAAGACTACAAAATTTAAACTTGAATACATTTACATAGTAAATTATGAGAAGTGCCCACTTTTCTTTTCCACTAGTGACCACTTTTAGTGGTGATTAAATTCATGTAGGCAAACCCCCGAATACTGAAACGTTTGTTAACTTTGACAACAGATTAATTCTAATACTGCCTTTGTCTGGCAATAAGCAAATGACAAAGGCAGCAATAGACTTAATCTGTCGTCAAAGTTAACAAACATTTCAGTATTTGGGGGTTAGTGAGTAACAAAAAATCGACACTAGCAATTTTTTTCAGAAAACTTTTCTATTGACTTTGTAAACTGATATTTTGTTAGTAGACACAAAATAATATTACTAACAAAACTACCATTCATTCACTAGCACTCACATAGCATCATTGTTACGCTGAATGATATGTTAATATGTTGTTTTATTATTTTTAGGTTAGAATGATATGACAACTAAACCACCGATGTTATCAAACTAGTAAACTACTTTGTCATATATCTCGCTTCTGGCCAGGAGATTTAAAACATGGTTATATTCATAAAATAACAAACGACATCCCAAGCATTGGCATTTGGCACTGCTTTTTGAAGTACCCATTGAGCTGATCGATCATCGCACAACTCCAAAGGCTATGTCAGTCAGACATCGAGATATCACTATAATTATGTGCAGTAACATATTACCTTCATTTTAGAAGCATTCAGTACCTATGTGTTGGGAAGTTTCAGATAACGATAGAGAATTTTTCATGTAAATCAGGACAAAGGAGGACTGACCTGTGATAAGGCCACGACAGAGTTGTCATCGCTGACGGCCTCCTCCACGATGAGGCGGTTGGGCCTGTCCTTGCGGCGCAGGATCGCGGTCGATAAATCATCAGGGCTGCAAACCAAAAAACACTAATTATCGCATAATGTTTGACGCTCAAACTGTAATAAGAATTCAACAAGTTCCTATGCACAACCACTCAGAAAACAAGTTCTTAGGTGATCCTTTCCTAATGATCTAGCAAAATTCGATTATATGAGCTTGGTTTGGAAACTGACATGATGACAAGCCAATTTTGAACAATCGTTTACAATGGATACGCCGATTTACGACCATTAAGACATAGGCAGGTCGGATTTATCGTCGAAATAATATAATATAGACTTACCTTTTATTGTCTGCCATTATAATCAAAAATTAATACAATAATTTACAGAAAATAACTATTTTTACGAAATGCCGAATGAACAATCACTTCACCACTTTAATCCGTGCGTGACGTTGCCGTATTTCATTTGTTCATCGAAATAGAAGTGTTGCCAGCGCTATAACAGTGTCAATGAAATATCAGTAAGTTCCCGCTTACAAACGGAAAGTATCGGTTTTTGAATAACAAAAAATATCTTTTATAGTTATGTTCGAGGTTTGTTTAAGACTATATTTTTTTCTTAATGTTGACAGTGATAAAAAGTGTTGTTTTTTTACTGTCCCAAATTCAAAACTTTTTGGCGCCCAGCTTAGATTAATTAGAGGTTTTTAATCTGAGGCGCCCATTATATAAATGAAGGTAGACCAACATCTTTGAGAGTAACAATATATGATGCTAAATCCATGAACAACATGGTAACAACCTATCGTATTTTTTGGAGTTTTGACGGGAACGCGAAGAATTCAAGGCGTGTCATGAGGCGTTTTCCAAAAAAAAAAAAACCTGGTAATAAAAGTACCCAATAGATGGCGTTAGATGTACCTTGAGGTTTTTCTGTCACTGTCAAGACATGAAAGACAAAAAAATGTAGGTGTGCCTTTTTTTTCTCGTGTCGTCTCGTCTATATTGTTTTCCAAAACGTGTTATTTTGAGCAAATTTTGAGATTGAAAACAACAGTGAAACAACAGTGGATTTTTATGCATATAGTAATCGTGAACGTGCACGATTTCTGGTGAATAATATTATATTTTCACGGTGTTTCTCTTTTTAGAAACCTCTAGTAAAGTCACTAAACTTAAACTTACGTAAACTTACGTAAACTTTGGAGTTGATTGTCACTTATTTTACTTGACTTAGATTATGACTGAGACTTGTATCAATTGTTCAATATTTTACAAGGATTATTATATAAGGTATAAAACTTGACACTGGCTAAATACACGACGTGTGGAATCAAATATGAAAAAAAAAAAAAAAAACAATAACATAAGTTTGGGCGGGCCTCCTGGCTAAGTTGGTAGGTAGCTCATCTGCATAGTGAACAGGAGGTCCTGGTTTCGATTCCCGACCTGGCTGATACTTATGGGGAATTTAAATATTTTCGGTCTGGGTTTCAGTTGACAAGGAATCCTAGTAAGGAGCTACAACCTTTTTACCCGACAACAGCGAGACCAAAATAAGGGTCAAAGAAGTTAACATGTATAGTTACAATCTTCGACCACACCGTTACTATCAAGGAACATAATACCCAATCAAGTGAGTGGTCAAACGCCTAAACTATCAACCACAGAATTTTCCTTATAAATGTCTTTGCTATCAACCATAAAAAAAATATAATGGGTTCATAGCTTATAAGAAATTATAATTTGCCAAATTTGACGTGTCCGTCCTTTCCCCAGTATTTCTCAGCTATTCAACATTATTACAACAAATTCAATTTTTTTTGTTTGTTGCAGAAAGAAACTACGTACGTATTACACAGATGAATATGTTTTATGAAGTACTAGTTGTTACCCGCGACTTCGTTCGCGTGGACCTACAAAAAAAAGTATAGCCTATGTCCGTCTCCGACTCTTAAGCTATATTTATGCAAAAGTTTTGCTTGATCCGCTTGCTTTTGCGTATAGCCGTGACAGCGCGACAAACACCCAGACAAAAAGACCGATAGTCAGAGAGACAGAGTTACTTTAGAATTTATAATATAAGTAAGGATAAGGCAGAGAATTCTCCTTATAAATAAGGTCGGATAAGGATAAACAATTGGATCATTTGGAGGAAGACCTATCAGCCTGAACGTACCTACACTACAAATGACTGACTACTGACTGCCCCGGTGGCTCAGTTGGTAGTGAACCTACCTTCTGTGCTTGGGGGCGTGGGTTTGTTTCCCATCTAGGACAAACATTCATGTGATGAATATTTGTGTTTGTTCTATGTCTGGGTGTTAATATTTATATAAGTATGTATTTAAAAATATCTATGTACGTATATCAGTCTCTGGCAGCCATATTACAAGCTTTGCTTAGTTTGGGGTCAGATGACAGTGTGTGCAAATAAGTCCCAGATATTTATTTATTTAAATAAATATGCAGATATAGATCAGGTAAGTATCTATGAATAATCTACAATATATATAACATAATTATTAAAGATATATTCATATATCTATACTAACTATACAATGGTGATATTATGATCAGGGGCGCCGACTCCGACTCCGAGCACCCATGAGAAAAGAAACCATTTTTTTTTTAAATCTTATAGTTAAATAGTAACATAATGAAATAACATAATTTCACTTTTTTATATAAAAACGCGGAGCATATCAATAAACGCAGAGCGAAATTACAATATACGAGCACCTAAGTGTGTCGCGAAGACCCAGACAATCGGATTTCAATCGGAATCGGATAGTAAGGAAGAGTAAGCAAGTATATATATTTTTTGTATTAAATGAAGAAATTAAAAGAAGCGATTATGATAAGTATGGATTAATAATGACTAGGTGTTGTTTTATAGAAAAGTATCGAATATATGTTTGGTCCTGAATCCTTATCGTGTTCTCTTACGGCTCTTCTCAGCTTCTGTTCCAATCTAGTTTGCTCACGGATCCTTAGCTTCTTTACAGCTTTCATAATAAAGTCCAAAAGTGCCCGTGTTTCTTCTCTAACATCTCTTTTAGCCAAATTGCCGTAATCTCTAACATCAAATACGTAATCTCTGAATTTAACGCCTTGTTCCATCGTGAACAGATTATTCATATCTTCTATAAATGCCTCCAGCTGCGGTGTCTTTTTCTTCATCTCTTGTTGATATCCTCGCATCTCGTCTTTGACCTCGTCTCTACCCATTCTAGATAATTCCCGAAAATGCTTCGCCAGTTTCCTTGTATATGTGAACTCTAGTCTATCGAGTTCCCTGTATACGACTCGGCAGTACTTCGACAGCATTCGCCCAGGGAAGCCCGATAGTAAACCCATCATGCCAGTGACGAAGTCCTCGAAAATATGAGTGCGTCTGAGTTCACTGTTGCCGAGTCCTCCGATGCGGAGTGCACCGTGAATATTATCATTCTTAAAGTCAGTGATATCACCCACTGTCTCCAATAAAGCTGGCTTGCCAGACTCATCAAGTCTACTCCGATCAAATATATCAATTGTATAACTATTACAGATGTTTAATTTAAGAAAAATAATAGCACATGCATATTTTAGACGCGCCATATTTATTTGAAAAATATGGGAGTTACAATGACTGTAAAATAACTATTGCACGGATGGTGGCAGATGTAATTTGATTTTGAAATTAATTAGTTAAATCAAAAATGTCCTTTATTTTTCTCCATGTAATCTACCGCAGCTGATAAAAATGTAATTTGAATGTTATCCATTATTTTCTCGTCTACGTGGTACAAGCGGTGGAATATGGTCCATCGAAATACATGTCTTGTTTTCTCCCCAATATGTTTGATTTCATCTCCGCCGTACCGCTTCAAACGATAAATATAATCGTCCACTTTCATATCATCGACAATTGTGTAAATCGAGTTCATTGCATAAAAGAACTCGTTAATGATGGGGTCTCCTCTCAAAATCATCTTTAGAAAATCTTTTACTTTAGCTTTCAGTATCTTGTCATTGTACTGCGAGTTTTTCTTTAATTTCTTTACGAATTTATCGAGAATTCTTTTGACTGAATATTCGATATTGAGGCTTTGGAGACTTTTCCTCAGCATGGTGAAGTAGCACGGAATTTTTCGCTTTGAAAATCGTGTTAGCAATGTTTGGCAAATAATCACAACAAAATTGTAGAATGGTCCTCTAGGCAGTATGGGAGCTTTTGTCGTAGAAATGTGCTCAAACGTGTAAGGGAAGGGAAAAGTTTCTTCAGATGACGACGCACAACTGCTAGCCTCGTTATTAAATGTATTCCTAGTGCCACATCTCTTGTCTGGGCGACTATATTTTTTAGAAATATTAACAAGGCGAGTCTTTTCATTTTCACTTGTGCTTTCTTCTGGACGTTCATGTTAATTAGAAGTATCAGCCAGCTGATGTTCTGCACTAGTACTTTGACCATAATTTTTATAAGGGTAAGCTCATTTTTTACATTACTTCTTTCTTTTGTACGACTATTTTCTTTAGAATTAATAGCCAGCTGATGTTCTTCACCTTTGCCTTCTTCTGGACTATTATTTCCTTGCGAAGTAACGAACAACTCAATTTGTACACTTGTACAAACTTTCCTTGGAACCTTCGTTTTCAAAATCTTTATAAGCAACAAGTAGCAAATGTTTTACACTAGTGTTATCTTTCGTACTATCATTATCTTCAGAAGCAATAGCTAGGTGATGTTCTTCACTAACGCTTTCTTCACCGTCACCTTTTACGATTCCAAGAAAAACATAAATAATTGCAATTCGTAAACATTTCATAGCCCTGTATTCATATTTACATGTTGTTATCTGAACGACCCTGAAAGAAATCCAGTACATTCCTACACAAACGAGAATTTGTAATGTTTTTTGTAATGAAGGTAAAGAAATAACGATTATATTTGTCGATTATTTGTTTAATACAATATAAGTTACAAACACTACTTAGGAAGTCTAAGTACTTACTTACAATTAGCAATCTACTAGGTACTAATCATAACAACAGAGTAGCTCATTGGTGTTCTTCAGAGTCTAAACGATTTTAATATCTTCCAAATGTTGTAAATGCGTATACCAGACAACCTATGAGGAAGTGGGAAAGTAGCGGACGACAAGGTCAGTCTTCTTATGGGCGAACGCTACCGTGGGTCGGATGACATGTTAAACTGTTGTTTTCGGTTGTTCTTCGTTCAACAGCCGCTAAGCCATGTCGGAGGTCTGCAGGCGGCGTAGAAACTAGCTAATAAAGCTAGTAAAGACTAGCTAGTCGGCCTACACGAAGTTATCTTAGACCATAGAAAAAATATATTATAGCAAGTAGATATAATGTATAATAATATGCTTCTACCTAATTTTTTTCCAATGTTATACTGTCTTATAAGTAAAGTGTAGTTATCGAAAGCAATATTTTTGTATGTCCCTGTGTCTGTTTGTAACATTTTCAGGACTAAATGTTTTTTTTGAAATTTATTTCTCCATAATTAAACATACATAGCATTTTTTTTCTAATTCTGCCAAACTGCTTAGCAGTTTGTAGGCAGAGTGTAACTCACATTGAATAGATTCTAGGTACCTCTTTACGACTGAACCAATATTGATGCAATTTGCCATCGAGGAGCCATCTATTAGCGTAAACTTAGTAGTAAATTACTCTGATATATTTTGGGAGATTGGAACTGGAAAATTCTCCAGATCTTCAAAATTTTGTAGTTCCAGGGGCTCTACATTGGTACAGCCATTTTTTTCAATTAGATACATACAAAGGAAGAAAAAAGTATTGAGTTAATAAAAAAACACTTCTTAATGGAAGTTTATGTCAACGCCTGTTTTCAGTACTTGGTTTCTGTTTCCCAGCCAGGACCTGATATATTTCAGTACCTGAAAGTAACAAGATTAATCTAGAAAGTCAAGTTTTTCAGTGTACTTTTTCAGATGAAGGGTTACAGCAAGGGCAAGTACTACAAGTAATAAACAAGTAATAAACTTGAAGTCGTCCTTGACACGGTTTACGAAGTCAAGTTTTCCTGGATTATACGAGTTTTGCTACGAGTTTCTACTTACCTAAGGTGAAAGTTTTTGACATGAATTTCACTAAGCAGTTCTGCTATTAAAGTGAAGTCCGGATAGTTTTTTTTTTTTTTTGATTTTAGATGAGATTGAATCTCACCTTTTGAGAATAGGGATCCAGGACCCCTATTCAGAGAAATGACATTTTATCTCGGTCACTCTCACTCCCATTAAATTCTAAATTAGAGAGACAGTGACCGAGATAAAATGTCATTTCTCCGAATAGGGTCCCTGGTAGTTTCTGGTTAGCCGTCTTAATGAAGGTGATAGAAATTACCTGCCACGTGCAAATGGTGACTAAAGCTGCCACGAGTGCGTCTCCACTCGCGATGAGAGCACAGCTGAACATCATGGCGTCGAAAGTTGATAGGTTCCATTCTTCGCCCCACCTTGGTGTTTAATTATGGATTACAATTTACAAACAAACAAACAAACTACCATACACCCCAAAAACATTACCCTCCTATTTGGGCAGTCGGGTAAACTGGTTGAGATAACTTGATTACATCACATATTCATATCATATTTATTTTTAGATGTAGTATAATAAATGTAACTACTTAAGTATGTACCTCCGACTGTTTTTTACTTTTTCACGATAAAATGTGCCTTTGGTAACCGGCACTTAGACCTGATAATACATAATCTAATTTAGATTGTATACTTCCTGTTGCCGGAGCTGTCGGATCTGACTTGTTTTGCCATTCATCCGCATTCTTCAGTCTACCCGTTAACATGGCGCATGCATAGGGACGGATTTGATTAAGGCCTCGCTACATGGCCTGCCCTGACATCGTGTGAAAGAGATGGCTATATATAAGTTTCTGGGGGAGCAAAAGGGAGCAGCTATAACCTTAATAGTTTGTTTCTTTTGCTCCCGTGGAATTCAAATCTAGTAATCTAATTTTTTATTTCCCTTTCACACGATGTCAGGTCAGGCCATGTATAGACACCCTTACTTTGCTGTCCTAGGCCTATGGAAGATTGCCCAGCTGGGTCTCGAACATACCAATTTTTCCGTTTTTGTACCGCTAGACTGAAATTTAAAGATTTTCCCACTATTACTAAGAATACAAGAAAATTGTTTCGATTTTTTACCGATTTTTAATTTCTAAACTGGAAACGCATTTGGGTTTATCTATGTTTCACGGGTATTCCCCACCAACTTTGGTAAGTAGTCATTTTCGAGGGAATACCCTTTTATCCTAGTTTTAGGGAACGCCCACAGATGAATAGTGTCATTTTATCTGTGGCCAGGGGCTTACTCCAGTGTTGCCGTATTATACGGCTTTTAGGCACGCTGCGCTTCAAATATACGGTATACGGCAGCACTTCCAAAGCCGTATAATATTTGTATGAAATATACGGCAATCCACGAAAGAGTTATCAAAAACTGCCATTACTGATTTTTCGTGTAACGTAACGCACCGAGTTCCCGGAATTCCCCGTAGAAAAATAATACCCTCTATGAATACGACAAACTTGAGATGTTGGACTAATAAGTGGTTTGTGTTTACATCGTTTTACTGAGCTTAGAGAAGGTGTTACGACGAGTGAGTGGTGATATCTCAGAAACATTACAAAATTAAAGGGTGAAAATGTCGATACTGAGGAAGATAAGAGAAATAAAGATACCATTTCAAGTGAAAATGAGACTTAACTTCTAACCACAATTCAAAATCTATATGGAGACCAGTAAAAAAAGCTAAGAATCATAATTTTGTATACAATTTAATGAAAAGTTAGAACATTTTGAGGCCTAGATACGGCAGCCCCAAAATTGACTTGGAACAACACTGGCTTACTCGGCCTATTGGGAAATTCGCCCCTGCTCATGCATCTGTGACGAAATAACGGGAATTAAGAGGGTCGTTCTGTTTTGGCGCATTCGAAATTTGAAATTGTATAGCTGTCGCTCTGTTTCCCGTGCGTGGGATAGTGAATTTACTTAGCTTTTTGATGAAATTTGCATTTCGGGGGAAAACTGTTGAAATCTTTCGTTTTTTGTGTCAACGGCTTGAATAAATAATAATTGACGCAGATACATACAAATATACTTATATATTTAGTACCTAGGTTAAAACTACCTTTCTTCTTCATAATTGCAATTCGAAAAATTCGCCACCTTAGGTGCCTATAACTATGATGATATAGCTAAATTAAAAAAAAACAACAGCAAAAAAAATTCACGGTGTGGCTAGACAACATATTAAAAAAAAAACCATTAAACTTAGGTGTGGAAATCAGTTGGCGCTTTTTGTATGGTCTATTCCTAAAAAAAAACCATCAAATCGTGGTTAATATCCCGAGAGTATTTCTTTAACTGTAGGTAAATGTTTTCTTTCTTTTTATCTATGAAAAATGCGCTTTGTATTAGACCGCGGCACGCATCTAGTTTCTTAAAAGCTGAATAGTAGTAATATTTAATAGTTAGTTCTTTGGTAGTTTCCTCACCAAGTGGTAGCGAAGCAGGAGGGTGTACAGTCATCATCGTAGAGCAGCGCACTAGTCCCGCCTGTCTCTCTGCTCGTCAGTTCCACGTCGAGTGCTCTCTCGAGCAAGGTTCGCTCGCTTGCCACCCAGTTCAGACCGTCTAAAGCCTATAACAAGACTCGGTTTCATGTTGCAAACCCTTACAATAAAACGAGAACGTGCAGGTTGAGGGCAACTAACAGATTCTCCTTCAATGCTTGGCCCTCTCTAAGCTGAGGCTTTTGTTCAGAAATGGACGATTTTTGGCTGATTATGATGTTAATAACAACTTATACTAGGTATCTTTAGCTCTTCCCCCGGTGGCTCAGTTGGTAGTGAACCTACCTTTTGTGTTTGGGGGCGTGGGTTCGATTCCCATCTAGGAAAAAAATTCATGTGATGAATATTTGTGTTTGTCCTATGTCTGGGTGTTAATATCTATATATGTATGTATTTAAAAATATCTGTGTACGTATATCAGTCTCTGGCAGCCATATTACAAGCTTTGCTTAGTTTGGGGTCAGATAACCGTGTGTGCAAAAATGGCCCAGATATTTATATTTATATTTATAATATGCCATTAAAAAAATAAGTGACAAAGAGATAGCTAAGAGTAGCGGGGAGCCACGCAGAGTTTTGAGTAGTAATCAAATATTATAAATGCGAAAGTTTGTGTGTAAGTATGTAAGTGTGTTTGTTCCCGTTTAACTCTGTAACGGCTGATCGGATTTGGATGAAATTGTATGGGTGTATGTTTGGAGGTAGGTTATTCCCTGGATTAAAACATAGGCTACTTTTTATCCCGAAAAATTTAACCGTTTTTGTAGAATAGTGGGTGAAACCGCGAGGCGCAGCTAGTACTAAGATAACTTTTATATAGAACAAAAACGTGATTTGTTGTTATCATTAATTGACGTCCTACTGGAAGATAAGTCTGGTGCCGAATCAGGACAACAATCGGCCTCCCCTAACGACATATTTATGTATATAGATATAGCTCAGCTTTAGTGACTGATTCATAATTGTTGTTGTAACCTTGATAAACTTACTCTCTCAAAGAACGCAGCCAAGAATTTCGATAGCAATGTTTGCCTCGACTCACTTTCTCCCAAAATTCCTACAAAACATAATGAATATAATTATACCTTCCCTTACTGCTACCAACTACATCATTTTACTTACAAAGGGAGGGTGAAATGTATACAATTCTCCTCATAAGGTTGAGTAGGTAAAAAAGTAGTTTAGTATACATTGTACATATATTTAATACTACTAATACTATTTTTTATTTTATTTATTAATAGACCAACAGCACAAAATCATAATATAAAAATAATCTTAAACAGAAAAATATAGTACAGCCAATAAAAGGTCTAAACATATAACTTAACTTACTATACTATATTAATATACTATACTTACTAAAACTTTTTTTTTTAATGCTATTTTATTTTATGGACTAAGTTTCAATTAAGTAGTCATGTATATTATGTAATAAAACTATTGAGGAACGCTTTTACAGGTTCACATCATCCCGAAAATTAGTTCGGTAGCAAACACTCTAATAAATATACTCTAATCTCAAATATTCCAAACCAGTCTTTATTTTCCCTCTAAACTGCATCAGGTAGTTTAGCTAGTTACCTACTGTTTTTATCCGTTCTCAAGTAACAAGTATCTAGTTAACCTATTTACCTGGGGCCGGAGTGGACAGCTGCCTGCAGACGGCCCTGGGAAGATAACAATCGTGAAATACAATCCGACGTGGCCTAGACTGGCCAGTGAGAATGGCCTCAATACGCCCCAGGCTTATTTTATACAATAAGTATACTCGCTTGGAGAAATGGAAGGTGTTCAGTTTTTTAATCTTCAAAAGGAGGAAATCAATATTCGTGCCCTCGAGCCCGCAAATTCAATAGTAAAAAAATAAAAATTACTGATTATTATTTGCAACTTTTATTTTGTTTAGGGCGCGTTTACTTGACGCGAAAACTTGCGGCTGCCGCGCGGTTCGCTGATTGCAAGGAATTTGAATATAGTGGCCTGGTAAATAGAGTTCAAATTAAGTATTTAGTTATTTACTTAAATAAAAAAAGTCCCGACTGCATGATAATCATACACACTGAAATACGCGGCTACCGCGCGGCAACCGCAAGAAAGTTTTCGCGTTGCCTATCTGAGCCCTTAGATAACATTCAAGATGTACTTATTTATAATTCTTATGAACAATATGGTCATCTACCTAACGAAAAATCCAACACACTAGCAGAACATTGTCTGCTTGCTAGTAGGTACCTACCTTAATTTAGGCACGCATGCAATTCGGCATGTTGCGAGGGGACCAGCCATAGACTTTACTTCTTGAAAATCATCGTTTCTAAAAAGCATTACAAAATTAGATTCAGGTAGCTTCATTCAAAAATTTAAAAAAATGCCAATTGCGTATAAAGACACGCATATAATTCTACATTCCTAGCCTCCAAGTTGGTAGCGCGTCTGCTATATTTATGTGCTGCCCGGCAGGCTTATCCCGTCACTCTGAAAGCGACAGTAATAGTGCGCGAGCGGGACCGCGCATGGTGCGACTAAGTTGCTACGAGCGGGATGGCATGCTCTCGCAATCAGAATCACGAACGTTTCTAAGTTAGAGGATAAGCCTGCAGATTCGATTTCTGTCCGGGCAGATAACTATTTGAATGAAGAATTTAAGCTTCTGCTCTGGGTCTGGGTGCTAGCTGTCCATGTTTTTGAGTGTGCTCTATCAATGGCATTCTTGACACAAAGAAACCTAGTGGGGACGTATAAGTAAAGAAAGATTTTTTTATTAGAGTTCCGTAAAAAATAATTGATAGATATCATTCTCAGATCGTGATTTCTCATGAACTGAATTTGACTTTTAATCAAAAATAAAATCCTCCTAATATTGTGGTTTTTTGAGGGAGACACCAAATGCCTAATATAAATATAAAATGATATAAATTATATTGTTAAAAATTGTAGCAAGTTGACGAGTCCATAATGGAAGCATTCTTAACTTTTTTATATTTTGTAATTGTTATGAATGCAACTGTATGACAATAAATAATATTCATTCATTCAGTATGCTTGAATGAAGCTCATTGGACTAACCCAAATGCCAATAAGAACGGCATTCCAACTAACACAACAACGTACTTTTTATTATGTAGTTCATAGACCGGTAGAGATAACTTTTGCTAAGATAATAATCCGCACACCTCATCGGCCTAATCACCTTTTGAGGGCTGACCGATATCCCAGCAGTGGGATACTTAAAGGCTGATGCAGCCAATAATGTTTATTGTTTATTGAGCGATTGATAGAACGACCTCCTCCTAGACCGAATATCTTGTAGTACTACTAAAAGTTTACAACTAGGCATATCAAGCCAATGGTTTATTGTCTTGTATACTATGCCTTACCTTCCATGAACATAATGCGCGTAATACTCTTCCTGAAACACAACCAGAGACAAGCCCACTCTAGTGCACAGCTTCGGAAGGTCACCCGCCGGTGAGGCCCCGAACCTCTCGACTAGCCAGCTGGTAATCAGGACGACGCTGTACGAACACCACCAGGCTATGGAAGCTACTGCCCAGCTGTACGCCTGGCTTGGCGGGAGGTTAGACTGCCATGGGGTCATTAACTGAAAAAAATCACAAAACCGTAAACATTAGTTTCTGTTTTAGATTTTAGTGGTGGTTTACTACATTACTATTAGTACTCACGGGATATTTACCACGATTTTTATTTTTGTTGAGTTCCCGATATTTCGGCATAGTTGCATACGCCATGTGCACGGATAGACTGAAACCCGTGAACATGGCCGAAATATCGAACAGCTGTTTTTTTTTTTATTATTTATACTTCACTAAACGTTGTTCATAATTGACCGAGCGAAGCGAAGGTCCCAGTAAACTCTGAGTTTACTGGGACAAATCGGCATTTGTATTTATGTTTGTATGTTTGTGTGTATATTTGTCCGATGATAACTTGCGAACCGTTGATCCGATCTTCATGAAATTTTGTAGGCGAGTAGTTTTTTCAGTATAATTTTTAAGTTTGAATATAAGCTGAATCGGTCCAGGGGTTGTGAAGATATAGGGATTGCGAGGTCTCAGTTCGCCGCGAACTACTAGTGATGAGTACTATGAGATTACATTATAACTGAATGCGACATTAAAACAATCCCTTTATAATTATAATCTACTTATGGTAAAAAATAACGCCTGTCTGTGATACCTCAATCGTATTGATAGACATATGAACCTAGGTAGCTAAAGTAAATGGTAGGCGCCTTTCAGAGATAAACACACGAGCAGATTTGATAAAAAGGCTCTGATTAACGAGAGTACACTTAGTATAGTCTCTTTAGATAAATGTAAACTTTCGCATTTACTTATTTACTTACTCCGCTGGCGCAGTAACAGTGAGTAGGTCTTGGCCGACACGAGAGAATGCCATTAATTCTGGTCTCACGCTGTCTCTTCCAGTTGGCGACTTTCAGCTCGCGCAGGTCCAACTCTACGCTATCTTTACGGCCCATTATCCAACAAGTTTATTATTAAAAGAAAAGAAAACCGACTGCAAAATGTAGTCCACTTCAAGCATAAAGAGGAATACAACGACAACTAACTCTTCAAAATCGGCCAAGCCATTTAGGCTACAAGTGGTAATATAGTAATAAACAAACATACATTATATTATTGCATGCTGTCTTCACCTGTAAGTATTGTGACATTTAGTTCTATTTTATTTGCGTACATTTTTGACATTGTATTGGTGTCCACAGTGTAGGTGAACCTAAATAAATACATACACCCAAAAAACATTACCCTCTTTCTAGGGCAGTCGGGTAAAAATAAGGTCTGGGATTGCTTACGTCACCGTCTGCCAGCTTCTGAGAAAATACTTACGTGTAGGAGCAGTAATGTCCCTGAGACTGTGAACCCTGGACAAGCTCTTCTCATGGTTTGCATCTGACTCCATTCCCTCGCCAGGGTTGTGGCTTTCCAACTTTCATTAACAGCAGTCGAAATGTCTGTGGTTAGGTCAATTTAAATTCCTCTACTAAGATTTATAGTGGACTGTGGACACAACATCAGTTACGTAGACTGACGAGTATATAAAAAAAAAATATGCAATCGAATCAAAGATACATTACAAAATATTGGAGCCGGGTATGTCCTAAAACTGCGACCAAACCACAAGAGGATGGGCAGCGGCGTCCTCTTAGCAAACTGTGAACATTCTCTGATTTCCAAGCGTGGCTGCCAAGCGTGGCAGTGGACCTACTTCGTTCGTTCGTAGTGGACATCTATAAGAGCTGAAGAAGAACCAGAACCTTGAAGCAGGCTCGTAGAAAAATTTACCTCTTTAGAACTCACAGCTCCTCGGGTGGCTCAAAATTTATTCAGAAATAAGCGCTTACAATTGGCCAGCTCGAAAAGCCGAACATAGGCGATAGAGTTGACGAGAGTTTGCTACATAGATTTAGCATGTTTGCTATGTCGTGCTAAATATTTTCGTGAAGGTGAGCCAATTAGTTACGAACTGTCTACTGGTTTTATAGTCTATGATCAAAATGGCCAAAATGGGAGAAGCCTTTGTTGAGCAGTAGACGTCTTGTGGCTGATGGTGATGATGAGGACCAAGATGGTTCGTGGTACGGATCTCGATATCACATTCTTGTAACTTGTAATTAAAAATAATTCCACATTTGGGGTTTCTTAAAATAAGGTTGGAAAAAATTATATGTGACAGTGAAATTTAGACATTTTGATATTAGCCTTGTTGTGCTGTAAGCATCGTAAGTTACCTACATATAGATAGTTACGTTGTACTGATATTGTTATATCCAGTAAGTAGTACTGGGTATTTTAAAATAATAAATAAAAAGTACTGGGTTAAAAACTACTACTACTAAAAGTACGTTTTGATCATGAAATATGGTGTTGGTACACAAAAAGTGCATACTTACCTTTCACCACAGGTGGGTTATATTCGTTCCAGTTTATTAAAAAAATATCGCAAGTGCACTGCTTCCAATTTATCCAGGCTATTTTCAAAACCTACAAAAAAAAAAACATGAAAATTGAATTAATAAAAAAAATATGTTTAACGTTAATAACTTTCTGGTTTTAAAACCTATTTTGAATTTTAAAAATCTGACAAAGAAAATTCTAAAAATAAATTTATAAAATTCGTTTTCTCTAAAAAAATGTTAGGTTAAAAAGGTTAGGTTAGATGGTAATTATTCCTAGTAAAATATAAGGTTACCTTCAAAGAAACAGCAGAGAAGAGAAGGTCCCTTATATATTTTTCTTCGGCCCGAGATAGAGGCAGCGTCATGCCGAGAGTGCCAGCTTCTGCTGCTAACGCGTGGAGGGTTGCCAGAAGTGACCCCTAAAAATATGTACTAGCAATAAAATATATCCGACCGCAAAATGTATAGCTTATAACGCAGAGGAATCTAACGATATACTATAACTTTATACTACAGGAAAGACAAATATGAGTTTTGGCGGGAACGTGAAGAAATCATGTCGCGTCATTATATTATTTTCCAAAACTTGTGTTATTTCGAGTGTTAATATGTAAAAACGGTGAATTATTACCCGTTAAGTGTTCGTGAACATGCACGAGTGTTGGTGAATGGTATAAAGTCGTGAAACGTGAATTTTCATGTTGTTTCCAAAACTCCAGAGAAGGCTCTAGTAAAGTTTTCACCACTTTACTGGGGCATGACTTGGACTTGACCGTGACTTGCTTTGCTTGCCTTTGACCGTGACTATGACTTGTTTGATAATATCTAACAAAACCTGAGAATATACATGTATACTTGACACTGGCAAATGCATAAGACGTGCGACGCCAAAATCCTCCTAGGAGGAAAGTGAAAAAAAAAAAAAAGACAAATATAAATACTTACATACACCCCAACCCTCCTTCTTGGGCAGTCGGGTAAAAATAGGGTAAGTACATTTCAATATACTCACGGGATGTGTACCATGATTTTCATTACTGTATGATGTCTTTTGCTTGAATACCTTTTTGAGAATTTAGTAGATACTAATTTAAATTCCTCCGACTTATAATGTCTAACACGAAAAATTTACAAACGGATAAATACATTATGGCAAATGTATGCCTTTAGCTTCGTTCGGCTTGATAATATTAGATAAATTAATTGACTTGATAAAAAATTGGGGGAATTGTGTATCTGCAACATGTACAATTAATGGTAACTACCACAGAATCAGAATAAATAATAGTACAACTCAGAAGAAAGTGAATCTTATAGTACGCGCAGCCGAGCATAACTAAGCGTCGTAAATTCTCCTCAGGCGCTCTAAACATACGAGCACGCGACAGTGTATATTATACAGTCTCTTACATCTAAATGCCGCCTTCTGCGAAAAGATACTACACATTCTAAATATGCGCTACACGTTTTTTGTTCGCAATGACAGTATTCCCGCTGTCCCTATTAATCGAGAGATAGCACTGGTATAACATAGTTACTACCGATATTCTCTTGTCAACGCCAAAAACTTCGTCCTCTTAACTCATACATCTATACCTACCTAAAAATATTTTTATAGAGCAACTCAATTCTGGCTAAGACTGAACTAGAAACGATCATTAGTTTTAAAAGGTGTTCAAAAATCAAACCACTCAGATAGCGACAGCGCCCCACTCTCCCCGTGAGGGGAGCGAACGATCATCGAGGGCTGGTGATGAGACCATCACCGCCCGCCTCACGCTCAGGGCGCCGCGCCACGTCTCATCAACGTGGTTTGGCGAGACTCACATATTGTGTCTGTCTTGGGAAGAGCTTACTATAGAAATGATCCTATGAAGTAAGGTCTTGCTGAACGAACACGCCTCGAAAACGTACGTTGTTTGCTGGATAATCTCGTTATCGCGATTCATGATTCCGCTGCTCGATGTTGTGAGCCATCTAGTGATATAATTGAGAACTAACATGAGCGAGCGCCTTGCGCGCTGCGCAAGCGCATGACGTCATTGAATCAGAAACGAAGAAGTCTTGAGTACCGTGAATAAATGACTCACTGTCACCACATGTTACAAAAATTATAAAAATCGTGCGGACAAATCTATTTTTATAACTTTTACTCCAATATATACAGGGCCGGCCTGGGCCCCTATTCGGAGAAATGACATTTTATCTCGGTCACTCTCACTCCCATTAAATTCTAAATTAGAGAGACAGTGACCGAGATAATCTCGAGCGCACAGGAGCGCACAGGAGCGCACAGGCGCATCTCGGGTCCCTGATTGTTGGTATCTCGTATAAAAATTACAGAGTAGTAATATATTTTTTTATCATTTGATATCTTTAGAATACCATTGTCAATGTTCAATAGCAATTCTCATGTTATTTTTTTTTTTTATTTTGGCTACGGAGAAGGAAAAAGAAATTTTTCCTTGTCCTTCGTCTTTTTTTAAATTTCATTAAGTATTGTAATTTTTATATGAAACTAGCTGTTACAGGCGACTTCGTTCACGTGAACCTACAAAAAAAGGAGCCTATGTCCGTCTCCGATCCTTAAGCTATACAATATATGCAACAATTCAGGGCCCCTATTCGGAGAAATGACATTTTTATCTCTCTCTCACTCACTCCCATTAAATTTTAAATTAGAGAGACAGTCACCGAGATAATCTCGAGCGCACAGGAATAGAGTCCCAGGTCGATCCGCTCAGCCGTGAAAACGCGACAAACACCCAGGCAGAGAGACAGATAGACAGAGACAGACAGAGAGACTTTGGCATATAATATTAGTTAGGATAATGTTGAAAAAGTGCAAATGAAATAGCGAGAATCAGGGAAGCCCGCCCTTAATTAACGATATGTCTGTATCAAAGTGGAACAAAAGTTAAGTATGATAAAGGAAAGGGTAGATACTCGAGAGAGGTTTTACGATATTTCAAAAGCACGATGTATATATATTCTCAGTATACTTTAAGCCCTGTACAGGGTGTTACGACGGCGATTATACTTTAGGATAACATACATAGCGTGTACCAAAGATCCTATCCTAAAATCACGAGAAAATTCAGCGGTTCCCTATGAGCAGGGGCGTAGCTATACGGGGCCCCCGGGCTACAGGGGCCCCGAACGTTGTTTCTTTGAAAACAGTGACCTTACATTTGGGCCCCCCAACAAATTTTGATACGGGGCCCTTCTATGGCAAGCTACCCCACTGCCTATGAGATTAATATAAATTGGCCGTTCCATATACATTTCGTCGATGGTAAATGAAATTTTACCATGGAACAACTTACAAAATATAGCGTGTCAGCTGCGGCGCCCGCCAGCATCGGGCCCAAAGAGTAATGCTGGCCTCCCCTGCGGAGCGTCCCACGCCACTGCACCAGAGCGTACAGGGTCAGGAAGGCTCCTAGGGCTCCACCCCAAACCTACACACATTTTATAAATGTTTATTTCATTCGAAATGGTATCCTTAATTTTCTATACGCTTTTCTTACCGGGAAAAGTACTTATTTCTAGGGTTCTGTAGCGTAAAAAAGCCCCTTTAGTTTTGCCCGTCCGTCCGTTTATATATTACGATAAAATTAATAACTAAAAGAAAAAAAGAAAAAAAAACTTGTAAGTAGTTGTGTAATATATTATTGGCATCGGCAACGGTATCCCCTATTTGTAGTAAGAGTCTAACAAGTCTAAGAGTCTAAGAGTCTAAGAGTCTAACTAAAAGGGGAACTCTGGATTCTACCTAAACAAGCCCGGGGAGGATGAGAGCGTCAAGTGGCAGACACTGTTGTAGGCGGAGACGTCTCAGGACAGCTCGTAGCTGTCCCGATAAGAGCTGACGCACGGTGCTGAGGACTCCGGTGCGTTCGATTGGAGATCCCGGAAACCACGATCAATCACCAAGGTAGGCCACTGGAGGGGTTTCAGTAGGTATAATCCCACATAACCCGGCTGCACCCAAAAGCAGTCGAAAAACTTGTGAAGATTTCCCCCTCGTTAAAAAAAGGCTATCAATTTTGTGTATAGATAAACTAGACTAATTTAAGAAAATACGAAGAAGTCAATCCATTCAATATTTACTGACCTCAAGTCCTCGGACCACCGCTGCGCTGGGCATCATGTGTTCTACCTTCAAGGTGGTGGTAACAGAGCTTTGATGACCTGCCGAGGCATATTGACCTTCTATCGCTATCTGTAGACGAAGGGAACCATTCGCATGCTTGTCTCTTTCTAACCTGCAAAACAGATAATATACAAATTGAATAGTTGTTAAGTGCACGTCATGGCAAGCGTGTGGTGGGGTTCCGTATGTACCATCATCACTGGCAGATTTATTAGCGTGCAAAGATATTTTTGCACTTTTTCGCAAAATACTTTGTTTGACTCTAGATATATCACTGCAGGCATACAGGGAATCCTAGTGGGGATCTCTGAATGTGCCGTTGTATACCATCACCTTACCTGAGACGTACGAACATCGTCCTCAAGTAAACAGTATACGTGGCGTTTGACGTTGTAGACCGAGCGCTGTGAACCATAAAATACCGGCTGAACCAACCGCTTGGCCACGATCCTTTCTGAAACAAATAACTCTATAGAATACAATATAATGACTGACCGCTAAATTCACTGAAAGTATAGAGCCATACTTAAAGAAAAATGTTGTCCATGGTAGAAACTGTTTCAACGTCAAATATTATTAAAAACAAATAGTTGTTTTGCCAATACACAAACCACAAACCTTGGACGAAAATGGTGCTAAATCCATACCACAAACACATCTCAATGACAGCTTTTTCTAAGCTTTGTCTCAACTTCCTACGACCCGCGACTTTAAACATTTGAAAGTTTGACCCGCGACTTTTCAAAGGTTGCCTACCTCTGCTGTAAACAGTAAGTATTTAAAAAAAAATGTAACTATGCCATAGGCTTCTACTCTATGTTCCTGTCATACCTTATCTATTTCGGTAAAAAAGTCACTCGGTAACATAGTATTTATATTCTCTTTGACTCGGTACAATGCATATTGCGTGATTTTAAGTACATAAATATTTAATAGTGTCTTGTCTGAGTAGCTCTGACCTTTGATTGAAGCTCAATAATAGACATGACATTAAAATCGGTGGGTAGATATCAGATGCCACAGGTGACTTCAGGGTCAAGGAAAAAACCGGACAATTGCGAGTCTGACTAGCACACTGAGGCTTCCGAACAAACTTAACTTTGTAGTTGAAAAAAATATATCCGATACATGTCACGGTAATCTCCAACTATAAACAATTTTTTTAACGTAATATAAGTACAAATTAATGTTTTTCAGATTAATTTTTTGGGAGAGGCTTATGTCCAGCAGTCGTCTATTATACCCACTTATTATTATTATTAATAGGCTGATGATGATGAGATTTATTCGTGTAAGACCCTGCTTCTTGTCAAATTTCATGATTCAGTCAGAGGAAATTACCCTAAGCTATAGATATATGGCCTATATGGCCCGCGTGAAGCTTGAGAGCTGACATTAGCACAAAAAAAAAGGATACTTTTTTACCATACAATTTTTTTAAATTGTTTGTGGTGAAGTTATTAAGTTTTGTAAAAAGTAATACGTTGGGAATGATGTAGGAAACATGCCTATAAGGGTTCCTTTTTTTCATTTTGAGGTACAGAACCCTAAAAACGGTTTTGCTATGATTTCTCTGTTGTTTTTACACGTTGCCCGTGGCGCTTGCCCCAGGTTTGAAAGGGGGCGAACGAGCGCCGGTATACAATTTTGTCCACCATAATTATCCCGCAAGAACGAGACGGATGTATCCATATTCTAGGTTTGTCACGTTGACGCGAAGACAAAACGGCTCATAATAAACTTTATTGCGGCGCCAGTGCTAGGCTTGCTGGTTGTCTACAACCAGCATTACGCCGAATATTTGCCGATTGGGATCGGTTTCGTGCCAAACCATACGTATTGATTATGATATTGTAATTTTTTTTTTATTTTGTGTACTTATGTGTTTGATTTCTGTATAAGCACTATAACTTTTCTAAAAAATGTAATCAAACAAGATTCATTCGTTTTGTCATAATAAGGTAAAGGGTTAGAAATCGATAAAGATACAGGAAGAAATGTGATTTACCTGCACGTTATACCCATTTGGCTTGATAAAGAAAACTGGAAGGGGTTTATATTCTCCATCGGCCAGAACATAAGGAGATAAAGTTTCATTTAGTTCGGACAAACTGAACTTTGATAAGTTGAAATTGCAATCAACCCTGTGAACAAGTAATTTCTAACTATGAAAACTGACGTGGTTTTGAAACATTTTGATTTAATAAAACGGGAATACTCACGTTTAGTTGACTCGGTTATTCCCACTGTAGTTTAGAACACATTTAGTGACCTTACGTGAGTATTCCCGTGTTATTAATTAATCAAAACAAGTAAAATCATTATAAGAAAAACACAATACCCGACTACAAAATGTAGCCTATGTCACTCCAGACGTAAACAGGAATCCAACGACACCTCACTCGTCAAATTCGGTCAAGTTTTTTAGGCTACAAAAGGTACTATATATACACAAACATATATACATCCCAAAAACATTAACCTCCTTTTTGGTACTCGGGTAAAAACTGTTATCCATTACTAAGACAATATGCTAGAGCTTTTTAATGCAACTGAGTAACGAGATGAGCTGTCTCTCGCCTAACGGTAAGCGTTACCGATTCATAATGAAATTTGTAATCTGTGATCAGAACAAACAGTTTTTTAATCTTTCACGGATTGTTGCTATGTCTAGTTTGGAAACGAAATACATAAATAACATATTTTTATTTATTTTTTCGAGTATAATGCAAACATTAAATTATAATAACAAAATATAATAATTATAAAATATAACAATATATTATATAATTATAATAATATAATCCCGACTATATGAAAGAAAACACATTTTCTGTGGTACGGAACCGTTAGTGCGCGAATGCGACTCGCACATGGACGGTTTTTTAAAGTGCATCCCTCGTATCGTTTGTACTTACGTAAAATCATCTCCTATCCTAATAGTCAATGGTAATTGACATTGGTCCTTTTGCTCATCAGGATTGTTGATCATCATTCCTCCATTGGCGGTGAAAATAACCACGACGAGAATTATTTTTCCCTGAAATTCAGACTAGTTAACTTATTTCGCGTGTTTTTTTTTTGTGGAAAAAAATATTTGTCTAATTTTTTGGTACTGTACGCTGATCAAAATGAGTCCAAACTCCACCAATCTACTGTTAGTTACCGAGGAGTTCCTACTTACACCTTCCGTATCCATCATCAGATTATATAATATTGTACTGTCATCGGAACTTGACAGGCATGAAAACTTTCAACTCAATTGAACAACGGGAACAGGGACCCTATTCCTGTGCGCTCGAGATTATCTCGGTGACTGTCTCTCTAATTTAAAATTTAATGGGAGTGAGTGAGAGAGAGATAAAAATGTCATTTCTCCGAATAGGGGCCCTGGTCTAAAATTCACTTGCAAGGTTTGACCTTAACATACATACATACAAACATAAAACCTTGTTAATTCTACGGAAGTACCTATTTATCTGTGTAACTGCTGACTGACACGCACAGCAAGAAATCGGTGGGTCCAGAAGCAGGTTTAAAAAATATATTTATAACAAAGGATTGGTTTGCAAAGAAAATTCAAAATTTTGTGGAAGAGACCTTCAACGTTCTTTGCGTAATCCAACTCTTTCCCCTTTATTTATGGGTATAATCATATAGAGGGGCATAATCCCCTCCTCTGGTAGGCGGCATAGGGAACGCTCACCGTTAACTAAGAGGACGTTGCTGCCCGTCCCCTGCATTTTTTTTTTTTTGGTTTGGTAATCTAGTATTGTATGGTGGGAAAACATGATTACATGACATTTTCTCGATAAAAAAATACCATAGAAAAGACCTCGATTTACACACATTTTTCGCGCTCGAAATCCCTAGTGTATATTCAAGTGATTATTACACTAATAGTGAGGTAATAATAATATCTAGGTTTGCATGGAACAGAATTTAGATCGATTTCCTGGGTTTAGATGTAATTAGCAATTATCTTATTTTTTGAGTAGCGCGCTCTAAAGCCATCTTTTCATCTGTATAGCGCTATCTTTCTCTCGAAATATCCTCTAGTACTTCATTCATTCTAATTTCACTACTTTAATAACCTTATTGTCTTTGGTGTGAATTTCGTTACCTTTCCCCGCGGCAGGCTCATTTCTCCAGGGGCAGTGTCATTCACAAGAAGTGGAGGCAAACCTGTAAAATAAAAACTTATTCATCTGTGGGTGGCAAGTAATTTAGTAGCAACGAGTAGCTATGTCCGAACAATAGGAATTCTCTCGAGTTTCTTGAATAAATTACTCAGTCCGAGAAATCACAGAACCTGTGTGAAGCTAAGTTGAGTTAAAATGTGTCTTATTATTTTTTTCTCTTTCCTTCTAAGAGGATTTCGGCGTCGCACGTCTTATGCATTTGCCAGTGTCAAGTAAACTTATATATTTTCAAGTTTTGTTAAATATTATCAAACAAGTCATAGTCACAGTCAAAAGCGAGCAAAGCAAGTCACGATCAAGTCCAAGTCAAGCCCCAGTAAAGTGGTGAAAACTTTACTAGAGCCTTCTATTGAGTTTTGGAAACGACACGAAAATTCACGTTTCACGATATTATACCATTCACCAACACTCGTGCATGTTCACGAACACTTAACGGGTAAAAATTCGCCGTTTTTACACATTAACACTCGAAATAGCACAAGTTTTGGAAAATAATAAAATGACGCGACATGAATTCTTCACGTTCCCGCCAAAACTCGCGTGTCTTAATATAAGATGTTATTTTTCGTTTCGTTCGTGTTTTGTTTATTTTGATTTTTCCTTAAAAAATAGATTGGTTACGATCCATTTCAATCTATACCAGCCAACGACAGAATTCTCCTTATAAATAACAGCCAACACATACCGATGGATTCTCGCCGCGCGCCATAATTCTCGTCGCTAACGTCTCGTGGAAATCTCAAGCACCACAATGAACGACAATCAGCCATTTGCATTCACCGGTTGCCCCCAACTTATAATATTTTCGGTCCACCTTGTGGGAGGCCTACCTATGCTGCGTCTCCCGCTCTTTATTCGCAATTACTAGTTAATTGTAAAAGTGACACTCTACATTCCAATAAATATGTAGTCGATGCTCTAGAGACACAGACGTACCTACTGTTATACTAATTAATACGTCTGTGTCTAGGACAGTGTTTTTCAGTCCCCACATTTCAAACACCAAGCGTTTAGCTTTTAATGCCGCCGGCGATGACCGCTTTCACATCTAAACTAATTAGTGCGAAAGTGACAGAGCGAACACTCTCACAATTTTGCACGCGTTGTAGTTTTTTTTTTTTTTTTTTTTTCACGTTTTTGTTTTGCGTTTTACTAGTAGGTATTTATCGTACTTTTGCAAAGTAACGATAAACGTAAGGTAACTATTTATTTAATTGTATCTCGGAGTGAGTTTACTGTATTTTTAGTACTGTTTATTCTGTGGGAGTCATACCGGTTGGTCAAATATTAAAGTTGGTTTTGCATTTTAATTCAACGAAATGCTTACTTTTCTAAACTATTTACTGCGCTACGAAAATAGAGTGAAGGTTGTATGATAAGGACGTGGGATTCATTCCCGAGGGAAATACATGGTAGTTGAAGGTAGTTCTTATTTACGACGTGCCTTAGTGACATGGGACCATGTTTATTTTTTCTATCTATGGAAACTTTCGGTCTTCTATCGTTATCATAGTCATAATTATCACAGTCGTATACAGGGTTACATAAAAATAATGAACTAAGCCGAAAGTAAGAGCTGAATAATGAACAACTTACATAATGACTGCTTAATAACTCATCGCAACAACTGAATAATGAATAACTTACACTATGGGACCAACCTTTCGTTGAGTGTGAAGACATTTTTCATTGTCTCTGTTATTCTTTACCCGACTGCCCAAGAAATAAGGTAACGTTTTTGGGGTGTATGTAAGTAGGTATGTATATTTGTGTGTTCATATAGCCTCCTGTAGCCTAAACGGCTTGACCGACTTTGACGAGTGAGGTGTCGTTGGATTCCTCTTTTCGTCCTAAGAGCTAAAGGCTACATTTTGTAGTCAGGTATTTTGTTTTTCTTTTAATAATATTAAAATAAAAACCAACCAACCAACTTACCAACCAAAACTTACCAACCATCAACTAACCAACCAATACTCAATACTCAATAATTTATTGCGACATACATAAAGGTCTTAAATAACATGTTTTGGGTTTAGTGATACATATGACCCTATTAGGGTATGGCAACAGTTGGTGCGGAGCGGTCCATTTGTATATTGTCAAAACTATCTTTAAAAAATTCTTCAAGAGTGTAATAGCATTTGGATTCCAGGATGCACTTTAGATTTTTAATAAAACAATTGCCAACCAACCAGCAACCAGCGTCCAACCAACCAACCTACCAACCTGGCCTTAGAAGGGCTGAACAAGGCACCGAGCGAGTGAATCTTGCTCGAGAGAGCGTTCTAACAAGACGACGAGTACTATTTGCGAATTCTTGGTTGGTTCCGTAGTAAAATTAGTAAATGTTGTACAAAACGATGAATACAATTAGCTTCTTTCGACTGAATACTACTTTTTCCTGTAACCACTAATAAATATGTTTACACTTCGCTATAATTATAACTAAAATATCGACACGATCCAGACATACAGACACATTTACTGCAAACCCATCTACCGGTTTCATTGTTGTCGGTTAAAATATAGAATTTGTAATCGCGAATATTATCGAAGTTTGAAAAAAAAAAATTTAAGAAGGAAAAGACAAAGATGAAAATAAATAAAACCTCTACTAATATGTCGTTTGTATGACATACGTCATAATCCGCCACTTCCGCCAAAACAGGAAATCGTTGATTACCATTCCAGCCTTTATAAATGCAGAAGTGTGTTTGTTGGTTTGTTTATTCCTCTTTCACGCAAAGGATCGACCTGATTTTTTGTATAGGTAAATTTTAAGGGCCGGAGAGTGACATAGGCAACATTTTAATCCGGAAAAATATACGGTTCCTGAGGGACTTTTCACGTGGGTGAAACCGCGGAAAATAGCTAGTAAAGCTATATAGAAAAGTGACTTATCAACGAGTTTGTTTGCAGCTTTACCATAAACGTACCTTCAGGAGCCAGTTTTGGTTGCAACCAAAGTCTACAAGGGCCTCCTAAATCGCTCGTGTAAAAGTTCTTTACGCATTCATTGGCTAGGGTGCGACACATCCGAGAATCGCCTCTCTGAAATGTAACTTTTGATTATTATTAATAAATCAATACTTTTTTACTGAGCATTGTTATCTAAAAAACAAGAAATAGCAATTTCGCATACGTGAGAATTCAGAATTTATTTAAAAATACTTAAAATTGTGCTACACATAACAGTTTGTTTTAGTTTGTATGTATTTTTTAAGTTAATAAAGTAAAAGTTAAAAGTAAGAATATTACAAAATCACTTACAGTGCACAAATATTCATGCTTGACCACGTCCAGCAGTTCCAGTGGGTGCAGCATCTTTTCCGCGTAAGTGGGCCTTACATTCACGTAGGTCTTCGGCACGCAGGTCCCTCTTACCACCACCTGACGGTTTCGCTAAGTTAGTTAGTAAGTACTTACCCCCGAATACTGAAACGTTTGTTAACTTTGACTACAGATTAATTCTAATGCTGCCTTTGTCTGGCACTAAGCAAATGACAAAGAAAGCAATAGACTTAATCTGTCGTCAAAGTTAACAAACGTTTCAGTATTCGGGGGTTAGTCTGCCTTTTGTGGAGCAGCGGGCTTATCCCGTAACTCTGAAAGCGATAGTGATAGTGCGCGAGCGGGGCCGCGCATAGTTCGACAAACTTGGTACGAGCGGGATAGCATGCTTTCGCAATCAGAATCACGAACGTTCCAAAGTTAGAGGATAAGCCCGCTGGTCCCGGTTTCGATTCCAGTCGGGCATATATTTAGTAATAAAATTTATTATTCTGATCCAAGACAGGTTTATGTGTACCTAATCATGTCATGGTGAAATGAAAACCTTGTACCATCTATAAAGCTTATTTTCCTTGTACCATAGATAAAATACAGAAGAAGATGAACATGTTCAAAGAACGATGCGTAACCCGATGTGTTACTACACATCGCGTAATATTGAAGTAAGATGTCGCTCCGTGTAAGTTAATTTGCTTACTTATATAACTTAACTTTTTCTTTCAACTACAAGAATCCGGGAATCAGGTTAATCCTCAAAACCATAATTCGGTATTGGTTGAAGATGAAGCGACGATGTGGGCGAAGATGAAGCACGCACACCTACAAGATACCTTCACTCTGACCTTGAAAAGCCCTATAGATTATATCTCTCAGGAAACAAGGAGGCTGGCAGTTTGCCACTTCTTGGCTTTACGGATTAGAAACGTAGATTTTAAAGGGTTTGTACGTATCCAAGAGAAATCTACAGTGTTAGGATGGTAGTGGGCTGTCTTTTATCTTGTCTGCGTAGCAAAAAGGGGATGGTGGGATAAGGACGTGTAGCTCAATGCACATTCTCCGAAATAAACCCTTACGGCGGAGTTCCAAGCTACCAAGTTACTACTGGTTACCCCATTGTTTATTGTAGGTACCTCCCAAAGTTCACTATAACACCACAATTCTCTAAAGGGGATTCCCACATGCAAACTCGTAATTAATGTTAACCGTCTAATTTTAGTATACCATATTAATTTTGCTACTACGACTTAGTACTGTCATAGATAAAATTATATTATTTGGTACTGTTGTTAAAGACGACATCAGAACTAAGTCGTATTATACTACTTTTTCATTCATGTTCATTATTGATTTTTCATATTATTTTTTTTCGTAAATTGCGAAAAGTAGTCTGTTACTTATTCTTTTTAGATATAGTATAATGACAATAGAAATATACTTAACAACAAAACCCAAAAACGCAAAAAAATACAAAATGGGAATGCTAGCAAACAATTTCTCAAATTTCGAACCTAATATTGCCATGCAAAAATATATAAAAGTAATGCTTCGGCTTCTGATTCTGTAAACTGAATGTTTTGTACGTATTTTGTTAATAAATACGTGAAATGATACATTTTGTTCTTTATTATTAATTAAGCTCCCTGAATCAAGGAATTTTGAAGATGTTTTAGAGAATTTTAGAAATGATTAATTAATGAAGAAAATAGGGAAAAACTAAAATTAAAAGTGGAAACACTGCCTGCTGCGCTTACCTGGGCTTTACTGCAGGTGCAGGACTCGCATCGCACGCAGGTGTTGCCTTGAGGCTTGAAACCTCGCGCGCATTTAATGCACTGGACCTCTTTCATTGGAGACCCGTCGAAATTTTGCGTCACTGGATTTAAAGGCAAAAGTGCTTTCAATTTTTATTTTTTTCTTAAATAAGTTAATACTATAAACAAATATAAGGATTGATTGAGAATCAGTTGTGACAAAGGATTGTTGGCAATAGGCGACAGGTTTCAGAGGCGGTGCGGCGGCAACTAAGTAATAAATACAAATTCAAACTAACAAAATAAATTCGCCCTCGCTTCGCTCGAGACTTTACTCGCATTGATGCTAAAGTTTTATACTGAACGTTACCTGTCTATAAATTTATTATAGGTATATTGCTTAATTGCCTAAAATTTTTGAACTAAAATAACTTGTTAAGATCATGTCAGGCCATGCTTAGTAGGGTTCCGTAGGCGCATAGGACGTTTGAAGTATTTATCAGTTTATTTCAAAAAGTTATTATCAGATATTCTCCGAAATAATTTTAGAAGAAAGTTTTTACTAAGATCTATGGACGGACATGGAAGATAACAAGTTTCTGAGATGCATAGTTTAGAAAAGGCAGGGACACACACACATTGTAAGCAACTTTGTCGGCCCATATTTCGCAAGAGGTACGTCTGATAAAAAAAATGGTATAAGTAACCTTAACACCATTTTAAAAGACCTATTTAATGATACCCCACATGTGGGGGACAGGTGTTTTTTTTTATCCTCACTTTACATATATGACAGCCACCCCATTAATATAAATTTATGATTTTTTATATTCTATCAAAATTGTCACCTTGCAAAGACCCGTTCAACGACACCCAACATGATGGGGTGCACCGATTTTTTTTTTACCCCCTTACATGTATTGGAGCTACCCTTATTTCACAAAAAAAGTTCTTTTTATTTTTTGAAACTGTACGTCTATATTTAGAATATCGTCGTGCAAAATTTCATGCATGTAAGTTTACAACGTTGGAAGTTATAAGGCTGTAAAGGATTCAGAGAGACAGACGGACATGACGAACTTACAAGGGTTCCTTGTAGTACTATGGAACCCTAAAAACAGACTCTTGGGGGCATAGCTGGTGGAAAGGTTTTTCTCCCAAGCTTTTATTATTTTATTTGCAAAACGGGGGTGCGCAAGATTATAAATTTAGACATTGAAGGAAAGACAACCACGCCCAGGCTAAGCGGCTGTGTTTATTTACGTTCCCCGTCAATTTTTAACGTCCCAAAACGGGTACAAATGGTACGAAGTATTAAAAGATTTTTTCTTCAGGGGTTTGGCGACGGTACTTTTTTGCCTGATATAAAATAAAATCTTACCAGAAATGTAATCACTCGGGCACTTCCTACAAGCCACCCTGCCCGATACATTTTGGCACTTCCTTGGCACACAGGCTGTTCCATCAGAAGACACTACTTCAGTCGCGCTGCAGGGCCTGCAGTGGCCAGGCCCTGAAGGTATGCTGTGATCGTCACAAGTGCAGCTAAAACCTGGAAGACGTGAGAGACGACATTCATACCTATCACATTTTCTCGTTTATACCAATTTTGGTCATTTTTGTAAGTCTGTATCAACTTTTATGATCAGCCAGAAATTAAATTTATTTAAGTCCTAATATCAAATTCAAAATCAAAATAAAGATGCGAAAGTTTGTGTCCAAGTGTGTTTGTTACCAATCAACTTCGTAACGGCTGAACGGATTTGGATGAAATTTGGTGTGGATGTAGCTTATTCCCTAGATTAGCACATAATATACTGTTCCTTTAGGACAGCGGATGAAACCGCGGAGCGCTGCTCCTTATAAAATAATCACAGATTATAAGCTCACCGTCAAGAGATTTGACCATGGAAGAATTTGCCGGACAAGATTGGCAGCTGAATAATGCAGGCTCGTAATACTGCTTTAGGCCGCAACTGGCTGGCATCTCCAGACATCTCGCACCGAGGAAGAAAGCAACGGAGAAACACCACAGCATTTCGAGTCGCCGAGTGTTCACTTCAGTTGCCTATACGTACAGACTCAGTCGATATTTTCAATGAGCTGTGCCCCTAGCAAAACCGTTATCAAAAAACTTTCATTACGTATTCGATAACAATGTATGATCAAGTAGAGATAGACAACTCTTTATTGGTCACACCAGGAATGATGTACACATAAGACAAAACCCAATTAAAACTTGAGGCCTTGCTACATGGCCTGACCTGACATCGTGTGAAAGGGAAAGCTAGACGTGAATTTCAGGGGGGCAATAGAAACAAACTATTTAGGTTATAGATTCTCCCTTTCGCTATATACGTCTCTTTCACACGATGTCATGTCAGGCCATGTATAGGAGCCTTAATGTAATAACCTGGGCTGCGTTCAGAGTGCCGAGTGCGAGTTTTTGTAATTGCGTTTACCTATTCGATTGTTTTTTTTTTTTTTCTCTTTCCTCCTAAGAGGATTTTGGCGTCGCACGTCTTATGCGTTTGCCAGTGTCAAGTATACTTATATATTTTTAAGTTTTGTTAAATATTATCAAACAAGTCATAGTCACAGTCAAAGGCGAGCAAAGCAAGTCACGGTCAAGTCCAAGTCAAGCCCCAGTAAAGTGGTGAAAACTTCACTAGAGCCTTCTATGGAGTTTTGGAAACAACTCGCAAATTCACGTTTCACGTTATTATACCATTCACCAACACTCGTGCATGTTCACGAACACTTAACGGGTAAAAATTCACCGTTTTTACACATTAACACTCGAAATAACACAAGTTTTGTAGAATTATAAAACGACGCGACATGAATTCTTCACGTTCCCGCCAATACTCCAACACGACTATAATGTAGCCTATAACACTTCGAACAAAAAGGTATCCAGCAAGACCTCACTAGTAAAAATCGATCGATAAGAACAAATACACGCTAAAAAAAAATCTTCTTGGGCATCGGTTGTAAACGTAGTTTTTAGCAGCTCCATTTTTCATAAATTTTGCTAACGAATACTTACGAAAGGATTTTTGAAAGTAAGAATGCTTAACTTAGTTTTCAGTCCCTTTGCACCAACGCACATAACACATAAATTAAAACCACCACAACATCGTTAATGTCCCTTATTTTGTTTCCATTATGATTATGGCGCTTGACATCGTATAATAACGCATTTAATCACGCTAATTGATGTAGGTACTTATTACGTCACTAATCTGCCGCACTTAATACAGGCTTCGGGTATCTGCTTAATTAAGCACGGTACTTGGATTAATCTATGCACGTTGATGTATTGCAAGTTGTTAGGTGACCGTTGCTAGGATACGAGTTTGTAGAAAACGCGGCAAGATTAAATAGTTTTTTTGGCAAACAAGCTCGTATATCGTTCATTACTTTCGTAGCACTGTCGAAAATATCCTCGCAATGTTAGTGAAAATTAATATTTGTGTATTATTTTCTCAAACATAGGGTGGATGGTGAGTAAATCATCTAACTCGCGAGCTGAGGCTCACATACCCCCGAATACTGAAACGTTTGTTAACTTTGACGACAGATTAAGTCTGTTGCTGCCTTTTTCATTTGCTTAGTGCCAATTGCACTAAGAAAATTGAAATTGGAATTTATCTGTTGTCAAAGTTAACAAGGGTTTCAGTATTCGGGAGATAGGTCTTCAGTTTCGTCTCGGTTGTGTGAATTGAGTTGAATAAATACTAAACATAGAGTTTAATAAATACTAAACCCGTTTTACGAATTTTATACACGTCATGAAGAGGAAGACATCGTATCGCTATATAACGCATTTTGTTTAAATTTAGTGTAAGATTATGATGTTAGAATTAATGTTGTTATAAATGTGAAGCCTCAATAAATAAATGAAATAAAATAAAATCGCTACAATAATTCAATGTTAACAATTTCATTTTTTATTTCATTTCAATGTCTTGACTATACCATTTGCAATAAAACGAAAATGTTTCACAAGTCAAGCCCTACTTAGCCTTTTTGTAAAAACATCGACATCGATCAAATCCCTGACCGAAAGCGGTGCAGTAAACGTCAGATCTTAGAACAAAGGGTTGATTTATGACAATAAAATTATTATTCAGCTTTAAAACTCACTAGGGACTGGCATGGACCATTAAACCCGCCAGCGCGCTCGAGCATACAAAAGAATTATACAGATTTCACACCTCGTAGAATATTTCAACTTTGTCACATATTTTTATTTTTCATAATGTTTGTCCGGCATTTGCTGAAATAACAATTGCTTAATACAAAAAATATTTGTATTCACTTTACTCAGCAGTACATCATGGAATGTGCAATTGAAATCCTAATCCTAACTAACTAATATCATAAATTTGAAAGTAACTCTGTCTCTCTGTCTTTGTCGCCTTAGGGTGTCTACACATGGCCCGACCCGACATCGTGTGAAAGGGACAGCTAGATTTGAATTACACGGGAGCAAAAGAAACAAACTATTAAGGTTATAACTTCTCCCTTTCGCTTCCCCAGAAACTTATATATAGCCATCTCTTTCAAGCGATGTCGGGTCGGGCCATGTGTAGACACCCTTAGCACGGCTAAACGGCTGAACCGATCGAACTGAATGTATGCATATATATACCTAAGGGTCGGAGACGGACATAGGCTACTTTTTTTTGTAGCTTCACGCGAACGAAGTCGCGGGTAACAGCTAGTAGTTAATAAAAACTTTAACTTTCAATAAGTAGTGGTAGTCTTGCATAAAGATGTCGAAGTGGTTGCGGTAAACGAATCCCTGGAGGAGTACAGAGGGACAGTGATAGTGGAGAGTAAAAGGGACGGAGTAACGACGAAGGTACTTAGTCGTTTCTGTCGCTCATTAAAATTCTGAAAAGACTAAATAAAGCCAGACCTAAAAGAGTCTCTTCTGAACAATGGTACTAAATTCTCGATTCTCCTTCTTGGCAACCGCAAGAAACTTGAACGAATATTTATTAGCGCAAAACTAGTTTTTATGAACCCACGGTGATATAAAAATGTAAGAAATTCTGAATTTGACGCGCGGAGCGAAACGTTGCACCGAAAGTGGAGTGGATGGTGATGGTCAGTCTGGCGCAAGTGCCTAGAACGTGTACTAGAAATAATGGCGGCTATAGATGTCTTGCTCTATCGATGGCTGGACTTGAAAGATAGAGCGATAGCTCTATCTTTATCGGTATTCAGTTCTAGTACATGTTTCATACAATCGCCTTTTTTCATTCTTCTCTATGGAACTCCAATCTCTTATCGTTGTAAACTAGTGATGATATTCTCTTTGGTGGTGGTTATGTTATGTTTTTTTTAAAGGATTTTTTTTTTTGCTTAAGTGTTGGCTTCACACGTTGTGTATTTAGCCAGTGTCAAGTTTTGTAATGTTTGAAGTGAAGTAGAGTATTTGACAATTAATACAAGTCTCAGTCATAGTTAAGTCAAGTAAAGTAAGTCACGGTCAAGTCCAAGTCACACCCCAGTAAAGTGGTGGAGACTTTACTAAAGGTTTCTATGGAGTTTTGGAAACAACACGAAAACTTACGTTTCACGACATTATACTATTCACCAACACTCATGCACGGTCACGAACACTTAATGAATAAAAATTCACCATTTTGACCCATTAACACGCGAAATAACACAAGTTTTGGAAAATAATAAATGACGCACCATGACTTCTTCACGTTCCCGCCAAAACTCTTTAAAGGATTATGTATTTTCAGCAGTGCACTGACGTAGATCGATAATTACGGTATTTTTGCACTTGGTCAGAAATTAAACAACGTAAAATATGTGTTAAATTTTTATATGTATCCTGAATAATACAAAATTTTCTTCTCACTTTTTTAATTGACTCTAAAATATAGAAACATCTAAGTTTCGCTATACAGAATGATATAAATATTTCTCTTGAACCCCCATATTTGTAGAAAAATAGACAGTAATATTGTACTAGTTTACTAAATAAAATATATAGGTACTTTACTTACATCGAAGTTTTTAAAATGCAGATAAATTGCAGATACTTAAAAATTATTTCATCTAATAATAGTACCTACTATAAAATATAAAACTAGCTATACGTAGGTAAGTTTGTAGTAAGTACATATTACAAGCGCTTGTCTTGATTTTGTAAAAATCTCATTTCCTATCTACACCACTACTTTTTAATTGACAGACATATTTAAATGGGCAATGTAGAAGAGGTGAGATAGTAAATGTGCAATCAGAACTTCTGTTTACGTAATAATGCCAAATTTATTGCATGTTTATCTGAAAACCTGCTCTCAGGCCCAAGCCGAGTACGACCGAGGTCACCCGAACTTTTCCCAAGTTGGGGTGACCTCGGATACCTCGGATTATAGAATGAAAAAAAAAGTCACTAAGTAAAATACGGATGGAATTGTATCTATCTCAATTATTACCTTTTATACGATATTTTTTCGATCCCTATCGATTTTTAAATGGTTTCTTTTTTCATAAATAGGCTTATTAAAGGCAAATATTTTATAATAGCGCAAATATTTTTACTGGTAATTAAAAAGTATTGGTGTTTAACTCGTATGTTCATAAATTGTATTATACTTAAAAAGTTGACAGAAATTTACCACTTACATTAAATTTAATTAGATATTAAGAACATAGTTATTAAGTAAGTCAATTTCCCGTTTTGGAGTTATAATATAATGCTGCACAGAACCTTTAAAAAAACATCGAGATTCTACGCTTAGATTATATTATTTATAATCTAAGCTTCTAATAAGTTACCTACATAAATATGTAATATAGATAAAGTATTGTCATGTGTTAGTCAAGTTCTGCATAAGACAACGAAGCTTACATAAAATGCAAATGTTAATAGCATTCGAGTCGTAAACGAGGCACCGAAGAAAGGAGTTCTAATAAAATTATACATGAGTTTACTAGCACCGAGATGACTAGCTTTACGAGCTAGACCGTCGTTAATCTGTTAGCTTAGTTGTTGTTGTGATTTCACAGAGTTAATATTGTAATACTGAAGGAAAGTAATAAAGGATGACCCAGATAATTGTACTTTGTCTACCAATTCAGAAATGCCCAAGTGTATGCCATTATCCGAGGATCGGGCTAAGTACCTTGTTTATCATTGGGGTATTGGACTAATGTGGTTATATGATGATATAAGATACTATACACATATATAAGGGCTTTTAGTTTTTCATAACAAAGCCTGTCCCCAAGGATAAAAATAATTACACTGTAAAGTTAAAATGACGAAATTTTATTACAGCAAAATTTAAAAGTATATAATTTAATTTTATCTCTTTTCCTTGCAAAAAATCATGGATAAATAATAATTTCTAAAAAAACGATTGTTTGTCTGTCTGTTCGTATTATATGCCTTCGCGCATCATTTTTCCGATTGAGTTAAGACTTTTGGGTATGCATGACCGAAGGCGGAGCCCCGGCCCCGATCCGGAGCCCTACACTTGCGAGGCCGAAGGCCAAGCTCCACTACTACACGTACGAAATTGCGGTCATGATGTAGATAAATAAAAACCTTTGAATATTCAAAGATCGCATCGAAGAGGGTGACGAGCGCAGTGCATTGCCGCGCCTGGTTTTGAACTTTTGAGGTCCAAAATTCTGGGTGGCACTGCACTGCTATAAGCAAGCGTGAAGCTTAACATCAGATGAGCGAATTGCTCGTCTCGACACCAAATTCCATTTAAAAAACCACATTTATTTGGTTTGGTCATTATTCGGTTAGTAATATTCATACTTAGGTTCTATATCCACATATATCTACATATTTGTATCACTAAGCCAGCAAGTGTCTACACGTATCAATTACGAGACTACGTGATAAGTCTGACCTTGTACTAAGCTTCTACATTAATCTTTACGTAGAATACCACGAATAAAGGCCCGGTCACACGAAGAGACAGAAAGCGGCAGCGGTGCAGTGCGTCGAAAAAATGTATTGATTTATGAACCTGACAGCTTTTACTATGAAAACTGACGTGGTTTTGACGCATTTTGTTTTAATAAAACGGGAATACTCACGTTAAATTCAGTCGACTATTCCGACTATAGTTTCGATCACATTCGGTGACCTTTATCAAGGAAAGCTAAGCGTGACCTCGTCTTGCCTTGCACTTGCCTGTGATCAAAACTATAGTCGGAATAACCGACTCAATTTAACTTGAGTATTCCCGTTTTATTAAAACAAAACCTGACAGCTCTTAAACAAAACTCTTCGTAACGCATTTTGACGCCTTCGTCATACCAAATATTTCAAAATGTATAACCTCGTTACTAAAATTGTGATTAAATAACCAGAAGCTCAAAACGCATAAAACAAACAACTGCGATGACGTCGTTCTACATTTAAATCAATTTTTCTGCCAATCGCCGTCTGTACCGTAGAAGCTTAACAATCGCTTATATCAGAGTAGAAAACAATCAATGGGTGGGTCAATAATCACAATTCACAGAAATATTGACCAAGGCCATTGATCGTCTCCGAACCCCTTAAAACGATAAGGTCCATATTCCGTTGTATTCCGTTTTAAAAACGCGCGGTAATCCGCGGTAATGCATAAGTGTAACCAGATCATAAGTCAAGGTAGGTACAGCCTCAACTAGACTTACGAGAAATTGAATGAATATGAACGTATAAAATTTCATTTCATCTCACGATATCAATCGAATCCAACGATTCCAATTTTCGATAAAATCAAAAAATTCCGAAGATATAATAATATAAAATTTCCATCTAAATAATGATCTCCTTACATCATGCCTGCAGAGTCGGCGGGTCTACGACTAAGTACGGCACTTGGAGCGACATGGTTGCTTGTGGCAGCGCCGGGAAAAGAATCGGGTACTGCGGCGGCGGGACGGGATCTTGTGTTAGTAACCTGCAAATACATTCATTTATTACTATGATAACTGACATATTTTGGTAAAATGGGAATACTCATATTAAATTGCAAGGCCGGGCAAGACGAGGTCGTGCGCACGTCACACTTATAGTATTCCTTGAAAAAGATAACGGGATGTGATCTAAACTATAGTCGGAATAACCGAGTCAATATAACATGAGTATTCCCTTTTCAATAAAATATTTTATTTTTATTAATATAAGAATAAACATAAGTGACCTGGCCTCGGGCTCGGAGCAGTGCAGGAGCCAATGGGTGAGCATCCTGCCGCGGCCCTTGAGCTCGACCTCTCCTCGGCTTTCCACCACGAACGTCCCCCACTGATCGAGCAAACCACGCGTACTCTCGCTCAGGTGAATGCGGAGCGCTGGAAATTATACTTGCCTTTCAAGAACTTATAAAAAAAGTAACAGGTCAGGTAAAAAGGTCAATCATGAGCTTAGTTACTTTTTTTTATTTTTTTTAAAATAGATAGAAAGTCTTTGGTCACTACTTTCCATCTATTTTTTTCTGCTGAAAACCATTAAAAAGACACCAATATATGCGCACGTTTATCATCAGGTCATAAATTTAGCACAGTACTGTAAATGTAACTGTCTTATGATACCACAGCAAAAAGAAAAAAACGATAATGACACAGCTGGTAGGTACTATATTTTATAAGAGACTCAGTGTCTTGGACATTAGACAAGAAAAAAATGTCCTTAACGCAGTTCCATTAGTAGTGAAAACTGTAATTTTTTTTCTCAACATGGGAGAAAAAAAAAAAAAGAAAAAAAACCGCTGCTACACAAAACCTTGGTATTAAACACAAATTAAGCTTATTGTACACATCATGATGAATAACTTTTGTTAAGGGTTCAATCCTTAAATCGCGAAAAAAATTTGCTATTCCATAAAATTATTGTTTTTTTTCTTCTATTAAAGAGCTGTTTTTTTTCGGATTTTTCCCTTAGCAAAAATGTTCGATAATGATGATTACAATGAGCTACTTTCGTTGGTTCTACTCCGTTGGTTCGTGTAACCGATAACCGTATCTAAGGCAAGCACAAACCACATTTTGTCAAATCATACGAAACAAGTTAAAAAAATAAAATACAATAAAACTTGTGTCGGGTTTTTTTATTTAAATTATTTTCTGGTGAATATCTTGTTGACAGTAGTTCGTGGTATTGGTTAGAGAGTATAGCTCACGCTGTCCAGTGGACTCCATGCGGCTGGCCGTGTTGACCGTGTCCCCGAAGAGGCAGTAGTGCGGCATCTTCACCCCCACCACTCCCGCGCACACCGGCCCCGAATGTACTCCCACTCGCACCTGCGTGCATTATCATCAATCGACATCAATCTAATTCTGGACATTAGAACCACAGGTGATTTAATCAGGCGTAACGTTGCGGAAGTCCATCTTCAAATTGTCATCATCATCATCATCAGCCAGAAGGCATTGACTACTATACAAAATTTCCCCTTTCAAACCGTATCTCTAAGAAATCTCTTGTTTTTTGCCGCTGCAGTATCGAATTCACTTGGCACGAAACCCAACTCGGTTTTTCATAGGCATGCCCAAAGAGTATAGAGACGCAGTGCCATGGCCATATTATTGCCATATTTATTATTGGTAACTACATCTTTTTGGAAGGCAACCAACACTGGCATTTGTCTACTCTTGACCTCCGTCTTAGCAAAGGGCCAATAGGCATCTATTATATAATAATTAATAAAATTCTTATTTTGTTTTAGGGTAACTATAGCACTTATATGAACCAATGGGAGAAGCCACTGGTTCCCGAAACACAGTTTTTACTAGTTCGGAGCCAGTGGATTCAATCAATCAATTTTTTTGTGTTAAATTCATTTGTACCCAAATAAAGTATTTGTATTTGTATTTTGTATTTGTATTTATACTACATCTCTATAGATTTTGAAATTATGATGGCGAATGTAGCTTTTAAACTTTCATGATTAAATTAATGATCTTCATGATTTTACTTATGTAATGGGACTTATCGCGCATTATTTAATGCTTTCTTAAGTAAGGTTGAAATCAAGCTCGCCTTGCATCGCATATTAGTAAGCTCACCTCCAGCCTATGCGTTGGTCGGTGTCTCACTACAAAGCTCCGTACCGCCTCGACGATCGCCAGCGCCATGAGGCATATCTCCCTCGCGTGCAAGTCTCCATTCCTTTCAGGTAGTCCTGACACCACCATATATGCGTCGCCTATTGTCTCCACCTTTGGAGAAAAGGCCATGGTATTAAACTTATTGCAGAACTCGCGTTAAACTTTATGATCACTTGAGCGTGGTAAGCTGACATCCATACCTATTTGTTACTGCTACGACGCGGCTTGTTTTATGAAACTGAACGTGTAGAATTTCAGAGCTTAGCCGTAAAGTTACAGTGAAAGTGAAATAGGTTCTTCTAGATCGAATTTCGGCGAGGCGACCTGGACCCGTACCGTGAGGTGTGTATTGCGATGATTGTTAGGTTCAGCCGACGACGCTGCGCGACCATACACCTTATCGCGCGGCGATACGGATCACAAATTGTGCGATGATTGTTAAATCAAAATCAAATGAAAGGGCCCTGGTGTGCAAACGTAGACCTAAAGTTCGTCATGGACAAGTATTAGCACGAGCTTTTGTTAGTTGTTAGCACGAGCAATCAATCGTGGCGTTATGTTGTTTCTAAAATGGAATGCTGTAATATTTTATTTTTATGGAATTTGGTGACGAGACGATCAAGTCACTCAACTGATGTTAAGCTTCTCGCCTGCCCATAACAATTCAGTACCATCCACAATTTTGAACTTCAACAGTTCAAAACTATGAGCGGCAATGCATTACGCTCGTCACCATAAGATATTAAATCTCTTTATGCCCATAATAATAATTTTGGATTATTAACCAGTAAGTCATTCGCACTTATTTATTAGCAAATGGTATGCGGCAAACTTTTATTTAAATGATATTTTCAAATTGACTTGGATTGACCGTGATTATTTTTTTTTTCACTTTAACTATGACTTGTATGACTTGATAATAATAATATATTGAATAAATTACTATGACAATGTCCGTTGCACAATATACGTTTCACGACATTTTTTATTATATTATTATAGAATCTTACAGCTAGGCACATAAAAACGAATCCTCTCAAATCCTCTTTCAAAAAAGACGAAATAAAAAATGTATTAGCGCGTGCTCCTGAATTTTGTCTGGTGAAAAATACGTGAGTCCGAGAACAGTTGATTGACAATCTCTGTTATCGTAGGTTACCTACATTAAACCGCTGCGTCAGGAGAGTACAGTTTCAGAGCAGGGTATTCCACTTAGAACATCTTTTTAAGTGTCAAGGTGTCGTTTACAGTTGATTTCCAACTTCACGCATTTTTTTTACGTACTTTGGGTTCAGAAGTGTCAACTAACGTCACATGATCGCTTTTGTTTGCTACTTTTGATGTGATAAAGGTGATCGAATAAAAATACATTCGTGTTAGTTTACCATAATATCGGTAATTCAGTTCACAAGTTACCGCGGCAGCTACCGCAGTGCCTACGGTAAAACGAAATGCAAGTGCCGTTTAAAAGACAAACTCCCGAATACTGAAACTTTTGTTAACTTTGACGACAGATTAAGTCTATTGCTACCTTTGTCATTTGCTTAGTGTCAGACAAAGGCAGTATTAGAATTAATCTGTTGTCAAAGTTAACAAACGTTTCAGTATTCGGGGGAGAGCCGTTTAAAGTGAAATGAACAACAGTCGATGTTGGTTCTTATTTTGTCTTCTAATACGGTTCTTGCGCCACTAGTTCATCTACTAAAGAAAAATCCCATAATCTGTTAGCTTAGCAGCAATCGGGACAGGATCGTAGAGATCACGTTCAAAGTTACAGGCTTATCGACTTAAACCTTTCCACAAGAACGAGTAATCTGTCAAAGGGATTGAATGCGCTTAGTTGAAACTTTACTTTGTAAATCTCAGTATGATCCGTAGAAATAGAATAAGCGATATATCTATAGCTATTCCGACATGTGTACTTGATAGGAGAGAGACTATTAACTATTGCTATAGCTATTAAAAGTAAACTATTAGTCATTAGCTTGAGCATCACATGACATAAAATAAAATTACATAAAAATTACTCACTTTATAAACATCATAGAAGCCAATGATCCTATCAAACGTGCTGTACAAGTCGTTGAGCAAGTCGACGACCTGTATGGGAGTAGAAGCCGCACATAGCTCCGTGAAACCCACTATGTCACTGAAGTATACAGTGACACACTCGAATCCCTCTGGTTGGACCACTTCTCCGGCCATCAATTGCTGAGCCACGGGCCTGGGGACGAAGAAGCTATTTGTGGTAAATGGGCTTTGTGGCTTCATTGCTTACCATCAAGCTGGACGTGTTCAGTGCAAACATTTTTTTGACCGAGCTAAGCGAAGGTCTCAGAGTTTACTGGGACAAATCGGCATTTGTATGTATGTTTGTATGTTTGTGTGTATATTTGTCCGATGATAACAGGCGAACCGTTGATCCGATCTTCATAAAATTTTGTAGGCAAGTAGTTCATTTCAATACAATTTTTAAGTTTGAATATGAGCTGAATCGGTCTAGGGGTTGTGAAGATATATATGGGTCGCGAGGTCTCAGTTCGGCGCGAACTACTAGTTTTAAAACAATTCAAAATGGAAAAGAGATATTTTTGTACGGAGCCTAATCAAAGTTATCTTATCTATTAAATTCGCCTAATAAGTTCTTACCTTGGTAAAACCTGATAGAGCAGTTCTTCCGAGCGTCGCTTCTCCATCGAGAGCTGTTCCGTCTTCTCCTCGACGAGCGTCTCCAAGTTGTTAGCGTACTGCTCCATGCGGCTCAGCAGGTCGTCCATTAGATTGTCGCAGTAACCCCTTAAAACAAATTAAATGAAGAAAAATGGTTTATGGAAGATAGAACCATCGCAAGCTCTACCGATTCCCAGCTTTTGCGCCTCCAAACCAAGAGTAAAAACTACCTTCTCAAAACGCGTGCTCCATCCTAGACCACGTTATTACTTAACATTAGGCAGATGTGATAGAACGCAAAACTTATTTTGAATAAAAAACTCAAGAGCGTCGCCATTCCAGGCTATGAGTGTTTACCATCCTCGACCACACCGTCAATTAATATCAGTATTGTATGAGTTTGTTGTCTAAGGCGCATCACACACCATTTACACTTTTGTGTGCAGTACGACATTTGTGTTACGTCGCACACCTTTTGGCCCGGAATGTAGTGCGTTGTCTATTAACGCACTCGCATTTAAATATAAGTTTACGATAAATGTGTCTGTGATAAATGTATAAAACGATGAAAGCACCTCTCATGATGCCATCCATGACACATCACATACAACACCTTTACCTGTACGCAATGGCCTCCAATAAACTTTAGTGTATAACATGAACAAAGCCCCTTTACAGCTGCATATAACTGACAAGGCCATCATGAAGCCGCTATAATAATGTATTTGTATTTAATGGATTTCAAATGAAAACTGTGTATTTGAAGTTACCGAGTGTTGTGCTAACCCAGGGTCCGAATAAATGAATTGAATTGAATTGAAGTGAATATTAGTTATATATCCCTATTACGTTACTAGTCCTAGTCAGATTTGATCCAGTGGTTGCCCGCGTCTTTAACAATGTCGTCGGTCCATCTAGTGGGATGTCTACCTACGCTGCATCTACCGGTTCGTGGTCACCACTCAAGAATTTATCTTCCCCTCCGGTTACCTGTTCTTCGGGCGAAGTGGCGTGCCTATTGCCACTTCAACTTACAATCCCTGAAAGCTGATAATGAATGAATACTAACTTGATGTAGTTGACATTGATGGTGTCAAACGAAGGCCTGTCGTCAGGCGACTCGCACCAGCACTTCCCTGCCAGCTCCAGCAGCTCCACAGCCGCCCCGCCCCCCGCCGGCCCCACCTCAGATGCGCCCACTACCGGCCGAAATGAGGGCGACTCACGAGCGCATACGCGGGTTACTATTTCTGTGAAAGTAGGCTTTATCGGTTGAGTTTCTAAACATCACCCAGTTGAAAGTTGTGCAAAAGATAAAGGCACTAATTAACTAGCACTAAAAATTGTACTTAATAATTTGCTGTAGTCAGAGTAGTTTGCTACGCTACTGTAGCCGTAGCACATACTACGTTTAGTGTAGATGCATATACACTCGTGTATACCATCGGCTCGAATTCTTATCTTCCGAAAAATGAGAAAAATCACACTAATATAATAAATGCGAATGTTTGTGTGTAAGTGTGTAAGTATGTGTGTATTAATTCCCGTTCAACACTGTAACGGCTGAATGGATTTGGTATGGAGGTAGGTTGTTCCCTGGATAAGCACATAGGCTACTTTTTATCGCGGAAAAATATCCGGTTTCTGTAGAATAGCGGGTGAAACCGCGGGGCGCAGCTAGTTATAAAACAAAATGAAAAAAATCACATCTTTTATATACTATAATTGACAATTTTTTAAACTTTTTAGTTAAAAAGAAATTAGTTTTTTTTTTTAATTTTCTGATGTCTAGCATTTGAGCCTATTCCCACTTTCATAAAACTTTAGCCACATAAAAGCCTAGCTAGAGATCTTGGAGAATGTGTTACTTCATTGCTTGTTTGATATATTTGCCTACCTTTATTAGACATATTCGGCGTGTAGTGATGGAACGGGCCGGCTCTCAGCACAATCTCTTCCAATATGATTCCAAAACTATAAACGTCTCCCTTCAAAGATGCCACCGAGCCTGGGTAGATGCTGCCTGATATCAATTCTGGCGCTGTCCATAGAAGTTCTGGCAACAAATGCGTAAAAAGAGCTCACTTGGGACTACTAGAAGCCGAAAAATCCAACGGCCGTCTCAGGCATTTATGGGCAGACGAATTGGCAAGAAATGTAGATAGATCATCATCATCAGCCATAAGACGTCCACTGCTGAACATAGGCCTCTCCCTTTATATATATAAATAAAAAGAAAGAAAGAAAGAAAGAAAAACATTTATTTTATTAAATATACTGGGTGTTCGGTTAGACAACGGACATATTCGCTTCGCTCGGTCAATAGTTCTAGGTGAATAAGCATTTGTAATAAAGTTCATCATCTATACTTGCCATAAGACGTATATAAGGGGGGGAGTAGGATCTACACGCTCGTCCTTTAATCTCGTGAAGTTTTTTAGCAAGTTTTTAAACCCCTTGCCCTGGTGATACGTGGTGAGGTTTAAACTAACCGAAAAAATCAGGTGCATTTATTATTTTGAAACAAAGTATCTTAAAAAAAACGGGCGGCCAACGACGAGCCACGGTCACGCGCCGCTTTTCGGTTTAGAAACCGAGAGTTCAACGAAAAAATAAACACGTGATATCTCACTACAACTATTGTGATATTTCGTGATTTTTGTCCGACCTCCGTCCCCCCCCTCCCCTTAGACTCGATCCCCAAAACGCTTAATGGACGATCCCTTCGCGCGTAGCTTGGGAATCGCAGAAGATGCAGCTGCTCGCCCTCCGGTGGTTCTGGTCGCGGTTTTAGGGCATATCCGAGTCCAAATAATTTTATACATCATAAAAATAATTTCGTTTAACATTGAGAAAGACATACTATAGTAATAGGTGTCGTCCTTGATCAAGTCTGTGGGCGTGCAGAGCGTGTGTAGTCCGTAGTCGGATATCTTGAGCACGAAGCGGCCGTCAATCAGGCAGTTGGAGGAGCGTAGCTTTCCGTGCGCGCCCAGCCCGCCGTGCAGGTAGCACATACCCTGCATCACATCACATCACACTTATAAAACGAGGTGTTTCGTTAAACGACGGACATATTCTAACATCATAGTATTCATCGTTACGACCAACTTTTACTCCAGGATCAACAGTAAAATCGCGAAAAAATCAGGATTTCCATAGAAAAATGTCGTTCACCCCTTCGACCAAAGTAAAATGAATGGTCGGGCCCAAGTAAGAGAATTTTGAAGACTTGAAGTGAGCGCTGGCGCTCACCTTACTTCAGTCTCTCTCAGTCTGTGAAAAGGGCGAGACCTACGTTCGTCAATATTATAATAATAACTATAAATGCGAAAGTAATTCTGTCTCTGTCTCTCTGGGTGTCTGTCGCGTTATCACGGTGTATAACCGGCTAAACGTATCCACCTAAATTTTTGCGTATATATATAGCTTAAGGATCGCAGACGGACTTAAACTACTATTTTTTGTAGGTCCACGCGAACGAAGTCGCTGGTGACAGCTAGTATAATAATAATAAAGTCATATTTTTGCGATCCAAATATCCGCAAAAATATGCCTTGATATTATATTATGATATTATATACACTATTTTTTTTTTGTGACAAATGTACTATACATAATTAATTATGTATTGAAGTCGTTTGTTTTGACTTGTTATTTTTAAGAAAGTTGTGAGGTTATTTTCCGGCCCGTTCATTTATTTTACTTTGGTCGAAGATTTACACCCGATAAAAATGAAAATTTTTTTTTGCAATTTCAGATGTGGTCCCATATTAATAGTTCTTAAGGAAGAGCAAAATGATATTATAGAATGCTTTTAGTGTCACACCAGTCGTCCAGAAACTATCACGATGTTACGCTCAATAGAAAACAGATATGACCCTCGCAAAAATGCGTAATAGCCTCTTTATGATGTGGAGATTGGTAATTTTCTGTATGCCACATAAAATCCTAGTACCGCAGCATCTGCCGGTGAGAACGGTCACTTTATTATCTTTCCTTCCATTTTATAGACGATTCGGGAAAACTACCTATTAAACTAGTCCCCTAGAACGTTCAGTTTTTCGTATGTCACCCTAAAAATATATTGTAAGCGTTTTACTTTGTCATGTTTTAGACGTCATAGTTTTTAAAGTTCCGTACCCAAACAGCAAAAGATAAATGTATGGCTATCTGTCCACAGTTCTCTCTGAATCAGCCTTTTAACATCCCAATGTTGGGATATGGCCTACCCTGGAACGGTAATTCCACAGTTACCACAGTCCACAGTTACAAACCTGAAAATTTGATATATTATGTATAATTTTGACCAAAAACTGAATATGTAATTGGAAGTGTAATTTTTTTTTTTTCAGGACATATCATGTCATGTTTTTCATACATGAAAATGAGCTGAAAATTGTATTAACCTGACATGTTTCATTGTTTAAATTGTCAGTTTAAAACCATTATTGTTAGACTAAATATATTTTTATTATGGGTCTATCGCAAAAATTTGGCTAGTTTAGCTAGACCCCGTAGCAAAAATTTACTTATTAAGTCTAAACTAAATCATAAACTTAGTCTAAGCAAACTTCGAACATAGTTTGCAAAGAATAAATACGTTTTATGGGCCCGAGTCTTGACGTTTTTACTGCCGCCGATCGGCGGCTTTTGGTTTTTATGAGCTGGTTTATGCTATAATTTTAATTATTAACAATACTGCAAAATGTTTGCTAGATAAGCACTTTGTTTTCTAGGCAGTTGAAAGACAAACTTACTGAGAAATATTTCTACCAGGGCTTGAGGCATTACCCGGGACAAAACAAATGCCTCCTTTGACATTCAAACTATGTTTGCGACTGCCGGTGGCTACGAAATTCTAAAACGTTGATGGAACACCCAAACTGTACCAACACAGGGCTTTGTTACGATATTTAAAAGTAATCTCAGTATATCCTCTATCAATGTTACCCAGGTGTAACAAAAAACCTGTTATCTAACTCAGGGAGTCATCATACTTGAAATAAAAATGTGCTGCCCCATAGAAAAAATTATTTGACTGCCGACAAAATATATGGACTAGCTGATTTTATTTTCGCGATTTCATGGTAAGTAGGTCCTTTAGTAAAAGTTGTTCGTTATGATGGGTTATGATGAACGACCCCCTGAGTTATATAAAAGGGTTTTCAAAACACCCCGATACCTCTTTATCTATTCGAAATCCTCTCTATACAAATTGTCATTGGAAGAGATGACTCCAAGAGATAAGCCCACTTGCTTTGCTTATTTTTATCACCTCACTACGCAAAAGCAGGTTAATGTTTTTCGGGTGTTTTAAGTATGTATGTATGTTCCCATCATATATTCGTACTAGCTTGCCTGCACGGCGTCGCTCGCATAGGCCGCATAGATTAAAAACTCCATTTCACCTCTTTAGGGGTTGATTTTCAAAAAATCATAAGTCTACCTTACTTTATTTTTTATGCTAAGTACTCAAAACGAGTTTCATTGGCTTGGCGTGTTTTTTTTATTTCCATACTAACTTTTGGGGTTCATTTTACCCCTTTAGAGATGGAATTCTCATAATACGTCCTTATTGTTCATCTAGACCATTTAAGGAGTTGAACCCAATCCAAATTTTACATCTCTATCATAAGCAGTTTCGTCTGTGCGTTGATTCCTAGAAAAGGGCTTGTGCTATATTCCTCTGAATTATAATATTGGTATGGATATAGATTTTCCTAAGGAACCTCCATCTGCCTGATAGGCTTGACCGATCGTGGACGAGGTGTCGTTAAAGTAATGTTTTGGGGGATTGTAACAGGCGTAGCTTTGGCTTTTTAATGCCGCTAAGCTCATCCGGGCCCGAGTGTGGGTCACCCAAACGCTCCCCGGGGATAGTTGCGCCGAGCCCGGGTAAAGAGGTTCGCCTCGAGGCCGGTTCCCTACCTCCACCACAGGTGAAGAGGAAGAACTCCGGAATGAAAAATATGTATCTTAGTGTGATTCTATATTACCTCTTTATAGCCTTAACGGCTTGACCGATTTTAAAGAGCGAAATGTCGCTGGATTCCTCTCTATGCCTGGAGTGACAATGACTACATTTTGCAGACGGGCATTTTATTTTTCTTTTAAATATATTACTAGTTCTTTTGATTTTAATGTTATTATTTTATCTTTTGTTGAGATGACAATGTTGTGATCGTGTTTATCGTTCTATGTTACCTGTACAATATCATGCACCAGCGAGGTCCTGAAGTTCCAGTCCAACTGCAACTCTTCGTTCGCGAGCACGTCCTTCAGCGAGCCCTTGGGGCAGTACTCGGTGAGGACGAACACCAGCGGACAGTCGACACATGCGCCTATAAACCGTGCCGTGTTTTCGTGGGACACATTTCGTGCCTACGGACAATGGAACTGTTATAAGTATTCCTTTATTGTACCTTTGAAGGGAGTTAGGTTAGGAGTTGATTCAACTTTACTTCAAGAACATACACGGCGTTTCAAATGGTGACCATAAAGGATTTGAATTTTTCATAGTTGGATTTTTTTAATTGTGATTTTGGTATTCTCCTTCGTCCCTGTTCAAAAAATCCATCCAAAAAAGTTAAAATATTTTTAAGCCTATATCATTTGGAAAATCTTTCGGAAAAAAACATAACACATAAACTACGAAAAATCGTAGAATGGGGTATTTTTGTGAAGCTCACGGTATGAGGAACCAAAACTTTTCGGATACACGTCACTGTTGGACTAACCTGTATATCTAGAGTATTTCCTAGTCTTTTAAATAACTAAACAGGCTAGGAGCCTCTTTCATCATGTCCAAGTAAATTATTTTTTCCGGGATAAAAATGTGTTAATCCAGGGTATAAGCTACATCATCATCATACATCAGCATATATATTTTTTCTAAATTACACCCGTGCAAAGCGGGGGCGTGTCGCTATAGTATATTATAAATGCGAAAGTTTGTGTGATTGTAGTAACCTGACTACTGTAAATTATACGTGCGATTTGTCATTTTTAAGTATCTCTCTCTACATTACTATTAGTACTCACGGGATATTTACCATGATTTTGAGTATTATTGAAACTAAAAATCTGTTTTTGTTTTGTCTCTCGCTCTGTTATATATTACCAGAGGCAAAGAAGCACTCTAACAGTGTGCTATCTGTCAAGGAGATTAATGGACAGCCCAAGCGGTCCATAAATCGTGCTGTGCTCTTTACACCGCTATACTTTGCTTTCAATTAATTACTATTGCGGTCAATTACTGGGAAATTACTACCACCACCCTAAATTTCCTGCACAATACCAGTACTAACCTACTACCTGGGTATTGGGTTTGTGATCCACTCTGAAATATTGGATTTTAAGAATGTTGTCTCAATCTCTTACTCCTGATGGTAAGTATAAATTGCGTAAAGGGTCCTAGTGAGGTTTGCACAACGAAAGTTCAGAATTTACTTAAGAGGATAGTCTTTCCACGAGGTTTTGGCGCTGTCGCTCTGTTTCTCGTGCGTGCAAAGTATTTTCAATTTAACTTGGTCGTATTACTCTTAACTTAAAAATATTTAAATTGGTCGCGAGCTTTTATAGTGATTTCATTTCACCGTTTTCTATTGAAGATAAACATTCATAGATTCTAGATTCAATGTCAAAACGTAATAATGTTTTCGCAGCAAGCGATTTATATTTATTATATACTAGTTTCACCCGCTGTTCTACAGAAATCGAATATTTTCTAGGATAAAAAGTAGCCTATGTTTTAATCCAGGGTGTAAGCTACCTCCACACCAAATTTCATTCAAATCCGTTCAGCCATTACAGAGTTGAACGGGAAGAAACACTTACATAATTACACATTTACACACAAACTTTCGCATTTATAATATTAGTGTGATGGTCGTTGGTAAATGTGACGAACATCATTAGCAGAGGTAACATTTTAAGCCCAAAACAAATGAAATCCAACATTTTCATTTCCAATATTAAAAGCAAATGTCAAACTTTACCTCTTTTGACCAAGTTGAGTAACTAAGAAACCTTTAGCTAGGAGTTTTGGCGGGAACGTGAAGAAATCATGTCGCGTCATTTTATTATTTTCCAAAACTTGTGTTATTTCGAGTGTTAATGTGTAAAAACGGTGAACTTTTACCCGTTAAGTGTTCTTGAACATGCACGAGTGTTGGTGAATGGTATAATGTCGTGAAACGTGAATTTTCATGTTGTTTCCAAAACTCCATAGAAAGCTCTAGTAAAGTTTTCACCACTTTACTGGGGCATGACTTGGGCTTGAATGTGACTTGATTTGCTCGCTTTTGATTGTGACTATGACTTGTATGATAATATTTAACAAAACTTGAATATATATAACCATACTTGACACTGGCAAATGCATAAGACGTGCGACGCCAAAATCCTCTTACGAGGAAAGAAAAAAAAAAACCTTTAGCTAAAGTTTTACTTACCTACCACAATAAAGGTATCTCACCTTTGGACCCAGGTAGTTCCAAAAATTGCGATCAGCACTTTCGGAGGACGGGAGACTTCCCATTCTCACGCTATCCTTGTGCCTCTATATTTAGGATATTGAAACAAAATTCAATAACTCACCTGTTTGATCTCCCATAGTAGTTTCTTGTTTAAGTCGAGCTTTTTCCTGTGTATCTTCTTGACGGCGACTCTGTTCCCCTTGTACAGGCCCACGGTGAACGAGGAGAGGGTGACAGACGTTCCGGCCGTATTTGATGCTGTGCTCACGCTGCCTCGATGGCTCCATCCGAGAGATAACTACATAATATTTTAAAGATTTGCCATTATAAAGCTTAGCATAAGCTTATCCTAATCCTAACTAATATTATAAATGCGAAAGTAACTCTCTCTCTGTCTGAGTGTTTGACGCGTTATCACGGCAAAGCGACTGAACGCATCGACATGATTTTTTGCATTGATATAGATTAAGGGTAGGAGAAGGAGATATGCTGCTTTTTTTTGAAGGTCCTCGCGAACTTAGTCGCGTATAACAGCTAGTTTATTGTAACTGGTATAGCCAACTCCCTAACAAAATAGATATTAGGCATTTGTATTGATTTATTAGGTAGGTGTGAAATATCTTGTTAAGATCGGTTCAGAACCGGCATGAGTAGCATTCAAGAAAAGAGAACTATGATCAGCAGTGGGCGATTACGGGCTGAAAATGATGACGATGTAATACGCTGACCTCTGAACCGGTATTTGAAACCTTCGACCTAAGTAAAATGAATGGACGGGCCCGAGTAAGAAAATTTTAAAGCCTTTAAAGTGAGCGCCGGCGCTCACCTTGCTTCAGTCGCTCTCAGCATGTGAAAGTGCAAGATGTACGATCGTTAATACAAGCTATCCAAATATTCGCAAAAATATGCATTGCTATTATATTATGATATTATATTCGCCATCTCTTTTGTGTTACTTATGTACCATTACCATTATCAGCCAGAAGACGTCCACTGCTGAACATAGGCCTCCCCCTTAGACCGCCACACCGACCGACAATGTGCCACTTGCATCCACCGTTTGCCCGCGTGCGGTTGCGTTACTAATGTACACATACTTTTAATTACGTATTGAAACCTAAATTCGATTGTTTTGACTTGTTATTTTTAAGGAAGTTGCCGGCCGTCCATTTTTTTTTTTTTGTCGAAGTCTAAAATTCAGCTTCGGTGCCCTCTGCTTATCATAGGAGCCGATTAAAAGGGAACCTTTGAGCTCAAAAGCCTAGATCATCTCCTTCAAATAATAAAAAAAAACAATCAAGATTTTAGGTTTTGTTTATTTGATATCAAAAAAAATTGCGGCAACACCTGGACGAGATTGGCACAAAACAGTGTAGATTGGCGAATGAGGGAGGAGGCTAAAGCTTTGCAGTGGGCTGAATAAGCCGCCGATGATAATGATGATGAAACAATCAAAAAGAGGCCATAAGTAACTACATTTCAACGTAATTTAAGCAAACTGCGCTCTTTTTTTTTTTGTAGCGGTCTTCAGAAAATTGAACGCTTCCAAACTCAAATGTTTGAATAATTTTCACAAAAGAACACTAAGCACTTTTATTTAAGTTATTTTGATGAATTCATTGCTTTGCTAAGAAGCAATCTAACTGAGTCTTTGTTTTACTACAAACAAGGCGTTCAAAGAACTTTGTTTTAAAAACATTATTTCATATGTATAAATATATTGGATGAAATGACTTATGTAATCACTCGCCAAAATAACACTTTCTACCTGACTGCCCAAAAAAGACAGCCCAAGAAGTAGAGTAATGTTTTTGGTATTTTATGATGTCCTGTAGCTTAAACGGCTGGACCGATTTTGACAAGCCTCCGACTGTATGTGTTAATCTTTTATCAGGTATTTTTAACTGTCCTTTGGCACATTTTATGTCATGGATTCTATGAAAGTAAATTTTCGGCGTGTATAATAATAACGCAGTCGGGTTTTGAAAAAAAAAATATTTTAACGTGATTTGTGCACACAAAACTATCCACATTTATAAAAAAAATGTCTGGGATCGTGGACGATTAATTTAATTTACTTTTTCCAACCTAAATCCAATTCGATTTCATCTATCCGATGATTTGCAAAAATACTCGTAGCATAATACTATAGGACACGTTTTGAAGCACGTTATCTATTTCTGATGTACAATTAAATATTTCCCTTTCATAATATTAGTACATTTACCAGTTTTCCATTTGAAGTTTCCACAAAGAAGCACGAGTAAAAGGTATACTAAACTTAATTAAATAAATGGATGAACTGAATTATCCGTGACACTAGAGAAAAAGTTTCCAATTACGTTGATGGGTCGTTTTCTTGGTCGTTTTGTTGACGTTTTTATCTGATTTGAAAATGAATAGTAATGTTTAAGAGAGCTACTTTTGTTATAACTACCTAGTATTATCTATTCTAACAATATTATGTTCTAAAAATCCACTGTAACTATAATGATAGACCATTATGATTCTAATCAAAGACTGGTAAAATCGTTACTCTAGCTTAATTTGAAATAAAATAAAATTAAGCACCAAAGACTCGTTTCAAATTATGACAACAGCACTAATGAGAACCACCGCTACTGTTGGCGTCATTGGCGCGTTTGTCTTATTTCGGTACAGCGTCTATAATTCATGACCATCCTAATCCTAACTAATATTATAAAGGAGTTTTAGCAAGAACGTGAAGAAGTCATGTCGCGTCATAATATTATTTTCCAAATGTTGTGTTATTTCGAGTGTTAATGTGTAAAAATGGTGGATTTTTATTCATTTAGTGTTCATGACCGTACACGAGTATTGGTGAATAGTATAATGTCGTGAAACTAACTATACAACTTTTCGTGTTGTTTCCAAAACTCCATAGAAACCTTTAGTAAAGTCTCCACTACTTTACTGGGGTATGATTTGGACTCGACCGTGACTTACTTTACTTGACTTAGACTATGACTGAGACTTGTTTTAATTGTGAAATACTTTGCTTCACTTCAAATATTGAAGCCAAAATTTAAGAAAAAAAATATATAAATGCGAATGTCTCTATCTCTCTGTCTATCTGTCTGGGTGTTTGTCGCGTTATCACGGCTAAAATGCTGAACGAATCAAGCACTGAATTTTTGCATATATAGATATAGCTTAAGGGTCGGAGACTGACATAGGCCACTTTTTTTTACGTGCGACTACGTCGTCGTAACAACTAGTTGTTCATAATTATTCTGATTTAACGTTTTGTTTTGTATCTTCATATTTAATTGAAAATAACAATAATTAATATCTGTCATATTTCAAAGCCATGCATGATCGGATCGAATCCTGAAATAAAAGTGTTAGTTTGTTCTTCTTGAGTCAAAACGACCCGAACCGGAGTTAATCACCTTGATTGGAAGATCAGAGAGTGACATGTGAGGACGTACCTTGAGAACTTCATTGATACTGTGCAGCGCGGGGCTGGCTCCCAATCCTGTTCCAACTTCCACCAAAACTTCTTCAGGCCTCACACGCCAGGCCATGTTGTTCAGCTCGGCGTCTATGCGCGCTTGCCTGGGTCATAAATGTCCAATTACGGAGTGATCACTGCTCATTTTATTTGACCAGTTGGTCATCGTTGTTCATCATTATCAGCTAGAAGACGTCCACTGCTGGACAACAACGTGCCACTTGCATCCATCGGTTTCGGATTCTATCGCGCAAAGAAACTCCGAGCATAGCTCTCTCCATTGCCCGCTGTGTGATTCTGAGTTTCTCCAAAAGGCCAGTAGTCAACAACACTGTTGTTTTACAATACTATTTGTTTATAATTTATGATGTCGGCAGATGAAAGGAAAATCGATGTTGTAAAAAAGTCGAAGTTGCTTAGCTGAGGCTGTGTTATATGATACTAGCTGTTTCCTGCGACTTAGTTCGCGTGGACCTACAAAAAAAAATAGCCTCCAATCCAAGCTATATCTATGCAAAAATTCAGTTTGATCCATTTAGCCGTTTAGCCGTGATAACGTCTGCTGGACGTCTTCTGGCTGATGATGATGATGATGATAGCATTGTTGCAAATTATTTCGTACTCACTTATATGCGACACACGCAGCAGTCACAGCGAACGTTAGAAATATTGCGAGGCCAATAAAACAATATATTATAACCGTCTGGGCCTCTATCCAAAGCAGCGTGAAAAAGAATCCTAATTGAATGTGAGGCGAAGCTCGCTCGTTTACTGTACAGGGTAACTTTTTAAGTAGTGCGAACATTTTTATCACGCAATCAGTACCGTTAATAGAAAAAAAATAACCAATCAAAAATACCTTTTTTCTTGCATTTATTAATTTATTGACCACGAAAAGTTTGGAATAGCTATAATACTATAATATTTTTATCACGTAATCAGTATCGTTAATAGAAAATATTTAACCAATAAAAATACATTTTCTTTTGCATTTATTAATTTATTGACCACGAAATGTCGGAAAACCTATAATACTAATAGTATTATGACTATTACGAGAAGAAGCGACGTAGGTACTTACACGTATCATAGGTGTTCGTAGTACACGAATTGAGTGGCCATGACTACAGCTCTTGCTGTAGCTACTTTAATTTGATGCTATTTGGATAATTTTGTACCGAGGTGGGTAAAACCAAATAAATACGTATCCTTTATTTTTCAACAATCTTTAAGTACACAAAATTTACGCACTGCTTAAAAAGTTACCCTGTATACTTTGTTACTATACTGTTACCTATGACAAAGTTGGATCCAATTTAAAAGTTTTTGCGACTAAATTGCTAACTAAAATGAGTGTCATTATAAAAGAGCGAGAATATTAAAGAGAATCCAGAAGAACGCGGATTTTTCGTTTCCAAAAATGAGTCCCGGGCGATCACTTGCTTTTGGTATACAAGCCATTTTCCGTTATAATTCATGCTGGCAATCTTTTATAAATAACTCTTTATGAGACAGAGATTGATCGTTGGATTTTCGTTGATGATGATAAATATATGGAGCCTTACCTGTTTATATTAGCTTACCGCAACAAATCTGGGTGTAAACAGTGACAATGACTTAGCAAAATCATTTTCTCCGCTAAATCGTCTAAATGCCTTAAAAAATACTCTCTATACGAGTACCTGTTTTGTTTATGATAATGTTTGAATTAATTCATGAGTATTATTTATTGTCATACAGTTTTGCATTCATAACAATTTCACAATATAAAATATTAAGAATGCTTATATTATGGCCTCGTCAATGCGCCAATGCTTAAAAATATTGTTGGTATTTATGTCTTATATATTTATTTTATTATCGAGCAAATGTCAAATTCAGAACATAATCACGTCAGCTGTATAGGGGCTTCGTCAAAAAGGTATTCAAATAAAAATAACGGTAATCCATACAAATGATATCTAATACCTATATTACTACTGTAATATAATACTGTAAGCACACATATATACTATATGTATAAAGGTAGATATATTTACTGCGTATATTGTTATATAACATCTGGGTAAGGATACATAGGGTAAGATTGATTAATTTCATTTAATAGTATAGTTTTTTTAAAGGGCGTTTCCTCGTAGCCTGTCCAGGTTTTCAAAGCCTGTGCGATGTTCCAAAGTGAACTTAACTGTTACTGTGTGTGTATCAAAATGACAAATAGGTGATAATATAGCCGTTGACTTTACCACGGTCATCATCAGATCTCTCCTTTAGAATAGGATGGGTTGCCAAGACTTTTGGTCTAACGAACTGATGCGAGGTGTGGTCGAGTAAGGTCGAGTGAGGTTGCTGCCTTGAGTATGTGTATGTGAGATGTCATATAATACGTAAATATTATCCAACTTTTTTCTATCAATTCTTGTTAAAAAGGGTGTTCGTCTTACCTCCTTGACACATAGGATCCGTTCCCAAGAATCCGCAGCGCGGCGTGTCGGGCGGTGGGCCGCGGCGGCCACCTGGCCAGTGGATCGCCTTGCCCGCCACCGGCTTGTAGCTCATATTTAGTCCGTGATAAAACGCTACCACCTGAGATAGAGGACGAGTTGGTTAAATCCTGATCCTGACAATAGTGAACTAATCGGTTTTGGTGAATGGCTCTTGGCAGAGTTATGTGGATCGACGACGAACCCCACCCGTGGGCTAGTCGCTTGGTTATTCAAAATAAATGTTTTTTTTTACATACATTTTTTTACATAAGTAAATGCAATAAAGCTTTAGATAAAGGATTAGTGATCCAGTACATGAATCATACTATACATCAATCGCAACCGAAGCTCATGGTTGAAATTATCTACGTACGCACATAAAGCGCACGTAATGCGTTTTGATTCCACATTTGTTATACGCACAGTGATAGTAGGGAACTCTACCGGGTGTTTCGTGAAAAGTATGATATGGGTGTCTTCAAATCTAGAATAACCCTACCTTCTAGAAGCGTGCTCTTGGACCAAATAATTGCTTGACATCAGGCAGGATGTATTCAAACGCGAACGTTTACTTAATAAATAAATAAAATCTTTGTCCTGTTTTATGTTTTACCATTTACACAGTATTCTTGTGTAATCCAGTACCAAATATCTTTCACTCATTTACTTCTAAGTGGGACGTCCAATATTATAACCGTAGCAGTACAAACATTGGCGCTCAATTCGTAAATCTAGCCCTCAAATATTTGCAGGCACACAAAAGATTCGAGGCAAACGGAGGCTCTTTCAAACGACCTTCTTTATTGTGTAATAAGTCACTCATAATCTAGGCTGGACAGTACTGAACCTTACGACAAAAGAAATGAGCTGAACGTTTTTTTTTAGACTTGTGCAGGCTGCTGCCTAGCGATTACGCGACGTACTACGAAGGCGATCCAAAGCGAACGCGATTACGAAGCGATACTTTGCGGTGACACATGAATTCAATGCGATGCGATGCGGTGCGACGCGGTGGCTTTGTCCTACGCGCATCACACTACCGCGGCTGCCACTTTTCAGTGGGCACTGTTCATTTGTCACTTTCTCGTTCGTTTCTTTAAAAGAGCAACACAGGGCCCGAACGTGTCGTCCGGAGCCCTGTCTTGCTCTAAGCATATGACACTACAAAAAGTATCGACTGTTTGTTGATTTCGCGCCTCGCCGCACCGCTTCGCATTCGCGAAAAGATTGGCTACGCAGTACGTTGCGTTTTAACCCCACCGCTGCGCGCTGTCTACACATCACACGGCTGTCGGACCCTTGAATGTTTCTCACATTTGCATTGCCAAGATCAAGTCATCGAATATTTTTTTATACGCTTTTTATCACCGGTATAATTTTTTGTTACCCGTTCTACAACTCCTTTTATATTTTTGTTCACCTTAACCCCACAAGGTGACCGGTGTCATTGCAGATTATTATTTTTTATGCCCATCTATATATTCAAACCTTCCCACTAGGATTCCTTGTGTCGGGTTCGGAGATCCAATAGAGCACGTACAAAGGTATGGACCCTGACCCAGAGCAGATTAAATTAATCATTTAAACATTTGCCTAGCCAGCCTATAGCTTGTTTAAATAAATACAAGGTTAAAAAAACCAATTGATCCTTATTCCAATTGTACAGGACGCGACGTTGCAGCGGAAAGATACTAGAGATTGGTTATTTTAGACACAGTTTGAAAATAAACTTCTGCAAAGTTACGCCTGAAACAATCAAATTAAACTATGATTACAGTTAAATTAGGCAAACTAATTAATAATTTAAATAATTTAATAATATTATGAGAGGTAAGTATTTATTATGCTTTACTCCGTTTGTTCATTATACAAAAATGAGGGTTTCGAAAATGCCATTGACATAAATATTCACTTAATTTGTAGAAAGTATTATTTTCAAAGAAATGCTTAAGCTTCTGTTTAAATTTGCTATGATTTAGTTCGGTTATAGAATTAAGTAATTTATTGTACATTGATATTTTGGCGTGACGGCCCTGTTTCTCAACTTCAACTAACCTAGTCCATGGCATCTTGCCCATTGGCGTAACTGATTACCTCCTGCCCACCTATAGCCGTTGTTTGGATCTCAGCTACTGAGTTACACTTACAAAAGATATATAATATAGTTACACTCTCCCTTCCAAGGTTAAGTAGGTAACCCTGCTCAAAACTCAAGACAGTTATTGCCTTATTTCCGAGAGTAATCAAAACAAAATGCGGTTATACTCATCTATCTCCCGAGTTAAGAAATAAAGATGTTTACCCGCTCCTTTCCTGATTGCGGCGAACTATTCTCAGAAGAAGCTCATAATACAGCTATGTTCAACCTTACGGTGATGAGAATAAGAGCTTAGTGCCGCTGTCCATCAGATAAGATGGTAATAAAAGTAATTGCAAGCCACAGATCACACCCTAGATTCTGCATTCAGATCGCTCGAAGTCCACCACGCATCAGTCTAAATACACTTATAAAAAAAATCTCTGATTGGTTGATTGTTAGGCGCGAGTAGGCGTAACCTTGAGATAGACAATGAAAACACTTGGTCTCACTCCCCGCGACCCGCGTCTTTCTCAAACTTTGGTGACTTTTTGTAGGAGCAACGAATCTCGTAATGCGGTATCCAGTGTGATCTGTGCTGCAAGCGTTTCAATTTACATCGGCCGTCGTGCCCATTGCGTGGCGATAATGAAGGTAAAGCCTTCGAAGATTACGTCCAGGTTGGGCAGGTTTGAATATTAAGCTTAAAGTGGAATATCTCAAGGATATTAAAGGAAAATATGCAAATTACGAATATTGTTCGCATAAATAATAATCAACAACTAAGAGACAACGTAGAACAAGCGCAGGGCAGCGAGATATTCGCAATATGAAAAATCGTGACTATATTTAGAAAATTTAGAAAATTTAGAAGCCCGTTAACAACTAGTAAGAAAACTCACAACTAGACAATCAATTTGGTCAGTAATCCACAGTAGTTAATTGTTCACCGAGGGGTGAAAGTGAGCACAAAGAGGGTGCGCAGTTTGAGGCCTTAATACACACTATTTGGGAATGTTTTTTTGTCGTTTCAGGATTTTGGCGTCACACGTCTTGTGCATTTGCCGGTGTCAAGTTTTTAAAATTGATTTTCTTGCGTAAAGTTGTGTTTTTTTTTTAGGGTTTTGTCTACTTACAATCTTTTTTATTACATAAATCGAAATTTCAACAAACAAACAGTGGTTCTAACCTCAAATTTCCCAGTGACAGGATCCAGGTCCAAGATCGCGTAGTCGGCGTCTCTGTCTCCGACAGCATCGATTCTCACATGGCCAGTTATACCTGTAGAAATATAATTACTTTATGCACTCTAATAATGGTGTGTAATAATCTATATGCAGGGTAACTTTTTAAATAGTGCTCAAATTTTGTGTTTATAGGTACTTAAAGATTGTTGAAAAATAAAGAATACATATTTTTTTATTTTACCCACCCTGATACAAAATTACCGAAATAACTTTATGAAAGTAGCTACAGCAAGAGCTGTAGTCATGGTCACTCTATTCGTGATTGTACTACGAATACCTACGATACAGCGAGAAGTAGCTAGGTAATTAGTACTGCCCCGGTGGCTCAGTTGGTAGTGAACCTACCTACTGTGCTTGGGGGCGTGGGTTCGATTCCCATCTAGGACAAACATTCATGTGATGAATATTTGTGTTTGTTCTATGTCTGTGTGTTAATATCTATATAAGTATGTATTTAAAAAATATCTATGTACGTATATCAGTTTCTGGCAGCCATATTACAAGCTTTGCTTAGTTTGGGGTCAGGTGACGATGTGTGCAAAAATGTCCCAGATATTTATTTATTTTATTTATTTATTTAATTATTGTATTATAGGTTTTCCGACATTTCGTGGTCAGTAAATAAATAAATGCAAAAAAAATGGTATTTTTATTGGTTAAATATGTTCTATTAACGATACTGATTGCGAGATAAAAATCTACACTACTTAAAAAGTTATCCTATATTATATTTAAAAGAACAAACAAAGCCTTTTTTTAGGAATCCCCGCACAGGCCAAGCCACTTTAGATACAGACGTGAAATTTCAACCCAATATACTATAAATAATAAATAAATAAATAAATATCTGGGACATTATTGCACACACGGTCATCTGACCCCAAACTAAGCAAAGCTTGTGATATGGCTGCCAGAGACTGATATACGTACATAGATATTTTTTAAATACATACTTATATAGATATTAACACCCAGACATAGAACAAACACAAATATTCATCACATAAATGTTTGTCCTACATGGGAATCGAACCCACGCCCCCAAGCACAGAACGTAGGTTCACTACGAACTGAGCCACCGGGGCAGTCAATGGTGGTACTATCACCAGCATACTGGGTACGTTGCCAACTGGTAATGGAGGATTTCCTTAGACTTGGGAAATAGTCTCTGCGTAATCCATCCGTTCGTTTTATGCAGTAGGCTTAAAGTTTAGGTAGCACTGCGGGATTTTGGACGAGAAGATATCCCGCAATTTTCCGAATTCTGCCCATCCGTGTTGGATTCTTCGGGCGACCTCTTTGTCGATGTTGGACTTACCTAACTGGACAGCTGTCCAAGGTAGTTATAATGGTCAACAACATCGAGCGTATCGTTCTCAACGACTACTGATAGGGGTACAACAGGGGCATTTGGCATGATATCGTCTTCATCATGTTGATTTTTAGACCCACCTGTAGATAAATGCTTCTGAGGTCTTTGAGCATATTGTTGAGGTCCTCCAGCGACTCTGCCATGATTAATATATCGTCGGCAAAACGAAGTGAGTGATATGTTCCAATCCAAGAGTTTAAAAATGTCCTCCAATGCGTTCGACAACAGTTTCAAAAAAAAAAACCGGACAAAAGCGAGTTTGACTCGCGCACCGTGGATTTTTTTACAGCAGGGACCATAGACCTAAATATTTTTTTACAGCTCCAGGGAGCACAGATGTAATAGTTACATTACATTTTAATTACTTCTACAGATTCTTAAGATAAAAAGGCTTGATAGTTAGACAGACGAACAACGATTCGATAAGGGTCCCTTTTTTTGTTTTGGAAGTACATAACCCTAAACAAGAAAATAAATCTTAATACAATTGTTCAATATATCGAATGAATGTTTTTATGAATAAATCACGGCGACGTACATTCCGAGTATTTTTCCACTTTACGTTTGCGAAGATAAAAAAATATAAAATAAAAATATTCAAAGTAACAAGACCACCGCGTACGTACTAGAGTGAAGTGGAAAGACGTGTATAACTAAATTACTTCCACAATCGTGGCAAAGTACGTATGCTTTTAATTATATTCTTGCATATTTATATTGATTTATTCATATTTATTTTTGCATGCATTATATGTTGGGTAAACTTAGTTTTATCAATACTTGGCAACTCAAACTAAACCAGAACAAACCAGATTAGTTAATGTGTACAAGCCCCAGCGAAAACAGGTTCTGGCAACTGGCCTCAGGGTGCCCAAGACACAGGATCTGCCTGGTTTGGGACCCGATGCAAATTATGTAAAGATTCTTTTATAACTAATTGATTTATAACTCTGTTACTTGAAACGAAAATGATTCTCTGGCAACAAAAAATATATTATTATTATTATTTATAATATGTAGCTATTGGTTACTGTCGCTTTTCATTAAAGTTAAAAGTTCTAGAATGAGTTGGTATATTTAAACTAACAAATTAAAAGCCACGGGTTCATAGCTCTGTAAACCAAATACTACAAAATCTACTACGAAATCACAAGCTACACGATACAAGCTGTAGTAAATACTCTTGCAAAAACAACAGAATCGTAGAACTGCGTCGATCTACAAAATTAGAATCTACGAAGTTGCTGCTACTAAATTGAAGGCTACGAAAACTTGTAGCACATTTTAAATACAAAATTAGCAACTAAAAGTAATTATACGTATTTATAGTTATTTGGATAGAGCCAGGACTCTTTTGTAGTCTTCTTGGGTTAGTCATTCTTATTTACCATCCAAGCAGTAGTGTGCAAAGATTACTGTCTTACAGATGGAGGGCAATGTTCCCAGTGAAATAACTGAGCATAAAAAGATTTAATTAACATTTAATATCTCTGGGCTACGAGCGCAGTGCATTGTCGCGCTTGGTTTTGAACTGTTATGCGCAGTAAAAAATTCAGGATGGCATTGAACTGTTATGGATAAGCTTCTTTTTGCTTCTTGTTCGTCTCGTCACTCAGTAGAATGTAAAATAACAACCGGACAAGTGCGATTCTGACTCGCGCACCGAGAGTTCCGTACGACTTTTTTTATTTAAGTATCAAATCGGAAATTAAAAAAAATACGTGATATTTCTACAAATTATAGATTTTCAGATTCTTTCATTTATTTGTGCCAAATTTCATGTTTTGATTTACTTGCGATTATCAAAATTTGCGGCGTAAATGTTCGTATTTTTAGATTGCGTCTAAAGCTTGTTTTTTTTTCAGATCCGAGGGTACGTAGATCTAAATATTTGATATTAATTTCAACTTGATACCTCCTCCACGCATTCCTGAAAAAGAGGTCTTGACAGACAGACAGACGCACAACAGAGTGATCCTATAATCAGAAAACGAAGGGTTCCCTTGTTCCTTTTGAGGTACGGAACCTTAAAAAACAAGTGTCATGGAATTAGCGCCAAACTTTTTAACTCTCTGAACACATGTACGGTCAGCTGCATGCACAGAAGAGGAAAATTTTTTACCTTTACTTCTCTCTCTTCTGTGGCTGCATGTGCTCACGATGAAATATGATGTATTCAGTCAAGTTAAGTTCTAAGTTCAGTGCCCGTATACCGTGAGATCCATATTAGATTCAGCCGGCGACGCTGCGCGGCTGTAAACCTTATCGCGCGGCAATACGATTCGCGATCGCGCAACGTCGGCGGTTGCACCCATCAATCATCGGAATAAATACCTCACGGTGAGGATCTAGATCGTCGAAAACTCCCTTGCGAAGACATATTTAACTCTTTCGACTCACCGTGAAAGTCTCTGCCCCACATGCGTCGAGTGATACTCCTCCCGTCGCGAATGTCTCCACCCTCAGTCAGGGTCTCGTTCAGAGCCATGCCGAGTAAGTAGACCCCATCGTAGAACGCGCCAATGAAAAAATTTACCTGTTTTGTAAAAATGAACACATTAAAACAATTTGTACTACTCGTTCGCACTGAACTGTGACCTCACGACCTCTACATCTTCACAACCCTTTGACCGGTTTTGCTCATAAATTATATTTGCATGATCTACTTGTCTACAAAATATCTTTTAATACACACGTAGTATTTTTACCCGACCGGCCGAGGATGATAGTTTTTTTAGAGTGTATTAAGTAGATAGTTAGATAACTCTTTATTGTTTACACCAGAAATTACATGCATAATACAAAAATCTACTTAAAACTAGTGTAACGATTGGCGGCCTTATCGCTTAAAGCGATCTCTTCCAGGCAACCTTAGCACGGGAGAATGTAAGTATATAAGTATGTTTGTATGTGTATTGCCTCCGTAGCTTTCATAGCCCAAACGGCTTGACCAATTTTGAAGAGTGAGTTGTCTTTGGATTCCCCTTTACGTTACATTTTGCAGTCGGTTATTTTGTTTTTCTTAGTATTATTTGTTTCAAGGAAAGGCTTCTTTTAACTGATCATACTTTACCTCTTCTCCATCGGAGAAAGTATAGTTGTAGTGCAGGCGAGCCCTCGCGCGGACAGTGTCAGCGAACTCGTCGAATCGGTCGCCTGTGGGTAGTTTGAGCGACACTCTGAGGAGCGCCTCGTAGGCGACCCGCGCGGCCGCGTCCCGGTTGTCGCCGGCCGCCCACCCCGTCTCGCCCCAGTACCCGCCCTGCCGATCAAGCATCAGGTATCAGGATCACTGGTCACCTGGGTAGCTAGTGTGACATTCTGACAAAATTGTACGCGCATCGTCCAGTCTTCACGCGCGTAATCTCCTGCTGGTTTGAACAGAAAACTATCACGCCGGCTGTAAACAACTAGGTACTCATGCCAAATTAAAACAAAAAAAAAATGGTTATATTGTTTTTTTTAAATTTTGTGATTTTGTTCATTTCTTATATTTCAATTTTAGGATTTGTAGCAAATTAGAAACTTTTATAGTCAAGGTTAGTCTGCTGGTCTGTCAATCCGTCAGTATGTCACGGTTCGTTTATTCTGAGACTATAAAGACCTGAAATTTGATCCAAATCATGGACGTAATACAAATAGAGGTATTTGTACTCTATTACAGAATACATATGATAGTAAAAACATAATTTTAGGTGCGGCTCTCCTCCATATTAAAGTGGGGTTGAAATAAAAATATTTATCTACCTCATCGAGTGGAGTATCGTTGAAAAGGGGTCTTTATAATAATTGTAAGGTTTCAAAATCACTACCAGATTTAAAAAATAATCCTGTCTGTCAAATGAAAGTGTACAAGTATACACATTAACAAAGACACGAAAAACTTCGCAAACATATCGACGTTTTATGCACCTTGGCATAAGTACGTGGGCTGTTCCAAAAATTGTTAGTGAAATGAAAAATAGTAGGAATATGAAAAAATGTTATGAAAAAATTCACTAGTAATTTTTCTACGGTCTTATTTATTTATTGAGATACGACAACAGTGAACATATTTTACATTTTGTTTTAATAAAACGGGAATACTCACGTTAAATTGAGTCGGTTATTCCGACTATAGTTTCGATCACATTCGGTGACCTTTATCAAGGAATGCTCAGCGAGACACGCGCGTGACCTCGTCTTGCCTTGCACTGATAAATATAAATATAAAATATATAAATAATAGATACTGATACTGATAAATATATATTGTTATTAAAACAAAATGTATCAAAACCACGTCAGTTTTCATAGTAACATATTTTACATTCTTATAATATATTTCTACGTGAGTACATGAAGTAATAAGTAAGTAAAATAAACTAGTGTTAGTTAGTATGTTACTTTTTATAAATTATTCTTTGTTTGTTGTATTATTGTTTTAAGTTAGTTTTTTAACCTTAGATTATGGTCCATGGGTGGGCGAATTGGGGTAACCTGTAATGCCCACCCAATGGAAAAGAATTGATAAATAAATAAATAAATAAATAAAACTAAGTCTAAAGTCTTCTGCTACTGATCAAGTGCTTCGAAAAAAAACCGCTATAATTTTTTTATTAACGCTCCGACCGCCAATAACTTTTGTTGCTTCGTGAGAGGATCGTAGCTGTAGATCCAAGTTTCGTCAGTTGTAAGGATGTAGGATACGTTTTGTGAAGTTCACCTTTCGAACTTTTCTAGCATACATTTCCACCAATCAACACGACGGGATTTGTGCTCTTCGGTGAGAGAATAGGGTATCCACCGCGAAGCAAGCTTTTTAATTTGAAGGTGCAGGATGGTGGAAACTGCCTGTTTTCCAATCTTCAGTTCAGCTTGAAACTCTCGATGTGTAATTTGTCTAAAATCCCGCAATAGCCACTCTACCCTGATGGCATTTTCATGAGTTACTGCAGTTGTAGGTCGGCCGGGTCTGGGGTAATCGTTTAGGCTATCTAGACCACGTTTAAATTCACTAAACCAATAAGTAACTGTTGCTTAAGCAGAAGCAGACTCCCCAGATGCGGCTTGTTAATTTTCGTGAAATTCCTTGGAGGTTAATCCTCGTTTACAATCATAAAAAATCATAGCACGAAAAAGCTTCCCGCGAGATTTTGATGCAAACAAAAGAAAAGCGACAATTAATCTTTAAAAATATTTAAAAAAAGAACTACACATAGGTGGCCAATGATTTTTACCAAAGAGATTTGCATTGTAGCTAGCCGACCATTCAAAATAGTTTCAAGAAAAAAGAGATTGTATTTATTCTGTAGCTAACAATTTTCGGAACAAGCTATGTACACAACGATTGCGCACATCTTGTAGATTTAAGTAAATTAAAACTTGTAGGGGTCATCATGGGAATTACTATAAGACATTTTAAATTTTGTAAAGAAAATTATGCAAAAACATTGTTGAAGATTTTTTCTTGGGATCAGTTCCCGCCTATACGACTTTTTGAAGGAAGAAATTTGGTTTGGAAACAAAAAAAGGATTAATCGATAGCTGCCGACCGATTTCATTAAAAGATAGATAGGTATCGAAAAAGGTTCTCTGAATAAAAAGATTTCTTTGCTCAAGCTTTTGCCATAACGACCATCTCAAATTTAGACCTTCAAATTGGTATAATTATCTGTAGTTGTACATTTCTACGCCTGTCATTAGCTATTTAATAAATCAAATAATTGCTAACGCCACCCTTCGAGGCAACCGTTGAATAGCGTGGATTCGTTGCGGTTTGTCTTTCGACTATCAATTGATGATTTTCCTGAAATATCGAGGAAGGCCTCTAAGGTCGCCGCGCGTCATGTTCTGCTCAAGCGCGGTCAGCAGGAACACGCGCACCACCGATCCGCGCACACTCTGTTCGAAAAATAACAAGTGACTTGTTGGCTACTCACCTGAAATATCTCAACGTCGAGGAAGGCCCAGTCGCCGCGCGTCATGCCGAGCGCGTGCGCCGCCAGCAGGAACTCGCGCACCAGCGACCCGCGCACGCTCAGGATCACTACTGTTCGACGAACAGTACAAATTACAAGGTCAGTTAAATAATAAAGTACAATGCCCGTACCGTAGCGTGCTTATTGCGATGATTGTAGGATTCAGCTGGCAACGCTGCGCGACCACGAATCTTATCGTCGCTCGTTACTGTTTACGGTCGCGCAGCGTCGGCGGCTGAACCAAACAATCATCGCAATAATTGTAGTATACAGTTTATAAAATAAAAAACGTGTGTGTGTGTGTGTGTAAAAAGCGTCTACCAAATAAAGTTTTTCTGAATAAGGACTTCACAGGTACGGGCGCAGAGCGATTAAAACAAAGTAAGTGTGAAGTATAAACAGATAAAACCGCAGCGTGCTCGTCTTATAATTCCATTTCAGGTTGAACAGTAATGTGAAATTGAATGAATTTCTCCATAGGAGCGCAAGTGGGACATTCCGAAATTCCAATATTGAATTGTTTAACTTTATGACAGTACTTCAGGGACCGGTATAAAAAACATTGTTTAGACTTTAAACTATACGTTGATGTTCTGTTGTTTAAAATTAACAGGCCATTAGGGAAAATACCTATTTAATAACATTAAATAAAAAAAACGTTTTATAAATATACAATAATTCTACATTTTATTTTTATAAATTGGGCATATTGAGTCGGTTATATAGACTATAAAAGCTGTCAAATCCACGTAAGATTTCATGGTAAAATACTAATTATTATTCTACGTTTGGTTTAAATTATGTCAAGCATAATTTACAGCATTTCGTCAACAAGTTTGTAATTGTACCAGCTTTGGCTGAATTCATGACAGCGGCAGATAGGTTGGCTAGCTGTACCTACATATTTATTTAGTTTTTAAGGGGTACTATTATAGTCGTACCACAGCTTACTCGCTCCTATCTCTCATTTTTGTAGACAGCGCGAATTTTAAAAACTATGTGTTGTAAATATTTTAAATTAATTATTTTCTTTTTTTGTATTTTTTTTGTATTATGGTCCATTAATTTGACAGAAGAGATGAAAATAAACATATTTTCTTTCTTTTCGATATCCTCCGTCTAAAATAACGAAAACGAAAAATTCAACAAAACATTTCTGTCGTAAACTTATTGGTAATTCACTTATTTCAATATTGAACAGGAAATACCATGTCTATTATTATTATGAATATTATAAATGCGAAAGTATATTTATTAGTTTGCTTGTTCCGCTCTCACGCAGCAGCAGAGCAAGGATTTGCATTTTTGCATGGATGGATATAGTGGTATATAAATGAGGTTAGTTTTTGTCTTTGGTTGAACGAGTGAGGGCAGCGAAAGAAAGGTCTCAGTTTTAACTGGCAAAATTTGCTTTCATCTGCCCGTACGTTGGTATTCGCGTACAGGTCGTATTTTTCAACCAGTCTTGAGGAAACATGGTATACTGGTTCTAAAATTTTTTTGTCGTCGGCGATTTTTGATTGGTGATCCCTTATTTTGGGGGAAATACCCCACTAATAAAAAATCACTAATTTAAAAAAATCTTGTGCAAAAAAGTATATACTCACGAGGTCTTCTGTTCACAGAACTACAAGTATTGTGTACTTTCGTTCGTTTCCGTAAGATATTTTATCATGCCCCAGGTTCCCTATTAAATTTGAGACTGCACTTAACACTAATTATAATCAATTTATATACGACTCCACGGAGCAAATACTTACTTAATTTGATTACTATTTAGACACCATGAGTTGCCATAGCTTATTGTATTAAACTCTTTTAGTCTATTTTAGACTGTTGCTTTGATCTGATCGGTTTCATTATTATTTTCTCAAATAATCAAAATCATATTAAATATATAAACTGCCATGAATCACCCACCTGCAATAAATTCGTTTTTTAAGAACTCACGACATTATGTCGACCAATTTTCAAATTTCGAATTATTTTATAAATCTCTACATCTTTTATTTGCCCTAAACTTCGGGTTTTTCGACTCATCGAACAAAAAACTTTTTATAAAGTATCTAACACTGTTTTCTAATTTCGTTATATGTATTTGCTACATGTTATATTCGTATTATTATACTATTCCAATCGTCGCTTTTTATAGCATATATTATTCTATCGAGCATTTGGTTTATATCGTAATTCTTTTTAGAGAAAAGAATACTTTGTGCAACTATTTCGTTGCGCTGACAAACATCGACGCTAAGTTGAATATAACTAACAAGACAAACTCTGGACAAACATTTAATTTTATAACCATAACACTTTCAGTGACTATTGCTAGGACATGTTTGGGCATCGCTTGGAGTGTTGCTAATCTAGATTACGTCAGTCCTATATCCACATCAGTCGCATACTTCTATTTGTGGGTTTGTCAGGACATTCTGTCAGTCACGAATTCTTTAGTGTTCTTCTCGATGTATCGTCGTTTAAGGTCACTTTCTCGTCGACTGGAGACAGCAAATACAGGATTCTTTTCATATAATGATGTCTATAAGTCTGTTGTCGATGCTATTGAACCAATTAAGAGATCATTTGATCCATTAGTAAGTTCTAAAGCTGTAACTTAGTTATTGAAAATGAACAATAAGGTTATATCAGTCTTTTTCTTTTCAGTTTATTTCAGCGCTTTTATTCAATGTTCCGGAAAATATGTCTTATATCTACTTTGTGGTATCTTTTTTAAAATACGATAATATTCCGGTTTGTACATTACATAATTATAATTATTAACTAACCAGTAGCTACTGGAAACTCTCTTTTGACAATCTCGTCAGTCTTTTGCTAATAGCGAGGAAGTAGATACAAAAAAAGAGATGAATAAATTATTTTATATTTAACTACATATATAATAAAGTATGTAGTTAAATACAAAATACAGTTTGTAGTGCAGTGGTACTATTTAAGAACCAAGAGAGTTATTGTAAGTGAACAATTAATCAAGAAATAGACGCTGTCTTTAAAAATATTGGTCTCAAGCAGGTCCGAGGAAACATAACTACTCGCATTTAGGTATTTATAAATATATTATTGTTTTCAGGCTGGTTCTATGATGATCGTACTATCAACTATTACAGTGATTACTTCGCTGGTCAAGATCGTTCTACCTGCCTTGTTCGCTGGCATGCTCACGAGCCAAGCAGACGCAATAAAAATCATACTTCATGACAAGTTGATGATAATTCAAGGTATTCATTAATATATATTTTAATCTCTCTAATAATGATTGTCTTTTATCCTCCGCCGGTTATTAGAAAGGCTGAATGGCTCGAAGTGTCCGCTCTTCCTCATAACAGAGCTACTTTCACTTCTCGCGGTCTTTAGAGAGGCGCAATGTTTACTATTGTTATTTCCACCTGTCGGGTCACTTGGTATAACCATCTTTACGGGCTGCGTCCTTTCGGTCTCTTTCCATCTAGCTATCTCGGGCTCGGGTTCGAGCTATATGGCCGTAAGATTGCAACACAAGGTGCAAGCAGGTCGAATGCATGAAACTCTTAACTCCAGAAGTTTGCCACGGAATGTGCAAAATACGCTGCCAGTATCAATTTTTTAAAACGCCGTTAGACGGCGTAGCGTATGTCTACAGCTTTGACGGCCCTAGACACTGTACAGCAAAGAAAAACGGAACAATTGAAAGACCTGACGCGAATAATATTAATAATAAACTATACTGACAAATTAAAACGCAATTACTAGCAACTTTTTAGCTACTTTCTGACTTGACTTCTTACTACTGTTATATAGTTTATTAACATTTTTTTTTTTGTGTTACTTGGTGACCAGACGAGCTAGTCGCTTACCTGATGTTAAGAGTCACGCTTGCCCATCACAGTTCAGTGCCACCCAAAATTTTGAACTTCAACAGTTCAAACTATGGGCGGTAATGCACTGCGCTCGTCACCCTGAGATGTTAGATGTAATATCTCTGTATGCCCAGTAATTACGCTGGAAACATTGCCCTTCAATCCGGAACACAGTAATGCTTGCACACTACTACTTGGCGGTTGAATAACTGGCAAAACACACATAAACATACATAAAAAAAGTGGACATAAAAAAAGAATCCTTTGTCCGTCTTTGTGATGTACAGTAACTCCGTATCAAATTTTACCAAGATCGTTCATCTTCATGGATGTTTGGACAAACATCCAAACAGAGAGAAAGATACTTCCTATAGTTCCGTAGATGGTGCATTTTTTGACGTTTTGTAGGGACTGACAGTTATATTGTACTGTAGGGAGATCTGAATCGCGCAAGAGGACCACTAAAACTTTCTATTAGTTAAAGACAGCAATATCAGCAATAAGACAGCAGGAATCGACGCCATTGTCACTTCAATTTGTAAACGTCACAACAGATACTTAGTTAATTTGATTACTATTTGTGGATGACTACTACAATATTATAACAATTTATTAAATTCTTCGAGTCTTTTCGAAGCTGTTGTTTCAATCGGATCGATTTTTGGTTATAGTCAAGACGTATAAAGAACTGTTATGGATCCTGCAATAAATTCGTTTTTTAAGAATTCACGAAATGACGACGATCAATCCTCATCTTTCGAATTATTTTATAAATCTCTGCATCTTTTATTTGGCCTAAACTTCGGGTTTTTCGATTCATCGAACAAAAAACATTTCATCAAATATCTTATACTATTTACTAGTTTCGTAATTTGTATTTGCTACATGTTTTTTTCTTATTATTATGCTGACCCGTTCATCATTTTTTTAAACTCTTATTATTCTATACAGCATTTGTTTTACATCCTCATTCTTTTTAGACAAAATAACACATTGTACAACTATTACCTTGCATCGAAAAAAATCGATGCAAAATTAAATGTAATAATGAAAAAGACAACCTATGAAACTAAATGTAATTTTGTTACCATAACACTTTTAGGGACTATTGCTAAGGTCGGTTTGGGAATCGCTTGGAGTGTTTTTAACCAAGATCGTTTCAGGGCTATGTCCACATTAGTTTCAAACTTCTATTTGTTAGTTTGTCAGGACATTCTGTCAGTCACGAATTCTTTAGTGTTCTTCTCGATGTATCATCGTTTAAGGTCACTTTCACATCGACTAGAGACAGCAAATACAGGATTCTTTCCATATATTTATGTATACAAGTCTATTGTCGATGCCACAGAATCAATAAAAAGCTCGTTTGATCTATTAGTAAGTTTATCAAATTCTTTATTGATTGGTTATCAAAAATAACGTGATATTTTACGTGCTCATGTCAAACATTTTTTTTTTTCAGTATTTTTTAGCGCTTTTATTCAAGATTCCGGAAATTATGCTTTATATCTACTTCATGGTAGCCTTATTAAGATTGCACTTTAATTTGGTAAGTGAATAAACATCATCATAATCATCATAATGTTAGATAGGACGCAGGGGTCGGAAAGAACAACACAACGGTGTGCAACCAAGAGGTGTATTCGACTCACTCTGGTCGCTGCGCCGGACGTAGCCGTGCGCGCATCTATATCTATGTATAGCTAGCTAACATCCCTCCACCTTAATCTATAAACTATTATGCAAACGACTTGAATACTACATTACAGATATCGCTTATAATCTACTCTTTTGCGTTCTCGCGCTCTTTGGACCGGCGTAGCCGGACTAGGTGAGGCAGGTGATGGCTGGCGCGGAGAGCCCGGTTCTGGCTCTGGAGCCGGCCCTGCTTCCGAGATTTCCAAGGTTGGTGGCGCCGGCGCGGTCGTGGCGATCGGCGCGGGGGCAGGCGTGCTCGAGTGCGCTGGTAAAATCATTATAGGAGGTATCGAAGGTAGCTCTCGATTGCAAGCAGGCATCACGTGGTCTCCCGCACTTGAGCTATCGGCCTCCTCATTCTCTCTAAGCCACTTCTCCCCTTTTAGCTTCAGGAGTTGATTAGTATGCTTTTTTAACAAAGCTCCCGATTCACAAATTCTAGTTAAATACAGGGTTTTTCCCAGTCGTTTTACTATGATTGCTTTCACCCAGTTTGGTTTCTGCCTTTTATAGATTTTTATTAGTACGATTTCCATAACACAGAAAGTTACATTGCGTTTACCGCCGTAGGACCTAGACTGCGAGCACTGCTTATCTTTCACTAATGCGTCGAGTGTAGCATCACGTGACGACGGTGTATGCACATCAATAAGATCTAATCTACGTCTTAATTTATGTCCGAACACTAACTCAGCAGGCGACTTGTTTGTGGTGCTGTGAATTGAATTTCTATAATGAAATAGAAATTCGTTTAATTTTATATTTAAATCCCGTTGGTTAGTGCCGGTTGCGATAATGTTTTTAATCGCCTTTTTGACTATTTTTACGAAACTCTCTGCCTGACCGTTACTAATTGCATTATAACTCGGAGAAGTCACATGCTCGATACTATTCTTGCTACAGAACAGTTTAAACTCATCGGAGACAAAAGAACTTCCATTGTCCGAGACTATAGTACGAAATAAACCAAACCTTGACATTACTTCACAAAGCTTATCGACGACCACTCGAGTACTGTAACCCGATGAGACGTCGAAACATTCGACCCACTTTGAGTAGGCGTCTACGATAATTAGATAAGTTCGGTTGTTAATCGGACCTAAGAAATCTATATGAACGCGATACCACGGCTCTGGCGGGTAGGGCCAGGGCGCAAGTGGTGCGCGGGGCGGGGCGGGTCTTGCCTTAGCGCATGTCTCGCACTCTGTAACGTACCCATCAATATCAGCTGACATTCGCGGCCACCAAAACCTAGATCTCGATTCGCACTTCATTTTATATGAGCCTAGGTGGCCCGTGTGAAGTTCGCTCATCACCCGGCTACGACAGGATAATGGAATTACTATTTTATGACCTCTGAGTAAACATGACCTTTCGACTGATAATTCTTGACTACAAGAACGGAAAGGCTTTAACCTGTCATCCAGAAGTCTAGACGGCCACCCCTTTAAGACAAACGCGCATACTTGAGACAAGACCGGATCGGACTTGGTTGCTTCTACTATTTTGCTAAAACTTATAAGTTCCTCCGCGGATTGTCCACACACAAAATTTACGTACGTCGCTTTATCTATGTTTTGATCATTGATTTCAGTGGATTCTGCACCTGTTGATCTACTTAAAAAATCTGCTGAATTCATAGAGCTCGAAACATACTCAATTTCGAAATTGTATGAGTTTAGGTAAATTGCATACCGTTGCAGCCTGTTTGCTGTGATCTCTGGAACGCCCTTATCGGGGCTAAAAATTGATAAGAGCGGTTTATGATCAGTTCTGAGAAGAAATGGAATAGAGCGGCCATATAAATACTGGTGAAATTTACGAACACCAAATATGATAGCCGTGGCTTCCTTTTGAATTTGGCTGTAACTCCGCTCAGCTTTCGATAGCGAACGTGACGCGTACGATACTGGCCTTTCGATGCCATTTTCAATTTGTGATAGAATACTGGCAAGCCCTGTGGGCGAGGCATCCACCGTCAGGATGATTTTTGCGTCGGGGTTAAAGTGAGCCAAAGTTTCGTCAGAGGAAAGTACCTTCTTAATAAAGGTGACTGCGAAGTCGTGTTCATCAGACCAGTGCCACGATACATTTTTTTGCAACAATCCGTACAACGGGCTTAAAATGGAGGAAGCGTTCCTAACAAAAGTTCGGTAATAATTTACGAGGCCCAAAAATGATTTTAATTCTGAAACATTGCTTGGAGTTTTAGCTTTTAAAATCGCATCTACCTTATCTGGGCTTTTGTGAAGACCGTGCTTGTCGATGACATAACCTAGGTATGATACCGAATCTTGGAAAAGAAGGCATTTTTCCTTTTGCAGTACTAAGCCGGCGTCCTGCAGTCTTGAAAATACATCTTCTAGTCTTGTTCTGTGAATACTATCAGTTTTTCCACTAATTAAAATGTCATCTTGAAATATTTGGACACCCTCTATGCCAGATAGAATAGATTCTATGGTTTTTTGAAATATTGCCGCCGCGCAAGATAAGCCATAAACTAACCGAGTAAATTTATAAAGTCCCTTGTGCGTATTAATGCAAGTAAACATTTGTGACCCCTCCTCTAACTCGAGCTGCGCGTAGGCCTGAGAAAGATCTAATTTAGAAAATTTCTGGCCGCCGTGTAGCTGCGCAAACAACTCGTCTATTCGTGGCAGTGGGTACTTATCGATAATAAGCTGTTTATTGAGCGTAACCGAGAAATCTGCGCAGAGACGAATGCTCCCGTCGTGCTTCAATACGGGAACCACTGGGCTGGCATATTCGGAAAAGCTTACTGGCACCAATATACCCACACTCACGAGCCGATTGATCTCCTGCTCCACCGCTTCGCGAAGCGCAAATGGAACAGGCCTAGCTTTGAAAAATGTGGGCTTAGCATCTTCTTTAGGGGTCAGTTTGACCTGAGCGTTCCTATAACAACCGAGATTATCCGAAAACAGGTGGGGATATTTTTGTATGTACTCACTGACCGAACTAAAGGAGTTTACCACTGATATTTGCAAATCAAATTTAGAGAAAAAGTCTCGTCCTAACAATGGCACTCCTTCCGTCTCTGTAACATACACATCTATGTTATTAATCTTTGAACTATACTTCATAGGCACCCTAAAAAAACCCAGAACTTTGATAGTGCTTCCATTGTAAGCGCTTAGGAATAACTTACTATTGCAAAGTTTACGGTTTGAAAAGTGTTTTTTGTATAATTTTTGCGACATAATCGTGATTGGTGAGCCGCAGTCCAGTTCAAAGTTTACATTTACTCCATCAACAAGAACGGATTCGTGCATGGACTCCCCGTTAACAGTTTTAATATTTCCCAAGATAAACTCACCGTCGTCGTCATTAGGTACCTCATCGTCATCATTGTTGCTACACTCGACGAAATTATGTTTTACGCACTTATTAGGACACGCTCGCTTCAAGTGGCCGACGATGCCACACACTGAACACTTATATTTGACGAACTTGCACGTAGAAATGTCATGCCCCCGATATCCGCAGGCAGTACAGCGCAACGAAGGATCTCGCGAACGTGACGAGGCATTGTTGTCCCGGGCTGGAGATTGCGTTGGTGCTACCGCCATTTTAAGTAACGAAGACGTGGCGGGCACCTTGGCGCCTGCCTGCGCTCCCAGCCGAGCACAGCGAATAGCTTCTGCTGTTCGTATCGCCTCGCTCAGCGACAGCTTCGACATATCCCTCGTAAATAACTTGTCTCTCTCCGGTCCTGGTGACATTCCGAGCACGAACCGGTCACGTAATGCTTCAGTCAGCATCCCATCCTCGTCGCCATTTGTTAGATAGGACGCAGGGGTCGGAAAGAACAACACAACGGTGTGCAACCAAGAGGTGTATTCGACTCACTCTGGTCGCTGCGCCGGACGTAGCCGTGCGCGCATCTATATCTATGTATAGCTAGCTAACACATAACAATTATCAGCCCCTATTAACTAAGTAGTAGACACAGTCTACGTTTTTTTTTATTTGAACGAGTAACAAATATAATTAATCTATATAATATCAGAGGGGTGAAATGGACCCCCAAAGTTTGTAAGAAAATAAAATATTTAGTAAGTGTGCTTCCACACTAATTACCGTGTGAGAAATCCGGTTATTTATTACATTAAGTGTGTAAGAATTTAAGTGTGTTTCCGTTTAACTCTGTAATGCCTGAATGGATTTGTATGAAATTTGGTATGGAGGTAGCTTACACCCTGGACTTTTTATCCCTTTTTATTTAACGGTTCCTGTAGGACAGCGGGTGAAACCGCGGGGTGCCGCTAGTAAATAATAAAGAAAGGCATGTTTCAGGATTTCTCGAAAATCAACCCTGAAGTGGTGAAATAGGGTTTTGAAATTACGGTATAACCTATGAGAGGGCCGCGCCGAGCAGGCAAGCTGTATTAATAAATGTGTTATAATTTTCAGTTTGGTCCTGTGGTTATAGCACTAGCAACTATTGCAGTGGTTACTTCGCTGGCCGAGATCGTTCTGCCTGCCTTGTGCGCTGGCATGCTCACAACTCAAGCAAACAAAATTAAAATCATTCTTTATAACAAGTTAATGAAAATTCAAGGTTCGAAAATGTTTCTTTCTACACTCTAATAATTATTATATCTATTTTCGTTTTTACTGTTGAACATCAACTAATATAATGCTCCTATGTTGTATAATGTTCCTTTCTCACGAGACTACTGCTTCCACAACTAGCAGCGCAGGTTTTTTGAATTAATTATTCAACTGGTAATTAATTTGGAAATTTTCCAAAAACATATGTTAATATGGGAATGTAGGTAAAAAAAACCTAAGAAAAACCACTTTAATCAGGCGAATAATTAAATAAGTAAATAAATAATAAATAAATAAATATCTGGGACATTATTGCACACACGGTCATCTGACCCCAAACTAAGCAAAGCTTGTAATATGGCTGCCAGAGACTGATATACGTACATAGATATTTTTTAAATACATACTTATATAGATAATAACACCCAGACATAGAACAAACACAAATATTCATCACATAAATGTTTGTCCTAGATGGGAATCGAAGCCACACCCCCAAGCACAGAACGTAGGTTCATTACCAACTGAGCCACCGGGGCAATCGACGAAGTGAAGTTAAATAACTGTTTTAATTTCAGATAATACAGATATGAATGAAGTAACGAAGTTCATTGAGTACGTGGAAGCGCGGCCCATGAATTTCTATATCTATCAAATTATTCCTCTGAATGCGGATCTACTCGGGATCATTCTCAGCTTCTGTGTCACTTATCTCATAGTCATTATACAGTTTACACACTTGTATTAATTACTTTTTATATTATATATAATAGTTATAATAGTCGCTTGGTGTGTTTTAAAATCTTTGTGTATATTTATATTTATTATAGGAATTAATTAGAGTGTTTAATTATTAGTTAATTGATAGTTTTATGGTGTATATATTTATAAATAATTCATTTTTATTTAGGTTTTATTTCAATTTCTTTATTATTTAATTTTATCTGTGTTATGGCAAATAAAAATCGTAAAATAAATAAATTTGAGTGTAGTTTAGCTTGAAAGTAATAAATAAAATCTGTTAAAACTTAAAAAGGCTTGGTTTGTTAATAAACGCCACAGATAATTCGATTTACTGTCGCTCTGTATGCTATGAAAGCTCATTCTTTTCTCAGTTGTAATTCCTTATAGAGAACCACTGTTCCAGAACAAATCCTTTCTCAGTGACTGCTGGTGTAACTGCTAGTGTACTGGTAGGGCTCTCTTGCAGAGTCCGCCTGGGGAAGCACCATACCTTTGCCAGTTACTCAACCGCCAAGCAGTAGTGTGCAAGGATTACCGTGTTCCGGATTGAAGAGCAATGTTTCCAGCGTAATTACTGAGTATACAGAGATATAACATCTAACATCTCAGGGTGACGAGCGCAGTGCATTGCCGCGCATAGTATTTAACTGTTGAAGTTCAAAATTCTGGGTGGCACTTAACTGTTATGGGCAAGCGTGACGCTTCACATCAGGTGAGCGACTTGCTCGTCTCGTCACCGAGTAACATAAAATAATAATAATAATAACCACTAGTTCCTTCCTTCGACAGAAAACAAATCTATTTAAAGTTTCGAGCCTGCCGATGCTCGTCTGGGATAAGACCGAAATTAAAAACCGGCTAAGTGGCCCCCCGTAACATAACATACCGGCCCCGGACACTAGGTTAGGTTTGAGCTGCAACAAAAACACACGCGAGCCGAGCGAGCGAAGCGAGCGTGCTGCGGCAGCGACTGACGAAGCCCTAAAAACTGCGACAAACAATTATTCTCAGTTCTGTCTGATGAAACCTGTCTAAATCTTATGTCTGATCGAAACCATAGTTTGAGAAAAGCGCGGGATGCGGGGAATGAGCTAAAACGTTCCCATTGGCTGAGCTCAAAGTTATGCCTACAGGCCTCGCTACATGGCCTGACCTGACACCGTGTGAAAGGAATAGCTAAATTTGCATTTCACGGGAGCAAAAGAAACAAATAATTAAGGTTATAGCTTCTCCCTTTCGCTCCCCCAGAAACTTATATATAGCCATCTCTTTCAAACGATGTCAGGTCAGACCATGTAGCGAGGCCTTAACACTGTACAGAGGGATACAACACTAGTGTTACACGTGCGTTCGCCAGGATAACTGCTTTGCAAAATACGCAATGGGGAGATAAGTGACGACCAGTATCCATTATCTCTATTTTTTTTTTTATACTTATTGCTCGAAAAGCGTCGTTACTAGGTTTGTGTATGTATACTGGAAAGGTAAGTTATAACCCACGCTACATGAAACCGTGGGATATTACAAAATAAAACGTATTATTGTTTTTACTTTGTATTTTTTTTTAATCCATCTTCAACTACCTCAGTCTCACTAAAAAGAGGTACGTGCAAGGAGTTCGATAGGACAATACTTCCATCTTTCATGACAACTTATCACACTCACTAATATTATAAATGCGAAAGTTTGTGTGTAAGTGTTTTTGTTTCCGTTCAACTCTGTAAGGGCTGAACGGATTTGGATGACATTTGTTAAGGAGGTAGGAGGTACCTATACTCGGGATTAACACCTATGCTACTATTTTTATCCCAGAAAATATTCTGGGTATAGAATAGCGGGTGAAACCGTGGGGCGCTGCTAATTATGTATAAAAATTACAGATAAATGGTAGTATAATTGTGTCATTATACCAGGTATTAAAATAATTGCAAATCATATTTATCTACATTAATCTATTATTTATATACATAACACAAACTATCTGTCACGCCACATTGTTGGTAAAGCATACAGGTCCGTGCGTCTGCGCACGTCTCTTTTATTGAGGTAAATAATCGATTTTGGTGGATGGGTATACCCATAAAGTCGATTTCAGTGAAGCCATTTTTTCCATAGCCTTTAAACTATTATTTTAACTATAACAAAAGTGTATCTTCTATGTACTTGATGTGAATTAGGGAATTTAATATTAAAAATTCTGGTTACATTTAAAAATATCTAGAATTTTGCTATTTTTTTTAATTTCATGGTGTTAATTTCAGTGTTTTCGGCGGTAAATCGATGCAGATGGAACACTGTCCCATCTATAATTTAAGGTTTAAAAAGTTGCTACATTGCTTTTTAATGCTGGGTGCATATACTATACATAAAAACTTCACATTGCTGGGCAAAGGTCTCCCCCATCCTTATTCCATTATTTACGAATCAAAGCTTTTTTGGTCCAGTAGCTGCAAAAGGAGTCCAGTTCATCTCCCCATCACCACCTGGGCCTGCCAAGTGGACCCACTGGTGTGACCCCCGATTTGTGGAACCTGGTGAAACCTAAACCTCAAAACGGGTGAACGGATTTGGATAAAATGTGGAGATACGATAGTTTATATCCTGGGTAACATAAAACTTTTTATTTATTACAGCACCTTATTAAATGTTAAATTAAATGCTATATTAAAGGTTACAGGGTAGGGATATACAGGTTCTACGATGTTTTTGAATTTTTTAGTCGTCGGTGATTTTTGATTATTGGGGTATTTACTCCAAAAAAAGGGGGGTATTTTGCTACAGCGCCATTGACCAGTCCATTTTGATAATATTTGGCAGAAACGTTTGGTGCTCAATTCTAAACAAGAATTTCGAATATGAGCAAAATCGGTCAAGTGGCTGACATCGACCTGAAAACTCACGACCTTATTATCTTGACAACCTCTTGACCGACAATCTCTTAAGTATTCTGCCATGTACCGGGTTTCCCTTCTTCATTAAGTGTTGTCACTTCAATTTGTAAATGTCACAAATGATAATAGTTAGTTAATTTGATTACTACGAGTACTGGATGCTACAATATTGTAACAATTTATTAAATTCTTCGAGTCTTTTCGAAGCGGTTGCTTCAATCGGATCAATTTTTTGTTGTAGTCAAATCGTATATAAAACTGGCTATGGATCGTACACCAGCAATAAATTCGTTTTTTAAGAATTCACGAAATGATGACGATCAATCCTCATCTTTCGAATCATTTTATAAATCTCTGCATCTTTTATTTGGCCTAAACTTCGGGTTTTTCGATTCATCGATCAAAAAACATTTAATCAAATATCTTACACTGTTTTCTAGTTTCGTAATTTGTATTTGCTACATGTTTGTTTCTTATTATTATACTGATATCCTTCTTTTTAACAGTTATTATTCTATACAGCATTTGCTGTACATCCTCATTCTTTTTAGACAAAAGAACACATTGTACAACTATTACCTTGCGTCGAAAAAAATTGATTCAACATTAAATGTAATAAACAAGACAAACCCTGAAAATAAATCAAATTTTGTTACCATAACACTTTCAGTGACTATTGCTAGGACATGTTTGGGCATCGCTTGGAGTGTTGCTAATCTAGATTACGTCAGTCCTATATCCACATCAGTTGAATTCTTCTATTTGTTAGTTTGTCAGGACATTCTGTCAGTCACGAATTCTTTAGTGTTCTTCTCGATGTATCGTCGTTTAAGATCACTTTCACATCGACTGGAGACAGCAAATACAGGATTCTTTCCATATATTTATGTATACAAGTCTATTGTCGATGCCACAGAATCAATAAAAAGCTCGTTTGATCCATTAGTAAGTTTATCAAATTCTTTATTTATTGGCTATCAAAAATAACGTGATATTTTACGTGTACAAGTTTAACAATTTTTTTTTATTCAGTATTTTTTAGCGCTTTTATTCAAGATTCCGGAAATTATGCTTTATATCTACTTTATGGTAGCGTTGTTGAGTGTGCATACTCTTTCGGTAAGTGACTAAATAACATCTTTATCATTATTACTTAAGGTTGCCTGGAAGAGATCGTTTTAAGCGATAAGGCCGTTAGACTAGTTTTAAGTTTTTTTTTTTTGTTTTATGTATGTAAATTCTGGTGTGAACAATAAGTAGAGTTATCTATCTGTCTATCTATAATAGTAGTCTTTCTATTAACTAACTGTTCGGTAGAAGCTACTTCTCTTTCTTTATACAGGACACTGAGCAACTCGCGCGGTACCGGCCCTTTGTTGATCTAAGGTTATAAGGAAAGGGTACATAGTACTCATCGTTATAAACAACTTTTAGTATGGGAAAAAACCTGAAATCGAGAAAGGAAAATTAGTTGTTCCATAGAAAAATGACCCATACAATCAACAAAATGTATAAAGAGACAATCATATTTATAGAAATGAATTAAAGCATAGATTAAACCGCTTATGATAGAGACGTGGAACGTAGACCAATTATAGTCCCCAAACGGTCTAGGTTAACAAAAAACGAGGACCCCAAACTCTGCGTAGAAATAAAAACCTTTACAAAGTACGCCATTAAAATTCGTTTGTGAAGTAAGCGTCACACTAATATTATAAATGCGAAAGATTGTGTGTAGGTGTGTAAGTATGTAAGTAGGTAAGTATAAAAGTATTTAAGTAGGTAAGTATGTAAGTTTGTTTGTTACCGTTCGTCTCTGTAAAGGCTGAACGGATTTGAATGATTTTGGTATTGAGGTAGCTTACACCCTGGATTAACACATAGGCTACTTTTCATCCCGGAAAAATATTCGGTTTCTGTAGCTGTATAGCTGGTGAAACCGCGAGGCGCAGCTAGTTAAAAATAAAGAATTGCATGTCTCGAGATTTTTAGAGGATTTAAGAGTAAATTAATACTGAATACCGCGGTCATGCATCTTTTTGGATTTTTTGCTAAATTCGAACATGAATACGTACATATGTAATAAGCACTTAAGACATGTTTTAAATTTTAAGTTAACCCCTAAGTGTGACAAGGGGTTTTTTTTTTTTTACTGTTGTCAAGCACTGTAAATATACTTAAGAAATAGAAAATATAAAGCACACGTTTACAGTTTTTTGAAAATCATCCTCTAAATATGAAACGGGATGTTAAAGTTTGTATAAATTTTTTCCTTAAAGTAGAGTGATGAAACTTTTCAAATACACAAGACATAAGAAAATAAGTAACACGTGTATCACCTTTGACCTTGTTCGAATTTGTATGGAGCAGGTTTTCGAGGCCCCGTGGTTTACTGAGTAAATTTTTTATAGAGACGTTTCCTAATTATATTTTTGTTGTAGCCGTAGCTACATTTGTATGAAACCTAGGTAAGTAGGTGTAAGCCACAGAAAAATCTGTGCGGGCAAGCTAACATAACAAATAGTGAGATATACAGGACCGTCTCTACCCGGGGGTGCAAGGGGTGCGTGGCACCGGACGCAGGGCGCAATGGGGCGCAAGCAGATCGCCTTATACCTACACAAACAGTTCGAAATCTGTTAGTTTTGAAAATTACTTAGCACACGTTCATTATTAGACTCAGAGAGTAAATTGTGGTGACAAAATGTTTTCTTTTTTTCGTGGTCACTGATCTTCGCACCTTGGCGCCCAATATTGTTAAGAAAGTTTAAATGTATGTTTAGGACCGCTAAACATACATTTATGTGAAGTAAATATAAAATAAGCTGTAAAGAGCTTATCGAGACTAAAAGTTGAAGTAATGCGATAAGGTTACGCTCCCGAAATGCTCGAATAAAGCTCGTTGGACTGAGCCCAATTTTCGAATCACAACACAATGCCTAATTAGATAACAGTGATACATTTTTAAGAATAAGAATTTATGAAGATACTTTATTTAGTTCAAAATTGTAATTCTTAAGTGCTTTTTGTAGTTTGCGATACGATAATTAATGTATTTCTTATGTGTATTTCATTTGTCTTTTTTCAGTTTGTTCATGTGATGATGATAAAATCAACCATTACAGTGGTTTCTTCTCTGGTTGAAATCATTCTGCCTGCTTTGTTCGCTGGCATGCTCACAACTGAAGCAAACAGAATAAAAATTATTCTCCACAACAAGATAATTAAAATTCAAGGTTTGAAATTGTTTCTTTTTACTCTCTTATAATTATTACATTATCTGTTTTCCTTCTCCATTTATTAGTTCATTGTTTGAACGTCGTAATGTGTCCGCTCTTTCAACGAGAAAGCCGCTTCCACTTATCGTGGTCTTTGGCGTGGTATATAACTTCTGTGATCATTGTGTCCAGATGTTTGGACACCTTGCTTCAGTTACTTAGTCCGTCCAGCTTTCTCTTGTCTATTGGTCTTTATGGTCGTAATATTACAGCACTCTCTAGAAAGCCCTTTTCTAGGTATATCATAGGCCAAACCGCTCATGATAGAGACGTGAAATTTGGATTTAATACTACTTAAACTGTCTATAGATGAACAATAAGAACTGATTTGCGAAATTCCACTTCTAAAGGGATAAAATGGACCTCCAAAGTTTGTATGGAAATATAAAAAAACATGCTAAGCCAATGAAACTCGGTATTATGTAATAAGCATAAAAAATAAAGATAGGTAAGTCTCAGGATTTTTTTCGTAAATCAACTCATAAAGAAGTAAAATGGGGTATTTCATTTACTGTAGGCTATACGAGCGAAGCCCTGTGGGCAAGCTAGCAAAGTTAATTTACTCTTTTAATTTCAGATAACGCAGATATGAATGAAGTAACGAAGTTCATTGAGTACGTGGAAGCGCGACCCATGAATTTCTATATCTATCAAATTATTCCTCTGAATGCGGATCTACTCGGGATCATTTTCAACTTCTGTGTCACTTATCTCATAGTCATTATACAGTTTACACACTTGTATTAATTACTTTTAATGTACTTATATATCATATTTTAGTTATAAGAATCGTTTGGGGTGTTTTAAATTCTTGGTGTATTTTTACCCGTCTACGCTACTACTAGGAAGAAGGGTTATGATTTTAACCGCTATGTATATGTATGTAAAACACACATAATTTAACAAACACATTGCTAAAAAATGATTTTGCAAGCAGAAATGAACTAAGACGTAAGGACGTAGTCGGGTTATAGTTTTTCAACCTATAAATCTTGTTTGGAAATAATTAGAGTGTAGTATAGTTACAATTTATTATTTACAAATAATACATAGCATAGTAGCCAAAAGTTTGGTGGAGGCACCGAATGACCACATTGCTGGCGTCTATTTTGGGCAAAAACATTGCGATGGCAATGCTAAGCAGCGTGGCAACGTGGTAATGCTGCCAACATTCTGGACACCTACCCCTCCAGCAATGGGCTTGAATATTAGGTTTTTATATTTATTTTTGTTTTTATAATTTAGGTTGTTTTAATTTTAAGTAGGTGGGTAATAATTTGATGTATTTTATTGTAAATATTTGTGTAAGATTGAGTGTAGTTTAAAAGTTGAAGTGGAAAGTAATAAATAAAAAAAATTGATGTCAGGTTGTTGTTAATAAACGCCACAGATCATTCGATTTAGTCTCGCTCTGAATACTAAGACTTTTCTCAACTGTAAGTCCTTGTGGAGAGACGCTGTTCAAAACACAAATCCATTACCAGTATCTGCTGGTGTACACCAGGGTTCAGCACTTAGCCCTTTTCTATAAGTATTTAGTGCCGTGACGGAGCCTAATATCTACTCATTCGTTTGATTTCCTTCCTTCGACAGAAAACAAATAGTGCCGATTCTTAACCTTCTGGGATAAGAATTACAAAACCGGGCAAGTGCACGTCTACTAGACAAGCGCACCGAAGGTTCCGCGCCAAAGCTGCAAAAAACTTTGTAAAAGTTTACACGGTTTTTTAAATAAAGTTCTACAAAAATAACTAAACTACATATTATTTTTAAAAGTTTGGTAGCTTAGTGAGGATCCAGGCGTGAAATACTCAAGCCAGAATCCTCACTAAGCTACTTTTATAACTCTGGAACCCTTGAAGCACTGGTTTCGAGATTCGGCATGCCATCACGACTAATTCACGACTAATTATTGGAGTTAAAACCAAGTCGATAGCCCCTACCGTTTGCTCGTATGAGAACCAAGTCGATAGCCCCTACCGTTTGCTTGCAGGAGAACCAAGTCGATAGCCTCTACCGTTTGCTCGCAGGAGAACCAAGTCGATAGCCTCTACCGTTTGCTCGCAGGAGAACCAAGTCGATAGCCCCTACCGTTTGCTCGCAGGAGAACCAAGTCGATAGCCCCTACCGTTTGCTCGCAGGAGAACCAAGTCGATAGCCCCTACCGTTTGCTCGCAGGAGAACCAAGTCGATAGCCCCTACCGTTTGCTCGCAGGAGAGGTTCGGATTTTGGCGTTACCTTCAACCCAGAATCCTTCATTTTGCTTTGGTCGAAGCAGAATTCTCACCAAACAGTAGCTATAACATTGGAATTATGGTACTTCCCGGTCCGTAACACCCTTTCGTCCACACTGTTGATATGATGCGACTAATTATGTGACATTGGTGACTAATTATTACTAATTCATTTTTCAAATGGCATTTTCAAAACTGATTTTCATGACGTTTTCAGAAGTGAGGATTCTGGCGTGAAGGACATAGTTTAACAGACAGAACCTTTAAAGGTAGACGAACGGTCAGACGACGGCGTAAGCTTGATAGGATCTAATTGGCACTTATTGGCCACGGAACGCTAAAAAACTAAAATAGAAAATAATGGAAGGGCAGTGATATGAAATCAATAGTTGTCAGTTTTTATTAGGTACATCCTCGCTCCTCGCTGGGCGCTGACTTTGAACTTGCAGTTCAAACCTTCTTCCTTATCATATTGATGCAGGAAGTTGTTCCTCTAATGTTCTTGCAAGCTTGACTAACAAACTCGTTAGGATGATGTTCACTTTTAATACATTTTTAAACCTACTGACATAATAAATATAATAGACATAATTCAGCTTAAGGGGAGGAGTGATGACACGAGCGACCTACAGAGGCGCAGAAATTGAATGATACCTTAGACCGAACTTAGTGGGCTAGAAGATATCGCTTCAAGCGTTAAAGCCGCCAGTTGTTACACTAGTTTTAAGTAGATTTTTTTCCTTGTCATTTCTGGTGTGAACGATAAAGAGCCATCTATCTTTTTTTTTCTTTTTTTATTCCACAACCCCTATCTTCCTTTTTTTAATCAATTCAATTCAATTTCTAAAGATCTTTATTTCGGGAAAATATACAAAGGTTGTACTAAACTAGTATACATTACTTCCTAATTATATAATAACATAACAACGTTATTTTAACAAGTATACAAACGTGTACTTGTTAAAATTAATTCATAATGTAATGAATAATAAATTCAAAGTAGTAGTAGGCTTCGTCTGCAGAGTCCGCCTGGGGAAGTACCACATCTTTGCCAGTTAATCAACCGCCAAGCAGTAGTGTGCAAACATTACTGTGTTCCGGATTGAATCGCAATGTTTCCAGCGTAATAACTGGGCATAAAGAGGTTTAAAATCTATTATCTCATGGTGACGAGCGCAGTGCATTGACGCTAATGGTTTTGAACTGTTAAAATTCAAAATTATAGGTGGCACTGAATTGTTACGGGCAGGCGTGAAGCTTAACATCAGGTGAGCGACCTGCTCGTCTAGTCACCAAGATCCATAAAAAAAACTATGCAAAAAATTTACTACATGATAATAAATTAATAAACTTAACATTTTAATCCGCAGTAAGGAGCATTACAGATGTTACTAAATTTATTAATGCATGCTTTAGTGGCAGCATACCTTTTATTTTTTACTGCTATCTGTGACACTGGAGCTTAAGACGAGCTGTGATCACGATTTGAAATGTGTTTTGCACCCGCTGTGAAATGTGTTTTTGTGTTTTGCAGTGGTCGGAGCGCAACAACCAATCGGAGCACTCTTGGTTAGAAGTAGCAGCTTATTTTTTTTTTTTTCTGGCAAGTGCCTTTATTAACTAAGCAAAATACATACAAACTAAAACTACCTAAACTGCTTAGCCTACTACATAAAAATAACAGTTGAATTATACAGAAACCATAGATAATCCAAATGTTCAAGCCCACTACCACTACTAGCCGCTTAATTGTGATGATGATTTATAATATGTTACCTCTGGCATACATGCTGACGTCACGGAGCAGCGCCTCATACGACTCCCTCTCGTTGCCGTCTAGCTCGCGGACTGCCTTCAGCACGCCCTCCTTCCTCAGGCCCCACTCAAGGCTTTTACCTGTATAAATAACAAAAATCTCTAATTGCGACCAGACAATACTGATACAAAAAAAAGCTTATTATGCTGTGTTGTTCTCCATACGGCAATTGCCGTATTATACGGCTTTTAGGCACGCTGCGCCTCAAATATACGGCATACGGCAGCACTTCCAAAGCCGTATAATATTTGTATGAAATATACGGCAATCTACGAAAAAGAAAAACTGCCATTACTAATTTTTAACGTATTTTTAACGTAACGCACTGAGTTCCCGGAATTCCCCGTTGAAAAACGCCTTCTATGAATAATAAGAAAAAACCTTGATATGTTGGACTACTATGTGGTTTGTGCTTACATCGTTTCACTGAGCTTAGAGAAGGTGTTACGATGAGTGAGCGGTGAAACCTCAGAAAAATTAGAATATCAAAGGGTTAAAATGTCGATACTATAAGATAAGAGAAGAAGAGATATCATTTCCAAGTGAAAATGAGACATAACTTCTAACCACGATACAAAATCTATATGGAGACCAGCACAGAAAGTCAAGAATCATAATTTTGTATACAAATTAATGAAAAATTAGAACATACGGCAATTTTTTTAATATTGTCCCAATATACGGCAATTTTGAGGTCTAGATACGGCAGCCCCAAAATCAACTTGGAACAACACTGCTATTATGTAGAATAGGTTTACAAACTAGATCACGCAAATTAACATCCATGGAGACAATCCACACTGCTATGAGCGACAGTAACCACAGAAAAGAGAAAGAAGTAAAAAGAAATACTCTTCTGTTTTTTTCTTTTCTGGGCTTTTTTGTATTAAAGAAATAAGACAAAAATTACTATGCTATATATACAGAAAAAAAAACATTGAATATCTTTGGAGTACCATTGCTTTCAAAGAATTTTCATATCATCCTTTTTCATTTTGGAAAAAGAAAGAAGGAATACGTTTTTATGGAAAAATTTAATTTTCCAGAAAAGTTTTTATACAATCCGTTGTGGGTACTGTAAGCTGATCAACTTGAGTCCAAAATCCATCAATCTACTGTTAGTTACTGAGGAGTTCCGTTTTCCACCTTCCGCATCCATCATCAGATCAGCCCGCTCTCATAATATTGTATTGTCATCGGAACTTCGCAAGCATGTAAAGATTCAACTCAATTGAACAAGGGAAACTGGTCTAAAATTGAGTTGCAAGATTCGACCTTAACATACGCACATACAAAGGTGCAACTTAAATAAACGCTTAAAAAAGTTCGAAAAAAATATATTTTTCCTTCCCTGTAATTCGTATATTTAAAAAAAGTGTTGAAAAGTGCGAACGAGATAGAGATAATCAGGGAAGCCGGCCTTTAAAGTGCAACGTTTTGCTCATCGCGCGAAATTCAAATTTACTTGCGTTTTTTGTCAATTACAGCTTAATTACTGATCGTGGATTTATTGAAACCAATTTCGCGCCAATAAACAAGTTATTTTAAGAAATTACGGGTAAAATTATCACCTAGATAACATTGGTTTAGGTACGAATCTCAATAAGCTGATTTTTATCTTGGCTTTTGGTTTGGTGAGAAGTGTACTTCTACTAGCTTTCGCCTTGATTTTTTGGTTGGTGTAATTTCTTGATACAACCTATTTATTATCGCAAAATTCATTTTCATGAACCCACGATGAGTAATTAAGTTGTAATTGACAAAAAACGCAAGAAAATTTGAATTTGCCGCGCTGAGCGAAACGTTGCACCTTAAACTTATTAATGTAAGCATAGTGTATGTGTTTTTTGTAGAAGGTACCGATGTAAATGGTACATAATGGTACCACTTACATTGATACCTTTTCGTGCATCGAACATTATTCATCTGGGCTTAGAACGACCCTGCATTTTCATTTGTTACATCTATTACTTATTACAGATATTTTAGTTATAACAGTTATTCTCAGCTGTTACAGCGACCAATCCAAAATGTTACCTGAGTCACAGAAGAAATAACAGAACATATAATCTCAGGCCGTGTTCAGTAAGGACGTCCGACGACATTTGCAGTATAATGGAGCATCGTCGGACGATCTTACTGAACACGGCCCTTGATAACTAAATAGGCTTACAAAAGGTCGGAAGGTAATTCAATTCCAATGCGCAAATTGGCACTACTGCTCTTAGTATCAGTTAATTGGCTCTTTGTTAGAATCTACTACAGTTAGGCGAAGTCGGAAAATGAAACCCAGAAACAGGAACATAGGTAACTATATTTATATTTAATTATTTTTCTTTATTGTAATTAACTTTAAACAGTTCTGATAATGGGATCCATGAGTATTTTGTTGAAGTTGTTTTTTTTTTTACATTATTCTTTGAATAATATTATGTTATCTTAGAGCGTTCAGGGCAATGATATTTTACTAGAGATACGACTATAGCGCAACCCGCAAATCTGTCCCTTCGGACAGATTTCATTACAGCTATCTTCTTTGCTCTCTAACTTTTCGCATCTTCTTTCGCACTCTTTGGTGTAAACAGAAGCCTGCAGCGGAGCCGAATTCAGGTATTTTGAAGGTAAAACCTATTTTGAAGGTAAAATATCATTGGTTTAGGGTTTACAATTATTTGTAGCAACATAAAACAAGTTCAACAGATTGTTCCAAACACTCATTAATCACGCAAGCGCCCCTCGCATCAAAATTGATATTAGAAGCACATTCCCTAAAGGCCGATTGAATTATTCCATCAAAAACTCATTATTTACGAGTGATGTTCACGTGTCTTCTTCAGCTAATAAGGCTTTGTGTAACAAAGGTGCTTTAATAGCTTTTGCTAGACACAAAAACCGATAAATTGTTTTATTATCTGACTAGTTGTTACCCGCGATATCGTTTGCGAGGACATAAAAAAGTATCCTATGTCCGTCTTTGTGATATACAGTACCTCCTTATCAAATTTTATCGAGATCCGTTTAGCCGTGATAACGCAAAAAACGTCCAGACAGAAAGACAAAGTTTCATGCTATAGTTTGCTAGATGGCGTTAAATGCATTTTTATGCATTTTTGTCGTTTTGTATAGACTGACAGTTGTAATGTAGGGAGTTCTGAATCGCGCCGCAATCAAAGTTTTTTCCTCAAGACTAACGTACTCGAAGCTTTATTGGTCCTGATACGACTGCAGGTATATTCCTCTGAATTATAATATTAGTTAGGATTAGGATTAGTTAAGATTAGGATAGTTAGGATTAAAGGTTTCTGAAAGGAGAACGAAATGATTAAATAATTACCTGATAGGTAGGACCAGTTGTAGGGGTCTTTTTACTACTATATTAGATAATCTGGTTTTGTTTTATTACTTTTGATTATGAAATTATTATCGACGCTAGAAAAATGTTTTGAAAGATGTTTTTTTTTTTTAAATTGAGTGAAAAGTATTTTCTTTTAATTCGGTCCTTTCTATTCATTAATGTTCTATACCGCCAGTCCACTGTTAATGTATTAACAAATGCATTATTAATGCAACCTAATTTTTAGAATAATCGCACTGGCCAGCACAACGAATGCCTGAAAAAAAACGTTTTAAAATTTTCTTCTCTTTATTCAATTCACTTTCCTAGCATTTTCCTCACTGTAGTGAGGTGAAAAGTTGTGTTTCACTCGGTAGCAAAGTTATTCTGCGTCCCGTACAAGCACTCTCACCAAAAAACAACTTTGCAGTCTTGCATAACGAACATCTTTCTAGGTCTGAATATTAGTTGTCAGTATCTTTGTGTATGTTCCTCAACATCTCACAGGTACTGTTAAAATCATCTGCCACAGTCGTCTAAGACCATGTATATACGTGTGTTCCAGGCATCCCCGATAAAGGGAATTCTAGTGGAGAGCTATGAGTGTGAAGCATTATTTATTTAATGAAGAGGAGTTTTTGAGGACGGCAGTAGGAATTAAGTCACGCGAGTCAGTGGAGCAGCAAAGTGACGTGCTCCCATTCGAACCGCTCGAACGCACTTGTGAACATACGTGGAAGCCCACACTGCCAGTAAAACAAGTGACAAGTGAATACTGACCAACAATGAGCGCGAACAATTAAGAACTGTTGAGCAGCAGAGCGACGTGCTCCCATCAAAACTGCTAGAACGCACTCGTGAACACGCGCGATGCCCACACTAGCAGTATGGCAAGTGCCACAGTGGAGTTTTGGCGGGAACTTGAAGAAATCATGTCGCGTCGTTTTCCAAAACTTATGTTATTACGAGTGTTAATGTGTAAAAACGGTGAATTTTTACCCGTTAAGTGTTCGTGTACATGCACGAGTGTTGGTGAATGGTATAATGTCGTGAAACGTGAATTTTCATGTTGTTTCCAAAACTCCATAGAAGGCTCTAGTAAAGTTTTCTCCACTTTACTGGGGCATGACTTGGGCTTGACCGTGACTAGCTTTGCTCGCTTTTGACTGTGACTATGACTCGTTTGATAATATTCCACAAAACTTGAATATATATAAGTATACTTGACACTGGCAAATGCATAAGACGTGCGACGCCAAAATCCTCTTAGGAGAAAAGAGAAAAAAAAAGTGCCACAATGACAAGTGAATACTGACCGACAGTGAGCGAGAACAAGTCAGACTTGTCGAGCAGCAGCGCGACGTGCTCCCATCCAAACCGCTCGAACACGCTCGTGAACACGCGCGGCAGCCGGCACTGGCAGTAGGACATGCGAGTCAGCGTCGGGTATTTCCCCTTATCGTTGAACAATGTCTGAGGCTGAAAGAAACAAGAATGTTAAGATGTTTTTTCTTTGTTGGAATATTGCTTGAAGTTTAAGATATCACAAATTCGAATAGGTACTTACCCTGGTTCCTTTCCGAAGGTTCCTCAGCCTGTGCATTCGACTGACCACACTGGCTGGTGCCGCTAGCTCTCCTTCTGATGGAGGCTGCAACACAAACAAAGTTTAGTAAAGAACCAAGGCTATAGGGGACGATTTCATCCTAAGCCGGGTGTGATGGCGTCGGTGTAGGACTCATCGATCTTCGCATCTCAGTCATCGGTATGAATCGTTGCGGATCGAAAACTCTAATAGGTATTATAGTTAAAACAGACCTTCAAAAATTAAGTGTTCTTCAATAGAATTATATACGTGGTGCTTTTAAATCGGCTAGGGGGCGGTCACATTTGTCCTGATGCCGGGGCACTTTGCCGTGATGCCGGGGCACTAGAATAGTGCATCGGTATCCCGGCTGCACCCCATAGCAGTCGGGTACCTTGAGAAGATTTCCCACAGCAAAAAAAAAAAGAAAGAAGAGATCAGTCACATATCAGAGCAAGAGTGTTCTGAGAATATCTGTAGGAGTGGCTGTGAGGATGTTTTATATTGATACAAGATAACGAACAAATTTTGTTAAACGACATAAAAAATATTGAAAGAAATGTTCTAATTAAAAAAAACTTTCCAGGCTAGCGGATAAAATGCTCTTTTACACTCAGATTTCGTATGATAAACATAATCTTTCCGTACTTGTGAGCAGTCTGGCGCAACTGCTTGGTAAAAAAAAAGAGACTTGAACATGTATGAAACGTGTATGAAAAAAAATGGCGGCTATCACTGTCTTGCTCTATCGATGGGTCTACTCTATCGCACTATCTTTATCGGTATTCAGTTCTAGTACATGTTTCATACAATCACTTTTTTTCATTTTTCTTTATGGAACTCCCGTCTCTTAAGCGTAGTAAACGTAGTCATGGTGGTCTTAGTGGGTGCAAGCTCGCCTCACATTCGTGGGGTTGCGAGTTCGAACCGGGGCGGGCCCGTACCAATGAGTTCTTTGGAACTTTTTGCTACCGAGTGAAACACAACTTTTCACCTCACTACAGCAAGGAAAATGCTAGGATGATAAAGAGTGAATTGAATAAAAAGAAGAAAATTTAAAAACTTTTTTTTTCAGCATTCGTTTGGTCAGTGTGATTATTCTAAAAATTAGGTTGGCGCACTGACATGAAATAAGTATTAATGACTTAACAGTGGACTGGCGGTATAGAACATTAATGAATAGAAAGGACCGAATTAAAAAAAAATACTTTTCAAGCTAGCGGATATACCACTGGCTTTTCGGTGAAGGAAAACATCGTGAGGAAGCCTGCATATTTCCGGAGAAGAAATTCGATGGCGTATGTGAATCCGCCAACCCGCACTGGGCCAGCGAGGTGGATATGACCTAATCACCCTTCGGTAGGCCGATATTTCAGCAGTGGGATGTTTAAAGGCTGATGCAGAGACGTAAAAAACGATTGCAAGGCTAGGTACACGTTTATAATATTTAGAGCCAACAATCTATATTATTGTACAAAGTGAGTAAAAATAAACAGAAAATCTAGGTAATTCTTCTAAGCTTTCCGACATTGGTATTCCAATACACGTAATGTGTCGGCAGATAATAAACTCCCCACACTACATAAAAGATATCTTGTACGAGTTAGTCAATATTGATACGGTTCATTGTATCCGAAGACAGTGTTTACTGGACAGTACATCAACTAGGCACATGACAAAAATCTTGAGCGATGTGGTTCAAGTTGCGTTCACAGTTCTCCCGCTCCCATATTTTTACATTATTCAAGTTTCAATTGAGTGTATTTTCAAAATGGCGTATTTTTATGACAGCATTACGATCGCCTTTATACATTTTTAATTTCCCATAATTGGAAAGTACTCTTGAAGTTACCTGATCAGAGGGATGAAAACAGTACTTTTCATACCTGGGAAACGATTTTCGCTGCTGTCAAAAAATTTAAAAACTATGCAAGCCATATCCCAACTTTTCATACAGCCACTCTGTTAAATCGCCCACGCACACACACAAACATTCACACGTACACACATATACACTATATTACACACTCACCCACCTACACACACGTACCCCATACGCAAACACACCCCGCGCGCGCACCCGTTACACACAAATACCAACAAGAGCACCCACGCACACAAACACTAACTCATACACACGAATTACACACACAGATGCCCCACACACAAACACACTCTCTCTGACATGCATGCATTACACACAACGGATTATATATACACACACACCCCACAAACACACACGCACACACGTATTACACACAAACCGCCACAAAAGTACACTTAATCACATCCCACACATATGCATAAGCTTTTTTTTGACTTTGGACGTTATTACAGACAATTGATCACACAAACACAAAAATGAAACAACAGCAAAGCCCGATTTTATATCATGCGTTAGTTGACTTAAATTGAGTTACTGTGTTATTGTATTCAAGGCTGGGCGACATAGGTAAATATTAAACGGCCTGAGACGAGGGCAATCCGATTTTCTCGAGGAAAAACATCGCCTCATAGTAATATAGTTGCGTAAAAGATAAAGAATACGATGTGGTAAAACAGTGGCAGCGCTGAGAGATGGTGTCTTTATGAGCTTGGGCCGGAATAAATGCAGATACACGCTACTTTGATTTAAGAGGTAGATTTATTGTATGCTTTTTAACCTTTCACACAGAAGTACTTACCTATCTATAGGGCTATGTATGCAAGCTAAGTGAACGCGCAAGTGAGGTGATAAGCTAATTGAACTTACATTTTTCTTGCCCATTACAGCAGAGAAATGTCAAAATATTGAATTGTTAGCTTAAGGATACAGCCAAATGTGGTCACTAGATATTTTATAATGTACAATTTGTGCGTAACTCAGCTATCGTGGTAAATATCCCGTGAGTACTAATAGTAACAGAAGTAATTATTGCGAAGATACCAACCGAGCGCCGAAAGTATTTTATTACTAGTAGATAAAGAAACTGTTTCAATACTGTCCACTGTTAAATATCACAACAGACCACTTTATTCTCTCCCACCACAATGTATTCGAAACACATACTTCCAATCGACCGACCATTTATCTTAAAACGAGGTTCATTCCGGCGACCCATCGTCTATTTGTAAGGGATAGTCCTCACGATAAACCTGTCCCATTACCCTTCAATCCAATCCTATCCGGGCCATAATCTATCTACGAACACATCGAAACCCGAGCCAAAATAACACACAATTTGTCTATAACGTGTATGGGTGTGAAAGCCCGTGTGTTGTACTGTCGCCATGCAAAATATTGCTTACCTTAAATAAAACTGTGCTTGACAACCACTCGTTAACCGTCTTCCCCTATATAGGCTTTCTCGTTCGCGCTTTTTTTACGTTTTAGAAGAAAAAAATAATCACTGAGTGAGAAATACTTATCTAAACAACCAAAAAAATTCAGTTCGGGGTCCGTAGTGCGAGCCTGGCTCGAAGTTTGACCACAGAATACTATTCCGCGGAGTTTGACGCTCGTGTGTATTACGGTTCTTGAGTGGCGATCACGAACCGGAAGATGAAGCGTAGGCAGGCCTCCCACTAGGTGGACCGACAACATTGTGAAAGTCGCGGGCAACCGGTGGATGCAAGTAGCACGTTGTCGGTCGGTGTGGCGCTCTAAGGGGGGCCTATGTTCAGCAGTGGACGTCTTAAGGCTGATGAATGTATTACGATAGAGTAAAAATATGAAATATCGAAAACAACAAGTTTCTTATATGGGGACCCCTCATAATTTTATTTTGTCAGAAAATCCGCCATAATATCACATATTTTATGCAAAACTTCAAGCGGCTACCTATTACAGTTCAAAAATAGACCCTTTTAAAGTCCCGTCGACATTCATCTGGTGCGGAACCCCTAAAAAAACAGACCTTCAGATCACTGGTGCCCGCGAGCATTGGTCAGACAAAGGAAAGCAGTGAACGAGATTGGCACTGGCCCGGAAAAGATGACACGCTGAAGAGGAGACTGAGAGCAATCCTCAGCAGTAGGTAAAAAAAGTTTAATGATCGTCAACGATCATGGTAATTAATAGGTAAGGGCCTTATCCCGTAACTCTGGTGGAGATCGTCTTCGTTTGCTATCCTGCTCGCTAGCATGGTGCGATTAAGTTGGCGCGAGTGGGACGGCACTCGATGACCATTGCCACCAGAGTTACGGGATAAGACCCCTGGTCTTTTCTCGTGATTTCAAGATTGTTCATAATAATGAGTACAATGACATCCTACAATATGTCCTTCATAAACCGAACACCCATTTTACTACGATTACTTTTCACACCAAATACTCCTTATAATCTTTGATCCAAGCATCAATCAACCTTCCCAAGAATACAATTTATCTGAGAGAAGCATTCTGGCACGTGTTTTACATAAAGGGCAGCAATCGGCTCATTACACTTCAATCCAATACTATTACGCGTTCAATGCCAAGTTCGCGCGGACGGTGAGGGTTTCTACTTTATTACGTACCCTTGAGTTGATGTCTTGATGAGTGAGCCTGAGTAGATATCGATCAGACAGCTCCCGTCAATAGGAAGTATTCAGTATTCGGTACAGGCGCCGGTTACCAAAGGCACATACATCGACCTTGCCAGCGTGGTCGAACAGTCCCAGGATCCGTTAATGATCTCCAAATAATCAAACAGATAATAACCAAACCGCTAGGGCCCCAAAAAGAGAATATAGAAGAGAAAGATATTCAGTTTCTGTAGAATAGCGGGTGAAACCGCGGGGTGAGGCGTCGCTGGTCTGGCGCGGATTTGTGTTAACAAGCGGCCAAAGTAATAATATAAAGTTTTGTTTCCTCAGGGTGTTATTTTGAATTCAGAGCGAAGCGAGAAATTCAATATACGCCGCCCGAGAGCAAAATATTTTGTCCCTGAGTGACACACAATTTTTACTATTACCTATGAGAAAAAGAATGAGCTACGTCTCGAAACTCGTATGTATAAACATCGGGTTGAAAGTATAAATAAAACACAAATAATTATAATAATAATAATAAATAATAATAATCTCTTTGGATATTTTCTCAAACTAGTTAAAATATCTTTATATATAAGAGAACAACCCCTTTTCTAGGAATCAACGCAGAGCCCAAATCACTTATGATAGAGGTTGATATTTCGATGGTGTTTTATGGATTTTGCTTCATAAAAACGAAAAAAAAAAAAACTCGTAAACTACGAAAAATCGTAGAACGTACATGGAGTGTTTTCGTCAAGCCCTTGGTCTAAGGAACCTAAATCTTTCAGATTGACGTCACCCTTTCATCAACCTGTATAAAAGCTACACAACAATAAATAATACCGATTCATTGTCCATCCGAAAACAGTAGTTGCATGGAAGTAGTTGGTTCGTCTCGAACACGACTCCAGCAAAGATAATAAAAACCAATTGATCGCATAACGAGAAAAATGCTCTTTAAAATAAAACTTGGCAACGTTTTCAGCGAGATTACTGGGCATAAATTATGAAGCTTTAACATCTTTAAATCGGATCGGCAGCTTAAAATTCCATAATGCAAGTGGCGCTTAACGATTGGCCGGTCGACGATCGATTGGCGAGTTTATTCAATTTTGAGCTTAAGACTTTCGTAAAGGAGTAAAGATAGGAACTGTGTACCGGTTATATAGCCTGCGGACTCCATTAATGAACCAGCACACATCAGAAACCGTACATTAGATTATTGGATTAATACAATCCCAGTCAAGTCACATCCCAGCTACTGTGAATTCCGGCGCACGTACCTATTTATCTGACTTGGAAGTCTCAACTCCAAGGAGAAACAATTTGTAAGATTGTAGCGAATTCAATTACAATAAAGCTTAATTAGTTATGTATTTGAATATAGATAATTCTATTGCAATAAGTAATTGAGTGAAGGTGTGCCTAGTGCCATCGAAAAAGAGGCATCTTAATCAAAGCTCATAAAATAATTTCCATGCTGAATGCTGAAGTTCTAAAAGAAGAAAAAAAGAAAGTGTCTCTTATCTTTGTATCCCTTCTTGCGCTACTCTAATTGTTTATGAAATACCATAGAAATAGTACATTGTTCACTTAGGGACAAAGTGATCGAAAACCATAGTAGTTTGAGTTTAACCTTAATACACGCGAGCAGGGATTCGCATTTTCTTTCGAGTGACACCCGAGTGATACGTAGTGCTTAGAAAAAAAAAAGACAAAACAAATTCAAAATTCTGATAAATATTACAAAAGTAAGCAAAAAGCACGCGATTTTTCTTTTTAAAAATTAATGTTCAGATTTTCCGCATTATTACAGACTTGCAGAATTACTCAAAATGTATTGACTTCTTGTCTTATGGCATTATTACAGACCTACAAATAGTAGGTACCCAAAATAAAGCGCGTTTGCAATGGATTTTCATACACTTTTCTGCCCGCATATTTGTACGACAGTAATGACGTACATTATCCTCGTATGCTTTCTTTAAAAAAAGTAATGGAACTTTCCGAGAAAATGTAGTATAAAATTATTTATCTTTTCCTGTTGTTGTCCCGCGGTTTTCTATCCCAATTTGCGTGGTTACGCTGCATGCTGAGCACCAACTGGAAGTAGGCGTGATCATTTGGATTGTCTTTAGACATTGTATGGCTTCCGGATGAGAGTATATTTCATTTTTACTAAAATAATCTAAACTTAAATGTACAAATAAGCTTCCGGATAAGCTAACATTTGGTAATTTTGATATTTTTATTGGTTTTCTTGGTTTTCCCTTTGTTAATAGGGGCACTTTCCTGCGGTTACATTAGGAATTTTGAGCCTCAACTAATTTTTTCACAGAAGTGAGGACATGCAGTTCAGTTTAAAGGTACTTATGTATTCAGGGTACCTATTTTTGGAACGGATTTTAAACACATAAATAAATTATTATTTTTGGCACAAATGTAAATGTAAAGTATTTTTTTTGACATTTTTCTTTCTGACTGTGTTGTGTTTATTATATATTCTATTACATCTGGTTACATAATTTTAATTCAACATTTCATTTTTCCAGAATGATCGGACAAAATTTTAACTGTTTTTTTTTTACAAGACCATTTAAAAAAAATGGTTCTCAATTTGATTGTTTTTTAAATTTTTATGTTTGATATTTCAGAACTCCGTCATTTATAAACAGAGTTAGAAAGCCCTTTTTGTATTTGAAAGGAGATAATTCCAGATTGGTCCCATTTTCTTTAAAATCCAGTTCTGAAAATGGGATCCATGAAGAATTGAGGGAGCTCCTCAAATAGTATAGGCATACATATAGCGATTTTGGTTTTTCATGAGCAAGTCAAGCATTTGCATTCAGAAAGTATCATTTGGTGAAGTGGAACTGATGAAAAAGACCAAAAATGGCCACCGAAACTCCTCAATGATACTTCACGGGTGGCGCCAAAATAATCTATATTATGATAGTTAAGCGACTATGACAAAGCAAATTTAAAGAAATGGTCCTGATGAAAACGGTTTTGCCTATTTAAAATTATTAAGATAGATAACTCTTTACTGTTCACACCAGAAATTACATACATAAGACAAAAAAAGAGCGGCAATCGAGTCCTAAAAACTGTTTTTAACTAGTTTGGGTGCCTTTGGATTAATTAAAGTTCACATTTTCTGTCTCGCTTCTAAACGGAAGTATTTTTTAAATCGTAGCTTTAAAATCATAATCTAATACGTTCATCCCTACTACGAAATATTAAAAAAAAAAAAAACGAATTAATTTGGTCAAAATTTCTCTAACACAGCTGAATGAAAAATAATCAACAGAGCCATTGTATTATCAATGACGATGTAAGATTTCCCCCTTGAAAAAATAACCTCGCCATTGTAATCCAGTTCGACGAGTCTGAGAAGGCTGTAGAAGACTATTACGACACGAAAATCCGCGCTTTTATTCGGAGCTCTCACAAATGAGGGTACAACGCCGCTTGTAAAAGCACCTTCTATAAGAAAACTCGGCAAATTGTATGCGCTCACTCAAGTTCAAATTTTAAGGTCTTTACTACTACCATATCAGCCTTTAAACATCCCACTGCTGGGATATCAGACTACCCTCGAAGGGTGATTAGGCCATATCCACCACGCTGGCCCAGTTCGGGTTGGCGGATTCACATACGCCATTGAATTCCTATACTTTACCTATACTACACTTTTTTTTAATATATCTTTTTAAGATAAAAAAACTAATTTTTGGTATTAATATTTTCATAACTACCTAAATAAATGATAAGCCTGTTTATCCCATTTATTATAGTCATTATAAAAAAAAACAAAACAAAAATTTGTTCTGTACCTATATTATATTTAAGTACAATAACGTAAACAATAATTTGATAACTTAGAAAAACATCAAATCCGTGGGCGAGATAGTTGCGACTAAAATGGCCCTTAAATCAAGTCAATTATGCTCTTAACCTTTACCGTTGTCCTTAGAGCCCTTGATTGCTTTAATTGTAATCATTAGTGAAAGACGTTCGCTAAGAGAGCAGAGTAGGAGCAATCGAGAGAAACCGTTGATCTTTAATTGACCAAGCGAAGCGAAGGTCTCCGAACCTACGGGAACAACCGGTGTTTGTATGTATGTTTGTATATGTGTTTGGAAACCAATGTGTATGATTGTATGTGTGATGAAACCTGCATATTTTCGAAGAAGAAATTCGATGGCGTATGTGAATCCGCCAACACGTACTGGGCCAGCGTTGTGGATATAGCCTCACCACCCTTCGAAGGTAGGCTGATATCCCAGCAGTGGAATGTTTTAAGGCTGAACAGAGACCTAGGATTATGGATGACAAAGTTTTTATTTTTTTATTTCGTCACAAAAGTTTTCGATAACTTAACCTACACAAGAACAAATTTAATTTTTTAAATTTTAAAACACTACACAGCTAGAAAAGATCTAATAATATTTTCATCATACCTATTCTTAAAACAACAATTGCGTGTACAGAATAGCGGAAGCAAAGTTAAATTTTGTCCCCATAGGAGTTTGAGTTTAAAGGATTATACGTTCAATTTATTAGCTTCACTAGATGTTGTAAACAAAGCAAATTGTATGTATTACTTACTTGGAGCATTTATTTATTATTACTCATTTGTAATGTGCCCTTTTTAACACATCAGTATAAATTTTTTACTGATAAAACAAACAAATGAAATGAATGAATGAATGAATGAATATTTGATTCGAATATTTCAAAGATTAAGCTTTATGCAGAGAGAGTCGACATCACATTTTCGAGTGACAAACAAAATTGTTTCTGAAATATCACCGGACGAAACGACGGCCTGAAAGATTAAACCATAGTTACTAACTACGAGGCTGCCCTTCGCATTCCTTCTGGGATATATGAGCAAGACATATCCATAGTTTTTATGGCTCTTTTTATGATATGTTTACACGAAAAACTATTTCTTTATTAGAAAAGTTGGATGACTTTCAATACATACACGGATTTCATTTTAGATTTCTGTTTTTCTTTGCGTAGTCAAGATTTCATTATAGAGTGCTTAAAACGACAAAGTTAAATTGAGCCGTCCAGTATTTCGTTCAATACCGATTTATTTTGTGAATTTCTGCACAAGTTTTTCTTGTGTAGTGAAAAGCAGGTGAAGCTAATTATTACTTGAAGTTTATTTTGTTCTAAATTGTGGCGGAAATGTTTTTTTTTTTGTAAATTTATTGTCTAACAAGGGTCTGAAAGTTAATTTTGTGTCATGCTCCAAAAACTCTGGGGAGTAAAGTTTTTCGAGCGTAGCGATTGAGCTACAGCGTAGCACATTACCTCTATGGCTATATCGTAGCATATACACCGTAGCGCTCTCGTAGCGGTTCGCTACGAATACGAGCTACTTGATAAAAATGAACATCTGTTCCATAGAAAAATGTCATTCAACTGAATGAAACTGAACTGAAACATAGAACTCAACGAATTTTTCCCCCAACGTAAAAGTAGCTTACATTATCTCATTAAACCACATTATTTCATTGCGTGACCAAACCATTGCTTTGTTATTACACAACCACATCATCTACCTACGGCCCTCAATTCATGTGCATTCGTATTCTTCATGTACATTCCCAAAGTTGCCCACACCTGGCTAAGAAGGTTTTAAGAAACATGGTGATAAAATTCGACGATCAACAGAATGCAACTATAGCTCAATAAATATTGGAGCGTAAATCCTTTTATTCGAAGTTCGAATCCTGCCTCTCGACGAAATTTTGTGTATGTTTTACTTTTAATAAATATGTATTGTCAAAATTATTTAATTCTCATATTTCTTTTCCTCGTTAGTAGTCTAGACGCTGGGCTAGAGCCAACTTACCTGATGATAAGGAGAGGACCTTCTTAAAAATAAACTTAGTAATGAAAATAAAGTATAAATTCGTATCAGTCACCTGATCGCCCATTCCAGTAATGATGGGAGTGTTCCAGTAGGCGGCGAGGCGAGCCACTGGCTCCAGTGCAAATGCGCACGCCGGTCCCACGAACGCTATCACGTCATCTTTGAAGTGCATGTCCGCTGCCAGGCCGGGGGCTATGGCGCCAGAGCAGGACGGGTAACTAGAAGAAAGATATAGTTTAAAATGAAATCATAAAAATACTCATAAAAGCTATAATCAATCACGCTTTGCTCTATTGGGACCGCTCTATTATCACGGACAGGACTATTGTTGCCAATAAGCCTGATATCGTGGTAGTCGACCGATCCCAACGCCGGGCAGTGCTCGTCGACATCATTATCCCTCATGACGAGAACCTCGTGAAAGCAGAGAAGGACAAATTCAGCAAGTACCTTGACTTGGCTCACGAGGTTACCGTCATGTGGGATGATGCCTCGACGATCATTGTCCCGATAGTATCGGCGAACGGCCTTATAGCGAAGAGCCTCAACATCATGAGGCTCTCGCTAGACGGTTGGGTGAAGGGCCAGATGCAGAGGGCAGCCATCCTTGACACGACGCGAATTGTCAGGAGGTTCCTCACTCTGCAGCCCTGACCGCCGGTAGCTTGGGCCCTGCCTCGCTGTCGGCGGGACTCTAGATTTAGGTTTTTATAGTATTTATGTTGTTTATGTTTATATTGTAAAAAAAAAACATTGTTTTCCACTAATTCTGAAACTGCGTTAATTTTTATATATTTTTTTTTTATTATATATTTATTTTTTATTTCATATAAAAATATGAAATATTTTATGTTTTTATATTTTGTGTATAAACATATTATTTAGCTTATTTTTTATAGTACATAGGTACTATAGAAAATTATAATTAATTATTCGTATCGTATTGTAGTAGGTAGAATCAAATCGTATTATTATTATGTGTATATATAGTATATAAGTAATATGTTTATATCTTTTATATATTTGTTTAAGATTATTTTTATATTATGATTTTGTGCTCTTGGTCTATTAATAAATAAATAAAAAACCTAAATTTAAGACGCAAAATAAATACCTGAATAATAATATATTATACACTAAACGAAATACACTAACTAATATCGTACCTACTCGTACTTAAATATATTTTCAAACAGTATTTATTCACTCAGTTCATAACAGTGTAAATGAATATGGTGATGGAGAAATAACATCACATTAAAAAGTTTTATCTCCCCAGGGACATTTTTCTGCGTATAAATACATGGCGTACGTGACTCGAATACACAATTCGAGAGAAATATAATTTACCAGGGTCAGCTTGAAACTGCACTTTAGGTTTTACTACACCGTATGCCATTTTTAAAGTATCTGTTCCTCTGATTTTTTCTCATCTCTGATCTTTACTTTTATTTTAATAAAACACATCCATATTTCCCTACTGCTTATAGCATTATACTAGTATAGAAAAGTAAGCAGATAGAGATCATTTTTACATACGTAAAGGCAAACGCACTTTAAAAAAAAACGTACTACACTTTTGTACATGCAAAACCACACCTCTATAATTTATTTATGCTGCTAAGACTATCTTTTACAATTCTTGTATATTTATTACAGTACTAGCTGATGCCCACGAAGCTCGGTCTTCAGCTTTGCTAAACTCTTCCTTCCTCACAATTTACGAACACAACAAAAAAGAAATCATCAAAATCGGTTCAGCCTTTCTCAAGTTATAGCGTAAAAACTAGTGAAAACTAGGTTTTTTTTTTACATATACAATTAGAACACATAAATGCTAAGCTTGTCAAGACATACCCAATTATACCTGAGTACGAGTTGGCACGAGAATGTTACTGGCTCGCACACATTCAAATACTGTACTTGTATTATTCAGCAAATTGTTTCAGAAAATTAATAAAATATTGATGTAGGTTAATTAAATGTTATTATTATTATTACACGCTTAATAACAAAATTTAACTCCTGAAAATACAAATTGAAACTTATTAAACTACAAAACAAAATTGTAATTATTATAAACTATTTACAGATAAAAAACAGAGCTCAGATCACTATCCGCAGGCAGGGTACCCAAAAGGCTGCGACATTACCTCGTCGATTAAATAATTACAGACTTAATTATTAATATATTATTATTATTACTTTATGGAGAAACTATACAGCTACTCCATATCGTCGAGAATGAATGACATTAATTTTCTATTTAAACAGCTAATTTTTTCCACGATTTTAAGTATATACAATGTCGCCCATCGGCAAGTGACCGCCCGAAAAGGTTATAGTACTCATCATTATGAACAACGTTTACTATGGGACCAACCCTGAAATCGAGAAACAATGATCTGCTGTTCCATACATTTTGTCGAGTGTCATTGAAATTTTTCTATGGAACAGCAGATTATTATGTGCGTCGTCTCACCGAATAACTACTTCTTCTTAAGTCTTTGCCAATGTTTACTGAATCGCAAATCGCACATCTATCGCGTTTGTTCATTCAAATTTTTCCTTCGTCCAGAAACAGTGAACTAACGATTCATCGAGGTGGCTTCTCCCGGGTATTCCTTGGGGATTTCCAATAAACGTCAAAGGCTTCAGTCAGTACGGGAAGCAAATACTCTGAGCTTTTGAACAATGTCAATAAATCACACTTATATTATAAATGCGAAAGTAAGTGTGTGCGTAGTAAGTATGTGTGTTTGTTCCCGTTCAACTCTGTAACGGCTGAACGGATTTGAATAAAATTTCGTGTGGTATATGTCAATATTATGTTGTTTTCTCTTACAACGAGAATGCTGTTATACTTTTATCTGCCATGAAAGGTATTAAATGCTTCGGAATATTCTTTTATTTATAGGAGTTAAGCCTGTGAAATACGCAGGTTTTCAGATACGCGATCAAGAAATTTATGAAAATTATCCCTTATTAATTAATGAAGATAAACCTTGAAACAGTTGCTCAGTCTTCTGTCTTTTTCAATCGAGTTCTAATTTCGAAAAGAGCGAAAAGGACTAAACACGTGGTAACTAATCCAAGGGAACTCCACGATTATTAATACAGGGGTAAGAGCTTTTTTTTAAGTTGATTGTGAATGCGATGAAGCGGTCGAATCGGCTTTGAGTAATTCTTACTATTGCAAACCGTGATATTAGTTTTCAGAACTGACCTGCCCTGCACCTTCTGCAGCTCAACACCATGATGCGCCAAAAACTGCTCGTTAACCTTATCCAGCGCCAAGTCAACAGCTGGACCACAACGCTCCAGGTCAAACGGAGAGTCCAAGTGCGAGGCCATTAGCACACCAATGTTGAACACAGTCTTGTTTATGCTGGACGTCGAGGTCGAAAGCACAGGTGTTAGGAGGAAAATGCAGGTGAACATTGTGTAATGCATGTTTTCGGTTAATATATTTTTTCTATAAAGTTACAGGCTTCGAATTAGTTTTCACTGAAAGAAGTTAACTTTAGAGAAGCTGTAAAACTAGATACAAAACTTTCATCAAATACAGTAAACTCGTATTCACGGTAAAATCAGGAGCACGACAGACGTCTGTTTGCTAAGGAGGTCGAATCAACACTGCCGGGCTGGGATCTCCCAGACACTGAAAACGAAATCACGAAATTGGTAACTAGCATGTATTCTGCGACTACATCAACAGGTCCAGATTTGTTTTCTACGCCATTAATTCTGATGAGAAAGACGTCACAAACTAATTTGCAAGTTTAGTTCCAGTTCAACACAGGTTTAATAGGAAATATCTGTCTGAAACTAGAGGACGCATCTAAGTGATTCCTATGCTAAGCCTTCTATATTCTCATTTCCAGGCATAGAATTCTCCCTATTAACATAGTTCCCAGTCTTATATTTTATTGAAAGTGTAAATTTCGCTTAGAGCTGATTTTCAAATCAATTATTCGTCGGAAAATTTTAACAAGAGAATTGCATATAACATAACTATATTAACATAGCGACTTTCTTAGCAGCTTTCGGCGCTGCAACGCAGAGTTTGTTCCGAATCACGCCCAAATCACCACCCCTCCCAACAGCAGAGCAGAGCAGCTTCACAAGCTCAGGCAGCCCGGACGAGAGCCGACATGGGACAGGTTGAATCGCCCCGTTACATCTTGGCCTCGGGGCCACAAGGCCACGCGAGAAACCTTCCTCGGATTCCTAGCCACATTGAGAGAGACCGATTTTGATTTAGTATTTTTTTTTTAAAGGAGACTTGATCGAGAGTATTCTTAGTTGACCGAGCGAAGCGAAGGTCTCAGAGTTTACTGGGACAAATCGGCATTTTTATGTAAGTTTGCGTGTATATTTGTCCGATGATAACTTGCGAACCGTTGATCCGATCTTCAAGAAATTTTGTAGGCAAGTAATTTATTTCAATACAATTTTTAAGTTCGAATATGAGCTGAATCGGTCCAGGTCTCAGTTCGCCGCGAACTACTAGTTAATATGATTCAAAAAAATCTGTTCGGCCGTTTGAAGATCAGCAGCTCCTTCCGAATTGTGTTGGGGAGTTCTAAAATTTTTAAGTTATGTACTCTTGTTATGCTCATATAAAAGCTCTTCTACCCACAGTATATTGCACATTTATGCCTATCAAAATATATTAGACTATCGAAAAAATCGCCCTTTTATTAAATATCATAAAATCAACGTAATTAACTTTATGACCTACAGATTTCGAGATAGCCCTTCATAATAGACCGCTTCTGGCAGGAACGTCCCTAATATACCCATTATCGTAAAATGACCTAGATAAAGTCCTTGGGCAAAGAAAGATAAGGGCCGTTATTCCGTATCTTCGTTCGAATTCCTAACGTGTTACGGCCCACGAGGTTGTACGAAACGCGGCGCGGTGTCGGCGAGTGGAGCGTTTTTTTTTTTCTCCTCCTAAGAAGATTTTGGCGTCGCACGTCTTATGCATTTGCCAGTGTCCAGTATATATATATAATTTTCAAGTTTTGTTATATATTATCAAACGAGTCATAGTCACAGTCAAAAGCAAAGCAAGTCACGGTCAAGTCCAAGTCATGCCCCAGTAAAGTTGTGAAAACTTTACTATAGCCTTCTATGGAGTTTTGGAACCACACGAAAATTTTCGTTTCACGACATTATACCATTCACCAACACCTCATGCATGTTCACGAATACTTAACGAATGAAAATTCACCGTTTTTACACATTAACACTCGAAATAACACAAGTTTTGGAAATAATAAAATGACGCGACATGAACTCTTCACGTTCCCGCCAAAACTCCATTCTACGACTCACGTCTTTTTACACGACTGTCCAAGAAAGGTAAACTTTTTGGGATGTATGTAAGTGTAATACTTACATACATCCCAAATATACATACATATTATGTATGTTTATTTGTGTGTTCCTATAGTACCTCCTGAAGCCTAAACAGCTTGACCGATTTTGACGATTCTCGATTTCAGGGTTGGTCCCATAGTAAAAAGTTGTTCATAATGATGAGTACATACATACCTTCCGATATTGTTGCACGTTTCAGTAACGCCTTGTGTACTTCGAAAAACACAATTTGAACTAGTATATAACTCCGATTTTCATTACCACGACTAAGTACACATTACAGTGGGGTAAGGCGGCGCTGGTCTGCCCCTTTTATTATGGGTATCCTAAATTATGATAGAGACCGTGCGCGAACGGAAGCGCGCATAGTAAGAGTAAGTTGTAAGAAATCAGAAATCAGAAATATTTATTAACCATAAATAACATTGAATATTACAGGCAAGTCACTTTTACAAATTAAACTATGAATTAAATAATTGAATAATAGTATGACAGGTAGGAATTTATTATGCTTTACTCCGTTTGTTCATTACACAAAAATGAGGATTCCGAGAATTTCATAGACATATATTCAATTAATTTGTAGAACGGATTATTTTAAAAAAGTGCTTAAGAATCTGTTTAAATTTGCTATGATTTAGATCGGTTATAGAATTAGGTAATTTATTGTACATTAATATATTACGAGCGGGATGCCACGCTATCACAATCGGAATCACTAAAGTAGATATATAATAATGGTGCTGGTTCGGAGTTGAAAAGTGGACGGACAACTAAAAAGGATCGATAGAATTTAAAGGCAATGTATTTCGAAACATGACATTTATTTCAACAAAATCTCTACTCACTGCTTACAAATACGCAATATATTAAACATCTGCAAGGTACTATTTGGTGTTATAAATTATATATTATTACACATAAAATCATCGACTTACAATAATATAAAAAATATTTTCATTCAACGAAAATTACAACATTTTTAAATACAACATATAAAAACTTTTTACAATAAAAACGCGAAATATATTATTGTTCAAATCACCTACGCAGGGGTTATATTCTCTTAAATCACTAATCTACGGAATAATATTAATTAAATACGTTTTGTAAGCGTCAATTTAAAATACATAACACGCTACCAGCAGGCCTAGCACGGGCGCCGGGATAAAGTTATGTCCACCCGTTTTGTCTTCGCGTCAACGTGACAAAGCTAGAATATGGATACATCCGTCTCGTTCTCGCGGGATAAATATGGTGGGCAAAATTGTATCCCAGCGCCCGTGCTAGGCCTGCAGCGCCCGTACGGTGACGTCGTTATTGCGACGATTGTTAAGTTCAGCCGTCGACGCTGCGCGACTGCGAATGGTATCGCCGCACGATAAGGTTCACGCGGCATCGCCGACTGAATCTAAAAATCATCGCAATTAGGATTTCACAGTACGCCACCAGCTTGTTTGAACTACTATAACATACTATACCTAAAAATCTACGTTATTTATATAAGTAAAATAATAACAAAACGTTAAAACAAGTTTTAAACACTTAAATCATGTTAAAAATAAAAAAAAATATAAACAGTACCAACAGTAAATAATTAAATAGCAAAACTCCGAGATAAAAAAAGAAATAGAATCTCGCTACATACGTCGCAATAGAGTTAATTTTATTACGCAGAGCGGAGCGTAACTGCCCGCGATAAATAAGTACAGGCGCACAGCGCGTACCCGATTTTTTTTTTGCTTTTCTCGACGGGGTCCGGTGAACTCATGTCTGACCCACAAGGGTGCTGTTCTAAGGAAAGCTGAGGTTTTTTTCACGATTTCTTATTTGGTCCTATTGTGGGTCCCGTAGGTCCCATAGGGGAGCTTAGTTTAGATATCCGAAGTTCATCTAACTTTGTAGCAAAATAATAAATTAATTAGTACCTAATTCCAAAGTTTAATCATTATGTAAGCGCTACATACTCTGTGTCTAAATTATCTTTTGGCAAAAACAACACAGTTAAAAAATAAATGTCAAAAATGTTCAGAATGAACATGGAGGTCGCCACTATAGGGTTCCATAACATCCCGTATAATTGTGATATTCTTACCACCGCGTAGGTACAGTACGAAAAAGGCAATAACATTTTCTTATCTTCAAGCGCGAATTTTGTGATTTGGGCATTTTTATGATTGGTCCTTTTGGGACTCTATTTTGATAATTGGTCATACTGCGCCTAAACCATGTCTGTCACTCTCGGACACTACCGTTTAGATGTATAAGCGCCTCTATTATCGATTTTCAAGGCTATATACGCTTCACGCACGCACTGAGATAGAACAAAAAATTACGTGAATGTTAAAAAAATTGGTAGGTGATTCTAAAAATAAAACCATTATTTTATGCCGGTAACTCCGCGCCGAATTAAACACAAAAATCTGGTTGAAAGCAATTGTAAGCAAACTTGGCGATGAGTTATCAGTAGACAGTGTAAGATCATAAAAAAACCTTGCATTCAAAAATAACAACGCTAGTTTTAAAACTCATCACTAAGAAATAACGAGGATTGGTTCCAATACTACATACGAGTACATAAATACATATTTATATTTGCTAATACATATTTTATGTCTGGTCTAGTTGTAACAAATTCTCAATTTTATAAGAATAGTTCACAAATATATTAAGTTTTCTTCTTCAACTAATTCAGTTATCATATGTATTTGCTTTAACCGATTCAAAAAGTTCAACCATACTTTTTTTTTTTTTTTTTTTTTTTTTCTCTTTCCTCCTGAGAGGATTTTGGCGTCGCATATTTTATGCATTTGCCAGTGTCAAGTATACTTATATATTTTCAAGTTTTGTTAATTATTATCAAACAAGTCATAGTCACAGTCAAAGGCGAGCAAAGCAAGTCACGGTCAAGTCCAAGTCATGCCCCAGTAAAGTGGTGAAAACTTTACTAGAGCTATGGAGTTTTGGAAACAACACGAAAATTCACGTTTCACTATATTATACCATTCACCAACACTCGTGCATGTTCACGAACACTTAGCGGTTAAAAATTCACCGTTTTTACACATTAACACCCGAAATAACATAAGTTTTGGAAAATAATATAATGACGCGACATGATTTCTTCACGTTCCCGCCAAAACTCCTCAACCATTCTTATTTAAAGTTCAAATTGTGTTTCTCAAAGTACACAAGGTGTTACTGAAAGGTGCAACAATATTGAAAGGTATGGATGTACTCATCATTATGAACAACTTTTTACTATGGGACCAACCTTGAATTGTGAAAAATATCAGCTGTTCCATAGAAAACTGTCAGTGACACTGAACAAAATGTATGGAACAGCTGTTTTTTTTTAGCGATTTCAGTATTGGTCCCGTAGTAAAAGTTGTTCATAATGATAAGTACATACATACCTTTCAATATTGTTGCACCTTTCAGTAACAACCTGTATAAGGTTTATCTTACGCGCACTCCGAGCTCTGCAAGGGAATGAAGAAGCCTGCTTGATTTGTTAGTCTAGGCTGTAAAAGTGCCACTCATTTCAATAGCAATAAACAATTTGTCTGTACATCTTTGTTCCGCTTGACAATCAAGACAAGGACAAAGTTTTCTGCGATGTCCATGTAATATCCAGTCAATTTGACGTCACACTCATCTGTGACACTACACTAGCGCAAGAGTGCAGTACAAAGGGGACATCCTGTATTTTTGTATCATTGTGGACACACGTTGACATTGACACTTGCGACTTCTGACAGATCTCTTTGCACGAAGTTTTTTGAACAAGAAGTTGGAACGTTCTCCGACCTATCGAGTTTTTTTTTGGATTTTCCTTTTTTGTTTGTTGCAATCATTTGCAATGGTAGCCAACGATACTTAATATATATTATGTGACACTTAAAGAAGTGAAGTGAAAGATAACTTCAGCTCAGCCCAATCAAGCGACATCTGGGGTGCAGAAATTTTTGTCGACTCATTTATCGGTTTGGTATATATTAATACATTTCTTATTCTTTTTCTTTCTTTCTCATTCTTTCATAAGTTTTCAAAACTTGGGAGTAGTCATTTGTTTCATAACTAGACCAGAACAATAATAATACCATGTAAATACGAACATCTATAAACAGCTACATAAAATAGCAATGACTAGAGTTAGTAATCCTATAAAATACACCTTTCGTACTTAACCAAAAGTTTTAAAAAAATATAGGTACAATGCAGTACATAAGGTGTTTATGGCATATTATCAGGTAGAATGGTCATAACTATTATTATTCAGATGTTGGTAGGTTAGGTTAGTGCCTACTTGGACATTGGTATCGATTCAGTTACACCATTTTCTCAACCAAACTAAATTGCAAACATTGTAAACTTGCACATTGCAAACTTGCACATTCCAAACTTGCACATTCCAAACGTGCACATTGCAAACGTGCACATTGCAAACTTGCACATTGCAAACGTGCACATTCCAAACGTGCGCATTGAAAACGTGCACAATGCAAACGTGCACATTGCAAGCGTGCACATTGCAAACTTGCACATTGCAAAGATGCACATTGCATACTGGCACATTCCAAACGTGCACATTGCAAACGTGCACATTGCAAACTGGCACATTACAAACGTGCACATTGCAAACTTGCACATTCCAAACGTGCACATTGGAAACTTGCGCTGTAAGCGATTACGAGAGGGTCAGCCATCTTCGTAGATTGAACTATTTGCATTACTACTCTCCTACTACCAACATAAGTATTTCAAGCTACACAAAAATCTTTCAGAAACGATATATAACTGCAAACTATGAGAAGCAATACCAATGACTTTTACATCAATATACAAACACGAACGTATGAATCACTACACTAATATTTGTGCGTATCGACCTAACAGTTAACAATACAATGTACTTGCAAACTTGTGTTGCTCGGCCGGAGCTATCTTATTCACACATATTCAACTTTTTTCAAGTAGAAAAAATATTGATTGGGAACTTTAAATGAAATTTGTTTTAAAACATTGGCAATGTCAAACTGCGTCTATAATAACCAGTCTATTGCTGTCTTTGCCATTTGCTTAGTACCAGACAAAGGCAGCATTAGAATTAATCTGTTGTCAAAGTTAACAAACGTTTCAGAATCCCGAGGTTAGTGTCTTTCCGCTGCAATGTCACGTCCGGTACAATAGGAAAAGTTGTTAGCTTACTACATTCAATTTTATTAAACTTTCTAATGTTAAAGACAAACAATTGATCCCTTTTTTCCTATTGTACTGGACGCGACTCAGTGACGCGAATCAGCGGATTCGTTAATATATTATTACACAGTTTGAAAATGAATTTCCGCAAAATTACGCCTCAATCAATCAACTACATTGGCAATGTTATTCTTCAAATAGCTACGATGATAAAAAATGTGAAATTGCGTGAACAAGATAGCATATAAGGCTGGCGGGCTCTTAAGGTACAAGCGTCAGATATTTCTTTATGAAGGATTTTATTGATTTATTTATTTTGCTTTCGTAAGGAAAATTATCTATACTTCAAAATGAAACCTTCGTAAAAAAATATTCAACGGTTGGTTAAATCAGCCCTTAAGACTAATGTTCTGAATAATACACCAATTTAATTTGAAGGAATTATATTTACACGGATATTTTCTGGTGAAGAAAGGAAATGCAAGGTATACATATACAGTTATACACTATACAGGGTGTAAGCAACTCTCCCGAAAACGAAGACCGGTGATCCTGCTAGTGATTGCTGATACGATACCATAAAATACCCTTTGATTTTTGAATAATAATTTTGTCATGTTGTTTGCAATATTAATGCAATGCTGACACTAGAGGTCAACGAAAGAACTGCAACACGCTGCGCTGCGCGTCCGTTTGAACACTTTACATTGCTGGTTTGCGAATATATATAATAGTAATTTACACACATACACACATTTAATAAAGGCGTGAAATTAAAATATTCATCAGGAATTGTTAAGCCACAAAAATATCCGAGTACACACACCTTCAATTACTTACGATTATCGTAATAATTATAAATATATATTTTATTATTATTATTATTATTGCTGTCTCTGTCCCACAGAGCAAAAAGAGCTCGATATATCTCACTTACATTTACTTAATTGTACTAAAAGTTAATAAAAACGGGTAACTTCACAACTGGTTTTGGTTACAGTAAATAATCAATATTATGTAGGTTTTACACGAATAATTTAAATAAAACTATTTATCTACAAGGTCCCCTATTCTTTTTATAACTACGTGTATAACATTACAAGCTAAACGTTAAAACTATAAAATAAATTACACAAAAACCACAAGCGTCTTGTAAATAACTTTTTTTTTAATTATAAAATATTGCTTTATTTAAGGGTTCCATTTCGAGGAAGACGTCTGCTACGTTAGGCTTCTGGATTCAGACTTACATTAGGTACTGAATATTAGTCAAAAACGACAAAAATGGACGCCCTCCCGGCATGAGCTATCTCTTCCATACACTTTTTAAAATTTGTGAAGTAAAAAAAGTCAGTAAGTAAAATTAAAAAAAAAAAATTGTCTCTAAAAGACTTTGCCGATGCTGTGAAGCAAATTTTGTGTTGATATTTCTATTTTGAAGGAGATGGAAAAATATCACATTTTTCACTGAGGAGACAAAATAAACAATTACCGTCGAAGGTTTAGTTTCAGTTACATAATACACACGAGTCGGGAATCGCACTTTCTTCTGAGTGATACATAGTGCTTTATAATACACTTACTTACAATAAAATAAAAGAAAAAATAAATTGAAAATCGCGCGATTAAAAAAAGAAAATAAAAGAAAAAATAAATTACTTACTTGTCGCGGACTTTGTGATAAAAACTTTTTGCCTCTTTGCGTTATTTCTGATCATATTTCACAAAACCCGATAAAAAAAAATTACATCACGTTAACAACGGATTTTTAACAACGTACTTTCCGAGAGTGTGTTTTTTCTCTAAATTTCCCATTATTTGCCAAAATAGAAAATCGCAACATGAACATCGCTTTAAAACATTGCCAATATCATTCTAAAGATAACTAACTGTTTATAAGGTTTAATTTCAATTCAGTGATTTTTTTATGATAAAAATGTTGAAAAATTGCGACCGAGATAGCCTATTAAGGGGGGCGAGCTCTTAAAGGGCAACGTTACGAGCACAATGGACACGTACTCTTAAGGTGCAACGTTTCGCTCATCGCGCGAAATTCAAATTTTCTTGCGTTTTTTGTCAATTACAGCTTAATTACTCATTGTGGATTTAATGAAACCAATTTTGCGCCAATAAATAAGTTGTTTTAAGAAATTACGGGTAAAATGATCACCTAGATAACATTGGTTTAGCTACAAATCTCAATAAGCTGATTTTCATCTTGGTTTTTGGTTTAGTGGGAAATGTACTTATACTAGCTTTCAACTTGAATTTTTGATTAGTGTAATTTCTCGAAACAATCTATTTATTATCGCAAAATTAGTTTTCATGAACCTACGATGATTATTTAAGCTGTAATTGACAAAAACCGCAAGAAAATTTGAATTTCGCGCGCTGAGTGAAACGTTGCACCTTAATAAATATCAGTGAAAGTTCTTAGAACAGTCGTTTCATTTAAAAAGCTTGAGACGTCGTATTCTCGAGGCATTACGTAGGGGTCCGATTTGGGTGACGATAATGTACAGCCCGCGAGGCAATACACATGAGTCCCTTACACCTGACTGGCTCACAATGAGCGCCTTTTGAGCACCGCCACTTTACTGACAGGGAGTCGGCTAGCGCCCGGCTACGATCAAATTGGCTCGCGAGGCAAAAGCGTCTCCACACCGCGAGGCAGGCATGCGAGGCATGCATCTCAATGTCGATACCGCTTAGAACTTTTAAGATTGTTAATATATTTGAAAACATAATTATATTTTATTTACTGTGATATTTCTGTTTTTTTTTTTTAATTGTATTTGGTAGCAAATAAGCGACGGGCCTCCTGATGGTAAGTGATCACCGCCGCCTATGTATATTGTGTTTTGAATAAATCCATTTCATTATAGTTAAGTACATACATATTTTAAAGTTTTTAGAAACGTTCATAATCCCATTCAGTTATTCCGCGTCTGTATTTCACATATCTGGTATTCAAGTTTCTAGGGTTCCGTGGCGAATTAGGAACACTAAAGGCCTCGCTACATGGCCTGACCTGACATCGTTTGAAAGAGATGGCTATATATAAGTTTCTGGGGGAGCGAAAGGGAGAAGCTATAACCTTAATAGTTTGTTTCTTTTGCTCCCGTGAAATTCAAATCTAGCTGTCCCTTTCACACGACGTCAGGTCAGGCCATGTGTAGACACCCTTAAGTTTCGCCATGGCCGTCGGGCCATTTGTCTATCATCATGTTCCTTTTTTTCAATACTATACTATAATGTGATTTTTTCTAATACTATAATGTGATGTATATAAAGCTGAAATCTCGTGCACAGCTATGCTGACTACCACAAAAAAATATTGAAGTGATATGAAATAATGTTTTAGAGAAAGCTCTTCTATGTCGAAACCGAGGAATGAAAATTAAAATTTTCACGCACCCAGTGGGTATCGTTAAGAAGGGAACATTTTGACTTGTCATAAGCGTTAACTTGGAAAACTACATTGAGATCTCGGCCTAAGATTATATTCGTTATTTAGCTACGGAACTCCAAATCGAGCGTGTGGGATATGCACATGACAGTTTTAAAAAAAAACGATAAAATTAATTAAGAGGTAGAGGACCAAGTCTTAGGAATTCGATGGTATGTTTTTATGGCAAGTTTAATACTAAATGTTTTTATAATATGGCAATTTGAATAACAGTAATTAAATCAAAAATATAATTTAGCAGAATATGTTTGGCGTAAATCTCTATTGGATTAATTCAATAAAAAAAAAAAAATTGCAATAAAATTTACAGGGTTAAAAATAGGGCAACAAGAAATTGAGGTAGAGAAAGGTCAATTTATGATTATATCAAATAATAGATAAATAATTCGTAGGTACGGTAATTTTTTTGTTTGTAATTTAATTTGAAAGGAGTTTTAAAGAAAATATGATAATACGCGTTTTTCCAGTGAATAGCAAAGCTTACATATTATTTTTTGTCTGTTTTGTTTAATCCCAAGTCTATAAAGTTAGGCCACATTTTTTTTGCACAAGGGTTATTATTTCACTAAGTGATGGGGTTAATATAAACAAGTAAAGAATCGATAATCCACGAAGGAATATTTTTCAATTCAAGAGTAATTTTTGTGTAAATATCAATGTAAAGATTAACCAGTAACAATAATTACTTGGTTTAAAATTAAAGTTCTTTCCAGAGTAGAGTAGTAAATCTCCGCCGAGAAGTACCTTCAAATCATATTAATTATCTTCGCAGAGAAGTAGCTTCAAAATCAAATCAAATTAATGATTCCAGTAAATCGTGTCACAATCAAATTTCGTAACAGGCATAATGTGCGTCAAACCAAATATCTTTGCAGACAACTTGCGTCAAATCAAACAAATTTTCAGAGAAATCAGTAAAAACTAGCCCATGAGAAGATCAGTCGCGAAAAATCAAATTAATATTGTCGCCGAGAAATTTCATCTAATCAAATATCTTTGCAGATAAGTTTCGTCAAATCAAATATCTTTTGCCTACAAAATGCTTCAAATTTTTGAGAACATCTTTCGAGACAAGTTTTGAGACCTTACAGCGTGAGTGGCCTTACGACTCAGGGCGCGGAGTGATGGCGCCTTCGGCGGCGGAAAACGAGCGCGAAGATGCTGCGCAGGCGCCGCCAGCGCCGCCGCCCGCCGCCACCCGTCGATATGCCCGTACCCATTATAGAGGCCTGGAAGATTATGTAATTATTAAGTAACAATATGAAATACTAAATTGATTTGTTTTTAAGTTGTTGACTGTAAAACTCGCTTCTTAATTTCATGTAGTCTGCACCTATAATTGTGGTGACGTTTAGCCTGTTTCCACTGCTTGCCTCCATCTTTGTTACAATGACGTACACCATGTTGGTGTCTATTAAATAAATAAATACCAATATTTCCCCCCTTTATTTAGTAGTTGGACTAAATATATCAGGTATATACTATGTTTGCAGCTACACTTTTAATACTAGCTAATTAAGGCTAGGCTAAAATGTGTTCTTTTATTCTGCCAGTCGGCAAGCTGTAAATTATTGTACATATAAATAAATTATTTTTAAAGTATTCACATGCTTCATTGTGCTGTGGGGTGGCAGCAATTCAGTAAAAAACCCATGTGACACCCCAATGTGGAATGGAGTATAAAGCTGTCAAGTGCAGTTTTTTTTTTTTTTAGTGTTTTGTAATGACATATTACCTTAACCTAAACCAATATAGGAACCCTGTAAAAATTTACTTTTAATTTAGCTAGATCATTTTTTAAATTATCTCAATCAGGGTGATTTCGATTATGATTTTATCCATTTTGTTTCATTGTAATTTGTGATAATTGAAAGAATAATTAAATGTGTTAGTATCTCCGTGGTATACAAAACAATAACCCACTTGTCTCTGCCTCTCCAGCCGCCGTACCTCCCTGACGAGCGCGTGGAAGGCGTCGTCGACGAAATGTCGCAGTGCAGCCGAAGTCTCGAAGAATGGGCATCCTAACTGAGTAGCCAGAGCTTTGCCTTCATCAGTGCTTACCTGGAAATAATTAAATAACACTCAATTAATTAGATAAGTGTGATAAATTACACTAACCTGTGTATCGTTCAGAGGAATGACCGAGCCAAAATAAGCTATGAAAGGGTCAATAAAACGCGGAGGATTTTGTCGCCGCGAAAAAAGACAGAAAAAGTCCGGTCCATTAGAAACGCTATCAGTGGCTTAAAAAATCAATGAGATTTATTTTTCTGAATTAGTTCTCAATTTCTTCAATTTGTCAGTGACTGTTGATTGTTGATTTCCCTTGGATACGTACAAAACGTTTTGAAACAACGTTTTTAGTACATACAGCCAAGGAGTGGAATTAACTGTCGGCTTCCTTGTTTCTTCAGAGATACAGTCTAGGGATTTTCGATGTCAGAGTGTATAGGTCTCTTTTAATTCTGCCTGCAATATCTTCGACCACATCATAGCATACCAACAGGTGAGTTGCTGGTCAAATGGACTTATTCATGTTAAAAAAAGATGAGCCAAGGTTTGCCTTTTGCTTATGCCATTTTCAAGCAGTAATTTAGTAAGCAAACTCACTTGTCTGAACCTCGGAGCCAAATCCAATTTGTTCCCGACTAAGACCAGCGGCAGCCTCTCTGAAGGCCTTGCCTGTTGGAGTAGCCTTCTGTACTCTGCCGCCGCTCTGAACGACCTCCGGTCTGTCACTGAATAGCAGAGGACAAAGCCTTCCCCACAGCGCATGTATTGCTCACGCATTGCTGTAAACTCCACCTGAAAATTTGAAATTTGTTAATTTATGTTATTTTTATATTTATTGTTCTTCACTTATTATAGAATATTTCAGTAAATTCAAAGCCAAAGCCTATGTTGGTTTATGTTCAGTATTTAAGTATATGTTTTTACTTATGAAATATACTTAACTAATTCAGGCTAACTTAAAAACTTAAAAATTAAACTTATTAGAATATTATAAGACTAAGGAGGTTGTGGAAGCTCATTGGGAGCATTCGCCACATTCGTGGGGTCGTGGGTTCAAACTCGAACAGCAGGCTTATCCCGTAACTCTGAAAGCGATAGTGACAGTGCACGAGTGGGACCGAGCATAGTATGGATAAGTTGGTACGAGAGGGGTGGCATAATCTCGCAATCAGAATCACAAAAGTTTCAATGTTAGAGGATAAGTCTGCCAACCCCTTCCAATGAGTTCTTTGGAACTTACGTATGAATACTGGATTTTCAGGGAAAGAAAAAATTGTGAGTAAGCCTGCATACTTCCGGCGAAGAAATTCAATGGTGAATCCGTCATCCCTCACTGGACCAGCATGGTGGACATGGCCTAGTCACCCTTAGACGGTAGGCCTATATCCCAGCAATGGGATGTTTAAAGGTGGATGCAGATAAGACTAACATACCTGTCCAGCTGTATCCAGAATATCTAGCAGAGCTGGCTCTCCATCTATCACAGCTTGTTGTTGGTATGAATCCTCTGAAAAAAAATTATGTTATAAATAAAAATGTTTTTTGCAGCATTTTCTACACTAGGCATAACAATTTTGTACCTACTAATTTCTACAATAGGTATGCTTTTCACCAGGGTACATATACTCTCCTTTTCACTTTCAAAAGCTTGAACTTATTGAATGTTTACATATAATAATGACATTAGCCTTGAAGCTGTCAAGTGGGTACCTATAGTAGGATCATGGTAATCGAGGAAACTGTGACTGACGAACTGCAGGGTGACGGCGGACTTGCCGACGCCACCGTCGCCCAGCACCACGATCTTGTAGACGCGGAGGCCGCGCGACGTGCCCGCAGCCTCGCCTGCCATGCCGCTGCATGCCTGCGCGTCCGAGCCGCGCCCGCGATGCGAGCCTTCACTCGCCCGCGCCCATCGCCCTCCGCATACGCCGTCGGCGAACACTAACACCACCGTGATCAAAACGCGACACCCGGCTCATAAAAAATACAGCTTTCATTTAACAAAACACATTTTGTTTAAATTTTCTTACAAACAAATACAAATTCCAATAAAATTCGACAGCTGATAAAAATGATTTACTGGCGTCAGTTTGACATTGGCAATTGGCAGTTTCATGGACATCTGACAAATGACAACCGAACAGTTATTTTTTTTTTCTCTTTGCTCCTAAGAGGATTTTGGCGTCGCACGTCGTATGCATTTGCCAGTGTCAAGTAAACGAAATACTTAAAAACATTACCCTCCTTCTTGGGCAGTTGGGTAAGAAGTCTCTCTTTGCTGCCGGAACCGACAATCTGAACCTACTGGTCTACGCAACCTACTGGTATAGGTCAGGCCATGTACAGACACCCTATAATTATATAGCCACCTGTTTCATACGATATCAGGTCAGGCCACCTACTTAAAAAAAAAAAACAATCAATATTGTGCTTTGTTGTATTGTTTTTGTTTCGCCACTTTGGCTTCACCTGTTTTATTTCGTTAATTCTTGTTATTTAAATAAAAATGGCTCATGTTCAGTTTGTAGATGAATTAGTGCGTGAATACCTAGTGTATAGAGGCTTCACATCTACTGTCAAAGCGTTTGATAGCGATTTAAAATCTGACAAAGATAAGGGTTTCAGAGTGGACAAGATAGTTGAGCAAATTGTTCATTTCATCAATGTTTCGGACCTCAACGGCCTAAAGGAATATTGGTCTCACCTTGACAGCTTGGTTTTCTCCAAGTTAGAAATTCATGTTCAGCCAGGTACGTAATAAAAATAATAATTTAGGATTAGGTTAAAGTTATATTATCAGACACACAGAATTTATATCTTTGATCAGACATTGATTCTACAAAAAAAACTTCATGCTCCCTTTTTTGATTATAGCTGTCCGTAAGTTAGAATACAGTCTATACAAGTTGTACCTGGTGACAGCAGCACAGTGTACAGGAGGGGTGCGCAATGAACGAGTTGCTGAATTCTTTGCCAAAATGCTGGCAGAGCTGCAAGGGCAGAGTGAATGGAGAGATTGGTTCAGTAAGTGCATTATAGTGTTGAATCAAATAAATCTATCACAACATTGTAGTCGAGGTGAAAATATGAAATGGTTGATGACAGGTGAAGCTTTTGTTTCACTGCATACTTACCTAGGAGGACCATGTTTACTTTAAACACTACTTTAACCCGGTTCTATGTTCCCCAGTGCTGCCTTATGTCCAGAAGCCAGAAGAGAACCCATCATTTAGTCTATACTTCACCCGAGCGTGGCAGGACAGTGTGCTTGTGTCACTCCACAACCTCCTGGCCACCGTGTTCCAGTGCATGCCGCAGCCGATGCTGACCAGCTACGAGAGTGAAGCGGCTCTCGTGAAAAGACTACAGGATAAATTGTCTGCAGTTGGAAAGGTAATTTATAAGATATTCTTAGTAGCATTTTTTTTATTTTATGCAAGTGCCTAAAATACACACAAGCTACAACTACCTAAAGAGCTTAGGCATAATAACTACATAAAAATAAGTTGGATTACCCAGAGACCATTAAAGGTTTAAAGATAATCTAAATCTAATAATATTATTTTCATAATAATATAATCATCATTTATTGTCGGATAACAAACAATAGTGCTCAAGTCGAATCAATTTGACACCTCTGTAAAATTTAATATCTGTCATATTGCCAGTCAAATTTTGACTTAAGCGGTGTTGTTTGGTGTGGTGTTATTATTCTATTTGCCCGCTAAAAGTGCAACACTCGTGAATTATTGAATAACTAACAGTGAAGTAAATGACTAGCATTGGCTAATCAGTTACTTCACTGGACTGCTGGTAATAAAAATACTCGCAATCAAGACTATGAGAAATGATTGTAACAAAGTTATATAGAATGTTCACCAAATAAAAGAACTAACAATATTAGATTGGCAGCCCTCCCACCAATTTTTTATTTTTACATAAAGTAAATTAATGATACCATACTCTGATAAATGAACTCCAGAAATAAACAAGTACTATAATTATTATTTTTTTAGTTCCCCGCTGCTAAATGTAGCCTATGAAATTACTTATATAGAGCACAGAATATAAACAATAATAAAATATAAACTCCTTACAATAATAATTCCTTTTGATCTTGTTCTCATGTAACTCAACATAAATGAATTATGTTATTTATAATGAATTACAGACCCAACCATCTGCTGAAAAGACTTCACCCATCGGCCACCAGTCGCGCCTGTCCCAGTATTCAGAACGGCTCAGTGGGCCTTTGCCCCTCGTCGATGATTTCTGTGCAGTTCCTTCAGAACAGCTCGAGAGTGGTGTGCGGGAAGCTAAGGGCCTCCGAGGACTCCTGCGTCAAATGGGCGGAAGTCCTGTTATGGGCAGAAAGTCGGGAAGGTCGCAAAGCCAGAACTAAAGCGTTAACAATATTATAAAGTGTAAGGATATTTAAATAATTCCGTAAATTAAGTACAAAACATGTTATGTAAATAGGTATAAATTATTAGGTATTATAAATGACAAGAATATATTATAGAATATTTCAAGTTGTTTACTTATTCTATTCATGTAAGTGTTTAGTGTAAGTATTTGTAAATTGAAAGCATACGCCAAAGACATAATTATTTATAAGGAAAAATTATGTAGCCTACACATTCAGCTGCTGGCGGGTTTTTTTTACTTTTTTCAATGTCACATCTTTGATGAAATGTATTGTTGATAAGGCAAAATCTAGCATGCTAAAACGGTGCACAATGTTGCCGTGGTGTAATTCCAGCTTAACATAAAAATATACTTCATTATTTTTGGTATCATACATCAACATGGATGATCAATGATGCTTCGTCTAAGTGTGGTCTAAGTACATCAAACATCAATCTTCCAATAACCATAGATATTACCAAAGAGAATATTACTTAGGGTGTCTACACATGGCCTGACCTGACATCGTGTGAAAGGGACAGCTAGATTTGAATTTCACGGGAGCAAAAGAAACAAACTATTAAGGTTATAGCTTCTCCCTTTCGCTCCCCCAGAAACTTATATATAGCCATCTCTTTCAAACGAAGTCAGGTCAGGCCATGTAGCGAGGCCTTAAACGTAGTATTTATATTCTATTTGATTACTAACGCTACGCGCAAAACCCGTCATTTCAAATTTCAAAATGTGGCTTTTTTCGCAAAATTTTTAATTAACTTTTCTTTTTATAAATTTCAGTAGGTTTTGATAATTTCAAATTGATTTAGAAAACATCACTGTATTTTTCTGTTCTCTTCACTACCATTTATTTTCCAGCCTCGTAACAAATCATATTTCATTCGATCAATTCCATGTTCATAGCCAGAAATTTCTAGTTTATTTAGTAAAATCTTGAGTCATGGCTGGCCTAGGGCCGTTCTACATCGACGCTGAGAATCGGTCCAAGCGCCGAAACCGCATATGGTATCAGACGTACATTATGAAAGTGCTACAAGATAACAAGGAGAAGCAAGCGCGGGAAATTGACGCGTCCATAGCACTTGCTAAGGAATTACTTACGGTACGGTTATTGGCTTGGCGCTTATCATCAGACAGCTGATTTGCTTGTTTAGTTACTCGATTGTGCCGAAAAACCTTAGGAGTAGGCGACCTGTAGAAATCTATCAACTGATTTTCGTTAGCCACGTACGGCCACTGTAGAGCAAAACGGAAAACTAAAAGTGACTTCAAATGGCGTTCAGGGAGACGCGGGGTGTCGCACGGTGCGTGTGCATCGTCGCGTCGCGCGGGCAATTCAAACATACCTATGCTAATTTGTATGAGAGTGTTAAATCCCATTTTGTTTGATATGTAGCGGTACTAACGGCAGAGCACACTGCGGCCACCGCCGCGTGCGCTGTACAAGAGATAACCGAAGAGTTATAAAGAAATATATTATTACACGATGGAAATACAAATGTTTTATTATAATTGTAATATTATTTCTTCAATTTTAAAATACTGACAGGACACATCAGTCAAAGATTGTCAACCACAAAGTATCTATATAGGGAAGGTGCTATGTAGATACTTCACATTCTCGGTTTCTTTTTATAGAATTTAGTTATAAATTATTCAGTCCCACTCTGAGACTTAAATCTTGCAGTCTAGGACCGAACAACGGTTTTGTCAGCATGTCGGCCAACTGCAGCTCCGATGAAACTTGTTTAACATTAAAGTCTCCGTTAATGACACATTCTCTTACGAAGAAATGTTTTAATTTAATGTGTTTGGTGCGCTTATGGTATTCGTATTTCGGATTGTGTGCAAGTTTTACAGCTGATTCATTGTCCAAATACAATGATGGTTAACGAAATAAAACAGGTGAAGCCAACTTCACCTGTTTTATTTCGTTAATTCTTGTTATTTAAATAAAAATGGCTCATGTTCAGTTTGTAGATGAATTAGTGCGTGAATACCTAGTGTATAGAGGCTTCACATCTACTGTCAAAGCGTTTGATAGCGATTTAAAATCTGACAAAGATAAGGGTTTCAGAGTGGACAAGATAGTTGAGCAAATTGTTCATTTCATCAATGTTTCGGACCTCAACGGCCTAAAGGAATATTGGTCTCACCTTGACAGCTTGGTTTTCTCCAAGTTAGAAATTCATGTTCAGCCAGGTACGTAATAAAAATAATAATTTAGGATTAGGTTAAAGTTATATTATCAGACACACAGAATTTATATCTTTGATCAGACATTGATTCTACAAAAAAAACTTCATGCTCCCTTTTTTGATTATAGCTGTCCGTAAGTTAGAATACAGTCTATACAAGTTGTACCTGGTGACAGCAGCACAGTGTACAGGAGGGGTGCGCAATGAACGAGTTGCTGAATTCTTTGCCAAAATGCTGGCAGAGCTGCAAGGGCAGAGTGAATGGAGAGATTGGTTCAGTAAGTGCATTATAGTGTTGAATCAAATAAATCTATCACAACATTGTAGTCGAGGTGAAAATATGAAATGGTTGATGACAGGTGAAGCTTTTGTTTCACTGCATACTTACCTAGGAGGACCATGTTTACTTTAAACACTACTTTAACCCGGTTCTATGTTCCCCAGTGCTGCCTTATGTCCAGAAGCCAGAAGAGAACCCATCATTTAGTCTATACTTCACCCGAGCGTGGCAGGACAGTGTGCTTGTGTCACTCCACAACCTCCTGGCCACCGTGTTCCAGTGCATGCCGCAGCCGATGCTGACCAGCTACGAGAGTGAAGCGGCTCTCGTGAAAAGACTACAGGATAAATTGTCTGCAGTTGGAAAGGTAATTTATAAGATATTCTTAGTAGCATTTTTTTTATTTTATGCAAGTGCCTAAAATACACACAAGCTACAACTACCTAAAGAGCTTAGGCATAATAACTACATAAAAATAAGTTGGATTACCCAGAGACCATTAAAGGTTTAAAGATAATCTAAATCTAATAATATTATTTTCATAATAATATAATCATCATTTATTGTCGGATAACAAACAATAGTGCTCAAGTCGAATCAATTTGACACCTCTGTAAAATTTAATATCTGTCATATTGCCAGTCAAATTTTGACTTAAGCGGTGTTGTTTGGTGTGGTGTTATTATTCTATTTGCCCGCTAAAAGTGCAACACTCGTGAATTATTGAATAACTAACAGTGAAGTAAATGACTAGCATTGGCTAATCAGTTACTTCACTGGACTGCTGGTAATAAAAATACTCGCAATCAAGACTATGAGAAATGATTGTAACAAAGTTATATAGAATGTTCACCAAATAAAAGAACTAACAATATTAGATTGGCAGCCCTCCCACCAATTTTTTATTTTTACATAAAGTAAATTAATGATACCATACTCTGATAAATGAACTCCAGAAATAAACAAGTACTATAATTATTATTTTTTTAGTTCCCCGCTGCTAAATGTAGCCTATGAAATTACTTATATAGAGCACAGAATATAAACAATAATAAAATATAAACTCCTTACAATAATAATTCCTTTTGATCTTGTTCTCATGTAACTCAACATAAATGAATTATGTTATTTATAATGAATTACAGACCCAACCATCTGCTGAAAAGACTTCACCCATCGGCCACCAGTCGCGCCTGTCCCAGTATTCAGAACGGCTCAGTGGGCCTTTGCCCCTCGTCGATGATTTCTGTGCAGTTCCTTCAGAACAGCTCGAGAGTGGTGTGCGGGAAGCTAAGGGCCTCCGAGGACTCCTGCGTCAAATGGGCGGAAGTCCTGTTATGGGCAGAAAGTCGGGAAGGTCGCAAAGCCAGAACTAAAGCGTTAACAATATTATAAAGTGTAAGGATATTTAAATAATTCCGTAAATTAAGTACAAAACATGTTATGTAAATAGGTATAAATTATTAGGTATTATAAATGACAAGAATATATTATAGAATATTTCAAGTTGTTTACTTATTCTATTCATGTAAGTGTTTAGTGTAAGTATTTGTAAATTGAAAGCATACGCCAAAGACATAATTATTTATAAGGAAAAATTATGTAGCCTACACATTCAGCTGCTGGCGGGTTTTTTTTACTTTTTTCAATGTCACATCTTTGATGAAATGTATTGTTGATAAGGCAAAATCTAGCATGCTAAAACGGTGCACAATGTTGCCGTGGTGTAATTCCAGCTTAACATAAAAATATACTTCATTATTTTTGGTATCATACATCAACATGGATGATCAATGATGCTTCGTCTAAGTGTGGTCTAAGTACATCAAACATCAATCTTCCAATAACCATAGATATTACCAAAGAGAATATTACTTAGGGTGTCTACACATGGCCTGACCTGACATCGTGTGAAAGGGACAGCTAGATTTGAATTTCACGGGAGCAAAAGAAACAAACTATTAAGGTTATAGCTTCTCCCTTTCGCTCCCCCAGAAACTTATATATAGCCATCTCTTTCAAACGAAGTCAGGTCAGGCCATGTAGCGAGGCCTTAAACGTAGTATTTATATTCTATTTGATTACTAACGCTACGCGCAAAACCCGTCATTTCAAATTTCAAAATGTGGCTTTTTTCGCAAAATTTTTAATTAACTTTTCTTTTTATAAATTTCAGTAGGTTTTGATAATTTCAAATTGATTTAGAAAACATCACTGTATTTTTCTGTTCTCTTCACTACCATTTATTTTCCAGCCTCGTAACAAATCATATTTCATTCGATCAATTCCATGTTCATAGCCAGAAATTTCTAGTTTATTTAGTAAAATCTTGAGTCATGGCTGGCCTAGGGCCGTTCTACATCGACGCTGAGAATCGGTCCAAGCGCCGAAACCGCATATGGTATCAGACGTACATTATGAAAGTGCTACAAGATAACAAGGAGAAGCAAGCGCGGGAAATTGACGCGTCCATAGCACTTGCTAAGGAATTACTTACGGTACGGTTATTGGCTTGGCGCTTATCATCAGACAGCTGATTTGCTTGTTTAGTTACTCGATTGTGCCGAAAAACCTTAGGAGTAGGCGACCTGTAGAAATCTATCAACTGATTTTCGTTAGCCACGTACGGCCACTGTAGAGCAAAACGGAAAACTAAAAGTGACTTCAAATGGCGTTCAGGGAGACGCGGGGTGTCGCACGGTGCGTGTGCATCGTCGCGTCGCGCGGGCAATTCAAACATACCTATGCTAATTTGTATGAGAGTGTTAAATCCCATTTTGTTTGATATGTAGCGGTACTAACGGCAGAGCACACTGCGGCCACCGCCGCGTGCGCTGTACAAGAGATAACCGAAGAGTTATAAAGAAATATATTATTACACGATGGAAATACAAATGTTTTATTATAATTGTAATATTATTTCTTCAATTTTAAAATACTGACAGGACACATCAGTCAAAGATTGTCAACCACAAAGTATCTATATAGGGAAGGTGCTATGTAGATACTTCACATTCTCGGTTTCTTTTTATAGAATTTAGTTATAAATTATTCAGTCCCACTCTGAGACTTAAATCTTGCAGTCTAGGACCGAACAACGGTTTTGTCAGCATGTCGGCCAACTGCAGCTCCGATGAAACTTGTTTAACATTAAAGTCTCCGTTAATGACACATTCTCTTACGAAGAAATGTTTTAATTTAATGTGTTTGGTGCGCTTATGGTATTCGTATTTCGGATTGTGTGCAAGTTTTACAGCTGATTCATTGTCCAAATACAATGATGGTTTTTCAGTTTTAATCAAGTTGTTAAGCAGGCGAGTCAACCATAAAATCTCTTGCGCACATTCGCTAGCTGCTATGATCTCAGCTTCTGTGGATGATATCGAGACTGTAGTTTGCTTTTGGCTTCTCCAGCTAATAGCAGCTCCAGAGAATAAGCACACAATCCCAGATGTCGATCTTCCTGAGCTCTGGTCTCCTGCGTGATCTGCGTCACTGTAGCATATCAAATTCGGAGGCGACTTTTTAACAAAGGTCAGACCGTTCTGCTGGGTTCCTTTTAGATATCGAAAGATGCGTTTTACTAGCATGACATCTTTGTTAGTTGGTGTCCCGAGGCTTCGTGACGCTACACCTACAGCATATGAAATATCAGGCCTTGTGCCAACTGATAAATATGCCAAAGCACCCACGGCTTGTCGATAAGGGAAGTTTTCATTAGCATTCCCGTCCTCTCCCGTATCACTTTCTTTGATCATGGGCGTTGGTGCTGATTTGCAATTTGACATTCCATACTTCTCCAAAACTTTCTTTGTATAAGCCTTTTGACATAAAGTTATAGCCTTGTCTTTGCGTACGTTTATTTCCATCCCAAGGAAGTACGATGCAGGTTTTGCGGTTATTTTGAATCGTGCTTTTAATTCATTAATAAATTCATCACCTGCGCGAGTTGTATTATACGCTACAAGTCCATCGTCAACATATAGACCAATAAAGACTTTGGATTGTCCTCTGACTCGAACATACAAGCATGGATCCGCATCACTCTGTTGAAAGTCAGATTTTTCTAAAAACTCGGCTATGCAAGTATTCCAACAAAGCGGTGCTTGTTTCAGTCCATAGAGGCTACGTTTTAGCTTGCAGACTCGTTTTGTGCCGTCCTGAAAACCTTCAGGCTGTTTCATATAAATTTCTTCCTTTACAGTACCATTTAAGAAAGCAGTTGACACGTCGAACTGTCGTAGCTCTAAATTTTCCCTAGCGGCTATGGCTAGCAGTGCTCGTACCGTGCTCAAGCGAACTACTGGACTGAACGTTTTGTCGTAGTCTATTCCAGGTTGTTGAGAGTAACCTTTTATTACCATCCTAGCTTTATACCTTTCGACGGAACCATCAGGGTTCATTTTTACCTTAAAGACCCATTTGCATGGTAAGGCTTTTCGCCCTTTGGGTAAATTTATTAAGTCCCAGGTTTGGTTTTCTTTTAACGAACTTATTTCATTGTGCATGGCTTCTTGCCATTTTTCTTTATCAGGAGAATCAACAGCTTCTTTGAAGGTTACAGGTTCTTTTGGTTTATGAAGATTTTCAATTTCTTCAGCTGCTGCCAAAATAAAGTCATCATAGCGTTTAGGTGCTGTGATATTAGACCTGTCTCTTAAAGACCTTGTTTCCACTGATAAGACTTCTTCAGAATCAGAATCGTCATTTTCACCAACGAAAGAGCCGGAAAGAGATTCATAATCGCTTTCATTATTTCTCGGTTCCGTTTGTTGAGCTGCTTCTGTAAGGTCAGTCAAGTTTTGCTGCAATGTTTCTTCGCCATTTTCATCGTCTGTATCAGTTTGCGATTGCTGATCTCCTTGATTTTCGTCGTTAAATGTAATAACCACTTGCTTGTGTGGTATTCGCTGCGATGTTTGCTTAGGTTGTTCGAGTGGAATCTCTTCGTTATCAAATAGATCGGAGAATCCATCTTTGTTTTGTTCATCGTAGAACATTGTCTTCATAACTCTTACATCTTTTGATATCATAATACCGTTTTTCGATGGTATAAAGATTCTAAAAGCTTTAGACGTTTCAGAGTAACCTGCAAACATTCCGGGTATAGCCTTTGGCGCAAATTTGTGACCATTTTTACCTTTTATTAAAACATAGGTCTTGCATCCAAATACGTAGAGATGATTTATACATGGTTTTCTCCCAACCCATCGTTCGAATGGTGTTTGGTTCTGGATGGCGGTGTTTATACTCCTGTTTGATAGGTAGTTTGCAGTAAAAACTGCCTCACCCCAAAACTTTAATGGTGACCGTGCTTCAATCATCATTGCTCTCGATTTTTCTACGAGGGTACGGTTCTTGCGTTCAGCAATTCCATTTTGGTTTGGTGTATAGGGTGCGGTGAGCCTACGCTGTATTCCGCAACATTTTAAATAAGCATCAAAGTCCTTGTTTACATATTCGGAACCATTATCTGATTGTAAAAACTTAATTTTGTTTCCTGTAAATGTTTCCGCTAGCTCTTTGAACTCTTTAAATTTGTCTAATACTTCATTCTTGTTCTTGATCGTGAATACTCGACAGTATCGACTGTAGTCATCAATAAACGTCACGAAGTACTTGTTGCCGCCTACTGTGGGCGTTCTGATCGGTCCACACACGTCACTATGAACGATTTCTAGGCGTTCTGTTGTTCGTTGAGTTGTTTTCTCGCGGGGAGCTGGTACTCGATGAAGTTTTGCTTGAATGCAGGTTTCACATTCAGGCAAAGTTTCAGATGCATCGAATTTCAAGCCAATTAAGTTCTCGTTTTTCAGTGCTAATTTCAGATCTTTTACGTTCATGTGACCAAGTTTTCTGTGCCATTCATAGATGTTTGATGAATGCTCCTTTTTAGTAGTACGTGGAGTTATATCATCGTTATCATTGACCAGGTTGTTGCACTCATGTTTCGGTTTAATATAGTAAAGACCATCTTCTTGTTTATGTGCAGTGATAATTATTCCAGCTTTCGGATTCTTGATCGTCGCTTTATTTTTGGTAAAGAGAACAGAACATCCTGCGTCTGTCATCTTGCTAACGGACATCAAGTTAATGGACAGACTAGGTACGTACAAAGTGTCTCGTAGATGTGTAAGTGCAATGCCATCACCATTTTTCGTCGTAAATGAGACTGTACCTGTTCCTTTAATCTCTGCTGTATGGTCTTCTGTCGCGAAGTTCAGTTTTCTGCATGTATTCTTAATGGTCTTAAATAAATTTTGTTGGTAAGTCATGTGCGATGTGCAACCACTGTCCAAAACCCATTTGTTGTCTAATGGATTCTTGTTTTGTGTGAGAAGACAATGCGTAGCAAAATGATTTTTGGTATTGTTATTATCGTTATTTTTGCTAGGCTTTTCTCTATTTTTCTTCCAACAGTTTGTGCATATTTTATGACTTTTGTGTTTAAAGATGTTGCCTGTTTGTTTGCAAAGTTTACAAAACGCATACAAAGCTTCTTCTTGTAATAATGACTCAGGTTCAGTTTTCGTTGTGTTCTGGCTATGTCGTGCTTCAGACTCTTCAATAATTTTAATTTTCAGCACGTCTGGCTTCGGAAGAGTGTCTCGTGACTCAATAGCGACCCTGAAGTTATCGTATTCTGCTGATAGACTGTATAACATCATTATCGTTAGCAGATCTTCGTTTATTAGTACGTCCATGTCTGCCAGTTTATCGACAGTATCCATAAACTTGTCTAGATGACTTCGTACATCGTGTCCATCTAGTTTATTTAATATGAGCTGTTTTAATAGAGACGCCTTTCGTGCAGGTCCCTTACTGGCGTATATTTCTTTTAGCTTATCCCACAATGCTTTTGCAGTAGTGCAATTTTTTATTTGCTTGAGCTCAGAAGGAGCGATTATAAGGATCAGTTCCGACCTTGCTTGCCTGTCTCCTTCTTTGTCAACCGCAGTATCAGCTTTAGGGGGAGCCTCGATGTATTTCCATAGTTTTTGTTTGATCAGTATGGCCTCAGCCTGTATCACCCACGTGTCATAGTTGTCTCTCCTAAGCGGGTCGATTTTGTTGCTCAAACTCGACATTTTAGACAACAAGGTATGATGATCACTTCATTTCATTTTTACGCTCTGCTACCATATAAAGAAATATATTATTACACGATGGAAATACAAATGTTTTATTATAATTGTAATATTATTTCTTCAATTTTAAAATACTGACAGGACACATCAGTCAAAGATTGTCAACCACAAAGTATCTATATAGGGAAGGTGCTATGTAGATACTTCACAAGAGTACCTTCTGACAAAAACGGTCGCCGCGGCAGACCCCATCATTCTCCACGCGCCGCCCCGCGGCTTCATTAAACAAGAGTACACATTTGACATAACACATGGAGTTTTGGAAAAAGCACGAAGTTACGTGTCACGACGTTGTACTATTCATCTACACTCTTACATGTTCACGAACACTTAATGGATAAAAATCCACCGATTTTACTCATTATAGCACAAGTTTTGGAAAATAATACCTACAGTTAAGCGACATGAGTTATTCACATTCCCGCCAAAAACTCCCCCAATGTATTTTTCTGGGTTCCTAACGAGTCGCACTACTATTTTTTAAGGTTGGATAGGTATAGATTAGCTTGTCAATAAGGAAATCATCAAATACTCAAGAAGTCTCAGTATTCATTCTGGGTAGCTTTCAGGCCTGGGATGAAAAGCTACCTCCGCCCGTTGTAGTGCCGTCCCACAACCTGATACCGACCGAAGACGACAGCGTAATGATGCCGATCGAGCCTGAAGTGCTGGACATCCTTCACAAGAGTACTGAGAAAGGTGCTGTGGAGCGCTACATGAAGGCTAGAAACAAAAAATCTCCTGAAGAGAAGTGAGTTTACCTTACGCATAGATAAAATACAGGATAGATATTCTTTGCCTTAGGTTACTTAGTTCACTTAGTTTATTTTTATACATCATCATCCAGAAGACGTTGGTCCACCTAGTGGGAGGCCTGCCTACGCTGCGTCTTCCGGTTCGTTCGTTCCCATCGGTTATCGGTTCTTCGAATGATGTGGCCTGCCCATTGCCATTTCAGTTTGCAAACCCTAAAAGCTACATCGGTGACTTTAGTTCTTCGACGAATATCCTCGTTCCGGGTTTTATCGCGCAAAGAAACTCCGAACTCCAAACTTTTTTCTTCATACATTCTTGTCTAGGTCTTCTTAACATAAACTTTATAAAAGCCCTCTTGGGCCCGCTTGGCCGCTTGTCCGCTTGGCCGCTTGGCTTGGAGGTGGTCCAACTAGGAAACCAAAATGATCGACGGGTGGTTTATCAGTTTTGTGGAGGAACGAGGTGGCTACCCCGCCCAAGTATTTAATCTCACAGCGTGTACTTTGAGTTCTATTTGTTTTTTGAAGGTTTGCATGTACTAATAAAAATTGGTTATTTAAGATTCTTCTTTCGATTATGCGGAAACTGGGACTACGGCTGGCATCAAAAGGACACGCGCGTCCGGCCCCGCGACGTCAACAAAGGCCGGTGTGCAATTCTACGCGAAACGTTCTACAGAAAGAATAACTTGGCTCCCGATCCACCCCACTACTCACTGCCATCAGGAGGCGGACTTGGCATTTGTAGCGAATATTCATGTAATTTTAGTAATGCTACTCTGTAACTTTTTTATTAACAGCATACTTAGTAGAATAAAGATAAACCTACGTATGAACATGTTTGTCTTTTATCGAATTTTGGTATCTAACAAAATTCTTACTTAGACTTCTTAGATATCTCTAGGTGGTTGGAATTTATACAAAAAAATTATACATTCCTAAAGAAAAATGTTTATAAGTATATTATTTATATAAGGTTTTTTTTATCCTTGTATATTTTTGGTGCAAATGTTAATTTCTAATCTTCAAAAGGATCCCCGCGTTTCTCATTTGAAATGTATTGTAATTTAAAGCCCTAATTTTCGGGATAATTACGACCAAACAACGATCTCATAATGCGATCCCGCTCGTACCAACTTAGTCGCACTATGCGCGGTCCCGCTCGCGCATTATCACTATCATGAATCTACAGCTTCATGATCACTATCGCTTTCAGAGTTACGGAATAAGCCCGCTGATTTTACCAGGAGACAATAATCTACCACCCGTAATGTACAGCCTGATAATTGGTGTACCGGTACGTGGAATATCAGGCTGTGCATTGTCGGGTCGTGAAATATCGGCCGTACATTATCGACACGGGCACAGCTTGATATTCCATGTACTGGTACATCATTATCAGACTACAATATTGGACGTACAATATCATGCCGTACAATATTGACACGGGCCGATAATGTACAGCCTGAAAAGACAACCCAACCCTCATTGGCTGAGAGGATGTTTATGATGCTAAACATCCTCTATGATGCTTGTGCTTCGTTTGAATGCGATAGTAAAAATAAGACAGATTAAAAATATAAAGATTATTACAGTTAGTAGATTCGGTTTTTTTTATGACAACTCGGAAATCATTGCTGTATCAAAACTAACACTGCTGTATAAAAACCGTAACCTACTAACTGTAATTCTTATATTTTTAATCTGTGTCTTATTTTTACTGTCGCGTTGAAATGAAGCACGAACAAAGATAGACAAAGAAGCTCTCAGCCAATGAGGGATGGGTTGTCTTTTATCAGGCTGTACATTATCGGCTGTGCATTATCGGCCCGTGTCGATAATGTACAGCCGATATTTTACGACACGATAATGCACAGCCTGATATTCGATGTACCGGTACACCAATTATCGGGCTGTACATTATCGGGGCGTACATTACTGTCTCCCCTGTGCACTACCTCATTCTTGTGAGCACCGTGAGCACGCTAAAATGACGTCACTCATGACGTCGTGACTAACAAGATATTATGTTCCTTGAACAATAGCCTTTATATGCGCATCTTAAACCGACTGTTTGCACGCTGACAGTGCACATGGTAACTATGTGCACATTTTAAACCGCACTCCTCTTGGAGGAATGAAAAGAGCATTTCTACATTTCGTATTAGTAAAAAAAACAAAAAAACTGATTTTCCTCTACCATGGTAGATTTTACGAAAACATACGTTGCAACTTTGTTCCCTCCAAGCAGAAATGTCAAAATGGCGTCAACGCAGGACGCTTGGTATATTTCTTTACTTGGTTTAGCAGAACATTTCCGTACATCTAATCCTCCTGACATAAAAAGTTGCATTCAGTGTTTACAAGCCGTATTTAATTTCAAACCACCACAAAGAGTCGAAGCCAGGACACATTTGCAACTTGGAAATATACTCTTGACACACACCAAAAACATCGACTTGGCGAGAACACATTTGGAGCAAAGTGTAAGTTTTTTTACTGTTATTGGTTCGATGCGGTCTACATAGTACTTACACATATAAGTGTACATCGTTGATGTCTCTAAGTTACGTGGTAGTACTGTTAATGTTTTCCTGAGTGCTTATAAGGGAACTTTCAAAGTCGTAAACATTGTTGAAGTGGGCTATAAATGCAATAAACAGTGTTTGTGTTTCAGTGGTGCCTGTCTCAGACGATAAACGGGTTTGATGATGTGAAGTTCGAAGCGGCAAGCGTGCTTGCAGAGCTTTTTGAGCAACAGGGGCAGCCTACACTTTCCAAACCTATTCTAAGGAAAGCCATTGAATTATCACAACACAGCGTATACTGGCACTGTAGACTTATATTTCAACTTGCAGTAAGTATTTGATCACAGATGAAAGATTATAGTGGCTCTGAGAACTAGTTCATCATCATATTTATGTCATCAGTGAAAGTTGTTTTTATGGCCCGTTTGCTTGCTAGCTGTGCCTTGCAGTTTTCCCGCGCTTATTTGAGATGGTGGCGATAAGTCCTGCACTGACACCTTGCTCTGGGTGTATTGTGTGAGTGTATTTTCGCACCCTTTTTAGTATAAAATGTTCGCCATGTGTATGGTATTATATAAATCTGTGTGCTAATTTTTATCTGAATATGCTTAGATATAATGGAGCCATGTGTAATCTAACATTCAAATTACAAACACTACACTTACAAATAACAATACTACCTAGGTATAACAATAATTTGCTGATCTGAAACTACAACATAAATTCATTAGTTTGGCATTTTGTTTTCACAAAAGCCAAAGCTCGGACTTGGTAATTTGTGTAAATAAACATGTTTTTGTTTTTGTTTGTATTTTCGGTGTTTAATAAAGTTATATTGTATTGTTTTTTGGCGAAACTTCCATTAAAGAAATCTATGTGAAAACCTAAGCTAATTTATTTTTCCCATAGCTATCAATTACGGGCAAAAATATTGTCTGCAAGATTACCAAGCTTTTACTGTAAATCTTTAAAAAAAAAAAATACCAAACTGTAATAAATGCACAGTTCACTGATAGATTCTGTACTCAAGATAATCAAAGCACAAGCTGGGTCAGTCAAAACACGCCTTAAGAAATTACATTAATTCCTACTTTCCTACAGATACGTTCCAAAATGGCCAAAATTCACGTGGTAAAGAAAATTCACTCGATGCCGGTTCCAAAACACATTGTGGAATTTTACTCTAATGTTTTGGAACACGTACGATAGAGTGAAATTCCATCTGACAGTTGAAACAAATCACCCTTGTAAAATCAAGAGTTGAATTTCAATCTACTCTCAGAATCAGAATATTGACAAATAACAGATTGTTTGGCCGCCATTAGCCCATAATAAGTCTGACTCAGGGAAAAAGTTATGAAAGAAACAAATAGTAAGCGTAAATCAGCAAAAAATGCAGCCTAGGTGGCAAGGCATAACCTTGATATGGTCAATGAGAATACCTTGTCTTAATAGCCAAAACCCATATTCTCCTCAAACTTAGGGTCAGTACAAAGATTCCATTATAATACATTTATAAATATTGCTTTGCACTCAGGTATGAGTAGCCTCTAGCCCTACTATGATTTTCTGTGTCGGAGAATAATAATAATAATAATAAATATCTGGGACATTATTGCACACATGGTCATCTGACCCCAAACTAAGCAAAGCTTGTAATATGGCTGTCAGAGACTGATATACGTACATAGATATTTTTAAATACATACTTATATAGATATTAACACCCAGACATAGAACAAACACAAATATTCATCACATAAATGTTTGTCCTAGATGGGAATCGAACCCACGCCCCCAAGCACAGAACGTAGGTTCACTACCAACTGAGCCACCGGGGCAGTCATGAACATGAACACACACAAAGAAACAAACAACACCGAAACCCCGAGCAGATATTTAAATTCATTAGCATTGAAAGATACAAGTAATGTGGTATTTGTAGAGCATAATCTGTGATAATGTCTCCTAAAACTGTGACTAGAACCACCAGAGGATGGACAGCAGCATCCTCTTATTTAACGGTGAACGTTCTGCGATCTGCAAGCTGCCTGACAAGCGTGGGGAATATGGCAACCACCCCTCCAATAGAGGGGAGGGTTCGTCCAGCATTGGACGTCTATAAGCTGATAAGAATCTGTAAATAAATATAATGTTTACATAATTACAGCAAATCCATGCAACGGAGCGTGAATATGAGGTGGCGAGTAGTTTACTTGGAGTAGGGGTGGACTATGCCCAGATCTCGAATGCGGCATACACACGAGTACTCTTCTTACTCAGTAGGGTAATGGTGAGTTTATTATGATTTGATTATTCACCAAGAAGTTTTCTGAGAGCTACAACAAATTTTAAAAAACTTATTTAATTTACCTTAATTAAATTTTTACATACTGATTATTTAGCCAGGATTTTTCTATTCTATATATGATTTTAAGTGTCAGTTTATATGGAATGTTTTAAATACTCTGGTATATAAATCAGGTGACAAAAAAAATAAGTGACATAACTCAAGGGGTCAGTATACTCAACACTACGAACAACTTTTACTAAAGGATCGATCAAGAAATCATGCAAATAAATTGCTTCTGCACTATATATTGCACTACTGCTTAGTAGTGTGCAAGCATTACTGTGTTCCGGATTGAAGGGCAGTATTTCCAGCGTAATTACTGGGCATACAGAGATTTAACATCTAACGTCTCTGGGTGACGAGCGCAGTGCATTGCCGCGCATAGTTTTGAACTGTTGAAGTTTAAAATTCTGGGTGGCACTGAACTGTTATGGGCAAGCGTGACACTTAACATCAGGTGAGCGACTTGCTCGTCCCGTCGCGAGTAATAAAAAAGAAACATTTCTGTACATACAGTTTAAAAGAATGTAAATCCTTTTTTTTTTTATAATAAGGATATAACATAGGTTAGCTGCCATACACGTAAAAACGGGTTAAAAAAAAACCTGTACCCCATCATGTGGGTGTCACTGAATAGGTCTTTCATGTTAAGACATTTTTCGCCTGTCCCCTACATTTGGGTTTTCATTGAATATGTCTTTAATAATTAAGTTAAGGTTTCCTATACCTTTTTTTTTGTCAGATGTACCGCTTGCGAAATATGGGCCGACAAAATTGCTTGCAATGTCTGCCCTGCCATTTCTAAACTATTCATCTCAGAATCTTCCATGTTGATCTTACTAAAAACTTTATTTTAAAACTATTTCGGGCAATATGTGATAAAGACTTTTTGAGATAACTGATGAAAAACTGATAAATACTTCAAACGTCCTACGTGCCTACAGAACCCTACTAAGCATGGCCCGACATTCTCAAGTTCTTTATTCTCAAATTCTTCAAGTTATTTAAAATTTGCTCATTCATTTTTTTCAATCCTTTACATTGCGAGAGAAATGTTTGCTATGTTGATAATACACATAATGAAGTGGCATGCAGAATACAGGTGAAATTGGCTAAAGTCCGGTTATAGCTGTAGAGGCCGCTAGACGCCAACAGCTGTCATCAAAAAAAAAAAAAATATGGTGAAATTGAATTAAAAAATAATAATATGATAATTAAATCATGTCTGCTTATAAAAAGGTGATTGAAGCAGTATTTCTGGTGCATTTATAATCTGCGATTTGCACATTCCTATTAACTGCACTCTTTAAAATTTACTAATCTTCGTAGGAGTAACTAAAAGCAGATCTTTTACACACTAGTAAAAATGTAAAACTTGTAAAATTTTGTTCCAGTTATTATTAATAGACAAAAAGATCCAAGAGGTGTTGCCACTTCTCAACCAAGCGGGTCATCTAGTGGACACATGGGCAGGCAGCCCACATCAGAAGGAGTACCTGAAAGTGTTCTTTCTTGTATTACAAGTGAGTATTCAATTTTTACTTGAACAAAACGGGAATACTCATGTTAGATTTAATCGGTTGTTCCGACCAGTTTCGAACACAATCGGTGATCTTTATCAAGAAATGCCCGACGAAACGCGCGGGCGTCCTTGCACTACAGTAACTATATTCCACCTTCTGATCTATAGGTTGTGGGTTCAATTCCCACCCAGGACAAACATTTTGTGTGACGAACACGGATGTTTGTTTTTCGTCTGGGTGTTACTATGTATTTACAAAAAAAAAAGTATGTATTCTATCAGATATCTGGTTCCCACAGTACAAGCTTGCTTAGTTTGGGGCTAGATGGCGCTGTGTGAAAAACGTCAACCAATAACCGATTAAATTTAACGTGAGTATACCAGACTTATTAAAAAAAAAAATCAAATCATATCAAAATCCAAGTGTGTCTACTCCACGTCAATTTTATCTGTATAGTAAAATGAGTAATCAATGTTGTTAAATTATGTTGTACCATTTTCTTACCTAAACTTAATTTAACGGTTCCGAATCTGTGGCCATCCTTTTCGCATATATTTATATTTTTACACATATATACTGCATAAAAAAGATATGCATATAATTATAATATAACATTGCAGGAACATTGGATTAGTTCAGTGCGTGGTTTAAAAGAATCGATACCACAATAACATTATAAGTTTGGGTTTAATGATTACTGAATCGATATCGATGAATTGTAGTGTAAAGGTAGATCGATAAGCTTGGTCGATTTAAAAATAAAATTAGGCCCATTCACAAAAAACCGTAAGTCTCAGGTTAGTTCTACAAAATGAAAGCACTATTCACTTTTAAGTGTAAATGAAAAGAGATGGATTTAATGCGCGATGGTCAAAAAATCAAACTGTTAACTAAAATTAAATAGGCAGTCAATCAAAACGCGCTGGCTGAATAGGTGTGCTAATTGGGTAAAAATCGTACGAGTAAACGACGTAATTTCGTCGCGTGATGGATCAACAGGACGCGCTGTCAACGCATTGGCGCGTGGCGCCATTTCAACGATGGCTGCTTACAGAGATGCACAACTTATGCTGTCGGGCAATATTGCTTGCAATCGCCCATCGCCCCTAGCGTTGCAGTGCTCCCGAGATGACGCTTGACCAATTAGGACACTCAAGAGACCTGTAGCTTTGGTTGCACGATCGTACGATCAAACCCATCGCACCATCGATATTAAGCATTTCCTGTGCTCGCGCGATGACATACGAGTTCAATTAGGAGACTAAAGAGATTGTGTATTTAATCTCATCGTGCAACGAGATCGCACCGATTGCTCGTACGATCGTTGTCAATTAGGAAGACGCCTAATTGCAGGACTCAGTATGTGACTAACAAATCTGCAGCAAATGTACATAAATTGTACTAAGAAATAACTTATTAGTAGTGAATGTTAATCAATATAATAATATATAGTTATCCAATAAATCTCAACTCATGTTGTTGTCTTGGAGTCAACATCACGGCAAGGCTGATAATTACGCACGCAATATTATCGTCGTGCTAGTAACAACTAGGGAACAATTTTGTGTTACCGAACTATCGATACATAGATTTAAAAAATCTTTATTAAAACTACACTAACCCCCGAATACTGAAACGTTTGTTAACTTTGACGACAGATTAAGTCTATTGCTGTCTTTGTCATTTGCTTAGTGTCAGACAAAGGCAGTATTAGAATTAATCTGTTGACAAAGTTAACAAACGTTTCAGTATTCGGGGGTTTTATAGAAAAACAGACAGTAATACTATCGTCTAACTGGGCCACTTTATTGCTTAGAAATTAATAATTTTACTGATATTATTAATGAAAAAATATTCGTATCGTCGTCGTCGCGTTTTTTCTCCGTACTTTTACGAATGAGTTAGCTTGATTTTCTATTTCAAGTCAAGAAGAAATTGTGACGATCATGTCGCAGATTATAGCATCATCTTACGTCCTTATCTGTACTACAACGCATCTTTCTAGGGACATTACCACTCTTAGTATAATTTCTCTATGGAAAAACCCGCACTATGCTATGTGGAATGGATTATACATTGTTTATTGTTTTGTTTATTATTTATTTATTTACATTAATTAGCACCGAACACGAATTACGTAAATGAGAATTAAAATTAAAAACATGCAAAACAAATGTGATTTGTGATTGATGACGTAGATCCGCGCCTGTTCGTAAGCGTAATAGCGAGTGTCTCTTGCAGGTATGTCACTACCTGATGGCGGGGCAAGTGAAGAGCGTGAAGCCGTGCCTCAAGCAGCTGCAGCAGAGCATACAGACCATCATGGCGCCCACGTGGCCCGACGACGACGGTACGACCACACTTCGAACATGCAGGGTTTTGAACTCTTGAAGTTCAAAATTTTGGATGAGACTGAATTGTTACGGGCAAGCCTGACGCTTCACATCAGGTGTGCGACTTGCTCGTCTCCTCAATCAACATAATAAAAAACTAGTAGTAGTAGTATTAAGAATAATAATTTCAAAATTGTAATACTTTGATTATCTAAATATTTATTCAAATGTAAATAAATATATAGTTAAGGACGAACATTTGATCCATATTCCTATTATTTATTTATTTTTTATTTATGAATTATTATTTTAGGCAGTTTGAAGTAGTAGTTCTGCGAACAGTAGAAATAGCGAGCACACACTTTTTTGCAAATCCTGAATTCTACAATTTCGGTAGTATTTTTTTGGCTATCGTCGATTTTTGATTGGAGGGGTTCGATGTCCCGAACGGATACCTCACGACCTTATATCTTGACAAACTCTTGACCGATTTTGCTCATATTCGAAATTCTTGTTTAGAATAGAGTACCGAATGTGTCTGCCAAATATTATCGAAATCGGCCTTTAACTGGCGTCGCAGCGAACTTCCCCCCTTTCTGGGAGAAATACCCCTATAACCAAACGCCGACGACAAAAAATAAAAAAAAGAATTGCAAAACCTATATACCAAGTTTCATCAAAATTAGTTGAAAAATACGACCTGTACGCGCGTACCATCATACGGACAGACGAAAGCAAATTTTTCCAGTTAAAGCTGATACTTCGTTCACTCTGTCAATAATAATAACACCAGCGGCGCTAGTCTCGACTTTTCGCTACAGCACTTTGCGACCGAATTCGGTCGCTATGACGCAAAAATTCGACAACGAACACGAATTGTTAACGTAATAACGCAAACATAGCGTTGAATTTTCGCAAAATGCAAAATTCAATGCGACCGAGCAAAGTGCTGTAGCGAAAAGTCGAGACTAGCGCCCCTGGAGGGTATATAAAGAAGGGGGCAGGGGGCTGGTTGTAACGTTAGCACGTCCTTCCCCAGCGGTGTGCGGCAACGCAGTGGCGGGCGAGTCGTTCGTGTGGCTCTCGCGGCAGCAGCTGTACGTGCTGGTGTACCTCGTCACGGTGATGCACTCCGCGCAGGCCGGGTACATGGACAAGGCGCACAAGTACACTGAGAAGGCGCTCGCGCAGATAGACAAGCTCACCTGTGAGTATACCTACTATACTCCATCACATCAAACATTTGTTGATAGCACAGAAACCACTAGATACCGCATTACGAGATTCGGTGTTCCTACAAAAAGTCACCAAAGTTTCAGGAAGCCGCGGGTCGCGGGGAATGCGACCGAGCGATCTCATTGGCTATCTCAAGTTTACACCTACTCGCGTCTAACAATGAACCAATAGGAGTGATTTCGTATAAGTGTATTTAGACTGATGCGTGGTGCGCTTCGTGAATGCAGAATCTAGAGTGTGATCTGTGGTTGATAGTGTCTAATTAATTGTATGCCTACTTTCTTCTGTTTATTAATAAATAATTGTATAGCTTTTAATGTTATGTCAATTAATGATTATTATTATCGACCAACAAGCAAGTGGGCAAACGCGCCTTTACAACCCACGCATGAAAACTTTGTGGCGTCGTACCGATCTCTTACAGTGTATCCTTACATTGGTGTCCGAGCCGAAAACACATATCACACTAATATTATAAATGCGAAAGTTTGTATGTAAGTTTGTAAGTGTGTTTGTTCCCATTCAACTCTGTAACGGCTGAACGGATTTAGATAAAATTTGTTGTGGAGGTAGCTTATTCCCTGGAATAGCACATAGGCTACTTTTTATCCTGGAAAAATATTCGGTTTCTGTAGAATAGCGGGTGACACCGCGGGACGCAGCTAGTTTTATAATAAAGGGGTGGGTTGTGGTTCTTTTTATTCTGGAAAATTTAACTTTTCCTGTAGAATAACGGGTGAAACCTCGGGCCGCAACTGGTAACTTATAATTCGAAACAACTTTTATTACAAGCCATGAAAACGCGAAAAAAAAACTGTTTTTTTTTCGCACTTTTTTTTACACAAAAACATGACCCTGCTTCTTAGGTATTCGGGTAAAAAATTAACTGGGGCCTTATATAGTGTGCAAATCTGGTGGTGATAGTGGTCTTAGTTTGCTATCCCAGTCGCTCTTATGGTGCAATATGGTACATTGGTAACCGCACCATGCGAGCGAGAGGGACGTCACACGATAAACATCGCCACCAGAGTTTATAAGGCTTCTGGTGTGGTGTCTACACTCTCCATCCCGTCAATTCATTATAATGAGGGCTGGATAGGAGGTTTCTTCTCATTCATGCTACATCTCGTTCCTGTACAAGTCTCATCCATTGCCATTCATCATCATCATCATTAGCCGGAAAACATACACAGCTGAACATAGATCTTCCCCTTAGAACGCCACACTGAAACTCGACCGTCCCGCGAGTTTCACAATGTCGCCGGTCCACCTAATGGGAGGTCTGCCTACTCTGCGTCTTCCGGTTCGTGGTCACCACTCGAGAATCTTTATTCCGTGGCGTTATCCCGTAACTCTGGCGGCGATGGCCTTCGTTTGCTATCCTGCTCGCTCGCATGGTGCGAGTAAGTTGGAGCGAGTGGGAAGGCACGCGATGACCATTGCCACCAGAGTTACGGGATAAGGCCCCGTATCGGTTATCGGTTCTGCGAGTGACTTGGCCGGCCCATTGCCACTTCAGCTTGCAAACTCTGGTTCTTCATCGAATATCCCCATTCCGGATTTCATTCCGACACGTCACAACTTGGAGAAATATATTTTCCTCTTATTTTGTCTCGTTCTGCGGTCCAAGGTTGTCAGGTGTTACTGTGAAAACTGGCGTGGTTTTGACACATTTTATTTTAATAAAACGTGAATAATCACGTTAAATTGAGTCGGATATAACGACTATAGTTTCAGTGCAAGTCAAGGCTAGGTAGCGCGCGCGTCTCGCTTATAATAATAATGTTTATTTATACGAAAAAACTGATCTAAAGATATACAGTGTGCACCGGATTCCACACTAGGGTGACCAGTGTCGTGGTCTCCAGGCTCTTCCTATTACAGTTAAATTACAACTAATTCAAGTAAAAATGATATAGAATTCCTTGATAAATATCACCGTATGTAATCGAAACTATAGTCGGAATAACCGACTCAATTCAATGTGAGTATTCCTGTTTTATTATTGACCGAGCGAAGCGAAGGTCTCAGAGTTTACTGGAACAAATCGAAATCGGCATTTGTATGTATGTTTGTGTGTATATTTGTCCGATGATAACTTTCGAACCTTTGATCCGATCTTCATGAAATTTTGTAGGCAAGTAGTTCATTTCAATACAAATAAATTATGTTAAAAATTTAAGTTCGAATATGAGCTGAATCGGTCCAGGGGTTGTGAAGATATAGGGGTCGCGAGGTCTCAGTTCGCCGCGAACTACTAGTAATAAAAAGTTGTCAGGTGTGTCGGTCGTACGAATGTGGTGCATCGTTACAGCGGCGGGCGGCGCGGGCGGCGCGGGCGGCGAGGGCGGCGGCGCGGAGGCGGCGCGGGGCGGCGCGCGCGGCGGCGCGGCGCTGGCGTGGCGCCTGCGCATGGCGCTGGTGGAGCACGCGGCGCTGTGCCGGCTGGTGGCGGGCGGCAAGGCGCACGCGCTGCAGGAGATCGCGCGCGCCGCCGACCTGCTGCACCACGCGCCCTCGCGTGAGTTACTGCAATTACAAAATTAGATAGATCCAAAATAGTAATACAACACGTACAGAACTATCTTATAGGCTAGTGCCACAAGTGGCGGCCTTATCGCTAAAAGCGATCTCTTCCAGGCAACCATTGCATGGAAAGAAATTCACAAGTTGGACGGTATAACGAACACTTTTAATAATACAAATTGATAAATACTATATAATAAATATATATGTGTTATACACACATATAATTAATTAGTAAAGTATAAGTTATAAGTAATATACATTAATCTATAGAGTACCCTCACATTATGCCAGCAACTATACTATAAATTATTAAATAATATGAATTTAAGTTATACTCAGTAAGTTAAGTTATTAAGTCATTACAATCCTTTTAAGGCGTGTCACAGGAGCCGGCGTGTTGCGAAACCTCGACGCAACGTTACAATTCTGGGATTAATATGAATTTAAGATTTCAGTTGGAAACCAAAAATAAATAGGTGCTCTGGAGTACTTAAAAATAAATATTACCATTTAAAAATTATGTGCAAATTTAGAAATTTTACTAATAAAGAATTCGTTTTAGACTTTATTCTAGCTTGTTCTCAGGATTTTATATGATCGAGTAAAATACGTCCTATCGGGTAACCAATTAGTATATTCCGTAGACATTTGTTTTAGGTGCATCGTATATTTTTGTAAGACCGTTATTTAACCGTTTGTAAATACCTAAAATATCCGTGATATTTGATCTAGCAAACCATATTTCTCCACTTCGCATCGGTGCCTCGTCTTAATACGATACTTTAAAGATTTGAAACTATCAAACCAACGACCAGCCACGGTTGCCAATACACAAGATGATCTGGAACTCGTGGCCGACTCGCAAGGTTGCTAACCCCATGTTCATTCCGAACAATTTTACTATGAGAATTAACCTGAAATTACGTAAAAAAACAGCTTTTTTATACATGTCGTTGAGTGTGAATGATATTTCTCTATGGAACAGCTATTTTTTTTTTCGTGATTGCAGTTTTGGTCCCGTAGTAACGGTGGTTCAGATTGAATAAAGGTTACACCCTTGCGATAGAAACCCAATAATTGCTGTGAAAACATAATACAGGGCTATTAGGGAAGGGTAGGCTAAGCCGAAAGGGGCTCATGACTGTGAACAACTCCTTCTGTGGGAAAAAAACTGCTGTTCCTTACATTTTGTCCAGTATCATGGACATTTTTCTATGGAACAGCTGTTTTTTTCTCTCGATTTCAGGGTTGGTCCCATAGTAAAAGTTGTTATAAAGATGAGTACTATGAGCCCTTTTCGGCTTAGTATGCCCTTTCCTTATAACATAAACATAAACATAATTTATTTCAAAAACATAAAACTAAAAATAACATAACATTGTATACATTGCGGTAAAAACACAATAAACAAATGCGTATCATTTTGTTTTAATAAAACGGGAATACTCATAGTAAAATGCGTATCATTTTGGAATCCCTGTACTTGTTATAGGTATTTATTGGCTTGGCGTGCAGGGTACTGTAATGACATATTTATGTCGTAGCGATAAAAGCGTTAATACTGTATCAGCCTTTAAACAGCCCACTGCTGGGATATCGGCCATATCCACCACGCTGGCCCAGTGCAATGTTGGCGGATTCACGTACGTTTCTTCTCCGGAAATACGCACGCGTCCTCACGATGTTTTCCTTCATCGAAAAAACAGGGGTATATGCGTACGAAAGTTCCAAAGAACTCATCGGTACGGGCCCGCCCGGGTTCGAACCCGCGACTCCACGAGTATGGTGCTAGGATACCCACTGATCTACCACGAGTTTTTACACAAACAATGCAACACACAAGACAAAGCGTGTACGAGGAGCGCGCACTGTACCGGCACGTGTGGTTGCAGCTCAGACGGCGGCCGCGCACACGCCGCAGCTGCACTGCCTGCTGGGGCTGTACGCCATGTCCATGAACTGCATGGAGGCCGCGGAGGCGCAGTTCCACACGGCGATACACGTACGTCCACCTTACTTTATATTTTACCCGACTGCCCAGGTAGGGAGGTATGTTTTTGTGTTTCTGCAGTATCTCCTGTAGCCCAAACGGCTTGCCCGATTATGGTGAGTCAGGTGTTGTTGTCATTTATAATATTAGTTGGGATGATGGTAACTTTACATCGTAGGAAATCGCGTGAACATTATTCTAGTTTGTGGTGGTCTTTGCTCACTTGGTGGCGCCAGTTGAACTCCAAAGATATCCCGTCTTGTCATAGTGTTCTCTCAAAATTTCTACATAGTTTGTTGTCCTATACACTGCTTTCCATCTCAGAGAAGCATATTGTATAAATTATATTCCTTTGTGGTTTCAGATGTCACAAGAAAGAGATTTATGGATGTTCGCGAAGCTGAACCTCGCGATTGTATATTTAAGAGGAAGAAGAGACAATGACTTGGCGCAACTCATGGAACAGGTACGTTGAAGTAAAAACCATAAGTGTTGAATAGGTCTTGTGTTCGTGTGATGTAAATCATTTGTTTCTCAATAAATCTTATAAAACATTGATATCGTTGATAACAGTACAATATAACTTTATTATACACCAAAAACATTTAAACTTAAACATAAACAATAACACTGGTAGTATAATCGGCGGCCTTATCGTCTAAAGCGATCGCCCTCCTGGCTTCGTCGGTAGCGTATACCTTATGACCGGTCACGGTCACGGTATTTTTGCTGACTTGCGTGTAAATAATTTCCTGTATACAGTCTGTCCCAGGATCGTCTAGCGATAATTTAAAATCATAAATACACATATATATATATATATAAATACATATATATAACAAAATGAATGCTGAATGAATGAATGAATAAATATTGGTGGACGTTTTTCACACAGCGCCATCTAGCCCCAAACTAAGCAAGTTTGTATTATGGGAACCAGATAACTGATAGAATACATAAATACTTTTTTTTTGTAAATACATACATAGAATACATAGTAACACCCAGACAAGGAACAAATATCGATGTTCAACACGCACATTTTTGTCCTGGGTGGGAATCGAACCCACAACCTATAGATCAGAAGGTGGAAATCCACCCACTGAGCCACAAGGCTGTCAATGGATGAGTTATTGTTTACATCGTGCCGCAGGTCCGTCCAGAAGCGCTGCCGCCGTACGCGCACGGGCTTCGCGCGGCTTCCTACTACGTCCTCGGGCTGCAAGCTTTCTTCCAAGCGCGCTACAATGAGGCCAAGTAAGTTATAAATCTACACTAGCTTTTACCTGCGACCTACAAAAAAAAAAGTAGCATATTTACGTCTCCGACACAGGGTTATAAGAAAAATGCCAATAACACTCGACAAAATGTTTGGAACAGCTGATATTTTTTTCTCTATTTCTGGGTTGGTCTCATAGTCAAAGTTGTTCACAATCATGAGTCCTATGAGCACCTTTCGGCTTAGCATACCGTTTACTTATAACCCTGTATATATGCAAAAAATCATGTCGATCCGTTCAGCCGTTTAGCCGTGAAAACGCGACAAACACCCAGACAGAGAAACAGAGTTACTTTGGCATTTCTAATATTAGGATATATCAAGGACTACCATAAAAATAGCTTCAAAATACCTAAAAATGAAATGTAATATTAGCGTACATAGACTATACAATTAGTAGACAGATCATACATATTCCCCTCTCACAAAAATAACACGCTCAAAAGAGCCTAAACGCTCGTCAATTGTATCATCGGATCGCCGGATAATCCTTGGCGCGGATTGCATGAATGAATTTTAAACTGATCAATCCTAACCGCGATTTGTTATTGCGCACGGCGCGGTGAGATTTGTTTTAGAGAAGAAGGTTTTGCATACGCCATTCAACGGTTATATTATATTTGGTATCAAAGCTCGGTCTGATGTAATGCTATAAATTGATCGTGTGTCTTAAGGTGCAACGTTTCACTCAGCGCGGCAAATTCAAATTTTCTTGCGTTTTTTGTCAATTACAGCTTAATTACTCATCGTAGGTTCATGAAAATGAATTTTGCGATAGTAAATAGATTGTTTCAAGAAATAACATCGACCAAAAATTCAAGTTGAAAGCTAGTATAAGTACACCTCTCACTAAACCAAAAATCAAGATGAAAATCAGCTTATCGAGATTCGTAGCTAAACCAATATTGTCTAGGTGATCATTTCACCCGTAATTTCTTGATACGACCTATTTATTGTCGCAAAATTCGTTTTTATGAACCTACGATGAGTAATTAAGCTGTAATTGACAAAAAACGCAAGAAAATTTGAATTTGCCGCGCTGACCGAATCGTTGCACCTTAAGACCTTTGTACACTTAGTGGCAAATAAAGAATGTGAATATGATAGCGTTACACCGCAGGGCGCTGTCAGTTATTTATCGTTTTACCGTTTCACCGACAGGCGGTATCTCCGAGAAACACTTAAAATGGCGAACGCCGAGGACTTGAACCGACTGACGTCATGCTCCCTCGTACTGCTCGGGCACATCTTCCTCTCCATCAACAACTCGCGCGAGAGTATGAACATGGTGACGCCGGCCATGCAGCTCGCGAGCAAAATACCGGACGTGCACGTTCAGCTCTGGGCTTCCGCCATATTGAAAGGTTAGTATTGCTTCATCATCGTCACCGTCAGCCATGTGCTTACCTGCATAACAAATTACCGAAAGACATTAAACAAGGAAAATAATTTAAAACTTTTAAAAAATTACTTAAGTTACATGTGTTAAAGAATTTTTTTCGTATGTAAATATTATAATTTCATGATCACAAAAACAAACAGTGTGGCAAAAGCTTTATGTCCCAGTCCATTGTTTTGTTCCGTGCGGAGCGCGTCATAGTCGGATAAATAATTACTTAAAACGGGTGTAAACTACCTCACATTATAAAAGAAGTTAAATTATTTAGAATAGCTTACTTACTTATTGTTTATAATTTTCCTAAAAATCTTTAAATTGTTAATTAAGTCTGCATACTGCGCTTAGCAGCACTAATAATATAAACTTTTTTTAATGTGTAATCTCAGTAAGTGAATGTCTGTTATTCTTATGAGATTAAATGATTTTGAAACCGTAGCCATAAGACATCCACTGCTGAACATAGGCCTCCCCCTCAGAGCGCCACACCGAACGACAACGTGCCACTTGCTTCCACCGGTTGCCCGCGACTTTCACAATGTCGTAGGTCCACCTAGTGGGAGGTCTGCCTACGCTGCGTCTTCCGGTTCGTGGTCGCCACTCAAGAACGTTTCTTCCCCATCGGTTACCGGTTCCTCGAGTGATGTGGCCTGCCCATTGCCACTATAGCTTGCAAAATCTGAAAGTTATATCGTTGACATTGGTTCTTCGGCGAATATCCTCGTTCCGAATTCTATCGCGCAAATAAACTCCGAGCATAGCTCGGCTCGGCTCCATTGTCCGCTGTGCGACACTGAGTTTATCCAAAAGACCAGTAGTCAAGGACCACGTTTCAGTTCCATATGTCATCACTGGCAACACACATTGGTTGAAGACCCTTGTCTTCAGGCACTGCGGGATTTTGGACGTGAAGATATCACGCAATTTCCCGAACGTTGCCCTTCCGTGTTGGAGTCTTCGGGCGACCTCTTTGTTGAAGTTGGACTTACCTAACTGGAAAGGCTGTCCAAGGTAGTTGTATTGGTTTACCAGCTCCGAATAATACGCGTTGTTGGTGGTAGCTGCATATGAAAGACGCGGCCTTTTTTAATCGACAGTGTAGCCGCACAATGGACCTTAAGATATGTCTTCTTGACATTGCGATCCTCGTTTTTTGGCACTATGCGGAACACGCCCCTCCCATTGTAAATTATCCCTCATTAAGTAAATTTGACATAATGTAATGTGTTAATATAATATTATTTTATTTTATTTTGGAATTTTCTTGTATGGGTAAAATTTAACCTGAAATAAATGATTTTGAATTTGAATTGTCATAATAAAAAGGCTATAACAAATGTTTCTGTTTGAACAGACTTGTACCGGCTAGCGGGCGACACGGAGCGCGAGAACGAAGCGTACCAGATGCACTGCAACTTCTCCCAGGCGCTCCTCAAGGACCACTTCCAGGCGACGCAGATGCCGCAACACGCGCTCGTGCAGTGGACGAGCGGGCCGCCGCCCGCGCTGCCCCCGCCCGCGCCCGCGCACCACCCCTCCTAGTGCGACGCCCCCGCCCCCAGGGGCCTGCCCATGACTACAGTGACCGTGAACGCTGAATAGTGATACTGCATTCTTAAATTAGGATAAACACCAGTTAAAGTGATACATCTGTGGCACGTGCAATGACCTTAATATACTAGCGTTGCCGGTTAGTTTTATCAAAAGTAATTTGTAGTAATGTTTTAAACGGAAGATTTTCCAGTGGGGATAATCAACAATCAATGTTAAAAAGCAATGATTCTGGCCAGAGATCTTAATGGAACAGGAAGAATGCTTTAGCAACACTGCTAAAAATTTCGCAAAGACTGCTTCCAATCAACGCAGATACCTCAACATGCTCTCGTTAGTAGACGAATGGCGCGTCTTCTCCCTAAAGCACAGATTGAGTACTCAAGTTGCTCGGAGTGTACTAAGCATTAGTCAAAACACGCCGATAACAATCAATCTCATTGGTGCATTTCTAGGCGAAGCTAGGCGTAATCTTGAGATAGCCAATGGGAATGCTTTGTTTCAAACCCCGCAACTCGCGCTGACCTGGAACTGGTGTGTTTATGTCGAAATAAAGATCTCACATTATAACATATATAGTGGATAACCGTTGGCCTTAAGTGACTGAACATGGAATAGTGACACTAACCAGGACAAAGCACAAGTTGACAACTACTGGGACGTAACCTCTCAAGCCATGTTCAAGGATTCAGGTTTATTTCCAGGCAACACATGCCCAGCACCTAGCACTCGGGGACAAAATGATTAAGAACACCTGCAGGCCTACTAGGCGCACAACCAAATTTCTACTCTTTTGTCGCTCAAAAACAGGACACAGCTACGATAATGTCTACGTTTGTCTCATTTTAGAACCACATAAGATTTCGTCTCTGTGGTTGCTAAGCTTGCTGAAGCACTATTTTAGCTGTTTCAATTTAGAGAAAGATTTGTGGTTGACACTGGTCGAACTTTAAACATCTGTGTGACGTCATATCGGCGCCTTTGATCGCCCCGTCTGGTAAATTGCAATATTCGTGTTCATTCCAAAAACAATGCAATAAAAAAAATGGATAGAGATTTTAGTTAGAGTATTCCCATAGAAAATTAGTAACATAGATCATTTCTACAGTTAGTATCTCAAACTAAAAAAACTAGATTTGTATCTGCTTTAGAAAGCACAAATGACATGTCATTTTAATAGGATTAACTACTGAAATTTGAGTTTAGGCGGGAATGTGAAGAAGTCATGTCGCGTCAATTTATTATTTTCCAAAACTTGTGTTAATTCGAGTGTTAATGTGTAAAACTGGTGGTTTTTTATCCATTAAGTGTTTGTGAACGTGCATGAGTGTTGGTTAGTATAATGTTGTGAAACATGAGCCTTCATGTTGTTTCCAAAACTCCATAGGAACCTCTAGTAAAATCTCCATCACTTTACTGGGGCATGACGTGGACTTGACCGTGACTTGCTTTACTTCACTTAGACTATGACTTATTTTAATTTTGAAATATTTGACTTCACCTGGAAATATTACAATATTTGACACTGGCTATATACACAACACGTGGAGCCAAAACATAAGGAGAAAAAAAACTACTGAAATTAAACTAATTCTGAATTTTAATTGTTTATAAACACATGTACAGAGTGCAAAGCGCGAGTTTTTCCAAATGATTTGTATGAAGCAAGAGCAGTGCCATCTAGATGACGCTAGAGAATTATAAAAACTCGCACTCGGCACTCTGTTATATTTATTTCTCTTTTCTTGACATGGACATTTCTTCATGGTAAGTTTTAGTTTTTATGACAAGTATTATTGTTAGAAGAAAAACAAGAACCTAGCTGCAAAACGACACTCTCAATGTAATAACCAATCTAACGACACCTCACATTTTAGTACCGGTCAAGCCACTTAGGTGATAGGTCACATAGGAACATAGCATGGCCAAATGTTGTGACATAGTACCTACGATAGCATTATGTCTGCCTTTTTGACAAATATCACTAACTGTTGATGTGCGTTGATCGCATTTGATAACTATAAAATTGGTCACTATTAACCTTTTGTATTTTGCTGCTATTAACTCACATATGTCTGAACGATAACGGTCTTTTTAATGACTAAACCCCTGTATATGTTAAATTATGGGATAATTTGCAATGCCTAGGTATTGCTTATGATTCAGGCCTGATTTAGGCGACAAGTTAAATACTATTTTAATTTCATATATCTCCTGGACAGCCTGTTTGGTATCAGATATTGTATTAAAAAATACAGATAAGATGTTACGGTTTTTATTAAGTTTTGTATAGTATTGGAAAGAATTTCCCATCTATATAAATATAAAAATGAATCGCCGTTCCTTAGTCTCGCCAAAACTCAAAAACGGCATGACCGATTTGGATAATTTCTTTGTTGTGTTCGTAATTGTCAGGACAAGGTATATATGGAGAGTTTAGCGAGGCCGATGGCCGAGTTCCGTCGCGTACGAAGTCGAGGCCATCAGCTAGTTTTTCATTAAAATCCTAAACCTACTTTCATCAGACATGATTCAGGAACACGAATGGTAGTTTGTTAAATATTCAAATTATTTTGGATAACTATACAGCTAAGATTTTAGCATTTAGTATAAAATACAGAAGGAAATGTATGGAATTAAAAAGTATTTATATTTTGCCCGACTATTTTGGAATAATTTTCCAGATTTGATAATATGCCAGTGGTTTATTTTTCCAAGTGTGGTTCAAAAATCTGAAGTTGTGACAATAAACTCATATCAGACTAGTTTGTATGGTTGATGACCAATGATTGTCTGATCTCAGCTCTTTATGTTTACAGTGTTGCCTTCTAAATAATAAAATCAGGTATTTTACAATTGTATAGTTATATCACAGCACATAATTTATGTTAGGATTACAAACTAAATTCCTTTTTTCTGATTTTATTTTACAATTTTTTGTTAGTTTGTATCTTAGCACAATAAAATATTTTTATTATCTTAGCGCAGGCCTGATAGCAACTGGCAAATTAAATAAAGGCGGTTTCATGGACTGATAAGTAAATTAAATTGTACATAGTTATGATTTTGAGAATGAACAAATCTCTCATATTTATTTTACTTTTTATTTTGTAGTACATAATTTTGTTAGGCAATGAGCGAATAATTGTTGATGATAAATGGTTAGACATTTTTATAGCTGAGCAATGATTGGTTGTGTTTCAATGGATGTATTATTATCATTAAAAAAATAACAGAGATTTAACATTTTAGAGGGTGACGAGCGCATTAACGCGCAGGATTTTTAACTGTTGAAGTTTAAAATTCGTAGTGGCACGGAACTGGGGCCTTATCATGTAACTACTGGAGATGCTCGTTTGCTATCTCGCTCGCTCGCATGGTGCGAGTTAGTGCGAGTGGAACGGCATGTGATAACCATCGCCAACAGGGCCGTGTTCAGTAAGGTCGTCTGACTACGCTCGATGATGTTTGCAGCGTACTCTTAATGTGAAGGAGCGTCGTCGAACGACCTCACTGAATACAGCCCTGAGATACACGTATTAGGCCCCTGGTATAGGCAAGCGTGAAGCTTCGTTGTCACTTAGTAGCATATAAAAATCGAAAAAAAAAACTTGTTTAACTTTCAGTGTCCATAATTTTATATATTACTAGCTGCGGGCTTATCCTCTAACTTTGAAACGTTAGTGATTCTGATTGCGAGAGTATGCCATCTCGCTCGTACCAACTTAGTCGCACTATGCGCGGTCCGGCTCGCGCAACTCTCGCTATCGCTTTCAGAGTTACGTGATAAGCCCACTGGTTAGAAATCAACTACAATTCCCATGAACCCATCCATTGGAAAGTGTAACTGTTTTTTTTTTTTGATGACTATGGGCAAGACAAGACCCAATCGATTTGTAAAATTATCTTTCAAACAGTTAGCTGTGGCCTTAAAACAAAGGAAAACACTTGCTGTTGTTAATATGTAAATAAAAGTTGATTATTGTAAATAATAAAATTATAAAATATATGTTTTTTGCTATAATATTGTGTATTATTGACTTCTACGAAACTTTGTCATAGTGTATTCTGTTACCTGGAGATACACAGGGACCCTATTCGGAGAAATGACATTTTATCTCGGTCACTCTCACTCCCATTAAATTCTAAATTAGAGAGACAGTGACCGAGATAAAATGTCATTTCTCCGAATAGGGTCCCAGAAGAGAGAAGTAAAAATTTTTCCTCTTGTGTGAAGATACGTCATTATGGCAACTTTAGCATAATAATTATGCTAAAGAGAGCACCAATTATTGGTGCTCTCTTGATCGCATAATTAACGTTTTTAACTAGATAAACTTTTTTTAATATATATTTTTAAAGTGCCTTTATATCTAATCAAAATACATACAAACTACAACTTAGCCTACTACGTAAAAATTACAGTTGGATTATCCAGAGACCATTAAAGGCCTATAGATAATCCAAATTTTCAAGCCTACTACCAGGTGACAGCGCACCCAGCATGCTGGCGCCATTACCACGCTGGATGATTGCCATTCAGCGTGGTAATTAGTAATTCAGCTTATGCGTTGAGCCAAACATACGCCAGCATTTTGGTCACGCGTCTCGTCCACCAGGCGCTCTGATACGTTTTTGAAAATAAGATGAGTTCCCGGTTCCCAAGGGCCCAACGTCTACTCCAAACGGCTCAAATATGTAACCACTACCAAGGTTAGCATATTTGCGCCGCTTGTGCTGCTCCGCTGAATGATCCGCCGCGCCAGCCCTACCCCGTTTTTCAGAACGATGTGACGGTGCTGTTTACATCTTTCTGGTGTTCATGCCGGTAGGAACATGCAGAAATGCTCCATAAATCCTCATTTAAAAAAAAATACAAATATTAAACTAAATCCTCATTTATTCATCAATGGTAAGAGCTCCGGTGTTGATGTCATTGATGAGGTCATGCGGGGGCCTGCCCTCTACCGTGCAGCCGACAGACTGGGCCGTGCCAAGGATCTCCTTGACGGAGCCGGAGAGCTCGCGCGCCATGGATCTGGGCCTCATGATTTTGGCGATGCCTATGACGTCTTCAAGGGTGATATTACCACTGTGCTTAACTGGAAGGAAAATAATTCCGAAGTTAAAAAATCACGTCCAATCCAAATTAATTTCATCTCAGCTCTCAAAAATGGGAAAAAAAGTACTCCTAAAATGCAAAAACATCCATCCAAAAAATGCAAAAAGTAGACTTCAAATAAATTTGCAGGACGACACACACACTGACATGTTGTAACAACATAGGATTTAATTAACTTTGTTGGCATTTCAATACATTTATGAAATTGTATTTATGAGCATTGCATGGTTTGCAGAGGTGTAAGTTGCAAATAATGGCTGCAGTTTCACCGTACACTCCCTTAAGCTATCGCTGTATTTTACTAAAAAGAAACAAGACAGATATAGGATGAATTATACTGCTGTGAAATAATCTGATCATAGTTCACCATACAAGCTTAGACGAGACCGGAGCGGGTGCCAACTAAAAACAAGTTTTAAGTGCCGCTAGAGTATGTTTTTCTGTGCGGTCGGTCACGCTTAATACGGTAAACTTGTCTGACATCACTAAAATGTTTGTTATTTCTTGTGTTTCTATTTGTAAAAGACAGCAATAGCACTAAGTTTAGTTTAGCAAGTTTAATAAGAATCGACGCCAATGTGAACCTAATTAAAATATTATTACACTTTACATTTGTGCTGTGACAAGGTATCACCGTCGTTGTAAAGCATATAATCAATACATACATAGCCATAACATAGAATGCATAGCCTCGAGCCACTCTGATGTGACTGATTTTATAACTAACACAATTCTGTAGTGGCCAGCGCAAATAGCTCTTGCCTGCGGTAATATAATAGATAAAGACATGTATAAGCTGTATGTGCATGTAATCATTAACATGTTTTTCTTAGTCTATTTATTTGACTATAATTTCAGAGTGAGGCTTGTCATTCTTGTTGTTACTTTTATATATTATTTTCTTTAACAATACTTACTGTTCTTTTGCTTCTTCCTGTCACGTGGAGGCTCCTTCAGAGCTCTGATGATGAGAGCAGCAGCAGAGGGCACCACCGCAATTTGCGCCTGTCTGTTTTGTACTGTCAGCTGGACTGTGATTTTCAGACCCTTCCAGTCACTGGTGGCTTTGGCAATATCATCACCAACCTTTTTGGGGGACTGTTACGCAGAAATTAAGTTAATTAAACTGAAATATCTGAACAGAGGAAAATCTAAATAACACTTCAATAAAAAAAATACATTTCCTTTTACATACATATCTGACTGGAATATGCTCATTGCATGTAAGCAGTGGTAGTGGTAAGAAAAACATTAGTAGAAATGATTGTTTTCATGATGTAGATAGGTTAGAACCACAAACTATGGTTAGTTTTTAACTTTACTAAGTGGAACAGAAAGGTGTAGTCCTTAGCTAGGACTAGGATACGTAAGACCTAGAAAGTAAGCATGGCAGTCACATGGCCTGGTCCGCGACTCCTTATTGGGCATTCGGAGTAGCCGCGACAGGGACCGGATCCTGAGTCGCGGGTTCCTTCCATCCGCCACCCGGAAGGACGCGCCTGGTAGGGAGGCACCCCCCAAGATCACACAATCATCTTGATCGAGTAGAGGCAAACAGATTATTTAGATTTTTTCAAGATTACCTATTACAAACTTGAATAAGTTTTAAGTTTTTTTAAGAATTTACCTTCAACATCAGTTTCTAATTGCCTCTAAGTCTAGAGGACCATAGTTTGATCATTGTTCTATGGTACAAAATTTTGACTGCCATGCCAAGTTTTAGGTTATGAATTCCGATATTAAAATTTCTTCTTACCAGACCCAGGGGACCGATTTTGGGGGCCAAAGATGATGTGGCACCGACTTCTCCACCGATACACCTCAAGTTAACTGCGAAATACATGCGAACATTGTAAAAACAAACACAACAATCACAGGACGTGAAACAAACACTTTTATCACTAATTTCTCGTATCTTACCGATTTTAACTTCGTTAGGATCGAATTTAGGCGGCATTTTGTAATATTTATTAACACGTAATAAATAAAATTAGTTTAATTCCAAGAAGATTAACTTGGATTTAAAAGGTGAACTGCTATCGATACGTTTTTCAACGTTGACAGCTCACCGGAAAAGAAATTATATTTTTTAGAGGCCGAAAAACTGCCAATGTCAAAAATTCTAAAAATAAATTGCTAGTACAAAAAAATTATAGATATGCCTCCGCTACCGTAGTCGGCACCGACTGAAATCTGTTACTGGAATGTTGTTTCCGAGTTGAAAAAAAACCTGAACCTTCTGTTATCCGAGTGGTTTCTGATATCGAAAGAGATTCTAAGTTTAAAAAAAAAAATATAGGGAGAACCTCCGCGGCCGTAACCGGCAGCTGAAACGGTTTCCAGATGTGGACGGGCGAAACGCTAATAATATATGTAATCTAGTCGAGATGGATAAGTGTAGATCAAGCTAATATTTTATATAATAACCGCGAAACCTCAGATTAAATCATCTGAGCATGAAACCGTTCGGACCCCTATTGTCAAAAGGTGAGATTCAATCTCGTCTCGAAAAAAAATGTCCAGGGACCCTATTCGGAGAAATGACATTTTATCTCGGTCACTCTCACTCCCATTAAATTCTAAATTAGAGAGACAGTGACCGAGATAAAATGTCATTTCTCCGAATAGGGTCCCAACTACGAGATTTCTTATTCTCAACGCTATATTTCGAGATATTCACGATGGCTGGCGTGCGAGTGTTCGCAGGCAACAGAGATGAGAGACAGTCGAGATTGGAATCTCTAAATCGACATCAATTTCTCAGATCTCCGAATAGGGGCCGTGTCATACAACCAACTATATACTGAATAAAATTTTCTGTATTTCTGTAACTCAGATAGATTAACTCTTTATTGTTCACACAAATTTTTACATACATTTAAAAAGAGGCTTATAAATTAGTGTAACGACTGGCGACCTTATCGCTGAAAGCAATCTCTTCCAGGCAGACGGTAGGCTTAAGTAACATAAAAAAAACTTTAAAACCCTTTCAATGACAGCAACGAGTCGGATAATAACTAGGCTCGTGTATTTTTTTTACAGCAACCCGGAAACTTTTTCTAATACTGATTTATGTTTAAGGACAGTAGGTGGGCTGTACCACCTGCAACCGCTCCGTTATTTCATCATTGCCGAGGCCGACTACGACAGCGGAGGCACAGCCCAAAAAATTTACCTAAACCTATAGTTATGAGTTGGTTAAGTATATCATTCTAGAACGGCTTGCTTGTTGTCATAAAACTAAATAACTGATTAATCTACAGTTATCTGACTCGGAAATAACTTTTTAGCGTTTCGCCTGTCCCCTTGCAGGGCTGGAACCCTTGACCATTAGTTTGCAACCACAGATCACACTAGATACCGCATTACGAGATTAGTTGTTCCTACAAAAAGTCACCAGTTTGAGGAAGGCGCTGGTACGGGGAGTGCGACCAAGCGTTCTCATTGGCTATCTCAAGGCTATGCCTACACGCGGCTAACATCAACCAATCTGAGTAATTTCTTATAAGTGTATTTGTGCTGACGTTTAGAGCGTCCTGAATGAGAATCTAGGGTGTGATCTGTGTTTGCAACACATGCTATTTATACTACACTTCTCACACTAATGTGAGAAGTGTAGTGTACTATTGAAGGCTATACTTAAAATTACAGAACATGCTACTGGCTAAATAAGGACTAAATAAGATCATCTGAGGAGTCATATAAGACTGTAAAACTTGCTATTCACTTGGGCTTTACATGACAGGCTTATCCTCTAACTTGGAGACGTTCGTGATTCTGATTACGAGGGTATGCTATCCCGCTCGTAACAACTTAGTCGACCTATGCGCAGTCCCGCTCAAGGCCTCGCTACATGGCCTGACTTGACACCGTGTAAAAGGGACAGCTAGACTAGAATTTCACGGGAGCAAAAGAAACAAACTATTAAGGTTATAGCTTCTCCCTTTCGCTCCCCCAGAAACTTATATATAGCCATCTCTATCATACGATGCCAGGTCAGGCCATGTATAGACACCCTCACGCACTATCACTACTTGGAGGAATAAAAAAGATGGAGTCGGAGCAATGAACTGTTGAATGAATACGTTTTTTTAAAATTGGATAACCAAATTGGTTACTCGCTGTACGTTTGCATTTTCTCAAAATATACAGTGTTTTTTTTCGAATTTCTTATTAAATTTACGGGTGTGACAAGTGTAGTGTTTGCAAGAACATATGACGTGCGTTGACATACAAAAAATGTTCATTTATTTACACCTAGTGGTAATAGGTGGAAAAAATGTTTCTTGAAAAAGTAATCGATTTTAAAAATTGAATTTCATAACAATTTTTCACATCACTATAAATCATACTTTCGCGTATTTTGTATCCAAAAAACAAATAAATCTAATAATTTCATCAGGATGAAGTCAAAGCAGGGAAGAAGCTCGATATACTATAATATTTTGATCAAGTTTCGTTAAGTTTTTTGAAAAATTACTAAAAAGTCTAACCTGTAAAAAGACAAGTTTTAGTTTACCTTACTTTTCTTCGAAACATGGCTCTTAAAAAACCATATGCAACTCACGCCATTTGTTCTTGCAAACACTACGCTTGTCACACTCGTAAATTTAATAAGAAATATATAATAACAACCGAGTATCCAATCTGGTTATCCGATTTTAAAAAATCGGGTTCATTCAACAGTTCATTGCTTGGGCTCCATATTTTTTATTCCTCCAAGTGGTACACCCTTGGTACACCAATTATCAGGCTGTGCATTATCGGGCTGTTCATTATCGGGTCGTCAATTATAGTGTCGTATATTATTGTATCCCCACCCTACAACCCTACTGTCATACATTCATCTATGCCTAAGTTTTGGCGGGATCATGAAGAAGTCATGTCGCGCTATTGTATTATTTTCCAATACTTGTGTTATATCGAGTGTTAATGCATAAAAATTGTGGATTTTTATCCATTAAGTGTTCGTGAAAGTGTACGAGTGTTGGTGAATAGTATAATATCGTGAAACGTGACTTTTCGTGTTGTTTCCAAAACTCCATAGAAGCTTCTAGTAAAGTCTCTACCACTTTACTGAGGCAAAAAAAAAAATAGGGAAAAAAAATACGGAAGACAAGGCGGTATGGCCTTAATGGCTTTAGCCTGCCCAGAAATGGGCGAATAAATTAAAAAAAAAAAAAATCATCTATGCCTACTGTGTTTGATTGTGGAGTGTTTCATATATTTGATTTTTCTTTGATCTCGTGAAAATACGTAAAAAAACGCTTGTTAGTCATCATGGCTGATGAAGTAGTGCTAAAACAATATGTGTCCAAGTATAAACATCGTGATTTTACATGTCGGGAGGTGATTGGTCTCATACAAGTGTACCGAAGTTTGGCTTATCGTCTAGAAGCCTTTGTCTTCAATTCTGGAGCTAGGAAAGATCTCATCAATCTTGAAGGCACAATCCCAGTGAATTATAAAGGCGCTTACTACAACATACCCGTTAAAATCTGGCTCATGGACACTCACCCCGCCAATGCCCCACTATGCTTCGTCAAACCCACTGCCGACATGTCAATCAAAGTGTCCAAGTACGTAGATAGCAACGGAAAAGTTTACCTGCCGTATCTACACGAATGGAATCAAAACGGGTCCACATTACAAAAGCTAATTATGTGCATGATCACAGCATTTGGGGAGCTACCTCCTGTGTATTCGAAACCTCGCAACGAAACCAGACCGCCTTATCCTGTAAACTCGTTCATGCCTCAGCCTGCTGGTCCTGGGTATCCAGGATACCCCCAAGTGACGCCTCAGCAGGGTTACCAAGGAGCTACACCATACCCAACAACATCCAATCTACCATACCCTAACTTTGGAACACCTTACCCGGGTGCTGGCAACACTAACGGGGGAATGCCATATCCTCCTACTTCTACACCATACCCTCCTCAGTCAGGGTACTCCCCTGCACCTGATGTAGCTGGAGGGACAATAACAGAGGAACATATCAAAGCCTCCTTACTATCAGCCGTGGAGGACAAACTTAGGAGAAGACTAAAGGAGCAGTCTCAGCAGTCACAGGCAGAGCTGGACACTCTGCGCCGCACACAACAGGAGCTCAGAGATGGTAAGACCCGGCTCGAAGACATAATGGCGCGGCTGCAGAGAGAGAGGACAGAACTAGACAAGAATGTGGCACTTTTACAAGAGAAAGAGAAGGAGCTAGAGGCTGCGGTGGAAAAGCTAGCTGAACAAGAAGGGGTAGATGTAGATGAAGCAGTTGTGACCACGGCCCCTCTGTATTCGCAACTCTTAAATGCTTTTGCTGAGGAAGCCACCTTAGAAGATGCTATTTATTATATGGGAGAAGCTCTACGAAAGGAAGTCATAGATCTTGATACATTTTTGAAGCAGGTTCGCACTCTGGCTCGCAGACAGTTTACGCTGCGAGCTTTGATGCACAAGTGCAGGCAGAAGGCTCAACTAGCATGCTAGCTGACTCCTTTCTGAACTGAAAGAATAATTTGTGATTTTTTCAACAAGTTATAAGTAACACAGATCTATTCATATACCAACTATAGTTTAATGTTAATGTAATTTTTTTATTTATCTTCTATCTTTTTTGTTTGTTAGGATAATATAGCACTTTTCGTTGTAATAGAGAAAAGTTGAACTTTTGTTTAATATTTTATGTTGTAAAATAGATAATTGTTAATTTAAAGATCTTATTTGTTTCCCAACTGGTAGCACTGACTCATGAGTCATTATTGAAATGGTGACACCGCATTGAGAAAAAAAAAAGAATAATGGATATATAGGTTTTACCAATCCAAATATTTTCAAGGGATCAGTCTCCTTCACCAGTAAAATCGTTATTTCGGTTGAATATTTTTTATCATTTGTAACGGAACTAAACATGCAAATTGCTGTTATCTTATAATAGAACGCACCAGATGTAATCACTGTTATTCATGTAAGAAAGCCTAGATTGTTACGTTATCACTATGATTATCACTGTAGGTACTTTTTTGTATGTAGGCTTTACATGATTGTTGTTCACATGCATTTTGTTTAGGTTTTGATTGGATGTATTGTAAAATAGCTATTATGAAATCTTTAGGGTTGTTGTTCTGAACTCAATGGTGACATTTGAAAAAAAAACCTACGGTTGCAAACATTATATTGTTAGACAGTAGGAGTGAGGTTGATAGTGAAAATCACTGATTTTCAGCTTCTTGTTCTGTGTCAGTTGTCAGTGTTCTGTGTCAGCCCTTACAGCTTATTTCTTAATGCGGGTTACACAGAATGATGGTACTAAGTCAAAAGAGGTCATATAACACACAACTCTTTCTATGAGACTAAACCTTAAATCGCATTACATTTATGCTACTTTTCAAGTTGAAAATATTCAATAGACTAAAATTAGGTGCTTAGACAATAAGTAATAGGTGTCACTGGTTACATATTGAAAATGTTGTGATTTAATTGTTAATACAATTCAGGCTGAAGCGTCATGAGAGTGACCAATAATTGTAACATTTGAAATTTAAGTGATATTTACTCAAGTACCATTGTAATGAGGTACTTTTTGGCTTCAAAAATTGACAAAAATGATCTTAGGAATGTGTATAAATATATTTAATAGTGTAAAATCATGTAATCCTAGTTTTACTACCATTGCGTATTTTTTATTTTGTACATACAATAAATGATATGATGCAGTGTTTGGAATCACAAGAAATAACATAATATTGCGTTTGGAACAAGAATTGCAGTTTAGATGCCGTTGAGGAAAAGCTAATACTCGTAGAATAAGGAAACGGATTGTTACATTAGAAGCAGTTTTAGCGTTTTTTTTGGTACAAAAGTGTCCTATATACATGATGCATACTACTTTCTTGCGAAATGTTACCAAGATCGGTTCAGCCATTAGCATGAAAAGGTCAACAGATGGAAATAGTTTAATAATAATAGTTATATTTAGGACTTGTCCTCAATGGCACTTCAGTAAAGGCCCTGTATTTAGAACCCAGTCGGAAAGGATTCAATCCGAGATCAAGGCACAAGAGTTGATCTCGAATTGAAACATTTCCGCATGACCTGAGAATAATGGTTTTAGGTCATAAGAATGAACCTCAGGTTGATTTTATTGTGACGTGTGTAAATATTATTTAGATTCACTGTAGATTCTACGCTATGTGCACAGTAAGAGTCGCAGCAAAATCAGCCTCGGTGATCGTTGAGCAATTTTATATCTTGACATGAATGTAAATAGTGTAAGTTTTGCATTGCATATTGTATCGGCAACTGATATTTGTCACAATAAACACGAATATTGTATCCAAGTGATGTTTCATTTCTTTCAGTATAGTGACCCTATACAAAGCTATAAGGAAAGGGTATTCTAAGCCGAAAGTACTCATAGTACTCATGATTGTGAACAATTTTTTTACTATGGGACTAAACCAGAAATCGAGAAAAAATAAGCTCTTCCATACATTTTGTCGAGTGTCATTGACATTTTTCTATGGAACTATTTTTTTCTCAATTTCATGGTTGCTTCCATAATAAAAGTTGTTCATAATGATGAGTATTATGAGCCCTTTTCGGCTCAGCATACCCTTTCGTTATAGCCCTGTATAGTGACACAGATTGGCTCCCAAATTCAAATCACCGTTCGGGTCGACCCAGACGAAGGTGGCGTGACGAACCATTCCTCCCCATGGCACCGCCAGGCCTAGTGACCAAGCCCTAGTGATGCTCTGTTTCTTTGTTATCAATAATAATTTCCCACGACACAACAGGGACCCTATTCGGAGATATTACATTTTATCTCGGTCACTCTCACTCCCATTAAATTCTAAATTAGAGAGACAGTGACCGAGATAAAATGTCATTTCTCCGAATAGGGTCCCAGGCGGTATCTTTTTGATGGGTGACAAACTTGTACGACAAACACTGGACCACCAAAGCCGAAGACCGGGAAGTCTGGAAGGAGAGAACCAGTAGCTGAAATAATAACAATAAATAAATAATAGTGACCCTATTATCACAGCTTACCCAATCCAAGCGTTGCGATAGTGAGCTGTTTTCGTCCTGGTATTATGAGAGGTTATTTCTCAAAAAACTTTTTTTTTAACTCAGTAAGTAGTTCGATTTTGAGAATAGTAGTTGAAACGTTTCAAAGGCCTCGCTACATAACCTGACCCGACATCGTGCGAAAGGGACAGCTAGACTTGAATTTCATGGAAACAAAATATTAAGGTTATAGCTTTTCCCTTTTGCTCCCCAGAAACTCATATATAGCCATCTCTTTCACAGGATGTCAGGTCATGTATAGCCACTTTTTGTATTTTTGTTGATAAAATTTCTCTTTTATTGTTCGAGTAAGAATCCCGTGACTCGGCGCACGCGAGGACAATCGCACAAGATGTACTTACTATGTACTACAAAACGTACTGTAATTTTTTCCCACGCTCTGCAAAAAAACACGTAAATCAAAAGAAGAGATCAACAAACACAATTGGGGATTTCACCAGTAACAAAATGAAACCTCTTATAAGCTGGTCATAGATTTATTGACAATAAAGCTTTGCAAAAATAAATAGAACGCTCTGTGCGGGAATGAAGGAAGCTACTTCTTGTCCTGTTTCTTGCCCTTCTTGGCGGCCGCGGCGGCCTCCACGTCGATGGGTGCTGGCTTCACGAACGGAATCAGTTCTTGGTACTGCTCGGGCATCCACAGCTTTAGTGCTTCCGGTACCTGTAAGAAAGCAACGTGACTTTTTTTTTTGAAAATGGTAGGACTCTTTTGCTGAGTCCAGGAGTTTCCAGTGGGAGTTCTAGCGGGAATGTGTAGAAGTCAAGTCGCGTCATTGTATTATTTTCCAAAACTTGTGTAATAATACTCTAAACAAATTAATACTCGAAATATAGGTATTTCGAGTTTTAATTTAATTTAAAATACAAATTAAGTTAATTTTAATAGTTAAATAATTTAATTAAATTAATTTCGAGTATTACAAATTAAAACTCGAAATACCTATATTTCGAGTAATAATTTGTAAAGATTGGTAGTTTTTTTTTACATTTCAAGTGTTCGTGAACATGCACGACGAGTGTTGATCGTGAAACGTGACTTTTCGTGTTGTTTCCAAAACTCCATAGAAGGCTCTAGTAGAGTTTCCACCACTGTACTGGGGCAGGACTTTAGACTTGACCGTGACTTACTTGCCTTCGACTGTGACTATGATTTTTTAAACAATATTTACCAAAACTTAAAAAGATTTATATACTTGACATTGGACTGACAAAGAAAAAAAAAGTTTATCGCAGTAGTAGTAATCGTAGTAATGTTGCACGGTGACGAGCGCAGTGTGTTGCGCAAAAACTGATGCAGTTTAAAATTATGAGTGGCACTGAACCGTTACAGGCAAGTTTGTTGGGGATCTCAGAGCGCTCAGCGTTTACTAAGAAAACGCTGCTGCCCATCCTCTGGTTGTGCTGGTCGCAGTTTAAGAACACACACGGGACCATAAAAAACACCATCGATTCTTTACAAAATTGTCTGACAAGCGAGATTACCGAGTAAGGTCTAATTATAAAAACAAATTAATAGTACCACCGTCTAAACTAGAAATGCATAGCTCCGGACCAAACCCAATGGCTGCTAAAATATACAACAAACTACCAGTACAGATAAAAGAGATAGAAGATTGAGTTCAAATTTGCTGAACCAAAAGCCCTAAAAGTTGCATTACTCGCGAAATCCTACTATACTCAAGACGAATTTTTGAAAGATAAGATAATTATGGAATAGATTGACCCGCTCCGCACGATATTGCCATACCCAATCAGGGTCATTATGATTACCTATTTAAAATATGCTAATTAAGATCTGCATGTAATTCACATAATGTTTGCAATAAACTGATGTTCTGATGTTTATAATAAACATCAGACGTGATGGCAGTCAAACGCAAGCAACAAATAATAATAAAAAAAAAAATGTATTGAGTATTGAAAAAAACTCTGTTTCGGTGAATTCTCGCCGTCCACGTATCGTTGTTCCAGTTTACCTTGATCCCGTCCTCGGTCTGGTTGACCTCCAGCAGCGCGCAGATGACGCGCGTGGTGGCGCACATCGTGGCGTTCAGCATGTGCACGTACTCCGTGGCGGCGTTCATCTTCTTCGTCTGCCCGTATCTGTGGAAAAGGGAGATATTAGCTTCAGCCTTCACCCACGTCAGGACTAGCTAACAAAGATCATCCGCGGAGCCCTACTTCGTCGCCATGACCCAAAACTCATTGACCCTCGACCGGGGCGTAGCTTGCCAAAGAGGGGCCCCGTATCAAAATTTGGTTGGGGGCCCTAATAAAGGGTCACTATTTTTCAAAGAAACAACGTTCGGGGCCCCTGCATCATTGATACGGCTGATACGGCGGTAGCTACGCCCCTGCCCTCGACACCCATACATAAACTACCGGTTGCAGAGTTCTTCTTACATCGGGCAATATGCATAACTGGCAATATGGCGACGGCCCACAGTAGGTGGGAGGCCACGTCCTATAGTGGACGTCTGAGAGCAGATAATAACAATAGCAAACAACAAGCCTCCCCCACCCCTTTTAAAACAAATCCTGAATCCGCGCCTCAGACAAAGTTTTCACATTTTTAATAACAGGGATAATAGGAATAGTAAGGATGACATAAGGGGAGAGGGGAGGGAAGGGTACAGGATAGTTTTTATTTATTTAGGTTCACCTAGACTGTGCACACCAATAAAATGTCAAAAATTTACACAAATAAAAAATAACTAAATGTCACAATACTTACAGGTGAAGACAGCATGCAATAATAAAGAGCGAGGTATTATAAGAAGTAGTAGAAAGTAAGACAAACCTGACGAGCAGCCTCCTAGCCTGATACTCGAGACAGTTGCTGCAGGAGACCAGCTCCCTGAAGGCGGCGGAGCCCGGGAACCACGCCTCCAAGTCCAGTTTCTTGGCCGCGGCGTGGTTGAGGGCCCCGGAGACTATGTTCACGACACGGTACGGGATGCCGAGCAGTTGGTAGAACTCCTCGGCGTTGGCTATCATCTCGTCCATCATCTTCCATGAGGCGTCGTCGTGTGGGGAAGTCAGGACGAACTGCTCCACCTGGTACATAACAGATAGTACAGCTTTTTTTTTTATTTGTCCTGGCGCCATTCTGGCCAGGTCCGCGACCTAATCCCTAACGTGATCAGGGGTATTTTAAATAAATACATTTTTTTCTTAATTTATCTTATTCATATTTACATTACATTATCGGCCAGAAGACGTCCACTGCTGAACATAGGCCTCCCCCTGAGAGCGCCACACCGACCGACAATGTGCCACTTGCATCCACCAGTTGCCCACGACTTTCACAATGTCGTCGGTCCACATAGTGGGAGGCCTGCCTACGCTGCGTCTTCCGGTTCGTGGGCGCCACTCAAGAACATATTCATATTTAACTACTATTAAATACGAGTTAAAATCTATGTTTTTTCTATCATTCTTTAACTAATGAACTTGATACATATACATTCAATTTTTTTCTTTTATATCTATTTATTCTATATTATGGGCAAGCGTGGCGGTTACCATCAGGCGCTCGCCTGATGGTAACCCATGTCAGTTCAGTACCACCCAGAATTTAGAACTCCAACTTTATTATGGATGTTCCTGATTGTGATAGTGATCGTGCGAGAGCGGGAGCGAACATGGTACGAGTAAATTGACACGAGCAGGATGGCGTGCTGTCACGATCAGAATCACGAACGTACGTAATAAGGGTGCTGCTTGGTGTTTACCTTTTCGAACTGATGCACCCTGAAGATACCTCTCGTGTCCCGACCGTGAGATCCCACTTCTTGACGGAAGCAGGTAGACAAGCCTGCATACCTGGAATAATTGGTGACACAAAATTAAATTTATTCGTTGATTAGCAACTCTACATGGAACTCAAATAATCATCATCCACAGCCTTCCTTATCCCACTGCTGGGTATAGGCCTCGCTCTTGCTATGCCACCTGCCTCGGTCCTGTGCTAATCTAGTCCAGGGCGTGCATTCTGGAAGCAACGGTGACGTTACATTTTTTCATTGTCGCCAAACCTTAAAAAAAAAACTGGTAAGAAAAGGTGACTTGAAAAGTACGCCACGTATCTGTGGTGGACCTGGTGTTACAGGTATCCATAGGCGAAATCCTCAACCTCATGGGTAACCCATCAGCTTGTTTCTGCTTCAGCCTTTTAACATTCCACTGCTGGGATATCGGCCTACCCTCGAAGGGTGATTGGGCCATATCCACCACGCTGACCCAGGGCAGCTAGGAAAAAAAATCTCCATCATAAATATTGGTTCTTGATCATATTATCACCGTATAGGCAGCGTAGCTTCTGGTAGCCACTCATCGCGGTGGTAAGCAGCGATAGGTTGCTCTGAGGTTGCTATCAAGTACTTCTCTTCAATGACACTATCCCCCTTGTTTTCAGATCCTTTACCGACCACCTTGTACAGTTCCTCGTCGAACTGGGCTAGTTGGGCGACTTCCTGCATCACCTGAAATTGGAGTTGAGGAGAATTCAAATACAAGTTTCTAAAAATGTAGAGTGATAAGGACTATGTTCGTGGCGGTCATGAAGAACAGCCGCGAGAAGTGTGCACTATCAGCACTACGTCAAAACAAGTGGTTGAGCGAAGAGCGCCATCGCCTTATGCGGTATTTTCCTCTGGCCCACACGTAGGTATATGTATCAGTATATGTATTCTGCAAGTGAGTTGAGATGCTAAGTGATTGCAATTTTCTTATTCAGTTCTGTAAAAAAAAACCTTAATGTCTAGTGATCACATTTGACTGGGCTGTAGTTCTAATCTTGTAGTATCCTAACAATACGATATTTTGACATTTACGCCGCAGTAATGGGCAAGAAAAATGTCTTGATTAGGTACAGTTTCTATTTGTTTTTGTTAAATTTACTTTAAACAAATAAAACAATATACGGTGTTGATAGTAGTGCATGCTGTGCTTCCTTAAATAGATAACGCATTCAGCTTTTAACTAGAATATAAGATTATGTTGTTTGTAATAATGTAGTTATTTATGTGAAGCCTAAATAAATAAATACAAAACTATGTACCAATGTTAAAAGCAACATTACAAAAGTTTATGCCCCTCACCTCTTTCCGCATGAAGAAGGGGGTGTAGAGCGGCGTGTAGCCCTTCTTGAGCAGGATTCGCAGAGAGAGCTGGATGAGCGCCTGCTCGAGGAACACGGCGGCGCCTTTCAGGTAGTACCCGCGGCCGCCCGCCACTGCGGAGCCGCGCTCGCCGTCCATACCTTTATGGAAATTGAGATAAATTTACGAAAAGAAATCAAAGATAAATGAATAGAACAAATACCAATTATATATATTAACAATAAGTACGAAGACTTCGACTAGTAATTAATAAACGAAATTCTAGTGCAACAGTGACGAGACGAGCAAGTTGCTCGTCCGATGGTAAGTGTCACATTTATCCATAACTGGGCCTGTACCATGAGGTGCTTATTGCGATGATTGTTAGGTTCAGCCGATGACACTGCGCGACCGCGAACCGTATCGCCGCGTAATAAGGTGTATGGTCGCGCAGCGTTCTCGGCTGAGCCTAATAATCATCGCAATAAGCACCTCACGGTACGGGCCCTTTTCAGTGCCACAGAATATTACACTTCAAAGCGCAGCAATTCAATTCAATGCGCGGCAATGCACTGCTCTGGCCTGACATTATTTTTTTTCAATAATCTTTACATACTACTGCTTAGCAGTTGAATTACTGATGATTTCCAAGACTTACATCATTAATCCTACTTTAATTTCGATTGTTACTTTCTTACATACTTACTCACAACATTTAAAAAAATTATGAACATAAATTACATAAATTGTGACAAAAACACATCTCTTTATTGACACAGCTGTAGTAACCAGCATCTAAACATAATTCATTGGAAAACCATTAAGTTTGTTTTTATTTCAAAAAAAGAGATCACCAACCAGTAATCATGTGTATTTTTGTTACCACTCAATTCTGTAATAGCGCAATGATTTAGAATATTTGATATGGAGGTAGCTTATACCCTGATGATACCCTAAAGATTAATATTATAGAGACTTTGTGGGGGTAGTCAGCATAACAACTACTGCACTTTAAATAATTCTTTCACCAATAAAAAGCTACAGTATAACTAGTGCTATAAGGCTTTGTTTCGTTCAGAGTGTGGATGAAGCCATGACAAAAGCGTTATTATATTTCTTACCATCAATCATACAAATGAGATCCACATGCGAGTATTTAGTCCTGAAGGCACAGTCCCCGTGTGTGCGCTCTACCTTGTTGTGGTCCTCGTCATCGTCCACCGGCACGGACGGATGAAGGTGGTTGCCCACCTCACGGAGTGCCGTTGAGCGAGCCTTTTCAGCTGTCATGAGCCCTTGTTCATTCTTAGTGATGGCTTCATCTATTAACACTCTAACCTAGAATAAATACAATACAATTTTACTTTATTACACACCAAAAAGACAATTAAACTTACCTAAAGCGATTTCTTGAAGACAACCTTTGGTTGGACAGTATTATGACTGATAAAATACCTTAGATATTTAAAAATATATATGAAAAAACATTCATAAATGTTCTACATATGAGCTACGTATCTAGTGAATTACTTGGAAAATGTATTAAGTTATAAAGTAGCTACAATATATGTAGCTACAATTACGTTTATGATTTTTTCATTTTCATATAATCTTTGGTATAAACTAAGAACATAAAATATATAGAAGTAGGTCTGTTATGGTGTATGATGCAATCACAGAACAATAAAAACAATGAATCCTAATGACATGAGATTTTTCAAGTTTTAACTGTAGTTTAATAACTGTTTCTAAAAAATATTCTACTATTAATGATTATAGTTTATTACAAAGTATGCTAGAACCGCATGTATTATATTTTATATATTATATTCGAATTTATAATATTAGTTATGATTGATTACCTTCTTAATTTGATTTACAGTTAGCGGCTTGAGATTATCACCGGTGAGATTGATTAGGTTATCGGCGACTTCGGGCGGCACCGGCTGGTCTTCAGGCCCGACTGGCTCTTTGCTCTTCATCTTTAGACCTATCTCTTTGCTGCACACGTTCTTCAGTTTATTCAAGTTGTCGGCATCGTGGCGCAATCGCCTCCAGAGGAGATCCTGATCCACAACGGTATCAACGAGACCCACATCTTTGTATCGCTTGCGCTGGTTTTCGCGGATTTTATCCGGGTCGCCGTCTTTGTCAGCGCGGAAAAGGTCTAGATCTAGAACCATTTTGCCGTTTTATAACGTGGCTTGCAGTTATTTTTTTTGAGAAAATAACTAGAAATTGGAGAAATCACAGCCAGCTGGCACGCACGACAAATGGAAAAAAGAAATGACAAATCGACAAGACGACAACAGCCGTGACAGATTCTGACACTGAAATACACATAACTTTGACATTTGATAATGACATGCCGAATCAGCGTTGCCAGACGTACGTAAATCTTGTACGCTTACGAGATTTAGCAGTCTGTGTACGAGATCAAGAAAAATACAAACCTCGTACTTGAAATTCACGGGAGCAAAAGAAATAAACTACTAGAGTTATAGCTTCTACCTTTCGCTCCCCAGAAACTTATATATAGCCATCTATTTCAAACGATGTCAGGTCAGGTCATGTACTTTGAACAATGACTACACGGTGACGAAGCGACACCGACGCGATGATCTCGTTCGAGGAGTCAAGGAGAGTCAAGAGCACTTAATTTACCGGTTTTTGATCATCTCTATTATTATTATTTTTATGGCTGGCAGCATCGCCATATCCGTCAACTCATCAATTGACTGTCGTTGTCAAACGAATTTGCAATCGGCCCTCTTTTACGATTCTCTTGTTCGTATTTTTTATTTATTTGTTTAAATTATGTGGATTTCGTTGGATATTAGCTGAAATTATTCAAGCTTTTATACCGACCAATAAATTGTAAGTATAAATCTGTTACTAATCGCTGCTATTTATTAATTAAAATATGTCTCGCAGTCCCTTGTTTACACGTCTTCGGTACTCACTGGAGTCTCCAATCTATTTACATATAAAGGGGAGGATGGTTGCGAATCAAGTGATCGGCTTACTAGCAACAACTGTTACTATTTATCCTGAATCATAAATATCTTCGCGTTACTATTCTGTGGTATTGTTACGCTACTGAACACAAAGTTCATTATTAAATTTGTTTGTTATTAATTTGCAACCCACTTGCTCACTGTCGTAGAAATGCGCGTACCTACTATTTGGATCGCAAAAATAAATGTATTTTTTTCCAGGCAATGGTAAAATGATTCCGTTAAAGGATAACCAAGATGTGGCGTCGTTTCTAGTCACAAAACACTCTTGGAAAGGGAAGTATAAAAGGGTGTTCTCAATCGGAACCCACGGGATCACCACATACAACCCAGACCGTTTAGAGGTGACCAACAAATGGCTGTACGCAGATGTAGTCACTATTGCTTCAGCAAAGCATTCAAATTCCGCTGCAAACCATGACTTCACTCTTGTTATGAAAAAAGAGAAGAAGGTGGATACAATGAAGTTTTCTTCAGAACACAAGTTTCTAATTCTCACTGAGGCTTTTAAATACAGGCATTTGTTTGCAGAGAAACCTAAGGATATATTTGTAAGTTTTATTCATGTATACTTTTAGTAACTATTTACATATACAGTACAGTAGGACATCATATACTGCTTGTTTGCTTTTTTCAGAGATACCAAGCCTACAAGCATCACTGGAGTGGGACCCGTCTCCCTGTTGTGTTGGAAGTTGGTCCCTGTGCTTTAGAACAACTGGAACCTTCTACTCACACGTTGCTAGCTAGCTATGCATACTGTGATATACAAGGGATCCTACCAGTCCGAGATATTTCTGGAGGATTCGTGTTAGCGGTAGGAGGATACAGCAGACTACATTTGTTCTCGAATGCCATGGATCACCAAATTATTATAAATAAGATGCTGGAAATGGCCAATCTAACGCTAACAATAAGCATCAAAGTACTCTCAGCCACAATCACATTGGAAGACTACTTCGATCAGAGATTTGGGAAATTCAGGTAAATTGTAGTCAGCAGCTTCGGCCCAGTCAAGTTACGGGACTTGAACCGATGATGGAGGACCCGGACATAATTTATAACACAAATATTAAATTGTGTTTTGTATAATTTGCTTATTTAGTAGAAACAATATAAAATTAAACAGTCTAGAAGTACGGAACATAGAAAAAAGCATTTATGCTTGAGCCATAATACATTATCGTCTCCGACGACTCACTGGCGTCCTTACGATCTTCATCTGAAATAGACTCTAACATAATACAAATAGAGACGATATTGCAAAATGAAAAATTTGAGTCTGATCCGGATATGCATTTTGTTTAATTATTGTTTATTAACATGAGAGGTTGGTTCTACAATTGTGTACAGGAAAAAATATCCTGGTATTACTTCCGTGTCAAATGCTAAATTGACTGGCCTACTTACGGAATATGGGTTATGGTGGAAGCGAAATGAAGACGAGAGAGAATGATGATGTCATCTTTGCGAAGAGGTCTATACTCAGCAGTGCTAATATGGTTAATGATAATGATAATACTAGCTGGTGCCCAGGAACTGTATGCCGTCTCAGCCTTCTGGCCTTTGATACAAACTTTCATCCCATATTTAATAACACCTCAATATTACGATTTTTTTATTAAGTAGACTAAAAATCCTAACAGATGGTTTGTATTATGTATCAGGAAAAAGCAATGAATTTATGTTATTAATTTATTTAAGTATACATTGCCACATATGCCACATGTGTAATGGTAACATTTTTCTGAATGTACTAAATTGCACATTATACCCTGTTATAGGGTGTTGCAAACAGTATTGTTGCCTACATACTAAAAAAGTAAAACCGATGTTAACCACCAATTGTCAATATTTTGAATTTCAAATGATTATATTGTCTGGCTGAATACTTGTTTGATGATACGAGAACAAAATTAATTTAACCTTGTCCGGGCATTTTAGTACAAGTGTTCACATTTAATCTGCATTGCTCCAGGTAATTAAATGGGCCAATTAGTTAATTTCAATCATCACCATGTTTGAGATAACTCGGGCAGAGCATTGATTCAAATTTAAAGCCTTCATGGTCCATCCAGCTAAGATCAATTTATAGGCCACGGGAAAGCCCGCCTTTAATCTTTAATATTAAGGTCCTTAATTGCACCAACTGTCCAACACAGACCAATGATGCAAAATTCAAGCCTTTTAACCTTTAATTAACCCCCGAATACTGAAACGTTTGTTAACTTTGACGACAGATTAAGTCTATTGCTGCCTTTGTCATTTGCTTAGTGCCAGACAAGTTAATTAACGTTTCAGTCTTCGGGGCTTAGGTCCTTAGTTGTCTCTGTAGTTATCTCACTCGCTCATTTTCACATTATTGAAGATATAAAAACACTAAGTGTGAATTTCCCAAACATAATATGTTACTTATGAAATGATTACAAATAATTTACAGAATTTTTCTTTTTTATGCCTATTTTTATAATTTGATAGAGATTAGAAAATAAAAACGAAAAAATAAGCTTTTTGATCTCTGCCACTTGACCCAATTGCATGAGTCTGGTGGCGATGGTAATCATTTGCCATCCTGCTCACTCACGTGGTCCATGTAAGTTGGCGCCAGCGGGATGGCACGCGATGACCATCGCCACTACTCCCACAATAAGGCCTTTTTTTTGAATATTACGTGCATTGTAAAATATTTGTTTGAATGATAAATGCATGAGTCAGCCAACCTCGCTCTGACACATTGTTTTATCTAATATGGTATGATCTTTCAGTCATATCTATTCATTAGTGAAAACATGGAAGGTTACAATATTATGATACATTTTACTGACAGATATTTTTCTAGGTATTTCATAGGATTCATTATTTCAGTGAAACATAAGCTTTATTAGTTGGATTTTGATGACCCTTCTGGCTTTGTTGGAATTGGGTTTGTCTTACAATACAAACTCAACACGGTTTGATCAACATTGACCAATATTGATCGTTTGAGTTCTGGCCTCGGTTTTTATTTTTATTTTTATCATGATTATTTATAATAATTTATCTGTTACTTATTTATTTTTAGCCAATTTACACTTTATTTATATACAAATTCAAATATCATACCCATGAGGTCCTTGTATTAACTAGCTTGTAGCTTGTAACTAGCTGTTACCCGCGACTTCAAGTGACTTCACGAAGACCCAAAAAAAAGTAGCCATGTCCGTCTCCGACCCTTAAGCTACATCTAGGCAAAAATTCAGATCGATTCGTTCAGCCGTTTAGCCGTGAAAACGCAACATACACCCAGACAGAGAGACAGAGTTACTTTCGCATTTATAATAATATTAGTAATTAGGATTCTCTGAGCATTTGCTGAGCTAAAGAGCATTTGTTATGGAGTATTTAGATTTACAGAGTGTAATGTTTTCAGTGGCGACCTACACCAGACCTCCCTAAGCGAGTTCATAGTGCACAAGGTGAACCCAGCGCGGCACATGGAACCCATGCGCCGCACTCTCTGCCTCTCCGATACCTGCATACTGGAGAGAGACCCACAGACGTACTCTGTAAGTTAAACTAACTACATGCCTACTGTTTAGTTGGTTGGATCCTGAGGTAGCTTTTTTAAATATTGGTGACGTTTTTCACACATAGCGCCATCTAGCCCCAAACTAAACAAGCTTGTACTATGGGAACCAGATAACTGATAGAATACTTTTTGTTAATACATACATAGAGTACATAGAAACGCCTAGACAAAGATCAAACATCCATGTTCATCACACAAATGTTTGTCCTGGGTGGGAATCGAACCCACAACCTACAGCTCAGAAGAATCCTCCCACTGAGCCACAAGGCTAGGCTGCGCGGGATTGGTGATAGGACACAACCAAGATATCAGCATCCGTTCAGAGGCCTTATTTTATAAGTGTGGTAGCGATGGTTATAGTTTGCTATCCCGCTCGCTCTCACGGTGTGGCGTGTCAAATTGGCGCGAGTGGAATGGCACTCGGATGACCATGGCAACCAGAATTACATGGCCCCAGATCAGGCTTCCGCTGCCGTCTGATTTAAAAAGGCGCCGTAAACGGAAGTCTTTTATTTGCTATCGCAAAAAAACGCTTCATATCTAGGCTCACATTTCTATTTTTAACCGACTTCCAAAAACAAGAGGGATCTCAAGTCTATCGATTTTTTACGTTTGTTCGCTCATAATTTAAATCATCTTAATCATTTATGAACCGATTTTTAAGCAGAGCTTTTTAAGAAGTCCGCAGGTGGCCACCGGAACTCCTCAATGATAAGTATTATACTGGGCCGCTAGTCTCGACTTTTCGCTATGCACTTTGCGACCGAATTCGGTCGCTATGACGCAAAATTCAACACTATTTTTGCGTTTTTTCAGAACAATTAGTGTTCGTTGTCGAATTTTGCGTCATAGCGACCGAAGTTGGTCGCTATGACGCAAAATTCAACGCTTTGTTTGTTTGTTATTACGTTAACAATTCGTGTTCGTTGTTGAATTTTTGCCTCATAGCGACCGAATTCGATCGCAAAGTGCTGTAGCGAAAAGTCGAGACTAGCGCCCCTGGTGTCGCCATGCAAGAACAACGATAGTGATTAATTTTTAAAGATATTCTGATTTTGTTGAAGTCGTTTTTTTTTGGTAAAATTATACTTTGGACAGTAGAAAAACATCGTTTAAATTTAAATAAACATGAAATCTTTTTATTCTGTTTTCTTTACCTTCAGGTAGTGTGCCTCAGGCCGTTGAGCGACGTGTTCGCGCTGGTTAGGGATCCGGAACATCCACAGAAGTTCTCCATAGAATATCTAAACGGACAGACGCGCACCTATTTGGCTGGCGAAAGGTGAGACACTAAAAATGTAAACTTTATACATCATCATCAGTCGAAAGAAGTCCACTGCTGAAGAAAGACCTCTCCGTAAAATCGCAATTATTCCCACACTTGGCTGGCGGCTTGGGAATCGCAGAACACTCACCATTCACCAAGAGGGCGCTAGTGCCCGTCCTACAGTGAAATAATTCATACATTGTTTTAAAATAGATTTGTTTACGTTAACCCCAATTTGTTCAATTATTCCCCATATACGTATACGTTACCTGTTTTATCAGTTTTTTTTTATTTATTTTTATTTTTATATGTTACTCGGTGACGAGCCGAGCAAGTCGCTCACCTTATGTTGAGCGTCACGCTTGCCCATAACAGTTCAGTGCCACCCAGAATTTTGAACTTCAACAGTTCAAAGATATGCGCGGCAATGCACTGCGCTCGTCACCCTGAGATGTTAGATGTAAAATCTCTGTATGCCCAGTAATTACGCTGGAAACGTTGCCCTTCAATCCGGAACACAGTAATGCTTGCACACTACTGCTTGGCGGTTGAATAACAGGCAAAGGTGTGGTACTTCCCCAGGCGGACTCTGCAAGAGAGCCCTACCACTACAAAAACACCGCTGTTGTATAAGGTATAACGGACGACGGGTGACGGACGGTTAAGGTATATAATTGTTCAGGGACGCGCTGCTGGCGTCGCTGCTGGACGGCGTGCGGTCGGCGGGGCAGCGCGACGTGCACGTGCGGTCCACTGCCACGCCGCGCGGCCACCGCCTCGGCCCGCTGCACCACGCCGTCGGCGAGGAGACCGAGGCCAACCATCTCAGGTCTGTACCCTGCCGCTGCCGGCCTGCCAGCCTGCCAGCCTGCTAGCCTCGCGGCTGAATGGGAAATCCACGGGTAACGTCCCTGGAAGTAGTATAATAGCTTAACAATAGTACTTCGCTATATTATTCACAGATCACACTAGATACCGCATTACGACATTCGTTGTTCCTACAAAAAGTCACCAAAGTTTGAGGAGCGGCGCGGGTCGCGGGGAGTGCGACCGAGCGTTCTCATTGGCTATCTCAAGGTTACGCCTACTCGCACCTGACAATCAACCAATCAGAGTAATTTCTTATAAGTGTATTTAGACTGATGCGTGGTGCGCTTCGAGCGTCCTGAATGCAGAATCTAGGGTGTGATCTGTGATATTATTGCATGCTGTCTTGACCTATAATTTTTGTGACATTTAGTTCTATTTTATTTGTGTAGATTTTGACATTGTATTCGTGTGCACAGTGTGGGTGAACCTAAATAAATAAATTAACAAACTAAGTCAGTGGCCTAAGAATATTAATTCGGTGTATAAAATCAAATCATTTTATATAAATGCTGGCTGCGCCCCGCGGTATCACCCGCGAGAAAACATATCTGTATATATATCTATACAGACATATAGATATTTACCAGAAGCGCGGCTGAGACTGCGCCATACTTTAAAGGTGACTGACATCGTGTCAAAGAGATGGCTATATATAAGTTTCTGGGGGAGCGAAAGGGACAAGCTATAACCTTAATAGTTTGTTTCTTTTGCTCCCGTGAAATTCAGGTCTAGCTGTCCATTTCACACGATGTCAGGTCAGGCCATGTAGCGAGGCCTTACCTGTCAATAAACCAGTACGCAATTAGCTGGTAGTTTGAATAGACGTGCCCACTCTCCTGTAGTTAACATATATATATATCACAGTTTTGTTGTGTTTCAATCCAGGTTGTTCCAGAACCCGGTGGGCATGTCCCGCGCGGAGGTGATAGACCGGTTCAACGCCAACGTGGGCTACAGCGGCCTCATCTACTCCGTCAGCCAGGACGTAAGAACCTCCTAGCTACTCCGTAACTTGTACTACAGAAAAGTCGATCAACGGGAAGTCACTTGATAGCTGGTAGGTATCGGGGACAGTATGTAACTGTCCGTAGCTAAAACCCAGTGCTGAGGGCTCCAGTCCAATAGAGTCTAATAGGGCAGTATTGTCTTTTATGATTTATTTCGTTTTCGTTTGTAGCACTTCAAGTCGGCGAAAATTTGACAAAACACTTTATGAGATTTAATAAATTGTGGAATATTTGTGAATACTGGGGTTAGTGAAAGACATAAAAAAGTACAATATGTTGAATTTTTGAAGCTATCAAGTGATTTCTTAGTGGGGCCTGAGATTATAATTTAAATGCTCCTTAGCTCTTCTTAACCTTTTGAACGCCAACGTCGCTACCGAGCTACAGATAAAGCCCGGCCAAGAATGCGCACCGCGACAAAATCATCTCCACTCTACTATATTATCGTATAGCCGTGTCCTGTTTTTGCAGGTCAAAAAGAGTGGATAAAAGATAAACAGGTGCAAATGCAACGAAGACTTTATTTAGGCGAACGTTTTTCACCAAATTCAAAGTTTTCTTATGTTTTTTGTCAATTACAGCTCAATTACTAGATAGATAGAAACTCTTTATTTTGTACACCAAAATAATAATAAAACACGTACAAAACTATTTTCATTAGCTAGTGCCACAAGTGGCGGCCTTATCGCTAGAAGCGATCTCTTCCAGGCAATCATACTAATTATCAATTGAGCTGTAATTAACAAAAAACACAAGAAAACTTTGAATTAGGCGCGTTGAGCGTAGCATTGCCTTAACAACCCTAAAATGGCATATTTAAAAAAAAAATGTATTATCTTATGTAAAAGTCACTTTTTAGGGTTAATCCTTGCTATGATAAAACGCATGATTCACAAAAAAAAAACATCAATGACTTCGCGTAGAGAGCACACTTTCCGATGCGCGATCATTGGCGTTCAAAAGGTTAAATACGTTTTGTAGAAACATCGTGGGCATGCTACCGCTTTATTTTGTTAAATTTTACTCTGAACATTTAATTTCGCTTTGTGACTGTGTGTTGATTTGCTGTTTTATAAACCCCCTACAAACTAACATGATGGCCATTTGTACGCAAAACAATTTACCTATCGCGCCCTTATAATTACATAATTGCAATGAGAAATGAGAAATGAGAAATGAGTCTTTATTTGCCAGAACGCAGGTAAGCAGGCAATATTAAATGTAATCTAAAATGCTATCTTTGTACGGTATTGCTATGGTGTTCTGATTTGAAATGTCAATAGTTTCCACATTCGAGATTAAGAATAGCATTCTGGACAAAAAAAAAAAATATACTTGACCTTGACTTGCTTTGTTTGACTAACCCCCGAATACTGAAACGTTTGTTAACTTTGACAACGGATTAATTCTAATACTGCCTTTGTCTGACTCTAAGCAAATGACAAAGACAGCAATAGACTTAATCTGTCGTCAAAGTTAACAAACGTTTCAGTATTCGGGGGTGAGACTTGTTTTAATTGTATAATATTTAAACATCACTGTGACGTAGCAAAGCTTAGCTTGGCTATGTGTGAAGCCAAAATATGAGAGAAAAAAATAACGTATTTGCATTAAATGAGAAATGCTTTGCTCGCAGGCCTTACATAACCGTATTTGCCTACAAGTGGCTACCATGGCCCATGATTCATGCGTTCCAATGAACGTTGAGCATATAACGTATGTTCTGCCTTGTAGGGCGCCCCCCTGTTGTGGCTGTTTCTTACGTGGGATCTTGTAAGTCCCCATCACTTTATTATTTTCTGTCCATGCTGTTTCTGCTTTTATTTGAAATATGCATTAGTTTGTTATAATTTTGCTGCAAATATATAATCAAACAATAGCAATATTTAGTAACTAATCTGCAAATATGCACTTTTCAGCTTTAGTATAAATACAGGGTTATAAGGAAAGGGTATGCTAAGCCGAAAAGCGCTCATATTACCTACTCATCATTATGAACAACTTTTAGTATGGGACCAACCCTGAAATCACGAAAAAAAATCAGCTGTTACATACATTTTGTTGAATGTCATTGACATTTTTCTATGGAACAGCTGTTTTTTTTTTCTCGATTTCAGCGTTGGTACCATAGTAAAAGTTGTTCACAATCGTGAGTACTATGACCCCCTTTCGGCTTAGCATACCCTTTTCTTGTAACCCTGTATATTAAAGCTGAAAAGCAAATATTGTAGACTAGCTGATGCCCGCGAAGCTCGGCCGTCGGCCTCGCTAAACTCTCCATACAAACCTTGTCCTCACAATTACGAACAAAACAAAAATGAAATCATTAAAATCGGGCCAGCCTTCCTCAAGTTATAGCGTGACCAGAAGAAATAGGGAATATCTTATAGAAATAGAATATCTTTTTCATAAATATAGATTGATTTTGTGTTAAAACCACTTCTGATTTCATAGTCATATATTTTTTTTGACGTTGACCTCCAAATCGCCTGATGGTAAGCGACGATGAAGGACGAAGATTTAGAAGATATTGCAGTTTGAAAACAAGTATTTGCTTTCAAAGGTTCCTTCGCTTTTAAGAATTTGACACTTCAGTCTGAATACGATTTGATCATAAAATATACAGAATGATACAAGTTACTAATAAGACTGAGTACAGAGTGAAAACTAGCAGATTTTGAACGTAAAATGGAGCCTATCCACAATGAGTGCGTATTTCGAATTCAACCTTTTGCTATCGGTTTCCATCTTGGGAGTCGATATTGGTTTCTTAATCGATGATCATGGGATACTTTTTTTGATGGGCTTGTATATAATCATTTATCACGTAGATATCATCAGTTTGTTCCATTTTCAAAATTGATTGTTGATTAGATTTGCTACTTTTAAAATATTTTATCGTTCGATGATAAAGTTAAACTCAGAGTACAACCTAAACATTGGCGTCTATTCTTTTGTACATTTTTTTTCAATTTTAAAACATCTTTATTTAAACATTAAAATAAATACAATAAGTACTAACGCTAGTGTACATTCTTCCTAGCTGTACAAAACATTGGAGAATTAAAAAGAATATTGTTTCTCGCAAGCACGCAGGCTTATGTAAAACTTAAAATAGGTTTTTTTTTTTAAATAATTAAAGTAATTTTTGGTTTATTATTCGAATGTGTGTTGTTCTCAGTAAACACGTAAACTTTAGAGCGAGCATTACGTTTAAAGAAATTGAATACCTAATAATATAATATAATATTCTTTTGTACAACTCACTAAACTAAACCAATTTGACGAACTGAAATACTCTGTATCACTTTTCATTTCAATATGGAAGAAAAGATATTGACAATAACTTTGGTGTTGTCAAATTCGTGGTACCATTTTCGAAACTAAGCTAAATTTGGAAGGTGCTCCCATCGCTTTCTCATAATATATGAACAGAAAAAGAGATGGCAATAATTTTCTCGTTTCAGAATATTTTAGAGAGTGGTACAACGAAGTCGAGACCATAGACAACGACTTTTAGTCGGCAAGCGCACAAAAACTAGCTTTAAAAAGACAAGATAATAATTCTGCGTAAGGATGTTCTAAAGCGATTGAAAGAGAATATTTCTGCGGACTGAAAGTAGTCTGTCGTAGATTTATCTTTGACTTATCAGGTTTCTCTCCCATAGTGATTTTATACGAAGTGATACGTGAAACGCGTCCTCTTGCAGCGACTATTCGCGGAGAACAAGGAGAAGTTGATAACGGGCGCGCTATCGGCGCTGATGAGCAGCGGCCCGGCGGCGCCGAACCTGCCGCCGCGCGACCTGGAGGCTCAGTTCCACGCGCTGCGCCGCCTCTGCGCCAGCAAGGTCGGCTTCGCGGCCTTCACTGCGCTGCCTGGGTGAGAACCGAACTAAACGTGGAACCAGGACAAAAAGTGGCTATACATGACCTGGGCCCGTACCGTGAGGTGTTTATTGCGATGATTGTTAGGCTCAGCTGACAACGCTGCGCAACCATACACCTTATCGCGGGGCAATACAGTACGTGGTCGCGCAGCGTTTATGGCTGAACCTAACAATCATCGCAATAAGCACCTCACGGTACGGGCCCTGACCTGACGTCGTGTGAAAGAGTATATAGCCATACTAGCTGCGCTCCGCGATTTCACCCGCTATTCTATATAAACGGTTAACTTTTTCAGGATAAAATGTAGCTTATGTGTTATTCTAGGGAATAAGCTGATTCCATACCAAATTTCATCTAAATCCGTTCAGCCGTTACAAAATTGAATCTACTTACACACAAACTTTCGCATTTATAATATTAGTGTGATAATATGAGTTTCTGGGGAGCGAAAGGGAGAAGCTATAATCTTAGTAGTTTGTTTCTTTTGCTCCCGTGAAATTCAAGTCTAGCTGTCCCTATCGCACGATTAAATTTTGTATGGAGGCTTATTTATTTATTTATTTAATAGACACCAACATGATGTACGTCGTTGTAACAAAGAAGGAAGCAAGCAGTGGAAACAGGCTAAACGTCACCACAATTATAGGTTGATTATTATATATATTATATCCTGGATTAACACATATGCTACTTTTTATCCCGGAAAAATATACTATTCCTATGGTATAGCGGGTGAAACTGCAGGGCGCTGCTAGTGTCGAATAATTATCATTTCATATCAGCCATCTCCTGTCTCCAATAGTCCGCAATAATTATAACTACTTCTAATAGACAATAGTTTATTTTGTAGCAAAAAACATATAGAAAAATAAATTAAAAAGTAAAAAATAAACAAAACGTACAGATTTTTTTGCCACAAACCAGCCCCAACTCAGCAAAATGCCGGTTGTCCCCAACCAGCGCTGGTCTTCCGTTGGGGCCGGCAGGTGATGACGCACGAGAACAAGCTAGATGGCTTCTCGTCGTAACCGAGCTCTGCTACAGACACGTATGTATCAGTGTTCCCGGGCAGGTTCCGCGAGTGGGTGGGCACGTCCGTGGTGGCGGCGCTGCGGCGCGGGTCGGCCGCGTGCTCCAACGCCGCGCTGGACGCCGTGTGCGCGCTCATGCAGCCCATGCACGCCGACCCCGACCTCCGGCAGGAGCAGCTCAACAAGGCCAGCATGCTGTCCTCGGCCTCGTTCCTGGACTCGCTGCTCGCCATGTGGGCGGAACACGTCGTGAGTACTGACTACACTCTGCCTGATTTTTGTTAAAGTGCCATTCCGATGTTGGAGCACAACCGGGCTACCTTATTAAGTAAGTTTGGTGAAGTCCATTCGCATCTTTGGCGTTCGTTTTTACGAATGCCATTCAACGCAGGGCCTTATCTCGTGACTCTGGTGGTGTCGTCCCACTCGCGCCAACTTACTCGCACCATGCGAGCGAGCAGGATAGCAAACGAAGACCTTCGCCACCAGAGTTACGGGATAAGGCACGCAGTCTGAGCTTCGTGAAGCCCAGTCTGGTTTTCAAGAAGCCAGCCAGCCAGCCAGCCAGCCTTCTTGAAAACCAGACTGAACTGACTGACAGACTGACTGGAAGAAAAAAAAAACGCTACTTGCCTCTTTAACCGGCGATTAGCTTACTTGGGTCTCTGGAGATCCTTATCGTTGTTTTAAAGTGAGAGGCTCCAATGAGTTGTGTCGTGTTGTGACCTCAGTCAAATATTTCGCACCACAGACTGATATCATTATGTTGAACATAAATTAAGCAGGTCAAAAGTGTAAGAAATGTCCCGCAGACGGCAGGCACGGGCGCGCTGGTGGTGGCGGCCATGCTGGACTTCCTGACGTTCGCGCTGTGCGTCCCGTACAGCGAGACCACGGACGGGAAGCAGTTCGACCAGCTGCTCGAGATGGTCGCCAACAGGGGCCGGGTGCTCTTCAAATTGTTTGAGGTAACATTTTGTATCTATATCTTTAGGGATTCCCTCCCTATGCTTAAAAAAACGGCTACTCTAGCCCTTACGTGATGTGGTGATAAGTACAGGATCCCAGTCATATTGTTTGTATTGTGATCCCAGCGTAGTGTATTACCTGTCCAAAATTAAAAACATGCAGTGTTTACCTGTTACTGGGGTGTTACATAGGACCCAATGTAGTATCATGTTTAGTATTAGTACTATTTTAATTTATGTAAGTAGTTAAGTAGTACCTATTGTTGATTAGTTGTCTCATCCTGTTGGTAAAACAAAAAAAAATAAAAAATAACTATTTTACTCTATTGCACTTCAGTGCGATTCTTGCTCTCTCGTTCTATCTTCGTCATTTTCGATATTTCTTCCTTCCTGCTTATCAATATTCGCATGCGGCGTATCGATTATATTAAAAGAATATTATGCACAAAAAAGCCTATGTGCTCTCGTCAATGACCCATATTCATTTTTGTAATTTCATAGATATATAGATAACTATTTATTGTTCACACCAGAAATAACATACAAATGACCAAAAAACAACTTAAAACTAGAGTAACAACTAGCGGCCTTATCGCTTAAAGCGATCTTTTCCAGGCAACATTAGCATGTCATTTCATTCAGTTTCTATCATCCAAAATAGATGGCGTGTCAATCGTTAATATAAACTGTCAAAGTTGAAGGATCTCGCTTAAAGATTGTCGCACCGTCATCTATTTTGGACTACGACGAAAGAAACCAGAGGACTGGCCCCTTTCCACTATATTCACCTCGTTTATACCTACTTCAAGCTGCCGCGCCTCCTTGATAGGGGCCGTAGTTTTGTACTCTGTGGTCTGTTGGTTTGTTTGTTTTGTTTCCTGTAATAGTCGCCATTTTTAGGGCACGTCGGTATGCACGTTTTACTGTAGGTATATCAGGTTTGCGTAGTCGTATATTTTGGATGAAAAAAATGGACACGAAGTGTCAAAAAGGAAAAAGTCTCAATAGATCGATTAAATTGTATGAATATATTTTGGCCAGTCCAATTGTTAGCGCGATTATTTATCTCGTCTCGCGATGAGTTGTATTTTTACCTATTACCTCTCTGTACCCGAACGGCTTGGTGCATTTTGACCACTGTGAACAATTTGACGAACCAACCTTGTTGTATCCGGAGTGTCATAGGCTAAATTTCGCAGTCGAGTTTTTTGTTTTTCTTTTAACAATTATACTTGTAAAAGAGACACAATAAAGAGTTTTTTTTTTGTGCGCGATCAACTGAGTTTATTATTTTACTAAGAATACTGACGTCGCTGTGACACAATTTATTTTAGTAAAACGGGAATTCTCACGTTAATTTGAGTCGGTTATTCCGACTGTAGTTTCGATCATATCCGGTAATACTTTTCAAGGAAGTTTTTTCTAAATATCTTTTATTAAAATAAAATGTGTTTTAATAATTACCTTTACAGCGGCGACTCTGCCGCGGACAATCAGAAACACTCGTAAGTGTTAATATAATTTGATTTCGCTCCCAGCATCAATCGATGGCGATAGTGAAGGGCGCCGGCCTGGTGATGCGGGCGCTGGTCGAGGAGGGCGGCGGCACCGTGGGCACCCGCATGCAGGCGCTGGCGCTGGCTGAGGCGGCGCTCCCGCGGCACCTGGTGACGGCGCTGTACGCGCCGGCGCGGCTCCACCACCGGCACCTGGCGCGCCACCTGCTGGCGCTGTGGATGGTGGACCACGCGCCCGCGCACTGCCTGCTCCGGAGGATCATGGTGAGTGCACAACACTCCACCACCACTATGCTGACTCGGGATCGGTTTTGTGTCAGAGTTACAGATTCATTACATTAATTTTTTCTTTAATATGTTAGTTTAGCTACCTGTATTTTTTACAGACGACGGCTTCGGACCGGGTATGTCCTAAAAGTGCTATTAAAACTACCGGAGGACGGACAGTAGCGTTCTCTTATAGTAAACGGTGAGCGTTCTGCGTCAGCCAACTGCCAAGCGAGGATATTATGGCAACCCACCCCTTTTCTGGGAGACTTTTGTTCAGCAGTGGACGTTGGCTGATGAGGATGATTTTTGACAGAAATGATCAAGTCTGTACTTCTGTTGTTGCGTTGGTACTATATCAGAGGATGACGGTAACAGCGATCGAAATCGAAAAGTTTGACTTTGGCTAGCTGACATCTTAATTATTTTACTAGCGCAACGTCTGAACTAATCTTTAAAATTAGCTGGAGAATGCCATCGGTCCCAGTCTCGCGCAGTCTTTTTTAAATTTTATTTTTTCTCTTATTTTTCCTCCAGACGTTGTCTATTTAGCCAGTGTCAAGTATTGTATTATTTCAAGTAATTTCAAATATTTCACAATAATAAATAAAATAAGTCTCAGTCATTGTTAAGTCCTATGTTTAGGGTAAATGATAAATGCTTTGTTTACTGTAAAATATACTGGTTTATATTATCGGAAAGCTAATATTTATAAAGAATCAAACAACTATGCGCCCTGTCGGCGCTGTGGTAAATGGTCGAGTGAGTGTGATTGGAGACTGCGGTCGCGCCCCGCGCGCCCGCTCGCACACCTACGGCGCGTGCCCAGCGTTGGAGCTCCAACAGTCATAGTCTAAGTCAAGCAAAGTAAGTCACGGCCACGTCATGCCCCAGTAAAGTGGTGGAGAGTTTATTAGAGGTTTCTATGGAGTTTTGGAAACAACACGAAGAGTCACGTTTCACAACATTATACTATTCACCAACACTCGTGCACGTTCACGTACACTCAATGGATAAAAATCCACCATTTTTTTACATTAACACTATAACACAAGTTTTGGAAAATAATAGAATGACCGCGACATGACTTCTTCACGTTCCTACCAAAATTACGTGGACACGTGTTCATCAGGCTTATCAGGTAATATGTTCCAGCCGTCGGGGCTGCTGGCGTTCCTGGAGTCGGCGGAGGCGCCCCCCGCGGCGGCGCTGGACGAGGACCGGCTGGAGGAGCGAGACAACCTGCAGCTGGCGCAGGCGGCGGCGAGGCCGCGCGCGCCGCACTGGGAGGCGCTCGAACGACAAGTCAAGTACGTCGAGAAGCATTTGGAGGTCGGTTTGTAGAAAACAAAATAAAGGTTCGAGTCACAGATCACACCCTAGATTCTGCATTCAGGACGCCACGCGCACAGCGCACCACGCATCTGTCTAAATACACTTACAAGAAAATACTCTTATTGGTTGATTGTTAGCCGCGAGTAGGCGTAACCTTGAGATAGCCAATGAGAACGCTCGGCCGCACTCCCCGCGACCCGCGCCGCGCCCCAAACTGACGTGAATTTTTGTAGGAACAACGAATCTCGTGATGCGGTATCTAGTGTGATCTGTGGTTTGAGTATATTCTTCCATTGCTTAGCGATATATTTCTTAAAACAGAATTCATCCTTGCGTCCAACCTTTCAGATAACAATTTTCTTGCGGCCAATTATCTAGCGCTGAAGCGATGATTTATCTCTTCATTCATTCATTATTTAAGAACGTAGCTCTTGTCGGTGGAGTAATTTCCACGCTTGGCGGTCTTCTGCCAGCGTTTTCACCTCCCTGTACGACATGACATCTGCCTTCTCTTTTATCTGGTCTATAAAAGTTCTCCTTGGTCTTCCCGGTCCACTCTTTCCTGCTATCTTTCCTTCTATGATGGTTTTCATCAGATTGTCATGTCGCAACAGGAGGCCAAACATCCTGCCTCCTCTGGTATCTATGGTTGTTAGGAGACTTCTTTTCTCGTTCACAATTTCTAGGACTTCCTGATTTGTCTTTGTTTCTGTGATTTATCTGTAACATTATAATAACTTCCAGCACTACGCCCAGCTCGCGCTGCAGCACTGGATGCAGCGCGGCGGGCGCGGCGCGGCGGAGCGGCGCGACGCGGCCCAGCGGCCCGTCCTGCTGCGCCGGCGCAGGGAGAGGCTTAAATCGACAGCCAACTGGCCGCTATTCTACTACCAGTTCCACAGGGACCATGCGCTGCCCAACTTGATTTGGAACCATACTGTAACTATACAAAAAATACTAAATAGTCACTTAGATCTACGACAAGTCAGAGAGAGGTGTACCGTTTGTGACTTCATTACAATAAGTCCAATATGCAGCATATCCAAATCTTCCTTTTTCAACATGTTCATTGATCATCTAGAATCTGGATCTAGTTTCCAGCATATACTCGTAGATGTAAAAGCGTCACACACAGTGTTTTTTTTAAATTGGTCCACGCGAACGAAGTCGCGGGTAGCAGCTAGTAAGTAATAAATTTAAAACTAATCATATTTAACTAGCACCATGTTTATTCTATAAGCGATAGCCAGGTAGGTGTTCTTATTATGCTAGTGTATAAATCTATTTGTATGAAGGTTGTTTGGTTATCCAACTAAAATAAAATAAAAATAAAATTTTTTTTTAGGATTACTTTGTAAATACTACTGATTCAGTTGTTTTTATTAATTATTCAATTTTTATACAAGCGCGCGTTAACTCGTCCTCTTTTAACCTGCACGCGAAAATATATATGTTTTGCTCTTAATGCAGCCTCGGGATGAGCCTAAAATTTAAATCACCATCGTTTTAAAGCGTATTAAAATAGTTTGTATTTGGATTAAAGACGCGGGAGGAGCTCCGCAACGCGCTGGAGAACGAGCTGCGCGCGTTCACGTCGGACCGCGAGGTGGCCGGCGGCACGCTCACGTCGTGGAACCACGCCGAGCTGGAGGTGCACTACCAGTGCCTGCAGAACGAGGTCAAGATCGGGGACTACTACCTGAGGATACTGCTCGAGCAGCGGGACAATGACGACAGCCCTATAAGGAAGTCGTGAGTATTCACATTCCACTCTATGGGTCAACACTGTAGAGGAAGCGTCTCATTTGCTATCTCAAGGTTACGGAACCAATGAGAGTGAATTTTTAAAGTTGACCGATGCGATCTGGAAGGATTTTACTGAATATTCACGAACATTACCTCAAGCACAGTGGTTTTTAATTGGTGGTCCGCGGAAGCAACTGAAGTGGTCGGCGGAAGCACCGGAAGTGGTCCGCGAAGCCATCCAAAATATTAAAGATAAAAAATAATAAGATAAGATTATATAAAGCTAATAGTTATCATTAAAAAGTATTATTATTTTATTATATGATATGATATGATTCTTAACTCTATAAAAATTTTAATTCCGCGCCCTAGCCATCGCCTCCACAAACTTAAATACAAGTTCTTCTCTGTTCAAAAACGTAGAACTGTAATGGGCGAATACAGCCCGTTAACAAGAATGTTGAGATCTGCTAACTGGCTTTGGTCAGAGCACGGAATTGACTTCTTTATGGATTCCCTCCCTAAGTTTAAAAAAAGGGCTACTCTAGCCCTTACGTGATGTATTGTATAAGTACAGGATCACATATTGTTTGTATTGTGATCCCAGCGAGTGTATTACATATCCAAATTTAAAAACATGCAGAATTTACCTGTTACTGGGATGTTACATAGTTCGTAATGTATTATCATGTTTATTATTAGTTGATTAATTGTTTCATCCTGTTGGTAAATCAAAAAAAAAAAAAAATATTGTATTATTTCTAGAGTTTTTGAAGGTCAGAGTGAATATGTATCTTCTAAGTCTGCGTCATCTTCGGCCACATCATTTAGTAAAAAAAAAAACAGCTAATACAAAGTGTGATTTCCAGTTACGAGTTCTTCAACGACCTGTACCACCGGTTCCTGTCGACTCCGAAGGTGGAGATGAAGTGCATGTGCCTGCAAGCGATGACGATAGTCTACGGGCGGTACTTCGAGGACATCGGACCATTCGCTGATACCAAATACATCGTGCAGATGTTGGATCGAGTGAGTTGTACTCTATTTTGAAACTTATTATTAGCATACTAAATGTTATTGTACTAAATGTTACAGCACTAAATGTTACTGCACTAAATGTTACAGTACTTTATGTTACAGTACTAAATGTTACTGCGCTAAATGTTACAGTACTTATTGTTACAGTACTAAATGTCACAGTACTTAATGTTACAGTTCTAAATGTTAAAGAAATAAATGGTATATTAGTAATTGTTATTGTACTTAATGTGACTGAACTAAATCTTTCAGTACTAAATGTTACAGTACTAAATGTTGCAGCACTAAATGTTACAGTACTTAATGTTATATACTAAATGTTACAGTACTAAATGTTAAAGAAATAAATGTTACAGAACTAAATGTTGTAGTAGTAATTGTTATAGTACTAAATGTGACATAACTAAATGTTACAGTACTTAGTTATTGCTACAGTACTAAAGTGATATTTATAACTAAATTTTACAGTACTAAATGTTACAATATGAACGGGTGATGTCGCGCCGGCCATTGCTTCTTTAATGTTTTGCGCTCATTAATTTAAAGCAGAACGTTAAACATTATGTGTATCCCGTAGCGGACAGAAAAATGACCAATTAATACTTTTATTGTCAAATTATGAAGCTTTTTTGTTTCAGACCTGTGATAAAATGGAGAGAGACAGACTTGTACAGTTTCTAGCGAAATTAATACTACATCGAAGAAATGTCAGTGAAATTTTAGAATGGAACGGTATTAGGTAAGAAGATTTATTGTAATTTTTTTTTTAGTTATGTTACAGTATAAATTATTGAACAAGTACAGACGACTCACTCCGAAATTACATTTAAGTAACCATGGACTCTCGCTACTGTCAGTCACATGATGTCATGAGTGACGTCAATTTAGCGTGCTCACGGTGCTCACAAAAATGAGGTAGTGTGTGTACGGTGTGCGCTAATGTCAAATTCAAAATGTCATCTGTGAATTCGGTTATTCTCTGTTTTTTATAGAAAAAAAAATGGATTTAATGCTGGCCACAGCCTTTTGCGAAGACAGAAATGAAGCTGTGGCCGTCAAATTATGAAACACTGAGACAGATAACCTGAAAATGAAACTATCTGACATAAGCACGCTCATGAACGGTTTAATTTGTTGGCGCGCTATTAGCGTACTAACAATTTAAACCGATCGTTAGCATCGTGTTTGTGGTTTTGTCACTGTGAGCGCATATTAAGCCGCACTCCTAGTGTGGACAGCGTGTTCGTGATATTTCGGCGACACACAATTATTTGATCAATCACGGCGAAAATGGTATACGGATACAAATAGCGATGTAAAGTGCCAGCATAACACCATCCGTATATATTTCCAGGATTCTAGTGGAGCTAATGACGCTTGCACACTTGCATACATCCCGAGCCATGGTCCCGGCGCAGAGCAACGTGATCGAGGGCCCCGCGGCGCAGCCCGGCGCGGGGGACCGCGAGTGGTTCTACAACCTGGAGCAGGGGGACAAGGTGCAGCGGAAGGGGCCCGTCAGCTTCCAGCAGGTCAGTGAGGCAACAGTGACAGCGTTGTGATCAACTTTCACTGTGGGTTATAAGGAAAGGGTATGCTTAGCCGAAAGGGGCTCATAGTACCCATGATTGTGACCAACTTTTAGTGTGGGACCAAAAATGAAATCGAGAAAAAAAAACTGCTGCTCCATACATTTTGTCGAGTGTCATTGAAATTTTCTATGGAACAGCTAATATTTTTTCTCGATTTCAGGGTTGGTCCCATAGTAAAAGTTGTTCACAATCATGAGTACTGTGAGCCCCTTTCGACTTAACATACCCTTTCCTTATAACCCTATATAACTAAAGAAAGAAAAAAACATCTTACCTCGTCGATTATGGAACAGCTGATTTTGTTTTCATGATTTCAGTGTTGGTCCCGTAATAAGACTTGGTCACAACGATGAGTACAATGATGTTCTAGTATATGTCCGTCGTTTTAAGAAACAACCCGTATATCCTTAGTAAAACTGAGTCTATAATAACCAATCTGTAGTGTCTTTTGGATAGAAACCTTTAGCAAAGTCTCCATCACTTTACTCTACTTCACTACATCACTCTACTTTACGATACTTTACTTTCCATGACTTGTACTTGGCCGTGACTTACTTTACTTGACTTGACTTGACTATGACTGAGGCTTGTTTTAATTGTGAAATACTTAACTTCACCTGAAATATTACAAAACCTGACACTGGCTAAATAGACGACGTGTGGAGCCAACATTTAGGAGAAAAAAAAAGATACAAGGCTACTCGTATTAGGTTAAAGATAAACAACTGATCCCTTGTTTATAGACACAGTTTTTTTTTTATTTTTTTATTTACTATTACGGCGCAATACGCCAATTACATTAGTCAACCATACACACAAATCACAATAATAATATAATATAATGTCGTACAAAATTACTGTAAATTATTACAGTTAGTGAATGTCAAAAAAATATTATTTGCAAAAATTATATATAAAATAATTAAATTGAAATAAAATTAAAATTAGCTTGTAAAATAATATGTAAAATCTTACACTGTAACATCATACAGGTCAAACTCCTCTATTTCATCGTCATCGTTGTTCACCTTGCATGCTTTCTTCTGGCAGTACATCTGAAATTACTCCTTCATTCATCCGCAAACAGGAAATTATTTATTATCCGAAAATTAACTTCCGCAAAGTAACGTCTGAGTCACCTTTACGATAAAGTTGTTAATTACCAGCTGAAGGAGCTGTACAAATCGGGCGAGATCAACAACAAGACGAAATGCTGGGCGAACAGCATGGAGGGGTGGCGCGCTGTTGGCAGCGTGCCGCAGCTCAAGTGGACGCTGCTGGCCAGGGGGGCCGCGGTCCTGGACGAGAGCGCGCTCGCCGCTACCGTCCTCGACCTGCTCATCACTTGCGCCAGATACTATCCCAGCAGGTGAGAGAACAGAAGACATTCATTCGTTCACTGGAAGACATTGCCCGATGAGAACAGAAGTCTCTTCAACTGGATGAATTAATGATGTACATTCTGTCAAAAATGTATCGGGAATTGATCATTTGTTTATGGTTCCAAATTACTATTTTTTTTAATTTATTGCTAGTTTGGCACAACTGTTTTCCATTTAGCCACGCAGTTTGAGTTGCATCAGGTATTTAGATTAAATACAGTGCTGTTTTTTGTTCGATCATCTCTACTGTGTGTTGTTAATTTCATAAAAAAATAACTTGTATTTTGCACCACGACAATGCGCCTTCGCACAAAGCCATCACTTAACAAATGCCATCGAGCAACCACCTTATTCAACAGAAGATATGGCTCCAGCCTACTTCTTTCTTTTTCCTAAACTCAAATTACCACTTCGTGGCACCCCTTTTCATTCGGTACAACACATTTCCGCGGCGAAAACTGAACTCAGTTCCGGAAAAAGCGTTTAAAAAATGTTTCGATGGTTGGATTATTCGTCGGCGTAAGTGTATCATTTCTGAAGGAGCATACTTTGAAGGCGATAAAATAAACTTGGAAGAGTAACTAACATTTTGTGTATTATTGACCCTGTCCCGGTACTTTCTTGACATAGTATCTTTGCTTAAAAGAATTACGTAGTTTACAAGGTTGAAAAGCGATTGGGAGGGTTGCATAACTCAATTGGAACTCACTAGTAAGAGGGTCGGGGGTTCAGGAAGAGAGTAAGCTGGCAGCTACCAGCCATGTACCACCAGGCGGTCTTTCCAGGTGAATTAGTATCTGAAAAAGTGTCAACTCGCTACTCACCGCCGTTTTCAGTCTGCAATGACTCGTTTGTTCATAGAGATGAAGAGGACGCGGTGATCCGCCCCCTGCCCAAGGTGAAGCGGCTGTTGTCGGAGCCGGCGTGCTTGGCGCACGTCGTGCAGTTACTGCTCACGTTCGATCCCATTCTCGTTGAAAAGGTAACATTAGCATATATTTTCAAGCTAGGTGTTTCTCCATCGCTCACCTGATGTGAGATGAATCACCGAAAAACGTATTCAAAACTCGCTCTAATCAATCAATCAATAGTTTATTCCAGGCAACTTAATCATAACACTTGGCCCATATGATAAATACCTTAATCTAAAACATATATTAATATAATTGATGAACGAAATAATAAGTTATAATTAAGTAATTACTAATTACTAAGTATTCTTCTTCTAGATATTTGTTTTATATTGATTTTAATATTAATAGTTAAAAATTAAGGAATATTAATGCATGCTGTGCTTCCTTAGATATATAACGCATTTTGTTTAAATTTAGTGTAAGATTATGGTGTTAGAATTAACGTTGTTATAAATGTGAAGCCTCAATAAATAAATAGTTTTTTTATTATTTTTACTAAGTATGTAACTCTTTTAACTTGCCCTTCAAAACTGGTATGCAAACTGTAGGAAGCGAATTCGTTTCAGGTAGCAACCCTCCTGTACGAGGTGATGCAGGACAACCCTGAGATGTCGAAGCTGTACCTGACGGGAGTGTTCTACTTCATGCTGCTCTACACGGGCTCCAACTTGCTGCCGATCGCGAGGTTCCTACGACTCACGCATATGAAGCAAGCCTTCAGAGCCGATCAAGTAAGTCTGTGTGACGAAGCTTCCGTTGTGGAAGGATGAGTTTAGTTGATGAAATTTGTATTTCGATTTCTGGAGGCTTGCGAGGGAAAAGACGAAGGGAAAGTAGGTAGTTTAGGTACGTACCGCGGCCTTTGATCCGCTGCTTCTTGATTCCACCACAGTTTTTGGTTTGCACAATAAAATTGCCGCGTCGCACGACACACACAAAGATTGTCGTTCCCGAGTATGTATATAATGTCCTGTGATATTGGCACTCCACTCTTGGAACAGAGAAGAAAAAAAAGAAACGCCGGCACATGCGGTGATGTTGCAGTCTAACACACTGATGCATCTTCCTTCTTTGCGCCCTCTGGCGGCGCGGTGTAACCGTACTTTTGGCGCGCGATTTGAATGTCTTCAGGCTTGTGGTTTGGCCGAGGAAGAGGTATTGGAAAGAAAGGAAAGGAAGTGGCAAGCCTCAACACTGTGTCTATCTGCACATCTGTATATATGAGTGGTGTACACAAATACAACCATCTACCAGAGACAATAAAAATTGCAGCTTCCAACAATATATTTAAATCAAAACTAAAGCTACTCCTACTCAGTAAGGGCTATTACTCGATTAAGAAGTACATAAATTATATTTTATGGCCTTTACAAACTTAGTATGTAAAAAAAAAAAAAAAAAAATCTGGGACATTTTTTTGCACACACGGTCATCTGACCCCAAACTAAGCAAAGCTTGTAATATGGCTGCCAGAGACTGATTTACGTACATAGATATTTTTTAAATACATACTTATATAGATATTAACACCCAGACATAGAACAAACATAAATATTCATCAGATGAATGTTTGTCCTAGATGGGAATCGAACCCACGCCCGCAAATACAGAAGGTAGGTTCACTACCAACTGAGCCACCGGGGCAGTCCTATGATACCTATGATGTACCTAATATGAAATTAAGTGATATCTTGACCTGTAAATTTTATAATTTATTAATAAATAATCTGTAATCTGTATCTGTAATCTGCACACTTTTTATTTGGTTTTTGGCTCTGCACCGTTTTACCACGAAAACTGGCGTGTTTTTGATACATTTTATTCTGATAAAATGGAAATACTCTTCGTTAAATTAAGTCTGTTATTCCGATTGTAGTTTCGATCTATTTCAAGGAATGACTAGCAAAGCGAGACGAGTTCGAAACTATAGTCGGAATAACAGACTCAATTTTTGTTAATCAAAACGGGGGAGTAGGAAGATGATCAATCATCGATGCACATCTTATGTTAAGAAATGCTACGGATGTACTGGCAAGCAATCGTCAACTTAACGGCCGTTGAAATAAAGATGAAAATATTTTTTCTGCATCAAAAATAATATTATTATCTACAGTCAACATCGGACATAATGCAGCGTTCGATCCTGGGCCAGTTACTCCCCGAAGCGATGGTGTGCTATCTCGAGAACCACGGAGCGGAGAAATTCGCTCAAATCTTCCTCGGAGAGTGGGACACGCCTGAGGCTATATGGAACTCTGAGATGAGGTACGTATGGCTTAGTTTTCTATAAACTCTTTCATATTCGCTACTTTAACAGCAATACAATAATATCGATTCTCTTTGTCAAATTGGCTGTACAAGTTTGTTTTGAATTCCGCAGAAACCTTTTATAGGCATCTTCCATCTGCATTTTAAATCCATGACTTTTAACAATACTTTTCTCCCAACACGAAAACATTTAAATTAAGGCTCTGTGTGCATTGCCGCACATAGTTTTGAACTGTTGAAGTTCAAAATTCTGGGTGGCACTGAACTGTTATGGGCAAGCGTGACGCTTAACATCAGGTGAGAGACTTGCTTGTTTCGTCACCGAGTAAAAAAAAATAACATAGATATATTGTTAAATAAAAACTTGTATAAAAGATAATGAGGCATAGTGTTCGTTTGTCCGCAGACGCATGCTGATAATGAAGGTGTCGGCGCACATCGGCGAGTTCACCCCGCGGCTGCGCGCGCACGTCGCGGCGCGCTACCCCTACCTGGCCGTGCCCGCCGTCTGCTACCCGCAGCTGCAGAGCGAGCTGTTCTGCAGCATGTTCTACTTGCGGCATCTCTGTGACACGCACAAGTTCCCCGACTGGCCCATACCGGACCCCGTGAGTACTAAAATTACTATCACCGATAATCTGCAACCACAGATCACACTAGATACCGCATTAAAAAATTTGTTGTTCCTACAAAAAGTCACCAAAGTTTGAGGAAGGTGTCTCGGGGAGTGCGACCGAGCGTTCTCAAGGTTACGCCTACCCGCACCTAACAATCAACCAATTAGAGTAATTTCCTGTGAGTGTATTTAGACTGATACGAGGTGCGCTTCGAGCGTCCTGAATGTAGAATCTAGGGTGTGATCTGTGTCTGCAATACAATACTGTGTGATCTAAAGATTTCAAATTTGTCGTGTAACTTTGTATCATTTAGCGCTGGTTATTTTGGGACTTGGTATCTTACTGATTAATTCGGAGCCTTTTATGTGATTATTTACTGATTAACTGATTATTTAGTCACATAAAAGGCTAACTAAAAAGGCTACATCAAAAGCGACGTCAAAAAAAAACCACGCTAACAAAATCTATTTATATAAAAGAACAATAGCCCTTTTCTAGCCTTGAAATTTGTACCCAATACTCCTCAAATGTGTGGTGTGGCGCTCTAAGGGGGAGGCCTATGTTCAGCAGTGGACGTCTTATGGCTGATGATGATGATGACGACTCCTCAAATGGTCTAGGTGAACAATAAGTACAGATTCTGCGAAATTTCACTTCTTAAAAGGTAAAATGGACCCCCAAAGTTATAATAAAATAAAATATTTTTTCATGCTAAGCCAATGAATCTCGATTTGTGTAATACGCATAAAAATAAAGAAATGCATGTCTCAGGATTTTTCGAAAATCCTAACCACTAAATGGTGAAACGGGATGTTTAATTTTACTAGGCGAGCGAAGCCGTACGGGCAAAATGGTAAATATTACAATTTCTCTAATACTTGTCCACTTTTCTCAGGTTCGTCTCCTGAAGGACGTCCTCGACGCGTGGCGGCGCGAAGTTGAAAAGAAGCCTCCGTCGATGACCGCCTCGGAGGCCTACGCAGCGCTAGGCCTCGACCAATCACAGCGCGACGAGGCCGCCGTCCGCAAGGCTTACTATCGGCTCGCGCAACAATACCACCCTGACAAGAATCCTGAAGGACGAGTGAGTCAAAAATATAGTTTAGAAATCAGCTTCAAAACTAGTTAAAATTTATAGATAGCGTGTCTAGCGTATTTAGATAGAGTGTGTCCGAGCATTCGTGTTCGAGCAGAAAACAAGTATTACTACGTAGACACTCGACTAGATTTAATGTTTGTTATCAGGACTTAACCACGCTAAAACTAGTTTATTTATATACCTCGACGTTTCGGCCAAGTTTCAATGGCCATGGTCACGAGCTGACTGAAGAATTCGAGTCGTCTCTGTGCGAAATACACACATTAAATTATGTGTTCAAATCGCGAAAGTTTATAAGTTACACTCGACTAGATCTCCATACAAACGCCGCGTTCTAACTACCTATTACAAAGACACTACACACATGTCGTTTTTATACACGCGCAGTTGTGTGCGTGAAGTCTAAGACTTGATATCCACGTATACGCGTGCGAGTGAGACAGTTGTGAAGTTTATGCAAAGGGAAATCTTCTGATATCATGTATAAATAAGTAAAATCATTTACGTTATTTGAATAGTGTTAGGTACATACCAAAAAAGTAACTTATTTGAAAACATACAAAGATAAAGTACCTGCTTATCTGAAGAATGACAATTGTTTAGTGTAGGTTGCCTATCAAGAATAACTTACCTTATTTTATCTTTTGATTGGTTGAGGGAGTGCCCATTCTGTACGTAGGATTACTTTATGTTCTGTGACTATTGGACCATGGCATCCCGAAATAAAAACAAAATTTCTCGATTTCATATTTGGTCCCTTAGTAAAAGTGGTTCAGAACTATATGAACTTCAGTTCATTGAAAACTAGTCTATGTCGTTATATTCAAGTGTTAAGTCACAATATCCCTTTTGCCAGGATCGTTTCGAAGCGGTAAACCAAGCGTACGAGTTCCTCTGCAGCCGCAACGTGTGGTCCGGCGACGGGCCCAATACAAACAATATCGTGCTTATTCTGCGCACGCAGACTATACTCTTCCAGCGGTACTCGGAAGGTAAATGCACACTACTACACCGTATAAGTGTCAGATGACATTAAAACGAGAAAAAAAAAATGCGACGAGGTCGCGCGCGTGTCTCGCTGAGCATTCCTTGATAAAGGTCACCGATTGTGATCGAAACTATAGTCGGAATAACCGACTCAATTTAACGCGAGTATTCCTGTTTTATTAAAACAAAATGAAATTAATAGTACGAACAGAATCTAACGGCAACAAAAAGTATCACAAGTAATATTATTAAAAGAAAAACAAAATACCCGACTGCAAAACGTAGCCTATGTCAGGATGTAAAGAGGAATCCAACGACTACTCACTCACTCATCTATATCGGTCAAGCCGTTTTGGCTCAGGAGGTTCTGTAGGGACACAAACATACTTACATACACCCCAAAAATATGACCCTCCTTCTTGGGCAGTCGGATAAAAATCACTCCACATTTAGCAGTCAGTAGTTGTCAAAAGAGCTGCTTCTCGAATTGAAGAATTGAATTGACGTGTAGTATATATTAAACTGACAACCTAAACACGTCAAACGATAATCTGATCGGAAGGTTCAATTTAAGGTTAATGTTGGTCCTTCGAGCCCAATCTATAATTGACCGAGCGAAGCGAAGGTCTCAGAGTTTACTGGGACAAATCGGCATTTGTATGTATGTTTGTGTGTATATTTGTCCGATGATAACTTGCGAACCGTTGATACGATCTTCATGAAATTTTGTAGGCAAGTAGTTCATTTCAATACAATTTTTAAGTTCGAATATGAGCGGAATCGGTCGATTGGTTGTGAAGATATAGAGGTCGCGAGGTCTCTGTTCGCCGCGAACTACTAGTTAAGATTTGACTAGTTCACAATGATGTGTATTAACTCCAACAATGTCTCGGCAGACCTTGCTCCTTACAAATACGCCGGGTACCCTCAACTGCTGAGCACGGCCCGCCTGGAAGCGGAGGCGGACCAGCTGTTCGCCGAGAACGACGCGCCGGCCTTGTTACCGGCCGCCTGCGAGCTGGCGCACGCTACTGTCAAGTGTTCCGCCCTCAACGCCGAGGAGTTGAGGAGAGAAGGCGGCCTGCAGGTTACTAAATTAACGAATTTATAGCAACGATACAATCAATTTTTTTTTTTTTTTTTTCTTAACTTTAGTATACATGTTTGTTTTATTAGTGAAACTTTTTAACGCTTTTTTGTGTCTATTATCTAAGTACTATATTTTTTTTTAGCTGTTTGTTTTCCAAAAAGTGTAAAATGAAATAAAAATAAAATAAAATAAAACAGCTGATAAGGTGAATGACCGCCACGATTGAAGGTCCGAAAGTTCAAACAATGCTCCATTGTTACCGATTGCTTGTGATTTATCTCACGCTACTGGGAAGTGATCCGCTTTGTACGCGAAGTAGTTGTGGAAAGCAGGTGAGAAAGAGAGGTCGAATGTTGTATTTTGGAACAGCTGATAGGGTCAATGACTGTTGCGACTAAAAGTGACTGGCCGCACAGGATCATGTACGTAGGAATCTGTGATTATGACACAAGGTGAACTTGACTGTGTGATCACCGATTCATGTGAAGTGGAATATTTCCTCACTCCGACATGACGATATCTCGTTACAAATTCATCACCATGAGCTTATAATATTGGCTTCTCCCGAAACTTGCCATTTAGCTAAATTATCGCTCCTTTTTTATGTCTGACACTCTGCGCATTTGACCACAAATTCACCTCGTGTTAAATGACGATGTGGTCACAGATCACCCCTAGATTCCGCACTCAGGACGATTGAAGCGCATCACGCATTGCTCAAAATACACCTAGAAAAATGTACTTCCACTGGTTCATTGCTAGGCGTGAGTAAGCGTTATCTTGAGATAGCCAATGAGAACGCTTGGTCGCATTCCCCGCAATCCGCGCTTTCACAGCCTTAGTGTGTTTGAAATATGAAATATTTGAATATTTGTCGAAATATCGATCTCGTAATGCGATATCATTCACTGATTACATAACACAGACTACACAGATTTTTGACCGAGCGAAGCGAAGGTCTCCGAGTTTACTGGGACAAATCGACAATTTTTTTTAGGCAAGTAGTTCATTTCAATACAATTTTTAAATTTGAATATGAGCTGAATCGGTCCAGGGGTTGTGAAGATATAGGGATAGCGAGGTCTCAGTTCGCCACGAACTACTAGTATAATCTGTGTCAAGGATGGCAAGCACACTTACCCAATGGGAACTGCCTCTCAAGTAGGCCGCTCGAACACACCATTAGGTAGATTTCCAAGCAGCAAACGACGCGACGGTAGTAACCGCACGCTCGTTCGGTCCAGGTGCTCCACGAGGCCCTGTCCCGCTGCGTGCCGGTGCTGTCGAGCGCCAGCCGGCCGGGCGACACGGCGGCCGCGGTGTGCGCGCACGCGGCGCGCTGCTTCGCCGTGGCGGGGCAGTTCCCCGAGTGCCGCCGCCTGGCCGCCGGCATGCCGCGCCTCGCGCCCGACATACTGCCCCTGCTCAAAAGACAGGTATGGATCCAATGAGGCGTTTTCCAAAAAAAAAAAAACTGATAATAAAAGTACCCAATAGATGGCGTTAGGTGTACCTTGAGGTTTTTCTGTCACTGTCAAGACATGAAAGACAAAACAATTTACGTGTGCCTTTTTTTCCTCGTGTTTTTTGGCTCCACATGTGTATTTAGACAATTTCAAGTAATGTAACTAACTATGTATTTGACTTCATTTGAAATATTACAATAGTTGACACTGGCTAAATACACAACGTGTGGAGCCAAAATTTACGATTTAAAAAATAAACATAAAATATTTCGACAGAAATGACAATGACAGGTAAAACGATAGGACTATTACGCCATCTAGCAAGTATTTTAGAACAATATTAATTTTTTTGGAAAACGCCTCATTTGCCCCCACGACTCGCGCTGTAACGTTGTTGAACATGATGTCCGAAAAAATTGATATTTTTGAGTGCAATCTGGCAGTATTCACAGACGCCGCTTATAGGCTTTGTGAAAATATAAATCGGTAGTAATATTAAAATAATGAAATAAAATCAACTGTTACATCGTATTGGTCCTGGACTGTAAGGGTGTTGTCACGTTTGTTTTAATAAATAAATAATATAATTAATTTCGGAAAATTAAGTACTGTGATAAAAATGTCGAGACAGATCGCGCGTAAGAAGGAAAAAATAAATACACGTGATATATTCACTACGCCCCATCTCCCCCTTTTGATATTTCGTATTTTTGCCCGAACCCCCCTCCTTCGAGCCTCACGTGATTAATGGACGACCAGCACCGTTTGTTTCCGTTTTCTGAAGATCATAAATAATAGTAGACGGAGAGAAGCGAAGGTCTCAGAGTTTACTGGGACAAATCGGATTTTGTATGTTTGTTTGTGTGTATATTTGTCCGATGATAACTTGCGAACAGTTGATCCGATCTTCATGAAATTTTGTAGGCAAGTAGTTCATTTCAATACAATTTTTAAGTTTAAATATGAGCTGAATCGGTCCAGGGGTAGTGAAGGTATAGGGGTCACGACGTCTCAGTTCGCCGCGAACTACTAGTTAGGAATGCGGAAGTAGAAACTAGTAGACAATTGGTTCGTCCCCAGCACCTCGGCGACACGGCATGCGCGGGCGCAGAGGCGATCGCGTCCCTCGCAGCGGAGCCCGAGTTCCGGTCGCAGCTGGCCCGCGCGGGCGCGATACGCGCACTACTGCCCGCTGTACTGCAGTACGACTACACGCTCACCGAGTCCGGCCTGGATACAGACACGCAAGCCAGTAAACAGGTATTTGACTAGCCTTGTGGCTCAGTGGGAGGATATCCGACTTCTGAGCTGTAGGTTTTGGATTCGATTCCCACCCAGGACAAACATTTGTTTGATGAACATGGATGTTTGTTCTATGTCTGGGTGTTTCTTTGTATCTATGAATGTATTTAAAAAAAAAAATATGAATTCTATCAGTTATCTGGTTCTCATAGTACAAGCTTGCTTAGTGTGGGGCTAGATGGCGCTGTGTGAAAAGCGTCCACTAATATTTATTATTTATTTGTCTACGGGACCCCCACCACACAGGATTCGGGGATTCACACACAGCACACGTCAATCTAAGCTTTAATAAACGTTACAACTTGATTGTCGCCGAACGCCGTTTAACAAACCAGAGATAAATATAATTTTTTTGTTGGTCTGCGGTCCGTTGCTCTAAGGCGATTATCTACCTACACAGATCACACCCTAGATTCTGCATTCAGGACGCTTGAAGCGCACAACGCATCAGTTTAAATACACTTATAAGAAATTACTCTGATTGGTTGATTGTTAGGCGCGAGTAGGCGTAACCTTGAGATAGCCAATGAGAACGCTCGGTCGCTTTTTGTAGGAACAACGAATCTCGTAATGCGGTATCTAGTGTGATCTGTGCCCTCACCACACAGGATTCGGGGATTCACACACAGCACACGTCAAAAATACGTCTTTTATAAATGTTACTAACGTTATAAACGTTTGATTATCGCCGAACGCCGTTTAACAAACCAGAGAGAAATATATTTTTCTCGTTGGTTTGCGGTCCGTTGTTTTAAGGCGGTTATCTACCTAGCAACAGTCAGGTTTGATTCTAATATAACATTTATCTAATGACGATAAAGTAACTATTGATTTTTATAAGCCTTCTTGCTTATAAAAATCACGTAATTACGGTACGTAAGGAGTACTTTTTCAGTATTTCATATTTCGGTCATCCCTCATACTCTTTGTCTGTAAGAATGAAAGTAAATTATTTTGTCTATGCTAATGTTGTATCTAGTCATCATCATGACCAGCTGAAAGTCGTCCACCGCTGAACAGAGGCCTCTGCCGAAGGGCTTGGCAGGCGACTTGGCGAATCGCAGAACGCTACGTTACTATGAGAACTTTGCTACCCGTCCTCTTGTGACTCTGGTCGCAAGTTTTATTATATACCCCGGCATCTAATATGTGTTATTAATATAATATTCCTCAGGAAATAGCGAACCAGCTAGCGAAGCAGTGCGTGATAGCACTAGCGGCCGTGTACGGGCCGCACGAGGAGCCCGCGCCCGAGGACGGCAGGATCCGCGCGGCCCTGCACGCGCTCCTCACGCCGTACCTGTGCGGCCGCCTCGCCGAGCCCGACCAACACGAGGCGAGTACTGACTGCTGTTTGCACACTACTGCTTCGGTTCATTAGCTAGAAATAGTGTGGTACATTCTTCAGGCGGCATTTGAACCCTTGTCCTTGAGATAACTTATAAACCTTTCATCCGCAGCTTCTCAAGACGCTAACATCGAACTGGAAGACGCCGTACCTCGTGTGGGACAACAGCACGCGCGCGGAGTTGCGCGACAAGTTGCGCAACAGTCGCGCGACGGTCGCCGACGACGAGCCGCTGGTGGAGCCGTTCGTGTACTCGGCGCATGAGGGCTTGCTCGCGGTCGGAGGGGTCTATCTGCAGATATACAACGACCAGCCCGACTTCCCTATAGAGGTGAGGAAACAAAGTCAAAGTTATTTATTGGTTAATATTCATCTACAAGTCAAAAATAATAACCTTACAAATAAAGTAGAGGCTATTCATTAAATACAATGATAATTGACCGAGCGAAGCGAAGGTCTCTGAGTATACTGGGACAAATTGGCATTTGTATGTATGTTTGTGTGTATATTTGTCCGATGATAACTTGCGAACCGTTGATTTGTAGGCAAGTAGTTCATTTCAATACAATTTTTAAGTTCGAATATGAGCTGAATCGGTCCAGGGATTGTGAAGATATAGGGATAGCGAGGTCTCAGTTCGACGCGAACTTGTAGTTAAAATGCATTATACAATGTTAATAACACAGTAGAAATAAAGTAAGAAAATATATTAAACGAGCAGCGACCTGCGGTTTCACCCGCTGTACCATAGAAATACTATATTTTTCTGGGATAAAAAGTGTCTAATAAGCCAGCCATTAATCCAGGAGGTAAGCTACCTCCATACCAAATTTCATCCAAATCCGTTGAGCCGTTGAACGAGAACATACACACTAACATACTTACATATTTATATACTTGCACACTCACGCACAAACTTTCGCATTTATAATAGTAGGATTAGCATTTAGTAGGATTCGCTCAAAAATTGTACTTTCGAAGCCTGTTAAGTAATGTCAAGTGAGTAGTGGTCAAACGCCTAACCTGACCACCGTAAAAAAAGTTTGTTCGACAAGATATGACTAACCTATGACTATGACTAACTCGAAACTGTGCAATCGTTGCGGTATTTTTTTTTACCACGCAAAAAAATAAACTCATGACGAAGGCAAGCCCTCGACTACGACTCGGACATACTACAATTCGGTTATCTCTGCTCATAGAACCCACAACAACTAATTCTGGAGCTGCTCAAGTTTGCTCTCGAGCAGACCAAGGAAGAAGTGAGCACGGAGAGCGTGGAGCACCTCACGCTGGCGCTCAACTCTCTTGCCAACGTTATTATTAAGAACCCAGGTAATTCGAACTATAATACTATGAAAACTGACGTGGTTTTGATACATTTTGTTTTAATTAAAAGGGAATACTCACGTTAATTGAGTCGGTTATTCCGACTATAGTTTCGATCACATTCGGTGACCTTTAACAAGGAATGCTAAGCGAGACACGCGCGCGACCTCGTCTTGTATTTTCTTGTCTTGCCTTGCACGCTTTCAAGGCAAGCCGTCTTCCCGTTTTATTAAAACAAAATTATAATACTGTTACACAATTTATATTGTTACGTATAGTCTATTCAAAGAAAATCTACAAGAGAAGAATAACAATCTCATACAAAAAAAAAAAGTGTACAAGAGGAGACCTTTGTTAAGCGGTGAATTGATATTTTACTTAAGTTTTTACCTTTAAATTGACGATGTGACTTTGGCTCCGCTGCAGCCTGTTTTAAAGCTCGTAACCTAGCAACCGAGTTTCGCCAAAGAGTGCGAAAGAAGATGCGAAAAGTAAGAGAGTAAAAGTGATAGCTATAATGATTTCGGGGCTGGATTTCTAACGATTTTGGATTTTTAAGGGCGCTAAAATCGTATCTCAAGTAAAATATCATTGTTGGTGATAATTATAACCATAATCTTTAAATAAATTATGGAACAAGAACCTCAAATAAACCACATTAAAGACAGCCTTCAATCTCAACTATCATGCAAAAACCTAATTGAATGTTTGCTGTCGTCTGTTGTCGTGTTGGCTGAGTGTGTAGTGAGTGAGTGTGTAGAGTGTCAGAGTATTATTAGGCCAGAGTCTTCCTATTTTTGTGTTAAAGTAATAATGACTTTTGTTTTAGGCGTAGAAATTCAATGCATAGGGCAGTTTGGGCTAATCTTCGGCATGCTATCTGCTCGAGCGCGGCCTGCGCTACAGGACGCGGCCTTGCGCTGCGTCCTGGCCGCGGCCGGCAGTCGAGAGTGCGTGGAGGACATAGCGGCCAGCGCCGTGCTAGGACACTTGCTGGTGTTGCTGGGGGACAGGCCGCCGCGGCCGGAGGCGCTGGCCGCGCTGGCCGCACTGCTCGCCAATACCACGCTAGTCAAAGAGGCGCTAGCTAAAGGTACTCGAATAAAGATTAAAGTTTAAGAAATTACCTCACTAGTAAAGTTTCTATTCAATTCTTGAACAAAATATTATATTTATACGTGAGATTCGTTGTTCCTAAAAAAGTCACCAAAGTTTGAGGCGCGGCGCGGGTCGCGGCGAGTGCGACCGAGCGTTCTCATTGGCTATCTCAAGGTTACGCCTACTCGCGGCTAACAATCAACCAATCAGAGTAATTTCTTGTAAGTGTATTTAGACTGATGCGTGGTGCGCTTCGAGCGTCCTGAATGCAGAATCTAGGGTGTGGTCTGTGGTGGGACCCAAACAAAAACATTGGGACTCCACGGAACAATAATAATTAGCCTTTGCATGGGGATGGTCAAAGTGTTATAACTTAGTTATATTGGTTAGTTTCTCCGTGTACGTGTCACATCCTAAGTTTTCCGTTTCGGTAAAGGTCTCCGAAAAGCAATGGGAATAGCCGCGCTGCGCGGCTATTCCCATTGCTTTTCGGATCGAATACGGGAACGTTTCCGTTTCGAATTGCTTTACAGCGATTCACAAGCCCGAATTCGAAATCGTTTGACGGCTCAAATCGACACATCAGCTGATTTTCATTCGAAAAGTTTCCGACAGCTATTTGCTCTCGGAACCAATCCGTCTAGAGAGCCAGAGACGATTTCTTACAACAATTTACTGTGTTTTGGACTTTTTATTTATTTCAAGGTAAATAATTAACAAGTAAGTAATAAAACAACCCTAGTAAAGTAATACGTAGGTATATGGAAGGACTTTATGACTTAAAGTGCAGAATAATAAATAATTCTGGGTGCTGTTATGGGCAAGCGTGACGCTTACCATCAGGCGAGGGATTTGCTCGCCTTGCCATTTGCCACAACAAATATTAAAAATCTTTTCTACATGAATATTTCAAAACCTACGTTTATTTTTAGATGGAGCATTTCGCGAAATGAATCGCCAGTGTGGGCGATCGCAGGGGCAACATACCCTCCTTCTTCACCGTTCCATACGAGAACTTAACGATCCTTTTCATGACCGATTTTGGCGTCGCACGTCTTATCCATTGGCCAGTGTCGAGTATACATGGATACTGATAAGCAATAACATGTCAACCAAAAAAAAAAAAATTTTTTTTTTTAATGTTACAGAACGCTTCTTTGTCAGCCAAAGGCTTCGCTACACGGCCTGACCTGACAACGTGCGAAAGAGATGGCTATATATAACTTTCTGAGGGAGCGAAAGGGAGAAGCTATCGCCTTGATAGTTTGTTTCTTTTACTCCCGTGAAATTCAAGTCTAGCTGTCCCTTTCACGCGGTGTCAGGTCAGGCCATGTGTAGGCGCCCCAAGGAAGCGATCTGTATCATTAACATTTTTTTTTTTTTTGTGGTTTGACGTATTATTGGTTATCAGTATCCACATATATATTCTCAAGTTTTGTTAGATGTTATCAAACAAGTCATAGTCACGGTCAAAGGCGAGCAAAACAAGTCAAAGTCATGCCCCAGTAAAGTGGTGAAAACTTTACCTTCTATGTTCTAAATTTCTACACTTCTAAACAACACGAAAATTCACGTTTCACGACTTTATACCATTCACCAACACTCGTGCATGTTCACGAACACTTATCAGGTAAAAATTCACAGTTTTTACACATTAACACTCGAAATAACACAAGTTTTGGAAAATAATAAAATGACGCGACATGAATTCACGTCCCCGCCAAAACTAAGTTTGACATTATTAGATTTCTGTTTACGAAGTATGATATTTCAGAATTAAGTCTCATATTTTTAAATCTAAAATGCAATTTGCAGGATTGCAGCTTGCACTATGTAATTTTATTAATTTCATTGGTAAAACAACGTACATTACATTACGTTTTTGCTAATTGGTGGTTAGAATAAACTAAGATTTCGAACAGTTAAATTTCTACCATGGATTCAGTTTTCTACCAATATGAAACAATCTCTGCAAACGCTGCAACATATAGATAGGTATGATTGTCTATGACTACTCGATCGGAAAAAGCCGACGAATACCGAAGTTGAATCCGCTCGGATTTCGGAATCAGGTTTTTGCTCTCATTCGAAGCCGATCCGTATTCGAAGGAGATTTTCAATGTCGATTCGAAACTTTCCGTCTAGCTTGGGAATAAGCGTGCAGGTTTTTGCTCTCATTCGAAAGCCGATCCGTATTCGAAGGAGATTTGCAATGTCGATTCGAAACTTTCCGTCTAGCTTGGGAATAAGCGTGCAGGTACGGCTAGATCATTTGTCTATTGAATTTATAATCCTTGCTAAGTCACCGTGGTGTGTGTTGCAGGTGCTGTGATATATTTACTAGATCTCTTCTGCAATAGTAAGTCTCCGGAGACGAGAGACGCGGCCGTTGAACTGTTGGCACGGATGATGTCCGACAAACTACATGGACCAAAGGTACGCTTCAATTAACGACCTAATTTGAAAAAAATATTCTGACTCGATAGTTATGTAGATTAAAAATCTTATTTTTTTTTTGGTTCTATCATCTAGTATAGCATAGAGGGAAAACATGATTACGTGACAATTTCCCGATAAAAAAAAATAAAAAACATTGAAAATACCTCGATTTATACACAGTTTTCGCTGGCACTCGGAACTCCTGGGCCCGTACTGTGTGAAGCTTATTGCGATGATATTTAGGCTCAGCTGGCAACGCTGCGCGACCATACACCTTATCGCGGGGCAATACGGTACGTGGTCGCGCAGCGTCGTCGGCTGAACCTAACAATCATTGCAATAAGCACCTCGCGGTACGGGCCCTGGTCTATATACAAGTGATTATTACACTAATAGTGAGGTAATAATAATATCAGGGATAGCATCGAATAGAACTTTGATTGATTTGCTGGTTTAGATGTAATTAGCAATAATCTGATTTTTTGACTAGCGCGCGCTATAGCCATCTCTATTTTACCTGCACGCGAAAGAGTATAGCGTTGCGAAGTTCTCAAGAAAAAAAAAATAAGAAAAAAGAACTCTCCTCCTCCTCTCCCTCTGAAAAACAACTTAATAAAACTCTAAAACTGACAGACGAACAAGGCACAACTTAAATCGGTGGCTCTAGAAGCATGAAGTTTTGCAATATCGCTCGCGCCTACTTACTCGTACCATTTGAGCGAGCGGGATGGCAAAGGACAATTATCGCCACTAGTATTACACAATAAGGCCCCAGGTTCACCATTATCAGCCTTAAATAACACGTTACTGCGCAGTTTTCCTCTTCTCCCGACTGCCAAAGAAATAGGGTAATATTTTTATGGTGTATGTAAGTATTTATGTAAGTATGCATGTTTGTGTGTTCCTATAATTATCACCTTCCGTAGCCTAAAAGGCTTGACCGATTTTGACGAGTGAGGCTTACATTCGGAGTACGTTTTGCAGTCGGATATTTTGTTTTTCTGTTATTCTGTTTCTCCCATTCTCTGTGGTCTCTTGTTAGCCACGGAAAAAATATTGCTAGTAACGAATGTAAAAGTTTTTTTCGTTGTACAGGTCCGCCTTACAATAAACCGGTACATCCCGGGCGTGTTCGCGGAGGCGATGCGCGAGAGCGGCGCCGCGCACGCCGTGCACATGTTCGACGCGACGCACGCGCATCCCGAGCTCGTGTGGAGCGACGAGGCGCGCACCGACCTCAAAGATCATGTCGCCTCGCTCCGGGATAAGTAAGTTTACTTGGTCACTTCCAAAAGAGGGGAATGTACTTGTAAAAAATAAAACAGTATGTTGCATATGCATAATATTTTTAAACCATCAGATTGACCGCCTGTTAGGCTGCCGCTCTTTCTGTAAATAAAAGTTTCACACACTTTTTCTACAAAATTATCGTAAGAAGCCAATCAAACCGGATCCACTAAAATCCAAATTGGCTTTGACGTGACTAATGTCTTTTTTATTTAGACACCAATCTGCTCAAATCCGCGACGCAAACGCTCCATTCGAAGACCGCGAGACGATGGAGCGCGCGGCGGCTGGCGAGCTGGCTTGGGCGCCGCCCGGCGAAGTCGTAGTGGGCGGGGTCTACCTCAAGCTGTACCTTCAGCATCCGCACTGGAACCTGCGCAGCCCTAAGCGATTTCTGCAAGAACTGCTTACTGAAACTGTAGCGGCACTTAACAAGGATGCCTCAGAGGTTGGTTTGTGAGCAAGGTGTTTTCATGACAAGCTAATGTGTAAAAGATGATTGAGGGAGCCGTTTATCTCATGAATTATGGTATCCTGCAGTATCCACTCCGAAAACTATAAAATTGAAAGCATTTAAAAAAGACGCGAGCGAGGTTGATTGGGATTTCCTTTGGATTGCTAAATCTGAGTATTTCGATGCCCTCGATGATTCTTATAATGAAATGTTAATGTCTGTAAGGAAAGCCACCGGGACACAACCCGATAACAAAGCTAGTGTCCAAACAATTAGAAATGAACATCTCAAAAGTTCTAAACCTCGCCATAAAGATGATGTGTTCGGTAGCAAGTTCGTTATCTGGTACACATGCCAGCCCTTAAATTCCGTTGGCTGTCAATTTTAATTACGCCATCTCGTTTGCTTGAATTTTGCGAGCTGCGTAACGAGAGCATGGTTTTATTATTTCGTGAAATAGCGTGAGCAATCTATGGCATTATGCAAATGCGATATAGCTTTATCTCTTCGTTTATCGTTCAGGGCAGCCGCGGGGCGGTGTGCGCAGCAGCGCTGGCCACATTACTGCGGTCGCGGCCCGCGCTGGGTGAGGCGTGCGCAGCGCTGGGCGAGCTGCCGCGGCTCGTGCGACTCGCGGCTAGTTGCCCGCAGCACGCCGTGCCCGTGCTCGCGGCGCTTGCTGACAACCAGGTACTAACATACATAGAAATCTTAATGAACAGAACAGAATCCTTGAACAGATATCATAAGAACAAAATGCTTTGTGTATTTCAGGGATCAATAAGCAACGGTGACTACTCACCTTCGCGTGGCTCGACAGCTTACTTATTTATGTTTTAAAAAGAATCTACATGTAGACACCTACAGGTTCAGAGAGAGTTCCGATCAATGTGTAATTTTTTCGTGCACACAATACACGTCACGCTGATACATCCGCGGCTGATACGGAAAATTATGTCGCTGCAAAACTCGTTAATATTTTTAAAGAACTCTCTTCCTGAAATCAAGGGAAGATTTTTTTACTATGAACAGTAAAGTAAATAAAATATTCCAGGCTTGCGTAGCGGCGTTGGCGCAGACGGAAGTGATGGCGGCGCTAAAGGCGGCCATAAAGTCGTGCCGGGAATGCGTCGGCAGCGCGTGCTCGGCGCTCGCCGCCATGTTCGGCGGCAGCGTCAACACGGACCGGCTCGTGCTGCAGGTACTGCATTTACTATACATTTCAGTGGCACTAGATTCTTATAGGGAGGAGTGGCGCGAGAGAGTAGCTGGTCTCCTAAGTTGTATAAAAATAAGTTATGTTATTTGCTTATTTCTTAGCGATTTTAACATTGGTCTTTTAATTGATTGTTGAAGTTATATAAAGCTGGAGCCACACGAGCTTAACTTCGACCATCTTTTCTACGTGGCTCACGTCGTGTGTTTAGTCGTTTTAATGTTGCTTTTGAGCCACAGGACAAAGACAAATGCGCGCTTAAAATGTATGTATGAAAAGCAATCTTACAATCTATTGTAACTTTATTCAATGCTTAACTCATCTAGCTTCAGCATCCTTAACTGACTGCAAGCGAAGAGCTTAGCTTTGAATCCTGCACGAGGGTCCGCTTTTACATCTAACCTAGCGAGTGCAAAAGTGACAGAGCGATTACTCCTGTAGGTATTTATCGCTGGTGCGGGTTTACGCTTTGCTGTACGTAATTACTTTATAGCGATGTAGCGAGGCATGTCACCCTTAGAGGGTAGGCCGATATCTCAGCAGTGGGATAATTAAAGGCTGATACAGATGTAGCGAGAGTCAATTCATTATTAAATTGTCATCTCGAGGTACGTAGAGGTTTTTAAATTAGTTGACTCCTGAAAACTGAACTGTAAATTAAAGCTAAGATTTGTACTCTGCTTGGTCTGTTTCAGGCGTTAGAAACAGACCTCATAGGCGAGCTTCTGTCCCTCCTCGAGACGCGGCTAGAAGGACAAACGGCCGCGCAACTAGTGAACGCGCTGAAAGCGATGGCGCGATCTCCTCTCCACGGGGAGCGAGTGAGAGCGGTGCTCGCCAAGAGCAGGGTCTGGGAACAATACGCGGCCCAAAGACATGACCTGTTCATATCCTCCGCGCCCATACACAATTCGCTTACAGGTAAGAAAGGAACGGTGCCATTCACTCTCCACGGGGAGCAAGTGAAAGTGATGCTCCACAAGAGTAAAGCAATACGAGCAGTATGCACGCTGTATTAATATCACATACCAGTGATATGTATGCGATACGAATAGGTAAAAAGAGACGGCACCACACACAATACGAGGAGCGAGTAAGAGCGGTGACGTCGAATTTTTGATATTAAATCATGAGTACGGTTTAAAATGCGCTCACAGTGCAAACACCACATACACTGCTAACGATCGGTTTAAATTGTTAGTAAGCTCACAGCGCGCCAACAAATTAAACCGATCATGAGCGTGCTTATGTCAGATAGTTTCATTTTTCAGGTTATCGGCCTGTGTCTCATAATTTGATGGTCACAGTTTCATTTCTGTTTTCACAGAAGACTGTGGCCTGTATTCAATCCATTTTTTTCTATAAAAAACAGAAAATATCGGAATTCACAGAAGACAATTTGAATTTGACATTAGCGCACACAGTGCACTACCTCATTCTTGTGAGCACCGTGAGCACGCTAAAATGACGTCACTCATGACGTCATGTGACTGACAGGAGACTTTATATGCGCATGTTAAACCGACTGTTTGCACGTTGACAGTGCAAATGGTAACTATGTGCACATTTTAAACCGCACTCCATACGGACATATGTGATTCGACTAAGTTCCGTCCTTCGCTTATAACTTTAGTTGAGTGTCAATGACCTTTTTCCATTTAACATTTGTGATTTTGCTTCACGATTTCAGAGTTCGTCCCATAGTAAAAGTTGTGTTTTTTTTCTCTCTTGTGTTTTGGCTCCACACGTGTATTTAGCCAGTGTCAAGTATTGTAATATTTCAAGTGATCTCAAATATTTCACAATTAAAATAAGTCTCAGTCATAGTCTAAGTCAAGCAAAGTAAGTCACGGTCAAGTCCATATCATGCTCCAGTAATGTGGTGGAGACTTTACTAGAGGTTTCTATGGAGTTTTAGAAACAACGCGAAGAGTCACGTTTCACAGCATTATACTATTCACCAACACTCGTGCACGTTCACGAACACTTAATGGATAAAAATCCACGTTTTTTATACATTAACATTCGAAATAACACAAGTTTTGGAAAATAATAGAATGACGCGACGTGACTTCTTCCCGTTCCCGCCAAAACTCGTTGTGATAATTAGTCCCTTTAGATTCTCACACCGTTGCTGATAAACCTAGTTTTAAAAAAAATATGTTATTTCAGGTCCGGTCCCGCACTCCGCGGGCTACCTAACAGCGCCCCCGTCGAACATTCCCGCACAGCCGCCGCCCATCGACTGACCGCGCGCGACCTCTGTCGTCGACAAACTGAGGCGAGTCGCTCATTATGTTCTCTCTAACTAGCCGATACATAACAACGTAGACGAACTGACAAATCCATCGGAAAAGTAACCTAACAGCGTTGTAACAAGGTCTTTCTGCAATTCGTTACATATGCCACTTGAAGAGTGAAGCTAGATTTCAAAGTGCAACCCCGTGGCCAAATATTAGAACTAAAAAAAATCATGAGTAGGTGTCAGTTTTGCTATAAAATACGATAGCGGTTTGTTTACGGAATTCTTAAAGAAAAGCATCGCACAATAGCCTGCGCGGTCCGAAATAGGCCAACAGCACCAACTACGCATAAAGCAAATATTTTGAAAAATTACGTCAGCTGTGCAATTACAGTCGATTTTTAGGTTTCCTTGACAGAGCCGAGATTGCGCGATTGTAACGATGATTTGCTAACTGTTTCCAACTAGGCCGCTTTAAACTCAAGATGGTTGCCGACCATTATACACAATAGAAGTTTCCTTAAGGTGCAACGTTTCACTCATCGCGCGAAATTCAATTTTTCGTGCGTTTTTTTGTAAATTACAGCTTAATTACTCATCGTGGATTTATTGAAACTAATTCTGAGCCAATAAATAAATTGTTTTAAGAAATTACGGGTAAAATGATCACCTAGATAACATTGGTTTAGCTACGAATCTCAATAAGCTTTCGACTTGAATTTTTGGTCGGTGTAATTTCTTGAAACAATCTATTTATTATCGCAAAATTAGTTTTCAAGAACTTACGATGAGTAATTAAGCTGTGATTGACAAAAACACAAGAAAATTTGAATTTCGCGCGCTGAGCGAAACGTTGCACCTTAAGAATTTAACTTCAGCTTTATTCGCCTAACGATTGTATGAAATTTAAACTGCGCCTCTTTACTGTGAACCACGCATAACTATTATCGAATAAACTTTCGTCCGTATCCGATTGCAACAGTGGGGCCTAAGAAATATCGGGCCTAAATGGAAACTACATTTTTATATATTTTCTATCCAATACATAACGACACTTTTTTCGATAAAACTTTGGCTAGGGGTACTCGCTACTCATGATCTTGACGTTACCTTACAAATACTTTTTTTGATAGATTTCGTTCTTCACCTACATGTTTTCGTTTAGATTTATAGCCAAAATAAAAATCATATCGGCATAGAGAACATACTGTTTTGATCTGGGGACTACGATGACCTCTTATAGCTATCTGGTTTTAACTCGTACAGTAGATTGCCAGCGAGATAAAGTTATTTAGGCGTCCAATAGCTACACAAAAGTGCTAACGAGAACTTACGCGGCACTAAGGAAATTTGTAATGTTGGTGCTCATTAGTGCAACCGTGGGTGGCGCTGTTGGCATATTTCGGACCGCGCCCTAATTTTGAAATAACAATGCTTTAGAGGTGGTGGTAGCTCACTGATATTTGCTTTGGTGTACACCTGAACCAATCCGATCACAACTAATTCAACAAATAAATAAAAACTCAATATATACGATACCCTAAAACAATCCATTGAGTAAACCAAAGCAAATACACCCTGTACTTATGTATGATAAAATAATTATAATTTTTATAACACTTCGGATTAAGTGTTAAATCATGCATTAAGGATTTATATTAAAGTAATATTAATATTATAAATAAAAGCAAATTATATATAAAATAGTGATCGTTACACTAGTGATTGAACACATGAAGTCATGAAACTATGGGTAAAGGCGGAGAACACACTATGTATACCTATTTGGAGCAATTACCTACGTATTGCTTTCTCACTCTCGTATAACGGAGAAAATAAACCGGATCCTATTTTGGTTCGACCTCTCTTTCTAATAACGATAACATATATTTAAATATTTGATCCAAATAAATACTCTGAGTGTGTTCTCCACCTTGATGAATGAAGTATCAGCTGCCAAAGTGTACAGTTCCGTACGAAGTACAATAAAAAAAAAAGCATGCGTCGAGGGGACTCAGTTTCTATTTAGCTATTTAATTTGCAAGGTTAAGGATTTGGTTATTACCCTTTTAAAATTGGACCCTATTCATTAACGACATCATTAACAATTTCATATGTTTGCACTTAGAACCTCATTTTGTACACTTTCCTACAATTCTGTTGTATTTTTTTTTTTAAATTTAACAAAATTTGACGCTTTTAAAATTGTTGCCATCTTTTTCTGTTGTTGAATTGTGAAATGAAAAGAGACGAAGGTTTAAGACGTTTAAATCAGCGTCAAAAATCGTAATGGTCATGTTTCTGAAGCTAAACAAGAGTCCAAAACATGTTTTCGGTTAATTTTGTCGTTCAAACAAACTCATGAACAAACTAACGGGATCCTAAATATCTGTATTGCCTATCGTCTTACGTTTATAAAATAACTAGCTGCGCACCGCGGTTCCACCCGCTATTCTACAGAAGCAGAATATTTTTCCGGAATAAAAAGTAGCCCATGTGCTAATCAAGTGTATAAGCTACCTCCATACCAAAGTTTATTCAAATCCGTTCAGCCGTTACAGGGTTGAACGGGTACAAACACACTTACATACTTACCTACTTACACACAAACTTTCGCATTTATAATATTAGTGTGATATAACAGTAACTTGTGATATGTTATTTAACCGACATATTTTCATGTTATTAATTATTTCCATCTTTAAATCGATAAATCGAGACGGTAACGAAACCGCCATATTGCTGCTCCTCTAAATGCGACTATGATGCAGCATAAGTCCAGTGATGGACTACGATAACAAATGCTTGAATAAGCTATGGTCAGCGCCTTCGGAGAACCCTACAACATATTCAAGACAGTGCAGACTTGCATAATAAAATAGGGCTCAACGCTTTATCAATCGCTTGCTTATCTGTTGTAGCCAAATTCTTATCATTATACCGGGTGTAAGGGAAACGCTCCCGAAGCCCAAACGCTACTGTTGTATTGTCTAAACATAATCGAATACCAATATTAATTTGCCTTATACCTACTTGTTGTTTTTGTGGTTTAGAGTTTAGCAAAGCAGCAATGTAAAGCGTACACGCGTGCGCGGCGCTGGGACCCTATTCTTGTGCGCTAGAGATTATCTCGGTCACTCTCACTCCCATTAAATTCTAAATTAGAGAGACAGTGACCGAGATAATCTCGAGCACACAGGAATAGGGTCCCAAGTCGTTTGTTGGCGTCTAGCGTCATCTTTGCATTACATTGCGAACATGAAAGATAATAAAAATTAAAGCGAAGCTCGACGCATAACATTTGATCTCTTTTAATGGCAAATTGCAACGGCATTCCTACAAGCTAGACTAGGCTTTGTTATTAGAATTTTGCATTTTTGTACAGATTCGTTAAAAAGCAACGAAACATATAGATGAATTACGATACAGTACCTATATAAATATTTCTGTGGATCTCTAGCATATGTATGCTGGCTGTGACGCGTTCTGAAACTGATTTTTGACTCGTCTCCTGTATTTTTTTTATAATACAGATATTTTCAACAGACAAAGCGACAGAACCAATGATTGCTTTATTTATTTAAAAAAAAAAAATGATTCTCGTGTTTTAGCCTCATGTTCCTTTCCGGTCGAAATCGGTATGGCATTGTTTTGTATAGAATTAATTCATTTTGTATATTTGATTTCATTCCACCATTTTTTTTTGTTTATTTACTATTGATCCTAGACTCCCCCCGATACATTCCGGAGACGTTAAATGTCACTCAGTCGGAGACATTATTATTAGGAAATTTATAAAAAAAAAGAGCTTAGGGCTTATAAAAATAAAGCAACTCGCAATTTAAATCTACTTCGAAAGAAGTTTGTAACGCGTCGCACTATGTGTGGAGAGATTTAAGCTCAAAATCCTTTTAAATGTCGACGTGGCATGTGAGCTCACAAGTTTTTCTTGCGCCCTGTATATGACGTGCCACTTGCCACTAGTTGTATGGAAATTTGTCATATCACGTCACTTATCTGGGTTTCGGGTCTTAGAAAGAGAAGACAAGATGCACATTCTAATAATTATTCTTAATGCTTCTTTATGAAATATTTTATCAGGTATGATATCGAATCTTGATATTTTGATAACAAACAAGTGTTTACCACGCTTCTAGCGCTCATAGACCTAAGTGGTGCGTGACAAGTTTTGTTTAATTATAACAAAAACAATTATGAAGCTTGATAAGTATTATTATGTTAGGCTTTCTTGCCATTATTTGTTGCCTAGAGACTGATACATCGATATTTTAACTAATTCCAAATTTCAATAAAAATAAATAATTAAATATTGTACTAACCAGACGTTTTAAATTGTTTAAGTATAAATAAAATTCTGTCAAGTGCGTATCGTGACGCGCTCATGGTAGGGTTCCGAAGCTATGTAGAAATTAATAATCATCGCCATCATCGGTCGAGTTACGAGTGTGTAAAGTATTTCGTGCGGGTTTTCAGTAACTTTCTTGACTACTCATGATCATTAACTTGGTAGGCTATCTCGGGATTCTGAAAGGTTTGTTAACTTTGCCAACAGATTAATTTTAATACTGCTTTTGTCTGGCACTATGCAAATGACAAAGACAGCAATAGACTTAATCTGTTGTCAAAGTTAACAAACGTTTCAGTATCCCGAGGTAAGTCTCGTTAAATAAACTCTTGTTAGTAATAATAATTTCAAAAGTTATTTTAGTCTTTCCGTATTTATGAATTTTTCAGATTTTTCGGAAAATTCCTTTGTGTTATATAATACGCAGCTGAATCGAAAATGGCCTCGAATATTTCAAAAATAAGATGTGATTTTGCAAAACGTTTTAAGAAATCTTATAATAATTTTAAATTTATTTTTCACCGATACCTACTCGATCATTGCCATTGGAGCAATAAATAAATATATCATAAAATGTCAATATTTCCCCTGGTGCGGTAATTCATCCAATTTACAGCGCGATGATCCTAGAGTGGCAAATGACAATTTCCGTTTTTTGAATAAGTGGCAAAAAAAAATTTGACGTATGGCCGACATCATATTATGGTGTCTTGCCACTTATTCAAAAACAACGCACACCTTAATATTTTATTCCCTTGAGTGCTGAGACAGCATATTAAGGTGTGCGTACAAATAAACACGTACAAATAAAGAACATTTATTTGGTTATATATATATATAGAACATTTATTTGGTTATATATATATATATATATATAACCAAATAAATGTTCTTTATTTGTACGTGTTTATTTGTACGCACACCTTAATATGCTGTCTCAGCACTCAAGGGAATAAAATGTTCGTGGACTGGAACATGGACGGACGGACCGACGTATGTATGAGGGTCCCTTAGTTTGCTCCGGAACCCTAAAAAATGGGCAAGCGAAATACGATTACTTTTATTTACTACTGTTATATATATATATATATATATAACCAAATAAATGTTCTTTATTTGTACGTGTCTACACAAAATTGAGTGGTAAGTTTTAAATGTGTGGGTAGAGCTCTCAATACCCTAACTCTAGATTTTAGACTAATTATTGAAGATAAGTAAATTATTGGCATTGATTCTGTCTTCCAATTTCTTTCACTATTATCTCCGTCTCTTTTCATTTGAATATGTGAGAAAAGAGTGGTAACAATTACAGGGCCGTATTAAGTTTAGAAAATGGTTCGACAGAATCGCTGCGCTTATTGTTGGAGGCCGTAAATGATGTATCGTTTTAGAAATCGATGTCATTGCTGTGTCATAAGGATTGGATACTTTGTTTTACTAGTTGTGTAAAGCGCGCGGTTCCTCACGCATTGCGATTGTCGCATATTTACTATTTATAAAGCAACCACCACGCATTGTCTCTTGCGTTGATCGCAGCGGCGATCGCAATGAGTTTTAATATCGCAAACAAAGAGCGTTTGCCGCGACCGTCTGTCGCAGCGATTACCGTATAAATGAACCGCGCACTTTGTAGCTATAAGGCGGCAAAACTCCGATTAGTACTGTTTTCTAAAACCCTACTTAAAATTGACATCAGCTAACCTACTTAAATTGGCATTTTTGGATTGTGTCGATAGAGAAAGTTATGTAAGATATAATATATGTGAGTAAATACCGTTAAAATATGGCTTGTTTGAGTTGAAATATGTATATGAAATATTGATTTTACTCATATCATTACATCGTTAAGAATAAAGTTGGGAGCACACTGGTCACACGCTATACAAAATATAAGTTTAAGCTATATGTTTTTTTTGTTCTGTCGTCTAGTTTGGCTAAAAAAGAAAACACGATTAATGAAATTTTTTCTCGATTAAAAAAGTATCGACGAAACCTCGATTTACACTCATTTTTGTCCAGAACGCTTACCGTGATGTGCTTATCTGCACGCGGAAGTGTATCAATAGCGCTATGTTTTTCTCGCTCTAACCTATTTGGCGATGCAAACTCTTATAAATCTATTTTGTATGCGATTACCTTTTCCCCTTCTATCAAGTGATCGGATATTCGTTTCGCTAATGGAAAAATAGTAATGTCATGTGTGCTCTCAACCTAATGTAAAAGAATTATGCTCTGTATTATCTGCTCATAAATTTAACGAGTACGTCCTAGTTGTAAAAACATTATATCTAGAAGTAATGGTGTGAAAATCAGATGATTTATGCGTGCTCTGTACTTTTTTGAGCTTACAAAATCCATTCATTCACATTCAATTCTCTATGGATTTGATTTAAATCCTATTTAAATCCTTTGCATCATAATTTAAAAAAACCTTGTAAATGAAAGCTTCTATTGAAATCTCCATAATACCACTTATATGTGTGGACTCTGAATCTCCGAGGACCATTATAGCCAACGTGCCGAGCTGAAACTTACTTTAAACTTAAGGTTAAACAAAAAAACAGTACTTTCACATTACAACACTAGGCGGTTGGAAATACCGTGTATTCACGCTCGCACAGTCTGGCTCGGTTCGGTCCGCCGTCTGTGATGGCCGTAAAGGCCCGATAAATCAGGAAAATATGAAAGTACAGAGCATGCAATGAGCGCAAACGAATGGCAAGGCTGAGCCGACATTGTTCGGGTCCTAGTGATGATATTGGATATTTTTATATTTAGCAATAAGTATATCCTGTAATATATACCTATAAAGTTAATATACTTTCAATCTATACACTGTGCGTTTTATTTTGATTACCTAGAAGTATATAAGAGATGCTTTTTTTCTTATGTTTTGGCTCCACACTTTGTGTATTTAGCCAGTGTCAAGTATTGTAATATTGCAAGTAATGACAAATATTTCACAATAATAAATAAAATAAGTCTCATAGTCTAAGTCAAGCAAAGTAAGTCACAGTCACGTCCACATCATGTCCCAGTAAAGTTGTGAAGACTTTACTAGAAGTTTCTATGGAGTTTTGGAAACGAAGACACGAAGACTCACGTTTCACAACATTATACTATTCACCAACACTCGTGCACGTTCACGAACACTCAATGGATAAAAATCTACCATTTTTATACATTAACAATCGATAAAACACAAGTTTTGGAAAATAATAGAATGACGCAACATGACTTCTTCACGTTCCCGGCAAAATTCTTCAAAAAAGAGAAACTTTGACTTGATAAGGTTTGATTCAAGATTTATATAAAAAGCCTTTATGTTTCATGATGTCTTAGTACTAAAGGTTGACTAAATGTCTCTGTTTGTTAAGAAAAATGCAACGTAGCCATTTTATTTAAAAATATATGTCACATAGTTCCACTTCAGCTTCGGTGACCGGCACGTGTTGGGTTTTTGTTAATAAAATCACCTTAGTTTGCTCTGTTCTCTAATTTTATTATAAAAAAATACTTTTGCTTACATCTACCTAAAGTAATAGGAATATCACTTTACAAGTACAAAAAATACTTTTATACATACCTACATACATTTGTACACGTTGTAAAACTTTATACTCATACCCTGTATTTGTTTCATACAATCTTCACAGCATCACGCTAGGTACTGTCATATCACTAAACTAAACATAGCAAATACCTAAACGTCTCAAAAGATCTTAGATCTTACACAAAATTACTTTTATTTATTCCATACATTTGATTTTTCTGGTTATCCTAACTAATATTATAATTCAGAGGAATAGCCGCAGTCGTATCAAGACCAATAAAGCTTCGAGGTTTAAAAATTAATACGTTAGTCTCGAGGAAAAACTTCGCGTGCGCGATTCAGAACTCCCTACATTACAACTGTCAGTCCATACAAAACGTCAAAAAAAACACAAAAATGGATCAACGCCATCTAGCGTACTATAGGAAGTAACTTTGTCTCTCTGTCTGGATGTTTGTCGCTTTATCAATGGTTAAACGGTTGAACGGATCTGGATAAAATTTGATAGCGAGTGACTATATATCACAAAGACAGACATGGGATACTTTTTTTACGTCCACGCGAACGAAGTCGCGGGTAACAACTAGTAAGGAAATAATTGAGTTACTCGGACTCATCAAAACTCCCGCTCCCGCATTCGACCGGCGGCGCGGCGGTAGGCGGACGAAATTATGATAATTCCAAACGACAACGCAGTAAACCTTTGGACGTAATGAATCGCGCAATCAAAGTGTTTACTTATTACCTTCTTACCTTATTATCCTTTCTATAAGTTTTGAATGAGCCTACCGCTTACAAAACAGTGCATTATAGTTACCACTGATTGTACTTCTAGGATCCTATAATATACACTAGTGATTGTGCATGTTTGATTTAATATTGTCTTAATAAAGATATTTTGAAATTAAAAAAAAAAAAAACAAAGTGTTTCCGTAATTTTTGAGAATCCATGCCAAGGGTTAAACATAAACTTTATTCGACTCATATTGACTTCTAGATAATGCTATCATAATAATCCTTAAAAAAAGAGGCGTCGCCTACACTCGTCTTTGGCGCTGGGTTCAGTTTTTTTGTCACTACGCTGACGTTCAAAGGACTAACAGTAAATCAGACCAACTACAATTATACATAGTAAGTAGATTGATTTATTACGCAGTTGCCTAAACTTCGTAAGTATTACGCATCAGTCATAACCATCCTAGTATTATGTCCGTCATATCGGTGTCTTGTAAGTGGCGGGAGGCGATGTGTAGTGGTTGTGAGGCGCCTTCAAAGGTCGCTCGTAGCTCTCGCCGCGAGTCCAGTTGCGCTTAGCCCTGGGGTAGTAGTCATTTTGAAAATGGAGCTATTTTAAGTTTAGGTCAGTAATGAACCGGTCAATGTGGTTTGAATTTTTTTGGTATTGTGTAGATTCGCCATTACTTTCTTACGGGATCGCGTCTCACTTTTAAACTTCTGTATTTGGATAGGAAACTTATTGACGAACAAAAAATGTCCGATAACAAAACGTGTCATGGATATAATTGAACTGGATTGTAAAGTGATTTTGAAATATTTTGTTTGAAAACCTCTGTGAAGTTTCACTGTGCAAAGCGATTTAAAAAAAAATGGCGTATTGGAATAATGCCAACCCCCAGACAAAAAAAATTCAAACTCCTTTGATGTGAAAATCCACCGGAGCTGGGCTAGCAGTCATGCAAAGTATTCTGTTTTAAAGAAATTCGAAATAATCAAAGTACGACCGAACTACACTACACGTGTATTTTACGTGTGCTAAAAATGGTAAAGGTGGATTTTCAGACATAATAGCGTCCATAGCTGAGTCCATACCGAAGAGAAGTGGGACGTGGTGTCATGGTGTGTATTTGGTAGGAGTATCTAACCTGAGGATCATCCTCAAGTATTTGTGCGGTCGGGGAGTGGGCGGAGGCTCGTCGTCCAGTTCCAGCGACAAGTACTCGTCAGCGGAGGCCGAGTTGAGCAGGTCGTCGAGCCGCGCGTGCAGCTCCGCGAACGTGGGCCGGTCGCGGGGCCGCGCCGCCCAGCACGACCGCATCAACTCGTACCTGGAATATGCACCACACTATAATACTGCTAACGGACATAGATTTGATAGATTGTAGTGGTAGGAATCTTTTATAGACTATACCTAGGGAAGTACCACACATTTGCCTGTTGTTCAAACGCCAAGCAGTAGTGTGCAAACATCACTAAAGTCTTAACTAGCCGACTACCCAAACAGTATGGTAAGTAATGTTTTTGAATGTGTGTAAGTGTATTTCAGGAGTTTTGGCGGGAACGTGAAGAATTCATGTCGCGTCATTTTATTATTTTCCAAAACTTGTGTTATTTCGAGTGTTAATGTGTGAAAACGGTGAATTTTTACCCGTTAAGTGTTCGTGTACATGCACGAGTGTTGGTGAATGGTATAATGTCGTGAAACGTGAATATTCGTGTTGTTTCCAAAACTCCATAGAAGGCTCTAGTAAAGTTTTCACCACCTTACTGGGGCATGACTTGGACTTGACCGTGACTTGCTATGCTCGACTTTGACCATGACTATGACTTATTTGATAATATCTAGCAAAACTTGAGAATATATATGGATACTTGACACTGGCAAATGCATAAGACGTGCGACGCCAAAATCTTCTTAGGAGGAAAAAGAAAAAAAAAAAAAAAAAGTGTATTTCAATATAATCCTCCTATCCTATAGTATAAAAGACTTGACCCATTGTGATGAGTGAGGAGTCGTTCGAGTCGTTTTTTTTTTAAATATATTAGGTGGCGAACATGCGACGGGCCTCCTGATGGTAAGTGGTCACCGCCGCCTATGGACACTTCCAGTACCAGGGGCATTGTCAGTGCTTGCCTACCTTTGAGGGCTCTATTCACCTTTCGTTTGAAGCAGTCTACATTATATTTATATACATTACATTACATTAATTTAAAAAATAGTAGTTGTTTAGTATATATTTAAGGTACGTACAGCTGGCCGCTGCAGTTGGGCGGGCGCGGCATGCGGTACCCGGCGCGCAGCAGGCGCGGCAGGCGCGCCGCCGCCACGCCCGCGTACGGCGCGCCGCCCACCGTCGCCACCTCCCACACCACCACGCCGAACGACCATCTGCCGCAACGAACACCGAGCTACACTCACACCACTCCTTGCTTCTCCTACTCACGACATGCGGACGTCCACAAGAGCTAGCCTGCTCCCGCCCTCATAAACGTGAAGTTATTAGAGGCCTGGGAAATGATCGAGAGGACCCCGGTAACCACCATAATTCCCGATCTTGGCAGGTGGCTTGGGGATCGCAGAACGCTCACTGTTTATTTAGAGGACGTTGACATAATAGCATAAGAATAATAAAAGATCTGAGTTTTTTTTCTAGATCTACTGTACATATTACTTAGTTAAAATGTTAGTGAAATAGTTCGCCAAGTAAGCAAAAATCAAGTGTACTCACACATCACTCTGCGTCGTGTAAATCCTTCTCGTCAAAGACTCCAACGCCATCCACTTAACTGGCATCTTCCCATTACCCTTCTGTTTATATTGATTCTCTTCATACACATCCCTCGAAAGTCCAAAGTCCGCTATCTTCAACGTCCTGTCTCCCGTCACCAATACATTCCTAGCTGCTAAATCTCTGTGGACGACTTTGTTCAGTGATAAAAACTCCATTCCCATTGCAATCTGCCTGCAGAAAGACAGCAGGTCCAAGGAAGTCAGCTCAGTGTCGCAGACTCCTTGCAGATCGTAGAGCTTGTTGACGACCAATCTAGAATGCTCCTGCGGCATATTGCATTTGAACAGGTCGTTGCGATAGTCTGAAGTATTAATGTTATTGTTGTAGTAGTTTGCGTTGCGTTTTGACACCATGATGTCCCACGAACACCTAGAAGAAAGTAGCCATTATAGGTGCTTTATAATTAGGATAATTGCTGATCGCCATCAGGAAGTAAAATGCCATGCTATCTACTAACGGTAAGTAACGGTTGTACTACGGGTGGTATGTGGTTCCACGGATGGCAATGTTACCTGAGGAAGTTGAGTAGGTCCCCGCGGCTGCAGTACTCGGCGACGATGGCGGGCTGTCGCGTGGAACAGCATCCGACCAGGCTCACCACGTGAGGGTGAACGCCCACGCTCTTCATCACCTCCATCTCCACTCGGAAAGCGCGCATCTCTTCCATAGACGGAAAATCTGGAAGGAAAGTTAAGGTGGCATTGCATAATGGGCAAACAGTACCCATATTAGCAAAGTGGCAATGGGCTGGCTATATCTGTAGAACTGGCAAATGCGGGCTGAGACTGCGTACGTATCTGCAAACGCAGAGCAGAGCGTTATTTGGCGAGGTGGATACACGATTTACGAAAATTGGATATGTGATTAATGGAGCGTAAAGCGGAAGATTCCGTGAAGTGGTGTCTTTTAGAAGAGTCCAACCAGCAATTTTAGACAAATGAGACATAGCTAGGTTGATGAGAATACATCGACAATCTAGCCTTTCAAAACTGACTTCCACGTCGTTTAGGGTGGACGACCTTTTTGACGCGTCCTAACTGGCAGCTATTCCTATACGTGCTATTGCTGCACGGGTGGTGTAGATACTCTCTTTCTATACCTTTGAGCATTTTGATGGCGACTTCCTTTCCGAGCGGCGCGAGCGTGCCCCGGCGCACGACTCCGAAGGCGCCTTCGCCGATCACTTCGTGCAGCTTCATCCGCTCCGGCTTGATTTCCCACGAGTCTGCTATTGGGGGCTCCACGCGGGCTGTCTCCACATGCGACGTGTCTAATGGCTTGGTGTCTATACTTGGCTGAATAATGGTAATCAACATTAGTCGTAAATTGCTTAAGTCGTGGTAAAGTGAAAGTAAATCCTAGGTCTTGCATATCTAGGGAACCTTGGGAATTAATAATACGAAAGCATTTTTTTGCATGCGTAAATGAATATGGGAAGAACCCACCAGTAGAATAAAGCAACAGAAATCGAATAACTTTGCTATCGATACGGCCGTCGGGTAGCAAAATGTGTGGCCGTCACTGGTGAACTGGACTCGATGAGCGCTGGGTCGAGAGTGATAGTTTGCCACTTACTACACACACTACTAGGTACTTATAACAAGGGAGATCCATAGAGTTATATTGTACAGGGAGAGTGTTATTATCTGCTGGCAAGTAAGGAAGGCTTGAGATGATAAAGGTACCTTTGGCTTGACCCTCGGTATGATGGTCGCACGACAGCAGCGCAGCCAGTAGAGCGCGGCTGCCAGCGCGGCCGCGGCCCAGGTGCCGCCCGCCGCCACCGCCCAACGATACACGCCCGCGCCCGCGCCCGTCACCGTGCGGCCTGTCCACCACTGATACTATTACTTCACGACGCTATCTAGCTATTCAGTATGAGAACTCAGCACATTTCCCTTATGCAAGTGGCCTAGTGGCGAAACCTTCACCAATGAGCCACTTGTATAATAGGCCGAAATGTCGTTACCTCTTAGTCTTAGTTAATAGTTTGCAGTTCCACATCCAAACTAAGTGCGTTAACATTAAACAAGGTAGATCAGATCGCAGGTTTGTAGCGATGATAGCTCACTAGTTGACGCGATCGGATCGCACGCTGTAGTTCGCACGCGGCGCGGGTTCAAATCCCAGCAATGAATTTGAGCTATCGGTGAAGGAAAACATCGTGAGGAAACCATTGCTTTGCGATAGGGTTTCTTGTGGTACTTGGCTGGCTAGCTACCATTCTTGTTCCATTAGTCTACATTGGAATTAAAGCAAGAAAAAGAAGTAAAGTAAGACTCAGTGAAATAAATGAGTATATTTAAAGAACTAACCTAACCCAACTACAAAAATTTAGTCTAAATCAATCCTGGCATAAAGAGGAATCCAACGATACCGCACTCGTCAAAATTGGTCAAGCCGTTTAGGCTACAGCAAGTAATATTCCCATATTACTAGGTATACATATTTACATAAATACTAACACCCCAAAATCATTACCCTCTTCCTTGGGCAGTCGGGTAAAAAGTGATTTTTACCAACTTTGTCAGTGAATTTTATCTTTTTCATCTTTATTTTTTTGTTAAATTATTTAGACTAGCCTTGTGGCTCAGTGGTTGGATTTCCGCCTTCTGATATATAGTTTGTGGGTTCGAATCCCACCCAGGAAAAACATTTGTGTAATGAACATGGATGTTTGTTCTTTGTCTGGGTGTTTCTAAATATTCTGTGTATGTATCTACAAAAAAAATGTATGTATTATATCGTTGCTGTTTTCTGATTCCAATACTTATGGGCTAGACGGCGCTGTGTGTGAAAAACGTCCACCAATATTGTCCACCAAGGTAAGATATACTATAAAAGAACGCCACTCACTCGGAAACTGCGCGCGGCCGCTGTTGAGCGCCACCTCGTATCCCAGTATGGCGAATACGGTCACGTTATAGAAGCCGGTGCCCGTCACTCCTCTCAGCTCGGCTTCTGTGGCGTTCTGGAAGCAATACGCATTATGAACATATCTATTCAAATCATAGAGTCAATAACTTGCGAACAACCCTCAGCAAGGGCCCTGGGATCCTATTCCTGTGCGCTACAGATTATCTCGGTCACTCTCACTCCCATTTAATTTTAAATGAGAGAGACAGTGATCGAGATAATCTCGAGCGCACAGGATTAGGGTCCCTGGGGAGCCACAGTCAAAACTAAACTCAAATGGCGCCACCATCGCTGCTGCTTGTCATTAGTCTGATTGCTTCACAGATGAATTCAGTTCTATTCATCTGTGGATTGCTTCCACTTGTATGAGCACTTCGAGCTTCATATCTTAGCTGCCTCCTTGATTATGGAGCTTCTAGCTTCGAAAATAAGAAAAGCGAATGTACTGCGTGTTTTCGAAAGTTTTTACATTGATGTTTCAAGTCAAGAAACAATTTTTAATTTTTATTAAGTAAGGTATAGTAACTTTAGGTACTGTTATTATATTATACGTGTTAATATGAACTAAGTAATACCCATACTAAATTCATTGTTTATTTACTTGAATTTAGTCTGGGTATTACTTAGTTCATATTAACACGTATAAATATAATAACAGTACCTAAATTTACTTAAAAAAAATTTCCTCTTCTGTGCTTTTGACAGTGAAACAACACCAGCGATAATGCGACACCCAGCGAGATAAATAAACAGTGAGTCTCCCCAGAAAGTTTTTTTTAGATGTTTTTTTAGTTTAAGTTTATTAATTCGTTTTCATAAAAACGCGTCGTTATAATTTTCCTTCTAGATAACAAGTTTGCATGCGTTTTGAGTGAAGGATACCGTGTACTGAATCGTACCGCGTACGCGGTCAATTCGCTCGTATAGGATAATAAATAGCGGCGCCCCGCGATTTCACCCGCTATTCTACAGGAACCGAATATTTTAATATAAAGTAGCCTTTGTGCTAATCGAGGGTGTAAGCTGCCTCCACACCAAATTTCATTTTAATCCGTTCAGCCTTTACAGAGTTGAACGGGAACAAACACACTAAACACACTTACATACTTATATACATACAAACTTTTTATAATATTAGTGTGATTGACGGGTCCAAAACTTCGTGGTTTCAAAGGTGGTTTCATTGGGGCCGCTCGCCCCCGGCTCGATATGATGTATACAGTATGACGCCATCAGCCCACAGCGTGCCATTGTACCCAGGTGTTACTGGCGATTTGTGTCATGCCACGTGCTACGCCGTGCTTGGGTAACTTACCCCCGGCACGACGGTAGAAATAGGGTTATCGGCCCACAGCGTGACATTATACGTATCAGGCGTTACTAGTGGCTGGGGCCACCACACGTACACCGTCCATTCATCGCCGTCCTCCACAGCCTCTAGGTAAACTTCTTCAACCCAATTCAATTCTGGTTTTTTTACTGAAATGAAAATGACAGCGTAAGTAAACTATTTGTCTTCTATGCTATCGGTTGGTATCTCACCCGTTATAACTCTATACATTCATATAATATCTACATCGATGGTCCATTTATGGTCCACGTAGTCTGAAGCCATTCGGAAAGGATTTGATTCAAAATCTAAACGTCATCCTGACTGTAGATGATGCAGACGGTGACTGTATAGATCTTAATCGAAACTTTTCCGATTGGGCAGCAGGTTCCATCCTTGATCAACATTGATATGAACACCATTCTGTTGTCCTATTCTTTAAAATATTGACATCTCTAAAAGTATGTCTGGCTTTTAAATTCGAATCTATAAGACAAGAACAGGTACACTTTTAGTCCTGTGAAAAATGTAGTTTAGAGAATTATTTACTTATCTCAGAGATTTTTGTTATTTGATTAAATGTAGTTTTGCGTTTGACCACAGCCCCGGTACATCAGGATTGACGTCAAAAAGGTTCAAATAAATCTTGCTGCTGGCACCATCTGAATTATGATGACTCAATGAATAAGTAGTGATTTCTAGTCGCTTCTTCTCCAGTTTACCAAGATAACCTACTAACCTTCGAACACCTCTTGGTTTTTATACGGCGGAGTGTGGAAGTTAAACTCAGTGTCTCCGTACAAGCCTTTTAACTTGACGGTACAAGAATCATTTTCAGGTAGTTTTTCAATTTCCATCCTTGGTGGTGAACCGGGCTGGAAGCAAAACATTTTAGCCTACATTTACACACTAACAATAGTAAACTCTTACTGTCATGCCAGGGCTGGCGTGACAGACATCACAATTTTAATTGTTTTCTATTTTAACATTGGCCCTGCAGATACCCTAATTTAGGAGCGCTGGCGTGACAGTGTCCTCACGTACACAGTTATCGGCAGCGCTGTCGTAGCAGTGGCCTCGCATACACAGCAATTGGCAGCACTAGCGAGGATTCATCTTCGCATACATAGCTATTAACGACAAGAACAGTACCCCTAGCACTAAGTCACACACAATACAGTCATCAACCGTCCAATCTCAAGCGCAATGAATTACTTCGTCCAGCGCCCAGTGTCGAGAGTTTTATTTGAAATAGTTTTTTTTTTGCATGCGCAATAAACTGCTTTTATTGTCTTTGGTTGGCTAGAATTATCTTAAGTGTAGGCTTTCTTACCCATATTTTCATTGTGGGATAAAAATACAAAGGGGATGTTTGGCAGTAAGTGTCCAGTTCAAAGCATGCATCCAATTCTGAAAAGAAATATAAAATTAGGAATTCTAGATAGCTCTAGTTATCAAAATTGCGATTTACTTATCAAAAAATGTAGTCGAATTTTCTGAAAAATCACAAGATTTCTTCCGGGGCAGGGAACCTAAGTACTAGTACTACTTTAACTATAGTTCAAAGTTTTTTATTCATAATGTTACTTGCATGAAGTTCCATACATTATTAAAAAATAATGCTTCGTAGCTAATAATAGCTAATGTACAAATTCAACAATCACATCATTTAAAAAATATTATTTTTCCGCCCCAACCACAGATAAATAGAACGATGGGAACGATTTGTCTCACTTCGCGCACCCCGTGCTTTCCTCAAACTTTGGTGATTTTGGGTCGGAACCACAGATCGCACTCTAGATTTTGCATTCAAGACGCTCGAAGAGCACCACGCATCAGTCTAAATACACTTATACGAAATTACTCCTATTGTTAGATTGTTAGGCGCGAGTAGGCGTAACCTTGAGATAGCCATTGAGAACGCTTGGTCGCACTCCCCGAGACCCGCGCCTTCCTCAAACTTTGTTAACTTTTTGTAGGAACAACGAATCTCGTAATGCGATATCTAGTGTGATCTGTGGTCGGAACGACCCACGTGACGAGGAATCTGTACCTTACATCTGTGGCCCCAAATTGTTATACATAGGTAATAAACTAAAGTAATAGTAAAATTTAAACGTTTCCAATTTAGTTTAGTTGACTTTTGTTAAATGTGAATGTAATTTGTTACTTCCTAATCCTAATCCTAACTTTCTAACTAATATTATAAATGCGAAAGTAACTCTGTCTCTCTGTCTGGGTGTTTGTCGCGTTTTCACGGCTAAACGGCTGAACGGATCGACCTAAATATTTGCATATACAGGGTTATAAGAAAAGGGTATGCTAAGCCCAAAGGGGCTCATGGTACTCATGATTGTGAACAACTTTTACTAAGAGACCAACCCTATAATCGAGAAAAAAATCAGCTGTTTTATAGAAAAACATCAATGATACTCGATAAAATTTATGAAACGGCTGTTTTTTTTTACGATTTCGGTGTTGGTCCCATAGTAAAAGTTGTTCATGATGAGTACTATGAGCCCTTTTCGGGTTAGCATACCTTTTCCTTATAACCCTATATATAGCTTAAGGATCGGCGACAGACGTAAGCTACTTTTTTTTAAGGTTCACGCAAACGAAGTCGCGGTTGATAACTAGTAATAAAGAAAAACTTACCGCCAGTACGATTCCAAGTGAACAGTCCATCGATCGAGTTACTCGTCGTGTTAAACTCGACTTGTACGCTGTAGTTTCTCGCTGGGGCCTCCCATTCCTGGATAATAATCTCCCGGTGCCAGACGCGCGGCGTACCGTTCTCATCTAACACGGTGGAGTATGCCGAGTAGTTGGTGCCTGGAGATAGCACCAGTCCGTCAGTGTACTTGCTGTTTGGACTCACGATGTTGTAGTTTACCTGGAAATTAAGATTTCCTTTTCAGATTTTGTAATAAAGGGCAATACTTACAGCGGAATTACTGAAAATAAAGATTTTACATCTAATATCTTCGACCAAAGAAAAAAGGAACGGACGGCCGTAATCACACAACTTCCTCAAAAATAACCGGACTCAGGCTTCAATACGGAATTAATAGTAGGTATGTGTAGTACATTTGTCACAAAAAAGAGATAGCGAATATATTATCATAATATAATATTTTTGCGGATATTTGGGTCGCATGTATTGATGAACGTACGTCTCGCACTTTTTACAGACTGATAGCGACTGAAGCAAGGTGAGCGCCGGCGCTCACTTTAAAGTCTTCAAAATTATTTTATTTGGGCCCGTCTATTCATCTTACTTTGGTCGAAGTCTAATATCTTATATAAGGGTGACGATTGCAGTATATTGCTGCACGGGGTTTTAAACTATGTTGAAGTTTAATATTCTGGACATTAAACTGTATTGGGCAAGCGAGTCGCCTACCATCGGGCGAACGAATAGCTCGACCCATAAGTCAGTATCATTTATTTTTTTAAACTGCTCTGTGTCTAGGTGTTAGTTGATGTATTCCGTGGTATCATCGACCCGGAATCCTAGTGGGGAGCTATTATACAATGACGCCCATCGGCAAGTGACCGCCCGAAAAGGGCTTATAGTACTCATCATTATGAACAACTTTTACTACGGAACCAACCCTGTCGAGTATCATTGATATTTTTGTCAATACATTACCCATACAATTTGTCGAGTGTCATTGACATTCATCTATGGAACAGCAGATTAATTTTTCTCGATATCAGGGTTGGTCCATAGTAAAAGTTGTTCATAATGATGAGTACTTATACAAGCACTTTTCAGATGGTCACTTGCCGATGGGCGACATTGTATGTTCAACGATAAGCTTATTAGCAAAAATATACAAAATTTCGTTTCACTGTAGTATTATCTATTGTAAGTGCCCGCATTCGTATGAGTAATCACCTACAATACTACGCATTGCAAAAATAGCTACTCGAATATCTCAACGGAAATTGCACTTTTTTTAGGGCAGTATTCTTTGAAACATTACTGCAAAACGGAGCACGACTCACGTTACGAATTGAATTCGAAAAAGCGTTATTCTTTTTTTAGCACAGTAAAATGCACGAAAATATCTAAACAAATAAACAATATAACAGCAACAGAAAAACAAAACCAACATCATCACTTATTCCGTTATATCTAGCAACATTCAATGGCAGTTGATGCGTCAACTGCGTCATTCACGCCATTAATATTGCCATGTCGCCATTGCAATGAACTCTACTCAGGTACTGAGCTCTACTTATGTAGGTGACATGCCACTTATTAAAATAATTTTCAATCCCTTTATTAGCGTTCTTTTAAACCAGCAGGTAATTCTAAAATCATGTGCAATAAACCCACAAAGTTGTGCAAACCACGGAAATACCCAATACGGTAGAGTAAGATCCCTTTGTGGGCCAAATATCGACAGAACTCAAGTAAATAAAAAAATACACCTTTGTATGTACTCACGCTGTAAGGGTCATCGTCATTGGGGTGCGGGACTAACAGCACTAACTGGTAGTTGTCAGCGGGCATCACCTCCAGCGTGACGCCAGTAGCCGACCGACATCGCACCTTGACACCAGTTACATCCCGATCTGCGTCACATCAGATATCGTTGAGAATACATGGGACGCTCTTGGATCTCCAAGCACGTTGCGCCTTTGGGCACATAAAGCCTAGGCCCTACATGCTGACGGTGCCCAGTTGCTCAGAACAACGTTCGCCGTTTGATTAGTATAACTGATAACTGTGACCAGCCACATAATATTGCTGCGCCCTTATTTACAGGGTATATGTCATAATGTAAGCTAAAACGTAGTTTTAGAAGAATAATATATACATATATGCAATAAAGAAAGAATAAAAAAAAAAAAAAAAAAAGAATAGGAATATATAGTGTAATCTGTTACGACATCGCTTTTCAAAAAGTTCCGTGGAGACTTTTTCTAATACGCCCCATGGGTCTTGAGTCCTAAGGCCTCGCTACATGGCCTGACCTGACAGCGTTTGAAAGAGATGGCTACACATAAGTTTCTGGGGGAGCGAAAGAGAGAAGCTATAACCTTAATAGTTTGTTTCTTTTGCTCCCGTGAAATTCAAATCTAATTGTCTCTTTCACGCGATTTCAGGTCAGGCCATGTGTAGACACCCTTAAATCTGTCCCGGTCTACATTGAACGGTATTATAAAGTTACTCTCACCCATATTCCATCCAAAGTCATTTTTGCATTTGTTCATCGCGTCCTGCAAAAAAGCAAAAAAAATAAGTAAACGTTAAATTTTACCGTATATTTGCACCTGATGATGATAATTAAATATATTTATACCTTTTTAAGCAATGATTAAATTAAATGAAGAACTTAGTTTTAAGGGAATTTATAAAGCGTTGTTGATATTTATTGTAGGCTTCTAAGTATTTCGTTTCGATATTATAGTAATATCGAGTTACTATATCAAGGATATTTACCGTTACGATTTTTTAGTTCCCGATATTTTGGCACAGTTGCATGCGCCATGTTCATTGTTCACGGATAGACTAAAAGTGATAAGACTCAACAAAAGTAAAAATCGTTGTAAATATCTCGTGAGTACTAATAGTAATGTAGTAAAAAACCGCGAAGGTTTAAAAGAGTAAGTAACTCAATAACTTCTCAGTTGAGTTTTCTTAATCAATGAAATGTTTTTTTCTTCTCATTATATTTGATACAGCAATTAAAAATGTTTATTATCAGTTAAATACTGCCAATCTGATACAGTCAATCAACAGTCTCAGAGCAATCCAGACAGGGGCTAGAACAGTAATTCCCTCCATTTAATTTAATTTAAAAACTGTTTTTTAGTTTATCTAATATTTTACTACTTTTTAGTGTATTGTTTTTGGGGTGTATGTAAGTATGAATTATGATGTATCTATATGTGTTCGTATGTTAGGTACGTCATCACAACAAAAACTTGACCGATTTTGACGGGTGAAGTGTCGTAGGATGTCATTATATCCGGAGTGTCATAGGCATTTTGCAATCGGGTTTCTTCTTGGACGAAACAGTGATGCTAAATCCATGGGTTTCTTTCTTGTATCTATGTAGAGTGCAACAAGAAGGCACAATAGATCTGCACAGGTACCTGACTTCTTATCCGCATACCTTTAATGAAATTTGGCGACAAAAAGTGGAGTAGTCCACAAATAGCTCAAGTGTTATCCATGCTGTATACAGATTGATTATCTGCGTTATAGTAATGAGTGGGCACTTGTGGGACTCAATGTTCGGCTATTGATTTCGATAGACTCTATCAGATATAGACTGATTATCGGCACAGACTTCTAAATCCAAAAGACGGATCATATACGTATAATCCCCTTTCATTAATATAGTACGCTAAAAAAAACTGCTAAGCATAAACTCCTAATTGGATAGCCAATGAATGGCCTGGGGCTCCATTTTTGAATCGCTCGTATGAAATTTACATATATGGTCGCGCAGCGGCGGCTGAAACTAACAATCATCGCTATATGGATTTCACGGTATGAGCCGTCCGATCGTTGCCGCGGATTGCAGGCACAATCGTAACACGATGTATTACTTTATTCTACGCATCGCAGAAGATTACTACCCGAAGGCCCCAGAAGGAAGGTAATATTTTTGGGGTGTATAGAAATATGTAAGTAGGTAAGTATGTTTGTGTGATACTATATTTCCGCCTGTAGCCAAAACAGCTTGACTGATTTTGAAGAGTGAGGTCTCGTAGGATTCTTCTTTGCTTCCGGACTCCGGAGTGACAAAGGCTACAATTCTGTGTTCGGGTATTTTGTTTTTCTTTGAATAATATTATTTTATAGCTTTTTTCGGCATGCTCTATCTACTGAGTTGTTGTCAGTGACTGTAGTTGAGGGTCGACGATGTCATGTTATCCCTGATAAGGACAGATCACTGACAACGTAGGTAGTTAATGACGTGCTGTTAACGTCCTCTGAATCGGGCGGGATCATTCCATCTCACTTGAAATCCACGATTTTTCTTAACGATTTGGGAAAAATATTATTTTGATGGTATGCTTCCAAGCCCGCCACTGACTTAGAAGGCCACCACCTTCACCATTGTCATAGTTAAACGCGATCGTGAGTGAAGTACCTATCATGTTTTAGAAAATTCAAACGATTGGGGTAAAAAATGTCTAGCAAGTCGAAAATTATTAAAAAACACCGATCGACGGGATTGGAATAACCTTTTCACCGATCTGAAAACACGAAGCCACAGGAAGCTCGATGAAAACACTTTAAAATAAAGATTTTTTTTTGTAGAGGCAGGATTTTTTTGCAGAATCCGCCTGGATAAGTATTTTTTTACTTTAACAGTTATTCAACCGCCAAACAGTTAAGTAGTGTCTAAGCATTATATTTTTCCAGATTGAAGGGCAATGTTGCCAGCTGGACGTAAAGAGGTTTAACATCTAACATCTCCAGATAACGAGCGAATTTCCTTGCCGAGCATGTTATTGAATTGTTGAAACGTTAACACTCTGGGTCTGAACTAATTTTATAGGCAAGAGTGACGCTAACTTGCTCGCGTCATTCAGTCATAGTAACATAAAAAAAAAACTTTCTAGTCGTAATTTACGTAAGTACCTGCTTTAGTAGAATCGGTACCTATGTGGTACCCTGCGGTTATCGATCAAATATATTACTTACTTGGAACTTACCTTACCTAACCATTCCACAGGTCCACAGTTATTCCCATTCCCAAATTATGAAATGAAATCATAATTTCAGCTTTAACTGAATTAAATGTAGGTATGTAAGCAATCTATGGAACTGTCAAAAATAACCAATATGTAGTGTCTTTCCGCTGTAACAACACACAAACAGCGGAAAGACACTACATATTGGTTATTTTTGACAGTTTGAAAATGAACTTCCGCAAAGTTACGCCTGAATCAATCAACTACTTAATCTATGGAAATTATTGTGGTCATATATGGATCAGAATTATTACTATAAGTACCTTGGGTTGGATTTGTTAGTACTTTTAAAAAAACTGTTAAGCTAACAAGAAAAAAAATCCCGACTGCAAAAATTTAGGTTTATTTTTTGTCGATGCCGTGCAGCCTTCACTCCAGAAAATCGGTCAAGCCATATAGGCTACATGGAGGCAATATACGAATACACAAGCATACATACTTACACGCACGTAAAAATATTACCTCCTTCTTGGCCAGTCGGTTAAAAATATTTGTATTTACTTTACTGATGCCACTGATCATTAACAAATCGGAATAGAAAAAAAAAATACGATCATGATATACCTAGTTAAAATATAATGGAACAAACGCAAACAATAACAGTAAACTAGCGAATGTAGACCAATTCAAAAAAGGAAAATAAGAATCGAATATACGGTTTTGTATAGTCAGTTAACGGTTCTCTTTATATTCATGAAATTGTCTCGCCTGATGTTTAAGTCCAGGGCCCGTACCGTGAGTTGCTTATTGTAATTATTGTTAGGCTCAGCTGGCGACGCTGCGCAATCGTATCTTATCGCGTCGCAATAATGTACGTGATCGCGCAGCATCGTCGACTGAAACTAACAATCATCGCAATAAGCACCTCACGGTACGGGCCCTGTGCATGTTTCTGAAGCACGCTTTATTGCACGTCACAAAACATGCACATTCTAAATGAAAGGGTCAAAAATAATATTGCTTCGTAGTGATTTAAGTGTTTCAAGAGTTTACGCTTGGGTTTACGTGCGGGTTTTTCGGGGGCACGGGCGCGGCATACACGCGTTTCGTTGCAGATTCAAATACGGCGGGTCACCGAATTTTTGAAATGTCTAACCCCCGAATACTGAAACATTTGTTAACTTTAAAAACAGATTAATTCTAATACTGCCTTTGTCTGGCACTAAGTAAATGACAAAGGCTGCAATAGACTCAATCTGTCGTCAAAGTTAACAAACGTTTCAGTATTCGGTGGTAAAACATCGCAAGCTTAGTTTAGTTCAGTGTCACGCTTAGAATTCCTTGATAAAGGTCACCGAATGTGATCGAAACCATAGTCGGAATAACAGCCTCAATTTAACGTGAGTATTCCCGTTTTTTTAAAACGCAAAATTGCAAGTTGTATTTTAGTTTAACAACTAGATGTTGACCGCGACTTCGTTCGCCTATATAAAAATATAATAATGAATTGCCTATGTCTGTTTCCGACCCTTAATGCTCTATGTATGCAAAAATTCAGGCCGATCCGTTCAGCCGTTAAGCCGTAATAACGCGACAAACACCCAGACAGAGAGACAGAGTTACTTTCGCATTTACAATATTAGTTAGGATACTTCCAACAATATTGTATTATTTGAATTATTGTTCGCTCTTTCCTATGTACATAAATCGACACACGTGCTCATGAAATCTCATAGAATTACAAATTTTGTTTTGTGATTTTTAAGATAAAATTTTATTTTACGCATTCATATTCCACGCTGGACACAGACTTAAATACAATTATACATTGAGAAATCGATGAACAGATTTCCTAAATAAAAAATACTATTTTTTCGTGGTCACTGATGAATTACAATGATGATGATATGATGGTGATGGTAACAAACCTTAATGTCGTGTGTTTTTTTTTTTGTTGATAATTAAAATGTAAGACTTACTTCGGAGAAGTCAAAGTACCCCGCCAAGCTCTCTACACACACACTCAGGGCGATGAAGTCTTTCTGCTCCGCACTTGCGGGTAACTTTAAGAATTTCCTTGTGCCAATAAAACGTGCACTTACACTTGCACGTAGAGATACAATAAAAAATAAATACAGCAAAAATATTTGCGTTTTTGGTGACATTTTGGAATAATTGTTTTAGTAACTAAAAGCAAATTAAAAAAAACAACAAATTAAAAACTTGTAAAACTAATATCTTTTTCAGCACCTTTAAAAATTTCATGTACTTTGTCTACAGTTCTTGAAACACGACTGTCCACTTAACTCGAGAGCAACTCAGTAAAGAGGTCAAAATATTCAAAGAAATAACAGGTCAAAATATAAATTGTCCAATAAGAGATTTTCCCGCGGAAAAGTGTTCGCGTAGTGCGGAGTCCGCGCGCGCGGCCCGCCCTTCAGTAAACAACTGCAGCGCTTGGGGCGCGGGCGCCATGAACGCCAGAAGCTTACGACAGGGGCTGCGAAGCTCCTTTCATATTTATGCCGTGCCTTCAGCGGAGGCGTAGAGCTGGCCGGTCGACCGGCCAGGCAACTACTACCTTGACATTAGGTAGATAGTCCACCCAGGTACCCCAGTAAGGAATCGAACTCACGACAAAGTCACTTGTCACTTGTATCGTTGTTATACCGAGCAGCAGATTTGGATTTTTTGTCTATTTTTACTTATTTCTATAGTAGCCGTAGTACGAATAGTAGAACTAGTTAGACTACTATAGTGTATACCTATAGCCACGCTCGCACACACTTAGACGTTCCAAAATTAAATTAGGAAATTATTAAAACAAAAAACACTCAGTTTTTTTTAGAATAACAATGTCAATGTTTTAGAGCAATCTTTATGTTATTATTTTGGCGAAGGAAAAATAAAAAAGCGTCAAAAAAAATACTTTCAGTTTTTTTTTCGATTCAGGTCACAGCCGCTCGTTGAGATCAGCTGATATCCTGACGTTATAATTATATCCTTTCACACAGAACGTCGTTCTATAGTTCCTCATTCACGGTAAAAGCTGTTAAACTATGGAATGAACTACCTACGGAAATGAACCGTTCATCTTCACTGGAAGTTTTTTAGTTTTTTAGTTTCGAGTTAAATTTCACTATCTCTCGGAATAGCTGCTGCATCGTCATGCTCACTTTATGCTTATAAATATGTATGTGTATGTATATTATTATTATTTAGATATGTTTTGCTGTAGAATTAGTAAGTAGTATATATTTATTATTTTACTATGTTTTAGTAGGTATGTTGTAAGTATATTTTTTTTTTTTAATATATTTTTTCGTGTAGCATAATCTCTTATTAATAGCACACTATACAATACAATAGAAACTTGCTTCAAAGCTTTGTTAGTTGTTCTAAAAATAACTCACATGTTTACGTTTATTTTTTTTTGTATGACTCGACAATTTATTAACTTTAAAAATGTTAAAAACGTGTGAAAGAAAGCTTAGGCCGGAAGCGCAACCTAACTCTAAACTATCTACATATCTATATATATAAGAGGCTCCAAAGCGGCTGATGAAATTATCAGGCAATCTTCCGGTTAGCCCAGCGGGTGATCCTGTGAACCGACCCGTGCGCAGCCGGTGCGGGTCGCTAGTACTAATTCATAACCACTTCATAACTCATATTATAAATTTGAATGTAACTTTGTCTCTCTCTGTTTCTCTGGCTGGGTGCTTGTCACGTTATCACGGCTAAACGGCTGAACGAATCAAGCAGAATTTTATAGACAATAGACAATTATTTATTTGTCACAAAAAAAAAAACAAAAAAAAAAGTTAAAAATAAATACATAAAACATCGTACCTATACCTACAATTTTGTTTTTTGTATACATATAGCTTAAGGGTCGGAGATGGACATAGGCCATTTTTTTTTTCGGTCCACACGAACGAAGTCGCGGGTAACACCTAGTAATATATAAAAGAACAAGCCTTTTCCTAGAATCAATGCACAGACCAACCCGCTATGATAGAGACGTGGATGTGATAGCTAGGTGAACAATATAAAAGAACGGATTTTGCGAAATACAACCTCAGAAGGGGTGAAATGGACCCCAAAGTTGGCATGAAAGAAGATTTTATATCTTCTTTCATGCTACGCCAATTAAACTGTGTGTATAATAGAAGCAAGCATAAATAAGGATGTCTCAGGATTTTTCGAAAATCAACCCCAAATGAGATGAAATGGAGTTTTGAAATTACTGTAGCCAATGCGAGCAAAGCCGTGCAGGCAAGCTAAGTAGTCTATACAATAACTAAAGTGCTCCCAACTTAACAAACAAACAGATCCTAGACAAAAACACCGTTCCTATAATAATTCATGTATGCGCCTATTAGTGATAACCGGACAAGGATCGCAAGGCGTCCGTAGAGCATTTTTTGAGCTCAAACCAAGCGTGGATCCACCAGTTCCTCTATTAGGGTTGTGGACACGATGGGATCCCTATAACCCTAATATACCTTTGACGTCACACTTTCAAGTTTAGAGTAAAAAATGTGACACTGTGATGTGCAAACAACCACACATTTACTTTTGTAATTTTGTATTAATTTACTAGTGTTATCCCCACGGCTTTGTCCATACACATGGAACTATACCTACACTGTACAAAATCTTGGTCAGAGCGTGATATATCACGCTCTGTTGTTTTATATCACGATTATGTTATTATCTTTACAAGATATATCTTGTAAGCATCTCCTTTGTAGGAATGCAATATATTGATCATGAGCGAGCTCATGCTCCGATTCGCACTTGGCCGATTTTCGGGTTCGGGCTCTGACCACAGCCTTTTTTGAGGGCTGAATCCGCCCCTGGCTTAAACATAATATAAGGCCTAATGGTGGTAGTGGGTAAAGTAATATTTTATTAAATTTAAAGTCAGCTTATAGGTAACACCCGATACTTGCCTACATCGGGTAGGAATTGCGGTTCTTGAAAGTTCAAAAACCAGTCAAGGTTTGATGCCCTGCTACCTGATACCTACATAATATCTATATTTTACCTAAATCGAATAATCTGTCTCTCGTATTCGAGAGACGGTCGCAAGCTGTGATCTTCCAAATTCTACTGGTGGGATACGGATGACGAATAGACAAATCTCAACTAGCATTATAATTCAGAGAAAAATATAGCCGCAGTCGTAGCAGGACCAATAAAGCTTCGAGATATAAAAATGTATACGTTCGGCGAGGATAAAACTTCGTTTGCGCGATTCACGACTCCCTACATTACAACTGTCAGTCGACACAAAACGTCAAAAAATGCACAAAAATGGATCAACGCCATCTAGCAGTAACAGTAACTTTGTATCTCTGTCTGGATTTTTGTCGCGTTATCACGGCTAAACAGCTGAACGGATCTTGATAAAATTTGATATAGAGTTAATGTACATCACAAAGGCGGACATAGGATACTTTTTTATGTCCACGCGAACGAAGTCGCGGGTAACAACTAGTACATTATAAGGGTATCTAATATTACCTAATCATGCTCCTTTCTAATTAGTGAAAGCTATCTATAGGTGTATTTTTTTATACAACTAGTGTACTATTTATCAACTAGCGTCGAGCCGAGCGAATCGCACGCCTAATAAAGTGTCACAGTTGCCCATAACAGTTCCATGGTACCCAGAATGTTAAAGCAGCGCAGTAATAGCCTGCGTTCGTAACTCTGCAGTAACGCTGATAACATTGCCCTCCAATTCGGAACACAGTAATGTTTGCACACGACTGCTTGGCGGTTGGATAACTGGCAAAGCTGCGGTTATTTCCCAGATGGAAATGGACCCCAAAGGAGTCCTAGCACTTCAGCATTACAGGACCAGAACCACCGGAGGGCGGGCAGCAACGTCCTCGAAGTAAATATGGTGGACACCCCAAAGGAGTCCTAGCACTTCAGCATTACCAAGAGGACCAGAACCACCGCAGGGCGGGCAGCAACGTCCTCGAAGTAAATAAGCGTTCTGCGATCCCCAAGCAATGGCCAAGACTGCACGATACCTAGACACGCTTGTTCGATTTCATCTGGTGATAAAAAAACAGGAAAACGATTCCTTGACCACTAGAAACGCTACCTACTGAACTACCAAACGCCTTCATTTTTTTCGTAGAAAATACAAATTTTACAAATAAGGAAGTTGATTCGAAAAATAACGGAGAAGACTACCTAGAGTAGAATAAGATTTATATTTTACTGTGGAAATAATTATGGTACAAAGATAATTATATTGTTATTATTTTCTTTTAATTATTATTATAAATTTGACATTGACTATTATAATTATGAGACTTAAATTCAATATTTATAACGATTTGTTAAAACAATTCTGAATTAGATGTCTTCGATCCTAGGTTTAATAGTTACATAGAAACCATAAAAGATATCCTCCATCCTAATCTTAAACGGGTATGTTCAGACACAGCAGCTGTGCTATGTCTGAACATTCCATCCCTCTCCTCTCACACACACATACTCTCTCCTTTACTCTCAAAACTCGTACACTCCTACATATATCCACCTCATGACAAATCACCTCACTCGTACACGCACGCTCCTGCACTCTCATAGTTTCATTTAAAACTACCCTACTAAAATAAAACTGTTATCATTTCTTAAGTATTGTGATGTATTAAGATCGTGTAATGTAATGTAAGTACTTTCTGTATTATGAAGAGCCTGGAGACCACGACACAGGTCACCCTAGTGTGGAATCCAGTGCACACTGTTTATCTTTAGATCCTAGTTTTTTTTGTTCAAATAAACATTATTATTATTATTATTATTATCCCACTGATAGTAATATAATAACTATATAGTTCATAGATAAATATTGTGCCGTCTTGGGGGTGCCATCTGTGAGCTCATTGCTTTGCCGATGGGTACTTTCATCGCGTTCGTCTCATTATTTTGCTTTTCTGTGTACACTGTTTTGTGTATCATAAATAAATAAATAAATTTATTATTAACAATAATAGCTAATTAATTTGATATTATTAATGTGTACTCAAAAGTGTAATTAAAATCAGTGACGTCACGTAATTAAATGAGTATTTGTATGAACCAAAAAAAATAGCAAAATCGTTTACCTACATACGAACTCTCTTCGTTAATTTTGTTGTCCGAGATGAATCGGTGATGATTCACTACTACAGGATTTCGTAGTAAGACGACATGTTACAAGTATTTGAATGAATGTCGACTCGATCACACGAGTGGAATAATAATAGGATCTACGGAAGTTAGTGAACTATGTAGATTAGACGTCCACTAAGTATATTACAAGGATGATGACATTAATAAATCACTGGTACAGTCAGGACCCAGGACTTTTAAACTAATTTTTGAGTTTTACAAGCTGGGACAAAATACGTCACACTAATATCATAAACTAGCTGCGCCCCGCGGTTTCACCCCCGACTCTATAGAAACTGAATATTTTTCCGGGATAAAATGTTTTAATGCCTATGTTTTAATCCAGGGTATAAGCTACCTTCGTACCAAATTTCATTAAAATTTTCGCATTTATAATATTAGTGTGATGCGAAAGTTTGTGTGTAGGTAAGTATGTAAGTTTGTTTGTTCCCTTTCAACTCTGTAACGGCTAAACGGATTTGAATGAAATTTTGTAATAATACAACCACTATAAATAAAACCACTGGAATGTCGCATCGGGATGATTTGATCCCTATGGTGAAGACAGATTGAACCCTGCAATGGGACCTGCAGGCCTACCACGGGCGCCGGGATAAAGTTATGTCCACCCGTTTTGTCTTCGCGTCAACGTGACAAAGTAGAATATGGATACATCCGTCTCGTTCTCGCGGGGTAAATATGGTGGACAAAATTTTATCCCGGCGCTCGTGCTAGGCCTGCAGGGATACCTTATCACCGCCACAGTCATCTATAGGTCATCAATGACGACAACAAAGTCAGCAACAAAAAAAAAACGAGTTCAACAATTGAACTGATCGATTAAATAAATGGAAAGCAGAAGTTGCCTCTACGCCCTACGCGCTCTACACGAAATAACTTCTGGTAGCGTTAGCACACCCTAAAACTACGGACAGCAGACCAACAAGAAAAAGGAAGAGGAAAATGTATTTAACTCTCTTTCTCTCTCTCTCTCTCGTTTGTTAGACGGCGGGCCTCGCGTACCATATCCGCAGGTCTGATAGACTATAAAGCACATGATCGTAGACTATGCCGTTGGTTGTACTTAAGACAAGTTAAATCAAGTTTGGTCAAGTTGAAATATTAGGTATGTCTGAGTGTTCAGTCGGTCTGTAGTATCTGATAGGTAAGTGTTCAAATATTTGGCGTATTTGTTTTACGTCATACATTCCAATTCAGTCTCCAAGAAAACGCCGCAAACAGGATTCGATACACTGCATGGCGATAGGAATGTGGACCCAACCGTCTATAATGTTCTGACAATATTTCATTAAATTGTGCAAATAGAGTACATAACTAACTGTGACATATTATGCCACAGCATAATATGTCACAGTATGCCAAAGCATAATATGCCACTCATATATGCAAAATTTCAGGTGGAGGTTCGCAATAATAATATTACTATTTTTTTAAAAATTATTATATGGAACTTACTAGTACCTACCGTAGGCTACTTACATGAAATTAATAAGAATAAAAAAAAAAAAAAAAAAAAAAAAACAAGTAAAAAAGTAGTTAGAGTGTAGAGGTTTTCAGGACAGTGTACCTATACAATACACTCTCCTGAAAACTGCATATCATTTACCAAACTATTATATCCCTATCACCACTAATATTATTAAATTAATAAATCATACCGCCGCTGAAAGTGCGGCAAGGCCTTTAACTGGTTTTTGTGCGATCCGATTGTAGCATTACCAGCTGTTAAATAAACAAATTGAGTACACTTTCTTAATGAGACCTTTCACAAGTTGCCAAATAAGCCGGTAGCTAATTATGTGCGTAATAACATAGTTCAATGTACTCTTATGACCTGGGGTGGCCACGATGGCCTTTTGGCGTGGATAAACAATCTTGTATGGGTAGTTGTCGCTCTAAGGGGGTGGCCTATGTTCAGCAATGGACGTCTTATGGCTGATGATGATCATGATGTGTAGAAGTGGTGCTTACTTTTCTTTGGACGGTGTGAACTCGAGATGATCGATTATACTAACAACAAAACAATTGGTGGGATGTTTAGGTAGTAAGTAGTCATCATCAGAGCCTTTTTTACCCGACTTTGATAATGATAGTTATGAGTTTGGCAGTCTATTTTATTCTATTTAAATACCCAAATACAGTATTGATTTCTTCAGCTGGCATATCAAGAGCAAGCAAGAGGTAGGAATAACACCTATTAAAATATTATAGAATCATTTTAGTATGTCGCACAGCTGTTTAGAATTTCGTTTAGAATGCGCATATCATAAAAAAATACACAAAACGAATAACAGATTAATATTCCGTGATATTCCACGGAATGAACACAATAAAAAAGCTGTCGACCTTACCTTTTTAAAAGTCTTCATCTTCATGAATGAACTCGCGTAGTTTAAATCAGTTGGTTCAAAAATTTATGCAGCAATATTTTGCTGCAAGCACTTCTGTTGATTTGCATAAATCTATGCATGTTATCTAGATTTCCACTGTTGAGAGATGTGGATAAGCCTGGGCGCAGATACCTGAAAAAATAACTCTTGAACGGATCTCGATTCCTGGTTCCTTAAAACCTCTGCAAAAAGAATAGAGGCATTTATCCATAGAATTATTATGAACCTACTACATACGTAGTAGATAAATAATAGTTCTGGGCTTTGATATAGGTGTTTCTCTGGTTATACAAGGTAACTTTTTTAATGGTGCGTTTTAAGTAATTTTTATCACGCAATCAGTATCGTTAATAGAACATATTTAACCAATAAGAATACCTTTTTTTTGTATTAATTAATTTATTGAACACGAAATCTCGGAAAACCTATAAAAATACGAAAATTACCTAACTACTTCTCGCTGTAGTAAGCAAGAAGAAGCGATGTAGATACCTACACATATCATAGGTGTTTATAGTACAATTCGTAGTAGTTTTTCACTACTAGTAACCGCCGCTGTCGCTGTTGCTACACAATATACATCAATAAAAATATCTTATTGCAAGATTATTTCAATTAGCTTTATACGTGGGTATTTAATAAAATAGTTCATTGTCCTGCTTTCAGAACAAAGAGGTATGGTCAGTAAGAACTACTAACCGAACAATCTACTTTCAGCCGCTGGACCCGAGCCGGCTACGAGGGGTCGATAACACTGGTCAACTTATTATTTTTAATTGCACTATTTTAATCGACAATGGTTCTTGACCGGTTATATTTTATGCTAAACCTGCAAAAGATTTAACCAAAATGTAATTAATTAATCAATCAAATACATTAATCAATCAAATACATTTTGAGAGCTGTGGATTTTGTAAAATAAAAAATGTTTCATAATGAGTACAATAATCAATTGTGCGATTAGAGCTATAGGTACGTACATATTTTTAGTATCTATATTATTTGACGATACCTTTATTTTGATAATAGTACATTAATGTCGCGGTCTGTAATGACTGTGTTGCTGGCAGCGATGATGATGGCCGAAAGCGCAGCTTAGCGCAGATCCAAGCCATCACAGCGCGGTCAGCAATGCAGCCCTTGACGGACAAGCTGGAATAAACAAATTAATTAATTAATTTACAGCGCGGAGAGCAAGGGCTGCAGCTGCAAGGATGATCAAGCTTGAAGGTCGAGAGCGTTATTAAGCTTAGCTCGAGGACGTCATCATAGCGTGGCCAGCAGTGCAGTCATTGCGGACCAAGGCTTGTATAGTGCCGTAGTATTATTATATGTTCTGTGGTAGTGCTTTACTCAAAAAATGCGAGTAATTTAAATAAAACCAGCTTAGCTTAAGAATTTAAATTTCATTTAAATTCATATTAATATTAATATACGTATTCGTATTCGACAATAATGGATTTTCAAACGAAATTGCAGCCATATTATATTATTTTTATAGCTATATTTCATATAGCTATTGCTATTGCTAGCTATTGCATTGTTGTGGCTAAAACACAGTAATGAAATTCCACACAACTTTGCTGGCGCCTATTCGAGTAGCGCGACAAGGCCGACTTTGCTCAAAGAAAGTTGTCAAAATAATGACCACATTACGAGTTTTTCTGAGTAAAAATTATATATCATTCTTGATGGTTTGACAATAACCCTGGCTTAGAGCTGGTTAGCGCATCCGCCTTATGATCTAGAGATCCTGGGTTCGGTTCCCAGACCAGCTGAGCTTTGGGTGTTAGTTGTTCATGTCTGCGTGTGTTCAATTTGGATAGTGAAAGGTTCCATGGCATCCCCGCACAGGGAATCCTAGTGGGCAGCTATGAGAGAGAAACTTACTTTAATTATAATCAATATTTTGCACAACTACAAATCAAATAGTCTGAAACTTAAACGCAAGATCTATTATGCAAACTTATCTATCCACCATGCTGGCCCAGTGCGGATTTGCGGATTCACATACGCCATCGAATTTCTTCTCTGGAAATATACAGGCTTACCGAAAAGCCAGTGGTCATCTATCCTATCCGTACGTAAGTTCCAAAGAACTCATTGGTACGGGCCCGCCCGAGATTGAACCAGCGACTCCGCGATAGCCTTAGATTCAATATTGAACGTCAACATGTCAAAACCTTTCAGCAGTGCAATGTGTCGCTTTATGAACAAAGAGGAACTTCCTCTATGCCCTGCTAACCCGTTCTCTTTATGCCCACTTTTGCTTGAAACATTGGCCTTCAATACGGAACACAATAGTTTGCACTTAGTTTGAATAACTGCTAAAATTGTGGTACTTCTCAACAGTGGCGGGCTTTGGGCGGTGCGAGCGGTGCGACTGCACCGGGCGCCATCATGTGGGGGGCGCCGAAATCGTCTGACCACTGATCGAGTAGAAACGAAATAAAAGCCAGCTGGTGAAGACGCGACATGGCAGCGGTAGCGTGGGCGACGCGGCAACGGTAGCGGAAGCGTGCGCGTTCTCCAAAACGGGATCGGAAGTTGGGTTTCGACTTTCGTCTCCCTTCGTCAAAGCGCCTACTTAAAACCCTTCACCACCCATACCTACATTTAGTTAAGACCACCACTGCTTCTCCAGGCGGCCTCTGCAGAAGAGTCCTTGTACTTCAAACATTATTAGTTTAGAGAAGAGAAACTGTATGCTATATGTGTTGACCCCAGACCATTGTAGTCACTTGATCTATGATAATAACCTGCCTAACCTAGACGTCGGTAATCATCTCCTTTGCGTCTAGACAACTAAGTAGAAAAACTTGAGGCATTTAAATTCCAAAAAAAGATCGGGCACCTCCAACACTTGGCTAGGAGAGTAGCCTAAAAGGTCAACGTTCGCATACACACGGTCCCCTTCACACTTGGTTAATTTGGACCTATTCGTCAGGTCACCTTGCCAAACCTGCGTCGTCCCGGACGCGTGAAAAAAAAGCGCTTTTTCTACATACGTTTTGACCTCGTCTGCACACAAGTTCATTGCTAACGGGCCCTGAAGGAACTGCGTCTCTGAATTGATTTGTTTTCAACTTGCATAATTATTTTTTACGGGCCATTCGAACATGCGCAGGCGCGGTCAGGAAGGATTTGTTCCAGTTGCACGTACGAATAATAAGTACTTATTCTTAGAGTTTCCCAAAAGTGGCTGAAACTAGCGCGCACCATAATTTCAGAGACATTCTTCAAACTTATGGTATATAACTTTAGTACTATTATCACTTTAATAAAAAAGTATGTAAGAATTTGGCTTAGCAGTCGGTATGCAAATAGATACAAATGTTTACTTACACATGCCGCGATTGTCGCAAATGAACAACACACAATTTTATCGTCGGCAAGCATGAAAGTGCTCAGGTAAGAAATTATTTGAATTACAAATCAATGTAATTTTAATTAGATAGGTATAGGTAGGTACTCAAATCGCAGTAAAGTTTTGCATCAACCAGGGTCGACCTCTACAGCTCCGCGGAACATTTGAGTCGCAGAACATGATCTATTAAAACTATCTAACAATATATTAATATATAATATGTTGTCGAGTGGTAGAGTGTAGGACGTAGGTATATATTATGTATGCGTCTGCTAAATATTCGATCGATCGCCGCCGAATGGTGACAAAAAACTTTGCATTTTCAAAATTGTATAATGTCCGACGGCTGTGGCGACATACGATTTATCTCTGACAGGTTATATAAAGGTAGTTTACTACACTTTGGCTACATGTCAGAGATTTCCAAAAATCTTTTCATCTGTACGTACCTACTATCAGAACTAGAGGGCCATAATCCACTGTGTTAGACTCGCTCAGGCTAAAAGATCTTAGCAAACCTCCGAATACAGAAACGTTTGTTAACTATGACGACACGTTAACTCTAAGTCTAAGTCAAGGCAAGACGAAGTCGCGCGCGTGTCTCGCTGGGCATTCCATGATAAAGATCACCGAATATGATCGAAACTATAGTCGGAATAACCGACTCAATTTAACGTGAGTATTCCCGTTTTATTAAAACAAAAAGATTAAGTCTATTGCTGCTTTTGTCATTTGCTTAGTGAAAGACAAAGGCAGTATTAGAATTAATCTTTTTGTTTTAATAAAACGGGAACGAACGTTTCAGTATTCAGGGGTTAGTCATATTGAATTAGCAAAAAAAATCGACAGTTAATTTTACGGTGAAATTTATTGGTGTAAATTATAGTGTTTTGTGTAACACATCATTCACACCCCTGTATATTGTGGAATACTTTTTCTCCTATGTATTAACGCCATTTTTTAAACGCAATTGTTTGTATTTCGGGTGATTCGTAGATCACCCGACTAACAGCATTTGTATGTGCTATTAACATTATTAATATAATAATACATAGGTAATTATTATTATATACAAGCTATATGCACCGAAACGCCAAGACCTGATGGAGTTGTACTTGCTTCGGCAGTACATAAACCTGATGGAGTAGCTAAAAACTACAGAGGAGCGAAGAGCCTCGACCAACATCTCAAGAGGCTCTCTCTAGACGGTTGGGTGAAGGGCCTGATGCAGAAGGCAGTCATCCTTGACACGGCGCGAATTGTCAGGAGCCGCACTGCAGCCCTAACCACCGTCCCGCCCGTTGAGCCCTGCGTCGCTGCCGGCAGCGATCTAAGTTTAGGTTTTTTTATAATGGTTTTGTTTTTCTTTTTATATTCATATTGTATAAAATCTAAATTTAAGAAATGGTTTAAATATCTTGACCAATAACTAGTAGTTCGCCCCGAACTGAGGCCTCGCGACGTTCTGTTTTACAAGATTTTATTTCACTTACCTAAATAATGTACACTGTTCACAATGTATAGATAGATATCTAAATGATATGTCGTTCTTCCAAATCAAAACTTATCATCGATGAGTTGACATTTAACAAAGCATGTAACAGATAGGTAATGAATGCATGGTTCCTAGGACAGTAAATGCTGATGCTGAATTTTTGATACCTAATTGGTCGTAATGTTGTGAAACGTGACTCTTCGTGTTGAAAACTCCATAGAAACCTCTAGTAGTCTCCACCACTTTACTGAGGCATGACTTAGACTTGACCGTGACTTACTTTGCTTGACTTAGACTATGAGATTTATTTTAATTGTGAAAAATTAAAATTAAAAATTAATTTTAAAATGCAATGCTCCAAGACAAGTGGGTTTTCGAGTCCGTAAAATGTTGGCTGATAACCACAGAACCTTCAGCGCCTATTGAGTTTTTTCAGGGGATAAAGCCAAGCTTGTCCATTTTCCACTGATATAAATAAAACTGTAGCCCAATATGAATCTGTAAAAACTGTGGAACTCCTGCCAGTCCAGTTTGCCTTAGCATGCATAATGTAGCGATGTTTGCCCCTAATATGGTGATAAAGCGTTGGTCTGCCGTAAGTACATATTTTTCAATAGGTATAATGCTTAGCAGAATCTGTAAACAAATCCTGGGTGTTCTGTTTAGTATTTGGAGGTCAGTCTGGTTACCTTCACAAACACAGACAATGCCATTCAAGTTTTCATCAATTTTATTTATGAGGAGCTTGTATGTTCATGGTTTCTACCATATTATTAGGTTAATGGTACATTTCATAATTTTCAATCTGTATGTTGAGAGGAGTTCAAAGCGGAGAGGCTTTTTTTACAGACACATTTTACAGAATTATACATTGTGCTTTTTAATCGGAACGGAAAAAAAACAGCAGTTTTTTTATCTGTTTAAAACTTTTCCTAATTTTGTGTAAGTAATAATTTTGTGTAACATAGAGTCGTGGTAGCTCAGTGGGAGAACGCTCGCCTCACGTTCGTGAGGTAGCGGGCTCGAACCCGGCCCGTATCAATGAGTTCTTTGGAACTTACGTACGGATATATTCCAATGGCTTTACGGTGAAGGAGAACATCGTGAGGAAACCTGCATATTCCCGGAGAAGAAATTCGATGTAGTATTTGAATCCGCCAACCCGCACTGAGCCAGTGTGGTGGATATGGCCTAATCACCCTTCGAGGCTGGCTGATATCCCAACAGTGGGATGTTTAAAGGCTGATACAGAAGTATGTATCTGAACTTCTATGTGATCGACGTGGTCCGGTAATGAGTGTAACCAGCTTATTGGCTAAGATTCATAATATAAAATTAAAAGCTTTCTATTTCTAGTGATACAAGATGTATTTACGTACATATGCTCTATTGCCCATGGACTACAGTTACCATAGAAAAAAGATTTAATTCCTTTAGGCACCTAGTGCTAATCCGGGCATATTGCAAGGCGTCGGTAGACCATTTTTTGAGCTCGAACATAAACATCTTGTATAAGGCATAATTGTGGTAGGTAAAGTAATAAAATTCAGCTTATAGTTAACAACCGATACTTGCCTACACCAGGTAGGAATTGCGGTTAATTCACATTCTTCAAAGTTCAAAAACCAGGCAAGGTTTGACGCCCTGCGTATTTAATTGTTAACTTCGATTCGATAAATTAGTGTCCTACCTACCTACCAAACATATATTATACCTAAATCGAATAAAAAACGCAAGATCCATATTAAATGGTTTAAAATAATCTGCTCGCGGTCGAAGACCTGAGCTGAACTGACAAACAGTTCCGTAAGGTATAAAAAAATATATTTTTTTAGATATTTTTTTGGTCCGAGGGCAGCGCCTCACGGCGTATTACCTTGACGTCCAGATGGCTCCGCCACAACCTTCGAATTATTTCATCATTAGAGCCTGGGTCGATGAACTCGCTCGTGATAATAGATACGTATAGACTATTTTGAATGTAATTAAATATATACGCAAAAGAATTGCGTAGATCGAATAAAGTATTTACATCCTTCAAAGGTATCGTAAAAAAGTTGCCATGCCACAGGGCTTCGTGGATCGTATAAGCACGTAGGTATGTTTGCGCAGTATATATAAGTATAGTTATTTTACAACAATCGTAATTTTGGAGCAACGTGTAATCGGGCGTTGATAAACTCCTATCAGGGAAAGTTTAGAATCGCATACCCTAGGCCTTTCTAATAACGAAGTCTACGTCTACGTAAGATATAGGCCTCAATAACTCAATAACAAAAACTATCAATCAGGCTTCTCTAGAGAATCATTTTTAGGATTCTAAATAAAATATACGTATTTATAATATATGAATAAAAGCAGGGTTGAAATGAACCCAGGTTCAGTTCAACCCTGCTTTGTTATTCACGTTTCTCGTAATGATGAATTGACACAGTTCGGTAAAAAAAAGCTTTTAATCGTTATGTCAAAGTATGTGATTAAAGAAAGCCCTGAAGTGGGAAGCTATTCTAAATTTCATGATTTCGCCACGAAGCGTGCTTACAAAACAGGCCAGCTCCTCCGAGCCGTTTCCGTTACATTTTCAACCTATTCAGGCCCCTCATGAATACATACGAAATTCAAGAATAGGTAACAAACAACGCTTTGCTTAGAGTCACCTCAAAAAACATGTCACGCCATATACAAGGAGTCGCTGATACGTAGCGCGTAATATAAATTCTTTTATCGAATAGATTTAAACTTGTGCATGTACCTCGTGCCATTATACATAAGTAGATAAGTACATACATGATTGATCACTCTTTAGTTTGGCGCCTAAATTCCGTGCAAAAAAGCGTCCGACCGACCGTGACTCCGCGCCGCAAAAAACTCGGATGGTATTGAGTATTGAACTCATGGATTCCGATACCAATCTACGGAGCTTAAAACAACGTTTTAATTATTATAATGTGTTTACTGTTCGGCAGATAAATTGATCGCGTTGCCTTTCAGTAAAGGTCGTAGATCCAGCGCGGCAAGGTCTTCGAAAAAAACCTATGCATCGCAATTTGTTTTTATTAACACAAATCAATTTTATTAACTCGTTTATTTCGTTGAATGTTTTGACGTTTATTTAATTAGCTTTAGTAAGCGTCGATTCTTGGGGTAACATATTTGTTATCTTCACAAAATCTTCCCTCAGCTATCTGCTTGAGTCTCTCAGCTCTCATTGCCTGAAAGGCAAATCATACAACTTACTTACACATAGCTTCCTTCGATTCGTTTCTACACAACGCTCATAAAAGAAGGTGACGGACATTGTTAACTGTCCCTTGAAAGTGGGAATTAGATACACCGTCACAGAGCGAAACCATCCAGTGCGGTATTTGTTGTGGGTATATTACGAGTATAAGAAAGTATTTGCGGCTAGCGAATGTAGATGAATTGTTTTGTGGCAAGCGCGGTATTGGTATTTCAATCCTAGATGCGGCCCGTGGTTTTCACGCATTTCCGGTTTTACGCGCTAAAAGTATCCTGTGTCCGTGTTAGTACGTATTTTTTTCTTCTTGTTTGAGCTTACAACTAATTACAGGCCACCAGAGCTACACTACACATGTTGCGGCCGTTGAATTGGCTCCTCGGAAGCAAGTGAGAACTTCGATTTTGTTAAAGTGGAACGCCATTATTATTATTATATTAGACATCAGTCACGTCCCGTCCGTGTCCCTCTGACCACATTGTTGTGATTTTGGCTTACAGGTCTTTGTCCATTCATCTGCCGTATGCCCGATTTTACTTTGGAATGGACGACCTTTTGTCCGACGTCAAGAATATATGTTTTGGACCGCAGTATTGAGTTCCTGGCTCGATCGATCAATATGAATTCAAGTATAGGTATCTAATGCGCTTCTTGGCTTCCTTAACTAGCTGACCCCGACTTTTGACTTTTCATCTTTATTCAGAAACTAGAAATCAAGACTGCATGTGCATTTTGAATACTTATGTGTGAATTAGATAAATCTGGCTGAGAGCACGACCATTTTGATTAATTAATCGAAAATTGAAATCTAAAAATGAAAAAATCGGAGTGTGTAATATCGCAATTTTTTTTTGTTTTTGCTTGGAAACGTCTTTCGGTGGACTGGGTGACGAAATCGGTGTCTGTACAACAGCGCCCAACGGTACAAGAAGGTGCTCAAGAAGGCGCCTCACTCGTTCTGTTGATGAGCTCTGGCGCTTGTTTGATTCAGTACAAGGAGCTCAAGCCCTTTCTAGCTGCCTCTGGCGCTGAATATTCCTGTAATTGCTGCGCATTGCCTAAAACTAGCAGTTTTTGAACGTTTGGTAGCCTGTCACCTGTTACAACTTTTTATTTCTCAACTTATGTATTTTTCTGCTTAGCTCACATTTTAGAGCATCTCAAAACGCACGCGACGGCATAAAAATAACTCTTGCAACCCTTTCCGTTGTGGAGTTATTACTAATTTTCTGATCGCGCAGATTGAATTTAGAAGCTGTTTTTCAACCCCCTATACTGAGCTGAGCTCAAAGACGCAGGCGCGCGATGTCGTAAATGTACTAACAGGCACGGTTCAGTGATCTACTTTCAGATTATATACAGCAGTTGACGATACAACCCTTGAGTCACGAGATATATTAAGCAACTTGGTGAAAACAAAAGCGTTGTATCGCTAACTCTGGCGGGACCTTAGTATAAGGGCCTTTTTAAAAAAGTTTTCATGTTAAAAATGCCTGCAGAGTGCCTGCAGAGAATAAATAGCAGTAAATCCGGTGTTGCGATGGTAAATTCGTGAGGCGTTACCCCAGCCCTAATTACGATGTCACATTAGGTAGGGGGTAGGGTCTTGAATATTTTAGTTTGAAGCCTGGCATACTTACTGTCCACCATCTTCTTCTCATAAAGGTAAGGTTAAGGTTCTCATAAAACCTAAAAGCGTATATCTTGGAACCGAGACGCTGGAGTAGATTTTGTCTTGTATTAGTGTCAGCTATCGATTCACACAGGTTTTATGAGTGGCCGCTATTTTGAAGAAAAAGCACGATGGCGGACTGTAAGGTATGCCTAAATATTCAATCCCCTTTGGATTTCGGCCTTATTGTGTAAGTCTGGTGGTAGTCCTATCTTATAATTTTTACTAAAATTAATTTATCATTAGTATGAAATGTGAAAGTCCATCTTACCCTCTGTTACCTTACATAAGTAATTGGATAGACCTTTTTAGTGAAATTTGGCAAAGATATTCTGTGCATACAATTAGGTATTGAATTAGGAAGGGTGAATGTCAAGGGTAGGCAACACTCCTGAAATTAGAGATGTCCATAAACGGCAGTGTCCACTTACCATCAGGAGGCAGATCGCTTGTTTTCCAGTAATTCCATAAAAAAATGTTAAAAAAATATGAATGATAACATCTTGTTTTAAATTATTATTACTTATAGATTATTAACTGCAGCTCTCAGCAAATGAACTATCATTTGCTGAGAGCTGCAATTAATAATTAGCAGTTTTGATTTATTTTTTAACTTACCACAAATCTCCCAAACTGCTTTTGTAATTTCTGGCACTCATAAAAGTCATCCATATAATCCTTACACTTGCGCCTCCCGCGCTCGATGCCATAGGACTCCATGCAATCCATGAGGGCCATCTCCTCGTGGCTACAGCGTCCCAGCAGCTGTTCCGATACCATGCCTCCAGTAATGTCAGTGAACGGTGATCGGAAGAATGGTGATATAGTGTTGGGCATTTTGAGGATTCTTTTTCAGTTAAATAATTTTTTATGGTAAATTAAATTTCAAAGAATTGCTGATTTATCTCCTTTTGTGATTTCCAATAATATTTGACAAATAAGCTAACAATGAAAAAGGTGACATTAATCTCTTTTTCTGACCACCACAACACAAATGAGGTTGGTATCTAATAAACCTTTGTTAGTTGGTCCTATCTTTTTTCAAATACACCAATTTTTTTTTTTTTATATACTTAGACCCTTTTTGCAAGCTAATATATTTGCTTTTGAGATAATTATATAGAAACAAAAGAAAAATAGAAAATCAGTTTGAAATTAAAAATTTGATGAAGCTTATTTAATTTTTATTAAAACTAGATATTTATAACAGGATATTGCTTAGCTGTATATTTACTGCACTACTTGATTTTAGTAAGCATCAATTCTGGGTGTAACATATTTCTTATCGCCAGTGAGTTTTCCTTCAGCTATTTGCTTGTTTCTCTCAGCTCTCATTGCCTGAAACATTAATCATAGGTACGTATTATAGAACTTCGTTCTTGGAGCGAACTGATTTCTTCTATGGAGTATAGAGTATTAATTTTCTAAGAGGAGCTTACCACAAATCTTTGGAATTGAATTATCGAAGTCTGGCATTCCTTGAAATCGTCAAGGAGGTTTGCGCATTTGGTGCGGCCACGGTCCAACCCATAGGCTTCGAGGCAGTCCATGTATCTTATCTCCTGCTTTTGACATTCTCCCAGCAGCTGATGTGAGATCATGCCACCGGTGATATCCGTAAATGGCGAACGAAGAAACGGGGAGATCGACATCTTCTATCCCTAAAATAAAATTAACAAGTTGTGTTAACTGAACCTGAAATCCATAGGTTATACGGAATTACGTAAACAAAACAAAGTTTACGGGGACGAGATACGGAGTCAGTAAAAGTTTATACTAATTTTTTATATAGTAAAACGAGCATAGTATCTATACAAATAGTGTAAAATAATCATCATACCTTGATTTTTATTCAAACTTCGAAATAAAATTAATAAAAACAATGGACTGTCGAATAAATCTGGGAAGACATTGACAAATTGGACAAAATTGACATATTTACAACGACAACTAACAATCTTAGTTTTGGCGGGAACGTGAAGAAGTCATGTTGCGTCAGAATCAGAATCAGAATCAGAAAAACTTTATTGTATAAACCGTGTAAAAGGATGGTAAAGATTAATAGATAGTAACAACAGTTTTGTTCATCACGAACATACAATGTTATAAATTGTACAAAATAAATAACTATAAGCCTAACATACATACACAATTAAGTCCTTAACAAAAATATTACTTAAATGGTAATTAGTACCTTACTTACTAATAATCTGTATTTGTTCCAAAATATTCCTTAAGGTCATAATAAGATTTAGCGATTAACCAATCTTTTAGGCTGCGCTTAAATTTATAACCATTTAAAATTTTTATTTCCACAGGAAGATGGTTGTAAATTTTAATACCGTTTATGAACGAACTTTTTGCATACATGGTATTATTTACCTGGTGGACACAAAGATTGAATTTATGCTTAGTACGCAAATTATCAGCACGACTTGATGTGTGGTTAAAATATAATTCTTTGTTATTCTTTACAAACAGACATAATTCTAATATATAAATACTAACCACGGTAAGAAAGTTATTACATTTAAAAACGTTGCGGAGGGTATCTGTACTATCCATTCTGTATATATTTCGTAGACATCTCTTCTGTAGTAGGAAAATTGACTCAGATTCTACAGAGTTTCCCCAAAATATTATACCGTAGCTTAGTTGAGGGTAAACGTAACCATAATACGCACTTATTGCTACGGCTTTTGATGCAATACTGCTTACTATTGACAAGGCATAGCAATAACTTGTAATTTTATTGCTAATTTTAGTAATATGGGCTTTCCAGTTGAGATGGCAATCTAGTGTAACACCTAAGAAGTTTGACTCATTGACCTCATAAATTTTATTTCCATCGTGGGTAATGTTTAGCATCATTGGGATTCTTTTGTAACTTCTAAACTGTAAAAAGTTAGTTTTATTGATATTTAATTTAAGGTTGAATGAGTCGAGCCAATTCGTAACTACTTGTATGGTTTTATTAATTTCTATTTCAAAATTTATAGGAGATAGTTTATTTTGCGGTATGAAGATGGTAGCGTCATCAGCAAACATGACACATAAGTGTTGGATGATATTGGGTAGCTCATTAATATATATGAGAAACAGAAGGGGCCCAAGAATACTGCCTTGTGGCACTCCTAGATTTATATATTCAAAGGTAGATTGTATTTGCTCTATTGTTTTTTTATCTTTATTATAAACATTTATTACAGTAGCCTGGCACCTGTTGTTAAGATATGACTTTATCAATGCTAAAGTTATTCCTCTGATTCCTAATTCTTCTAGTTTTTTTAGCAAGGTTTCGTGAATAACGCAATCAAACGCCATTGACAGGTCTAAGAAAAGAGCAATTCCTGTTTTTTTGTTATTAATTTCCTCCCAAACTTGTTTTAGCATTTTAAAAATTGCCAATGTTGTATTTTTACCCTTACGGAATCCGAATTGGTTAGTATTCAGTATATTATTTTCCTCCAAGAATGAAACAATTCTTTTGTATAAAATTTTTTCGAAAATTTTCGAAAAACTTGGCAGTATTGCTATAGGTCTATAATTTCCCATTTCTAAAATAGATCCTTTTTTGTGCAGAGGCTTTATCAATGCTTTTTTTAGGTTTTCAGGAAAACAGCCAGTTTCTATTGAGAGGTTTATTATGTATACTAAAGGCTCTACGATAAATTCTATACTATTTTTAACAACTTGTACAGATATACCATCATATCCTGCTGTCTGTTTATTTTTTAACTGTGTCACGATGTTTCTAATTTCTTGACATGTAACAGGCTTAAGGAATATGCTTTTAGAATTTGTTTTTGCAGTTTTATGTTGCTTATTATTAATCGTACAGGTTTGTTTTGCTTTTTTTATAAAATAATCATTCATGGTGGAGGCAATTTTGTTAGGATCTGTTATTTCTGTGTTATTTAATTTAATTTTGTCTACTGAAGTTTTGATACAATTGGTTTGAGATGTATGTCCCTTAATAACACCCCAAGTAGCTTTATTTTTATTAGCACTCCTATGTATATATTTAATATTAGCAATTTTTCTAGATAAGCGTGTTACTTTTTTAAACGTGCTAGAATATTTTTTATATGCAGTTAAGTTGTGTTCATTTTTATTTCTTCTACATTCTAAAAACATTCTTCTTTTATTCTTACTGGCTATTACTATTCCTTTAGTTTTCCAGTTTGGGTTCTTTTTGTATTTTGTTTTAACTCTTTCCACAGGGATACATAGATTAAATATCAGACTATATAAAGTTATAAATTCATTATAGGCCTGATTAGGATTGCTGTGAGTGTAAATTTCTGAAAATGACACCTGAGATAAGTATTTGAGAAATAAATTCATATTTTCATCAATTTTCCTTCTCTGAGAAAACCAATATTTTTCTCGGAAACTTAAGTTACTTAAAACACTTAGTACTTGTACAGTGTGATCAGATATGTCTACGTCTATTATCTTTGTTTTGTACTTTTTGAAGTTAGTTAATATATTGTCGATACAAGTTCTAGTTGTATCTGTTATTCTGGTAGCGTCTAGTATAGTGGGGTGTAAATTAAAACTTCGCAATGTATTAATAAATGATACACTTCTAATTATATTATTTTATTATTACGTCATTATATTATTTTCCAAAACTTGTGTTATTTCGCGTGATAATGTGTAAAAATGGTGGATTTTTATTAATTAAGTGTTCCTGACCGTGCATCAGTGTTGGTGAATAGTACAGTGTCGTGAAACGTGATTTTTTGTGTTGTTTCCAAAACTCCATAGAAACCTTTAGTAAAGTCTCCACCACCTTACTGGGGTAAGACTTGGATTTGACCGTGACATACTTCATTTGACTTGACTACTTCACTTCAAACATTACAAATCTTGACACTGGCTAAATACACAACGTGTGAAGCCAAAATTTAAGCGAAAAAAAAAATGCGCTCGTTTTGTGTCAAAAACAGCTGATTATAAGAAAACTTTTCATAGGTTTTGGCGGGAACGTGAAGAAATCATGTCGCGTCATTATATTATTTTCCATTACTTGTGTTATTTCGAGTGTTAATGTGTAAAAACTGTGAATTTTTACCCGTTAAGTGTTCGTGAACATGCACGAGTGTTGGTGAATGGTATAATGTCGTGAAACGTGAATTTTCGTGTTGTTTCCAAAACTCCATAGAAGGCTCTAGTAAAGTTTTCACCACTTTACTGGGGCATGACTAGGACTTGACCGTGACTTGCTTTGCTCGACTTTGACAGTGACTATGACTTGTTTGATTATATCTAACTAAACTTGAGAATAAATATGTATACTTGACACTGGCAAATGCATAAGACGTGCGACGCCAAAATCCTCTTAGGAGGAAAAAAAAAAACTTTTCATTCCTCCATGTAAGAAAATAGCTTCGAAATTAAAAAATCCAACCGGTCCAATCCAACCCTTGGTCCAACCAAATTCAACCAATCAAATTCGACGGAACTGAAACGATCAGGGACCCTATTCGGAGATATGTCATTTTATCTCGGTCACTCTCACTCCCATTAAATTCTAAATTAGAGAGACAGTGACCGAGATAAAATGTCATTTCTCCGAATAGGGGCCCTGCTTTCCACGTAAACACTAGCTGGGTCAAAGAGTGTTATGATTACGGGGAATCCAGCTGGAAACTAACTTATTATAAATAAAAATCCTTATAATTATTTACCAAAAATACGTAAAAGCTTAGTGCTAAGTTGCTAACAGCATCATGGATCAGTGGATAAAAGAAGGACTATCCAGAATATTGGATTTCGAAGTTCCTGATGATCTTATTCAGTAAGTACAGAAAACTTTAGAACGCCATGGATTCTGGATACTTATTTTTAGTTATAATATACCTAATTATTTTACAGATACATTTTATCTATTGGGAACGAGGGTGACTTGAATGAGTACATGAAAACATTATTGGACTTCGATAACCCTCATCATAAGAACTTCTTCCTAGAGTTGTCCAAACGGAAGTTTCCTAACAGAGGTATGCCTACCTGTGACCCAACTAGCCTGTTACGCTATATATTGCTACAACATTGCATAATTATTATTTTTATAATTTGGGTACTCCCCTTTCAGTATATTATGATGTACACACACAGGGAAACCGTTTGAAACTTGGCTAAAAGGAAAGCATTGAAAATTTAGCTGTGCTGTGGGACACTCTTGTGTTAACAATCTATTTATATAAAAGAGCAAGGCCTTTTTTAGGCACTAACGCACAAACCAAACCGCATGTATTAAGCATAAATCAAAGGCATGTGTCAGAATTTATCAAAAAACAAACCGTAAAGAGGTGAAATGGGGTGTTTCATTTACTGTAGCATATGTGAGCGAAGCCATGTAGGCAAACTATTACAATATAACGATGAGATGAGCCGTGGTAGCTCAGTGTGAGCACATTCACCACAACTTACCTACGGATTTACTCGTACAACTGCCTGGAAACTTCATATTTCCGGTGATTAAATTTGATGTATGTGAATCTGCCAGCCTGCATTGGGCCAGCGTGGTAGATATGACCTAATCACCCTTCGAGGGTAGGCCGATATCCCAGCAATGGGATGTTTAAAGGGCTGATGTTCAATCAAGTTTCTGTTATTTCGATGATTATTAAAGAAAACTTTCCTTGTACTTTTCAGGCAACTCTCTACCAAAACAGCCAAAGAAGAAAATTGCTAAAAGCAAACCCCAGCAAGATTTCTTGGCCTCGGAGGCAGCTCCGCAGCAATCTGTCAATGACGAGACAAAGACTAAGAAGAAGACCAAGTTTGTCAACTTGTATTCACAGGAAGGGAAAAGTGCTCAGGTTGTGATGATAAAAGGTAATCATTGCTTTTTTATTACTTGTACACCACTTGTATGTTTATTGTATGTTCCAGACATTGTGCCTGTCCAGTAATACTAGCTGAAACAGACCAAATCCTTATTTACAAACATGGAATTTACATCATTGACCGAACTACAACAAGTGTGAGCGAAAATCAAAGAAAAAGTTTTTCTACAATTTTTTTAATTATTCTAAAATTAGTTGTAATTGTAAACGTATACGCTGACAAAGCGGATCTGGAGAACTAGAACCTTTTGCATATCAACCAACTTCGCAAGCCATGCTCACAGGCTCAGTATATTGAATTTCAATTATATTATTCATTATTTTTTTGTCCTTTCAGGACTTTGGCGTCGCACGTCTTGTTCATTTACCAGTGTTATGTTTTTTTTTTGATCTGTACCATATTATAAAATAAAATTGAAACTATTCAATCATGTAGTAAAAAGAAAAGATGACTTACTTCATCAAAATCCGATTTCAGTCATTTCCGAAAACTTCTGCATTTCCTGAAAACTACAATAATCACACTGTCAAATCTAGAGTAAACAGGTATCTCCTAGATAATTTATAATTTCTATATTTCTGTAGAAATTATTATGAAAAAAAAGTTATCGAGACATGCAGAGATATAAAGATTAAAAAGTAACAGGCGTGCACAGTTACTATAGCAATGTGATTCCAGGTAGACACCGCTGCGACTGCCAAGCGTCGAAGCACGAGTTAGTGAATAACTGCCTGCAGTGCGGCAGAATCATTTGCACCCAGGAGGGCTCGGGACCGTGCCTGTTCTGTGGCAATCTGGTAATTGCTTCTTATTCAATACTTGCAGCGCCCCGAGATTTCACTAGCAATACTGCAGTACCCGATGTCACATATTCATCACATCAAAAAATCACATTTTAAGTAGGCTATTATAAAATACATGATTGGCTGAGCCTTTTAAAGACAGCCATAAAATGAAAACAGATTTAGCAGTCAACATTAAAACATGGAGGGGTTAGGTCTAAAAATGTACACTTTACAAAATTAGTATTTCTCATTTGGTGCACTTCCCACAACATGCATTTCTCACAATGGGCAATTCTCATAATTCCCTTTTAAAAATGAGCATATAAACATTTTCAAAATCTGCACCTTAAAATAAATTTGTAGTTATAGGTTTAATTTGGTCCTGCTGTGACATCTCACTTTAGATAAATAGTGATTTTAGTTTTTCTGTCTTGATACCTACTTGTTTATATTTTTCTAATGTAGTATTTTAACTAACTCTAGTATTATTTCAGGTATGCACCCCTCAAGAGCAGAAGGAGCTGAACGCGAAAACGAAAGCTAGCGCAAAGCTGATGTCGTCACTGATGGAGCGGAGCCGCCCTGTAGGCTGGGAGGACGCCCTGCTGCACCGTAACAAGCTGCTGGAGTATGACAGGACCAGGTAATATAGATACAAGTTATTTTTTTTGTAATTTTACAAATCTCAGTCATAGTCTAAATCAAACCCCAGTAAAGTGGTGGAGACCTTCCTAGAGGTTTCTATGGAGTTTTGTATGACGTTATGACTGATAACTTTGCAGCATTTTAGTATGTAGAGAAACTACAAAATGAACACAGTGTCCAGTAAAATAAGGTATCTTTTCCCACTTCCGCAGCGAGCGTCGAACCCGCGTCACGGACGATGACAGCGACTACTTCCAAGCTAATAGCGTTTGGCTTAATTCGACTGAAAGGGAAAAACTAGAGAAGTATCAGCAAGCGCTACATGAGAAGAAACACGCTTCAAGGCTGACTAAGAAGATGACATTCGATTTTGGCGGTTAGTGGCTCGAGATTTAGGTTCATTGTTCAATAATTCCCCAGCACCGTATTACCCGAGAATGTCCTACAACTGCGACCAGTGGGCTTATCCCGTAACTCTGAAAGCGATAGCGAGAGTTGCGCGACCGGGACCGCGCGTAGTGCGACTAAGTTGGTACGAGCGAGATGGCATGCTCTCGCAATTAGAATCACGAACGCTTCAAAGTTAGAGGATAAGCCCGCAGAATCACCTGAGGACTGTCAGCAGCCTCATCTAAGTATACGGCGAACGTTCTGCGATCTCTCCTTAATTTTAAAGAGTACGTCTTCTGGCTGATGATGCCGATGATGATGGATCTATTGAACTGGTGGTTTAACGCTAGTAAAAGAGAAGGTTAAGGCGCAGGGTAGTGCAAAATTAAATTGGGCATTTAGGCGCCGCACGAGCGCCATCTACGGGCGGCGCGCTGCCCTACTATCGAACTAGCGCTTCTATGCGGCTAGATGGCGCGCGGCCGGTCCGGCGTCTCAGAAGATACCTACTGAGTTGCAGTGTTGTTCTCCATACAGCAATTGCCATATTATACGGTTTTTAGGCACGCTACGCTTCAAATACACGGCATACGGCAGCACTTCCAAAGCCGTATAATATTTGTATGAAATATACGGCAATCCACGAAAGAGTTAAAAAAACTGCCATTACTAATTTTTCGTGTAACGTAACGCACCGAGCACCCGGAATTCCCCGTTGAAAAACGCCCTCTATGAATACGACAATATTGAGATGTTGGACTATTAAGTGATTTGTATTTACATCGCTTCACTGGGCTTAGAGAAGGTGTTAGGATTAGTGATACATTGATCAGAAAAAAAAGAAAATTCAAGGGTGAAAATGTCGACACTGCGGAAGATAAGAGAAGAAGAGATACCATTTCCAAGTGAAAGTGAGACAACTTCTAACCACAATTCAAAATATACATGGAGACCAGTAAATAAAAGCTAAGAATCATAATCTTGAATACAAATTAATGAAAAATTAGAACATACGGCATTTTTTTTTGATTTTGTCCCAAATACGGCAATTTTGAAGTGTAGATACGGCAGCCCCAAAATCGACTTGGAACAACACTGCAGTGAGTTGTTTCAATGTTTTCATTACAGAATATTTTATGACCAGAGACTCATCTCTTCAGAAGAGAACAATTTTTTTTTTATTGAACCAAAATTTAGTACGCGAGCTTAATGTTAATGAAGAAAAAACATACAAGTTAATTTTGATCACACTTCAACTAATATTATAAATGTGAAAAATTTGTTTATTTTTGATTTATTATAAACTATGATTGATTTTTGAATATTATAACATTAGCTGATGTGCCTTTATAATGTGATATATTTTTCATTAAAATCCAAAGAAACTCGGTTTGTTTACTAAAAAAATAAAGAACTGTTTATGAACGGTTAAGGCATGCAACGATGACGAACAAAAAAACATTAATTTACCATTTGCAATGCGTGATTGACGTTTTAGAAACAACTTTGATGGTCTTGGTTTCCGCCCACTCTTATTTTCCATATTTATTTTATGATACTAATACTCGATACTAAACCACTAGAATACACTCGATAATCAAACCAAACGGCTTGAGCTTAGGTATCTGCCTATACTATACCCACAGATCATTTGTGACTATACCGCACGGGCGTTGAAAAGTGCAGGCATGCTCATCCACGAGAGCGACGTTGCCATTCCGTCCCGTCCGCGGGTCCGCAAAGCGCGACCCGCGGACGTTGCGTTCGTGGATGTGAGAGCGACGTTGCCATTCCGTCCCGTCCATACAAATACAATACACCTATTGCCTGATCGTATTTTGCGAGCACGATACGTTCGTGAAGAGCGACGTTTTTGTAGGCGCAAATAGTTTTTGTTTAAAAAATCGTTATGTTGATCACTGTTCGAAACAAATAGACCTGTACAGAAAAGATACGCACTATAAGAACAACTAGTCCGAGTTTGCTACTAAGCGAATGTGAAACACCCATAAAAAACGCTTTGCTAGATCTTGGTACATCAAAGTAGTTGAAATAGTTGTGGGTGTTCACTGGTGCTAGCTATAACCGACAGCAAGTACTTGGAGTCGGCAATAATAACTACAAGATATGTGTAATAGGATGTATAAATATCGACGCTCCACATGCTATATTTTTCGCCAGAAATGTTTCTAAAAACACCTTGTTTTCGTGTTTTTGCCTTTCCCATCACCTTAAGAATAAGTACTCCTTGAGAGGAAAGCCTTCGCGGCTTCGTAAGGAGATGTTCTATTTAGGTCCATTAAATGTTTGAGCAATACCAGGCACGTGACGAACAAAAAATTTCGCGATTTACTAAGAAGGTGTTTATCGATTTTGGCATTAAACGACAAAAGTCAATGGTCGAATCTTCCAGTTACTTCAAATTATTGAAATTTGTACTAATCATTCTAATATTATAGATGCGAAATCTGTGGGTAAGTGTAAGTATGATTGATCCTGTTCAACTCTGTAACAGCTGAACGCATTTGGTTGAAATTTTGTATGGAGGTAGCTTATAACTTGAATTAATTTTTATCGCTGAAAAATAATCAGCTTCTGTATAATAACGTGTGCAACCGCGGGGCTCTGCTAGTGTAATAATATAACATTACAATATGTACTAATGTTAAAACGGGAATAATCACGTTAAATTGAGTCCGTTATTCCGACTATAGTTTCGATCACATTCGGTGACCTTTATCAAGGAATGCTAAGCGAGACACGCGCGCGACCTCGTCTTGCCTTGCACTGCGGGCTGTGCGCGCGTGTCTCGCTTAGCATTCCTTGATAAAGAATAGAATTTTTTATTGGCCTCATAACATTGGTAGTTACACTGGGCAAGTCATATTTACAAAATATTTAGTTCATAATTACATAATTTCAAATATCTAATCAAAAGCCACAACAAAATATAAGTACTAATAATAAATAAATTAATAAAAAATAAAAAAAAAAGATCATCGAATGTGACCGAAACTATAGTCGGAAGAACCGACTCAATTTAACGTGAGTATTCCCGTTTTATTAAAACAAAATGTATCAAAACCACGTCAGTTTTCATAGCAAAATGTTAAAATTATATAAAATTAGTATATAATTATTCAAACTTTACATGAGAAATTATTATTCTTTTTATTCATTCATTGATTTTACTATATACGAGTATTTTACTTGTTTGTATATAGAGGATAATATCCAGAACTACTAGTCTTATAAGAAAAGTCCCATATGGAAAGCCACACATCACAAAATGCTATTTACTATTCATCATTCAAATATCTGCACGGCCGGGAATCGAATCCGGTACCTCCTTCTCATAAGGCAGACGCACTACCAACTGAGTCAGGATGGTCGTCATAAATAAGTCCCCGGTCCGTGTTAGATAGATAGATAGATAACTTTATTGTTCACACCAGAAATTACACGCATAATACAAAAATCTACTTAAAAACTAGTGTAACAATTGGCGGCCTTATCGCTTAAAGCGATCTCTTCCAGGCAACCTTAAACCTCTTCTTATTGTTAGGTCGCCAAATAATAGAAGACAAGACGATCGACTACGAAGTTGACGAGGACAGGATACGTGAGATGACCGGCGGCGGCGGCGCCGGAGGCCGGCTGCTGCAGCCCGACTTACTCATTGGAATGCCTTCCGACCGGGACGTGGCGCCCGGAGTTAATGCACCGCTACTGCAGGTCTGTACACTATATACCTACTCTGTTTGCGATCGAAGTCTGCAAACGTTCTACTGTAGTCTGCTTGCTATCGTTCAGGTCTAGGCGAAGTTCTACTATAGTCCGCTTGCTATCGTTCAGGTCTAGGCGAAGTTCTACTATAGTCCGCTTGCTATCGTTCAGGTCTAGGCGAAGTTCTACTATAGTCCGCTTGCTATCGTTCAGGTCTAGGCGAAGTTCTACTATAGTCCGCTTGCTATCGTTCAGGTCTAGGCGAAGTTCTACTATAGTCCGCTTGCTATCGTTCAGGTCTAGGCGAAGTTCTACTATAGTCCGCTTGCTATCGTTCAGGTCTAGGCGAAGTTCTACTATAGTCCGCTTGCTATCGTTCAGGTCTAGGCGAAATTCTACTATAGTCTTTTTGCTATAGTTCAGGTCTGTAGACAATAGTTACTTTAGTCCGTTTTTGCTATCGTTGAGGTTTAGACGAAGGTTTACAATAGTTCGTTCACTATCGTTCAGATTTCGTAGACTATAACAAAGTATCGTTCAGTTAATCAGAGGAAGGTTTTTGTAATATTTGGACAGTTCGACCCGTCGGTGGCGGGCGCGGCTGCGCGGGCGCCGGCGCCGGGCGGGCCGCCGCGCGCCAGCCGCGTGCAGGACGCCGAGCTGCAGGAGATGAGCGACACGGGCCGCTGCCTCTCCATGCACCAGCCCTGGGCCTCGCTGCTCGTCGACGGAATCAAACTGTAAGTTTAATTATGGCAGGGAGCGGTATGAGGTAGAGCAGGATATAGGTTTCAGAATAAATGCCGATAATATCTGCAACATAATGATAGAAAAAGACTTACGCAATAAATTCATAGCATATAGTATAGAAATTTGTAAAAAAGTAATTAATAGAAATAAGGAAAGATAAGGAAAAGTTGAATGTATATGTTTTTCATATACATATCAACTTAATTGTACCTAAAATAAGATGTTAAAATAAATGTAAAATTAATATTAAGATTAGATTAACAAAAAAACATTAGAAGAAAAAAGTGTAAAGTTGGAAATTATCGCAGGCCCGGCCTATGTGCAGAGGAAAAAAACCTTGTAAGTTTCACTGTTGGTATCGGCCTACCCTCGAAAGGTAATCGGGCCACGTCCACCGCGCTGGCCACTCCTTGAAAATCGTCGGAGTAGTGATATACTCGGAAATAAAGATTTAAATCCAAAGTAAGCAATGGTGGACCGTAAAATCTGAAATAATTATTTTATAAATGAGCCTTAATCCCATCCACTCCGTGTCGAGATTTCTTTATTATGTATTGTACAAGCAATTATTTTAAGCCCCGGCTTGCATTCACGGTATCGTGTCGACTTTTCGTTTATTACAATTCGAATGAATACTCATGAATGGGTTACATACAGAGGCGCGTAGTATATTCTCCTGACTTGTTGCATGGTATAACATTTTCAAATTAATTTATATTTAAAAAAAAAAAAAAAACAGTTTAATCCAGTGCATAAGCTACTTACTTGCATACCATTCAAATCCGTTCACGGGAACAAACAAGCAAACTTTCGTATATATAATATGATATACTTCAATTAATTGTGCACTTGGATGAGGAGAGTTTTTTCAATTTAAAAGGTGTTCAAAAATCAAACCACTCAGATAGCGACAGCGCCTCACTCTCCCCGTGAGGGGAGCGAACGATCATCGAGGGCTGGTGATGAGACCATCACCGCCCGCCTCACGCTCAGGGCGCCGCGCCACGTCTCATCAACGTGGTTTGGCGAGACTCACATATTGTGTCTGTCTTGGGAAGAGCTTACTATAGAAATGATCCTATGAAGTAAGGTCTTGCTGAACGAACACGCCCCGAAAACGTACATTGTTTGCCGGAGAATCTCGATATCGCGATTCAGGATTCCGCAGCTCGATGTTGTGAGCCATCTAGTTCTCTTTGGTAGAACTACAAGGCGCATCGCCTGTGACGTCATCGTAACGTCAAACAGCATGTGTGTAAAAAATGACAAAATTCACGTGATTTTATCTGTCAATCGAGATTTTAAGGTTAGAATTACTGTTATCATCACAGTCGAAGTATGACGTCATCAAACCTTGATTCATTGATTGCTTGTTGTAACAGTAGGATTTATTTCAAGGCAATGAACAACTAAAATTATTTTTATATCTTTCAAAGCCGACCTTAATTCAATAACACATTTTATGTGTAACAAGTAACATTATTAGAAGAAAAATAAAATACCTACCCGACTACAAAATGTACCTATGTCACTCCGGACATAAAAAGGAATCTGACATAACAAACACAAACATACATACTTACATACACCCCAAAAAAATTATCCTCCTTCTTGGGCAGTCGGGTAATAAACTTACATACGAATAAGTTCGACCTAGCCACTTGTACGATACCAACTCAAGAGATAAATACACTCAATCATATCTCATAATTAGACGAGTATAATATTTAGCTTCGTGGAACAGTAGTTAAAGATATTATTACCTACTGAACTTTTTCCGGTACGTTTAGTCAGTTATTCAGTTAAAAAAAAAGACCCGTCTGCATTATTTTATTTTCAGTGTGTATAATTATAATGCAGTCGGGTCTTTTTTAAAACATTTTTTTATTCTTTTATGTTATGTATTTGCAGGTGCATTATTAAAAAAAAAACGTCCAAAGATCAACATTTTTTTATTTTTTTTTTATTTAAAGGGCTTTGTCTCTCAGCGACCACATCGCCCTGTAAAATGGACATTCTAAAATCTAAATGTTCTAAATGTATGTTGTTTTAATAATTATTAAAACAACGCGTATAAATCCATCAACCAGTGAAACTGAGCTCTTGTTACAAGGAGCTCTCGTACTGACCGCGTTCAGCTTAGACTGTATTAATAAACGTATGATTTTTCGCTATTGTTAATTGTACCACAGAATAAATAATAGTGCAAATCTTGTTCTAGTGTGTATAAGTTTGCTTTGGTTTGCCACAATTTGCTACGAAAAAGTGCGACTTTGATTTTTCGTGAGAGATGTATTATTATTATTACTATAAAATGTAGCCTATGATACTCCGGACATAAAGAGGACTCCAATGACACCTCGCTTGTCATAATCGGTCAAGCCGTTTAAGCTGTAGGCCGTCTTAACATGCACCTCAAAATATTACCCTCCTTATTGAGCAGTCGGGTAAAAAGTATTTATCTTTTGTTTCTTCTCTACATATTTCCAATCAAACTCGCCATGTGTATTGGCAGATCTCTGCATATCGTCGCCATTCGCTGTATAACCTCTTCTCTACTTTTTAATTCAATGTCGTTGGTAAAATTACAACGAACATTAAATAACCAATTAAAAAAAAAATTAAAAAATATGTATAAATTGAAATTGTATAACTTGGACATTTTACACTTTTACATAGAATTGACATTATTATTATTATTTTGACATTTATTTTTTACATGAGGCTATATTACTCTCTTAGCGGTTGTCAGTAATAACGATATGTATAATCTTAAGTTAGATATACACGATGTCTGTATGCCATTCAAGGTACAGACTAGAGCACTTTGGATAGGAATTACTGCCTACTTGTCACCTATGTATTATCACCTAGTTTCACAGACCAATAAAGTCATTGTATCATTGTATTATCGTATCGCACGTCCCCGACATCGCGTCTAAATCGCATCGTTATATTCACGCTAGAACTAGCCACTTTTTTTAGACAAACTTTAAATTTGTCTGTTGGCAGGCACGAGGGACGTACATGGTACACGAGCCACCGCGGCCGGCTGTGGATCGCTTCCACCGTGAAGCCTCCCGACCAGGACGTCGTCAGGGCGCTGGAGAACCAGTACCGGGTGCTCTATCCTGGTAAGGCTTTCATCATCACCGTTAGCCACAGATAATAACCACATACATTACGCACTCAGAACGATCCACTTCTGAACAAGTGCATTATTTGTTTGCAGAGAAGCAATTCAAGTTTCCAACGTTCTACCCCACCGGTTGTCTCCTTGGCTGCGTCAATGTAGACGACTGCTTACCTCAAGAGGAGTATGAAAAAAAGTAAGAGAATTCAACCTATTATCCCTAGCCTAGCTTTATCTCCCTACATTGTTTAGTTTTCCTCGTTCTATAATTTCGATCTCACAAATGAACTTTTCCACTGTAAAGTAATAACCAAATGTAAACTCTTTTGAACTCTTTACGCAGCATACAAATATTCCCAATGTAGTCTAGTCCAAGTTCCATGTGCATGACGTGGTCTCCTGTAACTGCGGATGCACCCAACTTAGTGTGCCTATGTTTATAAATATGAATGTAGTGTGTAATTTCTGTGGGGGATCCATCCTAACTAATATTATAATTCAGAGGAATATAGCCGCTGTCGTATCAGGACAAATATAGCTTCGAGGTATAAAAATTAATACGTTCGTCCCGAGCCAGTTCCCATTTTAGGGTAAATGCGTTTACCATCTCCGACCACACCGTTCTTTAACATTAAGTGACTTGCCAACGCATAGCCTGTCAACCATAACAAAGATAATACGACAAAATTCAATTTCAATGCTTTATTTACAAAAATAAGCAATTTTACAGTATAATTTCCACCAAAACGTTACTTACTGTACATCCAAACCTACTAAAAACATTTTAAATAAAAAAGACAATAAAAAAAAAACAAGGCGTGAAATAATAAAAATAAAACTATACTTATTATGTAAAAATTGTGTCTTCCTCACTACACTTTAGTGAGCTTTTCAAAAACACGGACACGGAAGTAAGCTGGTGTCACCGCCCGGAATACCAGACCTTGTTTTTTTGGAACGTGGATGTATCCTTACTTGAGAGGTCTTTGGAAATAATTAGGTAATTGGAATAATAGTTTTTGGAGCCATACCTAATATTTGTCTATTTTCTCGTGCAATAAAAGCTGATCATAGTTTATACTCTTATAATTGTGTTGATAACTCGTTTGTCTTGTCTATGAGATTTTTTAATTTTCACTCTAGAGTTGAACCTAAAAAGTATTGGACACATTTTGTTCTGGGGGCAAGGCAGTGCACCCGCCAAGTCGAGCAACACGGGCACGTACCATACTTTTCTGGAATTATAAGTTTTAATGTATTCTACCCAGCAGTGGGACAGCTCAGCTAACTACAAGAACGTATAATTCCAGGTATCCGGATGGTGAAAGCGACAGTCCGTTCGTGTTCATTTGCTCCAACCCCATCAGCTTGAGGCTTCGGTTCCCCATCAAGGGACAACATAAAATATGTAAGGACATTCTAACTAACCTATACCTGCGAAAGTACTACACCTTTGCCTGTTATTTAAAAGCCAAGCAGTAGTGTGCAAATATTACTGCGTTCTGGATTGAAGAATAATGTTTCCGGTAAAATTACTAGGCATAAACAGAGTGACGAGTGCAGTGCATTGCCTCAGTCTTTTAAGTGTTGAAGTTCAAAATTATTGGGACGCACTGAATTATTATATGCAAGGTGACGCTTACCATCAGACTAGCGACTTGCTCGTCTTGTTACTCTGTTGAATAACAGAACAAACTTCATCAATAACCTTTCAAAGAGGAAAACATCCACTTTTGTATTTGTATTCCGCAAAAGTACCGTTCACTAAGAGGACGATGCTGCTCTTCTGCTGGGGGTTCTGACCGCAATTTTAGGTCATACCTGGGTCCGATTTCTCCGGTTTTTATCAGTATTCGTACCCAATACTAACTTATTCACAAGGCAACTTTAACAATAATTGCTATTATAATTGCAGATGCTTTAGAAAAAACCATCCACCACGCGGCGTTGAAATCCATACAGAAGATGGCCAAGTTGCAGGCGGAGGAAGCACACGCCGGTTAACATACAAACTTATTGTTACTCACATATTAAGGTTATTATTAAAATATCTTAAATTAATAAAACAATTGACGTTTTAGTTAATTTGCGCAAGATTACTAGTTTTTTGTACCGAACTGTGACCTTGAGTCCTGTATCTTGACAACCCCGCATTTGAACTTTAAAATAGTATTTACAATTGTTTCCGTAAGCTCCGACATCCTCGCTTTACTGAGTTAATTTTCTTTATAGAGCTTATTACAAGTATAATGATATCATTTTTGAAAGTTTTTGGTGACGGATGTCAGATAGGTAAAAATATCGCATATTATCATATTGTCATTAGTCTGTTACGCGACAACATTGAGGACAGTTTAGTTCTGTCATCTAAATATCTATAATAATACTATTCGGACGTTCATAATGTTTTTTTATATACAGCATGAGGGATTGGAAAACTAATCTGTATTTAAATTTTGCTAATATTATAAAGAAGGCGTCAAATAAAACGTTTTTCTACAAAGAAATAATTTATTTACATAACTAATATCTAAAACATAAATAATTCAAGAGATTTTCACCCATACACTCTCCATTTACACGCACATACACAAGTTACGATACACATCATGTAATTACATGCTTAATCGTATGTTTACTTAGTCTAAATGAGCACCTACACTTTATATTAAAGAGATTATACAATTAGATATAGTCAGCTCACAACTAGGATTGCTATAGAAAAACTTCTATATGTAAGATATTTTGTTCTACTTCAGGACTTTTGAGCACGCGTCATTTTTATACCCAGGAAGAAGATACAGGGGCTGAAAAGTGCCGTAATTTCGTTCGTGAAAAGGCTGGTACGGCCGTGCCCGTGTCGTATGCTCGACTTGGCGTGAGCACTACCGCCCCTCAGATTCCAAACTTGTGTCGCATATTTCGTTCTCCATAACTAAGCTGTTGCTCTCATTTTCCCTCCGTTACTTATTATTATTTTATACCTTATGCTATTAGCCTGAATATCAAAAATAGCCTCATGTTAGTTTAAACGAATGACCTATAGAATGTAGCTTTGGCAGTAGAAAAGATTTGGTTTTGTTTTGTATTAACTATAGGAACGTTACGATTCCTTCTTCTGGTTCAATTGCGGGAAGAAAGCTTCAATCGGTAAAATGGGATCATCAGTTGCTATCGTAAAATAATTCGGTATTCTCCTACTGTTCGTCGGCACAGTCTTGAACATGCCCGGCTTGTTGTAGTCTTTACTCGCCGCCAGAGTCAGGTCTGACACTCTCTTGGAATGTTCGAACAAATTCTCGACGTGCTGATCGTGGCGTTTCTTATCAGCGATCTTCATGATTGCGCTTTCAGATCGAGTTCTTTCGGATGTGAAGTCTCTTTGTTCGGGAATCGTGTTCTCAGTCACTATGTCTAAAACGGACTCTTCGACTTCGGAATCTTTAACCTTTTTCCGGAGAGGTCTTCTAGTGTTGAGAGTTGTTGGTAAAGGTTCTGTAGTTTCCTCTGTTGGCCTCGGGCGTCTGCTGCCGTTTCTGATACGAGCTGATATCTTCGTCGTAGTTTCCACTTCACTGGTGGTCTGTTTTTGCCTTGCCGGTTGTCTTACTGTGTATGTCTCTTGTGTATTATCCGTGTTGTTGATTTTGGTTCTCGCTTCTTTAGGAGTGAATCTTTTTCTTTCGGTAGTGGTTTCGCTTTCAGGGCTAGCATCGGTGTAAGGTTTTCTCTGAGGCAATCTCACTCTGGGAGTGTTTTCTACTGGTTTCTCAGTCGTCGTCGTTGAGCCCAGTCTGTTTTTGTAATCGTTAACGCTAAATTTTGGTCTGTTATACTTATTGCGGAGACGAGGTCTTTGAATCTTTCCAGCGTTCGAGTTGGTTTCAGTTCGCGAAGCGAATGTTGTGACTTCGTTGAAGACGTTATCATCTGTTGTTGTTTCTCTGTAGCGGTTCGTCACCGGCTCTAATTTAGCTTCGATAGGCTTCACGTCCTTGTGGAATGCAAATTCTATATCCATATCGTCAGTTGTAGTTTTGAAAGTATCAGGCACAGACACGTCGCTAGTGGGAGTGTCTTTCTCGTCTTGCTTATGGGAGTAATCCGGCGTGTCTTCCGTTTTGTATTCGTACGCAGACTGTGTCGGTTTAGCGTACGGCAGACGGTTGGCAATTTTCATAATAGGCGATTCTTTGTTCGCCTCATATATTTTGAAGCTTGTAATTGTTGTGGCTTCGATTCTGTCAGCAGGAGTAGTTGTCAGTGGACGTCGCACTAATTTCTTTTTAACGATTGTTGGCGCCGTAGGTGAAACGGTGGGCAAAGCGCTTGTGGTTAAGTCAGTAGTGACACTGGGAGTCGTAGATTGCGTCTGCAGCTTCGTGTGTGATGTTGGCCTAATTCTAGGTTTGATCGTGTGCACTTCCTCAGTTTCGGTTTGGCTAGGTTCTGTAGTTTTAGTGGTAGGTAGGCGAGTGATCGTCTCGTCTCTGTTGCGATTCAGGTTAGCTAGAGGAGGACGGCGTCTACGGATCTTGTTCCTCTTGCGGATTCTGTCCTTGTCAATAGATGGGGGCTCGGGAGTGCTGGGGTTCGGCCGCTTGAAATGCTTGTTAGGGGGCAACGTTGGCAAAGTATCGAGTAGCGCGTCAATCGCGGTGCTCGCAGTCGTGGTCTCCGATGTGGTGGTGATCTGGGATGACTCGGTCGGTTTCTTCGTTCGTCTCGGTACACTATAGTCGTCGTATGCAGGCGTGGACACCTTGTAGTAATAGTCCTTGAGCTTGTTCTTGCCGATCGGCTCGAAATCATCCCCAAGGGGCCGTCTGCTTTGAGATTCAACTTGTCCGTCGTAGCCCAAAGAGTTCTGGTACCCCTTTTCGAATTCTGTGACGATGGCGTACTCTTCTGGAATTTCGGGTACCGGCGTCGGGTTCGGTCGGCCGTAGTCGGAATAGTCTGGATTCTTCAAAGAGTCTCCGGACGGTTTGAAGCTGTCATACGGCTGTGACGTCAACTGCCAAGGCGCAGGGGACGATTGAGTGATAACGTCAGAGTCTGTGGTCTCCGTCACTTCGTAAGTTGGTCGTATTTGCGCGTGGAATGCAGAGTCCTTCTCCGGTTGGGGTGGGCTAACATACTGCTTGGTCGGCTGCTGGTTGCCACCAGCGGGGATGCTATCGTGTATCTTTTGTTTTTTGTGGTCGTGCGTGTATTTTTCGTTCTGTTGAGTCTGTTGCTGGCTGTAATAGCTCGGGTCGTTGTATTGGGACTGGTAATTGTATTCATATACGTTTGATGTAGTCTGGATCGGATTGTACGTTGTCACTTTATTGTAATCATTTTGGTAGTTCTTCGTGAAGGGATCGTGAGGGCTCGGTTTAAAGGAGTCTTTGACGTTTGCGTTTGGGTCTATTTTAGGTGGAGGTGATACCTTGGTGTGTGGAGTTGGCGTTATTTTGAAATTACTGAACGTGGAACTGTATTGGATCTGGTTTGAGGTGGTAGGAGTTTTCGGCGTAGTGCTCGGTGTGTTGTAGATCGCTGGTGTGGTCTTGTAGTTGGGTGAATAATTAAAGGAGTTGAAAATTGTAGTTTTTGTAGGCTGCTGTGGCAGGAAAGTGGCCTTAGTTGGTGGGTATACTGAGTCCCGTCCCTTCACTGACTGCACTCCGAAGCTACCGAAAGAACCTACAAGCAAAAAAAATATATGTATGAAAATGTACTTGTATGGAAATATGTCTACTGTCCCCATTCCTTGATGTTTTCATGAAAATTCTTACCTAAAATGCTGGGCGGGAAGACAGCATCTTGAAACGAATACTGCGGAAACGTATTGTAGACTTGATGCTGTCCTGCAAAGTGTTGCTGTTGCGCTGTCTTCACCTGCTGACTGACGGACTGAGACGCCGTGTCGCTGTCAGACAGCTCGAACACTTCAGGCTTGTACGTCTCGATACCATTGGACTGCTGTTGCTTCTTCGAGTAGTTTTCCACGGGTTTTCCGTATATGTGCAACGGCTTGGCAGTCTGGTATTGCCCGAACTGAATCGGCTGAATGCTCGTCAGCTGTTGGAATACATTGTTTTGCAACTGCTGCTTAAACTTTTGAGGGTATTTTTGGAAGACCGGTCTTGCGGCGTACGGGTTGTGAGGGTTACGAATAAGGACACTGTCCAGAGGATACTGCTGGACTTGCTTGTAATAGTTTAAAGCGTTACTGGGGAATAAAGCGTTGTTTTGTAACGCGAATGGGTTGTGGTAGGAACTGATCGGTTGGTTGAGCGGCTGCTGCTGCGTGGTCCTGATAGTGGTGGGGCGGTAGGACTGCGCGATGGAGGTTAGTTTAGCTCCGTCCCTCGAAGTAAGCGGACGTGCCGACGACGGCGTGACGTACTGCTGGATGTCGAGTACGGGCACAGGGATCTTGTAGTTGTGGATAGGTGCGTGCAGCGGAGCGGTGCCGAATGATCCGTATATGAGCCCGTTTGATCCCACCACCGGACGCCAGCCGCCTTTTGATTGCAATGCCTGAAACGGAGACATACATTTCGATTTTATTATTTTGCTTTGAGAATGTGATAATGCAAAAATGCTTTAAATTACGAGTAGATACATTTACCTACACTCATTTCACTTGCTTAGTTAGTATCTTTTATATCTGCATGGTCTATCTTCGACTATACCGTCGCCAGTCGTCGCTTACCATATGGTGAGTTCGTTGTCAAACGCGGACCTATTCGCGATGAAAAGAGTGAAAAAAGGCTTCTTCTTTAGCCTTTTTTTCATTCATCAGACATCACAAGTTTCTCTTATAAAACTAACCGATTTTTCTAGATAAATAGGAGACAGAATATATTGATCGATACTGACCGCCTGTGTAGCCATTGATCTCCGATAATTGCCGCAGTTCGCCGCCAGCAGCAGCGTCTGCAGCAAGGCCGCAGCCATCCAGAGCCGCGTTCCTGATAATCAATAATAATAATAATTTGTTTCATTAACAAAAAAAAGCACAAGATAACATTATAATTAGTGGCTAGTTAGGTGATACATAAAAAACAGATGAAACTGCTGCCGAACTAGGCTCTAGGCTTGTGATTCAGCGTACAGCACCCTTCCCACGGGAATGAGGCGTATTCCAAAAAAAAAGAAATCCTGGTTATAAAAGTACCCAATAGATGGCGTTAGATGTACCTTGAGTTTTTTCTGTCACTGTCAAGATATGAAAGACAAAAAAATGTACGTGTGCCTTTTTTTTCTCGTGTTTTTTGGCTCGACATGTGTATTTAGACAATTTCAAGTAACGTAATTATGTATTTGACTTCATTTGAAATATTACAATAGTTGACACTGGCTAAATACATGACGTGTGGAGCCAAAATTTACGATTTAAAAAATAAACAAAATATTTCGACAGAAATGACAATGACAGGTAAAACGATAGGTCTGTTACGCCATCTAGTAAGTATTTTAGAACTACTTTAATTTTTTTGGAAAACGCCTCATTGTGCAAAATTGTCCCTAGACAAATGAATGGCGTATTCGAAAGTTCTTAAGTTATTCGAAAATAGTAAATTTACTCTAAAATTTGCATTTCTTCTTTTAAATTATCTGCATGCATGTACTATAAACATAAATGAAAGTCATAAGTCCCTATGAAAATAAATATGCACTTATGTTGGAGAAGGTACAGAGGCGGTTCCTACGGTTTTTATATAAAAAGTTGTACGGGTACTATCCGTTCTTATACCCATCTATATACATACTGGGAGCAACTGGCTTCAATTCCCTTGACACTCGCCGTACGCACGAATTACTATTGACCATGTACAAACTCCTTCATGGTGTCCTGGACTGCCCCACACTTCTATCCGAGGTTAGTCGCCTGTCAGTGCCCGACCATCTTGCCCGTTTCCGTAGTGGAAGCGTGCCCCTTTTCGCCCCCGCGCCGCCGCGCACCGTAGCGCGCCAACATTCACCCATCTGCCGAGCGCACCGCCATCTCAATGCACTCGTATCCTCACATCAAGTCGACATTTTTGCAGACAAATGGTCCGTGTTTTTGAAAAGCTCACTAATGTATAGTGAGGAGTACACAATTTTTACATAATAAGTATAGTTTTATTTTTCAATGTTATATATGTATATTTTTTTTTTTTTTTTTTTTTTAATTGTCTAAATTTTATATTGTTGATTTTCTGTTTTTATTTTAAATGTTTTTCGTTTTTTATATGTAGAGTAAGTAACGTTTTGGTCTAAACTGTAAAGTTGCTTATTTTGTAAATAAATAATAAATAAATAAATCCTAAAAAAATTAAGTAGTAGATAATAAATAATTATACTAAAAATGTTTGACATCAAACATACAAATATAATGCAAGTGTGTTTTGTTCCTCTCTTCTGTGCAACGTTTCGCTCAGCGCGGCAAATTCAAATTTTCTTGCGTTTTTTCTCAATTACAGATTAATTACTCATCGTGGTTCATGAATGCGAATTTTGCGAAAATAAATAGGTCGTATCAAGAAATTAGGTACGGCTAAAATTATCACCTAGATAATATTGGTTTAGCTACGAATTTCAATAACCTGATTTTTATCTTGGTTTTGCGTTTAGTGAGGAGTGTACTTGATTTTTCGGTTGGTGTAATTTCTTGATACGACTTATATATTGTCGCAAAATTCGTTTTCATGAACCCACGATGAGTAATTAAGTTGTAATTGACAAAAAACGAAAGAAAATTTGAATTTGCCCTTAACCGTTGATGTTTTTGAAAAGGTGTGTGAGTGTAATAACAAACACATTACGTAATACACACCCATTCGCTCGAACATGTTAAATCTCTATCGAGTATGTATTTCGATATGGCTCTAAGCTGCAAGTTCTGACTATCTGATCTTGTAGGTATTGTTTTTATACCAGCACTCAATTAAAATTTCAATGAGCAATGAAAAACTTAGTCGATCGCGTATCTACACCTACTTACTACTTACTAGACAAGTACGTGAAATCTACAATCTAGTTTTATTTTTCTTTTATATCCTAACTAATATTATAATTCAGAGGAATATAGCCGCAGTCGTATCAGGACCAATAAAACTTTGGGGTATAAAAATTAATACGTTCGTCGCGAGGAAAAGACTGCTTGCGCGATTTAGAACTCTACATTACAATTGAGGAGGTCCCGAACAAAAGCCGATAAATCCACTTGGCGTAATTTTACAGAAAACGCAAAAAACGATTGTCATAGCCCCTGCCTTTGTCCCGGCTGCTCATATTCCGAGGCTTGTTTAGTGCATTTTTAACGTGATTTGCGGCGTCCAGAGTGGTGTAAGGTATGTATGAGTAAAAACACAGAAGACAGTCTAAAGAAAAAAATAATAATAATGTATTTTAATGGATTTATCGTCTTTTGTTCCGGACCTTCTCAACTGTCAGTCTATACAAAACGTCATAAATGCAAAAAGTGGCCAACTAGCGCTGTCTAAGCAAACTATAGGAACTAACTTTGTATCACTGTCTGAATCTGAACGTTTGTCGCATTATCACGGCTAAACGGCTGAACGGATCTTGATAAATTTGATAAGGAATTATTGTATATCACAAAGACGGACATAAGATACTTTTTTATGTCCACGCGAACGAAGTCGCAGGTAGCAACTAGTTATAATACAGTTTTCTATACGCCGAGATTCTCAGTAGTCCAATACTTTATTTAATCTGATAATAGTCGTGCAAGTCATGGAGGCGTTTCGCTTGTTAATTCTACATTTATATTTTACATTCGAAAGTAGGCGAAGAAGACTTGCTACTTACTAAATATGTTTATATTTATTTGTATATCTTTTGGCTATGTATGGTGCTTCTGCAACGCAGCTTCCTTTGGTAGTTTCAAAAATTATTGATGTTCACAGTATTCTATTGATACCAGATAGATAGATACATTAGGTATGTGAGCGTTTTATGTCAAATATAAAAACATAAAACAAATATTATCAAATTAAATACTTAAAATATCGAAAAATAAAATGTCAACGATGTTTATCTATGCAACACATTTGGATATTTTTTCATAAAACGCTTTTAAAGCCGTAAAATGCTGTGTCGGGCCGAGGCGAAGCCAAGGCACACATAATTTATGTCTATCAATGTCTTGAGCATACAACTTCTACCTCTCTATGAATCCTCTCCACTCTAAGACTATCTGGAAGAGATCGCTTTCAGATTTAGTTAGATAAACAGATAGACAAATTTGGTGTAAACAATAAAGAGGTTATCTATCTAACTTTCTAAATACGAACCTAATTAAAACAAAGCATTTCTCTGTTCGTTTCGGCCTTTAGTATGCAAAAGTATAAAGTTTTTTTTTTTTCCCTCAAAGCATTTTGGCGTCGCACGTCTTATGCATTTGCCAGTGTCAAGTATACATATATATTCTCAAGTTTTGTTAGATAACAAACAAGTCAAAGTCGAGCATAGCAAATCACGATCAAGTCCAAGTCATGCCCTAGTAAAGTGGTGAAAACTTTACTAGAGCCTTCTATGGAGTTTTGGAAACAACACGAAAATTCACATTTCACGGCATTATACCATTCACCAGCACTTACGTATGTACACGAACAATTAACGGGTAGAAATTCACCGTTTTTACACATTAACTCTCGAAATAACACAAGTTTTGAAAAATAATAAAATGACGCGACATAAATTCTTCACGTTCCCGCCAAAACTCCAAAAGCCTAAAGTTATTACATGTGATTTCAAAATTACTGCCACTACCCAGTTATAGTGCAATAATCATTATATCCGAAAAAAGACATTAACATTGTCTCAATTGATTTGATAATCACTCAATCAAAGAAATCTTAACAATTGTCTATCGCAACAATGATAAAAGTTATTTTCAGAAATGATAGGCTTAAGGTCATACTTTCTACTTATTTCGGCTTATTATGGGTTCAATTTGATATGATAGGAAAGTTGTCGTCTCACGAAACCCGACGTGGAATTATATACCATTACCTCAGGTCGTGGTAAGAAAGTCTTCCTGGCAGTAATATTATTTATGAGTTGCTTGTACGCAACGTTTTTAAGAGAAGTATTTCTTTTTTAGGCGAGCAGCATAGGCTGTGCCATACAGTGTGTAATAACTGTATGTCAAGATTGTAGTGGTAGGGCTCTCTTGGAGTCCGCCTGGGGAAGTACCACACCTTTGCCAGTTATTCAACCGCCAAGCAGTAGTGTGCAAGCATTACTGTGTAAATGAAATGAAATGAGTCTTTATTTGCCAGAACACAGGTAAGCAGAGTGTTGAAGTTTGAAATGTTCCATTACATTCGGTAATTTCTGACGTGCAAAATATTTCCATAGAAATCGTTACTTAATAAATGTTAAAAAATTGAATAACTTACTACAATAACTTTACAAAAAATGTCAAAAGAATGCAATTAGGTACCTATTAAGTCAATAGAATACATTATTATTATGTCATTATCAGATTGTTCCGGATCGAAGGGCAATGTTTCCAGCGTAATTACTGGGCATACAGAGATTTAACATCTAACATCTCAGGGTGACGAGCGCAGTGCATTGCCGCGCATAGTTTTGAACTGTTGAAGTTCTAAATTCTAGGTGGCACTGAACTGTTAGGGGCAAGCGTGAACGACTCTGTTGCTGAGGATGTGGTATGCAGTGTGAGCTTGAGATGGAGCAGGCTGTAGCGTCTGCTGTCTCTTGCGTAGTCCTTTTAGTTCTTTTAGTAGTAAGTAGGAAAACATTCAGATTTTTTACTAGAGTATCATCATTCGATTATAAATAATGTTGGCAATTGGGGCCCAAGTTGCAAGCAAACCCGTAAGCGACCCGAGTTTGAAATCCGTCCAACTTCGAATGATGTGCATTCACCTAGTACTTTTTAACATCAACTTCGAGGACATCGTCATCATCATCAGCCAGAAGACGTCCGCTCCTGAACAAAGGCTTCCCCCTGAACTTTGAGGACGATGGATTCTGGAAATTACCAATTGTTTCTATTTATAAAGTTAAACGGTTTGGTATGGTCTATTCATTTGTATAATGCAGCTAGAATATCAGAATCGCCCAAGAAAATAAACCTTATGTTTTGGGATAAAACTAAACTAAGTATCTCTAGAAGAACTAGCCATTTCTACGAATACAGCAGGTTTTATTGAGTAAAAAATAAGTTCGAAATAATGCCCGATTCGTTCCTTATCGAGTTAATTTTACGCGAGAAATCTGCATTAAGTTTAACTAGCACTGTATGCGTGATAAGTACAATCTGCTGTGATCCTATCTGAAAATAATGAAATAATTTACATATACATTCATTGGTAGTTAAATATCGTACACCGCGTTAATTATAAACCGCTGGTTTCTTTTTTAGGAGAGTCGTAAAGTCAAATATAAATCGCACGGACATCAGGCATGTAGAGCGGAACAGAATGCCGACCGTCGACCGTTCCCACGCTCGAACGTCGGTACACCACCGGCTGGATACTCGATCATCTTGGACTTTTTAAACTAGCAGTTCGCGGCGAACTAAGACTTTGCGACCTCCATATAATTATTTGCAATCTCTGGACCGCTTTTGCTCATATTCGAACTAAAATTGTATTGAAATGAACTACTTACCTACAAAATGTCATGATGATGGGAACAACAGCTCTCAAGTTATCGTCGAACAAAGTACAGAGAGACATACGACAAAGACAAAAAGTATACACACTCAACTACCGGCTAAGTCCCGTAAGAAGACAAGTAAGAATACCTAAGTACTTAGTAAGAAAAAATAATATATTCTTTGTATGTATACCTACCTAAAATTAAAAATAAATATTACAAAACAATATATAAAATTAATAATCTAAAATTTCTAGGTGGGTGGGCAGGTATAGGTGTTCTAAATTCGGAGCCAGCCCGGAATCGGACTGAAGCGATTGGTACCCAAGTTATTCCACTAACACCTTCAATGGTTTTTAGTTGCTATTTCTAAAATGGTATAGTAGGTAGGTATACATATAAGCATAGAAAAAAAAATGTTGTAAAACAGTTTTTTTTTTACTAGCGGCTTTTTACCCGCGGCTTCGCCCGCATATTTTAAGTGAAATAATAGTTTTATCGTTAAAATTTCATCCGTCCTCATGATTCAGACTATAGCCATTTCAATTGTCATCAATTACAAAGATATAGGCAAAAACCGATAGGCAGATAAACAAAGTTATGGTTTAGAGTAATTATCATTTCAATATGATAATGACATGACATGACATGACTGCCCCGGTGGCTCAGTTGGTAGTGAACCTATGTTCTGTGCTTGGGGGCGTGGGTTCGATTCCCATCTAGGACAAACATTTATGTGATGAATATTTGTGTTTGTTCTATGTCTGGGTGTTAATATCTATATAAGTATGAATTTAAAAAATATCTATGTACGTATATCAGTCTTTGGCAGCCATATTACAAGCTTTGCTTAGTTTGGGGTCAGATGACCGTGTGTGCAATAATGTCCCAGATATTATTATTATTATTATATACCTACGCACAGAGATCTAGCGAAATATGTGTGTAAATCGAAGTTTCTATAAAGTTTTTTTTCGAGAAAATATCTATATCCTATAGACGATAGACCTAAAATACATATGTATGTATGTCTCAAGGTCTCAACTCAACACAAGATCTCTAAAATTCCCATTAGTTCAACGGTTGTACAATTTAGGTGTAGGTACTAATGGGACCTACCCCTATAATCTACGTAACTAATAAGGCGCACGTATTGTTTAGCTTCGCGACTTACAATAAAGTTCGATTTTTATTTCTAGGTACGTACCTACTTACTTGCGTACTTAACTACCTTTATTAAGTTTACTTTTAGTTCGGTTTATGTAATTCGTATTAATACGAAACAAATTTTTTCGCTTCTTTAGCGTAATTAGCACCAATTAGAAAGAATATTATGATAATTAGATGGCATTGCATCACAATTTGAAGGGATGACATTTACTTTATGCGATCTACATAATTTATGACTGTACTGCCTGGGCCACACACATCGCGATAATATTCGGGCGATAAACTTCGTCTTCGGTCTACGGCGAAGCTGCGCGGCCACATAATGCGCGATGTAAAGTTTATCGCGATGTCCGAGCGATGTATAAACGCAAAAGACAAAATGGACGCCGCGGTTGCTCTATATTTTATGGCAGCAAATAATTATTTTTTTATGGCCAGTTTCGTTTGGGTTCCATAAAATCGGCTCAGACTCGTAATTGGCAATAAATTCTATCGTTACTCCAATCCATGTTTCTCTTCAGCTATATTATGCACTGCAGTTTAACTTACACGTCCGCTACGCACGATGGCTGGCGGCCGACTGAAGTGTGGCCACGCAAGCGAAGTTCATCGCGATAAAACGCTTTGATCTGCGAGAATTTACCGACAGCGGAGCAAAGTCCTCGCAGCTACGTACGAAGCACCGAAGTATACGCGAATACTTGGCTACACACATCGGGATAACGCGAATCTTCGGGTTATCGCGATGTGTGCGGCCCAGGCATAACCGATACACGTAACAAAGATAAACTAAAACTGTCATTGAGCCGATTTTATTGAAACGGAAAGCTGTCGTGAGTATCTTGAAAATTGAAACTTCATCATTGTTATCATCAGCCAGAAGACGTCGACTACTGAACAAAGGCAATTTGCCATTTGCACCTGTTGCCCGCGACTTTCAAGGTGTAGTCTGTCCACTTAATGGGAGACCAACCTACGCTGCATCTTCCGGTTCAGGGTCGTTACTCAAGAACCTTTCTTCCCCATCAGAAATACCCAACAATAATTTCCCAGGATAAAATTATCTTGTATTTTTAATATACTACGAAGAAATTTAAAAATAAACAAAACCGTGGGGCGGAACTTGATAGCAGTGTTCATATTTTGCAACGACTTCCTTAGTTTGCTACGGAACCCTAAAATTGGACAGGTTCTCAGCAGAAATTTGTCTAAACATTCTAGTAAGTATCTGTGTTACCAAAGAACATTTACATGCTGTTACTATAACAGTTTTCCAAGCATGATATCCACATTTGTCAAAGCTATAAAACATGGCAAACTGGTAGAGACCATTACGGCGCATGTATGTATTACTTTCTAGGGTGGCCAGTAATACGGTTAGCGACTTACCAGTAACTTTGTAAGTTTTAAAATAAGCGACCACCGCAACCAGGTTACCAGGCTTCCACGATCACGGTTGCGGCTGGTGCGGGGAAAAGCGGAAGGGAACGTCCTCCATCTGTGCCAGCGCTCTGCTTGATATTGAATTATTTCATTTAAATTGTTTAAGCGTAACGTTTTCCCATAACAGTACCCATAGTTTTGAACTTCAAAAGTTCAAAACCATGCGCGGCAATCCACTGCGCTCTTCATCCTATGATATTAGGTGTTAAATCTCTTTGTGCCCACTAATTTCGCTAGAAACATTGCCTTTCAAAATTCGAAACACAGTAATGTTTGGACACTTGGCGGTTGAATAACTGACAAATATGTGGTACTTCCCCAGTCTAACTGTTGCAAGAGAGTCCTACCACTACCCCATGTATTCTGATCGGATTCAGCCGTATATAACGTAGGGACGTATCTGCCGCAACTTGCGTGATGTATTTTAAAGGTTAGAATGCGAGTTAGGTCTCTTCTTGAAAAGCTGGCAGATTACCATATTTCAGCTGAGTCACCCCCCAACAAAAACGTAAGGTTTCGACATAACAACTTTCATTACATCGAGCCGTCACGTACGAATTTCTATACCGTATGGTCGCTTATAGCTTACATTATATTTGTAATGGTGTCCGGTTGACATGACATGACATGAATCGTAATACTGTTGCGTGTTTCTTTCTATTGTCATTTTCCCGTGGGAGTGCGGTAGAAAACATGAAAAGCCGTACTATTGTTCTGGTAACTGAGTACCGACTATAAAATCCTTTAGGTATAAAGGTATAATATAATAATAATAGTATATATCATAATAATAACATTATGATACAAGTGTGCTATGTTGGTCACTACATCGCAGGCGGTGAAAATCCGACAAGGGAGCCGAGAGTGTAATGATCAATTTACTTGTACACCCGTTTCATGCGACGTTTTTAACACAATTGCGAGGAAAATACTGTATTGTTATGAATATTGAAAATTTCGTAGGCCGATTTTGATTTCTGTTTAGATTTTGCTAGCAATAGGCTATCACTCGTGTTTCGTTTTTTTTATTTCTTTTTTTTTTATGTTACTTGGTAACGAGACGAGCAAGTCACTCACCTGATGTTAAGCGTCACGCTTGCCCATAACAGTTCAGTGCCACCCAGAATTTTGAACTTCAATAGTTCAAAACAATGCGCGGCAATGCACTGCGCTCGTCACCCTGAGATGTCAGATGTTTAATCTCTGTATGCCCAGTAATTACGCTGGTAACAATGCCCTTCAATCCGGAACACAGTAATGCTTGCACACTACTGCTTGGCGGTTGAATAACTGGCAAAGGTGTGGTACTTCCCCAGGCGGACTCTGCAAGAGAGCCCTACCACTACACCCTTCGTGCCTCGATTACAGTATTTCCTGCGGGGTCGAATCTACGTATTGCTCTTCTTCACTACTTCAAGTCACACAGCGAAAACGTTAACAAATATTTATGGAAAATGGCGGAATATATAAATTTTGGCTTACTCCAGAAATCCCCTTAGGCAATCCCCTGCGAAGGGGATTTTTCCCGTGCCACACCAGCAGCGAATATTTTTGTATTTATAACATAACTTATTGTGAATTGTGAATAACTTGATAAAATTAAATGTTCATGTGATAATGAAGGAGGTACAATTTATTTGTTCAAGAAAATGTGTACTATTTTTAGCCGCATATAAGCTTTCACCAATATCTTAAAAATAATAGTTTTTTTTTTTTTATAATAATAATAAGTTTATTCATGAAAAAATGAGTATTCATACAATTTTTGAGAAGCTAAATTACAAAAATACCTTAGTCTTTATTGTAAACAAACACTTAAGCAATCGATATGCAAGACAACTGGATATCTAATATAATAGAAGAAAAATTATACATTCAATAAGAACATGCAACTTAATATTAGAATAAACAGTTGCTTCAATTATTATATAATTACGTTAAAATAATTTTGAAATCTAAACTGTGATTAGTCTTTTATCTATATTTATTTTATGGAGTTAAAAATTTAGTTTAGCTAGTCAAACCCTGGTCTCCACACTAGGATTCCCTGTATCGTGGAGACCAGTTTTACGCTAGAAAAAAAATACAAAACGTCGGACAACACTCAACAAAAAGACAAACAGAGGGCAATATTAAAAAGTGCGAAGGGTACGCAAATGAGAATACGACACCTTATTTTGTTTTGTGTTTGTGTTGAAGCATCTTCACGTAGCACCAAACTCGAACGAGTTAGCTAGAACCATTGATTTAATGTATCCTAAAGTTATAAGAATAAGTATTTTATTTGGCTGTCGTATTACACAATCTCAATTATAACGCCTAGCATTATTGGCGTACTCATCATAATTATTTATGGCTTGCCATAAATTGTTTACGACTGTTATGTGACACCATAAACACAACATATTTTATGGGAATCGAGAGTGAAAGTGCTGCCTAAATCATATTGTCTATTGCATAAATATGTTTTAGGTGGTTAGATCAGATGAATCAAGGCTCTGCAATTCACTTTTGACAAACGCTGCGCGCGAAGTCAAGCTTCGTTTTTGTATTTTATCTCATACTAGTTATTACCCGCGACTTCGTTCGCGTGGACGAAAAATGAATTCTGTGTCCGTCTTTGTGATAACCTTATAAACTTTAACCTTATAAATTTCGAAAAGCATACCGTGAACATAACTACATAAAAATTGTGCGATCGTCTTAAATCGTCAGTAAAGTGCGCCAAAGAGTAGGTATATATACCGCTTTAAAAACATACTGTACAAAAAGAAACCTATACTTAGGGAGATATCTGACATCCAAAGACATAGCTGATATATAGCGTTCTCTTATTAGTCTGTGTCAAAAGTGGCTCATAACAATGAGCAAGCTGTATAGCCAACTAACTCGATTTCCACAGCGACAATAATTTTTCCGGTTTGATAGCAATCAGAGCAATCAAGTGGCGGACAATGGAGGTGAATCAAGCCTTAAGAGCCCGGCGGCGTAACGGGTGGTGCCCACGGTGCTTCTTCCGACGATGGAAATGTCGGTATCTAGAGTATACACCTACTTTGATGCTGTATGGTGACTGAAGGATGAGGCCGCGACCTCATTTCATAATACACAATAGTCAGTAAAGAATAATTACGAGTTTTGGCGGGAATGTGAAGAAGTCATGTCGCGTCATTTTATTATTTTCCAAAACTTGTATTATTTCGATTGTTATGTAAAAACAGTGGATTGTTCGTGAGCGTTGCACGAGTGTTGTTGAAATAAATATATAGTATAATGTCGATAAATTGGACTTTTTGTGTTATTTCCAAAACTCCATAGAATCCTATGTTAAGTCTCCACTACTTTACAGAGGCATGACTTCCACTTGACCCTGACTAACTTTGTTTGAAAGAAAGAAAGAAAATAATTTTATTTTGAAACAACAGTAACATTAATAATATTGAAGGGTAGCCAAGTGAGCAATATCATATAACTATAGCTAATTAATGTTATGTGTCACAAAAATGGCCTCAACCCAGTATAATGCTGTTTAGCGAACAGCGCTGATCTTCCGTTGAAGCCGACTGACTGAAACTTGTTTTAGATGTGAAATATTTTTATTCACTTGAAATATTACAATACTTGACAATGGTAAATACACACAGAGAGGGCCTTACTCATAAACGTTTCTTAACTTTAATCAATGCTTAAAAAGGTCTATCTCGTTTTTGAACTTGACAGAGAATTTTAAGCATTGCTTAACTCAAAGCAAACACTCTCGCAGAAGGCATAAAACAATTGAACTCAAAGCAATTTTATGAGTAAGGCCCTGTATCTACACTGTATGGAACCAAAATACAGGACAATATTTTTTAAATCTAACTATTTGTATTTTTTATACTTTTAAGTAGATATTTGTATTATGTATGTAATTTCTGATGTGATTAATAAAGAGTTATCTATCTATCCCGCTCGATCCGCGCCAGGGAATGTTCTGCCAGCTAAAATAATATTGTAAAAAAAACTGAATAACATTTTCTTTTAATAGGGACGTCCTGCCTCGAGATTTTGGCGCTGTAGGTGTTTGAAAATTGTATTGCTGTCGCTCTGTTCCTCGTGTGTGCGATAGTGAGAGTTGGTAAATTTACCAAAATGAAATTAGCGTTGGAAAACTGTTATTACCCTAAATGAACCACTAATCTTATCAAAATCTTTTATTTTTGCTGTCAATGGCTTGGATTAATAATAATCTACGCCGATAGTTTTTGTATTTTTAATAAATATTTTTGGTATCTTTTATAAACTACATTGAAATTCATAGTTGCCTATAATTACAAATATATTGCAATAATATGACTCAATAAAATCAAACCAGTATCTAAGCATAAAGTTTTCAAGGTGTAGGTAACATGTTAAAAAAAGTACAGTTGTAAAATTTCGAATCTATGTACAGCCATGTACAAAATGTTTAGGGAAATTACAAATAATACACCAGAACTTGATGATAAAAATCTGATTAATCGTTTGTTAATGTTTACTTAGAACTAATTAAAAATTATAAACCTATAAAGTAAAACTATATACTATAAAAATCACAGTTTGATTGACTTAAAACTATTTAAAATCAACGAAATAAAAAAACAAGAGCTGTTTAATTAATTTTCACTATGGCAATGTCGATAAAGTACAACAAAAAAATCTAATAATCAGTCTGTTTGTTAATGTTTATTTGGAACTAATATTTCGTTATGACAACGAATCTATCGTCCACTAGTTTTTGCACTTATTAGTATCATGTTCCTAAGATGTAAGTGTTTTCCAAAGATTACCGAAGTGGTGGTAGTTGAACGGTCCCTGTTCGTGCTGCTCCGCAGACCGTGGCACGTTTCACTACAGTTATTCGCATCGAGAAAACACTACCAGCCACATATTTATGCTCTTATTTCGCTCGAGAGCACACATAGCATATCGCACCGCCAGTTAAAAATAAACTTTACCTATCTGAAAATAAAAGTATTTCTCCTTGTACGTTAGAGCATGCATCACGCTGAATTTTAGAATTCGATTCGTAAGTGGGTAATTTATTAATCGCCGTTTCAGAGTGCAGTTCAGAGCAACGTGTACTATTTATGACTCACATTTACATTCGAATATGTTCGCGGTAATTGTAGAAATTAAGACGTGGTAATTTCGTATTCAAATTATACGTGTTATCTAATTGAAGAAGCGAAAGGAATTACCTGTTAAACTCTTATAATTGCATTCATACACGAAATAACAAAATTATCAACAAAGACATTAATTACCTAACTATTATGTGATAACATAATTTAACTATTATATAAGTGTTGGAACCGAGTAGGTCCTAAGACAGCGACCAGAACAACCAAAGGACGGGCAGCATCGTCTTCTTATGAAATTGTGAACATTCTGCAATCTCCAAGCCGCCTGTCAAGCGAGGGGATTATGGCCTCTCCAGCCGCTTGAATCGACCGCCAGATTAAACCGGTGGAGCAAAAGGGCAACTGCCCTCCCAATACTGCGAGGTTTCGTCCAGCAGTGGACGTCTAAGCTAATTCGTCCCCCCAATTATTCGCAATAAAATCCACAGACATATTTCCTTCCCGGACTCACAAATGACCTCTTCACGCATTTGCTGTGTAGCAATGTATTGGCTTATCTGCGATAATATGTTGAGCCAATTGTTTTTTAAGTGCGTGAAATGAGTTTACAATTTTTATTTGGGACAGTTTGTTAAAAACTCACGCTCCTTCAACAGTAATAAGCTTCGACCAAAGTATAATGAAGGGAAAAGCCCAAGTAAGAGAATTTTGAAAACGTTAAAGTGAGCGCCAGCGCTCAACTTGCTTTTGTCGCTCTCAGTATGTGAAAATTGCGTGACGTACGTTCGTCAATACACGCGATCCAAATATCCGCAAAAATATGCCTTGATCTTAGAATTATTCCTTTCTTTCAAGGCCTTTTCTAAGGCCTTGATATTATATTATGATATTATCTCTTCTTGTCTTGTAACAAATGTACTATACATACTTTTAATTACGTATTGAAGCTTAAGTTCGATTGTTTTGTCTTGTTATTTTTAAGGAAGTTGTGTGGTTAGGGCCCGTCCATTAAGGTGCAACGTTTCGCTCAGCGCGCGAAATTCAAATTTTCTTGCGTTTTTTGTCAATTACTGCGTAATTATACATCGTAGGTTCATGGAAACTAATTTTGCGACAATAAATAGGTCGTATCAAGAAATTACACCATCCAAATATTCAAGTTGAAAGCTAGTATAAGTACATTTCTCACTAAACAAAAAACCAAGATGAAAATCAGCTTATTGAGATTTGTAGCTAAACCAATGTTATTGAGGTGATCATTTTACCCGTGAATTCTTAAAACAACTTATTTATTGACGCAAAATTGATATCAATAAATCCACGATGTGTAATTAGGCTGTAACTAACAAAAAACGCAAGAAAAATTGAATTTCGTGCCATGTGCGAAACGTTGCACCTTAATGTTACTTTGGTCGAAGATAATAAGTACTGTAAGTAGTTTACTAACACAAACGTACTATTCAGTACAGTCGAGTACAGTACACAAAATAACTGGCCAAAAATCTAGAAAAGCAGCTAACATTTTATTAAGTTACTTTACTATATGTGGTGTGTTAGCAATGCAAGATTTTGCAGTAAGGTATTTTAAAAATAATGCTTGTTATCTGTTAGATGATCAAAAATTAATCAGCACTTGACTCAAGTCATGTTAATGCGATTCTGCATCAGCCTTTTAAAATACCACTTCTGAGATTTCGGCCTACCCCCGAAGGGTGAATAGCCCATGTCCACCACATTGTCCCAGTACGGGTTGACGGATTCCCAAACGCCATTGAATTTCTTCTCCGGCAACGATGTTATCCTTCGCCGAAAAACCAGTGGTATGGAATTTATGTACGGTTATCGTAAATTCCAAAGAACTAATTCTGACCCGCTAACCCACGACTATAAGGTGAGCGATGCAACCTCTAGATGCAATGTCACTACATCGGATTATCCCAAAACCATAGTCAGAGCAAAAACCTAACCAAACCAAAACACTTATCACTTACACAATAGAAACGACGTATAATCGAGTCCCCATTAGTTTTTATACTTCTTGTTTTTAAGGTTGTTAATACTCTGTAGTTATTTTACAAACTTTCTGTTTTACCTAAACACGCTTAAAAAGAAGCAAAATTGCGAATGCTACTTAACTTTATTATTGAATGGAAAATTATAGTTATTCGAGTAGCTGTTTACCGTCAATCTGTTCCGGTAAGCGCTACCGCGATTTTCTTTAGGTTTTTCTTTTTCAATGGAGTCGAATTCAATTCTATGTTTTATTTTTGAACAAATTTTTAACGGCCCTCAAAATAACTTTTAAAAACATAATAAGTGTTTATTATGTTTTTAAAAATGATTTTGATAAAAACATAATAAGTTTTTATTATGTTTTTAAAAATGATTTTGAGGGCAATATAATACAGAAACAGTGAATAAGGAGAAAATTAATGGTAAGTAGTATGTATTGTTGACTTACAGTTAGATGAACTGTTTATTGTAAAAAAAAAAAATCTAAGCATATTAAAACTAGAAGCTAGACTCTTGCTCAGAAGGCAGACGTTCTACCAACTAAGCCAGGATGGTCGTCAATAGACTTAGTTTTATAATTCGAACAGAAACAAATCAACCAAAAGAAAGAGATCAATTGCTACGCAAAAGTACCATTTTTGTAATTTTTTGGCCAAAAGACACGTAGCATGTTTACCATACAAAAGACTTCAACGCGCTCGCAAGTCAAAAGTTGCTGCATATTTCAGAATCGTATGCCTCAATATCATCAATATTGTTTAAATCCAAATATTAGCATTTATTTGGAGCATTTAAGCAATATAATGGCAATATGTATAGCTGTCACGCAAGAACTTCTCTCGATAGTTAATTGCACAATAAGTTAATAAACTTTCGTGACAAAAGTGATAAAATGTAATATTTCTGGGTGTCGGTAGCGATACTTTATTCTACAAACCTACAAACCCAGTTATGTTCTCAATTGATTTCTCGTATTTTAACGTCTGTCATAAAAATATAAAGTAACATGACTGGATGGCATCAAAATAATAAACTGATTATCGGTCAAAACATCCCAGAGCTGAGTACTTAACAGTGTTCCCTTGGAGATCTCGGAGTCATATCAAGGAGCAGCGCAGGTCAGGGTTCTTAGTAGGTATACTGATTCCACATAATCTGGCTGCACCCGAAAGCAACCAAGTGTCTTGTAAAGATTACACATCGCCAAAAGTACAATAATCAAAGGTATCTTGTGAAAAACTCCCCCTCGTCAACAACAAAAAAAAAAAGTAATCCTAAGAAATTACTCATCAAAAACATGTACAAAAATGACAAGGCTCGCAATGGAATCCGGCCACCGTAAAAAGTTGTGAGATCTTATGTAAATCCAAGTACGAAAGCAACTATTCGTTTTAGTTCGTATGGGAACACCTATTCAACTACTTTGTCATAAATTATTTCCTAATTAGTTACCTACCATTTAGTATTTGATGCCTTTTATACAACATGACTGGTGACTTGGCAATCGCAGAGCAAAAAAAGCGCTCCTGCGTGGAAATACCTTGCCAGAACTAACGGAATGACAAACTCCACTTGTATCTTTGTAGCTTTAACAGGTAATAAATGTGTGTACAATGACCAGCAAAACAAAAGCGGACAATTTCGCACACCGATCAACTGACTATCGATTAAATTCACATTTTACATTGACTTGATGCCAAATCACTTTCATTCGTTGCCATATAAAAACGCTGGATGATTCGCCGTCTGGGAACGACTATTGTAAGGCTCTTGCACGGGAAAGTTGCATTGTATGGGGTTGATTGGTAGGTCTATGAAAAAGGTGGCTGTAATACTTACGTAACTATTATGCAAACATGCATAGGTTAATTACTTAGAAACGGTTATGAGTTTGCAATATTTGTGTGGTTTGTGCATGTGAATGCAAGTTTTATGCTTGTAATTCCATTTTATTTCTGTAAACGTTTTGATTGGAGATAATTAACTGAAACAAATTCTTTAATATGATGATCAAGAAAGGATTTACAGTTGACCATTTCTGGTTTGTATTAATACCAGAATTGACATGTTCCCAAATTAAATGAATAATAGGTACGTCTTATTAACTGTAATTACTTTCATTTGGATGCTTTAAATTAATGTTTAAACACTTCCCTGTATATTTAAATCAGTGGGTGTGGGTTTAATTAAACCAAAAATAACCAAATTTGGTTATTTTTATTTATTTACTGTTTTGGTTGTTTATTTAATTTTTATTAATACGTTTTATAAAACACATCAACGTAACTCGTATTCAAGCTATTGTCATATACGCATCAACTTTTTAATTACGAGAAAAATGTTGCGTTATCTACTGCCGTTACTGAACTCATTCTGAAAAACAATATTCCAAAACCAATGTTGAAAAGGTTATCCTAAAAAAGTTAATTGAGTATTGGGTAAAATTCCACCCGTAGTCCGTACTAATTTTGCCGAATGTTTGTTCGCTGTACGTTCATTCATTATTTTTTTTCTCGGTGACGAGACTTGCAAGTCGCTCACCTGATGTTAAGCGTCACGCTTGCCCATAACAGTTCAGTGCCACCCAGAATTTTGAACTTCAACAGTTCAAAACTATACGCGGCAATGCACTGCGCTCGTCACCCTGAGATGTTAGATGTTAAATCTCTGTATGCCCAGTACGCTGGAAACATTGCCCTTCAATCCGGAACACAGTAATGCTTGCACACTACTGCTTGGCGGTTGAATAACTGGCAAAGGTGTGGTACTTCCCCAGGCGGACTCTGCAAGAGAGCCCTACCAATATAGGTAGATTCACTCACAACCTGCAACTCCCTCTATTGCATGCACGGGGAGTAGAGCGACAACAATAACATTTTCAAATACCTACTGTGCCATAACCTCACGGCAGGACGTTCCTCGAAAACAAGTATCTTTAATTGAGCATGAATGAACGATTAATGAACCTAATGACACCTCCATTCAGATGAGGCTCTCGTAACGGACCGCGCTATCTGATCTCTGCCTCCGCCATTGACCTTCAGTGGAGGCAGGTGTCGTCATCGGCCACTTTCCATGGCGACGTGGGTGGAATCACTCGCTCTGTTTACGGATGTATTGGACACTTTCTTTTGTTTTGGTAGTTGGATCCAACGGGGAAATGGCGTTTTCACAGACTGATTGTTATGATATCGTATTTTTTTTAAACTTTGCTTTTGCCTTTATGAAATACTCAATAGTCCACTCAATTATAATTACCTGCAATACTAAACAATACATTTTTTTTTTTTAATGTAAGTAAACTGGAATTGAATGGATTTTATAATAGGAAAAAAAATCAGAACTTAATATTTTGTACAAGATAAGTTTTTTTTTTTTTTTTTTTTTTCGGGCATGTCCCTTTATTAACTAAGCAGAGTACATACAAACTACAACTATTTAAAGAGATGATGATGATGATGATCTAGATGCGTTTTTGTACTTAATTCGCTAAATTAACAATTTTGATATTTTTACTATGAATATTGACGTGGTTCTTACCCGACTGTCCAAGAAAGAGAGTAATGTTTTTGAGGTGTATGTTTGTATTTAAGTAAATGTAAACTATCTGATTTACGACAAAAAGGTATCCAAACAAAACAGAAAATTCTAGAGATATATGTAGCTCAGGCCACTTCCTGATTGGTTCGGTACGATATCGATGCGCGACGAGACGCGGTATGCCGAGTGTTGCCGAGTGCCGAGCCCATCCCTCCCTGCTTCCGCGCCACGCAAGTCATGACTAGATATACTCATTTTATTTATTTCTTACTAGGTAGCTGCGCCTAAATTTTTCGTGATAAAAAGCCTATGTGTTAATCCAGAGAATAACCTACCTCCAAACTAAATTTTATTCAAATCAGTTCAGCCGTTACAGAGTCAACTCTGTAACGGCTGAACTGAACACACTTAATATACTTACACACAAACTTTCGCAAGTTCTCAAGTTATAGCGTGACCGGGAGAAATAGTGGTTCATTTTTATATATAAAAATATGCGCTCGGTAAAGAACTTGTATCGGATCGACACACAAAAGTAGTAAAGAAATGCCGCATCTATACCGTACCAATCCGGAAGTGACCTTATTCCACTACGTATATATAGCTGTCATTCTTGTTATTATTTATTACCTGCGAGAAATCGCACATGAGAATTTATATTTGTGCGATGAAAGTCATTATTAGTTTCTAAGATTTCAACTGCCATTAGATATTGTCCTCTCATGTTCGTAAAGAATGTTCAATGACTTACTTGCTCGGTACATGTACAAATTGAAGGCATAATGTGGTAAGATGATAATGAATATACATCCGAGATAAAACTGCGACCAGAACCACCGGAGGAAGGGCAGCAGCGTCCTCTTAGTGAATCATGAGCGTTCTGTGATCACCAAGCGCCTGCCAAGCGTGGGTATTATGGCAATACCCTCCTTAGATTATCCTAGAGATATATATCCTATCTTAGAGATCCTAGATTTCAGTAGTACTAAAAGGAACCGAACGAAGGAACGAATTTATAAAGGTTTCTTTTTGTACTACGGAACCCTAAAAAACACCGAGTTTTTTTCATGCGATTTCAGTAGTATCAGTAGCTGTTATATTCGTTCTTTATAAATATGTATATTATAATAGTATTTTTATAATTATAATTATATTATATTACGGATATAAAAGTCCTTGGGTAATTAAGTATTCAATAAACTCCAATCGCATTATAAACACTTTTTCAATTTCAAAAGTGTTATATGTATGTACTTTTATCAAAGCCGATTGTTACGTCGACCTTTTAAAGAGTGAGGTTACTTCACATCGTTAGCATATTATCGAATATCGTTACAAAACGGTAGCCCTCACTCTTCAGTGAAAGTCAATTAACTTTTCTAAAGGAGTTGTTCTGAACAACTCCTTTAGAATATTCGATAATATTCTAACGACACGATTACCATCAGCGGCAATTAAAACACGGCAATGTTCATTCGGATTCCAACGGCAAATACATCAGCGGAAAAATGTTCTTTCAGTTATCTGGTTCCCACATTGAGTAACTCGGTACCGGCCCGAAGGGTCGCCCGGATGCCTGTGTTGCTCTAAGGGTTCCCTAGTACAAGATTGCTTCGTCTGGGGTTTGATGGCGCTGTGTGTGAAAAAAAAGTCCACATATTTAAAAAAAAAAGCTTAGTACCGCAATTAATGATTAAAAAAATTTCAGGGACTGATTGTATATTTTTGGGAATGAGTATGGTACACCTGTTAGGCTACCTCCATGGTTAGAGGAGTTGAGTACGGTTACGTCGTGGTTACACTAATATTATAAATGCGAAAGTTTGTTCCCGTTCAACTCTGTAACGGCTGAACGGCTTTGGATAAAATTTGGTGTGGAGGTAGCTTATTCCCTGGAATAGCACATAGGCTACTTTTTATCCCGGAAAAATATTCGGTTTCTTTAGAATAGCGGGTGAAACCGCGGGACGCAGCTAGTTTTATAATAAAGGGGTGGGTTGTGGTACTTTTATTCTGAAAAATTTAACCGTTCCTGTAGAATAGCGGGTGAAACCGCGGCGCGCGTAAGCGCGTAATAATGCATTCATTATCTATCACAAAAATACAGCTCACTCCTTGACTCATACATTAAACTTACATACATTTATTAAACTTATCTTGTTTAAAGTTGTCCACTTTGAAAGCTTTTGCGGATGATCTTCGTCACGGAAACATTTATTTGCCTATAATTGGTTTAGAAAGCTGTAAGTCAGTGTAAACATCCAGGAAGCTCGACTGAGTTCAGAATTAATAATATACTATGAAGTGCCAGTAACCGTTATTGAGAGTAGATCAAAGAAACATTTTTATGAACCGCGCTACTTGAATGAATGAAACTAGAATACTCTTTGGAATAGAATTTAGTAGAAAAATTGTACAATCTTTTCTCGGAAGTTAGACAATAATGGTGATGATGATAATATAATACCGTGTCACAATAGCCAAGCAATAATAGAGTTTAATGAGCAGGAGCTTTAAAAGTGAAACTGGATAATCGATCACGATTTACTTTCTATTTTTCTAACGTTCAAAAGATGAATAAATGTCTTGAAAAATTGCAAAAATTCAGATTAATCTATCATAAAATGACAATCAAACCTTTATACTATAACTTGTGAAACTCTTACTATGAAAACTGACGTGGTTTTGATACATTTTGTTTTAGTAAAACGGGAATACGTTAAATTGAGTCGGTTATTCCGACTATAGTTTCGATCACATTCGGTGACGACGAAAACAAGACAACAAGACGAAGTCGCGTCTCGCTTAGCATTCCTTGTTAAAGGTCACCGAATGTGATCGAAATTATAGTCAGAATAACCGACTCAATTTAACGTAAGTATTGCTGTTTTATTAAAACATTACTTGTAATCGGTTGTAGTACCTAGACCTAGGTAGAAACATAAAATTATTCCTTGTAGATAAACTTAGAGACACTTTTGGAAATAATTCGTATAAATACGTTTCTCAAATCCTGGACAGTTGTTCTCCTTAGATACACTTTGCTGTGCAGTACTTACCCCCGAATACTGAAACGCTTGTTAACTGTGACGACAGATTAAGTCTATTGCTGCCTTTGTCATTTGCTTAGTGCCAGACAAAGGCAGTATTAGAATTAATCTGTTGTCAAAGTTAACGAACGTTTTAGTATTCGGGGGTTAGACTTATAATATTTTAGACGGTGACTCGCATTGTATATTCGGGGTGTAAGATCTAGATAAAAGTGTCTACATTTTTTTTAATTTTACAGGAGAGCTTAAAAACTGTGTAAATATCACTTCTTTGAACTTTGAAGAGTTAATTGTAGGATAATACATATTTGAACTACTGAAAAAACATACAGACATTAACTCATACTTTTAGAGAATAAAATTAACCATAAAAAGTATTTATATATGCACTTATTAAAGAACATATATAAATAAAGACTTTTGTGCATATACGTTCTTTTTGTATTACCTATTATCAACAATTTTTTTATTTTTTTTACCGGTACTCAAGTTACGTTCTTCTAGTTTTCAATGAAAAATCATTTTTTTGACCATTACGCTATTATTGAATTAGTGAAATATTGACTGTACAGCACAGATGAACCAGATACCTCGTCACTCGGGTTTTGGTCCGATCAAAAGTCACCACAGTTTGAGGAAAGCACGGGGTGCGCGGAGCGTGACAAATTATTCCCATTGGCTATATATCATCAAGGTTACGCCCACCACTGTACCGAGTTAGTACGTTCCGTAGTGATGGGGTAAGCAGTAGGCTGTGGCAGTAGGGCAACATTATTAATCGGTACTTACCTACATAGCGAACATCCGCTCTGCCATAGTAATCGCACTCACTCGAATCTCAACTCACTAACATAACATTACTACACAACACCATTAAAGTACTAATTATTCCTCAGTGTCGTGGACTAAAGTCGAATGTTTTTTTTCGAGGTCCCTGCTTTCTTTGCGCGTTTCAATAGAATGTGTTATTCTAAAATGTGACATTTTCTCGAGATCACGCGTTTTGTTAGGTCCGAAAAATAATGTTAGTTTACCCAGAATCAACTCAATTACTTCAATTCATCATCTAAAAATCTATTTAGCCGGGAATCGAAATTAACAACTGAATCATACACCTAATAACCTTGAAATACTTACGACGTATACTATAGTCTACTGACAAAAACCCCATTATTGTTTATCAGAAAAACGCGGGCGAAGCCGCGGGCAGAAGCTAGTAACGGATAAAAACTTCAAACATCATACGCACCTACGGAACCCTACTAAGCATGGCCCGACATGCTCTTAACAAGTTATTTTCTCTAGTCTCACCATAGTCTCAGGCACATGCTAGATGCTGCCGGTCGATTCTATCGTGATTTCGTTGCTTGTCGAGTTTAGTCCAAGTTTAGTTAGTTAGAATTCATCAGTGTTCGAATCCCTTTACGGTATGGTGAAAATCGAAAATGCAAGTCTGCGTTTTGTTTAATGAGTCACAACACTACTTTATACGTGCGTTCGCCAGAAAGGGACAACTGCATGGGATATCCGCAATGAGGAAAAGGGATAAGTGACGACGTGTCCATTATACGCTGAGCTCAGCTATGTCTTATAAAACTGAATTATTTTACTTACCGATGAAAAGTTATTCCGTCTTTTTTGTAGTTTGAGTGCGCGGATGACTTTCCACACAATTTCACTGCACAGATAGTCATTTTTGTTTACTGTTGGTTGTCAGGAAAATAAAACAACCGTTTTATTTTGTAAGCCGCACGCACGCACGCACAGCTCTGGCACTTGGTCGGAACTGAGGTTCAATGTTTGGGGCGGCGTTTTATATAAGTCTTATAAAACTTATGTGTTGCGCGCTAGGCTCGTCCTAGACTAGGTATCTAGTTCTATTCATCTGTGCTGTACAGTTACGTCGTTTTGGCACATCACGGAGGACTACATTTAATACCCATTTATGAATAAAAACTATTTTTGAGTTTTTTGTAGTTACGTTTATCTGGTTCTTACACCGCGAATAACAGGCATACATAGATCCATATTGGTATTTTCATCAACAAGTCAAGCATTTGCATTCAGAAAGTATCATTTTCTGAAGTGGAACTGATGAAGAAGACCACAGATGTCCACCTTAACTTCTGCGATTGTTCTTGTTAATAAATTATCTAGTCTAAGCTTCCGCTACAGTGATCACACTACATGCTTCATCTCGACGGCTCTTCGCATAAAACCATACCATGTACAATTTTACGCTGCCCTAGCTAGTATTATGTATTTTTTATGACAATTATGCCAATGAATTATGCAAACAGTCACGCCTTCATACTTTATTGTTTTAAAATTCGTAGAAAGTTTTGTATTTAAATTGTTTTATATCACTTTCAATGAAGTTACATCATTGAGATGCTTAAAGGTTTCTCGTATTTATCAAAGTAAACCTTATTTGAATTATTCTTTGAATTATCTAATGTTGCGAATTTGATTATCAGAACTCTACCTTTTCGGTGGCCTAGGTCAAAGAAACTTTATGGGAGAAGAATTATAACACTAATTAGTAATAAAAAGCACGATAACCCCATTTTCAGCAGGTTGTTTGAAGATTCTATAAAGACTTGAAATGATAATTAATTCTCACTATCCGCAAAAATACCAATTAATACTTAGGCTGGATTGCACCATAATCCCAGTTAAAGATATTGTTATAGTTAAATTAACTATATCTTTAATCTTAACCATGAAGTTTAGCCAGCATGTGTTATCCGTCATTTTGACCATATAATGATTCTATTTTCCATTTAAAATGATCACAAATTTTCTTCTTTTTTTCTGTTTTAACTGCAGTTATGACTGTATTTTGAAGTTAACCTAGATGGTGCAAACTGGCCTAAAGTGGTTTATAGATAGTTTGATACATGATGCTTTTTCGACTAGGGAGCGGTTGTGAGGATGCTGTATACAAGATTATGAGATTTTGAATGATTAAGATTATGAACTTTTGATTTACGACTTTTGAAAATTCACGAAAAAATATCTACTGTTCCATACAAATGTTCATGGATCTTGCAATAAAATGTATGGAACATCAGTTTTTTTCCCCCGTTAATTTTCAAAAGTCGTAGGACATGATGATGATGATGATATTAAAAGTACTTAGTTCTATTGGGTCTGTGGAAAAGTACTAAAAATACCGAAGAAGTTATAGGTACGTCGAAATACCCTAAAATAACTTATAAAATCCTTTTACTTCAACTTGATATTTTAGCTTTAATCTTGAAGCATATTTTTATATATTTCCATAGAAAAAGACCGAAAAATCATCTCTAAAAAACAGCAAAAAATCGGGTCTTACCATTCATTTTTACAGCACAAAAAGTCCTCATAATCATAACTCCTTAACAACACTGTCTCATCACTGACACTTCACTAGCGAGTCACTGAGCTGCAGTCGAGAGCGGCGGCCGCGCGAGTCAGCGGTCGACTGCCTGCCTCCAGCGCCTGCGCAGCCCAGCTCCATCGACCAGCCGGTGGCATAACCGCACTACCATATCTTACACAGTACAGCGAAAGTTGAGAAATGGTGTGGACATAACTATTTGATAACGTCCCTATACTAGCTTACATGGTTTTGGTAAACGTTGGAAACATTAAACACGCACATAATTTGGTTCTACGTACTTGCCTAGTTGTCCTATAGTCGTGTTTTTTGCAATACTCTGCAATGTTTTCATTTATTCTAATTTTGACTGTATAGAGCATATTTAATAAGCAATACAAATTAATACAATTCATAAACAAAACAAAAACAAAAGTGAAAACAATATATAGAGTAGCTGTCGAAAATATTGTAAGCAATACATTATTTTCGAGAGCTAAAACTAAAAAAAAAATGATTGCAATAAAGTTTGTCAATAAAGTAAACTTTATAACTTTATATACTTTTATTAACTTTTTATTTGTAGATATTTTAGATTTAATTTATTTAAGTACTTATTTTAATTTTGTTTATAGTTTTAGTTTGTACATTTAAGTTTAGATTATAATATATACTTAGTACTTTTTGATTAAATAAAGAAAATTTATTTTTAAGTTAACTAAGACAAAATGTATTGTAAATTAAGTTTAGAGTCATTCATTATGTTTTTTTTTATTCAGTAACAACCATTTCTACATAAATGGTCTGATAAAATAGTAAAGCATCGAACGCCCCTACTAAAGTGGACTACCAATTAACTGTAAGTGCATGGTCGCCAACCAGGAACCTGGCAATGAGTCAATGGCTTCTCCGGACAAATTGTTCATCCTGTGTTATTAGGTAACACTATAATCGCATAGAGGACTGTATATATATTTTCTATGCCATAATTCCCAAAGCGCTTAGAGGCAGCTTGAGGATCGCAGAGTGTTCATCGCTTACCAAAGAGACGCTGCTGCCCAACCTCTGGTAGTTCTGGTCGCAGTTTTAGGGTATACTCGGGTCGCCATATACCGTATACTTACTGCTACTATTCGAGAGCAATCGCACTAATAAATAACACCTGAACCTTAACCACACCGCAACTTTTTGTACATTTCGTATCGCGGTAATGATTTTACCGAAAGTTGAGATGCAACTCGAATGCAGCTGAAACGTTACCGCTGTCAAACGAACGGTTGAAAAAAACGTACAAAATCTTAACTATTTTTGGATCGTTGTGCGGTGTTTTATCATTTTGAGTGTAATTTTCTTTAAAACAGTAGCTAAAACATAAATAATTGACCATATTCGGCCATAGCCTAAATCAAGTCATTTACTAGAAACCTTTCATCCATAGAAACCCTTCCCCTTGATAAAACCCCATACAAGTCGCTCTCCGCATATGAATGAGAAAAAGGTGCGATGTTTTGCATCGATAAATATATTAATATCTATTACGGCTTTCCCGCCTTATTTCAATTCACGTGGAGTGCGGCGCATATGGGCCCGTGCCTGCGCGATATAATTTCTCTTGTCCCATCGCAAGCATGGAAAGTGGTTCCTGAATATTTTTGGACGATCGATAAAAGAGAAAGTTAATTAGTTTTGCTTTGAATACACGTAATGTTACATTGGGTAATAAGTAATAAAAAAAATATTAAAGGACTTCGTTACGTCAGTCATAAATTATGGTTACCTATACATGTAACGGAGAGCTTGGACCAAAGTAATATGAATGGTCGGGCCGAAGTAAGAGAATTTTCACGACTTTAAAGTGAGCGTAGGCGCCACAGATCACATTAGATTCCGCATTACGAGATCCGTTGTTCCTACAAAAAGTCACCAAAATTTGAGGAAGGCGCGGGTCGCGGGTGCTACCAAGCGTTCCCATTGGCTATCTCAAGGTTACGGCTACTCGCGCCTAACAATGAACCAATAGGAATAATTTCGTATAAGTGTATTTAGTCTGATGCGTAGTGCACTTCGAGCGTCCTGAATGCAGAATCTAGAGTGTGATCTGTGGCAGGCGCTCATCTTGCTTTAGTCGCTCTCAGTCTGGAAAAGTGCGTGACCTACGTTCAATACATGCGATCCAAATATCCGCAAAAATATGCCTTAATATCTCTTTTTTGTGACAAATACTATACATATTTTTAATTACGTATTGAAGCCTAAGTTCGATTGTTTTGACTTGTTATTTTTAAGGAAGTTGTGTGGTAAGGGTCCTTTCGTTTGACTTGCTCGAAGAAGGAGAGCACAACTTTTTTCTCGAGAAAATAGAAGTTTTGAAATTTGGAGCTTTATTGAAAAGGCGAATTCTTGATTCTACTTGAAAATGTTTACTTGTTTTTGGTGGCACAAAAAACAAATATAAAAATTTGTTCATTAGTAAAAATGATGTAAAAAAACTGCAGAATCCTTATTAAGACGTTTGTTGATAATATTACATTTCATTTCATTGACTAAGGTCCAAGCTCTTTAATCATTTAGATATAATACTTGACTAAGTCTACTAATATCTCCATTTCTATTTTGTGAGTGGAAGGCACTGGATCCCACGACACAGGACTCATCCTAGTGTGGGGCACAGGATTCGTCTAACAAAAACACATCAATGTTTTGTGCATCTAAATAATAATAATATTAATTAATATTGGTTCAATCCAATTGGTCCAATTAATATAGATACATAATTGGTGGATAGTGCTGTGGGTGGCAAAGTAAATAATTAATCTTTAGTGCTTTAGTTTTAATTAATATATACTATATCACTGTTTATTGTCCCAAATAAATAAAATAAAATAAAATATGCATACTGGATATGGATATACCACGCTAATGTGAACGAAAGACGTATAAGTCAGATTTGGACTCTTATCATTTAATTACAGAAATACAGAAAATTTTATTCGTACAACATTTTAGTCACACTTTTACAAATCAATTCGATGTTTTTTCACGGACTAAAAATTACAGAAGTATTTAAAAAACTTGATTATTTAATAACTTTAGAATAACATTGCCAATGTATTATAGCCATTTTCACGTTATCATTTTTTAATTTTCGCGAAGAACAAGAAGACATTTTTTGGAGTTTTTTTTTTGTATTTTTTTTTTTGTTCGCCAAAATAAAAATAGTTTCAAAACATTGCCAATGTTTTAAAAAGTTTTAAGTCAAAAAGTTGTTAAAGTGTTTGTTTAAGTTCCTCTGTAGTGTTGAAAAAAAAAATACTCTTCAAAATGTTGAAAAAGAGAGAAAGAGATAGCTGAATCACCGTAAGCGACCATTAACGTTCTTATTTTATTTGCCTTCTAACAACAGCAGATTCTATAAGAATCTCCTTCACTATCGCAATACTCTTCTGAACCAACTGTTTCTGATCTTCGTTCCCTTTCAAATTCCTCTTCAACACCACCATCGTTCTGTTCACCAAACTGTACCTGCTCAGTTGACTTCTGCTCTCCTCTTGATTCTTCTTGACAGTTATTTTCAGAAGAGTTAGCCAGTTGTGAAGGAATGTCAGGAATTCCTCGGTAACTGGCTGTGATACTTGGAACTGTACGAGGGTGAATGTCCAGGGTTGTGATGTGAGGGTAGCTACCAATTTTGTGTCGTTCCTCGTATTGATTGCATGTTTGAAAATGGAACTCAGAGTCTTCCAGCCTGCTGACGATTGGTCTTTGGATTCCTGGATTTCGATAATGGTATAGTTATTAATTCTTAGTGGAATTGTTTCTTCATAAGCACACAATTTTTGTAAAAAACAGAGTAATAAATAAATATTGGTGGACGTATTACAAACAGCGCCATCTAGCCCCAAACTAAGCAAACTTGTACTATGGGAAACAGATGACTGATAGAATTTTTTTTTAAATACTAAATACTGTCTGTGTGTTCGTAACTTCTGAACTGACTTTGATAAATAAATACTGAACACTGAACTTCGGCAAGAGAGTGTTTATCATAAGGACTATAATAGAAAACTTTTTATCATTTTTTTTTATAAATCTACAAAATTATGGGTAAAATTGCGTGAAGTGGAATCTTTGGACTTAATTGTAAAGCCTTCATTTAGTGCATTTGTTGTTAAAAGGCCGTTGTATAATCAAAATATTTAGAAACTAGAATTCAATTTGATTTACTAAGGGAACTGTAGAAAAACCAACCCTGCTACACAGCATAAGCTGTATCCTGAACATGAGACATCTCAGCGCGCTACATTGCCCGTCCAACACAGGCGCGTCCCCGACATCGTGGGCCAGAGTGAGCGGTGTGTTCACTCCAGAGTTAAGAACCAGATACACGAGCTGTAAGAGAGACGCTCCTCGCTCGCTGTTGCTGTCTTGCCGGAAGGATTGGATGATCAGCTGGGTTTGGATTTGAAGGACTGACTTTGGCTGGAAAATCGAAACTCCTGTAATTTACAAGACTTGTTTTTTTTTTTTTTTGCCTTGTAATACACACACTACGTTTTGATTAATGTACACTATTAATAATAATGGTTAATGTAAATTTGCGTGTAACGGGTACTGTGAACTATGAAGGTTTGAATAAAAATTTATGGTGATTTTATCATACAACCAAGGATTTCGAAAACTGCAAAATTGGTACAGCCCTATAATATTCGTTTCGTTAAAGTCTCCATAGGAGTATTGGCGGGAACGTGAAGAAGTCATGTCGCGTCATATTATTATTTTCCAAAACTTGTGTTATTTCGAATACTAATGTGTAAAAACGGTGAATTTCTACCCGTTAAGTGTTCGTGTACATGCACGAGTATTCCATAATAATATGACAGCAATAACTATATGTCAAAATTTTGGGTGGCTTAGAACTGTTTTTGCCAAACATGGTACTTAATATCAGGCGAGAAACTCAACTCCGTATCGTTACTCAGTTGTAATTCCATTCCATTTTGGCGAAATTGAAGAAACATACCAATGTTATTTAAAATTTTTTTTTTTCAAGTGTTTAAATTCTAAACTTTTCAATTTGTTGATAACAAAAAAAGGGTTTTTTTTTTTTTTTTTTCCAGAATATTTTTTGTCCCTTACTTGATAGTTATTCTTGGTGAAGAAATGCACCACATAGGAGAGCAATTGCAGAGCTGCGCACGCGACTCTCTCGTCCGGACTGTTGGACGAGGACAAAACGCTCGGAAGGAAACCCACGCGATTCACATAAGTTATTAGTACTAGGAAATAGAGAGGAACAAATTAAATGAAATAGAATATTTAACTTTAAGACACGTGTTATTCTTAAGCGCTTCATAAGTTAATCTGTTCTAAATAATACATTTTATTCAGTTACGAATTAAGTTCAAGTTCAATTAATTATTTTTAAGTTTAACATCCTAGCTGGCTTATACTGTGACTATAAGCCAGCAACAGTGGCTGGCTTAGCCTCGTCTTTCAATAGCAAAAGAAAACAAAAAGACAAAATAAGATAAAGATTACGATAAGAAACAGAAGAATAGTACAATACCTCTGTTATCATTCTGATTGTTGGCTAACACCATCATGTACAGGCATAGCTTCAAACAGACATACTCGAAGTGGCATTTATTTGGATTGTCGTCTTCTGATTCAGCGACAATCTTTGAGAAGACAGCCGTGGTGAGTACCGCGGTCTTTAGACACAGAGTCGGATCTAGTTCCGATGGGAGGAAGGTTGTGGCTAGCTCCAATAGATAGCAGATATTAGGAGCTGCAAAAAAAGGTTTTTTTTGTAGTGGTAGGACTTGCAAGAGTCCGTCTGGGGAAGTACCATACCTTTGCCAGTTATTAAACCGCCAAGCAGTAGTGTGCAAACGTTACTGTGTTCCGGATTGAAGGACAATGTTTCCAGCGAAATTACTGGGCATACAAAGATTTAACGTCTAATATATCAGGGTGCCGCGCAGTTTTGGGTGGCATTAAACTGCTATGGGCAAGCGTGACGCTTAACATCCGGCGAGCGACTTGCTTGTATCGTCAGCCGAGCCTTAAAAAAAGGTGCTTATAAATAAATACGTAATTCCAGAGCCAGTAACTCTTGTTTATATCTGTTCATGGTATTTGCTGGCGATTATGCAGGCGAAGGCATTACTGCGGGTTGAACCTGGCTAACCCACAAAGTACCACAGAGTTGAAGTCACAGAATAGATAATAGTACATCCGAGGCAGATATCAGGCCTAAGCCTGGCTGCGGGATAAAGAGAAATGTGAATGATATGGAGAAAGAAAGAAAGAAAGAAAAACATTTATTTTACGCACAAAACACTGCAACACCAACTTCACAAAAGAAATTTATTAATTTGGAGTGCAGTTGTGTTCAAATTAGGCACTTATCAATAATCTTACCAAGTCGGCCTTCCTCGATAAGAGTTTTAGATAGCACATTGGGCAGTATGATCCACACGAGCGTTGTAAACTTTTCCCTAGTTTCATCTTCACTGTCCTCCACGCACACTTGTAAAGATTCCATACAGTGCTCTACAACAGTTTTGTCGTCAGACTGGACGAGGACGTTCAGGAGCAGTTCCCATACTGTTGGGTCAGTTGTAAGCTCCGATGGCAGGGACGTTTCGAGCTTTAACCATTGAGATATCTGGAAAATAAAAATGGTCAGAGTATGGATCCCTGAGAAAGTCATGTGCAAGGGTTGCAAAATTGCCAAAAGTTGATTTCGTGGCACAGAAATACAATCGGAGAATCAGGACAGTGCTAAGAAATTTCCTAACAAGCAAATGGGATAAGCATTAACGTTTTTAGTGACCTTAGTAAGATTTCGCAAAAGGAACTGCTTTTGAAAAATTAAATATTTTATGTGTTCTTACACAATTCTTTAGATAGGTTTTATTTGTCTATCATAACATCAGAAATATTTAATGAAAAAAATCTAGTATGTTTTTACAAACTTCTTGGATCGACCTCAATTTCTACATCAAAACAAACTTCACAAAACTGGGGATCTTTAATGAGAAGTGAAAGCCAAACAATTGTCCTATAGGACTATGCGGCAACCACCACCAAAGTGTCACCAGCATCACCAGGGGCGCTAGTCTCGACTTATCATTATAGCACTTTGCGACCGAATTCGGTCGCTATGACGCAAAAATTAGACAACGAACACGAATTGTTAACGAAAAACGCAAACATAGCGTGTTTTGCGTTCAACGCTATGTTTTGTTATTCGTGTCTAATTTTTGCGTCATAGCGACCGAATTCGGTCGCAAAGTGCTGTAGCGAAAAGTCGAGACATGGCGCCCCTGGCATTTGGAGTAATCTACAATTGTCTCTACAACATAATATATACATACGTACGACCTTGATTCTTAGGCGAATATCCCCGGATTTTATCGCGCAAAGAAACTCCGAGCATAGCTCTCCATTACCAACTGTGTAACTCTACAACATTGTACCTGTTGTAGAGTACTTACCACATGGAACTTCACATAATTGGGTATCCTTTGCGAAGTGAAGGCCCACAGAAGTATCGCGGGGTTGTGGGTGTAGTAGAGCAATGGTTCGGGCTGCAGCAAGCTGACTAGATGTTCGGTGGCCTTTTCTAAGTACACCCGTTCTTCTAAAGACTCGAGGGAGTCGTTGGATATCGTAGACATCTAGGATTTCGAGGGGTTACTGAACACAATTCATTATACAGTTCTCGCACTAATATTATATAAAAAAAAAAAAAAAAAAATTTTTCAGTCAAGCTTATATAAAATCTTTTTTTTGTACCTAAGATGATCAAAATTAATAAAAACTCCATCAATCTACAGGTAGTTCCTGAGGAGTTCCTTTTTCCACCTTCCGTCTTCACCATCAGATCAGCTCGCTCTCATAATAATGTACTGTCATCGGAACTTGACAGGCATGCAAAATTTAATCTCAATTGAACGAGGGCAATTGCTCTAAAATTCAGTGCAATATTTGACCCGAACACACAAACATAATCAGCCAGCAATGTGTATGCCAAATATTAAGTTAAAGTTATATTAAGTTTTTAAGTTTTAAAAAAGGGCTACTCTAGCCCTTACGTGATGTGTTGTATAAGTACAGGATCACATATTGTTTGTATTGTGATCCCAGCGAGTGTATTACATGTCCAAATTTAAAAACATGCAGAGTTTACCTGTTACTGGGGTGCTACATAGGTCCTAATGTATTATCATGTTTATTATTAGTTGATTAATTGTTTCATCCTGTTGGTAAACAAATAAAAAAAAATAAAAAAATAGGCCGGTAAAAGGCGCCGCAGCAAATTTTCATCTCTTTTTGGGGGAAATAATATCAAAGATCGCAGACGCCAAAACAATCTATAAAATTGTAGAACCTGTATACCAAGTTTGGTCAAGATTGGTTGAAAAATACGACTCGGTCAATTAGGTACTTAAAAATTACAAAAAAAAATTAAAAGGTAAATGAATTATTTACTGCAAACACAAGCCATAAAGCTTTAACAATGTACGGAGGGGGTTTGAACAATTTCGGCAGCTTCAAGATGTGCTCCACCAAGAACGGAAGTAGTGGAGCGGTTACTTCTTCAGGGCTGCAAGAAAAACAACCAACTTTAATTTCCACAAACTTCCACATTTCCTTTAAAACCTCATGTTAAATGGGTAAAGTAAAGTTGGGTAAAGTATGTCCCATCTGTATCAGCCTTTAAAAATCCTATTGCTGAGATATCGGCCTACCCTCGAAGGGTGCTTAGGCCATATCCACCACGTTTCCCCAGGGATTCACATAAAATACGCCATGGAATTTCTTCTCCGGAAATATGCAGGTTTTCTCACGATGTTTTGCTTCACTGAAAAGCCGTGTATCCGTACGTAAGCTCCAAAGAACTCATTGGTCTGGGCCCGCTTGGGTTTGAACCCGCGACCCCACGAATGTGAGCTCGCTCTCACTGCGGCTTTGTCCCATATAGTCCAGGAAAATCGATATTTTTGGATGTAATCTTTCATCCATATTCGTTACATTTTTGTGTCACACATAATTAAGCGATGTTAAAGAATAGATTATTTCGAATAAAATTTAATTTATTTAATTTAAAACTTATTTATTAGCTTTCATTTAAAAATATTAGAAATGGAGGACAAAAAAAGACAGTTAAAAAGTAAATTAAAAAAAAAAAGTTCATTCCCACTGTCTAGTTTTTCCATGAAAATTACTTGATTTCATATAAAAAAAAAACTGTTCAGCCAACTGAACTTATGAGGAAAAATCTCGCACTGTTTCAGTCAACTGAACTAGAGGGAATAGACGGGCAAAAATACTTGTCGGAAGATTGGCAGTAGAAGTAAATGTAGACGAGTAGTCCGTAGGGCTGTCTCTTCTGCAGCTGCGTACCGAGAGTCTGCGGCCGCTCCATGCCATACTGGAGCTCCGCCAAACCCATCTATGGTGATAAACAGAACGCCATTTGCAGCTTTACGTTGTCTACGTTTCCAATTCGTACAGCCAAGAGAGGAGACAAACTTTATAGCCGAATACTGAAATGTTTGATAACTTTGACAACAGATTAATTGTAATGCTGCCTTTGTCTGGCACTAAGCAAACGATAAAGGCAGCAATAGACTTAATCTGTTGTCAAAGTTAACAGACGTTTCAGTATTCGGCTGTTAATCAAGCGTTTTTAAAGATCAAAATGAATAGGTCTGCGTGCTTTATCTTCGAGAACCTGACGTGAACACAATGGGACCACCTGAGAAACATACCCTTGCAAACAAAACAATAATTTTCCAAATCAGCCTTCTTCAAGTAATCAAAACATTTTTAACTAATTAATTTCGATAAAAAAAAATAGGACCACGTCTGAAGTATTGACCTACCAAAAAAAAAGCTACAAAATCAATTCATAATTGGCCGAATAATCGCGTAAACAAAAAAAAACATAGTCGAATTGGGAACCTCCTTCTTTTTTGAAGTAGGTTAAAAATAATAATAAAGTTATTAACATATATTGTACATTGGGCATTATGAAATAAAAAACAAAACAAACCCCAGTGTTCACCAGTGGTGGCCAAATAGGTGGTGGTCATAGGAAACATACCCTTACCAAAAGGTTGGTATCAAACGCGGTCTTATCCGCAGTAAAAAAAAGGTATGCTATTTACTTAATTGTTAATGTATTTTCCGGTTTTACTGGCGTGGTCAATCCCATAGGAACTGTTAATTTATCCGGCACAAAAGGAACGACAAAAGTGACTACAAAGTAACCTACTACCAAACCTACTACCAACCACCACCTCCCTACCAACTACCTACTACCAAGCTATGGTTTTCTCAGAGTGTTTTCTGTCAACGGCAGTTCAATCGCATTATTGGTATTTGAATCCGAGCCCTGCGGCGTGAGATACGAACACGGCAACCATAGAGACATCATCGCTACAAAACGCTTACCACCAGGGGCCCTATTCGGAGAAATGACATTTTTATCTCTCTGTCACTCACTCCCATTAAATTTTAAATTAGAGAGACAGTGACCGACATAATCTCGAGCGCACAGGAATAGGGTCCCAGGGGCCCTATTCGGAGACATGACAAATCGATGTCGATTTCGATATTTCAATCTCGACCGTCTCTCTTCTCGATTGCCTCCGATCACTGCATGTATTTCGCATGCTTGCTATCGTGAATATCTCTAAATATAGCGTTGATAATAAGAGATCTCGAAGCTCGACATTTTTTTCGAGGCTTGATTGAATCTCAGCTTTTGAGAATAGGTCCTGGAAGTGGGTTGCCACCACAGATTGTCACTCAACAATTAGACTTACATGTATGTCATTAGCGCAGGCTCCATATGTGCCTGAATCTTTAACGTTTAGGTAGTTGTCAGCCAACACCTTCAGCAGCTCTCCTAGGACCAACGTGCTTGCCTTGCAGATCGATGCCTCGTTTCTGTTTTACACAGTCGGTAAACTTAAATCACAGATAATTTATCTGTATTGTAGGTACATACCTGACTGCCCAGAAGGAGGGTATTGTTTTTCGATGTATTGTCTTTGTCAGCTCCTACCGCCTGAACGACTTGACCGATTTTGGGTTGCGAGGTGCCGTTAGATTCGTTTATATATTCGGAGTTTCTAGGCTACATTTTGCAGTTGCATTTTTTTCTTATTTAGTTGCAGTTCTTAGTTGCAATATTAATATTTATACTATTTCTTTTAATAATAATACTTTAGCATTATATTATTTTACTTTTTCAGTACCTAACGTACTGAACTAGACATGTAAGTATTTCATCATCATCAACGGCCAGAAGCCCAGAACAGAATACCGAGCTTATCCCGTAACTCCGAAAGCGATAGTGATAGTGCGCGAGCGAGACTGCGCATAGTGCGACTAAGTTGGTACGAGCGGGATGGTATGCTCTCGCAATCAGTATCACGAACGTTTCAAAGTTAGAGGATAAGCCACACCGTTTGTCCGCGACATTCACAACTCGTCGTTCTGCCTGATTCCTGCTTGCTGATTGGTCTTGCAGCATAGTGTGACCTAGTTGAAGGCCTAACTATATTAATATACGATGCATGTTCCGGTTCGTGGTCGCCACTCAAGAACCTACGAACGACTATTTACGTAGGTATGTAATTTTCATGAGATTAGCCAGGAACGCCAGTCGCCAGAATTGCAAAAAAGGCTCAGCAGTGGTACTCCACAGCCTATCAACAAAAATGTACTGTCAAATTCTTTTAATATCGAACTGAGTCAGTGCCGCACTCACCAGGGTGTCGCACTTTAAATTTTCGATTGCAAAGAAGCCGTTTACTTCGTGTCGGTTGAATTTTTAACTTCACCTGAAGGCATAGCACAATATGAACCCGGCCTATGATAAATTCATTGTTTTATTTGTACCTATAATTCTGCATGTCTGTAATAATGCTACTCGAATTTTTCGAATAATAATTTAAAAAAAGAAAATTAATAAAAAGAAAATCGCGCGCGCGCGGATTGCACGCTTTTGTTTTATTTATTTATATGAATTTCAAATAACTCCAGCAGCGTTAAGGCGCAGGGTAGTGCAAAATTAAATTGGGCATTTAGGCGCCGCACGAGCGCCATCTACGGGCGGCGCGCTGCCCTACTATCGAACTAGCGCTTCTATGCGGCTAGATGGCGCGCGGCCGGTCCGGCGTCTCAGAAGATACCTACTGAGTTGCAGTGTTGTTCTCCATACAGCAATTGCCATATTATACGGTTTTTAGGCACGCTACGCTTCACATACACGGCATACGGCAGCACTTCCAAAGCCGTATAATATTTGTATGAAATATACGGCAATCCACGAAAGAGTTAAAAAAACTGCCATTACAAATTTTTCGTGTAACGTAACGCACCGAGCACCCGGAATTCCCCGTTGAAAAACGCCCTCTATGAATACGACAATATTGAGATGTTGGACTATTAAGTGATTTGTATTTACATCGCTTCACTGAGCTTAGAGAAGGTGTTACGATTAGTGATACATTGATCAGAAAAAATAGAAAATTCAAGGGTGAAAATGTCGACACTGCGGAAGATAAGAGAAGAAGAGATACCATTTCCAAGTGAAAGTGAGACATAACTTCTAACCACAATTCAAAATATACATGGAGACCAGTAAATAAAAGCTAAGAATCATAATCTTGAATACAAATTAATGAAAAATTAGAACATACGGCAATTTTTTTTTGATTTTGTCCCAAATACGGCAATTTTGGAGTGTAGATACGGCAGCCCCAAAATCGACTTGGAACAACACTGCAGTGAGTTGTTTCAATGTTTTCATTACAGAATATTTTATGACCAGAGACTCATCTCTTCAGAAGAAAACAAAATTTTTTTTATTGAACCAAAATTTAGTACGCGAGCTTAATGTTAATGAAGAAAAAACATACAAGTTAATTTTGATCACACTTCAACTAATATTATAAATGTGAAAAATTTGTTTATTTTTGATTTATTATAAACTATGATTGATTTTTGAATATTATAACATTAGCTGATGTGCCTTTATAAAGTGATATATTTTTTCATTAAAATCCAAAGAAACTCGGTTTGTTTACTAAAAAAATAAAGAACTGTTTATGAACGGTTAAGGCATGCAACGATGACGAACAAAAAAACATTAATTTAGCATTTGCAATGCGTGATTGACGTTTTAGAAACAACTTTGATGGTATTGGTTTCCGCCCACTCTTATTTCCCATATTTATTTTATGATACTAATACTCGATACTAAACCACTAGAATACACTCGATAATCAAACCAAACGGCTTGAGCTTAGGTATCTGCCTATACTATACCCACAGATCATCTGTGACTATACCGCACGGGCGCTGAAAAGACGAACTCACGAACGTGTGAGATCTGGCAACGCCGCAAAGTGCGTGCCGCGGGCGGGGCGGAATGGCAACCTCGCATACAAATACAATACCTATTGCCTGATCGTATTTTGCGAGCACAATACGTTCGTGAAGAGCGACGTTTTTGTAGGCGCAAATAGTTTTTGTTTAAAAAATCGTTATGTTGATCACTGTTCAATACAAATAGACCTGTACAGAAAAGGTACGCACTATAAGAACAACTAGTCCGAGTTTGCTACTAAGCGAATGTGAAACACCCATAAAAAACGCTTTGCTAGATCTTGGTACATCAAAGTAGTTGAAATAGTTGTGGGTGTTCACTGGTGCTAGCTATAACCGACAGCAAGTACTTGGAGTCGGCAATAATAACTACAAGATATGTGTAATAGGATGTATAAATATCGACGCTAAAAACACCTTGTTTTCGTGTTTTTGCCTTTCCCATCACCTTAATGATAACCTTCACGAAAATATCTTCTTTACGGTTCTCGTTGGCGACGTAGCGTCATTGGCGCTGTTGATATAATTTTAGACCGCGCCACGCACGTGATATATTATGCGCACACGCAACGTCGAGACCTAGTTCTAACTAATGTCACTAGATGGCTCACAACATCGAGCGGCGGAATCCTGAATCGCGATATCGAGATTCTCCGGCAAACAATGTACGTTTTCGGGGCGTGTTCGTTCAGCAAGACCTTACTTCATAGGATCATTTCTATAGTAAGCTCTTCCCAAGACAGACACAATATGTGAGTCTCGCCAAACCACGTTGATGAGACGTGGCGCGGCGCCCTGAGCGTGAGGCGGGCGGTGATGGTCTCATCACCAGCCCTCGATGATCGTTCGCTCCCCTCACGGGGAGAGTGGGGCGCTGTCGCTATCTGAGTGGTTTGATTTTTGAACACCTTTTAAAGCTATGGAAACATCTTTATTACTTTCAAAGAAAATTTACACGACCCTTAGTTTATTTACTTTATCTACAATGCCACGACCGCCTGAATTGTATTTGCGGAAACTACAACTAAAATTTCATAAAATTGAATAGTAGGCAAGTTTTGATTAGAACCCAAACGGCGATTTATTCCTAAATTCCTTAGAAAAGTTTGCATCTAAAACTGATCAAATAGGTTCTGATCAATTAGGTAAATTATGCTAATTAGGTGCCTTTTTCATCATGCAGGATTGTATTTCAAGCTGAACCTAATTGTTTTACAAAGGTTTATTTGGTGCCAACAGATATATACAGCACTTGCCTAACACGATGGAATTTAAAACTTTTATTTTATTTAATAACACATCCTTCTTCTCAAGGTTCTTGAGTAGCGACCACGAACCGGAAGACGAAGCATAGGCAGGCCTCCCACTAGGTGGACCGACGACATTGTGAAAGTCGCGGGTAACCGGTGGATGCAAGTGGCACGTTGTCGGTCGGCGTGGTGGTCTAAGATAAGAGGCCTATTCTTATTCGAGATGGGGGCGATAAGCCCTTCACTGACGGGATGTCAGGGACGTGCGGGGTGTATTGTGCATTTCCCCCTGCCAGCGTCTACCCGAGCCAACCCAGCTCATTGAAATAACGGAGCGAGGCTCTGGGCCGCTGGCATAGCTCCTCCAGTGGTGTAGATGGCAGTGTCGATGAGAAAGAGTACAAGTCAAGCCGTCGGGGTGACATGGATGATGGACATGGGAGGCCTATGTTCAGCAGTGGACGTCTTCTGGCTGATGATGATGATGATGGCCAAATAACCACGTTTTAGAAAAAATTACAGAATTTCGATTCAAAAATACTTTTCTTAGATACGTAACGAACCGAAAACAGTAATCTTTGTTAATGAACGTACGTAACGTTATTGGAACGTACCTTGCGATTTGAACCTGCGGCAGCATAGTGAGGTACCCCGTTGCAAACAACATGTCACAGAACTCCGGCATCGCTTCCTTACTGCTCTCATAGAAGAACGTTAGCAGAAACTTTAGGAACACGCCGTACTCTTCACTGGCTAGTTGACTTTGATGTTCCTAGATTTTTAGAGTGTATTTTCTCTTTCCTCCTGAGAGGGTTTTGGCGTCGCACGTCTTATGCATTTGCCAGTGTCAAGTATACTTATATATTTTTAAGTTTTGTTAATAGTCACAGTCAAAGGCGAACAAAGCAAGTCACAGTCAAGTCCAAGTCATGCCCCAGTAAAGTGGTGAAAACTTTACTAGAGCCTTCTATGGAGTTTTGGAAACAACACGAAAATTCAAGTTTCACGACATTATACCATTCACCAACACTCGTGCATGTTCACGAATACTTAACGGGTAAAAATTCACCGTTTTTACATATTAACACTCAAAATAACACAAGTTTTGGAAAATAATAAAATGACGCGACATGATTTCTTCACGTTGCCGCCAAAACTCTTTAGAGTGTATGTAATGTTCTCTCTCTCTTATATTTTGGCTCCAAACATAGTGTATTTAGCCAATATCAAGTTTTGTAATATTTCAAGTGAACAGTATTTCACAACAAAAAGAAGTGTTAGTCATAGTCTAAGTCAAGCAAAGTAAATCACGGCCAAGTCCAAGTCATGCTCCAGTAAAGCGGTAGAGGCTTTACTAATGATTTCCCTGGAGTTTTGGAAACATCACGAAGAGTCACGTTTCACAACATTATACTATTCACCAACACTCGTGCACGTTCACGAACACTTAATGGATAAAAAAACCACCATTTTTACACATTAAAATTCAAAATAACACAAGTTTTGGAAAATAATACAATGACGCGATTTGACTTATTCACGTTCCCGCCAAAACTCCCCGAAAACTCCACCATTCTATAAGTTTTTATCTATTTACACATACATATAGATACATACAATAAAGCCTTGAATGAACGAAGGAGTATTATGTGCACAGATAAAAGGAATTATTCTATTTTATCTGTGATTATGTACCTCCGCAACCGTAGCCGGCAACCGTGACGGCTGCCGGAGGTGGACGGGCGAAACGCAAAAAAAGTAATTCACGAATCTGTTGATTATGCTGTTATCCTAATTCTAACTAATATTATAAATGCGAATGTTACTCTGTCTCTCTCTGGATGTTTGTTGAGCTATCACGGCTAAACAGCTGAACAGATCGAGCTGAATTTTTGTAAAGATACAGCTTAAGGGTCGGAGACAAACATAGGCTACATTTTTTTGTAGGTCCAGGTGAACGAAGTCGCGGGTAGCAGCTAGTGTTGTATAATTTCGACCGAGGAAACCGCTCGTGTGATGTAACCGATTTAGATAGGTGTCTATACATGGCCTGACCTGACATCGTGTGAAAGGGACAGCTAGATTTGAATTTCACGGGAGCAAGAGAAACAAACTATTAAAGTTATAGCTTCTCCCTTCCGCTCCCCCAGAAACTTATATATAGCCATCTCTTTCAAACGATGTCAGGTCAGGCCATGTAGCGAGGCCTGAAGACATTTTAGTAGACTATACGACTGCTAACGATACGAGTATTCGGCGGGCCGCATCCGGCCCGCGGACAGGGCGTCGCCCTTACATATTTTATAAAATCTGCAATTATAAGGACTCAGTAACAGTTTAGAAAATTGAATTACTTGTAAACTGGTGGAAAGTTCAAGTTATCACGTTTATATTTTACAATGTATTTTAATGTTTTAATTACCTTAGTAAATAGGGCAAGGTCGGACATCACTAGTTGGACGGAGCCCGCGAGCTCGGCGGAACATTGCTTTAACACGTTCACTTCTTGGTCGTCCGCCAGTATCGCCTGGACAAAGTTTGCTTTCTTGTTGTCGTGGTGTAATAATTTCATCAACCTAAAATAAAGAATAAGTAGTAAAGAAGAATAATAGTATAAGTCCCATAATCTTAAACCTTAAAAGTTTTCACTTCCATAATAAAGTCCTAAAAATAAGTTTTTTTTTTAAATGTAATTTGGTGACGAGACGAGCAAGTCGCTCACCTGAAGTTAAGCTTCACGCTTGCCCATAACAGTTCAGTGCCACACTACTGGTTGACGGTTGAATAACTGGCAAAGGTGTGGTACTTCCCCAGGCGGGCTCTGCAGAAGAGTTCTACCACTACCAAAATCTCATTTACTGCAAAACTATTTACAAAAAATCTGTCAAGTATGTGTCGTGACGTGACACGCTCATGGCTTAGTAGATTAAATAGTGCTTACCCAAAGGCGTGGAGGCCGAGCGTGCAGATAACGACATACAGCGCACCCGTGCGCCCCGCGCGCCCCTCGTCCCCTGCCAGCGCAGCGTGTTGTAGCGCGCCCAGAGTGAGCGACACCCAGGTACTCAGTACAGGCACAAGAGCTTTTGCTGTGTTGCTGTTTATGTAGAGGCATTCTGAAAACAAATGTTGTGGAAAATGTCATTATATATATAAGTGCTTGTAAGGTATATTCTATTCTGTAGCATATAAGATATCTGTGACATATGTGGTATCTGTTATATATATGATATTCTGTGGCATCGTTCAAAAAGGCTTACCTACCATTAATTTGCGTGTTCCTTGAAAAAACCCACTGAATGTCATTAAAAACATAATTTATGAGTTTTTCTATAGTTTTTTGGTATGTCTTAATTTACTAGACTAGAACAGCAACTATTTTTACAGAAAAAACATAATTTTAATTACAGTTTTTGTTTCCTACCAAGTGTATCCTCACCTGGTTGGTAAGATATGAGGGCTTCCAGCACTAAAGCGCTGGACAGTATCGTGTTAGGATTGGTGCTCACTTGAGGAGCCAGCGAGTTGAGGCAGGCTAGCAGCTGCACAGCGCTGTAAGCGCTTTGGTGCGACAACGGAGGAGTGGTCTTGTAGACGCTTATTCTACAACAAGATATTTATTAAATGCACAAATTCACTACCCAAAATGGTGGTGAATGGGTTAACTTTTTGTGTAGTGGTAGGACTCTTTTGCAGAGTCCATTTTAGAAGTACCACACCTTTGCCAGTTATTCAAACGCCAAGCAGTAATGTGCAAACGTTACTGTGTTCCGGATTGAAGGGCAAAGATTTCAGCTAAATTACTGGGCCCATAGAGATTTATCATCTGATATCTCTGGGTGTGCAGTGCATTGCCGTGCGTGGATTTGAACGGTTGAAGTTGAAAATTGTGTGGCACTGAACTGTTATGGGCAAGCGTGATGCTTAACATCGGTTAACCCACTTGCTCGAACCCACTTACTAACCAGTAGGTGTCAACTTCATGATCGGTAAGGAACGCATAATTTCGAGCTACGCTATGAGGAGTCTTACCTATTGAGCAAGTCACAGAGGAAGTGCAGGCAAGCGTCGACGGCAGCAGGCGGGCCGCTGCCCGTGTAGTGCGCGAGCGCGCGCAGCACCGCGCTCGCCGCGTGCGCGCCGTGCTCTTCCGAGAAAAATCGCGGTGAACGCCAGAGGAGCCGCATGCAGCCTGTTATCGACCTGGGGACAGCGAGGGGCTTGGAAAGGCCCGATCTCGAAGAAAGAAGCTTGGAACATTTTCGTAAGTACCTATACGTAATTTCCGCCTTTTTTGGGGAAATACCCCACCAATCAAAAATCGCCGACTGTTAATGTTAATGGAATAGATTAAGTAGTTATACACACGCTTATGTTTACGTTTACGAGCGAAGACCAAATTGGCTTTCATCTGTCCGTATGTTGGTACGCGCGTACAGGGCCCCTATTCGGAGAAATGACATTTTTATCTCTCTCTCTCTCTCACTCACTCCCATTAAATTTTAAATTAGAGAGACAGTCACCGAGATAATCTCGAGCGCACAGGGACCCTATTCCTATGCGCTCGAGATTAACTCGATCACTGTCTCTCTAATTTAGAATTTAACGGGAGTGAGAGTGACATTTCTCCGAATAGGGGCCCAGGAATAGGGTCCCTGGGCCCGTACGTGAGGTGCTTATTGCGATGATGCTTAGGATCAACCGGTGACGCTGCGCGACCATACACCTTATCGCGCGATAATACGGTTCGTGGTCGCGCAGTGTCGTCGGCTGAACCTAACAATCATCGCAATAAGCACGTCACGGTATGGTCCCAGGGCCTGTACCGTGAGGTGCTTATTGCGATGATTGTTAGGCTCAGCCGATGACGCCGCGCGACCATACACCTTATCACGCGGCGATACGGTTCGTGGTCGCGCGGCGTCATCGGCTGAGCCTAACAATCATCGCAATAAACACATCACGGTACGGCCCCAGGTCCTATTTTCAACCAATCTTGACGAAACTTGATAGACAGGTTCTACAATATTTTTATTTGTTTTTCTCCCAAAAAGAGGGGAAGTTTGAATATGAGCAAAATCGGTGAAGAAGCTGTCAAGATATAAGGTCGTGAGGTTTTAGTTCGGTATTCTTGAGAACCTTTTGACCGATTTTGCTCATATTCGATATTCTTATTAAGAATTGAATACCGAAAGTTCATGCCAAACATTATCAAAATCGGCCGGTATATGGCACTACAGTAAACTTACCCTACTTTGGTGGAAATACCCCACCAATCAAAAATCTCCGACGACTAAAAAATTCTATGATATTTTAGAATTGCAATTGTGCAAAAAAGTTTATGCTCGCTAGTATATTTTTCGTAGAACTACTAGTATAATTATTATCACTCACCTAAAAAGCGAAAAGTCCAAGTTAGCCGTCGCTTCACACAGAAAAACGGTGATATCATTATCGAGCAGATATTCTACGATACGCCCGCCTTCCTCCGCATTTCTGTTATAACGGCTCGCGACTTCTATCAAATACCCACATGCTTTATTTTGAGCCGCGGTGTCCCGCGATGTTAGTAGCCTTTTTATATCCGACAGAGCATTTTGCCGGCAACTGGGATTGTAAGTTCTGTTGAAATTAGAATTAACTAAACTGTACATTATTAATCTGCAGAAAATAATATTCCGATTTTAAATGTAACGTCGCTTTTAAGATTTCAAATTTAATTAATTTTCCCGCTCATTCCACTGGCTTATCTGCAACAATGTCTTCCTCAAAGAGGAAGACATTCTTTCGGCTCCAAGGAGAATATAAATACTCTTCCTCTATTTTTTTTTAATTGGTCTGGCTTTTTTTATCTTTTATATTTTGGCTCCACACATTGTGGATCAAGTAGTATCAAGTGTTTCTGATTTCAAGTGTAGCAAAATATTTCAAAGTTAAAACAAGTATCAGTTTAAGTCAAACAAAGTAAGGCACGATCATGGACGTAGTACCCAGTAGTACCCGTAGTATTTTGGGTACTACGTCCATGGGCATGATCCATGCAATGACAACTCTAGGTTTTGGCGTGAACGTGAAAAAGTCATGTCGCGACATGACGTGCGACATTTTATTTATTTCCAAAGCTTATGTTAAGTCAAGTGGTAATGTGTAAAAATGGCGGATTTTTATTCAATAAAGTGTTCGTGAACGTGCACGAGTGTTAGTAACTAGTATAATATTGTGAAACTTAACTCTTCGTGTTGTTCCCAAAACTCCATAGAAACCTCTAGCAAAGAGAATATAAATAGTACGTAAGACACTTTACTGGGGCATGACGTGACTAGACCGCGACTTTTTTTTAATTCAAATATTTGACTTCACTTCACAATATTACAATACTTGTGACCGGCAAAATACACGAAGTGTGGAGCCAAAACATAAGAGAAAAAAATTACATGTCAATCAAAGTTGTGAAGTCAACGTCATTATTCGATCGACGATCGGTCTGCTTGTCTTCTCTAATGGTTGCTTTGCTAAACAACCGATCTTTGAGAGTTTTATTTTTGTATAATCTCTATAATATTAACACTAGCCGCTATCTAATTACCTAAACCCAAAGTTGGATTACATTCCTATAAAATCAAAATGGTAAGCTACCTCTATGTCTTTTATTGGTGAAGAAAAAGGCAATGTAAATACCACGCTTGGTCCTTGATAATTTGTATGGTTATAATTTATTTTTATCTCCTTTCAGTCGGTGATAGAATTCCTAAAGGATCTGCCTTCTTACGACGAACACAATTTCACTCTATTTAATACGGACCATGGAATCAGAAATTGTTCGAAAAGACCCTCAATATACCTGCCAACTAAGGAAATCCCGTCGGAACAGAGTTGAGTACCTGTTTTACTGCCAATCATTTACCGATTTAGGCTACTTATGCTGTCGATGGACATCTTTAAGCTCAATTATATTCAAGGTTTTCATTGCATAACCTATTGGTAAATAGGACAAGCCCTAATCTTAACGCAATCCTATTTGAACCTTAACACCATCAGTGATATGATCCCTGTTCCAAATTGATGTATAGGTTTTCATAGGCAACAATTTTTATACTGTAATAATAGATAAATCATTAGAAACTTTATGTTGACCCACATTCTTATTATTCTGAGCCTGATATTCTGCCATATTGTACTGGTTCCGAAATAAATGATTTTTAATTTTTTTAATTAATTAATAAGCTAGAAAGCAGTTAACTTATGTAGGATATATTATGTGTAATTCTTAAAATATTTTTATATAACTTGGATATTATTAAATGTGTGTTGAAAATAATTAATCATTGCATCTGTATTTTACTTTTAATTTTGTCCACATGTCAGTTGACTGCTTTTCAGCTTACACATGGCAGTATTATGTTACTGTAGAAAGTGGGACCCGGTGTAATGTGGTTCAAGCTTAATAGTCCTGCTACAAATGCAAGATTAATCCCAAATGTGTTAGTATATGCACTGCAACACAGCATATAACTATTGTGGATAAGGGCGAATGAGTTATTGATATTTAAAGACCAATAAAAAATCCAGTGACAATTTCAACTTTTCTTCGTGGCTTCTGCTTGTTTTTTGTTGACTGCCCCTGTGGCTCAGTTAGTAGTGAACCTATCTTCTGTGTTTGGGGGCGTCGGTTCGTTTCCCATCTAGGACAAACATTCATGTGATGAATATTTGTGTTTGTTCTATGTCTGGGTGTTAATATATATATAAGTATGTATTTAAAAATATCTATGTACGAATATCAGTCTCTGGCAGCCAAATTACAAGCTTTGCTTAGTTTGGGGTCAGATGACCGTGTGTGCAAAAATGTGCCAGATATTTATTTTTATTTATGTTGCCGCAATTTCAACTTGGCTTTTGCATTAGTATTATCCATAAAATTATTAATTCGAAATTTTATTTGCAAAACACACTAGGAGTACCTGGTGTGTTTTGCACCAGCACCTCTTGAATACAAGAGGTGGTGTTGTAAACATTGTTTTTGAAAACATTTATTACTTTGTATATTGCAATCTAATTTGAACTAAACTTTAAATAGCAGACATATATGACTATGTTTCTATATTAACAATATTTTTATAGCGGGTGGGCATTAGCTGATTAAATAGGTAAGCGTCATCCATCAGATTTTTCGGGGCACATTTTTTTGTTTGAGATTTTCATTCTTCTCGTGTAGACTTTAATTCAGTGACTTTTAGATAAGAATAAAAAATGCTTTTAAAATAATCCAAGTACAGATTTCCTGTTAATCGAAAAATGAAGTAGTGATGCTTAAACTCGATGTTGGCATTCTGAGCTCTGATTCTTGACAATTGTAAGCGAAGTTGGTTCAAACATAAACTACTTTCTCCAAAACTATACTAATGGAACATTTCTTTTTCAGTTATTGTGACGGAAAAGACAAACATACTATTAAGATATCTTCATCAGCAATGGGAGAAAAAGGTAAAATGATTTCCTGTTATTCTGAATAACCAACATTCCTATTATTCGAAATCACACTCGTTCTGATTGCGTATAAATATTAAGTTTTATAATTTTAATTTTTCATACAACTGAGCGACAAAATAATTTATAACATTACTTTACTCACATACTTTCGTGACTCACACTCAAGTTTTAGACTTTCGTAGTGGCTTACAACATTACTATTAGTACTCACGGGATATTTACCACGGTTATATGTCTACCCGTGAACATGGCGCATGCAACTGTGCCCAAATATCGGGAACTCCACAAAAATAATAACGGTGTTAAATATCCCGTGAGTACTAATAGTAATGTTGTAAACCACCACGAAAGTCTAAAACAGTGTTTAAAATAATATATGTCGCCGATTGAAAGATTTAAAGTTGTGAATTTTGTTACCAATTATGGTTAAACAGCCATACTATCAATGTCATTGAATGTCAATGTCATGTATGTGTTATTATGTCTAACAAGCCATTTTAAAATGGTAATTACCACAATGTACCAGACAATCAGTCAAACCTATTCCTATTCATCGTATTCGTTGGATTAGATACAGTTAGGAGCACTGGAGCATTGATTTAAGGAGCACTTGGACAAGTCAAACAGAAAAATGCATGACAAGTAACATTGTTAAAAGATAAACAATATAACGGACTGCAAAATGTAGTGTATGACACTGGATGTAGAGAAGAATCTAACGACACCACATATGTCAAGCTTGCTATATCGGTCGGCAAATGACGTCTTATAGGAACACACAACAAACTCACATACACCCCAAAAACATTACCCACCTTCTGGGGCAGTCGTATAATAAAATAGGAAAGTAAAGGGCCTTAAATTCTAGTCAAAGTTATTTATTCGTAAATATTAATCTACAACCTAACCTAACGAATATTATAAATGCAAAACTAGCGCTGTGTCTCTGTCCGTTGTCTGGGTGTTTGTCGCGTTATCACGGCTAAAGGGCTGAACGGAACAACATGAATTTTTGCATAGATATAGCAAATATAGGATAGGAGATGGACTTTTTTTTTGTAGGTCCGCACGAACAAAGTCGCGGGTAAAACCTAGTACACTAGTAGTATACTAGGTACTAGCAGTACTAGGTACTAGTACTATAGTTAGTGAGGATGCGAAGGACGCAAACTTACAGACATAGCAATTACACCAATCTTTTTTTAAAAAAAACACAGAAAATTTTTAAAGAATTATTTTTTCCCTCACAGTTTTTTTTTAATGGTTTGACTATGCTATGGTTTTACTGTTGCTAACTAATTTATTCTAAGTTAGTGCATTTTTCTGTTTGACATATCCAAGTGCTCCTTAAAAAACAGCCCAAATTTGTTTTAAAGTTTTCCCAACTGTGTTTTACAGAGCTTCCCAATTATTATTCAATTCTTTCGAAATACGTTTCAGAACAACTCCCCCAAGAAACGCGACCAGAGCAGCATTGAACAGAACGGCGACGAGAACCGACCGCGCAAGAGGCCCTGTCCCAACTCGCCCCTCCACTGAAACCAACGGCCACTAGTTTGTGCTTCAGTTAAAGACATTTCAAGTGTACTGGCATTTTTGTAATCGTATTTTTTAATAAGTTGCATTGAAATTAATCGTACCTCAATTGTTTTAATGAGGCGCATGTTTCTCAAAGTTTTCACCCGCCCGTCACACTCACCTCCTTAGACCGCAGCTGGTCGTGGATGTGGGGTTTGTCAGTTCAAAGTGACAGAATCAGGTGCGCTGTATCAGCCTTATCAATGATATGGTTTGGGGCCCTCAGTGATAGTGGCCCCGAACGTTGTTCCTTTTGTGAAAAATCTATAGACTTCATTGGGCCCCCAACAAATTTTGATACAGGGCCTGTCTAAGGCAAGCTATATTGCAATATTATAATGTGGCCCCTGGAGCTGTCAAACTACGGTATTATACGACGATGGGTAAGCAAAATTTTGACAGCTCCAACAGCGTTATCTAAATTAATAAGGCCCTTATTCCGGTCCAGTTGTCTCGTTCGCGCATTGTCACATGGTTTATAACATGAAATCTCTAATTGTGCATTTTAAAATAATATACCATACATTATTTGTGATCTGCTTATTATAAGTTTACAAATGTTTAAAGACCATTCGTTTTGATATACCATAACATGAAGGAGAAAGTACAAAAAAAAAGAAGTTTTTCCCGATCTTTTCCGTCAAATTAAATGATATCAAAATTAAAATGTGTTTTAAACATTTATGATAGATTGATACAATAACTTGTGCTTTTAATACATTCACTCGCGCTTACATAAACCTGCAAATGTGCAAGTGAATGCACAAGCCGTGCACACCTGCAGTAATATGGTCAAGGATCCATGAGGCTGCTACTACATTTGTCTCTTTTCTACACCAAAGACACGGCAACTGATGTTTCTTACTCCTTAATCGTAGATTGCCCTTGGATTTGTTACCACGTGTTTAGTCCTTTTTGCTTTTTCAAAATTAGAACTCGATTTAAAAAGACTGAAGACTGAGTAACTGCTCCAAGGTTTTACCGCATTTATTAATAAGGGGTTAGAGCCTTGTCAAACTAATACAAATTATACCTGCCCTAAGAAGTGTATAATGTCAAAGCAGCTAAAAATTGTTGAGATACCTCGCATGTGAGAACTGTATTTTTCCTACTGACGGTTGGAAACGCTGATAACAGGCAAATAAACTTCACTTAATCGAATTTTAAGCCAAATTAATACAGGAATAAAATATACGTTAATCTTCATCAAGTTTCTGACGGAAAACATTAATTTATTACTACACGATTTCGATCAATTTTCTCGATAGAAAAACATCGTAGAATAACTCTTGAAAATGCGCTTCTATGCTACTTAAATATCTGTATTGCTTATAAATTATGTTTATACAATTTTGTACAGTAACATATAATAATTTAATAAACCGACCTATTAGTACACTTCCGATAACTTAATAAAAAGTTCATGAAAATATTTATGTTCTACCTTAAAATAGAAAAATCGCCGCGCGATCTTGCGTAATCGCCATGTTTTTGCTCCGCTAAATGAGATCCGACTATCCGGATCCGGTATCCCAGCTGTGGGATGTGAAAAGGCTGATGCAGAGAAGCTAAAAGTGGCTATACATGACCTGACCTGACATCGTGTGAAAGAGACGGATATATGTAAGTTTCTGGGGAGCGAAAGGGATAAGCCTTAGTAGTTTGTTTCTTTTGCTCCCGTGAAATTCAATTCCCTTTCGCACGATGTGAGGTCAGGTAATGTAGCGAGGCCTTAACGATCGACTGCGGTCAAAAACGTGCTCGCATTTGCTATGATCAGCGCCTTGATTGACAGTACCGCAAGTTTTTAATCGACTTTTTGTTACGAATATATAATTATGCATTATTTATGACACACTTAAACGCTCGAACCTAAATATAGCTTTATATAAACGTAAACTCTCGAAATAATTGTACGTTTTATATTCGGAAGTGTCTCCGCAGACGTAGCCGGCAACTGGAGCCGGCCGGTTGGCGGAGGTGGTGGACGGGCGAAACGCTAAAAAAAATATCCCGAATCGGATAACTGTAGATGACGCTATTGCTCTGTTTATGAACCGGGAAACCGTTCTGGTATGATATATTTAGTACAGTATATGATTTAACAACTCGGAAGATCTTCCGCTGACAGATTTGAGCCTGATGACAGGATGGTCGTACCTCCGACAATCGTTCCATTAATTCATCGTTGCCGGCTACGGCTTCGGAGGCACAGCCTTTATACCAATTTTATAATGTTAATGAGGCGTTTTCCAAAAAAAAAAAGTCGTTCTAAAATACTTACTAGATGGCGTAACAGACCTACCGTTTTACCTGTCATTGTCATTTCTGTCGAAATATTTTAAGTTTATTTTTTAAATCGTAAATTTTGGCTCGACACGTTGTGTATTTAGCCAGTGTCAACTATTGTAATATTTCAAAAGAAGTCAAATACATAGTTACGTTACTTGAAATTGTCTAAATACACATGTGGAGCCAAAAAACACGTGAAAAAAAAAGGCACACGTACATTTTTATGTCTTTCATGTCTTGACAGTGACAGGAAAACCTCAAGGTACATCTAACGCCATCTATTGGGTACTTTTATTACCAGGATTTCGTTTTTTTTGGAAAACGCCTCATTGTACCTAATTATTTTTTTAAATATTGTGTGTATTTTATTCTCCCTATTAACGTATCACATTACGTCTTTGATTATAAATATATATAGCATTACGTTATAGAAAACTTTTTTCAAATAGAACAACAAAACAAAAGTGCCATGCCGTCGAGATCTAAAAAAAATGTTATTTGTAATTATTATTTTCAAACTGAAAATCTGATGCATTTTCATTCCATTGTATTAAGGTTTTTTTAAACAAGCTTTGTAATCAGTAAGTGGCTTGGATAGTAATTGTATTGTATCAAAATGTTCTAGAAGTGTTGATTTGGTTAGTGAGTTTTTCAAGTGTTTAGTTTGAATGTAAAAAGCAATGAGTTAGACAAAAAATGCTATAAGCCTAGTTCGGACTGTGTTAGTAATTTAGTCAGGTAAGGAATTAGTTACTTAAAGGCCTCGCTACATGGCCTGACCTGACATCGTGTGAAAGAGAAGGCTATACATAAATTTCTGGGGGAGCAAAAGGGAGAAGCTATAACCTTAATAGTTTGTTTTTTTTTGCTCCCGTGAAATTCAAGTCTTTTTTTTTAAATATAGAAATTACAGAGATATTACATATTTAAAAAAGGTTGATTATTTAATCTTTTTTAGAATACCATTGCCAATGCTATAGAGCAATTTTCATATTATTATTTTATTTGGCAAAAGTGAAGAAAAAATAGTTTAAATTTTTTTTTTCTTCTGCTACTCAAAAATAATAAATTGAAAATTGCGATTAAACATTGGCAATACAAATTAAAGGAATCAAAAGTTTTTTTTTTCATTTCTTCTCTGGCATATTTATATATTTTTTTAAATGTTGATAAACTGCGATCTACCTAGCGAGAGCCAGAGGAGCCGGGCCATAAGGTAGCTAGCAGCTGACAACCATGGATCGCAGACCACAGTCATAGCCGTTTCATACAATTTGTCAAGTGTCAGACATTTTTCTATGGAACAGCTGTAATTTTTTTCGCGATTTTAGATTGATCCTATAGTAAAAGTGGGTATTATGATGAGAACATATACATACCTTTCAATATAACCAACCCTTTCAGTAACACTTGTTGTATGTTAAACGTTTTTACCAGTAGTGTAGGAGCGTATATAACAAAATATAGCAATTTGAAATGCAACCTTATGTAACTGTTGTGTGGGAGCGCCTTATAAAGAGGTATCCATTTTGGGTTTACAATAATATTTATCTTATTTGGTTGTTACCTAGGTCATATTCTTACAATCCAATTACGCAATAAAGCACATATGGGCAACCCGCGGCGTCCCTGGCCCGGATGCAGCCCACCGAGGCATGTCCCGGCCCGCGTAATTAGCAGAACTAGAATTATCTACAACCCCACTTTAGGTAAATGTACTGACCGTGTAGGCGTGTAATAACTAAAGAGAGAAGTTGTCCACAGTAGAATCTGTACAGCTTATTCTGCGATGACATTTTACGTTATGTTTTATTTAAAGCAAACCGTTTTGTTGCCAAATATCTCATTTCCCTGCGACTCACGACTTCATGGACGTTCGAACGTTTGGCCGCAAATTTTCAAATGTTGCCCAAGCCTGTAACAAAGCGTTAAATACCTTAGGTAGTTTAATGAGGCGTTTTCCAAAAAAAAAAAAAGTAGTTCTAAAATACTTACTAGATGGCGTAACAGACCTATCGTTTTACCTGTCATTGTCATTTCTGTTGAAATATTTTATGTTTATTTTTTAAATCGTAAATTTTGACTCCACACGTGTATTTAGCCAGTGTCAACTATTGTAATATTTCAAATGAAGTCAAATACATAGTTACGTTACTTGAAATTGTCTAAATACACACGTGGAGCCAAAAAACACGAGAAAAAAAAAGGCACTCGTATATTTTTTTGTTCTTCATGTCTTGACAGTGACAGAAAAAACTCAAGGTACATCTAACGCCATCTATTGGGTACTTTTATAACCAGGTTTTTTTTTTTTTTGGAAAACGTCTCATTAGCAAGGACAGTTGAATCGGACTACAGTCACTGCCCTATAAAAGTGCGCTTTTTCGGATTATACTTATAACTTAGGTAGTTATTCTAAGTTATAACCGGATTTTACTTACTAGACATCTAAGTAAGTACCATATTTTATGACCTACATATCTAATAACAGGCGGCCTTTGTTGCAATTTACATTATTTTAAAGAGCAAAAGCTTTTTTACTACTATAATTCTCGATTGTAGTGTAGGGTGCAATAGGTAAAAAAATTTTTTTTATATGTGGTTTTTCGTCACTCTTATATTCAATGACAAATTAATTATTGCCTAGGTATGTACAGAAATAAAATAAACAGTAATAATAAAATTCTCCTTATCAATAGAAATGAAATAAACAAGGTTTTACTACTTAGTTGGCAATGAATTTGTTAATTTGCTTACAACCAGACTTGAAGAAAGATGTAATTTCCCGAGATGGTGAATAAAGTGTATTATATGGAGAATACCTACAATGTTTTATTTCAACTTTCCTGATTACTGCATTTTATATATCTATATACAAATACAATAACAAGCCCTTTTCTACGAATCAACGCACATACGAAACCGCTTCTGATAGAGACGATATTTGAACACAATATTCCTGAATGTACACAATATTCCTGAAATGGTCTATGTGATCAATAAGAACGGGTTTTGCGAAATTGCACCTTTTTTTTTTAATCTTTATTTTTTATAAGAGTTTTGTCACTCAGTGACTATGCCACCCCCGTAACAGACAAAGAAACATACATAAAGTAACACTTATAATACACGCTTATATAATTTTAACAGCATTTTAGCTTTCTCAGATACTGGCGAAGCCGAAATGCTGTTCTAAAAACCTATATTATACATATAATTACGCAGCACATCAAAATCGCACCTCTAAAGGGGTAAAATTGACCCCCAAAGTTTGTATGGAAATAAAATATTTTGTCATGGTAGGCCAATGAAACTCAGTTCAGCTACCTACCTACTAACTATACAAAATATAGTAAATCATTTAAATGATCATTGTATTCAATGAATAGCCTCATTCAGCCAGCCTTCATGCATACTGTATACAAAAGGCACAGAATTCTCCTTATAAATTATGTCTTTGTTATTTTCGACTTGTAGATGAATATTTACCAATAAATAACTTGGTCTTTGGCATGTTTCCATAACTTAAAGAGATGAAATAGGGTGTTTAATGTACTGTAGCCACTGACTCCTTTTATCTGTGACTGTAGCCTATGCGAGCGAAGCCGTGCGGGCAAGCTAGTATACAGGATCTTTTTTTTTAATGCGGATCGACTTAGTTTCATGTAAGGATCGTTATCTTTGGACATTTTGCTCTTTTGACAGTTTGAGACCTTTTGTCATTTTGCGACTAAATAGTTTCATTGCATTGGAAGAAAAAAATGGGGCAGTAGAAGTTACTTAGTCACGTATAATAAACTACTAATGCCAGCTAAAATATAACTACTACTGATCCGATTTTTCTCTTCTGATACAATGAAAAGATCCTTACGTGAGTGTCTGATCAGTCAGATAACTGAGTCAAATCTCAATAAATAACTCATTTATAAGTATGGGGAAATCGCGATGACACAAAAAATTATATGGCAAAATGGTTTTTACAAAAAAGACCTACTTAATGGTTCCTAAGTGCTTGAGCGCAAACTTGCACACGTGCTTGGTACGCGCGAACAGTAACATTCATGGATCTTGTATCATGCTTCGTCTAAGGTAACATTAGTTGCCGCGGCGCCGTCTTTGACAATTTCCTTGTATCTCCTATGGTTTCTGATTTCTGTACCAGTTGAAAAATCAATCTGTATATATGAATATATAACACCTAATTGTTGTCCTATATCAGCCATAATAGAGTCGATTCTTTGGATGGCCTAAAAACTGACAACAGAGCTGGTACATCAGCGTTTTGTGTTTACGAATGACTAACTTCTAGACTATTTTTGTATTACTGCGGTTCGGGATTTGATATAGCAAACGCCCAGTGGGCTTATCCCGTAACTCTGAAAGCGATAGCGAGAGTTGAGCGAGCGGGACCGCGCATAGTGCGACTAAGTTGGTACGAGCGAGATGGCATGCTCTTCGAACGTTTCAAAGTTAGAGAATAATCCCCCCGGTCGCGCGGAGGTGGCGCCATAGCGCTGTTCCATAGAACAGCGGCGGGCGCTTGTATTATTTCGTTCCTTAGAGCGCTATACATTTTGTCCGAGGACTGAAAAGTTTTTTCCTCGATACGAACGTAGGTATTCCTTTTTATACCTCGAAGCTTTATTGGTACTGATACGACTGCGGCTATATTCCTCTGAACTATAATATTAGCAAAGAAAATAGTAGTTTCACAATATCTGATACAAAATAATCAAAGGTTAGGATTAGCACAGAAGTAAAATAGTACTGTAACCTCAATTTGTAACAGTTGAAAAACACTCCGCTAGGAGTATGCACACAAAAAATATATGGGGAAACATTATTAATATATTATGTACCTACAAAATTGTTGTGGGATTTATTTTAGGAGAAAACAAGATGAAAGGTGATCTTGTCTTTTTATTATGAAAAATAAATCTGATCAGATGTCTGCTATGAGTAAGAGCATGTGCATCATATTAATTATTTCGTGAGGGTTCCTGGGAATTCACGCTACCTTATGGGATATCACAAAATAAAACCACCAAATATTGACTGAAAAATAAGTTTATTCTAATTATTATTATTATACTTAGTTCACAACTTACAGAAACGCCCACAAGCTGTAAAACAAGGTTAGGTCTACATGTACCTAATGGAATTGCTCTTACAAGTTTTAGTTAGTTTCCTTATATATCTAGATATAAACACGTAAAATTGATGGATCCAATCATCTAGAAGCCAAGACAGAATACACAAGCTCCTTCACAGCATGCTAGGAATTACCATCATTATAGGTAGTTTATTAGTGAATTTATTTGCGAGTCAAATGTTAACATGCTTTCTCCCAAGTTACTTGTGTATTCCGGCTGTTTTCATAATATTTCTTGATAAAATTGTAGCTGTATCTTATAAAAATACCAATTGAAATTAACAGTGTGAGGACATGAATCAATGCAACTTTAAAACATATAATAGATTTTAAGATTAATCCAGCTCTTAACATCAATTAAAATATGTCATTGTCTCAAAACTTGGATAAATTAATCCTTGGCAGGCACTTCGATGACTCGAGGCTTGTCGATGATGCGAGCAGTGCGGTTGCCTTTCTCAACAATGCCGATGATCCACGCTTGGTAGCCTTCTTGCTTCTCAATATCCTTACAGTAGGCGGCTGCTTGCTCTCGGGGCAAGCAAATGAGAAGTCCACCAGAGGTCTCCGGGGCGTGTCCTTGCAGTAACTGGAACATGTTACCACATGCCTTGGCCACAGCAGCCATCTTAGCAATGACAGGAAGATTGTGAATTACGAATGAAACTTCATTCTTCTGATGGGAAGCCAGGTTTTGTGCATGTCCAAGTAGTCCAAACCCAGTGACATCAGTTGAACCATGAGCATTGTATTTATGCATCAGGCGAGCAGCAATGCGGTTAAGTCTGCTCATAGAATCCATGGCTCGGTGGTACGCTTTGCGGACATCCTCTTCAGAGACTACTAGCTTAATGCGATTCCAGCGCTCAGGCTGGTCAAGCCATTGGTGGGCGTTCACTGCCACTTGGGTTCCCAGAGGTTTTGTCAATACCAGAACATCACCCATGACAGCATTGTCAGGTACTATGTATTCATTAGGCTGGCAAATAGTAGTAGCGGCTCCCCCAATAGTGCACCATGGGTTGATAACAGTCTGACCGCCAGTCACTGAGGTACCTGCTTCCAGAGCAGAGTCCTTGAACCCTCTCATGATGAGGGGGATGACGACGTCACGTTCCTTTTCAGTCATTTTGGTTGATACACCGAGCAGCATCAGCATATTGTCACATTCTGTCACTCCCATTGCATACAAGTCGCTAAGTACGTTGGCGCAAGCGATCTTGCCCATCATATAAGGGTCATCTACTAGGGGGTAGAAAAAGTCAGTTGTTTGCACAAGACACAGACCGCCGTGCCTGAGCGGTGTCACCGAGCAATCCAGACCGATGCCGATGCGCGGGATCGCCACATGCATGAACTCATCCTGTTGAGAGTAGTCCTGCTGCAGGGATTCCACGAGCTTACCCAGCACATCCTGGGGCACTTTACAACTTCTTCCTTTTAGGTCGGCGAACCGCGTCAACCGAAAGCTTGCCTCCAAATCGTGCGCGACTGGATCAAATGGCCGACGCAGAGCCAAAGCATTAGGGTTACCGGACATTTCTAATTGAGCAGCTGCTAGTGAGTCCTGTGCTACGCTGGACGAATACGACATAGTCCACGAAAACAAAACAATGCTCTAGTTTGTGGATGTATATCGGGCCAAAATGCAGAAACCCGACACGCCGCCAAGTGACGCTTGCAAAATGGCGTCTCCTTTACAAAAGATAAAATGGCAGTAAATTCTATAATTTTTGAACGGTTCTGATTGGGTTATAACTATTTGCCGCTCACTATTCTCAACTCTTATTGGTAGATAAGTTCAAAATGTCAATTTCTCAATGGAAACAGATCCCGCTTTGGCTTGGTGAATGATAAAAACAGATTAAAAAGTTTAATGACATACAAGATACAATTTGAACTGAAAGTACCTCCGCTGCCGGAGCCGGCAGCTCGAGCGGCTGCCGGTGGACGGATGCAAAGCTCTCAAAATTACCGTGTTGGATGAAGGCCTCGCTACATGGCCTGACCTGACTTCGTTTGCAAGAGATGGCTATATATAAGTTTCTTGGGGAGCGAAAGGGAGAAGCTATAACCTTAATAATTTGTTTCTTTTGCTCCCGTAAAATTCCAATCTAGCTGTTCCTTTCACACAATTTCAGATCAGGCCATCTATAACCACTCTAAAGTTGTACTTTGATTAAATATACCTTAGACGAAGCATCATACTGGACAGACCCATGAGACGTTGCCGCTCCGACGTTCACATTGTCATGTTACTCTTTTTATTTCACGGGTCGTCGCATAGAGTAAGCGAGAGAGCTATTGTAAGATTGGCAACCTCGCACTCTGTGTCCATTTTGACCGACTAGTCGGTCACAACATTGCGACCCGTCTTACTAAAAAAGCAAATTGGATCAAAATATCGCTGTGAATACTTAATATTGTTATACATAGTGGCATTATGGCGTGTTGTGCTGTGTATTGTGCATCGAGAACAACGAAAGGGGGAGTAAAAGATCCAGAATTATCATTTCACACGTAAGTCTTTTGTAGCGTTTTTTACCTAAAATAACCAGAATCAAAGCTAAATATTCGTTTCACTTAAAGAATATACATGTTTGAAGTCATACAACTATCACGCAGTGTTATTTAGTAATGAATTTAAGCAATAATTTAAGATAAATAAATGCATTGTTTTACGTGTTCCTGCTAGTGAAGTACCACTGCACGTTTCAAACTTTGTCGATATTTGGTCGATATTTATCTAATAATATTCTTGTAATATCCTACATATACTACATTAAGTGAAACATGAACCGTTAATTCCTTTCCGCGTTTAATCGGCTTGATACGTATTCTATCGATAATTAATTTTAAATTGAAAAATGACAGTGCTCCCGGTTTAGATGGTATAAAGCCTGCTCTGATTAAAACCATAAAATTCGAGATATTAGCGCCACTGACCCACATATACAACACAAGTCTTTCAACGGGCATCTTTCCCCAACTATGGAAAAAGGCAAGCGTAACTCCGATTCATAAAAGTGGGCCTAAGAATCTTCCTGAAAACTACAGACCGATCTCGCTTTTGTCCACTTTTTCTAAATTGCTTGAGAAAATCGTCAATCATCGCCTTATCACTTATTTGGAAAAGTCTAACCTGATCTCAAGTAACCAATTTGGTTTCAGACGAGGAAAATCTACAGAAAATGCAGTTGAACTATTGTCTAGAAAAGTAGCAAGCAGTCTGGACAGGGGCCTGAAATCTATTGGTGTGTTCTTGGACTTGGCCAAGGCATTTGATACCGTTTCGGTGGCAATCCTATTGCAGAAATTAGACATTTCTGGAATAAGGGGATTGCCATTAGAGTGGTTTCGAAGCTACCTTGGTCAAAGAAGTCAATGTATAAAGATAGGTGACGAAACGAGCGACATATTACCTATACGGTTTGGAGTTCCTCAGGGCAGCGTACTCGGTCCAACTTTCTTCATTTTGTACATAAATGACATCCACTATGCATGTTCAGCAGATACCGACCTTATCTGTTACGCAGACGATACCGTCGCCCTGTTTCATGGTAGCACATGGAAGTCTGTTCTTGAAAAGGCGGATTCGGGCATGTTACAAATAAAACAATGGTTGGACAGTAATCTTTTAACCCTTAACCTGAGTAAAACAAAATTCTTGTGCTTCCACAAAACAAAAGCATCGGAACCTGATCCTCAACTTAACTTTTCAATCCACACCTCTAGTGTTTCGGGCCGTTGCAGCGGTGACACAATTTCCCGAATCCCGTCAATTAAATACTTAGGAATTACAATTGATGAACAGTTTTCATTTAAAGCACACATATCGTCCCTAGGAAAGCTTATTAGGAAACTAATTCATGTAATGAAATCTCTTCGAAGTTCTGCAAACGCACGAATCCTTCGCCTTGTTTACCTGTCTCTTTGTGAGTCAATTCTTTCCTACTGCATAACTACGTGGGGGGGAGCTGGAGTCACGGCAATGATGGAAGTGGAGAGGGCACAGCGTGCAGTGCTCAAAGTAATGCTAAAACTGCCCTATCGCTATCCAACAGATGAGCTTTATGCTGTGGTAGGAGTACTGCGCGTCCGCCAACTATACTTCCTGAAGGTAACCCTAATGATGCACCGGAAAATATCCAGCCTTGCCGAGACCGTTTCCACTTCCCTAAAGAGGAGACCGCCTCGTGCCATCGAACCTCGAGTCAAAACTACTTTTGCACAGCGACTTCCAGATTTCTTACTCCCATTTATTTACAACAAAATTAATAAACTATGTGTCATACACAACAAAAGTATAGGAATGTGTAAAATTATAGTTTCGAAATATCTGCACTCCCTTACGCATGATGAAACCGAGGAATTACTAGTCATTAGCAAATAAATAATTATTTCACACTATCCGCTTCAGTCAGGAACTCTTTCACGCTCAACACAACTCATCCAAGCATTATTTATCTGGAGTTATCTCCGCGATTCCAACTCTTCTGAGGATGGCATTACGCGAACATCACGTTGCATATTTTATAATTATTATACATAGACTTATATTATATTATGTATTATACATATACTTACTAATATTATACTTAACAAATTATATCATTACTTATATATTTGATATATTATTTTTACAATTTTTATATATTTAATACATCAATTTTACTTAGTAACATTTCATTCTAACACTACCAAAAATTTGAAATCCACAGTTTAGCCTACTTTCCTAAATCCAATCAAACTTGTATTGTTCGCCGCACCACTCCATATTTTTAGTAAACGCTACATGTGTAGCCCCTGCGACACAGGTTTCTCCTAGTGCAGGGTCTACAGGCACCATTTTCAAAAATATCTGGGTAAAGTAATACCTACCGCTTATTTTTAGGAAGCATTACTTAGGATGTTGTAACTGGATTTTTGGACAATAAAGTATTTGTATTTGTATTTGTAATCTTTTTGAAGCTTTCGCGGCTTGAAATGTATGATAATTTGTGCCAATGTTGTGTCATGGTTAAACAATTAATTAAAATAAAACATTTTGTTATAGGTTTCCAAAATGTCCGGAAATCAGAAATCAGTGGATGAAGGCTGTGAGGCGCGAAAACTGGGAGCCACCTAAATACTCTCGACTTTGTTGAAAACGTTTTGAAAAATCTAGTTTTATGACTGGGCTGTCAATTAAAAAACTAGGAAGAATAAAAGAAACTAGGAGACGGTGTAGATACTTATTAACTTTCATAGTTACTATATATACTTTATATATTCGTGAGTTTCGATGTTCAATAAAGTACATATTTTTGCAAACATTGTGTTCTTAATTTACAAATTCTTAGTTTTGTACACTGTGTACATTTTTATCGATAGATTCTGCACTAGTTTTCACTTCCCTACTCACTAAACGTCACAACAGAAAGTGGACACGCTGCCAAAGCAATCACTCTATCCAGTGTGATACAAGATCCTTGAAATATACGCTACAATTTGATTTGTACAAATGTCAACACACGCGACAATTTGATGGGCGACATGCACACTGCACATGCGTCATGCATCCTGTCATAGATGAATGTATACTAGCATACATCCTGTTTTATCAAAATAGTGGCAACGATAATGCTTTCACAAAATTCGCGAAATAAAATAAAAATATGGACAAAATTATATATAGAGGATCGTGATGAATTCAGCCACATGATAATTAACCAACGAGTTACATTATTTTATTCCATTAAAATCATTTTCAGATAAAATATAAATCGTTGCTTGGGTCCCGGCATGGGAAATCTTTGTACAGTAGTAAAATAGCCATCATAATTTCACGATCACTCACGATCTCTCATGTCCCCCTCCTCTGAACAAAAATAAAAACATAAGAGAAAAAAAAAAAAAAAACTGAACGAGAATTTTTAGTGTCTGCAACTAGGACGGTTCGGATTGGATGTGTAAAAAAAATAAGTTATTGTCAATTATTAGTTTTTTTTTGGCGGGAACGTGAAGAAATCATGTCGCGTCATTTTATTATTTTCCAAAACTTGTGTTATTTCGAGTGTTAATGTGTAAAAATGGTGAACTTTTACCCGTTAAGTGTTCTTGAACATGCACGCGTGTTGGTGAATGGTATAATGTCGTGAAACGTGAATTTTCATGTTGTTTCCAAAACTCCATAGAAGGCTCTAGTAAAGTTTTCACCACTTTACTGGGGCATGACTTGGACTTGACCGTGACTTGATTTGCTCGCTTCTGACTGCGACTATGACTTGTATGATAATATTTAACAAAACTTGAATATATATAACCATACTTGACACTGGCAAATGCATAAGACGTGCGACGCCAAAATCCTCTTACGAGAAAAAAAAAAAAAAGTTATTGCCAATTATTATTGTCAAACTGTCAAAGTAGTTCTATTTTTGAATGTTTTGTGGCGGTTGATAGCTACTGTAAATTCTTTGCGATATTATTTTTAAAAGTCGAAATTAATTATGTTGATAAATGAATAATCTACAATGAGTTCAAACAATTGGAAGAAAGTAGAAAATGAATCAGGATATCCGTTGTTTATTGAGTACGACCATACTTTCTTTGCGGAACTTGTGAATGGAATGTCCCACTTCTTTCAATAATTTTAAGAATTTGTGAAACTTGTTTTTGCAGCGATGCAACAGGGAAACGGCAATATAATCATCCAGAGTTCGTTAAAATAATCGAATCCACACAGGAATTTAATGGGATAAAGTATACTACCTACCGTACTGCTTTCAAAATTTATGCACTGCAAACACACATAAAAGGTAAACTGTCTCTACTCTCTGACCTTTATCTGTGGACCAACGAGAGAAAATAAGGGGAAAATATATTTTGTTCCCAATTGTTGATTTTTGGTCTGCCCGGACCGTAGATGTTTGTCTGTCAGGGTTAAAACGATAAATTTATGGGTAAAAAAAGATAGACTATTAGTTAAAAAATCTTTGAGAAATTTGCTACAAAACCAACCTTTTTCATTACTTTTTTTAAGAGATGTAAGTTCACAGGACAAAAAATTAACTTTCAGTGCCTCCGTTACGCTTGTGCTCAGGGGTATTTGCTAGACACCAGCTGAGCCTCTCAGAAAGCAGCCTGTCTCTGGACACAGCAGAACTGGAAGCAGTTCTAGGTGATATCTACTTTGCTGCTGAGAAGGAAGGAAATTTTACTGGAGATGTAGACCTGGTTGTGGACCTACTAATAAATTTGTTACTTAATGTTTTTGATAAGTGAGTAATTGCTTGTATATTTTTTGTTTTTATGTATCCTAAATTACAGCAATTGTCGTTAAAACTAGCTAAGTTGCCTAGGAAAGTATCACAGTCCACGATGCCAGTGTCAAGCAGTAGTTGGCAAACATCAATGAGTTTACCACTTTTAGGGTTCCGTAGTACTACAAGGAACCCTTATTTTAATGTTTGATAGGCCGGGCATTCAATCTTAAACTCAGTGGTTGTTAAGTGGGAAGTGATGGTTTGTTGATCATGGCAAACAAACAAATCGCAACACTGAATACTAGAAAGTATCATAATGTCATGATTTGGTTTCCTCGTTATGCTTCTATCACTAGCTCATGCTCACTGTCTGGGTGACCTGCGCCTGGCGGCCTGCGATCAGAATGAGCTAATCACTAGGCCGTGTTCAGTAAGGTTGTCCGACAACGCTCGATGACATTTCCAGCATACTTGTAATGTCATGGAGGGTCGTCCGACAACCTTACTGAACACGGCCCTGAGCTATTAATGCTAAATTTTACAGTCAATAATACGTACTTGTGACAAACTAGACTAATAGCATGCAAAACAAAATAGAAGTTGCAAATTCAAAATTTTTGCTTTGGCTATGAGTAGGTTTCGTATTCTTATTCGAGATGGGGGCGATAAGACCTGCACTGATGTCCCGCATGGGGTTTATTGTGCATTTCCCCCCGCCAGCGTCTACCCGAGCCAACCCAGTTCCTTGAAATTACAGTTCTGGGCCGCTGGCATAGAGCTGCCCAAGTATGTTTCGTGTTTATCAAACAGGTTCTGAATTTTAATGAGCACTTTACTCCAAAATTATACATTACAAAAATATGTAAAAATCCCACACCTAATCATGAAACAAAAATTCCAGGGAAAGGAAAGAGCCAGTCCGAGTGCTAGCAGCCAAGACTCTCCTAATCTGCCTGAGCGAGGACTCTTTCTCTGACAAGTGGGCGGCCCTAGCTAACTGCTGTGCAGACCACAATGGATGCGTTTCACCCAAACGACTTGCATCACTTTTGACACATGTGACAGCTCTCGCTCAATTCCTGGGCAGTATGGGGGATGTGATACAGGTTGATGTAGATGCTTGTTTCGCTCAGGTGAGTAATGAGGGCTTTACACAGATAGAATAATTGTTCCAATGGGCTTGCTAGTTGAGGGCCATGTGTTAACTCAGAGTCAAAAAGTTGACTGTTCTCAATGTCATGGCTATGGTGGTTTTTACCTAATTCTACAGGAACAATCTGTATTTCTGGGAATAAAAAGTATCTTATGTATCTTAATATACTAGTTTGACTGCACGGCTTCCCTCACCTAGTCTACAGTAAATGTAACACCCCATTTCACCTCTTTAGGGGTTGATTTTCGAAAAATCCTGAGACATGCCTTTCTTTATTTTTTACGCTTAGTACATAAACCGAGTTTATTTGGTTTAGCATGAAAAAGTATTTTATTTCCTTACAATACAAATAGATACAATGACTTTACTGGTCTGTGAAACTAGGTGATAATACATAGGTGACAAGTAGGCAGGTAATACTTATCTAAAGTGCTCTAGTCTCTATCTTGAATGGCATACAGACAGACAGACAGACAGATTTTGGGGGTCCCTGTGACCCCTTTAGGGGTGGAATTTCGCAAAATCCGTTCTTATTATTCACATAGCCTAGACCATTTGAGGAGTATTGGGTAATGGGTTCAAATGTCGTCTCTATTATAAGCAGTTTGGTCTGTGAGTTGATTTCTAGAAGAGAGCTTGTTATTTTATATATATAGACATTTAGTAAATAATTTATTCTGCAGTCCATGGATTCTCCATATTCAAATCCACAAACAACGGCATACTTTCAGAAACTTTTACATTTGTTATGTTGTGGATATGTGGTCCTTTGTACATGAGTTGAATGTGTTCAGTTCAGGTACCTAGTGAGCTTCAGGAAAGCCAGCAGCTAGCTGACCCAGGCTCAGGCCTCTGTATCGCCATCATGTTGATCTGCCACATGACTGCAATCAAGCAGCATAATCCGCGGCCGTTTCTTCGGCCTCCATGCAACCACTGCACAGAGGGTTGTCTGTAACGTCAATAATGGAGTTTAAGCGGGAACGTGAAGAATCATGTCGCGACATTGTATTATTTTCTAAAACTTGTGTTTTTCGAGTGTTAATGTGTAAAGATGGTAGATTTTTATTCATTATTATTGTGAACGTGCATGAGTGTTGGGAATAGTATATGTTGTGTACTTCTCGTTGTTTCCAAAACTCCATAAGAAACCTCTAGTAAAGTCTCCACCGCGTTATTCGGGCATGAGGTGGACTTAATCGTGACTTACTTTGCTTGAATTAGACTATGAGTGAGACTTATTTTAACAGGCTAATACACAACATGTGGAGCCAAAATATAAAAGAAACGAAAAAACCTCAATAACAGAATACAGTGTCCAGTAACTACTCATGAACATGTTTTCTGGTGTTTCAGAATGCTGGCATGCTCGGTGTGACGACTCGAACAGTGGCTGAGTGGGGTGTTACAGAGTGTAAGAGCACTCAGTGGCTGGGTGTGGCTCAGCGAGTGGTCGCTAGCAGGCAGGCCGCTAGTGCTGGTGAAGTGTGCGCTTGTTGTTCACAGCCACTTTTGCAGGTGAGTGTACTAACTAGAACAACAATGCTGATTTAAGCCTTTTGTGACTACACTGAACAGCTTCAAGGGAAGATTGCGCTGTTTGCCAAACAGCATTTTGCTGAGTTCAGGCCATTTTTGAGACACATAACATTAATTAGCTATAGTTATATGATATTGCTCACCAGCCTACCTTATGATTCTACATAATTAATGTTACTATTGTTGCATAATAAAATTATATTCTTTATTTCTTTATCAATGTAGGTTTTCGCGTGTCAGGGATGTCATGTAACACACTGTAAGCAGTGCTCAGATACCTAGCCTTAAATTAAGTTAACAAATGATTAATCCTAACCAATATTATAATTCAGAAGATAAGCCGCAGTCGTATCAGAACAAATAAAGCTTCGAGGTATAAAAATGAATATGATCGTCTCGAGGAAAAAAAATCGCCTGCGCGATTCAGAACTCACTACATTACATCTGACAGTCCATACAAAACGGGAAAAAATGCACGAAAATTGATCAACGCCATCTAGGGAACTATAGGAAGTAACTTTGTCTCTCTGTCTGGATGTTTGTCGCATTATCACGGGTAAACGGCTGAACAGATCGTAATAAAATTTGGTAAGGAGTTACTGTAAATCACAAAGACATAGGATACTTTTTTAAGTCCACGCGAATGAAGTCGCGGGTAACAACTAGTAATAAATATATGAGAGGGTATTGTAATCTCGAATCTTGAGTCCAAAAATTCACAAAATTCATATTTTTTCTCGAATTATCCAATTAACATGACTGTATTATTGCAGGTGCTGAAGTTTCAGTGCATGAAATGCAGTCAGGTGTATTTCTGTGAGAAATGTTACTTGTATGACAAGAACCTAACTGCTGTCAATGGACACAAGAAAAGTCACCCCATTCATGAAATAATTGATGGACAGGTAAAATTATAATTTTTACTTTATTATTAATTTAATTTATTACTTTTAGCAAAGAAAATCTAAACGAGAAGAATTACAATCTCGTACAAAAAGTGTACCCCCGAAAAATCTGCTTAAAAGTAGAAACTTAAAATCTGAAGATCTACTCAAAACAAAAGGAACATTTTTTTTTTCGGGCATCTGTTATTTTATTGTATATAATTCTAACGCCCTTTTATTTTCAGCCTAAACCACCTGTATGCCTAAGCTTCATGAAGAACATGAAGCGTTTTTTCTTCTGCACAAAGACCAAAAAACGAAAGACCTCAAAGACCAAGTCTCGTCCTGAGAAAGAGACCAGCACAGTCAGGAGGTGTAAAGAGAAGCCGACGATATTCACCTCAACTGTGGGCAAAGCTTCTGGGCATAAGGATAGCCCAGCATTGATGTTGCAAGATATTATTACGCAGTTGGAGGTGCAAAATAAGTGAGTACCTGTGGTGGCGATTCTGTACTACAATTTTCTTCAAGAGAAAATATGACAACTCTAAAATTATTGTAGTAGTCTCTCATATTGAAATAAAAAGAGATGTAGATACATTATGTTGTGTCAGATTACTTTTAGTAGTGGTAGGGCTCTCTTGTAGAGTCCGCCTGGGGAAGTACCACAGCTTTGCCAGTTATTCAACCGCCAAGCAGTAGTGTGCAAGCATTACTGTGTTCCGGATTGAAGGGCAATGTTTCCGGCGTAATTACTGGGCATACAGAGATTTAACATCTAACATCTCAGGGTGACGAGCGCAGTGCATTGCCGCGCATAGTTTTGAACTGTTGAAGTTCAAAATTCTGGGTGGCACTGAACTGTTATGGGCAAGCGTGACGCTTAACATCAGGTGAGCGACTTGCTCGTATCGTCAACGAGTAACATAAAAAAAAAAGTAAATTTTTCAACAGAATCCGTCTCAATATATCACTAGGCTTGAAAATTAATAGTTCTTAAGAGGTAACCATGCGTAACCATCTTCTCATACCATAAAAGGTATGAGAAGATGTTAAAGTAAGCAGCGTCGCGTAGCACCGGTCTCGAGAGTGATCATGAAAATTCATGAAGATCGGATCATCGCAGCGGTTCAAGTCATAGTCGGGATAAATATACACACAATTATCTTATTCCAAATTTATAATCATTGTATAATTCGATCGGAATTATACAATACAGTTTTCGTTTGCGCAGAAAAGCGCTGACCGATTTCTGACAGTAGCCGAACGTAATCTATATTGAACAATTTGCAAGCGCAAATGGCAGAGTATTGCTTGCTAATTAGCTTTGTCTCGTTTACACGATTCGTACAAGAGGGCGCGAGAGGGCGCGGCTGCGATTTTGCCGCGAAATCGTTCGACCAATCGACTCTCGACGATGGGGGCGCAGCACCACCCACCATTCCGCGGTGTGCGAGTTCCATGCCAGAAGTACGCTTCTCTCAGAAAGCGGTACGGAAGGAACTCATGTCCCTTGATGTGCGAAAGTCGAGTGGGCCTGATGGCATTCCGGCCATCGTCCTTAAAACTTGTGCTCCCGAGTTGACTCCGGTCCTAACGCGTCTTTTCCTGCTTTCATATTCAACCGGATGTGTGCCTACTTCGTGGAGGATTGCCTTGGTCCACCCGATTCCTAAAAAAGGAGATCGGTCTGATCCGTCTAACTACAGGCCCATAGCTATTACCTCTCTACTCTGTAAGGTGATGGAGCGAGTGGTAAACACCCAGCTCCTTGGTTACTTGGAGGAGCACCAGCTCATCAGTGATCGTCAGTACGGTTTCCGTCATGGACGACCAGCTGGTGATCTTCTGGTATACCTCACTCACCGTTGGGCTGAAGCCGTTGAGAGTAGGGGGGAAGCGCTTGCAGTTAGTCTGGATATAGCCAAAGCCTTTGATCGGGTCTGGCACAGGGCACTCCTATCCAAGCTACCATCCTATGGACTTCCTGAGGGGTTATGTACATGGGTTGCCAGCTTCCTTGCTGATCGGAGTATCAAGGTCGTTGTAGACGGTTGCTGCTCCGACAGCATTTCTATCAATGCTGGCGTCCCGCAGGGTTCTGTGTTATCGCCGACGCTCTTTATTCTCCACATCAATGACATGTTGCAAACAAGCAACATGCATTGCTATGCGGATGACAGCACTGGCGATGCACAGTATACCGGTCGTGCTAACATACCTCGTGCCGTTGTTGAAGAAAGTAGGAACAAACTAGTGTCTGAAGTTGAGGCCTCTCTTGAGCAGGTCTCGGATTGGGGTGAACTGAATTTAGTCCAGTTTAACCCAACGAAGACACAGGTTTGCGCGTTCACCGCTAAAAAAATCCCATTTGTCGTCGCTCCTCGGTTTCAGAACGCTCCCCTCAAGGTTTCGGAGAGCATCGGGATCTTAGGTGTTGACATTTCTGCAAATGTACAGTTCCGTGGTCATATTGCAAGTAAGGCGAAACTTGCATCCAAGAAACTTGGTGTGCTCAACAAGGCGAAGCGGTACTTCACGTCGGGTCAAAGGCTTCTGCTTTACAAAGCCCAAGTCCGACCTCACGTGGAGTATTGCTCCCATCTGTGGAATGGAGCACCCAAGTATCAAGTTGAGCCCCTTGATGCATTACAGCGTAGAGCTGTCAGAATTGTCAACGATCCCAAACTCACCGAAAACCTAGAGCCGCTCAGCATGCGCAGAGACATTGGATCTCTCTCTATCTTTTATCGCATTTATAATGGGGAGTGTTCTGAAGAATTGTTCGACCTGGTACCGGCGTCGCGATTTCATTACCGCACCAGCCGCCACCGCTTAAAAGCTCATCCGCATGTGATAGATCTGTGGAAATCGCACACTGTGCGTTTTATGCGATCCTTTTTGCCTCACACCTGCAAATTGTGGAATGAGCTTCCACCAGCGGTTTTTCCGAGTAACTACAACATGGGGTTCTTCAAAAGGGCTGTTAATCGAGTCTTTAAAGGTCGGCAACGTATCTGTGATGCCCCTGGTGTTACAGGTATCCATAGGCGACGGTGATCGCTTACCATCAGGCGGCCCGTCTGCTTGTTTGCCACCTATGGCATAAAAAAAAAAAAAAAAAAAAAAAACAGCGCAAGATTTTAGCGCGCGTATTACTCTACTTTGCCATTGGTAGATCAGTTTCTCGCGCTACTAAAAATGATCTACTGCGCGGGGTCATAGGAAGGAATTATTAGTTGTGTATAACTGTATTAGTATATGGCCGCGATTTAATATTTAGTCCAAACTGGATTGCACTTTACGTCGTAACATGCGAAAGTTTGTGCGTAAGTGTGTAAGTATGTAAATATGTAAGTGTGTTTGTTCCCGTTCAACTCTGTAACGGCTAAACGGATTTGGATTATCCCGGAAAAAAGATTCGATTACTGTAGAATGGCGGGTGAAACCGCGGGGCGCTGCTAGTGAAATATATTTCTAAAAACAATGACTTCAGCGCCATCTTTTCACAACATAGCATTGGACCATTCGTCTTATTTATTTTATGTTTATAGAGTTTTGCAAGAATTAGCGAGTAATTTAGACGAGGCCGCGAAGTCTAATGACGAGGGTCTGAAGGCGAAGGTGGACGCGCACTGGACGCAGATATCCACCCAGATAAACAGGCTCAAGATATTGAAGGTAACGCTATAGTACCCCGTTTAAATCACAGCAGACTAAAGATATACACTTTATTTATTCACCTACCCCCTTATTAATATACGCGGATAAACCTTGGAGGAGTTTTCAACAAATGCCTAATTAAAATGTACAGTGATATAAATTACATTGTTAAAAATTGTAGCAAGTTGACGAGTCCACATTGGAAGCGTTCTTAACTTTTTATATTTTTGTTATTGTTATGAATGCAACTGTATGACAATAAAGGATATTCATTCATTCATTAATTCATTCATTCTTCTGTCGTTTTCAATCGAGTTCTAATATCGAAAAGGGTGAAAAGGACTAAACACGAGGTACGTAATCCAAGGCTTACCCGCATTGATAAATACTTTTTTTCAGGACAATTTAACAGCGAGTCAAGTTAACTTGCCAACCGAAACCACAGATAAAGCGAAACATCCCCAAGCTTTCGATCTCTTCAGCCCGATACCAGTCATAGACAAACAGGCAAAAATCAATGACAACAATGGTAACCAGCCTCGAGTGCTCAGTTTGGATTCTGGAAACTTCTCTGTGGTTTCGAAGAACACCACTCAGAATCTGCTGACTGTCTCCGGGGACGCTTTGAAGCCGGTTGGAGGTCATGCCACTTCGGATAGCATATCAGCTGTGTCTGTGAACGATATCAGCTCTTGGTACAATGGTGAGTACCTAAAACTGCAAATCTGGCTTTTCTTTGCTGTACATAAAGCTTTGGCTGATTCCATAAATCCCCTTTGAGAGTCCACTTTGCGTCCCTTTTGAGTGCCGGGGATTATTTGACAAAAAGTCTGGAAGTCCCCTTAAGCAAAAGCAACTATTTTGTTTGAATTTGGTTTTAAAAAAGGTTTTTCTTAAGGGGACTTCCAGACTTTTTGACTTTTTTTAACAAAAGTTTTGGCTTATTAAATAATTATTTATTTATATTAATGGTTTTGGTAGAACTAAAACTTCTGTAGAGCTCTTTTGCAGAGTCTGCTAGCACACCTTTGCCTGTTATTCAACCGCAAAACAGTAGTGTGCAAACATTGTTGTAAATCTTGGCACAAAGAGATTTAACATTCATTATCTCACGATGATCCGAATATGTCCAAAAACTGCGTCAAGAACCACCGGAGTATGGGTAGTAGCGTCATAAACGATGAGCGTTCTGCGATCCCCAAGCTGCCTGCCAAGCGTTGGATTATGGCAGCAACTTTTGATAGGGAGGCCTCTATTCAGCAGTGGACGACTTCTGGCTGATGATGATGATGATCTCACGGTGACGAGTGCAGTGCATTGCCGCTTAACACACATTATGGCACTGAACTGTTATGGACATTTATGGAACTCGTAAACTTTTTCAGAAACAGCCGGGCAGGTCCCTGAGAAGCTCCCCGTCCCCACCCGGGCCAAGCCCCCCGACATAACGGCTTGCGAGCAGAAGTACGCTGCAGACAACTACAGCGTGGAGACCAGTAACGACAAGATGAGGGAGCTCAACGCTGACCTGGACACCGTGCTGGACAGGCTGCACCAGATATTGGCCAATAATTTCGCTATGGACGGTAAGAACCACGGTTTGTTTTGTGTATTGAACAAACAGAGTGCAGCATACCTACCTGTCACAATATAATCAAATTGTTCAGGTGCAACGTTTCGCTCAACGTTTCAAATTTTCTTGCGTTTTTTGGCAATCACAGCTTAATTACTCATCGTGGGTTCGTGAAAACGAATTTTGTGATAATAAATAGGTCGTATGAAGAAATTACGGCTAAAATTATCACCTAGATAATATTGGTTTAGCTACGAATCTCAGTACACTGATTTTTATCTTTGTTTTTGGTTTAGTGAAAAGTGTACTTATACTGGCTTTCACCATGATTTTTTGGTTGGTGTAATTTCTTGACACAAACTATTTATTGTCGCAAAATTCATTTTCATGAACCCAAGATGGGTAATTAAGTTGTAATTGACAAAAAACGCAAGAAAATTTGAATTTGCCGCGCTGAGCCAAACGTTGCACCTTAAATTTTTTGATTAGTCTGGCTAATGTAACTATGGCCAATAAATATTTCTGATTTCTGAACATTTCTTCATACCATTTATACTGACCACAGAACCACTGAATGACGACCTGTTTTGCTCAATGGTAGAACATCTGCCTTAATATGATCAGGAGGATGGGTAGCTGGGTTCGTTCCCCGACTGGGAAGGTGTTTGAATGATGAATTTAAATATCTGCTCTAGGTTTGGGTCCAGGTTTCCTCACGATGTTTTCCTTCTCCGAGCAGCCAGTGGTATATCCGTACGTAAGTTCCAAAGAACTCATGAGGCGAGGGTGCTCTCACTGAGCTATCAAGAAAACTTTGGTGCGGTCTGTGGTGATGATTATGAAGTGTCACCACGAAATAATAAATTTCTTCGGGCTTTTCATCGCCATCCCGTTTACACAATAAGGCCCCAGTAATTTCTAATCAGACTCTTATTACTTACAGAATCGTGTTTCGACAACACTCAGCTTCGCGAGACCGCCAACGAAATGGAAGGACTGCTGGGTACGTTGATACGCGGCGTCGAACAACGAGCCACCTTGAACGCTACTAAAGGACTCGTATAAACCTTGAAGATCTTCCTTACCCTCAAGTAAGTTGTGTAAAGGTTGTATACGTTTGATGACGTCACATTATCTTTATATGCTCTCGTAGGAACCTTTCTCCGTCTGATACGAGTTTGCCAGTGAATGACATTTCTGTAAATATAGTTTCTAATGTGCTATGACCTTACGAAATAGGTATTTTCCGATTAAGGCCAAGACATGCTCTTTTTGAGGGTACAAAAATGTTAGATGCCTTTTAAGGTGAGTTACTTTCAAGATCACGCGCCACGCTGCAGCTGACGAGCTCGAGCTACAGGCAAGTCTGCGCTAACCGGCACCATGCGTCGCCGCCTCCATGCACCACCGCCACCATCATGCGCTGCCGCCACCATGCCATGGTTGCGCGAGCTTGCGTTTATCGCGCCGCATTTATGAGTTACCAACTCGTGGCGGATCCGACGTCACCTAGATCGCGTTTCGCTATCCATGTTCCGAATTCCCTTTTCAAATGTGGACAACATGTGGGAAAAATGCTTAATTTGCACGCTCCAGCACCCAACGTATCCACTAGGGAAGCAGTTGCAGATACGCCGAGCTCCAAACGCCGAGTGCGATCTAGTTGGATAGTTGGACCCACCTCGGACATTCCACGCTTCACGTATTGTCTCGCTCCAGTACGGGTGGGCACACTTTGGCGCATGGTGGCGGCGGCGCATGGTGGCGGCGACGCATGGTGGCGGCGACGCATGGTGGCGCTACGCGTTGTATAAAATCATGCGCCGTGGGATACGCCGCCTCCTTTACATAAAATTATTTAGTTATTGAATCAGGCGTTACTTCGCGAGAGTTCCTTTTCAAACTCAATCTATAACCAATAAATTCGTTAAAGTTAAGGTAATTAGTTGCTAACAAAAATATCCTTTATTTCTATTGTTCTAGAAGCGATATTGCAGCTGAAAGACACTTGATTATAGATTGTTTTTTCAAACATAATTTCGTTTCATACACTTACTTGCTTTTTGCCTCGATGGCAAAATGCCTCTAGTATGCTTTTTCTGACTTGTATGTAAGTACTATTCTGTTTGTACAATTTTTTTATTTCAGACTATATAAAGACTCGCTATGTGTTGTGACTTTAGAATTTAAGTGTATTTTTGTGCGTTGGCGCATTTGACGGTCTGGTCTGGTGATTATTAGTGAAATATGTTATGTTTAATTTTACCCGGCTGCTCAAGAAGGAGGGTAATGTTTTTGGAGTGTATGTCAGTATTTTATATAAGTGTGTATGAGTGTGTGTTCCTATAATACCCCCTATCTACTATGTCGCCCATCGGCAAGTGACCGCCCGAAAAGGGCTGTTAGTACTCATCATTATGAACAACTTTTGCTATGGGACCAACACTGAAATCGAAAAAAATCTGCTGTCCCATACATTTTGTCGAGTGTCATTGACATTTTTCTATACAAATACTAGTGAAAGGGGTGAAGTTGACGCCATATTGTGTATTCAAAGTACCGCAAACGACGTAACTTGTTACAGGTCCTCTTTTTTCTTTCGTCTTTTAACTAGTTACACTATTTGAGGTGTAGCAAAGTGCCTGTGACATTAGGTGATAGCTGTCAGTATCACATGAATAGGGGACATAGGAAGTGACATGCAATAAAATTTTATTGATAACGATTGTCACAGCAAAAATCTTGTTCTAATAACAAAAATTTAAAAACACGTGCCGTAAACTTCCTTTTCTATGTAAAATATAGACTATCCATCTTAGCATTACATCACATCACTACAAAAACAAGTCTATGGCGTTACGTTACACGTATGTCACTTTGCTTCATTTTTTTAAAATTCGATTTTATTTGTAGACAATAACATTTTGGCAGGGTAGATTTATTTAATTTACTACATTTATTACGGATTCCATATTTTACGACTGTGATGTTTAGGGCACAACCACAGATCACACCCTAGATTCTGCATTCGGGACGCTCGAAGCGCACCACGCATCAGTCTAAATACACTTATAAGAAATTTCTCTGATTGGTTGATTGCTAGGCGCGAGTAGGCGTAACCTTGAGAAAGCCAAGGAGAACGCTCGGTCGCACTCCCCGCGACCCGCACCTGCCTCAAACTGGTGACTTTTTGTAGGAATAACGAATCTCGTAATGCAGTATCTAGTGTGATCTGTGGGTACAACTGAAATATTCAATCATGATTGTAAATTGCGGCAACGATCAAGAGTGAAAAAGGAACGGTTCGGCTAATGTCACAGGCATCATGCTACACCGCAAATAGTGTAGTACTTGTTGACCGAGCGAAGCGATGGTCTCAGAGTTTACTGGGACAAATCGGCTTTTGTATGTATGTTTGTGTGTATATTTGTCCGACGATAACTTGCGAAGCGTTGATCCGATCTTGATGAAATTTTGTAGGCAAGTAGTTCATTTCAATACAATTTTAAGTTCGAATATGAGCTGAATCGGTCCAGGGGTTGTGAAGATATAGGGGTCGCGAGGTCTTAGTTCGCCGCGAACTACTAGTTAGTAGACGTGCTGCGTATCCTTGTGGCCAGACGACCAGACCGTCCATTGCGTCCACACTCGTAGTTTTAAGGATACTGCCGTCCAATGGTGCTCAATTTTTGATCTGATTTACAACGAAAACAAAACTTTAGAAAAGTAACATGCCATATATTTTATAAACATTTACATACACATTGTCGTGGTTTAAATATAATGTCGTATAAATTATTGATATTGTTAACTAAGTTATTTAAAATGCTACTTTATTTGTGCGTGTAACTGGATTACTATGTATGAGACACTGGTTAGATGATCGTAGTGGACAAAATCAGCAGCCTGATTACTTTAACTGTCAATAATAATTGGATCACTATCGCGCCACCCATTGCGCTATTTGACGATTTAGCTGGTAGCGCGTGACTTCTCACGGGGAGTATGTTCTGAGTTCGATATCCGGCCCGGCAGTTTTTTAAATGATGAATTTAAATATCTTCTCTGGGGCTCCATTTTTTTATCAATTCAATTCTTGTTTTATGGCTTTTGCGAGAGTGTTTCACAATTTTGCCAATGTCATTTGGTGAGATAAACCATCAAACGCAGAGAATTTGTATGGTGTTCAATTGTTTTGATCGTTGGCTGAATGGCTGATTTTTGTTTTGCTTGTGTGATATTTCGCACGAAAATATCACGCAAAATGAAAGATTTTCTATTGATCGAAGCAAATTCGAATGGTTTAAACCACACCACAGAACAGTAATACCACGTGACCACTCGTTGCGTTAGCGAGTGATATGATTATTTATTAAATGCGACTTTTGTTTTGGATATCTTTCGAAATTCAGTATTCATTCAGTATTTTCGTGCGAAATATTATACGAGCGATTCAAAAAAGGAGCCCTTTGCTATGGTTGTTAGTTATAAATATGTGTCTTTGTGTGTGTTTTTTCGCATCACCGACACGGAAACCTAGAGATGAACTATGTCCCGCTCGTGCGCATGGCGCGGGCAAGTTGTTGCGAGCGAGGTGGCGCGATTGTTGATACCTAACGTAATCAGCCTACTGGCGACTTACTTATTTTTTTCATCTTCGTCTAAACAGTAGTATTTAACATATATTAAAAATATATAAGATTTAATTTAAGAGTAAGCGTATGTGAGAATTATTTATACTTTATAATAATATGTATGTATATTATGATGAACACTGCCGCATATTATGTATACACATAACGTTAGTCGGTCACATAATTTTGTGTATAATTTGATTGGTGTTCATAAATTATAACTTTATAATAATTAGTGTTATGTATTGCATTGACAATTGACGTAATATAATATTATTTGGCAATGGTAGCCGTTACGAAACCTTATTTCTATGTGCAAAAGTTTATACAAAATTATAAAAATGTATAAAAAAAAAGCAATTAGATTGCGTCGACACAACCTTAGTACCTTAAAACATAACAAATCCAATTATATCCAGTAATATTATATAGTATATTAAATCATTTACAACAAATATAAATTTTGTATAAAAAGTTAGCATAATTTAATAATAAATCATTTTGCTTAAAATGGACGGATTTTATTTTTATTGTCTAATTTATACTAAGATTTAATATACATTTAGATAAAAATGCTATAATATGTAATAGAGTTTATAGATTAATTTGTGTTTTAGAATCTATAGACACATTACATTAGAAGACGTCACACCACCGACAATGTGCCACTTGCATCCACCTGTCGCCCGCGACTTTCACAATGTCGTCGGTCCACCTAGTGGGAGGCCTGCCTATGCTTCGTCTTCCGGTTCGTGGTCGCTACTCAAGAACCTTTCTTCCCCATCGGTTATCGGTTCTTCGAGTGATGTGGCCTGCCCATTGCCACTCTGAATCTATAGACAAAGAGTCCGAATTCCGACTAACCGTTTGTCTTTACTAAGCAGGTAATAGAGCACAACTCTCAATTTCTTCGGTAGCCGCTGAAGTAATACACTGGGGACGATTCTGTTGTACCATTCAATAAACTAAACCAATCTGACAGGACTAACATTATCTGCATCTCTTTTTATTTTAATGTGTGAAAAGAAGATGGAAATAATATTGGAGCTGTCAATTTAGTTTAGTTTAGAAAATGATAATGCAGAATTGACCCGACTCTTTAAAGTCGAGACATATTTTTGACACCTGGTTTTCAACTTTCACGCTTAAAGTCGCTTTGATACAATACACGCTCTCTCGCTCACACAATTCACAATTCCTATTATATATGAATTCTGAGAGTAACATTTAATAATGGCGTCGATTTCACTTAAAATTCGCTAAACGAAACTTAGTGCTATTGCTGTCTTTTACTAATAGAAACACAAGAAATAGATAGCATGCATTTTAGTGCCAATTATGAGTTTACCGATTTATGCCGCGAAGAAAAACGTAAACTAGAGAAAAATGCGGGGCGCGGAGCAGTGTGTGAATCTCATAAAAATATTTAATGTGCGAGTGAGAGAGAACTAGATTAGATTCTTGCTTAATTAAGCTTTTAAAAGAAGTGTTAATTCCTTTTGCTGCTGTTTATGAGATATTTGCAGCAGTGTGTGAGGAGGTGCTTCTCCTTCTCGGTGGAACCGTTTTGGTGGATAGCGGTCGGCCCGCCGCGCTCTCGAGTGTAAATGTCCAAGCCGTATTGTCCTGGAAAATGGAGAACCGTCAACAAACAATCAAAAACTAAAAGTATTAAAGAAAAAAAAGCGTGAATCTATACAGGGTTATAAGGAAAGGGTATGCTAATCCGAAAGGGGCTCATAGTACTCATCATTATGAACAACTTTTTATATGGGACCAACCCTGAAATCGATAAAAATATATCAGCTGTTCCATAGAAAAATGTCAATGACACTCGACAAAATGTATGGAACAGCTGGTATTTTTTTCTCTATTTCAGGGTTGGTCCCATAGTAAAAGTTGTTCATAATGATAAGTACTATAAGCCCTTTTCGGCTTAGCATACCCATTCCTTATAACCCTGTATGTATAAAAGAACAAGCCCTTTTCTAAGAATCAACGCACAGATCAAATAATAATAATAATGCTTAGAATAGAGACGTGAAATTTGAACAAAATATTCCTAAAATGGTCAGCTAAAACAATAAGAACGCGGCTTTGCGACATTTGAAGTTTGTACAGTATGTATTGTTAATGTGTAAAAATTATGGATTTTTACCCATTAAGTATTCGTGAACGTGCACGAGTGTTGGTGAATAGCATAATGTTGTGAAACGTGACTCGTGTTGTTTTCAAAACTCCATAGAAACCTCTAGTAAAGTCTTTACCAATTTACTGAGGCATGACGTGGACTTGCCCGTGACTTACTTTGCTTGACATACCCCCGAATACTGAAACGTTTGTTAACTTTTACGACAGATTAAGCCTATTGCTGCCTTTGTCATTTGCTTAGTGCCAGACAAAGGCAGATTTGAATTAATCTGTTGTCAAAGTTAACAAACTTTTTTTTTTTTTTTTTTTTTTTTTTTTTTTTTTTTTTTTTTTTTTTTCCTCTAAGAGGATTTTGGCGTCGCACGTCTTATGCATTTGCCAGTGTCAAGTATAGATATATATTCTCAATTTTTGCTAGATATTATCAAACAAGTCATAGTCACGATCAAAGTCAAGCAAAGCAAGTCACGGTCAAGTCCAAGTCATGCCCCAGTAAAGTGGTGAAAACTTTACTAGAGGCTTCTATGGAGTTTTGGAAACAACACGAAAATTCACGATTCACGACATTATACCATTCACCAACACTCGTGCATGTACACGAACACTTAACGGGTAAAAATTCACCGTTTTTACACATTTACACTCGAAATAACACAAGTTTTGGAAAATAATAAAATGACGCGACATGAATTCTTCACGTTCCCGCCAAAACTCCTTAACAAACGTTTCCGGGGGTTAGACTATGATTGACACTTTATTTTGAAATATTTGACTTCACTTGAAATATTATAATACTTGACACTGGCTAAATACACAACGTGTGAAGCCAAATCATAAGAGAAAAAAATACCGTAGCAAAGTTACCTTCTTCCGGAAAAGTGATATAGAAGGATACAATGTCCTCGGATACGTTTTGCTGTACGTATTTTGAAAGCCTCTTCTCATCGACTCCGTTCTTGTGTAGTGTGGCCATGAAGTCGGCGAGAGGTCGCGACATGCGGAATTGAATCTCGAGCTCTCTGCCCGCGAATACTAAGGCCTCCTGGAAATAACATTATTTTGTAGTATTTGTATGATTAAAATTGCGAATTTGGCTGTCCTACGCGCATACGGAACCCTAATAAGCATAGCCCGACAAGGTATTTAATTTAGGCTCTGTACCGGAGAGTTGCAGCATGATAACAGCAAAATAAAAATTCATAAAATCGATAAAGTATACATGTGATACATGGTGCTTTTTAATCGGCTAGGGAGCTGTTGTGAGACTGTTGTATACAAGATAACGAACAACTTGAAAAACAACGAACAAAATTGCTGCAACCCTTTTATTAATATATTCCAATATTCCAATATGAATAAATATACTTAGTACTAAGTTCTCGTTAATAGTATTTTGTAATCGATACCAGTCTCCCGCGATACAGGCTAGCCCTAGTGCGGGGACTACAAGTAAACATTATATTGTATTCTTATTTTTAAGGTAAATAAAGATATTTTTGTTTGTTTTGTTTGTTTAATATTAAAATGAAACGGATAATTTGTAACGGAATTTTAATTCTTACAATCGTTTTAAGACTTTTACTAAAACCTTGGACAGATATATTTCGCGAATTCCAGTTTGGGCTCTCAATCCTCACACACGTAATGTAAGAGACGCGGATAATTTTAGTACCGTCAGATTATTTTAAAATCAAACCTGATTTCAGATTATTTTAAAATAAATACAGCTTATTTTCAGATAAAAATCCAACAAAAAAAATAATTGAATAAGGTAAAATATAGAAAATAAAATAAATTTAAATCTAAATCACACTAATGTTATAAATGCGAAAGTTTGTGTGTAAGCATGTAAGTGTGTTTGTTCCCGTTCAACTCTGTTCATATATATTTTTTTACCCTGTTATGTGGCCATACTGTAGTTACTAACCTGATGAGTGATGGGAACGAGTCCAAAGAGCCTAGTGGCCTTAGTGGGCCCCCACTCGCCGCTCGCGCAGTCTGGTAGCGGCACCATTACTGTTTGCAGCTCGGCGCAACAAATCTGGAAGGAATAAGTGATTAATTTGACGACTTTGAAATCACTTTTCATAATTGATGATGATATGATTGAGCAAACTGAAAAATATTTCGACACAGTTCTGGGTCGCAGTTTGCACCATTTATAAAGTATTTCAATTTCAAATGCAAAATAAATAGCTATTTGGCATTTTAAATAGTTCACATCACTTACATCTTAGCCTAGCCCAAACAATAAAAAAAAAGCGAAAGTTGTGTGTAAGTGTGTAAGTATGTAGTGCGTCCAGTCAACTCTGTAACGGCTGAACGGATTTGGATGAAATTGCTATGGAGGTAGCTTATACCCTGGATTAACACATAGGCTACTCTTTTTTATCCCGGAAAAATATATTATTCCTATGGTATAGCAGATGAAAATAGAATCCATTATGGGTCTTAGCACTGATCTAAAGAGAATAATCCAAACCGCAGGTCTCTGCTAGTCACAATACTATAAATGCGAAAGTTTGTGTGTGTAAGTGTGTAAGTAAGTAGGTAAGTATATAAGTGTTTTATTCCCATTCAACCCTACAACGGCAGAACGGATTTTAATGAAATTTAGTATGGAGGCTACACAAAGGCTACTCGTTATCCCGCAAAAAATATTCGGTTTCTGTAGAATAGCGGGTGAAACCACGAGGCGCTGCTACTAGCTCATATATCCCACCTTGAACTTGCAAACGCTCTTGAACTTCATAGGCTCGCCAGTGAGGTACTCCCGCGGGGTGACCGCGTTGGCGAATATGTCGAGCAGGAAGGCGCCGCTGCAGGGCGCGTGCACCCTGAACGATACCACGTTGCCTACCACCGACTGCGAATGAATGGAAAAGATATTAAGAATAGAGTATACCGCCGTCTCGTCCATACAAAAAGCGTAGTCTGATACCCACCCCTAAATGTTATCCGATTTCGATGTTTTTTTTATGTTATCTACGCAACGTCAAAAACTAAACGGAACGGGAATAAAACGGGAATACTCCCGTTAAATTGAGTCGGTTATTCGGTTATAGATTTTATTAAAACAAAATGTGTCAAAACCACTTCAGTTTTTATATGGTTGTACGTTTTTTTTTTTTTTAAATCTATATACTTATCGCCGTATCTTCGTTGAAGGTACTTAAAGTGAAAAAAAATTGCGTCGAAAAAACGACGAAGAAAAGTAGTTAGAATACCATAAACATTTCTAGAAAAAACAAAACATAGCGGCATAAATTACACAACAAAAGATTTTTATCGAAATGTTAGGGAAGTTCACTAACTCTCTATTGCACGCACGAGAAACAGAAAGACAGCTATTCAATTCCAAATATCGAATGCGCCAAAACCTCGCGGAACTGTTTTGACCGTACAATAATGGTTCAAAGGTCAACTCAAAATTCTGGTTGTCACCGACACGGCAATTTTTACGGTAAGGATCTGGAAAGTGGAACATACAAAAAAAAAATGCGGGTACCTGCATAACGAATCTTTTGAGGCTGACGCCGTCAAATCCGTCGCCCTCCGTATCGTAGAACTTGAGGTTGTAGTGGAATATCAAGGAGCTCTGCATGTGTGCCGGCATGGCTATGCGCATAGTCGCCGCACCTAAGAAAAAATATAATATTTGTTTGTTATTAGAGAAATACCGACTTACCTCAGCTTCTCTTCACAACGCCACTGGAGCAAAGCCATCTCGCGCTACTTAAAAGTGCTGTCTTCGTTCGGGTAAATGGACGTCAGAATAAGCCCTAAAAATCTCGTACTTTCTTATCAGGACTGTAGTTTTTTTATTTATTTTTTATTATTTATTTATTTATCAATTCTTTTCCATTGGGCGGGCATTACAGGTTACCCCAATTCGCCCACGCATGGACCATATTCTGAGGTTAAAACCACAAAAGTAACTTAAAACAATAATACAACAAACAAAGAATAATTTGTGGCATGAATGGAAGATGATAATGTAATAATAAAAAATTTGATTGAAAAGACAACAATAAAAAAAAAAACAGCAACAAAAATATATAAAAAGTAACATACTAACTAACACTTATTTATTTTACTAACTTATTTCACTGGTTTCATCACTAGCATCTAAATGATTTGTGATTGATATCTACACATGATGGGTCTTAAAGACTGACAACCTTTTGATGGCTTGCTGCTCAAAGTAAGAATACTACGTGTAATCACTTCATTTAATATTGTTGATTTTCTGTTTTTACTTAAAATGTTTTTAGTTGGTTTATATGTAGAGTAAGTAACGTTTTGGTGTAAATTAAACTGCAAAGTTGCTTATTTTGTAAATAAATAAGTAAATTCATAACATCAAAAAATGTAAACAATCTCAGTACATTAACAATGCAAAACATATATTTTACAATATTTTAATAACATAATTATATTTTACAAACCTAGGCAAAACTCACCTGTTGAGTCAGTGAACATAACGGCCTTAGTATTAGGATCGCTGAAGTAAAGTCCGTATCTGAAGAACAGCGACCTGACGAAGGGCAGTTCTTCAAAATCGTGCAAAGTGATCGGCGTCTTCAGGAGCTGCCAATCCGCTTGGAGAGGGAAGAACTCGTAGATGAATTCGCGAGGGTCTGTCAGGAAGTAGTGGTCATCGTACTCGTATCTGGAAGATGGAAGATGGTTAATGAGTTTCAAGTTTGAATAATCCAGTCAAAGGTTTCTTGATTCTTAGTTATAGAGAACTAATCTACCAAGGGATATGCTATTTTAAGTTTCGCTGGTTAATTACTATTGTTCGGGATTACCTACTCTGGATACCAGTTGTTTTCTCTCGAATAAACTCGATTTTTACTGTTTTTTATCAACCACAAATTGTGGGTCTGGTCACAATTTGACCATTATCTATCCAGATTTTATGATCTTTACTATTCTTGACATCTAACGAAGTTATTTTGATCAATACATGCTTTATAATGGAAGGTAGGTAGATAGTAGGTCTCCTAGGGCTTACCTCAAGCTATCACTCTTTCCCCTGTTGCCAGGCTTGGGGGCATCCTTAGCGTTGACTAAATGCCTCGCGCCCCAGTTGCACTGCACGAATCTCCATGCACCAGCCACATATACAGCGTTCCAAGAGTTTCGGAACCGGTTGTCTTCAAAACGAACTCCTGGCTGGTAGCCCGCTGACTTGCTGTAGCCTTTGATGACCACGCAATGAAGACCTGCGTAGCTGTGGAGACAAAAGCAGATCGTTTTAAACAAGAAACTGGTGGAAATGTCATAGCAGACTCCTGAAAGAGGAAAGAGGAAAGTTACAAAGCTTGGTATACCTGCATAATCTCTTGAAGAGCACGTGGTAACTTTCAGTACCGTGCTTGATGCCTCTAAGCAGGCCGAGTGGCGAGTCACCTCTCAGATTGTCATCAAAATGAATGTTGTTCAGGTTCTTTACTGTGATCCAACGAAAGATGGTTCGCGCTTTTTCAACGTCACTCGCACATCTGCCTACTAGTTGCCGGACTAGATCTGTGAAGGTTTTTTGGTCTTCTTGGGCCACCTGGAAATAGAAGATAATATAATTTGTGTAAATTAGCTGGAATATATCAATCCACCCCATCTACGTTGAAGAAAACAATATCTATGTAATTACTTTTTTCATTCGTGGAATTCAAATCTCCGGATATAATTGTCATCATTCACAGTCATCCTTAAACCACTTCTGAGTATAGCCCGCTCCCATGTCTTTGATTCGGGTTTGAGCGAATCTGCCCCAGATTTAACTGCGATGTTGATAATATCCACCGTCCTCATCGTCACTCGCCGCTACATTGTTATTTTAGGAGTCCGCCTCAAGAATTTAACTAGGTATAACAACCGTGCGGCATCACTTTCTTTGTCCATTTAGAGAGAAGAAGACACTTATCATACCAAAACTTACCGAAATAGCAATCTTATCGACGTCAGTGAACTCCGCCGGGTCCGTATAGATGTGGAATTTGGAAACCAGTGGCGGCATGGGCGCGGGCGCCCGCGCGGGGTACGGCGGCGCCTCTTCTCCGTCCACGAACAGCGAGGAAGCCGCCGCGTACTCCGATCGTCTCTCCTGAATCAGCTCCATCATCTCGTGGCTTTGCTTCTCTACTAACGCTGCTGTGGCTGCCCTGGAAGGTATGGATACATTTGCTTAAACTACCACCAAATCTTGTTTATTTTGCATCAATTTACGTAAATTCATCAAATTTTATTTAAAATCTGAAGAAAGGAATATTTGTTCCTTCAAATAGGAACAAATATGTTTCAGTACAGTCTTGATCACATCGCTGCTTCTACATAAAATATTAGGCATAAAATTTCATTTCGCTCCAAATATTAATTTCGTTCCATCTACTTAGTATAAAACCGCGACATCGCGAGCCGCGGGTACCGCGGGTTTTTATGTACAAAAGACAACAATTTAATAGGCGCAATCACAGAAAAGTTTTTTAAAATTTCTTTATCTGTTCTGTGGGCGAAAGCAGCCGCTAGATTGTAAAATTAAGACCTTGCTTGGAGATACTGGTTTTAACCTAATAATAACAAACCTATAACTTTATAAGGAGAATTCTGTGCCTATAACATAATAACAGATATGGGGCGGGATATGTATCCGGCACTGTAACAAAAGGATGGAAGATAGCTATTACGACATCATAGCAAGCAATAATGGCCTGTTTCCAGTACCGTACTAACACAGTAAGTAGAGGCTTCATCTATGAAAACCAGAAACACCCAAGTATTGTACACTTCTCACCTCTCATGCTCTTTACCTTTCTCATTAATAAGATCCCAAAATCGGCAACTTTTACCTTTCATGTTCCAACATTTTTCTCGTCAAGCTCTCCTTTTTCTTGTCTCTCCTTAGCGTCATGTTCTTCTCTAGATCGGCTCGTTCTTGTTGGTGCCGTAACGTCAGTGCTCCGATCTCCGAGTCAGGTCTCCGTTTCTTGACCTGCATCTCTTGTTGGAATCGATTTGTGAGCCTTTCCAGCTCTCGTTCCCATTCATCCTAAAAATTGTTCAGGGCTATGAACATTTTTGTTTATTGGAATAACCTTTTTTATTTTTATTATTCAAGGTTAATTATCATGGGCATGACAATTACTTACTTGATATTTTATTTCTATTGAGATCCTACCATGCCAAATCTATCTAGAAAATGTGAGGTAATCCGTAAGGACAACAAGGACAGACTACAGTGACAAGTTTACAGTGATTACGTCACATAGACTGAGTGACCAGCTCTAGTGTCAGAGTTTTTAGACCGTCTGAAGACCTTCAACATGCATGGTTAGGTTGGTCTTCTATTCTACTCTTGATGTTAACAATAAAACGCTATCAATTGAATCGTTCAGGTGAATAAAATTCGAACTATTTCCTTGACTATAAGTAATGCTCATAAACTTATAGCAACGCGGCTATACCGACCCGACCGATCCGAGCCGGGTGCCGCGTTGCTCGAAGCTCACAAATGAATGGAATACCTAGCTCCTAAAGCAACATTTGGCTACGACCGACCTGGGGCCTTATCCCGTAACTCTGGTGGCGATGGTCTTCGTTTGCTATCCTGCTCGCTCGCCTGGTGCGAGTAAGTTGGCGCGAGTGGGACGGCACGCGATGACCATTGCCACCAGAGTTACGGGATAAGGCCCCTGGGCCGTTAGGGCCGGCACCGTTGCTCAATGAACTAGCGAAATAGAAATGATGATGATGTCACGTTGACATTTGCCGCTTCTGATCTTTACGTTCCCAAACCTACTTGTATCTCTTCTCGTATTCTCCTGTTCTCTTCTTCGCGGTGCTTGGAGAATTTTCTGTACAAATCGTCTTCTTCCTGCCGGTGTTTCATCTCCAGTTTTGTTTGTTCATCTCGATCCTGGAACAAAAAAAGAAAAACATAAATACTTAAGAGAAATAGTCACATCCTTATACATTAGGATAGATACACATCGTTTTTAAAACCTTAATTAATGTTAGGACTGGAATGTTTGGTTTATGATTTGACTGAAGGTTTACAATCATCTTCATCATATTTCAACATTCCGAATGCCTATAAATATGTATTTATGATAGGCAGCTAATCTCTTAATTTCGATTAATGCACAAATCGCCCACGCTTACTCATAAATCTGACTTCTAACTGACCGGTAGCACCACGCCATCAAACCATCAGTTTAATGTTAATCGGCTATCAGTCGTTAAATCATTCCTGTGACAAGTGTCGCCACCTGCCGCCTAAACTCTCCGAAGTTTGCCGAAGTTGGCCGAAGAAAGTGAAATTGTGTGTCGTTCACCCATAACCGGTCGGTAGCCTTTGCTAGATTGCTATTCGATTTTTTTCTATCTAATATCATAGATACAAGCAAGGTCCATTGTCTTGGTTTTTGTTTCTATTGTTTTCATTTTACTGTGCGTGTACAAAAGCAACAACTGTGGCGTAGCTTCCTAAAAATATTATGATATGAGTTAAGAACTGTTGATTGTTATAATTATAATTATTTACCTAAGTGAAGTAGGTGTATACATTTTACTGGATTTTTCTTTACATTCAAGGCTTTTATAAAGTAACGCTCAACGAGCAGGTAAACATATCTTAAAACTAGAAAGACGTTTTGTATAATAACATACTTGACGGTAAATTAAACTCATTAGAATTGTTAATTTTAAATTACAAGGCGATGATGTTATCAAACTGCACTAGTCACGACCTATCTATCATCTTATATTGCGGTAAATGAAAACACATGTTATTATATCAGGTTATAAATAAAATAAATATCTTGAGTGTATTTAAAATCAGCTAGGATATACAATTTTATCCGGTCAGTAACATTTTGCATCTTGAGTCTGAGTATGCTATGTAGGTCATGTCATCATTATTGAATGCCCATTCAAGGAGAAACAAGTCAGTCATGGAATACAAAGCACCGTTTATTTAATGCAACAAGTTATGCGACGAGCAGTCAGCGCCTGAATGGATTCTCGAAACCGATACGTAACTGTATGTAAATATTACGCGAGCCAGACACTCATACAATAGGACACATTATCATTATATACATCCATAATGCGAGTTTTTATCGCTGCGCGGGTCGCCGAGCGAAGAATTTGTTTTTGTACAACTTAATCGTACAGATAACGGTTTAACATTATCGTCAGTAGCGCGACTGCGGCCCGCGGACTGGTCGTGTATCGCTTTTGTATTCAATACGCAGCAAAAATGCTGAAAATAGTCAGAGGAGTTCGACGACTGAACGCCCAATGTCGGCACAACAGTCACGCCACCATTATCGGCTCCGAAATCAACAGAGCCGATCCTTATTATCAAGAAAATAAGACCAAAATGGACGAGCTAGTCGAGGAGCTCCGCCAAAAAACTACCGATGCCGTCAAAGGCGGACCCGAGGACGCATTAAAGAGGCATACGGCGAGAGGAAAACTGCTCGTAAGGGACAGAATTAACCGGTTGGTGGACGAAGGCAGCGACGTTTTGGAATTGAGCACGTTGGCCGCCACCGAGCTGTACAAGGGTCAGGTCCCGAGCGCCGGCATCGTCACTGCCGTCGGCAAAGTTCACGGTCGCGATTGCATGATTGTCGCTAACGACTCGACGGTTAAAGGCGGAACTTACTTTCCAATCACTGTCAAGAAACATTTGCGGGCGCAAGCGATTGCGCAAGAATGCAGACTGCCGTGCATTTACCTCGTCGACTCGGGGGGCGCGCATCTCCCCGATCAAGCCGACGTGTTTCCTGATAGAGAGCATTTTGGAAGAATTTTCTACAATCAAGCTAACATGTCAGCAGAGGGCATTCCACAGATATCAGTCGTAATGGGATCCTGTACTGCTGGTGGAGCATATATTCCTAGCATGTCAGACGAGAGTATAATTATCAAGAACCAAGGAACTGTCTTCTTAGCTGGACCGCCTTTGCTGAAAGCGGCGACTGGCGAGAGCGTATCTGCAGAAGATTTAGGAGGTGCAGATTTACATTGCCGTCAGTCTGGAGTAACAGATCACTACGCGCAAGATGATGAACATGCATTACACCTGGCCAGAAATGTTGTATCTAACCTGAATTGGAACAACGAACAGAGAACGAGAGTCTATGCACCCAAGGTCGATAATCCAGTTCACGATGTTAATGACCTACATGGAATTGTTGGTGCTAATTTACAAAGACCGTTCGATATCAGGGAAGTCGTTGCCAGAATCGTTGATGGAAGCAGATTCCATGAATTCAAACAATTGTATGGTGAATCGCTAGTGTGTGGATTTGCAACTCTTTATGGTCACGCCGTTGGTGTAATTGGTAACAATGGTGTGCTACAATCTGAAGGCGCTTTAAAAGGATCTCATTTTATACAGCTTTGTGCAGCTAGGAAGATTCCCTTGTTATTCCTGCAAAATATTAGTGGATTCATGGTCGGTAGAGAAGCCGAGGCTGGTGGTATCGCCAAGAATGGCGCTAAAATGGTAACTGCAGTCAGTTGCTTCAAAGGTCCGAAGATTACCGTCATTGTTGGAGGTAGTTTTGGGGCTGGGAACTATGGTATGTGTGGGCGCGCATACTCTCCTAGTTTCCTGTACATGTGGCCCAATGCTAGAATATCTGTCATGGGTGGCCCTCAAGCTGGCACCGTGCTGTCCGTAATTGCTCAAGAGAAAGCTAAGAGAGAAGGAAAGCAATGGACGAAGGAAGATGACAAGAAAGTGCGTGCTCCTTTAGAAGAACAGTTTGAAAGGGAAGGCCGGCCTTATTACAGCACAGCTAGACTTTGGGATGATGGTATTCTTGCTCCTAAAGACACTAGAAAAGTTGTTGGCCTCAGTTTATCGGCTGCCTTGAATGCTCCATTCAGAGAGAGTAAATTTGGTATATTCAGAATGTAAAGTGACTTGTAAATAGTGTGTTGCTTTGAGATGGCGGTTATCATTAGTCATTATCGTTAAGTGTTGAGTGTATTTCAGATTTGTTGTTAAATTATTTATCTTATCAGTGGTGCGATATACTGTTGCTAGAGTTAATTTGATCTTATCATACGATGAAGTTACAATTAGGCCCCAAGTGTAGACATTAAATGTGAATATTTGATAAAACATTGTTACGCATGATATAGATTTTAACAACAATATATTTTTAACGGACTCTTTACTATTTTTTTTTACATTTAAATAAATAAATAAAATAAATATTGGTGGACGTTTTTCACACAGCGCCATCTAGCCCCAAACTAAGCAAGCTTGTACTATGGGAACCAGATAACTGATAGAATACATAAATACTTTATATTTTTTTGTAAATACATACATAGAAACACCCAAACAAAGAACAAACATCCATGTTCATCACACAAATGTTTGTCTTGGATAGGATTACTTCTTTATTTACACTTTTTGTTTAATATAAAACTATACTATAGTAAAGTTTAAATTTTGCCAAATAATCGTGTTGTTCGACACAGTTTACCTACATCAAACTCATCTGAACCATGTGAACCATTCGTCTTAATTAGAATGAATACAATGGCATTATTAACCGTTGATCTATTAGAATGCTAATTCTTGCCGGTGACCCGACGCCAAAGTTCAAGTTTAACAAAAGGATCTCTACTACATACCACTCCTTTAACATTCGACTAAAATAAAGGTCAGTATAATCACTGGTTATAATTGACTTTTGAGGTTGATGGCTATTCATTTGTTTATGTATTTTATGACCATGATATTTTAAAAAAGAACAAAGTGATATTATAAAAAAGAGCAAAACATTGTGCTATTTCTGTCACATTTTAAATGTCTTTTTAAGACCTTTAATTTCTTGAGATCTTATAGCACGTTTAAAATTAATTTACATTAACGAAATAAGCCAACGGGTCTAATTTCGAGAGCAAATATTTACTCAGAAAGTAGACGAATAAAATACTTATATTAATATTTGCTGTTCGTTTTGTCAACGTTTGGAATACCAAGCTGACTAAGTTATTGACCCATGACATGACTTCACAAAGTTGCACACTATTTTTTATCTACGATGTCATCAAGACGCTATGTTTTGCATAAGAATTAATTTCTAGCTTACATAATTATGATCTGCGCTACCTCTGACCATGTGTCCAATAAACTGACTAATGCAACAAAAATGCAACGTCATCTAGTTTCACCATTTAAAGATGCAAATACCACAGAGAGGTATTTTGCACATTTCGCATAATACGAATGATGCTGCAGGTTTAAAAAAGTAACAAAAAAAAACATCATGTCTGCCGCGCAGGCTCGCTCGATTCGCGCCATTTTACGCTTTCCTCGCCGCAAGCCGCAACTGTCGGTCCCGCACGCGTGTTTTTCTAACCAGCATTCCATAGAAGAAAATTAATCCGCGAACCGACAAGTCAATTATAGGAGTTACTACTTTGTTAAAAATGTGTTTTTTCTATTCAGTGCACCTCATTAATTATGTTGATTAAAAATCTTATTTTAAGATATGTTTTTTTGGTTCTGTCATCTAATATTTTCGACATTTTGTCGAGCAATAAAAATATTAAAAATGACCTCGACTTACACAATTTTTTGTATGGCGCTCGGAACTCCTAGTGAAAAAAAGTTTAAGTCAAAGAAAATCTACACTAGTATAATTTCTCTATGTGTGATTATAGCACTAAAGGCAAAGGGACAGCTAGACTTGAATTTCACGGGAGTAAAAGAAACAAACTATTAAGGTTATAGCTTCTCCCTTTCGCTCCCCCAGAAACTTATATGTAGCCATCTCTTTCACACGATGTCAGGTCAGGCCATGTAGCGAGGCCTTTTTGAGGTAACTTAATCTAGTGGTTCCATCTACCAGATCAGAAGCCCACATTAATCCAGCTAAGTATCTACCTCATTATTCAGACCGAGGTGTTGTATCCTATACATTAACCTTTTTTTTATACCAGTACACGGGCAGCGTCTGTCATTGGTCGCTAACAAACCAAATCTTTGATTTGATTGGCTTGTTGACAGCATATCGCTTAGAAAATATATATGGGAATGGGAACTGCTTTTTTCCTCGTATTAAGTTAACGAAATACGTAATTCTTTGCTCCCTAATCATAAGCCAATTACCGAGTGATAATCCTCCTTGAAAAGGGTAGGGTAGGTCAATTATTGAACTTTCCATTCATAGAACTTTTCATTCTAGCCTTGTGGCTCAGTCGACCTTCTGAGCTGTAGGTTGTGGATTAGATTCCCACCGAGGACAAACTTTTGTGATGAACATGGATGTTTGTTCTTTGTCTGGGTGATTCTATGTATGTATTAACAAAAAAAAAGAAGTATTTATGTATTCTATCAGTCATCTGGTTCCCATAGTACAAGCTTACTTATTTTGGGGCTAGATGGCGCTGTGTGTAAAAGCGTCCACCAATATTTATTTATTTATAGAACAAACATTCAAAGTACTATGGTAGAAGTAAAAGGTTTCAAAAACAGACCACGGAACCACCGATGCCACCATTGTATTAGTCCAATCGCCATAACGATAAGAAAGGGTAATCCGAGAGAAAGATGACGCTATACACTTTCGCGCGCAGATGAAAAAAGATGGCTTTAGTGCGCGCTAACCTAACCTAACAGATAATTGCTAATAATTGCATCTAAACCAATCAATCAAAATTTTGTTCTATGCCTAGATATTAATTATTACTGATATTAGTATTAATAACATGAAAATCACAATCATATACGTTCACTTAGATTCCCTATAGGTACTAAGTACCGTACGACGTACGACTTCGTTGAGACGTAATATATCAAAGTAAATAAATTACATTTCATTCTGACTCCGAAACTAATTAAAAATAGTGAAGTACCGCTCATCGCAAACAATGCGTTATCGTAACCAACTTTTTAGATTTATTTTTTTAATGGCATTGGAGTTATTGGTGTTCTCTGCGCCGCCACCGCGTTCGTCGACTCGATAGAAAGTTGTTAATTACGAGTAGGTACTTACGGGTGATCGAGTCGGATTGTGTAACTGAACGCAACAGAAGGCTGAATGGAGAACGATTAAGTATATAGTTTTGGTGAATCTGCTGAAACGCAGTAGTGCGCAAGCTCTATTGTTTTCATATTTGGCATAGCAGTTTAGTGAATTATCAGACCGGCCACAGCAGGAAACGGGTAGATGTGACTGGCAACTGTTAATCGACGATACTAAACTTAAGGTGCAACGTTTCGCTCAGCGTTTTTTTTTTTATTGAAATTAACTACTTGCTTACAAAATTTCATGAAGATTGGATCAACGGTTCTCAAGTTATCATCGGTCGAAATTTAACCAAAAACATACATGATAACAACTGCCGATTTGTTCTCATAGATTCTTAGGCCTTAGCTTCGCTTCGTCAATTATGCCAACATAACCCTTTACCTGCGGATGGGGAACATCATGACTGTTCAGAAAATTAAAATTTGTATTCTGCAAAAGTCTCACGGTTTTCGAGTTATTGAACATTTTCTAAGTCTTTTTCAATTAAATTTGTACCTAAAATTACCAAAGACTTGAAAAGTATGAAAATGTACAGGGTGGCCTATCGGCAAGTGACCGCCCGAAAAGGGCTTATAGTCTGAAATCCCTTTCCCTTTCAGGGTTGGTCCTATAGTAAAAGTTGTTCGAGTACAATAAGTCCTTTTCGGTCGGTCACTTCCCGATTGGCGACATTGTAAAGCATTTTTTTTTAATTTTCTGCATTCCCCACCCACAGGTAACGGGTTAGCACTCGGAAGAACACAAGTTTTCGAAAATAATACATAGCAGCGCCAGGTCTTTTTTCACGATTCCCTGAGGTTTACCTTCAGACGAACGTGCGAAAGATTTGTTCGTCTCAAAGTTATCTTCGGTTCTGTAAAACAATAGCCAAAATAGCCAATTCATAAACTAAGCAGAGACACGAGGAAGTCTAGCTCTGAATCGTCTCGGGAGCTAATTTGCAAGGTCGCGTCTAATGACACCTGTCAACGCTAATCGAGCAATGTTGCACTTCACATAAATCCAAATATACTTAGGCCGAGTTGCACCATCTAGGTTAACTTTAAACTAACTGCAGTTAAAACTCCCGTTAAACAGAAAAATGTGTTGCACCATTTTAACATGCTAAACACATGCTGTCTAAACTTCATGGTTAAAGTTATAGTTAATTTAACTATAACAGTAACTTTAACTGGGATTATGGATCAACCCAGCCTTAGCCTGCAGCGTTGTAAGTACTTTCATCCATCGATATAAAGTAGTAGTATGGACTCCTTTGCTGAGTCCGCGTGGGAAAGCACCGCATCTTTTCCACTATTATTCAACCGCCAAGCAGTAGTGTGCAACCATTGCTGTGTTCCGAATGGCAATGTTTCAAGTGACATTTCTGGGATTTAACACCTTATCTATTGTCTAATTTATTTATTTTTATTATATTAGATTTAAAATCTCAGTGTGACAAGCGCTGTCTATCGCCGCAACTAAAAAATGAACAAAAGCCGCTATACATAGATCACACTAGATACCGCATTACGAGATTCGTTGTTCCTACAAAAAGTCACCAAAGTTTGAGGAAGGCGCGGATCGCGGGGAGTGCGACCGAGCGTTCTCATTGGCTATCTCAAGGTTACGCCTACTTGCGCCTAACAATCAACCAATGAGAGTAATTTTTTATAAATGTATTTAGACTGATGCGTGGTGCGCTTCGAGCGTCCTGAATGCAGAATCTAGGGTGTGATCTATGCCGCTATTTAATTTATACAGTTGAGATGGAGCCGATCACTCAGACACGCGCATTAGCGCACACCACGGCATGTACCTTGGCAGAGTTGGGAAACTGTAAGTATACCACTTCTAGATATATACCACTCTATTTTTCTGAGTATCAACATTAATACGTAGAACTTCCTTGATATTGAAACTCTGGTGACGTAATTTTAACAGTTCCAAAACCCCAAAATGAACGCGATGATCACGCCAGCTCATGTTTACTACAAAATGAACATATAAGGACATTGCTTCTTGGTCGGCATCAAAGATAATATAACCAGTAGATCGCGCTATATCTATCCTATAGATCCTAATCCTAACTAATATTATAAATACGAAAATAGCTCTGTCTCTCTGTCTGGGTGCTTGTCGCGTTATCACGGCTAAACAGCTGAAAAGACGACCAGATTTTTTGTGGGTCTACGCGAACGAAGTCGCAGGTAACAGCTAGTAGAGAATAAATGTCACCGCATCTGCATGGCTCGGGACAAGGTAATAAATCTCGCTTCCGATTGGTTGATTCAAAATGAACGAGTAGGCTCTTTTGAGCGTATTATTCGCGAGAACGGAATAGTTATGACTCGTCTACTTGTTATTGTGGTCAGTGTAAGCATCAAAATGTAAATGTACTGACATAACCGTGACTAGCTGTGACCAAATTCAGAAGGTTACATCATCTACTCCTAGTAGATGATCTCGTAGGTTTTCTGTAGTAGAACAAATGTCGAAAAACTTACAAAAAGAGTTGAATGGGGGACCCATCATCATAATTTCTGCATAAAACTAACCTTGGAAAGGTCCTACTTTTGTCATCTCAACAAATAATTTGGTCTACCTAAATTGGCTCTACCTTTCGCTCGGTGAAGTAGGTGTAAGTTTTTAATCATTTTCACCCTGCCCAAGAAGGAAGGTAATGTTTTGTTGCATACAGAAAAATTTCAAGCTCTGTTGAATCCACAATTTTATGGTAGACTTTGATCAACTTAAAATTAAGTCAGCCAAACGCATGTAAGCTATTAAGAATTACAACTCAGCCTATTATTATTCTAATACAGTACAGAACATGACCAGTTTTAATTAATGCTGCCGGACATATGAATCTAACTACTAATTACACGCGTCAAGCTAGTGACTAGCAATAAAGGTGGCCATACACGAGTAGCGTATAATAAAGCGGGCCATACACGGTAATGCGGTAGGAAGCGCTGTCGGACCATGTCGGGACCGTTGCTGTGCTGGATAGTAGGTACCTACGTAATTGACTGCAATTGTTTCAATCGTTATTTAGGGCTATAATTGACCTAGTAAGCGAAGTGAACAAAGGTCTCTGCTTTAGCTGGCAAAATTTCCTTTCATCTGTCGGTATGTTGGTACCTATCTTGACAAAACTTGGTATACAATCTTATATATTTTTTAGTTGTCGGAGATATTTGATTGGATTCTATTTGATATTTCTTCCAAAAAGACCCCTCTTTTTGAGGGGTGCAAAAAAGTATCTAGTATCTAGTTCGCTTGGGAAGCATGGGACTAAGTAAGTTAAGTTACTTCCAAGTTGGAATTCCCAAAAGTCAATCGGCCATAAAGTTACCAAGCCCATCACCTTATCTACCTTATTACCGTGCGGGTTATTTAAATTCACTATAGTTTACCGGCGCCTTTACTGTAACCACAGTATAAATAGTAGTACAATTAACCTTTAGCTTTCTGTATTTCGATGTTTATGGAAAACCCGTGTGGGAAACGCGTAGGACAAGTATTTAGGTAATTTACGACCGAAACCGCCTTGCTGGATACGGATCCACGGAGATGGCGCATGGCGCTCAAAGTGGAAATTAACTTTATTTATGGGCAGGCGTGCGCTTAACATTGGGTAAAATACCTTCTAGTTTTATTACCAAATTTTAGAAAAAGTCTTGGCTCGTATCGTGGCATCTTATCGCTATGTGTTGTAGGTTCAACCGCCGACGTTGCGCGACCGCGGAACCTTATCTCTAGCGTAGCATTATATTCTATTTGCCTTATCGTCGTGGACATACAGCGTCGGCGGCTGACAGAACCTAAATTGTCTATGACTCAAAATAGGGCTTAATCCTCGTATGCCACAGTCCCGCTATGCCACGGTCAATTTTTACCTACCGAAAATTCCCGCTATGCCACGATTTGCTTTCTTGGACAGTCGAAATGAAAAATGTTAATACCGTATTCAACTGATCTAAGTGTCACCAAGATGTATTATATTCATAATTGTAAATTGATGTAAAAAGTTGGTTAAATATTTCATATGTGGCGTAATAAAACGTTGTCAAAATTAGTTGACACAGGTGATCTCTAGATGACTTGCAAAGGGTGACTTACCAATGGTTTATACCTGGATATTTCGGTCTTTTCACACTTTAAGACAAAAGGCCTCACTAATTGGTCTAATTAGGCTATTGCTTTCACTCTTATTACAATAAAAAGATACCTTGAGTTGCAGTTGGCAACTGTTAAGATGATTTAAATTAAATCTAGTTTACCTGTCGCTATGTCAGGCGCAGGTTCTTCTCATGGCCCTATACTATTGACTGCCCCGGTGGCTCAGTTGGTAGTGAACCTACGTTCTGTGCTTGGGGGCGTGGGTTCGATTCCCATCTAGGACAAACATTTATGTGATGAATATTTGTGTTTGTTCTATGTCTGGGTGTTAATATCTATATAAGTATGTATTTAAAAAATATCTATGTACGTATATCAGTCTTTGGCAGCCATATTACAAGCTTTGCTTAGTTTGGGGTCAGATGACCGTGTGTGCAATATTGTCCCAGATATTTATTTATTATACAAAATTATAAAATTATAAAAAGTTGACGCGGTGGCGAAACGCTTTTGAGCGCTGATAGTAAATACCACAAACATCGACAAAATAGAAAATCTACTAGTTGGTACTGTGTGAATCGTAGAAGTAGTATATGACAGCCACCCCATTAATATAAAATTATGTTTTTTTTTATTCTTTCAAAATTGTTACCTTGCAAAGACCTATTCAACGATACCCAACACGATGGGGTGCAGCAATTTATTTTTTACCCCCTCTTTACATATACGGGAGCTACCCTTATATAACAAAATTTTAAAACTGTAGGTCTTAGACTATCATTGTGCAAAATTTCATGCATGTAAGTTTATAACTTCGAAAATTATAAGGCTGTAAAGGATTCAGACAGATAGACAGACAGACGGATATGACAAACTTATAAGGGTCCTTGTAGTACTACGGAACCCTAACTAGAACAAATCTGTTAAAACTATGATTTAGTTTAAGTATAATCTGTGATTTTACTTACAAACATTTTTTTAAAATATATAAATGCATATTTTCGAAAACTTGACACAAAATAAATAACCTTTATCTACATCCTAATTTCTAAACACTTTTATTTTCAAGTGTACCCACTATTGTTTAAGGAGTTCGTGGCATAACGGGATTTTTCGGTAGGTAAAAATTGACCGTGGCATAGCAGGACTGTGGCGTAGCGGGGCTAAGCCCAAAATAGGTAGATGCTAGATACCTTCTGTAGTGCTTTTGATGAAAGAAGTCCCCCAGACTCGGCGCTGTCTTCGCGCGTTGAAAATCCGTCACCAAAGGGATGAGATTAGTTCAGGCTGTTTGCCATGGGACTTATTGACATGAAAAGCAGACGAATCATGTCAACTCATAGACCATACCATTGGATATAGAGGTGCGGTCCGAAATAAGCTAATAGTGCCAACGATGCCAATAGCGCTAATGAGAACCAACATGGCATTTTTTTGCCGCGTCGGTTCTTGTTAGCTCGACTAAGTGTTTCTGGTTACCGATGTCAAGCAACAGACGGCACAGTCAGTCTTTTGATGGGTGGGCAAGTGTAATTTTCAACTGTGTGCTACCGTGGCTCGGACGACACCTTCAATTGTAGATCCCGTTTGATTATCCTATTACAAAACCGCTATGTCGGAGGCCATCAGGCGGCCTACACTATGACTCCAGGACTAGTCGCTCGCACGGCCATACAAACTTGCAAATCAGAAATGGAAAGGTGTTTTAATTCATTTACTCGCTGTGAATGTTATCTCTCCGTCCCAAAATGTGCATTATTGTATTCGAAAATAACCGTACATTTTACCCAGACGTGGGAATCGCTCTTTCAAAAGAGAAAGGTCATTAGGTCATAGTTAAATGCATGGAATGTAATGAGTTAAAAACGAGCGACTAAAAGTGCAAAATATTAACAAAGTGAATGCACTGTGAACGCGCGTTTTAAACGCTTTAAACCTATTTGAAATGTACCTACGAGTAATGTTGTGCAGAGCCCACTCGTGCAAATGTTCATGTCCTTTCCATATTTGACCATCGACGAATTTCTTATACACAATAGCTTCCAATTAAATATCGATATATACAGCTTCCAATCAAATATCACACTAATATTATAAATGCGAAAGTTTGTGTGTAATTATGTACTGAAGTGTGTTCCCATTCAACTCTGTAACGGCTGACGGGATTTGGAGGTAGCTTACATCCTGGATTAACACATATAGGCAATTCTTTTTATCCCGGAAGTATACCTAATTCTCATAGAACAGCGCTGCTAGTCATTCTATGTAATACAAAACTATTAAATTTTCAAATTTTCTTTCGTTTAAAATCCCGTAGTGCAATCCCACAGGGGATAACTCTGATTCGTTCCAATTTACCGACAGCACAATGAGAGGCATTCTTGCTCGTTCGAACATATCACAATTTGACATACGCGAAAATGTGAACATTCGCCGAATCGCGATAGTTTGGCCGCAGCAAGTGTGATGACAACCAAGATTTTACAAATGTTGAGATAATGCCGAAAAAGATCAGTCGTGGCTCAGTAAACTAACATTATGATTGATGTATTATATTTCTATTTTAAAACCAATCTGCAACAGCAAAGTAAGTAAGCTGGCGCTGCGCGATCCTGCCACTTTATCGCGCAGTGCAGCTTATATCCCTGCGGCCACAGACTGCTCTACTTGCGCTACTCATCCCTTTTACGTCTTTGGCCTTGCCATCGCTCTATCTCTGTCTATCTTGTCGGTCCTATGGCTCGGGCTCAAAAAGCCGAAAAAGTCGGGAGCGGCGGGCAAGGCGGGGATCATAGTAGATAGGATTTGAGGGCATACAGCAGGCCCTCACATCCAGCCACAGTATTCGCTTTCCCCTAGACATCGATGGTAGTCTGCACAAACGCACGGAATTCATCAATCTCTTAGCGCGTTTGACGCGCATTTATGCTGCCTGGTGTAAATAGTGTTTTAATGACTCATACTAGCCGGATAGTCTGGTGGATTGTTCTACAGCGATTTACTTTTCGTGATCATAATTTGCGATATAGTACAGTCCGGTTTGATTTACAGCATAGAGACTGTTAACTAATTTTTACTATTTCCTCAATGGTAAATGTAAAATGAAATTGGTAATTTGATAACAGATGATGAACAGCTTCTTTTGTTGATAACAAAAATAGATGGCGTGGTTATTTTACAATATCCGTCAACTTAGACTCCTTGGGCAGTCGGTTAAAGAGGAAAGTTTTACATGTCAATACATAAGAAAAGGTATGTAAATGCAACCATAGATATTTGCCATTAATTTACATTTTTACTTGAACTTTCGCTTGTCCAGATGTCGTTAGATGTCGCTTTCAGTTGCGTGATCCTACGTAGAGGTTTTATAATGGACTGATGATTTTCTCATTCATTTTTCATTCTCGTAAATGATTAATAACAATGGCATGACATTCGAAATGTACAATGGATTTTATTGGTTCACATAAATCAGCTTTTCAAACGATTATAGCTTAGAGGTTGGTGAAATTGTACGCCAAGCTTTTGGGCTTAAATACAAACGAGTTTAATCGTCGGCGACGGAAAACATTGTGACGGAACCTACGTACGTAGGGCACGTACCATGACGTGCTTATTCTGATGAATAATATGTAGTTATGTGTTATGAAATCGACGCTGCGCGACAGCGAATCGTATTGCCACGCGATAAGGTTCGCGATTGCGCAGCGTCGATTTCTAAATCTATCAATCATCGCAATAAGGATATCACGGTACGGGCCCATGGTATTCGGAGATATGACAAATTAATGTAGATTTCGAGATTCCAATCTCGATTGTCTTTCGTCTCGGTTGCCTCCGACCACTCGATGTAACTCTCACGCTAGCCATCGCGAATATCTCGACATATAGCGTTGTGAATAAGAAATCTCGAAGAATCCTGAACTCGAACATCGATTGGCGAACATACCGGGGAAATTTTCTACTTGCATGGTAACCCTTCATTATAAAAACTCCCCAGGGTGTTCCCAGATCGATACATTCTGTCTGGGTGTCTACAAGTCGCGGGTGAATCGTTTTCCTGAGCAAGCGTACACTTATGGTAGACTGCATCATCGCTTTAAATTAGGGGAGGTTACGGTCAAACGCAAGCCTATTATGGAACAAAACATTTTACTGCCAAGCGATAACGGTGAGTATATGAAGCCTCACAAGACCTATTCCAGTTTAAAATTGTTTACCACGTTTAACTGCACTTGTCAGCTGGGGTCAGATACTTAATCTATCAGAACTACAGCCTCACTGAAAGACAAGGCACAGCCTATGACATTTTACATCGGTGTTTGTTGTATAACATAGGTGAGCACCATAAAAGACTTGAAAATTCATCCCTTTTAGGATGTTTTAGAGGTTAGTTTTTTTTTTCATGGCCGAATTAAATTTTAATTTTATTTATTATTACAATACGATTCACACTCAATATGCATATAAAAATACAATCTTAAAATATAAATGAGGTGTTTTCTAAAAGAAAAAAAGAAAAAACCTAGTAATAAAAGAACACAATAGATGGAGTTAGATGTAATTTGAACTTTTTCTGTCACTGTCAAGAAATGAAAGACGAAAAAAAAAAATATGTGTGCCTTTTTTTCCGTATTTTTTGGCTCCACATGTGTATTTAGCCAAAAACTAAAAACTTAAAAATATTAAATAAAATATATTATAATCTAAACTTATATAAACAAACTGAAATATTTGACATCATTTGAAATCTTACAATACTTCACACTGGCTAAATACGTATTGTTTACCCTTCAATTTATTTAATGTTAATGTTGTTGCAAAATAAAATTATTTTCTTTCTTTCAACGTGTGGAGCCAAATTAAAGAAAAAAAAAACAATAAATCTTTCGATAGAATTGACAATGACAGGTAAAGTTCTATGACTTAAATGCCTCGTATAAAAATGTGTCGAGTCGAGTCTTCGTCCTGCCCTAAAAAAATAAGAGGTTCCTAACAACATTTTTTAAGTCTCACGGTCGTTGCAGCCATGTTTACAAAATTTACCAATCATCCGCTCATACAGTACCTACTACCTACATACGTAACAGTTGTTCTCACCAAACTTCACAATACGTTCCAGCCATTGTTACATCTTCCTCATGATAAAAAGTCTTCCGGATTTCCTATCTCTGTCGCACAATCACATCAGTGGTCAGAATGAAAGGACGTTGGTTGTTATAATGATACTGCAAATGTGATGGAAAGTAAAAGTTGGTAGAGACAGAATAATTGAAGCGAAGATAATCTTTAACTGGATACCACCGATATTTAAAATACTGCTTTGTTACACCAAACAAAGTAGAGTATGTGGGGCTTTCTTCTGTTGTAATATAGTATTATGTGGGATTATATCTACTGAAACCAACTTGATAGCCAACCTCCGTTTCCTGACAAAGAGCATAGGGATCTCCCTAAGAAAATAACATAACCGCGTAACGTTCCCGGGATATTGCTCCCTCCATCCTCTCTCTACAAAGACACGGGCCACTCCGCCCCCTTATCTTCTCTGAGAAATTATACAGTAACTACCATCAGCAATAATAATAAGTAGAATGGCAGCAAGGCATTTGAAAAATAGGTATTTAACTAAGTATTGTTGTCGGTCTGATGTCTGTAGGTACGCTAAAAAACTGTATTGTAGCAAAGATTTTAGTAGAGTTCGTTCATAAATTTATTTCTAACCAAAATTACTATCTCTTATCCTTGGGAAAGGAGACGACGCTGTTGAAAACTGAATTGAGGTAATCTGGCTCAGTTTTAATTCATTTTGCGAAATCTTACTATTGTCTTAAACACATCTCAAAGATAATAGAGTTTTGTATGAGAATCGGATAGCCTTAAGTACTTGATATTACGGATACGGATTTTTAACCGACTTCCAAAAAAGGACGAGGTTCTCAAGACGGCATTTTTTTTGTTACCTCAGAACTCTGTCATTTATAAACCGAAAATATTATTTTTTTATTTGAAAGGAGCGGTTGAACGGATCAACCTGAATTTTTGCTTTAAGGGTCGGAGACGGACATAGGCTACGTATGTATTGGCACGTTTTTTTTTCGCTTCGCTCGGTCTAACTCAGTAGTTTAAACGGTATAAGAGTAGGTTAGCGGACTCTGGTGTTACCACAATGCTGGTCTTGTATGGTAATGAAGATGGCGGAACGTCTTGATGCCCAAACATTCATGTAAAATAGCCTCTAATTTGCATCGTAGTTGCCTCTTTCCATTTTTCTTTTAGGAGAACATTTTACGGCTTTTTCTTAAAGGTAGTCTCAGAACTCTATTTATAAAACTAATGTATATAATCAGAACTGAAATGAATAGTTTGTAAAAGGTTACTTATGTATATTCTAAGGCTTAGATGTAAATTTATTATGTACAACTTAAAAAACAGACAATTAAAGATAACTTAAAAATACTAACTAAAAACTAAAACCTAAAATAACTATAAAAATTAAACTAAACTAAAAGAAAAGTTTGTAAAAGTATAAGATTATGAATAAGATTCAATATTACTCAACTTGCTGACATCATCGATTTCATCGGCAACCCATCAAAAACATTATTTGTCGCAGTATTTTTGCAACAAGCGTAAGGTCAAAATGACGTCACCATTACAGCTGACCTCAAAAACCGAGCAAGAATGAGTCAAATTACAATACATCTGTGTTGCCGAGCCAAATCGTATTGGCCTCTACAAAAAAAAGTATAATATGAATATTGTATTGGCAAATTACCGAAAGTAGGTTGGATTTTTGGCGGGAACGTGAAGAAGTAATGACACGTCATTGTATTATTTTCCAAAACTTTTTTATGTCACGTCATTGTATTATTTTCCAAATCTTTTTTTTTTCTTTCCTCTAAGAGGATATTGGCGTCGCACGTCTTATGCATTTGCCAGTGTCAAGTATACATATATATTTTAAATTTTTGTTAGATATTATCAAACAAGTCATAGTCACGATAAAAGTCCAGCAAAGCAAGTCACGTTCAAGTCCAAGTCATGCCCCAGTAAAGTGGTGAAAACTTTAAGAGCCTTCTATGGAGTTTTGGAAACAACACGAAAATTCACGATTCACGACATTATACCATTCACCAACACTCGTGCATGTACACGAACACTTAACGGGTAAAAATTCACCGTTTTTACACATTAACACTCGAAATAACAAGAGTTTTGGAAAATAATAAAATGACGCGACATGAATTCTTCACGTTCCCGCCAAAACTTGTGTTATTTCTAGTCTGAACGTGCACGAGTGTTGGTGAGTAACGTAAGATAAAAAAGTAACATTGCACAACACTGGCCGCAAAGAAAAAGAAAAAAATAACATTTGTTTTTAAATAGCAATTTCACTAGCAGTCTAGCATGACCAAGGAACAAACTCTCTAGAGCATGACAGACCGTGAATACTTAGGTGTCACACCAGCTGAACGAGTTGCACGAAGTGCATGTACGTGACTTGCAATAATATAATATCTTCGTATCAATGAAAACAGGTTTACTCAGATCTCACTAATTAGTAATTATATTAACTGCACGAATGGTTTAATTATATTATCATTAATTAATTTAATCGCCCGCATACTCTATACTACATTTTACACGTCATTATGTTTTTTTTACTATGGGACCAACAATGAAATCGCGATATAAAAATATGCTGTTTCTTTCCTCTTGCATTACATTGTAAACACTAAAAAAAAATATAAAGCTCTTTTTGTGGTACAGTATCAGCAATTGCCAGTACTATCACCTGTCTTCATTTTCGGGAATGTTTCCCTTACACCGCCTAATTTCCTACATAATAACTTAACTAAAAAAAAAAAATGTAAAAAAAAATCTTTCTTTTTTTTTTTTCAAATACATCTCAAAAGTAATTAGAGATAATAAAGCCCACCATATACAATCCACCGGTTGTTCTAGAACAATGGCATTCTTGAATGGGTCGACAAACTAGCAGGACGGCAAGCGACCTTGCGCCTACGCAAGGAGGTTGATCTATGATTGTTAACATCGTGCAATAGTTATTTTAATGCATGAATTATTGTTAATCTGTTCAGTGCAATGAGAAGAAATAATGTCGCCTCAATGTATTATTTTTAAAAACTTGTATTATTTCGATTGTTGATACGTAAAAATGGTAGAATTTTAACCATTATGTTCTCGTGATCGTGCATGAGTGTTGATGAAATGGTTTAGTCGTAAAACGTTACTTTTCGCCAAAACGCCGTAGAAGCTCATGGTAAAGCTTCCAAGACTTAACTGAAACATGGAACATGGACTGGACAGTGCCTGAAACTGTTGACTTAAACTTGTTTTTATTGTGTAATACTATGCTTTACTTGAAAATAGCAAAACTTGACACATGCACACAAAATGCTAAATACACTATTTGTGGACGTGGAGTCAATATATATAATATTTAAAAAAACACTAGGAATGTTAGACGTCAGTGCGTGCCATGAATGCTTGCATGAATGGGTCGTCAAACTCAAAGTCAAAGGACGCCGTGGCCTTGCACCTACGCATCTAGTGCATGTATTGATGTAACGCTACACGTACAGGTGATTACGCAAACCACAGTTAAATAATTGATCAGTCTAACGTACACGTGAGTAAGCAAAACCGTAATTAAACGTCTTTGAAAAATAAGACGTGGGAGTCAAACTTTCGGTTTTACTGACAGTTTTGACCGCACATTTAATTTTAATGTCTTTTAAGAAAAACTTCTAAGGCAAATACTTACATTTACAGTTTACAGGCAAATTTTAAATTTATATTATGACCGCAGGGAGAAGAGGAGCTTCCTTACAAATGATGTTTCATGATTATTGGAATAAGTACTAAGGACTTAGATATATAGTTTCATGACTTTTCTCGAAACCAATTTTGACCGAGTGAGCGAAGCGAACGAAATTTGCTTTCGTCTGTCCGTATGATTGTACACAATAGAGAAACGGATCGACTTGAATCTTATCTTTGCATGCATAGAGTATGCTACTTTTTATCCCCGGAAAATGAACGGTTCGTGAGGGATTTTTCACGCCGGTGAAACCGCGGGGCGCAGGTAGCATTTTAATAAAAATAATAGTCTCAACTTCTCATTTTAATCCAGTTCATAGATGTTAGTTCCGAAACATAAAAACTCCTGATTTCTGGCCCTTGGTTCGTACTTGATTTCTCTGGACATAGTTGCGCCTCTTTCTAGAAATGCATGTCCCATATCAATAGGCAGGTCCGGTTTTCACTCGTAAGGAAGGACGAAAAAGGTATGGTTGGTTTTCGAGTGACTAGCGGAAAAAATACATTTATGTATGTATTTTAACTGTTACTTACTGTGATCAGACACCGTTAAACGGAGTGCAAGACAAGATTGTAAACAAGCATTGCGGTATATTTTTAGGCAAAATACTTTAAACCATTACTTTTTCTTGGCAATCGATATCATCTATAATCATTACAGTATATTTTTTAGGAACACAGTTATTCATTCCATACATTTCGTCGAGGGTATAAAAAGATGTGTAACCCGATTGTAGAATTGTTGATAAGGACGTAAGATGTCACTAGTCATAGAGACTGCGACATGATCGTCACAATTTCTGCATGACTTGAAATTTAAACGCAAGCTAACTCATTCGTAAAGGCACGGAGAAAAAATATGTTGTAAAAATATGTGAAAAAATTGTTATGAATATTTTTGCATTAGTAATGTCAGTCATTTTTTTTTTTTGTTAAGAAAGTTTTGTTAAGTTGAGTTTTGTTTTGTTGGTTCTCAAGAAATGGCGTTAAAAATATGATTTTTGGAATATGTTTCCAAAAATCATGTTTTTACTTCGTATATCGCAATCTAATTTGAACTAAACCTTAAATTGCGGATATATACTATGTTTATCTATTAACCATATTTTTTTCGGCTTTCATAGCGGTTTGGCCATTAGCTGACTAAACTCGTAAGCGCCATCTAGTTTTAAGCAGATGCTCGTGTAGATTTTCCTCGGGCGACGGTGAATAACACTGTTTGGAAGCTGTTTCTTTTTCCACGAGTTCATGGTTCCTCCCTTATTAAAATTTGTTCATAATGACGAGTGCAATCCTATAATCATCATCATCATCAGCCAGAGGACGTCCAGTGCTGAAAATAGGCGTCCCTTGATATCCTAGACTATCTGACGTCTAACCAAATACCTAGTATAATTACTGAACATTTATTAGTTATTCGCTATCCGCTGTCAGAGTGACCATTCCATTGTGCTCGTGGAAACCTGCTCATCTGAAGTCCGTAGAGGGTCATATTCATGTATAATTCAATGAGTATTGCGCCTGCGCCGCGGCAGTCTCTGTCTCTGTTGGCTCACCTGAGCTGGTGGAATTTCTAAACATTGAATTTGCTGGTGTCACTTTTACTCGTTTGTTGCGCGTGGTTCTACTAGTAGGACCGCGGGTGCTTTTTTTTCGGTGGTCCTATTTAGGACCACGGGCAAGTCATGTTTCCGTAGTCCAACCGCGTGGTTCTACTAGTAGGGCCGCGGGTGATTTTTTTGGTGGTCCTATTTAGAACCACGGGCAAGTCATGTTTCCGTAGTCCAACCGCGTGGTTTTACTAGTAGGACCACGGGTGCTTTTTTCCGTTGGTTCTATTGGTTAGGACCACGGTAAAGTCAACTTGTAGTTAGAATAATAAAGTATAAAAAAAATAATAGATAAATTAACTTCTGGAAGAAGAAATGTGTATGTTTTAGCTAATCATTTCAATAGGTAGGTATGTAGGTAGGATTTGTAAAAAAATTAAATTTTTGGCGGGAACGTGAAGAAGTCATGTCGCGTAGGATAGAAGACCATTCTATAAAGCTTAACCGACAATTACAAACGCAAAATGTTTGCCCTTCCAAGAGCTGTGCCCATTTCTCCACCTTAACTGTACAATGCAATTCTTACATCACTGAGGAAACTTCACATGAATGGGAAAGAAACCTAAGAGTGAATTGAACCTGTTTAAACGTTCTGTGGGGTTTCGTACGAGATAATTACACGCGAATGAAAAAAAAAACAGTATTGTGATACTAACATTCCTGTGGTACCTACCTATAAAGGCTACTTATCTAAGTTACACGTTTGGAAATTCAATTGAAAGTTATTATCGACTTGATACTTTACTTTTTGAAATACTTTTTACACATGAACACTTGAAATAACACAAGTTTTGGAAAATAATACAATGACGCGACATGACTTCTTCACGTTCCCGCCAAAACTTAATACGGTACAAAAATTAATCTTTTGGTGAAAGCCTGAAAACACGTTTCTTCCCCTATTTGGACATTCCCATCCCAATAAGGTTCTGGAAATGAAATCCAAATAAAAAGCCAGCTTGTAGGTCCTTTTCCAATATAAATTCACCAGATTCTTGGTTTTTAGCGAGATTCTCGAGCTGGCAACCTTAAAAGGAGGCGGTCCATTGCCCACTCAATTCGTTTTTGGTCATAAACGTCAAGAGACCACGGAGTAATGGGTGACGTGTTGATAGAATTGTCCGTGAGGTGGCTGCGACCGGGCAGCCTTTTATGGCCAGTGTGTTTTCTTGTATAATATCTTTGTGGTTTCCGGCACGGAAGAGTTATCTTGGTTACACAACGGACAATCCAATGGGGTTCGTCACGGGACGTTGAATGTTATAGATACTTTGTTGTCAATGGCCGCTTAGGTAACGATAGGCTATTTCCTTAAGGCTGCATAATTTTGCGGTCTACATTGCCGATTTAAGAAGGTTACTCCATTGTTATATGCTGAGTTTGAAACGCACGTTGTCCGAATTTGGTCAGATTGCAGCGTCTTCAAAAAACTGCTTTTGCCAATGACTAAAGATAAAACAGGACCTTTTAAAAGTTACGTCATTTGCGGCACTTTGGAGGCACAATATGGCGTCAACTCCACCCTAGTGGACTCCTTTCACTAGTGATTTCCTAAAACTTCAAAAACATTTGACAGGTAACATACTAGCTTGGCTGGGATACAAAACATGGCCGACGTGCCGGAAACAGATCCCAAGTGACGTGAGCAAAACAATACTTTGTGGCCCATCCGCTATAGTATAGAATCCTTACATTACATACTTTACATTATCAGCCAGAAGACGTCCACTGCTGAACATAGGCCTCCCCCTCAGACCGCCACATCGACCGACAATGTGCCACTTGCAGCCACCTGTTGCCTGCGACTTTCACAATGTCGTCGGTCCACTTAGTGCGAGGCCTGCCTACACTTCGTCTTCCGGTTCGTGGTCGCCACGAACCGTCGTCGTGGTAGAATCCTTGGCTTTTACTAATATCATGCTACTGACATCAGGCGAACCCTAAGCATGTATGCCGCACTTTTAATTTAAAAAATATATTGAAATCATTGATGGCCTTTGTTCAGTAGTCATCTTTTGGCTGATGTCGATGGTGATGATGACGAAAAGATAATCGAACGAGGTGTCGAGTTATCTGGTTTGTAACATTGTAACACGATTCTACCTTTCTCCGTTTTATACATTCTGCCAACGTATCGAGATTGGCATTTATTTACTTTTACCTGCGTAAAGTAATCGATTTATTATCCGGCATCTCGTATAAGCGATTGAGTAAGCAGATGATCTCATCGTTACAAAAATAATTATATTAAAGCCGGCGTAAGAACCTGCGGTGAAATTGGCTGACAGGAAACCAAATTGCCAAGCGCTGCGTGACTGACCAACCCCCGAATACTGAAACGTTTGTTAACTTTGACGACAGATTAAGTCTATGGCTGCCTTTGTCATTTGCTTAGTGCCAGACAAAGGCAGTATTAGAATTAATCTGTTGTCAAAGTTAACAAACGTTTCGGTATTCGGGGGTAAGTCCGATAAAACTTTCGCGTGGAAATATCAATAGGCCACCTCTTTCACCCATTTTCAAAAACTTTGAAGATAAAATCGCTGAGTTGAATAAAAAATAAATAAACAACTACATTGTTTTACATCAATTTACGAGTTATTATTTTTTATTTTGGAAAATGAGAAGGAAATAGCTCGAAATTTTTGTTTTTCGTTTTTTCTTCGCCAAAATAGAAAATATTAAAATAGAAATTGCTTCAAAACATTGGCATTGTTATTCTAAAGACTGACTGTTTTTTTTATATTACTTTTTACGTCCTGCCGCGAAGTTTTGGCACATTCGATAATTGATATTGTATAGCTGTCACTCTGTTTCCGGTGCGTGCGATAAAGAGAATTAGTGAAGTTACCAAGCTTTTTGATGAAATCTGCGTTTCGGGAAATACTGTTATCACCCCCTAAATGTTATCAAAATCTTTGGTTTTTGGTGTCAATGGCTTGGATAAATAATAAAAGCTTCAGAAAAATATTGTTGGAATTAATTAAAACTACCTTTCTCCGTCTTAATTTCCACGCAAAAAATTTACCACTCTAGGTGCCTATAACTACGAAGATATTGCGAAATTGATTAAAAAATCAAGCCTATAAGCATAGTTTTTCACGGTGTAGATGACATAAAAAAACCGTAATTGGATAACATTTAGGGGTGGGGGAAACAGTTGGGGTTTTTTGTATGGACACGACAAACGACAATACGTTCGTAAAACTTGGCATACGGTAACCGCGGTGGTGTTCCAGAAAACACATGCACATTTAAAATTCAAAGTTAAAATAGGCCGATAGAGGTACCATTTAAATTACTATATTATTTTCAAATGTGTCAGCTGTTAGGCACGTTTGAACATTCAAACGGTCTATCTCGAAATCATTTCAATAATCAATGATTCCGCTTACGATAGCACAAGGAATGGTAATTCTTTAATTGACAGAACCGGCTGGATTTGGACATTTTTAATTTATTTCATTTCGTTTAGATTTAGTTGTATCTGGCCGGCCATCTGGTATTGATTTATTCGTCTTAATTATGTTTAATTACTTGCTTAAGCCATGATTAGCGTGGTTTATTAAGACAAATTGGACTGGGTGTGACTGAGGCGTTGTGGTAGGTGTATTTTAACGCCATGCGTAGCTTTATAGATCATTCAAAAGTTGGAAGATGATGTAAGCGAAGCGTTGGTCAGTTGGCATATACAGGATATGTTGTAATGAATGGACAACCCGTTGTCTACGGATGGGGAACACTATGACAACCAAGAAAATAAAAAAAAAACGTGCTGAAAAATTTCATATTTTTCGACTTTTTGGTTATTTAAGGTACGAATTTCATTGAAATAGACATAGAAAATGTTCGATAACTCGAAAACCGTGAATTTTACGGAATACTAATTTTAATCTTCTGAACATTCATGATGTTCTCCATCTGCGGGTCAAAGGTTATCCATTAATTACGACACCCTGTAGATGAATCGACGATGTTCACCAAAGCTCGGCTCGATTGGGCTTGAAGCAAAGGAACGAGGTTGATGGCACAATAAGAGAGAGGCATGTATAGTATAGCAGTGGGATAAAGCAGGCTGGGGATCATGAATACGATATAATTATATACGTATTTGTATGTTTTTTAAATTATTGTAATTACTGGGCACAAATCCCCTTATTATTAAACCCGGATAAACCTTGGTTGCTCAGTCTTCTGTCTTTTTCAATCGAGTTCTATTATATATATATATTCTATATTCTAATTTCGAAAAAATTATCGTTTAATACGGGGGCAAGAGATTTACGAAGGAGTTTTTTTTTTAATTTTCTCTTATCTGCTTGATGAATAATTTCATGTATTTTAACTCAATTTTTTTCATGCTACTGAATGACGAGCAAGTCGCTCGCTAGACGGTAAACGTCATGCTTGCCGATAACCCAGAAGTTTGAACTTGTATAGTTGAAAACTATGCGCGGCAATGCACTGCGCTCGTCACACTTAGATATTAGGTGTTAAGTTTAGCTACCTATTTTTTTGAGTAGGTAGATAACTAAAGCGTTTTATAGCCTGGGCTTGCTACTATAATAATATTGTATATAACCTGTTGTATAACCTGTATAGAGATTTATAATCTTTATCCTACTATTCATAGATGTTTATTATAGCAGTTAATGTCTTTTGAGTCAAGAATGCGGCAACTTCCTTCCTTATACAGCATGTTGCCAGCACTCTATCGACGCTGAAATCAACCTGTAGTAATGACAGTCACGGCAGATTTCTCGCGCTAAATGATGCCTCCCAAAGAGTGTTTTGCTCGGCGTAAGGGAAGAGCGGAAAGCGGAAACCGCCACAAACAGCTGAATCAGGCGAATCAAAAGCTGTTTAATATAAGTGCGTCAATTTTTTATCATCTACCCGCATCTTCAGTCTACCCGTGAATATGGCGCATGCAACTGTGCCGAAATATCGGGAACTCAATAAAAATAAGAAACGTGGTAAATATCCCGTTAGTACTAAAAGTAATACTTACACAGGTCCATAATAGATTAAACTGAACTGAACGAACTGAGACTTTACGACCCCTATATCTTCACAACCCCTAAACCGATTTAGCTCATATTCAAACTTAAAAATTGTACTGAAATAAACTTGTCTACAAAATTTCATGAAGATCGGAGCAACGGTTCGCAAGTTATCATCGGACAAACATACAAACATACATACAAATGCCAATTTGTCCCAGTAAACTCTGAGACCTTCGCTTCGCTCGGTCAATTAAATAATATTAGAGAAAGGTTGGATCATCTAATCAGTCCTTTGTATCTTGGACCGCAGTACTTGCATTCCACAAGCGCACGCGATCGGTTCTACTCCAGAGGAACGGAATGCGATAGATTCGCCGATAGTGCGCCCGCGCCGGCCTCCGCCGTTCCGCGCTCTACGACTGCCACTATGCACGAAGGAAGGAAATATGTTTTGAATTTATAACGGAGATGATGCTTATTGATCTTTGTATCTCGCCCCCGAATACTGAAACGTTTGTTAGCTTTGACAACAGATTAATCCTAATACAGCCTTTGTCTGGCACTAGGCAAATGACAAATAGACTTAATATAGACTTAATCTGTCGTCAAAGTTAATAAACGTTTCAGTATTAGGGGACTAGTCTGATATACACTATGTTTAAATTGGTTTTTCGGTGTGATCCCCAGTCTATTTCCATCTGTCGTGATCCCGCTTATAGTTGGGCAGCCCAAGTAAGATAAGCAAACAACTGTTCTGTGACTAATAAAACTCAGACAATTAATTAATTTTAATTTCATATAACTATCCACAATAAACTTTATTTATTTATTGAGATACGCCAACAGTGAACATATTTTACATTCTTATAATATATTTGCTACGTGAGTGGGTACATGGAACTGATATGATCACCCGTTATATGCATAATATACAACTTTAAAAGTAATACTAAAAGAACAGAAGTTCATAGGAGCCTCATAGCATTCATTCATAAGAAGAGGATACACCTACGGTATTTTGAAGAAACGCGGAACAATACAAGCAAGAGTTGTGGCTAATAAAACAATATCTTTAAAAATTTGGAAAAATGGTTGCTCTGGCCGAGAATGCGGCGTTAAGGCCTCGCTACATGGCCTGACCTGACATAGTTTGAAAGAAATGGCTATATATAAGTTTCTTGGGGAGCGAAAGGGAGAAGCTATAACCTTAATAGTTTGTTTCTTTTGCTCCCGTGAAATTCAAATCTAGCTGTCCCTTTCACACGATGTCAGGTCAGGCCATGTATAGACCCTTAAACAGCACACAAAAAACTGGTCTGAAATATATTAAAAAAAATAGTATATAAATAGCCTAAAATAGTCAAAGTAGTCTAATCACCGAAATCATGTCTCAAAGAAATCGCAAATCACCTTGCAAAACGCCTTATTTCGTATTTGTAACAAAATGGTTGTAAAGTAGAAAACAGTGTGCCATGTTGAAAGTTTATTAGATCTATCATGCGTATCGAATGTCACTATTGCTACCTATGCAATCTCGGAGTTAATGATATTTTCTCAGGGAAATCAATAATCGCCGAGGTACCTAAAGATCTTTGAGAAAAGTTTTGGCGGGAAAAAGAAGTCATGTCGCAGTCGAAGTCATTGTATTATTTTCCAAAACTTGTGTTATTTCGAGTGTTAATATGTAAAAAATGGTGGATTTTAATATATTAAGTGTTCGTGAACACACACAAGTGATGGTGAATAGAATAATGTTGTGAAACGTGACTCTTCGTGTTGTTTTCAATACTCCATAGAAACCTCTAGTAAAGTCTCCACCGCTTTACTGGGGCATGACGTGGTCTTGACTGTGACTAACTTTACTTGACTTAGACTACGACTTATTTTAATTTGTGAAATATTCGACTTCACTTGAAATATTACAATACTTGACACTGGCTAAATACAAGTCGCGTGGGGCCAAAAAATAAGAGAAAAACAAACATTCTGACATAAGTTTCAACTGTCCGAATTACGGGTATTAGTATCTGAGCCCCGCGGTTTCCCGCTTAGAAAATCCCTCACCAACAGTAAATTTTCTTGTGATATAAAAATAGCCTGACCCTTAAAAGTATATCCACGCAAAAATGTACAGTTTTTATTCTGTCTCTGGATAATTTATTTATTTATATGTATAACATAATTGATCCACACACCACTTTGGACTATCCCAACATAAGAAACTTACCTACACATACTCCTATCATCATGTTAAAATATATATTTTGACAGACTTTTTCCCTCCTCCATCGCTAAAATAAACTTTTATTTTTTTTCTCTTATTGTTTTTTTTTCTTCAAAAATGTGCGAAGATCTGGCAGTGAGCGCGGCTTTAAAGCTAATTGACCACTTACCAAGTAACAGTCGATGGGTTTCTCTCTCGGCCGATGGTATGCCTTCTGTAGCTCGGTTTGTTTGAGCGCGTGTGCAATGTGCAGTGCGCTTGCGTCGAACCGCCCGTACTGGTAGTCGGGCGTGTCACGCGCGATATCACGCGCGGGCGACGCGTGCACGCTGCCACCATTTGTCACGCGGGTGGGAGATACTGAGGACAACGGAATTTATGTATAAAGCTTTTTATTTTTATGTAACGTGTAATAAATTCCTGTAACACAAATTTATCGTGCGAGTACGTTTCTAGACTGTCGTGATGTTTGCATCGCTTCGGGTTAGAATTTGACAGGCTAGTCTCTGTATCAGCTTTTAAACATCCCACTGCTGGGATAGCGGCATATCCTCGAAGGGTGATTTGGCCATTTCCATCATGCTGGCCGAGTGCGGTTTGGCGGATTCACATACGCCACGAGTTTCTTCTCCATAAATATGCAGGCTTCCTCACGATGTTTTCCTTCACCGAAACACTGTATCCACAAGTAAATTCCAAAGAATTCATTGGTACGGGCCCGCTCGCATTCCGAATCCGCGACCCCATGAATATGAGGCAAGCGTGCGCCCACTGAGCTGCTTACCCCCGAATACTGAAACGTTTGTTAACTTTGACGACAGATTAAGTCTATTGCTGTCATTGTCATTTGCTTATTGCCAGACAAAGGCAGTATTAGAATTAATCTGTTGTCAAAGTTAACAAACGTTTTCGGGGGCTACCACGGCTATCTACGAATATGCAAAACTAGCCCTGTTGCTTTTTTGGTAGCAACCTTTCATTATTATTTTTTTATACGCAACTGCTCAAGAAGGAGAGTAATGTTTTTGGGGTGAATGTAAATTCGTGTGTTTCTAAATTACCTCATGTAGCCTAAAAAGCTTGACCGATTTTGACAAGTGAGGTGTCATTTGATTCCTCTTTATGTCCAGAGTGTCAATACTCTAAATAACACACAAGTTTTGGAAAATAATGCAATGACGCGACATGACTTCTTCACGTTCCCGCCAAAACTCAACAACCGACTGGATCTACATAGAAACATTGGCGGTCCCACTATTGTTTCCGGTCAATATTAGCAAGTTTCAAATAAATAAGAAAATAAGAATGATTATTTAGATGTTTCATATCTAAATGATCATGCTTATTTCGTTTCCCTCATACAAATCAGTACATGATCAATTAATAAGTAGTAAAAATCGTTAATATATTCCCATTAAGCAGTGGCACATCCGAGCTTTTTTATCTATAAATTTTATAGCGTAATGGTTGACTTCCGGCTCGTTACACACTGCAGTGTATCAATATAAATACATTAATCAACTTCGACCAAAGTAAAATGTATGCACGGGCCCTAACCACACAACTTCCTTAAAAAAAATAAAAAACGGGTTTTTTGGCGGGAACGTGAAGAAGTAATGACGACATTATATTATTTTCAAAAACTTGTGTTATTTCGAGTGTTAATGTGTAAAAATGGTGGATTTTTTATTCATTAAGTGTTCATAGCCGTGCACGAGTGTTGGTGAATAGTATAATGTCGTGAAACATAACTTTTAGTGTTGTTTCCAAAACTCCACAGAAACCTTTAGTAAAGTCTCCACCGCTTTGCTCGGGTATGACTTGGACTTCACCGTGACTTACTATGACAGACTATGACTGAGACTTGTTTTAATTGTGAAATACTTCACTTCAAACATTACAAAACTTGACACAGGCTAAATACACAACGTGTGAAGCCAAAATTGAAGAGAAAAAGAAAAAAACTTCCTTAAAAATAATAAGTCAAAACAAACGAACTTAGGCTTCAATACGTAATTAAAAGTATGTAGCATAGTACGTTTGCACCAAAAAAGAGATAGCGATATAATATCATACTATACTATCAAGGCATATTTTTGCGGCTATTTGGAATCGCATGTATTGACGAACGTATGTCTCGCACTTTTCACGGACAAAGAGCGACTGAAGCAAGGTGAGCGCCAGCGCTCACTTTAAAGTCTTCAAAATTCTCATACTTGGGCCCGTCCAGAATGTAAACAATCGATTTTCACCCATTCTCCGATAGTGTGTTTTAACAATTTCACATATAGGTATTCATATTTTACTTATTATTTTAAAAAAGAACTTCGTAATCTAGTTTTATAAAAATTGCGAGTATTGATCTCAAAATTATGTCTTAGGGCCTATTTCATCATGTCAAAGCGAAGTGTTGATTAGCTACTTTTTGGTAAGTGCTAAGTGGTAGTAAAAATCCGCCAAATAACTTTTGTTTTTTGTAGGTTTATCTGTTTTAGGTTATTGCTGCTCTGACATTTTGAAATTTATAAGTACTACAGTTACTTGCCACTTTAAGATTAGAGAATTGTTCAAAAAGCGCCAACTTTTTCCCACCCCTAAATATTATGCGATTTCGATGATTTTTAATGCTATCTACACCGTAAAAAAAAATGCTTATAGATTAGATTTTTTTGAATTTTTATTATCCTAAATATTTCATAGTTAGTAAAGTGACCAATTTTTAGCGTTGAAATTATTTCGAAGAAAAGTAGTTTTTATTAGAATACAAAAATATTTTTTTTCACTTAGTTTTAGTTATAGTTTATCCAAGTCAAAACAAAAACAGAGCCAAAAACAAATATCATGAAAATAGTTATCCCCCGAAACGTTGCGACTAATTTTCTCTATCGCACGGACAAAGAGCGATAGAAGTACAATTTTTACATGCCTACTGCGCCAAAATCTCGTGGCAGGACGACCCTCTTAACCGGCGAGCAGCTTACTTGAGACTTTACTTGTACATGGTGAAAGAGGATCTTAGGTTGACATTATGAATGCTACGCCACGTCCTAAGAAGAAGTTTAGGAGTGCTACGCTCTAAGCTAAGACTTTAGAAGCTTATGCTTATGACTTTAAGTCGTTAGGAATGTTATGCTATATCCTTAGAAGTGATAATTTGCTATGATCTTTTTTTGCTTTTGAATGCTTGCTACGTCTTCAGCAATGCTACGCTACGTCTTTAGGTAAGCTACGCTACGTCCAAAGGAATGATACGCTACTTTCTTAGGAATTCTACGCTACTCCATTAGGAATGTTACGCTACGTCCTTAGAAATGTAATGCTGCATATTTTGGCTTTGGCATAGGCATACATTAAAATCAAGCGTTCTGTGAATTTGATGAGTTTTCAGAGTTTTATATTTAATATATATATATTTTTATTTTGTGATTAAATTAAATTGTATTATCATAATTCATAGGTATAACATAATATTTTTATTTATAAAAATTAAAACTTACTAAATACCAAAACGAAAAACAAAATTGAAATTATTTTAAACTATTTAAATATAAAATACAGAGCTATCCGCAGGCAGCGGGTACCCAAAAGGCTGGCTGGCAAAAACCCATTACCTCGTTAATTTTTAATGTACTTTCGTTTATTTCATAGTTGACATTGTATTGGCAAACTATAATTATGTAAGACCCTGTTGGTGGACAAATGCCCACTCTATATAATAATCAATATTCCAAATCGATTTTAAGTTTTGTAAAAGTACCTGTCTACTTAGGTAGGAGGAGGCCTTTGTCGGCTGGCAAACAGATCTACAGAAAATAAGTAAAATTCAAATAAGAGACTAGATTACGGTTTACATTAAATTTAAGTTTTCTTTGTATTTTAATTATATAATTGTAATGTGGATCTGAATAAAAGGCAATATTATTATTATTATTATACCCGTCTTCTTAATCTTAGACATAAGGTTTTGGTTTTACCAAAACTTGTATTATTTCTAGTAAAAACTGTAAAAACGGTGGATTTATTCATTAAGTGTTCGTGAACGTGCACGAGTGTTGGCAAATAGTATAATGCTGTGAAATGTGAGTTATCGTGTTGTTTCCAAAGCGCCATAGAAACCACATTAAAGTCTCCACCACTTTACTGATGCACGACTTGGACTTGACTATGACTGAAACGTGTTTCAATTGTGAAATATTTTATTTCACTTGCACTATTACAAAAGTTGACACTGGCTAAATACAATAGGTGGAGCCAAAATTTAAGAGATAACACAGACTTAAACAGCAATTTTGCGTCGGCAAGAAGTAAGTAAAGTCTACTTGTATTTGATTACCCTAAACAAGTAACAGAGAGATCAAATCATCATATAAATGTTAATTCCACGTTGATTACTCACTTCATTCACAATTAAAAGTAATTATATTACATTCAAGGCGAACTGAAAATACCGCATTCAAGCTAAGGATATAAACTGTTTATATTTATGTGACGCGAATTTCTGTAAATCTGTGTAGGCAATACCTAATTATGAGTTTAGTCAAAAGGTTATCTAAAACTCATTTAAAAGTACCTACAGGAATTCAGTATAAACTTGGTAGGCATCATTTACATTTTTTTTTAATTCCTTTTTTTTTTTTTTTTTACATTTTTAAGAAATACTTACAGCCTAACTTAATAAGTAACATTATAAATAGAAGAAAACTGGGCCAATTACAAGTTTCCGCCAATAGATATAAATATAACAGAAAGAAAAAAAATATGTTTTATAGAACTTACTCGATGCTAGGCCTTATTCAAACTTTTTGTATAATTTTTTGTCCCTTTACTTAGTATTCCAAGTATTCCACTAATAATATACGAAAATGTATCTTACAATATTTAAAAAAAAAGTCACAAACATAAAACCAAACTGAGACTAACCCACACTCTAATATTAAAATTAAAACCTATCAAATATAACAAAATAAAATTAAACTATTGTTAAACCATGATAACTCTTACTTTGTTCAATATCTAAATTTACACTCAAACATGGTAGCGATAAAGTGAAAAGTTGCGTAAAAAGCCGCATGCCAGTAGGAATGGTGTCATCGACCTACTGGCTGGGTGACTATTATTTAATCTATGTCAGTGGGTACCATAAGTTACACACTGTTTCACTGGGTAACCTCGTGCTTGACTAATGTAGGCAAAATCGCTTTTTGTGCCACAAGAAACAGTTGTCTTGCGAAAGGAGAGTTGTATTTACGTACTTATAGTTAGATTGTAAGCTTTAGTAGGTACGTTCATTAATAATCTGTGGAATACAGGTGCGTCCATTATTATTATTATATATCATCAAAATCGTTCGATTAATGGCGCTGCAGCAAACAGTTCCCCTTTTGGGAGAAATACCTCTGCAAAACTACCGACGGACGATAAAAAAATATGAAATAGTAGAACCTGTATACCAAGTTTGATCAAGATTAATTGAAAAATAGGACCTGTACGCGAGTACCAACACACGGACAGGCGAAAGCAAAGAAACTATGCTATATACTTATTCGTAGAGAGCAACACACCCATATCTAATTGACACCATGCGAGAGGAGATTGCATAAAACTGCGCCAGCTATATTATGCGTTCCTTTCCTTACCCGATATAGGCATGCTACATTGAACGATGCATGTATATATCAGTCTGGCGCAACTTCCTATTAAAAAGAGACTTGAACATGTATGAAACGTGTAGTAAAAACTATGGCGGCTACTCTATCGCAATATCTCTATCAGTATTCACTAAAGTACATGTTTCATACAATCGCCTTATTTCATTTTTCTCCATGGAATTCCCGTCTCTTAAACGTAGTGATGATATTCGCTTTGGTATGATTATATCTAGTATCTTATTTTTTTTTGTTTTTCGCCCATTGGACAGGCTAGACCCATTAAGGCCAGACTGCCTTGTCTTTCATATTTTTTTAAAATTATTTATTTGCTTCAGTAAAGTGGTGGAGACTTTACTGGTAGTAGCTTTAATGGAATTTTGGAGACAACACGAAAAGTCACGTTTCACGACATTATACTATTCACCAATACTCGTACACTTTCACGAGCACTTAATGAATGAATGAATATTATTTATTGTCATACAGTTGCATTCATAACAATTACAAAATATAAAAAAGTTAAGAATACTTCCATTATGGACTCGTCAACTTGCTACAATTTTTAACAATATTATTTAAATCATTGTATATTTATATTAGGCATTTGGTGTGTCGCTCAAAAAACGACAATATTAGGTGGATTTATCAATTCTTTTTTTTGAGTAAAAGTCAAATTCAGTTCATGAGAAATCACATCAGCTTTATAGAGGCTTTGTGCATGGAAGAATGGATACAAATCCTCAATTTTTATACATTACCATACACCTACCACCATACTCATACCATACATTACATTATACTCGCAATAACACAGGTTTTGGAAAATAATACAATGAAGCGACATGACTTCTTCATGATTCCGCCTAAACTCCTATCTTAAGGTGTTACCACAGATATCTCACTTGCACATTTTTCAGTTATTACAGAAAAATATTTAAAAAAAAGAAAAACTACAACCCAAAAGAAAAAAAACGAACGAAAAAAGAAACCTACATATGCATCATCATGAGAATTAGTTTAAGACATAATGTTACAATAAATATGAAATGAAAGTTAAATAGTTTTTATTCCAGATAAATTTGAAGACTAATGTGAAATGCATGAGCGAGACAACTGTAGATGCGATTATAATTTCAACCGTAACGAAACGGTTATAGTCTAAATTTCGCTACCTGAAGTGAAATGGAAAATATGATCGAGTTCCCAAAGAAGAGATCCAGCTAGATTAAATTTTCGAGCCTAAGTGTAAAATTTATAAGTATATTTATTTATTACTAGCTGTTACCTGCGACTTCGTTCGCGTGGACCAATAAAAAACAGTAGCCCATGTCCGTCTCCTAACTTAAGCTAACATATATTATTTATTTTATAAAATCCACAGCTCTCAAAACAAATACAGCCAACATTACACATTACATTTTACGAAAAACCTTACTTAACCTTTAACTATGCAAAAATTCAGGTCGATCCGTTCAGCCGTTTAGTCGTGATAACGCGACAAACATAGAGAGACAAGAGTTACATTCGCATTTATAATGTTAAGTTAGGAAGTAAGGATTGTAATTTAGAAAAATTATATACATTTGACTAGCCTAATGGCTTAGTGGGAGGATTTCCACCTTCTGAGCTGTAGGTTGTGGGTTCAATTACCCAGGACAAACATTTGTGTGATGAACATTGATGTTTGTTCTTTGTCTGGGTGTTTCTATGTATTTACAAATAAATAAAAAGTATTTATGTATTCTATCTATTCTGCTATCTGGTTCCCATACACAGTTCCCATACTACAAGCTTGCTTAGTTTGGGGCTAGATGGCGCTGTGTGTGAAAAACGTCCACCAATATATTTATATTAAAACCTTCCGTGAAAAAATATCTGATGGTGAATACCGCATCAAAATCCGTTGTGTGGCTTAGGAGGAGTTAGTGATATACAGACAGACGCGGAAAGCGACTTTATTTTATATTATGCATATTAGATTACGCGGAATACTAAATCAGCGGGACATGTAATTTTACCAATTAAGTCTTACATCTGCGAGTATGTCTGTATTTAATGATTAATCATGTCTCGCCAAACTAGAGCGTCGTTTAATCCTAAATATGGCGACAAGTTACGAGCTGTAGTCTAGATAACGAATTTGGGTCCTTGTCTAGCATCCAACTAACTATTTACTAAGAAACTGAGTCACAGTAGATTCCGCACTCAGGAGGATCGAAGCGCACCACACATCGGAAAAATACACCTATAAAAAATTACTCTCATTGGTTCATTACTAGGAGTGAGAAGGCGTAATCTTGGGATAGCCAACGATAACGCTAGGTCGCAGTCCCCGCGTCTTAGGCCTCCCTTCAACTTTGCTGTTTTTTTGTCGGAATAACGATCTCGTAATGCGGTATCTAAACATAACCTTTGGTTGAATATTCCCCAGAAGTAGACACTAAGTTTCTTGGAGTTGCGCAGAAATATTTATAAATTAAGAAATGGCGATAATTTATGCTAGTGCTGTTAGGTAATAGGCATGCTTATCGATATGTTTAGTGTATTTTTAGTAGATTAAATTGCTACACAAGTAGGTATTGCAAACAAGTATCGTTAAAATTACATAATGATTGAGGAAATGTAGTCTAGATTTTATTAAGGTTAGCCAACTTGCTTAATATAAATTTAAGAAACAAAAAGTAGGTGTCTTAAAATTATTCTAAGCTAGCTGTTACCCGCAACTTCGTTCGCGTGGACCAACAAAAAAAAAGTTGTGTATGTCCGTCGCTTCAGGTCGATCCGTTCAGCCGTTTAGCCGCGGTAACGCGACTAACGCCCATACAGAGAGCCAGATAGACAGAGAGACAGAGCTACTTTCGCATTTATAATATTAGTTAGGATAGTAAAAGAAAAACAGAATACCCTACTACAAAATGTATCCTATGTCACAAAGACGTAAAGAGGATTCTAACGACACCACACTCGTCAAAATCGGACAAGCCGGTTAAACTACAGGAAGTAATATAGGAACACACAAACATACTTACATAGTATGTAAGTATGTTTGTGTGTTCCGGGTACATACTACGTAAGTATGTTTGTGTGTTCCTATATAATACATACATACACCCCAAAAATATTGCCACCCTTCTTAGGCAGTCGGGTAACAATGGAGAAAAATGTATACTACACTAACGGGGAAAATAAAAGACAAAACAAATTGAAAATTCAGAAAAATAAAACCCGCGCGCGCACGATTTTCCTTTTTTATTTTATTTTTTTAAAGTAATATTCAGCTCATTACAAACCTCATATTCAGGAAAAGCAAGTGGCCAGTAACATTTTACGCATTTGGTGATAAAAACTTTTCTGTGTTTTGGCATTGTTTTGCAGACCTAAAGATATTACCCAATATATTTAAACTAGTAGTTCGCGCCGAACTGAGACCTCGCGACCTCTATATCTTCACAACTCCTAGACCGATTCAGCTCATATTCGAAGTTAAAAATTGTATTGAAATGGACTACTTGCCTACAAAATTTCATGAAGATCGGATCAACGGTTCGCAAGTTATCATCGGACGAATATACACACAAACATACAAACATACATACAAATGCCGATTTGTCCCAGTAAACTCTGAGACCTTCGCTTCGCTCGGTCAAAAACAACAGCACGTTAACAATATATTTTCATACACTTTACCCGCCCGCATATCTAAACGACAGTAATGACGTACATTCATAATGTCATAATTCATAAAAAAAGGGAATGTCATACTTTTCGAAAATGTGTGGTATTAGAATACACCTGGTACACCTGGTGCATAAAACGATCACTTTCATAAGACATCTCGAAATGTTTCATGACTAATAAATACATATAATAATTCAGGTTAATTTATTTTCTTTTAATTTTTTTTTTTTTTAAATTTAATCCGTGACTTCGTTCGCGTGGACATAAAAAAGTATCCTATATCCGTCTTTGTGATATACAGTAACTTCTTATCAAATTGTACCAAGATCCGTTCAACCGTTTAGCCGTGATAACGCGACAAACATACAGTACAGAGAGACAAAGTTACTTCCTATAGTTCGCTAGATGGCGTTGATGCATTTTCGTGCATTGTTTGACGTTTTGTACTTGGACAGTTGACAGTTGTAATGTAGGGAGTTCTGAATCGCACAAGCGAAGTTTTTTCCTCGAGGTGAACATATTTTATTCATTTTTATACCTCGAACCTCGACCTTTATTGGCCCTGATACGACTGCGGCTATATTTCTCTGAATTCTAATAGTAAATAACTTTGTTTTAATAAAACGGGAGTTAAATTGAGTCGGTTATTCCGACTATAGTTTCGATCACATAAAAAAAAAAAAAAAAAACATAGTAAAATAAATAACTTAGTTTCTGAGTTTCTTTTTTAATCAACATTAAAGTTTTGCGAATTTTGCGCGCGTTTATGTCTTTTCTGTTGAGAATAATAATTCTTACATGCTTTTTACTGGTATATTTGATTGTTTCACCATTATTTACTTGCACTATATGAATGTATATTCGGATGAAAGTGCGATTCCCAACTCGTCTGTATTAAGGCTCCAACTATACCCGCGTTGGTAATCGGTTACTTTCTTTCCTCTGTGAAAAATGTACTAGACTCCCAAAATTAATTTCTATTTTTATAATGCAGATTTGTAGCTCAGTATAAGCAATTTCTCGGCTATTTACAGCTTTTTATACACCACTATCACCATCTCTCTCAAGAGCCCGCTTTTTCAGTTTTTTTTTTTAAATTTGTTTGAAAGAAATAGCTCCGACAGGCCGCGGCCGTAACAATTAGTCTTCATTGACTAAGTTATAATTAGTAACTTAAGAAAACTATAGAAAATTCATTATTTCATTATAACTCCACAGGTAGCTTTAGGTCAGTGGGCTGCCGACAGGAATGTGACCGGTTGTTTTGCAACAAGTTCTCCTCTCTCTTTCAATCCTTCTACATCAAAACGCCGAACTTAACCGATGTGAGCCGAAGCTTTCGCATAAAGCCTTCTTCGGAAGTCCGTCGAGATTCTTGCAAGTTTATTTATGGCTTGTAGTCAATGGTGCTTACGTGTTTGGTTGAACGGGTTGAGGGACCATGTCTGCAAAGGTTTAGGTATTTGTGTAAAGATAATTATCTTACTAACGGGTGTTACATTTATATTTAGCAGGAAGGTATTACGTTTAAATCGGCACTTACTTTGTTGTTTTAGGGATGTAATGCCTGATAACGGTAATGAATATTTTTTTCCTCAAAGGCTAAAACGTGTTATTTTGTAACGGTAAACTTAGTTAGGGTCTAGGAGTTGCTTTTTCGCTTGTAAGTTTTGAGACAGCCTTATATCAAATATAAAAAGTACCTATCTAAAACTGGTACTCACGTTCTGTATCATGGCTATTTCTAGCCAAGCCGCGTATCTGCTCGTTGACGTAGTTGTTGCTCTTGGGCACATTGAGTGCGCTGCGGATGCCCACCGAAGAGTTGTCCAGGTGCCCAGGACCGATTTTCGGAACGTGACTCGAGCAGTACACTTCTTTGTCTTCCGTCCAATGCTGGTTATTATAATATGTCTGCGGAGGTAAGGAAATGTTAGCAAAATGGAAGACAAAAAAATACTAGACTATATCTATGATAGCGAGGTTGAGCTACTGGTGAAGGAAAACATTGTGAGAAAACCCTATAATTATAGCATGGCAACCCACTTTTACTAGTACTTGGCTGGCTATCTACCACCCTCAAGTTGAAAATCTGTCGCCAAACATCTAATGGAGTCCTTCCCGCAGCCTCAGCATTCATTGCTGGTTAGGTGGGTTAGTAATCTTCGACCAGACCTGTCACTTAACATCAGGTGAGTTGTTGTCAAACGCCTAGCCTGTCCAACGGACATATTCTAGGATATCAATATACTCGTCATTATGAACAACTTTTACTATGAAACCAACCAAGAAATAGCAAAAAAAATGCTGATTCATAGAGATATGTCATACACTTTGAATGAAATGTATGGAACAGCCGATTTTTATTTTTCGCGATTTTAGTGTTAATCTTATAGCAAAGAGGATAAATGTCTGAATTTCTTCGCTCGCTCTGGATTCAAAATAGCGCCCTCGTCGTAAAAATGTTACTTTACTCCCTTGTGATATTATTAATTTACTATTTGTGGTTCTTATTATTTACTATTAATTTGTGACATCATATTCCCGTAATAGCGTGATAGGATTGACCAGTATTACCTGACCTCTGGTGATGATTAACTGAAGTTTACTGTGTAATAACAGATTGCACTAAAAGGGTCAGCGTGTGCTGGATTTTATGACAAATGCGTAAAGTTGATGTGGATTATGGTGATTAAAATTTTATTGTGTAACGGCTTCTATTATAAAGTTTTATGTTACCATTGTATAATATTGATACATTTTGCGAAGCACTTTTTCTATTTATCCATAGTAATAAATGCGTAACACTAAATATTACAATTTAAAAGACAGGTTTTTTATTTATCTTTTAAATTCGTAATTTTTTTATTCGATTTAAATTTTATATCTATTAAAAACTTAAAATGACAAAAAGATCTCTTTACGGGTTTCTACTTTTAGAAACATTTCAGGTTATTGAGTAAAATTGAAAATTGAAAAAAAAATAGAAGTTTTTAGTTTCCTTTTTTTATTACAAAAACAAATGATAGACCAATTTTGGTCAATCGTTTCAAATGTGACAAACAGATAGGTATACGATTTTAGCGCCACTAGAATAGCCCCGCAAAATATGTCTTTCATTATAGCTATCTCTTTTACTCTCTTACTTTTCTCATCTTCTTTCGCACTCTGTGGCCAAAAATGGTTGCTAGGTAACAATAAGCTGTAAATAGACTGCAACAGAGCCAGATTAAAAGCGCCATTTGGAGGTAAAAATATTTCTGATCAGACAAAACCTAGACTTTATACTTGTACACTACGACCAGTAAAAGTTGATGTTGGAAATTTGAGGAACTGCACAAGTTTTTTCTCATTTTGGTTATTATTCAGTATAATTTTTGAACTATTTTCGTTTAATATAAGTACAATTAAATGTCCAATAAGTATTATAGCTCAAGTTTTAGACCAAAAATTTTCCATGTTTTTAGCAGAAACTGTTTATTAAGAGGGTTTGCCGGGAGGTTTTGGTTTTGCATTCAATATTTTAAATTGTTACAGCTGTCGCTCTATTTCTCGTGCGTGCGATAGAGTTAGTGAATTTTTCTAACTTTTTGATGAAATTAGCATTTCGAGAATAGTCTGTTATCACCCCCTAAATTTTAACAAAATCTTTTGTTTTTGGTATCAATTGTTTGGTTTAGTTGGTCAAATTGTATAGCAGCTATACAATTTCAAAAATCGAATGCGCCAAAACCTCGCGGAAGGACAATGGCGTACCGTGTGTCAAGTTATGTTTGTTGGAGTGTAATTCAACAGTCATTGCAACACGAAATAACCAGCAGTCTACAGGTAGACTAGGCACTAAAATGACTCACTCGGAACATATGATCTGTATCTCTGTGACTCATCAATATTTAACCATTCAATACACACCCAATACAAACAACCAAAACATAAGGTTTATTTCATAAACCATATGTTTCACTAAATTATTTGCAGTGCGATAATATATTTGTAAACGATATTTTTGTGAATTATTTTGAAAGAGTAATTTTAATTTAAATATTGCCTTATTGTTTTAGTGAATCAAGTAAGTGCATGTGACTTGGGATGGCTGGCTTGGCAGCAAGTCCTACTACACTCCATTTGTACACTCTTTCCACTGCCTTTATCATTTTAATCACAAAATACATAATAGATGCGACCCTCTCCAGACGAAAAGAAGAAATGAAACAAAAGAGTTCTAGCTTAGCGTTATGATTCTCTTTGGAAAGAGTTTCCGCGCGTTCAAAAGAAATAAGCTGACACTGGCAAATGGACTAGACGTGCGATGCCAACGTCCTCTAAGGACAAAAAAAAAAACACAAATCATAATGAAATGAATTAATGTCAGCGAAGGGGTTTTGGCGGGATGTTGAATAAGTAATGTCGCATTTCGAGTGTTCACGTGTAATAACGGCGGATTAAATGAATTGATTTGTGTTCGATAAGTACACGAGTGGAGGCATATCATTGCGTCTTTTGTGTAGTTTCCAAAACTCGATAGAACCTCCCAATAAAGTATACGAGTTGAATAGGTTCATTATTATTAGCAGGATAGCAAAAACCCGTCTGTAAAATTTACCTAGTCTATTAAACTCCATACACAAAAGAGGATACCGAGCAACAAACGAATCCAACGACACTTACTAACTTACTTAGAATGATATTTTACCAGAGATGCGATTATAGCCCACATAAAATGACCTTTCGGACAGATTTAATTATAGCTACTTATCTCTTTTACTCTCTAACTTTTCGGTTCTTCTTTCGCACTATTTAGAGGTTTTTTTTTTTTTTTTTTTTTTTTTTTTATGTTACTCGGTGACGAGACGAGCAAGTCGCTCACCTGATGATAAGCGTCACGCTTGCCCATAACAGTTCAGTGCCACCCAGAATTTTGAACTTCAGCACTTCAAAACTATGCGCTGCAATGCACTGCGCTCGTCACCCTGAGATGTTAGATGTTAAATCTCTGTGCCCAGTAATTACGCTGGAAACATTGCCCTTCAATCCGGAACACAGTAATGCTTGCACACTACTGCTTGGCGGTTGAATAACTGGCAAAGGTGTGGTACTTCCCCAGGCGGACTCTGCAATAGAGCCCTACCACTACACAAAGACAAAGACTGCACAAAGACTGCAGCGGAGCCGAATTTAGAGCACATTTTGAAGGTAAAAGCCTATCTTTAGCTATTTCGTAAAATATCATTGCTTACTTACTTAAATACTCACAAACATCTCAAAGACATACCTCTCCCTGTGATAGTTGGGTAATAAACATAACATAACATAAAGTCACAGAATTCTCCTTAAATATATATTAAGTGCAGATGTACTCAAACGTGGCAAGATGCCTAGCTTAATAATTCTTAATTTCAAGAGTAGCCTAGGTCGCGAAGCTTGCTTGACCTTACAAAATTATTTAATATATTTATTTATGTAACAATGGTAAAACCCGGAGTTTGGATAGCAAGTGACCCGTCGGCCTTGATTGTCTTGTGAGACTGGCATTTTGGCGACCTTGCTTCCTCTTATCGGTCTGAGAGACCAAGGGGGCTACCATAAATTTGAATCTTGTCGCAATTGTCCTCAAGAATCTTCAATAAACCTCAAGAACTATTTCGCTGCAATAAAACTCTGCTGAGGCTCTCATGCTGCTGTATTGCAGCGGAAAAACTCTAGAGATTTATTGATGATACCCTTCCGCAAAATAGCTCCTGATTTAATCAACTGCAGTTGTCCTCCTTAGTTGTATTGCTAGCTCATTTTCACATTAATGAGGATATGAAATCATTAAGTGTGAATTTCCCAAAATATTTATACTGTCTGCTTCTAAATTCTGATATGATAAAAATGTTGGAAAGAAACTTTCGTTTTTTAAAATGAACTTAATATAAAAAAATTATAGTTCTTTTCCGCCAAATCAAACCTCATCTAAGAGTGAGTCTCATGTACTATAGGTAATATTATTTATTCTGTGTCGAGAGTATAGCTGGAGTCTGTCGTCCAGAGAGTGTTCGATACCATAATTCTAGCGGATCGTGGATACGGTAGCCCTGTACAGCCTTCTAACAAACGAGCGAAAAAGAGACAAACATTTATTTTCTCTTCTTGGTGCAATGTACCATGTCCGGAGGTTTGATATTATAGTATTGATATTATAGTAGGCCCCCGTATTGGTCGTATGCAGCTTGAAGATCATATCTAATATTAACAGAAATATAATAGATTCTCAAGAGGTGGGCGGGTATGATAATGCAGTGACCTATAAAAGTGTTGATGGAGGTTTGCATACATTATGAAGCTGAAGAATTTAGTCCAGTTATGGGCATCACATACAATGTTGGCTCCTAAGCTTCACTAAGCGGCGTTCCTTTTCATTTGAAATCGTGAGATGTCATATAGAGCTCTAATTTTAATATTTTGGGATACAAAGTGAAGCTAGTTTCGATATCATAATGGGTGACTTTTTTACTGCCACGAAAAATTTGGTGGGTCTATGGAAGAATTATTCAAAACTAGCTGTTACCCGCGACTTCTATCGCGTGGATCTTCCAAAAACAGTAGCCTATACTATAAGGATCTGATCCTTGAGGAAAAAAATAAAATCGTTCCTTTCAGCCGTTTAGCCATGATACGCGACAAACACCCAGACAGACAGAGAGACAGATAGACATTACTTTGGCATTTTTAATATTAGTTATGATTTTTGGGTGCATAACAAACGAACGATAAGTCTGCTCTCGATAAATTTGAGCATTTTGTAATTAAAAACCCAATGAATTTCTTGAACCTATATATTACTCTGAAGGAGGTTTAATCTTATTACTTGTCTATTTCTTATTATGCTGGACAACGACAAAGACAAAGACCGGAAATTATTAGATGTATGTATTTATTTTCTATTATATTAGTTACGAGAAAAACATCGATACGGCTCGGGCCGCGGTTGGGAGACGACTGGGCGCTCGGACAGTCGCTCTACAAAACGGCTTACATCCATTCATGTCTCTACAAACAATTCCATAAGCTTCCTTGAAATTAATAAAAATGAAAACTTACCTTCAATGTAAGCTTAGTCCCGCAGACCGCACATTTGAAGCATCCACTGTGGAAAAAAGTAAAGTCCTTCAGCGGACCGACCCTGTCCACTTGGTAAACGATTTCATTGCAACGAAAGCACGTGCTCTCGTAGAAATTCGGGCGGTACATGGCTCTTGGCGCCTAGCAACTCAAGTCTTAGACTTGTCACTTCGGGTCATGGACTTGGCAACTCAAGTCATTGACTTGTCACTTCGAGTCACTGGCTTGGCAAGTCGAGTCATAGACTTTGCACTTCGAGTCACACACTTGGCAACTCGATTCGTGGCAAGTCAAGTCATAATTCACTACACTGCATTATCACTGTCACTGGATAATAAACTAGTCACTGCATTTATTACTTAGTTTTCACTTATTATTCGCATACGCACTTTCACTTACATGAACATGACTACTGAAAAAGTATTGTTTATTACCATGTCAATTTCCTCCTTCGTGTTTCTTATTTAATAAATCAATAATAATAAATAGTGGTGGACGTTTTTCACACACAGCGCCATGTAGCCCCAAACTAAGCAAGCTTGTACTATGGGAACCAAACAACTGATAGAATGCATAAATACTTTTTTTTTTGTTGTAAATACATACATAGAAACACCCAGACAAAGAACAATAATTCATGTTCATCACTCAAATGTTTGCCCTGGGTGGGAATCGAACCCACAACCTAAAGCTCAGAAGGCGGAAATCAATCCACTGAGCCACAAGCCTATTTTAAATGTTAGTAATTTAACGCGTCTAGCCCGAGTGGCCCTGGGCCCGTACCGTGGGGTGCTTATTGCGATGATGTTTAAGCTCGGCCGAGGACGCTGTACGACCATACACTTTATCGCGCGGCGATACGGTACGTGGTCGCGCAGCGTCACTGGCTGAACCTAACAATCATCGCAATAAGCACCTCACGGTACGGGCCCTGGTGTCAAAGATTTTCGGCCGTTTTAAATAAACTTCATAAACTAGTAGTTCGCGGCGAACTGAGACCTCGCGAGCCCTATATTTTCACAACCCTTGGACCAATTCAGCTCATATTCGAACTTGAAAATTGTATTGAAATGAACTACTTACCTACAAAAATTTCATGAAAATCGGATCAACGGTTCGCAAATTATCATCGGACAAATATACACACAAACATACAAGCATACATACAAATGCTGATTTGTCCCAGTAAACTCTGAGACCTTCGCTTCGCTCGGTCAATAACTAAATATTGTTTAGCCCTTTGTTCTTTCAATCAGCTTATTTGTTAGAAAATGCTTAAATTGTTTTCAAAACTATGTCTAATGAAAGGTCAATGTTCTGTCATGAATAATGGATGGCCAAAAGCCGGCGGGCAAGTGACCACGCAAGGGTATCGACCCATTCCACCCCAATGTTCTGATTCTGACCAACCCTCTTGACGCCATCCCCCATCCCGAAAGTTGTTTGAAAAAAATTACTTGCCAAATATTTTGGTAAGGTCTATGTAATATTTTTTATTTATTTTTTTAGATAATTTTGACACAGTATATGTAGTATTTAATTTTTAAACCTTGAAACTACTATTTATGGAGCTTATTTGGTACAAAGTTTAATAATATATAATGATTAATATTAATAATATATATAATGAATATATGAATATAATAATTTTGATAATTTTATAATTTAATTTAATTTATATTATTAATTTTACCACCGACTACGTTCTACTTGACATGTAAATAATACTTACGCATTAAATAAATATGAAAATATAAATAATAATACTATATAATAATAAATTATTGTCAAATAATCATTTTAGTTACAAATAACAGAGACCCTTAGTCATAAAATAATGATTAAAGCGTTTAACAAACACAATTTGCGTCGAGTCCCAAACTAGGCAGACCTGTGTCTTGGGCACCCTGAGGCAGTTGCCAGAACCTGTTTTCGCTGGGGTTGTTCCCACTAGTACACCTAATTTTGACCTAACGTAGCCTAGTGGAACTTTTTGTCCTGAGCTTCGGATCTCTAAAATAAGCTATAGTCTTAGTATTGAATGGAATAATATCATATTTGTCCAGTCAATATTTATCTAAGTAAAACTAGCTGCGCCCCGTTTCACCCGCTGTTGTACAGGAACGGTTACATTTTCGGTATAAAAAGTAGCCTACGTAGCTATTTATCCAAATTTGTTCAGCCGTTAGAGTGGAACGGGAACAAACACACTTACATACTTACACTTATACACAAACTTTCGCATTTATAATATTAGTGTGATACAATACACGCTTCGATTTTTAATGTATGTAGGTATATCTGAGAATAGGTAAGGTAAATTTGTTGCCGTTAAATCGATTTACTGCTATTTATATGTAAGTCCAATTAGTTTTAAAATAATTAAAAAAAAAACAAATTGGATTATAAATGACGCAGATCTGAGGTAACAAAAAAAAAAAAAAAACAACGAGTCTCCTTTTTTTGGAAAGTCGGTTAAAAACCCCATTTTTATCAAAATCAAATATTGACACACAAGTACATACACAGTATGTTTACTTTGATTTGCATATGACCCAGGAATTTTTATGCACAAATATTCATAATGTCTTATGACTTAAGCCACACATGAAAGAATAGCGCAACTATTGGAACGTCTCAAAATTATGATACGACATGCTGTATTGTATATCAATCAAACAATACTTATAATTTGTGTAAGCATAGAAAAATTATACGTGTAGGTAAGTGAACTTAAATAACCTCCTTTTCCGCAGACGGGTAAAATATAACATATTATGTTCGTCAGATTTGATTATTTTTGAAAATGACGGTAAAACTGGGGCAATTTTTCTCATCTTTGAGGATGTTTGGTATCATTAGTACAGGGCAACCTAGTTAGGAGTTAGTGTTCAGACTTGTACCTACTCATCTTTATACTACATTTATATACATATATTTCTTAAAATAAGTACAAATAAGTTACTTTTGTACTTTTGTAATGTTGTGTGAACAATAAAGAGTTATCTTATCTTATCTTATTAGTAAGTAATAACTTTATTGGAAAAATAAAATAAGAGGGGCATGGCCGGGGTAAATGTCAATTTTAATGCTAAAAATATTTTCAGTAGCGTCCATTATTCAGGGAGGAAACATGGGAATACGTTTGTATGGAAAATCGTCGCCTAGCTGGCTCCTAAAGTAAGTTGAAACATAAAAATTGCTGAAATATGTTGGTGTCGCGATCCGTTATTAGGTAATATGAAATGACATCACCCGAGCAACAGACAGACGGACCTACATATAAGGACATTTTACACCTAGAAACCTAGTCGTAAAACGGACATAAAATATCTGTCGAATAAAAGTTAATTGAATGCATACTAAATCGGGACGGTTATAATATTACAATTGAATTCATCTTCTTCTTTCTTTCTTTAACAAATTATACAGGGTTATAAGGAAAGGGTATGCTAAGCCGAAAGGGGTTCATAGTACTCATGATTGTGAACAACTTTTACATGATACATTTTGTCATACATCGTCTATATATTTTGTCGAGTGTCGTTGGCATTTTTCTATGGAACAGCTGATTTTTATTTCTCGATTTCAGGGTTGGTCCCATAGTGTAAGTTGTTCATAATGATGAGTACTATGAGTCATTTTCGGCTTAGCATACCCTTTCCTTATAACCCTGTATGTAGACATTATATTATTGTTTTTATTATATTTTCGAAAGCCTGGGAACCTATTCCTGTGCGCTCGAGATTGTCTCGATCACTGCCTCTCTAATTTAGAATTTAATGGGAGTGGGAGTGACCGAGATAATCTCTAGCGCACAGGAATAAGATCCCAGGGGCGCTAGTCTCGACTGTTCGCTACAGCACTTTGCGACCGAATTCGGTCGCTATGACGCAAAAATTCTACAACGAACACGAATTGTTAACAAAAAAACGCAAACATTCGACTTTGAACACGAATTGTTAACGAAAAAACGCAAATATAGCATTGCTTTTTCGACCGAATTCGGTCGCAAAAAGCAAAATTCAATGTGCTGTATGTAATGTATCAGTGCTGTAGCGAAAAGTCGAGACTAGCGCCCCTGGGGAATGAACACTATTTAAAGACTTCATTTTCCTTCACTTGTTTATGTTAGGCACGTGTTTATATATTTACTTATTATGTAATACTTATTTATGATAATAATCTGTTTTACCATACGCTTTATCGCTCATCTTTAAATTATAAGAAAACGCGATACAGAGGCCGTGAAAGCGAGCAATGTTTTGTTGTCTTTTTTCTTAAACTTTTTGATTAATTCAGAGTTATTTTTAAATCTTTTTACGGTTTTATTTAGCTTGCCCTGTTTGTTTTTTCTTTGTTTGGGTCAAATTTAGTAATTGTTCTCTGATCAATATGTCTTAAAATTACAGATGTTCTGCTACATTTTTTCCCTGAACGAGTACGTGTTTTGCCATACCAATAAAAGTAACCAAACTGGCAAAGAATAACGCAATTTCTAGAGATGACACATGCCAAATAAGAACCTAATAGCTTATAGGATTTTCATAAATGTTGTAGGAGAGGATTATGGCCAGCGGTGGTCAATGAAAATCGGTAATATATGGAGCGCGTGGGCAAATGCCTACACAGTGTGGGCTTGAACAGGGCTGATTTGTAAAAACTACTTTTACTTATTGCTCAATGGAATTCTTGATCGGGCGATATGGCACTATCCATGCAAGCAAGTGCCAAAACAAGTGCAAGTACACGACATTGTATCTAATTACCTATAACACCGTTTGAGGGCGTAGCCGGTGTGAATTTACCAATGTACTTACTTATATTTGCTATTATTATTTCATTTATTTATTTTAATTCTTAAATTTAGGTTTTTTATAAAATTAATATAAAAAAATAAAAAATGCTATAAAAACCTAGATCTAGAGTCCCGCCGACAGCGAGGCAGGGCCCAAGCTACCGGCGGTTAGGGCTGCAGAGTGAGAAACCTCCTGACAATGCGCGCCGTGTCAAGGATGGCTGCCTTCTGTATCTGGCCCTTCACCCATATTATTATTATTATTATTTTTGTTTAAAATGTATAACAAATAGAAACTGACGTGTAACCAATGGTTATGAATAAATGATGTTGAGATTGATTGATTAAAGACAGAAGTATGAGAGGAGTCAAGAAATTCACATGTTTGTCTGAAGACAGAACCCACTGGCGAAGACTTAATGTGTCTGTACTCTGCCTAGACGTGGATCCTTAGAAAATGAAGAGACATAACTGAAAATATGTTTTCTAAGACGTAATTTGCAGGAGGCATTAATACACATGTACTGCTCATTCAAACAAAGAAATTTCTCCATATAAATTCCACACGCTTGACAGCAAGTTTGTTCAAACTCGAAATCTTATCTTATCCCTGCTATTCTAAACTAATGGCAGACCAAGTTATGCTATCTATGCTAGTGTTGCGCGGCATGTAGTTTGCCTACAATGAACAGTGAAGGCAAGTGGGGTATTATCATTCATTAACTGTACTTGTAGGATAGGAAATGAAGGCAGGTATGTGTATTGTACTAAGCGCATCGCATTGTGGGGCAGACGCGCATTTCAAGCGTAAAATAATACCACACTAGGTGTGGCCAAATGCTCTCTGATCATAAGGTTAAAAAGTTTAGGTAAACAAATAAACAAAATTAAGCTATAGGTGCACCATTATAAGATGTGCCATGATTTTGTAAAGCGAATGTTTGGGTATTATTGAGTTTAGGTATTTTATAGTTTTCGTTAGGTACCTTATTTTTTTTGCGAGGGGGAAATCTTTACAAGAAGCCTGACTGCTTTGGGGTGCAGCCGGGCTATGTGGGACTATACCCACTAACCCCCCCGCCGACCATGCCTTGGTGTTCGACCGAAGGCTCCGGAATCTCCAAGGGAACGCACCGGACCCTTCAGCACCACGCTTCAGTTCCTCCCGGGATAGCTAGCAGCTGTCCTGAGACACCTAAGCCTATAACAGCGTCAGCCACTCGACTATGTCGTCATTCCCGGGCTCGCTTTGGTATCTACCAAAGATCCCCACCTCGGACCCAGACCCCCCGAGCCCAGAGGTCCCCTTTTGTAGACTTTTACTACAGGCATGGGATACCGATGCCGTATTCTGGTGCCCCGGCATCAGGGCAAAACCTAGCCTAGCCTAGTGGGAGTTTTTTTCCTGAGCTTCGGATCTCTAAAATAAGCTATAGCTAGTGCTTAATTTAGCATTGAACGGAGTAATGTCATATTTATCCAAACTATATTTATTTAGGTAAAACTACAACTTTTACTTCAGGCAGGGGATACCGATGCCGTAGTGCCCCGGCATCAAGGCAATTTTTCGCTCATCGCGCGAAATTCAATTTTTTTTGCGTTTTTTGTCAATTACAGCTTAATCACTCGTCGTGGATTTATTGAAACCAATTTTGCGCCAATAAATAAGTCGTTCTAAGAAATTACGGGTAAAATGATCACCTACATAACATTGGTTTAGCTACAGATCTCAATAAGCTGATTTTCATCTTGGTTTTTTGTTTAGCGAAAAATGTAGCTACACTAGCTTTCAAATTGAATTTTTGGTTGCTGTAATGTCTTGAAACAATAAATTTATAATCGCAAAATTAGTTTTCATGGACCTACTATGAGTAATTAAGCTGAAATTGACAAAAAACGCAACAAAATTTGAATTTCGCGCGCTGAGCGAAACGATGCACCTTAAGTACCTGCTCGTTTTTTTTTCCACTTTTTTTTCGTAGTGGTAAGACTCTTTTACAGAGCCCGCCTGGGGCTATTTGTTTTATAAGATGTCGCTAGTTCTTCAAACTGCAATTGTTTCATACCTAATTAGATTAATATAATAATCCTTATAATCAATTATCTAATAATTATAGTCAACATATTTCATTTGACTTTTCGTGAGAATTCGCACAGTTTCCGGCACTTGATTTGACAAATTGTGTGCGTTAGACCCTGACATTTTATTAGCAGTAAATAATCATTGCCTTAGTTTTAGTATTTTACTATATATTTTTAACTCTTGAAGTACTTATTATATTATTTATATTGAATCTAAAAGTAGGTATACGTATATACTTCAATTTTGACATTTGTGTTTGTTTGTAATGTAGGTAGTTTGTCTAAAAAATTCACAACAACGTGCGAAATTCCTGTTGGTCGACCATTCCTAAATAAATAAGATTAGGTGGGACAGGAAAAAAAGACGTCGATTCTATTGCACTAATCTCTTAACTAAACTAACCTGCTATCACTAAAATGATCTGCAACATATGTATACGTAGATACCTAGTAGGTATATGTAAGTTTTTATGTTTAGATACTACCGAACGGTATTTCAAACATATAATTTCTGTCCAGCGAAAGGTTGTCTGGAAGAAATCACTTTAGGAGATAAGGCCGCCCTAATGTTTATTTTTAAGTTTAATTGTTTTTATTGTGTAATAATGTTATTTACTACTGTATTTTATTGAAACTTCTTAAAATTTTAATTGTGAGAATGAGATGGCAAATTTGATTGTACAGCTTGGTCAATGGTACAAGAGAATTGACACCAGGGACCCTATTCCTGTGCGTTCGAGAATATGTCGGTACTGTCTCTCTAATTTAGAATTTAATGGGAGTGAGAGTGACCGAGATAATCTCGAGCGCACAGGAATAGGGTCCCAGTGTGGATTCATTTTGGGTACTTAGATACCGTTGACATTGTTAATTTGTAGATTAATTTTCTGTTTTGACTACGATCTATTTTACAAGCAACTACTTATGTACCTAGTATATAATATAACTCCTTACGTCATTCTTATGCTGTTTTTTACCAAAATACTGATATTTACTTAAATCAAACAGTAACGCAATTAGGTTCTACTGATGCGTGGAAATAGAGTGCTGTAATGTAGCAAAATATACGTATACAATAACATCATAGTCTATTCTTCGAATGGTATAAAGATAACAATTTTCCTATAAAAACTACTCACACGCCACTGCTTTGCACGGTAAAAAACCATAACGGCATTACTTCACAATCTTTAACAGAACTCTTCATAACTGAGCTCTAAAATATAGAACAATGTTTGAGAATCGAGTCGGTTGCAAACTTTTTGTTCCAACTCCTAACATAAATTCTGCAAAGTAGCGTTACGTTATATCCACAGGTTATATCAGACCATTCTCAAGCTAAGTAAAAGTCGGATCTACCTGTTCAAATATAATGTACACAGGCTGTGCTACTTATTACGGCGTAGACAGACAACTGTTACATTCCTATTTCAAATCCAAAGGCACGGCACTGGCACAAAACGAATAAGAGAAAAGAAAAACTTTTAACATTGACACAAGAAAAAAGGAATTACTTTTTTAAGAAACACGAAAGGAGGTTGTATTTTACGAGTGTTGATTGAGGTTTGTTTTCACGCGGTCGGCGCTCGCGGAGGCCGGGCGAATACTGCCCATAGTTGTTTACGGTGCGAGAAATAAAGCAAAGATTCGACGGAGAGATGGTCTGATAGGCTGCACAGGACAGGTGGTAAAAGCCTCTGTGAGGATTTTTATTTTTTTTCTCCTAAGATGATTTTGGTGTCGCACGTCTTATGCATTTGCCAGTGTCAAGTATACATATATATTTTCAAGTTTTATTAAATATTATCAAACAAGTCATAGTCAAAGGCGAGCAGAGCAAGTCACGGCCAAGTCCAAGGCATGCCCCAGTAAAGTGGGGAAAACTTTACTAGATCCTTCTATGGAGTTTTGGAAACAAAATGAAAATTCACGTTTCACGACATTATACCATTCACTAACACTCGTGGATGTTCACAGACACTTAACGGGTAAAAATTCACCGTTTTTACACATTAACACTCGAAATAACACAAGTTTTGGAAAATAATAAAATGACGCGACATGAATTCTTCACGTTCCCGCCAAAACTCCTCTGTGAGGATTATGGCTAGATAATTTCTAATCATTTAAATATCGAATTTCCTCTCGAAACTTATGAATAAAAATGTAACATAGTGCCTCTTTCTTAGTTTTATATCCTTTGGCACACATTCGCTTTACTTATTTGGCAAAAAAAAAAGTGAAAAAGCCGCGTTGCTCTAAGTAAATACTAAATGGATGTTTTTCAGAACCATATATTTGGTACTTACATAAATCTTAGATTGTTATTTGATTTTACTAAGGTTAAAAATTTCACAAGTCTTGTATCACACTCATCACACTAATATTATGAATGAAAGTTTGTGTGTAAGTATGTTAGAGAGTCTTCTCCGTAATGCCTAAACGGAAATAGATGAAAAATCGTATGGAAGTAGCTTACGCAAAGCTAAGCGTATGCGTAGATTGAGGGGGAGGTCTATGTTTAGCGGTGGACGTCGTCCAGCTGACGATGATGATGATGATGTAGCTTATACCCTAGAATAACACTGAAGATACTTTTTATCCCAGAATAATATACGATTCCTATAGGATAGCGGGAAAAAATTCGGGGCTCTCCTAATAAAAAATAAGTATCTGATGTCTTCTCAATGGGGTTTTATAGTAAATTATCTCCATCTCCTTTATTCCTTAAATCTTTTTACCATCTCTTATCTCTTCCTATCAGAAAAAATATATTTATCACGCTTAGGTGACAGGTTGCAGATGTCAGAACCAATTTAAAATTAAACCAGGCATGTCACACAAATCGACCAGTGTACTTTTACCTATGTAATAGTATTTTAATATCTCATCTGCGCAAGCTAATCTTTGTCAGCCGCCGGTAGACGAGGCACCGCGTCCAGTCCGCACGTCGGACATTCCGAACGCAATCGTCCACCGGGGAAAGTACACTTTAGCATGCTTGGTGCTAAGGATGTACCGATAATCTGTATGATTTCATACTCTGTGCTGTTGGATTTATAAGGAGAATTCTGTGGCTGTTGGAATAGAGTTCGCATTTCAGACTTACTCGTACTTATACAGCTAAAGCATGTTTCTTTGGCGATGCTTAAGATGTACCTACTGGCTATCTTGTATGCAATAAAGCTGTTGTAGATTTTTCTAGGGTGTCAGGCATAGATGCAGTTGCGGTTCACTCAAATTCGCTCACGGAGTTGAGTTGGAACTTAAAACACATTTGCATACTTTATAGATTATTATATAATTTATTTCAGAAAAATATTTATTGCATACAGACTTTGAAAATATCAATTACTTAAATAACATTAAATAGTAAATAAATTAAAATAAACTCTAAGTAAAAATAATCATAAATATATATACAAATATATATACAATCTTTATAGATAAATTGTCGTATTTCTATAATAATACTAGGTTTTGGCTGCGGCTTTACTCGCGCTGTGAACAAAACAGCCTATGTCACTCAGGGCAAGTGAAACTTTCTGCCAGTGCAGGAATTTTCAGAATAAGTTCGGTAGTTCTAGAGATTACCTTCAGACAAACGAAATTAAGGTTTACTCTTTATAATATCAATAGATTAGATTAGATTAGCATAGATTATATGGGTAATATAGATTACGTGCATATATTCTTTTAATTCAGATACTTATGAAATATTATTTAAAGTAAGCCTTCAGGTTGCCTTTAAACTCTGATACTCACTCAGATTAAAAACACTTACCCCCGAATACTGAAACGTTTGTTAACTTTGACAACAGATTAATTCTAATACTGCCTTTGTCTGGCACTAAGCAAATGACAAAGGCAGCAATAGACTTAATCTGTCATCAAAGTTAACAAACATTTCAGTATTCGGGGGTTAGTTACGATTTGCAAAGTTATAAATAATTTTAAAATGCGTGTTTGTCTTTTGTATCACCATACATTCAAAAGACATAAACGCGCGTCAGTCTTACTTGTCATCGATTTTTAATATTTATTAGGTATACAAATGCTATACTGTACGGTATACGTCCTGGATAGGTATCTCGATCGTTTCCAACAAACGAAATACTTTGATATGGAACTTAAGCCACTAGACATCATCATAATAAGCCACAAGATGTCCACTGCTGAACCTGTGGCCCTTAAACGCCACACTGAACGACAAGGTGCCATTTCCATCGACTGTATTCTTTGGACTGTACAGTATTGCCAAATTTTAAATTTTCCCTATTCTATAGGGAGAATTTAACAACAATTTATTATCATCAATTCAATATGGAACTATATTGGTAAATTTAATTTGAGGAGGGTTTGCTGTTGATTACGCAAGTTTAATGAAAATAAAATTATTCGTTGGTTAATTATAGATTCTCAAATAATTATTAAAATTGACGCTACTGCTAATAATGACGACATTCACAATGTCGTCAGTCCACCTAATGGGACGCCTACTTACGCTGCTTACGTCTTCCGATTTCTCGTCAACACTCAAGAACCTTTCTTCCCTATCGGCCTTGCCACTTCAGATTACAACCCCTGCAAGCTAGTCGAGAATCGACATCAATCCAAGGTAATGGAAGTCATTATATTCAACGCCTCTTGAAATAGTTGTAAAAATAGTAGTAAGTAAATACTGCAAAACAAATAAAAAATTACATTATTCAATAAATTATTATATCTGTCTTATGTATTATTATTATATATTATGTTCTGTGTTACCGTGTTATTAACTAAATTACCGAAATCTTTTGTGTTACTAAAAATACGTAAACAACCGAACGAAATACTTACTGAAATTTCCGAAATAATAATACTTCAGCTGCTGAAGTAATATTACTCTACCAACTAAAATAATGATTTCACGAAAAATACTGTACGTCGATTTTATCGTAAATGGCGCCTACATTTTATAAACTTTCGGTGCTTGTTAAACTGCTGCAGCATACACAAATACAGACTATTCCGATTGATATAAGACTTTTCAAAAATAATAAAAGGTGCTTATTTGATTTGCTATGTTGTGTTACAGTTAGGTACTTTTTAGCGCTTCGCCGGCCACTGCCTCAGCACGCTCGCTCGGCTGCCATGTTGTTTGTCGCAGTTCAAATTTAACCTTACCTATTGTTCGGGGCTATCATATTATTAAGATGGTTACTTTTTAGCGCCGTGGCATGCTCGCTTCGTTCGCTCGGCTCGCGCGTTTTTTTTTTAGCTGTTCAAACTTAGCTTATCCTACTGTTTGGGGCATAATATTATCTTACAGTTACTTTTAAGCACTTCGCAGGTTGCTAATGCGGCATGCTCGCTTATTTCTTTCGGCTCGCGCGTTTTTTTTTTAGCTGTTCAAACTTAGCTTATCCTACTGTTTGGGGCATAATATTATCTTACAGTTACTTTTAAGCACTTCGCAGGTTGCTAATGCGGCATGCTCGCTTATTTCTTTCGGCTCGCGCGTTTTTTTTTTAGCTGTTCAAACTTAGCTTAACCTACTGTTCGGGGCATAATATTATCTTACAGTTACTTTTAAGCACTTCGCATGTTGCTAATGCGGCATGCTCGCTTATTTCTTTCGGCTCGCGCGTTTTTTTTTTAGCTGTTCAAACTTAGCTTAACCTACTGTTCGGGGCATAATATTATCTTACAGTTACTTTTAAGCACTTCGCAGGTTGCTAATGCGGCATGCTCGCTTATTTCTTTCGGCTCGCGCGTTTTTTTTTTAGCTGTTCAAACTTAGCTTAACCTACTGTTCGGGGCATAATATTATCTTACAGTTACTTTTTAGCGCTTCGCGGGCTGCTGATGCGGCATGCTCGCTTCGCTCGCTCGGCTCGCACGTTGTTTTTGTTTGTAGCAATTCAAACATAACCTAAATTAATGTTCGGTTAGTTATTTTCATTAAAATAGAAAGTCAAAAAAGTAATTCTATAACCAATAGCGTCAATTAAGCTGGTTTGTGCTATACATTACAAAACACATTTTTTTTTTGGTTTGGGTGTTTCGCAAAGTGAGTATTTTATTCGGAAGTTTAGTATATTATTTGGAAATAATGTTTTTAATTAGCATGATGATAATTTAAATGAAGTTTGGTTTGTTTAAAATGCATAATATTTTCGTTCAATATTGTGTTTATTTCTAGGCAACAAATTTTAATGCAGGTAGCTTATAGCTTACCATAGTTAGTTGCAATGTAATTGAACCAATATTATTTCCCATAAATAATATAGGTCGATGGCGTATACATATATAAATCACTGGCGTAGTTTATCATCATGACTTGGGATGAACATACACCACGCCATGTCTGTCCATGTCTTTTATTTGTACAACTGGGAAAATGGGCGTAGAAAAAAAGCCTGTACTTGTAAAAAACTTTTATTTATTTGAGAGCTGCCTGTCTTTGTATTTATTCAATGCATAACTTAAATTACTTAAAAATAATTCAAAACAACAGAAATGTACAAGAGCAAATGTACAATTCATCTCCTGGGTACATTGTGGTTTCTGAAGTCCAGCTGATTGCGGCAACATTATTGACAGGAGTTTTCCTGACAATAAAAGGAAATTGGTGCCTGCTTAGTAGTTTTTACAATACGTGGTTTTTGTATTCCTATATCTATTCATACAACTAAATTAATCGAAATTTTTTATAGTAATTGCATGTCCACATTAGGGTAATTTCGAGCATTTTACCACCTCTTTATAGTAGAGGCGGAGTACAATCTGAAAACATTTGTAGCAAATACTTACACAATGCTATCTCACTCTCTCCGATGACTTAAAAAGAGAGAGCGGACACTATGATCTGTCCTATCTTTTTCTCCGATACGACATCTTAAAAGACACCGAGACAACAAGATAGAAAATTAAAAAAATATATTTGCAATATCATTCTTTTATATTAGAAGTGCCAACTAGAAAGAACTAAGCTCGGTTTCCTGCTCATTAATGATGAGAATGTGGACGCAGCTTTATTATCGAATCTACACGTTTATACAACGTCTTGGATTAGCAACCACTGGTGTGTTTACGAACACAAACGATCAATGATAATCATTAAGCATTCTGTATAATAGAGGTGACACCGCGTTATATTGCAATGTCCCATTTAAAATGGGCACTTCAGTCACTCAAAAATAACGTTTAGGTTCCGTACCTCAAAAGGAAAAAAAATTAACCCTTATAAAATCAATTTGTTGTCTATCTGTCTGTCTGTCCGTCAAGACCCCTTTTCTTAGGAGTGCGTGGAGATATCAAGTTGAAACGATCCATACGAATCAATACGTAATAAGTTTTTTAAGAGTGTATTTCGAGAGAAAGATAGCGCTATACACTTTCACGCGCACATGAAAAGAGACCGCTATAGTGCGCGCTAGTCAAAAAAACAGATAATTGCTAATTAAGTACATCTAAGCCACGAAATCGATAGAATTTCTGTTCTATGCAACCTAGATATTATTATTACCCCATTATTAGTGTAATAATCACTTCAATATACACTAGGAACCCCAGAGCAGAGTGACCACAATTAAATGGGACATCGCAATATAATGCGGCGTCACCTTTATTCTAAAATGCAACTAATATTATAAATGCGAATTTAACTCTGTCTCTCTCTGTCAATCTGTCTCTATTTCTTTCTATTTCTCCGTCTCTTTGTCTGGGTGTTTGTAGCGATATCACGGCTAAGCGGCTGAACGGATCGACCTGAATTTTTGCATAGATGTAGCTTAAAGGTAGGAGACGGTCATGAGCTACTTTTTTTTGCAGGTCCATGCGAACGAAGTCGCGGGTAACAGCTAGCTAATAGTAGCCACTGTTTATGTTACAAGCTTACAAGTGCTCTCTCATCTACCCCTATTCTCGAAAGCTGAGATCCAATCTCGTCTCGAAAAAAAAGGCCAACTTCGAGATTTCTTATTCTCGACGCTATTTTCGCGATATTCACGATGGCTACGTGAGAGATACATGGAGTAGTCGGAGGCAATTGAGACGAGAGACAGCCGAGATTGGAATCTCGAAATCGACATCAATTTGTCATATCTCACTGATGAGAAATAGAGAGAGAGAAACGAGACATAATTATTTTGGCTAAACACAGTACGTTTTTGAATAATATCGCGTATTTTCTACATTCGAGAACAGTGCGAAGGCTGGTTAGGGAGATTCATCTCGAACTGGGGCAGGGTGACGCGGTCCTTTTTTCGCTTCACGAAATCCGTGCCCAAGAACTGTAAGAAAAAGATATTATTGTAACTTTTAAACTTTCGCGATTTGAACACATAATTTATAATTTTATATCTAGTTTTTATCTTTAAAAAATTTAACCGTTCCTGTAGAGTAGCGGGTGAAACCGCGAGGCGCAGCTAGTTTATTTATATAATATCCTCGGGGTATCTGAACGAGTATGTACTTTTACAGTAACAAAAGTGTAGTGAACTGTCTGATATGTTATACACGCAAAAAACTGGAACGGGTGAGACATACAGTTCATATTATGAACCACTAGATGCGCCCCGCGGTTTCACCCGCAATTTTACGTAAACCGAATATTTTTCTGGGATAAAAAGAAGCATATATGTTAATCCAGGGTGTAAGCTACCTCCATACCAAATTTTATTCAAATCTGTTCAGCAGTTACAGAGTTGAACGGGAACAAACACACTTACATTCTTACCTACTTACATATTTACATACTTACAAACTTACACACAAACTTTCGCATTTATAATATTAGTGTGATACCGATCAATGTGCAATGACCCCAAAATATATAAATCATTCAATATCACTGGCAACACAAATACTTTTTTAATTGTTAATACAATTGCTATATCGTAGAATATTCAGATTATTTGTAAATAAAATTTATTGATAGTGATAAGGGATTGATCAATGACTCTAGGTGCTGTCAGGTTAAAGACCTGGATCCGTACCGTGATTTCATCCTGCCCTTAGGTTTTAGCGCAGTAGGTATTTGAAAATTGTATATATGTCGCTCTGCTCCTCGTGCGTGAGAGAGTAACAGGCTGTGAGTTACCATTATTTTTAATGAAATTATATTTTTCGGGGAAGCTGTTTTCACCCCTAAATCTTTGTTTTGTTTTTAAACTTATACGTTATGTTATGTCTTATGTTGATACTAACCATAAGCGCAGCGACGATGGTTCCTAAGACGTAGCCAGCGAGCACGTCGCTCCAGTGGTGCCTGTAGTCCGATACTCGAGAGAGAGCCGTGTACCAGCTCAGCATCAAGACACCGAACTGGATAACGTGGCGTAGGATGCGAGTGCCGCGCCATATCATACGGCGTTCTAGGTATAGCTGGAAATTATTAGCTTGTAAGAACTAGGGGTTGAATCCCATACAACTCGCATCTACTGGTTTATAAGGAAAGGTCATGCTAAGCCGAAAAGAGCTCATAGTACTCATCATTGTGAACAACTTTTACTATGGGACCAACCCTGAAATCGTGATAAAAATATCAGCTGCTCCATAGAAAAATGTCAATGACATTCGGCAAAATGTATGGAACAGCTGATTATTTTTGGGTTGGTGCCATAGTAAAAGTTGTTCATAATAATGAGTACTATAAGCCCTTTTCGGCTTAGCATACCCTTTGCTTATAACCCTGTATAAAGTAAACAACATAATTTTTAAAAACCGACGTCATCAGAACCATTTATTTAAATTTGCTTCGTCTTTCGCTTGATTGCTGCTGATTCTGTTGATCTATTGACAGATCTCGTCTAGTTTAAAAGTTTTAGCTCAACCAGTTACACTAAAAAAAACTCCATTCATCAAATACTTACAGCTAGGTAGATCATAGTGAAAGCAGCCCAGGAGGAGTGACCGCTTAGGAAAGACTTCCTCATGTTGGAGATCTTATCGACCTGATCTCCAGTGCAGGTGAACTCGTGGGACTCGATGTAGCGGCCCTGCCAATCTGATTGGTTGCAGTTCACTGATGGTTTGCATAGCTGGAAGAAAATATGTGGTCATATTAGGAAAAATCAGGACCAGGCTTCCGTACAAACTAACTTTATAGTTGAAAAAAAATATCTCCAATACGTCGATATACGTCAAGGCCGTTTCTTCAACTATAAATTCAAGCTTGTAATCGCAATACATTTTTTGCATTCGTGTGAAGAACATGGATGTTCGTTCTATGTATTCTATGTATGTATTTCCAAAAATATATATATTTATGTATTTTATCAATTATCTGATTCCCATAGTACAAGCTTGCTTAGTTTGGGTCTAGATGGCGCTGTGTGTAAAAAAGTCCACCAATATATATATTTATTTGTTATAACTAAAAATTAATGATTTTCAAATTTATTCCTTTACTTGGGCTTTGTGTTCTCGCTTATTGTCAAATTTCATGATTCTATGTCAACGGGAAGTACCTTATAGGTGTCAAAATATGCGGCAAATGGCCGTATTTTTTATTGCGTTGAAGTCAAGAAAAACAAGCTTCTAAGTGAAGCTTGTTTTTCTATTGCTCCAAGGGACCGTAGACCTATAAATATTTGATATTTATTATATAGCTAAATTATAATCTAATCTCAAATATACAAACTGAAACTAAAACTAGAAACAAAATTAAAATAAATACTTAAATAAATTTAATCTAAAATATCTACAAATAAAAAACCGCATATAGGTCGCTGTCTGCGGGTAAGGTGCCCAAAAAGATATTTGATATTAATTGCAACATGACCGCCACGCGTTCATGAGAAAAGTGTCTTGACAGACGGACAGATGGACTGACGGCCAACCAAAGGTTCCCTTTTTCCTTTTGAGGTACGGAACCCTAAAGACAGTCTGTTATAAGGCTATGGCATATTTTTAAAGCAAATTCATTTTACCATTGTATGTTTTGCCAAAAAAGAAGAACAATATTTTCAGTGTGTTTTCTTTTTCCTGCGCCAAAAAATTTTTACATGACAATTGCTATAAAACATGGGCAATGGCATTAATAAGGTAACTGACTGTTTTATTTTTATTTCATCTCTTTAATACTTTTGATAATCTGTGAAATAGATCTGTCTATTTTTAAGCTTTCCTTGAGTAGTTAAACAACACTTCACATAGAAATGATGAAATATGCCCTAATCTTGTTGCTAACGGTAATATTGTTTTAGAATACATTTTATCTCTGTGATAAAAATAAATTTATGTCAATCACAAGTCGGCTATCAGACATATGATAACTGACGAGTTTCCGTAAATAACTCTAATTATAAATTGTCTCTTATGTGAGAAAACATAAATGAGCTTATCAAGAACTTTCCGATATCACGTTTCCTATTCTATTATCCTATTATATCTATTTCCTCCTATTCGGTATGTTGAAACTGAGACTTTTTTTAGGTCCTCATCCTAGGTCATCATCATCATCTTCAGCCATAAGACGTCCACTGCTGAACATAGGGCTCCCCTTAGAGCGCGACAACGACCGACAACGGGCCATTTGCATCCACCCACCCGCGACTTTCACAATGTCGTCGGTCCACCTAGTGGGGGGCTTACCTACGCTACGTCTTCCGGTTCATGGTCGCCACACAAGAACTTTTCTTCCCCACCAGCTATCGATTCCTCGAGCGATGTGGCCTGCCCATAGCCACTTCAGCTTGCAAACTCTGAAAGCTATGTCGGCGACTTTGGTTCTTCGACGAATTTCCTCGTTCTGGATTTTATCGCGCAGAGAAACTCCGAGGCCTAGGTATTTGACCACAATTCACCTGCAGGCCTAGCATGTCCACGGCAACAAAATCTTTTCTACCCTTTCTGTAGCGAGGCAAATCACTAGGCTATACTTTATGCCAGCGACCGAAGGCCGTGCTCTGTTACTTTAAGGAGCTCGGCTGGTTTGGGTAGGCTGGCAGCGGGGTAAATGCACAAAAGATCCTTAGCGCGATGTCAGTGCAGGTCATATCACTCCCAGTTACCATTAGAATTAGGCAACTTACGTCGTACTATCCTCCTGTCCAGTATATGGGAACAAAACTTACATCAAAGAAATGCGGCCGGTTCCTTCCAATGGTATTCTTGGCGATTTCAGTGGCCAGTTCGGTGAAGCAAGCGCCGATCGCGAAGGATGCGCAGACGCAGTAGAAGCCTCGCAACCACGCGGGGAGACGTACACCGAACACGCGCGCGTCTTCGCGCTCCTTGCGCAGGAGTGCCCATTCGCAAACTAGGACCTGGAAGGACGAAAAAAATTGTGAGTACAAACCTATTAATAAAAGTCGTCACACAGTGGGTTCCAGATGGAAAATGCAACCAGGTAAGGACTAGAAAACACTTGCGAGTCTATCTTGATGCTTTCCGGGAGGGTTGGCAGGCATGCAGTAATGGTGGACGGAAGTGGAACAGACAGATCTTTGCCCAGCCATGGGACAGCAAAGGTTAGAAAAATTATATTCAAAATAGAAGTAACTATTTTTTTTTTACTGGTAAAGTAGTTTTATTAACTAAATTAAATACATACAAATGACCTTAAATAAGTACATAGCCTACTACATAAAACGGACATATGGAGGAGACAGTTGAAGGTTTAAAGATAAAGATCGCGCGTGTGTCAGGCCTTCCTTTTGATTTTTGCAGCTGAAATTGCTTATTTGCAGTTCGGGCCGGTACCGAGTAGCCGTTCGGGCCGATACCGAGTTGCTCAATGCTCATACCCAAGCCGAGTACAACCAAGACCTAAAAAGCTTGCAAGTTTGTTTCGAGATTATTGAATGAAAGTACAGCGAACAAACATTAGGTAAAATAAGTATGGGTGGAATTTTACCTCTTTGAGAATAACTTTTTGAGATTGATTTTTAAATAATTTTTCTCCCTTTTCAGTAAGGGCAGTAACATTATTTTTTTCGTCTGATAAATATTACTCAAATTAAACACCAATACATGCTTAACTTGAGGAATTCTGTATTATTAAAATAAATAAATGAAATTTGTATCCATGTTTTTTTATAGAGAGCAAGCTGGAGGGAATAAAACCAATAGGCAACATCGCGCAGAAGGACGGAAGAAATCCATATAACCTTTGTATGTATGTACCTTTTGTTAAATGATACTCAAATTCAAAATATGCGTTATGTCAACTGATCCCGCGGAGTTTTGGCGGGAACGTGAAGAAGTCATATCGCGTCATTTTCTATTATTTTCTATAACTTGTGTTATTTCGATTGTTAATGTGTAAAAACGGTGAATTTTTACCCGTTAAGTGTTCGTGAACATGCACGAGTGTTGGTGAATGGTATAATGTCGTGAAACGTGAATTTTTGTGTTGTTTCCAAAACTCCATAGAAGGCTCTAGTAAAGTTTTCACCATTTTACTGGGGCATGACTTGGACTTGACCGTGACTTGCTTTGCTCGCCTTTCACTGTGACTATGACTTGTGTGATAGTATTTAACAAAACTTGAAAATATATATGTATACTTGACACTGGCAAATGCATAAGACGTGCGACGCCAAAATCCTCTTAGGAGGAAAGAGAAAAAAAAAACTGATTCCGCGGGTTCAGTTGACGTAAGAGCCTTCAGGACGATCATTTCGCTCACCTTACTCTTGCCTGTAACCAAAGCTATAACAGTGCCACCCAGAATGTTGAACTTCAACAGTTCAAAACCCTGCGCGGTAATGCACTGCACTCGAGATATGAGATATTTATATAATTATAATATGTTTCTCAAAGACATAAAGGGGTAGACACCTAATCAGCAAATCAAACTATCTTGAAATAAAGTACACCAGATTGACGTACCTGTCAAATAAAAATTAAGAGCTCCATACAGTTGTCATTCTCATCTCATACTGATAAAATCTCATAATAATGAGACAAAAAATGGTAAACTATACAAAAATATCATGCCAAAATTACAAGGATTCACAGGAATCAAAGAACACCACTGCCACATCCATCTTTAAGTCCTGAAATATACTTTAATAGGATATAAAATTATTGAATAATGTAAACAGAATAGTCGCTATGACAACGTTTAGGGATGTCAATCGAATTTCGGTTAGTCCAAAAATCGATTATTAAATGAAAAATATTTTTTTGATATATCATGATTGAGGATTGTTTCTTGTACTGTAAAGAAGACCGGCGACGGTCATTGACGCAGCCCTTTGATAATTTTATTCGTCGATTAGCAACTGACAATCACTTCAATCGGATTAAAACACGATTAATTGGCTGCATCATCATTATCAGCCAAATAAGACATCCACTGCTGGACAAAGGCATCCCCTTAGAAAGGTACGATCAAACACGTAAATATTGAGAATGCTCCATCGCCTCTAGTTTTTTTTTTAAGAGTCTGAACGATAAGGGATTCACGTGGAATTTATTTGACTATATACTTGGTCCAAAAATAATCAACGGTTTAATCGAAGTTCGTTTTTTTTTTGTCCGATTGAAGAATCTAATACGAGATCGGTTCGAATCGGTTCGTATACGATTTTTTTCTGCAAGAATTGATCCCTAAGACAAAATGAACTGTAGTATTGCCAGATATTTTTGTAATTTCCCAACTTTGTTTAGGTTTCCTAGAGACTCAGATATATGTAGCTAAACTTTTGATAAAAATAGTTCGGCAAAGTAGAGATGAATATTGGCGGGAACCTATTAAGGTTTCCACCAATATTAATTTGCTTATAATACATAATTTTCATAATTTTGCCTAAAAAACGTGTCGGCGCATAATTATCAACAACAAATAGAAATGTTTCACCAATCCCTATCCAACAACTTAACTTAAAACCGTACGGAAACCTACAATGAGCGTGTCACGATATGATACAATTGTATTGCAATTTTATTAGAAATAAAATTTTATACCTTCCTAAGAATGTAAGAATGTAAATTTGTCTAGTGTGGTTGTGGGTTTTTGGGTCTGCAAGTAATATGCACATTCTCTTAGGTTTTCACCGTCACATGCGTGTTACTTGAGGTTGCAGAATAGTCAGGCAGTTTCAAAAAAGATAAATCCGCTAATAAGCGAAAGTTGCGTATGCGTTTATTTGCAAATTTAGAGGATTCCATTTCCATCGTAATAAATTGAAATTAAAAACTTAACATTATTTAACTTAACAATAATGTGGATGATAAAAAAAAAAAGTATAAGAGCCTATTTAAGAACCACTGTGATACAACCTAAATCAAAATATCACTCACAGTATACACTCCAATCAAAATTTATTTACCCGACCAAATAGGGTAATCACTTTTTAATGGAAAGCCTCAAATGTCATGACAAAAAAGACTGTCAAAAATTATAAGCCATTTCAAAATCGTGTTTGTATGGAGACTATCCTTCTGGACCTTATTTATAAGGAGAATTCTGTGATGTTTCTCTCTGTGCCCAATATTTTTTACTGCGACAAATTTGATATTTGTCATCGAAAATTAATGTCAATGTCAATAATTTATATACATATTCACTAAACTCAAACCTAAAAATTGTGAACTAAAAATTACATTATACGTTAGCAAAAATGCATTTAAAAATTCTAAATCGACAAATGCACAGAAGAGAAAAAATATATCTTTCTCTTTTCTGTGGTCAAATGCAATAATACAACGTAATAATGATTATGTGTTAATGCATAATTCGAATTAGGTAGAATAATACCTACTTATGCTGGGGTTTTCACCTTAACTTAAGATAACTATCACTTGTTATTTCGTCATCTGATGATCACGCGTGTCCAGTTTGTTATTCTTAAAATAATTACTTTTATGTTTGCGCCTACTGGATACGACTTTGGATTTTAAGTCACGCAGATCTGTTTCTTAACGATGCCCGCGACTTAGCTCGGCATTCGACCTCGTTACAAACCTTGTCCTTACAATTATGAACACAATACAAAAGAAATCAAACAAATCGGTCCAGCCGATCAAGTGATGCTCCGTTATACATGTGGCAATTGAATTTTATGTAAATAAATTTGTGAATTTATAACGAATATATTTTTGACACTAAGAATGAATTATCATAGATAGATATATAGCATAGGTAGATGAATTATCCAATAATAATATTCGAAATTCGCTAACTTTATTACTACTACTATATCAGCCTTTAAACATCCCACTGCTGGGATATCAGCCTACCCTCGAAGGGTGATTAGGCCATATCCGCCAACCCGCAGTGCCCACTGCGGGTTGCGGGTTGCACTTGCGGGTTCACATACGCCATCGAATTTCTTCTCCGGAAATATGCAGGTTTCCTCACGATGTTTTCCTTCACCGTAAAGCCAGTGGTATATATCCGTACGTAAGTTCTAAAGAACTCATTGGTACGGGCCCGCCCGGGTTCGAACCCGCTACCTCACGAACGTGAGGCGAGCGTTTCTCCCACTGAGCTACCACGACATTATTACTACTACCAAAGAAAATTTCATCTATTATAGTATATCTATCTACCATAGAGCAATTATACTAAGAGTACTAATATCCATAGAAAGATGCGTAACTCGATTGTTGTACTGTTAAGGACGTACGATGTAGTTAGTGACATGATCGTCACAATTTCTTTTTGACTTGAAATAGAAACCTAAGCTATCTCATTCGCGAAGAAGAAGAAAAACACGCTACTTGTTATGGATGTTTTCGCTTTAATAATATGGGTAAAATTATTATTTTTATATTTTATTTGCGATTTATACAATACAATTTAGTACATCATAAAAATAATGTAGAATATCATCTATTGTTTCAAACAATAAAGGTATTAAACGAATAAATATGTTTTAACAAACAAAAAAATAAAAATAAAATATGTATTTCCATGGCAGAGAACTTGATACATCGACCAAAACAGATTTAAGAAGAATAGATCTCAACAAAGACCTATAAAAAGCTCACAAAGGAACGGAAACATTCCATTAAATTCTTTGACTGAGGAATCAGTATTTCCGGCGGACGAATTGACGTGCATACAAGTATTTACTTGCTTACCGCGTCTGCTGAGGAGTTTGGGTCCATAGAGGTCTAAAACTAGTGTCCGACCCCCACCCTTGCTGGTACTATAAATAAACGATTATCTGTGAAACCATACAATCGACACTTGCAGTAGCCAGTATTATTTGCTACCCAATAGACATTGAATGCTGCTCGCAGGCGTCCAAAGACTGGGCGTAGAATGTTATTCGCTGATCTGTTGAGACCGACTACAGTCGAGATACGAAATCAAAGACTACTATACCAACAAAAACATTTTTCTTGATATTCATATATACATTGGTCAGTCATTCAGATTCTTGTTACAATTTATTTTTATTTTATTTCTATTGCAAATAAGTCCGCTTTTGACCACCAACACGCCTGTTGGTAAACGATAGCTCTGGCCTTCAAAGGCCCTAGAAAAATACACTGCAATGCCAAGTGCAAAGTAACGTAAACTGCAACAAATTAACTTTGCGGATATTCCCAATTGCACTTATTAGTGTCCCCTCAGTCTACGTTGAAGAGTCTTCCGGATTTGCGTAGAAGAGTACAACGTAGACTGTGGGGACACTAAAATTTCCACGACTGAAGCTAACGTCATGGCTTACATATCTCAATTATAAAAAAATTACAATGGTGAACACTAGAACCAATCTACGTAAACGAACAAGCCATTTTCTAGGAATCAACGCACATATCAAACCGATTATGATAGAGACGTGTAATTTAGCCCCAATATTCCTCAAATGGTCTAGGTCAGGGGTCTCCAAACTACGGCTCGCGGGCCAAATCCGGCCCGCCACTGCCATCGATCCGGCCCGCGACAGCTTAAGACTAGTGTCATCAATCTGGCCCACGACAGCCAATGTTTTACTGTTATTATTATAGCTGTGATAAATTGAATGGAAGAGAATGAAAACACAGAATAATAATTGATGTTTGCTTAGGTGGGCAGAAAAATTAAAATTGTTATGGCCCTTGCAACATACCGAAAAAAATATTATGGCCCCAAGGCTTCAAAATTTGGAGACCCCTGGTCTAGATGAACAATAAGAACAGGTTTTGCGAAATTTCATCTCTAGTGGCGAAATGAAACAGTTTGTATGGAAATAAAATCTTTTTTCATGCTAAGCTAACGAAACTCGGTTTGTGTATTAAGCATTAAAAAAAAGAAAGGCATATCTCAGGATCTTTTTGAGGACACCAAAAAACTGAGACAGGCAGCAGCGTTCTTTTTAGTAAACGGTAAGCGTTCTGCAACCTCCAAGCCGCCTGCCAAGCGAAGGGATTATGACAACTCTCCAAAAGCCTCTCCGGCTTTTAAACTATTTCAGCTTCGCTCTTAAAGGCTGCTGAGCGTGGTTTTAGGAACGTCCTCTATCGGAAAGGAAATAATATAGATGACAAAGAAAAACTAAAAAAGAAGGCAAGGTTGGTTACTCATTACGTTACTGAATTGCAAATTTACAGTCAAACTGCAAAACCAATATTTTATGGAGTACTTATTGGTACCTATCCAGTATTACTAACTTACCTAATCTAATCAACATTTCAACTTTATTATTAAAGATGACATAACTAGTGTATTGATCTATGCAAATTGCAAACGTGTTATAGGCGTGGCAAGTCTCTTAACCGCCAGATATTTTAAGGCACTCGCATATTGGACCCACTCAACACTAACTCAGAGTTTTGGCGTCAACGTGGAAAAATCATGTCACTGCTTTGCAATATTTTTGTGTTCTTTTTAGGGTTCCGTAGTACTACAAGGAACCCTTATAATTTCGTCATGTCTGTCTGTCTGTCCGTCCGTCTGTCTGTCAGAATCCTTTACAGCCTTATAACTTTTAAAGTTATAAACTTACATGCATGAAATTTTGCACAACGATAGTCTAAGTATAGAGCTACAGTTTCAAAAAATAAAAAAAGGTTTTTTTTTATTTAAATAAGGGTAGCTCCCATACATGTAAAGAGGGGGTAAAAAAATAAATTCGCTGCACCCCATCATGTTGGGTGTCGTTGAATAGGTATTTGTAAGGTGACAAGGTAAAAGACAACACAATTAAAAAAACATAATTTTATATTAATGGGGTGGCTGTAATACATGTAAAGTGGGGATTAAAAAAAATGCAAAGTTTAGAGGTATTTATGGTATTTGACCATTGGCCATTGACTATACAAAGTACGGCCGATTGTTAGGCCCGCTGCCGTCTTATGCGGCGTGAACGTACATTAATAAGACAAATAAATAAAATCCGGAACGAGGATATTTGCCGAAGAACCAAAGCCACCGATATAGCTTTCAGAGTTTGCAAGCTGAAGAGGCAATGGGCAAGCCATATCACTCGAAGAACCGATAACTGATGCGGAAGAGAGGTTCTTGATTGACGATATCGCACAGAAAGGCGCGTGAATAATGTAAACCAGGCTAAGACCGCCAATCATGATACTGGGTTGGATCGCTCACAGGATTCAGTGCATTCCAGTGCCTGTACACGTTATTCCAGTAGCATTCAAGCGCTGGGTTCGGAACTCTGGATTGGAATGCTATTGGAATAATGTAAGCCGGGCTTAATAATAATTTGGTACTCACAAACACAAAAGGCAGTGCAATGCCGACCGTCCTCAGCATGAGAACCGTTACGGTGTCCTCCTTGTAGGGGAACATGAGGCTCTCGTCGCCGCAGAAGAAACCTCGCTGGAACGGCTGCCAGAGTAGGTTGATAGCGGTCAGGCTGATGGCCACTGAAACAACGACACTATACTTGATTTTTGTCATGAAAAAGTCATGTCGCGACATTGTAAATATTATTTTCCAAAACTTGTTTTATTTCAAGAGTTAATTTATAAACACGTTTTTTTTTCTTTTTTTCATGTACGTGAACGTGCACGAGACATGGTGAATAGTATAATGTCGGGAAACGTGACTTTTGTGTTGTTTCCAAAACTCTATAGAAAACTCTAGTTAACTCTCCACCAATTTACTGGGGTATGACATGGACTTGACCGTGACTTATTTAAATTGACTTAAGACTTGTTTTAATTGTGAAATATTTTTCTTCACTTGATATTATAAGACTTGGCCATAATACAGGAGGGAAAAAATACCAATACTATAGTACTGGTAGTTATGACGCTGATTACAGTTCAATGAGCTGCAGATTTTCAGTCAAATGTATACTTGCAATGTTTTCGATTTTCGCGGTTGTTTACTACATTAGTATTCAGGAGAACACAAGAAACAAAAAAAATCTTGTTAAACATCCCGTGATTGCTAAATTAAGAGGGTATTTCGAAAGACAGATAGCGCTATAAACTTTAGCGCGCAGATGAAAAGAGATGGCTTAAGCGCGCGCTAGTCAAAAAACCAGATAATTATGCTAATTACATCTAGACCAGGAAGTCAATCGATTCTGTGCCATGCAAACCTAGATATAATTATTACCTAACTATTAGTGTAATAATAATTTGAATATATAACTAGGGGTTCCGAGCGCCAGCGATAAATTTTTGTAAATCGAAGTCAAGGATTATCTACAATAACATGGGCCACAAAGTAGAATTTTGGCGGTAACGTGAAGAATTCATGTCGTGTCATTTTATAATTTTTTTAAACTTGTGTTATTTTGAGTGTTAATGTGTAAAAACGGTGAATTTGTACCCGTTAAGTGTTCGTGTACATGCACGAGTGTTGGCGAATAGTATAATGTCGTGGAACGTGAATTTTCGTGTTGTTTCCAAAACTCCATAGAAGGCTCTAGTAAAGTTTTCACCACTTTACTGGGGCATGACTTGGACTTGACCGTGACTTGCTTTGTTCGACTTTGACCGTGACTATGACTTGTTTGATAATATCTAACAAAACTTGAAAATATATATGTATACTTGACGCTGGCAAATGCATAAGACGTGCGACGCCAAAATCCTCTTAGGAGGAAAGATAAAAAAAAAAGGATTGTTTGCTCACGTAACTTGGGACCGCCTTGCGGCACATCGCCATGATTTGTATCTCAGCCAAGCTAGTAATAGCTGTCAAAAACTGTCATATGTTTTTGAAGTGTTATGAAATCACTAGTGAAAGGGGTGGAGTTGACTTACCACACCTTTGCCAAGCATTCAACCGCAAAGTAGCGTGCAAGCGTTACTGTCTTTCGGATTGAAGGGCAATGTTTCCAGCGTAATTGCTGGGCATACAGAGATTTATCATCTAACATCTCAAGGTAACGAGCGCAGTGCATTGCCGCGTATGGTTTTGAACTGCTGAAGCTCAAAATTCTGTGTGTCAATTAACTGTTATGGCATGACGCTTAGCATCAGGTGAGGGACTTGCTCGTTTCGTCACCGAGATACACATTTTTTTAAATTAAACTGTTGATTGAGAAAATGGCACCACATAACCCCCTAATAGATGGGATTACCAGAATTGGTGGGATTGCTTGGCAGTTGGCATGAGGATCGCTTAACCGGTTAAAACATAAAAACCGCATGACCGATTTTCGTGATTAGTTAAAAATCGACACGCGATTTGTGTGGCCTTTATATATTTGCTACGCTAAATGCGGCCCTATATGATACACAATAAGCCATATGATCAACTGCGGTAGCAAATGTGCTCGCGTTCGTCAGCGCCTTAAGAAGGGTCAGTAGCGCATAGAAATACTATTTTCCGATTCCGATACATACCTTTATTTTAAGCCTTGCACTGTAAATATTTCTTATCGGTGTAATTTTCAATTAACTTCGAATGGTTTATGCCTATTATTAGAAGTTATTGCTTATCTAACGCGACTAAAATGCGTATCTTGTAAGTCATGTTTTTCAGTAAAAAATGTTGGCAGTGATTTTTCATAAAATACAGCTTACTACAAAAAATGTATCATATCAAGATAACAGAAAAGCAACTTCTTATATATTTTAAATGAGGAAAAACGTATCAAGGCCAAACTGTAGAACATTTCATGATTTATAATTTTATTCCGAGCTTATTCTAAAATAAAAATAAAATGCAACCAAAAAAAAAAGTTTTTTTTTTTTAATTTCGCTGTAAAATAAGTATTGGTGCAAAAAACTCACATCCTCCTATTAAAAATCCGTCGAGCACCACCTTCCTTAATATATGTATCGACACCTCGTCTCTCGCCATTTTCACTATTTACTCATAAATACCACTAAACTACTAGTAACAAAAAAATCGTAAATGTCAAGGAAAACTGCGGCCAAACGGGTGCTCCGTTTGAACGATGCGAGCGCTGTGACTCACTCCCAGCGGTGACTCGGTTTTATTCGAGCTACTATCACGCGATAACTGATTATTGTGGTATCATTTCATCGGTTGGGTTGGGGTAAAATGTTACAAATATCTGCCAAATATCAGTTGGACTTTTTATTTGAGGAAAATACAATATCGCGTGTAAGTGTACCTAAATTTAATTTAAACTATTTTGTACTCTGCAGGCAGCAAAAAATATTTTCATTTTAGTTTAGTCTAGTCAAACCTCCATGAGCATGACGTGGTCTCCTGTAATTGGGGGTGCACCCAGCTTGATGCCTGTTTCATAATGTGAATGTAATGTGTAACTTCTGCTGGGGATCCATATTCTATAAAATAAAATAAAATAAAAAATTAAAATAAAAGGAATAAGGGACCACCTATTTTTCATTTCACGTACTAAAAAAAAACCATATGTAACATTATTACAAGAAAAACAAAATACACGACTGCCTATGTCACTACGGAGGTAGAAAGGTATCCCACGACACCTAACTCGTCAAAATCGGTCAAGTCATTTATGCTACAGGAGGTAATATACTTATACATATTATAGGAACACACAGTCATACTTATATATTTACATACACCCCAAAAACATTACCTTCCTTCATGGGCAGTTGAGTATAAATTAACAAACAAACTTTCCTCAAGTAACATTTTTATACACTTTTGTTTCAAAGTGTTATTAACCTGAAACCACTTAATAATTAATGAATTAAATGTTTATTTACGGTACACCTTTTTTTGTTTTTTAAATCTTTTAAATATTACTTTTATAATCAAATAACCTAACTGTACCCGCTACCATGGTCCCCATAACGCTGGCAGCGTTACCACGCTGAAAGAAAGTAGTTATCCTTTGCACCAGAAACGAAAGCCACCACCACTCTTTTTAATTTTGCATCCTATTGTCTTACAAACCAAATTCTTTACCTCGGTGCCTCAACTGCCCTATGTCGCGACCACAGAAGATAACAAATATTTACTTCTCTATCTTTTTTATTTTATTCAAAAAAGAAAATTCTGAAATAACAAAATACGAAAAAAAAAGTCTGTTTTATAAGTTGTGCATAATAAATGAACATACAAAATACGAATGAAATGTTTTTTTTGACCGAGCGAAGCGAAGGTCTCAGAGTTTACTGGGACAAATCAGCATTTGTATGTATGTTTGTATGTTTGTGTGTATATTTGTCCGATGATAACTTGCGAACCGTTGATCCGATCTTCATCAAATTTTGTAGGCAAGTAGTTCATTTCAATACAATTTTTAAGTTCGAATATGAATCGGTCGAGCGGTTGTGAAGATATAGGGGTCGCTAGGTCTCAGTTCGCCGCGAACTACTAGTTTAAATAAAATCATTACAATTTTCAACCCAGGCTGGTCTCGGAAAAAAATCGAGACAAGTTCAGCTCAATCTACTACTTTACTAATTTGCAAGGCCATTCGACTAGGATTAATCCTCGCCTCGGGGGATCCCAGAGCTCGCACACACGTTGTTTTAGTAAGTTTTTTTATTCGTTAAATTCCCAGGTTCTTGCTTCTCGCGGTGTCGCGGAGGTAGGGAATTGGTCTCAACGTTGGGTAACCTCGAGGCTATGAGGCCTCGGTAATAAACCCTCATTACCGAGGGTAATGAGGGTAATGAGCTTCGGCGCTCATTACTGAGCGCCGAAGGCAACTACCAACGGGGAAATTGGAGGGTGCAGGTCCCGCACTCGGTCCGATTGGGCCGAATGGTTGCGGTTGCCAGCATTGCCCTCCATGCACTGCGGGGGCGGTGGGGGGACGCCTTTCCGTCTTTCCCTAACTAGGAACCGAGTGAGAAGACGATAGGCGGAGGAATACTAGCTCTCTCGCCCTGAAGCTCCAGTGGTGGTGGTAAGTTTTATTCATGGGACATAATTCTGCCAGTCGTCTGGGAGCTCTAGCGCATGGTGATGACTTTGACGGCGATTGCGATTGCGATATGCCAAACTGTCACTTGACGAACTAAAATTCAAATCAAGATCCAGTTGCCACTCCAGGCTAGATGTGTTAAGCATCTTCGACCATATATCATAGCGTCATTTGACGAACTAGAATTCGAATTGAGAGCCAACCGTTGACGAAAAAAACAAAGTATGTAGTTCCCACGAGGAAAATCTCGTCACCGCGATTCAGAAACCAGAACCTTATTATGAACGTTCGTGATTCTGATTGCGAAAGCATGCCATCCCGTTCCTGCTAACATACTACATCCATGATAAGGGGGCAGAGCTCGTAGGGCCTACGACGTAGGCCATCTCGTAGGATTTGTTAGAAAGAAATAATTGGTACACTTAGATTTCTATTCTGTTCGTTCATTAAAATAGCCTGTGTGTTAATCCAGGATATAAGCTTCCTCCAAACCAAATTCCATTCAAATCCGTTCAGCCGTTACAGAGTTTAACGGGAACAAACACACTTACAAACTTACCTACCTACACACAAACTTTCGCATTTATAATATTAGTGTGATTTATAATATTTCATTTTATATAAGTAAATCGCGCCGCGGTATTTTTAAATGATAGTGATTAGGCATGATTATTTCCAAAAGAGCCATGGACCACTGGCGTGTAGAGTGATAGATATCGAAAAGAGGTTGGCAAATAAACAACGTGGGCGATAGCTGGGCGGAGCAGCAGTATTTACTGCCTAAAGCATGAATTATACACAAGCGATACGACGCAGATGCAATGCGGGTGCGATGTTGGCTCGGTGTCGCTACAAAACTTGTTCATACAAAATGTATGAAGGCGACGCGTCGTGAATTATACGCAAGCGATACGGCGCGGTGCGTTATCGTCTCAGTGTCGCTTCAAAACTTGTTCATACAAAATGTACGAAAGTGACACGTCGTGAATTTTACACAAGCGATACGGTGCGGTGCGATATCGGCTCGGTGTCGCTTCAAAACTTGTTCATACAAAATGTATGAAAGCGACGCATTGTGAATTATACACAAGCGATACGGCGCGGTACGATGTTGGCTCGGTGTCGCTTCAAAACTTGTTCATACAAAATGTATGAAAGTGACGCGCCGTGAATTATACGCAAGCAATACGGCTCGGATGCTATGCATTTGCGATGTCGGCTCGGTGTCGCTTCAAAACTTTTTCATACAAAATGTATGAAAGCGACGCGTCGTGAATTATACACAAGCGATGCATGATGCACCGCGCGTGCTCTGACTTTTTTGAGTATCTAAGTAAGTACCTATCGCATTACACATGATTGAAGAATGCCTCGATATTTCACAGTTTATATTTTTAAAGTAAAGCAACTCGCTTAGGTGTATGTCCTGTGTAGGAGTTACCATTTCAGTCTGGCGTGGCGATAACGTGGCTTTGATGAATAATATTCAAACTGTTTTTTTTTTGATTAGATAATTGCAAAAAAAAATATGTGTAGCTTATCTATAATTCTTAATTTATTACTTATCAGCAGGCTATCATATCTAGTCAACTGCAGGATGTTGGCCTCTCCTCAACACCAGCGACATTGCTCTTTCTCTCTAAGCTCTCGACCTCTACAGAGCACTGGTCACGCCTGCGTTTAGGTATGCACTTATACCTACGCTGCGCGGCCCCTACCGGAGAGCGAGCAGTGCCCAGTCATAAGCTGCAAGCAGTCATCCGCGTCTCGTTGCGAGGGGTAACGTTTGTGTCCGTGACAACCCTACCAGAGAGAACCGGACAGTGATTTCGAAACTGGCAGAGGAAAAGATACTCTCTTGCCCACGAAATACGATAGATAAAAACGTGCACTCGTGCTCTGAGACGCCTTGGCTTGAAACACGTTTAGGTTTGCTTCCTGCGTGCTAAAATTCTTCATATTCTTGCCACTAAGATTAGAATTAACTTGCGATGTCGCAGGAGTTTTTAATCACTTAAATGTCATTCTGGAGTGTGATTTCTGTATTTTTACTATTAGCTATTAAGAACCACAAAAATAGATAAAGCCGGCTGGCCTTGATTTTAATTACCTATACGTTCAACCGTAGCCCTACAATATTCTTTGAAAAATTTATATTTGGGAATGATCTAATCTAATCTAATTTATCTTGTTATTCCAAAAAAAACACGTATCTGAAAATAATTTGTCTTTTTATATTCAGTACACAAATCGAGTTTCATTGGCATAGCATGAAAAAAGTTTTTATTTCCATACAAACTGGGGGTTCATTTTACTCTTTTAGATGTGAAACAACTTAAAAAAATCACCTATGTATAGACTAGTTAAGAAATATTGGGTCTATCATAAGCGGCTTTGTCTGTTCGTTGATTCTTAGGAAAAAGTTTGTTATTTTAGACAGACTTATTAGTAACTAACGCAAAACTTCTCGTAAGTATATGCCCTACATCATACTTAACAAATTTTGTTTCGTGACTTGTAATAAATTGTAATTTTTTCCTCAAAAGATAAAAAACTTGATAAAAACAAAAATGTTTACATTACGATTTTGTTGGCTCCAAATGACAACAAGATTAAGCTGTTGATTAAGGAACGCGGGGATCCGGGTGAACCTTAAGATATGACATTTGCACCAAAAAAGAAAACACAAGAATAAAAAAAAACTTAGAAAAAATATTATGGTGAATTTATTAAGTTTTATAAAAAATCATAGATCAAAAGTTGTAACGAATGATGTAGGGAACATGTCTACGAGAGGTTTTGCGTTAGTTACCGATAACCCTGTATATATAGAACTAGCTGATCTACAAAAAAAAAAGTAGCTTATGTCTGAACCTTAAGCTATAAGCAAAAATTCAGCTCGATCCTCTCAGCCGTTTAGCCGTTTAACGCGACAAACACCCAGACAGATAGACAGAAAGACAGAGTTACTTGCGAATTTATAGTATTAGTTAGGATTTATGTAATTTATACCATGATAAAAAGAGTTGCAAAAGCTTTCAGGGAAATAAACCCCAACCTCAATAGATAACGCATCCGCGTGATAAGAACCACGCCCCCCACACGCGAGCAGCGTTTGACGCAATTGTTATCATCGGCCAGTTACTTGGGTCATAATTTTTTATTTTTTTTTTGTTTCTCCTCCTAAGAGGTTTTTGGCGTCGCACGTCTTATGCATTTGCCAGTATCAAGTATACATATATATTATCAAGTTTTGTTATATATTATCAAACAAGTCATAGTCCCAGTCAAAGGCTAGTAAAGCAAGTCACGGTCAAGTCCAAGTCATGCCCCAGTAAAGTGGTGAAAACTTTACTAGAGCCTTCTATGGAGTATTGGAAACAACATGAAAATTCACGTTTCACGACATTATACCATTCACCAACACTCGCGGATGTTCACAAATACTTAACGGGTAAAAATTCTGGGTCATAATTAGAGATAAGCCAAAATGAATGTGCATGTTTATTAACTATGTTGTTTTTTTAATAAAATAGAATGCAGTTAACATTGTAAATTGAGCAAATTTAGCTCAATGTGCTTACGATCCCTTACAAATTAGTTTTTTACGTAAATCTGGTTTAAGCCGACCAAAATTGACAAAATTGACTTTAAATGTATCGCTTACTGCGCTCGCACATTTCTGCTGCTTCTAGAAACATTTTTTTAGCTGCTCTACCCAAGCTCACAAAATCCTAGCAAATGCTATGTGTATACTATGACTATTACGTAAGTACATAACGTACGTACGTTATGTAGGTACTTACGTAATACGTACCAACTTCGTCATACTTGTTTTTCTAAAGGAAATGTTTTTTTATACAGTTCTTAATCAGATGAGATGTTTTGAAAACATTGTTATTTACTTACGTATTTAATTACAAAATATAATAACACATCTGCGTCGAGCGACTTCTTCACCCTCGCCTCGACCTCGCACTTCAAAATCTGTCAAGCCGATAATTTATGATTAACTTGCAGTGCCCCGCGGTTTCACCCGCTGCCCTACAGGAACTTTTTTTTTTATCCGGGATAAAAAGTAGCCTATGTTAATTCAGGGTACTAGCAACCTCCATACGAAATTTCAATCAAATCCGTTCAACCGGTACTGAGTTGAACGGGAACAAACAAACACATTCTTACACACTTACGCAGAAACTTACGCGTTTTTTATAATTAGCGTGATAGCTAAGTACATAATAGTGAAATGTTGTTATTTTAACCACAACTCTGACTGAGAAATGAAAATTTCTTCTAAAAAAGAAAATAAAAAAATGTAAGTTTTTTTTTGCATTTATTCGTGACTAGCACAAATGCGATTTAGCGGCACAAAAGGGTTACTACACATAGGTGCGAGGGGCGGGAAGGCGGGCTAGGTAGTACGCGCGATCCGAATAGGTATATACGCAGCGAGCATTATGTCATGGTAGTACTGCTAGCCGTACTGCTAAGCTGCTGGCGACGGATAATTTGGCGAGGAGTTCGGAGTGTCGCTTACTATGCGTAATAATTCTTTGCTCTAACGTCGTGTAGTCAGTTTGCGTACTTTCAAAGCCTAAATAGATACAAAATGAAGATACAAACAAACAACAAAGGGCAAACAATAATAGTAATAAACAAGTGTGTAAACAATAATAGTGTAAACAAGGTTGCACAGGCACAACCAGGTGGCCAGGATCATCCATCAGCAACTTGCCCTTCAATACGGCCTTGTCGAATCTGAGGTGCCGTACTATAAGTACACACCAGCGCCAGTGCTCGAGCATGGTCGTGCTTTGCTCTATTGGGACCGCTCTATTATGACGGACAGGACTATTGTCGCCAATAAGCCTGATATCGTGGTAGTCGACCGGTCCCAACGCCGGGCAGTGCTCGTCGACATCACCATCCCTCATGACGAGAACCTCGTGAAAGCCGAGAAGGACAAACTCAGCAAGTACTTTGACTTGGCTCACGAGGTTATCGCCATGTGGGATGTTGACTCGACGATCATTGTCCCGATAGTCCTGTCGGCGAACAGCCTTATAGCGAAGAGCCTCGACCAACATCTCAAGAGGCTCTCGCTAGACGGTTGGGTGAAGGGCCAGATGCAGAGGGCAGCCGTCCTTGACACGGCGCGCATTGTCAGGAGGTTTCTCACTCTGCAGCCCTAACCGCCGGTAGCTTGGGCCCTGCATCGCTGTCGGCGGGACTCTAGGTTTAGGTTTTTTATAGCATTTATTTTTTTATATTAATTTTATAAAAAAAACTAAATTTAAGAAATAAGATAAATAAATGGAATAATAATAAAGTTTATTCAGTAAAAACACAATACGAAAACAGATCTAAGCGACCAGGGACAATTTAGGATGCAAATGCATATGTTAAGAGTCCCTGCTCTTTCTTAATATAGCACATCTCTACGTAGAAAAATAAATTAGAGATAGGAGATAGAAGAATAGATAAAGATAAAGATAAGCACTGCGATACTCAAGTTCTCGTAAGAGTAAGGGTTCGCAGTGATCATGACCAGTATGTGTGTGTTAGTGTGTGTGCGCGTGTTTGTTAAAAAAGAAAAGAATCAAAGATCGCCGTAGTTGTAATCATGGAACCATAATAAAATTACTATGTTTCTATTTTAATAATCGGCTTCGTACGATTGAATACGTCATATTATCAGTTAGTTCTAAATATAAAGCGCAAGATAAATTTAGCACAAAAATAATGGTAAACGTTGTTTTCTTTATATTATAAACAGTTAAAAAAAAACAGATAAAAATGTACTTACACATAATTAGGTATATTTAAATAATATGTTATTGGCTGGTCAAAGAACTTGATGAAAAATAATTTAAGAAGTAAACTCATTGATCTTGATGACAGCAACAGTACGTTTATAGTTGTGGGTTATTGTTTCAGGTTTACAAAAACAGTTATACAGATAAGTATTTAGGTTTTTGTATGCCTTTAGCACAGAATTCTCCTTATAAAGAAGGCCGCCTTTAGTTAATTTATTACATTAAGTACATTATCAGCCAGAAGTCTTCCATTGATGTAGGCCTCCCCCTTAGACCGCCACACTGACCGACAACGTGCCACCTGCATCCACCGGCTGCCCACGACTTTCACAATGTCGTCGGCCCACCTAGTGGGAGCCCTGCCTACGCTTCGTCTTCCGGTTCGTGGTCGCCACTCAAGAACATTTTCTTCCGCACCGGTTATCTGTTCTTCTTAGCGTGGCTCGAAGGTTCCCGATTCCGGTCACCCCGTATATCTCGTCTCTCATACCATAAAGGAACTCACTCGCCCCTGCAGGCCTACCACGGGCGCCGGGATAAAATTATGTCCACTCGTTTTGTCTTCGGGTCAACGTGACAAAGCTAGAATATGGATACATCCGTCTCGTTCTTGCGGGATAAATATGGTGGACAACATTTTATCCCGGCGCCCGTGCTAGGCCAGCTGTAAGTCAAAAGCTCCTTTTCGCTTCTTATTAAGGATGTATTTAAATAATTTACTTCATTCGTCACACTATTTTATCCTCCATCGCCATAATTGACTAGGCTTAGGCTTAAACAAACTGTCTTAAACTAAACTAGTTCGTTGTATGTTGGCCTCGGTCACCGCGCCAGCACGGGTCTGGGAAGCACGCTCTGTGGGGCCGGCTCCTCCCAGGTCATAGGGAGGCCATATTTCTTCGGCTTTAGCACGTAGATGAACTAAAAAAGTAGACAATCTGGTTATACAGTGCGTAGAACGCCTGATGTGCTCTCAAGTACTTAGTTTTTCGCAAAAACTTCTAGACGCTCATGAACGCACAGCGCACTTTGCGTCAGAGCAGGCAACTTGAAAAAAAAACTCAAAAATTCTTCTTCTCTGTAGTTTGCAAAAATAGAAAATATATCAACATGAAAATTGCTTTAAAACATTTAAAGTTTTAAGTTTGCAAATCATTCATCATCATCAACATTTTCTGTCCGTATTCGCCCACTGCTGAGCATAGGCATCTCTTATTGCACGGCTCTCATGCCGGTCCTGTGCCAATCTTGTACAGGTTCGTCTCAATTCCCATTTTCATTTTTTTTTCTTTAAATTGCTATTAACATTTTGGATTTGGGCAGGCGTGTCTCACTGTGACCGCAAAGCTTATAAACATAGCATATAATAGCCTTGAGCCGTTTGGAAAAGGCCTTTTTAAATTTAATCTAACGAGACGAAAGTTTCAGAGCGATTCTATAACAGTCAGAGCAGAGCAAAATCATTTTTCGAGCGCAGCAACACGATCGATCAACGCACTTGCACGCCCTTCAAGCCCCCTGCAAGTAAATAAGGAGTTTAGTCGCGTTTGGAGCGCGACTTAAAATGCGCTCACAGTGCAAAAACTACAAACACTGCTAACGATCGGTTTAAATTGTTAGTACGCTAATAGCGCGCCAACAAATTAAACCGTTCATTAGCGTGCTTATGTCAGATAGTTTCATTTTTCAGGTTATCTGTCTCAGTGTCTCATAATTTGATGGCAACTGTTTCATATCTGTCTTCACAGAAGACTGTGGATTGCATTAAATCCATTTTTTCGATAAAAAACAGAGAATAACAGAATTCACAGATGACATTAACCCACACAGTGTACTACTACATTTTTGCGAGCACCGTGACCACGCTGAAATGACGTCATGTGGTTGACACGAGCCTATAAGTCCTACTTTATGCAAGCTGACAGTGCAAATGGTAATGTACTTATATGTACTTATACTTAAATATCATTATTTATTCTATGATTAGGCGGTACATACTTATAATTCTATTGAATCTTTTGTATTACTTATGCACTTCTAGCGATAGATACGCGTGTACCCGCACTAGCCCGTATCGTACGTGACGTCACCTGCCGGTCCCAACAGAATACCAGCGCTGATTGTTCACAATCAGCATTATGCTGAGTTGGGATCGGGTTTGTGACAAAAATAGCGTAAATTCTTTATACTGTGTTTTTATTTTTAAAATTTTTTAATATGTATTTTTGTCACGAATAAAATTTTCTGTATTTCTGTATTTTTAGCGACAGCCGACGTCGTTTCAGTGGTAGTAGTAGCTATGAAGACAGCAGGAACTATTGCAAATTGGCACTGTCCCCTATTATGGGGAGACGGGTGATGCGGGAATACACCGTTCGTATGAGGCGCCCAGAAATGCTGCAAACTGCACGTCGCTGCTTCGATCCGCGTCAGTCAATTTGACTAGATACTAAAAAGGCACGAAGTACGTTACTTACAATGAGGAATCCATAGACGGTCCCGACGAGGTATCCGAAGCCGACGTCGCTCCAATGATGGTAATTCTCCACCACCCTCGTGAGCCCCACGTACCAGGCGGCCAGAAACACTGCAAACTGGACGCCGTGGCGCAGCAGCTTTGAGCCGCGCCATCTGCACTTCACTTGGAGATAGCACTGAAAGAAAAGATAGAGAATGAAAGTAGTCTTGAGTCGAAAATCGTCGAAGTCGAAATTTGATAAAAACTCTTACTATTATTTATTATTACTTACCTATACTGTCTGAACTGAACGGTGCCATCCTTTACTTACATATTTAAACGAAAAGAGATGCCGCAAATTTTAGTGCTGACACAATAAGCTTAGAGAGAACAGAATAGACGTCAATGCTAGTTTTTTGTACTGGTCTTGTTTTGAGAAGTTAAAAACCCTTCGGCCGTTTACGAAACCGGAGTTTCGTAACCGGTTTCGATGGAGTAATTATTTTTACTCGTACGTGACCGGTTTCTGTGAAGTAATTATTTTTACTCGTACGTGACCGGTTTCAGTCAAGTAATTATTTTTACTCGTACGTGACCGGTTTCAGTGAAGTAATTATTTTTACTTGCACGTGACCGGTTTCGATGAAGTTTTTTTTTTACTCTTATGTAATTGGTTTCGATTAAGTAATTTTTTTACTCGTAAGTAACTGCTACCCTTGCAGTATTTCTTTTAACTTGTACGTAACTGTCTTTCGTTCTCAGAGTAGTATGTAAAAACAATAAAACAACCCGACAGAATATGTTTACGGCGTTCTCGATATTGTTTCACAGAATAAACATAATTGTTCCGACGTAAATGACAGCATTCATTTCTCAGGGGTCTGGCTCCTTCAAATTAAGAATAACGAGCGAGCGAGAATAAATAAGCGAGTGGTTATTGACTTCGAAACTAGCAAAACTTATACATAGATTAGCTTGCATTACAAAAAAAACTTCTGGCATAATGTGATTTCAGAGCGGAAGAGAGAGAGAGAGAGATCTCCGAAATATGCAGTCGATAAGTAGGGGCGGATTTCCTTAAAGGCCGAGTAGGCCCGTACTTGGGCGGCAAAACTTGGTACTTTTTTGTGGTCACGCTCTCTGTGAACTCACACGACAACGTTTAAAAACTCGCAATCCGGAGGACGACCAACTTGAGGTATCGCCTGAAACTAGGATAATAGGGTGTTCCCCCGAAAATTACTACTTCTGTCAAAGTTGGAGGGAATACTCGTGAAACATAAACGAAACGAAATGGTTTTTCAGTTCAGAAATTGAAAATAGGTAAAATATTTGGGAGAATTTGTTGTACTATCATAAATAATGAGACAATCTTTACATTTCAGTATTATCGGCAACACCACAGGCACACAGCCAAAAGACTATTTGTGAATAACAATTTACTGTTACTACAGCAAATAAAATTGAATAATGATTGTTTTATAATTTTACAGACTTTCGTTATTTTTTATTTTAATTTAATTCTTAAAGATCATTCTATTTTTCGTGCTTTACGCAGGGGGCGGCATTCTTCCATAGGCCTAGGGCATCAAAGATTGTAAGTCAGCCAAGGTATCAAATCCGCCCCTGTCGATAGGATTGTTTCTTTGATTTCTTGCATTTCCGAGATCGTTTGGAAACGTCTCGTGTAACTTACTCAAGATAAATAATTTATCAAAACTAAGGTAACTCACACAAAAGAACACAGCTGTGTAAAGGCTGAAGCTAGAATGCGCGCTGGGAAAAGACAGGCGTATGTTCTTGAGCTGGAAGCCAGTTGCCGCGGTGCACTCGAAGTCCTGGATGTAGTTCAGGGTGTTCAGGGGGCTAGTCGCGTTGTACACTGGCCGGCATACCTGGAACATTGATTATAGATATATGTACATGTATGTGTGTGTATATGTACGTCTTAGCTAAAGTTAAAACTTTTGTTAGAACCGATTTATAATTTATGAAATGGTATATAGGCGCTCATCTATATCAGTTCTTGGTGGTAATGGTACTTGGTGACATGAATATCGCTAACCTAATGTTAAGCTTGGTAAGTTGTTATCCACAATTTTGAACTTCAATAGTTCAAAATCATGCATGGCAATGCAATGCAATTGTCACCCTGAAATATTAGATGTTAAATCTCTTTATGTCCGGTAATTACGCTGAAAACATTGACCTTCAGTCCGGAACACATTTATAATGTTTGCTAACTACTGCTTGGCGATTGAATAACTGGCAAAGGTGTGGTAGGCAGACTATGCAAAACAGCCCTATCACTACAAAGACGAGAACTAATACCGATCTGGCATTTCAATAAATAGCATAATTATCATTTATTTATTCTATTTGCGTTGAGTTCGATTCTCCAGAGAGCGATATTTCCATGTTGTGATGTCCTGCGCGATAGTATCAAGTTGCGCACAGAACAGCCTAAGACATTCAAGAAAGTAGGTTTGGCGTGTGACTATGTGCGTGTTCTACAGTCAAAGCACTGCAATTGTGGGCCACATCGGAAACAAGCTTGACAATAACGCGTAGGACAGCCTCGCCATAGTCTTCTTCCACAGTGAAAGCATTGGCTAATTTGGCCATGTCCGAAATCTTTTGACATCAGCTTGACATTCTAGCGCACACGAAAATCTCTCTCACGCCACACCTGTACAAATTCCACGCCTACCTTTACGTTAGATACCTCTTGCCTCCGTTTACAGAGAGTACTATCTAATCTTTTCGCCAACGCAGCGCTTAGAGACAAATTTTCGACTACGTTCAAGCAACTTACATCGTAGAAGTGGGGCCGAAGTCTCCCGACGACGTACTTGGTGGTGTCAGTAGTGAGCTGCTGTAGAGCTACACCGAAGCAGTAGATGCCTACAGTGGTGTACGTCTCCCAGAGCCAGCCCGGTATTAAAGCGCCAGCCAGGAACTTCTCACCAACGTTCTTTCCACGACGGTCTCGGGCGACTTCTACTATTAGGACCTGATGATATTATAAAACACCCAAATTAGCATTTTATACAGAAAGATAAAGAGCAGTAAAATTATAATGGTAGATAAACAAAGACAGATAAACAAAATTCATTTATCTTATGTTCTTGTCTATGTGACTGAGCGAAGACGGGCAGCGACCTCCAGGCAGACCCTGGAAACGATGGTGAGATGATTTAGATCATCTCACCATCGTTCTGCATTTCATTTTTTTCTAGTTCCAACGTTTTTTTAAATCCGTTATTCATTCGCACGATTGTCGAGGAGGGCGGCGCTGGTCTGGCCCGGAGCTGAAAAGTGGAGGAACAACGAAGTCCTAAAGGGTCTTACTTGTAATTTTTTTTTTTTTTTTTTTATTATTTAAAATTAAATTCGCCAAAATGTGACGTGAAGTAGATAACCCTTTATTAAAAACCCAACAGAGTTTAGAAAAATAGATACAGTAAGAAGTACCTACTTACTATCGAATGCTTATAATTGGCGGCCTTATCGCACGCAAAGCAAAAGACGAACCTAATCGGTTTTTACTTGTTTAATCTACGAGCCACAATTATTACTTGCGATAAAATATCAGCCAGCAGACAAATAAGTAAAGCTTACCGTAACACCAATGAGCGCAAAACCCAGGCTCCCCAGTAAGGGCTCGGATATTGACTCCTCTCGGTACGGCAGCCGGATGGACTGGTCGGCTTCGAAGAAGCCTCGCTCGTACGGCTCACCCCATAGCAACAGGAACAAGCACGGGAGGGCCACTGGAAATGAAATAATAGCGAGTTACTATAGATAGGCTACCTGTGACGAAGGAGTTTTTGCTGGCAGATACTCTCTCTCCAATTTGAACACACGTACTTAGGACTGATTGTATCAAATAGCAATCGTCCACCTACGGAGCCGTGAAACAGTGTATATTGAAACTTCTGTTTTAAATTTTCGAATTGAAAAAAAAAAAAAAACACATGTACCCTTTTTTCTTAGGGTCTCCGCAGATAATTCAGATTCAGGTGGTTTATTACTTCCATATAATTATTGTTATACAATACGAAATGGTACAAAAATTCAAACATTAAGTATACACACTACAACACACACTAACAAACACGCTGTAAGTGTAAGTATACAATGTATGCAGTGTACACTGTATACAGTTACTAGTTAGAATTTGTATATATTGTAATAAGTATTTGTAATAAGTATATGGTTACTTATCGCCCAAATTGTAACTAGTAAAATAGAAATCAGATATTAAAATATATTTTTAGGATTCCGTACCTCGAGAGGAAAAAAAGGTACACTTATAGGATTACTCACTTCGTTGTCCGTGTCTGTCTATCAAGACCCTTTTCCTCAAGAATGGGTCAAGTTGAAACTAATATCAAATACTCCAAGGGAACACCCTCGGAGCTGTAAAAAGTCAAGCAACCAAAAAACGAGGCTATTTGCCGCATATTTTTTCACTTTTGCCGCACTCGCAGGTAAATCAAAACCTAAAAAATTATAGTAAATAAACTTTACAATTTTATCTTTGCCTATAGGGTACTTCCCGTTAACTTAGGATCATGACATTTGGCAAGAAGTAACACACTAACACACAAATAACACAATACAAGCACAAGTGCTGTATGACCTTGCAGATCTTACTTGTAAAGGAATAAGTCTGAAAATCATTAATTTGTTGTTACGTCAACTACAAAGTTTAGTTTGTACGGATGCCGCGAACGGTGCGCGGGTCAGACTCGCACTTGCCCGGGTTTTTTTACAGTTTTTAGTGTTTATTAAATTACCTATTACAATATTTTTATCACAATGGCAAAGTTTAGAGATTAAAAAGTAATTTAAAAAAAATAGTAGTAAGTAGGTACACTTCCTACTAATGTCGCATGATAACCGATTAAGTATGATAATGACTTATCTATTCAACTCATTCTTTTTAAACTGATATTTCATGTAAGGGTGTCTACACATGGCCCGACCTGACATCGTGTGAAAGGGACAGCTAGATTTGAATTTCACGGGAGCAAAAGAAACAAACTATTAAGGTTATAGCTTCTCCCTTTCGCTTCCCCAGAAACTTATATATAGCCATCTCTTTCAAGCGATGTCGGGTCGGGCCGTGTGTAGACACCCTAAGTATCGATTAATCATTGGAATGATAGTGCGCCACCCTAATCAGTTCCGTCGTCAATAGTTATAACTTACTTTACTTTAGAGAGATTGTATCTGCATGCACGAACACCAGGATCAGTCACCAGCTATACGAACTACCTACATAATTATGTATACTACCAAAAAAAGCGATACAAATAAAGTGAATGACCGGACAGTGTTATCTTGCGGTTTACGAATTAGCACTATGTTGACAAATGACAAATTTAATATGTACCTATATATTGTTTGGATTATGATTCGAGCTGAATTACGTGTGGCTCATCATTATGTAGCAGAAGATTTAGGGTTATATGTAGGTTTTACACAAAGATCACATTACACTAGGCCGGATTCATCATAATAGTACCCACAGGCAGGGCGTTTGGCTTCTGGGGTGGCGGACGGTGGATTTCTGGGCTATCCGGCAGGTCATGTACAGTGTATTTAAAACCTACCTGGAGTAATAGATGACTATCGAGAAGCGATGGTGTACCTACTTGTCGTCAATAATAAAGAAAGAAGAGAGAACGAGTTTTATCAGGAAGATTGTTTTTTTTAAATGTCAAACTATTGCGGCAAAACGTTGTCCCTATATCAGACAACACTAAGTTGCCATCATTCCTAATGGCTAATGGTTAACCATAATATTTATTTGTATTCTAAGCTATAATTCCCCTTTTCATGAAAAGTTTTATCATCAGTTATCGAAAAAGTATTTTTTAAGCGGTCGAAATAAATAAAAAAGGAACTTTTGTACAAACTATCTAAACAGTGAAACAAATTCTGTGCTCCACACTTCGTTTGAAAACCTCTGTTTATATTTATTTTTTTATGAAACTGAGTGTCGAGACGATCAGTCGCTCGCCTGGTGGAAAGCGTCACGTTCGAACGCGTCAGTTCAATGTCATCCAATTTTGAACTAGGTAAAACTAGTACTATTGCAGTTCAAAACACTGCGTATCTTGACCCTGTACTCGTCAATCTGATATATACATCGATATAGTTATATGTACTACGCACGGTAGAATATATGTCATGGGATATATTAAATCTGATGTTAAATATCATTATACCCAGTAATTACGCTGGAAACATTTCCCTTCAATCTGGAACAAAGTAATGTTTGCACACTACTGCTTGCCGGTTGAATAACTGGCAAAGGTGTGTGGTACTTTCCCAGGCGGACTCTGCAAAAAAGCTACAACAAAATCTACCAAGGTTTGTGCGACTGTACGTATAGGAAGTTATCTAGCACGAAAAAATGGCAAGTTGAATGGTAGCGTCAGATGGGTGGGTGTAAGAACACTGCTAAATGACGCTATTAGTTTCAAAGAATCTGTTTACGAATTCAGTAATCATGGACTGACACAAAAAGAAACGAAGTGTTAGTCACAGCATGACCAATACGTGAATAGGTACCTACGCAATCAAAACAAGATAGTTCAGTCAGAGTCAGCAGTTAAGATGCCTAAATAAAACATTGGTGTCTTTTTCTTTTCTGTGCATAATATTCCAAACAATTCTATCTCATGAACTAAAGTCATCGACAAAAGAATAATTTACGAATTAAAAATAACTACAAAAGAAATAAATCTAGAAGATACCTATGTCAAAAATACTGCCGCAGAAACACAAAAAACAGAAACGCCGGCAACAAAAAAACGCACTGACTTCATTTTGGTATTTAAATTATTTATTTACTCGACTCGTCTATTGCGTACGATCGCCATTTCGTCATAAAACTGTATACAATAAATCAAAACCACTCACCGCAAGCCAAAACAATGAGATCCAATATAATTTTCCCCACAATCCGGTCTGCCATCTCGGTTTACATTCACGACTGAGGTTGCATATTGTTTTACCCTGTTTTTAGCTTTGAGTAAATCTACACGTCAGGCCGCGATAAAGTTAGCTAAATACTGATAAGTGGGTAGCGAGCTACGAAGGTGCGTTCAAAAGATATCCTGGTGTATTAGTCATTGCCTCAGATCAGAAAAGTCATTGCCAATGGCACGAATCCGTTACGATTGGCCGAGGTCCTTGCTCTTTTTTGTGCAACTGAGTGTCGAGACGAACAAGTCGCTCGCAACATGTTAACGTCCCACTTGCCCATAACAATTCCGTAACACTTAAAATCTTGAACATCAACGGTTCAAAACATTGCGCGGCAATGCACTGCGCTCTTATTCCTGAGATAAGATGTTAAATCTCTTCATGCTTAGTAGTCTTGCTGGAAATATTGCATTTCTTCATATGAACTGCAAAAGAATGCAAAATACCAGAAATAACTTATAAATGTGGAAGTTGGCAGAAAACAGTAGCGTAGCGGGGGCGGTGAGGCGGCAGAGTTAACAAGACGCAGCGGTTTGCCCTCTATCTTGGCACTGCCGTTCCATCAAGTCTGATAAATCCGCTTCACTCGCGCATTTCCGCTTCTTGTGTGATCACCTGATCAGGTCATAATCTGATCATGAATATCCTGTCTACATTTCGTTCTTCTACACTTTTATTAGTGTTTGTTTTAAAAATATTTGTGTTACTACATAGGTACTAGGGTAAGACACAAAGGGAAGGAAAATAATAGTAAGTACAAGCATGGACAATTATTTATTCTGCAGCATAAGTAGGTATACACAGATTATTCTCTTTAGTAATTTAATAAAACATGAAGTTAATAAAACTTTTAGTGAGAAATTAGGTAACTCCAAGTTTTCATACACCTAACCATTCTCTCTATTTAAAAATAAATAAATCGTCATCTAAAAAACAGTCACACTATCATGTCACTTCACAGTTCACACCATAATTGACTAGATTTGAGTTAGGAAACTAACCCCCGAATACTGAAACGTTTGTTAACTTTGACAACAGATTAATTCTAATACTGCCTTTGTCTGGCACTAAGCAAATGACAAAGGCAGCAATAGACTTAATCTGTCGTCAAAGTTAACAAACGTTTCAGTATTCGGGTGTAAATGTCTCTTAATTTCTATAGTTCGTTGTGTGGTTGATATGTTGGCCTCTGTCATCACCGCATCAGCACGGGTCTGGGTAGCACATGCAGTGGTGCCGGCTCTTCCAAGGCCATAGGGAGACCATACTTCTTCGGCTTTAGTATATAGATGAACTGGAAAATTAGAAAGTAGTCCCTTTATTTCTCTGATTGTAATTTTTGTAGGGATATTTGACCGAGCGAAGCGAAGGTCTCAGAGTTTACTGGGACAAATCGGCATTTGCATGTATGTTTGTATGCTTGCGTGTATATTTGTCCGATGATAACTTGGGAACCGTTGATCCGATCTTCATGAAATTTTGTAGGAAGTAGCTCATTTCAATACAATTTTTGAGTTCGAATATGAGCTGTATCGGTCCAGGGGTTGTTAAGAAATAGGGGTCGCGAGGTCTCAGTTCGCCGCGAACTACTAGTGTAAGGTTGTTTTCAATTCGCACGTATGATAAAAAAATATTGTAATTCGTTCTACATCGGGTTTGTCTCAGTTACTCTGACAAGTCTGAAAGACCCGGAACAAGGACGCAAATTACAATAGTGAAGCTATAATACTCAAGTAAAGTGAAGTAAGTAGGTATGTAGAATGGAACCTGACCCACTAGTGAGAATTGCCAAATAAAACTGTTAGGCGTTTAACGAAGGCTGTTAAAGCTTGTATGTGCCCTATGAGCAGGAGTTGCTGGGCTCGATCCCGGATCGGGCAGATGTTATTGACCGAGCGAAGCGAAGGTCTCAGAGTTTACTGAGCCAAATCGGCATTTGTATGTATGTTTGTATGTTTGCGTGTATATTTGTTCGATGATAACTTGCGAACCGTTGATCCGATCTTCATGAAATTTTGTAGGCAAGTAGTTCATTTCAATACAATTTTTAAGTTTGAATATGAGCTGAATCGGTCCAGGGGTTGTGAAGATATAGGGGTCGCGAGGTCTCAGTTCGCCGCGAACTACTAGTAATACAGATGCTATGTGATGTTGGGTCTGGGTGTTAGATGTCCATCTATTTGTATATGAGTTGATCCCCAATGTTATTTATTTTTGTCACTAATTATAGTTACGCTACCAGGCTAACATAGGTACGTTGACAGTGGTTTACTCACTGTGAGGAGCCCATAGACCGCACCGACGAGGTACCCGAATCCGACATCGCTCCAGTGATGGTAATTCTCCACGACTCTCGTGAGCCCCACGTACCAGGCGGCCAGAAACGCTGCGAACTGGACGCCGTGGCGTAGCAGCTTCGAGCCGTGCCATCTGCATTTCACTTGAAGGTAGCACTGAAAAACAAAATACTACAGCAAAAGTCGGAAAGTCGAAAAGTATGAAAGTCGAAGTTTACCGAAACCCAACACTGCGATCCACACAATTAGACAATAGTAATTTAATTATTGTTTTAGCGTTCGATTTATGTAGGGGGTCGAATTAAAGAAGAAAATGGAACCGGCTCGTTTCAGGTGCAAAGGACAGCCATTATAATTCGGCGTGGTAGATCTGCCTTTGACTACCCTTGTGGCTCAGTAGGAGGATTTCCGCCTTCTGAGCTATAGGTTGTGGGTTCGATTTCCACCCAGGACAAACATTTTGTGTGATGAACATGGATGTTTGTCTGGGTGTTTCTATGTATTCCATGTATGTATTTAGAAAAAAAATAGTATTTATGTATTCTATCAGTTGTCTGGTTCGCATAGTACAAGCGCTTGCTTAGTTTGGGGCTAGATAGCGCTGTGTGTGAAAAACGACCACGTCCACCAATATAATGGAGAACAATCAGGTGTGGATTATTCGAGTTACATTTGTACATATTTTATTTAGTTATTATAAGTTGTACGTATTTTTAATTATTAAATTATGCTTTTATCTGACTTTTAAGACGAAATAATTTTAGTTTGTCTCTCGTTGTAGGTATATATTGTTTTTAAACTTTATACCATAAAATTTTTTGGAAATTCAAGTAGCTATGTTGCGTCATCTTTTTGTCTAAAGAAACTACTTGTCTACAAGTTTATACAACAATTAAAATTACGTAATCATCATCACCATCAGTCAGAACACACCCACTGCGGAACAAAGGCCTCCCCCGAGAGCGTCAAACTGAACGACATTCATTCATCTGAATCCAGTGGTTGCCTACAATTTTCACAACGTCATCGGTCCACCTAGCGGGATGTCTACCAACGCAGCGTCTTCCGCTTCGTGGTCGCCACTCAAGATCCTTTCTTCCCCATCGGTTTTCGGTTCTTCGAGCGATGAAATTAACCTATTTAAAATTACTTTGTCGTAAGTTAACTCACGCTTAAAAACACAGCAGTGTAAAGGCCAAAGCTAGCGTGCGCGCTGGGGAAGGACAGGCGTATGTTCTTCAGCTGGAATTCCGTCCCGGAGGTGCACGTGAAGTCCTGGATGTAGTTCAGGGTGTTCAGAGGGCTAGTCGCGTTATACACTGGCTTGCATACCTGGAACATCAAGACAAACATGTCACGTGTAAGGCCGGTTGTACACTCTAGCCATAGTCTAGCCGACCGAGACACTTCGAAGAGGTTGAGTTTGTATTAGCCGTCTGTTTGGTCCTCGATTGTTCCCTCATGCTGGCTGTCTCTTTCCTCTAGCCAACCACTAAGGCGCCGCGTATTTATTTTGTTTCAAGCATCTTATACAGACGATTTCAAACTCCTTCGTATCATACGCTCCTCCCTAATTCTTGACCATCGTCTGCATGAAATGCCTAATGACGCTAGTAGCTAATGACGCCACCTCTTTTCGAATGACGGCATGAAAGCCGTCAGTTCGGGCCTGCGAGAAAATTACCGAAGCACTACAGAAAAATAATAAAGGCTAGTCAATATCGACACAAAAAATTTTAGTAGCTGTGCTTAGCTACTCATAGATTTTCTCCTACAACGACAATGCTTACAGCAACTTACATCGTAGAAGTGGGGCCGAAGTCTGCCAACGACGTACTTGGTAGAGTCAGTAGTGAGCTGCTGTAGAGCTGCACCGAAGCAGAAGATGCCCACGGTTGTGTACGTCTCCCAGAGCCAGCCTGGTATTACAGCGCCGGCTAGCAACCTCGGGCCTACGTTCTTCCCACGACGGTCTCGAACGACCTCCACAATTAGGATCTGAAATATGTAAGCAATCGATTAAACCGAGTAAAATCCAATATACAGGCAGGGTGAACACTTGGCCAGCCCTAGTTTTACCTTGATGTCTTAGAGGCCATTTTCTTTCAGCCAAACGCCTGAACTGAAGCATGGGCTGAGTGCCACAGAAGCCACAGAAGTAGCCAGAAACGCCACTGGACTGAATGTGGTAGCTTCAACATCATTAATGTCGTGAGTCTTATCCCGAGAGCTTGACTGGTTCTTCATCAACACTACCTTTTATATGACTGGCCTCGCTCAGGTATTTCAAGGAGCTAGGTTGGCTCGTGTGGATGCTGGCAGGGGGAAATGCACAATATGGGTGGCTATTTCCCTAATTTGCACAAATAATTGAGGCAGCAGATAGGGAAAAAACTTCAAAGCTTACCGTAACAACAATGACAGAGAACGCCACGCTCGTCAGTATCGATTCGGCTACTGTCTCCTCTCGGTACGGTAGCCGGATGGACTGGTCTGCTTCAAAGAACCCTCTCTCATACGGCTTGCCGAATAGCACCAGGATCAAGCACGGCAGAGCCACTAGGAATAAAATAACAACAAACCTTTATATTTAGGACTACCACAAAAGCCGGATTTCTATTTATCAGACTACTGCCCACGCAGATTTTTAAAATCAACAGCACATTTGTCATTATATTTATTATCGGCCTAATCTATTCCCTGTTGGTACGTAGTATTATTATAATTATATTCTATGCTGTTGGATATGGTGTAGTAGGTATTATTTTCATTCTATGATCTGACAGACAATGCAGACCGATTTCATATGCGACTTCGCAACGAGTAACACCAAAACGAGTACCTAACATGTGACTCGTTGGGAAGTTTTTTCCTCATCGATTCACACTGTCGAATATAGGTGTGAATCTATGGGATCAGTCAGTACTCCGATCATTTTCCGATTATATTTCCGATCTACATAATGCATTTATTAATTTTCACTAATTTTTTTTACAATTTTTTAATTGTTTTGTCAGTTTACGGCGTGACTATGACTGTTTCAAACAAGTAGGATCAAAGTAGGATAGCAAGATAAAAAAAAAGGTATACTTTTCAAGTGTAAGAGGGCCTCTTACACTTGAAAAGTATACCTTTTTTTTTTATCTTGCTATCCTACTTTGATCCTACTTGTTTGAAACAGTCATAGTCACGCCGTAAGCTTAGTAAAAATTTAAATTCTCTCACCGCAAGCCAAAACAATGAGATCTAATATTATTTTCCACACAGTCCGGTCCACCATCTCGGCTTCGATTCACGACTGATATGCATAGATAATATTGTTTCGCCTTGTGTTTTAGATTCATATCAGAGTTTAATCTACACAGTGGTCCGCGATAAAGTCCGCGTTAGTAGATAAGTGAAGGTTCTACGTAGGTTAGTCGTCGGCAAGGGCTTACTCCAGAAATCCCTGCAAAGGGGATTTTTGTTTTTTTTTTATCCGAAAATCCCCTTCACCTCATACTCTGATGGTAAAGGGATTTTGGCCACAAAATCCAGACATCCCCTGAGCAATTTATTTTATTTTTTGGAAGGGGATTATTAGACAAAAATTCTAGAAACCATTTAATTATTTTGTTTCTGCGGAAGGATCTTCTTTTTTTTTTTACTTGATTGCCAACGAAAGAGGGTAATGTTTTTGGGGTGTATGCATTGTCTGTGTGTTTCTACAATTTAAGAATAGAGTATACCGCCGTCTCATCAATACAAAAAGCGTAGTCTGATACTAAACGATAGTTTAGGGGTGGGTATACAATTTAAAAGTCAATTTCTTAACTGAATGAGCGAAGTAAACGAAGTCTCTGCATCAACTGGCAAAATTTGAAACTCGTTTTCGCTCGTTATCTGTTTACTATTTAAATGTGACCATTTGCACTGAGCTCCGCAATAAATAGCTTCGAAGGAATCCCTCCCTTATTCCTCAAGCATGAAGATTGCTGAGTGCTTTTATCATATCAGGAAATAATAAAAATCAATCGCTAAATTACAATATTTTTATTATGCTTTCAGTTTAAACTTTACAGTAAATAAATAGCTGCCTTATAGTGTTAACAGACGCGCGGATATGGCACGGCGACCAACGAGAAGAAATAAGAGAAACTATATTTCGCTCCCTTTTTCCCTCGTTTTATGAACGGTGGTCCGCATGAACCAGGTCCGCGCATCTATTAGCATTATTAACCCTTACGTCTAACTTAACTAAATATTAGGCAGTGCATTTTTAAGGTTTAAAATATCTATTTTTTTTTAAATAATCAGTGGGCTTATCCCGTAACTCTGAAAGCGAGAGTTGCGCGAGCGGGACCGTGCATAGCGCGACTAAGTAGGTACAAGCGAGATGGCATGCTCTCGCAATCAGAATCACGAACGTTTTAAAGTTAGAGGATAAGCCCGCTGGACCTCCTTCGTCATCTCCTAGTAAACTTCCAAGTAAGCTACTCGCCGGTTAAAGTAGAAAGACACTACTTTCAAAATGCCCGAGTAGTCATATAAACTGAATAAAAACTAAAGTTACTTGGGCCTCGCCATAATTGGCATTCAGCTAATCAAAAGTTTACTTTGAGATGATGAAAGATGTTCTAACGCTGATAATACCGAGTTTTGTAACAGTAGATTTAAAAAAACTGCAAAATTTCGCTAAACAAAAAATGGTCTAAAGGCAAAAATGTCTAAAGGAACCTTTTTTTTAAAGACGGTCTTTGAAAAGCGGTTTAGGGCTTATCTACTTTCAGGAGGTGTATATCGCTGTTGAGTGCAAGGCAAGACGAGGTCGCGCGCGTGTCTCGCTAAGCATTCCTTGATAAAGGTCACCGAATGTGATCGAAACTATAGTCGGAATAACCGACTCAATTTAACGTGAGTATTCCCGTTTTATTAAAACAAAATGTATCAAAACCACGTCAGTTTTCATAGGTTATATCTTACCAACTTCGAAAACCGCGCGACTTAAACCCTCACCTAGGGCTCTCCAGGGATGGAATGGGATTTTCCCTCGAGCCGGATGGAGGACGTTCGTTCCCCTCCTGAGGTGGTTCCATCCCGGTGAAAAGGGGGTGCTTCGAAAAAAATTTCGAAAAACATTTTCGAAAAAATGTTCTCCACTCTTTTTGTTGTGCGACAATGAGACAAACGTATACATAATCGTAGCCTTGTTTTAGTCCTGTTTTGAACGACAACAAGAGCATGCTATAGGCCAGTATATTGCCATTAAATGCCTACATAGACCTACGATACAAATCCACTGGTTCTCGGTAAATTGGCAAACATGCCACACTGCCACCCCAAATAATTCGTAATAAAATCACGAAATGCCAAACCGTAATGTAAAGTAATTAAATAAAAAAAAAAAACATTGAAATAAATTAAAACAGTTGACCAAAACTATGTTTTAAATTTACCAAATATTTTAGCTAAAAACTCCAATATTACCAGCCTATACTTACATACATTGAGCTAATAATGTACTAAGTAATAGAGGAGACATCGCACTGCACATTGCTATGACCCATTTAATTTTGGCTACAGTATGCGACACATCTCTGTCACTCGCTAGAAAACTGAAAAACATAAGTTTTATTAACAGTTAAGCCACAGTTACAGAATTACATTCGCGTCCTTTTAGAACACATGGTATATGTCCGATGTAAGGGACATATAAAAAAAACGATTATTTTGATATTTTTATCGAACCCTGCGGCACAACATGTGATCACTCATCGAGCTCTAGCGACTGACTGAGTGAGGTTTGGCTGGTTTGGTGACATAATGGCTCATCGTATTGCACCGCGGTGCCTCCTCTAGGACGTAGTACATAATATCTTAATGCACACATAAATAATTCTCTACCAAATTTCGGGTCACAAATATGTAAAAAGTAACAAAAAATTACAAATACATTTCTTATCTAGCACCTTAAATTATCTTTACCATAAAATCTGCAATATATTTACATATCTATGTATCACAGAATTAAAATACATACCTCTGTTACCTTGTAGGTGAGAGGTGAATAAAATTATAGTACAGCTCGACACGGATTATAAATAAAGTGGCTAAAAATTGAACTACAGCTGCCATATCATTTTTTTCCGGTCTTTAGTTTTAAGGACATATTTACGAATACAATCTTGCTTGCGCAAACAACCTTTTTGATTTACATAAATTTACTGTGGGTGACATTTAAAAATGTTTTTGCAACATTTCTTTATTACCTTCGGGATTCTGAAACGCTTGTTAACTTTGACAACAGATTAAGTCTTTTGCTGTCTTTGTAATTTGCTTAGTGCCAGACAAAGGCAGCATAAGAGTGATTTTCCTCTTGTTATGTTGTTAGTGTTATATTATATCAGTAATAGTTAACAAAAAATGTAAAGGTTGACAAAGGGCATCGACCTCGGAGTACGTGGAGCTGCACCAAGAACAATTAAAAAAAAAATTATAAAAAAATGCTGCATATTTATTCGTACAGTCGGTACGTCAGATATGAAAAAACATGTCAATAAAAATAAAATAAAAATTAGAATCTAATATAGCAATAACAAAATATTTACAAATACTAATCTAACCTACAAAACAAACACTCCGTCAAGTTCGCCACCGTGCGGCAGAATAAGAATTAATCTGTTGTCAAAGTTAAAAAACGTTTTAGTATCGCGAGCTACATCAGTTAACAAGTTATAGTTTAATTATTAATTAGATTTAACCATGTAACATACTATAATAAGTGAGCAACAGAGAACACATCATCATCAACATTCAAACGTGAGAAAAAACAACATGAGAATTAGTATACTAAAGACATTTTAAATGTCATAATTAAGAAAATGTTGCAAAGAGTTTTAATACTCAATACTCAATTCATTTATTGCAAACATTATGTGTCAATATCACCCTCAATAATTTTACTACAAAACGCCGATCGTGCGAGCAAGAGAGCGCGTATTACGTAAAGGCTTTAGGCTGATTTCACAGCTACGCGTATTGCCCGTACGGAGTGTCCGCACGCGGCGCGCGGGCGCGGATGGCTCGTAAGGGGGTCGTACCGTACGCAGCAATCAGCGTCACTGTAAAACGATGTTCTAACGTGCAGCGCCGCTCCGGAATTTCGCGCGGACGGACCGCAGATAAATCCGCATAGCTGTGAAATCAGCCTTAGTCGCGACCACAGTTCTCACGCTCGCGTATTTTTTCATTCTTTACTGAAGATGTAAAATAACTGTGTGAATTTCCGAGAAAGTATATAAAGTGCGTCTGCAGCCGGAGCCGGCAACTGGAACGGTTGCCGGAGGTGGACGGGCGAAACGCTAAAAAGTAATTTCCGATACGGATAACTGTAGATTAAGCTATTATTTTGTTTTACGACAACCAGGAAACCGTCCTGGTGCGTTATGACCCACTGAGACGACAATAAGTTTTTTTTTTGTAAAATCTCAAAATCCCCTTCGATTACAGAAGTCGGATAACAGTAGGTTCAGGTTTTTTCATAACTACTCCGAAACCTTTCCGGAAACAGATTTGATTCTGATGACAAATTGGTCGTAACTCCGGCAAGCGTCGCATTACTTCATCGTTGCCGGCTCCGGCAGATGAGGCACAGACAAAAATAAATGCTGTGTCTGTTAGTAGTGTTTCCTTAAAAGTTTGTTCACATAAAACATATATAAATACATATTAACAATCTCAACACATCAGTTTATCTCATTAGAAAACTAAAAAATGCCTATTTATAAACCAGTTTTAAAGTAGTTATTTTTACCAAAAATATGTTTAAATGCTTTTAACTCGAAATGTGTACTAAGTGTTACGTAAATGGTTTAAAATAAATCGTTTATAAATTGCACTAAAGTTTTAGTTCATCGAACGCCATCCATATAACTAAGTTATAATTAACTAAAATAAAATATTATTAACAAACAGCTAATCTTAAAATAAAATTGTACTTTACAATATTGACCGCTTAGTAATAAATAAATAAGTAGATAGTAAGTAGTCAGCTCAAAGTAGGAAATACTAGGAAAAAGAAAATAAATAAATATAGTAAAATTAGGCGAGTAGCGTCTGTATGCACTTAAAAACATTAAAGAGAACGCATTGAATTTCTCTACACGAAGAAAAAACGTTTTAAAGTTGTACTTTTTGTCGTAGAATATAAACTTCATAGTATGGAACCAACATTTTACACAATAGTATGTTTAAATTTTTTGTATTAAAACTTTTGTAAATGCAAAATACTATATTTTTTAAAATTCTTAACAAGTCTAGAAATGAATTAATTTGTTTTATATATTTTGTAACCTCATCAATTCAAAATTTAAAAAAAAGCACCATTTAATATCTACATTTTATTACATCTACTTCGCGGACCATTCGGCGGCCCACACTGCCGATTCTTTTGCAGAGCTCGAAGTGCGCGTTGGTCCAAATTGAGATTTAAAGAGATTCTATTTAAGCGACAAACTACCAATTTTATTGAAATAACGTGGTAGCACAGATCACACTAGATAACGCATTACGAGATTCGTTGTTCCTACAAAAAGCCACCAAAGTTTGAGGCGCGGCGCGGGTCGCGGGGAGTGCGAGTGCGACCAAGCGTTCTCATTGGCTATTTTAAGGTTACACCTACTCGCGCCTAACATACAACCAATCAGAGTAATTTTTTATACGTGTATTTAGACTGACGCGTGGTACGCTTCGAGAGTCCCGAATGCAGAATCTAGGGTGTGATCTGTGCGTGGTAGTCAACAGCGCAGTGAAGCAATTACTGCAGAAGACAAAGCAGAACATGATAAGCAAACCTCTAATGATTATATCGTCACAAAACCAAACCGATAGACATCACTGATGATACTCACAATCACTGTTAGGTTAGGTATCACTAGTCCGAATCACTATCACTCCGATCACTCCGCTCGGTCAGTGATATCGGCGTACTCTTGCGATATCCAGGATATTTGTGGATATCAGGCCTCTCCCCCGCTGTCGCTGCTGGGCGGGGTTGGATGTCAGACCTGGACCCGAGTCGCGTGGTTGTTGCCGTTGGTGGCATGAAGTTCCGCGTCGTGGCTGTGGCCGGGTCGCCGCGGGGACTTGCGCAAGTTAGATACGAAAGAGAACTGAAAATTAAAAAATACAAGATAGTGATGAGGATAACAAGTAACAAGTAGCGGGGTTCGTAAAAAAATCTGATAAATATATATAGATAAAAATGAACCCCTATTTTACCTGGTCACCCTATAACTTGAGAAAGGCTGGACCGATTTTGATGATTTTTATTTTGTTGTTTTCGTAATTGTGAGGACAAGGTTTGTACGAAGAGTTTAGCGAGGCCGTAGGCCGAGCTTCGCGGGCATCAGTTAGTTCACAATATTATCATAATTAATATTCTATCAGTTATCTGGTTCCCGTAGAACAGGCTTGCTTAGTTTGGGGCTAGATGGTGCTGTGTGTGAAAAACGTCCACCAATATTTACATATTTTATTGTTTAATACTCACTATAACAACAGCATACAGCAGTCCAATGCTGAAACCGGCCAGCACGTCGCTCCAGTGGTGCTTATAGTCCGACACTCGGGTCATGACTGTGTACCAAGCCATCATGATGAGGACGAACTGGATCCCGTGGCGGAGGAGCTTGGAGCCGCGCCACGTAAAGCGTTTGTGGAGGTACATCTGAAATTGGGGAAAATGAGACGTTGATAAGTAAGTTCGTATTAGCTAAGTGGCAAGGATTTTAATGTCAGAGTTTACAAGTAACAAGAGTGATGGGCTTAGTACTAAAATTTAAGATAGTGTCCAATGACGGAGTCCTTATTCATTAACCCCATCATTAACAATTATTCACCCACTGTTGGTACCACTGTACCATGGTATCTGGCAAATATCTTGAAAAATTACGTCATCTGCGCAACAGTCAATTTTTAGGTCTCATTGGCAGAGCGAAGGTTGAGCGGAGAGATTTCGACGTACGTGTTAAGGTTGCAATGATTTTCAGTCGTCTTCGTGGTGATGTCCGAACAGTAAGGTCTGGATCGTAGTCGCCTTCCAATCCGCGGATCGGAACAACGGACAACGGGCCACACCCCCACCTAAACAACATCGCGCCGCATCACGCACGTCTCTGACGTACGTACCCGGCGTGCCCTCCCTCGAGATCTTCTCCTGGCTGGCCCGGAGAAAGAGCATGAAGAGGCATCAGGCAGCAAATGAAGATGGGGCCCCAATAGGAAGAGAGCACTACTAAGCCAAGATGTGGCCATCATGACCATGGCGAGAGGCTTACCGTCTCCTCGCACCCCTTACTTTCCCTGAGGACAGTATTTCCCCAACGCCCGTCCTCGACGAGGCGGTTTTACCTCGACGTCGATCCTCTACCTCGGCGACCCCTTGAGGAGGAAGAACTCGGATTCCACCGTCCTAGGTCTACTTTGATCCACCGTTGCCTTTAACTCGCTCATTAATACTTTTACTTACAGCAAAGTACAGCATTGTATAAGCAGAGAAAGACGAGTGTCCACTGGGGAAGGACAGCCGCATCTCCTTCAGCCGCTTGTCAGTGGCGCCGAGGCACTCGAACTTTTCTATATAACGCCATCTATTCTCGGGGAGGGTGCAGTCTATGTTGGGTTTACATACCTGAGGACAAGATGATTTTGAAGGATGATTTTAGAAGATGAAGGACATCGTTCTTTGACAGATAATTTTATTATGGTTCATATTAAATATAATCAAACTGAATTAAACAGTAGGAAGCCCAGCTCGAAGCTTTTGAATCGGTAGATCGGCGTGCTGTCCGGCTTAGCCTGGAACACCACCGTAAGGTAGCGAGTCTGTCAATATTTTACAGGATTCATAGAGTTTGCAACAGGGCTACATGACCTTATCCCACCATCCGCCTTTTACTACAGGACAAGTAGAAAGACGCCCCAGTATCATCCTTATACTGTTTATTTTTCTTGGGCACGCATAAAACGCTATGAATCAACATTTTTAATCCGTATATACAAGGAGTGGAATAAACTGCCGGCTTCCTTATATCATGGGAGATAAAAATCTACGGATTTTCAAGGTCAGAGTGAATAGGTATCTTCTAAGTTTGCGTGTTTCATGTTCGACATACTTCGCTTTCCAGCAGGCAAGCTGGTGATCAAGCACAGACGTTAAAAAAATAACAATAGGAATATTATATATCGGTATACATTTCATCCTCTTAGAGCGTGGATTTTCTAAAAAACCTTTCATAATGCTTCCCTACACTACCATAGGAAGCCACCCTGAAAATGACATGTCTCTATCACTTCTGGTTTAGGCTGTGCTTTGATTGTCAGCCGGTCAGCGACACGACATTTTTATAACCTTTTAAATTTTGTACAGCTTTCACGTCAGATATTTTCTGTTATCAAACAGAATAAATATGGAATAAATATAGCTCCCTGTGATTAATTGTAATTTAACATGTTCTGTCCATGTGTAAGTGTAAGCCCGGGTGAATTTTTTTAACATTTTTTTTTTAACGAAGTACGTTCCTAGCCTTATAATCCATTAATAATTATTGGCGATAACAACCTTTCAGACTGTCTAGTTTGTACGTACTTTGTAAGGTTTCATGATTAATAAAAGAACCCATCGAATCAATCAATTTATAAATCTTAATAATTTATATTATTATAATATCTTTATAAATTATAAATCTTCATAGGACCTCAAGATACAACCTTGGTCTGAGACTTACAGACGTTTTTTTAATGTGATCTCTTTATTATTGAAATAAATAATTTTGTGTTTGTAACTGCAGTTCGATTTCAATATTACTTACTTGCAGAGCAGGGAAATAAATAAAAATGTATGAGGATAGTAGGTCCGCATAAGCTTGGAGGCCAAGGTCAGTGTCTAGGGTGCCCGCCGCCTGTCGCGACGCGCGGCGCTCGATTGTCTCCGGACTTGTTACTCTAGCCATAGTAGCCATAAAATATCTAAAGCTAAGTGTGGATTTCTTGAAGGCGAAAGTCATGACCAGAAAAGTTAAGTAATAGCGGCTACATCCTTAAGCCGCTACCAGTTCTCAAAATTACAAAAAGAGCTGTTTTCGCTCGAAGGTTCTATAGGAAATCTTACAGTATCCAATCGGAATATCGGGTTTCGATTCGAGTTTTACACTCGCCGTCTCTATCATCTAATCAGGATGGAGAGAGTAGCGCTCGAATTGGATCCTTACCGAGTGGATTCAGAACCAGGAACCCTTTTCTCAAAAACTAAGATCTCGTGTCGAAAAATATGTCGATATACGAGATTTTTTACTGACAACTGTTTATTATGAGATATTCACGATGGCTAGCATGCGAGATACATCGCATGCTCGGAGGCAATCGAGACGAGAGACAGTCGAGATTGGAATCTCAAAATCGACTTTAATTTGTCATATAACTCCAAATAAGGCCCTGATCCAGCTAGTAAAAACAACTGGCGCGGTGCCATCTGGCTCCGTAAATTATGGCTATAAGGCTTGTAAGGACGCCAAGGATTCTAGATAGAATGGTATCAGAGTAATACGTATATTTCACATCGGTCAGACGGAAACAACTACAAAAAGTATGATGTAATCCACTTCCACGATCTTTTTTGTGTCATTCCAATACAGCAAATGACTGTGGGTAGTTGAGGCGAGGTCGAGGATTTTTGGATAACCTTTAGAGGAAAGACTGCAAAATGGTTACGTCGGAATTTATTTGAAACTTTTTCATTATTATCTTTAGGAAAAAAAACAAAGCTTTTGCTTTGGTGCTTTGGTTTTGAACACACACGAATAAGGTTTATGACAACAGATTTTTTTGTAGTGTTAGGACTCTTTTACAGAGTCTGTCTGGGAAAGTACCACACATTCGCCAGTTATTCAACCGCCTAGCAGTAGTTTGCAAAGATTATGGTGTTGCGGATTGAAGGCAATGTTTTCAGCGTAATTACTGAGCTGATGCTGATAAACATCTAATATCACAGTGTCGAGCGCAGGACAATTCTACGCTTGTCTCGTCAATCATCATCAATCATAAGACGTCCACTGCTGTACAAAGGCCTCCCCATTAGAGCGCCACACCGACCGACTACGTGCCACTTGCATCCACCGGTTGCCCGCGACTTTCACAATGTCATCGGTACACATAGTGGGAGGCCTGCCTACGCTTCGTCTTCCGGTTCGTGGTCGCCACTCAAGAACCTTTCTTCCCCATCAGTCATCTTTTTTATTTATGAACAGATTTTATTTTTATGTTGATCGTCTCAATTTATGGCCAGCCTTTTTATAAGGCAATAAAAAAAAAACAGATCGAATTGAAAACGTTCCTCCTTTTTTGAAGTAATAGTCGTCTTGCCTATAACTTGCAAGCTTGCTTGACTACCCTCGCGATTCGCAAACGTTTGTTACCTTTGACAACAAATTAAGTGTATTGCTGCCTTTGTCATTTGCTTAGTGCCAGACAAAGACAGCATTAGAATTAATATGTTGTCAAAGTTAACAAACGTTTCAAATCCCAAGGTTAGCTCGATAAATGAGTTTTCTAGGCTGCGACGTGGTATTGAAGCTACTAAATACTCACGTGCTTTCTTTGTATTTAAAAAAAAACATCAGGCAGTTTAAAAAAATAAGGTCCATTAATCCCAAGCTCGTTTAACTGGCAGTAAATTACTCTACAATTAATACCCGTTTACTTCAAACCATCTTTTGACTGACGGCTGCCGCAGGGTTTGACATTTACGTGCGTGCTGCGCCTTTTTCCTTTTTGGCTTGGTTGTTTGCGTTCCGCTTTAGGCTTTTTTCATGCGATTGCGTAGGTTTTAGCGTTTACTACAGTTAATTGACCGATCTTGCATTTTACTAAAAAAATTGCAGCTTCGTAGAAAAACTTCATTCATACTCAACGAAGTGTATATATATATGATGATTTTTGTCTCAGTTTCAGGATTGGTCCCATAGTAAAAGTTGTGCATTATGATGCGTACAATATGCTCCTCTAGATTCAATACCACCGTTCCATGAAACCCAGTAACTATTTATCTTATTATACAAAAAAAATCTTTCAGTTGACGAACAAAAGGACGTCGTTCAGGACACTTATTGATAATTAGCTGCGCCCCGCGGTTTCACTTGCCTGGGAAATATTCTTTCGGAACAGTACACTATCCCGGGATAAAAGTAACCTAATCTATGCCACTCGCCGACCATTAAACTACATAATATCTATGCAAAAAATTAGGTCGATCCTTTGCTATGTTGATGCTTGCAAAGAAAACCAATAACCACAGTTTTTCATGTAGTTTAATTTTCTATCAAGTATCGACTAATATTGCTCATCATGCTTCCTGCGGTTTGTCTCTACGCCTGTCTCTTCTTGTTTAGCAATGATTTTATTAATACCTATAAATAATTGCTAAACGTATAACCTCAGGCGTTCAGAAGATTCAACCGGTAGCATAATATTGTTATTGATATTCTTTGTTTCATCATCGTTTACTGTTTGTATTTGTTTCATCAACAGCCTGAAGGTTTTCCACTGCTGAACAAAAGCCTCCCCCTTAGACCGCCACGCTGAACGACAATTTGCAACTTGCATACACCGGTTACCCGCGACCTTCAAAATGTCGTCGGTCCACCCAGTGGAAGGCCTAACTACGCTGCGCCTTGCAGCTCGTGGTCGCCACTCAAGAACCTTTCTTACCCATCGGTTATCGGTTCTTCGAGCGATGTGGCCTGCCCATTGCCATTCATTGTTTAAACTTATATAAATTGCTATAAAATAGAGCCAAAAGAACACACGTGCGTCCGATCCGACAGCTCCCGAAAACAGGAAGAACTGTATCTGTTATAGCCGCCGGTTACCAAAGGCACACAATCATACACCGACCTCGCCGGCGTGGTCGAAGAATCCCAGGATCTGTCCGAAGATCGATTAGTTTCTTTCCAAATAATCAATCAGATGCAAACCAGACCGCTAGGGCCCCAGGGCACACCCCTTCCGGGGTGCCAGGGCCACTTTGATATCCCCCTCCCGTGTGACGGCCCAGGCCGAGGTTCGTACCGCATTCGGTGCCCTTGCGCTAATCACCCTCGCGCCGTAAAAATAGTTTTAGGGCTCAACGCTTTTTGCGTTCTCCAAAGTCCGGTTATAGCTGTAAAGGCCGAACGAGACAGACCAACAGCTTCGACATCAAAAAAAAAAACCACATACGTGCGATGTTGAAGTACGTAGAATGCGTCTGGTTGAAAAACGACATACCTAAGTACGTAGTATGCGTCTGGTTGCAAAACGACATACCTAAGTACGTAGAATGCGTCTGGTTGCAAAACGACATACCTAAGTACGTAGAATGCGTCTGGTTGCAAAACGACATACCTAAGTACGTAGAATGCGTCTGGTTGCAAAACGACATACCTAAGTTCGTAGAATGCGTCTGGTTGCAAAACGACATACCTAAGTACGTAGAATGCGTCTGGTTGCAAAACGACATACCTAAGTACGTAGAATGCGTCTGGTTGCAAAACGACATACCTAAGTACGTAGAATGCGTCTGGTTGCAAAACGACATACCTAAGTACGTAGAATGCGTCTGGTTGCAAAACGACATACCTAAGTACGTAGAATGCGTCTGGTTGCAAAACGACATACCTAAGTCCGTAGAATGCGTCTGGTTGCAAAACGACATACCTAAGTCCGTAGAATGCGTCTGGTTGCAAAACGACATACCTAAGTACGTAGAATGCGTCTGGTTGTAAAACGACATACCTAAGTCCGTAGAATGCGTCTGGTTGCAAAACGACATACCTAAGTACGTAGAATGCGTCTGGTTGCAAAACGACATACCTAAGTCCGTAGAATGCGTCTGGTTGCAAAACGACATACCTAAGTACGTATAATGCGTCTGGTTGCAAAACGACATACCTAAGTCCGTAGAATGCGTCTGGTTGCAAAACGACATACCTAAGTGCGTAGAATGCGTCTGGTTGCAAAACGACATACCTAAGTACGTAGAATGCGTCTGGTTGCAAAAGACATACCTAATTCCGTAGAATGCGTCTGGTTGCAAAACGACATACCTAAGTAGAAACTTAACGTATTTTCCGATGAATTATAGCGCTACGGACTACATTTTTCGTAATCTTAGTATAACCTACCTATTCTGTGCTATTAGTTAAGATACTAACCTCGGGATTCTGAAGCGTTTGTTAACTTTGACAAAGGATTAATTCTAATACTGCGTTTGTCTGGCACTAATCAAATGACAAAGACAGCAATAGACTTAATCTGTTGTGGCAAGTAAACTTAAACTACTTCAAGGAACCTACAACGTGGATGCCTTACTCTAAGCCTATACTTACTCCGCCTTATTAATAAACGCGGAGAAACCTTGGAGCAGCTTAGTCTTCTGTCTTTTTCAATCGAGTTCTATTTTCGAAAGAGAGAAAAGGACTAAACACGTGGTAACAAATCTAAGGGTATTCCACGATTATTTACGAGAGACTGGGTCTTCCGTTAGACCCGACACTATATTCTAGGTCTACGATATTATTTCACTTAGCTTTAATATAGAAGAATTTCTAGAAGATAAAAATTTATAAATTGTAGTTATAAGTCGTATAAGTTTTCTGTATTTATTAATAGGTAGTTTTACTTTTAGTATGTAGGCAATAATACTATTTGCAACATTAGAACCCTAGAACAAGGTATAATGTATAATTTAGTACATACTGAATTATTATTATGTGGCAATATATTCTTAAATACTTAAGGAAAACAACATAAAATCGCGAAAAGAAAATCCAAACATTTAGTTATAGATAATGTCATTTTTTTCTACGGGACAGCTGTTTCTGTTCAGTATTTCAGGTTTGGTCCCATCGAAGTTGTTCATAATGACGAGTGCAATGATATCCTAGAAAATGTACGGCATCTTACCGAACATTCTGTATGGAAATTATTATGCAAAATGTGATTGTTGTGAATACAAACAAGGTGCTTAATAGATTTATTTTTTATCGGCCTGTCTCACGCTTATAAGGGATAAATGCATGGACACGGCAGAATTGACATACTTATTCTGTCAACTGGCAATACGTTGCGGTCGACTGGCTCTCAGTGTTGCCAACGCTTGGGAAAGTATTAAATTTTGGTGAAAACGAATGGAAGGTTAGCCAACTTAAATTTATAGGTTAATAAATTAAGGACTATTAAACATTTTCGACGGGAATCTGTCAATTTTGTCACCTAGGAAAGTATTTCGATACATCACAATTGACAGCAAACTGGTATTTTAATTGCTATACCCAATCATTATTTATTATAATATTTTTTTATTATTTATAGTATTATAATCCTAAGTAATATTATGAATTCAGAGGAGTATAGCCGCAGTCGTATCAGGACCAATAAAGCTTCGAGATACAAAAATGAATACGATCGTCTCGGGGAAAAAACTTCGCTAGCGCGATTCAGAATTCTCTACATTACTACTGTCAGTCCATACGAAACGTCAAACAATGCACAAAAATGGATCAACGCAATCTAGCGAACTATAGGAAGTAACTTGGTCTCTCTGTCTGGATGTTTGTCGCGTTATCACGGCTAAACGGCTAAACGGATCTTAATAAAATTTGATAAGGGGATACTTTATATCACTAACCCCCAAATACTGAAACGTTTGTTAGCTTTGACGACAGATTAAGTCTATTGCTGCCTTTGTCATTTCCTTAGTGCCAGATAAAGGCAGTATTAGAATTAATCTGTCGTCAAAGATAACGAACGTTTCAGTATTCGGGGGAAAGACATAGGATACTTTTTTTACAAACGAAGTCGCGGGCTCGCGTGTAACAACTAAACTATTAGGTTTTGTGAAAAGTCATGGAACAAAACTTGCTAAGAACGATGTAGGAAAGCTGCTTACAAATCCGATTTGGTTATATAGTTAAAACAATAATAAACGTTGTATTATTTACTGCAAAATGCAAAAGCCCACCCTTCTACACAAGGGCGGCAGCGCGGCATCACACTCAATGTGTAACATAACTGTAGAGATGACCAAATGACGGAACTAACAATTTTGTACGGATAGCTGTCAATTTTGTTAATAATTGCGTCGGGTGGCTCCCCCATTCGACTCTTAAAGAAGTGGTAGCTATGTAGCCAGTGCACATGTCAGCCAGAGACCAATACAGATAGATAGCCGGTGACAATGAGACTGAGAGAGAAATAGATAGATAGAGACATAGAAAGTCGATACGTTGCTGTCAACCACCTTGGGTAATTTTGTAACGGGCACTATTGGATTTATTTTCCGTAGCATGGTAGTAGCAACACCGATCAGTCAATAAATTCAGCGCAAAATTGTAATTTTGTTTACAATCTCGATAACACGCGGTTACGAGACACGCCGGTGGAATACATTAGCAACCTTATAAGGTGGTAAGTGGACGTCAATCATCCAATCAACCTGTGGCGTCCTCTATACGGACAACCCGTTTCAGAACCAGTTTTTAGGGTTCTGAGATGTGAAAGTGAAGTTATGGAAATAGAGGGTTTTTGAATGAAAATCATTGGCTAAGAAAAACTTCCTTGTAAAGGACACAGTATAGCTGTTGTAAAATTTTTCAAAAATAATATGAATATTATAGTATATACTATAAACGATAGGTAGATAGAACATCAAAGTATTGGGTCAGACAGAAGTCTACATATACCTATGTGCGGTAAAGACTGCAAATACCGCATTCCTAATGTAAATAAGCAATTTTAATTCCTATTCAAACCTACAGCACCGTAATTTATAGCAATTTTATTCACCAATAAAACTTCAATCGCGATTTCCCTCAAATGATCGGTTTACGCCTGGTAAAGTCTGTTCAGGTGCGCGACGTTGGAGCATAGTATTTATTTTTCGAGTTCCTCAAGCCGGGGTAATTTAGTGATTATGCCAACGAGATGGGCGAGGCCAGCCGTAAGCCGTAATACTGTTTATTGGGAGCTTGGACAAAGAAAGTCAAGTCAGAACAGGGAATATGCATTACGTTCTGGCCGAATCCCCGGCCAGAACTCTTTCATACATTTTCAACATTTTTGGAGATAAAAATTTGTTTTAAAACATTAGTTTCTAAACATAACTGACTGTTTTTTTTATTTTTTATTTCAACTCAGTGGTTCTTTACATTAATTTTTTTAGAAAACTTGCGAGCAATATTTTCTAATTAGGGAAGTGAGCTCTCAAATGTGTTTATAATAATAATAAATTGTAATTCAAAAGTTTTATGGGTGGATTTTTCAATGGTGTTTTCCGGATTCTCCCTCTTCGAAAAATGCACCCAAAAAAGTTACAATATATTTAAGCCGCTCATTTTGAAAATCCTAAAGACAACTAAAAAAAAACATAACTCCTCTTCCTAATCTACGAAAAATCGTAGAACATACATGGGGTATTTTCGTGAAGCCCTTGGTATGAGGAACCTACATTTTTCGTATTAACGTTACCGCTGTTACCACCCTTATAGCCTCCAAGTGTGTTTTGATCAGATAACGTGAAATTTACATTTACCCCTTTATGTTTTTTTTTAATAATAATTTTCATAGATTTCATTTTAAATACTTATTTTTGTTACCCATGGAATACCCCAGTTTCATAATATCCGTACGTTCCCCGCGTACCTCTGGGGGTACGTATACCGATAATTCGGATTTGAGAACCACTGTTATAGAGCCATCAATACTGCAATGTTGTAGAAAGCTAAAACACCGAATTATTTTTGGCAGCGATTATTATAATATCCCATAATCATAATCGAAACTCTAAAATCAGAGGCGATTGTAGGCTAATTGTACATTTTATTTAATACGGATATAGAGATGTGAAAATACAAATGGAGTAATAACATCGATACTTTATGCGAAGCTGATCATTACACCTTTCGATTTCCATAAAGAGTGCGCATCGATACTAGGTAGATGGAGAGCTTAAGTACATTTTTATTTTTAGTATTTTAAAGCAAAATTGTGTGTAAACATTGAAGTAGTTTGAGATTGATTTCATTTTAATTCGAGTGTGCAGTGATTTATAATTATAACAAAAAAAAAACTTCAACAAAATCCTCTGAAAACAAAATCTCTATCGAGATGTTTTTGGCACCACCCGTGAAATACTTATCATTGAGGAGTTCCCTATTAAACTATATCCCACGCGATAGGGAAGGTAAACTTTTTTTTCATCCCGCTTTTAACGTTCCATACACTGAAAGAGGGGGTGAAAAAAAAAGTTTTTTTAAACTTTTCAATATGTTCTTTATAAAGGGAATGACAGACGCGGCAAAAAATAAGGGTTCTGTGATTTGCTTCGAAATCCCAACAAGTCAATGACATAATCTGACCAGAGACGTAAATAAAAACCTTCAAAGAGCGTTATTTTCTTTTTCTTTTATTGGTATCAAAGCATCCTGGTAAATTTGAACAGCGACTCTCTTCCAAAACGATTTAGTTATTACCTGCTTAGCGAGTTTTCTAATAAATCTTATCGATTTCATACGATACATTTTGATTGTAATAAATAATAATCGAATCACACCAGTCAATGATTTATTGTCATACACTAATTGCATGATCAGCCAATAGATAGATGCATTAATAGAAGCCTCAGTTTTTTTAAAATTATAATCCCCTTCCGATTTTCAAATTGATTCTAAGGGACAAAATATCCAGAAATCCCCTTCGCAGGGGATTGTCTAAGGGGATTTCTGGGGTAAGTCATAAGTACTTAGGTATGTCTTATTTTTATTAACTTGAACTTTTTTATAAATGTGCAATAAGTACTCATGCCCGTTTTCACCAACGAACCCTAACTTTAAGGGATCACCTAAGAAACTATAAGGCTTATTTTCGTTCTCACCATCACTTAGTTGACACCTAAGGTCAATAAATATCCCCTTAAAGTTTCTTAGGTGATCCCTAGTAAGGGGTTCGTTGGTGAACACGGACATTAGTCTATTTCTTATTTATTTTAGCTTATTTCTAAATAATTGACTATCATTTGACTAAATCTATATTCAAATTATCTGTCTACATTTGAATTGGTTTCTGTCCGGTGATTCACACAGTTGTAATAATTTGTTATAGCCGTTGGCGACACAGCTCAATGATTTATAACGTGCGAATAGAGCCACTTGATCGATTTCACTTTATATATCATCATCATTTGTACCATCTATATTTTGTAATATATAATCTAAATGAAATGAAATGAAATATTTATTGGTAGCAAAGCTACAAGTCGGTCAGGATAAATAATGTTCAATTAACAGAAGTAAATCCTTATAAAACAATAAATTAAATTAATATTAAATTGAATAATTTAATATATATTTTATTATTATTGTTTATATATTTTGTTTTGAGTTTCAAACACTGGCGCCAAACTGACCACCTATTTATCACCGATGAAACTGATAACCACAACGCTATTGTTTTTATTTCTATATTGATCGTATCGGTCACCTGAGGAAACTGTCATGCTCGCATGAATCATTCATATGCGCATGCGCTGCGAATAATAAACTGTCCTCTGCTGCTACATTTACTGGTAATTAGCGGTGATATGTGGACTTTCCCACGGGTATGTCAAGAGTTCGAGACTTCCAGCAGCTGAGCCGGGGCCTTCTTTTGCTAGTCTGGTGGTGATGGTGGTGATGGATAATCGTTTCATATCCCGCTCGCTCGCATGATGCGAGTAAGTTACCGCAAGTAGAACGGCACGCGATGACCATTGCCAACAGAGTTACACGATAATGCCCCTGATCAGCCAGCCTCAGCCTCATGAGAATCCTTTCGGATATTATATTATCGTCTGTTACATATATTTCGAAAGCCGCCATTTCTTTAAAAATTATAACATTATCAACGACTCTCCCTTTCTGTCTCTCTCTCACTCTCTCTCTCTCTCTCTCTCTCTCTCTCTCTCTCTCTCTCTCTCTCTCTTTCTCTATCTATTACTACGCATCTTTAACAAGACATAAGGTGAGCTAAATCAATTAATAATCTCTTGGCACGCCTTAAATTAATACAATAACGTCTGAAAAGATTCCTAATTACTAAGTCTTAAAACATGTTCATGCTCTGTAGGTCTCACTTCTATAGCTCTATTGCTCTGCGTAAAGAATATAATGTTATATATTCTTACTTACTCGTACATAGATTTTCCTTATAAATGATCTGCTTCGCCATAAATCTTTGTATTCATATCTTCCTTCACTCCTTTCTAGACAAGATGCTCAATAACGTAGCTAATAATAGCACTAACAGAAATACTAAATGGTCTAGCTGCGAGTCCATAATTTAAGAAACCTATTTCATTAAATTGGCTCTGAGTTCAGTCACGATCACGACATAGTTCACTCATGTCTTTCATACTTATTCTGAAATGTCTTTTAACATTCTCACTCTTACTTTGTCATATTGAATGTTTGTTACTTGTCCAATTTGTTTCCTAAGGAAAATTATTTTTATTATTTTGACAAGGCTCTGCAGTAGTTACGTTGCATTACATTCCTTGAGATTTTAAATTGCCATGCATACTAAATGAGTCCAATAACTTACAAGTTATTCTTCAAAATTGATTTTCTTAAACTTTTTTTGCGAGGCGCAACTGGTTTAGCAAGATCATTATCTGTACTTATTTAAGTATTAGTACCCTTTCGTAGTAAGAAAGATGGACTTCTTTCTATGTAAGAAAATAAAATTCTGATTTTTTATTGCGATAAAGTTTTGCTAAATCAATAACACGCAACCTTTATGACATTCGTTCGGAACTTTGTCGATGTAAGATTACGGTTCTTTCTTGAAAAGGAGTTATAAATGTTACTATGAAAAGGTATCACAGGGTTAGGATTATGTAACTAGCAACTGACCATTCGTTCATTGACGTCCTTTTTGCGATGATTTCTGCGTACAACATCTGCGCGGATGTTTCTTTAAACGATACATTATGAAATGAACTGAGCATTTGCATTTATATCTTTTCTTTTTTCTTGAATCATTTTTATTGGGTTTTTATAACAATCATAACCTGGTTCTAGTATAACTACTGGGTATTCGATTAGACTATAGATAGACTCATTTTCAACATTGACCTCAAAAATAACTGTGGGGTGTGGGCTTCGGATCTCTAAACTAAGCTAAAGCTTGTATTTCAGAGATTCTTGCTCCCCCTGTTATGACGACCAGAAATATAATGAATATAAATAAAATTTTGAAAGCTTCTTGTGTGGGTGTATAGTGATTTATGAGTGTGTATGTGTTTGTGTATCATTTCTCCGATATTATAAGTCTATTATAAGATATTTATTTTCGGAAAACAAACAGTGTTATCTTAGCTAGCTTATTAATTAAATTATTTCTAAACACCATTTATTAGCTTTCGTAAACAATCAAACAACCCGTATAAGTATAAGTAATAAATACTGGTATGATAATCAAAATTCTGAATTAGTTAATTTAATATTTAATAGTACTTTTATTGTATACTTAAGTACTTACTTTGTTTTGGCATGATTAACATAAGTAGGAGAAGCCACTGGCACCTGCAGGCCTAGCACGGGCGCTGGGATAAAATGATGTCCACCCGTTTTGTCTTCTCGTCAACGTGACAAAGCTAGAATATGGATACATCCGTCTCGTTCTCGCGGGATAAATATGGTGGACAAAATTTTATAGCCATATATATGTGCTAGGCCTGCAGCAGGCCTAGCACGGGCGCCGGGAGAAAGTGACACACAGTCCTAGACTATTTCGGGATCTATGGATCAACAATCATTATAAAAACGGTATTAATGTCAAAATAAATATTGTTTGTTGTTTTTGTTTGTTTTATAAGTTTGACATAGCAGGACATTCGCAAGTGCGTATGAATTGCTCAATCGATTCTAAATCGATTTGTTGATGATATATAAAGTGAAATCGATCAAGTGGCTCTATTCGCACGTTATAAATCATTGAGCTGTGTCGCCAACGGCTATAACAAATTATTACAACTGTGTGAATCACCGGACAGAAACCAATTCAAATGTAGACAGATAATTTGAATATAGATTTAGTCAAATGATAGTCAATTATTTAGAAATAAGCTAAAATAAATAAGAAATAGACTAATGTCCGTGTTCACCAACGAACCCTAACTTTAAGGGATCACCTAAGAAACTATATAGAAATAAAAACAATAGCGTTGTGGTTATCAGTTTCATCGGTGATAAATAGGTGGTCAGTTTGGCGCCAGTGTTTGAAACTCAAAACAAAATATATAAACAATAATAATAAAATATAGATTAAATTATTCAATTTAATATTAATTTAATTTATTGTTTTATAAGGATTTACTTCTGTTAATTGAACATTATTTATCCTGACCGACTTGTAGCTTTGCTACCAATAAATATTTCATTTCATTTCATTTAGATTATATATTACAAAATATAGATGGTACAAAATTACCTTCTTTGTCTAAATCGTGATGGGCAAAATAAGTGTAAACGACGCGCTATATGAAGATAAAGAAGTCTTGGTTGCAAAACATCTGGGGATGGACAAAACTTTGCAACTTTATGCTTGGCTCATAAATGAATATTCGTTGAGCTAACGACCAATTTTCACTAGTGGAGTAACAACAATTGACAGTAATTTAATTAGAAACACTTTTTTTATGGAACAGTACTCTCGGTAAACAGGCCTTATTTTGACATCAAGGCCTTTATTTTCATATGTTCATTAAATTCCAACCTCGTCATAAGCTGTCGGTTGCATTGGCCAATAAACAAAGATATGTGCGTCGCATTTTAAGTAACCCTTTTCGTTATAATTGTATCGTTTATTTGGGCTAGAGGTTGGTTTGGCATGAGAAAAAGATTTCGATATTCGTGATATATTTAAGGAGTTGATTTAGATTAATTTAAAAGTACTTATCATTCAGTAGAGAAACACGGGGAACAAGGACAATATCAAAGATACTACTTCCATTTCCATATTTTTCTCCAGTTTTTTAAAAATAATATTCTATGTATCTACAAACATGTATTGTGTTCTGTTAGTGTGTACGACGTCAAAGTGCAAAAATGTTTAAAAAGAATCTCGTTCGTAAATCCTCGGGTGCCCAAGATACAGGCCTAGCCTAGTTTGGGGCCCACCGCAACAACCTTACCTCTTTATTTTGTTTTGTTATTCCTACGAATGTAACCTATATCTATTTTCTGAGCGTGTTTTATGGAAATAAAAAAAAAAATATTAAAAAAAAAAACAAAAAAAAAAGCAATCCAATACCAAGTTCAAATCCAATTTGGTATAAATCAATTTAGTCGTCTAGTCTATACTAAAGTAATAGCGAGCTAATCAAATAAGTCTTAAAGTGAAATCAAAGAGTCTGAATCTAGTACAGGACGTGAGGTATCGGAAACTAATGGCATGAAAGCGGAGACGGCTCCGATTTTCTGCACCGCATCGCACCATAATGAACTTAAATATTAGGCCAGGAAAGTGAATACAATAGCAGTCATTATGAACACAATAGAATTCGTAAAATGTGTTTGATTATTTTAGAGATAACAGTGTTTAATAAAAGGTGAGGTGAGAACACGGTGAGAATTTTACGAAAAAGTTTTGAGAAAAATTGTAAAAGTTAAAAATTAATCAAATCAATTGTAAATCAAACAAATGTAAAAGTTAAAAATTGTAAAATTTTTAACTTTTACAATTTTTCTCAAAACTTTTACAAGTTTAGTGAAAAATTGTAAAATTAAAAAATTGTAAACCAGCAATTTCATATATAGTTGAAAGCTGTGTGTAATATAGATGGTTTAGTAACATTAAAGTGTATTTACGTTAAAATCAATCTAATACCCGTGGCAAATTGATTCGATGCGTACCAGCCCGTAGAGAATCTAGATCCAAGATAGGCGGCACAAGAAACAGATTAACGTCCCACCCCCATCAAACCATGGTAAATGAATGGTAGACGCGTAGCAATCTATTGGACGCATAAACATCTTAAATATTAAACTTATGATGAAGTTATTGTCGGAATTTAACGTACAACTTCAGGCAACCAGTAATTTATTTTTTATTTGGGTATAAAAGTGTATAAATGTACTCAAAGTTGTTGACCATGACGCTAAAATAATGACTTTTAAATTGTATGACAACATTAAAGTAAAGTAACCAAAAACACACGTGAGAAAATATTATATACACTGATTTTCCTGTTTGATTATGTAGAAAAAAAAAACAATTCCAAGAATAAGAATAAAATATAAAACATCTTTGTCAATAATTCGCAAATGTAATTACACTGAGCCAGGCAAAGCCCCGCAGGTAAAACCAAAAGGAAATATTGTGGCAGTTGAAATCGCCACATTTAATAGCAAACAATAAATAGCAAAGCTCGGCGAGATGAGATTTTGAACCGGTTCTTCAGATGTGGATAGGATTGAATATAATCTAGGGAGATATGAATCTAGTCGAGGTGATGTTTAGCTAGTGGGAATATTTATGACGCGCTATGATAAAATGATAACGGAAATAAAATCACTATGATATAAATGTATCAGTAATTCTTTCTCTTTCTCTTGTAAATTGATTTCTTTCACAACTGATCCTGAAAAACCTGATCCGATTGTGATGAAAATAAGCTAAGGACGGTAGTGTGCATCGCGCGGGCGGATATGGTACACTTATAGAGATTGAAGATTTAATAAATTCCAGGGGAAACTGAAAGGAAAACCGGGAGTGAGGCTAATAAATAAGACTGACGACCGCCCTGAGAGATGTCTAAACATGAACTGTCACTCAGAGACGTTTGATGACACTGATTACTTAAACTGTCAGTAAGTCAAGTTTTTCTTTAAAGGTGAATACTTAAACTGTGACTAAGTAAAATTTCCTTTAAAGAAAATCTTTACTTAGTGACAGTCTAAGTAATCATTAAGCGTCTCGGAGTGTGGCCGTTAGTTTAAAAATATCACGATACATAAAGACATGTTTCTACTTTAAAAAATAATAATTGCGAAATTCTTATTTAATCGTGAAGAATCTTGCTCAAATCTGCTCATTAAATAAAAATAACGAATTAATTACAACGTGTTTAAGAGCAAACAAGATAACGACGTGTTAACATTTTAACAGTTTCTGTTAAGAGAGCAATCTTAAATCAAAATCTTATTAATATTCGGTATTTGAGCAGCTGCTTAGTGGACAGGTTTAATCTGGTAAGTTTCTACAAACATATTAATTACAACAAGATGCATAAAAAACATCATAATAACATAAAACGTAACAAGTAACAGGAAATGATACAAATCAAAGATGTATCAACATTATTAGCTCTTTAATTTTATATTATACTTTCGATGATTTTAAATAGAGAACTTAAAATAGATTCAAGTTAAGATACAAGAGCTGTTCTGTAAGCTTAAGTTTACAAAACTATACAGATATCTCTGAATATTAAAGATGTAAAATGGTCGTAAACATTCAAACTCAGACCTCACAGTACGACTAGTTTTGTAGACAATACAGGAATTTAAATCGTCAACAATTTCTATGTAAATTACACTTGGACGAGTACAAAACGATGTTCGTGGGATGTTAGATTTAACTGTTAATGAGGTAGAAGATGTTGATAAAGATAAATGTACGTTTAGAATCAATGTAACAGACGAAATTTAAGGTTAATTACATTTCATTAAGATTATTTGATAAGTTTGTATATTACTTCAAATTATTAAGTGATAAGACAAACACGTTATTCTCATGGATGTAACGTCTATAAATTAATTGATTGTGCGGTGTAATTATAAATAATTCTAACTATAAAAAAAATTATAATGGTCGTCAAACTTTACACTAAAAAAGTAACTGATGGTTGAGAAAAACATTCAATATTAAATACATAATATCTTATCAGATAAAAAAAACCCGACTTTAAGACTACACCTACTCAAGTGTATATATTGATTTTTCTGTGTATGTATATAATTTGTTTTTGTTGGTTTTTTCAAAAAGCGGTGAATCAATTCGATAAATTTTATAGGTATGGGACAATCTCTGAAGTATGACCTACCAAAGAAAAAAAAACATCAAAACCAATTCATAATTGGCGCAGCAATCACATAACAAACAAAGAAAAAAAAAACAGAGTCGAATTTAGAACCTTCTTTTTTTGAAGTCGGTAAAAATAAGAACACGAAAAACCAATTTAATTTTATTCACTGTTTATGCTCAAGATTAATAATCCCGAGATGGACACAGTAAAAATGTAATGGTCGAGCATTAAGTGGTACCCTGACAAGCTTGTTATGAGCGCATATTTTATCTCGAAGTAACAGCATATAAGTTTAATTTAACAAGCACACATTTTTACATTTAACGGTACTTTAGCAACAAAAGGCTGTCCTCGAAAGATAATGCTCGTATAAAAGTTCCGAAATATAATAAAATAACGGTTGAACTTCATATGATCATAATAATAAAATACTCTGATTTATTTTTTGAGACATGCCTTAAAAAACTTGACAGTAAGAAGAGAAGACGATTCGTTGTTTAAAATATAAATAAAATTTAAGACACGTGCTTACGTGAGCAAGTAATATCTGCACGCCTATACTTAAGGGTCGGCTCCGATGATTCAGTTATCTTCTTTTGCGAAGAACAATATTAAATAAAAATATTCGAGTATTTTTATCTTGTTCTTCGCAAAAATAAAAAATAATACCATGAAATTGCTATAAAACATCGGCAATGATCATAGAGATCTACCTTTAGTTTCTGTGATCTGTGGCAATGAAATTCTAGAGGTGCTAAATGATAAATAATTAAAAAAAATCTCTCTATAATTTTTTATATTTAAAAAATGTAGAAAAAGTGCGAAAAATATAGTTGGATACCCTTAAATCACAATATTTCGTAAATGTATTACCAAAGTGCATAGGATTTGTTATGCATGGCACCCTTCTCGCCTTATTATTTTCGAAAAATGACATGCATAAAGTTCAAATGCAAGTCATTAACTTTACAAGAGTATTCATTTCAGAGCCTAGATAAGCTGTGCGTAACGTAATCCATAATAATATTGGCGGATATTTCTGTTCTACATATATCGGAATATTCGTACTTCTTAGTTCAAAGGTGCTCATTATTAGCCAAAGGCCACTGCTGGACAAAGGCCTCCCCCTATTTGGGGGTGTTGCCATAATCCCCACGCTTGGCAGGCAGCTTGTTGATTCCAGCTCATCGTTTACTAAGAGGACGACGCTGCTGCCCGTTCTCCAGCGGTTCTGGTCACAGTTTTAGGACATACCCAAAACAAAAAAGGTGGTCAAAAGCCACTCAACAAATCTAAACCAAAATCAGTTTAAAGATTTAACACAGCTCAACGAAGTTCTGACAACAAACATGACGTGTGTACTTCAAACACAATCATACATGCATATACTGATTTGCTGGATGACTAGCTACTATCACTATTAGTAAGCATCGGCTAAAGAGTTAATAAATCCTTTCACAACGAGTCTGACGCAAATGTAAACAATAGACCCAGTTATGATAATGATTGATATGAATTCAATGGTCTATCTCGACTGGTAAGGACCAATATTTAAAGAATATACAGATTAGAATAGAACTTTAAGCCATTCTGAATAATATCAGAGGAATCTTAGTATTGAAAAACAATGAAGATAAAGAAAGAATGAAAGATTCACCTCGATCTTTAGTTAGATCCAAAGATGTTGAAATGTCGAAATGTTTGTAGTTATAACAACTGGTTGGCATTGTTTCAAATTTTTATCTGCTCTTAATATTCTGTCACAAACTAAGAAACCCTTACAGTTTTACACAGATTGTTTGTTTGAACGTCACAACCACAGTACTTTACTCAGAGATTATGGCTGATTATTATGGAGAGTGTGCTGACATTTGCAAAAAAAAATATTTTTCTTCGGAACTTCTGAACTATTCGCTGGATTTTATAAAAAGGTTGATTTAATGTTGACTTAAACTAATACCCGAGCTAACGGTAACATCCATTATTTTGTAAAAAGACCGTGATAGTTACCATGTAAAACTTGAAACATGCATAATTAAGGCCGTTGAAACCGCAAGAGACCGTTGAAAATACCAAAGCACTTCGTGATCACGACATAGAGCAAGCCTAAAAAGTCGTGTCCATTAAGCCCTGTCCATAGTTTTTAAATTACTCTAAATCAGATCATTTGTAGTACTCTCTACTAGTGGTGTGCTTTCTTTCATCACGTAGGTTAGTTTGATCTGTTTGTTTGATTTATATCTTTTGTAGGAGGCACGTATTGTTCTAATTCACGAATTCGTAACCAATACGAATGAGTATTGCATTGTGGTTTTAGTTCATGCGGGTTTGCTTCAGACGTACAATGAATGTATTACATTCTTACTAAAAACTACTTTCCAAGATATTAATACAGGCATTATACATACAATTAAAATAAAGCTAAACATATTAGATTAGAAGATGAATTTCAGGAAAGTAACGCCTGATGCAATCAGTTACCTAAAACTAGTGGTTCGCGGCGACCTGAGACCTCGCGACCCCTATATCTTCACAACTCCAGGGCCGATTCAGCTCATATTCGAACTTAAAAATTGTATTGAAATGAACTACTTGCCTACAAAATTTCATGAAGATCGGATCAACGAATCGCAAGTTATCATCGGACAAATATACACACAAACATACAAACGTACATACAAATGCCGATTTGTCCCAGTAAACTCTCAGCTTCGCTTCGCTCGGTCAACAACAAAGAGGTAAAAAAAATAATTGCGAATGGAACAACTGACAAAAATGAAAATTCAAATATTATTATTGCTAATCGAAACATTAGAACACCTAAATTGTTCCTACTTCAAACAATAATTAATAGAATCAACAAACAAACTAGGCAACTAATCCGAACGTAGAGACTTGTGAAATAAAGCGCCCACATATTCGGGAGTTCAATAGAATCAGTAAGATGTTTGCCGTTCAACTTTAAGTACTCAGTTGTGGGTGTAACAATCACATGGTTTAGATACCAGGCCACGTAGGACGTCTTGTGTGGCATGATTGGTTGTTTCTAGCAACGAAGGTTATAATTTGAAATCATTATTAGTTTTAGTCAAAGCAAAACTATTGAATTCGATAGTTTATTGTAGTAGGCAAGCTACCTCTACCTCTACCTTCTAGTAATTTCCCAGCTTTGGGCAGGACGTCTTTTTTTGTTATTTATGATGTAGTTTTGGCCATTAAGTATCTCTTTCTGAGACACCTCGTGTTCTTTTTTTCTGTTGCAACGTCGTTATCAAACTGATCATCATATTTCTCGGTTTTTATAAACAATAACATTAAAATTAACTACTTAAGGTGCTTCGTTTGAGTCCGCTAGGTAGGTAGGCGCCAAGAGATGGCGCTGTCGTTGAAAACTCAATTGAGGTAATCTGCCCCAGTTTTAATTCACTTTGCGACCTCTTACTATTGTTATAAACACATCTCAAAAATAATAGAGCCCATTAATAGCTGCACTCGACTGAAAATTCAAATAATATTCAACGCCTGTATGCACGCATGAACATTACGCACACATGCGAATTCAAAACGGTTACAAGCAAATACGAAATTTCGTTGCTCTGTATATCGTCTCGGTGGCCGAAGTCATCAGTTTGATTAGGTCGCGCTCGTGAGGTTCTGGGTTCGAACCCCTAAAATGAGGTAGTATTATTTTTTATAATTTAATTTCGAGAATACTATTTATTTTAATTTTTGCTGTGGGTTTCTTGACAAACTTATTCAAAATTAGTAACGAAACTTATAAAAGTATATATCTACATAAACCTAATATTGTCGCACAAATATTTAAAATGCGAAAGTTCGTGTGTAAGCATGTAAGTTTTTTTTTTTGTTATTTGGTGACGAGACGAGCAAGTTACTCAGCTGATGTTAAGCTTCACGCTTGCTCATAACAGTTCAGTGCCACCCAGAATTTTGAACCTCAACAGTTCAAAACCATGCGCGGCAATGCACTGCGCTCATTACTCTGAGATATTAGATGTTAAATCTCTGTGCCCAATAATTACGCTGGAAACATTGCCCTTCAATCCGGAACACAGTGATGTTTTGCACACTACTGCTTGACGATTGAATAACTGGGTCCCTGGAATAACCCCATATCGGGGGTTCTAAAGGCACCGAGTCTGGTACCTTCCGAACAAATTTTCCACTTTTTTTCGTTTTTTTTCAAATTAATTTCGAATTTTACATACCTAATACCTAATGAAATGAACCTAATGAAATATGCAATACCCAAAAATGTTGTGTTTTCCGCGTCGATAGACATTATTCTGCGACTAAAAATATGGATTTTAGACCCGGGTTAGATTAATTTAGTCCATAGTAGGTACTGTTGTTTGTTATTTGTTATTTTGTGTGTACACAACACACAAAACTAACTTATAGGTAGGTATGTAGGTAGGTAGGTTGGTTGCTTGGTTGGTGGCTAGGTAGGTATTATTAGTATAATGTGCATATTTTGATCGCGCAGCACGAAATATTCAAGATTTTCATATACCTCTATCTACCACCTTACCACCTACCTATATAGGTACCATACCTATATAGGCACCTTTTACACAAAATCTATTATTTCACTAAGAAGGAAGTTTTTCAGAATTTTTTCAATATTTTTCCCGGGATCAGTGAGCGTGCGCGCAACGAGATCATACATAAAAATGCAAAAACCATATTCATCATCATTATTGAGGTGAATTTTTTTCCAGAAATTTTGCATTATTTTTCCTGGCAGCACTGATGGAGCGCGCACCGAGCCCCATACTCAGAAATGCCGAATTCAACAAATTTTAGATATGGAGTTATTACTTAGTCACACCAAAATGCGAAAGTTTGTGTGTATGTAAGTAGGTATGTTAGTATGTACGTGTGTTTGTTCCCGTTCAAATCTGTAACAGCTGCATGGATTTTAATGTAATTTGGTATGGAGGTAGCCAAATTTAGGTATGGTAGCCTCCATTCCAAATTTCATCCAAATCCGTTCAGCCGTTACAGAGTTTATACCGCGGGTGAAACCGCGGGGCGCATCTAGTATCCTATAAATTTTGAAAGTAGCTCTGTCTTTCTGTTTGTTATCTGTTCACGATAAAACGGCTGGACCGACATTTACGAATTTTGGCAAAGGTATTCTAGTAAAATAAAATATTTTTTAATTTAATCATTTTATGTATTTTTTAAGAAATCTCGTTACGTTAGAGAGAAGGCTGATGATGATGATGGAAAATTTTAAATCTATGACCGCAAATGTAAAACGCAGTCGGACGGGTAGAAATCCCCCCATTGCTATGAAAATGGGTAAGAAATCTCGGTACGATAGGGAACAGGCGGATGATGATGATAATGATCCTTAAAATCTATGACCGATAAACGACGAAGGTCTGTGACGAAGGTCACAGTTGGACGGGTACCAATCCCCCCATCGCCATGAAAATGGGTAAGAAATCTCGGTACGATAGGGAACAGGCTAATGATGATGATGATGATATTTAAATCTGTGACCACAAATGAAATTCGCAGTTGGACGGGTAGAAATCCCCCCCATCGCCATGAAAATGGGCAAGAAATCTCTGTACGCTATCAACAGGCTGATGATGATGATGAATTTTAAATCTATGACCGAAAATTAAAATCGCAGTTGGACGGGTAGAAATCCCCCATCGCCATGAAAATGGGCAAGAAATCTCTGTACGTTATCAACAGCCTGATGATGATGATGATGAATTTTAAATCTATGATCGAATCATATGCGAATTCAAAACGGTTACAAGCAAATACGAAATTGAGTACCCGATTTTCGGCGTTCCACCTATCAGATCGACTGGCCGAGCGGTCGAGTGGACGGATTTTCATTATGCTTCGTTTTGTAGTGTGTCAATGAGACGAAGGATCAATCCTCATTTGAAAATTACTGTTTTTGTAGATTTTTGTTCTTTTTGTGCTATTTTTTTACAAAATAAGTTATCAAACAACACAACAAACACCACACACAAAACTAACTAACTAATAGGTAGGTAGGTAGGTAGGTAGGTTGGTTGGTTGGTTTGTTGGTAGGTAGGTAAGTATTATTAGTATTATGCACATATTTCAATCACGCAGCACGAAATATCCAATATTTTCATATACCTCTATCTACCACCTTACCACCTACCTATATAGATACCTATACCTATATAGGCACCTTTTACAAAAAAACTATTATTTCACTAAGAAGGAAGTTTTTCAGAATTTTTTCAATATTTTTCCCGGGATCAGTGAGCGTGCGCGCAACGAGATCATACATAAAAATGCAAAAACCACATTCATCATCATTATTGAGGTGAATTTTTTTTCCCGTAATTTTGCATTATTTTTCCTGGCACTGATGGAGCGCGCACCGAGCCCCATACTCAGAAATGCCGAATTCCAACAAATTTTAGATATGGGGTTATTAGTTAGTCACACCAAAAATAAATATTATAAAGAGGAAAGATTTGATTGTTTGTTTGTTTGCATTGAATAGGCTCCGAAACTACTGAACCGATTTGAAAAATTCTTTCGCTGTTGGGAAGCTTTTTAGCTTTCTTTATATATATATTTTTTTTGTAACTTGACGCAAATAGAAGGGTTTTGTGTGTGTATTATAATTTTTATTTTTTTGTTATATACCCGTGCGAAGCCGGTGCGGGCTGTAAAGGATTCAAACAGACAGACGGACAGACAGACAGACAGACGGACATGACTAACTTATAAGGGTTCCTTGTAGTACTACGGAACCCTGAAAATTTATAAATGGTTACCTATGTCAAAGTCCTCAAAATATAAGAATAGGGGTTCATTTTTATACATATAAACTAGTATTTCGCGAGGCTGCACGGGCCGCGTGCGGGCCCGCGGGGCGGTCCTGCAGTTGGGTATGGCTGGATCGTTTAGGTCGACTTGTAAAGTTAAAAAAAAAGGAGGAGCATGATGAAAACGGGTAAGCTACCCAACAGCGAAATAATTTTTCAAATCCGTTCAGTAGTTTCGGAGCCTATTCAATGCAAATAAACAAACAAACAAAGAATCAAATCTTTCCTCTTTATAATATTGGTATAGATAGATTATTCTATCATCATCAATAGTTGTCGCAACGCACGCGATGTAAAGGATATTTTAGGTATTTTTTTTTACATCTTGGGTTACATTATTCGAGTTTTAGTAAGGATCCCAAATTTTTTAAAAATATAATATAATATAGTATAGGGATAGTGTAGCTTCCCAACAGTGAAAGAATTTTTCAAATCGGTTCAGTAGTTTCGGAGCCTATTCAATGCAAACAAACAAACAATCAAATTTTTCCTCTTTATTATATTGGTATAGACTATTCTTTCATCATCAATAGTTTTCGCAGTGCACGCGAAATACATCATCTTGGTTTACATTATTGGAGTTTTAGTAAGGATCCCTAATTTTTTTGAAAATATAATATAACCTATGTCACCCGGGGATAGTGAAGCTTCCCAACAGCGAAAGAATTTTTCAAATCGGTTCAGTAGTTTCGGAGCCTATTCAATGCAAACAAACAAACAATGAAATAAATAAACAATCAAATCTTTCCTCTTTATAATATTGGTATAGATAGATTAGGTAACCAAATCAAACACTGCACTGCACACCGATACCGAATCTCGCAACGTCGCAATTATCGAAGGCCGCGCGCGGACTAAGCCGCGAGGCAAGGATACCTAGTCTCGCTCACACACGCTCCGACAAGCTGGCAACGTCGCGTAAACCGCGTGACGCGCGCGCGGCACAACCAGTGTACACGATTTTTGCAAGACGCACGCACACATCAATATTTCACGCACACCATGATCGCATGATTCGCATGTAAAGAACACACCACTACATTCGTAAAATTTGTCGTAATTATTGGGTTGAAAAATGGTATTTCCTAGCCATGAACATTTTAAATTATCGACTTTGCGATACTTAGAGGCCAAATTAGACCTATGTTAAGTCATGCCCAGTTCAAAATCGTAGTAGGACGCCTAAAAAGGCGTCGATAGTTTTGTATGAAAGTCGATGGACCTTAACATATAGGTAAATATTCATTATTAAATATTTATGAAAGTATTAACACCTGATTAAACGGCAGTAATCCGATAAGCTGAACGAATGCCAGCGCATGCGCATTAATTTTATGCAAATTACGTTTCATATTCCAAACGTGTTCAGTTCAACTTCGGATATTTCCTGGCTTTCTGGTGCATGAAAGTAATAAGACATTTTAGGAACGTTAACTCGACAAAATGCTGACTGTTGTAGTGGTAGGACTCTTTTGCAAGAGTTCATCTGTGGAAGTACCAGACCTTGGCCAGTTATTCAACCGCTAAGCAGTAGTGTGAAGCATTACTGTGTTCAGGATTGAAGGTTATGTTTCCAGCGAAATTACTGGGCGTACAGAGATTTAACATCTAATATCTCAGGTTGACGAGCGCAGTGCGGTGCCGCGCAGAATTTGGAATTGTTGAAGTTCAAAAATATTAGATAAAGGTATAGCTGGTTAGCATAGCTAACTAAAATTATGATTTTAGTTAGGAACTTAAACGTTTTAAGAATTCAAAATTTTGTGAAATAGAAATTCTACAAAATGAATAAAATTCAACGTTATGAGAATTCAACATTTTGGGAAGTCGACGTAACGGACCTAAAGTATTAAGTATATGACTATCCTTTATACCTGCAGGCAGATAATCTAACTGCTTGTGTGATTTGTTCGATAAATAATTTACTCGTAATTGTTTATTGTAGAACATTACTTAGTCATTTTATAGAAAGAAAAAAAAAAGTTTTTATGTGTTAATAATACTAAAATAAGTTGTTGAATACAAACAGAGACAAAAATACTCTAAACATAGCATAAACATAGAATACAAGTACCCAATTATTTAAGCTTCACTTGAACGATATAAACAGCGAAATTCCATCAAAATCAAAAATTGGAAATTAATGTCCACAAAGTAGACCTTTCACGCAAACACTGCTAAATTAAACACCTGACTAAACTTAATTTCAATACGTTCATTTCTTAACCAATTCAAGCGTAAAATACCGTCAAAACGTCTGTGGTGATTTTAATTTTTGACACCAAGCCAAAGTATTAATAACTGCAAGTTACGTGTATTGGATACTAATAAAATAAAATAAATGATGATCATAAAATTAATAATGTAAAAACTTTATTTTTTTATGTAAATTCAAGCTTATCAACGCCTGATTAGTTAGTGTTAATCTAATGAGTCGATTGACAGTGCATAATAAATGAATTCTACAAAAGGTAGGCGGTGTTTATGAGTGTGGCAAGTAGTGGCAACAGAATAAAAATTAAATTCCAAAAAACCTTACTGAATACAATGAAAAGAAATAAGGCATGAAACAAAAAAGTCTAAGAGAACAGAGCCATGATAAAAAATAATTACATGAGAAGCTGGCAAAGATTAACTTTACTTTTCGTATTATTGTATAAGTTTATTGAATGAAATGCCATACATAGTGGACATTAAGAAAGGTAAAATAAAACAAAATAATAGCAAATTCATAACAGAAAAAGAGAAAACAAAACTCATAGCTCATCTTCCATCTTTAATGTAATAGATTACCACGAATCTGTACAAGGTATCAATTACTAAAATTAGTACTTATTAACGCATGATCATAGTGTGGAATACCGCCGTGTGAATGAAACGAAACGTGACAAAAATTAGTCCGATAGTTTGGTATATTAGTGTGCGTATTTGGCCTACTTTGCTTTGCTAATTTCAATTAACCATTTGTGTCATTAGGCCCACGGTATGACGGCTTGTTATTTTTAACGTTACGATGAAATTGCGTAACATTACCAACTGTGTGTCATACTAAAAACGTTTGATGGCTTGATTGCAAACAAAGTAATAATGTAGTACCAGCTGTAAGAGCACTTGAGCTCTCTAGTTTCTAGGTGATTGAAAACAAAACTGTAGTATAACCGTCGTTTTATCTAGATATGATACACCCTCGCAAGGTAGATCCAAGGTGAGAAAAGGTCAATGCAATTTCTAAGGCGCAAACGATTCATTTGACCGTTTTGTTTTGGCTCTGAAATTGTCTACTCTCAGGCTGGATTTCTGAATAATGAGCCAATAAGCTTTTTAAAGTAACGTAAAGAGCACTGATAATATGGTGAGCGGCGGCGTATTTATAGAGTTACGATGATGTTAGAGTTACAAAACTTCATCATAGTCCAGATGCATACGTTCTATAATAAATTGAAAAGATCAATTAGTTCTTTAAATATTAAAATGGCTTTATGCGTGTCACTCTTGTATTGTTTTTGTTTCGATGTCTTCATCAAACAGATGTTCGCTATTTTTGTCAATAACATTTAAAAGGTACTTATACTCACAAGCACGGAATTTAATATACAGGTGAAATTATTAAAGCTAATAACCACCTAATTAAACGGTAGATGCGTATAATTGAATTCGTTTTTTTATGTGCGTAATTAAATGGACTTTATGCGTGTTACTTTTTCAAAAAGCCTTTTGGCTGATGACTTCCGTGTACCTTCTCGAAAGCGAAACCAGCATTTTATACTTGTCTAAACAATGCTTAAGACATCGGGTTTCAAGCGCAATAGAAATTACTCCATAAACATTAGACAGCGTTGTCAATATTTGCACGGAGGTGTTTAGTTTCGTTCCGGATAGTCTTGCGCTCAGTAACAGGCAATTATCTATTCAAAGTTACCGTGCAGCAAGACTGATGGTTTGCTTATAGACAAAAAGAAGAAAAGCGAAGCGAAGCGTGTAGAAGAAAAGCTGAGAGCTTTCTGTTTGATGGGACAAGTTGCAGATTTCGCTAATAGCACACATTCTATCAAATATGTCTAAGGAATCGATAGAAATTACTTAATTGCTGGATACATATCCTCATATATTTTATTTATTGACCGAGCGAAGCGAAGGTCTCAGAGTTTACTGGGACAAATCGGCATTTGTATGTATGTTTGTATGTTTGTGTGTATATTTGTCCGACGATAACTTGCGAACCGTTGATCCGATCTTCATGAAATTTTGTAGGCAAGTAGTTAATTTCAATACAATCTTTAAGTTCGAATATGAGCTGAATCGGCCCAGGGGCTGTGAAGATGTAGGGGTCGCGAGGTCTCAGTTTGGCGGAAACTACTAGTAACTATTATATATTCTAAGTTTATGTATAGTGTACAACTTTATTTATATAAATAAAAACACGTAACTTTTTGGCGTTTTCGACTCATTAGTACGAATGTGTTTGACAATAACATGATTATTAGTCGTTATTCTCACGCTAACAACGTGCCGGTACTTTACCAAATCATTTCCAACTTGAATTCCATCAAAACGGTGCTAATAGGCATTTCGGGTCACGATCTTCCCAAACATGAATTAGATTTTTATCACATCTTTACAAGATTTATTGGCCAGTCGGGTTATAAGCTTCCGTGATTCTCTCACCTTTCTGTATTATTATATCGTTTATTACTTCCTTTGGGTTAAATTGAACATTCTTAAATACCTATGTGGCTAACTGTGGTACTATTTTGAGAGCATTAATATCTAGGCCGTCGGCGTTGATGCGGCACGGTATTGCTGCTTGCGGATTTCCCGTTTTAAATGGTAGATTTTATCTGTCTATTTGACACCGAGCTTATGAACTGTTTTTTTATGAAGATAATTCTGTACTTTTATATTCATTGTTGTTTTGACGTTCTTTTATGATTCTTATATTTATTTGTTGACCATGGGAATTTTCGCAAGATACCCCTTTGCTTTGAGGTGCAGCCGGTTTATGTGGGTTTATACCTACTCAAACCCCTCCGGTGGCCTGCCTTGGTGCTTGACAGAGGGCTCTTGATGTCCTGAAACGCTTCCGCCTACAAAAACGTCACCCACTCGACGTTTTCGTCCTCCTCGTTTAGGAAGATGGCCCACCTCCAGCATAAGATACCTAAATAACTTTCTTATTATGGTGAAATTTCGCGAAGAATATGCCTATCTAATAAATAAATTGGATGAAAAAGAAAACTAACTCTAAATGAATATTTAAAACCTTTTCAGTTTCGGTACTTTTTTAGTTACGAGTGATTAATTATCTATCAGCAGGCCTAACACGGGCGCCGGGATAAATTTTTGTCCACCCGTTTTGTCTTCGCGTCACCGTGACAAAGCTAGAATATCGATACATTCGACTCGTTCTCGCGGGATAAATATGGTGGACAAAATTTTATCCCGGCGCCCGTGCTAGGCCTGCTGGCAGCACATTACGAACTCACAAAGACATTTTGTGACTTGTCGAAATATATATGTGACAATGTGTTTGGCGGTTTTTTGTTGATTAGCTGAAGCAGCATTAATTAGGTTGTGATGTGACAAACGCTAGGTCAAATTACTTGTTTGCTTTGGTTATGTTCATGTTTTGTTTAATACGTGATCTACTTGTAGATTAGTATTTGAACGCAATTTTTAATAATGGTAGCAGCTTGTTGCGAAGCAAGTTAGTAAATACAAGGATATTTATAACAGTGTGCATGTGCTGGGAATAGGGCACGCCCTACATTACTACCAAAATATGCAGTGTTTCAGGCCAAATAGAAGCCTAGTCCATGGTAAATACTGTATATGTTTGTCATTAATAATTCGCGGTATTTAAAAAAATAATTATCTATCTACCTAACAGTCGTATGGTGTCTTTGTTCCGGTCTTTGTATTAATACATTTACCTACTCCTATCAAATTTGCATTTCCAAATTCTAATGAGATAAATAAAATAGCATCTGGTCAATATTGATCAACAGTTGCAGTGTCTTACTTCACATTACAATTACCATTTCTAAATATTTCCACACGATCTTCACAATTCAGACTTCGCAAACATCTTCGATCTTCAAACATAACCTCAATATTTATCCCAATATTTGTTACTCTTTCCAGTCAAGAAGAGAAGTCCGACTCACTCATTTATTACTGTCCACTCTCCAATCAAATAGTACCATGTCGTTATAGCAAGGTATATATTTTGCTGTGATTTTGAAGCAATTATTGGAAGAAATACAACTTGCTGTGGCAACTTTGATTGACGCCAGGAATTGCTCATGTATTTGTTACCATACAGGTTCTACTTCTAAACAATTAGGGACCTTATCTAATTAAAGCTAGCGAAATGTTCTACAAGACATCACACTAAAAGTTACAAGCAGATCGAATTACATTTATATAATCATACTAGTAGCACCCCGCGTTCTTACAGCAATCGTATATTTTCCGCCTTTTCCTATCTTAGCCTATATCCAGTCTATATGCTACCTCCATACCAATTGTATCCAAATCCGTTATTACGTTTAGCTGTACATATTTACAGCTAAATTTAATATATTATTAGTGTTATGACATACATACACCCTAAAAACATTACCATATTCTTGAGTCATCATCATCATCATCATCAGCCAGAAGATGTCCACTGCTGAAAATAGGCCATAGACCGCCACACCGACCGACAACGTGCCACTTGCATCCACCTCTTGCCCGCGACTATTACAATGTTGTCGGTCCACCTAGTGGCAGGCCTACCTACGCTGCGTCTTCCAGTTCGTGGTCGCCACTCAAGATTCTTGACTAGTCGGTTAAAAAAGGCAGTCCCAAAGCGTAATATCATTATTCAGTACGGTCAGACACTTAGCATAAATAGAACGACAACTGTTTGTAATCATGGGTGAGTTAGTTAGCACTGCTTCAACTGCTTGAGCAAATTGCTCGTGAAACGGTTAAAATAACTATTGTAATTATGCTGCGTGAACGGGAGGATGTGAGTTTTGGATTTCATTTTGCAAATGCGTAAGTATAAAGTATATGCTAGCGTATATGAGGACTGCATATCGTATTCAGATTCGTATAGGCTAATTAGCTTGATTGTGAACGCTTCAAAATTGCCTTGCCATGCAAAAGGACAGAGAGACAGAGCTACTACGATTTTATACTAATAGTTCGCGCCGAACTGAGACCTAGCGACCCCTATATCTTCACAACCCCTGGACCGATTCAGCTCATATTTGAAATTGAAAATTGTATTGAAATGAACTACTTGCCTACAAAATTACATAAAGATCGGATTAACGGTTCGCAAGTTATCATCGGACAAATATACACACAAACATACATACAAAAGCCGATTTGTACCAGTAAACTCTGAGACCTTCGCTTTGCTCGGTCAATTACAGATTTATGATAATACTGTAATACTGCTTATCTTAAACTTAAGAGTTATTCGGCGATTTTGATACATGACGTTCGTCGTAATACTGTTGAGCCGTTCTTGAGCCACACAAATAAAATTTTGCGTCTACTACGTTTTAAGAATCTATCTAATAAGTCCTTGAGCCACAAAAATAAAAGGTTGCGTCTACTACGTTTCAAGAATCTATAGTCCTAGTTTCCCATAAGATTACAGTAGTTGGACTGTATGAGGAGCTTTAATTGCTTTATGATCAATGTTTTGCAGTTTTGTTTAGCCTTCGATGGTATATTTGTGTGCTCCTTGAGTTTCAGGCAATGTCTTAGCTTAGTCGTAACTTGAAACTGTTTGCAGTGTTCCCTTTACTCAGTTCATTTGAATGCCTGAAATGTATTGCACAATATTCTTGCTCATACTTTTTGAATTACTTTTAGTATTTTTTTTATTTGATGCTCATTTAAATCATATCTCTTCCCATCGTTTTTTTCACAGCCCAATTGAACCGAATCCTCTGACCCATTAAGGTTGTCGGTTTGACACACTCCCTCCCTTCATCGTGCAATCACAATCAATTGTCTTCAATGAAAACGCTGCATCAACAACCACTCAATCGGCCATCGGGCCAGCTGTTCTAAACTTTTGTTTTAAGAGTTCGGTATTAAATGTCGAAAGCCCTTGTAAATTAATAGAAGAACACGTGCAGTCTTGTTGTGGGGAGACGCTGTGACGAGAAAAAATGCTGGCAAGTTGATAAAAATGATGGGAATGAAGAAACCACACTAAGTTCGGGCACGACGACTAATGTTTTATTCGATAAGCGATAGGATTTATAATACGTCAAAACGTAAGATTTGCACAAAGAAAAATAGTTATTATAACTCATTATATGCACAAGTAGTACAAGCCATTCGCAGGAGATAAGAGAAACCCGATTCGTCAACAAAAAGCTCTGAGACGGATGTGGATTTACCGAACCAGACAAGATAACTATTGTAGGGACGACAATCAAAAAACACGACTAAATGATACAGGTAAGCTGAACAATGGACAAATCTCGCAATATATTTTTTGTCCAACGGCACAGGACAATTACGAAACGATCTCGCTAATTCCATAGGTAACCATGACCGTGACACTGTGTAACAAAAGGTGCGTATGAGACCGGGCTTTGCATCCTTTCATGCAGACAGACTTATTGTATACGATAAACCAGAAAATGTAGACATATCTACTGTGAATGAGTTAGAGGACCATATTATACATAGCACAGCTTGACGGTTTTTGGTCAAAAGACCAGAATTAATAGACCTTTTGTATTCGTATAAATCTCCAGAAGGAATAAAAGATGCAAAAGTTCATGAAAATTTGGACAGTGTAGGTTAGGCAAGGGACGTATGACAACAAATCAACGCATTAAATCATTCAATGGGACCGCTTTATCATCATAGGGGCAGCGATGGTTCGTCATAACTTTTAATTAAAATGGAACATTCGTTAGGGGCTGTCGACGAAATATGAATGAAGCTTAATAAAGCATCGAAGAAAGTCGAGCTAATATAATTTAATCAGATAATGTGATCTTTTCTTCAAAAGTTTCTCTATCTTATCTTGCGCTTTTGCGCGAAGTGTATGAGTAGCATACATCAATAAGACAATGGGTCATTTCAATACAATAAAGACTCATGAGACTACAAAAGCAACGTGAGTTAGGACCTTTTATTATCGCCTCATATTTATATTGGCGTGGCGTGTAATTGATTGTGTGGAAACGGGATGATAATAAATTATGTTAAATGATAATGTTGTCGCGTGGCTTTGAATAGGAAGGCGGCTGTCTCCCTTTATGTTGTTGATATAAATCAATAGTAATGTAATGATGTCCATAATAATAGTGTTAATGTAAGTGCTAGACAAAACCAGTAGGACAATGATTTGATACCAAGAGCTTAATAAACATTATTCAATGTCAAACCGATTAACAATTGAAAAAGAAGCATTGCTTGAATGATGACGTTGGAAACCAAGCATCGAAAAAACAATAGACGATCATATTATTTTCATATAGTTTACGTTCGTTACACGAAATCGTAATCTATCAATTGTATGTAGGTCATTAGTCTGCGCCGGTACTTATGTAAAGTCCTCGGATATCATTACCGTACGCAGGTGAAATAAGCCTATTTTACGTAACACTGCACCGGTGGCTTATGTCGGTAAGCCACTAATAAGATTAAATTACAGTGTATGCATATAAAGTAGGCGATAACCACTACGTTCTTCTTAGTATATATTCATGAAAGCTTGGGACGCTCAATGTATCGGTAAGTATACGACAACACAACAAATTTCTAATAACAGTGCAACAACATAGCACAATAGCTGCTATAGTACAATAGCGGCGTTATGTCAGTTGGTTTCGCAAGAAGTTTTGTGACACGAACAATTTTCTACTGAAACGTAGACAAGATTACTTTTGTCAGAAGAAGTAAACTTGTGGCTTCATTTCTGGATATAAAACATCTCTAAAACGTTAACAGCTTCCAGGAAATAACGGTCTCGTAAAAACATTTAATGCAACACAGATAAATTAAAAAGTCCATTAAGAAACGTAACTATTAACGCGACAGTGATCAAAAAATGTACTCCAAAAATGTATTTTAAAATTATGGTAGATATTATTATAATCTGACATAGGATGGATAGAACAACAATAGATATCAAAGTAAGACTGAAGGAATGCATTTCAATTGGGACGGTTCTACCTCACGAAGCTCACGAAAGCTACCTGATTTATAAATAAAAATTTGAAGCTTACAATTTAATATGCATCAAAGGAAACAGCAGCGGCATCAGATTCATCTTGGATTGAGAATATTTCAGATCAAAATCTATAAGTATTATTTTTTTACATTTGAACATATTTTTTTTGTAATTTTTGATAGTTTGTTACTTAAAATACAAAGTAAAATTTCGAATAAATACGACCTATTCTTAAAAAAGCGTTCTCTGTTTATTACATATAACATTTAACTATAACATCCGAACGCATACTTTAAAAAACATAAGGGTAAGAATAGTGAAATCATAAAACCAGGAAGCAGAGCTGACGTAAATAAAAAGAAATTGCTTCAAGTTAACGACAATACAGGTATTTACGACGTCGTCATACCGAACGAGAGCGTTGACTCGGAAGATGTTAAAAACTACATCATTATATATCACGTTTATAGAGCATGGGATTAAATAAGAAAAGCAGGGAATAACATTAAAAAAGAAATTAAGATATAGCGCAAAGAAGAAGAGAAGCTTATAGTAGCTAAAGGCTTAAAATAAAAATATGAAGACTTAACAAAAAAAAAAATGTTCCCAAGAATATAAGATAAGTAAGCTATATGTTGTTATTTCTTTCTTTTGTCTTGTGTTTGTATGTATCAAAAGTATAGTTTTTGAAGCAAAAGAGAATGAACGTAAATGAAAAAGAAAATGGCAAAGCTAAAAAAAAAAAAAGTAAGTCAAAGACCATGAAATAAACAAGAATGGAATAGATAAAGAATATGAAAAAACAGATTAATTTTACATGCAAAGAAAAAAATATTACGAGCTCTCTCAAGAGTAGGAAAATAATAATAAGTAAAAACAATACTTATCGAAGCTGGAAAGTAAAAAAATGTATTAAAAAGCCAAAGAAAGGAGTTGGAAAAATAAATGAATATGAAAAAAAACAAAAATTAATAAAATAATCGGGAGATAACAATTTCTTAAAATTTTACTATTAAAACTGACGTGGTTTTGATACGTTTTGTTTTAATAAAACGGGAATACTCACGTTGGATTGAGTCGGAATAGAAGTTTTAAGAAATTTTGTTTTAATAAAACGGGAATACTCACGTTAAATTGAGTCGGTTAATCCGTTATCACATTCGGTGACCTTTATCAACAAATGTGATCGAAACTATAGTCGGAATAACCGACTCAATTTAAAGTAAGTATTCCCGTTTTATTAAAACAAAATTTCTTAAAACTTCTATTTATAGAAAGAGTAACCATTATGTTAAGTAATCGAACACATTTCAAGCGCATTTTACCGCTTTTCTATACCAGTCATCAATTTGTACTGATTTGCATAAAACATGTTGAGGGAACAGTTAGTGCCACTCTCGAAGCCGTCTTATCTTGCCTGAGAACTTTTGGTTGTTTATTTCTAAATCTGAGCACGTTTGTTGAAGTGCTGTATCCAACATTCGTTTCCAATTCGATTCAATTACAAACTCATGTTTCAAAACAAATTCAATTAAGTGTGATGGTTTGTGGGATAAGTTAAAGGCGACGACACTTATGATGACTAAGCATTTTTTTCATAGCATATAATGAATGTTTTTCATTTGTGAAGATTCGTACATTAGATGTTTTTCGTTCGGTGTTAGTTTTGATTTTCATGGTTACTACCAGACTGCCAGCACTTAATTATTTTTTACAATCTTTTCAACCTTTTCTACTTGTCGTCTACTTCAGCTTTAGTATTACATTGTCTGAACAAGTTGTATTTAAAAAAAAAAAAGATATTCGGGACAATGCAAGGATTCTAAGGACCCCATTTGTATCGAAATCGGTCGAGGCGTTCAGGAGTTATGGTGAAATTAAGAAACTTACAAGTCTGACGTTTAAAAACATAACAATATTGTTTCTGGCAAGTCGTGTAAAAAATATTCACACTAAATTAATATATTCATATTCAATTTATTCATAAAAACATTTATACGTCAGGTATATTATATCATTATACAACTTTATTGTACAATTTAATCGCCCAGATGCATAATTATAATAATGAATAGCTACGCCCCGCGCTTATTCCGCGTTGACAATCCTACAGATAGAAGTGTAGTTTTTACAGGGATAAAAAGTAGCCTTTGTCATAGGGCCCTTGAACTATAAACAAACAAAAAACCTTGTCGATGCGTTGCTTTGTTGCTGCGTAAAATCAAAACAAACAAACCAACTTCGCAACTCAGGCCACATACCTACTGTGGCCACGGCCTAAGAACACAAAAGATGATTAAATATTACTTTTGGAATGTACTCGTTCTCTTCTATAACTTACAACAAACAGGTACAGATTAAATAACAGTCAGTAAGCGCCAAGCATGGCGTTCAGATGGCGTTTCATTCGTCGCTGCGCCACAAGCTCGATAACGCTAATTGGCAGTTTGAGACGCGCCGCTAATGCGTGTGCGCTATAAATCCGGCGGATCGATGGCCCGAGACGTAGATTAGCTCACAGCTACTATAGAGCCAGACCGATGGGTCTCTATCCCAAAGATTACTTAAGTTACTGAATTCGAATGCTAGATTGACGGGCCTTTGCCGATTAGCTGACATTTACTACGGAGTTAAGCCTGGATCGATGGGTCTGTTATAGATAGCTTAAGAGTTACTGTGCTGTTAATTGTAGACTGACGGAACTTACAGATACTCCGACAGTAACTATGGAACGAAATCTAAAACCACAGAAAAAAATAAAGTACAAATCTAGAATGAAGGACCTACGGAATCGTAATTACTTGAGTTTGTGAAATGTTAACCTTGAAGTTAGATCGAGATCATCGAGAGAACTTCGCGATAAGTAGGAGCAATAGATTAACTGTCAGTTGCTATACAGGGTAACTTTTAATTTACCAAAAACCACTCACCGATTGATCAGTTACATCATATAACTTCAGGTGCATGACTTTCAAAAATTCGTTTTTTTTTCTTAAAAAAACTGTTATTTTCTTTCTCTATGTGACAACGACATTACACGGTATCAAAGGTAGAAGGAACTAAGTGAAGCGTACGAGCTGATATTTGCACCAAAAAAAATACAAAAAAATCCGTACAACATTTTAAGCATTTAGAGAATAATAATAAAGTTTTGCGTGTGAGAAGTCATTAAAAAAAAAGTTAAGCCTGCATGGAGAACTTTATAATTAATTAAAAATAGCCCTGTTTATAACAGATGCTAGCTATATATAATTATAATTCTCTAGATATAGAAAAGCAATCAGTTACCATAGATAGGTAATAAGACTGAGCACCCAGGTTCAAAGAGAACCTGTAATAAGGCAAACTTACCGTGGGCGAATAGATACTGACGTGGGTAGTACATGATGGATGAGACAGATTAGATAAATGAAAGATGGACTAGGAATAATCTTTTTAATATGCATCTTGCATGTTTAATCTTATCGGTCATAGTGGCGTCGATTCCCGCTAAACCAAACTTAGTGCTACTGCTGTCTTTTACTAATAGAAACACAAGAAAAAGATAGCATGCATTTTAGTTCTGTCAAACGAGTTTACCGATTAAAGCCGCGAAGAAAAACGTACACTAGCGACACTTAAAACTTGTTTTAAATCGGCACCCGCTACGGTGTTGTCTAAGTTTGTATGGAGAACTAAGATCTGACTAATTTGACAACACTGTAATTCATGCCATCTCTATCTTGTGTTTCTATTTGTTAAAAGACAGCGATAGCTTAATTACGTTTAGTGAGTACACGGTGGAATTGCGGCCAGTATGCGCATATATTGAACTAATAATTAAATTAAGTTTGCAAGATTTTATCCGCGGATCTTGCAATAAAATGTATGGAACAGTAGATTTTTTATTCGTTAATTTTCGTATAACAAAAGCTGTTCGTTATCTTCTGTAACATCCTCACAACCGCTCCCTAGCCGATTAAATACCACCATGTATTTACACATAATTTATTATCGGAATTCAAAACATTGCCGAAATAGGCTCAGCATACGTGACTACAGCCTTGTATTATATTGATTACATTCATAACATGATATTTTGTTGTTTGATGATAGCGAAATGAACCACAGTTCATAAAAAGATAAAATTGATGATGAAACAGAAATGCCATGTGGAAAGAATCTCTAATAAGGCATCGTTACAATTATACAATTTCTAGATAAACCTATAAAAAAGTTCAAGAAACGTGCCTTCTAAATATTTTTACTCGACTGCCCAAGAAAGAGGGTAATGTTTTAGGGTTAGTATGTATGTTTGTGTTTTCCTCCCTAAATGTGTTGACCGATTTGCACGAATGAGGTGGCGTTGGATTTTTCTTTACGTCCAAAGTGACATAGGCTACATTTTTCAGTAGAGTTTTTGGCTTGTCCCGTCTGGGGCGCTCATCTCATGACGTCATTTTCTTAAGGTGCAACGTTTCGCTCGGCGCGCGAAATTCAAATTTTCTTGAGTTTTTTGTCAATTACATCTTAATTAGTCATCATAGTTCATGAAAAATAATTTTGCGATAATAAATAGATTGTTTCAAGAAATGACACAAATCAAAAATTTAAGTTGAAAGCTAGTATAAGTACGTTTCTCACTAATCCAAAAATCAAGATAAAAATCAGCTTATTGAGATTTGTAGCTAAACCAATGTTATCTAGGTGATAATTTTACCTGTAATTTCTTAAAACAACTTATTTATTGGCGCTAAATTGGTTTCAATAAATCCACCATAAGTGATTAAGCTGTAATTGACAACAAACGAAATTGAATTTCGCGCGATGAGCGAAACGTCGCACCTTAAGTCAACCCACTTTCGATTGACTCGTCCCACACTTGTTTTTTGTCACCTTAAGTCAACCCACTTTCGATTGACTCGTCCCACACTTGTTTTTTTAATTTTTCTATTCTCGTTTCATCCCAATTTATAATACCTTCTATTATTAACTCATCCCGTGCCGACATTTTATTTATCTCTTAATAATAATACTTGTTTTCATTTTGACCAGATGTTCAGCAGTGGAAGTCTGGTTGATGATGATGATAAAACTAAACCTCTTTCAGTATTACAGTAGTGACTAGCCTTGTGGCTCAGTGGGTGAATTTCCACCTTCTGATCTATAGGTTGTGGGTTCGATTCCCACCCAAGACAAACATTTGTGTGATGAACATGGATGTTTGTTCTTTGTCTGAGTGTTTCTATGTATTCTATGTAAGTATTTACAACAAAAAAAAAAGTATTTATGTATTCTATCAGTTATCTGGTTCCCATAGTACAAGCTTGCTTAGTTTGGGGCTAGATGGCGCTGTGTGTAAAACGTCCACCAATAATTTTTTATTTTTTTTATTTAGTATGAATATTTGAATACTGGGTGCCTGGTACAAAACTGGAAACCTATTCTCTTAGTGACGAGGACTCTTATCCTATAATATTTTCCGTGTCTACCAATCGCCCTGTATAAATACTAAGTTATTATTTTATCACACAAAAGGTATTTGGTATAACATACAAATCAGTTTCAGTGAATCAACAAGGACGAGATAGTGTTACCAGATACTAAACAGAATAGTCGTGTAATTTGCGTGAAGTGCGCGATAAAGATAAAATAGGACATAATGATAGAGATGAGACGATAAACTTGTGAAATTTATCATGTAAAAATGTTAGATGCCCCAAAACTATTATGGCATGGGTGACGCTTACTATCGGTTAGTGACCATCACGTCTCGTCACTTATTTGCATAAGGAAACAAATTCGTTTAAAGAGAGCAAACTGACTATAATAAATTTCACATTTTCCTAACATTTTGAGTTAAATAAAGGGGAAAATGGTGATAACGGTAGCAGAAAATCAACAAAACAAATAAATTAATCAGAAAACTTTATTCCTAATAAGCGCGAAAATTAAAAGTTGCAAAGTTTACAAGGTTTTAGATTTAAGCTAAGAATTTTTTTGCTTATTCATCAAAAGCAGCAGGAAAATTTGACACATGACACTAGTGCTATTTAAATAGTTGTTATGACCTCTTTTATGTATGCTATAAGGTAGCCTACCTTCATTCTTCTTTCTTGATTTATGTTTTATTTTTATTTTTGGTTATCTTATTTTTGAACACATATTTATAACTTTTATATTCTTCCAAGAAAATTGGTTATGACTAGGTTGGACTTTTTAAAAATATTGTAATGTAATTGTTTGTAACTGTTTAAGTTAATGTGTTTAGATATATACTGTTTTTGACCCTTTCGTGACTTCACCGAACGGCTTCGACGGAAGATCAGCGCTGTTTGCTAATCAGCAGTATGCTGAGTGTAGGCCATTTTTGTGACACATGACATTGACAGCTATAGTTATTTAATATCGCACCTGCTTACCCTTCAATTTATTTAATGTTAATGTTGTTGCAAAATAAAAATATTTTCATTCTTTCTTTCTTTCAAAATAGTCAGTTTGCTCTCTTTAAACGAATAATTTAAACGACTACTAAGTGACGAGACGTGCTTGTCACTAACTGATACTAAGCGTCGCCCATGACATAATAGTTTTGGGGCATCTAACATTTTGTACTTGCAACACTTCAAAACCATGAGCATGACCTCTGCACTCGTCACCATGCGATATGAGATGTTAAGTCTCTTTATATGACCAGTAATAAATACCTAGCCACTACTACTGAGCAGTTGCATAGCTGACAAAGACCTACCGCCACCAAAATATTCATGAAAACGAAAACATCAATGAAAACTGATCTAGAAGAACCACTTTATTTCTGGACCACCATTTCCTGCGACACCTTCAATAAATTATATTCCAAGCAAATAACTCATTTCAAGTAACCCGACACCAAACTGAAGTCGGTATCAAAAGTCCTAAAATAATTTAACTAAAACAGGACGACCAGAATCACTTGCCAGACGTATGAGACAGTCTCATTTGTCAGCCGTAAGGAGTCACTCAAAATAAAACGAATTTAAATGCCCAGATGAGGAAACAAAGTGTTTTTTTTTTATATCCGCTGTAGAGATAAGTGTAATGAATGGGGATTCTAAATTAGTATCAAAAGAAGAAGTTTTATTTTATACTCTTATGAATCTTTAAGTATAGTTTAATCGCATGTAGAGAAGTAGACATAGACTTTGAATCATTCTTGATTGGGCAAAAGCTGATTGAAATGTGAAACTCGAGCTTTATTTCATAATAAAACATGTCTTGAATGTACTTACATAAGGCTGGGACTTTTATCAGCCTACCCTTGAAGAGTGATTGGGCTATATCCCCTAAGCTGGCCCAGTGCGAGTTGGCGGATTCACAAACGCCATCGAATTTCTTCTCCGGAAATATGCAGGTATCCTCACGAAGTTTTCCTTCACTGAAAAGCCAGTGGTACGTAAGTTCGAAAGAACTCATTGGTACGTGTGCCGCCCGGGTTCGAACCCACGACCCCACGAATGTGCGGCGAGTGGGCTCCCACTGAGTTTCCACGGCCTATAGAACCAACGGAATAAGCCCATGGTTGCCTAAATTGTTTTTTTAAGCCATACGTCACAAGGAGATATGCGAACAGTAAGTAAATATTCTGAAACAAAAGCCCTGTCAAAAGAGATATGACAATGTGACAATGATACAACATCAACATGTCAACACCTAAGCTAAAACACACAACCTCAATTCAGGAATAACAAAAGTTTTAAAAGTACCTAAAACGAAATAAAGCGGAATTTTTAAGCTTTATCCACGGAGACAGATGTCTTCCTACACAATAAACGTTTTAGCGAATCACTCTTCTTCAAATATAAATAAACATAATATAAACCGAACAGTGGCGAAGAATGACACAACATATTCAATTTAAACACCCAGACGTCACGTAAAGGCACTTCAAAGTGCTACCAAAACACACCATTTCTATAAAGAGTAGATAAACGATATACGTATAAAAACGTTGGACATGTACTGGAAACTATAAATATAGATATAATGGAATTTAAAATTTATATACTTTCCAATATTCATTAAGATACGGAGCAGATATTTCAAGTGGATGATGCGATTGAGTGTGAGAATACGCCTTCATCACGGTAATATAGAAAAGAAACAGTAACTTAGGTTATAACCATTTTGCATCGCGCAAAAATTACTATCAGGTTTCTAGCGACAGTGATAACACTCGGAGTGCGTAACGCTTTTTACTCAAATAGATATCTGCAACAAGAACAAGAAAATAAACTACTATTCGATATTATTAGAACTTCCTAATAAATATATGTACAGTACATTTGTAAGAAGTAAAATTTAAAGTCCTTTTACTATTGGTAATATTTATACAGTAGGTTTAGTATTCGTTTGTGTATATTTTAAGGCACTTGTCTATTTTACGAGTGTCTTTTAAAAACTCGTCTGTTTCCGTACAATAAAATAATTACAAGAGGCTAGCTACGCAGTTTCAAATGAGGAGGAACGCAGTGGTCCGACTGAAACTTAGACGCTGACATTTGCACCTGAATAAAACAAAAGTAACAAATATTCATAATAACTTTGAAAAAAAAAACGTTACATTTTTAATATTTTCGATGTATATAAATAACTAGTATTGTGAAACAAGTTGTAAATTAGGGAAGCATGCAAGAGGCTTTACGTTATTATATAAGCACATTGTATTTTGAGGTTGCCTAAACTATAATAATTGCAGTGAAGTATAAAGTTGAGATTCTGTTTATGCTTTGTGAATTATACCCTTGTGTATATTTACGGTTGGAATGTCAGAGGGGACAACGTTCGTGACAAAATATTAAAACTCATATCTAAAGAGGAATTTAATAACAATGGAATTAAACTAGTTTTCGATCACGTTGACGATATATCAAAGGGGTTGAGAGATAAAGCTCGCTAGACTGATCGCTTTGTACTAAATATTCATATTACTATGGTAAATAAAATTTAAAAAAAAGCTATTTGTACTAAATGTAATGAAAGTTATTTTGTTACCAATTTCGTGAATATTAACTATGGTAAATAATTTTTTTTAAAAAAAGAAGCTATTTGTAACTAAAAGTAATGAAGGTGATTTTGTTACTAAATTGTCCAGTCAGTAACAATCTGTATTATATTGATTGAAATTTTAGGCAAACCTTCATACAATATTAACAAACAGATAAACCTATATGCATAGTTTTACAATTTGCATACAAGTGATATGTACTAAAATATTTCGTCAAAAAACTGCAGTCATTACACAAAATGTAAAGTCTTTGTCAACAATCTCGGATTATTTTGCATAATGGCGTGCGTTTCGCATAGCCAATCAAGCGTGTACTTTATATGTCTGTTGACTTGGATTGCAAATTGTCATTGAACGTTCCTTGAGAGTCAAATACTTAACAATTGAGTAGCTACTGCTTAAAATATTTAATATATTTAAGAAAAGTTGCAGATATTTATCGATTACAAAAATTTTCATATATGACTTTCTCTATTATTAATTTTAAAATAACAACCGTCTTGCTTGGCTTCCGGAACTAATAGTTGGCACTGATTGCTATCTCATACCAGTTTGGAGTAAAGTAAGCTACATTTTCATCTCATATACCAAACAAGAGCTTCAAAACGCATCATCATCAGCCAGAAAACGTCCACTGCTGAACATAGGCCTCCCCCTTTGAGCGCCACACCGACCGACAACGTGCCAATTGCATCCACCGCATGATCAACTACAATTAGAAATCATTTCTAAGAAAGAACACATTCTTCAAGACGTAAGTTATTTTTATAGTTGAAACAATAACTAAACACAAAGTAGCATCTCGCACAAAAATAGACGTTAAATATTGTTTCGAAGTTTTATGGCGCAATGACGACAGTTTTGTGGTCAGAGTTACTCGGTTAGAGAACCGTACATTATAAGAAAAAGAGTAATAAACTCTTTAGTAGGTACTAAAGCTGATACTACCATACAATATTTTTTCTTATTCTAACCTTAAGCCATAAGAACATTAATTGTCATTAGAGAAATTGCAAGTAAGACAAGACTACACAAATACCCATTTCAGACGGTGAAATAGGAAAACTAGGCTAATATTCCGTGTTGCAATATTGTACTAGTCCTATTTCTTTTGATTGATGTGACATATATGTGTAACGTTGTTGTATCTTCCATTATGTGTCACTGGGTAATTCAGTTGACTTGGGCATTTATCTAATTGGTACCACTTGAGAGAGTCTATTGAGGTCTTTGAGGTTACAGATCGGGTCTCCACAGATGTGCAAGGTAATAGGTATTTTGTCAAAGACAGAACAGGGCCCGTACCGTGAGGTGGTTATTGCGATGATTGTTAGGTTCAGCCGGTGACGCTGCGCGACCACGAACCGTATCGCCGCGTGATAAGGTGTGTATGGTCGCACAGCGTCCTCGGCTGAGCCTAAACATCATCGCAATAACCACCTCACGGTACGGGCCCAGGTCATTAGATGACATACAATGAAGTAAGAGAGTTACAGTCTTATAATAGAGGAACATCATCAGCCTGTGATAGCTAAAAAGTGCTTTATCTCGGAACTTCGATCAGAAGATCTCAAAACACAGATTTTAATAGTTTTAATACATAGTGCTCTGCTGATGTTTAGTACAGATAACGCAGCTTCAAATGGGGCTGCAAAGTGCATACCACCCAAGTTATGTAGAACATTACCACCCTGAGATATCTCTAAATAACGGCATAGCGATAACGCCACTTTAATCTGACGAGCTTAGATCGAATAAACTGGTCTCTCAAGTCTAAGACCAAGTCGATTCAAGTCAGTATGCGATTTCAATCTATATTTACGCAAACTTCTTAACTTATATACTATTATCGTCTGCAGTGTCTGTAGTGACGTTTTTGTGTCTGGGTGGTGCGTCTTCTCCAATCAAACGTGCTGCGGCTGAGCTTTGTACATAAATACGTTGGAATGTTTCGTTACCTCTGGGATTATCTTTGTTGAGTTATAAAGCTGGTAGCTTGGTTCATAATTTTGGTTTTGTTTGTTGAAAGGTGAATAATTTTGATATTATTACCGTTTACCGAGCTATATCAAATATTCGGTCCATATCTGTTGATTGTCTAATAATCAAATTTTGAAATAAAATTAGCTCTGAGAGAAATATTCCAATACGTGTAATAAATAAGACAAATTTTAGTAAAATTCATAGGATTATTGTTCCATTTGTCCAAATAAAATTAAGATTGCAAATACGTTCAGTGTTTTGCACTGTTTTAAACATGTTAGCATGTCTCATTAATACGCCGAATACATTGATATACTACTGAAATTACACAAAATGTACGAATATTTTGTCTACCTTCGCTCACATTAAACGACTAATCTTTACTTATGAATTCAACTTTAAGCAGGTTCTGAATTTAACTTGATAATAAAATGTTCTATAATCCAACATGATTTTTTATTTGTTCGGCTAACTTATCTGTTTCAATCACTTTCGCTGTTTTATTAATTGTCTGGTCTAATCTGTTACAAATTATGTCTTTAACAAAAATAAGACCTACTTTAGCCACCTTACAAAGATTTTTGGTTACAACAAAAATATTAAAAACAGTTTTAATTTTCCCGTCCCTTATCCAACCCTTCGTGTTCATTTAAAATAGTTTCAGCCGGTGTGAGTATGAATAATGCACGCTGGCGATGCGCACCGCCGCCCACAGTTGTTATTTGGACTTATTGGAACGGTTGGAACTACTTGAGCTTGAACGTTTTATTTGTATTGTCTCGTTTGTCTTCTATTAGCTTGGTTTACAGCAGCGTCTTTAGATTTGTTTTTTTTTGTACTTAGGACTTTCCATGATGTTGATGTTTTGTCGAGAAAGTTGGCAAGACTTCCCAGAAATGGAATAGGTCGGCTTATGTTTTTTTTTGTCTTTTAACTATGTTTTCTCTATTGCCTTTGTAATTCTGGCTTGCGATCAAATGATAAGGTAGGAACTTTTTTTATCTTGTCTATTTAAGCATCTTCTTATGTTATGCCACATAGGACGTGCCTTCTGTAATTTTTAGTGTCTCCTGGGTTGTGTATTATGTATGCAATGATTTGGAAAATTGATTCTTTACAATGCAAAGTTTGTTCTGTCTTATGGCATTGTTTGTTTAATGGCCATTGTCTCTTATTGCTGATCTTGATAAGCTCATGCATACTCAATTGAACTCACGCTTGTTTTACTGGAACACAATTGAGCAATGAAAGAATAACTAAAAAAGGTTTAGCTTTTGGCTATTTAATTGGTGGAAAACGACCGATAGGTAGGCCACAAACACGTGGGTCGCACGACATTGTGGAGGCAGAGCGGCAAAAAAGAAGTAAATGTAAGAGTTAGCATTACACGAGTGCACAGGATCGGAAAGAATAGCGCGCACACAGAGCACCTATGCTTGAATGGAATGGAATGACTAAAGCATGGTTGATTGAAGTACCGGTCAATACGTGATTCTTAGTTATATTTTTCTGCTGTATCTTGTTATTTGGGTTTTCCTTTTACTTTCCCTCGGAGTAAATTTACCATTATCTTATTACACAAATAGGTACATCTGTTCTGTGGCATGTTATTGTTTATATTATATACTGATAGTAGCATAGTGCATTTCGCTGTTACGTAAATCCGTTCTTGACAATACAATGGAAATCGGATTACTATCTGATTTATGAGGAAGTCTGTCGTTTTACTTATCTTTAGTTTATACGCACGTACGGTATCTAAAAATTCCATAACCGAGCAAAATTTTGATGACTATTTTATAGTTTTTAGTTACTTTCTATTTTGTCAAAATGTACCGCATAGAGGTTTTCAGAATGAATAATCGATCTAAAATATTTTTTTTTATATAATATTGTAAATTTAGTAAATTAAAAAAAATACTTCGAATTTTCACGACCTATCTAAAATAATTAACTCTCTATGTGTAATTTATGAACTTTATTTGAATTTTTCTCTGAACAATGTCAAGTCCATACAAACTGCTGTCAGCAAACACTGATAAAGCTAATCATACCAATGTAAACACAATCTTACATGTGTACATTGTTGGAACGTATACTTGGAAATTAGCACGTTCTATATAAAACGCGTGCAGATAAGTAGTAATTAAATTATAAATTTAAAGTTTGTTGAATTATTTTTCTAATGTGTTATAATTAAAGATCTGACTTTTAAAAATATAGTAATAATATAATAGTTGTAATAGAGATATCGGAAATAAAAATATAATAATATAAACTATGAAAAAGTAGTAATTTACGGAAAACAATGAATACCCATTTAGCTTACTTAAGAGCCCGTTTCCCTAATAGGACGTTCACGCATTTTGAAGTAACTGAATTGGAAAGAAAAATCTTTAGACTAACAATACCAACGTTTAAAGCGATTTTATTTAAAAAAAAAAACTAATATGACGAATATTTATCGAGTTATTTTCCTAACATCGCAAAAAAAAAAACTATAAAACATTGACGACGGTAATATAAAGATAGCCGGCTGTTTATTACAGTTCCCACTCGGTGTTCTTTATCTACAAAAATGTTGAAAATGCGTGAATGAGATGTCCCTGGCCGGAAAAGCGGCCCTAAGTACACTCTGAATACCAATTTCCTTGGAAAGTAAGCAAATTATATGACATGATGCTGGTACCATTATTATTGGTAGCATTTATGATTCCTAATGATATGACCAGTATTTAGTTTTCCCACGTATGAGGTAAAGATTGGGAAGTGGTCTTTATGAACCTAAAGGAGAAAAAGCAGGGTCGAACGAGGAGTCACTCGAACAAACGTATATGTTATGGATACAAATATTAATAAACTGACTGAAAGCAAGGCGGAAACTGTTAAATAGCTGAAATAAAGACGAGGCAAAAGCAGACTTACGGATCAATTCTGACAATAAGTATTATTTGTACCCACTTGAAACTGAAACTGATCCTTACCTTTCTTTTCCACCTTCTTTGATATCTCCAATCCATCGAGTATAACGGCGATCGTATTGGTGGTATCTACCACAAAATACGTAACTACCTACCTACCCTATACCCTATACCTATAGTTTTTAAAAGTACTTACATCAAAGAAATGCGGCCTCAGTCTTCCTATTGTATACTTGGCGACGTCGGTGGTCAGCTGCTGACAGGCGCAACCAAATAAGAAGACGCCCACCACCCGGTAGGCTTCCCACGCCCAGGCGGGGATCTCCTTGCCGAAGACCATGCGCGACCGGCCGCCCTTGTAGTCGCGCAGTCTGAGCCACTCTGTGAGACACATCTGGAGAGAGAGACATCGACTTCAGAAACTAAATTTTATATGAACTGAAAATAACAAAGAGGAAAGGAAAGCTAGAGTTTAGAATCAAAATATCTTTAACGTATTTTAATTTTCTTTTTATATTAGTAAACGCAATTTCTATTGGCAAAGTGATTGAGTTAAAGAAGGGATTTGTCATATCTCATTTCTTTCTCAATATTTTCAAGATTACCATTTTTTCCTCCAATATTTCGCAGTGAATTCTTATTAACAAATCGCAATAAACAGCTTTGGACTTTCGGTTGCCATGGTATAATAATGTTTGAAGCAGTTAGTGTTATCTGGGATTGAGGCCAGAGAATGTTCACAGGTGTTATTGCATTCAACATTACTATTTGTTGCAGTTCGAGCATTTGAAATCTACACCTTTGATAAGAATCTAAAAGGCAATTATGAAGTTGGAAGTTCTGATATTGCGAATGCTTATTAAGTTAATGCATAACAATTTCAATTTGGGTTCTAATGTAAGAAAATCAGCCAGCCATGTTAAAAATTGTATATGATTATAAACTGAATTTACTTACGTTTTATTTTAAATTGTTTCTACTGATGCCATTATTTCTAGGCTACGTTCAGTGTCTTTACGATAATTCAATAATTAGCCAATTTGTTTAGCAGCCTTTCCACACATGTATCTGTTCTCATATCATTATTTACTTGCATATTCGCGACTCGTATGACCTGACCATGTGCTATATGACCAAGGCCATGCGAATTGCAGCATAATACACGTAATTTCATTATCTTTGTCTGTATAATTGGTAAAATTTGACGTTTCCACGATCTTTTCGCATTAAATGGAAGGCAAGAGGTATTTAATTTTAATTTTCGTATAATGTCAAAACCTTGAGGATTTAATAAGAAGTTGTCACTAACCACTCGCTTTTACTCTTTCACACAATATTGCATGGAAGTGGACCAAAAGCCCTTTAAAGCTAACAATTGTTCACATTATGTAGATTAATAAAAAGTAAAGAGATGCCTCACAAATATAATCTGAGGCCTAAGGTTTTTATATAGCCAACTTAAAATAATAACTACGTCCTAAAACTTCGAAGAGAAAGAGGACGAGAGTAAGCGACGTGCTAACGTACTCTAACAGGGTGTTAATGAGGTCCATGATAAGGAACACAAACGAGATTCCATAATGTTTAGCACGTAAAGTAACGAACACAATGTTAGAACAAAAAGTGAGACCAAAAAGAAAATTTTGGTAGTAAGCCTTGTTCAGGATTATATTGTCATCTCGATCTTTATAGGTACGTCTTTATAGACGAGACAAGAGTGACCAAATTGTCACGATGACAAAAGTCGCCCGTGCACACTACGCATTAGCAGGCATAAAGACGATTTCATTTTTGTAATGTTTATTTATTTATTTATTTTCCAACTTATAGCTATTATTACAGGTCACTATCTAATCTCCCGTGAAATTCAAATCTAGCTGTCCCTTTCACACGACGTCAGGTCGGGCCATTTGTAGACACCCTAAATTCACTCAGATCACAATCAAATAGGTCAATTTCAACCGCAATGACGTTGTTGATGTAATGCCTGATCATGGAATCGATGTACCTTCTTTGGTTTGTGAAACTGTTCCGATATGTTTAGTTGGTAAGGTACAAAACACAAATCGTCATTTATACCTTTCTCGCGGATGTAATTCTTTCAAACGCTCTGATAAACAGGCATCAATCAAAGAGTCGAACCACTCGCTTGCGTCTTCATTAACTGCTTCAATGGCGTCCATTCATAATTTCAAATCAAGTAATTATAATGCATCAAGCTTAGTAATTACTGTTTTGAGAGTATTTACGACAGTAATGTATGACAAGGTTGTTAGTAGTTGTGACTATCTGTCAAGATATGGTATAAACAGTCTTATTTTGTCAAGTCTACGACGAAGACACTTAAAATCTAGGGTCAATATAAATTATTAGAAATACGCCCTACACATTTTATGGGGACCATATGATCTTTGGTCAGCCAGGGATAGTACGAGTTACCTACTTTCGTATTTATCAGTGTTATTGACCGAGCGAAGCGAAGGTCTCAGAGTTTACTGGGACAAATCGGCATTTGTATGTATGTTTGTATGTTTGCGTGTATATTTGTCCGATGATAACTTGTGAATCGTTGATCCGATCTTCATGAAATTTTGTAGGCAAGTAGTTCATTTCAATAAAAAATTTAAGTTCGAATATGAGCTCAATCGGTCTAAGGGTTGTGAAGATATAGGGATCGCGAGAGCTCAGTTCGCTGCGAAATACTAGTTTAAATACATTACAGACACGTATTTTTTATTTTTTTTTATATTACTTACTATATTTTGATTGTTTTTGAGATTTCGATATTTCGGCGCAGTTACAAGCGCCATGTTCGCGGACAGAACCCGTGAACAAACTAACTATACGGGTGATAATTGAAAAGTAGGAAACAACCGCGACAGCCTAAACAACGTAAAAACTTATTAAATCCTTACAGCTAAGGAATGGAACAACCTGGGCCCGTACCGTGAGGTGCTTATTGCGACGATGTTTAGGCTCAGCCGAGGACGCTGTGCGACCGTACACCTTATCGTGCGGAGATACGGTTCGTGGTCGCGCAGCGTCACCGGCTGAACCTAACAATCATCACAATAAGCACCTCACGGTACGGGCCCTGATGGCTTAATTGCATCGTATGAGATATAATCTAGGGCTATTTAAAATCAGAATATGTGTCTTCTAGGTTTGCGTGCGTCATCCTCTACCCCATCTCCAACGGCCAACAGCGAACATAGCCAACAGACTTGTTGATTGACAAACGCAGACTTAAATATACGCTACAAAAAAAGTTGAGTAAAAGGGGTTGTGTAATATATATATAATAATAATAATAAATACCATTTATCAAGTTTTGTTTCGATCTGAAAAATCCTATTTATTTATTGAGACATAAAACGGTCAGGCCAATTACATTAAAATCTGACAATTATAATTAAACAAAACAAAAAATAATAATAGAAATACATTATTTACAATCTAACCACTCAAACTAAAAAGAAAAACATATTAAAAGTATAAAACAAGAAAAAATTATTAGTAATATCCGAAATAACATAAAGAGGGGAGATAATAATAATAATATAGGTATTAAACTAAATGTCAAAATCGTAATCAGGAATCATCGTTGGATTGTCTTCCTATTGCTCATTGGTACAAAGCAAACTAATTAACTGAATGCGTGGGAATTCCCTCGGAACATAGCTAAGATTCAGAAAAATCTGATTGATACGGAGAACATAGACTGACATACAATTATTACGACTCTAGGGCAAAGTAACTAAATAAAACATCATGTGGGAAAGACCAACCGATATCAAATTTACATACAAAAATAAACACATTTATGTAAACTCTCACACCTCATTCACAACTGGTTCGCTTGCAAGCGCATAGGTATCACCGATTCAAATTATCTGCCTGACTGACCGTGACCTTACCGACCATTCAAGATCACGTCCAAGCCAAACATTCGACGTGAGGCCACGTGTAATGGCCGGTAGCAATCGTAGTAAGTAAACAAATTACATTATTGAAGTGGATATGAGTGACTGAGTGAAGCATGATGACTTAGTAAATACAGAAGTGATGACAGAAGAAAGTTAGGAATATTATGATATCTGACCAGATTGTGACCAATTTGGTGATAATATTGAACTACGAGAATGAAAAAGTTTTTATGTGGGCTCTAGAAACTATTTTATTGAGCTGCGCTAACAGGCCAGAGCTTTCACACATTTTAGAAGATAAAAATCAAGGAGTGGATTTTTTAAAAAAAGCATAGAGAATTTTATAAGTTATAGAATATAATAATGTAACAGAAACAAAACAAAAAAAAACTAATATAAATGCGAGTGTAACTTTTTGGCCTTGTAGTTACTGCTATATAAAAAGATACAATAGTTTTCCTGTGTATAGCTGTGTATATCTTTTTTTGTTATAATAATACTCAAGTTTGTTACCCTAACTTCAAACTAATATTATAAATGCGAAAGTCACTGTCTTGGTGTTTGTCGCATTATCACGGCTAAATAGCTGAACGGATCGACCAGAATTTTTGCTTATACATAGCTTAAGGCTCAGAGACGTTGTTTTTGTTCCAAGATGTTGTGATGAGATGTTTTTTTTCCAAAATAATATTTTTTCTTTCTCTTTTGCGAAAATAGAAGAGAATTTCAACATGAAAATTCCTTTAAACCATGTAACGTGTTCTCTGTATTTGACTATATTTTCTTTTTAATTTCTACTTAATGATTTTTTTATTTTTGAAAAATAGCTTACGAGGGTGCGAGCTCTTAAGTTTACTTTAGTTCTCTGTAAAACACAAACTAATTCAATCTAGACAGTAAATTAATCGCAAAAAAGAATTCTCCACGTGTGTCGTTCAAACAGAAGAATAAAACGGCACACGAACGTGAGAGATCTCACGAAATAAGACAACGCACGTCACGCTGGCATTGTTTGACTTATAGTGCACATGCAAAATAGATTGCATGAGGAAAAAAGATCAAGCCACTAACATACTCGCTTTTTCCGGTAGCTCCCACCCTTGTGACGAATATCTAGCGATCAATGGAGCAGTATCAGATAGAGACACACATTTTCTTTGCAACACGGATGTATATCAATGTAAACGTATGCAATGCCGTAGTTGATGTGTACCTGATAAGGGAATTATAGTGTTTTATTATTATGACAAATGGAATGATACTGGCGAATAAATAGAAGATTCGGAATTAAAACGTCATAGAAAACTATGGTAAAATTTGATAATTAAAAAAAAATATTAAAAAAAAGAAAGAAAGATTGATTTGAAAGATTTATTTTTAAGTCGTTGACTGTTATTATTTAAGTACAACTCGCTTCTTAATTTCATGTAGTCTGCACCTATAATTGTGGTGACGTTTAGCTTGTTTCCATCGCTTGCCTCCTTCTTTGTTACAATGACCTACATCATGTTGGTGTCTATTAAATAAATAAATAAATAATGTCAGCGTTAATTTTGTTATCATCATCATCATCAGCCAAAAGAAGTCCACTGCGGAACATAGGCCTCCCCTTAAAGCACTACACCGGCAGACAACGTGCCACTTGCATCCACCTGTTGCCCGCGACTTTCACAATGTCGTCGGTCCACCTAGTGGGTAATAATTAATTAATTAGGTAGTAATTTTGTTACCTATATCATTTCCTTAAACTAAATATGACAGCATTAAAATTGATACCACTATTTTTTATACATTGTAATGCATGCAGATAAGTGCTGTTAGATTCGTTTAATTTAGAAAACAATAAAATAGAATTGATATCAATATTTCTGTAAACGACACGACTTTACTGGTTCAACTAACTAATGATCAAGCTACTGAAACATTTATAATGAAACTGCCAATACATTTTGATAAACAGTTATTACATTTTGCTAATACAACAACTTCCTATAGCAAAATGTATATTTTCTGTCATTGAGTAGTGAAATGTTAAGAATAATGTTTAAAATTTTCATCAACAACCAGAAGATGTCCACTGCTGAAAAAAATATAAAAGGCTCCTCATTAGAATTGTGCCATAACCCCCACGCTTGGCAAGCGGCTTGGAGATCGCGGTTATACATATATAATATAACGCATAACATAAAGCTCACGGTTTACTAAGAGGACGCTGCTGCATGTCCACCGACAGTTCTAGTCGCAGTTTTAGGATAAACCCGGGTCATATACACTAATTTGAATAAATATTTGGTACCAATCAAATTACTGATTACAGTCGACATTATTTTAAACTAAGTAGTTCTGCATCGTATTATTTATCTACTCGCGTTTAACCTGGTCAGAAACAAGCATAAACTTTAACATTGTGGAAGACAGCAGGCACAGCAACTAGTAGATAGACTTTACGACTTCGACAGCATTATTTACTACAATGTTTCTAAGCTCCACTACGCTTCTATTTATACTTCTACTATAGTTGAAGTAAAGTCCTATTTTATACTAAGTAGTTCTGCATCGTACTATTTATCTACTCGCGTTTAACCTGGTCAGAAACAAGCATAAACTTTAACATTGTCGAACACAGCAGGCACAGCAACTAGTAGATAGACTTTACGACTTCGACAGCATTATTTACTACAATGTTTCTAAGCTCCACTACGCTTCTATTTATACTTCTACAATAGTTGAAGTAAAGTCCTATTTCGGGACTGCTCATGCGGAAGAATGCCGATACTCACTCAGCTGCATTGCTATCTTTACGACTCAGTTTATCTTTGCCCGTGGTTTCTAAAGGTAAGGTCGAAGCTCAAACCCTAGGTAATAGGACCGATGGAATAATAAGAAAATATTCAACTTATGGTGCTATTGCCATTGTGTGGTTTATTATCTATATTGATAATAGAATAAGCCCCTTTCAAGGAATCAACGCAAAGATCACACCGATTTTGATAGAGACGTGAAATTTGAACCTTAAACTCCTCAAATGGACTCCCAAAATTGTACGGAAACAAAAAAAAATACATACTACGCTAATTAAACTTGGTGTATGTACTGTGTATTCATCATACAAAAACAAAGAAAGGTATGTCTCAGGAGTTTGAAAATCAACTTCTGAAGAGGTGGAAAGGGGTTTTGCAATTACCGAAGCATATGCGAGTTGATGCGAGCGAAGCCGTACGGGCAAGCTAGTTTTACATATATTATAGAGAAAAAGAATGCCAAATATTTTAGAAACAAAGAAACACCGACTTGGAGCCGTTGATCAAGTATATTAAGTTATGACAACATTGCTCTGGATCCGGAACGAGTATATTCGCCGAAGAATCAAAGTCACCGACATAGCTCTCAGGGTTTGAAGTGACAATGGGGAGGCCACATCGCTCCAAGAACTGATAACTGATAAAATAATATAAAGAACTGATGGGTAAGAAATATTCTTGAGTGGCAACCATGAGCTGGAAGACACAGCGTAGCTAGGCCTTCCAGTAGGTGGACTGACGACATTTTGAAGGTCGCAGGTAACCGGTGGATGCAAGTTGCGAATTGTCGTTCAGTGTGGCGGTCTAAGGGGAAGACCTTTGTTCAGCAGTGGACCTCTTCAGGCTGTTGATGATGACGATGACGATGAACATTGCTCTATGATAACCTAATTAGCGTGGTAGATGGTATTTTTGAATGTAAAGTTAAACAAATAGCAGAAACACATAACCGATACAAAGCTCTCCCTGTGTCTGTACTATATTTACTTAAGTTACTGGTAATTTAAAGTATCAGGACTTAACGACGCTAAAACTAGTTTATTTATATACCTCGACGTTTCGGCCAAGTTTCAATGGCCAAGTTTCGTTAAGTCCTGATACTTTAAATTATGTGTTCAAATCGCGAAAGTTTAAAAGTTACATAAGTTATGTCTTAACTAGTCATAAACCCACATCTTCAACGTATATAACTATTTCGGAACATATTAACATTCGACAAATAAAAGGGCAGAGTATTCAGTTGACGACATGAATTATGTATATCCTGACCTGACACTAATCGCGTTGGTATTTCGGGAGTAAAGAAAATAAATGTCAGACATTCATCGACATCTAATACCACAAACGATACCATTAAATTTTTTTTTTCTTTTTCCTCCTAAGAGTATTTTGGCGTCGCACGTCTTATGCATTTGCCAGTGTCAAGTATACATATATATTCTCAAGTATTGTTAGATATTATCAAATAAATCATAGTCACGGTCAAAGTCGAGCAAAGCAAGTCACGGTCAAGTCCAACTCATGCCCCAGTAAAGTGGTAAAAACTTTACTAGAGCCTTCTATGGAGTTTAGGAAACAACACGAAAATTCACTTTTTACAACATTATACCATTCACCAACACTCGTGCATGTACACGAACACTTAACGGGTAGAAATTCACCGTTTTTACACATTAACAGTCGAAATAACACAAGTTTTGGAAAATAATAAAATGACGCGACATGAATTCTTCACGTACCCACCAAATCTCCTACCCTTCTATAGTATACAGAAAAAGTCGAAAGTCGAAAGGGGGTCATTGTATTATCACTGTGAAAAATGTTTACAATAAGACTAATCCTGAAATCATCTGTTTTTTTATCTAACGTTATCGACAAAGTATATATAAAACAGCATTTTTTGCGATTTCGAAGTTGGTTCCATTATAAAACTACTAGTTCATGATGATGAGAACAATGACCCCTGTCGGGATAGCATACCCGTTTTGTCCAGACCCGTATTTTTAGGCCCGAGGGCGTAAACAAAATAGACAAATTGATTTTGCGTCAGAATATACAGAAAAATCTAAAAGCTAATTCATTTCACTGTCATGTATATAACCGAATACATCGATTGAAAACGTTAGCACGAGAAAGAGGTCAGTGACATGGTGAGATCATAATGAACCTTGCTGTTACTATGAATATTTTTAATTTGTGAATATCTGTTAAAATGTGTAACTAAAAATATAAACTAATATACTTACGCAATGCGCAAAGAGAAGATTGCATAGTTCAGATTTATAATATGTTATCTCATGAGAGTGAGATAAGAGTATTAGCATAATACGAATATATCAAACTGGCTTGTCGCTGACTGACATACAATCAACGTACAACCTAAACCAGAGTTAGTAGAGACTTGACATTTGTAGGGTAGCTTCTCTGGTAGTGTAGGGAAGCACTAACAAGGGGTTTTCAAAAATTCACCCTCTAAGCAGTTGTAACCGCCGGACGCAATTAGCAGAGAGAAATTTCTATGCTATGTGATCAATAGTAGAGAATTGTATGTACAATTACAACAAGAAAAACCGAAATACCCGCATGCTATATTTAGAATCCAATGCCATCAGGTTTGACACTGTTAGTTTTACTTCCGATAAACTACGACCACAGAATAAATAATAGTACAAAACCAATACTAACAATTAATGATTTTGTTTCAAGTTCAAAATCCATAATATTTATATTTATTTACTATCCGAACATATTTTAAAATTGTATTTATAAATGCAAAGACAGAAACTGAAAGTTGTCGGAGATACTGTAAACATTACAAATTAAAGTAAATACGGAAGTAGAAAAGAATACACTTATTTTTTCTAAGTACCAAATGTACGCTAAACATATTCATAACACATTATTAACAAAAGAACAGAGATCTAAAACACTTGAATACAATGAGAATACCCTATAATAATATACAAAGAAAAAATTGAACAATAGGTATGTAAAACGAGTGTAGAATAACACAAAACCAAACATTGCGTCAAAGACAGCTATCGTTGTGGCATTCAGAAACGATTATACGGGTGCTAAATATAGCACTGCAATTTAGACACTGAACAGGAAAATAAATAAAACAAATTTGGCGAAACACGACATAAATATAAGACAGATTTTACAGTACAGACGAAATTAGCTTGAGCTATAAGTGTCTAGACTACGACATCGAATATAACAACGTTAACAATATATAAGTACGTTCAAATAACACATTACTATTATACGATAGAAGTGAAAGGGGGCCTAAACACAACAGTGGGTGGAATGAGGCTAGGCAAATTATGACGAATTATCATATAAAAGCGCAAACCCATTTGGTCATTACCCTTTGATCACAACATACGAGAATCGAGGCTCAATACGCAAACCAGATAATAATGAATCTGCCAAAACAATTACCGTTTTAATGTAAACTATCTGGAAAACGAAGTTACAGCTAGTAAGAAAATAAACTTATTGAAGCAACAAAACGATAGTAGGCATCATCGAAACAACGTTGGACGTTTGGATGAATGCCAAGGACACGGGCATTTGACGGTCAAGGGCGGTAGTGCGGGAAGAATATTGATATTAAAAAATATTTTAATAATGCTACAATTTATTTTAGTCATAATTATATTGCACTGCAGGTATAAATACATCTAGCATTTCCGTAGAATAATTTAATAATTAAAGTAGTCAACAATTATAAGCAAGTTTCTATATCAAATTAGAGCCGAGAAAGCGTGCTAGTGATTTTCTTGTCACAAATTCAGACCAACATGTCATGATATCCGTCTAATTATGAACAATTAAGATAGAAAATAAACAGTTAAAGAGAAAGCTGCAAAAGAAATACGAAGCTATTATAACAAATATCAAGCAATCAGGGGCACTATAATCGTAGATAATTTTCGAGGTCCCAAAACAAATACTGTTGCAAAGCATATCAGTATCAATCATGATCAAAATGAATGCGGTCAGTCCAATTATCTAGTTCAAAATTGAGGAACATTCCCATTCTAATGCAAGTGATAGAGTTATTGGGAACTCGTTTGAAACTGGATCAAATGTTAATAATAACCAGTTGCGTTTTTGTTGACATTAAGAACAGGCTACTGGTCCCAACAAAGATCCGATCTCGCTACTGATATGATATTACAGTAAGGACGTGAGCGCAGCTTATGCACACTTGATTACGACAAGAAGTCAAATAAAATTAGACTGAAGAGTTGCGCTTGTGAGTTTAAGTTGAGTGTTTTTTTTATATACAGGTTTATTTTTGATTCACCAAAAACCTCTCGCGGGCAGATTTCTTATACCTTAACACTTTTTAAGTTCATGACTTTTCTTAATTCTTCTCTTATTTCGCGGAAAACATATACTTTTAAATTATGGCTCTGGCTCTAAATGAAAATCACATTACGCATTTAGAAGCTGACATTTACACAAAATAAAAACACAGATAACATAAAACCATACTAATATCTTTTTTTTGTGAACTTTTTATGTTTTGAGAAAATTCGGGAAACAAAAGATGTTAAGTATGAGTATGGAAGCAGTCTGAAAGAGATTAATTATGAATAGCCTTATTTATTCTGCTTTATTAGCGTATAGAATCGTGGAATATTTTTATAGCAAATTTAACTAAATCTGTACCCAAACTTTACTTTAAATGAGACCTGACAAACCATAGTAAATATTTTAAGCCACTAGCTTGTCTACTAAAATATCGATTTATAGTTTCAAGCTGGCACGTTTGACGCTAGCGGATATAAAAAAAGAATAAAAAGTAAAGCAAACACCGGACGGAGTGATGTATTGGCTCGTGAATGTTTCGATTTGCTATGTAACACCAATCGAGATAGATGGTAAACATTGTTTTCTGTAATGAATGACCGACGGACGAATCTAGACGTTTCAAATAAGAATAAATACATTCCAATAATAGATCAATAAGATTCCAAGTTGAGACATCTTTACACGTCTATGGGACGCATCGCAATCTCGAGAACTAATTTAGGTACAATTAAAAAGATAACATAATTTGCAGAATGCAAATTTAAACTTTGAATATGAACAAAGTATTATTTAATTTGGTCCGAAGTGGTACAACTGTCAATTTCAGTACAGATAATGGAAATGTAAGCTTAAGTACTGATCTCTAGAGATTTACTTATCATCCGTTCAAATGTCAGCCGCCGGTGTTAATTTAAATGCTAAAGGTTTCTAATAATAGACAAGTTCACTTTGAAGCTGTCTTGAGAAGCTTCCAATATCTGAGGAAAGAAAGTAACCTATATACCGAACCAATACACAAACGCGTATCCCCAATAAGCCCACCTTTGATGCACCTAATAATACTAGTAAAATTGTAAGCACAAACACCGATATCCAAACACGTACCTTTTAGGAAATAGAATCCAGTAAGTGTGTACGAAAGGTGAGCTTGGACAAACATCTTCCAGATAAGGTATGGAGGTAATAAGCCATCGGTAAACACCTAATCGATGGCCACAACTAGACTAATATTGACCGTCGATATGAAACGTAATACTTTACGTTTTTTGGAATTTTTCGGCGGGGCATTGACTTGTGTAAGTCGATCAACCAAGTATGTTTTGACAAAGAAAGGGCTTCATGAAAGGGTGCGATGTAATCTTAGATGTGAATATATAAGATTTTGTAGAACTACGTTAAAAAGGTCTAGGGCGATAAAATTATGTTGACATGAATGTTTACGGTTGCTGCTTACTTTTCGTGTTCTTTTTGTGACTTGCCCTAATGTCAAATTTTTTTGCCGCTCGAAAGCCACAGATGGCTTAACGATTGCAGTTCTAGCATTTCTAGCTAGTTATCTTTTTATCCGGTTTGTATTGGACATCCTGACTAATATTATAATTCAGAGGAATATAGCCGCAGTCGTATAACGACCAATAAAGCTTCGAGGTATGAAAATGAATACTTTCGTCTCGAGGAAAAAACTTCGCTTGCGCGATTAAAAACTACCTATTACAACTGTCAGTCCTTACAAAACGTCAAACAATGCACAAAAACGCATCAATGCCATCTAGCGAACTATAGGAAATAACTATGTCTCTCTGTCTGGATGTTTATCGCGTTATCACGGCTAAGCGGCTGAACAGAACATGATAAAATTTAATAACTGTGTCACTGTATATCACAAAGACGGACATTGGATACTTTTTTATGTCCACGCGAACGAAGTCGCTGGTAACAACTAGTTCATTATACAATTTATGAATAGACATTTTTGGCACTAGACACATTTATGTCAATACATACATTGCAGTTGCGGAATACTGTTTACAAATTCAAAGGAGAAATGAAATTGTAAAGAACGAAATCATTTCAACCTGGCAATTTACCAAAAATAAATGTGTTTTCACTCATTCTGCTGTCATTAAAATATTACTAATCGGACAAAGAGTGACAGATCGTAATATTGGGCGTAAGTTTGAAATTGAGAGTCTCGCATTTTTTACAAAATGATCTATAAAGATATCGTTTAGGCAATAAGCGATCATAATTATATTTTTGCTTGATTTTTAAATTATATCAAGATTGTAAATATTGCAAGAAGTGGAGAAGTAGGCACCTGTGGCAAGGCTGACTAACTTACAATTAATCCAAATCAAAATCGCAAGTAAACAAGTACGAAAAATTCCACGCTGTTTCTAAGCATTAGATAATGTGACGGTGTCATGCAAGCAATACTTTAATAAAATATAAAAAAACAAAGTCAATAAGTATAGTTGTTAACAAAATTTCTCACCGTAAACACGGGAAGACCAAGCCCGACAATATACAGCATAATGTTGGTGACGGTGGACTCCTTGTAGGGATGTTTGAGAGACTCATCGTCACAGAAGAACCCTCGCTCGTACGGGCTGCCCCATAGAAAGAACACGAGGATCAGGAAACCGACTGTGAAAACGGAAATGAAACTATTAGAACTGCCTCCCACTGATATAAACTGTACAAATAGTATTCCTATTACACATTAAACACATACTTGTTACAGAACGTAGATTCTGCCACAGAATTTATTCGAGTGATTCAATAAAATATTCGGGAAGGCTAGACGTTTTACAATTTGAATTTATATTAAGGTATATAGTATAAAAAATAGAAATAGATGACGTCAATCCATTTTGTATAACATATACAACCAGATGGGATCTATTCATAAAATATCGATGTGAAACTATTCTCATATTATTACAAAACCACAACTATTTCGACCCTAATAAACACACCATTTTCAAGGCAAAATTATACGCCAACGAAAACGATGATACATCAATTTTTGAAAAGCAACGCTATAATTATTCCATACCATTATACGCATCTTAAAAGCAGGTGCATATCAAACTAAAAAAGTTAAACTGTAACACGGTATATATTACTGCAGCATTAGTCGATAAATCACGGGAGGCTATTAACGTTCCAAGAGAGTATTAAAAAAATCAAGTCAAAGAAAATGAACTGCAACTTGTCAAAATGGAATTTAAATTGGAACTAACCCCATTCTCTAGAACAGACTTAACTATTGTTTCACCGATTGTTTCTTGTCCAAACACAAGGAAGGACAGACAAAAAACATCAGGTACTTCGGAATAGGGAACGAAGATATGGATCTATAGATATGGCTTGATACTCGTGAAAAGGACAGTAAATATCACATTTTGAAGGACGAAAAATTTATTTATTTTTTATCATTCTTCAATTTGAACGGTTATAAAGAGCAGGTGTTAATTGGTGAGGATTAAATTCCCATGGTTGTTAAAATAGTTTATTCTGATACTACAGTGATATTTACAAGATAGTGTATCAGAGGATGGAATAATTTTTACGTTTTTTATGCAGCTTTTAAATGTGTTCTTTAGCTCGTGTTCAGACAAAACCAATGCAAAGCTTAAATGTTTAAATGTTTATGTATTGAAAGACACTTCCAGTAGGATTCCACGGGGTGAGACCAAAAGTAGTTTGTTATCAATCTGGGCAGGAATAACAAACTTCATGTTTTACGGCCATTCCATTACCGAGTGTCTGCCGCTTCTACAAATTACTGTGGATTGTGGGCTTTTAGAAGAATTGTTTTTGTATTTTTGCCGTTTGATAAAAACAAAGAAATGATAAAAAATAACATATTACGAAGAAATAAATATTAAATAAACACATAACACCGTAAAGTAACCTTATAATATTTTAACCAAATTTCAAATAATAATTGTAAATGACAAAAAGTATGCTAAAAATGTTTGAATATGATTTTTCTACAAAATTTTAAATCTAGTAGCATGTTTGCTATGAATCCACATTCCGATCGATATTTAAAAGAAAATTCAGATAAATAATAAAGTTATAAAAATTCCAAATGAATGCATTGCAATGCGACTTAGTGGCAATGAATTTTATGATAATTACCGTATTATAAATGCATCAATAATGTAATCGACACGCATATGGATAAGCGAGTCTGTATTACAAAACAGTATTATAACAAGTTGTATTTTTTCACCGATGACACTTTAATGGTCTATGAGAAATATCGAAGAACTTTTTCGAGTTTATTTCGTGCGTGTATGTTATTAGCTATACATCATTGACTAATGATGATTATAGAAAAAATACGTTTCAGTCATGACTTACGGCCTGTACGACTGTTATTATTGTTGGACTCCACGGAAAAGTATGGATGCGGAAAGAAAGGAACCCTGGGTTAAGGCAAAATGTAGATAGATGCCCAACAGTGAAGACTGATCTTGATTTTTCAAAACACATATGTGACGCTTAAAATAAACATTACCAAGAGGAAGAACATTATTTTCCCATGACGTCTTATCAGAATTTCCGTCAAAACCACGATTCAACACCGCCCAATGTCAATGCCGTAGTCATAAAATTCTATAGTAGTTATTCAGCTATAAAAAGCATAGACCACTATGAATCATCTAACACGAGGCATTTGAGTTGTCCCTTCAAATTGGGACGATGACCCGGCACTTGCATAATGTGGCCTAGTACTATCAGATTACGGGTATGCACAGCACATGGTAATTTACACCTAGAAAACGGCGGTAAAAGGAATGTTAATGTTCATAAAACTAAGATAAGGAGATGGGAATCTAAGCAAACTGAGAATGCAGTTAAACGTACAGTTCGTGTCAAAGTCGGTGCTAAGGAATTTTGAAACTATAATAGTGAGAGAGGCATAATTTACCAACCCATCGAACAGCTAAATAATGAATGCTGATGACGATATTGAGATCATTTATTTACTAAAATAATAGTATTTTTTAACTGAATGTGTTATAGGATAGATTAGTGTAAAATATAACAACGCTTACCCCTGAATACTGAAATGTTTGTTTACTTTGACGACAGATTGTGTCTATTGCTGCCTTTGTAATTTGCTTAGTGCCAGACAAAGGCAGTATTAGAATTAATCTGTTGTCAAAGTTAACAATCGTTTCAGTATTCGGGGGTTAGAGTTATTGACGTAAATATTAACGACGTTACGATTATTACGTTATAAAATAAACGTAATAATTCTTCCATGTGGAGACTTTTCAGTCGGGTTCCTTAAGGTGCAACGTTTCGCTCAGCGCAGCAAATTCAAATTTTCTTGCGTTTTTTGTCAATTACATCTTAATTACTCATCGTGGGTTCACAAAATAAAAATTGGGGCCAAGAAATAGGATGTATCAATAAAATTGTATACATTACATAAGTAAGTACAATATAGGTATCGATATCAATTACGTATTGAACTAACACAAGTAAAGCGCAAAGAAAGTTTTATAATCCATTTAATCATGACATGGTTTGTAAATCTGTAAAAGTATAGTAGGCAAAAATATCAAAGTATTAACTAGGATTTTTGTATTGAACTGCTGCTATAAAAATTTGAACAAAACTATCAATACGTACTCTTACCTAGTAGTGCATAAGTCCCTTGAGTTCAAACGCATTTTTAAAAGATGAAAAACTAAAGAATACTTTAAAAGCACTAAAAGTGAATATCGTTGAGATCATCAATGTTAAGCAGCACAAGCTAGTGATGAAAAGAGAATAAAAACTAAACAGGAAACCACTAAAAGTGACTTCAAAGGCCCCTCTCTACTTGTCCATTGGTAATGTAAACGATAGAAACATAAAACTTGAGAGTATCGATCTATAACAGATAATGGCGGTGTGGGAATTAAATTAGGAAGACTTTATGGGACCCTAACGAATAATGGAAAAGAAGAGTATACAGTGCTGTTAGTTTATATGCTACTAGCTAGTGCCCGCGGCATCGCTCACGCGGACGTTACTTAACCTAAATTTATCTTTATACTTGCAGGCTTGTCCACCATTTTTATCCCGCGAGAACGGGACGGACGTATCCACATTTTAGCTTTGTCGCGTTGACTCGAAGACAAAACGGGTGGACATAACTTTATCACGGCGCGCGTGCTAGACCCTCTGGTTTGAACTTAGAATATTATCCGGTGATTACAAAACTAATATAAGTATAAATTCCTATTTTTTCTGGAACTTTTTTTTTACTAACCTGTTTAAATGCGGTGGAGCCAAAATCACTCAATTTTTACAGGTACTCACTTTAGAGCAAGAAAACGCTCTTTCGTGAAATCCACGCCAACTAACTTTAAGGGCTGGTTTTGAGGCTTGTTTAGTCATAGCCAAGCATACCTTTAAAGGAACCTCTTGCACTCAAATGGATAGTCGTTGGATATCAGAGGAATGCGCGGTAAAAAACCGGCGTCACCCCGAGCCTGTAAAAATCGTCGCCTATAAATACAAATATAAATATAAAAGAGTTTGGGTGGTACAGCAGTGTTCTGGCTGATCCCTTATCGGAGGAAGCCAGAATACTGCTAAAAATAGTTAATTAATGTCTAAAGAGGAGATCGATAATAAGGATTATTGACCTATGAGGGTGGCATGCTCATGTCTGACCAAACCTAAAATAAAGATTTAAAAAAACACGATATTTTATTTTTTTCTCATGTGTTAGTGATTCTGTCCTGGCAGACATTACCTCTCTAAGGCCAGGTTTATAGCAACAAATCTTCTGTATTAGAAATGAGCACAAAATTTGCTTGGCAATAAAGTTATTTTCGTGTCAAACTGAAACATATACAATGTTGTTTAAGACCAGAACTTTGAACGTTACTGCTTTCGAAACGGTCATAAAATAACGGTAAGGGGTGATCCAGAGTAATCAGATAAGACTAAAAGACCACATCAAACAGGTAAACCGTGTCAGAGCAATGACATCATCACAACACAACAGATGGTATGGCACGGAAGTTACCACCCTGAGCTTTTTCATGAAGAAAATAAGGATTAATTTCGTGTGAAGAGTTTTAAATTAACCTTATCGTGAAAAAGGTAAACTTTGTACGGAGTAATCTAAAAATGTATAGGTGTTGCCAAAGTCGGGTCGATGACACGACTGGAAAAGTCAAGCCTATTGAAAACCAACCGGCTTAGCGAATGTATGGCCAGTGTGTGTGATTGTATGACCGACCGGTCCGAGGGGTGTCTCTGAACCGTAACTTTGGCATTTCCAAAGATTTACAGTGCCCTGTTTAACTTCCGCAAAATAAAAAGTAATAAATAAAAATATTATTTAAGTTAACTTACAATAACGAGACTCGTTTAATAAATTAGGCAATGCAATCCAAAGAAAACAAATACAGTTGCACTGCACACTGGACCTTAGAAAGATTTTGGAACACTGTAAAATTAAATAAATCAGAAATCAGAAATATTTATTGGCCATAAATAACATTAAATATTACAGGCAAGTCACTATTATAAAAAAATACTTAAGTTTAGAATTAAATTTAACTAGGCAAACTAAGTTATTAATTAATTTAATAATATATCATGACAGTGATTTGTTATATACATGATGACAGTAGATTTGTTATATTACAAAATTGGTAATAACAATAATAGTATTTAGATTATAAAGAAATTTAATATAGAGAAGGGGTGATTATTTTTACCTGGCTGTGGCTGCACAGAAAGAGGATAATAAGTGTTTATAAATATGTAACCTCCTACCGTCTAAGCGGCGGCGTCGTGACCACTTTTGGTATGCAATGTGTCGTTAGATTCAACTTTACATCCGGAGCGTCATATGAAAAATTTCGCAGTCAAATTTTTCTTTAATGATTATAATTATGTACTTGTACAGGGGCGGAATTCATATACTTAGTATAAGGTACTTCATACTTCGTCAAAACATCGACGAAATATATGTGAACTCGAATTACAAAATGCCACTGTGCCACGAGCAGACGTTGGTAATTCTATTGAATAAGTTGTGTGCCAGCTCAAATAAAAATATTGCTGCATCAATGGAGCGCTGTTTCCAACTCCGACTGTTGTATTACGTGTAGAGTTCACAATATAGAACTAATTTTCTCAAACATTGTATTTAATGCGTCTATTTTTGAAGACCATTCTTCGTGTTTAAGGAGGTACATAATATATCAATATGCAGAGGTTTGATTACATATACTCACATAAAAAAAATTGGACACAAAAGGTACAAAATTCAAAATTCATTTATTTGTCAGAACATGGTTACGTATACACATACAAAGTAGCATACAGGTCTTAATAATGAAAAAGAACTCATGTCTTTGCCCATTGTGGCGTACAAATATAAATAGTAAGTAAGAATAGATTAGCATATTATTTTTATCTATTTGAATTACTAGACACTTATGTCAAATATATAATATAAGGAAAAAAACAGAAACACTAGACATGTTAAAGCAAGCTCAAAAATTAAAGTGGGGATGGGCCTGCCATCTGGCACGCATTATAGATATTACGTGGACAAAGATAACTACCCAATGGCAAGGCCCATGTGGAACACGCTCAAGAGGTAGACCGCAGAAAAGATGGGAGGTCGAATTATCTGAAACTGCAGGGAAAAAATGGATAACTAAAGCACAAAATAGGCAAGACTGGGAAGCTCTGGAGGAGGCCTTCACCCAAAGAGGGGTCCTAAATAAATAATGTTAAAATATAATGTAATAATACAAATCTACTAATCTAGTAACTATTAATATCAATTTAAAACCTAAAATAAAAATGTAAAAACTAAGTATATAAAAATAATTAAATGTACTAAACTTAACTATTAGAACTAATAATACTAAATAAGATTAAATTAATGTTAATAAAAAAAAAAAATATGTGTAAAAATAATAAACTAATATTAATAAAATTAAGTATAAATGTTTTGTAAGGGAAGGGAATTAAAAGGCTATTTTATTATGTCAAATATACATGTCAATTTGCTTGTCTTTACATTTTTACATATAGCTATAGTTTTCTGCGACTGACTCATAGTATAAGCCATAACCAACAATAACGTAATTACAATATCTTCTTAATTTGGTTACTAAAGCAATATTTGCCATTTTATGTTAGTATTTTTGCAATTTTAAATACATTTATGAACTTATGATTTATGTCAGCAACGCCTCATCCTACATTTTCACCCTGCTAGCTGCCGCTGCTGTGATATATTTACTATGTGATGTAAAAATCGGCGCAATCGAATAAGTTCTTCGGATATAATTTATATCGTCTTTTAAATCAATTGGAGAAATATATTTATGGCAATTACGATGTTCCGAAAATCAAGATTACATAGCTCGATTCAAAGAAATATTATAATCTAGCTCATTATTCATAAAGGTGCTTTTACTAACACTGCTTAATTAATTTCAGTACCAATAAACAAATCACCTGTCTGTATCTAACTAACTGATTGGCCAACACTAGCTTTCAATTAATACTTGATTAAATTAGGGTCTGCGGATTTAATAGATCAAGCTACGCCAACAGTACTAGTTAAATACATCGAATTGGTATAACTTGGTCAATTAATAAACAAATATCTGATTTGGATAAGTCGAATCGAGTTAGCTGATTTGTATATAAATGAAGGTCTGTGTAGTTAGATTGAAATTACGTTTCCTGAAACTGGATACCGATAACAACGAGAATGAGAACTAATGCAATATAATTTTAAATATTGTAACATAATCGATTAAACAACTACTTAATTACATTAGCATAAAGATAAAGTAGCATAAATAATTATAGTTAAATTAGTTTTACGAGCATTACCCATAAAAAATTTACAATAAACAGAGCAGGGAAAAGGATCTTACTAAACATATGCAAAAAAGAAATTTATATTACCTACTCCGAAGTCATGACTATTATATGTATTCAACATCATAGTTGAAATTAAATTAGAACTCACGGAATATTTAACACGATTTTTATTATTGTTGAGTTTCCGATATTTCGGCACAGTTGCAATATAAAATACACGGGGTATTTTATATTGCAACTGTGCTAATTTAAATGTACTAATACTAGTACTAATTTAAATGTAGTAAACAACCGCTAAAGTCTAAATTATCGTTGCACTTGCATCGATAATTTAGATTCGATTATTTATTAAACGAAATGACCGCTTCTTCGGGTAAGGTGCAGTCATCAACTATCACAACAACATCATCTAAATAGACGCGATATTTCTATCACGACACGTAATGGGAACGCGTGGTGGTCATTTAATGGAGTCGATCGCTCAATGACCCCGTGTGTATGAGCCGGCGAGATGGAAGGACGTAGTTTGTTTTGGGATATTAATGTATCGCATATATTTTTTTAAAATCTGGCGGATAATCCACAAGCAAAGCAAGAAGCTTTTGACCGAGCGAAGCGAAGGTCTCAGAGTTTACTGGGACAAATCGGCATTTGTATGTATGTTTATATGTATATTTGTCCGATGATAACATGCGAACCGTAGATACGATCTTCATGAAATTTTGTAGGCTTTCCTACAAAATAAATAGTTCATTTCAATAAAAATTTTAAGTTCGAATATGAGCTGAATAGGTCCAGGGGTTGTGAAGATATAGCGGTGATAATGATGCCAAGGCACACACTTGGTTGAATATAGAAGAAACGATTCCAACCTTCACTGCGTAATCAATTCCTTCAAGCTTGGCAATAGCAATTTGATAGTACACAGTAGTTATCCTTTCCCTCTATAATTATAATACATGCACAACTAGGTACTAGGTAACGTAAGCCTTATTATCCAAACTGGTCAAATATGTAAACAAGGTAATTTATCAAGCCATAAAGCGAATATAAATAACATTTCTCCATCGATCTATCCAAAACCTTTGGCATCGATTCAGCCGAAGCTTACGGTTGTGATAACTAGTAACTGGAGGTCAATCTTTACTGACAGCTATTATCAATCAAACGAAAACGATGCGCATGTTGTAATGGGCTATGCAAATAATAAATTACAGCTAACCCACTTCGAAACTCATATAATGTAGAGAGGCTAAGAAGAAAGTCAAGTAAATGATAGCATATATGTTAAGAAGCTAAAAGAGTAGACCATTATTTCTCACAGAATATATTATGCATAGCCTTACAAGAAGCGACCTTTAAACCAAAGCTGAAAGAAAATGTGTGTCAAGCAATGCATACATACATGGATGCAGACCAAGTACAGATACTCAAAGGCTATAAGGTTAATGATTTCTTATGAGGGGAAATGAAAAAAAGTCATTATCATAATACAAGGCCGGCTCGATTTGCTATGTAGTACGAGGATTTTCTAAATAAACTATTTTGGCAATTATTTTTTTTGTAGCATGTTAATAATTATAGTAGGCAGATAGCAATAAACCTTGCTATTAGATTAAACGGTATTTCTTTTCAACGCAGTTTAGAGACTACAGAATCTGAATATCAACTAACTAGTTATTAACATTGAATGCCAGTTAGATGCACATAAACAACAAAAAATCAACATAACGTCTACAAACAGTAGGCACTAAAATCACATTTCGTTATCTATATAAATATTTCCAATGACGCAGACCTGTCAACTTTCATACTCTTCTAGGCACTTATGCTACTGGAATTCTCTAGATGTCCCTTTAATACACTTTATATTCATAAGAAACTCCGGGTGTACCATCGTCTGCTTCGTCTTCATTGTCATTAAAATTTATGCTAATATTCTCCATTCATCGGCTAACAAGTTTGTTCTCAACTTCATTTGCAAGATCGTATTTTTCTACTTTGTCATTTCGTGTTACTCTTGAGACTTTAAGGCGCACTACACACCAATACTACAAATGTTATACACCACACAAAGCATTTATCGTAGACCTACATTTAAACACGAGTGCGCTAATAGACAACACACCATATTCTTCACATAGTGTGCCACGTAACACAAATATCTTACAGGTCACAAACGTGAATTTGGTGTGTGATGCGCCTTACATCTAGTGAGGTTGATGTCAATGGCCGTCATGGTTATCATATATATTGTGGCATACCGTGGTAATCACAGAAGTACTCTCTCACCACAAAAAATAATACTAAGATTAAAGAGAAGAGGAGCAGACAGACTGAAATTTCTTTTAAAATGATCACGACTTGCTTAGTTGTTTCATAGCAACCAAGTGAGGAGAACACGTGAGAAGTGTCTTACTCATGAGGAGTGAGAGGAGTTCCAGAAAAACCGCAAAAACAACTTTGCGCACTTAGAACTCGGCATAATTTATGTTCATTATTTATTTCTAACATAGCTAACAACTGGAACCCTTTCAAAGGCGTGCCACAATAAGCACAAGATAGATATTTTTATTTAAAGAAAAATTAAAATGTTATCTATTCTATGTGTTGCCTCTAAAAGCAAGAAGAAACATAAGGCCCTTATCGATCATATCGCTCATCCTTTTGTAAAGGAAGACAATTACATCTTTTTTTAAATTTAAGTTTTCTACTTCGATTAATCATTAGACAGATTAATGTCCTTCGCTAGATCTGGTTTCATTTTACTACTAATTATCCTGGCTAAATTTATACCTAATTAACTTTTTTTTCTCTTTTTTTATGGTACTTCAATTCGGAATGCTTGCACACTACTGCTTCGTGGTGGAATAAATGTATAACTGTCGAAATCGCAGTGAGAGAAATCTGTTTAATGGTGCCAATTGTATATCCGTGTCACGTACATTTAGACGTGCGACTATTCTCGGCGAGTTTAATGGCTGAGATTTAATTCAAATGTAAATGGTTTGGACTATTATCATGATTTCAGCTGTTATCTATCAAATGCTGGACAAAGGCATCTCCTTTAACACCCAATTATTTCCTGTCCTGCGCCGTTCTCTTCCCTCATCCAAGTCTTACCCTGTGCCCTGACGATATCATTTTATATCTGGCAGGACTATTATAAATTCATTTACAATAATTGGTTTCTTTTCCAAGTACAGAATAAACCCCAATCATTATGATCCTACATTGCCTTCTATTGGGCCTACCTTTAACTCTAATATTTTCCTAAAACCCTTACATGATGACGATGTTGATAGTGATATAGGTCGGTATCGAAATTTAACGGTAATAGAGACTTCAACTTTTCAACTTGACTATTTCATACAAAACACTATAAAATATGAAGCTGGTACATAATTAAGCTTCGTTTAGAGAACCAGTCTTATAATATAACCAATTGGCACAGTTTAGTAATATGATATTCAAGAACAGTAATAGTAATTACAGACTCAAGTTAATAAAGTAATCAAATTATAGTTGGGCTTTTCGTATTACCGTTAACGTCAATCATGCTTATCAAGTCGGTGTATAAACCAACGTTAAAAGGTTGTTTAAATTAACAAGATGAAATGGGAGAGTTTAAAGCGGAACCGATGGTAAAGCTTTCGATAATAAACATAGAAATGAAGAATTCTACTTGAAAAATTGTAACGAGAGACTGGCAAATAACGCACAGCCCAATTTACACAGGAGTCCCTTACATAACGCAGGTGAGCAGTGAACACTAAGAAATAGTTTGAAAGAGTTCATCGCCTATGGGAGGTTAATGAGATATGAAGTTTTGAAGTTTTTTTTTTTTTTTTTTTTTTTTAATTTGCAAGATCGGTTCACTTGCATGCGTACAAAGACACGAGCATTAGTGGTACTCGAATATATAATTTTTGAGCCCGTTGTCTTTTATAACAAGTTATGTTACACCAGGAAAATAAACGACACTAAAGTTTAGTGAAAAGGAATACTTTAATTAGTCTATTTTTTTTTAGATTTATTATCAGGCTTGAAATATGTTTATTATGCAGACCGGTCACAAATAAAAATGCTTAATCTTTGCAGTGAACTTGTTTACAGTTACCACCGTAGAATATAATTTACCAATTATCTTTTTAATGGTTTCTGGCAAAATTCCCACCAGCTACTAAGTAAACAAGAAAAATATTATAGCCAGGAATTTACATACCAGCAAAAAAGCAAGGCTCAGAAAAGTATCAGTATGGACTGCCGATAAAACTACCTGCCGAATATAGAAAACGCATTATCATCTGAATCGTCGGGTCATAAGACATTCAATCTAAAGAGTTATCTTATCTTATCTCGCTCGCACTTAAAGATCTTATGGAGTGCCGTTAATTGCTCGACGGCTCGGATGATAATGCGTTTACTAAAGTAGTTATCATTAATAGTGTCCAAAAGTATCTGCAAGGGCAAGTGACTTCCGACCTCTTTTTACTTCCAGTCTCTGCCTTCCTGCCTCACGTGTATAGTCCCTCCATCTTATCGCACGGGGTTTTACACAACGTTGTTCGTAGTCACCACTCAAGAACACGTCTACCGAAGCAGTGACAATGGCATCTTAGCCAATTTCGGCCACAATGACTACCCCAACGTTGGTACTTCGCACATCAATGATAAGAAATTGTTCAAGTTTAGGTCAGTTATTCCAAGGGTACCCTACCATCCTTACTACTCTCGTGCGCTTATCGCGCCGCCGTGTCTTGGTCTTGCCGACATAATTGCTCTATTAAAAGCTGCTATTAATCAACCCACAGATGCAAGCCAGAGCGACTCGTCAGGCGATTGCATGAAGTGCATTTATCTTCATGAACGTTCACATGGAGCCTTCGCGTTTGTTTTGTTTTGCACTTCTGTTATTACGAGAACGTGTCTGTTCTTTGCTGAGAGTGGTTTTATCTCGTAAATGTTACTTATTCCTTAGAATATACAGTAACTTACACTCACTAAATCTTTGACACGTTTTTACAGTACTTTTTTTTTAAATAACGAACTTGTCAAGCGTTTTACCACAATCTCACCTGATGGAAAGCGACGATGTGGCCGGAGATGTAGCACGCTTGCCTAGGAGATACCTATTCACTTTTTTCTTTAACAATAGAACAACAACTAGATAATATGCGAAGTAAATATTTTTTGTAGAGACAACAGAATAACATCTGATAATTTTTTTTTAAGTCTGAAGTAAAAAGAAATAGCTGAAGAACTCGACAAATTATAACAAGAATGATAATGATAAACATGTCGCAAAGTAAACAAATTACGAAGCTACAAGGACGTGTTAATAATAATATCATCTTCAACCATGGAAAACGTTAAATAAATTGTTAAACGTGCTATTTTTTCTAATTCTGGTGAATTGCAAAAACCGATTTAGCCCACCCGCGTTGAACCAAGAAAGCATAAATTAGACCTACATAGGCTACATGTTCTAAGACCTGGGGTAAAGACGCTCAGATAAAACAACTCAAACATGTACACTTAAGGCTAATCGCATCCACTCAGTCAGTAAAGTATGTTGTCCTACTTATAAGATTCCTCGATGATCATGACCTAAGCACATTTACGGTATGGATACTTCATTGCAATAGATTATATTATGGGTAAAATGGGTTAAAAATATAAAACTATCTTTAATTAAAGATGATTAATGTACTGCTTGAATTGTTGATGATTACTTGAAAACAGTGGATGAGACTGGGCTCAAAAAAGATGACGCACCAAAAAAGAAGCTCATGTTCAGCAGTGGGTGGAAAATTCTGAATGACGATGGTGTGGTAAGCTAGAAAATATTTTTTGACTGAAATTGACTGAAATAGAGCTTTTTCTAATTGGGTGTGGATGAATGTGTCCGTATGGACAATGATAATTCCCAAAAACCTTTTACAGCATTTATTTAACCTTCTTGTACAAAATGTCTTGGATGAATGATAGGGAACAATTTTTTATGTGGACACGTTGCAAAATGCACACACTGGGAGTTGCTATCAATGTCCGCGTAGGCGTAAACATCCTGCCCCCGTTGAAAGCTTCGGTTTTCAACCCTCTTCTAATTCTTCTGAAGTAGGTAGAGCACACAGGCGGACCAAAGGGCGTCGAATGCATCCTCTGGAGGTATTTACATCAGCGACTCGTGGTATTCCATCTTTGGGCCCGTAGAATAGTTTTGAAATCCGGCCAAGTCTCCAGCAGAGAGGTGGGACGTTGTCTTCTTGTATCAGGACCAAGTCTCCTACGTTTGGATTTGAAGAGTTGGTCTTCCATTTGTAGCGGTGCTGTAGTTCAGCTATGTATTCGCCTTGCCATCTCTTCCAGAAATGTTGATATAGTTGTTGAACTCGCTCGTAGCGTTGAAGATAATTGGTATTGCAGTCTTCCAATTTAGACGAAGGGAGAGCCGTGAGAGCACGACCAATGAGAAAATTTCCAGGAGTTAGGCAAAGGAAATCGTCGGGTGAAGTGGATAAAGGACACAGCGGACGGCTGTTTAATATTGACTCTACTTGTGCGAAAAGAGTTGAGAGTTCTTCATAAGTTAAATGAGAATTACCCATTACACGTTTGATATGAAATTTGGCACTTTTGACGGCACTTTCGAAGATTCCGCCGAAGTGAGGAGCGTAAACGGGCGAAAAGTTAAACTTGATCCCGTCTTCAATTGCGAAATCAGATATAGAGTTAGCATTAATCTTTAAAAATTGACTTATTTCTTTAGCACCACATACTATATTGCTGCCATTGTCAGAAAAAACTTCCGTGGGTCGACCGCGGCGTGATACGAATCGGCGAAACGTCATAATGAAAGCGTTCTTTGATAGATCGGAAACTGCTTCAAGATGTACGCATTTATAGCGCAGACACACAAATACGCATAAGTAGCATTTTTCTAGCTTAGCGCCTCGGCCCTTTCTGTTTAAAATTAAGAAAGCTCCTGTAAAATCCAAACCCACAGATTGAAAGGGGAAATTTGGCGTAACGCGTGCGGAGGGTAAATTACCCATCTTTGGTTTCATAGTTTTTCCTTGAAGACGTCTACATTTAAAACAATTACGAAACGTACGTCGAGCCAAAATTCTACCGTTGATAGGCCACACAAATTCACGAATCGTTGCTAATAATAATTGTGGCCCAGCATGTAGGTTACGTTTGTGTTCATATTCAAATAGAATTTTAGTAAAATGATGATTTGCATGCAATAGAACTGGATGTTTTTTGTCAAATTTATAATCTGAGGCGTCTAAACGACCACCTACTCGAATAACCTTATCATCGCCGTAAAACGGACTTAGATTCAAAAGTTGAGATTTAGGACTTAGAAGTTTGTTATTCGAAAGCAGTTCATACTCTACCGCAAATGAGTCTTGCTGAGATAATCGACATAAACGAAGAAATGATTCGTTCAATTCATTAGCTGTCAAAAAACCCGTAAGTCGAGATTTGGGGTTTTTTGCATTATGCAAAAATCGTAGTAAATAAGCAAATGCTCGTTTTAATTTAGTTAGGCTTGAATAGTTTGTAAATTGTAAAATAGGTTCGTTGTTAGTCGTTAATTTAGTTATCGTTGTATTTTTAGTCTCGGGTAAAATTTCCTTTTCAATTTTATCGTTTAGTTTAGGCCAAGTACCTTCTGGTGCTGATAGGTATGGCGGGCCTGACCACCACATATCCGTCTTGCTTAGTTGATCTGGGCTAATGCCGCGAGAGATTAGGTCAGCAGGGTTAGCAGCTGTTGGCACGTGACGCCATGAAGTAGAATGTGTTAGTTCACTAATCTCTAGTATTCGGTTCGCCACAAATGTTTTCAAGTTTTGGAAACTGCTATGCAGCCAGGCTAGTACAATGGTGGAGTCACACCAGTGTACTTCCTCTTGTATATCGCATCGTAATGATTCCCTCACAGCCTTGCATAGTTTAGCTGCCAATAGAGCGGCGCACAGCTCGAGACGGGGAATCGTAGTAGCCTTAATCGGAGCTACCTTAGATTTGGAGCAAAGTAACCTTACAGTAACTTCGTTATTTGAATTTACAGAGCGCAGATAGATACAGGCTCCCATGGCCTTCTGACTTGCGTCGCTGTATGAATGTAGAGACACAGAAACAGGTGTGTCGCAAAGTACACGTCGAGGTACTTCTAGACTCAGAAGACTGGGAACAGCTGTAACAAATTTGTTCCAATCCTTTTCAATAGTATCGGGGATTGGATCGTCCCATGATAGCTTGTGCAACCACAATTGTTGCAACAAAATTTTGGCCTTGATCACACATGGACTCAACAACCCCAAAGGATCAAAAATTTTAAATAAGGACGAAAGAATGGATCGTTTTGTTAGAACAGTATTATTTGTCTGTGGTGAAATCTTAAATGGGAAATGAAGCTGATCATTGGTTGGATTCCAGCCCATGCCTAAAGTGGATGTGGATTCGCTGACTATCAAATGATCATTTGAATTAGTAGCTGCAGACTTTAGCAAAGAAGATGAATTTGATTTAAATTTTCTTAAGTTGAAGCAACCTTTTAAAAGTGCAGCACACACATTCTGTTGAATATCATGTAATGTATTTTCATTATCGGCTCCTGTAATCAGATCATCTACAAAAAAATCGTGTTGTATTATTTCTTTGATTGCCGGGTCTGAGCATTCTTCTCCAAGCTGCCAAAGGCAGCGCGTACTCAAATAACTAGAACTTGCCATACCGTAAGTAATAGTATTTAATTGTAGCGTTTTCATTGGACTGGATTCATCTTCTCTCCATAATATAAGTTGAAGGTTTCGATCCTCATCATGGATTAAAATCTGACGGTACATTTTTTCGACATCGCCATTTAGTAGGTACTTGTACTGTCTAGCTCTGATGAGGATAGAGAAAAGTGAATCCTGCATATTGGGACCTACGAGAAGAATATCATTGACAGAATGCCCGGATGTAGATGGAGCAGAACCATCGAATACTACTCTAATCTTAGTAGATTCGCTGCTATCTTTGAAAACAGCATGGTGGCATAGGAAGTACGAATTGTTCGGTATAGGTATCGGATACTCCGATAAATGACCTAGATCGGCGTACTCACGCATGAATTCAACATATTGTTGCTTGACTGTTGGTTGTCTTCTGAATCGTTTTTCTAAGTTTAGTAACCTATTTTTCGCTGATTTATAAGAGTCACCGAGACAATCGGGTGAATCCGTTAGAGGTAAGCTAACAGAGAATCTGCCTGATTCTAGGCGAGAGGTGCGTGATAAAAAATTCGATTCGCATGCCTTCTCGCTCTCACTAAGTTTCGATTTTAGGGGAACCTCTTCCAGCTCCCAAAACTTAGTAAGTTCCTGGTGAATTTGAATATCGTCATCATTCGATTGGTTCGAGATGATGGAATGGTTGCATTGTACGTTATTGTTTGTTAAACTTGCCATTATAGGACCTGAAATAATCCAACCAAACTGGGAGCTTATTAGTTTTGGTTTGTTAGGACCGAGAGCGCGCTGCTCGCGGCCAATAATATCCCAGAATAAATCGGCACCGATGAGAACATCAGTCGGTGCTGGCTGGTGAAACATTGGATCTGCAAGTTTTAAATCTTTGGATATTTGTAGTAATTCAACATTAATGGGAGATTTCGGGATATGACCGGTCAATTGTGGGAGCACCAGAAAACCTGACGTAACGTTGAACGGATTGACTAATGACTTCAGTTGCGCTACACAAGATTCAGTGACCTTACCGGTTTGATTATTGCCTATACCCATAACATTGATATTGCAATCGGACCTGGATTGTAACGACAGCCTATTCTTGAGGGACTGCGTTATGAAAGAAGACTGACTACCGCAATCTAATAGGGCACGAACCTTTTCGGTCTGGTTCGTCCGAGGATTTACTACCTCAATGAGAGCGGTTGACAGAAGAACTTGTTTCGAGTTTTGCTTCGAAAAATTCGCTATAGTATCGTCAGTGTTGTCAGACATGGTTGTGGCAACACTGGAAGTAGAATGATTATTCTTTGTATTGGATCCCTTGTGTATGAGACTGTTGTGTCTCCCTTTGCATTTCAAACAAGGACCCAGACGACAGGTTTGTAATTTATGACCGACCCGTAAACAATTTGGACAGAGTTTCAACTTATGAACTTCGGTTATGCGCTCATCTATAGTCTTGGCAATGAAAGTGGGACAATCATAAATGCGGTGTCCTTCATGACAGACAACACAAGTGACTGGATAAGAAGAAGACGTACTAGCATCGCTGGCGCAAGCAAACGATTTTGTATTGAACCGGTTGTTGTTGTTGTTACTGGATGCGGCCCTGGTTGTAGAATAATTAGTTGATTTTGGTAAGTTTCGGTTTATTGATTCGAGTATGTCAGCACGATCGATTAAAAATTTATAAAATAATTCCAAAGTAGGTATATCATCCGACGCGCCACGACACTCTTCCCATTTCAAAAGAGTGTGAGTGTCCAATTTCGTACTCATAATATGGATTATCAAGACATCCCATTTGTCTGTAGGAAGCCCGAGGCTAGATAGGGCGCGCAGATTTTTAGTGATGTGATCGACTATGAATCTTAAAGATCCGTGAGACTCACGATTCGCTTGTTGAACATTTAATAAGGAGTTTAAATGGTGAATTATCAATTGGCGCTTATTATCGAAACGTTGGCATAAAATTTTCCATGCATCTAAATAATTGGAATCGGAAACTTCAAAGTTGGAAATAATGCGTGCTGCATCACCCGTTAAATAAGATGTCAAATAGTGAAACTTATGTATAGGTGCAATACGCTCATTTTTATGAATTAAAGATACAAACGTATCGCGGAACTCGAGCCAACGGAAGTAAGATCCGTCGAACTTCGCAATTTGTATCTGGGGCAATTTAAATCCCAGTGGGTTATGATGATCGACACTACAGTGAGCTGATGACGAGTGAGTTGCATTTAAATCTTTGTAAATACTTTCTTCGTGTTTGCTTGAGTTATACCTTTGAATTATAATCTGAGCAGAGGCAATGTTGGAAATAAATAACTGCTCAATATCATCTCGCTCATCAACTTCTGTTGTTAAATTACCGGAATTCAAACAATCAATCTGATTTTGCAAGTCATCATAACGATTGGACAGAGACTCAAATTTACCAAGTTTAAGTGTCAATTCGGCTAACTCAAATGAAGTTAGCGTCTCCTTAGCACGTACACTATTTAAATAATTCTTAAACTTAGTGATTTGACCCTTTATTGAACTACGTTTGACGATAAGATCGAGTAATAATTGTGAATCCTTTGCACTAGTTTCACCTCCCATTGTGCATAAAAATAGATATGTTAATTATCACAATAAGTAATAAAAATAGTAGTGAAACTTCGTACAAAAAGTGCTGAATTTAAATTCAATAACTTAATAGTAAACAAAAATCGCTCACGCTCCTCGACTAGGCGTCACCTTAATCCGGGCTGGCTGCACTGGACTCGCAGTTCCAGGATGCTGGCAAGTCTGGATGTGCTTACCGGATCGGTTCGTGCGTAATCGCGTCGCTGGAATGTTCGGCAAATGGGCGTGAGTTTATTGCAAAATAGACAATGAAATTATGACAAGATTACGTAACTTTGGGTACTAATATAAAGATTTTATTAAATCAAAACAACTAAATAATCTTATTTTCATGAAATAGAACAAAATTGCAAATAATATTATTTTTTTGGGTTAAATGTGGGTAGAAAATAAAAATGTTTTTTCGAGAAATTTACTTTAAATTATGGATTTGAAATGTTAAAAATGTTTGATTTATGTGGAGAAAGACTTTTATAGATAATTAGCACAAGTAATAGTACAATATTTGCCAATAAATAGGTAAAAAGTGATTGGGAATGTTTGGATGGTTAGAATCGATACACGGAAATTGTTAGGAAGGAAACTTATCTGCATTGGCCTGTGCTGCGGTTCGGTCCTATAGCTGATCGCCCGGCGGTGGCTGCAATGGATAAGTCTTCAAGGTTTCCGTGTTGTTTCCTTATCGTAGGGACGGCGGCTGGCTTCGGTTCCGAGTTTATTCGTCACCAAAATTGTTGAGGCTGCACCGTTCGATTTGGGATTTCTTCAATAATTTCTGGTCCTGTCACGGTCGCCAAGATGAATGTGTCCGTATGGACAATGATAATTCCCAAAAACCTTTTACAGCATTTATTTAACCTTCTTGTACAAAATGTCTTGGATGAATGATAGGGAACAATTTTTTATGTGGACACGTTGCAAAATGCACACACTGGGAGTTGCTATCAATGTCCGCGTAGGCGTAAACAGTGGAGATCACAAATAAATATTGAAAGTAGCAATATTTTAAGGTCATTCCAGAGGTTTTCAAAATGTTTACGTAATGATTACATAAGTATTCGTATTTAGGTTATAGTGGCAGGTTTTTTTTTTTGCAAATGCCGCCTGGGAAATTCACAGTATCTTCGCCAGTTATTCAACCAATAAGCAACAAGTAGTGTGCAAATATTATCGTATTTCGGATTGACAGGCAATTTTTCCAGTGAAGTTACCAAGCATGAAGAGATATAATATTTTAGAGTGACGAACGAGTTTCATTGCCATACAGAATGTTGAACTGTTGAGGTAAAAAAAACTGGGTGGCACTGAACTGTTATGAACAAGCGTGACGCCTACTATCAGGCGTTACGCTAGTTTCAACACTCGAATCCAAAAAAAACTATAGAAAATAATAACAATCATCCAAACTAACTGAACTAACCAGAAAAGAGCAACTAGACTATTCCTTCACATATCCTACATAAACAAGCTACTACCAACGCCCAGTCATCCATAGATCCACACTTCTATCTTCGCCATAGTAAAAAGATCGTAAATCTCCCACCACTCTCTGCTTATAGGGAGCTGTTAAAAGACAACATTAACGGCTGGAGAGTAGGGAAGTGATTTGAATGTAACGAGACAAGCAAGGTGTTTGATTAATAGTAACCAAATGTTAGTAACAAAACTTTTTATGTCAGAGGAGGCAAACAAGCTGACAGTCCAATGATGGTGAGCCTATAACACAGGAAGCTCAAGTTACGTTCCCGACGTTTTAAGACTATTAACACCATTCTGAAAAACCCCATGTTCCTATGAAATTCTGAGCTCATTAAACAATTTGTAACACTTAGAACAAAACTTCAAAAAGCTCTAGACTAGGCGTTGGGTTTCAATGTGTGAGCCGTAAGGATCACAATTGTAGTCTATTTGTAGTCATTCAATTCGTTGATCATGCAATAATTATCGCTTTAGGCGATAAGGCCGCCCATTATACTACCGTTTGTTTTTTTTTTTTTTTTTTTTTTTTAAGTTTGTCTTTTTGGTATATAATAAAGTTATATTGTATTGTAAGATAGTGTCACGACTTCCCAATCATTATTCCAATTTCGAGATTAAAAACCATAATACACAAACATTAGTAACGGTACATTAGTAAAGCATACTAGAAAGTTGTGACATCCCGATAAGTCCCTTTAATGCACGTTTAATCAATTGTGAATAAAAATATAATATTACTGTAAAACAATCTAAACGATGAGACAAGATGTGAACCCAGCCCATTATATTTTATGTTCTCATACAGTATACTTGCTGGAAGAAGCTACAAAATTCAGTTTTCTAAAATTAAATATACATTTATATATTCTATTTACTTTTTCATTATTATTAATTTAGTTTAAGAAATGATGTTGACTAGGAAGGACAACGCTTACCTATAAGGTACCTGTTTATTCTAGATTTGAAGACACACACATTGTACTTTGCTGAAAACTCAGAATCCGGCGACAGTTCCAAACCCTCGATGTGCGTATAAAGATGTGGATAAAAGATTTAGCGTTCTGAACTACACGTTAGACGTTTGTTGAGGTTTCTTTAAGCCTCTTTTCCAATAACATTATCATAATCAGCCCACCTTAGTCCATGGCTGGTCATAGTCTTTTCCAAGCCATGCCACTTAGCTCGTTCTTCGGCTATAGAGACAAAAAAATTATTTAATAGCATACATCAGCCTATATAATATATAAAAATCAATCAAGTTCTTTTCTAGGAATCAACGCACAGACGAAACCGGCTAATGATAAAGACGTGAAATTTGAACCCAAAATATTTCATTTGCTACGCGAGCGAAGACGTGCGGGCAAGCTAGTACTTATAACATAAACATAAAAGCTCCAAAGTTCCAACAGCGTATTTTATTGTAGTATAATTGATGTGTACGTAAACACACACATTGACATGACATTGACATTGACATTGACATTGGTCAAAGCATTAATGAGTCATTGCGTAATGTGGCTGATAAACAAACAGTATAACTATTACATAACCTGTGACTGCATTCAAACACGTGTTCTTGTTACAATAATAACGACACGTGGTCAAATTAACCTCAAATGCGAGAAAGAATAATAAACTTTTAGAATAACTCACATAGACTTTATTTTTAAGAAACTTACTTTTTGGTAAAACATTTATACTTGCTGTTGTTTTTTTTCATGCTGCCCCACTACTGGGCAATATTTTTAACTACCAACGTGGAAGTGGGGGAGACCCAGACAAGGATTCGAAAATTATAATTACATACTACTTATAAACAAGGTTTGCTATACTAAAACTTAAATCAATCTGTTTTTCCTTGATAGCCTTTCGTACGTAATCAATATTCACAGAAACAATAATAGAACAACGAACAAAAATACTGTAAACCACATTGAAGATTAATCTTTACTTTTTCTGAATCCATTGTTCGCAACACTAGATACACTGCTTCAGGGACTTTCAAAACCACAACACACAATGCTATCATTAACATTGAATCAGCTCACAGCCTTTATTTAATTTCATCTTAAAGGGGCAACTAAGGCGGGACTGTACATCCCAGCCATTAATGTCAGAGGTAAGATAGATGCTATCAGTGCAGACAATTGTGTATGCCTCTTTACCAACTTATGGGCAGGCCATTGCCAATATCTCTCCAAGACAGCCTACAAGACACGGGTCTGATTTATTAAAAACATTAAGGTGTAAAATGTAAGAAGCTTTTCAATTTATTTAAGTAAATTAAAAAACATGGTCGCGTAAAAACAATCTAGCTTTGTTTCAAAAGGTTCCAATAAAATACATACACATTACCACTTCTGGTAACAGTAAAGTTACCAACCAACATCCTTTAAAAGTAGATGAATAATGGAGTGACAATATTTATGGGTCGATTGTGTGTTTTTTTAGCTACAAAAGGAGCTAAGAAAGTCGGTCAGTACTGTACTGTCGACGTAGGTATAAAATATCACTTTGCAATAATTGTAATGCAGAAAAATGCCATCATCATTTAAACTTGAATAAGCTGGTTATTAATGTAGCATTGGAGATTGTGCATCACAATATTAATAAAACGAATCTTTACTTGGATGCTATGCGCGGGTGTAATAATGTTCATTCATTTCGCATCCCTGAAGCCATATTTGAAAACGTGTTGCATTGAAAGAAACCTAGTCGATTAGGCTTTTGCACTATTGTTGGATTTTAATTGTTCTTGTTACTTTCACATAAGGTTGAATATGAAAATAAAGTCTTGAGTATTAAAATAAAGTTCTGACCTAACAGCATATAGGCTAATTTACATGGCGAGTACGCCACAAGCCTTCACACAGTGCTATAGAATGGAACAGACGCGCTCTTTGATTTTGTGATCGCATTGATTGTAGGTTCTACAATTATATTGTGGTGCATCTTCAAAGCACGCTTTTACAGAACAGAGTTTCGTCCGGCAAATAATAATTTGCTTAGAACAGGCTTTGCAAAGACATTTTTTACAAGCTGAATTGCTATTCCGCGTAAATTTTAAACAGACGAGTGCAAATGCATCAATATTGCGTTTGACGCTATGTATAAAAGCTCACGTCCAAGGTGTAAGTCGTTTCAATAAACTAATATGGAAATTCAAACCGCGTGGATGTAGCATTAAGAAGTCATAAATCCTTGGCGAACATTAATTATTTCTCTGGGAAGAGGCGGGGTGTGTGTAAGAGTTTTATTTCATTAGACAGGGAGATAAGGCTTGCAGTTGATTTATGGATCGCGATCATCCCTCGGGTCTTTAGAGACTTTATGACAATTAGGAAAGACACTTCCTGCTCAGGATCGTGTTAGAGCTATTGTTGTATGGTTGTGTGGAATGTGTTAATCATATCTTTACAGACATTTTGATTTAGTTTTTTTTTACTTTTCCTGTTTCGGTTTAAGTAATGATTTTGTACTTACTAGCAAGTAAGACCGTGCAAGAACTTCACAAAGAAATCTAATCAGAAGAAACTAGAATATTTATTCATATTCAGTTTCAGTTCTAGGATTGAAAGTGACTGGAAGATTGACATCCATTTACTTATCAGTTTCCCAATTAAGCGTGGTTAAGCTAATTAAAATATATCAGTACAGTGCGTAACACTCATCAAGACCTCTCGCAGGCAGCACCCTACATCATACTTAAAACTTTTGCTACATAGTTATGACTTTTCACAAAACTAAATACACCCACAAAAAAAACTGTTTGCACGTTTTTTTAGCTTTGTAATATTTACGTATAGAATAACAAACGTATTTTTAAAATACATGTTTTTTTTTAAATATGATGTAGGGAAGGAAGAGGAGAGAAGGAAGAAGAGGATTTATTCAAAAACGTGTTCTATTATTTTTTCTATTCCAAGGTTTTCTTTTTATTTTTATTTTTTTATTAATACAGATAAAAAATCAATAAGTTTTTAATAATTGTCTTAAAACCTATATCAGCTTTATCTAGGCAATTAGTTCTCGATAATATTCAAGCAAGAAAAAATTAATACAAATACAATAAAATTAGTAGGTACAAGCAGAGAAAATATTTCGTCAGATTGTAAATAATCCTCTCACAGACTAGATCTATGATTCACGTGCCACAAACCTGATTAAGGTAGTTAGTCAATTGGCCACATTCTCTGATATTGAACACAATTAGATGGGCAGCACGGATGCAGTCATTTCGTAACATCCTCCCGGCACCACATTACGAGCACTCGCGCTGTGAAAACTGCAGCCACAGCCACAGCCACAGGAACTAAATATGCACCCTAGGAGATAAGTACCCATGCGTACAGATAAATAAGCATGCATTTTCAAAGATGAGTGTACGATAGAGAAGAAAGTATTACTAATCAAAGCTCGTTGATCGATAACTAGCTAGTTGAGGAAATAAGAGAAATAAGAGTGAGCTAATGATATACGTTGCTGCACGATTTGGAAAAGGAAAAGAGCATGCTTTGAATAGAGAATGTGAGTGTTTCGACTACGAGGCTTGAATAAAATATGCATATTTCTAATTGATTTCATCATACAGTTTACATGTTTTGAAGAAGTCGATAACAGAGCTACGAAAAAGGTCTTTACAGGTTGGTAAAACGTGACGTCAATTCGAAAAATTTAGGTTCCTCATACCAAGAGCTTCACGAAAATACCCCATGTGTTCTACGATTTTTCTTAGTTTATGAGTTAAGGTTTTTTTGTTTCTTAAGGATTTCTTAAGGAACTTTACAGGAATACAAATGAAATTAAATTAAACATTCTGGAGATACGGAACTTATAAAATTTTCTGAATCCTGAAAATTAAGTTATTTTTAAAAAAAACCTGCAAGCATTTTTGTTCGAACCATAATACACTGAACTATAAAATTGACAGTTTATATTTTTTTTTAGTTATTGTGTATTTAAGATTCATTCCATTATTATTTACAAAATAAATAAATAAACTTGTTATTAAATAGTTCCGGGTCAGAAGCTAAATTGACTGGGCTACATTTGAATTTTGCAAATGTTGTGTTCATAAATATAGTAAGTTAGATATTACATTTACAGAATTTGCTTTAGACGTTTTATTTAAATTTCTATGTAAAAAAAGTTACGGCTGTTACCGTTACGCATTTTGTTACTTACGCAAAAATAATAATCTCGTTATTAATAGTTCCCGGTGAGAAGCTAATGTCTCGCTGCTAGTCAATGACGAAAAAAGAACATACAAACTCCATTGAAGTTGTAACCAGTACAATTTTTTACCTAACAAAGACGAAGAAAAATCATAATTATTATTTCCATGATACATAAATAGTCTCTTTAAATTAAATAGTTTATCAGGATAACATACGAACGAGTAAAACTTATGAACATTAAATAACAATAATATAAGTAGTCCTATCGATAAGTTTAGTGGAAAGGAAATTAATTTCCTTACTAGCCATTAAATTCGGTAAGACTACTGAAAACGGCCCGCACCATTGACAATAAAGAAGAATAGTCCTATCGATAACTTTAATGGAAAGGAAATTAATTTCCTTACAAGCCAGTAAATTCGGTAAGACTACTGAGAACGGCCCGCACCATTGACAATAAGTAAGAAGAGTTCAAGATTAAAATAATGTTGTTGACCTCAAACATCAAAGCAATCCTAATCTTATGTTTGCAAACACGCCACGACATGATTGCCGACGCTGATAACGGTAGCCAACGTGATTTATCAACCGTAAACGATGCGTTATTGTAACTATAGACTTTTTGGTAGAAAAAAATTAGGTATATAAAAAATTACACTCAAGATATAAAAAGGAAATTCAATGAAAGGAATTTCTACAAGTTTAAAATTTTACTATATCAAGGAGCTGTTCGCGGCAAACTGTGACTTCACATCGCGACCCATTTTATTCATATTCAACCCTAAGAATTGTATTTGGACCCTTAGACTCTGAAACTTTCGCTTGGCTCGGTCAATTAATTAAATAGATAGACAGATAGAAACTATTGTGTACACCAAAATAATAATAATAACATACGTACAGAACTATCTTATAAGCTAGTGGCACAAGTAGCGGCCTTATCACTAAAAGGCGATCTCTTCCAGGCAACCATTGCCTGGGAAGAAATTCACGTTATGTACAGGTGGAGGTATGACGGAACACTTTTAATAATACAAATGGATAAATACTATATAATAAATATAAATATATAGGTGAATATTTAGGACATTTCCAGCACGACAATAAGGTTACGGCTCATATGTTTTGTAATTTTACAGAATACAATTTTTTATGGTGGACAGGCCAAACGTTTGATTTACCATAGCTCACTTGATATTAGGAAAAGATATTTCTCATTAGATCAAAATCTTTAATTAATTACAATAAAATTATAGTACATACATATTTATTATGTATAATGACGACGAAATCTAGTTTTTTTTTTAACGTGACGTCTACACGCCAACTTTGGCTAGCATGTCTTTTGTAAAACAGGCAGTAATCTTAACACAAAGTAGAGATAATATAGTGATAGAGATTCGTATGATTCGTATGATTCTATACGTGGGTAATTAAATAATTTCTCAACTAACGTCTGCTATCGCAAACGAGCCCACAGCTAAGAACTTCGAAGTTTACTATTGTACTAATTAACAGTATAACACCTGTATATTTAACTTTTCCTAGCTCAAGTATCTACCAACAAAGCTTTTCTTTTTGTTCTCCCAATACACTCTCGAGAAGTTTCACGTACTCACACCTACAAACTTCTACTGTTTGACAACGTCTTACACCTTATGTTTGACCACTAATAAGTGTTATATTTACCCGAAAGGATAGTTAGGGTGTGCGTGTACAGTCGGAAGAACTGTGAGGTCTGTAGATGAATACAGCAATATTTGACTTGCTGCACCTTCAGCCATACGTCACTTCACTCCATCGTTGTTTTCTGTAGAAGCCCGCTCAGCCTAAAATACGAGCTTAGTATTTTCAAATCTTACCAACAAAATACTAGTAGTTCGCGCCGAACTGAGACCTCGCGACCCCTTTATTTTCTAAACTCCTGGACCGATTCAGCTCATATTCGAACTTACTGCCTACAAAATTTCATGAAGATCGGATCAACGGTTCGCAAGTTATCATCGGACAAATATACAAACATACATACAAATGCCGATTTGTCCCAGTAAACTCTGAGAATTTCGCTTCGCTCGGTCAAATATGGCTATCCAGAGAACTTGTCTAAGAAGATACTGCCGCGGTATTTTATATTAGCCATTTCCATGATAGTAGATAACTAATAAAATAAAATAAAACTAAAACCTTCGTGATAAAAATGCACGACAGATATAAAGAGCCCTAACAAGAGCCTCGTTAGTGTCAAGCTAATCCAGAGTTGTTGCACCATTAACATTTTCAAACCTATTGAAAAGTTCGAAGCTTTCAAATTGACAGTTGTCACCATCGTGTAACGACCACTTGATGTCATGATGATAACTGGATAGTTTCCTCAGACATCAATATACAACATCTTGTTATTGTAAGAATACAAGTGTTTTTCTTTTTTACCCATTGATTTGTGGTAAAAAAACATTTGCTCGTGGTTTAGGTAGAATTTTAATACATCAAAACAAAAGGTTACACGAAAAGTATGGCGTTAATTCAGTCCTTGGCAACATTAATCACTATTTGCTTGTGATTGTCCGTCAGTCTACGCTTACACACCCAATCAATGTACTGTCACTCTGACCAGAAACATAGACTGAACTAATGCGTATAATCTATGCCTTGTTCAGTTCAATGTTCGTGTGCGTCCTATAAATGTGTATATAAATAGTTAAATGTGTTGGATTCAGAGGTGAGAGTTGCAAAAACAAAAAACTGACATTCAACAACCATCGATCAATACAATTGAACATCGTACAAATTATCTGCGTTTGATGGTCTATCTCATCACATGACATTGGCAAAATTGTGAAACTCTCTCGCAAAAGCAATAAAACAAGAATTGAATTATTCAGTTCAAAATTTATACGTCGAAAAAGGTCTTCCCAGTGTCTAACAATTTTAGTTATTTTGGTGTTGCTTGCCAAACACAGCCAGAAAAGACATAAAGATGGATACAACGTCCTGCGAATCAATTTACGGTACTTTTTTCATATTATTTATTTGCATTCACAATGTGTGACTTAGATTTTAAAACTTACGTATGCTAGAAACAATCGTGGACCCCGTCGGACACCGCTAAATACCTAGTAGGAGAAAAGGAGACAAGTGAATCATCGACACTTCTCGTAGTATCATTGGCCCTGCAATATCCTTCCCGTTTATCAAGTTTATCGTATTCGAGAACGCGTCTGTCCCCAATTGAATCGCCAGACAAATTATGGCTTCCTGATTCGTGAATTACTTCCAACTTGTCTGAAATATGGACGAATGAATTCTGGATCCAGTTTCATCCACAATATAACGTTACCTCGAATAATTTGGAAGGAAATTACATATGCAAAAGCTAAATTGCAATGGAAAATAATATTCTATATTAAATGGCGGAAGTAATAATGCCTTACTCCAGGTTGGATTTCACCGGGGCGAGTCTGAGCTACGTTCGTCATAGACAGCTACAACCATCATATCATATAAATTAAATATAATACGATCAGTCCAATGCTGCACAAAAGCCTCTTAAAAGCCAGGCTACGTCACTTAGTACGCCCCTGTTTTTAGGGTTCCGTAGTACTACAAGGAATCCTTATAAGTTCGTCATATTCGTCTGTCTGCCTGTATCTGTCTGAATCCTTTACAGTCTTATAACTCCCAAAGTAAAAAAATCCCAAATCTTCCCAAATCCCAAATCAAAATTCAAAATTCCCAAATCTTATATTTGTTTTTTTAATAAAAATTCTTTTTTATATTTTTAATTACTTAATTACTTCAAATTACTTCAAAGTTATAAACCTACATGCATGAAATTTTACATAACGATGAACCCATTCTTGCAAAACATTTTTTCAAAAACATTAATCACTTACCTTAACCTCTCATTATATATAACTAGGTTCTAATCATGATCATCATTTTAACTATATAATTATTATTGACCGAGCGAAGCGAAGGTCTCAGAGTTTACTGGGACAAATCGGCTTTTGTATGTATGTTTGTGTGTATATTTGTCCGATGATAACTTGCGAACCGTTGATCCGATCTTCATGAAATTTTGTAGGCATGTAGTTCATTTCAATACAATTTTTAAGTTCAAATATGAGCTGAATCGGCTCAGGGGTTATGAAGATAATTATAGGGATCGCGAGGTCTCAGTTCGCCGCGAACTACTAGTAAATATATAATGAAAGGTTTAGGTAAGTGATTAATGTTTTTGGAATTATATTTTATATATTTATATATCTTTCTGAGAAGGAGACGATAGTGAGCTAAAAGAGGCCTACATATTTATATCCAGCAGTGGATCGACAAGGGTTAAAATGACGATCATGATTACAACCTAGTAGTACCTACAGATCTTTAAAAACGTGCAATTAATTCTTGAATAGAGTAGAACCTTATAAATAAACGATACGATAAACCAATAAAATTACATGAAGGAAATTGAATATCCGTGATGCTAGATGTTCAATTGGAATGGAACGTGACGGAAGACAAGAGAAAGGTACTCGTGACTGCAAATTGCGTCCATTCGGTAATTTACTAATGATAAGTCGTCAGCCTCAATTAACTGTGATCAAATAATTTAAGGGAGATATTGATCGTCTTAGTTGGTAGGATTGTTTATTTTTGTAAAAGGTATTGTGTTGTATTCGTCAATAGGATTCTTTTTTACTTTGAATGTCGTTATTATCAAAGAAATTATTTTCCATCTTTATCTTCGATGGTGTATTTTGATTGCGCTTGGCCACCATTGTTAGCAAATTACAAGGTATCTATGAGTAGGTAATTAACTACCTATTCGACTCTACTGAGATGTATTAGTTACGTACTTATGATTACTCTTTATTTTTGAATGTTCATTCCAAATAGAGAGAGAGTTATCATCTAGAGTTCAGTTGATTCACTTGCTTCATTCGCTGAAGGGAGGAAAGAAGGCGATGGCGTGACGACTTCCAACTATTTAGCGACAACACCTGGACGAGATTGGCACAAAACAGGGTCGATTTGGGAAATAGAGAGGGGGCTTATGCTCTGTAGTGGGCTGAATAAGCTGCCAATGATGATTTGCCTGCTACTCCCAAACAAAAAAGCTTTTGGTGGGTACAGAAAAATCTTAAATACAATTTGGTTTGACACATAAGCCACTTTTATACACAAACATATTTTGAGAAATCTGGAAATCCAAGGGAGAAACGAGCTATTTATACAATGAAAGGTAAGTAAAGAAGCCATTGTGCTAGAGATAAGTCAATTAACTTCACAAATCCATTTCATGCTCGTAAAATGGTTTCCGATAAAACGTTTGAGGTTGTACTTGTTTGAACATGACTCGCTAAGAAATAGGCTCAAGTCCTATTGAAATTTCTGATGGAGAGGCCTTAAATTTAGTAAAAGGCCGTAAACGGCTATTGCATATGCGGAAAAGACATACAAGATCAAAGTTCTCCTTTCTTGACCTTGATAGTTATTCATTCACAGTAAATATAACAGAGTTTAATTGTGGTCACGTCGCTTTTTCTCTTGTGCTGGGTCTGTGATAGGATTTATATGCGCAATAGCGGGTATTTATTGATAGAAGAGTGTTACATAGTCGTACAGGTGATGTGGATGTAAAGATGAAACATTCTTTGCGCCTGCGGGATCCTGCTGCTGCATTGCTAGTTACTGTTATTGTCCACCAGAACAGAATCGCTAAGACAATACTTTTAGAATGAGAGAGGCAGTGGACAAAATCAAAAACGAAGATAGCCATTTCATATCAAAGGGTCAAAATAACGGCAAAAGACTGGAGCACTTCAACAGAAAATGAGCTGATGCGTAGAAGATGAAAAAAATAAAAACAGAAACATCATTACAATGATCAGTAACAAGTATATTGAAAGCCCATTTCGTAAACCGCATAGCGCATACATAATTATAGATTGAAGAAAGTATGAAAGTATGCAACTATTGCTGAAGCGGTATAATATTGCAAGTTGCAAGTCAACATGTAAGTTTACTTTACGATGCAAACACACTGCCTTCGTAATGATTAGAAGGCGAAAAGCGCCATCGTGTTAAGTGTGTATAGCCGGCTTTGTTTCAAAGAATGTGGATAGTGCAGATGAGTCCAGTTTATAAGTTTCTCACTAGCATTATTTGCTTACTCCGATAAATTATCCTTGATATTATTATTCTACCTACGTGATCTTCTATGTCAATGTAAGTGGCTTGAAATGTGTTACTATTTAGAGAAACTATATCAAATTACTCACGTAATAAGTACCTAAGTCATTATTAACGTCCACAACTATAAAAGCACAAATTATTAAATTGTATTTGTAAATAATCGGTTCTTACTAATTTTGTGTTAGCTTACTTAATTAATAATTACAATTAATTCCTAAATTACTCTCTGTCGTCATTAATATTTAGACGTGATGGCCATTAATGGCTTTCACCGATCGCTCAAAAATAAGCAATCAATTCTATTTATTTCAAATTTACAGTCATTGTATTACTGTTACGACTACAACCAATTATATTAAGCGCCTTTTATGGTTATACTTTTATTACATATTAGTGTAGATTATTTTTTCCAGCCAATTACTTTATTAATAATTATGTAGCTACTTACATTAACGTTAGTGCCTGCTTAAGTAGCAATAAAACGAACTTCTACCAGGAAGTCTGTTGCAAACCAGTTTCTTCCAATATAACCTCTGGCCAGTAGTTCTCAATCACAGATAAGTTCTGTATAAACCACGAAAGCAGAGCCCCGGAGAAAGGTTGAAGCTTTTTAGATGAGTTCTTTCGCCTCATGTTTCGCATCAGTTCACGGGTAAAGCTACTAATATTATAGAAGGTTTTGATCGAATAAGTATAAAACTAGGCCTTATCAGACCAATCAACAGCGGTAGGTCGCTCGGAAATGAACTGCGGCATGACCGGCAATTTCTCTTCTCTAGCAACATTATGGGCAAAGTACCAGAAAAGCGTTTGGTTGGAAGACGCAACTCGACGGTGTCGAGGCGCGGTATATTAGAGAATGAACGCGAATAAAGCATCTTGTTCATGACTTTGACTAAATTTATTCATTTCATTGATTATTTAAGAGCGTAGCTCTTGTCGGTGGAGTACTTCCATCCTTGGCGGTCTTCTGCCAGCGTTTTCACCTCCCTGTATGACATGACAACTGCCTTCTCTTTTATCTAGTCTATAAAAGTTCTGCTTGGTCTTCCCGGTCCTCTCTTTCCTGCTATATTTCCTTCTATGATGGTTTTCATCAGTTTGTCATGTCATGTCGCACTAGGTGGCCAAACATCCTGCCTCTTCTGGTCTCTATAGTTACTAGGAGACTTCTTTTCTCGTTCAAACTGACAAAATTAGGCAATTAAAACGCACATCTGTATCTATCTGTCTGAGCAAAGTATGTCTGAAGTTCTAAACCGTCTAATCTTTGCCGCTCTTGAGAAGTTTCCTACTTATAGTGTCGGCATCTTCACTGAGTTTCCCACGTGTGCGTCATATCAACCGGCTCTTCTACCTGTGTTATCTGTCAGTATCCGTACCACCTGAGTTGTGTATTTAAATGCATCTGCCGTAATTTTTTACCTGTCTTATTTGTGATTGAACCAGATTAAATCAGTGTAGTGGTTCTACTTAAAAATATTTTTTTCGCTCCGAACTAAGACCCAGCACGGATCCCTAATGTTATTTAATTTATTTATTCATTAAAAAAATTACAATGACTTGGTCTTAAAAATTGTATAAGGTTTATCTATAGAGTTATCTATCTATACAACGCGTCTCTCGAGAAAGGTGCAGCAATATTGAAAGGTATGTATGTACTAATAAATTTTGTCGAGTGTCATTGAATTTTTTATATGGAACAGCTGTTTTATTTCCGCGGTTTCATGGTTGGGCCCATAGTAAAAGTTATTCATAATGATGAGTACATACTACCATTTAATATTGTTGCACCGTTCAGCGACACCTCGTATAAATAAATCAATTATTTATATAGGTATTTTTTTTTATTTGTTCGTGTCATTACGTGGATATCTGTGACGCGGATAAAACCTAGGGGCACATAATATATTTATCTGTGCTCGGGACGTAGCCAGTAAGTAATAATAATAATCTTTACAACTCATTAACCAAATTTTGCTCATATTCGAATATAAACGTTGGAATTTGATAAACGTATAATAATACTTGCCGACAAAACGTTATCACGATTGAATCCACGGTACGCACGTTATCGTTGAACAAACATAATAATAACCACGCAGATTCGTTCCGACTCTCTCAGACTTTGAGACCTATATTTGCTCGGTCAATATGATTGGTAGATCGACTTCTGTAAGAGTAGTCGTTGAGGCTTGAATGAGAATTTTATAGTAGGACTCCAAGTTTGTGTTCGGACTAGTTCTACACTTTACGGTTACACGCGTAACTAGTTGCAAATTGCAATTGCAACATTATTCTTTCCTTATCGATGCAATTTGATTGGTCAGGCATACATTTATTTATAGACTAGCTCCGCGGTTTCATCCGCTTGGAAAATAGTTTTTTCTTAAACCACCCTAGTATTAAATAAATAAATATATTGGTGGACGTTTTTCACACAGCGCCATCTAGCCCCAAACTAAGCAAGCTTGTACTATACCATATACCATATTTAACCAGATAACTGACAAAATAAATAAATACTAATTTTTTTGTAAATACATACATAGAATACATATTAACAAACAACAAACATCCATGTTCATCACACAAATGTTTGTCCTGGGTGGGAATCGAACCCACAACCTATAGATCAGAAGGCGGAAATCCACCCACTAAGCCACAAGGCTAGTCAATAGGCTATTGAAGGCGAAGAAAACAAAAAAAAAAGAGATTCGACTCGGCCACCCCATTTTCGAGTTTTTGCACGAGGTTATAGCGCATGACAATTCTTACTCAATTTTGTAACGTGCAATCACAAAATTCTCCTTATTAAATAAGTCTTTGCGTGCAATCTTGCCCATTTGCTTTGATTAATAATTAGTTAGTGGTGGTGATGCCTTGTTTTTGTCTACTCGTAGGTCTAGTCTAGCTGAGACTTGCGATTATTCCCTCAATTCCTCTCAATGCAGACAAAGGTGTAAAGTGTGATGTCAAGAATTTTCAATATAATTTATTTATTCGGACCCTGGGTAGCGTCAAACAGTTTTCATCGAAATAATCCTATGAATAGGTATTGATAAAGCGCCGCCCTTTAGTAGTTAGCAAAATTCTATCAAAAAAAGTTTTTTTTTTTAAATAATTAAGTAGACATGCGGGCTTATCCTCTAACTTTGAAACGTTCATGATTCTCATTACGAGAGCATGCCATCTCGCTCGTACCAACTTAGTTGCACTATGCGCGGTCCCGCTCGCGCAACTCTCGCTATCGCTTTCAGAGTTACGGGATAAGCCCAATGTTCTTGTTTGATAAACACCCATTTTTGCGGCAGAGGAAGTAGCCTGTAAAATTGGAAAACTAACAATTATCCTTGTGTACAACAGCAGCGAAGCAAACATTCAGATTTTAATACCTGTGTCGTCTTCACCTCAGACCTCTGATACTAGGAATAAGTTAAAATTAATCACTTTCAAAAGGTCCGAAGTCCAAATAATGAGTGTTGTAAAAACCACAACATGAGATGCTACATTTGGTTCATGCTCTTGTATGGATTTAAAGCATAGGTCGTTTTGGCCATTATGTAAATGATCTGTAAGCTTCTGGAATAAGTATTTGATCGAATACAGGCATTATAGATGTAGACTGTTCGCAAGCTGTTCAAGATTACTTTGACTAGCTTCACCTCAAATACCGAAGTTCTAGAAGAGGCCAACCGCAAAATGATGAGCTAATAGTCCATGATAAGTTGCCGTCTTTGGAATTTTGCAAAGAGGATACTTGCGAAGAGGATGCTCGCTATTCAATGGTTGTTCTTCGAGGACATAATTCCAGGGAAGGCGCTCAGGAGGTTCGATACGGAAACAACTGGATGCCAGCAATGAGTGAACTGGACTGAGCTACCAGCATCTAACGAATGCAGCAAGTTTTGCTTACTGACTTCCAATATTCAACATGAGGATAGCGGGCAAGCAATGATAGGGAAGATTTGATAAATTAAAAAAATAACCCTTACTGGGCCCTTATTTTCTATTGCCATAACTAGCTTGTTACGCGCCATGTTAAGTTCACTCCGTGTTAGTCGCATGAATTATTCTCTAAGATTCGTTTCTTCACGTCGCGCCACGATTAGGAGCCGCGTTTAAGTTTGGAGCATGTTATGACGTCACGCGTTATTGGCAAGTTATCTTATGTGCGATAGAGAATAAGGGCCCTGCCAACTTCTGGTAACTCGTACCTGAGCGATGTTAAGCAACTCTACTTAAGTAAAGTGCCAACTACTTAACGCTTCCATTGCTTACAATTATACAGATAAAGTGAACACATTTCGTTAATGAGTCGCAGGTGGCAATGTGGTTAAGTTGTACAGATGTCGATATAACATTTATGTGTGGAGTGTGTGAGAACATTACCCGACACGGCGCGCGGCGTAGTTATATTATATAGTATTCGAAACGTTGTTATATCTAATATCTAGTTTGTTTCCGTCGCAATATTGCTTCTAGTTCTAGTTCAATAGAAATAAGGGATCAATTGTTTTTGGTTTTGTTTTTTATACTCTATGTAATGTACTTTTTTTTTTATTATTATTATTATTACTGCATTATCATCTTCCATTCATGCCACAAAAAACGACAGTTTTTTTTTAAATTATTCTTTGTTTGTTGTATTATTTTTAACCTTAGATTATGGTCCATGGGTGGGCGAATTGGGGTAACCTGTAATTCCCACTCAATGGAAAAGAATTGATAAATAAATAAATAAAGTGAAAGATAAAATGAATCCTTTATTTCTATTGTACTGGACGCGATATTGCTGCGGAAAACACTAGATTTGTTATAGATACAATTTGAAGATGAACTTCCAGAAAGTAATGCCTGAATCAATAATAGATTGACTAAGTAGTAGTGGTGACTAGTACTTTTTATTGGTAGGACTCTCTTGCAGAGTCTCCCTGGGGAAGTACCACACCTATGCCAGTTATTCAACCGCCAAGCAGTAGTGTGCAAGCATTACTGTGTTCCGGATTGAAGGGCAATGTTTCCAGCGTAATTACTGGGCATACAGAGATTTTACATCTAACATCTCAGGGTGACGAGCGCAGTTCATTGCCGCGCATAGTTTTGAACTGTTGAAGTTCAAAATTCTGGGTGGCACTGAACTGTTATGGGCAAGCGTGACGTTTAACATCAGGTGACCGACTTGTTCGTCTCGTCACCGAGTAACAAAAAAAAAGAAAAAGTTTGCCATGGTTTGATCACTAATTTGGTGGCCGTCGCATCATATGAATTTTTTACGTAGTAAAATTGAAAGACACACAAGGTGACAAAGGCAGTGAAGTACCTGCCTACTGCGAAAGATTGATTTGTTTCATAGCACAAACAACAAGCAAGAGAACAAGAGTTTTGTTCAAGATAAAGGTGAACAGGAACGTGCTTGTCTAGGAAGTACCTATTGTTTGTGATGAGATTGTGTTTGAAAGAACCTCAAAATCCGACTGGCACTAGAACTAGCAACCAAGGACCCTATTCGGAAAAATGACATTTTATCTCGGTCACTGTCTCTCTAATTTAGAATTAAATGGGAGTGAGAGTGACCGAGATAAAATGTCATTTCTCCGAATAGGGTCCCAAGCGTGGCGCTTATCATTAGACGCAAAACTTAGGGTGTCTACACATGGCCCGACCCGTCATCGCTTGAAAGAGATGGCTATATATAAGTTTCAGGGGAAGCGAAAGGGAGAAGCTATAACCTTAATAGTTTGTTTCTTTTGCTCCCGTGAAATTCAAATCTAGCTGTCCCTTTCACACGATGTCAGGTCGGGCCATGTGTAGACACCCTTACTTGTCGTTACGAATTTGTGCAAAATACAGTTGAAATATTATAAGGAGCGGACATCGCGAATAACAGCAATATGAAATCAGTGTTCGCCTTGACCTGATAACGCGTGATATCAATGCGCTTGTGCTACTGACCACTACCATAATTTATTTTGCGCTACTGCCCACCCAGTATTAAAACTCATTCGATAAGTTTTATTTAGTTACTAGCTGCGCCCCGCGGTTTCACCCGTTATTCTACTGGAACGGTTCAATTTTTCGGGATAAGAAGTCTATGTGTTAATCCAGGGAATAGCCTATCTCCTTACCAAATTTCATTAAAATCCTTTCAGCCGTTACAGAGTTGAACGGGAACAAACACACTTACATACTTACTTACCTACTTTCATACTTACACACAAACTTTCACATTTATAATATTAGTGAGTGTGACTAGCTGCGACTTTGTACGCGTGGATCATCAAAAAAAATAAAGTAGCCTGTCCGTCTCCGACCTTTAAGCTATATCTATGCAAAAATTCAGCTTGATCCGTTCAGCCGTGATAACGCGATAAACGCCCAGACAGATAGACAGAGAGAGACAGAGTTACTTTCGCATTTATAATATTACTAGCCGCGCCCCGCTTTTCTACAGAAACCTAATATTATTCCGGAATAAAAAGCCTATGTGTTAATCCAGGGTGAAAGCTACCTCCACTCCATACCAATTTTCATTCAAATCCGTTCAGCCGTTACAGAGTTGAACGGGAACAAACACACCATACCTACTTACACACAAACTTTCGCATTTATAATATTACTTAGTGTGAAGTTAGGATGTCCAGTCCAGATTCGTTTCTTCTTATTTTTTTGCCTTTTTTCGTCCATAATATGCCATTTCTATATGTGGGATTATATCCCCCGTGACCTTTCTTGGGGCTTGACGGAGAGCTGCGACCTCCGAGATCGTCAAGGGACCGTACCGGAGCCTTCAGCGCTGCGATTCAGCTTCTCCCAGGACAGCTACGTGCTGTCCTCAAACGCCACGACAACGTCGATGACGTCCCCCTCGGATTAGAGCACTTCAACTAACCACCCCCCAACACAGAGCTCCCTTTTTAAAAGGCTCTTACTACAGGAAGGGTATACCGATTCCGTATTCTAGTGCCCCAGCATCAGGGCGAACGCGGAGAGCAGCTTAGTCTGCATGCTCCATAATATTATGATATGACCTAGATACAGTCCCCAGTAGTAAAGTAACAAATATTTAATCCTTAATCCGTTCCGCAGGTGACAGTAATTCACGTATGCAGGATGTGAACCGCGGGGCACTCCGCTAAGCCGTCAGGTAATTGGCGCGCTGTCAAAACATCCGACACGGTGCAAACTGTCGGATTAACCGTATCCGCTAAGGAGCGAAGGCCCGGTTTTTTTAGTTAAATTCACGAGGACCGTGATATAATTAGTTTCAGACCGCTGTCAGAGCTCTAAGTGTCAGACATTGGTCTGACTTAAGGTATATCAAGGAATATCAGACTTACAATTCTGTGGTTCAATATACTCCTTAATAATTTATGTTGTTATGCAAACTATAGAAAGATAGATAGATAGATATATATATAGATGTAAAAGACGTAGTCTTAAACTAAATCTGAATTTAGGTAAATTATGTTCTGGTTATGGTTAAATTATGTCTTGGTTGAATTATTGATTAGTTTGTCTTTTTTTTTTTTTTAATGTTCTGCTTGGGGGAAATAGTAATTAAACCATTTGAGATGTCTAGATTGTTAAGAAAATATATTATATTCAACTAGTTGCGCCCTGCGGTTGCATCCGCGGAGAAAATCAGGGCCGGACTAAGGGAGAGTGGAGGGGGCAACCCGCCTCGGACTTTTGGTCCTTATTGCGTCCAAAATAAATCCCAAAGAAGGCGTAAATTATATTCAGTATTATGCGTATTTGTAAGAAAAAAGATTAGGTAAATAAGTTTTAGAGGGGGTAATCTTTGGCCCATTCCCATCTAAAAGATGTGATCTATGTAGCGTTCGAAGTATATCTTGCTCATAGCTAAATAAGCCTATTTGAGAGAAACAGAACATAAAACAGCAGTAACATGAAATTGTCATAATCACACTGATTTTTTAAATATTCATTCATACTTGTTTATTTGCATTGGAACATATGGGAGTCTTGGATATGTCAAACAAATAGAAAAACGCAGGAACATATCTAACAAAGTAAGTGGTGAGATGGATAGTGACAAATTTAGTTTCGAATAATAAATGTAAATTTAGTTCCCATAATCAGTTCCATATTGTATCGCCTTAAGAAATCTTTGATCAAATTATGCTTCATTCCACATAGCATGATGCGGATGACAAATGAATTTTTACTTAATTACGTTCACCCCTTAGCACAACGAAGTGTGTATAATATATTTTTTAACTAAGTATATAAAGAATTTGTATTTACTAGCTTTTACCCGTAACTTTGTTCGCATGGACCAATAAAAAATAATTAAATAGCTTATGTCCGTCTCCTACCCTTAAGCTTAAGCTATACCTAAGCAAAAATTCAGGTTTATCCGTTCAGCCTTGTAGCTAGCAGTGATAATGCGACAAACACCCAGACAGATAGACAGAGTTACGCTATTATAATATTAGTTATTATATGTTATAGATACGAAATATTCACACAGTTTATTGTTCTGTAGGGCCGAAATATTCACACACTTTATTGTTCTGTAGGGCCCCAATTAAAAACCTATGTGCCATGCTATGTGGAATGACTTATAATACAGGCAACTTTTTATACAAACAAAGGTCCTAACTGTGTTCACACAAAATATATTTCTTGCAAGAAGAATGTGGGTAAAATGCAGTTTTTATTTAAATGAAATCCTCAGACTAAAACATTAATTTACAAAATGTTACAGAAAACTCAACACCGTTGTCGTACTTGAAATGCAACATTGAACGGGACAATGCTATTACTGTTCTTGGTACAGCCAGAGTGCATTGGATAACACACTGCTTGGACATGTGCTAATGTGCATGTGTAATGTTGATAAGCAACGCTTCGGGGGTATTTGTGTGAGAAGATTTTGACTTTAAGTATGGATTATTTTGTACTGATAAAGATAATGTTTTGAAAGATTAAATCTAACTTTTAAGGTAATTGGATTTAATCACATCACCATCAGCCTTCAGTAAGCCATGCCTGGGTTAGGTCTTTGGTTATGTGTTCCATTCACTTCGATCATCACAATATAATCACAAAAAAACACTAATGTATAAAAGCTCGATAGAATAATCTACATAAAATAAAATTATCTGGAAACTCATTCACGCATTGTGCGCTTACAACAAAAATTAAATTCATAACGAAGAAGACTGAGACGCGAGGCAATGTTTTAGAACATAACTAACTTATTTCAGATTTGTCACATAATAATTGCGATTATGACTGACAGACAGTTATAATATTCGCAATATTCATTCTGTCCGTTTATTAAATTTTTATGACTAACTTTACTGACTGTGATGAGATTTTGTATGGCAAAAGTATTTCATGATTAAAGATTTTTGCTTAATTTCTCGAGAAAACAAAATAACGCAGATAAACGCGCGGTGGGTTGCAGTTTTATTGCAAAGCAGGTAGGTTTTTTGGATCTATTCATCCATCCCACTGATCAACAGTCAAACTAAATTCTTAGAATTTGTATACCATTTCAAGGGTGTTTGTTTGCCTAAGATTAAGCCCTAGTTTTATAACACTTGAGAGGAGACCTTTACCGAAAATTAGAGGACAATCGGACAAACGTCTGAGACATTAACAATAATGAATTCATAAATATCAATAGTACTTACACAAGATAAAAAGTTAATAATTCGCGCGATAAATAAGGTCATCAAAGTGTTTTTAAACATACAAAATCAGCATTTAAATCTATAATACTCACCGATAAACAGTATGGTGAAGTCTAGCAATATTTTTCGCAAAATGAACTTGGATTCGCGGTCCATCGTGATGGTGTGGTTTCGCGAATTACTTTTCCGCTCGTTTCTGTCCATTGTTCAGTAAATAACGAGTTGAAAATGCGAAAAAAACACTTTCACTGCGATACCGGTTACGAGATGCAAAACGTCAAACTGACTGACTGACAGCAACACACGTCGGACATGGAACGCATGCGCGCGCAAACTGAATTTTGTTTCGTTCAGAAATCGGAAACGGTTTTGCCGCTGCGCGACGCTAAAGCTCCGTTCACACATGCCAAACGCTTCGAGCATACGGCCCGGCCCACATGTGAGCTGTGGCCCGGCCAAACGTGCCACTCGTTGCATGTACATCGGTACTTAAGTTTAAAAAAACAAGTAAGTAATTATTACTTATTACGAAAATAAAACAAAAAATCCACTGCAAAATGTAGGTAAATTAATAATTAAGCTACATTTTCATTCACGTAAATATAATATCACACCCGCTTATTCGCCGGGTATAATTAAGTCATGTATTAAGTATAATGTATCTCTTTTTGATAAATTGGTACCAATTTAATTGGTACCCGTGATAGAAATACATAAATGCATACCTACCTACATTTACCCCATTGCCATTGCCCATGCCCAAACAAAGTGTGCCCCATTATCTGTGGCGGGCCCGGCCGGACCGGACAAACAACCGCTCAGGACCCCTATTCGGAGAAATGATATTTTATCTCGGTCACTGTCTCCCTAATTTAGAATTTAATGGGAGTGAGAGTGACCGAGATAAAATGACATATCTCCGAATAGGGTCCCTGGCCTCCAGTGGGCTTATCCCGTAACTCTGAAAGCGATAGCGAGAGTTGCGCGAGCGGGACCGCGCATAGAGCGACTAAGTTGGTACGAGCGAGATGGCATGCTCTCGCAATCAGAATCACGAACGTTTCAAAGTTAGAGGATAAGCCCGCCGGTGAAAAAAAAATCCGTCTAGTGCATGCAGCGACATACTGATTGTAGGGTTCCGTAGTAATGCTAGAAATAAATAATCATAATCCTAAGCCCAGTTTGCAGTATGCTAAGTAGCCAATATACGCTTGACATTCGAATAAAGCAGGAAACTTATTATCTCTCTCGCTTTTTTGAGAATGATGTTGAAAAGTCATTTTACACGATTTTCGCTTTTGTAACATATAAAATAATTTTACTATCTGAAATGCAAGTAATTTCACTACGTAAGTACCTACTTACCTAAGGGTACACACTACACAGTACTTATTTTGTATTAACGACGGCCTTATTATCAACTTTATTATGTGAGGTCACTGATTTCATCCATTGTGTAAGTTATACAAAATGCATTGAAATGAAAGATGATGATTGAAAAGACTAAGTGACCTCCTTAAGCTGCAAAAAAATAAATACTTACTGAACATAAATTAACTATCCAAACGATACCCATACGTTAATAATTTATATTGTAAAAAAAGAAAGCAAACCAAAACTTAGGAGAAAAAAAAGTTGAGTAAATCTGAACTTAGACATAAAAAAACATTAAAAAAATTGTAATAGCACATAACCATGAATTACCTACAGCTTCATGCACATAACACTACCTCTAGCACACAGACTTTGACACAGAATAAAATTACTTCTATGATTATCACGATTTACCGAAGAAGTGAAGTTTACGAGTTTTTTTTTTTTTTTTTTGTTGTTCCACCTGTACTTCCCCCAACACAAGTCGGGGGACGGGAGTTTTTGTACCTTTAGCACAATCCTTTAGTGACCTGTAAAGTGTCTACAGACGACAAAATAAATTATCAAATACTAGTGTTTAAAAATTTGAGTCTTCCTAAATCCTTTTACTATGAAAACTGACGTGGTATGGTACATTTTGTTATAATAAAACGGGAATACTCACGTTAAATTGAGTCGGTTATTCCGACTATAGTTTCGATCACATTCGGTGACCTTTACAAGGCAAGACGAGGTCGCGCGCGTGTCTCGCTCAAGGAATGCTCAGCGAGACGCGCGCGACCTCGTCTTGCCTTGTCTTCCTAAATCCTACCTTATCGTGATAGTAGATCATGGATTTAGCATGTTTTGTCCAAGTAGTAGATCTCCAATTGAAAAAAAAATTGTACGAAGACGCCATCTATGTCATACGCACCGTATCAATAGAACATAGTGCACTGTGAGGAATGTCCCGTAAATTACCAACTATTTTTAAAACGGACGCTACTTGACAAACTAGTTTGACATAGGATTCACAGAGGGCGTTAAAATATAATTTAGAGCATCAAATCTTTCATGAAAGATGACGTTAAAATAAAATACGAACTTCATGGGTTCGTAGATTCGTAACTTCCTTCCGCGAAAGGTGGGCGACATGTATTTTTAGCCGACTTCCTAAAAAGGACGAGGTTATCAAGTCGACTGTATAATTTTTTTTTTTTATATTTGTACCTCAGAACTCCGTCATTTATGAACAGATTTGGATATATTTTTTAGTTTGAAAGTAAGTAGATACTTACAGATTGGTCCCATTTTTATCAAAATCCAGTTTTGATGACGGGATCCAAGAGGAATTGAGGGAACTCTTCAAATGTTAAAGGCTCACTTGTAACGATATTTTCATTAACAAGTCAAGCATTTGCATTCAGAAGGTATCATTTGTTGAAGTGGAACTGATGATGAAAACCTGTGGCACAAACATCATTAATTTCATTTTGCATTGGAATATCGGTAGTAAATTAGCGACATCTAGCGTCGAGGACAAATTACCTAGGTATCCACACAAAGCTCCAGAGGGCGCCAGCGGTGAGTCCCGAAATATCCCGTTTATTTGCGTAATATGTATAATGAAATTATACCAGGTAGGTATACGTCAGCGATGAGGAGGCCATTTAAAAAAATATATTTAGCGATATTGTATGCTGAACGGATAGACCTGAATTTTTGCACAGATATAGCGTAAGGACCGGAGAGTGACAGGCTACTTTTTATATGTCGGGAAAAATGTATTTTCCACACGACGCAGCTAGTATATGTAAACAAAATACACTTACTTACCACTAAAAATTTAAAAATAAAATATTTTTTTAGAAAGAAAATACCGACTTCAAACTTAAACTAAAAAGTAGAAAATAATATTTTAATTACTTCAAAGGTTCCAAATAATAAAGCCCATTACCAGCGGGCTTTGCTTTAACTTTGAAACGTTCTGATTGCGAGAGCATGCCATCTCGCTAGTGCCAACTTAGCTGCACCATGCGCGGTCCCGCTCGCGCAATTCTCGCTATCGTTTTCAGGGTTATGGGATAAGTCCACAGTACCCAGCATGCTGGCGGAGTTACCACGAGAATGGGAATGCTTATGTATGTGTTGCGCCAGATAAAAGCATATCGGTTACTCGTCGCATCAACTAAAAGCGCGGAGAATTTTTTTAAAGTAAGTAAGCCCCCACGCCTAAATTCTGCATCAGCCTGCTGAGTTATCGGCCTACCCTCAAAGGGTAATTAGCCCATACGTTGGCCCAGTGCGCGTTGGCGGATTCAAATACTCCATCGAGTTTCTTCTCCGGCAATATGCCGGTTTCCTCACGATGTTTTTCTTCACCGAAAAGCCAATAGTATATCCGTAGGTACGTAGGTAAGTCCCAAAGAAATCAGAAATATTTATTGGCCATTAATTTAATTAAATATGGCATGTCACTATTATAAAAAATATATAGGTACTTAAGTTTAGAATTAAATTTAATTAGGCACACTAAGTTATTAATTATTTGAATAATTCAATAATATATCATGACATTTACTTAGGTAGGTACTTATTATGCTTTAGTTCGTTAGAACTCATTGGTACGGGCCCGCCCGGTCACAGTTTGTGCCCGTATTGGGTGTGTGTGAAGCGAAAGTGAGGCGTCTTGCTTCCGCGCCACTTTAAAAGTCGCGGGCAACCGGTGGATGCTAATTGCAAATTGTCAACTTATTGCGGTCTGAGGGGAAGGCCTTAGTTCAACAGTGGACGTCTTCAGGCTGTTGATGATGATGTTTGCCGCCGCGCCAACCCTATTCCTTGTCTCAGAAAAATATTTAAAAGTTTTTTCCAGTTTGCTTTCCTCGAATAATCCAGCATACAGAAGCTTATCTTACGAATTGATCTGTTTGCTTCCCCGTCGCTGTACCGAGGTTAGTAAATGACGGATTACGGGCACTATAGGCATGCAATGTTTTAGGTAAACATGCTTGCCTAGTGAAGCGAAAAGTACGTAGGTGCTAGGTCAAGAAGGAGAATCAGAAAAACAACATCCTAAAGACCACCCAAAAAAAATAATTATGTCCATATTATAGAAAAACTTTTTTCCAATTTTTATCGTTGAAGTTATTGACGAAGAAAAATAGTTTTTACTAAAATAAAAATAAAAAATTGAAAAAGAAATCTATTGTGATGCCACCAAATGCTCAATGATAGCCACACAAGAATTTAGAATCGCCATTAAGTGTATGGGTTGAGGCAGCTTCAATATCAATGTCACTCTAACAGCTTAACTGGTTGTCATCTTCATCGACACTGTACTTACCATCTATATCTACACAACTGGAGCAAGCAAGCAAGCAAGCAACCCGGCTTGGGTTACATATAAGTATAGGTGACCCAAGCAAGACCGGCCGAGAGCCTTGCTCCAGTGGGTATTTTAAAGAGCTAGGCTGGCTAGGATATAGACGCTGCTGACGGGGAAATGCAATATAGATACATATAGATACATTCGCGACGTCAGTACATGCATACTTATCGCCACTATCTCCAAAAAGATTAAGAAGGCTCGAAACCAAACTGTCTACCTATGTATATTTAGATATACAGGATTACACAGAAAGGTGACTTAAGGGCTGCGAACAAAAAATATGAATTAGGGGCTATTATTCATCTATTCTGTTCGCAATTTTCAAACCTTTAAAAAAAACTTTGCCTGAGTGGAAAAAAAAAACTAAAAAGAAACGTTCATTTTTCTAGACTATAGCAAATTCCTACAAAAAAATAGAATAAATAATTTTTCCACAAAATAAAGTCAAGGAAATCACCCATACATTAGAAGAAGCTCTTTGTAGCTGTTCCATAAAAACCGTTAGATATTAACTGTACACTGATTCGCAGAGAACCTAGAAGTACTTACTTACCTTGATATGTACTTACCTATCTACTTAACCCTCTGAACGTTCAGAGGTTTTCGTCGACCGAAAAACACGATAAGAGCCCAAAAACTCGTTCCGAACTCAACAAAACGTCCACAAACAGAATCGCCACAGAATTTCAATATAACAACAAAGTACGGCCCGAATTCCTTCATCAGCGATACAATGCCTGCCGCCTACATACAAATATCTAACAGCGAGACTTCAATTTAAATAACAAGCTCGCAAAGCTGAAAAACAAGCCGTAACCGAAGTTGGGAATAAATTAGCAACCCCCTTTACCCCCCTTTACCCCAATGTGTACATTGTGCAAAATATTATTTGCCTTTGCCAGACAATAATAGGATCTAATGCCCCGCCCTGACATGTTAGCTTTACCGGACTCCGCCCTAGACGATCTGGCCTCTTATTGGTCGGGACAATAACCCCTCTCTCTCTACACGGAGTGGTGTCCTTTTCCCTCGCATAGCTTTTCCTTGAACGCCCGGGGGGTAAATGTTATGCTAGGAAACATATACGAGGCTTTTCTAGGGATCCATGAGCATTGTCGCGCTCGAATATTTTTTACTCGCGTTTTATTTGAAGATATCCCACCTGAATGGAGTGCTAGAATTCGCTTTATGAGATTTTTTCAGTGGAATCGTGACGAGTCCTTTAGCTTTGGATTAAGGGATGTCGCGTGTCTCTGTAAACAGTTTCCTTTGCGAGAATTTAGACGTTTTATTGCTTTTTCGTTTGAGTTGTATTTTGTGTTTGAGGTCGAAAGCTCGTTTCAATGTCTTTGACTAAGGAATGGTGTACATTAGATTGAATATTCATAATTTTCATCATGTTTGTTAGCATAAGTAATAATTAAAATCATCGAGGCAACAATAGGTAATTAGCTAACAGTTTTATGAACTTAGATAATTAAATGAACAAATATTTTTATTAAATATTAAAATAACAATGGCACATTAATTTTTTTAATTAGACATGCATTGTCGAAAGAACAATTTCCTTAAAAATTACATTGCCACGCTTAAAACTAAAACTACCAAGTATATCTGAGAACAATTTCATCTACGATTCCAGCGCGTAATAATTAATACGAAACAGCGATATAGCAAAAACCAAAAGTTACAATATAAAACAAAAAAGCCACAATCCAACCGACTCAAAATAAATACCGCAACAAAGTTGAATCGATGAGCTCCGAGCGGCCTAATAATTATTAGTCGACGGCCTGAAATTCATGCACAAAGCTCCGACCCGCAGTAATAATAACGACAATTGTTGTGTTTACTGGAACGTAAACGTAGCTCGGGGCTTGGGGCGGCGGGCGGCCGGTGGGCGGAGCCCGGCGCAGCCCCCGCGGCCGCCGGGGCGAAGCGCCAGTCCGCGTCGCGCCACGCGCCACACCGCACCTCTGACATGTGACCGAAAGCATGGAAGATTGTGATCTAGCCCAATACCGCGACATGATCATCGACGGTGACTTGCCCCTTGATCTGCGACCGCCGCCGCGTCTCTACCTTCCCCACTATCTGAGAAACGACACGGAGCCCGACTACCCGCAAGACGACACTTACGTCTCCGTTGATGAGGACACGCCAGACCTGCCGCCACAGTCCAGCGACTCCGATAGGTACGACGCGTCCAGCCCGACGGACACCAAGCCTTCATCGCCAAAGAAACCTAAGTCAAAATCGTCCTCACAGCTGATCAAACCGCCTTATTCCTATATAGCGCTCATCACCATGGCGATACTCCAATCTCCACACAAAAAACTAACCCTGAGCGGCATCTGCGAGTTCATCATGACCAGATTCCCGTATTACCGGGAGAAGTTTCCGGCGTGGCAGAATTCTATTCGGCACAATTTGAGCCTCAATGATTGTTTTATAAAGATCCCGCGAGAGCCAGGGAATCCTGGAAAGGGGAATTATTGGACGTTGGATCCTTTAGCTGAAGATATGTTTGATAATGGGAGTTTTTTGAGGCGTCGGAAGAGGTATAAGAGACCGGCGCCGTCGCTGCAGCACGCACACGCAGTGGTGGCTATGCTGGCGAGGGAAGCTTATGCGCCATTACTACCTCTGCCGTGCTACCTTCCCCCGACGCCTTTGCTCTCGTTGCCGCGTCCGCCTCCAGCGACCTTACGACCCGTGCCGTTACCGCCGCGAATTTCTGAGACTACAGAGTCGAGATGCAAGAGATCCCGAAATGGCTTTTCAATTGAATCCATCATCGGGTCACAAGAGTCGGTGTCTGAACCACGACGGAGTGCGTTCTCTCCCCTTCATCAAGGGAACAGCCCACCGGACGACTGGGCTAGGTGAATGTACCTTAACGGGTGTGTTTCCTCACCGCCCCCGTATTAAACCGTCGGATCAGCCTCATGACAGATGTGTTTTGTAGATAGAGGTAACTTTGAGGTGGCGTACTGAACATTGAAATGTCTGTAAAACCTACGTGAGTTTAGATGCTAAAGTTATGATATTGACCAAATCGTAGTTACCAATTTAATATAATTATTAAAATGGAATATACAAATGTAAGTACCTATAACTATTTATGAAACTTAAAAATGCCTGTAAATAATATTAAATAGGTTGTTTTAGCATCTATAAGAAAAAGTCCATATTTAAGTTTTTTTTTTTTGAAAAATACACAGATCAATGAGAACAAAAAAGTTTAATGTGTAGAATAACAATCATTTTATACAATACTATTAATTCGATAAAAAAATCATTCAAGTGCGTGTCGTGACACGCTCATAGTAGTGTTCCATGCGTATAATCTTCGACATGGTGCTTTACAAGCTTTGATTGCAATGTTTTTTTTTTACTGGTTTTCCAGAACATTATGTTTGACTCCTCATTATACTCTAAATATAATTATAAAGGAACCTGTTCGGCTACATCTTGTAAACTTTTAGATACCAATAAATCGTAATAATTTCAAAACTGTTTTCTGTCTGTGAGATGTATAATAAATTTCAAGTTTAAAAAACAGACAATTAATTAAATCGTAATAAATGTAATAATATTGCAAATAAATGATTTGATTGATTGATTGAAAACGGCTAATTTGGACTCGTACATTAAAAAAATAATACTTAAAAAAAAGGATTTTAACACCTCTATGCTTAGGTTATTGAATTTCCTTCTAAACGATACCTTATTCGATAGAGTATATACGTATATATTATGTAGGTTTTTTATTTGGCTTTTCATGTAAAGTAGCTAAAAAAAACACAAACTTTTAATATTTTTCATGGTAGCCATAAATGATTCCTACTAATATTATAAATGCGAATGTGCGTTTGTTGGTTTGTTTGTTCCACTTTCACGCAGCAACAGCGCAACGGATCGACATGATTTTTTGCATGTTAAAGTTTAAGAGCCGGAGAGTGACAGGCTGCTTTTTATTTCGGGAAAATGTATGGTTTTTCACACGGGTACCGCGCGGGGCGCAGCTAGGTAAATATAAATCCATACCACATTGCAACAGTACTTATAGACCTTTTAGGTCTTACTAAGCCTAGCAAAACAATAAGGGTTTCTAGATTCCTGTGGAATCCTAAAAAATATTTATCGATTATGCGGACACATGATCCGCGTTATTTGAAAATATATTAAGCTGTGTTATCTTTAAATATAAAAGAACAAACCCGTCTCCTAGGAATCCATGAACAGACCAAACCGCTTATGATAGAGACGTACATAAACCCAATACTCCTCAAATGGTCTAGGTGAACAATAACAACGAGTTTTTTGAAATTCCACCTCTAAAGGGGTGAAATAGGGTTTTTCTTTTACTGTAATGCAAGCGAAGCCGGTGGGCAAGCTAGTTTATTTATAATTAAATATAAAAAATAAATTACCAGATTCCAGGTGCACTTTTTTTACTAATTAAAAAAATGTTTAAAAAAGTAGGTTTATCATCTCAAATACGAATTATATAAGAAAAATTAAAAAAAATATATATGAAAAAATCAGTATGGCAGCCTTTTTCTATTAATTCTATTAATAATTAAATAGTATCTGCATCATTCTCTGGCTAAATTCGTTTAAAATACTCTAGTCACGCCATGTACAAAATAGTTAGTTTGATTATTTTAAGGCAATTGTAAATATAATAATTAAAATTCACATTGTGATTATAAACATAATTAATTGTGAATAGCAAGTACAGATTTTAAGATATTCAGTTCATAAATTATGTTAAATTGCACATTAAAGTTAATAGAAAATACATCTTATAAAATACTTATTTCTTGTTTTTTTTTTTTAATTTATTAATTTATGTAAAGCAAAGTCAACTATAGTCGGAATAACCGATTCAATTAAACATCAGTTATTCCCGTATTATTATTACTGAATTGAAATGTTCGTTATACAAAATTATTAAATTCACAACTGTGGATGAAATTGAAACTAAATAAAAAAAATGTTATTTTTGTATCGTTTAATAAAACTAATAGATACTTTTTAATGGTTATTTATTATTTATAACTAAATTTATTATATTCCCTTAATGTTTTCCCCCCTTCTATTTTGGTAGCAGTCCCGTGCGTCTCAGACGGTCAGTGCTGAAAATCAGCGCTGCGGAGAAATCCGCAGCATTATCGCTGAGCACTGACCCTTTTTTGTCGCACTGGACACTACAGCGACAACTGAACATAATTATATATTATTCTTTCCCATCATTATAATTTATTTATTTTGTGAAGTTGGTGTTGTAGTGTTTTGTGCGTAAAATAAATGTTTTTTCTTTCTTTCTTTCTTTCTTCATACCAAACTTTGTCGTCCGATACCAAAAAAGTTTTAAATATAATTGTAAATTGCATTGTATAATTATGTCAACTAGTATATTTTGTGTAACTAATTTTTAAGGGTGTAATTAAATAAAAAATGTGATTAATATGAAGTCTTCTAAATATTTAATTTACATTCTGCTGACCTTAACAAACAACGGCTACGCCAGGACATTTACAGTCATGAATATAATATAATATAATGAAAAATATTCGGTAACCTAGAGTCTACATTATGAAATGATTTAATTTTTGGGTTCTGATTTCTTGTGGTGTACTTTACTTAATTATATTGCCAATAAAAACCAAATACTCGACATCGACTTGATCGACATCCAAAAAAATAAAGAGGTTCTTAATTCGACTGTTTTAAAAAAATGTTTTTTTCTAAATGTTTGTTACCTCTGTTTGTTATTTATGAACTGATTGGGAGAGTTTTGGCGGGAACGTGAAGAAATCATGTCGCGTCATTTTATTATTTTCCAAAACTGTGTTTTTTTGAGTGTTAATGTGTAAAATCTGTGAATTTTTATCCGTTAAGTGTTCGTGAACATGCATGAGTGTTGGTGAATGGTATAATGTAGTAAAACGTGAATTTTCGTGTTATTTCCAAAACTCCATAGAAGGCTCTAGTAAAGTTTTCACCACTTTACTGGGGCATGACTTGGACTTGACCGTGACATGCTTTGCTCGCCTTTGACTGTGACTATGACTTGTAACTTGTATAAGTATATTTGACACTGGCAAATGCATAAGACGTGCGACGCCAAAATCCTCTTATGAGGACAGAAAAAAAAAAGTGATAGGGAAAAATTTGAAAAGAGATATATCCAGATTGGTCCCATTTTTTTCACAATCCAGTTCTGGGATCCATGAAGAATTGAGGGAACTTTTCATATATTAGCTAGTCTAAAATGACTGAGTTAATAACATATATAACAAAAATAAAATACTGTCAAATTGAGAACCTCCTTCTTTTTTTCGAAGTCGGTTAGCTCTATTTGTGTTCAATGTATTACGTAGTACATTGTAGGTCAATGGTTCAAAATTAACTATTGAAAAAACTGCCGCGATTTTATTTAGCACAAGCTTGTCTCACCCTCTACGCTCTTGTATAGACGTCAGGTACAGCACTAGATCATCCTGCCATATCTCCTCCGAATACCTGTCTCTGTCTCTAAACAATTATCCAGCATCGTGTGAGGTAAACAGGGACGCTGTATCAACACCCAAATCTCTAGGATTATAGCGTCTCTTATCAACTGCCATGATAACTTGACGGACGCGAATTAGCGTGCCACGTTAACCTGTTTTGGGTGGTCGTCATAGTAGAATAAGAATAAGAATAGAATAAGAAAATATTTATTGCTAAGCTGTGTACAATGAGATGTTATCACGTAAAAGTTCCAACAGCCTGCCCATTTCGAGCGTACAATAATGGTGTTATAACATAATATTTTATCATATACTAAGTACTTATAACATATACATAAACTACCTACTTATGCAAATTATAAGCAAACAATTTGCGTAACAATTAGTAATTGCTGATTACTCGGTAAAAGTAACTACGCATGGAAAATTTGGTTGAAAAACTACAAAAGATCATAAGGAGCAAATGGGTACCGCACTAACTATAACAGTGCTGCAGCATGTTATGCAATAGGAGCATGTAAGGTGAAAATCTGCCGCTAGCTGAAACTGTTCGTGTACCTATGTTTTTTGTATGAAATTATCTTATATAGGTACGTATATATAGGTATCAGAGATCTACATAGATTACCTAGTTAAAACGTATGTAAAGGTCAATGTAATTCTAATCTTAACTAATATTATAATTATTATATTAGGACTAATAATGCTTCGAGGTATGACAATGAAAACGTGCTTATCGTGCAAAAAAACTTCATTTGCGCGATTCAGAACTCCTTACATTACAACTCAGTCCATACAAAACATCGAAAAATGCACAAAAATGGATCAACGCCATCTAGCGAATTATAGGAAGTAACTTTGTCTCTCTGTCAGGATGTTTGTCGTGTTATCACGGCTAAATGGCAGAATGGATCTTGATAAAACTTGATAAGGAGTTATTGTATATCACAAAGACGGACATGGTATACTTTTTTAAGTCCACGCGAGCGAACTCGCAGGTCACAACTAGTAAAAGTAATAAAAACTGACGTTTTCAGTAATCAGTTGGACGCTTCAGTTTTGTGGTGGTAGGACTCTTTTACAGAGGTGGTAGGACTTTTTTACAGAGTCCGCCTTAGGAAATACCACACCTTTGCCAGTTATTCGACCGACAAGCAAAATAAAGAAGGCTAATTATTTAGAATAGCTTCCGTTTACTTTTCTGTTTATAATTTTACCTAAATTATTTTGTTTGTTAATGTCTCACCACAAAAATAATTTAAAACAACGTGTATATAAAACAGCTTATTTACTCGCTACACTTGAGTGGCGACCACGAACCGGAAGACGCAGCGTAGTAGGCCTCCCACTAGGTGAACCGACGACATTGTGAAAGTCGCGGGCAACCGGTGGATGCAAGTGGCCCGTTGTCGGTCGGTGTGGCGCTCTAAGGGGGAGGCCTATGTTCAGCAGTGGACGTCTTATGGCTGATGATGATGATGATTCGATTAAGTTATGATAATGAAAATAAATATTAAAAAACTGCATGTACGAAGAGAAATATTTTAGAGTATTTTTTAAACTCACTGTTAAAAACTGAATTCAACGACCAGAAATGAATATTCTTTGCGTGTTTGCAATACAAACTATACAAAAAATAATTGAGTGTATTATATTGCACAAAACACCTGTGTTTATTTAATTTTAACAATGCAAAATCCTTGGAATATGTACACTTGTAAAAACATAATCTGAATTTACACCACAATAATTAACGTTAGGAAAAACTTTTGTGCACTGTCACATTTTTTTTCACATTACTTGATTCAGTACAATCTACACAGCTTTAGTATACACTAAATTATTATTATTATAACTAGTAGTTCGCGCCAAACTGAGACCTCGCGACCCCTATATCTTCACAACCCTTGGACCGATTCAGCTCATATTCGAACGAAATTGTATTGAAATGAACTACTTGCATACAAAATTTCATGAAGATCGGATCAACGGTTCGCAAGTTATCATCGGACAAATATACACACAAACATACAAACATACATACAAATGCCGATTTGTCCCAGTAAACTCTGAGACCTTCGCTTCGATCGGTCAATAATAAAATACATTTGGATCTGGACTGAAGGTATGAAATAGCAATCGTCCACCCAGATCCGTGACCATGAGTATTTTTTAAAAATCCTTAATGTGTGTTCTGCAATCATAAAAAATGCGAATAAAATTAAAGGAATGCTCAGCGAGACACGCGCGCGACCTCGTCTTGCCTTGTAAAGGTCACCGAATGTGATCGAAACTATAGTCGGAATAATCGACTCAATTTAACGTGAGTATTCCCGTTTTGTTAAAACAAAATGTATCAAAACCACGTCAGTTTTCATAGTAAAACTTTTACTATGGTAGGTACCAATCCTGAAATCGAGAAAAAAATATCAGCTGTTCCATAGATCAATGACTCTCTACAAAAAGTATGGAATAGCAGATTTTTTCCTTACATTCAGGGTTGGTCCCATAGCAAAAGTTGTTCACAATCATGAGTAGGTACTATGCTAGGCTAGGCTTAGCCTTTCCTTATAACCATGTATAATAGGGAGAATTCTGTGGTCTCAAAAACAAAAATAAACTAAAGTAAGAATTAAAAAAATATGTAAAGTGCTCAAAAGTACAAAAAAACCGTGATGACACGCTGATAATAATTTTAATATGAAAACCGACGTGGTTTGACAGATTTTATTTTATAATCTACTAAAATAAAAATAAAACATACCTAAATTGTATTTGTAAATTTTTAAGTTATCTCTCAAACATACAATTTAATTTAATTTACAAATAATCAAAAATTATATACATATTTACAATAAAATATAACCTACCTACTTACCTACTTAAAATTAAAACAAATTATAAACAAAAATAAATAAATACAAAAAACCTAATCTACAAGCCCCTCGGTGGAGGGGAGAGTGGCCAGGCCAATTCTTAGTTATATTTTTATAACTAGGTAGGTTGCAATTTTCTTAGCTATTTACGTACTTTGAACATCTCCACAGAATAACATACAGATATTTCGCAATCGTACGCCTAGGCGGTAAGTACCTAACCTACAAACAAGAGAAAAACAAACAACATTAACAACACAGTTTTTGTCTGAAAAAACAAACTGAGCGAGTTTTATTTGACGTACTTATGTACAGTGATTGACAAAAGTTTTAATGGTTTCACAGCTAGTATTAGGTCCGTGTACTGAACGGAATTTCCGACTGCAGGCGGGTACGGTACGGAACGCGGACGATTCGAATGGAAGTTGTACTGTATTCCGTACGGCGTAACTAGTAAAATGTTCTAATCTAATTGAGGTGTATAGATCTCCGCTTCTCAGCTGTGAAATCAGCTTTTTTTTTTTTTTTTTTATTATTTATAGGCTTGCGTTTGACTGCCATCACGCCTAGGGTTAGGGTTATTTGTTACTAGCTGTTACCCTGACTTGGTTTGGGTGACCAATACCAAAAAAGTTGCCTATGTCCGTCTCCTACCCTTAAGCTATGCGAAAATTTAGGTCGATCCGATCAGCCGCTTACCCGTGATAACGCGACAAACACCCAGACAGAGAGACAGATAGACGGAAAGACAGTTTCATTGGCATTTATAATATTAGTTAGGATTAGGATAATTGTATTTTGTGTCAGGTCCTGACTGCGCGTAAATTAATGCATGGTTTTATAAAGCATAATAGCCTCGATAGGCCTCGCTGATTCCTTAGTGATGACGTTGAGAAACCTCTTGTAAAATCTTGCGATAAAGGTCCTCTTAGTTTTTCTACGGCAAAGATTGCAAGGGTAATGTAAGATATATAGAAGGTAGCCCTAGGTATCTGGCAAGGGATGACTGATCTACTTACCATTTCAGCTTTTTTTTTTTTGCAAAAGAGTATTATTTTTTGGTTAATTTGTTAAATATTTAATTACTAGCTGTTGTTACCTGCGACTTCATTCGCGTGGACATAAAAAAAGTATCCTAAGTCCGTCTCTGTCATAATAGCTCCTCACCAAATCTGTTCAGCTGTGATAGCGCGATAAACATTCACACAGAGAGACAAAGTTACTTCCTATAGTTCGCTAGATGGCGTAGACTGACAGTTGTAATGTAGGGAGTTCTGAATCGTGCAAGCGAAGTTTTTTCATCGAGGCGAACGTATTCATTTTTATACCTCGAAGCTTTATTGGTCCTGGTACGACTGCGGGTATATTCCTCTGAATTATAATATTACTTTGGATGTGCTATTTGGGTTTCGCATTAAATATTGCACCTCGTGAAATATGCTTTTGGATTATATGCTTTCAAAGGCAAATCCCTAAAACTATAACGCATTTTTTTATGAGGCGGAGCTCTCAATCTCAAACTTATCCACCACTGAAACCAATATTTATAAGAAAATATACGTAGGTGAAATTTTGACAACTCGGTTTTTTTATTGTACAGGGCATAAAAAACCGAGATGTAGTTGTCTGTAGACGACTGTACTCGTCCGCAGTGAAGAATAATTTCGTTGATTAAGCTACGTTGTGTACATGCGCTAGTTTACCAAACAATTGTGACACTTCGCCTTAAATCTCGGGATGGGATAATAGAGGCTTCAAGACATCCAATATCAAGAGAAGGCTTCGTCCAGTAGTGAACGTCTTATGAGCTGGTAAGATGTAGGTTTCGTAGTGGGTATCTTATAATAAATGAAATGAAATTGTATTTATACTTAGAACTTTTTTTTTATTAGTCAATTATTTTGTGCTTAAAAAGATTTTGTTGCCCGTAGTACTACCAGAAGTACCACGTAAAGGGGGTTACCTGAATATTTTTTCGGGAGTTTTGAATAATGGGGTTTTTTATAGATTCCGACATGCTCTTTCCGAATGTTCACTTTGCGACTTCGTATCTTTGCTGCTCGCGCCGCTATTGGGAAAATGGCGCCCAATAAGAGTTTTTGACAATATCTCATCTCCGACTCATTTTACGATGAAAATATTTCTTAATAAATTAAACTAGAGAAAATCCTTACTAATAATACTACTTGTCCTATACTATAATAATAATATCCTTACTTAATTATAATTCAGATGAATATAGCCGCATTCGTATCAGGACCAATAAAGCTTCGAGGTTTGAAAATGAATATGTCAGTCCAAACAAAACTACAAAAAATGCACAAAAACGGATCAACGCCATCTACCATAACTTTAGTTCCTATAATTTATATAGTAACCTTTTTTGTAAAATGAATAGTTTAAGTGTACGAGCGCCGCAATACGTTAATCCAATACGCGATTTGGCCAAAAAACTAATTTCCACACAACCATGAGGTAGAGTAAGTACCGCGTTTTTTTTTTTGTGGTAGGTATGATTTGATTTGATAGAATTCCTGATGATAAAGACTGTGGTCGAAAATGGTAAACACACCCTGGCATTCCAGGGTGTGTTTACCATTTTCGACTAAACCGTTGTAAACGCTGAGATATGTTCTTCTAGTCATTACTAGAAGAACATATCTCAGCGTTTACAGGATTTTGGCCTACCTGCCTAAATACATGTCATAGCAGGTAAATGAAGCAGCAGCTCAGCAAATACAAATAATTTTATGCAATCCCTATAAAAATAACTAGAGCTACAACTATTTATTTTTCCGAAAGCCTCATCAAATTCGTCGCAGTTTATCAGTCGTTGCTCTGCGACAGTTACGAAAACACAAAACAAACAAACAAACGACAAAACCAACATTACATTGTGTAAGTTTACCATTTGATTACTTTACCTGCAAATGTTTTGAAATTGTCACATGAGATTTTTATGGAAATATCGAGGTAAAATCTAGATAAGAAATATCATTTGTTTTACACAAAGTTGTGTAACTTCGACCTTACGTTTTGTGTCTCTTTCTGCCTATAATTCTGAACTTTCGGCCAAGATCAGCTATCTGACTGTTTTCTCATACATTGACCGATATCACTACAATATACTATAAGCAGACAAAATGTAGAGAAACGTCTTAGTTTGTTATTCTTCTTTTTCCTCCTAAGGTGATTTTGGCGTCGCACGTCTTATGCATTTGCCAGTGTCAAGTATACATATATATTTTCAAGTTTTGCTAGATATTATGAAAAAAGTCATAGTCACGGTCAAAGGCGAGCAAAGCAAGTCACGGTCAAGTCCAAGTCATGCCCCAGTAAAGTGGTGAACATTTTACTAGAGCCTTCTATGGAGTTTTGGAAACAACACGAAAATTCACGTTTCATGACATTATACCATTCACCAACACTCGTGCATGTTCACGAATACTTAACGGGTAAAAAATTATCGTTTTTACACATCAACACTCGAAATAACACAAGTTTTGGAAAATAATAAAATGACGCGACATGAATTCTTCACATTCCCGCCAAAACTCCTAGTTTGTTATTGTTTTGCACTGAAGTTATCATTTTAGTCTATTCCGAACCACTGCTGGGAAATAGCCTCACCTCCTTGCTTCTTTCACGGCCTAAAGTTTTTTGGGCGCCAGTTTTTTTAAATATTTGACTGTGCATTTCACCACAAACTCACCTGATGTTAAATGGCAGTATGGTCGAGGGTGGTTAACACATCCAGCCTAGAATAGGAACTGGCTCTGTTCAAGATCATTGTTGGGTTTTGAAGCCACACCCAACACCTTGTGATCCGAATGCGCTAACCACTGAGTTAACAGCGCACTGCCGCACTTACGGTAGAACGGTCGTCAGACGAATTCCGAAATTGTCAACAGAAATTTGAGTTTTTCATGAAAGTTATGCCTGCATTTTGCTATAATGCTCTGTGATGTTGAATACTTTGTCACAAAACATATAAACTTTGTTGTAAAATTTACAGTAATAATCATAATCTGATTAGAAAAGAAAATATTTACCCACAGCTATTTCCAAGTGTCTAGGCGCAGGTTCTAAGTGAACAAGGCTTAGAATAATTATGTACTTAGAACGGAATAAGTATATTGAAGACCAAGGATGTTCATTACAATGTTGATAAAGACAACAGTCATTTTAATAAGTAGTTAAATATTTGTTTCTATGTTCTTTAACTAGCAGCGTCTCGCTGTTACTCCCGCTATCCTGCAGGAACCGTTTTCCGGGTTTAAAAGTAGCTTAAATGTCTTAAGGTGCTTCGTTTGAGTCCGCTAGGTAGGTAGGCGCCAAGAGATGGCGCTGTCGTTGAAAACTCAATTGAGGTAATCTGCCCCAGTTTTAATTCGCTTTGCGACCTCTTACTATTGTTATAAACACATCTCAAAAATAATAGAGCCCATTAATAGCTGCACTCGACTGAAAATTCAAATAATGTTCAACGCCTGTATGACCTATGTACCAAATGACCTGTATACCAAATTAGACCTATGTTAAGTCATGCCCAGTTCAAAATCGTAGTAGGACGCCTAAAAAGGCGTCGATAGTTTTGTATGAAAGTCAATGGACCTTAATAGCGTTTATCTGGCGCAACGCATAAGGCATTGCCATTCAGCGTGGTAAGGCCGACAGCATGCTGGGTGGGTAAACTGCCAAGTGGTAGTGGACTTGAACATTTGGATTATCTTTAGATTTAAATGGTTTTTGGGTAATCCAATTGTTTGTTTTATTTAGTAGGCTAAATAGTTTTATTTTGTATGTATTTTATTTAGTTGTAAAATAAGTTCTAAAATATTTTTATTCATATTTTTTAAAGTTTTAGGTATTTTTTTTAAGTTTCAAAAGTTATCATAGATTATCTAATTGAAATAAAGAATTGAATTGAATAATTGAAATGAATTGGCTAGTACTATTTTTACCTCCATACAACATATTATTTAAATCCATTCAGCCATTACCAAGTTAAGTACACACACTTACAAGCAAACTTTCGCATTTGTAGTAATATCAGTTTGTATGTTGATTAACAACAAGAAAATTGATTCCGAGGTCGCATCAAAGCAACGGCATCGGTTCTATAATTCAGAATCAGAATCAGAATATTTTATTGTGTAAGCTATGTTAGTATTTATCAACTACTAAAAAATAGGGTAATTTTATTGATTAAACCGTTGGTATCATCACCGCCACCATCATCAGTCTGTATCGACATACTCCCTGGGTCTTAGCCCTTTTCAAGTCCAAAGTACTTAAAGTCGGATTTTTAATCAGACGGAGTAAGGGTGTCTACACATGGCCTGACATGACATCGTGTGAAAGGGACAGCTAGATTTGAATTTTACGGGAGCAAAAGAAAAACTATTAAGGTTATAGCTTCTCCCTTTCGCTCCCCCAGAAACTTATATATAGCCATCTCTTTCAAACGATGTCAGGTCAGGCCATGTAGCGAGGCTTTAAGATGACATTACTAGTACTGCCAGTTTTTCATGAAATAAAAATAGGGATGTGTTAAACATATTTAATTAATTCGCTAAAAAAACCGATACTAACGGAATATCTCACTCCTTTTGATTATGTGTCAACTTAAAAAACCGTTTACTTTACTCTCTACAATTGAAAGTACTAGTTTAGTACAACAACACTCTTATCAGCAACAATTCTAAAAACAAACATTACACTTCTAAAATAACTTTTCTACTCCGTAACTAGATAAGTGCTTACTTTTTACGTGACACGACTTTTTTTTTTATGTTACTCTGTGAGGAGACGTGCAAATCGCTTACCTGGTGTTAAGCGTCACGCTTGCCCATAACAGTTCAGTGCCACCCAGAATTTTGAACTTCAACAGTTCAGAACTATGCGCGGCAATGTACTGCGCTCGTCACCCTGAGATGTTAGATGTAAAATCTCTCTACGACCAGTAATTACGCTGCAAACATTGCCCTTCAATCCGGAACACTTGCACAACTTGAAACTGCTTGCACACTACTGCTTGGCGGTTGAATAGCTGGCTAAGGCGTGGTACTTCCCCAGGCGGACTCTGCAAGAGAGCCCTACCACTACAAAACTAAACAATAATAAGCCGTTTGCCCAAGAAAAAATAAAATGTAAGGGGAAAATGGTCAGAATGCATTATCACACTGGAAGGTAATTATAAGTTTTTTGGACAATATATGCGCCAGCATTATAAGGTCTATTTTCAGATTAGGTTAATAATAAATAATAGTGATCGTTTTATTCTTTATATACACGTGCACAAAGTACATAATAAACTAGTTATATATTACAGAAAAGATAAGAAAGATGATTTAAATAAAATAAACTAATAGTGATCATAATCATATTTATTGGCTATAAATTATTATAGGTTAAATAATAATAGTTAATGGTCACAAAAGTAAATAAATTTTGTATCTATAGTTTGACACGATACTACATGTGCGATTTCTTAAAATATTATAGCAAATTTGCCCCTGGTGTTTGTTGTAAGATGCGATATTGCAGTGGCAAAGCACTAGATAAATATTTGTTAAAGTTACAGTTTGAAGATTCGCAAAGTAGTCGAATTTTTAATCAGATGGAGTAAAATGACATAACGAGTGCTGCCACTTTGTCGTAAAGTTGGCAACATTATTTTGACAACTGACATTTCGATCTGTCAGTTTACTCCGTCTGATTAAAATTTAAAAATTCGACTTGTACTACTACTTGTTCAATTAATTACTCTAATTTTAGATTAGCAACCACAGAATTCTCTTTATAAACAAGGCCCTAGCAACGTAGTTTCATCCGCGATTTTTTGGTAAACTCGTTTTTCTGGGATAACAAATAAAGTACATTCCCTCGAAATCGCAGACCATAAAACCTGCTCGAGTAATCAAGTACGGTTAAGTGTTGTATCACCTAACATTACAATAGATACTGTCGGCAACATCGAGAAGAACTGCAGCCTCTATGATGTACTGGCCGCTGGTTTTGAAAAACGAGCGAAGGGTGACTGGAATCGGTGACGCATTTTGCTCGTCTTTTGGTTGAAAAGCAGAGAAGCGGACGTGGTTTTTGGGTTTTAATGTTTTTTTGCAAGAACTAGAATTATTGTACATTTGATTCGATTCCTTGGAATATTAAATATTTCAATTATAGAAGCTTGTTTTAATAGTTGTTAACAATAGCATAAAATAAACCGTAACATTTCTCCGCTATTTGCCCTACTAATATTTGCTAATATCTTGTAAAGACAACAATTGTATCTACAACATTGTAGCAACAATAATAATTAAATTTGCTGTATTTGAACAAATCCGTCTAGTGCAAATGGTGATATGTATGGTATGGCTGAATATGCGAAACCAGATGGAAAACTCGTTTAATTTTTTCTAATTCTTGTAAACAAGCCACAGATTATATAGAATCCGCACTAAGAACGACCGAAGCAACGCATCAATCCGTTCAGCCGTTACAGAGATTAACGAGAACAAACACACTTACATACACACAAACTTTCGCATTTATTTAATTTAATTTATTAATTAAAACGGCAAAAACCAGTTACATTAATTAAAAACTCAAAAATAATAATAATTGATTAACATGTCATGATTACAATCATTACAATAATTAAATTAAAATTGAGCAATAAAAAATAATAATAAAAATAATAAACTCTCTGCGGGACTCTAGATTTAGGTTTTTTATAGCATTTTTTATTTTTTTATATTAACTTTATAAAATACCTAAATTTAAGAATTAAAATAAATAAATGGAATAATAATAATAAGGGCCAGATACAGAAGGCAGTCATCCTTGACACGGCGCGCATTGTCAGGAGGTTCCTCACTCTGCAGCCCTAACCGCCGGTAGCTTGGGCCCTGCCTCGCTGTCAGCGGGACTCTAGGTTTAGGTTTTTTATAGCATTTTTTATTTTTTTATATAAATTTTATAAAACACCTAAATTTAAGAATTAAAATAAATAAATGAAATAATAATAATAATATAATATTAATGTGATTATAGTAGCATATATGTTGACGTCAATATTCTCCTTCGGGGCTTTCTAATCTGTTGAAGTATTTTTAAATTTATATGATGCCTGTGCAAATTGTTTCTACAACCGTTCGTCATGCTGACATGAAAATGCGTCTTTATACCTCGTATCTAGTAGTATTTTGTATATCAATGTACGTTATTGCTTTTCTAACTCAATGGCACTTTACATTATTCCTGAAAATTTAAATTATGTTTTTTTCACACTTCCAAGGTAGTTCAACTATCTTGATCTAGATATCACACATAATTTATAGAATGAATAAAACATATAGAATATAAGTAATTAACATTCAATCCTTACGTTTATTTTAGGCAATATTTTGCAAAAGGGCTTTTTGTTTTTACCCGACTGCTAAAGAAGGAGGGTAATGTTTTTTTATGAATAATACTTAAAGTAGTACATCATCTATAGTCAAAATAACAGACTCAGCTTAACGTGAGCATACCCGTTCTTAACCGACTTCCAAAAATAAGGAGGAGGTTCTCAATTCGACTGTTTTTTTAAAATTGTTTGGTACCTCAGATCTCCGTCATTTATAAACAGATTTGGAAACTTATTTTTCTATTTGAAAGGATATATTTCCAGATTAGTCCCATTTTTATCAAATCCAGTTCTGATGATCCGGATCCATGAGTAATAGAGGTAAATCCTCAAATATTATAAGCATACGTAAAGAGATTTGGGTATTTTTTTTATGCAAGCATTTTTCATTTTGGGCATTTGCATTCAGAAAATATAATTTGGTGAAGTGAAACTGATGAAGAAGCCAACAGATGCCGGAACTCCTCAATGATAAATATTTTACGGACGGCACCAAGTCGGAGTTGAAGTCGGATTTATTTTGTTAAAATTATATTAAAATACAAAATAATAACACTTGTTAAATTTTGTGTGAATCACGACATCTTCAAGTGTGACATCGCAATATCTTCTTGAAATTGCTACTGAGGTAAAATAATCGTTGTATTTCAAGTTACAAAATAGTAAATCTTCGTCGAATTCACACAGTGGCTATTAGTGTTTTAATTTTTGTGTGAAGTACCAACATAATCTTCAAGTGTGACATCTGTTTCTTCTTCAAATCGCTACTGAGGCAAAATAATCGTTGTATTTCAAGTTACAAAATAGTAAATCTTCGGCGGATTCAAACAGTGGCTATTAGTGTTTTAATTTTTGTGTGAAGTACCAACATAATCTTCAAGTGTGACATCTGTTTCTTCTTCAAATCGCTACTGAGGCAAAATAATCGTTGTATTTCAAGTTACAAAATAGTAAATCTTCGGCGGATTCAAACAGTGGCTATTAGTGTTTTAATTTTTGTGTGAAGTACCAACATAATCTTCAAGTGTGACATCTGTTTCTTCTTCAAATCGCTACTGAGGCAAAATAATCGTTGTATTTCAAGTTACAAAATAGTAAATCTTCGGCGGATTCAAACAGTGGCTATTAGTGTTTTAATTTTTGTGTGAAGTACCAACATAATCTTCAAGTGTGACATCTGTTTCTTCTTCAAATCGCTACTGAGGCAAAATAATCGTTGTATTTCAAGTTACAAAATAGTAAATCTTCGGCGGATTCAAACAGTGGCTATTAGTGTTTTAATTTTTGTCTGAAGTACGAAAAGAAACCGAGATGTCACACTTGAAGAATTATTTCTTCAAGTGTGACATCTCGGTTTCTTCTACAAACCGCTACTAAGGCAGGATAATCGTTGTATTACAAGTATTGTCGAGTTACAAAATAGTAATTGTGTGCTTGTATTATATGATCACATGCACAATTGAGTGCACAACACGCGTTGGTTAGTTTTAACAATGCCCGTTCGCGTTTTGTCCGTCCAGATTTGGAGTGGAGATTAGAGAATGTGCAGAAGTGTGAAAAAAAATAATATTTACCTATTTTTTTCTTTCGTCATGGATTCATCCACAGAGTCTACATGTTTTTGTCTTCACCTGTAGTTTCCGTAGAACCTTACCGTTTCCAAAATCCTTCGTGTAAATTTCCCTACTAAAATAAATAATAGTGATGATGAATTTTACTCACATAATTTCCAATATTGCACACCCTGTCTTTTACATCTTTTATGATTCTCCCCATCCCAAGGTTTCCTAGAAGAGATCGCTTTCAGCGATAAGGCCGCAATTTTTTACACTAGTTTAAATTGTTTGTTTTCTAAACACTGTTTAAGACATTCGTGGTGGTTTACTACATTACAATAATAATCGTGGTATATAATACATGAGTACTAATAGTAATGTTTTTGTTTTCTGTCCTAGCTATGTACAATCTGGTGAGAACAATAAAGAGTTTATCTATCTATCTATCTTTTACTAGTAGTTCGCGGCGAACTGAGACCTCGCGACTTCTATATCTTCACAACCGCTCGACCGATTCAGCTAATATTCGAACTTAAAAATTGAATTGAAATGAACTACTTGCCTACAAAATTTCAAGAAGATCGGATCAATGGTTCGCAAGTTATCATCGGACAAATATACACACAAACATACAAACATACATACAAATGCCGATTTGTCCCAGTGAACTCTGAGACCTTCGCTTCGCTCGGTCAAAAAGGATCTACATTTTTTCCGCGCAGAGGCTGTACATAATTATACCTACAGCCTCTATCTACTCTACATTCTTTCGCCCCTATAGTCCAAATTATTCAGTAGCCCAACTATGATTTAATCTATGGTATATGAATGGTAACATCACCATTATGACGTATGCATTCAAGCGAGTGGAGTGGTAACCACTCGAACACATGGGTCCGGGTTCGATTCCCATTCAGGCTCGAGATGTTTTGTCATAAGTGGAATTTAATAGCTATTGTTAGTTTGCAAATTGTGTGTTGTTGAATATTATTAAGTTAGAGCAAGTGTGTTGAGGAGTCTTAAAAGAATGTCACTTTTGTAACTTTGGAGGCTTTTTCACAGCAAGCTGTGGAGCTCTGTTGTAAATTTTTAATTTTAATTCCATCGTATTGTTTTTAGGTTTTTTTTTTAATATCGTGCCTTACAACAAGACATTTAGTGTACTAGTAATAAAAAAAAATTGTTATTTTCGTTTTAATGTCACCTACATAACAATGAGATATAAAACATTAAAGGATTTTTTTAATTGCTAATATCAGATGCTGGAAACGTCAAGTTTCGGAACGGAAAAATTGTAGATCGGCGCCTGAAAATTGTTCATTAACCGAGCGAAGCATAAGTCACAGAGTGTACAGAACAAGTCGGCATTTGTATGTACCTATATTGGTACAATCGAAACTATAGAACCTCGTAGGCAAATAGTTCATTTCAATATAATATATTTTTTTTTAGTTTTTCGAATATGAGGAAATAGGCTCAGCAGGGCTTAGCATATGCGCATCGCGAGAAGATCTTTTTTCAAAATCTGCTGATCCATAAAAAATTATCAATGACACGCGACAAAATGTATGGAACAACAGATATTTTTTTCTCGATTTCAGGGTTGGTTCCATAGTAAAAGTTGTTCATAATGATGAGTACTATAAGCCCTCATCGGGCGGTCACTTGCCGATGGGCGACATTGTACATACGTTTGTCTCATTTTTCACGACATAAAGAGTAGAGAAACTTAGGAGGTTGCCTAAATGCGTAAGACATGTCCTTTTTTTGACATGCCTAAGTACGACTTAGTTTAGGTGATGCTTAACTAAGTTTTATCTTTGTTGACCTTAGTGCAGACGAGCCTATGTAGTTTTGGTAGTAAAGACAGTGATCTTATAAAAAAGTGATGATAATATTATCCTACAATATTTTACTATGACAATATTTTTTTTATAGACGTCGTTTTGAAACATTTTAGTTTAGAAAACGGGAATACTCACGTTAGATTGAGATGGTTATCTATTCCAAGGCGTCACGCATTCCTTGAAAGAAGGTCGCCGGATGTGGACGTGTTCGAAACTAAACTCGGAATAACCGAATCAATTTAACGTGATTATTCCCGTTTAACTAAAATAAAATATTCTAGAAACCGTGTCGAATATACGTGTAACCGAACATTCAGTAAAACAATAATTTTGAGGCGTTGTAAACAGCGGGCCGTCCATCAAATCGCTTCGAGAGCCCGGAATGAAATCAAGCCGATCTCGAATTGTTTTGCAAATGTCCACAAGGGATGTTTATTAGATTTGCATAGCGCCCATCCCTTCCTTTATTGTACCTATCTTGTATATAGTTTTATGTACGGATTGTATTGTTTTGTATGTGTTGTTGAAAATGGGTAGCGTTTTCGGCAGACGATTTTAAGATTTAAGACTGTTTTAACATAATACGAGCTAGGTACGCACCTACAACTAGAGCCTTGGCCGTGCTCAATCATTTTACGCACAAGTTCCAGCATATCGACATATTTAAGTTTATTAATTTATATTTAATTAAGTTATTTTGTTCTCATTGTTTAAGATAGTAAGCGTTTTGGTATAACTTACTGTTAGCTTACTATTTGTTTTTTTGAAATAAATAAATAAATCTCGCACAATCAAAATTTTTATTTATATAGAACTAGCTGTTACTCGCGGTTTCGTTAAACTTTAAAGCTACATATTCCAATCACAATCCATATTTCAATCCAGAACGCCATATCCAGAATATTCGCCGAAGAACATAAATCGCCAACTGAAATGGCTATGGGCAGGCCATGACGCTTGAAGAACCGATAACCGATGGAGAAGAAAAGGTCTTGTGTGGCAACTACCAACCAGAAGAAGCATCGTAGGACCGACGACATTGTGAAAGTCGCGAATGGTGGATGCAAATGGCAGATTCTCGTACAGTATATACCGCTCTGAGGGAAGCCTTTGTTTAGTAGTAGACGTCTTCTGTCAGATGATAATGTAATAAGTCATTATTACAATCAAAATGTTGATTACAGAGCATTTGCAACGTATTCATAAGCTGTTAAACTTTAATTGAAGACGATTCACACTCCCATTGTACCCCTGCTAATATCACCGTCAAAATTAACAGTCCAAGCCACTGTCTAGATGAATTAAAAGAATCGTACTTTACCCCCATTCATACCATATTACCTCAAAGGAAAAACTACTCTACCACTTGTTTGCAAAGTTTAAAATCGCGAATGATTTTCCTTGACAAAAGAACTGCGTTTGATCGCGGTATTATCCACACAATAGTGTTCATGGAGACGATTCGTTGACAAATTGTTGATGAACTAGTTTGAGCCTTGTATTAGTGGAAATAGGGGTGGTTTTGATGGTAGTTGATTGATAATATCACCACAGGGGTTCGGAAAGCCTACCCTCGTAGTGACGCCCCGCGAAGTAAGCTATGATCTGTTTCTGGATTGTCTTGTTATTGGTAGAGTAGGGAATTGGACACTTTGAGAAATGTCTAGTTGTCAATGTCTTCTTACGACAATAGTGTAGTGAACATTCCGTTCGCCTTCTCGTTCATTTGGCACGGCTTAATAGCCGGCTAGCCCACGTTTTATATGTGCAAGATAAATTGTCAGATAACCATCCCGGGTCACTTAGATGGGTTTTGAGCCTTAGCCACGACGCTCGAATAAATCCCTATTTAGCATCGTGGGCTCTCAAATATTAGATTTGAGAAGGAACACATTTATGAATCACTAAAGTAATAAACGTCCAAGCTTATTTGCAATCTGTTATTATTATATTGTATACAAAACCTAAAAAAAGAACTGACTTAGTTATTTTTTATCAGACATTATCATCACCGGCAGACGTCCACTGCTGAGCATGGCCTATGTTCATCTGTGCCCCTTATTCTAAGGGGGATAAGGGGAGCTATATGTTCATCAGAGGACGTCTTACAGCGTCTGAAGGGCCTTAGAGCGCCAATCTCTCTAGCGTCTATCAGGCATACTTAATATCTATGTATAATTTGGTGTGGCTTAGGGCAGTATTCGCGTACGTTTTTACGTTTTTGACGTATAATTCTACTATATCTGGGTGATAAGTTGAACATAAGCTATAAGGTGATTTTAGACTTTATTTATTGGTACATGTTTCGTTTTTTTAATGTTTAGTTTTTTTTTTATATAAGAGAGCTTAGAGACCTTAGTTTAGGGTCTCGAAGTATTTTTTGGTGCTCATTACATTTGTTCCCAAATTATTATAATTTCAGAATTTTACTATGTATGAGTGTCTAATTTCCTACTTGCACTGTAACACAGATTATAGCCCATGAATAGGAGTAATGAAATAAATATTTTGCCGGTGGGGCAAATTCGATAACGCCCGGGTGCGCAAACCCCCAATTTGACGCAACCCGGCCATTTGGCTAAATGCCCGGATTGTCCTCGCGTAAGGACTCCGGATCTGAGATATTTTGTATGGTGTTTGATTGTGTGGAAACTAACTACCGGTGATTTTTTGCCTGTTTGGAAGCTAAGTCAAGTATGAATTTATTTATGGTTCACATCTTAGCAGCGATTTTTTTTCACGACCACATTTTAATGTCGAGAAAAAATTAGTTAAAAATTTGCTATGAAGTATCTAAATAACATTGACGTCGATATGAAATTGACTTTTAGACGACAAAAAAAAAACGACTACGATTAGATCAAAATTGTCAGTAGGTAACGATAATGATGAGTACGAAGACCTCTTTTCGTAATTTAATGTTCTAATTCAGGTCATACATTGTTGTAACTTCTAACCCATGTCCTTTTGGTCTTGTTTTTTAACAATTTGCTGTTTGGAATTTGTTTGGTTATTTTTTCGACTTATACTGGCTAAATTGCGCGTGGAACCAGAACGTACATAGGTACTTAGCAAATAGCGACATCTATCTAGTTCTTCTGAACTAGTAATTTTGCAGCATCTTAGTTAAAAGGACAGAGTTATTTATTATTCATGCCTGCATACCTATTTAGATAAAACATTAGCTCTCAGGATGGCGAACGTCAAACATAGGGCAGTAACACATTGTCGTTCCCACTGGGTCACTCCAATTGCAATTCCATCGCTTATCCGACGAAAATCTGCTAAACTGTTGACTTTGTAAACTAAAAAGTACAAATAAGATTTGAATGAGTGCTTTGGGCGACGGAAAAGGGATACATTTAATATGGGGTGGCATTAGTGGGGCGACGGGACGTGACTAATAAAGTGTTTGGTAATTTTGAGGAATCGTTTATTTCTATTTTATTTATTTATTATAATTTGACATTCAATTTATGACTCCCGTTCTGATTCGTTTCTGGTGCAAAGGATAACCATTGCCATGCAGCGTGGTAGCACTGCCAGCGTTATAGGCACCTTTGCCAAGGGTACAGTTAGGGGCGGGTAATAATTTGGTTTTAGAAGTAACATTTTGACATGATACTTAGTATGATTTATATTATTTAAATTGTTGACGTAAATAAAGATCTTTTGAGTTTTGGCGGGAACGTTAAGAAGTCTTACTAATATTATAAACGCCAACGTAACTCTGTATATCTGTCTCTCTGTCTGGGTGTTTATCGCGTTTTCACAGCTAAACGGCTGAACGGATCGAGCTGAATTTTCGCACAGATATAGATACTTTTTTTTTGTAGGTCCCCGTGAACAAAATCACGGGTAACAACTAGTAATATTATAACATGCTTCAGATTATTTACTGCATAAAGCTAGTTGTTTATTTGTAACCTGCTACAGCTAGTGAATAAAAAAACTTATTTACAAAGGGATATTTTACTTGTGTCGAAGTTACGATAAAATATACCTATCTTAAATCTATATTAGGAATTTCAGGACCTCCAAAACCACAGGAGGAGGGGCAGCATCTTTGAGCGTTCTGCGATCCCCGAGCCACCTACCAAGCTAGGGGATTATGGAGGCCTTTGCTCAGCATTAGACGTTCTTGCTGACAACGATGGTATTCATATACATTTTAATAAAGTCACGTCCATCGCTAAGTTTCGTCCACACTGCAAATAAACGTGTAATTAGCGCAGTACAGTGCTCTCTGTCGCCGCGAGCGTGTTTGCAGTTCGCACTGCATTGTCGCGTGTCTGCGCTCAGCCTTATGATTGGAGTTGTAATGGGACATGAGAACATGTAAGTACGTTTTGCGCTGTTTGTATATGTCGCAGGTATATTGTCAAAGCCGTGACACTATAATTTAACTAGTGAAATTATAATTGCACGGTATATTGTAAATGGCTCCAATTCAATTAATAATGGTCAGTTTTTAGTGTCATTGTTAATTCACGGGTCCACTATAGTGACATTATAAAAACACTAGGTGTATTATTTGTATGGCACACGTCGCCTATAGTGGAACAAATTGAAAGATTTGAATTTTGGAGTCCCTTTTCGTCTAACTAACTCATTTTGTGGGACAAATTACACTCATAGGTAGTTTTAAACTCTTGGTTGACTCTTCTACACTAGGGTTAGTAATGTTGGATTTAAATGGAAGCTATAGTGTTTTAAAATACACCTGAGTAAGGAAATTTATATTGGAAGTTTTGCCTACTTACTTGTGTTCATGAACGAAACTATAGTCGAAATAACAAAATAAATAAATAAATAAATAAATATCTGGGACATTATTGCACACACGGTCATCTGACCCCAAACTAAGCAAAGCTTGTAATATGGCTGCCAGAGACTGATATACGTACATAGATATTTTTTAAATACATACTTATATAGATATTAACACCCAGACATAGAACAAACACAAATATTTATCACATAAATGTTTGTCCTAGATGGGAATCGAACCCACGCCCCCAAGCACAGAACGTAGTTTCACTACCAACTGAGCCACGGGGGCAGTCAATTAAACTCAATTAACAGACTCAATTAAACGTGAGTATTCCCGTTTTATTAAAATAATAACAAATTATTATTACCTATATTAAAATTTTGTATTATTATTGACATGTGGAACTTTTTTTTTGTTATTGAATTTCTTTTTATGTGTAATATGAACCTTTGTAGTCTGAATTAAATGAATTGAATTTGAATGAATTTGAAAAATTTGAATTTGAATTAAAACAAAACGGTGTATTTGTTTTCAGAATAAGCAAAACCGAAGCGCTATAATCGCAAATTTGGTTTCGTTCCCGAAATAAGAACACTGTTTTGGGTGGCTCAAAAGCTCTGACATTGAAGAAAACTGTGACTATACAGGGGTAGCCTCTCAGCTTACAAAATCAAACTGCTAATACACGTAGATAACATCTTGTTTGGCGCCGACGGCCTTTTCAAACAAGAGAGAAAGAGAGAGAAATATATTTTCCTCTAGTTTATCTCGTTGGCAACAAGAGAATTGCTTTCTTTGTCACCTATACTAAAGAAGCCGATTTGGTCAAATATAGACTTGTGAAGACCAATAATACAGTAACAGTACGGGCCCTGGAGTCACGTTATGGAGTCCACTTCAAATCTTTCGTAGTGCAAGTTCCCAACAACATCCTGGAAGTCATCACAAAAGAGGATTTTTGGCCCCCAGGAGTGAAGTACCGGAGATACCGAGGACGCGAACCCGCGAACCCGGCGCTGCGTAGTGTGCCGCCAAGTTTCAGCACATCGATGATGACAGGCTTGCTAGATACTAGTACTATTATTATAAATATAATTTATAATAGTCTATTTCGTTCATCAATTATATTAATATTAGGGTTAGAAAAAATCCGATTTTTATAATAAATATCAAAAATGCGATTTTTTATGTCGGATATATGTCCAGGTTAAGAAAAAGAAGCAAATTTTCCCTAGAAAGTGAAAATTATAATGCTAGGAGCACCAGGGAATCCTCATTTTTTACTATCTCGTAAAATAAACCTTATATGATATGAAGTTATATAGTTGTTATAAGTATAGGTTTGAATTTCAATAAAAAGCTAGCCGTACTGGTAAGTTAAACTAAAGGGGATTTCCCCAACTTTAAATGAGGTTGCCACTTTAGAAAACAATCTAAATTATTCTGAATTGTAGTTTTTCGCTACGTGTTTCCAGGGTAAACTTGCATCTTAAAAATGTTTAGTTCAGGAGACAGAAAAAAATCTATTGATAAAAAGATAAAAATCAATTCATATATATCTTGATATATATCGGTGAACCCCTATTAATATATATTTTAGATTAAGGTATTTAAATGTGTTATGCTTAAGTTGCCTGGAATAAAAAACTATTATTATTAAAATGAAAATAGGTATAAACCTTTTTTAATTTTTGAAAATAAAAACTGAATTCCGCCCTATCTCCCAAACTCTAACAAATTACATACATTCAACAAAACACTTCTGAAGCGGCCAAGTGTGAAGTGTAATCTAACATTTTGACGCAGAAGATACAATAGTAGCTACAGCTTTGATGAGTATGTCACGTGTCGCGTCATTGACGCCTTTTCATTACCCGACAACGAAAAAGGAGGGTTATTTTAGATATACACTTATTTCATTTAGTCTCTTTTGAGCTTTAGTAGGTACTGTTCTTTGAAAATGGACTTTAATGAGTTTCTAATTATTTTTAGGTTAATCAGTTGAGATCCAAGCCGCCTGCCAAGCATAGGGATAATGCCCAATATGATAGATTGCCATTCAGTGTGGCGCTCTAAGGGGGAACCTTTTGTTCAGTAGTGGAAATCTGTTTTGTTGGTGATGATGATGAATCAGCTTAATGATAGTAATTTTTATTTTATAGGTATCTTACTTGAGTAGTCTATCGAAATATAGTCTATCAAAATATAGGATAAGATTAGGTTCTTCGATTAGTCTGAAATCCAACGTTTGGAGCACTAAGCACGATATTTTCTATAGACTACTAGTTAAGCCTAATTTACACCAAGGCAACATGATTAGCCTTCGCATGCCAAATTGCCGCAGCTAGAGACGCATAATATTGCAAGAATCGTACGACAACAGTAAGTCAAATTGTTGAAACCTCTTGGAGAGTGAATGCGGCTATTATTTATTTAATTACATCATATTACATCATAGCTAAAACAAATTTAATTTAGTACAAAGAATATCTGCCGTTTCTTGACAGCATGTGAGGGAGAGGCAATCATGAGAAGAACATGCAAGATGTCAAGACGTCTCTACAAGTGCATAAAAAATCAAGATCAGTTGCATAAAAAACAAAAGAAGAACAATTTGCGCTTTGGTGTTGTTTATTTGCACTTACATTCGATAAACTATTGGTCTGACTCACGCATAACATGGCATGTACCTTGACAGAGGGGAACCTATAACTACCATTCTCTGTTCTGATTTTTCTGATGCAGCCAGATTCTGTGAATAATTTTTCGTGCTACAGTACTTGACTTGCCTTCTTGAGATTACAACTTCTGCGAACCCGCGTTACACCACTTCATGACAGATAACAAATGGCATGCTACAAGATATTATGCCATTTGTTATGTCTTCAAGTTGTCAAATAAAACTACCATTCAATATCAGCCTCATGAAATAAAATAAGTTGTTTAGGGGATTTCTGGCTTTATGCACAATAATCCCCTTCCACAGAAATAAAAAAACGGTTACGGAGATTTCTAGAGTTTTTGTCGAATAATCCCCATCCGCAAAATAAAATAAATGGCTCAATGGATTTCTAGATTTTTTGGACAAAAATCATGACCGATGAGACCTCTCATGTTCCGATGGTAAGGGGTTTTTTTTTTCGCAGGGGATTGTCTAAGGGGATTTCTGGAGCCAGCAGATATTGTCACTTAAAATGCCACTTATCAGGACACTTGACGCATTATGTGGCATGCTAAAATGCCGCACGCTACGAAAATCAAGAAGCATGCTAAAACTCCGAGCGTTGTCTTGGGTATATTAACTTTATAGATAGGTCTGTGTGTGTCAGAATACAGTTGGAAATGGCCGGGAACCTCGCCCATTGCACATCAATAATGCAGGCGAGCGGACAAATCACTTAGCGCGATTCGATACCCTCCTCTTGTGATTGATGTTACCTAACTATAGGAATAGATAGGTATAGAGAGGTATTTTTTATATTTCAGTCAATTATTCAGCCAATTCCTAACGTGACAATTCACAAGGTCATCTCTCTGCTTGTTTGATGCCTTTTATTACCCACGTGCCCAAGAAGAAGGATAACGTTTTTGGGGTGATTGTAAGTAAATGGGTATTTAAATATGTATATATGTTTGTTTTCCAATAAGTATATCCTATAGCTTAAACGGCTTGACCGATTTAGACGAGGTGTCGTTGGACTCCTCTTTAAGCTTGCAGTCGGGTATCTTTCTTATATTCATAACACTTGTAGCACTTATAATCACTCTCTCCACTAAATATAATCCAAATACAATAAAACAATTTTCATCAAAGTTTTCATCTGCAGATATGATCGGATTCTGTGATATTTATACAATTTCAAGTGGTTTATAACATTTGGTAAAAAAAATATATCTATAAATAACATTTATAGATTTTTAACATTATAACATTTGGTGTGAACAATAAAGAGAAATAGGTATTTATCTATCTAGTTTGAGATTATAATGTTCCGCACTTTAAATTCTTCGTAGGAATCGCAATAACGAACCTAAAGTACGTTTAAAAATCCGTGAATATTGGTAGGTGTAAATATTGGTGGACATTTTTCACACACAGCGCCATCTAGCCCCAAACTAAGCAAGCTTGTACAATTCAAGCAGATAACTGATAATAGAATACATAAATACTTTTTTTTATATTCATACATAGAAACAACCAGGCAAAGAACAAACATCCATGTTCATCACACAAATGATTGTCGTAGGTAGAATCGAACCCACAACCTACAGCCCCAAAGGCGGAAATCCACCCACTGAGCCACAAGGCAAGTAATATTCGGCATTCATTTCCCTTATGAAAATGCATTAAGCGCGTCGTAAATTTAAAACTGAAGGCGACAAAAGGCATTTAAACGCTGTCTCGCCATATTTTCCTTAAAAAAAGACAGCTTCATCAGGCTAGAGTCGGTATTTAATTAAGTTCCGTTAGACAAAGCCATGCGATGCCGAGTTGAAAGAATAGACCTCACATTCTTTAAGACGCTCACTTTTGTAATGAAGAATGTCCATTTTATGAGTCCAGTCTCAGATTCTTTGGCCTTTTTACGTTTTTCCTCTAGAAATGGGAAAATGGAGTCGATCTTTCCATCGGATGAGCGACTTGCTTATCGTCACCCAGTTGTATCAAAAAGGAACCTTGAAACACGATCAATTAAAAATTTAGTACTACTTCCAAAAATATGGTTTGGTTATTCGAGAATAGTTCACCTTGAATTAATCTTTATTTATTATAGTACTTTAAATAACACTAAATAGTAAATAAATTGAAATAAACCCTGAGTAAAAATAAAACATAAATATATATATACAACTTAAAACTGAAAACTAGCCCTAAACTAATAAACCGCTACCAGCAGGCATCGTGCCCAAAATGCTGGCCGAATTTCCGCGTTGAATAGCGAGTGCGATTCTTTGAGCAAGGTAGAGGCCAGCATTTTGGTCACGAGATGCTTCGACCAGACGCGATGATAGTTCTTTATATATTTTCTTTGCACTGGGTCCCCACGGTCCTAGGGTTTCGACCCCAAAAGGCTCAAATATGTACCCGCTATCAAGGGTACTATACTTGGGCCTTTTTAGGCCCTCTGCTGATTCAGCCGCACTTGTTCACCTTTAGTTTATTTTAGTGTTTAATTATATTAATTTTAGTTCAATTCAGTTAATCTTTATTACATAAATACAATACAATACAATACAATACAATATAACTTTATTATACACCAAAAGACAATAAAACTTAAATATAAACAATAATAGAAAACCGGTAGTATAATGGGCGGTCTTATCGCCTAAAGCGATTTCTTCCAGACAACCTTGGGATGTACAGAATTATGTAGGGATGTATGAAAAAACACTACGGTCGATGAAAATACATGCATAATCCTAATACTTACATAGAAATACATACAATAATTACACACCGACCGGTTTTCTATTATTGTTTTTATTTAAGTTTAATTGTCTTTTGGTGTATAATAAAGTTATATTCTATTGTATTGTGAGTTGGTGAGCCAAGCATCATATATATTACCCATATTGTTTTGAGTCTTTCGTGACTTCACTGAACGGCTTCATCGGAAGGTCGGCGCTGTTTAGCAAACAGCGCTGACTTGCTATTATGCTGAGTTGAGGCCATTTTTGTGACACATAACATTGATTAGCTATAGTTAGGTATATGATATTGCTCACCTGCGTACCCTTCAATATTATTAATGTTACTGTTGTTGCAAAATAAAATTATTTTCTTTCATTCTTTCTTCTTTACCTACCTAGACTAGAAATACTTTCTTTCGAATCCGCATTCAAGACGATCGACCACCACCGCACCAAACATCGGTCGAAACACACACTAAATAATAAAAACACTTTCGGTCACAATGAAGCCATGTAACATTGAGAAGTTGAGTTGAGAAACATATTGTCTCAGTCCCCGCAAATCGCGGTTTCCTCAAACTGGTGTTTTAGTCGAAACAATTATCTCACCACTACTACTATCTTAATATCTAGGTATAACAATCTTTTATCTAGCTCTTTTAAATTTTTATTTAGTCCACACTTCACACCCCGAGTTCGTTAAGCGGAAAATTCAAAAACATCAAAATCTGATACGATTTCCATGGGAACGAGCATCATTCTCAAATAGTTATCCACTCTGTGTCCTAATATCCGTTGAGCAAACTCTAAACACGGTTATTGGCAATTTTACAACAACTACAAAAAAACATTACTCCGTTCCTACCGCGGATGGTATAGAGGTGATTTTTAGGGTGGGTTGACTTAGTGAGTGTAGGTATATAAGTTTGTGGGGTAGTATTGAAACATGTTTGACAACTTTTCAAGGGGTCGAGGAGACAAATAAAAAAGCAATATCGCCGTAGTGCAGACACGTGGCGGCTACACAAAGTGATGTAATATTGCGATGGTGTCAAGATAATTGGTGTTCAATTTGCTGTTAAAATGAGTGTTTGTTTGGTATAAGCTTTTTGGGGTGGACTTGGTAAGGTAATTAGTGAAATGATTTTGATTTGCAATGGAAAATATTTTTTATCTAGAAAGTGGACATTCTAACATTTACTTTTACCATAGAGCTTACGTACGAAATCGATGTTTTTCGAAACTATAACTTTGATTATCTTGATCATCTGTTATTATTATTATTTATCTTGCGTTGCTCCGAGTTCCAAATTGAAACTAATGTCAAATTAAACCTTAAACATTAAAGTCTGTAGTTTTTATATTTTCGTTTTACGAAACGGTTTGATTCCACTTTCTTTATTCGAACTGCTGAACAGTGGAATGCGCTGCCCGAGTGAGTTTTTCCTGATAATTATAATCTGGGTGTCTTCAAGTCGCGAGTGAATCGGTTTCTTCTAGGCAAGCGTGCTCCATCGTAGGCTGCATCCTCGTTTAACATCAGAAGTGACGGCAGTCAAACGTAAGCCTAAAAAAAAAAAAAAAAAATTGTTAAATTTCTGAATTGTTAAACCCCGGAGTGCTAATTTGTATTCTCTTTTGAGTCCGTGGAGCAAACATCAAAAATTCTTTTATTTTAATTGATTATTGATTTGACTTTGAAAAAACAATTAATGACTCGTAAAATATACTATAATATACATGGAGGAAATATACTTACTAGTCTATGACTATACTATATTATACTACTGACGACACCTCGCAATCTAAGCCTTTTCAGGCCGAATAGGCGGTTGGAGGCTAGGAGGCCACATCATCATCAGCCAGAAGACTTCCGCTGCTGAAAAAATACCTTCCCCTTAGAAAGTGTGGGAGTGCCACAAAACCCACACTTGACAGGCGATTGGGATCGCAGAACGCTCACCTTTTACTAAAAAGACGAGGACGAGAAGGGTGCATAGGAACAGACAAACATATGTACCTTCATACTGACTTATTTACATACACCCGAAAAACAGTATCCTCCTTGTCTGGTATAACATGTACCATAGACAGTGCAGTTTTAAATCATGACGAAATACAATAGACAAGCAAACATATAAAAACAAAAACAGAATACCCGACTGCAAAATGTAGCGTATGTCAATCCGGACGTAAAGAAGACTCCAACGATAACTTAAATCGGTGAATCCGTTTAAGTTACGCAGGAGGTAATATACAAACAAACATACATTGGCTATTGAAACATGCCTGAAACGTCGAAGTATATATATATAAAATAGTTTTAGCGTGGTTAAGTCCTGATAAGAAACATTAAATTCCAAACATACATACACAAAACATTACTCTCTTTGGGCCGTTGGGTAAAAATACGAAGTAATTTTTGGAATAGTACCGAAAATGCGATAATATTATAATGTGATTGTTAAAGCGGAGACAAATTAAGCGCTACCGCGTCCGACTATAACTAAGTAATAACTGTTAACTCCCGAATAATGAAATATTATTCCTCCCCTTTTGTTAAGCCGGGTTCGTATTGTGATACTCATTGGTGCATACATCATCAGCCAGAAGACGTCCACTGCTGAACATAGGCCTCCCCCTTAGAACGCCACACCAACCGAAAACGTGCCACTTGCATCCACCGGTTGCAGAGTCCGCCTGGAAAAACGCAGGTCGATCCGTTCAGCCGTTTAGCTGTAATAACACGACAAACAACCAGACAAAGAGATAGAAAATAGAGACACAGAGAGACAGAGAGACAGAGTTACATTCGCATTTATAATATCAGCTAAGATTACTGAAAGTATATTCAAGTATTTTCTTTAATACATCAGTAATTTTTTCAAAATTTTAAATATTTTTTTTTTTAAATATTTAATTCGATTAAAGCATATTATCACAAACAATAGTAGGTAACTTAGCATTGTCAAAACATCTTGTTCTTTGCTTTAATAAATAAAACTTGCAAGACTCAACATGAGAGTTAATAAAAGACATTTTAATGCTATAAATATTATAATAAATAAAAAATTTGCAACAAGATTTTTCACTATTAACCTCAGTAATTTTATATACCTAGTAAAAAGTGGTGATTGGTAATCATAGATCACACTAGATACCGCATTACGAGATTCGTTGTTCCTGCAAAAAGTCACCAAAGTTTGAGGCAGGCGCGGGTCGCGGGAGTGCGACCGAGCGTTCTTATTGGATATTTTAAGGATACTCCTACTCACGCCTAACAATCAACCAATCAGAGTAATTTTTTATATGTGTATTTAGACTGATGAGTGGTACGCTTCGAGCGTCATGAATGCAGAATCTAGGGTGTGATCTGTGTTGGTAATGATATGGATAACAAACATCGAAATCATATACATTTAGGGATGGGAAACAGTTGGCGCTTTTATATGGACAGGCGGTGTACTCTAATCTAAACGATGTTGATTAAACATCTTTGCATACCATTCGATGTAGTTCCATATCAATTGAAAAAAAAAACGAGACGCAGCGCTTTGCGCATTTTCCCTTTCACTTAGTTGTATCCGTCATACGATAAGGTAATGATAAGATAGTAGCAAAGTTTGAACGGGCAGAATTAAAATGGAGCCCGGGAATCCGGCCGGTTTTAATTGAAATATTTATAATTGCGCAGGCTTTCAAATCTTTAATATAGCGGCGATGAAATATGAATACAGAGCTCTCCTAACGCAATTATTGTTTTTGCTTCTCGGATGAGTTTAATGGAATCCGAGAATAGAGATATTTCGATATCATTTTATTGTAGGTTAATTCTTTATGAGGTGGGATGGCGGAAAAATGATTGCATCTTAGAGAGCTTTCGTAAAAGGTATATTTCGAATAAGTTTACCATTTTATTTGCGGTCTTAAGTACTTATCTTTTTTTTATGTGACGAACAATTTGCTCGCCTTACGCGTAGTTTCCATTGAAGCGGAGCGGAGCGGTGAAAAGAGGTGGATGTATCCCACAAATCACACCCTAGGTTCTGCAATCAGGACGCTCGAAGCGCACCACGCATCAGTCTAAATACACTTATAAGTAATTACTCTGATTGGTTGATTATTAGGCACGAGTAGGCGTAACCTTGAGATAGCCAATGAGACCGCTTGCTCGCACTCCCCGCGACCCGCGCCTTCCTCAAACTTTGGTGGCTTTTTGTAGGAACAACGAGGTATCTAGTGTGATCTGTGGTGTATTCACTGTAGTGGAGACGAGCTGTGGACTTATCCCGTAACTCTGAAAGCGATAGCGAGAGTTGCGCGAGCGGGACCGCGCATAGTGCGACTAAGTTGGTACGAGCGAGACGGCATGCTCTCGCAATCGGAATCACGAACGTTTCAAAGTTAAAGGATAAGCCCGCTGTACGGAGCAGAGTGGAGCCATGTAGCGGAAACGAGCAGGGTTGTTATTTTGAAATTGATCTTAGTGAACTCCGCTCCATTTCACTCGCTCATATCGCTATAGTCCGCCTCGGCTGTATTATCTAAGCTGTACTCACATAATTATATATGGCCGCTGTGCCCCTTCTATCGCAACATCTTTATTTAGTTTGACTAAGTCATAGTCTAAGTCAAGCAAAGTAAGTAACGGTCACGCCCAAGTCATGCCCCAGCAAAGTGGTGGAGGCTTTACTTAAGGTTTCTATGAAGTTTTGGAAATAGCACGAAAAGAAGTCACGTTTCACGACAATATACTGTTCACTCGTGCATCTTCCCAAGCACTTAATGAAAAAAAATCCACTGTTTTTACAAATTAGCACTCGAAATAACGCAAGTTTTGGAAAATAATACAATGACGCGACATTTTTTCACGTTCCCGCCAAAACTCGGATAGACTTGGGCTAGTTCGGCGCAGGACGGATGACAATGATATAGACTATTTATGGGAGCTAACCAGTGTTTGTAGTGGTAGGGCTCTCTTGCAGAGTCCGCCTGGGGAAGTATCACACCTTTGCCAGTTATTCAACCGCCAACCAGTAGGATGCAAGCATTAATCCGGATTGAAGGGCAATGTTTCCAGTGCAATCACTGGGCATACAGAGATTTTACATCTAACATCTCAGGGTGACGAGCGCAGTTCTTTGCCGCGCATAGTTTTGTACTGTTGAAGTTCAAAATTCTGGGTTGCACTGAACTGTTATGGGCAAGCGTGACGCCTAACATCAGTGAGCGATTTGCTCGTCTCGTCACCGAGTAACATAAAAAAAAAATATATATTCCGATCTAAGCTGTGCTGCAGCAGTGTGTCGGTTTTTGGCAGACCAGCTCTTTGAGTGAGTCAATGGTCATTTGCAGTTTAAAAATCAGAGATTGAAACTAGATTGTTACAGCTTGACTTGCACATTTCTACTTTATTTACGGCTGAGAAAGCACGTTTTACGAAATTTAACACAAATTTAATTCCACCACATTTTCTATTGTTTATCAAATTTTAACTCCAAAGACCTCTTTTGATCCTCAGCAGGGTTCCGAGGGTTTGCGATAGAGCTTACTGCGCACTCATCTGGCCCTCTCGAGGGTGGAAATCACATCGTCAAACACACCCGGCGATCGTAGAGTTTAGACAATGGAGAATAGCGTTGTTGGCTACGAATAATAATAGTTTGTACTTAGGATTTCAAATTAGTTTTATGTATGCATTGTTTTAGATATTCGTGGTTGCTTACTACATTTAAATATAGTATAATATAATATAGTAAATGTAATGACGCCAGCTTTTTAGGCACCATACCCGTAGACAGCGACCTAAATGCGGTTTTTTATTTGTAGATATTTTAGATTTAATTTATTTATTTTAATTTCGTTTCTAGTTTTAGTTTGTACATTTAAGTTTAGATTATAATGTATATAGTAAATATAATAATGTGATAAATGTATTGTTAGGTGTCATAATTGAAATCGGTTATTACATTTGAATTTTATACTAAAAAAAAAATTTGAAAAAGTGCGAACGAGACAGCTGAATCAGAGGAACCGGCCCTAAGTATCCAAGCCTACAGGAGCTACAGAAGGCTAACTCCACAAAGTTCGCGGCTATGTACAAGATCTCAAGTCTTAGTGTAAGGCTGAGCACACACGGCTCCATCCGGCGACATGATCCGCCTCAAGTATTGTGTCCACACAATATAAGCGCAAATAAACCGGATCCGACGAGCTTGGAGGATGTGGCCGGTGCTTGTAGACGGGCGATTATTGATGTAACTTCTATTGTGTTAACAGACCAACGCCCAGACTCCACCAAAGCGGAGATGTGCGAAGCGGAGAGGATAGAAGATTTTACTATGAAAACTGACGTGGTTTTGATACATTTTGTTTTAATAAAACGGGAATACTCACGTTAAATTGAGTCGGTTATTCCGACTATAGTTTCGATCACATTCGGTGACCTTTATCAAGGAATGCTCAGCCAGACCCGCGCGCGACCTCGTCTTAAAGGTCACCGAATGTGATCGAAACTATAGTCGGAATAACCGACTCAATTTAACGTGAGTATTCCCGTTTTATTAAAACAAAAGGATAGAAGATGCTTAACAGCTAGGGTGGATCCACAGAAGCTGTGCAGAGATGCGTAGATATTGGCTAGAGCGGAGCTGAGCTGCGTGCGGCGCTTTACTAGCGAGAGTTGAGTAGCTAGGCACGGCGGGCGCGCTACGTGACGTGGAGGAACTAGCGCGGGGCATGTTAGACTGCGCTTTCCTCCGGCATTGCTGCGAGAGGCATGTACCAGTACCAATGCCGGTAAGAAAGTACTAGATTACAATCGCAACATTGACATCTCATTAATTTTCTAAATCTAATCTTAATTTAATTTTGACATAATGTAATATTTTGAAATAATTTTATTTTATTTAATTTTTTTGGAATTTTGAATTCTTATATAATTTGTGTTTTTATTTTCTTGTATGGGTAAAATTTAACCTGAAATAAATGATTTTGAATTTGGTGCTGTTCGCCGTCGCCAGCTTGCGATGCAGAGCGCACATCTCTGTTTTATTCGTGCTAAGTAAATATGAGACATCTCCTCTCCTCTCTGCTAAGCCGTATCTACTGAAGCTAAGCCACAGATAAGCGGAAAGAAGATAACTAAGTAAATAGCGAAATCCTATTGGTTGTTTCTAACACATCTCTCCTACGTCTCGTCTCCACTTGGTGAAGTCTTGGCCTACGGTACTTTATTCGGTTTAACTTGATTTATGCCGAATACCTACATAATATAAGGTTAGTTAGATTTTTAATTAGTTTTTTCTTTATTTACGTCAAATAGCTAAATAAGGTTACCTATTTTTTGTCGTTCTATTTTGACTTAGCCCTCCCAAATACCTACAATAATAATAACAAATGATCCTAACTAATATTAAAATTCAGAGGAATATAGCCGCAGTAGTCTCGGGACCAATAAAGCTCCGAGGTCTAAAAATGAATACATTTGTCTCGAGGAAAAAACTTCGCTTACGCGATTCAGAACTCCCTACATGACAACTAAAAACGTAACTTTGTCTCTGTCTGGATGTTTATCGCGTTATCACGGCTAAGCGGCTGAACGGATCTTGATAAAATTTGAAAAGGAGTTACTGTATATCACAAAGTCGGACATAGAATACTTTATTTCCACGCGAACGAAGTCGCGGGTAGCAAACAACTAGTACCTTACAAGGTTAGTTACTATACGATTTCTACTTATGCTCATTTGGCGTAGAACAAAACTTTTACCAAAAATACCATTTTATGCAAATACACTCTGTTGCTTGAAAGGGTTGCTGTTGCTATTTTTGGCCTATTTTTTTAATCTCAACAGTTAGTCTATACACGGCAAAGACATACGAAATATACATACAATACATGTCAAATATGTTCATGCCCAGTATGAAATATATCCCTTAAATCCAGAACACAGTTATTGCGACTTTCGTGCCATGATTCGCAAGAAAGTCGCATCCCTACGGCACGGGTGCGAGGCGTTCGCAACGCCATCCTGCAAACGATTGTTGCTCGCATGAACTGTCCCATCCAGAATAGCAGAAGTTATGAATGAATGTAATAATAATTTAATAAAAAACCTTACAATAACTTTAACTTGATTTTTGCTAAATTTATTTTAATTTATTTACTATTTAATGTTATTTAAGTTATTGATATTGAATATAAATAAATACGCGCCTTATAACTTTAATAATTAAATTTTGATGTGATTTTGGTGTGTAGTTGACCGGGCGAAGCGAAGGTCTCAGAGTTTACTGGGACAAATCGGCATTTGTATGTATGTTTGTCCGATGATAACTTGATGATCCGATCTTCATGAAATTTTGTAAGCAAGTAGTTCATTTCAGTACAATTTTTAAGTTCGAATATGAGCTGAATCGGTCCAGGGGTTGTGAAGATATAGTGGTCGCGAGGTCTCAGTTCGGCGCGAACTTAGTGTTATATTAGTTGACTTTATTCTGTGTGTTGTCTATGGATTATTTTTATCTGTAACAAAATTGAAATTGCATTGAATTGCACACTAAGTACAGCTTAGTGGTTGAATAGCTGCCAAAAAGGTGGTACTTCCAAAGGGTGGTCCTACAAAACCTGACAAACAAAATTTCACTTAATAAAGACAAACTATTTCCAAAATAAAATGTCCCGTCTACAACAGTACGAAAATAGTGCCTTTCAGTCTGATGACACATTTTCGAGCACACTCGCCGCGCAACACAAAGTGAGATTAAGCCAGATTCAGCTACTGCTAGTATGTATAAGCCTTTATAAAAGGTGTCAGACTACATTTCACTAAAATGAGTGATGATGACTATATAATTTTATATAATAATCACTCACATAGTTATAATACTACTATAATAATGATTATACTATGAAAACTGCTGACGTGGTTTTGATACATTTACTGTTATTTTAATACACAAACAATCATTGTTATTTTTTGTTTTAATAAAACGGGAATACTCACGTTAAATTGAGTCGGTTATTCCAACTATAGTTTCGATCACATTCGGTGTTCTTTATCAAGGCATGCTAAGCGAAAAATGCGCGCCGACGCGCCGCAGCCCGCAGTGCAAGGCAAGACGAGGTCTGATGATTCTCATGAGTTTTCCCTGGAACACTTTGAACGAACGAACGAACTTTTTTTCCCGATCGACAACAGTGTGGACGAAGCGGGAAGTACCCGATTGATTTTTAAATAATAAAGCCTTGTCCGGTACAAGAAAAAAATAATACATTGGAAAATAAAGTCTGTTTGTAACCTTTTACTACCATAAGGTGCAACGTTTCGCTCATCGCGCGAAATCCAAATTTTCTGGCGTTTTTTGTCAATTATAGCTGAATTACTTATCGTAGGTTCATGAAAACTAATTTTGCGATAATAAATAGATTGTTCCAAGAAATTACACCAACCAAAAATTCAAGTTGAAAGCTAGTACAAGTATATTTCTCACTAAACCAAAAACCAAGATGAAAATCAGCTTATTGAGACTTGTAGCTAAACCAATGTTATGTAATATCGTATATCGTAATAACGTAATATCTTAAAACAACTTATTTATTGGCGCAAAATTAGTTTCATTAAATCCACATGAGTAATTAAGCTGTAATTGACAAAAAACTTCAATAAATTCAAATTTCGCGCGATGAGCGAAACGTTGCAATCGATTGTAAGTTAAAAGAACAAGTAAATTTTAGAAACTAAACCTAAACCTGGAATGCAAAGCCTTAAGCCTCTTCTGCATTAAAACCTTAAAAATAAAAAAAACGTGAATGCACATTCCCGCCAACTTAGAAACTAGTGACCCAACTTCTTGCGTTCGCTTCGCAACTTGCCGCCTGTCGTGAAACTTGCGGCCGCTTCGCCGTGAAACGACAGTTTGTACACGATTCTGCGGTGTCACGAAAGTATCTTGCCTTATACCGCTTCTGGATTTCTTGGGGCAGTTGCTCTACTCGTATTTTTTTTAAGAATGTCTTCTATGCGACCTTTTAACGTGAAAACGTTTTTTAAAAGGCTTTAAATCCCGCAAGAGTTAGCGATGAAACGCTTTTGCTGTCGCCAAAAGTTTTAACATCGCGTGACTCAAGTGTAGTATCGACGCCAAGTATTGTATATATTCTGAAAATAGATCACTAATAAAATGTGATTAAGTATGTAATTACATTCTTTATTGACAATAAATAACATTGAATATCAATACAATCTAAACTTAAATAAAAGAGTTAAAATTACAACCAAAATTATTATAAATTAATTATAGATAAAAAACAGAGATAACAACTTAGTGACAGCTCTACTTAATTTTTTTTCTCTAATGTTTTCGCTCCACACAAAGTGTATTTAGAGTTTTTGGCGGGAACGTGAAGAATTCATGTCGCGTCATTTTATTATTTCCCAAAACTTGTGTTATTTCGAGTGTCAATGTGTGAAAACGATGAATTTTTACCCGTTAAGTGTTCGTGAACATGCACGAGTGTTGGTGAATGGTATAATGTCGTGAAACGTGAATTTTCGTGTTGTTTCCAAAACTCCATAAAAGGCTCTAGTAAAGTCTCCACCACTTTACTAGGGCATGACGTGGACTTGACCGTGAGTTACCTTGCTTGACTTAGACTATGTCTGAGACTTATTTTAATTGTGAAATATTTGACTTCACTTGAGATAATATTATAATACTTGACACTGGCTAAATTCACAACGTGTGGAGCCAATACATAAGAAAAAAAATGAGGGTTTATATATATTTTCTATTGTAAGAAAGTAAAATGCGACCTCGAACTTCTCTTAAATATAATTTAAATAAAAATGCTTGAAGAAATTTTACAATGAAATGTGCATCTTATCTTAATTATGGACGGAGCAAATACATAATTTTAATAAGTAGAACTCTGTAGGACGGATATAGGATACTTTATAACATGGAAAACGAGAAAATCGGTATAGCTTGTTTAGTAAGTTAGCAATTTTTTTTCATAGTGCCCTATGAAAACTTTGTTTCTGTAAACTTCAGCGTTCTGGCAAAGAAATGAGAACAACATCTTATCAAACCTTTTTTAGGTCATACACAGTGTGACCTATGTGTGTGCTGTATGTGCATTCAGCCAAAACTTCCATCATCAAAACCCACCAAGCCTTTCATAATATGTCAAAGCAAAGCCACTTCCACTGCGTCCTCAAGCAGGTGCGAATCGAACACGATTTAGCCATCAGCGTGGCGTCGTCAGTCAGCCCCCAAGGGGGGCGTACCCCCTACCCACTTGTCTCGCTTGAAATTGAATAGGACTTGTTGTGTTGCCAGACAGCAAATTTTTCTACAATATTAGGCTAATTCAGAAAGACAAAAATCTCTTGTTCAGGATTTATCTATAATTTTTCAATTAGTTTATTTGACTAGTTTTGTTGACTTTGACATATTTGCTATTACTTGCATTTACAACTTGCTTTATTATTTGCTTATTACTTACTTGGTTTACATATTATAAAATGCTTCGGATTATTTACTGCATAAAGCTAGTTGTTTACTTCTAATCTGGTAGGAGATATTTTAGTATAATTTAAAAGAAGATTGATGATTGATTGATTTAGGTTTTTTTTATTTATTTTTATTTATTTAAAAGTTCTAGTTCTAGTAGTAGGTAGTAGAGTGACCATCTACGACGGGGCACGTTTTCCCAGAAAAAAACATTGCACAATTCTGAAAGACATCCAAATTGTATCTGTCCAGAAACACCATCCGCGCAGTCTAAGCGCATGTATCTTGAAGTCCATATTCAAAATAGCAAAGGCTAGATGGCTAGATCTTCGATGGTACTCCAACTATTACCTGGCAACACAGTCCCGTTTAAAACGGAGTTGGAGTTGCAGTCGAGTGCGCGCAATTCGGCGACGGGAGTGGGTTGCCTTACTACGAAGATAATGCGGTGGACGCTTCCGATCGATATCCATGCTGTTTTTGTAACACAGTTTTTATATGCATTGAAGACTGAAATATTCATCGCTAGTAGCGCCCCGCGGATTTCTCCGTTACCCTACTGGAACCGAATTCATTTCCGAGATAAAAACCTGTGTGTTATTCCAGATTATAAGCTATCACATTGAAATCCGTTCAGCTGTTAGGAACTTGGGTAGGAAAAAACATACTCACACAAACAATCGCATTTTAAATATTAATGTGATTATTTAATGAAGAACTTTATAGAACATTAGCTGCGCCCCGCGATTTCATCCGCTATTCTACAAAATCCGAATATTTTTCCGGGATAAAAAATAGCCTATGTGTTAATCCAGAGTGTGAGCTACCTCCATGCCAAATTTCATTTAAAACCGTTCAGCCGTTACAGAGGTGAACTGGAACAAACACACTTGCATACTTACACACTTACAAACTATCGCATTTATAATATTAGTGTGACTACTACACCACATTATACTTTATTCTACACTACTACTACTATACTATTTTTACTTTAATACTTTTTTTTGTGGTGTGATATTTATTATTATTATTTGACATTATTTTGTGTAGCTTTGGATGTACATCTGAAATGAATTATCGATTGATAATTTGATTAATCAACTACGTATGAAACGTTGGTAACTATTTTCAAAATAGCTAACAATAAGATGTAACTCTGAATAATAATCTAGCTTCAAGAAGTGTTATATACATTTCTGAAGCTCTATTTACGTTAATTTAATAATATCAAATTTTCGGGGTAAATCAGATTTCATTCTACATTATTTTCTCCACTAAATTCATTATCCATTTACGGTTTTGCAGGCAATTGTTTTAATCCGATACCGAGCGTGGCCCGATGTGGAATGAAATAATTTAATAGCCCCCCTGCCCCCCATCCCGGATTCAAGATGGCGGCGGGGCGGAGCGAGGGGTGGGGCCAGCCGCCTCATTTGAATTTCGAACGCGAGCTTCCCGAACGTGTGTTCGAACTTCGAAACGGTTTTCGGCCAATTAATTTTGGCATAATTCGGTTGCATTCTGTCTGTTCCGAGCTTTATTGTTAGTATCGGCTACATATGTTAGTATGTATGTGTATGTTATGTTAGTGGCAAGAATAATTTAAATGGATTTAAATTTTATGTTGGAATAAACTTTTTGCTTCCGAGAAGATATTACGGTACACGATTGGGGTAACTTTTTATTTCAGAATGTTTTTATCATAAATTTTTCAATGGATTGAAAAACTTTATATTTAAAAAAAGCATTTTACTAGGTTATGCGTCAAAAACTAAATATTTAGTAGAATCAGGTTAAATCGACTGCTAATTGACTTGCAACTATAACGTGGTTCTTAATATTTACTTTTATGGAAAAAAGACAGATTCGGTATGTAGGTACTTTTATATCAGCAATTCATTCAATCGTTAAAGACAATGAATCTACGGCGCGTAGAGGGGAGCCGTAGCACAGCGCTACTGCACCGTAGCGGGTCTACGTCGACTACGCAATTGGTAGACCGGCAAATTACCACTACTCATAAAAAGTTCTACTTTCCTAGTATTATATACATATACATATGTATTACCATTTAATAAGCTCTTTTTTTCTTTGATAGCCTATGTGTTAATTCAGGGTAAAAGCTACCTCCATATCAAAATTCATTCAAATCCGTTCAGTCGTTACCGAGTTGAACGGGAACAAACACATTTACAAACTTACCTACGTACATACATATTTACACACTTACACAAACTTTCTTCCCAAGAAGAGGACCGGTGGATGCAAGTGGCACTTTTTCGGTCGGTGTGGCTCTCTAAGGGGGAGGCCTATGTTCAGCAGTAGACGTCTTCTGGCTGATGATGATGATAATGACACAAACTTTCGCATTTATAATATCAGTGTGACTGCAGATAAAAACAGCTCAGGTCACAATCTGTACACAGGGTACCCAAAAGGCCGGCGAAATAATTTTCAATTTTCAAAATTATAAAATTCATTACTATTCATTACCATTGTACTGGCTGGAACAAACATAAATCAACATAAAACCTAATTTAAAAAAATAGAAGGATCCTTACTAATATTATAAATGCGATTGTAATGTATCTCTGTATGGGTGTTCGTCGCGTTATCACGGCTAAACGCTAGGCTACTTTTTTTGAGGTCTACGCCAATGATGTCGCGGGTAACAAAGCAGTAAATAAAGCAACTAAGAATTCAAATTACCAAACTCATTAATGTGTCGATATAAGTACTATAGCTACACTCAGCCTCCTTTCTAAAAAAAAAGATGAAAATAATCCCTCAAAGGCAGTAGGCGTCCGCCGATCACCACCATCAGCCATTGTGACAAACATTTCAAATCGTCGCGAGGTCTTCGCGCTCTCGAAAGGTAATCCTTCAGGGGCATTGTTGGCGCGAAGACATGGCATTAATCCTGCCTTTTGAAGACAAGAGATATCCATCAATTGTCAACATTGGACGGGGGAGCCACCCCGTCCTACCTCCCCTAGCTCCCTACCCAGCTACCCACACAGGGAAATGTGGCAAAGATTGGAAGCAGATATCGATGTGCCGGACGCGCGCTGTTATCTTGTTTCGTACCTACTGTTTGAATCTTTTATTTTATCACTAGCTGCCGCGGTTTCACCCGCTATTCTACAGAAAAAGAATATTGTCCCGGAATAAAAAATAGGCTATGTGTTAATCCAGGGCATAAGCTACTTCCATACCAAATTTAATTCAAATCCGTTCAGCCGGGACGGGTAGACCGGGAACAAACACACTTACATACTTACCTACTTATACACAAACTTTCGCATTCATAATATAAGTGTGATAGACTACATTCCTTACTTTATTTAATGTGTTTAATGTGTATTTTGAAGGCAATAGGTATCTTATCTTATTTCAATTAATGTTATATTTCTTATTTTATTTTTATTGTTTGACCTTTATCTGTAATTTAACATATTTTGATTTGATTTTATTAAATTTACGTACATTTGACATTTGTTTTGCATGTTTTAATTCTAATTAGCGTAATTCGTGGTCGATGCTAATTAAATAAATAAATAGGTTAATACTTACTTACCTATGCCTACCGCAGCAAAGATAAGTAAAAAATAATCTCTTCTGTGATGCCTCTTATGAAAGTTTTGGAGCAGCACCAACTATAATATAAAAAAATCCCCCAGAACCCTTCTGCGTTCCCCGACTCGCTAGTCTCTGCCCTCTACAGCTATAGCGAGTGGGGCTAGTGATTGTCAAAATTTGTCGTCCTAGGAACAAAGCGTTATTTACCGAGCTCCAGCCTTTGTGTCGGCATTACGCCACTCCACATAATATTGTGAAACTTCTCGATGTTGTTTCCTGGAGACTGGCTGTGGCTTTACGGGGTTTTTATTATTAATCTAAAGAGTATAGAAACTCTTTCTTTAGTAACCTCTCCACTATGCTCCCTTTACTTAAAAAAGTTAGCCATTTCACATAGCGTGGTTCGGGTCACACATGGGTTTTTACCTGACTACGCGAAGCAAACGGAGGGTTATGACTTTGACCGATATATATGTATGTATGTTCATCTGTTCCCTCATAACTTCTAAACTACTTAGGTATCCTAGAATTTTGGCGGGAACGTGAAGAAGTCATATCGCGACATTGTATTATTTTCCAAAGTTTGTGGTTTTTCGAGCGTTAATGTGTAAAAATGGTTGAAATTTTTTAATGACAGAGTTACTTTCGCATTTATATTAGTAGATATTGTCTTCATCGTCCGCCTGTTATAGTCTGTGATATTAAATTGAATATGGCGCCCCCTAGAGGACATAAGACAAGGACTAAAAAATAGTTTTAATGATGCCTTGTTGGTTATCAAATGAAAGGGCATAATTAGCACATTTCAAAAATATTTATTATTAGCTGTTGCTCGCGGCTTTACATGCACGCACCCGATAAAACTAAAGCTCACGTAAGGACGTAGTCGGGTCTTAGTTTTTCAACATAAGTTTATATTACTTGTTCTGAATTGCGGCCACCCCACAGCACAATGAAATGTGTGAATATTTTGTATACCTGTTTATAGAATTCCTTTATGTCCTTTATGTCATCATCAGCCAGAAGATGTCAACTGCTGAACAAATGCCTCCCCCTTAAAAAAGGGGTGGGTTGCCATAATAAATATAATATTTGGTCAACTTGATACTAACGAAATACCACTGATTTCTATTTTACTAGACATTTTATAGACTTCAGTACGAAAAACATAAAAAGAGTGTGATGCCAAAATGAAAGTCGGCGCAGGAGAAGAAAAAAAAGGTTTTTTTTTTCTCTTGTGCCAAATTAAAAAATGAAGTCATAGCGCGTCACTAGATTATTTTACAAAACTTGTGTTATTTCGTTGATTTTAATTCATTAAGTGGTCGTGATCGTGCACCAGGGTTGGTGAACACTATAATGTCGTGAAACGTGACTCTTCGTGTTGTATCCTAAGCTCCATATAAACCTCCAGTAAAGTCTCCACCACTTTACTGGGGCATGAACTTGACCGCGACTAACTTTGCTTGACTTACCCCCGAATACTGAAACGTTTGTTAACTTTGACGACAGATTAAGTCTATTGCTGACTTTGCTTTGGTTGCTTAGTGCCAGACAATGGCAGTATTAGAATTAATCTGTTGTTAAAGTTAACGAACGTTTCAGTATTCGGAGGTTAGGCTATGACTGAGACTTATTTTAATTGTGAAATATTTGACTTCACTTGAAATATTACAATCATAGTAGAATACTCGACACTGGCTAAGTACACAATGTGTGGAGCCAAAACATAAGATAAAAAAAAAACTATCTACGAACCGTACTCTAAGTTCTTTCTTCTTGCCTTAACCCAAATCACATCTGACGAGCCAACATTATCGTTGACATCGTTATTGGAATATTTAGTAGTTATGTTGTCCGGACGGTATTTGTCCCTCGGACGTATATTGACTCGTCCAATAAGCGTACAGTCCGCGCGCCTTTTGTTGGAAAGTCGTTGGAGAAGTATGGAAATGGCTTTCGTAACGGACTCTCTTGAAGGATTTTTTTTTTCCTATAGCCAGTTTGGCAGATTATGACGACTGAGATGTCGTTGATTTCCTTCACAGACATAATTATAATAAGCAAGCTCTGTATTAGGACGCATCTATCTACCTAATACTAGCTCGCTCGCTTGCACAATCAACATTTTTATATATTTAAAATTACTGGGGGTGTAGATAATAAATGTTAAGGTGCAACGTTTCGATCATCGCGTGAAATTCAAATTTTCTTGCGTTTTTTGTCAATTACAGTTTAATTACTCACCGTGGATTTATTGAAACCAATTTTGCGACAATAAATAAGTTGTTTTAAGAAATTACTGGTAAAATTATCACGTAGATAACATTGGTTTAGCTACAAATCGCAATAAGCTGATTTTCATCTTGGTTTTTGGTTTAGTGAGAAATGTACTTATATTAGCTTTCAACTTGAATTTTTGGTTAGTGTAATTTCTTGGAACAATCTATTTATTATCGCAAAATTAGTTTTCATGAACCTACGATGAGTAATTAAGCTGTAATTGGCAAAAAACGCAAGAAAATTTGAATTTCGCGGGCTGAGCGAAACGTTGCACCTTAACACGTTTCGTTATTTGATTGACTTTGATTTTAACTGACATCGTAGGTATGATTCGATTATTTATATACATGGAACTACTTTTGACTTTGACATGATATATTTTTGTCATTTTTAGTATTTAATGTATTTGTTTGATTATGATTTTATTTTAATAAAACGGGAATACTCCCGTTAAATTGTGTCGGTTGTTTCGACCGCGTGACGCGCGCGCGGCCACGTCTTACTTTGCTTTTATATATTACTTATATGTGTTTGAATGAAGCGTTTTCCAAAAAAAATAAAGTAGTTCTAAAATACTTACTAGATGGCGTAACAAACCTATCGTTTTACCTGTCATTGTCATTTCTGTCGAAATGTTTTATGTTTATTTCTTAAATCGTAAATTTTGGCTCCACACGTTGTGTATTTAGCCAGTGTCAACTACTGTAATATTTCAAATGAAGTCAAATACATGGTTACGTTAATTGAAATTGTCTAAATACACATGTCGAGCCAAAAAACACGAGAAAAAAAAAGACACACGTACATTTTTTTGTCTTTCATGTCTTGTCAGTGACAGAAAAAACTCAAGGCCATCTATTGGGTACTTTTATAACAAGGATTTCTTTATTTTTTGGAAAACGCCTCATTGTGAAAGTTTGCTGCTAAGCCATGTACCAGCCGATCTTGATAATATATGGAGACGAAATGTCCCGAACTGACACCTCTGGACAACCTCTTGACCGATTTTGCTCATATACGAAATTCTAGTTAAGAATTGAATGCTGAATGTTTTTGCCAAATATTATTAAAATCGGCCGGTAAATAGCACCGCAGCAGACTTCCCCCGCTTTTTGAGGAGAGGGGTATTCTCCTCAAAAAGCAGAGGAAGTCTCAAATCCAATCCCAAACCGCCGACGACATTTTTTTTATTTTGTTTGTGCAATAAAGTTTGTGTTCGCGAGGTCTACCGTTCGCAGAACTACTATTTTATTAGCTTCAATTTAAAATCTTGTAAAATTGGGCGTTTTCCACACTCCGAAACCCTAGCGGTCTTCTTATCCCCGCAAATTCCTCCGCGTGATTAAATGAGCCGCCGGCCATCGCTATATTGCTATCCCGCGACTACACGCGCTAATGTACCCCCTTTGGACCCTCTTTGCCCCCTTTTGTGTCCCCCTGGCCCCCTACATAGTGGACATGGATGTCCCAACGTGCTGGGAATCTTGACTGCGTCTTTTGTTTTGCTATTGTTTAGGTTGTATGATGTTCTTTTGTTCTTGTTAAGAACCCTTTGGATGTTTGATGTATATATATGTGTATTTATATATATATATATATATAATATTTTTTTTATTGTCTAAATTTTATATTGTTGATTTTCTGTTTTTATTTAAAATGTTTTTAGTAAGTTTTAATGTAGAGTAAGTAACGTTTTGATGAAAATTATACTGTAAAGTTGCTTATTTTTGTAAATAAAGGATTTAATTGAATTGATTTTTTATTAGACTTGTATACCTTATTTAATTTTTTTGGGAAACTAAAAATATAAAACTATATTTATAATAACTTTATTTCTACCTATCAGAAAGCCATTCCATTGTTGGTATGGAATAGACAGTCGCATAGCTACCTCATAAGGGCCGGCTATCCCGATTCTTGTTTAAATTCGCACGTTTGCAACATATTTTGAATATAACAATTACAGAGGTAATTAAACAGAAATTGATCATGGACACATCTTTACATAGCCAATGCTTTATAGCAATTTTCATGTTATTATTATTTATTATGGCGAAGGAGAAGGAAAAATCTCGTTTTTTTTTTTTCCTTGCCCTTTAGTTTACATACCCTCGAATACTGAAACGTTTGTTAACTTTGACAACAGATTAATTCTAATACTGCCTTTGTCTGACGCTAAGCAAATGGCAATAGACAGCAATAGACTTAATCTGTCGTCAAAGTTAACAAACGTTTCAGTATTCGGGGGTTAGTATGTTAGGGTATTCGGCAGGAAACCATTCAGCGTACAAGCTTTTGCGGATATCACATGTTTTTTAAATCTTTTGTGCATAGTCCGCAGTTACACTTACAACTCTAGCGCCAAAACCAATCGTCGAGTGGAGGCTAGTGGGGGTGGTCATTGCCACCCCCATTAACCCTCTAAATTCATTACCGTCGTCGCGACAAATTGCTTTTGGGAAAAAATATTTCTTTTGGACCGACACAATCACCAGTGTCTGAAGGACGCTGTGCTAATAAAAGATGTTGATTAGAAATCATATGAGGAAGTATATGCTGGATGTGTCGTAATGAATGGGTAGCCCGTTGTGAGGGGGAATCAAGAAAAATTAAAAAAAAATCAAACTTTTCGAGTTTTTAGTAATTACATATATTTCATTGAAAAAGATTTAGAAAATGTTCAATAACTTGAAAACCGTACTTTACTGCATACTAATTTTAATTATCTGAACAGTTAAGGGTTATCCTTTAATTACTACACATTCTGTTTAAAAATAGAACTGATTTTATTATTATGTATATAGATAGATAGATAGATAGGATAACTCTTGATAACTAATTATAACTCTTTATTGTTCACACCAGAAATTACATACATAATACAAAAATCCACTTAAAACTATTGGCGGCCTTATCGCTTAAAGCGATTTCTTTGATATTAGTTAGAATAGGATAAGGATCCTTACTTATATCATAATAACTTAAAGGCAAAAACCTTGCAAATTATCTTTCTCGGCTCTATAATAATAGGGAGAATTATATGGCTAAAGGTCATTATTTTTGGTTAATTGTGTCAAAAAAGGAGCCTAAAAACTATTAGACTTCAACAAAAAAAAACCAGTATTCACAGCGATGCAAATATTTTAGAAAGACAAAGTACCTAGTGACTGCGGCCGCCGGAACATTTTTCTGAGTAACAAAGCGAATATTGGAGAGGCTCCACAAAGGCCACGAGCTGGGGTTTGTAGGGATGTCCCCAGGGAAAAAATATCGATGTAGAAAACACGTGAAAAACAATTTCAATATCAAACTAAACTAGACTACTTAGAAGAAATTAAAATGTAGTTGATTATATCAGGCATGTTTTTTTTCTAACAAGTACCTATTATTTGTTAAGGAAAACAAAAACCCGATTGCAAAAATGTAACTTAGGTTAGGACACTCCGAAAAAACGACTTGGAGAAATTTTCGTATTTTTTTATATTTAAAAAAAAAACATAGTAAGTAACTGTAAGTGCTCTGCAGTAGAGTAATATTTTTATTTAATAATTATGCGCAATGATAAATGTGCAACGAGTAAAATACATCCTATCGAGTTACCAATTTTCTTTCCTATCGTGTAATCAATTCTTTAGACAATATCTTTAAGTGTATCGTGTATTTTATGTAAGAACGTTATTTGATATTGTAGTCGATTCCCGCTAAACCAAACTTAGTGCTATTGCTGTCTTTTACTAATAGAAACACAAGAAAAAGATAGCATGCATTTTAGTTCTGTCAAACGAGTTTACAAATGTACACTCGGTACCCGCTATACGGTCTCGTCTAAGTTTGTATGGAGAACTTAGATCTGACTAATTCACTATAATTCATGTCATCTCTATCATGTGTTTCTATTTAGTAAAAGACAGCGATAGCTTAATTACGTTCAGAGAGTGCACGGTGGAATTGCGGCCAGTAAATACCTAAAATATTTCATCTAGCTAACCATTTTTCTCCACTTCGCCTCGGTGACTCGCCTCGATAAAAATATTTGTTTATTCATCGACATCCCTTACCCCATCCCTGTCAACTGACTCAGCTACACCCAAGAGCCCTATACTTACCTACATACATGTAATTGTCCGTAAGGACATTTTTCTTTGAGGTTACTCTCTATTATACGCTCAAGTCAAATAGTAGGTACATTACCACAAAGGTGTACGACATCAAAGGCGCCTTAATTGTTCCTCAAATTATTATGAATTTGACAAAGTCAAAGGGCAATGGGTGTAATTATTGCAGTGGGTCGGCTTTCTTCGGAATGTTACGTGAAACGTAGTAGATACTTAGATACGAGGAACTAAGAGGTTTCAGGATTATTTCTAAGAGCATTAACTCATGTAGGATATAAATAATTTTCTTTAATACTACACTTTCTCGGAAAGTACCTTAGTACTTTTTTAAATGATGGCGAATGTCATTACTGGCGTACAAATATGCGAAAAAGTATAATTATATAAGAAAATCCATTATTATTGTGCTGAGCGGGCAGAAAAAGTATAGTTATATAAAAAAACCATTCTTAAGAGCTGTATTTTATTCCAAATGTTGGTATTTTTTTATTTTTCTGTAGGTCTGTAATAATGCCAAAAAACAGAAAGTGTTTATCTCCAAGTTCGAAAAATAGTACTGGCCTTTTCTAAACATTATATTTAAAAAAAGAAAATGTGGATGCGGGGATTGCTTGATAAATCTACATTTTCAACTTTTTTTGTATTTTATTTTTCCTCGTATATATAGTAAGTATAAAGCACTATATCACTCGAAAGAAAATGGGATTACTAACGACAGACAGACAGACGAAAAGGCGGTCAACGAAGTGATCCTACATGGGTTTCTTTTTCCTTTTGAGGTATGGTACAATAACCCTAAAAAATGGTATAACTGCGAAGAAACTCATTAAATTGAAACACTAACCCTAATTAGTATTATAAATGCGAATGTAACTGTCTCTCTGTCTAGGTGTTTGTCGCGTTATCACGGCAAACCCTGGAATACTGAAACGTGATTAAGTCTATTGCTGCCTTTGTCATTTGCTTAACGCCAGACAAAGGCAGTATTAGAATTAATCTGTAGTCAAAGTTAATGAACGTTTCAGTATTCGAGGGTAAACAGCTGAACGAATCGAGCTGAATTTTTGCTTAGGCTTCTTTTACTGGCCCACGCGAACGAAGTCGGGTTAACAGCTAGTCATGAAATAAGCATTAGAGCCATTAATTTGTTTACCGAACATTTGCTAGCCCTTCTCTCCGAGTTCCCATAATAAATATCTCATAAAATCTCATAAGCCAGGGCAACTGTGGCGGACAGTATGCAATAGTGTAAATATTTGTTCAGTACGTCATGTGTACGGTGTGATTTACGAGATTATTGTTGCTCTGTGGCCCGAAGATGTTTTTATGACGTCGTTTTAGGATTATGAAAAGTTGAGCTAACAATCTAACGATTTGATTCACTGCCTTTTTATGGAGTGCCTAAGGGAAATAGTTTTTGGTTTACGGATAAAGTTAAAAGTTAAGTTTGACGTGAGAGAAAGATAAACCCCCAAATACTGAAACCTCAGGTCAGAGCTCTGATCTGAGACTGAAACGCTTGTTAACTTTGACAACAAATTAATTCTAATGCTGCTTTTGTCTGGCACTAAGCATATGACAAAGGCAGCAACAAACTTAATGTGTCGTCAAAGTTAACAAACGTTTCAGTATTCGGGGGAAAGAGATTTAAGAGCTGGCTAAGAATTCAGATTTCTCGTACGCACTTTTTCAAAAAATTTAGATAGATAGAATCTCTTTATTGTGTACAAAATAATAATAAAACACGTACAGAACTATCATAGAAGCTAGCCACTATTGGTGGAAATTTAAAAAAATTTACCAAGCATTATGTTTTACAGCAAATTCTGAATGACACTGAACGGTTATAGGCAAGTGTAACACTCTTCTCTCTAAATCGATCAAGCCGTGTAGGCTACCTACAGGAGGTTTTACAGGGTTATAAGGAGAGGGTATGCTAAGCTCAAATCTGTGGCTAAGTTGAAATGGGTTCATCTTAGGTACCTACTCATGATTGTGAACAACTTTTACTTTGGGACCAAACCTGAAATCGAGAAGAAAAAACAGCTGTTCCATGCATTTTATCGAGTGTCATTAACATTTTTCTATGGAACAGCTGACATATTATTCTCGATTACAGGGTTGGTCCCATAGTAAAAGTTATTTAAGTTGAGTACTTACTATGAGCACTTTTCGGCTTAGCATACCCTTTCCTTATAACCCCGTGTAGAAACACACATACATAATAACATACTTAAATTCTTAGGTATATAAGTAAGTACGTAGGTACTTACGTAATTATAGGTACCTACATCAAAAACATTACGCTCCTCATTTAAATTGTCTAAAGCTTCCTTGGAAGAAATCGCTTTAGGCGATGAAGCCAGATAATTAATTAGTGTTTAAGTTTTATGTATTTTCAGTGTCTGATAAAGTTATAATTATTTTATTGTGTTGTATCTAGGTACCTACCTAACCTACCTATTTGTTCTAAGGATAATCACAAATAATCTATTGCTTCGCTCAATGTGGACGACTCACCATATTGACGATTAATCTTTCAAACAATATTTCAACTCTAAATCCTTATAAACCGAAGACTCATTGATTTTATTTACATCATAACCAATAACGATTCGACCATTATGCGGTATTAGCCCTCTATCGCCATCTGTCGACAAAAGTGAACACCGACCGATATTACAAAAGAACTACCATAGCTGTGACTAGAATCAAATTGAACTTTAAAGTCTAACTGACAAGGGTGAAATACTACGTCGACAAATTCAGAAATCAATTTTGCAAAATTGATTTCTGAAAGTTATTCAATTTTGGACTTTAATTCTTGCTGCTTACGAACGTGGGATCGTACAAAAGCAGTCCCCTATAAAGTTGGCACTGTTGATCGGAAGTAAGCCTTATTGCCTTGGAATTAGAATGGTAAAGCTGTGATGATGCTGTTACGGTGGTAGTGTTTAAGTCAAGTTGGGTGGCGAACGATGATCGCGGGTGGTCATTACCAGATGCGATGACACCACTTGTGTAGCTAAAATGTAGCTTAGAGGGAAAATAAAAGCATTGTTAGGGGAAAAACAGCGAGGAGTGAGACGGCGCAGCAGCGGGGCGCTGCGGGCGCCGCAGCAAACTTCTCCTCTTTTTGGTTGAAATACCCCACCAAGAAAAATCGCCGACGACTAAAAAAAACTATGAAATTGTAGAATTGCAGTGGTGCAAAAAAGTTTGTGCTCGCGAGTTCTACTGTTCGCAGAACTACTGCATCAGCCTTTAAACATCCCACTGCTGAGATATCGGCCTACCCTCTATATGGGTGATTAGGCCATATCCATCACGCTTGCCCATTGCGGGTTGGCGATGTTTTCCTTCACCGAAAAGCCAATGGCATATCCGTACGTAAGTTCCAAAGAACTCATTGGCCCGCCTGTGTTCGAACCCACGATCCCACGAATCTCAGGCGAAGCGTGCTCCCACTGAGCTTCCACGGCTCACTAACTACTAATTAGTATTATTTCCTGTCTACCACAATCTCTATGCACTGCACATTGTTTTTCTAGTCTAACTTGGCATTTGTCTCACTCGTATCTATTGCAGAGAGAACAAGAGAAATTTCAGGAATGAAGATGCGCGGTAGCTCAGCAGCATTTTGGCACCCCCTATAAAATGCAAACCAATAATCGCTCCATAATCCAATTCATAAAACACTTGGTGACACAAGTGTCCTTATAACTACGCATAATCGGATCACCGTGTTTTATTGAAATCAATAAAATAATTTTGCTTATCTAATAAGAACTAAAAAATCTTATTTTATTAACAGGACTTATGCAAGAACGTCATAATATCGTATAGCCCTCCTTTTTTCCCGTATATAGTCGGGAAAAAAGAAGGCTGGACCTGGAGGCTACTCCACCGAATATAGCAAGTAGGTACATACCTAGTTACACAGTGCGATAAGCTTTATTCTTACCCGACTGCTCAAGAGGCATGCAGTGTAAAAATAACACGGCAGGGCAGTCGAAATGGCTGTACGACGACACGGCGACCGAAATGGTCGTATAGCTTTTGAGTGGTAACTGTTACGACAAGGTGACCGAAATGGTTGTATGGGCTTTCTTTTGTACCTAACTGTTACGACATGACAACCGAAATGGTTACTCACGTGGGTTTGGACTGTGGCGAATTTTAAGCCTCTTTAAGATCGTTATTTTAAAAAAAACGGCGGTTGTTTGGGTTTTGACTGTTAGATACGATACGACGACCTAGATGGTTGCTTGGGTTTTGTATGGTAACTGTTACAACACGGTAAAAAAAACGGTGGTTGTTTGGGTTTAGAGTGATAACTGTCAGATACGACACGACGACCGAGATGGTTGCTTGGGTTTTGTATGGTAACTGCACTGTGGGTAACTGTTACAACACGGCGACCGAAATGGTTGTATGGGTTTTCTTTGGTAACTGTTACGACACGACGACCGAAATGGTTGTAGCGAAGTGGGTTTTGACTGCGGATTTTTTTCAAAAAATTCTGTGGAGGTATATATTTTTAAGTTGATAGCTTACTCTTAGCCATAAGTGGGCTCGCTGAAACTACAAAACTCGCAAATACCAAAAATTCTGTGAATAGACTCTCTTGAAGACAGTGAAAAGGGCTGGATTAGTTTCTCACGCCCGTATAATAACTACTTATCAAGATAAAACGATAATCTTTCTGACCCGACTCATATAGGTAAGCAGTGTCATTCAGTTTCGTATTGCCGACGGCATGCTTGGGGCCGACTGGTAGTGGGCCTAAGCATTTTGATGGCAACGATTAAACCCTTACGCTCGCGACTCGCTCCGTAATTGGCTCGTAAGCCCGCAACGTCTTTATGTTTCACTCATTTGCTCAGATAAGGTTAAGGTTAACAAGCAGTTCACTGTTAAAACTGAGAGCCTATTAATTTCATTTGTCAAACTAATAAAAGCTCTATAATCCGGGGCATTTCTGCACCATCACGCCCCAGCCGTTTAAATGGGGTTGATCATAGCGTGTCATAGCAAACCATAAATAAAAGTATTAGGCACAATTTAATTTAAACTTTATTGGAATTGGCTGATGCTTCGCAGTTATTATTACCAAAGAGAAATTATATTTAGAGTGCTCATGTCCTTAGAAAGTTTTTCTATCCGATTGTATTACTATGAGGACGAAAGATGTCGCTAGTCCTTTAAACTGCGACATGATCGTCACAATTTTGAAATTGAAATTGAAACTCAAGCCAACTCATTTGTAATCGTACGAAGAAAAAAAACCGCTACTTGTTAAGAATATTTTTGCATTATTAATATCGTTAAATGATTAATTTTATTTGCAAAATAACTCTGTAAGTCTATACACATTAAACTCTCCAATAGAATGCCCTGTGTCGGGTATTCTCGGGTATGACATGGAATACATACAAATATACCTAATGTCTTCTTTACTAAGGCTGTGTTTGTATACCCAAAACCAAAGCAGTCATTTAAATGTATCATTTAAAAATCTGCTCGGCCATTATTGTTTTACAGAAAACCGCGGGCGAAGCCGCGGGAAGAAGCTAGTCTAATATAAAGTTAGTAGTTAGTAAATAGTTGCGTTCGTCCACATTGTGAATGAATGAGACATTAAATTCATGAGGATAGCCTTCCCCGAGATTTTGGCACATTCCATATTAGAAATTATATAAGTGTCGCTCTGTTTCTCGTGCGTGCAACAGAGAGAGTTAGGGATTTTTTCTAACTTTTTGATGATATTAGAGTTTCGGGTGTAGTCCGTTATCACCCCCTAAATCTTAACATATCTTATCTCTCGTTTTTGATGTCAATGGCTTGGATAAACTATAATAATTCCGCTATGTTTTGTTATTTTAAAAAAGTTTATGTTATTCTAATAACAACTACTTTTCTTCGTCGTATTTTCGACGCAATAAAATTGACACTTTATGTACCTTACAACGAACATATTGCAAAATTAAAAATAAATATCAAACATACAAGCACAGTTTTTCGAGGTGTAGATAACATATAGGTAAAAAAATCATTGAAATCGGATAACATTTTACAACACAGACTACGCTTTTTGTATGGACAAGACGGCGGTATACCTACTCTATTCTTAAGTACTTAGGTTTCGTGTGAACTAACAGAACTTTTTTCCCGATCGTCAACAGTGTGGGCGAAGTGGTGCTACCGAGCGGAAAGTACCCGTTTGTTTCATTTAGGTACTCCAATGCAATGTATGTCTAGCTATACTCTTTACAGAAATCAGTCATGTGGAGACACCTTTAAATATAATAATAACATCATGCATGTGTGTGGACAAATGGGGTAAACTATACTTTATTTTTCTTGGTTACAAACTTGACACCAAAATCTTGGAGGAAAAAAAAACAGGCCAAAATACAATGTTTAGCGTTATATTCTCTGCACAAAGTGTGGCGATGGAATTGAGACAAAAATTAAGAAAAAAAAATAAAACTTTGACATGCATCCAAAAAATGACATTGACAAATTAACTTAATTGACATTTGACATTTTGTTTTCGTGATTACAACATCAATGTACCAAAGTTTTTTTACTTTGCATTTGAATAAATTTCAGACAAAAATCATGTTTATAATTCCTATTTATTAGCTTAAGTTAGGTTTATTTATTATTTAAAATATGTGGCAAATACTACAAACGCAGTCTTGCCACTTAATGCGGCAAAGGTAATCTTAACCTAAACAAAACTTTATTTGTATATTTCTTTTGATTTCTGTATTAAAACACCGCTGAAATCTTGTTTCACAGATTGTTACATTCGAAAACGAATGTTTATTTTGCCAATTTGGTTAAGAATAAGCCTTCAAATGCTGTCAAAAGGTATTTTAGCGAAGTGAAAACATCGTCGGACAAACGAGTAAAATCCGGTGTACTCCTGCTCTGTAGCCCTTGGAAATTGTGTACAGGAGTCAGTTTAGGGCTCGCCGGCCGCCTGTTATACAACAATGGACCGGTATATTGTAAAGCTGTTCAACACTCCAGAGTTATACAACGGAGACCTAATGTTCAAGATGACACGGCCAAGTTCGATTGGAAGAGGCTTTTTGACTACTTAAAGCCTCATAAATGGTTACTTGTTGCTGCCGTTGGGGTAAGTATGATAACCTTAATAAACAATAGTTCCAACTAATACCCAAGTGTGAGAATGCTTATTTCCATTCTCCTTTCTGGATGAATGGTTTCTGGATTGAATGAAATTTCATATACTAAATTAAAGATTATTTCTAGAAGATGTGGGAAGCTATAAATTAGCAGAGTGCAATTAGTCTCACTAAATGTTTAATAGCAGAATAACTAACATACTCTCTTTGTCAATGGGTAACTTTTACAACCATACTTTTGTATTAGTATTAATGTAGGACACTCTTCATTCATTCTTTAGCCTTTTTATCGCAAGAATGTAATGACTAGTGAGGTATATAGAGGTTTACTAACCCAGAAAAATTTGGTATTAATGGGAAGCTAATAAAAGAAAGCCTAAATATGTTAATATCACAAGCTATCCCACGTACAGTCCTCACGCAAGTTAAATGCAGTCAAGGCCCTTCAAAAGCCTTCGAAAGCTTTGCATTTTAATGGGTTCATCACATTATGAGACCACTTTGCTGTGGAGAACTGAGTTTCTGTTTTAATGAGATCCGTTAAGCATGTAAGAGGTCTGTCTCAACCTCACTTTCTCTATGTTTAATAGTATTATTATAAAAATTAAGTAATGATGTTTATTTATGATATAAAATATTTAATATATTTCTGTTACCTTTCAGTCAGCTTTAGCGGTAGCATTCCTGAACGTATACATTCCTGCCATGCTTGGGGTAATTGTAAACGTGCTGGCGAGTATGAAAAACAACCCGGGAGCAAACTTCATAGAAGAGATCAGAGCACCCGCGTTGAAGCTTCTGTCTTTATATATTGGACAGGTAATATCTACTGATACATGTACGGGTGTACTAAGCTGAAAGGAGCTTATCATTCTAAATAATTGTTACTGTCGGACAAAATATGAAATCCCAAAACTATATCCTGCTCTATATATTTTGTTGAGTTTGAATGACAATTATCTATGAATCAATGTTTTTTTTTGAGTTTTCAGTTGTTAGTTGTTAGTAATAATACTATTATCTTACTTGGCAGGCAGTTTTCACGTTCTCCTACATCCATCTGCTGTCACAAGTGGGCGAGCGAGTCGCCTCACAAATGAAGCAGGACTTGTTTGAGTCCATACTAAAGCAGGACATAGCTTTCTTTGACCAGGAGAGGACGGGAGAACTTGTCAATAGGTAAGACTTTACTTTTTTTTTTCCTGGGTAAATGCGGAAGTTGGCTGCGGCGCCATTTACCGGCCGATTTTGATAATATTTGGCAGAAACATTCCGTACTAAATTCTAAACAAGAATTTTGAAAATGAGCAAAATCGGTCAAGTGGTATTTTGCCTGTTTTGCCTTTTTAGAGCCAATGCTGTCCTATATTTATTTAATAACTATAGAGAGTTATTTTCCAAATTTTACAACAAACTTACCTCGGGATTCTGACACTTTTGTGAACTTTGACAGCAGATTAATTCTAATGCTGCCTTTGTCTGGCACTAGGCAAATGACAAAGGCAGCAATAGACTTAATCTGTTGTCAAAGTTAACAAACGTTTCAGAATCTCGGGGATAGTCAGTTTATTACCCAATACTGTTTCTAAGTGTTGAATCTTGAGTTGATGTACATATTGCTTAACAGTTGCCCCAAAAACTGCCTGAGCCAATAGTTTATGGTATCTTTCAGGTTAACAGTAGATGTACAAGATTTCAAGAGCTCCTTCAAGCAGACCATATCAGGTGGTCTGCGAGCGTTTACCCAAATTGTCGGGTCAGCGGTCAGCTTGCTGGTGATATCGCCCCATCTGACTGGCCTTACCATGATCTGTGTACCATCGGTGGTCATCGGGGGTACGTTCATTGGATCTTTATTGAGGAAGCTATCGAGAGAAGCACAGACACAGGTGTGTTGTAAAATTATTCCTTATTTTTATAGTATTAACGCCTATTTTGGTCTGTGACTCTATAACCCAAGTAAGTCACTTTCGCACTCGTTAGGCTGCCCGCCGTGTAATTAAACGTGATATTACAGAATCTAATTTAAAAAATACTTTGCTTCTTATGACCGTGGATACCAGCCTAGCTACACTGGTAGAAATAGAATCTGCTAGAACAAATTTGGGACTTAACTCCCCTACACAAAGATTATGTCGCACCTATAATGAATTTAACGCTTACTTGGATGAACTTGATGTATTTAACGATTCTTTAACTGTTTTCAAAAACAAACTAGTACAGTCTCTAACCAGAGATAAATAATGTTTTATTTTTGTTTCATCATAGAAAATGTTATATGTTCTAACTAACATTCCGATTATATTATAGTTGACATTATTTTATTTCCCTGTCTAATCACTATTTATGGCGAATGTTGTATATGCCTATAAAGGGTGATCATATCAGTTCCATGATCATGATCATCCCACCCACGTAGAAATATATTCCAGAATGTAAAATATGTTCACTGTTGGCGTATCTCAATAAATAAATAAATAGAAATATCTTTAAATAATGTTTAATATTTTCCAGATAGAAAAAGCGACGCTGTTAGCGGAGGAGGCGATATCGAACATGCGCGTGGTTCGCGCGTTCGCCGGCGAAGAGAACGAGGTGCGAATGTTCGCCGCCGAGTGCGAAGCCGCCGCCGACCTCAGCATGGAGCTGGGCCTCGGCGTCGGACTCTTCCAGGCTGGCACCAACCTCTTCCTCAACGGGTATGCCATTTTTTTTTAACGAAATAAGCTTCGGATGGACCTCTAACTCTTACTACTTCAATTTAACTCTTGTATCACTGACTTGTTGTGTGGCAGTGGGCCGGCCATATCTGTCGTAGAACCGATAACCGTTGGGTAGACGTGTTCTAGAGTGGAGACCGCGAATCGGCAAACGTAGCGTAAGACGCCTTGAAATGCAATGAGTGACGATATACGTAGGACAGCTGGCGGTGGGTGGAAGTTAAAAGCCGAAGATCGGGTTAAGTGGCGTGACTTGGGAGAGGCCTATGTCCAGCGGTGGACTGGGATGGGCTGATGATGATGATGATGATGATGATCACTGACTTGTTGTGTACTTGTAACTTGTCAACTTGTAACTTGTTCTCTATCAGTAGTGGTTCTGCGAACAGTAGGCCTCGCGAGAACAAACTTTTTTGCACAATCGCAATTCAACAATATCATAGAATTTTTTAGTCGTCGTTGATTTTTGTTTGTATGTTTGTTATTTTCCCCAAAAAGAGGGGAAGTTTTCTGCGACGCCATTTACCGGCCGATTTTTGACCGAGCGAAGCGAAGGTCTCAGAGTTTACTGGGACAAATCGGCATTTGTATGTATGTATGTGTGTATATTTGTTCGATGATGACTCGCGAACCGTTGATCCGTTTTTCAAGAATTTCAATACAATTTTTAAGTTCGAATATGAGCTGAATCGGTCCAGGGGTTGTGAAGATATAGGGATCGCGAGTTCTCAGTTCGGCGCGAACTACTAGTTTATAATGAAGTCTCCATTACAGGATGGTTCTAGCCACAATGTTCATGGGTGGGCACCTCATGGCGTCCGGCCAGATGTCGGCGGGTGACGTGATGGCGTTCCTGGTGAACGCGCAGACCGTGCAGCGCTCCGTGGCGCAGATATCGCTGCTCTTCGGCTCTGTCGTGAAGGGAGTCAGTGCGGGCGGACGAGTCTTCGAAGTAACTATAGATGGATTAGCAGCGTCCTGTGTTTTCACCCGCTTTTCCATAGGAATAGTATATTTTAGATTAGAGATAGCGAGAGCCAGGGGAGCCGGGCCATCATGTCTATAATTATATAAATAGGAATTAAAAATAAAGATCGTGAGGGAAAAATTACAATTGATAAATCAATTGAATTGAACCGATAATTTTTGTAGATCCTTTTGTAGAGGTAGGACTCTAGCACAGTACGTCTGGGAAAGTACCACATCTTTGCCAATTATTCAACCGCCAAGCAGTAGTGTGCAAGCAATACTGTGTTCCGGATTGAAGGGCAATATTTCCAGCGAAACTACTGAGCATAGAGATATTTATCTAATATCTCAGTGTGGCAAAGGGACTTTTGTAAAGAGCCTAGCAGAGATAGGCTGATTATGATGATGATGAGTAATTGTTATATGTGTTTCGTTTCAGTACATAAACAAAGAGCCTAAAATGGATAACTCGGGAACTAAAGTGATTAAATACCACGAGTTCCACGGGGATATTGAGTTCAAGAATGTGACGTTTGCATATCCTACGCGACCGGAAGCTGTGAGTATAATCATGGGCTAACGGAAGGGTCAGACGGAATGGGTATGCTCGTAGAGGGATACCCATTCATTAATTCGTAGAGGGATACCTATTCATTCCTCATTCATTCATAGTGGTGTACCCATTCATTCATTCGTAGAGGGATACCCATTTATTCCTCATTCATTCATAGTTTTATAATAATAATTGTAAGTTTAACAGGCTAGGCATTTGTCCATAAACTCACCTGATAATAAGTGACGATGTGGTCGAAGATGATAAACACAACTAGCCAGGAATGGGAGCTGGCTCTAAAAGGCTGCCGGAACACACCGTAGGTGCTTGACGACGATCATTAGCGATTTTTCAACTAGCTAGCCGGTCGAGTAAACCAGCTAATCTCACGTTAACTTTAACAATAACAGTAACGCTGTAGGTTCTATGGGTGGTCATCGGCCTGTATTTTTTGAGTAAAACACTCTTGAGACTTTAGTGGTATATTTTCGAAAGTTACACATATATTTAATCGCTTTTGACCATATTTTTAGAAAATTATAGACGCGGTGCGCGATAGCACGCCTCGGTTTCCAGCGGATTTTACACACTCAATGGCCGCGCCAAGTTCGCGACCTACCCTCTGTTACATTTAAATAATCGGACTATGACAATAAGTCCTACCTACAAACAAATAGCGCGTCGCTAACATCGTAACATTGCCTTCTTGCTTAGCATGCTTTTTTTGATCACCCTTCAATAAATACATATGTTGCTTTCATTGATATGAAATAATCGAATCTGAACTATACTCACAATTTCAGGTAGTCCTCAAAAACTTCAATCTTAAAATACCAGCGGGGAAAACCGTAGCTATAGTGGGAACTTCGGGCAATGGCAAGTCGACCATAGTCGCTTTATTGGAAAGGTAAGTAGTTTAACTGGTAACTGCTCCAGACAGTAGAACTAACTGCTCCAGTAAGACTATTGCGAAAGAAAATGTATTAAATCAAAGAAAATCTACTCGAATAGAATAACAATCTCATTCAAAAATTTTATGCATAAATATAATGCACATAAAAATCTGCATTAAACTAGATGGCGCTTATGTATTTAGTCAGCTAATATCCAAACCGCTATAAAAGCTGATGAATATATGGTTAATATAGAAACATAGTATTGGCATGTGTCTGCTATTTAAAGTTTAATTCCAATAAGATTAAAATATACGATGTACAAAATATGTTTACAAGAATTGAAGAAGAAGAAATGAAAGATGCAAAATCTGATGCAGCTAACTTCCCTACATCATACATCAGTTTTGATCCAAAACTCTAGAAAATAACTTTTTCAGATTAACCTAGCTAGTGTTCCCGTGAAGTTTAGCTTCGCACGGGAAGCCGGCGGGTCTCTAGTATACAGGGCTATAAGGAATGGGTATACTCAGCCGAAAGGAGCTCATGGTACTGATGATTGTGAACAACTTTTACTATGGGACCAACCCTGAAACCGAGAAAAAAAAACAGCTTTTCTATAACTTCTATCCATTTTGTCGAGTGTCATTGAGATTTTTCTGTGGAAAAGCTGTATTTTTTTCTCAATTTCATGGTTCTTCCCATAGTAAAAGTAATTATTTGTTCATAATTATGAGTAGTATGAGCCCTTTTCGGCTTAGCAAACCCTTTCCTTATAACCCTGTATAATAAAAGTACAAGGGAAAAGATGTAGGATTTTTGATAATTTATTCGCGGATAATAAAATAACTTTCGATGCGCTAATTATCTAACATATTGTATGAGATGTGTACAACGAGAATCAAAATTCTAGATTTTACGACGTCAGCGAAGGCCAAGTGACAATAGATGGCGTGGACATAAAGGAGATGGACCCGAAATGGCTCCGCGGGCGCTCCATCGGCCTCATCAGCCAGGAGCCGGTCTTATTTGCGACTTCAGTCAAAGAAAACATTCGGTATGGCCGACCTGATGCCAGCGATGCGGAGGTAAAAATAACCAAATTTTTTATTTATTTTAATATCGCAGAATACGAAATAATATTTTATTTCAATAAAATACACATTTCCTTACGAAGTAAAAAGGTTGATATTGTGCTAAAAAGAGTTTTCAATCCAACAGACAGTCAGCACGACGGCCAATCGAAATCAGGTCCTCCAATTTGTTACGTTTTTCCAAGCTCCTGCTTGACAGCCCAATTTTAAAGAATCTTATGAAGAAGCTTCTCAAAAAACTGACAACAAAAACTAAAATAAATCGTATAATTATGTTGTTGGCGGATTCGAATACAGGAACTTACATTTGCTATAATCCTTCAACCGGACGACTTTAGCCACAATAGTGATTTTGAGATGGACGAAATTTCCGACCATTTTCCGTTTTTAAACTATAGGTCTATACTTAAACTATCGTTGTGCAAAATTTCATACATGTAATTTTATAACTTTGGAAGTTATAAGGCTGTAAAGGATTCAGACAGACAGACGGACATGACGAACTTATAAGGGTTCCTTGTAGTACTACTGAACCCTAAAAAGCAACGTTTTATCACAATTTTGCAGGTGATACAGGCAGCAATGACAGCGAACGCCGACGAGTTTGTCCGCGGTTTCCCCGAGGGCTACGAAACACTAGTCGGGGAACGTGGCATGGCGCTCAGCGGCGGACAGAAACAGAGGATCGCCATAGCGCGGGCTGTGCTCAAGAACCCGCCCGTTATGATACTGGACGAGGCTACCAGGTGAGAGAGAGGCATAAGCATGGATATAGTGCGTGTAAGAGAGACGAGGCTAGCTCAGTGCGAGAATGCGGTGTGGCGCTCAGCGGCGGACAGAAACAGAGGATCGCCATAGCGCGGGCTGTGCTCAAGAACCCGCCCGTTATGTAGCCTGTAGCCTAAACGGCTTGACCAATTTTGACGAGTGAGGTAACGTTGGATTCCTCTTTACTTTCAGAGTGACATAGGCTACATTTCGCTGACGGATAATTTGTTATTCTTTTAATAATATTAACAAAAAAAACTTGTTTTCCAGTGCTTTAGACTCGGCTAGTGAGAAAGTCGTCCAAACAGCGCTAGAGACGGCCGCCAGAGGGCGCACGGTGCTGGTCATAGCGCACCGCCTCTCTACCGTCATGAACGCGGATCTCATCGTCGTGCTGCATAAGGGGAAGATTGTTGAGGTAAAAACTACTTATTTACTACTTAAGGCCCAGAGTACAGGGCGCAGCTATCTCGCTTGCGCATTTTTTATTTTTTTTATTATCAAATTATTGTGTACATTTGAAAAATGTGTTTCGGTAATTTTGAGACGCAATTTAACTTAACTAAACTTTTTATCATGAGTATAAGAACGGGTTAAACTGTTTTCCCATTTATTTTGGTCGTTATAAAAAAAAATATATCAAAACAAAAACTTATTCTGTATATTTAAGTTTAGTAACCTCTCAAATGACCAAAACACATTTTTCAAATGTACACAATAATTTTATAAATAAAAAAAAACATCGAATGCGTGAGCGAAATCAAATATTTTATCAAATCAAATATTGATTTATTCATCCAAAAAGACCATTTCTATTATTACAACCAACCAAGACACAGATATGCAAGTACACGGGAACAACTAATAAGTAAACTTACTTAAAAATATGTCGTATATTACATAGAAATATACTTACGTAGAAATAGCTGTGAGGTAGCAGTGAGTGAGAAAATGATCCTAGATTAGACGATTAAGGCAGTTGTCCTTGACTCGTGGTTTTAGACTCGGTAAGCGAGATTGTATCGCCTGTATTTCCTTGACCACCTTCGCTTGTCGCGACGATGTGGTCGAAGATGAAGCACGCACACCTAGAAGATTCACTCAGAAACTTCTAGGTCTTCGTGCTTCGGGTATCTAGGACGCTGTTTTTGTGAAAAATTATTATTTCTTTTACAGATGGGAACCCACGACCAACTGAAAAAGCAGAAAGGATTCTATTGGAACCTCATAAAGCAACAAGACCAAGACAACAACGAAGGTTCCAGGACTTTATGAAAAAAGAACTAGAACACGAGTTGGCAATCAAAATATAGTTAATATGTAGTTAATTTATATATGTAGGACATATTTAGATAGTAAATGACAGTATGATTGAATCAGGAAGTACATCTTCAAACTGGATCAACGAAACTAGTGTTGGGCGTATAATGAAAAAAAAAAAAATACATCACGTGATTAATGGACGACCCCTAGAATACTGCTTCGCATCATCTATCTAATCTAATTATTTATTTCGGTGTTTAGGTGGGGGAATTAAAATATCGGTTCTGGTGATCAGGAAAAGATAGATTATTTATTTATTTATTTTATAGCAATACATTATAATACAACTAGCTGTAACCAGCGACTTCGTTCGCGTGGACCTACAAAAAAAGTAGCCTATGTCCATCTCCGACCATTAAATTATATATAATATCCTTATCTGATATTTTTAAGATACTTTGTACCAAATATATACACGAGATTTTGGGTTTTACTCTAAAATCTCCGAGGAGGAGGTTTTCAAAAATTATTAACAAACATCACGTGATTAATGGACGACCCCCTAGAGTTCTGTGTCGCAGCATCTATCTAATCTAATTATTTATTACGGTGTTTAGGTGGGGGAATGAAAATATCGGTTTTGGTGATCAGGAAAAGATAGGTTATACTAATTTATAATAAAATATGACTAACATAATCTGTAGAAATTAGTGCATGACCTAAAATCATTTCTAGTGAAAAAAAAACTCGTGATGAACATTTTAGCTACATTATTGGTACAAAATAAATATTTATGGAAGGCTTGCTCCACACAACGAGACACAGAGACGCGTACGAACGGTTTATCTCGGAGCCAATCGGTCGTACCTTTTGACCGTATGTGTATAACATGTACGTGCGCCTAATATCACGTGTTTTATGAGAGACTGCCTTCTGTACGTATTTATTTTGTGTTATCGATTCATAAATTGGTCGCTCTCACTAGTGACATTACTAATGAGAATGCCTAAAATTATCCTGGGTTCCTGGCAGGGGCGTAGCTAGCGCTGTAGCAGCCGTATCAATGATACGGGGCCCCCGGGCTACAGGGGCCCCGAACGTTGTTTCTTTAAAAATAGTGACCCTTTATTTGGGCCTCCCAACAAATTTTGATACAGAGCCCTTCTAAGGCAAACTACACCACTGGTTCCTGGCTTATCCCTTTCAAAAAAGTCACCCGCACACATTTTCTCCAAAGCAATCGGATGACTTTTTTAATGAATATGACAAAGACCTTTAAAAACTATACATTCAACATCGATGTTCTACAAAATGCAGCGGTAACATAGGCCAAAAAAACACACCACTACTCATATTTGTGCATTTTAAAATAAGTCGTAACTGTATAGAAATATGGTTGGTTCTTCACAAATTAATAATGAAAAATAATAAATATGAATTTACATTCATTTAATGTTACCCTTGTTGCAAAATAAAATAATTTTCTTTTCTTGTTTCTTCAGAATGGTCGTCATTTTAAAATTTGCTGCCACAATTTTAGTACTTATATTATTGTTGTTGTATCTATATTTCTAAAGATCTTTGGAATATATAGTAAATTACTTGTGACGTATCTACTAATACCAATGTTTTGAAGCTCGTGATTAGATTTAAGGATAATTTATTTAATTTGTTAAATAAAATAATGACAAACTAAGGTATGGTCTTTAGTGGCTATGCATAAAGATTACATTTTTTTTTTTGGCTTTTTTAGTAAGAATTTCTTTTTAAAATTGTTTTCGTACAAACACTTATTTTGTAACTTCTCTGGTAATGGTATTTGCTTTCAAGACGCCCAGAGTAGCTTTCATGAAGCTCAGACGGGGTTTCTTGACGCTCAGACTGTCATTACCAGGTAAGTTACATAATGAGACCACAGGTTCTGAATTAATGCCTATTCAGATGTACCCAAGATTCGCTGCCTCTATTAGTCTATTTTATTAGTCTATTAGGGCTTTAGCAATATCGCCAATATTGCTAAAGCCCTAATAGACTTGTAGACATGTATATATCCGACTCGGAAATTACTTTTTAGCGTTTTGCCCGTCCTACTCCGCCAAACGTTCCAGTTGCCGCCACCGGCTGCGGTGGCACTTCCTCTAAAATAATGTCTCAATTGTTTGTATTACTTACCTAGTTATTTATTTATCAAGATGGTGAAAGTGAGGCTGTTTAAAACAGCTTACGTTTAGACTACTGTTGAGCTTGTGATAGAAAATAAATAATTTATTGTTAGAAATGTTGTATTATTTTTCGCCTGTAAAAAAGACGAACAACTTGGTGGAGGAGCTACCATATTAATTTGTAGCTATGTACATTTATAGTATGTACTACATTTTTATTGCGTTTTTATGCAGGTGTTCGACTGCAGAACTTGCATAATATAGCTGAAGTTAATATCTTATGATACCGTCACACGGCACTTACATCAGGAAGTTATTTATTGGGCGATGCAGTGTGAAGACGGCATAGATTTTCGGGATTGGAGTGGTCGTGATGGATGAAAAAGTAATAGTAATGTCAGTTTGGTCAATGATATTTTACTTAAATTATATCTTCAAAATAACGCTTTGAATTCGGCACTGCTGCATTCTGTTTACAGCTCATTGTAAAGCCTAGCAACCTAGTTTCGCCAAAAAGTGCGAAAGAAGATGCGAAAAGTAAGAGACTAAAAGAGATAACTATTTTGCATGGCCATTTTAAGGGCGCTAATATCGTATCTCAAGTAAAAATATCATTGGCTCTTAGAATAACCACCTACCTAGGTAGTTATTCTAAGCATTGTCTAGTGTTTTTTCTCCGTACCACGCACGAAGGACAGAAGGTATTTATATTTTAAGCCACATTGAAACGCGCCCTATTATATAAAAATCGTATTCTGCGCATTCCAGTGGGCTTATCCCGTAACTCTACGAGCGAGATGGCAAGCTCTCGCAACCAGAATCACGAACGTTTCAAAGTTAGAGGATAAGTCGCACTATGCGCGGTCCCGCTCGCGCAATTCTCGCTATCGCTTTCAGAGTTACGGGATAAGCCCATTGTTCTGGGGGGCTTCGTGGACGGTGGCGATTCTGGCGATATAATCCTAGAAAATAGCGGCTTCAATAGTTTTTTTACTAATCGTAACTTTTTGACTTGACGTTACTCGTTGTCTAACAGTTATTGGCAACACTGGCCATGACAAAATAAAAAAATAAAATTGGAAACGAAAAGTTGGATTGTCATTTTTGCGTATTTATTTTGGATAAAATAATTAATATTTTTGTTTTAAGTAATATCCGAGGTGAGTTCAAGAAAGTTTCCTGGTTCTACTTATTATTTGAGATTAACAATTACTTTGTAAGAGCGAATTTGTGTCTGCAGATTGCGTGAATTGATTATTAATTTTATTACGTATTATCTCTACGATCAAATCACGCGAATGTTTGCAGATGAGTGAAAGCGAGCGCACTATGATAGATAAATCTGAGAGTAGTTCCTTCGAGGACCTAGCTTCGGCAGCGGCTCATGAGATTGAGGAAGCGAAATTGGCGGAAGCGGCAGCTGCAGTTGAAAAAAAGGAGTCTGAAGAAGCCAGCCCCAAGCCTGAGTGGCAAGACGTCCTTGGTTCAGGCGCTCTTCTTAAAAAGGTAAACACACTTTTACATTTCATGTACTAAACTCTCATTACTGTTGAGCTTTTGTTTTGGTTGTTTTGGATCAGCTGTTTAACCTTACTAAAGTAAAGAGTGAAGCTGCGCACTATCTTTAGAGTTTTTGTTGACTTTTAACGATTGATTTTAATGATAAACAACACTAGCCTGTTTTTACATTTGATTCATGGCAGGCAGGACTATCTCACTGCGAGTGCGAAGTATAGAATATCAGTCACATGCGTACATATAACCTACTAGTTGTTACTCGCGACTTCGTTCGCGTGATCGTATATTAAGTATCCTGTGTCAGTCATGTTGGGATATTACTTTAGGCCTTATACAAAGAGCAAAACATACATTAATAAATCTTGTATGAAATCCTGTAAATATGACCTACTGTAATCTTTATACTTGCTCTTGCATTTATTTTTCTGTAAATTAGAATATTGATGAAGACCCAATTAGCAACAGACAGACCTATACCTGTCTCTTGCATGCGGCTGTGAACGATCATGAAAAATGATAAACTTAATTCAAATGGCACATGAATATAAATCATGGTTATTTTTTTATGCAAATTAGCTAGAAGGCAAGTCCTCACTAATTTGATGTTAAAGCATCGGGCTTGCCTATGACAGTTATATTATATTCCTGTCCAGATTATGTTTTATTTTTTAACTATTTTAGATACTGAAAGCGGGCGACGAAGAGAGCGGACTGCGACCTAACAGAGGCGACATCTGCAGGATTAGTTATGAACTTAAAATTAAAGACACCGACAAAGTGTTTGAAAAACGGGACCATCTTAAAATTTATCTGGGAGACAGTGAAGTAAGTACTGCAATAATTAACTATACTGCCTATTTTTTTATGACATTTTAATGCCAGATATTGATAGCATAGATCTTTTTCAATCTCAATTAGTACCAAGCTAAGTAAGTATATGAAGAATGACAATCTCGTACAAAAAAGTGTACCCCGAAGAAATCTGCTTAAAAGTACATGGCACTTATAATTGGTATAATGTCCGTAATTTAAGGTTTAGTTCAAATTAGATTGCAATATACAACGTAAAAAATATGTTTTCAACGCCATCTGTTGAGAACCTAGCGTGTATTGCAAATAAAATATAAAATTAATTGTTTCACTGATATTGCTAATTTAGAAATATTTATAACAAGTACCGTTTTCTTCTTCGTACTACTTATTAGGAATGATTTAGGTTGGGTTTCAATTTGCAGTCAAGCAGAAATTTTGACAATCATGTTGCTTACTGACATCTGACGTCCTTATCAGTATTATAATCGGGTTACACATCTTTCTACGGACAATAGCACTCTTACTATTATATCTCTATGGGTATACATATAACTGTAATATATTTCTTTCAAGTTCCTCGTTAAGCTGGCCACATGCATTAGACATGTTCCTTACTGAACAGATTGTGCTGGGGACTTTTACAGTAGCATATTATTGGCCAGCAAACAACACCACCCAAGACAAAATTTGACAAATTTGGCACCTGTCAAATTGCCAAATTTAGACTTGTGACTTTTATGAGCTGCCGATATTTATTCTCAGGTCAAATGTGTTTTTAATACAACTGAGTGACAAAAACTTCAACGGATCAATACCACACCAGCAGGGCTAGCATGCGTACAGCAACAAAATCTTTTTGTTATGCAAGAAAAGGGCACGGCTACGATTATGTATATGTTTGTCTCATTTTTCACGACATGAAGAGTAGAGAAGATATTGTCAACTTGCAACTCAATGCACTTGTCACCATAAGATAAAAGATGTTAAATCTCTGTATCTGAAGTAATTTCGCTGAACATTGCCCTTTAATATAGAACACAATTTACACAGTGATGTTTGTCCAATAGCTTGTTGCTAATGCTTGGTGGTTGAATGACTAGAAAAGGCCTGGAGCTCTATTTTTGAATCGGTCGCCTGAGTATTTCATGCGAAATTAGCGATGCTACGCGACCTTGAACGTTACCGTTAGTATTTATGCCTGATATCCTCAGGCGAGCGATTCAAAAATGGATCCCCTGGGACTTCTCCAGGCGGCTTTTTCCAGCAAAACCACTGAGCGTAAAGAGATTGAAAATCTAATATCTCATAGTAACGAGCGCAGGACAGTGCCACGCAGTGTTTTGAACTGCTACAGTTCAAAATTCTGGTTGGCATTGAACTGCTATGGGAAAGCGTGACGCTTACCATCAGACGACCAACATGCGCGTCATTCTGTTTAAAAAAACTACGTAAGTTTGATGACCTGCCAATAATAAGCTTATTGATTGCCTCTTCCAAGTAATCTTCTTAATCTTATCTAATCTGTCTATCGCATTACTTGGACCAACATTATGATAATATTCTTATATCAATTGTATTTGGTTACTAGAAATATTAACCTGTAGAAAGTGGATGTGGCAAAGGCCAGCCGGACGGATAAAGAAAGAGATTAATTATCTTAACATTACAAAAAAAAAATATTGACCGTAGTCCAGTTTTTCAGTTTTTTTTATAATGTACAAGAAGAAAATAACAATAAAATGCTCATATTCTGAAATGTGTCGGTGGTCACTAAGTTTAACGCCAGAAGTAGCCAAAGACTGGTACGGGGATATCAGAATATCGATGTGGAAAGAGTCTGTTTGAGGAATGCTTCGTTCAAAGCCGTTCCAACTCATGATTGGATTTGAAACGATTCAGTTGGAGAACCGCTTCGCTGCCTTGAAACCACTGTTCTTGGCGTAAAGCCAAAAAGTTGAGAGAGACGCTACAGCTAAATGGTAGAATGAAGAGACAAATCCCATGTTAACTTCAGAAGAAATAGCACTACTAGAAAATTACCTTAGTACAACACGACATCCGATCATATAACACGCTCTTGCCAGGAAAATCAATTGAGCAAATTCGGGGGTCGTGTTCGTCCAGAAACCTGGTAGACGTCTACGACAAACTGTCCGTTTCGTGTAGCTTCATGTCCCGCCTAACACTGAGGACGATAGAGTCACTTTACCACGCCACAGATCTTGATGGCCCTTAGGCAGCTTTAAAATGGAAAAGCCTCAGATGAAGATGGAATAACGACAGAGCTGTTAAAGGCCGGTGGAAATCCGATGGCTAGATAGCAAAAGCGTGGTTTGTTCTTCGAAAAAGGCGGTAAAACGCTTTTGAAGAACTACCGGTCCATCTCGTTTTTGTGCCATGTCTAGTAGTAGAAGCATAGTTAGTATGGTAGTAAATAAAAGGTCATGACAAAAAGCGGTTGCCAATTGTAATAAACTAATTATGACAAATAATGTTTTTTTATCTAAACTTAAGCCTAAACAGATATATCTGTTCAAAAAATCAGCTCCAGCTGTTTAGCCGAGATAACGCGACAAACACCCAGACATAGAGGCAGAGAGACAGATCTATCTGTCTGTCTGTCTGTATATCCGTCTCTCTAGACACAGAGTTACATTGGCATTTATAATATTAGTTAGGATTGTCCTTGTGAGCGATAAGGCCGCCAGTTGTTACACTAATTTTAAGTTGTTTTTTGGTCTTTGTATGTTATTTCTGGTGTGAATAATAAAGAGTTATCTATCTATGATTTCAATTCTGGGGGTATATCATATTACAGTATTAATAGTTTCACTCAAATTTCAACCATTCCTTTTTAGGTTCTTCAAGGCCTGGACCTAGCGCTAACATTGATGTACAAAGGCGAAGAATGCCTCCTCCGGCTAGCATCACGGTTCGCTTACGGGGACGCGGGACTCAAGCCCGGCGAGAGCCTGGGGCTGATCGGCGAGACCGACAGCCCTAAGTATGAGGGCGAATCGATAGGACTCGATACTTGGCTGGAGGCTCGGCTTGAGCTGCACGACTGGTCGGAGGAACCGGATATCGAGACGCTGCCTATCGCCGAGAGGATGGAGATCGGGTATGTCGATAAAAAAAATAAACATACATATCTTCAGCTAGGTTTGCCTATGTTGAGGATGCCATGGAATACACACAGAGATATAGTCGGTGCGTGTACAAATTTGCGTGTACTTGTTTGTCTGACGATAACTTGATAACCGTTTATCCGATTTTCATAAAATTTTGTAAGCAAATTCATTAATTAAATTAATTAATAGATTAGATAATTATTTTGTAATCTCAATATCATTGTTGAGTTCCAATAAGAGCAAAATATTTCTAGGTAGGGTTTTTAGAATGTTATTTATGAGTCCTGAGGTCACAGTTCCGCGGGCGGCAAAAAATTCAGTTACTAATTTAATTTAATTGAAATTAAGTTAACAATTTAGTTTGCTTTTAAGGTGCAACGTTTCGCTCATCGCGCGAAATTCAAATTTTCTTGCGTTTTTTGCCAATTACAGCTTAATTACTCATCGTGGATTTATTGAAACCAATTTTGCGCCAATGAATACGTTGTTTTAAGAAATTACGGATAAAATGATCACCTAGATAACATTTATTTAGCTACAAATCTGATGATAGCTGATTTAGCTGATTTTCATCTTGGTTTTTGGATTATTGAGAAATGTACTTATACTAACTTTCAACATTAATTTTGGTTTGTGTAATTTCTTGATACGATCTATTTATTGTCGCAAAATTAATTTTCATGAACCTACAAAGAGTAATTACGCTGTAATTGACAAAAAACACAAGAAAATTTGAATTTCGCGCGATGAGCGAAACGTTGCCCCTTATGTTCACATATTGTGTAAAATAGACCCGCCCCCTTATTATGTAACTTGCGACTCGCGATTTAGTCGCAAATTTGACAGTTCCGTCATAGTGCAACTGTCGAATTTGCGACGAAATCGCGAGTTGTAAGTTACATAATAAGGGGACTGTTTTAATGTACATCAACAGAATACATTGTAATCTCACGATTCTGTAACATCATAGTATGTCATCTCCACGGAATCGTGCCACGGTCAAAGTTGACCAATCACTGGCACATCGATAAGGAAACCTTGATATTTTGTTAGGAACATCGCTTCGTTTTAATCTAAATATGCACAAGGGCATATGTTAAACACGTTATAACATAAAATGCGAAAGTCTTGTTGTCTGTACGTCTATTATCTTTTTATGATCAAACGAGTGACTGACCTTTAAGAAATATTGGAAGGAAATAGTAGTATATAAATTACAGGATATTCAATATTTAACCAGGGAAAATGGAGGAAAAAGCGGGTTAAAAAGTAATCCAGGGTATAAGCAAACCCCACACCAAATTTCATCCAAATCCGTTCAACCGTTACAGAGTTGAACGGGAACAAGTACATACTTACACACTTACGCTCAAACTTTCACATTTATAATATTAGTGTGACGAGCGAGTTATAATTGACCGAGCGAAGCGAAGCTCTCAGAGTTTACTGGGGCAAATCGTCATTTGTATGTATGTTTGTGTGTATATTTGTCCGATGATAACTTGCGAACCGTTAATCCGATCTTCATGAAATTTTGTAGGCAAGTAGTTCATTTCAATACAATTTTTAAATTCGAATATGAGCCTAATCGGTCCAGGGCTTGTGAAGATATAGGGGTCGCGAGGTCTCAGTTCGCCGCGAACTACTAGTAATTATGGGTTGCATTTAACCGTTATGGGCAAGCTTTACGCTTACCATCAGGCGAGCGACTTGCGCGCGCGTCACTTAGTTTCATTAAAAAATACCTATGTTAATAAAGTGTATAATATTTAAATTTGATATCTTCATACTATATTTCTTCCAAATCCGTTCAGCCATTACGGAGTTGAGTAGAACTAGAAATAAACAATATCTATAATAATAACGTAAGTGACGAAAAAAAATTTGAGTCATTCGCAGTCAAATTTATCTTGAGCAACAGTGAACTTTTGATTGTTCTCAAGTCAAGGTCTCGACCAAGGGTGACGTGGCAAACGACTGTGTTCATTTATAAATTTGTAGTGATATTGACATGAACACACTTGGGCATTGCCCTGACTTTCACGAATGCCCAAAAATAGAATTGTTATGAGAATACATTTCAATTGTTTTAGGATTTATGTATGTATGTGGGTTTGTTAATTGCACAATAACCCGTGAAAGCCTGGGACCCTATTCCTGTGCGCTCGAGATTATCTCGATCACTGTCTCTCTTATTTAGAATTTAATGGGAGTGAGAGTGACCGAGATAATCTCTAGCGCACAGGAATAGGATCCCTGGGCCGTTATTCTGCATTATCGTTCAAATTCAATTCAAAAATTAACTACGAGTTTGAACAAAGATACAGACCGCGATAAGGATGTGAGTGATATTGTTAGAATCGTTGCATTGCAGATTGCCTGAATTCATATGCATTCTTTTTTTTGGCTTACTCCAGAAATCCCCTTAGAAAATCCCCTGCGAAGGGAAAACTAGCGACCCGCCCCGGCATCGGGTGTAATTTTGAAAAATTATATTTATAAACTTTCCGGGACAAATTCTATAACTGATTGTGAAAACCGCATCACCAATCCGTGGTATAGAGAGTTTTAGCGGATATACAGACAGACAGACACGGAAATCGGCTTTATTTTATTACTATATATTTGTATAGATAACTAGCAACCCGCTATGTAATTTTGATATATATTATATCTAAACTTTCCTAATCAAATCATCTAACAGACGGTAAAACCCACATCAAAATTCGTTGCGTGGTTTAGGATTTTGTGGATATACAGACAGACAGACGCGGAAAGATTAGGTTCCGCCTAAAGTCTAAACGGCTGAAATTTGGCAAGAAGTAGTTGGCATAAAAAATATGCATAGCTTGCATATTTTGTATATATGTAGTACTTACTTACACAAAACATACAATTTCCAGCGTCCGTCGACGAGCGCGCGGCAACTGGTGGTACGGGCGAGGGGAACCCCCGCTCGCGGTACAGCTCTACCGACGGGCTTTAGACGTTCTAGATGAAACTGAAGGCGGGATTACGAACCCCACGCCTACCGGGGAGCTGCCCCCCACGTCGGACTCGCTCTATGCCTTGCTGGAAGAAAGGCTGAGGGTCCATAACAATATGGCCGCTGCGCAGCTCAAGGCCGGCGCTTATGACGCCGCTTTACAGGTAAATAAGAATTATAATATTAATTCTTAAATAAATTAAATATTACGTAAATAATTTATGTTGCTTATATTTTGTCGTTTTTTTTTCTTTATGTCTTTGGACACGGCTGATATTTTTCTTGAGATTTCAGGATTAGTCCGATACAAAAAATTGTTCATTATGATGATTATTAAGAGACCTTTTCGGCTTTTACCTTTTCCGTAAAATTCTGTATAGCTTAAGGATCAGAGACGGACACAGGCTATTTTTTTGTAGGTCCAAGCGAACGAAGTCGCCGGTAACAGCTAGTACGCTATACTTCCCTAGTTTACTCGTACCTACTCGTACATATTATCTAACTATAAAAATGTAAACAATGAGTGTTGGCGTCTGCTTACAAACTGCTATGCATGCGACCAGAACCACCATAGGACGGGCTGCAGCGTCCTCTTAGTATATGGTGAACATTATGCGATCTCCAAGCCGACTGCCAAGCGAGGCGATAATAGCAATCTCAATATAGAGGGAAGCTCGTACACCAGCGGGAAAAGTGCAAACGAGATAGCTGAATTCCCCTAATTCAGCTATTAGTTAGTTAGCTGGCCCTTAAGTTCTTTTGTAACAGTAGCTTGTTATTGTGTCTACAGGCCGTAACACAGGTGCTGAGCTGTCAACCCAAGAACGCTAAAGCGCTGTACCGAAAGTCCAAAATCCTGACCGCGATGGGTCGCAATTCCGAAGCCCTAGAGGCCGCGCGCGCCGCCGCCGCCGCCGCCCCCGAAGACGTCGGGGCGAAGAAGGAGCTCCAGAGATGCGAACAGAAGGCCACTCGGGACAGATCAGTTGAAAGGAAGCTCGCTAAAAGGATGCTGGGTACTTCCGAGCCCAAAAGCTCTTCCAGTCCTGATAAAAAACCGTCCAGAGCTAAGGTGAGCGAATATTTCGTGTAATTTGATCATAATATAAATTATTTGGTTATTAAATTCGTCTTCTATAACTAAGTTTTGTTTGTTCTTCTTTCACGCAGCATTAGTGCAACGGATCGATATGGGTTTCGCTTTACAGTTTAAAATCAGGAGTGTCATTTTTTTTTTTTTTTTGGATTAGTTTTGGCCCCTAACAGCCTCTACAGCTATAACCGGACTTTGGGAGTGTCATAGCTTGCATGACTCTGTCGGATTTTTTGGTTTTCTTTCAATAATAGTTTTTTTTTTTCTTTTTCCTCCTAAGAGGATTTTGGCGTCGCACGTCTTATGCATTTGCCAGTGTCAAGTATACATATATATTCTCAAGTTTTGTTAGATATTATCAAATAAGTCATAGTCACGGTCAAGTCCAAGTCATGCCCCAGTAAAGTGGTGAAAACTTTACTAGAGCCTTCTATGGAGTTTTGGAAACAACACGAAAATTCACGTTTTACGACATTATACCATTCACCAACACTAGTGCATGTACACGAACACTTAACGGGTAGAAATTCACCGTTTTTAATTAATGCGAAATAACACAAGTTTTGGAAAATAATAAAATGACGCGACATGAATTCTTCACGTTCCCGCCAAAACTCTCTCAATAATAGTTATTGTCTGTGTAACTTTTAAACTTCCGCGATTTGAACACATAATTTAATGCTAGTTTAAAGGACTTAACCACGCTAAAAACTATGTATTACCTCGACGTTTCGGCTGTTTTGCAATAGCCGTGGTCACTAGCCGACTGGAGAATACGGGTGGAAAAGTGACATTTGGATCTGTCAGTTTACTCCAAGGTTTACTTCTGATTAAAGTGCAACGTTTCACTCAGATTTTCAAGACATTTTTTTTTTCAATTTCTTGTCCGTATTTTATATTCAAAAATGTTGATAAAGTGTGCGCAAGATAGCGATAACCAGTGACTTAACAAACATGCAACAAACATGCATTAATTTATTGTCTGGTCTGAGTGTTTTTTTTAGCCTTTCCGGTTTTTCCTTTCCTTCTATATTATCTATGGTATGATCGATTAAAGTGATAGTAATCAGCAGATGTTGGTGTGGGGCTCCCTGCTGCTGAGCCTGCTGGTGGGCGTGGCCAGCGTGCTCGTGTATCGATACAAGATACAGCACTGACCGCGCCGCGCGCTCGAACACTACATCACGTGAGTGCAACCTATAGAATTTAAAAAAAAAAAAAAAAAAATAACAAATTTTTCCATTCAAATTAGAACTCCATTACATCGATCTCGGTTGAACAAGAATTGTCCTGAATTATGGTGCTTTTGTAGTGGTAGGACTCTTTTGCAGAGTCGCCCGGCGACCTTTTTTTTTTTGTTTGCCTGTTATTCAATCGCCAAGCAGTAGTGTGCAAACATTACTGTGTTCGGGATTGAAGGGCAATAATTACTGAGCGTAAAGAGATTTAAATTTCCGCACCTATAAGAAACACGGAACCCTAAAATTACTACGTGGGCATATATATCAACAACACAGTGCCTGGGATATTCAATCATTATCCTCCTTTTTGGGCAGTCGGGTACAATTAACAATTTTCAAGTGGGATACAAACAGAGCACCCCAGGTTCCATTTTTTTTTTGTTTTTCTTTTTTATTATATTACGCGTTTTTATATTTTGTGTGTACATTAAAACGTTTATCCATTTTTCAGGTAAGATATTCCAACGGTGTGTTTGGAAGGGGGAGGTGCACATTATACTTAAAGTGACGTAATATAGACTATTATATCGATAGACGGGTTGTCGGCACGTAATATGATAAAACATCGTAATACAAGATATTAATAACCGTTATCGTACGATAATATCTTCCGCTGTCAGCTTTCAAATCTTTCTGAATAGCAATTTTATTAGCTGACTATATAAACTGTATATAATTAACTGTGAAATGCTTACATAATATATACATAGAATATTTTTGTATTCATGTTTGGATATATGGTGTATTTACGAAAGAAGTAAGCTTATTGAACTATGGTTTAGCTCATTGACTACTATATATATATATATATACACACATATATATATATATTGATATATCACTTAAGAATCGGGCGTATGAACATTTAAAATGTTTTATTTTGAGAATAGAGAAATTATGAACAGAAGAGTGCGAACGGCCATAGAAAGATGCGCAACCCGATTGTAGTAACTGATAAGGACGTAAGATGTCGCTTTTGCTTCGAGTTACGACATGATCGCCACAATTTCTGCTTGACTTGAAATAGAAACCCAAGCTAACTCATGCGTAATGGTACTGATAAAAAAACGCTTCTTCTTATGAATGTTTTTGCAATAGTAATATCAGTAAAATTATTAATTTTATATTTTGCATAACACGCTAGATTTTCAAGAGATGGCGTTGAAAACTTTAATTTTGAAAACATACTTTTTACGTCGCATATTGCAATCTAATTTTAACCTATCCTTAAATTTCTGTCGAGATTATGTAAGATCATATGTAAGCGCCAAGTAACTAAGTAGTTTTATGCTCTTTTTTCGGGGTACACGTTTTTGTATGAGCTTGTCATTCTTCTCGTATAATTTTTCTATGGTTTGAGAGAGAGTTTGAGTATGAAAATTTCAGACTCAGGTGCTTACAAGTCCATTGCACACCATTGCGAACTTAGTCGGAGGCAAACCGCACTAGCGAACGAAAATTCGTGGCGATTTAGAATCACTCTCACACGGACAGGCAACGCAGAAAATACGTTAGAACGTAACGCTGTTAGTAAATGTTTCAAGATAGAACCAATCTACAAGCACCAAACAATGAGATAACGTTCGGATCACCCATATCTAGAAATAATTATGTAAATCTCAATAAGTATTTTTTAAACCAAGCTTTTTTTCAAATTCATTGTTCATATTACCTACAAAAATTATTTGAAATAACAACAAAAATATTTTGTTGTAATTCCTGATTCGACAGATTTTTGCTGTAGGATGTTGTTATTTATTTTAAATTGGTTTTAAAAACCAAAATTTTGTACCATATTGGGTCATTTTCATTACTCATTACAGTTAGGTTTTTTAGCCGAAATTAGTAAAATGTCTTCCTCTTGCATACATGACAGGTTAAATTCACATAATTATGCAGCATTTGATGATTTTGTGCAGCTTCGACTTTATGTATCAGGAATAATCAGGATAACCACAAAAAAAAAACTCGACGAGTAGTATCTAAAATGAGATACTTTTACTTCGCTAAATTTACCATGTGATTAAATTATTATTTTCAGCCTCTAATCAAATCTTTCTTGTTTCTTTTTTTTATAAGTCTGTAAACTTTAAGTTATTTTGTTTCATTTGTATCACAGATTACCCGCTATTGATACCGCATCGTATCGCGGAAGACGCAGAGTAGGTAGGCCTTCTAATAGGTGGACTGACGACATATTGAAAGTCGCGGGTATCCGGTGGATTCAAACAGATGCGGCGGAAGGGGGAGGCCCATGTTCGGCAGTGAGCGTCTTTCGGCTGATGATGCCGCATTGCGAATTGTGCCGTCAAAATCGCTTGCTGCAATCAAGCGTTCCTATTGGACACGCTTACTCGCACCTTACCAATGAGGATACATTTTAAAACTGTACTTTGTCCTTGGTGCGCTTCGATCGTCCTACGTGCGGTGTCTATAGGGATAATCTGTTTTTTGTTTGTAGCTACTCCATTGTAAATCTTAAATCTAGGCTAATAAATAAATGTATATTATTGGCTTGTATGTATGTAAAAAAAATATGTTATAGCGCATTTATGTCCAAAATTATCTTATATATGTACATATCCTTTGTTTTGTTGTATTTTGTTGATTAGTGCCAAAATTAAATGTATTTTTAACCGATATTAACAGATATTCTGCTCGTGGTGCAAATGTTCTTATTTATATAGAACACATATTTTTCGATTTTTTTTATTAAATTGTAAGAATACACAAAAATTATGAGGCATTCCAAACTTCGCGCGGTTCAGTCGGAACCGAGGTGCTTTTGACTTTGGCTGTTCCTCCGCTGCCGGAGCCGGCAACGATGGAATAATGAAACTGTTGCCGGAGGTACGACCAACTTATTATAATCGGACTCAAATCTGTCACCGGAAAGTTCAAAATTCTGGTTGGGATTGAACTGTTACGGGCAAACGTGACGCTTAGCAACAGGTGAGCGATTTGCACATCTTGTTGTTCAGAAACATAAAAAAAAAAAAAAAACCTCCGGCAACCGTTCCAGTTGTCGGCTGCGGAGGCACTTTTCATTAATGATTCGAGCATAAGTACGCATTTACGTTTATTATTGTCGGGTTTAACTAAGTTATCAGCAACTTTTGCATGTTTGAAATCAATGTACTATTTAAAACTTTGTATTTACGTATTTAATATTTATTTGTAGGCATTATTGTTGCACTAGTAATAGAATCTACCCGCGTTCGTAGCGCGTGACTAAACTTGGTGTCAAAAATCAACTCCAATATTAGGACCGATTCATAACAAGATGACAGCGTAAATATTGAGAAGACAATGCACTAGGAGCTACGAGCCATGTTACAATTTATTATGGATACATAAATGTTACGTTAACCCTTTGAACGCCAGCATAGTAAACGGAAAAAAAAAAACAAAAATGTGCTTAGTATGTGAAATCTGCGAGCCTGCATTTTGATTGCCTACTACTAAGAAAGGCAATTGTAGTATTATCTAGTAAACAGTCGTTTGCCTGTACAGGACGAAATTTTTTGTCTCAATTGCGCGTTCATTTAGCTTGCAGAATAAACTGGCAGAACAACGAGTTTTGACGACAAGACTTAATTTTTTAATTTACAGAAAACTATTTATTTTAAAAAAAAAAATCGATGAACCATTTTTTAACCTAACCTCAATTTCACAGCTCCTAAATTAATTCCATTCTTTTTTCATATGAAAAGAGACGTCAATTGTAGTCGACTAAGATACTTTTAGGGAGTGACACAACAGAATCGACATTATTGTTTTACCTTAGTAAATTGAGAATGTTTAGGCTTATTCCTTGGTGTATGATAGAAAACAAAATTCAAAAAATGGTTTCTCAAAAATTTAAACAATGGCTTGGCTTAGAGAGCGCTCTATCGAAACGCGGCTCTTGCCGTTCAAAGGGTTAACGCTATCCATCTCAATGTGAATTGTTATCCAATGACTAGAAAGTTCTTAAAAAAGTGCAGCGTATTGTATAATATTGTAGTTATCTATGGTTTTTAAATACATTGTGCCTGTAGTTATTCGCAAAAAAAGTAGTGGCTTTCACAAACGCTTATCCAGGCCAGGCACGATTCTACATTTAATGTTGTGATAATTATCTAAATATAATTCGATTCTTACAATGTTGATTGTTGAAATTAAACAAGATGTAAAAACGTTAGATTTATTTAATAAATACAATATTGGTTTGGTATTAGGTTTACACTCGAGATAATGTAAAAAAAAACTTTAAAAATGGTGGTTCCAGTATACACATAAAAAGAAATAAAAAATATATTTAAAATTACAGCTTTGTTTCATTTACACAATGTCGGTAAACTGCAATTCCTAGCCTTAATGTTAAAAAAACAAGGTTTGGCATTGCGCCAGCTTACGTCACTATCCGCCTTTTTGTCGTGAATCTTTGTCTAACGTGTTTGAATTACGTATTCCACTCTTGCTTATGACGTAGGCTGGTATCATGCACGTCACTTTATAGTACCATATATGGCAGACTATTTTATACTAACTATGATGGTAGATAGATAGTGGTAGATGGACCAGATTTAGGTTGATTTCAAGGTTGTGCGGACTCAAAAGGATATTCTTATCAAGCAGCGGAGCGGTGCATCCTCGAGGAACGGTTTCGGCGCTTAGATCATCGCTTTACAGAGAAGCGATTTGTTCCGTGAGGAAACAATGATCGTGCGCCCCCGACCGGACGCTCCGTACGGACCGTACAGAGTATGAAATCAGTAAGTAATTTTCCTCTCAAAGCTTTTGTGTACATAACTTTTTCTAGGATACCATCTTGTGCGTCTCGTTCCTATTTTTACACATTAATTGTTCATAAACAAACTGGTTATTTATAGGTTTATCAAACTGTTATTATTCGGAACATAAGTCGGAATGTAACGAAATTTTTGTACATTGTTCATATTCCTACAATTATCGGGACTTCTTACAACAACTCGTTTTTGTATAGCTAACCAACCGTATAAACATAGGTATATATTATTTATATTTTTGGCTTGGTTAGTGGACACCTGGCACTTTGATTTCAGTATAAAAATATACTACGTAACTAATTAGAGGTACATAAATCACTCGATAGTAATTATTTACATTGATTTACATATTTTTACAACTTTTCGAGAGATCATTCGGTTCTCATAAGTCTTACTCACTGAGGGTGTCTACACATGGCCCGACCTGACATGGTGTGAAAGGGACAGCTAGATTTCAATTTCCGGGAGCAAAAGAAACAAACTATTAAGGCTATAGCTTCTCCCTTTCGCTCCCCTAAAAACTTACATATAGCCATCTCTTTCAAACGATGTCAGGTCAGGCCATGTAGCGAGGCCTTAAAGGCTACAGCAGACTAGATCGTTTAGCATCGTTTTTTCAGTCCAAAAACAAGGAAGATGTGGCGAGCGATTCATAAATGGAGCCTCTACTTTTGACAAAATGCCTGTTAAGGTGCTACGTTTCGCTTAAATTCAAATTTACTTACGTTTTTTGTCAATTACAGCTTAATTACTCATCGTGGACAAGTTACCGAAAAACAACTAAATAGCCGATCGCCGATGCAAAAAAAAAGTTTCGCTAGTCTGCTTTATCCCAAAGGAAATCGATATCGCTAGTTTGCAAAAGTTTGCAATTGTCCGAAAAATATTCCATTCATCTATTTCTGCTGCACCGAAAGACAATCGAGGTCGATCTTCAATCACAATAACTTAATAAAAAGGTCGATTTTTGGCCCATAAAAAAAAAAAAATCTTTTTGTTACCATTTCACAACTAAATATCTGACAATAATCTACAATCTACAATTAATTATTAATTAATTAACTCTACAAGAAAATCGGACCAACATGAGGACATAGAAAACTTTTTATCCCAAACTATATCTTTAACAAATATCTACCCCCTTATTAATAATAATAAACGCGAAGAAACCTTGGAGCAGAGTTTTGGCGGGAACGTGAAGAATTCATGTCGCGTCATTTTATTATTTTCCAAAACTTGTGTTATTTCGAGTGTTAATGTGTAAAAACGGTGAATTTTTACCCGTTAAGTGTTCGTGTACATGCACGAGAGTTGGTGAATGGTATAATGTCGTGAAACGTGAATTTTCGTGTTGTTTCCAAAACTCCATAGAAAGCTCTAGTAAAGTTTTCACCACTTTACTGGGCCATGAGCTGGACTTGACCGTGACTTGCTTTGCTCGACTTTGACCGTGACTATGACTTATTTGATAATATCTAACAAAACTTGGGAATATATATGTATACTTGACACTGGCAAATGCATAAGACGTGCGACGCCAAAATCCTCTTAGGAGGAAAAAGAAAAAAAAAAAAACCTTGGAGCAGAGTTTTTGGACATTGAATTATTTTCCAAAACTTGTGTTATTTCAAATGTTAAAAGTAAAAAAAGGTGGAAAAGCGAAAAAGGCCTAAACACGTGGTAACTAATCCAAGGTCACTCCACGTTTATTAATACGGGGCTAGTTTTTATCCGCTGCAATATCGAGTCTACTACAATAGGAATGAACTTGTATCCCTAAAGTACTGTGTCGAGATATTTGACACTAGAAGTTTGGTGAAGATACAATTTCAATACGCAATTCCGCAAAGTAACGCATGAACCAATCATTGGACTGCCCCGGTGGCTCAGTTGGTAGTGAACCTACATTCTGTGTTTAGGGGCGTGGGTTCGATTCCCATCTAGGACAAATATTTATGTGATGAATATTTGTCTGGGTGTTAATATCTATATAAGTATGTATTTAAGAATATCTATGTACGTATATCAGTCTCTGGCAGCCATATTACTAAGCTTTGCTTAGTTTGGGGTCAGATGACCTTGTGTGCAATAATGTCCCAGATATTTATTTATTTATTATCTACCTTGTGATTAAAACAGGTCACGGTAGTAGTGGTAGGGCTCTTCTGCAGAGTCAACCAGTTATTCAACCGCGCAAACATTACTGTGTCCCGGACTGAAGGGCAATTCTTCCAGCGTAATTACTGGGCATAAAGAGATTTAACATCTAACATATCACGGAGACGAGCGCAGTGCACTGCCGCTCATGGTTTTGAACTGTTGAAGTTAAACATTCCGTGTGACACTGAATTTTTATGGTCAGGCGTGAAACTAACATCAGGTGAGCGACCATCGGGCTTATCCTCTAACTTTGAAACGTTCGTGATTCTGTTTGCGAGAGCATGCCATCCCGCTCGTACCAACTTAGTCGCACTATGCGCGGTCCCGCTCGCGCAACTCTCGCTATCGCTTTCAGAGTTACGGGATACACACAAAGTTCCATGAAAGTCTATTAGCTATTAATACTATCATAGCCTCGTTTTGACCGTCACAAGTTTAGCCAACCAGCTAGTGACATGCGTGACGGCTTCTATCTGCGCGATGGTTCCCAGCGCCTGTATCGTGAACACTGTCGCCACGGAATCGTACAGGAGTTTGGGAGAGAAGACCGTCCACACGAACAGGTGGTGTCGGAATATTGACGCGATAACTGCGTATATGACAAGGCAGTACACGCGGTGGAGCGCGTATATGTTCGTGGCGCGCCACGCTTGGTGTAAGTACCTGTGGAAGGAGAATAGATAGCTGCAGAAAACTTTCCTTTAAAAGCCAACGTGGGTTGTATGGGTTTTCGGCGGGAACGTGAAGAAGTCATGTCGCGTCATTGTATTATTTTACAAAACTTGTGCTATTTCGAGTATTAATGTGTAAAAACGGTGCTTTTTTGTTTTCATTAAATGTTCCTGAATTCTATCAGTTATCTGGTTCTCATAATACAATATTGCTTAGTTTGGGGCTAGATGGCGCTGTGTCAAAAACGTCCACCAACTAAACCAGTGTCAACATTCTGTGCTATGCTAGATATTATTATTACCTCATTATTAGTGTAATAATCACTTAAATATAAATAGGTATTCGGAGCGCAGGCAAAAAATGTTTACACACATTTTTCAAGGTTGCCTCAATGTTTTTTTTAACGAGAAAATGACATGTAATCTTGTTTTTCCTGTTAGCTAAACTAGACAATAGAACCAAAAATTTTTTTATCTCAAATTAAGATTTTTAATCTACGTAAATAATGAGATTCACTGAATACAAAAATTACATTGTTTTCAAGTACACGACTTTTTGATAAACTGCTAGAAATCTATGAAAGGATTAATTCAATTTAAAAAAAAAACCTTCATCATCATCATCAGCCATAAGACGTCCACAGCTGAACATAGGCCTCCTGTGTCTAAAATACTAATCAAATAAATATTCTAATAGGCCTCCTAGTTACTAACAACAAAAATAACCTTACTTAGAAGTAAAACTAGATAAAATTTAGGCTTGATATCACACTAATCACACTAATATTATAAATGCGAAAGTTTGCGTGTGAGTATGTAAATCTGTAAGTGTGTTTGTTCCCGTTCAACTCTGTAACGGCTGAACGGATTTGGATGAAATTTGGTATGGAGTCAGCTTATACCCTGGATTAACACATAGGCTACTTTATCCCGAAAAAATTAACCGCTCCTGTAGGATAGAGGGTGAAACTGCGGGGCGCAGCTAGTGATTTTATAATTCGAAAAATGTCTCGGTTTGTAAAACTTATCAAAAACGTCTTGCCGTAGATAGCGCACTTCGATGCCACGCCATTGGCGTTCATAGGAATAGAAGAAAGCTGCAGCGGACGTAGCTTGAACCCAGGCTAGGCATCTAGTATAGGTGCCCAGGCATCGAGGCCAGGCTGTGGGAGTAACTTACTGTGGCCAAGTGGTCGCGGCGGCCGCTATGTTGGAGAAGAGAGCGGCGCCGGCGAGCGCCGGGCCGGCGTACGCGTGCAGCCCCATCCGCAGCGCGACCCGCGCCCCGCTGTACTCGCGGAGGCCCACGTAGCCCGACCCCAGGTCCACCGACGCCAGGCTGTTCGAATTACCCTGGGGCAAGAGAGATAACGACTCTAGACCAGTTCCAAAAATTTTAAAGCCACGGAACACTACCAATCACCAAAGTAACCAAAGTTTGAAGAAAGCGCGGGTCGCGGGGAGTGCGAGCGAGCGTTCTCATTGGCTATCTCAAGGTTACGCCTACTTGAGTCTAACAATCAACCAATCAGAGTAATTTCTTATAAGTGTATTTAGACTGATCTGTGGTGCGCTTCGAGCGTCCTGAATGTAGAATCTAGGGTGTGATCTGTGGCTTGGGTGTACCATGCCGAAAGGAAGTCATCGTGCTTATCATTATTAACAACTTCTTATATGGGACCAACAAAGAAATCGCGATAAAAAAAATCTTCTGTTTCATTAATTTCGTTAAACAGCAAAAAAATAATGTTTTTTTCGATCACAGGGATTACATATTTTAAAGGACAACTGACATTTTTAGCGGTTTCAGGATTTATGACATCAATGAGTTCCTTTCGGCTTAGTACACCCCAAGCTTATAAACCTGTGTACAACCCATGGACACAAGTTAGTAATGCGTAAGCGCCATCAACGCTTTGACTTTATAGAAACAAATAAACACGTAACAAATTAATACGTTAACGATTTATACGAGCTCGAACATTATGGCCTATTTTGGTCAATGCAGAACAGATTATTAAGCAACGGGATGAAAACAACAATAACTATACTAGAAGGCGCGAGCGTGAAATTATTGTTTTTTTTGTCAAGGTTGTAACAGTTTAGTGTGGTGGAACGCCCGCTGATCTTTCCCCACATCCGCGCTATATTATCCAGAGCTATATTTCTTAGTAAAAAATCTGTGAAAGCTTACGTAATATATAATAGCACAGCCAAGTCGTATAAAAGTTATTGAACGTCGATTCCGAAATTCTAAAATTTTAAATATAGAATCTGGAAAACAAAAAATTTACTCCAACATACCTGATAGAAGAAAAACAATATCCCAATCCACATATGCACGAGCGTCCGACTTAGAACGTCCACCACATCGGTCCTCTTTACGGACTTGAAGTCCAACAACTTGTGGTCCATACACTTCGACGTCAACAGACACGTTATATAAATACTCGGCACCATTATCACGTTGTGCGGCCTCATCAACAGTACCACGATCAACATCATGCTATTCAACATCAAATGTGAGATAGATCGAGCCAAATTCAACTTCACTTCGTCTATATTCCACGGCTCTTCTATTACAGCATCGTATATGTAATCCTCAGTTTTTTCTTTGGGTTTATTGTAGACAAATTTGTTGCTGCTGACTTTTGTCGATTCTATTTGAACGCCGCAGGATTTGAATATGCCAGCGAAAGTCAGTATTTCGAAGACGAATTGGGTTACCAATAAACCCCAGAATACGTTGACTATATGTACAGTGTCCCATGTTTTAATGTCGTGGAAGGGAGATTGTAACGCAGATGTGGCTACTCGGTAACAAAATATGCAGGCTGTAGCGACTATTGTGAGGCCTGATTGGAACTGCATCACGTTGTTTGTGTATCGAAGGTTGTAGAGACATATCGATAATGTGGCTAAGGTACCTGAAAATAATAGGGAAATCTTTATGTAATTTGCTAATTGATTCAGCAATACATAACGTATAAAATTAAGAAACTACAGAAACTCCCGATACAACTAGAAAAGAGCCGTTGATCTTCAAATGGATGAACAGATGTTCTTAAATCATAGCTAAAACACTCGATCAAATCATCTTTCAACCATATTCTTTTCACCTTTTCGGCTTTCCGTTCATCCGTTTGGGAGCTACGCTGCCATACACAGATACACTCGTTAAATTTATAACACCCGTCCGTTTGGGTCGGGGTTTCAATTTATTTTGTATTGGTTGCGTAACGAGACGAGGGTCGCCCAAAGGAAAAGCCGAAAACCGAAATTGGTAATTTTGTACAGAAATTGTCTTAGGTGGTACGAAGTAAAGGGGTCATCTGGTATTATAATGTAACTTACCAATGACTAGATGAAGCTGCAAGTAGAATGCGTTTTCCGGCGCGTTCAGCCAATCAGCTGTATCGGGGAGAAACAACCATCTGTCTCCGGTCTGGTTCATTGTTCTTAGATACCTTGAAAGTTACAATACCATGTTAAGGACACGTCAGCAATGATACTCAGAATATGTCCGTCCAGTAGCAATGAACCAATGAGAGTAAATTTTTATAGATGTATTTTGACCGATCTTCCTGAGTGCTGAATCTGGGGATTATCTATCATCATCAGCCAGGACGTCTATTGCTGAACAAAAGCCTCCCCATTAAAAAAGAGAGAATTCTCCTTTTTTGTTGCAGTGGCCAGGCACAACAAATCGCCGATAGCTCAACGCTCACTAAAAGGACGCTGTTGTCCATCCTCCGGTGTTTATCGGCCCGTACCGTGACGTTCTTATTGCGATGACTGTTAGGATCAGCAGTCAACGTTGCGATGTTGGATATCAGCCTACCCTCGAAGGGTGTTAGGGCTATATCCACCACGCTGGCCCAGTGCTAGTTGGCGGTTTCGCATACGCCATCGAATTTCTTCTCCGGAAATATGCAGGTTTCCTCCAGATGTTTTTCCTTCACCGAAAAACCAGTGGTATATCCGTACGTAAGTTCCAAAGAAGTCCCGCCGGGACCGCCCGTCTTCGAACCCACGACCCCAAGAAGGCGAGCATGCTCCCACCGAGCTACCACGTCAGATGATCAGTGCCCTGGACGAAATGTAAACTCGTACCAAAGAAATGCCTCCATGCTCGTACGAATACAACTCACCTATGCAACGCGATCAGCATCACCCACTTCGGCACGATCCCCAACCCGACCGCACTCATCTTCTGATCCAACTCCGGCTTCTCCTGCACCTCGGTCGCTCCCACCAGCTTCTTACTCATATACATCACGACCAGTACAATAGTCCTTATCAACACGAAAAACATCAAAGTGTTCCAGAAGAAATACCACGTCATGTGCTCCTCTTCAATGAAACTCGTTCCGAAAAACGACCACGAATGGAATAAGGTCCCGATTATCAGCAAATAGTCTATCGCATTTAACTCGCGAAGCGGTGATAGGTCTTTGATGCGTTCTATCGAAGTTTTTATTATGAAGTATGTCGTGGTCATCGTGCACGCTATCAGGACGAATGCTAGGGACCACAGCGGGTCGAAAGAACACAGTTTGCTTTTGGTTTCGGTGATGAAACACGAGGTGACGAGAACAGAGATGTATATCATTAGAATGACTGTGAAGGCGACTATGGACCCAGCGTTTGATTTCGGGAGCCCGTGTCGGGTGACGCTTGTCTTTCTCTGACTATCGGGTTGGAAGGAGTATAGAGTTATGAAGATTAGTGACGTCACGATCTGAAAAAAATATTTAACTTTTGCTGGCACATTCAATTAAAAGGACACTATTTCACACGAAAAATAAAAGATTTTCTGTTTAACTGGCAAAGGTCACCCCCACTACACAGATCACACGCATTTAGATACCGCATTACGAGATTCGTTGTTCCTACAAAAAGTCATCAAGTTTGAGGCGCGGCGCGGGTCGCGGGGAGTGCGGCCGAGCGTTCTCATTGGCTATCTCAAGGTTACGCCTAATCGCGTCTAACAATCAACCAATCAGAGTAATTTCTTATAAGTGTATTTAGACTGATCTGTGGTAATGAATCTTAAGTGGAGTTGGGCAGGACACGTTGCTAGGTTCAGAGATGACGGGTGAAGTAAGGCTGTAACAGAGTGGTGGCCGAGGCAAGGTAGGCGGAGCGTTGGCCGTCCAGCTGCGAGATGGGTCGACGATATCGTCACCATCGCGGGTCGAACCTGGACTAGATTGGCACAGGACCGAGGCAGATGGCACAGCTAGAGAGAGGCCTATACCCAGCAGTGGGAAGGCTGTGGATGATGATGATGATGATGATGATGTGGTGCGCTTCAAGCGTCTTGAATGCAGAATCTAGGGTGTGACCTGTGAAAAACAACACAGCGAAACGCCTGGCTTGTTCTCATGGTTGTTCATTAGAGGTTGCGAAGACGCCAGACGTGTCTGAATGTCTCAGTTATATTGAGACTTGAGAGGGCATCACGAAAACTATTCCTAAAATGTCTATTGTCCACGAACCTTTATTGCGAGATTTTACCATTTAGCCGTTCAGATATGAAAAGACAACACATGACATAACTTGCAAATTATGACATAACTTACAAAGCATGACTTCACTGCACAGTGTGACATAACTTGCTAAGTGCGACAAATGCGTAATTTACAGACTGAAATAGCTTACAACGCATGAAATAACTTGCAAATTATGACATAACTTATAAAATATGACACAACTTACACAGTGTGACATAACTTACAAAATGTGACATAACTTGCTAAGTGTGACATAACTTACAACGCATGACATAACTTGCAAATTATGACATAACTTAGAAAATATGACACAACTTACACAGTGTGACATGACTTACAAAGTAAAGCAGCGCGATTCCAATCCCTAGCGCGTACAGATCGAAGTTGACCGTCGTCTCCGAGAGGTACTTGGCCATCTCTTCCAACGACTCCTCATAGAACTCTTTGGATATTTTGGCGGCGCTCTGTTGTCCGGTGGCCAAATAGTGCGCGAATTGCTTCTCGGCGCGTTGGAATTGTTTATAGAATTCTGTAAGGAGATATTGGTGGACGTTGTTAAAACGCAGCGCCATCTAGCCCCAAACTAAGCAAGCTTGTACTAAGGGAACCAGATAAGTGATAGATTACATAAATACATGTTTTTTGTATATACTTATGTAGAATACATAGAAACACCCAGACTAAGAACAAACATCCATGTTCATCACTCAAATGTTTGTCATGGGTGGGAATCGAACACACAACCTACAGCTCAGAAGGCGGAAATCCACCCTCTGAGACACAAGGCTAGTCACAACACAATAAATAATAAGTTTTGAATATATTTATTTTGGAAATATGCCTGTGGCAGTATGAAATTTTGTTCGCTATACAACAATCAAAATCTAGGACAAAAATGTATGTGATGAATATTTGTGTTTGTTCTATGTCTGGGTGTTAATATCTATATAAGTATGTATTTAAAAATATCTATGTACGTATATCAGTCTCTGGCAGCCATATTACAAGCTTTGCTTAGTTTGGGGTCACATGACCGTGTGTGCAATAATGTCCCAGATATTATTATTATTATTAATTTTATTCTGGTTGTGTCTCGAGATAGTATGTCGTTATTACCTGTGTCAGCATATCATTGTTACTTGTGTCAGTAAGTCGTTGTTATCCTTGTCAGCATTTCGTTGTTATCTGTGACAGTTTCGTTGTTATCTGTGTCAATAATTCGTTGTTACCTGTCAGTAAGTCGTTGTTACCCGTGACAGTTTCGTCGTTATCCGTGTCAATAATTCGTTGTTACCCGTGACATTATTTCGTTATCCTTATCAGTGTGTCGTTATCTGTGTCAGTTTGTCGTTGTTACCTGTGACAGTATGTCGTTGTTATCTCTGTGTCAGTATATCGTTGTTATCTGTGTCAATATGTCGTTGTTACCTGTGAAACAATTTTGTTGTTATCATTGTCAGTATTTCGTTGTTACCTGTGTCAGTAGGTAACTGTTGCCTCGCGTTATGTCTCGCTATGACATGTAACAAGTAGAGATGCTGCCGCGTGTCAGAAGGCAGTAGCGCGGGCAAAAACCGGCCTGTGCTGTCGCCTGGGATCGGAGCGTTCAGTAGCCAGGATATGGTGGGGGCTAGGTCCACTTGGGCCACCGTGGGGCCTGGGCCGACTCTGGAAAATAAAAATCACACCAATATTATAAATGCGAAAGTTTGTGCGTAAGTGTTTGTTCTCATTCAACTCTGTAACGGCTAAACTGATATAGTTGAAATTTAGTATGGGAGTTGCTTGTACCATGGATTTTTATCCCTGATTATACCACTGGCTTTTCGGTGAAGGAAAACATCGCGAGGAAACCTGCGTATTTCCGAAAAAGAAAATCGATGGAATATGTGAATCCGCCAACCCGCACTGGGCCAGCATGGTGGCCCAGTGCGGTAAAAAATACGAAAAAAATAGGTAAACGGTCACCGTTCTGCGATCCCCGAGCCGCCTGCCAAGGTTGTGAATTATCCCGTTCTCCTCCTTATCTAAGGGGGGAGGCCTTTGCTCAGCAGTGGACGTCTTCTGGCTGATGACAATGATGATAAGCAAAATAGACTTACGGATGCGGGCACTGGAAATCGTCACTCTTGAGGACGAGGAGAGGAACCAGCACCTCGGCCGGCGTGGCGCCGCCGTGCCCGCCCGCGTCACGCATGCCGTGGTCGCCACAGATAAATAATACACCGTTACGATCCTGAAATAAACAGCGATTCAAGATTCTTAATCAAGCTAATTCGAGAAAAGGATAGCGCGCAGATGACACTGTCCGATGGGGAAGAAAGGTTCTTGAGTTGCAACCACGAACAGGAAGACGAAGCGTAGGCAGGCCTCCCACTAGGTGGACCGACGTCATTGTGAAAATCGTGAGCAACCGGTGGCTGCAAGTGGCACATTGTCGGTCGGAGTGGCGGTCTAAGGGGGAGGCCTATGTTCAGCAGTGGACGTCTTCTGGCTGATGATGTATGTAATGCTGGACACTGTCGCGTGCAGATTACTATTTCCCTACAAAATTTGGGGGACCATTTTACCATTTTATTTTAGGGGTGGAATTTCCCAAAATCCGTCCTTCTTGTTCAACTAAAACATTTGAGTATTGGTTTCAAATTTCACGTCTCTGTTATAAGCGGTTACATCTTTGCGTTGATTCCTAGAAAAGGGCTTGTTCTTTTATAGAAAACTAGCTGCGAAGCGCGACTTCGTTCGCGTTTAAAAAAAAGTAGCCTATGTCCGTCTCTAATCCTTAAGCTATATCTATGCAAGAATTCAGGTTGATCCGTTCAGCCATTTAGCCGTGATAACGCGACAAACAACCAGATAGAGAAAGAGAGAGACAGATACACAGTGTTACTTTCGAATTTATAATATTAGTATGTAGATTAATACAGGGTTATAAGGAAAGTGTATGCTAACCCGAGAAGGGCTCATAGTACTCATCATTATGAACAACTTTTACTATGGGACCAATACATTTTGGTTCCATACATTTTGTCGAGTGTCATTGACATTTTTCTATGGAAAAGCTGATATTTTTTTCGCGATTTCATGGTTGGTCCTATAGTAAAAGCTGTTCACAATCATGAGTACTTGGAGCTCCCTTTCGGCTTAGCATACTCTTTCCTTATAACCCTGTATATAAATCTCGTTACCCATTTCTGCATAGCAGTGAAGATTTTCTTCACGACTTCATCCATCTCCACCAGTTTGGGTTTGATCTTGGCACTGCGGGCGCCTTCTAAGTGCCCGATATGGTCCAGCCCTAGATAGTGCAGGACTAGGAAGTCAAAAGACGGCTTCTTGCTCTCATCAGGTTTTAGGACGTCATCGAGGTGACGGGTCACATTGTTGTCTACCTGAAATAACAAGTTTTATTTTTTTTGACAGGCTAGGCGTTTGACCACAGCTCACTTGATGCGTATGAGCGGGCTAATCCTGGTTCTCAGCATCTTGGTCGCATTTTATAATTATTTTTTTTAGTATAAAAAAAGAGCACAAATTAAAAAAATAAACTTGTTAATGTCTTTAATCAAAAATCAATCAAATGTCATTTATTTCAACCGTTAGAATCACAATTGCCAATGTTTTATGACAACTTTAACGTTATTATTATTTTCGTTTTGACGAAGGAAAAACATTTTTTTTTTTGCGTTTTTTTCTTTTTCCTTGGACTAATTAAAAAATAATAACATGAATATTATTGGTTATAAGTCACTGTGTGGTCAAGTTTGACACACCTGGCCCGAAATAGGAACTGGCTCTCAAGTTTGGTGTTTGGCGAAAGATTTTCCACTTCAGGTAACATCCACTTTGCCAACCGAGAACTAAGAATTACTACCACACCTTAAGTTTTGTGATGTCATCGGTCTAGACATTGTGAAACGATGCAACATGTGACCAAAATGCTGGCCTCTATTTCGCCGAAAGGGTTCGAAATTTGATAGATTAATTGTGTAAGAAAAAACAAAGCATAATTTCAACTTCAAAAACTAATATTTTGATAATGTCAATTATAATTTCAACTTTATAAATTCATCATAGCCGTAGAACCTCTGCTCGATAAGCTAGAGACTTAAATATTGACAATGGCCATTGGCCGTCTCCGGTCTCATTAGCAACCACAAAAAAAGAAGACCTACTTCCGTATAATCCGTGACGAAGAATGACGTAGTACCGTCATGCTCTGTCCATAGTCCCGGGAACAGCCTCAGCCACGTGTCGTCTCCATACAAGACGGAGCGGCGCCCCCTGGCGGCCGCGACGCGCAACACGCTGTCTCCTCGGACAGCCGGCGCACCGAAGTTTAGAGCAACATCGGCGAACGTGGACACACTGCCGGTCATCATGGCCTGTTGGATGGACACCAGAGGTTATACAGAACTGAATTTTCAGAAAGAACTGAAACCTCCTCAAAGACACAGTACTACTGATCCAGAGACCGACGAGAAAATAAGAGGAAAATATAATTATTTCTTTCTCTCTCGCTTGTTAGACGGCGGGCGGAGCCAACGAAGTTTTTACGAATGTTGGGATATTCAAAATATGCGTTAACTGATCAACAACTGTCAACTGATCCCGCGGGTTCAGTTGACGTAAGAGCCGTAAAACCGATCTATGGATCAATCGCGTAAAATCTATGGAATTTTAAGGCATCTTAAAAAAGCGTAGTCTGATATCCACATTTACACGTTATCCGTAGTGGTATTCTCAAATCAATCGGAAAGGTTTCCGTTCGGATCCACATTCTCCGTCTCTGTCATCCTGAATGTATATGACGGAGACGGATAGTCTGGATCAGATTGGAAACCTTTCCGATTGACCACTACTGATTTCGATGTTTTTTTTAATGTTATCTACACCGTGAAAGCCTAAGCTTGTTATTTTATTATAAATTCGCAATATCTTCGTTGTTAAAATTGACAACATTTTTGTGTCGAAAACATCGAAGTAGAGTATTTGTTGTCAGAATACCATAAACATTTTTTGCAAAAACATAACAGCGTCATAAATTATAGTTTATCCAAGCCATTCGCAAAAAAAAAACCAAAAGATTTTGTTAAGATTTAGGGGTTGATAGCAGACTACCCCGGAAACGCTAATTTCATCAAAAAGTTAGAAATCCACTAACTCTCTCTATTGCACGCACGAGAAACAGAGCGACAGCTATACGATTTCAAATATCGAATGTGTCAAAACCTCGCGGGAGGACCATCCTCTTAATGTTAATGTAAACAAACATAATTAAAGTTATATATGTATGTGGTAGGTATGATTACGTATCGATCAGGCGATGCGCGTGAGCGGGTTCGAAGCGTGATTGCGGACAGTTCCATGTGCACCGAGTGGAACGGGCCGAGGAATCCGGTGGCCTTTACATCACACGTCAATAGGTACCATAGCCCGTTTGCAGACTATTTGTGTGACTACGCTTTACGTTTATTGTGTGATTCAAAACTTGGAACTCTTGATATCTACATAATTCATCTGAGACCGCTGTCAAGTGCTTACCCACGTTAAGAGGATAGTCCTTATAGGATAGGTTTTTTTTTCTCTTTCCTCCTAAGAGGATTATGGCGTCGCACGTCTTATGCATTTGCCAGTGTCAAGTATACTCCTATATTTTCAAGTTTTGTTGAATATTGTCAAATAAGTCTTAGTCCCAGTCAAAGGCGAACAAAGCAAGTCACGGTCAAGTCCAAGTCATGCCCCAGTAAAGTGGTGAAAACTTTACTAGAGCCTTCTATGGAGTTTTGGAAACAACACAAAAATTCACGTTTCACGACACTATACCATTCACCAACACTTGTGCATGTTCACGGACACTTAACGGGTAAAAAATCACCGTTTTTACACATTAATACTCGAAATAACACAAGTTTTGGAAAAAAAAAAATGGCGCGACATGATTTCTTCAAGTTCCCGCCAAAACTCCATATGATAGGTTTTGGCGCATTCTATATTTGAATTTGTACAGCTATCGCTCTTTCTCTTGCAGGCGATAGAGAGAGTTAGTGAATTTTCCTAACTTTTTGACGAAATTAGCGTTTCGGGAGTAGTCTATTATCCACTGTTTTAGACTTTCGTGGTGGTTTACAACATTACTATTAGTACTCACGGGATATTTACATATTACGGGTTATTTTCACAATAACCGTGGTAAATATCCCGTGATTACTAATAGTCTATTATCACCCCCCAAAATACAAATACAAAAAAAAAATACAAGCATTTTTGACTTTGTAGATAATATATAAAAAACATCGAAATCGGATATAATTTAGGGGTGGGTATCAGGGTACGCTTTTTGTATGGACAAGACGGCGGTATACTGTAATCTCAACTAGAGGGCGCGGGCGCGGCCGCGAAATGTCAAAAATATGATATATTGGCTTACTCCAGAAATCCCCTTAGACAATCCCCTGCGAAGGGGATTTCTGGATTTTTTGTCCATTAATTTCATTTTCACACACAAAACGCAGGTGCGGTGGAAGTCGCGACTGTCGCTCGCGGCAATATCAAACGTGTGCAGTTGTTTGCGTGCGTTCTGTTCATGTCGAACAAGCGGCGGAGCGCGCGTTTCAGGTAAGTCACGCGTCACACACGCGCAAACGCCTGCCGGCCAATGTGATCATGAACTCGCGCCCGCTAGGCTCAACGTGCGCATGCCCTAGAGGCTAGGCTAGAAATAGTTAGACCATTTAGTATATACAAACGTATTCTGCTGTTACCTCCCTGAATGACTTTAAAGAAAATATGTTTTGCCAGATTTTATATCTACCACTGCCACACAACTATATTTAATTGCAAAGAATGTAGTAGGTTAAGGTTGTGATTTTAGCTTAAGGATAGAATAAGAATTTCAATATATGTAGTCGATCTGTACATACGGAACAAGAAGTTTTACTGCAAGCTCTCCTCGAACCCGAATAAGGAACATCACAACCCGAACCACACTGAAGAGGCCGACCGCTAGAGTAATATACAGTCCACGCTCTGTTTCGATCTGCGGACCTCTTCAGTTTCTGGTCAATTTATTCCAATACATACATACAAAAAACACCCTCACTTTCGCCAAAATAGATAATATCAATAATTTCAATGTGCTAAAGAAGTGCATGTTTTTTTTCAAGAATGTTGTAATTGCGCGGATGAGGCAGTCTGCGGGAAGCGGACAGGCAGTCTGCGGGAAGCGGACAGGCAGTCTGCGGGAAGCAGACATTTCAATACGCATAAAGCTACTCCCGTTTTAGTTAGCATAGCTTTCATGTCAAGGCCTGGCTGCCCTGACAGGCGGCTATCTTTTCGCAAACTTTAAAAAAAAAAACTGGTATTTTTTCATCGCCAAAATAAAAAATTATATGAACATTGCTATAACTCATTGGCAATGGTTAACAATGGTATTTCTAAAGATGTTAAATTTTCTCTCTGTTTGTTGTTATTTTCAAAAAATGTTGGAAAAGTGCGAAAGAGATAGCGGAATCACCAGAGCCAGCTCTTAACAAGCAAATTTGACTAAAAATAATACAATATAAAATAATAAAGGAAGCATGCAATGGAAATCATACACAACACCAAAGAAAAAACTTTTTCACTTGAAAATTTTATTTCGAATAGGATTATTTTTTCTATAGATATATGAAACAATTAAAATGTTCCTGAACCTTTGGAAAAAAAAACGCATCAAGAAATATTATTCCTGTAAACGAATTTATGTTATTTGTAGCTTACCCCCGACTTCGTTCGCGTGGACCAACAAAAAAAGAAATGTAGCCTCTATGTCCGTCTTCTATGTCCTTATGTCCGTCTCCTACTCTTAAGCTATATCTATGCAAAAATTCAGCTCGATCTGTTTAGCCGTGAGAACACGACAAACACCCAGACAGAGAGACAGAGTTACTTTCGAATTCATAATATTACATTACATTATCAGCCAGAAGACGTCCACTACTGAACATAGGCCTCCCTTTTAAGCCGCCACACCGGCCTGACAATGTGCCACTTGCATCCCCCTGTTGCCCGCGACTTTCACAATGTCGTCGGTCCACCTAGTGGGAGGCCTGCCTACGCTTCGTCTTCCGTTCTTACTTTTTTCGACTGTTTCCGTTTTTTTTGAGACTTGCTTCAATCAGCTCATGCAAAGCATTGCAGGAAGAAGTCCCTTGTCTAAACATAACTTAGCCTATAGTTTAAGTTTTTTCTTTGGCTTTATCCACAGATCACACCCTAGATTCTGCATTCAGGTGCTCGAAGCGCACCACACATCAGTCTAAATATACATATAAGAAATTACTCTGATTGGTTGACTGCTAGGCGCGAGTAGGCGTAACCTTTAGATAGACAATTAGAACGCCTGGTCCCACTCCCCGCGACCCGCGCCTTCCTCAAACTTTGGTGACTTTTTGTAGGATCAACGAATCTCGTAATGCGGTATCTAGTGTGATCTGTGGCTTTATCCCAAAACCATAAAAGATAATTACAAAAAGTGACACTTGCAAATATATCCCGCCAGAAGTTTATGGTGCGTCTCCACTGTGCCTTTTCTTTCTTACGTTCGGGTGACTGTACATAAGAAATTTAGTATTATGGCAGCATTCAAATTTTAGGTATTTTACAGGGTAGCATGTATGCTATTATCCACCCTAAGCACCAGGTGTTACGGCAGTATTCCGGAGGAGCGACTCATTGCAAGGCGTCCTGAGAATTAAATGTGCTACCTTATGGTAGCATACAAATTTTAGGTTTTTTTTATGACAAACTAGTCAAGCGTTTGACCACAATCTCACCTGATGGAAAGCGACGATGTGGCCGAAGATGTAGCACGCTTGCCTAGGCGATACCTATTCACGTTCATAGGGTATTCCATTGGTCTTTCATAGGGTAGCATGAATGCGATTATCCACCCTAAGCATCAGGTGTTATGGCAGTATTCCGAAGAAACGAGTCATTGCAACGCGCGCTAACAATTAAATTTATTTATTTCCAAAAAACAAATAGAAAGCTAACAGTATACCAAAACGCATAATATCTTAAACAATGAGTACAAAACAACTTAAATTCTCTAATAATAATAGTGATGTTATCACTAAATATGTCGATATGCTGGAAATTGTGCGCAAAATGATTGAGCACGGCCAAGGCTCTAGTTGTAGGTGCGTTGCTAGCGTGGCAGGTTCGCGAGACAGCACACGAGAACAGCCGATGCCTTCGACGGCTCCCGACACGAATATAGTTATCGGGGACAAATAATGCCAGAGCACCAAGAACTGTCGGATTGTTAACCATGTTGCGAAGGATCTGGCAATAGTGTATAACTAACAATAATTTTCGTCGTAACTCCAATGTATCCACTCCAACCATACCTGACACAAACAGAGAAGGAAAAAGGTACGGGTAATATCCGTACATACGTTTATAAACGTACCTAGCAAATTTGCGCTGAAGCCTTTCTATAAATGCGCCATACTGCGTTAAACCGCAATGGGAGTGCTACTTGCAGGGATAGCATGCGCATCGCGACAAAATCTTCGATATTTTTTGCCATGCAAAAACAAGACACGGCTACGATTCTGTGCGTTTGTCTCATTTTCGCACGAAATAAAGAGTAGAGATTTTGTCGCGGTGCGCATGGTAGACCTGCAGCTGTCGTTTAGCATTGAACCCACCCGGGTGGGTCGCTTTTACATCTTACCTACAAGTGCGAGGGTGACAAAGCAATCACTATTTTTGAAATTTACAGTTTAGGTGTTTGCCCACAACTCACCTGTATCAAGTGGCGTTGTGGTCGATGATGGATGACTGCACTTTCACCTCTTCCCACGCATTTCACGCCTGTAGGTATTTATGACGAAAGCTACGCTTCGAGGAATTGCGACATATCGAGTCTCTATTTATTTATCTAGTATCTGTCTATCTAGTCCTCTCGGAATAAGCCTTTCGTACTTGAGCTATTTATTCACTCTGTGGTGCTACCTTATTGTCAGTTGGTTAGGGTCTATATCCGCATGGGTAATAAGCGTTTATTATAATTTATGCATGTAATTTGTTAAACTATACATTTTTCTTTGGTACTCTGTATGAACCACAGCTTAAGGTGTATATAGACGTGCAATAGCTATCTCACACATACATTTGCAAGATTTTGTACATAATTATAGTTGTATCTATCTATATCGCTGCCTATTGCCCCCACTCCAAAACCTGGTAAGGTTTGGCCTTGACACTTAGAGCCCGCTTCCCTAATTCAGCTATCTCACTAACAAATAAAAAAAAACAGTCTGGATATTAAAAAAAAAATTATAATCGTTTTCTCTACAATGTCAATGTTTTAAAGTAGTTTTTATGTTAACATTTTCTATTTTGAGGAAAAAAAAAAAAAATTTTGTCCTTCTTATTGGCCAAAATAAAGAATAAGAGCATAAAAGTTTCTTTAAGACATTGACATTGTAAGTAATTTTTTTTTTTAATTTCCTCTCAGTAATTTTTATTTTTAAGAGTGATGATAAAGTGCAAGTGAGATAGCGAGAATCAGGGTAGCCTTTAGATGAAATTTCCACTTGTGTTTCCAGTAGATCTAAAAGCTTATTTATTCGTTTTTTTTTTATTCACCTCCATCAAAATAAAAGCCACAAAAACTAAAGATTCTTTAAAATATTTGTAATCTTGTCATAAACAGATACAACATACTCTTAGAAAAATAATTCTTGTATAAAATATATATTTTTTCACATAGTGATTTTATATCTGCAATACTGTAAAAATGCACGTGCGAGACAACCGTGAATACGACTAAGGGCCCTACCTAACTTAAATTTGTAAATTTAAGAAAGTCTAAAGTGTTTTTAACTAATTCAGCCTCTTAAAAAAATATTTTATTTATTTATTTATTTATAGCCTTCTGTGCTGGTCATTTAGATATATATATTTTTCATTATTTAATGATGTCAAGTTTTCCTTTTTGTCCAAGTAATTATATTTATTCGTATTAAATATTATTTCCGTATTATTGTTATTTCATTATCAATTTATAATTGTTATTTGACATCGGCTCCATTTCTTAATCCACTTCCCCAGCTTGCCTTCCGGCATAGGCCTCTTCCTGGGACTTCCACTCTTTTCTCTTTTGGGTCAATTGTTTCCACTGTGTTCCAGCTACTTTCTTTATTTCATCCTCCCATCTTATACGTTGTCTTCCTTTGTTTCTTTTCCCCTCTCTTGGGTACCACTCTAACACGTCTCTATTCCATTTTCCTTGTTTGTTTCGTAACATATGACCAGCCCAACGCCACTTCTGCTGTTTAATTACATAAGTTATGTTTTTAGTCTTTGTCTTCTCTTTGATATCCTCTAGGGAAATTTTATCTATTAATTTAATGTTCAGTATGTTTCTTTCCATGTTGTTCTGGCATACTTGAATTTTCCCATAGTTTTGTTTTGTCAGGGACCATGTGGGACAGCCATATGATAAAACTGGAAGGATGCAGCTGTTAAATACTTTTATTTTGTTTCGGAGAGGTATTGATTTTTATTTCAAAATATCTTTCAGTGACCAGAACCTGCGCCATGAGTTACCAATTCTTTCCTCAATTTCTTTATCCATCTGTTTCTCATTACATATTATCTGGCCTAGATATTTATATTCATCTACATATTCAATCGGGTTGTTTCCTATTAAAATTATTCTCTTTGTTCTATTTGTCATTAGTTTAGTTTTATCCGTATTCATGCTTAATCCAACTTTCTCGCTTTCTCTACCCAGTTCTTGTAGCATTACTTCTAATGTTTCTGCATCGTTTGCCAGTAGTATAAGGTCATCAGCAAACCGTAGATGATTCAAAAGGGTTCCATTTATATTTAAGCCATATTTTCCCCATTCTAGTCTTCTAAATACACTTTCTAGAACCGCTGAAAATATCTTGGGGGACATTGGGTCTCCTTGACGGACTCCTTTCTTTATTTTGAAGGTTTCTCCACTTCTTTCCAGCTGTATTTTAGAGGTGCTATTCGAGTATATGTTTCTTATTATACGTATATATTTATTTGCAACACCTTGTTCTTTCAAGGATTCCCATATTCCATTATGTTTAAGAGAGTCAAATGCTTTATTGTAATCTACGAATGCTAAATAATAATCTCTATTGTATTCTCTGTACTTTTCGATAAGCTACGAAACGATATTACGAAGATATGGTCTATTGTGGAGAAATTACTTCTGAATCCTGCTTGTTCTCTTGGCTGGTTCATTTCCAAGGTTCCTGTGATGCGTCGTAATAAGACTTTGGAGAATATCTTATACAGTGTTGTCATGAGGCTGATAGGTCTGTAATTATTGATTTGTTCTTTATCTCCTTTTTTATGTAGTAGGACAATTGTAGTTTCGCTCCACTGTCTTGGTACAGTTTCCGTTTTTAAAATAGCATTAAAGAGATCAGTTAGTGGATCTATTATGGCTTCTGAAGCATTTTTCAACAACTCGTTCGATATCTTGTCGTCTCCAGGGGCTTTTTTCCCTTTCAGTGATGAAATTGCTATTTCTACTTCGTCTTTTAGAATATTTGGTACATCTTCTTCTGGTTCTCCTAAACTGTCCATTGTTTCAGTTGTCTCATCATCGTCATTATATAGGTTTTGGTAAAATTCTGTGGCAGTTTCCAATATGTTTAAGCGCTTCGTTACCATTGCATTTTTCTTATTTTTGATTGCAGGTATCCAGTTTTTGAATTCGGACAATTCTTTCCTAGCTTGTACCTCCAGTTTTCTCAATGCAATCATTAATAGTGGTTTTTCTAAATTTTTCCCTAAATTTCCTGATATTTAAACTTATTGCTTTGCTTAGTGCTGAAATTTTTCCCCTATTGTTTTTCCTATCGGTTAACAACACTCTTCGTTGATTTATTAAAGCTTTTGCATCTGGTCCTATTTTATCTCTCTTTCTGATCGTTGGTATTATTTTATTATTTATTTTCTGCAGTTCTTTTTCGATGTGATTGTATTTTTCTTGGATTGTTGATATTTGTTCTATTTGTACTAATTTCCCTTTCAATTCTTCTATCCATGTTTCCGGGATCGGAGGTAAGAGAAGTGTTTGTTTAACCATATGGTTTCTTGTTTTCCTTGGTTGTTGTAAGAATATATCTCCCCTTACAAAGCGATGGTCTGTGTTAAAGTTGATTTTATTTAATACATTAATATTTTTGAATATCTTTGGCCTGTTAGTAAGAATAAAATCTCTTTCGTCCATGAACCCAGTGGGAGACATCCAGGTCCATTTATTGTTAAATTTTTTCTTAAAGTATGTGTTCATTATTCGTAGCTGGTGCTTTAGTGCAAACTCTATCAATCTTTGTCCATTCTTGTTAGTTTTATTCCCTGAACTGTATTTTCCTACGACTTTCGGGTAATGTTTTATTCCCTTTTCCAATGTACTATTAAAATCTCCCATCAATATGATGTTACTGTGAGATATTTCTAGTGCATGATCTAGATCTGAATAGAATTTATCTTTATCTGCTTCTGTGGCACGCTCTGTAGGTGAGTATGCCTGTATAATTGACCATTTTCCTTTATATCCTGGAAGTTGTATGTTTAATATTGCTATTCTTTCCGACAACCCTTTAAATTCTTCTATTGCGTTTCGGAGTCTCTTCTTAATCATAAAACCAACACCATACAATCCCCTAGTTTGACCCTTGAAGTACATGATATAGTCACCGTGATCTTCGATTCCATTACCGTTTCTTCTGACCTCACTCAATTCTATTATGTCCCATTTGATTTCCTCTAAAGCATGCTCAAGTTCTACTAATGATTTATCTTCTAATAATGTTCTTACGTTATAAGCTCCGATATAAAGCGCTTTGGTATTTTTGACCTTTGTTGCTTTTTTACTGTTATTTTGTATTGTCCCAGGAAGGTATTGGTCTAATTCCCCACGATGACCAGTCGGGTTGGGGAATATATCATTTTTATCTTTTACTTTGTCACTTAAGTCTAGCCGGTTGCCGATGTCCTTTTTCAGTTTAAATATGTGTTTTTTTCAGATGCAGCATACGATCGATACGAGAAAAATATAGCCGTCACAAATAATTAATCCTTCAAATAATTTTAATAAAATCACAGACAGATTGATTCCTAGTCTAGAATGTGATTGAGAAACCTAGATTTAAATTACAGAAGTATATTAAATTACCTTTATTCTTGGCATGGTGACGGTAGGAGGTTCAGCCACTGATACGTAGATACAGGCAGATTTGTTCTTTAAAAGCTGCCCGGTGTACGGCATGTACTCTTCAGTTACGAAATCATATCGCAAACCATCTATTACCATCAGGATGACGCTGTTTTCCCCAGCATCGTATACTTGGTGTCCATCAATACTGAAAATTAGCAAAAAAATATAATAATGAAGAAAAAAAACAAACAATTGCAAAATATAGCCTATCACTAGCCGAAATTAAAGACTAACAGCACACATACACTTGATATGTGGCTCGTTTTGACAAGTCAATTCAATTCATGCCCATATATATTATTATTATTCTGAACTGTATAATTTTTAAATTATAATCTGTCATGTCTGTGTATTTTAATTCTTTTATTTGTGACAATTTAGACTTTTTTTGATTAGCTGATGTAATTGGTTGAACTGAGTTAGTTAAATAAATAAATATAGAAAGTTTTATAATGTTGGATTATATAGATACGGTTCTGACTTAACCTCAAGTTAGTACAGAAAAAGTTAGTCTTTTCTTGAGGGTGATGCTCGAGAGGCGAGGTAACATGTAATAAATCAAATCAAAGTTCAATAAAAGCTTCCATGAATGCGAATGCTCAGGCTCACGGACACTACAGAATACATTGTGCTTTTTAATCAGCTGGGGAGCAGTTGTGAGGATGTTGCATACAAATTAACCAACAACTTTTCTTCTAAGACTTTTGAAAATTCACTATGACATTAATGTCTGGAACAGCTGCTTTGTGTATTTTTAAAAGTCCGAGAACAAAAGTTGCTCATTGACTTGTAAACAACAACCTAAAAACTGCTCACTAGCCTATTAACAAGCACCATGTATACCTTGGCAGATGGGAAACTGTAAGTACACCACTGACCCTTCTGAGCCTAATTTTTATTTATTTCCGAGTATCATACAATTTTTATTTATTTGCTTACTTTCACTATTACAATCAATATATCTGATCATGAATAGAATGACTTCCTTCAAAGCTTAAATGATTTAAGAAAAAATAAGAACAGTTGTGATTTAATTTTAAAGTAATTATACACCTAATTAAGTCCTATTTTTTAAACATTCATACTAGTCACAAAATTCGGAAGCATTTGATTCATACATTATCATGATCTACTAGACAATTCAAATATAGTGACAGGATTGGTTGTGTGCATCATAAAAGTGAAATAGTTACCTGACACCATCAATGAAGTTGGGAAGGTCATCCATATGGGCCTGTTTTCCTGAGTGGTACTTTAATGGGAAAAATCCAAACAGAAAGATCATTAATGCCCCAAGCGCCATAAACATGAGCCAGAGGCTAGTCCAACGGTGCTGTAGCCACGACAACATTGTTACTAAATATAAAACATATAAGCACAACTCCAGGAAGTGCCGTCCATCAAGCCGGCTATGTTTCTGGTCAGTGCACTTTCGCTACACTTATTCTTTATAACAAACATGCACGAGGCCTATTCGCACGAGGAAGCCGCATTGTGCAATCGATGATCACTATCATAGGTTAATACTATTGTATCAGATATCGCGAGGAACATAAACGTATCAAAAAGAGCAATGTTTATCACGCCGACCGATAAGCCGCGGCGTCGCCGGCGTCGCGTTACGTAGTTTTATTTCTTCTAAGAAAATAACTAGACTGGATAGTACAAAGCTTTACGAAATTGAAACGGCAATGTTAATTTCAATAATCACATTTAATCACAAAATTCAGGACAATTCCGGAAAATCGGCTTCCAAAACAAACGTAATTTATGACATCAAAGAAAAGATTAAAAAACCTTCATAGATAGATTGTCATTTTTTAACAGTATTGCCACCTTATGAAAATTAAAATACTGGATACTATATTATTGGATAGTCTACGGGGTCTACGGGAACACTTTAGCTATGTTTATGTGTTGTAACTTGCGAACAGTTGATGCGATATTCATGATAATTTTGTAGGCAAGCAGTTGGTATTAATACAATTTTCAAACTCGAATAAGAGCAATATTGGTCATGAGGTTGTGAAGTTAGGAGGTCCCAGTTTCAGCGTGAAATAATAGTTCTGTCAAAAACCTTTACTCCTATTTATATTATGCTTATAATAAGTATGCAATAAGTAATGAGGCGTTTTCCAAAAAAAAAAAAAAACCTGGTTATAAAAGTACCCAATAGATGGCATTAGATGTACCTTGAGTTTTTTTTGTCACTGTCAAGACATGAAAGACAAAAAAATGTACGTGTGCCTTTTTTTTCTTGTCTTTTTTGACTCGACATGTGTATTTAGACAATTTCAAGTAACGTAGCTATGTATTTGACTTCATTTGAAATATTACAATAGTTGACACTGGCTAAATACACAACGTGTGGAGCCAAAATTTACGATTTAAAAAATAACCATAAAATATTTCGATAGAAATGACAATGACAGGTAAAACGATAGGTCTGTTACGCCATCTAGTAAGTATTTTAGAACTACTTTTTTTTTGTTGGAAAACGCCTCATTATTACACAATTAATTCTTTGGTCGGGTGGCGACCCTGGTGGTAATGGTATTCTGTAACGTGGTGGTGATTCCCGCTTCGGCCGCGACTCATGCCCAGAGTCCAAATGATGGCCATTTGTTTGCTATGTAGCATGGTAATAATATGGCCAGCATTATGACCTAAAATAATAGGAATATTATTTTATACATTTTTCTGTGATTACACCTTTGCGACGGCAACAATCAGGGGCGGGTTCTTTGAATAAAAGTTGTGAATTTTTTAATTAGTTATAAATTGTATATATTTCATTATTATTTTCAGCCTGAACTAATTTGCGGAAAGGGATCAAAGGTGACTTGATGTAGTAAAAAAACGCTAAGGTGGCAGCACCTTTATGACTTTCAACATGACAATGACAGTGACAAATTGTTATCTATGACACCCAATTACAATGAGGCGTTTTAAAAAAAAAAAAGAAATCCTGGTTATAAAAGTACCCAATAGATGGCGTTAGATGTACCTTGAGTTTTTCTGTCACTGTCAAGACATGAAAGACAACAAAATGTACGTGTGCCTTTTTTTTCTCGTGTTTTTTGGCTCGACATGTGTATTTAGACAATTTCAAGTAACGTAACTATGTATTTGACTTCATTTGAATTACAATAGTTGACACTGGCTAAATACACAACGTGTGGAGCCAAAATTAACGATAAAATAAACATAAAATATTTCGACAGAAATGACAATGACAAGTAAAACGATAGGTCTGTTACGCCATCTAGTAAGTATTTTAGAACTACTTTTGTTTTTAGAAAACGCCTCACTGATACGAATTTTTTTGGTCTAATTTTTGGTTACCCCGGATTTGTGTATTTAGCCTCTAAGATTCAGGCAGATGCATTATAGCATTATCGCAAATATGTCGATTGACCACCAACTTAACTGTTGGTAAGCGATAATGTGTCTGACACAAAGATGAAGCACGCAGAAGATACCAAGAGTCACTTTTTTAATGCAACTAACCTTCAAATACTGAAACGTTTGTTAACTTTGACAACAGATTAATTCTAATAACTGCCTTTGTCTGGCAGTAAGCAAATGACAAAGGCAGCAATAGACTTAGGGCGACAGGTCAAACCATGGATCTTGTATGTCAAACGATGTCAGGTCAGGGCCCCTATTCGGAGAAATGACATTTTTATCTCGGTCACTCTCACTCCCATTAAATTCTAAATTAGAGAGACAGTGACCGAGATAATCTCGAGCGCACAGGAATAGGGTCCCAGGCCATGTAGCGAGGCCTTTAATCTGTCGTCAAAGTTAACAAACGTTTCAGTATTCGGGGGTAAGTAAGTAACGAGAGTAGCAAAGCGCTCGCCTAAGGCATAATCTCACTTCGAAAAATTAAAAATATTTATGGGTATGTTATGTACGTAGGTCTCAGATAAATGAATCATACATACTTCCCAGTCATCATCATCAACTTCTAAAAATATACACCTGAAAACATCTCTCACCTACGCATTTCAGGTTATTGTCACGAATCTAATTTAAGCTCTATTTTGATAGCCCTTACTCACGCTTACGACAATGCGGTCTATTTTTACTAAGCCTATAATAGTTGTAGGTAAATATTTTTGGCCATTATACTAAAGCTATCATCACAAGAAGTGTTCTGGAATGATTCCTACCCACCTTGAGACTTTCGATTGATGAATGTTATAAGTTATTTCAGTAATACGTGGTTTAACATCTATTTTCATAAAGGTGACCACAGTTTTTTGTAGCTGTGGGACTCTTTGCAGAATCCGCCTGGGGATGTAGGTTTGCCGGTTATTTAACCGCCAAACAGTAGTGTGCAAATGTTATTGTGTTCCGGAATGAAGGTCAATGTTTCCATTAAAATTAGTGGACAGAAATAAATAACATTTTATATTTCAAGATGACGGGCGCAGTGCATTGCCTATGTGTTTCTGAGCTGTCGAAGTTCAATATTATGGGTGGCACTGAACTGTCACTGAACTGGGACCCTATTCGGAGAAATGACATTTTATCTCGGTCACTCTCACTCCCATTAAATTCTAAATTAGAGAGACAGTGACCGAGATAAAATGTCATTTCTCCGAATAGGGTCCCAGGTCATAGCCAAGCGTGACGCTTACCATCAGGCGAACGGCCTGCTCGTGTCGTCACTCAGTAACAAGAATTCTTGAAGTTCAAAAAATGGGCGGTGTAGTAAAATATCTGAACGTATTAAGTATTAGGGTAAAAAAAAAAGAAAACCCGACTGTAAAATGTAGCCTGTGACACTCCGGATGTAAAGGCAAATAATAACGACAATATATAACGAAACCTCGCAATCCAAAATCAGTCATGTCGCTTAGACTGTAGAGATATCCTTTTATTTTCTCTCTTTCCTCCTAAGAGAATTTTGGCGTCGCACGTCTTATGCATTTGCCAGTGTCAAGTATAGTTATATATAGTCAAGTTTTGTTAAATATTATCATACAAGTCATAGTCACAGTCAAAAGCGAGAAAATCAAGTCACAGTCAAGTCCAAGTCATGCCCCAGTAAAGTGGTGAAACTTTACTAGAGCCTTCTATGGAGTTAATTAATTAAAATTAAATTATACCATTCACCAACACGCGTGCATGTTCACGAACACTTAACGTGTAAAAATTCACCATTTTTACACATTAACACTCGAAATAACACAAGTTTTGGAAAATAATAAAATGACGCGACATGATTTCTTCACGTTCCCGCCAAAACTCGACATATCCTTCCGTGAGGTTTTGGCGCATTCGATATTTGAAATAGTATAATCGCTGTGTCTCTCATGCGTACAATAGAGAGAGTTAGGGAGTTTTCCTAACTTTTTGTTGAAATTAGCGTTTTGGGTTTCTGTTAGCACCCCCAAATCTCAACAAAATCTTTTGTTTTTTGGTGTCAATGGCTTGCATAAACCATAATCTAAGCCGCTATGCTTTGTTTTTTTTTTCAAAAAATGTTTATGGTATTCTAACAACTAATTTTCTTCGTCGTATTTTCGACGCAAAAAAATGTCACTTAAGTGCCTATAACAACAAAGATATTACGAAATTAAAAAAAAAAAAAAACACAAGCATAGTTTTCCACGGTGTAAATCCAAATCATCGAAATCTGATTACGTTTAGGGGTGGGTATCAGACTACGCTTTTTGTATGGACAAAACGGCGGTATACTCTGTTCTTAAGTCATACATACTTACTTATATATTTACCTATACCTACAGATACTCGAAAAACGGTAGTCAGGTAAAAAGCGCAATATTCTCTGTACCTGTAGAACTTCCATAAGTATACTTACGATTTGCTGCAAATAAATAACAGCTGCTGAATGTTAGACGTTGAATTTTCCATGGTCCTTCGAGCCAGATATTCAAAATTCAAAAAAATTATTCTTTAACGAACTCGTGTTTCAAACGTGTGTGTTTTTGAAAAAAATGTGTAAAACATGTTCGGGGATCTTGCAATAAAATGTATGGAACAACTTTAATCGTGAATTTTTTAAAATCGTTGAACTAAAGTTGTTCGTTGTCTTGTATACAACATCTTCTCAACCCCTCCCTAGCGCCGATTAAAAAGCACCGTGTATAAGTTTGTTTAATTAAGTATATTTGTGTTTTGCTTTTTACCACTCACAGATATAGATTTAGCAGCTTGACCGATTTTGACGAGTGAGCTATCATATTAAGTAATATTATGCGTAAACATGAAACGCCTGTGTGTTACACGTCACAGATTTCATTTTTATATTTCGAGTACCTCAGTATATTTTTTTTTTTGTTATGAAAATATACAATTTATTTAATAATAAAAACAAACACTTTATACTAAGACTATTCTAAATACAATCTAGACTTAAATAAAAGAGTTAAAATTACAACCAAAATTATTATACATAAAAAACAGAGCTGCCGTATTCTCACCTCAAACGGAAAAGTTTCGATTCGAGATCTACACTCTCTGTCTGCGTCAACCACAAGTAGGATGATAGAGACAGAAAGTGTACTTTTCGAATCGAATCCTTTACGAGTGGCTTCAGAATACGATCGCAGGTCAGTATCCGCGGGCAGGGTACCCAAAAGGCTGGTGACGTTACCTCGTTGAATAGCAATGCTAATTCTCTGGCCGAGGTAAGCACCAGCCCTTTAGTCGTTTGTTCTTTCTATCAGCCGCTTAGAAAGATCTTTATAGAATAGTCATGCGCTCGGACCCCAAGGACCCAATGTTTCGACCCCAAAAGGCAGAAATAAGTACCCATCGCCAAGAGATTCATATTTCCGCCTTTTGTGGGTAAGTAAGTAAGTTAGTTATCTCAAAATTGATATGACCGTTTCCTTGCATCAAATACCTAGTTTAGCTTGTCCTTGAATTCTCCTAATTTGTAATTGCTGGCCACCCGAAGATTTTCAAGTTCAAGGCGTCTGGTGAATCAGATCATTTCGTGGGCAGCTGAAAATTCTATTTAAATCACTTGGCGGGGCGTGTGTGCCATAGTCTCTCGACGGAGCAGCGCGCGCCTGCAACGAACTTTTTAAAGGTGATTTACTTTTTTTTTTTTGTGAATGTGATAAAGTTGACGTAAGAAAAAGTTTTTATTCTGGTGCAAAGTTCTGTTATGTTTTGAGGTGCTTTCAAATACTGCTATTTTTGTCCTTGCGGGTTTGTTCTTTTCAAATTATAATATTTAACTTTCCTCTTCGTAATAACGCGTCGCTAAACGTAAAACCAGTATTATTATTTCTCTTGGCCCTTCACTGTTTATGGAAAAGTCTCAACAAGGCAGCAGATACCAAAATTTCAGTGAACATTTAAATTCCTACACCGTAATAGCAAAACTATGCTAACTAAGTAAGTAGTCATCATCTCCAAGTAAGGTCCCAAGTAACGTACTAACCCCCGAATACTGAAACGTTTGTTGCTACCTTTGTCATTTGCGTACTGCCAGATAAAGGCAGTATTAGAATTAATCTGTTGTCAAAGTTAACAAATGTTTCAGTATTCGGGGGTAATTCCTATAGTATAAAAAATGTCGAAGTAGCGCTAACCGTCACATAAACCGAACAAGAACAAAATTAGTGACTTCGGACTGCGCGCTGATAGGAAACTAGCTAATCAACAATTTACTTTGAAATGATGAAAGATGCCCGTAGATATTTCTATCTCAGCAGTTAGCCTAAGTATAACTACTTTCTTTTGTTTTCTCCTTAGAACAGCACAGGTCTCCGGCGGACCCATTTCGTGCCCTTACCGAGTTGGCCAATGGTCGTCTCCTTTGGCATAGTCGTTGCCTTTCGGTTGCTTCTGTTTTTACCTTTCTATTTTCCGATTGCAATCCCATGTAAATAAGTTATTTTTCAAAGTTATCATCGTAGATTTTTAGATTTTTTCTTCAATATTGTATTATTCGGTTTTCCTTTTTTTACGTACTCAGCAAGTTTCAAACATTTAAAATATAAGTTTAAATATGCACTGGTTCACGGATCCGTGAAGGACGATTGCTTTTCGATACAATCAGTCCTCCCACAGATCCAACTAACTAATAATTAACTATCAAATACAATACAATAAGATAGCTTTTTAGTTAGCTAGGTAACCATCGTATTGCGTTAAACTTTCCATAAAACCAGTCATTATAACAAGTTGGTCAAAATTAAAAACGCCGTTTAAGACTGTAACTAAACGTATGATGTATAAATCTTTATTGTTCACACCAGAAATTACGTACATAATACAAAAATCTACTTAAAACTAGCGTAACAATTAGGGCCTTATCGCTTAAAGAGGTCTCTTCCAGGCTATGGATAGTGATTGAAATTAAGAAACGACAAAGAAAGAGAGACAAATGTACTTTCCTCTTATTTTCTCTCATTGAGTCCGCGGTTAATTAGTACTTAATAAAATGCGAGATGTTCTTTGTCAAATATTATTATTGTTACTACTTTTTTTAAATATTTGTTATTTTTATTTCCTTAACTTAAATAAAATTAAATAATAAATAAATTGAAATAAAACCCAAGTAAAAATAAATCATACTAAGAGTATAAATGCAAAAGTTTGTAAGTGTGTTTGTTCCCGTTCAACTCAGGAACGGCTGAACGGATTTGAATGAAATTAGTTATGGAGGTAGCCTACACCCTGGATTGACACTTAGGCTACTTTTATCCCGGAAAAAAATCGGTTCCTGTAGAATAACGGATGAAATAGCGAGGCGCAGCTAGTCAGAAATATATACATCTTAAACTAACACTATTCTAAACTGTGTTACTACTATGGTGGAAATAGGGAATATTTTTAACTTTTTTCAAAACTTTTCTTTCACAAGTGACCTATTTTCAACCAGTTAAATATATCTATACTATATAGCTGCGCCCCGCGGTTTCACCCGCTCTTCTACAGAAACCGAATCCTTTTCCGGGATAAAAAGTAGCATATATGTGTTAATGCAGGGTTTAAGCTGCTTCCATACCACATTTCATTCAAATCCGTTCGGCCGTTCAGAGTTGAACGGGAACAAGCACACTTGCGTACTTACCTACTTACACACAAACATTCGCATTTATAATATTAGTGTGATCCACCGAAACTTACCAAACATCCATCTAAAAATACACACGAAATGATTATGATGTCGCATTGCTGTCAATTTTAGTTCAGTGTTGCATCAGATCTAAAGTTGTGCGCAGGTGAATCATGTGGAAACGTTCCAGAATATTTGAGCGTTTTCGTCCGTTCCCCGTTACGATACAAAGAAAACAAATAGGTATTGGAATGTGGAATCTAAATACAGATTTTGATAAAATATTCGCTGGATAGATAGTTCAATTAATCCAATTTCTAAAGATATTTATTTCAGTTAAATATATAAAGGTAGCACTAAACTAGTGTACATTAATTCCTAGTTATACAATAACATAAGCATATAATTTATTTTAACAAGTACCTATGTGAAAAATTTACAACATGATAATAAATGAATAGACTTAACATTTTAATTCGCAGTAAGGAGCATTACACATTACTAATTCATTAATGCATGCTTTAGTGGCAGCATACATTTTTTAAAGAATATTTAATAATAATTTAAGAAAGTTGGTGCATGGCGTTGGTGCCACTGCGTACATGATAGATAAATCCATCCGATGTCATGTCTCTGGATTTTATAGGTAGCCAACTGTCCAGAAAAATTTAGTTACCTAATATTTTTTGCGTGGTTCTAAGCAGGTAGGTAAAGAAGGAGTCCGCGCTTCTTACACATCATTCTTCTTCTTTGCCTGTTCCCACGTTAGGTGGGATTGGGTCCTTACATATCACTGAAGGACTTTATTTTGAGTTTTGGCGGGAACTTGAAGAATTCATGTCGCGTCATTTTATTATTCTCCAAAACTTGTGTTATTTCTTGTGTTTATGTGTAAAAACGGTGAATTTTTACCCGTTAAGTGTTCGTGAACATGCACGAGTGTTGGTGAATGGTATAATGTCGTGAAACGTAAATTTTCGTGTTGTTTCCAAAACTCCGTAGAAGGCTCTAGTAAAGTTTTCACCACTTTACTGGCATGACTTGGACTTGACCGTGACTTGCTTTGCTCGGCTTTGACTGTGACTATGACTTGTTTGATAATATCTAACAAAACTTGAGAATATATATGTATACTTGATACTGGCAAATGCATAAGACGTGCGACGCCAAAATCGAGGAAAGAGAAAAAAAAAGAGAAAAAAAAAATGTATTCAAATCCAACGGAATTATCGTTAAGTCTTGATAGAGATACACTTTACAGTCACTAAGCTAAGAATTAGCCATTTGATTGTTTCGGTCTAGCCTTGCTTCAAGCGTAGATCGGTCCGACTCAGACATAATCGCTAAGAATAAACGGGTCAAAAATAATCTATCCTTGTTTATTTTCAGAACAGACAGTTGATTTATGTTTAAAGACTTTAAATACTAACTGCAGTAGTTGATCGAAAGTTGACTACATTTCGTTATGAATAAACGGGTCAAAAATAATCTATCCTTGTTTATTTTCAGAACAGACAGTTGATTTATGTTTAAAGACTTTAAATACTAACTGCAGTAGTTGATCGAAAGTTGACTACATTTCGTTATAAGTGCACAGTGCACATTCCACGGTGGAAATTTGAGCGCTGTAGTGCCTGTAGCCATACACATGGATTGCAATAAAGTGCAGTTGAACACTGAGTGTTCATATCGCGAAATTTAGTGCGTAGTACATACTTAAGTATATATCTATGACCATTATGGGAAATAGACAAAAATGTATAGGAAACTTAATAGGAAACGAAATTACGTAATCCGGCAGCACCCCCAATGCAACCTGGCAACTTTGGGAGATTTCCGCAGTATCAAAAGAGGTACCATATTACCTTCTTATTAGCTCTTGGAGAGATGAGGTCACTAACATAAGAGAGAGTAGAATGATTGCACCAAGGATCTTGTATCACACTGGATAGAGTGATTCGTTTGGCAGCGTGTCCACTTTCTGTTCGCGCGTTTAGTGAGTAGGGAAGTGAAAACTAGTGCAGAATCTATCGATAAAAATGTACACAGTGTACAAAACTAAGAATTCGTAAATTAAGAACACAATGTTTGCAAAAATATGTACTTTATTGAACATCGAAACTCGTAATTGCCATGTAAATAGTACGAATATATATATATTATATATAGTAACTATGAAAGTTAATAAGTATCTACACCGTCTCCTAGTTTCTTTTATTCTTCCTAGTTTTTTAATTGGCACCCCAGTCATAAAACTAGATTTTTCAAAATGTTTTCGACAAACTCGAGAGTATTTAGGTGGCTCCCAGTTTTCGCGCCTCACAGCCTTTATCCACTGATTTCTGATTTCCGGACATTTTGGAAACCTATAACAAAATGTTTTATTTTAATTAATTGTTTAACCATGACACAACATTGGTACAAATTATCATATATTTCAAGCCGCGAAAGCTTCAAAAAGATTAAAATTAATTATCGATAGAATACGTATCAAGCCGATTAAACGCGGAAAGGAATTAACAGTTCATGTTTCACTTAATGTAGTATATGTAGGATATTACAAGAATATTATTAGATAAATATCGACCAAATATCGACAAAGTTTGAAACGTGCAGTGGTACTTCACTAGCAGGAACACGTAAAACAATGCATTTATTTATCTTAAATTAATGCTTAAATTAATTACTAAATAACACTGCGTGATAGTTGTATGACTTCAAACATGTATATTCTGTAAGTGAAACGAATATTTAGCTTTGATTCTGGTTATTTTAGGTAAAAAACGCTAAAAAGACTTACGCATGAAATGATAATTCTGGATCTTTTACTCCCCCTTTCGTTGTTCTCGATGCACAATACACAGGACAACACGCCATAATGCCACTATGTATAACAATATTAAGTATTCACAGCGATATTTTGATCCAATTTGCTTTTTTAGTAAGACGGGTCGCAATGTTGTGACCGACTAGTCGGTCAAAGTGGACACAGAGTGCGAGGTTGCCAATCTTACAATAGCTCTCTCGCTTACTCTATGCGACGACCCGTGAAATAAAAAGAGAAACATGACAATGTGAACGTCGGAGCGGCAACGTCTAAGGATTGCACCTTCGCCAGTTTGACATCAACATCAAACTTGGATAAAATTATGTAAACAAGTCAACTGTAAACAAAACATTGTTATTTTGGTAATTTTGGATTTGGCACAAACCAGTAAACAATTTCTTTTTTTATAGTCAACCTTGAAACTTTCCAACAACAATATTACCTATTTATTTTGGACATTAGTTTGTTTTTCTTGGATCGTGCTTTGAGTGTTTTTTTTTTTATTTTCATCCTGTCCCGAGTGAAAAACACATTCGTACCCACAGGTAGGATGATGATGATGATATTCTAACTCATTTGAATAACCTTGTGGCTCAGTGGGCGGATTTCCACCTTCTGAGCTGTAGGTTGTGGGTTCGATTCCCATTTAGGACAAACATTTGATTGATGTGCATGGATGTTTGTTCTTTGTCTGGGTGTTTCTATGTAGTATATGTATGTACTTGCAAAAAAATAATTATGTATTCAGTCATGTGGTTCCCATAGTACAAGCTTGCTTCGTTTGGGGCTAGATGGCGCTGTGTGAAAAACGTCCACCAATATTTATTTATTATCTAAGTACATATAATACTATTCTTACCTACCTACTTCTCTCATTCATAGTATATACGTGTAGGTAAATATAAATGTATCTAAGGTAATCTGTTATATTCCAGATGTCGATAGTACCTCTGATGTTCCGTGACTGGTGGGACGAGTGGGACCGGCCCTCTCGCCTCCTGGACCAGCACTTCGGCATGGGCCTGAAGAGGGACGAGCTCCTCTCCTCCCTCTCCGCTGTGCCCTCAAGCTCCCTTTTCCGAAACTCCTACTTCCGGCCATGGAGGACTGCGCTCACCAGGCAGGAGTCCGCTTCCACCATCAACTTGACTAAGGAGAAATTTGAAGTGAGTGTCTCCCAACTACTGCGGTAAACATCGCGAGTTGAGTCTGGGGCTTTATTGTAAACACGCTAATTTATTTGACTTGAACCATAGATAAACAATACGGAATAATGTTCTTTGCTCGAAGCATGTGATTGAGAGAGTGAGAGTGAGCGATTACAAGCGCTACCAGGCTTAAGCAATAAGACCCTTGGATGGACCGTTGACAGTTAGCATATTAAAACAGACAGTCTCTACTCAGCACTGGAATAAGGATGACTGTGGATGATGATAATGATGATGAACTAATAAAGACATTCAGTTTTTAACCAGGCCTAAAATTTTACTCTCATATCTTGGATCTTCTGGCATAAAAACTCTACAAGTTCACGCATAGTTTGTTAGTGAAACTATAACAAACACATGAAACAAGTGAATACAAACATCTATATTTGAAGATTTTTAGTTCTTAGCCTGGAACTAACTGGATTAAATCAAATTAGAACCGTGTTAAATTGTTCAAAGAGCATTATTTACGCTTCCCACACGTTTTTAACAGGTGTTATGAAATGCTTGAATACTAATATACAAATGTTATTTTCTTGTATCTGAAGAGAGAGAGAGAGGATAATGTGTCACAAGGAAAATCGAGTAACTAGAAAAAATATTAAAGAATAGCGATACAACAGCGGATAACGTCAATCATTTACACTTACAGCAACACTGGCCTCCGGCCTACCCGGAGTTCGGGCCGGTACCGAATTGCTCAATGCATCTAGACAAAGGGACCAGGCAATTGTTCCACCTCCTCCGTAAACACACAATTCCACAGCTAATTAATTGGTGTATTTTCGGATACCAACTGCATTATTCTTGGTTACTAAATACTAGAAACCGAGAATAGCGCTTACCTAATAAAGCTTCAAGATTTTTCCCTCGACTACGACAAACGAGGTCCACTTTTGTTTAATGATGTGTTTTACCCTTGTATGGACGCACACAACAAAGAAGCCACAATGAATAGTTCCAGAATAGTTATTTAAAGCTCTAAAGCAGACGTATTTAAAGCAGACTGGAAGCTCTGACTGCCTTGGCCTGCTTTAGACTTTAATGACTGGATTTTTTGTAAACAATTTTTAATTTTCCTTCTTCCAGGTCATCCTAGACGTCCAGCAATTTTCCCCTGAAGAGATCACTGTCAAGGCCACCAACAACGGCGTTGTTATTGAAGGAAGACACGAAGAAAAACAAGACGAACATGGCTTCATCTCGCGCCAGTTCACTCGTCGGTACATCCTTCCTTCAGGCTATGACGTTCAAGACTTGGTCAGCACTTTATCTTCCGATGGAGTGCTAACTATCACAGCACCAAAGCGACCCCCGCCAAACTCCGGCGAACGTATCGTCCCGATCACCAAGACTGGACCCGCTAAGCAAGCGGAGCTACCAAGGACAATGCCAGAACAGCCTAAGGAGCAGACGGTGCCTATCGTCACATCCCCTTAAACCTTAAAGTCACCCCAAAACCCCATCCCTGGAGTCGAATACTTCGTCGTAGACTGAAGCCTGTAGAACTATTGCTGGATAGGTAAAGACTAAAGACTGGTGCACAAGGATGTTGGTCTACGATGTTTTGACTCTGATTCTGCCACAAAACGAGAGAACGACGATCGAATCATAAATAGCATTTATTTTTATGCCATTGTTGGCCAATGATGAGCGATTCGAACGAATTAGGTTTATGAGGAATGCTAATATATTTTGTAAAAATAAACGATAATTTTTATTGATTTTGTACACGTGATTTGTTTTTGTAACATTGACGTTATGAGGGTAGACGGTTTCTAAAATGGAGACCAAGATAGTGAAGTATATTTTGGGAATTGAGGTATCATAGAATAGATCTATGGTTACAATAGTACTAGGATTCGATTCGAGGTCTATCAACCTCCGTCTCCGTCATTTACAGTCAGGATGACGGAGACTAAGAGTGTCGATCTTGAACTGAATCCTTTTGGACTGGGTTCAGAATACAGGACCTGAATTGGGATAGACAGATTGACAAGAGGAGACAACAGATCGACAAACGTTGTTTAGGACACCCAGAGATTCGAAGCTGTGATGATGTAGGGAAGGCAATTGGCAGTGGATAGAAAACAAAAAAAATATACTATTATCGGGATAAGGCACCTGTCTTAGTAATTGTATTTACAAGTCTAGCTGTTGACAGATAGGTATAGGTTGATAGTTACTATTATGATCTGACCTACTACAGCTTTTTTATAGCAAACAAGTTGTTACCCGTTATGTACGTCTTTGTGATATACAGTAGCTTCTTATCAAATTTGATCAAGATCCGTTCAGCCGTGATAACGCGATAAACATCAACACAGCGAAACAAAGTAACTTAGTTCGCTAGTATGTGTTGATCTATTTTTGTGAATTTTTTGACGTTTTGTATGGACTGACAGTTTGTAATGTAGGGAGTCCTGAATCGCGCAAGCGAAGTTTTTTCCTCGAGACGAACGTATTAATTTTAATACCTCGATGCTTTATTGGTCCTGATACGGCTGCGGCTATATTCCTCTCAATTATAATATTAGTTTGAATGCTTGTTAATAGCCAAAAGTAGAGGCAGCGAAAATACCATAGAGACAGTAGGTACGACATATTCTTGAGCTTTGAAAACAAATCAAATTTGTAGCTGTCTCAACTTAGCAGGTGTTACAGAAGTAAAGTCTTTATTCAATAATTACGGGCCTGCATCTCAAGATTCAAAGAGAATACCCTACCTAAACGCTGAGTAGGTAATATAAGAAGGTATACCTAAGTAAAAGGAACGAATGCCTTTCATTATAACCATCAAATAGGTACTCGAAGAAAAATAAGTTGCCTTTAATGAGCGTTCTATAAGACATAAAGCAACACGTACACATTATAAAGGGCATGGGACATTACTCAGAAACACTTATGTGCGTCTTATGCTCGTTGGGACGTGCAAACCACCAGACCGCGGGTAAACATTAATGTGCAAATGCAAAATGCCACAGCCAGCTGTGAATGGGGCCCGCACGACCAAGAAAATAATGAATAATCATAATTCCTTAGTCAGAAACAGGATTAACAAGGGTGGGTACAGATCACGGTATAAAATACGACGCCAGGTACCTTTAGGGTCTTTATGACCCTCTAAAGGGGCTACTGGGTGCCAGTCACCAGTGCATTGGCAAAAGCGAAATATATTATATCATGCAACTACGTACATTAGACAAAAAAAATATTTGTTAATTAATCCTTATTCTAACTAATATTAAAAATTCGAAAGTAGCTCTAGCTAGTCTCTTTGTCCATCTCTCTCTCTGTCTGGGCGTTTGTCGCGTTACCGATCGACCAGTGGGCTTATCCCGTAACTCTGAACGCGATAGCGAGAGTTGCGCGAGCGGGACCGCGCATAGTGCTACTAAGTTGGTACGAGCGAGATAGCATGCTCTCGCAATCAGAATCACGAACGTTTCAAAGTTAGAGGATAAGCCCGCTGGGCCCCTATTCGGAGAAATGACATTTTTATCTCTCTCTCACTCACTCCCATTAAATTTTAAATTAGAGAGACAGTCACCGAGATAATCTCGAGCGCACAGGAATAGGGTCCCTGAATGTTTGCGTCGGAGACGGACATGGCTACTTTTTTTTTTGTAGAACCATGCGAACGAAGTCTCGGGTAACAGCTAGAATAATATATATATAATATAATCACACTAACATTATAAATGCGAAAGTTTCTGTCTAAGTATGTAAGTGTGTTTGTGCCCGTTAAACTCTGTAATGGCTGAACGGGTTTGAATGTAACTTGATATGGAGGTAGCTTATTCCCTGGACTACTTTTTATCCCGGAAAGACATTCGGTTTCTGTGAGTGTCGGGTGAAGCCGCGGGGCGCAGCCAGTAAAGGTATAAAACTGAAACATAAGTTTAGAAAAGATGATGATGTTGATATAACACAAAATGAGGATAGTGATGTAGCTGGTGCAATGCCATACCCTATTTTTAGGACATAGATGTATCGATGCTTTACTTAGATGTATAATGTACCTATTAAAGCAGCCACGAAAAAGTACAAGGGGCACGTCATGGCCCGCATGTTTATTGTTTTTTTATGATCATGTTTATTGGTGTATGTAAAAGTGAACCAATTAATTAATGAATTGGTGTTGTTTGTCTGTTCCCATGTGACCTACTGTCTGAACGGCTTGACCGATTTGTCTTCAAATCCGGAGTTTAAATAGGCAGGCAAAATTTTTGCAGGCGGGTTTTTTCAATTACTTTTTTAATTTTTTTATTCCCTATTAGTTTAAGATTCTCGCAATATCCTCACACTTTTTTAGTAAATAAGTTTAAAAAAAAGTATGAAATTTAAATGTAACATTGGTATAAGAATGTTAGAGGAAGGCCTGCAGTCCTGCAGTTTTTTTTTTGAAATTAGAGCTGATCAATCTTCTTATTCTAGGACCTAGAACGAATCTATCAAAAGCTATCAAGTCTACACCCAGCACTATACTAATGCGTCACTACAATGTGACCAAAATATTTTGTAGACTTAAATTAGCGAGCCACCGTCGTATTTACTGTACAAAACTGATAGCCACCCGTATTCAATTTTAGTTCTATCGTTTGGCCACTTTTAGAGATAATTTGTTTGGTGTAAAGTCGTCAGAAACCAACAAGTGATGGACCTCCAATAACTTAGAACGCCTGTCGACGCCATGAAGGGCGTCTAATTCGATTTTCCCTGGAGCTCAATAATAATGTTAATTTATCATTGTGCTTGCTTTCTCGAGGGGTTTAAATGATTTTGTGCGACAGTGACAACTATCATTCTAGTAGTTATGGTGCAAACGCGAAAAAAACGTTTCTATTGTTTTTCAAATGTGTGCTTTTCTGAGTAGGTATAAACTTAGTAGTGGAGGAATAATAACACGAGTGTGGGAAAATCGTATCAAGTATGTGTCTGTATATTCGTGTTGTTACCAAAAAAATACTGAAGTATGACTTGGACTGGACCGTGACTGAAATTGTTGACTTGTATAAGTAATACTGGTTGTATCATATGATTTTACGATTAACTTAATATGTAAAACTTGGTCACCAAATTGGTGACCAAACGTATCAGGTTTCCACTTGGACCAAAAACTGAAGAGCAAAAAAAACTGATTTGAACTGTATTGAAGTGACCTCGTGCCCTGAAAACCCTGAAAACTGAACCTGAACCCTGAAAACTTTGAAGCTTATTGCAAAGTAAGGTTATTACAATTCATTCTAAAACTTAAGTACTCTGCTGAAATTAAAGAAAGATACACGTACCTACCTACATAGAATAAATATTATATTCTGTTTTGATTATTGTTTTTCACTTGATACGATTTTCTTTTCGCTAGCTATTAGCAGCGCCACCTGTGAGATCTTTAGTATGGTACTTACCTAAAATAGATCACATGGATCGATACGATTAAAGCGTTTTTCACGCGAGGGCGCCACTGTTCATTTGTTTTTTTCTCTTCTTTTTTGGTTCCACAAGTTGTGTATTTAGCCAGTGTCAAGTATTGTAATATTTCAAGTGAAGTCAAATATTTCACCATTTAAATAATTCTCAGTCCTAAAAAGTCCATTTCGTTTGTATCGAAACAATTTTCATAAGTTTTCAACATTTTCAGTGCGTTGTCTGTCACTTTTTTTTTAGTATAATACAGTATTAAGTAGACTCGGTGCGCCTCGCGGTTTCGCCCGCTTAGGGCTCGCCTACACTACCTCAAAAAGCTACCCAGAAAATTCACGTCTCTACTGGTTTAGGTTGCGCGATGATTGTCAGTCAGTCAGCGCGAGTTTTTATTAGTTACTGATTTTTATTGGGAAATAAAAGGGGTTAATTAGAACATTACAAAAAAAAAATGTACTTACTGTTAGCTGTTTTTTTAACAAATATATTGTTAAAAAATGAGTAATCGGGGTTTACAATATCAATCAATGTTATATGTACCTTGTATGTATATTGAGAATAGTAATTCCTATATTTTATTTATTTCCTATAATAAAAAGCGTTACAATGTCTATAAATATACTACATTTATCAAATATATGGCCAAAACAGATTACAGTTAGTTATTTAACGATAAATGTAATTTTGCAACTAAAAAGAAAGTACCTACGGGCACATAAACGTGTTCAAAGTGTGAAGTGTGATATATGTGTGTGTCTGTCGTCGCTGCGATACACAAGTCACTAATTTAAGGCCTCGCTACATGGCCTGACCTTACATCGTTTGAAAGAGTTGGTTATATATAAGTTTCTGGGGGAGCGAAAGGGAGAAGCTATAACCTTAATAGTTTATTTCTTTTGCTCCCGTGAAATTAAAATCTAGCTGTCCCTTTCACACGATGTCAGTTCAGGCCTTGTATAAACACCCTTACCCCCGAATACTGAAACGTTTGTTAACTTTGATGACAGATTTAGTCTATTGCTGTCTTTGTCATTTGCTTAGTACCAGACAAAGGCAGTATTAGAATTAATCTGTTGTCAAAGTTAACAGACGTTTCAGTATTCGGGGGTTAAATTGCAGAAGCACCTTCAGTTACATTTATTACAGTTTATAATTGCCTGATGGTCTTTTCCAATATTCACCAGATCCTATCCAAACAGGGTGAAATAAGAGCAAGCAGTATACGTCCAGGGTAATAGATCTCATGGATCACTCAAGTCTAAATAGCGGGGCGGAGGAGGGGAGGCATCATCAATCAGCCTCGGGCGATTACTGGTGCGGTGGCGCAAGTTGTGAGATCAGCGGTCAAACAGCAACATTGTAACTAAATTTTTTAGCATTTTTATTTTCATGCTGTGTACAGAATGGTCCAAACGGTGACAGTAATCCGAAGAGTTTAGGTTCCTCATACCAAGGGCTTCAGGAAAATACTCCATGTATGATCTACGATTTTTCGTAGTTTAGGAGTTATGCTATTTTTATTATCTTAAGGTCTTTCCAAATGAGCGGCTTAAAAATAATCTAACTTTTTTGGGTGGATATTTCGATGAGGGACTAAGGAGAATCTGGAAAACACCATTTTAATTTACCCCATATTATCCCCTTTCCCCTATGTATATCTTATCTTCTCTATCCCGATTACCCCTTATCTCTTTAAGCTCTTTGTATGCTCTTAAGCTCATTTGGAAAATACTTAGGAAAATAAAAAAATGTATTTATTTATATTTACATTTAACCTGCCCCCTTATTATGGATGTTCCTGATCGTGATAGTGAGCGTGCGTGAGCAGGACCGCGAATAGTGCGAGTTAATTGGTACAAGTGGGATGGCATGCTGTCGCAATCAGATTCACGAACGTTCATAATAAGGGGGCTGGAACGATTTGTATTTATTCCTTAACCATTAAAATAATACCCACAAAATAGCATAAACTCAATAATTGGATCGCCAATTCTAAACGCAAATGAATGAAAGAATTTTAAGCTGAAGAATAATACCTGGTGCCACTGTGTTTCTAGACAGAGAGACAGATAGACAGAGCTACCTTCGCGTTTATAATATAATATTAGGATGTTCCTGATTGAGATAGAAATCGTGCGAGAGTGCTTTGTGCGAGTAAGTTTGTACGAGCAGGATGAAATGCGATCGCAATTAGAAATCCTGCTCAGCACCCTTACTAATTGACCAAGCGAAGCGAAGGTCTCAGAGTTTACTGGGACAAATCGGCATTTGTATGTATATTTGTCCGACGATAACTTGCGAACCGTTGTTCCGATCTTCATGAAATTTTGTAGGCAAGTAGTTCATTTCAATACAATTTTTAAGTTCGAATATGAGCTGAATCCAGGGGTTGTGAAGATATAGGGGTCGCGAGGTCTCAGTTCGGCGAGAACTACTAGTATTAAAAATTCGAAAGTAGCTCGAAATTCGCGGGTAACAGCTAGTACCTTGTAACTTGGACCGTCATCCGAAGCGCTTGCACTGTTCGACAAGCGATTGATCTGCCTGCCGTATTAATTGTTGCTGTCTGAACCTATAACTACACTTCCATAGGTAGGTACTACAGACAGTCCGTTGGGAGCGTTTGTATGAATTGTTTAGCGCCACTTCTCGGATAATAGATCTGTTTGTATTTCAGACTTTTTACCAGGAGTCACACCCCGGCAGCGGCAGCCTCATTTGAGAGCCAGTTTTCTTCTTTTTTTTTTTTTTTTTTTAAGTATGAAAATAAACAAAATAAAATGTTCTAGTACCCTACATTTCGCATTAGGCGGACCTGCGGGCTTATCCTCTAACTTTGAAACGTTCGTGATTCTGATTGCGAGAGAATGCCATCCCGCTCGTACCAACTTAGTCGCACTATGCGCGGTACCGCTCGCGCACTATCACTATCGCTTTCAGAGTTACGGGATAAGCCCGCTGTGTCGCGAGATTTAGTATTTTTTGTTTTAATAAAACGGGAATACTCACCTTAAATTGAGTCGGTTATTCCGACTATAGTTTCGATCACATTCGGTGACCTTAATCAAGGAGTGCAAGGCAAGACGAGGTCGTGCGCTTAGCATTCCTTGATAAAGGTCACCGAATGTGATCGAAACTATAGTCAGAATAACCGACTCAATTTAACGTATTTCAGTTTTATTAAAACAAAATGTGTCAAAACATCGTCAGTTTTAATTTTTATTTTAGGTTATATTTAGGGGTGATAACTACCCCCGAAACGCTAATTTCATCAAAAAGTTAGGAAAAATCCCTAACTCTCTCTATTGCACGCACGATAAACAGAGCGACAGCTATACAATTACAAATATCGAATGCACCATAACCTCGCGGAAGGACTCTCTTGTGAAATCTTCAACATACAGACAAACAGACGGCTCTCGGCGTAAGCGTAGGGTCTTGTTGACACCTTTCGGCTACGGAATCCTAAAAACAGCATTGTTTTGCGGTAACAATGATTCGATTAGTTTGTACCATTTTGTACATACATACTAACATTGTGCGTATTTCATGTTTAGTGGTAGGACGCATTTGTGAGTCTCGTCTAGTCTATCCCATAGTAGCACACTTTTGACGACGGTTATTCTACCGCCAAGCTGAAGTGTGCAAATATTACCGTGTCCAGGCTTAAAGAGGAATGTTTCCAGCGAAGTTACTGGGCACAAAGAGATTTAATATCTAATATCTCTAGGTAACGAGCGAAGGGCATTGCCGCGCAGGATTTTGAACAGTTCAAAATTCTAGATGGCACTGAACTGTTATGCATGGGCAAGCGCGTGCATACCATCAGGCGAGCGGCTAGGTCACCTCGTCATTCAGTTACATTTAAAAAGAAACATGCGCCCAAAAACATTACCCTCCTCCTTGGGTAGTCGGGTAAAAATGACACGACTCCATCACAAAGTTATTGAAGTATATTTTATCAAAACACCTAATCAAAGACATCAACGCGTTGCCGGTACTCACTTAATTGACCGAGTGAAGCGAAGGTCTCAAGAGTTTACTGGGACAAATCGGCTTTTGTATGTATGTTTGTGTGTATATTTGTCCAACGATAACTTGCGAACCGTTAATCCGATCTTCATGAAATTTTGTAGGCTAGTAGTTCATTTCAATACAATTTTTAAGTTTGAATATGAACTGAATCGGTCCAAGGGTTGTGAAGATATAGGGGTTGCGAGGTCTCAGTTCGGCACGAACTTCTAATAGTGATGAGTCTTCCAATTTCCAATCCAAATAAACTACAGTATAGACCTCGTGAGCAAAAAGTTTTTTGCACAACTTAAATTCTACAATTTCATAGATTTTAGTTTCGTCTCGAATTGAGACTTCACGACCTATATCTTGACAACTCTACCAAATTATTGTTTACAATTGAGTGTCAAATGTCTCTGTAAAATATTACTAAAATCCGCTGGTAAATGGCAGTAAACTTCCCCGCTTTTTGGGAGAAATACCCTCGAATCAAAACTCGTGGACGACAAAAAAATCTTTAAAATTGTAGAACCTGTATACCAAGTTCATCAAGATTAGCTAGTTGAAAAATACAATACGCGAGTATTGCCAGTTTTAGCAAGTTTTGCCAGTATAAGCAGAGAGTTCGTTCGCTTCGCTCACTCGGTCAATTAACCAGTTACATCAAATCAAATTGAACTACCATCTAAATACTATTTCTATAGGGTTGTGGTAGTGATTTACCCGTTGACCCCAAACTAGGCTGAGCCAGTATTTTGCTTACTTGCCTGTACTTAGATTACGATACTTTTTTTTGTATTTTTATAGGTAAATGGATTAGCCAAACGTAAGTAATGAAGTGGTCTAGGATGGAGCACGCGTACCTAGAAGGTACCTGTTTACTCTATATTATATTGTAATACATATTACTTTACTATGAATCACAGTAATATGATAAATGCGAAAATTTGTAAGTGTGTAAGTATGTAAGTGTGTTTGTTCCCATTAAACTCTGTAACGGTTGAACGAATTTGAATGAAATTTTGTATGGAGGTAGCTTATATACTGGATTAACACATAGCCTGCTTTTTATCCCGATAAATTTATCGGTTCCGGTAGGATAGCGAGTGAAACCGCGGGGCGCAGCTGGAATACTATAACATCACACTAATATTATAAATGCGAAAGTTTGTGTGTTTGTACCTGTTCAACTGTGTAATGGCTGAACGGATTTGAATGCAATTTGGTTTGGAGGTAGTGTACATTTTTTATCCTGGAAAAATATATTAATCGATCTTATGGATGAATTCGTAGGGCGCTGCTAGTACATAAATAATTAGATACATTTTATAGCGGTAGGACTCTTTTGCTGGGGAAGTACCACACCTTTACCAGTTATTCAACAGCCAAGCAAACATTACAAAGTACCTATTGCGAAGTATCTATTTCAGGGTATAAGTACCTAAGTATTTAAGTATTTATTAATGAATTATTAAATATTTTTTAATTGCCGCACTGGGCTTTTCGGCTGTTGAATTTTACAATTCTGGACCGATTGCCAACGTGACCCTTATCATCAGGCGAGTGACTTGTTCGTACGACGCTTATTTTCAGACATCACCCCGTTGAATAAAAGTTACATGGCGACCAAATTATACAGTTAAATGAGGGAGCCACCAACGTATTTTCTGGATCTAATCGAAAGTCTGTCATGAAAAATTTTAGGCAACGATAGATAGGTAGGTCAACAAATTTATGAAGATCGGATTAACGGTACGCGAGATGTCTTCGAAAAATCATAAGCATACCTACAAACGTACAACAAACATACCTACTAACGGCGATTTGTTGCCATGTAGACATCTAAGACGTTCGCTTTGCTCGGTCAATTATATCAATATTATCTAGGTACCTACTTACCAAATTTTGTTCTCAAAATTTTTAGTATCTTTGGTTGAGTATTGCGACCATAAGCCACCATAAAAATGTAATAGCATCAATTTATAGCAAAATATTAATATTAGCAAAATAAATGAATAAAACTGCACAATGTAGCTTGACACTGGACTTAAAGATAATCCAAAATCACCTTGCTCGTGAGGTAAAATAAGAACACACAAATATACATACATACATACAAACTTACACGCCAAAAACTTTACCCTCCTTATTGGGCAGTCGGGTAAAGTGAGACTACAACCGGCAGTATATCATTTCAAAACCGATTACAAAGCGCGATCAATCGGGCGATTATTATAAAGCTTGAATAAAAACAATATATAAGCGTAAGGCGGAGCGAATAACAGAAATATCAGTTTGATATCGCGGGGCTTGATTCGCCGGGCGATCGACGCCTTAAGGCGGGGCTTCACTAGAGAGGGGCGCGCGCTAACCGTACTCGCCATACCATTTCGTGCGAGCCGCGAGGACGACCGTCCCGACACCGCGACCGCTCGAGCCCGCGTACCGTTGCATGTGAACCGCGTGTGAGTGACCACCAGGTCCTGTGATCATCTTCTCGTGTTGCGAACAACCGCCAAGATTCGGGTGAAGAACCGTGAGCCGGTGCCGGCGTATGCTATGGCCGACGCCGACCGTGACTCGGACCTCGGCGATGACAGCCCAGTGGTGAGTCCCATGCCTTATTCAGTCTACCTTCATTTTAAACCCTAGAAGCTATGAATGAAAACAAAGCAGTGTTTTGTGTTTATCGGAACTTAAAACTTTGAAGTCCTTAAAAGTTACATTAATTTATTTATGTGGCACAGACCTAGAATTTGTTCAAATTATTTTGTCTCCTAGATGCAGCGCTGTTGCATAAGTATTTTATTTGACTTCACACTTTTTTATAAATGTATTTAATTGACTTTGACGCTCATTGACCACATCGCCCTGTAAGTCACACCGGTACACAAGAAATGATACAGAGATACCTAAATAAATAAATAAAACACAAACTGAAACCCGATCAAATATAGTTCTCAGAATTGGCTGAACTTAATTAATACAAATAACTTTACCTACTAACTTTAACAATATTTTATTTAACGAGCCACCAAACCTTCCGCTGATGCCGTCCGGATTACGACATGTACTATAAACAAGACAAGATCAGGTAAAAATACCACAGCATGGTCTTTATTTTACGGTGGGTCGTGACTGTACTCAAATGAAACTTAGCTTCGTTTGTGTTATTTTAATTTTAAATGTTATTAACCGAGCGAAGCGAAGGTCTCAGAGTTTACTGGGACAAATCGGCATTTGTATGTATATAATGCTAAACATACAAACGTATGTTTGTGTGTATATTTGTCCGATGATAACTTGCGAACCGTTGATCCGATCTTCATGAAATATTGTAGGCAAGTAGTTCATTTCAATACAATTTTTAAGTTCGAGTATGAAAAATTGTGAAGATATAGGGGTCGCGAGGTAACAGTTCGGCGCGAACTACTAGTATATTCATGGATTTTATAGACTATACTATAAGTGCGTTCAGGGATAAAAAGTATTATGTATGCAAAGATTTAGGTCGAATTTGCTCTGTTGCAAATAAACTAACAAACACACTTTGGCGTTAGTAATATTAGTTGGGGAAGTAGGAAATTTGTGAAACTTTGTTACTTAAGCCCATTGTTATATGTAAACGATGTAATGTAATAAATAATGTAATTGAATGTAATAAACTAGTAGTTCGCGGCGAACTGAGACCTCGCGACCCCTATATATTCATAACCCCTCGACTGATTCAGCTCATATTCCAACTTAAAAATTGTATTGAAATGAACTACTTGCCTACAAAATTTCATGAAGATCGGATCAACGGTTCGCAAGTTATCATCGGACAAATATACACACAAGCATACAAACATACATACAAATGCCGATTTGTCCCAGTAAACTCTGAGACCTTCGCTTCGCTCGGTCAATAAATATTGTAATAAACGAGAATGAGCTATCTAATTACGGAATTTTATCACGAATTTCTTCGCTCGCAGAAATTAATTTGATTTATTTTGAGTGATCATCATTTCTGAATTGCACTCCAATTTGAGTGTATCTTATAGGAAACTAGCTGCGCCCCGCGGTTTCGTCCGATATTCTACAGGAACGGTTATTTTTTTTCGGGATAAAAAGTAACCTTTGTGCTAGTCCAGTGAATAAGCTACATCATCCAAATCCGTCCAGCCGTTACAGATTTTAACGGGAACAAACTCACTTACACACAAACTTTCGCATCTAAAATATTAGTTTGATTTACTATGAAAACTGATGTGGTTTTGATAAATTTTATTTTAATGAAACGGGAATACTCGCGTCAATTTGAGTCGGTTATTCTGATTATGGTTTCGATCACATCAGGTGATCTTAGGAATTGTTGAAAATGCGGCACCTTTTGACAATGTTACACACGTTTGAAATTATGATCATTTGAGGTCACTGATTCCAGTCGTGTTAAAATGATTACCTATAATATACTTTGTCACGAAATGTAACTGTAAATAATTATAAATACCCATTGGCTTGCCTCTTAGATCTGTGTCCATTTTTTAACATCATCTAAATTACATTTTAATAACAGCAATAGAACACATAAAACAAACTAAAATAATAATAATTAAACTACAAAATCTAGCATAGATCACTCCGGGCATGAAGAGAAATTCAACGACACCATACTCGTCAAAATCGGTCAACCCGTTTAGGCTAAAGGAGGTAATAAGTATATGGATATACATACTCACACACCCAAAAACATTACCCTCAGGCAGTCGGGTAAAGAGATAATCCCTACACATTTTTCATTCATAAAAGCGGGTAGATAAGAAAATATCTCTCTTATCTAACAAAAAGGTTAGGCATGTCCTTATCACTGATTAGTGATTACGCTATTTAGATACAATAAATTTGTAACTTTAAATCATAATTTATTATTCTTATTAACAAATGTGATAAACCTAGGTTTTGATGGATTTGATAAATGTTCGTGGTAGCTCAGTGGGGGAGCACGCTCGCCTCATAGAGTCGCGGGTTCGAACCCGGGCCCATGTAACAATGAGTTTTTAGCTACCACTGGCTTTTTTTGGCACTGGCAAGCGCAGCGTAGGACGTCCACCCACAAGGTGGACAGACGACCTGATAAAGACCGCAGGGACGCGTTGGATGCGAGCCGCTTCCATCCGCTCTTCGTGGAAATCTAAGGGGGAGGCCTATGTCCAGCAGTGGACGTTCTGTGGCTGAGATGATGACGATGATGACTGGCTTTGCGGCTATAAGGCGAAAGGACGAAAGATACTCATAATTAGAAGCAACCTTTTAAAATGGGAATAACCAATAAAATCGTTAAAAAAACCAGCTGATCCATAGATAAATGTCATTGACACTTAACGAAATGTAAGTAGGTATATGGTTTTAAGCATGAAACCTTAGAATAACTATTATAAGCATGAAACAGTTGGTCTCAGGTCTGGCCGCAGTAAATTTTAGAATTAGTAACTTATAAAAGGCTGGTCTAAACGGTTACGTCAATCCGAAATATGTAGGTTCCTCATACCAAGCGCTTAACGAAAATACTCCATGTATGTTCTTCGATTTTTCTTGGTTAAGGAGTTATGTTTTTTTTTTTTTTTCTTAAGGATTTTCCAAATGAGCGGTTTAAAAAGATTCAAACTTTTTATGGGTGGATTTTTCGATGGTTTTTCGGATCCTTCTTCGTCCCTCTTCGACTTCTTTAAGACTACGAAAAATCGTAGAACATACCTGGGGCATTATCATGAAGCCCTTGGTATGAGAAACTTAAATTTTTCGGATTGACGTTGTTACCGTTTGGACGTACCTGTATAGTTAGGGTAATAGGTTTCTTGTTTATTGCAATTGATAATACTGCTAAAAATTGAATGCCCAAGAAATATATAAAGGTGATGTTTTTGTGGTGTATGTGAGTATGTGTGTTCCTTTTTACCTCCCGTAGCAATTTTTAACGAGTGAGATTTCGTTGGATTCTTGAGAGTGATCCGCAGGCTACTTTTTGCAGTCGGGTATTTTGCAATTCTTTTAATATTTTGAAAGAAAGAAAATAATTTTGTTTTGCAACAACCACAGAATTCTCCTTATAAATAAGCAACAACATTAACATTAAATAAATTGGTTGAAGGGTAAACAGGTGCAATATCAAATAACAATAGCTGTCAATGTCATGTGTCACAAAAATGGCCACAACTCAGCATAATGCTGTTTAGGAAACAGCGCTGATCTTCCGTCGAAGCCGTTCGGTGAAGTCACGAAAGGCTCAAAAACAGTATATATCTAAACACATTAACTTAAACAGTTACAAACAATTACATTACAATATTTAAAAAAAAAAGTCCAACCTAGTCCCCAATTTTCTTGGAAGAATATAAAAGTTATAAATATGGTTCAAAAATAAGATAACCAAAAATAACAATAAAACATAAATCAAGAAAGAAGAATGAAGGTAGGCTACCTTATTGCATACATAAAAGAGGTACATAACAACTATCTACTATGTTTTGATCTTCTTGGCAAAAAAAAAATACCTAAGTATTGGGCTCATGGATTTAGCATGTTTCGTCCAAGATTGGGCTAGTTACATACGGGTAAGCGTCTACGTCACGACATGACTAACCATAGCCTCGTAGATTTGTTTTGACAGAAAAACACATCGTTTGTTTTGATTGTGTCACTTCGACACTTCGACTAAGCCGGAGACTAGTCTGTTCTACTCAAGCGAAAGTAAATGTTTTGACCTATTTTGTTACAAAGCTTAGTAGGAAAATTAGTAATTTGAATTATGTAGATACTTATATTCTATCATCTGCTTCATCTTCGGTCGCACCGTCGCTTACCAACTGGCGATTTGGTTCAAACGCGGACATTCACGCGAAAAAAGCAGACCAGACGAGTTCATTGAAAAACACAATTTTATAATTTGATTATGAGGATAGTAAATTAGTCTCAATAAAAGTAAACTGATATCTTAACAAAACTATTACGATTGATATCAATTTTTATGTTATTATTTTTTATTTTGCGAAGAAGTACTTATTTAAAAAAGATTTAAAAAACTCGAAAAGTTTGATTTTCCCCTTCTCCTTCGTCAATATAGACAAGGGTAACACGAAGATTGCTTTAAAATATTGGCATTGTTATCTACAGATAACTGACTGCTTATTTCTTATAAAATCATATCACCATCTTATAAAAAAGATCAAATTATGGAAGCGAGCTTTTAAAACTAAAACTAAAAATTAGGTAATTATTGTTTATATGCATAGATAAATAAGGAAATAATTAGGTCGTATTATTGATATTAATTATTATAAAGTAGAAAGACACGCTACGATTTTTAATGGGCAAAAAATTGCACATGCATTTGCCACAAATGTCACAATGGGTATCCAAACACGTGTGTAGCCAGCTTAGGTTTTCAAAATGGCGCCGTTATGATTATTAATAACAAATTCGGATGTCGCGATTCGGTTTCGAGTTTATTTTATTATGAGACGAAGGACAACCCTCCGACATCTGTTTCGGCTCTAGAAAGACTGTTTATTTGGCGGAACTTTTTGTTATTTAAAATATGTTATGGAGGTTTAATGTAGGTTTTAAAATCTTGTAAGAAGTTAGGCTTTTTAAATTCATTATTCAAAGAGATATTCGTAAGTAAGACGATAATGTCTTACGCAAATCTGCGTATGAATATACTATTTTGACAGCCGCGATAATGGAACAAACCTATCTAATTAGGTACCTAATAAGTAGGCACATCAGCAGTTGCAGTAGGCAGGAAGTCGTGGTAGCTCAGTAGCAGCACGATCGCTTCACTTTCGTAGGTTAGCTGGTTCGACCCGGGCGGGCCCGTACCAATGAATTCTTTGGAACTTACGTACGGAATTACGGATACTCATTTAATCATTATTATACGAAAAGAGCAGTATTTGAACTAGCACTAGCCCATTAATCATGCAGATTTCAAATAAGATTATTCTCAACAATTTCATAATTAACTTTGAATCCGGGAATTCTAACGATCCGCCGGATAGAGATCTGAGGACTTTATTATCGCTTACCTGTATAACACATCATTAGCCGTTTATTTCTGTCGCGAGATCTAATGTTTGGAGTGGACGTAATCAGGCGCGGAGGACAGGGCGTAACGCCCCCAAGCCTCCAAAACAGATTTTCTTTTTGGGGATAAATTAACAATATCGCATGATAATTATTTGTTTATCTTATAAAATACATTGTTGTTGATTCTGTTCTACTATTATCTAAACAAAAATAAGTTTTGACAGTTCTATACTTTTTGCCACCCTCTACTCACATATTTTTTTCACAATGAAAAGTGATTCAGAAAATTTTAAGCGAAATCAGATCTGTTTATTTAAAAAACTGTTGGTACGACAGTGTTAACACTATATACTTAATCATTACTTAATCCAATTTACTTAATCTTAATTCCGAAAAATTCACTAGATAATTACAACCATACAAGTGTAAAGACAACCCCATAAATTGTGGCCTGAGTGCGCTCATATTTGCGTTTGACTCAATCATTTATTCAGTAAGTTCGACTTCGGAGACATCTTCTGGGAGGCCAGCATGCACGATTTATTATCCCTACTCGGCAGATAGAGGGCTCTGAATTAATTAATCAGGCAACTCTGGCTTGCTGTCATTCAGACCACAATCACAGACTATAGTCGACTATTCTCAGCTCATGTGTCGACTTCCCTTTCCTGTCTCAGACGTTTCATTAATTGAAATAATTGGCGCGAATGGGGATTTATTTTTTCGCGCTGACAACACTGCTTGACACCTTGTATGAATAATATGAATGTTAATTACGGATGAGCACGTGTCGTGTTGGTGCTATTTTCCGTTATTTCACAGAAATCAAAGCAACTGACTCCCGCCCGTACCCATTCTCTTAAAAAAATTGCCTGGTGTAATATTATCTACATACTTATTACCGTAGATGTAAGTTTATTACTTAGTTAGTTCACATTAGTTTCACTAAATATTAATATAATGGGTTTAAATATATATTTATAATTATACTTAGTTTTTAAAAGTCTTACAGAGGCGTTGCTAGCTCTAAAGATATTTAAACAATATTGGCGTATACAATCTTTTTGACTGTGTCTAGTTTGTAACAACTTTTAAATCAATCAATCACGCATTTCCTAGATTGGCAATATTGTAAGTTTTCAACTACAATATCAGAGTGCCAAGATCCTGTTTATTTTGACGTGGTTTAAGATTAGGTTACGCAAAAACTTAAACACTAAGCTCACTAAGCTCCCTTGGAGATCCCAGAGCCCACCGTCAAGCACCTAGTTAGGCCGGGAAGGTTTTAGTGGGTATAATCCCACTCAAACTGGCACCTTAAAGCAACCATCTGATTAAGATTTCTGCAATGTCAATAAAACCGAAACCAATTACTCCATTTTTAAATTATTAACTTTTTGACACCTACTTTAATTATGCTTTTGTTTTTATGTTTATCACCGACATTTTTGTTATCCGACTTCTCTATACCTATAAAAGGCTTTGTATGAAATAAAATTCGTGCAGTTTTTTCCTCGATAAGAATTTTTCAAGTCACTTTTTAACCCGTAAATACCCAATGGGCACAATTTGAATGGGTGTCTGTGGGGGATAGTTTTTGTCTCATCTGCAGGTGGTTTGGTAGGTGTATTACCTGGTCGCGTGCTGCGCGGGCGCCGGCACCCATGTCTAATAGACTAGTGCTCTGTCATACATTTTTTACTGGATGTTGTGATGAGCCTATACCCAAACTTTTTGTATTAAAAAAAAATATTGCAAATTTCTATCAAAAATGTTTGGTATAAGATTTTGTTGATCACGAAAAAGGTGTTTGACTTGGATTGAGTTAGACTTAGAATGTATTCTGGACCGGACTATACATAAATTATAGTAATTATATTATATAATATATTTATATAGTTATTCTGTGGAATCAGGGCCGCTGTCAGGTGGGTTTTGGGGCTAACCCTGTCGTTCTTGAAAACGATTCTTGAGATTAGAGCTAAATTGCGCTTGACGTGATAGATAGTTATAACTTATTAATTATTGACCGAGCGAAGCGAAGGTCTCAGAGTTTACTGGGATAAATCGGCATTTGTATGTATGTTTCTATGTTTGTGTGTATATTTGTCCGATGATAACTTGCGAACCGTCGATCCGATCTTCATGAAATTTCGTAGGCAAGTAGTTTATTTCAATACAATTTTTAAGTTCGAAAATGAGCTGAATCGGTCCAGGGGTTGTGAAGATATAGGGGTGCGAGGTCTCAGTTCGGCGCGAACTACTAGTAAGAATAAGGCAAAAAAATTACATTCACATATTTTGGTCGCTATCCTTACAACGTTCGAAGACATAGTAATAGAAAACATAAAATTGTATTTATGTATTGTTCCATAATAATACATATATATAATTTAGTGTCATCTATGTATAGATTGATCCGGTAATTTAATTAATTAATCGAAATATTGGAAGTTCCTCATAATAAGTTTAATTTTAATGTTATAATGTTTAACGACTAAGTAAGTTTCTGTTAAGTTAATTCATTTGATGCTCCGTTTGATTTTAAATAGTTAGAATTATTTATTTGCTGGGAACTATTTTTGAGATAACAAAGCGAGGGTAGCACGAAGGAAGGTATTGTGATTGGGGCGATGAGAACGGGAGTCTATTAAAGGACGCCTTGAAAATATCTCGCTGCTTCTATTCCATCATCGCCAGGACCAACGTCGTAGCGGAAGGTACGGTTTTTTTGTGCCAATAAGTCCCAATTTTGACCCATTTGCCTCACCTCAGCTCAGTATCTATATACATTTATTTTATTTTGCTATAACTTTCGTTGATGCCAGTCAAATTCTAGGACTGGTGCAAATTAGGTTATTTAAGTTCAATTAACTGCTTGAATTCGTAGTTGCCTTCCTATTGACTCTATGTGTATTTCATTACAAACATTTTGATTTCAATATTTCAAAAATTTCGATTAGCATACAAATAAAACGGCTGACTCGACAAAAGAGCTGTCACTGATCCCCGCTGAATCGGGTTCGATGGTTTATCTCTCATTTATATTCAACGAATCTTGTAAATTATCGTATTGACATACAATATTTATAAAGGTTGCGTGGGTTCGCAGCGGCTTTATTTACACCGAACTGAACACGGTAACATATTTCCTCTATTTACTATAAATTGCCTGACGAAATATTGGGCGCCGCTTCCACTGAGTTATTTAAGTTTAAACTGAAACTCTGGTTGTTAGACCATTCATTTTATGACATAGACGAATATAATCGTATGAAAATTTAATTAAATTTCACTATTTATTTATTCATTTTAATATTAATTTATTGTTTCTTAAGGTTTACCTCTATTAATAGTACCTTATTTATCATGACTGACTTGTAGCTTTGCAACCAATAAATTTTCCTTTAATTTAATTTCATAACAAAACAAGCGTCAAAAAATGAGCTCCTGTGGTTTGTTAACATCCTAACTAATATTATAATTGAGAGGAATGTAGCCGCAGTCGCATCAGATCCAATAAAGCTTCGAGGTACAAAAACGATTACGTTCGTCTCGATGAAAAATCTTCGCTTGCGCGATTCAGAGCTCCCTACATTACAACTGCCAGTCCATACAAAAAGTAAAAAATTGCACAAAAACGGATCAACGCCATCTAGCGAACTATATGAAGTAGCTTTGTCTCTCTGTCTGGACGTTTGTCGCGTTTTCACGGCTAAGCGGCTGAATGGATCTTGATAAAATTTGATAAAGAGTTACTGTATATCACAAAGACGGACATAAGATATTTTTTTATGTCCTCGCGAACTAAGTCGCTATGATAGAGAAAGGAGTACCTTTAACTTGGCATATTAGTAAAAAAATAAGAGAGTTGGTCCATAGTAAAATTGGCACATTTGTTGGACTAAATAGTACCAATAAATAAAGACAAAGACACATGTAGAATGTTTTTTTTTTTACAGTTTTTGTACAGCATGGTGTAAAAGGTGCTAACTTTTACAGAGATGATTTCAATATGACAATGGCTGCGCATGATTCTATTAATAGCAGTATCTGATGGCTATTTGACCGCACGGAGTATTCGCATCTTATTTCAATTCAAGAAATGGATCATGATATCCATAAATATCCTCATCTCAACTATGTAAAATAAATTCAAATCTTATCACAGATATCTTAGGATTTACATTACGACGTGAGAAACTTGACCTGATACTTCCTTTCAAAGTTTTGATTTGTGTCATCCTATTCAAGAAAGAACAGAAGCGTATCTAGGGGTGTCCTGGGGGCAATTCGATTGTATGACAAATTCTTGAGTAAAAAGGTTTGCGGTAAATATATAGTTGGTAAATTACCAAAAGGTTTGCGGTAAATACTTAGTTGGTAAACTACCAACTAAGTATTTACCACAAACCTTTTTAAAAGTAATTAAATTACTTTGTTGGTTTTTATGTTTAGATATAAATATGTATAAGTCGTAAGTGACGAGTTATAGTGTGAGTATACAGTGTGTGTGTGTGTGTGTGTAGTTACATAATTATTTTGAATTGTTAAGTGCGAAATGCCAAACTGTCAAATCTTAAATGATGAAGTGCTGCTACCGAAATTGCCAATTATTGTAAATAATTCTCATATTATTTATCAGTTGATTTATTAAAATGACACTTTTAATACCGCAGTAGTATAAAATAAACAATTATACTCATTAATAGTTTCTAAGAAATGCGCCCGTAGCATTACAAGTAGGTAAACCTTATCACTCACGATATTTTTCTATCAAACTGTAAAATTATACAATTTTATTTGCAGACATTCAAGTATGACATAAACGCTTACACTTATCAAGCAATATCGCACTTTTGAAAGTAGATTTTAAAGATCAAATTGGCAATTAACAAAGGTTTCATATGCCGTTTCTCAGATACAATAATGTTGATAGCAGAGCGGGCACCCGCATGTTCGTGGCGATCGTTTATTCAGTCGTACCTTCCCTATTCGTTAATATCGCATTGTTATTAATACTGTTGATTGGGATTCATGTTGGCTAACGGTTTTTTTTATTAACTTATAAGTATGCGCTAAATACAAAATTAAACCGCCAATAGGAACTGAATCAAGGGCGTAAAATGTAATTTGTTTACATAGACCGAGCCTTAGAAAAGGGCTACCTAGCTGTCGTCAATGGGTTAGTAGTAAATAAAGTTATACCCCAATTAAGAATACAGTATACAATGCTCGTCCATACAAAAAGCGTAGTCTGATACCCACCCCTAAAAGTTATCCGATTTCGATGTTATCTACACCGTGCAAAAGGTGCTAGTTTACGTAAGTTAATCTGTGCGCATTTGAAATGGAACAAAGCAGCTTGACTATGACTTAATAGAACAGTGGGCTTATCCCGTAACTCTGAAAGCGATAGCGAGTGTTGCGCGAGCGGGACCGCGCATAGTGCGACTAATTTGGTACGAGCGGGATGGCATGCTCTCGCAAAGAATCACGAACGTTTCAGGGGATAAGCCCGCGGATAACATGCCTAATAATCAAATAGGAAGAGTCATAAAGCCTCAATGCTCTTTTTATTCAAATCAGCGGTACCCTCACTGTGATCTATTTGCTTTGAGCTTGTGTGTAGTTTATTTCTAATAAGATACTTTCTACCGAGCTTTCGATTTGCATACTTATTCACGACTAATGATTAGAATGTGATGATGACTTTACAAATGTCAAGTTAGGCTTACATAACTTACGTTTTAAGTATACGTTTATTTTACTCTAGTTGTTACCCGCGACTTCGTTCGTGTAGACATAGAAAAGTAACATATGTCCGTCTTTGTGATATAAAGTAACTCCTTATAAATTTTATCAAATCCGTTCAGCGATTTAGCCGTGATAACGCGACATACATCTAGATAGAGAGACAAAGTTACTTCCTATAGTTCCCTAGATGGCGTTGATTCGTATTTTTGTGCATTTTTTGACGTTTTGTATGGACTGACAGTTGTAATTTAGAGAGTTGTGAATCGCGCAAGAAAACAAAATCTTAAAAATGTTTGATTCTATTCTTCGTCGTCTAAATAGAAAATGTTTTGCTAAATAAAAATCAAAACATTAAATTGCTTTAAAATATTGTAATTTTTACTCTAAAGATAACTAACAAACTTTTTATTTTTTTCAATTTCTCCTCAGCGATTTATTGAAATTAAAAAGTTGAAAAAGTGCGAACAAGTTAGTGTAATTAGGAGAGCGAGCTTATTACAATGTGATTGATTTGGTCAGTCCCCAGCTGTGGTTGTCAACGATGGTTGCATGTTCTAACACAAGACGGAAATGCTATGCGGGTCACCAGTCACATGCTAACATAACCCTAGCTAACAAAACATAAAGTAGGTTTCATTACAGTCACAGAACAAACCCCTAGAAAAAAAAAACTGGATTTCTGGAGTAAGCCAATTTCTAGGCGAGCATAGGCGTAACATTGAGATAGCCAATGATCGCAGTCCCCGCAACCCTCGCTTTTCTCCAACTTTAGTCAGTTCCTTTTTAAAATTAGCACTCACTGATATTTGCTATAATGAAAAAAATTAAAAATGTGTGAAAGAGTTAGCTTTGCATAGACTACTTTTGGCAAAATGGTTGACATACATTGGTTATAATGGATATTTAAATCTTACAGAGATGTAAGGTAGAAATAAATTCCCGTTAAGAAGCCAGTCAAAAAAAAAAACATCTGTATCTGTATGTACACAAAAAAAAAACTTGTACAAATAAATTGTTATTTGATAAATATGTTACAACCTCGTATGATTCATATATTAATAGAAATTAACAATATTGGGTTTACATTGTGTGTATCAAAGTAAATAACAGTCATTGATTACTAGGAAACTTTAAAAATATGAAGTTTCAAGACCAACAAGAGATGTGAATAATCAGTTGATTTAACTGCTTTTGGTACTTACTTACGGCATGACAGATTTCATGATTCATAACCATCGATCAACACAGGCCGAAGTACTTTCGGGCCCGTAGATAGATAACTCTTTATGGTTCACACCAGAAATTACATGCATAATACAAAAATCTACTTAAATAAATAAATATCTGGAACATTTTTTTGCACACACGGTCATCTGACCCCAAACTAAGCAAAGCTTGTAATATGGCTGCCAGAGACTGATATACGTACATAGATATTTTTTAAATACATACTTATATAGATACTTACATACTTAAAACTAGTGTAACAATTGTAACCCGTACCGTGCTCCTCACGCCGGGATTCTGAAACGTTTGCTAACTTTGACGACAGATTAAGTCTATTCCTGTCTTTGTCATTTGCTTAGTGCCAGACAAAGGCAGTTATTAGAATTAATCTGTTGTCAAAGTTAACAAACGTTTCAGAATCCCAAGGTCAATGTTCATAAATCTGACACGTAAACTCCGATTCGGAAGTCCTGGTATGTCAGTGAGAGCACGCACGCCTCACATTCGTGGGTCGTGGGCTTAAAACCCGGACGGGCCCGTACCAATGAGTTCTTTGAAACTTATTGGTACTTCTTTGATACGGATATAACACTGGCTTTTTACGGTGAAGGATAACGTCGTGAGGAAGCCAACCCGCGCTGGGCCACCGTGGTGGACATGGCCTAATCACCTTGCGACGCTATGCTGATATCCCAGCAGTGGGATGTTTAAAGGCTGATGCAGATAGAATGTATCTGAACTCGGTTTCAAATAAGTGTGTTGAAATTTCGTGATATTGTTCGGTTTCCATCGGTTGTCGGCTCGAACCAACAGTAGTGATACCTAGTTAAGGATAGGTATACCAGGCCGAAAAATAGGTAACCGATGGGGAAGGAAAGACTGAGTGGCGTACTGGAAGACGCAGTGTAAGCAGGCCTCGCACTTGGTGGACTAATGACAATGTGATATTTGCAAATTATTTACAAATTGCAAATTGTCGTTTAATAGGCGCTATAAAGGGAGGCTTTTGTTTAGCAGTGGACGTCTTCACGCTGTTGTTGTTGTTGATGATGATGACTCATATTGATTTGTGAAACTTGGTTGTAATTTGACAGTAATTAATTGTCTCTCTAGAAAGATTTTGCAGAAATTACTAGCATAGCTTCTACCTTTTTACCCGACTGCCCAAGAAAAGAAGTTAATGTTTTTCCGTTCCTATATATTACATCCTGTAGCCTAAACGGCTTGACCGATTTTAACGAATGAGTTGTCGTTGGATTTTTCTCTATATCCGGGTGGAGTCTCATAGATCACATTTCGCAGTCGGGTATTTTGTTTCTCATTTAATAGTATTACTTGTTTAATATCAATGATTATTATGCTGCAGCGGCGACAGACAGTCCTTTAATTAAGGCCAGCTGTGCACCGATCGCAATATCGGAACGCGATTATAATAGTACGTCTTCGCGAAGACTTAGCAGTGCGCCCGTGATACGCGGTGTTCCCTTACATAACCGCGCTTATTGTGGGGCATTTATTTTATTTGTTTAGACTGGACATAATGGTTGATTAATTCATAGTAAGTTTTTGTGTAATCGAAATCGAGAAGTACTAAAAGAGCGAGAAGTAGGAAGCGTTTGAAATGTGGTGTTGGAGACGAAAGAAAAAAATAAACTGGACAGAAAAAAAGACAAATCAGGAAGTCGTAGAAACTGTGAACGAGAAAAGAAGTCTCCTAACAACTATAGAGACCGAAGAGGCAGGATGTTTGGCCACCTGATGCGACATGATAAACTGATGAAAACCATCATAGAAGGAAAGAGAGGACCGGGAAGACCAAGGAGAACTTTTATAGACCAGATAAAAGAGAAGGCAGATGTCATGTCGTACAGGGAAAATAATGGCAGAAGACCGCCTATCATGGAAATTACTCCACCGACAAGAGCTACGCTCTTAAATGGTGAATGAAGATTTTGTGTACTGAGAGAATGATCAATGACCACTAACCGTATCGCCGCGCGATAAGGTGTATGGTCCTACAGCGTCGTCGGCTGAGCCTAATAATCATCGCAATAAGCACATCACGGTACGGGCCCTGGAGATCTTTCTGACCTTATTCTTGTCTGAGTTTTACCATCGCACATCCCGACACCGACAAAACGCTCACCCGCACATCTTGCAAGCCTGGAATCGATCCTTTCTCGCGAGCACTTGTAAGTTGTGGAATGCCATTCCCGCGAAGGTTTTTCCGCAGAGATACAATATGAACACCCACACTTCAAAGGGCACCTTCAAACACCTCTCAGAAATAGCAACACATCGATAACACCATTTAGTGTCGCAGGTGTCCATATCCTATCAGGCGAACCGACAGCTTGTTGGCCGCTCTTTTTTAAAAGCTTTTATTTAACTTGGAATGTTTGTATGTATGTACTTGCAACTGAATTTTAGACCCCTTATTTATTTATTTATTGAGATAAAAACGAAACCAGTCACTTACATTTACCTCACAATTTACCCCTTGTTCAATTGAGTTGAAGTTTCGCATGCCTGTCAAGTTCCGATGACAATACAATATGAGAGCGAGCTGATCTGATGATGGAAGGAAGGTAAAAAACGGAACTCCTCAGTAACTAACAGTAATTTGATGGAGTCATTTTGATCAGCGCACCAATAATGGATTTCATAAAAGCTTATCTGGAAAATCAGGAACACACAAGCATATATACACCCTCCTTCTTTGGCAGTCAGGTAAAAAATAAACCGTATAAAGTGACACTTTGACTTTGAGTGACTATTTAATTATTTATTATATTAGTGTCTTAGAAACGAGAGAGACAAATATAAATACATTTTTCTCATATTTTCACTCGTTAGTCTGCTATCAGAGGTTTTCAGGTGTGTTAACGCTAATTGATTGTAATTCTGCTGTATGTTGCGGGTTTTTAATGAAATTAGCTCGAATAAGCTAAACTACAAATATGGTGATAAGCTTCTCGCGGATCGCTCTCACTAATGACCGCGATATTGTAAAGCACGTACGGGCAACGCCCGGCCCGCCGGCCAGATGCGACGAAGCATTCGATACGGCCCGCGTAACACTTAGCGGTAGTACTTAAAACTACAATCTACTATCACTGTAGCTACAGAAGTATTTATTGGTCATCCAAAAATATCTTTGAATATTACAGGCAAGTCACAAACAAATAAATAATATTATTAAAACAATAACAAAATACCCGACTACAAACTGTCACTCCGGACGTAAAAAGGAATGCAACGATAGCTTACTTGTCCAAATCGCTCAAGCTGTTAAGGCTACAGCTACAAAACATATTTACATACACCAAAAAACCATTACCCTCCTTCTTGGGTAGTCGGGTAAAAGCAAACCTATGTTTTGCCAATACATCTTCCTACGGCCCCCGATCAAGAACGTTCGTAAGCTTAGCCCGCGACTTTCCAAAGGTGCTCACACCTCTTGTAATGATTATAGTATAAACAATGAATGCACTTAATGCGTCCTGTCGGTGGGCGAAAGATTGATGCGTAAATAGAATGCAGATCATGGCTTTATTAGCCTCGCTGCGGGCATTTTAATCATGCTAATATTTTATTAATTGCAATTTTTGAGTTAAGTACTTTTCTGCAGAGTCCGCCTAGGGAAGTACCACACCTCTGCCTGCTAATCAACCTCCAAGCAGTAGTGTGCAAATATTATTTTTATCTAGATTAAAGAAAATAAAGTTTCCTGTGAAATTATTGAGCAGAATGACATTTGACATTTAATATCTCAGGGTGAGCGCAAGGCATTGCCGCGCACGGCTTTGCACTGTTGAGGTATACAATTCTGGATGGCAATGAACTGCTTCGTGCAAACGTGACACTCACCATCACGCGAGCCAGTTGCTACGTCACTTGCTATAGTATAACCATAGGTATAAGTATCTTTAGTTCAGTCCATGATTGTCCTTCAAGGTCGTTTATCGCATTTTATAAGGTTAATTACCTTTTTTGTATAGGTAAAAATGATTTAAAACGTATTTTGAACTCTTCTTTCCCGACAGAACAATTTTATTTCGCTGTCGTAACGAACAGTATAAATTTGGCTCCAAATCCGACTAAATTAACCATATCTGTGACTGATATCAGCGTCTGATATCTGTTATTAGTCTTAAATTATGAGCAGTATTAATTATCTATAAATGTTTGGTGCTTCTCTTGTTAGAGATATCCATAGGAGATGCGATGGCATATCTCTAATAGGCATGCATATGTTTTCGGTTGCCATTTTGCTACATTTGGCATTAAAAAACCTGTGAATTTGAACTCGACATTAATTAAAACATCAAATACTTATGTCGACCGCACTACCGGACACTTTGTTTCAAGTTTCAATCTAATCACATCAAAGCTTGTCATCGTAACCCGAGCCAAGGAGCTCCCCTCTGATTTAAAGAAACACGATGCCTTTAAGTCGACGACACTTTCACTTGTGATTGTGATATCAGGGATTGATTTCTTTCGGCCCCGACTTGTACCTGCCGCCGCACCTGTAAGAAAACATCGAATGAATGTGATTAAGAGTCGCTTCAAGCTGTCATACTTTGAAAGCTTCAAGCCATTTTCAAGCTGTTATTTTGTGGTTTGGATTTGCAGCGTATTGGACATTCTGCGTTTGGTATTTTATTGATTTTGAAATCAAACCATTTTGAGCTGGAGCGCCTATCTTGTAGGATGAGAGTGTGGTATAGAAGTGTAAAATTTTGATGTGTCGCAGAGAAATGACGATATCAGTGATTTTGTGTAATCCCAAATGTTACCGCGAACTCAAAAGTTAAAAATGAATAGCTCAATTTATGACGTCTTTACACTGAAAGCTTACAAGGATATGACAAATCGCTAGGTAACTACGAGTGCCGATTTTTACCAAATACGTTTACTTACTCGCTATAATTTGTATTAATTTAGAGCAGCGCCGTCTACCGTCATCTAGATGGCACATGGTTTTCCAAAAAAAAAAACCTGATAATAAAAGTACCCAATAGATGGCGTTAGAACTTGAACTTTTGCTGTCACTGTCAAGACATGAAAGACAAAAAAATGTACGTGTGCCTTTCTTTTTCTCGTATTTTTTGGCTCCACATGTGTATTTAGACAATTTCAAGTAATGTAACTATGTATTTGACTTCATTTGAAATATTACAATAGTTGACACTGGCTAAATACACGACGTGTGGAGCCAAAATTTAAGATTAAAAAAATAAACATAAAATATTTCGACAGAATGGCAATAGCAGCTAAACTAATAGGAAGGACTATTACGCCATCTAGTAAGTATTTTAGAACTTATTTTTTTTTTGGTAAACGCCTCATTCTTATTTGTTTGATTATGATGCCACGTTTTTTCTTGTTGAAAGTGTCATCTGATTTAGGATTATGTTTAATTTGCGAAATTATCAGTAACATTCTCTTTTCTCTAGAATCAATTTAGTGAAATGTTATTAAACTGGATTAAATGTAGTAAGCGTCTACGTAACTACCTTTCTTTTCTAGCTAACAAAGGAATACTGTGCTACACGCTTAAGGTTTCGTTTTATTACGCTTTAATCTACTCCCCCTTGTTTTTGCAAAACATTTGCCGTCATTCAATCGAGGCTGGCCCACATAAACCGTACACTAAACCATGTTTCCTCTCATCAAATTAGGTGGTATAATTATTTACTAGCACTAAAACGTGTGTTAACTAACCACCACAAATGTAGACCTACCCTTACTCAAGAAAGGAGCAAAAATAAAGCTTTTTCAGGGATCAATTTAAGGTAGTCATTTTGGCGTAGTAAAACACCGAAGGAAATAAAAGTGATGCAGACCCTGGGCAGGTGTATGTTTCCTCGGAATAAATTATACTTTCCTTAATTTTGTATGAGTAACCACCTATTTGCCCTAACTGCCTATAATGTAAAGCTCTTTGAAGGTAAATATTCGGAGTCCGTGGAGCAATATTGTAAAAAAAAAAAAAAAGGAAAATATTAGGTCGAAATAGCTGAAATTTGGAATCCAGATTTGTTTTTTTCTCACATTTGTTTTTCTGCATTATTTACTGTGAATTATTAACAGTAATCTAGTAAATGAAACCCAAAACTATAGCCAAAAAATTTAAAAAAAAATTGTGGTCAAAAAGTAAATAGGTACAGAAGGCCAGCTTGTTAGAACGAGCGATAATTGACCACGGGTGATTAAATAAAAGTCGACCAGAGCTTTTCTTCTGTATCTATCTAGAATGTGGAAGTAACTTTCTAGCAAGAACTATAAACTGGGCACCATTATTTGGTTTCCTTTCCTCACGCTTTCTTTCCGTTACCAAACGTAACTACGTAACTGAGATTTGGACGCACGGCCTGGGACCCTATTCGGAGATATGACATTTTATCTCGGTCACTCTCACTCCCATTAAATTCTAAATTAGAGAGACAGTGACCGAGATAAAATGTCATGTCTCCGAATAGGGGCCCTGTAGCGTCAACCGCGTCAACGATCATCGTTTCAAATGATGATGAAGATTTAAAACCTTTGGTGACCCTCATCTACGACTGTCACCTAACGCTCACTTAAAATCGCTTGTTTTCCAAACGATGCAGTTTGAATAAAGTCGTAGATGGTTAAAATGTTTTTCCTCAATGTGATGTTAGATTTCACTATGCATTGTTTATTTGTCGTTAAATGTTTTATTATCAAAATTGCTAAGAAATAACAAGCACATATTGTGTTTTTAACTCGTTTATCTATTTGGCTAGGAACGTATCTTCAAGTGCAAAAATATGTTTTAAATCGATGTATCATCTATTTACATAAAAATATTGACGATCGTCTCGACAGTTAGTTGACAACGATTTAATCGCAAAAAATGTGGTGAAAGTAATTTTAATTTTTAATAAGATAATCGTGTCATTATTAAAGGCTTTGTTAGACAATATTTACCGATCGAGGCCTTATTACATATTAAAATAAACCCATTAAATGATTTCGTAATTTCCATACAAATATTTTTAGTGTAAGTAACGTGTTTGTCGACACCGATGCACAGGTATGGTATGACATTAAAGCATGTTGACATTAACACCACAAAGACGCCGCCTACAAAAAACGTTAGGTACTGACCTACCAACTTATCAGTACAGTTGGCCGAATAGTCGAACTAAAATTTTAGAAGGAGGTCTCTTAGTTTCGTTATGAACATTCAATGATAGCTCCCTTAAACAACTCTGCAGATAATCTGCTTGCACCATACGATTTTGTATGTCTCTAAGTTATTATGAAATAATTCGGCAGATTGAACTTTATGATATGGAAATACAGACGGAATTTAAAAAAATATAGTCTAAGCATGCTAGTATCTAGGTGCGATCTAATTTTTAGTTTACAACTATAGTAGTTCTCGCCGAACTGAGGCCTCGCGACCCCCATATCTTCACAACCGACCTTGGACCGATTCAGCTCATATTCGAACTTAAAAATTGTATTGAAATGAACTACTTGCCTACAAAATTTCATGAAGATCTGATCTACGGTTCGCTAGTTATCATCGGACAAATATACCCACAAACATACATACAAATGCCGATTTGTCCCAGTAAACTCTGAGACCTTCGCTTCGCTCGGTCAAAAACTGATTTACCACGAAAAATTACGTAGTAATTACTCAGTAAACTACATTATTACCTACACTATATAAGATGCAATGCATATCTTATCAAGGTTTATTCCACATCTTATAAAATCTAAGTGCCTAGTGACCGTGTAAACGTTGTTAAATGCCTCTTGTTTAAATTAAATGCATGAAGTGTGTTTTAATAATGCTTATAAGTCATTCATCGGTTTTAGTCACAGATCACACCCTAGATTCTGCATTCTGGACGCTCGAAGCGCACGGCTCATCAGTCTAAATACACTTAAAAGAAATTACTCTGATTGGTTGATTGTTAAGCGCGACTAGGCGTAACTTTGAGATAGCCAATGAGAACACTTGGTCGACCCGCGCCTTCCTCAAACTTTGGTGACTTTTTGTAGGAACACCAAATCTCGTAATACGGTATCTACAGTGATCTGTGGTTTTAGTGGACCTATGGTAGGCGTATTTAACTGCATAACTCGTTGTCCTAGGTGAGCAACTGAAAGTAGCGACGCGATGCAACTTCTTACAATATAATACTATGTCTGCGTCTCGTCGCAAACGGATTTATGCGACAAAGTAGGCCACGTCTACGTACAGCTACTGTTTGATATTTTGGCATCGCTTCGCGTCGCGTTGCCGCGTTTGTCGCTCACGTAGGACAATGCGTAAGGCCGCATTGACAGAATATAATTAACGTGTGTGAGGACCGAGAGCCCAAACTGGAATACGCGAAATATATATAACCAAGTAGTAAAAGTCTTAAAACGATTGTAAAAATTAATCTTGAAATTTGCAAAATTATAGGTAATGTATGCTCTGCTCTAACAATCAACATTTTTAATTAAGCCAGTAGTTTGCGCCGAACTGTTCGCAACTCCTTCATAACCTGCAGCTTCACAACCCCAGTTAGCACGCCTAGGCTGGAATGGGCATTGGCTCTCAACCGGAACACACCGTTAAATGCTTGGTGACAGTATTTATTTGTGAACTTGAGGTTGGTACTAGTATCAAAGTACTCTACAAACATGATATGGTTTCCTCCCGATGTTTTCCTTCAAAAGTAGCACAAGTCTGTTTTGGGATATGAACCCACACATTGCAGCGTGCGATCTGAACGCGCTAACTACTGAGCTTTCACTGCCAAGAGTACATGCTACACATTCACATCGGAATGGCACTACAGTTAGCGTTTCGGGTGGCAACACCAGCCTGCGTCATTGTCTGCTATTGTCTTTCTAACATGTTTGAATTTTTTTACGTACTAGTTGTTACCCGCGACTTCGTTCGCGTGGACTAAAAAAATGTATCCTATGTCCGTATTTGTGATATACAGTAACTCCTTATAAATTTTTATTATGATCCGTTCAGCTGTTTAGCCGCGATAACAAGATAAAAATCCAAACAGAAATAGTTACTTCCTACGGTTCGCATTGTGTGATTTTTTTGACGTTTTGTATGAACTGACAGTTGTAAAGTATTGTAAAGTTCTGAATCGCGCAAGTGACGTTTTTTTCTCGAGGCGAACGTATTCATACCTTGAAGCTTTATTGGTCCTGATACGACTGTGCACGCTGATGACGTCTGGTGTCACCCATGTGGCCCTATTGTGCAAATACCTAGCGAATTACATAATTAATTATACCACGGGTACATTATTTAGATATTTGGCGCTAAAATAATAAAAAAATATAATACAGTCGTTCGACGTGCAATTAAGTTGGACAAAGCGGCGACAGCATTAAAAATAATTAATTAAGGCCACATAAAGCTCGAGCGGTTCACAAAAGGCTTTAGAGATAATGATTTTTTCCATTCAAGTAGCTGTCGCTATAAACGTTCGGAACTAGTGATGTGACACATGCGTAATCGACGTGATTAATTGTATAATCACTGTTATTTTTTATGAAGGTCTTTTGCGGCAACATTAATAACGGGCAACGGTAAATATTCTATGCTAGTGTTGCGCACTATGTCTATACTTGTCTACAAATAGATATTAAGGGCCGACTCCTCTGATTCTCGCGATCACGACCGCACGTTTTTTTTATATAAAATTACAGAGTAAATAAAAAAAATATGGTTCATTTATAATCGTACGAATGCCTTCGTTTATAGCAATTTTCTTCTTCGCGAAAATATAAAATAATAATAACATTAAAATTGCTACAAAACACGTGCAATGGTATTCTAAAGATAATAAATGTATTTTATTTTATTTTAATTCCTCTCTGTAATTTTTATAAATTGTAACGTTCCTAGTTGTCCTATCTAGATATAGTAGGTAGCAAGGAAACAAGAAGGAAGTTAACAAGAATTATATTTAGAACAATTAAAACAGAATTAATAATTAAAATAGAATGGTCACTAGTCGTGCGGGAGAACCCCAATTCGGGGTAAACACACAGCACTTTTTAATTATAAATATATTTAACTGTATTAAACAGAATTAACTGGGATATTAGAATTAGCGGCGTAGAAAAATATGATAGATACCGGAAACTAACGTAGCGTCCGTCTCCCAATACAGCCGGCAGTCGCTTGTCGCCTCGAAGGTCGACGCGGTTAGCAGAGACCGTTAATCCCCGCGTCTCACGTCACCCGCTCGCCACTCTCATTGGCCAGGACGCGCGAACTCGGTAGTTGCGTTTACGCAGAAAATGTTCGAGGTATTATGAAGAATTGTCATAAAATGTTTTATTTATACATTTTAAACAATCGCTATAACACGAGTTTTGGAAATTAATACAGTGACGCGACACGACTTCTTCGCTTTCCCGCCAAAACTCCCTGATTATTTTTTTAAGTTCAAGGTCGATCGCATAGTACAGTCTGTTGTTCATAATGACAAGTAAAATGATCTGGGACCCTATTCGGAGAAATGACATTTTATCTAGGTCACTCTCACTCCCATTAAATTCTAAATTAGAGAGACAGTGACCGAGATAAAATGTCATTTCTCCGAATAGGGTCCCTGCTCGATTGCTATAGAATATGACCGTCGACTAACCAAACATCCAGTATTATCTACTTAAAATACTTGGTTGAATGGAAGTAATTGCTCCGATATTGCCAGTACGCTGCCAATAAAAGCAACGATACACATTGATTGCTCCAATTATTATAAAAAACCACCTGCAAAAATGGTCTGTCAATCAAACAACGATACGAGATATCGCACGGCTTCTCACGCCGATCGCACGCCATCGCTGTAGGACCACCACGTGTACAATTGGGCAGAGGAGCCACTATCGTGGTTTTAAAAACAAAACTGGATAAATCGCTTGATTTTTTTTAGTTCCATCATTTAGCCCGCTCCACAGAAGCGTTGTACGTAAATCATCTCGATTCTTGGAATCCAGCATCGTAGCCCTAATAATACGTTTCTGATGTCGATTCAATAGTAAAAATTATATGTAGATGATTTGCCTCATTATTTTTTTCTTGCTGCGACGATTCCCTCTTATAAATTTAATAAAATATTTGTGTTTTATTTATTTTTACTCTTTTGTGAGTTTTTACTGTAGAGAAGTCATTCATTTGATATTATGCCGTCATGAATTATATGATTGATGTATTGACTAATAATGACTAGAGTAAGGATGTGGTTATCGAGTTTATCGCCAGTATCGATGGTTATGGCAAACAGGATGGGGCTCGGGGAACTATAAGTACCAGTTGATAGGTGAACTATGGTGTTACATTGGTTCTGTTTAGAATAAGGCAACACTCATCACTATCATTTTCATAATAAACATTATTGCCTGTCATTGTGAAACATTTTGTCAGCGTATCTTTTATTGATTTTATAAAAAAGGGCAAACTAACATTAATTATTTTATTATATACTAGCTGCGCCCCGCGGTTTCACCCTCTATTCTTCAGATGCCGAATGTTTTTACAGGATAAAAAGTAGCCTATGTGTTAATCCAGGGTGTAAGCACCCCCCATACCAAATTCATTCAAATCCGTTTCTGCCGTTACAGAGTTGAACGGGAACAAATACACTTACCTACTTACACACTTCACACAATCTTTCGCATTTATGATATTAGTGTGATTATTAGAAATATAGGACCACAAAAAACAAGACATAGGTACATACCTAGTACATAAATACTTGAACCCTTTACCTTCCTGCTTGGGCAGTCGGGTAAAAAACATAACAAAGTTTTTACAAGTGACTTTTATCATGTACCCAATATTTAATCCGAATGTGATGTTGCAATGTTTCCGTATTAACACGAAGTAAAATACGAAAAAAAGTAATAGGAAAGTAGTGTGCATCATAAAAATAACATATCCTATGTTCTTACTAATCATTATCAATTCAGACAAAGCTACCGGTAATGCTCAGGCATTTATGTATATTTATATTCTATTTTATAATACAAATATTGGTGTGACCATGACGTAATATTATAATTCAGTAATTATAATTTATAATATTATATTTTATAAAAAAAACTTAAAAAGTCAATTGAGAAAACACTTACAAATATAGTCAATTAAAATTACAAAAATTACCCACCCCTAACTGTACCCGGCGCAAAGGTGCCTATTAGGTGCTTATTTGTGCCCATTGCCGTGGAAACGTTGGGCTGTTGGGGCTCGGAGGCCAAGAGTCTGATTTGGGAGATAGGACGTAAAATAAAAGAGAAGTCCGGTGACTCTCGCTCCGGCTCGTACCTGGTGCAAAGGTTAGCCATTGCTATTCAACGCAGCAATGCGGCCAGCGTAATGGGCACCTTTGCGCCGGGTACAGTTAGGGGTGGGTAATTTTTGTAATTTTAATTGACTATATTTGTAAGTGTTTTCTCAATTGACTTTTTAAGTTTTTTTTATAAAATATGATTAATATAATGAACCTAATTTATAATATTATATACAAAATATTTTCGAGATAATCAAAAGTTCAAGTTATTAGTATTTCAAATTAGGTAGCTAATACTGTTTAATAATGATAGTTTTAAGATTATTAATTATTTAAATAATTTGTTTCGGTCCAGTTCAAACTAGCACCGTATAAGAATGACACACGTGTAAAGAGGGCGGTGCGTAAGCGCACGCCATATAGTATTGGGTATGTAATATTTATTTGATTGCACGTTAGAACTATTAAGTTTTGTAGTTTTAGTGAAGAGCTAACAGATAAAACACATGAAAAAGAAAACCAACAGAAGAAAATCTCTACCGTAAAAAGTCTCTACATATCAGTTTCAGGGCCCTCTTTCCCACTGCAATGGGCACTCTGGGCACATGCCCCGGGCCCCGCGTTCGATAGGGGCCCCCTTATTCCTGCCAGATCCTCAAATTATAAACGACGTATAAATATTTGACTTCGCTTGAAATATTATAACACTTGACACTGGCACTAACCAACGTGTGGAGCCAAAAAATAGGAGGGAAAAAAACCTTGCATTTGTCTGTGGTCTGGTGTTGTTTTTTGTTTGTATTGTAGTTGTTACTGACTGCGGACAGCAAAGGCTGCAATGATGACCAACCTTGAAGGCCGAAAGCGTAGCTAGGCTTAGCTCGAGACCCTCATAGCGTGGTCAGAAGTGCAGTCATTGCGGACCAAGGCTTGTACATGTATAGTGCTTTACTCAAGCAAAGCGAGTAATTTAAATAAAACCAGCTTTCTGATATGATTTCTGGTTTGGTCCCATAGTAAAAGTTGTTCACAATCATGAGTACTCTGAGCCCCTTGCGGCTTAGCATACCCTGTTCTCATAACCCTGTATTATATAAATTATCTATTTATTTCATGTGACAGTAATAAAATAAAAATAGATGTAGAACCTTGCTTATTTACTTTCTTTGTCTATTCTAACAAAATAGTGTTCTGTCAAGGTCATAGGGACCCCAATATACTTACATGCCCAAGGCCTCCAATAGGTTAAAGACGGCCCTGATCAGTTTTATATGATCACTGATTAGTAAAATTAAGTGAATGTTCATATTGATATAGGAAAGCCGTTGGCGTATTCAAACGTAATGTAATTGACCTTAAGTATGTTTCGTCAAGGATTCTTAGGAAAAAAAGTGCGGCAAATGAAGCGGAACGTCGTAATTTTATAAATTATTCATCACTATATTTTATGATTGCAGTTAGTACGATGTCAGTTTACGCATAACGATTACAGAATCACAGCTATATTCTGTGTTACCAGGAAGCCTGGTATCACCACAGCACTTCATGCTAATTACATCGATACTTCTACACCCCTTTCGCGCCACACTAGTGCGGTTGTCTATCAAGTGAATTACATACAAGTCTACCAACTTATTTCTAAAGTTGGCCACATGATAGAACTAATATTTTCAACGAACCAAGTTCAGAAAATGCGATCGGAGTTCTCTCATTCAACTCTTCCATATAAGTTTGTCGCTCTGTACATTTCCAGTTTATAATGTCCGATATTATTTCTGCTTATATCTAGTGTTGGGAGACACTGGTAGCTCGTAATTAGAGGACAGCGGGCAGGTCGTACGATAAGTAGTCTTAATGATGTTAATGACGTGAAATCGCGCAACGCCATCTTGAAATGAAGCTGCATGGCGGGAAACCTATCGCAAATGATAGCACATCTTCAAGTTCCGTTTAAACGAATGCGCGAAAAGACTGCAATCTGTTACTAAGCTTTTTAGTGCTGAAACAATGAGGCGCATAATTGATTCCCATGGTCCCGATGATCGTGTTTAATCGAAGGACGATCTGACGCTCAGGGCATCGCAGTGGCTGACAGCCGACAATTTCGACCCGAGATCCTTGCTACTGTTTTGCCTCCAGACACGATTTAGACACGCAACCTTATGTGTGATTATTGTACAATGAAAATAATAATCGTGTTCAATAAAAAAAATACTGCTGTACTGCTAACAGATTCTTGTCTTGAAAATAAATAAATATAGATGTTGGCCCAGATTAGATACTGAAAAAAAGGAGATGAATAACCAGAAAACAATTAAATTTTAGCTTAGTGACTATATTTTTTTTGTGTTAAATTTGTTACAAAATCTTATCGTTTTCTAAACTGAACTAAATACTGTTAAACGGCTGCCATCTTTTTTTTACATATTGTAACGGAAAGAGATATAAATAATATATCCTGTCAGATTAGTTTAGTGAATGTAGTAGAAAAATAGAGTCGACGCCAGTATAACCTAAAAAGTATTATGGCAAAAAATATAAGTTGCAAACCGCATGCAATAGAAAAGATTTGCCGTCATTTTACTGTCGGAAAATATTTCCAAATATCATGCCCATTAGTGTAGATTATTGTAAACCTGACTAGGGAAAATATCATCAAAATATGCGAATCTTCCCGACCCAAATCGCTTGAGGTGATCGTGACGACACGCAAATCAATAACTCGATGCTTCGTCTGCGCAACTCTATTCGCATGTAAGGCCACGCCGCCCTAATTCGACTAATAACTTTACCGACCAAGGAATGCGCTTTTTTATTCGAATGAAAATGGGTTTTGTTTGATTACACACGTAAACTCTTCTTTCCGAATACTTTGTTGCATCATCAGCACAGTAATTATAAAACTCGAGGCGACAAAATAACATAAATTATTTTCAATTCTATCGAGACAGGGAGCGTGCCTCCAGCTCCCGGTCTTAATAATATTTAAATTTAGAACAGCGAAGGGATGCGACATATGTGTCGTAACGCGTTTGGCGAAATGTGATTATGGTCTGTAATTAACGGCCTACTATTTACGGCTACCGTAGACAATTTATTTTCCTCCCTAATCTAAATAAGTAGCGACTAGCGAACATGTTTCGGAATTACACTCTTTTAAATTATTGTATTCGTGAAAGTGTTTTACCGTTGGACAACCGTGTTATGTCCGTTGTCCGGCCTCTTGAAATAAAGCAAGCTTTCAATTGCAGACTAATTATTCCGACACGAGAAACTCATTCGGTGCCATCCGTTTTTACATGTAAAAAGATTAGTCGACTTTAACGACAACGCTCAAAGTGGCATTGTGGTCCGTCCGATAATGATGATATGTTAAGAAAAGTATTACAATTGTCCATATAGGCCTTTGAAAAGGAGGGTTTCTTATAAAATATAATTTGGATTCAGCGCTCGTCCCGCCGCTGTGTCACAGACTCCGCTTATGAATAAATTACGAGTGTACATTAATTTATTGATTGTTATTCAAATTGGGTTTCTCAATCGGAGGTTGGAGGTGATGCGTCTCGTCTCGCTCATTGTCCTCCCGATGTTTTGAGGTTGGCTAGCGTTTCTACTTCTTCGTTAAATTGTTTTCTAATGTTTGAATAAGTCACTTGTTTGTGATGACTTATAATAATGTAATTCAGATATGTATCTGCGTCATTTAGCTGTAATTAGCTTAGCGTTTCTAATTGTATTGTAGATAACAGTGCTAGGTGAAGAAACGCTCGTGATTGGCGGGTGGAAAATTAATCGTACCTAAATCGGATTAGTATCAGTTTATGTTCCGTTAAATAGTTTTATTTTAGTATTTAACTGGGTATGTAACTATATTGTTGGGAATATAGTTGGGATATGTTGGGAAGAAAGGATCTTGAGTGGCTACCACAAAAGACGAAGCGTAGGCAGGCCTACCACTAGGTGGACCGACGACATTGTGAAAGTCGCGGGCAACCGGTGGATGCAAGTGGCACATTGTCGGTCGGTGTGGCGGTCTAAGGGGGAGGCCTATGTTCAGCAGTGGACGTCTTCTGGCTGATAATGTAATCTATGTAATGTAACTATATTTTGGTAATTAAATTATCACAAATTGGGCAAAAACTCAGCATTGCCATCCAGCGTGGCAATGCTGCCAGCATTCTGGCCACTCTCCCTTCCACCAAGGGGCTTGTAGATTAGGTTTTTTGTATTTATTTATTTTTATTTATAATTTGTTTTAATTTTAAGTAGGTTAGTAGTAGTAGGTAGGTTATCTTTTATTGTAAATATGTATATAATTTTTGTTAATAAAATATCAATTATCACCTATCTAAGATTTAACAGTAAGACAATTATTTGGGTTATATCCTCAGAAAGGTAAAGTAACAAAACATTTAGCAGAAGTAAGATGCTACTTTTTCGCGATTACTTCTAAAATAAATTGTGCGTGCAAACTAGAAACTGACTTCGTAAAATTAAATTTTGATTGTTTACTGAATATTCTGAGATAACTTGTTAGGAAACTTGTAATTAACGTTACGGACGAATGTTCAATAAATTCAGAATATTTGACCAAGCGAAGCGAAGGTCTCAGAGTTTACTGGGACAAATCGGCATTTGTATGTATGTTTGTATGTAGTAGTAGTAGTAATTATATTATATAATATATTTATATAGTTATTCTGTGGAATCAGGGCCGCTGTCAGGTAGGTTTTGGGGCTAACCCTGTCGTTCTTGAAAACGATTCTTGAGATTAGAGCTAAATTGCGCTTGACGTGATAGATAGTTATAACTTATTAATTATTGACCGAGCGAAGCGAAGGTCTCAGAGTTTACTGGGATAAATCGGCATTTGTATGTATGTTTCTATGTTTGTGTGTATATTTGTCCGATGATAACTTGCGAACCGTTGATCCGATCTTCATGAAATTTTGTAGGCAAGTAGTTAATTTCAATACAATTTTTAAGTTGAGCTGAATCGGTCCAGGGGTTGTGAAGACATAGGGATCGCAAGGTCTCAGTTCGGCGCGAACTACTAGTAAAATTAATTATTATTATTGGCTACAGTCACTTTGATAAGTTTCTATCAATAATTTCATTCATATGATTTTAGAATAAAGATTAGCCAAACAGCATTCAACCCTTAGATGAGTAAGCAAGTTGTAACAATTTGACTTGCTGATGTAACACCGGTGGTCCCTTAGACCCGAGGGTCTACGCGACCTCTTTTTGTAAACAGGCACTTGCTGGCGTTAAGCAACTAAGGCTTATTTCACTATTGAAATTTAGAATATTTGTTTTATTTAATTATTGACATGCTATGCTTTTCGCGGTTTCGGTCGTGATTTCTTTATTTTTTCTAAATCACAGTCCGAATATATCGATAGCTTCCTCCGGGCACTATACTGATGTAAAATGCCCTTCCCAGAGTCTTTTCGCAGAGTTACAACAAAAGGGCGTCTTCAAACACCTCTAGGCCTGGCAACACATCGTCAATACCGAATAGTTTATCAGAGATAAAAAAAAAAAAACTTCGGTGGTTTTTCAGGTGTCCATTACTTGCATCACCACCAGGCGGACCGTCAGCTTGTTTGCCGCTATTTTTATAAAATAATTTTAAAAAAAGTTCCACTGATTTCACAATGGTGCGTAGTATACTGCACCATGGATAGGGAAGTTACATTTGAAATGTTCATGCATCCGATCCTTACAAAGTACGAATACCTATGGGTGTTAGATTCTTGCATAAAGGAACACTAAGCTCAAAACGTAAGCAAACATCCCACTAAAACTCAAGTGAATCAATAGACTAGGTACCGTTACACGGACGACGGGCAATTATGTGACAGTGTCCAAAAGAGGAGAGGGCAAACACGGGCTATCCATAGCTGTGGATAATTCGATATGGGAGGCCTAGTTGGGAGTTTGGGAGGCCCGAACCAGCCATGTTAACTTGAATTTGGTTTCGTTTTATTTTCGTTTGTCTTCCGAGAGACGGTACAGTTGCTAATTCCGCGATTTTTTTTGGAGCGATGATGGTTCGGTGTATAGTTAGCGCGTTCGGATCGCCCTCGCAGGGCGTGGGTTCAAATCCCAACAATGAGCTTGTGCTACCATAGCATTGTTGTTCTGGCAGCCTCACTTGAGAGCCAGTTCCAATTCCGGGCTACGTGTGTTTACTATCTTCGACCACATTGTCACTTAAAATCAGGTCAGCTTCGGTCGTACGCCTTGCCTATTAACCATAAATTTGATGAAAGATCACTTCTGCTTATATAGCTTAAAAGTGCGAGCGGCATGATCGCCACGGGGCGTGCGCCCTGCAAGGCGCTGTTGCGATCTGGTCTGCCGCTGCGCGTCACCTATACATAGTTTATATCTATAAATAGTATAAAATAAATTCGCTCTACGCGTCTGTTTGTCTGTCTGTATATCCGCTAACTCCTCCTAAATCCCGCAACTTTTGATGCGGTTTTCCTCACGGAAGGTTTAATTTTTCTAAATTACCCCCTTGCGAAGACGGGGAGGGTCGCTAGTATTCGTATATTTTTCGGTAACCCAAAGTTTTGATAAGGGACGCTCAAACAGAAGTAATGTTCAAATTTTCAATAAGGTGGTCCGTAACACAGCAGCCTGTTGATCACAATTGAAGAGGTGCTCATGGTGGATGGTCCTTAACGACCTCCAAAGAAGTAACATCGGCCCAGTTGTATACATTAAAAAAAAAAAAAACAATACGTAGGTGCTTTACACAGAAAAAAGAAACGTCTTCTATTCTTCTAAAATACATTTTGTGGTAGCAAGTCAATGTGACAAAATTCACTGTTTTTGATTAGTTCTTGATAGATGATTAGGACTATATACAAATCCCCATTACGGCAGTTTTTAAATAACACCAATAATCCCATTATAAAAGGTAAAGACAACGTCACACGTTATAAATATCCCAATGATCGTCCAAAACGCGCGATAGCTGTTCGGGGAACAGTCGCTAATGTGCGGCCGTCCCGCCCCTTCCTGTCGCGCTGCATTACCATGCGCCCGCGCCGTTTACTGCCAGTTCAACACTTGCAGTAAGAATAAGGACTTGTAAGAGTCTATACAACATTATTTCAAATCATGTTCTAGATATAACTTCTGAAGGCAGGCATTGGAAAATATGAATAGCTTTTATTCACATTGTGATACAAATGCTAAAAGTTGATTTTTGCATTCATGTAGAGGGTAAGCTAAGCTTACCTTGAGGGTAAGGGCTTATCTTCATCAGGATTTTTCTACACTTTCTTCAGCCTTTAAACATCCCTCTGCTGAGATATCGGCCTACCCTCGAAGGGTGATTAGGCCATATCCACCACGCTGGCCCAGTGCGGGTTGGCGGATTGACATACGCCATCGAATTTCTTCTCCGGAAATATGCAGGTTTCCTCACGATGTTTTCCTTCACCGAAAAGCTAATGGTATATCCGTACGTAAGTTCCCAAGAACTCTTTAGCACGGGCCCGCCCGGATTCGAACCCGCGACATCGCGAATTGCAGGCGAGCTTGCTCTAACTGAGCTACAGCTTATAACCTAAACTTAGCTAAGCTTTCTTACTCTTCTAAAATAGTATGCATAACAAAGATGGAAACATAGTTTCATCATCATCGTCAGCCAGAACGTCCACCGCTGAACAAAGGCCTCTCACTTTTTGGAGGGGCATGATTCGTACGCTTGGTTTGGCTTGGATCGCAGAATTCTCATCATTTACCGTGAAGATGCTGCTGCATTTCCTCCTGTGCTCTGGTCGCAGTAATAATTCAACTTAGATCGGCTCTTCTCAAAAACGAGATATTATAAATTATAGCACTTTTGCATTTACAATCGATGTAGAATCCAAAGACATAAAGGCATGAAAGTCTGTATTTTAAAGTAACGAACGCAAAAAACTAGAGTAAATATTATTTATTTGCTAACCAAACAGAATCACAAATACAGTGCGACCGAGCTACTTCCAACTTTTGAACCCAATTCATAATGCAAATAAACTGGCTTCGTCGCTTTGTTTAGAGCTTTAAGGCTGGTGCAGATGTAGGTAATAAAAATGTAAATCCAACTGAGTTACGAGGTGCCGTGTCGTCTTTACTTTAAACTAGCTACCGGTTCTATTGTCGCCCACACCTGACTTGTTTACGTACAGAATTGTACGTACAAACAAGAACAGACCTTTGTCATTGCAAGAAAAGCTAACCTGCTCTAGTGAACTCGAAAAAGGTCCAGGATATTTTATTGTGATAAGGTTCTAGAATAGTTTGGCTTGATTGTTCTTTTTTTTTCTTTTGCTATTTGTTTTTATTTCTTATTTGTGTTTGACTTTGCAATAGTGCCTAACAGTATTTATATAATTATAATCATAATCACTACTAGAGTAGAGAATTTGAAAATTCAGTGTTATTGTTTAAATCCAAAACTACTGGGCATAAAGAGATTTAATATCAGGGTGACGAGAGCAGAGCATTTTCACGTGGACTGAACTGTAGCAGTTCAAGCGACGAAGCAGACAAGACTGACGCTTACCATCGGGTGAGAGACTTGCTAGTCTCGTCAGTCAATAGCTTAAAAAAAAAGTATTTATTCGAATTTCAGTTTTGATTTTCTAGAGCAAAAACAGTGAAGTTATTTTGTTCCACTGTTTTACGATCCTCATAAAAAATATATATAAATATACTCTATTTAAATTTCCAATGGTTTGCAGCAAAATCAAAATTTGACCCGAATCAATCCCTTGACGTGTGCCTCCAAGCTACTAGTTTACCTGATACTGTGAACTACACTAAGTGCCATACTGTTGTTTTTAGGACCAATGTTGACTTGCGACCGTGTGTGGTCCAATGGTCACATACATTTCTCGAAAAACATCATAAGGGACTCGAAAATCAACTCATTTTCAATCTTAACGATAAAAACTTAAAAGTCGAAATCGCTAACAAGAAGTTAAGGCTTGTAGGTGAAGGTTTCTGAAGTTTAGCTAAATAAGACAGTGTTGCCTTTGAAAAAACGAAGGATAATAGCGAAAGTGTTACGTCGGGCTGGTTTGTTAACTTTTTGTAAACAGACAAATTGAATTAACGTATTTTTAGTCAGGGAGATGCAAATGTTCACAAATTGCATGAGGATGTGGATCCGCCAGACGGTGCGTGGGTGCCATTGTATTCTGTCAGCTGACGTATGATATTACGCATACAGTGCCGCCAACTTTAATTAGATCATTTCGAATCTTCTCAAGAACCTGATTTTGAATCAAAGTTTATGGGTCTCGATGAGAACGAAAGTTTCATGATGAATTTTGCTTAATGAATCTACCCCGGTGGCTCAGTTGGTAATGAGTTCGTGGGTTCGTGGGTTCGTTGGTACGTGGGTTCGATTCCCATCTAGGACAAACATTCATCTGATGAACATTTGTGTTTGTTCTATGTCTGGGTGTTAATATTTATATAAGTATGTTTTTAAAAATATATATGTACGTATATCAGTATCTGGCATATTACAAGCTTTGCTTAGTTTGGGGTCAGATGACCGTGTGTGCAAAAATGTCCCAGATATTTATTTATTTATCATCATCATCAGTCATAAGACGGCCACTGCTGAACATAGGCCTCCCCCTTAGAGCGCCACACCGACTGACAACAGGCAACTTGCATCCACCGGTTGCCCGCGACTTTCACAATGTCGTCGCTCCACCTAGTGGGAGGCCTACCTACGCTACATGCGTTTGCTTAATATGTTGAACTTGAAATAGAATAATCTTCAGCTGTTTCTGCATCACCTACAGTACAGCCTTGTACTCGCACCGCGACAAAATTTTCTTTACACATTTAGTCGTGCACAAAATGAGACATTGTCTCATTTTTGCAGCAAAGCAGTACAAGACAAGCAGTAGCGTCCTCTGACAAAACGGTGAGCGTTCTGCGAGGCCTAAGCCAAGTGTGGGGATTATGGCAACCCCCTTAAGGGAAAGCCTTTGTTCTGCTGTGGACATCTTCTGGCTGATGATGATAATGATTATTATCCAAAGATGAACTTCAAGTCAAGTGCTTCAAGTCTCAATAAAATTCAAATGACCGTTTAATCTATCAAAATGGTACGTCGAACGGCCATTAATAAGCTAATGACAGCTCAGTTTGACAGCTACTTATCGCGCCATCTATCGGTCAGTTTAATATCGTACGCGTTCTGTATGTCAAAACGTTGTGATAGGCACTTCGTTTGATTTAGTACCCCTTTCGTTGGGAGTTGCATTGATTTATCAATTATTTTGAGAATGCGCTCTTGGTATTTTTAAGGCACGATCTTACTTTCATGTCGTACGGTTTGAATCCAATCATCAATTATTTTCGATTATCTGATTTGTGTAGGTAAGTGGTGTAACATGAAATGGTATTGAGGCAGGATTAACGTGTTTATTTCTTGAGCTACTCGTTGGAATGCGAGGGACGTTAATTTATCACGATAGGCAGATGATCGGTTCCATTTTTTTGCCAAGAACAGAGTTATGTACAGGGTTGTAAGGAATAGTGATTACTAAGCCGAAAGGAGTTTATTGTTTGAGGCTATTTCGAAAAAAGACAGCGTTATACAGTTTCGTGCGCACGTGAAAAGAGATGGCTTTAGCTATGCTAGTTAGTACCTCTCTATTAATTCAACAGTCGCTTGAATATACATTAGGGGCTCCAAGCGCCAGAGAAAAATGTTTGTAAATCGAGGTCTTTACGTTTTTTTTTATCAAGAAAATGTCATGTCATCATGATGTCCCTATATGCTGTACTAGACGATAGAACAAAAAAAACTATCTCGAATTAAGGCTTTTAATCTACGTTACTAATGTGGTTTTAGGAGGTGCACTGAATAGAAAAATCATATTTTTTTCAAAATAGGCCCTTAAGCTCATGCTTATTAAGAACAACTTTTTTTATGAGACCAATCTTGAAATCGCTGGAGAAAAAATCAGTTTCATAAAAAAAAAAACTCTATTATATAATATATTATATTACTCTATGAAATTTATAGAATATCCGATTTTTTTTATTGGTCTCAATATTAATAAAGTTTGACAGCTCATTTGACAAGTTAATTGTTGCCATCCTTTTCCCACATAAAAATGAAGAGGCGCAAATGTGTTGTGGCTGAAGCATAAATGCTTTTTCTATGTTCCATACCTACAGACTGATTAAATTTTATTTAAGTAATATTGATTCTACGTCATCAAAACACAATTTTATATTTATTTTATTTATTAATTATGTCCTGGTCCTCCATAACGAACACGGTCGAGTCCTTTTGACTTGACAACGACAAGTTCCATACAAACTTTCATTACGGGTTACATTTTCAAAAAACATTTATCAGTGCTCACCGTAGTTATTCTGTAGAATTTTATTTAGTAGATATTAATCGTGTGATGATCGAATCGAATATCTACAGGAAATTCGTAGAAGGCTTCATTTGAATATAACTTTTCAATTTTGTTTATCTGATATTATGATTTATTCATTCGATCTCCATCATTCGATTAAAATACAAAACTGGTTGACAGATCGGTCGCATTACAATAATTTTTTGTCGATTTATTTTTCTTTTTTATTTGAACGATATCGACATTCGAAAGGGTCGCTATTGATTTTTGAGACGAATGTTTACTTTGATGCGACTCTTTACGTAGGACATGGTGACTAGAATAAAAAGGAAAGTTTTTTTATAAATAAAATAAACTTTAAAACATGATAACTAGTAGTGGTAGGGCTCTTTTGTGGTGGTAAAGCTCTTTTGTGGTGGTACCACTGTTTTGCAGACTCCACGGTGGGAAGTATCACACCTTTGGCAGGTATATGTATACAACTGCCAAGAAGCACAAATTATTAGACCAAAAATCATTTCATATAAAAAGAGAATACTCTGGTAGGAGAAAAGAAAAGTTGACAATGACCCCATCTACTCGTAAATAGAAATGCAGACAGGAAGACCATTAATGAAAATTACTCCAGTCTCAAAAGTCACCTTCGGGCCTTCTTTTACATATTATTATCAAACTTTTTTAAGATTAAAAATTTGAGTAATTTAAAATAACAGACAGTTATCTTTAGAATGCCATGTTAATAGTATTTTTAATGTTATTCTTTTTTATATTGCAGAAGAAAATATCCTTTGACATAGAACTTTTTGCAAAGATTGGAAAAAAACTAGTTTTTTTTTTTTTATTCTTTGTGAAAATAGAAAATGTTGACATAAAAATCTTCCCTTAGTTATTTTAAAGTAAATAGTCTTTTTAGTTATAAATATCTCAGTGATATTTTTATTAAAATAATATTAAAAGAGAGATAGTTTAATTAGAGGAGCGAGTTCTTAATAAGCTTAGAAATTCATGTCGAAGAAGCACGCTTCTTCCATCGATTTCTATTTCCACCACAGTACAATGTCTATTCTCCTGACCCACCTGCGGTTTAGGCATTAGTTTCCTGGACGTAGTTTACGACCACCACAGGTAATTAACCAGTGGTTAAGGCACGGTTAGAGCTCGGTTAGAGCTAGCTTTAACCGCGTTTAACGATTACTTTACTATCGTCACGCGTCCATTGTCTTCATCGGACATTATGAAATCAAATACAATGTTGTTTGATATTTAATTTAAATAATTGATCGAGCAAAATGAAGTCTCGTGTATTCCGGTCCGATCCCATGAAGAGATATACCACATGCGATCTGTTTTACATACAACCCAAAAAATCGGTGAGGTGGTCAAGGTCGCGAGTCCTCAGTTCGATGTCCCGAACTGAGACCTCATGACAACAACCTCTTCACAACCTCTTCACCGATTTTGCTCATATTGAAAAGTCTTGTTTAGAATCGAGTACTGATGTTTATGCCAAATATTATCAATATCACCGGTAAATGGCAAACTTTCCCCCTTTTTGGGAAAATTACCCCACTAATATAATAACGCCGACGACTAAAAAATCTATAAAATTTGTGAACCTGTATACCACGTTTCGTCAAGATTGGTTGAAAAATACGACCTGTTCGCGAGTACCAACATACGGACAGATGAAAGCAAATTTCGCCAGTTAAAACAGAGATTTTCGTTCGAATTTTTTTCTTCCTAATTTAAAAGTGCGTTCATTTGACTAGAGAAAATTAAAAAAATATTTAATTAGTCAACTGATCCCGCGGGGCCAGTTTGAGGCGGGAAAAGTTGACGTAAGAGCCAATAAAATGTAACTCAAACCATTAAAAAAAACTATGACGTTTGTATTTGCTTATTATTTTTGTATTAAACTAGAAGTAAAAAAAATCCTCTTCTGTGATTATACTATTACGACAAGATATTTTAAATGCATTTATGAGAGTATAGCATGTATGAGAAATTCTAAATACCGAGTGATTCGGTCACTCGCCTCAAACTGGCCCCGCGGGATCTGTTGACTAATTAAATAATTTTATTATTTTTCTCTAGTCAAATGAACTCACTTTAAAATTAGGAAGAAAACATATGTGTAATTTTGAATCTATGTACAGGCGTGTACAAAATTCTTAGGACAAATAAAAAGAATACACCGGAATTTTATGATATAAATATATTTAAACACAGATGTTTATCAAATCAATCGTTTGTTAATGTTTACTTAGAAGTAATACTACTACTATTTATATGGTAATAACTATTTAAAATCAATAAAATAAAACTAAACAATTTAAATTATCATTTGTATGTGTATTGTTTGTTTATGACTGAATTTTAATTGTTTACTGCGAAAACACGTGGTATCGAAAATCTAAACAAAAGAATTACTCATTATTGAACGTATAAAACGAAAACGTGGAAACGTCTTTTCAATTTCGGTATTTTCAGATTTAAGTACTCGTTCAAAGTCAGCATGTCTAACCACAATTGGAAATATAGGTACAGATATGATGCAGAGTTACGCAAAACAACGGGACTAACCACCGAATACTGAAACGTTTTCTAACTTTGATAAAATATTAATTCTAATACTGCCTTTGTCTGGCACTAAGCAAATGACAAAGACAGCAATAGACTTAATCTGTCGTCAAAGTCAACAAACGCTTCAGTATTCGGGGATAAGCTCCATAATCAGAAACTAATTTTTACTATGATACCAACTTTGTGAAAAAATCTGCGAAGCTAAACTGAAATTAACTGTTTCGTTAAGTAGCTAAAAATATGATTATCCTATTTATGTTAACAGCTAGTGTTTATTATTTTTTTGGTTGTATCGTCTTAGATACGAGGGAAAACATGATAAAATGAAATTTTCTCGATAAAAAAAATTGTTATCAAGCTCCTTATTGTTATGGCAGTACCAGTACCCATTGCAGACTAGATGTGTTCATCGTCGACCACAACGTCATTTTAGGGCTCGAGAAGCGATTCGATCTCTACATAAGAATGGCGCTACCGCCTTAGATCGGCAGTGGAAGCCCCAAATGGTCCCGCTTTAAGACTTGTCTTAACTCAACAGACCAAAGACCAACAAACGCTTTCCACAAAGGAAATGACTCAAAGTCGGTCATCTTTTATTCAAATATGAACTAGAAAACCACATCCGCTAGTCTATTGATCTATGTTTAATCCCTTTGACAGTTGATTTTGCATGCTCATGAAGTCATGGGGAAAAATAGTCATGACATATTGACCGAGCGAAGCGAAGGTCTCAGAGTTTACTGGGACAAATCGTCATTTGTATGTATGTTTGTATGTTTGTGTGTTTGCGTGTATATTTGTCCGATGATAACTTGCGAGCCATTGATCCGATCTTCATGAAATTTTGTAGGCAAGTAGTTCATTTCAATACAATTTTTAAGTTCGAATATGAGCTGAATCGGTCCAGGGGCTGTGAAGATATAGGGATCGCGTGGTCTCGGTTCGCCGCGAACTACTAGTTATTGTGTTATTGGGAAATATCCATCGCGTAATGCGCATGTTTTTCATTGAACTGCTTGATGTTTTGTCTACAATGTCATTACTTTACATTGCAATTGCATTACATCATACCAAGTTCCAAGTTCCAACCATCAATCACATTGTATACACATATTTGATTGTAGTTTATATATATATTTGCACGCCGAAAGGCGATATATGGCGGTCTGTATTTAATGTTAATTCCATCTTTTATACGCAATAAACGAATTATGAATTTAAAAAAAAATAAGATATACTACTACGCTACACTGCTACGCTGAACTGAACCAATCTTGAAGAACTTTGGCAAAGGATTAGATAGTATTATGGTGTCTGTGCATCATGGACAGCATTAAAAAATGTAAAATTGATTTTTTTCCTAGTTATGACGAGTTTAAAAAAATATATTTATTAATACAGAAAATTACAATAAGTTGTTCATTATTATTCAAAATCTATATTAGGTTTATCTAGACAATTAGTTCTCGATAATATAAAAACAAAAAAGAAAGAATAATAGAAATAAAGAATAGTTATTTAAGCTTTTAAATTAATACAAATACGAACGAACGAACGAGAAGTACGGATAAATTTTATTCCTAAAGGTTTTGTGCTCAGCAGTCAAGTTCTAACCCGACCCGCTCCGGCTTTGGTCGGGTACCAAAAGTCAAAATTTTCCAACCGTTTGGTAGTCTATAGGGAACATGCATATACATGCATCGCCTTTTATATAGTAAGATAATTTCCACAAAACTTCAAAAATTACGATACTCTACCACTGTCGAAATTTGAGGTCACTTTCGCGAATCAATTTCCCTTTAAAATCTGTTTAAAATTATGACTCAAAACCAACATGCATGCATTTGGGCACCACAAAGGCCCACAAGGATGATCGCTGTTTGCCGTTTTGCGGAATAAGTTAATGCAAATAAAGGCGCCGAGTTTACCTGACAATTCACATTTTACGCGGAATGCGTCAGAAAATCACAGAATCAAAGACTGACAATCAATAACAAAGGAGTCGACGTCGCACCCATTCGAAGAAATCACGGGTTCTCTCCAGTCGGTCAGTTTGTCAGTCCACTTAACGTCCAGGGTTCGATCTGTCGGCAAACTAGAGGGTACGTCTCTAGTTCTCTACAAGCATGTTACAGGTCACATTAAATGGTTTCCTCGAAGTGTCACCCGCCGGCGCACCTACAAGCGCAATAAAAGCGATCGATTATTACCTATACGTGTGAAAAGCGGAAGGATAGGGCCATGCTCCGTGACATGAGCTGCGTCCGCCGCGACACTCGTGAGAACTGTCAATATTTGACCCCGACGTCACTACGCTTCGAAATTGTCTCAAAGGCTTCGATATTTTCCGATAAACACCGCCCTAATAACGTGTACATAAATCGATTTTGTATGAATCACATCAGCCTGTCGAAGCTCATCCACAGTAATCTAAGCCTAGAGAAAGAGTAGCTACTAACACAGGTAGGCAAATTTTGTCGTTAACAACTTAAGTCTTTTCTCGGCTCGTCATCCTCCGACTAAGCCCTTCCCAATAGCAAATATCGATTCATTATCTCGATCGCAATGTGAAAGAACCCGTTTTTATTTGCGCTTTCTACGCATAAATAAATATGTATAAAGGTATATTACCGAGGAATCTGGCACGCGTCAATCAAATGGTACATGCACGAAACCTAACGATTTGTCACTCCGCCATTTTGTGGCATTCACAATACGCCGCCATTTTGGTGACAATAATTAACTGATAGGCATCACCGTCCGACCGCTTTCTAGCTTTTGTTTTCCCAAAATAATTATCATCACAATATGTGAGTCGATCTCTTTTTACTTACCGCTGTTGCGGTATTTTGAATAAAATTAAGAGGCCAAATGATTTAGAATTCAATAGTGTCGGCACGGTCGTAATGCCCATCTACTAGAAACTGGTGGAACTAATTTTTATGTACCTACGAGATAAGAATGAAGATGCACTTCTCACATAGAAGGTACCTACAGTTCGGTGAATGGATGCTGAGAACTCGAGAAGCTATTGATGTGCATGGATTCGGTCAGTGGTCGCTAAATGGCTGCCGTTGATATTTTCAGCGAGGCATGCGAGGCGTTAAACAGCTGTTGAGCAGAGCGTATGGCGAGTGGAACGCGTCGAGGACGTGGATGGGCTCAGTCGTGGCAACGGGCCTCGATATCTGATTTGTGTTCACAGATATCAGTCAGCTAGCTTTTTAAAGTACTCGGACCCAATCTACGAAAACTGTAAATTTTATCAATTGCGTGACTCCTAATATAGATTTCTGGGATCACAAGAATCACGCACGACTAACAAATATCTGTGGACAAAAAAATACAAAAGTAAAGCATAAATAAGAATAGAACTATTTTTCAAACTAATTCCAAGATTTGTCTGTTTGATTATTAAACAAAATATCGTCCCATCCCCTAGGGGTCACCATCAATAGGTCTAGGTCTTTTATGAGGATTGTTTAATCTTGATTCCCAAGGTTAAAATCTTTTAAAGAGACCAAAAATAATCTGATATCCGTTGCCACGAACCCCGCGGGCGGCAGCGGCGTAGCGCGCGACCGCTGACATGACATGACCGTTTGCACTCACGCGGCCGACGGCGCGCCGCGAGTCCGTCACGCCTTCAATGGGTCAGGTTATTTACCTCTCCTTATCACCTTTTGTTTTGCTCAAATACTTAGCCCGGCCGTATTCTGGTAGCTTTCTGATTTGCGGACGCTTATTGTTACGGGAGATTGCAATGCGAAACGTAATGTTGTTTATGTGTTTTATTATTGGCATGTACTAATTTAGCACGACGTTTCTATTGTATCGTTGTGATGATGACGAGTACTATCTGTGTAACATGAGTCATATCCTCGAAGAATTGGTTTCGTTTTTCGTAATAGCCAACAGCGCAAGACTGACCCTAAGAAAGTCAAATAAAAACACATAAAGAATTCCAAATGTTTGCACAAGATATCGGCGTAGATCGAACATCGGAGTGAAATAGAAGCCGAAGCTATTGGTAGGGCTAACAATGAAGAGGAGGGCGATCGGCGATGCAGGTCCCTGTGTCCACATTAGCATCTCGAGCCAGGAGTGTGTGCAAACAGCGAGGGTCATCCGATGAAATGTTCAAAGGCTTTTAGTTCCCGAGAATTATTAAATGAAGCCCCAGGATCGTAATGCAAACACGGCGTGTTTGTCGAGCCAAGAACCTGTTGCTTTGTCGACGGTTTGATGCGTGCTTCGACTTATTGGCGGTTATTTTATGTCTGCTAATGTTAATGTGACTGAGGGCAACATTGTGACATAGATGTGGCTTACGACTCGAGCCATTGTGCCGTTTATCTCCTTTTTATGGACCACTGATTCATAGCAGTACTGCGAATAACTGAATCCAAACATTGCAGAATATTCTGTTCTGCTAATGACGCCGGAATGGTGCTTTTACAACTTATTAGTATGGAGCTTGTACAATATTTGGATTGTGTAAACGTTGAAGGCAGATTTCCCTTCGACGTCAACAATACGTTGCTCAAATTGGTGTTGCAATATGAACTAGCTATGTGAACTTCTATAATTATACCTATTTCATGTCCCTGCTATCTTTTGGTTTGCAGCATTATGAAGTAAGGTATTTGTTTATTTTGTAAAAGCAAGACTATAACTTCAATTTTTCACACCGAAAATTATAAAATTCGTAACATTTCAGATAAATTATGGATCCATAAAGTTTAATTTTATAAACGCTAATTTGTGTTAAAAAATTATTGTACTTTATCCAAGGGCTTGTCGTTCAAAAACTTTGAAATTCAGACGATTTGATGAACTATTTTGCCTAATTATGTGCGAAATGAAAGTTGTGGTTATCAGTCCAGGTGTTTTCTTTTTTGCCTGATGCCATTTGCGTAGCAACCGGCAAGTTTGACGGTTCCTGGAGAAACTATAGATGATAATTATGTATAAAATACATCTTGGCAAATATCCTTGTATTTATTTCTAGTCAAACATCCAGGCTTCAGGTAGCTATCCCTGGTGCTAACACCGCTAATGTGTGGACAGAGTGCTCGTGACGGGCCCTGCTAATAAATATTCCAGGGAGCGTGGCTGCTAACTTTAGCAGTGTTATCTGAGGAAAGTTAAGTGATAGGTCTAATGGACGAGGATGTGACCGTGGCCATATAAGACAATATAAAGGAATGAGTCATCCTTTCAACGACATGAACTATTTATTACCTATTCCTCATTTACAGGATATGACTGTATATAGTTTGGTTGAGACAAGATGAACGATTTAGATATTAGGCATGAAAAGAAACTCGGTCGACAACAACTTGCATGTGTAAGGTTTAGCATCACCATGACCAGCATTTACTGATAGAGTTCATCTTCGCAAATTTAAACATTGCTGTTTTTTTAATGCAGATGGTTGACGAGACGATCAAGTCAGTGCAGTGCTACTCAGATAGTTGAACTTAAACAGGCAAAAACCCTATGCGGCAAGGTAACGCATTGCGCTCGTACCCTAAAATAGATTTAATAATCTCATGTAGGATGTTAAATCTCTTTATGTAGAGTACATTTCCCTGAACACGTTTGCACTCTTGCTTGGCAGTAGAATAGCTTTTAGACGTCTATTGCTGGACAAAGCCTCCTTATCACTGGGGGTGGGGGGTTACCATAACCTCTACGCTTGGCCGGCGGCTTGGGAATCGTAGAACTCTCACCGTATACTAAGAGAACGTTGCTGCCTGTCCTCTGGTGTTTCCGGTTGTAATTTTAGAACATACCCGGTGTATTTGTGTATATCCAGCTTAAATTTTAATAAATTTGATTGAAATTGTTCTAAAATTTAGTAACGAATGAAATCGTGAAACTCCTAAAAAAATATGTCCAAATAGATTGAAAATAGTTTTGTACGATGACAGAATAAATTATATGAATACCTAATTTGCGCGTAGTAAAGTGATTCAACGCATTTTCACCTCGAGTCTCAGCCGATATCTCCCAGCTTATAGCAATAACATCTCAACGTTCAATATTTTATTACCGTATGTTTGTTTAGAATACCAAACATGTTGAGCGCATACGACATCTTTCATTACAAGTTTCTATTTGATTTCGCCTCATAAAACATACTCGCATAGACACGATTATGATTTCTATCACAAATATTACATTGTCCAGATGAATACTCTCTTTGACTTTGTGAAGTTCTTGCTCGTCAAACAGTATCGACGTTGGTTCAATTTTAAGTGTAACAACAGCTAATTGTTTAACAGCTGTAGCTACTTCTTCTGTATCATTAAAATAGAGTAGTGTTTTGTCTAAAACGCTTTCGGTCTTATCTTCATTGATATCGGTAGTGACCGCTTTATAATGCGCTGTAAATTGAGTGTTGCGTTTGAGATATTTAGGTTTAGTTTTGATCGGTTTGTCAGGTTTTGAAAAAGGGTGTTAATCAACGGTGTGTCCTCCTGCTTCTATCAAGGGATTTTCCGAGAACGGAATGAGGTCCATTCCTTGTTTGCTCAAAATATAAGCAAGTAGCCCGCTTAATGGTCTCGGTGGATGAATGTTTTCACTTTCCGTTTCTTTGTTGTTGTCACGATTTAATTTATAGTGTATCACATAAGAAATGTTCTTTAGTACGTTCCTTAAATTCTCACTACTTCTTGTCTACGAGAACAGGTTTGTGGTTGCGAAATATAGAGGTATTTAATTTACCTCTAAGTGTTAAGTTGTAGTGAAATTTCGGCCGTTATTATTGACTCATTCAATACTAAATGTACCTTTTCATCGGTCCACTAAAAAGTTACAGTTAATGTTATATTATAAAATCACGAGAGAGATCAGACGGGGTCCGTACTCGGTCCGATTTTGTTTATTTAGACATTAGCACTGTATGTGCTAACGTTATCCTACTTATCGGTACTTGCCGCGGTTGGTTTTTTGGCTCGACACTTGATAATAATTTGACAAATTTATATAGTAAATTCACATATAGATATGGTTGTATATGCATACGTGTTGGTTCTCGAATATTTTAAATCTCTTACGTATAAGGTAAACGAACCCGAAAACGATAGCTAAGTAGATGGTTTTACTGATACGATGTTAAAATAAAAGTGTGGTCATCTCAAGATGCAATAAAAAGCTGGAATCCAGTAGCAGTCGAACCATGAGAAAGGACTGTCGAATTAAATAACGAGGAAACCCAGGACTCAAATTAGAGTTCCGTAGAATAATCTTGTTGTTAATTTGTTACAGTTTCTACGTGTATATTTTTATTATTAAACTCTAGAAGATATCTATTTGTTTTTGCTGTTAGATACTTACAACAAAAACTCGTGACTTAATAATTTAAAGGTATGAATGGAACACTAACAGATTTTATAATAATTTTATCAAAACAAGATGCTCCTTTTTCCATAGAATAGAATAGTATTTTCTTACTTTTTGTTTTTTTAAGGAGTTATGCGACTATGCGACTATGCGACTGCAGAAGCGAGATGACAAGCCAGCACAATTGCTGGCAAGCAATTGCTTGTCAGCACTGACTGTCTAACCAAGGATCTTAAAATGTAAGCGTGGTTGCGATGGTAATCGTTTACTATCCCGCTATGAGTACGGCCAGCAGACTTACGTAATAAGGCCCCTTAACTGTATAACAGTTGAAAAACAAAATGAAAAAATTATATAAATGAAATAACGTAATGAAACTCAGGATAGACAGAGCTAGTAATAAGAACAGAGGAGTTTTCTATTTAAAATATCAAGACGATGCCAGTTTTCATAGTGTCTCAACGGAACCCTGGAACTGGGGCGTCGAGGGAGGGTTGCGTGTCTCTCCGACACGAGCGTTTATCCGAACGAAACATTTCACCGATAATAACTCAACACAATATAATAATGCGAATAATAAATAAAAATGGAAATAAAATAATAATTTTAATGCCGTAATTGCGGGCCTGCGGGCCGCGGCGGCAAAATGCGCTCATTTCGAACGATTTGATTACGGCCCTTAGTTCCTCCGTATTGAGATCCGATGGAACTTTAATGCGACCGGTTCTTCAGTTTTTTGGATTCGATCGATAAATGCGAATTTTTCACTTGTTTAATAATGGGAAAATGTCAATATCTCCAAGTAGTTTAGAACGACGTAGTTATTAACCGACTACCAAAAGGAGTTTTTTTTTTAAATGTTTGTTCTCTGAACTAACTAGGTACGTTTATTATGAACCGATATGGAAAATTGTATTTTAATTTGAAAAGAGATACTTCCAGACTGGTCCCATTTTTATTAAAATCTAGTTCTGATTCCGATTCTGATTCTGATCCATGAGGAATTGAGGGACGTCTTCAAATATTATAGGCATACATATAGCGATTTTAACATTTTCATCAAAAAGTCATTTTATTTTTTTTATTTTCATTTGCATTCAGAAAGTAAGTATCATTTGGTGAAGTAGAACTGACGAAGAAGCCAACAGATGTTAATTTTCTGTTTACTTTTGTTATACCTGTTTAATTTTTAAGTAATTGTTTTTGTATTGTTTTTTGTTTTGTTTTATTTTCACTTGCTACAGCGTGCACCGCGCAGCTTGTTCGAAAGGTATGAGAGTGCAATACAATATAACTTGATTAAATACCGGAATTACAATTCAAACTAAATTAATAATACTAATTTAATTATTGTTAAGGACTAAGTAATATATATACGTTTTATTATAGTTTTTTTTAAAATAAATTTAATGAAACGGGACGAGCAAGTCGCTCACCTGATGGCAAGCGTAACGCTGGCTCATAACAGTTCATTGCTAACCAGTTTTTTTTAAATATTTTATTTATTTATTACGAAACTGAAAGCAGACCCTATTCTAAAGCTACGGTATACTCAAAAATGGTGCAGCCATTGTATTGTGACAAATTATGAATCAGTACAACGTACTTAATCTTCAAATTCCCATTATTCAGTTTTAATAGAATCTTCTATATTTTATTTATCTATATATATAGAGTGTATTTATTTCATTGATAACTTGCTGTGTTCAATGATATTTTATTTTATATTTCAGTGTGATCTCACTTTTTATTTGAAAGATTATGTAATTAATAAATTAAGTATTTTACTATGAAAACAGTTGTGTTTTTGACACATTTTGTTTAAATAAAACGGGAATACTCAAGTTAAATTGAGTCGGTTATTCCGTCTATAGTTTCGATCTCATTCGGTGACCTTTATCAAGGAATGCTATAAGCGTGGTCAACGAATGTGATCGAAACTGTAGTCGGAATAACCGACTCAATTTAACGTGAGTATTCCCATTTTATTAAAAAAATAATTAAGTAATGTATAAATAATTTAATGATTCGACTTCCAGCCTATTTCTTTGCGCGATATAATCCGGATCGAGGATATTCGCCGAAAGAATCAAAGTCACCGATACAGCTTTCAGAGTTAGTAAGCTGAAGTGGCAATGGGCAGGCCACATCCCTCAATGAACCGATAACCGACTGGGAAGAAAGATTCTTGAGTGGCGACCGCGAACTGGAAGACGCAGCGTAGATAGGCCTCCTTGGTTGACTGACGACATTGTGAAAGTCGCGGGCAACCGGTGGATACAAGTGGCACGTTGTCGGTCGGTGTGGCGCTCTAAGGGGGAGGCCTATTTTCATCAGTGGACGTTTTATGGCCGATGATGATGATGATGGTTCCAGTCTGATCACACTGACTTTTTAACTTTGACTTTAAACAAAAAAACAAAGATAAGATGACAACTTGCTCGCCTCGTCTCGACTGGGACCCTATTCGGAGAAATGACATTTTATCTCGGTCACTCTCACTCCCATTAAATTCTAAATTAGAGAGACAGTGACCGAGATAATCTCGAGCGCACAGGAATAGGGTCCCTGAGTACAGTTGCATAAAAACACAATCATCAAAACCAAAAATGACTTCGTGTAAATCATGCGACAGGCTACTTCTACCTAAATAAGTGGCCAAGGGCGATACATTTTGTGGTAACCATCTGGTATCACCGTCATTATAATCATCAAGTAGGAACTTCGGAAATAATACATGTTCCATTAATGCATTCGTATTATAATAAACATGAAAACACGTAGGTAACTATCGCATACGAGTATATACATATTATACAAGCTGTTACCCACGACTTCGTTCGCGTGGACCTAAAAAATTAGTAGCCTAATAAATATCCGTCTCCGATCCTTAAGCTAAATCTATGCAAAAAATCAGATCCGTTCAGCCGGTTAGCCGTGACAACGCGACAAACTGTCTGGTAGTGAGACTGATAGTCAGTTACTTTCGTATTTATAATATTAGATATATATTTTATTAATATTATTATTTCATCATCATCTTCAGCCAGAAGATGTCCACTGCTGAAGCTCTTAGTCCTCTTAGTTCACTTACCCCCGTATACTGAAACGTATGTTAACTTTGACGACAGATTAAGTCTATTGCTGTCTTTGTTATTTGCTTAGTGTCAGACAAAGGCAGTATTAGAATTAATCTGTTGTCAAAGTTAACAAACGTTTCAGTATTTCGGGGTTAGCGCTGCGCCTCACTTGCGCGATCATTTAGCTTCCAGAATACACACGAGATTAATGGTTTTCGGGGTATGTGATTTTCCACGTACACCAAACCGCAGGGAACAGCTATAATACTAGCGTATACCTATAGCATAATAATAATTATGCAATGTTATGTGAATTCAATTTCATGAACTTGATTGAAGTTTCAATAAAATGCCTAGCAGTTTTTAAAGTTCCTCGTTCTATTTCATATAAATAACAATTTCAATTATACTATGAAAACTGACGTGGTTTTGATACATTTTGTTTTAATAACAAAACGGCAGTGCAAGGCAAGACGAGGTCGCGCGCGTGTCTCGCTGAGCATTCCTTGATAAAGGTCACCGAATGTGATCGACACTATAGTCGGAATAACCGACTCAATTTAACGTGAGTATTCCCGTTTTATTAAAAAAAAAATACAATTATGTTTGATGGAATGTAGTTAATCTGTATTTATTTATAGCACTCAATAAAACCGGTTTATATAAACGGAGAACAATTTCTGCAAGGGGAATTATAATTTTTACATACTTATATGGACAGCCGACACCTCAAGACGTATATAATTGCTGGTTTCATATCCAGTACTTTATCTTTTATCTGAGTCCCTCTTTTATCACCGTTCAGGGGAAAAATAACCTTATTATAAATGATATTTCTAAGCACATAAATGACTATTGTACCTGGCGTAAAGGCACCTGCCTCTCGAGTATAATTTCAGAATAACTCATATAAAACAGCGCAATTATACTAATCATAATGGGGAAATGCAATTTTCTTTCAGATGAGTGCAATTTTCGTCCAGTTTGTAGGTACTGGTTTGAATGGATATCTGGTAATATGCGTTTATGTTATTAAGAAAGACGTCCTGCCGCGCGGTTTTAGCGCAGATGGTATTTCTAAATTGTATTGCTGTCGCTTTGCTCCCCATGCGTGCGAGTTAGTGAATTTACCAACATTTTTTGATAAGCGTATCGTTGGAAAACTGTTTTCATCCCCTAAGTCTTATCGAAATCTTTTGTTTTTGGTATCAAGCTTGGATAAATAATAATCAACCCTAATAGATACTGCTTTCCAAAAAAAATTTTCGTGTCCTAAAATAAAAAAAATACATTTCTTCGCTATAATGTCAATGCTTCGCTTTGGACGTTTGTTCTTTCCCGTATTGTCATAATTTTGATTTCTTTCTCAGTCTGCCCGGTCCGAAGGCGAATCATCCGGCGAGCAGTCTTGCGAGAGCTCCGACGAGGGTGTCGGGCGAGACGCACCGGCGCATCAGCCGATCCAACAGCTCCAGCATCAGCCGCACCAGGCCATTCACCAGCCATTGCAACAGCATCATCACAACACTGTTTCCCATCAACAGATAAACTTACATCACCAGCAGAGAAATTCTCCCAGACCTATGGAGAGGGAGTTGAAAGTAAGTTGTTACATACAAATGTTACAATTTTAGTAGCTATGATTTTACGTGTTCGGATTTTACTACACAAGTTGTGGATTCAGATCCTAACAATAAAGTTGAGGTGTCAGTAGAGTAAGCCATAGAATGGTGGTGATACCAGTGCTCGACTAACTGCCTTCATCCCTCAAGTTAAAAGTCTTTTAATTGTATCCCTTAATACGATACGTCCCGGCAGCTTTACTTGAGAGCTAGTTACCATTCTAGGCTAAGTGTGTTTACCATCTTCGGCAACATCGCAACTTTGCCTTCGTCGTTTGGTCACAAAAAAAGAATCAATTGCCAAATCAACAAGCTAAGTGACCTGGGCATGAAACTGTGACCAGAAGACTTGAGGACGGGCAGCAACGACCTCTTAGTAAACGGTGAATATTCTATAATCTCCAAGACGCCTGCCAAGCGTGGGGATTATGGATACCCTTTTCCCCCTCCCCCTCCGGCAATAGGGGAAACGTTTCGTTTAATAGTGGACGTCTGAGATCTGATACAAAATACTTACATATTGAACGTCGATTTTGTTCACTTCTACTATTTATTTTCATCTTTATTAATTTCAACACTTTAGAAAAAGAATGGTAATAATTGAAGAGGTGTCAAATTTTGTTTTATTTCTTGTAAATGTTGCAACAGAACCAACGCCTCCGGATTCAATTTAGTCTTTCCTCCACAGGTTCGAGATGACTTCGAGTCTTTAAAGTCCTCGCTCCACCCGCACCTGTCATCTCTAGCCTCTCTAGCCCAGGGTGCTCCCCTGTCGACCCCGACCAGCGTGTTCGCGTTAGCGGGCGGTGGCGCATCAGGGGGCTTCCCTTACGCCCCGCCAGCGTTCCTTGCGCCCGCACCGCCGCCCCCAGCGCAGCCTGTTGGCTCCGCGTCTTCTTCGTCTTCGGAAGGCAGTGCGGCTGGTTGGAGTTTTGAGGAGCAGTACAAGCAGGTTCGACAGGTAAGTCTGTTTGCTTATTGTTGTTCTAGCCAGTGTAGTCATTCTGCGCAGACGCCGCGATCCCCTTCGACTAAAATACTTGCAAACAACAAAATGCCATTTTTACCGACAGCACGAAGTATAAGTTATTTATTATTATTTATTTATTTATTAAAACAAACATGACAACACCCTTACAGTCCAGGACCAATACGATGTAACAGTTAATTTTATTTAATTATAATAATCTTACTACCGATTTATATTTTCACAAAGCCTATAAGCAGCTTCTGTGAATTCTGCCAGTAGTTTCTGCCAGAATTTTGTAGTTGAAGATGTTTAGGCTTATCAAACCCTTGGTACTTGCGTTTCAAAGCTGTGGAACAATTACGCAGTAAGTAAGTTTTTTTCATTCCAAAACATACGTCACAACTCCCCATCGAACAAAAATCATCTCGATCATTAAGCTGCTAAAACATAAAGGTACTGCAGTCATATTTTCAAAGCAAATCATTTTGCAGCAGCACATAAACACAATAATGAAGTTGTCCAATCTGTCGCCCCTAACATCGGATTACGAACGCAGGGGTCGGACTGACCCCTTGCCATGTTTTGACATCCCTTTCCAGTCTAATGAAATGTGTAACAAAGGGAAACGGGTTATTTCAACTATTATGTAGTAAGGTCTTGAACGAGCTTTTTACTCTCTTTGGTTTTGGCTCTACATATAGTGTATTTATTTAGCGAGCCAAAATTGTTGTTACCACAGAGCCAATTTAAGGTTTAAAAAAATCCAAATGGTCAAGCCTACTACAGTTGCTTATGCGTTGTGCCAGATAAACGCCAGTATTACACAATTATAATATACAAGTGAGTATGTTTTTTAAATATTGTATCTACTAGCACAGTCGGTTTTAAATAGTACTTACTTCAGCGTTTGTGAGGCTCAGTATATTTACAAACCATATCATCGATGTAATTAGCACTAATGTAGGAAACCATATTGCTCTGCAAAGTAGGCGGATCTCGACACGATTTTACCAAAAGAAAGCAACTTAACAAGTTGATAAATACGCATGTCTCATCCAAAAGAAAAGAAATTAACATTGATCACGCTTTTTCATTGTTGTCGGTAGATGAACACACTTAAAGTGAATTAAATACATAATTATGAAGAGTTTAACGCATGCTTAAGGCCAATTTATCCTTATGTGAAGCCCATTCATGTCAAGACTGTTTTCCGACATCAACGTTTTTGCAACGGTCGATCATCAATCTTAATTTTCGGAAAGTTACTTGTCTCACTTTTAGCAATAACCGTCAAGACGAGTACCATCTGAATGAGTTATATTTGTTGCATAGTTCACGAATGTCTCCAAACATGATCAGTTTCAACTGCATTGTCACGAATTGTATTCAACTGCACTAAATTCTGGATTCCCTAGAGGGTTCTGGGTTGGCTGAACTGTTATGGGCAAGCGTGACGTTTACCTACAGGGTTTACGTTTAGACTTGCTCGTCTCGTCGTACAATTGAATAAAACAAGACAAAACACACTACAGTTTTTGGTAACATATTGTGTGGGCAAATATTGTCTAGATCTGTGCCAAATTACGAGTCTTGTAGGCTTGTATAGTTCTTGAGAAAATAGGAGGTTGTGACATACAAGACGGACAGTCAAACACTAGGGCCTCAACTTAAGGCTACTTTTCCACTAGAGATGTGCTAAGCTATGAACGAGGTAAGGTTAAGCTACGAAATTATTTGACCGTATCCACGAATGCTAAGACGTATAGTGAACCGGGTAAAATGTGCTATGAAGATGCGAGACTCGAGCTAATGAATGCGTCAGTAGTATGCGAGCAGGGCAGGGACGTCGTGTACTCTGCTCTGTACATAGCTACATCACTCGCGCATCCCTAGCTCACATCCGTAGCTCTCATCCGTGGCTCCCATTCTTAGCGCGCATCATTCTATATAAAGTGCTAAGCTACGCCACTACCACCAGTGCTAAGCTAAGCTATGAAAATAAAGGTTCCTTATTGGTGGATGTCAAACACATTCGTTGCTACACATAGCGTAGCACATCTTTGGTGGAAAAACTGCTTCCACTGCGAGAGGAGCGGATTCCATAAGTACTCCGTTTAACTCGCAACAGTGAACTTACTACACAGACTATTTATCTGTGACAAACTCTAAAAAGTGCACTTGTAAGAAGTTTACTCCGTCCTAACGGCGTCCGCTCCGCTCCCAGTGGAAGGTGTGCATAAAGCTTCCTTTTTACCATTTTGATATGGAGCGCAGTACAACAAGCTTGCATAAGCAACGGCCTCGCCAAATTAGTGAGTTAACCTTAATTACCTTGTTTTTCTCGCGTATCCCGTAACAACAGTGGATTAAAAGCACCCGATGGCGGAAGAGCTTTTGTAAAATATCAATTGAAAGGTAAAAGGGGGAATGAAGTTGATGAATAGTAATTTAATAATTTAAGTCGAATATGAAGGTTCCTTATTAAATGGTGTTCCTTCAGGCGAATCTTTTAATAGTGCGAATATATCGTAATTCTGGTGATATGAATTAAGCCTTTCTGCCTTTCCACCCGAGACGTGCTACGCTGTGTATCTTTATTTTCATAGCTTAGCTTAGCCAAACACCTTACACTGTGTTTCGGTAGCCTTACTTGCAGCCAGATCCCATTCCAGGCTAGTTGTGTTTACCATCTTCATCATAACTTATCATCAGATGAGTGGTGGTCGCATGCCTAGACAGTGAACGCTTCAAAAATCAAAAATAATTGAAGTGCACTTTCCATTTGCGTGAAAATGTTTAACCTGAAATATGGATGGAAAATCGTCACTTCATTGTTTACATCACAGTAAAAAAAAACTCTTCTGTGGTTTACATTGTAAAAGCTTATTGTGCTCGTTTCTGCCTAAAAATTAAAAAAGTACGAGAAAATTACGAATTAACATCTTCGAAGCTTTTTGAATGAACATTTATTTTCGCACTTTGGCAAGTGCTTTTGTTGTATTGTCAGTGAAGTAAGAGCATACATTACCAATCTGCTATTACTAATAATCTGTTAATTATACCATGCCACGAGGCCAACCGCAACAACCCGCACTGGGCCAGTGTGGTGGATATGGCCCAATCATCCTTCGAGGATAGGCTAATATCTCAGCAGTGGGATGCTTAAAGGCTGAAGCAGATAGTAAGAGGTGTGGTCACGAGCTCTTTTAAATGTCTAGTCTAGGTTTTATTTAGGCTTAGTGAATGTCTAAGAAAAACAGAATTATCAATATTAAATAACGATTTACACTTAAAGCTCTCCACTAGGTCTCCCTGTGTCCCATGAAACAAACACCAAGACACGGACAACTAAGATCCAGACCCTGATATATAAATTCATCATTTAAACTTAGTAAATTCGTAATCGTCAATATCAAAGTAAGTTAGCAGAGTGCCGAGTGCGAGTTTTTCTAATTGCGTTTACCTATTCGATCGCGTTTATGTTAACTATGACTTGTATGAAATAAGAGCAGTGCTATCTATATGCCGCTAGATGGCGCTGCTCTTATATCATACAAGTTATTATAGTCAACGTTAATTCGATTAAGGTGCAACGTTTCGCTCAGCGCTGCAAATTAAAACTTTCTTGCGTTTTTTGTTAATTACAACTTAATTACTCACCTTAAGTTCGTGAAAATTAATTTTGCGACAATAAATAGGTTGTATCAAGAAATTACACCAACCCAAAAACCAAGACAAAATTCAGCTTATTGAGATTCGTAGTTAAACCAATATTATCATTATGTGATCATTTTACCCGTAATTTCTTGATACGACCTATTTATTGTCGCAAAATTCGTTTTCATGAACCCGCGATGAGTAATTAAGCTGTAATTGACAGAAAATGTAAGAAAATTTGAATTTGCCGCGCTGTGCGAAACGTTGCACCTTAAGCAAGTAAACGCATTGGTAAAACTCGCACTCGGCACTCTGTGCGCGTCAGTTTGCATTTTATTCATGCGAGCGCCTTTGTTAATGACCTGACTTTGTCACAGGCAGTTCCATCGATGTGACTCACGCTTGACATGTTTTACTATCCTCAGGATTTACGCGATAATTTCTTCACACCATTGCGCTATTTCAATGGCAATACGACAAAAGCGAGATCCAAACAAAGAATTACAGAGCGACCAACTTAATCTGTTGAGGGGTTCAAAGGGGTTCAAATGAAGGAATAAAGAAAACTTCTACAGCAAGTTAGTATAATATTTGTTCGGGAAATAACAAATGCTGGCTCACTCGCGCAACTCTTCATTACACACTGATAATATGGTTTCTATACAATATTAATAAAAACAAAAAAACAAAATACCTGACTGCAAAATGTAGCCCATGTCAATCCGGAAAAAATAAATAATTCAACGACACCTTACTCGTTATCAGAAGGTAATGTAGGAACACACAAACTTGTATACTTACGAAAACACTTACATCGACAGGAAAAACACTACCCACCTCGGCAAGTCGGATAAAAAGTATCAAGTTCATCTGAAAACAACAATGTTGCATTGCATATCTATGTGTTAATATCGCCCAATTAAGGTTTTATGAAGTATTGTTACGTTTTATATTCTTGCTTACTTGTGTAGGCTTTTGATGTTTATCGTAAAATGGTATTGTATTTTATAGATGACCTTTAGGACGCTGCCTGAATGATTTACGTAGTGTAATCTGACACATCGATATTAATTAAAATAACATGGCTTAGAGTCTGTGTTATCACAAACAGGACAGGGATAGTAAACTTCTCAGTTACAGTCGTTTTTTGATTCAACCTTTTTATTAATGCAAAACTGGTTTTAATAAATCCACGACGAGTACAGTTAACAGCAAACAACTTGAGCAATGACGTCATCTGCGCAGCAGTTGATTTAGGTCTCTTTTGCGGCCCCCCCGTGGGTTCCCGCCTTTTCGTGGTGGGGGGCCTTATTAGCCGTGGCCTCACCCACGGTGCAGCTAAGCGAAACTCGAGGAGGCGCCGCTTCTCCGGGTTTGTCTCCCGAAGCCCACGTTGGAGCGGCCACTGGATGGTATCGATGGCACTGCAGCTGGGGGTAGGAAGTCGCGGCGGGAGAGGACTGTTGGTGTGCCGTTGCCACTTACCCTACCTTCTGCGGCTTCGACGAAGCTGCCATCGTATAATGTTATCGCATGTTATCGTATTCAGTTTACGTGACGATTAGAGCTACTCAAACATTTTAACTAGTACTTCAGCTATTTTCCACTGGCGGCGGGTAGCTTACTTGAAACTTTACTTGTATGACGAAATAGGCTCTTAATCTACGCATTAAGCTGTGCCCACGACATCGAAAGCGCGTCGAAAGCTCTCGACAATTATCGCGCGATTTCCACGCGCGACTGCGGCATGATTTCCACGCGGAGCGGCGTGTTTGATCACCATCCGCCATCGCACCGCTGCACCGGCGCAGCGACACGGCGCCTTTGTCAACGATTCGATCCGATATTGTTCTATTTAGATATCGCTTTATTTTATAGACTTTCACAACTGGGAAATAAGTTGTAAAAATGTTTTCAGCGGCGGATTTTTTTTTTACATTCGTTTTAGATTAATAGGTACAACTTAGTCTATATAATATAATAATTAGTGGTTTGCACGGAGCTGAGACCTCGCGAACCCTATAACTTCACAAAGCCTGGACCGATTCTACTCATATTCGAAACAAAAAATCATATTAATGTCAAACTTGCCTACAATAAATTAATTCATGTTAAAATCTTTACGTTTTCAGACTGGGAATTGTCCACATTAAACAATTTCTTAAATTCAATAAAATTTTAAAATAAAGTTTTACAGCTTTTAAATTGTTGCTATCCTTTTTTCACATACTGAAATGAAAAGAGAGAGAATGTTAGTACTGTCAGATTAAAAATTAAAGTACAACAGAATCGATACTACTTCGAGACGTTTTCGCATTCGTTTAGAACTTTTCCTACCAAACTTCTATATCAAAAAATACCTTTTACATAAAGCTCGACAAGCTAATCTGTTCTATAATTTTTTGTCTCGCTTTTATGCATGACGCTTCTCGTCAGCAAGAAATTGACAGACATTGTAGATAGTAACAATAAATAATACCACAAATGTGGAAGACTTTCCGAGATGACAGAAATAAAGATTGGGGATACATCGCAATAAAATTGTTTTAGCACAGCAAAGCATTACGCATGATAAATATTGGTGGACGTTATTTACACACAGCGCCATCTAGCCCCAAACTAAGCAAGCTTGTACTATGGGAACCAGATAACTGATACAATACATAAATACTTTTTTTTTGTAAATACATACATAGAATACATAGAAACACCCAGACAAAGAACAAACATCCATGTTCATCACACAAAAATGTTTGTCCTGGGTGGGAATCGAACCCACAACTCACAGCTCAGAAGGCGGAAATCCACCCACTGAGCCAGAAGTCTAGCTAAATAATTACATACAATGCGTGCAAGGAGAATGATCGCTCCGTCTCTTTCGTACTCGTTAGGTTAGATGTAAAAACGACCCTCCTGGTGGTTTCAAGGCTAAATGTTGCGCGAACGCAGTGAGATGGTTTTGGTTCAGAATGCCCAAATCAAAAATGGCAACTGAGTCTCAAAAGAGCCAATTATCAAAATGGCCAGCTCTATAGATGCCTTCTTTTTAAAATTTGAGAATCAAATGCACGCAACAAGTTAATCACAAATGAAGTTTATGCCCTGAATAACTAATGTCGTAGAGTAGGTACTTAAATTAGACGAAGAGGATAGTTTCAGCCCATAAACGTGGGAAGTCGGGGGTAGAAACACAAAACTAGCGAAAACCAATCTTAGTAATGCCAGGCCTGTCTCGCCACAATGCCAATCTTACATCTAGCCTGATGAGTGCAAAAGTGACAGCGATCATCGCCTTTTCGCACGAGTTGCATACGTGTAGGCATTTATTGTGGGTCACGCTTCGCTTTTCCTGCTAAAATTATCTTTATTGCGACCTAGCGAGTGTCTCTATTTATTTATTGTCAACTCGGAGTGTGGCTTCTGTTCTTGTAATTTTGTTTATTCTTTAGTAATGCACAATCACAAACGAATTCAAGATGGCGTCTATAATTAGAGTTGCACAGCGCGAGTGACGGGACACCCGACACGATAATGTGCAGTGACTCGATACATATGGCAGACATCGAATTGAAAATCTGACGTATAAACTAACAATTATATTCATGTTTCTTTGGGTGGTCGCGGCATTTTTTTCATATTTTAAGGGGTTTTTAAGTAATCTTAATTTAAAATTTTGAATATCGAATGCGCCATAACCTCGCGGCAGGACTATCCTCTTAAGCTGCGCTGGACGTAAAAAGTAATCATTTAACGTCTCTGAGTGCGGCCGTGACATACTTAATATAAAAAAAAACTCTTTTTTTTATATTAAGTATGTTTTTAGTTCTGATCTCTTTTAATTAGGTGAAGATAAAAAAAAATTATGTTTCTTTTATGTCTTCCTTCAAATCAAAAGATAATGAAAACGAAATTTTCTTGTCGTCGTTGTAATTTTATTATTAAATTCTACCCAGACCCAACAAATCCTTTACCTTACCTTTACGTGATGGTAAGCGTAGCCCTGGTAGACCGATTCAGCGACGGCGTGACGACATTTAAAAATTATTTGGGATCATGGACGAAATTGGCACAAAACAAGATAGTTTGGCGAATGGGAGGAGGCTTATGCTCTGCAGTGGGCTGAATAAGCTGCCGATGATGATCATGACGGACAAATACTTATTTGGAAATTCACACTTAGTAGATGCGACTAAGAGCATTAACGATGTTTTTTAAAATAAATAATTTTTCCTATTAGTCTTAAATTGTCATAAAATTTGGTGTTTTTTCGTTTTCAGTAGGTCTTCAGCGATAATTTCAAATAGCACTCAATTTTAACAAGGTTATAACTATCATCTTCATGGGCCTGGCTTCATCTTTAAAGATGATTCTAGCAGCGTCACGAGTTTTTAGAGCAATTGCGCTCATGACTTAATTAACCAATACTAAAAGTCATTAGGTGATTAATGGACGACCGCCAAGTTGGAAAAATCAATATCGAATGACGTCATATCACGTTTTATAGACACTTAGTTTATAATAGAACTCAGGCGACCGAAGCAATAGAATTAACATGTAATAAAATACAATATTTGTAACATTGTACAAATACACGGTTTACGTCAATCGGCAGATCATTATTTTAAACCGAGTATTCTTCGAGCCATTCGATTGTAAACGTTGAAACGATTTGGCAACATCACTCGTCAATCGACCGACATCGACAATCGATAGTTTTACAACGCTATTTGTGCGTATTTCGGTTGTCTATCTTCACATCAATGTAAATTTCAAAATTATGCCATAGAATTAGTTCGCATAAAATGAGAACAGTCGTCTTCTAAAACAACGTACCTACTACATATTTTCTTGTGTTTTGTATGAAAAATAAACTTTTGGCCCACCGTCACATAATTATTTTTCCATTACCAGCTAAGAAAAAATATTTTTTATTCATTGGTTCTTTTCATTAGCTTGTTATTAAATAGCTAAGAAAATATTTTTTGTTTTCCCATGAAAAACAAGTTTGGCTGTTTAAGTTTAGATTTACAGGGTGGCTTCTATAATTAACAATTAACGACATTGAAATAAGAAAGCGATCACGTTTATTACCACATGTGACATAGCACTCTTTTGCACCACTCCCGCCGATTGTGTCCGACGATTTATAGCGAGCTGTCCAAGTTATCGAGACAAGCGTTTAAAGAAACAATTAATAATAGGAAAAGAAAAATAAAATACGCGACTGTAAAATGTAACCTTTCACTTCAGGCATAAAGAGGAATCCAACAACACCTCACTCGTCAAAATTTGTCAAGGCGTTAAGGAGCAACGTTTCGCTCGGCGCGCGAAATTCAAATTTTCTTGCGTTTTATGTTAATTACAGCTTAATTACTCATCGTAGGTTCATGAAAACTTATTTTGCGATAATAAATAGATTGTTTCAAGAAATTCAGAACCAGAAACCACCAACCAGAACAGAACTAACCAGAAATTCAAGTTGAAAGCTAGTATAAGTACATTTACCCACTAAACCAAAAACCAAGATGAAAATCAACTTATTGAAATTTGTAGCTAAATCAATGTTATCTAGGTAATAATTTTACCCCTAATGTCTTAGAACACCTTATTTATTGGCGCGAAATTGGTTTCGATAAATCCACGATGAGTAATTAAGCTGTAATTGACAAAAAACGCAAGGAAATTTGAATTTCGCGCGATGAGTGAAACGTTGCACCTTAAGGCTATAATAGGAAGTAATATAGGAACACGCAAAAACATTACTCTCCTTGGGACGGATAAAAAGAGATAAAATTTGAAGTGAAAATGAAATTTGAGCTCTTTATCATACGCCGTCGAATTTAAATCGTGTCGTATTTTATGTGACGCTTATCGAGTGCTTCGGTGCTCCGACGACGACATTAATTGTCGTTTGAATTGAGTCGCCTACGATTAAATTAACGGGTGATCGAAATAATCTAAAATGTCCCAGGTCACCATAGTGAAATTTATTCAGGTTAGTGTTGAAAGGGTCTAATGGCCAACGGTCTCTCCTATACGTCATCAACCAACTGGTGGTTGTTAACTCATTTCATCAGTCCGTAAATACCGTTTTTGGACTTGATTCTACAATTTGATAGAATTTTTAGTCGTCGGTGATTTTCGATTGGTGGGGTATTTCCCTCATAAAAGGGAGAAGTTTGCTGCGGCGCTATTTACTGGCAGAATATAAATATCCCACTAATCAAAAATCGCCGACGACTAAAAAATTCTATAAAATTGTGGAACCAAGTTTCGTCAAGATTGACTGAAAAATACGACCTGTACGCGAGTACCAACATTCGAACATTATCAAAATCGGCCGTTGTACCTATGGCGCTGCAGCAAACTCTCCCTTTTCGGGAGAAATACCGATCCAATCAGAAATAGCAGTCGACAAAAAAAACTACAAAAATGTAGAACCTGTAAGCAGAGTTTCGTCAAGATTGGTTGAAATATACGACTTCAACGCAAGTACCAACATACGGACAGATAAAAGCAAATTTTGCCGGTTAAGACAGACTTTCGTTCGCTTCGCTCACTCTGTCAATTGTATTGCCAATTTGAGGAACCCAGACGTTACCACGATCCGACATTTTGTTATATAGCCTTATGCGACAACGGCTTTCTGCGAAATCGTCCTTATACAATATATACCTACAAAATGAGTGTTACTCAATTGTTTTTCTTTATCATAATTGGTAAAGCTGCGGATGTGCGTCATCAAAGAACAAATTGTTCAAATTTCAAGGTACAAGATCATCATAAGCGTCATTATCACGCCACGTTGAACGTGCATGATAAGCAAATATAAACGCAAAATTAACGAGACAAAACAGAACACAAAAAGTAAAGATTCATACAAAATAAACTAAAGATATTTGTGTTATAGGATGTTATGGACAATTAATTAAAAACGCAAAATTTATGTTTAAAATATTACATATTTAAATTTGTTATTAGAGAAATTACCGTGACGTATATCGATGTTTGAGAGATAATTTTTTCAACTACAAAATTTGTACGGAAGCCTCGGTGCGTGATTCAGACTTGGAATAGTCCGTTTTTTTTTGTACATTCTGGTAGAATTTGCTCATAAAAAAACGTAGTTTTATCAGACTAGGAGCAGGCTAGAATAAGTTTTTAAAATCCGACGTCTGGAATGTCACTCTGATTAAACAGTAATCTAAGGGCTTGCCAACCAAGCTGTCACGTGTGTTCTATTAACGCTCAGAGTGCGTAGCTTACACTACACACCGCCCCCCGTGCTCGCAGTCCCAGAATAGCGAGTCAGTTGGGATGGCTCACGTCACGCGATATCACGACGCGATGCACAAATGTTGCCTCAATTGCATCCATGCAGAAACTCGATACGATCGAGGACTTAATTTGGCTTGATTAAGAAATCTCGGACTGTAAAAGCTTCTTCAAGCCAAGTAAAAGTAGATGCCACTTAAGCTTTACGTTAGCCAAGTTAGTGGTAAAACTTAAAACTATAGGATTTTATTATTCTTATCATTATTCAGCTCTTAGGTGGCCACTGCTGCGTGCCCCTATTTTTGCCATAATCCCCACGCTTGGCAGGCGGCTTGGAAATTCGGAATGTTCACCGTTTACTAAGAGCACGCTGCTGCTCGTCCTCCGGTGGATCTGGTCGCAATTTTAGGACATACCCGGGCCCTATATATACAGGGTTGGAAACTATTAGAGCAAGATATAAAGATTACGTAAGTCTGCATAAGATTGCGTAAGTCCTTCTATGGCTGTACTTACTATTCTTAAGTACCTAATTGTACTATGAAAACTGACGTGGATTTGGTTTTGCAAGGCAAGACGAGGTCGCGCGCGTGTCTCGCTGAGCAAGCCTTGATAAAGGTCACTGAATGTGATCGAAACTATAGTCGGCATAACCGACTCAATTTAACGTGAATATTCCCGTTTTATTAAAACAAAATGTACCTAATTGTAGTTGCTGACCTTTTTATTGGCAACTAAGAAACGGGACGAGCAAGTCGTTTGCCTGATGGTGCTTGCCCATAAACATACAGTGCCGCCTAGAAGTACTTCAACGGCTTAAACCATGCGCGGCAATGCACTATGCTTGTCACCCAGAGATATTGTTTTTTTCTTTTTTCTTGATTTGTTTGTGGTGCATCTCTACAGACTCCGGGGTCCGTGCCTTTTGTCACCCTTTAAAATTGTTTGTCAACTATTTGCTAATATAACAATTCGAAAAATTAGATGTTAAAAATTTCACTACTCGGCTCAATCAAATATTACCACTCCAAAAACAAACAAAACAGAAATTCTACTGATCCTACACTATTTAAAAACGTCTAAAGCGATTGCTCGTAAAACTACACGATTTTTATCAACGACCGACACCCGCATTAAGCCAAATGCAGAAAAAACGCTTTAAAAGCTCATTCGACTACAACTTTCCGATTTCAAGTGTATAAAACATTCTTGCCTGATAAACGTGCGTTCAACTAAACTCTAGTCTTGAAAAACGGAGCCACCATCGCGTTTTCCAAACAAAATTGACAGTCGAGGCTTAGTTTCTCATTTAGCCCACTCTACGTACATAAGTTGGTTGTTCTGTAATCGAAAGCATGCACAGATAAAGCGTCTAGACGATGTAAATATCGAAAACACTCGAATGCCATCACGATGGCTCACTTGGCAAGAAAAGGTTTTTTTTTTAATTTTTTTTTGGTTACTTGGCTTTAAAAGGCTCGCGGCGAATCTAATACGACACGGTTTGTATCGGTTAAGCATTAAACGAGCCTGTTTGTAGATTACACGTAGGGTGTGGCAATATGCTTAGTTACGGCTTCGTATAGTAATTGGGCTTGCTGTGTGCTAGTTGGTTTAGGACATAATTGACGAAGACACAAAGTAACTGTTATGGGCAAGCGTGACGCTTAACATCAAGTGAGTGACTAGCTCGTCTCGTCACCGAGTAAAAAAAAAACAAAAAACTACTACTAGTAGTAATTTACTAGTAGTAACTATGATAACTGACCTAGTTTTGACACATTTTGTTTTAATAAAACGGGAATACTAACGTTAAATTAAGTCGGTTATTCCGACTATAGTTCCGATCACATTCGGTGACCTATATCAAGGAATGCTAAGCGTGACGCGCGCGACCTCGTCTTGCCTTTCACTGTAGTCGGAATAACCGTCTCAATTTAACGTGAGTATTCCCGTTTTATTAAAACAAAATGAGATTTAACATCTAATATCTCACGGTGAAGAGCGCAGTGTATTGCCGATCATGGTTTTGAACTGTTGAAATTCAAAATTCTGGGTGGCACTGAATTGTTATGGGCAGGCGCGAAGCTTAACATCAGGTGAGCGACCTGCTCGTCTCAACACAAAGTACCATAAAAAAAAGACACTTCATCATTATCAACCATATTCTACCAACTACTGAGGGCATGTCTTCCGGGCCTATGCCAGTCTTGTCGACTGCTTGCGATTGGATTAGGCGGCTCAAAACCCATTCAAGCAATTTACGTCTATGATTGGCGATCCAATTGGCAAGTTAATGCTAATATGCGCGTAATATTTTCGTGAGGTAGGTACGTTATAATACTACGCTGCTACGCTTATCTCATTTGACTCATTTTTACAATGTCCGAGACCAATGCTTGCAAAGTTCTCGCGGCATCGCACGGACTTGGCCAGGATACCTTGTCACGTGCCGTCATGTCGTGGATCCATACGAAATTTACGGATTCTATAGATTATAATGCTTGTCCATTCAGACTAGCACCGTCCCAGGCGACAACCATGCGCAACTCTATAAAAAAATGTTCCTGCCTTTTTTATCCTCGCGTTACGACAAAGTTAGCTCTGGCTCTGGCAACTTCTGCTTCCTTCTATAAAGAAAGTGGACACTATCGCAGCTCGCAAGCTAGGCCTACTGAAAGTGGGAATCGTGACACATTTACAATGTCAGGGTAATGGCCACTCTTCAGTCTTGCATCATTTAGCTCTCGTGTAGACGCACCTAATTTCCTCGGCGGTTCCGTCACTTAGATTTGGCTGCGGCTATTAGCGTCCACGGCTATTGGAATTTACTCACAGGTCCTGCTGCCGTATTCTCAGCTCAAACGGAAAAGTTTCGATTCGAGATTTACACTCTCCGTCTGCGTCAACTACAAGTGGGATGATAGAGACAGAAAGTGTACATTTCGAATCGAATCCTTTCCGATTGGCTTCAGAATACGATCACTGATTCTGTTTCCTGTTTTGATTTTTTGAAAAAGTTAGGCATTACTGTTTGTTTCATTCACTGTAATAGAATGTATGTTTAGCTAATACATTTATGCAAGGATTCCGGTGGGGGATTTTCCGGTGGATGCAAGTGGCTAGTTGTCGGTCGGTGTGGCGGTCTTAGGGGTAGGCCTTTGTTCAGCAGCGGACGTCTTTCGATTGATGATGATGATGATGAATAAATTTGTTCAGGAATGCCTACATATTTTGAATAGGACTTTGGCGTCAACGCGAAAAAAAAATCATGCCCCACTCTGTATTATTTTCGAAAACATGTGTCCTTTCGGTGTGTTAATTTATAATAATAATAATGGTGGATTATTATTCATTATGAGTACCGTTAACTATAGATAAGTGTAGACTTAGACTATGAGTACTACTTGTTTTTATAGTTGCATAATATTGCGCTTAACTTGAACTATTACATAATATTGACAATGGCTACTTATTAATAATTATACTTATTCATTAAACAATAATGTCTCTCAGTAATTTTAAATAAATAAAAATGTTGATTGTGCGAGTGAGAGAGCTTGTACGGTAACGCTTCTTCGACTGTCGTCAACCAGACACTTTGTGCTCAACCAAATTCATGCACAACATAAATCATAACATTTGCATTACTATCATAACGTGTTTTATGCCTCATGATAAATGTTATAAAATCAAACGTGTTGTAAATAAACAAGCGCCCCCTGGTGGGACGCGCGAGTGACAAATGCGCGGTCCGTGCGCTGGCGCAGCTAAATAATACGTGTCGGCTGTGAATCTTGTCCTTTCTAGAAATACAATTGAATATTGAGCGCGGTCTTTACAATTGATATCAACATAGGAGGTTTACATTACGCAAATTATCAAATGCGAATATTTCCAGCTCTATCTTTCTGTTTGTCGCCTTATTACGCCGTAATGGCAGAATAAATCTTGATGAAATTAGATTTATTAGTGGGAGAAGACGGACGGAAATAGATAGTAATTCGAAAACTATCCAGAAACCTTTGTGTTGTCGCATAAATAAAATAAATATCTGGGACATTTTTGCACACACGGTCATCTGACCCCAAACTAAGCAAAGCTTGTAATAAAGAGACTGATATACTTACATATATATATTTTTTAAATACATACTTATATAGATATTAACACCCAGACATAGAACAAACACAAATGTTCATCACATGAATGTTTGTTCTAGATGGGAATCGAACCCACGCCCCCAAACACAGAAGGTAGGTTCACTACCAACTGAGCCACCGGGTCAGTCAAAAACTTCACTGATCATTTATGGGGAAAAAAACAATTGACCCCTGAGTTACGGTTTTGCAAATCTTATAAGTAATCTATTATCAAGCTTTGTTGTACTCTGGAGTTTGGCAAACTACACCAGCATCTGGATTCATCAAAGATCGGGGATCCCCACTTTTATGAATCTCGAAAGTTTCAGAATTCTACTTATAAATTAAAGGTTATTTATAATGCCAACGAGCAGACATCCCTAACGTGTTTGATGCGACATACCGATCCTCCCTACACTCTTACATGCACTCATTACGTCACGAGTCTATATAAAAACACCCTTCTTGGATCCAGTTTCAGCAAAGTGAAGCCACGCGAGCTGGCTGCGTCTGTAACTGCATCTTTTGAAAAACGTCTAACAAGATCTTCTAGTTGAGATTCAATCTAGATATCAATTTTAAATCCTTGCTCGCAATTATCATATTCATATTATAAATGCGAAAATAACTATGGAAGTGAGTGTCTTTGTTCCCCTGTGAATATCCTAACAATCTGTTCGAACATCGAACTGGATGAATTTTAGAGGTATATTTTTTTTTATTTTTTCGCGGTGACGAGACGAGTAAGTTCCTGAAGACTCTCACCTGATGTTAAGCGTCACGCTTGCCCATAACAGTTCAGTGCCACCCAGAATTTAGAACTTCAAAAGTTCAAAACTATGAGCGGCAATGCACTGCGCTCGTCACCCTGAGATGTTAGATGTAAAATCTCTGTATGCCCAGTAATTACGCTGGAAACATTGCCCTTCAATCCGGAACACAGTAATGCTTGCACACTACTGCTTGGCGGTTGAATAACTGGCAAAGGTATAACTTACAAAGCACTACTACTACTACTACTACTAAGCTTACTTGCAAAGGTATAAGGTACAACTTTATCTCAAACAAATATATGCTACAGGGTAGCGAGAAAAAAGCAGGGTGCATCTCGTATGGTATGAAGTAAACCATACAAGCATGTTGTATTATAGCTTCATGATTTTAAATGTTGTCGATTCTATAATCCCCAAACTTAGGAGGATTGATGAAATAGTCCTTGACCTTAGAATACATAATAGTACAAGCATTTGGCGAAGGTTTTAACTAATAAGTAAAATATAATATTCGCATTAACTCAGATGTCACAATTGGGAGAAAAAAGGAAACCACGAATTACTTTGGCATCCAAGTTGGTACGCCACTTGTTAAGTACGAGTAGGTACTACACTAGTTTTAAGTCGTTTTTTGTCTCATGTATTAAAAAAAATATAATTATAATTTATTTCTTGACCAAATTTACATATTAATCTATTTTATTATATTTATATATACATTGTATTTCATGCATGCATAGTATAAAAAAAATACAGAATTTAATTTAATTAAAGTTTTAAACATGGTAGCCTAGTTAGCTAGAATCTATATCTATGATAGATAGTTTGTGAGAGATTTCTGGTGAGAACAATAACAACTTGTCTATCTATCTACGGTTCAAGAAACTAATAACTTGCAGATTCACTCCAATCTTGCTTCTGAGATCAAGTACATAATAAAATAGCAGGAACTCAAGGATACTAACGCCACACTACGCTATAACATCGCCCCACCCGTGGAGGCATGGGGTGCAGTTCTTAAAATAAACATCATGCACGAGTCTATGCATCTGCTATCTGCATCATAAACTTATACCATCATAGGTTAGGATGCAACGTTCCTCCTCATAGCTACGAAGTCTTCTTTTATAGCCTCAGAAAAATGCTTTATAATATTAAGCAAGTGACAAGTTTTTTCTCCTGGTGCATACTATTCCATATTGCCTACTTCAGAATATGTAGTTATATATTGTATAGCTATCGCTAAATAAAAGGATACTGACGAAATGCGTCAAGGATATTTTTTGTCACTTTCTTGTTGTTTAAATTCTAGTTTTGTCAGTTTCGCGATTCAGCAACTAATTCAATTCGACGTAGTTACTATCATTATATTACTCTACCAGTCATATAATATTATCATAATGTCAGTCATTTTGTAACAAAACATGATAACCACTTAGAAGCTTCCAGTAAAACTTTCAACACTTTACTATAGCATGTCTTGGACAGTGACTGCACATTTTGAGTTTCAAATCAATAATTTTAGCCACTGTGTAAGCCTCAGTCATAGTCCACAATGACTGTGATTTGTTTTTAGTTTTTTTGAAATGTAATAGGTGACAAACAAGCGACGGGCCTCCTGATGGTAAGTGGTCACCGCCGCCTATGGACACCTCCAATACCAGGGGCATTGTCAGTGCGTTGCCTACCTTTGAGGATTCTATTCACACTTCGTTTGAAGCAGTACTATTCATTACTTGAAAAAATTACAAACTTGACACTGGATAAATACACTGTGTTGAACCAAAATAACAGTTAAAAAAACCGCACGTTCGACGAGGACCTCATAAACGACGACAATTATAATGACGGTCTACAGACCATAATATATAATAATAACGTCATTATGATTGTCCTGAATGAGATCGCCTATAAAAAGGGCGTATCGCTCACTCGGTTGAAGGATGATGCTAGGGGTGTAGTTCTTTTTATAGCCGAGCACGGGGCAAAGCATCTGCCATTATAAATAGCGCCCTCAGTAGTATCAAGGACGAATGTGTTTACGTAGTGATTTGTTCGGTAACTTGAGGCTTGCGCCTGTGCATCTTTAGAACCCCATGCGATATTTACCAGCAACTTCTTTTGGACTTTGTCAGTAAGTATCATCATTATCATCACCTACAGTATTTTTTAACCTGCGCTGGGTTTAGGCCTCTCTCATGCTGTGCCGTCTGCCTCGGCCTAGGTTCGACCCGCGATTTTTAAAATATCGTAAACCAGTCTCGCTGCCGGACAACCAACGCTACACTGAAAATATTTTTTTATTCTTGCAAGTCTCGGAAAAATGACAAGGATTTAATTGTAAATAGTATGTATATTTTATTTTTACTAATGATTTCTATAAAAACTCAATCTATCTTCTAACTGCTCCAATAGCTTGCTCATCACTTTTATCTTTTGAGATGAGTTCGTTCGTTAGACTTAGTTCGTAGAAAACTATATAGTATTTATAATTAATCATGCTTATTTCAACGAGCTCCTTATCTACCTTTCCTCAAAAGCGGAGATTGAATATTCATTATTTATATTACAACTTCCTCCGACCCCCGAATCGATACGAACATTTGGCTTTCAGTTTTTGCCCGACAAATTCCTATAAAATGTTTATCGCCTGCCTGGTGCCACATGTGGCCCTCTTCACTGGGAGATCGGTCTAAAATCTCCAGATTGCCACCCCGGGCAAAAAATAAATAAATCCATAAGCAGCCACAAAAACTCTCCCGAATCCTTCACTAGATTACAGATCCCCTTGAAATCTTCGTTATCGAACGAAACTTTTTCACTGAAGATTTTTACTACACATTCGTTTGTGTGCGTGTGCATTTCTAATTGAATTTGGTCTTGTCTTTGTGCGTGTGATTTTTAATTACTCGATGTGTGTTGTGGTTATTTGCATGTGTTAGTGAGGGCGGGGGTGGCGCAGGCGCAGCCGACCCGCGGGTTATCATTTCCTGTTCTTATTTTAAATTTACAACGTAATTTTTTGCTTAAGTCGGGGTGGCGAGGCTGAAACGGTGTTATGATTTGTGTTTTAGAGCACGATGTTAAGCTGGAACTCTGTAAAATTTATACAATTAGAATATGTAGAATTCGTTGGTGTAGGGCCGCGTTCAGAAAGGACGTCCGACGTCGCTCCATGACATTTGCAGCATACTTGTAATTTGTAATGTCAAGGAGCGTCGTCGGACGATCTTACTGAACACGGTCCAGCAGCTATAAAAATAAGTTTTTAAGTTTTGATAATTTGAGATCCAGTCATATTGTATGTTTTGTTTGCGTCATTTTGTTTCGAACGTTTTCTCAGTCAAGGCAAAGGCTTTGTGCGGAGTCTTCCTGCTTCCTTCTAGTCTTTCTTCGGAGCCGTTGTATAATAATTGAGAACAATTAGGAATCTGTACGATAAATATGTTGAATCGTAACTAATCGTAACTAATATTATAATTCAGAGGAATATAGCCGCAGTCGTATCAGGACCAATACAGTTTTGAGGTATAAAAATGAATACGTTCGTCTCCAGGAAAATTTCGTTTGCGTGATTCAGAACTCCCTACATTAAAACTGGCAGTCCATACAAAACGTCCAGAAATGCACAAAAATAGATGAACGCCATCTAGCGAACTATACGAAGTTGCTCTGTCTTTCTCTGTCTTGATGTTTGTCGCGTTATCACGGCTAAACGGCTGAGCGCATCTATAAAACATTTGATAAGAAGTTACTGTATATCACAAAGACGGACATAGGATATTTTTTGTATGTCCACGCGAACGAAGTCGCAGGTAACAACTAGTTTGAAATAAATCTTTTAACTATATATCAAATGGGCCCTACATTCATAGAGATAATTCTGTGGTAAGTGTTTATAACCTATTGGTTCCCTGGTAGCCTTTGCTATCTTTCACTTGTCGCATTTAATTCGCGTCATAGTTGCACCTTGCGATTTGGGCGCTAAAAATCAGTAAGACAAGAATATATTTATTGCCAAAAACAAAATAAAAAAATTGACACGGAAGCACAACCAAAACCAAGTTTGGCAATGGGGTACGCTCAGCGATGTGCTGCGTGTTCCCCAAGGGTCACGCAGGGCTGGTTTTCGGCATACACCCAACATTGATTTATGGACACAGGTTTAGATTAAGCCCTAGTATGTCCCATACCACAGGCTACTGGGACCCTGATACCACTGAAATGCGTGCACTTGACCTGACCTAACGGTACAAATTATCTTGGCGCCATCTGTTTTTCTGATCGTTTTTCGATAACCTATTTTCAATGTGAGTTCAATCGTTTCGACGGTACATTTGGATATCTTTAGTAGGTATGTGTATTTAAAATATAACTCGTTTAGTAATTAACTTATTATTTGTGTATTATATTCTAAAATATTTGTTGTATTTTTTTGCAAGGTGTGCTTAATGAAAACATGTAACTTATTCTTAAGTTTATAATAAACTTCACCATGGGCGTACCTACGGTGGGGCAAGGTGGGGCATCTGCCCCAACTTGGTCCTTGACTCGAAGCAAAAAATGTAGGTTTTTTAAGTAACAAAATGAGTTATTCATTAATTGACAATATTGAAAGGTCATTCAGTACTTCAATAAGCTATTATGGAAAAAAATATTGTTTTCTGGAAGCACAACATAAAATTAAAATATTTTTTTTTGCTATTAAAAGAATTCTCGCAGGTTATTATTGAATAAGCTAAGTAAATAAAATCATTTTTAAATTCCTACTACTTATCGAGTACAGCTACTTCTGCCACACCCTTAAAAAAATCCTGGGTACGCCCATGTACCTCACCCTCTGACGGATGCTTCATCATCATCATCATCGCTAGCTTATTCAGCCCACTGCAGAGCATAAGCCTCTTCGCTCTTTCGAAAATCTTCCGTGTTTTTTGCCAATCTCGCTAAGTTTTTTTTTTTACACGACATGCTATCTCATGCATTTGATGATGTATGACATTGTTTTTATTATTAGTAATTGATTAGAAATTGTTGACATTTTATGTAGTATTGTGATTTAAATTATTGACATTTTATGAATTTATTTTAATTTTAGTTTTTATATTGATATAGTTTTAATTTCATAATTTGTGAGGTAAATGTAAGTGACTTGTTTCGTTTTTATCACAATAATTAAATAAATTTCTTTCTTCATCTTTCCGGTCTACAAAAACCATCACTAGTAACGGTAACAAATACAATAAGGTAGGTACATATAACCATATATTCGTGATTACGAATATTTTGATCTGACAATCAACACAACTCCCAACACTCCCAAACAAACCTAAGTACGACTTACAAAAACAAACCAGTAGAATTTCATCTGAAGGATCCTTAAGTCGTTTCCTATCCTCAAAACAATGGCTCAACTCCAAACATACCAAAATCCTTTGATCACAGCCTGATCACGACACTCCTTGGAAATATTAATGAGTTACACGTAAAGAGCTTAGGCATTTCGTCTACTGATAAGAAAAGATTGGGCAAGGTATTGTTGTAGATTTATTAAGAAGGTTAGTGGAAAGGAGAATGGGTAAAATAATTAAAAGTAGGCAGGTTACTTGGTATTTGGTACGTTATCTATCCTGTCTAACAATACCAGGCTCGACTTAGGTAAGAATAAGAAGGTATGTGAAGATAAGTATTTGATACCACAGAATAAAATAACAATAATGACTTTCACACTCACTTTTTACTGTGTGAATTCCCTGTGTCGAGGATGCCTTGGAACACAAATAAAAACAAGGACAAGTGACATTCATTCCCCGAGCAGATATTTAATATCCTGTTCATAAAGCAGGCGTTCTAACGTTGAGCCAAACTGATCGTCCAATAATAGTACATTTACCTCGGGATTCTGAAACGTTTGTTAACTTTGACAACAGATTAATTCTAATGCTGCCTTTGTCTCACACTAAGCAAATGACAAAGACAGCAATAGACTTAACTGTTGCCAAGTTAACAATCGTTACAGAATCCCGAGGCAAGGGCCTCACTTATAAACGTTGCTTAAATTTAATCAATTAAAATGATCCGTCTCGTTTTCGCGCGTGATATTTTACGTCAGCAACAAGTTGACAAAACATTTTAAGCATTGATTTACTTAAATAACGTTTATAAGTGAGGCCCTAAGTATCTAATAAGTACAGGAGACTCGCTCCAAGATGACAATTAAATAAATGTACTCTCGCTACGTCGTAATAAAGCTAACTTTAGTAAGCACATCATTTTATTAAGCGAAACTACTCGAGATAAATACGTGAAAGTGCGCAATGCATGCGAAAAGGCGTAAGCAAACGGTCTGTCACTTTCGCACTCGTAAGGTTAAGTTATGCAAGAACTGTCCCCATCTGCAGGTTTTAAGACTAAATTTCGAGATAGGACCAAAAAGTTAAGTAATATTTACCTTTAGACCCAACAAACTGGAAGTTAAAGAAAAAAAGGATGGCATACTAGAATAATCTAATAATCAAGGAATTAATTAACAGTACATTACAAACGAATTTTAACTCTATGAACTCTATCGCTTAGCGAAAAATAACTGTGCCCAGCAGGGCGATAAAATCTTTTTTTCTGCAAGAACAGGACACGGCTACAATTATGTATACGTTTGTCTCATTTTTCACGACATAAAGAGTGAAGATTTTGTCGCTGTGCGCAGCTAGTCCTGCAGGTGCTGACAACGACGAGTTAAGGATTTTAAATGTAATTTTGCCTCATCATCATCATTATCATCTCAGCCACAAGACGTCCGCTGCTGGACATAGGCCTCCCCCTTAGATTTCCACGAAGAGCGGATGGATGCGGCCCGCATCCAGAGCCTAATTTTGCCTAAATACCATTTACCTAGTAACGCGTCTAACACCTAAGATACAGAATAAATCATAATACCCACTTCGTCAATCGCCTATTAACTATTCTGTGGTATCACACAAGTCTGATTTGTTTACTCGTCGGCTCCTCAAAGCCACAATCAGCTGCAAGCCGTCCTCTTTATTACCCAGCCAACTGTGCAACACTTTGGATCTACGGTATACCGGGCACGGATTTAAGAATTCATTTTAGGGGCGCAGAGAATTGCGAATTTTTGCTTTGCTACATAATAATAATAAAAATAAATATCTGGGACATTTTTGCACACACGGTCATCTGACCCCAAACTAAGCAAAGCTTGTAATATGGCTGCCAGAGACTGATATACGTACATAGATATTTTTAAATACATACTTATATAGATATTAACGCCCAGACATAGAACAAACACAAATATTCATCACATGAATGTTTGTCCTAGATGGGAATCGAACCCACACCCCCAAACACAGAAGGTAGGTTCACTACCAACTGAGCCACCGGGGCATAGGAGAGAAAGTTTGTTTTTAGCGGTATTAATGACGACTCTTCAATAACATTTTGTAAATATGTATACCTATATTTACACATAAAATTAAAAAAAAATGTGGTCTAAAAATTATCGCCACCCTCTTCGCATATATTAATTTAAATGAATTGGAGATAACTTTAGTGTTGTCAGATTCGTTAAGTTTTTGGAGAATGTTACAAAAGATTTGACGTCAATGTCTTGACTTCAATTTGTTCAAACGTCCTTTGAGTCAATTAAAATAGACCTACGTAATCCTATGCCAATTTCATACATTAAAAGCCGTGACTCAAGAAGAAGCAATTACGCCTGAACCCCCCTGAATACGCTCCTGCTCTACGTACGTTTACGCGTGTTGTTATCAATTTCAGTAATTTATCACCCAGTTGAGAAGTGAAGAGTTTCTCTCGGCACATCAAGGATGCTACGATCTGATGATTCGTGGAAATGTTTTTCAGGTTTTATCATAAGAATAATAAATAATCCTACGTTTTTATTGTTTGTTATTTGTGAGCACTATTTGCGTTGGGCATCAAGTTACGTTCTGAATGTGAAGGCAGGTTATTCTAAAATATAGAAGCAGATACGTCAAAGGTGCAACGTTCCGCTCAGCGAGCGAAATTCAAATTTTCCTGCGTTTTTTGTCAATTACAGCTTAATTACTCATCGTAGATTCATGAAAACTAATTTTGCGATAATAAATAGACTGTTTCAAAAAATTACACCAATCAAAAATTCAAATTGAAAGCTAGTATAAGTACATTTCTCACTAAACCAAAAACCAAGATGAAAATCAGCTTATTGAGATTTGTAGCTAAACCAATGTTATATAAGTGATCATTTTACACGTAATTTCTTAAAACAACTTATTTATTGGCGCAAAATTGGTTTCAATAAATCCACGATGAGAAATTAAGCTGTAATTGACAAAAAACGCAAGAAAATTTGAATTTCGCGCGATGACCGAAACGTTGCACCCAAAGACATAAAGGGGTAGACACCTAATCAGCAAATCAAACTATCTTGAAATAAAGTACACCAGATTGACGTACCTGTCAAATCAAATTAAGAGCTCCATACAGTTGTCATTCTCATCTCATACTGATAAAATCTCATAATAATGAGACAAAAAATGGTAAACTATACAAAAATATCATGCCAAAATTACAAGGATTCACAGGAATCAAAGAACACCACTGCCACATCCATCTTTAAGTCCTGAAATATACTTTAATAGGATATAAAATTATTGAATAATGTAAACAGAATAGTCGCTATGACAACGTTTAGGGATGTCAATCGAATTTCGGTTAGTCCACAAATCGATTATTAAATGAAAAATATTTTTTTGATATATCATGATTGAGGATTGTTTCTTGTACTGTAAAGAAGACCGGCGACGGTCATTGACGCAGCCCTTTGATAATTTTATTCGTCGATTAGCAATTGACAATCACTTCAATCGGATTAAAACACGATTAATTGGCTGCATCATCATTATCAGCCAAATAAGACATCCACTGCTAGACAAAGGCATCCCCTTAGAAAGGTACGATCAAACACGTAAATATTGAGAATACTCCATCGCCTCTAGTTTTTTTTTTAAGAGTCTGAACGATAAGGAATTCACGTGGAATTTATTTGACTATATACTTTATCCAAAAATAATCAACGGTTTAATCGAAGTTCGTTTTTTTTTGTCCGATTGAAAAATCTAATATGAGATCGGTTCGAATCGGTTCGTATACGATTTTTTTCTGCAAGAATTGATATCCCTAAGACAAAATGAACTGTAGTATTGCCAGATATTTTTGTAATTTCCCAACTTTGTTTAGGTTTCCTAGAGACTCAGATATATGTAGCTGATCTTTTGATAAAAATAGTTCGGCAAAATAGAGATGAATATTGGCGGGAACCTATTAAGGTTTCCACCAATATTAATTTGCTTATAATACATAATTTTCATAATTTTGCCTAAAAAACGTGTCGGCGCATAATTATCAACAACAAATAGAAATGTTTCACCAATCCCTATCCAACAACTTAACTTAAAACCCTACGGAAGCCTACAACGAGCGTGTCACGATATGACACAATTGTATTGCAATTTTATTAGAAATAAAATTTTGTACCTTCCTAAGAATGTAAGAATGTAAATTTGTCTAGTGTGGTTGTGGGTTTTTGGGTCTGCAAGTAATATGCACATTCTCTTAGGTTTTCACCGTCACATGCGTGTTACTTGAGGTTGCAGAATAGTCAGGCAGTTTCAAAAAAGAAAAATCCGCTAATAAGCGAAAGTTGCGTATGCGTTTATTTGCAAATTTAGAGGATTCCATTTCCATCGTAATAAATTGAAAATAAAAACTTAACATTATTTAACTTAACAATAATGTGGATGATAAAAAAAAAAGTATAAGAGCCTATTTAAGAACCACTGTGATACAACCTAAATCACTCCAATTAAAATTTATTTACCCGACCAAATAGGGTAATCACTTTTTAATGGAAAGCCTCAAATGTCATGACAAAAAAGACTGTCAAAAATTATAAGCCATTTCAAAATCGTGTTTGTATGGAGACTATCCTTCTGGACCTTATTTATAAGGAGAATTCTGTGGTTGCACCTTATGATCGTGATTTGAAATGAGTATTGTACCCGCTCAAAGTTATAAGGTTTAAAGTTGAAAATCGCATATCATAAATCTTTATGAAAAAAAGGGGAAATTGTAGTTTTCATTGCTTTTTGCCGATTATCGGAAATATACAAAACAAATAAAAAAACTACCCGGTTCGCTGTATAAACTACTAGCCTGGATATTTAGTTTGTAAAAGAAAATTTGTAGTTACCGCTGAAAATTTAGAGCATTTGATTTCAGAATGGTTTTTCAGGGGGTTATTTTGCGATTTTTTATTTTGTAACTAAGACAGATTTTCGAGATTTTATTCGGTTAAACGTATTTTTAGTTTTATTTTACACGTGCAGTATTTTTTGCTCCTGATTATTTAATCTCGTCTAGTCGTTTTTGAGTTTTAGCGAGACTAACGAACAACGATTCCTTGTATATATATATACATAGATAAATGTTGATTGTGCGAGCGAGAGAGCGTGTATTAAGAAAACGATTAATTGACAAAGCACAGCTTTATGGACATAAGGCTGTGCTTTGTCAATCAGTCAAGAGAAATGATGATGAAAATTGGTTATACTCATATTTTCAATGTGGTCTATGATACGCTTAGTGACTATTTATGTGTAAATATATGTGTATCCAAAACGGAATTCCCAAAAGATAAACGAACAATAAATAAATATCTTGTTAGAATGTCTCTGATACGCTAATCGCAATATTGGTGGCTAGGAATAGGATTTCCCACATGAGCTGTCCATCATGCTGAAAATTGGCTTATTTGCATTCTTATATAATAAGCAGGTACGACTGTTGAATTAATAATACCTATACTATTTGGAATAAATTTCAATAATTTGTCTGGAACGACAAATTGTTCCAGCACATCGCTAAACATAGGCCTCTCCCTTAGAGCGCCATACTGAACGAATATTTACCATTTGCATCCAAACGCATTCTTTAGCCGTACAGACAAGACGCTGTAACGTATACCTACCTACATTTTTCTGTCCTAGAACATTCAATCTTTAAAATAACGCTTTTCGACTTTACTTTTTCTTTCTTCTTAAAGAAGAATCTAGCTATATATATGCCTATTTGTGGTAACTTTCAATTAGCTTTTAGTTAAAATATTAAACCTGTTACTTAAGCGCTAGCTGTTAGTTATCCTAACCCCCGAATACTGAAACGTTTGTTAACTTTGACGACAGATTAACTCTATTGCTGCCTTTGTCATTTGCTTAGTGCCAGACAAAGGCAGCATTAGAATTAATCTGTTGTTAAAGTTAACAAGCGTTTCAGTATTCGGGGGTGAGAGAATAAAATAAAATAACTGCCCGCGACTTTCACAATGTCTTCGTTCTACCTAGATGCAGCCTGGGTAAGCCACACCGGCTTACTCAGGCTGCGTCTTCCGGTTCGTAGTCGCCATTCAAGAACCTTTATTTCCCATCGATCATAGGTTATTCAAGTGATGTGGCCTGCCCATTGCCATTACAGCCTGAAAACCCTGAAAGCTAGTCGGTGAGTTTGGTTCTTCGTCGAATATCCTCGTTCCGGATTTTATCGCGCAAACAAACTCCGAGCGTAGCTCAAATATGAAATTACTTATTGTAAACTTTCAAAAATATATATAAAAAACATGTAATAGCATGTAATAAAGGAAAAATATTAAAAAAAAATAGCGTCCCGCCCCTGCTTCGTACCTAACTTTGTAGGACCACTCGCTGGGCTAATTTGAAGATTCCCTGTAACTTTAATCAAAATCGGTTCAAACATACATACATCGTTTTTTTTATTATATAAAGATTTAATTACGGGAACCAAACATGAAATCGCGATTAAAAAATCAGCTGTACCTACCATTTATTTATTTTTTCGCGATTTTTGTTTGTCCCATCGTAAAAGTTGATCAGAATGATGAGCACACGTGTTTTCGGCTCGGACACTGATGTTCGGACACTGTGTACACTCACTGTTCTCGCGCTCGCCTGTTCTCCGTTCGCTGTCGATTTTTTGACCCAAATCAAAGCGTTTATTAATTTATTTATTGAGATACGCCAACAGTGAACATATTCTACATTCTTATAATATATTTCTACGTGAGTACATGAAACTGATATGATCACCGTTTATAGGCATAAATAGTAGACAGGGAAATAAAAAAAAAGTAAACTATAATATAATCGGAATGTTAGTTAGAACATATAACATTATCTATGATAAAACATCGTAATCAAAACATTATTTATCTCTGGTTAGAGACTTTACTAGTTAGTTAAAATTAAGCGAAAAATCATCTAAACTCTCGTTCGGTGGACAGAATGAGACCCCATCGTGAGTGTGTACAGAACCGTGTGTTCGCAAGAAGTCTTGGTGAGCCTTCTCGTCGTTAATGTGTAATGGCCATATAAGTCGGTGTGGAGAAGAGTCAGAAATTAGTTCACTAAAATGGTTGACAGATAATTTAATAGTATTGTTCGTTTTTCTTTCATTGTGGTATAACAGCATCAAATCAATCAAGTTTCATCACAACAATGCAGTGGAAAGCGACGGGCGCGCCACCTAGTGGGGCGGGGCGAGTAATGACCCTAGTCCATTAACTTTAATCTTTACAAGCAGTTTAGAGTTTTACGCACTACTTTATTAAGTAATGCACATACATTACGCTGTGCTTGCTCAGAAATGGCTTAGTCCGTCTCTGAAGCTTGGGGCACGCCGTAAAACGTTGGAATGAGAGCGAGAGACAAAAAATATTTTCTATTTTGACATCGATCTATGGACTTGTTTATTCGTTGCTATTTAAGGGCATAATTTAGCGGTAAAATTTAACACAACTTAACTTATTAACTTATTTAACTTCTTAGACTTGAAATGCCATTTTATTTTAATTTTCTACTCGTCAAGTCAAAGATTTATGTACTTAGCTAAAATTAAATATATAGCTATTGGTGAAGGATACCAATAGCATTGTGGTACTTTCTTGTTCTAGTCTGGCTTGCTTCCATCCTCAACATGAAACTCTGTCGCTAAGCATCGACCGATTTGCAGCTTCACTTGAGACCAAGTTCTCATTCCAGGCTAGGTGTGCTACTGTCTTTCCTGGCTGGCACCGACTTCAAGAATAACTGCAAATAAACTATATAAATTGTAAATATATAAAAATGAACTCCTATTTTTCCTGGTCACGCTATAACTTGAGAAAGGCTGGACCGTTTTTGATGATTTCTTTTTTGTTGTGTTCGTAATTGTGAGGACAATGTTGTTATGAAGAGCTTAGCGAGGCCGAAGGCTGAGCTTCGCGAGCATCAGCTAGTAGGTATATAAGTACCAATAAGTTCATTAGATAAGATAAGATTGTCATCTAATGCTTTTCGCTTTGAAGTAATTAAAATATTATTTTCTTTATATTTAAAATCCTTTTTACATAATAAAAAAAAAACCGGTCTTATTGTTCACCTCCATTTGAGAAGTATTGGGACTAAATTTCACGTAGCTATCTTAAGCGGTGTGGTCTGTACGTTGATTCCTAGAAAAAGGCTTGTTCTTTTATTGATCGAGCGAATCGAAGGTCTCAGAGTTTACTTGGACGAATCGGTATTTGTTTGTATGTTTGTGTGTATATTTTTCCGATGATAACTTGCGAACCGTTGATCCGATCTTCATGAAATTTTGTAGGCAAGTAATTCATTTCAATACAATTTTTAAGTTCAAATATGAGCTGAATCGGTCCAGGGGTTGTGAAGATATAGGGGGCGCGAGGTCTCAGTTTGCCGCGAACTTCTAGTACTAGTATAATGATATAAATTAGCTTTTTACTTGTAATCAGTGTCGACTGCTCATATCAGCATTCGGCACACCTTGGTGTCCCATCCTATTTGTTGATTTACGCATCTTCTTTGCGTATTATTTAATCTGTCGCACAAAATTAAATACTTATTACAAACAGCAAGTTGCCCCTAAATTCATTGAGCTATCAAAACCGTAATTACAGTTCGAGAATGGGCTATTGTGCGTCTATCGACTAAGTATTGGGTGCTAATTAAAAACCATCGATAAATCTTCCCCCGTGCGAAACGAAGTGTGGTGCATCCATAATGTTGATAGGTGAGTAATTACGGATGACCCTCAAATTATCTGCGGGATGCTGTGGGGTTGTTATTGAGAGCTTATTGTTGTAGCGATTTTTGCTTTTGATTGGAAGCGCTCGTGATGATTTTCCTCTCTCTCGTGAAGTCCTGCCGCGAGTTTTTGGCCCAGTAGGTTTGATTTGACAATTGTCTTGCTGTCGCTCTGTTCTTCGTGCGTGTAATAGAGAAAGTTAGTAAATATACCTAATTTTTTGGATGAATTTAGCGTTTCGGGGGAATATTCTTATCACTCCCTGAATCATAAAAATATTGTTTTTGGTGTCACTGGCTTGGATAAATAATAATCTTCGTTGATAGGTTTTGTCTTATCAAAATACTAGCTGTTACCCACGACTTCTTTCGCGTAGCCAACAAAAAAACCTATATCCGTCTCCGACCCAAACCACATCTATGCAAATTTCGGGTAAATCCGTTTAGCCATTTAGCCGTCGTATTACGACAAACACCCAAACAGAGAGACAGACTCGGTCTCTCTGGCTGGGTTTTTGTCGCATTTTGAGTTACTTTCGCATTTATAATACTAGTTAGGATATTTTTGATATTATAATAAAAAGTACTTTTACTTCTACAGAAGGTAATATAAGAACACACAAACAAACATATGTATGTACTTACATAATTTTGCACTTAAAAACTGACATACACCTCAAAATCAGTCATTGCCTTCGTTCTTCGGCAGTCGGGAAAAAATACATAAGTAAACAGATCATAATTATTTGTGTAACTTTATGTCTTTTTACCGTGGTTAAGTATTGTCTGGATAAAGATATTAGTCACAACTGATTAAGATTGTGGCCTGCCTACATTGCCTACTGCATTATAAGTTATCGTTACTTACATGAAATTGGTTAAAAGAATGTTAATTACTAAAGTCCTTATATTTTAAAGATAATGTGCTTATTTGAAATGGTTGCTACTGCAATGTCTTTGTTACGATTACGGTACCTATTTCATTATTATCATCATCATCATCATCATCATCATCATCAGTCTGAAGACGTCCACTGTTGAACAAAGGTCACTTACTGCGCCGCACTGAACGACTATCAGCCATTTGCATCCACCGGCTGCTCGCCACTTCCACAATGTCATCGGCCCAAGTAGTTGGTCGCCTAATTAGTAATTACAAGTATCGAGTTCGAATTTTTTCATCGGTTACTTCTTATGTCACAATGTTCTTCGCGTACCTTCACTTCGTACACAATGTAATCGTTTCGTTTAATTGGTGGATAGTGCTGTGGGTGGCATAGTTAATAATTAATCTTTAGTTCTTTAGTTTTAGTTAATATACACTATGTCACTGTTTATTGTCCCAAATAAATAAAATGTAGAACCAGGTGGCTCATAGGGGTCATCACCTCCCCAGGGCCTGGATCAACCAGAAGTTTTTTAGAAGTACTGGTCTAATTTTGACATTTCTTTGCTCAATACAGCATTAATACTGCGGGGAACAGCTAGTTTTAAAGTTTTTTAATATAGTTTTGTCTCCGAGGTATTTCAATAGGGAACTGCTACGGCCCAAACCACGGCTTGTGGTTCTGGGAAATCTGATTTGCCCTGCCACCCCAGTAGGCCTAGCACTGGCACCGTGATAAAATTTTGTCCACCTTTTTTATCCCGCGAGAAAGAGACGGATGTATCCATATTCTAGCTTTGTAACGTTGACACGAAGACAAAACGGGTGGACATAGCTTTATCCCAGCGCCCGTGTTAGGCCTGCAGAAGGGGTGTGCCCTAGGGCACTGTAAGTTGATCTTGTTGTAGGAGGCTTATTTGGCTGGATAAAAGTGTGTGTTCCCGATTTGAAGGCAGGATCTGCACTTATTTGTACAACTCAGTGCTTACTTCTTTTCAAAACTGCATATCAGTTTTAATTGTTCACACCCAGACATTCACTCCAAAACGTGGTACCCCGAAGAGATTTCGTTTATTGCTTCCACATGTTAAATAAAAACTATAAGCCCCGTTCCGACGCAGTATTGTTTCACAAATTCACAGAAATATGCCCAATTACGGTCCCGTATCTATTCACTTCCTTTACGATAATAAAGATTCTTTTTCTATTGTTTGCACTCACTAAAATAATATTTTAATCGTCATTTCAAAGATATTTTTTGCGTGTATTACTGGGTCTTGGCTCTCCATTGTTAATATTTATTGCACTTCGATGTTATTATGCTGGGATAACAAACGTCGGTGATAGCAGACGGTCGGAATTAGGTAGATATTGACTTGTAAATGTTATTATTTAGAAATTGTTCTGTACCCAATTGCCTTAATGTACCTGCGGATTTGGGATTGGGATGCGGACCAGCGAGAGAAAATACGAGGAAACTTTTTATTTTATTTATTACGGCGATGAGCAGAAACAAATGTTTAATTCTCATTATCATCATCATCATCAGCCATAAGACGTCCACTGCTGAACATAGGCCTCCGCCTTAGAGCGCCACACCGACCGAAAACGGGCCACTTGCATCCACCGGTTGCCCGCGACTTTCACAATGTCGTCGGTCCACCTAGTGGGAGGCCTACCTACGCTGCGTCTTCAGGTTCGTGGCTTTCTTCCCCATCGGTTATCGGTTCCTCGAGTGATATGGCCTACCCATTGCCACTTCAGCTTGCAAACTCTGTAAGCGAATAGTTTAATTTTAAATGTCTTAAATTCATCTCTATATATCTATACATAAAAGAACAAGCCCTTTTCTAGGAATCAACGCACATACTAAATTATAGAGAAGTCAAATTTGATCCCAATACTCCCCGAATGGTCTAGATGAACAGTGAGAACGGATTTTTTGGTACTGTACCTCCAAAGGGGTAAAATTTACCCCCAAAGTTTGTAAGGCAATAAAATCTTTTACATGCTAAGCCAATGAAACTCGGTTCGTGCACAAACCGAGTTAACCATAAAAAATAAAGAAATGCATGTCTCAGGATTTTGTAAAATCAACCCTAAAGAGGTGTAATGGGGTGTTATTTTACTGTAGCTTATGCGAGCGAAGCCGTGCGGGCAAGCATAATAATATAATATGTAGATTCAAACAAGCTTTCATTAATTTAAACAAGGGAATTAATTAAATTAATTTGTAACATGTTTAAATTAAAATGAAAATTGACGTAACGATTTTTCAATACGTAGTGTACCTAAAGAACATGTTGCACAAACATTTTCAAATAACCGTAAGTAATGTATTAATAAAAAAATTAAAATGTTAATTGTGCGAGCAAGATAACGTGGTTGGCCTCGACCGCCGCCTAACAAAGAAGAAGAAGAACACAGAGAGAGAAAAATATATTTTCCTATTAAAAGTTATTACAGAAAAAATAACTTTCCGCGGGCAAGCTACCCAAAAAGCTAGAAATCATTAATAAATTTGTATTGGTGACCTGTATCAGCTAGGTGAAACATCTGTTTTTATATCTTGTTTTCAACAGGGATGACGTCATTTTTACCCCAAATTCCTTGAAATGACGATGGGGCGTGGGACAAACCCCGTTGCAGAAAAGTTATCAGACGAGATTGAAAAACGGGCATTTTGCGGTTTTGTGTTTATTTATCAACAAATTTATCACTTAGTAGGTATATAGTTTTATCAACTTGCACTGAACTAGAAGATAAACAATTCATAAAGATAATATAGATGAAAAGTTATTCTAATTATCAGTTTATGCCAAATTTATTGGGGAAAAACCGCTTACGACGCTAGAACGAAATTTAAATATTTATCTAAATACAGGTTGTTGGTCCAAACGGTGACGTCAATCCGAAAAATTTAGGATCTTTATACCTGAAAATACCCCATGTATGTCCTAAAATTTTTCGTAGTTTGGGAGTTTTATTTTTTTATTTTCGTAAGGGTTTTCCAAATGAACGGCTTAAAATATTCTAACTTTTTTTGGGTGGATTTTTTGATGTTTTTCGATTCTCCTTCGTCCCTCTTCGAAAAATGTATGCATGTATGTATGTTCCCTATGGACTCCAAAATGGCTGAACCTATTTTTATGAAATTGTCGGGCAATCTTCAGATTAGTCCAGGGACCCTATTCCTGTGCGCTCGAGATTATCTCGGTCACTGTCTCTCTAATTTAGAATTTAATGGGAGTGAGAGTGACCGAGATAATCTCGAGAGCACAGGAATAGGGTCCCAGCAGGTGATCCTGCGAAGGTTGGTACCCGAACAGTGCAAAGCCGGGACGGGTTACAGATAAAAAATAGAGTTCAGCAGGCTAGCATGCGCAGCGCGACAAAATCTACTCTACTCTTCATCTCGTGTAAAATGAGACAAACGTATACATAATCGTAGCCGTGTCCTGTTCTTGCAAATCCGGAATAAAATATACGTATGTATGTATACGTCTCTTGTACCGACTCTTCAACTATCTCTTAGCAACACTGCAATACCGAAACCTTTCCTGAGATGAATATTATGGCAATAGAAGGCGTAAATAATTGTCCGGAATAAAATAAACGTATGTATGTTCCTCTGTTGTATCGGCTCTCTAACTATATATATATATTACTATTAGTACTCACGGTATATTTACCACGATTTTAATTTTTGTTCAGTTCCCGATATTTTGGCATAGTTATAATAAATAAATAAATATGTGGAACATTTTTGCACACACGGTCATCTGACCCCAAACTAAAAAAAAGCTTGTAATATGGCTGCCAAAGACTGATATACGTACATAGATATTTTTAAATACATACTTATATAGATATTAACATCCAGACATCCAACAAACACAAATGTTCATCACATGAATGTTTGTCCTAGATGGGAATCGAACCCACGCCCCCAGACAGAAGGTAGGTTCACTACCAACTGAGCCACCGGGGCAGTCAATCAAGTTGCATGCGCTATGTTCACGGGTAGACCGGTGGTAAATATCCCGTGAGTGTAGTAAACCACCACGAAAGGTGGTGGGTGTTTATTAGCAATATATTTTGCTATTATATATTGCAGTATATATTAGCAATACTGCAATATTGATGAGTGAAAAAAGGACAAGAACACATCGACTATGCATTTAAAACGTTAGTAGCTGTTGAGATAAATCAAAAGCTGACCCTTTAACGATAGAATGAACCTGTCAAAATACGCTAACCCCGCCCGTATCAATCGTAGCACCCGTATGTCCAGATTTGCCCACTTTACCCTATTTGTATGGAATAATTGTGGATATCAATAACCAGATAAATTTACCCCATGCAATTTCGACAACCGCAATAATATGGTTTTAATTGATTTTATTTGTGAGATTCGGGTTTTTGACAATATTATTATAGCACCCTCTGTATTTTGAGTGAAATGTTCTGATGTTGCGTGTGGGTTTATTAATATTTCTGATACGCGGTTGTTTTTTTCTTAATGATAATGCGAAATTTGTAGGCCGTTCCCGGTATTATTAATTATATTTTCATCATATGAAGCGAGAAGCCATTTAACAAGAGAAAAGTAAAAATTATGAATTTGTCAACTCATCCCGCGGGTCCAGTTTGGAGCGGAGAGCCTAATTTATCTTGTTGGTCCCATATCCTTGGCTTTCTCGCATGTTATATGTTAGGGTATGCTAAGCCGAAAAGGGCTCATAGTACTCATCATTACGAACTACTTTTACTATGGGACCAACCCTGAAATAGAGAAAAAAATATCAGCTGTTCCATAGATAAATGTCAATGACACTCGACAAAATGTATGGAACACCTGTTTTTTTCCCCTCGATTTCAGGTTTGGTTCCATAGTAAAAGTTGTTCATAATCATGGGTACTATGGGCCCCTTTCAGCTTAGTATACCCTTTCCTTATAACCCTGTATAAACCCTGCTTGAATACTTCCTAGGAGATTTGATTACTAAGGGACTTAATTGACAGCAGCAGGCCTAGTATGCGCAAGGTGGAAAAATCTTCTCTATTATTTTTGTCGTTCAAAAACAGGACACGGCTACGATTATGTTATGTACTTAGACATATTTTCGCACGACGCAACGAGTAGAGGTTTTTTCACGGTAAACTTGGTAGGTCTACTTGACTACACACGTCTTATATATTCCATTAAAAATTAGTATAGTCTTAGCAGTAAAACTGTTGAGAATTTCGCGGCTATTTCATCTGTTTCTAAGACAATAAAATCTGTGAACATTAATCATTGATATGATTTCTCTTCGCTGCGTGCTTAGGTTTTCATTGGTTAAAACATTTCGTCGGGTTACGATTCATCCAACCTGATATGTGGCCTGGAAACGTAAATATTTGTGATACTTCTTTGTACTTTTACGATTTGTTTTTCATAAATTTTATTCTGCTCATTTAAAACAGTATCTTTCAATCATCGAAGTAAATTATAAAACAAGACGGATTCTGAGAATAGCCTTGCGTATTGTATCCACGCGTTTGCTATTTATAATTACAATTTAAAATAGATCGTTTATAAAATCTTATGTCCAAAGTTACGGCGTTTGAATATAAATTTTTTGAACAGTGAATAAAGAACAAAATCCGTTGTTCTGTAGTGTGTTGTTTATGTTCAGTAAATCAGGTAGGGAAATTTAAAATTCGAAGCGATCTCGTCTGGCGACAACCCCTGTGCCGCCGATGGGGTGGAGCGGAGCCGTCTAGCTTTATCTTCCATCCTGCTTGCTCTACGGCATTTTGGGTATCTCCGTCTCTCCTTTTATTGTCATATCAAGATTCGAACATTGCATTTTGTTTCCAATTTTCAATTTAGTTTATATCGGATGTTGGCAAGAGCAAGACGTCTGGCGTGTGGCCATACGTCAACTTACACGTGTTCAGTCGCGAATTAGCTTTTCTTTTTTTGAAGTGAGATTAAGCATTGTTTTTTTTTTGTGAATTGTTGGACTTTGACTGGATTGTTAAATGGAATTCATGGATTTCTTCAATACCCTGATGGAGGATCATCATCATACTTCCAGCCATCACGACCGGGAGCCGCCGAAAATGCCAAACTTTTTCGAAGTTGATAAGAAAAAGGTGAGTTCTTGTTTTGCAAATTTCTAGGTACCGGATTATGTTTTAGTGACATTTTCTATTTTGTAAAAGGAATAGTTTAACCTTATTGTCCTCTATTGTTTTTTTAATTTGTTTAGAGGGTTTATATTAGCGCAGCTGCGAAAATTAACTGACGACTTTTTACTGGTTATTAAATAGAAGCGTAAGCTATTTATTTCTGTTTGTTTGAGTGAAATAATTAGTCAAACTAATATGATAACATTTCAAGAAGTGTAATTAGGACATTGATATTTTCATTTATTAAGTAAATATAATTTTAATAATGATGCCATTAATTAGTGTGGTATCAAAGAGAGACAAACAATCGACAACCCACTATTATTCCGATGGTTATTAAGAAGATTAAGAAGTAATTAATCTAGTTGATAAGAGTATTTTAAACAAATATTATGATTCAGTTTAGTAATAGGTACCTACAGCTTCTACTTAAAACCTTTTTTGAGAGTAATGACAAAAATACCAATATACAAAACATAAATCAGGTACTTCTTATTTTAAGAAACTTTAATGGACTAGCAACAAGAGTCGATTTAAGAGTTTTGGCGGGAACGTGAAGTAATCATGTCGCATCATTTTATTATTTTCCAAAACTTGTGTTATTTCGAGTGTTAATGTGTAAAAACGGTGAATTTTTACCCGTTAAGTGTTCGTGAACATGCACGAGTGTTGTTGAATGGTATAATGTCGTGAAACGTGAATTTTCGTGTTGTTTTCAAAACTCCTTAGAAGGCTCTAGTAAAGTTTTCACCGCTTTACTGGGGAATGACTTGGACTTGACCGTGACTTGCTTGGCTTGACTTTGACTGTGACTAAGACTTGTTTGATAATATTTAACAAAACTTGGAAATATATAAGTATACTTGACACTGGCAAATGCATAAGACGTGCGACGCCAAAATTCTCTCAGGAGGAAGAGAAAAAAAAAAAAGAGTCGATTTCGTAATAAAACAATACGATATTAAAATTAGTAATAAAATAGAAGAATGGACAGGAAAAGATTTATTCGAATAAATTAAATCGCTTAATAAAGCCGCCGATCTGTTTATAGGGACCTTTTTATGTTGAAGTTAATTATATTTTCGATATAAAACCACGCCGCATTAATATTGGGAAGCGGACAGATTAAAAATTATGGATTTGGTATAAATTTGGATTATTTATGAGGTATTTAATGGTTGCTTATCGTATCGTTAGTATCAGATTAGATGCATTAAACTGATTTTAAGAAAACACTAGATTTTCTAGTATGTTTAAAATCCGATAACAGGTTTATTTTGTAATTAAACAAAGCCATTATGAAACCGCTATAATAATGTTTAATTAATATTTAATTAATTTCATATGAAAACTTTATTTGACGTTACCAAGTGTTGTGCTAACCCAGGGTCCGAATAAATGAATTGAATTGAATTGAAACGATAACAGGTTGAGTTATTTGTATAAAGATATAAATACTTTTTTTTAAATATAATACGTATTTTTATATTGAACCGCGTATGTTCTAAAACTGCGACTAAAACCACCAGAGGGCGGGTAGCGGCGTCCTTTTAGTAAACGTTGAGCTTTCTGTGGTTCCCAAGTAGCTTGCTAAGCGTGGGGATTATGGCATCCCCTCATCGTACACAAGCGCTCTAAACGGCAGAAGGCCATTGTCTTTTGGCTGATAATGGTGATATTTTTTTATAAGCTGTCTACGTCCATATTTCTTGAAAAATTAATTTGGTACTAGCGTGGCACGGCGATATATATTCTTCTTCTCCTAATTAAAACTATAAATCATTATATTATCCTAACTAATAATATAAATGCGAATATAGCTGTCTCTCTCTGGCTATCTGTCTCTCTGTCTGTTTGTCGCGTTATCACGACTGAACGGATCGACCTGAATTTTTGCATAGATTTAGCTTAGCGGTGGATACAAGGGCTTAGCTCCGCTATGCCACAGTCCTGCTGTGCCACGGTCAATTTATACCTACCGAAAAGTTCCGTTATGCCAACAATAGAGGGTACACTTGAAAATAAAAGTGGCACGTTGTCGGTCGGTGTCGCGCTCAAAGGCGGAGGCCTATGTTTAGCAGTGGACGTCTTCTGGCTGATGATGATGATAGCATAAGGGTTACTATTTTTTATCGGTCCACGCGAACGAATTCACAGGTAACAGCTAGTGTAGGTATATATAATAAATACCTATTTCATAATATATTTAGTTTTCAGATATCTCAAGTGTCTGTTTTATTACCCGTGACCCCATTTCACAGAAGCTCTCCATTAAAGGGGTGAATGGAAATGAAGTCCCCGATATTGTATATTATACCAGTATATTATATTGTTAACTAGCAGTGCCCTGCGGCTTACTCCGCTTTACCGTAGAATAGTAGAAATTACCGGAATTAAAAAAAAAAAAAATTGCTAAAGAGGGAAGAAGCTTATTTTCCGCAGTGGGCTGAATGAGCTGCCGCTAATGATGATGATAAAAAAATGTGTGCTATAGCTATGTTTTAATCCTAAATAGCCTATGTGTTCAAATTCTATTCAAACCCGTTCAGCCGTTACAGAATTAAACGTGGAAACACACACTTTCGCATTTATATTTATTATTAGTGTGATTGTGCGAGCGAGAGCATTATTTGTGAAAACGGCCTTAATGTCGCGGTCATGTACAAGTGGTGGAAAAACTTTACATTACGACTTTTAATTAATTGGTATACCTTAAAACTCTGCTGTGTAAGCCGTGGTAGCTCAGTGGGGGCAAGCTCGCCTCACATACGTAGGTCGAGGGATCGAACCCGGGCGGGCCCATACCAATAAGTTCCTTGGAACTTATTATATACGGTTATACCGCTGGCATTTCGGTGAAGGAAAACATCGTGAGGAACCTGCAGATTTTCGGAGAAGAAATTCGATGGCGTATGTGAATCCGCCAACCCGCACTGGTTAGGCCGATATCTCAGCAGTGGGATGTTTAAAGGCCGATGCAGAAGCAGAAGAAAACTGTGTTTATTCAGTAGCCGTCAAAATGACACAAATGGTCAGGTCAGGGGTGGTCAATCTGGTCAAGCGGGCCGCTTACGATTTTATTACGGATAACATTTTTATTAGTGGACAACGCGTGAAACCGATGATTTTTATAACTAAGCCATTATCATCATAACGATCGGATTATTCCCTTTCACCCGCGTTGATTTATAATGTGCACTATCAAAGTTAAATAATCCGATAAACTTTGATTACTTTTTAGATGACGGGTGACGTCATTTTTAGTTAAAGTAGGTACGTCCCTAAAATGCAACCCATTACATTATACACTGAATTCAGTCAAGTTGGAAATTAATCAAGGTAATAATTGGACTACTTATCAGTTTTGTTTGTAGTGGTAGGGCTCTCTTGCAGAGTCTGCCTGGGAAAGTACCACACCTTTGCCAGTTATTCAACCGCCAAGCAGTAGTGTGCAAGCATTACAGTGTTCTGGATTGAAGGGCAATGTTTCCAGAGTTATTACTGGGCATACAGAGATTACATCTTTCATCTCAGGGTGACGAGCGCAGTGCATTGCCGCGCATAGTTTTGAACTGTTGAAGTTCAAAATTCTGGGTGGCACTGAACTGTTATGGGCAAGTGTAAAGCTTAACATCAGGTGAGCGACCTGCTCGTCTCGTCACAGAGAAACCAAAAAAAAAACAAAAAAAAACAGCTTGTGGTAATTATTAGATTTAATAAAAGAACCTTGAAAAATTATGTAGGTACTGGTGGTAATTGACTGAGCGCAGTGAAGATTTCAATCTTGCGAAAGGCGTCGGCATATGTATATAAGATTGTATGTTTTTATGTATATTGCGACGAAAAACTTAATAAACCATTTATTTATGACAAAAATAAAAGAAAATACAGGTACAATATTTGAAAAAAAAAAATACAACAATAAAATTAAATAATGTAACAATGTAAAAGAAATTACTTTTGTATGTGTGCTTACAACAATTTCGCTCGGTCGCCTCAAGAGCAAAGTTCGAACAAGAGAGCATTTATAAAACAGAACATTAATTTCGATTGTTGTAAAAGTATTGCAAATAAGCTCGGAGCCGTGTCATTTGTATTTACACGTGTATTTATGTATTTATATGTGCCAACGATTGTTGGGTTCGCAAGAAATTAGCATGTCGCACACAGGCGCATGGGTCATCCCTTCGGTGTGTGTTAACCATTACAGTGTGACCACGTTTGTAGGATATGATTTCTCAGCTACAATTTTGTTTAAGAGCATTATTATTTCAGTGTTGCAATTTACTTGCTTTCTCTCTGAGAGAGATCAAGACAAGTATCAAGATCAAGGTAAAACTAATAAAAATAAAAGTAGTAGTGCTGAGAACAGCACATTTTTTTTTGCAGTCTTAATTTTGGAACGGATGTCCCGAACTGAGATCTAAAGACCTCATATCTTGACAACATCTTAAGCAATTTTGTTCATATTCAATATTATTGTTTAAAATAGAGTAATGTTTCTGTTTGAAAAAAAATACTCTGCAGCAAACTTCCTTTTTGGGTGAAATATAATGAAAACAAATATCTATGATATTGTAGAAGTTTTGTCAAGATTAGTTGAAAAAAAACCTGAACGCGGACGAATACATGTAAGTATTTGCAACATTCGGACAGATGAAAGCGAAATAATTGCCAGTTTTTGCAGAGACTTCGTTCGCTTCGCCCACTCGGTAAATTATCGAAAACTGTGTACCTATAGACAACATTTGATAACTAGCAAATTTGGCAAAATCAAAATTAATCAAAAGTACTAAATGTTTTTATCTGTGCTGCAATTGTAACAGATCAATCACATTTTGTTTTAATAAAACGGGAATACGTTCACGTTCAATTGAGTCGGTTGTTCCGACTATAGTTTTGATCACATTCGGTGACCTTTATTTATCAAGGAATACTAAGCGTGACACGCGCACGACCTCGTCTTGCAGTGACAAAACAAAATGTGTCAAAACCACGTCGGTTTTCATAGATCAATTGCCAATTTACAATTATTTTATTCGCACTTTTATTAATATATGTACAAAGCGGGATAGATCCGTGATATTAGTAGGTTAGTTAATTTTGGAAACAATTAATTACATTTTGGTTTAAATATTGGTGGCTAAAAATAACTTGACGTCCGACACTACGATGAAGACACATTGTATCATGTCGCGTGAGGCACTATCTACAGACTGTAATCAAGAAGTAAAGGGCTCGATCGCATCTTTCAAATCAGAAACATGTTTATTTTTTTTGTTTATTTTTTATATATGTTTTTTTCCCGGAGTTTTGTCGATATTCGACCATGCCACTCCCATTGTAAAAGTTCAGAAACATGTATTATGGTACAAACGCAAAGTTTTTTGCTCTTTGTTTTACGTTTGCCATTGCGTAATTACAGATACGTAATTGTAACAATCATAGTTTCAAAATTCCCGTATGTTGTAACACCCTAATACTTATCAGCGTGGTCAAGCTGTATCCACGAGGGTGTCGGCACACAAGGAAAGCGAGTGCGATGACCGACGTTGTTACACCTGCAAACATGGGCCGAGTGCATTCGCAATAAACGCATGCCGGCATGTAAGCATGTGTGTTCATTAACCACCTTGTAAGGTGAAAATCTTGGCTTTGTAGACGCGTTAACCAATATGTGAAATGTCTTAGAATTCAAAGGATTTGCGTTTCAGGAATGGCTTATTTGTTTTTAAAATTATGAATTGGCTTTTGCACATCGGCGATTGTCTTTATCTATTTGCTTATAGTTGGTTGAATCGTTCGTTATTTGTATCAAAGTCCATCTTCAAACTGTACATAAAATTTTACTATGAAAACTGACGTGGTTTTGATACATTTTGTTTTAATAAAACGGGAATACTCACGTTAAGGTCGCGCGCATGTCTCGCTTAGCATTTCTTGATAAAGGTCACCGAATGTGATCGAAACTATAGTTGGAATAACCGAATCAATTTAACGTGAGTATTCCCGTTTTATTAAAACAAAATGTACTTAAAATCCTTAGTGTGTGTGTGTGTGACTGGTACCTAATTCATTCTTAGCCACACACACTCCAGCCATGAGCTCGAAGAATCAACACGTCCTTATGATGACTCGTGAAGATATGAAAGACGTGTCGACACAGAACTATGGATTAGGGTTCATTCTTATTGTACTAGACGCGAAATTGCAGCGGAAAACACTAGAGATTAAAATTTGTTAAAGAGATATCATTTTCTATTTGCTTATTTTGAGGTGATGCCAGTGTCGAAGCAAAACCGAAATTGCTATTGGCGATGAAAAGCTCCATCTAGTGTGATACTGATACACAGATACATAATTGTTCCTTTAATTAATTAATGTAATTGGTGTTTTGTACCGTTTTAATTAATATAAATAAATAAATAAGACTGAAATTTTTGATTCTACTGAAAAGGAAGCGAAAAAGACATCATCATCATCCACAGTCTTCTCTATTCCACTGTTGGTTTATAGACCTCTCTCTTGCTGTGCCATCTGTCTCGGTCCTGTGCTAAGGATCGAGGTTCGGCCAGCGATTTTTAAAAGCGAAAAAGACACTAAAATTAATTCATTTTAAAATTGGTCAATTAAACTAATGAGCCTGTAATCCTAGTTTCCAAAGTTAGGATACATTTTGCAAAATATTATAATTTTCCGAGCGGGAAGTATCCGAAGTGTGAACGAACGGAAAAAAATAGTAGCGTTCGTCAACACTGTGAACGAACGGAACTTTTTTCCCGATCGTCAACACTGTTAACGATACGGGTACTAGTGCTACCGAGCGGGAAGTACACGAAGTGTGAAAATAAAGGTTTTTTTTATTGTTATTTATTTGCTTACGTTTGACTGCCATCACGTCTGATGGCGTAGCGTTAGCAATGAACGAACGGAACTTTTTCCCCCTATCGTCAATAGCGTGGATGAAAGGGTGTTACCGAGCGGGAAGTACTCTTTTCCAGGCTTAGTTAGCGATTTTGATACAAGTAATAATCAATGAAATGTTATTTTTACACAATTTTATACTTTTTACGCAAGAGGTACTTGGATAGTTTCAATCATGTATGGTGTTCTACCTGGACCTGGGTACATCATAAAACTCCGTCTAGAACAATCGCAGGACGGGCAGCAGCGTCCCCTTAGTAAACGCTGAGCGTCCTGCGATCTCCGAGCCACCTGCCAAATGTCGCGAGATTATGTCCCCCTATTTGTAAGGAGGAGGAGGAGGATGACGTCACCTGGCCGATGATGATGACGATAATGATGGTGTTCTAACTCCGAAATGAACAGAGTAGGTAATTCTTGTCGCCCGCGCCGCCACCGCACCTCTGATTTAGCAGAAAAAACTCATACCGTATATAACATATTGAATATCCTTGCATTTAGAGGTGGCATTAATTACATACATTTTCATTATCTTTGGCAATTAGGATTTCTTATGATATTTCAAACGACGTGACAAGTCTACAATTACAATACGTTTCATTGTATTTCTTTATTTGTGAGAGCATATGTATTTGTATTTTCAAATCTCAATTTTCTTTTTTGTTTTTCCTCATGACGGTGAGTTTTAAAATAGGCAATTACATGACTCAGCATTTTAACTGTCAAAGGAAATCTATCCACGTTTTAGATGTGTGTGTTTATGTACTTATGTGTTAACAGTATAATTCGGACACGCCATATAACCGCTTGACCGCTCGTACCTTATCTGTGTTCGTACCTATTCCATTCTTAAGAAAACACTAATCCCAAAATAACATACTCTCTTTAGTTGAATAACTTTATCACTACGCTTTAGTAATAACGCTACGCTATTTTTCACTTATAACTGATCCTAGGCGCAGATTACATAAATGAATTTTGAGCCCCCCAATTGTAATCGTTTCCACGATCTCTACGTTTGGCATGGCGGCTTGGAGATCGCAGAACGCTCACTGTTTACTAAGAGAACGCTGCTGTTTGTCCTCTGGTGGTTCTGGTTGAAGTTTTAGGATATGCCCGGGTCCCTAAGTTTCTAAGTTAAATAGGTATTATTTTGACCCAACAGGCCTGTGGCGGCATTTGACTCGGCCCGCTGAACACAGAGCGCAGTCGTATTTAAAAGTCTGAACTTCCTTACTTCAGCTAAATGCACTGACAGAGTAGTTTTGTTTTTTAAATTTGCCATCGTAGTAACTGTACGACTTTTATAGCGAAGTTAATGAACATTCGAAATTTAGCCCGAGTTTTTCAAAGGTTTCACACACCTGACTTAGTTACAACGTTTTGTTCAGATCAGAACGTGCGCTAAATCGCTTTGAGTTCTCTTTGACCGATAAATTGACAATTTCAACGTGCAAAGGGATCTTTTTACAAGATACCTATTTCTGTAATGGCCAGATTATCCAACTGTCTTGTAAAAGACTTTTTACCAAAATGTGTCTTATTCCAACTTTTTCCCACTACTCCAACTAGGTATTTGAAGAGTTTGCCCAGATTTTGGCACACATGTAATACTTTTAGCAAGACTGCAGTATCTATACTCGTAGTTTGAAATTACATAAATAAAAAGCGTAATTTCTCCCAAGCTCGCATGGTTTGGATTAAAAACTAGTTGTCCGTTGTTCGCCCCGAACTATGTCCTCGCGATCCTTGTATCTTCACAACTCCATAACAGATTTTTTTCACATTCAAGTATACAAATTTCGTGCCGATCGGATCAACGGTACTAAAGTTATCAACACAAGCATACATACATACATACACTTAAGAGCTTCGCTTCACCCCGTCAATTAAACGCCTTATGTGTAATAACTATAATTATATACGTAGATATAAAAACTCGTAACGCGAAATTGCCAAAAAGTCAAGAGCTTGCATGAATTATTTTTTTAATTTAATAAGATACTTTTAACATTATCATGATCTTATTAATAATAAACATAATAATAACTTTTTATTAAAATTATTAATTATTATTATTTATTTATGAAAGTTAACAAGTTGTCACTATCAGTTTAAGTGATAGCCTTAGAAATAGAATAACTGGTGATAACGTAATAAGAACACGCTGTCACTGATAACGTCTCAAACTCAATTTACGGTCAGGGCGGGCGGCGCGAACTAGGGCGGGGAAAATTAATCTGCCCAAAGCTGTATTACGCGTCGCAATTATCTTGTTCAGGATTAAGCCGCTTACCCACTACACTAGTTTGTCGGCTTGTACATCGATAACGAACAAGTAAAAATAAAAAATAGAGTTTTGGCGGGAACATGAAGTAGTCAATGTCGAGTGTGTAAAAACGGTGGACGTTTATTCATCAAGTGTTCGTGAACGTGCACGAGTGTTGGTGAGTGCTGTGAAACGTGACTTTTCGTGTTGTTTCCATAAAACTCCACCAGTCAATACAAACCCCAGTAAAGTCTCCACCACTTTACTGGGGCGTCACTTGGAATTGGCTGTTACTTACTGTGACTATGAATGAGACTCGTTTTAATTGTGAAATATTTTCTTCACTTGAAATATTACACAACTTGACACATGAAATATTAAAAAAATAGACACAACATGTGAACCCATCTTAGAAAAAATATATTTATAAAACAAGTTCAAATTCAAGAATTGGGCAGTATTATTATTATTATAACTAAAAATGTTGCACATTGCTATTATAATAAAACAAAACTCCTAAATAATTATTGTTAACCCAAAAATAGTAAACGATCACCAAAATTTTACCACCAAAAAAACGTTCTGTTAGCGCATTGTTTGTCCAGTTCAAACATAACCTAATCTAGTGTTGAGGGAATTTTATTTTTTTACAGTTACTTTTGAGCGCTTTTTTGTTTATATGCCTACATCTTATAACAGTTATAGTAGTTTATTTATGTAGTAATTGCTCGCTAAGATTTGGTGATAATGTGCTACATATGGTCTTCGATTACAATTTAAAGGTGTTTAGTTTTTTTTTTGGTAAGAGAGCTGTGAGTCTAAAAATATTTTTTGGTTGTCATTATATTTATTCCCAAACGAAATTGTTACTATTCGGAAACAATTTTCCTTAAAATAACGCCTAATTCAGTCAACTAATGTTATTAGGATACTCACCATTTCTGCATAACAGTTTAGGCCCAAAACATTACAAAGGGACACCTAACGTGTCTATTTACGAGCAATCGTCACCCTTCACCAGGGGTGATACGGAACCACAGATTAATGAGTAGTCACGGGAGGAACCCCAAAATGTTCATCTAATTGGAGATCAAAAGAGGGGCGTGTAATCGTGTACAGTGTGTACTCGATAGAAGTGTGGTCAGAGATATGGCGACTAGATGTGGCACTTCCCCTTTATGGTGAATGGATTATCTCTTCACAATCTAGTACTGCGGAAGGCAAAAGGGGAAACACCGCACTATTATCCCTAACTATGGAGTAATGAAAATGTCGAAAAATAAAGTGCAGAAGACCGCCAAGCATGGAAATTACTCCACAGACAAGATCTACGGTCTTAAATGTTGAATGATGAATGCACCTAGTACTGGGCCGTACAATTTAAGACATCTACAGGCCGGACGCACAGCTGCGGGAAGCGCAAATTGAACGCGGTCGCTCGCGTCTTGTAATATGAAATGAAATGAAAAATCTATCTATTTCTGTCGTTTTGTTAAATGTTATATACTTTCGCCTAATCACAATAAACTGATGACGTTAGAATTTGGGAAAGAAGTATGGCATGTTGTGGGTAACACCTTCAGTACTGACTCTTTTGAAGTGCGCCTATGACGTATCTAGTGCTGCTAGATCAGTGGCGAGCTTTGATGACCACTCCTCTCTTTGTTTTTGACGATTACACGATTACTTGCCCGGAATAATCTTGGGGTGGTCACTATTCGGCAATAGATGAACACATTTAACACCCTATGTAAAGTTCTCAAATACTGAGAAGCGGCGTGAATGCTCAAATTGAATGTTTATTTGCTGGAAAAACGTACCTTATGTGAGCAAAAATAATTAAAATAATCTTTATGCGGAATGTGTTTTTATGCACATTGCTGCTTGGCGTACTTATTTGAAAAACTATTTTTGTGGTTCAGCGGGAGGATTTCCGCCTTCTGAGCTGTAGGTTGTGGGCTCGATCCCCACCCAGGACAACATACATTTGTGTGGTGAACATGGATGTTTCTTCTTTGTCTGGGTGTTTATATGTATTCTATAATGTATGTATTTACAAAAAATAAGTATTTATGTATTCTATCAGTTATCTGGATGCTATAGTACAATCTTGCTTAGTTTGGGGCTAGATGGCGCTGTGTGTGAAAAACGTCCAATGTCCGTCCGCCTATGTTTTGCCTATGGGTATAAGCTAACTTTATATCAAATTTCATTAAAATCCGTTCAGCCGTTACAGAGTTGAACGGGAACAAACACACTTACATACTTACCTACTTACACTCAAACTTTCGCATTTATAATATTAGTATGATTGGGTGTGTACTACGAGACACCCCGGGTATACAAGTGCTCATGCGAAGATCTTTTTGTTGTAGCGAGTGTACGTGATATATTGGTCACAATTTAATGGAAAATTGCAGTATTCGGCAGTGTCGCTTCTAGTACGTAGTACATAAATCATCATCTACAGCCTTCTTTATCCCACTGCTGGGTATATATAGGTCTTCCTCTTGATGTAACATCTGCCACGGTCCCAGCGATTTATAACACCTAATAACTCAATGCTTTTTTTCGGAACGTCTTTAGATTTATTATTTATTAGATACGTAGATAGTAGTTACGTAAATAACTTTACTTGCTTATTATACGTACAGGTGAGCAAAGAATGAATATTGACGTAAATGCATAGAAAAGCCCCGAGCAGGAAAATCAAGTTCGAATGCAAATTGATTCGGCCAGTTTATGAGATGTGTGGAGATTGCGTTTGTGCGCAATTTAAATGTTGTATTCAATAATCAACTGCGATTCTCAAGCCACCTGCCAAGCGTTATCGTGGGGATTATGGCACTCAACCCCCAAAGGAAGCCTTTATTTTACCTTTTTTTTTATGGTACTCGGTGTGTCGAGACTAGCAAGTCGCGCGTTACTCTTGCCCATAGCAGTTCAGTGTCAGTGTCACTCAGAATTTTGAACTTCAACAGTTCATAAAATGCATGCGCGGCAATGCAGTGCTTTCGTCAACCTGAGATATTAGATGTTAAATCTCTGTATGCCCATACTTACGCTGGAAACATAGCTTCAATTCGGAAACAGTAATGCTTACACACTACTGCTTGCACGTTGAACAACTGCTAAAGTAGTGGTACTTCTCGAGGCGGACTCTGCAAGAGAGCCCAACCACTACAACGAAAATTATTATGCCTTATGCCTTTATTCCCAATAGATACTATTAGAAACTAGCACGTGCATAATTTTATATCTAAAAACGTTTGTTCGGTTTTTAATTAAAATTCTAACGTTTTCTAACCTATCAATCTCGGAACCAGTCGATTGGTCTAATAGGCAGTAATATCAGAACAAACATCTTAGAATGGGAATCACTTAGCGGCTTCGGTACGATACCATCAAAGAATAACCGACTGCAGAAGGCTATTCGTTAAGAGTAAAGTACTGATTGTTTTGCCTACATAACGAGTGTAGTACCTTTTCCAATCAATTACTTTTAGTTCATTTATTAGTTGAGGTTTTCTTATATTATTGCGTACATTAAGGAAAGGAGTTCAAGGTGTTTGAAATCGTAATAAGTATTTAGTATTAATGTAAATTTTGTAAATTAAATATTAAACATGTAAAATTTATTTGCAATGGACTTTGTTGTCCGAAAATAATAACATTTTGATTTTGTATTTTTTATTTATTACAAGTGCAGTACCTTTCAGTCGTAAAATTAATTACTTTTACTTCATTTACTAGTTGACGTTTTCTTATATTATTGCGTACATTACAAGTGAATCTTTTGCTCGTAAAATGAATTACTTTTACTTAATTTATTAATAGACATTTTCTTCTCTTATTGCCTACATTACGAGTGCAGTACATTTTCCGATAAGAGCTTACAAGCGCTTAGGGATAAAACTAAAACTGCTCTAGCCAGCATTATATACCTAGATGTTTTTTAAAAATTTCAAATAAGTTTTTGTGGAAAAAAAAAATTCAGACAAGCTTTTATAAAATCCGTTATTGGTACTGTAAGCTTATCGAAATAAGTCCAAACTACATCAATGTACTGTTACTGAGAAATTCCGTTTTCCACCTTCCGTATCCATCATCAGATCAGCTCGCTGTCATAATATTGTCTTGTCATCGGAACTTGACATTGACAGGCATGCAAAATTTCAACTGAATTTAATAAGTCTAAAATTCAAGTTAAAGAAAAGCTTGTAAAGAACGCACAAAATCTATAAAAAAATCTGCATATTCAAAAAGCATGCTTATTTTATTGAAATTTTGAAATAATTAAATATCACTATATCTACCGATAAGTATAGAGTTATTGACCGATTTTGCTAATCTATGTAGAATTGTATGTATGTATGCCCAAAATTTACGTATGTAATATATTAGATTAATATATGACATACACACAAAATGTATGTATGTAACATATTACATGCATACGTACCAATATTACATAAATTTTATAAGTATTTGGTATGCCCAAAAGGATAGCTGTTGATACTACACTTTGACCAAAACATGAAACAGCTTTTCCACAGCAAAAACGATTTTGATCTAGACTAGTAGTTCGCGCCGAACTGAGACCTCGCGACCCCTATATCTTCACAACCCCTGGACCGATTCAGCTCATATTCAAACTTAATTTTAGAAATGAACTACTTGCCTACAAAATTTCATGAAGATCGGATCAAAGGTTCGCAAGTTATCATCGGACAAATATACACACAAACACATACAAATGCCGATTTGTCGCAGTAAACTCTAAGACCTTCGCTTCGCTCGGTCAATAAATCTAAGGCAGTAGTCACAAGTAGGGTTCTTAAGCTTAGTTTTAATGCACCTCATTTAAAGAACGGCGTTGTAACAGTAAGAAGTTACGCTATTTCGACTATGATTTCGACACAAGACATCACCTCGTATCAATCGATTCTTTGTTTCGCGGCCATCGCACTCTCGACTATTCCGACGTATTTTACGTCAAATTGGGTGAACGGACCAAGGTACAAGCTAGAAGCGATCATAGCGGTAATAGTCTTCAAAGGTAGGTAACGCACTGACAATGCCGCGGGCACAGAATTATTTTTACTAAGTCTTTGACCCCAGAGGTATCCGGCGGCGGTGACCACTTACCAGCGCAAGGCTTGTCGCTTCGTTTGCCAATTATGTCATTATTAAATTGGAGTGAACCCTTATAACAAGCCTTGCAAAACAATAACAATAGATGCTCTGAAGGCATCTATTAAACAGGGAGAAATCTAAATTTAACACATTTGTTGTAGGTAGTAAGAGAGAGCGAAAGAGAATACGTTACCAATCGTTTTCTTTTAATCGCTCGTAGCCTATACATTAAGCTTCATCCGATCGTTTGTTTTCCTAATTAAAGCCCGGGTTAAAACTGTTACACACAACTTCGATCGGAGTGGCGACACCTGGCTTTCATTGACTCTAGCGCTTGCTTCGTTGCTACTTAGTGAATTTTTCCTCGGGAAATATCGGTACTTGCTTTCAACATTATTTACACTGAGACAAAAATGATACCTAAATACGCATCATGTTTGTCTTACCTGGGTCTTTACTGTGACGTGCTTATTGCGTTAATAATAATTGTTAGGTTCAGCCGCCGACGCGGCGCGACCGTGAACCTTATCGTTAACCTTACTATAGTGTGACCTAAGGATTATTTCAGTCTGTGGATTAAAAAACCACTGTCTTCGCTCCGTAATTTAAGCTCGATTTTGTTAGTGTCATATTAATCTATATATATAACAAGCCTTTCTAGGAATCAACGTGCACACCAAGTCATGATAGAGACGTGTTTGGACCAATATTTCTAAAATGGTCTTGGTGAACAATAAGAAAGGGTTTTGCGAAATTTCACCTCCAAAGTGGTAAAATGGGCCCCCAAAGTATTATATTATATTCACACTATGGAAAATGAATCTGTTAGTGATTCATAAAATATGTGAAAAAAATGCATCAAATCCAAATCTATGATTGATCTTATGACTGCGAACGTAAACCCATTAATGGTAATGGGTATTCCATTATCTTACAAAAGCAACTCAAAATCAGTGATTGTGGTTTTAATTCAAAATTAATGGCGTTGTTAGTGTGAAATAAATGATAGATGAGAAAAAATAAAGCAGAATTATGAATGGGCCTTTACTAAAGTAGGTACTTATCGTCTAGTACATAGTACACCACCACCAATGTAAATGGGTTGTTTGTAAGTATGTTTGTGTGTTTCTTTACTATCCTCCTGTAGCCCAAGCCTATAGATCAGTATTTGTATGTATGTATGTTTGTATATATGTTATGTGTATATTAGTCCGATGATAACTTGCGAACCGTTGATCCGATATTCATGAAATTTTGTAGGCAAGTAGTTCATTTCAATACAATTTTTAAGCCATAGTTTTTTTAGTCTCAGTTTGGCTTGACCGTTTCGACGACTGAGATGTTGGTTTTCTCTCTACGTCCGGAGTGACATAAGCTACATTTTGCAGTCGGTTATTTTGTTTTTCTTTTAAATATTACATGTTTTCATAACAGCCATGTTAAAAGGCTAATGTAGTGTAGTTTGATATTGTCACAAGTAAAGAATCTTAATAATAGTAAATTATAGTAGTGGAGAAAGAGATAATTCAATTCGAGGGACAAAGTTGGATCTCGAGAGCAGCGAAGGATGGTAGAGTAGAATCCTAAGTTGACCGAGGGATACAAGGGCCGAGAAAAAACGAAACACGAGATTTGTACACTCTACTTTTTCCCATTGCCTGCGCCAAAATAAATAGCAGTATAGTATTTAACATACGATAACAGAAAAGAACCTAACTAAAATTGGCGGGATGTTTTTACCCTTATTTTAAATTGGCTCAACGGTATAGCTCCATTCAGCCAGGCAGTAGGTACATTCAACAGGTTTTATTTTAGTGCATAATTTGTTTAAGTCGTGCTTGTTCTAAATTCAAAATGTTTTTTTTCCAGTTATCGATGAATCAAATGCCCTTTTTCGAGTGGCGTATCGCATACGCTTTGCAAATAAAACGTGAATAGAGCCTGTCGTGACCATCATTTCATTTAGTAGTTACATTGACTCCTGTAACATTACTTCTACTATTATTTCACTAGTTTTTATTGAAGTCTCTACAGCTTAGGTTTTAGTTTGTATGATACTACTACAGACGACTTTGTAGTTAGTATTGGTAGAAATAGCTTGATTTTCGAGTACCAAATTGTTTTGTCTAGAAGTAGCAGTTACGTTTAATGCAGTTTTTTAAAATGGCGCAGTTAAATTGATGTTTGTCAGATATATTATCAGTGTTAGTTTTTATTGATTTTATACAATGTTGGAAATTGTGGTTTTTCCAGCCCGACATTGTATAATTTATTTTATGACATGAAAATTCATATCTTTAAACATAATTACTGGAACTGTTGTAAATAATATAACTCATTTATTTATACGTATATTCAAATATGTATACCAACAAAATGGCTCGTTTTTCACTCGTAGGTTTCAACACCATCAGCCAGAAGAAGTCCACTGGTCCAGAAGTTCTCTTTGGCGCATTAAACACACCCATTTGTCGTAAGACATTTGTGTTACGTGCAACACTTTTTGTTGTGTGTCGACTAGTGTGCGCTAATAGACAACACACCACATATCTCCACAAAAAGTGATGCACGTAACACAAATGTCTCTGTGTGCAGTAAAAAATTTGTCTTACGTGCAACACGTTTTGTGGAGATATGTGGTGTGTTGTCTTTTATCACAAAAAGAACAAAAACTATTGCAGGTACAAATAAATCTAAAAATACGTTTAATCGAGTATGTTTTCCAAAATCTGCCCTACTTACAAATAAAAAAAATCCAAATATCCCCTTGAAAAAACCTTCTGAAATGAAATGCTCTAAATTGTCAGCGGTAATAACAAATTTTCTTTTACAAATTGAATATCCAGAGTGCGAACCAGCTAGTTACGGTTCCGTAGTACTACAAGGTACCCTTATAAGTTCGTCATGTCCGTCTGTCTGAATCCTTTACAGCCTTATAACTTCCAAAGTTTTAAATGTTTATGCATAAAGCGACTTCTGTGAATTCTGTCGGATTGCACTAAAAATATCCACTTTTTTGGATATCATCGATATATTCATTTTTATACCTCGAAAATCTATATTTGTTCTGTTTTAATACGACTGCGGCTATATTCTTCTGAATTATAATATTAGTTAGGATTAGGATGTAACTAGATTGCAATAACCAGAATTTTTACTTAAAGTAGCAAGGTGACACTCTTCAACGCTTTTAATTTACTGCAACCGGAAAACGTACACATTATCTTCTATAACTATGCCACTATCGATATGCGATATTACTTGAAATATAGGTCGAGTTATCAAGCTATGGTAAAACTGACTGGCTATATTTCTACTGACAATATGAATGGGGCTGAAAAAAGTGTTAAACTTAACAATTCCTAACACATTCAACTAATCAAAACAGCATATTAAATAAGGTTTCACTGCTGTTATCCCCCGCCTTTTTCTAACTGCGCCGGAAGTGTTCCCGAGTGAGCGGAGAGCAAATACGTGTTAGCGTACCTCAAGGGAGCGTACTAGGTGCTCTTTTATTCCTTTTGTACGAGAAAATTAGTAATTAATTTTTCTTACATTACGAATATACCCCAAATTGCAAATCTTTATCATCGTGACCCTTTATCGGTTGATCTACCACACAATAACCTTAGCATTGACTTGCTTTCCATTAATAATTCCTCCCATAAACCATCACATGCAATAAGTGTAAATCTCAGACATTTCCATAAACGTTGTTATTATTATGCTCACCAAAGGATTATTTATAAATACATGTTATACTTTACAAGTTTAAATTATTGCTGGCAATTTGAAATTGTCTTGCGGCGGCGCGTGGTCATGATCGGACTATGCATTTTCAAGAAGGTTCGACTCAAGACCAACTAAATGCAAAGATTTTCGGTTCTGTACAAAACTAGCTTACCCGCACGTCTCCGCTCGCAAGGGCACCTTTCACCTCTCTAGGGTATGGTTTTCAAAAAATCTGAGGCATGAGTATTTCGTTATTTCTTGTATTCAGTACTATACAAATAGATTGATGTTACAACGTAAGTTCGTAGGGGCCTTGGTGTCAGAATTTTAGGCCGCCTGAATGCCTCCATGGCTCAGCGGTTATCGAATATAGGACAAACAACTGGAACCTACAATTTAAAGTGTTACCACGGTAGCGCTCAGTTATAAATGTCATCTCCTAAACATGATTTTTTATTAAGTACAAGCATTTTTATTTCCGCGCAAATGCAAGAAATATCTCGCAAAATTCGTATTGCCTAAATTCGCCTCCAGTCCTTGACCATTTGAGAAATATTGGATTTAACTTTCATGCCTTAATCAAAAATAGTTTTTCCTATGCGTTACATTATACATTATCAGCCAGAAGACGTCCACTGCTGAACATAGGCCTCCCCCTTAGACCGCCACACCGACCGAAAATGTGCCACTTGCATCCACCGGTTGCCCGCAACTTTCGCAATGTCGTCGGTCCACCTAGTGGGATGCCTGCCTACGCTTCGTCTTCCGGTTCGTGGTCGCCACTCAAGAACCTTTCTTTCCCATCGGTTATCGGTTCTTCGAGTGATGTGGCCTGCCCATTGCCACTTCAGCTTGCAAACTCTGAGAGCTATATCGGTGACTTTGGTTCTTCGGCAACTTTTCACTTCCATATGTCATCACTGGCAACACACATTGGTTGAAGACCCTTGCTTCCTATGCGTTGATTACTAGAAAATGGCTTGTCTGTTTTTAACCAACTTCCGACAACAAAACAGGAGGATCTCAAGTCGACTAATTTTTTTATTTATTTTTTAAAACTTTTGTTACTTCTGCACTCCGTCATTTATAAAGCGATTTGGCAAAATATTTGTTTATTTGAAACAAGATACTTCCAGATTTAATCCAGCCTATTTTAACCAAAAGGCTTGTGTGTTTTGTTTAAAATAGGCTTCTCATGCTTCACAACATTTCTAAGGGAACTGTCAGAAGATCTTATAGAATAGATTAACTTACCGAAAGTTTTGTATTGTGTTTAGTGATGTATTTTGGTGACGGTAGATACAGGACTGCTAAAAATGTGTCAATTTTTGAAAGATTAATTATTATTTAGTGTGTACTTCATACGTGGGCTTAGCTTAGGACTTGAGGCACAGCATTCGGGCTTGCAAAAAACAAAGTGAAAAGTATGAACTTCCATACAAACTTTCATCTTTTATTTAACCACCATTATTTTTCAAAATGCTTGTAACTACGAGCTGTCAACCAGTTCTATAATCTGTGGTCAAACAGCTCGTTACCATCTCTTACATAGCGATAGATTACATTGAAATTTATTTTCATCCATCAACCGCAAAGTTAATTTGCAAAAATGATTTCTATACCGCAATAAATATAGCACTAAATTACATAAACAATAGTCTATCAGAACGGTCGCCCACATCTGTGTCAAAAAGCGTTTTCTATAACCAGACACCTTGTCCCATTTAACTACGATTCAGTATTGACAAGCTGATTTATTTCATTCGTGATACATCAACGCGAAATGGGTTTGTAATAATAACCTTGCGTTCACTTGGACGTCAATGTTTTCAGTTTGATTTTTGACCGAGCGAAGCGAAGGAGTTTATTTGTCCGACGATAACTAGAAAACCGTTGATCTGATCTTCATGCATTTTTTATTGAGATAGTAGGTAATTTCAAAGCTATTCTCAAGTTGATGATCATGATCGGTCCAAAGGTTGTGATGATCCCACTGCTGAGATATCGGCCTACCTTCGAAGGGTGATTGGGCTATATCCACCACCTGGCCCAGCGCGTGTTCGCGGATTGACATACGCCATCGAATTTATTTTCCGGAAATATGCAGGTGTCCCACAGATGAACCAGATACCTCATCACGCGGGTTTTGGTTCGATTAAAAGTCACCACAGTTTGAGGAAAGCACGGGGTGCGCGGAGCGTGACAAATAATTCCCATTGGCTATCATCAAGGTTACGCCCACTACTGTACCGAGTTAGTACGTTCCGTAGTGATGGGGCGAACACTTGGGTCGACTGCCGCTCTGCCATAGTAATCGCACTCACTCGAATCTCAACTCACTAACATAACATTACTACACAACACCATTAAAGTACTAATTTTTCCTGAGTGTCGTGCACTCGCGGATTTCCTGAATCAGTGTGTATTGTCACCGTACGGATGTGTAAATCTAATTCAAGATGGGATTGAAAATTGAGAATCATATTTCCTACACGTTGCATAATAAAATTATCTACTATTAGTTTCTATTGACGCAACATTGTTGTAAAATTCCTAGTATTTAACTGCAACGGTAACGACCGGAAGCATCAAGCAAGCGCGTGCGACTAAAAAAATCATAAACTCGCAAACCCTCGGGAGCCCCGCGAATCACAGACTAGCGCGGCATCAAAAGATGCATCGCCTTTCGGCGACCGCGCCGCGGCTTTTTGTCAAAGAACAAAGAACCCTTTCGGCAATATCACCAGGGTTGGATTTAGGTACGTTGAAAACGATAGCACAAAAATTATAAAAGGATATTATTTACAAAAAAATATAATACTTACGCTTCATTATTTTTAACCTATTTCCAAAAAAACGGAAAGGTTCTCAAGTAGAATGTTTAAGAAAAAAATAATCAAAGGATTAAGAAGGCTACAGACGGCCACGGGAATTGATGAAATGCAATGTATTATTGTATTTACGAATTTTAGTGAAATACGCATCACTGAGGATTAACAAATAATTTTTTAAAACGGTTCATAAACGACGGAGTTCCGAGTAACAAAAAAAAAACTACTACTTGAGAACCTCCTTCTTTTTTTGGAAATAGGTTAAAAATAATAAAGCCTACTATATTTTTTTATAAATACTATCCTTTTAAAATGTTTGTGCTATCGTTTTCAACGTACCTAAATCCAGCCCTGCTTCTGATTTTTAGGGTTCCTTGTAGTACTACAAGGAACCCTTATAAGTTCGTCATGTCCGCCTGTCTGTCCGTCCGTCTGTCTGTCTGAATCCTTTACAGCCTTATAACTTTTAAAGTTATAAACTTACATGCATGAAATTTTGCACAACGATAGTCTAAGTATAGACATACAGTTTCGGAATAAAAAAAAGCTTTTGTTTTTAAATAAGGGTAGCTCCCATACATGTAAAGGGGGGGCTAAAAAAAAAAAAAAAAACACTGCACCCCATCATGTTGGGTGTCGTTGAATAGGAATTTGTAAGGTGACCATTTTTTGACAGAATTAAAAAAACATACTTTTATATTAAAGGGGTACATGTCATACATGTAAAGAGGGTATAAAAAAAAAAAGCCTGTACCCCGCATGTGGGGTATCATTAAATAGGTCTTTTAAAATGATGTTAAGGTTTCCTATACCATTTTTTTATCAAACGTACTGCTTGCGAAATATTGGCCGACAAAGTTGCTTGCAATGTCCCCCCCCCTGCCATTTCTAAACTATGCATCTCAGAAACTTGTAATCTTCCATGTTGATAGATCTTAGTAAAAACTTTCTTTTAAAATTATTTTGGGCAACATGTGATAACTACTTTTTGAGTTATGCTGTAATAACGGATTTAAACTTCAAACATCCTACGCACCTACGGAACCTTACTAAGCATGGCCTGACATGCTCTTAACAAGTTATTTTCTCTAGTCTCACCACAGTCTCACGCACATGCTAGATGCTGCCGGTCGATTCTATCGTGATTTCGTTGCTTGTCGAGTTTAGTCCAAGCAGAAGGTCCCGAGTGCACAGTTTAGTTATTTAGAATTCATCAGTGTTCGAATCCCTTTACGGTATGGTGAAAATCGAAAATGCAAGTCTGCGTTTTGTTTAATGAGTCACAACACTACTTTATACGTGCGTTCGCCAGAAAAGGACAACTGCATGGGATATCCGCAATGAGGAAAAGGGATAAGTGACGAAGTGTCCATTATACGCTGAGCTCTGCTATGTCTTGTAATACTGAATTATTTTACTTACCGATGAAAAGTTATTCCGTCTTTTTTGTAGTTTGAGTGCGCGGATGACTTTCTACACAATTTCACTGCACAGATAGTCATTTTTGTTTACTGTTAGTTATCAGGAAAATAAAACAACCGTCTTATTTTGTAAGCTGCACGCACGCACGCACAGCTCTGGCACTTGGTCGGAACTGAGGTTCAATGTTTGGGGCGGCGTCTTATATAAGTCTTATAAAACTTATGTGTTGCGCGCTAGGCTCGTCCTAGACTAGGTATCTAGTTCTATTCATCTGTGAGGTGTCCTCACGATGTTTTCTTTCATCGAAAAGCCGTACGCCGTAAGTTTCAAAGAACTCATTGGGTTGATCCAAGACCCCACAAATGTGAGGCGAGCGTGCTCCCACTGAGCTACCACGATTAACCACAGTAAGCGCTATTAGATGCAACAAAACATCAAGTTTAATAGTACACAAATACCTACCTAAATTACCTTTATATCGTCGTAAAATCAAATCACAAATGCCTCAAAGGTCGGTTCAATAAAATTACTTGAATGTGTCAATGTATGCGATTGTCGATTGTATAACATGAGCGTACGTTGAGCGGTTGTTAAATCTTTAGACATACCTAAATAGTACAAACGCTACAGTGCAACCAAGTTACAGTGTGTATTCTTCAAGCTAAGTGAACTTGTTTTTTCTGGCCGATTACTGATTGCAGAGTAATTTCAAAATATCGAGCAATGACTGTAGTTCCATACCCTTTAGATTTAATATTCGGTCATTTTTCTGCAGTAATAAATAAGAAAAATGCACATACTATGCGTATGCACACAGTACTGTCCTTTCTCCATCGCGTAATATATACGTTTACTCATCCGAAAGCTGTCTGGAAGAGTTCGCTTTTAACGATAAGACCGCCATGTTACACCTATCTCTCATGCTTTCTGATTTTGTGTTATGTCCTTTTGTGTTGACAATAAAGTGTTATTGTATTGTATACACTTAGAGAGGGACATACAATTTATCGCAGTCTTTCGATAATTTTCTTCAGAAAATACAGTGGCGCTATTACTATATTTGGAAGGGTATAAACGTGTCAATAAAGCCACATTAGGAAAACGATTGTCTCTCTTCAATGAAGGTGCATAAAAATAAGCATTGCCATTCAGCGTGGTAATGCCGCCAGCATGATGGGTACGCTGCCGACTGCTAGCGGGCTTGAACATTTGGATTATCTATAAGTCTCTGGTTAAGCCAACTGTTATTTTTATGAAGTAGGTTAACTAGTTCAGGGTGTAGTAGTTTGCATGTATTTTGCTTGGTTAATAAAGGCCCGTTAAAAAAATAAAATTGTAAGTGAATATTTAACACTAGACTCAGTCATATTAACAATTAAAATCAAGGTCTAGTTCCAGTCACGCTTTAGTGAAGTGCTGGAAGCTTTACTGAGGACTCCGGAGCTTTTGAAACAACACAGAAAGACACGGTTCACGACTTTATACGATTTCCACACGTTCATGCACACTTAATGGTTAAAAATCACCATTTTACACATTAACGAACACAAGTTTTCAAAAACGAGTAATTGGCTTTGATCGTAAGTAATGCCAAATTAAGAAAACTATTTCAACAATAATAAGTCGTTATTATTATAGCCGAAGTATGAAGTATTTAGATTCTTAGCAGTTAATTCACAGTTGATAAGTTCGCAAATAGATACATCAAAATCCCTTAGTTCCAACTTCCAACGTCACACTACTAAAAAGACAGTTGGGACATTGGGAATTTAAGCGTAAATTTTTTTCTATTAAAATTCAGAATTATGGGAAACAAGATTATCATTCTATATTGTTATTATTATGACACGGTACGGTGATGTTTCACAATATTTATTTATTTATTCAAGCGGAAGGGGAGAGCCAGTAATTGGCACGTCACAATGGAGATTACGAGCTTATAGACCAGTTTAGTGATTCATTTCGGTGGGCGACGACTCGAATGCTGGGCTGTTACAATAAAATATTCACTTCATTTAATATAATAATTTGTCGAGTTCACATCGAGTGGACTGTGAAGTGTGAACTGACCTTAAAGGACAAAGGAATATTTTTACTGATCTTAAAGAACTTTGATCATGCAAATGAATTTTGTTTTCACCATAGAAGTTTTCGATTTATCCTCTTATGACCTACCAGTTGTTACACGCGACTTCGTCCGCGTGGCCATAAACAAAGTATCCCACCGTCCTTGTTATAATATACAGTAACTCCATAAAAAAAATTACCATGATCCGTTCAGCCGTTTACCTGTGATAACGCGACAAACATCCAGACAGAGAGGCAAAGTTACTTCCTATAGTTCGATAGATCGCGTTAATCCGTTTTCGTAGATTTTTTGACATTTTGTATGGACTGACAATTGTGATGTAGTTAATTCTTAATCGCGCAAGCGAAGTTTTTCCTCGAGACGAACGTATTCATTTTAATACCTCTAAGGTTTATTTGTCCTGACCTGATACGACTGCGGCTATATTCTTCTAAATTATAATATTAGTTTGAATGTGAACTCTGTTGTTTCGCTTGAATCATAATAGTGCTAACGCAGAGCTCGTCCGATCATTAATCTTGTCTAGGGTTACCATCATATCATTAAAAGATGCCTATAGATGAACTTATGCAGTCCTAAAGATTTCCATGATAATAGGTCTCAAATTCTTATGGAAGAAGAGACGTTGGTCAAAGAAATATACATTTTTAATAGGACAGTAACGTTTGGCAACCCTGGGCTGAGACTCTCGGACGATTGTTGACTCGAACAGCCCCTTCGATTAATCATAGCAGGCTTCGATTAGCGCCGGGTACAGCGTGAAAACACGTAGTAAGAGCATTTTAGTATTGGTTCGAGACAAAACCAATCGATTATTTGTTTAATTTTACATGCGTTTACTTAAGATGATCTCTGCGATGTCGAAGGTGTGTTCAAATTTGAAATTCTTAGGTAGAAGTAAACTTATGGATTGATCAGTCTGATGAACATTTGTATTAGTTAATTAACAAGTATTATCTAAAAAAAAACCTATCAAAATCTAGCCTATGAGCCTATTATTTAAAAAAAGATACTTCCTGAAAAGCTCATTAGACCAAAACCATAACGGTGCAATAGTGCTTTCACATACATTTCTTAATTTTCGCACACAACCTTTATCAGTTCGTATTAGCCGGAAACAGGAAGTGTCAAATGGCGTTTCGTTGTATCCTCCACGGCCCAGTTCTTCGTACCGCTAAGTGCCGTGTTGTAATTGTCTGGTCAATGCAAATAGTGGTGCCTATTTGCGCAGATTAGAAAGGCCCAGAGAAGAAACTTCTATGTCAAGTATTATTATGAAAAAAAAAAAAACTCGACCGGAAAATTTAGCCATGACAGTCCCGATACAATGACGAATCTAACAATGCTTTGCAATTGAAAATCGATCAAGCCGTTCAGGAAATTAAGCATAAAGTAAAACTTAAGTGTAAAGCAGAAAATCATTACCAGGTTACATTATTACGATTATTCGCAAAAAAGTAACCCGTCATCGTATCGAAGTTATCCTTTTTACCCCACTGCCCAAGAAGATAATGTTTATGGGGTGTATGTAAGTAAGTATTTTTGTGTGCTCCTACAGTGCATACTGTAGCGTAAACGGCCTGACCGATTCTGACGTGTGAGGTATTGGATTGCACTTTACGTCCGGAGTGACATAGGCTACTACATTTTGCAATCGGGTATTTTGTTTTTCTTTTATTAATAAGTATTACATGTTTCTTAAAAAGATTTATGGTTTAAAGAGACATTTCGTTTGAGTAGTCGTTACTCCACAAAAACTGCTGCGGAGCTGTCAAGTAAGTGATTAGATTGCTGAATGTTAGTTCCAATGTCTAATTAACCTCAAATCTTTAGTAATATTAGCTCTTCTCTCGTCACTACATAGCTTGGAAAAATGTGTTAGGGACTTACTGGGACTACTTAACTACAGCTGTTCGAACTTAGACTTTTAATAATCCGTAGATAATTCAATATATAAGCGGTTGAATAACTGGCAAAGGTGTGGAATCTGCATGCACACAGATTAGCTGGGTTTTTTTTAAAATGGCCCCAAATTTAAACATTGTTCGACGTAAATCAAAATGAAACCACACGAGCTTAAATAAACTATAAACATGGATAGATAAACTCTTCCCGCTCACTCAAAATTTTACATAAATTTAAAAAGAGGCTTAAAAAGTAGTGTAGCAACTGGCATCCTTAAATAAAATATAGTTGGATAACCTTAGCTTAGCTCTTACTTATAACTATGACTCTTAAGACGTCTTCCCGAAGTGGTACATCTGCGTTTTCGAATATCTGTGCGTGTATGATGGTTACCGCGCGTGTTTTCACGCTTCGGACAGTTTTGGCCCGAGTGGAATATGTGTGTTGGCCTTAAACGGGCCAATGTTTGTTTCTTTGATCTAGCTCGTGCTTTATATTTGTACACATAACTTGAATTGATATTTGATCAATAGTATTGGAGTTGTTTTAGCTCAATACAAATCTTTAAAATTCAAACGTAGAGTCAATTGAAATAATTTAGTTTTTTGCTTTTTGAGGTTCCGTACTACAAGGAACCCTTAAAAATTCGTCATGTCTGTCTGGCTGTCTGAATCCTTTACAGTCTTATTTAATTAACATAATTGATTGATACTAAGATTTGGCTGACATTAGTGTAATTCCGCTAACGCTGAATAAGATTTATCCAAACGTTGGATTAGGAAATGTTTTTTTTTCATTTATGATGATGATAAAATAACTGAGTGGAAACTCAAAAATCAGAATCAACATGAAATGACAGATCATTACTAATATCAAAAAAGCTATTAAATTTTTTATGTTTATAATTTATATTTTCACGAAGAAGAAGGAAAACAACACATTTTTCTAGGCAGGAGAACATCTTGTCACTCAGTTGCGTAAAAAGTATTTACAATAAAAAGTACATATTGCATTACAAGTATTCTTTTTACATTACTATAAGTACTCCCAAGAAAAAAACACGTTTTTTTTTTTGTAATGTAGTAAACCACCACGAAAGTTTAAAACAGTATTCTTTCTACACACTACATAATGACTTCCTTGGCCCTTTTCCATCAAAATTCAAATTTTATTTCGCAAGTCGATCAAGCGTTTAAATTTTATCGCTGCGTAAGTGACACAGGAATTTTATCGCTGTTTCAAATTACTAAGTGCATTTAAATGGCGGATACTGCTATAATTATTTCACCTGACACGCCCTTCGCGGCGGGGAACTTTTATACTTAACATACAATATTGCTTTGTTACAAAAAAATAAACTGTGTTGCCATTACTTAAAGTTTGAATTGGATCATGACGAGTTTTCGCACCTTTATTGTTAGTGCGTAATTAAATATGGCAGTGAAAGTTTTGGTATAGGTTTACGAATTCGCATGCGTATAGCACAAGTGCTATATTTTCATTTTCTTTATTTATTACTTGAAAACTAAATATTATTTAAAATAATCTATCTAAATTATTTTGCAAATGATGTGTAATTCATGTGTGTCATAAAACGTTGCTTTGTTATTATCGAAGCTACTTTATCGATAAGAAAGGAAAAAACGTCGTTTTCCTCAAATAACAGGCCGTGAGTGCATTAATGGGACATATTTATAAGTAATGCAGTTTCTATGTTTGTCAGCGGACATGCGGGTGCACGTGGCCTGTGCTCGCGCACCGTTGCACTTCCTATTGGAATATTAATAACTTCATTATTTTCATTGCTACTGGTTATAGGTACGAGTCGAGTGTGAATATTTTGTTGATAGATTTTCAGCGAAGGAACAATAAATGCTTAGTTTGCTTAGTAAATTGGAAAATCAAGACAACATAATAGCAATTTTTAAATGTTTTAAGTCAAGATTTAACATTGAATTGAGTTTTACAACTAAGCTTCACATGGTTTACATCTAGAGGTTTCGCTTAGCAAAACTTTAATAGTAAATAGAGCTTTATCATAATGTTTTTTTTTTTTTAAACTAAGATATATCATATTTTGTTTCAGCTGTACGAGATCAGCGACGACCCGCAGAGGAAAGAATTCCTCGATGACCTCTTTTCCTTTATGCAAAAACGTGGTAAGTCAATATTCTCACATTTTGAAATCCCATTCTATTACACATTGATCAATCCTTTGTATCGATTGATAGACGTTGTAATTTATCATGAGTCTAAATGCTTCATTCACGATCATTGATCGAAATGATACGATGCGACCAGCAATCCTTGAACTGATTCTCTAAAGAAACAATTGGTTTCTAGGGGTCCTAATTTTTTGGGATGTAGATACAAATCGGATATAGGGTAATATCAGTCATTGGATGTATAAACGGCTTATTATTGTGTAGATCGTTGATCGAGCGATAAGATCACGGGTGATGGACGACCTGAATCTTGGTAGTGGAACCAAGATCTATTAATGAACGGTTTTAGGGATAAAATAAAGTATCGATTTCGATAACTAAATAGAATTTGCTAAAGCAAAACAATTCAATATATTTTTATAAATTTTGAAGATTAGACCTTGATGAAAAATAACTTGCGTCATTAATAAATACACCTGGGGTAAAGTAATATTATGGTTATGACACAAGATAATTTTTATACTTTAATAATTAAAAATGATGCATGAACTCGTGATATACCATAATGTCAGATCATCTCGTTAATATCACTGCATATCAATTAAGGTTATTCAAGTGTTCCGTACAGATCGTACTGTACCTACTTGTGTGGGAAATAGCACCATGAACATGATCTTAGATAATCATTATATTTTAAATATCATAATAGAAATAATTAAGCGGATCGTTCGATCGCCTCGAGCGTCGAGATCGTGCTCGGACCGTGATTGATAACTTGTCTCATGTCTCACTCTTTCATATTTAAATTTGTGTTTTGAGTCTCTGTCTGGCATTAATTGATCTGGTTTGTAAATGGCGCCATCTTTGTCGCTAGATATATCATCTGATAGTCGTTGCTTGTAAGTCAAATCAATAGTTATTGCCAGAACATAGATTTTGGTTTAGATTTCACTGTGGCGCTATAAATTGAACTATACATTTATTGTGACTATGTATTGATTTATTTATTGTTTATACAGTCATACAACAGTTCTATATAAGTTTTTATCCCATTTTTTAGTATGCTTTATTTTGAAAGGACGCATTATGTCTACAATGAATTTGTCGATATTTACGTCAATTGAATCATAGCCTAGGCAGTCTATCCGTAGATTAGTCTTCCTTCGTGATAAAATAACATCGATAAGTTTCAAAAAAAGGTTTCTTCAAAAACCGAAATTGTTGTTGAGAGTGGTGTAGAATTTAGTGCAGTAAGTTACATGTCAACACCATAATGTATGGTCGAACGCTCGAAGTGAAGCTAACGCGTTGAGTGTATCTCACTTCGCGATCTCAGCCTTATCTCGAACTCAATAAATTATTATTCAATATATCATGTTCGAGCTGCGGCTATAAACTCCTGGTAGTGATTACGCGTCCGCGATAACAAGCAGAATTAATTGTTTGACTATAATAGTCTTCGTACATCGTCTACGCAGAAAATGCTACCGATCACAGATTTATACATCATTATATAAAATCATAGATAACGAAGGGACAATCACTAAATGCGAATGTTTGTGTGTATGTATGTAACTGTGTTTGGTCCCGTTCAACTCTGTAACAGCTGAACGGATTTGGATTAAAGTTTGGTATGGAGGTAGGTTATTCCCTGGATTAACACATAGGGCTAAAAAATATTTTATTCCGAAAAATTTACCCGTTCCTGTAGAATAGCGGGTAAAACCGCAGGGCGCAGCTAGTATAAATATATTTGTATAAGAAATATGTATGCCTTTCACAAAAAGTAGCTTAGTGGCTGCGATGGCAATTTTTAAGAGGCATTACAGAAATTAGAATTTAGAAGAACAATATGTAAGTTAAGGAAATAGGGAAGTTGACGTAATATGTAACTTGACGGAACAGAAAACCTAGACTCAGTAGTAACTTGACTTAACGGGTTGTATGGATTTTACTAAAGTAGATTTAACTTTATGATATGTAGAGTTTAATTAACTAAAAGTAAAATAAAATCTTTTGGATTTTACTAAATGTGACTTTTATTAAATGTGTATGTTGGGTTTTTTTTTAAACCTATATATAAAGTAACACAGTACCACGCTTAATCAGAACCCTTGTCTTTAACTCAGAATAAGACAAAGAAAACATAATTGCATTAGAATTAATTTATTCACCCAAGACGTTAATCTCGTACAAGCGGTCATCAGAATGATCTCCCCGTATTAATAATGTTTTATCATTTATTACGAGCCATGAGTAATGAAAGTTGCTCTGCCACGCCCCGCGCGCTCTTAGCACTCTGTCTTCGTCTCGGTAAGAAAAATAAATTAAAAACTTTGGGATGCTTTTAATTTTTTATTGATAGCGTTTAATTTTGCCAGCAATGTTTATTTTCAGCCTGTTTTTTTACGAGTCAAAAACGTGATTTCGTAGTTGCGTAGTTTCTGTTTCGAGTGCTCGATATTTTCTTGACAATAGAACTTCTAAGTTAATGTAGATATTATCTAATTTTGATAAAATGCGAAAGTATTGTCTGCCTGATTCTTCCTTTCACGGTTAAACAATCTTGATGTCTAGGAAAAAAATATACCACGAGGGATGAATTTTGAAGATTTTTTTCTACTGTCCAGGACCTGTAACAAGTTAATTAGACGCTTAGTAATTAGCATGTACTTAGGTACGAGACTTCCCTAGATATAGATCTTATGAAGATTTTATGAAATCGTGTTTTCATTCACAACTTTAGCCTGTGAGGCAGGGTCACGTGACTACCTCGTTAGCAGCTGATTGATCGGCCGTATCTGGCGCATTAACCGGTGGTTTATACAGGTTGACTAAAAATCAGGCTTTCGATTCTTTGAACGGAAGAGTCTGAAATGAAAAATGCTAGCTTCATCAGTATCCTTACAAGTAAGGGTCATGGTAGAGTGGCTGTTGTAGTAGTGTAGTAGAAGAAGGCTACTTGTAGCATCAGCGATCAGCAATGCCACGACTGTAGCAAACTTTCTGCTTTCGATTGTTCTATCTAAATCGTGCATTTTAGCAACACCGAGTCGTGTTCCTCAGATGCCGAAGCCTCAATAAATTGCTGTGACTGGCATCCGAATGTATGCGGAATTTAGTTGCTGCATCGAGGTTCCAGAAAGCGACTGGATTGCCGCGACTGGCGTATCAAGCTTCCGAAAAGCAAATTTAATCGCCGATCGCCGTTGCTAAAAGTAACTAGTCTGCTTTTGGTCTAAAAGTAACCAAATGAGAAGTCTTATTTCTTGGGGTGGCTGTCGTTTGTGTACGGAAAATACGATGAGCAGCGTAGCAAGCATGCTGGCGGCGTTACCACCCTGGTACCAAAGCTTATGCGTTGCGCCAGATATTTCGCGCCGGGTCGCTAGTTTATACATATTTAAAGGTACCTAGTTCCTAAATTTGTATCACCATCACCATGTAAGTAAAACGCTATTGTTTCACTTGTTAATAGCGAGTGGTATAACTAATAACATCTCATTCGGAATCATTTCCCGTGATTAATTATCTGTTTAATCGATATAAGATGTTGTGCCAACAGCCTTCTCCAGTTACTTACTCGAGAAAGCATCCAAATCTGAGCTTTAAGTTGAGGTTTTAAAGATTAAAGTATCTGTAAAGTTATAGATGAGAGATTGAGTTAAAGAGTTGATCTATCAAATTTTTTTCGTCTCATTGAAGATAGCCTTTTGTTAAAACTTTAATTGGTGTCTTAAACAGGCTTATGGTTAATTCGATTTTTGGTCAGGCTTCACTCATTTGTTTTTGTCTGTTAATCTTTGGTTAGACGAGTGTTAATCTAAAATTGATTGATTAGAAACGGGCCTGACGGATTTCTGGGCGTGGATATTACTGAAAGTTATTGTGGATTCGATCGAAAAATTTAATGGTTATTTGATAAAAACAAATAACTATCGAAATGATAAGAAATACTTAAGTTATATTTGATCAAACATTAATTTGTCCATAATGAGTTTATTACATTCGAGTTTCAGCCTCCTTCGGAAAGATAATTAGATACTGAAGTGCTAGTTTTTTTTATAAACTTTTGGCTTTTGCGTTATTTAGTTAGTTTTTGATCATTTAATTTTAATACTTTTAAGTTTGTATCAGGAAATTTTAACATATTATTATTAGGTACTCTGAAGTTTTAAGAGTATTTTCAGTAAATTTATGTTTTATGTCCTTCATCTGTCGCAGTGATTGAGATGATTATGTGAGTATAGAAACAAAACTTAAATAATGTCAGTAATATTTTGAATGTAAAATATACTTCGCTTAAAATATGAAACTTGACACACGCTAAATACAATAAGTGTGGAGCCTAAATTCAATGTAAACTTCTTTATCGATTTACCGTTCAATAAATCAAACTGGCAATAGTTTTAAGTCATCAACGTCACTATCACTGTCAAAGCTAGGGTTGCGCTTCTATCGACATTCTACCAATCCGCCACACTTTCGTTCTACAAATCGACCAAATTTGTTGGCGAATTGGCCAGTTGATGGAACTAAAAAGTCCTACGGATGCTTGTCAGTATTGTTAAGAAAATACGATTGTGACGCCCTCACTCAACTATACAGGTAAGTTGGTCCCGTTGTACCAATAAAGAACACACTCGTAGTTATGTGACAGTCAGCGTGAGTTTTAAATAACTTAAGATGGATGGTGTGAGTGCCATCGGAACAAGGGTGGAGATTGATGGATGAGAACAAAGAATTATTGTCATTGGGGGTTTAATTGTTTCACGCGAATGGTGTATATAGTCACGGTCTTGTATAACGTTAAACAAATCAATTAAAAGAACAACAAATGAGCTCACGTTATGGTATAAAAATACTAAAATTTCTCACTGAACTCAAGATTCATTTCAAATTTCGAAATTTTATCGATGTTGTTTTGATAGAATTGTATCGATTATTTGTACCTAATATTGCCAAGTTATATCAAATCATAATCTAGCCTACGTTGCGAATATGGTAGTTATCGATCGATAAATCGGACAATTTGAATCGGCAAAATTGACTTTTGTCAAAGAAAAGTGTCAAATATGATATTTTCAATCGATAAAACTGATATTATCGACGTAAGTTTATTGTTTGATGAAAGACTATACTAAAACGGGAATACTCACGTTAAATTGAGTCGGTGATTAAAACAAAATGTGTCAAGCCCACGTCAGTTTTCATAGTAAGACTGTACACTTGTACTGCTCAAAAAGTACGATCTACAGCTATTAAAAGCCTTTCGATACCACCTCTAGCAATAAAAATAGCTCGTGCGACCTGCGTCACTGAGCATTGTGACGGTCATCTTGGACCAATAAAGCGAGCTGGCGCAAGTCATCCGTGCTACCCTCATCAATGAGTTTTAGTCTTTCTGCTTCACCTGTCTTTATCATAGCCTAGTTAGATATCTACTATAGAGTTTTGGCGGGAACGCGAAGAAGTCATGTCGCGTCATTATATTATTTTCCAAAACTTGTGTTATTTTGAGTTTTAATGTGTAAAAACGGTGGATTTTTATTCATTAAGTGTTCGTGACCGTGCACGAGTGTTGGTGAATAGTATATAGTCGTGAAACGTGACTTTTCGTGTTATTTCCAAAACTCCACAGAAACCTTTTGTAAAGTCTCCACTACTTTACTGGGGTATGACTTGGACATGACCGTGACTTACTTTACTTTACTTGACTTAGACTATGACTGAGACTGGTTTTATTTGTGAAATACTTTACTTCACTTCAAATAATACAAAACTTGACACTGGCTAAATACACAACGTGTGAAGTCAAAATTTAAGAGAAAAAAAATATATCTACTATATTAATTTTATAGGCTTTAATAATAAATCTGTGCCCAGCAGGACGGTTTCAGCCGCGCAGATTTCTGGTTTCAAAATAGACTAAACAAAATACTACTTACGGGATATGCATCACAAAAATAAATAAATATATGATTGACCGAGCGGAGCGAGGTTCTCAGGGATTACTGGGACAAATCGGCATTTGTATGTATATTTGTATGTTTGTGTGTTGATAACTTGCGAACCGTTGATCCGATTTTCATGAAATTTTGTAGGCACTTGTCTACAAAGTTAGTTCATTTCAATGCAATTTTTAAGTTCTAATATGAGCTGAATCGGTTCAGGGGTTGTGTAGATATAGGGGTCGCGAGGTCTCGTTTCGGCGCGAACTACTAGTGTATATGTATGTTAACCTTCCTTCATTATTGAAGTCGAATAAAAACAAACAATTTTAACTAAACTAACTATTATGACTGTTATTTATTATGACTTATTAACTATTATGTGTTACGTCTAGGGTATAATTTACCTCCATACCAAGTTTCATTCAAATCCGTCCAGTCGTCACGGATTTCAGTGGAAATAAACACACACTTATAATATTAGTATGACTATTTTATTCTTCAGAGAGTTGATTTACGAGAAAACGATTTTATTTCTGTCCCTGTCGTTCAGGTCCATCTCAGTGAGAGTGACAGATGACACAAACAATGATTTTTCCCGAGATTAGGTCCTAGTATTGATTAGTTTAGCATAAGAAAATAAATAAAATAAAATAAATAAAAAAATAACAAATAAATAACAGTTACAATTAACGTTTGAAATCTCAAAAGCATAAGGGATTTAATATAATGACTACCAAAAAATATTTAGAGACAAAGCTCTCTAACAAAAAAAACAAAAAAAAGCACTCTTCAAACTGTAATCAAAAACCAAATATAGTGAATGATCTTACCAAATCTTAGTTTTTTTTTTTTTTTTTTTATTTATTATTCATTACACAGTTACATATTTTATTTTTAAGAAATGGAGCACCGCAAAACTACAGTAAGTTTGTCGCGGTATCCACATTCGCAAAAAACATTTAAAAAAAAGTGAGAACTGACATACTTAAAAATAATAATAATAATTGTTAATTTATAAATTAGTACAAACATCTTAGACAATAAAATAAGCAGGCATCTATTTTATTCCACAGAGTGACATACGATTCTGACTCGGGCGCTGTTCACGTCTCACTAAACCAGTTCTAGTAGGCCGACGTAAACATCGATTATACAGAATGTTGAGAATTTACTCATCAATATATTGAGCAAATACTAAATAAATAAACCACTATAATTGCTATAAAATGGTATAAATCCAAATAAAGTATAAATGACGACGTCAACGAAGTGCTAAAAATAACTGCATCATAATGCGTAAAGAGCCTCGAAAGGTAAGGTTAAGTTTGAACTGCCACAAACCACGCGCGAGCCGAGTAATTTTTTGGTGGGAATATGTTGGTGGTCATTTAATATTTTTTGGTTAGCGATGATTAGTTTGGAGTCATTTGCTGTAATATGATAGCAAAATGTAACATTTTTTGTTATAATTTCTCATTAAAATGGGGTTTTAATTTTGGTGGTCATTTTCTATTTTTGGCAGTATAAAGTGTTTTTTTGATATTATATTTTACTATATTTGGTAATCAGTTAAACATTAGCCGAATAAAAACTCTCTGAGGCAGATTCACTGACAGCCGTTGTGTATAATTGTAATTAGAAAATTTATTTCTAACTCAAAACAGCAAATAACCTATGAGCATTCTTCCGATAATTATGAAATTAAAGGTATGCGGTTTCTCAATTAACCGACTTTCCCTGCGTATGTACACATCTGATAAATTATTCAGTTTACACAAGGCCCGTATCTAGTAGCCGCTACTGGTTTGTTTGTTTGTCTCTCTCTACGTTTTTCGACGATTTGGTTACACAGAATGGACTAGTTTTAAATCTTCATTCATAATTCTCTATCCACATTCCCCTACCTAAAAATAAAAAAAAATGTGTAGACCCTTGTAAAGCATTCTAAAAGAAATGCATCGATTTAAAAATAAATTTTGCGCCAGCTTATTCAAACACAATCAAAATTTGAAATGACATTCCATTTTCTAAATAAATTAAAACAAATAGATCATATTCATTTCGTTGAATTCTTTAAAGATTATGATCGATTATTTTCGTCGTGTTTTCGTTGTGTCGCGTAGTTTTTTTAATGAAAAAGTCTGGAGACATTATGTCGTCGCGGTCTGCGGCGTATCGGGATCAAACGCACGTCGCCAGCTGCTTGATTCTTAAACAAATAAAATGGGGATTAATCACACAGTAGTGAGGTGACTATGGCTTGTGTTTAGACAGATTGATATTAATGTCGTTCTTTAGGCTATTCTCCAAATCACCAAGAGTTCTTTTTGATTCGACTAACTCAATCATGTTGTTACATTAAAGGAAGATTTAAAGTCCAAAATTTTAAAAAGCAGCTTTGTAAAGACATAAAATAAACAACAAAGTGGTGGGTGACAAAGACGCACCCAAAAAAGCGGATTATTTTATTTTGGGCTTAAATAATTGTTTATGATTTTAGCGACAGTATTAAACAAATTGAAATTGGGAAATGAAATAAAATAGAAAATAGGGAATAGAATAGAGGTAGTAAATGTTATTGAAAATATATACCTATCGAATAGTTTTTAGCAAAATATGAATTTATTTCAAAGTAAATCACGTCATAAAACATGACTTACAAAAATAACTAAAATAAAATTCTCAGTAATGAAATTATCGATATCGATTTACGAATGGAGCTTACCTCTAGGTCATCACTAGCAAACGCAGAATTGAGACATTCCCGGAGTTTCCTTAAAAAATAGTAACACTCTCGATTATAATCTCGAGCTGAAAATGTGGATTAATTTGTCAAAGTCTAGAGAATGCTCTCGCAACAGTTTTAATTTAATAAAAATGTCCCACAAAGCGTTTACTGCTCTATTAAATGTATTTTTATTGCAATTTAAACGATTCTTTTGTTTTCTCTGTCGATAAAATTGTTTTATGAATGTCTTTGATCTTCAACGTTTTAATTTTGGAATGGGACTCTTCTCTAATTTTTTATTAAGATTAAGTTTTAGCCATTGACAATTTTCTATTGTAAAACATTCTAAATCAAATATATTTAACAGCTTTAAAATTATTATCGTTCCTTTTTCGCATATTAAACTGAAAAGAGAAGCAGATAGTTTTAGGGCTGTCAGATTTTATTTAGTTTATATAGAGAATGGTACATCAGAATCGACGCTAGTCGTCAACTAAGCGTAGTTTTTCATTAAAACTTGCCCATTTTGCTGTCGAATACTTTGAAAGTTTTTGCGAAGTGATTGTACACGAGCAGTAGCGCGCGTGGCGCGAGTAACTTGGTACGAGCGAGCTGGCATGGGATCGAAATCAGAATTACGAACTTCCATGATAAGGATGCTCCTCTATTTTTTAGGCTACCTTCTTGGTAAGATTACCATACATTAAACGTCTATGAATTGCTTGAATTCTATGAGTGGAAGTGAATTTTAACACGAGATTAACTTTGTAATGTAAATTTATGTCGGAACGGTTTGGTAAAACTTTTGTTGATTATCTTTTTTATGATAAATTTCTATTTTAGTTATGAATTTCTTAGAGTTAAAGAAGAAATAGGTAAATTTTGTTAAGTGGAACACTTCTCACGACCTACTCGCATACTATGCCATAGTTACAATTACAATATATACAGGGTTATAAGAAAAGGTATGCTAAGCTGAAAAGGGCTCATTGTACCTACTCCTCATTATGAACAACTTTTAGTATGGGACCAACCCCCGAAATCGAGAAAAACAATCAGCTATTCCATACATTTTGTCGAGTGTCACTAACATTTTTCTATGGAACAGCTGATTTTTTCCCGATTTCATGTTTGGTCCCATACTAAAAATTGTCCATAAAGATGAGTACTGTGAGCCCTTTTTGGCTTATGATTCCCTTTCTTTACAAACCTGTATAAACTGTAGACAGATCATACCTATTCCCTCACGAATTAATACGCTCAAAAAAGCCTAAACCGCTCGTGAATCGGATTGGCGTATTGCACGAATGGAAATTTGAAAGAGCCAGTGCCAGCCAGCCGACACAGTGAGATATTTCAGCATGCGCGATCTACTTACCTTACACATGGTTGTTTAACATGGATGGTTATATCACACTTATATCTATGTAGATATACGTATAAGGTGAGATAAAATGTGAAAAAATGACTGTTTGTTCGTTACCTTTTGACGACAAAACTGCTCAACCAATTTGATGGAATAAGCCAGTTCACCTTACCTACAACATTGGGCAAGTATTGTTTTAGTGTGAGAAGTAGCAAGACAACTGAAAACGCAGGTAAAACCACAGGTAAAGCTAGTTACTAATATCAATTTGGCATAAACTGTCATCAAATCGTATGTTAAGATGTCACCGGAAACAGAGCCGTGGGCGCGTCATGTTTCATTTCGCATAATTAATTATGCGAATTATGACAAGTTTTCAGAATTTTGAAATTCTAAAAATGATCAGGAAGTGAGTGGTTGTAAATATAAACTTTTATTGCCGCACAAAAAATATTAAGTGTAGTCGTAGGTAAATTTTTATACATATTATATTTATATACATTTTACTAGCACCGAGCCCAGAGGCGCTAGTCTCGACTTATCGCTACAGCACTTTGCGACCGTATTCGATCGCTATGACGCAAAAATTCGACAACGAAGTTGAAAAGTTAACGAAAAATCGCAAACAAAGCGTTGAATTTTGCGCCATAGCGACCGACTTCGGTCATTATGACGCAAAATTCGACGACGAACACTAATTGTTTTGAAAAAACGCAAAAATAACGTTGAATTTTGCGTCATAGCGACCGAATTCGGTCGCAAAGTGCATAGCGAAAAGTCGAGACTAGTGGCCCAGAGGTCCCCTTTTAGTAGGCTACTAGCGACGCCAATGCCGCGTATTCTAGTCCCTGCATTAGGGCGAAATTACGAGTACATATTAGTAATAGAAACTATGAAATTAACTATTCCCTAAACTAGCGCAAAATGGTAAACAAAAGCCCAAGGGGCTAGTAAAGCCGACATTGGTCGGTTACGAAACGGGTTCTAATTTCAACCGATTATAATTCGAATTCGCGGCCGAAAACGCATTGTATTCGATAACACGCGCGTGCTCAATCGATTATGTTTAGGTATCGAATTCGGCCCGAATGTTTGCGATTTAATTGATGTTTCGAAATATGATTCTGAGACATTATTAGGGTCTTTGATTGTCGAGTTTATGACCAACTTAATTGTCAAGTCATGCGTCATAATATTAAGCTTTAAAAAAATGTTTTTTTGCTGGGTGCTCGGTAAAACGATGGGCTTATTCTATGATATTATTCTACTCGTCATTATGAACAACTTTCAAAATGGGACTAAAACAGCAAAATAATAAAACAGCTGTTCCATACATTTCGTCAATGGTAAATGACATTTTCAATCAATTTTTTTTTTTTTTGTAAATAATGTTTTTTTTTTTATACCTAGTCATATTCTTTCTTTGGATCTTAAGTGGCGATCACGAACCGGCTGACGCGGCGTAGGTAGGCCTCCCACTAGGTTCAGAAACTCAAAAGGTCTAGGCGAGCAATAAGAACGGATTTTGCGAATTTACACCTGTAAAGGGGTAAAATGGACCCAAAGTTTGTATGGAAATATAAATAATAAAATTAATGTAATACCTATTTTCTACTAAGCCAATGAAAATCGGTTTATTTACTAATAATAAAAAAGATTGTCTCAGGATTTTTCAAAAATCAATCCCTAAGGAGGTGAAATTGGGTGTTTAATTTACTGAACCCTATGTGAGTGAAGGAAATTAAAAGGCTATTTTATTTTTTTATTTATGCGAGCGAAGCTGTACTGGCAAGCTTGTACATTCACATGTTGCGAATACTTCTTAACCCGATGTCACATAATAAAAATAAAATTAGCACTTTCGCAATAAACTGTAGTAATAGCTTTTCACACTACAGGAAATTGCAACCGCTATTAATTAAAGGCAACCATCGCAGTCCAGCTATGTACGATTGTACGACTTTACTATGTTTCATTTCAATAACACAGTACAGTGTACGACTATGTATAGTGCACAACTGTACACTGGCAGGTTAATCGGAATTGGTATGCTAAGTCGACAGGGACATTGCATATAATAATAGTGTGCTGTAATATTGCTGTCCGAAGATCGATTAGTTTCTCTCCAAATAATCAAACAGATACTAACCAAACCGCTAGGGCCCCAGGGCACACCCCTTCCGGGGTGCCAGGGCTAGTTTGATATCCCCCTCCCGGGTGACGGCCCAAGCCGAGGTTCGTACCGCATTCGGTGACCTTGCGCGCCGAATAGTTTTAGGGCTCAACGCCTTTTGCGTTCGCCAAAGTCCGGTTATACCTGTAGAGGCCGTTATAGACCAACAGTTTAGTTATCCAAAAAAAAAAGTGCATATAATTCACCATTACGTTTTTTTTTTGTACTAAGGAACTAAAAGTGACACCTCAAAAAAATGTAGGTCTTCCATACTGATTTTAACAAACAAAACCACTTCAACCAAATACTCTGGATAAAGGGCAGTATCGATATGTTCTTGGCGCCACCCCTGAAATATTAAACTTATCATTGTGGAGTTCCAGTGGCCATCTGTGGTCTTCTTCATCAGTTCTACTCTACCAAATATTACTTTCTGAATGCAAATGCTTGACTTGTTGATGAAAATACCAAAATCGTATATGTACGCCTATAACATTTGAGAAGTTCCCTCAATTCCTTATGGATCCCATTATCAGAACTGGTTTTTAATAAAAATGGGACCAATCTGGAAGTATATCCTATGAAATAAAAAATTAAACACATTGGTTTATAAATGATGGAGTTCTGAGGTTACAAACATTAAAAAAAATAGCCGATTTCAGAACCTCCTCCTTTTTTTGGAAGTCTGTTAAAAAAGTCATTAACACTCGACGAAATATGTGATAGGGAAACGGCAAATTTAAGGTGTCCATATAATATAATATAATATATATAAGTATAAGAGGGAGGCCTATGTTCAGTAGTGGACGTCTTCTGGCTGATGATGATGATGAGTAAGTAAGCCTCTTTTGGCTTAGAATAGCCTTTCAGATGCATGTAGTGTGAACGTCGTAAGAAATGCCTGTAATCGCACATTTGTTTCCGAGAAGGATAGGCTATAAAAAAACGTATAGACGCGGAGGGGTGACCACATTATAATACTAAAACACGGCCGGCGACCCTTTCTTACTGCCTTGTATAGTGGGGCCAACTTATCTGTACAGTTGAATCATGGAGCCACCATCTAATTTTCCGATCAAACCTGACAGCCGTCCATTGAATAATTAAAGGTCTATCATTTTGCCAACTGTACAAATAAGATGGTCAGCCTGTACGGAGCCATTGTTGTCCGCGTGTCCATCCGCATCAAATACGCTCATAAATCATATACATAACTCGTAAATTCGATAAGAGTAACAATGTTCGAATATTGTTCTCATTTGAATTGCAGGCCGTGTGTAGATTTCATTAATGATGAAAGGAGAATGGGTAAAAATGTATGAAAGTTGGAATACCTACAGCGCTAACTTCATTACCAGGAATTGACCGAGCGAAGCGAAGGTCTCAGAGTTTACTGGGACAAATCGGCATTTGTATGTATGTTTGTGTGTATATTTTGTCCGATGATAACTTGCGAATCGTTGATCGATCTTCATGAAATTTTGTAGGAAAGTAGTTCATTTCAATACAATTTTTAAGTTCAAATATGAGCAGAATCGGCTTAGGGGTTGAGAAAATATAAGGGTCGCGAGGTCTCAGTTCGGCGCGAACTACTAATTAATAACTAGTCGGCATAAAAATGATAAAATATCACAAAGCTGATGAAATTATAGATAGCGTTTATGGCAAATTAGGTGGGGAAAGGGTTGTTCTAAATTTTGTGCTAAAATTAATGAAAAAAGGGTTTTCAAAAGGGTTTTTTAAGTCAAAAACTTAAAGATATATACATCCATAAAGTTACATTATTTGGTATTAGAGAAATAAGTGGTATTTATTAAATATTTTTATTTTTAAGAAATAAAAACAAAGATGAAATTATAGATAACCGCAATAAAATTGCTAAAAAAATATGAAAAAAAAAACAAACAAAAAACAAAGTTGCGCTAAAATAAACACATAAAATAAGCGTCATAAAGATGAGTAGGTGTAGGTACACAGACACTTTCTTTTGTACTCGCGAGAACTGAGCTTTAAAACAACAATGTTTCCAGCATTCAGTTTTGTTCCCGAAACGTTTCACTTAAAAGCTTACTGCTACCAAGTTATCGAAAAATAAAATAAAAATTTCGCGAAGTAATTGCTGGATATTATAGGGTTGAATCACAAATTGTACAGTAGCTATTGTTGCATGCGGCCCCACACATCATTGCGTGTTTACGCGACAAGCACGTTCGTTTTACTTTGTCGCCAGCGTCATCTGCTGGACGGAGGTCTCACTAATACCACACGAGAAGTTTTATCGATCTTTTGTCTTATTCGAATAAGGATTGGAATTGAATGACGTAAGGATCGAGCTGGGGTGGTAACTAGTCTATCATACGCTTAGTTAATTTTAAAATTCGACGTGTGAAGGGAATTTTATTGAAGTTTTATTTCGAGCTTTCTTTACATTGTTTTGCGGAAAAAAAGCCAAGAATTGAGTTTAACTTAAGTTATTTTTATTTTAGCTCTATTAATACCTAAGCTAAAGTATATTTACAGAAATAAAAACGTAGACATCCTTTGTGGCCCTCCGTCATTAGAGTCAAAACATGCTAGACTAAAAAACTTACACAGTTGGTAGTGAATTATCATCGACAGAGGCGTCACGAACCGTCTACATCTTCATCGGAGGTCTCGTTAAGATGACCGATTTGTTATCACAAAAATAAATACGTGACCACCAACACAACATCAAAGAAAAAGTTACGTCTAAATGTATTCTAATTCCTTACATTTAGGGTTAGAATGTCCAATCGGTGTTGCCAGACAAAAAAGTGATAACTCCCCGGTAATCTGCCTGACGCCACGAGGGTTTACTCAAAGTTAATTGCTTTGAAATCGTTTTTTCTTAAACGCTTTATTGTATTTTGTCTACCTGTATTGGAGACAGTGCGCATGAGCCGCAATAGATAGAAGGTTAAAAATGTCGATAGTCGATGACTCATGATTTGGCAATGTTATCGATAGAATGGAATGTCTTTTATCGATTCTGTTTGCATTGGTGTGGATGATTGTATTGTGATGATGGCTATAAGGATAATAGGAGAGGAAACAATGTTTTTGATATCATAGGGGCTCAGCTTTAGTCCGATTACTCATCTAAGTATCAGCTTATCATTTTTAAAACTCTTAGCAATTTTATTGCTGTTATCGATAATTTCATCTCTGTTTTTATTTCTTGATATAAATAAAATTTAATAATTATACCCTTACTATTTCAGAATACCTCAAATCGAATTTTAGATTTCAGAATAATAATTTTAAGAACAATAAATTTGTATCCGTTGTTATAAAATAATGGTGTCGATCGAAACATCTGGAACTACGCATTTTGCCCATTACTAGCCTTTTATTATCTTTATCGTATTGCCCATTGCAAACTTCCATTGGGGATTTTTCCATTGATTTATTCACTTACAAAACCCATCCTATTGTTTCGGACACGGTTTTGGACAAACATCCCCATTTCTTTTCAATACCCTTATAAAATGGACAGTGTCGGCAAGCTGAATATACCGTTTTATATTTGTTAATTGTTCTTAGTTTTTTTTTTGGCGTTGGCTTTGTTGTTTTTGCTTCTTTTTTTCTTTTTCTTTTTTTAATATGAATATTATAGTCGTACGTTGCAATATAATATTTAAATTGAGCTTACATGAAATATTGAATATTTAACTCGGCAGGTATAATTGCCACAAGGTATAATTGTTTCTTTAAGCTTTAAAAAATGTTTGAAAAGATTAACTTCACAATTATTAAGAGAATTTTACCACGTAGTATCTTCGATCATAGCAATAGAAATATTCTAAAGAAATTCTTGTTTTCATATTTTTTTAATTGACGGAAGAAATATAAAAACAAAACATTTTTTATTTTTTATGTTCGCAGTCAAATTGAAAAGATATTAAATCGAGTCTCTTCAATACATTTTGTAATTTTAACGTAAAAAGAAATAACATATAATTATCACTTTGTGTATTTGTATTATATCTTTAATAATGTCTAGGTAAATGCAAGAGAGAGAGAGAGAGAGAGAGAGAGAACCTGGATGCGACAAGATCCTTAACGTCTTACATGTCATAAGATTTAGCAATCAAATTGCGTCGTAAATTCACGCAATCGCGGATGTAATAACGTTAGAACAAATAAACATACAGTTATTAAGCTGGTACAAAGTCTGTTATTAAATGGCAACACAGAGACCAACAAAGGACTATTCTGGATATGTCAACACCCGTTTCCGTCGCAAACGAGGCATAAGGAAACCAATGGAGTAAAACAAATGATTTGCAACTATGTTGAAGATGTATCGATCCGAGCAAATTGATGTTGGTTTAAATGAAACTTAAGTCACTGATTTCTATTTTACTTTTTTTTTTATATTTTGGCTCCACACAGTATATTGAGCATTTCAAGGTTTGTAATATTACAAGTGAAATAAAATATTTCACAAATCAAAACAAGTCTCAGTACAGCAAACTAAGCCACGTACAGCCAAGTACAAGTCATGCCCTAGCAAAGTGTTTAAGACTTAACTAGAGTTAGTATTATATAATAAAGAGGTCAGTGAACTAATGGACTGTCGATGTCACGAGTAAAGCGCGTCATAACGAATACATTTTTTCTAAATTCCACCAAAAAGTTGCCAGTACCTTGTTAAAATTGTTACACTCAGGTGGTGAAAATAGTGATAATATATGTAGCCGTTAAGTAACACCAAACTGGCTTCGATTGGCCTCCAGATGAAAACATAAAACAATACAATGTTGTTACTGTAAAGTAGAACTCGCACGTTTAGTGGAAACATTTAACGTAGGGCGGCAAAGGTGCAATTACAGGGAAATAAGCAATAAATTTCAGAAAGGGTTGCCATTTTTGAAATTTTTCCGGGATAGTGTTTCAGATCAGTAATGATTAACTAGGTAGATCATTAAAAAAACTTGGAAAGCAGACCGACATTCGAACGTTGTTCCAAACAAAAGACGCATTTTTAGATATTACTTTTAATAAGCAGACACAACACAATACTGGAAGTGTATATATAATCCTAACGAATATTATAAATTTGAATGTAACTGCGTCTCTGTCTGGGTGTTTGTCGCGTTATCACGGGTAAACTTTTAGGTCAACGCGAACGAAGTCACGGGTGGCATCTAGTATTATATATATATTATAGCACATAGTGGTATAATAAGCCAATTATGCAAAGGAGTGGAATTAGATTGATTGACTGGAGGAAATAATTCGTCAGTCCGTAAATCATTCTAGCAACCTCGGAGTAAGGATCTGATGAAATACAAACGAAATACGTCCACATTGGACTCTCTCACTTAAAGCTCGGTAAGAATTCGTTCTCTCTCAGATTTCTAAGCTTTAGTCGGTTTGGTCTAGTCCTATAATTTTTCAGTAAATGTGGTGCACGCAGCGCTGCAATGGCGGTGCGCGGGCGACGTGACGCCGCCCGCTGCTTCCGCGAAAAGGGATCGAGTCGATCGCTACAAATTGCACAGCGATCGTACGATCACGATCGATAATCGAGTGGAACAACACTAATGTTGGTTGTGTATGGCAGCACTAAAGAGCTTTCGGAATAGGACCGGCGATGTGGATATAAGAGTGGCTATACATGTTCGGACCTGACATCGTGTGAAAAAGATGGCTATAACTTTATAAGTTTCTGGGGGAGCGAAAGGGAAAAGCTATAACCTTAATAGTTTGTTTCTTTTGCTCCCGTGAAATTCAAGTCTAGCTGTCCCTTTCACACGATGTCAGGTCAGGCCATGTATAGCCTCTCTTAGCAGTAAAGATGATGAAAGCAGTTTGTTTTTCTAGATTGTATTGTATTGTATTGAACTGTGGATCTGCGGAAGCGGTTCAGCCCGTACTCGAGGAATGGGTCCATCGAGGGCTTGGGGCGCTGGCTTTCCGGTTGACGCAGGTCTTCACGGGCTCTTACTCCGTCTCCGCTTGGGGAGCCTGTGCGGGGGCAACCGTCGTCCCCCTCATCCAGGGCTCTCCAGAGAGTAGATAGCGAAATTTTTCGTTTGAGAAGCTCCTCTCCCGAGGTGGGTCCACCGTTGTGCAAGGGGGGTGGACGTCGGCAAAACAGGTCTGCGGAGAGTGCGCGAGCGATCCCGCGGCCCTGGTTGCATTCCGATACCGACGGAACATCGTGGGGTTTTTAGACGGTAGGGGCGTCGCGTCTTATGCCACGTCGAGTCCGACATAACCCGTCCGGCCACCCAGCGGATGGGTATGCATAAAAGCATTTTCCCCATGTACAAAAAAAATATTGTCCTCGCGACACATGGATCCTCAAAACCAGGAACCGGTTGCGAGGTTTTGCTCATTTGCGAAATAACAAAATAAATGTGTTGTATTGTGTCCGTTATGAGAACGGACATAGTTGTTTTGACCCCACAAGTACTACTAAAAGTTATAAATCCCACCACTTACTTCTCTGAGCTATATATGTAACACAAACAAAACCTAAGGTAGAAAAACCTTAAAATATGACTAGAGGCTGACTGAGCTGTCGTATATTTTTTCTCGTTCCCCGCCACCCAAATCGTAAAATCCACACACATCAAACACTCCATCACATTGCTCTATTACTCCACTACAGTACGTCTCTTTGTTTACCTACTCATTGGAATTGGTTTCTATACCATCGCAAGATTAGTCTTGCGATGGTATAGAAAAGGCTGAGATACCAATATAATTCGGGATACGAGCCAAGTAGAATAAAAGGAAAGTATTTTATTTTTTTAAATAATAAAAGTATAGCTGTTTTTTTTTAAAATGTTTATTTTATAAATTTTATTTTTACTGGTGCATTAGCATAGGGTTAATTATAAAGTGATCAGCGGGGTAAAGCTTCAACATTGACAAGTGATTTAAAAAATCTCCTAGTTTTTGTTTTAATTCTATAAAAAGTAGCTCCACAATCATAGCATATTTCACCAGTGTCAAACTTTGATAGTTTCAAGTATAGTAGCATAGTATTTCAAAATAAAAACGAGTCTAAGTCATGTTGCCAATTATTTCAGTCACTGTCCACTGTCCAGCCCAAGTCATGCTTCGGTAAACGAACGAAAAGACTCGTTTTACCACTTTATTGGATTTTTGCACACTCGTGATATTCCAAAAATCTAGGTATTTTTTGATTGTATGAAAATCAAATCCGGCGGATGCAAGTGGCACGTTGTCAGTCGGTGTGGCGGTCTAAGGGGGAGGCCTATGTTCAGCAGTGGACGTCTTCTTGCTGATGATGATGAAAATCAAAGCTCACAATAAAAACGCTTTTTTCCAAAGCTTGAATTTACCAAACAATGTAGGTACGTCTTCAAATGACAATCACGATTTATTATTGACCTCAGAGAAGGTAATCGTTGCGGGCTTATAATCTGCTCTGCAGCGAAGAGACCTAATCAGAATCAGAAAAAATTATTGACATAAAGGAACACGATATCAAAATTAGGTATAATCATTATTGTATCTCATTACTCAACACCGCTCACAATATGTATTGTCACGTACATTAAATAATGTTATGCTGTTATAATTGACAACCGTTTTGAAAATTCCATCGGTTCCCAAAAACTCCGCGGGACCAGTGAGCCTTTAGTTCTCAAAAACTCTCTACGAGACTAAATAAATTAATGTTATCAAACTATCTAAGTCTTGGGTAGATCGCTCTATTTACCAACTCATTATCGCTGGATGAACGCACGCGACGCAACCGATGAGACGTATTCGGTGTTGTCACGCTACTTACCCGCGAGCAAACAGTGCTACCCCAATCCGGTTCTCAATTTTCCCCATCATCTGCTTTCTCCTTTGAGATGACATAATCGTATACGATTTGATAGTTTTCCTCGTTTATTTGATTGGTTTTGGGCTTGGTATTCGCAAACGGAGGAAAATTATTTCCTACTCGAAGTAATTTAAATGAATTAATTGACTGATTGAGTTTGTTTATCTAGCCTATGCCGTCATACTGCTAGTTCAGCTAGGCAAAGGTCTCCACTTCCTTTCACAAATCACGGTTCTTTGCTGCCTTCTGCCGAAAAGCATCAAGATCGTCACGCCAGTATTTTCCAGTGCTTCCCTAGCTGCGTCTTCCACCAGGAACCAAATTTGAACAACCTTGGGCCATCAATCGAGTACAAACAACCTTTTTAGTGTTCCGTAGTACTTACAAAGAACCCTTATAAGTTCGTCATGTCCGGCTATCTGTTATGTCTGTCTGAATCCTTTACGTTATAAACCTACATGCATGAAATTTTGATATAAAAGAGTTAAGTATAGATATAGAAGAAGATTAAAGAGCATATAGTAAATACATAGTTAAAAACAGATAAATCGTCGTTTAAAACAAGTTCGAACTCTTTGAACATTTCAGCCTTTTCTGTTGACAGGTTGGGTCGGTTCTTTTTATAGACAAGGAGTTATCAACAGCATTGCGTTGAGTCTACGACGACAGAAACCAAAGGACTGGCTCCATTCTACTATATGCTCCTCGTTTATATATACTTCAGGCTGGTGCGCGGGCCGTAGTTCTGTACTCTCTGTTTCCTGTCATAGTCACCATTTTTAGGGCCTGTATGCACGTTTATTTTGTAGGTATTTCAGGTCCTCTGGTTTCTTTCGTCGTAGGTAATTGTACTCTTAATTAATATAATTGTCTAATTATGAAGGCTGGCTTTGATAACGAGAGAATCGCACCTTGCAATCTCGATTCGCCGCAATTCTAATGGCGACACCGTTTGAAATATCTTAATTGTATGCTGTCACTGTCAACTACTGTCGTGTACAATTATTTAGGGATGTGAACATAAATGTCAGTGTAATGATTATGATATTATCTGACATGTTAAGAAGTTTTCGTAGAATGAAAAATAATGTGTGAATTATCAAAAACATAATTATGTTGTATCAGGAATATTTTATAGACATATTTATTTTGATGTCTTTTAATGATGGTAAAAATCGAAAATTTTGTGTTTTCGTCTAATTAAAAGATTCAGAGCCATTTTTTAAATTATTTGGGATCTTATCGCAAACAGGCACAAGATATATTTTGAAATTCACAATTAGTGATTGTATCTTCAATAATTTGAAAACTAGATGGAACTAACAGCCTTCATTGCCGTTGATGTATCTGTCGATGCTTTTATACCATTAATTAAATTAAACCGATCTGACAGGACTAAGCTTATCGTTATCTCTTTAGTCTTGAATGTGTGTGAAAAGGTTGGCAATCATTTTAAAGCTGTCAAATTTAGTTTCGAAAATGGTACTACAGAATTGATGTCATTGTGTAGTCTTTTCTCTCTCCCTCTTACATATTTTTCACCTATTTTTTTTTCCCCATCGAAGTATTCCTTATTCCATAATACTTAAATAAGTACCCAAGGGTATCTATTTTTACGAAACTAAGTAATGCTGTCTCATTAGAAGTTTTTTTTTATGTTACTCGGTGACGAGCCGAGCAAGTCGCTCACCTGATGTTAAGCGTCACGCTTACCCATAACATGTCAGTGTGACCCAGAATTTTGAACTTCAAAACTATGCGCGGCATTGCACTGCGCTCTTCACCCTGAGATGTTAGATGTTAAATCTCTGTATGCCCAGCTATTACGCTGGAAACATTGCCCTTCAATGCGGAACACAGTAATGCTTGCACACTACTGCTTAGCGGTTGAATAGCTGGTAAAGGTGTGGTACTTCCCAAGGCGGACTCTGCAAGAGAGCCCTACCACTAGAAAAAAAGTCCACATCAGGCTGTGTATAGACTTCAACTCAGGTACATTACTAAGCCCGATCCTCGGTACTTCTTTCTCGGGCACTTTTACTTTTGCCGATGTATATAAGAGAAAATTACTTAAATTGATTGCTCGCTGATAAGAAAATTTTGCATTCTGAATACCTTTATTTATATTTTAATTCAGTGGCCATGAAAGCGACAGAAATCAAAAGAGCTTTCTTGGCGCGAAAAACAAAATATCTGGTAGCTTTACAGGCACATGAATAAACAATCAAAATAATGAAATCAGCATTAAAAACGAAATCAAATGTCGGTGTTGTGTTTCACGAAATGTGGCGTATAAAGCGGGTTGGAGCCAACACTGTGACCTCCACAGCCATTATTCAATTTCTCTGGAATTAGATGATTTCAACACAATAGCAGGGACGTAGCTAGGATAGCATGGTGAGGAGCGTTTCGCCCCTTAAAACTTCGTATGACATTTTTCTTCATGCGTGGTCGATTCTTTCTTTATTTATTTATTCATTCAGTACATACACGACTTCACTAATTTGACTATACAATTTAAACCTATAGAGCTGTTTAAGCAATTCATAAAGAATTGATTACATAGCTTATACGTGGATTTTCAAAGTTTATTTTTATTTTCTGACGCGTTCGGGTGACTACTAGCCAGCTTATATTATACCTACTAATAACATATTTATTTACTTCAAACAATTTTCTTTACTTTTGAAAAAAAAGGGTTATTGTACGTCCTTTATGGACCAATGATCATCCTGGATCACGTCACTTAATATATGGTAAGTAAGTGGTCAAATGCCTACCCTATCAATATCAAACATAAACAAAGTGTAAAAAGTAAAATATAAATCTTTTATCTTCTAATCAAAAAGCAATTAATATACTTACTTATATTAATAATAAAATACGGCTTCAAAGCTTGCCCCCGAAAAAAGGAATCCTCGCTCCGTCGTTTACAACACAATATCTATAATATAACGTGTTACCAATTCCAGTTTTTCGTATAGTTTATAAATTCACGGTCTGTTTTAATAATAAGGTCGATTTCATTTTAAAACAAAATTTTGTTTGAGTGTTTGTCGAATAAATATTTCCTGGAGCTGGGACGTGGAAGAATGAGACACAGCTTTAAACTAATTTTAAATCATAATAAACGGAATTTATTATTAAAACATGGCATTCAAATAAATTGTGAACTCGCCAAATTAGAGTCAGGGCACTACAAAAATGATCTAAAATGCTGTCTGATTGTCTAAAGAGCAATAGTAATAATAATTTCTAATAAGATATCATATTATATATTATTATAAGGATTTTTAAAAGGGAGTTACCATTATTTTTCTAAATTACCTCTTCTTGGTTCAGCCTAGAACATGGAGAACGCGTCATTGTATTATTTTCCAAAACAAGTCTCCGCCTCTTTACTGGGGCATGACTTGGCTTGACTGTGACTTAATTTGTTTGGCTAAGACTATTACTGAGACTTGTTTCAATTCTGAAGGATTTTACTTCACTTGAACTATTACAAAACTTGCAACTTAAATACACAACGCGTGAAGCCAAAATATAACAGAAAAAAAAAATTGGATCTGTACTACTTGTGCTGCCATAAATATAGCCTTTGAACAACTTATGAATTTAAATTATCATTCTAATAATTAATATTAATATTATTAATAACTGTAAAAGTTTGTGTGTTTATTCAGTTGAACGAGTTTATTTAAATTTTGTTTTGGAGGTAGCATATACATAGGCAACTTATATAACTTTCCATCCAGCTATCTCGTTTAAAATTAGCTACCTTACTGGAACTGTCCCCGATTACCCACTGGCCTATTTCCTGAACAATCGTACCTCTCCTGTGTTGCCAGATATAAATAAAAATCTCCACGATTACACATCATTAATCATTTTACGTACACTGTCACAACATGTCTACGGAGTCTGTGATCTTTGTGAAGTAACTTATTGCTATTCTGTGTTGCACTATTCAAATTTACTAAGCTCTTGAAGTGGTTACAGGTGAATAAATTGAGAAAATTGCTTTTAGATTGTGTTTGATTAGCTTTTAATGAAATAGTTTTTAGTGTTAAATACTGTTTTGCATTAGTCTATTTTAAAACAGGATTGCACTTTATGTACTGTACCTACTACGAATTAGTTATTAAAACAGTAATAAATTATCAAGTTGTTTTTGTGAACTGAAAATTCAATTAAAAATGTTGAAACGGAAAGCGATTTTTGGATATCTAGTTTATATTTTTACAGTTAACTATTTATTGCAGTTTAGGCGGGAACGTGAAGAAGTCTTGTCGTGTCATTGTATTATTTTCCAAAACTTGTGTTATTTAGACTGTTAATGTGTAGAAGCGGTGAATTTATATCCATTTAATGCTCGTGATCGTGCATGAGTGTTCGTGAAACGTGACTTTTCGTGTTGTTTTGAACTCCCTAAAGAAGCTTCCAGTAAAGCTTCCAGCATTTTACTGAAGCAGAGAGACGGAAGGACTTGACAGAGACTGAAATTGTTGACTAAGACTTTGACACTTGTTTTTATTGTGAAATACTTTGGTTAAATTGAAAATAACAAACCTTGACACTGGCTAAATACGTCATGTATGGAGCCAATATACATGTTTTTTTTTTTTATTATTTTATAGTTTCGATGTATATAAATTATAAGTTCTATGGTTTCGATGCAATTATTTTTGTCTTTTCTCTTGCTGTTTTGGCTCCACACAGTCCATTTAGCTAGTATCTAGTTTTGTTACATTTCAAGTGAATTGATTGTGTCACAGAACACAATAGCATGATGGTAGCTTTTCTGGGAGCTTTACTGGTTTATAGTCGTATTTATACAATACGATTTTCCTACACTTGTACACTACTTGGATAGTAATTATTTTATTATCTTGAGCGCTCTTATAATATACTTTTATTTTAAACAGACCGGCGAAAAGCTTTCTTTAAAAAAAAAGTTTAATGTCAAATCATCTCGACGTCTATATCGATCACAATAGTACACATTTATTATTGGGATATAGAAATGTACTAATAATGTGTTTGGCTCAGTTCCAGCGCTTGATTATTTCGGATTCCTACGATCTTTATCAAAATTATGATTTATTACATCAAAGTTTCATATTTTTGACATTGATTGAATTACTTCTTCCATGATGGTTTTTTATACGCATTTTTTCATTGAATGCTTACATTTTTCATCAGATTGTTTTTCAGGAAATAAGTAAAACAGATTTTAAAAGAGACAAAACATAATACAGTGTTTTACGGAAAGGGTTTGCTAAACCGAAAAGGGCTCATAGTACTCATCATTAACAACTTTTAATATGGGTCCAATCCTGAAATCGAGAAAAAATAAGCCGTTCCCAAAGACATAAAGGGGTAGACACCTAATCAGCAAATCAAACTATCTTGAAATAAAGTACACCAGATTGACGTACCTGTCAAATCAAATTAAGAGCTCCATACAGTTGTCATTCTCATCTCATACTGATAAAATCTCATAATAATGAGACAAAAAATGGTAAACTATACAAAAATATCATGCCAAAATTACAAGGATTCACAGGAATCAAAGAACACCACTGCCACATCCATCTTTAAGTCCTGAAATATACTTTAATAGGATATAAAATTATTGAATAATGTAAACAGAATAGTCGCTATGACAACGTTTAGGGATGTCAATCGAATTTCGGTTAGTCCAAAAATCGATTATTAAATGAAAAATATTTTTTTGATATATCATGATTGAGGATTGTTTCTTGTACTGTAAAGAAGACCGGCGACGGTCATTGACGCAGCCCTTTGATAATTTTATTCGTCGATTAGCAATTGACAATCACTTCAATCGGATTAAAACACGATTAATTGGCTGCATCATCATTATCAGCCAAATAAGACATCCACTGCTGGACAAAGGCATCCCATTAGAAAGGTACGATCAAACACGTAAATACTGAGAATGCTTCATCGCCTCTAGTTTTTTTTTTAAGAGTCTGAACGATAAGGGATTTACGTGGAATTTATTTGACTATATACTTGATCCAAAAATAATCAACGGTTTAATCGAAGTTCGTTTTTTTTTTGTCCGATTGAAGAATCTAATACGAGATCGGTTCGAATCGGTTCGTATACGATTTTTTTCTGCAAGAATTGACATCCCTAAGACAAAATGAACTGTAGTATTGCCAGATATTTTTGTAATTTCCCAACTTTGTTTAGGTTTCCTAGAGACTCAGATATATGTAGCTAAACTTTTGATAAAAATAGTTCGGCAAAGTAGAGATGAATATTGGCGGGAACCTATTAAGGTTTCCACCAATATTAATTTGCTTATAATACATAATTTTCATAATTTTGCCTAAAAAACGTGTCGGCGCATAATTATCAACAACAAATAGAAATGTTTCACCAATCCATATCAAGTAACCCTACGGAAGCCTACAATGAGCGTGTCACGATATGAAACAATTGTATTGCAATTTTATTAGAAATAAAATTTTATACCTTCCTAAGAATGTAAGAATGTAAATTTGTCTAGTGTGGTTGTGGGTTTTTGGGTCTGCAAGTAATATGCACATTCTCTTAGGTTTTCACCGTCACATGCGTGTTACTTGAGGTTGCAGAATAGTCAGGCAGTTTCAAAAAAGATAAATCCGCTAATTAGCGAAAGTTGCGTATGCGTTTATTTGCAAATTTAGAGGATTCCATTTCCATCGTAATAAATTGAAAATAAAAACTTAACATTATTTAACTTAACAATAATGTGGATGATAAAAAAAAAGTATAAGAGCCTATTTAAGAACCACTGTGATACAATCTAAATCACTCCAATCAAAATTTATTTACCCTACCAAATAGGGTAATCACTTTCTAATGGAAAGCCTCAAATGTCATGACAAAAAAGACTGTCAAAAATTATAAGCCATTTCAAAATCGTGTTTGTATGGAGACTATCCTTCTGGACCTTATTTATAAGGAGAATTCTGTGGCCGTTCCATAGAAAAATGTCAATGACACTCGACAAAATGTATGGAATAGCTGATATTTTTTTCACGATTTAAGGATTGGTCCCACAGTAAAAGTTCTTCAGAATCATGAGTTTCGTTATAACCTTGTATATAACAGTTGGGAAATCTACTTATCTAATTAGATGTTTTGATTTTCTATATCACAACATATAATAATTAAAGATGACGGCCATCTTATTTTTCTATTGCTTGAAACATAAGGTCTGTAATATTATTCCTAGTAATTGAAGTCAGATATTACGCTTGCTTTTTTCAGATGTTTCACTAATATCTAATATCAATATAATAATCACGAGATGTGTACTAAGATTTTTATTATTTTCGAGTTCCCGATATTTAGACGCAGTTGCTATGCGCCATGTTCACGGGTACACGGTTCATAAAATTTTAATGTAGGTAGCTTATTTCTATAACTTATCAGAATGACATGAAGATAAATAGGTACATTAATAAATACATAGTAGATCTCAATTTATTTTCTTCCTAATAATTATTTCTGTGTCTTCCAATCCGATCCTCTGCTGTGATCACAAAATGTAATGGAATCAAAACATAATAATAATATATATTAATATGTTTTTTTTTTGTGTTGTTATTGCTAAGTAATGCACACTACTTCAACTACATATTTAGCACGCAATTAGCTAAATAACATTAAACTATGTAAAATAAAATCAAGTTACAATAATTATTTATAGATACAGTAAAAAATATAACGCCATTCATCCCATGAGAAAATATGAAACATATCTAAACAAGATACAACCTTCAATAAAGGCATTATTAAATTATATAATTAAATAATAAACATAGCTAAGTGTATATAATTACTATAAATAACTAGGAAAACAATAGCGATAGCTTCTAGTGCGTTCGACATTATGTCTGGTTCTAGAGTCTAGAATCAGACCTCTGCTCTTCAATCACGAGCCAAATATTTGTTACGGGTTGTCATAAAACTGCTTTTCAGATGCTCTTATTCAATCTACAGCGCTCAATGGGCTTTATAGCCCGCATTGTTACAACCTGATTAACAACCGTACTATGATCAAAGACAGCCAGACCATTACATTTGTTTCGCTGGAACGATATTAATCAAACACATTTACTGCGGTCGCATTTGCAAATTAACTGCCGCAGATTAAATGCTATTTCTGAGAAACGGCTATCAAATATTCAGGATAATATACGGACGGATGTTTTATTGTACTTCCCTGATTTTGCTGTCCCTAGGTACGAAGTGTCGTTCATGATTCTGGATCCCGTCCAATGCTTTATCGACTTTTATTAGTCGTTAATGTCGTGCAATCGTTTCATGCAAATTTATACTTATTTGCGTTGATACAAGAGGAAGTGTTAGAAGGACACACCCCTGCATTGTCTGCGATTCTCCACGCGCCGTGTCGCGTCTCCGTAACATTAAAATAAAATAACAAAGAACCTATCAAAGTATACGAACAAGAAGACACGAAATCTCCCGCGACGTCTGTCAAATTAGCATCACAAACGAAAATAGCGTCATTCTAATTATTTTGATGACTCAACCGAAATACAATTAATCTTGCCGGTTCTGTGAACTGTCCGAGTGACGGACGGACGAAAATATCGTCGCATTTCGCGATAAATAAACTTGTGAGTCGAATATCGGGTTTCGATTCCATCGGTGCTATGTATCAAAGAATCAGAGATGCGTGGTAGCGAGGGGTAGCGGAGCGCAATGCCGCTCGACCTGGCGTCCTACCGCGGCACGCTAGGCGCTAGAATTTCTAGACAGACTTGCCAGCTATCCGTCTGTAAAGACGTATTGTCTTAACTACGTAATAAAATATCTAAACAGAGAGTTCTGTAAGACGACTGCAATCGCAAAAAAAAAAACAGAAACAACACTTCACCGATGGCAAATGACGTTATGCAATAAATAGAACAGCTGATTTTCTTTCGCGACTTCAGGGCTGGTCCTATAGTAAAAGTTGTTCCTCATGACGATATAAAATAAGATAATAATAATATGATGATATAAAATAGAATAGACGGGCATATTCGTATACACATTTTATAATACATATAAAATATAGTATAATTGACCGAGCGAAGCGAAGGTCTCAGAGTTTACTGGGACAAATCGGCTTTTGTATCTATGTTTGTATGTTTGTGTGTAACAACGGTTCACAAGTTATCGTCGGACAAATTCCGATGATAACTTGTGAACCGTTGATCCGATCTTCATGAAATTTTGTAGGCAAGTAGCTCATTTCAATACAATTTTTAAGTTCGAATATGAGCTGAATCCGTCTAGGCGTTGTTTAGGGGTCGCGAGGTCTCAGTTCGCCGCGAACTACTAGTTATATAATATACTATATACGTAAAGTGAACGAATATGTGTTCTAACTGAAAACAGTATAGCTATACTAGTTGTCTATGTATAATGTATATATATAGACTCAATAGCGAAAGCACCATCCTAAGTAAGCGACAAATGCTGCAAAGTGACTCAAATGTTAAAATGTCAACAACAAAAAAAAAACTTAAGATAAAAATAATATAAAAAAATAACAAATTTATTTGTTATGTGTGTGAATTTATTTGTAAAGTTAGCGTAGGTAAAGTTGTCGCGTAGATCAGTTGTTTCGTAATTCAGTCTGCTGATTAGCTAGCGGGACGCGTCCTACTGCATTCTAAGTATACTTAGTTTAATGTGTCAAAAGAATAAATGCTAATATTTGATTTACTCACTAACCTGTTGTCAAATTGCCTGCTCTATGTATTACTAACATAAGTCTTCGCAAGTGGAACAATTACATTGTATCCTTATTAATGTTAAAATTACGAATAATAATGCCAACCGCAGAAATAACAAGATTTTGTTTTTAATTTGGTAAGCGAAAGATGTCAACTTTAAGCGTCAGTAAACTAAAGTGTTGTTATCCTTTTCTACTAGACTGCAATAAGAAAGAGACCTACAAGATAGGGCAGCCTTCCAAAACACGTTTCGTTTGCTCACTTCAAAATAAATATTACCTAACTTGAACTTAAAAAAATAAGGGAATACAACTAGCAACACTAGTGTGTGCTTCTTTCTCTCAACCGATATCGGCATTTGTTTTTTCCCCATAATTCTCAAGAAAACTATTTCCCGGCCCGCTTCTATGAATTCAAGAGTGTATCTGTGATTAAAAACAAAGTGCAATAGGAATGGGCGGGCCGGAAATCAGCTGTCGCAGCACGATGCCCTGGTAGATGGCCAAAGCTTGTGTTACATCAGATCTGATTGATGCAGGGTTACCCATGATAAATAAGAAAGACCACCGAGAGACAGAATTAAAATAATAATTACCAATCAGACCCACAAAATAAAATGCAAAAAATAAACCATTGTTATTAAAATTGCAATTGATTAGGTTTTTGAAAAACATCAGTCTTAACGGCAGCAAAGACACATATCAAGATTTGTTATGAGTATACATTTTATTTACCAAAACTTTTTACTTCCATAATATAACCTCAGAAAATTAGAAAGAGCAACAACCTGACAACCCTGTTACTAGTAATGCGAGTCCTCCGCCTCGCCGAAACGTCTTGGTTAATTACTACTTGGTAGGAATAGATTTGCTATAGCCTTTCGAATCTGTTGATTTATTCGAATGATTGACAATCGATCTAGATCTACATTCATTGGCGAGCGATTAAAAATACATGCGTAATTATTTGCTTTATGAGGCGCAATGAAGACGTTTGAAAGTTCTATCTGCTAATTACGAACGCACACGTAGGGATAAAAAAAGAAGTAATTATTAGAATTAGGTTCCGGAAGAGATTAAATTTCCAAATTCAATTATATAATTAATATACATTTATTAATTTCAAATAAAAATTGTATGGTTTGATTAAGAATATTACTTAAAAACTTATCCCCTGATTCGTAATATTACCCGTGACGAAGCTGAGCCAGCTGCTTTAGCCGTTATCTAGAAATGCATACATATTTCACGTTGAAAAGTAGGCAAGTGCTAATTGTAAATGTAATAACACCTTCTAAAGTACATGTAATTTAAATCTGTGCAGCTGTTACGAAACTAAGCGGAAACAAAAACAAACGGACACGCAAACATACGAATTGATAATAATTAGTGAGACTTGATTTCCTGAGTTTCAAAAGTCTGTGATCAAATTGACAACAATATGTCACAAGATCACCTACCCAATCTGCCACCTATGCTGCCAGCCTCCACAATTCAAAAGTCCTTGACTAACAAAGCTCCAGTGACGCTCTCCGATTTTACGACATCCCATCAAAGCGTTGATATAGAAATACAGTAAGCCCAGAATAATACAGTATGCTCTTTGTCAGGCTCGTCTGTCCCGCGTCTAGAGTTGTCCATAAATCACAACACACAAATTAGAAACGCGCCGCTAAACAACGGAACGTATAAAAATCTGAAATAAAATCTTAAATCATAACCTTGGATCTAAATCCCATAAAAATATGATTTCGAGTGGGCTTAATCCCACCGAGGTTTTATGCTCTCGTAAAACTTGATTAATAACTTTCGGCGGGATACCATAGAGGTCGCACAATGTTGCGTTGACCTATTTAAAAAGTGAGTGCGATATTTTGGCGGGAGAACCAGACGAAACAAAAACGATCTTTTGGGGTCCGAATTCGATATGACTCATTATAATCAAGGCCTCGGCGAAATATTGCTACTGGACGCTTTTAAAATTTAAAAAAGTTTTAGGGCTGTCAAATCAAAATCATATTCTCAGTATGAAAATTCTGAAGTATGAATTATTTCTGCAACATTTTACCAAATAAATATACATGGTTATAAGGAAAGGGTATGCTAAGCCGAAAAGGGCTTATAGTACTTATCATTACGAACAATTTTTACTATGGGACCAACCCTGAAATCGCGGAAAAATATAAGCTGTCCCATAGAAAAATGTCACTGACACTCGACAAAATGTATGGAACAGCTGATATATTTTTCTTGATTTCAGGGTTTGTCCCATAATAAACGTTATTCATAATGATGAGTACTATAAGCCCTTATCGGCCTAGCATACCCTTTCCCTATAACCCTGTATATGTAAGTATTGAAATCAATTCTTCGTTCCTAAATATAACATATATTATTCTTTAAAATACGTTTTCTCTACAATACTCAGTGTAAGCATGTAGGTGTTGCTGTGACAATAACTCATTAAGTGTGTAGGTAGACGCCAGTCAATCTGTGTAACTATTCCACATTTAATTTTGTAAAAAAAATTGAAAATGGAATTTTTCGACATGTCGAGATTGTCGGATGCGCCGGCGTCCGTCGCCCGCATTTCGAGATCCGTCACATGATTTGAGCAGTATCGAATTTAGCCCGTGACAATGAAGAGACGTAGCTAGAGGAAACTATTTTTTATTGGAAATAAAAATAAATGACTGTAAAATTTAATGACTGTAGTTTCATGCATTACAGATCCATGCAAAGCTATATAGATGATCTAAGCATAGTCACAGTCAAGTAACGCGTCTTTCTCTTACATTACATTATCAGCCAGAAGACGTCCACCGCTGATAATGGCGCTTCCCTATAGGTCCTTATCTTAATTAAACTTATGTTTTTTTTTTCTTTAACTTTGCAACCTCTCTTAACAAAACCTTATTACACAGACTGAGACATAAGTTCACATCTCCACTGCAATCGGAGGACCGACAGGAATGCAACTCGATAATTCTCGTTATGAATCGAATTTATTCGACTCACATATTTTATTGTTGTCCGACAACTCGATCCCGCCGCAGGGCCCAATAAAATTATTCGAATAAATAAGCTCCGATCAGGCTGTAATTAAAAACATAACTTTTAATAAATCTTTTATTAAAACTGGCAGGTTTCGCGCCTTCGATGCGTTTTGTGACTCCGATTAATTGAACGAATAGTTATAATGGAATGCTCTGTTGTGTTTTTTTTAAACTTTTTATCATTTTGCTAAAGAAAGCTTTATTATTGTCGATTTGCCATTAACGACCTTAACTAAAAAAAAGTATTTCTGTATTTACAAGATAAAATAACGTAATAATACTTAGTTATTCTTCGGATTTTCCGGATTAAAAATGTTCAATGTACATTGTACAATGTGCGTCAAAACGCTTTAACATTTTTTACCAAACTTCTCGTTTTTGTGTAATGTACCAAGTTGCGGCTGTGCAAGGGAGACGTATAATATTATATTAAATCGCGTCGAATGAAGTTCTTCATATAATAGTGATCGAACTTCACATACCTGGGTAAGTTCGTTTGATCACTAATTATCTGTGTCTAAAAAAAACAGACTTTAGCATGTATAAAAAGTTTATTTAAGAAATATGTCCTACTTGGTTGATATCGTAAAGCATAAAGTCAGCGTGTATGTATACAACAAAAGGTTATGACAAGGCGAGAGGAGAACAATAAACCACTTGATTTATTTTAATAAAGTTATTTATGGACTCTCACAAATTGGTACCACGACTGGCGCTTTATCGGGTAACCACACACTTACCTACAAACACATATTTGGGTCTGTTTGTCTGTAAGTGATAAAAAGAGAAAAGGGAATACATATTTCTTTTTTTTTTTGTTGTGCCAAAAACAAAACAAAAAATGGACAGGAAAACATAAGGAAAAACAAGTTAGAGGTTTTTTTGGCGGGAACGTGAAGAAATCATGTTATGAGTGTTGGTAAATGATATAAAGTCGTGAAACGTGAATTTTCGCGTTGTTTCCAAAACTCCATAGAAAGCTCTAGTAAAGTTTTCACCACTTTACTGGGGCATGACTTGGACTTGACCGTGGCTTGCTTTGCTCGCCTTTGACTGTGACTATGACTTGTTTGATAATATTTAACAAAACTTGAAAAGATATAAGTATACTTGACACTGGCAAATGCATAACAGGGGGACGCCAAAATGCTCTCAGGAGGAAAGAGAAAAAGAAAAAAAAAACAAGTTAGAGTTTGGCAATGGGGGTACGCTCAGTGCAGTACTGCGTGCTCCCGAAGGGTCACGCAGGCTGGTTTTCGGTGTACACCTTTGCTCAAAATAAAATGGAATTAGGCGACTGCAGGTATTACTATACAAACTTTATATTAACTGACATGCTCTGGAGACATATAACATTAGCCTCAAGTTGCTATAATTATAATTATGACATACATAATATAACAGTACATACATACACATATTAGTGTTACCCCCGAATACTGAAACGTTTGTTAACTTTGACAACAGATTAATTCTAATACTGCCTTTGTCTGGCACTAAGCAAATGACAATGACAGCAATGGACTTAATCTGTCGTCAAAGTTAACAAACGTTTCAGTATTCGGGGGTTAGTAGAGTACATATATTATGAGTTGTAATAATATGTCAAAAAGTTATGCCCAAAAAATAAAATTTTAATAGATAACGATGTATGTATCTAGAGATTTATAACTATCTCCATAGCATTTTCAGATCTGGGATATAAATAATCATTTCACGGACAAATTAAAAAAAGTATGGCAGAACAAGTGTCGGCAAAACATACTAATTATAATCGTTAAAATTATCAGAATGTCCGCAAGATCAATGATTTTTAGACATAGTTTCCGGCCTTAATTACTTTAAATTTTTCCTTAATTTTAGCTCCTCAGTAAGCGTATTTAGCCAGTGTCAAATTTGTAACATTTCTGGTAAAGTATAAAGTTTTAAAATTAAATTAAACATTTCTGATTAAAAATTAGATTGAAAATTTCAGTAGTTTTATAATACAAAAAAACGTTTTCGGTTTGTTTTGCTACAAATAAATTTTGAAATGACTGTTAATGAATTTTCTGACACGTCTTTTTATTTTAAATTCTTGTGCCGTCATAAATCCTTTATTCGATTAAATTCGAAGTCAATTCGCAGCAACGCAATTAAATATCTATTAAATGTTTTTCGTACAAATATTTCATTGAAGAGCTCTTCCCAAATTGTTTCCTTCATTGACACGAGATCTCCCGATGTCCGATCGCAGCTGATAACTCATTCTCGCTCGTAAATTGGAAAAAGGGCCATAACTCGCGCGGTTAATTACGAATAAATAAATATATAATTGAATGTGAAGCCGCGGGCTTAATCGATCGCATTCGAGGTGTTAACAAGCCCGCCGGAGGAACAAGGCGCTGTTTACATGAGGACAGTTAAATTTGTACTAGTTTGGAGATTCCTTAAGAAGTAAAGGTTTCAAAGTCTCAATGGAAATGGGACTTGGTATACGATTTTAGACAAGCAATGATGCAAGGCACCCAAGGCACGGCTGGAAAGGTATTTCTAATAGAGATATTATAAGCAGGTTGGTCTGTGCGTTGATTCGTAGAAAAGGGTTTGTTATTTTATATAATACTAGCAGCGCCCTGCGGTTTCATCCGCTATGCTAAAGCCGAATATTTTTCCGGAATAAAAAGTAGCCTATGTGTTAAGCCAGTGTATAAGCTACCTCCATACCAAACTTCATTCAAATCCGTTCGACCGTTACAGTGTTGAACAGGAACACACACATACTTACACACTTACACACAAACTTTCGCATTTATATTATTAGAGTTAAAAAATAGGTGTGGGACGAGTCAATAATAGAAAGTGGGTTGATTTAAGAAAATGACGTCATGGGATGAAGACGGAACAAGCCGTAGATTGTAATCTAAACTTTTTCATTAATTAATTCAGCATAGAGCGTAGTTTTTATCGATAGAGTCATTTCTCGGCTTGGCGGTCTCTGCCAACTTTTCGCTTTCTCTTTTATCTGTACTATCTTGTATCTAATAATGATTAGATCGACATACAAAAAAAAACGTTTTTTAGTTTCAACATAAGTTGAAATAGCCAAAACAGAAAACAATTTATAAAAGGTACGGTATTGTCATTTAAAGTTTTCGGACGACATAATAGTCAGACAATTGACGACCGTCTATTAAACTATAAAAATTCAGTCTTGGCTGAGTATGTACGTGCCATAACACCGCATAACACAGGTCAGCGAAAACACGCAACTGACAGGACTGAAAGCGCGATTTAGGGCAGTTATTTATTACATTTGCATTTGTTGGTAACAAAATATGAAATCGGTTTTTAATTTGAAATTGATATCAACAAATTGAGCCAAAAACAAATCTGCAAATCTGTGTTGCGCAGTTTCGAGCATTTCTGGAATCAATTTCTAAATCGTATCCGTTAAATTCATGTGAGATACCTTTATTTTCTACATAATTGTTATATATTTTTATTAAATTCTTTAAATAAAGTTTTTATGTAATAGACAGATTTTATCGGGGCCATTTTTAGGGGCTAAAATCGTATCTCTAGTAAAATTATCATTGCTTGTAGGCATCTCCCAGTGCACACTCTGCTTAGAACGTGAAGTGGGTCGACTCTGTAAATTGAGAAATCACATCTAAAATACTGAAAACCATTTAAGATCCAGAGGTCAAAAGTCATCCCGGAACTACAACAAAGCACATTTGAAAGCGATACTCTCCTAAAAATCTTAAGATAGTCACGGAAGCCGCTGTTTTCCTTCAGTTTTTTCGTCTGCGTATCCATTTCCTCACTGAAAATAGCCGAATAAAATAAAGGACATCACTCGTCACGTCAATGCCATCGAAATATAGTTAAATATACCTCGAAATGCTACTGATTGCCGCTCGTTAGAAGGTAATTAGCCCACGGATCACTCACCGCCGTCTATTCCAATGAGAAAAATAATTTATACAATGAAAACTGAATAATAGGACAACAGGCTCTTATAGGCAGTACAGAAAGTCAGTACTCGGAATACTTGTAAAACACTAGGAATTAAGTTTGTTAAATTTTAAATGCAGATTAACGAGTGTAAATTTTATCTTCAAACTCCCTTTCTTCGCATAATCCATCCAAACTTCTCATGTCGTCGTCGCTGCCGGCACTCATTGGCATGTAGTAATACTACGTGAAATACTTTGCTTAGTGTGCGGTGCCCAATCCAAGCAACTTCAGACCTTCGGCACTGTTTTTAAGTGTAGCAGGAACATTGTTATAGACTTAGATAGAAATGAAAAGATGTGGGTGAGTTAGTCTGCGAATTTCGATAGCGTTTGTCAGCTGTCACTGCGACAGTCGGTGACTGGTGATGGTTGATGGAAAGATCGCAGCCTACGCGGCTTCAAACGGCCGACAATTTGGAAAATGATTATCTCGAACAGTTTTAATAGGTCTATATTTAACGACGCTTATTGCACAATCGTGAAAATAATTCAAAAGTTTATTTATTTAAAATCTGTTTTTAGAAGTGACATACAATCATATGTAGAGCAAATCTTAACCTATTCGAGGAAATGAATAGCTCAAAAAGAGCTATTCATTTCCTCGAATAGGTTACCGTGGTGGTCCATACGTAAGTTCCAAAGAGCTCATTGGTCCGGGTTCGAACTCGCGACCCCACGAATGTGAGGCGCGCGTGCTCCCACGCACTTCGCATTGAGCTACCACGGCTACACGAGCTTATGAGCTGTATTTCTGACAGCTTGCAAAACATTTAAATATGGTCAATTCTGGTTGTACTACTAGGACTCAATTATACAGTAGTATTTGTGCATTACGTTGTTTGACTTGTATTCAGGAAAGATATGTCTTGATATACGTAAATATATTAACCTGAATATATAGAATAAATATATTTACCTGTTATTGGGGTGTTACATAGGTCTCAATGTAGTATCATGTTTATTATTAGTACTATTTTAATTTATGTAAGTAGTTAAGTAGTAGTACCTATTGTTAGATTAGTTGTCTCATCCTGTTGGTAACAAAAAAAAATAAAAAATTGATATTCAATTCAATTCATTTTTATTCTCAAATATACACACTGTACACTTATGAATGTCAAGTATAAGTACAAAATGTATATCATTAATAATAAAATAAACAACAAATTAAATAAACAAACAGCAAAACAGCAAATAAATGACAAACAGCAAATACATAAAAAACATTAACATAAACAGCAAATTAAAAAATAATCATAAATGCCAGCCTATTAAAACAATATTATATAAAATATAAATAATATTAATTTAAATAACAATAATAATTTCAATTTTAATTTTAACTTAAAAATATTCTCTCCATCTGTCATTTTCAATAGCATTCAATTTATGCAGAGTCTTTATCACAGATTAAGTCATTAATTTCATAATACGCTTACTCCATTAGAAAGCCATATGAAATTAGAACTGAAAGCAAAATAGATGGGAAAAAAACAGTGTAAATGAAGCAAAATTAAATGTTCTCAAATTCGCCAAAAAATGTCATTGTTTTGAAAATTTGTTAAAAATAAGTATCGCGCTTAATGATTACAACAACATAATTCTGTTAAAAATAATCACAAAGGCAAATAAATTAGATACAAAAAAAACAGTCAACAGAGACGTTTAGAACATGATGATTCAAATTCGTAACGTTTTTAAGTCCCGCTTAATTGAAAGCCAAATCCAGGTCGAGAAGGTGAGGTTGATGGATGAGCAGCTAAATTACCTACCCCTCCCCCTCGTCTCCCCCCCTCCCCCTACCTCCCCTACTAACGACTCGATGGGCCAAGTGATTATTTATACGCAGCGATGACAGCACTTCCGACTTTATAGTTTGTGATTTCAGCTAGATTGAGATTTCAAATTGTTGGTAGACTTTTGTGAAGTGGTTTTCTAGATTTGTAACTAGTTATTAAGTTTTTATGAGTACTGAGTATTCGGTTGGACGACGAACATATCCGTTAAACTAGTATTGTTGACCTCTCTTGTAGAGTCCATCTGGGGAAGTACCACACCTTTGCCAGTTATTCAACCGCCAAGCAGTAGTGTGCACACATACTGTGGTCCGGATTGAAGGGCAATGTTTCCAGTGAAATTTTTTGTATTTTTTTTTGTTTGTTTGTATGGGTGACGAGCGCAGTGCATTGCCGCGCATGGTTTTGAACTGTTGAAGTTCAAAGTTGTGGGCGGCATTGAAATGTTATCGGCAAACGTGACTCATAAAATCAGGCGAGCGACGTATATCTGTTGTTCAATTGAATAATGACATGAAGAATGACTAGTCTTATGGCAGTGGCTTGATTTCCGCCTTCTGATCTATAGGTTGTGGGTTCGATTCCCACCAAGGACAAATATTTGTGTGATGAACATGGATGTTTGTTCTTTGTCTGGGTGTTACAATGTATTCTATGTATGTATTTACAATAGTAAAATAGTCTCAGTCTAAATAGTCTAATCTAGTAGTCTAAATCAAACAAAGCCACGGTCAAGTCAAGTCCTGCCCCAGAAAAGTGGTGGAGACTTTACTACAGGCTTCTAAGGAGTTTTGGAAACAACGTAGAACGTCCCTCTAAATAGAATCTATGCAGTTATACTAATATTATAAATGCAAAAGTTAGTGTGTAAGTATGTGAGTATGTAAGTATGTTTGTTCCCGTTCAACTCTGTAACGGCTGAAGGGATTTGAATGAAATTTGGTATACAGGTAGCTAATACCCTGGATTAACACAAAGGCTAGTATTTTATCACGGATTTTTCGTTTTCTACAGAAACCGCGGGGCGCAGCTAGTCTATTATAATTTACTAGCTACGCCCCGCGGTTACACCCGCTATTCTACAGAAAGGGTTCAATTTTGCCGGATAAAAAGTAGCCTATATGTTAATACAAGTAATAACCTACCTCTATACCAATCTAAATTTCATCCATACTTTTTATCCCGGAAACATATTCGGCTTATGTAAAATAGCGGGTGACACCGCGGGGTGCAGCTAGTAAGCTATAAAGCTTTTGTCATACTCTGAAACCATGGCAGAGTACCAGTAGTACCCGTAACTTTTGTCGTATACGGTGACTTAAACAAACGTTCGCCACATTATCTCGTTTCCGCGCAATGCAATTATGTGTGCGTTTCCCACGGACGGCCGTTTGTACACTGCTTGCTACACTGGCGAAGCCTTCCTCTTCCATATGCGTTATCTTGCAAATAAAGGGCTTTATGATTAAAGTTAGACTAACTAAAACTTCGGACTGTTACTTAATTAGTCATACAACGACTTACTCTTAAGTGAAAAGTCTAAAGTCTAAGACATCAAGTCTTTACCGCAGTAGCACCCGAGGAGAAAGAGACAATGACAATGATGATTTCGGTTTATTCAGACTTGATTTACGATTATCTATATAACAAAAGAAAAACAAAAATAAAGTAAGCATGTAAGCTGTAAAATGTAAGCAGCCTATGTGTTTTTTTTCAGTATTTTTTTTTTTTTTTTTAATCTTTATTTATTTATTAGTAGCTTGAGTCGCTTTGCGACTATGTCAGCTCCATGGCGTACACTCAGTATCTTCTACTTAAAAATATTAAACATCAATTTAAATAGTGTCCGTGCCGCCTCACTCAGTGGGGCGGACATGACACTTTGAATAACGCCAACTTCGAGAAAATTAGAACCGTAGAGTATTTTGTTGATGTTGGTTTAATTTGATAAAATTATAAAAATCCGGAGATTCCCGGCACCGTTACCCTCTTTCTTGGGCAGTCGGGTAAAAAATATGAATAACGAGATAGTGACACCCAGGGGTCGGAGCAGGGAATCTCCGGATTTTTATAATTTTAACAAAAAATAACCGACATCAACAAGATACTCTGAAAAACCACTAAGTATCGAAATGTTCTTGACGCCACCCGTGAAATAATTGAGGAGTTCCAGTGGCCATCTGTGGTTCTTAAACAGTTCCACTTCACCAAACGATACTTTCTGAATGCAAATGCTTGACTTGTTGATGAACATACCAAATCGCTATGTATACCTATAATATTCGAGGAGTTCCCTCAATTCCTCATGGAATCCATTACAAGAACTGGATTTTGATAAAAAATGGGACATCTGGAAGTAGAATTAACCTTTCAAACAAAAAAAATATTTTTATAAATCGGTTAATACATGCCGAAGTTCTGGGTGGTAAACATAAAAAAAACAATCGAATTGAGAACCTCCTCCATTCTTTGAAGTCGGTAAAAAACATAATAATTCGAGCCAAAGGGCGGAGCTACAGCCGCCCTTGCATCCCCGCCCGCCCTCATTCTGGGCGGAACGTTATTATCAATGCGCTTTTATACACATCTCCGTCACTGAGATAAAGAGAGAAGAGTGGGTATTGATTAATTATACTCAACAACTATCATAATGCAGTCATCATCATCATCATCATCATCAGCCAGAAGACATCCAATGCTGAACATAGGCCTCGACAACCTACCACTCGCATCCACCGCTTGCTTGCGACGTTCACAATGACGTTGGTCCTCCTATAGTGGGAGGCCTGTCTGCGCTGTGTGTACCGGCTCATGATCGCCACTCAAGGTTATCGTAATGCCGTATTTGTAAATATTTTCCTCTATCCTTCTGTTACCTATTCACAAATAAACGGCTGAATCCATTTTCAAATAAATTGGCAAGGTCGCAGAAGATACTTTTTATCCAAAGAAATTGCGAGAAAACTGAAAAATGGTGGGTAAAACTACAGGTCTCAGCATATTTATTTGGATATTGAGAGATTTTAAAGATGTTTTTTTATTTCAGAGTAGAAGTTAAAGCCTTAAATCAAGTAACACTTTGGTACCGCAAGAGTACATCACGTGGTAGGAGGCCACACAAACATACATATTTACTCGTACATACATCCGAAAAAATTACCCTTCTTCTACCTAATCGGATAATATAATGCGACTCCGATAAGCTCATTACCAATAATAGATTATTCAAGTAGGTGGAAGCACAAAATATTGTAGGTACAGAAAGCTGGCTCCATACGACGCGTGACAACGCATGCGTACGTGACACGATCTCGGTTCAAGTCGGTCGAAACGCTTGACCAACCTATTCCGAAATCGTGGTATAAACGCGTCTATGTTTGCGTGCGTCTGTTATCGCACGTGGTACGGAACCGGCCTTCTGTACCTTTTTATTGTGTGATGGAGGCGCGGCGGGTGGCCGGAAGTCGATCGATATTATGAGTCGATAAGCATAATTCGACAATCACTATCGCTCCACTGGATTACGACACAAAGCAGCATAATCTAAGATTAATTTCACAATCATATTGAACTGTAATTCGATTATTCTAAATATCAAAGTTCAGTGCTTTTTAGTATGCTAATTTTGACTAAGTACTGAAAAACCTTATTCCTAATACATGTAAAGTTTAGCCTCGTCACAATTAATACTCCCGTTAAGCAGAAAAATGTGTTGCACCATTTTTACTATTGTCAAAATGACGTATAGCACCTGCTGGCTAAACTTCATGGTTAAGGTTAAAGTTATAGTTAATTTAACTGGGATTATGGTGCAACCCAGCCTTAGTAACCTAGTAGCCTTAGTATCTAATTCTATGAAAGACGTCACAATTCATTGCATCCACGCTGCATGCAGTTCGCATACAGTCCCTGTACATTGTAACTACTAAATGCAGTTGTAACCACATGTAAGTTTCATCCGTAACGGACATGGACTGCAATTGGATTTGGTGTGGCTGGACCTTGAGTATGTGTCGTATCACGCTAATTTACAGAACTGCGTACGTTGATGTAAAAGCGAACGTGTCATACTTCCCACTTAGTTCCTTTAGAGACCGCTTCAATAATTCCCCTATCTCGATTTTCAATTTTTTATAAAAAAAATATTGAGGGGAAATAATAAAAAATAACACGCCGTTTCTTTAGAATAACAATGTCAATGTCTTAAAGCAATTTTGATGTTAACATTTTATATAATGACGAAGAAGAAAAAAATATATAGTCGAGTTTTTCCCCTAAAATAAAATAATAATGATTAAAATTTGCCTTAAAACATTTATTTTAAAATATTGATATTGTTAAACTACAAAAAAAAAATGCTTTCAAATATTAATATTATTATTCTAAACAAACTGAGTGTTATTTTTTTTATTCCACTCAGTTAATTTTATATTTAAATAAAAAAGTTGAGAAATTACGAACGAAATAGCGAGAATCAGGAGAACGGGTAATTTAGATTTACCAAAATGTCATTAATTTCCTGAATGGAATTTTATCTACCTACTCAGGAAAGGGAACGATGGACCTCTATAGAATGGTGAATAAAGCCGGGGGCGCGCTTTGTAAAGTTTAATGAAAGGCAATCTTATGAAACAATGATGAATTAATGATGAATCAAAAGGACGCGTAAATCGTAAAATCAAATAATATTCAAATTCAATCCATTCATAAAAAATAATAACAGATTCAAAACACCCAACAAAAAACATAAAACCTCACACAACGAATGTTATATTAAAATTGTTATTTAAATCTATAATGTGTATGGGTGAATCAATAATAATCAACATTTCTATCAGCGTCATTGTCACCGTTTCGTGGTCGTTTATGGTAATGCCGTATTGTTGCAGACACCTCATTTGTTCTATCGCACCGTGCTCAGCATTGTCATCTCTGCCCTTTGACTCCATTGTGTGTTTTTTGTCACTACTGAGACGGATTATTTTATTTCCGTTATGTGTTCGCTTTGTGCGTTCACGTTATTAAATTCTATTTATTTGACTTTTCATTTAGGGTAGTTTTTTTTTACTTCAGCGACGCGAACTGCAACACGCACTGCTCTATCATGAATGAATGACCAAATAAATTTAGAAAACAAACTCTTTTACAGATTTGACAAGTAAATATTTGCCTCATCTGTTCTTTAACAAAAATGCAATCAACGATAAGCTACATCATGAAGAAATCAATGCTAGTTAGCCTAAAAATACATAAGTGGTAAATATGAAGCCAACACATATACAAAATAAAATTATAAAGTAGCTTCTAACTTTTAAATTTACTATTAGTAACAATAAACCAACATTATAAACTCGAGGTGACGCTCCAAGAACTGCTTCGTCACTGCCGGGACGCCGTTCTCTATTATAATTCAAATTGTCATTCAAATTACCTCCGGGAGGAGCGCAAGCGCAGTGGCACTCGCAGTCTCGACACCTCTCCCAGACACGTACAAAATTTTGACTCGTGCATCTTATTACAACCGTTGTCCTATGACCTAAGCGTTTTGTGGGAAACATTATAAAAATATGTATACATCGAAAGCAGGAATTCCTACAATTGTTGGAATATTGAATAGTTTTACATATATCTATTTTAATGCAGGATTGCACCTTTATCATCAGCCAGAAGACGTCCACTTTTGAACAAAGACCTCGCCTTTAGAGCACCACACTGAACAATAATCTGCCATGTGCATATGCAAACAAATGTTGCCCGCGCTGTTATAAAATAAAATGACGTTATTATTGATGTCGTTCACCAAAATATCAAAATGTCAAAGTAAAGTCTGAAAAATGTTAAATACCAAAAATATATTTTAGATAATTAAACAAAGCAAAGGAAGACAAGACAAAAGAAGCTAGTGAACGCAGAAAGCTGATGGCCCAGTTTTGTGGTTTAGACATATTCTAGCAGTTGAGTTGACGATGATGTTGCAATTGTTGTTAATGATGACGAAGTAATTAAAATAACTGCTGCACAACTTATTTAAACAGCGTCACAATTTCCTACCTAATGTTACATTGTAGGACGACGATTACAAACATTGTAACCTGAACAAAAGAAATGATAAAGAAAATTAAAGGTTTCCATGCCAATGATATTTTACGATACCCGTAAGCGACAAAACGGCGGTCGTAAAAGTAATATAGGTTGTAGAGATTGCGAATCCAACGCATACAAAATAGAAAATCCAAGAGTTTGGCTTTATTTCAAATTTACAATGGTACAGTGGAATTCAAAAATTGTCAAATACAAACATAAAATATAAAATTGTCTACTTAAAATAAAAATATTTACCAAATGATAAACGCTTATATTAAGACGAGTGACTAAATGTATCATTACGGGCAACTGGAGGGAGATATAACTTTGTAAGCAAACTTGGCGGTCAATTTTCTCTGCTTCCATAAAAAGCGTAAACATGACTAGGTTAATAATAAATTACATACATTTCATTCAGACTATATTGCCATTTGAAAACAACGAATGCATACAATTACTTCGCAGATAGTAATGACGAGACTAAATTACGCTTATGCCGAGAGGAAGAAACAATGCTTATTATCGATATTTTGAGAAAGTTATTGAGGAATAAACGTAGGAAGCCGCCAATGCTGGCCTTTGAATTCTCCTACAGGGATATCCAGTTTCTTATTACTTCTTCGTTCGTCTTCCTATCACGTAAGTTGCCATCTTTACTGCTTTTTATGCTGTTGCCTAGCAGCTTAGACAATGTGCTGTACTCTACAGGTCAATGTTTCAGTAATTTAGAATAAATTTTCTCTAAGCATTCCCATTTTGAGCGTAGTATCGATTCTTGTTCTGCATAAGGTTAGGTTACAATCGATAGTGTAGGTTTACGGTCGCGGATAGTTGCCACCTTCGTTTCGAGGATCCCATTGTTGCATTCATAGCAATGATCTGGCGTAGTTGCGTCGTCTTTCAGCCGCATCCGACATTTCCATTGTTGCAATTTTATTGCTGGTGTTACCGTCCCAGCCATGATCGTAAACTACGCAACGGCTTTCGATACTATCCACCGCGATTCGCCGACGAGCTGATGGGATCCGCGACCGCAGAACGCGCATTATCGCGGCGCGGAGCCACCGCAGCCGCGATTTTCATTCGTTTCTAATAAATTGATACGAGGCGCGGGGCGACGGGAACGCGACCGCGCTATTGGTTGAGGCATTCTTCAGGGTTCGATACTCGGACCCCAGTTGTAAATCAACTTTACAACCTTTAATTACAGATATTTGCCGTCTCATGTGAGTGTACGGGATATCTGAGAGCCGTGCTCGCGAAAATATAGCATAATAATGGGTATTGACCCGTAATGGCTTGCCTGTAGGTACTATCGGCCGCCTTTGTCTTGATTGTTGGAGCGAGAGAATATTCTTTTCTGAATGATTGCCAATTATATCGAATGGCCTCTGAATTCCACGGAGCCATACAATGCTTTAGGATCCATCTCATTTTTGATTTGCATTCGGATCAATGATTTATGTGTTATTAAAGTTAATGCCTTCAAAATGATATGACGTTCTTCGAGATTTATAAGCCCTATAAATAATAATTTTCCATTGTCAGGGCTTGATTAAATGTTTTCGTAAATATGGACAGATCGTACTCTATAGCGTTTCAGAATCAGATGTATTTATTGAATGCCTAATACGTATAAATACGAGCATGTTATTGGGCGATGCGCGCGCGCCGCACCGCCACAATGTTGCACCGGATAGGGCGGCCATCGTTTTAATGTCTCTCAGACGGAATTACGCTGGATTGTTCTCAAGTTTACTGCTCCCCCATGATTGATCGTTGTATCCTCAGCCTTATGTCATTCTCGCACCGTATCTCCTGGAATTTGTGTTACTCGCAATAATCGCATTGAGTTATGGTAACCCCTCAAAATTACTGTTTCGTGCGCCGCTCGCTTACTGAGTTGTATTGAACAGTTTTGTTTAATTTATAATTGAATAAATTTATGAATTGGAGCCAATTACTTCGCCGTGAGTGTGCATGACCTCGAAGTGTGGAAATTAACACTCGAATGATCGTATTTCTAAATTATAACCCAACTTCGAGCCGCTATAAATTGTTCCGTCCATAAAATTATAACGACTGTCTAAACAGGGGCTAGCTGTCGTTTATAACCCTAATGCACGAATAATAAAATGAAATTTACGGATATACAATTATATTCTTAATCCGTTTTGCGTATTTTTAATCATATACACTTGTGCCCGTGCAATTATATGCTCTAAGTGTCCTTTACATTAAATAAATAAATATCTGGGACATTATTGCACACACGGTCATCTGACCCCAAACTAAGCAAAGCTTGTAATATGACTGTCAGAGACTGATATACGTACATAGATCTTTTTAAATACATACTTATATAGATATTAACACCCAGACATAGAACAAACACAAATATTCATCACATAAATGTTTGTCCTAGATGGGAATCGACCCCACGCCCCCAAACACAGAAGGTAGGTTCACTACCATCTGAGTCACCGGGGCAGTCGGACACTATATACATTACATAGTACATAGTTACATAGTCGGGACATTATATATATATGGTATACCTTGCTGAAGTGTATGTGTCTGAATAAATTTTCAAATTGGATTATGATTATCGCGCCTATATTTACGATTTTCTTTACTAGTTAACACCTGAGAACAAAATAATATTTTACGTGAGTTTTGCTGGACATTTATGTTTGATGTTGGTTTGTTTGTCACATCTACATTATTTATATCGTCAATCGTAAACATTTTATTGCCTCATAGGTGGATTTTCCTTGCAATGCACGTTTCAAACACATGCTCATATAAACTATTTATAATCTTCTATACTTATCTCTTATGGCTGCATCTCACGTAAACATATGTACAGTATAAGTTAATTCTTGAGTCTTTAGCCTTAGAATATCTGTATCCGCATTTACTACTATATCAGCCTTTAAACCCTCGAAGGGTGATTAGGCCATATCTACCCCGCTGGCCCAGTGCGGGTTGGCGGATTCACATACGCCATAGAATTTCTTCTCCGGACATATGCAGGTTTCCTCACGATGTTTTCTTTCACCGTAAAGCCAGTGGTATATCCGTACGTAAGTTCCAAAGAACTCATTGATACGGGCCCGCCCGGGTTCGAGCCCGCTACCTCACGAATGTGAGGCGAGCGTTCTCCCACTGAGGTACCACGACTTACCGCACGACGACTGTATCCGCATTTACTAGCACCAGATTATTATCATCCCTATCTTTGGTTTTATCATTCAAAATTAATCTTTTAGTTTTCTATGAAACCATTGTGATATAAGTAGAACTCAAAATAGTTGCAACCTTTATTAGTAACTGAATCTAGTTCTTCCATCGTTGGTATTGTGAAATTAAACTAAAATCTCCCAGCTGGAGGGTTACCAACATGCAACTCGAATAATTGAGATTGATCGAGTCATGAATCGAGAGGGGCGGGCAATCAAAAGCGTATCAGACCAATGGGAGCCTCGCATCGCTCTATCGCCGGCGCTCATTGGCCGGCGGAGGGTTGAGGGGCATAAAGGGCCTTGATACAGCTCTCGATAAGCGGTAGGCGTCGAATGTCGATTCGATCGATTATATGATCGTTCATTTCGTCGCTTTCCAACTCGACCGGATAGGCTGCCTTTCCTATCGATAGTTACACCTTCATTTCCATCGCATTTTAATACCAATGACTCATCCCTGTCGACTTTTTATAGCTTATTTGGACGATTATGCGGACTATAAAATGTTTATTAGTTTATTAGAAACCATCAAATTAAACCTACTTAATCTGATCGTAAAATCAGAGCCCAAATCAAAGTTGCAGAGTGCAACACTTAAAAGAGATTAGCCGGCTAATCGTGCGTTATTTACAATCCTTTATCAGTGCTCGGAGGCGTTCTACTAAGCGATTTACGACACTCGAGATTTGTTCGCACAAAAGAATTAGTCTTCGAAGCGACATGGAGTGTCAATAAATATCGAGAGAGGCGCGAATAATCGCAACACTGTAACTATTGCGAAGAATTTATACCATACAAAGTGCCATAAAGCACGACGCATAAAGTGAAATTCATAATACGGATTTAGCATAAGGTTTCGTAGGAAAAGCAATAATTTGTCACAATTGGGCACGATTAGATTGGCTCCGCCGGCGATTTGACATACGTCGTAAATAACGCTTTGAGCGGACGTATTGAGTGAGCCGTCTTGGACGAGGCGAGTTGGCGGTGAGTCGAGCGTAGTGTTGGACGACTTAGCACTCTCATATAAAAAACACTCCATGCATAAAGACAAGGAAACATTTAACATGTTAAGCGTACATACATGAATGCTAAAATACGCACTCGTGTTCTTTTACTGTTTACTGGCAAGCAAACTGAGAAAGAACAACAAATCACTAGTTGTTTATAATGTTTCTTAGTAGTTTATGAATAAATGTATAAAAAATTATTTGTTCAAAGGCAAATTCAAAATTTTAAGTTTTTTTGCCTTGTAAGTACTATTAAATTTCGCAGAATTGTTTTAGGTCATTTATTTTCCAGAGACAGGTGTTTTTTATAAGCATAAGTAGAATTTTATTTAAGTACTGAATTATAGGTCTATACTTACCATCTAAGTAACTAGAACTAGAATGATTAGCTTTGGTAAGTTATGCATACAGTTACTTAGATAAGGTTAGCAATAATACTAAGTGATCAGCTAGCTATGAGAGGTCTTACCCACCAGTGGGATAAGGAAAGCTGTGGTGATGAAATATTTAGTTAACAGATTTAGCAATAATTCCCACCACTAGTTCGCATCGAGTTGAACGCGTGGTAGAGGCGAGTGTGAGCGGCGCACGCGCATCGAATCGCGCGTTTTCCGCCACGGGCGCGCCGACGCGTTTGTGGAAATAGTTATTGGGGTGATTGCTTTCATAAACAATAGCTTTTGTCCACGGTTTCTTGTAACCGACTTGTTATTTAGACGGATAACGGGACTCGGAGCTAGCTCCGTGTCTGATAAGTTTTGCGTAGTCGCTGAGGGAAAGCGTGCCTTATCTCTGTAGGCTATGATTAGGTGTCATTGTATTGATACGCAAGTGCGCTCTACTTAGGAGAATGAGGTCTTAATAAGTAGGCAGACATGTCATGTCAGCCCGCAACCATTTTGTTATGATAAAAAAATATTTTTAAAATTGTAGTCCACAAGTTTTTTTTTATGTTACTGGGTGACGAGACGAGCAAGTCGCTCACCTGAAGTTAAGTGTCACGCTTTGCGATAACAGTTCAGTGCCACTCAGAATTTTGAACTTAAACAGTTCAAAACCATGCGTGGCAATGCACTGCGCTCGTCAAGCCCAGGGATTTCGCTGGTAACCTTTAATTTCGAACACAATAAGGTTTGCACACTACTGCTTTTTGAATAACTTGCAAATGTGTGGTATTTCCCCTGGCGGACTCTGGAAAAGAGTCCCAAGACGAATTCAATGAGCAATATGTAAACATAAAACTCTACTGAGTACCTAAGGCTCTATTTAAATATCTTTACAAACAAATAACCCATGCCACAATTCCACCATCACGTTTCGCCCAGGCATAAGCGTAGCAATTAATTCTGAAGGGGTGACGTCACCCCCTTTAGCTTTCGCCCTTACCCCTTCCACTCCGATAGCGGGGTCGCTATTACCACCCTCGACTCCCTTGCTTCACTGATAGGGTCTTCATGAGTGCTGTATTTTCCGGACAGTTCTGAAAGTACTGTGGTTTATGAACTTACCAAAAAAGTTATGAATATAAAGTGGTGGGTGATAACGTCTATGTACGGGGGGTTACTGACAGGTGCAACAATATTGAAAGGTACTCATCATTATTAACAAGTTTTACTATAGGAGCAACACCGAAAACGCGAAAAAAATACTGTGATGTTTTTATGGTAGCTTAAGGTATGTTAACCATTGTCGACCAAACCGTCATCAGATGAGCTTGTGGTCTAATGCCTAGCCTGTCATATATATAAGTAATATATAATTTGCATAAACACCCACGGACTTTTTTTTTCAGGGGCTTTGTCGATAATCGACCGTGCCACTCCCATTGATAAATATTTCTATTAAACTAAACTCCCAAGAGAAACAATAGCAAAAAGCTACGTTTTGTAAAAAATATATCACGCTCAGAGGCGACTAAAACCATCGGTTTAAGTTATGCATTGACTGTCATTTCAGTCGTTAGAATGCCCAATGAACCTTATAAAGGTAGATATTCTAACTATTATTAAAAATTCGAAATTAACTCTGGCTCTCTATCTGTCTATCTGTCTGGGTGTTTGTCGCGTTCTCACGGCTAAACGGTTGAACGGGTCGAGCTGAATTTTTGCATAGATATAGATTAAGGGTAGATGACGGACATAGGCTACTTTCTTTTGTAGGTCAACTCGAACGAAGTCGCGGGTAACAGCTATAATATATTGTTTATATTTTGTAACAGCACATTACATATTTTATAAAGGTGCTTAGATGTTCTTAAAAACGCAATCAATGTTTTTAAAAGCAAATTATAAATGAATCCCTTCCACCCCTATCCTAGCTCGAAACGCTCATCCCCCGATAACGGGGGATGATTTACTGTTAGACAGGAAGACGGATTGACAAATAGTCGTTTAGGTATTTGCTAATGCCGTTCCTCATCAATAAACGAGGAGGGCTGTTGGAATTTCGCAATTCACGATTAGGTTTGTTTTCCTTATACAGAGTGTTAGGTTATACGACAGACAAATTTTAGGATATCACTCATCATTATGAACATCTTTTACTTTGGGACCAAGCCTGAAATCGCGAAGTATAGTTAGCTTTTCCATACATTTCGTCGATGGCGTTCCCTTGTCATCAGCACTCCACGTCTACTACTGGACGAAGCCTCCCATGTTGGGGTGGTAGCTATCATAATTTTTGGTTGGTTTGGAGTTCGTAGAGTGTTCACCGTATTTAAGAGGCCGCTGCTGCCCGTCTTCTGGTGGTTCAAGTAGACTTTTAGAACATAACCGGATCTTAAACACTCTGTGAATCACCCTTTAAACACCCCATTGCCCGATGCCCGATGCCGATCCCCCCAAAAGGTTGATTAGGCCATATCTACCATGATGGCGCAGTGCGAGTTGGCGGATTCATATAAACCATCGAATTTCTTCTCCGGAAATATGCCCGGTTCAAACCCGCGATCCCACGAATGAGAGGCGAGCGAGCTACCACGACTTTGAACTCAACACTGCTTCTTCAACACTGCCTTGGAATATTTGTAAATAGTCAGTAGTGGTCGGCTAGAGAATGGTATCAAATAAAAACTGCTGCATCCGTTCATAATTGTTATCAATCAATTGGTCAGCAATAAAAGGTCCTATTCTTAAACGTAGACACGCGATACACACACGTAGATTTATCGTTTGTGTGGCCAGCCCGGAAGAGGTCGTCGATCGTAGACCGCGCCTGATTTACTGCAATCCGCGTGTTAAAACGACGGTGACGTGATGAATGTGTGGAGTGCGTACGAAGCTTTATTGGGGAAGTAAAGGAGGAAATGAGAATGTGTTGCAACAGACAGTTGAGTAGAGAAAGGCACGGTTCATTGCTGGAAATGTAAATGTATATTTTGTTTTAATAAACCGGGAATACTCACGTTAAATTGAGTCGGTTATTCCGACTATAGTTTCGATCACATTCGGTGACCTTTATCAAGGAATGCTAAGCGAGACACGTGCGCGACCTCGTCTTGTATTCCCGTTTTATTAAAACAAAATGTATCAAAACCACGTTAGTTTTCATAGTAAAATGTAAATGTATACCTGCTATTTTAGGTAGAATGACATAGCTTACTTCGTAGACGAAATCAGAAAGGGGGCAAGTGGCGAACAGACGTTTATTAGATACAGTAAAATATTTAATGCAGATTGTTGACAATTGGTCTGCTTAAGGACCATAGCCGTAGTCGCAGTTGTTGTTGCGGAGCTCACGCATTTTCTCAATTTCCGAGATTGATTATTTATGTTTTGTAAATATTTTATTTATGTTTATATTGATAACATAAGAAATGTTTAAATAAACTTTCCTTTTTGTCTTATTCTGAAGATTATCCAAAAAAAAAAATATGTATAAGAAGTCAAAATGAAAATGTCTTTAATAATTTTCTAATATTATGATATATAAGCCACATAGCACATGGCCGACATAGATTTCAGAGTATGCAAGTTTAAGTGGCAATGTGACAGGCCACATTGCTCGAAGAACCTATAACCGTTGGGGAGGATAGCCGATACCCAAACATAGATTTAGGCCCTTATTAAAAGTCTGGAGTTTCTAAAGATCTCTGTCTTCTTGTTCCAGGCACTCCCATTAACCGGCTGCCCATCATGGCTAAGTCTGTCCTGGACTTGTACGAGCTGTACAACCTGGTGATTGCGCGCGGAGGCCTCGTGGAGGTCATCAACAAGAAACTCTGGCAGGAGATCATCAAAGGTCTCCGGCTCCCGTCTTCAATCACGTCTGCTGCCTTCACGTTACGCACACAGTAAGTAACTCATCGTATTTTAACATCAACATCCAGTAATGTGCAAACATTACCTACTTGTAGTGGTAGGGCTCTTCTGCAGAGTCAAGTTAGGAGGACGAAGGAACCTTTGCCAGTTATCAACCGCCAAGCAGACATTACTGTGTTCCAGATTGAAGGGTAATGTCTATCGTAATTACTGGGCTTAGCGATATTTAGCATCTAATATCCCAGAGTGACGAGCGCAGTGTATTGCCACTTATGGTTATGAACTGTCGTCCAAAACTCTGGTTGGCACTGACAATGCTATGGGCAAGCGTGAGTTTGAACATCAGGTGAGCGACCGGCTGGCTTGTGTCGTCACCAAAGTCCAAAAAAAAAGACAATTTATATGACTGGTAAGATCTGGATCGTGGAAAATGGCATGTACAAAGTGAGAAATTTTCTCAACAATGGATAATCCAAGGATAATGGCATAATTAAAATGCCAATAAAAATTAAGGATTTTACTGAGAGAATGTATCATTATTTGGAAGATTCGATAAGCAAAGAAAGCAATTGGCTACACGAAATGCCAGTGGTGACTGTTCCCGAAAAGTCAAAAAGTCCTATGCTCTACCTAGGAGCAGTTGTGTACAAGAGAAAAGACCCAGGGACTCGCAAGTCACCCAACGAAGTAACAGGAAGAAAGATACCAAAAGCTACTGAATACAAACCTTCAAGTCACGCTGAAGAGCTACACAAAAAAATACAATTTAAATATAAAGGTCGTAATAAAATTAATTTAAGATAGTCAATTCACAGAAAAGCAGCACGCAAACTGTGTAAAAGACAGCTCAATTTCCATAACAGCTCTGTCGCAGTTTTGGGTCTAATATTTGCAAAGTGCAAGTGCTTAGTTTTTGTGTCTAGTTGTCTGTATATTAATTAGACATAGAAATATATAAACAGATGTCGAAAATAAATAAATGATTAATACGCAAAGCCCATAGATAAAAATAAAACTACAAGGTGAAAAACAAAAAAAAAAGTTTTCTTGTAAGTACATATTTACAAAATGTATAAAAACAAAAGCTTAAAAAAAAAAAGAAAAATATCTCCGTGGTAAAAGTAACACGCGATAAAAATCAAGATTCAAGATCAAGATCAAAGAAAAAAATAGCATATCAATAGCATCAAGTATAGTAGGATTCAAACTTAATGGCAGCTGTGAAATTAGAACGACACGCTGCGCAATAACAAAGAAAATGTTGTGCGCAGGCGTCGGAGAAGCCGATTGGTCTGAGCTTCGCTTGCAGCTCACATCACAGCCATAAACTTCAACGTCACCGTTAATATTTCAAGATTACACCATAAAGCTCAGCTTATAAGAAGACTACGTATTCTAATCTGAGTATTGGAAGAGAAACAATCAGTTCAATAGACGATGTGTGGTCCAAGAAACAAGGCAGAAGCAGTCGCCATATTCGACACTGGGCCTTTGTGTTCTCTCATTCAAATTCTCACGAGTGAGAGACAAAAGTGCCCCAACAATGCACCGTACGTGAGCGGCCGACGCGACAATATGACAACTTCATAATTAATAACCTCTAACTCATCTCGTCCGATATAATTTCTCATTTATCTTTCCGAGTTCCTTCACCTCGTCGCCTTTTGTCGGCCGCATAAAGGTGTCCACATTTATAATTCAAACTGTGCACCGTTACGCACGACGCGATCATTTGTGAGCAACCTCTGGTTTGCTACAAACTTTGGTTCTATAACATTACGCATGCACGTTGCGACATTATTTTGGAAAGCGCTTTTCGAAGCTGTTCCGTCACCGTACAGATTTTCAATGTTGGTATTGTTCTAATGCCATAAAGGGCTAAACTCGCCGGTAATGCAAACAATTGAAAAACAGTAAAATAAAAGACTGCAGTAATTATCTGTGAAGTGAGTGAAGACTGAAAGAACTAAATATGACAATTGCGATTTCACTACCTTAATGAAAACTTTTGTGTCTTGGTCAGTTCCGTTTGGAACATGAATTTCTTTAAAATCCGCACCATTATCTTCATACTGAGGTTTGTGAAATCTCAGGATTAAGGTACAATTACAGTTTGTGGTCAAAATCAACGTAGCGAAGAAAAGAATTACGTAGCCCTGACGTGGCATTCATGTATTATTTTCAAAGCAGGCGAACTTTGACCTCATAGATGCAGTCCTCCATTGTCTACTATCCCGGTAGTTTCCGATGCGTACATAATCGTAGACGCTAACGACTAACATAAAATTAGACGAGAGGTAATGACGAATGTCGTATATTTAGCTTTCCCATTTGACAGTTTATGAAAAGGTAGCTAAGTTTTTTTAAGAAACGCGTCGGTGGCTCAAAGTTTCTCATTGTATAGCGTATTAATACGCACTCTTAATATGATATATGAGTAAGAACGGTTGACAATATGCTCGAATAAAATTGACTGGCCTCAAGAATAGGATTAGGAATGTAATATCTCCTATTGTGGGCTATGAAGGATAGTCTTTTGATAATAATTGGGCTTGAAATATGATTTATAAGCATGTCATGTCTCATTTGACAAGGCGACGTTATTAGACTGATATTTTCAAAGAGATTGAATGGTGTCATCGAGTAATCTTTTGATTTATATTGATGAGCTGATTAATATGGCCAGGGTTTGAATTTTTGAATGACAATAGCGAGCGGTCTTTGGACATGGATTTGTCGTTTTCTAGATACTTCTTTCGTATAATACTTACTAAAACGATGATCTCAAAGATAACTGATACGAGTATGATAAGTTAGTAAATGCAAATATTATTATTTTATCGTTCGTTTTAATATATTTTTTTTTGTTTCGTTCGAATTATTTTCATGGCGACGAAAACACTATAAAAATAGACGCGAAAGACGCTTTAAAAGAAGAAGTCTTGATTACGCAACACCCGCAAATGACCATACAGACCATTGCCGGCGTAAGACGTGACATATTTCGCCTGGCTAAGCAAGTTCTCAGCAATACCTGATTTCATTATAGCTCAGAGAACTAGTCTTTCAGGTAGTTATTTTAGTCTAACTCATGAAAAAAAGGTTCCGAAAAATTAGGAGGTCAGCTACACAAGCGACAGATTGGTAACAAGCTTATTTGGTAAAGCAACGTGGAAAACTAGATCGTCGCAGATTCGATCCTGTCGCCTGTCGCTTTTTGAATATGTACTCTAAATGTTGACTTAGCTAGTCGTACACTATTTTTCTCCCTCAACTTCCTTCGTCTCTTTAATATCTTCTGTCTCTTTTCCACCGATAATCTGACCCATATCAATCATTGTTATTTCAGGTACATGAAGTATCTGTACGACTACGAGTGCGAGAAGAAGAACTTGTCCACTCGGAGCGAGCTGGATGCAGCTATTGAAGGCAACAAACGGGAGGGAAGACGCGCCTCGGGGCAGTACGATGCACAAGCAGCTCTTGCAATGGTGAGTATTCAGTATCTTTGGGATTATCATCATTATTTTCCAATGATATCTACCGACTGCTAGACTTATGTATAGTTCATATTCGAGTTTTTCATTTGTCACTTTGTCATGCATGTGCATGCTGAGACGAGCATTCGCTTGCCAGATGGTAAGTGTCACTGTTACCAATAACAGCTCTGTGTCAACCACAATTTTGAACTTCAGCAGATCAAAACCACGCGTAGCAATGCATAACGTTCGTCTTCCTGATTATGTCCAGTTGTTTCACTTGAGGCTCTTCAACCCAAACACAACTTTATAGCGCTTCACCTGTCTACCTCTGTCAGCCGCTCCAGTTGCCGGCTCCGGCCGCGGAGTCACATTCTTATTAATAATAAAAAGGCTTTTGGTAGCGATATGATACATTCTCCCAAAGAACCTACTGCCATCTCACAATTAGTATTCTCCCTTTCAGCCGCCCCTGAATCGCGGGATGCCAGCGTCTCTCGCGCAGCTCTCTCAGCACATGCAGCCGCTCTCGCTGTCCCTCGGAGGAGGTGTGGGGGGCGTACCCAGGCTGCCCCCCTTACCCCCACATGCACCGCACATTAGCCAGCACGATATAGAATACAGAGTCCGCGAATACATGAAGATGATACAGACGCAACGGGAGCTTATGAGAAATGGTAAGCTGTTCTGAAATTTCTTGGATCATGTACAGCGAAGAACATATTCCCAAGTAGTATTGGGTAGACGTTGTTCATCTGTAACAATACCAGAATTTACGCGTATTTATTTTTCCAACACGTTTTAAGGCGCTAAAGCTTACCAGGTATTTTGCGTTGCAAAACGTGATGAAGTTATCCTTTGGGGAAACTGGGGAAATCACGGATGCAATAAAATGTCGCGATATACTTACATAAATAATTATTGATTTACATTTGACTGTATTTAGTTTTTATTGCTTGTAATATTATAAGTTTTTGCGATTTGAATTAAATATTTAAAAAGTTTTTTTTAATTATTATTTTTTGCCGTGTTATTGTACCTTTTCGGAACATCTTCAATATTTATTTTTTTGTTATACACTAAAGCTTATTAAAAGTTGTATAAATAGTTTTTCTATACAACTTATTTCATAAATGGTTATTTCCCAGGATCGGAATCCCCACCCAGTGCCACGAACGGTCCTACACCCATGATGTCTCCACGCGACGCAGCCGCCCTGAGTGCGATCGACGTCTCGCGCTTGACGCTGTGGTCACTCTACAACAACAACAACAACAACAGTCCCGCGCCAACAGACCTGGAGCCGCAACGGTAAGTTTCATATAAAACATTTTTAATCCTTATGAATTCAAATAATGAAGAATGATTCAGAATTCATTCATTTCATTAAACACACAAAAACACAGGTAATTTTTGTCGTCTTGACTTTTTTTTCTCATTTTTTTTATACAACTAAGTTTACTAATAAATATAAAGAAACTTAAACTATGCCAACAACACGGGAAAACGCTACAAAAATCATGTCGTATCTTTTCAATACTTTTCTTTACGTCATAGATAATTTTATTCCTTCATAGAAGCTTGTAGTTGTAGAAAATTAGTTGATTTTAATCGAATTACACCATTAAAAGTTGATTATTATTTGCTTTTATAATTTTCCATCACTGGTCGTTCTCCTGCATCGTTGGAATTTGGAAGAACACCTAAAATTATGCTGCGGCCATAGCGCGACAAGTAGCGAGGGTACTAGTTGGATACGTGTGGCCAGGTTACTCGTCCTGCCACTCGTCATGCTCGTCGCCTTGCCCGCTGCTCTCAATTTTGACTGTTTTTTGAGCGCGAGTCAAAGGACTGGCGCCTTTGACCCCTTTCATCGCCTTGCCATTGCAAAAGGCAAGGCGATGAATAGCGCGAGGCCAGGCGCGAGTAGAACAGTGTGGCCGCCTCGAAAATATTCGCGACAACGTCAGGATTGTAATACGACATGAGAAATCAGTCTGTCAACATCCATGACTGTTTTGCGAGCATCTACCTATGGAACTGAGCTAATTTTTCTGCTCTAATACCTAAATAGACTTCCTCCAAGTTTAAATAGCTGTTTTAGGCCGCAAATAATATTATGCTTTATACTAACCTTACTCAGTTTTTCTCCCAGAGAGGCGCTCAACCTGAGTGAAAGCCCGAACTCCAGCACCAGTATCAAGCGCGAGGCGTGCCGCTCGCCCCCGCCCCCCGCGAAGCGCCGCACCCCGCGCCCGGCCTCGCCGCGTCTCCCCTCGCCGCCGCGACAGGTGTGCGCGCCGGCTCAACCTCAGACGCAGCTAAACGGCACGCAGAATGGAGTCAATGGAGCAGCATTTAAGATCACTACCAGAGGTACACGAATATTTTATCTTTAAAAACTCATACTTTATTCGTATCAATCAGATTGGTACGGCATAGTTACCCAATTACATTGCTACCGAGTTTATTACAGAGCTAGCCTGACAAAATGACCCAGCAGTAAAAAGCACGATGGTGACGCTCCCGCTCCCTATCTCTTCCACAAATTTTTAAAGATTAAAATCACTGATTGGGAATTAAAAAATAAACATTCAGTTATCTACTTATACCTTACATAGACAATGTTGTTATTTTCAATATTTACAAGAAAAGTTAATCGAAATAATCGCTTATGTCTTTCTCCGCCGTAGAGAAAGAAAACATTAAGAGAAACTGTTTTTGCCTTTTAAAAAATTAAAAAATTAAATACTAGGAGTACTTAACAGCCAGAAAGAAGGTATACTGCTGAAAATAGGCCTCCCCTTAAGGGTTGCCATAATCCCCTTGGCTTGGCAGGCAGTTTGAGAATCGCAAACGCTCACCGTTTACTAAGAGGACGCTGCAACCCGTCCTCCGGTGGTTCCCGTATCAGGACATACGCGAGTACGAATCGAAATCGAAACATAAAATACCATGAAAATGATTACCATAAACCATAACGCTTGGGCTAAGTGTCAGATAATTATGGTGAAAGACAAAAAGGTCTAAAACACAGAGTTCCCTTATTATTTGGTCTAAAATTTACGTAAATTGTATTTTCCAGGTGATGCTCATACAGGGGACCAACAACTCGTCGTGTCAATAGAACTTAACGGCGTCACGTACGAGGGCGTCCTGTTCCCCTCGCAAAACGGGAACGGACAAAACGGCCATCGGCAAATGGTCTCTTAATCTGTCACATCACAATTGTTATTAGGTTTTATAATTTTCCATGTCCAGATTTTGACTTTTGGTTATACGTTAAAGGATTCTATTTGATTAATTGACATAATACTGGGTAACGACTCCTTTGAGCTGCTTTTCCACCAGAGATTTGCTAGCTACGAAAATATGTGTCTATTTTCACAGCATAGCGAAGCGGGTAAGTTGCGCTTTATGCGACATAGCTAGGAAGATGCCCATTAACGTGCGACGCCAAAATCCTCTTAGGAGGAAAGAGAAAAAAAGATGTCCATCTGTCCTTTCAAAGATTATGTAAAACACATAAATACCTAATGCAATTCAATCACCTTTATTTCAATTACACTATAGATACACTATGATGATGAAAATATATATGATGAAAAACAACCTCAAAAAAACACCTTAAAACAAATAAGAAGTTCTACATACGTACAATCGGCTTTTTAATCAGACGAAGTAAACTGACCGATCGAAATGAAACTTGTCAAAATAATGTTGCCAACTTTCAAATCGTAGTGATAATCTAGTTCAGTTTTTATCGTTCAAAAGAACGAAAGTACAAATTAAATAAACATTAAATTAATTAATAGTTATAATTTGTAAATGAATGGTTTGACAAATGTATTAACAAAAAAGCATTCACTGCCATCATTTATTTATTATTATTTCTAGTATCTAAACTTTTAAGGAAGACTTTAGAATATTAATTAATGAAGTAATTCACTGAACTGCTAAGATTGAATGAACTAAATATTTTTACCACAACGCTATTTTTGTTATGAAAAAGCCGCACCACTCGTAACATCATTTTACTCCGTCTGATTCTTTTGCTCTGATTAGATTTACACCACTCGATGTGTATAAAATGAAATCACAATTTAAAAAAAGTAAAATCTAATAGATAAAAACTTGAAATTCGTTGAAACATTTTCCACCAGATTTTAAACGATCCTATCGATAATTAACAGATACAACTCTCGCTACTGAGCTCAGCATACCTCTAATGGAATAGCGGCCTTATATCGGTCTCAAATCAGTTACAAGATCGAGGGTCGCGAGTACAGTTTTACTCGTGACATTATCCATGTCTGACAGACTAATATATCGAACTGGAGAAAGAATAAACCATTTCTTTAACGATACTTAATAATTGACTTCATTTCTTTGTAACTTGATAGCACAGATCACACCCCACCCTAGATTCTGCATTCAGGATTCTCGTAGCGCATCACAGATCGGTCTATGTACACTTATAGGAAATTACTCTGATTGGTTGATTGTTAGGCGCGAATAGGCGTAACCTTGAGAAAGCCAATGAGAACACTTGGTCGCACTCCCCGCGACCCGCGCTTTCCTCAAACTTTGGTGACTTTTTGTAGGAACAACAAATCTTATAATGCGGTATCTATATAGTATATATATATGTGTGTGATCTGTGCTTGAAAGTAACTAAGCCAGTTAAGGAAACGTCAGTCATCTTTCTATAGATTTCTTCGTAACTGTTGACTGTAAATAATGTATCGTTTTTAGACTCTGAACAATTTTGTATAAATTAAGAAATTATTTGGCGGCTTACGCTGCCGATTTAAGAAGGTCGCACAATTTTTATACTCAGAGCTTAAAGCTTGCATTGTTACGGTTATATAATAATTTAAAAAAAAAAAGTTTACCAACGTAGCCGTGGTGGCTAATCAACCAAAATCTTACCAACTTCGAACATCTCGCGCTTCGAGCTCTGTATCAGAAAAGGTGCGACCGTCTTGAATAGTCTTGTATGCCACCAAATGTTCACAATGATTCAGTAATAGAAATACTAACCGCGATTTAAATTGTTTATAAAAACTCAGCAACTAAGGAATTTTAACACATTTTCCCGAGAATGCAGAAATATTATTTGAAAAATTATTGTATCTACAATTACTATCTTACATTCAATGAGTACAAATTTCTTGATCCAACAACATATTATTTGATCTTGTACTTTGGTATGTTTAAAGCTTTTGATTAAGTTTTTTACTTATTTTAATTTTTTTATACAGTTCTCGAACTATTTAAAATATTATGTCACTGCCTGAGGGAAAGAACCTTGGATTATTTGCATAAAATAATTTTGCAGGAGTTCTTTTGATGTTTTTGTATTATAATTTAAAATTTGAATGGTGTCATAACAATGACAATTTATGTAAATATAGTTTTAACTGCGTATTTATAATTTGATACTTTGCGGATGTGTGAGTTTATGAACCGTGTTGAGTCTGATTTTATAAGTTTCGTCTTGTAAATTACTGTAAATAAATAAAAAAGTATATTTAGCTCAGTTTTATACTTGTTTCGTACGTTTGTGATTATATTTAAACGGTGTAAGTATTTTAAATGTCGACAGAGACATCAGTATTAGAAATTAGTTATTTATAAAATTTCGCGTTGATAAGTTTTTTTGCTCGAATAGAAAATTGTATGGAATAGAATAACGGTAGAAAGAATTTTAATTACTTTGATCTGGCAATACACAAATGGCATCACAAATAGCTAATAGCTAAAATAAGTACTAAAATTGCATCTTTATCTGGAGCAAAAACAATGATCACAGTAAGTTTAATATTGTTAGTAACTATTTAAATATATGCCATTTCTTTTACTTAATTAAAATTAGATTATAAATAAACGTCAAGGTTAAAAAGGTCAAGGCCAAAACGGTAGACGTTTAATAAAAAAAAAATGTAAAGATACTTGCCGCATTTTAAATAGGATAAACTTATTACAATTAGTGCAAATAAGCAATATCCAAAAATCACACTCGAATTTCAGGCTTAAGGTCCTTCGACTTTCATACAAAACTATCGACGCCTTTTTAGGCGTCCTACTACGATTTTGAACTGGGCATGACTTAACATAGGTCTAATTTGGCCTCTAAGTATCGCAAAGTCGATAATTTAAAATGTTCATGGCTAGGAAATACCATTTTTCAACCCAATAATTACGACAAATTTTACGAATGTAGTGGTGTGTTCTTTACATGCGAATCATGCGATCATGGTGTGCGTGAAATATTGATGTGTGGGTGCATCTTGCAAAAATCGTGTACACTGGTTGTGCCGCGCGCGCGTCACGCGGTTTACGCGACGTTGCCAGCTTGTCGGAGCGTGTGTGAGCGAGACTAGGTATCCTTGCATCGCGGCTTAGTCCGCGCGCGGCCTTCGATAATTGCGACGTTGCGAGATTCGGTATCGGTGTGCAGTGCAGTGTTTGATTTGGTTACCTAATCTATCTATACCAATATTATAAAGAGGAAAGATTTGATTCTTTGTTTGTTTGTTTATTTGCATTGAATAGGCTCCGAAACTACTGAACGGATTTGAAAAATTATTTCGCTGTTGGGTAGCTTACCCGTTTTCATCATGCTCCTCCTTTTTTTTTAACTTTACAAGTCGACCTAAACGATCCAGCCATACCCAATTGCAGGACCGCCCCGCGGGCCCGCACGCGGCCCGTGCAGCCTCGCGAAATACTAGTTTATATGTATAAAAATGAACCCCTATTCTTGTATTTTGAGGACTTTGACATAGGTAACCATTTATAAATTTTTAGGGTTCCGTAGTACTACAAGGAACCCTTATAAGTTTGTCATGTCCGACTGTCTGTCTGTCTGTCCGTCTGTCTGTTTGAATCCTTTACAGCCCGCACCGGCTTCGCACGTGTATATAACAAAAAAATAAAAATTATAATACACACACAAAACCCTTCTATTTGCGTCAAGTTACAAAAAAAATATATATATAAAGAATGCTAAAAAGCTTCCCAACAGCGAAAGAATTTTTCAAATCGGTTCAGTAGTTTCGGAGCCTATTCAATGCAAACAAACAAACAATCAAATCTTTCCTCTTTATAATATTTATTTTTGGTGTGACTAACTAATAACCCCATATCTAAAATTTGTTGGAATTCGGCATTTCTGAGTATGGGGCTCGGTGCGCGCTCCATCAGTGCCAGGAAAAATAATTCAAAATTACGGGGAAAAAAATTCACCTCAATAATGATGATGAATGTGGTTTTTGCATTTTTATGTATGATCTCGTTGCGCGCACGCTCACTGATCCCGGGAAAAATATTGAAAAAATTCTGAAAAACTTCCTTCTTAGTGAAATAATAGATTTTTTGTAAAAGGTGCCTATATAGGTAGGTGGTAAGGTGGTAGATAGAGGTATATGAAAATATTGGATATTTCGTGCTGCGCGATTGAAATATGTGCATAATACTAATAATACCTACCTACCTACCAACAAACCAACCAACCAACCTACCTACCTACCTACCTACCTATTAGTTAGTTAGTTTTGTGTGTGGTGTTTGTTGTGTTGTTTGATAACTTATTTTGTAAAAAAATAGCACAAAAAGAACAAAAATCTACAAAAACAATAATTTTCAAATGAGGATTGATCCTTCGTCTCATTGACACACTACAAAACGAAGCATAATGAAAATCCGTCCACTCGACCGCTCGGCCAGTCGAACTGATAGGTGGAACGCCGAAAATCGGGTACTCAATTTCGTATTTGCTTGTAACCGTTTTGAATTCGCATGTGATTCGGTCATAGATTTAAAATTCATCATCATCATCATCAGCCTGTTCCATATCGTACCGAGATTTCTTACCCATTTTTCATAGCAATGGGGAGATTTCTACCCGTCCAGCTGCGAATTTCATTTGCGGTCATAGATTTAAAATTCATCATCATCATCATCAGGCTGTTGATAACGTACAGAGATTTCTTGCCCATTTTCATGGCGATGGGGGATTTCTACCCGTCCAACTGCGATTTTAATTTTCGGGCATAGATTTAAAATTCATCATCATCATCAGCCTGTTGATAGCGTACAGAGATTTCTTGCCCATTTTCATGGCGATGGGGGGGATTTCTACCCGTCCAACTGCGAATTTCATTTGTGGTCACAGATTTAAATATCATCATCATCATTAGCCTGTTCCCTATCGTACCGAGATTTCTTACCCATTTTCATGGCGATGGGGGATTGGTACCCGTCCAACTGTGACCTTCGTCACAGACCTTCGTCGTTTATCGGTCATAGATTTTAAGGATCATTATCATCATCATCCGCCTGTTCCCTATCGTACCGAGATTTCTTACCCATTTTCATAGCAATGGGGGGATTTCTACCCGTCCGACTGCGTTTTACATTTGCGGTCATAGATTTAAAATTTTCCATCATCATCATCAGCCTTCTCCCTAACGTAACGAGATTTCTTAAAAAATACATAAAATGATTAAATTAAAAAATATTTTATTTTACTAGAATACCTTTGCCAAAATTCGTAAAGGTCGGTCCAGCCGTTTTATCGTGAACAGATAACAAACAGAAAGACAGAGCTACTTTCAAATTTATAGGATACTAGATGCGCCCCGCGGTTTCACCCGCGGTATAAACTCTGTAATGGCTGAACGGATTTGGATGAAATTTGGTATGGAGGCTACCATACCTAAATTTGGCTACCTCCATACCAAATTACATTAAAATCCATGCAGCTGTTACAGATTTGAACGGGAACAAACACACTTACATACTAACATACCTACTTACATACACACAAACTTTCGCATTTTGGTGTGACTAAGTAATAACCCCATATCTAAAATTTGTTGGAATTCGGCATTTCTGAGTATGGGGCTCGGTGCGCGCTCCATCAGTGCCAGGAAAAATAATGCAAAATTACGGGAAAAAAAATTCACCTCAATAATGATGATGAATGTGGTTTTTGCATTTTTATGTATGATCTCGTTGCGCGCACGCTCACTGATCCCGGGAAAAATATTGAAAAAATTCTGAAAAACTTCCTTCTTAGTGAAATAATAGTTTTTTTGTAAAAGGTGCCTATATAGGTATAGGTACCTATATAGGTAGGTGGTAAGGTGGTAGATAGAGGTATATGAAAATATTGGATATTTCGTGCTGCGCGATTGAAATATGTGCATAATACTAATAATACTTACCTACCTACCAACAAACCAACCAACCAACCTACCTACCTACCTACCTACCTACCTATTAGTTAGTTAGTTTTGTGTGTGGTGTTTGTTGTGTTGTTTGATAACTTATTTTGTAAAAAAATAGCACAAAAAGAACAAAAATCTACAAAAACAGTAATTTTCAAATGAGGATTGATCCTTCGTCTCATTGACACACTACAAAATGAAGCATAATGAAAATCCGTCCACTCGACCGCTCGGCCAGTCGAACTGATAGGTGGAACGCCGAAAATCGGGTACTCAATTTCGTATTTGCTTGTAACCGTTTTGAATTCGCATGTGATTCGGTCATAGATTTAAAATTCATCATCATCATCATCAGCCTGTTCCATATCGTACCGAGATTTCTTACCCATTTTTCATAGCAATGGGGAGATTTCTACCCGTCCAGCTGCGAATTTCATTTGCGGTCATAGATTTAAAATTCATCATCATCATCATCAGGCTGTTGATAACGTACAGAGATTTCTTGCCCATTTTCATGGCGATGGGGGATTTCTACCCGTCCAACTGCGATTTTAATTTTCGGTCATAGATTTAAAATTCATCATCATCATCAGCCTGTTGATAGCGTACAGAGATTTCTTGCCCATTTTCATGGCGATGGGGGGGATTTCTACCCGTCCAACTGCGAATTTCATTTGTGGTCACAGATTTAAATATTATCATCATCATCATTAGCCTGTTCCCTATCGTACCGAGATTTCTTACCCATTTTCATGGCGATGGGGGGATTGGTACCCGTCCAACTGTGACCTTCGTCACAGACCTTCGTCGTTTATCGGTCATAGATTTTAAGGATCATTATCATCATCATCCGCCTGTTCCCTATCGTACCGAGATTTCTTACCCATTTTCATAGCAATGGGGGGATTTCTACCCGTCCGACTGCGTTTTACATTTGCGGTCATCGATTTAAAATTTTCCATCATCATCATCAGCCTTCTCCCTAACGTAACGAGATTTCTTAAAAAATACATAAAATGATTAAATTAAAAAATATTTTATTTTACTAGAATACCTTTGCCAAAATTCGTAAAGGTCGTTCCATCCGTTTTATCGTGAACAGATAACAAACAGAAAGACAGAGCTACTTTCAAAATTTATAGGATACTAGATGCGCCCCGCGGTTTCACCCGCGGTATAAACTCTGTAACGGCTGAACGGATTTGGATGAAATTTGGAATGGAGGCTACCATACCTAAATTTGGCTACCTCCATACCAAATTACATTAAAATCCATGCAGCTGTTACAGATTTGAACGGGAACAAACACACTTACATACTAACATACCTACTTACATACACACAAACTTTCGCATTTTGGTGTGACTAAGTAATAACCCCATTTCTAAAATTTGTTGGAATTCGGCATTTCTGAGTATGGGGCTCGGTGCGCGCTCCATCAGTGCTGCCAGGAAAAATAATGCAAAATTTCTGGAAAAAAATTCACCTCAATAATGATGATGAATGTGGTTTTTGCATTTTTATGTATGATCTCGTTGCGCGCACGCTCACTGATCCCGGGAAAAATATTGAAAAAATTCTGAAAAACTTCCTTCTTAGTGAAATAATAGATTTTTTGTAAAAGGTGCCTATAGGTATGGTACCTATATAGGTAGGTGGTAAGGTGGTAGATAGAGGTATATGAAAATCTTGAATATTTCGTGCTGCGCGATCAAAATATGCACATTATACTAATAATACCTACCTAGCCACCAACCAAGCAACCAACCTACCTACCTACATACCACAGATGAACTACATACCTACCTATAAGTTAGTTTTGTGTGTTGTAAATAACAAATAACAAACAACAGTACCTACTATGGACTAAATTAATCTAACCCGGGTCTAAAATCCATATTTTTAGTCGCAGAATAATGTCTATCGACGCGGAAAACACAACATTTTTGGGTATTGCATATTTCATTAGGTTCATTTCATTAGGTATTAGGTATGTAAAATTCGAAATTAATTTGAAAAAAAACGAAAAAAAGTGGAAAATTTGTTCGGAAGGTACCAGACTCGGTGCCTTTAGAACCCCCGATATGGGGTTATTCCAGGGACCCAGTTATTCAATCGTCAAGCAGTAGTGTGCAAAACATCACTGTGTTCCGGATTGAAGGGCAATGTTTCCAGCGTAATTATTGGGCACAGAGATTTAACATCTAATATCTCAGAGTAATGAGCGCAGTGCATTGCCGCGCATGGTTTTGAACTGTTGAGGTTCAAAATTCTGGGTGGCACTGAACTGTTATGAGCAAGCGTGAAGCTTAACATCAGCTGAGTAACTTGCTCGTCTCGTCACCAAATAACAAAAAAAAAAACTTACATGCTTACACACTTACACACGAACTTTCGCATTTTAAATATTTATGCGACAATATTAGGTTTATGTAGATATATACTTTTATAAGTTTCGTTACTAATTTTGAATAAGTTTGTCAAGAAACCCACAGCAAAAATTAAAATAAATAGTATTCTCGAAATTAAATTATAAAAAATAATACTACCTAATTTTAGGGGTTCGAACCCAGAACCTCACGAGCGCGACCTAATCAAACTGATGACTTCGGCCACCGAGACGATATACAGAGCAACGAAATTTCGTATTTGCTTGTAACCGTTTTGAATTCGCATGTGTGCGTAATGTTCATGCGTGCATACAGGCGTTGAACATTATTTGAATTTTCAGTCGAGTGCAGCTATTAATGGGCTCTATTATTTTTGAGATGTGTTTATAACAATAGTAAGAGGTCGCAAAGTGAATTAAAACTGGGGCAGATTACCTCAATTGAGTTTTCAACGACAGCGCCATCTCTTGGCGCCTACCTACCTAGCGGACTCAAACGAAGGACCTTAAATTAGTTTTGTATAAAATGAAAAATATTTGTAAATGACTGATTTTAACGTTTTACGATTATAACTAAATAGTTAATTTAACGTATTTAATTTTAATAAATGTATCATTTTGTTTTAGGAGCCACATTATTCGAGCTAAATAGACGTAGATTTAGTACATTCCTGAAGATGTACAATAATATAAGATTATTACAAAGTTCTGGCCTATCTTGTAACATGTTCGTGGCCAGATAGACGCAACCGCGCGTTTCGTATTACACCAAAAATTTTTGATGTATTCAAATAATTATACACGAATAAAATGTATTGCAATACAATTGTCAGTTTTTCATTATTTTTCCAATTCTCAATCCTCAAATAAGTTTTTAGCATACTAAGTAATAAAGAAACTTGATTTCAACTACTTATGTTTTACTAAGTTAGCAGTGTTACCTACTAGAGCAATACGAGACCCCCGCTAATCTGTCCTTTCTGGTATTTTCATCAACAAGTCAAGAATTTGCATTCAGAAAGTATCATCATCATCAGTATCATATGGTGAAGTGGAACTGACGATGAAGACCACAGGTGGCCTTCGGAACTCCACAATGAAGGGTGGCACCAACGACATTTCATTTTGCATTGCAACGGCACCGACTTCAAAAATAACTGATTATAAATTGTAAATAGATATATAAGTAAGTATCAATAAGTTTGCTTTGAAGTAATTAAAATATTATTTTCTACTTTTTACTTTGTTTGAAATACTGTACTTCAATAAAATAATTTCTTCGAAACGCAATCCTTATTCGCCTACGCAATTTTATCTTGACAACCTCTAGAGCGTATTTGCTCATATTCTATATTCTTTTTAATAATTGAGACCCGAAAGTTTATAAATACCAAACTAAATATTATCAAAATCGGCCGGTAAATGGCGTCGCAGCAAACTTCCCCTATTTTGGGGCGAATTATCCTACCAATCAAAATTCGTCGACGACTAGAAAATTCTACGAAATTTTATAAATGCAAAAAGTTTGTTCTCCGCGAGGTCAGAACTATTAGTCTTAGAAGTTGCTTAACAGCGCCATCTACCCGTGTAGTGTCGTACCTTGTCGGAAGCTAAAAGTGCAAACCGTTTTGTTGTCAGAATCCACGCATGTTACGTATGATAGTGAAATTACCCATACAACAGGCTTGTAGCTTACACGTTGAATAACTAGATGTCACTCTTTTACAGTTTAACCACAGAACATAACTAGGGAGTTTTGGCGGGAACGTGAAGAAATCATGTTGCGTCATTATATTATTTTCCATTACTTGTGTTATTTCGAGTGTTAATGTGTAAAAACTGTGAATTTTTACCCGTTAAGTGTTCGTGAACATGCACGAGTGTTGGTGAATGGTATAATGTCGTGAAACGTGAATTTTCGTGTTGTTTCCAAAACTCCATAGAAGGCTCTAGTAAAGTTTTCACCACTTTACTGGGGCATGACTAGGACTTGACCGTGACTTGCTTTGCTCGACTTTGACAGTGACTATGACTTGTTTGATTATATCTAACTAAACTTGAGAATAAATATGTATACTTGACACTGGCAAATGCATAAGACGTGCGACGCCAAAATCCTCTAGGAAAAAAAAAAAAAAAAAAACTATAATAATTATCACACGTAATAAGACTACCTGCACTGATTTCACCCAGTCGCGAGTTTCCCAGCATTATCTTTCCGTACAATAAGTACTCGTAGTTTACTTATTACATATACTTTTTCTTAGGTGCAAATAGTATTCCATGTCTACCTATAAGTAGTACCCAAACACGTAGTACCTAAGCCTTGGAACGCTAAAAAAATAAGCAGGTACGTATAAGCTGAAACTTGCTTGCCATGTCAAAGTTGGTAAGCCGCCGTAAAGCCTCTGACATGACTAACACAACAAACAAACAATATGCTAAGTACTTACTTATTGTGATGAAATACATACTAAGTAATTTAATTATGTACTCGTAGACAAGTAGATAGGTATACTAGAGAGTACCTATTTATGCTGTAAGCGTTACGGCACTTTAGGGTAGGGTGGTGTAAGTTTGCGCAGTTTTGAATCTCATAGTCATAAAAATAAAAAATACAATATAATCACAATTTGCTTTATTTATTTTAAATCTGTGCTTATCTAGTAACAAATCCGTCTACTGTTTATTGAGCAAATATATAACGTCTTTTTATAATTAACAAAAAATCAGAAATGAAAAATTGCGCAACTTTACACGCCTAAGTGTGTAAAATTGCGCATAGAGATCTATAAGATTGCGCAATGTTTCTTAAGGCTAATTATATGCACAATCCACATTTAAATACTCCAAAACCCAGGTAACTAGAACATTTCTCGTGCAACCACTCCAAACGCGCATGACACTCAATCCAGTCTTCGTGTACGGGTTCTCTGAAGACTTCAGAACACCTTCCATACCTCCATATTTTCTTCGTGTTAGAATTCTTTAGTTTTTTTTATGTTCCTTCTTAGTTATTTTTGGTGTTTGTTTTTTTTGCTTCTTTCTAAGCTCATTTTCTTTTTTCAGCTAAGCCTTAAATGGTGATCTGCTAATAACTTCTGATTTTTTTATTCTTCCGGGCAGTTTCTCTTTAATGCGAATTTCAGGATTTGAATTACATCTCCCAGCGATGGACTCATCTGGACACTAGTGTATGCAGTAACAATTATTAGTACTATTTAACCCGATAAAAAGTAGTATTTAAAATAAAAATTATAATTTACCGTAAGACTGCACGCGCAACCTTATACACCCTCACTATGCGCAATTTTACACACTTGGACCCCGACGTAATCATCGGGTCACTACTGACATCTCTTAGAAAATGATTGAACTACGTTGTCAGATACCGAAACACGAATGACAGATACATCTAAAACGAATAGCAAAACTCAGTACTTCTGTCGGGTTTTTTATGAGTGACAATTTCAAGGTGGCAAAAAAAAAGATCAGAAGTGAATAAAAACTTTGAACTCACCTGGTCTCTATGTTTTAACTTGTATCTCAATTTATTTTTGGGAGCACATACCGCTGTCAAAACTCAGAAAAACAGAACTGAAGTAAGCTGCGTACTTCACACTGGTTTCGTGTTATGATCTACGCGCAATCTTATCGGCTGCGCCAACTTACACCACTCTACCCTACAGTTTATTTTATTTTTCAATGGACATCGGTAGTCCTCGTGGATATTTACTTTTGTTATGGTCATTATGGTTTGTTAGGGGCCACTGATTTACACATTAAGAACTTAACGACATTGGGATATGTTCGAGGAACGTTGTAGGTAATCATCCGTCTCAATTCCCTAACGAATTCTATTATTGTGCACTTAGTGTAATAACTGCACTTAAAACTTAACTAGGTACTTATATTGTAAAAATTAAAAACTGAACCACAGATGCAAATCGAAAACTCGTTGGCGAGGTATAGTCACCAATACTTGCCAATACATAGTCGATTTTATAGACCGGCTTATAATCTATTTATCTAAAAAAAAAACCTTTTTTTAGGAATCAACGCAGAGACCAAACTGCTCATGATAGAGACGTGAAATTTGGACAAAATTATATCCAAGAGGTCTAGGTTTTGTTAGGTAAGTAAGAACGGATTTTGACAAATTCCACCTCTAAAGGGGTAAAATGGACCCCCAAAATTTGTATGAAATTAAAAATAAAATTCATACTACGCCAATGAAACTCGGTAAGTATACTCAGTACAAGAAATAAAGAAATACGTGTCACCGGATTTCTAAAAATCAACCCTAAAGAGGTGGAATGGGATGTTTTTTATGCCTATGTGAGCGAAGCCGTGTGGGCGAGTTAGTACATAAACAAATTAGAAAAACGATATTACACACCTAATAGACAAATTACAAAAAGGTTTTATGAAAAGTTACCTAATTAAAAACTACCCTACGCCATAATTACTCAGCCGTTAGCGAGTTATCACCATATCTCACGCACGACACTTTTGTCCTACTAATACTAACATTAACATTAAACTGACCATGGTGTGGTCACCGCATACCTATTTAATAGTAGGTATTTCATCATGGGCCTGACTAGAAAGAAAGAAAGAAAGAAACACTTATTTTACGCACAAAACACTACAACATCAACTTCACAAAGTGCAGTAAATGTAATGAAGAGAAAGGATTATAATATATACAATATTTATGCACACAGATAAAGATAAGGAATATGAATTATACAATAATTTATAAGTGCTATGTTAAACTAGATAAAGCTTTTGATTTTTGAAGATTAGAGTTGTTGGAGCACTTGCACGTTTTCATAGTCAGCAGTTCATTGTATTTGTATTTGAATCGTCTGGTCCCCTATCCTCAACAGCTGAGATTCAATCTCGTCTCTAAAAATATGTCGAACTTCGAGATTTTTTATTCTTAACGCTATCTTTCGAGATATTCACGATGGCCAGCGTGCGAGATTCATCGAGGCAATCGAGACGAGAGACAGTCGAGATTGTCGGATTCGATAATAATTTGTCATATGTAAGAATGCACGGGACGTGACTTAGATAACGCAGGCATGCCCACAGAACGCCACCAGAGGGCGACCTAACCGGCAGGATCTACAGGGTGTCGAGTCATTCATTATTATATTGCAATGTGCAATTATTATTATATTTTTTGACATTGTTTAAAATCTTAGTTTAATAAAATAACTAGGTATAATTTATTAACCTACTAATATTGTATGACGTACTTGCAACGTCCAAACATGAGGCGCTATTCTCTGTAACATATTAAGGACCATGCTTGCTGCAATAAATACATATTCATTTTTCATTTTCATTAACTAAATGAGTAATCTTTGGGAAGTATAAGCCCAATAAGATACAGGGTTATAAGAAAGCTCATAGTACTCATGATTGTGAACAACTTTTACTATGGGACCAACCCTGAAATCGTGACCTATTGATACGGCATAATAACCTTCGTGGGATGATCTCGGATGATGATCTGATGTTGGATGCAGAATTTATGGGATATTCTACTCGTGCCTTGTGCTCGGTCCGCTCCCCTGATTCTCGCCATCTCATTGGCTTTTTTAAAACACTTTTTTTTGATATAAAAGTTACTGAGCGGAAAAAAAAGGTTAATTTATGTTTAGAATACCCTTGATAATGTTTTATAGCAATTTTTAGGTCAACATTTTCGAATTTGACGAAGAAAAGAAAAAAAAATAGCATCTTCCATCACCTTTGGTAAAATAAAAAATAATAACACGAAAATTGCTATAAGATATTTAAAAAAATGTAATTTCCAATCAGTATTTTTTGTAATAAAACATTGAAAAAGCGCGAACGAGAAAGTTGATTTAGCGAACTTTATGAGTTTCGGCAAAAACTTAAACGCCAGCCAGCATTATTTGGTCATTTTATTGTAACTAGAATGTTTTATCCATTACCAAATGAATATTATATTACGTACTTTAATTATGTTGATAATAAAAATAAACTCGTCAATATCTCAGACATAACAAACTATATTTTTCTTTAAAGCCACTCTTTATCACCAACACCACGAAGTATCACAAAGCCCTCTCCCTACACGAAACTCATAACAATGCAAAAGCAACATGAATATCGTGCAACATTTTCTTGTAAGTATTCTCACACGCATGTCGTGCATATGATAGTAAATCTGGATTTATGCAAACAATCAGGAACTCAGGCCCCTATTCTACAAACCAACTGTCACAATACGACATCGTGTTTGCGCTAGTATCACAGATCACAGTATATTCCGCACTCCTATCAGCCCTTAGACGTTGATTGCTGGACGAAACCTCCCACATTTTGGTATGGTGGTTGCCGAAATCCCCAAGCTAGGCAGGCGGCTTTGAGATAGCATTACGTTCACCGTTTACTAAGAGGACGCTGCTGCCCGTCCTCCTTTGGTTCTGGTCGCAGTTTAAGGACAAACCTCCTTTCACGGTCTGTTCAGGACATACCAGGGTCGAAATACCGCTTTCAGGATCGGAGCGGCAGAGTGGAAGAGGAGGACAGAAAAAAACATACTTTTTAAAGCGCAGTCCTTTTTTTATGCTGTTCAATAAACTACATTATGTGGTAAATAACATAATTCTTTTAACATAATTATGTTATTTACAACTAGCAAAGAACCGCGTAGGAAGTAAAAAGCAGTTACTCTCCGCTTTCCTAAAACTTATTTTTTTAGATACACTACCTAAATTTATATTTATTTAATTACTTAACTTTGTAACTGCTCTGAAAACAAAGATGCTATTGTCATGTAAATGATTGACTTGTGAAATTGTGATTGGGGCCTTGGGCGGCGGTGGCGCTAGGGCGGGCGGGGACTTTTCTTTTCAGGCGCTACGACCAGTCGCTATGCATCCATCGTGAGAGGTGCCCGCGCGCTCGTCTCTCACCGCTCCGTTTTCCCGATCGTGTCCAGTTTAACCATATTGAACAGTGAACTGTAGACCTTCCTCACCCCTCCCCGACCCTCCGTTAAAGGGCCACAGAGGGGCTCATCAATAGAACTGAAAGCCTCCGCTAAGTGGACTAATATTTTCGAAAATTGCTTTCGAACTTGTGTGTTAACTGAAGGTATGAGTGCTCTAGTTTGAAAACAATTGGTAAGTACCTACCTATTGACAGGGGCTGTGACGTCATTAAAATGAGCTGATGCTTAAAATATAAACTTTATAGTATGCATTATTTTATTACTTCGTGGTATCTATTTTCGTTGGGCTATTGTGGTTGTTCGGTGAACTGTTTTAGTTAAAAAATAGCTTGGCCTTGGCTATTTTTGATAAGGCAACAGGTGAAAGCCGACGTACGAGTATGTTGTTGTTTAGTTTGAGTCACCATAGTCGAGTAAGTATCCGTCGTAAAAAAAAACCTCTTCTGTGGTCATACTCTACTTTTGAGAAATATAAAATGCATCTAGCATTTATAAGAAATACAGACGATTCGATCTCTAGAGTAGAGAATGTAGGTTCTTTTTTATTTATCCAAGGCGTTTGAAAGGGTGTTTTTCATCTACTGGTGCAAATAAGTATGTAGACCTAGGCTGAAATGTCTTTCACTAAAAACACCACACTTCGAACTTTTTTCGTCACCAGCCTATACCAGTCAGTGTCACCCAGAGTGCTTGGAACTCCCATCAGTTCAATACCCTGCGCAGCAATGCACTGAGCTCTTCACTCTGAGATATAACTCTCACTTTTTATTTTATTTCTAGGGGTTCTATAGGTTGAAATCTTTGTGTTTGTCTTTCTGTGGCATGGTAGTTCTCAAATGGACTTTTTTAATAGATCGGGTTTTTTTTAAAACTAATACTTTATTCAATTCTAGATTATTAGAACAAGAATAACCCCGCCATGAAAAATGGTATTGAAATGTTTTCATCATGATGCTGTATGTACGATATTAAAAACGTGTACAATGTTATCTACCTACATTTATTATTGTAAGAAGCAAACAGATCGAGGCCGAGCGCTAACCATTTCGTCATGTCGTCAGCCTGATTTGTTGACACTATGACGATACGCTTCCTGTATGGACGTACTGAACGACAACCTACCAAGTTTCATTTGATGATTTCAGAAACTTGGTCGAAAATCTGTCGCCAAGCATGCGACAATAACTTAATTTTATATTGAGAAATAGGCGTGACGATAAAATTGGGCGTCAATTCTATTTTACCACATAGTAATATAAGCCACGGACTAAAAAATATCTCCATCTCCTCTGGCCTTTTTGCTAAATACATATAATTTGCTAGCCTTTGTTTTTAGTTGTTGGTCTTTAGTCAGATCTTTGACATATGTGATACTTCGCTTTCTACGAATCAATTATCAAATGCATTAAAAACCAATTCTCTGTGTATAAATATTTTTGTTTTATGTTTTTTTTTTGTCTTCGGCTTATCTCCACGTGTTTTAAAACATATTATCTTTTAATCATATTTTATAGGTATCTCGTTACCATTTTAATATGAACTGAGAACCATGTAGTAAGTACATTGTAGTGAGTGTGTGATAACGCGCATGAGTATTTAGGCTTACTAGTAAAAGAAGTTAAAAAAAATCGTCCAAGTACAAGTCGGATTCGCGCACCGAACCAAATCCCTATTTACGAGCGGGTGACCGAATGGACGGACGGACAGAGAGACTGCGTAGGCTTAGTAACAGGGTCCCGTTGACACCCTTCGGCCACGGACCCCTAATAATCAGTAATATTTACGAATCGAACACGAAACCAATACACCTGAACAAAATGATTATCATTGGTTCTCAATGCAAAGGAAAACAAGAACGTATGAGTGTATGTTTAGCAAACTCATTAGTTTCAATACCCATGGATTATCCGGTCCTCGTGATTTTAACAGCCTTTGGATTACGCATGGAGTTCTATGTACAAAAATGTAAGACGTTTGATGACGATTGGAATGGATCAGGCGTATCTAAACCTCACAGAATTCAGTCTAAATCAGGTGTGAGAAACCTTTCATAAGGCGCGGCCCAGCTTTAGTAACTTTGGGGCCGTAGGGAGATGGGAAATTGTATTTATGTATTGGCGAATCAACAGCTTCTTTTTAACTATAGAGGACGTTGAATAGCTTCGCAGAATAGGTTTTAGTAACGTAGAACTGTTTTCTTTGATTACGGTTCTACACGGTCAGTAAATTAATTTAGCTAAAGTGCAGTTCTCGTATAGATATTTTACGACTGGTAATAAGTGTTCCGCAGGTCCGAGCAAAAGCCGCCGCGGGCCGGGCGTTTTCGCGTCAGGATTCGGTCAGTGTTTCGTCAGGGACGGGAAACAAATATTTGCATACATTTTTGTATTATTGAGTTCGGTGTCACTTGTGCCAGGTGCATCCGAGCTGTCAGCGTCCCGGAGCATGCTCTGACGAACGCACGCTTCGTTAGTGCAATCCGATTTCTGACGCCACGTGCAACATGGATACGGAAACATGGATGGAACATTGCGATAGAAAAAAAAACTTGAAATTACTCATATAGCAATAATTGCGAATTCGTCTCTATATAGCGATCTGTGCACAGTAAAACACCGAAATACACTGAATGGATTACACTGATATATGTGAACACGGGTAGCTGAAGCCTCGTCCCTGACGAGACCCTGACCCCGAGAACCAGAAGCTCGGAAGGCCCTGACCCGGAAATGTTTGGAATTGTCAATAGGCGCTTATTAAGGTAAAATTCTCGGAGCACCTGATACGAAGCGAATTTTTGTTTTTCGTGAGAAAAAAAAAAACTTACTTGATCAGTAATGATATCCCAATGATACCTTTGAAATAATGTCTTAAATTACCCATACAGTAATTATCAGGGAATTTATATATGCATTTATTTTCCGGTATTTGTGTACGTAAATCACTAATTAATTTGGTGTTCATGTAAATATTTACGTTAGACAATGAGTATTTTACCTGTCTTTATTTCCTTAATTTATGAATAAATACCATGAAATAAATACTTGTTAAGTTGGCATCCAACGCTATTTAATTACACAGCAGACCAAAACGAGTAAAAATCGTTTAAAAATGGATTCTACTTACTATTATTTATTCACTGTAAAGGGCGAGGATTCTGTTTCAAATTTTTCTAAACTAAACTAAATTTGACAGCTGTTACTGAGACTGTTTTCATAACAATTTGTTAATGTTGTGGAAAAGAGTCAAAGAACAATTTAGACCCGTCACTGTCAGATTAGTGAGGGTTACAACAGAATCGACACTCACGGTACTTTACCAATCGACTACTAATATAATATTGATAATTTGATACTCGAATCGATACAAATACTTGTGTATATAACAAAAACATTAAATATGACAATAAGTATGGTGAAACTAAATTTTGTCGACGACAAATGTAAATTTTGTTTGTCGATAAAATGAATTGAACCCTTCTACGTCACTTCGATGTCGCTTTGCGATATCATGGGTAATATTTTTATATGGATATAATTATATTCATGGATAACGTTTTTAGGGCTCAACGCTATATGCGTTCGCCAAAATCCGTTAAAGTTGTAGTGGCCAATATAGCCAACAAAGTCGTCAATAAAAAAAAAATAACGCTCGTTCACTTGCACTGCTGACAAGAAAGAACTAAAATCAAAAAAAATCTTTTATTTGAAAAATCTATTTGATATCAAAAAGTATAAGGACGGCATTAATTTTAAAGCTGTTAATTTTAGTTGAGTTTATAAAATCGAACATATCTATCTAAAAATTACTCGCCCAGTACATGCATTAGGGAGGTCTACATTTGCCTGATAAGCCGTCTCATCAGCGTTATCAGGCAGATAAATAACGATAAGAGGCCATCAGGCACTTAGCCGCAGTTATCTCGGGTCAGCCTCTTAAAATAGTTGGGCAATTGTGACGCAGGTGATAGGAGAACCGGATTTTGAACTAATGACCTGTTACGTCAGAATTGTTATATAAACATGCTACTTTCATTATAAGCCAGAAGACGTCGACTGCTGTACATAGGCCTCCCCCTTTTGCCCTGATGCCGGGGCACTAGAATACGGCATCGGTATCTCCTGCCTGTAGTAAGAGCCTACTAAAAGGGGACCTCTGGGCTCGGGGGTGGTTAGAAGTGGGGCTAACCTAACCACCATCTACCGAAGCGAGCCCCGGGAAGGACGACAGCGTCGAGTGGCGGACGCTGTTGTAGGTTTAGGCGTCTCACGACAGCTGCTAGCTGTCCTGGGAGGAGCTGAAGCGTGGTGCTGATGGCTCCGGTGCGTTCCCTTGGAGATCCAGCCCTCGGTCAAGTACCAAAGTCACCGGTTTGTGGGTATAATCCCACATAACCCAGCTGCATCCCATAGCAGTCGGGTATCTTGTGAAGATTTCACATTCGTAAAAAAAAGGCCTTACAGCGCCACAACGACCGACAACATGCCACTTGCATCCACGACAATTTGCATCCACCCACGTCCTTGCCCACGACTTTCAAAATGTCGCCAGGCCACCTCGTGGGAGGCCTATCTACGCTGGGTATTCCAGCTCGTGATTCAAGATCAAATCTCAATTTCGCAACCGAACATCAGAATCGAGCTAAATACTAGGAAACTACGAAAACAAGTCGACATTTGCATATGTTTGTATATTCGTCCAAAGATATCTTGAGATCAGCAAAAATTAAAAAATTACCTCCGTCTTGAGCAGTCGGGTAATACCCGGCACAAATTTCGACCAATCAGGATGCAGTAATAATAGACGACTCTTGAAAAAACTGAAAATATGCTACGGGACAGAAATATTATAGCTTTGTCATTTTTCTTCTTGAGTAATACTTAGCTTGGACATGTAGCTAGGTATCTATTACTTTCTCTGTCTACGTTGATAAGGTATAATAATCTTTCTTACTTCGAATAACGCGTGCCTCGAGCGCATACGATCGGCGTCACCTCCTTGAATCAGCTTTGTATGTCTCCAAACTGTCCACTCATACTTAATAAAAATTATTTTGTGAACACGTGAAATGAGTATATTTTGTCCCTCAAACACCCCATATCGTATCTCTATTTTACCGGTCATATCAACGATATCTCCGTTATCCTGTCAAGCAAATGGTCCGCGATAATACTACACGATTCTCACATTTTTGTTTAATATTTACTAGAAAGCTCTTCCATGTGTATGATCTTCTTTAATTTTCTGGGAAAGTGCCTTTATTTATAAAAGAATACATTTATAAGCTAGAGCAAACCTCCTAAACCAAGTTGGATAGAGTGAGTAGAGCAGTAGTACAATTATATTACAGGAGAAATGTTTCTATGTTCGGGATAAGTCACAAATACTTCTTAATTTTTTCTTACTAGCTTGGCTGTAGAACTTTGCCAGCATAGGCTACAGTATTTTACTCAACGTCGCGCATGGCGCACCTCAATATTGTCTTATTAAATGGGCCCCACGTACGCGAGACCAGACTGTCGCGCGCGCGACCGATTGGGTTGTTTTTAGAAAAAGACTGAGACAACGCGCGACGCACCACAATATTGTCTTATTAAATGGGCCCCACGTACGCGAGACCAGATTGTCGCGCGCGCGACCGATTGGGTTGTTTTTAGAAAAAGACTGAGACAACGCGCGACGCACCACAATATTGTCTTATTAAATGGGCCCCACGTACGCGAGACCAGGTTGTCTCGCGCGCGACTGCTTGGGTTGATTTTAGAAATACCCTGAGACAAACGTTACAATATTGTCTTATTAAATGGGCCCCACTTACGCGAGACCAGATTGCCTCGCGCGCGACCGTTTGGGTTGATTTTAGAAATACCCTGAGACAAACGTTTCTTTATTTCTGTCACTAAGTATTCTAATTTTATTTGCGTAATATGAAAAACATTTTGCTTACCATAGAAACTTCGGGGTCCTTTCAGCCACAGAAGTGGAATTTCCCACGAATCCTTTCTTAGAACACTTAGAATATTTAAGAAATATTGGAACCTCGCGTCTCTATCATAGGTGGTTTGGTCTGTGCATTTATTCCTTCAAAGGCTTGTTTTTTTTATCGGACTGCTCATGAAGGAGGTTAATGTTTTTGGGGTGTATGTAAGTATGAGTATGTAAGAATAAGTGTGTTTCTGTAAGACGTCTTGTAGCCTAAACGGCTAGACCGAGTTTGACGATTTTGGAGAGGTTTCGTTGGATTCCTCTTAACCGTTCCATTTTCGTTGCATCTGGAGTGTCGTAGTGTACATTTTGCAGTCGGGTATTTTCTTTTTGTTTTAACGATATATTTTAAAATTTCATATAATGTATGTCTTGTTTCTCGCAAAACAGCAAATTTCGAGGTAAAAGTTACTATAAAAGTTTGCTAACGTAGACCTTGATGCGTTCCGAATTATATTCAATGATCTGTTCCTAGCACTTATTCGTGCCACGTTATAAATAACTTTCGCTGAATGCGTCCGTCCGTCAGCGTGACGACAGCAAGTGACGTCGAAACACGCTCAAGAGCGGCGTTTAATCTTATTGGAACAACAATGTTGAGAGGTTGAAGCACCTTGATATAGCTTCACACGGGCCTATGGCTGTGGAGGTTCTCTGCTCGATTTGAGATTCAGACGTTTTCACGGTTTCACGTCGTTTTGCTATTAAAGCGTTTTGCTATTAGTAAGGTTTTTATTTAGTAACGTTTTGCTTTACTAGTATTTTGCTATAGTAGTGTTTTGTTATAGTAGCGTTTTGCTATTGTAGTGTTTTGCGATATCAAGGTTTTCTATTGTATCGTTTTGCCATAGTAGCGTTTTGCTTTACTAGCATTTTGCTATAGTAGCGTTTTGCTTTACTAGCATTTTGCTATAGTAGCGTTTTGCTATAGTAGTGTTTTGCTATAGTAGCGTTTTGCTATTGTAGTGTTTTGCGATATCAAGGTTTTCTATTGTATCGTTTTGCCATAGTAGCGTTTTGCTTTACTAGCATTTTGCTATAGTAGCGTTTTGCTATAGTAGTGTTTTGCTATAGTAGCGTTTTGCTATTGTAGTGTTTTGTGATATCAAGGTTTTCTATTGTATCGTTTTGCTATAGTAGCGTTTTGCTATTATATCGTTTTGCTATATCAACGTTTTCCTATTGTGGCGTTTTGTTTTAGTAGCGCTTTGCTATAGTATTTTTCCATAGAAGCATTATACGAAATTTCCTTTATGATATGCGGTTTCCTATTCGATTATAAGTCTTTTATTTAAATACGTTCATAGCGGTGTGTGTGTGTGTGTGTTTGTGTGTGTGTGAGACTGTTCATATGCGCTTACCAGTGATTCCAGGCGTGATGGTGTGATGCGGTTGTTATGTTACGTCGTGATCATCGATCAACGGTTCATCGGAGAGCGTAAACTCTCCTTCCTCTTACGTCGATCATCTGAAATATACGAAAATGTATAAGCGAAATCTTATTAACGTATTTCCGCTGTTTTGAAATATTGTGATAAAGGATTACACGAAAAGGTGTAGGTAATAGGTACTAGGTATTTAAGCCAAAGGGGAACAAAAGGGGAACTTATTGTGCAACTATCCTTTTTAAGAAAAAAATACCCATCAGCTTTTACTGTGGCTTTTACTATTCTATTATTTTATTATGTAAGACGATATAGGAGCATTGAAAATTTCTAAGCAAAAGTGAGTATGATATTTTTCTATAGATTAGATTTAAAAAAAAATGTTTTTAGGGGGTTTTCTCGTCCCTTTTTGGGTTGGTCCCTAAGTAAAATAAAGTCGTGTATAACAATGAGTACAGACAATTAGCTCCGTTCGGTTTAGTACCCCCTTTCCACTGAACCCTGTAAGCCTAAGTGATTAATTTTGATAGAAAATAATGGTGCGAAGTCCGAAGCAAATCGTCTGGATGAATCGACATTACACTACTACCTACTTATGAATCATCAAATCAGTATGATCATCATCATCAATTCGCGTGAAAACCCGCGACTTTTTCATTATCTTGAAATTGTATATTACAATACAATACAATACAATATAACTTTATTATACACCAAAAGACAATAAAACTTAAATATGAACAATAATAGAAAACCGGTAGTATAATGGGCGGCCTTATCGCCTAAAGCGATTTCTTCCAGACAACCTTGGGATGGACAGAATTATGTATGAAAAACACTACGGTCGGTGGTATATTATGGACTAAAACATAAAATAATAACCACAATTAATTATTTATTTATCCCGGCTTAACTATATATTACTCAGAAGTCCGACTCAAAAATCATTAGAAACCCTACACCGCAATAAAACGTACATAAAAGGACAGCCGTCCATTTGCGAGTAAACCAAAGTCCATTAAAAACAATTAATAATTCACTTATTTAGGCCTTTATCAGGCTGTTAATGAACCACCTTTATTCTAGGTATATATGTAAGTTATGGGTGTATCTACGTATTTACACCGGCGCACGGAGTCTGGGTTCAAAGGAGCTTTTTGGAAGGGAAGTGGAGTCAATTTATCCAAATGTTCTTTAACTAAAGTATATGATAGTTGTAATTGAAGCTTCATATTAAAATGGAAAGAAAATCACATACTTTTATTGCATAGATTAATAAAATTTATAGAAAGGTGCAACAGAATCGACAGCAGTGTCTCGTACATTATGTCCAGGGACCCTATTCGGAGAAATATCATTTTATCTCGGTCACTGTCTCTCTAATTTAGAATTTAATGGGAGTGAGAGTGACCGAGATAAAATGTCATTTCTCCGAATAGAGTCCCAGGGAAATATTCGGAGATATGACAAATTCGATTCGATTCGATTTCGAGATTCCAATCTCGGCTGTCTCTCGTCTCGTTTGCCTCCGACCACTCGATGTATCTCGCACGCTAGCCATCGTGATTATCTCGAAAGATACCGTTGAGAATCAGAAATCTCGAAGTTCGGCATTTTTTTCGAGACGAGATTGAATCTCAGCCTTTGAGAATGGGGGGTTCTGTTCTGCGTGTGAGAAATCCTTACCGAGAAATTCCGCAATCAGGACGATTAAAATACATATAAACATTCACTCTCATTGGATTAACCAAGACCAAATCTAGATTTTAACTATATTCGCCGAAGAAGCAAAGTGACCGATATAGCTTTCAGAGTTTGCAAGCCGAAGTGGCAATGGGCAGGCCACATCACTCGAGGAACCGATAATTGGTGGGTAAGGAAGGTTCTTGAGTAGCGACCACGAACCGGAAGACGCAGCGTAGGCAGGCCTCCCACTAGGTGGACCGACGATGTGGATGCAAGTGGCACATTGTCGGTCGGTGTGACGCTCTAAAGGGGAGGCCTATGTTCAGCAGTGGATGTCTTCTGGCGGATGATGATGATGTACTAACTATAGCTTCGAGCTAGCCGATAGGAACGTGTGTCAATCCCCGCCAACTTTTGTGCGTTCTTATCAGAAAAACGATCTTGTAATGCGATTTCTATTATCTATGTCCTTACCTTACTTGTTATCTCTCCAGTAGTCTGACAGTTCTCGCCACACTGTAGAGTAAGCATAAAGCAAGTTACATGACAATGGATGTCGCGCAGGCGCTGCATTGTGTATGCACGTCATTTGAGTAACATGCAGATTGTCTGGTTAAACATGCTAGACTAGGCACTCTTTGTAATGAATGGAGAGTCACATTGTAACTCAAACATCTTGCTTTGTTACTATGGAAGAGCTAACAAAATTCGTCACTGATTTGAGTTCGGTTATAGTCTCGACTTTATCTATAAAGGTGAAGCCTGATCGTGATTTGAAATGAGTATTGTACCCGGTCAAAGTTCTAAGCTTTAAAGTTGAAAATCGCATTTCATGCTTGATGAAAAAAACGGGAAATTGTAGTTTTTCATTGCTTTCTTGCCGATTATCGGAAATATACAAATCAAATATAAAAACTACCCGGTTCGCCGTACAAACCACTAGCCTGGATATTTAATTGATTTCAGAAGGGTTTTTCACGGAGTAATTTTGTGATTTTTTATTTTGTAACTAAGGCAGATAACCGGCATTTTATTCGGTTAAACGTATTTTAGTTTTGGGCACCTTTGCGCCGGGTACAGTTAGGGGTGGGTAATTTTTGTAATTTAATTGACTATATTTGTAAGTGTTATTATGGATTTCTATTTATTGTTTATAATAATAATAATACAGTAATTTTAAGTTTTATTTTATACGTGCAGTATTTTTCGCGCTTGATTATTTAATTTCGTCACTTCAAACTAGGCGCTCAAAATACTGCTTTTTGTAGTTTTTGCGCTTAGACCTCGCCTTAACTCGGGTTGATTAAAAAGAATCAAAAAGCTATAACAAAACGCAGGTGTTACAGGTATCCATAGGCGATGGTGATCGCTTACCATCAGGCGGCCCGTCTGCTATTTTGACACCTATGGCATAAAAAAACAAACCTACCTTTTTACTATCTACATATTTTTATTTTTTTTTGTCAAATTAATTGTCAAAGATAAGAATAAAATGTTAAAGAAATATATATCCTAAAAGTCAATTTAGCGAAATCATAACCTAAAAATTACTACGTACAAACGTACGTACGAATCTATTACTAACCTAAATCATAACCTAAAAATTACTACGTACGAATCTATTACTAACCTAAATCATAACCTAAAAATTACTACGTACAAACGTACGTACGAATCTATTACTAACCCAAATCATAACCTAAAAATTACTATGTACGAATCTATTACTAACCTAAATCATAACCTAAAAATTACTACGTACAAACGTACGTACGAATCTATTACTAACATAAATCATAACCTAAAAATTACTACGTACAAACGTACGTACGAATCTATTACTAACCCAAATCATAACCTAAAAATTACTACGTACAAACGTACGTACGAATCTATTACTAACTAGTTGCGCCCCACGGTTTTACCCGCTATTCTACAGAAATCCTATGTGCTAATCGAGAATGTAAGCTACCTCCATACCAAATTTCATCCAAATCTGTTCAGCCGTTACAGAGTTGAATGGGTACAAACACACTTAAATACTTACACACACACACAAACTTTCGCATTTATAATATTAGTGTGACTACGGTGAGTAATTGAGCTGTAATTGACAAAAAACGCAAGATGAATTTATGGCGCACTGATCGAAATATATACAGAACAGTCACAGATAGCTTACATTTTGTAATGCAATGGTTCTGTCGTCATATCTCTTTAGAAGAGACAACTGCGTACTAAAATATACCCATCAAAATGTCGATTGTCAAGATTCCTGCCTCATCCATCTCAGTTCCGAGTTGCCGTCAGCCAACTATTTACAAAATAAGTGCTGAAATGGTTCACATGTTAGCGTGACAATGACGTCGATTCTGTTGTACCTTTTTTTTAACTAAACTAAATTCCACAGCTCTAAAATTAGTACCATTCCTTATCTCACATATTGAAATGAAAAGTAGTGGAGATAATTTAAGTATTGTCAGATTGGTTTAGTTTGGTGATTGGTACAAAATAATCGCAAATTCCTAAACTAAAATTTGAAAGCGGTAACATTGTTGTTTTTTTTTTCTCCCACAGAGAAACAAAACGAGACCCAGATAAGTTTAGTTCTGTCACATAAGTTCAGAGAGTAAAACAAAAGAATCGACACTTATGTCACGCGTCTTCATGAAAAAATTCTTCGGTAATATTCATACTGCCGTGTAGGCGTGACGGATGTATGGGCTAAATATCCGAGACGTTCTGTGCTGACTTCAGTTATATTTTTATATTTCTACTAGCTGATGCCCACGACTTCGTACGCGATGCAAGCTCGGCCTACGGCTTCGCTAAACTTTTCATAAGAACAAGGTTCTGCTTGTCGGGGCGGAGACAAATCCAACAAATCAAAGATCATTAACAGCGTTATACAACCTTTCTTGAGTTAAAGTAAACGGTGTAACTAACCCGACTTTGTTTTAAATTTATATAGAAGTAGTTCGCGGCGAACTGAGACCTCGCGATCCCTATATCTTAACAACCCCTGGACCGATTCAGCTTATATTCAAACTTAAAAATTGTATTGAAATGAACTATGTCGTTTTGTCAATGAGCTACAAAATTTCATGAAGATCGGACGGTTCGCAAGTTATCATCGGACAAATATATACACAAACATACAAACATATTTTTATCGATTTCAGGGTTGGTCCCATAGTAAAAGTTGTTCATAAATAAATTAAAAATAATTGTAAAATCATAATAATAATGAGTACTATAATTTTTTCGGGCGGTCTATTGCCGATGGGCCATCCTGTATAGATAGGCAACCAAAATTACCTGTTGAAATACACTTCGATCAAATAATTTGATCGAAGTGTGTTTGATCGAAGCTTATAAGTATACATGTCATAGTACAATGATAGTTACAGAGGCATCAAGGCCGCAAATACGAGTACTCGTATTTTGATATGTTAATTTACTAGTGTGAATCGATCTGTCTATAAAACAAGCATTCCAATTGCACCGTAGGTCTTAAATAATCTGGATACGGAACATAGAAAAAGCATTTATGCTTGAGCCCCAATACATTATCGTCGGAGGCGACTCACTGCCGTGCTAACGATCGTCACCTGAAAAAGACTCTAACATAGCGCAAATAGAGACGATTTTGTAAAATTTAACATTCGAGTCTGTTCCAGAAACGCATTTTGTTTAATTATTGTATATTAATATGAGAAGATGGTTCTACAAATATGTACAGAAAACAAATCTTGTTACTAGTAATTTCCGGGTCAAAGTCCGGGTCGTTAGAGCGTTCTTACCCCCGAATACTGAAACGTTTGTTAACTTTGACGACAGATTAAGTCTTTAGCTGTCTTTGTCATTTGCTTAGTGCCAGACAAAGTGTGGCAGTATTAGAATTAATCTGTTGTCAAAGTTAACAAACGTTTCAGTATTCGGGGGTTAGTGTTATAGTCGGGCTTGAACCGTTCGGATCTCTTTATGACAGATCTATAATACTACCAGATGCGTTACTATTGAGCCAAACTGAGCCAAATTGAGGCCGTACATATATAGTACATATATAGGTAGACCAGAAGAGTGGCTAGTTGACCGCTCATGTGACATGTCTACACAAATAGCGTGTCGCGAACCGTGGGGTCGTAATGTCAGGAGGTAATGACACTCCTTTCCGTCACCTAGAGGACCTCGTAACCGATGTTATCATCATTTGTTTCACTGCCACGTGTGTACTGCCTCCCAAGGTATAGGAGCTAGCGGTAATACCGCGAGGCGGTCCAGACGAACTATTCAAAAGCATTTAGATTAAATTTCGTTTCAACACATTTCAATTTGGAAGTTTAGTATTAATATTTACATTTATTATAATTTTACACGTCTTTGAAACAGTTACGCAATGCAATGCTGCAATGTTATTTTCCGACTAGTTGAGGCTTACAATCGCAGGCTAAGGGCTCGAGAGCAAGGCTTGACCTTAGGTCTCGCAAATACAAAATAGCGTTTAAGTTGTTCGCTCCTGTTGCTGCGACGCATTCAAACCAGTTTGCTTTGATCGCGTGTCCACGATGCCTTTTAGTGAAGGTATGTTAGAAAACTTGCAAAAGTTGGGCTTGCAAAAAAACGCGTGCTGTTACAATTTATACCACACTCAAAGGTCGTTGCTTCGAACCATTAGCAATTCCGCAGCGCTTTCTGGAGCTCACTCCAAATGAGCTGTTTGAGATGTTATCGCTGCAAGTGCTTCATTTTGATTCAGCTTTTAAGATTTAAATTCCTTTATAAGTCTTTCCAATGTTTTACCATTTTTGATGACGTAATCTGGTCGCCATCTGTTAAATTCATATGAACTGATAGTTTTTTTTTATCAAGAAGACCAACCCAACTGCCCAAGAAAGATTATGTTTTGTATGCGTATGTATATGAATTTTCATATTTTCCTATGTGATTCCCAGAGTTTAAATAGCTTGACCAATTTTGAAATCCGAAAATTAAAACAAATTTAATTTTCGGAGTATCATAGACTAACCGAGTTATACTTATAGCGCTAATACAATAAAAAACCAATATGAGAAAGTAAGAAGAAAATATGTTTCTCGCTCTTTCTCTCTTGTTTGTAAGTTGTTGTTGGGGCGTGGCGGCGGCGGCTCACACTTCACACTTTCACACGAACAGTTTCGAGTTTTTTTCCGTAATCCGTAGGTCAGAGGGCCTACGGATTTATATTAACTATATTTTATATTAAAAGATCAGAAATTTTATCGGACACAAGCTCGATTGACAAAAAATAACAACGTTCTTGACGCCGTTAATGTTAATGCGATTGTTGAAAAATAAAAATGAATATAAAATAATCATTATTAAAGAAATACATTAATTAATTATTATTTATTTAATTGCTAAGAAAATAACTAATATAAAATAGTAACGATTAATTAATTACATTAATTAAATTTATTTAATTAATTGATATTCATTACTTGCGAAGAAAATAATTATTTTCTTGCTGCATCCTGCTAATAAATTACTAACGTCGATAATGCAATCTTATCGTCATCAAGTTTGCGTCAACTCGAAAGGAAAACGGGACGTCGACATGACCCTAATTTTAGTTTGCGTTAGCTGGTACTTGGTATGCGAGGTGTGTCCTGGTTCCTAACTATATTAGGTTGTTAGAAACCTAATTGGGTTTCAATTAGCTTTCTATCAAAGTAACAAATTATGACGTCACAACACCTAACACTCTTTTAACGCCACGACGTATATAGTGATTGGCTTTGGACATTTTTTTTTTGACATTAGATGCTCGTGTCACAGAAAAGAGAAGTAATATTTTTGTCTCTTTTGTGACTCGTGCAAAACAAAAATAACCTAATGTAGCTTAGCTTAAGTGGTAGCTCCCCTAATTCATCTATCTAGTAGTACAATTAATTTAAAAACCAAAAATCACAAATTTATGTAAAATAACTCTGAAATTATGTAATCCACCAAAAATGTCTGTTTCTCTCTATTCCTTTCGCACGTTTTCAGCACTTTTTAATATAAAAATTACTGAGTGTACATTTTAAAAAAATACTTTCACTTATGTGTAGCCATTGCGAATATTTTATAGCATTTTTATGTAAACATTTTTCTATTTTGACAAAGAGGAAGGAGAAACAATTTTTTTTTCGTTCTCCTTCGTCAAAATAAAGAATAATGTCAAAATTGGCAAAGGTAGAATACATTATAAATATATATATTATAAATAATGATAATATAATATGTTATATTTTTCTTAATTTCTATCTTAATATCTTCCGTGAAAAATGATGGTGAAAACCCCATCAAAATCCATTGCGTGGTTAAGGAGGAGATGTCAGATATACAGAATTACAGATAGACAGACGCGGAAAGCGACTATTTTATATTAGCTAGAGATAATATAAATATGGTTCTGGTATATAACCCGTGGGCTTATCCCGTAACTCTGAAAGCGATAGCGAGAGTGGCGCGAGCGGGACCGCGCATAGTGCGACTAAGTTGGTACGAGCGGGATGGCATGCTCTCGCAATCAGAATCACGAACGTTTCAAGTTAGAGGACAAGCCCGCAGAACCTCGGTAGAAATCGGTATACTTAGACGACTCCAACACTTTTGCACACAAATGAAATTGTCGCAGTCATTTCGTATCGAGTATGCAAATAAGGGCAACGCTACACCTGAAAACAGTTCATCAATATTCTACAACAAAGATAGCGGGACTGTTACTTGCGGACGATTCAGGAATGAATAAATAAATTATGTAAGTCGAGACTTCTTGAATGTTGATTTTATGAGTAGGTAGCGTTCCCAGCGACTTGTAGTTCGTCAAAATCTGGGTCAAAATTCGTTGTTGGTTTATAATCATATCTGTTGAAATCTCTTACCTACTAACGGAATAATATGCGTAAACTAGCGTTCTATCGCTAATTAGATCGCCTAGGATCGCTGATCAGAGACGTAATTTTTTTTAACAATTTGTGCTGCTTCATCGGTCATTTGAAGCTGCTCAATCTGTTTTTTTTCTGCATTCCCGATCAACCGCATTTCGCCTCTTTGATCGGCTGTTTAGTAATTCGTGGCCAGAATTACAAAAAAAACTCAACAAATACACATAACATATACGTTTATAGTGGGCCGATATCACAGACACACTGCACCACCTTTTAACGCTTAACTAGTTGGTAATATAAATATCAAGTATCATAATTTATTGGCATATACGTCAGGGTTTTTCAAATCTAGGCTTCTTTATTAGATAAGATTTTCGGTGGGTTTTTTAAGTTATACTAAAATGCATTGCTAATTTATAATCTTACAACATATTAAAAGCATTAATCATGACTGTTATAATAATTGAAATAAAATCGCTACCAAGTAGTACGTGTTACAAGACCCTGTAAAAAGTAAGAAGGAAAGTTAATTGAAGTTCGTTTTTTTATTCCAATATGCGACATAAAAATATGATTCCAACAGCTAACAAACATTATTATTGTTGTCCCTTAGCCTGTGTAATATTCTAACGTCTAACTGAATAATCATTATTACAATCAACGCCAAGACGATAACACAATCGGCAACTAAACTAGTTATATAGCTTTATATTATAACACTTGAAAACAACAGTTATAAAATTAAAAAATAATGCATTAGAAAAATACAACGACCTCTAGACACGTCCCACCTCTAGATACAAGTGGGTACAATAGAAAATTCTGAAAATTACCTGCCTGATTCCACTCAATTTCCACTCATTCCGAAGCTTTCGAAACATTACACAAGAGTTCTTGTTATAGCAGTTGTTATCATATCTGTTTGAAAGGCCATCCATACTAATGGACCGTTTGCGTTCGGCCCTTGAAGCCTAGGCTTTACATAAATATTTTACACAAACACTGTTGACCCAGAAATCATTTTGCAATTAATTCTCGACGCTAATTCTATTGTGTTAGATATTGTTAGATCATGATGTTATTTTCATAAATTAGTTTGACATTCATAAAAATAGATGTCAAAAAATAATCATTATTACACTGAGGCTGTGTAGATAAATAGCATAGTTTAGGGTTACGTACTTCAACAGGAAAAAAGAACTCTTTTTACTCATAAAGGAACACTTCGTAGTCTAAAATCCAGGCTACAGAGCCTGTCACAACGGCGTGAAGTGGCTAGCCTGTCGGTGTTCTATAGAATACACTACGGTGAATGTGCTCAAGAACTGCACGACCTAATTCTGCCCTCACCGTTTTTTTATCATACTACCAGACGCACGAAAAAAGGCACCCTATAATGGTGAATATACCATTCAAACGTACTAAGCGTTTCCAATCCACTTTCTTAGTAAGGACAGCAGAGGTGTGGAACTCTTTACCTGCGTCTGTCTTTCCGAACAAATACAATCCGGGGCTGTTCAAAAAAAGAGTGAATAGGTTAGGTCATCGGTCCCTTGGAGCCTAAACAAAATCAAACTTCTTAGTCAAATCAAATAAAAAAAATACTGACATTTATGCCGCATATTTTGACATCATGATGCTGATGAACATAGACCCTCAACCCCCCCTTGTTATATGTTATAGCCCTGAATAATATTTCGTAAAAAAAAGTTGTACGGAACCATCGATGCGCGAGTAGGACTCGCAATTGTGTGTGTTTTTTTTAATGTACTCCAGACAGCGCTCGTGGCGTAGTTCTACTAAACGGTCTGTTAAATTCGCAACTTCTGTGCATTTTGCATAACTTCCTAAATGTAAATGCAGGCGGCATTACAACGTGAATGGCAATGCTTATGCTTTGTGCCAGATAAACGATTTTAACTAAACGTTTCGGATAAATAAGATGGGTATAAAATATAACAGGGATCCATAGCCTCGGGCACAGTTGGAAATAGCCTCAGAGATAATTTATCACGACTTATTTACTTCTCTACCGAAACAGCGACCCAAATCGATTTGTCATACGGACCGCAGACAAAATTTTAAAAGAGACAGATTTTGGCGATAATTAATGTAAGATTTCCTATGTTTTCGACGTTTGTGACAATTTTAGCTGTGAAGCGACGATGATACGTTATTTCACACTCTTTTATCGTCAAGCGTAAACAATTTTAAGCATAGTAGCTTGGTTAAAATATAAATTATTTATATTCACAACAAAATACACTACATACTCTGAACTGAATCACTCTTCTCCGTTCTGGTAAGGTAACGATGTCTTTTTAAAGTTATCTACACCGTGAAAAACTATGCCTAAAAATCCGTATTTTTTTAATATCGCAATATCTTCGTACTTTTAGGCCACGGCTACTTTCTCCTCATGTAAACAAATTCTTACATTACAAGCCTTCGTCAACGCACTCTCTCGAAATATCAAAGCATAATTCTGAAGCTCTGGGTCGCGACTTGTTTTCAGCGGAATAACTGAATTTTCGTGTCAAGGTTGGAAGAATTTGCACTGTAAAATTGTCTAAATATTTTCTTACAATACGATCAAAGTGAAAACAGACTGAGTTGGAATAATAGTATCATTTTTAGTTCTTTCATCTGAAATATCAATAGCTAAGTTGGAAAACATGATTACATTAAATTATATAAATTAAAAAAATAACTCGATTTACACAAATTTTTCGCCTGATCTCTGAGCCCTGCTTTCTGCTTAGTACGCTTAAAGTATAATCTATAATAATTCATATCTAGAAAATATATAAAGAACTATCATCGCGTCTGGTCGAAGCATCTCGTGACCAAAATGCTGGCATTTACCTTGCCCAAAGAATCGCACTCGCTATTCAACGCGGCAATTCGGCCAGCATTTTGGGCACGATGCCTGCTGGTAGCGGTTTATTAGTTTAGGGCTAGTTTTAAGTTGTATATATATTTATGTTTTATTTTTACTTAGGGTTTATTTCAATTTGTTTACTATTTAATGTTATTTAAGTTACTATAATAAAATTAAGATTTCTAGGATATACCTAATTTTGATTGATTTTATGGTTAGTCTAATTAGTAATTATTTGATTTTAGATTAGCGCGCACTACTTAATACGTAATTGTATATACGCATAATATATTATGTAGCCCTGTCATTTTCTCCACTGTCTTCCGGTATCTCAAATGCGAGCCAGATTTTACTATAGACGTGCTTTCCATCTTTGACTACGCTGCTTACATCAGAGTGCCGAGTGCGAGTTATTCCAAATGACTCCTTACTCGATCGCGTTTAAGTTAACTATAGATAAATGTAAAGTTTCTTTACGTTAACTGGATACTGATAAGAAATAACGTGTCAACCCAAAAAAATTTTTTTTTTAATGATACAGAACGCTTCTGTGGCTGACAAAGAAGTGTTCTGTATCAATAAAAAAAAAAGATTTTTTTGTGGGTTGACATGTTGTTGCTTATCAGTATCCAACTATGATTTGTATGAAGTAAGAGCAGTGCCATCTAGACGACGCTAGACGGCGCTTCTCTTATTTAATACAAATAATAGTTAACGTTAATGCGATCGAGAAAGCATTTGGAAAAACTCGCACTCGGCACTCTGGGCCCTTATTCTCTATTGCCAGAACTAGCTTGTTATGCGCCATGTTAACTACGTGTTAGTCGCATGAAACGGTATTCTCTAAGTTTCTTAAACGCGCGTTTCTTGACGTCGTGCCGCGATTAGGAGAGCATGTTATGACGTCACGTTATTGGCAAGTTATCTTATGTGCGATAGAGAATAAGGGCCCTGGTAAGCTATGGTGAAACGTCTAGCCTGTCAACCATAAAAACTGTACTTATGATAATATCTGAGCTGTAAGCGTTATCTCACATTTTACCAATACTCATATGATTTTTTATAATCCAATTTAAATATTTTAAATGATGCAGATTTTCCTTCCAACGGCTTAATGAGGCGTTTTCAAAAAAATAAGAAATCCTGGTAATAAAAGTACCCAATAGATGGCGTTAGATGTACCTTAAGGTTTTTCTATCTCTGTCAAGACATGAAAGACACAAAAATGTACGTGTGCCTTTTTTTCTCGTGTTTTTTGTCTCCACGTGTGTATTTAGACAATTTCAAGTAATGTAACTATGTATTTGACTTCATTTGAAATATTACAATAGTTGACACTGGCTAAATACACAACGTGTGGTGCCAAAATTTACGATTTAAAATATAAACATACAATATTTCGACAGAAATGACAATGACAGGTAAAACGATAGAACTATTACGCCATCTAGTAAGTATTTTAGAACTATTTTTTTTTGGAAAACGCCTCATTGATGCTGAATTTCTCATTTCTTTAAATTTACTGAGTTTTGTTGATTTTCTTTTCAGACAGTAAATATTTAAGAGCTTTACTTATTGGCGGCTCGTGCTAGAAACGCTTCACAAATTTAAAAAAAATGCTGTTATAATTACTGTTACATGTTAACTGTTTCATTGTGCCCGATATATTATTCCAGGCGCTATTCATTTACCTGTGTTAAGTATTTAATATTTTCAAGTTATATTTTAAATATCTTCAAACAAAGTAAGTCACGGCTCTCGAATAGGCCCTCATAGGCTCATTATATCTCGTTTGCATACTTTCAGCATTTTTGTAGATAAGAAAACCAAATAAAATAAAAAACGAAACTATCAGTCAGTGCTATTTTAATATCGATATTTTCTGTTTTTATAACGGATAAGGAAAATAAATAAAATAACTTTTAATAACCTTCTCTTTTGCTAAAATGTAAATACCAACTTGAAAATTACTTACATTATAACATTAGCACTTTTATTCGAAACATAACAGATTGCTTACTGTTTCTATCTCTTTTTATTGATTTCAACTGCGTTTTTTTTCTTCAAAAATGTGTGTTAAAGGTAGCCACCATCGTACTTCCAATTTTTTCAGTCCAGCTCATAAAAAAAACCATTGTGCATTGTACAACTAGTATATAAAACGATCCATTTTAGTCGATACGGATAATTAAGTTGAGGGTAAAATACCCCATTTTACCCTCAACTTAATTATTATGCACGTAGTCGGCTGTTCCATTAAATTTCGAGGAAAAAAAAATTTAGAATAAGAATATAGAAAGGTTATATTTAATTAATTTCTTTAATAATACCCATAGATCAGGGTATTATTAAAGACCTGGGAAAAATATATTACAAACTGAACCTCTTTGAACAATTTTAATGTTACAAGTTTAAAGTGCTTTTATGCACTGGTGCACAACAGTATTTTGTGCAGTAGCTAGAGGATAAAAAGCTGTTTTAGGGTGTCTATACATGGCCTGATCTGACATCGTGTGAAAGGGACAGCTAGATTCTAATTTCACGAGAGCAAAAGAAACAAACTATTAAGGTTATAGCTTGTCACTTTCGCTTCCCCAGAAACTTATATATAGCCATCTCTTTCAAACGATGTCAGGTCTGGCCATGTAGCGAGGCCTTTAGTTCGCCTTAACTGGCCATAAACAAGAACTTTACAAGCATGAGAAGTGACAAAGGAGTTTTGAACTTCTAAAGTAAAAAAACCTTTGGCAGCAGTTGCACTGCGCTCGTGAACCTGGGATATTAAATGTTAAATCTCTTTGTGCCCAGTAATTTTTCTGGAAACATTGCTCTATATTATTGGTTTACATTTTTAAAAAGTTCATCGCATAATGCTATAGCACTTACTTCATTCCTTCCATGGTTCCATTTCGACGTTTTAGAACAAGGCAATGCAGAACCCAGCTTAATTACATTAATGTACTTTATTTCCAAGTAAAACAAGCCGTAGCTTCATGTTTCAAGTCTCCTTCGGGCGATATTTTTAATTTATTTTATGTTTCGTTAAGCCGATAAAAAATGACATAAAAAGGAAAATGCTATGAGAAAGTACTGTTATATTTGAATAAAAATGTCGCAATTTTTGCAAGGTCATGGCTTGCTTTGTTTTTTTTTTTCTTGCCTTCAATTTTGGATTCACACTTACCTAGTAATTAGCCAGCATCAAGTATCATAATATTACAAGTGTATCGCAATATTTCACAATAAAAACCATTCATAGTCTAAGTCAAGGATTAAGTCACACCTCAATCTAAGTCATGCTTCAGTAAAGTGCTGTATTAGATTTTTGAAAACAACACGAAAAGAAACGACTTCACTACTTCACTATTTGACACTCATGCACGTTGACGAACATACAACAATCCTCCATTATTATACACTAGTCGTTACCCGCGACTTTGTTCGCGTGGTCATAAAAAAGTATGCCCGACTTTGTGATGTACAGTAACTCCTTATCAAATTTTATCAAGATCCATTTTGTGTATGTTTTGTATGGACTGGCAGTTTTATTATACGGAGTTCTGAATCGCGCAAGCGAAGTTTTTTCCTCGAGACGAACGTATTCATTTTTATACCTCGATGCACCTACCTAGCTATAGCTCTATTAGCTCAAAACTACAATTTCATTTTTAATTACTAAATGGGCTTGATCAAGCCCTGCATACTAGAATTCAAGATAAGTTTTAAAATATTGCTAGAAGAAAATACCTAAAATTCTTCAAAATTATCTATGCGAAAATTCGGGTCGATCCGTTTAGGCGTATATCCGTGATAATGCGACAAACACCCAGACAGAGAGACAGAGAGATAGAGTTACATTCGCATTTATAATATTAGTTAGGATTAGGATGTATCTGTTTCTGTTATGTATCAAAATTGTTATTAAGGTATCTGTATAAAATTACTATTAGTACTCACAGGATATTTACCACGGTTATTATTTTTGTTGAGTTCCCGATATTTCGGCACAGTTGCATTAGCCATGTTCACGGGTAGACTGAAGATGCGGGTGGATGATAAAAAGTTACGAAATTTAGGAGCAGACAAACAGATCTACCCCCTTTCTCAGTCTTTTGCTACGGGCACCACTGGTACTAGAACTCGATTGCAAGTCTCGACAATACACACTCACAGTATCACTACGCATTGTATTTTGGTCACATTGTGGACGCGTACCTTTACTTTTCAGGCCACCTAACACTGGATTCCACGCATTGGCAAGTTGAAATCCAGCACCTCGATTGAAATTTCGGTATTTCTGTATAAAATTGTTAACAATGTTTGGTTTAAGTTGGTCCAGGCGATGATGGCATAGAAAAACGAAGATGTTTTCAAGACGTCCTTTAATCGACTGGCGTTCTCCTCGCCCCAACCACAAAACCTTTGTTCGTGCTACCCTCGCTTTTGTTATCTCCAAAAATAGTTGCCAGCAAATAAATAATAATTCTAACTTTTTAAAAATCAAACAGAGCATCAAATGAATTAACTAAACAGAAACTTGCTTAATCGTACATTATAATTAAGCTTAATACGAGGAACTTCCATATTTTGATTAATTAACTATATTACCTGATCCATCTATACATAGATGACACTTAATTAGATATATGTATTGTTACGGACGTTGTTATCTGCAAAAATAGTTGGCAGAAAATAAATAATAATTCTAACTATTTAAAAATCAAACAGAGCGTCAAATGAATTAACTAAACACAAACTTTTTAAATCGTTAAATTAAAATTAAGCTTATTATGAGGAACTTCCATATCTTGATTAATTAACTATATTACCTGATCCATCTATACATAGATGACACTTAATTAGATATATGTAGTGTTACAGACGTTGGGAACCGGAGGAACTTGTAACATAAGGTATACAGGCGACGGTGATCGCTTACCATCGGGCAAAACACCAGTTTTTTTTTTTGCTTTTGTTTCGGCTCCACACGTTGTGTCTTTAGCCAGTATCAAGTATTGTAACATTTCAAGTAATGTAAAATATTACACAAAAATAAGTCTCAGTCAAGCAAAGTTAGTCAGTCCATGTCATGCCCCAGTAAAGTGGTAGAGACTTTGCTAGAGATTTCAAAGGAGTTTTGGAAACAACACGAAGAGTCACGTTTCACAACACTATACCTACTATTCACAAACACACACATAATAATAATAATAATAAAACGTTTATTGCATCAATTCCTATGTGTAGCGGTACATACTCTTAAGGGTAGACATCAAAATAGTATTGATTTAGATTGAGTAATCTTAAGTAATTTTTAGAGTATCTATTAATAATTATACATGCACGTTCACGAACAATAAATGAATAAAAATCCACCATTTTTAAACATCTCGATGTAACACAAGTTAGGCAAATAATAGAGTGACGCGACATGACTTCTTCACGTTCCCGCCAAAACTCAAAACCTCAGTTTCCGTCTGCTTGTAGCGAAAGTGATACCACGGAGCAAAATAAACATTTCCCTGTTTTAGCCAGTTATTCATATCTTGGAAACGATCCTCGAGTGAAGTACTTTCTCCTTGATAACCAAACATGTGGATGCGAACAATAAATCCCTAAAGCTCGTATCGTCATTACACACAACAGCTGATATGTATGACTCGTGACGTCAATCTACCTGGTTAGGGTTGCCAACTTATCACACTAATGTTATAAATGGGAAAGTTTGTTTGTAAGTGTAAGTATGTTTGCTCCCGTTCAACTCTGTAACGGCTGAAGGGATTTGGATGGTTTTTGTATGAAGGTAGCTTACTCTCTGGATTAACACATACCCCCGAATACTGAAACGCTTGTTAACTTTGACAACAGATTAATTCTAATGCTGCCTATCTCTGGCACTAAGGAAATGACAAAGGCAGCAACAGACTTAATCTGTCGTCAAAGTTAACAAACGTTTCAGTATTCAGGGGATAGGTTCATAGAAAAATGTCATTGATACTCGACAAAATGTATGGAACAGCAGATTTTTTTTCTCGGTTTCAGGGTTGGTCCCATTGTAAAAGTTGTTCATAGTGATGAGTACCATAAGCCCTTTTCGGGCGGTCACTTGCCGATGGGCTACCCTGTATACATACAAACGCCTTCTTACTCACGTACGCTCTGAAACCTTTGCTTCGCTCGGTACATAAATTATTTCAATCACGCATTTTGTAGAGCAAAACGTGTCTTCAAAAATATTTCACTTCAATACAAAATAAATTCTAGAATAAGTGAAATATCACTAGAACAATAATAATTGGCTGATTTGTAATTTTTTACGTTTACATAGTACGTAGCTACTTCAAAACGTAAGTATTTTTTTGTCTTTTTTCTCTTGTTTTGGCACCACACAATGTGCATTTAGCCAGTGTCAAGTATTGTTATATTTCAAGTGATGTCAAATATTTCACGACTAAAATAAGTCTCAGTCATACTCTAAGTCAAGCAATAAGTCACGGTCAAGTCCACGTCATGTCCCAGTAAAGTGATGGAAACTTTAGCAGGGGTTTCTATGGAGTTTTGGCAACAACACTAAGAGTCACGTTTCACAACATTATACTATTCACCTACACTCGTGCTCGTTCATAAACACTTAATGGATAAAAATCCACCTTTTTTATACATTAACATTATAGATATAATACAAGTTTTGGAAAATAATACAATGACGCGACATGACTTCTTCACGTTCCCGCCAAAACTCCTACTAAAGTAGTGGCTAGGCCGGCTAGTCCCCAGTTTTTTTTTTTTCGAACTGTTACTTAGTTCAAGCATACCAAATTCCGGTCCACACCTGCAAAATTATTTTAACAGAATTTTGTTTCTGCACATTTGTATTATTCGCTTATTGTTTTTGAATACACAGCAGGGGCGCTAGTCTCGACTTTTCGCTACAGCACTTTGCGACCGAATTCGGTCGCTATGACGCAAAAATTCGACAACGAACACGAATTGTTAAAGAAAAACGTAAACATAACGTTTAATTTTCGCAAAATGCAAAATTCAACGCTGTTTCCATTTTATCGATGAAAAATTCAATACTCAATACTCAATACATTTATTGCAAACATTATGTGGATTACATGCAGATCTTAACTAGCATATTTCAAATAGGTAAATCATAATGACCCTGATTGGGTATGGCAATATCGTGCGGAGAGAGTCAATCTATTCCATAATTGTCTTATCTCTCAAAAATTCGTCTAGGGTATAGTAGGATTTCGCGAGTAACACACTTTTTAGGGCTTTAGCAAATTTGAACTCTTCTTCTATCTCTTTTATCTGTACTGGTAGTTTGTTGTATATTTTAGCAGCCATTGGGTTTGGTCCAGAGCTATGCATTTCTAGTTTTGACGGTGGTACTATTAATTACGTTATTACTATGTTTGCGTTCTTTCGTTAACAATTAGTGTTCGTTGTCGAATATTTGCGTCATAGCGACCGAATTCGGTCGCAAAGTGCTGTAGCGAAAAGTCGAGACTAGCGCCCCAGGAGTCATAAATTTAAAACACAAGTTTCAATATGCACCGGTTCACGGATCCATACTGTAATATGTTTTTTTTCGTTTATTGTCTATTTACTGTTTGAGGTATTGAAAATCATCCTTGAAAGCGTGCCATCCCTACAACTGCCAATATTGCACAAACAGTATAAACTTAGCCAAACGAATATATACTATGACGTTTAACAATAAAGTATATTTTTGAATCATAGCACACCTGATTCTGTAGCTAATTGACTTCAAGGAGAATGAGCCATTGTAAGTAACAATTGAATAGCAAATAATTCGTTTAATGCAGATTTCTGCTTATTGATTTCTGCAAATTACTAAAAAAATTGATGTGCTCTCCAAGTTTTTTTTATTTTTTAATCAATTAAGTGACGAGACGAGCAAGTCGCTTGTCCGATGATAACCGTCGCGGTTGCCATAAGGGTGTCTATACATGGCCTGACCTGACTTCGTGTGAAAGGGACAGCTAGATTTGAATTTCACGGGAGCAAAAGAAACAAACTATTAAGGTTATAGCTTATATATATACTCCCCAGAAACTTATATATAGCCATCTCTTTCAAACGAGGTCAGGCCATGAAGCGAGGCCTTAAGACACGAGTTGTTCAGTGCCACCCAGAATTGTTAACCTCAGTAGTTCGAAACCCAGCGCGGCAGTGCACTGCTCTCGTTACCCTGAGATATTCAAAGTTAAATTTCACTACATTTATTGCTTTTCTATTCGATACACGTAATGTTTTAACACAATTGCTTGGCGGTTGAATAACTGGCAAAAATATAGTACATCCCCAGGCGGACTCTACAAAAGAGTTGCTACTACTAATAAAATTGAATAAATACTAAAATGACCTACATACCTAAATTGTTTTTTCATTGAAAAACTTTTCAGGAGGTTTGATGTGGCTAAAAAAGCAAAAAAACAATAACAATCACGCTTTAGCATCTCACTAATATTATAAAAGCAAAAAAAAAAGTCACGGCACATTTTCGCTTGCAAAATATTTTTTTGTTAAAACGTAGCTAACAATATTTATATATTTTGTTTTAATAAAACGGGAAAACTCACGTTAAATTGAGTCGGTTATTTATTAAGGAATGCTCAGCGAGACACGCGCGCGACCTCGTCTTGCCTTGCAAGACGAGCAAGATAAAGGTCACCGAATGTGATCGAAACTATAGTCGGAATAACCGACTCGATTTAACGTGAGTATTCCCGTTTTATAAAAAAAAATGTATCAAAACCACGTCAGTTTTCATAGTAAAATATTTATATACTTTTGAAATGTGCTAATTAAGCCCTTTCATTTGATACCCAACGAGGCATCATAATTTTTATAATTTTTTTTTTTTAGAGAGGGCTAAAAGGCACCATATTAAATTTCATGTGACACTACATATCACGCATCACGTAATATAACCAGCGGACGATCAAGACCCTTCCAACGATACCTCATTTGTTAAATTACGAGTATTCCCGTTTTATAAAAAAAAATGTATCAAAACCACGTCAGTTTTCATAGTAAAATATTTATATACTTTTGAAATGTGCTAATTAAGCCCTTTCATTTGATACCCAACGAGGCATCATAATTTTTATAATTTTTTTTTTTTAGAGAGGGCTAAAAGGCACCATATTAAATTTCATGTGACACTACATATCACGCATCACGTAATATAACCAGCGGACGATCAAGACCCTTCCAACGATACCTCATTTGTTAAATTACGAAAATTAGTTTACAAGTTATGAGGGAACAGATGAAAAGACATACATATTATACATAACGGTCAAAACCATAACCCTCCTTTTTGCTTCGGGTAGTCGGGCAAAAATAAATTCCGTCGAAAACAAATTAAAAAATAAAAGGATAAATCATTGCCACGCCACAGCTAATTATAAATAATAAATAAATAATAATAATAATAAATATCTGGGACATTTTTGCAGACACGGTCATCTGACCCCAAACTAAGCAAAGCTTGTAATATGGCTGCCAGTGACTGATATACGTACATAGATATTTTTTTTAAATACATACTTATATAGATATTAACACCCAGACATAGAACAAACACAAATATTCATCACATAAATGTTTGTCCTAGATGGGAATCGAACCCACGCCCCCAAACACAGAAGGTAAGTTCACTACCAACTGAGCCACCGGGGCAGTCAAATGAGCAGAAGGTAATTAAACGCAAATATAAGATTATTACGAAAACTATAACGTATTAAAATTATGATTCATAATATTTTAAGGCATCAAAGCAATATTTCACTGGTAGGCGGGGCCTAAAAACAATAACATCAAATTTTACTAAACTCTGACGTCACGCAAGTAGGTAAGAAATACAAGGAAAGGTAATTTTAGAAAAATGTGAAATCTGACGTCAATCAACGTCAGCGGGAATAAACAAAGCGGGAAACGGTACTACGTCCACTGTATACGTTAATTACACTGGATTTTTCGAAGGAGTTCGACATAAATATATTGAGTCTTTGGCGGGAACGTGAAGAAGTCATGTCGCGTCATTATATTATTTTCCAAAACTTGTGTTATTTCGAGTGTTAATGTGTAAAAATGGTAGATTTTTATTCATTAAGTGTTTTTTGTTCGTGACGTTGCATGAGTGTTGGTGAATAGTATAATGTCGTGAAGCGTGACTTTTCGTCTTGTTTCCAAAACTCCATAGAAACCTTTAGTAAAGTCCCCACTTTACTGGGGTATGACTTGGACTTGACCGTGACTTACTTTACTTGACTTAGACTATGACTGAGACTTGTTTTAATTGTGAAATACTTTACTTCACTTCAAATATTACAAAACTTGACACTGGCTAATTACACAACGTGTGAATCCAAAATTTAAGAGAAAATAAAAAAACAAATATACATTAGGTACTATTTTCATGTAGCATATATTTTCTTGACTTTTTCATGACTATATCGGTTTATAACTTACCAAGGATCTATAACTTACCAAGGATTACTGAAACGTCCTGACGTCGTCTATTACTTACTAGTAAAATAGAAATCAATGGACGCAAAGCCTCAAAAACCCCTTTTGAATTTCGAAGGCGACTGCAAAATCCCTTTAAAAACACTTTTTTGCCTCACAAGCTCGCAAATATTCTGTTTATCATTCGAAATCTAAGTGCAAAAGTGCATTTTATCCAATAGCGCTGAAAGAGTTTTTAAAATTCGAACATTTTCATTCAATAATTTTCTATACCGCCAGTCCAATGAAAATGCATTAATACTTACCTATATCATGTCAGTAGCCATGCGCAGAATGTGTCACTGAAGTGAAAAGATTCATATACTTCATTCCTTCACTTTGAAGTACTTCTATCTTTTAGTTCAGTACTTCAATCTACTTCAGTTGTTCAATGAAGGAATTTTCGTTTGACGTTCGTTTTCTTTCGCTACTTCATCGAACTATCGAATGGGTCGTTAAAGTTGCAGTTCATTCAAATTTCTTATCTAATGGATTTGAGGCGTGCGACAAAATCAAAACGTCTCGCCTTCGACTCGCAGTTTTTTTTTAAATTTGTTTTTATAGATACGTTTTTGTGTTTGTTTTACTTCCTCCTTACAATAAAGAGAAGACATACCTATTTCAATTATAATATTTAAAATTATGAAAATGTCGTTATAATCTACTAACAGTTATAATTGTGTTTTTTATTTACCTACATACCTATTTAAATAATTAAATAATATAGGTACAATATTTACACACAACTTAACACAGACAGTTTATATACATACTAGTAGTTCGCGCCGAACTGAGACCTCGCGACCCCTATATCTTCACAACTTCTGGACCGATTCAGCTCATATTCAAACTTAAAAATTGTATTGAAATGAACTACTTGCCTACAAAATTTCAAGAAGATCGGATCAACGGTTCGCAAGTTATCATCGGACAAATATACACACGAACATACATACAAATGCCGATTTGTCCCAGTTAACTCAGAGACCTTCGCTTCGCTCGGTCAAATATTAGCAGACTGCAATGAAAATAAATCAAACAAAAACTAGCAACGAATGCCGCAATAATTTTCAAATCGAATGGAAGCGCGGGAAGAGATTTTTGTGTATGCTATTATTGTTGTTAAAATGAAAGAGATGGAAACTAAATTATCAAACCAAAATGGCTCGTATTTTCTTGGCATAAAGCTGATATCTTGACTCTTTCGCATTCGAATACATTTGGCGCGAATCAAAAGTATTCAATTAAAATATTTCTTAATATTGCATATGTGTTTTTATTGTACATTGCTTAGTTACTTGAAAGTTAATTATGGCTCTTTGCATAGCGAGCAATGTACGATGAAAATTATTTATGAGTTAGATAAAATTGTTCTCAAGCGATCGTAACCGAGCCAAAGTTTGTGTGAAACACAAAATTACTTCAGTACAACAGAGCGGGACAGCGTATAGTAGTGCCTTTGAGCGAATAAGTTCGGAGAGGTTCGGAGCGTCTCTGACGCTTCGGCGTCGTCGAATGACGATCGGCAGTGTTCGGCTTGTGCTCGGCTTTGAAGTACTTCAAATTTTGAAGTAGTTGAATTTTGACTGGACTAGAGTGAAAAGGACAGAACATACTTGAAGTACTTCGTTTGAAGGATTCCTTCGCGAACGACACATGGCTACATGTCAGTGTGCCAACCTCATCTTTAGAATAAGCACTGGCCAGCACGACGACAGCATGAAAAAACTTTTTAATATTTTTATCCTAGCCAAAGAGTAATATAATATAAATCCTATCATTTTCCTCGCTGCATTGAGGTGAACAGTTGTGTGTTTTGCTCGCCAGCAAAGTTATTAGTCTCGTACCTTTGACACCCTTGCTACTCTCAGGTTTCACAATACAAGAACTCGCGCCAAAAAAACAACTTTGCAGCCTTGCATGAATAACTATTTTCTTTCTTATATTTTGGCTCCACACTTATTATATTTAACCAGTGTCAAGTTTTTTTATATTTAAATTGAAGTAAAATATTTCACAATTAAAACAACTCTGTCATATTATCAAAGCAAAGTAAGTCACAATCAAGTCCAAGTCATGCCCCAGTAAAGTGGTGGAGACTACTAGAGGTTACTATGGTGTTTTGGAAACAATAAGAAAAGTCACTTTTCACGGCACGACATTAGACTACTCACCAATACTCGTGCACTTTTACAACAGATCACACCCTTGATTCTGCATTCAGGACGCTCGAAGCGCACCACACATCAGTCTAAATACATTACATTATCAGCCAGAAGACGTCCACTGCTGAACATAGGCCTCCCCCTTAGACCGCCACACCGACCGATAATGTGCCACTTTCATCCACCGGTTGCCCGCGACTTTTACAATGTCGTCGGTCCACCTAGTGGGAGGCCTGCCTACGCTTCGTCTTCCGGTTCGTGGTCGCCACTCAAGAACCTTTCTTCAATAAGTCTAAATACACTTATATGAAATTACTCTGATTGCTTGATTGTCAGGCGCGAGCAGGCGTAACCTTGAGATATCCAATGAGAATGCTTGGTCGTACTCCTTCGTTCCTCAAACTTTGGTGACTTTGTGAATTTCGTAATGCGGTATAACGTAAAACAAACTCAGTATTGAAGAAAAAAAATTAGACCGTGTAATGATTTTGTGGTATGGTTTCTAAACGCTTCGCCCTCGCAGTGAAATAGGCCTAACCGCCAGACTGGTCTTGTTTTAAATATCCTCAATCTGATTAGATTCAAGATTCAAGCAATACTCATCAGTCCACTGCAAATTGCAGTACTACCAATACTGTACTTGTGTATTACCCTTCATCTAATTTATCGCATGATTGTTTACGAGTGTAAAACAACTGACGTACGTACATTAGACTACAAAGTCGGCCATTTCAGTGTTGTAGAAACAACCGCATAGTAAGCTTGCACGATATAATGTATGCAGTACGTAAGATCCTACTTATTATGTACTGTCCTAGACAATTATATCCAGATATTATTATAAGCAAAACAAAATATAGAAAACTAGTTGTTACCCGAGGCTTCGTTCGCGTGGACATAAAAAAAGTATTCTGTGTCCGTCTTTGTGATGTACAGTAAGTCCTCATCAAATTTTATCAAGATCCTTTCTGACGTTTAGCCATGATAACACGACAAACATCCTGACAGAGAGACAAAGCTACTTCCTATATTTCGCTAGATGGCGTTGATTCATTTTTGTGAATTTTTGACGTTTTGTACGGACTGACAGTTGTAATGTAGGAAGTTATGAATCGCGCAAACGAAGTTTTTATTACGTAAAAATTTTTATTTATTCGAAGGTTTATTGATCCTGATACGACTGCGGCTATATTCCTCTGAATTATAAATTAAATTTTTAATTTTTAGGATTATGTCACTCCGGACGTAAAGATGAATCAAACGACACCTCGCTCATCAAAATCGGTCAAGGAGTTTAGGCTAATGAGCACACGAACATACATACTTAAATAAATAATACCCCAAAAACATTACCCTCCGTCATGGGCAGTCGGGTAAAAAGTGTTTTGTTTTGAAGGACAAGTTATTTGTTTCCTTTCATAGAACCGAACCAATACTACTAAAAGATTTTTGTGACTATAGAAGTTTTAATATGTCATCTCTTTACTCTCTTGCTTTTCGCATCTTCTTTCGCACTTTTTGGCGCAACTTGGATGCTAGGGTACAATGAGCTGTAAACAGACTGCAGCGGAGCCGAATTCAGAACGCCATTTTGAAGGTAAAATGTCATTGTTTAAGTGCTTTTAATTTTATTATGATAAGATAAGATAAGATAATTTTATTCATTGGCCGAATTACAAACATCTTATAATTAAATATAAGAGCTGTGCATCACACCGTATTTCGTCATTAAATACAATTTCTAATAACCCAATAATTTAATTTAATTTTAATATAATAAAATAAATTTTATTTAATTTATTTTAAATATAATACATTTTCTTTGTAATCGTAACAAAATTCAAATATTAAGCGTTCATATTATTAGTATAAAACAAACATAAACACATACCTATACATATATGTAACAATTTAAACAAAAAGCGAGATCTTGAGTAGATACTGTTTCGCACTGTCGCTGGATGCGAGGCTCATAAACGAGAGGCCGACGTTCCAAGAAGAGCTAGGAATAGTTCCTACAAAATAATCGTTTCGTATTACAAAACTTTGCTCTTTGAATAATGTTCTAATGTAATTGCATAGGTCAGTTTTTAGTAAGAACACTATATACCTGTACTATTATCTATTCTGTGTCTGTACATAGCTATATATCTATGTCCTGGCCAATATTTTTATTTTTTGCGATGTGTAAATCTTATACCCGACTGCTTTGGGGTGCACTTTTTGGGGGACTTTTTTTTAAAATTGATTTGTTTGATTTTATTTCTCTTTTTTTTTTTCTTTATTTTTTTAGGTAGTGACGATGCTAGTTCTTACGGAATGTTTACTCTAATCTGTTACAGTTTTTTTTTCTGCATATAATTAGAGCTTTATCTTCATCATCATCAGCAGATGTCCACTGCTGAACATGGGCCTCCCCCTTAGCGCGCCACACCGACCGACAACGTGCCACTTGCATCCAGTGGTTGCCCGCGACTTTCACAATGTCATCGGTCCACCTAGTAGGAGGCCTGCCTACGCTGCGTTTTCCGAGTGGTCACCACTCAAGAACCTTTCCTCCCCATCGGTTATTGGTTGTCTGAGTGATGTGGCCTGCCCATTGCCACTTCAGACTTTGATATCTTCTTCTTCATACAGAGCTCTATCTAACTTTTAGCCAACTCTATTACCTATTTCAAGCAAGAAAGCTCATTATGTTACCAAAATACACAAAAATAATCGTACGTAACACGTGCACGTAACGTACGCGTGTCTTTTTCTCATAACATTAGATTTTTCGCTACTTCTCGTGTGTATTTCATATGAGACTTATGTGCGTACGCCGTACAGTACATTTATAGGTTGACCAGCTGTCTAATAAATTCGAATAAGCAGCAACGCCTACCAAATAAGCGGAGGCCTGTTCAAATACTAGCATTTGTGGGGAGCAGAGGGCCGTTTGGTAATACGCAACAAGTCTAGGGTGAAACGCCCCACTCGCCTCCCTTGCTTCGAGTAAAACAGTACATTAGATCAAACGGAATGCTGGCGTTTATCTGGCGCAATGCATAAGCATTGCCCTTCAGCGTAGTAATACCGACAGCATACTGTCAACGAGTGGTGAACCTGAGCATTTGCATTACTTCGTAGTATTATATTTTATATTTTTATATAACGAACTAGGCAAGCGGCGGACATGTGGCCGAGACGCAAAACTCAAAAGTCATACAACTAAAGTTTTCGTTATCTTGTATACAACATCCTCACAACATCTCCTTAGCCGTTTAAAAAGCACCATGTATAATAATTATAGATACCGCGTAACTAGATATTTTTGCCGACATAAAGTCACAAAAGGGCTTTGAAGATTTTGGCATACCTTACTGTCTGCCATCTTGTTATAAAACCTATATGAATCTATAAATGACACTAATACGAGATGGTTTGTATGAAAAAAAAACTACTCCAGCGTCACGTTTCCAAGATATTTCAATGTTACACAATATTTTACAGTAAAACAATATTTTTATAGCCAACTCATACCTTCAATTTACCGGCGGCGCCACCTAGTGCAACATCCCGGGCACTTCCCTGCCTCCTGGAGGCATCATAAAAGAAAATATTTCAAGATAATTTTTCAACATTAGACATTTTATTCAATAAAAAGGTTGAATATGCGAGTGACGAAAAGATTTCCTGCTTTAAATCAAGTTTAAGTACTGTTAACCTAAATACATTTGTACGCTTTAATATCGAAGGCTGGGCACGTCATACACTTTGACAATAGCTTTTGTTGCTTTGTCACATGTTACCTTAGGTTTCAATTAACTGTAGACAATGCATTCTTTGATACAAGATCGGTTTGAAATCGACACTTTTGTTTTCTTTTTGCGAAGATATTTCCTCTAATGGGATGAGATAGAAAAATATTGGTCATTGTTAACTTTCGTACCTAAGAAAGGATATTTTATAGAATAACGTATCTATCTATTTAGTAGTATATGACATCTAACGTGATCTGACATCCTATCCTAATCCTAACTAATGTTATAATAATTCAGAGGAATATAGCCGCAGTCGTATCAGGACCAATTAATATAATTCAGAGGAATATAGCCGCAGTCGTATCAGGACCAATTATTATAATTCAGAGGAATATAGCCGCAGTCGTATCAGGACCAATTAATATAATTCAGAGGAATATAGCCGCAGTCGTATCAGGACCAATTATTATAATTCAGAGGAATATAGCCGCAGTCGTATCAGAACCAAATATTATAATTCAGAGGAATATAGCCGCAGTCGTATCAGGACCAATTATTATAATTCAGAGGAATATAGCCGCAGTCGTATCAGGACCAATTATTATAATTCAGAGGAATATAGCCGCAGTCGTATCAGGACCAATTATTATAATTCAGAGGAATATAGCCGCAGTCGTATCAGGACCAATTATTATAATTCAGAGGAATATAGCCGCAGTCGTATCAGGACCAATTAATATAATTCAGAGGAATATAGCCGCAGTCGTATCAGGACCAATTATTATAATTCAGAGGAATATAGCCGCAGTCGTATCAGGACCAATTATTATAATTCAGAGGAATATAGCCGCTTATTCATTTATATTATATAAATGAATAAGTTCGTCTCGAGGAAAAAACTTCGCTTGCGAAACAAACGAAAAAATACCGAACTGTACGTTAGTAAAAGTTTTTACGATACTTTTCTCTGTCGATAATACTCTTTCGGCGAAATTATATTCGATTCGAATTAGCGCACTCATAAACTTCAACTAATTCAATCGAATTGCAGTATTCTATATCGAATAGAGCTGAAACTATTCTGAAAATAGAACTTAATTTAGAGTTGTGCCGATATTTTCGGCTTCCCCGATCGCTTACAAATAGTTGTTTACGCTTACGCTGCGTATCTTCATTGCGTATTTAATCGCCATAATTTATTTTAGAATTTTCTGTTAAAGAACGTCGATATAACATTTTGTAAACAGTACATGATCTTTTTTTAAATTAGATTTTGTTGACTTACGCTACGCTCCTACGATTGAGCGAAGGAACTAGCGTGGCTATACGTATTAGATCTGCATGTGTGCGTTTATATTGAGTGCAGCGCGATAAACGAGAGACAGCCGTGCGCAAGCGAGGACGGAGAGCGACTGATTTCACAATAGTGCGACGTATGCTTGTTCGCACCATTGAGTAGGAACCATACAATTGGAAAGGTTGATAATCCCTGTCCTTACATAGTAATATTATGTGTCTATGCATTTCAGACTAGGACATTGTACCGTTTTCATGATCATGTTATTTATACTTTATGTCTACAAAATCGGTAAAATCGCTACTTGTATAATCCGAAAAGTTCCAGACGCTAATTGTTAAAAACTCCATATAAACCTCTGGCAAAGTCTACCACTTTTACTGATGCATGACTTGAATTTGACCGTGACTTACTTTACTTGACTTAGACTTTCCAAAAGTTGCTTTCGTTGTGAAATATTTACTTCACTTTACACTGGATAAATACATTACGTGCGGAACCAAAATAATAAGATAAAAAAACTTCAGCCTACCTAAACTACTGAATTAGTCGTAAAGTTCTAGCGTGTCTATGTTTACCTAGGCCATTTATTTTGTTACAGTCCATTAGCCCAATAAAACGAGGTGGATGGAACGTAAAATTGTAGATATAATACACAGGTGTAAACAAATCATCTGGAAAATCACCTGGCAGCTAACGTGAAGTTTAAACATCATTTTGTAAGAATTTTTTTGAGGTGTAGTTTTTTGTTGAGGGTTTTATTTATAGTCGGGCCGCAGCTGTCTCACTTGCACGTTCAATGTTTTTCGGTTGTATGTAAATAATTATGTGAGTATGTATTTTTGTATGTATGTTATATTTGTGTGTTCCTAATTACCTCCTGTAGACGAATAAGATATCGTTGGATTCCTTTTCATGCCAGGGGCGCTAGTCTCGACTTTTCGCTACAGCACTTTGCGACCGGTCGCTATGACGCAAAAATTCGACAGCGAACACGAATTGTTAACGAAAAAACGCAAACATAGCGTTGAATTTTCGCAAAATGCAAACATAGTGTTGAATTTTGCATTTTCCGAAAATTCAACGCTATGTTTGCGTTTTTTCGTTAACTTGCGCAGAACTCAGACCTCCCTACTGCACAACTGTCAGTCCATAAAAAACGCCAAAAAATGCACAATAATATATCAACAACATTTAGCGAACTATAGGAATTAATTTTGTCTCTCTTTCTTGATGTTCGTCGCGTTATGACGGCTGAACGGCTGAACGGATCTTGATACAATTTGATAAGGAGGTTTGCGTTTTTTCGTTAACTTGCGCAGAACTCAGACCTCCCTACTGCACAACTGTCAGTCCATAAAAAACGCCAAAAAATGCACAATAATATATCAACAACATTTAGCGAACTATAGGAATTAATTTTGTCTCTCTTTCTTGATGTTCGTCGCGTTATGACGGCTGAACGGCTGACGGATCTTGATACAATTTGATAAGTAGTTACTGTATATCACAAAGACGGACATAGGATACGTGCTTTATGTCCACGCGAACGAAGTCGCGGGTAACAACTAGTACTTAATAGTACTTGTTTATGGGTAGGTACTATTACTTAATATGTGCTAATACGAACTTAATTCCAGTGTCGATTAGGTTAAAGGATGTTACTAAATTGATCATAAAATTAAATATCATCAAGGTTCGAAACCCCTGTCAAGGGTTATCTGTATTGGAACGTTTATTTATATTTTAATCTGCAAACCCCTAGTAAGAAAGATTAAATTTCCCGAGGCACAGAAAAAGTGGAAATACCTAATAGATATTTAAATGCGAATAAGCTGCGATGATTGGAAAATTGGACTGGAATCGAGATTATAGACGAATGTCTGATATTTTTTGTACTTTTATTACTAACAGCATAGATACATTACAAGCTAACAGGCTTAGGTGTTTTTTTTTTTTCCTCCTCAGAGGATTTTGGCGTCGCACGTCTTATACGTCTGCCAGTGTCAAATATACATATATATTCTCAAGTTTTGTTAGATATTATCAAACAAGTCATAGTCACGGTCAAAGGCTAGCAAAGCAAGTCACGGTCAAGTCCAAGTCATGCACCAGTAAAGTGGTAAAAACTTTTCTAGAGCCTTCTATGGAGTTTTGGAAACAACACGAAAATTCACGTTTTACGACATTATACCATTCACCAACACTCGTGCATGTTCACGAACACTTAAAGGGTAAAAATTAACCGTTTTTACACATTAACACTCGAAATAACACAAGTTTTGGAAAGTAATAAAATGACGCGACATGAATTCTTCACGTTCCCGCCAAAACTCCAACTTAATTATTATTATTCGTGTTCGAAGTCTCCGCGTTTTCTTATTTTAATTGACAATATAATTAGTCATTTATATTGTAATTTATACCACAGCTGGTATTTTTGCAAAAAGCAGCCGAACAACGAGACATTTTGTCAAAAATCGAAAAAAAGAGACGGTGAAATTCTCCGGGGGGAATTCGACTGAAAACGTGGGCTTGAATTAAGCCAGGTGATCCATTTTTGAATCGTATGACATTTCGCACGAAAATTGTATTCAAAATGACTGACTTTCGAAAGAAATCCCAAACAAAAGTCGCTATTTTGAAATAATCATATCACTCGCAAACGCAAAGAGTGGTTTGAACCATTCGAATTTGCTTCTATCATTAGAAAATCTCTCATTTCTCCATGATATTTTCGAAATATCATACGAGCTATTGAAAAATAGAGCCCCAAATCACGGTTTTCTGATCTTAGGTAGCAATAAAGATAATTTTAGCACGCACAGAAAAGCTTAGCTAACCGCGATACAGCCGCGCAACGGGTACGAGAAGGCGAAAATGATCGCCCTGTCACTTACGCACGCGTTAGTTTAGATATAAATCGGCCCCGCCTGCGATTTTCAAGGATGAAAGCTTCAAGTTGCAGTGAGACAGGTCTGTTGTAGGGTACTTAGCTATGAGAGCACTAGAAATTGCACCTGTTAGTTGTCACTATACAGGGTTATAAGGAAAGGGTACTCGAAAAGGGCTCATAGTACTCATCATTATGAACAACTTTTACTATGGGACTAATCCTGAAACGAGAAAAAAAATCTGCTGTTCCATAGAAAAACGTCAATGACACTCGACAAAATGTATGGAACAGCAGATTTTTTTCCCTCGATTTCAGAGTTAGTACCATAGTAAAAGTTGTTTATAATGAGTACTATGAGCCACTTTCGGCTTAGCATACACTTTCCTTATAACCCTATACTAGCTTTCTATGCTGGTTTCTCTACGATAGTTTAAGAACGATAAAGAAACTTAACAGCTCGATCTCCACACTAGGCTATCTCGTTCTCTCATTTCACTCACTAAATCACACGGAGAAATAATTATATTTTTTTTCAAATTTTTCCTTCTTCGCCAAAATTAAAAAAAAACAGTGTTTTTTTTTTATCTGAAAAAATGATTTAAATGTGTGAAAGATATAACTCTGGCTGGGCTTATTGTTGAGATTTGAGCTTCCGAGCGCTTCAACTTCTTTGAGGGGCCTGTCAGTAACAAAAAGCAAGGTCGCGTGCGTGTCTCTTAGCATTCCTTGATAAAGGTCACCGAATACGATCTAAACTAGTCGGAATAACCGACTCAATTTAACGTGAGTTTGTTGCGAGTTTTAATTTAAAAAAATCTGTCAGTAACGTGTCGATTTCATCATTGTCTTTCTTGTAAGCGTTTGTATCGACCATTAGTTGGGGTTCTTTCTTGTAAGCGTTTGTATCAACCATTAAGCCTTACCTTGTATAAATCCTCTCTGATCTTCGTTAAACGGGTCTTTCCAAAGAGCGCCACGAATTCTACAAACTGAGATCTTTTTTTCTGGACTGAATATGTATACCGGGTATCTAAGGAAATCCCATTATGGTCAAGACGCATCGGACAGTAATTTTTTTTTTTTTTAAATGTCATAGCGTATAATTACCACTTAGTTCTGTTCACTTGACTATATATGAGATAATTTTCTCATTTATTAAGTCAACTTAAAAAATAAATAAAGATCAACAGAAAGGTCACATTCTAGATACCGCTTTACGAGATTCGTTGTTCCTACAAAAAGTCACCAAAGTTTGAGGAAGGCGCGGGTCGCGAGGAGTGCGACTAAGCGCTCTCATTGGCTATCTCAAGGTTACGCCTACTCGCGCATAACAATCAACCAATCAGAGTAATTTTTTGTATGTGTATTTAGACTGATGCGTGGTGCGCTTCGAGCATCCTGAATGCAGAATCTAGGATGTGATCTGTGGGCTAAAATAATTTGTATTTTGTTCTTCAACTGTGTTTTGTTTTGGTGTATGATAGATTGTTTTATTAAAATATGGCATCTTTCTAGTTCAGCCAGCTAAACTAGTTTACTGAATTAAGTAAATAAATTGTCTACTAAACCGCTGAACGGACTTGAATATCATTAGATATAGAGCAGCTTATCTATTTTTTATCCCGGAATAATAAACGAATCCTGAAAAACCGCGTGAAACCTGTGAAGCCGCGGGGTGCTGCTAGTATATTAATATAATTCTTATAGGATTGTAGACAATTTATGTACTTAAATACGAACCCTTCTATCAGTCACCTTCGAAAACAACCTAAGCCTCTCCATCGCATAATTAAGTAAAATGAATGCATAATTAAGCAAAATGAGTCCTCCATTAAACAATTTTTGGAATTCGGAAGTCGTCAAGTTGCGTGACGTTGCGTTAACGACAGAGGGTTAAAATTTAGCACGACCTTAATGAATGAATGAATGAATGAATATTATTTTTTATCATACAGTTTCATTCATAACAATTACAAAATATAAAAAAGGTATGCTTCCATTATGGACTCGTCAACTTGCTACAATTTTTAACAATATTATTTATATCATTGTATATTTATATTAGGCATTTGGCGTCTTCCTCAAAAAACGACAATATTATAAGGATTGATAAATTCTATTTTTGAGTAAAAGTCAAATTCAGTTCATGAGAAATCACTTCAGCTGTAGCTTCGTCAAAAAAGTCAAAAATAATAATAAAAAAATAAAATAAAAATGTGAACAATAAAATTAAGTAACAATAGTAATCCATTCCTTATTTTCGATTACGTCATTAAGACCAGGTAAATAAAAAAATAAGTTTAGTAGGGGGGCTGATATAGATGGACTGTCTTAGGTTTGGTTCGACTTTTGTGTTGTTTGCGACTGTTTTGACTTCGTTTAAATAAAATTGTATTGACGTTATTGACTGTTCTGACTTTACATAAAATAGTAAAAATATAATAAAATAATAATAAATATCTGGGACATTATTGCACACACGGTCATCTGACCCCAAACTAAGCAAAGCTTGTAATATGGCTGCCAGAGACTGATATACGTACATAGATATTTTTAAATACATACTTATATAGATATTAACACCCAGACATAACAAACACAAATATTCATCACATAAATGTTTGTCCTAGATGGGAATCGAACCCACGCCCCCACACAGAAGGTAGGTTCACTACCAACTGAGCCACCGGGACAGTATTGTAGATGGACTATTTATTTTGTTGTGTAGTGCAAAGTTCTGATAATAATGTTCATACATAATTATGTGTATGCAGGTATTAATTAATCAGCAAAATGCACAAGATCATTTTCATTGAAGTTTTTATAACAGGAAACAATTTGCTATGCATGAGGTTTAGTATCTATTATACCCTATAGCTATAGAATTAAAGTTTACCTCATGAATATAAATCACACTTATGTAAGCAATGGGGACTTCCGATAATAATAGGCTAGTTCAGGTACAGAATAAATAGTTTTCGTACAGAAGGAACACGACATGATTATAAGTAACTAGTTACAAACCGCGACTTCGTTCGCGTGGACATACAAAAAAAAGTAGCCTAAGAATTAAAGTTTAACTCAAGAATATATATCATACTTATGTTGGCAATGGGGGTTTCCGATAATAATGGGATGATTCAGGCACAGAATAAATATTCGTTTACGTACAGAAGGAACACGACCTTATTATAAGTAACTAGTTACTAACCAACAATAAAAAAGCCTATGTCAGTCTACCTTTAAGCTATGTATATGCGAAAATTCGGCTCGATCCGTTCAGCCGTTTAGCCGTGATAACGCGACAAACACCCAGACAGACAGAAAAACAGGGAGACAGAGTTACATTCGCATTTATATTATTAGTTGAGATATCTAAATTTGTTAGGATATTTAAATTCCTGGCTGTAAAATCTGACTCCAAGCATGAAGAGGAATCAACGACACATCACTCGACAAAATAGGTAACGCCGCTTAGGCTATACAGGGTTATAAGAAAAGGGTATGCTAAGCCGAAAAGGGCTCATAGTACTCATCATTATGAACAACTTTTACTATGGGACCAACCATGAAATCGAATTTAAAAAATCAGCTGTTCCATAGAAAAATGTCATTGACACTACAAAATGTATGGAACAGCAGTTTTATTTTCTCTCGATTTCTTTGTTGGTCCCATGGTAAAAGTTGTTCACAATCAAAAATACAAAAATACAAATACAAAATTCTTTATTTTGGAACAAAAACTTAGTGAATAATGCAAATAGAACGATGCTACCCGCAGTAGTTAAATAACTGTGTCGCGGGTAGCAACGCCCACCTCCGAAACACCCATTAAACGGGAGCTCCAAAATTAAGAGAGTAATTACTTACATTTTTACAATTGAAATATATTAAAGTTATAAGTAATTCTAAAAAGACTCTGGTTGCGTGAGTGCGCGCGCGTATTTGTTTGTGTTTATTGAGAGTGTGAGTGTGTGTGTGCGATTGTGTATGGGTGAGTGCATGTGTAAGTGAGTAAGTGTATATTTGCGTTTAGTGAATTATTTCAAAACTGTGATTAAATCCTCAGTGTCTAGGTATGACAAAGATAGAAGCCATTCAACACATTTCAATTTACATTTATATGAGGGGAGCGGGTAAATACATAATTCTTTGTTAAGTTTATGTCATGAGTAGTATGAGCCCCTTTCGGCTTAGCATACCCTTACCTTATAACCCTGTGTATGAGGTAATATATATTTGGGACACACAAACATACTCGTACATCTTCATTTCTTTATCAAACTTTTTCTAATTGCTGATGATAATGATGATAGACCATTATATTATATGTGTATTATAAATTCCTATATGATGTTGGTATATGAAATTTACTAGAATAGCTTATAACTTGTAATATGTTTTTATGCAAGTGGGTGCCGATCAAGTCGCTCGCCTGATGGTATACATCACTTTTGCCTATAACCGTTCAGATCCATTCAGAATTTTGAACCAGCATCACAGGTACTTACCTATTTATAATACACCTAGGTCTATCATCATCATCATCAGCCAGAAACAGTCGACTGCTGAAACAAGAGGCCATACTAGCATGCATTACGCTTAGCATGGGGATCGCAGAAGGATAGCCGTTTACTAAGAGGACGTCGCTTCCCGTCCTCAGGTGGTTCTGGTCGCAGTTTTAGAACATAATCTCTGGCTAGGTTTATACGTGCTGTGTGATTTACATCTAGGAGTGAATCACAACTCGCGTCAACATCTCAGTAATAAATCCACTCGCTGTTTCTATTGTGATCTGAAGCTCTGCGTGCTTTTATCTCTGTGTTTAGGCGTTCGTGACATAACATGGTGGTATACAACATTAACGTTTCTTTTGTGAGTTACTGCTCTGAAAATGTGAAAACCGTACGTCGAAAATAGTTATGCAAACAAGTTTTTGCGTCAACCTGAAGAAATGATGTCAACGTTTTGGATCGGATTCCAAAACTGTTTTTTTCATCGAGTGTATATGGTATATCCATTATGTCTACGGGAACCTTACCCGTAGACAGTGACCTAAATGCGGTTGTTTATTTGTTGATATTTACGATTTAATTTATTTTGATTTTGTTTGTAGATTTAGTTTTAGTTTGTATATTTAAGTTTAGATTAACACTCGATATAACACAAGTATAAAATAAATTATTTGTGACTTAAATTAAAAACAAAAATAAAAAATATCGTTTATGTGGTTTGAATGACAAAAATGTGATACCGTCTCTGTTCCACAATGACGTAAAATATTCTCGTCTTTAAAATTACCATATATCTTGTTCCAGATAGCAACAATGGTGCCATCAAGTGTCAGTGCCATAGTGTAGTGCTAATGTGACAACATGGGGTGCACACCCAGCATGCTCCTTGATCACAAGAACCGACGCCGGGATAGCGCCGGGTCCCAGGAGGCAGCCCTGGCGAAGGTCACCCCAACCACAGTTTGTAACAAAGCTGTTCAGGCAGCCAGGGCTCCCAGGGCTTCTCTTGAGTCAGATGGCTTTAGCATACAGCTATCCAGCAAGAAGGATAGTTATGTCTCTCAAATGGGGAATAACTTTGCTACCCAACTGCACATTAAACGGATATCTGGTGAGTTGATTGTTATTGATCGTAGACACTCGCGTAATTGTAGTGGCGTAAAGTATTCAATTGTGCACACTATACTGTTTAACACACAGAAGTAGGTATTTCAAATAATATACTTACAAAACGACAAAGGGGACAGATGATGGTGCCGGTTTGATTCAGCTCAACACGATGCGTTGTTTTCGTGCTGTGTAATTCTGCTGTATGTCAAATGCCTGAGTTTTGGTGCAGGGCCTTTTCCGCACCCAGATCGGGTCGAATAGCTAATGCACCATAAGTTAGTGAAGTTCTAATTACGTGTTATATTATAGCCATTGGATTCTTTTTGGGGTTTTATAAATATAATTAAAGAGCCCTTGATTTTGTTTTCTAGAAATTTCTACCAATTCAGAAATCTGTCGAGTTTGATTATCAGACATAATTATACCAGTATTACCAGTGGTTGTTTATACCAGAGGTTGTTTATACCAGTGGTTGTTTATACTAATATTGTACCTATAGTTGTTTTGAAAGAAACTTGATAACGTGAGCAGTCCCAAATTTCTTTGTTGGTAAACATTACTAGTTCTGTGTTTGCTGGAAGGTTAGTCTGAAGTCTGTGAATCTCTTTTTCACTTTCAGTGCAATCTCAATGTTTTTCAGTTAGTTTTTAGAACCCCACCATAACCAATACAACAGTCGATCAACCGTGCCTGAACCCTAGATACTTTTAAACCTTCCTATTTTCATTATAGCTTTGTATAACTTCTGATATTTAAGGGAGGGGCCATTGGCTCTCGAAATACAGTATTTACTAGTTTGGAGCCAACGGGTTCATAACATTTTTTTGTGTAAATAATTATGTCCAATAAATATTTTTTGTATTTGCATTACAAAACTAAATATTCCGCTGGCACTCGTGAAGCCAAAAATAATGACGCTCCGGACGTCTCTTTCCTTTCCTTGATCTAACCACTGAGTCAATTACTGTCCCCCTTTATGTGCAAGAATAATAAAATTCGTATTTGCTTGAAAGGAACGTGACTACAAAAGGATCTCGTAAAAATACTGTAATTGCAGTAAAGAAGAAATAATTGTCTTAATCGAATTGTTTCAATTTTAATTTGTTACTTTCGGGTACTTTGGACGATCAAAGAGATTGTATTGGAAAAACTGGGATAGATATCAAAGCGCATCGTCTTATACCGGATAATAAAGTAGAAAGCCAGTGACGTCGCGAATATTTTGTCCACTGCTGCGTATACAGAGTGTACATTCGGAAATAGCTGCCTAATTATTACTACCGGCACAATCTTACTTTATTTAGTACCTGTAAGACGCATCACACAATACTTCAAATGTTGTACATCGTACTTTTATCATAAACATATTTATCGTAGTCCTACATTTACATGCGAGTGCGCTAATAGACAATACACCATATTCCGGGCCAAAAGGTGTGCGACGTAACACAAAATGTCTTACTGCATACAAAAGTGTCTGTTGGCTAGTTGTCTGGTGTATGGTGCGCGATGCGTTTAAGATCCTGAACATATATTTAGTATATCTCTATGTCTATGGTACTGAATAAAGTTTCCCCAGTATACCCACTTGTTACCTACACTACATGTCAGACACGACTTGCAAGAAGTCGATGAGACTTCTTACTTATTGCGGGAGAAATAGCTTATACATTGAATATTTTCCTTTTCAATATTTATTTATATATATTTCTTAATTTTAGATAATACGTGAAGATCCAAAAGCATTTTCATTATAAATCCTTTCATTGAAGTTTTCACTGTCTTAAAAATGCTTATAAATCAACTTAGCCTATTTTTGAACGGGAACTAGGCCTACAAGAGGCATAAACATAATATTTATTTTATAAACCCAATGGCTGCTAAAATATATAACAAACTACCAGTACAGATAAAAGAGATAGAAGAAGAGTTCAAATTTACTAAAGCCCTAAAAAGTGTATTACTCGCGAAATCCTACTATACCCTAGACGAATTTTTGAGAGACAAAATAATTATGGAATAGATTGACCCGCTCCGCACGATATTGCCATACCCAATCAGGGTCATTATGATTTACCTATTTAAAATATGCTAGTTAAGATCTGCATGTATTCCACATAATGTTTGCAATAAATTAATTGAGTATTGAGTATTGAGTATTTATCTTTTCGGTCCCCAAGACTCAAACACGAATTTCTTTATAGGCTTTGTAGCATTTTTTTTGCCTATTTTTAAAGTTTTGTAGTGTGCTCCAAATAGCTTTTGTATGGCATGAGCCTTTTTTTTGTTATTTATTTGCTCCTTTAGCTGTAAAACTTCTAAGATATCGTCGGTCATGTTATTCATTTCATTGGTAATTGGAGCTGATGTCTTCAGGATTTGTACATGTCTTGGAGACATTCCTTTATTATTTGTGGTTTTTAAAATACTATTTTCATAATCACCGTCATAATCGTCATTCATAATGTCATTGTGTTTTTTATATTCTGTTACAACGTCATCATCTTCATAAATCTTTGCAGTGTCTTCAGGAAAACCTTTTTGTTTTGGATCACACAAATGTATGCCAAACGGACATAATTTATCTCGTTTATGCGAAGCAATATTGTTAAGTATATCTTTTAATACATCCACCAGTACTGGATTAGGTAAATTATATTGGTCCCAATTGGCAACGTAGTGAAATAACGCCTTTTTCATCTCCTTGGATTCTTTTCTGTTCTTCCCGTTCGCTAAGCAAGCCATGATGCATAATAATATTATCTGTGGGGCAAATTATTGAACGTTAGCAGCTATCACGTTAAGTTTTTTTTTCAGTTTTATTACTAAAATTGCGCAGAAATAAACGCAAATGGGTACCTGGATTAAAATAAGCATTATTAGAAACGATTTCTATTCCTTCTAATAATGATATTAGAAGGAACAGGAAATACGTAAGTATGTTTGTTTTTCAGTTAAACAGATCGACGGGTTGACATATTTTGCACAAAGGTTTGAGATTGAAAAGTCAAAGGGCCGTAATTTTTTATCTCAGAAAAAGCCGTGGAGAATTCCTATTTCCGATTCCTATTCCAATTTCATATTTCTATTTCGATTTCGATTCCGATTCCAAATTGCAATTTCAATTCCAATACGAATTCAAACTCTTTCAAATTCAAATTCAACAAAAACCGTTTAACAAAAATTATATAAAAATAATAATAAATATTTTTTAGCAGCATAAAAACTCTTTGTTGGTATTCAAAAGAAAAGTGTATTACCCGTTTAAATTAAGAATGCGTCTTCTACATGCATATAACTTGCAGCGAGGTACAAAGTTAGCTTAATACATAATACATTTTGCGGTATTGAACATTACCGCAAAAGTGTGGTAATGTAAAGTAAAATACACGCTTGCGTAATATCTTGGATTATGAGCTTGAGTATGGCTGGTCTAGAGGTTATTGTGTGGAAAACCTTTTTTTTTTTATTATTCATTTCTATCTTCAAAAATAAAGAACCATTTCATGAGACTTTTTGAACAAATTTGATGCGGAGCCTAATTTGATACTTTCTTAACATGTAAAATAAGCTGTATTTGAAACAAATACAGCTTTATGAAAATGCCGATTCATACCAAAATATACCTATTGCTTTTTTGTTGCAATGTTTCTCTTGAAAACGGAATATTCATTTTATTTAGTAAATACATTTAGCTACGTTTACAAGTGTATGTTATTATAGTAGTACGAAACCCTACGTCTTATATTGCAAAATGCAATAATATCGATTTGATTTTTCAACTGCCAAAATAAAATAATCGTGCTTACCAAATTGCACAAGACAGAGAGGGGTGGAAGGAGGGAGGAAGGCCTTTGCCCTGCAGTGGTACCGTGTAGGCTAATATAATACAAATAATTGAACTATATTAAACTTGTAGTTCTGCGAACAGTACACCTCACGAGCACAAACTTTTTTCAATAACCTCAGTTTTACAATTTCATAGATTTTGATCGTCGTCGATTTTTGATGGTGTGGTATTTCCCCACCAACCAAAAATAAAGTCAAAGTCAAAGTCAAAGCTATTTATTGGTAAATATTCATCTACAAGTCATAAATAATAACTTTTTGTATACAAAAGTATGCAAATTAAGTAGAGGCTATTCATTGAATACAATGATCATTTAAATGCGTTATACAATGTTCTCTTTTCTCCTAAGAGGATTATGGCGTCGCACGTCTTATGCATTTGCCAGTGTCAAGTACACTCATATTTTTTCAAGTTTTGGTGAATATTGTCAAATAAGTCATAGTCACAGTCAAAGGCGAGCAAAGCAAGTCACGGTCAAGTCCAAGTCATGCCCCAGTAAAGTGGTGAAAACTTTACTAGAGCCTTCTATGGAGTTTTGGAAACAACACGAAAATTCACGTTTCACGACATTATACCATTCACCAACACTCGTACATGGTCACGAACACTTAACGGGTAAAAATTCACTGTTTTTACACATTAACACTCGAAATAACACATGTTTTGGAAAATAATAAAATGACGCGACATGATTTCTTCACGTTCCCGCCAAAACTCTTATACAATGTTAATAACATTCAATTATAATAATTATTACGTCAGAACATGAAATGACAACAAAAAAAAAAGTTAACATAATTTTTTCCTCAAATTACAATATACATTTATTTAATGCTTTCATACATTCGTACATTTATTTAAAAATATGCTTTCACCTGTCCGTATTTTGGTACAGATCGTATTTTTGAAACATTCTTCAACCCATTATGATTGGTTGAAAAATACTACCTGTACGTATATACCAACATACGGACAGATGGCATTTAAAACTTAGACCTTTCGTTCGCTTCTCTCACTCGTTCAATAAATTGTATTAAAATCTTACCGAAATCCAATACTTCATTTTGTTAATAATCCTTTTGAAGTGGCAAGTTTTTGTAAATAGAAACTAATTACACTGACTCATGATACTTGACTGAAACATGGTAACTTTAATAGGTTACTTGTACATTTCAATTCGAAATGCATTCCAGCCACTAGCTAAAAGAAATATTAGAATCTCGACATACGCGTAGTAGTACGGTTTGATCATCATCATCGGCAGCTTATTCAGCCCACTGCAGAGCATAAGCCTTACGCCAAAGCCAAATTCTTCCCTGTTTTGTGCCAATCAAGTACAGTGTTGCCGCAATTTGTGGTTTGGAGAAAAATAAAAATAACATTATTTATTACTGGCTGTTATCCGCGCCTTCGTTCGTGTTTACCTAGAAAAAAGTAGCCTATGCCTTATGACTTTTTTTTTCTTTTCGAGGGGGAAATCTTCACCAAGATACCCGTCTGCTTTGGGGTGCAGCCGGGTTATGTGAGATTATACCCACTAAACCCCCCCGGTGGCCTGCCTTGGTGCTTGATCGCTCCGGGATTTCCAAGGGAACGCACCGGAGCCCTCAGCACCACGCGTCAGCTCCTCCCGGGACAGCGTTCTGAGACGTTTAAGTCTACAACAGCGTCCGCCACTCGACGCTGTTGTCCTCCCCGGGCTCGATGTCCGTCTCCGACTCGTAAGCCATATCTATGCAAAAATTCAGCTTGATCCGTTCGGCCGTGAGAATGCGACAAACACCCAGACAGAGGATAGAGAGACAGAGAGACAGAGTTACATTTCAATTTATAATATTAGTTAGTACATTCGATGAAGTTATAATATTTATTTGAATGTACTTAAACAATCTATCAGGTAACAACCATTTTTACACAACACTCGAAATATCACAAGTTTTGGAAAATTATACATTGACGCGACATGATTTCTTCACGTTCCCGCCAAAACGCTACTGGGCCCTTATTTTCTATTGCCATAACTAGCTTGTTACGCGCCGTGTTAAGTACACTCCGTGTTAGTCGCACGAAACGGTATTCTCTAAGTTTCTTAAACGCGCGATTCTTCACGATTAGGAACCGCGTTTAAGTTGAGAGTATGTTATGACGTCACGCGTTATTGGCAAGTTATCTCATGTGCGATAGAGAATAAGGGCCCTGCTGTATTATGTACGTGATATGAAGAAGTGTTTCTAGTAAATTTCCGTCAAATATTAAAAAATATATATAAAAAAGCACCGCTCACTGAACGGATAAATCTTCCTAAATTGGGTGTCGGGTGGTAGAAATAAAAACTTCAGCCGTTTTGATACCTCTTATTTTTACCCGACTGCCCAAGGAGGAGGGTAAGGTTTTTGGGGTGTATTTAAGTATAGTATGTATGTTTGTGTGTTCCTATATTACCTCCTGTAGCCTAAACGGCTTGACCGATTTTGACGAGTGAGGTGTAGTTGGATTCCTCTTCACGTCCGGAGTGTCATAAGCTACATTTTGCAGTCGGGTATTTTGTTTTTATTCTAATTATATAACTTCTTTTAAACAGGATATATACTTTTTATACACGAAACGGTGGTGTAACTAAGCCGAAAGGAGCTCATATTATGTACTAACTGTTATCCGCGACTTCGTTCGTGAGGACCTACGAAAATAAGTCTATGTCGATGTCCGTCTCTATGCAAAAATTCAGCTCGATCCGTTCAGCCTTTTAGCCGTGATAATGCGACAAACACCCAGACAGAGAGACAGAGCTACTTTCGCATTTATAATATTAGTTAGGATTAGGCTTAGGATTAAATACTAACAAAATTAAATGTCACTACACTACCAAACCTTAAATCGCAAAAAAAAATACCGTTGTACCATACATTTCATTGAGCGTAAATGACATTTCTTTACCCGACTGCCCAAGATGGAGGGTAATGTTTTAGGGTGTATGTTTATGAGTATGTAAGTATGTAAGTGAGTAAGTATGTAAAAAAGTATGTAAGTGTGTTTGTTCCCGTTCAACTCAGAGTAACGACTGAACGGATTTGAATGAAATTTGGTATGGAGGTAGCTTATTCCCTGGAAGATGCGAACCGGAAGATACAGCGTAGGTAGACCTCCCACTAGGTGGACTGACGCTGTGAAAGTCACGGGTATGGCGGATGCAAATGGCAAATTGACATTCAGTGTGGCGCTCTAAGAGGGAGGCCTACTATGTTCAGTAGTGGACGTGTTCTTGCTGATGCTGATGATGATGAATATAGCAAATCGATATGGAAGAATAACAATAGTAAATACATTAACCCCCTTATTAATAAACGCGGAGAATCCTTGGAGCAATTGCTCAGTCTTCTGTCTTTTTCAATCGAGTACTAACTTCAAAAGAGCGAAAAGGACTAAACACTTGGTAATTATTACACTCCACGTTTATTAATCAGGGGGATTATGTTTATCTGTTCAACCAAAAACCATCAAACCAAAACTAAAACCATCAAATAAAACCACCTCTACAAGAAACACCGTGGTGACCGAGTTCACAAAATGTATTGAAGTTTAGTACCGATCCTCAATATGCAACGAACGTAGCAATACAATAAGGCATTTCCTAAAAAAAAAACTAGTAATAAAGGTACACAATAGATGGCGTTAGATGTAATTTGAACTTTTCCTGTCACTGTCAAGGTCAAGATAAAAAAAAATGTATGTGTGTCTTTTTTTTATTGTAGTTTTTGGCTCCACACATGTATTCAGCCAATAACTAAAAACTTAAAAATATTATATGAACTATATTATAATCTAAACTTAAATCAACAAACTAAAACTACAAAGAAAAAAAAAATTGTGAAATATTTGACTTCATTTGAAATATTACAATACTTGACACTGGCTTGACACTGGCCACACAACGTGTGGAGCCAAAATTTAAGATAAAAAAAATAAAATAATAAGGGTGTCTACACATGGCCTGACCTGACAGCATGTGAAAGGGACAGCTAGATTTGAATTTCACGGGATCAAAAGAAACAAACTATTAAGGTTATAGCTTCTCCCTTTCGCTCCCCCAGAAACTTAAATATAGCCATCTCTTTCAAACGATGAATCTTTCGACAGAATTGACAATGACAGGTAAAGTTCTACGACTATTACGCCATCTAGTAAGTATTGTAAAACTTTTTTTTTTTTTTTTTGGAAAACGCCTCATTAATAAAAAACTCACGAAATCAGTGACACTGAATCACAAACCCAACAATACAGAGTAATGAACTGAAAAGGAAAAGACAGTATTTAGTTAAATTTGCCTGGATTTCTCTGAACTCTTTACCGTTTAAAACAATCTTGTCCGCTTTTTGTAAATGTTAGATCATTATCCTTTTTGTTTACCTTTCCGTATTAAGAGCCACGAGATTACTCGGCTAAGGTCTCAGCTATACAATTTGGATTGCGCGATTCAGAACTTCCCATACATATTACAACTGTCAGTCCAAACAAAACGTCAAAAAATGCATAAAAATAGATTAACGCCATCTACCGATTTATAGAAAGTAACTTTGTCCCTCTGCTTATCGTTTGTGACCTTTTCACGAATAACATCTGCACCAATTTTGATGAAAATTTTAATAGCTATAGTCATAATCTTGAGGACAGACTTAGACCACTTTTTTTTGGCACCCCAATATCGTTAATCGGGTAAAAAAGGACAAACTCGACTGCAAAATGAGGCTATGATACTCCAGATATTAAATCAAATCTAAAGTCACGTCGCAAGAAATCTATGTCGGTCACACACAACAAGGTCAAAGAACAGACACACATACATACTTAAATACACTAGAAAGTCATAACCCTCCTTCTGGTTAGTCGGGTAAAATAATATTTATGTGTTTTCCAGTTCGCCATTTATGCGTTCGCGTATCGTTCATCCGATTGAGTTGAAGCTTCGTACTTATTTTGCAGGGCGAAGGCCGAGCATAGGTCCCAAGCCCTTTACCGGCGAGGCCGCTACCATAGATAAATAAAATGTTTTTTACCGCTACACGAAGCACACGAAGTCGTGGTCATCAGTTAATAAAACTGTACAATCTTGACAAATCTTGATACTTTCTTGGGGTACTTTTAGGCTTCATATCGTGGGTTTGCTTATGCCGTGCTTCCGAGGGCTTGCCGTGGATCCACGCTCCATAGAAAAAACATTCAAATTCAATCATTCATTCATTCGAATTTAATTCATTCAAATCATTTAGTTTATTTCATTCAAAGTTGTGCTTAAATTGTGTCCAATGTGTAAAATTTGAATCCTCTGCCCTGTTAAATAAGTTGAATTGGCAAAGGACTTTTCTCTAGTGGTTAACGCGTTCAAATCGCACGCCGGGGGTTGTGGGTTCAAATCCCAATAACTAGCTTGAGCTATCGTTGAAGGACAAAACCGAGAGGAAGCATCATGTTTTCAGAGTACTGTCTAGTACTCAGCTGGCTAGCTAATCTGTCGTCAAGCATCTACTGGCACTCGACAGCTTCACTTGAGAGATAGATAAATAGATAGATAAACTCTTTATTGTTCACACCAGATTGTACATATCTAGGACAGAAAACAAAAATTTTGACTAGTGTAACAAATGGCGGCCTTATCGCTGAAAGCGATCTCTTCAAGGCAACCTTGTGATGGATAGGATCGTAGAAGATGTAAAAAGACGGGGTGTGCAATAATGGAAATTATGTAACGTGACAATTAAATACTCGTATAGACATATTACACACTAATAGTAATACTGTAACTAAAATATACTAACAAATAACACCAATAAAATAATATAAGAAATCATAACAGTGTCAACGAGGTGACAAATGCAAAAGATAATACTTCTTAACATGTTCTTAGCCAGTTCACATTCCAGGCCATCTTCGACCGTGTATTCTATTTTTGTCGTGCCCAGTGAGAACAATTTAATCAATTAAACATAGAAACCTTAACAAAAATGGCTGACAGCTCTCATTCTACTTTTAATGGAACAGTATCTTGTACATTGTAAAAATTGCTTTTATTTTTTAAGTCGTTACCTTGGGAGCCTTTGAGCTCTGCCATTTCTTTTGTTGCGTACAATTTTATTCTACTTATTTCCAGCAGCTTTTATTAGGATTCTTTTTTTCTTTTTATTAGTATAATATCTGTTTACACTAACTTTTATTTATTTATTTCTATCCAATTGCAGAAAGGCGTGAGACAGGGAGATGTTATTTCTCCGAAACTGTTCATGAACACATTTGATAACGTTTTCAAGCTCTTGGAACGGATTCGGAATCGACTTTAATGGCTAATACTTCACTCACCCTCGTTTTGCCGATGATATATTAATCATGGCAGAGTCGCTACAGGACCTCAATAATATGCTCAACGACCTCAGTAGCGTTTCTCAACAGATGGATCTTAAAATGAATATGGGCAAGACGAAAATCATGTCAAATGCCCATGTTGTACCGGTAGTCGTTGAGAACGATGCGCTCGAAGTAGTTGACTATTATAACTACCCTGGGTAGACTGTCCAGTTAGGTAGGTCAAACTTCGACAGAGAGGTCGCCCGAAGAATCCACTCGGACGGGCAGCGTTCAGGAAATTGCGTGATATCTTCTCGTCCAATATCCCGCAGTGCCTGAAGACAAGGGCCTTCAACCAATGTGTGTTGCCAGTGATGACATATGGAACTGAAACGTGGTCCTTGACCACTGGCCTTTTTGAGAAATTCTGAGTCGCACAGCGGGCAATGGAGAGAGCTATGCTCGGAGTTTCTTTGCGCGATAAAATCCGGAGCGAGGATAATCGTCGAAGAACCAAAGTCACCGATATAGCTTTCAGAGTTTGCAAGCTGAAGTGGCAATGGGCAGGCCACACCACTCGAGAAACCTATAACCGATGGGTAAGAAAGATTCTTCAGTGGCGAGCACGCACCAGAAGACGCAGCGTAAGCAGGCTTTCCACTAGGTGGACCAGCGATATTATGAAAGTCGCGGGCAACCAGTGGATGCAAATGGCACGTTGTCGGTTGGTGTGGCGCTCAACGGGGGAGGCCTATGTTCAGCATTGGACGTCTTCTGGCTGATTATGATGATTTTTAGTTTCAGCCACCGATGGTTGCGCGACCGCAAACCTTATCGAGCCGCGATACGATCGCAGGCTCGGTGGCTGAACCTAACAAACATCGCGCTAAGAATGTCACGGTATGGGCCCTGGTTGAGAATCAAACCCGGGACCTCCTCCTCAGAAAGCAAAGCAGCCAGGCCGGGCGTCGTACATCCAGAGATGGCTATATTGACCGCAATTATTGATTCCAAAGTCTATCAAGATGGTAGCACAAAAACTTGCCTATCTTAATCTCTCTCACACTCATGGTTGCAATCAGTTCTCAGAAGCTGCGATTCAATCTCGTCTCGAAAAAAAATGTCGAACTTCGAGATTGCTTATTCTCAACGCTATTTTTCGAGATAATCACGATGGCTGGCCGTGCGAGATACATCGAGTGGTCGGAGGCAATCACAGAAGCGATTTTTTTTTTCTGTTTTCTGTGGATGCAGTCGAGATTGGAATCTCGAAATCGAAATCAATTTGTCATATCTCCGAATTGACTAGGGGTCCGAAGGGGTTCTATTTTTAAATCGCTCGTATGATTTCGTATGAAAATATTTTGCGAAATAAAAGATTTTTGACAGAGCGAAGCGAAGGTCTCAGAGTCTACGGCATTTTTATGTATGTTTGTGTGTTGTGTGTATATTTGTCCGATGATAACTTGCGAACCGTTGATCCGATCTTCATGAAAGGCTTCTTTGTAGGCAAGTAGTTCATTTAAATTCAATTTTAAGGTTCGAATATGAGCTGAATCGGTCGAACGGTTGTGAAGATATAGAGGTCGCGAGGTCTTTGTTCGCCGCGAACTACTAGTATATGGATAGAAAGCAAATTCGAATCGTTTAAACTACTCGTTGCGCTAGTGACTTATATGATTATTTCAAAAATGCGACTTTTGTTTGGGATTTCGTACGAAAGTCAGTCATTTCGATTTACAAGTACCATGTGAACGATTCAAACATTGAGCCCCTGAGGATAAACATTACATCAATGACGTCACCGGCAACATATAGTAGGCCACACATAGACGGAATAAGGCTGCTAGTCCACCGAGACAACTGAAATCTTTACAAAATAATCTAGCATTCATACGCAGCAAAAAAAACACAAAAAAAAACAAGTGTAATAATTTGTCACAGTTTGGGCAATTTTTTGACAATTTTTTAGGGACCAATCTCATAACCAAATGAGCTAAGAAATTTAAGCTAATTTAATAGCTAATCTTGAAATTTTGTGATATTAAGCCGTATTTAATAAACAATAATTTGATTTCATTGATATAATGTAGTTTCCAAGTAGTGGCCAAAACAAACAAATATTTTGTTTTTCATTTATTTGAAGAGTTACTTACTTACATACAGAATGGTCCAGACGGTGACGTAAACCCGAAAAACATAGGTTTTTCATACCATAGGGTTTCCTAATGTTTTACCAAAACACTTTTGACAAAATATTACTTGACAAACAACGTTTCATATACTTACTATTTTGTTTACAAATACCTGATTCCCCAAATACTTCATTTTATAAACAATCATTTTACAATAAAAAAAATATACCTTCTCTTTACAAACGTGTCATATGTAATTTTTTCGTTTATGTATTTTTCATTTAATATTTTGATTCGTTTTGATATCCCGCGTTGTTTCTTGCAATTCAAACATACCTAACCTAGTGTTCGAAGCCACTAGATTATAATTATATCAAGCAGTTCAAACATAAAGGTTAGGTTATGTTTAAGCTGCGACAAAAATGCGCGAGCCGAGCGCATTATATAATTATAATCTAGTGGCTTCGAACACTAGGTTTGGTATGTTTGACACCACATTATATTACAGTTACATTTTAGCGCGGTTTCAATTATTAGAATGTATGTATTATAAATTCAATATATCAAAAGTTGATATGACAAGTATAGTTTTAGTAAGTAGCACAAATAATAAATGAAGCGTTTATCAAGTGACATGTTATAAAATGAGAACTTGTTCAGTAATTCTTTTTATAAATGAATTATTTGTAAAATCAGAGGTTGCAAAAGGATAAAACGGCGATTCATGTTTTTACTAATCGTTGGTTGTCAAATGAAAACTTGCGAAACAATTTTAGGTGAAAAGATAGGCCACCGTACTTACCATAATTATGAGCGGCTTAAAAAAAAACTGTAAAGAGCCGTATCTAATATAGGGAGTTCCACACTTAGCTGATCTTTTTTGGGTTTTTGTCATTTATATTCTGACTGTATTATTAGTGTTCTGTCAATAATAAATAAATGAAACAGCCTTTATTTATACTATATTTATTCAAACAGACATGTAAATTTCTGTCAATATGGACATAACACACGTTGTATTTGTTCTAGTGCATGTTGGCCCCTATTTTTTTTTCATCGTACTAATCCAAGGTATAATTAGATTTTCATACATACGTCAGACGCCCGGTCGCGAATGAGAGGTTGAACTTATATTAGGCGAATTTTCATTAGGTTGAAATTCAGGGTTAAAAATAAGACCTACGCTCATCGAAATTTAACATGGTAACACAGAATACCATATTAGTACCTACTACCTCCCCGCACGCGCCCGCAGTTTGTTTGCTTGTTTGTACGATTCAACGCCAGTCTAGTCGAGTGCGTGCTAAAGCCATCTCTGAAAAACGCGTGGATCCCAGTCGGCATTAGAAGCGGAAGGCATGTTTAACTGCATGGGAGGTTTCACAGAAGAGAAAAAAAATAACTTCTAGATCTTTTTTGTGGCATTCACGTGTACGCGTAATCTTACGTATGTAAGTAGTGCTAGCATTCATATTGTTAGGAGTGTCCGAGCTGTGAGTAATTTTTATTAGTCATACCAGTAACGATTTAATAATTTCTATTGTTGTATCGAAGGACAAATGTACAAGAATCAAGACTCACTAATCTCATAATGCAAGACGCTTTACGATCGTGCGAATTGGAGGAGACAGCAATAAGCCGCGGGTCGTGCTGGGATGCGCATAGAACAAGAAAACCGACACACAAAACACTCTTAAAAATCTGGCCAAAAAAAGAAAACATATTTCTTTATATCAGCTAAAAAATATGAGAACGAGAGTAGGCTAACCCACACCCATCCCAGGAGATAAGGATTAATCACGGACGAATTCAATAGAAATTTCCTTCTTATTGTTTCAGTTGCTTATATAAGTTTACTGACCACAAATACTAAGCAGTAAACAACTCAATGAACTGGAATGGTTTTCCGTTTGGCCAATAGCTCCCCAAGGAGCAAATTATCCACTGCCCTCACGAAGCACGTACCTATTAGTTATGAGCCGAGTTCATTTCCCCCGTAGACTGATAAAGCAATAGACGGTGGGACTCGGTAGTCCCTTTTCCACAAGAAAGGAATTGAATTATCGTAAGTCAAAAAGTAAGAGGGCAAAGCTATATTTGCATCCCGCAGCATGGTTAGTTTTTTCAACGTCGGCAACCTGACAAATTGCTAAACAAACTCTCAAAACCACATATCGCTGCGTTGGTCTATCTTGGTACATTATGCATTAAATAATTCTCTTGCTGATTTGATTTTTTTGCGAAAGTGAGAAAAACAATTTTTTTCATCATATTATAACAATATTAGATCTTTTATTTTAAGTTGTCACGTTATCCAATTTTCTATAGGTGCTTATTCTATGTTTTCACCACTCTTGTCCCTTGGGGTTTCTGTAGGCGCACTGAATACTGATACTGCCATGTTTGTTGCTATATCACATTATGAAGGTGCTTAAGTACTTTGTTTTCCCAAGTTTCTTTTGTTTTTATCATTATGTAGGAAATAAGGAATAGTTAGAGAACCCCATAATTATATTGTTATAGGGTTATCTCCACATGTTTGTAAAGAGGAGATTAAAATAAAATGTTCGCGTATCTCCCATGTGATACATGATACATGTGGGGTATCATTGAATAAGTATTTTAACATGAAGTTCAAGTTTTCTATACTATTTTTTTTATCAGATGTACCATTTGCAAAATATGGGCCGACAAAGTTATAAAACTTTATTTTAAAATTATTTCAGGAAACATGTGATAATTACTTTTTGAGATATGCGGTTAAAACGGATAAAAACTTCAAACCTCCTATACGCGCCTACGGAACCCTACTAAGCATGGCCCGACATTTATTATTTATTAACAAGTTATTTATTATATTTATTTTATTTGTATGTGCTCAACTGCTCAGTAATGGCAGTAGAAGTAGCAGAAAACACAAAAAAAAACTTGTAATCAAAAAGTAAGCCGTGTAGAAATTTAATGTTAGACCGCCTTGGTTGTCTATCTTGCAAGATAAAAATCTTGCTAGATTTTGTAGTCTAATTTAGAAATCAACAGCTTAGTCTATTTCCATTATAATTGTATCTCTAACTATCTTATCTAAGTAGGTTATCTCAGATTTCCACTTACGTTGCAGTGAATATGAATTCCATATCGGATCACTGATTTAACTCACTCCGGTATTAATGATTATTTGTTGGATTTAATTACTAGCTACGTGTAAGTGCTAAGTACTTACTTTTTATTTCACATTTATGCCCTTTCGATGTTTAAAACAGCAGTAACAGAATTCTTAAAGTCATTATTCTATGAGAATACAGAACTGTATATGAAACAGTTAGAGTAGATAAACTGAATGTAGGTAACAGCTACGGTTTCAAATAAAGTGTATTATTTTTATTTTTACTATACTGCATGGCTTTTTACGAGTCCTAAAATTAAATATAATTATTACATTATTAAAAGAAATCTACCAAAAACTTATCGCATCAAACCTAAAATTTATTTATAACGATACTAGTACGGGTACATATTAGCTCATTATACTTAGATAAATTAATTGTTATTGTGTAGGATCTAAATTTTTAGCCAATTTAGGTAAGAACAATAATTTTCCGTGTGAATGTTGCAGATAAATAAAAGTTATACAAGCCCAACACGACTGCCCAAAATGGAGTATAATAATTTTAAAAAAAACCCTCTTATATAGTGCATAAGACACCGGCAAATTTGATTCGCGCGAACCGAGAGAGACCGATGTACACATATTCATATAATATAATTATAATCAATAGTAGATTTTACAACTACTTAGTGCATAACCCTGGACTTAAATAATCGCCCTCGCCTTTGGCTCGGGCTGATAAACGTCACGGAGGTGACAGCTTACTTTTATGCACTAGGGCAAAAAGTGATTTTCATAGACTAGAACATAAAAAGCTGTTTTAGTCTGCTTACACCGGACCCAAACAAGAATTTACGAGCATGAAGTAAAAAAATAATTGATTAGGATTTCTCAAACGTTTCATTATTAATGAGAACAGTAATGTCGTTGACCACCTATAGTTTGATTTGGTTTCGTACATCGAATTAGGCATGTGAACTTTTTTCCAATGAGGCGTTTTCCAAAAAAAAAGAAATCCTGGTTATAAAAGTACCCAATAGATGGCGTTAGATCGACCTTGAGTTTTTTCTGTCACTGTCAAGACATGAAAGACAAAAAAATGTACGAATCTTTTTTTTTTTCGTGTTTTTTGGCTCGACATGTGTATTTAGACAATTTCAAGTAACGTAACTATGTATTTGACTTCATTTGAAATATTACAATAGTTGACACAGGCTAAATACACAACGTGTGGAGCCAAAATTTACGATTTAAAAAATAAACATAAAATATTTCGACAGAAATGACAATGACAGGTAAAACGATAGGTCTGTTACGCCATCTAGTAAGTATTTTACAACAACTTTTTTTTTTTTGGAAAACGCCTCATTGATTTTATTTTATGGTTTTTTTTTTTACTCAACGACAAAATTACTTTTTTTTTTACCTTTGCTCTCCGACTAATGCCATACAACTACGTCTAGATACAACCTTCATGGTAGCCCAAAATCAGGTGTTAAAAATATACAAACGGTAGCTCTTATCGCAATGCGGTAGAGCTGTGAATTGCTTCCTTCGGGTGATGTTCACGTCATCGAGTGTCTGATAACAACCATTATCACTACCTGTGACGCACGGTTGTCATCCACGAGGTGTAATTTACAGGTACTTTGCTGTAGGCCTAGTTAAGCTACGTCGATAGGTGTTGATGAATTTACTCGAATATGGGCGTTGAGTAGCATAATGTCAAATGCGCAAAATGTCGGGTCTCGAGTTGTCAAAGAGCGAAATATCCAGAATGTAAGTCCAAAGTACAACATTGAGAAACACAGGCCTCTGGCTGCCATTCGGGCCGGTACCGTGTTACCATGACCAAGGAGCAAAATGTTCAAAGTTTACAAGGACCAAAGGGACAAGCGCAAAATATCCAAAATGTTGGGTTAAGATGTTTTTTTTTAGTGCGAGTTTGGGGTATACGAGAAGTATAACGTCAACGCGGCGATCCGAAAATTGCGTCCCATTGTGTTTAGCGCCCTGTTTGGCTCAATGGTAGTACATCTGCCTACGAGCTGGAGCTTCTGGGTTCGATTCCCGGCCGGGCAGATGCTTGAATTATGAATTTAAATATCTGCTCTGGGTATAAATGTTACTTGTCTTTGTCTCTGTGTGTTCCATAGCATCCCCGACAGTGGTTCCTAGTAGTGTGAAAAAAAGTTTTTGGTTTGATGTATTTAATTTGAAGGAAGAGTTCGTCAAAAAAACTTTGTCTCTCTGTCTGAATGGCTGTCGCGAAATCACGGCTAAATGACGGAACGATTCTTGATAAAATTTGATAAGTTACTGTATATCACAAAGATGGACATAGGATACTTTTTATTTCCACGCGAACTAAGTCGCGGGTAACAGATACTTCTACACATATTTATTAGTATATCTACTGCAATCTTCGACCAAAGTAAAATTAATGGACAGGCCCAAGTAAGAGAATTTTGAGGACTATAAAGTGAGCGCCGGCGTTCACCTTGCTTCAGTCGCTCTCAGTCTTAAAAGTGCGAGACGTACGTTCGTCAACACATGCGATCCAAGTATTCGCAAAGTATGCCTTGATATAATATATCAAGGCAAAAGATAACTTCTTCTTTCTGGTCGAAGGCTGCAACCACGCTGCAACCCATTACGACGCCGCGTTGATAATCGGACAAGATAATCTATTTTACAGTGAAAACAACAATTATTAATTATTAGTTATTGTGTTACATTTTAATCTAACATTAAAATTAATTTACTTACATGTCTTACAAAACTTTTTATATATTTTATTTTAATAAAACGGGACGTTACGTTTACTTACTACCGTCTATAGTTACGACGACACCTGGTGATCTTTTTCAAGGAATTCTTTAAGCGTCGAGGTCGACCCCGTCTTGCCTTCGGGCCGCGGCGCATCGCGCCCATGACGTCATCGGCTGCTAAGCAGTTGCGGGGGCGGGGGCGGGTAGAGTATTGTGCTGCGTCAGCGCACACTGGATCTCCTCCTCACTGCCGACCCCAGGCGTAACATCGGGAACACTCCAGCACACAGAGCTCACCATGTCACTAAAACAGTCCCGTCGCCACTCTCATGAGCTCCACGAAGACAGGGTCTCCACGTCGATGGCAGGTGCCAACCTCCGTCCCTGTTGAAGTTTGGACATTTACAATGGCTTCCCTAACCTTACCGATGACATGTCGATGACATTTTTCTATGGAATACCTGACTTTTGCGATTTTATGTTTGGTCTCGTAGTAAAAGTTGTTCATTATGATGAGTACGATAAGCTCCTTTCGGCTTAATACCACAGATGCGTGCAACCCTTTATACCTATGCGAATGGGCTCTTAGTGACGTGCTTATTACGATCATTGGTAGGTTCAGCTGCCGACGCTGCAATAGCGCGGTGAATGGTATCACCGCGCAATAAGTTTCACGGTCGCGGAGCTACGACGGCTGAACCTAATTATCATCGCGATAAGACCTTACGGTAAGGGGTCTGGGGCTCCATTTTTGTAACGCTATGACTGCCTTTCGAAAGAAGTCCCAAACAAGAGTCGCATTTTTGAAACAATTGTATCACTCGCTAACGCAAGGAGTTTAGTGGCTCTATCAATATCTTTCATTTTGTATGATATTTTCGTGCGAAACATCATACGAGCTATTCAAAAATGGAGCCCCTGGTCTTTTCTCGCGATTTCAGGATTGATCCCACAGTAAAGTAACAGATCTGCCTAACCCTATATGCCGCTCAGATGATCATAATGAGTATCTCTCGATAACACGCCCAGTGCCCACAGAATAAATAACAGTTATACCACTTCGTCTTAAATGCTTATTTTGAACTTTATTTACAATAGCACTTGTGTGTCTCATCGCTATGCTAAAACGCAATTGAGCAACTGAATTGAAAGCGCAAATATGTCAATGTTTTATCGGAACAAATCTTACATTCTAGCACAATATGAAAAGAGTCTATTATAGAGATCAGTAACGCGTGGCCGCGTCGTGCGGCGGCTCCTTATCAGGCGACCTTTCGGCATTCAGTGTAACGTATAATACTGTAAATTAAAAGATAATGTCTTTCGTAAAACAAGATGGGTACGCCGAGGTGTAGAATTACGCGAGTGTTGGATAATTGAATAAGAACGTTGCGAAATGTGTGCGTATAGTGACTTTGATTTGAATATGTTACAGAGAAGCGAGTGAAGATTACGTTCGGAAATTGTATCAGGGCTAAAAACATTGAGATGTTTTTGTGTGTGAAAATTGATAATTATTATTGTTGTGACTGTGTTAATGATGATAGTTATAAACATTCACGTTTTTGGAGTCATAATCAGTATGTAGTCATTTAAAATCGTATAAAACTTCTAGGTAGTTACTTAAATACGTATCAAAACATATATTATATGAACTTAGCTAAATCGTATCAAAACTTAACTAAAACTCAATAAAATTCTTTAAAGATTCACGTTTAAATGTTAAAATTTCACCCGTTAAAGTCAAAGTAGGTTTGTTTTTGGCAAGCTCGCACTAAATTTATCTTTTTTTTACTGCACGTGAAAGTGTACAGCGCTATCTTTTTCTCGAATTAGCTTAATTTCGGTATTTGAACCTAAGTATGGGAATTGAGAAAGGAATGTAAACAGTATCCTTGGCGTTTCGCGCAGGCGTTTGATGAATACTAACTGTCACTGCTTTGTTTACTGCTATATCGTACTCCAGCAGGTGATAACGCGTTTACGAACATTATAGCGTCGTTAGCAATACCTCACTGCCGTATAAACTGCTTTACAATTTTATTGACAAACACCACCGTTTTGATTCCGCGGTTTCTCAAACCAAAATTTATCGATAAATCGTTAACAGACTACTGCATCTCTATTTACAGTGATTTTAAAAGATAACCGATCAGTTATTGGCATATCGTGTGACGCCTTCTTTGCTTGTGTTATCAGTAGTGTATTAGTGTTTTGCAGTGATTATGCCGAACATTAATTTCTAAGATGTAGTTCAGCGATTTGTGAATCGAGTTTAGTTTCAGTGGCAATGGAGTTCGACTCTGAGGAATGTTCAGGTATGTTATGTCACATTTTTATGTATTTGTTTTATTTTATAGTAAAATTATCTTTAGTGATAAGATAACTGAACAGTGGCATACTAAACGGTGCCAGTGGTAATTTCATAAACTAAGGGATTTATCATTAAAAGAAAAACTGAAAACCCTGACTGCACAATGTAGCTCATGACACTCCGTATGTAAAGAAGAATCATGTTTCATCCCTTTCACCCCTTTTACTTCTTTGGCCTTGCTATCGCTCTACCGACAAAGTCTGGAGCGGCAGATAATACAATAAGCATGACGAGCAGTAAGACGAGTAACGTGGTCATACTACTTCTCTGTCTACTTTCGTCACTCGTCAAGTATGTGGCCGCACCATTGCATTTCATGCTAAATCGACCAGACACAAGTACAGACAAAAACCAACTAAAATCGCGTTTTAGCAAACCAAATTGTTAATTTAGTCAAACTTACGCCAAACTAGACATGTTCAAAATAACAAACTGTAAACCAAAGGAAATAATTCCCAAAGATATGCATTCAGTGTTGATTTGCATGACAAAGTTTCTCGAAAATGTCAAGTGCTGAAGAAATTTTGTTTGAAAACCGTGTCTGAAGTCTGTTTATTTCAAAGCCGTATTCATGAAGTAATGCGACACGGGATACGGTGAATGTGAAGCGGGTAATGTGGCTTTTAGTTGCCACGCCATGCATTTGAGTCTTTCAGTAGCCAGCGCAAAGTTATAACAATAATGAACGGTAATTAACTTTATGATGCTCGACATGACGCAAGAAAGCGGGTTGGATAAAACTAGAGAGGAAAACGATAGAAGCCGCGCATAATATGTTAGCTAACAGACCTGACAGCCACGGATCGCAGACCAACGACAGAAAATAAGACGAAAATTTATTAAGGTATTTCTCTTACATAATTCCCTTTTTTTAGACGGCGCGGCAGTCGGCGCCAACCAAGTTTCCTATCCGCTCTTTATTTATTTAGGTTCACCTACACTGTGCACACCAATACAATGTCAAAAATGTACACAAATAAAATAGAACTAAATATCACAATACTTACAGGTGAAAACAACATGCAATAATAAAAAGCGAGGTACTATAATCTCTTAGACGTCTACTGCTGAACGAAGCCTCAATATTGGGGACGCGGTTGCCATAATCCCCACGGTTTGCAGATGGCTTGGGGATCGCAGAACATTCACTACTGCCCGTCCTCTGATGGTTCTGGACCAGTTTTAGGACTTACCAACCCACCAAGTTGTACTCTAACAGAGGAAAGTCGAATTAAATTTCAATAATTTCAAACCGTTTATGAAACACCACGTAACTAATTCCAATTAGTTTGCATCTTTGTTACCTGCTCGTGTTCATGAATTAAATTTTGTTTTGTAATGCGTATTTTGGCGGTGAAAGCTCTGGCATGGAATGAGCAATAAGAAACATTGAGCAATCCAATTTCAACATTATATGAATGAGTTTAAATTTATCCCATAATTGTGCTTTTAACTCGGAAACTGTTAGTTCGTTCTGAGCTTGAAACATCAATTTTAAAGGCCTCAAATTTAAATGCAGACATGACGTGATTTGATATCCTGCGAAAGGAGAGCTTAGCTAGATTTGGCTAACTTCTCGAAGGCTAGATATGAATTTCATGGGAGCGAATGGATAAGCTACAACTTTGTTTCTTTGACTATTATGAAAGTCAAGTTAGCTATTCTGACAACCAAAACCCGGTCAAATGATCAAAATAATAATCTAAAAATATTATTATTTATTCAGATTTGCTCGACTGCTCATCTGGTCATGTGGTCCTATATTACATCCTGTAGCATATACAAATTGACTAATTTTAACGAGTGTTTTTTTTCCTTATTATGTCCGGAGTGTCATAGCCGACACTTTGCAGTCGGGTTTTTTGTTTATTTATTTAATGCGTGGTGTAAAAGGTTATTTTTCTATTCCATGTAACTCATTAGTTATGTAGATTAAAGATCTAATTTTGATACAAGCTGCTTGATACACGCGACTTCGTTCGCGTGGACCTACAAAAAAAGGAGCCTTCTTAGAATAACTGTAGCCTATGTCCGTCTCCTACTCTAAAGCTATATCAATGCAAAAATTCAGCTCGATCCGTTCAGCCGATTAGCCGATAACGCGACAAACACCCAGACAAATAGACAGAGTTAATTTCGAATTTATAATAATAGTTAGGATTAGGATATATGTTTTTCGGTTATATCATATAGTATTGTTAAGAGAGAAAACACGATTCCATAACAATTTCTAGATAGAAAAAAAATGAAATAACCTTTGATTTACACACATTTTTCGCTACATCGCCGCACCGCTACAATACGATGTATATGCTATTTTTATTTATTTTATTTTATCGAAAAAGGATCGGTAACAGACAATAGATTATTAAAAATAAAATATAATTATATAGATAGAGACACAACACTTTAAACCTAAAGTCCAACCAGACACAACTTATACATAAAAACTTGTCACTAAAAGTGAGTAATTATTGAAGTAATTACTAATTAATTACATATGTAAATATAAAACAAACAATGGTTTCACTTAATCAAATTATTAAGAGCAAGTTTAAAAGTTGAAAGAGTACACGAGATCATGTCTGTGGGATCACTTAAATTGTCATAAGTGCTAGTGTATATTCAAGTGGTTATTACGCCAAGATTGAGTTAATATTAATATCTAGAATCGGACGAGAATAGAATTTTAATTGATTTCCTGGTACAGCAAACCGGGTGGTAAGTAAATCAATTAGCAATTATCTCATATTTCACTAGCCATCTCTTTTAATCTGCGGCCCAAAATGTAAATCTACCTAACGGTATATTTTTCTTGAATCGCAACCGCATTTTGATCTCGGCTTGAATTCGCGACATAACATTAACAGTAACATTTTAAAAATCCCCTTCGCTTGTCTAAGGGGATATCTGGAGTAAGCTATTTACATGATTACTTCAAGAATGCATGAACTCGAAATTTCGTTTTGTATGTGACCTGTTTACCCCCGAATACTGAAATGGTTGTTAACTTTGACGACATATTTACTCTAATGCTGCCGTTGTCTGGCACTAAGCAAATGACAAATACAGCAATAGACTTAATCTGTCGTCAAAGTTTCAGTACTCGGGGGTTAATTACTCAGGCAGCTGCAAAACGATGGTAGGAGTAAGTGTCCTATCGTGTTGAGGTTAACTACAAGCTACGTTCTAAAGTTATGCATTTACGTAGCTTCCTGTCGGTGTACACGCGGTGGAATGTAAGCAAATATCCAATTTCACCATTTACGTTGAAACCTTCACCGTGCAGAGAAATATTTTAACTAGTTTGCAAAGTATCAAATAACCTACAATTGTAGAATCCCTGATTCTTGATATCTTGTTCGCACTTTTTCAACATTTTTAACTTATGATAATAAAGGAGTGGGAATTTAAAAAAAAAAACTAATATACCATTCTTCTTATCCGCTCTTAGACGTCTACACCTGGACGAAGCCTGCACCTAAGAGGGGGGAGGGCATAATCTTTACGCTTGGCAGGTGGCTTGAAGATCGCAGAATGTTTACCGTTTACTAGAGGACGCTGTTGCACGTCTACCATTCCCAACCAAACCATTTTTTTGGCGAAGGAGTTAAAAAAAAACTTGAATAAAATGACGTTTTCCTTCTTCCTCAAAATCGAAAATCATTTATATTGTTTTTTTATCCGACTGTCCAAGAAGGAGGGTAATTTATTTAGTATGTAATTATGTAAGTATTACATACTATGTAAGCATGTATGTAAGTAATAAGTATGTATGTAAGTTATGTTTGTGTGTTCCTGTAGGCCGTCTTGTACCCTATAAAAAGGCTTGACCAATTTTGAAAAGCGGGGTGTCGTTGGATTCCTCTTTAAGTCCGGAGTGTCATAGGCTAAATTTTGCGGTCTTGTTTTTTTTTGTGTGTGAAAAAGATCCAATATTTTTTTATTTATTTAAGACCAACAGCACAATTATACAATTTAATGAACAGAAATACATTTTATAAAACAGACAATAATAGGTCTATTCTATTCTATGTAATATAAACAATATCGTTTGTAAATCGCTACTCTTTAAGTAAACAAGTATGATTCTAATCTTGCTGATTGGGTACTACCTAGAGCATAGCGTAGCCAGAGCGTAGTATTATTATATGTTCTGTGGCTAGAGTAACAATAGTATTATACTGAGGCATGGTGCGAGATAACATACAGGTGGCTTGTTAGTCGAGCTGCTGATATGGTTTATCTAGGTAGGAAGATAGACGGGACTATTGATTTTCACCCGAACTTAACTCTGCAATTTGATAACCGAAACTACGATAAATATACCTACTACATTGACACCTACATCTCTCTAACTGTAACTAACTATATCTTTTTTTTTTGGGGTCTTTGGCCAACATTGGCGTGGCAGTCCCATAGTAACTTAAACTGTACACACATCAAAAAGGAAATATAAAGACGTTACGTACACCTCGCTGCGAGCACGTGGCGGTGCAGGCGACCACCTGGCGCGCAATCATCGGTGACGGATCGGAAGGGAATCGAGCGCCTGGAGCTCGCGACGGGGCCATGCCGGGCCACATCTGAGCCACGCTAAGACCAACACAAACATACATACTTACAAGTACACCAAAAACAGTACCCAGCGGGCAGTGACGTAAAAACATGACGACGGCTATTATTCCACTCTCGTGCATCATATCCATGTTCATATGTCGCAGTGTAGTGAACAGCAACCTTCCGTGGAGTTACTTGTCTTCGTAAATATAATGCGATGTGGCAACTTTGTCTCGTACAAATAACAATACCCTTCGATGAAGACACGGACACGTCACTTCAATTTACTGCTCATCCGCTCCGTGACTCGGTGCCAACTCTGATCACAGACAATGGAGATAAAACTTGGGAAAGAAGAAACACATTTTTACCCGACTGCCCTAGAAGGAGGGTAATGTTTTTGAGGTGTATGTAAGTATTTATATAAGGACACTACACAGAATTCTCCTTATAAATACTTTGGGACACAAGTATGTATGTATGTAAGTTTTTAAATTACCTCGTACAGCCTAAATGATGGACTGATTTTGATCATTTAGGTATCGTAGAATCTAGTTACATATTACTTTTAGCCATATAATTATATACGTGTTATAGTTATTTTAACAAAATAAGGCTGTCGTCAAATTGTGAAAAGCACAGTATAAGAATTCTTCAAGGAGTGGGTATAGTTTTCTTTTCTAGTCTGTCAGCGATTTCAACGCATTGTTTGACATAATAAATGGCGTTAATATGCTGAGCCAAAGAGAACATAAATACCTACTATGTGTTGAGCTATGATTGGAATCTATTGATGATTTTGTGTTAGAATAAATTTACATTTAGTACTAGCTAATGCCCGCGACTTCATACGCGATGCAGCTCGGTAATCGGTCTCGCAGGCTTAGGACTCGGAGCAGAAGCTCGGCCTTCAACCTCGCTAACTTTTCAATTTTTTTTTCCCGATATAACCTAATTCGGACTATTATGAAAATTTCAAAACAAAATAGCCAATCGGTCCAGCAGTTCTCAAGAGATGCGGTCACAAACGAACACCATTTTATTTTTATTTATACATAGATAGAAGATTGTTGGCACACGTAGAGGGCTTGTGTAACTCCGTAAGACTCGCCATTCACAGATTTGAATGATGCCTGCCAATCTCTATTTAGATCGGATCTACTTCTCGATAACAGTCAATGAACGAAGTGTTGTTTGTTTTTTTTGGATCGGCCGCTCTTAGTACTATCATACCAACAATTTTGGCAAAGCAAAAAATAAATTAAAAAAATCTACAGCGAATAAAATGCCTAAACAAACAAACACTTACTTTATAATGTAGGTAAAAACAAATCGCGATACGATAAATTTGAAAATAAAAAACTAAGTAAGTATTAGTGGTACAGAAAGGCTTAGAGAAATTAAAGCTGAACAAAATGCACAATTATGTACAAATTGTACGTATAAAACACATAGTGTGAAACAACAACAAAATTCAATCAATATTTAGTACCTAACAAATCTCAGGCAATAGATAAATATTTCTGTCACCTGTTTTGCTCTCAGATAGACATCGGGCAATTGAAAAGGACAAAGACAAATTCAATTTATCTTAAACCAAAATAGATCACTTTTGTCTGATAAACACCGAACCACAGAATTTTCGAACATAGCCTTTTGACAATATGCAAGTAATTGGCAACTTACTGTAACATTTTCGTCTTACCAGATGTTGACAACTTAGAAAAATCTGTAAAAAAGTCGCTACTAAAAAGTCCCTAAGAAAAACCTCATGGAATTCATGATCAACCAGGCGCCTGCGGGAGGACAGGGGTTGTCATAATCCTCACGCTTGGCAGGTGGCCTGGGCATCACAGAATCATAATCATCATCAGCCGGAAGACGTTCACTGTTGAACAAAAGCCTTAGAGCGCCACACTGAATGACAATCTGCCATTTGCATCCACCGGTTGCCAGCGACTTTCACAATGTCGTCGGTTCACCTAGTGGGAGGTCTACCTACGCTGCGTCTCCTGGTCCGTGATCAGCACGTCTAAGGTAGGGTCGCAGAATACTCACCATTTACTAAGAGGACGCTGCCCGTCCTCCGGTGATTTTGATATCAGTTTTATGACATACCAATTCCAATTCGGTTCACGGCTAATAGTACCCCTGAAACCCTGAATACGTCGTGATTAATATGCCAATGGATTTAACTGAAAAAATAAATGCCATATCGTGAACCCACTCAGCTTCGAATCTCGGATAAGCCACACTTTATACTCTTCCAGCTTAAAACAAAACAAACACACGACAATACTCAACATTCCATCATTTCCTTTCAATTCAAGAAGTATACCTATACGATTCTTGGTATGCGAGAGAAAATCAAATAGACATTCGTCCGCAGAAATTGGTTCACTAATATTAGATATATATAAAAGCTAACAGTTAAACATCTCCATCCATTTTTAAATCTAGCTCGTAAATCTTAAAGTCATTCTACCTCGTGAATCTCGCCACCACTATTAGACGCGTGAAGCCCGCGTCTCATAGTGCACCGTCCATATTATTGCACCGCGCTTACGTAATATTGTGTTCAATATATTTCTTCTTCTGTTCTTTCTACTATTATAAGTTGTGATGTGTGTGTTGGGATTACATTACCTATTTGGATTATTACAGGAAAATTCCAGAGTGTGGGATAGCCCACACTCTTGACTTTTACTTCGCTAGCTACTTCCGCTTCACCTTCCGCATCATCATTGACATCATAGCTTCCAAACTGGATCCTCAAAATCCACGCCTCTTGTGTCCCTTGTATCATCAAATCCCCTGTACCCCTCCTAATCATTTATTTATTTATCAATTCAATTCTTTTCCATTGGGTGGGCATTACAGGTTACTCCAATTCGCCCACCCATGGACCATAATCTAAGTAAAAACTAACTTAAAACAACAACAAACAAATAATAATTTATAAAAAAGTAACATACTAACACTAATTTATTTTACTAACTTATTTCACTGGTTTCATCACTAGCATCTTAATGGTGTCATAAAAATCTATTGTCATTCTGCGTACCTCTGCCTCCGTAGAATTAAACAAGTCAAGATCACAGTTCCTGGCCAGTAAGGCATTGAGCGTACTGAGTGCTCTCGGCACTCAGTACTCATATAATTATACTTATTAGACAACACAATACAACTTTATTAAACACCGAAAATACAATTAAAATTAAACAATAATAAAATATCCGGCAGTATAATGGGCGGCCTTATAGCCTAAGGCGATCTCTTCCAGGAAATCTTAGTATGGACAGAAATTTTAAACAGAAATACGGTCGGTGGTGTACATAAATTCAGGTAAGTACCTATCTACTAAATTACTACATAATAAGTATAAATAAATACAATAAATATGATATACGTACATACAATAGAAATACACAAAATAATACTATATAAATACTATAAATAACAGTTACACAAAGCATGCGAAGACAAACATCGTTTTTGAGGTTATTTTCAATTTCACAAAAAGTACAGCTAAAAAAAAACTATAGAATCTCTTTACATTAAGATATCTTTGGTATTATTTGGTGATTAAAACTATTACCAGTCCACTTAAGTTCGTTATTCCCTTATCCTCCAGTTATTTCGGTATTTTATTATATTGAGTGAACTTTAAACGTGTGTCTGTCTTTTCGGAACACGAGATATAATTATGTTCAATTTTTATGCAATATTTTTTTAATTCTGGGCTTAACAAAAAATAGACACAGACGTTTAAAAGTGACAATAAAACTTTAACTGATATCTTTTCATAATTCTCTCTGGCATTAACTCCTACTGCTTTGAAATGTACGACGATTTACTTTTCCTCGTCTGCTGTGCGGAAGCTATATTCAATATTCAATTTTGCTTGAAGTCTGTTGATGCAAAAGCTGAAACTGCTAACAAACGCAAGTTGAACCGTATTTCCCTGATTTCACAGACTAAATTTCTTCTTCAAATTGAAGACAGAGATGCAATGAAATACAATTTCAACCCCAAGCTTTATATCAATATCTGCTTTAACAAGATCTCGGCGCAGATTTCTTTATTCAAACTTTTTGAGATATTGAAAGAATAAAAGTTAAAAGCTCTAATATTTGTACTATTTCACTGTTTTTTTTTATAAATACTTGTTTGTTTCCTAAAGTGAGTAATGTTTTTTAAGGTCAGGTTTTTCTGGGTAAGGTTTTTTATGCTACTGAGTAGCGAGAAGAGTAAGTCGCTCGCCTGATGGTAAGCGACACGGTTGCCCACAATAAACGCGGCAACGCACTGCGCTATCATCCTGAGATATTTCAGTAATTTTACTTGAAACCTTGCGCTTCATTTTACACAGTAACCGGAGTACAGTAATATTTGCACACTACTGTTTGGCGGTTGAATAACTGTCATTTAAAGGTTTAGTAATTCCCGAGACGGAGTCGAAAGAACTGCAGACGGGCACATAGAGATTTAACAACGAATATCTCAGGAAAACGAATGCAGATCTTTGCCGCGCAGGGTTTTTAACTGTTGAAGTACAAAAATTTGGTACTGAACTGTTATGGGCAAGCGTGACGCTTAACATCAGCAGGGATAGCATGCGCACCGCGACAAAACCTTTTTGTTATGCAAGAACAGGACACGGCTACGATTATGTATACGTTTGTCTCATTTTCCATCACGTGGAGGGTAGAGAAGATTTCGTCACGGTGCGCATGCTAGCCCTGCAGGTGAGCAACTAACTCGTCGCCTAACTCAGTAAGTACAATAAATAAACCTAATTTCATATTCCTTATTTAAATCCATGCTAACCGACTTGTTTTTATGGCCATAATATTAATAGAAGTCGAGTGCTAAAACGACGCCAACAATGCAATTAAGAGATGTCACTGGGGCATTTATTTACAAACGACCTATTGCAAATTAAACATGACGGACGCAGCAGTCTGCCATGTTTGTTTATCTCAGTGGATAGGCTGGTTGGCGATCTGCCATCGTCTGGTCACAGCAGACATATCAACGCGGTACAGGATCGGCACCGTCTCAACAGAAGTCAACGTAACTAATATTATCAAAGCGAACTCTGTCCATCTGGATGTTTGCCGCTTTATCACAGCTAAACGGCTGAGCGGATTGACAAAATGTTTGCCCTCTTAACCCCGAATATTGAAACGTTTGTTAACTTTGACAACAGATTAATTCTAATACTGCCTTTGTCTGGCACTAAGCAAATGACAAAGGCAAACTTTGTCTGTCTTTGCCAGAGAAATAGACTTAATCTGTCGTCAAAGTTAACAAACGTTTCAGTATTCGGGGGTTAGGCTACTTTTTATCTCGGTAAAATACAAGTATGGAACATTTGGCGCGGGTGAAACCGCAGAGCGCACCTAGTTTCAGTATAAATTCTTTCTATTACTCCATACTGCAACATGGATGTATGGAGTTTCACAGTTGAGGCGATGCCGATTCGGTGCCGAGCTGATTGTGTGCTGGGACTTTTAGGCTTACGGCTTACGATAGATAGCTAGAAAATGTAATTAGCACTTGAGAGCTAGTGAGAGAATAAAAATATATTTTACTCCTTATCTACTTTTAGTGTTATTGCGCACTCACTCTTCTCGATCTCCCACCAGGTGCCTCTTTGTAATATTGCCTATTCGAAAAGGTGTATATAACTAGTAGTCATAATTATAAGCAACTGTGGGAACAACATTGAAATCGCAAAAAAAAACAGTTGTTCCGTAGAAATATGTCATTCCTACTCGCAACAAACATCATCATCATCATCATCAACAGCATGAAGACGTCCACTGCTGAACAAAGGCCTGTTCCTTCGACCGCCACACTGAACGACAATTTGAAATTTGCACCCACCGGTTGCCTGCGTCTGTCAAAATGTCATCACTCAACCTAGTGTGAGGCCTACCTACGCTGCGTTCACCAGTTCGTGGTCGCCACTCAAGAACCGTTCCTCCCCATCGGTTATGGGTTCTTCAAGCGATGTGGCCTGCCCATTGCCACTTCAGCTTGTAAACCCTGCTGAAAGCTTCGTTGGTGACTTTCGTTCCTCGGCGAACATACACGTTCCGGATTTTATCGCGCAAAGAAACTCCGAGCATAGCTCTCTCCATTGCCCGCTGTGTGACTCCAAAAGTTTCACCAAAACTCGTACCAACTTAGTCGCACTATGCGTGGTCCCGCTCACGCACTCTCACTATCGCTTTCAGAGTTACGAGATATGCACGCTGTTGTCATGGATAATAAGCTAAAAAAATAGTAATGTAATTTTCAAAATGTTAGATATCCACAACTTATTGTCTGCCTTTTCTACGCAAGCTTTATTCTATTTAACAGTACTGTGTAAGATACTTATATTTGTAAGGAAAATATTATCCTTTTGAAAGGAAAATGAAAAGAGTTTCAAATCAAAAGCTTTTCATACTTTCGTAACTTTTTTATCTTGTTTTGATGCGGCACGTTCGCCTCGGCTCAAAATATCCACCAACTCAAATGTTCATGTTCAACCAATGTATATATACGAGATACACAATCCACGTGAATCAGAATTTAAAAATATAAACACATTAGCATTGATCTCGGCTGACCGAGAAATATTTACAAACTTTACCGTACAAAAATATTATTGTAATAAAACAGCACGCCACTCGAAAAGAAATATAATGTTTAGGTAATTCAAGTTCAATGATATCAAGCTCTTTACCAAATAATACCTAACATTGCGCTGCGAAAAACTATTAAAAATAACAAATGAGATTCAGAAATTCATCGAAAGCTTATTCAAACAGATGTTCTCTGAGGTTAATGTTAAATTCTTAAAGTAAAAATGGGGGTTGGCCATGAATAAACCACGCTACAATAACTGACTTTCATATATTTCAGAACAAATAAATCTTTTTTATTATGTTTTTTTTGTTTGAGTAAAGACTCTTTTCTTTGTTTTATACTACAATTGGACAGGTGCCCGAAGTAGTTAATATTCCTGTTATATTAAGAAAAGTGGTTGGAGTAAAACAGAGAAATTAAAAAACAAAGATATAAGTTAACAAAGAAAAAAATATAAGTAAAAACAGGGGTTCTGTTTATCGTAGCGCTATTGATTTTTATTTTTAACCGACTTCAAAAAAGAAGGAGGTTCTCAATTCGACTGTATGTTTTTTTTTTTTTGGAATCTTTGTTACGCGATTACTCCGCCAATCCTATGAATTGAATATGGTTCCTGGTTCCATATAAATTTTATCGAAATTTCTGCGCCTCTTTTGAAAAAAACATTTTATTTTTGTCCTCCGATCACTCAAAGACGGCTGGACTGATTTTGAAAATTATTTTTTTGTTTGAAAGGGTTTACTACCCAGATGGTCCCGTTGTGATCGGGTAAGGATTTGACCCTGGAGAAATGGAGGGAAACCGTCAAAAATTAGGGCGAATAAATTAAAACCAAGGCGATTGAAGTCGCAAATTTTCGTAAAAAAAAAAAAATTACACTAACTAATGTTATAGATATCAGTGCATATACCTAAATGTTTTATAGTTTGTTTTTTCTTCTATTTTAAAAATAATAACTGCGAATATTAACAAGGCAGCCACACACTGCTCTACTGGCGCCTCTCCTCACGCTTTTCCTCTCTTTTACGTATTAGGCCTTTTACGTATTTAATTGCGATCGCTCTGTCTCTATCTATCTCGCCGTTGGTCACCAAAACACATTGCATGTATTTAATACTCTGGACTAATTTCTTATATATTTAAAATGTTGACATAACTACACTATTGTATTAGGTGCTATCCTGTAAAAATAGTTGTAATGAAATAAATAAATAATAAATAAATAAATAAAATCGTGCTCCAAAATCCGTCAACATCACGAGCAGCGCGCAAGCCGAGGAGCATGACGAGCGGCAGGACAAGTAACGTGGCCTCACTTCGTCTCTGCATACTTCCCTCGCCAGTTTTTTTGTATGAGGCCACAGCATAAGCTTATTAGAAGTCAGTGTGAAGCGTAGTAGAGTGAAACTTCCTCTAAAAAATCGATGTCAATAGTGAATGAAACGCAAGAAGTCTATCGTTATCGTCAGACGACGTCAGATCGCGTGCTGATAAGGAGTCAAGGATATTTCCTTCGAGGTTTGTTCAGTTTTTGTTTTGACTCGAGGCAATAGTACGTGTTTAATCTCGAGGAATGATTTCATCGGGTTTTTGAATGTCGTAAGGAGTGCAGCATGTATCGCCATCGCATTTTAAGGAGAAGTGAGTTCTTATATTTAGCTAAAAACTTTATATTTGGCTTGACTTTTTTTTATGTTGTTCCATTTTCGTTTTAATTTTTAGTTCAAATATTATTTTGGCCCGGGTATGTCTTAAAAGTGCGATCAGAACCACCGGAGGATGAACAGCAGCGTCGTCTTAGTATATGGTGACCGTTATGCGATCCCTGAGCCGCCTGCCAAGCGTGGGGGTTACACCCACGTGGGCGTGGGTTGTTGTTACACTAGTATTTTTTTTTTTGTCCTGTGTATGTCGTTCCTGGTGTGAACAATAAAGAGTTAAACACTGTTTTAGACTTTCTTGGTGGTTTACTATATTACTATTAGTACTTATGGGATATTTACTACGATTTTTATTTTTTTTTAAAACTGTCTACCCGTGAACATGCGCATGCAACTGTGCCAAAATATCGGGAACTCAACAAAAATAAAAATCGTGTTGAATATCCCGTGATTACTAATAATAAAGAGTTATCTATCTATATATCTATGGCAATCACCTCTTTCTAAGGGGAGGCCTTAGTTCACTGGTGGACGTCAAAGTTTTGAGAGAAGCTGGTGTTGCTTATTTAATATTTATTTTTTTATAGCAATTGGACTACACCTTTGTTTGAAATTGTAGAGCATCTTCTCATGCTATAGGCTACGTTTAAAGCAGAGCAACCTTTAGAATGTCTCGATGTAAACTTTAGAACGTTTATTAAGTCGTGGGCCGTAAGGAGCATGTAATGTGTTAGTGTATTAGCAAAACAGCGATTTGTGACATTGAATATTTTCGCATAACAGGTCGTGAGTACAGTTTACCTACCTACCTAGGTAGCTTTATAGGGTTCGTATAGTACCACAAGGAACCCTTATAAGTCCGTCATGACCATCTGGTCTATCTGAATCCTTCTCAGCCTAATAACTTACAAAGTTATATAGATTTACATGCATCAAATTTTGTTTCTTTTTTTATAATTAAGGTAGCTCCCATACATGTATAGAGGGAATGAAAAAACTATTTTTGATCATTATCTAAGGGCGTCGTTGACAGATATGAGTTATGAAGTCTCTTCGGAAGTTATGAGTTTAATTATGGCCCTACACGGTCAGTGCATTTGTCTAAAGTAGTTCCTGTAGTGCGATTGCTTAAGTGTTCTGCGGGCCGAATCAAATGCACCACGGGCCGGACGTAGCCCATACGTGGTTTAGAGCCTGGTAAATCATCGCAATAATTAGTACAGCTCGTGGCACTGTAATCCACAGTTCATCTATCAGATAAGAGACGGTAAGCCAGCTGGTTATCTGTTTTATGTCTATGTACCCACGTGTGTGCCAGCTAATATAATTTTACAAGTAGTTCTGTGAATAGACCTAGCGAGCACAAACTTTTTTGCAAAACCTCAATTCTACAATGTCATTTTTTTTTTGTCGTTATCGATTTTTGATTGGTTTTTATTCGTCTAAAAAAGGTGTAGGTTTGCTGCGGCGCCATTTGCCGGTCGATTTACGGTCTCAGTTCGGAACATTGAGTCGACATAACTCACGACCTTTTATCTTGACAAGCTCTTGACCGATATTCCTCATATTCGAAGTGCTTGTTTAGAGTTAAGCACCAAATGTTTCTACCAAATATTATTAAAATCGGCTGGTAAATGGCGTCCCAGCAAACTTCACCCTATTTGAGGGGTTCAAATAAAAAATCGCCTGCGCCAAAAAAAAATACTAAAAAATTGTAGAATACTAAGTTTACTAAGGAGTTTTGGTGGGAACGTGAAGAATTCATGTCGCGTCATTTTATTATTTTCCAAAACTTGTGTTATTTCGAGTGTTAATGTGTAAAAACAGTGAATTTCTACCCGTTAAGTGTTCGTGTACATGCACGAGTGTTGGTGAATGGTATAATGTCGTGAACCGTGAATTTTCGTGTTGTTTCCAAAACTCCATAGAAGGCTCTAGTAAAGTTTTCACCACTTTACTGGGCCATGAGTTGGACTTGACCGTGACTTGCTTTTGCTCAACTTTGACCGTGACTATGACTTATTTGATAATATCTAACAAAACTTGAGAATATATATGTATACTTGACACTGGCAAATGCATAAGACGTGCGACGCCAAAATCTTCAAAGGAGGAAAAAGAAAAAAAAAAGAAAGTTTACTATGAAAAACATAGGAATACAAAATATATATAAAATATAAATTATACTTACATACTTTCCAATTATATTCTGCGTTACAAATTTGTGTGTAAATTAGACGCTGAATTAACCGAATCCGAAAATGTTAACGTCAACAGTCGTACGTAATGCAAGTACCAGAATAGCTTTATCTTATCCTACTAAGTAGGCACAATATATTAGTGTTAGTACCTATCTTATCTAGACGCGTAGGTCCACGGCATTAGCTGTCATATATCATCATCTGGGCACACATGAATACTCTTGTAAAGTATTCAACGTTCCAAGATTTCTTTTACGCAGAGTGACGAGAACATCGCTCGCCTTAATGCCACTGTTGCCCGTAATCGCTCGTCAGATTGATAATTATAGTAGACTAGCTGCACGCCGCGGTTTCAACCGCGTTGTTTAGTTTAAAAGAAAAAAACAAATCGACCGAGCCATTTTCGAGTTTTTGCGAGACTAACAGCGCACGGCAATTGATTTTTATATTATACTAGCTAATGCCCGCGACTTCGAACGCGATGAAGCTAGGCCTTCGGCCTCGCTCAACTCTTCATACAAACCTTGTCCTGGCAATAACGAACACAACAAAAAAAAACATCAAAATCGGTCCAGTCGTTTTTGAGTTTTAGTGAAACTGAAGAACGAAGATTAATTTTTATATATAGAGAAGATGATAGATAGATTAGATTTTTTCAGGCACATTAATTTCACTGGCGACTTTGCTTTCAATCCGAACCTTAAAAAACGAATGTGAAATAAAAATAAATGTGCCGTTTTAAATCCAAATTCTTGTGGTAAGATTTATGAAAAAAAAACGAATAATTTCAAAGACATTTTAAATAATCTCAATGCGAACTAAACTTTGACATTCTTGGCATCTTTTTATAACATTACATTTGCTTTCTCCTTTCTTGTACGTCATCATTCTCTTTTAACGACGTGAATTGTATTTTGGATGTTAATATGTTACCTATGTTACTCCGGAGGTGAAGAGGAATCCAATGACATCTCTTGGTCAAAATCGGACTCTAAGTCGAACTCGCGCACCGAGGGTTTTTTTTTTCTTCGTCCTTTTAGGACCTTCTTCGCACGGCTTGTGCATTTGCCAGTGTCATGTTTTTCACCGAGGGTGTTCCGTACCAAAGTAACCAAAAAAATATTGTGTTTTCTTCGTGATTCAGTTCGGAATCCTTAGCATGAGCCCGACTCATACTTTACTGAAGGACTGGCAAACTAGACGGCGTAGGTTTAGTTATAACCCTCTATGAAGTTCATTTTAAGCCATTAGGATCCTCTGATATGTGGTATATGCCAGTATTTCTTCTATTTTTTGGTCCCGACCAGAAATATCCATTTCATACATTTTGAAAATAAAATAACCACTGATCGATTCCGTACCCGTAGGGTGTAGGTGTATAATAAGGATTTTTTTATCTTATATTTTGGCTGCAAACGTTGTGTATTTAGCCTGTGTCAATTATTTTAATATTTCGAGTGAAGTCTAATATTTTACAAATAAAATAAGTTCTAGTCATAGTCTAACTCAAGCAAAGTAAGTCACGGTCAAGCCCACGTCATGCCCCAGTAAAGCGGTTGAAACTTTACTAGAGGTTTCTATGGTGTTTTGGAAACAACACGAAGACTCACGTTTCAGCACATTATACTATTCACCAACACTCGTGCACGCTCGCGTACACTTAATGGATAAAAATTCACCATTTATACATATTAACACTCGAAATAACACAAGTTTTGGTAAATAATACAATGACACGACATGACTTCTTCACGTTCCCGCCAAAACACCATTTAATAAGGTTGGTCGTTGAACGCGGCCTGAGTCGATAAGAGTGAATCGTCGGGTTCCTTCTATGCGGTGGTCTATGCCATTACGATATCATACGTGGCATGTGCCAGTATTTCTTCTGCTTTCAGCATTAATTATATTAATAAGAACAAACTATTATCAAGTATATTCGGACGATGATTCTCATAAATAAATTATACAGATTGTGTACAAGTGTATTTAAAGGCTTGTTTAGAATTAATTAAGGAGACGTGTAACGGAAAGGATTGTGATTTATTCAAAGGAATATAATTTCGTGTTTATTTGGCTCAGGAGGAATTCTAATGAGGAATTCGTTTGAACGATTACATTACTCTGAATAAATTATATTCTCTACTCATTATGTTATGCGAAAATGTGTTAATTGTTATACATAGTCGTAGCTCTCTTTTTTTCTATGACTTTATCAAAAGTCTAGAGAAACAACATCGCTTAGACATTCCACAAAGTCTAGGATAGCGTATTAGCACGACCACTCTAATTGGGAGCATGTTAGTTTGTATCTTACATTTTCTTTCAGTCTACACCAAATCCTTAGGCTGTTTACACGCCTCTCTACCCTAAACCAAAAACAAACCTTACATGAACGAAATTGAGACTATATTTAAACGGTCCAAGTGAATTTAAATATTTAAGATTGTCAAAGTAAATATGCCCCGAGTAAATTTCAGAGTGTGCGGTATTTAAAGTGTATTTCAACAGTATCGTTAAAGTAAATGTGATCAAGTGAACTACAATTAATTACTTATGTAAATGGACAGATGGCGGTAATTGCTAACTAATGATTCGAGATTCCTTTCGCATAATTGTTGTCTTCGATGATATTTCGATTACTGTAAAAGAGTAAAAGTCAAGGAATTATACGGAACTAGGCAGGTAAATGCTGTAGTTTAATACCGATATGACAGTTCTCAGCGATGCGTTTTTTTTATTGAGCTTTGACCCTGAAGCTTAATAATAAGCGGTATTCTAACCCCCTAATACTGAAACGTTTGTTAACTTTAACAACCGATTAATTCTAATACTGCCTTTGTCTGGCACTAAGCAAATGACAATGACAGTCAATATCAATAAACTTAATCTGTCGTCAAAGTTAACAAACGTTTCAATATTCGGGGGTAAATCATACTTCACATTAAAATTGGATTATTTATAAAGCGAGAGTAACTCTATCACTATTAATTTTTTAAAGTTTTAACTCACGCTTCACATTGAATAATCTTACTCAAACTAAATATAAACTTAAAAATTGCTACTTACATGCATGCTTATACGCTGCTGGCGCAAGCAAATAAGGAAACAAGCAACTGAAAAAACTTGATAAACATTTATCACAAAATATGAATTGTTATTGTTTTTGCCCGCCTGGTGAAGTAGCGCACCTTTGCCAGCTATTCAACCGCCAAGCAGTAGTGTGCAAGCATTACTATAAGGGCAATGTTTCCAGTAAAATTACTGGGCAAACAGAGATTTAACATCTCAGGGAGACGAGCGCAGTGCGGTACCGCGCAGAGTTTGGAACTGTTGAAGTCCAAAATTTGGAGTGGCATTGAACTGTTATGGGCAAGTGTGATGCTTAACATCAGGTGAGAGAATTGCTCTTCACGTCAACACCAAAAAAATAGGTAAAAGATATAGAATATTCAGATAGAGAAAAGATATAGAATATTCATTATTCTGCATAGTGCCGTAAAATCGGAAAGATGTGACAGTTCTTACAAAATTTTGCAAAGTAACGTATCTACATTTTAATAGACACCTTAACACAAAAATGTAACCGTAACTTCAAGTAGAGCTAATAGAAAAGTAGAGAAGTAAAGTAAATAAACTCAGGGAGCTTTTAACTATAAAACTATTCCACGGTCATACACATAATTCTCACTTAGAACAACTTAATTTGACATTTAGTTTAAATAACATGAACTTGCTGCAGACAATTTGTGCAAGTCGGTAACTTAATAATACGGGCAAATGTTCGTTCTTACTAGCTCAGTTGAACTTAACTTACTGGAGTTAATAAATGAAAATCTCGTTACGGGTGTTTTATTTTTTTTTCAATCGTCATTTACACTTTTTGCCCGTCACCGTCAGTACCATATACAGGGTTATTGGTAAATAACGCAAAACCTCTACAAATAGGCATGTTACCTACATCATACCCTAACAACGTCTGTTCCAAGACTTTTAATAAATCGTAAATTTTCAAAATAAAAACAATGATTTTTAAATAAAGGCTCCAAATGACAATAACATTAAGCGCTTTTAATTGAGATGGAATGGGGTGGCACGGGTTAAGCTTAACTGACATTTGAAAAAAAAAATACAAGGATATTTTTTTCCATACAAACTTTAAAAATTGTTTTTGGTGAATTTATTAAGTTTTGTAAAAAAATCATGTAACAAAAGCTGTTCGGAATGATGTAAGGAATGTGCCCTCAGTGACAGGTTCTGCGTTAGTTACCAATGATATAAGCAAATGACAATCACTTCAATCAGATTAGAAAACGATCAATTGGTGGCGATAATGACGTAAATATTGACAATAGTCTGTCGTTCCTTTCATGTGACTCTACCAGTGAAGGAATTTCCAGAATCAGTTCAGTAGTACCAGATATTAGTTCCAATAAACAAACAAACATATAGATAAGTATTTAATTTTGGTATGGATCCCTTTTCTTTTAAATAAAAAATGGGATTAGACAGGAATTTAAAAAATTAAATTAATTTCAATTGATCCCATTTGGGACAGCATGGAATACACCAACAAAGATGAACAGTAAAGCATAGACGATGTATTATTTAATACTCAATACATATATTGCAAACATTTTGATAATTACATGAAGCTGATAGTTACCATATCTATTATGTGCTGTTATTAATGTCTTGTATATTTTATTTTATAAACACTGTTTTAGACTTTCGTGGTGGTTTACAACATTACTATTAGTACTCATAATAACCGTGGTAAAAATCCCGTTATCACGGTTATTATTTTTGTTGTGTTTTATCTTCCACCCGCATCTTCAGTCTACCCGTGAACACGGCGCATGCAACTGTGCCGAAATATCGGGAACTCAACAAAAATAATAACCGTGGTAAATATCCCGTGAGTACTAATAGTAAAGCACCATATTATAATATGGTACGTAATTAACAAAAAAAAAAACAAAGTAGTTGTATAAATTTGGTGTGAAAAAAGTTATCGTCGTATTTTTTGATGCAAATCCAGCTCCTAAGCTTTACCCAAAACGTTTATTTTGGGGAAAAAATATCACAGAAAGCTCAAACACAGGGAAGCTGCCTTTGGTTAGTTACCAATGACCCTGTAATAGTTAGTTTTGATGAGAATGGATTCGATTCTGTCGTAACACCCCTAGACTCATCTCACAGTGCTAAAATTAACTGCATCTCTTTTAATATTAATATGTGAAACATAAGCACGATTTCTGTAAATCGATTTATTTCCTAGCTCAATCTGATATATAAATAATAAATTAACATAAAATGTCTAAAAAGATTCTAATTCAGCACTATATTGTCACCCATCACGTTTCGTCGTGTACGCACTTATTAGTAAAAACTGTATACTAAGTACAAACATGTAAATATTTGTTGAATATACGCACGATGGCATTATAACTCGATGTGGTTAATAACTACCAGTTCATGAGGCTGATTTACACGTAGTTAACTAAAATTGAACCTTAATTCATGGCTGTAAAAAGTCAATTTAAAAAGTTAAGAAAATGTAAGTAGAGTCTTGGCGGGAACGTGACGAAGTCATGTCGCTTCATTGTATTATTTTCCAAAACTTGTGCATTTGTATGTGTAAAAACGGTGAATTTTACCCGTTAAGGTGCTTCGTTTGAGTCCGCTAGGTAGGTAGGCGCCAAGAGATGGCGCTGTCGTTGAAAACTCAATTGAGGTAATCTGCCCCAGTTTTAATTCACTTTGCGACCTCTTACTATTGTTATAAACACATCTCAAAAATAATAGAGCCCATTAATAGCTGCACTCGACTGAAAATTCAAATAATCTTCAACGCCTGTATGCACGCATGAACATTACGCACACATGCGAATTCAAAACGGTTACAAGCAAATACGAAATTTCGTTGCTCTGAATATCGTCTCGGTGGCCGAAGTCATCAGTTTGATTAGGTAGCGCTCGTGAGGTTCCGGGTTCGAACCCCTAAAATTAGGTAGTATTATTTTTTATAATTTAATTTCGAGAATACTATTTATTTTAATTTTTGCTGTGGGTTTCTTGACAAACAAACTTATTCAAAATTAGTAACGAAACTTATAAAAGTATATATCTACATAAACCTAATATTGACACACAAATATTTAAAATGCGAAAGTTCGTGTGTAAGTGTGTAAGCATGTAAGTTTATGTTTTTTGTTATTTGGTGACGAGACGAGCAAGTCACTCAGCTGATGTTAAGCTTCACGCTTGCTCATAACAGTTCAGTGCCACCCAGAATTTTGAACCTCAACAGTTCAAAACCATGCGCGGCAATGCACTGCGCTCATTACTCTGAGATATTAGATGTTAAATCTCTGTGCCCAATAATTACGCTGGAAACATTGCCCTTCAATCCGGAACACAGTGATGTTTTGCACACTACTGCTTGACGATTGAATAACTGGGTCCCTGGAATAACCCCATATCGGGGGTTCTAAAGGCACCGAGTCTGGTACCTTCCGAACAAATTTTCCACTTTTTTTCGGTTTTTTTCAAATTAATTTCGAATTTTACATACCTAATACCTAATGAAATGACCTAATGAAATATGCAATACCCAAAAATGTTGTGTTTTCCGCGTCGATAGACATTATTCTGCGACTAAAAATATGGATTTTAGACCCGGGATAGATTAATTTAGTCCATAGTAGGTACTGTTGTTTGTTATTTGTTATTTTGTGTGTACACAACACACAAAACTAACTAATAGGTAGGTACGTAGGTAGGTAGGTTTGTTGCTTGGTTGGTGGCTAGGTAGGTATTATTAGTATAATATGCATATTTTGATCGCGCAGCACGAAATATTCAAGATTTTCATATACCTCTATCTACCACCTTACCACCTACCTATATAGGTACCATACCTATATAGGCACCTTTTACAAAAAATCTATTATTTCACTAAGAAGGAAGTTTTTCAGAATTTTTTCAATATTTTTCCCGGGATCAGTGAGCGTGCGCGCAACGAGATCATACATAAAAATGCATTCATCATCATTATTGAGGTGAATTTTTTTCCCGAAATTTTGCATTATTTTTCCTGGCAGCACTGATGGAGCGCGCACCGAGCCCCATACTCAGAAATGCTGAATTCCAACAAATTTTAGATATGGGGTTATTAGTTAGTCACACCAAAATGCGAAAGTTTGTGTGTATGTAAGTAGGTATGTTAGTATGTAAGTGTGTTTGTTCCCGTTCAAATCTGTAACAGCTGCACGGATTCTAATGCAATTTGGTATGGAGGTAGCCAAATTTAGGTATGGTAGCCTCCATTCCAAATCTCATCCAAATCCGTTCAGCCGTTACAGAGTTTATACCGCGGGTGAAACCGCGGGGCGTGGGTAATGGGTAAGAAATCTCGGTACGATATGGAACAGGCTGATGATGATGATGATGAATTTTAAATCTATGACCGAATCACATGCGAATTCAAAACGGTTACAAGCAAATACGAAATTGAGTACCCGATTTTCGGCATTCCACCTATCAGATCGACTGGCCGAGCGGTCGAGTGGACGGATTTTCATTATGCTTCGTTTTGTAGTGTGTATCAATGAGACGAAGGTCCCCGGATCGAATCCTCATTTGAAAATTACTGTTTTTGTAGATTTTTGTTCCTTTTGTGCTATTTTTTTACAGAATAAGTTATCAAACAACACAACAAACACCACACACAAAAATAACTAACTAACTAATAGGTAGGTACGTAGGTAGGTAGGTTTGTTGCTTGGTTGGTGGCTAGGTAGGTATTATTAGTATAATGTGCATATTTTGATCGCGCAGCACGAAATATTCAAGATTTTCATATACCTCTATCTACCACCTTACCACCTACCTATATAGGTACCATACCTATATAGGCACCTTTTACAAAAAATCTATTATTTCACTAAGAAGGAAGTTTTTCAGAATTTTTTCAATATTTTTCCCGGGATCAGTGAGCGTGCGCGCAACGAGATCATACATAAAAATGCATTCATCATCATTATTGAGGTGAATTTTTTTCCCGAAATTTTGCATTATTTTTCCTGGCAGCACTGATGGAGCGCGCACCGAGCCCCATACTCAGAAATGCTGAATTCCAACAAATTTTAGATATGGGGTTATTAGTTAGTCACACCAAAATGCGAAAGTTTGTGTGTATGTAAGTAGGTATGTTAGTATGTAAGTGTGTTTGTTCCCGTTCAAATCTGTAACAGCTGCACGGATTCTAATGCAATTTGGTATGGAGGTAGCCAAATTTAGGTATGGTAGCCTCCATACCAAATCTCATCCAAATCCGTTCAGCCGTTACAGAGTTTATACCGCGGGTGAAACCGCGGGGCGTGGGTAATGGGTAAGAAATCTCGGTACGATATGGAACAGGCTGATGATGATGATGATGAATTTTAAATCTATGACCGAATCACATGCGAATTCAAAACGGTTACAAGCAAATACGAAATTGAGTACCCGATTTTCGGCATTCCACCTATCAGATCGACTGGCCGAGCGGTCGAGTGGACGGATTTTCATTATGCTTCGTTTTGTAGTGTGTATCAATGAGACGAAGGTCCCCGGATCGAATCCTCATTTGAAAATTACTGTTTTTGTAGATTTTTGTTCCTTTTGTGCTATTTTTTTACAGAATAAGTTATCAAACAACACAACAAACACCACACACAAAACTAACTAACTAACTAATAGGTAGGTAGGTAGGTAGGTAGGTAGGTTGGTTGGTTGGTTGGTAGGTAGGTAGGTATTATTAGTATTATGTACATATTTCAATCGCGCAGCATGAAATATCCAAGATTTTCATATACCTCTATCTACCACCTTACCACCTACCTATATCGGTTCCTATACCTATATAGGCACCTTTTACAAAAAAACTATTATTTCACTAAGAAGGAAGTTTTTCAGAATTTTTTCATTTAGGTTATTAGTTAGTCACACCAAAAATAAATATTATAAAGAGGACAGATTTGACTGCCCGTTTGCCCGCATTGAATAGGCTCCGAAACCACTGAATCGACCCGAAAAATCCCCCCGCTGCTGGGCAGCCTTTCAGCCCTCCTTACACTTCCTTCTTTTCTGCAACTTGACGCAAATAGAAGGGTTCTGCGTGTGCATTATAATTTTCATTCCCTCGTCAAACACCCGTGCGAAGCTGGTGCGGGCTGTAAAGGATTCAAACAGACAGACGGACAGACAGACAGACAGACGGACATGACAAACTTATAAGGGTTCCTTGTAGTACTACGGAACCCTAAAAATGTATAAATGGTTACCTATGTCAAAGTCCTCAAAATATATATTTCGCGAGGCTGCGCGGGCCGCGAGCGGCCCGCGGGGCGGTCCTGCAGTTGGGTATGGCTGGATCGTTTAGGTCGACTTGTAAAGTTAAAAAAAAAGGAGGAGCATGATGAAAGCGGGTAAGAAACCTCCATACGGTAGCAATTTGGCTAATGATGATGATGATTATGGTTAAAATCTATGACCGATAATGAACGTCGCAGTTTGACGGGTAGAAATCCCCCCATCACCATGAAAATGGGCAAGAAGTCTCGATACGTTAGGAAGCGTGCTGATCATGATGATGATGAATTTTAAATCTATGACCGCAAATGAAAATCGCAGTTGGAAGGGTAGAAATTTCCCCCATTGCTATGAAAAATGGGTAAGAAATCTCGGTACGATAGGAAACAGGCTGATGATGATGATGATGATGATCCTTAAAATCTATGACCGTACATGAAAATCGCAGTTGGAAGGGTAGAAATCCCCCCATCGCCATGAAAATGGGCAAGAAGTCTCGAATTATATTTTTTATTTATAAATTAGGTAGGTAGGCACTTACGAAACACCTTCGCCATGATAATATTTCAGCCGAGCACGAACACGTTTCGTGCTCATTTTTGGCCAGAATATTGATGGCGTCTATAGCGCAACGATGATGTCTGCTGCATTCTATTATAATTATGTACGTTATTATTAGGTTACTAGCAGCCCGCCCCGGCTTCGCACGGGCACCCAACAAAAAAATAAAAACCATAATACACACACGAAAACCCCTCCACCCGCGTCAAGTCACAAAAAAAAAAAAAATATTAAGAAAGCCGAAAAGCCACCCAACAGCGAAACAATTTTTCAAATCCGTTCAGCAGTTTCGGAGCCCATTCAATGCAAACAAACAAACAAACAAAGAATCAAATCTTTCCTCTTTATAATATTGGTATAGATAGATTATTCTATCATCATCAATAGTTGTCGCAACGCACGCGACGTAAAGGATATTTTAGGTATTTTTTTTACATCTTGGGTTACATTATTCGAGTTTTAGTAAGGATCCCAATTTTTTTTTAAATAAAATATAGTATAGTATAGGGATAGTGTAGCTTCCCAACAGTGAAAGAATTTCCCAAATCGGTTCAGCAGTTTCGGAGCCCATTCAATGCACACAAACAAACAATCAAATCTTTCCTCTTTATTATATTGGTATAGACTATTCTTTCATCATGAATAGTTTTCGCAGTGCACGCGAAATACATCATCTTGGGTTACATTATTGGAGTTTTAGTAAGGATCCCTAATTTTTTTGAAAATATAATATAACCTATGTCACCCGGGGATAGTGAAGCTTCCCAACAGCGAAAGAATTTTTCAAATCGGTTCAGCAGTTTTGGAGCCCATTCAAACAAACAAACAATGAAATAAATAAACAATCAAATCTTTCCTCTTTATAATATTGGTATAGATAGATTAGGTAACCAAATCAAACACTGCACTGCACACCGATACCGAATCTCGCAACGTCGCAATTATCGAAGACCGCGCGCGGACTAAGCCGCGAGGCAAGAATACCTAGTCTCGCTCACACACGCTCCGACAAGCTGGCAACGTCGCGTAAACCGCGTGACGCGCGCGCGGCACAACCAGTGTACACGATTTTTGCAAGACGCACGCACACATCAATATTTCACGCACACCATGATCGCATGATTCGCATGTAAAGAACACACCACTACAATCGTAAAATTTGTCGTAATTATTGGGTTGAAAGATGGTATTTCCTAGCCATGAACATTTTAAATTATCGACTTTGCGATACTTAGAGGCCAAATTAGACCTATGTTAAGTCATGCCCAGTTCAAAATCGTAGTAGGACGCCTAAAAAGGCATCGACAGTTTTGTATGAAAGTCGTTTATCCTTAAGTGTTCGTGAACATGCACGAGTGTTGGAGAATTTTCGCGTTGTTTCCAAAACTCCATAGAAGGCTCTAGTAAAGTTTTCACCACTTTACTGGGGCATGACTTGGACTTGACCGTGACTTGCTTTTCTCGCCTTTGACCGTGACTATGACTTGTTTGATAATATCTAACAAAACTTGAAAATATATATGTATGCTTGACACTGGCAAATGCATAAGACGTCCGACGCCAAAATCCTCTTAAAAGGAAAGAGAAAAAAAAAAGATAAAGGATCACTGATCGTATCGAGATAAAGCTAAAATCGCAAGATCGTCTTTTTTTAACATTAAAATTATATTACATATTAACATTTTTTTTTTTTTAAATTATAAAATTATCCAAAACGGTACGGTCCTTGTAAATTGCGTACGCATAAATAAGGGCCGGTCCTTCGTTAATCCTAATTAATAGCTGATAAAAATATATTTGATGGATACCTATCCCTTATGAAATTTTATTGCGTATAGTATTTTATCTTTGTAATAACCTATGAGATTCTAATATTGGCTTAATAAAATAGCCGGATTAGTTCAAGTTATATACTGATTATATTATATGATTATTCACTTAAATAATTTAGGAATTCATTAATTTTTTTGATTTTAGGATAGAGGTAATTAAACAGGGTCATTTTAAATAAAAATTGTTTCAGCAATTGTATATTGTGTATTGTTATTTATACACGATAAATAACAATAGAAATCAATAATAACAAATTAACCTAAAATATCTTCCTGGCTGCTTCCCCACGTCATATTTTAGGAACATTTGCTTCACGATTTTCATAAATACAATATATTCTACAAAAAAATAATGGTAAGGTTTTTTTCGTTATATTTTGGTGCTAATTTCAGCTCCTAAGCTTAGGCTGGGCCTTCGTTTTCCTTCTCATATAAACCAGACTTACGCTACGATTACGATTTACGTGACGCTTAACATCAGGCGAGCGACTTGCTCGTCTCGTCATATAATACCATTAAAAAAAAGGTAACAACATCAATATCTAACTTTTCTATGGTAAGTGGTTTTTTTTTTTGCCATTGGTGGCAAACAAGCAGATGGGCCACCAGATGGTAAGCGATCACCGTCGCCTATGGATACCTGTAACACCAGGGGCATCACAGATACTTTGCCAACCTTTAAAGACTCCATTAACAGCCTTTTTGAAGAACCCCATGTTGTAGTTATTTAGAAATACCGCAGGTGCAGCTTATATGCCTAATTACCGATAAACAAAGCATCGCCGGACGCCCACCAACTGACTTGGCTCGGCGATATTTTAAAAACGCGTGTCGAACCTGAATAAGATTTGCTTAGGGAGAACCCGCCCGGAAATCGAACTCCTTACGAGACAGACGCGCTAACAACTAAGCCAAGAGTTCAACCTGTAGCAACATTTACTACACGTTATATAGCTCACATTCAAGTTACAAGCACATTTCGGAACGCCCAGCCGTGAGTTTATTGCACGTCACTCCAACAGTATACCTTGGCCACTTAATAAAGCCTTACAGCGCGAAATACCTTAATTAAAAGAACGTGTGATGTTTTTTTATACGTCTTCGGCATGATTTTTCGGGATTTTTCTTCGTCATCATCAGCCAAAAGTCTTACACTGAACGACAACTTATTTTTTTCAGTTTTCATATGGGCCAAAAAACTTTTTTTTTTTCTGTTTCGTCAAATTAAAAGACAACAAAACGAACATTTGTTTAGTGTATTCTAATCCAGAATCATTCGCTCTTCATCTTTTTTTTTCTTTTTTATGATTCGATAAATTATTATATTAATGACGAGTCGCTCACCCGAAGTCACCCGTTGATAATTAAGAGCCACGCATTGCTCATAACAGTTTAGCCAAAGTCAGTTTGCCACTCAGAATTTTTAACTTTAACAGTTCAAAATCATGCGCGGCAATGCACTGCGTTCATCACGCTGTGATATTAGATGTTAAATCTCTTCGTGAACAGCCATATCGCTGGGAAAATTCAATCCGGAACAAAGTAATGTTTGCACACTACTGCTTGGCGGTGGAATAACTAGCAAAGTTATATAGATAAACTCTTTATTGTTCACACCAGATTATACATAGCAGGACAGAAAATAATAATAATATTAAACTAGTGTAACAACTGGCGGCCTTATCGCTGAAAGGCTATTTTCCAGACAACCTTAGGATGGAGGGGATCATTCATATGAATGAATGAATATGATTTATTGTCATACAGTCAAATACAAAAAAATAAAAAAGGTAAGAATACTTCCATTATGGACTCGTCAACTTTCTATAATTTTTAACAACATTATTTATATCATTTAATATCATAGATGTGTACAATAATGGAGACTATGTACACCCCAAAGCTGTGGTAATTCCCCAAGCAGACTCTGCAAAAAGAGTCCTACTACAAAAACAACTAGTTCTTTATATAATACTAGCTTCTGCCCGCAGCTTCGCCCGCGGTTAATAATTATACTTATCACGCAGAAACTATATATACTATATACTTTACCGAGATAAAAATAGCTTATGTGTTAAATTATGTCATAAGCTACCTCGAAACCAAATTTTCATCAAAACATGCACAGCCGTTACAAAGTTAAGGAGAAACAAACATACTATTACCAAAATTTTAAATATATTTTTTTATGCTAACGGGAGCTGATTTTGTAAAAACTGTGATACCCGTATCCTTTTATTTTTCCTGTAGAGTATCCATACCAAGTTTGGTATTAGTCGAACCAGTGAAAAAAAAAGTTTCATACAAACTTTAAAACCCCACTTCACCCCTTTAGAGGTTGATTTTCGAAAAATCCTTTCTTAATGTGCGTTTACACCCCTCAATAAACATACCCTCGAAATTTCAAATCTCTAAATCCAGCGGTTTAGGCTGCACGTTGTCTATAGGTCAGTCAGTCAGTCAGGACAATGCCTTTTATAGATATAGATAAGCTCCCTACAACAACCTAAAGCATAAATCCTAAAAATTATCCGCAAGACTTTCACTAAGATATTTATAAAAATAAATAAGATTCCATTTTATTACATCCTTTCATATTTCCACTCGAAACGACGATTCCATACTATTTAGGCCATAAAACCACCATTAACGTCACATAGTGGAAATTACGCTTCTTACCATACAAAGCCATAAAACGACCAATAAAATAACAAGAAACTTGAAAGGAAATGTGAGTTATTTTGCAATAACCATGTGGATGAAATCAACTAGAAGATATGCTCACATTCTTACAAATGGTTATCTTTTTTTTTTACCGGACTATGTGAGACGGAGGGTTATGATTTTCACCGCTATGTATCTTCATCATCTGTTCCCTCACAACTTCTAAACTACTTATCATAATTTGACAAATGAGGTATCGTTTTTTTTTTTTCTTTCCTCCTAAGAGGATTTTGGCGTCGCACTTCTTATGCATTTGCCAGTGTCAAGTATACATACATATTCTCAAGTTTTGTTAGATTTCAAACAAGTCATAGTCACGGTCAAAGTCGAGCCCCGCAAGTCACGGTCAAGTCCAAGTCATGCCCCAGTAAAGTGGTGAAAACTTTACTAGAGCCTTCTATGGAGTTTTGGAAACAACATGAAAATTCATGTTTCACAACATTATACCATTCACCAACACTCGTGCATGTTCACGAACACTTAACGGGTAGAAATTCACCGTTTTTAAATATTAACACTCGAAATAACACAAGTTTTGGAAAATAATAAAATGACGCGACATGAATTCTTCACGTTCCCGCCAAAACTCCGAGGTATCGTTGGAAGCGTCTTCATCGTTCGCTGGTTGTAGGCTACTAGTTGTTACCCGCGACTTCGTTCGCGTGGACATAATAAAGTATCATATGTCCGTCTTCGTAATGTACTGTAACTCCTAATCAAAATTTATAAAGACCCGTTCAGCCGTTTAGCCGTGATAACGCGACATACATCCAGACAGAGGGACAAAGTTACTTCCTATAGTTCGCTAGATGTCGTTGATCTATTTTGTGCATTTTGGATGTTTTGTATGGACTGATAGTTGTAATGTTCTGAAGTCCTGAATCGCGCAAGCGAAGTATTTTCCTCGAAGCTTTATTGCTCCTGATACGACTGCGGCTATATCCCTCTAGTATTAGGATAGGATTAGGATGTGACGTTATATTAAATTGAGTATGGCGCCCCCTAGAGGACAAAGTCATGGACAAAAAAATATGTCTTATTAATGCTGGTAAACGAGGCATTGGTGGACCTCCAGCTCGTTGGGATGACGATATTGTGAATATCGCGGATCGAACCTGGATGGCACAGGACCGGGATGAGTGGCGTACAAGAAGAGAGGCCTATGCTCAGCAGTGGGCGATTACGGGCTGAAAATGATGATGATGATAAATGCCGTGTTGGGTATCAAAGCACATTTCAAAAATATATATGTATATTTATACGTGGCTAGCGACTTTGCACCCGATAAAACTAAAGCGCACGTAAGGACGTATAGTCGGGTTTTAGTTTTTTGACCTATATCTTGTTTTCTTCTACGGACTAGGTTTCTTTTATAAATTCTGTTTTTCAATTATTCAAACAGCCGGCCGGAAATCGAACCCGAGACCTCCATCTCGTAATACAGACGCGTACTAACAAATCCAGGAGGGTCGTAAAAATTCTAGAATGAGGCGTTTTCCAAAAAAAAAGAAATCCTGGTTATAAAAGTACCCAATAGATGGCGTTAGATGTACCTTGAGTTTTTCTGTCACTGTCAAGACATGAAAGACAAAAATATGTACGTGTGCCTTTTTTGGCTCGACATGTGTATTTAGACAATTTCAAGTAACGTAACTATGTATTTGACTTCATTTGAAATATTACAATAGTTGACACTGGCTAAATACACCACGTGTGGAGCCAAAATTTACGATTTAAAAAATAAACATAATATATTTCGACAGAAATGACAATGACAGGTAAAACGATAGGTCTGTTACGCCATCTAGTAAGTATTTTAGAACAACTTATTTTTTTTTGGAAAACGCCTCATTTTCCCTTAAACAATACCCGCCAGCTTAGTTTTTTACTCGTATGAATAAAACACCGGATCGTTCGTTAAATTCTATTTCTGCAATATTTTTTCTTATTTTCCCATATTTATCGAACCATAAAAAAACTAAAAAAGAAACGAGAAGCAATGAAAACTTCACCCGTGAACGACTTCGGAAGTTCAAGAGTTCCGTCCAAATCGCATCGTTCGGGTAATGAGTTCCAGCTATTTTAGACAAAGTTGTACAGAACACAAGTACGTGACAATAACTTTGCCGATTAGGATCGATACGGGAGTTTGTGAACTCATGAAGTGTTTTTGGACTGAAGTAGAAACTTTTTCTCTCGTATCAGTCATAGTCTAAGTCAAGTAAATTATGCCACGGTCAAGTCATATTCATGCCACAGTTCAAGTTGTTGAGACGTTATTAGAGGTTTCTATGGAATTTTGGAAACAACGCGAATGCGATTATTTTTTTTTTTTTTCGTGGTAAAAAGTAGCATATGTGTTAATCCAGGGAATAAGCTACCACCAAACCAAATTCCATACAAATCCATTCAGCCGTTACAGAGTTGATTTGTAGATCTGGTTCGTATATAATTAGGATCTTTTGGAAATTACTTCTCCGCATATTCGTTTAACTATGCAGAGACAGCTTTCAGGGTTTGCAAGCTAAAGTGGTGAAGTGGGCAGGCTGCATCGCTCGAAAAACTGGTAACCAATTGGAAGAAAGGTTCTTGAGTGGCGACCACAAACCAGAAGACGCAGCATAGGTAGGCCTTCCAATAGGTGGACCGACAACATTGTGTAAGTCGCGGGTAACCGGTGGATGCAAATGGCAGAATTCGTTCAGTATAGCACTATAAGCGGAGGGATTTTGTTCTGTTGTGTGGTCGCTGATAACGATGATAGTCATTCAACGTATTGACAACAGAATTCCCCCTAATAAATAGGGTATTGATATACTGTTTAAAATGTCAGACAAAGATATAAAATATGAAAAATAAATGTAATATTAGAAACACTTCGCAACATTATAAATCGTAAGATAAAACTTTTATCATAATATTCTAAGGCGTCGTAAAGACAAAGTTTGGAGCTTTATTTCTATGGCACACAATAAATATCCGATTTCCTTAAATTTAAAATATATATATATATATCAACAGATTCGTGCAAGTTCACATTTAACGAAGTTAATGTAAAAGTAATTATGTATCATGATAATGAGCCTGGTGCTAGACTTTTTACCGTACATTTAAGTCTATTAATAGTTTGTTTTCACTAATACTTTAGTATACTTCATGGATTTAAATATAATCAAAATCAAACTATGTTTTTAAAACACTTACAGAGGCGTTGCTAACCTGAAGAAGTTATTCACACAATATTGGCGTATACAATATTTTAGACTATCTAGTTTGTACGTATTTTATTATTAAGTTAAATAAATATTAAATGAAATATTAAATTTATTACTAATTAATAATTAATTATCTATTTATAATTAATATATATGTATTATGTATTCAATGCGACACTTCGGCCAGCATTTTGGGCTCGATGCCTGCTCGTAGCAGTTTAGTAAATTAGTGTTAGTTTTATTTGTATATATATTTATAATTTATTTTTACTTAGGGCTTAGTTCAATTTATTTATTATTTAATGGTATTTAAGTTATGAAAATAAAAACAGACTACTTATTTAAAAAAAAAATGTATTGTATGGAGCATGTTAAAAATCGGAGTTTGACATACTGATGAGTATGTTGAGCTTAGTAAACTAATTCCATGGTATCTTGTATGGTGTATTTGACTGTTGCTCTTTGAATTAACGATTCTGAGTATTAAATTTCTTCTTACCTTGAAATCGAAATTATATTGATTTTCAACATTTAATTACCGCCTTAAAACGTTTATATCGCCGTTACATTGCAACACATCATACTCGAACAGACTATCTTATATATACAGTAGCCAAATCATGAAACAAATTTTTTTCTTGTGTCAATTTGCTCAGAAAATGCAAAATGCGATGGTGACTCCTCCGCTCCACTTTAGAAAAATGTTTGTCTGAGTGTATTTATTGCTCAAACGAGGCTAGGTTTAATAGCAGCCGGTGTTGCCATAAAACCTGTCCAGGTGGGTACTATTAATCACTAAAACGTTATCTCCGCTTACGAAATGATTTATTTTATCCGCTATCAAGCTGGCAATATTGTGCTGATCGGTTTTATCGATGGCCAATGAGGTATAATGGTTGGATCGATTAGAATCGAACTCAGGTTGAATAATCGTTACAAGAAATGGTACGGTCAGTTTTGAATTCCTGATATATCACACTAATATTATAAATGTGAAAGTTTGTGCGTAAATATGTAAGTGTGTTTGTTCCCGTTCAATTCTGTAACTGCCGAACAGATTTGAATGAAATTTGGTATGGAGGTAGCTTATACCATGTATGAATACATAGGCTACTTTTATCGAGGAAAAATATTCGGCTTCTGTAGAATAGCGGGTGAAACCGCGGGGCGCAGCTAGTAGTATATACACGAAGTTGTTTTTGCTGCATATTATTTTTTGACAGTACATTTCTACAGTAACGCTGCAGTTTTGCCCACTTGAAGGCCTCTGACCACCGGCCTTATTATGTTACTTCTCTTGTAATGGTCTTGGCTTTAAGCCTGAAGGCAAGACACCAGCCTGAGCTTCGTGAAACCCAGTCTGGGCTTCTTGAAAGCGAAGACCCTTACCAGACAAGTTACGTAATAAGGCGCAGGGCTGCCATATGAAAATTTACAAAATTACCGAAATTACAATACTATCCTCAACCTATTCAGTTTGACATTCAGTAATGATAGTACTGACCTTTAACCAACCTGACCAACCTTTAATGAGTCGTTTATGTATACTGGTTAGACGTTTCTAATGGTTTTAGAATATTATTTTTGTCGGTTTTTATTTAACTTTGATTTCAATATTATTTCTAGATATATGACATATTATTTTATGCTCTATTATGTTTATGACCATAATTATTAATATATTCCGGTCGACATAAAAGTACTATGATGTGATTACTTGGCAAAGCCAGCTCAGCTAACTTTGGTCTTGTAAACTAAGAGACAAATATTTTGTATAAAAAATATTTTACATTTGAAAAATTTTGTGTAATATTTTTATTTTTTTGATGCGCTTTGGTTGTTTAAAAATATTTTATATTTTGATGGGCCATGATTTTAACGTGATTTTGTGGTCAGTAGGCACATGAGTAAATAAAAAACATCATCATCATTTTGACATTTTGCTAAAGTAGCTATTCCAGAGTAGTAATATGAAATGATCTCTTTGTAATATTCTTTTCCTGATTTAAATCAAGTTTTACCCTTGTCAACGGCCCCAAAATTAAGTTTCCTGATTAAACTTTTCTAAAATGTCTAAAGTAACTCCAAAATTATCCCTTGGGCGCATAGATATAATTAATAATTTTATTTTAATTTTACAATTACACGTTATTTAGAATAATTAGACCCTTGCTAAGTCCAATTTCAGTTAAATGCTTTATCCAACGCGGAAAGGGTGGAATGGCCCTAAGCACCAACTTTGTTATCTAATTATGAATTTGGCTTACCCAAATGAGAAAGGGTCTGAGGAGCAAAATGTCCAAAGAGTGTTAAGTCCAAGATGTAACGTGGGTATGCCTGGGCAGATCACGATAAACCGGCATTTCATGCTTTGGTATTTGTTAATAAGTTTTTGTTGTGTTTAACTCTCGAGCTTTTTTCTAAGGTGGCACATTTCTAAATATATATTATGCGTAAACGATAATTACGATACCGACGACCTTTAGAAAAAGTTCTTCGCAATGATGAAGTATAATAACCCCTTAGTTATATAACAGGGTTTTTGTTACATGTGGTATAATTATGAGTATAATATTATGAAATAAAATAAAGATAGGGGAAATAACCTAATGTAAAATGTGATTACCTGTTGGGAATAAAGGCTCTTTTTTTTTTTTTATGTCTCCACCTATCGACTCGGCTTGACCGATTTTGGGTTGTGAGGTATTGTTAGATTCGTCTTTATACTCGGAGTATTATGACTATGTCGTGGGCTAATCGTTGAACTAGGCCGATCGAGATCTGCCTGGGCAGATCACGATACGCCGGCATTTCATGATTTAGCCGATTATTTCATGATGTGCCCAGTATAAAGTTGGGCAGATCGATGAGAGGAACCTATAAGTCGATTTGCCCTTCTAGTCACTAGGCCTTGTGGTGTTGTTTGCGTTCTGTCAGCTGTGTGTTTACGTGCAACAAAGATGGCGGCGTCACAACAAATCGTAACCCTACATACTATATCCGAGTGTGGTTCGGTAAATCTTTATTATATAAACTTCATTTCATCTGCTCGTACTTTGGTCACCCTACAGAATCGATTTGCCAAAGCATGGCCGGGCAAATCGGCAAACGTTATGCTTTGAACGATATGGCGGTGATTAGACAGGCAAATCGAGAAATGCCGGCTTATCGTAATCTGTCCAGGCAGATCTCGATCGGCCCAGTTCGACGATTAGCCCACGACAGCTACATTACGTCTTGGACTTAACACTCTTAGGACAATTTGCTCCTCAGACCCTTTTCTCATTTTGCGCTTTTGACATTATTTACTACACGCATTTTGCAGCCGGACATTTTTTGTAATTATAATACTTATCGTGGCTATAGGTTACGTGCTTATGTGAATTCCGATCGCACGCCAAGCGAGCCTTGCCTACATCGTGCGCGTAATAGGCAATAATATGTAAAATTAGCACAAGGCTGAGAGTTATCGCACTGAGATGTCACTTCATACTGTTGGTATGAGCACTCTATTTACTATGTGATTCGTGGGAGGACTGAAGGTATCAAATGGCAACTGTCCTCCCATGGATCTGTGACCGAGGTCATATTTTTAATTTTATTCTTTCTGTAATCATTTAGTATAAAAACCTGTAACATGAAAAATCTAAGTAAAGTAATATTGATAAAATAAATTGATACTGTTATTTTAATTTTAATGTTATCGAGAACTAATTGTCTGGATAAACCTATTAATTATAGGTTTAAAGGGAACAGTGAACAACTTATTGTAATTTTCTGTATTAATAAATAAATTTAAAAAAATCTACATATACAGTAGGATATTATATGTATATGTACTAGCTTGCTCGCACGGCTTTGCTCGCGTAGGCTACAGTATAAAACACCCTTTTACATCTGTTTAGGGGTTGATTTTCGAAATACCTATGTATGGTGTTCAAATTTTACATCTTTATCATAAGCGTCTTGGTCTGTGTATTGATTCATAGAAAAGGGCTTGTTCTTTTATATATGTACCTATATGTACCTATATGCTAGGTTATTTGACAGCTCCAGAGAACTCGGTTACCTATTCACGCCACGTTTGAGAAGTAAATTAAAAGACAGCCACTCAGATATAAATTAAGTCTAAATAATGAGTAAGTACCCATATCGGTTAAACAACCAAGTAGCTACTATACACATCAAAAGTCACGACTGCCCTCGTGGTCTCGAAGTGATAAGACGACGACATGACGTCACCCGATAACGCAGTCGGTGACTGCCAGACAAGTGAAACGCTATCGGCGAATACGTCATTTGGAAACGTACGGAATAGTAGCGGATTTGGCGTCACAACCGGATGTTGTGTAACTATGGCGAGGTTGAATAGGAAACAAGCTAATGTCGCGTCATTTTATAATTTTCCAAAATTTGTTATTTCGAATGTTAATATGTAAAAACGGTGAATTTTTATCCGTTAAGTGTTCGTAAACATGCACGAGTGTTGGTGAATGGTATAATGGCGTGAAACGTGAATTTTCGTGTTGTTTCCAAAACTCCATAGAAGGTTCTAGTAAAGTTTTCACCACTTTACTGGGGCATGACTTGGACTTGACCGTGACTTGCTTTGCTCACCTTTGACTGTGACTATGACTTGTTTGATAATATTTAACAAAACTTGAAAATATATAAGTATACTTGACACTGGCAAATGCATAAGACGTGCGACGCCAAAATCCTCTTAGGAGGAAAGTAGAAAAAAAGCTAATGTCGATCCCTCGATCCACCATTTTTTCGAAGCATCTTTTTTCTTGCTAGCTCTGTACTCATGTCAGTATGTTTATTTTAAATCTCTCGACAAATTTTACATCTCGAATCAACAAATTAGTTTTTGTCGAAAAGAAACGCCAATTATCGTCGTCATCAGCCAGAAGACGTCTACGGCTGAACAGAAGCCTGCCCTTATTGCATAATCTCCATGTTTGGCGACTTATGGGGATCGCAGAACGTTCACCGTTTACTAAAAAGACAACGATGCTGTCCTCCGGTAGTTCTGTTCTGGTCGTAGTTTTAAAACATACCCGGGTGCAATTACGATGTTTAGAATCAATAGAGCTGATTTTTAGGCCGCGACGAATGTCAAAGTCGGTCGATAGCACGGTACTTGCTAATTCCATACAGGTTGTTTATAGAGTCCGTATATTTCAATGCAATTAAGAGATGATGATGATGAATCTTTGACTTATCGAGGGTGCATGTTAAATGTTTGTTTCCATTGTTAAAAGTTGTTCATAATAGCGAGTACAGTGATATCCTACAATATGTCCGTCACCAGAGGCTGGGCAGCAGCGTCCTCTCAGTAAACAGCGAGCGTTCTGCGATTTTGTCAGAGGCTTAGAGATCGGTTAGGATTATGGCCCATATGGGCCTTGTTCAGCATGGACGTCTTTTGGATGATAAAACGAATACCTAGTATAAGGAACTCCTGTGCAAAATTTCATGCTTAGGCCAGAAATCCACCTTAGTAACGTGGCAGTGATCTGACAAGTTTTCCTAGCGCGTAACCTGTAAACACAGATAAACGTGCCTGTAAATGACGTGCCACTTGCTATGCGTTGTGTGGAAATTTGCCACATCACGTATCACGTCACTTCGGTGGGCGCTGGGCCTTAGATATCGGTTTAGGATAGTGCGTTGCCTTTTTTTGGCACTTATTCAGTTCATGTATTTATTTTCTTTGTAAGTTATACATATTTATTTTGTCAGTAAATACTGCGCGATGGTTAAAATTAAAATTGAGGCAGTCGTGGGTTCAAATCCATTTAGATTAAGGTATTTTTTACAATATTTAGAAAAACTACAAATTATAAAATGTAATCTAATTTTAACATTCTAGTTAGTATCTGAAATACTCCTTGAATTAAGGGCAGTCTCCAAACAGATCCATAATTTGAACAATGTATACTACAGACTCCATGATTACTAACTCTAGACAAAAGGTAGAAGTCTAAGCTAAAATTAAGCAGCGTTTTTAATCAAACCGACAGTCTTAAACGCCTTCAGTTGATATGGAGACTGAAGGCGACTGAAGGCGACGAACGCGCGAAAGCTCCATAAATCTGTCGCACGGTGGAAATAACCCTTAATTGAATCCCAGAAGTCCGTGCCCTGTATCCGAGATGGAGCGGATAACAGTTTACCTATATATATTTTTTAATTGAAACGACATTTCACTAATCTACAAATTTTCAAATTACGAAGACTCTTAAATAATTCTGCTGTTACATTTAATCCCCATGTATGAACTCCATATTCAACCTCTCCCGCCTCGATGTGGACGCGGACGGTCCATAATTAAGTCGCAGTGGAAATTCCCCTTAATTAGATCCCTGACGTCTGTGCCCTATATCCGAGATGGGAGAAAAATGGATCTTTAATCAAACATGTTACAGCAAATTTTGCCAATTAGGGTTGCTTCGAAGGATGACATGCGTGTTCGGATAAATAAAAACTTTTCCAATTAGTTGATTGCGATCTGTTTTATTTATAAGGTTAGATGGAATGATGAAAATTAACAAGTATTATTATGAAAAGAGAAACAAAAACCCCGACAGCAAAATGTAGCATATAATTATGTCGCTTCGGATATACGGCGACAAACGGCAAAAAACAACACCTGACTCGTCAAAATCGGTCAAGCCATATAGGCTACACAGGAGGTAATATAGGTAAACAAAACAAACACCAACATACATACTTCCATACACCCAAAACAGTACCCTCCTTCTTGGGCAGTCGGGTAAAAATCCTAAAACTGTAACACAGTTAATCAAGTTATTCTCAAACAAAAATCGCCTAAAAAGCTTTTATAGATGATTTATTCATTAGAGGCAAACATTAATAAATCATGATCATCCGGCCTTCACCCACCCACTTATGGGATTAAGCCTCTGTTATGTTACAATCATAGATTTACTATAACACATGGATTTCGAGTCATGGCCAATATTTTCTGGACGTCTTCTGGCTGATAATGTAATGTAATGCAAACATTCAGCTCGCTCCCTTCAGAAAGACTCCCAGACAGAAAGACAGGTAAACAGAGACACAAAGAGAAAGAGTTACTTTCGAATTTATAATGTTAGTTAGGAAATTAGGATGATTATAATATTATGATCCCTATATTAATTTTATCTTGACTTCCAAATTAATTGACCGAGCGAAGCGAAGGTCTCAGAGTTTACTAGTACAAATCGGCTTTTGTATGTATGTTTGTGTGTATATTTTTCCTATGATAACTTGCGAACCGTTGATTCGGTCTTCATGAAATTTTGTAGGCAAGTAGTTCATTTCAATACAATTTTTAAGTTCAAATATGAGCTGAAGCGGTAGCGACCACTATATCTTCACAACCCCTGTTCGCCGAGAACTACTAGTTATTCCTATTTGTATTAGGAAATCAGTTTATTGTTAAAATTTTGTGAGATAGGTGTTAGTGGACATATCCGATTAATAATTTAAATAAATAAATAATAAACATAAATAATAATAATAAATAATAATTTAAATAGTAAATAATTTGAATTTAAAAGGGCACATCTTCTAATGATAAGCCTCTCCGTAAAACTCGAGCTCGCATGCAATGAAACTTATTTAAAAACTGTTCTGCGGGCTTCAGGCTCGGAAGCTCTTTGACTCGCACACATTGGGTTTCCAGATACATAGTTGTATTTATTTTGCTATAAGACGGTCATTTGTAAAATGTTTTTTTTTTCTTATGTTTTGGCTCCACTCGTTGTTTATTTAGCCAGTGTCAAGTATTGTAATATTTCAAGTGATGTCAAATATTTCACAATTAAAAAAAGTCACAGTCATAGTCTAAGTCAATCAAATTAAGTCACTGTCAAGTCCACGTCATGCCCCAGTAAAGTGGTGGAGACTACTAGAGGTTTATAGGGAGTTTCGGAAACAACACGAAGAGTCACGTTTCACAACATTATACTATTCACCAACACTCATGCACGTTCACGAACACTTAATGGATAAAAATCCACTATTTTTATACATAACACTCGATATAACACAAGTTTTGGAAAATAATAGTATGACGCGACATGACTTCTTCACGTTCCCGCCACAACTCATGATAAAATGTTCATTTGTTTTTAAGCGATCTTTTTTTTTCTCTTTGTATAGTTTTCTCAAGCCATTTTATATCAATTAAATATCTTATTAGCACGCCCGTAAAATATTAAAATGTAAATGATATGTTATGATGTAAAATGTATGTATGTGGGTTTCTTTAGTCCACCAAACTTTCGGGACCAATTTTGATGTCAGTGGTATAGTAGCGTTATAATCCTTACGAGTGACAAAGACAAATTAAAATAAAATTTCATTGTACGACTATCCCCCGAATACTGAAACGTTTGTTACATTTGACGATAGATTTAGTCTATTGCTGCCTTTGTCATTTGCTTAGTGCCAGACAAAGGCAGTATTAGAATTAATCTGTTGTCAAAGTTAACAAACGCTTCAGTATTCGGGGGTTAGTGACACAAATGTAACAAGGAGTTTTGGCGGGAACTTTGGGATTTTTTATTTTCCAAAATGTACCTAATATCGAGTGGTAAAAACGGAAGGTGGACGAGTGTTGGTGAATAGTATAATGTCGTGAAACATGACTTTTCGAGTTGTTTCCAGAACTCCATAAAAGCCCCTAGTAAAGTCTCCACTTTACTGAGACATGACTTGAACTTGATCGTGACTTAGACTATGACTGAGACCTGTTTTAACTGTAAATATTTTAATTTTACTTTACAACGTGTGGAGCCAAAGCATAAGAGAAAAAAAAACAAGACAGGTTATTTTTCTAAATATCTGGTCATACTTTTACCCGACTGCCCAGAAGGCGAGGTTCTAAGTTTTGCAGTCGTATTTTTGTTTTTCTTTTTCTTTTGACATTATCTACATATAAAGGGTTAGGTATATCTTTAAAACAATTATAATTTTAGTTGCATCTGTATATGGGCTTTCTCGTATTTCATAACTACAGTATTGTTACGTAAATAATGATGTCGCAGGGCAATGACCGCCAGCCAGAGACCATATAAGTTGGTTGACAGCTCGTAGCTATTAAGGCCCACTCACTAAAATACCAATATAACATAATTTTGACAATCGGGTCGCCTATGATTGGCTGCATGGTGTAAGGTGCACATTTCATAATTGAGTTTTGAGCCGTCCTATCGTAAGAACATATTACCTCGCCCAGCGACGTGGTGAGAAAACTTGTCACACAGCGCGTTCTATTTTTAATAATCCATATAGTTTACGTTTGACCACAACCTGCCTGATGGTAAACAAGGTTTATGATGGAGCACGCTTACATAGAAAATTCGCGTTTTAAAATGATTTTATCATATAATTATAGCACCAGCACATAGTTCCTTTTGAACGGCTGTTTTAAACCAACAACCTATGTTTTTATGTTTTAAAATAATCAAAAGCCACGTAAATCGAGTCGACGCCATGTAAGACAGTTATCGTTCATCGAAGAATATCATTCATTCATTCATCATGGAACCGCTAGCAAGAACACTATCGAAGGTTTTTCGGCGGGAAAGTGAAGAAGTCACGTCGCGTTATAGTATTATTTTCCAAAACTTGTGTATTTCGAGTATCAATGTGTAAAAACTGAATATTATAATGCCGTAAAACATGACTTTTCCTCCAGCACTTTACTGGGGGCATGACTTGGAGTTCACTGTGATTGACTTTGCTTGACTTAGACTATGATTGAGGCTTGTTTTCATGTGAAATATTTGACGCCACTTGAAATATTACAATACTTGATACTTGCTAAATACACTATGTGTGAAGCCAAAAAATTTGAGAGCAAAAAAAATACTATCGAACAACCAGTTGACTTGATTGGAAAAAGGATGATTTGACTGCATATGGTTCCATTCAGCACAACTAGTTGGTAAGTTCGGTTGGTTGGAGTGGAGAGACAGGAAAAAACTATTCGTTAGGAATTCGATAGCAAATATATGAAAAACAGAACAACGACTCGCGCTTTATCGGACGTAAATGAGAACTACCTAAGTACATATTTCAATGCATATTCTAGGTATAATCTATCGAAAACAAAGATATTTCGGTAGTTTTAGTGCTAAATGTTTTGTATCACTTGTCTCGTAACTCGGTGCCGTATTTGCCAACATAGAGTTCAAGGTGCGTGCTTTTTAAACTTTGTAAGACTTTTTATGTTATAATCTTACTAACTTTCGAACGTTTCGAGCTTGGCCAGCTTGAATTAGTAGTATTAACAGTGTAAGGCAGCCAAAGCAACTTTTGTTTTGTGTCATCCACACAATCATTATTAGTGGCTAGATTACATATTCATAGGCATCCCATGGGCCTTTGAATGCGTAGTCTCTTTTATTCAAATTGGTCGTTCACTTTTTTTTTTAATCTTCAATAAATATACTTCAAGCATGTGCCAGTAGATGAAATCCAATGCCGTTTTTATCGCCATACCTAATTGATTTGATTGAAAATCTTCAATTGTCTGAGCTTGAACTTTGGCATTGTCGTTTATTACATCATGCATGATTATCCGATACTGTGATGGTGATGCAATGCCACCAGCATCTATTAAGCACTTACCTATAATTATGTGCTTGAATAGCAAAAACGTAAGGCCTATAAACTTTTTGACGAACACGGATGAAACTTTTATGAGCAATTACAATACAGCTTGCTTTTGAAATAACGCAAAAGCTCTCGCAGGCAGCTTACTTCAAAACAACTTTGTTTCATGTTTTTACAAACCTTAATACATCCCTAAAGCAATAAATCTAATGTTTGTATGGAAAATCCTTATCTTCACTCGGTGCGTTCCTTTTCGTTGAAACCGCTTAACTATATTGCCATTTAGATGATTTTGTTTCTATTTTGGGAGAAAAACAAATGCGATTTATTGAAAGTCGTGGAAGAACAGCGACGCTGCCTACGAGATGTTTTGCGTTATATCAAAAGCACGATGTTTATACACACGTATATTTAGACTTAAGATAATTCTAACTAAACTCGAATTTATAATCAAACCGCTTAAAATGACAATACGAGTGCTGCCACTTTTTCATGAAATTAAAGTTAGTGATATTTTAAGGTTAGTGTTATGCCCAGCGCAGTTAGTGATATTTAATTGACTTTTTCCGCATGCGCGATCAAATGGTTCTATTATCTTTGTTCGTAGAGTCGACTAAGAGGTGACTTTTGGGTTCAATGCTCAAAGTTGGGAATCTGACCACTCGCTCGAAAAAGGTCAGAATTTACATTTAAATAAATAGTTCGTTTTTCAATAATAGACTGTTGTCTTTGATTATTCAAATGTTTTCATTCATAAAATGAATCTGATGGAAAGCAATGTGAATTTTATCTATTTCTATAAAACCGGGCACAAGCTGACATTATTGTTCTAAACTCGGATTCATAACAGATCTAGACCAGACGGTGTCGCCGTGCGCTTTGACCAGTCGTCCTACATTCACCCCCCTTCGATCACTTTGTCTTGACTTGATGGCCATTGCCTAACCAACCGCTCTACACACGGCACGATCCACGACCATACCGTCAAATAAATCTGCCGCACTTTATTGCCATGCAGTAAAGTTTAATTTGAAGAGGAAAGCGTATTACTGGCCGTAAAGTTATTATTGTTTCATCTACTATGCTGTTTACATGCGCCTGTCCACGATCGTCATTTAATTATTTCGATATTTGAACGCTGCCGCTGCAAGCTGTCCGTATCAGTTCGATCGAGTTTTGTTTTTTAATTTCGAAAGCGTCATGATTATGTTTTCGGCCAGTGCTTACTTTTAATCGAATTAGGAGTTTGTTTATTTTTATTCAAGTGTCATATTTAAATTAGTGAAAGTGGTTTAATCGAAATGAGTGGCCTGTGTGAATGTTTTCTTCTGCCTGTATCATTTAAAATAAGTTTGTGATATTTAAACAAATATGTGAATAGAAAATGTTGGCTGGTAAAGAAGCCAGCATCGAAATTGTGCAGAAATGGTTACAGCGACGAAACAGTGATGACGCTGACACAGGTATAGTAACTTAATATTACATAGGTATTTTGTGATATATCGTCAATGTAAAAATGTAATAGCAAACAGTAAACGCATTATCATTTGAATCGTTGGGTCATAAATAATTTTTATCTGTCTTTACAACTTACACTTACAAGTGTTAGATAGGTCAGGTTATTTATAGTTTATATTATATTATATAGTGATGTGCGTAAGAATGATTGAGTTGCATGTTGATGGCCTGATACGATATGATATATCATTTTTCGCTATGTGGAAATATAAATTTGTAACATTTTGTTTTAATAAAACGGGAATACTCACGTTAAATTGAGTCGGTTATTCCGACTATAGTTTCGATCACATTCGGTGACCTTTATCAAGGAATGCTCAGTGAGAAAAAATGTATCAAAACCACATCAGTTTTCATAGTAGAATTTGTAACATGTAAGACTTTGACTTTGTAAGACTTGAGATTTAATTACAAAAACAGTTTTGTCCATACAAAAAGCGTAGTCTGATACCCACCCCTGAATGTTATCCGATTTCGATGATTTTTATACATGTTATCTAAGGACACCGTGGAAAACTATACTTGCTCGTTTTTTATTTCGCTACTTATATCTTTGTTGTTATAGGCGTTGAAAATGTTTTTTTTTTGCGTCGAAAATACGGCTAAGAAAAGCAGTTGTTGTTAGAAAACCATAAGCATTTTTTTTAAAAAACAATACAAAGCGGCATAGATTATGGTTTATTCAAGCCATTGACACCATAAACAAAAGATTTTGTTAAGATTTAAGGGGTGATAACAAACTACCCCCGAAACGCTAATTTCATCAAAAAGCTAGGAAAATTCACTAGCTCTCTCTATTGCACGCACGAGAAACAGAGCAACTGCTATACAATTTCAAATATCGAATGCACCAAAGCCTCACAGAAGGACTATTCTCTTAAGGAATAATGGAAAACAGACATTTTTTATGCGCGAGTCCAACTCGCATCCGCTCAATTTTTTCTCGCTTGATAGTGAGCATCACGCTTGCCCGTTACAATTCAACGCCACCGAGAATATTTAACTTCAACAGTTCAAAACAATACGGCAATGCACTGCGCAAGTCACCCTGGGATAATAGATGTAAAATCTCATTATGCTTAGTAATTTTACTGGCAACATTGCACTTTAATTTGGAAAACAGTAATGTTTGCACGCTACTACTTGGCGGTTGAAAAACGGGCGGTCAAACATACAAGTATAGTTTTCCACGGTGTTAATAACACTTAGAGCAACACAGGCCTCGGCCGTTCGAGCCGGTACCGAGTTGCTCAATGATATAACATAAAGAAATCATCGCAATCGGATAACTGTTAGGGGTGGGTATCAGACTACGCTTTTTGTGTGAACGAGACGGCGGTATACTTTTTTTTTTCTGTTTGTTGTTCCGGTTCGTTTTACACATTAACACTCGAAATAACACAAGTTTTGGAAAATAATAAAATGACGCGATATGATTTCTTCACGTCCCCGCCAAACCTCCTGGCGGTATACTCTATTCTTTACGCATCCGCATTTTAATCCTTAACGCGAGGCCGAGTCACACTTGACCGGTATTTAATATTTGTTGTTGTTATACTATATAATCACACCAAGTTTGACTCTTGTTCAAGTTTGAAGTGATTATCGCAGCGATGAAACCAACACACCCTCGCACATCAACACCTACCTGACACATGGCATAATTTTTTCACATTAAAAATAATAGACAATCTACCATAGACAAGTATTTATTTGTGGAGAAAAACACATTAAGTACATAAAAGCAAAAAAATAAGGTATTGTCATACTAATTTACACAATATTGTTTTTCGCCACAAACCGGTTCCAACTCAGCATAATACCGGTTGCGAACAACCAGCGCTGGTCTTTCGATGAAAAATACATTTAATGTATTATTTCAACAGTTTTGTAAGCTTTCAGTTTCAGTTCAACTTTGTAAAATACTTTTACCTACAATTGCAAGACGCTGCCGTTTGCAACATAGTTTATAACTAACGCAAAAGGCAGAGCTCACTTGCATGTATATTTTATGATTTTCAATAAACTATGTTTATGTTTTATGTTATGTTTGCGTTTGCATTACCAGGGCCGCCATTTTTTTGCATGTATATTTTATGATTTTCAATAAACTATGTTTATGTTTTATGTTATGTTTGCGTTTGCATTACCAGGGCCGCCTTTTTTTTTATGTTACTCGGTGACGAGACGAGCAAGTCGCTCACCTGATGTTAAGCGTCACGCTTGCCCATAACAGTTCAGTGCCACCCAGAATTTTGAACTTCCAACAGTTCGCAAATAAAATTATAAAACTAATAATTTTACTGGTATTATTAATGTAAAAAGGTTTATAAGAAGTAGCGTCTCCGTACCATTACGAATGAGTTAGCTTGGGATTCTATTTCAAGTCGAGTGACGATCATCACTTAAGTCATTATCAGTTACTACAATCGGGTTACGCATCTTTCTAATAAGGCGTTTTCCAAAAAAAAAAACCTGGTAATAAATGTACCCAATAGAACAATTTTTTTTTTTTTGGAAAACGCCTCATTGTCCATCATCTTTATACAATTCGCGGTGTAAGCACCAGATGAACGTAACTACCAAAAACTTGAAAATCGTTTTTTTTTTCATAAATGCGTATTAAATGTAGTCCTCCGTGATGTGTCCGTGATGTGCCAAAACGACGTAACTGTACAGTCAATATTTTACTAATAAGTAATGGTCAAAAAATGATTTTTCATTGAACTAGAAGTACGTAACTTGAGTACCGGTAAATAAAAATTTGTTGATAATAGTTAATACAAAAAGAACGTATATGCACAAAAGTATTTAATTGAATCTTAAACTATTGCTTGGTTGACGATTCTAAGCCAGCCATAACAACGTATAAGCTTCCCAAATAACGTATCTCAATGTGTATAGAATAAGTAAGACCCTAAATAACGTATGTCAACCAATTTTTGAAAAAATAAAAATAATTTCTATAATAAGTGCATATATATATATTTTCATGCTTATCATCTAATGGTATGGTTTAATTTCTGTATACTTTTTTCAAGTGAAATTTGCATAGTTTTTAAGCTCTCCTGTAAAATTACAAAAATGTAGATACGTTTATCTGGATCTTACACCGCGAATTTCTCTATGGCAGTAAATCCTTTGAGACCTTTCGTTTAAAGAAGCCTAAAAATTTACTAAGAGAGATTTTTCCTTTCAAATTATTAATACCTAATTCAGTATAATTAATAAGAGGTTTTATTTATCAGTTTAGTTTCAGTGTAATTCAATACGTGTTTTCTGCTGGGTTTTTACGTGAACAGTTATCCTTCTAATATTTGTAACATTGGTTAGAAAATATCTTATTGAAATAAACAGACTTCATTGATATTTTTGATGTGTTTTCAATGAACTCATCATTCACATGTAACAGGAATTTTATTAGCTTCGTTGTACGTATTTAATTGTTTCATATTAATTCATGGAAAATTACTAAAAACTTGTAATGGTAGCAATCTTTTGCAGAGTGCGCTTGGAGAAGTACCTTTGCCAGGTACGCAATGGCCAAGCAGTAGTCTGCAAATATTACAATGTTCCCGATTGACGGACAATGTTTCCAATATTTATCCCACTCAAAGGGTGATCGGGCCATATCCACCACGCCGGCCCCGTGCGGGTCGGCGGATTCACACACGCCATCGAACTCTTTCTCTGGAAATAGGTTTCCTCACGATGTTTTCCTGTACTGAAAAGCCAATTGGTATATCCGTACGTAAGTTCCAAAGAACTCATTCAACCCGCGACCCTACAAATGTAATAATAATAATAAGTTTATTCATGAATAAAATGAGTATTCATACAATTTTTGAGAAGCTAAATAACAAAAATACTTTAGTCTTTATTGTAAACAAACAAACTCTTAAACAATCGATATGCGAGACAACTGGATATCTAATATAATTGAAGAAAAATTATACATTTAATAAGAACTTGCAACTTAATATTAGAATAAATTATTAAATAACTTAAATAACAGTTGCTTCAATTATTATAAAATTACGCCAAAATTATTTTGAAATCTACACTGTGATTAGACTTTTATCTATATTTATTTTATGGAGTTAAAAATTTAGTTTAGCTAGTCAAACCCTGGTCTCCACACTAGGATTCCCTGTATCGTGGAGACCAGATGTGAGGTTGATGGTGAGGTTGATGCATGCTCATGCTTCAACTGAGCTACCACGAATGAGCATAATGAGAATTATCACATCTGATATCTCAGAGTGACGAAGATAGGATAGTGCCACGCAGTGTTTTGAACTGCTACAGTTCAAAATTCTGAGAGGCATTGAACTGTTATGGGCAATCGTGACGCTTGCCATCAAGCGAGGGACTTACTCGTCTCGTCACAAATTCTAATTTAAAAAAAAAGTAGAATAAACAGTAAGCAACACAGAAATAAGTCATTCATGTAGAAAAAGTTTGAGGTCTTAAATTAACGCCAAATCTTCACATCACTTTGAGCCTCTTGAAAAGTAAAACTTTATTTATTTATTATAGCGCCCGCTTTCTACAGGAAGGGCTAAATTTTTCTGAATAAAAAGTAACTTATTTCTTAATCCAGGGACTAACCTACCTCAATACCAAATTTCATCCAAATGCGATCAGCCGTTACAGAGTTGAACGAGAACAAACACACTTACATACTTACCTACTTCCATACTTACACACAAACTTACGCATTTATAATATAATATATTAGTGTGATGTGATATTGTTAATATAACCGAGTGCATGCCATAGACCGAAAGTTAACAATTCTTCTGAGAAAGTTGTTTTTCCCGAAGTTGTTTTAAGGAAAATTTTCAACCATATTTAATTTTACTGAAGTTGAAAATTTGTTGCCAAGCACCTAACGGTGTGTTCCGGCAACCTCACTTGAGAGCCAGTTCTCATTTCATTGTAGGTGAGTTTACCATCCTCGACCACGGCGTCAAATAACATCAGGTGAGTTTGTGGTGAAATGCCAAATTACCATAAATTAAAAAAACGAGCAAAAAACTTTTTTTTTAAAGTTTGAGGTTTCCTTTCTTTTTTTCTTCAACCAAACAAAAACGTAATCAAGTACAATCATTCAGCTTCTCAGAGTTATTCCCGATTTCCCGATTGAATGGCAATCAGCTCAGCTATTGTGTATCAGCGCATTTATTATGGATATTTCGACGGGTCTGAATTATACTGGAGTATAGGCTTTTTAAACATTTTTGAATACCATCTACGCTCTCGCCCCAATACCAGAGTAATTTAATAATTAGTAATTGAAGAAAAGAGAGCAATAAAAATATTTCAAAACAAAACCAAAAATAAGGTAAATGCTCAAATTATTTTTATGCGTATTAGCATTAACTTAAAAAAATAATAAAAATTAAATGAGACCTTTGCTAAAAATTTGACACTAAAACATATATTATTTATGTTTTAGTTTTTTAATAATTGTTTTCGAAGCTTTAAGGATTAATTTTCAATTAAATTTTCAACAGGATTACGGTTTCAAATTTACAATATGATACTTAAATCGTTTTCCTGTAAACTTGTAATTTTGCAGTTACACGGTTATACGCAGGAACCGTCGATTCTAAAAAGAGACACTGCCTTTTATGTACCGCGGAAGTCTCCAATCAGTACCTATTCATAAGACTTTACGGACGATTTGAATGTTTTGTCGCTTTACGATGAAAGCTTGCGTCGTAAAAAAAAACGAGTTATAAAATAAAAAGTCAATATCGCGATTTGTTTTTTTTTTTTAATTAAATCTGAATCAGCCTTTTAACATACCACTGCTGGGGTATCAGCCTACCCTCGAAGGGTGATTAGACCGTGTCAACCCAGTGGCCCAGTGCGAATTGGCGGATTCACATCGAATTTCTTTACCGGAAATATGCAGATCGTGAGGTTTCTTCACGATGTTTTACGTCACCGAAAAGCCAGTGAAGTATCCGTATGTAAAATCCAAAGAACTCGTTGGTACGGGCCCGCCAGGTTTCGGACCCACGACACGGATATGAGGCGAGTGTGCTCCCACTAACGTTGAAAATCCCGTAGTGCCTGAAGACAAGGGTCTTCAACCAATGTGTTTTGGTCCTTGACTACTGGCCTTTTGGAGAAACTCAGAGTCACACAGCGGGCAATGGAGAGAGCTATGCTCGGAGTTTCTTTGCGCGATAAAATCCGAAACGAGGATACTCGCCGGAGAAACAAAAAAAAACAAATTTAAAAAAAAAAAAAAAAAACAACGTTTCAGCAGATGCCAACCGGCATTTCAACAGATTAAAAAAGTTATTGAGTGAAACTATAAAAAAATAAACATTTATCTTTAAAATATTATTTCCAATGCTTTGAAGCAAAGTGTTGATATTTTCTAATTTGATGAAGGAGAAGGAAGAAAACGAATTTTTCGAGTATGGTTGCGAATTTTCCTTCTCCTTTGCCAAAATAGAAGAACAACGTGATAATTGCTATAGATAACTAACTGTTTATTTTTAACCGAATTCAAATAAAAGGTTCTCAAGTCAACTGTTTTTTAATTTTTTATGTTTTTTACCTCAGTATTCCGTCATTTATGAACCGATTTGGAAAATTCTATTTTAATTTGAAAAGAGATACTCCCAAATTGGTCCCATTTTCATCAACATCCATTCTGATATTGGGGTCCGTGAGGAATTGAGGGAACTCAACATATATTATAGGCGATAGTGGTATTTTCACCAAAAAGTCAAGCATTTGTATTCAGAAAGTATCTATTGGTGAAGTGGAACTAATTCGCTTTTTTTTTATATTTAAAATTATTTATTTTCTCGTCGTGATTTTTTATACAAAAAAATTTTGAAATAGTCCGAATGAGGTAGTTTAATAAGGAAACGCACTAAATTGCTATTTTTCGCTACATTGAGCAACTCGGTACCGGCTCGTACGGCCCAGGCTGGAGGCCAGTGTTGCTCTATGGTTCTCAAGCGTGGCTCTTTGCTTCACTTACCGAATGAACTTTGCAATAGTAGATAGACCACTACTACATAATAGTAGATAGATACTTGTTTACACAAATAGTGATTTCTGTGTACAAGCTTATTATATGCAACTGACTGACGAGACGAGCAATTTGCTCACCTGATTGTAAGCGTCTCGCTTGCCCATAACAGTTCAGTGCCACTCAGAACTGTGTTGTGTATGGCTAGTTATCGAGACGTAAAAATATACTCGTAGAAGTAAAGTAATTCTAAAAGAACCATGTTATAACGATCACTTTCCTTTGTCGGCAGGCAGTTCAAGCGGCTCACCGGGCGCCCGCGCCGGCCGCCGCTCGTCTCTGGCCCTCACTCCGGAGGACGAGCCCTTGGTAGACGTCGCCGTAAGTACCTCTTCACCACGAAATTAGCGTATTAAATTAGCGTAGCAAAATATTTTTAGCTATCGGATGTATGCGCAAATGGCTGCGTAGTACGCATATTTTGGTGTCCGAAAGACGCAAATCGAGTCTGGGTAGTAAGACTTGCGCCTACATTAATCGTCATCATGTCCAGAAGAAGTACACTGCTGAACAAAAGCCTCCCTTTTAGAGCGCCACTCTGTCATTTTTATCCACCGGTTGCCCGCGATTTTCAAAATGTCGTCGGTGCTTGCGCGAATAAGTATTTCATTTTCGGATTTTATGGCGCAATGAAATTTTCAGTTTCTAAAGAAGTAAGTTTTCTTACTTCTACTCTTACTTTAAAGTTTCTACAAAGACCAGTAGTTAAGGGCCATGTCTTAGTTCCATTATGTCATGACTGGAAATACACACTGGTTGAAGACCCTTGCACTGCGGGATTTTGGACGAGAAGATATCACGCAATTTTCTGAAGGGCCTGCCTACATTAACAGAGCTCAAGAAGGTTTACGCGTACTCACTGTATTGGAGGCCGGGTTTATGGGCCATTAACTAAACTAAACATATCATGCAATTGTTCCACTATTTGTTTAGTTACCCAAATTCCACTCGCCTTGGATTCTCTTAGTCCCGCGCGCAGAAATTAATATAAACTGACAGTGGAGGAAAATCATCTAACTATTACTGTGGAGCTGAGGTTTTAACTTAATCTGACTAATTTAGATAGATAGATAGATAACTCTTTATTTTTTCACACTAGAAATTACATAAAGAATACAAAAATCTACTTAAAACTACTGTAATAATTGGCGGTCTAATTTACTCTCTATTGTGGTATGATTTGTTTACATTGGAAGAGCAATGCAAAAATGTAGATAGCAAGTCAAAACTCTATCGGCACTATTGTACAATAAAGTGAGACTAACTTCTGAAGTGATGGGCGTACCAGCTATACAAAGACTGTGTCACTTTGAACTCGAAGCGTTTAGCCCTGAAAGCCGCCGGCGGTGTACTTTTACATTTAACGTTATGAGTGCAAAAGTGACAGAGCGAACGCTTGCCGCACGCGTTGCATACTTGTAGGTATAGCGCGGGTATAGAAACGCTTCGCTGTGCGTGCTAAAATATTATCTTCTTATTTAATTGTCATCTATGAGTGAGTCTTCTTTAATTAATACCGTAATCCATTTGCAATATTTGCAATCCATCCCTATTGTGGATGCGGTACATTTGCGGTATGGGATTCTTTGAAAGACGTCAGACTGCCTGCAGTCCGTGTCCATTGAACTGGAATGCAGTGTTGAATTTCATGCATCACCTGCTGGTCCACATCATGAATATTGCTCACGCAACGGACATATATGGATTGTATACGGCCCAGGACCATTATTCTGTATCTTCGTTTATACTCTCTTGTTTATACCATAAAGAATACCTTTCCATGCGAATTCCACTACGGAGTTACCTTAAAGCGGCCGCGTCACGAGCTTAAACGAAAATGCAGAATAACGGCTGTAACTGCGTTTTAAGTGGCCGTGGCTGAACTTTAACATAATATAACAATTCAACATTTAAAAACGCAAAAATAAATCAAATAAAAAATTTGAGGGTATTGATTTATATACGTCAATCAGCCAAAAGACGTCCACTACTTATGAAAGGGAGATGCCCCTTAGAAAGTGGTGGGGTTAAGCCACAGTCCCCTCGCTTGGCGGGTAGCTAGGCGATCACTTTTTAAAAGGATAGCAATAAAAAAAAAAAACTTTTTCTCTTTTGAATTTATCACATATCGCATTCAAACAAAGTGCCATTTATTCAGTATGTTACCCCTGAATATTAATCAATATTCATCAGATTCCATCTGAGGGTCACGGAAAGATTCGTTTGATCGATGACGCCGGAATGATTGACTTTGTTTTAGATCAATAACTTTGATGAGCTATCAGTATGGCGTTAGATTTGATTTGGGAGCACCTTGGGCTCTAAGTACATAAAATAATCAATTATTGAAAGAGGGTGATAGATAAGAGTATAAGAGGAATTTTAAGGATGTGTGTATGTAATTATGAAAGTATGTTGTATGTTCATATATATATTGCTTGCTGTAGCCTAAACGGCTTGACTGATTTTGACGAGTGAGGTGTCGTTGGATTCCTATTTTCGTCCGGAGTGACATAGGCTATAATAATTTTACATTCGGATATTTTGCTTTTCTCTTAATAATATTATGTTCTAGGAATCAACGCACAGACCAAACCGCTCTTGATAAACACGTGAAAATACCCGATATTTCTCAAATTATGTATTAAAGCTTTGGAATTTACTTGGAACAGAAGGGTTTATATAACTTCATAGCTTTTTCTTATTTTCAATTCAACGATCGTATGCGCGTATCTAAAAGGGATGTGACGTCGTATCATGGATATACGGGGTGTTATTGAAAGGTGCTACAATATTGAAAGGTATATATGTACTCATCATTGTGAACAACTTTTACTATGAGACCAACCCTGCAAACGCGAAATAAAATCAGCTGTTCCATAAATTTTGTCGAGTGTCAATGTCATTTTGCTATGGAACAGCTGATGTTTTTCGCGATTTCAGGGTTGGTCCCATATTAAGAAATGTAATAATGAGTACAGACATACCTTTCAATATTGTTGCACGTTTCAGTATCACCTTGTATAGATTCATCAATGCTTTAAATTGAATACTCCGTGATATCTGTTGTAGTTATGACGAGTGCTTATGACGTACAAGATAACATTAATTATTTCACCGAATTTTTTCAGTTACTACTTACGCGATAAGTAGGTACAAAGGTAGCACATTGATGTCAATTCTTTTATACTATTTCCTATCCTACATTTGACTGCTCTAAAATACAGTAGCTATTGCTTTTTCACATATTAATATTAAAAGAAACGCAGTTGATTTTAGCAGTGTGAGATGAGTCTAGGGGTGGTACGATAGAATCGAATACATTATCATCAAAATAACTAAAACAGGTTCATTGGTAACAAACCAAAAACCTCTCATAGGCAGCTTCTCTGTGTTTGAGCTTTCTGTGATTTTTTTGTTCCCGAAATAAACGTTTTGGGTAAAGATTAGGAGCTGGATTTGCATCAAAAAATACGACGATAACTTTTTTCATACAAAATTTAAACAATTACTTTGTTTTTTTTTTTGTTAATTACGTACCATATTATAATATGGTGCATTACTATTAGTACTCGCGGGATATTTACCACGGTTATTATTTTTGTTGAGTTCCCTGTATGAAGATGCGCGTGGATGATAAAAAGTTACTACTAACACGTACTAACACGTAGTTAGGTACTAATAGTAATATAGCAAACCACAACGAAAGTCAAAAACAGTGTATGATATGGTGCCTCATCAATACTACAATGTAACTAACTTATTGTCTCTATTGAAGTGGAAGAGACATTGTTCTCGTGTTCTGTTAGCACTGTACAATACACTATTTGCACTTGTTAGCACTGTACAATACACTATTTACACTTGTTAGCACTGTACAATACACTATTTACACTTGTTAGCACTGTACAGTATACTATTTTCTTTGGTGAATGTAAGTTTTGAAAAAGTCGTAGAATAAAAGTTGTTAGGTGTGATGTTTGTAGAGAAGTTTGTGTTTTTTGCCTGCGACAGGTTGTTTGTTAGTTACTAATAACACTGTTATATATTATATAAATAAAATATAAACATTCATGAATTTCCAATTCATGACTTGTATTGCCAGATTACTAGGTACGTGCCTAGGTGCTATTTTTGAACTCTGCTAGGTGCTACTTTTAAGTTGTGCCATATTGCGATTATTAGTTACTTGCCATTTACACAAAACGACTCACGTTTGGATAGATAAAGATCTAAATGACTTAGTTACGGCAACATGACGCTTGAAGATAAAACATATGATTGTTTTTGTCCCCTGCAACATTCATACGGGTAGCCGTTTCGATAACGTGCAGTATTTAGCATATCAGTAAAATGGTAATAAATAATTAAGTATATGTTGTGTTATCATTTTTATTTGCCATCTCTAGGTATCTTTTTTAAATCTTAATGACTGTAATTATGACTCAGAAAGCGTCAGCGTTATTGTATATTATTTTTGAGCTTAAGGAAAGTTTGGGGTGCATTTAATTAACTAACCCCAGTTTTTAGTTTGAAAATGATTAAACTGTGACCCTGTATTTTTATATTTGATTTTTGTATTATATTTGAATTAATTTTTCAAGACCGAAACAAAATAGAAATGTACTATTACAGATAAAAAATAGAGCTCGGGTACGCGGCCGAGGTACCTAATTAATAATATAATAATAATAATAATTTAGCTTAGTGAATACAATGTATTATTATAATAAAATATTGTTCAAAATGTAATTTTGATATCCAGACGGTTTCACGGTCCGATTTCCTGTAACAGCATTTCGTAACTAAGGTATTATACAAAGTCGACTAAAATTTTAGGTACTGTTCATTAATTTATAGTCCACCGTTATCACTAAATACGAGTAGATAAATCAGTGTTCAGCTGTTTTACCACAAAGTGAAGTAAATTAATTGTCCGTAATCAGTACGAAGCTAAGTGATAATGTTCCTTATCATTATTATCATACACTACTTGATATTTCACCTAGTCTCAATTAGCCCGGTCGGCGGTGCAATCGTTGCGCGCGCGAGTTTCGATGGTGAATACACGTGATTTTATAAAATAACTAGAGAATTTGAAAAGTGAAAAAAATTATTAATTCATAGTTATATGTCACATCCCTAGATAGTGATACAACTGTGTCATAAACCTAAAGTAAGTCATGTTTTAATTTGAAATGTGATTATAATCAGTACTCGCAGTGAAGTGATTTTGAAGTGTGCTTATTCAGTTTTATTTGTTCCAAGGTTGTTCCGTCTGAAAACTTAATACGTTGCTCAAAAAACAATACAAAAATGTAGGCAAATTCAGTAATCCGCTGACCGATAAATGTGTCTGCAGGTACCAAGTCAACAGGAAAATATAACACTTTTAATTAATAATAAAGTTTATCGACATTTATCTAACAGGAACTATTTTACAGACAACAATCGCCAACACTAGTGTTGCTAATAACGAACACTGATTTGTGGAATTATTATTACCTTTATAGATACTCATATAGAATCGAGACATCTTTATCTCCGGACAATATAGGCGCCACGTAGTAATCAAGTGATTAGGATAGCGATCAAACTTCCCGAATCACTTCAATCTACAATTTAAAATCACTTGAGAAAGCCGATCAAATCGATAATGGATAAGCCGGCGCCAAATAATATGGAGACACAAAACAAAGATAATAAGAAGGGTTGCTGGGCTCGATTCAAAAGCCTATTTGAAGACAGGGGATTCGATTTGGAATACGAATATAGTTCGCACCAAACTCGAACAGTGCCTATTCTGGGCGAAAACCGCGACGACATCGAAGGCTATAGAAGGATCGAGGAAAGAAAAGCATCCGAGAAAAGAAATTCAAACAAATCGAATAATTCAAACATAACTGTAGATGGGGAGCTCTCTGGTGTTATAAACTTTTACGAGCAATTTGCGACCTTAGGAGATGACACTAAAGACGACACAGACTTGTGGCCGAGATCCTCTGTTGTGAGGAACAGGGTATCTATGAGGCCGAGCATGGTACTGACCAATATTTTAGAAGAAGAAAATGATGCGGATGAAATTGAAGTAGTAAGTTAATATTTTTTTAATATAAAAGCTTTCATAATTATAAAAATATTGACTAAAACAGGAGATACTTTGCGAGTGTTCATCTTCGAAACTCTATTTATGTAACAAGTTTACAGGGTTATAAGGAAAAGGTATGCTAAGCTGAAAAGGGTTCATAGTACTCATCAATATAAACAACTTTTAGTATGAGTCCAACCCCAAAATCGCGAAAAAAAAACAGCTGTTCTATACATTTTGTCGAGTGTCAATGACATTTTTCTATGAAACAACTGATATTTTTTTCACAGGCACACGACGCACACGACATTTTCCGCTAGTGGAAAAGTGTCAAATTTCATTGCGTGATTGCATTTACTAGATATTTACAGCATGACGTCGTGTTAATCTGTATGGTAATGTCAAACATTATGAGGTCCAGCCATTTTTGAGATATTTGCGAAAAACACTTTCCGCTAAACGTTCTCCCAGCGGCACTTTTTCCGCAAACATCTCAAAAACGGCTGGACACACAACTTTGACATTACCATACACATTTACACAACCTCATGCTCTATAAATATCCACTAAACTCAAATCATGAATATCGATACTTTTCCGCTAGGAGTACGCACAACAAAATGTCTCAAAAATCGATGAAACGTCCACTGCAACCGTTTTCCTAAAGTTCCTAAAGCTATAATGGTTAAGGTAGCTTTACTATAACTAAGTGCCATTGAATCAGGCATCATTATCATCGGCATCTTATTCAGCCCACTGCAGAGCATAAGCCTCCTCCCTCTTTCGCCAATCTAACCTGTTTTGTGTCAATCTCGTCCAGGTGTCGCCGCAAAAGTTTTGGTTTTCGCCATCGCTGTATAGGTATACCGGGGCTAAGCTTACCATCAAGTTCAGGCATACTACTCAGTAATCGAAACAAAAATAAATCGTTCAAAAAAAGCAAATTGGATTTCAAATACTTATTTAAATTTTTATTACACTACTAAATAATTAAACATTGGTACAACGCCGAAAGTTCATTTACATATCACCTCGGGACGAGCCTCGGGTCAATTTCTTAATTGTAGGCGTGGACTTGTCAAAAACTTGCTCTGGACAGGACTGGTTATTAATCATCACGTTGACATTTCAATCTGTCATTCCTAGTAATCCACGGCTAAGAGCATTAAGAGGGTTGATTAAATTAATATTTTGATTAATTCGGTGGTTGGTCATCTTAGGTTTCCAGTAAAGTTACTCGGATACTTTTTAACGATTCGATTTAACTAATCATAAATAGGAAAAGCTGGAAACATTGCTAATCAATCCAGAACACTGTAATGTTTACACACTACTGCTTGGCAGTTAAATAATGTGGCCGAACCCAGATGGACTCTACAATTTTTCATGTGTTTTAATGTATAAATATGATGGGTTTTTATTAATTAAGAGTTCGTGAACAAGCACGAGTGTTAATGTATATGTATAATATAATAACGTGAAACGTGGCTTTTCGTGTTATTATGTGCATGAAAACCTGTACAGTAAAGTCACCACCACTTGACTAGGACATGCCTTGGACTTGACAATGACTTACTTTGCTTAATTTACACTATGATTAAACTTGTTCTAATTGAAAATGTTTACTTGTAATATTACAAAACTTGACACTGGTTATTTAGTGTATTTCACTATGTGAGGAGCCAAAATATAAGAGAGAGTAAAACTCTGAAATCAGAACTATCAAAGCGCGCCACGCATCTGTCAAAATACACTGAAAATTCAATCTCATGGGTTATTGCTAGGCGCGACTGGTAGTTGTAACCTTGAGATAGCCAATGGAAACGTTTAGACACAATTCTCGCAAACCGCGCCTTCCTCTTACTTTAGTGCGATTTGTCGGAACAATGATCTCATACATACTCGTAATGCGATATCTATAGAGGTTTATCTGTGACTGTTAATAATGAAATTTACTAGTTAAGCCAATGTTTCTTACATTGTGTTTGGCAATCTTCCTAGTTACTGTGTCTAGCTAGTCTCCCAGTGCATCTTACAAACTGTGGCAGCTTGTACTGTCCATTTGTCCCATAGCGTGTCTAGTAGCGCTTTTGACAATGTATTTGTAACGAGGCTGGCAGTAGGTCCAGGGACTCTGCTGGCTAAGGGCTTGCGGTCCGATTTCAAGGATCGTAATATAGAGATCTGATCTATGAATCGGATCACATATCATTGATCCGATATTAAGAAAATCTATCCAAAAGAACGAACGGAAAAAAAAACAATAACTATTTTTTAATATTTTATTTTTAACAACCATTCCATGCAATTAAATTTACTGAAATTAATACTTATAAATGCGAAATGCATAGAAAAATGTGCCTCTTTAAATACATACTTACATACACCCTAAAAACGTTACACTCTTTGAGCAGTCGGGTTAAAAGGGTGAGTGCAACTTAGTCTAAAATTTCAGCTCATTTTCTTACAAAAGCTCATTGTAATGTGGTCAAAGACTCTTTTATGAAAGCAATAACCTTATTTAATCTCGAGAGGAGACTGATAAGGCCCTTGACCGAAAGCTTTACGCCATTTTTATAACGACTATAATATGCTCCTCGAGTTATAAGGAAAATTATAAGCTATGAATCATGACAGATTTAAAATCTGCGAGATAATTAACACGAGAACGTGAAAGATAAAATTTAAAAGCTATCGTAAAAATTAACTTTTTGATGGATACAAGTGATATTAAACAGCTTTTGAACTGGGAGAAACTTGACATGTCAAGTTTCTCTTTTTTAGTGTCCGGTACCCGAAGGGTGTCAAACTCCTCGCCACCTGTCTGTCCGTCCTTCCTTTAAAGGTCGGCTTCCCTGATTCTAGCTATCTCGTGCGCACTTTTTCAACTTTTAATATATAAATTACAGAAACAAATTTAAAAAACAACGGAATTTCTTTAGAATACCATTGCCAATGTTTATAGCAATTTTCAGGTAAAAAAAATTCTCGAAAAAAATAATTATTTATACTTCTTCTTTTGCCAATATAAACTTAAATGGGTCCATCTTTTCTGTACTAAGTAGCCACTTGCAGTTTTCACAGAGAACGTGTCATTATAGTGGTTTACCTGACAAATAATAAAAAAATGAAAATTAATGGGCACTTTCTAGTAGGTACTATGCTGCTACTACAAGTTAAAAAATCTGTCGATAAACAATCTAGCATCTCGGTGTCTTCCGGCAGCCTCACTTGAGAGCCAGTTTTCATTCCAGGTGAGGTGTTTACCACCCTCGACCATACCGTCACTTAACATCAGCTGATATAACCATAAAAAACAGGGCTAAATACGATTCTAATAATACCATTTTTAAACAAATAGTATTAAAACACCACTTACCAATGAGAATTGAACACACAATCGTGCTGACAATATCATAGTAGAAATAGATCCAGATTCTACCACTGATTGTGATTTTATCAACTGTCCATACATCACGATAGCCTTTGGCCATAGATTACCCCCATACATGGTGCTTTTTAATCGGCTAGGGAGCGGTTATGAGGACAGATAAGAGAATGTAAAAATTGTTTTTCTTTTGTGGTTGTGAAGATGCTGTATACAAGATACGATATGCGAATAACTTTTGTTCTATAACTTTTAAAAATGCAAGATGGAAAAAAACATCTGTTCCTTACATTTTATTGCAAGAAATGCAAAACTCTATAGTACCACGAACAATTTTTTTTGGAGCAGCAGATTTTTTTTTCGTGCATTTTTAAAACTCGTATCGTAATTCTTCCTTATCTTGTATACAACATCCTCACAACCACTCCCTAGCCGTATGTCCATTGTATATTAAGCACATATAACGATCAAAGTGCAACTCGCATCGGTCAAAATATACTTATAGAAATTCACTCTCATTGGTTAATTACTAGGCGCAATTAGGCGTAACCTTGACATAACCTTGCCATTGGTAAAAAACATTTTATTTTACCTGTCCTCTTCTCTTCTAGTATTGTTGTGCCCGACGGGGCCATGTGTAACTTTGTACTAAAATGTTAATTTACTGACCACCTTATACGAAATGGAAGCAATAAGCCATTTGAATCAATGAGAATGCTTGATATCAGTCCCAGCATCCCGCGTTTCCTCGAAGTTTGGTGCCTTTATGTCATAACAACAATCCGTATTACGGTATCTGTAAGACGTAATCTATGCTTTTGGCATTTCGGCTTTACGGATACCAGTCGGAAACGTATAGCCCGAACAGTGGTTAAATTAAAGACCTATTCAAAAGCTTCCAGCTTGGGGCTTTTCAAATGCTCTTCCTATTCAGCGACGGAATGGACGGTAGTTAGATTAAACTGAATCGGGCGCCATAGTGCTTAGGGTTGATAGGTTTTGTACAATGGAAAAATGTAATTTTTGCCTTTTAACTTGCGAAATAGCTCCACCGTAAGCGCTCCATACTCGCGTATGGAGCGCTTACTTGTCCCTAAATGTACCCTATATTATACGTTAATGTTTTAATTTTAATGTTACAATCCTGCCGAATTCGTGTTCGACGGTACTAATTCAAATAAATACAATACACTACAGTACAGTGCACAGTACAGGGTACAGTACAGTGCACAGTACAATGTACAGTACAGTGTACATTACAGTCTACAGTGGAATACGGTACAGTACGATACGATATGATAGGATACGATACGATACGCCACGACACGACACATAACGATAAGATGCGACACAATGGCAAAATACAATACAATACTTAATACCCCAGTCAATAACTTCTGATCTGGAACTATTTAATAACAAGATTTTTATTTTTTTTGTACATAATTATGGAATTAACCTTTCGTAAATACACTCAATGAAATGAATATTTTGAAATTTAAAAAAATGCGTATCGGCAGTAGTTGCAATAATTATTATTTTACCTATAATTTAAAAAAAAACGTCTAGAACAAATACTATAAATCATGATTGTGGTGTCAAAATTAAAGGTACCTTGGCCAAAATGGAGAATAGAAGTACTTTTGTGTATAACATTTTTTAAACTAAATATTAACACAAAATACGCAAAAAATAATCACATAGTTTTACTTCAATTTTCTAGTTCAGTGTTTTATGGCTAAATATATAAATATAAAGATACAAAAAAAAAAAAAGTTATTTTAATAACTTTATTTCAGAGTTTAAAAAAATGTATGTTCCGTACCTCCACATTGCTTAATTTAATTTTTTATTGATTCGACATCAGCAAGTTATACCAAACACAATTCTGTATTTATGTAATGTATTATATCCCGGTCCTCCATACTAAGCTACGCAACTCAAGTTACGTATGGGTAAGTAAGTTACGTTGTAGGTACAAGTGGGTTATAAGTTAGGAAAAAAATGCAGCTCACTTAATTGAGTACGGCCATAGAAAAAAAAATATACTTAGAATCCATAACATTCCTATATACTATAATAATACATACGACTCATCAGGCTTGTCACAGAATAGATAATAGTGGTCAGTATTGTAAAAAAAGTATAAAATATTTACTTAAGAAAAGTATAGCCTACGCTATAATTTGAAATTAATTAGGTTTCCAAGTAAAACGCAAAATATTTAAACTCAAACTAGTTTGAGTTCAATCATGCCCGCTAAAAAGCTTTTTCTTGCGGGTCGCCCTCTTCCCTCCAACATGGTAGAGGAGAGCGTTGGCTGGCGCATGCGTCAACTCGTGAACGGGTGCTGCTTGCGGGAGCTAGACTGGAGTATATACGTAAATCTAATAATAAATAACACCTAAATTTGCAATAATATTATAAGTTATATTCCTTTTGTAACGCCAATAGTTTTATTAAGTTTATATAGTTGATAAAAATTGACAAAATTGACAAAAAGCACGGAACCCAGAGTCTGTGGAGCAAAGACATGAAAAAAAAAATTGTACCTTATAAATGGCCCTTTCAGTGAGCACAATATTTATCGTTTGCGTTTTACAAAATCGTGGAATTATATTGTAGGATAGTTGTAATTTGCATGAATAAATAAATAAATAAATATTACCTTTTTACATTATTACTTCGATAATGTGAACAATACCAAATATCTTCATTGATGTGAAAATGATATCAGAATATTTATTGACCGTAAATAACATTGAACATTACAGGCACGTCAGTTTTACGAAATAAAAACATATGTTTATTGTTAAATTAAGCAAAATATTGAATTATTTAAACAATTTAATAATATTACGACAGATACGTATTTATTATTATCACACTAATATTAATGCGAAAGTTTGTAAGTGTCCAAGTAAGTAAGTATTTGTTCCCGTTCAACTCTGTAACGGCTGAGCGAATTTGAATGAAATTTGGTATGGAGGTAGCTTATACTCTGGACTAACACATAGGCTACTTTTTATCCCGCAAAAGTATTCGGTTTCTGTAGAATAGCGGGTGAAACCGCCGAACGCAGCTAGTAATAAATCAATGAAATTCTCGGAATCCTCATTTTTGTGTAACAAACAAACGGATCGGAACGATGTTTTTTTTAGAACGGATTACTATGAACCTGAAAGAATACCCCATTCGTCCGTAATTTTACCAAAAATCAACTCGTCACAACCCCTTGACAACATTCTGATTTTACCCACAAATACCCTTTTTATCGACCCTGAAAATACAGATGGGGGTGCCAGTCACCCCTTGTAATTCAATTTGTCAATAACTGTCACACGGAATGATGGAGGTCCAGCCTTGATCAGATCAGCTTCATGTACTTATGGCTTTGAGGTACTTAAGTGCGTTGTGTATCACGACTATTTAGGGCTTGCTAGGGCCTTTTTTAGATTCTTTATAAATAATTTTTAATTACTTTAATAATGTTTTTTATAGAATTGCTCTAATCTCAGATAATCATATAACATAATAGTTATATGATTATCTGTGATCAGAGCAATTATAACTCTCTCTTCTAATTCTTTCTCTTGCACAGGCGAGTAAAAACGCTTTTTGGTATTTATGTCATTTTTTTTTTTGGATAGTGTTTTCGTATCATAAAGAAATGATACTAAGAGTGCTAATGCCCATAGAAATATGCGTAACTCGATCGTAGTACTGATAAAGACGTCAGCTGTGTGATCGTCACAATTTCTGCTTAACTTGAAATAAAAACTCAGGCTAACTCATTCGTAACGATTTTGAAGAAAAAACGCGATTTATTATGAATATTTTTACATTAATAATGTCACTAAAATTATTAATTTTATATTTTATTTGCAAAACTCGCTAGGTTCTCAAGAGATGGCGTTGAAAACATTATTTTTGTTCAATTATTCAAATTTTGTTTCAATATTTTTGGTTTTATCTTAGACCTTCAATAGTCTGTGGGTAATTAAACTGTTTGTTTTGTGTAATGTGCTTTATAAGTAGTTTATTTTAGATTAAATGAATTTGTTTACATAATAAAAGCACTTGCACAGCAAAAAGACAAACACTTTCTTACAAAACTCAAAAACTTTTTAATAACTAAAACATACTATTGTATAGATGAATATATAAAAGACAAATAACTATATCTCATAGGTTCTGGGAGCTTAAACTTAGTTTATAAGATAAACTGGCTGTCTTCCTCTCCTTCACGCGAACTAGGTAATTAGCAGTGCCCGACGGAGTCCACGACTGTCCCTAGCATAAGTTTTAACATCTAACCCCCGAATACTGAAACGTTTGTTAGCTTTGACGACAAATTAAGTCTGTTGCTGCCTTTGTCATTTGCTTAGTGCCAGACAAAGGCAGCATTAGAATTAATCTATTGTCAAAGTTAACTGGCGTTTCAGTATTCGGGGGTAAGTCACACATTTTGGATGCAAATAAATAATATGAATATGAATAAAAAAATATATAAAAACACATAAAATGTTTGTTACCAAAGTCAATTATTTATATTAGGCACAAAAATAATATTTATATTAATTTATATTACAATTTCCTCCTAAACTATACGACGTATGATAAAAATGTGTGATAACGTAAAGAACTCGAGCTACTTCAGGTGCATTGCAATCACGTGATCTATTATTATCAAAGATCATAAAACTGTAAAAAAGTACCTACTGTACCTACATTATACATCCATTATAAGAACAGCAAATGACAAAGTTGATACGATCACAAGTGTTCATACATAAGTTTGTTGATAAAACACAGCTATCTATTTTTGTCTCTCTTCTGTAGGTACCGTAACAGTCAACCAAAGTGCGCAACTGTTCGCGACATCGTAAGGTCGAGGAGCTTAGTGTGGTTATAGCAATGAGATACGAATAAAGCGCTCCAAAATCTGATTTTTAAGAAATACAGAACATTTTATTTGTGAAATCTGTCTTTTAAGAAATACAGAACATTTTATTTGTGACAAAAATGGGGTGTCATTTGTTGTGACAAAATTTGAGATGTATTTCAAGACATATTCATCATAGCTATATCTTTTACTCTCTTACTTTCTTACTTCTGCATCTTCTTTCGCTGTCTTTGGCAAAACTTGGTTGCTAGGTTGAAATGAGCTGTAAACAGACTACAGCGGAGCTTAATTAAAAGCACCGTTTTAAAGGTAAAAGACCTATCTTTGGTGTACAGCAATATTTTTCTAAATGTGGGTCAAACTTCACGCAACTGCAGCAAGAAAAGAAAATAGCACAAATCGTATGTAGTACATCCGATTTACTTCAATTTCACGAATTGCATACGACATCACCACAATTTTACATGTCTGTGTCGTATATCGATGTATAAGTATATTGCTAAGGTAAAGTTGCATCTCCTGGGATATACAAATAAAAGATACTGAAATGTATGGGGAATGTATGTGTTATTTCTGAGATTAAAGAAGTTGGTGGGACTTATCTTAGTAACTTATCCTCAGAAAGCGCAATATTCGCAAGACTTTTGATCATTGTGAGGAACAAGATCAAAGTACAAGAAAAAACGTTTTGTGAAGATTACGATTTTTCTCGTACTTTAAATCTATATTTATCCCCCGAATACTGATACGTTTGCTAAATTTGATGACAGATTAAATCTATTGCTGCCTTTGTCATTTGCTTAGTGCCAGACAAAGGCAGCATAAAAAATAATCTGTCGTGAAAGGTAACAAGCGTTTCAGTATTCGAGGGTTAGTCTCTAAACTCTATCTTATTATAATTACACTAATATTATAAATGCAAAAGTTTGTGCGTAAGTATGTTTGTAAGAATGTGAGTATCTAAGTATGTAAGTGTTTTTGTTCCCGTTCAACTCTGCAACGGCTTAACGGATTTGAATGAAATTTGGTATGGAGGTAGCATATAACTTGGAATAACACTTTTTATCCGAGAAAATATTCGGTTTCTGTAGAATGTAGCAGGTGAAACCACGGGGAGCAGCTAGTGTCTTATAAAAATCACTTGCGGTAATTACGTTCAATAAACGTATATTATAGTATGTTTCTTTCATCATCATACAGACTTCTTGATCCCACCGCTGGGTATAGGCCCACTCTTTCTGTGCCATTTGCAGGGGAGAAAGTGACCGATAACCAACGAGGGTGTCCCTAGTTTGAAGCCCGAGAAGCAGCAAATTGGGCGTCGCACTTTCTTCCGTGCGATAAATAGTGCTTTATTACTACACTTAGAGGAAAATAAAAGCAAATTGAAAGTCCAGATATCCTTACTAATATTATAAATTTGAATGTAACTCTGTCTCTCTGTATATCTGTATCTCTGTCTCTCTGTCTGGGCGTTTGTTGCGTTATCACGGTTAAGCGGCTAAACAGATCAAGCTGATTTTTTGTTTAGATATAGCTTGAGGTTCGGAGATTACAGACATAGGCTACGTTTTTTTGTGTTTTGTAAGTCCACGCGAACGAAGTCGTGGGTAACAGCTAGTAAGAAATAAAACAACGGCAAGGATCCCGCGCGTTCGTGATTCCATTTTCTAATTCTATTTTATTATCATTTTTTTACACATCATTTTGCCGAATTCGCGATACTTTTTTGTTTTTTTTTTGACATTTGGACGCATACCCTAAAATTTAAAAAAAAACTGCGGATTCTTATATACTTTTTCTGTTTTTTCCCACTTTGCCTGCTCAGCGCGTTAATAATGTATTTTCATACACTTTTCTCGCCCGCATATTTTCACGACATTAATGATGTACATGGAATGTTGTAGTGCTAAGATGCCTACGAGGACAGGTGCCTGATCTTAAAAAAAAAGAGTTTTAACATTTAAAACAAAATAAAGAGACCTTTCAAAACTGTTTACCTTTTTGGACACGCGAAGAAAGACTAAGTATAAATTTAATATTATTACCAAGTACACTTAATACCAGGATTGGTACTGAAGACAGGTAGAGATTTCTGCCACGCGTGACTGGCACAGGACCTGTGATCTTCAAAGCGAGTAAATTGGCGCCTTAAATATGCGAGGGTGAATGAAACGGGATAAAAATTGATATTAGTCGCTTTTACGACGCAAATTTTAGATTTAATAAAGGTTAAGGAACTTTTGGTAATAAAAAATGTCAGCACTTGAGCAATTCTAGACAAAATGACTCAATTTCTTCGATGGGGCGTGCTCCATTGTATACAGAAACCAAAACAAAACCTGTCAGCGTAGATTATTTATCCAAGCCAAAAAACAAAAGTATTCGATAAGTTTAGCTTGTGACAATAACTATCACAATAACTATAATTTCATCAAAAATGTTTGGTAAATACACTAACTCTCTCTATCGCACGTACGGCCAGAGAGATAGCAATACAATTTTCAAATACTTACTGCGCTAAAACCTCGCGACAGGACGTCCCTTTTAACTACTGTTTTGGAATGAACTTGCTTACAAAATTTGGTGAAGATCTATACAAGTTCTCGTCAGATACATACACACACTTACATAAAAACAACGACTTGTTGTTGTAGACTCTGAGACGGTACGCTTGGTCAATAAAATTATCAGTTTATGTTTGTCCAATCTGGATATAGGCTAATTGTACAGCTCGGTTCGGCTCGGTATTTGGCTCTTTGCAGGCCTAGCACGGGCACCGGGATAAAATTATGTCCACCCGCTTTGTCTTCGCGTTAACGTGACAAAGCTACACTATGGATACATCCGTCTCGTTCTCGCGGGATAAATATGGTGGACAACATTTTATCCTGGCGCCCGTGCTAGGCCTGCTGCAGTCGGCTTTTGTCCACCGCTTTACGTAGATCGTCACTACACATCGCCGCAGGGAGTCTTGCCTTTGCCTATACGCAATATTCGTTATCGTAGAACTCATTTACAGTAGCGGTTATGGGTCCTTCGGGAAACTTCAGCTAATGATGCAAGTTCACTATTTACTTAGGCAGATACAAATCCGAAACAAAACAATGAGATCCGAATATTTCACTGAACAAGCATCCAACTTCAATCGTGGTTTTTAAACGAAACTAAATCAAAGCAAAACACATTGCAAATAAGACAGGTTTCTGAATAACATAGTTGTTAGTATTTAATGTTTGTCTGCAACGATTTACGTCTGTGACCAGTTTTCGTGAAAACAGTATTCAGCCAGAATACACTTGTTTTTAACCCTAGCACTCTAGCTGTAAGATTCTCTCAAAGCTTGTTTCTCAATGGGGCTAATATAAGACACTTATTTAAATAAGAAATGTGTTTTGTTGATTCCAGTATAGAAAAATTATAAAAGAATAATGTCATATAAACAATCTCATATACAAAAATGTGTACCTCCCAAAAAACAGCATAAAACTAGATGGCGCTTACGTATTTAGTCAGCTAATGTTCAAACCGATATAAAAGCCGATGAAAATATGGTTAATTTAATAACAGTATTGTTATATTTTATGTCCGAAATTTAACGTTAAGTTCGAAATAGATTGCAATACGACGCAAAAAATATGTTTTCAATGCCCCTTAAGAGCCCATTGTATTTTGCAAATCAAATATAAAATTAATAGTTTTGGTGAATATTACTAATGCAAAAATATTCATAACAAGTAGCGTTTTTTCTCCGCACTATTACGAGTGAGTTGGGTTTTTATTTCAAGTCAAGCGGAAATTATGAAGACAACGTCGCAGTTTAAAGCACTAGCGCCATCTTACGTCCTTATCAGTACTATAATCGGGTTACGCATCTTTCTATAGCTCTCTTCTTTACATAATTACTCTATGATTACAGTATAACCGTAATTTAAAAATCCAATAATCCATAACAGTGATTCATGTAAAATATAAGCAAATAATATTGTAGTTCATGACTTAAATATTGTATTGCTTCCATTTATTTATTTTTATAACTTAATTCAAATATCATTCCTTTAATTTCTATGGAAACTTTTAAAGTTTTGTTTGCCTGTCATTTCATCTCCACCGCCATCAATGCGTAAGACATTTACAGCGGTGAGGTCTCATGTATCTAGTTCGCGCCGAACTGATACCTCGCAGCTCTGGAACAGTGCTAGAACGATTTTGCTCAAATTCTAGTTTAAACATCGTTTTGAAATGAACTACTTGCCTACAGAAATTCATGAAGATCGACTCAACTGTTTGCAAGTTATCGTTAGACAAATAAACACACAATACCAACGCTGACTTGTCCCTTAAGTTCTGAAACGTTGATTTCGCTCGGTCACGAACAAAATTTCAGGTCGGTTCAGAAGTTGTTTTGATAAATAGTCACTACTTCAGCAGTATCGAAATTACTTGAATCACTTTTTACTCTCCCTCCATTTCCCTGGTGACGTTAATCTTAGACGCGTCATCGCGTACGTGTTCCGAATCGGTCCGTCGAAAGAAATCCGTGCGCTTTTATTCTGGTCTAAATTAAAATTTATCTGCAGACAGATTTATTTACAAAGCCACGAGCCAGGAGCAAGTAGCCAGGATTTTTCTACAAAGGGGCAAGATAGAGTTCTACGCCATTTCTGTTTTTCCTCCAAAGTAAATCCTTCGACATCAGTCTATGGATGGGTGATGCTAAATTGTAAATCCTGCCTTTAGTGAACCTAGGTAACCATTGTAGTTTGTTTTTGTTCCAGAACAATAATAGTGAGGCTATAACAATCACCCGCCCTCAAGCAGCTTAAAAGCTCTGACTTTAGTACCAGCAACTTAGCTGTCAAGCTTAGCTTAGCTTAGCAAGTATAACCAGCACACAAGCTTGTGCTGTGTGTAATCTAGCTGGGAAATCTGTGACTGCATTGTCATATTGTAAATAATGGCAAAGCATTTTCTTAGTTCTTTTACTGACACTAGCATAATTATATTGGGCATTCGTTTAAACGGCGGACAATTCCTGAAATCATTAAAATTAATCAGCTGTTCCATATCAAAAATCTATCACCCTTTACGAAATGTATGAGACCATCTGTTCTTTTTTGTCTTTTCAGTGTTGGTCCCTTATTAAAAGTTGTTCATATATTGATGAGTACAATTATATCCTGTAATATGTATAGCTGAACATGACAGGTATGGGCAATTGCCCCCTTGAATCTTACCTTAGTTACGCCCGTTCGACAGCCTGTATTGCTCGGTGTAACGTACGGCCAAAGCGTCCACGAAAGAAGTGATTTATTCCGCTATAAATTAAGAGAAAACGCAACAAATGTCCGCGCCGGCGCCGCGACCACGCCAGTTAAATTCTATGTTAAATAAATAATAAGGGGGTTTTCACATTAGACGCGTCAACCAAGTAGCTTGGTCGTGCAGCTTAGCAGCATGGCTCTCGCATTTGTTAGTAGTGCAATTGGGGATCATATAGCAAATAGCAGCGTATCTACAGCTGTGTGGATACTTACATACAGAAAGCATGTCGGGCGCAGAGTGCAAGGCGTGTTAGCAGTGCTGTAATTTGATCGCTGACGTGGTCCCGCCATTTTGTAATTCAAGAAACTGTACGAAAGACAAACACCAAGTAACTGACACGCGGCGGTGCTGATATGAGGGCATATTTGATATGATATGGTTTCATACAGTTTCTTATATTAAGACAAATATTGTTATTAAAAGAAAAATAAAACTTATTAAAATTTACTAACATACACCCCAAAACATTACCCTCCGACTTGGGGAGTCGGGTAAAAAGCTGCTGCAGCTGCTGCTGATATGTTTTGGTTTGCCGCTACTGCCGCGCGGCTAAGTCTCCTAATGTGAAGGCACTCTTAGCAAACTCATGGAGCATGTAAACTTTCGGCAATCTAAGCCCGGAAACATAAAATCCTGAAAAAGTGCTGTCGAAAACACAGTTTCAATTTAGTGCCTATATCCATTAAAGTTTAAGAGAACCTATCAAATGAAGAACAAGAAAATGGAAGTACTAGCTTCGCCTCGTTGGTTCAGCTACCTGCTGCAGGAACTGTATATTTTTAAATTTTTAAATTTACCTGTTCTTGGAAATTGTAATAAACACTAAACTTTACTCAATCCGTTCATCCACAACATAATTTAATGCTGAGAATAAAGAACTATCAAATATTTATTTATATTATCATATAACAATGAACAACACACTTTTACAAAATAAATATTACAGGTTAGTCATTTTACAAAAATAATTTAACTCAAAACATAAATATGTTTTGAGTTAAATTAGGCAAAATAATGAACCAACATCAAAATAATAATTATTTATTATTCACTTAATTTGAACCGTATTACTTTCAAATAAATGTTTTTATACATGCTGTGCTGTGTTTTTTATTCGGTTATAGAATTAGGTAATTTATTTTACACTAGCTTGCCCCTTTTACAAAATAAATATACAGGCAAGACACTTTTACAAAATAAATTTATGTTTTGAGTAAAATTAGGCAAAATAATGAACCGACATCAAAATAATAATTATTTAAACTTAATTTGTAGAACCGTATTACTTTAACTAAAATGCTTTTATACCTGCTGTGCTTCTGTTCGGTTATAGAATTAGGTAATTTATTTTACACTAGCTTACCCGCATAGCTTCGCTCGCCTAGGATATAGGTATATGAAACACCCCATGCCTTTCTTCATTTTTTGTGTTTATTTAAAAAACCGAGTTTCACTGACTTAGCTGACAAAAGATTTTATTTCCATATTTGGAACTCCATTTTACCTCTATAGATTTGGAATTTTGCAAAATGTTCATAACGATTAGCTCCCCCGCCTTTTTTCTTGTGGTCACTTGGTTCACGGACATGAATAGTTAGGGGACTCTATGCTTATAAGGACATTTTACTCTGATCTGGGGCCCTATCCCGTAACTCTGGTGGCAATGGTCATCGCGTGCCGTCCCACTCGTGCAACTAACTCGCACCATGCGAGCGAGTAGGATAGCAAACGAAGACCATCGCCACCAGAGCTACGGGATAATGCCCCTGATCTGAATTGATATTTTGTACAAGACGTTGACTATTTGACGTAGATTACTAAGAAGGGTTTATTGATGAAAGAGGTTCATAAGGGATCGTAAATTTTACTTTATATTTACGAGCCGAAAGCCGAGCCCTAAAACGAAGTTGCATGTATCAGCTAGATTATAAACGTAAAACTTTAGGGCCGTCACGCCAGAATATTAATCTATATAAGTATATATATAAAAGAACAAGCCCTTATCTAGGGATCAACGCACAAACAAAACCGCCTATGATAGAGACGTGAATTTTGAACCCGTTACTAAACCTCACGGACTTAGGTTAGGTTAGTATTCGTTGTCTGTCGTAAGATTTCATTAATTAAAATACTGTTACTACATACGAATATACTATGTCTTGTACTATGCGTTTCATAGAATAACTACTTACTTTTTAGTCGTTTAAACGCACAGCTTACAAAGCAGCAGGCTTAGACATATCTTTTTTACACATAACATTTAAAGCTTAGGAAAAAAGTGACTGCGGAGCCTTAGAAAGTCAACGACCTCGTCTCGACCCCTTTGATGGAAATCAAGAGCTTTCGCCGAGGGCGGCGAGACAGAAAATAAGGATTTACATCAAATCGTTTAAAACTTTCGACAGCTTTTCACCACCACAGTCAGGCTCGTGAAAATTTACTTACCACTATTACTTTGACAGAAAGCAGATTGTCGTTTATTGTGGCGCATTAGGGGGAGTCCTTTGTTCAGCAGTTAAAAGTATTAAAAGAACTTTTAAAATAAAAATAAAATTAGTTTAAAAATAAACCATTTGAGCCTTCTTAACCATTAATCCAGCCCAGCTATTTACTAATTCCACGCATAACCGATCAACGGTGGTGACCTCTCACCACTTGTGACCTTATTGGCATCAAACTACTGTCACGTACGTACTGGAACATCGCTATACATACCAAATATGTAAAAAAATATACCTTCTTATCGGTGTGGATCTTTTTTACCCGACTGCCCAAGAAGGATGGTATTGATGTTTTTGGAGTGTACATGCATGTATACATATATGTTTGTGCTATCATATATTACCTCCTGGGCCCGTACCTTCAGGTGCTTATTGCGATGATGTTTAGGCTCAGCCGAGGACGCTACACCTTAACGCGCAGCGATACGGTTCGTGGTCGCGCAGCGGCACCGACTGAACCTAACAATTATGGCAATAAGCAACTCACGGTACGGGCCCTGTAGCCTAAACGGCTTGACCGATTTTGACAAGTGAGGTGTTGTTGGATTCCTCGTTATGCCTGGAGTAACAAAAGCTATATTTTGTAGTAGGGTGTTATTTTATTTTTTTAAGTATATAATCGCGTTTTGAATTATAAAGAAGATATGGGGCAGGGAAGCGATGTGGGCGCGGAACGGATAGGAGAGAGAGATAGGAAAGTTACTAACATTCCGATAGAAGAGGTACTATCGTCGTACAGATTAACAAATTCTAGAACTCTAGATATGCCAATAAAGTAAGTTAGATCTAGTCAATTTGCTCCTGATATCAAGATAAAACCTTTCAATAAACTTGGACGTTACAATTATTCACGAACCATAATTATTATATTATAATATAATAAGATATAGATAATTATTATATTATAATATAATAATAATATAATATATAATTATTATATTATAATATAATAATAATATATATTATAATATAATAATATATTATAATATAATAATTATAGTCAGCCGAGTTCTAGCTTCGAAGTTTTTGTTTACATTTATATCACTAGCCAAGACACAGCTACTGAATAAAATACTGAATAGCAAGTGTTTCCACTTTCCACATCTCACATCACATCTCTTGTGATTCCAACACAAAAAGTCGATGTAAATAAATTTTGATTGAATATCTGAAATTACGATGAGAGGTGATCGTCCCGGACCGGGAAAAATCGAGAAAACGGAGTTAGGGCGGGAATGTGAAAAAGCTATGGAATTTTCATTTCGCCATCGGAAAGGAGCCATTAAAAAGAAGATTAGATTATTTAAAACTTGGCAAGAAGTAAAATTTTAAAGCTGCATAATATAAACGTTACAATTTGGATATTTTTTTACAAGCTCGTTTGTAGGTCAAAGCTTGCAACTGAATTTTAGAACAGTTCCGGGCTGTTCAATTGAGCTGAAATTTTGCATTGCGAGCTGGTCTGATGATGGATATGGAAGGTGGAAAACGGAACTCCTCAGCAACTAAGAGTAGATTGATGGAGTTTGGACTCGTTTTGATCGGCGTACAGTACCAGAACCACAAAAACTTATTTATAAACTAAACTACGAGTAGCTTGCCCACACTTCGCTCGCATAGGATACAGTGATTTGGGCCATTCGGCCAACTAAACTCAAATCAACTGGTTGGTTACATACTTTATTTAAAATGGATTCCAACCAACTGATAACCAACTAGTTGTGCAAGATGGAACTCGATTTTCTCAATCAAATCAACTGGTTGATTACATACCTTATTTGGTAAGAAATATTTTCTTAGAGACACTAGATAAAACAATGGTCTCTGGTCAATCCATCTGTTCGTTTATATGTAGGCTAAGTAGTTAAGATAGTTTGTAAGCATTTTGTTTGGTTAATAAAGGCACTTTTACTCGAAAAAATATATTTAACATCTTCTACCGACGTCATACCAAGCACTGAATAGGAGTCAGATATATAGTTACTTTACCAGGAGTAAGAGCAAATAGAAATAGCCACCTCACGCTCTCAATCACTTACGCTATACTAGACTAACCCCCGAATACTGAAACGTTTCTTAACTTTGACGACAGATTAACTCTAATACTGCCTTTGTCTGGCACTAAGCAAATGACAAAGGCAGCAATAGATTTAATCTGTCGGCAAAGTTAACAAACGTTTCAGTATTCGGGGGTACTGATGCGACGTCATAGCTCCGGGCATAACAATTCGATCCATTATTTTGCCCCACAAGATCATTATGTGCTGATGGCCTAATCACCAAGCAACGTTGACCTAATGGACTGTCATTATCCGAACGCATAATTACCGCCAAGGTCGGACATTCGTCACTATGCTCTCAATCTACTGAAGGTCTGTAATTAGAATGCTGAATCCCGTAGTTGGGGTAACATGAGTTTTAATTTTTTTATTATTTGACTCTGCTGCGTTTGATTCTATGATGTTTATTTTTCAATCAAGCGTAGATTTGTTTGATTGATGTAGTCAATTTTAATTATTTTTTTAATCTAGACTTAGTTGGGAAACTAATAAGTACGCCTAGATAATTAATTTATGCTTACTGGCCTTATAATTATTTTAAAACCGATTTTACTATGAATAACTATGAGATATATTATATGAAAAAAGTGGAAGTGTGAGTCTGACTCGCGCACCAAGGGTTCCGTATATTTTTTTTTACATAAAATTATATAACTAAAGCATCAAACATTGTTCTAACATTGTTCGAAAAGATAAGTTGTTTTACATAAAATATAAGTCGGATTGAAGAACTGCCGGCATTTTTCATACTTTTAACCTCCGGATTTTTTCTATTAGTGTGAAACTACTTATTAAGTAGGTTCGTAGTTTTTCTTTATATTTAATTGGGCACAATTTACTAAACAGTGAAATTTTATTATTCTGCTAAAATTAATATTGGAAACTATTAATAGGAAGTTCAAATTGTAAACAGATATCCATTATTTGAAACGTATGATTCTGATAATTCTTTGGCAGTAGTCATTCTTATTATTAGAGGGTCTATAAATCTCTATTCTAGACGGACATCAAAGAGCAGGCCGCACGCTGTTTAACGATCGGCTAAATAAGTAGTAATGAGCTATTACGGTATTTTATGTGCTAATTTCTAGATTCCTTGTTATTTATCTCTGGTTGTTTTTTTTTAAATATGTACTCTTCAACCACTATCTTAAAAAATATATTATTTTCCAAAATGAAAAGCACATTATAGATTATAGAGACGCACGGCTTCGCCTCCCTAGGCTAAGGTAATGAAACACCCCGTTTCACCCCTCTACGGGTTGGTTTTAGAAAATCCTGAGAGATGCCTTTCTTTATTTTTTATGCTTATTACACAGACCGAGTTTCATTGGCTTAGAATGAAAAAATATTTATTTCCATACAAATTTTGGGGGTCAATTTTTTTTTCCATATTTTTTCCCCCTATAGGAGTAAAATTTCGCAAAAACCGTCGTTTTTATTGTTCACTTCTACCATTTGAAGAGCTTTAAGTTTTTCACGTCATAGTAAGTGGTTTGGTCTGTGCGTTGATTTCTAGAAAAGGGCTTGTTCTTTTATATATAAAGATAAGCAAATCGTTTATTAAGTGTTCCGTATATTGAGTTCGTAGCACCTGAAAAAGCACAGGAAGGTACTCGCTTAGTTGCATTAACTCTGTTAATGGAATATTGAACATTAATTAAGAGACGCAATACAATGGCGCCGATGCCGGTGCAACACAGTTTAGGTTTACCGATGATAGGATATTCCTGTATTTAAATTAAAGTGTTTGCTAGCTAGGCCACACGTAATTATAGCGCAGGACGGCATTTTGAATAAATCCAAAGAGCAGTGTACGCTTACGAAGTTAGCTGACGACTGTCAAGTGAAATTCTGTGCGTTGACGTTAATAAGATCGTTCACTCGTATGCCTTGCTACAAAGCCAGTTATCCTTTCTACATCTTTCTCTTGTGATTTTAACGATGTAGATAAGCCAGAATAATCTATATCTATCTATATGTATGTTTGTAAGTTTGTTTGTATGTTTGTGTGCATATTTGTCCGATGATAACTTGCGAACCGTTGATCCGCTCTTCATGTCATCTTCATTTTTAAGTTCGAATATGAGCTGGATCGGTCGAGCGGTTGTGAAGATATAGAGGTCGCGAGGTCTCAGTTCGCCGCGAACTACTAGTATTTAGAGGTGGGAAACCGTTGGCGCTTTTTGTAAGAGCAAAATGGCTCAACTCTAGTCATGGGTATCGTGCAGTAGGCCCACCTCGCAGTATCCATTCTCCGTAACGTTGCTCGTTGGCGGGTCGCGTTGCAGCGCTCCCCAGAGTGAATATCGTAAGATGCGCCACTCGAGAGATATGATCTGATTACAGCCTACGATCTTGTTGGAAAAATTACTGCCGCAGGAAATTGAGCGAATATTGTTTGCAAATTGAATGAGTAAACTTATCTTAAAACTACATTAAGGCTGTACTTATTGGCTCATTTTTAAAGTAGAAAATTTGTTAAAAGTAGTTTTTTACTCTCTAGATTTAGTTAAGTAGACAGGTTCTGGCTCTTTGAAGCCTTAGACTATAGCGTATTATCCTTTTGTGGTTGAGGGTTGTCCTTCTAGACGGACATACTAAGAGAGGATATTCTATTTATTACCTTTTTCTCTTCTGTGATTACCTTAGTTGACGTTAAAAATTATCCACACCCCTTCATGCTTAATTTTTGTCCATCAAAACTAACATAACTTATTTATTTTTAACTATAAACTTTGCAGCTTGTATATTTACAACCACGCGTTGTTATTTTCAACCAAAACTTATTTCTTCGTGTGATTTTTTCAGTATACTTGAGCCGCCATCTCGTATCCAAAATAGCTAACTAGCCGTCCGTAGTTATAAGCAGCGATTTCTTATTGTGTATTACACACCCCTCTCTCTCTGCAGAACAGGTCGCCGCCGCCTGCGCACATCCCCTCGTCGCTTCTCTATTCGCCACAGGAACCAATAGAGGTGAGTACTATCGTTTTTTTTTAAAACTAAAATTTATGGTGCGATTGCAAGTTTAAGTCAGCTGACTTTTTAGAGAAATTGTGAGGGGCTAGATAAAAAGATTGCTTCATTTCGAGAGAGAGACTTTCCTTCGTTTACAAGTCCGTCATATGTCACTACATATAACGATCAAGACAACATATGACCAACAGCCACTACTCTTGGGAAACCTTTACAAATCTAAGATGCCTAAAAATGCTTCAAATCAAATTATTGGGTTTCGCGTGGTGTCAGAGTTCCTTCAAATATGATTAACGGGTCAGGAAATTTTGAAAAATATGGTAAATTGTGTTACGGTGAACAAAATTCTTATTGAGATGTATAAACAAAGTTTGATTAAACCTTACTTAACAGTGCCTTTTAACTTCTTTCGTCATTTAAATTCAGTTTTATTCAAAACTGAAGGCTTACAGTATCTGTCAATACCAATGTGCATTTGACCAATGTTATTCAAAGCTTGCCACGTCATCTATTTTGGATGAATATAGCAATGTAAATGACAATAGAAAAACGGCTCTTTAATTGCACTTGAAGTGTTTACTTTAACTTTTTGACTGTGCTTAGCTTGACCTGTGGGCTTATCCTCTTACTTTGAAACGTTCGTGATTCTGATTGCGAGAGCATGCCATCCCGCTTGTACCAAACTTTGTCGCACAATGCGCGGTCCCGCTCGCGCACTATCACTATCGCTTTCAGCGATACAACTTCACTTTCTTTATAGGATAAGCCCGCTGCCCCTACCATAACAGCTATAGAAAAAAACTTTTGTACGATAGAAAAATCTATAAAACTAAAACAGCGCCGGTCTTACATTTTCGATACATTTACTACAGAATACGAATACGTAACGAAATATTTATTCGATAATAGTTAAGCTAGGGTACTGACTACTGATATCCGTTGTTTTTTTTCACAGTTGCTATGCGTGTTCCCGGAACGCACATCACGTGTATGCGCCGCGGCATGCACGGCCGCGACTCGCGCGGGTGGCGAGGCGCGATCAGTGCGAGGCCCCCGCGAGGCGTTGGAGGCGCTGCGACGAGACAACGACTCGCGGCTGCCGCACGTTGTCGTCGTAGACGCGCGGCAGCCGCAGTTAATGGATGCAGGCTTGCTGGCTAGGTGAGTAATCCCTCTTGCACATCTACAACCACGCGTGAAGGAAAGCGCAGCGGGCGCGCAGACACCGTACTTGCTCGTCGGTCGTAGACACTGAAATTAGCTTCAGTTTATGGTCATGGGATCGTTATAACTAGAACAGCGCTCATCTCCGCGTACTGTGTTCCTATAGGTAAAGCTTATCAAATTTTCAAACTTCGTTTCTATTTCTCTTCAATTTGCGACTCTACACAGCCAATATAGATTATTATTTTCTATTTAGCCAGTGATTTAATTAATTTCACTTGTTTTTCTTTCCACCCGACTACGAAAACGGAGGATTATGAGTTTGACAGTACATATGTATGTATGAATGTACGTAAGTATGTTCATATGTTCCCTTTAATCTCCTATACCGCTTATCAGATTTTGACAAGATAGGTGTCTGACGATGCGTCTTCACACTCCGCGTATCATAGGCTATACAGAATTATAAATATATTTTTTTTCTTCTCGCTTTCATCTGACCCTAAACTAAGCAAAGCTTGTAATATGGCTGCCAGAGACTGATATACGTACATAGATATTTTTAAATACATACTTATATAGATATTAACACCCAGATAGAAAAAACACAAATATTCATCACATGAATGTTTGTCCTAGATGGGGATCGAACCCACGCCCCCAAACACAGAAGGTAGGTTCACTACCAACTGAGCCACCGGGGCAGTTTGATTATATTTCAAATGTTTTCAAGTAATACAGCCAAAAAACAAGTAATGCTGTTTGTTACCTTTAATCCTAAACCATTCTCACTGGATTCTTACTTTGCTAAGTCTAAAATTACAAGCCCGTGGGTCCAATTTACTTTAGACTGGGACTGTAGCTATTTCGAAAGGACACAGTACTAGCTGCAAATTGGAAAGCTCACTTCAACTGTTCAACTTCTACATCAAAGTTAGTTCTATCAGTTTCTTGGTAAACTAATTCAAGTACAAACAGAACTCCATTGAACATTTTTGTCGAACTTTCCGATAACTTAAATATTAAAAAATAAATCGTATTCCAATAAATTCAACATAAAATTTTGTTCTAGTAGATTCTTGGTAAACTACTTATTGACCGAGCGAAACGAAGGTCTCAGACTTTACTGGGACAAATCGGCATTTTTATGTATGTTTGTATGTTTGTGTGTATATTTGTCCGATGATAACTTGCGAACCGTTTATCCGATCTTCATGAAATTTTGTAGGCAAGTAGTTCATTTCAATACAATTTTTAAGTTCGAATATGAGCTGAATCGGTCCAGGGTTTGTGAAGATATAGGGGTCGCGAGGTCACAGTTAGGCGCGAACTACTAGTTTAAGTACTAATTTAACTATTTCTATTGAAGAATTTTGTCGCACTTTCCTATAACTCAAATATTCGAAAACAAATCGTATCTTTCATGTTTCCATTATGCGATGCTTGCGTGCAGTAGCAAAGGTTGTATCATCATCACCATCAGCCAGAAGATGTCCACTGCTGAGCATAGGCCTCCCCCTAAAGGTTGCATATTAATAAATAATGTTTATAGTTCCAATTACTATGTGTAATGGTATATACTCAGTGGGCTCGCGTTTTTACGAGGACCTTTATGAACATTACTACCTACCTAAATATGAGCACAGGTGCCACGCAGCGGCTGCAAAAACAGCCGTGTGAAAGTTCATGCGCGGGCCCAAGGCCATTTTGGTTTGACATGATTCGTGACCACCGCCGTCTATGAAACGAGAGAGAAAGAAAGGGAAATATATATTTCTCTTAATTTCTCTCGTTGTTCTGTGGTCAGTTGTGTTAGCACAATAATAATGATAAATAATAATGTACAGTTCCATGAATTACAAAACGCGTGGCCCGCGTTTTATCTGCCGCCCTGATTCTGCAAGCTAATTCAACTTCAAGTGAGATGATGCTAAGTGAACTTGCATTGTATAAAGAGCTTTGGCAGGCCAGAAGAAGTCAGGTCGCGTCATTATTTCGTATAACTTATGTTATTTCGAGCGTTAATGTGTAAAAACGGTGGATTCTTATGATTTAAGTGCTCGTGAACGTGCATGAGTTGAGCGAGTGGTGAATAGCTTATTTACGGGAAACCTAATTAACACGCCGTGTTGTTTCCAAAACTCCGCAGAAGCTTCCAGTAAACCTTCTACCACTTTACTGAAGCATGACTTGAACTAGACTGACTGAAATTATAGACTTAGATTATGACTGAGACTTGTTTTTATTTTGAAATACTTTGCTAAACGACTATAATATTTGAAAATATCAAAACTTGACACTGGCTAAATACACTATGTGTGGAGCCAAAATATAGCAGTAGACCTCGCGAGCAAAAACTTTTTTGCACTACCTCAATTCTACAATTTCACAGTTTTTTTTTTATTCGTGATTTATGATTGTAGGTCTTAGCGTAGCGTTACATTCTCTTTGTTTGTAGATGTATTTCTCCCAATAAATACTTCGATGAAAACATTCGGTACTTAATTCTTTAAACAAGAATTTCGAATTTGAGCAAATCGGTCAAAGAGGTTAACGTCGTCAAGATCAAGTCAAGGTCAAGATTTTAAAAGTAAAATGTCAAGCATCGTCGACGTGAATTAGATATTTTGATAAGAAGTTTATACCTAACCTAAGCCTATTAAGGTTTCTATTAAGAAGGTATAACCTATCTAAGGCCCAATTACGACTATCCTTGTAAGATTAAATACGAAGAGTCCCCATTATGATCGTGGCTACACAGCCAGGGGAATCCAATTTGTAACGGTCTCATGCCAGCAGACGTGACCGCCTATACATTGTTCATGTACAATACACGCAGTGAACTGCTCCATATAATCTGAGCCGCTGAAATTCGAAGAAATTCGATTGCGAGGCCTTTTAAAAACTTTTTATAGTAAACTAGTTGCGCCCACGGTTTCACTCGGGGCGCAGCTAGTTTAAAGCGTATAAAGTCCAGGGTGTAAGCTACCTCCATACCTTCATTCAAATCTGTTGAGCCGTTACAGAGTTAAACGGGAACAAAAACACTAACATACTTACATACATTCCAAATCCGAAACGAGGATATCCGCCGAAGAACAAAAGTCACCGATATAACTCTCATAGTTTACAAGCTGAAGCAGCAATAGGCAGGCCACATCACTAGAAAAACCGATAACCGGTGGGGAAGAAAGGTTCTTGGGTGGCGACCACTAACCGGAAGACGAAGCATAGGCAGGCCTCCCAGGTGGAACGACGACATTGTGAAAGTCGCAGGCAACCGGTGGACGTCTATTGGCTGATGATGACTTACATACACACTTCCACACACACTTTCGAGGCAAACAAAAAAAACAAATCGGTAGAGCCATTTTCGAGTTTTTGCGAGCTTAACGCACGGCAATTGATTTTATACATATAATATGTAGATAGATAATTATAACCAACGAGCAGTGCTCCGGGGATTCACCGCTACAAGAATCGAGATAAAAAGTCAGGCAAGAAAACTTTCTCCATACACAATTTCATCCTGATCCGTTCACTGTGTTGACTAAGCTTTTTATGAGACATTTATAATATTACTATTAGTACTCACGGGATATTTACCACGGTTATTGTTTTTGTTGAGTTCCCGATATTTCGGCACAGTTGCATGCGCCATATTCACGGGTAGGTTATTGTTTTTGTTGAGTTCCCGATATTTCGGCACAGTTGCATGCGCCATGTTCACGGGTTCACGGCTACCCGTGAACATGGCGCATGCAACTGTGCCGAAATATCGGGAACTCAACAAAAACAATAACCGTGGTAAATATCCCGTGAGTACTAATAGTAATGTTGTAAACAACCACGAAAGTCTAAAACAGTATTTATAATATTAGTGTGAAAATAAAGTAAATATAGCTTCTATCCACTGATTTTTACAGTTACAATTCAAACAAGTCAAAAACTGTATATCAAAAAATCAATTACCAAATGTACGACGGAGCATCACTTGACTGGACCGATTCGGAGGAGACCGAGGAAAAGATCCCTAGCTACGCAGAAAGCCGATCTAAGTCGCGGGTATAAGCTAGTTTAAAATAAACTATAATAATAATTTACACAGCCTCGTTTAACAACAAGTTGTTGTTCGAAACTATAGTCGGAATAACCGACTCAATTTAACGTGAGTATTCCCGTTTTATTAAAACAAACTGTATCAAAACCACGTCAGTTTTGTATACGTATATCTCCTAAAGTAAAACCTATCTAAAGAAATGATTGCAACTGTAGTCACAGTTTAGAAATAAATACATATTATGTCCGCTTGGCTTTCAACTGAAAATGATTGAGGATAAGTTATGTAGTTAAAACATACCAAAGTTAAGTCTTGAAAGCTTTATGTACCCAAGCCTCTTATGTCAGCTTGAAAAGTTACAGAAATATATTGTAAGCTTTATTACATGGAAACTCCATTTTGATAATAACGCCGATCTCTCAGATTATATCTTTATGAAAATTCTAGAAGTAAAAAGTTTTTTAGAATCCAATTCAAAATCTTGCAAGGTTTTTCTAGTTTTACATAGAGACGAAAATGAGGTTTTAAAAAGCGTAGGCTTTTATAGACGCATTTCTTTTGAATCTTATATTAACTCGCAGGAGGTGACTTGGATTGAATATAAAAAGATAGAAACGTACATAAATTTATAAGAAAGATTAAGTAAGTTCGTATAGGCCGAGTGGTTAGCCCCGGGCCTCGATCACTGATCGCCGATCAGTTTCAATATCAACTTGATACCACGACTACTGCTATACTTGATACTTTTTCCTGCGTAATAGGGTCTTGACAGACAGGTGGACAACGAAGTGGTCCTATAACGATTCTTTTATTCCTTTTGAGACACGGAACCATTTAAAAAAACAGTTGGATTACACAGAGGTCACTGAAGATGCTCAAGCCCACTACCAGTTAGCAGCGTACCTAGCATGCTGGCGGCATTACCACGCTGAAGGGCACTGCTTATTAATAGACAAAAAATAATCGGGTCTTTTAAAAGCTTCATTATTGACTAGCCTTGTGGTTCAGTGGGTGGATTTCCGCCTTCTGAGCTGTAGGTTGTGGGTTCGATTCACACCCAGGGCAAACATTTGAGTGATGAATTTCATCCAAATCCGTTCAGCCGTTACAGAGTTGAACGGGAACAAACACAATTACATACTTACACACAAACTTTCGCATTTATAATATTAGTGTGATGTGTTATTAGTGCATTAAATTTTTTTTATTTTTTTTCATACACAATTTGATGAGGTTGATTTTTATCCTGGTTTTTATTATAAGAACAGCGATTCCTAGCATTTTCGTCATTCCTCAGATCAGCATACATAGCATCTGGTACATATTAATATACAACATAACGTCTGATACATATTCGAAAATGAAAGGCCTCATGAGCTTTAATAATTATGTCTTAACCCCAAGTGCTTCATATAATATGTAACCTATTAACGAGGCTACCATAATTCTAGTTGTTACTAGTAAGATCGCTGGAAATCATGTACTTTTCAGAAAATACTTTTTAAAGTTTAACTTAAGTATGTAATAATTTTATTATACCGTGTTAAAGACTTTACCTAATTTTTTCGTGTTTGGGAACCAAGTTTCGTTAACGGGCATTTTCATTTGACCACATCAACTTGTGCCTATACATCATCACGACACGTCTATTCCCTAGCTTCCATCTTTTATATTACAATAAATTATCAGCCAGAAGACGTCCACTGCTGAACATAGGCCTCCCATTAGACCGCCACACTGACCGACAATGTGCCACTTGTATCCACCGGTAGGCCGCGACTTTCACAATATCGTCGGCCCACCTAGTGGGAGGCCTGCCTACGCTTCGTCTTCCGGTTCATGGTCGCCACTCAAGAACCTTTCTTCCCTATCGGTTATCGGTTCTTCGTGTGATGTGGCCTGCCCATTGCTACTTCAGCTTGCAAGCTCTGAGAACTATATCGATGAATTTGGTTCTTCGGCGAATATCTTCTTTTATATTGAATTCCTCTTACTAGAGTGTTTCACAAGAATTTGTTTGAATAACGCCCTCATCCCTATAAAAGATGTAATCAGATAAAAAAGGGTGATGGTTGATAAATTCGGGTTCTCTGAAGGAGGCATTCAATCAGATTTTTTATCCACTAGAAACAAATAAGTTGTCTTTGTTTATATCTTTGTTGTAGAAACTTGTTGATTTTATTTAGCTTTTACATTTCCCGGGTGACGAATTAAACGTAGCAATTGGAAAAATATAATTTGTAAAAATATAACTTATTTTTTAAATTTATAAACTTCGTCATAAACGGTGTTTTAGACTTTCGTGTTGGTTTACTACATGAAAAATAATAATAATAATTATAATATATTATTAAGGTCGTGGTAAATAGCCCGTGAGTAAGAGACTAATAGTAACTTTGTCATTAAATTCTTGCACCATATAATGTGATAATTCAAGAAGTTTATATTTATCCGTTTTTTCCGTCAAAAGACAGATTCATAATAATTTGCAGTATTCGCTGTTATGAATTTACAAAATATTTACAGAATTTTCATCATTCAACAGGTCTGAAACTTACCATTTGTATAACGAAACGTTGACAGCCGGACATTGATTGCATATTCATACATAACAACCGGGAGATTGCCATAACCACGCCAAAACGATAACTTTTCATGGCCGGATTGATATTGGAACCCTTTTCATCGTGAAATTAGAATTATCTTCTCTAGATGGCCATCAGACTATTGCCATATTCATTTTACAGCCAATATATTTATTGGTGTGACGTCTAGACTTCGTGTCGTGTCTTATCCCTTGATTTAGAGTTTCGATATGGCAGAGATCCAGACACATTGCATTTGCTGCTGATGGCAGCGTTTTAGTATTTTATAATGTACTAGCTGCGGCCCGCGGTTTCACCCGCTATTCTACAGAAACGGTTAAATTTTAGCCTATGTGTTAATCCAGAGAATAACCTACCTCCATATCAAATTGCATCCAAATCCGATCAGCTGGTACAGAGTCGAACGGGAACAAACACACTTACATACTTACACACCAACTTTCGCATTTATAATATTAGTGTAATTGGTAGAGCTCTATTCCAGTTATTTAACCGCTAAGCAGTAATGAACATTACTGTGTTCCGGATTGAAGCGCAATATTAGCGTAATTACTGGGCACAAAGAGATATAACATCTAATAATATATCTCAGGGTGAACAGCGCAGTGCATTGCCGCGCATGGTTTTGAATGGTTAAATTTCAAATTCTGGGTGGCACTGAACTGTGGAGGGCAAGCGTGACATGAGGTGAGCAACTAGCTCGTCTCTTAAAAAAACACTATAAATATTTGGCTGTACGTAGTTAGGTACAGATTTTAATTAATTACAGATATTAAAACTAAGTGTACTTACGTAAACTGAAAATCACTTTGCTTTGATTACCGTTAAGTAAATTATTTCATAATAAAATATGAAATTCATGCCCTAATTATTACGGAGGACCATCTACGTAATCTTTTAGTAATTAAATATGGCAGTTCTTTAATAACGTTAATTAAATGAACGGTTTCAGACCTTATTACTTATTTACTAAAGGATTCATTCAATTACTCATTTAGTATCCAGGTTTCATTTATTTATCATTTAGTATAGAAACTAACGCCTAATTTTCACTACACTTTGAGCCTCTTGAAAAGTATACATTTTGAGTTTATGTTGTTATTCTAATAATTTCAAATAGTCAAGGACCGTGGGGACCGAGTGCAAAGAAAATGTATAAAGAATTATCATCGCGTCTGGTCGAAGCATCTCGTGACCAAAATGCTGGCCAAACCTTGCCCAAAGAATCGCCATCGCTATTCAACGCGGCAATTCGGCCAGCATTTTGGGCACGATGCCTGCTGGTAGCGGTTTATTAGATTAGGGTTAGTTTTAAGTTGTATATATATTTATGATTTATTTTTACTTAGAGTTTATTTTAGTTTATTTACTATTTAATGTTATTTAAGTTACTGTCAAATAAACAATTTTTGTCAAGGACGTAAAATGAAAACGAAAAATATCGCAAATTAAGAATAGATAAGACAAATTAAAAACAAATATGACTTTCAGTTTACGGCATTAGTTTTAGGTTATGCGGCGCGTTTTAGCGTCGTGTCGCGCGGTGCGTTGCACGTTTTCAAGTTTTACGTGGAGGCGGCACGTGCAGCGGCAGGCGGGGCCCGCGGCGTCGCACGCTTAAAGATAATCAATGGCAAAGTATACTCTCGTTTATGAAGCCGTGGGGCGTCGTGCGGCTCGTGAAGATTAACGAAGTCTGCCGCGACGACCGATTTCGGCAGTCTTCTTCGGTTATCTCTGCTGCGGCGCAAGCGGAGGTGGCCGCAGCGTGCTCTACCGCGAGTACCGCTAGATATCAAACAAAATGCGAAATTCACGCGAGCGATTCAAAAATAGAACTACTAGTAGGTTCCAAGTGACCTCACTCGTACCACTTCAAAGTTTCTAAAAACTTCCGCACTAAAACTATTTATACCTACTGATACCCACCTAATTATCCAACCAGCATGCACCTCAAAAAACAAAATCATTTTATCGGGTTTTATATTGTTACACCTCCCATGAAGCGATCAAGGCCAAGTATGTACACGTAACGGTGTTGTCATATGGAATTTCGTAATTAGAGACGTAGAGTTGAGAAGGATGTGTAATGACATCGATATCGACTAAAACGAACTAAATGCTTTTAAATTTGCTTTTATTAACTTAACAAACTACTTAGCCGACTCCATAAAACGAACAGTTGAATTACCCAAAGACCATTGAAGGTCTAAAGATAATCCAAATACTCATGCACAGTACTTGTTGGCAGCGTACGTAGCGTGCTTGCGGCATTTCAACGCTGAATGCCTATGCTTATGCGTTGCGTTGCGTCAGATATAGGCCAGCTTTTCGGTCACGCAATTAAATCTTTACCTAGGTGAAATGTGTAAATTTGTGTATGTTTTTTTAAATTAGGAATCCCTTCTATAATCATGTATGCAAGTACAATTGTTAGTCTGTTTTTTCCTCTTTTACGCAGCAACAGAGCCAAAATTTTTGCATGGATATAGTTTAAAGGTTAGTGACATATGCTATTTTTTATTCGGGGTACCAAAATATACGGTTTCGGAGAAGTTTTTCACGCACGTGAAACCGCGGGGCGCAACTAGTATATATATAAATAATATAAGCTTCGTAGCGCTGTGGTGTCACAGTATGTCCAGTTTCTAAGCGGTAAAAGGTAATTGACCCTAAGTGTGTGCTTACTCAACGTACCTACGCCACAGCTCTGAAACCAAGTCTGTCTGCGACGAAAAACGACTTTTTTACAAATGTGCTTAAAAATTCAAGCTTGCATTGTCTGCGACTCTACTTTTGTACAAGTGTGTACAAAAGTGCAAGCTTGCATATTTTCATTCATAGATTCTATCATCATATTTTTAATAATATGATCGAACTTTTGCTACATGATGATGATGCCATGACGATTTTGGCTACGGAGACCTTTGACTGTTGCATAAAGTGACTGATTCATCCTCGTATACACGCAATAACTATATTATTAAATACATTATTGCATTATGTGATGTATTGCGATCTTATATCGATACTGCTTCGTAAATAAGTATATCCGGTTATCGATATTTTCCCATCTCTAACCCCAAGTTGCTTGCGGTTCACTCCGAAGCAACGAGCGAGGCATCTCAGTTATGCTCTCAAAGGAGCGACGCTATAATTAATTAAATTTTAGTTACTTCTCGGAGTATTTTGTAAAAACATTACGTACACTTTCTTAACGTTTTGCTATTTGCCGGCGTCGTCAATGTGGTTATATAAACCACTTGGTTATTTCGAAAGTTAATCCAGGTCTAAGACGTAATAAACTTGATACTTATGTTGTAGAAAATATTAACAATAACAGAACAATCGATTCACTTTAGGTTCATCATCAGCTGTTAGTCGTTCACTGCTGAACATAGGACTCCCCTTAGAGCATCGTCTTCCAGTACGTGGTAGCCACTCAAGAACCTTTCTTCCCCATCGATTATCGGTTCTTTGATGCGATTTTTTTTCCAACAAACATTAAACATATTTTTTCGGAATGTTCTAAGGTTTTGTGAAAAGTCATAGAACAAAAGTTGTTGAGTATGATGTGGGGAATCTGTATGCGTTATTTCAACTGTACCCTGTATATCAGCAACAATACTAGTCATCGAACGCAGCAGTATACGAAGCAAATATTTCAACTCGCGTTACTGCGAACAAAAATGGATCACATTTAAAAAAATGTTTCCCAATTGCAAACTTGGTCTTGTAGTTGGAGAAATTACTAAATCGATGTTTGGGAGATATATTTTTCAACTACACATTTAAGTTTGTACGGAAGCTTCGGTGCGCAAGCCAGACTTGCACTTGTCCGGTTATTTTTTAAATTGTATGATCAAGTCTCGACGATTCTTGAAGATTGGTAGGAATATATAACCAAACAACAAACGTAATCCTTTATTATTTGATCAATACCAAACTAGCTCTCCTCGATATTTGGGATCTCGTCAGGGTAATCCCTGTTCCTTTATAGCTAGGAGTACAAAGCTAATAGGAGACGCAACAAGTTCAAGGACGGACATCAAGACGCTTTGCGTTGTGATAGTGACTGGATACATATATGTATCCAGTGACTATCAACACAAATGATCGATGACTGGGGGATTGCGGAACGCTCACTACGAGGACGCTGCTGCCCGTCCTCCAGCGGTGCTGTACTCAGTTTTAGCATATACCCGGGTCCCAATTCACTTACGTACATTATCATCAGTCAGAAGACACTCCACTTCACTGCTTTTGCTTTTGTCCACTACTGAACAAAGGCTGCCCCATAAAGCGCCGCACTAACGGCAATTTTAATAACCACCGGACTTCAACAATATCGTAGATTCAACTGGGAGGCCTGCCTTCGCTACGTATATCGATTCGTGGTCGCTACTCAAGAACCTTTATTTATCGGTTCTTCGAGCGATGTGACCTGCCCGTTGTCACTTCAGCTTGCAAACCTGAAAGTTATGGCGGTGACTATGGTTCTTCGGCGAATATCCTCGTTCAGGATTTTATCGCGCAAAGAAACTTTGAGCATAGATAGCGCTCTCCATTACATGGTGTGACTCCAAGTTACTCCAAAAGGTCAGTAGTTAAGAACTGACATTGCTATTAAATTTAATAAGGGTTATTACGCGTTTTTGGGCATAAATAACATGAAGTATTACAGATAATTACAGGTAAAGTGACTTGCAATTTTAAAAAAAATATTTGAAAAATAACTTAAGTAAAGTTAAGGCTGATTTTTCAGTCGTCAGATAACTGTTATCTGAGGAATAAATATGGCGGTTTGAGAGCTCCTGTTTAGAAAATATATCAAACTGCCATATTATTTTTCAGTTAACAGTTATCTGACGATTGAAAAATCAGCCCTTAGGCAAACTAATTAATTATTAACTTTACGAAAGGTATTTATTACGTTTATTCTGCTTATTCTTTGACAATGTCAATTAAATTCTCCCGATCCTGAATATTTAGTATTCACTTCAGGGTTGCCAGACGAAGAGGTTTTTCCCTCTTAACGGGTCTTCCTAAAATCTCGTACTTTCAGTACGTAATCTCGAACAAGCGTGGTTCTTTATTCAGAGGAAATCCGCGCAGTTATGATATATAACCTCATTTGAAAGTTTTTTTACTGTGCTATTTGAATATATCAAAAATATTCTAAGTGAAAACTATATTTGGATACTGATAAGCAATAACATGTCAAGCCAAAGAAGCGTTCGGGGGCGTACCGTGAGTTCTTATTGCGGTTCAGAATAGGCTCTAAACAGAATCGTTAGTCAAATTCGTACCGTGAGGTCTGTTATTCGATTCAGCTTAGGTAGCCGCCATATTTAGCCGGTGACAACCTAAACATCATCGCTAAGCGTGTTTTCTTTCATTCAATTGGTACCGTGACCTCTTAGTTTAATCGATAATTGTCTCGCTGAATTGTCAAATTAGCGATTCAGTATAAGTTACTATTTCAAAACTTTTTTCGACCGATTTGTCATTTGGATCTTCTTAGTCGTTGGTGGATTGTAAATATTATTTATAAAGAAGTGTCCTTCGCCGTATTACTCAATTATCGAGTAAATAAAAACTATTGAGAAGTAAGTAAGCGTTCACTTTACAATGTAATGGTTACTTTATTGATAGTAACCACTACAAACAATCGCACTAAAACTAAAACGGTTACATATAATAATTATCCCGCGAATCTTACTTTGGGCAATACGCTACTTTGATTATATATATTTTAGCTCCACATGTTGTGTATTTAGCCAGTGTCAAGTGATGTCAAATATATCACAATTAAAACAAGTCTCAGTCATAGTCTGAGTCAAGCAAAGTAAGTAACGATCAAGCCCACGTCATGCCCCAGTAAAGTGGTAGAGACTTCACTAGATGTTTCTATGGAGTTTTGGAAACAACACGAAGAGTCACGTTTCACAATATTATACTATTCACCAACACTCGAGTACATTCACGAATACTTAATAACTTTAGACGATGACTGAGACTTGTTTTCAATATGATATAATAATCTCTTGAAATATTTAACTAAAACCTCACAGTTGCCAAATGGGCTAAATACACTATGTATGCCACGAGCCAAAATTTAAGAGAAAGAAAAAACCTCAATGTCAAATATATTTCAATTTAGATGAATGCGTTCAGAAACTTTTAAATCGTTGTTTCTCACAAATCGGATTGATATTATTTCTTAGAAATTAAAATTATCAAGGACAAAGCACAATAAATATTGCATGATTGCATTAGTTTTGCACTTTGTTATAAAATTCAACATGATTTCTCTTATAACGCGCTGATACTATAGCTAATCACAAAAAACGCTACTTTCCGGAAAGGGCTAACACCTTTGAATTTCAGAACGCATTTTTTTTACGAGAGCCAGTGATACTTTTGTATAGCGCTGTCTTTGTCTAATTTTAGCGTTTCATTACTGGAGCCAGAGACAGTTTTCGTTCATTCTTTCGAGAGGTAGCGATTCAAACGCGATCGTGTTTAATCGAGCTCACGGTACGAAAACTAGCGAGTCAGTTTAGGCACCTAAACTGTACTGCATCGCAACTGGCTCGCAAGTTAAAAGTTGACGGTACGCCCCTTAACTCAATTTTCGATTTTTTGTGGGTTGACATGTTACCTATTGCTTATCAGTATCCATTTTATGAAGTCGCTGTTTGTTTTTCTCGTTCACAGATTGATAAATAAACTAAAAAGATAAATAAACGAGATTTCTCGTACGTCTGGCAACGCTGATTCAGTTACGCTGCAGAACAGATTTGTGTACCTTTTAAATTTTGCTATAATGCAGTTCGGTTATAGAATTAGGTAACTTATTTTGATTAATAATAATATTTATGTACATATTCATTTAAGTAATATTGAATAAAATATTACCCTGCGGTAGGTACAAGAATTAGGAGTAAGTAGGTATTTTACAATAGGTTAAAAATGTTTTCCATCTATATATCTCTAGCTAGCTGTAACTCTAGCTACTTGTACTTCATACTGGAACGATGCAAACGAACCAAGAAAGAACATGTGTGATGGATCGGGTGTGTCCTAAATCTGAGAACAGAACCACTGGAGGACGGGCAGTCCTCTTCTTAAACGGTGAGAAAATGCGATCCCTAAGAAGCCTGCCAAGCGCAAACCGTCTCTACGTCATGATGGATATTTTCGTTCAGTATAATGGTGCTCTAAGGGGGAGGCCTTTGTTCAGCAGTGGATGCAGTCTGGCTGATGATGATGATGAGATAGTAGAAAAGATTTGACAATCCATTTAATAATCATTTACATCTGGTGAGATAGTGAACAAACGCATGCCTAGATCGACATAAAAAAAAAGAATCCTAATCCTAACTAATAATATAAATTCGAATGTAACTCTGTTTCTCTGTCTATCTATCTGTCTCTCTGTCTCTCTGTCTGGGTGTTTGTCGCGTTATCATGGCTGAACGGCTGAACGGATTGACCTGATTTTTTGCATGCATATAGCTTAAAGGTACATAAGAATAAGCTACTTTTTTGTTATTGGTCCACGCGAACAAATTCGCGGGTAACAGCTAATAATATGTAAACATTTTCTTAAGCTTTGTGTCCAGCTACTTGTACTTGATACTGGTACGCCGCAAACCAACCAACAAAATATATATTTGATACAATACAATAATGATCCTATTTCTAAGGGTACCAAGTTACTAAGTTACGGGAGCCTTTTCATAATATTTTTACTGTTGGAAATGAGGAAAACTTATGAGTCGGAATTATTATGCCATTCTTTCTTATATTATCGTAATATGATATGATTTCTTGAGGAAATATAATAATGATTAGTGATTGTTATGTTTTACTGGAAATACTGGGTTATAAGGAAAGAGTATGCTAAGCCGAAAAGAGCTCAGTACTCATCATTATGAACAACTTTTACTATAAGACCAACCCTGAAATCGAGAAAAAAAATATATGCTGTTCTATAGAAAAATGTCTATGACACTCGAAAAAATGTATGGACCAGCTTAATTTTAAAAATCGATTTCAGGTTTGGTCCCATAGTAAAAGTTGTTCACAATCATGAGTACTATGAGCCCCTTTCGGCTTAGCATACCCTTTTCTTAAAACCCTGTATATGGTAAAGATTCGAAGAATTAGCCCTCAGTAATAGCAGTCGTTCTGCGATCCCCAAGCCGCCGGCCAAGCGTGGGTATTAAGGCAAACACCCACTTATTCTAAGGGTGAGGCCTTTGTTCAGCGGTGGACGTCTTCTGGCTGATGATGATGATAAGGCGTGTCATCTCACCCACGATGGCGCTCAGCTGTAAATTCTAATCGTGCTCACCCATCTGAAGACTAAAGACTCTGAAGACTAATCTGAAAATTTTTGTCATCTGCCTCGGTTCTGTGCCATTCTGGTCCAGGTTCGACCCGCGATTGTAACAATATCGTCGACCTATCTCGCTGCCGGATGACCAACGCTGCGGAAGCTTATGCGATTGAAAGCCTAAGACGCTTATGCGATTGAATTTTTCAGTTCGAAAATGCCTTTCTTAATAATTTAACAGTCAATTTTCCTTGTTCCAGAGCGATACGAGGAACGAAGAACACTCAGCACATTGTCCTTATAGCTGTCGTCAAAAAAAGGTAAGGTATTTTTTTTAGCCACTTTCAGGTAACTTTTTTAAAATTTACTGCAATGCACATGTCCACTTGTCCAGTTCTAGTACTTGCTAGAGTGGATCTATATCTATATCAAATAGCAATCGTCCTCCCATGGATCCGTAAACCAGTGCACATTTATAGAAAATTCTGTTATTTATTTTTGAGTATTGTGAATGTGGTGGTTACCACATACTAATCTTATCTAATCGTTACCCGATCGCCAAAGAAGGAAGGTAATTTTGAAAATGTATGTAATCTTGTATGTTTCTGACTGATTTTGAAATGTGCCGTATTGGTGATGCACCTTTTAATTCCTGTGGCATTGTAGCAATGATAGCTGAGTGGTTAGCCCGTTAAGATCACACGCCGTAGGGCGTGGGTTCAAGTCGTACGGTAAATATGTTCCGGCAGCCTCACTTGAGAGGCAGTTACCACATTCAACCAAAAAATCATAAAACATCAGATGAGTCGTGGTCAAACGCGTAGTCTGTCGAAAAAAAAAAACAACAGAACATAAAACAAAAACCAAGACAATTGAATTCACTTGTATTTTTTGTAAAACTAATTGTATCCTTGACAATGTTTATTGTTGTTTCTTAAACAAACGACAATTTTTTCTCTGCTCTCCAGAGAGACGAGCAAATTAATTGAAACTAAAAACAATTCTCTCTAAAATACAACGTACTATATAACAACAAATAAAATAACTTCTAATAACTAATAGAATGCCTTCGTCAAAAATTGATTTAACAAGGTCATCATTTTCCTCGAAATCGCACACTGTGCGTTTTACGCGATCCTTTTTGCCTCACACCTGCAAAATGTGAAACGAGCTTCCACCTGCGATATTTTCGAGTAACTACAACATAGGGTCCTTCAAAAGGTCTGTTAATAGATCTTTAAAAAGTCGGCAACGTATCTGCCTCTTGGTGTTACACGTATCCATAAGCGACGGTGGCTACATACCATTAGGCGACCCGTGTGCTTGTTTGCCACATATGGCATAAAAAATGGCGAGGTACAATGTACAATTTTAATTTAACTGCAAAAGCGTATAGAAACTAGGTGGACTGGCGACATTGTGAAAGTCGTGGACAACCGGTGGATGCAAATGGCAGATTGTCTTACAGTGTCACGCTCTAAAGGAGTCCTTTGCTTAGTTGGACGTCTTCTGGCTGATGATGATGACCCTATAGAAAAAATAGTAGGACCACCATTTCAGCCCGCGTATTCTGACACTATTCGGAAAGGATTCGATGTAAGTGCTATACCACTGTCTCTGTCATCCTGACTGTGGTTGATGCAGACGGAGAGCAGATCTAGAATCGAACGAAACCTTTCCGTTCGAGCTGAGAATACGGCTGTAGAGAAAGCATTCCTTCCGAATTAAGGCGCCATTTTACCGGAAAAACAATACTGTTTAACTGTACATTTAACTGCCTGGTTTTAACTTGTGCAGCGGTTACGGATAGCTTGCGATAGGAACTCTTCTCCAAACATTCCACAATTCTAAGTAATCGAAATGTTTATCAGAAATATATGATCAGTTGCAATATTTTTGTAAGAAAATGCAAACACGAGTAGAGAGATTTAACACAGAATGTTATCAGTTGAGGTGAGGATCAAAACCTCACATATCCACTTTTGACACTTTCGTTTTTTTTTTGTTCTTATTCGACTTCTTTTATCATTTGGAGCCGAATAAGAAAATAAGAGGTTTTAATCCTCAAGTTATCTTGTCAAGCATTCAATTAGTTAAGCTATGTCATAAAATATCGTTATTTAATCATTGAAAACAATTCTTGGCATGAATTTACAGAAAAGGTATTTCCATAAAAAATACAGCATTTCAGTACCAAAAAGAAACATCGAGAATCTTGTTAGACGTTCGCAACCAGTTCTTTATTACTTCAAAAAAGCTGAAACACACTCTTCATACCTTCTTTTTAAATAAAGGTTGCTCCAAACTTCACTGTATTGGAAATTTACGGAATTAGGGATGGGATACTGACAATACCACGGTTATCGATATCTAGGAAATTTTTGAGTAATAATATAATGTTGAATCGATAAAATACCTATATAGTAGCAAAAAGAAGCAATCTAGAAAAGTTTAAATAACGTCCATTACTTAGGATTGTTTTGTTTCATAGCTATTGTAATTATGTTATATAAACTTGAATTTTATTGATATTTACAAAAATTTTTTTCTTGATCTTGTATATATTGAATATTTTCATTATTGGTCGTCATTTTTACTGGTCAAGTTCTTATGTTTACTAACATACTAAACAAGAAAAAACATAAAAGTAATATAATTTTAAATAAATAAAAAACCGGCTTTAACAGAACCATTTTTTTTGATTTTGCTGCGTCATGTCGCTAACTTTATCATAATCGAGATTATCTTGTACCCGTGAAATACGTATCATTGAGAAGTTCCGGTGGCCATCTGTAGTCTTCTTCATTCATCTATTTCATCTTCCACTTCCCCGAATGATAGTTTCTGAATGTAAAAGCGTGACTTGTTGATGAAAATACCAAAATCGCTATGTCTGGGACATATCTGGGACATTTTTGCACACACGGTCATCTGATCCCAAACTAAGCAAAGCTTGTAATATGGCTGCCAGAGACTGATATACGTACATAGATATTTTTTAAATACATACTTATATATTAGATATTAACACCCATATATTATATGCCTATAATATTTGTATTTGTTCCCTTAATTCCTCATGGATCCCATTATTAGAACTGGATTTTGATAAAATGGGACCAATCTGGAAGTATCTTTTTTCAAACTAAAACAGTTTTTTTTCAAATCGGTTCATAAACGACGGATTAAGTATCCAAAAAAAACTGTCGACTTCAGAACTTCCTCCTTTTTTTGGGATGTCGGTTAAAAATAAAATTATCTTTTAATCCACCAACTTAGCTTTCCACACAGAAAAATAATTATAACCCGTTAATCGTTAAATTCTATCATTTTAACTTACAAAGTAATAGACCATATAGATAAAGTAAATTCTATTTTTTAAAAGTATAATTTTATTTATACAAAGCAGAATCCCTAGCCCAAAATAAGAAAACTCGAAACTTTTTCGAAGACGTTTCGGACTAGCATTAAGTGAAGTGAGTTAGCTTAGTACTCCAGGCATTTTAACTTCATAAAAGTATCAAACTTTCTACTTTAGGATTCTCTCTAGATATTAGATTCGTAGTGATGTTAAGTTTACATCAAATTTAGTCCCTTACGGGTTTTTTAAATTAACTAGCTGCTTACAAACAATTTTACTTATTTTACTGCGTATAATTACAAGTTCAAATACATATATGCTTAACGCTCTATTGATAAACACAGCTTAGATACGTGTCCCACATGTTGACTGTAGCGTAGTTTGCAAAGCAACGGGTGTGAAAGCCCGGATTATTTCACCTAAATAAATAACTGTTTAAGTTACCGGTTCGTAACAGTTACGACACAATACCCCGAATACTGAAACGCTTGTTAACTTTGACAACAGATTAATTCTAATGCTGCCTTTGTCTGGCACTAAGCAAATGACAAAGGCAGCAACAGACTTAATCTGTCGTCAAAGTTAACGAACGTTTCAGTATTCGGGGGAATGTGTAACAGTTACGAGACAGCGACTGAAACTTTTGTTTTCCCATAAATGTTTGGTCGCCATGTTGTAATGGAAACCACTCAATGTTTAACTGTTAGAACCGGGCGGCGGCCGAAATGGTTGTATTGGAAAAGTTGTACCTGCATACAAGCCGGCTTACGTAACCGCTACAACACAGTGTGTAACTGTTTCGACACTGCGACCAAAATGGTTGTGGTCACCAACATTTTTAAACTGTCTACAACAACACTTACAACTAATATTTTATTAGGTTCCATAGATGATTCTGCATTCTTAGATTTCGTTGCGTCAATATAATAATATTTTCTAAAGCTACGATCACAATGCATGCTTTATCTTCATCGCACGTACGCTTCAGTTAAGCTTATCGGCGAAGTATTATTCAGTGCAGCTGATCCTACACTAACTTTACATGGAAATATTATGAGGTCTTTGTAAACTTTATAAGCTGCCGACATGTTCTGCTGGATCTCTTTCAGCAGCTACTTTCAAATGATTGTGAGCACGTTTTGAATTGGGTAATTGGGTTTCTAAAATATCTTTGTCTTTGCGACTTGAACTAAAACAAGTCAGTCATAGTCATATTCATTTATTTAATTGGAACACATAGGAGCACTTGGACATGTCAAACAAAAAATTTCACTGAGATACTCGTAGTTTACAAAAATAACCTAAGAAGCGTCTGTAAAAGGGCCTTGTCAAGCCTTAAAAATATTTTTTCGTGAGGTACAGGGATTCTTTACAGCTTTCAATTCTTCACGTTCAGAGCTAGACAATTTTCAAACATCAAAAATCAGTGTCAAACAAATTAGAAGCACAACTATGGTTTTTAATTATTTATTTTTTATACAACTGACAATATGAGCAAGTAGCTCGCCTGATGATAAGATTAATACGCTTGCCCATATAAGTTCAGTGCTTAACATAATTTTGAACTTCAATAGTTTTAAAGGGTGACGAGCGCAGTGCATTGCCGCGAACTATGTGCGGCAATTCACTCGTCAACCTGAGTATAATGTTGTTTTTATGTTAAATCTCTTTATGTCATGTAATTTCGCTGGTAACGGCGGTGGTAACTGGCGAGGATATGGTACTTCCCCAGGCGAACAGTGCAAAGCAGTCCTACCACTATCAAAAAATCATGAATATACTATTATCTTGATTTTGTTTTGTTGTCATATCGTTAAGTTATATATGAAGCCGCGCCGACGCCAATTTTAAATTTGTGAACGTCAAGAGTGGCCTGTCACTGTCAGAGCCATTCTAGCGAAGCGTCGCGTCTATGGGAGCGGGGTGGCCATCTTAAGAAACACACTTTTGATCGAGGAGCCGCCAGCGCACTGTGTCTGTGACGAATCGCTATTCATCGCGCCAATTATAGTGATTTTACAACGAATAAGACTTGAATTTGGAACAGAAGACAATTAAACAACTGATAGACCATTTATTTTATGTTACGAAGAATTATAATAATTTGAGAGCACAAAACAGAGTAGTTGTTCGTTTTGTTTCACCGCATCACGTCCACTCCCTAGGATGAATATTCTGATGAACGGCCGCCTATTACTACACCTGCGCCTTCATATATCTTGAAACAATTGCATTTCGCTATGTCAACGTCACCTGTCATCTGTCAGAAGAAATGCGTTCCCGCCATTCATGGACAATAATCTTATTAAAATATTTGACTTTTGTATTAGATGGGCTTGAACTTTTGGATTATCTTTAGGATATCAAAGGTCTCTGAGTAATCAACTGTTCGTTTTGTGTAGAAGGCTAAATTTTGGTTTTAGTTTGTATGTGTATTTTATTTGGTTCACAAAAGGAGTTCGTCCCATTAAAAAAAACTATTTAGCATAAACTTATATTATTCAAACTTCATAAGTGATTTTGTATCAATAATTTTTGAGTTGTTAATCGACAACCGTCGTAAAATTTCGTAAATACGTTTCTCGTTAATCATCAGAAGTTCTAGCTTTAGCTAGAGTTGTTAAAACAACTTGTTTATAGAACCGTTCGAATGCTATTACAACTTCGGCCAATTGAACCGAACGGTCTGGCCCTGATTGGTTTTAGTATAGTTTTCGCCGTACTTTATACAGGATTTATTAATTACGGCGACGACGGACATATTCTAGTTTTAGGGTGTCATCGTACTCGTCATTATGAAAACCTCTAAGGGTGTCTACACATGGCCCGACCCGACATCGCTTGAAAGAGATGGCTATATATAAGTTTCTGGGGAAGCGAAAGGGAGAAGCTATAACCTTAATAGTTTGTTTCTTTTACTCCCGTGAAATTCAAATCTAGCTGTCCCTTTCACAAGATGTCAGGTCGGGCCATGTGTAGACACCCTAACTATGGGACAAACACTGGAATTTCAAAAAACAAACAAAAGCATGTTTTGTCTCGTCTTCGCGCTTAGCATTTCCCTTCTCGTCTGAGTTAATTTAACAAAGCACTTTGTAACACAGATTAGGTTATCAAACGTTATGCGTATAAGAGGGCAACTTTTCAATTTACCGTGGATTATACAGATGAACGAGCAAAGCAAAGGTTTCAGTGAGTGTACGGGAACAAGTTGGCTTTTGTAAGTATATTTTTATGTTTATTTGTCCGACAATGACTTTTTTTTTATTTTATTGAAAAAAGGTTCGGTAACAGACAATAGGTTATTAAAAATACTATATATATAGATAAAGACACAACACTTTAAACCTAAAGTCCAATTATAACCGTACACAACTTATACGTAAAAACTTGACACTAAAAGTGAGTAATTATTGAAGTAATTACTAATTAAGTACATGTTTAAATATAAAACAAACAATGGTTTCACTTAATCAAATTATTAAGAGCAAGTTTAAAGGTTGAAAGAGTACACGAGATCATATCTGTGGGATCACTTAAGTTGTCATAAGTGCGGCACATCCTAGCTAAAGGGCCGTTGATCTGATTTCCATAGAATTTCTTATGCAAGTCGTTCATTTCATTACAATTTTTAAGTTTAAATATGTAAAAATAGGTTATAAATTATGGAGGTCCAAAGGTCTGAGTTCGGTGCAAATTAGTATAGAATAGATAATAGTACGAACTCTGGTCTAAACTAGGTCAGGCACCATTTCTTCCATCACTGTAACCCGGTTTAGATGTGGACTGAGCCCAAACAAACGAGCCCGGCGATTAAACCGTCCGGCATTGACAGAGGACCGACACGACACGGCTGTTTACAGTCGACGTTACGACATGCAACCGACTCTTGTTTGACTCAATAGAATCTTGACAGAGCGATTGTGGTCGTCACGCAACAGAGGGACAAATGAAATTCGCCTAGTGATGTTAATTAACCCTCTCTACTAGCGGTTATCCGATTACACTCATGCAAGACTTATATAAATGATAGCCTTTTATAATATTAACTAAAGCAATTTAGAATCGTTATATGGCCCTGGAACTTAGTTTCGGTGTGTAGCGCAAAATCGTACCAATTAAGGCAATGAACATGCATTTTTGTAGGATATCAAACTTTCAATATTTTTTTTACCAAACTTAGCCTATTACTTTCATACATGTAGATTAAGCTCGAACATTTTAACATGTTGTATATTATTATGTGATACTAGTACACTAGATACACTTGTATATAGTTCTAGTATTGTAGCTTCTAATAATATTCAATAATTACATTAAATAAACACTCTTTTTAGACTTTCGCGGTTGTTAACTACATTTAAATTATTAATATAATTATATATCATATATTTTTTAAACGACAATAAGAGTAGATAACATTTTGTGGCAATTTGAACCTAAAAATATCCAGCCAAAAACGACGTAGTCATCGTTGGTCGTATCGTCGGTCGTGTGATTTATCGTAGATTGTAAGTAAGACGTCGGGTCAAGCTTCCCGGATATAAATCTCGTGTGCACACACCTTTATTATTATAATAAGGGCTCACGGACCGGACAAGTCAACGACTGTTTAGGAAATTAGAAAAAGGTCAAAGAGGACAGCGTGTGACCAACTTAAATGTCATCTAAATCTGTTAGCTAATTACTAAGTTTTATGACATCAAACAAAAAACTTTAGCATTTCGTGAATTAACGCTGCTTATGAAAGGATGACGATGACGACCAGGGACCCTATTCCTGTGCGCTCGAGATTATCTCGGTCACTGTCTCTCTAATTTAGAATTTAATGGGAGTGAGAGTGACCGAGATAATCTCGAGCGCACAGGAATAGGGTCCCTGGAAGGTAAATCTTCAAACTTTACATATTATATTATCATCTCTCACGATCATCTGCAAATATAAACTCAAATGAGAAATACTGTAATAAGAAAATAAACGAGAACCTGCCCCAGCTTTCATTTCATTTTGAAACTTCTTAATTATGTTGATATTTCTAAAATAAAATAACATTTCGGCGAGAAAATTAAAGTATTAATGAGCCTTCATAAGATTATACCTATTCCGTTTTAGTCAGGACTCTCCTTATCTCATTTCAGTTTCGTTTACTTTTATGGTTTAAATTATATACTAGATGTACGATTTTAGCGCACTTATAATGACCTCGCGAATCTGTCCTTTCGGGCATATTTCATTATAGCTATCTTTTTTACTCTCTGATTTGTCGCACTCTTTGGCGGCTGTAAACAGACTGCAGCGAAGTTGAGTTCAGAGCGCCATTTTGAAGGTGAAAATATTGGTTTTAAGTAATTTTTCACATTTTATATACATTACTTGTATTAAACTCACATTGTTTGGAACGTCACATACTTAAAAGTAAGTACTCAAATTTAATGTGAGGTTGCCTTCGCCCCAATAGATCTCTTTCTCTCATAGGTCAACCCACTTTCGATTATTGACTCGTCGCACACTTATTTTTTAATTTTTCTATTCTCGAGGCATCCTACTTTACCTATATTACCTGCTATTATTAACTCATCCCGTGCCGACATTTTCAATAAAACCACAGTTTGTTGGGGACAGCTTGCAAAAAGAGAATTTTAGCTTGAATATCAAGGTTATTAATTCGGTCGGAAGTAGGAAATATAAAAAGATGAACTGATTTCAACGAGGTCGTACTTACATTAAATTTAGTAATGATATGAAAGAAAACGAAAAGAGCCAGGCATGATCTGATATAATTTAAAAAAAAAATTGAAATAACATCTTAATTATTTTCGTTTTTATTTCTGAACTGATCGCAATGAAATAGTCCGGAAAAGGTTAGTAGTATGCATCATAATAAAAGATTAATGTTTACTCTTTAAAATCACTTTTGTTTACTCTACCAATTCCAGCGTTCGTTGTTCGAAATTGGTAAGATTATGGTAACCTTAAAATCATCAAAAACACACACTTTGAATTCTACGTAGAAATTACGCGACCTTCTGAAATAAGGGCAGACATATATTGCAAAACTAATGAAACATAAATTAAAAATAAGTGGTGAAAAAAAACTTATTTCACTGCTATCGAAAATGGCTTCACTTCGCTGCGGTAAAACATTTATTTACAGAAAAGTAACATGTTTTGGCTCACTCGCTTCTTCGTAAAGTTCATTCGCCAATATGAAATTGTAACAGAGGCTTTATACTTTTTTTTTTTTGATCCAGTGAATTACAAATAGTTTTTATTCGCAACTTGCTGATACCCACGACTTCTTACGGGATGAAATTTGGTACGGAGGTAGCTTTTTCCCTGGATTAACACATAGGCTACTTTTCTTCCCAAAAATGTTCGGTTTCTGTAGAATAGCGGGTGAAACCGCGGGGTGCAGCTAGTGATATATATTGTCTCGATTTTACCGCATAACTTTAAGGTGAACTACATTATAATCGTAACAAAACAGATCGGTACATCAACATTTTTCAATTTCTGCGCGCGGACGTCAGTAACTGAGTTATCACCTTAAAAAATCACCGAACCGTGGATTACGGCATACTCGAATAGGCACAAAACTCGAAAACTGGTAATCCTTTTACAGTGACGGAATATTTTGATGGAAAAGTTTCAGTTGAATTTGAGAATCCATTTTCTCCTTCACCTTTCACTCTTTTGAATATGAAATACGCTATTATCTGAAAGATTGGAGTTTTACTTTTCTTTTTTTACTTGCCTTTTAAATTATGCAACGTGTTCGAGTCGTTTTGGGCTATATTTCTGTCATCTGTCACACTTATTGCAATTTAAATGAAAGTGACGGGGACGGAGTATGTCGGAATATCACATTGAGAAGCGTTCTAAATTTTTATTAGAAGCAGGTAGTTTTTTAAATCTCTTTAAAGATTTTTAGCAAGTGCTACGTCGTAGCACCTCTACGAAAGTTCTTGTAGCACCGAATTATTTGCAATTATTAGTTTTTTTTTGCGTTTTAATACAGGAGCACGGGATGAAGAACGTAAAATTTTAGCATGCATTTTTGAATGTATTTATTTACACACGTATAGATTTCTAAGTCAATTTTAAATTTCGATATTGGAATTGGTACTGTACAAATTCCAATATCGAAATTTAAAATTGACTTAGAAATCTATACGTACAGAATTTGATACGTGATTGCGTACGCGGTACATATTTGTAGTATACTGCTGGTCCCTATATCACATCGCATCGGAGGCAATTTTTTCCGATACTAACCTTCAATTTACCCAGAAACCGTACGAAATAGGAAATAGGATACTTTATGAAAATCCAGATGGAATACAAAATTGCTCTCTCGGCAGATAGCTAATTGATTCCTTTACTTATTAAGTTGCTAGTTTTTGCTTTTGAACAGTGTTAGTTAGTCTTTTTTCAAGTCAAGATTTGAAATCGAGATAAATACTTTTTTCTCATTGTGTTCGTTTTACTCTCCATTCAATATGCTTACTACTGTAGTATTGCACACTAATAATAAAAACAATATTTTTGAACGTATATTTTGTTCCGCCTCCCTTGTAAGCAGGAAAAACTGGCAGAAGCCGAAATCGAACAGGCCATTTTTTTTCTTTGGACTTTATTTGATGACAAAAGCTAAATCGAACGTTTTGCGGGAAAATGTAACAAATACACAATTAGTCAATAGTCATATATTTTTTTGTCCTTGGAGAACTTTGGCGTCGCACGTCTTGAACATTTGCCAGTCTCGGGTTATTATTTTTTATTTTTTTCTAAACTGAGAATTGTATAGAGATTGGAAAATATTTTAAATTGTTGGGATATGAGTGGATATGTCAGAGGAGAAGGATAACATCACACTAATTTTATAAATGCGAAAGTTTGTGTGTAAGTATGTAAGGGTGTTTGTGACACTGGCTTTTTAATAACTATGAAAAATACAGTCGCAAAAATTTACACAACTTTTACAGGCCCTGATCCTAAAGTCAATATTTCTTAGAGCACAACTCAATGAAACCTTTTTTGCTTCGTCTACAACAATGTCTGAAACTTTTTTATCCGAAACTCGACTCGTTTGTAACAATTAAAAAGTTTAGTAAAAAAAAATAACATTTTCATCGAGTTTCCGAAATTTAGGCAGCTTCCGTAGGCCAACAAATATAACTTTTTGAATGTCGTGTCGTGGCGTTAAGTAATTAGAATTTAATTTCTCATTACGAGATTTGGACGAGACAGATTTTATTAAAATTTTACTGAAGACCATTTCGAACAACAAAAGTGTTTTTTATTGAGCGAGCACATTGCTTTCATACTGATAAACTAATATTAAATCATGATTCAATCATTGAACCATTTTCAAGTCTTACATTTTGGCTCTACACATAGTGTATTTATTCAGTGGTAAGTTTAGTTATATCAAGTTAAGCATCAACAATAACAAGATTTCACAACAAGATTTCTCAATAATAACAAGTCTAAGTCGACAATTCCAGTCACTGTCCAGTCCAAGCCATGCTTCAGTAAAGTAGTGTTTTTTATTTATGGCGTTTGTGGCAAACAAGTAGGCGGTAAGCTTCTGTGGAAGCAATGCTAAAAGTCACGTTTCACGACAGTATACTATTCACCAACACTCATGCACGATCACGACCACTTTGTGGATAAAAATCTATCGATCTAATCTAATCTAGATTAAAGATTTTTAGGTACATAAAAACCACTTCCCAAAATGTCCGCTTATATTTTTTTAATTCTATTGGTCGATTAGACGTAGGTAGACGTCATTATTAATAAATATTTTCTATTTAATAATGACTAAAAAAGCAATTTTTTTTCCCATTATTAGCAAGACCTAATGAACTTTGTTTTTTTTTTTTGCTAACAAATTCAATTTTTAGTTATTTTCTTTGCTATTCATAATCATCATCATCATTATCATCGGCCATAAGACGTCCACTGCTGAACAAGCCTTATATATATAAGCCCCTTACATATACATATTTTTATAAATTATTTCTTATTATATTGTTTTAATGCTGTAATTAGGGTTCCTAAACAAAATGGTATTAGCAATCGGGCAAGTGCTTATCGCACTCTGACATTTTGGGAAGTGGACAATTTAGAAAACTGACGTTTTGGGAAGCTGACAATTGGTAATATACATTTTGGGAAGTGGTATTTATGAACCTAAACAATTATTATAGATCTTATGTTGCGATATTTATGTTTTAGGTGATCTACAGATTGGTACAGAGCCGGGGTTGTTATGTCTATGATCTCAATTTTTGATGATTTTTGAGCCTATCGTGACTTCACTGAACGGCTTCAAAGGAAGATCAGCGCTGTTCGCTAAACTGTATTATACTGAGTTAAGGCCATTTTTGTAACACATAACATTGATTAGCTATAGTTATATGATATTGCTCACCTGCTACCCTTCAATATTATTAATGTTACTGTTGTGGCATTTTTATTTTTATTTTTTTAATGTGTTAATTTAATTTATTAACAGCACAAAAACATAACATAAAAATAATCTTAAACTAACATATAGTACAGCCAATAAAATGTCAAAATATATTACTTAAGTAGTTACTTAAGTAGAAACAAATCGTATTATTATTATGTCTATATATAGACAGCTGTGCTATAGATAAATATATATATATATATATATATATATACTAGATAGGTAGATTAGAAAAGAAAAAAATAACTAAAATAAATAAATAAAATAAATATCTGGGACATTATTGCACACACGGTCATCTGACCCCAAACTAAGCAAAGCTTGTAATATGGCTGCCAGAGACTGATATACGTACATAGATATTTTTAAATACATACTTATATAGATATTAACACCCAGACATATAACAAACACAAATATTCATCACATAAATGTTTGTCCTAGATGGGAATCGAACCCACGCCCCCAAACACAGGAGGTAGGTTCATTACCAACTGAGCCACCGGGGCAGTCAAAACTAAATATTAACAAAGAAAATAACATGCACAGTTTAAGAATTAGTGGGAAACATTTAATTATAACATATTAGAGTATTATAACACGTTTATGTATTTATGTGATGTTAAATGTCACAGTTAGAAGTTTAATAGCTCAGTGAGTTGTGTTTAGGCACATTTACCCAAAGCCCTGGGGTGCCGTATTTCAATTTATACCAAAAGTACTCAAACCAAAGTACCAAGTTACCAAAGTTTCCGAGTACATATCGCCCAAGTTTCGCGATTTGAATCACTAAATGCTTAGCAATGTCAGTTTCGTCGAGATAATCATTATTTTCTCTTATTGGGTATGGAGCCACAGCTTATCTCACTCGTACGTTTGCAAGTTCAGAGTGTAAATTTTCAAAAACTTTATGTTGTATCTGTTAATCACACTAATATTATAAATGCGAAAGTTTGTGTAAGTAGGTAAGTATCTAAGTGTGTTTGTTCCCGTTCAACTCTGTAACGGCTAAACGGATTTGAATGAAATTTGGTAAGGAGGTAGCTTACCCTGGATTAACACATAGGCTACTTTTAGGGCCAATTTCACCGTTTGCATTACGAACCGAGCTTAAATGAACTCGGTTTTACTTAAACAAGTTCAAACGTAGAGTTTGATCTCGGTTTATGTCAAAGCGATTTCACCGGCACGATATTGGTCGCGTTCACGTAAACCAAGATTACGTGCTATGGTACGCGAATATGGACCTTCCTGAGCGCAGACGTCATCTGTAGTAGTGCTGTCTCTGTCAAAACTTCCTCCCTCTCTTTCCTCAAAGTTGTGATGTCGCTGTTGAACAGATTTCATTGATAGTCTGCGTAGGAGTTCGTTTGTTTTGTGGTAGTGTCAATCTTGGGTGCCTTGGGCGGATAAAATACTCTTCTCCATCACTATCTTCAAAAGCTACAGCAAATTTTCGTACATAATTTGTTTCAGATTATGTCCATAATTAAAAATGTTAAACAAAATTAGGTAGATTTAACAAAAAATAACAGAATCACCACAATGCATCAGAAAAAAAACATTAAAATAAAATAATACAATTACCACAAAGTTATTTTAGCTTGTATTTGAAGAAGTATTTAAAAGTAGGTACTGATGCATATCGCAGTGTGGAGCAAGGAACATAATAGATCCTTATTATACCGAGAAATGTTGCTATTCAACATCTGCAGTACAGATGTACCGCTTCATAAACGCGTTCAAGGGCCTAAACCTCCCAAAATCGGGCGTTTAGAATTTAAACTCGCTTATGCCCTAACTACGTTTAGTTTATGTTGGTGAAATCCAAATTGACGTTTTGGACTCAGTTAGCCACTTTAAACTAGTTTAGCTTGCGTTGATCGCGTTCATTTTTGATGGTGAAATCGGCCCTAAATCTCGGAAAAATATTCGGTTTCTGTAGAATAGCGGGTAAAACCGCGAGGCGCAGCTAGTAATATATATCCTTTTGATAGGTGCTTATAAATAAGGACCCATCAAAAGCCATTTTTTGCTTGCTACAACAGTAATGTACCATATCAATCTACATAGAAATAGTTGCTACCCGCGACTTCGATCTCGGGGGCATAAAAAAAGTATCCTATGACCGTCTCTGTGATATACATCTTATAAAATTTTATCAAGATCCGTTCAGCCTTCGCCGCGATAACGCGACCAACATCCAGACAGAGGAACAAAGTTACTTCCTATAGTTCTAGATGGCCTTGATCCATTTCCGTTTTTTTTTGACGTTTTGTATGGACTGATAATTGTAATGTATGGAGTTTCCTCATAAGTCTTGGGTCCACATGTTGTGTATTTAGCCAGTGTCAAGTATTGTAATATTGTAAGTGGCGTCAAATATTTTAAAATCAAAATAAGTCTTAGTCATAGTCTAATTCAAACAAAGTAAGTCACGGTCAAATCCACGTCATGCCCCAGTAAAGTGGTGGAGACTATCAGAGGTTTCTATGGAGTTTTGGAAACAACACGAAGAGTCACGTTTCACGACATTATATTATTCACCAACACTCGTGCATGCTCACGAACACTTAATGGCTAAAACCCACAATTTTTACACATTAACATTTGAATTAACACGAGTTTTGTAAAATAATACAATGAAGCGACATGATCTCTTCACCTTTCCGCCAAACGTCATGTAGGGAGTTCTGAGTCGCGCAAGCGAAGTGTTTTTCCTCGAGACGAACATATTCATTTGTATACCTCGAAGATATTGGTCCTGATACGACTGCGGCTTTATTCCTCTGAATTATAATATAAGACGGGATGTAATAGACATCTATTTTAATAAAGTTATGAATACACATTATTCAGCCGATGAGCTGACGTCATCCGATTTCCGGACCGGTTGAACCATAAACAATAGCACCCAATCTATTTATTGCAATCAGAGTTATATCATCACACTAATATTATAAATGCGAAAGTTTGTGTTTAAGTGTGTATGTAAGTAGGTAAGTATGTAATCAGTAAGTGTGTTTGTTCCCATTCAACTCAGTAACGGCTGAACGGATTTGGATGAAATTCGGTATGCAGGTAGGTTATTTCCTGGATTAACACAAAGGCTACTTTTTATCCCGAAAAAATAACATTTTCTGTAGAATAGCGGGTGAAACCGCGGGGCGCAGCTAGTATTTTAATAAAGTCACATACAACATTATTCAGCCGATGAGCTGACGTCATCCGATTTCCGGACCGGTCGAACCATAAACAATACCTCCCAATCTATTTATTGCAATCAGAGTTATATCAGTTTATGATCGACATTTAATGACACATAAAACCGATCCCCGCCGTTCGCATCAAAAAGTTATTATTTTTCGCATAAATTCCCTGACGCAAAACATGTCGGGCTTTTCACGGGGACGTAAAAAATAACGCATTTTTATGTTATAAAAGGGACAACGAGGACGTGATGATCAAGGAATAGCAGTAAGGGTATCCCCCAGAGTGCCTAGTGCGAGTTTTCCAAATGCGTTTACTTTTTTTTTTTTTCCTCCTGAAAGGAGTTTTTTGGCGTCCCACGTCTTATGCATTTGCCAGTGTCAAGTGCCATACATATTTCCAAGTTTTGTTAGATATTATCAAACAAGTCATAGTCACAGTCAAAGGGAACAAAGTAAGTCACGGTCAAGTTTAAGTCATGCCCCAGTAAAGTGGTGAAAACTTTACTAGAGCCTTCTATGGAGTTTTGGAAACAACATGAAAATTCACGTTTCACGACATTATACCATTCACCAACACTCGTGCAGGTTCACGAACACTTAACGGGTAAAAATTCACCGTTTTTACACATTAACACTCGAAATAACTCAAGTTTTGGAAAATAATAAAATGACGCGACATGACATCACGTTCCCGCCAAAATCCCCCTACGTTAACTATGATTTCTATGAAGTAAGAACAGTGCCACCTAGATGACGCTAGACGGCGCTGCACTTATTTCATACAAATTATTATTATTACTGTTACACTAGTTTTAAGCCTCATTTTAAATTGTATATTGTAACGCAGACTTCACGCAAAATGATATCGATATGACAATTTATCGTATGAAAAATTATTTAAACTAAATACGAAGTTCTATCTAATTCCTTCTAGCTTATATACAGCTAATTATTTTTGACCGAGCAAAACGAAGGTCTCAGAGTTTACTGGGACAAATCAGCATTTGTATGTATTTTTGTAAGTTTGTGTGTATATTTGTCCGATGATAACTTGCGAACCGTTGATACGATCTTCATGAAATTGTAGGCAAGTAGTTCATTTCAATACAATTTTTAAGTTCGAATATGAGCTGAATCGGTCCAGGGGTTGTGAAGATAGATAGATAGATAGATAGATAGATAACTCTTTATTGTTCACACCAGAAATTACATGCATAATACAAAAATCTACTTAAAACTAGTGTAACAATTGGCGGCCTTATCGCTTAAAGCGATCTCTTCCAGGCAACCTTAGCATGGAGAGGATTTACAAGGAAGAGGTAAGGGACGGGGTGTGCCCTAAAAAAGGAATATGTAACGCACAAACAGAAAAAAATAGACATACTTACATAACAATACTACATGCTACTTAAACATAGCAAAATAATAAAAATATACTACTTACTAATACTACAACAATATATACATACCTAAATAATAATAATATACATACATACATATATACAATTACAATCATAGAGAGAGCATGACGATGCATCAACTATCCCGAGATATAGTGCAACTTAATTTGACGTTTAAAAACTTCCAGATATAGGGGTCGCGAGGTCTCTGTTCGGTGCGAACTACTAGTTAAGTATGAAATATGAGCAGCGCCATCTAGTGCCATCAGATGGCACTGCTCTTACTTCATACAAATCATAGTTAACGTAAACACGATGTAATAGGTAAACGCAATTAGAAAAACTCGCTCTAGGCACTCAGTGGTCGAACAGCTAACCAGTCTCATAAAAAAACGTCTCAGGAGAGTTCTTACTGCTTATTCTGTACATACAAAGATATGTGACAATGTACGTTTGATTGCACCCTTTCAGACTGCTCATGTGGAGTACAACAGTAAATGGTTTGAACATAAAACACTTATAAAACCCTCGAAAAGAATCCCTCGTTATTTGAACAAGATACTCGTGTTTGTTTTATGTTTGGTCCAACCCATTTGGCATCGGGTACTTTCGAATGACCTATCGTATTACGTGCTATGGCTGCTAGAGGCGCTACTATCGCTTTCGTTGATTTTTGCTATTCAATTCAATTAATTTGTTCATACATGTATGTAGTAATCCAAAAAAAAAGTCCATAAGTACTCATAAGTACTAGGTAGTAGAGTGAATAATAAATAAATAAATAATAAATAAATATCTGGAACATTATTGCACACACGGTCATCTGACCCCAAACTAAGCAAAGCTTGTGATATGACTGCCAGAGACTGATATACGTACATAGATATTTTTAAATACATACTTATATAGATATTAACACCCAGACATAGAACAAACACAAATATTCATCACATAAATGTTTGTCCTAGATGGGAATCGAACCCACGCCCCCAAACACAGAAGGTAGGTTCACTACCAACTGAGCCACCGGGGCAGTCAATAGGTACTTCCTAGGCAATCTTGCTACATCTTCGGCCACATCGTCGCTTTCCATCAGAAGAGATTGTGGTCAAACGAATGCCGAGTCCGATGTAAAAAAAAAAGCTATTTCTATTCAAAAATTCAACTCGATCTGTTCAGCCGCTTAGCCGTGATAACTCGACAAACACCCAGACAGAGAGACAGATATACAGAGAGACAGGTAGGTGTGTTGTTAAAATGTAGTTTTTTTTTTCTTTGTTACCATCATTTTGCTAAAGTAGGGATCGTAAAGATGAGTCGATACGGGGATTTTGAGCTTTCAACATTCTGTTGAGCTTTGACGCCACAAAAGCAAAGGTACACGTAAACCTTTTACGTGCGTGTTTTGACCGCGTAAAATACCGCCGCCATTTTGCGGACGTCGCGGGGACAAAGAGTACGTATCAAAACTACGGTTCAGTGCTCTTTGTACGTGTAAGTGTTTACTTCAAACCGTCTGCAATCCGCGAGTCTCTGAATCCATCACCTAAATTACAACCACCAAATATTTACAATTTAAATGAATGATTTGAATGGGTGATTTATTTTATGCTTGATAAAGTCTCGCATAACCATCAAAAATCACCAATTTAACAATGTATTTTTTTTCTTCAAAATAAATCAAATCATTTAATTCAGACTACAAAGGTCCATATTACACAAAAAAATAAATTCTATTACAAACTTGACGGCGTGTTTGTTTTGTAGGTTAGATTAGTTTTTATGTAAATATTTTGTTATTGCTACATTAGATTATAACAAACTCCATACTTAACATTATGTACTTTAAATAACATTAAATAATAAATAAATTGAAGATTAAAAGTTCTACAAAATTACAAAAAAAAAGAACATACAATTAAATTAAAATTAAACTATGTATTATATTATATTATGTCCTACATGTCAATAATAATACAAACAGAAGACAGTTTTGTCAAAAAGAAAATACAAAATAAAATAAAGTAGCATCACGTTAAATTAACTATAATATTGCCCATTTATGTTATTTGACTACCCGACTCCCCAAAAAAGAGGGTTTATTATAACATACATAAGGTGTATAATATATATAAGACTTATAATTTTATTATGAGTTACCTCCTGAACCCTAAGCGGCTTGACCGATTTTGATGAGTGAGGTGACGGTGGATTCCTCTTTATGTCCGGAGAGATTCAAATCATTTCAGCTGTTACAGAGTTGAACGGGAACAAGCACACACAAACATTCGCATTTATAATATTAATGTGATTAAGTGACTCGTATATTTGTCTATTGGAATCGGCAATAAAACGCGGACAGTTTACTGTTATTGTTATCTCTTCCGTAAATTAAAATTTACATCCAAACAAGGTTTATAAAGTAAATAAATGTAAAAATGGTAGCTGCAATTTAAGCCAACTGCGTTAAATTTATTGGCGTAAAATGAATAAATATTGTTTGTTTACATTCACCTACTCTTGGTTCCAGTGATTTCTATGGAACATTAAGTAATGCACCACTGGAGACCGGGCAGCAGAGTCCTCTTAGTAAACGGTGAGCATTCTGTGATACCCAAGCCGCCTACCAAGCGTGAGGGTTATGGGGAGGTCATTGTCCAGCTGTGGACGTTTCTTTTTTAGTTATTTTTTTCTTCTTTTAATTTGGCTCCACACGTTGTGTATTGAGCCAGTGTCAAGTTATGTAATATTTCAAGTGAAGTAAAATATTTTGTAGTTAAAACAAGTCTCAGTCATAGTGTTAAGTCAAGCAAAAAAAGTCACGATCGAGTTCAAGTCATGGCCCAGTAAAGTGGTGGAGACTACTAGGGGCTACTATGGAGTTCAGGAAACAACACGAAAGTCATGATTCACTACATTATACTATTCACCAACACTCGTCCACGTTCAAGAACACTTAATGGATAAATATCCACCGTTTTTACTACATTAACACTCGATATTACAAAGGTTCGAAAAATTATACAATGACGCGACATGACATCTTCATGTTCCCGCCAAAACTCCTTTTTTTACTTATATACGTATTGTCTCAGTCGGTTTTTGGAGTTTTGGCGGGAACGTGAAGAAATCATGTCGCGTCATTATATTATTTTCCAAAACTTGTGTTATTTCGAGTGTTAATGTGTAAAAACGGTGAATTTTTACCCGTTAAGTGTTCGTGTACATGCACGAGTGTTGGTGAATGGTATAATGTCGTGAAACGTGAATTTTCGTGTTGTTTCCAAAACTCCATAGAAGGCTCTAGTAAAGTTTTCACCACTTCACTGGGGCATCACTTGGACTTGACCGTGACTTGCTTTGCTCGACTTTGACTGTGACTTTGACTTGTTTGATATTATTTAACAAAACTTGAAAATATATAAGTATACTTGACACTGGCAAATGCATAAGACGTGCGACGCCAAAATCCTCTCAGGAGGAAAGAGAAAAAAAAACAATAGAGAATAGAGAGAATCATGGATTTAGGTATGATGTTTCGTCCAAGGAGAGAATACTATGCTATGGCAACTAAATAACGGAATGGGGAAGACATAGCTCGGAGCTCCGTTTTAGTTCAATCTTATGCAGCTTTTGATTTGATAAAACGGAAATACTCATGTTAATTTGAGTCGGCTACTATATACTACGATTTCAATCACTTCCGATGATCGTTACCAAGGAACGTGACGTAGCCAAGCGCGTTTCACACTCCTTAAAAAACATCACTGGATTTGATCGAAATATCTCTCTAATAATAATATCTGGGACATTATTGCACACACGGTCATCTGACCCCAAACTAAGCAAAGCTTGTAATATGGCTGCCAGAGACTGATATACGTACATAGATATTTTTTAAATACATACTTATATAGATATTAACACCCAGACATAGAACAAACACAAATATTCATCACATGAATGTTTGTCCTAGATGGGGATCGAACCCACGCCCCCAAACACAGAAGGTAGGTTCACTACCAACTGAGCCACCGGGGCAGTCAATATAGACGACATACGTTTTGTACTTTTTTCTAGCGTAAAACTGGTCTCCACGATACAGGGAATCCTAGTGTGGAGACCAGGGTTTGACTAGCTAAACTAAATTTTTAACTCCATAAAATAAATATAGATAAAAGACTAATCACAGTGTAGATTTCAAAATTATTTTGGCGTAATTTTATAATAATTGAAGCAACTGTTTATTCTAATATTAAGTTGCATGTTCTTATTGAATGTATAATTTTTCTTCAATTATATTAGATATCCAGTTGTCTCGCATATCGATTGTTTAAGAGTTTGTTTCTTTACAATAAAGACTAAAGTATTTTTGTTATTTAGCTTCTCAAAAATTGTATGAATACTCATTTTTTCATGAATAAACTTATTATTATTATTAGTATACAAAATATAACGTGAGCATTCCCCTATTATTAAAACACAGCGTTAAAATTATAATCTCTTATGCAACTTGTATAATGTGTAATGTAATGTATGTGTGTTAATTGGTACGTATGTATAATTATGTATTATTCGTTTTAAAGTATATATTTTACATATATATAGTTTGTATTTATCGTATGTATTTTTATGTTTTCATATTATTATTATTTTTATGTATCTACACCACCGACCGTAGTTTATATGTCATAATTCTGTCCATACAAAGGTTGTCTGGAAGAAATCGCTTTAGGCGATAAGGCCGCCCATTATACTACCGTTTTTTTTTTAATATTATTGTTTTTTAAGTTTGTCTGTTTTGGTGTATAATAAAGTTATATTGTATTGTATTGTATAATGCGCAGAATAGTTCAAACAGAACAGAACAGCTTTGACAGGATTTTCGCCAAGCCACGCTCGAGCCATCGGCCCAGAAAATTCTCGCGCAAGGTCACAACGACACATTTCCCTATAATTCTCTATTTGCGTCAATTGCCACACAATGGAACTTATATTGTAATAATTGGTTTCTCAATTGCTTTTCTGACTTCTTTCAAGCAATTTCTTTTTATGATAACTTATCTCTCAATACTTTTAAGTTAGAGATAGAAATATTAATTCAATAACGACCTCTTGTTAATGGCATTGTTGTTTTGGTAATAGGACTCTTTTGCAGAGCCGCCTGAGGACCTTTGTCAGTTATTCAACCGCCAAGCAGTAGTGTGCAAACATTACTGTGTTCCGGATTGATCCGGTAATTTAAATTACCGGGCATAAAGAGGTTTAACATCTAATATCTAAGGATTACGAGCGCATGCATTGCCGCGCATGGTTTTGAACTGAATACTGTTGATGTTCAACATATTGGGTGGCACGGAACTGTTATGAGCAAGTGCGACGTGACATCAGGCGAACAACTTGCTCATCTCGACATTCGGTACCACAAAAAAAATCGGTACTAACAAATAAAATAAAATTATTTAGTACTGTATTTAGTGCTCTCACATTCAAACACGTGAAAACACTCTAAGCGTATAAGTACTTTTTAAAGTCCTTCATTATTCAGTCGCGCTTAGCGATAAATTGTTCAGCGTTCATGAAAAAGCCTCTGTAACGATGCGAGAAGTGCCTTTTCACGCTGATTTCGTATACTTTACCCTCTTCCAATAGGTATTATCACATAGACATAGATGGCGATCTTCTTTTGAAAAATGAAGCTTGTTTGCGACATTATTTATATAGACGTGTATTTTCTGAGGTAACAAGGTTTTCTTATAGGTACCTATCTAGTTAAGGTTGGGTAGTGCTCACTACCAAAATATAGCTATAGTGTAAACTAAGGCTATAGTGATCGTAAAACCCAGCAATGGCGGACTTTGACGGCAATGACGATTGCTACCGTTTTAAAAATATTATTGTTCATTACTTTTTAAGTTTGTCTTTTTGGTGTATAATAAAGCTATATTGTGTTGTATTGTATAATTATATGCATAAATTCAGCTCGATCCGTTCAGCCATTTAGCCGTGACAGCACGACAAACACCCAGACAGAGAGACAGAATTACTTTCGAAATCATAATATTAGTTAGGATGCGTTCTTTTTGTTGTCTTTTATATTTACGGGTCACATTTTTCAACAGAAACTGATCAACAATATGCTTTTTTCCATGTTCATCAACCATGTTCTAATAATCTTAACATAACGAACAATGTAATTGAAATAAACGAATAATTAAAAAGAACACACAGACGTTTTAACAATCAGTATAAGCTTCGGAAAATATTTCAAAATAATGACCAGAGACTGGATCCAGTCATTTTGCGATCTAGTGATTCTTAATACTCATTATATTATACACTATACATAGGTGTTAATGTTCTTAAGCAGCCTTGACCAACCTTTCAACGATAGAAACTTACTGGGTACTTATATTACTTGTAGTACGGTTTTCTGTAAGCCAGTGTTGCCAGTTGCCACACCCTTATTATAAAGGGGTTAGAGACCCCAATCAGGCGGGATGACGCGACGCGTGCCGTAACTTTGACAACAGTCAGCCTCCAGGTGGGGGCCGTTACTTGACACGCTATGTCGAGAGCTCTAATGAGCCTGCGTTAAAATCTCAATCGCAGGTGTTGGTAAAAAAAAACGATGCATGACTCCTGCACGGCATGACTCATACAATAGCCCAGTCAACTTAGCGTTTGACTCGGAAGTACCTAACTAAAAACAGACATCGGTCTAAAATGCAGGACTTAAATTATCTGCTTCTCTTTTAATTTCAGTTTGAGAACAGGAAAAGGATTGCAATAATCTTAGAGCTGTGATTTAATTTATTTTAGGAAAAGGTACAACAGAATTGAAGTCAATAGCATCATCAATATTACTATTAGTACTACGAATAATAACCACGACAGTCTAAAACAGTGTTTAGTATCATCAATGTCTTAAAAAGGGATCACGGTCAAATTGGTCGTTGAAAATAACAATGGAATAAGAGAATAATTATTATTGTTTGTAACTGAAAACAATGTCCCATCCAAGGCCTTTGAACCTAAAGCTTTGAAATGGAAAGGGATGTTGTTTCAAGGAATTAAATTAAGGTTTATGAAAGGTATCAAGTACCTGCTACTCTGCGATAGGTATGCCGCAAATATTGTTATTCATTATTACATTGTTTAGGGAAATAGAATAGGCCTTTTACCTTTTAACTGTTACGATCACAGAAGAGTTTTTTTTATCTTTCTCTTTTGTTCTTCCCAAAATACCAGCAATATGAGTTAGTAACAGGTAAAGGTTAAGTCGACACGAAATGACGACCTCGTGAAATATCTTTATATTATACGAAAGCATCCGTCACAAATATTAAATTACATTTATTTTAGGTTGATATGATGAGATTTCTGGTAACGTTCATTTTCATATACTTGTTTTTCAGAGGCTTCATATTTTGTAACAACATTATGACATTACTACCTATTACCTGGGATCCTATTCCTGTGCGCTAGAGATTATCTCGGTCACTCTCACTCCCATTAAATTCTAAATTAGAGAGGCAGTGACCGAGATAATCCCGAGCACACAGGAATAGGGTCCCTGTTACCTACAAAAAAAAAGTAGCCTATGTCCGTCACCTACCCTTAAGCTATATCCATGCAAAAATTCAGGTCGATCCGTTCAGCCGTTTAGCCGTGAAAACGCGACAAACAGATAGAGAGACAGAGAGATACAGACAATTCGCATTTATAGTATTAGTTAGGATGGTAACTAGATTCTATTTTAATACTAGATTAGATAAAATGTTGTCGTTTATATTTGCTTACAAGATATATATATATATTTAAGTTAAGCCTACATAGCACTGCTAAAAAAAAGTAGTGGCAGTGATCCGACCATTGCGCGCTTAATTTATTTTTTATCGCGCTTAAGTCTGCCACTAACCGGCCTGTTTGAGAGCGACGATGTGGTCAAAGATGAAACACGCAGACGTAGAAGATGTCTATTCATTCTGGCCTTGAAAAGCTCTAGATTATATCTCTGCGGAAACAAGGAAGCCGGAAATTTCTTCCACTACTTGACTAAACTGATTTAAAACGTTTAGTGCCTGTAAATCGATGCCATCCGCCGAAGTATCTACCAACGAAATCGCATCAAAGCGTGCTGATATAAATAAGCAGTATTTGGCCAAAAGACCTTTTCTAGGCGTGTTCTTTACAGACTCATATTTCCTTATCTAAAACTCATATTTCATTTTCTTTTGTTTCAGTTCTTATCTCAAGGATGGCTTTGCTGTGCTGCCATATTTGGAGGCTGGATTTAACAGAGTAAGAATATAATTATCATGATTACTAAATGACTATACTAATGAAAACGAATGATTACTTTATGTCTCAAATAAATTAGGTACATACCATATTGCCTAGCTGTTAACTATGAATTAGGTTTTAAAAACTCATTCTGATATGCATTAGTGCAAAAGTTCGTAAATCTATATGTACGGTTTTTTTTATTTATTTCTGTAGCCAAATACTTTCTTAACTAAAGGTAGGTTGGGATCTTCTATTAAGTAAAAACATACCTGTATCAGAAGACCCCGCTCCTCCATATCCATGCCGTAACATTGTATTGGTTACAGATATGCAAACTTACAATTTTAATTATACCAAACATATTATTAGGTTTTTAAGTAAATAAATTGATAATTATAACTATTTCTAGGACAGTAATTTTTTGTATTGTGGATTTTTGTGTGCGGGGTATGTGCGAGTAAAAGAGAATGGGAGAATGTAAGTGTGGGCTCGAGTTACGATTGTACGTTTCAACGAATGGTCATTAGCTCGATGTGCATTACTCCGAAAGTTCATTTGAAATTATTTTGATGTCATTACCAAATGAACTAACTTTACCTACATCAACTATTCAAATATTTTCTTCGACAAGAAAATACAACGACGCTATATCTCATCGTTCAGGAATGGCGTGAGCTCTGCCATTTCAAGTTTACACCTGAATTCTCCCGTGGAACGATAACCTAAATAACCATAAAACTCAATGATACACTTCCCTACCTATGAGAAATGAGAACTTTTGTCATGTATTTATTTATACTAGCTGCCATCCGCGACTTTGTACGCGTTGCTGCTCAGTCTCAGAGGCTCGCTGTTTTAGTGCTTGGGACCGAGGCTAATATAATTTAAAAATTACGAACTTTCATTTAAAAATTATATTCCTCAATAAACATCATCATCATCATTATCCAGAAGACGTCCGCTGCTGAAAATATGCCTTCCCCTTAGACCGCCACACCGACCGACAACTAGCCACTTGCATCCACCGGTTACCCGCAGTTTTTTTTTTCACCGGTTTCACAATGTCGTCGGGCCACCTTGTGAGAGGCCTTCCTACTTTGCATCTTGCGACCTACGATACACCTTCACAAATACAATGCAAATATGACGAATTTTCATACAAAAATATCCCTTATTAAAACCTCATTGGCGGATGCATTTTTAAAAATATTTTCCTAATGCTTTCTTCCTCCTCCTCTCCTCCAGAAATACATGTTTTCAGGCCATTTCTAGACCCAAGTATCTGTCAGTCAGTTGATAGATTTTTTAGACCCGCGATTTCGCCCATTGGTCTACAAAAACCATTACATTTTTCGGGATAAAATGTAGCTATTCGTCTAAGGCTGAATGTTTCCAAACGTCAGATAACTGTTGTCTGAAGAATAATATGACGGCTTGACAGCTTTTGTATAGAAAATATGTCTAAACGCCCATTTATTCTAAGAATAAAATTTACTGTCGTTTGGTCGAATCCACTCTAAAATCTGCTAAGTCATTATGAAGTTAAGTAGTAACAAAGAGGTTTTATATTTGTAATATGAAAAGTTTTTCACGGTCTTTGTAGATGAGGTCTAAAAGGCTTCATAACTAAAACTTTTTTTTGGTGTCAATGGCTTGGATAAACCAAAATCTATGCCTATATGATTTGTTATTTAAAAAAAAAGTATGGTATTCTAATAACAACTACTTTTCTTCGTCGTATATTCGACGCAAAAAAATATCACTTTATCCCCCGAATACTGAAATATTTGTTAACTTTGACGACAGATTAAGTCTGTTGCTGCCTTTGTCATTTGCTCAGTGCCAGACAAAGGCAGCATTAGAATTAATCTGTTGTCATAGTTAACAAACGTTTCAGTATTCGGGGGTAAGTGTCTATATCAAAGAAGATATTGCGAAATAAAAAAAAAATATAGTTTTTCACGGTGTAGATAACATATTAAACAAATCATCGTAATCAGATAACATTTTGGGGTGGGTATCAGACTACGCTTTTTGTATGGATGAGACGGCGGTATTGAGTATACTCAATTCTTAAGAAAATACACTTTTTTTAAATTAAAAATAGCTATGTTGCAAAACATCATAATAATAGCGATTGATTGAAACACACAAATCGTTTCTCATTTTGAGTCCGAGTCGGGATGAATAGCTCCCACGGCATACCTTTTACAGCTCCATAAAATATCTTATTTTACGCCCGACAAACAATTTTCACGCTTTTCTTATTGGCAATAAATTTTACTTCGCCTTGTTAGTATTAAAATTTTATTTTTGTTTTTAAGATTATTATATCGCCTAATTTTCCATATAAAAAGTGCCTGTTAAAAACTGTTTCCCACCTCTAAACGATAATCGATTTCGATGATTTTTTAATGCTTCCTACACCGTGAAAAACTAAGCTTTGGTTTCTTTTTTATAATCAAAATTGTAAAATTATCGCAATATCTTCGTAGTTATATGCACCTAAAGTGACGAATTTTCTGCTTTGAAATAATGACAAGGAAAAGTAGTTTTTATTAAAATACCAAAAATATTTTTTGGAAAGAAACAAAAGTTATCAGCGTACATTATTTTTTATCCAAGCCATTGACACCAAAAACAAGATTTTTTGATAAGATTTAGGGGGTGATACACGGTTTTCCTTCAAAACTCTAATTTATTTAAAAAATTAAGTAAATTCACTAATACGTTCTCTATTGCACGCACTGGAAACAGTGACAGCAATACAATTTTCAAATACCTACTGCACCAAAACGTCGCGGCAGGACGACTCTCCTAAGGAAACATGAAGTTTAATAGAAATATGAATAAAACAAGCAAAGGAAACGATTTGATATTTTTCAAATTCAATTAGAAAATTCTACTTACTAGTACGAGAAAAAAACGACAAAACCTAATGACAATTCTAACTTTGTCGTGTTACGCATACAGCTGAATTTTACGGCACGATAAATACCATCCCTGCATTGTCGACATGCCACGGGCCGCCAGAGAATAGAATGCCTTCATCACAAGCCATAAGACGTCCACTGCTGAACAAAGGCCTCCCCCTTAGAGCCCCACACCGACCAACAGCGTGCCACTTGCATCCGCCGGTTGCCCGCGACTTTCACAATGTCGTCGGCGAGGCCTGCTTACCATTCATCTTCCGGTTCGTTGTCGCCACAAACAAAATTCATTCTTATACATCGCACAGATCTGTATCACAACAGTCAACCTACAACATCCTGGTAACCTACAAAATCTGGAACAAAATGAGACAGTACGCCCACCTTCGGCCGTTCACTAATCCTCCCCAGAACGGTGTCCTTGACCCGGCTTTGTCCTGTCGCTTAAAGGCCCTTACATATTCACGCGAGAATTCTTGAGAAATGCCGAGAATGTAATGTAGATTGATTCGCATCCCGTTACTTCTAGATAAGTTGAAAGGCTTGCAACAGTTCGAATATCGCAAATAAATCGACACCTCTACAGAATGAAACGTAATTGTTAGAACAAAGGTTAGGATCTATCGTTGAGAATCAAGAAAATCTGAGAGAGCGAGCTTTGTAAGTATAGTGTGTACTTGAAGGTCAATTCACGGTCAGCGAGGGATAGTGTAATAAGGAGAATTCTGTGGTTGCGATTTAAGGTATATTACAGTCTGACGAAGTTTTCATAACAAAGACCTCCAGCAAGAAGTTTCAATGAGCCTTCTTGCTGCTTCTAGTGAGTCTGTAAGGTTTTTTATAACAAGCACGCTGAGATGAGCTTTCCCGAGGGAGGGAAAGCTTACCTGTTTTAAACTCACGATAGTATATCAAATAGAAAAGTTACGCTCTCCCCTAAAATTATAAAAGTTAGAAACATCAATTTTGTCATAGTGTGGGTTGCAAGTGATATACACCTGTTGTGATCACTTGATCTCGATACGGAAAAAAAATCTAGACATTCTAGACTTAATTATAAGTAAGTATAAAACTGAAACTAGCCTTTTTTTGGAATAATTCCCAAATAAAAATTATAAAACCTATGCCTACGTCCAACTTTTTGTAATCTGCTCAGCCCGGAAGGACGCTTTTCGTAGACAACGTGGGGAAATTCCACATCTTTGCCAGCTTTCAACCGCCAAGCAGGTGCTTGCAAACATACTGAGTTCCGGATTGAAGGATTTTTTGGGTTTTTTAGGTTTTTTTGGTGACACCAACAATTTCTCCACAAAAAAGTTAACGTTAACGTTGTCGTAACTGTATTAAAAAAAAAAATTGCCGTAATAAATAATGAAAGCTACATAACAACAATAATTAAAAAATTAAAATATATTGGCCAAAAAATTAAATTCTACACAATAACAATTTATTTAGCTAAGTATAGTGAGCTAATATTATAGTATAGTCTAAGAATTATACATACTCGCTATGTTTCCTTGTGTCGGGGATGACATTGAAAACATAGAAAGGCATCGACAATTAACGCCCAGTCCCAGAGCAGCTATTTAATTGAATGATCCAAATATCTGCACGGCCGGGAATGAAACCCCCTCCTCATAAGGCAGACGCAGCCTATTTATTTATTTATTTAATAGACACCAACATGAGCCTAAGTATAAGTACTAAGTTTCTTAAGTAAAAGATGATGAAGATGATGGGCTCAACGGCTTTTTTCGTTCGCCAAAGTCCGGTTCTAGCTGTAGAGGTCATTAAGGTAAGCTTCGCATCAAAAAAAAACTTTCTCAGTTAGGTATTATTGTGCCTTCTACTTTAAGGTCCTGTGTTGTCGTCTTGGCGGCATAATTATTTCAAAACACATGTTATTAGCCTAGTTACGTTAAACCTAAGCCTTAATTATAGGCGTCCATTATATTTTATGACGTTGGTGTACGTGCACAATTATAAGTTCGTGAAGAAAATGCGGTGATTCGTGATACATACGGGATATAAACTCAAATTTATATATTTGACCGAGCGAAGCGAAGGTCTCAGAGTTTACTGGGACAAATCGGCATTTGTATGTATGTTTGTGTGTATATTTGTCCGATGATAACTTGCGAACCGTTGATCCGATCTTTATGACATTTTGTGGCAAGTAGTTCATTTCAATACAATTTTTAAGTTCGAATATGAGCCGAATCGGTTCAGGGGTTGTGAAGATGTAGGGATCGCGAGGTCTCAGTTCGCCGCGAACTACTAGTTATTTATTTATTGAGATACGCCAACAGTAAACATATTTTACATTGTTGTAATATTTTTCTATGTGAGTGGGTACATGGAACTTATATGATCACCCTTTATAGGCATATACAACATTCGCCATAAATAGTGATTAGACAGGGAAATAAAATAATGTAAGCTATAATATAAACGGAATGTTAGTTAGAACATATAACATTTTCTATGATGAAACAAAAATAAAACATCATAATCAAAACATTATTTATCTCTGGTTAATATATACAAGCACATACTTAAAAAGACATCATTATCTTTGGTCTTATGACATTACTAGCAAAATACAAAGCAACCTTGATGATATTCGATATTTTAAAACAAAATAGCCTGCGTTTTTGGCGTCCTTAGCGATTATGCTCAAGTTGCCTAAAAAGCAAGATCCCTAAATTCGATGTCTATAAACACCCTATAAACTAAAATGCTGTCTGTCTGTGAAGCAAATTGAGAGATATCAATATAGAGTGCCCATAAAGCATAATAATTCTCTAAGTAGTCGAACGTCTACGAATCAAAATGCCGAAGTGATAAAAGTGTTTTTTTTTATTCGAAAATGTCTTTCGAATAAGCAAAGTCATCATTATCATCGGCCAGAAGACTGCCACTCTGAACAAAGGCCTCCTCAGAAATGAAATGAAATGAAATGAAATTTATTATCAACAAACGTCTTAATAGCTATTGTACAGAAATCATATTTACATAAACAGTCTTAGTGTAGATACGTGGAGTGCATTGGTACCCAAACTAGGAAAACCTGTGAGATGGCGTACCAATACCTTCCGCCGAACAGAGTAGGTGGGTTATATATATATATATATATATATATATATATAGATAGATAGATTAACTCTTTATTGTTCACACAAATTTTACATAATTTATAAACAGACTTTAAAAAGTAGTGTAACTGGCGGCCTTGTCGCTGAAAGCGATCTCTTCCAGGCAACCATAGGATGGAGAGGATTCATAGAAGAGGTAGAAGACGGGGTATGCAATGATGTAGATTATGTGATACTTATACTCTAATAAACCAATATAATTATAAACATTATATATACATTACATTATATATATAACATATATATATATATATAAATAGGGGCGGTAGGCCTTGGTTGGTAGTCGGCTTGGGGATCCTATAACGCTCACGCTGCCCGGTATTTTGTGGTTCTGGTTGCAGTTTTATTACATACCTACCCGGTTCTACTATCTACAGCAAAGTAGGTGAAAGGGGTTGAAGTAAAACTTGCATTTACTCTCTCCAAGTTTTCGTCACATTCCTCTAAACTAAATTACACTCTGCACGCTAATAAAATTAAAGAGGCTATCACTCAAGCCCTGAATAGAAAAGGTGCTTCGAAAAGACGAGCCCAAACAAAACTCTAATCACAGATTTTATAGTAGCAGATGAACAAATTCAAAGATTCTTAAAAACACTCGTAATCAAAAGAATACAATTATTATAATAAAAACAAAACCCGTCAGTAAAATTTTTCATACAACAAGTCCAAGGACACCTCACTCGGAAAAAAAACCTCAAAATCGGTAATTACCACCTGTAGCCTAAACGGCTTTACGTTACATAAAATAATATATTATAGCAACACACAAACATAGGTATATGTATGTATACTTATATATACTGACGTACTTACATACATATACCCCAAAAACTTTACTCGCCATTACCTACAGTCGGGTAACAATTAAGACTATCAAAGTAGTTGACGTTGACAGTGTTGAAACTATAATGAAACTATTGTCTAGTCATCATCATCATCATCAGCCAGAAGACGTCCACTGCTGAACATAGGCCTAGCTCGTCAAGTAACTCGTCTAGTAAATCTTGTAAATGAATCTAAAGTCGGAGGTATCCGTCTAGTAAATCCATAAATAAATGATGTCTAAATAAGGTTCATTTTCACCTACACGTCTGTATATTCATAATCAATACTTTCAATTCAGAAACTCTAGTCTTGAATTGATTTTATATAAAAGGATCTTCTGAAAACATCCCTTAACCTTTTGGCGAGCTAATTGAAAGCTAATATTTGATAGAGTTTATCAATAGATAGATAAACTCTTTATTGTTCACACCAGATCGTACATAGCTAGGACATAAAACAAAAAAAAAAACAAGTGTAACAAATGGCGGCCATATCGCTGAAAGCGATCAATGTGGTATATTTCGCTTAAAATTTTATATGCTTTTTTAACATCGTGTCCGTCAACCAGTCTCGTAAGATTTTCATTGACAGCAACACATTTTACCTAAAACAGGTTTAACAAAAAAGTTTTTTTTTTTAATTTGTGAGGTCGAGTAGCAAACGTACTAGGCAACTGAAACTTATAACATCCAATTATATTCAGTTGCATGTTAGGTACGCTGCATGCCGACAGGTAACGCGCCTAAGCATTTTGGATTACCTTTAGATTTAGACCTTCAATGGTTTCTGGGTAATCCAACTGTTCGTTTGGGTAGTTGTTTGTACATTGTTTAGTAAATAAAGGCAGTTCCCCAGTTAAAAAAACTTAATGTCAGCGTCGGTGTTATACACTTTACAGGTGATGGTAGAAACTTTAGGTGCGACACCGTGGTGCGCGGAGGTACTGCAAGCGCGGGCGGCGGCAACAGCGGCGCGCGCGCATATCGCGGCCGTGGCGGCGCTGGCTGCTGCTACCGACCGCTGCCGCGACTTGGTTGCTATCACTGATGACCAGCAGAGGGTACTTGTAAGTCAACTTGAATTTCTAAACCCAACCAATGTTCCAAGTTGCCTATCAGGTGTTACTGAAAGGTGTGGCAATATTGAAAGGTACTGTACTCATCATTATGAACAACTTTTACTACGGGAACAACCATGAAATCACGAAAAAAAAAACCAGCTGTTCCATAGAAAAATCTCAATGACACTCTTAAAATGTATGGAACTTTTGTGTTTTTTTACGCGATTTCAGGTTTTGTCCCCTTAGTAAAAGTTGTTAACGTTCAGTACTGCCACACCTCTATATAATATTCTGTAGATGTTCGTGGTGGATGGGGAATAATTACTAGAATGAATTTTACATTATAAAAGAATTTGAAGCAATAGAAATGTATTCCATAGCTGACCAATAAGGCATGGTGTCGTGTGGTGGGATGGCGTGCGGATGAAGGCCCGCGGCCGCTGTCCGATGCCGCGGGAGGCGAAGCCTTACGACTGGCCGGCAGTGGCGCTAGAGACTGGGAGGCGCCGGTTACACTGCGACGCAGGGCTGCGCCCGACCCTATAATGCTGCCATGTCGGGGCGCTACCATCGGCCTCACCAGGTAGGTAGTATTCTTTTGTAATCTTCTTCTGTCTAACGTATATTCCATATCGATACGGGATCTGACTTCTTAACTGCGTTTCCTCAACTACGCTTATTCATCGATTGATTGATTGCCTCCCGTGACGTCAGCAGTATGTCCAGGAAGTTAGATACAAACAATTTTCTTAGCCAATACCGATTCGAAGTTGGTAAGGTGAAATTGCAACGTTTCCCGTCTGATGATGATGATGATGATGAAGGTAAGGTGGTATAATCTTACCAACTTTGAAAAACGTGTGACCTCTGGACTAAAACGGCGCGACCTTCTTGCTTCGGCAGTGTAGGCTACAATATTGGTCTACCCTTAAATTTTCGTAGATGCCAATAATTAATGCCTAGATTTTCGGCTAAAAAACCTCTAAACAAAATATGAAATAATTGGTGTAATTTACATCAAGGGTACTGAGTAAATATACACCACACTTGACATATAATTAGAAGTATCAAAGTACCAAATTAAATATAGTTGGTTGTTACTACGAATCTATGAGATTTGCTTACCAAATTGAAACCTAACTTAAATATCTCTCACAGATGTAAAATATTGACTTTACATTTCTAATTACTAATTTAAGTTTCGAAAGCATAAGTTAGGTATAGGTTTCTAAAAGCTCTCAAACTTTCACATCTCCTTCAAACTTTTAATTAAAAAAAGGTATACGTCATCACATTAAAATATAAATCAAAAAAGCTAATTTTTTTTTGTTGGAAAACAAAAACGAATCAAGTATTTTTAAATGGATCTACTTTTCTGAAATTACTAATAATAGAGCAATTTCCTTCAGTTTTCGTCGAGAAAAACGAAATGACGTGGATAGGCCCATTATACCTGCCATTACTTGGGGTTGCCATTAAACAACCCCGATCCGATAAATCGTTTAGAGACCGGAAATGCGTTTATATTGGATCCGCCGTACTTTTACACACTTTTATTGGAGAGTTTTCTGGGTTTTTATGCAAAGAAAGGAACGAAGCAAGAAGTTTTAAAAATATAGCTATACGATTACTTACAGAGTGCTGTTTGGAATAAAATTGTTGTGGCTATTAAAAATGCAATAAAATTATAAGTCAATAAATTGGGGCGAAGCAATTTTCTAGAATCCGATTAAATTTAATTAAGTCGAATGTATGTTCCAGTCAGCTCTTCTATCCAAATATTGCGCTTGTAGTGTTTTCCATAAAATTATTATAAAAAGATTAACTACTAAAAATATTCATCATCATCATCAGCCGGAAGACGTGCACTGCTTAATAAAGACCTCCCCCTTAGACAGCCACACCGACCGACAACTTGCCACTTGCATTCACCGGTTGCCCGCGACTTTCACAATGTCGTGGGCACCTCGGTATTAAAAATATTAGTACCAAGGAATATATATTTAACCATTCCACTGTTTGGATCGTTAGTCCAGAGTACCAACCAGTCAAATAAATCTATATACCATTTTACCTTAAATTCAATTGTGATATGGTTCATTACAGAAGTTGGGACCTTACCTTTTTTGAACGCAATACAATTGGGTATAAGATCCTTGATCACTAGGTACTTAAATATACCTTCTAGTGACTGAAACCTTTGTGAATTGGACCTTGTTTTTGAAATGAATTGGTTATTATTTGTGTTGTTTGCCAACACAAATAATAACCAATCCAATTCAATAATTGGTCCTATGATTATTTAATCTAGATGTCAATTCCAGCCTATTTTTAAGGATATTATTTGACTAGACTAGCAAGTCGCTCACAGCCTCACGCTTGCCCAATGCCCATAACAGTTCTGTACCACCCATAATTTTGAACTTCACCAGTTCAAAACCACGCGCGGCGATTCACTGCGATAATCACCCAGAAATACAGGGTTATAAGGAAAGGGTATGCTAAGCCGATAAGGTCTCATAGTACTCATCATTACAAACAACTTTCACTATGGGACCAACCCTGAAATAGAGAAAAAAATGTCAGCTGTTCCATAGAAAAATGTCAATGACACTTGACAAAATGTATGGAACAGCTGTTTTTTTTTCTCGATTTCAGGGTTGGTCCCATAGTAAAAGTTGTAATGATCATGGGTACTATGAGCCCCTTTCAGCTTAGCATATCCTTTCCTTATAACCCTGTATAATATGTTAAATCTCTTTGTACACATTAATTTCTCTGGAAACTGTAAAGTTGTCACTGTCAGGTGTCAACCTCATATAACTGTCAAGCGTTTATAGAGAGACTTAAATGCGCGGTTCAATCCGGTACGAATGTTGTAATAGGTTTATTATGATTATTATTTAAAATACAAAGTATTAATAATCCAGGAGACTAGTGGTTTGAATTAAAGGACCCTACAGAAACATTGACCATTAATCCGGAACACAGTAATAAATTAATTAATGATTATTGTTTATTGTCACATAGTTTCATTCTGTCAATGTTTGCAAACTGCTTGGAGGTTGAATAACTGGCAAATGTGATACTTCCCCAGGCGGAATCTGCAAAAGAGTCCTACCACTACAAAATGCCTTAGTTCAATATAATAACTCTGAAGTGAACATAACATACCAAAAAGCAAGTCTTACATACGTATATTCCTCACAATCTCATAGATAATTAGTACACATATAATATCTAACAACCCACGCACACACAACAAGTACATGAATATCTAAATGAATATTGTATTCTCCATACAGGGTTATAAGGAACGGGTATGCTAAGTCGAAAAGGGCTCATAGTACTCATTTAAACAACTTTTATTGTAAGACCTTGAAGTCGACGAAAAATAATCAGCTCTTGCATAGAAAATGTCAATGACACTCGACAAAGTAGTGGTAGGGCTCTCTTGCAGAGTCCGCCTGGGGAAGTACCACACCTTTGCCAGTTATTCAACCGCTAAGCAGTAATGTGCAAGCATTACTGTGTTCCGGATTGAAGGGCAATGTTTCCTGCGTAATTACTGGGCATACAGAGATTAAACATCTGACATCTCAGGGTGACGAGCGCAGTGCATTGCCGCGCATTGTTTAGAACTGTTGAAGTTCAAAATTCTGGGTGGCACTGAACTGTTATGGGCAAGCGTGACGCTTAACATCAGGTGAGCGACTTGCTCGTCTCGTTACCAAGTAATATAAAAAAAAAAAAATATATATATATATATGGAGCAGCTGATTTATTTTCTATAGGAAAAGTTCACAAACATGAGTACTATGAGCCCCTTTCGGCTTTCCTTATAACCTTGTATTAAATCTATTGTAGTGTTTATCCCCATTCTATCTTTGAATTTCCGTTCCCGATATCAACGTCGCTATTATTTACACTATTCTAAAACATACTGTACTACTCATATATCGTACAACACAGTCGGTTTCAGGGAAATCTCCACAAGCTTCAATTTTTGTCTCACACGACTCGACAGTTTTTATCGTGTTTCATGAAAATGCTAAGCTATTTATACAAAAGTATTGTTTTTTGTGGACAGCAATAAACGCCCACGACCAAATTCAAATTTTGTACCCTTAGTACTTTTTCATCCCCATTTGATTTGTTTAAATACCTATTTACCCCATATGAATATCGCGAGACCCGCGCCATAACTATCCTTAGTTAGGTAAGTATTAGTCTTTCGATATATAAATTAAATCGTCATCGTCAGCAAGAAGACGGCCACTGCTGTACTAAGGCTATATTATCTATGTACGTATATCAGTCTCTGGCAGCCATATTACAAGCTTTGCTTAGTTTGGGGTCAGATGACCGTGTGTGCAAAAATGTCCCAGATATTTATTTATTTATAATCTCCACGCTTGGCAGGCGGCTTGGGCATCTCAGACTAAGAAGACACCGATGCCCTTCCTCCGGTTGTTCTCTATTCGCGATACCGGTCCGGTGGTATAATATATATATTTAATATTTATACATTACTAGCTGTTACCCGCGACTTCGGTAGCGTAGACATTTAAAAAAGTAGCATATGTCCGTTTCCGACCCTTAAAACTATATATATGCAAAAATGTAGCTCGATTCGAACAGCCGTTTTGCCATGATAACGCGACAAGCACGTAGACAGAGAGACATATAGACAGAGAGACAGAGTTACTTTCCAATTTACACTATTAGTTAGGATACGAAAATTATGCACCCACGCGTAGAGATAACTCTTTTACGTCTGCAACAATTTAAGCCACCCACATAAACCCTGTATCAGTCTAACTTGATCTATTTAGCGCCCATTCCACTACAACTCGACTGTACCAGACATGACGTAGGTGTATTATGAACCAACTGAATATGAATTATAATAATTATACTGAACCTATTCTGAAAGTACCTGGTTGTGAAGTGATACATTGACTAAGCTTTGTTCACAGCGCATGAGGCTACCGCTATCAATTTGAGGGTTGCTAGCCAAACAAGCTTTACTGCCATAAGTGCTACCGTTATCTACCTTTGCCAAAAGCTCGAACTTTCAGCAAAGTAAACCACATTCTTCTGAGGTTTAGCTTAAAGCTAATTGCTTAAAGAATGATGATTGTGACTGACTACGAGTTCCGTCAATTTAGCCTGACTGCTCATAATTTTTATTTCCGGAACAAAGCTCGATGTCATCGAAACTCAAATAATAAAAAAAATACCAAAAACTCTAATGACTTACTGACAGACAAACTTCCTGGGTTCTAGTCTAGACTATAATAAACTTGTTGCACAGGAGTTCCTCATGTAATGTAGGTGGGTAACATATTTTTTTTTCTTGTGGCTATGAAAGGGATATTTATATATTTGTATAGAATTTCGTAGTTTTCACTTTGTTTTTCCGGGGTTGAAGGCCGTTTTTTTAATTTTTGGTTAATCCATTTTTGAATCGCTCGTATTATAATTCTAATTTTTTAAATAATTATAACAACTCCAGTGGTTCGGTGGGCGCAGCTTTAGAACATAGGTACCTGGGTATTTGATTAATTTTTTGGTTTATTCCAGAACAACATCGCACATCGTGTTTGTATGCGAGCCCAACAACGTGGTGGAGGCCGAGCGCGGCCGCGGCTCCTTGCACTCCATCCGGCGAGGGTCTCTGGACGTCCGCTCGGTCGCCTCCGACGGACTCCGGCGCACCTCGCTTGCTAAACTACAGGGATTACCTCTAGAAGCTCCTATCACGAAGGTACGACATTTTAAAAAGTTTTTTAGAGAATTTGGTGGAGAATTTCTCCTACTTACCCACAGCAATGGAAACTGACTTTATTACAAGTAGGTATTGACAAAAGGAAAGTCACAGATCACATTAGACACCACATTACGAGATTCGTTGTTCCTACTAGGTGCATTTTTGTCCTAATGAGAATGCGTCATCAGAGGTATGTAAGCTTTGCCATTTATATAGTACATTATAATACAATTGTGCTATGTTGGTATATTATTCATACAGATAAGGGAGCCGAGAGTGTAATGATCAAAGCACAAGTTCATGCGACATTTTTCAACACACTTGCGAGTAACTTGAAACTTAACTTTGAAAGTTTCGTAGTTTGCTAGATATGTCTCTCTAGGTTTTGGTGGCGACGCTACCACTCGCGTTTCTGTTGGCCTGGGTTAGTATTTCCAGCGAGGTCGAATCTATGTGTTGCTTTTCTTTCCTAAATGAACTCGAAATTTTTAATAATAAAACACACTCAGTGAAAACGTTAAAAGTATTTTTAAAATGGTGCGCAGGGGTGGAATTATCGACATGTGATAACAATTTACCTACTTCTCTCGTGCCGCGCCAGCGATGAGCGCGGAGGTGGAAGCAAGGCCGCGAACAAGATTGACATACAGGCGATATTAAAAATAAAGCAAATATATTTGCATTTTTAATATAACTTATTGTGAATTGTGAATAATTTTATCAAATTGTCCTTCTATTTTGGTAGCAGTCCCGTGCGTCTCAGACGGTCAGTGCTGAAAATCAGCGTTGCGGAGAAATCCACAGAATTATCGCTGATCACTGACCTTTTTTGTCGCACTGGACACTACAGCGACAACTGAACATATATATAATAATATATTATATATAATATATTATTAATATTTATATAATTATATAATTTATTTAATTAATATATATATTAATATATATATATATTATTAATATAATTATTATATTAATTATTTATTAAGAATAATATATTATTCTTTCCCTTCATAATTTATTTATTTTGTGAAGTTAGTGTTGTAGTGTTTTGTGCGTAAAATAAATGTTTTTCTTTCTTTCTTTCAAATAAAATGTTTATTTATCATAATTAAGGACTACAACTTATTTTTTTCAAGAAAATATGTACTATTTTTAGCCGCATAAAAACTCTTTGTTGGTAAAAAAAGATGTATTATCCTGTTAAATTAAGAATGCTTCGGCTATTTCTTATAACTTTCAGTGAGGAAAAAACTTACACGCGTGCGTAATATCTTGGATATTAACCTAAAGGCTATGTAATAAGATCCACTTCACGAGCAAGGGTGTTGAAAAATTATATGTATATTAACGGGTGTATGAATAAATCAAATGGCACGGACTCCTTAGTGCGTAAAATCATACTATGCTCCATTGTGAACTCAGTCGAAGGTGACCCGCGTCGTCGCGCCGCTCCCGACATTGTTAGTAGATTTTTCAACAGATAGCACCAATCTACAAGTACCGAGCATAATGGGACGCCATGATGGGATCACGATCTTCTTAAGTTATTTATATTTCGATGCTTGAATGAGTATAGGTACTTTTACCATTTCTTTTACGAATGCTGTTTTCGGAAACAAATAGAAAATCTGTCGAAATCGCAGAGACAATGCGCAATTGAGAACTGAAATAATTCCAAGTGTTGAAGTTACAAATTGAACTGGATTTGCCAACGTTCTGATTTTTATCAGAATGCCAACTGATTCATTAGATAGGCAGATATTACTCGCACCAGTAGGTTTCGTAACAGGAAACAATGACCGATAACTTGAAAATTATGATGATATTACAGACCACAATCATTTGCATTTAGGCATCGCTTATAAAAAGCGTGTGAAAATGCGTGAAAAATTAAATGTGTAGTTTAATGTGCTTTTGAATCATTGTGTTGACATTTTTGGTGTAAATGTATGTGTTACAAATACTGCAAAAATATGACTGTGCGACTGGGCTAAAAACTCAATTGGACTACGACTATTGTGATTTCCATCAAGAATTTAACATTGCAGCAAATTTGATAGCATCAGTTGCCTATCAGCGGTCAACAGTTTCATCCTGCAATCAAAATTTTAGTACGTACTTATATGAACTATGAAAATATGAAAAATCCCAAAAAAAAAAAGAAATTAAAAGAAAATATTATATCAGTTTATTACTTACTAGCTGTTGCTAGCCGTAACACGCGACTTCGTTCGCGTGGACTTACAAAAAACAAGTAGCTATGTCCGTTACTGACCCTTAAACTATATCTATGCAAAAATTCAGCTTGATCCGTTTAGTCCTTTAGCGGGCGACAAACACCCAGACAGAGTTATATTCGAATGTACGATATTAGTTAGGATTTTTGTAAAAAGAAATGAGTTTTTAAAAAGCTTTCGAGTCATCGATAACTGTCTACAAAAAACCTTATTAAAACTTTTATTTTGTAATTCTGTCATTTCCACATTCTTTCTAATAAAACAGCCTTAACTAATTTCTACTAAATTGTGAATTGGCCTGCCTATAAGTTATTCATCACACCAATAATATCAGTGAGGTCAAGTTCGGGGACAATCGAACGACCTCATAATTATCTTGACAACCTCTTGACCGATTTTGCTCATATTCGAATTTCTTGTTTAGAATTGAGTACCGAATGTTTCTGCCAAATATTATCGAAATCGGTCGGTATATGGCGCCGCAGCATACTTCCCCCCATCTTGGCAGAAATACACCTCCAGTCAAAAACCGCCAACGAAAAAATAACCTATAAAATTGTTGAACCTGTATAGAGGTGTAGTATTAGACTGCATTTGCCCATACTCCTTTGACTCCCCAGGTGATATCGCTCCTGTCGGCGGCGACCGACGGCGCTCCGCCGTCTACGGTGGCGTGCATCGAACGAGCTGTCGACATGCTCCGCACTTCTGAACTTTACTCGCCACAGATGAGGACCGAGCCAAACATGCGAGTCGAGGACCCCATCGCCACTGATCTGATTGGAGCTTTGCTGTCGGTAAGTAGAGCATGTACACTTCATATTTGTGTTTTTATATTCACCTAATCTAGTGTAGCTGAGTCGAATACTTCCAATTACCTATTAGATAACGATAACCTACAGATTTGGTGACTTTTTTTGTAACCATAGGTACTAATACTAATATCTCAAAGTGACGAGCGCAGGGCAATGCCACGCAGTGCTTTGAACTGCTATATATCAAAATACTAGGTGACATTGAACTATTACGCTTACCATTAGGCGAGCACTTGCTCGTCTCGTCGTCTCATCACTTACACTCAGAAATGTTTAATGATTACTCAAACTGTCACTAAGTTTTTCTATAAAAAATCTTTACCTTAAGATATTTATCTTTACTTTAAGATTGTCTACAGAAAATCTTTACTCAGTGTCGTAAAAAGTAAGGCTCCGTCCACTTAGATCCACAGCTCGGCTCTATATGTGGATCCGCGTAATTTTTAAACGTCTCTGAGTGCGGCCGTTAATGTTTGCTTCTCCTGTAAGCTATCTGTTGGCTACCTGAAAGAAAGCTATAAAATACTATTAGTAAAGGTGGACAATACACTCTACAAACCTATTTGAAGCAAATACCTAACCCGCAAACGAACTTATGGACTTCCGAAGTAACGCCTGATTCAATTCCGAAAAACAACTTAAACTGAATTAATAACAGTTATTAACTAAACCATGTTCCAAAAAATGTACGTAGGTACTCATCAAGATTATTGTAACAGAAGTATTTGTAAATTATGTATAATGATAATTTATCGCCATCCTATATGTCTCGTAATCATTCGGCGACGTGTTATTCGAGTTTTCGAATTTCGGTACCACTTTTTTTAAATCGTTAGCTAATAATTTGTAATTCAATATGTACAATTACGGTATTTGCTATAAATAGATATTCCAGTGTGGTCACCACCTTTACCTAAAACTAAATGTTTCACCTTCATAACATATAAGCCTGACATGAAGTCAATCTTTAAAATAATTCAATACCCAAAACAAAATACCGACATGAAAAATGTGTACTTCGAGCGTTTCATGAATTCAATGTTTTTATTAACCCTGAACTTTTAGCTAGCTTAAAGTCGTGTATTCATTTATACTCTAGTGAGTCTAGTGAATACACAGCTTTACGCTGAGCTGAAAGTTGAGGGTTAACAAAAACATGAATTCCATCAACGTAGAAATTTTGGCTAAAATGTTTATCCTCTATAGTGACTAGAGGATGAACATTTTAGCCACGTTTTCTGTAATATTTCAATAGATTTCGTTTCTCGGGATGTTTTCAGAGCTTGTAAAATAGCATATATATATACTTACTATACGGCACCTGTAAGACTACCGGGGCATGCGGTAGTTTCTTCTTGTTTTGTATACTAATGTGAAGAAAGTGATTATGAGTCTGTGGTCTTTTTGTATACGATTTTCTAGCAACGCTTACCTAGTATATTCTAGTAACGTAGTAGTAACGTAGTGTATTCTAGTAGTAGTAGTAGTACCTGTTATTTATAAACTTACCTTTTTTTTAATTGTTACCAGCAACAAATTATTATTTAAACTCTCTGGAGGCTCTCTGTCTTTCAAGTGTCACGCATTTAAAAATCACTTTTAAAAGCCTACAACTAAGGTTTTTATCCCGTGATCTCACACTTCACGAAGTAGTAATAATGAATTTATCTGGAGGTACATAATCTAAGGTCTATAAAGATTCAACGATATATCCAATTTTTATTATCTTTTTTTTTTTTAAATTCCACTTTGAATGTTTAATTTCAAAGTTTCGTCAACAGTTGTGTTTTTCGGTAGAAAGTTTAATTTGTAAATACGTTGGTCTTTTTCGAACTGAATACCTACTAAAACTGTGCATGTTGGTTTTGTATATAAGTACTAATATGTATTTATTTTGTCCTTGATCCTGTGGGCGGCTAGCGGGACCCGAACACGAACTGTATGTTCATGGTAGGAGGTTTGGATTACCACCTGTCTCTGTGCCTTAACTCTTCTAGCATTTAGACACTAACATACTAGAAAACTAGAAACAGCGGCGTACCTAGAGACATCAAGGCCCGTACAGTGAAGTCCTTATTGCTATCACTGTTAGGTTCAGTCGCCGACGCTGCGCGACCGCGAATCGTATCGCTGTGCGTCGGTGACTGAACATAAAAATCATCGCAATCCATTAACACGTCATAAGGTGCAACGTTTCGCTCATCGCGCGAAATTTAAATTTTGTTGCGTTTTTTGTCAATTACAGCTTAATTACTCATCGTGGATTTATTGAAACCAATTTTGCGACAATAAATAAGTTGTTTTAAGAAATCACGGGTAAAATGATCACCTAGATAACATTGGTTTAGCTACAAATCTCAATAAGCTGATTTTCATCTTGGTTTTTGGTTTAGTGAGAAATAGACTTATACTATTATAGCTTTGAACTTGAATTTTTGGTTGGTGTAATTTCTTGATACGACTTATTTATTGTCGCAAAATCAGTTTTCATGAACCTACGATGAGTAATTACGCTGTAACTGACAAAAAACGCAAGAATTATGATAAAACTGTTCGCAAAATGGTACTCCATGCGTTTAGTGCGCTCATAGTTTGGGTTGGCAGTAGAGATAAACTATACTATTTCCCTTGCTCACATTTTTCACATACTATACTAGCTAAATGTATAATTTTTCAAGAAAAATTACAATAATAAAAAAAATGTTAAAAATTTCCATGAAAAATATATTTAAAAAACAGTTATGTTCTTGTATGAATGACAAGTTTTAGTGGGTATTATCCCACATAACCCGGCTGCACCCCAAAGCAGGTTATCTTGTGAAGATTCCCCCCCCCCCCCCGCAACATAAAAAAGAAAAGGTATAGGAAAGACAAAACGCTCCGAAATACTTAGCGTCTTCTTTGGAGGGACCCTATTTTGAAGCTCATTAAGGGTGCCAGTATCCCTAGGTACGCCACTGACTACAGACGCTTAGCATCTGAAGCTTAGAAAATTAAGCAATGACACTGATTTACTAACTATTTAAGTATACTAGGTGTTGATGCGTATTTCAGTTACCCACTGAAAGACGCTGCAAACGTATCAAACAGATACAAAACAGCAAAAGACAAAAGTTTCTGTAGATCCCACATGGATCCGAGTACTGGATCTAAAGAGATTGATCCAAACTTTCAGAGCAGTTCTTGTTTAGACTCGCATTGACATTAGGACATTAGGAGATTTCCTTTCCTTTCAACATCACCGAGTATATTTCGCTTTATGGTTTATAACTAACATCTAATCTAACTACTAAATAATCACTGGTCGTTTTTACCGAATCTTTAAAAAAAAACATCATAACAACTGCTTAATAATGATTCATAGCGTTCTTTAATGACTTGAAATACACAAATGGAAACCGTATCAAGATTTTCGGACTTTCTTATTTTATGTGAAATTTCCTTTAGACCTTCTTTGTAGGAATTATTTTTAAACTATCCGCCTTAGTGTTGTTAACATTTTTCTTTGAAAGATTTTATCTATAACAAAAACATTTTCATAGACCTTAGCAAAATGATTTCATTTTTTTGCGATTGTGATTAGATTCATAAATTCAAAGTCTTTATCTTTTTCAGCAAGGACCGACCAACGTGCTGTCATCTCGGAGAAGCAGTAACGATTCTACTGTCGTCAGATCTCAGACGAACCGGACTAACATTAAACACAAGGTAAAGTTTTCGGTCCTACAACAACAATGAGTGAATTAACTAAGTTTTAGCTCTGGTGCAGGTGTGACAGTTGGTTTAAATTCGTTTCTAAGTAGGTTAACGAAGTATATTAGGCCGGTTACTTAGTCTAGCTTACACGTGACAATAACAATTGTGTTTAGTTCAATTTTAGCGTAACTGACATTGATGCCAATTCTCTTGTATCGTTTTTTTTTACTAAGTTAGACAGCTCTAAAATTATTGCAATCCATTTCTGAAATCGACGAGGCGCAGATAATTTTAGTTATGTCAGATCAGTTTAGTTCAGAGAGTGGTACCACAGAATCGATACCATTGTTTTATCAAATAAATATTTAGTTAAATAAAACAAAAAAACGGATGGAAAAATAGTAGTAGTTGGTAAGTTTTACAGCAACGAACCGCGAAGAAGCACTATGTTCTTTGCGGTTTGTTGCTTTAAAACAACAACTTTACAAGGACCTATATACGACACAGCTCAGTCTCATATTATTATATATGAAGGTTCTAGCTACGCCACACAGTTCCACCCGCTATTCTACAGAAACCGATTTTTTCCGGATAAAAAGCCTATGCGTCAATCCATGAAATACGCTACCTCCATACCGAATTTCATTCAAATCCGTTCAGCCGTTACAGAGTTGAACGGGAACAAACACACTTACACATAAACTTTCGCATTTATAATATTAATGTGATAGGATTATAGGTACATTAAAGGTGCGAGAATGATTCGGTGCAACATAGATATGTACCTGTACATAATAATGATATGTGTTTTTAAGCCAGAATGAGGAAACGTACTCGTATGTAAATACATAATATTTTATTTGGGACACAGTACTAACGAGTCACGAGTTTAAAATGTTTTCACATTGATAAACACCACCATCGCAATTGTTGTGATTTTTTATTGCTAACCCTCTGTGATGCTGAAGCCATATAATTCTTACCCAATATTTTGTAAATTAAGTCCGAATAATTTATACAGTAAAATTTCTCTCTTTCTGACTCTAATCCACGCACAATGTCATTCTTCCGGGCACTATTTTCGCAAATATCATTAAAAAAAAACAATTTAGAGATTTGACACATTTTACTGTGATAAATGATGAAGCTTTGAGTTACTTGACCAACCTATATACCAATTCACTTTCCAGACATCAGGTCAGTTGCGCGAGCTCCTCGACACGGCCTTGAGCTGGGAGTTCGAAATCTTCCGCCTCGAGGACCTCACCCGAGGGCGGCCACTCGCGCACCTGGGACTCGCGATCATGGGCGGAAGGTTCGACGTGTGCGCTGCGCTGGAGTGCGATGAAAGGACTCTGTTGCACTGGCTGACGGTCATAGAGACCAACTACCACGCGGTCAATACTTATCATAACTCTACGCACGCCGCTGACGTGCTTCAGGTGAGCCACATTTAGCTAGAAACACTAAACAAAATTACACTTTGTTGCCCTGTCAAACTCAAAGTAAAGCAAAGTATTTCAGCCTCAGTCTTTTCGCCAAAAGCAGTTGAACGGCTAGATCGTGTAAGTTCTTATAATAAATAATAATAATAATTTATTTCAAGTAGCTTAAACTCATACAAAATCACAAAATAATAATAGTAGTCACAATTATCATACATTGCATTGCAATGTATGACAATAGCAATGTATCTTAGTCGAAAATAGAATCAACAAGGAGCCAACCATCTTTGTAATGCCGTGGAACGTCCTGTTTCAAACCACGTCAAAATGTTCCAGATGTCTGAAACCAATTAAGTAAAAACAGTCGCAATTGGACATTATTAAAATATAAACATTGAGTCATAGAGATCAACTACCACGAGATGAACTTATCATATAGAAACTTTTTTTTTGTCCCGAGACATAAGGCAGTACACCGTACAGCTATTGCTGCCGACAGTACTGATGTTCCACTGAAGACCTTTGTGGACAAGTACAGTGGAATTGTACAAATTAAAATAACTTGTTAAGAGCATGTCGCGCCATGCTTAGTAGGGTTCCGTAGGTGCGTAAGACGTTTAAAGTATTTATCAGCTTTTTCCGCTTACCTCAAATCATTATCATAAGTCGCCCGAAATAATATTAAAATAAAGTTTTTACTAAGATCTATCAATATGGAAGATAAGAAGTTTCTGCGATGGATAGTTTAGAAATGGCAAGGGCACATTGCAAGCAACTTTGTCGTCCCATATTTAGCAACCGGTTCATAAAAATGTGGTAGGTATAGGAAACCCAAAAAAAAAACAAAAATCTTCATTTGTGGAATAAACTGCCGGCTTCCCTGTTTCCTGAGAGTTACAATCTGGAGCTTTTCAAGGTCAGAGTGAATAGGTATCTTCTAAGTCTACGTGCTTCATCTTCGGCCACATCGTCGCTTACCAACAGGCGAGTTGGTGGTCAAACGCAGACTTATAAGCGTTAAAAAAAAAAAAAAAAAAAAAAACATTTTAAAAGACCTATTCAATGATAGGGGCTGGGTGACAGCCAGTTTTTTAATCTCAACTTTACATGTATGGGAGCTACCCTTATTATACAAAAAAAAAGCATATTTATTTTTTGAAACTGGAGGTCTATACTTAGACTACCGTTGTGCAAAATTTCAGGCATGTAACTTATGTGTATATATAACTTTGGAAGTTATAAGACTGTAAATGATTCAGACAGACAGACAGACAGAGACATGACAAACCTATGAAGGTTCCTTGTAGTTCTACACGGGACCATAAAAAGACCTGCTAAGCTATGTCATGCAATATGACTATGAGTTTTGGCGGGAACGTGAAGAAGTCATATCGCGTCATTATATTATTTTTCATAACTTGTGTTATTTTGAGTTTTAATGTGTAAAAACGGTGGATTTTTATTCATTAAGTGTTCGTGACCGTGCACGAGTGTTGGTGAATAGTTTATTGTCGTGAAACGTGACTTTTCGTGTTATTTCCAAAACTCCACAGAAACCTTTTGTAAAGTCTCCACCACTTTACTGGGGTATGACTTGGACATGACCGTGACTTACTTTACTTGACTTAGACTATGACTGAGACTTGTTTTATTTGTGAAATACTTTACTTCACTTCAAATAATACAAAACTTGACACTGGCTAAATACACAACGTGTGAAGCCAAAATTTAAGAGAAAAAAAAAATATGACTATGTAAGCCAAACGAGCCTTTCAAATTTCAGGCAGTAGCATACTTCCTAGAGAAGGACCGTCTGAAGACCCTCCTGGAGCCGTTTGAAGCGGCGGCCGCGCTGATCTCCGCCGCAGCGCACGACATCGACCACCCGGGCACCTCGTCCGCCTTCCTGTGCAACGCGCGGCACCCGCTCGCCGTGCTCTACAACGACACCTGCGTGTTGGAGTCGCACCACGCCGCGCTCACCTTCAAACTCACTCTCAGTAAGTTCTGCAGAACGCACATCTGAAGGTCTACACGGTTATTTGACAATATTTTTTCATCGGATAGCCTGATGACGCTATTAGAGCTGACAAGTGCTCCAAATTTGTATCTATGGCTCCAGCCGTGTTGAATGATGTCAAAGAAAATAACAAATTAACAACATTTGCAAATAAGAAAGTCAATTTTGTTTTAAAAAAACGGAAATACTCACGTTAAATTGAGTCGGTTATTCCGACTATAGTTTCGATCACATTCGCTGACCTAGAAGGAATGCTAAGCGTGACACGCGCACGCCCACGTCTTGCCTTGCACTGCTAAAAACTAAAGTCACTGCTAAAAAATTATATCTAACTCAATTTAACGTGAGCGTTTTATAAAAACAAAATGTGTCAAAACCATGTCAGTTTCCATAGTAAAAAAAAAATGACAAATGTTTAATTTCAAAATATTTTGAATTTGAATTCAAAATAACCACTTTCGAAAAACGGCAATTTCAAAGCACCTGTCATGCCAGTACAAATTTTTATCTATGGAGGCCATTTGTTGAGGTAGTCGATATCACATCTCATGAAAGCGTTCCTAGAGTCCAAAGTAAAATCAGATATTAAGGTGCAACGTTTCACTCATCGCGCGAAATTCAAATTTTCTTGCGTTTTTTGTCAATTACAGCTTAATTACTCATCGTAGGTTCATGAAAACTAATTTTGCGAAAATAAATATATTGTTTCAAGAAATTACACCAACCGAAAATTCAAGTTGAAAGCTAGTATAAGTACATTTCCCACTAAACCAATAACCAAGATGAAAATCAGCTTATTGAATTTTGTAGCTAAACCAATGTTATCTAGGTCATCATTTAACCCGTAATTTCTTAAAACAACTTATTTATTGGCGCAAAATTGGTTTCAATAAATCCACGACGAGTAATTAAACTGTAATTGACAAAAAACGCAAGAAAATTTGAATTTCGCGCGATGAGTGAAACGATGCACCTTAAGCGCATGCTAACTTTTAAACTCAGTCTGTTCTTCAAGATCCGAGATGTGGAATACAGCTACGAGTATGTCTATTTCCGAGACCATTTGATTATCCCTTTTTCATACATTTGTTTTCCACTCCACAGACGACGACCGCGTGAACATATTCAAGAATCTCGACCCCGACACGTACAAGACGGTCCGCCATAACGTCATCGACATGATCCTCGCGACCGAGATGACGAAGCACTTCGAACATCTCGCCAAGTTCGTTAATGTGTTCTACGCTAAAGGCAACGGCAGCAAAGAAGACAATATGCACACTGATGTAAGTGCTAAAATACTTTTTTAAAAAAAATTAAAAGTACCTAGTTTTTACCTCGAGCTATTTTATACATTATTATACCTCGAGCTATTTTTGTAGTGGTAGGGCTCTCTTGCAGAGTCCGCCTGGGGAAGTACCACACCTTTGCCAGTTATTCAACCGCCAAGCAGTAGTGTGCAAGCATTACTGTGTTCCGGATTGAAGGGCAATGTTACCAGCGTAATTACTGGGCATACAGAGATTAAACATCTAACATCTCAGGGTGACGAGCGCAATGCATTGCCGCGCATTGTTTTGAACTGTTGAAGTTCAAAATTCTGGGTGGCACTGAACTGTTATGGGCAAGCGTGACGCTTAACATCAGGTGAGCGACTTGCTCGTCTCGTCACCAAGTAACATAAAAAAAAAAATACATTATTTTGGTCCTTCGAGCCAAATGTACATAATTATTCAAAAATATGTACATCTCATTTCGATCGTTCAAGTCAAAAATGTCAGATATCGTTTGGGTCCTTCAACCCGAATTGGATTAGGTAGTATGGTCTTTGGAACCGAAAATGTTACGTTTGATATTGTATTTTACAGGAACCTCTATCCCTAGACAGCTCGGCACTCACACAGCTGCAACTGCCAGAGAATGGTGTTTTGGTGAAAAGGATGATGATCAAATGTGCTGACGTTTCCAACGCTTCCAGACCGCAGAAGTTTGCCTTTGAATGGGCTAGAAGGTATGAAACGCTTATCATTCACAAGTCTATGGATGATTATTAAATCTTTCCAGAACATTATGCCCCGGATATCTGACATCTATCATCCACTTAAATCTGTCACCCATAGGCCAAATCTTGCCTCTGTAAAGGAAATCCGGTCATATCGAGGAGTAAGATTGATTTATTATATTTTTCCAGGATCGCTGAGGAGTACTTCCTGCAAACAGACGAGGAGAAGGCCAAAGACCTCCCGGTGGTGATGCCGATGTTCGACCGCGCGACCTGCTCCATACCGCGCTCGCAGATCGGGTTCATAGATTACATAATCATAGACATGATGGAGGCTTGGTCTGGTGAGAACTTATACTACTTATTTTTTGTAATAAGTAGATTTTGACGTTGTGTGAAGAAGCTTTGTAGAGTGGAGTAGTGTTAGGTTGTGGTTACATTCTGGAAGATGTCCTTTTCTAGCAGGGGCACATACGATGAGTTTTATTTGCTTGCTGTAATCGGTTTTTAAATTAGCAGGTCCATAATAAATACTCTCAACGTCTTGTTTTAATAAAACGGGAATACTCACGTTAAATTGAGTCGGTTATTCCGACTATAGTTTCGATCACATTCGGTGACCTTTATCAAGGAATGCTCAGCGAGACACGCGCAAGGCAAGACGAGGTCGCGCGCGTGTCTCGCTGAACAAAATGTATCAAAACCACGTCAGTTTTCATAGTAAAAATACTCGCAACGTCGTTTGTTCGTAACAATTTTATTCACATTTTTCGGTTGACAAATTTCAGAGTAAATCACACAGAGGGAACCTTGGAAAAAAGTAAAGATAAGATAATGTTGAAAAAAGTAAAAACTAAGACAATGTTGCATATAAATTTTACTGAACTTGACTGATAAGCTCTAGGATCTAAACTCAAACGCAACTTAATTTGGTTGATTTGGTCAGAACTTCTAAAAGTTTTGAACAAATCTCTCCAAATCTACCAGTCTGTTCTAAGAGGAACGTCTTATAAGCTTTGTAAGTTTGTTATGCACAAAAAGTTTAACTTATTCGTAATAATGTTGTATTTCTAGCATTCATCGACATGCCAGAGCTAGTGGCCCACGCGCGCAACAACCGCGAGCGTTGGAAGGAACTGGACGACGCCGGAGTCACTACTATTGCCGACGTAAAGCGAGCCCAGCGGCAGAGTTCCATACAACCCTTGCCTTCTACCACTTCACAGCCCACTGCTGAGGAGTAATATGAAGTCGAGGTAGGAGATGTTCTGGATGATAGGAAAATTGCAGCTCTGGAAAAATTTGGACGCAATTGTGAGGTGTTATAAGTGAGGAATAATATTCAGGGGATGAGGATTTATATGCACTCGATAAGGAATTATATGCCGTGGATGACAAATAATTTACAAAGGATGAAGAAATTTACGCAGCCATTAAAGAATTCGCAATGGATAAGGGAAAGGCAGCAATGTACCAAGTAATCTGAATTTGATTAAGAATACGAAAGTACAATGGACAAAAGAGACGTTGTAATATAAAGGAAATATAACGAAATAGATGATAAGATATATGTTGAACATCCCTTGTCAGATAAAGCATAGTCTTGTAAGTAGACGTCTTAAATGATGATAATGCGTGAAAGGAGAAATAACGAAGGCAATGCAGTGTTTTTTGTAGGAACAAAATAAATGGTATGGATAGGTAATACTAAACTAAAAGCGATGTCAGCTTTGGTTTATCTAATAAAGTGAATCGTGGGATTTTATTCTGAATCTTATAACAGGGAATGATAGAAATGTTCAACTGTGAAGTAGCGTTCTATTCAACGTTATAAGTCTGAAAAGGATCATGGGCACGCGTTGCCAAACGGGGTGTGTCCGAAAATACGCTTATTTTATACTATATCCACGTAGTGTAGATATCTTCACTAATATTGTTGATATCTACTTTTATAAGTAGCCGTATTGTAGAATATTGAACAATATTTACTTATTGATGTATCGGAACTTGAAATTTACTATTGAATAATTGATGTTATCCATTTATATTGTGATGTTGTTCTATTATATTTGCCATTTACACGGGTAGACGATGTAACTTATATATAAATGTATGATATATAAAAAGATCCGTGATAAAAGTGCCATATAACAAGAATTGGCCAATATCGTTCATGTTGTAGTTAAATTGGTGTTGTTATATAAATTTATATAAACCATTTCTCACTGCGTCCCATGACAGACAATCGTACAGTATACAGTTACTTACATATATAAACACTATGCACTTTTAAATCAGTGTCTTGATATTTCACTAGAGTTTCTTACTATATATATAATGTTATATACAAAGGTCCATTTTATAATCTTGAGCTTCAAAATTAATATTTTTATAAACTTATTGTAGTAATATCTCTTGGCCTCTATGTCATATCAAAATTACATTTTCGGACGATTTTCAACAACTGTTGAACTTCAATTTGCAACTAGACAATTCTGTTCATTCCTGATGAATATTTTATAAACATTTTTATAATATTATTAATTAATGTTAACGTTATTTATGAATAATTAGATCCCTTGAATATTTCTTAGAAATAATTTATTGTATTCGAATAAGAATCTAACATTAAAATAACATAATATTCGTCTATATGACGCTGGTAATATACTTGTATAACATAGTTAGTAATCTATATAATGTGAACGTAAGAATACGCTTTTTGTGCTCAAATCGGTCTAAAGTTACATGTAACTTCAATATGCATACAATAATGTAGATAAAAGTTTATAAATTCAGTTCATTGATTGATTTTGATTATAAATGCTTAGATCAAGTGTTCAATCTCATTATCTTAATAATGGAAACCGAAATGTATTTCCTTACGCCTACTAACCTTATAACGATCAATGTAGTTTTATTTTGTTATAGTTAGCTCAATTTATTTAGATTTATGACAACTAAACTTGTCGATGTTGGTAAGAATTTTAGTGGAGTTAAAATATAGGCAAAATGCTTTACCTAAATCGCCTTTGACTTCTGCGTCAGAAAGGCGTCAGACGATTTACATGCCAACAAAAATTGTGTAACCAACTCTCAATTCTATGCTACTTGACGCTGTCAAAACTTAACCCGCCTACTAGCTAAGGTCATTGATATATAGACAATACGTGTCAGAATTTTAAAAAAACACCTATAGAATGCCTGTTACAAAATGACCCAACGCCGTTCACAGCAACTTATCGTCTTTCTCTTTCTCATTCATGGGTCGTCGTTCTTTGTCATGTGCACTGGGTACACAGCGACAAACTTATCGAAAAATCGAACGTGGGACGGACCTACTTTGTAAACAAAAGTATAGAATGCCTGTTACAAAATGACCCAACGCCGTTCACAGCAACTTATCGTCTTTCTCTTTCTCATTCGTGGGTCGTCGTTCTTTGTCATGTGCACTGGGTACACAGCGACAAACTTATCGAAAAATCGAACGTGGGACGGACCTACTTTGTAAACAAAAGTGACAGCCATCCGTAGAAGATTGTTAACTCCATCATTTGCCCACCTATACAGTAGATTTGTTGGTTAGTCTGTGACACAGAATGGGTGTAGGTGGACTTTCCGATTGAGTTATAATTCTACATACCTTTCTTATTCGTAGCATTACGTCACATTCTCAACACAAAAAACAGACAGCTGAGATATAAGCCAACTTTGGGATATTGAATGCTGATTGGAACGTTCATGGTCACGATATCGAGGCATGCTACTAAATCAGCAATTTAGGCACTATTTGTGCTAATGTGTTGACTCAAATACTCCCCTGTAGTGTCTATGATGTAGGAAGTCGTTGGTCCTACCACAGACGACTGTTTGGCGTAAGTGATATTTTGACAGCTGGTAGTAACTATGAACTATATTGTTACTTGAATAGGGAAACTAACCATTAACTTTGATCCAACATCAAGTCCTAACCCCAACTGATAATTTATACTTATCTTGTTTGAGAATAACTATAAGTTAGGGGGCTGGTCCCTATAATGTGGAGAATTGTTGTTTTATATGAGGACGCGTGCGTTGTATCTTGTACATTAAGTACCAATTAATTAATGTTATTGTAAAAATAAATATTCAACGCTTCGCAAGTGAAGCGATTCGATAAACTTGTGATTTTATTTTCTTTTCCTCGTCTCCTAATGTCAGAACTTGAAAAGGGTCAAGAGTAGTGTTTTGTTATGAGGCTAGAACAGCACAAGAGGAAAATTTGGTATAGGCTAATAGGACATTTTTTTTTTTTTTTGTCGCGTTTGTAAATTTCCATGTTTGACATGGAACGGAGCATGTTGAACATTAAAACGCTACACAGGATAAGACACACAAAAATAAGATCAAAGACGAAAGCAATTGATGCACTAAACCACGCACAAAAACTGAAGTGGAAATGGGCGGGTCATGTAGCGCGCCTCACAGATCACAGGTGGACCAAAACAGTAACGACATGGCGAGGCCCACCAGGCAAGCGCTACAGAGGAAGACCTTACACTCGATGGGATGACGACATCAAAAAAATAGCGGGTCAACAATGGATCCAAATAGCTCAGGATAGAGAAAGGTGGCAAGCCTTGGAGGAGGCCTTTACCTGAGAGGGGTTCCTGATACAAACTAATGCAAAACATGTAATATAAATACAAATACGTAAAGTTTAAAGAGCATTAGTTAAAGTGTAAAATGTTTAAGTTTGAAATATATAATGTAATTAAAATGTAAACGTAATAGTAAATAAATAGGCTTAAATAAAAATAAATAAAAAAATAATAGGACATTTCGGCTTCTTTTGCTATTGCTTTTCTTTTGCATGTCAAGCTCTCAGTATCGGTTTTAAACAGTCAAGAAAATGCCGTTAACTTAGACAAAATTCGCAACAAAAAATACTTAGCGAAAAACATATATTTTAACTATCTACACGTTTTGTTGTTCTTTAATACTTTCTTTGTTTTGTTTTTGTAAATCATTTTCCTAACCTTCATACTGCCATACAATCGGAATGAAGGCTAGGAAACTTTCTTCCTAACCGTCACACCAGTGTGACAGAGCAGTGTAAAGGTTAGTGGGTCATTTGTTGGGCGTGATATAAAACAACAGAATTACCATCATAAAACATTTTATTATAAACAATAATTATTTCAAAAACATACTTACTATAATATTACGATTCCAACACTGCTGTAGTATAAATGCAATTGTGTTTTACCGTGGACACTTCCCTAATATAAAATACAGAATAGACAATCTACTTTAAATATATTTAGTAGAATTTAAGGTACTTTATACATGTTTGAATTCTGTATAAATACTCTCTAATCGTACATCAGAATAAGGCAGTTAATTCAAATACTCAGGAACAGTATTAGAATACCGCGGCCCTGATTTCTCGCGCGGATAGCACACCATCGTTGCGAAATTATAGCCGCGAAATCGCTACTCATTGTACGTAATAAGAAACGATAACATGTTACTTTGAGCAGAATGTCTAATAACAAACTTCCAAACTTAGTCATTTGTCACATAAGTTACAGATTGTAATTTGAAATTATACTGTACCTAACACGACATGTTGTTCACATTTAAACTACTTGTAGCGATTTCGCTGCTATGGTTTCGCGGCGGACGTGTGCTACCGCCCTAACGCCACGCCTGGTCCAGACCACTCGCGATTTTATTCGAGTGGCGAGTAATTAAGTAGCTAGCTATGTCAAAACAACAAACATTAGAGGCGTCTTTCATCGTCTCAAAGTCAAGCGTTAATTAGCTACTTTCCGATTGGTGCTAATGGGCGAGTAAAACTCCAAGTAACTTCAATTTTAGCGCTACTCCGACATTTTGAAAGTAGTACTTCAGTTACTCGCCTCACGCGATTAGCTTAATTGGGACTTTACTTGGAGCTGATGAAACAAGCCCTTCGAGTAGCATAACGAGCGATAGTTTAACAAATAAATCACGCGTTACTCGACTAAGCTACTAACACAGTCGAACTAGGGTTAACAGTCGGCATGTCAATATTGGCGCTTCTCTATCAACAATGAGTTCTAAATTAAATTAAAGATGAAAATAAAATGGCCAAACGTAAATAGAAATTGTAATGCTAATATCTTTTCATTTTCAACTTTATGTCATTGCACTACAGGGGTCTTCTTCACAAACTAGCGACCAGCCTCGGCTTCGCACGGGTACAAAACTTTACAGGATCACACGGAACAATATCAAGATTGCCTGCTCAAAAAAATCTGTCCACCCGTTTTGCGAGTCCATACACACATCGCTTTTTATATATGTATAGATTTAGTCACAACGAATTTTGACGGCATTGGTTTGACAAGTACGAAATCCGTAAAGCGGAAAATTATACGAAAGACTTAACATTGAAATAGACAGAGACAGAGAAGAGATCATTGACAGAGAAGCACCTTATAACAAAGCAAAATTCAGATTTTAACGTACCCTTATAGGTAAGAAAATGCGAATCCATCAAAATTGAATTTGCCCTAAAAAGGAACTTTCGGCTATAGCAAAATCTTTATTGATTTTTGTAGCTTGGATATAGTTGCGAAACACATTTTTTATACGAGATTTATTAGTAAGGAATCGTTAAATTTCGATACTAATACTGTTTTGTAAGTATTTGCATATAAATATACTGTCCTAAGCAGAGAATAGACGGAGCATTGCTATAAATAATGGCCGATAATCGGGTCCAATAATAAGTAGTAATGAGGATACCGCTGAATCAAAAACTCGCAACAGTGGTGTGAAAAAGCATTGAAATATTGAATCTTGTTGTATCGACATACAGCTGAATTTCAAATAACAATGTCCTTGGATAGCATGTGGCAGACGCGTTGCGCTGCGTTATTTGAAATGTGTTAATTAAATTTTGCTGCACGTTATCTGTGATAAGGTTCATATTTCAATCCATTTTTTCACCATGGGTACGACCTTTCGTCGATAAGCCTCTATAATAAATCTCTCTAATAACGATCTTTATTTATAACGAAGACAGTCAATTCAGCAGTCTGATTCCGTAAGCTATCACTCGCAATCGGCAAGCTCGCTCGGGTCGTCCAGTAATCGCCTGAGGCTCAATGAGGGAAGAGAAGCGTGCGGACAACATCGCGTTCGACAGCAATGAGCCGTTTTCATATTTGACACTTTGTGACATTACATTGTTTCCTCATCCAAAATAGATGGCGTTATCTGTTAAAATATCTGACAACTTTGACAGATAGGCCACGCCGTCTATTTTGGATGGAAAAAAGGAACTGAAAAGTCTCTAAAAATAAAACGGCTCAAAAATATTTTGAAACCTCAATTTTTTTTTAATCAGAAGTGATCAATAATGGCCCATAAGAACCTCACGTGATTAAAAAAATGACTTCTAGGATGGTGCGATTGTGATTGCCAGTGACGGTTGGCGTAATCAGGCTGCGGCCATGCGCTTTAATACTATTATGTATTGACTATTGCAAATGGAATTGAAGTACCTTGAACCATAATAATAAAAATCTTGAAACTATAATAAAATGTACTCTACAAGTACTTATATTAATTCGTGTTCGACCTGAACTTTATACGTGAAAGAAAAAAAATGTATAAAGCGATTTTTTTATTCTATTATTTACTCCCACCCTGTATCTAAGTCGTTTTATATAGATGTAACGAACTTACCTAACTGAACACATCGTATCAGCTCTCAATCACATGACAAAGTTATGTTAGCGGTTGGAAAAACTATAATTACAAGTCGAATTCGGTGGATTGACACTCCGTGCCTTTCTTATTACAATATCAAAATACTGAAGGCTAACTTTAAAGCAATAATTCGTCTTGTGACCAATAATAAAAGTAAAACAGAACGCGCTATCTCCGTAGTATTGCCCAACTGCAAATATAACTTTGCCTCTAAGCAACATCTTCGAGTTATGTACAAAATATACCTTCAACAATTCAATGATTTAACAGCGCCCATTTCCAAAGGTCTTTATCTAACATTCGAATTTTCATTCTTAGCTTTCCTTCGATGCATTTTCATTTATCAGTTTTCGACAATACCAATATCATATGATTCTAATAGAGAAGTTTTAAGAATAAAAATTATGTACGTACTTATGCTAATATACTCCTAAGTACATTATTTTATTTTGACAACCTTATTTTAGCAGTGTCAGCCTTGCCGCGCTACTCGAATAGGCGCCAGAAAAATTGTATGGAATTTCATTACTGGTGTGTTTTAGGCACCGGCAATTTCTTTTGAAAATCCATTATTCTCGAGTTTCGTTTCAAAAGTAGTCAGGTGACACATTTAAAATTTGAATTTCATTTCAATTTTATTTAAATGACTCGCATTGTTTGAGTAAAGCACCATACAAGCCTCGGTCCGCAATGACTACACTGCTGGTCTCGCTATGACGGCCTCGAGCTAAGCTCAGTTGCGATCTCGTCCTTCAAGCTTGATCATCATTACAGCTGGTCCGTCAAGGGCTGCAATGCTGACCGCTTTCGCGCTGATGGCGCTTTCGGCCATCATCATCGCTGCCAGAAACAGTAATTACAGACCGCGACAGAAATGTCCTATTAGTGTTAAGTACTGTTACACTTAAGCATTGCGTACGAACGACCGTAGTAAGTATGTTAACATAAGTACGTACGTACAGTATAGTAGGTGTCTTACGTTACTACATACATTTTAATTTCTTTTTTTCACTTTTTATGTCTTGACATTGGCTTCGATTCCATGTAAACTCGCTAAACTAAACTTAGTGCTATTGCTGTCTTTTAATAATAGAAACACAAGAAATAGATAGCATGCATTTTAGTGCTGTCAAATGAGTTTACCAGTTTAAGCCGCGACGAAAAACTAGTAGATACGAAGAACAAAGATCTGACTTATTTGACAACACTGAAATGCATGCTATCTCTATCTTGTGTTTCTATTAGTAAGAGACAGCAATAGTACTAAGTTTAGTTTAGCGAGTTTACATGGAATCGACGCCATTGACGTCGATTCTGTTGTGCCATTTAGTAAACTAAATTTGACAGCTCTAAAATGTCTAATCTCCTCATCCCACACATTGATATAAAAAGAGATGCTGATAAGATTAGTCCTGAAAGATTGGTTTAGTTTAGTGAGTGGTGCAACAAAATCGACGTCATTGTCCGATATAGGTAACAGTCTGTTTCATAGACATCGAACACGCACTCCGTGCAACTACGCAGTGAGATGCCAAATATTGGTAAACAGAAATGAACTCAAAGTCATACGTCAAAAGACTCTAAATGAATCAAAGATAGAAAGAAAAAGAGCCGACAGGGACTCACTTAGTGGTCGTATGTCCCTGTCACACAATTTTACACAACTGTATTTTTTTCTTTTGTGTGCTAACTTTAACTCTTATTTCATGGCTTTTGAGTTATGTCCAACAAGGGAGAAGGCTATATGACATCTGTCACCCTTGTGTGAACATAACTGAACAGACTGTACTATGAAGTTCAAAATACCATTAAGAAGTCTTGACTAAATTATTTCTCAAAACCAGCTGATTTTCAACCCTGATGTAGAATTCCTCTTGAAACCACAGACCATTTAGTCGGTTGACAGCTCGTATCTACTTCCCACGAAAATATTATGCGCTAAATAGCCCAAATATTATTGTAAGCGCGATTAATTGTTTCGAACTGCGCCCGAGGCGAAGTGTGTTGTAATTTAAGGACGCTTTACGTAAAACACGCTCTCTCGCTCGCACAATTTTTTATTTATTTAAATTACTGATTTTTTACTTTAAAAAAATGTTTATTTTAAGGTTATTTATTACATCACTTATCAAGTTATAGTTTAATTAATAATTCGATTCAAGCTATAATAAATTAGCAATAGAAAAACATCTTGTCGTTTGTTTATATGAAACATTGCATGAGTCAACATGAGTATAAGACATTTAAAGTGTTATAATAAAGAAACATAAAATTAAAACAAAAAAAACATTTTTTAATGTCGCCCTCAGTAATTTAAAATAAATAAAATTGTTGATTGTGCGAGAGAGCGTGTATTACATGAACGCGTTTAAAGATAATCTGCATGCGCAATCAATTGATTTTATTATCTTTGGTTGAGACCCATATTACCCACATCATAGAAACTATAAGATGATGCGGAACCTAACAGAGGTACATTCGTGTGCATTACAGATAAAATAATAAAACACCTAATATCTAATATTTTAACTATGAATAAAATTGTTCAATAAAAATACACCTAATACACATAAATATAGAATACCATGTTTAACAACTAATTTATACCGATAACAATCAATTTAAGTAGCCGAAAAAAATGTTCATCAAATTCCAAGTACAACATCTATGACATTTAAATTTACAATAACACGTGGAAATTAAGGCACAGAAAGAATAAGAATTAACGGGTTTTTTTTAAAACATACCGATAATAATAGTCCACACTAGTCATGGGTCATACCATCGCTATACTAAAATGCCAGTAGTCATTTTGAGGCGCCCATTACGTGGTGCCTTTTAATCGGCTAGAGAGCGGAGGATTTATGTTCTACAGCGTATGAAAATTCGCGGGGAGAAAAACACCCGCGGGGTTATCCTCTAACATTAAAACGTTCGTGATTCTGATTGCGAGAGCATGCCATCTCGCTCGTACTAACTTAGTCGCACTATGAGCGGTCCCGCTCGCGCAACTACCGCTTTCAGAGTTATGGGATAAGCCCACAGCTGTTTCAAACGATTTATTGCAAGACATTTTTGCAATATATTTTATCCACGTACATTTTGTATGGAACAGATGTTGTTTTTTTTTTGTGAATTTTTAAAAGTCATAGAACAAAAGTTGTTCGTTATCTTGTATACGACATCCTCACAAACGATTAGCCGATTAAAAATCACCATGTATAAAAATTAAGCCTATATTTTTTTAAATGTTCTATACAACAAGTATTTTACGACGAATATGGAGGAGGCGCTGTTGTTGCATAAATAGAGAATGTTTTTTTTTACTGTGTCTCACTGTAGGGTCTACTCTGGGGTACAGTTCCCACATTTGTCTCGCTCGCACAATTATAAAATCGCAATGAATTTTGAAATAGTGGAAAACCACGTCATAGCATAGATCGATTGGTCTATGGTTAAAGCTGTCTACTATCGCATTAAAAATAAATACTTATATTTTTGACGTGTTTTTTGTTGACTTTTAGTTAAAAGAATTTTTTTTTTGTACCTGACTGCCTCATACTGTTTTTAGGGAGTATTTGAGTATGCTTGTGTTATTGTGCTATAGGACGTTTTGTAATCTAAACGGCTTTACCGATTTTGACAAGCGAGGTGTCGTTATTTTATTCAGATATTTTGTGTTATTTTAACGGAATTACTTGTATCGTATCAGCAATCACCAGCACTATCACCAGTCTTCGTTTCCCTTACATCCCGTATGAACGGTTTGTTTTGTATGGGAAATTGGACGCGGAATTCGCTTCCGCAGTTTATAAAAACATAAATCACGAGAATACTCGTAATTTATCACGTAGCCGTCGTGCCGTAGTCTACACTGGTTACTGTTCTATCCTGAATAAGGCGACCACGAAATATCAGAAGTAAAGGAGATCCGCCGCAAAATATGACACGGGATTCCGTTGAATATGATCAGCAGGGCTAGCATGCGCACCGCGACAATATCTTTTTGTTATGCAAGAACAGGACACGGCTACGATTATGTATACGTTTGTCTCATTTTTCACGACATGAAGAAGATTTTGTCGCGGTGCGCATGCTAGCCTGCTGGACAGGAAACCGACTATCGTTATATCTCGTCGCACAAACATTCGTTTTAAATGTATTAAAATACTGAGGGTGAATATTATCGCAACATTTTCTTTAGACCAATTTATTAAAATATTTTTTTTTATTTTTTTTATTAATATAATTTATTTAATTTATTATTTTATTTTTTATATTATTATTTATTATTTATCTTGTATTGATTGATACACATTTTAATCTGTTTAAATGAACGACAAGATGTTTTTTCTATTGTTCAGCGTAGCTGTAAGTATATATTATTTTTATATTTAACTAATTATGTTAAAATGTTGTAACAAATGTTAAAGTTTTAAAAAAGAATTTTTGAAATTAACTCACTGATTTTATAAAATTACAAAAAGTTCATTGTGCGAGCGAGAGAGCGCGTTTTTTAACAAATCAGCCTAAAAATAATCAGTTCATAGTAACTCTCAGGCAAACGTGGACATTCCATTTAAATCTGACATTCCGTAAAGATTCTGATCGATATTGATGTAAAAGTTTTATAATCACAATTAAACTAATCGTGTTGCTATCCTCGTCTAAAAGCTGGCAAGGAACAAGACAGCAATCATTTTAGCAAGTTTGATTCTGTGAACGAAAAACTTTAAAATTAACATCATTTAGCCAATTAAAATAAATTCTGGCTGCTTCTATAATTTTAGCTCCTTCTCCATTGATGACAAAATGACAATTTTAATTAACTTGTAGCATCATGATTGTCATAACGTCATTATAATATAGGACAGTTCCTGTGATTTTCAATCAGAGTTGTGTAATTTTCACCGATAGATGGCGAGAGACAAGTTACCTATAGTTTTCAAAAAAATGTTTGGTATAGACTGTTCACCGCCAGTATTTTGAACTGGGGTTAATCTCCACCGATATGTGGCGAGATTTCTCGCTTTATGTTCATATAAGACAGTGCGCTACCAGTATTCTTGATCCGAAGTTACGTCATTCCGACCGCTAGATGGCGATAGGTTTGCCCTTGCATTGTTCGACGACGTAGCTCGTGAACCTTTTGAGGAATTTCGGGTATTCTCGCTTGTAAACAGCGCGAAGCACGCCGGCGGGGGCCCACCCACCGGGGTTCACTAAACCAACAAAAAAATAAAGTGTAAGGAAGTTTACGAAGAAACTTAGTGCTCAATAAACGTTAATAGAAAACTGCGAGAATTTAAAAATACTAAACAACACAAAACACACTAACAACACTAAATATACAGGGTTTTACTGAAAGGTGCATATTGAAAGGTATGATATGTACTCATAATTATGAACAACTTTTACTATGGGACCAACATTAAAAACGCGAAAAAAAATCTGCTGTTCCATACATTTTGTCAAGTGCATTTGACATTTTTCTATGGAACAGCTGATTTTTCGCGATTTCTTTCAATATCGTTGCACCTTTCAGTAACACCTTGTACAAATTAAACAAAAAAACTTCACATCACAAACAAAAATACTTCGTCAGAAACATTTATTTAATTTTTGCTTCGTCATACTCTCTATCTTAATCGAGATTATCTTGGCGCCATCCGTGAAATACGTATCATTAAGTTCCGGTGTCCATCTGTGGTCTTCTTCATCAGTACCACTTCAACAAATGATACCTTATGTATGCAAATGCTCGACTTCTAGATAAAAATCGCATAATCGCCCATAATATTTGAGGAGTTCCCTCAATTCCTGATGGATCTCATTATCAAAACTAGATTTTGATAAAAATAGGACCAATATGGTTCGGTTAAAAAATCCAAATCGGTTTATAAATGACGAAAGTCTGAGAACATATAAAAAATCAAATTTAGAACCTCATTCTTTTGGAAGTCGGTTAATAAAATGTTCGCTACATTTCATCAAAGTCCATTGAGCTGATTAATCAAGATATTAGAACATCCATCTGGCCTCGTACTCTGAACCCAATCGGAAAGGATTCGATGCGTGATGTATACACTCCGTCTCCGTCATCTACAGTCAGAATAACAGAGAGCACAAATCCTTTCCGAATGGCTTGTGAATGCGGAGGCTGGCCAGTGATCTGTAGCCGAGGAGATGATCACGCCCGTACCTGTACTGCAGTACGCGATGCTGGTGGTGATATTGTCCCTGGTAGGAGTCTCGCCCGCCGGGAATGTACTGCGGCAAGCGAGGCACACGGTCACGAACAGGCGGATGCACGCGCCAGTATTACTCTGGAAAATAACCACAACACATTAGTGTCCGACCGAAACTTCGGTTTCGGTTTCGGTCGAGTTTCGGCAAAAAATCGAGTTTCGGTCGAGTTTTGGTTTCGGCGGCAAACCTGCCGAAACTACGACCGAAACCGAAACTGCATTCCGGAGTTCTCGCGCTGTGATCGGTCATGTTCGGCGCTTTAAATTCCATCCAAGCGAGAATGGTTGAATGGTCACAGCATTACCATTTTTATTGTGTGCCACTTTGAAGATATTACGTTTTCTGATTGTTCAATATAAGTGTGGGCCGTTTGCATCTGAATGCCGGACCGGCAAACTGAACTGCTGTGTTCGAGTAGATCCTTATTAAAACAGGTCTCAAAACGCATATCGAAGGCCGCTTGCGGCGCGCTCTCAAAGTTTTCTTGACATCATCAGCCAGAAGACGTCCACTGCTGAACATAGGCCTCCCCCTAAGAGCGGCACACCGACCGACAACGTGCCACTTGCATCCATCGGTTGCCCGCGGCTTTCACAATATCGACGGAAATATTTATATAGGAAAATATTTTTTCAACTTCAGAGTAAGTTTGTACCTCGGTGCAGTTGTTGTAAGCCCCTCGGTGCGCGAGTTAGATTCGCACTTGTCCGGTTTTTTTTTTGAGCGAGACGCCTAATTAATGCCTACAGGTTTATAAGGAAAGGGTATGAAAAATGTCAATGAAACTCGACAAAATGTATGGAACAGCTGATATTTTTTTCTCGATTTCAGGGTTGGTCCCGTAGTAAAAGTTATTCACAATCATGAGTACTATGAGCCCCTTTCGGCTTAGCATATCCTTTCCTTATAACCCTGTATAATATTGTTAATTATTGTTGCTACATTGATGAATCCATAATAGAAACATTCTTTTATAATACTAGCTGTTACCCGCGACTTCGTTCGCGTGAACCAACAAAAAAAACGTAGCCTATGTCCAACCCTTAAGCTATATCTACGCAAAAATTCAGCTCGATCCGTTCAGCCGTCAGAGAGACAGATAAACAGAGAGACAGAGTTACTTTCGAATGTATAATGTTAATTAGGATTTTATACTGTGAAATTGTTATGAATGCCAATGACAATAAAAAATATTAATTAATGTATTAATTAAAATAAAGTTACGGGATAGTCAGTGTTGGTGGTGGAATGGTTGGTGACGGCGTAGGTCGCGCCGTCGGCCGCGCGGGCGTGCGACCAGAACAGCGCGTCTCGTTGCGACGCGGGCCAGATACGTTTGAACGTCTGGTGGAACACCATCGCGTCTGAAGATATCTCCTCCACTATGGTCATCGTTTCCAGGGTCGCTGTGGACGAAATAATAACATAATTAGTTTTATTTTGAAGAACTTGCTCGGTGTCACTTGAGAGCCATCTTCGATATTATGTCAGTTATTATCAGATGATTTGTGGACAGAGGCCTAGACATACAAACATTAAAAAATAAATATATGAATACTCTACATCCTAAGGCTGCATTGAACAGGTCGTTCTTAGCGATAAGACTAATCGTCGCACTAGTTTGGTCTTTCTTTCCTTAGAATTTAACGTCTAATGTAAGCAATCGAGAGTTTATTGATCTATCTAAACTCACTCTCCCACTCGTATCTATATCGCGGGTTGAAGAAGTAGTGGCACATCTCTCTGGCTGAAACTCCGCGCACCTTGTGCATCGCCTTCAAAGGATCCATCACCATGCCGTCCACTTCCATCTCCCTGGAATAAAAATAACGTTGGTATCAAAAGGACCAGGACAGGAATGAAAATTATATAAAACCATCAACTTTTTATACTGCCGTGCTAAGAAGAAAAGGCACATCTAATTTTTTTTTCAAAATTGAGGTTAATACGTAGAAGACTCACGAAGACTTCAAAATATGTATTTAACTCAATTTTGAAAAAAAGTTTAGATGTGCCTTTTCTTCTTAGCACGGCAGTATAGAGTCAATCAAAAAAGCAAGTCAGGCCCTGAACCCCGTGTCGTATACACACTTAATGTTTTCAAAAACGTTTTTTTTTAATATTGGCTAGACACGAATTCTACCGAAGTAAAACAAAAGACCTATCCCCGTAATACTCTATGATCGAATGCTGCATTTTAATAAGGTCATAGGGATCAATGGTTGTATAAAAAAGCCTTATAGATGAAGCTTAGTTTATTGATTTTTCAGTTCAAGATATGACTCGAATCATAAACATGACTGTATCATATTTGCCAAAGCAGCTATCCCGTGAGACGAGTAATTTTTTTGATTGCTTTTACAATCATGTTTTAAAATGGAGTTGACCATATTTTGATACGATTGGCCAAATGGTGTGTTTCCAGGTTCTCGTTTTTCCACTTGCTTTGAGGAAGTGCAGTACGACTTCGCGGGGCCCTTAGTCACGACCGTCACAAGTGTAGTCCGCATCTTTATGTTCCTATGCATGTGTGCATTCCACAATAACTTTTGGTCGACTGCATCGTTTAGATGTGTGTGGTATTGCAAGAATTATTAATTATCTTGAATGACATGGTATTTTTGTTGTTTTTCGATGTTTGTAAATCTTTGTATAGCATTTGCAATTTCAATTCAGCGATGGCGTGACAACAACCAAAATTGTAGTAAAAAACAGAGTAGATTGGCGATAGAGGGAGGAGGCTTATGCTCTGTAGTGGACTGAGTAAGCTGATGATGATGATTTGCAACTTACCTCCTGTACATCCTCATGTCTCCCTCTTCAGCAAACAGCTGCCACCCGATCTCTCCACCGACGCCCTCGAATGCAGCTTGTATTTGCTCTGTCGATATCCTGTCGATCTGGAATACGTTCAGAGAACATTTTTAAAGCCTTTGTAAAATAATGTCTCCAACGCACGCCAGACACATTTCGTGCGCGACAACTTTTTTTTTTTTGTTCGAATCTTTTGTGTGTGTATTAGAACTGTATGCCACAAACCACGCAACAGAATAAGGATTACCTAGAATCGTGAAATTTGTCTAGAAACAAGGCAGCACAACACAAGTCAAGGAAAAAAAAAGCTGAGTTGAGTTTAATGTTTCTGCCAAATATTATCTAAATCCGCAGGTATAATATGGCGCCGCAGGAAACTTCCCGCCCTTTTGTGGAAAATACCCCACCAATCAAAATTCACTGCAGACTAGAAAAAACCAAAAAACTCGTAGAACCTGTACATCAAGTTTCGTCAAGATTAGTTGAAATACGACCTGTACGCGAGTACAACATACGGGCATATGGAAGCAAATTTTGCCAGTTAAAACTGAGACCTTTCGTTCGCTTTTCTTACTCAGTCAATTATTGAGGAGAAATATGCGAGATAGATAAGCGGTGCGGAAGGAAAATATCCACCAATTCGATAAGGCAAATTAACTAACTAACAAATTAACTAACTATTATGCAATGTAGCTAAGCGGTAGTGAATGTATATAAATATATACATTCACTACCGCTTAGCCACATTGCAACTCAACTCTGAATGCGGGAATCCTCTGAATCTGTGACTTTTTATCATATACAGGTTTATAAGGAAAGGGTATATGCTAAGCCGAAGGTGGCTCATAGTACTTACGATCGTGTTTTTTTTTACTATGGGACCAACTCAGAAAACGCGAAAAATACATCAGCTGTTCCACACATTTTGTCGAGTGCCATTGACATTTTTCTATGGAACCGCTTTTTATTCTATTATTATTTCAGTGTTGGTCCCATACTAAAAGTTGTTCATAGTGATGAGTGAGCCCTTTTGGCTTAGCATACCCTTTTCTTATAACCCTGTATTGTTTCGATAGTTTTGTTTATTTTTACTGGCCTTGGAAAAGTTTGGCGCGGAGCGGTAATACGGCTTCTCTCACGGACTAGGGCACAGCGAGCCGCCGCGCCAGCAACTTCTGCAGACTTTCGCCGACTCGCAAGGAATTTTCGTCAACCGAACGAAAGGCTTGAAATAAACTATCCATTGCTATCCATAGACTGCATTAGTTTACCAACATTAGGTATATCAAAGTTATATCTGATGTGTATCAGCCCGAAAAATACCAACCAATTCAAAGTACACAAATCGCGCCCTGCCCGGATATCCGGCCACAGATTAAATAATACCTACTGAATAGCCACAGAGTGTAGTTGTCATCGTGAAATCGATCCGGCGATGAGTCGCACGTGACTCGAGGGGAGATAGCGGACAAGAGGGCTCGGTCATGCCCTATCTTAATTGTTCTAATTTTGATGACTATCGTCGAGGGGATGTTCAAAAAGCTTATGAAGAAATTGCTGTATTATTGTTTTCTTGGAGAAACGGGTGAGATCACAGTAAATCAGTATGTGAAAAAATACACGCAAATGCAAAGGAACATGTAACTCTAGTTTTCTTCAGCTGTAGAAAAGAAATGGTGGCTTGACTTGGCCACGCGTGTCCACAGTGCCTGGCGACGACGGCGGCTCCATCTTTTGACGTCTCGGCGGTTGCATTATTTACACGCTGATTATTATGTAGGTATCCTTCTCCATCACGTGTATTGTCCTCTCTGTCTCTCACCTCAGTCCAGAGCGAGTGGTGCGTGAGTCGGTTGTCGATGGCCGGCGGCGGCAGTTCGACCTGGTCGCGCGTGTGCACGGCGGGCGGCGCAACGCGCGCACACCGCTCCTCCTCCATCTTGTCGAAGCCGGTCTCGACGGCATCGTAGAACTCGTCATCCGGGAGAGTGGAGTGCGGCCCCTCCTGCGAACAATAGATAAACCAAATCAGACTAAGACGGAGGAAAAACAATACTCGCTTTTCTTACCCGACTGCCGAAGAAGGGGGGGTTAAGTTTTTGGGGTATATTTTAGTATTTATGTATGTATAATTGTATATGTATGTTGATGTGTTCCTATGTAGCCTAAACGGCTTGATCGATTTTGTCGAATGAGGTGTCGTTCGATTCCTCATTTACGTCCGGACTGATATAGGCTACTTATTGCAGTCGGGTGTTTTGTTTTTCTTTTATTACTATTACTTGTTTCATACGTGTACTTGTGTGTGTGTACGAAACTGCACACTACCCTAGTAAAGCTTCATAGGTCTTATACAGTGTTATAGCGTCTTCGTAACATAATTTTGAGTGCACATAAATAAACCAATGAGGGATCCTCAGTACAGGATTATCAAACTATTGCTTATAAAAAGTAGAAAATGACGAACTTGGAGCTCTGTGGACGTACCTTCACGCACTCCGATATAAAACTTATTTTTGAAAAAGCTGATACGCTCCAAATTAGAGCGCGGCGATAACGTTTCTCAGTACTGCAAATCATTTGGAAAAGTCAGACCAATATACAAAAGCAACGTGTAGTTACGTCTTTCTTAGTTGCATGTAAGAACTTTGTACCAAACCTTACAAATCAATTGCCCCATGACCGCATAGATTATTCCCAGTCCTTAACTATTCCAGTCGAATTTGACCTACAAATCCAAACGCGTATGGACGCAAATTGAGACACAAAGTTACTCGATTGCGTGAACATTTTGTCAGCGGGCGACGGCGCGCATGCATAATTTGTGATAAGAATATCTTTCTAGAGGAAATGGCGTTTGGAAGTGGAATACTCGATAGTTCGGTCTAGTACAAATTGACTCAAACTTGCGTTTACGCTCACAACTACTTTTTTGCTATTGCGCAGCGTCTCGCTCTAATTTCACAGCCACCATAAAGTTTGAATCCTAACTATACGAGTACGTTACATGACACATATCTTGCAAATACACGGAGTGGCCAAACTCGGAATAATGGACGTAGCAGTTAATCGGCAAACGGCTAATAGACCTTCTGATCACTGAGACCACGTGGCCGGCCAAAGCGCCGCTGGTCGGACGTCACGTCGTAAGAGATGAGAGCCAATCTCCTACTTCGCACGGTAGCAACTTACTACGCTAGCAAAGACATCGCTGCTAGGAGACAAAGCAGGAAAGCGACACCGACTCAAGCCGGGATACACAATGAGCAGGCAGTAAACACGAAGAGGCCAAACTGAAAATACGAATACGAACCTGCGCCAGTTTGACCACAAACACAACGTCGTTTTGTGGCGTGCACCAACACGATTGGTCCAAATTGATTTGCACGGCATAAAATACATTCGCCATAACGCGAGTAAAACTAGGTCATCGAGGTTTCCGCGCATGTTTAAGTCTTTTTCTTAATGACTGCTGTAGATTTTGATAAACTTTTTAGGATAACAGGCGCTGTTTTACATAACATAAATTACTTTTTTTTTAGGAAATTACCACACAAAAAACTACTATACAGAAGAAAGAAAAAAAAAATTGCATTTAATTGATTACTTTAAAACCTTTCCACTGAATATCCCAACAATTAACCACATAGCGACATGACGTGGACTTGACTGTGACTTACTTTGTTTGACTTAGACTATGACTGAGACTTATTTTAATTATGAAATATTTGACTTCACTAGAAATATTACAATACTTGACACTGGCTAAAAACACAAACATAAGAGAGAGAAAAAAACCACATAGCATTGCTTTAAACTTTTTGAGTTTTGTGGCGCGAATATCGATATTAAGAACAGGGCCCGTACCGTGAGGTGCTTATTGCGATGATTATTAGGCTCAGCCGAGAACGCTGCGCGACCATACACCTTATTACGCGGTGATATGGTTCGCGGTCGCGCAGTGTCATCGGCTGAACCTAAAAATCATCGCAATAAGCACCTCATGGTACGGGCCCAGGAGGGTTAAAAAAGTTTTAGGACATTTGTCATACAGTAATGTACCGACTGAACGTTTTTTAGGGTTCCGTAGTACTACAAGGAACCCTTATAAGTTCGTCATGTCATAGTAAAAACTTTCTTCTAAAATTATTTCGGGCAACATGTGATAATTACTTTTTGAGATATGCGATGAAAACGGATAAATACTTCAAACGTCCTGCGCACCTACGGAACCCTACAAAGCATGGCCCGACATGCTCTTAACAAGTTATTTAATGTAACTGGATAACGAGACGATCAAGTCGCTGGCCTGATGGTATATCGCTTGCCCATAACAGTTCAGTGCCATCAAGAACTTCAACACTTCAAAACCTTGTGCGGCAATGCACTGCGCTCTACACCCCGAGATTTTAGGTATTAAATATCTTCAAGCCCAGTAACCTGAACATGTATGTTAAAATTACAAACACAAATGCGCACAAAACACGCTGTTTTTCTGCGAATATAACAAAGAGATTTTGCATAGTTAAACATTGAATGTGGTGTGTCCAATGGCACGGAAAACCATCGCTACGTATTCATTCGACACATACAATAGGAAGGTCAGAAAACTATAAGAAAATACATACCTACTTTTAAGACTTACTTGAAAATATTGACAAAAAATATTATAGAAATGAGATGTAGGTTTATTATTATCGCAAATATCGGTTCCGTAAGAGATATAAATGTGAACTAAGTACTAATGTGAGTCTGTTTCCCGAAATAATCTGGGAGTCTGTAGTCTCGATTCATTCTAGCCAATCGATTTGCGTCGGGACCCGAACTAAAACTGTGACCAGTACAATCGGAGGACGGGCAGCAGCGTCCTCTTGGTAAACTGTGAACATTCTGCGATCTCCAAGCTAAGCTTGGAGATGAAGACAAACCCCTTCCAATATTAGACGCTTCGTCCAGTAATGGACGTCTAAGAGTAAGAGCTGATAAGATGGCAGTTAGGCCAATTACTTACTAATGTAGTACAAGTAAATCGCACAGGTCGATTCTGCAAGCTTAGTGAACGAGCAAGTGAGGCCATAATCTAAGTGAATTGACGAGATGACGTGATTGACAACTTACTTCTAAACTAACTTCTAAACTATACTAGTACTCTCTACTATACAGAATAACTAAACCTATACCAAAAAAGACATAGAACTAGGAGATTATATAGAACTCTAGGTAACAGTGTAACAAGACAGGCATTGTTGAATGTGAAGACACAGAAAATGCCTTTAGAAAATAACCAAAACGCTCCAAAGAATATACCTGAAATGCCATTGGAACTTGATCGTGACCGAGATCTAAACAAAAGCTAAATCAAACCTGAAAGCTAAACAATAGTCTACGTAGGTCGCAGAGTGGGTTAACTACGTCAGTTCAAACTGACCTATATCGCGGGTACAATCGTTTACCTTTCGCGACCTCGATACGAGCCCGGCTAGAACTGCATCCCGCGGCGAAAATAGGTTACCTAGAACATTTACTTTGTATAGTACAGTACTTATGAAGTTTACTCTTTCCGGGATTAAATAAACTGTGCAAAAACAAAACGCCTTCATTGGTCCGTTTTGATGTCCAATTTTGCTTTGTAATTATTGTAGAAATTGGTTTTTACTAGTGACATCAAATACAAAACTGTTGTCGTACAGAGGTTAAGTTATGTTAAATAAGGGTGAATTTTGGTCGCAACTCTAGTAGTCTGGCTAATGAAAGTAAAGACTGAAATTATTTGCAAACTTTTTATGTGGCAATACTTAACGTAGGAACGTTCATAAGTTTTCCCTTGGTATTCTAGTGGTAAGAATATAGGAAGAGTTATAATAATGAAAGACTAGAATATATAACTGAGTAGCTGCGCCCCGCAGTTTCACCCGCTTTCTTACAGGAACCGTTTAAATTTTCGGGATAAAAAATAAACTATGTGTTAAGCCCAAATTTCATTCAAATCCGTTAGCCGTTTAGAAACACCGTTAACAAACACACATTAAAAGTTGTTTATAATCATGAGTACTATGAGCCCGTTTCGGCTTAGCATACCCTTTCCTTATAACCCTGTATATATATTTTTTGATTTGATATTTATTGTTACGAGTTATGTTACGTAGTAGCCCAATGACGAATATACAAGTATAATGTCATCGCTTCCTTGATCCGGATAACTAAACTAATTTGTAAAACTCAGTTGTACACCCAAGGAAAATAAATAGCAATCTACTGTGCATAATAATTTTGGTCTATTTACAGTTTTGATACGATTTTCGTAACAAAAAAGGTTTTATTCTTTTAAATCATATTTTAATTACCTACAATTTCTCTATCCTGAATACTGTAAAACAACAGAGAAAACCACAAACACAACTCTACGCTATTAGTTTTAATTACTCTATGTATATTGTAAAACAGAACTGTAATGAGGCATGCATTCTGTAATGACGTATGAGTAGATAGCACGCGATAACAAAACTTGTTTAAATTTCAACGCATAGATATTATGTTTGTGAAACACTCTACAGTCTGAAAAAAACTTAGAAACGCATCACTCACACTCAAGCTGTAGATGTGTAAACCATATTATCGCGCATGCAGAAAAAAATATCTTTAATTGCCGGCTTTCCTGATTCTCGCTATGTCGTTCACACTTTTTTACAGCAATTTCCATGTTTTTTTTTTTTAATTTTCTAGTTATTGAAAAAAAGAATCACCGAACGCGAATTTCCAAAAGTGTACATGTTGTGACCATTTTTATTATAATAATAATTATGACATTACAAATGATTTACAGTTTTCGTTGTTGTATCTTTTAATTTATATCCCAGCAGTGGGATGTTTAAAGGCTGATATAGTAGTAGTATCTTTTAATTTAAATTGAAATCGAAAAGGACGGAATAATACATTTTATTTCGATGTCTTGAAAGATATCAAAACAAAAAAAAACTTCAAAAATTTACCGACATATTGTTTTTGGGAATTCACAAACTTAAGTATCTACAAAAACTTCCAAATTTGCTATTGAGATAACTGTGCATGACTCTATACGCCTTAATCACGCTTACGATTCAGCGGCAATTCACGCTGTTTGATGCTAGGATTGGCCGGCTCAATAATTAAACGAACCATAAGCTATCAAACTATCAAGTTATGCTGCAGGTACGAGCTGTCTACTGATTATAATGGTCTGTGTAGTCGAGGCAAGGAGCGTTGATCGGCGAAAAGTCATCCAGTTATAGCTCTATACCTAATAGTGGGAAGAAAAAAAGCGACCGCGGAGCATAAGCTTATTTTTTCTGGAACCTGAGCAAAGAAAAAAACATCGAGATTAAACAATTGACATTCTTCGTAAAATTGCTAGGCTAGATCCCAACAAAGGAGCTGGTCCTGACGGGATACCTCCATTGGTAATTAAAAAGTGTTCGAAGGAGCTATCGGTACCTCTTGCTACATTATTTAATGCATCTCTCCAGTCAGGTGTCTTTCCGACCATGTGGAAAACAGCTCACATAGTACCTATTTTTAAATCAGGCGATAGATCGCATTGCAATAACTATCGACCTATTAGTATGTTATCTTGCTTAGGGAAACTATTCGAATCACTAGTCTATGATGCCCTTTATCACCACATCTATCCACTCATATCCCCTAAGCAGCATGGTTTTGTTCGTAATCGATCCACAACCTCAAATCTACTTGAGTATAAAAACTGCATATGCTGCGCCTTTGCCAAAAGATCTCAAGTTGACTGCATATATACTAATTTTGCCAAAGCTATTGATAAAGTGAGCCACCCTCTACTAATTTGGAAATTAGAATCGTACTACGGGGTTCATGGTAACTTGCTTCGGTGGCTCAAGTCATACCTTACAAGACGCAGCCAACTAGTTACAATTAAGGGTTTCCTATCCTCACCTGTTCAAATTACTTCCGGAGTTCCTCAGGGTTCTCATCTCGGACCGCTACTCTTCATCGCTTTTATCAATGATCTTGTAGACAGATTGAGTAGTTCTTGTCTTTTATATGCTGACGACCTCAAACTTTTCACCAGTGTTGGCAGTATTAAAGACTCTGAAGTTCTTCAATCTGATATAGATATTCTCAACAAGTGGTGTCATGACAATAACATGTTTTTGAATGTTAAAAAGTGCTTTGTCATAACATTTACTACAAAAACTAACAAAATCATTTATGACTACATACTCAAAGATCATTGTTTGGAAAGAAAGGCGGTGATAAGAGATCTCGGTATCGTACTTGATGAAAAGTTTACATTCCGAGACCACTATGACTACATCATAAATAGAAGCAATAAGCTGTTGGGTTTCATATCCCGTATCACAAAAGATTTTAAGAAGCCACTTAGTTTCTTAAGCCTTTATTTTACAATGATACGTAGCATACTTGAATATAATTCCGTCATTTGGTCTCCCTTCTACGATGTACACATAAAACGTATAGAACGCGTACAGAGGAAGTTCTTAAGCATATTATGTTACAGACAGGGATTGAAACGTAAACTACAATCATACTCAAAAAGGTTAGATAAATTCAATTTACAAACCCTTGAAACTAGAAGATTAAGTACCGATTTTGTGTGTCTTTTCAAAATTATACATTCACACATTGATTCCCCTTCGATTCTCTCAAGTATTAATATAAACATTAAACCTAGAACTCGTGATAGCTTTTCAAAAACATTTGTTTTGCAGGTGTATAATAATAACACGTCCTTTTACAACCCAATTGTTAGAATGTGTCGCCAATACAATGAAATATCAAAAGAACACCACAAATCCCTTGACATTTTTAATAAAAAACTACCAATGTTTAACCTCCTGGGACCCAGAAGAATTTATAGTTTGGAATCAAAATTTAAACAACTCTATTCGACTAAATAGACCACCAAATGATCGAGAAAAATACAAAAAAAAATCTGAATTGGAAAATGTAGATTTTCTGAATGTCATATATATACGACATAAGTTCTCAGTGCCTACAATGCTTTGTGTCATATATTAATTTAATAATTATATAAAATTAGTAGAATAAAAAAACCGGAATCATAATTATCAATTTTTTATTGCTAACTCTAAGGTATCATTATTGGGTTAGAATTACAGCCAGCAGATCAGCTTATTAGTATTTCTTATCATAGCATTGCAATTGCATCAGCTCGAGCTAATGTTCCATGTTCCAAAATCTCGAACTTTATGTATTGTATAAAGTAGTCTTCCTCAGTCAAGTGTCTGTATCGATTAAATTATATCTTGGCTGAAAATTTGGCTTCTCTAAAAGTGAGAAAGTTCCAGTCCAACTATTATTTGCTGGGTGGGGCAAATCATCATTTTGTCCTCGCCCACCACGCGGTCTTACACGGTCTCGCGGTCTTCCTCCGCGCGTTCTTGGCCCACCTCTGGTTCTAGCACGACCTCTAGTAGCATTAGTAATCGACGAGCCTAAATATATATATCAAATCCTGGACGACTAACTTCTTCTGTGTCTGAAAAACTTGCAGAGCCTGAATAGGAGTCACTACTGTCATTATTTTGAAATACTGGTAAACTTTCGGAGTCGTCTTCATCAGTCAAATCAATTTCTGAGTCATTTAAATAATATACAATTTCATCTTCTGGTAAACCTAAAAAAAAGTATAGAAAACATTGTAATACTAAGCAGTTTTGATGTAAAATAACTCTATGTCATACATATATTACACTGGGCTCAATCAATTCGCGCTTGTAATTAGGACCTCATGTAATACAGGTACGACATTGAATTTTTATCACATGTTTCGTCCTTTGCATGCAGATTTTAACAATAAATGACACATATTTTATGACTAGTTAGCAAAACTAAAAATAATAACAAACATTACCTTAGAAATCGTCAAAATTTTAGCCAAAAACTTGAAACAACTTACCATGTGATTTTGGTCGTGCCGCCATTGCTCACTCCAATCAACAGAAGAAATTATTAAAAATTATTTTGTCAGCCAATCACTGCTTAGAATTGAGGCCAGATACCTTAGCTATCTGATTAAAGTAATACTTCCAAACAATTTCAAGAGGTGGCGGTGTAATGATTTTTGCCGTTCAATGTATTAAATATATGACGCCAGGCCCCAGGAGGTTAAGAAAGATGTCAGGAATATTATTTTCACGGCCCATGTTTCGGCCCAATCTAAGACGTAACTTTAATTGCATGTTCAATATGTTTATTTTAAATTCAATTCTTTAATACTGCTTTTTTTTAAAAGTTTTTAAGTTTTAAGTTTAGATCGTGTTGTGTACACATACTTAAGGGATATAGTCCAGATCGAAACTGTAAATCCTATTCTGTTTTTGTATTTATTTGACTGTATTCTGTTTTGTGTGCCAATAAACTAAATAAATAAATAAATAAACTATTAAAATCTGTGATTATATTTTTACCTGTGTACTTCAAATGGCATAGGGACTTTTTCAAACTACGAACAAAGTTAGCTGAATTGTTTACTTGTTGGCTGTAAGTTTGAAAGGATTTATGTTAACGAGTTTAGTAACTGACAGCGTAGTTTGTTGCTGGGAGGCTCCAAGCCCTACCTATCCCTTCCAATCTTTGCGACAGAATAAACAAAAGTTACTTCCGTCGCCTCGAATGACGTAATTCCAAAAGTCTGGATCGTTTTTCGTCACCGTTCACAATACCATTCGCCAGACGATAGGCAACTCAATGTCCCGGGGAAGGTAGCATTTCACCAGGCAACACCGGGCAGGTACAAGCCAGGTAACATTTCCCAAATTGCGTAGCTCGTTAAAATACCAAACAAATTCCCTGGGAGCACGATAATCGTGGAAGGGTAGATCGAGCGACCGACACTCCCCGTAATCGCATGACGGTTGCCCGGCGGCCGGACGGACGATTTGACCGTGTGACGTCACAGGCACTCCCCTGCCGTAACCCACGGCTTTCATGATGATGTATATATGTATCTTCCCCATGACAACGTGTCAAACTATTTTTAGACTCACTTTTTGAACTTTTGGACTGTATCTGATTTAGATGGATGGTATGTCTGGCATTTTGATAATTGTTTTGCATGTTGTTAACCAATGTTGTTTAGCAATAATGTAATATGTCATAGCTTTCAGGGTTTGCAAGCTGAAGTGTCAATAGGCAGGCCACATCACTCGAAGAACCGGTAACTGATGCAGAAGAAAGATTCTTAAGTTCCACGAACCGGCAGATGCAGCGCAGTTAGGCCTCCTAGGTGGACTGACGACATTGCGAAAGTCGCCAGCAGCTGGTGTATGCAAATGGCCGATTGTCGTTCAGTGTTGCGTTCTATGAGGGAGGCCTTTGTTTAGCAGTGGACGTATTCTGGCTGGTTATGATGATGATTAAAGCAAATAGGAAATCGATATGGAAGAATAATAATAATAAATACATATGTTTATGTGTTCAAAAAACTATCTCTTCAAGAAATACATGGTAAAAAAGTATTCAATTGTTCATGCTGTCATTCTTTATGTCTTCCTAACTTAACATATATATTCAGAGAATTATATAGATATATATCCCAAATATTGAAGCCAATTTTCCTTAGATTCCGTCTGCACTTCGCTCTACTTAGTTGCTAGGTCAATATGGGCACTATTTTGATCGTATTATGTAACTTATCTTACGATACGATTTGCTTATGCAACGTTATAAAAATTGCTTGGCAATACTCTATCTTCGCGTGCAAGAACACTGCATTAAAAAGTGTATTGCCAGTTACATTACGCAATTTGAATGTTAGAGAATACTGTGGAAGGAGACCAGTTTGCTTTGATTTATAGATATTAGAGTATACGATACATACTACAACAAATTGTAGTTTTTTTTTTTGCAGTAGACATGTACAAGCAGACGAGCCGCCTGATGGTAAGCGATCACCGCGCCTATGGATACCCATAACACCAGGGGCATTACAAATACAATTCAGACTTTTTAAGTCTTTATTAGTAGAGAAGTTTTAAAATCTACATAATATTGCTTGATGTGTGATATAAATTCGACGTAGTAGTATTAATGTGAATCTAATATATAATATAATATATAAGTGTATTCTACGATGCCCAAGCCGCCTGCCAAGCGTGGGGATTATAGCGAACCCCCAAATAGGCCCTTAAGGCTTTGCCTGATGATGACGATGAACTGTGACTGTGACTTAACTGCTCTGATTAAAATTTCAGACAGCACTGAATCGGATAAAACTTGCGTTTGTTCCTACAAGCCAAGGTCGCATTACCTCATCACGTAAACCGTGGCTCGGTCACATACAACTCATTGTTTTGGGATATAAGCTGCAGTATTAACACATCAAAGAGTGACGTCAGTGAGCTACCTAATACCTATCTAAAGTAAGTTACAGTGTTGGTTTTGACTAGGTTTAGATTCTAACTAGATTAGACGTCGCTTTCTTGCGACTTCTAAATTTCTATTGATTATTATAATACTAGCTGTTACCCACGACTTTGTTCGCGTGGACAAATAAAAAAGTAGCCTATGTCCGTCTCCTACACTTAAGCTATATCTATGCAAAAATTCAGGTGGATCCGTCCAACTGTTAAGCCGTGACAACGCGACAAATACCGAGACAGAGAGACAGACAGAGTTACATTCGCATTCGCATAGTTAGGATAACTTAAAGTTTGATATTATTGCCTGCTAGTCTCAGGCCAACCAACTATTTATGTACAATTTTGATCCTCCAAAACTTGAAGTTCACCTTTTTATCCTACTTGTTCATTAAAGAGTCTATGTTTCACTACAAGACAATATGGGTGTCTTCAAATCTAGGATAAGACAAAATTTTGTTTTGCTTTGCTTTCCCGCGAATATGAATAGAGATGGTTTTAGCGCGCGCTAGTCAAGAAATCGGATAATTGGTAATACAAACTAAACTAGGAAATCGATCAAAATTCTTTGGTATGCTATCCTAAAAATTATTATTACCTCACTATTAAGAGTAATAATCACTTGATTATACACGAGAGATTCGGAAATTCTGTGTAAATCGAGTTCTTTTCAATATATATTTTTTCCGGTGCAAAGACTTGTTATCAGATTTTCCCTCTTATCTATACTAGACGGTAGTAAATGACCAAATCAATCACAGAAGTCTCCCTATTATATATATGGCCTTTTTTCAGTTTAGCTTCTTATAAAAGTCATGTTTATTTACTACAAACTTTATCTTACTACCAAAACTTTACTTACTAAAAAACTTACTAAAACTTTATCTACTACATTTGTTTTTTTATTTTATTTTATTTATTTACTGCTGTAAATGTTTACAAAAAGGTCTTAGAAAAAGATATAAAGACACCAATATCCAAAGCCAAAGTGCTGTCTCTCGGTACAGCGTCTGCACTGTACCAACTATTTCAGCAGTCTAGCTATAAGAAATAGTGGTAGAACTAGTAGGACTCGTAACTAATTACAGCACAAATTAAGATTTATTTATTTTTTGGAAGGCATCAATCAAGCCATAACGTATTTAATACGTACCAAATTTAGTTCACATTAGAGCCGGTAGAAAGGTTGAAACAAAAACACGCATCACTAGGCTGGAACCACAATTTGATCTGAGCAACAGAGGGGTGGTTTATATGAAAATTAACGCGTGACGTCAACTCCGAGGGTCGAAGGGAGTTTTATCGTTTTTCACGGCTCGAGCTACTATTAGGAAGGAAGTTGTGATAAACGTGTTATCTTATTCTTTCAACCGACAGGAACTTTTTAAAAGAAATATTCCGAGATAGAGAGTAAGAAAAGAGAGAGCAAAAGCTCGCTTAACCGAAGACTTGTGTCGTCATATCAAGAAGTCGATGCTGAATAATTTTAATTTAAAAAATAACGACTTCATCGGAACCATTTATTTCAATTTGCTTCTTCATAGTCGCTTAGGTATCATAATCGAGATTATATTGGCGCCGTTCGTGAAATACGTATCGTTGAGGAGTTCCGGTGGCCACCTGTGGTCTTCTTCATCAGTTCCACTTCGGCAAATGATATTTTCTGATTGCAGATGCTTGTATGGTTGATTAAAATACCAAAATCGCTATAATATGTATGTCTATAATATTTGAGGAGTTCCTAATTCCTCATGGACCCCATTATCAGAACTCGATTCTGATAAAAATGGGACCAATCTGGAAGTATCTCCTTTCAAATACTTAAAGATTTTCCAAATCGGTTTATATGTGACGGAATTCTTAGGTAACAAAAACAAAAAAATATCCAGCAGGCCTAGCACCGGCGCCGGGATAAAATTTTGTCCTCCATATTTATCCCGCGAGAACGAGACGGATGTATGCATATTCTAGGTTTGTCACGTTGACGCGGTGAAAAAACGGGTGGACATAACTTTATCCCGGCGCCCGTGCTAGGCCTGCAGGTCTAGCTACAGTATCATTGTGCAATTCTCATTCTCGTAGATGAGAAATTTTAGAAGAATAAATATAATTAAAAACGTTTTTGGGTTCTTGGGTTCTTTTCCAAACATCCCAATACATTCGCACTTTAGAGGATTGAAGTCAATAGTCGCGAACGAGGTTGTTTTGTTAAGGAAAAAAACGTACCGTCTGATTGATTTTGGTACTTTAGAGGCTTCTTCAGTTTCGAATCACTTGATCGATACACATTACAGACACTATCTATACCATAGATTTATATAGTACTTCGTAAGAACTGATTCAAGGGGACTTGTTTATTATGATGCCAGTGGTGCGCACCAGTGTGATACCAGTCGCACGCAGACCTCCTTGGTGAGCGATTGACGTACTTGCCAACAATGCGTCGAAGACTTAAAAAAAACGACGACGTAATTAGTAGATCGTCTTACTAGGACGCAAATGTTCGGGGGGCATACTACATAATTTTTTAATGCTATTGCGAGACGAGGAAGTCGATTGGGTAATGGTAAATGTCAGTTCAGTGCCAAAAAGAATGTTAAACTTCAACAGTTCAAAACCAAGTGCGGCAACGCACTGCGCTCGTCACTCTAATGCACAGTAAATTCACTACAAACTTCCTTCAGTCCGGAATACAGTAATGTTGTCAGATTACTGCTTGGCGTTTGAATAACTCGCAATGATGTGGCACTTCCCCAGGCAGACTGCAAGAGTCCATCCACTACTGTTGAGATCTTTGGTCTATCTACAGATTTACATATAGGTAAAAAGATAACATAAGGTCGTTTAGAACCTAAACGTATTTTAATAGTAATATTAGTATATTAGTAGTTTTTTTTTATAATCAGGCACAACGTGTTATTATAATTCTATACTATCACTGTAAGTAATGGATACCTTACGGTCTTCGAAGGTTTAATAGCTTCGACCGTGGCCTTGGATGCTAGCCAAGGGTCATTACCAACAGAACAGAAACCTCTAAATCAAAAGCGATAACTCGCCCTTCGGGTGAATTTATAATTTACTTATTTCAAATGTTGTGGCAAACGGCGAAACATTCAGGAATGTTCAAGTTCAAATATTTTTTTTTGTTTATTATTCATTACACAGTTACATTTTATTAAGTAGTATAATTATAGTAGTAGTAGTTTTTTTTTTAAATAGTTGTCGCATTAAGGTTGGTTGAGTATAAAGAGAGGTCTCTGTTGTCTTCGTCACAATAAAAAAAAAATATATTATAGCAAGCGTTTCTATCACACTGACGGTCCGCCTGATGGTAACCAAACTGTAGCCTTTGGATTCTTGCAACATTAACGGTGTTGTCGAAGCATTACATGCCCGGAGAGGTGTTTTAAGATATCCTTTTTAAAGTTCCGCGTGTTGGATCTCTGAGGAAAGATCTTTGGGAAAAAGAGACAGTTTACATAATTATGTGTAAGTATTGTTTATCACCACACACCGAATAGTTATAATCAGTGGTTAGTTTGTTCCTCTTTCACGCAGCAACAGACCAACGTATAGACCAGTTTAGTTTAAGTTTAATATAGGGGTCGGAAGGTGACATAGAATACTTTTTATCCCGGGATAATTTACGGTTCCTTCGGGATTTTTCGCGCGGGTAAAACCGCGGGGCGCAGCTAGTTAATAATAAAGAGAAAATTTTAAGAAAACGCATCAAGTTCTCGATTTTCATTACACTCGTCTATTATCATGAGACTTATCCCAGAATAATGAAACGCTTGTTAACTTTGACAACAGATTAATTCTAATACTGCCTTTGTATGGCACTAAGCAAATGACAAAGGCAGCAACAGACTTAATTTGGTGTCGAAGTTAACAAACGTTTCAGTATTCGGGGGTATATTAATGCATTCTAGAAATATACATAGCACCTATCTTTTCTTACATACATGTCTGTCTTACACGTTGATAAACAATTTTCTGTGTTTACCAACGGTTTACAGTTCTCAATCTACATCACATTTCCACACATTCACAAACACACATCACATTTCACATCACGTTTACCTTAATTACAAATGTTATTATTACATAATAATAATTGTGTTTGTATTAAACATAATTAATGTTTGTGTACTTTTAAACACAGAATTCTCCTTATTAAATAAGAACATTTTCAGAGGCATTTTGATTCTATTATTATTACGTTTATTATTATGAGACAATATAAAGCCATTCTAGAAGAAAAAACATAGATACCTACTTCCATACAGTCGTTCAACAGTTTACCGTGTTTACCAAAGGTTCAATTTAATGACTGTCAATATTGATGCGCGACGTAAACCTTACATGGATTGAAACATGAAGGGTAGAAAGGTGGAAGAGTTTATGATCGATGACCGTGGCATGCGACCTTCACAACTTTTTAACGTTCCAATAAAACTCAACCAAGCCCAAGAAATTAGATAGGTATGGCTTTACCTAGTTGGCTTTATCTACGCCCTGGCAGGTAGCTACTGAAAACAGCTTTACCTATGTGAATCATAGGTAAAGCGACCGGTAATCCTTTCACCCAACCTACTTTTTTTTTCAACTAGTTAAAGAGACAGACAAGACAGCCGACATGATGTTCGAGGTCTATCAGTGCCATTAGGGCACTGATAGACCTCGGCACAAATTCACTTGTAGAAGAAAATTACGAGTGTTCCTCATCATCATCAACCAGAAGACGTCCATTGCTGAACAGAGGCCAGGGGGGGATTGCCACTTTGGGATCACAGAACGGTCCCAGTATTTAGTGGTCGAATTGACGTTTTTTTTAAATTTAGCGACTTTTTGACCAACGCTCACGTTAATACTCCTCAAAAACGTATTCTTCTGAAAGACGTTAAAGCTTCTTTTTTTTGTTATACTTACTGTTTTAAGGTTTCGCGGTTGTTCACTACCGTAACCGCGGTTGCTAATCTTGGGAACTCAAAACTGAAACAAATCGCGGTAAATATTCCATGAGTAATATTTTAAATAGTCACCATAATTAGTAGGCCAATCGTGCGCTTCGTAACAAAATCTTCTCTACTTTTATATCGTGCGAGAATGAGATAAACAATAATAGAAACTGTATACATAATCGTAGCCGTATCTTGTTTTTGTACCATAAAAAGTGTATAGAAAATTTTGCCGCGGCGATCTACTGGTCTATCTCACTTCAAAAGAAGGTCCTGCGGACTTATCCTCTAACTTTGAAACGTTCGTGATTCTGATTGCGAGAGCTTGCCACCTCGCTCGTACCAACTTAGTCGCACAATGCGCGGTCCCGCTCGCGCAACTCTCGCTATCGCTTTCAGAGTTACGGGATAAGCCCACTGGTTTCGATTCCCAAACGGGCAGATGTTTAAATGATGAATTTAAAATTCTATTCTCGTTTTGGGTGTTGGTTGTGAGTGTGTCTTTGCGTGTACCACGGCATCCCTCGACACAGTTAAATTAAATTGAATTGTCATTTCGGAGTGAGTCTGAATTTGTACTATTGTTTATTCTGTGCCATAACAGTGATTATACGAGTCTACAAAACACACCTTCCAATTACAGCAGAGTGTACATCAAAAATGCAGGGTCATCTAAAATTTTATTATTACTATGCCAAAACATTATGCACGAAATATTATTATTATTATTTATTATTAGATCATTGACAGATGAAGGCCGCAAGCATGAGCAAACTATAAACGGAAATGGTATACGGAACTAATACGGCATATTTTTTATTGAATTCAACCACTGAATAATAAATTCCATTACAAAGAGGCAATCATCATTATGCTTAACCTGGACACATTTACATTTACAATCCAAATTTCATCCAAATCCGAATCCGATCTTTCGCCATTTCAGCGTGAAGAAATAACAAAATCACACAAAAAAAATCTCTCTGCTTCAGCCTTTTAAACATCGGTGCTGATATACCAGCCTACCCTCGAAAGGTAATTGAGCCATATCCACATGGCCCATAGCTGATTGGCGGATTGACATACGCCATCGAATTTCTTCTCCGGAAATTTGCAGGTTTCCTCACGATGTTTTCCTTCACCGAAAAGCTAGTATAGTATATCCGTCCGTAAGTTCTAAAGAACTCGTTGAAACGAGCCCGCCCGGGTTCGAACGCACGACCCCACGAATGTGAGGCGAGCGTGCTCCCACTGGGCTACCAAGGCTACCAACACTAACTTTCGCATTTATAATATTAGTATGATCAAAGGATCCAAAAAGCATGATTCAAGGTTTGTTTTGTTTATGACAATGGATTTCCAATACTTTTAAATAACGATGTTGGCCGTTCGGTTAGTGAAATTGTCCTGTAATTCAAAAATCTAGCAAACACTTCAATTTTAAAATTGTGTTGACAAAATATAACAGTAACAGTTCAGACATAAACATAAACTGATAGTGGTAGGGCTCTTCTGCAGAGTCCGTCTAGGGAAGTACCACACCTTTGTCAGTTATTCAGCCGTCAAGCAGTAGTGTGCAAACATTACTGTGTTCCGGATTGAAGGGCAATGTTTCCAGCGTAATTACTGGGCACACAGATTTAAAATCTAACATCTCAGGGTGACGAGCGCAGTGCATTGCCGCGCATGGTTTTGAACTGTTGAGGTTCAAAATTCTGGGTGGCACTGAACTGCTATGGGCAAGCGTGAAGCTTAACATCAGGTGAGCGACTTGCTCGTCTCGTCACCAAATAACATTTAAAAAAATAGAAAAACAAAAACAAGTTCTTTGATATTTACTTATCGACTTCCTTTAATTTTAACGAACGATTGAAGAAGCAAGCCATCAATTAACTTTCTTTCAGTACTTTGGCGTTAGATTAGACTACCGAGCGCGCCGAAGCGTGGCGGACGAGTAACTAAAGTAATGAATTAAATGTATATTATGCTTTCTGAAAACTGTGATCGATAAACATTCCTAGCATGTTTATAGTACCTATGGCACAAGGCTATTTGGCCTAAAGCCTAGTTCGGGCTGTGTTTTTCTCTCTTATGTTTTGGCTCCACACGTTGTGCTTTTAGCCAGTGTCAAGTATTGTAATATTTCAAGTAGAGTTAAATATTTCACAAATAAAATAAGTATCAGTCATAGTCTAAATCAAGCAAAGTAAGACAAGTCCACGTCATGCCCCAGTAAAGTGGTGGAGACTTTACTAGAGGTTTCTTTGGAGTTTTGGAAACAACACGAAGAGTCACGTTTCACAACATTATACTATTCACCAACACTTGTGCATGTTCACGAACACTTAATGAAAGAAAAAACGACAATTTTTAAACATTAACTCTCGAAATAACACAAGTTTTGGAAAATAATACAATGACGCGACATGGCGTCTTCACGTTCCCGCCAAAAAATTCTCGGGCTGTGTTAGTAACTAACCGAGTAACGCATTAATTAGTTACTGAAGTATCGCTTACCTAGGTACTCGTCTTTATTGTTCGGACATATTTGTATCTAATGAGTAGCCTTGTGGCTCAGTGGGTGGATTTTCGCCTTCTGAGCTGTAGGGTGTAGGTTCGATTAAGACAAACATTTTTGTGATGAACATGGATGTTTGTATTCTTTTACTGGGTGTTTCTATGTAAGTATTGACAGAAAAAAAAGTTTTTATGTATACTATCACTTAACTGGTTCCCATAGTACAAGCTTGCTTAGTTTGGGGCTAGATGGCGCTGTGTCTGGAAGAAATCGCTTTAGGTGATAAGGCCGCCCATTATACAACCGTATTCTTTAATATTATTGTTCATTCTTTAAGTTAAATTGTCTCTTTGGTGTATTGTATTGTAAAATCAGATAACTAAATAAAGTTATATTGTAAATAAATAAAGTTATATTGTATTGTAAAATCGGATAACGCATCTTTATACGGCCATTGGTACTCTTTTTTTCTATTTCTCTATGCCATTAGTGAGGTGGCGAGGTTATTCAGCTACTTTTAAAGTAAAAGTTCAAAGCACTATAAGTCATCAATTCATACCGCGACATTGCATTGGTTATTGTTGCCGCAGCGAGTTGCATGACCTACCCTGCATGACCCTATCCGATTAAAGATCTCTCAACATCGACCTGCCAAAACGGGAACAAAATGAAGTGCTTACATAGGCAAGATGTAATAAGCAAGTAACATAGTGACAGTTAATTGTTGTCAATATAAAGAAACTTAAAAAGATTGCCTAGTACACAATCTTTAATTATAAGATTAAACTAAGCATGATTGTAGATTTTTTGTAATACTCATAGTAATAAACAGTTTAAATTTAAATGTATGTTTAAAGAAAGCCATTAATCACGGTCGCGCATTTGAAAAATGTATCGTTTCGCGTCGACAGGTTTTTCAGAATCGGGGTTTATTTGACTAGCCTTGTGGCTCAGTGGTTGGATTTCCGCCTTCTGATCTATAGGTTGTGGGTTCGATTCCCACCCAGGACGAACATTTTTGTGATGAACATGGATGTTTGTTCTTTGTATGGGTGTTTCTACGTATGTATCTACAAAAAAAAAAGTATTTATGTACTTATTCTAACAGTTATCTGGTTCCCATAATACAACCTTGCTTAGTTTGGGGCTAGATGGCGCTGTGTGAAAAACGTCCACCAATATTTATTAATTTTATTTGAAAATCGTTGTCACAGTAATGTTTTTTCAATAGTTTTAAAGATCTTTGGATGCGGTGTTTTGTTACATTTTAGTGTTGCCAGACTGTCAAATGTCAAATGATCATGAAGATTAATTTTAATAGTTCTATCCACGAAGTTCAACGTTCGTAATTTTGCTGTGTTTTAATTTGTGTTAATGTTAATGTTGTAATTTTGTTTTTAAGCTTATTTTATTGTAACTTAGATTTGATATGGATTAGAATGTGCTGTGAGCCCTTTTCAGCGTCAGGCTAGTTTATCGAGTCGAGTTTATACTGGGTGTTCGGCTAGACGACGTAACAAATCAGTTTCATCGTTGTGGGTGAATGACATTTTTCTATGGTACTTTTTTGTTTTTGTCCATTTCAGATTTAATTTTCATACCATATTAAAAGTTGTATGCTCGGGGTTTCTCTGCGAGATCGAATCAGAAATGAGGAGATCCGTAGACGAACGAAAGTCACTGACATAGCCCAGAGGGTCACCCTGAGATGTTAGATGTTAAATCTCTGTATGCCCAGTAATTACGCTGGAAACATTGCCCTTCAATCCGGAACACAGAAATGCTTTCACACTCCTGCTTGGCGGTGGAATAACTGGCAAAGGCAATAATTAAAACATTTTTTTTTTAACCGACTACCCAAGGAGGAGGGTAATGTTTTTGGGGTGTAAGTAAGTAAGTATGCTTGTGTCCTCCTGTAGCCTAAACGGCTTGACCGATTTTGATTAGTGAGGGGTCGCTGGATACCTCTTTACTTACGGAGTGACAAGGCTATTGTTTTCAGTCAGATGTTTTGTTTTTCATGTAATCATATTACTTGTTTTATATTCCTGTTGATTTATAATACGGGTTAGAGAAGTAATATTCATAATTTACCGTTTTTTCTGTTATGCCATTGGTGGCAAACAAGCAGAAGGGCCGCCTGATGGTAAGCGATCACCGTCGCCTATGCATGCCTGTAACACCAGGGGCATCACAGATACGTTGCCGACCTTTAAAGTCTCTATTAACAGCCCTTTTGAAGAACCCCATGTTGTAGTTACTCGGAAATACCGCAGGTGGAAGCTCATTCCACGATTTGCATTCAATTTCGTTCTAACTTTCAGCCATATACCCCCGAATACTGAAACGTTTGTTAACTTTGACAACAGATTAATTCTAATACTGCCTTTGTCTGGCACTAAGCAAATGACAAAGGCAGCAATATACTTAATCTGTCGTCAAAGTTAACAAACGTTTCAGTATTCGGCGGTAATTCACTAAATTGTATTAGTGTAGTTCATATCCTTGAAAGCTAACATAATTATGAAGAATTCACACGCGCGCATTCCTTTAATCAATTGTTTCGAACAATCAACGCATTGTTGTTGTAACCGTTTCAAATCAAGTAGTAAATTAAAATTGATTATATTTTTTTAATCTTTAAAACGAATGTGTGCTTTTGTGCGTTCGATGACAGGAAGTTGATTAGACTGTGTATCATGAGTCATGACTTAGTAAACATCAGAAATGGTTATTAAAGTACATAGTTTGAATTTCCATATAGTTACCAATATTTATTCTCTGTAAAAACAGTAGTTTACCAAAAACGCATACGGGTATTGATGAATAGTATAATGCCGTAAAGCGTGACTTTTTGTGTTGTTTCTAAAACCGTTTAGAAACCTCTAGAAAAGTCTCCACCACTTTACTGGAGCATGATTTGGACTTTACCGTGACTAAGATTTGATTTAATTGGTGACGATGAAGGTGGCGATGGTCATCGCATGTTATTCTGCTCACGCCAGCATACTTGCACCATGCGAGCGAGCGGGATAGCAAACGATTACCATCACCAGAATTACACAATAAGGCCATGGGGCGCTAGTCCCGGCTTTTCGCTACAGCACATTGCGACCGAATTCGGTCGCTATGACGCAAAAATTCGACAACGAACACGAATTGTTAACGAAAAAACGCAAACATAGCGTTGAATTTTGAACGCAAAACATAGCGTTGAAATTTGAACGCAAAACATAGCGTTGATATTTGAACGCAAAACATAGCGTTTAATTTTGAACGCAAAATTCAACACTATGTTTGCGTTTTTTCGTTTACAATTCGTGTTCGTTGTCGAATTTTTGCGTCATAGCGACCGAATTCGGTCGCAAAGTGCTGTAGCGAAAAATCGAGACTAGCGCCTCTGATCAACTCTGTTTTATCAAGAACAACATGGTCAAAAAAAAACTCGCGCGTTTGTCAAAAAGAGCGCGAAAAGTATCTATTTAGCCCTTTAAATTAGTAGTTTAGGTCGTTATAGAAAATCTCTTCTATAATTATTCATGCATTATGTTGACAGAATATGCTTGCTTGTAACGCTGTCACAACAGCATAATCAGTGTAACATAACACCGACCGCCGCAATCTAACCAAATCATGTTTTACGTAAAGCGTACTTTTTGAAAATTCTCACTCAGTGACTGTGTTCTTAAATGTGTGCGTGTGTGTAAATGCAAAACAACAACTATGAGTATGCCAACTATGCAAGAGAAACAACTATGGACGCGACTGATGGCCTTAAGATTTACTTAGTTTTATAATAGTAAATATGTTTAGTTATTTAGTTGGCATAGTTATATAAAGATGAGTGTAATTTGTGTGTTATTCCACTTTGCAGACATGAGCATTGTGAGCATAGCTGCATAGTAAACGATCAACTTCTAGGGATTCATTGCAGCCTCAACGAATGCAACGCGAGAGGAAACCATAACGCATAACGCATAATAGCGTATGAACCACGCTTTCATATTGAGATCTCAAAGATAACAAAGAATTCTAAATGCCCGAAAAAGGTCTATAATAAAGAAGCGATAAGGTATTATTCTATCCTAACTAATATTATGATTCAGAGGAATATAGACGCAGTCGTATCAGGAACAATAAACCTTCGAGGTATGAAAATGAATACGTTTGTCTCGAGGAAAAAAACTTCGCTTGCGAGATTCAGAACCCTAGAGGTTTCTGAATCATTACAACTGTCAGTCCATATAAAACGTCAAAAATGCACAAAAATGGTTCAACGCCATCTAGTGAACTATAGGAAGTAGCTTTGTCTGGATGTTTGTAGCGTTAAACAGCTAAACGACTGAACGGGTCTTAATAGAATTTTATAACTGTACTGTATCACAAAGCCGGACATAGCATACTTTTTTTTTGTCCACGAACGAAGTCGCGGGTAACTACTAAAACTATACTACTAACTAACCAACTAACTAGAGCTAGTTATAAATAAAATAAACTTCAGCTAACATTTAGAATTTCTAGTCCTTTGTTGAAACGGGGCATAGAAAACAACACTCTTATCAGATGTACGACTGAGTATGAGAATCTGAAATATTTATTGGCCATAAATACCATTGAACAGGCACTTCAATTACCACAAAGTACATTAGCAGTCTTGATTAGCTGTAATATAATATTTACGTTTGTTTCCATAGTGATATAAGATATATAAGTCTAGAGAGATCGTGAACGGTATCTGCGTCGCACTGCAGCGTGCATATACGTTTGGGAATGTGCATGTGCGTGTTTAACCCCCGAATACTGAAACGTTTGTTAACTTTGACGACGGGTGAAGTCTATTGCTGCCTTTGTCATTTGCTTAGTGCCAGACAAAGGCGGCATTAGAATTCATCTGTTGTCAAAGTTAACAAACGTTTCAGTATTCGGGGGTGAGAGTTTCGGGAGCGCGTGAAGCGTCACGTCCGCTCGCTAGCGCGGATCGCACATTAATGTTTTCACAATGGTGCGTAGCATGCATGTTTGTACACACCATGAAGTCGAACCATTTGAAATGTTCACTAGCCCATCCTTAATAAGTAATATCTTATATGTGAATGGTTTGTTTCTATGCTAGACAAAGTAACGTAATAACATAAATAACCCAATTTCATCAATACCAATCACTATCAACGTCAGTTACTGTCCACACCAGTTTAAATGGCCGAGATAAATTACTCTGTTATGTGCTGGCATTGGCATTCGAGACTCGTTAACAATTATGTCATACGTTGAGTCTAATATTGATCGCCTGGAGCCCATACGCTCTTACATTATTCTCACCATTCGTTTAAAACGCAACGAACGCAACACTCAGAACGAAACAAGGACGACGAAGGTAACGCGTGCACACGGTGTTATATTGAACCAAGTGGTATTAGATCGCCTGTCCGTTACATAAGCAGTACCACCTAGAACATCAAAAAGGATTCTTTTTTAATTTTTAAAGTCATTTCGTAAATTGTAATTTTCAATTAATGCTTCTTAACTACATACCTGTTTTTTAATAAAATCACTTTTTTCACCCATACAACATTTATGATCATTCTCAATATGGCGCGCATTCTCAGAAAAAAAGTTACTACATTTAATTTTTACGTTTTAAGGCGAGTCACCGAGGCTAAGTGGAGAAAAATGGTTTACTAGATCAATTTTTTTAGGTATTTACTATCAAATAACGGTCTTACAAAAAATATACTATACACCTAAAGATATTGTCTAAAGAATGTACTAATTGGTTATACACAACAGGATGTATTTTACTCAAACATATAAATCCTGAAAACAGGCTAAAGTAAAGTCTAAAACGAATTCTTTATCAATAAAATGTCTAATTATGCACATAATTTTTAAATGGAAATATTTCTCTTTTAGTACTGCAGAGCACCTACTAAACTTTGGTTTCCAACTGAAGTCCTATATAATTATTACATTAAAATGTATCCCAGAATTTGATTTCATCTTGCGGTTTCGTATCACGCCGCGCCGCCCGTAGCGGGCCCCCTCCGGTGACTCGCCTTAAGGTGCTTCGTTTGAGTCCGCTAGGTAGGTAGGCGCCAAGAGATGGCGCTGTCGTTGAAAACTCAATTGAGGTAATCTGCCCCAGTTTTAATTCACTTTGCGACCTCTTACTATTGTTATAAACACATCTCAAAAATAATAGAGCCCATTAATAGCTGCACTCGACTGAAAATTCAAATAATGTTCAACGCCTGTATGCACGCATGAACATTACGCACACATGCGAATTCAAAACGGTTACAAGCAAATACGAAATTTCGTTGCTCTGTATATCGTCTCGGTGGCCGAAGTCATCAGTTTGATTAGGTCGCGCTCGTGAGGTTCTGGGTTCGAACCCCTAAAATTAGGTAGTATTATTTTTTATAATTTAATTTCGAGAATACTATTTATTTTAATTTTTGCTGTGGGTTTCTTGACAAACTTATTCAAAATTAGTAACGAAACTTATAAAAGTATATATCTACTAATAAACCTAATATTGTCGCACAAATATTTAAAACGCGAAAGTTCGTGTGTAAGTGTCTAAGCATGTAAGTTTTTTTTTTTGTTATTTGGTGACGAGACGAGCAAGTTACTCAGCTGATGTTAAGCTTCACGCTTGCTCATAACAGTTCAGTGCCACCCAGAATTTTGAACCTCAACAGTTCAAAACCATGCGCGGCAATGCACTGCGCTCATTACTCTGAGATATTAGATGTTAAATCTCTGTGCCCAATAATTACGCTGGAAACATTGCCCTTCAATCCGGAACACAGTGATGTTTTGCACACTACTGCTTGACGATTGAATAACTGGGTCCCTGGAATAACCCCATATCGGGGGTTCTAAAGGCACCGAGTCTGGTACCTTCCGAACAAATTTTCCACTTTTTTTCGTTTTTTTTCAAATTAATTTCGAATTTTACATACCTAATACCTAATGAAATGAACCTAATGAAATATGCAATACCCAAAAATGTTGTGTTTTCCGCGTCGATAGACATTATTCTGCGACTAAAAATATGGATTTTAGACCCGGGTTAGATTAATTTAGTCCATAGTAGGTACTGTTGTTTGTTATTTGTTATTTTGTGTGAACACAACACACAAAACTAACTTATAGGTAGGTATGTAGGTAGGTAGGTTGGTTGCTTGGTTGGTGGCTAGGTAGGTATTATTAGTATAATGTGCATATTTTGATCGCGCAGCACGAAATATTCAAGATTTTCATATACCTCTATCTACCACCTTACCACCTACCTATATAGGTACCTATACCTATATAGGCACCTTTTACAAAAAAATCTATTATTTCACTAAGAAGGAAGTTTTTCAGATTTTTTTCAATATTTTTCCCGGGATCAGTGAGCGTGCGCGCAACGAGATCATAAATAAAAATGCAAAAACCACATTCATCATCATTATTGAGGTGAATTTTTTTCCAGAAATTTTGCATTATTTTTCCTGGCAGCACTGATGGAGCGCGCACCGAGCCCCATACTCAGAAATGCCGAATTCCAACAAATTTTAGATATGGGGTTATTACTTAGTCACACCAAAATGCGAAAGTTTGTGTGTATGTAAGTAGGTATGTTAGTATGTAAGTGTGTTTGTTCCCGTTCAAATCTGTAACAGCTGCATGGATTTTAATGTAATTTGGTATGGAGGTAGCCAAATTTAGGTATGGTAGCCTCCATTCCAAATTTCATCCAAATCCGTTCAGCCGTTACAGAGTTTATACCGCGGGTGAAACCGCGGGGCGCATCTAGTATCCTATAAATTTTGAAAGTAGCTCTGTCTTTCTGTTTGTTATCTGTTCACGATAAAACGGCTGGACCGACCTTTACGAATTTTGGCAAAGGTATTCTAGTAAAATAAAATATTTTTTAATTTAATCATTTTATGTATTTTTTAAGAAATCTCGTTACGTTAGGGAGAAGGCTGATGATGATGATGGAAAATTTTAAATCTATGACCGCAAATGTAAAACGCAGTCGGACGGGTAGAAATCCCCCCATTGCTATGAAAATGGGTAAGAAATCTCGGTACGATAGGGAACAGGCGGATGATGATGATAATGATCCTTAAAATCTATGACCGATAAACGACGAAGGTCTGTGACGAAGGTCACAGTTGGACGGGTACCAATCCCCCCATCGCCATGAAAATGGGTAAGAAATCTCGGTACGATAGGGAACAGGCTAATGATGATGATGATGATATTTAAATCTGTGACCACAAATGAAAATCGCAGTTGGACGGGTAGAAATCCCCCCCATCGCCATGAAAATGGGCAAGAAATCTCTGTACGCTATCAACAGGCTGATGATGATGATGAATTTTAAATCTATGACCGAAAATTAAAATCGCAGTTGGACGGGTAGAAATCCCCCATCGCCATGAAAATGGGCAAGAAATCTCTGTACGTTATCAACAGCCTGATGATGATGATGATGAATTTTAAATCTATGACCGCAAATGAAAATCGCAGCTGGACGGGTAGAAATCTCCCCATTGCTATGAAAAATGGGTAAGAAATCTCGGTACGATATGGAACAGGCTGATGATGATGATGATGAATTTTAAATCTATGACCGAATCACATGCGAATTCAAAACGGTTACAAGCAAATACGAAATTGAGTACCCGATTTTCGGCGTTCCACCTATCAGATCGACTGGCCGAGCGGTCGAGTGGACGGATTTTCATTATGCTTCGTTTTGTAGTGTGTCAATGAGACGAAGGATCAATCCTCATTTGAAAATAACTGTTTTTGGAGATTTTTGTTCTTTTTGTGCTATTTTTTTACAAAATAAGTTATCAAACAACACAACAAACACCACACACAAAACTAACTAACTAATAGGTAGGTAGGTAGGTAGGTAGGTAGGTTGGTTGGTTGGTTTGTTGGTAGGTAGGTAAGTATTATTAGTATTATGCACATATTTCAATCGCGCAGCACGAAATATCCAATATTTTCATATACCTCTATCTACCACCTTACCACCTACCTATATAGGTACCTATACCTATATAGGCACCTTTTACAAAAAATCTATTATTTCACTAAGAAGGAAGTTTTTCAGAATTTTTTCAATATTTTTCCCGGGATCAGTGAGCGTGCGCGCAACGAGATCATACATAAAAATGCAAAAACCACATTCATCATCATTATTGAGGTGAATTTTTTTTCCCGTAATTTTGCATTATTTTTCCTGGCACTGATGGAGCTCGCACCGAGCCCCATACTCAGAAATGCCGAATTCCAACAAATTTTAGATATGGGGTTATTAGTTAGTCACACCAAAAATAAATATTATAAAGAGGAAAGATTTGATTGTTTGTTTGTTTGCATTGAATAGGCTCCGAAACTACTGAACCGATTTGAAAAATTCTTTCACTGTTGGGAAGCTTTTTAGCTTTCTTTATATATTTTTTTTTTTTGTAACTTGACGCAAATAGAAGGGTTTTGTGTGTGTATTATAATTTTTATTTTTTTGTTATATACCCGTGCGAAGCCGGTGCGGGCTGTAAAGGATTCAAACAGACAGACGGACAGACAGACAGACAGACGGACATGACAAACTTATAAGGGTTCCTTGTAGTACTACGGAACCCTGAAAATTTATAAATGGTTACCTATGTCAAAGTCCTCAAAATATAAGAATAGGGGTTCATTTTTATACATATAAACTAGTATTTCGCGAGGCTGCACGGGCCGCGTGCGGGCCCGCGGGGCGGTCCTGCAGTTGGGTATGGCTGGATCGTTTAGGTCGACTTGTAAAGTTAAAAAAAAAGGAGGAGCATGATGAAAACGGGTAAGAAACCTCCATACGGTAGCAATTTGGCTAATGATGATGATGATTATGGTTAAAATCTATGACCGATAATGAACGTCGCAGTTTGACGGGTAGAAATCCCCCCATCGCCATGAAAATGGGCAAGAAGTCTCGAATTATATTTTTTATTTATAAATTAGGTAGGTAGGCACTTACGAAACACCTGCGCCATGATAATATTTCAGCCGAGCACGAACACGTTTCGTGCTCTTTTTTTGGCCAGAATATTGATGGCGTCTATAGCGCAACGATGATGTCTGCTGCATTCTATTATAATTATGTACGTTATTATTAGGTTACTAGCAGCCCGCCCCGGCTTCGCACGGGTATTTAACAAAAAAATAAAAATTATAATACACACACGAAAACCCTTCTATTTGCGTCAAGTTACAAAAAAAATAATATATAAAGAAAGCTGAAAAGCTACCCAACAGCGAAATAATTTTTCAAATCCGTTCAGTAGTTTCGGAGCCTATTCAATGCAAATAAACAAACAAACAAAGAATCAAATCTTTCCTCTTTATAATATTGGTATAGATAGATTATTCTATCATCATCAATAGTTGTCGCAACGCACGCGATGTAAAGGATATTTTAGGTATTTTTTTTTACATCTTGGGTTACATTAAATGAGTTTTAGTAAGGATCCCAAATTTTTAAAAAATATAATATAATATAGTATAGGGATAGTGTAGCTTCCCAACAGTGAAAGAATTTTTGAAATCGGTTCAGTAGTTTCGGAGCCTATTCAATGCAAACAAACAAACAATCAAATTTTTCCTCTTTATTATTCTATTACTATTTATTATTACTATTCTTTCATCATCAATAGTTTTCGCAGTGCACGCGAAATACATCATCTTGGTTTACATTATTGGAGTTTTAGTAAGGATCCCTAATTTTTTTGAAAATATAATATAACCTATGTCACCCGGGGATAGTGAAGCTTCCCAACAGCGAAAGAATTTTTCAAATCGGTTCAGTAGTTTCGGAGCCTATTCAATGCAAACAAACAAACAATGAAATAAATAAACAATCAAATCTTTCCTCTTTATAATATTGGTATAGATAGATTAGGTAACCAAATCAAACACTGCACTGCACACCGATACCGAATCTCGCAACGTCGCAATTATCGAAGGCCGCGCGCGGACTAAGCCGCGAGGCAAGGATACCTAGTTTCGCTCACACACGCTCCGACAAGCTGGCAACGTCGCGTAAACCGCGTGACGCGCGCGCGGCACAACCAGTGTACACGATTTTTGCAAGACGCACGCACACATCAATATTTCACGCACACCATGATCGCATGATTCGCAAGTAAAGAACACACCACTACATTCGTAAAATTTGTCGTAATTATTGGGTTGAAAAATGGTATTTCCTAGCCATGAACATTTTAAATTATAGACTTTGCGATACTTAGAGGCCAAATTAGACCTATGTTAAGTCATGCCCAGTTCAAAATCGTAGTAGGACGCCTAAAAAGGCATCGACAGTGGTTTCGCCAAATTATGGTGGGGCAATTCGAGCCCCTAAGAAAAGGAGTGGACTGTATTTTTTGGTTGAAAGTGGTGCATGCAAAACAGAGTAAAGATGGAGAAGGAAAGAGATAGGAACAGCACTCACTTGTATTGTCCTTTGTCTGCTTTCCCCAGGGAAATCCGGTAAGGCGTGCGTCGCCTTCGGTACGCACACGACACTTTTTGGTAATCCTGCTTCACAACCACAAACGTATGACGAAACTGAGTTACTTTTATGTGCTAGACCGCAATGGTCGGCTATATTATTCAAAATCACCTTAATATCAGCGTATTTTAATTAATAACAAATGAGTGTATCACGCGCGGCGCGGTGGTCGACGTCACACTAGTTTTTTCCAAGGCATCGCGCTAGATACCCACTTATTTCAATGTAGGCATAGATGTCCCACGGCTGTTCAGTGCTGTTTAAGGGTAGTAGGAAAAAATATGGAATATGTACCAAATAATAAAATTAATTACAATAATCATGATCTGGCGTAACCATCCACCCACTCTTAAAGGGTCACCTTTAAAGAAAACAACCATAAGGTAAAAAGTTACTCCATTAATAGGAGAAAGAGCAACGCTCAGTGCGTATGAATAACTAAATAAAAATCCGTAAAACGGCATGGAAAATATAACAAGTAAAGCATAATAATATGACATAACATAATATGATAAGTACATAAGTACATATATGGACTTATATGTAAACTTAATGTATACTGCGAAGCGATATTTTTTTTTTTCACTACTGCGAAGGAAGAGGGCATAACCGAACGACTGGACGGAGATAAGTTCTCCCGGCGAGTCTCACAGTCGCTACGCGTATAACACCATCCTTGGAAGGATGCACTTTCTCTACAATTGCTAAAGGCCAGGCTAGAGGCGGTACGTTGTCGTTGATTACTACCACGACAGTCCCTGAAGTGATTGGTGTGGAGGGGGTATTCCATTTTTGTCTAACCTGCAAGCCGTGTAGATATTCCATCCTCCAGCGGTTCCAGAAAGATTGGACCAAATTGTCCAATAACGCGTGCCTATGAAGCAAACTGACATTGTCAGAGCTTACATCAGGCGCGGGCAATGATAGTAGAGGCGCAGTGTGTAAAAAATGACTCGGCGTAAGAGCCAAAGGCTCTGCGGGGTCAGAGCTTAGTACTGTCAGCGGGCGGGAATTCAATAAACACTCTACCTGCGTGAGAACAGTACAAAGCTCCTCGTACGAAAGGAGTTGCTGTCCGATGACGCGGAACAGAATCGATTTCGTAACCTTAATCATACTCTCCCAACAATTACCAAAATGGGGGGCATTAGGGCAAATTGGTTTTAAGGTTATGCGACTCTCAGCGCACTCTATCTCCAGTTTCGGGTTATATTCATCCCTAAGAAACTTATAGAGATCGCGTAGATACGAAGCAGTGCCCTGAAAGTTCGTAGCATTGTCGCTATGAAGGACTTTAACAGGTCCTCGTCTAGAGATAAATCTTTTGAAAGCAGCCAAGAAGCTGGGCGTACTCAATGACGTAGCAACTTCAAGATGGCAACTTCTAGTGGTCATACACGTAAAGCACACTATATATGCCTTTTCGCTACGTACACCACGACGACGCACAGGAGTATAGGCTATGGGGCCTCCGTAGTCGCAGCCCGTTTCCGTGAAGGCTTTAACAGCTGGACGTGTACGTATGTCAGGCAAGTTAGCCATAAGGGGGTAAGTCGGACGCGGCTTAAGACGAAAACAAGTATTGCACTTGTGTATTCGTTGTCTCACAAGGCGACGTGCCGACAAGATCCAAAATTTTTGTCGAAGCAACGACATTAATGTTTCAGGTCCAGCATGTAAGTGTTTTACATGATAATAGTAAATAATCGTGTTCACTACATGATCATTGCGCGGCAGAATAACTGGATGCATTTGTGCATATCTCAGCGCCGAATTGACAAGGCGACCGCCTACGCGGATCAGGCCATTGTCAATGAAGGGCCTCAAACGATTGAAAGCCGGAGAACAAATCCTATTGTTCTGAATATTCTTATATTCTTCTGCAAAGTGCTGACTTTGCAGAGCGCAAAGCATTTTATTTTCTGCAAAGTCTAAGTCCTCGGCAGTTACTGCAGTAGTAGGGCTGCGGCAAGGTAGCAATTTTGCGAATTTAGAGACGTACGCAATTATACGCAATAATTTGCTCCACGATGAAGTGCGGAGAGCGAGATCATATAAAGCGCATTGCTTTACAGGCGTGCACACAGTGTGCGTTAAAACCTTTTGTTCCGGTATGTCGGGAATAGGCTGCCCGTCTAGGCTCTTAAGAGGCCACTGAGACGGATGTAACAACGCCCAAGGAGGTCCATAGAGCCATAGAGGGTGTGTGATGAGTTTCTCGGGAGTCACACCTCGGGACAAAATGTCCGCACTATTCTCAACACCGGGACAGTGGAAAAAGCTGTCAGGAGAAATGTTTTCCGTTATTTGTACGACTCGGTTTGCGACAAAAGTTTGCCATCTATGCGGCGAGCTTTTAATCCAATACAATGCAACCTTGGAATCAATGAAAGCATATGTCTTAATATTTAAGCGGTCGGCGTAATTGTCTTGGACTGTACGAAGCAGCTTTGATAGTAAGAGTGCTCCACACAGTTCAAGACGCGCGATCGACATTGGTTTAGTAGGCGCAACTTTACTTTTGGCACATACAAGGCGTACGGTGTTACCGGCGGCGGAGCTGACATGTAAGTATACGACTGCGCCGTAAGCATTAAGACTGGCATCGGACAAACCCAGGAGGGTGACGTCACAGTCTTCAGATACGCCCACATGACGTGGTATGCGAAATTTATTAAGTGCCGGTAACTCGGCGCAGAACTGCTTCCACATCTTAATGATGTGTGCCGGTGGGACTTCATCCCATGATAAATGTAATTGCCAAAGAGACTTTATTAGAATCTTTGCGTACACAATTGTGGGTGCTACAAAACCCATTATGTCCCAAAGTCGGGCGACGGTAGACAATATTGTGCGCTTTGTACAAATCTCGTCGCTCGGCGGAGAAATTTTAAAATAAAATGTATCATCTTCAGTAGACCAATGGAGGCCTAATATTTTATTTGTCGATTTATCAAACTCCACTTCAGTAGGGAGTTTATGAGTGGCGGGAATATTTTCTAATACCGCGCGGGAATTGCTATTCCATTTCACAAGATCCCACTGAGCGCATTTGAATAGATCAATCAGCTGATGAGACGCGGCGACGGCCTCACGCTCATTAGGGAGCGAGAAAGCCACATCGTCCATATAGAGTGAAGGTAGTACAATACTACTAGCGAGTGGGTATTTCGCGCCATCGTCCTGCACAAGTTGAGTTACCGTGCGCAGTGCATGGTATGGACTCGACGATAGGCCGAAACACACGCAATTGAACTGATACAGCACGAGAGGGTCCTGTGGTCTGAATCGGTATAAGAAACATTGATAACGGCGATCAGCTTCGCGCATTACAATTTGAAGAAATTGCTGACGACAATCCGCGGTCATAGCAACCACATGTAGGCGAAAATTTAAAATAATTTTAAATAAATCACCCTGTAGGTTCGGACCTGCATGTAGGATGTCGTTTAGTGACCGCCCGGAAGTGGAACGGCTACTAGCGTCCAATACTATGCGAAGCTTCGTCGACGCTTTATCTTCGCGAACGACTCCGTGATGGGGAATGACATAGATTGGCGCAGGGTCCTGTTGATCGTATGGTGGCGCAGGAGATACGTAATCTTTTGTCAGATAGTCTCTAATGACGTCATCATATGCCGATCTCAATTTGGGCGAAGCTTCAAGCTTTCGTTCGAGACACATGAAACGTTTCCGAGCTGCGTCTGTAGAATTCCCTAAGCTATATGGATCGTCCTTGAATGGCAGGCCGACAACGTATCTGCCACTAACTGGATCGCGTGTTGTAGTCGACGCATAAAAATCTTCGCATTCAGCATGCATTGGATGTTGAACGGGGGCGGAAGGAAGCTCTTCCAGTTCCCAGAAACGCCTGACTAACGAGTCAATAGCGGTAGGCTCTTGAACGAGGCAACATGTCAAGGCCGCATTAATATTTATTGTGGGTATGGTGGGTGCTGACCCTAACAGGACGTAACCCAAAACCGTGCGCAGTGCAACTGGAATTGACTCCTCGCGAGAAGCATTGACGTCGGGTAATAATAAATGCGGAAATAGGGAAGCTCCAATTAATGCATCAATTTCAGCAGGTACGCCAAAGCTTGCGTCCGCTAGGGGTAGACCCTTCAGGTGTGATAGGCCAGACGTATCTACCACAGCTGTAGGTAACAAGTCCGTTACTTTTTCGACCACGAGTGGCGAAATATCAAAGTTTATGTTGTCGTCAAATCGAGAATAAAATTTTAGACTAATCGAATTTGTTGGGAATACCTTCTCCGAACCACCAAAACCTCTAATAATAGTACGTTCCGTGTTCAGTAGTCGTATACCTAATCGATCGCAACATTCCTTTGTGATAAAGTGGCTTTGAGATCCCGAATCTAAAAGCGCGCGAATAATATGACGTTTGCCATCAGAGTCGTATATAGCAATTTGAGCGGTCGATAGTAAAATTGTATTATTCGCATTTTCTTTACGAAGGGGCAAGCAAGTATCTTCGTTCGTCGTGCACAATGCTACATCCGAACGCGCGAACTCAATCGGGTTTGTCACAACAGATGTTTTGCATGAGTCATTCATGTCCTGCGTCGGCGGCGATAAGACGTGTACAGCGCGCTCCGCCGGTGCCTGACCAGCTCCTCTTGGTAACGGCGCACGGCTAGTATGTTCCGTACGCACGAAATGCAATTTACCATGATGTGCCCTTGCGCATACTTTGCAACTAGGCTTTACTGGGCAATTTGAAACCTTATGATTGAACGCTAAACAATTTACACACGCACTGTTATCTTTCACGCATTTATAACGTTCTTGAGGACTTGTCATGTTATTAAATTCAGAGCACTTATATAAGTGAGTATGCGTCACATTGGCGCATAAACATTTAAAGGCAGTCGGTGCAGACTTATCAATCGTGCTTACATAAGCCTGATATTTAGGTATTTTAGACGTGGTGCCAGTATTAGGCTTTTTATTATTATTAATTGAACGAGTGTTCGAAACACACGTAGTTCGTTCGAACACTTTGGCGCGAGTTGTGATAAATTCAACAAACTCGTCATATGTTGGCATTTTCTTACCATGTTTGGTTTCAAACGCGCGCACCGTCTCTGTATCTAACTTCTTGAGAGCAATATGCAATATGATAAGATCGGACAAGTTATTTAATTTTAGGTTCTTTAAGGCGCTCACTGCGCTTGTAAAGTTGTCCGTAAACAAATCGAAGTTAGCTGCAGAAGCGATTTGAAAAGGTTTGAAATCAAACATTTGAGTCAAATAAGCTGAAATCAACATCCTCTTATCATCAAATTTTTGGATAAGGGTCTGAAAGATCAATTCATAATTTTCAGCGCATGGAGAAATGCCTGAAATCGCAATTTTTGCACGTCCTGTTAATTTAGGTAAGAGGTAGTATAATTTCTCACTTGGCGTTAAGAGCGAGTTTTCATGCACAGTTGATTTGAAAGTCGCGTAGAACATCGGCCAAGACTTAATATCGCCATCAAATTCCAACAGCTGTATCGGAGCTAGTTTAGGCCTAGCCTTAAGCAACGCAGATGCGGCATCTCGTGATGTAGTACCGGTAGAAGCGTACTGAGATTGTATTCTCTTTATTTTACTATACAGAGACTCAAATGCAAAAAGGCATTTATAATCTGGCTTTGCTTTTGGATTTAATTCCAATGTGCGAGTATTATAATCATCAACAATTTTTTCATATTTATCGCGTAACGAATCGATCTGTGATGACTCATCAAGAAAATGTTCTCTTTTTGTCTCATTTGTATGGATATCTGACGCGGAAGCTAAGTCATAACATTGTTGTACTATTTCAAATATCGCTTCGCGTTTCGATAATAACATTGTTATCTTTACATCTTCAATTTCACTACCGGAAGCCGAAGTTTCATTACCTATGTCTTTTCTAGGTTTCGACATTTTCGCTAATTTTAAATTATATTAAAGCACAAATATAAAAAATTATAATAATTTGTGGTTCAGCTAAACGAATAGTAGATAATTACGAAATGAGATGCAAAGATAAGAAAGTGGTAAATATTATACCGACAAGTTAAATAGGTAACTTTATTGAGCGCGCGATAAGTGTGCCGCGCCTGCGACGGTCGAACTTCGCTACGCGGTCGGATAATAACGAACGTTTTGCGAGGTTCGGCGTCGGAGACACGTAGGCGCAAAATTAAATAGCACGCGAGGGTAGATATGAGAACATGTGAAAACTCAATGAAAATGTTTTCAATTTCATTATTTTAAGTTTAAAATAAATGATGTATGTAATATATATATAAATATGAGTAGATAAACAATATATCTAACTGATTAAGCGCCTAGCTCAATGCTTACGGCAGTTAATACGGAGATTTTAGGTGAGAAAATAGATGACGCAATGTCACACTATTTGATGTGAGATTAATTATATTCACAATGAATATAATCAGCTTATTAGGGCCTACAATATATCCTAATAAGAGATAATAAGCCGGAGCGAAAGATCCGGCTCGAAGGACCACTATGGTTTCGCCAAATTATGGTGGGGCAATTCGAGCCCCTAAGAAAAGGAGTGGACTGTATTTTTTGGTTGAAAGTGGTGCATGCAAAACAGAGTAAAGATGGAGAAGGAAAGAGATAGGAACAGCACTCACTTGTATTGTCCTTTGTCTGCTTTCCCCAGGGAAATCCGGTAAGGCGTGCGTCGCCTTCGGTACGCACACGACACTTTTTGGTAATCCTGCTTCACAACCACAAACGTATGACGAAACTGAGTTACTTTTATGTGCTAGACCGCAATGGTCGGCTATATTATTCAAAATCACCTTAATATCAGCGTATTTTAATTAATAACAAATGAGTGTATCACGCGCGGCGCGGTGGTCGACGTCACACTAGTTTTTTCCAAGGCATCGCGCTAGATACCCACTTATTTCAATGTAGGCATAGATGTCCCACGGCTGTTCAGTGCTGTTTAAGGGTAGTAGGAAAAAATATGGAATATGTACCAAATAATAAAATTAATTACAATAATCATGATCTGGCGTAACCATCCAGTTTTGTATGAAAGTCGATGGACCTTAATATAATATCGTAATTTGTTTAACGTATGCATTTGTACACCACACGTGTAATTTAATCGACTCTCGATTTTTCGCCCATACAAATACGACAATTCTCCAACGCCGCGCGTCCTCAAAAAAAATCCTACACTCCGTACGGTACGTTACGGACCAGGGACCCTATTCCTGTGCGCTCGAGATTATCTCGGTCACTCTCACTCCCATTAAATTCTAAATTAGAGAGACAGTGACCGAGATAATCTCGAGCGCACAGGAATAGGGTCCCAGAGAATTTACAGCTATGACTCATACGCAGAGTCCAGTAAAACCAGTGCAATATGACCCGCCAAGTATAATGCAGATACGGTAGCTTATACACCTAACCGGTATGAAGAGAGCTGCTGACCTACTAGCTGCGTAGTGCATATTGGGCGATACGGGTATGCTCAGTAGGCCTTATCGGGCCATTTATCTTATGGGTAACTATGCCACCATCTATTCCACACAAACGTATTCTCCTGTTTTCAGTGTGTTATCAAATCTAGATTAAGCAACTACCTTTAGATAAGCGGTTTTTTAAGTAAAAAAAACACACGAGAACTTTAAAAAAAATAAAGTCGAAAGAAAAAACATCAACATTAAAATTACTAAACATTTTCATTTGGGGCGGCGAGAGCTTATTCTTGGCTAATATCGCTGTCACTGCGCACACGCTTACGGATATGCGAATAGACCCTATCTAAAAGAAACATCCGACAGTTATGTACGGAAAGAAAGTCGGAAAAGTGCAAACCGGAAAATTACAATTATAGTTTTTCAAACAATATAAAAGTAAACAATTTGGGACAAAGTCATTTATAACAGAAGTCGTGCACGCTTCAGCAGTAACATTTCGCGTAAACGAGCCACACATGCTAATTCAATTTACCTACGGATATACTCAAGACAAAACACTTTACATGTGACACGCCTACTTCCACGTGTTTTAAACCAGCTATAACATAGATGAGAAACGTAAGAAACATAGAAATGTGTAGTTTTTAAAGTAAGGCTACGGTCTCCTATTTATACTACATATGCTGATATACTTAGACTTTTTGGACTGCAGCCCAGGGCCCCGTGGGTACAAAGAGCCCCCAGTCCCTATTAAAAACAATAGACGATACCTTTTTTGAAATATAAAAAAAAAAAAAAAAATGTGACAACCCGTGTGCGCGTCTATCGAACGAAGCAGGGAATTCCCTATCACTTGTTTTTGGTCGGTGTATTTTTAGCGTGCGTGTGCTTTAATTACGGAGGACTTCCCGCAACTTATCACCCGACGCAATTTTTTTTTCCCGCTCAATTCTGTTTTTGTCGTCTGGCTGTGTTATTGATGGAACTGTATTTAGTGTACTAATACGTGATAAAAGACCGGACCTTTCCCTTATCTTACTTATAATTGAAAGTAATCAGCTTAAGAAAAGATTTCCTGCTTTTAGTAGGTAAGTAAAAATAATTATTAATCATGTTTTTTTTATGAACTCTTTTAATCGATTTTTATTTATAATTTGTGAATTTCTGCACTCGTTACAAAATATTAAAACGTGACGAGGGGGACAATATATTACATGGATTATCTCGCTGGCTGTTTATTTTTAGGAAACTATAAAGTTCTTTGTTTATTTTCAGATAACTATCACAATATGTTTGCTAGAAAATATAAAAGTGGAACTGAAAAATGATGAACAAAAACTGAACTACCCCGGTGGCTAAGTTGGTAGTGAACCTACCTTCTGTGTTTGGGGGCGTGGGTTCGATTCCCATCTAGGACAAACATTCGTGTGATGAACATTTGTGTTTGTTCTATGTCTGGGTGTTATTATCTATATAAGAATGTATTTTTTAAAAAATGTACGTATGTATCAGTCTCTGGCAGCCATATTACGAGCTTTGCTTAGTTTGGGGTCAGATGACCGTGTGTGCAAAAATGTCCCAGATATTTATTTATATAATACAAAAAAGAATACAACGCGAAAGCTACAAAATTAAGTACTAGTGTGGGAACAGACTACAGTGACATTAACAAGAGACGCATTACTTCAATATTGTCAGATGAGTCTACAGATAGACTCTGTGTGCGGCGCAAAACAATTTGACCCACATTGTGACCCACCCTCTCGCCCTGTGCCCGCTTGACGTTGAGTTTCACCTGTATATACAGGGTTATAAGGAAAGGCTAAGCCGAAAAGGGCTCATAATACTCATGATTGTGAACAACTTTCACTGTGGGACCAACTATGAAATCGAGAAAAAATATCAGCTGTTCCATACATTTTGTCGAGTGTCATTAAAATTTTTCTATGGAACAGCTGTTTCCCCCGCACGATTTCAGGGTTGGTACCATAGTAAAATTTGTTCATAATGATGAGTACTATGAGCCCTTTTCGGCTTAGCAGACCCTTCCGTTATAACCCTGTATAGAACTTTTAAAATTAAAAACTATCAGGCAAGCGACTTGCTTGCTTGTCTCGTCACTCAATTGGAAAACCGAAAGACTATATAACGATTACAAATCCATCAAAATCCGTCGTCTTATCAAAATTCGAGCACTGCCGCGACTTACGTGAGCTAAATCAGTGTACGAATCAAACGAAGTCAAGTTCATTTCTCTGGCTCCATTTTCGTATAAAAAGAAAGCATGACCACATACCGCGGACCTTGGAATCGTTACGCGGTAATGGCTTATTGAACCTTGCACCAAATTGACGCCACTTTGAACCTACCGAGCGCGTTCGGTTTGTTCTGTTTACACGATCTAATATTAGATGGAATCAATCAAGGCATGTGGTTATCAGTAACGTCAGTAAGTAAACTCGTACTTTTCAAACTAGACCAACATAAGTACCGAAAAAAAAATGAAATGTAAGGGTGTCTGTCTACACATGGCCCGACCTGACATCGTGTGAAAGGGACAGCTAGATTTGAATTTCACGGGAGCAAAAGAAACAAACTATTAAGGTTATAGCTTCTCCCTTTCGCTTCCCCAGAAACTTATATATAGCCATCTCTTTCAAGCGATGTCGGGTCGGGCCATGTGTAGACACCCTAAGCGGACAATACAAGGATTGCTTTGTATACCACTTATTCCAAATAATTAACAAAATTTCCAAATAAACAGTATTGTTTAAAGCGCGTGTTCACAAACAGCGTCTGCTTTAGCATGATAATAAGAGAAGCCCAAGGGCAGACTTTGACTACTGTAGCCGTAGACTTTAGCTATCATCTTTTCTCATGGGCAGAGCTACATGTAGCTCTTTCTCGTGTTTTTTATTTTTTTTATTTACAATATTGCTCCACGGACTCCGGGGTCCGTGCCATTTATCAAGTTTTACAAATATTTTATCAACTAAAACGGAATATAAAAACTAAAGACTTTACAAAAGGAAATACCAACGAATATGCTAATAAAGAGCTAAGTGCTATTATAGATTTGCGTATATACTCCGAGCAGTCCAGCTCCCGCAAGCAGGACCCGTTCACGAGTTGACGCATGTGCCAGCCATCGCTCTCCTCAACCATATTGAAGGGAAGAGGGCGACCCGACACACGACGCCGCCGCAAGAAGAAGCTTTTTAGTGAGCGTGATTGCTCTGGGGTATACACACAAACTTACAACAAAGGAAACAAAAATAAATAAATAATACAAATGTTTCCTTTCTCGTGTTAACAGTGTATACAATATTTTCGTGCACGCTCCAGGAGGAGTAACTAATATTGTCTAAAGGTACAAAAACCACTCGAGCTAAACCGCGGGTAAAAGTACTGCAATAAAGACAAATGAAGATAAGTATTTTGATGTATAATATGTCTAAAGTTGCTACAAAGTTAAAAGAAAATAAATAACCGGTATGGAAGAAAAGTTCATGAGTGGCGACCACGAACCGGAAGACGCAGCGGAAGTAGGCCTCCCACTAGGTGGAACGACGACATTGTCACGGGCTACCGGTGGATGCAAGTGGTCCGTTGTCGGTCGGTGCGGCGCTCTAAGGGGGAGGCCTATGTTCAGCAGTGGACGTCTTATGGCTGATGATGATGATGATGATGATACGATAGAATACAGAATACTCTTTTTCGAGGGAAAACGTAGGCAACCTGGAGAATCGCAGAAAATGGACAAAGATTAAAACTGCTCCACCGACAAAAGCAACAACATAATACAAGAAAAAACAGTTACAATTCTACGCAACAAAGAATACATACGAGAAGCAAAGGGCAACATACTGTTTACACTCATGCTTGTATGAAAATAAATCATTGTGATCATAAAATAAAGCAGAGATAGCACGTTATCGTGTAAACAAACAACCTCGTGTTTTTCCCTGTTTACCACCGAGCTAACGCTGGTGATGAATTAATATTCAACCAGAAACAAAATACTCGTAGCGATGAAGACGATATTAATAGAATATTAATTAAAAAAAATAATGAAATTTTAACGCCGCGCTTCGCGTCCTCTCGTCATGCCTTTCACACATTCTTATCACAATCGCTAAATGTTTTTTTTTTTTTTAAAGCTGCCTTTTATTTTGAGAATACCATTGCCAATGTTTTGTAGCATTTTTTTTTTTTAAACGAAGCAGAGGCGATAAAGAATACTCTAAAAAAATTCTGCGGAAAAAAATAATATTCAATCATTTAATGTTATCATAAATATTGCGGCAAAATAGATAATGCTAACACAGATATAAAGTATTGGAATTGTTATTCTAAAAATGAAACGCTGCAATTTTTTTTTTTTATTTCTACTCATTGATTTTTCTATACTTAAAAAAGGTTGAAAAATATTCAACGAGATAGCCTAGAAGCGAGCTCAAAGCATATTTTTTTAATAGAAATTACTCATAATTTATCAGAAAATACAATATAAATCAATTGAACACTATTTGTCATAGTGTGACTAAAATTTATTTTTAAACTTTTCTATACTTTTCAGATAAAAAGAGTGTCATCGACAGCGCCATTGAATCATAAATATCAATACGCATATAAATTCTGAGTAGTACAATAAACAACTGACGCATAAAAACTGTCCCAACAGCTGATTCAACAATGCAACACGAACTGACCTGGCGCTGGTGCAAGATCTTCTTTAAAATCTTAAACTTCATATTCACTGTTTATTTTACTATTCGATTAATCACAGAACATCACTGTAAGCGGTTAAATTTATACTGAGACCGGCGTAACGAACGTACGGTAATCGAAAGCGAAAGTAAATTAAAATGTGGAGCACACGTCCGCTCGCAACGGCGGTCGGCGAGACTATGGGGGTAGGGCATGCATATAAAATTGACGTGACTATTTCAAAGGCACGAGGTTTGAACTTTGTTGTGATTGTTTAGAAATCAATTTGACGAATATTGATTAGAATTGGAAATGTATTTGTCTTTTGCAGATGTTTAGCTAACAAATTCAATTTTGTTATTGTGATCAATAAACATAACACCTAGGTCACCTGTGACTTTGACAACATAAGCGAATATAGCAAATATTTTTTTGTGCAATTTCTAATTAGGGTTGGAAATTAAAAGGGATGATCTGCCGCGTGGTTTTGGCGCAGTAGTTTTTTTTTTTTTATTATTTTACAATATTGCTCCACGGACTTCGGGGTCATCAAATTTTACAAATATTTTATAAATTAAAACTGAATATAAAAAACTAAAGACTTTACAAAAGGAATATACCAACGAGTATACTATTACAGAGCTAAGTGCTATTATAGATTTGCGTATATACTCCGAGCAGTCCAGCTCCCGCAAGCAGCACCCGTTCACCGTTGACGCATGTGATATTTAAAAATTTCATTGCTGTCGCTCTGCTCCCCGTGCGTGCGATAGAGAGAGATAGTGAATTTGATGAAATTAGCGTTTATCAATGATCAATGAGTTTATAACAGTTTCTCGACTATTTTTGTTTTCAAACTAACGTTTTTCAGTAGACAGCAAAAATGGCTGTCAAAATTCAGGTGCGGTCGTCATAGTAGTTAGCTAATAAAACAACCACGACTTTCAATACTTTGACAGTAATTAATTACGACGATGTTGAAAATCCTGTGTTATTTTACGTTATATGCATTATCATCCGGATTTTGAGACGAGTGGGATGGAAGCGGGATAAGAGCTGTATGGGACCGTGGTTAGGGCGGGTTGGGAGCGGGACAGGAGCAAGATGCAGGAAGGATGGGACCAACCGAAGGAAGTGAGACAGGAGTAAGATAGGAGCAGGCCAGATGAAGAACAATTGCGAAAAATCCGCGGGACGATTTTTTCGAAGCGTACGACGTCGCCGGCAACAGCTAGTAATACTGTAACGCTGAGACATTTATAATTTAATTGTAATGTGCCACTTACCTCGTGATCCGGTCCAGGTTTCGACGCCAACCTCGCTTCGGTCAGCTGGTTTTTCAAAGCCCTACACAAAAAAGTTATATTAAAGTAAAGAGGTACAACAAACATCATACAGTTTTATACAACAAATAAATAATTCCGATCGGCAGTTTTCGCTTGCGCAGAAAAGCGCAGATTGGATTCCGACAGTAGCCGAACCGGGAAAAAAAAAGTGGTAGATATATGGATATACGATATACCAGCTGCCCCCGCGGTTTCACCCGTTATTCTACAGAAACCGAATATTTTCCGAAATAAAAAGTAGCCCATGTGTTAATTCAGGGTAAAAGCTACACCCATACCAAATTTCATTAAAATCTGTTCTTCATTACGGAGTTGAACGGGAGCATGTTAGCGTGATTATGTTTTATGACAAAAAATACATTTTCTGTTATTTCATTATTCAGGAAGGAAACAGATCATCATTTTGTATGTAATAGACGGCCGCATAGTTACCTCTTAAGATGACCCTGTGGCGGCCTACACTGCTGATTCTAGAACGCGCTATTCTTATGCAGAGCTCGAAGTTCAAAGCGCGCGCAGTGCGATGTTGGTTAGATTGGTACTTTTTAATTGGGGCAGTATGGGCATATCCGAATCCTTATGAGATACGGGAAAACTGTCTTAGGAACCATTTACTCATTTTGTGTGAAAATGATTTTGGCGTAGTAATTTTTTTGATCAAGAGTGAGTTCTCCATAAAAAGGAGTCCATAAGTAAATTTAACATTTAATGTAATGTTTTGATATACTTAATATAATATTTTTTTGGAAATTTGAATTTTTATGTAATTTATGTTCTTATTTTCTTGTATGGGTAAAATTTAACCTGAAATAAAATGAATTTGAATTTGTTTTTTTTTTTTTTTATGTAGATCGACTCAGTTTCATTCAGTAAGGAAATGTCTTACGTGTCTTTGTATTGAAAGAAAAAAACTTAAACTATAACTAATTTACTATACCTACTACTGTTCCGAATTTTCTCCTCTGATACAATGTAATGATCCTTACGTGAATCTGAGTCAAACCGCATTAAAAAAATGGTTTTTAAAAAAAAATACCTAATGGATCCTAATACAATTTCCTTGTATCTCCGATGGTTTCGAATTTCTTCATACTGTCCCAGTAAAAAAAAAACAACCTGTATAAACTTATCAAGACGAATAAAAAACTTACATGTAAAGTTCCTCCGCCTGCCTGGCCTGTTTCTCCCTGCGCTTGAGCAGGTCGACGCAGTGTTGCAGCGTGGTGAGGGTGGCGCCACAAGTCGCGCGGAACGACGCACTAGTCGCCCGCACCTCGCCCGCGTGGAGGCTCAAGTCGTTACCTGACGGGAGGCGATACATGTGATATGCAGGTTTGGCCATAACCCTTGTATTTTTCTAATACATTATTCATCTACAATGTCGCCCATCGGCAGGTGACCGCCCGAAAAGGGCTCATAGTACTCATCGGTCAGGATATTCGTTATCGCCCGAATACATGGCGATATTGTCGCGATCGACAATGCGAACATTCGCCGAATCGCGATATCATCACAGCTCATGGAAACACACTCCTTTGTATATGGGTAATAACAGAAAGCCACACCTCTATATGTAGGGCAAATGTAGGCAAGTTATTAAGCTTAGTTCCAAGAGTGATTCTAGATCTAGGTCAAAAGCCGCATCAAAAAGAGCCGTATACAGACGAAAAAGATAATTCAAAGCTTTCAAGCGAATGTGCGTGACGCAACATCGGTAAAAAACTATGGAAATATATTACATACTATGTGGCATGGCTATAAAATTATTTAGTACCGAAATTCCGGTCAAAAACACACGCTAGGCTAATCGCAATGCGATTGTTTAAATTCGCTCGATTACATCTTATTTACCTGATAACATTATCAAATTAATTATTATCATACGAGACGTAGCTACGGCGTAATTATGCTTTGCCACCACATATGATTTTTTTCCTATGAATTTTGAGAGTGGATATCCTTATAGGCGGGTTTTCATCTAGGACTTGGTGGTTGGTTGCCTTTTGTTGCGAATTAAAAGCCTAGTTGATAGTGCATGTGTTGACAGTTACTGCATGTGGTTTTTTATACGTTGTCTGGTTCTTAAGGTGCAACGTTTCGCTCAGCGCGTGAAATTCAAATTTTCTTGCGTTTTTTGTCAATTACTGCGTAATTATACATCGTAGGTTCATGGAAACTAATTTTGAGACAATAAATAGGTCGTATCAAGAAATTACACCAACCAAAAATTCAAGTTGAAAGCTAGTATAAGTACATTTCTTACTAAACCAAAAACCAAGATGATAATCAGCTTATTGAGATTTGTAGCTAAACCAATGTTATCTAGGTGATCATTTTACCCGTGATTTCGTAAAAGAACTTATTTATTGGCGCAAAATTGGTTTCAATAAATCCACGATGAGTAATTAGGCTGTAACTAACAAAAAACGCAAGAAAAGTTGAATTTCGCGCCAAACGCGAAACGTTGCACCTTAATAGAGTTATCTATCTACGACTGGACCGCGGTTTAACAAACGAAAGAGACAAATATTTTTCTCTTATTCTGTTTTTAGTAGGTTTGACTGTATAAAATAATTTCAAAAAACAACACTAGGTGAACCCCAAAATATAGGCTTAGCCTAATATGGGGCACATTGTTAAATTTTTAAATTTTTTTGATACTGAGTGACGAGCCGAGCTAGTCGCTCACCTGATGTTAAGCGTCACGCTTACCCATAACAGTCCAGTGTCATCCAGAACTTTAACAGTTCAAAACCATGCTCGGCATTGCACTGCTCTCGTCACCCTGAGATATTCGTTGTTAAATATCTTTGTGCCCAGTGATTACGCTGGAGTTTTCCCTGTAATCTGGAACACAGTACGTTTGCACACTACTGCTTGGCTGTTGAATAACTGGCAATGTTGTGGTACTTACTCAGGCAGAAAAGTCTTACCACTACAAAAACATATTATTTATGTACATCTAAACTCAACACCTAAGTATAGGTTCGTTCTCTCGTTGGTCTACCGTACCATGTCCGAAGGTCTTTTATTAGTGTAAGACTGAACTTTGATATGAAGCAAAATCTTCTTATAGGTCATTGGTAGTATAAACAAACATTCATTACGCATTCCTCACAATTAGCCGTATTTGTGTGCCATAACCATGGCTGCTTGTGAGGTAATGCATGGTAATTGCCGGTTAAATGGATTTGTTCTGTTTGGGGACTTTAAGCGTTTAGCGTACCATAGAGAAATATTATACGAAGAGTGCTAATTTCCATAAAAGATGTGTATCAGTAGCCGATTGTTGTACTGATAAGGACGTAAGATGTCATAAACGCTACCTGTTGTGAATATTTTTGCATTTGTAATATGATAGTAAAATTATTATTTTTATCTTTTATTTGCAAATCACAAAAAACAAAAATAAATCTTAATAATCGTATTCACGAAATAAAAATTGATTATAATGTTAGGGGTTCGAAAACAGACCCTTACAATTGCTATAATCCACCAACCGGATGACTTTAGCCACAAAGGTGATTTTAAGATGGACGAAATACCTTAATTGGTTGTAACCGTTTTGAATTTACATGCTCGAACGAATATCCTCGTATATTTTTTTATTAAAGCGCCACCTAGCGCAATAACAATACCTTGCAAAAAAAAAGATCAAAACGCCATCTGCGTCAACGAACATAATTATGTGGTGGTTAAAATATCGGAGTTAAATATAATCGAATCAAATTTTTAAATCAGATTTTGCGGACAGTCCTTCTAATTTGAAAAATAAATAAAAATTATTTGTTTACGGTCATCGATTAATTCATTCACATTATAGCGTTCTGAAACGCAGCTGACTATTTACGTAGCGCCATCTAGTAATAATACGTTTTTCGGGGGTACGCTTTTTTGTCTGAGATGGTACTTCTTCTCTTGTAAATGTTCTTTGGTAAAATTATTAATTTTATATTTTATTTGCAAAACTCGCTAGGTTCTCAAGAGATGGCGTTGAAAACATTATTTTTAGAAACATATTTTTTAGTATATTACAATATAATTTGAATTAAACCTTAAATTGCGGACATATACCAACACTATGTTTCTATATTAACTATATTTTCAAGGGCTTTTATAGTGGTTTGGATATTAGCTGACTAAATATATAAGCGCCATCTAGTTTGAAGCAGAATTTTTCGGGTTACACTTTTTTTTTTGAGGTTGTTATTCTTCTCGTGTTTATATTCTTTAGCAAACGTTACGTTTACAAATGTTAATGAGCCGCAAGGAGAGCTGTATTCGACTACGAATATATTGTTTGCGTGTTTGCGAAGTAAAAGCATAAATCCTACTGAAACCGCATTACAAGAACGTTGTTTCGATAAAACGCACCAAAGTTGGAGGAATGCGCGAGTTGCGGTGACACGAGTTCCTATTGGCTATCACATGGCTAGGATACTTGCACCTAAAAATGAACCAATGAGTCCTGACGAGCCTCATGCCTTAGTTTGTAGCGCGTCTACCTTAGAAGGAGGATGACCGGTGCGATTCCCGGTTGGGCAAATGTTTGTAATTCATTTAAATATCTGCTCTGGGTCTGAGTGATATTTTAACAGCAATTTTTTTCTCCAATGCAAAGCCCTAGTAAAAGTGGTCTTATCACAAAGGCTGTAAATACATTTTAGGTATAATAGGCTCTATGCTGCACGTTCGCTGTGGGACAGTCCTGGCTATACTAATATTGTAATAATGATGGTATAATCTAGGAAGGCAATATAGATTAAATATTTGCGGAAGGCTTACCCTATCAGTGCTGCATTAATTTCATCAATAGATAAGATATAATTATTATCAGCTACTTTATAGGCTTTGGGGATATATCAAGTAGAAAATATTTTGGTACCGAGCAAAGTATAGAAATGATCATGCCTAGCAGGGAATGGGAACTTGCTCTCAAGCAAGACACAGCACAGAACATATACTAATACTACGTATAGAATGGACACTTGAGTCCCCCCCACCAATCGGGGCTACCTCACCTATTCTGAACTGTCGAGGAGCTGACTTGAGCAAGGGACGCGCCACACGCGCGCGACGCGACGCGATGACGCAGAAATACGGTTGTTTTTTTACGATCACATACAGCCTTTTACAAGGATAGTTGTTTATATAAATTCCCTAAGGATAAAATAAGGTAAATATTTCTTGGTAACCTACAAGTAACTGTCATGCGTCAGATAAGTATGTACTTTGTTTTTTTTTTTACATTATTGGTATGTTCCTACACTACACTATTACGTTAACGTAATTGATTTACTTATTTATACACCAGATCCATTTATCAGAACAGAAGATTTTCGTTTCCAAACACTTTTGCAACTGTCTCACTCGCACTATTCATACGCTAACACATAGACTTCACGCACACCATTTCGTGTACAAAAACGACATGTGTGTAATAGGTTGTTAGAACGCGACGTTTGTATGGGGATCTAGTCGAGTGTCCGGGGTGTGTCTCAAGTGCCGGAGCGCATTGTTGGGCGCTTGGCTTCGTTTAGAAGAAATGTGTTCTGATCTTGATTCGTAGATTTCATTTGAGACATCACCAAGGGCGTGTTCCGAATCGCCCCAAAAGCGCATACAGACCGCTCAAGGCTATAATTGAATCTGTTATAATGCACTCTATATCTTTATCCGGATTCAATAGTAGCGTATCGTGGAGTCAGTGGGACCACGCTCGCTTCATATTCGTGGGGTCGCGGGTTTGAACCCGGACGAACCCGGACCAATGAGTTCTTTGGAACTTACGTGCGGATATATACCACTGGCTTTTCAGTGAAGGAATATTATCGGAGAAGAAATTCAATGACGTATGTGAATCCGCGAACCCGCAGTGGGCCAGCGTGGCGGATATGGCCCAATCACCCTTCGAGGGTAGGCCGATATCTCAGCAGTGGGATGTTAAAAAGCTGATGTCGTGCAGTGTCGCAACGAATGCTTACCATCAGCGACGCTGACAGCGTCGATAGCGTCAGCGGAGTCGTCGTGTATCTGCGGGTAAGCTGCCACGCACTTGTCGAAGAACTTGTGCAGTTGCGTCGCCTGTTTGGAGAGCAGTTGCCCGTATGTGTCCAATTCTGCAATCTTCTCTGTGAGACGGCGGGCGGTACGTCCTGTAACGTAAAACTTGTGTGAACGCTCGATAAGCTAATCTGCTAATCTGTGTCTTTGCGCGATAAAATCCGGAACGTGGTTATTTGCCAAAGTCAACGAAGCAGCTTTCAGGGTTTGCAAGCTGAACCGGAAGACGCAGCGTGGGTAAATTCGCGCTTTGTTCATTAGTGAATAGTTCTGGCTGTTGATGATGACGAAGTGTAACTGTTCTAAAAGCAATTTTTTCTCGCGTTCACGTGTGACACTCTTCGTACAGCGTGCAAATGACAAACCACACTGGTCCCATTTCGTAACGACGAACGACTATAAATAGTAATTATGTAAAATAAAAACACTTTTATATCATAAAAGTAGTTTTTTTTTTTTATTTGGAATAATTCTATTTTATTTATTTTTAGGATGATTCCATTTTATAGAACTGTTTAGTATTGGACGCGTATTTTTTTTATTACCGATATTTTTAATTTTCTTTCTTTTGGTTTTTTTTTATGATTAACAAATCTTTTGTTTTTAGTAGTAAATCTTAAAAACTACATTTACCTTTATTTTGAACCATATCTTACTATTATCATAATCACCATGTGATCCCGTCGACTGCAAGGACGTGACTGAGCCGTGTCTTCGGAGACCACCGCCATTGGAACTGCTGTCGGAGCTGGTCCCATACCCTGATTCCACCTGGAAAATATAATTATAATCTATTATATACTGTACATCAAAAATAATATTGCTTGCTTTTCGTGCAAACTGATAGGCGTTATTGTAAGTATTTTAGACCGACACAAATTTATAAAAGGGTTGCTTTGCGAAATAGCAATGCTAAATGCTAATGTGTGTTACATTGTGTCCTTCAGCAAGTTCCTGCGTCAGTCCTGTCTTTTATGAGTATTTATGTCAGCCTTAATGAGACTTTTGCCCAGCAGGATGAAATGGGTTAAGAAAAATTCCGCGTATCATATTAAACTTTATCTATATTACATGAATATTATGTTAGATTATGACAGGCCTATGACATGTTAAGCAAATCGCAAAATACGAACCGTTTATCGCATTCCATACAGCATAAAATAAACTACGATGTCTGTGACAAATGACCAAAGGTTGTTACTTGAAATTCTGCTCTATGTTCAAGGTATTGACTTCTGATTACAACGAGCGGTTTCCCTACAATAGTTTCGCGGCAGAGGTTTGCTATTAGCATAATAGTCATTTCTGTATACGAAGAAAAACTTCTAAGTAACTTTAACTTAATATATGGTCTTTTCAATTCTTTCTATAACTTGCTTCAAGTCTTTTAATAGATAGAGATGTTTATACAAACTTACAAAATATTTTGAATCACGAAGCCTCTGTCTGTCTATGCTATATGCAGACAGCTTTAGTGGTGTGCTGGTTGCATGTGTTGGGTGCAGAGGTTGCGGGTTCAATTCCCTCTATAGGACAAATATTTGTGTATAAAAAGTAGAGTGGAAGTACAGTTGAATCTGTTTATAGAGACCAACTGCGTATTATGCTGTTAATGCAAAGAGCAGGATATGGAAAAATTAAGACTTTGATAGTGAATCCGACTATAAATTGTCTGGTTAGTACCATACAGTTACCAATTTATTTGCCATCCCTATAGACGGAGATTAAATTATTTATACTGTTTAGACTTGGTGGTCTATGTTATACCACATATCATCTTGATATCTCCCTAGGAAAGAGCTAAATATAATAAATAAATAATAATATTAAATAGCTTGTGGTAAACATTATGATAAATAATAAGCATTTAGCAGTTACAATAATGTGTTGCTTCTCTAGTTCATACCTAATGGCCATAATTCCTTAAAATGACAAATCATTGAAGTTCTACACGATACAAAAATTAGGTGTGCAATATTAACTAATGACACTGAACATTGAGAGATATCCATAAGGACCTTACTAACTAACATCACTTTGAGAAGAGGTTGGAAGTAAACAACAAACAAACAAAAAAAAAAACCTGTCGCATTTAATTTCAAGTTTTAATTGAGGGCTTAGTTATAAACCCCTCTCAAAGTTAGTACTACGCAATACATTTTTGTGTTGCGCAAAACTTGATGACTTTTATCAATTCAAGAGGAATTTATAAGCAAGGCCGCATAACTTCAGAACAGAAAAATCATGAACTATATTTACTTAGAGGTCATTTTATCATGTAAAAAGTAGTTAAACTTCATAATAGCAAATTTATTCAATAAAAACTCAGTAATACCTTATCAATCCATGATTCATCTGACACATAATACTGATAAGGGTAATCATAAGCCAGTATTGAAATGATAGCATGACAAATGTTTATGTGATTCATTTCTCCACAAGCCTTTAGGATTGAAAAGACTGGTATAAATATGATAATTATTATACAAAATGTTGAATCGAGCAATTCATATGATAATTAGTGTGAAGAAATATGTTGTTGACCTTTGAAACATCTTAATTTATAGTCTGAAAATGAATGAATGTTATGGATTATATTTCTAAGATTAATTAAGTCAATAAAAATAAAACATAAAGTACACTGAGTGAGTCCAAGGCACTTATAATTCCCTTATAGATACTGCTCTACACTTATAATCAGAACTTTGTTGGTATTTCTATTTAGTAATCTGTAAGTACATATGGGTCCTCAACATCTCAAAGACAATGTTTACATCGTCTGCCACAGAGGTATTCAGGCCATTTTTGTCGTGAATTTTGTAGACCTATTTGTTTGTGGATCAATAGAAGAAAAATACAAATTTTACTCACTTTAAATGACTCCAGAACATCGATCCACTGTTGTTTCTCTTCTGGACTCGATGCTCTCAAATACCAAACACAGTCGTTGACTGAGACATCAAATCTGCAGTCATCAAACTCATGAGGCTGAAACAATAAAGTGTATTAGAACACATTAGTATCAACTCGAGATTGTTACCTAGTTCCTTCATTACGTCGTTATCAAAAGAACGCGACAAAAAAAACCGCTGCAAGGACAAACTCATTTCTGCTGTGCTCAGACGCTCTCAATGGGACAAACAAAACAATTTATAATGTTCACCTTGACTTTGGCTTTTTTCAGGCATAAGGCACCTCGGCATCCAAGATTGCTCTCCAATTCACTCTTGTAGTATGATAAAGTGGAATCTTTCAAAACAATAAACCTGTCCTGCCAACCGTGAATGTAGTTTGTCCATTTACTCAAATGTCCGCGAAGTTCAGGGGTCCCTCCGTCTTCTATATCCGAGCTATCGCTCAAAGTTATATTTTCATCCGCCATATTTATAACGTAAAGAGAAATTCACATGAATAATCTACACAAAATAAAGGAACTGAAATAAAAATAATTTTATCAAAAATTCGTTATCACCAACGAATTGTTGCTGTATTTTGACATTTGTGACATTTCTTCAATGGGCCATAGACAAAGATACGCCTTCCAATCCAAATCGATCGATTTAATGCATCAATAATCGCAACACTAATCATGTGATCCGAGTTTTGTCGTGTTTATCAATGTTGTTCTCCATACGGCAATTGCCGTATTATACGGGTTTTAGGCACGCTGCGCTTCAAATATACGGCATACGGCCGCACTTCCAAGGCCGTATAATATTTGTATGAAATATACGGCGATCCACGAAAGAGTTATAAACAACTGCCATTACTAATTTTTCGTGTAACGAAACGCACCGTGTACCCGGAATGAGGCGTTTTCCAATAAAAAAAGAAATCCTGGTAATAAAAGTACCCAATAGATGGCGTTAGATGTACCTTGAGGTTTTCCTGTCTCTGTCAAGACATGAAAGACAAAAAACGTACGTGTGCCTTTTTTTTCTCGTGTTTTTTGGCTCCACATGTGTATTTAGACAATTTCAAGTAATGTAACTATGTATTTGACTTCATTTGAAATATTACAATAATTGACACTGGCTAAATACACCACGTGTGGAGTCAAACTTTACGATTTAAAAAATAAACATAAAATATGTCGACAGAAATGACAATGACAGGTAAAACGATAGGACTATTACGCCATCTAGTAAGTATTTTAGAACTTTTTTTTTTTTTGGAAATCGCCTCATTCCCCTTTGAAAAACGCCCTCTATGAATACGACAAAATTGAGACGTTGGACTATTAAGGTGTGTTTACATCGTTTCACTGAGCTTAGAGAAGGTGTTACGATTAGTGAGCGGTGATACATTGATCAGAAAAATAGAAAATCAAAGGGTGAAAATGTCGATACTGAGGAAGATAAGAGAAGAACAAATACCATTTAAGTGAAAATGAGACATAACTTCTAACGAAAATTCAAAATCTATATGGAGACCAGTAAAAAAAGCTAAGAATCATAGTTTTGTAAACAAATTAATGAAAAATTAGAACATACGGCAATTTTTCTTGATTTTGTCCCAAATACGGCAATTTTAAGGTCTAGATACGGCAGCCCCAAAATCGACTTGGAACAACACTGGTGTTCATTCATCTTCCTCTGCTAACTAATAAAATTAATATTTACATATATTTGTCTAGAAATAATTGTTGTGTTTATATACTTAATGCTTGAACTTTATATATGGAACATGTGCTGTACAATATATCTCTTTGTTAGTTTGCTTTTGAACAGGCTCCACGGCAATCCGGATGTTGTGCTCTTTCGTGTATTGATTAGTTAGCAGTCTATAATATCATTGGTAGATATGTGCAAACCGCCAAAAATAATTCTTTCTGACCAATACGACGACGTTGTTACGCGAACAACGCGCAATTTCCTTTCAAGATGGCCGACAAAACTATGCCTATTTTTGTTCCATATGAAAAGCCTGTAAAAGTAACAAAGTGGAAAGTAAAAGAAGGTACTTTTGTTTCGCAAGGTCAAATATTATTTTTGTTCAATGATTCGTCGGGCAGCAATAGTGATTTGAAGAAATACAAGGCTGCACGCGCTGGTACTGTTTCATCGATCAAGGTGAAGGAAGGGGACATTGCGGAGCCTGGGTGAGTGACGTCACACATTTTTAATGCATTTCCTCATAATAATATCGTGATAGCATGATTTTCATGTGCTAAAATTAAAATTCGCTTACATTTCCATCAATAATAATGCATTGTATTGATTGGAAAACTAGTAGTTGGTGTTGTTAAGTTGGCAATTGATTTCCCGCCAAATTTCAATTTTTCAGTCTGAAAATTAAAAAACTTACAAAAAACCTAAGTGGTGACTGAAATTAAAGGAAAGTTACCTCAGCAGAATGATTACTTAAGGAAAAAATGTGAATATCCCTCGTATCGAACAGAGCGGCTGTAGCAGAATTGGAAGGATGCCGGCACCCGACGGTGATGAAGCAGATGTGCGCGGAGTGTGGCGCCGACTTGCAGGAGGATGAAGTGGTCAACAAAGACGTGGCTATCGTGCCCATGGTACACTCTGTACCTGAACTCAAGGCAAGTACCTTTTTTTTATTGTCTAGACGAACAAGTTGCTCACCTGATGTTAAGCATCGCACTTGCCCATAACAGTTCAGTGCCACACAAAGTTTTTAACTTCTACAGTTCCAAACTCTGCGAGCCATCGCACTACGCTCGTCATCTGAGATATTAGATGCTAAATCTCATTGTGCCCAGTAATTTCGCTGGAAACATTGCCCTTCAATCCGGAACACAGTACTGATTGCAGACTACTGCTTGGCGGTTAAATAACTGGCAAAGGGATAGTACTTCCCCAAGCGGACTTTACAAATGAGTACAACAAAAACCTAACAAAGGGATAGGGAAATATTGTTGGGAGAAACTATAGGGGTGCCACCACAGTACATGCGATGTCCCATTTAATTGTGGGACATCTGCAACACTGCACTTAGTAACTTGATAGAAACAAAAATCTCATTCCCATGTATATTCCTGGGGTCTTCTATTACACCTGAGCGTAGTTAAACAAATAAGTTTTGTTTTTAGTCAGTGAAAAAGTGAAATCAAGCTACTGCCCGTTAATGAAGTTTATTAAGTTTGCTCAACTGAAATGAAATATTGCTGTAAACTGTGACAGCAACTCTAGTATGTGGGTCCTAGAGAGTGTTGATCACATACTGACTTATTTAATCAGAAATCAGAAATATTTATTGGCGATAAATAACATTGAATGTTACAGGCAAGTCACTTTTACAAATTAAACTATCTTTAGAGTTAAATTAGGCAACTAAACAATAATTTAAATAATTGAATAATAGTATGACAGGTAGGTATTTATTAAGCTTTACTCTGTTCATTACACAAAAATGAGGATTCCGAGAATTTCATTGACATATTTCTTAAGCTTAAGAATCTGTTTAAATTTGCTATGATTTACATTGGTTATAGAATTAGGTAATTTATTGTACATGTATTTACAATTATTTTTATTTTAGTTATTTTTATGTTGTGTATTTATTGTTTCTCAACTTGTAACTAACCTAGTCCATGGCTTGTACAGCTTTTCCTTGTTTTGTAGATGGCACTGATGCATATCCTTATTTTTTTGGTAAATTAGCCTCATGTATTTCAAGCAAACTATTGTATATGTATAGAAATATCACTGTCATTATTTAGTTATTTTGGAAGTGTTTTTTTGCGGAACTAAGTTTCTTTAACCCGTTGATAATTCTAATCGCTCTCTTTAGACATCTTAACACTTTTGTAATATTTACGGCATTACCCCAAATTGTAACTGTAATGCATAATATACGGATATAAGAGTATTTTTATCTAGAATCTAGAAAAGCTGAAGTTTTAGTAAAGCATAATTTAATTTAAGGGAAATCAATTAGCTGGAAAACAATGTGAAAAGTAAAAAGTTTAATCAAATAATTAAAAGTGCATTTTGATAAAAGTAAGTAGCAGTCAGGACAGTTCAGACAAATCTTTGAATCATATCCTTCCTCTTTTGCTCATGTCTGAGGGTTGTGACCCCCAGCTACCATCAATTTCTGTTTTGATCATATCCTTGAAGTACATAATAAATAAAATGCCTACTTAATTACCGGTTAACTAGCGGAATTAACTAATCAATTGATTGCTTAGTAACTGATGCCTGCGGTTGTACTCAGTGCTGGTCAGCTTCACTAATACAAAGTATACATTTTATTTTATTTATTTATCTATAGGCGAGCAGCATAAGCTGATGTGCCTATATCTCACAGTGTTGAAACTTAATAACTGTCAGCCAAATATATCTTCTCCTTACTTATCCAAGTGTCTAGCTTGTTTTTAAAAGTATTTATAGATTTAGCTGAGACCATCTCCTCAGGTAACCTGTTCCAATTGTGAACCACTCTGTTGCTGAGGCGCAGTGTTGGTTTGAGATGGTGCAGGCTGTAGCAGGGTCTTGTAGCGTCTACTGTCTCTTGCATAGTCCTTTGCATGACCTACTTTCATCCCCTGTTTACTTCCCTCCCTCCAGTATGGGATACGTTTACAAAAATCAATTAGTAGAGCTCACCTACACCATAAAAAGGGGCATGGGTCGAAAAACATGAAATATCCTGTTCAAAATATTTCATCGGCTTGGACTCTGCATTGTCTGTCAGTCATTTGATTTATTCTTTGTTAGGGTTCCTTACCTCAAAGGAAAAAAGGAACCCTTACAGAATCACTTCCTTGTCCGTCTGTCTGTCAGTCTATCATGACCCTTTTCCTCAGAAACATATGGAGGTATAAGTTGAAATAAATTACCGAACAGTCCCTTGGAGCTTTAAAATAATCAAGCTTCAACAACACAATCAAAAAATGCTGACATTTGGCAATATTTAAGCTCTTATAGCACAAGTACAGGAATAAATCTACAAATCATTGATTTGTAGTTATGACATTTGGCTAGAATTAAGCTCTTACAGCACAAGTAAAGGAATAAATCTACAAATCATTGATTTGTAGTTATGACATTTAGCTAGAATTAAGCTCTTACAGCACAGGTAAAGGAATAAATCTACAAATCATTGATTTTTAATTCGGAAACTGACGGTGCTGTATATCGATGTATGGGAGATTTTATTTTCAACTACAAAGTTAAGTTTGTATGATTTTATTACATCTAAGGCCACTCTTCAGACAAGTAAATATTCGCGTCGTTTTTTTCAATTATGTACAATTATTTTGTCAATGAGACATATTGATGGTGATAATTTCCATGCTGTTCCAGGTGTCTGAAGAGTTGGCTCGCAAGCTAGGCCGAGAAGATGCAGAGCGGCTCCTGAAACACAGGAAACTGGTGTTGCTCGTGGACCTCGACCAAACTCTGGTGCACACTACCAATGACAACATACCACCCAATTTAAAGGTACTAATTCAAATAATAACTATCCAAGTACAAACAAAGATAAATTATTACTAAACTTATTAGTATTATTTTTATTTTAAAGTCGCCTATGTCCGTCTGTCCTGTCTCTCCGTAAGCCATATCTATGCAAAAATTTAGGTCGATACATTCAGCAGTTGAGCTGTGATAATGCGACAAACACCCAGTCAGACAGACAGAATTACCTTGACCAAAGGGCCTTGACAGTCTTAGTGTGAAGCCTGGCATACATACTGTCCGCAATCTTGTTTTATTCTTCAAAATAGTGGCCACTCATAAAATGAATCGATAGCTGACACTAATACAGTAAAAAAAAAAAAAAGACTCATCCGAAGCGGAAACGAATAGAGATGTTTAACAGATAGTGTCTCCACCGAATCTGAGCGGAGATGCGTAAATAACGAAATCCTATTGGTTGTTTCTACCACATCTCTTTTCTCGTCTCAGCTTTGGTGGAGTCTGGCTCTTGCTGTTTTTTACTATTATAGACTTAGATGACAGTAAAACAATATTTTTAGAGCCAACCTTCAATTTATTTCCAAGTAAACCACCAATGTAACTTTGAAAGCGTATATCTGGGAAATGTGGCACTGGAGTAGATTTTGTCTCATACAAACCTTGTTCGTATTAGTGTCGGCTACAGATTCATATAGGGTTAATGAGTGGCCGCTCATTAATTCTCGTGTTTTTTGGCTCGACATGTGTAAACAATTTCAAGTAACGTAACTATGTATTTGAAATATTACAATAGTTGACACTGGCTCAATACACAACGTGTGGAGCCAAAATTTACGATTTAAAAAAAAAAACATAAAATATTTCGACAGAAATGACAATGACAGGTAAAACGATAGGTCTGTTACGCCATCTAGTAAGTATTCTGTGGGCCTTATCGTGTAAACTCTGGTGGCGCTGTCCCGCTCGATCGCATGATGCGATTAAGTTGGCGCGAGTGGGACGGCACGCGATGCCCCTGTTCCGATTTTCATGTATTTTGACTTATGCGTGGTACGCCATGACCGTCCTGAATTCAGCCTAGGAGGTAATCTATTAAGTGGGTAAAAGAAAAGTGAAAAGTGAAAAGTGAAAAGCGAATGTGATATATAAACTATTTGATCGCTCCACGGTCTGCGAGACTATAAATATGTACGGGAGACGCAGCGTGGGTAGGCCTCCCACTAGGTGGACCAACGCCATTGTGAAAGTCGCGGGCAACCGGAGGACGCAAGTGGCCTGTTGTCGGTCGGTGTGGCGCTCTAAGGGGGAGGCCTATGTCTATGTTCAGCAGTGGAACTTTTATGGCTGATAAATATGTAACTAAGGTGCAGTCATCATCATCGTCAACCTCACTGCTGATCATATATATCCATTTTGGTGCAATCGATTATTGAATTGCTTATTTCAGGGAGTGCTCCACTTCTTCCTCCGCGGGCCAGGCGGTCCCGGCCGCTGGTGCCACACGCGCCTTCGCCCCCGAACCCAAGAGTTCCTCGAAGCGGCTTCCAAGAACTACGAGCTGCACGTGTGCACGTTCGGGGCGAGGCAGTATGCTCACGCGGTGGCCGACCTGCTCGACCCAGAGAAGAGATACTTCTCGCATCGCATACTGAGCAGGGACGAGTGCTTCGACGCCAGGACTAAGTCCGCTAATTTGAAGTAAGTTAACATGATACCTAGGTTATTAAATTATAATAAAATAAATACTAGTAGTTCGCGGCGAACTGAGACCTCGCGACCCCTGGACCGATTCAGCTCATATTCGAACTTAAAAATTGTATTGAAATGAACTACTTGCCTACAAAATTTCATGAAGATCGGATCTACGGTTCGCAAGTTATCATCGGACAAATATACACACAAACATACAAACATACATACAAATGCCGACTTGTCCCAGTAAACTCTGAAACCTTCGCTTTGCTCGGTCAGTAATAACTAGGTTATTAAATTAAAATAAATATTAGTGGACGTTTTTCACACAGCGCCATCTAGCCCCAATCTAAGCAAGCTTGTGCTATGGAAACCAGATAACTGATAGAATACATAAATATTTTTTTTTTTGTAAATACATACATAGATACAAAGAAACACCCAGACATAGAACAAACATCCTTGTTAACCACACAAATGTATGTCCTGGGTGGGAATCGAACCCACAACCTACAGCTCAGAAGTCGGAAATCCTCCCACTGAGCCACAAGGCTAGTCTATTCCAACCAACACCGACCGGACGACAGCGTCGAGTGGCTGCCGCTGTTGTAGGCCTAGGTGTCACACGACAGCTAGGAGGTGAAGCGTGGTGCTGAAGGCTCCGGTGCATTCCCTTGGAGATCCCGGAGCCCCGGTCAAGCACCAAGGCAGGCCACCGGGGGGGTTTTAGTGGGTATAATCTCACATAACCCGCCTGGACCGCAAAACAGGCGTATATCTTGTGAAGATTTCCCCCTAGCAAAAAAAAAGGTTATTTGTACCGTACTGAACGTAAGGGTTTTGAAATTAATTTGACATTGTAAATCCTTACTAATATTATAATTCAGAGGAATATAGCCGAAGTTTCATAAGGACCAATAAAGCTTCCAATAAGGCCAGCCACATCACTCGAAGAACCGGTACCGGTGGGTAGGTAGGTGGTAAGAATGGTTATCGAGTGGGCACCACGAACTGGAAGACGCAGCGAAGGCAGGCCTCGCTTTAGGTGGACCGAAGACATTGTAAAAGTCGCGGGCAACCGGTGGATGTAATTGGCACGTTGTCGGTCGGTGTGGCGCTCTAAGGGGGAGGCCTATGTTCAGCAGTAGACATCTAATGGCTGATGATGATGATAATGTATACTCATGATAGGATTTTTTGTAGCATTTACCTCTTTTTTTATACTTTAATACAGGGTATGCTAAGCTTAAAAGGGCCCATAGTATTCATCATTATGTACAACTTTTTGTATGGGACCAACTCTGAAATCTAGAAAATAAAAACTGCTGTTCTATAGAAAAATGTCTATAACACTCGACAAAATTTATGGAACAGCTGATATTTTTTTCTCTATTTCAGGGTTGGTCCTATAGTAAAAATTGTTCATAATCTTGAGTACTATGAGCCCCTTACGGCTTAGCATACCCTTTCCTTATAAACCTGTATAACTGATGCTATTTATTTTTTTTGTAATGTGACCGCCATAGACCCGAAAAGATTGCGCACTGAAGACGAGACTCAAGGTTATTTTTTTGTTAAATTCTGTCTCTACTTCATTGCATTCAGCCACTTCAGTGCCAGTTTTCTAATTTTTCAAGTGAAGTGAGTTTTGTCTTCTCCTTAGATATAGTAAGTGTATTGGTACCCACAGGGCGCTATTCCCGTGCGGCGACAACATGGTCTGCATCATAGACGACCGCGAGGACGTGTGGCGGCACGCGACCAACCTGATCCACGTACGTCCCTACTCCTTCTTCCAGTCTACGGGGGACATTAACGCGCCGCCCCCACCAGGTAACTACAAATTTTTTAATTTTTTTTTCTCTGAGGTTTTTTGTTTTTTTTTTTGTCTGAGGTCTTATACATTTTCCAGTGTCAAGTATACATATATATTTTCAAGTTTTGTTAAATATTATCAAACAAGTCATAGTCACAGTCAAGTCCAAGTCATAAAGTGATGAAAACTTTACAAGAGCCTTCTATGGAGTTTTGGAAACAACATGAAAATTCACGTTTCACGACATTATACCATTCACCAACACTCGTGCTTGTTCACAAACGCTTAACGCGTAAAAACACATTAACACTCGAAATAACACAAGTTTTGGAAAATAATAAAATGACGCGACATGAATTCTTTACGTTCCCGCCAAAACTCTCCCAAACTACTCCTTTTTTTCGCTCTTAAATTTTGGCTCCACATGTTTTGTGATTAACCAGTGTCATGTTTTGTAATATTTCAATTTTATTAACTTATTATCTAGCCTATTATCATATCTAGCCTAACCTCGGGTTTCTGAAACGTTTGTTAACTTTGACAAACAATTAAGTCTATTGCTGTCTTTGTCATTTGTTAAGTGCCAGACAAAGGCAGCATTAGAATTAATCTGTTGTCAAAGTAAAGAATAAAGTATATCGCAGTCTTGTCCATTACAAAAAGCGTAGTCTGATACCCACCCCGTAACGTTATCCGATTCCGATGTTTTTTTTTTTAATTTATATTATCTGCACCTAGAAAAACTATGCTTTTATGTATTTTTTTTATTTCTCAATATCTTCCTTGCCACTCCAGCCGATATGTGTTATACATAATGGATATAATTTAGTGTAAGTTTTAAAGTAATGTCTAAATGACAATTTTTAACCCACCCGAAGGCATGCATGACTTAATGGTTATTGTAAGACATATTTGAATTATTAGATAACCCTTGACTCTTGAATTATTTTTCGACATTTATAAAACTTGCTGACATTATTAATCAAATTTTATTAAATTAAACAATTTTTTTATTTTTTGTTGTGGCTTTTGATTAGATATTTGAAATTATGTAATTATGAACTAAATATTTTGTAAATGTGACTTGCCCAGTGTAACTACCAATGTTATAAGGCCAATAAACGATTCTATTCTACTATATTCTAAGAAAAACAAGTACTAAGCCATATATTTAAGATATAAACAGTTTAGATGTGCAATCATTGGATTTTGATACAAGCTGCATGTTCAAGTTTGAATGTAGCTTCACTATAAATCCAAACATTAAAAGTCCTTATGAAGACTTTCTTTTGTTGAGTTTTGAAAGAAAGACAGATACGAGGACTACAATCACATACTCATTTATTTATAACTATAGGCTACACGTCACTGGTTTTAATTACACTTATTAGTGCATATAAATAATATTTTAAAAAAAAATTAGCCATCAATAAAATAATAAATATTAAATAATAATAGTCAGTGTCAAGTTTATAATAACAATTAAAAGAAAATAATAACTAATTCTACAGAAAATAATAACAATACAATTATCTCGTGACTGACTTGTATCATAATTATTTCCACAATACAGTACATATATAAATCTTACTCTAGGTAGGAACTCGTCCGCTCTGTAGTGTAGACTCTCACACTAGGTAATATTATAAATGCGAAACTTTGTATGTAAGTGTGTTTGTTCCAGTTAAACTTTGTAACGGCTGAACGGATTTAAATGAAATTTGGCATGGACGTAGCCAAATTTTGTACTCCGACTTAACTTTACTTTTTATCCTGGTAAAGTATTTGGTTACTGTAGAATAGCGGGTGAAACCGCGCGGCGCAGCTAGTAGAATCCATGGTTTTTTAAGGCCTAGTTCGGACTACGCGATTATTTTAGTCGATGAAGATGATATCTTCATAATGAAAAAATACTATATTTTCTTTATCAAGATTTGTTCAGCCTAAAAGGTAACAAATAGATATTGACAGTTACTTCTAGGTTTGTTTGAGAAGCTAATTTGAAAAAAAAAAACTATTCAGTGCACCTCATTAGTTATTTAAGTCAGAAAATTTATTTTGAGTTGTATGTTTTTTGGTTCGTTTGGTTACTACTTTCCATACAAATTTTGGCGGTTCATTTTAGAAGTGGCATTTCTCAAAATCTATTCTTACTGTGTCCTAAACCATTTGAGGAGTACAGGGTTCAAATTTCACGTCTCTATCACAAGCGTTTTGGTCTGTGCGTTGATTCCTAGATAATGGCTTGTTCTTTTATAATAGATGTAATATGTTACAGCGGACGAAAAACCCAAGCTTCCGAGCGGTAAAAATGGCTCCCAAACGCCGATGAACCAAATGCCAACCTTAGACGCGGAGCCAGAACAAAACCTCAAAGACGAAAAGATCGAAAGACCCGGAGACGGTTCCAATGGAAAGATAGTTTCCAAAGAAATTAAAAGTAACGAAAAAAATGAACTTAAAAGTAATGAAAAACCCGAAGAAGTTACGGATGGGAAAGACGGTGAAATGAAAGAGAACGAGAAAGTTGATTTAAACGAGGAAATGACAGAGCCTGAGCCCAAGTGGGTAGAAACTTCTGATGGACAGATAGAGGTGGAGGATCCTGATGATTATCTGATTTACTTGGAAGATATCCTGAAGAGGATACATCAGTAAGTATTACAGTTATTCCATCTTTACAATACAGGGCTATAAGGAAAAGGGCTCATAGCCTGATCATTATGAACAACTTTTAGTATTGGACCAAAACAGAAACGGCGAAAAAAAAAAATGTGCTGTTCCATAGAAAAATATCAATGACACTCGACAAAATGGATGGAACATCTGGTTTTTTTCTCGATTTCAGTGTTGGTCTCATAGTAAAAGTTATTCATAATCATGTATACTATGAGCCCTTTTCGGCTTAGCATACCCGTTTCTTTATATTCCTGTGTAACTGACGTAATTTTGTTTTTGTAATGTGACTGCCATAGACCCGAAAAGATGGCGCATTGAAGACGAGACTCTAGGATCAAGACTAGTCTATCTAGTCAGCACTCGGTGGAATATGGTGGATGATGTTATATTATTTTTTGTTTAATTCTGCCTCTACTGTATTGCATTCAGCCACTTCAGCTAGTGTCTGTTTTGTAATTTTTCAAGTGAAGTAATGTTACAGAATAGCCTAGCAGTCTTGATGATTGTCTAAATCAATAATTGCAGTCACTGTCCAGTCCGAGTCCAAACCGCTAGGGCCCCAGGGCACACCCCTTCCGGGGTGCCAGGGCCAGTTTGATATACCCGTGCCGGGTGACGGCCCAAGCCGAGGTTCGTACCGCATTCGGTGCCCATGCGCTAGTCACCCTCGCGCCGTAAAAATAGTTTTAGGGCTCAACGCCCTTTGCGTTCGCCAAAGTCCGGTTACAGCTGTAGACGCCGCTAGCTCTGCATAAGAATGGCGCGACGTTTCGAATCTGCGGGGTAGAACGCAAAATGGTGCACTCTTAAATAATACGTGTTTTATTTCAATCAAAGCTTGAGGGATAAAAATGAAAGCGTTCGTCTCGAGCAAAAAACTTCGTTTGCGCGATTCAAAACTCCCTATTCCCTACATTAGAACTGTCAGTCCATATAAAACGTCAAAAATATGTACAAAAATGGATCAACGCCATCTACCGAACTATAGAAAGTATTACCTTTTATCTCTGATTTTGATGAAATTTTAAATGGCAATATCACGAGGACGGACTTACTTAGGGTGCTGACATTCAACTGACGGCCAAAAGAACATGGTATCCAGACCAGATAAAAAAAAATTAAATGAAAAAGGAAGGACTTAGGCTACTTTTTTTGTGTGTAGTAATTTGATGATATTTTACAGGCATTTCTACGATCTCTACGATAAAATGGGCAAGAAACAAATCCCGGACCTGAAAGCCGTTATCCCTGATGTGAAGTGCCAAGTGCTGGCCGGCACCAGTTTGGTGTTCAGCGGGTTAGTGCCGACGCACCAGCGGCTCGAGATCTCCAGGGCGTACTTAGTGGCTAAGAGTCTGGGGGCAGAGGTCACGCAAGATTACACCGAAAATACTACGCATCTCGTTGCTGTTAGAGCAGGTTTGTTATGATACCCACTTACACAAACTGTGCATCGAAAACTGTAGGATGTGCTACATTTTTACTAGTGTAAAATTATGTTGTTTTTTTATATATACTTTTTTTAACGGTTTGGACATTTCCTAATTAAATACGTAAGCGCAATGTATTTAGTTGTAAGCAGTTTTTCTGGGGTACACTTTTTTTTGTATGAGATTGTTATTCTTCACCTATAGATTTTCTGTGCCCAAATAGATAATTGACTTCAAAAGAATATTGTAATTTCAGGTACAGCGAAAGTGAACTTGAGCAGGCGAATGGGCGAGGGCAAAGCCCAAAAACTGCTCGTGGTGACTCCGGAGTGGCTGTGGAGCTGCGCGGAGCGCTGGGAACGCGTCGACGAGAGGCTCTACCCGCTGCAGAGAGGAAGCCAGGTAATCACACTACTATTATAAATGCGAAAGTTTGTGTGTAAGTATGTTAATGTTTTTGTTCCTGTTCAACTCTGTAACGGCTGAACGGATTTGAATGAAATTGGGTATGGAGGTCGCTTATACCCTCGATTAACACATCGATTTTATATCAGAGTTACTTTCGAATTTATAATATTCGTTTTTGTTAATGAATGGGAATTAATGTTTTTTTTTTTAAATATATATCTTCTGAAGATATTTATAAAAATACAGTTGAGGCAATATTATACAATATAACTTTACTAGACACCCAAAAATACAATTAAAGTTAAACTAAACAATAATGAAATATCCCGCAGTAAAATGGTCGGCCATATCGCCTTCAGACAACCTTCCAGGCAACCTTGGCATGGACAGAAATACAGAACTCCGAATATAGAATAACGGAATGCGGAATATAGAATATTATTATATTTCAAACTGTGTCTAATATAACCAATCTGTAGTGCAACCATTCCATCCAGCAATCATTCCAATGCAACGTTGCGTACTATTGGAATATGGATCAATTGTTTGTTTTTTACCTTGTATTTATTTAAATTAATATTTTGAATAGAAAAGTTACATATAACTTGAATATATAGATAAGAAAAATATTACAGTTTGAAAATGAACTTCCGCAAAGTTACGCCTGAAACAATCAACTAATATTATATTTATTTATGTATAATATATATAGTCCAAGTTTTTTTTTAATTTTGTAAGTGTCGGTATAGCTAGTTACAGCGTGTTAAACAATATATCCCCCCCACAGAGCAGCTCGCGGCGGCCGCCGGCGCACTGCAGCAGCCCGCCGCCCGCGCCGCCGCCGCCCGTCGCGGCGCTGCGCAAGCGCACGCCCTCCGGCCGGTTCATGGACACGCTCAACCCGCTGCTGTCCTTCTCCAGCGACGACATCGCTGACATGGACCGAGAGGTAAATATTATTTTGAAAATGATTGGTTTGATTTCAAAATGATCTCTGGTGGGAACACCTAGGCTGGGTTGCACCATAATCCCAGTTAAAGTTACTGTTATAGTTAAGTTAACTATAACTTTAACCGTATCCATGAAGTTTAGCCAGCATGTGTTATGTGTAATTTTGACCATTGTTAAAATGTAAAACACGGCCTTAAAATCAAAGGTTACGGTAAACGGTTTGCATTCGGGTTTTTTTACAAGCTTTTATTTAACTTACAATGTATTCATATTCATATTTAATTTAGCATTCCACAATGTATGTTGGTACTTAGTAGATTTACATTTTGGTCACAATTGTGGACCCCGTCGGGTACCAGCTAAAGAAATAGAATAGTAGAGAGAGGGACAGCAGTAACCTTAATCTTTAGTTATGTAACAGTACTTTATGTTTTTATCTGTTAGTTTTACTCATCTATGGAGTAATATACGTATATAATGTAGGTATGTATGTTCGCGTCAAGTCTTGCAACTGCTCCTCCCTTGTTCAGTTGAGTTGAAATTTTGCATGCCTGTCAAGTTCCGGTGACAATATAATATTTTGAGAGCAAGCTGATTTGATGATGGAGACGGAAGGCGGAAAACTGTAACCTCAGTAGTACTGAAACTAACAGTAGATTGATGGAATTTGGATTCATTTTGATCAGCGTACAGTATCAATAATGCATCTTATAAAAGCTTGCCTGGAAAAATTTATATTTCCACAAAAACTTATTTGTCTTTTAAAACTTTTAATCATAGTACTTGTCATATCTTTGACTGATTATAACGTGCTTCTAGGTTGAAGACATATTCAATGAGTCGGATGAAGATTCGACAGACGAGGAGTCTAAGAACAGAGGCGACGACCTGACCGACGAGGAAAATCCACGGGAAGACAGGCTCTTGTCTTTTGAACCTGAAGACACTGTTTCTCAAGACAGGTATGAGCATTCCCTTTTATCTGCCATAGAATGAGGACCCTACTGGCTAAGTTGGTGCCGTCTACTTATGAACAGGTCCCAGGTTTGATTCCTGTTCTAGCAGTTGTTGAATGATGAATTTCTAATATTATCAGCTCTGGGTTTAGGTGTTAGTCATCCATGTCTTTGTATGTGTTTCTTGCCATCCCTGACACACTAAATGGGGTGAAACAAATATTCCAGTGACCCAAGGCCATAGCTTCATTTATAACCCTGTATACAAAACACTCCAAGCGGGACGTCTGTGTAGGTTGTAAGACCTCGGATTAAAAGTAGGGAATCCTACTAATTGTGAAGCATTTGTATTTTATCAGGTTAAAAATAAATATCTTGGACATTTTTTGCACACACGGTCATCTGACCCCAAACTAAGCAAAGCTTGTAATATGGCTGCCAGAGACTGATATACGTACATAATTGTATATCTTTAAATACATACTTATAAGTTTAAGAACAAACACAAATGTTCATCACATGAATCTTTGTCCTAGATGGGAATCGAACCCACGACCCCAAACACAAGGTAGGTTCAGTACCAACTGAGCCACCGGGGTAGTCCCCGGTCGGGGGAGGGGGGTGGGTTGTTAAAAAGTATATAACGTAATGGTTCTCATTTTGCTCTGCATCAACCTTTCCCACTGCTGGGATATCAACCTCGAACGGTGATTAAGCCATATCCGCCACATACGCCATCAAATTTGTTTTCCGGAAATATGAATGTTTCCTCCCGATGTTTTCCTTCAACGAAAAGCCAGTGGTATATCAGTACTAAGTTCCAAACGGGCCCGCCCGGGTTCGAACCCGCGCCCCACGTATACGTATGAGGCGAGCGTGCTCCCACTGGTCTACCACGACTTTGTACCTTATTAAACATTACATAATTTCTTTCAAATTGTCGTCTAAGTCGGATCGGCGTTAGTTGTGAAAAGAGAATATCGGAGATCATTAATTTAACTGAACTTGAACTGCTTTCTTTATTTATTTTTTGTTTTATAAAAAAAATGTGGACATTTTTAACACACAGCGCCATCTATCCCCAAACTAAGCAAGCTTGTACTATGGCAACCAGATAACTGATAGAATACATAAATACTTTTTTTTTTCAAAGAAAAAACATCCACGTTCAACACACAAATGTTTGTCCTGTGTGGGAATCAAACCCACAATCTACAGCTCAAAAGACAGTAATACTGAGCCACAAGACTAAACTTTTGTCAGTTACATACCTCCTTGTTCATTTTCATTAAAATCGGTTCATGATATAAAATAAAGACTTAAGTTTATTTATTTTTTTGCAGGTTACAAGACACTCTTGAGAACCCCAATTCCAGTGATTCTGAAGGTAAGATTTCTTTTTCAAGTCAAGCAGAAATTGTGACGATTACGTCGCAGATTGAGATCACATTGGCATTGGCATGTTTCAAGGCATCCTGGCCGCACCCACCTTTGAAGCGGCGACGACCTTGTATGCCAATATTTTGGTCATACTGATTCTGCGTAGGGACTCCTGTCCTTTTTGAGTGATAGTAAAAGTGTTGTAAAACGGGGCTGGGGCCGGCATACTCATATGGCGACTAAAGCCCCAAAATAAATTATTTAATTTAAAAACACTAGCGACATTTTACGTCCTTATCAGTACTACAATCGAGTTACGCATCTTTCTATGGACATTAGCACTCTTAGTACAGTTTCTCTATGATTTGAATACAATTTCGAAGTTCATGTACTAAATTGTCTATGGGTTGTTGTGGGTAGGGTCGCGAGTTATGAATTTGGCGCGAACTACTATGAACTTTGTTCGACAGACGAAGGGAGCCGACCACGCAAGAGGCCGCGCCCGTCGTCGCCGCCCTCAGACGACGAGCCGCCCGACGACGACGACAGCAGCTCCTGGAACCTGATGGGCGCCGCTCTAGAGCGGGAACTCGAAGCGCAGGATTGATGACTGCTGTACTAATCAGATTTATGGACCGGTTAATGAAATAGTTTTTGTGATAGATGGTTGTTTTATTTGTGACCTACAATTATAATACACTGGCTTGCCCACACGGCTTCGCTCGCATAGGCTATAGTAAATTACACACGCAATTTCAGCTCTCTAAGGGGATGATTTTTAAAAGTCCTGGCCATGCCTTTCTATTTTTTTATGATTAGTACATAAACCGAGTCTTTAAGAATTGGCATGAAAAAGATTTTATTTCCATACAAACTTTGGGGGTCTATTTTACCCCTTTAGGAATGGAATTTCGCAAAACCCGTTCTTAATGTTCATCTCTCTTACGGGGTTTAGTCAGTGTGTTGATTCCTAGAAAAGAACTTGTTCTTTTATAGATCATAATATAATTTCTTTGTTACTCTATACTGGAGAAATAACAAAACTGCAAAGCCCATTCGCAGAGACATGTGTTTTTAACATAATCCGGTAAAATTAACGAAATGTAATTGATTTGAGAATTCGCTGCAATCTGTGTGATTGGCCTTTGTATATTTTGTGCCTGAAACAGTTTTCTTAAAATAACTGAAATTTTGTCAACTCTGTTGCACACTATAACAGAATAACAAAACTTTCGTTTGTGAGCAAAGCCAGTAATGTAAGAATTTAATTATAAGGTTAAAAAAATAAATACAATGAAATGGTAAACTACATGTACATAATTTATTTCACTATACTATTGAATATTATTTCTAAACTTATATTGAGTAGGGATCGGTTTCATCAAATACATGGAACCTGGTATATGTAGGTTTCTCTGTGAAGTCTTTCTTTCCTTGTTGCCATCCTCTTGGTGGTGCTTTACTGTGGTCAAAGCTTGAATCCAGTTTACCATACACCTCCGCTTGTCTATCCATGTCTTCTCTGTACTTTTCTTTGGCTACTTTTTTGCCTGTGATCGGGTCGGTGATATCGCCAAATGGATAAACAACTTCTTTTACTTCATGGGTTATTAATTTGGTGAGTTTGTGAGGTAGAGCCTGGATCAACACTATGTCACCAGTCTGGCATAATTTAGATGGGTCGTGGCAGTAATAAAACTCATCTTTTCTGAAGTACTGTAACCAAAATAGAGTTAGTTTAATTTACCATTTAATCATAATACCCAGCAATAATAGAAAAACAAAATACTTGACTGCAAAATAGAATCATGTGACTCCAGATGTAAAGGGGAATCCAACAACACCTGACTCAAAATTGGTAAAGGCGTTTAGGCTATGTGAGGAACAACACATAGTGTAGGTGCCTACATACATTCCAAAAACATAACCCTCCTTGGGTAGTTGTTTAACAGGGGTCAAGTACAGCAGGAGAATAAAACATGAAATATAATTGTGTGCCAAGTTTTACAGATATTAGGTCCAGGAATAGTGTTCTTTAGGTGCTTTTGTAGAAAGTTTTCAGTAATTGCTAGCAAATTTGCACTGCAAGTTATAATAATTATCTTAGAAGCAATATGTAGTGGGTTTTGAGCATAAATATCTCGACAGTTATGATTAATGTTTAGAGATATGAAATTTAGAATTTTATGGGACTAGCTGTTGCTGTTATTCGCGATTTCGTTTGCGTGGACCTACAAAAAAGTAGCCTATGTCTGTCCAAAAATTAAGGACAATCTGTGTAGCCGTGATAAAGCAAAGACAAACACCCAGACCGAGTTACTTTCGCACTTATAATATTAGTTAGGATATGCGGGACCTTTCTGAACTCTTAAAATTACAAGTTTATAATATATCCTAGATTTATGACGGGGTGGTTCAAAATAGCATTTAATGTTTCTCTACGTATATAATACAAAGATAATGTAATACTACACTAGGTGGACCGACGACATTGTGAAAGTCACGGGCAACCGGTGGATGCAAGTGGCACATTGTCGGTCGGTGTGGCGGTCTAAGGGGGAGGCCTATGTTCAGCAGTGGACGTCTTCTGGCTGATAATGTAATACTATGATATAATACACCTAGTGCAACCCGTTGCTTCGCTGTACTCGGCCTCACAAGCTGCCGCGTGTGTTATTACTCTAATGTAAAATAAAAATGAGGATACGAACCATGAGCAGATTTTCGTCCAATTCTAACCTTTTAACTCTAATCTTGGCAGCATTTTGTTTTACTGTAGGAACACACTGTCCTAACAATAAGAATTTCCGTGCAGCAACGGCTACATTTCGAGCCATTTTTAGGATGTATTCAATTTATAAACTCCTGTATGATGTATCAAAATCTAAGAAACTATCGCAAGTTGAAGCACAGCGGCTGCGGCTCATTTTGATTAAGATGACATTGACAATGACAGCTGGACATCAGTGCATCTCGCGGGTGTAGATAATGTACAGCCCAATAATGTACGGCCTGTATTGTACGACCTGATAATTGGCAGCCCGGTACTATCTATCTATATCAGCCTTTTAAACATCCCACTGGGATAACAGCCTACCCTCGAAGGGTGATTAGGCCATATCCACCACGCTGGCCCAGTGCGTGTTGGCGGATTCACATACGCCATTGAATTACTTCTCCGGAAATATGCAGGTTTCCTCACGATGTTTTCAATCACCGTAAAGCCAGTGGTATATCCGTACGTAAGTTCCAAAGAACTCATTGGTACGGGCCCGCCCGGGTTCGAACCCGCTACCTCACGAATGTAAGGCAAGCGTTCTCCCATTGAGAACACATACAGATAATTTACGACCAGGAATTATTGGCACGTGCTGATAATGTACAGCCTGATAAAAGACGACCCAGCCCGTATTGGCTGAAAGACTCCTATTGGTCAATATGTCTATGATCTGTGGGCTTATCCCGTAACTCTTAAAGCGATAGCGTGAATTGCGCAAGCGGGACCGCGGATAGTGCTACTAAGTTGGTATGAGCGAGATGGCATCCTATCTCTATCTTGTGTTTCTATTTAGTAAAAGACAGCGATAGCTTAATTGCGTTTAGTGAGTGCATGGTGGAATTGCGGCCATCACTGCACTACCAATGTCCTTGGCTGTCGCCCTGAAATTCACACACCTATCGCCAAACCCTGAGGGTGTCTATACATGGCCTGACCTGACATCGTGTGAAAGAGATGGCTACATATAAGTTTCTGGGGGAGCGAAAGGGAGAAGCTATATCCTTAATGGTTTGTTTCTTTTACTCCCGTGAAATTCAAGTCTAGCTGTCCCTTTCGCACGATGTCAGGTCAGGCCATGTAGCGAGGCCTTTACCCATGCCATTCTGTTCGTCCGCTTGTCTATATAGTATATACTCACTATATACTATAACAAAGATTACTGTCTATACTCAGGATACCTATGCAACAATACTATACAAACTAATACAAATATATATATATATATACAAATATAATATATATAGATTAAATATTTTATAGAACACAAAATTGCTTGCTTTTTTTTGTAAAAAAATATAATATATAATATACCATCATGTAGGTACTTACATAACTATACAAAACAATCCCTTTTTTGTAAACAACCTTTTTTTTACATAGTAAGTACGTAGATTGATTACACAAACACCAATATAGAGGAATGGAAGAAAAATAAGTATCACAATCCGAAGCATTCTTATAAACTACAAGTTCGTTAAAGTTACGAAAAAAAAATTCGTATGTATTTGATATTTCAAGCTGGCACAAGCTTCGTTATAGGTTTGACTATGGTCACTAAAGCTGCTAGAGATGACACAGCACCCAAAGTACCAACCATACTTGGACTTAGTTTAGTAAAACCTAATGCAGTCAATGGTATGAACAGGTCACAGGAATTCTTCAGCGTATCAATGAACACATCCTTGTGACAATTTACAAGAGTATAGGCATGTTTTAAATGACTAGAAATGTCACAACTCCTCATTGAAGTGCTAAACAAGTCTGTTGGTTTTAAGAATTTTGTCGAGTGCAACTCTAGTAGATGTAGGATTTCATAGAAGTCTCTCGCTAGATTGGCGATAATGGATACAAGCCAGAACTTGTTTGCTGTGCGATTCCAACTGTCCGAGTCAGTTTTGAGGAAGCCACTTCTTGTTAGCCATACAATGTGGTCTGCATACAGGTATAAGGCATGAGCGATCTTGCTCACAGTCAGAGACAGTTTCAAAAATGGATCTTCTATATTTATAGTATTTAGGCCTGTGTACAATATATCGACACATCTTCCAAAACGAAGTACTGTAACAAAAATTCATTTTTAACACTCATTTTCTTATCCCACTGCTGGTTACAAACCTCTATCTTACTATCCTATCGGCCAGAGTCCTGTACTAATCTAATCCAGGTTCAAAGATGATTTAGTCAAAAATCTCACAACCGGATGATCATTGCTCCCATTTATTAAGTAACTAGCTGCGCCCCGCGGTTTCACCAGGTATTCTACAGAAACCGAATATTTTTGTGGGATAAAAAGTAGCCTATGCATTTATCCAGGGTATAAGCTACCTCCATACCAAATTTCATTCAGATCCGTTGTTCATCCTCAGCCATTACAGAGTTGAACAGGAACAAATAGGGTAGTACATACAAACTTACACACAAACATTTGCATTTATAATATTAGAGTGATTATAATTGTAAATTTTGACATGCAAAAGGGGCTACTATGCGGAAAAAAGCCCTATCCATTTTAAAGGTTTTTGACGAATAGAATAAGCTCGACAGATAATTTTAGGGGCAAGAATAGTCACTAAATCTAGCTATAGTATAGCTAATTCATGATGGGAGGTATAACTGCATACAAACTGTTTTACTTACTTTTTCGGAATGAACTAAATGCAAGTTCAAAATTTTTTATTCTGTCCACTGAGTATTTATTAGCGTTTCTTCGTTCCAGCTGATGCCATACTAGACGACTTGTGTACTGCACCAATCTGATGACCAAGCCATGAGTATTAGCAGACACATATTATACGATTGAGGTCTTACATTAATGCAGGGACTTACCTAGCTAGTTTATCTCTTCCATTAGATTGATTGTTTACTTTTATTATTACATCCATCTTTCACTTTTGTACATCAGCAATATGAAGTATTTTGTATTGAGGTTTTATTTACAACATTTTGGGCTTATTGTTGGGTCTGCAATGAAGTTAATATATTTTATTAATGCGTAGGTATCTCCTCAATGTGGCAGCTGTGACACTGTCCCCTATATTATATTACTCTTTGGACACTGTTTAGCACCAGTACAAAAAATAGTAATCTTTGTACATTGGTAAAAAAAAAAGTCTCAAGTGTATAAGTCAATATTAAGTTTCTTGGTCAAGTGCTCTTTGATCAAGTGGCAAAGGTCAATGGCTTCGTCAAAATCTCCTTGATATCGCTAAAGACTGTTGTGAAGTGATAAATCGCATTAGCCAACATATAAGGGGATAGGGGACAAAATTATTTTCGAAACTGTGCTGGTGTAAATTAAAACTTACGTTAGTATAAATTTGTATCTATTGATGTACTTCAGAATTTTTTTTCGCCCATTTTTGGTTAGGCTAGAGCTTTTATGACCATACACCTGTTCTTTCTGTCTTACATTTTAGCTCTTCCCATAATCCAGTGTCAAGTTTTGTAATATTTCAAGATGATTTCAAGTGAACCACAATGATACAATAACAAAAAGAAGTCATAACTCAAGGCCTCGCTACATGGCCTGACCTGACATCGTGCGAAAGGGACAGCTAGACTTGAATTTCAAGGGTGTAAAAGAAACAAACTATTAAGGTTATAGCTTCTCCCTTTCGCTCCCCCAGAAACTTATATGTAGCCATCTCTTTCACACACTGTCAGGTCAGGCCATGTATAGACACCCTAAGTCAAGCTTTGATTATTCAATATTTTTTGATAAGCCAAGCAAAGAAAGTAATGGTCAAGATCTAATCATGCCCCAGTAAAGAGATAGAGACTTTACTAGGGGTGATGTATTTTATTAAGGGTGTCTACACATGGTCCCTTTCGCTCTCCAGAAACTTATATATAGCTATCTCTTTCAAACGATGTCAGGTCAGTCCATGTAGCAAGGTCTTTTGTTGTGTATTTGTAGAACAAATTGTACCGGAAATAGCCCATCACTAGCTGAGGAGTGAAAAAAAGCAAAACGAGCATAGACAAAGACAAGGTCTTTTTCCTCCAAGAGGCCACCAGCCGCCATATTTATTTTCTGTCCTCCTGTCACTCATCCCGTAACTCCATTTTGAATTATTTTTATCTCCGTGCTAATATGATGTGTGATTAGATTCATCAGTGAATTTGTGTCTTCAAGTGTGCTGTGGAACAATTCTGTGATCTAAAAAAGTGACTAAAGTCATAATTCCGTTTGTGGTAAGACTATAGAACACTTGTGCGTTGCAGTGAATTACCATTCATACTTCTGGAACAAAGCAACATTTTGAAGTGACGTGTAATGTTGTGCATTTCAGATAGTGGTTCGTCGTACTGAGCTTTCATGATTGGATTACCGCGTAGCGATAGAGATAGAGATCGTATAACGGTGAAAATACGTAACATGAAGCGGAGTTCGTCAAGGGACAGTGTGCCGCGATCGAAAAGAACGCGCAGCAGTATCGGTCGGTACGATGACAGTTCTGACGAGCGCGCGACGCCCGATAGGGTGCGCCGCCGGATGCGCTCGCCGAGCCCTCGCGGGCGGTACGTGTCGCCTCATCGTGAAGACTACGTGCGGCCTCGAGAGGTCAGAGAGGAGTCAACTCGCCCGTTCTACAAAGTTCTGTGTGTCAGTGCACTGCATCCCAAGGCATCTGACGATGTTATCAAGGATACACTTTACCGCGAGTACAAGAAATTCGGTGATTTCAGTATAAAAATTTCCCACGAACTCGATGAGAGAGTTGCCTACATCTGCTTCCGTAGTGCTGAAGACGCAAGAGACGCTAAACACGCCAAACCGCGAGTTATTCTGTACGAAAAGGTTGCTATTGTAGATCCTGTTTATGAACCTGCAAGAGCAGAGTACAGAAGCAGGCCTCGCAGCATCACTCCACCTGACTATGACCGTCCTTATTCATATGCTTGGTCTCCCGTACCTGAGAGACGAAGACCTCCTCCCGATGACAGGGCTTATGGCATTCCTCCCGCAGTGCCTCCTCACCACAGAGACTTTCGTCCCCCTATGCATGACTACCCGATGGCTGGGCCTCACGGTCCTCCAATGCACCACAGACCCCCCATGCATCATCCCCCGCACCCACACTACATGCCGCGTCCGTATATGCCGAGACCACACCACCCGCCATTTGAAAAAATGGAAAACAAGAAAGATAAATTCCCTAACTATTTGCATCATGTTCAACCAGAGGATGATCCTCTAGCTACTAGGACACTTTTCGCAGGGAACTTAGAAATAAATATTTCTGATGAGGAACTCCGTTGCATCTTTGGGCGTTATGGTATTGTAGAAGATATTGATATAAAGCGCCCACCGCCGGGTACTGGGAACGCTTTTGCATTTGTTCGCTATCAAACTTTGGACATGGCTCATCGTGCTAAAGTAGAACTGTCAGGACAGTATATTGGCAAGTTTCAATGTAAAATAGGCTATGGTAAAGCTAACCCTACTACTAGAGTGTGGGTAGGTGGTCTAGGACCTTGGACATCTGTAGCGCAGCTAGAGAGGGAATTTGATAGATTTGGGGCTATCAAAAAAATCGAGTATGCTAAAGGGGAGTCACACGCATATATTCTGTACGATTCCATTGACGCTGCGCAAGCTGCTGTCAAAGAAATGAGAGGTTTCCCACTTGGTGGGCCGGACAGACGACTTCGTATCGATTTTGCGGATGTCGGCAATGGCGGGCCGTACAGGCCGAAGCCACCATACGTGCCTCCTGTCGGAGAAGACGGCAGGCCGGTTGAGGGTTACGAGGGTACCTCCTGGGAAGACGGTTATGGTTACTCAGGCGGTTACCGAGGCAGGGGTCGTGGACGTGGTCGGGGCATGTATCGGGGAGCATATCACGGTGGCGGTCCGGATTATCGTGACGATGAGTGGCGTAAAACGGCTGTAGATGGAGACTATGATTCCCGTGTTCGTCGGTCCGGGTCTCGGGAGCCAGGCGTAGACCGCTCTCGCTCGCGGTCACCGCGCCGGCGCTCGCCCGACAGCGACTCGGACGGCTCCCCGCGCCGCGGCGGCGGCATGCTCGCCTCCGCCCGAACCCTTCCCGAAGTCGTGCGCAAAGCCAGTACAATCTGGAACGGTGCGCTGATCCTTAAAAACTCCCTCTTCCCCACTAAATTCCATTTGACCGACGGCGACTCTGAAATCATCGACAGTCTTATGAAAGACGAGGATGGCAAAAACCAGCTGCGAATAACGCAGCGGCTGCGTCTGGATCAGCCGAAGCTTGACGATGTTCAGAAGAGAATCGCGACATCCAGTTCTCACGCCATTTTCCTCGGAGTGGCGGGCTCGACGACTGCCATCACAAATGACGATGCAAACATTCAAACTAGACCAATGAGGAACTTGGTATCTTATTTGAAGCAGAAAGAAGCTGCCGGGGTCATATCTCTGTTGAACAAGGAGACAGAAGCTACCGGTGTTCTGTACTCTTTTCCTCCTTGCGATTTTTCCACTGACCTTCTTAAGAGGACATGCCACAATCTGACCGAGGAAAGTCTTAAAGAGGACCACTTGGTCATAGTGGTGGTGCGAGGCGGCTCAGCCTGAGATTTCACATTTTTTATATTATTTAACATAGGTACTAATTAGTATAAGTTTTCTCTAAATTTCAGATTATTGTATCATTGTGATGTGTAGTGACTGTGTGGTGATTGTAAACCTAACTCTGTGATGGTTACATTGACCAATTCATTGTGAAAGTGTCCTGTAAATCACAGTTTGTGACCACAAATAATTTTATTATTGTGACAGAGTTGAAAGTTTACTTCTTGCTAGGACTATCAGCATAGCAGTGTCTTTATTGTATTTAACTATAACCATAGTGTATTTTGAATCAGTGGATTTAGGGGATGTGTAGTGTATGTGTGACCGATAAAATAGAATATTTAATATTATGTTGTAGTTTTTCTAAACCTTGTGAACTAGTGATGTTAGTGCAGTTCTTGTGTCCTGTGATCTCAGTTTAGTGGGCTTATGTTAGTGATAATAACTATGGTGGGTAAAGTTAAGTGATAAAACAGCCACTTTTTAGTGCAAATTATTCTAAATTTGTGACGAAAATTGCCAGACTTTTTGGTGAAAAATTCCAAGTTGGCGGGCTAACTACCCGCCACTACAGTACTACGGTACTACTACGGTTACGGTGCGTACTATGGTTATGTGCTCAAAAATTCCAAGTTTCTGTTAGTGCTAATCTTCTGGGCTATTGAGTATTTCAAAGGTAATCCTTGGCTAAAGTGCAAAGATGTCTCGAGCGGCAACAGTGATTATATTAACTGTGAAAAACAAAGCAGTGACTCAACCTATTGTGAAATAAAGAAGTGAGTCGATGTTTTAATAAACAAGTGCCATTGGCCTCTGAATAAATGACAAGGCATTTGAGATTCTGGCTTTATATTTTTACACTATCCAGAAAAAAAAGTGCAAGTTTCATTCAATAAAGACCTAACTTTTTACCTAGCCTATAGTTAGCCTATAGTTATGCCTTGTAAAAAAAAACTAATTGCCAAATAACTATGCTTTTTTGTAACTATAACTCTTGGACAGGATGTAAGGTTGCATGCCAATAGGTCCGAAGCAGAGTACAGCAGTTGGACTTCCCTGACTACACAGACGTTTGGTAAGTTTGGTATACCTATTGGATAAACAAAGGGGTACTGTACACGCAATAGCAGTTCAGTACTGACCATAGATTAACCTACCTACATTTTTATGGTGAGACTGGTGTGTGTCTGTCTGTATGTCAGAAACTATAAATGCTATCGAATTAAAATTTTGCAAAAATTAATAAAAAAATATTTTTTTTTTTTAAACTTGGCTATTTGGCAATTACACCAGAAACGGTAGTGTTTTAATGCACAATAAAGTCAATAACGCAGCGTCATACCAATTTTCATCCAAATCCGATCAGCCGATAGGTAGTTAAGGCTACACCACTTGTGGCCTATGTTAAGGAAGTTGGTCAGAATATAATTATAACCCTACAAAATTCGAACAACTCGTTTTACGGACTACGCGTAAGAATGGTGCAACGATTTTGAATCGGCAGTGTAGGCCGCATAATGGTACAGCCTTAAATGTGAAAAAACATACTAACGCACACTTAAAAACTTTAGCTTATTTAGTATTAGTGTGTTAGCCATGCATTTCCTAGATCTTGGTAAATCTTGGCTCCTTCGTATGTGGTCTATATACCTACTTATAATAATAATTTCTCGTGGAGACGGCCAGGATTATACTTCTTACTGTATTATTCTATACAGGGTTATAAGAAAAGAGTATGATAAGCCGAAAGAGGTTCATAGTACTTTTGATTGTGAATTACTTTTACTATGGGATCAAGCAAGAAATCGAAAAAAAATAGCTGTTCCATACATTTTGTAGAGCGTCATTGACATTTTTCTATGGAACAGCTGCTTTTTTTTTCTCAATTTCGGGGTTGGTCTCATAGTAAAAGTTGTTGATAATGATGAGTACTATGAGCCCTTTTCGGCTTAGCATACCCTTTCCTTATAATCCTAATAATAATAAAAATTGGCTAGCGGGGGCGTAAAGCTTTGCCCATTGGGCTCGCGCGGCTCGGGTATCAGGTACACCCAAAGCACAGTACACTGTACATTGTACAAGTGAGCAGGCCACACAAAGCAGTGCTATAGCGGAGATGGCTTCCCGGCGTGTTCCTGATTGTTCACACTAGGTACCATTTTTGACGGTACGTCATTTACCATCAGGTTAGCTGTGGTCAAACGACTGTCAACCATAGAATAGAAGTGACAAGTTTCTTTTTACTAGACTGTCCAAGAAAAGGTTATTTTTTTGGGGGTCTAAGTAAGTTTGATACTATTTTAGACATCGTCGTCCGTAGTTTTGTCCCATGAGAACTAAGTCAGGGAAGTATGTTTATGTGTTCTTATCCTATTACCTCCTCTTCGACCAATGTTTTGACTAGCCTTGAGGCTCACTTGGTGGATTTTCGCCTTCTGAGCTGTAGGTTGTGGGTTCGAGCGCCACCCAGGACAAACATTTTTGTGATGAACATGGATGTTTCTTCTTTGTCTGGGTGTTGCTATGTATGTATTTACAAAAAAAAAAGTATTTATGTATTCTTTCAGTTATCTGGTTCCCATAGTACAAGCTTGCTTGGTTCGGGGCTAGATGGCGCTGTGTGTGATAAACGTCCACCAACGTCCTCGTCCAATGACAGGTCTGAATTATTTACTTCGCCCACATACTCGACGAATGGCGTGGGAAATAGATTAAAGACGAAATGTGGCCACATTACTCGTCCTGGCGCTCATGCTCGCCGCTCCCGAGTCTGTCGGTACTCGAACGACGGACGAGATAGTGGTAGAGCGCTGGGCCCCTATTCGGAGAAATGACATTTTTATCTCTCTCTCACTCACTCCCATTAAATTTTAAATTAGAGAGACAATCACCGAGATAATCTCGAGCGCACAGGAATAGGGAAAAAAGGACAAGTAGCTCGAGCAGAGCAGTGTGTGACTGCAGAGTTAGTGATTAGCATTAATTTCGTTTCCGCAATGTTTGTTTAACATCATCGGACATCTAAAAAGACTACGTATTCATTAGATCTAATCCTTGCCTTGGTCACCACAACGGCCGTTATATGCCACTATGGGCCATTGAACTATTATCACTACTAGCTATTGCTATGGGCAAAAGAAATTGAGTCTGCTTATTTTCAGGGTATTGGACGGAGGAGGAAGGTGAAAATCGCTGGGTTCAGTGACTAGTGAAGTGAAGTGAAATTGGTCTTACGTATTTTAAATAAAATTTGCAGTTTAACATTATTAATGTTTTATGCTTACCTATTTACTCCCAGAACAAGAGCAATCCTTAGTAGCTACTCTACTCATGTACCGCGTAGGTAGGGTATACCCTACCTACGCGGTACATGAGTAGAGTGGTAGTTTGCCATAGATCTAATATACAAATACTAGATGGATGTATAATACCTTCGCGGTGGTCTAGAATGAGGGGTGTTTAAGGAGTTTAGAACAACGAAGGTGCCGACCCCGCGACCTCATTCCCCTGCCACGAAAGTAGTCTCCATTCCATCGATGTCTGCTCAGCTATGAGTCAAAGGTGGACTTGACGAGGATAAGTGTACAGCCTGAGTGCCCGCTCAAACCGAGCGCAAAACTGCACCTTATTGTTTAGGATATCCAGCCAAAATGATGGAGCGTTCTCCTAGCGAAAAGTGTTTTTCACAAATATCTGAATAACGCACCTTGAGGACTGCATTTTTGTTTCTTTACCTTTTATAGGCCCATTTCTCTGTAGCTAAGAATAAAAACCTCTGCAAGAAGAAGAAAGTCAAGGAGGAGACTAAGTAGGTACTTACTTCATAGATTACTCTTTGTTCAGTAGCCAGTACCTTGGCCCTATACAGACTCAAAGAGAATACAAATACAAACTTATTATCTATGGCAAAGACTAGCTTTACGTAGTTATTATATTATGCTCTTTGGTTAGGTTTATATTCCCACTAGCTGCGCCCCGCGGTTTCACCCGCTATTCTACAGAAAACGATATATTTTTTATTACACTAATATAATAAATGCGAAAGTTTGTGTGTAAGTATGTAAGTGTGTTTGTTCCCATTCAACTCTGTAACGACTGAACGGATTTGGATGAAATTTGGTATGGAATAACACACAGGCTACTTTTTATCGTGAAAAAATGTACTGTTCCTGTAGAATAGCAGGTGAAACCGCGGGGCGCAACTAGTATAAGATATATTATTCCGGGATAAAAAGTTCCAAATTTCATTCAAATCCTCTCAGACGTTACAGATTTGAAAGGGAACAAACACACACACACACAAACTTTCGCATTTATAATCTGGTCCATAGATAAGAATGTATACTAGATCAGTGGGCTTATCCCGTAACTCTGAAAGCGATAGCGAGAGTTGCGCGAGCGGGACCGCGCATAGTGCGACTAAGTTGGTACGAGCGAGATGGCATGCTCTCGCAATCAGAATCACGAACGTTTCAAAGTTAGAGGATAAGCCCCATGGTCTTCAAATGTTTACGTAGTATTTGTATTATAAGTGCCCAATTATTTTCGTGAATTTGAGGCAATTCTCATAAAAAACATGGAGGAATCTCAAGCTGAAGCGCCACCGCCAACTGGCAATACTGAAAAGGAGAAAATGGGTGATAAGTCCGTAGATGCTGGTAGGGATATCAATTTATAAGGAGAATTCTGTTGCTTCCATTTAGGCACAGAATTCTCCTTATTTATGTCTTTGCATTTAGGTTACCACTTATCCTATACGTCTAGCACATGTTTGTAAGATTTTCGTATAACACATAGGGCCAGCAAAGAAAATGAACTATGACGAGTACCTGATGGCTATGAAGAGGGTCCACCGGCGGCAGTCCATGCGAAGCTCCCTGATGCCCGAGATGCGCTCGCCGCGGGAACGACACCGGCACGACAACAGTACCAACAGTGCTGGGTACCTGCCTATATCTACTTGGCTACCAGTTTTTTTCTTTCTTTTTTTTTTATGTTACTGGGTGACGAGACGAGCAAGTCGCTCACCTGATGTTAAGCGTCATTTGCCCATAGCATTTCAGTGCCACCCAGAATTTTGAACTTCAACAGTTCAAAACTATGCGCGGCAATGCACTGCGCTCGTCACCCTGAGATGTTAGATGTTAAATCTGTATGCCCAGTAATTACGCTGGAAACATTGCCCTTCAATCCGGAACACAATAATGCTTGCACACTACTGCTTGGCGGTTGAATAACTGGCAAAGGAGTGGTACTTCCCCAGGCGGACTCTGCAAGAGAGCCCTACCACTACAAGGACTACTTTCTAGCTAGTAAGTAGTCTGAGACCTTAGAGAGGGTTTAGTGGTGAGGACGCACTAAACCTACACTAACACTAACACTAACACTGACACTAACTTGTCTTTAGAATACCTTTACTAGGTACTTACTCTCTAAGATCTTTGTTCAACAGTGGACGTCTCCTGGCTGATGATAGTGGTGGTTACAGAATGTTTTTTTTTATAGTAAGATATAGAGATATTGTTAGTCGCTGCCGAACATTCGCCTTTCCACAGACCAAAAGCGCGTCCTTTCCTTGCTAGATAATCAAAGATTGAATGCGTCGAGACGCGTTTTGTAATACAAGCGTGGAGACAAATGCAAGCAACTCTTAGAAAGGCTGTTATCTACCACGTGACCCTTCTCTTATATCCCTTCTCATCCCTTCTCACGTGACACGTGATTCTGAAGGTCATCAGCGACAAATATGACGGTCCCATTTTAAAACATTGGGTTAAAACAATAATACCAAATAGTAATAGCACGCTATATTTAAGATAGAGTTTATGTTAGTTTTGTTTTAGCCTATTTTGTAACAAATTTGAATTTTGTGGCTATGGATCTTTGTAATCCGAAATAAAGTTTATTATTATTATTATAGTGCCAAAGTAGATGGAGTATTTTCTGTAGAATGCCCAAATCACTGAACTATAATGTAAACCTCGGTAGGTAAAGACCCCATGCTAAAGATCTGATGGGTACACCCGAGGAGCAGTTCGCGCAGTGTGTATATACAGTTCCTTGTATTACGAAAAGCGGGATCCCGCGTTCCCGTAAAGTTGCTGCTGCTGATGGTCTGTATTCTATAATATAAGCCTTTAGCCCAATGACGATTTAGGTAGATAACTTTGCTTTAACCCGCTGTGCGTAGTTGGCAACTGGCCCGCTCAAAATGTGTGCTGCGGGCGAGTTTACCTACTACTTTTTGAAGGAGCTAGTGGTTTACTGGTCCGCTTGCTTTTTATGACACTAGGCCACTTGATTACTTGCAGAATAGGTGAATAGGTCGGCTATCGGCAAGTGCTGACCGCCCGAAAAGGGCTTATAGTCAGTCTTGTAGTTATAGTCATTATGAACAACTTTTACTATGCGACCAAGCCTGAAATCGAGAAAAATACATCTCTGTTCTATAGAAAAATGTCAATGACAAAATGTATGGAGCAGCAGATTTTTTTCTCGATTTCAGGGTCCATAGTAAAAAAAAACATAATGACGAGTACAGGCGGTCACTTGCCGATGGGCCATTCTGTATAGCTTTTAAATGTTCAATGCCTGTAATTCAAATTTTTCTGACCTATTTTTAACCAAAGTAATATTGCTTTAACTTAGGATAGACAGTGTGAAGGGCAACTGGAGCTCGGTTCAGGAGGCGGACCGCGTCAGCACCATAGCGTCCATGGTGCCTGACGAAATCATTTACAACCACTACGAGCATGCCATCAGGAGCTACGAGACTGCGCTCATGTTTATTGACGTTTGTGGTTTGTATTATTACAACCCTCGAACTTATTTGGTGTAGTTTAGGTTACCCAACCTAAAGTTAGAGGTAACAGGCAACAAAATTAAATTACATTGTCCCCCAAACGTAAGGGTATCTACACATGACCTGACTTGACATCGTGTGAAAGAGACAGCTAGATTTGACGATTTGATTTGATTTCACGGGAGCAAAAGAAACAAACTATTAAGGTTATAGCTTCTACCTTTCGCTCCCCCAGAAACTTATATATAGCCATGAAAACTGACGTGGTTTTGATACATTTTGTTTTAATAAAACGGGAATACTCACGTTAAATTGAGTGTGCAAGGCAAGACGAGGTCGCGCGCGTGTCTCGCTGAGCATTCCTTGATAAAGGTCACCGAATGTGATCGAAACTATAGTCGGAATAACCGACTCAATTTAACGTGAGTATTCCCGTTTTATTAAAACAAAATTATATATAGCCATCTCTTTCAAACGATGTCAGGTCAGGCCATATAGCGAGGCCTTAACGCTGCCGTTGGATGTTCAAGGACAGTTATTATTGAAGAACAATGTATTAAAAAATCGTTACTATTGCACTACTGTCATTAGTTAGTTCCCAAAAATGTATAAATTAGTTCTTAACAGTAAATGGTTATAATAACTAAGTAGGCCATCGTTATCTTAAGCCTGATATTATACCTAATCTCTTCGACCACAGTAAAATCAATGGACGGGCACAAAACAATGTAACTTAGGCCTCAATACGTAATTAAAAGTATGTATAATACTTAGGTAAATAATAATATGTCACAAAAAAGAGATAGCGAATGTAATATCACGGCACATTTTTGCTGTTATTGTATTGACGAACGTACGTCTCGCACTTTTCACAGACAGAGCGACTTAAGCAAAGGTGAGGGCCGGCGCTCACTATAAAGTGTTAAAAATTCTCTTACTTGGGCCCGTCCTTTCAATTTACTTTGGTCGAAGCCTACTCTAAGTACTTCGATACCTATCTAGCTTCCTTTTTTAGGATTCACTGATCTATGCGAAAAATATACCAAAGCTGGTCGCGGAGGTCCTTCCCGCCTGTCCTACGTCCTGAACTCGTACATCGGAGCCATGGTGCAGGAGATCCTCACCCATAACGGAGACGTGCTCAAGTTTTCCGGCGATGCCTTCCTCTCTATGTGGAAGAAGACAGCACGCCTTTCAATGCACGACTGCATTCATACGGCGATAGACTGTGGACTCGTGATACAGAAGAATTATGGGACGTATGTCACTGATGTTGGGGTCGTGCTAAAAGGTTGGTTTTGCAGTTCCAACCATAAACCATCTATGGATCGCCAAAGAAACTGGTTTATTTTATTAGGTTCATGCTTCCAAACGTTTTTTCACCAACGAACGTTTTTTTCTCTCATAAAGAATTTCGATAAGGCTAGGTAAAATGAATCTACCGGGACTTTTTAACGAAACGAAATTGGGGCATGTGGCAGGTATTTTTTCTGTTTCAAAAAATAAAAACACGTGCTTTTCTGAAACAAGTTTTTTTGAATCTCACATTTTCGTAAGACAGTTGTTGTTTAATATGACTGTTTTTGAGTTAATATCGAACTAGCGAACTGCCTTGGCTTCGCACGGAAATAATTTAGAATAATAAAGCAATATAAGTGAAAAAAATGTGAAGTTATTGCCTTTAAATTATGTATCCTTTCGTGAAAAATTAAATCTGCATCAGAATCCGTTGCGTGGCCTAGCGGATGTACAGACACACAGACGCGGAAAGCGACTTTATTTTATACTATAACCTACTAATATTAAAACGAGGTACTTTTTCTGGTTCAGTAGCCACTACCGAGCCCAGACGCCCAGAGGTCTTTTATTTGTACTTCTTATCATCGCAATAAGCACCTCACGGTACGGGCCCAGGGAGGACGACAGCGTCGAGGGGCTGGCGTTGTCGTAGGCTTCTCAGGACAGCTCGTAGCTCTCCCGTGAGGAGCTGAAGTGTTTTGTGCTAAAGCGCAGTGCGTTCCGTTTGAGATCCCGAAGCCCACAATGCACAATGACAAAATCAAGGCACCAACGCAGGCCAGCGAGTGGTAACCCCAAATCATTCTGGTATCTTGTGAAGATTTCCCCCTCGTCAAAATTTAAGGCTTCTACTCCATAGCCACCAGTCCGGTCACAGCCTAAACGTGAATAGTTTTTGCAAGATATCAAAATCACGGTCTTTTACGTAAATTTGGTATAAAAGTGTTTTAGGTGAGTCAAAAATAGCAACCGTATCAAAAGTCCAAGCATATCTTCCCCAACAGTTAAGATCGCCATATCAGCCGGCGTCTCATTCTTCTCAATCATCGGCGGCGGAGACACATCGAAAGCGAGCTTCGTCATCGTCGGCCAGCCAGTGTGGGACGTAAAAGAACTCGAGACCCTCTGCAAAGCCGGGGACGTGCTTACGTCAGCCAGCGCCTGGACATACATCAACGAGTCGTGGTACTGGACGCAACCATGTGGCGATGGTCACATTAAAGTGCTTGGAGTTGGTGCGACGTGGAAAAGGGTCAAGCTGCTGAGCAGTTTTTTAGCACTGCCTCATGGTGGTAGGTACTCAGAATTCTGATCATCGTCATTTGCTATGAAACACTGCGCGGTACTGAAATACACTCATACCTCTGAGATATATTACTTCGCTCTTTGAAGACAAAACATGACCACTGATGAGCCTTCCTATCCTCAGAAAAATTTATCAAAGCTTCCTAACGTCCAATGGCAAGGTTGCATTCCTTAATCTGTCCATGAATGTTTTTTTTTTTAAATGACCTCCCTCTAGAATTTTCAAAAGGATTGAAATCCAGCACGCCTATTCATTTGGACGTATCGACGTGGTATTTTTGGAGTGATCGTGAAAGCTAAAAACGCGCGCCACTTCTTTATTCAATTCAATTCTTTATTTACAAAAATAAGCAACTTTACAGTAGGTATATTTACATTTTAAAAGACACATAAGTGAGTTTGAAATCTTGTTGAAACTGGCACTGAGGATATATGCGTTGGATCGATCGTCAGTTGACTATGGACGCCGTCCAGATGGATGCATCCGTTTCGAAGGCAACTGTAAACTTTTTGCTATGTAATTTATCAGGTCCGGCACATTCTAACGTGCGAAATTCTAACGAAACATGATCTACTGTCTGCAAAAGTGTCCTACAATTACAATTGTACATTTGTAATTTGTAATCATCATCATCATCATCATCAACCATAAGACGTCCACTGCTGAACATAGGCCTTCCCCTTAGAGCGCCACACCGACCGACAACGGGCCACTTGCATCCACCGGTTGTCCGCGACTTTCACAATGTCGTCGGTCCACCTAGTGGGAGGCCTACCTACGCTGCGTCTTCCGGTTCCTGGTGGCCACTGACGAACCTTTCTTCCCCACCGGTTATCGGTTCCTCGATTGATATGGCCTGCCCATTGCCACTTCAGCTTGCAAAAAATCTGAAACACATTACATTTGTAATGCTCAATTTATATTTTAGGAAGTATAACTAGTTAAGAGAACACTCGCCTCACATTCCTGAGGTAGCGGGTTCGAACCCGGGCGGGCCCGTACCAATGAGTTCTTTTTAACTTACGTACGGATATACCACTGGCTTTTCGGTGAAGCATCGTGAGGAAACCTGCATATCTCCGGAGAAGAAATTCGATGGCGTATGTGAATCCACCAATCCGCACTGGGACAGCGTGGTGGATATGGCCTAATCACCCTTCTAGGCTAGGCTGATATCCCAGCAGTGGGATGTTTAAAGGCTGATATAGTAGTAGTAGTATAAGTAGTTAAATGGAATATTTTATTTTACAGATGTAACACAAACGAGCCATCAAGAAAAATCTAGTGTCTCTGTTACCAACGACAAACAGACCAATCTTGAAATACATTTCAGAGAATTTTCACGTGAGTTTCCACTTCTTTAGATTCTGCAGAAAGCTTAGGGTGTCTATTCATGGCCTGACCTGACATCGTGTGAAAGCGACAGCTGGATTTCAATTACACGGGAGCAAAAGAAACAAACTATTAAGGTTATACCTTCTCCCTTTCGCTCCCCCAGAAACTTATATATAGCCATCTCTTTCAAACGATGTCAGGTCAGGCCATGTGCGAGGCCTTCAGTTGTAAGTGTAACCAGTAATTCTCTTGTCTGATTTTTCGAATGTTAAGGTTAGGTAATTGAACTTGGTCAGTGTGGTGAAAGAAGGTAAAGTTTACTATTCAGTCAGTCCATTTAAGGTCAAGGTTCCTTGAATCTTGAACTTGAATGGAGAATGGCACACAAGTGTGCCTTCTGGACGGAATATTCCGTTAGGTGCTTGGCAACAGGTTTTCATCTTCAAGGCGGTATCTAGCCAGCCGAGTACCTACTACAAATTACTCTATCACCATGCTATGGTTTCCTCACGATTTTTTCTCACCAGCTGCAGCTCTGTTGTTGCAGTCATGGCAACAAAATGGTGGTGGAATACTTTGACTGTGGAGAGAACTATGCTCAGGGTTTCTATGCGGGATAAAATTCGAAACGAGGATATTCGCCGAAGAACCAGTAACCGATATAGCTTCCAGAGTTTGTAAGCTGAAATGGCAGTGGGCAGGCCACATCACTCGAAGAACCAATAACCAATGGGGAGTAAAGGTTCTCGAGTGGCGACCACGAAGCGTAAGACGCAGCGTAGGCAGGCCTCCCACTAACTGGACCGATGACATTGTGAAAATCGTGGGCAACCGGTGCAAGTGACAAGTTCTCGGTCGGTGGGCGCTCTAAGGGGGAGGTCTATGTTCAGCAGTGGACGACTACCGATTGATGATGATGATGATACTTTGATCTACTTAGACGGGATTCTTTAGCTGATAAAGCTTTTCTCGTCTCCAGTGCGACCAGCAGTAATCACAGCAATGCGGAGTTCCTGGTGGCCCGGACTTCGTCGTTACATGCTGGCCCCCGTCCTTCGAGCGGTTGAGAACAACGAGCCCATGGATTTCCTCACAGAGGTGCGTCGGGTCCTCGTCGTTTTCTTGAACATCATCACCAAAACAGTTACTCCGGATGTGCTTATCAATGTCGTCGATGGGGCTTATAAATGCGTTTCCAGGTAAGCTAAAAATAATCTTTAGCTACGGTCACCAAACTAGACAGGTAAAGTGTGTGAAGACCACATTATTGGCATGGTATTTCAATCCCCATTTTGATTTGTTTTTGAAATATAATCCTCAGTGACAGTGAGTGTTTGTTGATTTAAAATTTGAGAAAAAATAGAATACTGGTACCTAGACTGACATAACTTTTTAAAATATTTAAATCTTTTCAAGTCAATTCGTTTACAGTTCGAGATAAATCTAGCTGTCCCTTTCACGCGATGTCAGGTCAGGCCATGTATAGACACCCTTATGCAGAGTTAAGCAATTATGTATTCCTAAAAAACAGCAGAATAAGCAAGCAAAAAATTCTGCCCGTAATGATGGTTAACACAGAATCCTATAATGATATTATAACGACACGCACTTGATATTTTTTGCTTGTCATGTTCACTGTTCCAGCGTTACTGCAAACTCCGGCGGTCTAGTAAACAAAGTGTCAATGTTTGACAAAGACATGATGTTCCTAGTGGTCTTCGGTCTGCGAGGGTTAAAGCATGAAGACGAGGCGCAGAAAGCGCTTCAGTGCGCTTTCCAGCTAAAATCTTCGTTAGACGACGACCGTATTAACGGGGTTTCTATTGGAGTTACTTCTGGTAAGTTCCGATTCCGATATAAAGTAGGCTTAAAAAATGATGATATGCAAACATAATATTTGGGCCGTACATGGTCAACGGGTGGTATCACTTTGTCTTTTCTTGGTAGGTCAGGAAGTTCCAGTTCTAGCTAGGGGCGGATTTGATACCTTGGCTGCCCTAGGCCTATGGAAGATTGCCGCTCCCCTGCATCGGTATTTCTACCGATGTACTGATATGTTAAGATTTACCCAGATTTTTTTCTGAGCCTACAAGGAATGTTTCTCCCGATGTTTTAACCGATTTTACATTTCGTAACTGGAAACCCATTTTGGTTTGTCTATGTTTGTCGGGTATTCCTTACCAACTTTGACAGAAGTAGTAATTTTTCGAGGGAATACCCTTTAACCCTAGTTTTTGGGGATGCCCCTTGTTGATCAACCTCCGGATTTTGAGTTTTTAAACGTGAGATCGCAGAGTGCTGTTCTACTAAAAAAATATCATCAAGGTTTGCCGCTCTAGGCCTGGGCCTACTCGGCCTATTGGAAAATCCGCCCCTGGTTCCAGCTCTATTGGGGTACAGCCAGGTTATGTAATATTGCACCTACTAATAGCTTCTTAGTGCCATATGCCTCTGTGCCTGACAACGGGGAACCGGGATCTCCATAGGAGCGCACTGCTGAGACCATTTTCACTCCTTCCCTCAGAAACATAGCGGGCCTCACCACGCCTTTGTCTTCTCTGGGCTGGCTTGAATGGCCAAATCTCAAAAACCCACGAGCCCCAAGGTCTCCTTTTAATCAGATATTTCGACAGGCTGGTATATCGATTTCCGAAGCCGTATCCTAAGTCTTCAACTCAATGGTCGTGGCTAATTATCCTCGCCTCATCTATCTAATGCTAAGGGGAACGTACTTAAATAAACTTGACTTATTGCAGTGTTGTTTTACAGGAACGACTTATTGCGGTGTTGTTGGGCATGCTTTGCGGAGAGAATATACGGTTATTGGGCCTGCTGTTAATAAGGTAATGGCGAAGTTCACACTGTTCTTGATTGGAGTAGAAGAACGGTACAATGTCTTTCTTGTTTCCTGAGAACTACAATCTAGGCATTTAAAAAGATCGAAGTGTCCATCCTCGGATACAACGTCCTTGTCCTTTACCAGCGGGCTAATAGGTGGCCAAACGTACATCTTTATTATTATCCATATATATTGGATCAGTCTCTAGCAGGTTTGACTAAAAACAACCTTATTATGATCGCCAGGCGGCGAGACTGATGATTGCATACCCAGACAAAGTAACCTGCGACAAGGAAACTTTTCTGAGAAGTAAGCTCGACCAGGAGTACTTTAAGCTGCTGGAACCGAAGGCATTGAAGGGAATCGCCAAGCCCGGCCCTATTTATGAATTCAACAAACTATTGGCGTTAGTTCGTTTTGTTATTTATAAGCCTCTCGTTCAAGACTGCGCGAGGTAACTTGAAGCAAGCGAGCCGACGAGAGCAAAGTAATAACCCGTGAACCCAGTCGCAAGTCGACTTCGTTAGTGGGCGGCCATTGTACTTGATTTTAACACTTCGCCGGTTAATTGATACCTGAAAAGATAATAAAAACGCAACGCGCGCAAAAAAAACGCCAAATCGGTAATGCCAGTACCCATCGAGAGTCTCGAGCGAAAAGATCTCTGGGAGAGCATACCGTGTACACACTTGGTGTATCAGTTGAACTGCGCACATACCCAAGACTCGGGCACAAACACCGACACGCGGCCGAGGGGTGCGGAGACGAGACGGGAGCGAGCGAGACGAGAACACCACGTACACTCACTCTGGCTCTGGGTGTATCGGCGAGTGTATACAGCCGGGGGCAACGCAAGGAGCATGACTAGCGTCAGGACGAACCACACTACGTCTCTGCCTACTTTTTTCGCCCCTCGTCTTGTATGAGGTCGCAGCATTTAATCAGAGCTTGTATTTCAGATGGCACGAACGTCAGAACATTTACCGCCACCCCCTGTTGGGACGGAACGAGGAACTGCGAAAATACAAGGCAACTCTTCATAATGCTTTGCAACAGCAGCTTATGAAATTTACTCGCTATCGGGACCACAAATACGCTATTGCTTTTAGTGTTAGTAAATTTAATCCCCGACCCGACCAAAAAGAGGATTTACACTTTTGAAGCCTGAGTATGTCTGTGGCGTCTTAGGTAGTTCAAAAATAACATTTAATATGAAAGCAAGTTGAATTGCGGCAGTTCTTAGCTCTATTTGATGAAAATCTGTTCAACCACTTAAATTTTGTGAGATCTTTTTCAAAATGATCGGGGACCTACTATACCTACCCTAGTACCTATATTTTCTTCCACGGTCTTTATTGATTGAGGGAGAGAAGCAGAGAGCAGAGGTTTTTTCATATTGTTTCTGCGAAGGCTTTTGTTGAAATTGATCGATATCATATCGATCAATTTCAACATCAACATGGTAGCCTCCAATACAGAAATCAAAGAGAATATGAATACTACGTAAACAGAAATATTGATTTATCAGGGACCTAGACTGGTCGGAAAGACACGTTTATTGGAAGAATGTTTGAACGTGACACCGAGGTACATTCGAATTGAGAAAGTCATTCTGACTGAAGAAGCTATGGTGAGCACTACTTACGCATTCACGTTCACGCACTATCCTCGGGTTATTCCCAGTACTCTTACTGGTAAGATTAATAGCAATTTCCTTTTGAATAGACCTACCAGTATAAGACAATAAGAGCAGGTAATAAGAGAATAAGAGCAGCCTGACTGGCTTCTCTTATTTTTACCGTTGGACTAAAGTACCGCTTAAGTCGACAAAATTAAATAATCGGTAAGCAGTATCAAAGAGAGAAAGGTGTCAGTAAGACAGGTGTCAAAGAGACAGGTGTCAGAGCGACAGGAGTTCACAGACTATTTCTGATATAAGAAGTTAGCGGTTCCATTGTTTAAAGTTTTGTTATTTTGTGTTTTTAATAATAGGTGCCTTATGGTTTGTTCCGATTGATCGTTGCCCGAACACTCAGTGGCGGAAAAGCTAGGACTACAAGAGAAAACTGTGAAAATAGGATTAGATACAGGTAATTAAGTAACAAGTACGTTTTAATTAGCCATCTACTTAGGTATGTAATGTACCTACATGTGTTGTATTTGTGTACTTGTGGCCAGTATGTTGGTCTTCATTCGTAATAATTAGTAATAGTCTTTCCCTTGTACGTAGCAAATAAATAGTTATTACTTATGGTGTAACGTTTCGCTCAGAGAGCAAATTTCAATTTTTCTTGCGTTTTTTTTTGTCAATTACAGCTCAAATAATCGCGTCAATAAAAAGGTTGTAAGTATCAAGAAATTACACCAACCAAAAAATCAAGGTGAAAACTCAAAAAAAAAACACGACGAAAATCAGCTTATTGACATTCCTAGATAAACCAACTTCACCTTATGTGATCATTTTAGTAGTCATTTCTTGATATGACATAGGTTGTAGGATGAGGATTTATTAAAAATTATTTTGCGCTAGTAAGTAAATAGCGCAAAATTGGTTGCAATGAATCCACGATGAGTAATTAGGCTGTAAAACGAAAAACGCAAGTAAATTTGAATTTGGCGCGCTAATCGAAAGTTGCACCTTGAATTTTTTTCAGCTTCGATCTGTCGTCAGCGACACCGATCCAAATTTTGGCTCTCAATACAATATTCGACACGAGGTTTCCTCTACCAGAAACATTCAAATACTCAGGAGAGCTAATCACCGACTACAGTGTCAAGCACATGATACAGGACATTTGCAAAGCCGTGAGTAGTAGTCACCTATACAGGTATAATTCTATACAATACTTGGTCAGACTAAAATGAATAGGTAGAGGCCAATTTGGCATGACCAGACTCCTGAAAATACACGCCGGTAATGCATTTGATCGTAGACTTGAAGCCAAAATGTTCTACACACGGTACTGCTTTCTAGCAGATCTGGTGCCACTGATCGTGTATGCTGGTGGGATGATGAGCTAGCTCATCACTTGACAAGGTATGACTTCGATGTCTCGCCAATTCTTTTCAATCTTTACACTCGTGTCGTGATTAGTGTCTGTTGCCGGTGTTCTTTTTGCACTGAATTATTGTTTACAGAACTATACCAACTTATGGGTTTTGGCTGTAGAGGAAGCCCAGTACACAGACGACGAGTCATGGCGCATTCTACTGTTACTTCTTGAAATTAAGATTATCTTCGTCGTGATAACTATTACGCATGACACAAAAATGACACGTTAGTATTTTTGCTCTTGGTTTTACCCAATAATTACGTTTTGCATTACTTTTCTGACCATAAATCTGTCTTACTATGAAAACTGACGTGGTTTTGATACATTTTGTTTTAATAAAACGGGAATACTCACGTTAAATGAAACTATAGTCGGAATAACCGACTCCATTTAACGTGAGTATTCCCGTTTTATTAAAACAAAATAAATCTATCTGTTACTTTGTAGCGTTATCGAAAAGATGCCTCGAAAATCACATGATCGTTAAAGTGAATCTGCGAGGCATAGACAGGTGGTATCACGCAGCTTTGGCTTGTCAGCTGCTAGATGTGCAAGCCATTCCTGCTGATTTGGAGAAGTGAGTACCCACTTCTTGAAACATATCCTTCAAAGATGTTGATGAGATTTTATTTTTTCTACAAAACAGTTACACTGTTTTTACAAGAAGGTAACTTAAGTAGTTGACACAATTCAAACGATACGTGTGCTATACAAGCTCACGAAGACATTCGCAATGCGATTTTACTCGATTTTCCCATTTGTGTGGCCTTGTACACCAACGACTCAGGTCCAGCCATTCTTATTTAGTTACAAATTCTTATCTATAATAAAGGTTAGACTAACAGCAGTTACTGTCAGAGGTGAGTGAGAGGCAACTCAACTACATTATTCCAGGGTTATAGAAAGTGCAAGTGCAGGAATGCCGGGTTGGATCCAGAACTTCGTGATATCGCTTATCCAGCGCGGTTCCCTCACTGTTGTGACTGTACCTCGCAGCGAAGCAAAAGCTTCTGGGGCTATAATGCCGCCGCCTACGCTTTTGCAGAAATCTGACATCGCACTGAACCAAGAAGATATAAAAACGCATAGCTATCAAGTAACTTTGTAGTTAGTTACACATTATGCAATATGTATGCCTATGTCCATTTGTTTTTGACTGACATAAATTGCTTGGACTATCTATACCTAGAGCAGGCCTAGCATGGGCGCCGGGATAAAGTTATGTCCACCCGTTTTGTCCTCGCGTCAATGTGACAACGCTAGAATATGGATATATCCGTCTCTTTCTCGCGGGATAAATATGGTGGACAACAGTTTATCCCGGCGCCCGTGCTAGGCCTGCTGGAGTTTCACGGCAGTCTACTAAAATACTTTTAAGTTTCTCAATATCTTCATTATGTTGAGGCCGTAATAATTCACGTGATTTCACAGAGTATTTACAGTATGCTGAGCAGAGGAGACAGCTATAGCAATCTCCAAGATGGCGACATCGTACAGATGGCTGTTCTCGCGGAAAACTACAACTTTGACGACTTGACAGTTGATATGGCTATGGACGGTGAATATGACCTGGAGCGAAAGGGAGAAGCTATAACCTTAATAGTTTGTTTCTTTTACTCCCGTGAAATTCAAGTCTAGCTGTCCCTTTCGCACGATGTCAGGTCAGGCCATGTAGAAAACAATAAGTTCGTTGTTAAAGATATAACGGGTCGTGTTTTTTTTTTAGTTATAATCCTAAAGACATACGATTCACTGACGCCATTCGAGAAAATGTTGCTGAAATGTGCTTCTGTGCTCGGCGATGTGTTTTCAAGACGAATGTTAATGCATCTCTTGCAAAGTTATTCTTCGAGGAATGTTGCCGAAGGTAGATATAGTTTAAGTGTTTTACCAACTTCTTCTGTTTTTGCTATCAAAGTAGTAGTCATTTTCATCATGCCTTATTTAAAGTTTGCATTTTCTTTAATGTGTGTCACACCGTCCGCAGCTGTAGCGAAACTCTTCGCGATACGAGTGTTGGAGTGTGAGGGTGGAGACTTCACTCGTTACACATCCTTTGTGCTTGTACATCCTGCTCCAGCGATGCCAGCAGCGAAGCCTCCATACTGTGCATGTCTTGGGACCAGACAACCACGTAAGCATCAATTTAGTCTATCTAGGTCTTATTTATTGCTTTTCATAAAAAAATTGGCTACGTATTCCACAGCCTTTATATTATACTCTTTTTTGGGTGTTCTTCTTTACTTTCAGTCCAAACTGTCATCAGTGTTTCAGCAAGATTTTCCTAGTAAATATTATTCTCGAGAATGTTCTTTCGATTTCAGCAACCTGTAGAGATCTGCCAATGTATGCATTTTGCGGGTATATGAGGTTTCGCCATTCATTGTTCAGAACAACTACATATGAACTGTTGACCGAAAACCAGAAGGTATTTATGATAATATTTATAAGTAAGTAGCCTCTGCCTGATCTAGACTTTATCTGCGGCATTTTTGGATATCTTTTCTGATAATTCTCTTAACTTTCTTGAAAGCCAGTTGTGCTTCATGAAACCCAACAGTAACCGATACATTGGCCTGGGGGCTAAAGCCCTCTAAACTATAAGTTTTTTGGACAAAAATATCAACAGAGACGTTCTCTGAAAAATGAAACTTGACTTTACTTTTGTACAGAAAGCTTTAGTTTAGAGGGCATAGGCATAGTGACACAGTATTAAATACGTTAGTCCAGAATTTGGCGTTTAGTGTGATCGATAATATGTAACGAATTCTTAGCCTCTCCCAATAGTACATCCTGGATCCACCACTGAAACCCAGTCCAGGTTTCTAGAAGCCAAAGGTAACGTAGCGTAAAGGAAGCAAAAGTAACCAAAAAAGGGTGCTGGACTGTATTTTTACAAGTTTTTATTCAACTTGCAATGTTTGTATGTATGTTAAGTTAAGGTCAAATCATGCAACTCAATTTCAGGCTCGTTGAGTTGAAATTTTACATGCCTGTCAAGGATCCGATGACAAAACAATATTATGACAGCGATCTGATCTGGACACGAAAGGTGGACAACGGAACTCCTGAGTAACTAACAGTAGATTGATGGAGTTCGGACTCATTTTGATCAGCTTACAGTACCGATAAAGGATTTTATAAAAGCTTGTCTGGAAGCTTTCCACAAAAAGTGCTTATTAAATGTAAACAACGAAACGTGGCAGATCAGTCACGAGCCCAAAACTAAAATTCGTTTCCTCTTTAATAGACTTCCAAAAAATGAGGAGGTGCTCAAGTCGACGGTTTTTTTTCGTTATCAGAAATCCGTCATTTATAAACCGATTTGGAATTTATTTTATTTTTATATTAAAAAATATACTTCCCAATTGGTCCCATTTTTATCAAAATCTAGTACTGACAATGGGACCCATGAGGAATTGAGGGAACTCCTCAAATATTATAGACATAAATACAGCGATTTTGTTGTGTTCATCAACAAATCAAGCATTAGCATTCAAAAAGTAACATTTGATGAAGTGGAACTGATGAAGAAGACCACAGATCGCCGCTGGAACTCTACAATGATAAGTTTAGTATTTATTTATTTAAGTATACATTGCCACATAATGCGTAATGGTAACATTTTTCAGAATGTACTAAATTACACATTATACCCTGGTGTTACAAACAGTTATTTCAAGGGGGGCGCCAAAAACATATCGATAGTGTATTTGTAGCGAGTAGTTTGTTGTTTTTTTTTTTTTTTGTAAAAATTATAATATGTATACTTAATTAATATTTTAACAGGTCGAATTGCATGCAAGAGCTTTGATATTCCTGGAGCGTTACACTAAGCGTTGCTATTCTTGTGGGTCCGGATGTTTCATCAAACTGCTGGGTTTGCGATGCGACGAAGTGAGAATATATTTAAAGCTTTAACCGAAAAAGGCTGACGATGATGAATATTTTCATCTTCAGCCTAAATAACTTACGGTCATTTTGCTAATACGTTGAATCATCTCGACTCTGCTCTGGTTCTTTAAATATCGAATTATTTCTGGGTATGATGAATGATGATATGATCATAAATAACCCTGCCATAGCTCGCTGCGCAACTTTGTCATTATAACGTCGCTGACGACACAGCTCGGTCCTAGATGCCATGACAATTAAGCTCGTCAAATTTTTTGAGTTAAAAAAAACTTCTTCAGGGTTTGGTAGATGAGAGCGCAGAGCTGAAACGTACCCGCGAACAGATTTGTGCACTGAGTGCGGAAACTAGAGTGCCTGGTGAGAGTGATCCTGCTTCATCGTTCATACAGGACAACGTTACGGAATTTAAGGTTTTCCCCCTTATTTGATTGTTCTTTGAATACATTTCCTCAGCCATACAGGGGCCTTATCATGTTTATCTGGAGGCGTTGGTCATCGCGTGCAGTACCACTCGCGCCAACTAACTCGCACCGTTTGCGGGATAGCAAACGAAGGTCATCGCCACCAGAGTAACATGATAAGACCACAGCTCCTGAAATATCGATGCGTGGCTCTGATCCAGTTGCTTCACTCTTTTCCCTTTACTTTGTCATGCCATTTAATAACACGAAGAGCAAGCTAAGTAAGTTTTCTCGCTGATTGGTAAAATTAGTAGGTAAAAAAGGTCCTTTGGATAACAACAGTGCAGAGCGCTCACTCTTGTATCGTGAACTTGGGGTTTTATTGTGCTTTTTATCTTTTAGATGACTATGGACGAAAATTTAGCAAGCTATGAGCTTTTGGAAACTGATGGGACATTTGTGAATCGATTTCTCGGTATGTTTGGATATTTTAAAACCTGCATTAATTATACAGAAGGGAAATAGCGGATTTATTTTGCATCTCAATCTAACGTATGCAGAAGTTCTCCTATATACATTTTTTTTGTATAAAGTGTGTCGTCTGCACAGGTTATTGCTTATTAATTACACTCTCCTCGATATTCATGTGAATTACCTGACAAAGTTTAATAAAATACTCCGCAAAGTGCTTATGGCACTCCGAGATCCGATAGGTTACGTGGGTGCCATCAGCTAGTCTACGCCATAAGAGCGGAATACACAATTCAAACCTGGCGTCACCGCCCGTACTGCCAGACTTTTTTTGTACCCGACTGCCCAAGAAAGAGGGTAATTTTGGATCATTGATTTCGATAGATCTTTTAAAATAGTTTTTATATGTAAGTTTTGCCTTTCAGTAACAAGAAGTCCACGCGAGTCGTTCCATACTTACGATAGGTTTCGGAGAGTTAAGCGAGTGCGATCGTTTTCTTCACTTGATCTGGACTCCTGTGAATGTTTGGCCATTTTACTATTCGTTTACTGTCAAATAATCGATCACTGTCGTGGTGCTGGTAATTTTTCCTTACTTTTATGTTTCAATCCAAATGAATCCTCAAGGGGATGGCGGTTGGCCAGAGGGATACTTTTATCCAAGGCCAATCTTTTGGATAGGAACTAACATTAAGTTTTTACAATTTTATTGTTTACAAGTTTATTTAGTTTCACGATATCAAATTTTTCAATTACTTTTTTTAATTTCAGGAGAGGACGATAAACTTTATGAAGCATATTTGGAGTACGCTGATCTAAGCATTATAACGTTAAACATACCGCAGGCAGTCCGTCTATTGTATGAAGTGGAAAAGTTTATACAGGTAGGAAATTACCGTGTCGATTTTATAGCTGTGCCCAGCCTTGGATCTACTTTGGATCTTCATTGGCATGCAGTTCTGTGTTTTACATTTGCAGCTCATCGAAAACTCTTAAGGATAAAATATCAGATATAAGCATTTGCCATAATACCTACTGTTCAAATTGACATCCCTAATCTAACATTCTGAATTTCCGATTCAATAGACACGTGCATTTTACAAGATGAACGTCCGTCAAGACTGGGTGATGAATTTCCAACTCGCCCGTATATGTTCGATGCGAGGGGTTTGCATGTACGAGTCTGGAGACTTGAGTGAAGCCAGGACTCAGCTTCTGGTGGCTATGAAGCTCTATGGCATTCCTTTTCCGACTAATAAGTGAGTTTTCATTATGATTAGTAAATGCTTAAGCATCTTTATACGATTATCAGAATCACTAGTACTTGCGCTCGTGATAAAAGAAACCAAATCTACAGCTGCAGTGCTGCAACCGCACGACAACGAGATTATGGAGGTCCGTGGAAGGTTGAGAGATTTAGCCGTGGATTTTGATTAGGTTTCGCATCTATGACGGAGGAATTCTTTAGATAACTCTTAAATTTTCCAGGCAGTAAGCAAAAACTCTTATGGGAACCTCTGTTAACATCCTCGCCATTTTTTATTCTTCTTTTACTTCAGAAATGCTGTAAAATTCGCAAATATGCTCGCATCGATGCGGCAGACGATAGCACTATTCATAGCACCGAATTTTCACATCGCAACGGATAAAGGACTGGCTGGATATTTTTTTGACGACATTGCCAAGGCTTATATCTATCTGTTCCTGTTATTTGATGTAAGGTTCTTTTTAACATATTTAACACGGTAGGACAGCGATCCGGCTAGGAGTAGTAATAATACGTCTCGCGTATATACGTACACTATACACGTATACGTTTTGAATGCTATTCTTTTTTTTATTTAAGTCGTTCGAAGTTCCAACCTAGATTTACGCAATAAGCGGTGCTCATTTTTAATGTTTAAAATGTCTATATAAACAATTTTTGAAGGAAGAAAAAGAAGTGGAGAGCTGCATGTTGGCTGCAAAGCTTTCGTTGAGCTATGCTCTAAGAACAAATGCCAATTTCCCAATTTTGTGCTCGGCGTATGGCAGCTTAATATCCTCATACAGGCAGAAGCAAAATGTAAGTTCTTTGTATGATTATATTTTCTCAAACGTTTAATTTTTTTAGTGGGTGGCACTTGGCAGGCTAGCCGTTTAACACAACCCGATTTAACTAAAGACGCCTGCACCGCCACTTCGACGGCGTGTTTTGGGTGGTTTGTTTATGGATTGTCTTTGAAACTTGGCCGCCGAATCTATACGACAAATGCTTGGTAACAGATTCGACTTTCAGGTGGTACCTTGCTACCAAACTAGATGTGCCAATATGTTTTCCTCACGAGTTTCAGGCGTTTTGTTTCGCCTCAAATTCATAATCATTATGCGCGTAGCATCCAACTGTGTGTTAACAATCATCGCTTTAAATACATATTTTCTGGCTGACTCTGTTTTGCCCATATCATTTACCTCATTACAGTTTACCATGTGTCTGAAATTTGAGAAGCGAGCAATGGAGATGTGTCGTCGTAAACGTGGTATCTTGGACGTGACTGAAGTCCAAGCAATTTGCTATCTGTACACCAACATATTCTTATTCTAGTTAGTAATTATTGAAACTTATTGGACATTACGACATCGTACTCGCTATTGCGAGTACGACATCGTATTCGCAATACGACATCGTACATTTTTATAGTGGCTTGGCGCTTGTTATTTTTCATGTGCTCGTATATAACTGGCAAAGCCAAATTTGATTTAAGATTCAAAAGCGGCCGCACAATGTATCCATCGTTATTGTTCGACTATACAATAGAGTAATGTTTCCAGTGAAATTATTGAGCATTTAAAGATCTCATCTAATATTAGTGTAACGACCGAAGTTCATTACCACGTTTAAAGTTAATATTTCTGGATGGCAAGGACGGAACTATAATATAAGCAATGGAAAATACTTTAAAAAATGACATAAATTTCTAGATAGAGTAGTTTTCGAAAAATGCTGACCAAGTTAATCCCTTTGTGAAATCAATCAAACCTGTAAGGCAAAACACATGTTCCGGTAAACATTATATTTCGGTATATTATGACGGATACTTATTTATAAAAATGTCTGCGGAACTCATGAGCGTGTCTATAGTTTTTAACAAGAAGTGTTATATTATATTAACCTATATATTTACAAAAGTGAGTTTGCTCGTTAACAGTGTGGAGTACGGTAAGAAGATGGAGAGCCTAGAATTCGGGCTGTCCGTGATGCACATGATGACCAACTTGATAGACTTAACCACACGTCAGATGCTGGTCATATGGATGCTGAAGCTGCTGCTCACAGACCTAAGGATCAACGATATGGTTGCGATCATGCGCGAGTTCTTCTACACGACGGATTATTACGACTTGAGCTGTATTTCTTTTGTTCTTTTCATTGCTTCTAGACCTACATCTTTCCCTTATTTACAAACCATGGTGTGGCTCTTCTCACCGATAAGAATTTTCTCTAGCAAAGCTTATAAAGAACTAAGAAAAATCAGATCAATTCTACTTGATTTGGTTGTTATAGTATACATATCGAAATTCACTTACCATCTCTCCATGCGTTTAGGCTTCAATCTACACAATCGTCAGTCGAGAAAAGTTTCTCCATTATCGATGGAGCACAAGTACCCATAGAAACAAGGAAGCAGCAGCTTAATACTGCTCTTCTTTCTGGCGGTGATGTAAATTGCATACCTGTGACATTAAGATAAGATTCGGATGAATAACGATTGGTAGAAAACACGAAAAATCTTCAAGTAGGTAGATACTCAATGTGAATAGATAGATATCAGATGTCGCCCCCCGCGATTTGGTGAGAGAAGGTGGACAATAGCAGATGTCATCTTTAAATTGACAGCTCCAGGATTGCAATGTATTTATTACACGGTTGAGTAAAAGTTTTAATTGTTCTTACCCAGCTGAAACTTGGTATTACTTCTATGCGATGCTAATTTTGCTGAATACGGGATACTGTGTGGAAACCTATAGCACTTGTGAGAGGTTCTACATAAAGAAGGGCGACGCTATACTCAGATCCAAGACGCCGGAAGCAGCTTGGAACTTCTTCGTCTCCATGTGGCTGATGTTAGTGCTTCTGTTAAGATTAAGTAGATTAGTACAAATTCATAGTTTGGCGTCCCACCAAAATAGCATGTTCTTACAGCATACAGAGTAAATAAAATATTAAGTTTTTTTTTTTTTTTTTTTATTAATTTCTTCACAGATTAAATCTTAATTAAATTTTATAACTACCAATAAACCACAGTAGGTTTGTCCTGGAAAACAGGACATTTGAAAGCAGGAAGGTAGTTCTGTGAACTAGGTAATTACACCTACACTCCAAATGCAAGTTGTTAATTTCAGGACGATTCGAATAGGAGCGTGGGAGAAGTCGATACTATGGGAAGATAAAATAAAGCAAATAATGTCGGTGAAGTTTGAGAGACATGAATTCAACATTATGATCCTCGGGAGACTAGTGGAGGGACTGCTTATTACGCTGGTCAAAGAGGTGAATCTTGCACGCAAGTATTTTTTCTTGAAAGTTCGGTTTCCTTATTTGTTATGTGGTGAAATTAATTATTAGTGTACTTGACAGCATAGACATGCAAGGCCCACCCCAAAACGGCTGCAGTTTAGGAAAATTAAAGGTTAAAGTTTCATAAATCAGCAAAAAGCAATAACTACCTAGTCGAGGTTTCCAGATCTATCGTATTTACAGCATAAAATGTAAAAAATATATTATGAAGTATGATTCGAACCGAGCAATATTAGGCTAATCGGTCACTGGAAAAGTCTAAGGAAAGATTATGGAATAAGACTCCGTTTTTTGGGCAGCCGAATAAAAATAAACTAGCCAGTCAGTAAGATTTTTTCGTAACTTTGTAGCCAATGTATGTTTTCTTTTTTTATTTATTTTTCTAACTTTATATATAAGGATAATTTAAGTTTATATAATATATAAAAGGATATAATTATTGCAGTGATTAGAAACGGACATCATTGATGTTTACACGTACACACCAAATGTTTACTTTTACAGATGAATAATTGGAATATAAAGAAAATAATAATGCTGGAGAAATCTATAAATATATTGTTCAAAGACATGAGTAGTGCTTGCAAGCTGGCACCGTTACATCGACCGAGGTAGCCAAACTCACTACAATTAAAAAATCAAAATCAAAAGTATCTTTGTTTATTACATTACACAGATAAATAGAACTCTATGTTACATTATCACGAATAAGCAGCTGAACCAGTTTTGATAAAAATAATAGGGTATAATAAGCATTAGAAGGAAGGATATAGGAAAAGTTTCGTCCAACAGTCAGTCAGTTGGTTTCGTTGTTGATGTGGAAAACATGAAAAACCGCGGGGGCAACTAAGTTAGGAATAAATCTGAGATATCTGTGATACCACGACGACTTGTACTTCATAAGATATTGCGTGATCAACTAGGTGGGTACCAAACCTGTTAAGTGATAAAAAACGAAAGGGCAAGTGAAATTTGCTACCTTCTTTTGACACACATTTAGCTATGTGAAAAAATTACATAGATATTTTTTTCCGTAAGACGAATATTCATGCTTCTAATGCACTCCTGAGAATTATTCTACCTTTGTAAAAATTATATCGAATGAATTTTTCTCCTTGTAAGTGTTACAAATATACTAAAACAGAAGAATATTATTCTTCGGACGATTCCCTTTTCCGTAGTTTCATTACCTTTTTTTTTTTTTTTGGATGACTTAGCTGTTGGCTTCTATCGGCCTCTACAGCTATAACCGGACTTTAGCTCTTTTCATCTTCTTAGATACTACCTTCTACTCGCGTACAATAAATTCATAAGGGGGAAGAGAATAAAGGCATACAGCTACTTGGACAAATCACATGAGGCGGGGAAGCAGTTGCGTCATGAAGGTTTGATTATCTGGTGCGAACACACAAGAAACGTAAGTATCCTGCTAATTTATCGTCCAGTGCAATCAATTGATCTGTGGAAGAGGAGAGGGACTATTGCATTTGTTGTATAATACCTGGCAGCCTGCGAGTAGGAAAACGAGCTCTAGAAAGTGCCCTACCATCCTAGGGTTTTGTCACGATGTTTTATTTGACCAAAGACTCCAAGGCTGAAGCACAACTAACCAGAGCCAAGCCCTAACTGAGCTGTCATCGCCTCGAATAAACTAGTAGTTCGCGGCGAACTGAGACCTCGCGACCACTATATCTTTACAACCCCAGGACCGATTCAGCTCATATTCGATTTTAAAAATTGTATTGAAATGAACTACTTGCCTACAAAATTTCATGAAGATCGGATCAACGGTTCGCAAGTTATCATCGGAAAAATATACATACAAACATACAAATGCCGAATTGTCCCAGTAAACTCTGAGACCTTCGCTTCGCTCGGTCAATTATCCATTCAGTGGAAGTCGGCGTCACAAATGTCGCTATAATGACCAAGGCAATTGTTTCAATCTCGTCCACCAGAACAGTATGTTGGTGGCACTGTAGATATTTATAACGACTGATTAATTAAGAAGATAACGAAATTGGCGGGGTCAATTCCTGGCCCTCATTTTAGCTGACCAATTTTGAGAAGTGCGAACTATAGTTTGTGGGTTCAATGACAAAATTACGCACATAGTTGGCTAATTTAGGCACGTTATTCTACTCTTGCTCATCTTATACTTTCGTTGTCGTATACGTTATCGTCGATTGTTACCTACCTAATTTAGAACTTAACACACACGTACTATTTTCAATTGAATAAGTAGGATATACTTATTCAATTGAAACATCGGCCGTCTAAGACGCCGAAATTTCAAACCTGCTTTAGAAGGGGTAGACAAAATAGAAATAGAGGAAAAGATATATAACAAAATCTTGTAATTTATCAAAATAAAGTTAAGTTGAAATATCGATATGACGCACCATAGTGCTGATCCCCACTTCCCCAATACCATTGAAAAAACCTCTATATCACACGTCAACTCGACTAAAATCATCGAGTTGAAATGTGAACCTCTACGGGTATGTCGTGCTCGTGTTACGTCCAGCCCAATACTTGGGGCGAAATCTACGAATTTTATCATTTGAAACTCTACTGTAGTTTGAAAAGATATTATAATATGGCTCGCATATCGATGTTGTATATTTCCGATGTGTTACCTAGCCATTATCAAGTTCACATTACCTCTTCTACAGCATTGGAAAGGGACCCTAAACCCGAAACATGTGAACTACTGGGTCGAGCACACAGAAGAGGACAACTTACTGGACTATAGAGACTTCAATACGGAAAAGAAGCAGTTCATACCATTCACCTTGCCTTTGCCCAGAGACATAGAGAGAATCTAAGTTGATCGGGAGTAGGACAGAACTCGTGATATACTTACGAGAAAAAATAAGTAAAATAGAAATATTATGTTGTTTGTTATACTTTGAATATAGTAAATGTCATATAATGTACCTACTATAAGAGCTATGTAACTTTTTCAACCAATTCTGCGTCTTTGATGTTACGCCACCTAAACAATACAGAAGGGAATTCTGTTGTGTTCGGGATTATCTCTATCTCTGTAAGTATCAGAAAGGTCATGGAGTTAGTGGACGGATAATTCCGAGAACACACCAAATAGGAGAGAACAAAAAATCTTCAATAAATCATATTTTCAAAAGGTTCGTATGTACGTGCAGGTACAGTACTCGGCAAATATCTTTTCTTGTAATATAAAATGGTCATCTGACGCATCCGAGAGATTTCGACGTACGTTTACATGCAGCAATTTTTCCTCCATTCCTTCTTTTTACCCAACTGCCCAAGATGGAGGGTAATGTTTATGTTTGGGTGTACACCCCAAAGTAAAAAGTATGTGAGTATGTTTATGTGTTCCTATAAGAAACGGCTTGACTGATTTTGACAAGCGAGGTATCGTCGGATTACGTCCGGAGTGTCATAGGCTACATTTTGCAGTCGGGTATTTTGTTTTTCTTTTGACGATATTACTTGTTGCTAAAGATATTTGCCGGCCATTATATTTTTGGTTATACTATGAAATAATATTACGATAATGCCTAGTAAAAAGCCATTTTATTGCGAGTTAAATATTCAAACAATCCATAAAACAGATTGACCAACAATAATTGCAAAATAATTTGGAATGAAAATTATTAGAGTAATAAACTAGTTTAATGAAATCTTAACAAAATATAATTTAAAGGCACTGATCACGTGACTTTTATTAAATAAGGCTCTTGTACACGGAGCAAGTAACCTACGAAACTCGAAAAGGATGCGTGTACAACTGTACATACAGGTGGTCCAAAAGGTGACGTCCATTCGAAAAAATTAGGTTAGGTTTAGGTTTAAGTTTAGGTAATTTAGGTTTTCGTGAAGCCCCCAAGGGTATGTAACCCCATGTATGTCCTACGATTTTCGTAGTTTAAAAGTTGTTTTTTTTTTTTCTTAAGGATTCAGGATGAGCGGCTTCAAAAGGCTTAAGGAACCTATTTTTTTTCGGATTGACGCCACCCTTTGGACCATACTTTATGTATATCTTTAAATAAGTAATGCATAATCGATAATGTCGCCGCCCGACTGTACAATTCACCGCATTACTTAATCGTTCTTTAGCCATTGTACAAAACAGAGTTATCTCACATCAGACACACAACTATACCTGGTTTCAGCTTGGCTGCCGTATTGTAAACCTCTACAAAATGCGGCGGATTCTTCGGTTTGACTGCGGCTGCGATATTCTCGCACGTACAAACTTGCAGGATGCTTGCACCGTGTCTAAGAAGCCTGAATGACAAGCAAGCTGATTCACAGACAATGGATATTACTTCTGTTCAACGGTCCAATAACCTGACAATCTTAGCAGGACGAGGGTTAACTTTAATTTACGCGGGGACAGCAGCGGAGGGAGGTCAGTGCCGTGAAAGATCAATGTGTTTTATCTCGCGACAGCGCTGTCGTCTCGTATAAACAGGACGAGATAACTACCACGACAGTGACTGTCCCCATGAAAATCCAGCTCAATCCTCCTCAATCGTCACGCTAAATTTGCCTTCTAGATTTTCAGCTGAGTTAACTGTGATGACAGCCCTATGACTGAAACAAGACAATGTCGATTGCTCTAGAATCAGCCCTAAGTAATATTAAGTTAATTTTAAAAACAAAAAAAGTGCCTTACTGGTTGTATCTGCAATCTCTACACTAGTAGGTAGGTATTTAAATAAAATTAAATGTCTAATAAGTTATAATACAGATCTGGAAGATAATTGAGTCCCTTGGGAACTTCCTAATAGCCTTAGTCTAAAAATTAAAACGCTTCAGTACAGAACAATCACTGAAATCATTCGACGTAATATCACCGTGACTTAGCACGAAATCACTAACACACTCTTTTCAATATTATTATGTATTTACAATGAAGAATAATATCATACATTTGTTCAAGCTTCGTAGTAGACAAGCAAGACGAATAGAGTATACTGCCAGCTCGTCCATACAAAAAGCGTAATCTGATACCCGCCCCTAAACGTTATCCGATTTAGATGACTTTTTTATATATTATCTACACCGTGAAAAACTATGCTTGTATGTTTAATTTTTTTTTATTTTTCAATATCTTCGTTGCACTTAAACTAAAGGCCTCGCTACATGGCCTGCGGGGTTATCCTCTAACTTTAAAACGTTCGTGATTCTGATTGCGAGAGCATGCCATCTCGCTCGTACCAACTTAGTCGCACTATGCACGGTCCCGCTCGCGCAACTCTCGCTATCGCTTTCAGAGTTACGGGATGAGCCCACTGATCTGACATCTTTTGAAAGAGATGGCTATATATAAGTTTCTTGGGGAGCGAAAGGGAGAAGCTATAACCTTAATAGTTTGTTTCTAGCTAGTTAAATCTAGCTGTCCCTTTCACACGATGTCAGGCCAGGCCATGTATAGACACCCTTACGAGTACTTAAAAGTGACATTTTTTTTTCGTCGATATCGACGATGAAAAGTAGTTGTTAGAATACCATAAACATTTTTTGAAAAATCAAAACCTAGCGGCATAGGTTTTAGTTTATCCAAGCCATAAACAAAAGATTTTGTCAAGATTTAGGGGATGATAACAGACTACCCCCGAAACGCTTATTTCAACAAAAAAGTCAGAAAAATTCACTAATTCTCTCTATCGTTCGTAAGAGAAACAGACCGACAGCTATACAATTTCAAATATCGGACTATCCACTTAAAAGCAGGCACACGTATTAAACTATATTTAAGGTGCAACGTTTCGCTCAGCTCGCGAAATTAAAATTTTTTTGCGTATTTCGTCAATTACAGTTTACTCATCGTGGATTTATTGAAATCAATTTTGCGCCAACAAATAAGTTTTTTTAAGAAATTACGGGTAAAACGATCACCTAGATAACATTGGTTTAGCTACAAATCTCAATAAGCTGATTTTCATCTCGGTTTTTGGTTTAGTAAGAAATGTACTTATACTAGCTTTCAACTTGAATTATAGGTTGGTGTTATTTCTTAAAACAACTTATTTGTTGGCGCAAAATTGATTTCAATAAATCCACGATGAGTAATTAAGCTGTAATTGACAAAAAACGCAAGAAAACTTGAATATCGCGCGCTGAGCGAAACGTTGCACCTTAAAGTCGCAGCGCGTTTTCTGCCCTGGTTTATCAGCATTTCCAGCGGCCTGAGCGGCCTGACACGATGCGTTGTAGGAGCGTCGGCACAGCGAATAATATAACATAGATAATGTGTAAAACTGGCCACATTGAACGCATGAATGATGACAGATGGACAAAAAAGGCAATAACATGGGATGGACCAAGGCAAGAGAAACAGAGGGAGACCAGCAGAGCGATGGCTTGACGAAATTGTTAAAATAACAAGAAAAGACTGGATGATTAAGGCAAAAAACGGAAAAAGGTGAATAAAAATAGAGGAGGCCTTCACTCTTTGAGAGGTCCTTAATATTTTAACGTGTAAATTAGTTTAGATTAAGATTTTTTGTTACTTTATATTAAGGAAAATAAAAAGGCGCTATTATTTATTATTATTACTAATGTGTAAAACCTACACAGTAGCTATGTTCTGTGCTACTTGCACATGTTGCGATCGCAAGTAACTTGCGTAACTTGAAGAGGAACTTGCTTTCGCACGTCCTCCTTTATTTTTAAGGCGCGGTCTAAGCGCAAAAACTACAAAAAGTCGTATTTTGAGCGCCTAGTTTGAAGGGACGAGATTAAATAATCAGGTGCGAAAAATACTGCACGTATTAAATAAAACTAAAAATACATTTAACCAAATAAAATTTCGAAAATCTGTTTTAGTTACAAAATAAAAAATCGCAAAATGACCCGCTGAAAAACCCTTCTGAAATCAAATGCTCTGAATTATCAGCGGTAACTACAAATTTTCTTTTACAAATTAAATATCCAGGCTAGTGGTTCATACGGCGAACCAGGTAGTTTTTTTATTTGATTTGTATATTTCTGATAATCGGCAAAAAAACAATGAAAAACTACAATTTCCCGTTTTTTTCATCAAGTTATGCGATTTTCAACTTTAAGCCTCACAACTTTGAGCGGGTACAATACTCGTTTCAAATCACGATCAGGCCGCGCCTTAAGTCGTATTATAGATATACTATTTAATACTACGGTAGTAGGTGAAGGCATAGACCACACTGCTATATGAAGCAAATTCCAACATATTGCTATCCCACTCACCGCTATCGATATCGATATAGAATATGTACTCGTGTCGATAGGTAGGACCACAGTCTGGTCTGTGGGCTTATCCCGTAACTCTGAAAGCGATAGCGAGAATTGCGCGAGCGGGACCACGCATAGTGCGACTAAGTAGGTACGAGCGAGATGGCATGCTCTCGCAATCAGAATCACGAACGTTGCAAAGTTAGAGGATAAGCCCGCCTATCTGTTTTTTCTCATAGGAGAGTTGACAAGAAGTAGGTATTTGCTTCAAATAGGTATGCAATGTGTTCTCCAGTTTTACATAACTATGAGTATATCTTCGTGATTTTTTCAACGCTAATTCGCCGCGCCGATCCCTGCAACTTATCGTGTGGCCCTCAAAATGGTTGTAACCTCAATTGCAGTCTTGGTCTAAACTGCTAGTAATATACATAATTATATCCCCGTATTAATAAACGTGGAGTGCCCTTGGATTAGTTACCACGTGTCCTTTTCGCTCTTTTCGAAATTAGAACTTGATTGAAAAAGACAGAAGACTGAGTAACTGCTCCAAGGTTTATCCGCGCTTATTAATTAGGGGGATAGTGTGTCCTGACATCGGTGTCCGAGCCGAAATTACTCATCATTCTGACCAAGTCTTAATTTTTGAATATATACCTGTATATATTCAAAGGTGTTAGTATGGTACCAAACATGAAATTGGAAAAAACAATCAGCTGGTCCATAGAAAAATATCATTCACATTCAAGGAAATTAATGGACCAGCTGGTTTATTTTTTTCGCGATTTCATGGAGTTGTTCATTGAGTTTCATTGAGTTCATGATTAAACGTGTTTTCGGCTCGAACACCAAAGTCCGGACATACAGTATAACACAAATTAGGTATCACTATATCAAAAGATCGTCACTCACCTTTCATAAAAATCCAAACTAGTAGATATATACAAATCTGGGAACAGAATATTAAAATGACAAATAAATATGAAATTTATTTCTGTTGATTGTAAATTGATGGTATATAACTTAATCTCTCAAAATCAGTATGGTCTTTTTACCATGTATTTTAACATAGAGTTAAAAACATCCATAACTAAAACCAAGGTAAAAAAGATACATTGTAAGATTGCTACAATTAAAAATTTGCTATGAGCATGGCAGGCCACGCAGTAGGTTTCCGTAGGCGCCAAGCACGTGTGAAGTATTTATCCGTTTTTACTATTTATCTCAAAAAGTTATAATCACATGTTGCCCGAAATAATTTTAAAATAAAGTTTTTACTAAGATATATCAACATGGAAGATAACAAGTTTCTGAGATGCATAGTTTAGAAATGGCAGCGGAGGGACACATTATTAGCATAGGTTTTTCACAGACATCTGTAGTAAATTACAAAAATAAGAATGAATCGTCTTTCTTTTCTTTTTAGTATCTTGGCTATAACATCAATAATTCAATTTTGGATAATTAACTGCAGTTGTCATCAATCATCCCGTAGCTAACTAACTAAAAGGACAGTTTTAATATCTCTTTCTATAAAACTTATCTTTGAACTTATCACCATATTAGCTGCACCATGAACCTGTTGATTTTCCTGTTTTTCTATTATATTTACAGGATAAAAAGTACCCTTTGTAAGTCTCAATAAAGTACACTACTTCTTTACCAAATATGATTGGTTAAGCTTTTCAGTAACGAAAAGGCAAAAGAGAAATAATTACTCCGCATTCTTGATATTTCTGGGATGGCAGTTGACATGTTATATTAATAGATTTTATTAATTATATGTTATTTTATTTTTAATAAAAGATCAAATTGGCAGTGCCATAAATAATAAAAGGGCGGTGATACCAATTTATCTGTGCTAAGCACAAAAATTACTACTGGCACACTACTAATATTCTTAAATAACATGTTTTGGGTTTAGTGACACATATGACCCTATTGGGGTATGGCAACAGTTGGTGCGGAGCGGTCCATTTGTATATTGTCGAAATTATCTTTAAAAACTCTTCAATAGTGTAATAGCATTTGGATTCTAGGATGCACTTTAGATTCTTAATAAAACAATCGTTGTTTTCTAAATCTTTTAGTTTGTTCGGCAATTTATTCGAAAGTATTTAGCCTCTGACCTCCACTTTGCTTGGTCAATTATAGAGATGGAGTATATAGCTCAAAATGAAATTTCTGATCTGGGGCCTTATCATGTAACTCTGGTAGCAATGGTCATTGTGTGCCATTCCCTTGCACCAACTTAGTCGCATCATGCGAGCGAGCAGGATAGCAAACGAAGACCATCACCCCCAGAATTACATGGTAAGGCCTTAGATACAATATACAGCAGCAGGAGAGATAAATCTAGAGTAGAGCAGTAACTTATGTGGTGAAAGAGTTAGTATTTTACCATTAACCAAAAATACTAAAGTTTCAAGACCATTTTAATATTCTGTTCTCATACCATTTTGGCTAAATTTTCGTCACCCAAAAGTAGTTGTTTTAAACCAGCCTTATTGTCATTTCAGTAACCACTCTTTGACTCAGTCTATGATAATAAGAAATCCTTCAAGCACTTTGGCAACGGCAATGCTTTTACAGATCCATTATGAATGTATTGAAGAATTGCATCTCTGCAGACATTTTGAAGAGTTTTCACTGAAAGAGATAACAATGATGATCAAACTCAGTGCAGCCTCCTTCTGTTGGGTTTCATTTATAAAACAATTAATCTGCTTTTGATGTTCTGTTCAAGGAACTTATATCTAATTTTGATTGGGTTCTACAAAAGGTACTGGTCCAAATTAGACATTAAATCTGGGAGCACTCTATACTTTTCTGACAGGCATGATAGCACTAAACTGGTAGAAAATGGCCAAGTCAGAGTCAGCCAATGGGTGCTTCTTCATTAGCCAACACGACACCAACATCAATAGACACATAATTCTATGAATTGAACTGCAAACTGTCTCACTAGCCGGGCCCGGGAGCAACGTGCTTCCATGTGGGAGCGCTAGTAGCCTAACAGGTTGCCTGAGGATATGGTCTCAGCAAAATGTATAAATACATTTTAAAACAAGCTAGACACTTGGATAATTGATGAAGGAGAAGATAATCTTGATAGAGAGTTATTAAGTTTCAACACTGTGTGATATAGGCACATCAGCCTATTCTGCTTGCCAATAAATATATAAATAAATAAAATAAATACACAGAGTTAGAAAGTGACAAAGGGTTCTCCAACTGTTAGACTAAAATTTGATAAGCTCTGCATATTCCACTTTAGTTATAAATTCCTTGATAGCAATTGCAAGTGACAGCTAACAGAATCAGAGCACAATTCACAATTTAGCTACGAATAAAATAAACATGGAAATATAACTCTCTTAATCTTAAAACCCATCTCACTGATGTGATCTTATAAGTTTTCCTTGTGCGTTACCTGTATATGATATGTTAATCAGTGTAGGTGGGCTTTTTTCCACTTTGACCAAATTATTTTTATTTGAGATGGGGGCTTTAACTCCTGCACTAACATCCCACAGAGGGTATATTATGCATTTTGAGTTATAATTGTACATATACCTTATTTGTAGATATTTACATTATTAATTTACAAAATGACAAAAAGAAAGATACCTCCATACAGTTGCACAATCTTCACTTGTTTTGTTGTTCCATACACATCAACGACAGCATGTAATGGCCCCTGTGTGTATGGTATGGCCTTCGTACACGGACCTTGGTCTTCACCATTGATGATAAAATGCATTTCTGCTAAGTCAGGGTCATCTCTAGAAGCTTTCGGGTATGGAACAAACATGACACCAATACGACTACCTGCATCCATAGGCAATATACCTTGAGGTGTACCATTCTGTGACAGTGTCTGTGGTTTAAGCACCATTTTAGAAAAGTTCCCGCGGGGAGTCCGGACGACGTGCCCATCGCCAAGCACAGATACTCGCGGCTCACTTTCACGTCGACCACTAGTCACTTGGTTCACTAGTTCCACTAGGACATTATTCTGAGATTTTGAAATTGGAAATATCCAGGACATGCCCGTGTTTGCTAAGTCCGGAAGCGCATATTGAGGTAGTCCTTTTTCTCCAAGAGCGGCGGTTTGGGGATCAAGCAGGGTGAGACCAAGTCGCATGTGGCCACTCCATCCGCGTTCCGTCTTTTCTATTTCCACCAAAAATATCTCTCCAGGCTGCAAAGGCTTCTCGCTAAAGGTCAATCCATGAGCGAAGCTGGCTTTTCGGTGCGCAACTGTGTTGTCGTCGAATAGCACAATGTTTGTTCCGTGATAATTATGAAATCTAGTAAGCATGATTAACAGTTCATTTGATACACCTTAACAGAAATTACTTAATTTAATGAATTACACTGTCGAACTCAAGAAACAAGTAATTTTCTGACAGAATGGAAATAGTTATCTAGGTTTTCGCAATCAAACAAACACGCACAGTGTGACTAGATTCAAATACGCGATCATGCTAGTCTGCAGCACAAAATAAAAAATCTTCTAAGACCTGCTAAGTACTTGTTTTACAGAAAATGCTAAATCACTGCTAACACAGAAATAATGCTTATATATATTTTTTTTACTGACATAAAATGCTAATATATATTCTCTGAATATTTTTTTTTCTATGTAAAAAAAATAAGTATACTTGTCGCTATCACTTTCCTTGGAAGATCTTTTGTGTAATGATGATACATTTCGAGAGAATTGTATCATATTTTTTGTCACCTTGAAATTTAATTCAACCAACAATAATTCCCAAAAATATTCCTATTTGAATAAATTTCTAAGCTTGATTTTTATGTTGCTAGCTATTAACAAAAGGGAGATTTGCCACGCTTGGCAGGCGGCTCGGGAACAATCTCCCTTTCGCTTTGCTAATGGATGCTTTCCTTTGTTCAGCAAGATTTGTTCACAAAAATTATTAGACTTTGGAATCATCACCCGTGCAATATTAACAATATCGAGGTATTTTTAGTGCCATCTAAACTTGTCAACCTACAAAATTGACCCCTTAAACTTTTTTATCATCTGTTAGTTTGCATTATAGTTGCGTTCTAGCGTTTTGTGTGTAATTTTATGGCATTTTGTAACGGGTACAATAAATCCTGCTTCATTGTTGCTGAAGTTTTATTAAATCCTGCTACAAAATGCTAGATTTAAAAAATGCTGCATGGAAGTGCATAATTTTTGCTAGAAGCTAAAGTAAGTCTGCTAAAATCGCAGTATGTTGCTGAATCTGGGTGCACTGAACATACAAATCTTGAACAAATTCAAATCAAAATATTCAAAATTTGTGTTTTGGCGGGAACGTGAAGAATTCATGTCGCGACATTTTATTATTTTCCATAACTTGTGTTATTTCGAGTGTTAATGTGTAAAAGCGGTGAATTTTTACCGGTTAAGTGTTCGTGAACGTGCACGAGTATTGGTGAATGGTATAATGCTATACTATTCAGTATTCACCAACACTCGTGCACGTTCACGACCATTTAATGGATAAAATTCCACCATTTTTATACATTAACACTCGATATAACACAAGTTTTGGAAAATAATAGAATGACGCGACATGACTTCTTCACATTCCCGCCAAAAATCCTTGACTGTCATTGACATTGATATACGAATACATTGAATACAATGACTTTACCCGGTTATGTGGTCATGCGGGTTTTCAAGTTTGCATTGCAAAAAATAAACCTAAATAGAACTCAAAGAATTAGTTCTCAAGTGTTATCGAAGACTATAAACGATCTAGATTCCTACAAGAAAGCCAGAAACGTTAACAGTGTTTGTAAAAGAATACTTAAAATCGAAAAGGCGCACAGTGTTGTTTTCACGTGAGTTGAAGATTTCGTTTTGTTATTGCTTCTACAGTAGATGCAGGTGTTTTTTTTGTATTATTTTATTTTTATTATTGTAATTTAAGAAAAAGTTGTCCATTGCTCTTAACTATACCTACATCTTTAAGTTTATGCGACAAGACTATATAAGAATGTATAGCTGTTTTGTTTACTCTGTTATATTTCTGCATCTGCAATAACTATTCTATCGTACGAACTAAACGCAGAAAATTAAAGACTGTCAAGATGTCAAAGCAACCAAAGAAAAATGTAGGTTCTCTCTCTCTTTCTCTGTCGTTTAATCGAAGTTTATTGACCTATCGAAATTAATTTTAGTAATTTTATAATTTTATCACAAGAAACATCTGAAATTATACGTATTATTAAATCCAAAGTTTAATTAAATCTAAAATACAAGGTAGATCCAAGGGTATAATTATATTACCGGCTTCTTACAACATACATCTAGCTGCAGAGGTTAAAAACTTGGAAAACAGTGATGAGTTGTACTTTTTGAATACAATTTTTTTCACATACAACCTAAGGTATAAAATAAACCCTATTAATAAGCAATACAGTTTTGTTTAGGTAAGGATGCCTGTGTATATTATGAAGAGTGAATGAAGTTAACACAGCTTTAGATAATAGACACTAACTGCGCCCTGCGCTTTTACCCGTAAAATTCTCTTGGAACTGTATTTTTTTGGGATATTATCAGCTTATGTCTCTATCTTACCTTTTAACTGTACTTGTGCAAAAAAACTACTTCGATCTGTTGCTCTGTTGTTGCATGAAAGAGAAACAAACATACCAACTAATAAAAAAACAATAATTTTGGTAGGGATAAGATGGGACTAGTTATGACAAACCCATCTACTTTTTATTGTGTCTTACTAATTCAGTCCCATGAGTTTTGCTATAAAGCACTTGCACTGTATTCTAAAGAGGTAAATTTTGCTTGTAGGAGGTAATCTCCAGAAATACTGAAGGGATTCTGAAAATTCCTTCACTGGTACACTTTTCACGGTTAACATACCATCCCTGAGTGAGGTATGCCGTAATTGTAGTGTAATTTTTAATAAAGTACCTGTGTTAAAAGGCACAAAATAAGAAATAGTGCCATAGACGCATATATATATATTTTACTAACTATACCAGGCTTGGTTGCTAGTGAGTCTGCTGTATTTGTAGGTCTGGGTTTGTTTTCTGGCCAGGCAGATATTTTAATGATGGATTTAAATGTCTGAATCACGGAATTCTCCCTATTGTAGGGAGATGCCAATAAAATACTATACTGGTTCACTTTTTTTGGGGCCATTTGTTTGGCTGATATTTATCTACACATAGATTTCTTTGGTCCGCGTGTTAGTTGTGTTTGTCTATGTGTTTGTTCCATGCTTTTCCTGACACAGGGAAACATAGTGAAATAAGTGTGAAGCTTTTTTTTTTTTTCAATAAGGATTTGCTACTTGCAAAGAAAGTCTACATGAGAAGAATAACAATCTCATACAAAAAAGCGTATCCCTGAAAAATCTGCTTTAAACTAGATGACACTTACGTATTTAGTCAGCTACTGTCCAAACCTCTATAAAAGCCGATGAAAATATGGTTTTTATGGAAACATACTATTACTATATGTTCGCTATTGATGGTTTAATTCAAATTAGATTGCAATATATGATGTAAAACATATATTTTCAAAAATAATGTTTTCAACGCCATCTCTTAAGAACCTAGCAAGTTTTGCAAATATAATTAATTATAACATCTTACATCCTTATCAGTACTATAATTGAGTTATCTACATGATATATGAACATGAGCACTACAGTCCTCACATGACAGCCGCTAGCTGTCCTGGGAGGAGCTGAAGCGTGGTGCTGAGGGCTCCGGAGTGTTTCCTTGGAGATACCGGAGCCCTCGGTCAAGCACCAAGGCAGGCCACTGGTGTAGTTTTAGTAGGTATAATCCCACATAACCCGGCTGCACCGCAAAGCAGTCGGGTATCTTGTGAAGATTTCACAGACAAAAAAAAAAAAAAAATTGGACTTGAGCACTCTTAGTATAATTTTTCTATCTGAACACTAGCCACTCAGACTATAAAAACTTACATAGGTACACCACATTTCATCTTTTTATCAGTAAATCATCTTGATCTTCACATCACTTTTATCTTCAGACAATGTCAGGGAATCGATAACTTTATAAAAATTATCATGGCACTGTCAAACTACAAGTACAAAACATCCTGAGATAAAATCGACAATATACAGTTTATTATATTAACTAGTTCACTTACTTTCAACAATTGCGCCAGAATATTACCTTGTTCGATATCAAGTTTCGGCAATCTGGACAGAGTGATTTGTGATTCAATTACACGATAATTGTCATACAGTCATGGCTATTATTAAGATAATTGTGTTCATTTTGTGTTCTGTTTCAAGTCCAGTGAGAGCCATGGGTGCCTTAAGTCCGCTGGATCCGTCATCATTTTCAAGACCTGGTAAGATTATAAATTTTAACAAATTTACTTTCATCATCATCATCATCAGCCATTAGACGTCCACTGCTGAACATCCTCCCCCTTAGAGCGCGACACCGACCGACAAAATGCCAATTACATCTGCCGGTTGCCCGCGAATTTCACAATGTCGTCGGTTCACCTAGTGGGAGGCCTGCCTACGTCGCCGGCGTCGCCGGCGTCTGCCAGCTCGTAGGCTTATGTTTAAGAATGACAATATACAAAAACATGTCAATACGGCGATTCCCGCACTAGGATAATCCTGTATCGTGGGGATATGATATGGTTTGTTCAATATTATTCTATATACCTCTAGTTAACAATAAAATACAACAACTAACTAATAAAATGAAATTTTGAAATTCTAAATATCACGGAGGAGAAACAAAATATTTTTATAAAATATGTGTCGATGCATTTTATGGATATAGTATATTTTATAGCAACACAATATTTAACTGGCAACACACATTGGTTGAAGACCCTTTGTCTTCAGGCATTGTGGGATTTTGGACGGATTTTCTCTTTAGGGGTTTTTTTTTGGAAAAATCCTGAGACATGCCTTTTAGTTTTTACTAGCTGCACCCTGCGGTTCCACCCGCTATTCTACAGAAATGGATTATTTTTCCGGGATTAAAAGTAACTCTGTAACGGCTAAACGGATTTGAATGAAATTTGGTATGGAAGTAGCTTACACCCTGGATTAACACATAGGCTACTTTTACACCGCGGGTGAATCCGGCGCGCAGCTAGCGCTTCTATAAATCAAAATCATCGAAATCGGATTACATTTAGGAATGGGAAACGGTTGGCGCATTTTGTATGGTGAAATATTTATCTTAAAAGTTATTGTACGAATTTTCAATAGTTTTTATTTATTTTTATATTTATTTCTTGCAGAACTAGCAGTGGTGAAGCATGTGTCTCTGTCATTGAATGTGGACTTTGAAAAAAAGGTTTTGTGTGGTGTCGCTACACTCAATATTGAAGCGTTGGACAATATTTCTGAAGTGGTATGTATGTTCACCATTATCTTTTTTATATATATTTTGTGATAAAGATAAAATAAATACTGCTCGGGAATCTATATAACTCGGTAACATGGAACGGTGGTACTAACAAGCAGAAAGGAGGTCATTACTCAACATTAAGGTTGCCTGGAAGAGATCGCGTTAAACGATAAGGCTGCCAGTTGTTACATTAGTTTTAATTTTAAGTGATTTTTCGTCACGTGTCATCATTTCTTGTGTTTATTTATGTATCTATCATTATGATTAACTTTTACTTATGGGACCAAGGGACCAACCATGAAATCCCAAAAAACTGCTGTTCTCAACATTTCATTGACTGAATGGCAATTTTCTATTGAACAGCCAATGATGAACAGCTAATATGATCGAAAGTAGAGTCGAAACTAGGAATAACAGGCTCAATTTAATGTGAGGATTCCATAAATTGTGTGCTCTATAATTTATAGTACTCCAGTACTAGTTGGAGTTGGAGTAACCGCGACTTCGTTCGTGTGCACCTACAAAAAAAAGTAGCCTTTGACGTTTCCTACCCTTAAGCTATATCTATGCAAAAAATCAGCTCGATCCGTTCAGCCGTTTAGCCGTGATAACGCAACAAACACCCAGACAGAGAGAGAGAGAGAGAGAGAGAGAGAGTTACATTCGCATTTATAGGACACAGTGTTAAAACAAAAATGTTTCCAAATAACGTCGTCAGTTTTATACCAAGACCTTATTTGTACCACGACAGTGAATCTAATCAGGTCTGTATGTTTCCAGGTTTTGGACTCCAGCAAACTAAACATAGAGTCAGTGGAGACCAGTGAGGGTAAATCCTTGAAGTATCACATCGGGGAAGAAGTGCCTAACTATGGATCCAAGTTGACGATAACGCTCGACCAAGGGTTACTCTCTGGCGCCAAGTGAGTGCTTATAGACCTACCTAGTTATTTACGTAGTTGCCCTGTACTAGTACACTCAGTCCACGCTGGGACGCTGGAAAAATTTCTCAAAACCGTAAATTCAGATCTATTTTGCTATGTTTTTGTGAATGTATAAGATTGTAACCTATATTCCTATCATGAAAGATTAAAATTAAATGTTCTTATTCAGCTTTTTGAAATTGAATGCAGCAGTCGGAGCTCCCGGTGTGGTTCGAGTATAGCTGTTGTGGGTTCAGAGTAGAAACCTACTCTTTATTACGAAGGTCACTATGCTTGGTGAACTTCTCGCTGACGAGAATCATTTGCCTTAGCAATAACTGACTGTCCACATGTGTACCTAATTTTCGTTGACGTGTTGCTAGTGTAAAAAAAAAACATTTTTATTAGAAAGTTGTCAGATAATAAATCAAAACTTTCGTTTACACTAGAAAACACGACAAATTTAAAATAATTAAAAAAAAACATGATTTTGAAACAGAAATAAAAAAAACATGACTTATCGCACATGGCGCGTAGCACATGTGCCACGACAAATGTGGCATGGTTTCGTAGGTCTCGTATAGGAGAGACTAGTCGCTCGACAGGATTTGCTTAGTGTGGACGCCTGTCCCTCTGTGGTTCGCGACTTTCGCAATATGGCAGTAGTGTGATATCCTCGGGTGAGATCTCGACCGCAACTTTTGTATGTGGATGAGCAAAATGTCGGTAGACAATGTCCCACGAACATTCACGGCTTATTCCCGCGACATTTTGCCCTAGTGAATACACGGCTTAATCCTTTGCCCAATTGTTTTCGAGAAATCTAACGTCTATATACTTCTGCATACCTACCTTGAACCCTCATACTAAACTGTCGATGACAATGGTTTTATGCCATTTACCATTTTAAATATCTATTCAATACTAAAGAACATAATACTAACTAACAAATTTCCCGAAAAGGTGGTTCAGAGATGATTGCCAGAAATGTGTCCAATTACCGGCCGCTAAAGATGATTTAAATTTAAACTACAACGGATATATGTACAAGCCAGATATTTACGGATTTGTGGAGAAAGCAAAGGACGAGAGGGACAACAATAGCAAAGGGCATTGCGTTTACTTTAACAAAGTAAAAAATCTTAAACAGTTATTTTCATGTGATGATCGGTTAGCATTAAAACTTCTTAATATGCATTCCAAGCGGCACTTTACCAACTTAAGACCCGTCCACATCAAGTCCAGTTGCAGTCCATGTCCGTTTCAGGTGAAGTACATGTGGACCAGTAATGTATGACTATCTGTTAAAGACGTCACATTATGATTGCCTGCGGTGCGCCGCAAAGTAGTCGGACTGGACGTGTACTGCTTGCAGTGTGACATCTTTCATAGAATTACATATAATAATACTGGACATGTACGGTACCCGCAAAGGAGATGGACTTGGTGTGGCCGAGCCTTCAGAATTGTTCCCATTTTTGAGGGCCTATTCATATCCTAATGTTATCGCATTTACCATTTAAACAACGAAAATATCGGCTGCCAACCGCCTAAAGGTGTGTTCCGTCCGGCATGACCGGCATCCGGATCTATGGGGTACCCGATACAGGCAAGGCTTATTTCTCGTTTTCACTACACCATAAAGGTATAATAGTAAAGAAAAGGCTTAAAACTGTATCTTCAACAAATCTGTAGTGTTTTTCCGCTGCATTATTGCGTTTAGTACAATAAGAATGAACACTTATCCCTAGAGTACTGTGTCGATATGTGTTTCACCTGTACTCGACACTTTTGAAGCGGAAACACACTAGATTTGTTGAAGATACAGCTTGAAGACTTCCGCAAAGTAAAGCCTAATTGAATGAACTACATAGGTTTGTCTTAGTGTCATAGTTTTTAAACTGTCCTTGAAGGGATTTTTAGACAAGTAGCACCAAATCGTCAGGGCCAACTGACACTTAGCCGCGCGGCACCTAGACAAAATTTTACACCGCATTTTAATCTTTACTCTTATCCCTAAAAGACATGAAATCGAATGGTTTGTCGACAACTGAAATTTTGTCCCCTAAACGTGCAGGGAGATTTCAGAGTGTTCAATGGAATTGGACGAATCGGACCAACAACCAGGAGTAGAAACCTTACAAGTACAAAAAGAGATTGACGAAACTAAAGTGTTGGCACAACGCGGAGAAATTTACCTTCTCGGCCCGCACGGGTCTCACTATCGCCTGGCGACGAACGAAGAATTGACGAGCGTCCCACAAAGTTGTGCGAAACAGATGGGGATTCCGGCGTTGACTGTAGATCCCGGAGGGACCCACACTCAGACCACGAAAGAAGGAGAAGTGCCGTCATTTTACGTGCGCAACATAATATACGACGATTATGTCACGTCACCGAGACATATGCTGGCGGACGCGTGCCCTAAACGCGTCAGAAAGTAATTTTCGTTTCCATTGACGTTTTAGTAGGACTGGCATTTGATATAGCCAAAGTATAAAATGATAACCGCGTAGTGTGACTCACCTCAAGCACTAGATTCGCTCCCTGTACTTCTCATCTAAACGTTTGGCCAAAACATTGTAATGTAATGCAATTTAATACGTTGATATTATAATAGCTATGCACTTTATTGTTATGGGATCTAATCGTCAATATTGTGGTTTTAAAGCCGTCATGTCATATCTGTCCAACTACAATAGATTCCCTAAAATATTGCAATTGGACGGACGTGCATTATAAATGACTTGACCCTGTATTATGAGATCTAGACTCTCCGTCTCTGTCATTCTGACTGTAAATAACGGAGACGGAGCGTAGATTTCGAACCGCATCCTTTCTTTAGAATTCGCGGGCTGCGGGCTTATCCCGTAACTTTGAAAGCGATACTGGCGAGACCGCGCATAGTGCGACTAAGTTGGTACGAGCGGGATGGCATGCTCTCGCAATCAGAATCACGAACGTTTCAAAGTTAGAGGATAAGCGCGCAGGTTCCATTAAACTGCTCCTCCACACCCACTGCCACAGCCTGCGTAAAGTGTTAACAGCTCTGGAACTCATTATATTAAAAGTTATATTCTGACGGCGATTGCAAAACGTAGACTGCATATCCCAGCCATAACAATCATAATTCCCATTAAAAAAAGTCGAAAACATAGTAAACTGTCAAACTTGAGAAAATATCTGTCTACTTTCAGCGGTCTGCACTGCAGTCGCCGTTTGTAGATCGTTATAGCTAAATGTGCGTTAAACTAGGTACACAGTAACACAGTAGGTTAAACAGTGTTTTTTTGCAGGGTGAATTTAAAAATAACGTACAGCACGTCGCCTGAAGCTTCAGCGCTGCAATGGCTGGGCCCGAACCAAACTTCTGGGAAGACGCTGCCATTCATGTTCAGCCAGTGTCAGGTATGATATGAAGTGACATTCACCTACTATAAAATCATCGATTCGGAAACGAATAGAAATTAAACGACAAAGCTTGGGCTTGACCATGACATGGTTTGACGTATGATTTCTGAATGTATTCGACGCGCGGCAGAAAAAGTGGGTTAAAAAGATTTCATTGCATTTTCATGTTGGGTCCAAATGTCTCGGTTGTATTAAACTCATAACTTATAAACGCCAGAACTGATTTAGATTATAATATGTGGTATCATTAGAATCTTAACATTATTCCGGCCCGGAACAAGGATTCTGAACCGATTCAGGTGGAATTTCCAAGCGACTTTAGCTCTCCTGTTTTTTTTTTTCGTTCTTAAAGAGCCTGGTTTTGTTTGCAGCCCATACACGCCCGCTCCATCCTCCCCTGCCAAGACACGCCCGCCGTCAAGTTCACATACGACGCCGAAGTGACCGCGGCTCCGGAGTTCACGGTTCTGATGAGCGCGCTCCGGGGCGATGTGAAAGGCAACACGACCTCGTTCCGACAGCCGATGCCGCTGCCTTCGTATCTAGTCGCCATCGCTGTGGGAGAACTGGACTCTAAATATCTCGGACCTAGGTAACTTACCTATTTTGTGAAAAATTCATAAAAGATGCTGAAGTGACCGCGGTTCTAGAGTTTACAGTGCTAATGAACGCGGTCCGGAGCGATGTGAAAGGCAATACTGACTGCCCCGTTGGCTCAGTTGAACCTACCTTCTGTATTTGGGGGCGTGGGTTCGATTCCATTCCCATCTAGGAAAAAAAATTCATGTGATGAATATTTGTGTTTGTTCTATGTCTGGGTGTTAATATCTATATAAGTATGTATTTAAAAATATCTATGTACGTATATCAGTCTCTGGCAGCCATATTACAAGCTGTGCTTAGTTTGGGGTCAGATGACCGTGTGTGCAAAATTGTCCCAGATATTTATATTTTATGATACGATTTATTCGACATCCGTTGATTCCGATTTCGACGTTCGTAGTATCTAGTCTAGTCGCTGTGGAAGAACTGGATTCTAAATAATGCGGCATTCTTATGGTAACATTAGCCAATCAGTAATTGTAAATCTGTTGCTAAGCGTTTAACGTCAGATAGCCTGACTTAAGAGTCAGTTCCTATTTTAATGTTAAGCATTTTTATCAGCTTCGATAACATCGTCACTTAACACAGACTGAGTTGTGGTCAAATTTGATAAGAACAATGGCGAAATTTTATGTCATAATTCTTGGAGCGTCTTGAAATATCATTTCTACAGAACATTGTAAATATTTTTCTACCTTTTTTCAACTAAACATGTAAGCTAGTAAAAACCAGAATTTAAAAAAGCAGTACAATAATAATTAAATTGAAACGTTATTTCCTTCATAATATTGTTTTAAGGTGCAACGTTTCGGTCAGAGCGCGAAATTCAAATTTTCTTGCGTTTTATGTCAATTACAGCTTAATTATTCATCGTAGTTTGTCAAGTAGGTTCATGAAAACTAATTTTGCGATAATAAATAGATTGTTTCAAGAAATTACACCAAACAACAATTCAAATTGAAAGCTAGTATAAGTACATTTCCCACTAAACCAAAAACCAAGATGAAAATCAGCTTATTGAAATTTGTAGCTAAACCAATGATGACCTAAATATATTTAGGTCATCATTTTACCCGTAATTTCTTAAAACAACTTATTTATTGGCGCAAAATTGGTTTCAATAAATCCACGACGAGTAATTAAGCTGTAATTGACAAAAAACGCAAGAAAATTTGAATTTCGCGCGATGAGTGAAACGATGCACCTTAACGGCCTTCTATTTGTAAGTGTTAACATTTTATAAAATACATTTTTTTTTCATTTTGGGCCATGCTAATATGGGGTTGGACTTTAGGCGTAAGTGCGATAAAAACATGTCGGCCCATTGTAATATTTCTCATAACTAGTGTTTTTGTGTTATAATCATGGTTAAATACTTGGTAAAACAACACAACACAATCAGAGGCAAGAATCAGAAGAAGGTAATCAGAGGCGGTATGGCCACGACGTGTTACCAAATCTTAGCCAAACCAAAGCTTACCCAAAAAGTGAAAAATAAATAAATACAAAGACGTTTCTGGTGCGGACGTCAGATTAATTTTTTTCTTATGATTTGGCTCCACACTTCTCTCTTTTATACTTTTTTCCTTTTATTTCCATACAACCTGGACTGCCTTTGGACTTTACAGATATTGCTTTCTTCTGTGTGACTACCGCAAGATTCCAATTTTGCTTTATAGCTAACGACTTCGTGCTATTTTCAGTTGATACCACAACCTACCAAGATTCGAACCCTAAAAACAGATTTTCCTGGCCTCCACGATAAAAATATCTTGGACTCAAATTCCCAGGAAATGCTGCAGAATTACTAGCGATATTTTTGATCTAAAGACACCGTGTTTTGTACTGACATAAAACTATAATATGGGAGTTTGCCATTGTTCTTTAGATTGCATCACTGAGAAAGGTAGTGGGCCTAGTCTACTCCAATGAGGACACTAGGTTACTATGTTGCCTACCCATTAAAATAAATAAATGACACATAATTTATGGATTTCATAGTATTCTTTAACCTGTGTCTTTCCTCTTTTAGATCAAGAGTATGGTCTGAAAAGGACAGTCTCGCGAAAAGCGCGTGGGAGTTCGGTGATACGGAGCGGTACTTACAAGCGGCTGAAAAGCTGTGCGGCAAATACCAGTGGACCGAGTATGACCTCCTTGTGCTACCCCCGTCCTTCCCTTACGGGGGCATGGAGAATCCGTGCCTGACCTTCGTTACTCCTACATTGTTGGTAAGGTTACTTCTAGATTGTTGATAAAGTTATTTCTAGATTGTTGGTAAGGTTACTCTTATAATGTTGGTAAGGTTAATCCTACATTGTTGGTAAAATGACTTCTATATTTTTGGTAAGATTACTCCTTTATTGTTGGTAGGATTAATCCTACCTTGTTGGTAATACTCCTAGACTGATACTTCTAGAACGGTTACTCCTACATTGCTGGTTAGGTTATAACTCCTATATTGTTGGTTAGGTTAATCCTATATTGTTGGTTAAGTTACTCTTATATTGTTGGTATTGTTATTACTCCTATATTGTTTGTTAGGTTAGTTCTATATTGCTAGTTAGGTTACTCCTACATTGTTGGTTAGGTAACTCCTGCATTGTTGGTTAGGCAACTCCTGCTTTGTTGGTTAGGTTACTTCTGCATTGTTGATAAAGTTACTCTGGATTCGTTCCACGTGGTTCCAACACTTATCGTTAGTTATATTACAGGGATAATTTTTGGATGCGGTCAGAATGGATCTATTATTTATTATTAAAATTTTCGGGTATTTTGTTTATCTTATAATAATATCACTTGTATACATTCGTCATAAGTGTCCAAAAAAGCCTCTTGTCAAAAACATCGTCATTTCTCTTGCAGGCTGGCGACAAAAGCCTGGCAGACGTTATAGTCCACGAGATAATGCACAGCTGGACCGGAAACCTCGTCACAAACAGGAACTTCGAGCACTTCTGGCTCAACGAGGGATTTACCGTCTACCTTGAACGGAAGGTCACAGCGTCGCTGGTGCAGGACCCCGAGGAAGCTAAGAAGACGAGGGACTTCCATAGTATATTGGGGCTTCAAGAATTGACTGAGGCAGTGAGTATGCGCTATTATCGAATTCTTGAAGGCTGGGAAGGTCACAGCGTCGCTGGTGCAGGACCCCGAGGAAGCGAAGAAGACGAGGGACTTCCATAGTATATTGGGGCTTCAAGAATTGACTGAGGCAGTGAGTATGCGCTATTATCGAATTCTTGAAGGCTGGGAAGGTCACAGCGTCGCTGGTGCAGGACCCCGAGGAAGCGAAGAAGACGAGGGACTTCCATAGTATATTGGGGCTTCAAGAATTGACTGAGGCAGTGAGTATGTGCTAGTATCGAATTCTTGAAGGTTAGGACATAGGATATTATATTATAGGATAAATATAATATTATTTGTAGGTTTTTTTTAAAACTTTTAATCTTTATAACCTCTTGACCGATTTGGCTCTTATTAGAAATACTTGTTTAGAATTGAGCCCCAAAAATGAATGTTCCAGATAAACACGCTAGGCGTCGAGAACGCTCTGACCGCGCTAGTCCCGGACTTGGAGAACGTCCATCCAGACGACTCGTTCTCGCGCGTGCCTTACGAAAAAGGCTCGCTGTTCCTTCGCTACCTCGAGGACTTACTCGGAGGTCCCGGTAAGAGAAACCGCTGTTTATTGCTATTTTTTTCTAGGTGGTGGGCGAGTTAGGGGTAGACAATCAGCTGACGAGCCTGGTGGTGGATCTGAAGGGGACGCATCCTGATGACGCGTTCTCGACTGTACCGTATGAAAAGGGGTCGCTGTTTCTGAGATATTTGGAGGATTTGCTCGGAGGTCCGGGTGAGTTGAGACGCTGGATGGCACTGACACCGATCGTACCGAGTGTGAAGCGCTTATGAGAGGGGTGGGGAGGCTGACGACCGCCATGGCTTAGTTGGTGGCGCGTCCGATTTTTGAGGTTCCAGGTTGAAGGTCCCGGGTTCGATTCCCGGCCGGGCAGTTGTTTGAATGATACATTTAAATATCTGGTCTCTTAGGTGCAATAATAAATTATTTTCGTAGCATTCTTTTTTTTTGTTACTGTCTAGACTTTCTTTATCCTCTGTAATCCTTCATTGAAAACATTGCCCTTGAATCCGGAACACAGTAATGTTTACAAACTACTGGGCATTAAAAAAACTGCAAATAAAAAGTCTGTTCATTATGTTAATCGCTTTTTGACAGCTCATACAAAGTTGACAAAATAATTTTGTAAATTATATCCCATAGAAATAAATACGTTTGATCTAGCATTATCTCATTACAAGGATTAATCATCAGTTGAAGTATCCTTGTAATGGGGTAATACTAAATAGAACGCATTTTTTGTACGAGATGTAATTTGCAAGAAGCCAGTACAAAATTATGTTGTTAAAAACCGAAAGATCTGGTGGACAGAGTATAAAGGCCTCGCTACATGGCCTGACCTGACATCGTTTGAAAGAGATGGCTATATATAAAATGTATTACTTATATATATTGTACTACTTATATATAAGTTTCTGGGGGAGCGAAAGGGAGAAGCTATAACCTTAATAGTTTGTTTCTTTTGCTCCCGTGAAATTCAAATCTAGCTGTCCCTATCACAGGATGTCAGGTCAGGCCATGTATAGACACCCTAATAATTGATTTTTTAACTGTTTGTTAACGTTTAGTTAATTTCTCCATTGACAGAAGTGTTCGATGATTTCCTTCGCTCGTACCTGACCAACTACAGTGAAAAGTCCATCGACACGACGGACTTGAAGGCGTACATGTACAAGTACTTTAAGGGCGACATCAGACTGGACAAGGTGGATTGGGAAACTTGGCTCCACAAGCCTGGCATGCCTCCGGTCATACCAAAGTAAGCACCAAGCGACATAAGCGATTCTCTACCTAAATTTAAGAAATCCCTTGATCTCATGAGTAAGTGAAAGTGAAGTGAAGTGAAGTATTTATTAACATAGATCTCATTATATAAGTAACATTCCCTCTATTTTTTTTCTCGAAATTTCGTTGGTTGGCTAACATTTGACAAATTTAAATATAATTATTTGGATGTTTCCTATTTTTAACTCGCTTGATATATTGTTACATTTTCTCATTGTATAATTAAGACTCACAAGTAAATGTTTCCATTTCCAACGAGAACCTAAAGTTAATTTAAACTATTTTGTACTCTATAGGCAGCAAAAAAATATTTTCATTTTAGTTGACCGAGCGAAGCCAAGGTCTCAGAGTTTACTGGGACAAATCGGTATTCGTAAGTTTGTGTGTATATTTGTCCGATGATAACTTGCGAACCGTTGATCCGATCTTTTTGAAATTTTGTAGGCAAGTAGTTCATTACAATACAATTCTTAAGTTCCAATATGAGCTGGATCGGTCCAGGGGTTGTGAAGATATAGGGGTCGCGAGGTCTCAGTTCGGTGCGAACTACTAGTATTATTAGGATGAATTATGTCCGAGTCCTCCATACTGAGTACCGCAACTTGACTTGTTCCATACAAATGAACGTCCAGCTTCGACACGTCGATGACGCGGTGCGTGGACGTGCTGGCGGAGCGCGTCGCCGGCACCTTCACCTTCTCCGTCCGCGACGTGCAGGACTTCACGCCGCAGCAGACGATCTACTTCCTCCAGAAGCTGGTGGACGGCCCGGCCCTGCCGCCCCACGCGCTTAAAAACATGGAGACGGAATACAAGCTCGTCGAGAACACGAACGCGGAGATCAGATTCAGGTAAACATTTTTTATAGTTCACAGAAAACACACACACACACACGCACACACACACACGTTACTTCTAAATTTTTACCCGACTGTATGCAATGATATATTATACTCGAGATATAATATGATTTTAGCGCCCTTAAAAAGCCACAAAATCTGTCTTATTTCATTATAGCTATCTCTTTTACTCTCCTACTTTTCGCATCATCTTACCTTCTTTCGCGCTCCTTGGCGAAATATAGTTGCTAGGTTACAATGAGCTGCAAACAGACTGCAGCAGAGACGAATTCAAAGCACCATTTTGAAAGTAAAAACCTATCTTACGTAAAATATCATTGGGTATGTAAGTTATGTTTGTGTGATCCTATAACTATGACCTAAATCGGCTTGACCGATTTTGACGATTGAGGTGTCGTTGGATTCCTCATTGCATCCGAAGTGACACTTGCTACATTTTGCAGTCAAGTATGATATATTTTTTTAAAAATAATATCAGTTTTATTCTTGTATTCTAGATTGGTGCGACTGTGCATAAAAAGCCAAGATCAGAGTAGACTGGACGAAGTATTCGAGTTCGTGAACTCACAAGGCCGAATGAAGTATGTCCGACCAGTATACAGAGACCTCTACGCCTGGGACTACGCCAGAGAGCTGGCCATCGCAAACTTCTTGAAGAATGAAAAATACATGATGCATGTCTCTGCTTACACTCTAAGGAAAGATTTGCATTTGAGTGACTGATTAAATGATTCCGGTGTTCGAAAAGAACCAGTGTGTAGTTTAATTAACTATTGTATATTAATAAGTCCATTATCGTAATGATATTGTTTTATTGAATTTGAATAAAATGTATTTACTGAATTAAATTATTCTTTTTTTTTCTGAGTTTATCGAAACTGGCCGAATTATTTGGGATAGGCCGATCCAACCCAAGTAAAATATTTTGGGTTGGGTTGCGAGAGCATGCCATCTCGCTCGTACCAACTTAGTCGCACGCTCGCTCAACTCTAGCTGTCGCTTTCAGAGTTACGGGATAAGCCCACTGGTCAATACTGGTCATGTATAGCCAATTTAAGTGGTTTACTTGTGTAAAAAAGAGATAGAAACGTTAAAGTAGATACGGGGAATACCCACATGCGTGCGTTTCTTGGAGGAATGGTGCGTTTAGTATTTGCTTTTGTAAAGGCCTCGCTACATGGCCTGACCTGACAGCGTGCGAAAGGGACAGCTAGACTTGAATTTCACAGGAGTAAAAGAAACAAACTATTAAGGTTATAGCTTCTCCCTTTCGCTCCCCCAGAAACTTATATGTAGCCATCTCTTTCACACGATGTCAGGTCAGGCCATGTATAGACTTCCTTGCGTTCTTAGTTTGTCTATGGTTTTGTTTGATAAATGATAATTTTGGGCTAAAGGACTAGGGGCTAAATCATTATTATGGGGGCATTATTTTGGCATAGCTGGCGGTGTGGCTTTAATGGCTCTAGATTGCCCATTCGGCGAAAAACTAAAAAAAAACAGCCACGACAGCTGTCAATTCTATTTTCTTGGTTTATGAACGAAAAACGAAATCTTATCCTAACCTCCAATTAAACAAAATAAAGCTACAATTTTATTCACAGAAACTTTATACAACTAATCTATATGTCGGCCGCAAAAAGAGTTCAGGTATATACTAACCAAAAACTCCAGTGAAACCTTCACTAATCCATCTAATCTACACTTTGAGTGAAACCGAAATACAATCGTACCATTTCAGTTTTTACGGTAAAAATCATTTAATTTATTCTAAACTCCTCAGCAATGGGCCACTTTCGCTCGGTCCTGGCACATATTCGACTGCAAGTGGCAGGACCCGTACGAATCAGCCAATGTTATCAAGAAATACCTGATGGGTATGCACAAACCCATTTACCACCCTATGAATGACTGCGGAGACGTCGTAATTGCCATAAACAGCCGAGAAATAGCGCTGAAGGGTGACGAGTGGAGGAAGAGAGCATACTTCCATCACACTGGGTACCCTGGTGGTGCATCGTGGACTGTAGCTTGGGAATTGCATAATAAGGACCCTACAATGGTAAGTGGTAGTTAGCTGAATTGTGAAACAAATAAATCACAGCAGCTATGTAGGCTATTCCATGGTATAATATCATACATACTACACTAGCCTATGTCATCATCATGCATAAACTGAAATTAATGTGAATGTTGGATCTTGTTTTTTGAATCCTGCACTGTACTGTACTGAAATATATTAACATAATTATAAAGCTGTGGTTACTCAGTGGGAGCACACTCGCTTCACATTCAAGTGGTTGTGGGCTCGAACCCGGGCAGGCCCATACCAGAGTTCTTTGGAAATTACAGTACCGTTGTATAAACTATATAAAAAAAATGTGAATTTTATATGCTAATTAGCACTAATCAGAAACTAGCTCATCAACACTTTTCTTTGGAATGATGGAAGAGGTGTATGTGGTACACATATACTTTGGTTTCTGAGCCAAAAACATGTTAGGACCTCCGTAACTGTAACTATTAGATATTCGAAATGAAAATCTATCCGTAACCGTAACCGAATCTGATATAAAAGTTTTGCATAGTGGCCGAGTCTAAATGCCGATACACTAGCCGCGCATATCACTGCAGTTTTGTTTATAATTTCTATGGCTTAGTCATAACTAGTCAGTCATTGTGAGATTTTACTATTATTCAAGATGATGATCTATCCTTATATGTTCTTTCTTATGTTGAAATAAATTATCTTATCTTATCTTATCTTATCTTATCCGAAACTAACGGATAATCCGAAATAATATCATATTCATAGCGCTATCCGAAACGGGCTTAATATTTTTTTTATATCCGTATCCAGGGCCGGATTAACCATGTGGGGGCAATTCAATTCTCGGAGCCCCTTTACCCTTTTTTAACTTCCTTAAATACATTTTTTTCTACCACAATAATAATATATTCATAATTACGCTATTTTTCTCACTTCGTCCGCAGGTCTGGCGCTCTAAGGGGGAGGCCTATGTCCAGCAGTGGATGTCTTCTGGCTGATGATGATGATAATGAATATTTTTCTATATAGTATATATACTAGATATAGATATACTATTTCTTTTTTCTTGATTTCATGTTTGGTACTGATATTTCAGATAATCAAAAAAGCCGTGTACAGAGCAATGAAAGGCACCCTTCAGAGGCGCCACTCGATGCAGCGCCTGTTGATCTACCCTGACCAGCACATACCTGCGAACATCCTAGAAAACGTTACCAGCCAAATACGTCAGCTCCGCCCGGTACCAACCAGACTTGACCATATACCCGAGGAAGAAGTTAAGCAATTCCCCAAAGTCATGGAATACCCAGAAGATTATGTATTAAAATAACTTTATCATAGATTACATAGATTATATTAATTAGGTGTTATGAATTAAATGGTAGAATGTTCTTATCTTGTTTAGACTTGAGTATTTTTTTTAAGCCGGGGTTTCCATTGATTAATAATATTAGGTACTAGCTGCGCCCCGCGGTTTTACCCGCTATTCTACAGAAACCGAATATTGTTCTGGGATAAAAATTCATCTCAAATAATTCAAATTTACGGAGTTGAACGGGAATAAAAACAGACTTACATACTGACCTACTTACACACAAACTTTCGCATTTATAATATTTGTGTGTATTTGTACATATTGTTTATTTTACTAACGCTCAGCTTAATTAAAAGATCATTTGGTATTTTCTATTTTGATGAAGGAAATACAAAAAAACTCGAAAGAATGTTTGTTTTTCTTTCTCCTTTGTCAAAGTAGAAAATATATGTTTTTTTAAAGATATTTTTTTTTTAAATTCTTTCATTTGTTTTTAATCTTCAAAAATTTGAAAATGTGCATATGCTCGAGATATCGTGTGATGGGACTGATGGGGAACATTCCTTGATGAGTGTTATTTAATTCTCATGCTGAAAAAACGCGAATGTGTAATTGTTTGTTTCACTTATTACAGAATAGATCGGCATGATTTTTGTATAGGTTTAAATGTTCGGAAAATGAAATAGCAGAATTTTTAGTCTGAAATTGGCTGAATATAAACAAGGAGTGAACTGAATAATAATATCTTTCATTATTTTCTGTGCTGAGTTGAGCTACAACCGTCGAAAGAACGTAGCACGGGATCTCAAGAAGTTTTGCCTGTACAGCTAGCATAACTGTCGAAAAAAAAATTCGTAAATATTCGATAGGAAACGAATGAAATGTGCTATCGAATATCTTGAAAAAGATATTTAACTTGAAGATGAATAATAATGATGATTGATGATAATGTATATCAGCGCGACATACCTATCTATTAAAAAAATAATCCTCTTATATAAGCTCAAAATTTTTATTGCAGTCTTTTCGAACACATATTTTGAACAGAATCACATAGTAAATGATTGAATACCACACATGAGATAGGTAGACACGGAATTAAAAAACCTGGTAAAAACAAAGTAACATAAATTTAACTATTTATTATTATCACAAATTTGAAAAAGTTAGCGCATCCTAGGGTCAGCGAACTGCTTGCCACGGTAATCGCCGTACTGGGGCACGGCGATCTTGACAGCCTCAACATCCAGGGGGGAATCGACGAACCTCACAGCATCGGCAACCGGGGCTTCGAAGGCGGGGAGAGGAGCTTCAGCGATTTGCACTGGTTCAGGGGCGATTTCTTCAGCTACGGGGGCAACCTCGGGAAGGTTAGGTTCGGCGATCCTCACGGGTTCAACAGCGATATCTTCAGCAACGTGGGCATCAAACCTCGCGGCATCCACGTCAGCGGATTCGAATGCGGGTAGGGGGGCTTCGGCGATTAGCACTGGTTCAGGGACGAACTCCTCAACTACGGGAGCAACCACGGGCAGCCTAGGTTCGGCTATCCTCACGGCTTCGAATGAGGGTAGGCTAGGTTCGGCGATCCTCACTGCTTCAAAAGCTATCTCTTCAGCAACATCCAGGGGGGCGTCAACAAATCTGACGGCGTATGGAGCACTCTCGGCGGTCTCGAAAGCGGGTACGGGGGCTTCGCCGAGCCTCACTGGTTCAGGGGCATCGAAGACTTGTACGGTTTCGGAGGCAGCAACGTCTAGAGGGGCATCGACAAACTGAACCTGTGGAAAATAACATAAGCTTAGATTCCATTTATAATTAAAGATAAAGATCTGATGTTAAACGAGGAAAAAGTTTGATTTTATTAGAAAATATGACTTGGAGCTGATGTCTATGCCTAGAACCTATCGTAAAAATCAAGGGTCAGTTCTGCAACACCGTGCAGCACTGCAACTGTGAAATATCCCCATTCATCCATAGTCGGACTTCTCCGAGTATAAACAGTAATCTTTGGTCGGACTAAATCAGACATGAAAGCTAGCCACATTGTCTATATATATCTATTGGACTTACCCCATTCTTATAATAAACCTTTAACCTGTTAAACTTTAACATGTTTACCTTCAAGCCTTCATCATCAGCAACGACGACCTCATCGCGCATCACGGGCATGCCAACCTTGATGGCGTCAATGACGTAATTGGGGATGATGACTTGGCCCATGCTAACCCTCGAAAAGACAGGGGACAGAGGCAGGGGTACGACGCGGATCTCGTCGGCAAAAGCCACCGCAAAGAGGGCGAAGGCAATTAAGAGCTTCATGTTGCCTGCAAATGTACAAAAAAAATGAGTTAGGTGTCATTATCAAAATTACTCGGTTGTAAGGCATTACGCGTTACGCGTCGTACGTACGTATCTACGTACGTACGTATCTACGTACGTACGTAAGGTATAAAACTCCATAGGTACACGTGTGCTACACTACCCTAATATACTTCATAATATCACCACATACGTAATGATTAAAACATGTCATGTAATTAAAACTCGACACTAAAATTTTTGTATACTGTATAGTTTGCTAGACCTTGTTTTTTTAAAGCTTGGTCTTGGTGAAATTAACATCTGTGGCACGATATCGACGTTCTAGCATTTTAATTCATAGATTGTACCTAGCCTAAGTGTACTATATATAGGTGTAGGTAAGTTTGCCTACATTCTAGCAAAACACAATTCAAGCTGAAAACAAAAAGCTTTTATAAATAGATTAAAGTCACTTACCTGACAGTTTTATTGCTTTCCAAACAATAATGTTTACCGATATACACCGTGCTATTTGTATTAAATGTTATCAATCTCTATCTGATAGGATTCCTACCAGCCTTATCAGTGACATTTGATTAGTCCACGTAATTGAACACCTCATGGGAATTTCATTTGAGGGAAGACAAATACTTTGGCTCGCTGATGCAAGTAAGAGAATTTTGAAGACTTTAAAGTGAGCAGCGGCGCTCACTTTGCTCGTCGCTCTCAGCCTGTGAAGAGTGCGAGACAAAGAGAATATAATACATACGGAGAGTGCGAGATACATGCGATTCAAATATTCCATCTTATTATATTCGCTCTCTCTTTTTTGTGGCAAATGTACCATACTTACTTAATTACGTATCTCAGCCTAGTTCGATTTGTTTTGAGTTGTTCTTTTTAAGGAAGTTGTGTGGTTAGGGCCCGTCCCTTCATGTTACTTTGAAGATCTGCTCAATATATTTAGGTATAGAGAAAAGCCTCGATATTTTGGTGCTAATTAAATAAAATTGGTTTTATTTGTACCAAAATCTCATCACGCATTGTTATCTAAGTATGTAGGTACCTAACGGATGTGTTTAATCACGGGCGGCTAGGATTTACTGCTCTGCGATAGGATAATGAAAAGTATTAATTTTTAATCAGTATTATACTGAGATATGCTTTGGTTTATTTAACACCTTCCTAGTAACTAGTGAATCATTAACAAACAAATATTTGTAAAAGCGGAAAAAACGTATGTAAAATTCTTATCGATAGCTAATTAGCTAAGCATTCTATTTGCTAGTTTCGTGTTTTTTATTTTTATTTAGTAATGACGCTAAATGTTTTGTGATCGTGTCGTATCTGACTCAGAAATCGAGGTTTTCAAGAGAGCTAAAAAACTGCGGCTTATTGTGTAAATCGTCTGGTATTACTTCGCTTTTATGAATGCCAGACTATGGGCTTTATGTAACCCAGTCTGAGTTTCTTGAAGGTGAAAACCATTACCTCAAGAAAATATAAAGACACTTTGTCAACGCATTATCAAGTATTTTTTTCATCGTCCGACTGCGCAAGAAGGACGGTAATGTTTTTGGGGTGTATGTTTGTGTGCTCCTATATTGCATTCTGTAGACTGCTTGACTGATTTTGACGAGCGAGATGTCGTTGGATTCACGTCCTGTAATTTTATACTAGCTTTATTAAGACCACACTTTCTCAACAAGCTTCTACAGGGATCAATGTTTTTACTAAATAATACACACATTTGAATTGGAAACCAACGTTATATACTTTATTCATAGTTCTCTTCCATTACACCATTACCACTATAATATATTTGGCAATATAAAAAATAAGGAATAGATTAGACTCGATTTTTTAATCATACTATCTACGATTTACATGATATACCGAAGAGTAAATATAAATACGCATAAGACGGGCCACTACCCAAGGGTGATAATAACTATCTAGAAAACTACAAGCGACAGTTAATCAAACTTGTTACATTAATTTAAAAAAAAAATGGCATGCTCGCTCCCTCGCCATACGTTTCTGGTAAGTGGTATTTTTAAACGACTTAAAAAAAAAATAGATTTACAATACGATTGTTTTATTTTATTGTTTATGTTACAATAAAAGAAATAATGGCGCAATAAATGTGCTTGATTTGCTACACGGCAAGTTCTTTCAAACAGTAAAACAAATATGGCGGATTGTCAGCCAATGACAGCTTTTACTTTCGTCAGCATCAATCTGATTGGCTACCAATCGGCCATGTTTGTTCATAAGTTTACGAGTTTTAGTTTTGTAGCCAAAAAGTGCTATAATTCGCTTTCGCGTGCATCACTGCCAGCGAAAAGTTGATAGAGCACTTCATAGCATAGATTATCGGAGGTTAAAGGTTCTAGCACATTAGGCCGGGCCGCAGCGGGTCGAGTCGCATCGCAAAAATCCGCTCAGGTCGCTTTCATGTTTTATATGAACACACTGTGCCGGGGCGCAGCGGATTTCGGTGAGTGCGATGCGGCCCGTCAGCAGTGTGCGTAGACAAGCGGAATTTTGCGCACCAGCGGGCAAATGTTTTTTATTTTTTTCGTACTTTTTGTTTGCTTTCTACTTCAAATAAAAAAAGCTCCTCGTCAGAATTATCCATGACGTGCAGTCACAACGTCCGGTAGCATACTGTACTCAAAATCCGTCAATGCGCTGCGACCCGGCTCGTCACTAATGTGCTAAGCAAGCATTTCGCAATGCGGTGCGGTCCGCTCCGCCCCGCTGCGGCCCGGTCTAATGCTTGAACCTTTATTATAAGGAAGTTTGTTATACATATCCTTAAAAATGTTTAGTGTAATAGCGTTATTACAACTGGAAAACCCACGGACAGCAGACCAACGAGAGAAAATATATTTCTATCTCGTTTGTTAGACGGCGCGGCGGTTCGCGCGTACTAAACAAGCGGGTTTTTTGAGCTATCATCATCATCATCAGCCAGAAGACGTCCACTGCTGAACATAGGTCTCCCCCTTAGACCGCCACACCGACCGACAACGTGCCACTTGCATCCACCGTTTGCCCGCGACTTTCACAATGTCGTCGGTGCACATAGTGGGAGGCCTGCCTATGCTGCGTCTTCCAGTTCCTGGTCGCCACTTCAGCTTGCAAAGTCTGTCAGCTATATCGGTGACTTTTTGAGCTATAAAACAGTGTAATACCAAATACCATAATTTCAAGGATCGTATTGCAATAGCTATTACCAATATTACTTACTTATTCTGTGAACCGTACCCTTGAAAAATGGCGCGACATATACATATTACGTTACTGTCAGTGATCAATTTGGACAATTTCGGTTCATAACAATAGTTACCTATATACAATATCTACATTTAGCAGTTTATTATCTAAAAAAAAAAGCTACAACGTCAATTTGACTGTAACATGGATATTTATTTTGGAATCCGTTTTACAATGTCTTTGCACATTTTGCCAAGTTTTACGAGAAAAAAATAGCAATGACACTTTTTTCAACCAGCAACAAAAAATGAAAAAATAAACATTTTGTATTAACACTTTTATAGGGACAAAATATAGCCAAATATGTAGGGGGCATACAATCGCGATTACCTAATCTTAGGTAATAGGAATAAAAAAAAAAAAAAACTACAAAATATAAAAATTACAGAAACTAGTCTGGATAGACTATTTTTTAGGCTAAAATCAAATTACCGGACACGACCTGCCAGTAATATTACACCTACAGTCGCCTTAGAGAAAAAGATAGCGCACTTTCGTGTTCAGATGAAAAGAGATAGCTGTAGCGCGCGCTAGTCAAAAAAATCGGATCACTTATAATTACAACTTAAAACGGAAAACAATGAAAATTCTGTGTTATGCTATAATATATATAATAATTACCTCAATATTCACTTGAATATACACTAGGGGACCGGATATCTAGCTAAACATTTGTGAAAATCGAGGTCTTTTCAGTGAATTTTTTGATTAGAAAATGTCATGTTTATTTTATCGTCTAGTAATAGATAGAGAATCCCGGAAAAATATTCGGTTTCAGTAGAATAGCGGGTGAAACAGCGTGGCGCAGCTAGTAAAAACATACACCTAAACATAAGATCTCTACTACTTAACAAACACAGATCACACTCCAGATTCTGCATTCAGGACGCTCGAAGCACACCACGCATCAGTTTCATTACACTTATATGAAATTACTCCCATTGGTTGATTGTTAGGCGCGAGTAGGCTTAACCTTGAGATAGCCAATGAGAACGCTTGAACGCAGTCTCTGCTACCCGCGCCTTCCTCAAACTTTGGTGACTTTTTGTAGGAACAACAAATCTCGTAATGCGGTATCTTGTGTGATCTGTGTTAACAAATGAGGTGCAAGGAATGGGAAAAGTAAAGGAATAGTAAAATAAGTTTTTTTTAAGCTGCACACGGACGCCCGAAAAATTTCTTGTCTGCGAATCTTTTGAATTTTCTTCCACATACTGTCGCTCGTCATAGGTAAATTCGATAGTTCTGTCTGTTAAATCATGACTTAAGAGATATTTTAAATTGTATAGCTGTCGCTCTGTTTCTCGTTCGTGCAATAGAGATAGTGAATTTTCCAAATTTTTGATGAAATTAGCGTTTCGGGGGTAGACTGTTAACACCCCCTATATCTTAACAAAATCTTTCGTTTTTGGTGTAATTGGCTTTCATAAACCATAATATATGACAGGGGCCAATTTTTTCGGTATGTTGCAAGGGCCATAACAATTTTATTTTTTCTGCCCACCTAAGCAAACATTAATTATCATTCTGTTTTCATTCAACTTATCACAGCAATAGTAACAACAGTAAAACATTGGCTGTCGTGGGCCAGATTGATGACACTAGTCTTAAGCTGTCAAGGGCCGGATTTGGCCCGCGGGCCGTAGTTTGGAGACGAGTTATCTATGCCGATAAGTTTTGTTTTAAAAAACAATATTTATGGTATTCTAATAACAACTACTTAGGACTTTAGGAAAATACAGAAAAATAGATACCACATTACAAGATTATTGTTCCAACAAAACCGCACCGAAGTTGGAGGACACCCGCGCGGGTTGAGCCCAAGCTTTCACATTAGTTATCTCAAAGTTTCGTCTAGTCGCGCCTAATAATAAATAAATATCTGGGACATTTTTGCACACACGGTCATCTGACCCCAAACTAAGCAAAGCTTGTAATATGGCTGCCAGAGACTGATATACGATATACATAGATATTTTTAAATACATACTTATATAGATATTAACACCCAGACATAGAACAAACACAAATATTCATCACATGAATGTTTGTCCTAGATGGGAATCGAACCCACGCCCCCAAACACAGAAGGTAGGTTCACTACCAACTGAGCCACCGGGGCAGTCTAAGAACCAATGTGTTTTTTTAAATGTTTTTTGATCGATGCGTGATGCGTTTCGAGTTTCCCGAGTTCGATAATCTGTGGCGAAAAGTATTTCCGTCTCGCTCTAATTAGTGCAATTATTCTCTCCCGTTCCTCTCACTCGCTCTCGTATAGATATTAAGGGCCCGCTAACAGCGCTCAGCCTTACTTAATATTTTTTTTATTCGCATTGTTGAGCTACCATTTACATGTTTAAATTTGCATCAAAACAATATAACCTTGAATTTTATCAACCGACTTCCAAAAAAAAGGAGGAGGTTCTCAAGTCGACTGTTTTAATTTTATTTTAAATATTTTGAGCTACATACATTTTGTATCATTAATTACTTAAAAATAACATACATTTCGTATTCGTTTTTTTACCGACTTCCCAATAAAAAGGAGCAGGTTCTGAAGTCGACTGAATTTTTATCCTATATTTGTTTGGAACGAGTGCATTGAAAAACTACTTACTTAAATTCTACAATTTCTAGAAACATAATTTCAATTAATTTTATTTTTTAGCTTGTAATGCTTAATCAGTGCATAAATCACCGTTTTATGCATTAACGCTTGATAAAGTGGCTAATAAAAAAAACTTGATCTCGTTTTGAGTCCTCGTCGGCAAGAAGTGAATATATAATTTTATACCAACAGCTGGCTTATTGAGCGTTTATGCATGAAATGGTCAATTTATCAAGTTGAGAAAACGAGGGATACCAATGTTTTTAAATTTTTTAATTATAAAAATCGTGAAAATGTAAACGTTTGGATGTAAATGTAAAATGGTGTCGATTCTGTTACACCACTTTCTTAACTAAACTGAAATTGACAGCTCTAAAATTATTGCCACCCCTTTCTCACACATTGAAACGAAGAGAGATTCAGATAACATTAGCCCTGTCGAATTGGTTTAGTTTAGTGAGTGGTACAGAAGAATCGACGGCAATATTTTTAAGCAAAATGTTCAAAATCTATTGGACATATTTAATACGTATAATAGCTATGAGATGATGATACACAATTAGATATTCCCATACATACATAGAAACACTTATGCATTAAACTTATATTTTGTTCTTAAAACATTTGCTAAGTATAGTAACTAACTAAATAAAAGGGCCATTTATAATATACTTTACTATTCTTTATTACAATATACGCAAGGTTCAAAATAAGACTAACCCCGAATACTGAACCGTTTGTTAACTTTGACGACAGTTAAGTCTATTGCTGTCTTTGTCATTTGCGTAGTTCCAGACAAAGGCAGTATTAGAATTAATCTGTTCACAAAGTTAACAAACGTTTCAGTATTCGGGGGTAAAGCTGCAAACATACTAACGGACGCGTCCGTCAGCCGCGACCTTCGGACGCTGACTGAATATTCAGACAAAATTCTGTTTTAGTAAAACGGGAGAACTCACGTTAAATTGAGTCGGTTATTCCGACCATACTTTGCACGCTTTTGGTCGTAAGTCGCAGAAGTGTCCTTGGGCCGACCTTGAGCTCTCGGATGTCCGATCGAGATCGGATATTTGTCCAAGCATAAAGTGTAATTATACACGTGCACCGTATTTATCGTTTGTATATGAAGCCTGTATCTTTGGATATGCAGGGTTATAAGGAAAGAGTAAACATGAGTAGCGGGAGACATTTAAAAGTATTTCCATTTAGAGGCAATGGCCTCTCTATGCTGTCCACCATGAAAAAACAAAACGAAGCCTCACACGCTATACAGGGCTATAAGGAAAGGGTATGCTAAGCCGAAAGGGGCTCATAGTACTCATGATTTTGAACAACTTTTACTATGGGACCAACCCTGAAACCAAGAAAAAAAACCAGCTATTCCATACAAAGATGTCAATGACACTCGATGAGATGTATGGAACAGCTGTTTTTTTCTCTCGATTTCAGGGTCGGTTCCATAGTAAAAGTTGTTGTTCGCAATCATGACTACTATGAGCCCCTTTCGGCTTAGCGTACCCTTTCCTTGTAACCCGGTTTTGTTTTTTCATGGTGGACAGAATAGAGAGGCCATTGCCTCTAAATGGAAAAACTTTTCATTTCTCTCGCTAGTCATGTTTACTCTTTGACAAATGGTGATGGAATGACTGAAGGCATTAATTATGTCCTGGGACGATGACGCGACTGCTGTGCACACTATTCCGACGCGTCCGTTAAACGCGGCTGCCGGACGAGTCCGATAGTATGTTTGCGGCTTAAAAGTGTTGTCTTCATTTATAAGTGCATAAAGCAATTGCAGACTTTTTTTACTAAGAGCGGGCCATTTTGCGGTTTGTACTGCTGATTGGTCGCTCTATTTGTCGCGGTCGGTCGCGATACAGAGGTCGAAGCGCGCGCTGTTCGAAGTTGGTGTGGTCATACATATTAGTGCTTTTAATCGGCTAGGGAGCGGTTGTGAGGATATTGTATACAAGATAATGAACAACTTTTGTTCTACGACTTTTGAAAATTATATAAATAAATTATATTATTATTATATAAAGAAAAATCTTGGATCTTGCAATAAAACGTATGGTACAGCAGATTTTTTCCCGTGAATTTTCAAAAGTCATATAACAAAAGTTAAGTTGTACCGCTCCCTAGCCGATTAAAAAGCAACATGTATAATCCTTATAAAAACAAGCAAAGCGTTTTTCGGAGTTTTGGCGGGAACGTGAAGAAGTCATGTCGCGTCATTGTATCATTTTCCAAAACTTGTGTTATCCCGAGCGTTAAAGTATAAAAACGGTGGATTTTTATCCATTAAGTGTTCGTGAACGTGCACGAGTGTTGGTGAATAGTATAATAATGTAAAACGTGACTTTTCCTGTTGTTTCCAAAACTTCATAGAAAACTCTAGTCAAGTCTCCACCACTTTAATGGGCCTGACTACGACTTGGCCGTGACTTACGTTGCTAGACTTAGACCATGACTGACACTTGAATATTTTATTAAACTTGAAATATTACAAAACTTGATACTAGCTAAATACACAACGTGTGAAGCCACATCAATGAGAAAAAAAAAATGCGTTTTTCGACCGCTGCATAGGAATGGCATCATGAATCGACAGTGCAGGCCACAAAAAGGTTCGCTCTTAAATGATCAAGTACTTCGCTCTATGCTGCGGTCTTTATGGATTGTAATTATTGCGAACACTACCGCATAGGCTTTTAAAATAATAAATTTAGAATAACATTGCAGAATAAAGGAATATGTGACGTAAAATATAACATAAAATATAAGTCTTATAAGCTTATTATGATAACAAAATAATCCCAAAATAACGTCAATAAATGAACAAGAAACATCACAAAAATTTGGAAAAACAAAAAAAAAAGTTTTTTTTTACAAACAAGATACATACTAGAAAGACGATAGGGGTTAGCAAAACAACTATCTAAAAAACTTGCAATATGTAAGAAAAATTCAACAGCGCCCCCTATCGGGCGTAAATAGAAACTAAATTTATCATACATTTCCACAGATTACTTATAGATATCTCATTAGCAGATCTTTGTTACCACAAAACCGCATCAAAAATAGAGGAAAGCGCGGGTTGCGGGGACTGCGACAAAGCGTTCCCATTATCTCAGGGGCATGCCTGTTCGCATCTAGCAATTAACCAATGAGAGTTCATTTTTTATATTTAATTTGACCGATGCGTGGTGCGCTTCGATCGTCCCGAGTGCGGAATCTATAGGGGGTTATCTGTACATTTCCTATCGAATACGAAACGAAAGTTCTTTCGATAGTTGCTATGCTTAGGTTGCTTTCAAAATATTATTGCACAAAAAAACTTTTACTTAAAAGTGTATTTAAAATCCACTTTAATTTTAGATATTATTTTACTGTTAATAAATGATAAAACTGTACAGGTAAAATATTTTACATCGAAAATTTCGATAAATGTAAGTATTTATATTAAATTCATTTACTAACATTATTTTATGGGAGCTGACGTCCGCCATTGTGAAACGATACTCGCGCACTATGTAGACCAAAACTGAAATTGGTTACGTCGACCAGATAAGCAAAATGTAAAATGTAAATTGGCCTAATAAATATTGATAACTTGATTGTTAGTTTCCGCCACTTGGGACTGTCCTAATATCGTCCGCTTATAATCCTCTTTAATAATCTCACTGAAACGCCCAAGTAAGGCGATATTGAGAGGTTAAACATAGAAGTTAAATAAATTATTATAACAAGTAGTTCTGCGAACAGTAAACTTCGCGAGCAAAAACTTTTTTGTACATCCTCAATTTAATAGTTTCATAGAATTTTTTAGGTGCGGTGATTTTTTTTGAGAGGGTCGTGAGTTCTCAGTTCGCGACATCGAACTAACTAATCCCACGACCTAAAGACTTATATCTCGACAACCTCTTGACCGATTATGCTCATATTCGAAATTCTTGTTTGGGATTGAGTACGGAATGTTTCTGCCAAATATCATCAAAATCGGTCGGTAAATAGCACCGCAGCAAACTTCCTCTCTTTTTGGGAGAAATTCCCAATCAAAAAAAAAAAAAAAAAACAAATAATCGTAGAACCCGTATACCAAGTTTCAACAAGATTACTTGAAAAATGCGACTTGTGCGCGAGGTTCAACATACTGACAGATGAAATCAAATTTTGCCAGTTGAAGCAGAGACATTGTTCGCTTCGCTCACACGGTCAATAGTGAATTTATCCTTTCATATATTCTATGCATACGTGTTTAACATTAGTCCGGTGGACAAACATAACGTAAGAGGGCAAACAATTTGTCCAGTCCGCCTTGTTTTACAAACCAACATATTATCGCTTTGAAACATTTTGTTTCAATTTCATGTGATTTACTCAATAATCAAACTAAAATTTAAACCAACAATCAGGCAAACAACGAGACCGATTTACGATAAATATATAATACTAACTTGAGTTTCATTTTACAAAATTATGATTCTGTTCTCTGGTCGAGCCGACCAATGGTCGCGGTTTTGGTCTACTAGTGCGCGTGGGTCGGTGCTAGGGGCGGTGTGAGGCGCGATGTCGCCGCATTCCGAATCATTTGATCGCTCGCGCTTCGGGTAAGAACGCATCCCAGTACCTTATAGCCTGTGGGAGAAACATTCGTATTACTGTCATTTGATTTTGCATTTTTTTTTATACCAGGTATGATGAAAGCTCTCGAAAACAAAGACTGGTGACAGTGCTAGTAATTATTAGTGACACGATACCACAAAAAAAATATATACATACAACAATTATGCAACACCAGCTTTGAGGAGTCAAGATCATGCTGTGCGGCCGTATCACACAAAATGCGAAAATTTTGTGTGTAATTGTGTTTGTTCCCGTCCTACTCTGTAACGGCTGAACAGATTTGAATTAAATTTGGCTTATACCCTGGACTTATAACATTTTTATCCCGGAAAAATATTCAGTTACTGTAGAATAGTGGATGAAACCGCGGGGCGCTGCTAGTATTCCATACAAACGTATTCTCTTGTTTCCTCCCTGAATAATAACACGACAGAAAGTATTTTTTGCCGTAAAATTTATATGTATCATGTTCATGCTCTTAGATTGTATTTTTGTGAATAAAGTTATTATTAATGATGAATGAATTATTAAAAGCTATTGAGATTAAGACAATTTGATATCTAAATTGATTGGAAATATAAAAATAAGTTAAAATCTAAATATATTTAAGCTTGCGTATTAATTTCACTTTACGGTAACCAGTGTAATTTATGCGTGAGTATTAATTTCAGTTTACGGTAACCGGTGTAATTTATGCTTGCGTATTAATTTCACTTTACGGTAAGCAGTGTAATTTATGCTTGCGTATTAATTTCACTTTACGGTAACCAGTGTAATTTAAGCTTGCGTATTAATTTCACTTTACGGTTACCAGTGTAATTTAAGCCTGCGTATTAATTTCAGTTTATGGTAACCAGTGTAATTTAAGCTTGTGTATTAATTTCACTTTACGGTAACCAGTGTCATTAATGCTTGCGTATTAATTTCACTTTACGGTAACCAGTCTTATTAATGCTTGCGTATTAATTTCACTTTACGGTAAGCAGTGTAATTTATGCTTGCGTATTAATTTCACTTTACGGTAATCAGTGTAATTTAGGCTTGCGTATTAATTTCACTTTACGGTTACCAGTGTAATTTAAGCCTGCGTATTAATTTCAGTTTATGGTAACCAGTGTAATTTAAGCTTGTGTATTAATTTCACTTTACGGTAACCAGTGTCATTAATGCTTGGGTATTAATTTCACTTTACGGTAACCAGTCTTATTAATGCTTGCGTATTAATTTCACTTTACGGTAACCAGTGTTATTTATGCTTGCGTCTTAATATTACGTTAAAGTAAAGCAACGGATCGACTGTTCTCGTCTCGTACTCGGTGACCCTGACCTCCCATCGCTCGAGCTCCATAAATATGCGTGGTATCATGTCGAACCTTTTTATTCGTAGTGTTGATGTTTAGAACAGTTATTACCTGAGCCTGATGCTTCATGTGTTCCTCGAGGTACCTGAGCACGGTGGCTCGTAGCTCGGTGACCCTGATCTCTTCCCATCGCTCGAGCTCCTTCTTGATCACGCGCGATATCATGTCGAACTCTTGCTGCCCGCGCTCCACTTTAGATTCCCACTGTTGGGAAAAAAAAAATAACGCAACCAATCCAGGCTTCCTCACCCCGCCACGTCAGAGACGTCGAGAAGCTACTCTGAGCACGACACGCACGCGCACGACGTGACGCAGCGAGACGGTTATTTTTTTTACCGTGGAGAATGGGATATCCTGGTGCTCTCTACGGCTGTTTCTCAAGTAAATGTGACGAGGATAGTTTTTTATAGATTCCTCAAGGATAAAATAAGGTAAGTTATTCTTGATACGTAACCGACACAAAGCAATTGTCATTCTTAAGATAAGTAGGAACTATCTCTTTGTATTTTTTCAAATAAGTTACTTTTTAAATATGTACGTAACACTATTCAAATAACGTAAACGATTTTACTTATATAAACATCAGATCAGAAGATTTCCGTTCCTAAACTCTTTCGCAACTGTCTCACTCGCACTATTCTTACGGTGACAAACTTCACACTTGAAACTTCACGCACACTATTGCACGTGTAGTCTGTGTAATAGGTAGTTAGAACGCGGCGTTTGTATGGAGATCTAGTGGAGTGTCCGGAGTGTGGTACACAGATCACACCCTAGATTCTGCATTCAGGACGCTCGAAGCGCACCACAGATCAGTCTAAATACACTTATAAGAAATTACTCTGATTGGTTGATTGTTAGGCGCGAGTAGGAGTAACCTTGAGATAGCCAATGAGAACGCTCGGTCGCGCACCCCGCGCCGCGCCTCTAACTTTGGTGACTTTTTGTAGGAACAATAATGCGGTATCTAGTGTGATCTGTGGGTACAGGTAAAGATGACAGGAGAAACTCTAAGGCTTACCTCAATAATTTCCCTGGAGGCTAGATCGATCTTCTCCGGTCGGTTGGCGAGCTCCGCTTTCGCTTTGTTCTCTCTCCGCTTCGTGAGCTGCATTTGGGCGTGTTGCCAGTTTTGGAAAACCTACAATAAAATAATAATAAAAAAAAATAAAAAAAATATTATGTTATGACTGGTTCCGAAATAAATGTTGTTTTTTGTTTTTTTAATTTAATAAAGAAAGTTAAGGCATGTTACTGAGACATATTTATCTATGAAAAGAACACAGGTGAAGGTTTTTAAAATAACTATGTTTTCCACAGCTCGTTAAGTGTTGATGTGGTCATGTGGTCCTCTTGTTAAGTGGTGATGTGGTCGAAGATGCTAAACACTTGTATACAGTAGGATGGGTACCATGAAAATGTTTTATAACGTTACTAGCGACCCACCCCGGACGCACTGGTGTAATTTAGAAAAATTATACATTTATTCATTCCGTGAAAATAGTGAGTCGTGAAACATGATTTTTCTTGTTGTTTCCAAAACTCCGTAGAATCATCCACCACTTTAACTTGAAAATAACAAAAGTAATAAAATTACAGGCTAAAATATACTACGTGTTAAGGCAAAAATTAGAAAAAAAAATACGCTCAGGGCCGTCGGCACTAGGTGACGTCATACCACTCATCAGTATCAACAGTTGTTTGCGTCACTGGAAAATCGACCGGTCGTAAGCGCGCCAACTCGAATTGGATCAAATCGGACCAGATTCTATCTTTCGAATTTTTACATATCATGACATACGAATGTATTTCTAGGGATTTAAGTAAGGATAGGGAGGATCTGGAGCGCAGAGGGCTCCAAGAGAGGCTGTTCACAAACCTTGACTCTTTCGTGGAAGACATCTTTGATAGCGCATATGAGTCCCAGGTAGTCTCTGATGTGTTCAGTCAGCACGTAGAAATCCGTGTTTGATTGCTCTATCCTCAGTTGTTCCACCTGAAAAAAGAAGAAATGGTATTCAAAGACGAAGTAGATATTGCTAACAAAACGGGCACTTAGTAATTGCTCGATTTGTTACAAGTTTATTTTCTTGTTTTTTTTTTTTGCCTTTCATTTTTCGTAGTGATAATAATGCGAAGACTACACGCGAGATACTTAGGCCGCTGTTTGGTTGGCTTACAGCAACCAAACATTTAAAGATAGATAAAAAAATATTTTACGAAGCTGTCCCGCCTCCATGACTTGTGAGGTCGCGAACGTTCGTTGACTCGCCATCAAAGTTGAACTTGTGTTTTATATATTTTATCCATAAAGTGTTCGTGAACGTGCACGAGTGTTGGTGAATAGTATAATGTTGTTAAACGTGACTCTTAGTGTTGTTTCCAAAACTCCACAGAATCCTCTGGTAAAGTCTCTATCACTTTACTGGGGCACGACGTGAGCTTGACCGTGACTTACTTCAAATTTCAAATTTATTTATTTTCAAATTACAAGTACATTGCAATACATTATATGACATCTGAACAATATAAATAATGATGTAGCTTGTTGTACGTGACAATGTCGTGCAGCACCTACACTAAGAGTAATCTTGTGTCGTAGGTAGCTGCATGTCCTTCGAGAGTTTAATTACTTAGTGGTGAATGCGTACTGGATTTATTCAGTGATTTCTTGACATGGTAAGTGTTCATTTTAATACATTACTTAATTTTATATTTTTATATACAAAATATTACAATGTTCGTATTAATTGAAATGATAATGTTATTATTGTGTGTTACTTTGCTTGACTTAGACTATGACTGAGACTTATTTTAATCGTGAAATATTACAATACTTGACACTGGCTAAATACACTATGTGTGGAGCCAAAACAAGAGAAAAAAAAAAGTTTGTCATTCGTTCGCTCGCGCTGCTGTACCTTCTCGTGCAGGTCGGCGGTGTGCGAGAGAGCGCGCGAGAGCGGCGCGTGCGGGTCGGCGCCGGAGAGCGCGGCGGCGGCGCGCGCGGCCTCGTGCGTACTGTACCTTCTCGTGCAGGTCGGCGGTGTGCGAGAGAGCGCGCGAGAGCGGCGCGTGCGGGTCGGCGCCGGAGAGCGCGGCGGCGGCGCGCGCGGCCTCGTGCGTACTGTACCTTCTCGTGCAGGTCGGCGGTGTGCGAGAGAGCGCGCGAGAGCGGCGCGTGCGGGTCGGCGCCGGAGAGCGCGGCGGCGGCGCGCGCGGCCTCGTGCGTACTGTACCTTCTCGTGCAGGTCGGCGGTGTGCGAGAGAGCGCGCGAGAGCGGCGCGTGCGGGTCGGCGCCGGAGAGCGCGGCGGCGGCGCGCGCGGCCTCGTGCGCCCGCGCCGCCAGCTCGCGCCGCTCCCCCGCCAGCGCCTCGCACGCGCCCACGAGCCGCCGCAGGCACGCGTCCAGTCCCTCCACGCGCGTCGAACGCTCCTCGAACCACTGCACGATACCAGACGACACTATGGTGGTTACTTTGTACTGGCAGGACTTTGCAGAGTCCGCCAGGGCAAGAACCAATCCTTTGGCAGTTAGTCAACCGCCTCCAGTAGTGTCCAAATATTTTTGTTTCATAATTACTGATGTCTAAGGGTGACGAGCGCAGTGCATTGCCACACATTGCTTTCAACAGTTGAGTGCAAAACGTTGGGTTAAACACACTTACATACTTACACACTTACACACAAGCTTTCGCATTTATAATATTAGTGTCATACAAAACAAATACAAATGTTTTTTTTTTTAATTGTCGAATGACGAGCCGAGCAAGTTGCTCGCCTGGTGGTAAGCGTCACGTTTGATCGTATCTATTCAAATTTGTTCAGCCGTTACAGAGAAACTTGAACAAGAACAAACACACTTACATACTTACACACAAACATTCGCATTTATAATATTAGTATGAAGTAACAATTTATAGATCTGTATCACATTCTAAAGCTATGTACGCCTAGTTATATGTTAGTTGTATGTGGATTAATGTTATTGTAGTTAAAAATAGATTGGCGTGAGTAGTTACAGGGTCGGACTCGTCCATCCGGTAAGTGATCTTGTTGACGGTTTCACCGACTTTATTGAAGAGGCGCAGGACGCCCGCGCCGCTCAGGGCAGATGTGCTCGTCGCTTTGGGCAGCTCCGTGTCTGTAACGAAAATACTAGTAGTTCGCGGCGAACTGAGACCTCGCGACCCCTATATCTTCACAACCCCTGGACCGATTCACCTCATATTCGAACTTAAAAATTGTATTCAAATGAACTACTTGCCTACCAAATTTCAAAAAGATCGGATCAACGGTTCGCAAGTTATCATCGGACAAATATACAACCAAACATACAAACATACATACACATGCCGATTTGTCCCAGTAAACTCTGAAACCTTCGCTTCGCTCGGTCAATTAACTAAGCTTATCTTTTATGGATACCTACTTAGCCCGCGTGGAACTACAAAAAAAAAGTATCCTATATCCGTCTCCGACACTTAAACTACATCTATGTAAAAATTCAGCTCGATCCGTTCAGTTGTTTAGCCGTGATGACGCGACAAACACCCAGACAGAGAGACAGAGTTACATTCAAATTTATAATTAGGATTAAGGTGTCAAAGCCCTAAGCTATGGTTTGACTACAGGCATTGTTGTTTAACTGAGGTAATCATGGGCGACTTATTAATTGTGAAATTTGACAGTCAATGCCATTGTCAATTGTGCATTGAAGAACCTCGTAGTAAGCTCGTTACCCGAAAATTCCCTAACGTCCGGGTCGACGGTGAGTTTTGAGTGTCATCCGACTCTGTTCAGGAACACAATCACATCACACAATCAGTTAATCACATCTCACCCGTTGAAAGACACAGCTAGTTACTTATCTCCGAAAACTCCCTAAAGTCCGGGTCAATACTGAGTACTGGGTGTAGTCCGACTCTGTTCAGGAACATCCCCAGCGCCACGCGGCGTCAATATCATTTCACTCAAACACACGTTTAATTACATCTCACCCGTTGAAAGTCACAGCTAGTTTACTTATCTCCGAAAACTCCCTAAAGTCCGGGTCGATGCTGAGTACTGGGTGTAGTCCGACTCTGTTCAGGAACCTCCCCAGCGCCACGCAGCGTCAATATCATTTCACTCAAACACACGTTTAATTACATCTCACCCGTTGAAAGTCACAGCTAGTTTACTTATCTCCGAAAACTCCCTTAAGTCCGGGTTGATGCCGAGTTCTAAGTGTCGTCTGACTCTGATAAGGAACCTCTCGAGCGCCACGCTGCGTCAATATTGTTTCACACAAACACGTTTAACCACGATTTCACCCGATAAAACTCGCATTAAGCTAGTTACCTGACTCCAAAAACTTCCTACAGTCCGGGTCGATGCTGAGTTCTAAGTGTCGTCCGACTCTGATAAAGAACCTCTCGAGCGTCAGGCGGCGTCAATATTATTTCACACAAACACACGTTTAACCACGATCTCACCCGATAAAACTCGCATTAAGCTTGTTACCTGACTCCAAAAACTCCCTAAAGTCCGGGTCGATGCTGAGTACTGGGTGTTGTCCGACTCTGTTCAGGAACCTCTCCAGCGCCGCGCGACGTCGCTCCACAAACTGCGACTGGACGTTGTTTCCGGATCCATTGGCGGTTTCCGTGGACGGTGTGGATGTCATCTTGACCTTCGTTGTTCCTGTACATACGGTAATGGTAAAAAAAAACTTTCCGAATACGCCAATTATTGCGAAGCCACAAAAGAAGCAAGAATCGCTACCGGATTGTGCGAGGCAGCTACAGCATCATCCATGTCACCACAGCAGCTCGACGTTTCTTATTCCACACTTCAATCTATGCCACTGGATCAGCTGCCAGCGGACAAAAGCCTAGCTGTGGTACTTAATATCATCATCATCAGCCATAAGACGTTCACTGCTGAACATAGACGTGACTTCATGTCGTTTCCGAAACTCCATAGAAACCTCTAGTAAAGTATTCACCACTGTACTGGGGCATGACGTGGACTTGACCGTGACTTACTTTGCTTTAGTTAGACTATGACTGAGACTTATTTTAATTGTGAAATATTTGACATCACTTGAAATATTACAATACTTGACACTGGCTAAATAAACAACGTGTGGAACCAAAACAAGAAAAAAAAACATGCGTTACGTCGATGCTTTAGGCCAGGGGCCGCGGAAATGGGGGGCAGAGGAGGCCAAACTGCTGTCCAATTTTTTTTTTCTCTGTGCTATCCTTCACAGTGCTTTGTTTTTTCTTCAACGAAAAATGTATTGATTTAAATGACATTCTTGGGGAATTCAAAGACGGTTAAAAGGTTCAATATCTTTGGTATCGTCACGTGAATTTTTGCGATACAGATGTTAAATAAAAAAAATGATTGACTTATTCGTCTAGTTCTTCGTGTTTCGTCTTATAATTGCAGTAAATGGACCGGATGAAGCCGGGGCCGGAGACTGAAGTAGCTTTTTAGGCTTTCCTGCCGAGAGTTCAGTATACTTGTCCTTACCCATGATGCTTTTCTCCGGAGCCGGCGGTATAATCCTCCCCGAGCGGAGATATTTCTCCGTCAGCTTCTCATGGAGCCCGAGGAAGTCGCTGAAGCGCCTCAGTACCGCGAACTCGTGTTTGTTGAATATCGGCATGTTGGTCTTAGTGAGGACGCGGTATGCGACGTAGGAGCTCATGCCTTCTCCGATCTTTTGTGGCTCTGTTATTGTTATGATAATGTTGTTCGTGCGCTCTGTAGCTATCTGTGGACGTGAACATATGCGAAGTTAAAAATAGTTACTAGTGCCTCATACTTGTCAGTCATACATGTCAGTGCTAGTATATAGGGTTTATGTAATCTCTTTAATTACTAGCTGCGCCCCGCGTTTTCACCCGCTATCCTACATGAACGGTTAAAAAGTAGCCAATGTTTGCTACCTCCATACCAAATTTCATTCAAATCCTTTCAGTTGTTACAGAGTTGACCGCAACAATCACACATTACACACACATAGTGTGTACATTTACGTACACACTTACAAACTTTCGCATTTATAATATTAGTGTGATAAAAAATATCTGCATAAATTGGCCTATTACCTATGGCGTATTTAAACAAGCTAAAGAAATATATTTCAATGGCGCTACGTATTTTTGTCACTGCTAACAATATTAGGTAAATAAAGTATCAAATTTGTTTTTGACCTTGGCTGGAACTGAGACTGTGAACCGAGACTGAACACAAGCAAGCACTGAATACCTACAAATAACTAGTTTACATAATAATACAGATTTGGCATTTGGAAGACAAATTTGCCTTAGGGTGTCTATACATGGCCTGACCTGACATCGTGTGAAAGGGACAGCTAGTATTGAACTTCACGGGAGCAAAAGAAGCAAACTATTAAGGTTATAGCTTCTCCCTTTCGCTCCCGCAGAAACTTATATATAGCCGTCTATCTCTTTCAAACGATGTCAGGTCAGGCCATGTAGCGAGGCCTTTACCCGATTTCGATGTTTTTTTATGTTATCTACACCTTAAAAAACTATGCTTGTGTGTTTTTTTTTGTTTAATTTCACAATATCTTCGTTGTTGAAGGCCTCGCTACATGGCCTGACCTGACAGCGTTTGAAAGAGATGACTATTTATAAGTTTCTGGGGGAGCGAAAGGGAGTAGCTATAACCTTAATAGTTTGTTTCTTTTGCTCCCGTGAAATTCAAATCTAGCTGCCCCTTTCACACGATGTCAGGTCAGGCTATGTGTTAAGGGCCAGACACCCTTAAGGCACTTAGAGTGACAATTTTCTTGCGTCGAAAATACGACGAAGTATGTTGATTTAGGAATACCATAAACCTTTTTTGAAATAAAAAAACATAGCGGCATACATTATGGTTTATCCAAGCCATTGACACCAAAAACAAAAGATTTTGTTAAGATTTAGGGGGTGATAACAGACTATCCCCGAAACGTTAATTAATTAATTTCATCTAAAAGTTAGGAATATTCACTCTCTCAATCGTACACACGAGAAACAGAGCGACAGCTATACAATTTCAAATATCGAATGCGCCAAAACCTCGCGGCAAGACTATCCCCTTAAGATTTTTAAGTAAATATTTCATAGAATTTTATACCAGCTTTGAGACTCAACGCGGCTTTCGACACAAGTGAGCGGCTGAATACCTAAAAAAAACTAGTTTACATAATAATAACGGAATTAGCATAAAATTTGGTAAATTAGTATTATTGAGGATTTTACACCAGCTGGTTTATCCTCTAACTTTGAAACGTTCGTGATTCTGATCGCTACAGCATGCCATCTCGTTCGTACCAACTTAGTCGCACAATGCGCGGTCCCGTTTTCGCAACTCTCGCTATGGCTTTCAGAGTTACGGGACAAGCCCACAGGTCTGAGACTTAATTCCTGTAGTTTAGTTTACGAGAAGAACCCACTGAAGACTTGATGCGAGGAATGGTGTACAAACGGCCGCTGAAATTTTAGCTGTAAGTCGGCCTAAGGATGTCAAGCTAGCCACTCATCATCATCATCAGCCAGAAGACGTCCACTGCTGAACATAAGCCTCTCCCTTAGAGCGCCACACCAACTGATAATGTGCCATTTGCATCCACCGGTTCCCCGTGACTTTCACAATGTCGTCTGTCCACCTAGTAGGACGCCTGCCTAAGCTGCGTCCTCCGGTTCGTGGTCACCACTCAAGAACCTTTCTTCCCCATCGGTTCTTCGAGTGATGTGGCCTGCCGATTGCCGATGTTTCCTCGCTCCGTATTCAAATTAGTTGACTGTACTGCACTGTAGTATATTTTTACCTCCTCCATGTCGGGGCTTGCTAGAGTGGCGGTGATGGACGGAGGCTCGCCGATTGACACATTTTCCAGACCCTCCCTGGCTCCGTTCATCTGGTCGCCTGGGTCTAAGCTCACCTCCTGTAGACATTTATACAAATTGAAATAATGCTCTATGGATAAAGTCTATGTATTTGTTGTTGAAACATTATTTATTTATTTATTAGGTACAAACAACAGATCACCGATGATACTTGATATAACATTTTTATAAAGGTAAGATTATTGGATATGATATGGGAAACTTTTGTACTGACGTCCCACTTGAGGTGAAAGTATAATGAATTTCCTCTAGCCAGCATCTATGTAGGCCAACCCATGTTTTTGAAGTATTCCGTTTAATTTAAGGTAAGTTTTACCAAAGAAAAATTATATTTGAAAAATCACAATGTCTGTTTGAGACTTTTGCTGTTGTTAACTACATTTAAATTTGTACTCATGGGATATTTACCAGGTTTTATTTTAAATTGTTTATTTAAGTATAATTATGTGCCGAAATATCGGGAAGTCATAAATAACAAAAAAGTGTGGTTTATATGACTTGAGTACTAATTTAAATGTAATGACAAAAAGTGTACCTCTCAAAAACGCATAAAACTAGATGGCGCTTATAATACTCACCCCGAATACTGAAATGTTATGTATGTTAACTTTGACGACAGATTAAGTCTATTGCTGCCTTTGTCATTTGCTTAGTGCCAGACAAAGGCAGTATTAGAATTAATCTGTTGTCAAAGTTAACAAACGTTTCAGTATTCGGGGGGTAGTCAGCTAATTTTGAAACTGCTATAAGAGCCGATGAAAATAAGGTTCATATAGAAACTATAGTATTGGTAAATATAAATGTCTGCAATTTAAGGTTTAAGTGATTCAAAATAGTTTGCAATATACAACATATGTTTGCAAAAATAATGTTTTCAATGCCATCTCTTGAGAATGTAGTGTGATAATGCAGATAAAATATAAAATGAATAATTTCACTGATATTACTAATGCAAAGTAGTAGACATAGTAGAGAGTGCAACGTAGACTGACCTGGAGAACACACATACAAAAAAAAAGAGACGAACTAAACTTCCGATACCGAAACCTGTTGTGGTTGATAGGTAGAAACTCAGTACTAAGTACAGAAAACAAGATCCTGATTTATAAAGTAGTACTAAAGCCCATCTGGAGTTACGGCATTCAACTTTGGGGATCCGCCTATAATTCAAACACCTCTATCATACAAAGAGCACAGAATACCATCTTAAGAAACATATCGAATGCTCCATGGTTCCTGAAGACTACAGAGCTGCATGAAGAACTTAAAATGAACACGGTCAACGATGAAATAAAACTGTTTTCAGCTAAATACAAAAAGCGACTGACCATGCATCCGAACCCTCTAGCGACACAGCTTACTACCATCAGCTATCCAAAGCGGCTACACAGACAACACATCATAGAATCGGATAGAAATGATGAATAAAGAAAAGGAGATAATGATCATTGGATCACCTCTCCTACAAGACCAAATACAAACAAGAAAACTGCTCATAGTCTGAAGACTGATCGCAGTTGAACTCAAAAAAAAAAACTAATGCAAAAATATTCATAACAAGTAGGGTTTTTACCTCCATACCATTACGAATGAGTTAGCTTGAGTTTTTATTTCAAGTCAAGCAAGAAATTGTGACGATCATATAGCAGTTTAGAGCACTAGCAACATCTTACGCATCATCGTCCTTTCAATTATTACAATGGGGGGATGTCAAACCCTTGATATACAGCTTTGTGGAGCTAGTAGAAATATAGACCTGCCATTTCATTATTATGGCAAGGCATGAGTTCTAGCAATTTTTCCGTTAGATGGCGTTAGTGAAAATTGAGACCTGTCATACTTAAAAAATCATCCCATTGGGTTACGCATCTTTCTACTGCCAATAGTACTGTATTTTATAAAATTTCTTTATGGTTTTACCAATCTAAGTTAATTGGGTGGCAGATTATAAGTCGCTAAGTCAAGTGGGGATCTAATCATCATTATTTTCTATTCATTCAGACAAGGTGACAAAAAGTGGTCTCAGCGTCAGCGTAGAAAACTACAACTAGGCATCCATTTGATATGAAGAAAACAAGAAACCTAACGGTTTATTTCTTCAACTTGGTGACTTCTACAGTGCTGTCACAATTTAACAGGTAAGAATAAGAATAACTAGTGACTATAGTTTCCTTACATCTCAAATGGGACGAAAGTGCAGGACCCATCGCTCCTAAGTTGAATAACAAGTTAGTAGTTCTCTAAACTAGATAATTATGTAGGTAGTACAATTAAATCTAATTTCTTTAACTTCAAAATATACCAAAGAAAATAATATAAAGATTTTTGCTAGCCTGGTTAAATAAGAGAAACTTACAAACATGTTATATCACTTAACGAAATCGTATTGTAAGCCACTAAACTTATCAGTGAATTAAATATGAAATTATTTCAAATATGTTAGGTATGTAGGTATGTTGTTTAAACTTTACAAAGATAATGAGAACAGATGCTTCATTATTATTCATATCCTATCAAAGGCTCACCGTGACTAATTTACAAGCTAAATGCAAGTAAATTGCGGATGCATATAGTACAACAGTGATAATTAAATTGACCGCTAGAGTAAAAACAATACCTACTTTGTTGTTTTACAGTTCATTTAAGTTTTCAATAAAGATAGGTCACGTATATCGTTCGGTGCTGCAGAGGGGCGTCAACGCTTCCCGGCATATCGCCGGGGGGCGGATGCAGCCTAACAAGTAAGCAAAACGGGATTTCAATGATACCTGGACCGCAGACGCGAAAAGATCTTCGTCATCTCGACTTTCCTTGTTAATGTCGATGTTGCTAAAGGGCGGCGAATCTGGCCCCTCAGACATGATTTTAACAACAGCAAAAACACACTACACAGTGATAAATAGGAATAGTTTAAAATTATTTAATCAAGTTCTCCCGAAAACAGACAAATCAACTTTCTGATACGGTGGCTTGATGGCTTCTTTGATTTGATTTTGACAGTTTTTTGAAAACTGACACTTTTTATTTTGACTTTTTTTGACAACTCACGGTTTCTTTGACATTGACAGTCAGTTGAATTTGAAAGGACAACAAAGTTTTTTTTTCTTAAACATTTTGGCTTCACATGTATTTAGTCAGTGTCAAGTTTTGTAATATTTCACGTTAACCACATTATTTCACAACAAAAAGAAGTCTCGGTCATAATGAAAGTTAAGCAAAGTAAGTCACAGTTATTTCCAAGTCTTGTCCCAGTAAAGTTGTGGAGACTTTACTAGTGGTTTCTATGGAGTTTTGGAAACAACAGGAAGAGTCTCGGTTTACTACAATAAACTATTCACCAACACACGTTCACCTACGATTAATGGATAAGAATCCACCATTTTTACACATTAACACTAGAAATAACAAAAGTTTTTTTAAATAATATTGACACGACAAGACTCCTTCACGCTCCCGCTCCCATTGTCCCATTTTCTGTTATTTATCGGCTCAGCCTTGGAGTAATAAAAAAGAGCTCAGCTCAGCTGTCTGTTTCTGGACTGTGTATTTGTCAATCCAATCAAACAAAACAAAACAAAAGTAAACAAGAATTTAACTGAACGTTCAACTTACAAGTTTTTGTTTTGCAAAAGGTGTAAACTTTGGCTAGTTTATCTATCTTTAATTGAATTTATACTATAGATTCATCTATTTAATACATCCTACGTAATCACTAAGCTAGTACAGTAATCACACTCAAACATATTTATTTACCTGTTCTAGTACATATTGGTAAACATGAGTGGTCAAGAAAGGAGGCCGAAGATTCCTGCGCCTCCTACACCGGCTGGCGGTGCAGGCAATCTTCTATCCAGCGTAGCGCCGCCTTCGCAGCTTCCCAACTTCATTACTACCCCTGTTGAGGTAAATACAACTTAGCAATGAAGTGTTTGTCGATCCATGAAGTGCTCCTTTCAACTGCAGTTTCCATGTCATGTAGGCTGCGTACTTATTCCCCGCATCCTCATGTTACACGATACAGTTCTACCAAAATGACAATGATAGCCACAAAACAAATTATATACATACTAGTTTTACCAGCGGCTTCGCCCATATGGTTCGTAAATGTATTGGTTTTTATTCCAGCAAAACACCAATAAATTAAGTTTCCTGTTAGGTATGTACGTTTGGAAAATAATTCAAAATAGTACTATTCTCATAATTATGAAATAGTACTATTCTCGTCAAAAATACATATAAATAAATCAACTATCACGAGATGAGTGAAACCACTGGGTGCATATAATCCCATTCCCATCCTTATCCCTACCCCTATCCGTATCCCTATTTATAACCTAATTGGTGGTTCTGGTCACTGTTTTTGTACATAGAGGGCTCCAATAAAAGCCATATAATTGACTAAATACTCATCTTTATAATCTACTAACTGCGCCCCACGGTTTCATCCGCTATCCTTAATCCTTAAATTTTTCGGGAAAAAAAAGTAGCCTATCCATGTGTTAATCCAGTGTTTAAGCTACCTCCATGCCAAATTTCATTCAAATCCGTTCAGCCATTACAGAGTTGAACGGGAAGAAACACACTTACCTACTCACCTTCTTACATACTAACACATTAACACACGAACTTTCGCATTTATAATATTAGTGTGATATTCTAATATTATAAATGCGAATGTAACTCTGTCTCTCTGAAACGGCTGAATGGATCGCCTTGATTTTTTGCATAGATATAGCTCAAGGGTCAGAGATAGACATAGGCTACTTTTTTTTGTAGGTTCACGCCAACGAAGTTGCTTGTCAATCATGCTATGATAGTCATATAATTAACTAAATATTCTTCATACTTCAGGTGCCCCAAGCAGTCTCGCAGCCGTTGCTGACGTCCCAAGTGGTGCCCCAGATGCCGCATGTGGCGCCACAAACACCTCAAGTGGTGCCCCACAGCCCCCAGGTGCTGCCTCCTAACATACCAATTACACCCCAACCTGTCCAGCCTGTTATTGTAAAGCCTAGGGAGTTGGAAGGGGAGAGATTCAGGTAAGACATAACTAAGGAACAGCTAATAATTAGTATAGCCTAAGGTTAAGCTAAGTAAAGTTGAAAGCCATAGTAGCTCGGTGGGAGCACGCTCGCCTCACATTCGTGGGGTAGTGGGTTCTAACCCGGGCGGGCCCGTACCAATGAGTTCTTCGGAACTTACATACGGATATATTACTACTGTCTTTTCGGTAAAGGAAAACTTCGTGAGGGAAGCTGCATATTTCCGGAGAAGAAATTTGATGGTGTATGTGAATTCGCCAATCCGCACTGGGCCAGCGTGGTTGACATGGCCCAATCACCTTTCGAGGGTAATCTCGGCAGTGGGATATTTAGAAAGAGGCTGAAGCAGCAAGGTTAAGTTTGCCTGGAACAGATCGCTTTAAGCGATAAGGCCGCCAGTTGTTAAAGTAGCCTTTGAACCGTTTTATTTTGTCTTAAGGCTTGTCTATCTATATTATAGCTTACTAGCTGCGAGAGAGAGTTAGTTCCTATAGTTCGCTAGATGGCCATTTTTTGCATTTTGTATAGACTGACAGTTGTAATGAAGGGAGTTCTAAATCGCGCAGCGTTTTTTCCTCGAGACGAACGTATTCATTTTTATACCTCGAAAGTCTATTGGTCCTGATACGACTGCAGCTATATTCCTCTGAATTATAATATTAGTTAGGATTAGGAAGAATCAAGATTTTCTATTTTGACAAAGGAGAAAGCGCATCGAGCTTTAAATAGGTATACAGTCGGTTTTCACCTTTATCTATAGTTCCTTGGTAAACTTCATTTGTATGTATGATGTTTATGAATGCATTTGTAACGACATACAGAAATTATGCTCGTTTCAGCCCTGCCATTCCTCTTGCCAAAGGCGAGCCCACAATGTCTATACGGTCTCCAGAAGACTCTCAGAACACGCAATCGCCAGAATCTCTGCCTGAATCGGAATTGGCCGAAATAGACAAACTGGGTAAGTTGGAATTACTGTAAAAAACTAATTACCTACCTATTCTCATAATGCCATAGAAAAATTATACGAGAAGAATGACAACCTCAAACATACAAACATATTTGAATGTTGTTACAATTACAAAGAAAAAATATTAGTGTTTTTTTATTTTTTTTATTTAAATTATATAAAATTTATTAGGTTATTAGAAATTATCTTATACCTCCGAAGAAACAGCATAAAACAAGATGGCGCTTACGTATTTAGTCAGCTTATGTTCAAACCGCTATAAAAGCCAATGAAAATATAGTTATTATAGATATATAGCACATATTGGTATATTTTCATAATTTAAGGTTTAGTTCGAATTAGTTTTCAATTTAAGATGTAAAATGTGTGTCTAAATTAATGTTTTCAATGCTATCTGATGAGAACCTACCGTGTTGTGTTTAAAATATAAAATTAATAATTTTATTGAATTACTAATGCAAAAATATTCATAACAAGTAGGATTTTTATTGCGTACCATTACGAATAAGTAAGCTTGGGTTTCTATTTCAAGTCATGCAGAAATTGTAAGTATCGTGTCGCAGTTTAAAGACAACATCTTATACGCCCTTATCAGGTTACGTATCTTTCTTTGGTCATTGGCACTTTTATTTATAACATTTCTCTATTATAGCGCTTATATCTTTTCTATATCTTTTAAAATAAGGCAGAACTATCACGAGGTGGTGATCAATGAACGTCCAATCACTGTCCGTGACGTCATCCTCACGTCAACGGTGATTGGGCGAATGCTGATCGTGATCGCGTCGATCTGAGCAAGACTAGGTGTACTTTATACTGCCCACTGCATGCCTAATACCAAAAAATTTATCGCGGTCACCCATCCGAGAATTTACTGTGCCTTTGGGTTGCAGGTGATGTATTACCTGGTAGCGGCCTCTTGACGTGGATGAAAGGTGCCGTCTCAAGTGGAGGCCTTCTGCAGAGGGTCGCGGAAAAAGCCAAGAGCTCTGTCGATTCGATGATCACCACATTAGACCCTCAAATGAAGGAGTATCTTAGTAAGTGAAATGTAATGCCAGCTGTACACTATCGGTATCTCGCTCGAGAGTCTCAGAGTGTGATGAGAACAAGATGCGAAGTAAGACGCGAAACAAGCGAGGCTAATGCCGGGTACAGACCGATGAAATGTAGCATGCAATTCGAGAGCGTACTACACTTTAGGCGCACCAAACACCAATACTACAAATGTTGTACACCAAACAAAACATTTATCGTAGATCTACATTTAAATGCGACTGTGGTAATAGACAACACACCACATTTCTTAACAAAAAGTGTGCCACGTAACACAAATGATGTGTCTTTGGTGTATGGTGCGCCTTAGATGGTGTACAGCCCGCATAAAGCTATTGCCAAGCGATTGTAAGTCGTGTATTCGTTGTAATAGGATTAATACAAAAAAAAAAGAACGCTTCTCAAGACAATGTAAAGCGCTACTAGTGGTCAAAATAGGAACTAAAATTATTTTTGTTTCGTTTGACTTTTGTGATCCGTGATGTGTGTCTCAGTATTAACAATAATATTGTTATGAAAGCTGACGTGGTTTTGACACATTTTGTTTTAATAAAACTGGAACACTCACGTTAAATTGAGTCGGTTATTCCGACTATAGTTTCGATCACATTCGGTGACCTTTATCAAGGAATGCTAAGCGCAATACGCGTGCGACCTCGTCTTGCCTTGCAAGGGCGTGTACTATTAAAAGGATACTTTAACAGTTGACGTATCCTTGTAATTAGGTAATAATAAATAGAAACCATTTTTTGCATGAGACATAATTTTGCTAGACGCTAGTACAAAGTTATGTCATCGCACTGTCAAAAAGCGCTTAATATAATGGATAGACCATAAATGATATTTTGTTTTATAGAAAGCGGCGGAGACTTACTTATCGTGGTAGCATCTGGAAAAGAGGTGAAAGTGTCACCGATGAGAGAGGCCTTCCAAAATATATTCGGCAAAGCTAATGTCGTGTAAGTGTTACCATTTTACAGTAATAATAGCATGGAGAAATAGAAAATGAACATGCCGTAGTTGCGTTTTTTTTTTCTCTCTTTTTTATTTCGTCTTGACCGTCTGTCTGTCTGATTCCTTTACAGTTTACTGCCTTATAACTCCCATAGTTATAAATTACGACTTGCATGAAAATTTGCAACGAAGTTCTAAGTGACCTCCAGTTTCAATTTTTTTTTTTTTATTATCGGGATAGCTCCCGTACATGTAAATAGGGCATGAAAAAAACAATTCAATGTGGGGTCTCTAAAAGTTTACAATTTTGAAGGAATACAAAAAAACATAATTTTATATTCATGGTGCGGGGATCAAAAAAAATATTTTTCGCCTGTCCCCCACATGTGGGGTATCATTGAATAGGGCTTTTAAAATGAAGTTAAGGTTTCCTATACCATTTTTTTATTCAAACGTACCGCTTGCGAAATGTAACTCGTCAAAGTCGCTTGCAATGTCTCCATGTCCAACGCTTGCCATTTCTAAACTATGCATCATAGAAACTTGTTATCTTTCATGTTGATAGATCTTAGTTAAACTTTATTTTAAAATTATTTCGGGCTACATGTGATAATAACACTTTTGAGATAAGCGGAAAAGCGGATACATACTTCAAACGTCCTACGCGCCTACGGAACCATTATAAGCATGGCCCGACTTGCTCTTAACAAGATTTTTTTGTACTGTTTTTCTATTTTAGTTTTTTTATACATAGATTCAATATATTATTTATGATATAGTAAAGAATATATAATGAAACTTTAAGGTATTAAAGGTGCAACGTTTCGCTGAGCGCGCCAAATTCAAATTTTCTTGCGTTTTATGTCAATTACAGCTTCATATATAAACTTTATTATATAATGAAGAATATATTATATTATAGTATTTATTAATATTATATACAATAATATTTCTTGACAGAACCTATTTATTGGCAAAAAATTGGTTTCAATAAATCCACGTTGAGTAATGTAATTGACATAAACCGCAAGAAAATTTGAATTTGGCGCCTTTAGCTAAACTTTGCACCTTTAAGAGTGGCTATACATGGCCTGACCTGACATCGTGTGAAAGGGACAGCTAGACTTGAATTTCACGGGAGCAAAAGAAACAAACTATTAAGGTTATAGCTTTTCCCTTTCGCTTATCGAGAAATTTATATATAGCCATTTCTTTCACACGATGTCAAGTCAGGCCATGTATAGCCACTCTTACCCCCGAATACTGAAACGTTCGTAAACTTTGACAACAGATTAATTCTAATACTACCTTTGTCTAGCACTAAGCAAATGACAAAGGCAGCAATAGACTTAATCTGTCGTCAAAGTTAACAAACGTTTTAGTATTCGGGGGTAAGATCTCAAGGTTTATAATGGAGTTTTGGCGGGAACGTGAAGAAGTCATGTCGCGTCATTCTATTATTTTCCAAAAGTTGTGTTATAACGAGTGTTAATGTATAAAAATGGTGGATTTTTATCCATTGTGTGTTCGTGAACGTGCACGAGTGTTGGTGAATAGAATATTTTGTGAAACGTGACTCTTCGTGTTGTTTCCAAAACTCCATAGAATAAAGTCTCGACCACTTTACTGGGGCATGACGTGGACGTGACCGTGACTTACTTTGCTTGACTTAGACTATGACTGAGACTTATTTTATTTATTATTGTGAAATAATAGACATTACTTGAATTATTACAATACTTGACACTGGCTAAATACACATCGTGTGGAGCCAAAAAATAAGAAAAAAAATGTTTATAATGTTTATAATTTCAGTGGGTACGAAGCCCAAAGTGACGTGACAGCGTCTCAACCGGTCGGCTACGCGGCCGCGTACGCAGCGGCTAAGCAGAGAATCGCGCACATTCGCTCCGTGCACTCGGAACTGACGAATAACGTGCCCGTCGTCGCTGTGGAGGGGTTTTTACAGGAAGCTGTAAGCGACAGGTCCGTGTAAGCTAGAATAGATCTTAAAACAAAGGGCTAAGGTAGATTTTTCTAAATCAAAGAATCGCGTAAATTCGCTTTATGCTCGCAAAACTGACGAATAACTGGTTCATGTAGGCTAGAATAGATCATAAAACAAAGGGCTAAGATAGATTTTTCTAAATCAAAGTATTGCGTATATTCGCTTTATGCTCGCAAAACCGACGAATAACTTTCTGTAACGGATGTAAAGAGCTTTTTACACGAAGCTGAAAGTGATAGGTCAGTTGAAGCGTTGAATTTAAAATGAAGCTTGTTGAACAGTTTGCGTGCAATCTTTAAATTGCGTTGAAATAACTCGTAGAAAATTCAAACTTCACACGAGCTGATTTTCTAAAAAAAAAAAAATGAAAAAAAAAGTTACTAATACGACGTTTCCGGTCATAGTAAAAATTGTTAGTTACAATTTATGTTACGTTTTTTTTTTTTTTTTTTTTTATTATACTTTGAGTGGATTACGTCAAACAGCTTGCCCTTGCTTGCTGAACTTGTTCAATAATAGTCTAACCACACCTCAACTGAGGCCAAGTGATGATACGGTCTAGGATGGAGCACGATTATCTTGAATTGCAGGATGATCGAAGTTGTACTAGACTGAAGTGTAAGGGTGTCTATACATGGCCTGACCTGACATAGTGTGAAAGGGACAGCTAGATTTGAATTTCACGGGAGCAAAAGAAACAAACTATTAAGGTTATAGCTTCTCCTTTTCGCTCCCCCAGAAACTTATATATAGCCATCTCTTTCAAACGATGTCAGGTCAGGCCATGTAGCGAGGCCTTAAATACATTTCCAGATGGTACGAAGTAGCGCTACTAGTTCTGTCCCAGCCATCGCTGGGAATCGAACTCCAAGTGCAGTCGCAAGGCACGCCCGTCCCGAACGCAGCCGTCACCGCCGCGAGAGAAGCCACACCCAAGGATTACGACCACTTGCAGACCGGATACAGCGTTACTGTGGGATCTATCATGGCCGATAGCTTACAAGTAATGCATATACGATTTAAGTTCTATTTTATTCATAAAAAATATTGTAGACAAGAAATAACGATGGACCAAGAACTCCTCCTTGTGGAAGGTATACCAAAACTTGCAGATTGGATGTAGCATTGCATTCAGATAGTTCATATTTATGATTTTATTTCTAGATATAGAGTTATAGAGTACTAGTCGTTACCCGCGACTTCGTTCGCGTGGCGATAAAAGTATCTTATGTGCGTCTTTGTGATATACAGGAACTCCTTATCAAATTTTATCAAGATTCGTTCAGCCGTTTCGCCGTGATAACGCGACAAACATTCATACAGAGAAACGAAGTTACTTCCCATAGTTCGCTAGATGGCGTTGATCTTTTTTTGTGCATTTTTTTACTTTTTGTATGGACTGACAGGTGTAATGCAGGGAATTCAAGTGAAGTTTTGAGTTTTTGGCGGGTACGTGAAGAAGCCATGTCGCGTATTTGTATTATTTTCCAGAATTTGTGTTATTTCGAGTGTTAATGTGTAAAAATGATGGATTTTTATCCATTAAGTATTCGTAAACGTACACGAGTGTTGGTGAATAGCATAATGTTGTGAAACGTGACTCTTCGCGTTGTTTCCAAAACTCCATAGAAACTTCTAGTGAAGTCTCCATCACTTTACTGAGCATGACCGTGACTTTTTTTGCTTGACACTGGCTAAATACACAACGTGTGAAGCCAAATCATAAGAGAAAAAAAAGTGAAGTTTTTTTGCTCGAGACATTCATTATTATACATCGAAGCTCTATTGGTCCTGATACACCTGCGGCTATATTCCTCTGTATTATAATATTAGTTAGCATAGTTAGGATTGTGATGGTAGAGTCTAGTTGAAATAACCGAATTTTGATTTGATATTGTAAAGCATTCACCTATGCACACAAAACTTATCCGTAATGTACATCCCAGGTGCACCACGGCCAATGGCAGGAAGCGGCGACGGGCGTGTCCAGGCGCGAGCTACTAGTGCTAGCGGGGAAGTCCCTCGCGGGGTCCTACAAGAGACTGCTCGCGGTGTCGGCCGCCACGCCGCCTTAGACGTGAAGATAATTAATTATCTATTATGTTGAAACATGCCATGTTACAGTGAGTATTTCTTATTAACTAGTTGGCATAGTAACAAGTTATATTCTCTTACATTCAGTTAGTTTCTTTTACATTGACATTTCTTTTAACCTATTCCATTATGTTTTCATTTTAATTAATTAGTTTAATAATTATATTTTATAATTGACATGATTATTATTTTATTTTTCTTAACTTTAATTTAATATGTTTTTATATCATTAGTTGTAATTCGTGTTGTACGGTACTAATTGAAATAAATAAATAAATAAATATTATAAAATACCCGACTGCACAATGTAGCCTATGTCACACCAGACGTAAAGACGAATTTAAGGATGCCTCACTCGTCAAAATCGGTCAAGCCGTTTAGGCTACAGGATGTAATATAGGAACACACAAAACTTACATACACCCCAAAAACTTTACTCTCATTCTTGAGAGGTCGGGTAAATATTATGCATAATTCCTCTATGTCATGGCAAGTGCCAGTTGGACTCGCGCACCGAGAGTTACGGTGTGGTTTACAACTATTTTTTAGGGTTCCGTAGTTCTAAAACGAACCCTTATAAGTTCGTAATGTCCGTCTGTCACATACACTCCGAAAACTACTCAAAAGAAATACACCCACCATAGAATTATACATACACATTCTTGCGCGAGGTTTTGACGCATACGATATTTGAAATTGTATAGTCGTCGCTCTGTTTCTCGTGCGTGCAATAGAGAGATTTAGTGAATTTTCCAAACTTTTTGACGAAATTAGTATTTCGGTGGTAGTCTGTTTTCACCCCCTAAATCTTAACAAAATCTTTTGTTTTTGGTGTCAATGGCTTGGATAAACCATAATCTAAGCCGCTATGTTTTGTTTAAAAAAAAAAATGTTTATGGTATTCTAACAACAACTACTTAGATACAACTTGTCCCATTTTTACTAAAATAATCTAAACTTAAATGTACAAACTAAAACTATAAACTATACTAAACTAAATAAGTACTTAAATAAATTAAACTTAGATTAGTAGTATTATCGACGCAAACATTTTTTCACTTTAAGCACCTATTTACAACGAAGAAATTATGAAATTAATAAAAAAAAAAACATACAAGCATAGTTTTTCACGTTGTAGATAATATATATTTAAAAAAAAACATCGGAATCGGATAGCATTTAGGGGTGGGTATCAGAATATGCTTTTTGTATGGACGAGACGGCGGTATACTCTATTGTTAATTTCTTGTTATTAGTTGCATTACAACAATACAGTCATGTATTGCAATGCAACTAATTATTCATGTATCATGTATTTGTCATGTATTGTAATGCAACTAATTATTATTTCCTTTGTTTCAGGGAATTATCCCAGCGCAAAGTATGGAATCTATCATGTATAATTTTATTGAGCTATTGAGCTAAGCGTAATTGAATTATTATTAAAGTTAAGCCGATGTAATAAAATACTTGAGGGGCCTTCAACGTGTTTTTATATCATGGATCAAGAGATTGCATATTAAACTTTTGGCGGACAAATCTATATCATAACTAGCTGTCGCCCTCGACTTCGCAAAACTCTCCACACTAACCTTGGGATTTTTAACCGACTTCCAAAAAAGGATGAGATTCTCAAGTCGACTGTTTTTTTTGTTACCTCAGAACTCCGTCATTCATGACCCGATTTGAAAAAAAATATTTTAGTTTAAAGAAAGATACTTCCGGATTGGCCCCATTTTTATCAAAAACCTGTTCTTATAATGGTCACGCATTTGCATTCAGAAAGTATCATTTGTTTAAGTGGAACTGACGAAGAAGACCACAGTTGGCCACCGGAACTCCTCAATGACAAGTATTTCTCGGGCGGTGCTAAGATAATCTTGATGATCTTATGATACTTATGCGTTTATGATGACGAATCAAATTTAAAAAAATGGTTCTGTTGAAGTCGTTTTTTTTTATTTAAAATTATTTTTGATGTTTTAATAGTTATTCTATTATTCGAGGCAGAGAAAAATCCAACAAATCAAACATAATAAAAATCGGTCCACCCATACTTGAACCATGAAGCTAGCTTCATGACTTGAACCGACTTTATTATTTACTTTATATATACATATATAATACTAACTGATGCCCGATATGCTCGGCCGTCGGCCTCGCTAAACTCTTCATCCAAACCATATCCTCACAATTACGAACACAAAAAAAAATAAAACATCAAAATCGGTCCATCCTTTCTCAAGTTAAGCGTGACCAGGAAAAGTAGGGGTTTATTTTTATATGTATATATTGATTTAAGGTACATAATGTTAAAGAGTCTTGCTGCGAGGTTTTGGCGCAGGAGGTAGGTATTTGAAAATGGTCGTTTCCAAAATTCCATAGAAACTTCTAGTAAACTCTGCACCACTTTACTTTAGCATGACTTGGACTTGACCTTGATTTACTTGGCTTGACTTTAATGTGACTGAGACTGTTTCAATCGCTGAACATTTTACTTCACTTAAATATTGCAGAACTTGACTCTGGCTATTAAGTTATTGTTTATTACTTTGCGTGGAGAAAAAATTAAAGGTAAGTATGTACTCATCATTATGAAGATTTTTTACTATGAGTCCAACCCTGAAATAGCCAAAAAAAAAACTTGCAACATACAATGCCTATAAATAAGTTGCAACAATCGTTGATCCTATAAACAAGTTGCAACATACATTGATCCTATAAATAAGTTGCAATATACATTGATCCTATAAATACCTAAGTTGTAACATACATTGATCTTATGAACAAGTTGCAACATACATTGATCCTATAAACAAGTTGCAACATACATTAATCCTATAAATAAGTTGCAATATACATTGATCCTATAAATACCTAAGTTGCAACATACATTGATCCTATGAACAAGTTGCAACATACATTGATCCTATAAACAAGTTGCAACATACATTAATCCTATAAATAAGTAGCATACATTGCGTCTATAAATAATTTGCAACATAAATTGATCCTATAAATATGTTTCAATATCTAAATACTTTTTTATCACATAAGTAATCACGATACTAGTGAAAAGATAATGCGGAAGTTTTTATGTCTGTTTGAAGCAAATTGACGCGGAAACGGCTGCATGGATTTCGCTTAAGTTTGAGGCGGAGTTAACAAAAACCGGTAGCCTACACAAGGCTCATGATAAAACATTGTTTTAATAAAACGGGAATATTCACGTTAAATTGAGTCGGTTATTCCGACTATAGTTACTGTTATGATCACATTTGGTGACCCTTATCTAGGAATGCTATAAGCGTGACACGCGCTTGACCTCCTCTTGCCTTGCAATTCGGCGCGTCGCGCGCGTCACATCATCGGCTACTCTGCAGGTGCGGGGGCAGGGGATAGAGTATTGTGCTGCGTCGGCGACCACCGGAGCTCCTCACTGCAGTCCCCAGGCATAATGTCAGGAACGCTCCAGCACACAGAGCTCACTACGTCACTACTAGACTCGCCGCCACTCTCGTTTGCTCTATGAAGACAAGGTCTCCAAGTCGGTGGTAGGTGCCAACCTCCGCCCCTGTTGAAGTTTGGACGTCTGGAGATTTCGATAGCTTCCCTGACTTTGCGGGGCAAATAGTACTTCTCATGCGCTGGTACTTTCGCCTTATCAAACCGTACTTCATAGTGCTGCACGTTGCAGTCTAGGCTATGTTCGACCACCGCAGATCCGTCACTGTCCCGGCTCTTCATGGAGCATATTTGTGTTCCGCGAGTCTAGTAGATACGTTTCTTCTTGTCTCACCAACGTAATACTTGCCGCACTTGCATATGATAACACAATTTCTTAAAGATCGGATTAACGGATTGTATATCTATATTTATTTTTGTATATGTAGGTATACAATTGAGTGTATATTTAATGATTTAACACACACAACTGCCGATTTGTCCCAGTAGACTCGCAGACCTTCGGTCAACAAGAAAATATGAAAGATCAAACAAACTAGGTACTTAGAATCAAACTCGGGCGTTTCACATAGTATACTCGTAACCAACTTACTTGCAGAGATGATAAGGGAGCCACTATGATATTTTCTGAACAAATCCGTCACTCATCCGTTGGAAACATTTAGTTCTACAGTTGGCCGCACGCGTATAAGTTGATTAATTGAAGCTAGGTAGGTACTGCTTCGTACAGCGGGCGATGGAGAGAGCTATGCTCAGAATTTCTTTGCGCGATAAAATCCGGAACGAGGATATTCGTAAAAGTCCCCGATGGGCAGTCCACATCGCTCGAGGAACCGATTACCGGTGGGAAAGAAAGGTTCTTGAGTGGCGACCACGAACCGGAAGACGCAGTGTAGGCAGGCCTCCTACTAGGTGGACCGACGAAATTGTGAAAGTCGCAGGCAACCGGTGGATGCACGTGACACGTTGTAGGTCGGTGTGTCGCTCTAAGGGGGGGAGCCTATGATCAACAAAGTCAAAGTTAAAGTTATTTATTGGTAAATATTCATCTACAAGTCAAACAGTGGACTTCTGGCTGATGATGATGATGATGAGGTACTGCTTGCAACCATTTCATTATTTATGACACTGATATAAATAAAATAAAAGATTATTCAATATCATTATTTATAACAAAAGTAAAATATCTAAGTGCAATAAAAGCATAGATATAGAGTAATATCGTTATCTTTTAGTTTCGTATAAATAACTGAAACGATGTAATTTTTACCAAATTCTCCGAAGGGTAGGTGAGTAATCATTGCTTATGGAAAATACAGTACAATACTTCATAGGAAAACAATCTTCTGTGGTTAAAAAAAATTCGTCAAGTGGCTGTCGTTATACGTTCGTGGTCGGGTTCCGTAGCTATGTTAGAAAAAAAAAAAAAAACATAGGCAGATTTGATATGTGCATAGTTGTTTTGCTGTTCTGTTTTTCTGGAACATTTTGTGTGTTTTGCCATAAGCATAGCTTTGTTAACTATTAAACTCTTAATAACTTTCTAAATAAATTCAATATGATGTGTACTAGATCTTTGCAAAATTTTCAGAAAAATCTTTGAAGTATTGATCTTAAACTTAATCCATGAAATGTTGCAATTGCAATGTATTTAGTAAAATCAAAAATGGCTACTTTGGATACGGTTATTTCTAAAAAGGGACGTGATTCGGAAAAAAAACATCTTAAAAATCTCATAATTAAATTGAAATCCCTTTTTAAGGACCACCCGGGTTGGAGTTTTTTCATCCTTGACTTCAATGTAGAGAGTAGAGTCCACCAAAAGAGTCGCCGTTAGTTCGTCTCGCTCAAACTTGAAAACGGGTTGATTTGATGGTTTCTTTTTTGTTGTGTTCGTTATTGTCAGGACAGGGTTTATATATAAAGTTTAACGAGGCAAAAGGCCAAGCTTCACCGCGTACGAAGTCGCGGGCATAAGCTGGTTATTAATAAATATTTAATAAACTAAAATAATCAAATATTTTGTAACATTTCAATATCTTTCTAAGCAGCGGGTACAATTAAATATGTCTTGACGCGGTATTCCTTATAAACTCTCAATAAAACTACTTACACAGACGGACGCGGCCGAACTATACTCGCATTTGGCACTGAACCCTAAAAACTCACTGTAATAGTTCTTAGCGTTTTCATTAGAATTCTACTGTCAGTAAATCCCACTTTTTTGATAGAGGTGGCCAAATGAGGGCACTAAAATTTTCCACGGAAGGCTATCAGTTTTGTTCATATTACTATGGTGGCTCCGCCACTTCACTACAGATAAATTGGTCCACTTGTCAAAATACAAAGTTCAATTAACAATACATTATGTAATTCTGTTACACAGCGTTTTTTACCCGACTGCCCAAAAAGGTAATGTTTTTGAAGTGTATGTTTGTGTGTTCCTTTATTACCTACCTATGCAGGATAATACCGTAGGTAATAAATACCGATTTTGACGAGTGAGTTGTCGTTCGATTCCTCTTTGTGTCCGGAGTTTCTTAAGCAGATAGGTTTAAATTTATTTGTATTTTTCTTTAAAGAATATTACTTGTTAACATTTAGATTTTTATTTTTACCAGTAATTCTAGACCATGAATATCGTTTCAGTTTAAAAATAACTCAAGATGAAATTCTTCACCGTATTCGCTGCCATCGTGGCTGTGGCCCTGGCCTCGCCCGCTGAGTGGACTCTTAACGAGCTGTCCACTGCCATCCAGGACCCTAACACCCCGGTTGCACTCAAGCCCATCCTTGAGCAGGCCCTGAACGAGCTGATGTTCAACATTGTGAGCGGAAGCCCCCAGGTAAAAACTGACTTTTATATTTAACAGTCTAGGCTCTAGACATTTGACCACAACTCACCGGAAGTTAAGTAATGGTATGGTCGAAGATGGTTAGTTAGCACAACTGTCCTCAAACGGGAAGGCTCAAATGAGCCCGCGGGCCTTTCATGACCTATTTGAGGCTCAAAAAGTTTTGTATGACTCAAGCGTAGGGCTTACCATCGGGGAAGTGACTTGCTCGTCTCGTCACGTTATAATTTACTAATTTTGGCACTTATTTTCTATAGACCACCACCACCGTCTCAACCCAAGTCCAGGACTTCTCCTCGTGGACACTCAACGAGCTGTCCGCAGCCATCCAAGACCCGACTACTGATCCCATCCTCGTGATGTACCTTGAAGATGCACTCAACTCCATGATGCACGACCTCATGGCCGGAGGACAGCCCGTAATTATTACAACAATTAACTATTTCTTACTAGTATATGGAAAGTACATTTACCCGGGAATGTTATAAAACTGTGACCAGAAACACCGAAGGACAGGCAGCAGCGTCCTCTTAATAACGGATGGACATTCTGCGGTATTCTTGAGAAATTTCTTCTCGTCTTGCGGTATATAATGATGACATACTTACAAATGACTACAGAGAGATGAAACTCGAGCAAACAGTGAAGAGATATAGGTATTGGCTTCTGCCAGCAACTCGAATGCCAGACTAACAGATACTGAAAGTTTAAGGGGTCAATTTCGTAGGATATCAAGTTAAGTGGCACTAAAAATACCCCATTCTAGATCATGCTGTTTTATCACTGATTTGTTTTACCCTATTCTTCAGGAATACGTGATCGTCGCTACCCCCATCGGCGTCCTGCCCGTGGAAGCCGTCATTGTCCCCGCCCCCGTCGACAGCGTTGTCGTCCCCACCCCCGTCGAGTCCGATGTTACCCCCGCCGGCTCCCCCCTTGTTCAGATCATAATCAACATCAAGAGCCAGGAGCAGGTAAGAATGATTGATGTTATTAATTTTTATTATCCTCAATATTCCGTTGCTGGAACCTCTATAATGTATAAGCTCCTTGTAAATTGAAAACTTTGAACTGGGAGATTGTCGTCATCCTGGCCATCACCAGCTTACTCGTCTAAATCATGGTCAGCCGAAGGTAAAACTATTGACGTCCTATCCGATATTAACAATAAATATTTTTTTTAATGTGAACTCGAATCTGACAGATTCATAGCTCTGCGTGCTAAAGCTATGTGCACAATTGTTGCCAAAACAACTTCAGGACATCAATGCAAAACTCGTATAATTACAAACTTAAGTTTACTGTTTTTAATTGCAGCAGACCCCCGCGCCCGTTGTTCTCCCCGAGCCCGCTACCCCCGAGTTCAACCCTGTTGACATCATCGCCATCAACCCCGAGCCCGTGATCCTTCCCCAGCCCGTCCTCCCCGAGGTCGTGATCCCCCAGCCCGTGGTCCTCCCCCAGCCCGTCCTCCCCGAGGTCGTGATCCCCCAGCCCGTGGTCCTCCCCCAGCCCGTCTTACCCGAGGTTGAGGTTAACCCCGTTGACATCATCGCCATCAACCCTGAGGTGAATATTTTGACTTTTTCTGTTTCGTATTACGGGTGTTAATATAATTATGTATTGTAGTTTATTTAGAATAGAACGCTACCGAATAGAGTGTGGAACCGGAAGCAATGTGGTAAAACGTGCGATAAGTTCAAATTATGCAAGCACTTTCCGCAAATCTTTAGTTGCTTTTTTTTTTCTTCTCCTAAGCAAATAATTATATACAAAATACAAAAGTACGATAATTCAAATACGTCTTAAAACTTTAGTACCATATTTGTAGTGGTAGAGCTCTGTTGCAGAATCTGTCTGGAGAAGTACCACCATCTTTGTCAGTTATTCAACCGCCAAGCGGTAGTGTGCAAGCTGGATTGTTCTAAATTCACTTTACTTATTATTTTCCAGTGAAGTTACTGGGCACAAAGATATTAAAGACCAGCTGTTACCCGCGACTTCGTTCGCGTGGACCTACAAAACCAAAAGTAGTCTATGTCCGTCTCCGACCCTTAAACTATATTTATGTCAAAATTCAGGTCTATCCGTTCAGCCGTTTAGCCGTGATAACGCAATAAACATCCCCACAGAGAGAGATAGACAGATTTACTTTCGCATTTATAGTATTAGTTAGGTTATATTATCTCAGGGTTACTAGCGCAGTGCATTGCGGCGCACGGTTTTGGACTTGAAAAGTTTAAAACTGTAGGTGGCACTGAACTGTTACGGGCAAGCATGACGCTTACCATCGGCGACCGACTTGCTCGTTTCGGCAATCAGTAACCTATATAATGTACTAACATGTTCAACTTTTTCCAGACCGCCGTGAACCCCATCGACGTGATCGCCATCGCCGCCCCCGAGGTCAACCCCGTTGACCTTATTGCCCCCGTCCCCGTCGTTGCCCCCGTCGGCGTTGTTGGACCCATCGTCTAAATCTAAACACCACTCGAAATATTTACGATCCAGTGTATAAAACACTTTAAGATCAAATGTAAAACACCATAAGATCAGTGAAAGTAATCATGGATGGCTTTATTTGTACCACCAAAAATACAGATGAAAATAAAATTGAGTTTTTTATACCCTAGTTTGTATTTTTACTTGTAACTATCACACTAATATTATAAATGCGAAAGTTTGTGGATAAGTGTGTAAGTATGTAATTGTGTTTGTTCCCGTACATCTCTGTAACGACTGAACGGATTTGAATGAAATTTGGTATGGAGTTAGGTTACACATTGGATTAACACAGAGTCTATTTTTTATCCCGGAAAACCGCGGGTCGCAGCTAGTAAGTAATATAATAGTAATTAATCGATAAGCACAAAATATAAGTCACTAGCTGCGCCCCGCGGTTTCACCCGCTATTCGACAGAAACCGAATATTTTTCCGGGATGGAAAGTATGTGTTAATCCAAGATGTAAGCTACTTCCATAACAATTATCATTCAAATATGATTCAGCCGTTACAGAGTTGAAAGGGAACAAACACACTTACATACTTATTACCTACTTACATACTCATACACAAATTTTCGCTTTTATAATAATAGTGTGATGCTCGTACTTTTATAATAAGAAGCAATGAAAATTTATTTGGACCCAAGATTGAGTGAATAGATTGCTTTGCGAAAGTTTATTTTCAAACGGAATCCATGCTATATACCTATTGCAACGGAAAGACACTACGGATTGGTATCTTTCTTTTATATAGTATCTTTCCGTTGCAATATCGTATCTAGTACCTACTACAGATTAATTAGTAGAACATCAGAAAAAGTTTACAAAAAAAAAAAAAAACCTTGGAAATCAAACCTATACAGCGTTATAAGGAGAGGGTATGCTAAGCTGAAATGGGCTCATAGTACTCATCATTATGAACAACTTTTAGTATGGGACCAACCATGAAATCGCGAAAAAAATATCCGCTGTTCCATAGAATTATGTCAATGACACTCGACAAAATGTATGGAACAGCTGATATTTTTTTCGCGATTTCAGGGCTGGTCCCATACTAAAAGTTGTTCAGCATGATGAGTACTATGAGCCCTTTTCGGGTAAGCATACCCTTCCCTTATAACCCTGTATAATAGGTACGGAAACCATAACGAACGAATTGTTAGAGCTTATTATCTTTTCTAATCAATCTTTTCAGATAGATACCCTCCATTCGACCTTTCCATCTATAAACTGCGCATGACTCAGCATTTACCCTACCTCAATCTTCGAGAATCACAGATCACGTTGCAGAACGTCAAGAGATTAGGGTTCTCACCTCTATCTAGATTAGATACTACTTTGACATCTCGCTGTGGGAATGCGCTTAAGTTTCGTAGATATGTCAGAATCCTAAAATACATGGTGTTAAAAATAAAGCCCAATGAGGCGTTTTCCAAAGAAAAAACCTGGTAATAAAAGTACCCAATAGATGGCGTTAGATGTAACTTGCACTTTTTCTGTCACTGTCAAGACATGAAAGACAAAAAAATGTACGTGTGCATTCTCGTATTTTTTGGCTCCACGTATGTGTTTAGATTTCAAGAAATGTAACTATGTATTTGACTTCATTTGAAATATTACAATAGTTGACACTGGCTAAATACACAACGTGTGGAGCCAAAATTTAAGATTTAAAAAATAAACACAAAATATTTCGACAGGATTGACAACGACAGGTAAAGACATAGGACTATTACGCCATCTAGTAAGTATTTTTGAACTATTTTTTTTTGGAAAACCCCTCATTAATTAATTACATCACACCTGGTCACATTTCATGTTATAAATGCAAATGCAATACGTATTAAAAATGACTACATTTTTACAGATCCTAATTTAGGATCTGTAAAAATGTAGTCATTTTTTACCAGATTGCCGAAGTCTTCTTTGCCGATCTGGTACAAAGTAGGATAAGACCTGTAATTTTTGTAGTATAAACATTGTAGGAAAATTTAAATAAATTTTCCTACAACATGTTTTTGGACTATAACAAAATGTTTGAAGAATAATAGGTAATTCTGTGTTTTGCGTTTTCCTTTATTACCGTTTATTACCAAACACAAGTTATTCAAAACTACGTAGGTACGAGGTGTCGTTGGATTATCTTTATGTCTGGAGTGTCATACATATTGAAGTGGTTTTTTTTGTTTATATTCTAGTAGGTAATAAATAATACTAGCGAAACGTTGCACCACAAACTAATAGTAACAATAATCGAAAAGGCGCCATCTTCAAACTTCCAAAGGTTGTGGCATGTAATTAATTAATTTTTATTTTGGATTACTGAAACGTTTGTTAACTTTTTACGACAGATTAAGTCTATTGCTGTCTTTGTCATTTGCTTAGTGCCAGACAAAGGCAGTATTAGAATTAATCTGTTGTCAAAGATAACAAACGTTTCAGTATTCGGGGGTTAGACTCATTAATTGTTTTGGAGATAGGTACAGAATATGTGTGGTATAGAATAATGGTCATGTGTGATTCTGTTAGGTACGTGACATAATAAATCAAGAATGTATCTAATCAAGCTATTCACCATCTCTTCACGCGGGATCCACGAATACCTATATCCTTAAAATTTTACAAATTGCACTTAAAAGTGACACATCACATAGAATTTGGTGAAATTAGTTATCTCGGTTTAATCACGCGAAAATATTTAACCGCATGTCTGTATATATCTGTTTTTTGCGATAAATTTGTCGGTTAACCGATAGTGTGACGAGCCAAGCCCTCGCGTATCTTGTCATAGTTTGATTTATAAATAGGGCACTCACCAAACCACATCAGTACAGTCAGAAAGTTCATAGAAGACCCCTGCCTCACCTTTCACGTAAGTTCAATTTTTTATTTAGTTTATTTATTATTTATTTTGAGCTTCTTGGAAAATTTCGAGCATTTGTAGTGGTAGGGCTCTCTTGCAGAGTCCGCTTTTCCCAGTTATTCAACCGCCAAGTAGCGTAATCCAGCGTTCCAGCGTAATTACTGAGCATACATAGATTTAACATCTAACATTTTAGGGTGACGAGCGCAGTGCATTGCCGCGCATAGTTTTGAACTGTTCAAAATTCTGGGTGGCACTGAACTGCTATGGGCTTAAAAAAAAATTGCTTAATACTCAGATTATGTACGATGGTATGAGTGCACAGTGTACAGCGCATAAATTTAAAAGGAACTAGGTATAGCCAGAGCTCCGGACAGGGCGCTGTGAGACAAAAATGTATGGCGCTCTATGGAACGAAATACAACAAGCTCCCGCCGCTGTTCCATAGAGCGTTATACATTTCTGTGTTACAGCGCCCAGTCCGCGCGCCCGGCCTGCTTGCTACATCAAGCCAAGCCCCAAGAGCTTATCTGATGGTGCAAAGTTGCAAACCGCATCAAAATACTTTGCAAAGCTTAGGAGGAGCTACCGGATATACCTACAGACAGACGCAGAAAGCGACTTTATTTTATACTTTGTAATAATAGGTTGGTTCAACTATTGGTTACATTTTTTAGTTTTAATTTGCAATGGATTGTGTCTTCCGAAAATAAATACAATTTGCAATAGTAATGTAAGTAACTTTTCTTGTACAGGTTTATCAGTCAACATGTCTCTTCCAACCGTCACTATCAACGAGGTGTCCCAAGGCATCCAGGACAGTACAACTAATGCCCCCACAAAGAAAGTTCTAGAAGGCATGTTAAATGACTTCATGGACCTTCAGTATGGAAAAGAAACACCTTATACCACTGGCCAGCGGGTAGTTCCTGTCGGCGCCACTATTGAGGACGTCGATGGCGCTATCGCTAATGATAGCACAGATAACAAATACAAAGCTGTGTTTGAAAAGATATCTGAAACAGAGAAGAGTGGAGACAAGACTCCTCAAACGAACGATGGCTCCTGGGACCCCAAGCTCACCCCCGTCTTGGTTCTGATTAGGCCTAATAATTAGTTTTTTTAATAAGTCTAGATAGTGTTAGATCTAATGTTTTATGTTACTTACTTGCATAGCTTACCGTTTTTTGGTATAAGATAATTTTATGGCATGAATATGTACAATTAATACTTTGAAAATTCTAAATTTAAACTAATAATTAATTAAGAAACTGAATTCATTTCTAAATTAATTTTGAGGAGTTTTTGTATTTTTTTTTTCAAACTTAATTTTGCACATTTCGCTTGAAAAACATGACATGCAAAAACATGACTCAAATTGTATTATAATAAAATAAATTTCGTTCAGAATCCATGCGTATAAATAATTATTAATATCTAGCCGCACCCCGCGGTTTCACCCGCTATCCTATTGGATCCTTAAAAAAATCCGAGCAGAAAAGTAGCCTGTGTTAATCCAGGGCATAACCTACCATCAAATTTCATCCAAATCCGTTCAGCCGTTACGGCCTTCAATGGGAACAAACACACTTACGCACAAACTTTCGAATTTATAATATTAGTTTGATGAGTGTCCTTTTTACCCGACTGCCCAAGAAGGAGGGTAACGTTTTTGAGGTGTATGTAAGTATGTATGTTCCTATATTGCCTGTATTAGCCTTAATGGCTTGACAGATCTTAACGAGTGATTTTTCTCAATGTTGGGAGTGTCAAAGGCTACATTTTGCAGGCGGGTTTTTATTTTAAGAATAATACTCGTAGCTAGGGCTTATAGGTCAGTATTATGTAGAGAAGCAGTGCCAGCTCATCTATGGGCATAGTTCCATCTCATTCCATTGAGATGCATATTGATATTAAGTTATGTACCTATACGTGTCTACGAGTACTTATACGTGTTTTCGGCTCGGACGCCGATGTTCGAATTCGAACCCTCTGTTACAGTACAGTACATACAGCCAGTTGTTATCACTAGTTTTACGTTTTTTTTTCTGTCTTAGCTATGTACAATCTGGTGTGAATAATAAAGAGTTACCTATCCATATATAGTTTCTCTTTAATTAATTATACAGGTGACCAGCGTTAGTATCCATACTTAGAGTACGGGTTACAATGCGCACATAGTTACCTTTTGCACTGTCAGCGTGCAAAAAGTTGGTTTATGATGCGCATTTATTGGCTCCTGTCAGCCACATGACGTCATTTTAGCGTGTTAACGGTGCTGCCAAAAATGAGGTAGTGCACGATGTGCGCTAATGTCAAATTCAAATTGACATCTATGAATTCTGTCATTCTGTGTTTTTTACCGAAAAAAAAAATGGATTTAATGCAGGCCACAGCCTTCTGTCAAGGCAGAAATGAAACTGTGGCCATCAAATTATGAGAAGCTAACCCTCGAATACTTAAACATTTGTTAACTTTGACGACAGATTAAGTCAATTGCTGCCTTTGTCCTTGCTTAGTGCCAGACAAAGGCAGTATTAGAATTAATCTGTTGTCAAAGTTAACAAACGTTTCAGTATTCAGGGGTGAGATAGATAACCCGAAAAATGAAACTTATCTGACACGCAATTGAAGAGTTTAATTTGTTGCCGCACTATTGGGGTACTAGAAATTTAAACCGATCGATATCAGTGTTTGGGGTTTCTGCACTTTCACTACTAGCGCACGAGTACTCTTAGCCAGCAAAGCACTGCGTTTTTTTTTTTTATTAAGCTAGCTTTTACTATGCTATGTATGCGTGTTTTAGGCGTTTTAGCTAGCTTTAAATTTTTAGCAGAAATGAGCAAACAAAGCTAACTAACTGTTAAAACCCAAACTAAAATAAAACCGGAAATTTCATCTCAACTCGAAATTTTTGCGCGCTCGCTTTATGCAATCGGTTTCTGATCAGTTTATTTTCTGTTCAAGCGATGTATAAGAGATCACGTGGTTCTCATTAGATAGAACCATAAAATGCTTTAATAAAGCATGCTCGAAACTGAGTTATTCAATAAACGTAGGTAGCTCACACCACTACTCCGCGCAACACAACCGCATAAAACTTGCTGCATCCTTTGGGGGTTGCAAATATCAGTTTAAAACGATGCATTTCAGATACTGTATATTCAGTTTTTAGACTCAGGTATGACCTAAAACTGCAACAAACCACCGGAGGACGGCAGCAGCGTCCTCTTAGTAAACGGTGAGCATTCTGCGATCCCCATACTTCCTGCCAATCGTGCAATCAGTTAAAGCCTTTGTTCAGAAGTGGACGTCTTCTGGCTGATGATGAAAAATAGTAACTTACATACTAGCTACTAGCATCATAATCATATCATAGAAAACACTTATTTGATGAAACGTCTAGTTTTCATTTAAGTCCCATAGTCTGCTGTTCTTTTTCATAAATTTTGCTAACGGTTACGTACGAAAGCTTTTTCGATAGAAGTTATGCTATTTAAGGGGGCTTTATATACTTACATACATAACTACTCATTATTAAAAACCACACAAAATATAGATTACGGGCTAGTTTCCTAATTGGCGGCCTTATCCCTTATAGCGATATCTTCCAACTCCTCCGGGTACTGTTTAGTACTCGGTACTATACTTGCTATTGGCAGACATTAATATCACAAGACCATTTAGTTTTCAGAGGTTTTGACTTGTAGCATTAAATATATGATTAAATACTTTTAGTCAATAATTTATTGTTTTCATGATAACTTCATATTATCAGAACATAATGCGTAATTACGATACGCGGTAATAAAGCATTATCTAATCACACCATTCAACATTTAAAGTCACATAAATTTCTTCTTAAAATTATTCAAAATGCACTCAAAAATGATTTGATGTGTTTTCGCCACAAAATTTGGCGAAAACACTTTTATCTATCTCGTTTGAATCACGCATGAGACATATGACCACATGTTTGGAATTATCAGTTTTTCTGTGATAAAATTGTTGGTTATGTGATATGGTGACAAGCCAAGCCCTCGCGTATCTTGTCATGGTATTATTTATAAATAGGGCACATCCAAATCACGTCAGTACAGTCATAAAGTTCATAGCAGACCCCTGCCTTACCCTTTCAGGTAAGTTTGCCTTGTGTTATGTTTCGTTTGCTTGGCCTTCAACTATTACATTATATCTACCTATCTACCTACCTTAGCTGGTGTTCGTTGATAGTTTATATTAGGGGGTAAATAATTACAAGTGCGTGTCTAGTAGATTACGACCTAGCCAAATATTAGAAAAAAAAACGAAAGAAATTAAAATTAAAGTTTAAAAAAGTTCTGCATGAAACCTTTTTTGACCGATTCTCTATATCCTTAGAGAAGCCGTTCGGGCGGAACCGAGTTGGTCTGTTTATTTCATTATTTTAGCAACATTTTCCTCCAAAACTTAACTCCTACCATTGTTATTTGCTCCTACTTACTCATTCTCACAAGGATTAGTTTTAAGACCATTATCTTGTCATTTAATTTCCATTAGAAACAGTTAAGATTATTGCGCGATTAGGCTTTTACGTAAAGTATATAGACTATAGATAAATAACTTGGTTTATAATGTATTGTAGATTAGTTTCTGATAAAACTTAGACGATTTTAGCTTATGGATTTAGCTCTTAGAATTTCCACTAAGTGTGTTGTTAGTGTTGTATGTGACGTAATTTGTTTGATAATTTATCTATCTCATCTGTCTATAATACTTTGGATGCAGAGGTATATTTTTCGTATGAGTATATATTTTTCGCAGTCTGTTGTTAAGTTCTACTATTTGACTTTTGTTGTTTTACTGCAACCTCTTCACAATTTCGTCTACCTATAGCCGAGACGCGTTAAGAAAAGTTCTATCAGGTGCAAAATTATAGATAGGAAACGTATCTACTGCTTTTTTTTTCTATATTAACGGCTGGCTGAAAGTAACACTCTTACATTCAAAACACCAAGCAAGAGTGATCAGAATTTACGGTTTTTATTCAGCTTTTTAGATTGCTAGCTGTCTAGTTATTGCTTTAGATTGCTGTCAGATTGTTTCTTAGCGCAGCTCAGGTGTATATAATTGATCCAGTGAGCGAAGCGAACGAAAGTCTCCTTTTCTTTCATCTGTTGTCCTTATGTAACTACTCGCATAGAGGTCGTTATTTCAACCAAACTTTAGGAAACTTACTTACATACAGGGTAAGTAAGTACTTACTAAGATTTTACAAAAAAAAAAAAAAAAGGCGCCTTAACAATAGCAATATTTTTTCAACCCGTTTGATAATGCCACCGGGCGTTAATACAGCAAGGATTTTATCCGGGAGTCCAATGGGGAAGCCGAGTATCTATGACCCTGGCGGGGGTCCGAATGTAATAATGAGTGTCCATTTTGCACACTCTCCATGGGGGCCATGGAGGGGGTTCAAAATGTGGGTTCCAGTTCAGTGGTCCGTCAATCCGAACTGGCCAACAACTCAGCTAGCATCGCAAAGCGATCAGGGAACGAATAAAACTAAAAGTTTTGTATTCTTAACAAGTTTTATATTTCTCTGACAGGTATCACAGCCATGTCTCTCCCGTCCGTGACCATCAACGAAGTCTCCCAGGGCATCCAGGACGACACCACCAATCCCCCCTGCAAGAAGGTTCTAGAAGGCATGCTTAGCGACTACATGGACCTCCAATATGGAAAGGAAACTCCTTACACTACTGGCCAGCGGGTAGTTCCTGTCGGTGCCACTATTGAGGACGTAGATGGCGCTATCGCTGACAAGAGCACAAATCAAAAATTCAAAGCTTGTTTCGAGAAGATTTCTGAAACAGAGAAGAGTGGGGATAAGACCCCTCAATCGGCGAATGATGGAACCTGGGATCCCAAGCTCACGCCGATCTTGGTTCTGATTAGGCCTAACTATTAGTTTTTTGTAAGTCAAGATAGTCTAAGAGGGCGTTATCCCTAGTTCTCGCTATCTCGTTCAGAGTTTATCAATATTTTTTTAATAAGTAGCAGAAAGGAAATTGAAAAAAAAATGTCTTTGCTAACAACTTTAAAATATTATTGCCAATGATTTATAACAATTATCATGTTATTTTTTTTTTCTTTGGCTAAGGAACAGGAAAAAGAAACAAAAAAAATATTTTTCCGTCTCCTTCGCCAAAATAAAAAAAATAGTAACGTAACATTGGCATAAAAATAGTAATATTGGCAATGATATTCTAAAAATAATTTATAATATTTTTTGTTGTAATTTTAGCTCTTTTATTTAAGTTTAGATTGTATTTAGAATAGTAATTATGTACTTTTACTATTATTATACTTGTTTGTTTGAGCAATATATTATTATTATCAGCCAGAAGACGTCCACTGCTGAACATAGGCCTCCCCCTTAGAGCGCCACACCGACCGACAATGTGCCACTTGCATCCACCGGTTGCCCGCGACTTTCACAATGTCGTCGGTCCACCTCGGTCGGACGGTGTGTGTGTTGTTTTACATTGTTTGAGCAATACATAAATGAATTTCTAAAGATATTACAAACTTTTTTTAAATTTCTCTTTGTTATTTTTTTATAAAAATGTAAACGAGTAAAGTGCGAACGAGATAGCGAGAACTAGTGTTGCGCGAGTCTTAAGGTCTAATATTATTTAGGTACTTTTTATAAACTTTTGCCACTTCACACTACTTTTACTACTTTTTATTACTATTTAACCCGAAACAATATTCGGTTTCTGTAGAATAGCGGGTGAAACCGCGGGGCGCAGCTAATTGCGTGATAAATATTCGACGACGTTATCAATAGCTAAATAAAATATGTCTAGGAACAATGAGGAAGTTTATCTTTATCAACAATAAAATTTAATTTATTGCAAATAGGAATACTTATATAGATTTCGTTAAGCCCAGGGGCTTTTGGCTAAACATTATCTTTATGATGTTTCTATTTAGACATTTAACATTAGGAGAGGCAGTAACTTCGGCATAGTTAGCTGAAACCTCGTTCGGAACTCAGGTAAGGTATTTTTTTACCCCACTTGTAATTTATTTTCGGGAGTTTTGGCGGGAACGTGGAGAAGTCATATCGCGAAATTGTATTATTTTCCAAAAGTTATGTTATGTCGAGTGTTAATGTGTAAAAATGGTAGACTTTTATTCAGTAAAGTGTTCGTGAGCGTTTACGAGTGTTGGTAAATAGTATAATATTGTGAAACGTGACTCTTCGTGTTGTTCCCAATACTCCATAGAAACCTCTAGTAAAGTCTCCACCAGTTTACTGGGGCACGACGTGGACTTGACCGTGACTTTCTTTGCTTGACTTAGACCACGACTAAGACTTATTTTAATTTTGAAATATTTGACTTCACTTGAAATATTACAATACTTGCCACTGGCTAAATACACGACGTGTGGAGCCAATAAGAGGGGAAAAAACCGGCATTGCTTACATAGCAAATATTTGTTAATTGTAAATTTAGAGTCAGTACACACTAAGCTGTTTTTTTTTAAATTTATAAACAGCTATCAACGTGTCCGGTCGAAGCATCTCGTGACAAAAATGCTGGCCTCTACCTTGCTCAAAGAATCATTTGATTAGATCAATTCAACGGCAATTCGGCTAGCATTTTAGACACGAGGTTGGTAGCGGTTTATTAGATTAGTGTTAGCTTTGCCCTTGTATATTTTAGTTCTTTATTTTGGGTTGGTGTAGGTCTTTTTTTATGATGTTGGCCTCTACCGGGCCCTACAGCCTTACCGAACTTAGGCGAACACTAATGGCGTTGGGCCCTAGCGCGTGGGCGACTAACACAAGGGCACCGCTGCAGTACGATCTTAGGCTTGGGCCCTCACCCGGTAAAGGGGCATCACCGGTAAAGGGGCATTAGGGGACTGAGTCACCCTCGTCCGTGGGAAGGCACCCTTATCTTTTTGTGATACCCCACACGTGGTCCCCGGGTGGTGCTAAACAGGTGGCAACACACTGGTGGTAGGCTTCGGCCGGGGCTAGTGACCACCCACCGGATAAAGTCATGCCGCCAAGCGGCCTAGCCGTGTTCCGGCATGTTGTCTGGTGACACCGTTCGGGAAAACGGGTCGGAATAGTTGCTCCACTGCTGCAAGACCGACCTGACTTACGCCATAATGCTGCATCGGGTAGCTAGTCGCGGAGGGTAGCGGGATCCGAGGCACGGTGCACCGCTGGCCGACCGCAGTCAGTAGGGGGCCCAAGTAGTGTGCTAGCCACTCACGAAAGGCTGCCCCGCCAACTAGCGAAAAATCCCGGGATGCGCCATCGTGCCGGTCGGCGACCGGATGAAAGGGCCCGATGGACATCCCCGGGGGGGCTCGGGCGTCCCCGCAGTCTCCAGACTAGTTCCCCAATGGTGTAGCGTAGCGGCGTATGTCTACTGGTCAGCAGCATGATGCCTCATTCCACTGCCGTTTTCCCACCGAATCGCCCGACTAAAAACATTAATGAACAAGTACAACAAAAGGAAAAAGGTTATACAGCGGCTGCACGCCCTTTCACTTAAAGTGCACCTCTCAAATATTCGAGGTCTGCACTCAAATATCGTGCCAGTCCACCACCATCTTGAGACTGAAAAACCTTCGCTCTTGTTCCTGACTGAGACGCAGATTAGTAGTCCGTCCGACGTGGCTTACCTATCGTACCCAGGTTACTCCCTAGAGCACAATTTCAAGCCTCGTGCTGGAGTGTGCCTGTTCGCCCGGGACGACCTCTGCTGTCGGCGTCTCCGTCACTTCGAAGACCCCAGATTCTCGGTGCTGTGGGTGCTGGTGGACACAGGAATAGAGAAGATTCTTTATGCCTGTGTCTATCGGTCACACAGCGGAGATCAGGAGACGACCAGGCTCGCCGATTATCTGAGTGAGGTGGCGGATGCGGCTCAACTAAAGTACCCCACAGCCCAATTAGTGTTACTGGGGGATTTTAATGGCCACCATAAGGAGTGGCTATACCCATACCGGGACACCGACCATGCTGGGTTAGAGACGCGAAAGCTTGCTCTAGCGTTAGATCTCACCCAGCTGGTCCAGGGTGCTACAAGGGTGCCTGACGTTGAAACGCATACACCTTATTGCTTGGACCTTCTGCTGACAACTGATCCAGACCGCTACTCAGTGTCAGTTTCTTCACCATTGGGTAGCTCCGACCATTGTCTGGTGAAATCTGTGTCTGTCTACTCCCCGCCCGATCGCAACCCCAGGGGCAACAGGCGGGTATGGCGATACAAGTCAGCAGATTGGGATGAGATGCGTAGTTTCTTCGCGTCTTATCCTTGGCAGTCTGTGTGCTTCTCATCTGGCGATCCCTCGACTTGCGCGGATGCTGTGACTGATGTGTTACGTACGGCTATGGAATATTTTATTCCCTACGCCGAAGTACCATTGGCCGGCAAAGCTCGTCCTTGGTTTGGACCTCAATGTTTTCATGCTGAAGCACTGAAACATGAGGCATATCTAACCTGGGTCGAGGCTCGAAACCGTAAGGCGAGGGATATGCGTCAGAAGAAGAAAGCGTTTAACAGGGCTGCCAAGTCATGTAAAAAGGTTCTTCAGAGGGCTCGCTTTGACCACATTAGCCGAATAGGGAAGAAACTGGCTTCGTACCCTGCGGGTAGTAAAGCGTTTTGGTCCCTAGCTAAATCAGTCGAGGCGAACTTCTGTCGCCCCTCACTTCCTCCACTATTGAAACCTGACGGGACGCTGGCTCATGCCGCTGCGGAGAAGGCAAACTTGTTTGTTTCTCAGTTTGCGGAATCTTCACGTCTAGATGCTGGTAGCGCGATTCCTCTAACATCTTCTGGCAATACGACATTTATGTCTGATATTCGCATTCGCCAAATAGAGGTTCGTAAGACGCTACGCAATCTGGACGTGAATAAGGCCAGTGGCCCGGATGGTATTCCAGCTATAGTACTGAGGACCTGTGCACCTGAGCTGTCTCCTGTACTGACACGCCTCTTCCGCCTCTCTTTAAGGACTGGTCAAGTGCCGAAATCTTGGAAGCTTGCTAACGTGCAACCTGTGCCTAAAAAAGGTAGTCGCGCCGACCCTGTCAACTACAGGCCAATCTCGGTCACGTCCATACTCTGCAAGACTATGGAACGTGTCCTCAACAACAGGCTCCTGGCATACCTAGAATCTAATGACCTCCTCAGTGACCGTCAATACGGGTTTCGCCGAAACCGGTCAACTGGGGATCTTCTAGCGTATGCCATTCACATCTGGAGTGAGGCTGTCGAGAGACACGGGGAAGCGCTCGCCGTTTCCCTCGATATCTCGAAAGCCTTCGACAGGGTTTGGCACGACGGCCTTATTAGCAAGCTTTCCTCCTACGGCTTGTCCACCGGCTTCATTGCTTGGATATCAGACTTTCTGAAGGATCGGTCGATTCGAGTGGTCGTCGATGGCTGCTCGTCCGACGAAAAGGCAATCAATGCCGGTGTTCCTCAGGGGTCGGTGCTTTCTGCGACGCTCTTCCTGCTGCACATTAACGATCTGCTTAGGCCCGGTACCTTTGGGTACGCAGACGACAGCACTGTTGTAGAAAGCTACATATCCAATGCACGAGCCAGTGGACCTGAAATCCAGTCTTTAAGAGTGGCCATGGTCGAGCGCTTGAACTTGTCCCTTAAGGCAGTCTCGGACTGGGGCGATGCCAACCTGGTCAAGTTCAATGCAGCTAAGACCCAGGCGTGTCTGTTCTCCGCTAAAAGGAAGCCATTCGATCTGGCTCCTTCCTTTCAAAACGGAATCGTGCCTATAACCGACCATATTGATCTCTTGGGCGTTACTCTGACTCCGACCCTCAACTTTGGCTGTTATATTGAGTCAAAGGCTCAATTAGCTGCCAAAAAGCTGGGTATCCTCTCGAAGGTGCGTCGGTATTTCACGCCGGAACAGTTGCTTTTATTATACCAAGCGCAAGTTAGGTCGTGCATGGAATACTGCTCGCACCTTTGGGATGGATCGGCTAAGTACCAGCTTGAGACGTTGGAGTCAATCGAGAAGCGTGCCAAGAGAATCATTGGCGATGACTCCCTGGCGCGGACCAAGCTTCAAAGTCTTGGTCATCGGCGAAAGGTAGCTAGCCTCTCGGTATTTTATAGGATACATTTCGGGGAGTGTGCTTCGGATTTACATGATCTAATTCCTCCCTGCCCATTCTTCTATCGGACAGCCAGGAGCTCAAAAAAGCGACACCGTTTCATGGTAGATATACCAAAAACTCGTACGAAACGGTTTGATTCCACTTTCTTTATTCGAACTGCTGAACAGTGGAATGCGCTGCCCGAGTGGGTTTTTCCTGATAATTATAATCTGGGTGTCTTCAAGTCGCGAGTGAATCGGTTTCTTCTAGGCAAGCGTGCTCCATCGTAGGCTGCATCCTCGTTTACCATCAGGCGTGATGGCAGTCAAACGCAAGCCTATAAATAATAAAAAAAAAAAAAAAAAAAAAAAAAAAACAGATTTGCCCTGGCACCCCAGAATGGATGTGCCTTTGGTAAACGACGCCTATACTAAATACTGTATACTTCCTGTTGCCGGGTACTGTCGGATCGGGGATAAGTAGTTTAGATAGTTTTGTTTGTATATACTTCGTTTAGATAATTAATGCGAGTGCTTTTGTGTTTTATAACAATTTTTTATTAAAATAAATTGTATATTGTATATCTATAATGTAACGCCTGAATTAATAAAATACCCTAATCTTTTTTTTTTCTAGACAACATGAAATTTCTGATCCTCGCTCTTTTCGTGGCTGTGGCTAGCGCCTCTCCTCTTGAAGACGACAGCGGCCCCGTAGAGCTGATCGTCAACGGAGTGCCCGAAGGCCAGGCCATAGACTTGAGCGATATTGTTGACATCAAGGTCAAGGAACACGAAAATGGACAGGTTATTGCTGCGACCAACTTGCTGCACCCTTACACAGCTGAGGGCATTGCTGAGGCCGCCTCCGTTGCTGCCATGAACCCTGAGCCCGAAGCATCTGCAGTCGAAGTTATTGTCCCCGAGCCCGTTGTCTTGCCTTCTCCAGTGGCCCCTGAAGTCGTTATGCCCGCTCCTGAACCCGTTGTCTTGCCTTCTCCCGTTGCTCCTGAAGTGGTCCCTGAGCCTGTGGTTCTCCCCAGCCCAGTGGCTCCTGAAGTTGTCATGCCCGCTCCTGAACCAGTGGTTTTGCCTTCCCCCGTTGCCCCCGAAGTCGTCGAGCCTGTTCCCGCTTCCCTGCCCAACGGTGAGATCTTTAACGACGGAACTGTCTCCGTAGCCGTGAACACACCTCAGGAAGCCGGAGTCATCTCTTCCATTCAGTCCTGGTTCAGCATGGTGCTGAATTACTTCAGCGATGGAGCCCAGACCACCCAGCAGATCGTTTAAAGTTGCAATCAATTACAAGTACGGATTACGAGTAATTTAAGATCTTCATTTGTGACACAACACTATCTATTAACGAGACTTTTTAGCAAAATAAAATATGAGTGTTTAACTTAATTGACCCATTGTTTTACAATGCTACCAACTTCTATAATTATAACATTAGCTGATACCTACGAGTTCGTACGGGGTAAAGGGCCCTGATTTTGCAAGCTAATTGAAGAAATTTATTGAATCAATAACACTAATATTATAAATGCGAAAGTTTGTGTGTAAGTAGATAAGTATGTAAGTTTGTAAGTGTGTTTGTTCCCGTTCAACTCTGTAACGCCTAAACGGATTTGGATGAAATTTGTTATGGAGGAAGCTTATTCCCTGGTATAACACATAGGCTACTTTTTATCTTGAAAATGTTTACCGTTCCTGTACAGTAGCGGATGAAACCGCGGGGCCCAGATAGTAATAAATAAATTGAATTCAAGTGAGGTGATACGCTAAGTAATTTAAGCATTTTTCTTGCCCATTACTGCAGAGAAATGACGAAACATCAAATTGTAAGAATAAAGAACTGCAGCCAAATGTAATAGTCTAATCACAGAATTCTCCTTATAAATTATGTCTTTGAGTCTAATCATCCTTACCTGACAAAAAAGGTAAACAAACAAAACTAAAATCCATAGACCTATAGAGGAGTGTAACCGCAAAATACGATCAGATTATTTTGTGTTGTTTTCGTATTTATACAAAATATAGTGTAACTATGATGAATTTCGTTGATATCCGTGTGTAAATAGTTGCATTCATGTTTTTATGTAACCAGGGACTATAGTGCGTGTCTAGGTTGTGTGATTTCTATGAGAAAACGGAGATTTTGTGAGAAAGAGAAGTTTGTTTACCTTTTTTGTCAGGTAAGGATGAACAGACTTTACTATCTCTCTATCTTTACTCTACTCCTATGCTACTTGATAAGGAAGGTATTGAATATTTGAAATAGTACCAACTCTATGGTACGTAGGTACTAAGCACAGTTGAAGAATTTACTTTTCTCGACGCGCTGCTGCTTCTCACACCACCGCTTATATGCGATGTGACGAAGCCAATAAGAAAAAAAAAAATTACGTAACACCAATCTACACATAGAACGGAATGTTCGAATCGCCATCTCTAGTCTTCTCTAGATATAGGTGCGAGTATATGTCGATGGGCACGTCAGTAACTTCCAGTGCAAGAACCAGACTTAGTAACTACCGCCTGAGCTAAAGCACCGCCAGCTGTGGTTATTTCATTATATGTTTATAGTTTAAGTGGCAGGCAACGTTATAAAGTATTAAAGCGTGGAAAGCGGAGAGGACTTTGGCACATTCTCGAGCGACTTCGGCTGGTAACTTTAGGCAAGTTGAGTTACTTAGGTCGTTAGGATGGACTTGGCGTGAACGACTAAACTTGAATGATTGTAGGCCGACTATTATAAGTTTTACTGCCGCTCGGATGGATACGTGGGCTTGATTTATTGGACAGTTTGAAGCAATGTTTATTGCTACTAACGTAATGTTATGCGGTGAATGAGAATTGTTAAATAGTTATTGTTTTGATTAGATATTTTTTCTTATATATTTTTTGTAAGTTGTTATAGGAGTACCTAACAACAGAAGAGAAAAAAAATATCTTTCTCTTTTCTGTGGGAGCAACAGATATTACCAGCTAATTAGGCTATCTCTTTGGAAATTCTAAAAAATAATAATTAAACATTCTTTTTTTTTTTAGAATTTGAATTTTAATTATTGAAATCACTGAGTGGTAAACATTTAGTTATCTTCCAGACTACGTTCTCGGCCAGAGATATCACTTGCACACATTTTTGAAGATTGAGCAATTGATTTGGAATTTTAAAAAAAAGTTTGTTATTTTTAGAATATTGCCAACGTTTAATAGCAATTTTCACGTTATTATTTTTATTTTGGGGAAGGAGATTCATGAAAAATTTGTTTTTTTTTTCTTTTTCGCCAAATATCGTCGTTTTTATCTTCAAAAATATTCAACCAGTGCGAAAGAGATACCTAGACTAATTAGGGAAGCGAGCTCTCAGCCTAAATTAGAGTATCTATATGTGATAGTCGTGAGTAACTACGTCAACTCAATTCATTCATTAATAGCAAACTTTTACTGACACTGAGGTGTATCAAAATTGATACAATACTAATTCATGTTTTCTTCTATAGATCGACAACAAATACAGTGGCTAAAAAGCGCTTGTTGGCTCGCACAATAAATGTAGGCGTCGTTGTGGGCAGCAGCATTCCAACATGTTTGGATGTTGCGCCTTTTCAGAAAATGGCAGATATTTTGATTTGTTATGAAAATGTGATATGAACGCTCGTGGTAAAGATTAACACAAATAGATTTTTTCGGTCACTGTTAAGAGCTCTAAATATTGAAGTTAGCCAATTTTACTCCAAGGAATCATTAATTTATTTTTAGAAATAACTGCATTCAAAGATCTTTTAAAAGTCAATTGCCAGAGCCGGGAATAGGTCTGATAGGTGTAAATAAACTCAATTAGTTTTTTTCGCTAAGGATTTCCTGGTCTTCCTCAAATTGTAGATGCTATATTTATTAGAGAGATTTGTCCCTTATGATTAAAAATTCATAAAAATACGGAATGTTTATTTGCTACATTTAGCGGGTTCGATTCTCTGGTAAGTGACTTAAAAATAAATCTTTGAATGCAGCTATTTTTATTTCTCAAAATACAGAAATATTTTCTTTGAGTAAAATTTGCTAACTTCAATAAGGCACTTTCACTGTGGGTGGTATTGGCTTGGTCAATCTTTATACAATAATATGTTATAATGTTTGGAACATCATTAATGTCAACATTAATGATGTTTCAAACATAAAGAAAATGTTGAAAATCCCCTCTGAAATTTAGTTTCTTTGAAAATATTGAATAAACGAGCGAGACAGGTCTGTAATCGGTTTACCTACTGATCTGTACAAATTCTGAAATGGTTAGCATCGTATCTTTGATGCCTCTTTTTTTATAGATACCAATAGACAAACGATTGTCATAGATCGCTCGCCATCATATGACTCGTCTGTCATATATGGGTCAAAGTAGCGTAAACACATTCGATGCAAAATCATTGCTTTATTTATCTGCTCCAAAACTGACCAATGGAAATTATTATAGAGCTCAAGCTAAGCTATTGTTAGTTGTCGCCATGGCTAGCTTTCCCTGTTCTGACTATAGCTTATACATTGTGTATTGCAGTACATAATCTCTAATACTATCAGCTTTTAGACGTCCACTGACCTACCAATTGGTTGCCATAATCACGACGCTTGGCAGGCGATAGGAGACCGCAGAATGTTCGCCATTTTATAAGAGGACGCTGCTGCCTGTCCTCTGGTGATATATATCGTCATCATATAATCTCTAGATGATTCTAATTTATGACGCGATCTCATTGGTGTTTTTCTTTTGTGATAAGCAATATTACGATAGTCATGCTAAAACTATCATATTTTCACATTTGTAAGTTCTTGTAGATAAAGAGAACATTTCGAAAAACTGTATAGTATGTTGTATCTGTCTATCATTGTATCGGAAACATTTTAGAGAAATGATTTTTGATAACTTAAAATACGATGGCCCAATCACACTTCGAGGGTAGGCCGATATTCTAGCAGTGGGATGTTAAAAGGCTGATGCAGAATAATACGATGTGCACACTAAAGAGTCGAGACGGAGGCGCGCGTACAGCCGGCGTGGAAACCCATCTGTATAAACCGGGAGGTTTATAATAGGTTCAAAATTGTACCTCATTTTTTTCTCTTATGTTTGGCTATGTTCGGCCACCGCAGATCCGTCACGGTCCCGCCTCTCTCGTGTGGTCCATGACGACAAGGTGCCAACCTCCGTCCCAGTTAAAGTTTGGGCCTCTGGAGCTTTCGATGACAAAAAATCTGGAAATTAATTTTGTTATAAAGACAATATTAAAAAAAATCTAATATTTCATTATAAAAAAATATTATTCAACGACAGAAAACGAAAGTTAATTGCCTCCTCTTAACAAACGCCATCAAAAGCTCAATAGATCGGCTACTGGCCCACTACACCACTATAAGCCCGCGGGTCACCAGCATATTATATTATGGCAGTTTTAATACTTTTTTAAGAATCACAAAGTACTAGGTGTCACGCGAGCTCGTCTGTCACGCGACAGGAACATGCTAGTGGTAATGTGGTCGATTAGACCGCAGTGCTAGGTCACTGCTCACTGTTTGCTGGTCACCGGGTTCGGTGCGAAGTTAGCTCCAGTAACTTTTATTAACGGAATGATTGCCGTAGAAAGACTTCCAGATAAAAGCTCCTAAGCGTTTTGAATCTACGTTTCTAATTCGTACAGTGAAGGAGTGGAACAAACTACCGGCCTGCATGTCCGTTGAGAGATTCAATGTAGGACTTTTTAAGGTTTGAGTGAATAGGTATCATCTAGGTTTGCGTGATACATATTCAAACACGTCGTCGCTTACCAACAGGCGAGTTGGTTGTCAAATGCGGACTATCAAGCAGTAAAAAAAATCTTAACCAGATTTACTCAAAAAAAATTAAAACCTGTTTTCCTTAGCAATAGGTACTCATAAAAAACAATTGCACTTCGTCACCGCTAATCAAATTTTGACTAGCGCGCCCACGGTTTCTCCCGCGTGGAAAAATCCTCCGGAATCGTAAATTTTCCCAGGACAAAAATTATAATCACTATCTGATCCTGAAACTATATCCATACAAAAATTCAGCTCTATTCGTTCCTCTATTGCTGCGTGAAAGAGGAACAAACGAACTAACAAACAAATAAACCAACATACATACTTTTTCGCATTTATAATATTAGTAATTTTAGTTTTAAAATGTAAAACTGCATGCTTCAAAATAAAGAGAATATTTTGAAAATAAATAATTTCAATGAAATGATAGCTTTCGTAGGCATCGCACGTGACGTGTAGCAGTGACGTAGTGCGTAGCTCTGCAGCTACGACGCTCGTAGACAAAGCGCAGTACTAAAACTGCCTGACGTCGTAGGCTCTTGTATTTCCTTTTCAGGCGTGACATTTCAATTATTGCCTCCAAGCTTTACGAGCCCATTTTTTAACCGAGTAATGCGGGGAAATGATCCCTCAAAGCTTTTATGTTTTTAATTTCCTTTTCGAAACAGAGATTTTTTCGTGAATGGTTATTTACTACACCAGAAGATTTATTATCATACTCGTTAAAATAACGGTGCTTAATTCCGTCGTCGGTGTTTATTCCTAATAGCTCGGTTACAAGGTAAAGAATCAATAGTAACTTTTAATCGAGTTTGTGACCTAGAAAACGTAATCGCGTTTTCTTCAGGGAACCGTTGACCGCATCGTATTCGATCGAGTTAACTTTTTACTTTCGTACGCGGCGTGGGCTTGGGATCGATTGTCGTGCGGCCGCCGCGGCTGCAGGCAGCGGTACGACAATTATTGTGGAGCCTGAAACGCGAATTTAGGGCAACGAAACGCGGCGGCGCGACACGGCGCAGAGCGGGCCGCCCGGGCGCGGAAGAGTTGCCATGTTACGGATATCCTTCCTCGATTTCGGGAAAAAAAACATTTTGATTAAAATGCGATAAAAGTAACTTATAAAATCTATGAGCGTCTCTGTGTATAGTTTTTTTCATATATTATTGGCTCATTTTCTAGATACTCAATTTGGCAGTAAATAAATGTTAATAGTATTTTTTTTCGAAAAACAAATCCCAATTTCTTGGTATTTTCCTGTAAAACGTCTCATCTCGTTTTTTTCAACACGAGGTAATCCAAAATTCGAATTCAAATTTTCAAATGCAGGTTTCAGATAAGAAAAAAAACTAGGGTATATGGATTCATGGAATATGTGATTATTACAATCAAATAGAACGATGAGTAAATAGTTACAATTGTTGTTTTTAACATTGACTAAATATTGAAAAATAGGTTGTTTTTGTATGCATTTTAATATTATATTATCTTGCTTTATATATTCCAAAGAAGTAAAATCCTGACAAAAACAAAAATGGGGTAATTTGAGAAGTAAGAAGTGGGAACAGTGGGGTGAGGGCGGGTGGCGGCGGGCCAGTCCGCGACGCGCCCCGCGCTGGCCGCCCGTGTCCGCGCCAGGCGTCCAACGCCGCCCGCGCCCGTCACGCTCAAGCCACGCTCCAGCCGCCCGCGCCTCTCTCCGCCCCGCCGCGGACACGCCGCGACCCGTGCTACCGTGGTACCCGTGCCCGCGCACTACCGCGCTAACATGATACCAGTACTTTGTAACCGTGACTACAGGTGAGCACTTTTTCGTGAAACTTTACAGTTTTAATGTGAAATCGATTGAACTTTGGCGGCGTCCCGAGATCGATATACCGCCGGTGAGTCGTTGTTGTTACATTATTTATGAGCGATATTTGGACAGAGAATCCCTAATAATAGATTTGAGATGAATTTTTGATGTGAAAGGGAAACGTGACTTTGTATTGTTGAATTTAATGATACCTTGTATTTTTTGGTTATTTGAAATTCATATTCATATTGATAGAGATAGAGGAGAATTGAAGTGACCTGACCTACTTCAATAGATCTTCGATAATTTCTAGACATAGCACAAATCTAGGACCAGCTTGGCTCCTGATCACGCGCTCTATAGCCTTTGTATTCGAAAGGTCAGAGAGTCACATAGACTGCCCGACCCAAACTTTGACCAGCTAATTGTACAAGTTACTATTAAAGAACATTAAGCGATAAACTTTGTGTAATTTGACCGTTAAGTTAGGAGCAAAGAACTAAATACAAAAGAAAAACTTTAACTGTCTTCTGTAAAGAACAATCGGATGAGTTATTCTTTTATGGAAAAACGAGAGAAAGCACATATGTTTCACGAATAAAATTACTTCGAGGTAGCTTGCAGAGTTCCGTCAAAGGGAGCTTGGCTTTTTGAAATGGTATTTTTCAGTGCAGTAATGCAGTTGTTTTATTCGTATTTCCATATGCTATCGTTCTGCAGGCACAAAATGATCACACAATATGATCACAAAATGCATTTTGTTTCTACGTACGTGCTCATGCCCAATCCTCATATCACTAGGATCCCCTGTGTCGGGGAACCACGGAACACACACGCAAAGACTTAGATAACTCACACGAAACCAAGAGTAGATATATAAAATCATCGCGCTTACATCTGCCCTGCCGGGAATCGAACCTGAGAACTTTTGCTAATGAGGTAGTCGTTTTAGCAACTAAGCCAGGAGCGTCGTCGTAATTTTTTCCATTGCAGAAATATTTTCAACTCGTGTTTGGCGAACGTCTAGATATGATGAAAACAGCCAGCTTTATGCTTTGTTCCGGAATTGAAAAGCGGACTGCAAAATGCGGTGTAGTTTTCAACAAAAGACTTTTTGAATAACCTTCCGAAGTTTTCGTTTGATTCTCACATTATAAACACTATCTCTCGTGTCTATAATGTGAGAAGTAAAAGTCCTTAAAAAATATATACGACCCTCATGTGTCAGGATATTTCAGGATATTGAATATGTAATGTAATATTTTTAAGCTTTTATTACATTTTTTTATGATTGAGTTGCCATCCCGTTTAGGACATAATATAACAGCAATACTTTTAACATAAAAGATAATTATAATCTGATTTTTATGATGAACTGTAAATGAAATGAAATGAAAATGTATTTATTGTAGCAAACCTGGAGCCTTATCATGTAACTCTGGTGGCGATCGTCTTCGTTCGCTATCCCGCTCGCTCACATGGTGCGAGTGAGTTGGCGCGAGTGGAATGGCACGCGATATCCATCGCCACCAGAGTTTATTTATTTTATTTTTATTTTATTTATTAATAGACCAACAGCACAAAATCATAATATAAAAATAATCTTAAACAAACATATAGTACAGCCAATAAAAGGTCTAAACATATTACTTAAGTAGGTAGAAACAAATCGTATTATTATTATGTGTATATATAGGTACTATGAAGAAATAAACTAAATGATATTTTACAAATAATATAAGTATATATATATGAAATAAAAAATAATTATATAAACATTAACACAGAAAAATACATGCGCAGTTTAAGAATTAGTGGAAAACAATGAATTATATCATATTAGAATAGAATTATAGCCTGTTTATGTATTTATATGAACTTATCCATAAATATATTTATATTCTTATGCAATAGTATATATATATGAAATAAAAATAATTATATAATAAAATATATATATATATAAACATTAACACAGAAAGATACATGCGCAGTTTAAGAATTAGCGGAATACAATGAATTATATCGTATTAGAATAGAATTATAGCCTGTTTATGTACTTATATGACCTTATCCATAAATATATATATATTCTTATGCAATTTAGTGGGTACACAAAAATGATCAAAATGATCAAACATGCTTCTGCAAACACACACGACGTCAAATACCTGTGGTTCAAATTATCTATACCAATATTATAAAGAGGAAAGATTTGATTGTTTGTTTGTTTGATTGTTTGTTTGTTTGCATTGAATAGGCTTCGAAAATACTGAACCGGTTTGAAAAATTCTTTCGCTGATGGGAAGCTACACTATCCCCGGGTGACATAGGCTATATTCGATTTTCAAAAAAATTAGGGATCCTTACTAAAACTCCACTAATGTAAATCAAGTTGAAAAAAAAATACCTAAAATATTATTTACATCGCGTGTGCTGCGAAAACTATTGATGATGATAGAATTATAATTTTTATTTTTTGTTAAATACCCGTGCGATTCCGGGTTGGGCTGCTAGTGATTAATAAGTTACATGATAAGGCCCATGGTCCTTAAGATGTTACAGAGAATAGCGCCTCACGTTTGGACGTTGCAAGTACGTCATACAATATTAGTAGGTTAATAAATGTAATTATAACAATGACATGTTTGGTTCAATTATAGCATGCCTGCTTTAAGAGCAGGTTATTCCTAGCAGGACAGATATTCGAATGATGAATTTATAAATACAATTATTATTTATTTATATAGATGCACAAAACATTGTTTTTTTTTTGTTAGACGAACCCTGTGCCCCACACTAGGATGAGTCCTGTGTCGTGGGATCCAGTGCCTTCCACTCACAAAATAGAAAAGTTATATTAGTAGACTTAGGCAGCAGGCTGCCCAGTGGTGAAACCTTTACCAATGCGCCGCCTGCACCAGGTCGAAATGTCATAAACTTACTAGGGCATATAAAACAAAACAAAATATTATATATAGAGGATAAACAATTACGATACTAAACAAGAATCTCAAGTTCAAACAGGATTTACTTATTTTACTATGAAAACTGACGTGGTTTTGATACATTTTGTTTTAATAAAAGGATTTACTTATATGTGTAGTGTCTAAATTGTCTATAGAGTTGCACCAAACTGGTTAAAAGTATCAGATAAATCAACGGACCCCAAAATACAGGCTCAGCCTAGTTTGTGGCCTACTGGTAAATCGTTGTAATATTTATTTATTTTTTGGTAATAAAAACTATTATTAAATATAGCTATTTTCGTAAATATTCCACTAGAATAATAACTAATCATGTCATAAATATTAGGAAACCTAGATAATAATTACTTAATTCACCTACGCGTACATAGTACCTAACTAAGACAATGTTCACAATGAGAGTCACTACAAACTGCTATGCAGAATTGACAGAATGACAGAATGAGAAAAATGCTATTTAATTATGGAGAAAAAATAACTTTTCTGGGTCTAGGTGTAAGTTGTAGATGTCTTTGGGCATTCCCAACACAGGGAATCCTAGTGAGGACTATGAGTCTGATGCGTCAATGAACTCTTGCTCTGCTACTGAGATCTCTGCGGATGTGTGCTGGTGTGTCTTTAGTGTGAGGTTTGACAACTTGGAAAATCTTTATTAAGGTAAGGCTTACTAAAAGTGTTTTTTTACGAGCTAGTCGCTCACCTGATGTTAAGCGCCACGCTTGCCCATGACAGTTCATTGCCGCCCAGAGTTTTGAACTTTAACAGCTCGAAACCATGCGCGGCAATGCACTGCGCTCGTCACCCTGAGATATTAGATCTTAAATCTCTTTTTGCCTAGGGATTTCGCTGGAAACATTGTCCTTCAAACCGGACACAATAATGCTTGCACACTACTGCTTGGCTGCTTGTACGCTATATGGTAATTATATTCGACTTCCTTCTAATCAACTAATTTTAGTGCGCTGACCTGAGATCCGCGACCCTTTAACTTAACAACCCCTAAACCAATTTTGTTCATATTCAAACTTTAACATTATATTGACATGACCTAGTTGCCTACAAAATTTGATAAAGATCGGATAAACAGTTCGCAAGTTATCGTTGAAATAAACATACAGACTCAAACAAACACCAACTTCACGAAAATTTTGACAGACCTTCGCTTAAGTAAAATACTTCACTTCCCCACCCCCAAGAAGGAAGGTAATGTTTTTGGTGTTTATGTAAGTATTTGAGTGTGATGTATTGATGTATGTGTGCTCCTATAGGAATACTTTCTGTAGCCTCGGCTTGACCGATTTTGACGCGTGAGGTATCGTTGGATTCCCCTTTATGTCCGCAGGCAACATATATTTCGCAGTCGGGTTTTTTTTTTTTAATACTGTTACTTGTTTAATTAAATCTCTTCTAGTAAAATATGAATGATTCCCATAACACCAGTAAAAATAGCACTGCTTGATTAAATTAGGTAATCACGCAATGAATGCGCCGAAGTTAATTTTTGAGGTTTATAACTGCCGTGAAACGGGACCTTTCCAAATTACCTCAAAGTTTGGAGTCCTAAACAAAGGTGCTCTTTATTTTTGTTACGGCGTCATTTGAATATTTTAATTGTGGAAAATTTAAACAATTAGTTTTGTTTACTGCGACACAGTTTAACTTACAATGTTAAACTCGAAACTTAGATTTCAACAACATTGTGGATGTAGATGTTTACGCAATTCCGCGGCATAAAAATGAATATTTAATGGCTCGCTTTTTAACAACATTAAGCATTTGATAAAAAAATATACTGAGTGGAAATAAAAATAAATTAACATTCAGCAGGACTAGCACGCGCTCCGGGATAATAGTATGGAGGACCCGGATATAATACATGACATAAATATAAAATTGTGTTTTGTATAACTTGCTGACGTAGAATCAATATTAAATTAAATTAAACTGTCTGGAGGTACGGAACATAGAAAAAACATGCTTGTGGCATAATACTATCGCCGCCGAAGACTCGCTGCCGTGCTTACGATCGTCATCTGAAATAGACTGTAACGGAGAACAAAAAAGAGACGATATTTCAAAATGTAAAATTTGAGTCTTTTCCGGATACGCACTATATTTAACTGACTTAAATGTTTTTGTTCTTTCATCTCATCTCATCATCAGCCAGAAGGCGTTTAGTTCTGAACAAAATTCTCCCCCTTTAGCTTTTCGCGGACGCATATTGCCTGTTTTCACACGACGATAATTATGGTCGCGGGTCGAATCCGTGCACAGAGTTCGGGCCAGCTCTAACACCGTCTAGCAGGGCTGGCATGCGCACCGCGACAAAACCTTTTTGTCATGCAAGAACAGGAAATCGCGACGATTATGTTTGTATACTTTTGTCTCATTTTGCACGACATCACGAGTAAAGAAGATTTTGTCGCATGCTAGCCTACTGGAAATGATTGCGGCCGGTTAGACTGCGCTTTCTATCGGGAATTGCTGCGAGAGGCACCAGTATCAGTGCCTCTGGGAAAATACTATAGATCTCAACACTAACATCAAATTTAAAATAGTATTTTTTTTTGGTGAATTTTTTAGTTGAATTTAAATGAACGTTTATTATAAATTATTTGAATTTTGCTTTTGACTTAATGTAATGTATGAATTGTTTATTGTTGTTGTCAAATGTTTAATGTTCTTTTTTATATTTTTTTAATTTTAATTTTAAATTAACTTGTATAGAGCAAGTAATACAAGCCTTAACCTGAAATAAATAAATTTTAATTTAAGCCATTATCATTCCACGCTCGGCGGCTACCTGAAATAAATAAATTTTAATTTAAGCCATTATCATTCCACGCTCGGCGGCTACCTGAAATAAATAAATTTTAATTTAAGCCTTTATCATTCCACGGTCGGCGGCTAAAGGATCGCAGAACTCTCATCACTACATAAAAACCTTATTTGTATTAGTGTCGGCTATCGATTAATATAGGTTTTATGAGTGGCCACTATTTTGAAGAAAAAACAAGATGGCGAACAGCAGGTATGCCACAGTTCATACTAAAATATTCAAGGACCTTATCTTGTTCACAAAATTGCTCAAAAACCCCTGGATACGTCGCACTCTATCGGTAATAAAATAAGCAATGGTTCATGGGGAAATTGGATGGTTATGGAAATTGGCTAGGTTTATTCCCTGGGACTTGTTTGCCGAATGCGGCGGTAGTCATTTAACTTCCTTATTCCGCAGAGGCCGTGTGAATAAACAATTTTTGATTTCTTCTTACAAATACGGGTAGTAAGGGTTGAGGGGTTGACCGATTTTCCCGGTAATGTTGTTTATCGTAACCGTGATATTTTTGGCTTCAAAACGTGTTGCATGTTATCACATTTAACAGCTAGGTAGGTGCCGACCGCCGCGCCGCGCCGCGCTTTCTAACAAACGAAAGGGAAACATAATTTTCCTCTTATTTGGTCTCGTCGGTCTGCTGTCCGTGGTTGTCAAGTTATGTTAAGTTGTAATGTTAAGCTCTAGATGCCTACAGTAATATTTACTCTACTACCCAAGGAGGGCAATGTTTTTGGGGTGTTTGTGAGTATTTAATGTAAGTATGTATGTATGTATTTGTATGTCCCATAATATTACCTCGTGTTACCTAAACGGCTTTTCCGATTTTACCGAGTGATGTGTCATTTTGCAGTCGGGTTTTTTGCTTTTTTTTAATAACAATACTTGTTTTTACAGGGTTATTAGTAACTAACGCACAACCTCTCGATGCAATGTTTCCTACATCATTCCAAACAACTTTTATTTCATGACCTAATAGAAAACTTCAAAAATCACCAAAAAAAAAATTTTTATTTTGTATTGAAAAAAAACTTGTATTTTTAGTGCAAATGTCAGCTCCGTAGCTTCACCCAGACCCCCTCGTTCTTGCTCATGTAAACCCGCTTAATGTTATTGTCATTTGGAGCCTTAATATAAACAATTTTGTTTTTATTTTGGGAGAAAAAATTACGAATTATTAAAAGTCATAGAACAAATTTTATTAGGTATGATGTAGGAAATACGCCTACGAGAGAATGTAAAACCAAAAAAATATGTACCATTTATTTTTCAACAATATTTAAGTACACAAAATTTGCGCACTACATAAAAAGATACCATGTTTAGATAATGATTTGATCAGACTAGAAAAATGTTTCAGTTAAATTATCTACCTATGTCTAAGATATATAAGAAACAGTTACTTATATGGCTGAGTGTACCAAAGTATACCTCATATACCTAGGTAGTATACGCCTGGGACAGAATGATGCATAGTTGAACAGCTGTTTTATGGCTCACGAACCGAAGGGCGGCGAGAATCGACAAAATAATACATTGAAATCGGAAACGGAATCGAATCCCGTATTTATATATTACTAGCTGTTACCCGCGACTACGTTCGCGTGGACCTATAAAAAAAAAGTAGGACTGACCCCCGAATACTGAAACATTAGTTAACTTTGACGACAAATTAAGTCTGTTGCTGCCTTTGTCATTTTCTTAGTGCCAGACAAAGGCAGCATTAGAATTAATCTGTTGTAAAAGTTAACAAGCGTTTCAGTATTCGGGGGTTAGGCTCCATTTTGTGGGTAAACGCCCATGCCAGCACCGGGCGAGCGACTCGCTCGGTTTATGAATAGTTTCATAAATAAATAAAAATGTCTATATGAAACAGGACAACGTTTTGAAATGCAAACATGGTCAATAAAACCACTATATTATCTTAAACCTAACTAATATTATACTAGTAGCTCGCGGCGAGTTGAGACCTCGTGATCCCTATATCTTCACAACCCCACAACCGATTCAGCTCATATTCGAACTTAAATTTTTTATTGAAATGAACTACTTGCCTACAAAATTTCATGAAGATCGGATCAACGGTTCGCAAGTTATCATCGGACAAATATACACACAAACATACAAACATACATACAAATGCTGATTTGTCCCAGTAACCTCTGAGACCTTCGCTTCGCTCGGTCAATAAATTCGAATGTAACTCTGTCTCTCTGTCTGGGTGTTTGTCGTGTTATCACGGCTAAACGGCTGAATGGCGGTTGCCATTTGCCATTGTCAATCAAATTTGTGGTTTGTTTTCGTATTGCATAAGTTTCCTTTTATATAACTTCCGTTACAAATACTATTTTAATGAGCAAGAGCCATGGTCATACCAAACGTAAACATTGCGTACTATAAACACCGTACTGCGAATTTATATCTGTAGATGTGGTAATAAAAGCTTTTAGTAAAGCGTAATACGTTTAATTTCCTTGTTTTTATCCGAGAATCTTGTAACAAATCCGTTTTTCCTCCAAACGGGAAAACTTAACTAAAATTACACATTTAAGGATACGTTTACGTAATACACGCTGTCTCATTCGCACAATTAAAATACTTATTTATTAAAAAAAAAAAAAAACAGATTGAATTCAAACTTGTTTTTGCAATATTGCCTTTATTATTTTTTATTATTATAGTTTGTTTTTATATCAAAATTACAAAGAAAAAAAAAAAAAACATTGTATATCTTTAGAATACCTATTATTATTTTCATTACAATCATATTTTTTATTTTTTTCGGGGCAGGAAAAAAAATATTCCTTCGCCAAAATAAAAAAAGACTTGCTATAAAACAATGGTAAAGATAAATCAATGATAATTTTGTTTTAATCTTCCCCTCTATAACTTCTACATTCAAAATTGTTGAAAAAGTGCGAACGAGACACGAGAGCCAGGGGAGCAGGGTGTCAAGAGGAAAACCTTACAATAATGTCGACAGAGAGTAAGACAGAGAGAATTTTTAGAGGTGATTCCGATAAATCGGGTGAACGGAAAAAGTGATAAATCAACAAAGTGGTACAATTAATGGACCGTTAACGGTTCATAATGAAAAAATACATCAAACAAGTCAACTAACAAGTCGACTAAGCGTAATACGAATTCCGGAAGAATTGTATGAACAATGAAATTCAGTTTTTTGTTGGGTAGTTTGTACCCGACATTGTGTACGGTAAAGGTCGAAGGTCGCGCTCCGTTGGGATCAAGCGAACTTTTAAACTTGGACCGTCGGTTGTCTTCATTTGAATACATACCTAAATCCTTACTAACATTTCCTATTTCCTACTCTTTCTTCGGTAGTGGTAGGACACTTTCGCAGAGTCTGCCCGGGGAAGTACCACACCTTCGCATGTTATTCAACCACTACACACTACTGCTTGGGTAGTGTGCAAAAATTACTGTGTTCCGGCAATGTTCGAAGCGAATTACTGAGCATAAAGAGATTTAACATCCAATATCTCTGGGTTACGAGCGCTAAATCAGTGTTTTAAACTGTATCTAAATAAGTATTAGCGTAGTATATTCCTCTTTCACGCAGCAATAGAGAAATAGATCGATCTGAATTTTTCATGGAAATAGTATAAGAATCATAGAGTAACACAGACTTTTTATTCCGGGGAAATTTACGGTTCCCGAGGAAGAATTCACGGGGGTGAAGCCGCGGGGCGCAGCTCATAGTAATAAACAATTTTACTATGAAAACTGACGTGGTTTTGACACATTTTATTTTAATAAAACGGGAATACTCACTTTTTTTTTATGTTACTCGGTGACGACACGAGCAAGTCGCTCACCTCATGTTAAGCGTCACGCTTGCCCATAACAGTTTAATGCCACCCAGAATTTTTAAACTTCAACAGTTCAAAAATATGCGCGGCAATGCACTGCGCTCGTCACCCTGAGATGTTAGATGTTAAATCTCTGTACGCCCAGTATGTCACGTTAAATTGAGTCGGTTATTTCGGCTATAGTTTCGGCCACATTCGGTAATCTTTATCAAAAACGCTATAAGTGTGGCCGCACTTATTAAAATAAAAAGTTATTAAACAAGTAATATTAATGAAAGAAAAATAAAATACCCGACTGCCAAGAGCAATCCGCCGACACCTCACTCGTCTAAATCGAACGAATTCGATACTTGAAATAACCCAGAATTCCAGCTAAACTCGGAATTACCAAACAGAAAATTAACCTGTCTATGTTTTCAAGCCACTTTTCTTATACTTTTTCTCGTTAGCGTTTATTAAGACGCCAGGTGGAGGAGTTATTTTAGCATTATTTCCAGCATTATTTTTTGTACGTGACGAGGCATATTGTGAGCGGTGTTGAGTATTATGATACAACAGGTTTAGAAACAATCCAATTTTTATAATAAATATCAAAAATTAGTTTTTTTGATATAAACCCGATTTATATCGGATATATATCCAGGCTAAGAAAAAGAAACAAATTTTCCCTAGAAAGTAAAAATTATTAACGCTAGGAGCACCAGGAATCCCCATTTTTTATTACCTCCTAAAATAAACCTTACATGATATGAAGTTAAGTTTTGAATTTCAATAAAAAGCCGTACTATATATCAAGATAAAAATCAACTGATATAATATATATGTATATTATATCAATTGCCAATTGCACAGGGTTCGCCGATATACGAACCCTGTGACACAATAATGATTGTACCTAATTTTGAAATCGTGTTTCTTAATGTCAATAAAAAAATTTGATTCTGTTTCTGTTAATCGTCGAAACACCGTGTAATGGAACGTATAGCTTGAGAAATATTTAGTTTGTGTTCGCATTTAAGGTGTATGTATGTGTATATGGATGTTTTAAAAATCCTGTTATATAACCCAGGGGGTAATTATACTCATAATTACGATCAACTTTTACTAAAGGACCAAAACTAAAATCGTGACAAAAAATCATCTGTTCCATATATTTTGTCGAGAGTCAATATACTTTTTCTATTCCTCTTTATGTTAAGTGTCATATCTTCTCTACATAGTATAAAATAAAGTCGGTTTCCACGACTGTCTGTCTGTATGTTTGTGAATCCGTAAACCCCTTCTAAGCCACGCAACGGAATTTGATGTGCTTTTCACCATCAGTTAGAGTATTTTCACGGAATATTTTTAAATTTTTCTAAATTCCACCAGTGTGAAGCCGGGGCGGGTCGCTAGTAGGCTATATTTTGCAGTCAGCTATTTTATTTTTCTTTTAATAATAAAACTAATTGTTGGGAGTTCACTTTGTTTTTTGTCCTACACTAATGTGAAAATGCGCGAGTGGCACAGCTGTGGATGCGACTAAGCGCCTTAATAGTCGGGACACAGGGATGTATTCAGTACTGTGACTAAGTAATTTATAACTAAAGCTTCGCTTATGGCCGCACGGGGCGACGTGAATATCAGTCCCTAAATTTGCCGTCCCTAAAATCTACCACCCCAGGCGCAGTTCAACTATTTCGCACTATTTTTGCACGAACATAGTGCGTTTTTAGGGGCGACAAATGAAGGGACCGATTTTTGAATATCATCCACATTATTTTTAATAGTCGTTCCCTAAATTTGCCACCTCTTCAATCTGCCGCCCTAGGCTCAATATTTCTCAGCCTGCTACCATATCCGCCACTGCAGACACCGACTTGTTGGAATAGGTTCTGAGGACCTTCGCTTCGCTCGGCAAATCGAATATAATCCAATGCTATGAAAATTTCGTAGCATCCATATAATTCGTAGACATATCAACTACGTGGTAAAGGCGGCGAAGCAGCGACTTATCAAATCCGGCCTTAGTACAAAAAGCGGAAATGACATGGAGCGGCCGGAAGTTGCCGCCGACGCTGTTTCCATTCGTAATTAAGTTTTTGCCGCCGAAACACGACGCTTGGTACGACGCGACATCCGGCCTCTTTCGACGGCTTAAGTTTCGGCAGGCTTTGCTTTTGTTGATGACTGGCGTTAAATAAACTATAGTAGTTTTATCGAAATAGAAATCTTAGAAAATGTTTAGGTCTAGCGTAAGTAATATGGTGTTTAGGTAACGTCGGTTAGCTTGTCCGCACATAAGACGAGACAAAACATCAAATATATCTACAAATCACGATCACCATTACCGATTTTCGACCAATCAGGATGCATTAATAATACTTGCAGTAATAAGACCCTTGAAAAATCTGATCATATTTTAAAGGACAGGGATGTATTATAACTTTTTCTTTTTTCTTCATAAGTTGTACTTAATTTTCCATCCTTTTTTATGTGGGAAAGAGACATGTATCCAGCTGTCTATTGCTTTCTCTGTCTACGGTAGGTATAGAGGAGCTGTATGTATATACTGTAGGGAATACACCACAGCGAATAGGAATCATACGATAATACACCATTATGTGGAAATACCAAAATTTTTGAGAGAAAAAAGTATTAGAATCATAATTACGTCATTAACAGACCTTGATAGATATTGTGAAACGTGACTCTTCGTGTTGTTTCCAAAACTCCATAAAAACCTCTGGTTGTCTCCACCTTTGTACTGGGGCATGACGTTGACTTGACCGTGACTTACTTTTCTTGACTTAAAGTATGACTGAGACTTGTTTTAATTGTGAAATATTTGACTTCATTTGAATTGTTATAATACTTGACACTGGCTAAATACACAACCTGTGGAGCCAAAACATAAGAAAAAAAAACATTGGTAGAGGTGTTTTGGCGGGAAAGTGAAGAAGTCATGTAGCGTCATTGTATTATTTTCCAAAACTTGCGTTATTTCGAGTGTAAATATGTAAAAATGGTGGATGTTTATCCATTAAGTATTCGTGAACGTGCACGAGTGTTGGTGACTAGTATAATGTTGTGAAACGTGATTCTTCGTGTATATTTTACTTCACATGAAATAATAACATTTTATAAACTAAATTTGACAGCTCTTAAATTATTGCCATCCTTTTCACACGTAATGAACTATAAAAAGATGTCGATCATTTTATTAGGTTTGTTTTAGTGAATGGTACAACATAATTGACATCACTGGCTTAATTCACCATGTGTGGAGCCAAAATATAAAATAAATAAATAGCACTAATAATAACCTGGTAATAACTCGATTTTCACGAAATTTTATGGTCAAGTATAATTCAAGTTCATATAAATACAATGTTGAAATTAGAATATTGGCTATATCTGTCATGGCGTTCCAAAGATATGGAATTCTCGAGGTCCCTGTATGGAGCAAACTACTAGTAATCTAGTATATAGGGGCTGTAGCTCTTAAAAACATAGTTGATATTTCACACTAAGGCAGTTCCACTCTATTAGGAATGCATGAGCGCGGATCCCCCAAGTAATCACGGGTATTCGAGATGTAGTGCGACCAACTTAGCCGCGGAGTTGAGACGAGGAGCCACCAATGTATTTTCTGAGTAAAACTGGTAGAAAATTTTAGTTTGGTGCTTGGGTAACTTTACAGAGAAGTTGGTATGGCTGTAGTGCGCTGACGCCCTCTCGCCTTCGAGGGCTCCATGGATTTTGTATAGTGTTATTGGTTGTTTTTTATTTACACTTGCTTTCTATAGAATCCATTCTTTTTTTATGCTTTTACCGTTTTGCTATGATCAAACCTCACTCGCATTTTTCAAATGTGAATTCTCTGAAACATCTGATGTTCCATAGAAAAATGTCAATGACACTCGACAAAATGTATGGAACAGCTATTTTCCCCCCGCGATTTCCGGGTTGGTCCCATATTAAAAGTTGTTCATAATGATAAATACATACATACCTTTCAATATTACTAGGTACACCTTTAGCACCATGTAAACAGGCTTATAAGGAAAGGTATCATCATCATGATCATCAGCCATAAGACGTTCACGGCTGAACATAGGCCTCCCCCTTAGGGCGCCACACCGACCGACTACGTGCCACTTGCATCCACCGGTTGCCCGTGACTTTCACAATGTCGTCGGTCCACCTAGTGGGAGGCCTGCCTACGCTTCGTCTTCGTCTACTCATGATTGTGAACAGCTTTAATAAGGGAACCAACCCTGTAATCGAGGGGGGAAAAGAGCTGTTCTTTACATTTTGTTGAGTGTCATTGACATTTTTCTATGGAACGGCAGACTTTTTTTCTCGAGTACAGGGTTGGTCCCATAATGATGAGTACTATGAGCCCTTTTCGGCTTAGCATACCATTTTCATTCTATCTGTATAGAGATAGATTGGAACTCGTTCCTAAAGTGCGATGAAATGTAGGTGTGACATGATTGATCGGATTCTAAAAACAACATGATGTATCTGTTACTTAAAATAGAATCAAACAAACTAAACACGTTTTCTGAGTGAACCCACCTGCTTACTCGTACCTACGTTCGGTGGGCCATATAAAAGTATACAGAGTTCTGTGTTTCGGTGTTATTCTGAACATGGCTGAAGACCAGTGGCGGATTTACATATTTTCCAAGTACAGGCTGGTAAGTTTTTGCCGCCCATAAGAGGGTCCTGCCACGAGGTTTTGGCGCATTCGATATTTGAAATTGTATAGTTGTCGCTGTTTCCCGCGTGTGCGATAGAGTTAGAGAATTTACCCAACTAACTAAAATTTACCTACCTACTTATAACTTTTTTATGAAAGTAGCATTTCGGGGGAAAATGTTATCACCGCCTAAATCTTATCAAAATCTTTATTTTTTGGTATCAATGGCTTAGATAAATAATAATCTACGCTTATAATTTTTTTTTTTTAATATTTTTGGTTTTATAGTAAAACTACATTTTAACAGACTTCCAAAGAAAAAGAGATTCGTAATTCGATTGAATGATTAACGTCATGTTAATAACTTGTTAAGAGCTTGTTGGGCCATGCTTAGTAGGACATTTGAAGTATTAATCCGTTTTCTCCGCTTATCACAAAAAGTCATTATCAGATGTTGCCCGAAATAATTTTAAAAGAAAGAGTTTACTAAGGTCTATCATCATGGAAGATAACAAGTTTTTGAGATGCATGGTTAAGAAACGGCATCGGCCTAAAAACGCAAGAATATTTCAGTTTACCGCGCTTAGCGAAACGTTAATAATACAGCCCTAATAGCACAATAGAAACCTTACTAGCGTCTGCGGTCTGTAGTTTACAGTTTGCAATTTGCAGTCTGCAGTCTGAAACCGCTGTAAAATGGTACTTTTACTTATTTTGCTTTTGTGTAACTGTCAAAATAGTTTTATGATATTTTTATAGGAAAAGCAAACAAGGGGGCCTATTCACAGGTTCCATTGAAAGAAGTTTTGCTTTATCATGCTTAGTTTTATTCAAATACGCATAACAATGCGACTACACACGCTTCCTCGCCATAACAGTTTGATTTTTCTATCAACGAGAACTGTCCGTTTCTTTTTTGTTTAGCATAAACAGCATGTTGCATATTTTTTTTTAGCATATTTTTTGTTTTAGTTTTTGCATATCAGCACCCCGCCGTATCCTGCAGGATCCGTAACATTTTTCCGGTAACCGGTAACTTTTTTTAAAATTTAAATGTAAGTATAACCTATCTGTGGGGTCTTATTTTCTCTGTAATATGCCTTACTCCAGAAATCCCCTTAAATAATCCTCTGCGAAGGGGATTTTTGGAATTTTTATCCAAAATTTTTTGGAATTGGAAGAGGAAGGGGAATTGGAAGGGGATTTTTGGAATTTTTATCCAAAACTCCCCTTACCATCAGAGCATGAGAGATGAGAGGATTATTGGCCAAAAAAATCCAGAAATCCCCTGAACCATTTTTTATTTATTTTCGGAAGGGGATTATTAGACAAAAGGTCTAGAAGTCCAAAAAAAATATCGAGGAAATGTCATGTAAACATTTTATTTTAATAAAACGGAAATACGTTGAATTAAGTCCGTTATTCCTACTATAGCATTGATCACATCCGGTGATCTTTTTCAAGGAATGCTAACCAAGCTTAGTTTACTAAGGGTGACGCGCGCGCGAGCTCGTCTTGCCTCGCATAACTTGCAATTCAACGTGATTATTCCCGTTTCATTAAAATAATATATGTAAAAACCACACCAGTTTTTATAGTAAAGCCATGTACCTATTATCTACATAACTAACGAGGTGTCCGGAATAGAAAAATCATACCTATTCAGTCAAAAAGTTATTATTTACTTAAGCCAATAAGTTACGTATCATTGTAACCTTACCTAAATCCAGGTATCAAAACCTGCAAACACCTCCAACCCGAGGTGAAGCGGGGCAAACAAGGCGTGCTGTAGGCGTTCGCTTCTCAAAGGGATGAATATCTACGCCCACCAACCCCATTCACCCTAGTCACTGAAAAGAGAGCGATGATTACCTACTTTCACTGGAAAACACCTTATTCGAAAGAAGGTCGTTCGTTGTTGGCCGACTTGCCCGCGTTTACTTCATACACTAGCGGTCAAAATTATCCTTTGACCCACTTTTTGTTTGATATATTTATGTAAATGTATTTTACGCTGTACGAAAAACTGCCCTCAAAATCTGATGTTCCGAAAGTTTCAGAATGAAGTGAAAATTTATTTAAATGTATTTTATGTTGTAATCTCGTTATCTTTCTTAGTATTTTTATTTTACTTCTAGAACTCGAGGTTCTTATAAAAAAGTGTATAATTGTAAATAAAAAAAATAAAAATAAAGTTTTTATAATTAACGCGACTTTTATGGGAAAATAATGAATGTACAGTATCAAAAAGTATTTTATACATTTTCTATAGCGCCTATCTATTTATCCATACATTTTTTTTTATAAATTTGTGTGTAAGTAGGTAAGTATGTAAGTGTGTTTGTTCCCGTTCACTCTGTAACGGCTGAAAGGATTTAGAAGAAATTTGGTATGGAGGTAGCTTAATCCCTGGAATAACACATAGGCTTTATAATCTGAAAAATTAACAGTTCCTATTGATTAGCGGGTGAAACCGCGGGGCGCAGCTAGTGTAATATATACCTAAATAAAAATAACGCGAAGACGTTACGAAGATGTTTTGTATTCACTAATTTGACTGGGTATTTAAAATACATTTAAAAATACAATTAATTAGTCTGAAAGTCACGGGAAAATGGAGGATTGTCGTTCTGTGTCCACGGCGCTCTAAGGGGGAGAGCCTTAGTTCATCAGTAGAATCTTTGTCTGATGATGAAAAATACAAAGGTGTTCAAAAAGTAAAACATAGGCACTTTTAGGGGGTTGTAGTGGTAGGGCTCTCTTGCAGAGTCCGCCTGGGGAAGTACCACACCGTTGCCAGCTATTCAACTGCCAAGCAGTAGTGTGCAAGCATTACTGTGTTACGGATTGAAGGGCAATGTTTCCAGCGTAATTACTGGGCATACAGAGATTTTACATCTAACATCTAAGGGTGACGAGCGCAGTGCATTGCCGTGCATAGTTTTGAACTGTTGTAGTTCAAAATTCTAGGTGGCACTGTACTGTTATGGGCAAGCGTGACGCTTAACATCAGGTGAGCGACTTGCTCGTCTCGTCAACGAGTAACACAAAAAAAAACGTTTTTAAACAACAACCGCATTTATCCACCACCCACCGAGCATTGTTTTTGGTTTACGAAAATTATATAAGCGTTATCCATCAACGCTCTGCCATAATTCAACCGCCAAATTAAATATTAATTGTTTCCAAATTGCTATTTCCACCGCAGCTATGGCCAGGCCAGAGCTAATCCTGATTCAGTTAAATGTGATGTAGGTATTTCGGAGTATTCATGTTAACTTTGAATTAATGACTTGTTTTCGGGGTGCATTCAACTCTTTTTACAACATATTTATAAAATTTTAAGCTCGATCAAATACAAAACTCACTATCCTAAAGTATGTAGGTAATCGCCATAATTAGATCCCAATTAACTCCAACCCGGGTTAGTAAAGTAGTGTAAAGCATTGGAAAGAGATTCCTCTGTGACATATTTATGTCATAGACGTCATGCTATAGAAATACAAAATGTGGAATTAAAAAAAAACAAAATTCAAATGACGTCAATAGCAAAAAGAAGGTAATAAAAAGGAATCTAAATTCAAAAAACCTCAATAATTATAGCATCGAGATATTTGTAAAAACCACGTCAGTTTTCATAGTAAAGTTCTGATATTATTTCGATACAAAACAAAACATTCATTCGCTGGTTTGGATCGCATTGTAGAAAATTCATTTCTTCAGAAATTACCGCAAAATATTTAGTGAGTAACACATAAACGTAGTTGAAACGATTTCACAAAGCATTCTTCGTCCTGTACGAAATCTCGTATTAAATAATGTTGAGAATTTTAAGCTTTTTCAGAGCACATTTTACAGGGTACATTACAGGTTTTTCATTGGTAGCTTAAGGCTCCCGCTGTTGATTCAAGAGGGGGTTTGCGTTATCTGTCCTCTATCGATTCTCTTTTGTTACATCGATTGAAGGTCTTCATGAGTTACAAAATTCAACCCGGAGAGTTCAGAGAGTGCCTTCCCTTTTTGCCAAAGTGGATACACTCATCTTGCAGGTTTTCTCATTTCAACATAATGTCTTTTTCAAATGACGGTGCAAAAATGAGATCGTTTGGTTTTCTTTTGTTTCAAGTCAAAATGAGAGAATAGGAGTCAAAAGCAATAAACAGAATATTTTGTAGTAGAGAAAATTATTAAACACAAAGTAATTAATTTATTAATAATCTTATTATCACACAATTTTTTTCCAAAATAAATAAAATTCTAAAATTAAATATCTAAAATAAATAAAATATTTAAGACTAAGTAATCTATATATATATATATATATATATATATATATAAAAGAACAAGCCATTTTCTAGGAATCAACCCATACCAAACCGCTTATAATAGAGACTTGAAATTTGAACCCTCAAACGGTCTATTTAAGTGAACAATAAGAATAGGTTTTACGAAATTCTACCTCTGAAGGTGTAAAAGGGATCCCCAAAGTTTGTATGGAAATAAACTCTTTTGGTATGCTAAACCAATGAAACTCGAGCTGTGTAATAAGCAGAAGAAATAAAGAAAACCATGTCTCGGGATTTTTCGAAGATCAACCCATAAAAAGTGAAATGGGGTGTTTCATTTACTTTAGCTTAGGCGGGCGTAGCCGTGCGGGCAAACTAGTTATTTAATAAAGCGTGTATTTATTAGTAATTAATACAAATAGGTTTATTAAAGTCCGTTAGCTATTCACTCCCGGACCAGGATCCTGGTAAGCATGCTCTAAAACTGCGACCAGAACCACCAGACGGGTGTCCTGTGTTGAACAAAGACCCTTTATACCGTAATCCCCACTCTGGGCACTTCTTGGGCACGCCTTCTACTAAGAGGACGCTGGTGCCCGTCCTCCGGTGCTTACTACTACACTACTACTACATTGAGATTTAAATGGGTTTGATGCTTTGTTTATTCAGTAGGTTTGTAAGCTTGGTAATCTTCTACGCAGTACGCATGGGACAAAAGAAAATACAACAATTATTTATATGTAATATTTTGTCCTTTCCCCATACATATAACGTGGCCGAACATAAAACAAAACATCCATCACGTTTACCATTACCAATTTTCGACCAATCAGGATGCAATAATAATAGCCGACACCGATTTCGACCAATCGGGATACAATAAAATAGCCTGCTCTTGAAAAAAATTAACATTCGCTACGGGACAAAAATATCTTAAGTTTTTCTTTATTCTTCATGAGTAAAACACAATTTTCCATATTTTTTTATGTGGGAAAAAGACATATATCCAGCCGTCTATTTCATTCTCAGTCTACGCCTTTCTCTAACAACCCGGCAAATCATTAGCTACGTAGCTAATAATTCTAAGCACATAACGCGTAAACCATTCAATAATGGAAGTGATTTACAAAAGCAGAGGGATTCTGCGTTGTACAGCAGAAACCGAAGGAGAGATTACTTTCGGTAGATTTTATAGGGTTTGCGGAAGACGGCCACGGTAATTATGTAAATCTCCTTTGTCGTGAGCTTATTCCGTTACGGCGAAAACTCTTTCATCCAGTGTCTGGCTTAATTGTAAGATTAAGATTTTATTCGTGGTTTTGTGCTTCAATTATTATGGGATTATAGCGCTACAAGTTATCCATAACACACGTATATGAATATAAAAAAGGTTGCATGGTACGCCAGTGTTCTTACTGATCCCTTATCGGAGGCAGCCAGAATACTGCTAAAAATAGTTAATTTATGTCTAAAAAGGAGATGACCCCGAGATTGACCTATGAGGGTGGCATGGTCATGTCTGACCAAAACCTCTTCTAAAAATAAAGATTTAAAAAAAAGTTATCCACACTAAGTGTATCATCTAATCTACATATATTTTCTTTTTGACGATCCTCGTGGCTGAGTTGTAAGTAGCGCGTCTGCTATGTGAGCAGGAGGTGACAGGTTCGATTCCCGGCCGGGAGGATGTTTGAATGATGAAATTAAATATCTGTTCTGTTCTCATGTCTTTGTGTGTGTTCAATGGGATCGCCGACACAGATAGACCTATAAGTGTGTAGCGTTATTTATATGTATACTTACCTATTACAATTTAATGCTACTGCACTCACTTTTTTTAAACAGCTGTTTAGCATAAATATAGAGAAATATCATTTAAAAAACAAGACTTCAGTTTTTGGCATATGTCACTCCGGACATAAAGGAGAATCCAATGACACCTTACTAGTTAAAATTGGTCAAACCGTTTAGGCTACAAGGGGTAATATAGCACCCCAAACCCCCTTGGCCATCGGGTATTTTTTTTTTCATTGGGGCAATTTAGTATATAAAAGTATCATTTATTTTGTACCAGCTGCGCCCCAGGGTTTTACCTGCGGTTTCTTTTTTCCTGAGCCGCTCCAGCTGAGGCGATCAAAAAATACCTACAAAGGTCATATCACCATATTTTAGTCGTAATAACGCGACAAACATCCAGAAGAGAGACAAAGTAACTTTCGCTTTTATAATATTAATTAAAGTGAGTCATTATATGGAGTATTTATTATGGCCGGCCGCTTTAAACGTTTATCGGGACTTGGCCAAGCGATTGGTGGAGGCGTCGGGTGTCCAGAGTGCTGGCTTTTATTTCGCACAGAAATTGAGCATTGCCATTCAACGTGGCCATGCCGCCAGCATTCTGGGGTCCTTTCCCTCCACTGATGGTCTTTTAGTTTAGTTTAATTTTTATAGTTATTTTAGGTTTTAGTTTTTAGGTAGTGTTTTTGAGTTTTCTCTAATTGTCTGTTTTTTAAGTTGTACATATTAAAATGAGTTAAATCATTTTGAAAATAAATTTAATTATCTCGATAAAGCGGTCACTACGTACGAGTATCGAGTTTAAACAATAATCGATACGAATTATGACTTGCATCGTGAACCATATCTAGAGCAACCTATTCGTTTAGTTTCTGCCATTTTGCATTGAGTTTTTTTTCTTTTCTAGCTATACCGCCGTCTTGTCCATACAAAAAGCGTAATCAGATACTCACCCCTAAATGTCATCTAATAAAATAATAAATAATATCATCTAATTTCGATGATCTTTTTATATTATTGTAGCTTGTATCTTTGTTTCGCAATATCTTGGTTGTTAAAGATTAGTTAAATCATTTTGAAAATAAAATTAATTATCTCGATAAAGCGGTCACTACGTACGAGTATCGAGTTTAAACAATAATAATCGATACGAATTATGACTTGCATCGTGAACCATATCTAGAGCAACCTATTCGTTTAGTTTCTGCCATTTTGCATTGAGTTTTTTTTCTTTTCTAGCTATACCGCCGTCTTGTCCATACAAAAAGCGTAATCAGATACTCATCCCTAAATGTCATCTAATAAAATAATAAATAATATCATCTAATTTCGATGATCTTTTTATATTCTTGTAGCTCTTATCTTTGTTTCGCAATATCTTAGTTGTTAAAGATTAGTTAAATCATTTTGAAAATAAAATTAATTATCTCGATAAAGCGGTCACTACGTACGAGTATCGAGTTTAAACAATAATCGATACGAATTATGATTTGCATCGTGAACCGTATCTAGAGCAACCTATTCGTTTAGTTTCTGCCATTTTGCATTGAGTTTTTTTTCTTTTCTAGCTGTACCGCCGTCTCGTCCATACAAAAAACGTAGTCAGATACTCACCCCTAAATGTCATCTAATAAAATAATAAATAATATCATCTAATTTCGATGATCTTTTTATATGCTATCTGCACCGTGGAAAACTAGGCTCGTATGTTTGTTTCGCAATATCTTGGTTGTTATAGGCACATAAACTGATATTTTTTTGCGTCGAAAATACGAGTAAGAAAAGTAGTTGTTATTAAGAATACCATAATTTTTTTTTTAAAACAAATCATAGCGGCATAGGTGATTATTATAGTTTATTCAAGCCATTGACACCAAAGACAATAGATTTTTTGTTAAAATTTAGGGAGTGATAACAGACTAACGAAACCGAAACGCTAATTTCATCAAAAAGTTAGGAAAATTTACTAATTTACTTCTATCGCACGCACGAGAAACAGAGCGACAGCTATACAATTTCATTATCGAGTGCGAAACCTCGTGGAACGACTATCTTTGTAACTTTGTCTTTAAAATCCAGGGAAGGTTTTTAAACTATGTAATGACTTTGACTAGCCTTATGGCTCAGTGGGCGGATGAAAATCCGCCCACTTATGAGCTGTAGGTTGTGGGTTCGATTCCCACCCAGGATAAACATTTGTGTTATGAACATGGATGTTTGTTCTTTGTCTGGGTGTTTCTATGTATTCTATGCATGTATTTACAAAAAAAAAAAGTATTTATATATTCTATCTGTCATCTGGTTCCCATAGTATAAGCTTGCTTAGTTTGGGGCTAGATGGCGCTGTGTGTGAAAAACGTCCACCAATTTATGTAATGGTTTAATTCGTTTGCTCATTTGTCATACCATCCTCCGAAGGGTATTTTGTATTCATAACTAGTGCAGCCCGTCCTTCTCGTTGGGATTACCGCTCATTTTCATCAGTCAACGTCGGTGTAAGCTTTGGTCTAATTTGTGAGCAGTAAAATTTGGTTAGCTTTACGAGGATAGTCGATCCGCGAGGTTTTGGCGCATTCGATATTTGAAATTGTATAGTTGTCGCTGTGTTTCTCGTGCGTGCAATTGAGAGAGTCTGAATTGACTTGAATTGAATTGAACTTTTCTAACTTTTTGATGAAATTAGCATTTCGGGTGTAGTCTGTTATCACCCCCTAAATATTAACAAAATCTTTTTTTTTGGTGTTGGCTAAATCTTTGCCAACATTATGGCTTGGATAAACCCACAAATCACACTAGATATGCATTACGAGATTCGTTGTTCCTACAAAAAGTCACCAGTTTGAGGAAGGCGCGGGTCGCGGGGTGTGCTACCGAGCGTTCTCATTGGGTATCTCAAGGTTACGCCTACTCGCGCCTAACAATCAACCAATAGGACTAATTTCGTATAAGTGTATTTAGACTGATGCGTGGTGCGCTTCGAGCGTCCTGAATGCAGAATCTAGACTGTGATCTGTGGGTAAACTATAATCTATGCCTCTATGTTTTGTTTGCTTATGGTATTCTAACAAAAACTACTTTTCTTCGTCGAATTTTTGACGCAAAAAAATTTTCACTTTAAGCCCCTATAACAACGAAGAAATTACAAATTAAATTAAAAATATTACAAATTTAAAAAAAAAACAGTACAAGCTTAGTTTTTCGCGGCGTACTTAGATAACATATAAAAAAACATTGAAATCGGATAACTTTTAGTGGTGGGTATCAGACTACGCTTTTTGTATGGACGAGACGGCGGTATATACTCTATTCGTAACAAGTTAGGTTAGGTTAGGTTAGGGATAACCTTACTTTAGTCATGTCAACGACCCAATATCTGCAATGAAAATAAATGAGGAGGTGAGGATCTAAACCTCACATATCTACTTTTGACACTTTCATGTTTTTTGTCCTTATTCGACTCCTTTTATCATTTGGAGTCGATTATGAACAAAAGAAACGAAAGTGTCAAAAGTGGATATGTGAGGTTTTGATCCTCACCAGGAGGTGTTATAATCATACCTAGGTTGTTATAGTCATACCTAGGAACCGAATTTTCAAACTACGTGGACTACCAGAACCGTCCTGCTTGGATATCACTAGAGTTTTTTTATCAGAGTAGGCTAGATTAATTTTCGTATGAAACTTGATCACTTTTCACATCACTTTCTAATATCTCATGGTGACGAGCGCAGTGCATTGCCGCTCTTGGTTTTGAACTGTTGAAGTACAAAATTCTGGTTGGCACTGAATTGTTATGGGCAGGCATAAAGTAACATCAGGTGAGTGCACGGCCCGTCTCGTTTAAAAAAAAAAAAACTTTGCCTGATTTTAGAAACTTTTTTTGTAGACCCACGCAAACGAAGTCGTGGGTAACTGCTAGTATAATATAAAAATATATCAAGTTTTTTTTTGTGTTCGTTTTTAATTTTATATCCTAACTAATATTCCTAAATAATATCATAAATACCAAAGTAACTATGTCTCTCTGTCTGAGTGTTTGTCCTGTTATCGCGGCTAAACGGCTGAGCATACAACTTTTTATTTATATGTAACGAAGTCGAGGGTAACAGCTAGTATTTTATATGGTTTAATAATATATTTTAATATTGATGATAATTATTTTTGAAGTTGCTGTTATTGTGTTATTTATAATTATTGAGCAACACTGGCCTCCGGCCATAGATAATTTATCTGTGCCTCCGGCCGACCAAGTGGCTATCGCTAGAGTGTTGCTCAGTGTTTATAAAATACATTTTCTACCTATTTATATAACTAGTGTAGTAGTAGTGTAGTACCTAGTAGCGTGCTCTATTGTCAGATTAAAATCTGTTAATTCCGTAATTCTGTGTTATTTATCGAAAAAAAATGGATTTGATGCAGAAATGAAACTGTGTCTGTTGTGATCTGTCATCAAATTAGACAGATAACCTGAAAAACGAAACCTATCTGACATAAGCATGCTATTGAACGGTACTATTAGCGTACTAGCAATTTAAATCGATCGATATCAGTGTTCGTGGCTTCTGCACTGTGAGCGCATTTTAAACCGTAAGTATAATGTATTAAAGTATAATTTAAACTGCCTTGTCCCTCACACGAGTGTTACCATTTTTGATTCGTTGTTATTTTAAAACAGCAGAGGTGAGAGAAGCCCATTTGTTCTATGACTTGATGACTTGACTGTGACGTCAAAGACCTGTTAAAGCTGTTTGATCTCAGTAGTTCAATGGTAGAACTATTATAAAGCTGCATTTCTTATAATCTAAATAAAAGTAATTATTGAAGAAACGAGAGGTTGGTCATTTTATTTCAACAAATACATCGAGTTTTCTAGGTTGTACAACCGCGGGACCATCTAGGACAGTGTTCATTAAAAACGTTAGCTACACCATAGATCACATTAGATTCGTTGTTCCTACAAAAAGTCACCAAAGTTTGAAGAAGGCGCGGGTCGCGGGGATTGCGACCAAGTGTTATCATTGGCTATCTCAAGGTTACACCTACTCGCGCCTAACAATCAACCAATCAGAGTAATTACTTATAAGTGTATTAACACTGATACGTGGTGCGCTTCGAGTATCCTGAATGAAGAATCTAGGGTGTGATCTGTGGGCTACACTGATTGCGTCACATGTTGTAAGGTTGTAACCTATAACGTAATGAACACCCATTGCGTGTAAATTGTTCCTATATCGGAACCCGGTGCTTATCTACGCTCGTGTGGGCTGCCTCTCTGACACGGAGAAGGTTCGAGATATGTATTTTCTTACTGTGTAGGTGTTTATTTAAGATAGTTCGAGCCCGCGCCCCGCAGCGGTTATTTCCCTCGAGGCTTATGTGCTCTCTTGCGGGGTGAAATGCAGCTGCGCATTTCAGCTAAAAGGAATGTAATGTCTATTTTTTTGTTTTGTAACATAGTCGAACCTATCGAGTTTTATGGGTATTTATTTACTTGACTGCTATCACTTTTTCTTTTAATTTTAGTGAAAGTTGGCGAGCATAGATACTCAAATGTATAATATCTAAGAAAATTATACAAATAAACATTTCATAGTAGCCGGGTAGGTATATGGACTAAAACTGCGACTAGAATACCACCGGAGGTGGGGCAGTAGGTTCTGCTATTCACAGTTCACCGCAATGGAAATAAAACAAATAATTAATAAACATATTTAAATACATCTTTCATCCATTACAATAATTCTATTCATACATTACAAATAATGCATGCCAAATTTAATAATATTACATAGTACATTATTCTAAGTACTAATGCTATACCTTAATTTTTAATAGATTTTTATACAAATATTCATATAATATATATTTAATTCGAACATATTATTATATTCATCAAATTATATCACTATTAACTTCACTTCAGTTGTCACGATATTAATATCTAAGTCCCTAGAAGAGAACAAGTCATCGCGACACAGGGAATCCTACAGCGATGACTAGCGACTGCAATTCAGAATTAGCGACACGACAGTTTAACTGATTAATACCAAATGTAAACGTAATTTGTAAAAACAAATTTTGTAAAAATAAAAAATTAAATTCTCAACTAATACTTAAAAAAATAAAAAAATAAATATAACGTTGTAATGGTCTTAATTTACCGAACTTGCGGTAGGAACGTTCCAGACATTAGAAAATTCAACCAATCTCGCCAGAATCGGATCACGATTCCATAAATTGCTTGATTCGCACATAAAAAGCTATCTGTTTCTAGAATTTTCGAGCCGTAGAATTGTAAATTAAAACAGTAGAATTGAGACATTGGTAAAACAGGGAGAATACTAAACGAAGAGCTGTCAAATGATAGAGCTCTGCAGAATTTTAACGAGTTAAATGCAACGAACTGTAGGTGAGTACTTAATAAAATGTATATTTATTTTAATTAAATATACGACGCCTATGTATAATTAAGAACGTTTGATAGTTTTATTTTAACTAATATTTTAATAACTGAGCAATTGAGAAAAAAATCTCGTCGTTAATTTAAATTAATTAAAAATTATTTGAGACATCTTATATATATCTACTAGAAAAATATAGGTACATACTTATTAAATCTAAACAGGTATTTGGTATCATATGAAACGGTAGAAGTTCAAAATTCTGCTTGACACTAAACTGTATTTGGTATCATATGAAACGGTAGAAGTTCAAAATTCTGCTTGACACTAAACTGTTAATGGCTAGAGACGCTTAACATCAACTGAGCGACTTGCTCGTCGGGTCACTCAGCATCATAGAAAAAAATAGCGATGACAATAAAGTTCAGTTCTGTGAAACTGCGAGTTTGTCCTACATTTTCTTGTGCATCTGACTGTACTAATACTCCCGTGGCGCGTATTCACTGCTTGTTGGAGCTTCCGCATAGCACTGCCGCAGTCCCATCGGTCCACCGTAGTGTGGGTAATATCTACCCTATAACCTACTCTTCAAGCGTAGTTTGCAGCATGTTTCAATTATGATTGTTATTTAGTCTGTGGCCAAACCACAACCCAATCGGGAAACTCGTTTGTTTTTTCTGTTACATTTTGTCTTCAAACTTTGTTTATTTAGCCAGCGAAATTGTGTAATATTTCAGGTGAAGTAAAATATTTCTCAATTGAAACAAGTCTCAGTCATAGGCTAAGTCAAACAAAGCAAGTCACAGTCCAAGTCAAGCTCCAGTAAAGTGGTGGAGACTTTGCTGGGGTTTCTACTGGGTTATAAGGAAAGGGTATGCTAAGCCGAAAGGGGCTCATAGTACTCATGATTATGAACAAATTGGGGACAACTATGGGACCAACCATGACTTCGTTTTTCTATGGAACAGCTGTATTTTTTGCTCGATTTCATGGTTGGTCCCATAGTAAAAGCCGTTCATAATCATGAGTACTATGAACCCCTTTCGGCTTAGCATACCCTGTCGTTATAACCCTGTATAGAGTTTTCACACGAAAAGTCACGTTTCACGGCATTATACTATTCACCAACACTCTTGCAAGTTCACGAACACTTAATGAATTAAAATACACCGCTTTTACCCATTGAAACTCGAAATGACACACGTTTTGGAAAATACTACAATCACGCAACATGACTTCTTCACGTTCCCGGAAAAAAAAGTTTTACTTACGAGTACCTTTTCTCATCGTCGCAAACTACTTAGCTACCTACTGATAAAGTCGTCATCATCATCATCACCAGCAGAAGACAACTACTGCTGAACAAACGGTTCTCCCTTAGAGAGGAGGAGAGGGGTTGCCATAATCCCCACATTTGGCAGGTGGCTTGGGGATCGGAGAACGCTCACAATTTACTAAGACGACGCTGCTGCGTCCTTCGGTGAGTCCGTAGAAATAAATAATGCTTATTTCGCTTCGAAAACTCGTAAGAAAAACCTTTCTGTAAAAAATATTCCCCGAAACTACCATACATACTGATTACTGACCCAGAACTGATAATTCCGTACCGTGGGATAAGAAAAATACGACTAGGATCCCACAGCACCTAACAAATTGACACTTATACTCATGGGAATAGGTAATGTTGAAAGGTATTCGTAGATTTGTGTTGTCCTTAGTTATACTATAAATCAACTACCATCATCTATTAGCTTGTGTTTATGCGAAAATGCGAAAATGTGACTATTTTTTTCTCTCTATCTGTAATAAGTTCCCAAGAACGTATCGACACACGCATACATATGATAGGGTTCCGTAGACATGTTCCCAAAATGACGACGACAATGATGTGTTTGACATCCTCCAAGAAGGAATCTTTATTTACATACATCATACATTAGCTTAGAACTGGTGGAAACTGGTTCATCGAAGCTATGTTTCTTATATAGAGGCATGTCTTCTAAGCACAAGCAAGTCTGTTTTTAATTACTTCCGGGTCAACGCTAAATAGTCTGGTCTATTTTTTTTAGCACATCTAAGATACATCTCACCCAGTCCGCTATATCTCTTATCAAAGAACATTTTTATCATGAGTGGAAACGGTCACATAGTTTCGTAGCTTACCTTTACCTCGTTCATAGCTTACCTTTACCTCGTTCATAGCTTACCTTTACCTCGTTCATAGCTTACCTTTACCTCGTTCATAGCTTACCTTTACGTCGTTCATAGCTTACCTTTACCTCGTTCATAGCTTACCTTGACCTCGTTCATAGCTTACCTTTACCTCGTTCATAGCTTACCTTTACCTCGTTAATAGCTAACCTATACCTCGTTCATAGCTTACCTTTACCTCGTTCATAGCTTACCTTTACCTCGTTCAAAGCTAACCTTTACCTCGTTCATAGCTTACCTTTACCTCGTTAATAGCTTACCTTTACCTCGTTCATAGCTTAGCTTCACAGCCCATCGCTGGTGGAAAAGCAGCCTAAAAAGTGGGCGAAACTACGGAATGCCGCATGTTCGATGTTTACAAATATCTATTGTAGCTTACTTTGGCAGTTGATTGACACAACTGGGACTAGACAATATCTAAAAATAAAATCGGTGTTGAATTCCAATATTGCGGATTTCCGTTACATTTTTCTGGTAAACAATATTCTGCAAATATGGCTTTTGCAGTAACTGACTTGGTATTCTGCAGTTTGGAAATGAATTTTGAAATGAATGACAGATGTTGTGCTAGTTGCTTTCTGTGAAATGGTGTGATCTTCAATGAATTAGTTACACGAGCGATAAAGCAACCGAAAAAAACTAAAATAAAGGATTGTTTAAAAAAAAAACCACCCAAATAATAATTCAAAACGTTTGGATTTCAAACCGTCGAGATTGTCTTGACTGCTTTACGCAGATGTATCCGCGAAGATTAAGATTTGAATTTGAAAAGATAAAGTGTTACAACACCTTTATTTAATTTGTAATGTTATTTAAGGAAAACAAACAATTACAAGCTTAAATTTGTATATTGATGTAAGGGAGATACGTTTTTCAATTTTAAACTTAAGTTTGTACGGAAGCCTCGGCGCGCGAATCAGACTTGCACTTTTTTATAATTAAAAATTGGCTAGGTTTTGGTCATAAAAAGTTTTTATGACTATGAGGCTAGGCATTTGACTACAAGCTCAAGCTGATCTGAAGTTTTGTGACGGTGTGATCGAGAGTGGTAAACCCACCTATAGCCAAGAAAAGGAAAACGTAAGACAGTCGGAACACACCTATTTAGTTAGGTTAACTTGGCGACAGATTTTTAACTTGAGGATGATAGCTAGTTAGCCAAGTCAAATATTCAACCACCAAGCAGTAGTGTGCAAGCATTACTGTATTCCGGATTGTTTGTTTCCAGCGTAATTACTGGGCATACATAGATTTAACATCTAATATTTTAGGGTGACGAGCGCAGTGCGGTGCCGCGCAGAGTTTGGAACTGTTAAATTCCAAAATTATTTTTTACAATCGTTTTAAGACTTTTACTAAAACCTTGGATAGATAGATATATTTCGCGAATTCCTGTCTGGGCTCCCGCTCCTCACACACGTTTGGGTGGCATTGAACTGTTATGGGCAAGCGTGACGCTTAACATCAGGTGAGTGACTTGCTCGTCTCGTCAGTAAATACCACAAAAAAAGTACCAGAAAGTCAAAGACGTTTTATAAGGAGAATTCTGTGCAGAAAGTATTGGGTACTGCAGTATACCGTAGATAAGCACCGCAACTACGGTAGTTATCGACCTACTCAGTTTAGTCGACAGAGTCTACTTGAAGTGGAAAACATGAACCCGTCCGTACCCCAGGTGAGGCTTTCAAGTGCCCTTCCATCTTGATTGTAATCTCGGTCTCCAGGGAGGAAGGTGGAAGCAATCAGCAAACATCCTTGGACTTGGGCTTCCGTAGGGAATACCTATCAACGGATATGTTGGATTACAAAGTGAACCAATGTGTTTTTGATATGATGTTGTTGGAGTGAAAACTGTTTTTTTTTGAAGTACTGGTGGTACACTTACCTCTAAATAAAATTCATAATAACCAGAGATGTATTTCCTGGATTTAGAAGTTTTTTGATAGCCGCACAAGGGGACAAGGGGATACCCTTGTCTCATGATCAAGCAGTTAAAACTAGTAGTTCGCGCTGTAATGAGAACTCGCGAACCCTGTAATTTCACATATCCTGAAATGAATGATATTTTCGAACTTAAACATTTTGTTGAAATAAACTACTTCCCTACAAAATCAACGACAAAAAGGCCAGATCAATGGTTCACGAGTTATTGACGGACAAATATACATACATACATACATTACTACCACCAATTTGTTCTCATAGACACTAAAACTTTCGCTTCGGCTAGAAAATTGTTTTGTAAGCTACAAAAAACATAATATTACAGGTTATTTCACTTACATAAAGATATACCCATATTATGCATCACCTTTGTAAAATCTCAGTATTTCACAAAAGTAAAAACACTAGCAAAAGTTGGTAAGCGCTACAGCTTCCAGCAAACCGGCTCAAAAGTCATGGTTTATTCAATAATCTTGCAGTCTTTTGCCGTATTGTGAGCACAATTTGTTTCGTAGAACATTCGTATTTACCGTATACCGTACAATAATATTTTACACCTGCATTGTTTAAAACTGGTAGAGTTTGATTTAAAAATACGTGGAATTAGTTAAAAGGAATATGAACCGCATTGTTCTAGTTAGGGTCCGTACCTCCAGGGTACGTGGAATAGATTGACCCGCTCCGCACGATATTGCCATACCCAATCAGGGTCATTATGATTTACCTATTTAAAATATGCTAGTTAAGATCTGCATGTATTCCACATAATGTTTGCAATAAATGAATTGAGTATTGAGTACGTTCAAAATCATTTTAAAGATATTTTATATAAAGAAACTTAAAAAGATTGCCTAGTACACAATCTTTAATTATATGATTAAACTAAGCATGATTGTAGATTTTTGTAATACTCATAGGAATAAACAGTTTAATATATTTTTTTAATACAAGTGCGATCTAATCACAAATTAATCAATTAATTATTAAAATTATTATTATTAATTATTATAATCATTATTTTTAATTATGTTAAAGAACAAGCGCTTTTTTAGGAATCAATTCATCGAACAGACATATGATAGAGACGTGCAATTTGAACCCAATACTCCTGAAATGGTCTATATATGTAACAATAAGAACGGATTATGCGAAATTCCACTTCCAAAATATTAAAATGGAAAATGGACAATTTAAAATTTAAAAAAATTTAAAATGGACCCCTAAGGTTTTATGAAATTCTAATCTTTTTTCACGCCAAGTCAACGAAACGCTTGTGTACTAAGCATACAAAATAAAGATAGGCATGTCACGGGATTTTTCGAAAATCTATCCCTAAAGAGGTGAAATGGGGTGTTTCATTTAATGTAGCCTATATAGGTGGCCAGGCATGTTATAGATATTGCGGTAAACAATGTTATGTATGCGTCATAAGTTGTATATAGCCGTAAGTTTTTGTAGTGGTAGGGCTCTCTTGCAGAGTCCGCCTGGGGAAGTACCACACCTTTGCCAGTTATTCAACCGCCAAGCAGTAGTGTGTAAGCATTGCTGTGTTTCGGATTGAAGGGCAATGTTTCCAGCGTAATTACTGGGCATACAGAGATTTAACATCTAACGTCTCAGGCTGACGAGCGCAGTGCACTGCCGCGCATAGTTTTGAACTGTTCAGTTCAAAATTTTGGGTGGTACTGAACTGTGTGGGCAAGCGTGACGCTTAATATCAGGTGAGCGACTTGCTGGTCTCGTCACCGAGTAACATTAAAAAAAAAGATGCGTAGGTTGTAGAAACGGAACATCTATCCCGGAATAGATGATGGTGCGTGCGGCGCACCATGCATCGATCCGGGGCGACCTTGCTCCGCCATCAATGGCGTGGCTTACACGCACAGCTGGCTCACTGCCTGAGGATAAGGAAATACGCACAACACAATGCCAAACATTTCTGACGATGCTGAAAGAAGGAGGTTATATACCTAGCTAAGAAGCTTAACTGCTCGAAGACAGGTGTCTTCGAGCAGTTAAGTTTAATAAATCAAAGCTACCTGCAGTAAACTTTAAAAAAAGAAAATAGTAAAAGGATCAGGCCAATGTCGGTATGTTCATGTCTGACGAAACCATTAATTAAAAAATAAATAATTGAAAAAAAAAGTTTCGGTAGATGGTACTATTTATAGTAAAGAAATTATACAAATACAGGCAAACTGAACAAAATAATTCAAATACAAATTTATTTGGGTTGATCATGGTGTCTGTACTGCAAATCAATTCACATAGCAACTTTTATTTTGCAGCAGAAAGCTTAACCAACAAACACACAAGCTACTTAAAATGTCTTAAATCCTTCCTCAAACAACCATCGCTTTCAATTGAACAAAGTTACTAAATGTCTAATAGAAGCAAATGCTTCTTCCGAAAATAGGTCGCACAATGTGTGCTGACGATGCGTTCCTTCCGAGTTACGGGAAACGGCTGTAACTTCCTTAATTCGTGGTCACGGATCATTTATAGATACCGCATTACGAGATCAAACAAAAAAAACTCACAAGTTGGCTTGCCAAACCTGTGACCAAGATTGCCAATGACATTGGCTATCTCAGGTTACTCGTACTCGCACCTAGAAATGAACCAATGAGAGTAAATGTTTATATGTCTATTAGTGGTGCGCTTCGATCGTACTCAGTGAGGAATCTAGGGGTGATCTGTGTTTGTGGTTGAAGGACAATGTAGGTAAGTATACTCAAGAACATTGTCCTGCTAAGTTTGGTGACAGTTTCACCCTTTTGTAGACCGTCGTTAAATTTTAGTAAAATATACGGAGAGTCGGATAACAAAATTAATTATTGTGGGTGGATTAGAGAATATCGTCAAATAAGTCGAGCAATCGTGGCCTGAAGATGCGGTCTATTTAAATGAAAGTACGAGGTGTCACTTTTCTATGTATTTGAAGGAAAAGGTAGGTAATTAGACTGTTTAAAAACCCCCCGGTCGACTTGGGCTACTTCCAAACTTCTCCATTTCCAAAGTTGTCTTCATCCAACTGACAATTTCTAAAGCCTATATGAAGTAACTTTTTTAACTTCCTACCTTGTTCACTTTCTGATTTGTCCTCTTCTTATCTCGTTCATTTCCTAACTGCAACCAAATATTGTAGTAACCCTGGGTCCGAATAGGACTAACCAAAAGCTTATCATGGTGGTAGTATATTGTAGGACTCGGCTGGCTAACTACTAACCCTGAAGGTCCCGAGTCTGAAGGTCTTTTTTGAGCAGTGGACGTATTCTGGCTGATGATGACTACGGAACCTAAGATACAGGCTGTCAGGAGACACGTGATTATCTCATTACCTCGAGGATTGATGACCGAACGACGTCGTTAGCCGCAGTTGTACCATCTCGATTGATGGTATGTAATTATCATCGCTAATTTCGGCAATAACTGTAAGCGCCTACTGTCGTCTACTGCCGATTTGTCTTGATATTTAGAATAGATTTTTTTCTTCCAGAACCTACAAAGGCTTAATATTTCCTTTTGTAGTCTTTAGTTTTTATATTCCGTTTTAGTTGATAAAATATTTGTAAAATTTGATAAATGGCACGGACCCCGGAGTCCGTGGAGCAATATTGCAAAATATTAAAAAAAGGGCTTAAAATTTCAAGAATATTGTTTCAAACTTTTAATCTTGCCTGAAAGAACTCGCTTTAGGCGATAAGGTCACCCATTATACTGTAGGTGCTCCTAGTACAATCACGAATAGCGTGACTATGACTACAGTTTTTGTTGTAGCTACTTTCATATTGTGATCATTCATATTTTGATAGTTTTGTACTAAGGTGGGTAAAACCAAAAAATACGTATCCTTAATTTCTCAACAATCTTTAAGTACACAAAAATTGTGTTCTACTTAAAAAGTTACCCTGTATTGTATTTAATTGTAAGCCAATACTCTAGAGTAGAACTTCAACAAGAGAAAGAGAAATTACAATATCTGTGTGTATCGTAGGGTTGATACATTGCTTTTTCATTGCTGCGCATGCTTAAGTAAGTAAGCAGTGAGCAGTAGCTGATTAAGTTTAAAATTCTGAAGGGCGGTGAACTGTTATGGGCAAGTGTGACCCTAAACATCAGGCAAACGACTTGTTCATCTTGTCAGTTGCATAAAATAAAATACATAATAATTGTTTTACAAGTTGTAATACAAGTTTTTCAATGAAATAAAGAATAACGTTCAGAATCTTATGTTAGCTTACGACTCTACTATTAAACATCTCTAAAATTTTTATAATACAAGGAAGTATTTGCCAAGTTTCAATTCCATTTCATATTTACTTCTCAAACTTCATTTCACGATAAGATCATTTCACCGAATTCAGCTAAACCCCTGCCCTGGCTACAAAGCCGCTTCTATCCGTTCAAATCTGGTTTTATCCGTCTAAATCCGAATGTTAGCCAACCCTAACGGACGTTGAGCGGCTAATGTGAAATCGGGGTACCTGAGCCATAACTGCAAATTAGAGAAAGTCAGAAAGTTAACTTATGAATTTGCGGTTACGCCGTAGATGGTGCTACGGTCTGCTATTAAGCTTTGTAATCTGCTACGCCGTAGCAATTTATATGAGACTATCTTGTCCACACGTCTTCGCTTGTATAGGCTACAGTGAATGACGAATAAGAAAAAAATTGTGCCTAAAGAGAGATTAATTTTCGAAAAATCCTGAGACATGCCTTTCTTTATATTTTACTAGCTGCGCCCAGAGTCACTCGCTATTCTACAGAAACCGAATATATTACCGAGATAAAAAGTAATACATGTGCTAAATCGGGGAATAAGCTACCTCCATACCAAATTTTATTCAAATCCGTGTAGCCGTTACAGAGTTGAACGGAACAAACACACTTACATACTTACACACAAACTTTCATATTTATAATATTTTTGTACATAAAGGGCGTGCATTTTACCTCTTTAGAGGTGAAGTTTCGCAAAATCCGTTCTTATTGATCACTTAGACCATTTGAGGAGTATTGGGTTCAAATTTCACGTCTATATCATTAGCGGTTTGGTTTGTGCGTTGATTCCTAGAAAATGGCTTGGTCTTTTATATATAGAGATCAGCTGATGCTCGCGACTTTGCATGCGGAGGTGCCTGGCCTTTGGACTCGCAGGTTTAAAGCTAAAAGGATAAGGTTCAGCCTTAACCCTCGCAAATACAAATCACAACTGACAAAAAAAAAGTTGTAAAGAATCGGAAAAATTGTAAATAGATTTTTAGGGATGAATTCCCAATTTTATTTCTGTGGTCTTTGCTCTCGTACAGAGTTTCATGTAGCAAACTTTGCAAGGTCGACGTGTGGCTCATGCGTGGATAACTCGTCGCTTACTTGATTATCGCCACTTCATTTTGCCACTGATCTTTTCCAGGGAAAAGTACCCTATGTTCTGCCTTTATGGTGCATATTACTTCTTGATGTTTTCTGGATCGAATGTAGGTCTCGGCTGTTTATTAATAATAGCCACCAAATATATAACAACAACTGCTTAGCCATGTCAGAGGGTTCCAGTCGGCCTAAAAGCTCTGACATCAGAACTAGCCAGTCGGTACGCATGGAGTAAGTTCATGTTGTACATCTTGTTGGTGTCTATTAAATAAATAAATAAACATCAAGGTTGTGAAAACATAATGAACAAAAAAAAAAAAGCAGACAATGAGTTACTTTTGGAAAGTATAACATAAAAATTGAGAAACGACTCCGCGAAGTTATACATCTGTTCCGTTTGTTTTCAGCTGTTACCTTTGATTATCGAACCGAGGCTGTAGTCAGGGATATTGCGGAATGTTAATTGTTTAACGGTTATCGTTTGCTAATTTCATGTTTTGGTATCGTCAGCGCAGTGTTTTACCACTAACATTCCGAATAGCTGAACAGGTTAAAAGTAGGGGTCCATAATGTTTCATCAAAACACTTTTGACAAAATATTACACAAATAACGTTTCATATACTATTAATTTTACAAATACCTTATTTCGCAAATGCTTCATTTTATAAACAATCATTTTACAAACTTTTTCACAACTTTTTCTCTTTACAAAGGGTTTGAATGTTATTTTATCGTTTATGTATTTTTCATTTAATGTTTGGATTCGTTTCATAAAATCACGTTTATATAAATATCATCTTATGCTAATCATTTTAGAGTAATCAGATAGTTTTCAAGTAGGAAAAAGATGTTGTTTTACACTTTTGCATAATTTTATCAAACTACTTACGTACAACATTATAATTCTATTGCTGTCTGATTTCGCGTCAACTGTAGAGAAATTTTCGTGCGGTGCGATGTAGCTAAAATGGCTGAAAAATTAATCACAACATTGGAAATATTTTAATCAAACCTCAAAAGCTTTTAATCCTTAGATTGATACCAAAAAATCAAACAAAACAAGTTAACCTCCAAAACGATCCGCTCAAAATAACCGAAGTCATTATGAACTTTAAGCCGGGTCTGTTAGAAGAAGTTCAAACAAAGCGCCGGTAGCGCGCCGTCATCGCATCACGGAGCACCCTCGTTTGTTCGGGGCCACAATTTGCTGCTGCCAATCATTTTGTCACTTATATTATTTGTTCGTGGATACTATGTCGGGTTGCAGGCAGAGAAAATGTAGGTGAATGTGTAATATGGGTGCTATTTTGAAAATAAAGGATTTTGTTTGCATTAAAATAAATATTGATCATACAATATAAATAAAAATCATTACCATCATCAATCATTTTGGGCATTCGACAAAAAAGTAACGTCTTTTTGTATCGCAGTCCTGAATAAACTGATTATGATAAAATGATGTACAAAATACTATTTTATCATGGGAATAGATTTGTAATTTCATTTTCGAACTGTTTCTTTTTTTGTTTATAATGCGGCCACTGTGTTATCATGTTGTTCCTGTACGCGCTTGGTTGCCTGGAAGAGATCGTTTTAGGCGACAAGATGGTCTATTAGAAAGCCTAGTCTAAAGTACTACTTAGTAGGTACTTACTTTATCTCTTAGTCTACATTTTGCGTGGCTGTTGATAAATAATAATACTTTGAATTAGTTTTTGCTTTGAATCTCAGAATGTGTGAGATAACTGCGGGCCGTAACTTAGAATGACATGAAATGTTATTGTGCCACAGGCTGTAATAAATCCATTGATTTATTATGATTATGTCTAGACCAAAGTGAGCTGGACACCATATACATGAAACGAGCATTTTCATTTTTATTGCAAACTAGCTGTTAACCGCGACTTTGTTCGCGTGGACCTAAAAAGGAGCCTACAGACATAGACTACTTTTAACACTGTTTTAGACTGTTTTTCTACCCGTCTATCTATCAAAAATAAAAATCGTGGTATCCCGTGAGTACTAATAGTAATGTAGACTACCTTTTTTTTTTACTTGGACTATTTATTTATGCAAAAATTCAGCTCGATCCGCTCAGCCGTTTAGCCGTGATAACAGAGACAGACAGAGAGACAGAGTTACTTTCTATTTATAATATTAGTTAGGATTATTAGATACCTCCATTTCTAGTTTCCTAGAAGATTATATTAATTACCAACTGCCTAATTATATGTAGTAAATAGGCAGTTGTACCTAGTGTTGCCGAACTATCGAAAGTTGACCTCGAAAATCAGTTAGGTTTTCAGGATGTAAGGGAAACGCTCTCGAAGCCAATACACTTTAAAACGTTTATAATATTTAAACACAATCGAATACCAATAGCTTTGCCATATACTTGTTGTTTCAGTGCTGTTTTTATGGTTTAGAGTTTTGCAAACCAGCAATGTAAACCGTACAAGCACGCGCGCGGCGCCGGTCTTCGTTGAACTCTAGCACAGAAGAGATTTTTTTTTATTTCTCTAGCGTCAGCTTTGCATTACATCGCAAAAAATACCTAAGTTGTATTTTGTGGTATCGTATCTGCAATCACCAGCATTATCACCTGTCTTCGTTTATGGGAGCGATTCCCATGCATTCGATATTACTATACAGGTATAGTATAAACACAATAATTATGCTATTGAAAGCTTGCAATGGTGAATTCGGCATTAAATTTCTAGACCTCTCTAAATCATGTGATTTTAGGACTGGTACCATAATAAACGTTGTTTTTTTTAATGAAGATTAAATGATCTCATTCCCTCATCTCTTATTACCCTATCTCTGCGAACCCTGACTCTTACGAAGACTTGTGTATCGCAGAGATGATACACAACCATATACACCCTCACAACCTTTCATATAGCACTACACATTCACACAAGAACCTTTTAAAATTTAATTTATATTCATTTCATTATATCGAGCACGAATCTCTAAACCACAAATTTTAGCTTAAGTTCAGAGATTCGAAGCCCACAGCAATTTTTGAGGTTAAGGTTAGCATGAGATTTATCCGCCGAAAAACACAAAAACACATTCCATTTTGTCTGGAACATAAAAACAATGATCGATTGATTGTCTAAAATATCAATCAATCAATCATTTATCTTTTACCAAACTTACCCCCGAATACTGAAACGTTTGTTAACTTTGTTTGACGACAGATTAATTCTAATACCGCCTGTGTCTGGCACTAAGTAAATGACAAAGACAGCAATAAACTTAATCTGTCGTCAAAGTTAACAAACGTTTCAGTATTCGGGGGTTAGCCTATTATTTACAATCACTTGTCACTTGTTTAGGAAACTTTGAACTTTTTATGTTGTATGTAGTTATATTCCCGTCTTGTTATGTATGCGCTGACATAGCATCTTCCCACACAATATCATAATATGATATCGGAACACGGTCGGAATGCTGAGTTAGCGCATGTAGAGATAAGCTCGCTTGTAAGATGCATGTTAGAATTAAGTCAGTCTGAAATTATAACTTGAAGTAATGACACCTTAAATAAAATCTTTTATTTTTAAAAACAACTTCGAGCGTTCCGGAAAGTTAACTATGTTTTTACCACCTTGTACTTTATGGATGAAATAAATAAATAAATAAATAAAAAGATAAGATTGCATGTCGGCCCTGATATTTGTTTGTATATATTTTTTTATCTAATGGCTCCTCACTAGTTTCTCTGTGTCGGGGATGACATGAACACACAAAGATACGGAAAACTATCACCCAGATCTAAAGCCGATATTTAAATTCATCATTAAAAAATCTACCCAGCCGGATTTCGAACTCGGAACCTGCTCATAAGGCATACCTGCTAGCAACTAAGCCAGTAGAGTCGTCGAGCTTTAGCAGCATCAAAGGTCCCATGTTTCGTGTTAAGCTGCTAGTATATTCCTGTCGGTGTAAAACTGTAAACTCTGTTTCGGAAACTTCCGCCATTTATATCCCGACGTATCTTCAGGGATAAAGTGCATTCTCCAGCGAGTTTCGTAGCCTTATAAATAACGGGATGAAAGCCAGCGACTCGGTTATCCGGAGTGCTAGGTTTCTCTGGCCGGAGGCAGGTCTCTTCGTTGTACGGCTAAAATATCTGTTGGTGTCATAGTTTGATGTCGTTCCTAAACAGGAAATATTAAAGTGCATCGTTTCACTCATCGCGCGAAATTCAAATTTTCTTGCGTTTTTTGTCAATTACAGCTTAATTACTCATCGTGGATTTGTCGAAACCAATTTGGCTCTAATAAATAAGTTGTTTTAAGAAATTACGGGTAAAATGATTATCTAGATAACATTGGTTTAGATACAAATTTTAATAAGCTGATTTTCATTTTGGTTTTTGGTTTAGTGGGAAATGTACTTATACTAGCCTTCAACTTGAATTTTTGGTTGTTGTAATTTCTTGAAACAATCTATTTATTATCGCAAAATTAGTTTTCATGAACCTACGATGAGTAATTAAGCTGTAATGCAAGAAAATTTGAATTACGCGCCCTGAGCGAAACGTTGCACCTTAAAATCCGTTGTTAAAATAGATTTGAGGGCAAATTACAAACAAAAAATGAGGCAGTGGAACTTTAAAAACAACATTAACTGCAAACAGGGTATCGGGTGTTTGATAGTTGAATAAAATCAAAAATTTAAATAATTGGATATGTTGTTTATGTTTTCTTTACAGACACTGAACTGCATAATTGCTTGGAAAAAATAATGTTGTCTAGATACCGACCGTCACGATCACAGAAGAGTTTTATTTTTTAATGTTTCTCTTTTCTGTGGTCACGCTGCTGTCACTCCTCTAACCTCAAATGAAGATTAGCTACAACGCGTAAACGAATTGCTTGCAAAACTGCCGCCATTTCTGATATGATATTGTGGTTAAATTACGTGAGATTTGTCGGTTTGTTCTCGTATACTCTCAGGTAAGACACAGAATATAGTCAAGAAGACCAAGATTGGCCAGTTAATGGTTCCTCTACAAAACTCGCTAAACTTGGAAACGTTAGTCGACTAACGTAGTAATTTTTGATGTTGGTGAATAGTATATATTTATATACCAAATTTTGCTAAAATTATTTCAAGTCTATCTCCAAATTTAAATTCTTAGAAAAATTGTTTTCATTCAAGTTATTACTCGATCCAAACACGACTATGTAGTACATATTGCGGAGGGCGCTGGCGCCAGTAGCACAGTTTTATTACTAGTACGGGTACCAGCTAGTAACAACAAACAAATAAATTTTGTTAGCATCTACTTAATAAATTATGTCTATTTTCTTCTGTGCAAACAAAAATTGTATAGCCTTTTAAGCTTAGGTCAATAAACTATTATTATTATTAGTATAATGTCATGAAGCGTGACTTTTCGTGCTATTTCCAAAAATCCATATAAGCCTCTAGAAATCCGGGAGTGCGACGCAAAATAAGTCAATGGCTGCATTATCTTTGCTAAGATAAATTACACAATTTAATTACTCTGCAGCACGACCATTTATTATCTCGATAAAACCTCTGACCTAAAACAAATCCCTAATATTTCCGTCCAAAGTTAATACCCGTCATTTATTAAAATCGCAATTAAGGAGCAGGCAAATTGCCAGCCAGAGGTTACGTTCTTAGCAGAACCCTGCTTTGTACTGGAGTTAGATACTTTTCGATAAAATAAAATCGTTGTGAAGTTATAGCTGAAAGTAATTAAAAACATATTATTTTTAGAGAAAGTTCAGTTAAAATTACTAAGTTTTTACCATGGATTTTAGTATTGTTTCGTCAAAGATTTTTACTTTACCGTTTACACCTCGGTATGGATTTTTATTCCTAACTACTACACTACTGTGAGAGAGGCACTGACGTCTCTAATAATTACATTATAGACATAGACATTGAAAGCAATAGACGGCTGGATATATGTCTCTTTCCCACAGAAAGCATAGCTTAAAAATAATAATGAAGTAATCCTAACTAATATTATAAATCTCTGTCTCTTTGTCTGGGTGTTGCTGAAGGTATTGCTTGCAGTGTTGTGTAAAATTAGTCTTGTACTTGCATTTTTGTAATAATTTTTTACCGATTCAAAATTCGAAAAACTACACCAAACGACTAATCATCACTCCGTAGGTATTTATCCGATTTATTACATTGCGTGACTGCCATCGTTTCTCAAAAGTGATTTTATTGCCAGTCACTGAATGCAGTATTCGACTCACGCTACTTGATGTTAGAGTCGATATTGGCCTGGCAGGGTGTGAAATATTGCCATGTTTACGCTGAATAACCCTGGAATCAGGAATGGCCAAACTAATCAAAAGATCATTATTAATTCGTCGTACCGAAGACGTGGTTTGTTAAGTTTTTGTTTTTTATACACATAAGGTTCAATGTTATCGGATGCCTTATTCATTCAGTGGCAATGACATACAATGATATCTAGGCCACTGAAAGTGAGTCAGCATAGTCAAAAAAGATAAAAAAAAAACACTTATTTATTACTAGCTGGGCCCTGAGCGAACTCTCGAATTCGATAAAAAAAAATGTGTGAAAAGTATCATTTGTCTTTTTTTAAATCTACTGAATAACGAGAGCAAGTCGCTCACCCGATGCTAAGCATCTCACTTGCCCATAACAGTTCACCCAAAATATTGAACTTCAACAGTTCAAACCTTGCGTAGCAATGCACTGCGCTCGTCACCCTGAGATATTAGATGTTAAATCTCTATAAGTGTGCCCAGGAATTTCGCTAAAAACATTGCCTTTCAATCCGGTACACAAAAATGCTTGCACGTTACTGCTTGACGGTTGAATAACTGGGTAAGGTGTTGTACACTTCCCCGGCGGACTCCGCAAAAGAGTCCTACCACTACATACACTTTTCTCATGATGTTCACCACTGATTTGCCATAAATACCACGAAAAAGGTGAAAAACCACATAAGACGATATTTTTGCATTTATTCGTATAATTAAAAAAAGAGTATACATAACCATAGTTGTTATAAGTTCGTACCTACATAAATATATGCCCTCTGAAGAAAACATCACGCGCAAAATAGCATAAACTCGTCAATGGAATCGCTTGAGCATATTTGAATTACATGAAATAAATTTAGCCGCCCGATCGTAAGGTGCGATAAGTTTTTTCTGAATACATGATCTAGTGGCTTCATTATCTGTGCTTTAATATGAGCACTTACAGCCTTTCAATTAAAACAATCCATTAGAGAGTGTCTAAAATGTATTTAGTCAACCCACTCCCAGCAAAGTCAAAAGCGAATTGTTCATAACAATACACCCCTCTAAAATATCACACAATTCCATATAATGTTTCCAACCAAAACAAACCTCAAGTTGAAACAAACACATCATTTTGTATATTCCAGCAGCTTTTCATATGTAGCACGTAAGCTTCTATTTGACTTTGCAAAGTTTTTCAATAAACAGATTTTTCTGAAACAGAGCCTGCTCTAGTGTTGACTCTACTGTGAGAGCCCTAGAGAAGAGGGATACGTGCTCTTAGCTGAGATACGGCGAGGCGTTACTGTGACCTCGATTGTGTGTCCTCTTTGAAAAGAGGCCAAAAGTGTCTTGGTCAGGCTGACGCTAAAATGTATATTCGAGTTTTGGTTGCTTTTTTAAAATGTTTATTTGTACCATATTCTTTTAACTGAATTAGACTGAGTAAGGTCAGTACTATATTTTTTTTTCTGTTACAGAGTAGTAGTGTGCATGTAATTTAGTGAGGTCAAAGTAGACAGTTTTAATTATTAGATATAAAATCTATATACTAGCGTAATAAGTTTGGTTCTGATAAAAGTTACAAAAAGTGCATTCGTTTTCATTCAAATTTTTCGAAAGTTTACAGACGTACCTATATCCAAAGTTTTTGAACGCACTTTTCCAAATACTTTCAATTTGGTCCCGTTTTTATCAAAATCTAGTTATGATAATGGGATCTATGAGGAATTGAGGGAACTCCTAAAATATTATAGGCACACATATAGCGATTTTGTTGTTTTCATCAACAAGTCAAGCATATGCATTCAGAAAGTGTAATTTGGTGAAGTGGAACTGATGAAGAAGACCACAGATGGCCACCGGATCTTCACAATGATACGTATTTAACGCGGCATCATAATGTCAATTATGATAGTTAAGCGACTATGATGAAGCAAATTTAAATAAATGGTTGTGATAAAGTCGGTTTTTTTATTTAAAATTATCAAGTTGTATTTTTGACTGAGTTATAGTTCTAAATATACCTCATTCCGCAGTCTCATACTCGTATATTGAGATGGAAGTAATAATGCCGATTTCTCTCACTAGTTAACTGGCTCGGCTCGTTTTAAAGATTGACCTGAAAATACCTACTCCATTGTTTAAGCAATTAAGGTAAACTATCTAGATAGCCTAGATACTCAGACAGGAAGTGGCGTTCGGGCGAGCTTTCTGTGAGAGCACTAAATTTGCGGCGAGAGCTTTTGCGATAAAGGGTGGAAGATAAGTGCTTCCGTTCACATACAACGTTACTGCTCGAAATATGAGAGAAAATAAGATTTTACTATGAAAACTAATGTGGTTTTAATACATTTTGTTTTAATAAAACGCGAATACTCGCGTTAAATTGAGTCGGTTATTCCGACTATAGTTTCGATCACATTCGGTGACCTTCATCAAGGAATGCTAAGCGAGACGCGCGCGATCTCGTATTGCCTTGCACTATAGTCGGAATAACCGACTCAATTTAACGTTAGTTTTCCCGTTTTATTAAAAGAAGATAAGATATTTTATAACAAGAGTTAATTCTAAGAATGAGTATTTAAAATGTGTAATTAAGATTTATCATCTTTTACATTATCATCAGCCTATTTTTATCCTTATCATCATCCAGAAGACTGCTGAAAAAAGAAAGACAATCTGCCGCTGCTTCTCCTTTTACTCAATTAATTATAATTAAAAGACCGTGTTTTGAAGGCACCGTTTATGTCTTTAACCAATTAAATTTAATTATATTTCAGGCTTAGATACTTAGACTTAACATAATTAATAATTATATTAATTAAGACTTAATATAATCAATTATTGGACGCTAATTATATGCAGTATCAATTAAAGTAACACGAGCAAATAAATTTATCTGTCGCATAGATGATCTAATAGCAGTAAGTATTGGCTCTAACCTGCGTAATAGAGTTTATAAAAGATTTCTAGCTCAAAGCTAGAAAACCAGTCAGTCATGACCTGTCCTCACGACCTGTCGTGTCCGATGTATTGTATTGTTTTTATTGTACTTTCCTAGATTTTTATATCAGCAGTATTGGTATATTTAAATCACAGATCACACTAGATACCGCATTACGAGATTCGTTATTGTTACAAAAAGTCACCAAAGTTTTAGGAAAGCGCGGATCGCGGGGTGTGAGACCAAGCGTTCTCATTGGCTATCTCAAGGTTACGCCTACTCGCGCCTTAAAATCAACCAATCAGAGTAATTTCTTATAAGTGTATTTAGACTAATGCGTGGTGCGCTTCGAGCATCTTGAATGCAGAATCTTGGGTGTGATCTGTGATTAAAATACAAAGATATTATTATTGTCGTTTTAAAAACGCTTTCCTTCGAAAGTTTGAATCAAATGCATTAACCCGGGCATGATGGATCTTTATGGAGCGGACTTTGCGCTAGTATCAGCTGTTGTTTATTCTATGTCGGTGCTGACCGATGGCAGCTCAGCTTTCAATATAGGGGATAATAGAAAATACATCGATCGGTGTTTTCATTAGATGTCAAAGAAACTTTCTTTTAGTAAATAAATGAGTACCATTTATTTGTAATTTACCATCCATTTATTTTGGTGGTCATTTACTATTTTAGTGTTAGCAATGATCAGTTTGAATTTGTTTTGGATAGCGAAATGTAGCATTTTTGATTATGATTTCTCATTAAAATGGTTTAAATTTTAGTTGTCATTTACTACTTTAGGCAGTATAAAGTATTTTTTTGATGTTATATTTTACTATATCTGGTGATCAGCTAAACATTAATATTAACGTTAAACCATTGGATATGTCTGAAAAAATGTCTGAAAAATGTATAGATAAGTACTGTATTGGTATATTTAAATCACAGATCACACTAGATACCGCATTACGAGATTCGTTGTTCCTACAAAAAATCACCAAAGTTTGAGAAGGCGCGGGTCGCGGGGAGTGCGAACAAGCGATCTCATTGGCGATCTCAAGGTTACGTCTACTCGCGCCTAACAATCCACCAATCAGAGTTATTTCTTATAAGTGTTTTTAGACTGATGCGTGGTGCACTTCGAGCGTCCTGAATGCAGAATCTAGGGTGTGGTCTTTGTTAAACGACAATCAAAGTATGAATATCAAAAAACGATGACAACGACTCACGTCCGCGAGGTGAGTCAAAAGTGGCCGTTGGCATTTTAGCAGTTTGGATAGCACTGAGCTATCCAAACAGTTAAAATGCAACCTTTTCGCACACTTTCTCAACACGAACGCTGCATATGATCGTTTTTGGCGTTCGTTTTTGGCGTTCGTAACGGTTATTTCTGCCACTATAGTGCTCTAACCGAACACACCTAATATAATATTATTCCAAAATTAGTTATTTCATTTATAAACAACCTTCGTGATATTTTACAGTAAACTGGTACGCAATTCATTTATAAAAATATACTTTGATGTTGCCAATCAGATTTCAGTTGAAAGTACTCAATGCCGATATCATAAATATTGGGATATTGAAGAAATGTATCTGAAATATTTTATTTTTAAAGTGCTCTTTCGTTTCAAATTCTGAAGAACCCTTGGGAGAGTGAACAGAGAAAGGTCTTATTTATAACATGCTTTGATAAAATAACAAGTAATAGTACTAAACGAAAAAAGGAAAACAAAATACCCAACTACAAAATGTAGCCTACGAGTATGTCTCTGGGCCTAAAGAAGAATCCAACGACACCTTTGGTGTCATGACTTTGGTGCCTAAAATAAATGTTTCGCATTTAATTCATTATTTCACGAAAACAAATCTTAATCTCAGTACAAGTCAATAATTGTCACTGTCCAGTCCAAGTTATACTTCAGTGAAGTGGTGGAAGCTTTACTGGAAGCTTCTTTAGAGTTTTGGGAACAACATGAAAAGACACGTTTTGTTGTAGTGGTGGCTCTTGCAGAGTCGCCTGGGGAAGTACCACACCTTTGCTAGTTATTCACCGCCAAGCAGTAGTGTGCAAGCATTACTGTGTTCCGGATTGAAGGGCAATGTTTCCAGCGTAATTACTGGGCATACAGAGATTCAACACCTAACATATCTTGGAGACGAGCAAAGTGCATTGCCGCGCATAGTGTTGAACTGTTGAAGTTCAAAATTCTGGGCGGCACTGAACAGTTATGGGCAAGCGTGACGCTTAACATCAGGTGAGCGACTTGCTCGTATCGTCACCGAGTATCATAAAAAAAAAAACACGACACACCAATTTTATAAGATTTTTTTATTTTATGGTGAATCTTGTCTTTTCGTGTTGTTTCGAAAACTCCTTTTTCCATTGCCTTTTAATTTGCCGTCCCAAATAATCTTAAAAAAATCTCGTGTAAACTTCACGTAGAAAATATAAAGACCGCCTCTCAGCAAGATATTCACGGACACGCTCCGCTGTATAATGAAACCTGCCATTCACGCTCGTCAGCCACGACTCGTAATTTGTACCACAATGTGACTAGTGTTAATATATACTAGAGTGTCATTGCTGTAGATATATCATAGAGAGATTATATAAAGAAGAGTGCCAATGGCCATAAAAAGATGCGTAGCCCGGTTGCAGAAACTAACAAGGACGTTAGATTTCGCTAGTGCTTTAAGATGCGACATGAATGTCACAATTTCTGCTTGACGGAGAAAAAACGCTACTTGTTATGAATATTTTTGCATTGGAGATTTCCAATACAATTATTAATTTTATATTTTATTTGCAAAAAAACCCCTAAGTTCTCAAGAGATGACGTTGAAAGCATTATTTTTGGAATTAATTTTTTGACGTATATTGCAATCTAATTTGAACTAAGCCTCAAATTGCGGCCATATACCAATAGGTACTGATGTTCTTATATTAACTATGTTTTTATAGGCATTTATAACGGTTTGAACATTATCTGACTAAATACGTAAGCCTTCTAGTTTTATGTTGTTTTTTCGGGGTACACTTTTTTGTATGAGATTGTCGTTCTTCTCGTATAATTTTTCTATGGTATATAGAAGTAAACCTTTTCATATGCATTTGTTCGAGCTAGACTGTCATTGGATGAAAAATAGTTTTTTTTTTTTTAAATAAATTACAGCACACAGATAATTAAACAATAACAGATTATTTTAAGCGGTTAGGCCGCCACTTCGGCACGAATTTGTAAGCTTACCCATTTGTGATTTTATGTTTCTGTTCTGCACAATAGTTTCTACAGATATATTATATTTATCTATCTATGCAGTTATTACCAAAAGTTCTTAGGACACTAGACTCTTTAGCATACTAGACATACTAAAACACTAGACATTGGCAGCCTGAACTTTTCAATTGCCCTGTTCGCAGTTAAGAAATATGCGTTATGCGTTGTCCTGAGAAGTTTTGGTAATCACACTAACATTATAAATGCGAAAGTTTGTGTATAAGTGTGTAAATATGTAAGTATGTGTGTTTGTTCCCGTTCAACTAAGTAGTGGCTGAACGGGTTTGAATGAAATTTGGTATGGAGGTAGCTTACTGGATTAACACAGGGTAACGTTTATCTCGTAAAAATATTCGGTTTCTGTAGAATAGCGGGTGAAACCGCGGGGCGCAGCTAGTAGCTACATAAATATAATATACCCGTGGAAACTCTTTATTGTGCAAATAAATAAATGACAAATAAAGTTAGAGTTTCATCTGAAGGCCTCGCTACATGGCCTGACCTGACATCGTTTGAAAGAGATGGCTATATATAAGTTTCTGGGGGAGCGAAAGGGAGAAGTTACAATACAAACTATACATTTTATGTATACATTATACAAACCTTAATAGTTTGTTTCTTTTGCTCCCGTGAAATTCAAATCTAGCTGTCCCTTTCACACGATGTCAGATCAGGCCATGTGTTAATAAAGGTGCACCTTAACACATTTTAACAAAGGTATCTCTGAAGCTCTTCAGTTTAACCTCTTTAGTTCGTTAAAAAGTTTGTTTCACTTATAACAAGAAGTGGGGACCGGAAATAATAAAACCCTATCTGTGGGAAATAAATAGATCGATCTGACCATTCATCATCGGGCGATCTGTTGTTTGTCCGGCGTTATCTGTGTAACCGTGCCGTTTGCCCTCGGGGGCGTAATGGCGTGCTTTTGATTAATGAAATACCCTCTCAAGGAATCTCCGTTGGTATAGTCAGACTACGATAAGTTGGTCCAGTATTCTCGAAACTAGTGGTTTATTAAATTTTATGTTATTTTTCAGGTAATTTTGAACCGTGAACATTGAGGTTGCGTAAAATATTCAGGGAGTATTTTGGAGAATTTTGGCGGGAGAAGTCATGTCGCGTCATTGTATTATTTTCTACTTTTTTAAACAAACTTTCTTTATTTATCACTCTGTGATTTTTTTTAACGCGTAATACGACGCTGCGACTCTTAGGAAAGGCTCACATTGACATATGATACAGATTTTTGACTGCCCCGGTGGCTCAGTTGGTAGTGAACCTATCTTCTGTGTTTGGGGGCGTGGGTTCGATTCCCATCTAGGACAAACATTCATGTGATGAATATTTGTGTTTGTTCTATGTCTGGATGTTAATATCTATATACGTATGTATCTAAAAAATATATATGTACGTATATCAGTCTCTGGCAGCCTCATATTATAAGCTTTGCTTAGTTTGGGGTTAGATGACCGTGTGTGCAAAAATGTCCCAGATATTTATTATTATTATTATTTTACACTTTCGTGTTCTCTCCGGTTACGGAGGTGATTTTGGCACGGGCCAGAGCCAAGTGCCACTGTAGAGTTAAGAATTTCCGAACAATTCTGCAGGTATTCAAGATTTGAATACCTTTTGAAGCAGTTTAAATGTAGATTTGTGTAAATCAAGTGTCTCGAGGCTTGTGATAAGGTTTTTGGGAATGACACCTGTAGTAGAAAGTATAACTGGGATGGTTCTTGTGCTGTTAATACGCCACTGTGTTTTAATTTCGGTTGATAGGTCTTTGTATTTCGCTATTTTTTCAGTATATGTTGTCTGTAGGTTATGTGTGTTACAAATTGCGATGTCAATTAGAAATACTACTTTTTTATCTTTGTCCAAAACAGTTATATCGGGTCTATTGTAATGTATGGTCTTGTCAGTGATCCCAATATAATTTGTAATGCTGTTTTTAAGAAAGGATTCAGGTTTGTATATATAATAGGGTAGTTTTTATGTTATTAGTTCGTATTTATAGGCGAGGAGTTGGTGAATACATGCAGCTACCTGATCGTGTCGGTGCTATACTATAGCCTTGCATGCTCCGGTTATGTGTTGTATGGTCTCAGAACAGCTGCTGCATCTCCTACAACTGTCATTTGTGCTGTGACGGCGGATTATATTATTATTATTCAACCAAAAACAAACATCGCTATCCATTTTTAAAGCCCAACGACGTCACACTAACTAGATAGGGGAGGCAAGGGTAAATGGCCTCAGATATTTCTCGAGTTCACCGAGTTCACGCCATGAAAGCGAAATAATTAATTAATCGGAAGGTTCGTGACTCCGACTAGGTGTGGTTTGACAACAACTAACGAATGATAGGATTCGATAACTTTACAAATTTTGGTACAACAGTTTGAATTAATGGTATGTCCTAAAACTATGATCAGAAACACCGGAGGACGGGGAGCAGCGTTCTCTTAGTAAGCGGTGAGCGTTCTGCGATGCCCAAGCTGACTATCACGCTTGGGGATGATTGCAACTCCCAGACGTATGGCAACTCTTCTGGGTGAAGATGATGATTAAAATACCTTACTAGCCCTGCGTCTTATTCGTCGTCTCTGCCCTTTATTTCCATCGGTTATCGGTTCTTCGAGTGATTTGTAAACATAAACTCTCTTCACGTATTTAAAACGAAACTTGCTCATCATATAATAAATGTTTATTAATGAACTAACTATTCTATATATCTATTTATCTAACAATGCGTTAATTGTGTACCTACCTTAACTAGAACGACTTACAATATAATTTTTCTATGTAATTGATTCTCATGTAAGTGATAATTTTATCTTTATGAGAATAAATGTTTATTAAACCTAAACCTATTTGGCCTGCCAATGCCACTTTAGCTAGCAAACCCATGGTGATAATGTACATAATAAGGATGTTTTGAAATGCATTTAACCTAAAATAATCTTTTGATTTGTCCAGCAATTCTATAATTCATTTCTGTAAAAACGTAAAACGGTTAAATACAAAACTCATGAAACAATTAAAACTTTTATATTAGCTAACAGGATTTTATTACAGTAAAACTAGCAACTCCGATCGGTTATTGAAAATCCATCGGAACTTCAGCGCGTCTGTGTGACGTCATTTGGTAATGTTGCCAGTAGAACTCTACTCACACTCCGGTAACTTTAGTTTGAAAATTCGAATTAATTTAATGTGGCTGTACTAGAACTACAGAAGTGATTGAATTGAACTGCTGAAGTTCAAAATTCTGGGTGGCACTGAACTGTTATGGGCAAGCGTGACGCTTAACATCACGTGAGCAACTTGCTCGTCTCGTCACCGAGTAAAATAAAAAATAAATTAAATTAAGTTAGTGTTAGACAGTGAATATAATACAATGCATAAGACGTGCGACGCCATAATCCTCTTATGAGGAAAGAGAAAAAAAAAAACCAGTTGTTCCATATTTAATTTGATCAAGTTTAAACCTGCTACGCTACATATTTTTTTTATTCGCGATTTTAGGTTTGATCCCATAGTAAATGAAGACAATGAGACTATTTTTGGCTTAGCATACCTTTTCCAAATAGCCCTGTAGGTATATTTGAGCCCCGCTGCAAAAATTTGCTTCGTCATGGGTTTTCCGGGTAGAATTTTCATCATTTTTATGTAATAGGTTTTGGGAGTTATTGTGTACTGTTTGTAGCTTTTTGGAAGAAACAATTCTTCAAAGGATGTTGGTCATTACACTCATGGCGGTATTACGCCGAGAATGGAGCCGAAAGCTTAATGATCAACGCACGTGCGTTTCATACGACGTTTTTCAATAAACTTACGAGGAAAAAACAGACTTGTTTTAATAATTAACTTCGATAGCTTGGAAGTCGGTAGAAATTTATCTCTAGATTTTGGTGGCAACAGGCTATCAATCGCGGTTTGTGCCTCGGTTAGTATTTCCCGCGGGTTAAAATACTTGAATTATGTATTTTTGGAAATAATTAACCATAGCGAAAACGTTAACAAAAATATTTATTGAAAATGGCGCGCGGTTTCTATTTTTCCCGCGCTTCGCAAGGGATGCGCGCGCATGTGGAAGCAAGAAAGCTAACAAAATCACAGAAAAGAGAAAGAAGTACATTTTATTTTATCTTCTGTGAACAAAATCGCATTCAGCCGATATGAAAAATATAATAGAGCAAATATTTTTGTATTTATAGCATAATTTATTATGAATCTAAAGAGGTATAATTAATTTATTCAAGAAAATCTCAGAATGAAAACGTGTACTATTTTTAGCGGCATAAAAACTTTTTGTTGGATTAAAAAAACTGTATTACCCGGTTAAATTAAGAAGGCTTCGTCTACATACCTACATTTTAATTTGCAGTCAGATTGTATAGTACAATCTTAACCACAGAAGAGGAAAAATTTTTACTCTTCTCTCTTCTGTGATCTTAACTTAATCGGAATATCGTAAAACACGACTGTAGTAATATAAAGTAAAAAAACACGAGTATCTTGGATTATGAGCCCAAAATCGATGTAATAAGATCCAAGTTACGAGAAAGTGTGTTAAAATAACACCGGCCTTTCCTGTTAAACATTTATTTCACAATAAAGGCGTTTCACGGATGAAAGTCAGCTGAGGCACACATAGCGTGAGTCAGCATGCTTCCAAAGCTTGATTATTACTTTATTCAAACGAAGCGCAAAGGTATTCGCAGAAATACAACGGTAATGCACGAATTCACGAGCATGTTTTATAATCATCATCATCATCAGCCATAAGACGTCCACTGCTGCTCCCCCTTAGAGCGCCACACTGACCGACAACGGGCCACTTGCATCCACCGGTTGCCCGCGACTTTCACAATGTCGTCGGTCCACCTAGTGGGAGGCCTACCTAAGCTGCGTCTTCCGGTTCGTGGTCGCCACTCAAGAACCTTTCTTCCCCACCGGTTATCGGTTCCTCGAGTGACATGGCGTGTTTTATAAATGTGTAAAAATATTTTTTTAATCTATTTTTAAGGTTTATATTTTTCTTTTAGAGAAAGAGAAACGAAGAGTGGCAGTGAGTTTTTTGGCGGGAACGTGAAGAAATCATGTTCGTGAACATGCACGAGTGTTGGTGAATGGTATAATGTCGAGAAACGTGAATTTTCGTGTTGTTTCCAAAACTCCATAGAAAGCTCTAGTAAAGTTTTCACCACTTTACTGGGGCATGACTTGGACTTGACCGTGACTTGCTTTGCTCGCCTTTGACTGTGACTTATTTGATAATATTTAATAAAAAGTGAAAATATATAAGTATACTTGACACTGGCAAATGCATAAGATGTGCGACGCCAAAATCCTCTTAGAAGGAAATACAAAAAAAAAGAGTGGCAGTGTCAGATACGATAAATCGACAAGTAATATTCCCGCTCGCTTCACTGATCATACATCCTTATTTCGCTAACCATCCTTCCTTTCATTTTCGCATTACCATACCTATAAAATTGACGGCAGTATCTTTATAGCCACTTTCTGAATACATTTTCTCGTAATGTGCCCAACATCTTCGACCAAAGTAAAATTAATGGACGGGCCCTAACTTCCACAACTCCCCAACTTCCTTAAAATAACTAGTAGTTCGCGGCGAACTGAGACCTCGCGACCCCTATATATTCATAACCACTGGACCGATTCAGCTCATATTCGAACTTAAATTTTTTATTGTAATGAATTACTTGGCTACAAAATTTCATGAAGATCGGATCAACGGTTCGCAAGTTATCATCGGACAAATATACTCACAAACATACAAGCATACATACAAATGCCGATGTATCCCAGTAAACTCTGAGAGTACTTAAGCTTCAACCCGTAATTAAAAGTATGTATAGTACATTCGTCACAAAAGAGAGATAGCGAATATAATATCATAATATACACACACTGTAATATACAGAATATACACACATACACGTACATAATTGTAGAACCAACCTCCCATAATAATATACAAATGATTAAACTGTATGCGTATCCGGAACAGACTCAAATTTTACATTTTACAATGTCGTCTATATTTTTTATTTATTTTATTTTATTTTAGACTCTATTTCAGATGACAATCACGACTAATGGCTACGATAATGTATATGTATATTATAGCATAATGTATATTATAGCTCAAACATAAAGGAATTACAAAAATATTTTTTTCTACTTTCCGTACTCTGTGAGCGATAGAAATTATTTTTCGCTACACAAATTTTATTTTGACAACCAAAAAATATTATTAGCAGGTGTTAATCCTAGAAAAACGTACTACAATACTTTATAGCTTACTAGCTGTTACTCGCGACTTCGTTCGCGTGGACCCAAAAAAAAAGCCTATGTCCGTCTCCGACCCTTTAGCTATATCTATGGTATAAATTCAGCTCGATCCGTTCAGGGACCCTATTCGGAGAACTGACATTTTATCTCCGTCACTCTCACTCCCATTAAATTCTAAATTAGAGAGACAGTGACCGAGATAAAATGTCATTTCTCCGAATAGGGTCCCAGACGTTTAACCGTGATAGCGCGACAAACACCCATACAAGAGAGAGAAAGACAGAGCTACTTTCCAATTTATAATATCAGGAAGTTAGGATATAAGCAGCTAGTCGTGTCACAGTTAGCCGCAGCTAGTCGTGACGTGCTGTCTCAACCGCACATTAACAAATATTTGTAGATAGTGTTAATTTCCAATAAAACTGTACATTGTATCGATTTATCATAATATTAGAAACATTTCGTTTTAAAACGATACAAAAATAATGTTTAATGTTTTTTGCGTTTTGTTCGATCCCCTCCGTCAAATTGGTATTTCTTAAAACAAGATTTCCTCTAAAAATATTGTGTAGTCTCATCATCAAGACACGATACTTATCATAAAATGCTCGAGCGATACATCAGCGGTAGCGACTAGCGGCTAAGGGCCTTAAGGCCTCGCTACATGGCCTGGCCTCTAAGGGGGAGGCCTATTATCAGCAGTGGACGTCTTCTAGCTGATGATAATGATGACTCACTGTAATTCACGGTCCTAGCTCGAGTTTTAATGAAGTGAAAATGAACACACGTACAATAAAAAAAAAACTATATATATAAAAATGAACCCCTATTTTTCCTGGTCACGCTATAACTTGAGAAAGGCTGGACCGATTTTGATTATTTCTTTTTTCTTGTGTTCGTAATTGTGAGGACAAGGTTTGTATGAATAGTTTAGCGATGTATTAGGCCGAGCTTCGCGGGCATCAGCTAGTATAATATAAGTATGGGGATAAATCGTCGCCTTTTAATTTAACAATAAATACAATACCTAATGGTATAATTATTCAACGAGGTAACATTGCCAGTCTTTTTGGTTCTTTACCTGCGGATTGTGACCAACCGCCATATTATGGATTTCCCTGATGAGATCGTGCCCGAGCGGAATCGAGCATGATGCGAGTAAGTTGGTACGAGCGCTTGTAAGTCTGGGACCGGCATTAGGATCAGCCGCCGACGCTGCAAGTCCGTGAACTTTATCGTGACACGATACGATTTGTGGTCTCGTACCGTCGGTGCATTTTTCGCGTTTTCATGGTTGGTCGCAAGGGGTTGGGGTGGTTGCAAAAATTATATGACTACAATATGAATATATGAACAATATTATATGAATGGTTTATAATGATGAATACAATGATACCCCATAAAATGTCTGTCGTCTAAAAGTGTACCACAACGGGCGTAATTTAATTGATCGAGTGAAGCGAAGGTCTCAGAGTTTACTGGGACAAATTGGCTTTTGTATGTATGTTTGTATGTTTGTGTGTATATTTGTCCGATGATAACTTGCGAGCCGTTGATCCGATCTTGATGAAATTTTGTAGGCAAGTATTTCATTTCAATACAATTTTTAAATTCGAATATGAGCTGAATCGGCTCAGGGGTTGTGAAGATATAGGGATCGCGAGGTCTCAGTTCACCGCGAACTACTAGTTTATATTCGAAAAGGATAGCTAGACATGAATTTCACGAGAGTAAAGGAAACAACCCATAACCGTAGTAGTTTGTTTCAAACTCCAATGAAATTTTGGACTAGCTATGTTAGCTATGTTAGCTATGTTAGTGTTGTGGCTATGTTTTTGTGAATATAAAAATCCGATCAGGGCCTGTACCGTGAGGTGCTTATTGCGATGATTGTTAGGTTCAGCCTATGACGTTACGCGACCATACACCTTATCGCGCGGCGACACGGTTCATGGTCGCGCAGCGTCGTCGGCTAAACCTAACAATCATCGCAATAAGCACCTCACAGTACGGGCCCAGGCCTGTGTGGAGACACCGAACACTCAGTAGTGTTTTTTTTAACCCAAACGTCATCGACAAAATTCCCTCTTGATATTGAGATACTGACTTGGCGGTTTGTTGTGTTTTCGGATAATCCGACTGAGCTCTTTCTGCTTTAACAGACTTATTTATTATTTTCTTTGCGGCATTTGTTAATAATTAACGTCAGAAACATTTATTTGCTGTTTTCCGAGTTCAGATGAAAATGGGCCGTGATCTAACATTCGCGGAAAATTGTAAACGAGGTGTAATATTTAAAAAAAACAGCTTCATTATTAAAATTGAACAAAGTTCGCGGGCTTGGACTGGGATTGGAGATTGGATACGGGTATGTCCTTAAATTGCAACCAGATTCTCCACCGGAGGACGAGCAGCAGCGTTCTATTAGTAAATGGTGAGCGCACTGCGATCCCCAAACCAAACGGGGAGGCCTTTATTCAGAAGTGGACGTATTCTGGCTAATGATGATGATATATAATTAAAATAAGTCAACATTAGAAAAAACATCTTGTCGTTCATTTAACGATTTAATGGTTCAACATATCAATTAGTTAAGACATCTTCAATTACAGTAAATTTGATCAATTAAAATTTTGAATGTGGAACGAGAGAGAACGGGAATCGGTTTCCTGCTTAGAACGTCGGTAAAGGCACAGAATAGATAATAGTACAAGGTATGGGCGGCATCATTGGCAGCAAATGTATTGGAAAATCGTTTAGAGCTCCAATGGCTGAGATTCAAGCATCGCCAAATCGATCGGAACATTGTTGAGAATACACAATGAGCTGTTTGGTCACCGACGACGTTGCGAGTTCGAGAACATGTGGCTTTTGTGTGGCTTACATTTATTCTGTACCTATAACAAATCCCTAGTGTTAGGGAACTTACCGCATTGTGCATATACATATATAATGTTTTTAGTAATATTATAAATATATATAATATAATAATATATGCAGGGTTATAAGGAAAGGGTATGCTAAGCCGAAAAGGGCTTATAGTACTCATCATTATGAACAACTTTTACTACGGGACCAACCCTGAAATAGAGAAAAAAATATCAGTTGTTCCATACATTTTGTCGAGTGTCATTGACATTTTTCTATGGAACAGCTGATATATTTTTATCGATTTCAGGGTTGGTCCCATATAAAAAGTTGTTCATAATGATGAGTACTATGAGCCTCTTTCGGCTTAGCCATACCCTTTACTTATAACCCTGTATAATATAAGAATAATATATACAATAGTATATGTAGTTTATATATAATATATATAATTATTTATACTAACCGTGTCTCATGTTACATACATATCACTTAAAAGTACTAAATCGATTGTACTTCATAACTCACTAGCCGGCCGGTGTGTCGCGCCACCGTCGCCTGGTTTAGTTTGTTTTTGTTATGTGAAACTGGCGGACGCTCCGGCAACCATTTTCTGGTTAAAAAGGCGATATTTGATGGTGGCGAAGTGTAATGGTTCCTGCTAGAGTGAGCTAAGGTTGGTTAAATATATATCATCAAAGTTCTATTATTACTAGATGCCTAAAATAAGAGTTCTATTATTAAGTAATTGTTGTTGAAGTAACTCGTCGAAGGTTAAATGAATAAATAGCTTTTCATATACAAATTATTATTATTATTTCCTAAAGTTATTTCCCTTTCACTAGTTTGTAAGACGGTGCCGAAAACACTTTTGTACTGATCGTTCTGACCAACTTTTACTATGGGACCACCAATAAATGGCGGAGAAAAATAACAGCTGTTCCATAGAAAAATTTCGCACTGAACGAAATGTATGAAAAAAAAAAAAAAAATGCGATGTCATGCTTGGTCCCATGGTAAAAGTTACTTAAAATGATGAGTATACTTGTGTTTTCGGCAGTTTAAGGTGTAAACAGCAGTGCCTTGAGACCACCGTGAAACAGTAGTGAGCATTTGTGCATTGCAGTAAATAATTGTAAATTGTAAAAGTTGTGTATTGTAAATTGTATTACAATTTCCAAATATCATTTAACAATAGTACCTAAATAGGTATTAAGTCTTATTTTTAGTCTATAGCGCTTACTGTGTAGCTCAACCAAGTAGTCCTAATACTCCTAACCAAACTGACGAGTCGATTAGTCTTGTGACCGCGAGTGGCATTTACAATTGAATGCTACCGTGGGTCGAACGACTCGTTAAATTGTAGGTCTTGGTTGATGTCCTACTACAAGTTAAGTTACATCAAGGCCCATCGGTCGGCCTAAAAACACATACCGGGACAAGCCATCGGGCTATACGGACTTACTTAGATTCTTAATATATTGATTCACAAGCTTACTATATAATTATATATTATGCAATTCATATTCAGCAACGAAATCATAACATTCTCAGATTGCCCGATACCTCGATATTCCCGATGTCTCGACATTCTTGACATCTGAATATTCCTGGTAATTTGATATTCCTGATATCTGGATATTCTCGGTATGCCGATCTCTGTGTACCGCCCTCTTGAATGAATATCGGTTTCAGCGTTTACAGAATCGTTCCAATAGATTTCTAGGTTTAGCTTCGATGGCGTCGCTACTGACACCTGCTGTAATGAATATTATGGTAAACTAGCTACGGACAAGCTACGGCCTTATCTTTCTAAATGAAATGGGTGAATTTGTTCCATAACTTTACGGTAAGAGTTTTGGTGGAAACGCGAAGAAGTCATGTCGCTTCATTCTATTATTTTCCAAAACTTGTGTTATTTCGAGTGTTAATGTGTAAAAACGGTGAATTAATGTACTACAATCGAGATACAAATCTTTCTAGGGACATTAGCTCTTAGTATAATTGCTCTATGATAAAAAGTCGTTGAACAAGGTTTTTGGCTAAACACTAATAACCCTGTATAGTCTGAATAACCGACTCAATTTAACGTGACTATTCCTGTTTTATTAAAAGCCTATTAGCCTATGACACTCCGGCCATAAGGATTCCAAAAACGTCTCTCTCGTCATAATCGGTCTTGCTGTTAGGGTACACTTTGTAGAGGTTAAGAATACACAAACATACTTCATACACACTTACATAATTAGATACTTACATATACCCCAAAAACAGTGTTTTTGTTTTGGTGTATAGCTTACTGCTATACACCACCAAACCCTATATTCTTGGAAATTCGTATAAAAAGTTAGAAAGAGTTAATTTTTCCCACACCATTCCCGAGTAAATCCGTATAAAACATAAAAAACATGGTTACATTACGGGTTAGTACCAAAGAGTACACGTAAGCGAGATGCCTTTAAGCACACCACACGTTGTAAAGTATTAATCACGCTTTTACAGACCCTTTTTGCTGCCCTGAATTTGTACGAAAACGAGGGAATTTAAAGCGGGCACGTCATTAAGTCGGCTGTGGCAACACTGCCTCTAATAACAATAAAAACTGCGCGTCGCATTATCGCGCTAAGGTTTTTAGTGACGGAGAAATTGCCTTTAAAAATAGAGTGGTTCGACGATATAAATAACTCATGTCATTGAATAACGTATAAGTTTAAAATTCAACCAAGGGTCTGTTGTTCTCGCGATTTAAGATCAAATAATAACACACTTCCATATTCAAAGTCGTACATAATGACGTTTACTATCAGTCTGTAACCGAAAACCTAGTAGATACATAAAACATTCATTGCAAATCATAGACAGGTTACATAATTTTAAAGTGATAGCTCGATGCCTGTACATCATCAGCACACACTCACACGTAATCATTGAGTGATTGAATCGAGTTGAATGATTGAGTGGCATAGTGGGGCGAAATTGGAGCAAAACAAAACTTGGTACTGGCTAAATACACTATGTGTGGAGCCATAATATACGATAAAACTGTACACGTAAGTCGAAAAAACAACACAAAAAAATGGAATATTGCGCAGATGACGCCATTTTTCAAGATAATTGTCGGCTATTGTACCATTGCAAAATATAAACTGTTATTACAAAGTATATTCTAGCACCAATTGTTTTAGTAACCACCTCTCATATAACGCTTGCTCGTAGAAGTGCTCTGCATGGCATTATGGACGAGCTTATTGGATATTGTGGCGTAAAAAGCTTTTAAAATGCGCCACGTAAATTGAACTCAAGTCAAAGAGCAGTTGTGAAATTTGAGAAAACTATTGCTAAGAAAGAAGCATTGTAATTCCCGGCCAAACAGCAATCTGCTAAATATCTCTGTCAAAAATTTCAACATTTTTGAAGATAAAAAAATCACACAGTCTGTATTTAAAAAAAAATAAGACAGGCAGCTTTGAATAACATTGCCAATCTGTTTTAGAGCAATTCTCGTGTATTTCTTTTTTTAATTTGGCCGAGTAAATTTGTGCTTTCCTTCTTTAAATAAATCAGACGATTTCATACATTTCATCGACGGTGAATTTTTTTTTTTTTTAAATAAATAAAATGATAAAAATGATAAAATGATGGTTTATGCGCAGTAATTTCGCTGGAAACATTGTCTTTTAATCCGGAACACAGTAATGTTTGCACACTACTGCTAGGTTATTAAATAACTGTCAAAGGTACTTCCCCAGGCGGAATCTGCAAAAAAGTCCTACCACTACTAAAATTTAAATCATCGTCGAAGTTTCTATCACAGACAATGTAAAGTTCCCGTGAAACCTTGTTCTGGTCGTCCGCAGGGAATAGCTAATAATATTACTATCCAAAGGCTGGCAAATGCACAAGCCGTGAGACGTCAAAGTCCTGAAAGGACAAAAAAAAAAACTATCGAAAAGATATTCCTCGTAACATGCAGAAAAATGTCTGTTTTCCGATGCAATATCTCCTGTCGTAGCGGCTGGCTATGCGACAGCGCTACGAGCGCTACGAGTGCTACGGATGCAATGGCTACGAGCGGCGTAGACAGTAGCACAATAGGGATTCGTTACGACGCTCCCATAAGAAACTTTTGTACTTCAATCAGGACTGAACCATTTCAGCTTATTGAAATTCTTTTGTTACGTACATAGAACCACAGAATTCTCCCTATTATATCTTACATATTTTAAGTTTAAAATGATAGTAAGCGAGACTGAACACTAAGATTGGCATTGAAATGTGATCAGTACTTATGATGATTAATTGGTAGCTTTTTACACATATCATAGTTCTAGTTTAGTTACTTATTTTTTTAAAAGCGATGTATGAAATAAAATACTTAACGATTCTGTACTAAAATTTATCATTGTAGTAACTAACGAAACGGTGGTTGGATACTTTCTGAGCTCTATTGGCTGGCTGTCGAGTCTCGCTCACCCGCTGTCTCTCGACAGTGAGAGTCTCACTTTCGTGTGAGTGAGTTGGAGGATTCACATAAACGCCATAATTATTCTCTTCTCTGAAGAATATGCAGGAAACCTGATTCACAATGTTTTCATTCACAAAAAAGCAACTGGTATATCAGTATGTAAGTTCTAAAGAACTTATTGGAACGGGCCCGCGCGGGTTCGAGCCTAACCTCACGAATGTAAGACGAGCGTGCTCTGAATGAGCTACCAAGAATCGTAGTAGAATTATATTAATTACTAGCCGATGCCCGCGACTTCGTACGCGATGAAGGTCGGTCTTCAGCCCCGCTAAACTCTTTATACAAACCTTGTTCGGACAATTACAAACACAACAAAAAAAATATCGAGATCGGTCCAGCCGGTTTTGAGTTTTAGCGAGACTAACGAACGGCGATTTATTTTATAATTATATATGTCTGATTTCACAGTAATCGTATTGTTATTTATAAACTCCGAGTCCGTATGAACAGACCACGACTACACTAAATAGTTTATGAGCGTGTGCTAACATTACGGTATATTGATCGAATTTCATTAACTCCACGATAAATATTAGGTAGTTGTGGTTTTACGATGAATTCCACTCTGAAGACATTAAATGCAGTGCCGCCGGTTTTACGTTTGGTTTGTTAAAAAACAGCAGGGATTCCAGTGGCTTTAAATAATAGGTACATAAATCAGTTCTCTAAGAAGCAACTGGAGTTTGGTAGCACTTCGTGATCCAACGTAGCGAGTCTCTTTTTACCCGGTCGCCCAAGAAGGATGGTGTTGTTTTTGGGGTGTATGTAAATATACGAGTAAGTGTGTATGTTTGTTAAGGGGGAGGCCTATGTTCAGCAGTGGACGTCTTATGACTGACGACGATGATGATGTGTATGTTTGCGTGTTCGTATATTACCTCCTACCTAAATGCTAGATAGATTATAACGATTGATTTGTCATTAGATTCCTTTTTATGTCCAAGCTACGTTTAGTCGGGTTTTTCTTTGTTCTCAGAGTGAGCGTCTTGTTTTGTTATTTGTTAGGTATTTAATCTAATATAGTATGTGTTGTTCTTTACAGGTGGCAGTAACTGAAGAATGGGTGGAGTGGTGCGCAAACAGTGTGTGTGAGTTGTGGGGGGAGATGGGGGGCAGCGCGTAGCGCCGGCCCCGATGGAGGAGGACGAGCGGCGGCTGTCTTTCCCGCCGCCGGCGCCGCTGCACTCGCCGGGCGAGGAGATCGACGGCTCGCGGCTGCTCGGGGAGATCGTGCGCACGCTCGAGGCCACCAACCCCGAGGCGGCCGCGCCGCTCGTCGCTTCCCAGTCGCGCGACGCGCTCGACGCTGAATGCGAGCGACCGAGACGAGACGAGCTCCGCATTCCTTTAGAAGGTGTCAAGTTCGCGAACGAGCCTAGCAATGATCGCGGTGAACGGAGAGATGAACCGCGCGCGGCCGTTACACCGTTCACTCGCGAGAGCGCTCGGCGAGCAGGCTCTCGCGGCGCGCAACTCGTGCGTGAGTTTGGCTTCATGCCACGCCGCCGCCTCAGCGTGGAGGACGGCGCGCGGCTGCCGAGGAAGTTCGAACCCTTCCCGCCCAAGCTGTACGGACGACCTCTCGAGGAGATCGACAACTTTATTTACGACGAGGTGAGTACTAATCTCCTTTGTTATTTTAAGCTTATGCAGATTAAGAATACAACCTCTATTTAATGTTTATAGCCATAATGTATTATTTCACAGCCAGTAAATGAAAACACAAATGAGAGGTTATACGTTTTTAGCCGAAACGCACGTTTACTTATCACACTCCTATTACAACCTGTTTGCATTCTTGTAGAGTGAACAAGAGAGGCATTCCTAATAGTACACGAGAATTTGTGTAAGAGTCCAGTATAAAGTGAATAAGGATCTCCTAATAATTTATGTTTCATCTTTGACCACGTTGTTCGTTTCCAAGAGGCGAACTGATAGTCACTGAGTGACAAAGAAGATTTAAACAAAAAGATTTTCTTAAATTTAAGATTATATATTTAAAAAAAATGGAAACCTAAATAACTTTACTAGGATCTCATGCAAGCCTTCCGCCCAAGTAAAATGCATGGACGGGCACAAACAACAGAACTTCGTTAAATATATCAACTGAAAATAATCGAACTAAGGCTTCAATACGTCAAAAAAAGTGATAGCTAATATAATATCTACGAGAGAAAAAAGGACGAATTGACTGAATGTATTGACGAACGTGCGTCTCGCACTATTCACAGATTGAGAGTGACTGAAGCAAGGTAAGCGCCGGCGCTCACTTTAAAGTCTTCAAAATTATGTTACTTGGGCCCGTCCTTTCATTTTACTTTGGTCGAAGCCGCATCATAGTCAGTCAACTTGACAACTAAATCAGTAACCAAAATATTATTCTAAAAAAATTGGACAGCACAGCATTCAAGCTTTATTTTAAACCCTATATACAGGTTTGAGATGGATGCCTCACATCTGTATATAGCGATAAAATAAAACTTGAATGTCACTTGTTGCCGAGCAACAGCTGCTCCCGTCTGTAAAGAAAACTTCGCCAATAAAACTATCGCGACTAAAACGTTGCGCAGTCAAATTTAAAGTTGGCTAGCTTCGGCCGGTGCCACACCTAGCCCCGGGATTCTGAAACGTTTGGTAACTTTGAGGACAGATTAAGTCTATTGCTGTCTTTGTCATTTGCTTAGTGCCAGACAAAGGCAGCATTAGAATGATAGATAGATAGATAGATATAAACTCTTTATTTTGTACACCAAAATAATAATAACACACGTACAGAATTATTTTATAAGGTAGTGCCACAAGTGGCGGCCTTATCTGAATTAATCTGTTGCCAAAGTTATCAAACGTTTCAGAATCCCGGGGTAAGTATAATAGGATGTAGAAATATAATATCCATCATAGTTTATGTTAGAGTAACGACGTAGTATTTCGCACGTAGTAGAGTTATTTATTTTGAAATCTGCGTCTCACACAGACAAATGCAAGGAATCGGTATCTCTTGGAATAAGGTATTTTGTGCGATGTATATGTTATGAAACTACGTTTTCATTCGATTTTCTTCTACCATCACGATTAAAAATATTTAAAGTGCGTTGTCCTTTAACGACCCGCCTGACTAAGTCACTAGTGCGTCTGTATTAGGAGCAATAAATCCTTAGTTCGATTCCCGGCCGGTCATGAGTTGAAATTTATTTTTCTGAGTCTTACCCCCGAATACTGAAACGTTTGTTAACTTTGACGACAGATTAAGTCTATTGCTGCCTTTGTCATTTGCTTAGTGCCAGACAAAGGCAGTATTAGAATTAATCTGTTGTCAAAGTTAACAAACGTTTCAGTATTCGGGGGTTAGTGTTAATAGTCCGTGTCCATTGAGCAACACAGGCCTGCGGCCAACTCGGAGTTGGGGCCGGTGCCATGTTGCTCAATGTCCGTGTCTCTATGTTACTTGCACAGAATTAACTTTGGTTACATGGTTATCTCAAAGCCTCAAATAACAAGATGTGAATGTTGTAATTCCTGTCTCCCAAAATGCCTTGTATTCCTGGTATTTTACCAGCGCTTTCCGCGGTTATGCCTTTTAAGACTGTAACAAAATCTACTCGAGGGTATAGTAACAAGTCACTGTGGCCATCAGTCCAGCCTTACTTGAACTCTATGGTCATATCGAGTCTGCTTCCTTTCCTCATGTACTAACTAGCTTTGAAGGCTTCCAGGTGTCTTTTTATGGTGGTTTGGCCGTTGATAGGTGCACGTAACAAGTGTCCTCGTAAAAAATAATGGTTAACGAAGCCTCGTCAAGAGAAAAGCTGTTAATTCTCTTATAACATGCTTATAACGCTCAATTTTGTCAACATGAAATTTTCATGAAGATTTTTTTACGATGTAATTTAATTTTGTGGTGGTTTTTCGGTCCGTTTTATGAGGTTTAAAACTCTGTGTTGTAAAGGTATGCACATTATGATTTTGTAATTTTTTTAAACGGAACAACAAATCTCTTGGCAAATACAGACCAGAAGAGGCAAGATATTTCACCACACAGATTAATTTAAGTAGATTTCGCCACCTGAAATTACTGAGCTGTACGAAATGACAAACTAATGAAAGTTATTATGGAAGTAAATAGAGGACCGGGAAAACCAGGAGAACGTTCTTAAAGACCAATGGGACCATTTGTACACCAGATAAAGGCTTGTCTTAAGTATAAGCAGGTGAAAACTCTGGCAGAAAACCGTCAATCCTGGATATTACTCCACCGACAAGAGCTATGCTCTTGAATTTTAAATGATTAAATTTTTATAACTGTTTAAAAGTTCAATTTAAGTGACAACAAGGATAAACGAGTTTTCTCTTTATATTCTTTTCTCTTTTTCTCTTTCTCTCTTTTCTCTTCTTTTAATATGAAGAGAAATTTGAATTTGTTTGTTAATTTTGCAATAACTCGCAAATCTTTAAGCACAGGTAACGCTTTTAACATAATATATGTTATACGCGTGATCGGGTGCTGCTTGAAAGTCGCTGCTCTGCGCGAGAAATACACACAAACTAGTAATAATACGACTAAATTGTTTTAAGCTTAGATTAAGGTTTGACTAACATTCCTCTTCTTGTATTGCGTAGATAGATAGATAGATAACTCTTTATTGTTCACACCAGAAATTACATGCATAATACAAAATCAACTTAAAACTAGTGTAACATTTTTTTTTAATTCATTATTCATTACACAGTTACATTTTATTTTTAAGAAATGGAGTACCGCTAAACTACAGTAAGTTTGTCGCGTTATCCACAAAGGCCTTATCGTTTAAAGCGATCTCTTCCAAGCTCTTTTCTTCTATAGCTAAAGTAAATTCGTTTTTTAACAAAATCGTAGTCCAAAGTTGAAGAAAAACGCGTGTTGCAGGACTTCAAAGTTACGCCTTTAACCAATGAGAGTAAATTTCTATAGGCGAATTTTGACCAATGTGTGGTGCGCTTCGATCGTCCCGTGATCGGAATCTAGAGGTGATCTGTGGTGTGTGCTATCTTATTTAAGCGTTGGTTGTAATGATTAGTATCATTGATTAATAATTAAGAGCTTTAAAGGTTTTTTAAAACACCGTTCTGTCAAGCTCTGTATAGACATTGGTGTCGATTCTTATAGCACTTATAAATAAAATAAAACCTGCATCTCTTTTCTCACTTTTCAATTCGGTGTGTAAGTAGGACACCATTTTCAGCTGTCAAATCAAGTTTACTGCAGAATTGACGCCATCGAAACAAAACTGGAGGTCTCGAGGCCTCGCTACAGTACCTTACCCGACACCGTGTGAAAGGGACAGCTAGACTGGAATTTCACGGGAGCAAAAGAAACAAACTTCTATATATTTATTAAGTTATAACTAGTTATCGTTAAGTTATAGCTTCTCCCTATCGCTCCCCAGAAACTCATATATAGCAATCTCCTTCACACGATGTCAGGTCAGGTTATATATAGCCACATTCAGTTAGACCAACTACTTTCTTGTTTCTCTTTCTCCGGCCAAAGTTCGCTACCACCTTTGCCGGTCCTCGGAAACATGCCTTGTATCTATGTATTGTATTGTATACAACATACAAGCGCAAAGCTTTACCATGTCCCAGCAGGTATACAAAGTTATGTACCTATTGTGGAAACTTACGACGCTTCAAACCCATTGTTCATCTCAGTATCTGATGTTCATACAAAATTAAACTTCGTATTATTTCGTATCGTATAGTTATTCTTGAGTGGCGACCACGAACCGGCAGACGCAGCGTAGTTAGGCCTCCCACTAGGTGGACCGACGACATTGTGAAAGTCGCGGGCAACCCGTGGATGCAAGTGGCCCGTTGTCGGTCGGTGTGGCGCTTAAGGGGTAGGTCTATGTTCAGCAGTGGACGTCTTATGGCTCATGATGATGATGTGCAGTTATTTGGTCTTATTTTGAATCTTTGGTAGGAATGCAACTCCATATGGAGCAGGATATTGCTTCATTTCGTGAGATCCTAGTGTTGCGCGCTCCATATTATTTCGGATAATTGACCGATATACTGATATTTAAAATTTATATTGTTATGTGTTATTAAATTATTTAAAATAATGTTTCAGAAAAATAATTTAAAAAACGTTTCAGGTTGTTAATAAAAGAAAAGTTACGAACAGCAATCTACACAAAACTAATCTATATATCATATTTAAAAAAGAACAAGATGAATGGATAAAAATCCACCGTTTAATAACATTAAAACTCAAATTAACAATGACGCGACATGACTTCTTCACGTTCCCGCCAAAAGTTCCTGTCCTGGAGTTTTTTTTATTTTTTATTAATTTGCCCATATCTGGGCAGGCTAAAGCCATTAAGGCCATACCGCCTTGTCTTCCGTATTTTTTTCCCTATTTTTTTTTTGCCTCAGTAAAATGGTAGAGACTTTACTAGAAGCTTCTATGGAGTTTTGGAAACAACACGAAGTCACGTTTCACGATATTATACTATTCACCAACACTCGTACATTTTCTCGAACACTTAATGGATAAAAATCCACCATTTTTATGCATTAACACTCGATATAACACAAGTATTGGAAAATAATACAATAGCGCGACATGACTTCTTCATGATCCCGCAAAAACTCCCCTGTCCTGGTGTGAAGGGGGGAAGGGTTGCCATGATCACCGCGGTTACATTTACGTTGCTGCCCGTCCTCCTGTGGTCGAGTATTGACACTAACCATATAATAACACAAACACATGCGAGCACAAACTCTGTTCATGAATATTCAAGCCTCCAACTGGTATAAGTACAACATATTGCCAAGTTTGTAAGTCGCTTGAGTAACATTTGCTCAGGCCACAGGTGACCGCGCGCAACTTATCGCTCGAATAAGCTGATCTGATAAGTAGGACTTTCCTACTTGTTGCTCCGGCGTGGTACGAACACGAGGTATGTCGAAACGATTAGCGAAAATGTAGCTGGATTCATATTGTGACTTGGTGGAAGCATTTAATGGATTTAGCTATAAGCATTTTGTTACCCGACTGCCCGAGAAGGAGGGTAATGTTTTTGGGTGTATGTATGCTTATGTGTTCCTATAGTAACTCCTGCAGCCTAAACCGCATCAATCGGATGCGGTTTAGACAACAGGAGGTTTTTTTAATCCGATCAACCAGATTTCATCGGTCAAATCGGCTTGACCGATTTTGGCGATTGAGGTGTCGTTGGATTCCTATTTACGAGCGGTGTGACATAGGCTACATTTGCAGTCGGGTATTTTGTTTTTCTTTTAATAATGTTAGTTGATAAGCAATGTGTGGCTTACCATCAGGCGGCCCGTCTGCTTGTTTGCCACCTATGACATAAAAAAGACAATGTTCTGTCGTTACTTGGCTTAGTTGGTTGCCTTTTGAGCAGGACTGAATTGATTACTTACGCCATATACCAAAGTAAACATAACACAACAACACAAGGAAACACAACAAAATTGCAATACATAATATCATCATTTTCATCAAATATTCGTTAAACAGAATTTATAAATAAGAGCGAACGACAATTGTGTTAAAAGCGTTCAATTTAAATCGGTGACTTTCCGGAGCCGGAAATGACGGTCGGCCGTTTGTCCGGAAAAGGACGGATTCCGGACACGAAATCAACAAATAGAATGCAAAATACGAATAAGATCATTAGTACTTAGATCGCTCCGTGACGTCACAATATTTAAATTCAACAGGCCGTTTAAATGGACATCAAAATGTTTGGTCATTTATTTGTGGCGAAAAGGCGAATGGATTTAAATTTTAATAGGATAAGTGGGAAAATCGAAATGGAAATATTTTTATTTATTTAGCGATTTTTTTTTTTTTTGTTTGAGCATTTCATTGTACATTATTGTTTCCACGTATCATGTTTTTATACTGCTTATCGGTAAACATGGTATTTTTTTTTATGGTAATGAGCGACGATCTGCGAAAATAATTAAAAAGTGAAGAAAATGACGCCATAAAAAAAACTGAAACAGTTTCGTAACAGTTAATTATTACTGGTAAAACTAGATACCTTCTCAATAAAAACTTTCTTTCTGTCAGGCGCTTTTTAGATTTAGATTCGGATGGTTTATTCCTTCCATACAGACAATGTGCCAAAAAAAAATACATTTATACAAAGTTTCTTAAGACTTCGTCCGGAGCAAAACCACAAGCTAAAATATAAAATGTTGTATGCAGTCAACTTTATAATTGTATTTTTAACCGCTTAGTTAATTTTGTACTTGACTTCACTGATATCTAAATGTAAAGAATATCTCAAGATTATCATTCCATTTTTTTTTTCTCCTTAGAGGATTTTGGCGTCGCACGTCTTATACATTTGCCAGTGTCAAGTATACATATATATTTTTAAGTTTTGTTATATATTATCAAACAAGTCATAGTCACAGTAAAAGGCGAGCAAAGCAAGTTACGGTCAAGTTCAAGTCATGCCCCAGTAAAGTGGTGAAAACTTTACTAGAGCCTTCTATGGAGTTTTGGAAACAACATGAAAATTCACGTTTCACGACATTATACCATTCACCAACACTCGTGGATGTTCACGAACACTTAACGGGTAAAAAATCACCGTTTTTACACATTAACACTCGAAATAACACAAGTTTTGGAAAATAATAAAATGACGCGACATGAATTCTTCACGTTCCCGCCAAAACCCATTTTCTCTTTTCTTATCATTCCATTGTGACACAAAATATCACATTTGACAGCTAGACCTACTAGAGAAGTAACTTCGTAAGAACATGTTATCTGTGGGAATAGTGAGAAAATCTCCAGAATATTTCAGTACGAGCCCATAGATAAGAATGTATACTAGTACGAGCCCACGCAGCTTTCGAAGAACAAACGGCCCGACGTTTCCCGATAATGGGACAAATGTGTAGCAAATTCCCTATACTAATGCTGGAGCCATTTGAAACATATCGTCCATTGTTTGGGATATCTAACAGTAGTAAAGATTGTGCAAAATTGGCTCACACAAACACACATGCAAATGACTGCGTCGTTTGAGTATATTAGATTTGCTATGATATGGTATGGTTTTATATGCTATCGCGGGATGAGCAATTTGTTTACCTGATGATAAGTGCCACTTTGTCAATAACAGTTGGGTGCCGCACAGAATTTCAAACTTTCATAATTCAAAACCATGCGCGGCAGTTCACTGCGCTCGTCACCCTGAGATATCAAAATTTTTGAACTACGTGCCTACGAAATTTAATGGAGATCGGAATAACGGTTTGTCGGGCAAAATAGACATAAAAATACCAAAAACACAAAAACATCAACTTATTCTCGTAGAGTTGTCCGGTTCACTCGGTAAAAACCTGCATATACTTAGGTACTTTTTTGTAGTAAATGTACGGTACTACCAAATCATTTACAGAACGGCTTGCGTACCAGATGAACAGGCTAACGTTTTGGAACGGGTCCAAAGAAGCCTGACGCGATACCCATCTCTCTCGGTTTTATTGTATTGGAGTTAGTAGAACTACAAGTAACGACATCTACATAAATAATTTGATACCAAAACTAAAAACAAAACTGAAATAATTATAAACTATTACTGATAAAAAAAGAGGTCAGGGTCCGTACCATGAGGTCCTTATTGCGATGATTGTTAGGTTCAGCTGCTGACGCTGCACGACCGTGCACCGTATCACAGTGCGATAAGCTTCACGGTCGCGTAGCGTCGGCGGCTTAACCTAATTGTCAGGGGTACACACCTTTTTAACCGACTTCCCAAAAAAAAGGAGGAGGTTCTCAAGTCGACTGTTTTTTTTTCCACTGTTTATCCTCTACTAATAGATTTTGTATTGTAAGTTGTCGTTGGGTATACAAGCTGTGGAGTAATGGAGAAGCGCGCTAGCAGGCTGATAGGCAACGACACTTTCAAGTCTCGGCTGCAAAGCTTTAAGTTTCGGCGTTGGGTTGCACATTTATCCTTCTTTTCTCGGATAGATTTCGTAGAGTGTGCCCTGGAATTTCACAGCTTGATTTCATCCACCCCGATCTGCTATTGGACTTCCAGTCTACCGTGACCATAGCGAATTCCCAACATATGCACAAATCGCTTCGATCCCACATTATTTATATGCACAGCGAGGAATTGGAATTCTCTACCGGATTCTTTTGTGAAACAAAATTATTTAAGAAAAGTATGGGTCCCTAAAAGAGCATCGGTGAAGAGTATTTCGGTATGTCGTACGAAGCTCTACAAATTTATGTAGTTAAATAAATAAAAAATTAAGTATAGCTCCTCCAACTAAGTAAACTTCATCCTACACCACATCATTGCATAATATCAGGCAGGATGTGGTCAAAGGCAAAATATTTTTAAGTAAAAAACCGACTGCAACAGAATCATTTATTTAAATTTGCATCGTCATAGTCGCTTAACTATCATGATCGAGATTATCGTGGCGCCACCCGTGAAATACGTATCACTGAGGAGTCCCGAAGGCCATCATCTGTGGTTTTCTTCATCAGTTCCTCTTCACCAAAATGATACTTTCTGAATGCAAACGCTTGACTTGTTGATGAAAATACCAAAAACGCTATATGCCTAATAATATTTGAAGAGTTTCCTCAATACCTAAGGGATCCCATTATCAGAGCTGCACTTTGAAAAGACGACAAAACTGGAAGTACATCTGTAAAAAAAAAAAACATGGATAAAGCCGGTCATAAATCATGGAGTTCTGAGGTAAAATAACATATTTTTTTTAAAACAGTCTACTTTAGAATCTCCTTTTTTTTTGGAAGTCCTGTATAATGTAATTCAAAAGTTCGTGAGGTTGTATAAACTACAAACCAACCTACATATTCGTAGCTATTATTTTATTGAAAAATACACATGAGTCTTACGTACATACAGCTTATTTCTAAATTTCCATTACATTTTCTATTCTAACAATAAATAGCTACAGCATAATGATTATTTCACGAATTTAACATTTTTCCTTTAATTACTATGTGTGATTAACAAAGATGATTTAGCAACAATTTCTTAGTTACTACATAAAACATTTGTTATTTCACGAAGTCAATGAAACTCTCGGGGGACTGACGTCGTCGAGAATTTCAGTCCCTCCATAACCGGACGCCGTAACTTTGTGATAATAATTTTCCAGCTTCCTTTCGGTTAACAATTTTTATTACACATACTACGCTTGAAACAAACATGTTGTAGTGAATTTCAGTTATTCGTGAGTAAAAACGAATAACTCAACATTAAGATTTTAGCTCCGCGATTTGTAAAACCAGAACTTGAAAAGTACATGACAAATATTAATAAAATTTTAAGCTTAATTTTATTGCATCTTCTATATCTGTAAGAGGCTTTGTCCTGACTGACTGATCTATAGACAACGTACAGCCTAAACCGCTGGACCTAGAGACTTGAAATTTGTAGGGTATGTTTATTGAGGGGTGTAAACGCACAATAAGGATTTTTCGAAAATCAACCCATAAAGGGGTGAAATGGGGTGTTCAAGTTTGTTTGAAACTTTTTATTCTCTGGTTCGATTGATACCAAACTTGATATGGATACTTTACAAGAAAAATAAAAAGACATCACAATTTTTTTCAAAATTACCTCCCGATAATATTAAAAAATTTTAGTAATCATTAGTTTGTTATTTATAATTATTAGTATGTTTGTTTCTCTCTAACTTTGTAACAGCTGTTACATATTTTTTATGAAGTTTGGTTTCGGGATAGCTTATGGCATGGATTAACATATAAACTATTTTTATCCCGGTAAAATGTAAGGTTTCGGTGTGATAAGTATAATTATTATAACCTCCATAGTAACTCAATGGAATATTGTTTCCCAGAAAAACGCGGGCGAAGCCGCGAGCATAAGCTAGTCATAAATAAATCTCAAAAGAGTGCCACTGATTCGCCATAAAATTATTCATATTTTCGGTTACATTACAAATAGATACCCGAATAAAACAATTTACAACATATCATACAGTTTCACAATTCACCCACCATTCCACGAGTAATGAAATACGGTCGACACTGTACAATTTGTAGCTCGCTGTCACCACCGAACACCCCCGATTTGCTCGCCCGGATTTTCTAGTTTTATTTCCCTGCGACGGCTCGAAAGCTTAGAGGCATAATTGGATACTGACACGGTTTCAGTGCAGGAAGCTATTTGGCTGGTGTTGTTAGGTTGAAGCTTTGACCAAAGTAAAATGAATACATGAATGGACGGGCCCACGTGAGAGAATTTTGAAGACTTTAAAGTGTGCGCGGCGCTCATCTTGCTTCTGTCACCTTATATAATATTATATTATAATATTATAGCCGTGACCTCTTTTTTGTGACAAATGTACTATCCAGCTTTAATTATGTATTGATGCCTAAGTTCGATTGTTTTGACTTGTTATTTTTAAGCAAATTGTGTGGTTAGGGCCCGTCCATTCATTATGGTCGATGCCGACTTTTTGACCAAATTTAGGCCACAAATTTTGATTCGTATAGTAAGCCAGAAAAATTACGGTAAAAACAAAACTACCTAAATTTCACCTCAACTACCGCCAAAATACTACACAAACTGACCGTAAGCAAACCGTAGAACGAATAAAACTAAAATAAAACGATATAATAAGTAGCCGTATCTGTAACCGGCATGCTTGACTTCCGCCGCATTTACAATATACGGCCTCAGTCCCACGTACTCCGAGTTTTCCTCGGCAATCACACTAATATTATAAATGCGAAAGTTTGTGTGTGTGTAAGTATGTAAGTGCGTTTGTTGCCGTTCAACTCTGTAACGGCTGAACGGATTTGAATGAAATTTGGTATTGAGGTAGTTTAAGCCCTGGATTAACAAATTGGCTACTTTTTATCCTGGGAAGATATTTGGTTTCTTTAGAATAGCGGGCGAAACCGCGAGGCGCAGCTAGTCTTTTAATAATTAGAAGTTGAATTTTCATGCAATATCCAGCGACTCCGTCTGCAAAGGCAGAGACGGCTTATTTTAAAATTCACGCAAACGAAGTTACGGGTACAGCTAGTTATAGAATAAAATTAAAATTGGATCATGCGTCGTGGCCAAAAAAAAGTTGGGTTATTAGTGATTTATTTTGCGTTACTTAGAATTTGACTAAGTTTTGTTTAAATCGTAAAATATAGCCGAAATACAAGAAGGGACAAAAGTTATTAAACACTTTCAGTAGTTTAGCGACAATTTTGACAATTCATTGAACTAGTTATACATGTATCTACCAATAAAATGATTTACCGCATACGCACGGTAGAAACTCTTCTTCAAGGATGCCTAAAAGTAGAAACACTATGAAAACCAGGGTTCGCCGATATATATCAGCGGATATATATCAAGATATATGTCAATTGATTTTATCTTGTTATATATCAATTGATTTTTTCATGTCTTCTGAACTAAAAATTTTGGAGATTAATGTTTACCCTGGCAACACGTAGCGAAAAACTACAATTCAGAATAATTTAGATTGTTTCCCAAAATGGCAACCACATTTAAAGTTGGGGAAATCCCCTTTACTTTAACTAACCAGTACAGCTAGATTTTTATTGAAATTCAAACCTTAACTTCATATCATATAAGGTTTATTTTACGAGATTATCAAAAATGGGGATTCCCTGGTGCTCCTAGCATTAATAATTTTCACTTTCTAGAGAAAATTTGCTTCTTTTTCTTAGCCTATATATCGGATATATATCCGATACATATCGGATATATAGGTATCAATAAATCGGCTTTTTGATATTTATTATAAAAGTCGGATTTTTTCAAACCCTGATGAAAACTGTAATAGCGTTCGTACACAAAAAAAGGACTGTTAGAATAGATGAGGATCGTAAAGTACAAAAAGTGAAACGAAGTGCGAAAGTAAATAACCCGAAAGATATATAGTTTCTGGTATGACCGAGCTTAGCTCAGCGATTATTGTTGTCGTTTGTAACTTTGAATTGTGCGCGTAATCATAAGTACATGTAAAACAGTGGTTATTTTAACATTTGGATATACAAATGAAACAGAAAAGCTCACCGAGGGAGGAAATCTCATTGCCGGTGTTTAATTCATTCCAGAGAAGCAAGGCAGTGAATATTGAACAGATCTATGTGTAGTCCTCGGTGACCCAGATACCTGTGAAGCCTTCTCGACAATTGCCAATTTAACCTTTGAGTTAAATATGAAGAGGGGACGTTGCCGGAAGATGCAGTGTGGGCCTGATATGTACTACCGGCAATAATTTACTAATGATAAAATAATTATCAAAAGTCGTGGAATAAAACTTGTGTTTAGTAAAATGATAGAAAGCTGCCTGCAAGAGGCACATTCTCTCTCTCGAGAAGTCCTCCATGTTAACGCATGTCATGGGTCCAACTGTCAAAAATCACTTGCCGGATGATATAGGAGTAGGTACAGCAAGTATTAGTTTAACATATTTGGACAAAAGGCATCAAATCTGAAGTTAATGTCGTATAGCGTTGCGATAGGCTATATTAGCGGCTCTGAAATTAAAGCAAGACGCAGCGCAATAGCAAAAAAATATAGTTGTGCGCAGGCGTTTGGCCGCCGCTTGGACTGAGTCTCGATCGCAGCTCACTTTCAGCCGCCACAAAGTTTGAATCAACTTGTACCTTATTTCTAAGCGGATAAGAGGTCATCGACTGAAATGAAACTTTGTATTTAAGATGTTAGATCTAAAGAATGTTAGTAGAGTTGCTGTAATATCATACAATCGAGTTTATTCCCTGTGAAAAATAAACAAACGAAAAGTTCGATAAAATCGACAAAAAAATAGAAAAATCCACTAGAAATAGAGATAATTTAGGTATTCTCGGAAATCGGTAAATAATCGTTTCGGTACTTCGCTAAGACAGTCTCTGTATCGGAGTAAATACCGAGAAATGGGTTGTTGTCCGTCGACTGAGATATTAAACTGCGCATTTTTCATATTCTAAGCAGTATAAGTTTGATGAATTTCTAGACTTTTCGAATTCTCGAGGTGATTCTTCTCGTCACTCCTTTGAGGAGATTTTTACTTTGAGAAATTTGGAGCGAATGCTGTGTGTTTGTGGTTCAAGGTGTAAATATGTTTTTGATAAACCAGTGATGAGTTGACACTTCATAATACATCAAGGTGGTCCACACAGACTTCCACGTTTGCCTTAATCTTCGTAGAAAACAATTCTGACATTTTATCATCATAAATCGAACCCTGTTCTGCTGAAAATAGCTTGTCAACGAGCATGTTGCCACGATCTTTAATTAGAAATAATTCAGGAACAATACCCGAGAACGTCGAAAGTTTATTCCCAGCCGAACAAAACTGTCTAATTAAGGAAATATTACGTGTAACAAATGGCGGTATTGGGCGGGCCAGGCATAATCACGGCCGCAATATAAAACTTTGTATCAATATGGAACCAAACCGTTTCGCATTTAGGTGTGGAATAATCGAGGGCTTTAAAACGTTTCGTTTATTTTAATGCCGCTTCGAAGCTTTTAAAGTAATTGTTAAAAAACAAACTACTATAAAAGGAGTTATATAGTGGTTTATTCTCTTTACAACCTGACCTCTTTGACTGGTATTGCTAATTTTTTTTTCTTATATGACGTATCTTGAGCGTTATGTATAGCAGAGTACCCTAGCCATAACTATTGTCGAAAAAACTTTCGTTACGTATTCAACACAAATAAAAAAAAAAGTTTCCATTTACGCCGGGCCACCGCCGCGAAGACAGAGTATCCTACCTAACGGTTGCGCGTATTTATGTTCGCGAGATAATTTAAACTGTAATTCGGTTTTCGTAGTTATTACGCAGTGAAATATTAATAACAATTCTGTGGACATTGTTTATTGTGTTAAATAAACATTGAACTTAAACATAGTGGAGTGATTTCCTTTATCAACACCCAGGACATACACTCGAATTAAAAAAATTGTAGATTTCTTTTGCTAAAGATAAAAATCGACAAATTCGAGAAACAATATGCTAGATGCGGTTTAGTGTGCTGATGATCATGAACATTCGTCGCTTCAAGTTCATAAAAGTGTCTGTCTTCACTTTATGACATCTATGGTGATTGCATTTATATTGTTATTATAAATTTGACATTCACTATGATTATTATAACTTAAATTTAATATTAATTATTGACTTTTATAATGGCATTTTTTTTTCTATTATTAATTGACCGAGCGTAGCGAAGGTCTTAGAGTTTACTGGGACAAATCGGCATTTGTTTGTATGTTTGTATGTTTGCGTGTATATTTGTCCGATGATAACTTGCGAGCCGTTGATCCGATCTTCATGAAATTTTGTAGGCAAGTAGATCATTTCAATACAATTTTTAAATTCGAATATGAGCTGAATCGGTCCAGGGGTTGTGAAGATATAGAGGTCGCGAGGTCTCAGTTCGCCGCGAACTACTAGTGTCTACTCAAGTGTAATTAAAACCAGTGACGTGTAACCTATGGTTATAAATAAAAAAGCTGCAAAAAGGCAGTATACCGCTTTGCCGCTAGCAAAGAGTGCCAACGAGAAAACTGGCCATATGTCATAAACCTTGTATAGCACGTAAAAACACAATAAATACGGCGGTCCACGTCCGCATCGCGTGACCGGCACATATAACTGAATGACCCTTGCGGTAGTGGTAGTTTTGAGGGGTCAATGTGAACAATTAATATTTACTGAACATTTATTTATTTATTTATCAATTCTTTTCCATTGGGTGGGCATTACAGGTTACCCCAATTCGGCCCACCCATGGACCATAATCTAAGGTTAAAAAACTAACTTAAAACAATAATACAACAAAGAATAATTTATGAAAAGTAACATAGTAATTAACACTAATTTATTTTACTAACTTATTTCACTGGTTTCATCACTATATATTATTATTTTATTTATTTTTCACCATAATTATTTCTAAGTAACCATTCCATGATCTTCACACACAACTTGCACAAACAAAATGTTTTATTAGCTATGTTATACAAAACTGCCTGACCCGACAAACGTTTTCTTACCCGACAAAAAAGCAACCTATTATTTGCAGCTTATCCCGTAACTCTGAAAGCGATAGCGACAGTTTGCGCGAGCGGGACCGCGCATAGTGTGACTAAGTTGGTACGAGCGAGATGGCATGCTCTCGCAATCGGAATCACGAACGTTTCAAAGTTAGAGGATAAGCCCCCGGATCCAATTGTGAATCTAAGCCGTGTCGGCTCAGAGAAGCATTATTTATTTATTTTCCAAACTTACAACTATCTTATTATATATATATATTATATTATAATAGACACAATCGGCTGCAATCCCCTAAGCCGTAAAACCATAGTTAATGCCTGACTTTCGAAAGAAATTCCAAACAAAAGTCGCATTTTTGAAATAATCATATCACTCGCTAACGCAACGAGTATAGTTTGAACCATTCGAATTTGCTTCTATCAAAAGAAAATCTTTCATTTCGCATTATACAGGGTTATAAGGGTGTGGTAAGCCGAAAAGGGCTTATAGTATTCATCATTACAAACAACTTTTACTATGGGACAAAACATGAAATCGCGAAAAAAATATCAGCTGTTCCATACATTTTGTCCGTGGTTTAGGAGGAGTTAGTGGAAATACAGACAGACGCTGAAAGAGATTTTATTTTATACTATGTAGGGATACCTACTTATAGGAAGCTAGTTCTTTCAATATTTATTTAATAAAAAACATCAAAGAATGTGTAACTAAGTAATAGTCTATGAGAAAGTAAGTATAGATTAACATCTACGAATCGTTGGTTAATTCTACTCAAACATCAAAAAAGCTACTCTCAATATATGTGTGAGTTTTTAATTAACAATTTGTACGATAGAAATCATACAATTGATTCCGTAATAAGCCCCAACTCATTAATAGAGCAAATAGCAGCATTATGTAAAATTAGGTACTCTGAATAAAAACTTCGATTCAGGGCGGCCATTGTTTATTGTTCTATTGTATGGCTGCGGACGGGTATGCCACAAAATAATAATGTGCAGAAGGTCAGCTCCATACGAGCGATAAGAGGTCCGCGCCCACATCATGCACATTCGACGATTTCGAATCAAGTTGGTCAAACCGTTCGACCTAATAGATCAGAGATCGCGCGTACGCGTTTGTGTGCGTGCAGCTGTTATCGCTCGTTGTATGGAGCCGGCCTTCTGCACATATTTATTTTTTGGCTACGGTTACCCGACTATTTTATATGACCCGTAGATTTATTAACCATAATTATCTTGTTTTCCGGAAGTTTTTGTGATGTCATGTCAGAAATTTTCAAATACTGAAAACTTAGAAAAGCTAAGCCTTAAAACTGCGACATCAGGGCTACCCAATAGGCCTGTACGAACTTACATTCTTGTAACTCCTTTTTTATGTCCTCAACATGGTCCTCATCAATTTTGACGTTTAGCCCTCCGGTTCCGGTAGTAGATACTACTACTACAAAAAAAAAAAAGAAATTCACTCGAGTTTTGATACAGATTACAACGAAGTTTACCTGGTAGTTTTTTTTAAATTCTTCAATAACTCTGGGTTACGAGTACACTGCATTGCCGCGCATGGTTTTGAACGGTTGAAACTCAACATTCTGGGTGGCAGTGAACTGTGGGTGACCTAACCATCAGCAAGCTACCTGCCAGTCTAATCAAACAGTTTCATAAAATAAAAAAAATGCCGTCTCCGACACAGAAACTCATCGAGGGAGCTATGAGTCTGAAGCATTATACTTAATTATTATTTTTGTCTTTTACTGCTTGATGATAACTGCATCTCTTACAAAGCTATGTCTTAATTTAGGACTGCTAAATAACACTATCCTTTTTATCATTTTTCCCTTCTGTAGAACACTAGAATATAAATTTAAATTAGTTTTCCGTTCCCGCAGAACTGCTGCGATATCTTTCATTAATTTTGTGCACCTGGACAAACTCTGTGCGCTGGATAGTTTCTACGAATACTTGACTACACTATTTACTGCAGTTGCTTCGTACCAAAGAATTCTCGTTATAAATTGCTTCGTACTTACTTGTAAGCTTGATTGAAGTTTTATAATAGATTCTACATCTACCTGACACAACACATTGACACAAACTAGAACTGAAAGTAGCGTAATAAGTCGTAGTAGCTCAGTGGGAGAACGCTCGCCTCACATTCCTGAGGTAGCGGGTTCGAGCCCGGGTGGGCCCGTACCAATGAGTTCTTTGAAACTTACGTACGGATATACCACTGGCTTTACGGTGAAGGAAAACATCGTGAGGAAACCTGCATATCTCAGGAGAAGAAATTCGATAGCGTATGTGAATCCGCCAACACGCACTGGGCCAGCGTGGTGGATATGGCCTAATCAACCTTAGAGGGTAGGCTGATATCCCAGCAGTGGGATGTTTAAAGGCTGATATAGTAGTAGTAGTAGAACTGAAATGCACCTATAACGTTGGGTAAAAGGTTTCCAGTAAATTTTTGGCCTTTTACCTTCCTCGTAGCGTATATATGCTTGACAAGGCGTTCATAGCCGATCACCCTTGAGTTACGTACGACAGTTTGTCATCGGTATTAAAATATACTCGTATACTAATTTGTATGTTTTTTTTCATTCAACAGACGATTTTACGCACTGAAAAAACATCCAACATTACCCGGTTCGATAAAAAACGTCACTCGGTATTAGACAGGCCCTATAATTTCATTAATAAAATAAATAATACTAGCACTTGCCAGCACCCACATAGTGCCACATGTGTACAATTTTTTTTTTGGTATCCTATAATGAGCTGTTTTCTTTTTTTTACATTTCATTCAATTTCTTCCAGCCAAAATAGATGGCGTGGTAATCGTTTAATGATAACCGTCAAAGTTGACGGAATTTTTAAGCAATATCTGTCAAAGGAAAGGATATTGTTTAGAGATTGCCACGCCATCTATTTTGGATGAAAGAAACATAAATGTCCTTTTTGACATGAAGTGTCAAAAACGGCTCACTGTGGTGTCCGTAGTCTATGGTATTGTTCACACTGTTGCGTTGGCATTAAATCGATATGCATGTTTTGCGCTCCCTGTGAACATAGATATCCTCAGACTGGATGTGTTTCTAACCTACGAGGTCAAGGCCAAATTAAAAAAAAAGTTAACTGGAATTAATTTCACTGTATTATACACTACTTACATAATACTGCAGTATCAGATTCACATAATTATAGTACAAGCTGGTAAAAATATCAACACTAATACAGTTTCATAATTACTGACCCCGTCGGGCACAGTAAACCCAGAAGAGAAGAGGATAGCTAAAATAAAATGTTTTTCACAAAATCTGTACATCATTAATAATTAAATTTCAATAATCATGGTAATAAATGTCACAAAGTTGCCAAAAGTCTTGCATTTTAATTTGTCAGTTGGGATACTGGTAACTTATATGTATTTATCGACATGAAAAATGTACCAGATAGATACATCTCTAGTCGGACATAGAGAGCATATAGAGAGTACATAGAGAGCACTATCCGTTTCGCTTAATCTTTTTGTGTGTACTTTTAATTATTTACTTAAAATGAACAAATGAAATTAAATAAACAATTCACATAAAACTCGGACATCATGATAACGGATACAAAAAAAACTGCTAAAATTATTTCGAAAGCCCAAAGTAACAAAAAATCTGCGCTGAAAAAGCTGTATTATATCAAAACAATTAAATGGTATTAGACTTTTGAAAACCATCGCCGCAGTGTTATTAGAAAGCGCCATTTCCGTCAGACGCGTACTTATCGAAAGTCATTTGTTTTTAGCACTTCCAGGCTACAGGCAGGCCTGCAGGCATTTTATATCGGTAACATTAAATACGAAGTGTCTGGCAGTACCCCGGGGACGGTGGCCCACTTCGTTTCCGAATCGACAATCGGAAGCTAGGTAGGTATGCCGTATAAATTTCGTACGAAACGGCAGTTAGAGCCGTTTTGTACAACTACTAGAGCACCAAAAAGCTTACTGTACATAATTCCACCGGTGCAGCGGTGCCTTCATTCATTCTTTATTAGATACATACGGAATTTTGAAACACAAGGACGATATTTGCTGCTAAATAGGCAAGATTGGCAAAAGAGGGAGGAGGCTTATGCCCTGCAGGCTTAATGAGCCAATGATGATGATTATGAATCCCTAAGAAGACGTATTGACAAATAGAAAACCTTTTAACTTTTCCACCTTTTACACAACGGTTCAAGTAAAATAAAGAATACTTAACCGACATAACCCTATGTATTGTAATGATGGGACGAATTTTTGTCAAAACAAAAATGTTATTTACCACTACATTGCTTACCTACACCTGTCTTGATATGCCTAGTGCCTACACATATTGAACTTACTAGCATGCCCACGCGGCTTCGCTCGCTTAGGCTACAGTAATTTCAAAACCCCATTTCACCTCTTCAGGGGTTGATTTTCGAAAAATCCAGAGACATGCGTTTCTTTATCATTATTATTTATGCTTAGTACACAAACCGAATTTAATTGGCGTAGATTAAAAAAAGTTATTATACCCATAATAACTTTCGGGGTCCATTTTACCCCTTTAGAGATGGAATTTCGGAAAATCCGTTCTCATTGTTCACTAAGACTATTAGATGAATATTGAGTATAAATTTCACGTCTCTATCAGCGGCTTTGTATGTGCGTTGATACATAGAAAAAAGCTTGTTCTTTTTTATAGAAAATTAAGTTTATATAATATAACTAGTTGTTACCTGCGACTTCGTTCGCATGGAGATAAAAAAGTATCTTATGTCCGTCTTTGTGATATACAGTAACTCCTTATCAAATTTGATCAAGATCCGTTCAGCCGTTTAGCCGTGATAAAGACAAACATCCAGACATAAAGACAAAGTTACCTACTTCGTTCGCTAGATGGCGTTGATTCATTTTTGTGCATTTTTTGACGTTTTCTTTGGACTGACAGTTGTAATGTAGGGAGTTCTTAATCGCGCAAGAGAAGTTTTTTCCTCGAGACGAACGGATCCAATTTTATACCTTGAAGCTTTATTGGTCCTGATTACGGCTGCACCTTTATTCCTCTGAATTATAATATTAATTAAGATTAGGATAAATATTTTTATTTTATTTTTTACAGCCGTTCAAAACCGTTTAACTAACGCGGAGTTGTCAATTGAGTGAAAAAAACATGCTACACTTTAAACAAGCTTTCGATGCGATAACTCAGTTTTACGATAGAGTTTCAAAAATTACCGTCTCTGTACAGTCTGTCAACAAACATTAGGTAGATTTGCTGAAGGGGAACGAGTAAGCCAGCCATCTGGATAGTTGCAATAAAACTTTAAGACTAGCTTTAATATTCTTGGATTGCCGTGCTTACAGCTGTGCTTACAATTTCTTGTACAAATATCTTTTGTTTTGCCTCGAAAGTTTGTTAATCATTTCATTACAATCTTTGAGGATTTTCGAGGGTTTATAAATTTATAAAGACCTCTAATTGCTTAATAACTGTCATTGTAATAATGAGATTTTTGAATGAGCACACTTATAAAATAAACCCCTGAATACTGAAACGTTTGTTAACTTTGACGACTTAAGTCTATAGCTGTCTTTGTCATTTGCATAGTGCCCGATAAAGGCAGTATTAAAATTAATCTGTTGTCAAAGTTAACAAACGTTTCAGTATTCGGGGGTACATGACAAAAACGTGGGTTTTGTCCTAGCAATATTTATTATTATAGTATTGTGTATAGCTCAATACAGAGAGTAGAATGATTATTGAGCAATGGGAAAAGACAGGCTAATAAAAAACAATGATAAGACATTTTATATATCAAATCTACTTGCCGGGTGTGAAACTAAGTCTTTATACATGTATGGATAGTCGATGGGCAAGAAAAGTTGAGGTGCGACCACAAACCGGAAGACGAAGCGTAGGCAGGCCTCCCACTAGGTGTACCGACGACATTGTGAAAGTCCCGGGCAACCGGTGGATGCAAGTGGTACATTGTCGGTCGGTGTGGCGGTCTAAGGGGAGGCCTATGTTCAGCAGTGGACGTCTTCTGGCTGATGATGTAATGTATAGATAGTAGAGTTATTCGGGGCAAAAGTACGCGTGGGGTAAAAGTACGCAGTGGAGATTTGTTCGAGAGGGTCGAGCGGGCGGGGGAGTTTGGTTGACAGGAGCGCGTGCGCTTGAGCCGCCATCTTGCGTCAACATAATAACATTAAGTTATTATTCCTATATGTTCAAATTCTTTGTGATAAAAGAGCCTAATCAATGTGCCTATGTGTCCTAATCAATATAGCGTATAAAAATGTCTTCAAAATGTCAGAACTTCTCAAGTTATGAAGCAAAGATGTCAAAAGTGCGTCCTTTTGCCCCGGATGATCTCTAGCTATAATTTTCTTAGGTAAATTGAAATAATTATAAACTATTATAGATGACAGCGTGGGCCGTCTGAGCGCACGATACCCTAAAGGCTAGCGGCGTTACCTCTTTGAATAGCAAAGATTTCTCTGGCCGAGCTCAAGCCCTTTGGTAATATGTTCTTTCTATCGGCCGTTTTGATAGATCTGATAATAAAATAAAAAGAGACGCAGATAACGTCTTTTGTAAAAAAAAAGTATTACGCTTAGAAGGACAAACCTGACGATGCCAATATCTGACACCCCCGAAATGTCTGGGCCGAATGCAATCAAGTCACCGCTCCAGAAACATTGTCATCCCCTGAAAGTAAAATGCAAAATTTCATTTCACAGTAGCGCATAAAGTTTATTAAAATACTAAATTTTTCTTATAGCACGGCTGTCATTTAGTCTGATTGTGATTTCCTTTCACTTTAAAATTTTTTTTTTAGTATTTGGCAGAAGCTTAATTTTTATATCGTAATTAAAAGTCACCGCGACATAAAAAGACATGTTCCTTTTCTGCTCCTCAGAACAATCACGGTGAACATTTTTTTATGTAAGACTAGCTGTTACCCGCGAATTCGTACGCGTGGACCTACAAAAAAAAAGTAGTCCGTTTCCGTCTTCGACCTTTAAGCTATATCTACGCAAAGTTTCAGTTCGATCCGTTCATCCGTGTAGCTGTGAAAACGCGACAAGCACACAGACAGAGACATAGTTACTTGGGAATTTTTTATATTAGTTAGGATTATAGTTTATTTTGCTTGATTTTATAAATTAAACAAACGAAATAAAAACAAAATAATTTTCCGCAGTTTTCAGCATTCAAAGAAATAAAGTGATAAACAGTTTAGAGTTAATTTATATATAAGTAGTTTTTTTTACTCCTAGTTATAGATTGTTTATTTTTACCCCACTGTCTAAGGAGGAGGATGATGTTTTTGGAGTGTATGTGAGTATGAAAGTATGCTTGTGTGTTCCATATATTACCTCCTGCAGCCTAAACGGCTTGACCGATTATGACGAGTAAGGTGTCGTTGGATTCGTCTTTACGTCCTTAGTGACATGGGCTTCATTTTGTTGTGGGGTATTTTGTTTTTCTTTTAATAATCTTATAACTTTAGTTAATACCTGTTTGAAAAAAAAAACTTCCACTGGTAGATTACTACGCAATCCTTGACAGATTATGTTTTCATCACAGCGCGGCTAAAGCCGTGGACAAAAGCTAGTGTATAAATGCCGCCTCTCTTAAAATATAAAGTACTAGCTGCGCCCCGTGGTTTCACCTGCTATTCTACAGCCAAATATTTTTCCGGAATAAAAAGTAACCTTTAGATAGATAGATAGATAGATAGATAGATAGATAAGTCTTTATTGTTCACACCAGAAATAATATACATATGACCAAAAAAAAACAACTTAAAACTAGTGTAACAACTGGCGGCCTTATCGCTTAAAGCGATCTCTTCCAGGCAACCTTTGTGTTAATTCAGTGTAATACCAAATTTAATTTAAATCCGTTTAGCCGTTACAGAGTTGAACGGGAACACATATACATAAATACTTACTTACATATCTACACATAAGCTTTCGCAATTATAATATTAGTATGATTTGAGTGTCAAATATTATATATTTTAGGAGATATTCTGCTCCTCCTTGACCCCAGGAACATGTGAATAAACTGTAATCCTCGGATTGGTTCCGCAAATAGTTTTTGACTTTTTCAGACACAAAATAAGGTTACTATTTGGGAGCGCTGAAAAGGCTGCAAAGCTTTACGTGGAGAAGAGCCACGCAGGCCGGAGACCGAACAGTGGATAAATAATATAACAGCTGTAAAGATTTGATATGGGTTTCCTTTTTTCTTAAGATCAGATGAATTTATTGACCGAGCGAAGCGAAGGTCTCAGAATTTACTGTGACAAATCGGCATTTGTATGTATGTTTGTGTGTATATTTGTCCGATGATAACTTGCGAATCGTTGATCCAATCTTCATGAAATTTTGTAGGCGAGTAGTTCATTTCAATAAAAAAATTAAGTTCGAATATGAGCTGAATCGGTCCAGGGGTCGCGAGGTCTCAGTTCGCCGCGAACTACTAGTTATAGAAATATTAAAAACACTGAACACTGTTTTGTACTTTCGTGGTGGTCGACTTATGTGACGTGGATCGAGGATAATCGGGTATACACCATAATTATATTTAGCTGGTTACATTTTATTTAACGCACTTATTAATACATTACTATTAGCTCTCACGGTATATTTACCACGCTTTTTATTTTTGTTGTGGTTTTTGTGAACATGGCGCGTGCAACTGTACCGAAATATCGGGTACTCAAGAAAATAAAAATCGCAGTAAATATCCCGTGAGTATTAATAGTAATGTATTAATAAGTGCGTTAAATAAAATGTAACTAGCTAAATATAATTATGGTGTATGCCCGATTATCCTCGATCCACGTCACATAAGTCGACGTCGGTATTAGACAATACACATAACCGGTTGACAGCTCGTACCTAGGTATAACTCACTGAAATATTGAGCGCAATATATCATAATGTGTTCGCGACGCGATGGAAAATTCTAGGCGCAAATTACACGAATAAATTTCTAGCCGCCCAATTGTGAGCACGATTGAATATCTGGTCTTGCATTCAGGGCTGTTATTAACTAGTAGTTCGAAGCGAACTGAGGCTTCGCAATCCCTATATCTTCAAAACCTCTGGACCGATTCAGCTCATATTCGAACTTAAAAATTGTATTGAAATGAACTACTTGCCTACAAAATTTCATGAAGATCGGATCAACGGTTCGCAAGTTATCATCGGACAAATATACACACAAACATTCAAACATATATACAAAAGCCGATTTGTCCCAGTAAACTCTGAGACTTTCGCTTCGCTCGGTCATTTTTGTTTTCTGCATGCGCGATCACGTGTTTTTGTTATCTTTGGAGCTAACACATCGCTATTTATAGCAACAAACCCTATGAGTACGAAAATATGAAACAAATATTTTCTTCATGAAAAAAAGCGGTAGAACCTATGCCATAAATATGACATCAAATAGTCGTAGATTAAGGGTTAAGGTGTTATTTGGGACGGCAGAGTAATGGTCCCGGGATGTCCCAGACCCAGTGTTTTCCGGTTTTGTCCCATATTTACGATTATTCCTCTTGTTTATTGCCGGCCGTATTGTAATCCTTTGTGTTGCCTCCTATTTGAGATGTGTCGTATGCAAATGTTTTTTTTTTTTAAATATTGATGGCCATCGTACTTAAATGGGAGTTTTCGCTAGTTACAAAATTATGCCAGACTCAGTGTTTTCCGGTGTTGTCCCATATTTACGATTATTCCTCTTGTTTATTGCCGGCCGTATTGTAATCCGTTGTGTAATCCTTTGTGTTGCCTCCTATTTGATATCTGTGTCGTATGCAAATGTTTTTTTTTAAATATTGATATGGCTATCGTAATATGGAAGTTTTTGCTAGTTACAAAATTATGCCAGACCCAGTGTTTTCTGGTGTTGTCCCATATTTACGATTATTCCTCTTGTTTATTGCCGGCCGTATTGTAATCCGTTGTGTAATCCTTTGTGTTGCCTCCTATTTGATATCTGTGTCGTATGCAAATGTTTTTTTTTAAATATTGATATAGCTATCGTAATATGGAAGTTTTTGCTAGTTACAAAATTATGCCAGACCCAGTGTTTTCTGGTGTTGTCCCATATTTACGATTATTCCTCTTGTATATTGCCGGCCGTATTGTAATCCGTTGTGTAATCCTTTGTGTTGCCTCCTATTTGATATCTGTGTCGTATGCAAATGTTTTTTTTTAAATATTGATATGGCTATCGAAATATGGAAGTTTTTGCTAGTTACAAAATTATGCCATATCTGATCAGATTAGCCCAACGGGTATCCTGTGAAGTTTGGTGCGAAGCCGGGGCGGGTCGCTAGTAACATGAGGATGACACACTTCTAAAATTTGGTCCCACATTGTTACATTTACATTTCTATTTTTTATTGCACTTTTTTATTTTTATTTATTACGTTAAATTTCATTAACGCTCTTGGCTACTTATTACGTTATACAGGTTTATAAGGAAAGGATATGCTAAGCCGGAAGGGGCTCATAGTACTCATGATTGTGAACAACTTTTACTATGGGACCAAACCCGAGAAAAAAAAATTTGCTCTTCCATACATTTTGACGAGTGTCATTGTCAATTTTCTATGGAACAGCTGATATTTTCTTTATTTTTCGTTATTTTCGATTTCAGTTTTAGTGCCATGGTAAAAGTTGTTCATAATAATGAATACTATGAGCCCTTTACGGCTTAGCATATTTTTTACCCTTTCCTTATAACCTTGTATTAACTATATTAATCTAACGACGACAAAATTAACAAAAAACGCCTAAACTATTTATGATCAACAAACTTCATATTACTGATATAAATAACACGTTATTCGATGCAGTAGTTTTTAAATGATAAACATAACTTCATATCACATTATACATCACTCTGTAGGTACCGTCGCGTGTAAAAAACAAAATCCATTAGAATACTTTCAATCTCTTTATCTCCTGACCCCCGAATACTGAAACCTTTGTTAACTTTGACGACAGATTAAGTCTATTGCTATCTTTGTCATTTGCTTAGTGTCAGACAAAGGCAGTATTAGAATTAATCTGTTGTCAAAGTTAACAAAAGCTTCAGTATTTGGGGGTAAGTATATCAACTACTCCCAAACTCAAGATCGGAGGACCTCTTACTATATGAGGGTTCATAAAGTAAGAGGTTCCAAGTTCCAATAAGCCAATCTAAAGATGCTTATCGGCAAAAAAACGAAAACAAAATTACCCAAAAGGGGTTTTCACAAAGCCCTTGATGCAACAATAATAAGGTATATGCTTGCGGCAAACTCATCATCATAATTTGGCTTAGTAACATTTTCTTAGCTGGCGTGCGATTGATATTCAAATTCAAACAATATTTATAATCAAATATTTTATTCAATCGAACTGGCCTTTTGCTTATGAGGCAGACGCGCTACCATCTAAACCAGGAGGATCGTCTTGCGTCACGTTCCATAGATACCTAATACTTAATTCAACCTCGGACAATTAATATAATCCAAGTTTAATGTATTTCCTATGAGAACTTTGTACTTGACGTTACCAAGTGTTGTGCTATCCGATGGTCCGAAGAAATTTATTGAAACAAAAAACCAAATTCAATTCAATTCAATTAATTTATTCTTATAATTCAATTCAATTATTCTTATAATTCAATTCAATTATTTTTTCTTATAATTCATTTATTTATTCTTATAATTGAATTGAATTTGTTTAGTTGCATGAACTAAACAAATACAATTCAATTCATTTATTCAGAGCATCGGATAGCAAAACACTTGGTAAAGTCAAGTACAAAGTTTTCATAGGAAATACATTAAAGGAATAATATAAAAAGTTCACCAAAAATGTCAAATCCATTTACCTCCTTCACGCTCATTGAATTAACCTGTCATAAGCTTGATAAAAATACGCTCCCTCGTTTCACCTTCATCCTTGTACCTTTTTCTGAGTAAGCGTATCCATAATTTTCCTTTCATTCTCCATCCAGCATGAGATGGGAAATAAAGTACCTACCTAAGTTTACGACTGTTTGCAGTACATGGCGTAGTCGAACGTGCGTAAAGTTGGCTTTCGTTGATGCGATGGTGGAAAATATATGACACGGTAGTATTTTTTTCATAAGTCCATTATATACACTCAAGGATATTCGCCGAAGAACCAGTCACCGGCATAGTTCTCAGGATTTGCAAGCCGTAGTGGCGATGGACAGACCACATCGCTCGAAGAACCGATAACCGATGGGAAGAATTATTCCCGAGTGGCAACCACGAACCGGAAGACGAAAGTAATTTGACATCCCACTAGATGGACCGATGACATTGTAAAAGTCGCGGACAAATGGCAGATCGCAGAATCAGAGACAGAGTTCAGTGTGGCGCTCTAAGGGGGAGGTCGTCGTTCAGAAGTAGATGACTTCTGGTTTTTTTTATTTTTTATTATATATGGGCATGTGTTTGACTGCCATCACGTCTGATGTTAAACGAAGATGCAGCCTACGATGGAGCATGCTTGCCTAGAAGAAACCGATTCACTCGCGACTTGAAGACTATACTTCCTGATATTATAATATCAGGAAAAACCCACTCGGGCAGCGCATTCCACTAAGATGCGCGTTGATTATGACGATGATTTACGCATACTACTAGCCAATAATTTTAAAATGTTTTTTTTTTCATGGCCCCAATACTCTAGGCAAATGCTTCAATTTTTTTTCCTAGACCCCAATCCTGCTATTTTTTTTTAGCTAATCACACTAATATTGTAAGCGCTAAAAAAAGTTTGTATGTATGCAAGACTGATTGTTCCCGTTCAACTCTGAACGGATTTGAATGAAATTTGGTATGGACGTAGCAAGGCTACTTTTTATCCCGAAAAAATATAAAATTTCTGTAGAAGAGCGGGTGAAACCCCGGCCCCGGTAATAAGCGTAGCGCAGCTAGTAAAATAATTTCGATTTAAAACAAAGTCGCGGGTAACACCTTGTTTCTAATAAATTCTGAATCAGAACTATGATAATTTCTGATTCTGTCTGGGAATCAAGGTTCCTATGCCTTTAAAAAAATAGACTCCAAATCTACGGGCGCCACATGAGAGCCTCCTCACAAAAAAAATATTACCCTGCTTGGGCAGTGGGTAATTAAAAGTTTGTAAGTAGAAAACTGCCTATTGAAATTCACAGTTTATCAATGAGACAGTTATTTGTGTTTGAAGTTTCGTACCCAACTTCGTTCAGCCAGAGTCTAAAGTCTCGATTTCTCGTTAGTATCTGAAAACAATTACTTCCATTGGATTTTCAGGAGCAGATGCCGCTCCTTATTGAGCTTGTTGAATAGCCGTACCTACTGCAAATCATCATAGATACTAGGATTTTTTTTTATCTACACAAAAATTAAAATGCTTCAGATTGGGATTACACATATTTTATACACATAACGACGAATTAGAAATAAAACTATAAATATGTCCATGATATTGTTTTCTTGCACACGTGGTCCAGCAACACGGCATTGCGACACGCGTGACGTCATCCCTCCCACGGCACCTCCTATACCCCCCGGGGTGGCAGGCGCGTAATGAGCCGCCTCACCACCTGCTACCGCCTCGCGATAGGCTATACGCTTTGACCACAGAACGTTTGGATTTTCCCACGGAAGGCACTTACCGAGGTTTTCAGGTGAGAAAAACAATTTTCGAGGTGTTGGTAAATGCCATTTTGGTTGTCAGTTTTTATATTGTTTCATTTTCAAGTATTTCACAATGACTCACTGTCCAGTCTAAGTCACGCTTCAGAAAAGTTGTGGTATCTTTACTGGAACCTTCTACGGAGTTTTGGAAACAATAAAAAATACACGTCACCATTTAATGATTTATACGGATACTAGCGACCCGCCCCGGCGTATACGTTGTCCTTCAGTCCTACCTATCTTTTCGTTAAAGCTACATTTGGTGCTTTCATAGTCATTTAATTTAACTTAAAAAAAGTTGTATGGAAGCCTCGATGCGCGATTCAAACTTCAATTGTCCGGCTTTTTTGTATGGGTGCCTTATTCTTACTGCCTTTTTTTTTGTAATGTCAATGTAATAAAATAAATAAAATAACACTGATACCATCACTGCTCGCTATAAGTTCAGCATTCAGGACGATCGAAGCGCATCAGTTAACGGTTAAAATCTTCATCATCAGCCAGAAGACGTTCATTGCTGATATTGCTGCACAATTACATTCTGCCGGTTGCACGCGATTTTCTGAATGAATTCCGCGTTGGTCCACTTTGTGGGAGGCCTACCTACGCTGCGTCTTCCGGTTCGTGGTCGCTACTCAATAACGTATCCCCATCGGTTATCGATTTTTCAAGCGATGTGGCTTGCCCATTGCCAGTTCAACATGCTAACCCTGAAAGCTATACCGGTGATTGATTTTCTAGTCTAGATGATGAAAATGTTGTTTGCGGAGCTAGTAAAAAAAACTTAGTAAACAAAAACGGATCGTGTCGGGGAAGCTTTCGCTATCCATCAGGTAGGTGTTGCCAAACCTGATTTGGTGGTTATGGCAATAAAAATATTTCTATTTTACAAGCTTTTTTTTGCTTTTTTAATTTTGCAATGCTAATTTTGCAACTCAATTTTAGACCAGTTACTTGTTCAATTGCAAGGCAAGACGAGATCGCGCACGTGTCACGCTTATAGCATTCCTTGATAAATTTTGTTTGAATAAAACGGGAATACTTACTTTAAATTGATTCGGTTATTCCGACTATAGTTTCGATCGCATTCGGTGACCTTTCGGCTCATTCGGCTTTCGTTCCTTGATAAAGGTCACCGAATGTGATCGAAACTATAGTCGGGATAACCGACTCAATTAAACGTAAGTATTCCCGTTTTATTAAACCAAAAGTTGTTCAATTGAGTTGAAATTTTGCATGTCTGTCAAATTCCGATGGCAATATAATATTATGTGACCGAGCTGATCTGATGATGGATACGGAAGTAGGAAAACGGAACTCCTCAGTAACTAACAGTAGATTGATGGTGTATGGACTCATTTTGATCAGCGTACAGTACCAATAACAGACTTTTAAAAACTTGTCTGGAAAAATATTATTTTCCACTAGAACTTATTTATTTATTCATTTTATTTTTCGTCAAACAGTAATTTTACAAGTAGGTATGCTCACCAAATAACTTAAAAACTGACTTTAAAGCTGACCAGATTTATTTTCTAGGGAACCATTTAAATCGTGTTTTATTGATGGTTCTGCGTAGATCACAATTGAGTTCGTAACCAAAAAGGTCTGCAAAAGAAAAAAAAAAACTAGTATTCTAAAAAACATGTTATTTTAAAATTGAAGTAAAGAATCCTTGAAGTCGTAAAGTCACAGAATAAATAAAACGGTAAAGCTTACATTCAACGTTTTACGCGTCCTCTCATGAATGAGTTACGCCGAGGCAACCGAAAGGTACTCTGATTGAAACCAACCGGTGTTATTTTTTTATTTACTCTCCTGTTTCTTACTAGAGACTAGTGCCTGAGTGAGCGTAGAACATGTGCTACAATTAAATGTGATATCGAAATGTAATGCGGTGTCACATCTGGAACGTGGTACATAATACTCAAGGGATTACCTCCTCGTAACGATTTCTATGAAAATATTTTGCTGTCAGAAATGACCGAATGTAATGGAACATTTCAAACTTCAACACCCTGCTTATCCGCGTTCTGGCAAATAAAAAACTCATTTCTATTTTTATTCTGTGGACAAAATCACAAAAAAAAAATGTGTTTATTAGTAATATGTATCTTTCTAGATATGCATGTAAACATATTGTTTTTGTTTCATGTGTCCTTTCCTAGAGTATGTAATGTAATCGTCACATTTTGGCAAATCGGTCGACAGTCGGTTCGCCTTATCATATAGAAATTATTAACACTTTGGGTGTAACAGGCTATGTATATGACAAAGCACTAAGCCCAATAGGAAGGTACGCATTTTAACTTAACTTCAAATATAAAAAATAAATTAAAAATATGTCGTTTTCAATAGGTATCCAAAATAAAAGGCTCATTGAGCAAATTTCATACTTATACTACTTATAAACGAGTACGAAAGTAGGTTTACAAGGTTTAGCCAGTAAAAATGATTCGGCATTCTCCGCGTAGCTAAGAGTGAGGCCACATGGGCGTTGCCGGTGCTTTGCGTCGTCGCACCCCTATGATTTCGACGCACTGAGTTCCGCACGGGCAATGCGGTGTCTCAACGCAATACACCTCTTACTACGTCGTCGCAGTGTCTTTCCCCGTTTGGTCATCTTGTCTGTTGCGCGTGCGTTACCTTACCATCGCAACGCGCATACAAACAGTAATCTATGCTTTGCGGCATTTCACTGTGTTTTATATGTACCTAGAACATTGAGCTATTGTAGCTCAATGACCTAGAACGACGCAACGTCGTTGCTCAGGGGCGCTAGTCTCGACTTTTCGCTACAGCACTCTGCGACCAAATTCGGTCGCTATGACGCAAAAATTCGACAACGAAAGTGCTGGAGCGAATAGTCGAGACTAGCGCCCCAGGCGTCGTAATTTACCGACAACCCACCGTGTGGCCTCACTCTTAGACGGATTTGTTTGTTTTGTTGATTTGTTTATAGTTATGAAAAAAAAACCTAAACAAAAAAGTAGCCTGTCATCTTCTTTCTATTTTCATACTAGCTCAAGTTTATCACGCCATTAGGGCACGGGGATCCGAGAAATAATTTGGGCGAAGAAATGACCGCAGCCTTCCGCTGCCTTGGGGTAGATTGATGACTGACAGATCACCCTTCCCTCGAATATAAAGGGTCTATTATAGGCCAAAACGATTCAATCCCGCAAGTTCTGGAGTTAAATGATTACGCAGCCATTTTGGTGAAAACTTGCTTTATGTTGCGATGGTAGCTAAACTCCAAGGATCTATGGATAATATAATAAATAAGTTGCCTGAAAATTTGTTACCTCACAGCTCATGCGGATCATCTTCTATAAATATAAAGCAAGCCTTTTTATAGGAATCAAAGCACAGACAAGCCGCTTATGATAGAAACGTGAAATTTAGACTCAATATTCCTCGAATTGTCTATGTAAACAATAAGAATGAATTTTACCAAATTCCACCTCTAAAAGGGTTGAAACCTTTTTTGTTCTACGCCAATTTAGCTCGATTTGTGTAATAAACATAAAAAATAAATAAAATAATGTCTCAGGATTTTTCGAAAATCAACCCCAGAAATGAGGTTTTTAAATTACTGTATAGCCTATGCGTGCGAAGCCGCACGTCTTCGGTCGCATTCGGTCAAGCTAGTTTCCAGTGTAAAATTATATTGGACAATTTCGTATCGTGGAATCAACCTGTTTAATCGGTAGATAACAGTACTAAGTATGTTACAGCTATCTACCGTATCATACTGGGTGATTAAATTGAGCAATTTCTCCGAGGAATCACCAGGTGTAATTGATTCCGGGTGATTCCACGAGACAAAATTGCTAGTGCGAACTTATCAACTACTAGTTTGCTCGCTCGGCTTCGCTCGCGTAGTACCCTAGTCAATTTAGCGTTTGACCCGGTATTAACTAAGAGGTTTTTTTTCTGTACATAATTGTAGAACCGACCTCTCATATACAATATTTAATCAAAATTCGTATCCGGAACAGATTCAATTTTTACATTTTGCAATTTCGTCTCTATAATATTTGTGCTATGTTAGAATCTATTACGAAAATAATGTATTATGGCTCAAACACAAATGCTTTTTCTATGTTCCGTACCTTGAGACAGTTTAATTTAATTTAATGTTGATTCTACGTCAACAAATTACATCAAACATAATTTTGTATTTATGTTATGAATTATGTCAGTGTCCCCCATAATAAGACTGGGCTATAGTAAAATAAAACACCCCACTTCACCTCTTTAGGGGTTCATTTTCAAAAAATCCAGACATAACTTTATTTATTTTTACGCACAATACAAACCGAGTACAAACCGAGTTTAATTAGCTTACCATGAAAAAATATTTTATTTCCAAACTTTAGAGGTCCATTTTATCCCTTTAGAGGTGCAATTTAGCAAAATCCTTTCTTATTTTTCATCTAGAATTCTTGACCATTTTAAGATTATTAGGTTGTTTTTTATCATAAGTGGTTTGGTCTGTGCGCTGATTCCTAGAAAAGGGCTTGTTCTTTTATATAATCATATACATGAATAGATTTAAGCAATAAAAATAATTAACATCAAGCTTATGCATATCTATGTAACTGGGGTTAAATACCACAAATATACTTAACTATGTAAATAAAATATGTACCAACCTCTTTCCTACCTATCACTACGTTTAAAACGGTCCGTCATCCCGTCGTCGCCTCGTCTCTGTGAGAACTTCGTTTTGAAGCTGCTTTTAAACTAACTTTGTTGCATTTTTCCTGCGATCCTCAGAGGGTCTCTGGCATCCAAATTAAATTATTTTAAACGGTCCGCTCTGAGCAATCTTGCGTAATACGGAACATTGCTTATCCTTTGTGATGAAAATTAAGCATCTTTTTGCAACTAGTCTGAAGGTGTGAAGGTTTCGTATATGCGAAATTCTATAAAATTATAAATACCAAATCCTTTAAGTAAGAGTGCCTGGAAGAGATCGCTTTAAGCGATAAGACCGCCAGTTGTTACACTAGTTTTAAGTTGATTTTTGTCTCATGTTATGTGTATCATTTCGGGTGTTAACAATAAAAAGTTGTCTATCTAAATCTAAAAAATACATTGTGTATATGGCTTCTAACCATATACAATACTTACTACAATGTAAATTAATTTATGCGCTTTGGTAATCTTCCTATTTCCTACTAATACATAAAATAGTTTTTATTTTCCTTCATAAATTTCGAAAGAAAATGAAACTTTGCAAAATTATTGTTTCAGTATGTGGTTATATTATTTCTATGTTTATTTTCTGGGGCACCTAAACCTGGAAAAAGGCCTCCTCCATGCCTTGCCATACTACTAACTTACTAACTAATATATTATATGCAACCAAATAAATCTAGTCATCCCCGAACATGGTCAGTCACTCAAGAGCTTTAAAATTTTGAATGAAAAATAAACAATTCCAGCCACTGAATTCTCCCTATTATACTTTGAATGTACATTCGAAGTATAATAGGGCGTTAATTTAGCAACCAAAAAAAAAAAAAATACAAAAACAAACCTGTCCTATTTCAATACATTTTCTAGCAACCAGTACCGATTTTATACTCATTTGGAGTTTTTCAACAAAAAATCAGAAAGGCTCGCTTCAACAAATAATATATATTTAAACGATTAATTACTGTTTTACTCACACGTGTTAAATTATGTATTACATCAAAACGTGTTAGCCGTATTACAATTTTGACTGTAACCGAGTTCATTAGGCTAATAAAATATTTACATCCAGGGAAGAAGAAAATCGTACAACGCGTGCGTGGAGGACGTCTTACGAGGTAGGTTAAGTTGGGCACATTCTACCTTTTTCAAAGATAAGGTCAAAGTCACAAGTCAAGTCCTCGTCTAAATACTTCAATTTAACCTATCGAAAATATTTCCAAAGGTCAGTCAATTAGTTTACTTTTCTGCAAAATCCACCTGGGAAAATATATTTAAATAAGTTGCCTATTTTTCTCTGTGACTGTGTTTTCTAAGAAAAAAGCAATGGCAGGAGTTAAGGCGGGAACGTGAAGAAATCATGTCACTGACAAATGCACAAGACGTGCCCAAAAATCCTCAAACGAAATTCTCAAAAAAAAAAACATTGCACTGGAACAAACAATGTAGTTTTTTGGCAGGGACGTTAGAAGTCGTGACGCGTCATTAGATTATTTAACAAAACTTGTTTTATTTCCAGTGTTAATGTGTAAAAGCGGTGGACTTTGAACATGCGCGAGTGTTGGTGAATGGTAAAATGTCGCGAAAAAGGATCTAGTAAAGTTTTCACCACTTTACTGGACCATGATTTGGATTTGACCGTGACTTACATTGCTTGCCTTTGACTGTGACTATGACTTGTTTGACAATTTTTACCAAAACTTGAAAATATTTAATTGACACTGGCAAATGCACATGACGTGCGACGTCGAAATCTTCAAAGGAGGAAAGTCGCTTCTCTTTCCCCGACCTCAGTTCGTACAAACGTGGCCATGTTTATTTGCTACAATAGCGGGGGTAGAAATACATTTCGTTATCAAAGCTGCGAGTGTAACAAATCGATGTGAACGCTGAGTAATTTCGGCGTTGTTCGTGGGCCATTGTCTAAAAAATGTTTTGTTTGGCGCCACGCCAAATCTGGGCGGAAACTGGAGAATGTGAATGCTACCTACTCGGGACTTCGGCCCTTTGTTTTTAGTGTGTTACCTTGCTCCTGTATATTGGTTGACACAAAAGTATGCCAGTAATACAAAGTATAGTAAATAAAACGGGTTCTTATCAATTTTTTTTCACTGGAAAGTTTAAATAGTAGAAAATGACGTCCACTTTTACTAAGAAAACTGACGTGGTTTTCACACATTTTGTTTTAATAATACGGTATAGACAATAGACAAATATATTTATTTGTGGAGAAAAAACACATTATGTACACAAAAGCAAAAAAATAAGGTACTACCATACTAATTTATACAACATTTTTCGCCACAAACCGGTTCTAACTCAGCATAATGCTGGTTGCGAACAACCAGCGCTGGTCTTCCGCTGAAACGGCGGTGACGTCACCTGCTGATACCACACGGTACGTTACCGTACTTTTACAAGAAAACAAACAAACAAAGTCCAAGTCAAATATAGTACACTTATCACGTAAAATTTTTTTTTTTTTACTATCGTTTCGATCACATGCGGTGATTTTTTTCAAGGAGCATTACACTCCTTGCGAAATATCACCGGACATAAAACTACAGTCGGAGTAAATGATTTGATTCCATGTAATTTATTCCCGTATTAATAAAATAAAAACAAAATATCCGACTGCGTAATGTAGCCTAATGACACTTAGAGGAATCCAACGACACCTCACTCGTCAATATCGGTCAAGCCGCAGGTACTATAGGGAAACACAAACATCCTTCCATACTTACATACACATACTTGCATACATACATACTTACACACTCAATTAAAAACATTACAGTACAATCCTTCCTGCGCAGTCGGGTAAAAAAAAGAACTGTGTGTCTTGCTTGACTGAAACATGTTAAAAGTTTCAAACACTACATAGGCAAAACAAGTAAGCTTTCTGTAAAAAACAAAACTTAAGTAATTTAATATTTAGTACATGTATAATATACAAGGCTTGCCGGGTAGCCAAAAAACTGTGCCTCTATACATAGAACATTAACAACTCTAAACGACAAACAAGCAGTATTTCAAGTTTTAGGCAATTGTGATTGATCCAGTTGAATGTGCGCTACAAGCCAATTAACTTAGCGATTACCACCATCGTGTTATCACGGAGTTTGCCAATATATCTTTACAAACAACTTTAATGAACCGATGAGGAAAACTAGACGTACCTACTCGTGATTCCGGCAAATCTAATAAGGGTTGTGTTCTAGTTAACTAATGATTCTCATTAACACGCTTGTCGTGATGCGGGTAAACACTATTCACATTTAAGTTTTAAAACTACACAATTATTATTGCTAGACGAAATTCAACGAGGCGAAGTGTTTTAAAATTGAAACAAACCTTTGTGCATTTTAATAAAAAAAAAGTTCTAAGTAGTTGTTGTGAAATTTTCGATGAAACTCCACGTGAAGGACGCTCGAGCAATGTCTTGTGGTATTCAGCGGGGGATAACGCCCACTTGACTTCCCTTTCAGCAGCTTTGTGTGGGCTGTAGCTTGACCTACTTGCCTGTCATGAACGCCTGGTACTTGATTGCTCTTTCATGTATCTGAAGGTTGCCATCAAATGCCTTTTTTATGAAGCTGATAATCACACACTTGAGGCATACGTAAGCTTGAAGGAAAACCTTTGCTGCGTTATTCAAAGAGATTTTTTTGTAATAAGCCATGTACTTAAGTATCGCAATGCGTTCGACAACTTTGATACCAGTATCTTTGATCATGCAGAATCTACAAGTATCAGCAATAAGGTCTTTAAAATGACGCATTGTAGAAATAACTACAAGGAAAAATAATTTAAATCCCGCTCGTATTCGGTCTAATTTCACAGAGGATTTTTTTGGTGTGACATCATTGAGCAATTATGCACTAGAGGTGACTTCACAGTACAATGTAATTTCCGATTAACTACACTTTACAAAGCTTCAGAAAGTCATTCGTTAGAAGAATTAAAATATTTTCTGCCCAAATATTCAAATTACACAACACAAAGCGTGCTCTCACAGCGAACTCTAGCGAGTAACCGAAAGCGACCATGCACAATCGCAATATATTGCTGTTACCTACTAGTACCGAATAATAACAATTTGTAAAATCGACTTTTTGGTCAGGAAACAATATTTTTAATTATATTTTAAAAGCGAATGGTCAATCGTTTTTATCACAATATTCTAGCCACAAGCGTGGGCTTTACTCCACTTTCTACCGGAATCAGGCCCACAGGGGTAACCATTATCACGTTTTCCTGAAAATAAAAATTAAAAACATAACATCCTGTAAGGTCAAATCGAATTTGGCATAGTTTGTAAGAAGTTCTCACATACAACCTCCTTACAACACTGGCATATAAAAAGAGATCAGGATTTTGACGTTTTCGGAGTGTTTCGGAGGGCGGGAAAAAAACGGGACTTGAAAGGTAGGCCCGTGCTCTAGGAGAGAAATAAAACGGGCAGACGTTGGTTTTAAGGATATATTTACATATAAAATAATAAAATTGTAATCAGAGGAGTGTTTCAAAATATAATACAATATAATTAGTCAACGTCTGGAGTTTATTTCGGACGAGTTTTACGTAGTCGTCCGACATATTTCGGACGACTACGTAAATGTGTATTCTGCATAATAACTATGCTACTAGTATGTCATTGGTCAGCTGTTGTTAACTATTACTATAAATTATTACTATTATGTAAACAGAAAGACAGTAATGTAAGGGTTTCTGTGTGTGTATTGTTTGTGTAGGTTTAGGTACTGCATTTTAATGGTAAAAATGCATTTTACATGCATGGAAGACAAAGAACACAAAACGCAAAATGTCAAAAAACACTTCAAACACTTAACATAACTAAAGAGATCTCTCTTTGATGTGGAATGTCACGATCTTTAGATATATGACTAGGTTTGTGCGAGCGAGAGAGCTGATAATAATTATGTAAAAGCAGTCTTAAAAGAAGTCACATTTAAGTTGGCTTTAAAAATATTACAGATATAAACAAATTCATTGTATTTGAGATATATTAACTAAAGTGGGATATTCTTAATACCTTAAGTATTCCAGCATCCAAGGCTTCTTTTATTTCTTTCTTGGCTTTCTCCAAGTACGGCTTTAGAGCGGGCTTGGTGTCGGGATTCTCCAAAGCATCTGACAGGTCGACGATTGACCACGTTGATATATCCAGGGCAGGTATTACTACTTCTACCTCGTTCTAGAAGAAAATATATATATGTTCAACCAGTATTATTAAGTTTTTCCTCTCATGTGTGTTCAGGTCTTTATAAAGATGTTATTCCACACCAATGCTTACTTGATAACATTGTTGGCTAATCAAATTTTCGGACGCTAGCTTGATTCGACCGTAGACCGACTGACAGTTTTTCTGATCATGTGGAGCCACAATATTCAATTCAGCGCTTGGCAGATTCGAACCTGCAAAGATCTAAAATGAAATACAGAACCTGCAAAGGTCTATATTGAAATACAGAATGTATTTTAGATTTTTGCTTTGAATTGGCCACATAATATAATTATGTTCATTAGTATTGAGGCACCACATGAGCAGAAAAACGTTCAGTAACTAAGCCGGTAGAATTACTGGTGCTATTAGCGGTATTCCCTATTGATAATTATAACACGATTCACTGAATAAATTTTACAATTAGTACTTATGTACCCAGTTCAACTGATTGTTGAGGGAGGTTGGCTTGTCGTTAGGTAGATTCTTTTTATTTTATACGAGTAAGGTGCAAATTCCTAACTGTCGTTAGTGTGGCGCTCTAAACGGCCTGCTCCTTATGTTCAACAGTGGACGTTTTACGGCTGATGATGATGATGAGTAGGCTAAGTAGTTTATTAAGTTAATATAGGCACTTGCCAAGTTAAAAAAAGCAGGTAACCTAATGCATGATAATATGCTCTAACGCTGGCTGATTTCCACGTTTTTCAACATACGACTATTACAGAAACTCATATTTTTGTGTAAAACATTCAATTGTTCTAGAAAATAACTGTACGTACAGTCTGCACGCGATTTTAATGCCGAGCTTTCGAAGGCTTTTGAAGGGCACCGACTGCATTCAGCTCGCAGCGTAAACTGTACTGTTTTATTTAGGATTTATGCTTATGAAAACAAAGACCTATTGTTTATATTATTGCGTTAACGATATTGGCACATGCTTAATAATCAGATAATGGTCACTAAAAAAGAAAAGTACATGCATCTAAGTGTTTTTGCATCAAACAATATCAAATTATAATAATAATATAGCGGTTGCTGTTTTTAATTATTTTACTATTAGAGAATACGCTTCAGATTCAATATATTATACAATTTTATAAGGAAAGAGTATGCCAAGCGGAAAGGGGCTCGTAATACTCCTGAGTGTGAACAACTTAAACTATGGGACCAACCCTGAAATCGAGAAAAAAGTCAGTTGTTCCATACAATTTGTCGAGTGTTATTGACATTTTTCTTTGGAACATCAAATTTTTTTGAAAGAGAAAATAAGAGGAAATATTGTTTTCCTCTTTTTCTCTCTCGTTCGTTAGACGGCGGGCGGCGCCAACCAAGTGTTACGTATGTTAACAGCTGCTACTTAAACTGTCGATAAGTAAAGATTTTCTTTTGAAAATCTTTACTCAGTGAAAGTTTAAGTAATCATTAATCTGAGTTCGGCCGTAAGATACTCACGTCCGATCCTTCAGGCTTATCATTCAGCAAATAGTGATAAGATCTCTCGTAGAACGGCCGCAGTGCCATGTCCAGAGCCGGGTCTCGGAGCGCTGTCTGTAGCTCCAGCATAGTCCACTTCTTATTGCCGCTCGGCGATAGGATGATGGCGTGGATAGCTGCCTGGAAACGGAAGACCAAACTTGAAAGATTAAAAAAAACAATCACAAGAATGTTAAGCACGATCCACAAATCACACCCTAGATTCTGCATTCAGGACGCTCGACGCATCAATCTAAATACACTTATAAGAAATTACTCTGATTGGTTGATTGTTAGGCGCGAGTAGGCGTAACCTTGAGATAGCCAAAGAGAACGCTTGGTCGTACTCCCCGCGACCCGCGCCGTCCTCAAACTTTGGTGACTTTTTGTAGGAACAACAAATCTCGTAATGCGGTATCTAGTGTGATCTGTGGCACGATCCTTAAACTTTTAAAGAGACTGTGAGTTTGGCTTTACACAAAGTTATCAGAGCTAATGATTTGTCAGTGTTACAAACAGATCCATCTCATGCCACTTTGTTCTTCGTCTGTGAAACTAACTCAGTGGTCTCCAAAATGTCAATTTTTTTACGAATAAACGGCTAAACGGCTTTAGTAGTTGTAGAACTCTTCTGTAGAGTCCTCCAGGGGAAGTACCGCACCTTTGCCAGTTATACAACCGCCAAGCGATATTGTGCAAACACTACTGTGTTCCGGTTTTAAAGGCAGACTGTTTCCAGCGTAATTACGATGTTTCCAGCGTTGCCCTTCAATCTAGAATTTTAATGTGGTCGACTTCTTAACATCGATAAAGTGAGTACCTCATTGTTCCCCGTGAACAGGGCATACATGATCAGGTTGAGGGCATCGATGTAGTACTTCCTCATCTCCGGGGCGCCTTCACACTTCTCAATAACTTCTGAGAGCTCGTTCAGGGTCCAAGTCTTGACTGTTGGGTAGCTGGCTACCACGGCGAAGAGTGTGGTAAAAACTATGAAAAGTTTCATCATGGATTCTGTAATTTTAAAATACAACCGCCATCATCACAAATTATAAGGTAACTTGATAGCTTGCCCACACTTATCAAAGGCCTAAAATTCTGTCATCAGGGCTAATCACGCGGCTTACACGAACTTATATAGGGTTATTGATAACTTACGCAAAAGCTCTCGTAGGCATGTTCCCTGCATCGTTTCTAACAAATTTTGTTATGTCACTTTTTACGAAACTTAATAAATTCACCAAAAACAATTTTTAAAGTTTGTATGTAAAAAAATACCCTTGTACTTTTTGTGCAAATGTCTACTCCTAAGCTTCACCCAGGTCTCCGCGTTCCTCCTCATTTAAAACCGCTTAATGTTATTATCATTTAGAGTCCCAATTTAAACATTTTTGTTTTGGGGTTTCTTTTTCCATTCATCAACATTCTAAAAATGAATCTATAAAGGTTGGTACGAACAGGCGCACCTTGACCAGTAAAACTGAGCTCTCTTACTGACTGCGTTCAACCTAGACTGGAAATGAATAAAAGTATGATTTTTCGCTATTGTTACTTGTATCACAGAATAATTAAAGTATAATTCAAGTACTAGTGTGTATAAGATTTGTTTAGCTACGAAAAACTGCAGCTTCGTTTTTTTGTGAGCGATTTATTATTATTATTACTAAAAAATGTGGCCTATGACACTCCAGACATAAAGAGGAATCGAAGGAGACCTCGCTTGTCAAAATCGGTCCAGCCGTTTAGGCTAGAGGACGTCATATAGGAACACACAAACACTCATACTTACATACACCCCAAAAACATTAGCCTCTTTCTTGGGCAGTCGGGTAATAATGTACCTATCTATTGAAAATAAACTCATTGTCTTTAACACTATTTTAGGAGTTTTGGCGGGAACGTGAAGACGTCATGTCGCGTCATTGTAGGTATTATTTTCCAAAACTTGTGTTATTTTGAGTGTTAATGTGTAAAATTTGTGTTTTTTTTATCCATTAAGTGTTCGTGTTCGTAATGTTGTTAAACGTGACTCTTCGTGTTGTTTCTAATACTCCAATGAAACCTCTAAAAGTCTCCACAACTTTACTGGGGCATGACGTGGACTTAACCGTGACTTACTTTACTTGACTTAGACTATGACTGACTGACTTATTTTAGTTGTGAAATATTTGACTTCACTTGAAATATTACATTACTTGCCACTGGCTATATCCACGTGTAGAGCCAAAACATAAGAAAAAAAAACACCATTTTGGATGACACTTGTTATGTAGGCATTAAAGAACATTTTTCAAAAGAATGTTTACACAGTATTGTTTTATAATTAAATATGATGCTTGTGCGAGCGAGAGGGTGGTCAAATGGGCAATGCGGTCCTAAGTAATTTATAAACTCACTTTTCTTACTATCAACTTTAGTTTTGTACTACATTTTAGTTAACGAAAATTTGACTAAAGGCGCGGACCCAAGTTAAGTCTGTCAAAGCATTAAAAAAACTCACTTTTAGTTACATGCGACGAAAGGTACTCCGGTATAGAACAATAGCCTGTAAAGAACACGTTAGCACTGGAGGCTCGAATGACACTGCACTGTTGACTTGTGCGGGCACAGGTTCTTGAACTCTTTATAGAGCAGCTACCTATGTATATAAGTATCTATGTACAATATTCATGGCAAGTTCTTGGATGATTTGCTTGTAGCACGTGCTTTAGAATATTTAAATTCATTGTTTTGTTATTTTTTTTTATGTTCTTGTATATTTCATTTTTACTAAAATAATCTAAACTTAAATGTACAAACTAAAACTATAAACTATACTAAACTAAACTAAATAAGTACTTAAATAAATTAAATCTAAAACATCTACAAATAAAAAACGGCATTTAGGTCGCTGTCTGCGGGTAAGGTGCCCAAAAAGCTGGCGACATTACCCCGTTGAATTGCCAAGCTCACCCTTTGACCGAGGTAAGCGCCAGCTCTTTGGTCACCTGTAATTTCGACTAGGCGCCTGGACAGCTCCTTAACTAAACAACGGGCGGCCGGATTTTGTTCTTATATAAAAAACTAGTAGTTCGCGGCGAACTGAGACCTCGCGACCCCTATATCTTCACAACCCCTGGACCGATTCAGCTCATATTCGAACTTAAAAATTGTATTAAAATGATTGTATTTTTTTAAAATTGTTTTCATAGTGAAATTGTTAATCTCTATAAACCCAGTTATTACCCTGGAAACATTGCCCTTCAATCTGGAACACAGTAATGTTTGCACACTACTGCTTGGTGGTTGAATAACTGGCAAAGGTTTGGTACTTCAGCTCTGGTGGACTTACCCTGCACTGATGAGCTTTAATGAATAAATGTTCTGCCCATCATACTTCAGCTAGGCGATGCGTGTATCCACGTCTGCGATTAAAATGCAACGTCGAATTTCTACGTTTCCTAATAATACCTAATCATTACAGTAAAAAGAAAAGTTAGTACTGGTTTAATTTTTATTTTACTATATATCTTTAATTTAATAAATACTCTACAACTACATAATAATAACTATTTACAATTAAATTATCGCTTGCTTAGATGGATCTTCTGAAAAACATATCCCATAGGATAGTGATTGGTTCCTTTCTTCACCGGGACCAAATTAACGGGAGTCACCAAGGTCACTTTCGCCTGTAAATAAACAAATAATTATGAATTTAAAAAAAACTACATGTTCAAATTTGTGATCTATTAAAAAATTACACTACGCAAAAACGTCAAACCAGTAAGAAAATATTTAAATTTGGCACCAAGCTGCTATGGGCGCGCTTGACTTTTACCATCAGGTGAGTGACAAGCTCTTCTCATCAGTAGTAGTATTCATATAAGTTAAATAATAATAATAGATTTGTGGAAGGACTCATGAATCATCCTATAAATATATACATATATATATAATCGGATACATCGGGACATCGAATAGAGACCTCACGACCTTATATTTTGACAACCTCTTGACCGATTTTACTCATAACCGAAATTCTTGTTTAAAGTTGAGTACCGAATGTCTCTGCCCAATATTATGAAAATCGGCCGGTAAATGGCGCTACAGCAAACATCCCTTTTTTGGAGGAAATACCCCTCTAACCAAAAATCGGCGACGACAAAAAAATATTGAAATTATAGAATTAAGGTTATGCAAAAAAGTTTATGCTCGAGATGTCTACTGTTCGCAGAACTACTGGGCCCCTATTCGGAGAAATGACATTTTATCTCGGTCACTGTCTCTCTAATTTAGAATTTAATGGGAGTGAGAGTGACCGAGATAAAATGACATATCTCCGAATAGGGTCCCTGGTAATAATTATAACTCGTAACAAGATATTTTATGATTATTAGAAAGCTACTTTGGTAGATTTACATCACTCAATTATGTGGGTTGCACCTAATGCGGACAAGCTAGTCTCTTATCTTCTAATGAGATCTAAGTATGTTAGTACACGAGGCGACGCAAATCGGCGACTCTCGTCTTGCACTTCTATAGCAAACGTCAGCTGACAAACCGAATTGACAGAATATCCGCCGATATTCTGTCAATTTGATTAGAGCAACAGACAGAAGTGATTGCCCGAGTTACTACCAGTTTATTTATTTAATACAGTAGGAAATGGATCCGTTTTCTCAAAATATTTGTCACTGGCTCTATTTTTTTCTGAACTAATTGTGGTTGCCTGGAAGAGGTCGCTTTTAGCGATAAGGCCACTACTTGTGGCACTAGGTTATAAGATAGTTCTGTACGTGTGTTATTATTATTTTGGTGTACACAATAAAGAGGTCCTATCTATCTATCTATCTAATTGTGTAAAAGATGTACAGAAGCGTTAGCAATGCCTTTTTAAAAACAAGCTAACGGCCTGATAGCGTCGTATAGCAATATTGGTGTAATATTGATTTGTTGTTTTCAATTTTTATGTTAAACTAGCTGATGCCTGCGATTCATACGCGATGCCAGCTCTTCATGCAACCCTGTCAAATACGAACACAAAAAAAAGGAATCGTTAAAAGCGATCCAGCCGTTCTCAAGTGATGCTCTGTCATAAATGTGGCAATTGATTTTTATATAATTATAATAAAATATGGATAAAGAACTTTTAAAATAAATCAGTGTATTCGATACTTTACCTCCATGTACGAACAGCCTAACTTGTTAATAGAATGCTCGTCAACTGCGTTAAAGCGTTAGATATATTACAGCCAGAAAACTATAAGAGCGTAAGACACATAGCAACTTGCTTGGCGCCATAGAATAACTATAATTTTTCAATGGTTGGCGCCGACTGCCGTCTAACAAACGAGAGAGAAAGAGAGAAATACATTTTTCTCGTTAGTCTGCAGTCCGTGGTTGTCGGGTGTGTTAGGTCCCTAAGTTTAGTTTATTCTTACTCATCATTATCATCAGCCAGAAGGCGTTCACTGCTTAACAAATGCCTCCCTTATAATCCCGTTTGGCAGGTGGCTTGTGCATCGCAGAAAACGCTCATTGTTTACTAAGAGGACGCTGCTGCGGAGGTTCTTATTTTTTTGTGAGTATGAGTATAGGATGGAATAGTTGTAGGTAAGTATACTTATTGCATAGCAAAGATTCTACCTTATTCTTCCCCTTATTCTTCTTAGCTTCTTTCTGAGCCTTCTTCAAATAAGGCAATAGAGCTGGCTTCGTTTTAGGATCTCTGATATACTTGTTAACATCTGAAGGAGTCCACGTTGAAATATCTACTGCTGGAACTGCTACAATCGCTGTGTTCTACAACAAGAGTTGGCAAATATTTTGTTACATGCTTAGTATATTTTAATGTATAGAATTATTGTATAGTTTTCTACATGGACGTCGTCAGACACATGGATGCAGAACTCACCGCGCAATTTCCCTACGAGAGCCTTCCCAAACCATTCCAGCACTTTGAAATATCGGCGCATGACCCACCAGAGACTCGGAGTGTAGACAGAGATTACTCTAAGTCAGAATAAAGCCAAAGGTGTGAAAATAACCTTACCCATCATCATCATCATCATCATCAGCCATAAGACGTCCACTGCTGAACATAGGCCTCCCCCTTAGAGCGCCACACCGACCGACAACGGGCCACTTGCATCCACCGGTTGCCCGCGACTTTCACAATGTCGTCGGTCCACCTAGTGGGAGGCCTACCTACGCTGCGTCTTCCGGTTCTTGGTCGCCACTCAAGAACCTTTCTTCACCACCGGTTATCGGTTCCTCGAGTGATATGGCCTGCCCATAGCCACTGCAGCTTGCAAACTCTGAAAGCTATGTCGGCAACTTTGGTTCTTCGACGAATATCCTCGTTCCGGATTTTATCGCGCAAAGAAACTCCGAGCATAGCTCTCTCCATTGCCCGCTGTGCGACTCTGAGTTTTTCCAAAAGGCCAGTAGTCAAAGACCATGTTTCAGTTCCATATGTCATCACTGGCAACACACATTGATTGAAGACCTTTGTCTTCAGGCACTGCGGGATTTTGGCTTTTTTTGATTTTGGATTTTGGGATTTTAACCTTACCCGTTTCTTTATATTATCCAAGGCGTGTTTGACCATGATGCGTAGTACCGGGCTGGCTGCAGTGTCATTGGCCTTTTGAGATAGCTGTATCCTAGTCCAACTCCTAGCGCCTGTCGGAGACGGTATTATTGCATGGCCAAATACCTGGAAGGAACAAATAGAATGGAACATAAACAAAGGTTAATTACTATGTCTATTTAGGCTCTTCTATTTGATCTAAAATCTACTTCTGCTGGTCTATTTAAAGTTTTAGGGGGTTATACTTCTAATAAAAGCAGGTCGCTTCTTTCCCATGCTAAGCTTGATGCCCGCTTTGTTCGACGCTGGTAAGATTATTGAACTTTCAAACTTTGAAAACCACACACTCTACATATGAATGTGGCGTAACAGCTGTTTTTTTGTGCGATTTCAACGTTGGTTATGTAGTGAAAATTGTTCATAATAATGAGTATGATGAGGTCTTATCGGCTCCTGGTACCCTTGTATACGTAAGTACGAACCGTATTCTTTCCTTCAAAAATAGGACCCAGTATCAGCCCTGCGCCTTCCTCCAAGTAAGGCCTGAGAAGGTCTCCTTCAGGGAGCTTGCTGAAGGTCTCGTGCAGCTCGTTGAGCGGCCAGGTCTTTACGGCAGGGTAGCTGGAGGCAGCCACGATCAGGGTCGAAAGAATGATCACGTGTTTCATAGTGGTATTCTGTAAATGGAACACAAAATGCTTCTTTCTGTCTACGAATATACTAAACTGGCCCGAAACTTTTGACGCTAAGGTTATTCACGAAGAATTCATCATCATCATTATCAGCCATAAGATGTCCACTTCTGAACATAGGCCTCCCCGTTACAGCGTCAACGAACAAACACGAAGAAGTGCAGAGAAGTATCTTATCATCAGCCAGAAAACGTATACTACTGAACAAAGGCTTTCCCCTTAGAAGGGAGGGGGAGAGGGTTCCATAATCTCCACGCTTTTCATCCAGCTTGGGAATCACTGGAACGTTTACTTCGCAGTTTTAGGGCATACTCAGAGACCAGATCCAGAGAAGTACGCCAGTTGTTCAGTGTTTTATATAGAAAGGATCATTGACGTTTCAAATAAAGTCGTAAATATACGTATAATATAGTATACGTAGAGTTACAGAACAAAACGAATACAGTGGTACGCAGGTTTTAAGATTGTAGCAAACTGAAAACTCTTATTAACTTCACAGTGTCTGCATATCACGTTATTTTTATTCAGTGACAAGCACTCAATAAAATGTAAAAGTATTAGCGCTGAAATTTGGTACACCTACACGTAAAGATTATTGTAACCGATAACAGGTAAAGTATAATGCTTAATTTAATTTGAAAAGGGAACTGATGGATTAAAATAATACCCTTTTGGGGCATTGGCATGTATTATGATCAAAATGTGCGTGCAATTTACCATAAGTATGTGCATTTGGGTGTAATCTGCAAGATAAGTAAGTGAGTGAGCAAGTTTCCATCATTGTAGACAAATGTTAAAATATCCAATTGGTAGGATAAAGAGCGAAAACTAATTCTGTTTTTTTTTCTACAGTACCAAGCAAAAAAAATATGCTTAATCGCTTAGCGTCTCACCTCTCTTGCGCTTTAACTCAGCTTGCGGAATACACATACAGATAGTCTTACCCGTAAAGCATATGTATTTAGAAATTATAATTATCAAGTACCAAAACTCGGCCAAATCAAAATACCGAATGACATTAAAGTATTGGAAGGGAATAAATTTAAAACTACTTTGACTCACTGGCTTCTTAGCAACTGTTTCTATAGCATCAAAGAATTTAATAATCGTTAATTCAAATTATATAGTATAGTTCTATAACAAAATATTTGCACGTCTGCTTGCAGACTAGATACACCGTGATACTAATACAATTTATAAGAACATTATTAACATGTATTATTGCAAATAAATGATTTGATTTGATTTGATGATTCGGAAGTAAACCAATAAAATACGATAAACCTTACCTAATTACGTAGATATTTAACGTATTTCTCTGCGAAGTGAATAAAGAAGCACAGTTTCTCAGTGAGAGGTATTGACGGTCACTGAAGAAAGTTCTAAAGTTGAACGTGAGTAGTAAGGAAGGGGTCCATAGTATAAGGCAAAGCTCACACGAACAAATATCTTTATTCTTCTAGCTTAATATGCCGTCTCACTTCTTCGCACTCAAAGCTTAAAGCCCATAAACATACAAGGAACGTATAAAGTCACATCACGAGTCACGAGCCTTTATTAAAGGCATGTAAGTACCACGTGTACATCGAACCTAACGAGTGTGAAAGTGATTTGGAGACTCACTCTCACCTGCTTGTGAATTGAGAGTATATATTGAATTAACATTTTGAGTTAATTTTCTGTACTTGTATCAATGTTCATTATAATACATGTATATTGTACTAGTTGTTACCCGCGATTTCGTTCGCGTTGATATAAAAAAAATATCCGTCTCTGTGAAATTTTATAAGGAGTTACTGTTTAACTCCTTATAAAATTTTATCAACATCTGTTCACTCGTTTAGCCGTGATAACGCAACTAACATCCAGACAAAAAGACAAAGTTACTTCCTATAGTTCGCTAGATGGCGTTGATCCTTTGTTGTGTATTTTTTGACGATTTGTATGGACTGACAGTTGTAATGTAAGGAGTTCTGAATCGCGCAAGCGAAGTTTTTTCCTCGAAACTAACGTATTCATTTTCATACCTCGAAGCATTATTGGTCCTGATACGAGTGCGGCTTTATTCCTCTGAATGATAATATTAGTTAGGATACTTTTGTATGATATTTGAAGGTGCGTTTACATTGTAATATGTATGTACGTATATAGGTGAATTGTGTAATGATTTTAAAGAAATAAATAACAGTGTGAACAAGCACTAACGGAGTACAGCTAACCTAATGACGGTTATTAATCATAGGATTCATTTATCACGTCAACAGCTGCCGCGAACCGGCTACAAGCCGATTTATCCAGTCACAACAAGTTTTTAAATAGCTTACTTACTATAAAACCTGTTTGACTATAAAATTATAAAATTGCATGCATGCACACAAAGACAAACAAGTTGGCACCAAAGTAATTTTTGTACGTTATCGACCTTCCACGGACCTTTGATTGGTAATTGGAGTTCCCAGATGTAGGCTACAGAAAACAAATGCCTCATTTATTGGCAACTGTGTACGTTTCTATAATATAATTCCTGAACAATTGGTAGGTCTCAAAGAAAACAAGTTAAAAAATGTTATAAAAACTTACTTAATGAGTAAGGCTTATTACAATAAGGAAGATTTTATTAAAGATAAAACACATTGGAAACAAACTGTAATGACATCAAGTCAATACAAGGATTTGACAAAATAATTATTATATTCTATATCAATCAATTTATACCTTTACAGCTGCATATAACTGACAAGGCCATTATGAAGCCGCTATAATAATGTATCTGTATTTAATTAATTTCATATGAAAACTGTGTATTTGACGTTACCAAGTGTTGTGCTAACCCAGGGTCCGAATAAATGACTTGAATTGAATTGAATATAAATCTTACAAGTTGACTCCAAAATGTACGTAATACTTTTGTGTAAAAACTCACCCTTCTATTTGCACATTTTGAACTTGATTTGGTGATACCCTGGCGTAAGCCTGTTCGGGCGTCTTTATGTTACAACTGTAAATGCTATCTACCAGATCTAAGTCACGGTTGGTGAGATATTGTGCTGCAAAAAGTCGAAAATTATTTGTTTTCTATAAATACTTAGCATCATAAATAGAGGCCAAATTTTTTAAAGCTATCGGTGTTCGCAAATGTGATGACATTTGAATAGTCTTAATTTCAGAAATCCATTTTCTTCCAAAAGTTTAAGCTTAGTCCAAGTGTATTTTAGCTATATATTATATATCCTCTTTGTAATTTTCCGCAACAAAAACTATAACACCGTCTTGTCGTTCAATCCAGACTTATTAATCTAAAGATCTTAATTTTATAAATAATCTAACTACCCACGTTCCAATTTCTCACACTTGAATAGTTCTCACAATTATGTTTTAGTAAAATCAATTACTATGTTTTTTTTAAAATAGTATATGGATCCCCGACAGAAGTTACACATTACGTTCACATTATGAAACATAGGCATCAAGATGGGTGCACCCCCAATTACAGGAGACCACGTCATGCTCATGGAGGTTCGACTAGACTAAACTAAAATGAAAACATTTTTTGCTGCCTATAGAGTACAAAATAGTTTTAATTAATTTTAGGTTAACACTGGAAGTGCTGATTAGTATAACAATATGCTAGGAATAATATAGGATAGATTGATAAAACTTTAAGTATCACAGTTCTACTGATCACCGAATCATCATCTCAATGTCATCAGTTAGCATTTAATTCCGTTTATTAATTTCAAAGCCAAAAATAAGTAGTCCTTTCTATTTATATTTTTTACTATTATTAGCTATATTATACTTTTTTATGTTGAAATCATTCTATCAAAAGCTTTGCAATGTGTGAGTCATCAAAAACTTGAATTAACCGGAGCGAAAGAAAGTTCCCCTATTATTTGATTTTGTAGCCTAAGTTGTAGCCACACTGTGGATTTAATGGACCCTATCAAAAGAGCAGCTTTACTTTCTTACCAATTTATCTATAGAGGCGGCCAAATGAAGGAACTAAAATGTTCAAAACCCTTTTGTTGCGAAAACACGATGGTGACTCCTTCACTCAACTTTTAAGATAAGTTGGTCACGATTTACTTGTGCCTCGGGTGCCATATTAAATTTAACTTGTCACTAAACCAGGCATTAGTAGAGATTTAGACGTGGTTTTGCTTCAATTAGTTTGTTCACTTTGTTAGACATACGATTTAGTGTTGGTTGAAGTATTAGTGTTTATTTTTATCAAAAAGACATTTTTGACATAAAAAACTAGCAGAAGTTGCCAGAATGTTCAAAACAGTGCACCCAGTATTCTGCATACAGGACGCTCGAAGCGCACCACGCATCAGTCTAAATACACTTATAAGAAATTACTCGGATTGGTTGATTGATAGGCGCGAGTAGGCGTAACCTTGAGATAGCCAATGAGAACGCTTGGTCGCACTCCCCGCGACCCGCGCCTTCCTAAGCTTTGGTGACTTTTTGTAGGAACAGCGAATCTCGTAATGCGGTATCTAGTGTGATCTGTGGCTGCAACTGTGGCTGTGGTTGAAGCTTACACCACTTCAAAAACCGTTGCACCTAGCAATCAAAATATTCCAGACGTTTATGACCAAGCTACCGAAGTGTTGAAAACGTAGCCTATAAGTTACTGTTACTCGAGTACCGCAACGGAGATGGATTGCAGTTGTATTGTTGTGGCCGAGTCTTTAGAATTGACAAAAGCTCAGGATCAATGGATTAAAAATATTGTCGATTGATAGAACACTGTAGTGGTAGGACTTTTTTATAAAGGCCGCCTGGGAAAGTTTGCTAGTTACACAACCGCCAAGCAGAAGTGCGCAAACATTACTGCCCCGGTGGCTCAGTTGGTGGTGAACCTACCTTCTGTGTTTGGGGGCGTGGGTTCGATTCCCGTCTAGGACAAACATTCATGTGATGAATATTTGTGTTTGTTCTATGTCTGGGTGTTAATATCTATATAAGTATATATTTAAAAATATCTATGTACGTATATCAGTCTCTGGCAGCCATATTACAAGCTTTGCTTAGGTTGGGGTCAGATGACCGTGCGTGCAAAAACAAAAAATGTCTGTTTTCTACTTAAAGGACTAATGGTATCAGTAAAAATACTGGATATAAATCTTATCTCAGAGCGTTACAGTGCAGCGCTTTTTTTATGGTTCTCGACGACGAGACGAGCAAGTCGCTCATTCATGTTGTTGTTTCGCTCGCTCAAAAAAATTCAGTGCCGCCCAGAATTTTGAACTTCAACGGTTCAAAACAATGCAATGCATTGAGCCCGTCACTCTGAGAAATTTGACGTTAAATCTCTGTATGCCTAGTAATTACGCTGGGAATGTTGCCATTCAATTCGGAACACAGTAATGCTCGCACACTACTGCTTGGCGGTTGAAAAACTGGCAAAGGTGTGGTGCTTTTATACGCGGACTCTGCTAGAGAGCCCTACCAATATTTTTTCGATGCGATTTGCGATTTTTTTTCAATGTTTCTCAGATTATTATGTAAGAAAGCAAAATATAAAAGCAGATTTGCGCGAGTGAAGCGAGCGCGAAATTTTGTACCTGTTTTTGTTAAATGTAAAACAAATTCATTGCTTATATTATTTCCTGCATACTTTACAGTAAACTACAGGATTGTTCTGGAAATTATATAACGTGATCTCGGAAAATAAAGTTAACTTTTTCGTAGTACACTTTTCCTTGAAACTCTCCCTCGTGAGTCAAGTAAACCACGCAATCTCGAAAAAAAAGCCAAATTTTTCCTTTCAACACTTTCCCTTAAAACTCGCACAGAGAACAGCATGATTCCGAAAACTAGCGGTTTGAATATCTTCTCATTCGGTTGCATAAAAAACTGTCCGTTGGTACTTGATGTCATCAATGTGACCATCGTCATTAACAGCAAGAAGGCATCCACTGCTTAACAAAGGCAAAGCTTTGAGCACCACACTAAACGACAATCTGTCATAGTGTTGGTGTTGCCGTAATCCCCACGCTTGGCAGACAGCTTGGAGAACTGATTAGTACTAAACCCTTACTGGTCCTAACCTAAAACATTTTCGTGTCAACGTCATCCAATAACCAACAAATCGGTTTTTTGGCGGGAACGTGAAGAATTCATGTCGCGTCATTTTATTATTTTCCAAAACTTGTGTTATTTCGAGTGTTAATGTGTAAAAACGGTGAATTTCTACCTGTTAAGTGTTCGTGTAAATGCACGAGTGTTGGTGAATGGTATAATGTCGTAAAACGTGAATTTCCGTGTTGTTTCCAAAACTCCATAGAAGGCTCTAATAAAGTTTTCACCACTTTACTGGGCATGACTTGGACTTGACCGTGACTTGCTATGCTCGACTTTGACCGTAACTATGACTTGTTTGATAATATCTAACAAAACCTGAGAATATAAATGTATACTTGACACTGCCAAATGCATAAGACGTGCGACGCCAAAATCCTCTTAGGAGGAAAAGAAAAAAAAAAAAAACCCAACAAATCATCAAATTCATACTCATTACCCAAAAGAAATGAAATAAGTATAAGAACTACTTAAGTAATATTGCTCACTCCAGAGGATACTCACTTAGTTGGCAATTACGTTTGTAAGTCCGTAATTGTACCCAAGGGTCGTAGAAATGTCTCACTCGTTCTGACCACTTCAACAACTTTAACTTGACTTCATATAATGCAGACACTTAAAACTTCATCGTTTTGGGCCGGAAGCACTTTTAAACGTGAGGATTATCGTTGGCTTTGTTAATTTACATATGAAATTATACCTAATTAAGTGACAACTTTTCACTTTGCCAATAGTAATTTCATTTTCAGTTCATTTGCAAAACACATGTAGACAAAGAAAATGTTACAATAAATATAATTATTTTAGTTAATGTTTTCAATATTCATTTTCCCCAGAGCGGTCTCGCTCACTAAAAAGCTTCTTCTTGCGGCGGCGTCTTGTGGCGGGTCGCCCTCTACCCTCCAATATGGTTGAGGAGAGCGATGGCTGGCACATGCGTCAACTCGTGAACGGGTGCTGCTTGCGGGAGCTGGACTGCTCGGAGTATATACGCAAATCTATAATAGCACTTAGCTCTTTATTAGCATATTAGTTGGTATATTCCTTTTGTAAAGTCTTTAGTTTTTATATTCCGGTTTAGTTGATAAAATATTTATAAAACTTGATAAATGGCACGGAACCCGAAGTACGTGGAGCAATATTGTAAAAAAAAAAAAAAACATTTTGCTTAATGAGACATGCAAAATTCAGTATCACAATTAAGCTAAGGATAAAAAATGCGACAAATAGAAAAAAAAAATTATAATATTAAAATATTAGATTTACTTTTACTAACATATTTTTCTTAACGACCACTTTCTTTGGTCGAGAGAGAAAAAGTATTTTTCTGTGGGCAAGACTCTTTATAACTAAACCATAGACACAAAAACTAAAACAAACTAGTTTACCTACTACATAAAACGAACAGTTGGATTACCCAGACACTATTGAAGGTCTAAAGATAATCCAAAAGCTCAAGCCCTCTACCAGTTGGCAGCATTGGCATCTTGCTGGCGGCATTACCACGCTGAATGGCAATGCTGCTTCGCGTCACAAAGTCGCTAGCATTTTGGTGTACGTAATACTCCCATAAGTCAAGTTGAAATTCATCACATACATATTAACATTGGTTCAGTCAGGATCTACCTGCTATGAAGGAATTCCGCAGTACCTATTCAGATATTCGTTAATAGAATAATAGCCACAGCCCAATTTAATAGCAGTTTTTAGGAGAGTAATATATACTAACGCTGTATTTAATCTATATTTTCCCCACCGAGCCCTTCAAATCCACATTTTTATATCCTCAGCGAGGATTTGGAACTCTCTACCAGAGTCTGCGTTTCCCGAAAACTACAACATGAGTGTCTTTAAATCTAGATAATGTGTAATCGAATAAACAAATGAACGTAGATAACGTGTGAACAGTAAACATATTCTAAGCAAAAATTAAAAACAATTGACTATAAGTGTTAAGTACATCAATTACTTCGAGCGCTGTCATTACCAACAGGAGTTTTGGCGGGATCACGAAGAGGTCATGTCGCGCTATTGTATTATTTTCCAATACTTGTGTTATATCGAGTGTTAATGCATAAAAATGGTGGATTTTTATCCGTTAAGTGTTCGTGAAAGTGTACGAGTGTTGGTGAATAGTATAATATCGTGAAACGTGACTTTTCGTGTTGTTTCCAAAACTCCATAGAAGCTTCTAGTAAAGTCTCTACCACTTTACTGAGGCAAAAACAAAATAGGGAAAAAAAAAATACGGAAGACAAGGCGGTATGGCCTTAATGGCTTTAGCCTGCCCAGAAATGGGTGAATAAATAAAAAAAAAAAAAAAAAACATTACCAACAGACATGTGCTATGCAGTATGCTATCTAACTTGGTAAGCCTAAACTATGAAACTATGTGACCGTTTCCACCGTGACTCGAGCTAATGGATACATCAAATACCTCTTTATAAAAAAAAAAAAACATTACCAACAGACATGTGCTATGCAGTATGCTATCTAACTTGGTAAGCCTAAACTATGAAACTATGTGACCGTTTCCACCGTGACTCGAGCTAATGGATACATCAAATCCCTCTTTATAAAAAACATAACTTCTATTCCTTGAACCCGCTTCCACGATTGCTAAGCTGTGACATGATGGGTCTTTATTCATTAAGTGTTCATAACCGTGCACCGTGTTGATGAATAGTATAACGTCGTGAAACTTTTAGTGTTGTTTCCAAAACTCCATAGAAATATTTAGTAATGTCTCCACCGCTTTACTGGGGTACGACTTGTACTTGGCCGTGACTTACTTTGCTTGAATTAGACTATGGCTGAGACTTGTTTTAATTGTGAAATACTTTACTTCACTTCAAATCTTACAAAAGTTGACACTGGCTAAATACACAACGTGTGAAGTCACAATTGAATAGAAAAAAAAAAGGTTCCTTATTAGTGGATGTCAAACATATCCGTAGCTTAGCAACGTAACACATTTTTGGGTGAAAGGCAGCCAAAGGCCACTGACGTCTATAATACTATACGTTATTACAGACGCCTGTGACTTAGGTACAGAGAAGACTACTCCGAGATGAAAATTAAATACTTTAATAGAGCTACGCTACGTGCAAACAAGTTTATACGACGCAGATCTAATTGTAGCTTTCGTTATAAATACTACAGCTGCGCAATGTGTGCAAAGAGGCGAGAGTGATCGCTCTATCACTTTCATACTCTTTATGTTAGACGTAAAGGCGGACCTTTGCAGGGCTCAAGGCTAACCCCCGAATACTAAAACGTTTGTTAACTTTGATGACAGATTAAGTCTATTGCTACCTTTGTCATTTGCTTAGTGCCAGACAAAGGCAGTATTAGAATTAATCTGTTGTCAAGGTAATAAACGTTTCAGTATTCGGGGATAAGCGTTTCATGCTCACAGAGAGTGACATAGAATGTACTAGTTCTATCATTAGACGACACTACTACTTAATGCAACTGTTTAGCCAAGCGTGGCGCTTACCATCACACAAACATTTAGCTCGTCTCGTCACTCAGTTAAATTAAAAATCGTTATTTAGCTAACTTAGCTTAGTCATTAGACAAATGTTTAGTAAGCAAACTACCTACAATGAGGATTTATTACATCACAAGTCCAACATTACGCGTAATCCTTTTTTTTAGATCCACTACAAATAATAAATAGCTTATCCAAACAAACTAAAAAAAGGTTCGCATCGTAAATTGATACGAAAACACGAACACAATAACTGTAATTTTAGACAAATCCGCATGTTGCAGTGTTGCAAAATAGGTGCGAGCTGGCTCGTACGAATTTATGACTGTAATAAAAACTGTAAACACGTTGAATTGTCTTCCACTAACTCTCTCTATATTGGGACGTTACATTTTCCGCGGAAATAGATGTTTTAAAGTGGTTTACTACACTTTTGATCACTGACTGATTGGATTTATTTATTTCCTTTTATTGAGGCCCGTAGTTGAGTTGTTGAGGGCAGAACAACCTTAACAACTTAGAATTTATATTGAACAGCCCCCTTATTACGGATGTTCCTGATTGTGATAGTGATCGTGTGCGAGCGGGAGCGCATATGGGTTTGGGTGCAGGAGCAGCCCGTTGGTGAAAACGAATTACAAGTATATAGTCTACTAGTTGTTATCCGTAACTTCATTCACGCGGACCTACAAAAAAAAATAGCCTATCCCCCGAATACTGAAACGTTTGTTAACTTTGACGACAGATTTAGTCTATTGCTGTCTTTGTCATTTGCTTAGTGTCAGACAAAGGCAGTATTAGAATTAATCTGTTGTCAAAGTTAACAAACGTTTCAGTATTCGGGGGTTTGTCCAATGTTTAAGTATTGCCAGTAAGACTTCTTTTCGAATGAATCCTGGAAATATCGTTAAAATGTCAAATATATGTAGGTTTTTATCAAAGCGCTTATGTATCCCAATACTAACCAATATTATAAATTCGAATGTAACTCTGCCTCTCCGTCTATCTGTCTATCTGTCTCTCTGTCTAGGCGTTTGTCGCGTTATCACGGCTAGAAGGCTGTACGGACCGAGCTGGATTTCTGCATAGCGGAGACGGACATAGGCAACTTTTTTTTTAGGTCCACGCGAGTGAAGTCGCGGGTAACAGCGAAAGTATTAGCTAGTATTTATACTTATACTTATAGTACTTATAGTATTAGTAGCTAGTATTATAATAAATATCCAGTAATAACGTAACGTTGAATTCAAACAACACTGACGACAGTCTTGCATCTTCTAATTTTAATATTACCTTAGGAATGATATTATAGTACTAATTTACAATGAAATAGAAAACAAGTTAAAACTAACACATAACCAAAATGAAGAACTGAAATAATCTAATAAGCCGCTACCAGCAGGCATATCGTGCCCAAATATGTTGGCAAAATTGCCATGTTGAATTGCAATTTAGATAAATATCTTTAAGCTACAACCCAACATTTCAGTCACGAGATGCTTCGACCAGAGCCGTTGATAAATATATATTTAAAAAAAAAACTTAAGGTGCAACGTTTCGCTCAGGTCGCGAAATTCAAATTTTCTTGAGTTTTTTGTCAATTACAGCTTAATTACTCGTCGTGGATTTATTAAAACCAATTTTGCGCCAATAAATAAGTTGTTTTAAGAAATTACGGCTAAAATGAGTATCTAGATAACATTGGTTTAGCTACAAATTTCAATAAGCTGATTTTCATCCTGGTTTTTGGTTTAGTGGGAAATGTACTTATACTAGCTTTCAACTTGAATTTTTGGTTGGTGTAATTTCTTGAAACAATCTATTTATTATCGTAAAATTAGTTTTCTTGAACCTATGATGAGTAATTAAGCTGTAATTGACAAAAGACGCAAGAAAATTTGAATTTCGCGCCCTGAGCGAAACGTTGCACCTTAACACATTAAGTGCGACAAGTCTAATATGGAAGACTTCTACCATTTCTATTGAAAATATCCGAGGTGAATAAGTTACCCAGCAAAGATTGTTTCAAGCAAGATAAAATCCATTTCCTACAATCGCAGGTTCCCGGGATTCTACCAACAGATTGTACAATATCTTATTAGATTCAATAACAGCTCCTTTGCGAATAAGCCGCACTCGAGGTCTTGTATCTGAGTTTATTCAAAGATATTTGAATGGTGTCGGTTCTTTAGACTCCTGAAACTTTGTCTATCTCATACGTTTATTGCGACGCAAAACATCATAACGGCTGTATGCTAGATAAAATTCAGCATTTTAATTACGCTTCTTTTTTGTTTACTTAAGGGTTACCAGTTCCCAGGCAAACTAGGCCGAACGTATTTCTAGCGCAAAGCGAGTCGCGGTGGTGGGCGATATACTCACCACGGTGCCTAAAAGATATTTTCAACAAGGCAAAAAACCTGAGTACAAAATGCAGCACTTCGAAAATAAAGAGAGATCCATCGAATCCTCGTCAAAATCAGTCAAGCTACAGGGCGTGATATAGGAACATACAAACATACTTACCAGGGTAACTTTTTAAGTAGTGCGCATGTACATACAACCCAAATAAATTGCCCTCGTACAAAGGTACAAAAGTCCTTTCTTAACCAAAGTTAAGCCATCGATTCATTAATAATGTAAAAATGTTCTCTTGTTACAGACTTTCTGCGTGGTCTCGAAGCGGTTCCGCAAGAACTACATCCATCGGTTCACGGCGACCCGCTCGCTGTTCTGGTGGTCGCCCTGGTCGCAGTTGCGGCGGGCCTGTGTCTACCTCTCCACCAACCAGTACTTCGACTACTTCGTCATGGCCACTATCCTGCTCAACTGTGTCTTCCTCGCCATGTCGGAGACGGTCGAAGAGGCTGAGTGAGTAACCCTATAATATGGGGAATGCAAACACCTAATTTTATACTTTACTCAAACAAATGCCCCAAGCTTTATGCTTGCTATGGTTGAATAACAAGCTCGGCTCAAGCCTTGACTATGGATAATTTTATTGACCGAGCGAAGCGAAGCCAAAAACATTAAGCTTCTCTTTTTCTTTGGCACTCGAGTAATTTTTAAAAAAATAAACTACCTGCTTAGAACATTTCATGAAGGTCTGATCAACGGTTTGTAAGCTATTTCCAGATAAATACATAGGTACTTATATACGCCATCTTGTTTCCCTAGAATATGGGTCTTCTTCGCTCGGCCAATAATTGACATATTTGCAAATGAACTTCTTATTTAAGAACAAAGACAGGTAAGTAAGAAGTGAGTTTAAAACTTTTAACAAAAAAAAAATGTTTTAAGCGCTGAAGACAAGCCTTTCTTTCGATTGCATTAGATACGGTACCCATAACCTTTCAAACAGGGACGTAAGTAAGAATATTTCCATTCTCTTTGGTCGTAAAATGGTTATATTATTGCATTGGACCTTGGCGGCCGCTGATATTGAGACCCTTTATTGGGGTTAGACCTCTCTGATAATGGTATTGAAATGATGTAGACACGATATGTCGATAGAATTTACTTCAGTAGGAATTGAAATATGATTATGACCATTCAGTTAATTCACTTATACAGGACTATTAGTAACTATTTTCGTAAATATTCCAATATAATTATAACTATTCATGTCATAAATATTAGGAAACTTAGATAATAATATACCTACTACTTAGTTACTTACTTAATCCACCTACGCGTACATAGTACCTACATAAGACAATGTTTACAATGAGAGTACTGCCTACAAACTGCTATGCAGTTTAAGGGTGTCTACACATGGCCCGACCCGACATCGCTTGAAAGAGATGGCTATATATAAGTTTCTGGGGAAGCGAAAGGGAGAAGCTATAACCTTAATAGTTTGTTTCTTTTGCTCCCGTGAAATTCAAATCTAGCTATCCCTTTCACACGATGTCAGGTCGGGCCACGTGTAGACACCTTAACAGAATCAGAAAAAATGCTATGTATGTTTAACTATTGAGAAATAGATAACAACTTCTCACATTGTTATGATATCTTTTAATTTGACGGAAGAAGTCTAATCTATCGATCATTAAATAAAAAGACATTAAAAATTAAAAGTTTCTTTAAGCCTTTGTCTTAGACACAACATAAGACACAACTTTTTTTAAATTATATCTACAATGTGATAAATCGCGAGTGAGACAACTGCGGTCGTGACCACGCCTTAAAAGCACAACAAAACAATTAAATATTAAATCCTTCTTACGCTTAGTCTTAAAGTCGGCTAGTGACGACATAGAATATCACAAGAGACTGAAAATTTTATTCGAGAAATGTAGCTAGGAAATGAAGTTCCACGAGAGAAGCGAAGCTGTGTAAATTATAAAGTAGTTGCACTTTAATCTAGACGTCTGCAGGTGTTGATTTTAACACGGCGATAGTTGGGCAGTGCTAGATATTTCATTTCTATCTCTTTGGAAAATGTGAGATAAACTTTGTGGTGAAATGGCAAAGTGGAGCATCTTTTGACTGAATTTTCAATAGTGCCATGATTATTTAAACTCAGGTTAGCCGGACTTGGCTCCGAGAGTGAGTCACTTGCCTTTTTATGTTGAAAATGTTATTGCAATCGATGGAGGTTTCAAGAACAACTTTAACGATCTTTTTATGCGCAAAAATTAATTATAGCATTCTGTCTCTTTATCTCTTTGCTTGCATGCAAGCTTGTGGTGATTTATTTATTTTGTAGCAAATACCGTGTCAAAACAAACTACATTGTTGCATGTGCTGCATTTATCTCCATTAATTTGCAGTAGTCAAAACTAACATGCAGTTACCGTGGTGCAGTTTCGTCTTGATCACACGTACGAGTTAGGAAATGGTCCAAGTTCTCTGCAGGATCTTTGCCAAGTTACCCATTCACCTCATGACTACAAAGTATGCACAGATGTAGTACTGTTACCTATTTACGTTGTGCGACGGATGTGGGTGTACTCAGAATGAATTTTATATGTCTTTCCAACTTCTTATATCTCCCCCCGCCCCCACCTCACAAACATTATTTCAGCCACATCATTTACCTACCAAAGAATCATAGTTTTGTTATTTTGGCTCAGCACAGCTTAGTTTATTTTTGTATGTTGATAAAAAGGCCAAGTGCGAGTCGGACTCTTGCACCGAAGGTTCCGTACCCATGCAAGTTACCAAAAAATGTGTGTTCTTTGATTCAGGATCTCTAGTGCGAGCCCATAGCTCACACTTTGAGTGATTTTTAATATATTTATTTCTTATACTATAGAATTTGCACTATAATCACACCAAGTTTGTATGTACTCGTATAACCGGTTTAACGATAGATTAAAAACAACAGCCAGCTCAATTTGATTGTTGAATTGAATCATAATAATATGAAAAGTTAAGTCAATTCAGAAAAAAAAAAAATATTAAAGAACTGTTTACTCTTATCTCATCTTCTCTGAATTTTGTAAGCGAAAACCCCTGAATTAATTGTAATAATTATGAGGGTTTAAATAATAATCTGTGTTTCTTTAAACTACGATAGACCATTTTTTCGGCTTGATTTGTTTTTACAAGTTTACACTTTTCTGTAAAGGCTATTGATTGTTCTACTGTTTTTTTATAGATAGCAGTACTGGTACTCAAACGAAAAGTCGTTTAATTTCCACAAAGAGCTCCCACGGGACCCATAGCACGTGCATGAAGGTGTTTTTTCGAGAATTGAATTTGGCAGGGCAGCCTGTCTGTTAACACACGGTTAAAATAATTTCGCTATATGTCTTTACATAAAAACGCTTCTAGTGACATCAGTTCGCGTTAGTATTGCGCACTTAATTTTTGTAAAGCGCAGAAATAAAATGACGTTTAGCAATAGAAGCGTTTTTTTTTCATTAATCTTGGCATCGCTCTTTGTGCATTTATGAATAAGACTGTCAAACGTGAAAAAGTCATGTCACGTCATTGTACGTTTCCAAAGCTTCTGTTATTTCGAGTCTTAAGTAATGGGTAAAAAAGATGGATTTTGTATTCATCAAGCTCGAGTTTTGGTGAATAGTATAATGATATGAAACTTGATTTTTCTTGTTGTTTCCAAAACTCCATAGAAAATTCTAGTAAAAGAGTACACCATTGAAGCATTACTAGGGCTGGACCGTGACTTACTTTACTCGACTTAGACTGACAGTAGAATAATTGACTAAACTGGAAATATTACAAAACTTGACACTAAGAAATAACGATGTCATTAGTTTCGTTAATTATCGTAATAAATCAAGTGCTAGCACGCTATTATCATCACCACATGGCTTCCACAATAAGGCCCCAGATTTGACTCACTACGATGACAGCACTGACCGCTCTCGAAATTAATGAATGAACAACACTCCAGGAGTTAAGTAATATGTTCTTTACCAACCATGCCCCTATCTTAGCCCTGATTTCGTCCACGTACAAAATCGTGAGCAGAATCCGAATTTAAGGTGTCACGGAAGAAACCCTGAATTACTTGGAAATTGCTATAATTTGATTACCTTTTTTAACTTTCCGAACAGAATCGCTTTTAAAGGAAGACATGACAATGTTGTGCAATACGTGTGTAACGAGAAAATCGTTACAAGAGAAATAAAATACCCGACTGCTAACCTATGGCACTCCGGACGTAAAGAGGAATCAAACGACACCACGCTTGTCAAAATCGGTCAAGCCGTTTAGGGTACAAGAAGTTATAAGAGCACACAAACATACTTACATACTCACATACTTACATTACCCTTCCTCTTTGGTAGTCGGGCAAAAAGCCGAAATTACTTTGGAAAAGCTGCATCACCTTTATCGATTAGAAGGCTAAATAGATTTTAATGCATTGAGCTATAATGTACTATGTAATAGAAGTGACACCGCAGCATTACTTTAACCCGTTTAATTGTGATAATTTTGTATAACTTCACAGTCTTCACAGTCGCTCGCTAGAGCTTGCTTGTTGATCAAGCATTGTGTTGTATTATTTCTATAAATATCGAAATGGGTGAACGTGTGTGTGGTGTGTATGTACCACGAGATACCCCATTTTATGCGAAAATCTTTTTTTCTACCGAGTGAAGTTTGGCAAAGTGAAATAAATGGGACATTCCAATGTACTACGGTATCGCCTCTAGTACGTTGGATAATATACCAGCATTAAAAAAAGCTCTTCAAAAACAGTGTTGTGGTAACCTTTTTTTTATATTTCTTAGGCTTCGTATTGTTCGTCTTATGGCTGATGATGATGATGATGATGACAGTATAATAAATAGCAATTATTTGCTGAAACTTTGATTTTATAAACTAATCCACGGAACAAACCATCTTAAAGTTCAAGGTTAAACAAAATCCCGCAGTCCTTAAAACTGATTACTGCGAATTCCCATTACGGGAAACCGAAAGTTTCAAGAAGATAATCGAATTAATCGAGATGGGATCGCCATAAGCCGCCAATTCGGAGTCCTTCCGAGACATAAACTAGTAATTGGAAATTGGATCACGGCCTGCGTTGTGGAAGTAACAGTCAGTGATCGAGGGAAGACTTTAGGGCACCTACTTCTTGCCCTGATGCCGGGGCACCAGAATACGGATCGGTAACCCCCGTCCCGTCTGTAGTAAGAGCCTACTAAAAGGGGACCTCTAGAGGGGGGGTTCTAAGCATCTACCTAAACGAGCCTGACGAGGACGCCATTGTCGAGTGGCTGTCGCTGTTGTAGGCGGAGGCGTCTCAGGACCGCTCGTAGCTCGAGATGAAACGTGGTGCTGAAGACTCTGGTGCGTTCCCAAGGCGGGCACCAAGGCGGGGGAGTTTGGGGGGTTTTGTGGGTATAATCCCTACATAACACGGCTGCATCCCAAAGCAATCGGGTATATTGTGAAAATTCCACGACAGAAAAAAAGGAGTTATGTTTTTTTAAATAAGGATTTGCCAAATGAGCGGCTTAAAAAAATTAAAACTTTTTTTGACTGGGTGGGTTTTGTGACTAGATTGGGTGGTGGTTTTCGGATTCTCATTCTTCCCTCTTCGAAAAATCCACCCAAAAAAAGTTAGAATATTTTTAAGCCGCTCATTTAGAAAATCGTTAAGAAAAAAAAACTCCTAAACTACGAAAAATCGTAGAAAATACATGGGGTGTTTCTGTGATACATAGGGTATCCCTTGGTATGACCTAATTTTTTCGGATTGACCTCACAGTTTGGACCACTTTGTATACAGGGTTATAAGGACGAAAGGGGGCCATAGTACTCACGATTGTGAACAACTTTTACTATGGGACCAACTCTGAAATCGAGAAAAAAAAATTAGTTGTTCCATAGAAACATGTCAGTGACAATAGACAAAATGTATGGAACAGCTGATTTTTTTTCGTGATTTCAGGGTTGGTCCCATACTAAAAGTTGTTCATAATGATGAGTAATATGAGTCCTTTTCGGCTTAGCGTACCCTTTCCTTATAACCCTGTATATTCATTAATCATGTCGGAAAGGTAAGTGTTGAAATCACAGTTCCACTGTTATAAAGACTAAAGGAGATAAAAAATGCAGATAAGAATAAGAAGAATAAGAATAATAATAATACACGAGCAGACACGTGTTTTTTACGAACCACACGTCAGAATGTTGTTTATCTTCAACATACGTTATTAAATTTCCTACGGAAGAGGAAAAACTCGAGATTGATCTAATTTCACGGTTCAAAGCACGATCTTGGCAGATGATATTTTTTTGCAGACGCGAAAAATAATATTTTTACGGCATCCGGTTTAAATATTGATAAAGTTAGAAGTGTTTAAATTCTAATTTTCTTCTTTTCTTTCTGTAAACTTTTTTTGTGTTACTCGGTGACGAGACGAGTAAGTCGCTCACCTGATGTTAAGCGTCACGCTTGCCCATAGCAGTTCAGTGCCACCCAGAATTTTGAACTTCAACAGTTCAAAACTATGCGTGGCAATGCACTGCGCTCGTCACCCTGAGATGTTAGATCTCTGTATGCCCAGTAATTACGCTGGAAAAATTGCCCTTCAACCCGGAACACAGTAATGCTTGCACACTACTGCTTGGCAGTTGAATAGCTGGCAAAGGTGTGGTACTTCCCCAGGCGGACTCTGCAAGAGAGCCCTACCACTACAAAATTTACCACTACAAACTTGTTATCATTGTCATCATTTGTTATCATTTTTAGTTTTTAAAAATAAAACTGCTGTATCTCAATACCCATCGCTAAGTTCCAGCTGACGATGTTGATAATGTGATATTGTGACAATATCACGGACCAGTAAAAATTTTACCCGACTTCCCAAGAAGGAGAGTAACGTTTTTGGAGTGTATTTGAGTATACATGTTTGTATGTAAGTATGTACTAAACTAAACTAATGTGCTAAACTAAAGGGCTTGACCGATTTTGACGAGTGAGGTCATGAGGTGAAATTGAATTTTATGCCTAGAGTGAGATAGGCTACATTTTGCAGTCGGTTTTTTAAAATTTCTTTTAAATATAATTCTTGTTTTTTTAACATCCTTATTGGGTATTTTGAACAATTCAACAAATTCAGAGTGATAGGTCGCTAAATTATCTTACAGATGGAGTAAGATTGTAGATATTATTTGGAAATTAATTCCGATCACGAAGTGCGTAGGAAGACATTGGTGCTCAGTGAAACAAGTAAGATATGTACAATGAACCCTCATTTAACTATGAATAAATGCTCAATTATACTATCAAAACAGACGTGGTTTTGACACATTTTGTTTTAATAAAACGGGAATACTCACGTTAAATTGAGTTGGTTATTCCGGTTGTGCAAGACAAGACGAGGTAGCGCGGGTCACGCTTATAGCATTCCTTGATAGAGGCCAGGAATGTGATCGAAACTATAGTCGGAATAACCGACTCAACTTAACGTGAGTATTACCGTTTTTATTAAAACAAAATGGTTAATTGGTCATACTTCTCTGTATCAGCCTTTAAACATCCCACAGCTGGGATATCAGCTTACCCTTGAAGGGTGATTAGGCCATATCCGCCACGCTGGCCCAGTACCGGTTGGCGGATTTCGCCCGTCATCCTCAACAGTCATACCTATACAGCGTTTATTAAGCTCAAAATATCGAATGTGTGTTCTTTAAACATTCAGTTCCATTCGTCCGTTAATCCTTTTGAAGTTTGTTAAAGTATCTGAAAATAATAATATGCCTGTGGCAATCATATCACATACAGGAAATCGGTCGTCTTCCACACTTATAATAATATATTATAAATGTGAAAGTTTGTGTGTAAGTAGATAAGTATGTATGTGTGTTTGTTCCCGTTCAACTCTGTAACGGCTGAACCGATTTGAATGAAATTTGGTATGGATGTAGCTTACACCCTGGATTAACACATAGACTTTTTATCCCGGAAAAATATTCAGTTTCTGTAGAATAGCGGGCGCAGCTAGTGATTTATATGAGGAGATTTTCATGAAAAATTACCATAATAACGTTATTAAAGGCGACAGGCAGACATATAAAAAGAACATAACGTACATAAACATTGTTGGGTCACAATCGGGGTCAACCTACAATGGTCGGAATAATAATAATAATAATAATAATCCTTTATTTCCATAAAACACACTCAGAAAATAGATATTAATAGATAGGAACATTCGTTAACAAAATAAAGAGGTAAGGTTGTTGCGGTGGGCCCCAAACTAGGCTAGGCCTGTATCTTGGGCACCCGAGGATTTTGGAACGAGATTAATTTTTAAACATTTTTGCGCTTTGACGTCGTACACACTAACAGAACACAATACATGTTTGTAAATACATAGAATGTAATGATAATAATAAAAATTTGAAGTTTCCGGCGCCCCATGTGTGGTCACAGTTTATAAATTTCTTCGAAATTCACTGAGCCGCATGTTTGCTTAATAAAAATCTTTGGGGCCCCAAAAATTGTAAGGGTCGACCTACATTTTGGCAACTATGTAAGAAGACACTTGAGCCAGTCACCCTTAAAGTTTCCATGACTTTGTGCGCATATTTGTTACGCATGTTTACTCAACTTTTGTCGGCATCGGCAAATTGTTTCTACGGTACATGCCTGAAATTTAAGTACGGTATTAGAATTTACAAAACAAGGTTATACTTAGCTCAACTAAATTCACAAGTAAGTTATAAATAAAAAACAAAAAACCAGACTGCAAATTGAAGTATATGACACTCCGGTCTCGTAAAAAAATATAACGCCCCTTTTTATGTAGTCGTGAAAAATTATATCCGTTTACAGACAAGGAAATGTTACATTCGTCCTTTATATTTTTTATCAGCATACTAGACTATCAACCCATAAATAACAAGCTTGATGAAAAAACACATCGAGGGCACGTTGCGCCAGATTTTCGCACTTGTGATCGAACGAACTGCGCCAATTTTTTCATCAACAAAAGCTTTTGCCGACAGAAACGAAATTAACTCGAACATAGTTTATATTTTGGGACAAATTCAACCGTTTTTTAAACCGTTCGTTAATGACCAGAGAGAGTGACGTAGCGTGGACTAATCTAGACGTGGGCGAAGTCGCATCAGGAAGGCCCTTTTCCTACAGATTCACAAGATAAATGCAGAGATTCTACCCCATATTTTTGTGAATACAAAAGCAAACTGCAAAAACTTTACTGCGGCAAGACTTGGACTTGACTGTCACTCATTTTGCTTGACTTAGACCATGACTGAGACTTTTTTTAGTTGTTAAATACTTTACTTTACTTGAAACATTACAAAAATTGACGCTGGCTAGTATACTACGTGTAGAGTCAAAGTTTATGTGAAAACAAATTATCAGTGCGCGCACATAATTAAAAAAATTGTAAGCTGTGTGATCTAATCTTGTAGAAAAAAAAAATGTTCTTCGGCTCTTTGCTTTGCTTAATTAAGTCTTGTAATAACGATTTTGTGGTTGATAATTGACGCTAAATCTTCGAGCGAAAGCTTCCATTGATAGTATTCCTATTAAAGCTATTCTACTCGCTCATACTGGGTATTCCTTTATTAATTTTTGAATATCTTTTTACAGGCATAGTCAGCATAATTCCAATAGCAATATATGCTGCATTATGTGATCGTTTTTGGCGTTTGTAATAATTATTTTGGGCACGGTGTGGCTATCCGAACGCACAACAGAGTTCATGGTGAACGGCATTAAGTCATTTCGGGAGCCTCGCGCGAGTCCCCTTTACGTGTGAGGCCTTGGGCGAGAGGCCGCTTCGGTCACGCCTAGCTACGCCAATAGCCAGAGAAGAAAAGGAAAAAAAATCGACGGTAAAATAACGATAGGAAGCTAATAAATCAAAAATTGTACCAAATATGCTAGTTGGAAAAACGATGCCTCATCATTTTGAAGCAATTGGTTAGTAAAATACGGCCCTTGTTTTTAAACAACCGAACAATAAACCGATCAGCCGTCGCCTGACAGGGGGGATAAAGTCGACCCTTCAATCCACGATTTATTACAGTACAATAGGCCCGTAACTTGATCGATTCCAACTTTCGCGGCTTTTAGGATCGGGAAAAAAGTTTGGGAAAACTTTTTTATTTCTTGGTTACTATTTTGTCATAAGGCTTTAAAAATAGGTTAATAAGGATGAAGTTAATGGAATTCTAAAGTTTTTTTTTTAATCTCTCTGTAATTTTTATACTGAAAAATGTTGATTAAGTGCGAACGAGATAGCGAGAATCAGGGAAGCCAGTTTATTAAGCATAATAAAATTATTCAGTCATTATAGCAAAATTTTACAGCATAATAAAATTATTCAGTCATTATAGCAAAATTTAACAGCATAATACAATTATTCAGTCATTATGGTCATCCTAACTCGTAGGTTGTCGAGAATAATTTAAACTAGCTGTTACCCTGGGACTTCGTTCGCGTGGAGCTACAAAAAAAGTAACCCTTGTCTGTCTCCGACCTTTACGCTATATCTATGCAAAAATTCAGGTCAATCCGTTCAGCCGTTTAGCCGTGATAACGCGACAAACACCCAGACAGAGAGACAGAGGGACGCACGACTTTGCGCAAGTATAAAACAGACCTAAAAATCGATTTCTGCGCATACAAGGTCAGCGCTATTAAACCGTGCCGGTACCTGTACGTGGTTACGGTATTGCTACAATAGGCAGCTTGCAATATGGCATAATTTAAAAAAAAACTGTAATAGCCTCCAAAAATCGGCGCTTTGCACTTTTACCTGTAATTTGGCCATTCATTTAATTGTTTAATATATTCATTGAATGTAAAACGAAATAAATCATCTCATTAAAAACCTTGCGCCTGGAATGGATATTTTAGATGATCAATATTTTATTTAAAACTTGTAAGACTTTTTTAGAATTTCTTTGGCTATTCAACGCGGGAATGCAGCCAGCGTCCTTGGTACTTTGCCACACGGTAGTAGGTTTAGTATAGTAGGGATTTTTAGCTTTAAGTTTAGTGGATTAGTATGTAAATTATTGTGTTTTTGTGAATAAAAATAAATTAATTCTAAAAAAAATACTAATATAATATTTTTCAAAAATGAAAAAACAACAAATTATGAAAAAATAAGTCATTAAATAACACTGTAATTTCCTCATCAAAAACATTATGAATAACTCCACCGTAACTGCTAACTGCTGCGAAAGTTATAAAGGCCTTTTGTTTTCAATTATCCATCGACAGGGGTTCGTGTAAATTACAGGCCTTAGTGTAACACGGAGAAGGGTTACACTCAACAAGTGATGAAGGAAGTAAGGGCGCATATGCTCTGTTGGACCTTTTTCGCATTTTTTTTAATATTATGTACGACCATTGGACACTTTTACGATCTTACCTAAAAACACTTATTAAATGGATTAAGTTCCATACAATACAAAAATTAAGTGCGCCATAATATGTACCGTCAATTAACATTGGAGAACTAATCCAAATGCTATTACACTATTGAAGAGTTTTTTAAAGATAATTTTGACAATATACAAATGGACCGCGCCGCACCAACTGTTGCCATACCCCAATAGGGTAATAGTGACTGCCCCGGTGGCTCAGTTGGTAGTGAACCTACGTTCTGTGCTTGGGGGCGTGGGTTCGATTCCCATCTAGGACAAACATTTATGTGATGAATATTTGTGTTTGTTCTATGTCTGGGTGTTAATATCTATATAAGTATATATTTAAAAAATATCTATGTACGTATATCAGTCTCTGGCAGCCATATTACAAGCTTTGCTTAGTTTGGGGTCAGATGATCGTGTGTGCAATAATGTCCCAGATATTTATTATTATTATTATTATTAATATGTGTCATTAAACCCAAAACATGTTATTTAAGACCTGCATGTATGTCGCAATAAATTATTGAGTATTGAGACAATTATAAACTAGGCTCTTTCATTGGAAAAGCATAAAAATATATCAAGACTTATTTTTATTTTTTTTCTCTTTCCTCATAAGAGGATTTTGAAGAGGAAAAAAGCCTAAAATATCTTTAAAACATTTTTTTTTTCTCTTCTGTTGTATAGAGTTCTGAATCGCGCAAGCGAAGTTTTTTCCTCGGTGCGAACGTATTTATTTTTATACCTCGAAGCTTCATTGGTCCTGATACGACTGCGGCAATATTCCTCTGAATTATAATATTAGTTACGATGTATCCTACAATGTAAACAGGTCCTAAAATGCGTTCCCTGTACAGTAGGGTCAGACCCAAGTCGATATTTTATTACAAACCGCGCGTCGGCAGATAGTTTCCAACTTATTCAGGTGTTGCGCTGAATTTCCACAATATATCGCCCTATTTTGTAATTAAAGCTTTTAGTTTTGAGATAAAGGCTAGTTAAAATTTATGTTTGATTAAAACCCTTGTTTTGTGAGGGAGAAGCGTGAATTGTTAAGGCTGCGGCGTGCTACTGTGAATAAATAATGTTGACTATAGACATTGTACTGTGAAAAACAAATAAATAAAAAACTAGACACAGACAATTTGCTGCTTACAGCCCAATTATACAGTTTTATTGTTTTATTAAAGTTTACTATACTTACTTCTTTAGACCTGCAATGGTATCTGGGTAATCCGATTGTCCGTTTTTTGTAGTAGGCTAAGTTAGTGGTTAAGAAATAATTTGTTAGACCTTGTAGGTTTGTTTAGTTAAATATTATTAAAAAAAAAAAAAAACCGACCGCAAAATGTAGCCTTTGTCACTTCCGAGGTAAAGAGGAACCCAACCTCACTTGTCAAAATTAGTCGAGCCGTTTAGGCTACAATAGATAGCATATGAACATACCTACTTACAAACTTACAGTAGTCTTGCGGTTATGGATTTATCGAGTATTATTATTATTTATTTATTTTTTATTCAGGGTGGCACTGAACTGTTATAGGCAAGCGTGACGCTTAACATCAGGTGAGCGACTTGCTCGTCTCGTCACCGAGCAACATAAAAAAAAAAGTAATAATGACTGCGTATTCTTTACTATTTGTATCAAAGCAGCGGAAGAAAAGCGCCAAAGTGCTTGCGCACATTGAGCTTGCGGGTGCGAGCGTGTTTTCATGCCCACATTGGCGATTAGTTCGCGGTTTCAGGTAAAACACACGTCACACCCGCGCAAACGCCTGGCGGCCAGCGTGGCGTGGCGTGGCCTGAGCCCGCGCCCTAGCCCGTGCCCGCTAGTTCAGCATGACGTGCTCGTGAAATATCGACCACGATGACTCATATCAAAATCCAAACATATCAATCTATAATTTTACTCCTAAAATAATCCAGAAACCACTAAAATGTTTAAATATAAGTTTACAGGCATTGCGGTATGTCATATCCATTGCCCATGGTCTGCTAACTATGGCCCCATCTGTGTCGGTTTACCGCAGTGCATTAAATAAAGAGAACGATCTACAGACCGAAGAATTTATCTGGAAAGTTGGTGGAATGATGGAACTAAAATTTTCTACGGATGGCTAACAGTTTTGTATAGAATATACGACGGTGTCTCCGCCATACGACTTTAGAGATAAGTTGTTTGTACTGTAGTACGGTCGGCATCCGTCCTTTTATAGCGAACCTTCAATCGGGGTGCCAGGGTAGATGTTTTAGAGGTTTTATTTCATTTTGGGGTGAAACGACCGTAGTCGTAGAGTAAATCCCCGAAATCAAGAGAAAACACAACATTGTTCAGCTGATCTTACTTTTTTTTTTTTTTGATAACTTTACATCACGATCCTTCATGTAAACGATCGCTAGAAAATTGGGTACCGACACTTTTTTTAAATTCTGAATAGGTTTGCGTTTGATCTCATCCAGCCTAATGGTTATTTTATATATTTATTTATATATAAACATACAAAACAGAATGCTATAATTTTAAGATTATTATTTAAGTAAAATTTTTATAGATCTGTATTACATTCTAAAACTGTGTATGCCTAGTTGCGTTACAGTTGGTTAGCAGTGAAGTGGTCTAGGATGGAGCTCGTTTACCTAAAGCACCTTTTTAGCGCTTACTCCAGATTTGAAGACAACCATATTGTACTTTTCGGGAAACACTGATAGAGTTATTTTTTATTAATTTCAGTTTGGGCATTAACATTCCCTACTGTTCCTGTGACTATGTCATTGTTTTCCGGGACTATCAACAGGTCATATCGATCGTTCCAGAAACGCTCCGTACCAGCGGACTCGGCAAACAAGCAAAATTGTTGGCACACAGGATTAATATTTAGTTTACTCGTATTAGAATGTAAATACTATCATTATAATAATAGATCAGTGAAATGTTATATACAGGGGCGTAGCTACCGTCGTATCAGCCGTATCAATGATACAGGGCCCCCAGACTTCAGGGGCCCCGAACGTTGCTTATTTTGTGAATAATCTTTATACTTCATTTGGGCCCCCAACAAGTGTTTCATACAGGGCCCGTATAAGGCAATATAGGCCGCTGGTTATATGATTTGTTGTGTAGTGGACCAGTACACCGGTGGACGAGCACCGTGCTCTTAGTAAATGGTAACCGTTTTGCGATCATCATGCCGCCTGCCAAGCGTGGGGATTATGGCAACCTACCCCTTTTCTAAGGCCTTTGTTCAGCAGTAGACGTCTTCAGGCTGGAAAAATAACTTTTTCTCTCCATCTCTCCCCGATAAAACGGCTAAACTGATCTTGATGAAATTTGGCAAAAAGATAGTATGTATAATGAGAACAATTGTATGATACACGTTATTATGAAAAATCTCGATAGCAATAGCTTATAATTAGATAGGAAAAATAAGGTATCTATGTAAAACTGTATACGCAATGCGTTTTACAACAATGCACCAAAGTTTTAACACTAATGTTCAATGAGGTCGCAAATATCACTACAACTTTACTTTACTTTCAAACAAATTAAAACCTTACTGCACTATAATAAAAACCACGTGAGGGGAGCAGTTTTTCTCTCGTGGTACCTACTCTAATATGAATTTATGACTCTTTGACATAATTTTATACTTTATGTCTAAAGAGCTCGTAATTCCGAATTTTTTGATGATTTTTCCTTCTCGAGCTCGTGTGTAGGCTAAATGTAGGCCATATGTTTTTATGATTTCGCATCATGTAACTAGATATTATACGATTTGTTTTACTCGTAGGCCGAGGTTTATTGAGTTTTATGCATTTTTAACAGTCGGTGTTTTGGCTAGATGGCGACCAAAAAAAATATATTTGAGGTGCATCGTTTCGCTCAGCTGTAATTGACAAAAAACGCAAGAAAATTTGAATTTCGCGCGATGAGTGAAACGTTGCACCTTAAACGGTTCCTTTTGACCGGTGACTATTTTACCAATACGGAATATTTTGTGTGATATTCAGGAGGTATTAGCTCGCCTACCTCCTAGTACATAGCACCCCTAGATAGGGCTGGGCAAAATACATGCCTTGCTCTAATTGAAATACAAATATAAAAATACTGTATCGCAAGTAATTAAAATACGAAATACAAAATATCTTTAATGAAGGTATTTGAAGGATAAAATACAAAATACAGTATTTTATCTATTTTTAATTGAAATGCGAATTACAAATTACAAAATAAGTAATCTAGACTAGTACGGGCTGAAAAGCAGAGGAAAACTAGATTAATTAATCAGTAAAACCAGAGTTTCCTTTCATGAACAATAGATTTTTCAATGTACGGTCAGACAAACAGCCTCTTGTTGGAGAGTGAATAAAACCTGAAAGATCGTTTTCTTTAGTAGGTTTTTGTATTTTGAAGCCTCAAGTATTTGAAATACTAATCACAAAATACCTCGGCGTCAGGTATTTGAAATACGAATTACAAATTACATTTTAAGGAAGTAACTGAAATACAAATATCAAATACGTATTTGTATTTGAATTACGTATTTGAATTACTTGTAATTTACCTAATAATTTTACTTCTGCCCAACCCTGCCTCTAGATTCAGTAGTAAGGACGATCGAAACGCACTACCTCGATCTTTACTAAAAAACAAAATTAAATTCCCAACGGTGCGGTCCTTAGAATTTGATGAGTGTTAGTGACGTGACAAGAGCGTGAAACCGATGTGAAACGCTAATCCAGTTTTTTGGCGGGAACGTGAAGAAATCATGTCGCGTCATTTTATTATTTTCCAAAACTTGTGTTATTTCGAGTGTTAATGTGTAAAAACGGTGAATTTTTACCCGTTAAGTGTTCGTGTACATGCACGAGTGTTGGTGAATGGTATAATGTCGTGAAACGTGAATTTTCGTGTTGTTTCCAAAACTCCATAGAAGGCTCTTGTAAAGTTTTCACCACTTTACTGGGGCATGAGCTGGACTTGACCGTGACTTGCTTTGCTCGACTTTGACCGTGACTATGACTTATTTGATAATATCTAACAAAACTTGGGAATATATATGTATACTTGACACTGGCAAATGCATAAGACGTGCGACGCCAAAATCCTCTTAGGAGGAAAAAGAAAAAAAAAAAAAAAACGCTAATCCAACGGTCGATGTCGTTGTCACGATGCGGTGCCGAATGGCCGAGGCGTGACGGGGTAAACGTCAAACTCGTCACGTTAGATCTAAGCGTTAGATGTTGCCTTTCGAGCATGGATTCTCTCTTGGACGAAACATCATGATTCTCTACTTGTTTTCGAGTCTCGGCAAACAGACTATAAAATCTACGTCTATGATCAATGTTTTTTTTATTTTATTAAAGTAAATTGTTTTTTTTTTTCCAAAGAAGCAATACTTTTTAGTCGATTGAATCAGGCGGGACTTTGTGTATTGCATCCGATGCATCCATTATATAGTCGCGCAACCTTCATAGCACATCTTACCCGGTCCGCTATAGGTACCTCTTAGCATTAGTAGAAACTGTCCCATTAGCTCCGTAGCTTAGCTATACTTTGGAAAAGCAGCCTAATAAATATATTATTATTTATCAATACTAACAGGGTTACGGCAGAAATCAGTGCAAAAACGAAACGTAAATTATGGTTTAGGATTGATATATTTTAACGAAAAATATGGGTATGACTGTTACCTGAAGTAGAAGCCGTACAACCGTGTTCCTACTAATCAACTAGTTGACTAGATACCTATACAGGGCTATAAGGAAAGGGTATGCTAATCCGAAAAGGGCTCATAGTACTCATAAATATGAATAACTTTTACTATGGGACCAACCTTGAAATCGAGAAAGAAAATATCAGCTGTTCCATAGAAAAATGTCACTGACACTCGACAAAATGTATGGAACAGCTGTTTTTTTTCTCGATTTCCGTGTTGGTACCATAGTAAAAGTTGATCACAATCATGAGTACTATGAGCCTCTTTCGGCTTACCATACCCTTTCCTCATAACCCTGTACATATACTTATCTAAACACTATATATAACAGTTTAAGCTAAAATATAGGTACCTATCTTAAGGGTGTATCAGCATTTCAGTATTTATTACCACTTTTCTTCTGCTCGAGTGCGCCGCTTCAATTGGCAGAATTGTTTACTGGCAATGTGCCCGAGAAAAAATTGGAATTCCCGGTATTAGGTTCCTATATTGGTTCCCATTAAAGTTCAGAGATAACAGGTGGAGTAAGGCTATGACAGAGTGGTGGCCTAGAACAAGGTAGGCGGAGCGTTGGTCGTCCAGCAGCGAGACGGGTCGACGATATCGTCACCATCGCGAGTCGAACCTGCATTAGATTGGCACAGGACCGAAGCAGATGGCATAGCAAGAGAGAGGCCTATAGCCGGCAGTGGGATAAGGAAGGCTGTGAATGATGGAGGGGGAAAATTTGTATATCTTATATCTATGAGATAGAATAGAAGTTGAAAGTATCTATAAGACTTTCAAGCATTTGCCTCCAGAGGGTGCTGCAATATTTCGGCCATTTAGCCCGAAAGCCCAAGAAAGATGGTAATGTTTGGGGGTATATATTTGTATGTAAGTATGTACATATGTTTGTGTGTTCCTATATTAATTACCGCATATAACCTAAACGGCGTGACCGACTTTGACTAGTCCGATGTCTTTGAATTTTCATCTTTATAAGCACCCAGTAACAGTGGCCACATTTTGCAGTCGGGTTTTTGATTTTTTAAATAATAATCAAACATACTTGATGTTTGATTATTATTAAAATTTCGAAATCATGTAGAAAAACATTTTAGATATTTTCAAAATTTAAGAACGAACATTATGGCGATTTAATAGGTTAAACTAAGTTTTTTTTTCACTAAGGCCTTCCGTGTCTCTTTTAATTAAAACGTTCAAAATAGACGCTTTTGCTTACGTAAATGTAATGTTTATTTATAGAGCGACAGGTAGGTACTCTACATAAATTTCGGCTTTATGACAAGCACTATCTGCGCTCAACTTCGGTCCACTTAAAACTTACTCGGTGTCATACTCACACTAGTACAATGTACAGTCTACGACAAATGATTATTAGAATTTATAACACTTTCGCAATTTTTGAATATTTTTGCATTAACGAGAATAATTCGGTTTTTAGCTAATCGTCTAAAAAGCGGACTGTTAGGGGCTAATTTGAGAAAAAGATAACGTTATACAATTTTTTCTCAGATGAAAAGAGATGGCTTTACCGCGCACTAGTCAATCAATCAGATAAATTGCTAAATGTAGAGTACGAGGCAATTAGGGCTTATAATAATAATGAACCTGTTTTTGTTATAATTTCCGTATGTTACAAGATGATGATGATGACAAGTATAATTAATTTTGACCGGTGATCTTTTTCAAGGATTGCTATAAGCGTGACTTAAACCTTGCTTCGCTTCTATTCTTTTCAGTGCTAGACAAGTCGTAAAAGTCGCGCGCGACACTTTTATAACACTCCTGGAAAAAGATCACCGGATAAAATCGAAACTATAGTCAAAGAATACTAACTACGCTTAAACAAAATTAAAATGAAATATCACAGACAGCTTGCGTTTTAAGTAAATTTTATATCGTGTTTTACTATAGATACTGTGAGACGAGACAGGCAAGTTGCTTAACTGATTTTAAGCCTCACGCTTACCCATAACAGTACATTGCCAGATTGCCACCCAGAATTTTTAATATATTAGATGTTAACTCTCTTTGTGTAATTTAGGTGTGGTACATTAATGTGGTACAGTAATATTTGCATACTACAGCTTGGCGGTCGAGTAACTGGCAAAGGTGTAGTACTTCCACAGAGGGACCCTCCAAAAGAGCCCTACAAAACTACTACTTACTTTGTGTAACATAACATTTCTCAACTCCTTGATGGATCGGATAAAGGGAAGCAAATATGAAATGTGGCAGCAATGATGGATGGAGTAGACGGTGCACGGCGACGCGAAACGGATTATTGACGTGGTAACAATCCGAAGAAAAAGGTTTGATTTGTTTTACTTTTGGAAGTTTTATCATGAGAAAACAAAGAGCTTTTGGTAATTTTGATTACCTTTATTGTGCGCTAGCTGTGCGAACTAAACAAAAAAGATATAGCCTATATAGATATATATAGATATAGCCTAGCTGTGCCTGGCGGTTTCACCCGCGTGCTGTCTTTTTCACAAACCACCCCAGTACTGAGGCGAACAAAACAAAAAAACATTTATTCAAATCGGTCCACCCATTTTCAAGTTTTTGCGAAACTAATGCGGCAACTGATATAAATAAATATATATATATATATATATATATATATATAGATTATAGATTACCCATAAACTTATAAAGTATATACTTTTAAAGAAAATATGACCATGTTCACCTGTTCACGAGAAAAAGGCTAAGCCGATTTTAATGATATTAAACGAGGAAATTACCTTTTCACTACATAAGTATAAAGTATATTACAAGGAAAATCTAGATGTCAACACAATAAAGTATAAAGTTAAAATACTTGTTGTGGTAGGACTATTTTGCAGAGACCGCCTGGGCAAGTATTACACCTTTGCCAGTTATTCAACTGCCAAGCAATAAATATTGCAAAATTGCAATATTGCAAACATTTCTGTGTTTCAGATTGAAGAGCACTGTCTCCAACGAAATTACTGAGCATAAGAGATTTAACGTCTCATCACTAAATTGCATAAAAAGACGACAATGATTTTGTTGACAATATAAGCAAGGAAGGTAGAGTGCGTCTTTAAAATGGATAAATACGTTTGTCTGAGATACCGGGGTTACGCTAGTGACAGGTTAGACGTTAAAAAAAATACAATAGTCTCAAACTGAAAGTAAGTGAGGTACGTAAGTTTGGTGCTTGGAAAACTTAGCCATATTACCTACTATTAAACATTTAATTTAAATATACTATCAAGAAAGTATGTACGAGTAGGTCACATACATTATTATAACCAAGCACTGCTGTGCAACGGAAAGCTTTTGCAATAAAGTCTAAAGTAAGATTTAGTTCAGAACATAAACTACTAATTCATGTTCTCGGTAGGATGAATAATATAGTAGATGCGTGTTATGAACCGAAAATGCTATGGGAAAATAGTACTTGTATGATAATATGTTTAGGGCATTTGTGAAAACGCTATTCTTGGCGCACGTTTGTTCTACATTTGAATAAATGATACCTGCAACTGTGTAGCGAAATTTTAATTATCGCTAATCCTATGTGGAATTTGCTTGCTAGGTTTACATTCCTATTAACATTATTTACGACCGTCTACACTATACTTTGACAGCTGCTAAGTTCATACTTAACTCTCTAGGACGTACCTAACAATAAAATATCCATTGCATAAAACTTAAGAGTTTGCATAAATGCGTAAGACATGTCCTTTCCTTTGACATGCCTAAGTCCGACTTAGTTTAGGTGATGCTTTGCTAAGTTTTATCTATGTAGACTTTAGTGCAGACGGGCATAAGTCCGACTTAGCTTAGGTGATGCTTAGCTAAGTATTATCTTTGTTGACTTTAGTGCAAACGGGCATAAATGTATTATCAAACAATCATTCACAGCCTTTTTCATGCCACTGCTAGGTATACGCCTCTCTCTTAATTTGCACTCTGCCACAGTTCTGTGCTAATCGGGTCCAGGTTCAACCCACGATTTTTAAAATACTGTCGACCTATCTCGCTGCCTGATGACCAATGGTCGGTTTTTGCGAATACATGGGTAGCGTGTAGATGTTAAAATAGTTACATAATTCAGACCAATTCGGCTTTAGGGAATCAATCAATCAGTTAGATATTATTTTTTAACAATAATAATAATCTATATAGTTTTACTAAATCTGCAGTGATTTAAAGAAATAAAAGATTGCGTGTTAGATGATTAAACGAAAAAATATCCGTTATTATCTCGTGAACTACAACCGCAGTTCTGTTCATCTATTTCAATAAGTAGATCTGGACCCTGCCGGTCCATTCGGAACTAATTCACTTAGATTGCTCGCTGTCACCTCATTTAGTGACCGTCCCATCCATTCTAAGTACATAAGTGCCTTTCAAATTAAATCTAATACCTAATAGCATAGAAAAAGTTATAATGGATAGGTAGAAAATTGCCTTGTTATTTAAGATTTATCACATATCTTTTTCCAGCTGCTTCACCCTTGCTATAAACAAAACAGCTTATGTCAAATAATATTGATTTCAAAATGCTTTAGAATCAATGTGTCTGGTGTTCTGATAGACTGATACAAAAATACATCATCATCATTAGCCAAAAAACTTCCAATGCCTAACATAGTTCTCCCCTTAGCCATACTGAACGACAGTTTGCGAATTGCATCCACGGTTTGCCCGTGACTTTCTCAATGTCGTCAGTCCACCTAGTGGGAAGCCTACCTACGTTGCGTCTTCCGGTGATGATATAAAATACACTTGTTGGAAATACATATTAATCTATGTATAAACACTTACAAATGTTCGATTGAGATAGCTGTGGCACGACCGTATACTTAGAAACACTAAATATATGGGCATGGCCATACTCATTTACTCATTTATTAATAACAAATGGTTATACGTCACAAGTTCCGTTAAGATAGGTAAAATCCATGACAAATTCAATATAATACAGGGTGTTTTAAAACCCTGTTGTATATCCTAGGGGGTCATTATACTCATCACTAGCTTGCCAGCACGGTTTCGCTCGCATACTACATACGCATATGCATACTACTACAAATTAAACACCCCATTGCAGGTTGATTTTTTAAAAATCTGGTTCCATACATTTTGTCGAAAGCCAAGGAGATTTTTCTATGAACCAACTGGTTGTTTTACTGGGTGCGATATCAGTGTCGATCTTTTAGTAAAAGTTATTCGTAATGATCATTATAATGACCTACTGAGTCTGATAAAGCAGGGATTTTGATACACCTGGTAAAACGTTAAAAGTAAATAAAATACCTAACCCAAACGTAAAATTCTATTCATTCGATGGTCAATTAATAGTTAATCGAACAATCATAATTACATAAAACAATAATGATTAAAATAATATATCCGTGACATAACTCCGTGACCGTGTTAAATAGGCGTGCCAGTTCCGGTAATGTGGAGGGTTTTTGTCACAGGAACAATTGCCACGATGCTAGACCCACATAAAATAGAGAGATGTAGTACGGAGCAGCAAGCTTCAAGTGTGGACACTGATATCTGTACTGTTACGCATTGATGCCACGTGTCACGAACCGATCGATTTAAAGTTTTCAAAGAATGACGATGAATGTGTTATCCGCGTAGCCAGGAGACGTCCACACTTGGATTTATGTCACACGTACAAGTGTGCCTTTTGTGCGTTTATTCATTGTTACGGTCCTGGGATAGATGGATTGAGTCGTGAAGTGCATTCGACCGCTTCTCCGCTCCTTCGCGTCCCTCTCTCGCCCATTCGCGCAGCGGTCACTAGAGAGTGATCGAAATTGATACAAATATCTGGCGTGTATTTCACCCCACATGTTACAAGCTCGTGTCAGCAACCGTCCACATTTAGCGTAACAAGTCCGTGTTGATTTTACGCAGTCCGGTCCGATGCAATGTCACAAGTTCGGACCCACCTTAAGCTACCAACACGTTAAAAAAACTCCTCCTGTTTTTGAAGTCGTTAAAAATCGAGGCGAACTTGAAAACTATAATCGCTTCAATTAATAAAACCTCAAAGGCGAGCGCTGGTAATTAAAACGGGAGAGAACGAATTGAAAATGAGGAAGCCCGCCCCTCTTACGACCAAGTTATCTCTAGTGGTAAGGTGGGATCAAAGATTATAACAACAGACGCGAGTAGTGGCCTTAGGTTAAGAACCGAGATGTATTTAGTTATGGAATATTAATTTGCAAATTGCAATTCAATTGATAGTCATTCATTGAAGTAAATTATTATATACCTAGCTACGTAATGTATATGCCTATTAGCGCCGTGAAAGCAATCTGGCACTGAAAGCTAGCAGTGCAGCGCTCTGTCTTTGTGGGACACGCGACGCAATCGTTAGTGCACTCAGTCTGTAATGAGTTTACGGCAATGCAGGGACGCGTTTTATTTCAGAATACTAGCTGCGACCTACATGCTCTTCCGCAGTTCGCGGGTTTCTTTCACCTTTTTTTAAACTTATGATTTGGCTCCACACATAGTGTCTAGTTTTGTACTATTGCACAATTAAAACAAGTCTCAGTCATAGTCTAAGTCAAGCAAATTAAGTCACGGTAAAGTCCAAGTCATGCCCCATTAAAGTGGTAGAGACTTTACTACAGGTTTTTACTTATGGAGTTTTGGAAACGACACGAAGTCATGTTTCACGATATTATACTATTCATCAAACCTCGTGAATGTTCACGAAAACTTAATGATAAAATTTCCACCGTTTCCACACACGAGCACTCAAAATAACACCAGCTTGCCAAAACTCTTGCTCGTGAGAGTAATTAGCCGTCGCAAATATAGTGCATTTGCTAGTGTTGAGAATATTTGCATGTTTAATTTAAACATCGAGAAGCAAGACAAAGTCAAACAGAGCAAATCACTGTCAAGTCAAAGTCACGTCTCATGTGGAGTTTTGAACAACACGAAAAATATTTCAGAGCATTATAACATTTCTCTATACTTAGTGCACGTTACCACTAGTCACTTAATGGTTGCCAACCCGCCATTATTTCATACTAAAAGTAAAAGTAAGAGTAAAATTACTCAAGTTTTGGATAATAATTAAAATTCTTACGTAGGTAACTTTTCACTGTTAGGTATTAGTACCTACTTATAATTAAAACAGTTAAATTATTGTGTACTGAGTAGTCATAACTTAGTAGATACTGCGAGTATCTTTCTAAATAAATAAAAAACAGGCTTTTGTATTTTTATTGTAGTTTTTATTTATCTTTTAAGCTTTGTTTGTATTTTGTTTTGTTATTGTGGTAAATAAATCATTGTCTATTGTCCTTCTCTTCTCAACTTAAAATTTTAATACGAATCAAAAATAAAGTCTATTTCCACACACACATACTATTTATTTAACATTATATACATAGACATTATATAATTGCTTTCACAGACGTGTGGTTTCGGTATATACATACCTATATACCGAATATGCGTCTATAACAAATGAAGGAGAAGCAGAGAGAAATACATTTTCCATTTTTTTTTCTCTAGTTGATCCGTTGCCTTTACTTTTCAGGTGTGTTAAAGCTGTAATTCAGTTTTCAATGCAGCTAACAACTATTTTCTTTTCCAGGTATATTTTTCTGGCGATCTACACGGCGGAGATGATAATCAAGTGCATAGCGAAGGGCTTCATCCTGAATAAGTACACGTACCTGCGGAACCCATGGAACTGGCTCGACTTCATTGTGATCACCATGGGATACGCAACCATCGGGATGGAGGTTGGGAACCTGGCGGGCTTGAGGACCTTCAGGGTGCTGAGGGCGCTGAAGACTGTGTCTATTATGCCAGGTGAAAATACTAAGACATCTCTTTTTTTTACCTTTTGTTTACCTTACACATCCCACTGCTGGGATATCGGCCTACCCTCGAAGGGTGATTAAAGTGATATATCCACCAAGCTTCCCCAGTGCGTGTTGGCGGGTATTACCTTTTGACCAGAAGACCTTATGTTCTAGATAAATACAGGGATTTGAATTGTTGAAGTGCAAAATTCTAGGTGACTCTGAACTGTTACGGACAGGCGTCACATTTACTATCAGGTGAAGGACATGCTCGTCTCGTCAACCAGTTGCATAAGATCGAGGCCTTTACAGCGCGGACAGCAAGGGCTGCAATGATGACCAAGCTTGAAGGCCAAAATCGTAGCTAAGCTTAGCTCGAGGCCGTCATAGCGTGACCAGCAGTGCGAGTAATTTAAATAAAACTAGCTTAATAGGCCGTGGGGCTTGGAGGCAAAGAAATTTGTCTCAGACCTCGGCCGGCGCTTAAGGGAAAGGGGGCGAGACCCACGGTCGGGACACTACCTGACCCAGCATATTTCCCTGGCTATACAGCGGGTAACGCCGCCGGCCTGATGGGCACGTTTGGACGAGGGGATCGTGCGGGACGTGAGCATGACTGGTTGTCGAAATGATTACGTTTCCAACATAATCATTTCGACAACTTAATATAACACTTGACACTATTGATTTTATTAATATAGTACTAAGTAAATTAAGTATTAAGTATGTTGTAGCCTATCATACATTTAATAAATAAAAACTATATATATATATTATAATAATTATGTAATGCTTAAATGTATAAAATATAAATAAATGTAGGAACATGCTTAATAGGAATTTAAATTTTAATTCCAGTTCAAAGTCAAAAGTTAGAGGCAAAATCAAAATTAAAACAAATTTCAATATAAAATTTGTCGATTTTCCATTGCGCAAAATTGTCGTAGGCGAGTTTTTGCACCTGACTACGTTTGAAACGAAACTCGACGATAATGCATTTTCAACGGAAATTGCTGGCCGCTAAAACAAGACAGGAATGAAATTCCATACAACTTTGCTTGCTATTCGAGTAGCGCGGCATGGCCGACTTTGCTTAAAGAATGTTGGCAAAATAATACGAGCTTTTTTGAGTAAAATTGATTATACTAATAACACAATATAAGAAGAAAACTCTTGTCATAAGTAATTACACAATAGTAAAAAAAAAACACCACTATCCATAAAGCACCGTAATGTCACGTGTTTCACTTTAGCGCGAGACATTACGTGTTGGCCCTTCGAGAGCACGGCCGAGAATAAGACGAACTTCCGCAAAGTAACACCTGAATCAACCGACTACCCTAGCTATTCTCCTGGCTTAGTTGATAGAGCGCCTGCCTTATGAGTGAGAGGTCCCTGGTTCTATTCCCGGTCTGTCTATTCTGCGTCATGAAGTCATGAAATGTAAATTGGAATCATAAAATCTAATATCTTTTGGTATGTGTATTCGTTGCCCGTGACTTTTTGTATTCGATGACCTCCCGACATAGGGAAATCTTAGTTAAGAACTATGAGTGTCAAACATTTTTTTTTATTTGTCTTCATTCCCGTCACTAGTTCTACGGCCAAGTTCCCAAAAAGATAAACCAACCTCTATAAAACCAGTCCGAGTCATAACAAACGCTCGACAATCATACCCTATCCCAGTACTATCTATTCTATGTTCCGGTACCTGGCTCATTAAGCTGATATTATCTTACTTCCCGGGACAAGCTTATGTCATCACGTACTGTCGCTTAACATCGATGATCCTTTTAGTCTCACGCAGTTTTGATGGCATCCGCCGTTTTATAGCTGGCGGGAAAAGAGGGCTTTAAATGTCGATTAATGGGGCTATGGAAAGTTTTATAACCTTTCCGACAATTCCCGTGAGATAACACGCCCCAAACGTGTTCTTGGTGCTGTTTTATACCGTATTGTAAATAAGTTTTTGTGGAAAAATATATCTTTCCAAACAAGCTTTTATAAAATCCGTTTTTGGTACTGTAAGCTAATCAAAATGAGTTCAAACTCCACCAATGTAGTATTAATTACTGAGGATTTTCGTTTTCCACCTTCTATCTCCATCATCAGATCAGCTCGTTCTCATAATATTGTATTGTCATCGGAACTTGACAGGCATGCAAAATTTAAACTCAACTGAAAAAGGGGAACTGGTCTAATATTCAGCTGCAAGATTTGACCCGAACATACATACATACAAACATTGCAAGTTAAATAAAAGCTTGTAAAATGAGGAACTTCTTTACAAATTTCAACCTCTTTATTGAATGGTGAATTTTTAAAAGTCCTTTTTAGCGCTCGTTAGAACAACACAGTTTTTTTGCCGCAGCAAAGGAGTTCAAACACTTACAATGCATTAGAACATACAATACTAAAATTACTGCACCTACACTAGTGTGAGAACAGTGTAAGTACAGTAAAATTACTGTACTTATACTAATTTTAAATTAGGAAGTCCTAAAAATTGTGAACGAGAAATTAGTTCTCCATGCTAATACCAGAGACCAGAAGAGGCGAGATGTTTGGCCACCTGGTACGACATGATAAACTAATTAATAAATATAATGAAATAAATAAATGCATAAACCACAGTTCTGTGGCATAAACTAATGAGGGAAACATAGAAGAAATCGGAGGAACAGGAATTCCAAAAAGAACGTTCTTAAACCAGAATAAAGATAAAAGTGTAGGCAGATACCATATCATAAAAAGATATGAAATCGCTGGCAGAAGACCACAAGCCTAGAAATTACACCACCAAAAAAGAGCTACGCTCCTAAATTTTGAATTAAAAAACTCGTGTTTGCTTAAGCTATAGCTATATGGTAGGTGCCATAGAATTATCTTTATTACTTTATGTATCCAGTAGGTACCTACTACGTATCTAAGCTTGGCAGTCATCCAAAAAGGTGCCATTATGAAAAGCACATTAGATATATCCAATATCACAAATTTAGCAGCTCTCAAATTAATCTTGATTTAAATTTAACAACGTTTGATTTGTTACTGGCGAAACAGTCGGTCGTGGCGTTTTTACGGCGGACGTTGAAATGGGACTTAAGCCGTGATTGCAATGGAAATGAGTCGTTATGCCCGGTTTATTATCGACATTACCACTGGATATGGGATCCGCTATCTTTTACCATTCCCTGATTAGTACTATCGGACGTTACGACTTCCACCGAAAGGTTTAAACTTTTCCATAATTTCGTTCATTCTGTATTTTTACATTATTTCACTAGAAACCCTTAAGTGGAGATTATTTCGTAGCCTATATTGCCAATTCAAGAAGGTCGGCATGATAAACAGAATACATTCTTAAGCAGATGTCGAAGCGAACGTTGTTTGAAGTTGGTGAGGGTGCATGATCTAACCAGCTTGGAAAAACTTTTCGAAACTTGTATATTCATAACTCTCATATATATTTCTGTTTGTGTGGGCAATCTAGTTGAAGATATAAATATCCAGCTATGAATATCCAGATCTCCCTCAAATTAAAAGATAAAGAAACGAAAACATCTTTAGAATATTCTTGATGTTATGATGAAAAAATACAACTTGAAGTTTTTTGAAACACACTATCTACAAAAACATGCAAATGTGCCGTACATTTTTTTATTTTATTATATATTATTTTAGTTGGACAACCAAACAGCCTTCATACAAATAAATTTAAACACTAGGATAATAAGAACACCTAGGCCAACGGAGGTTATCGGTTATAGAACAAACATGATGCTAGTGCACAAAACTACCTAACTACATTTGCAAGTTTCTGAGTTAATTATAGCACTATTTTGACCCTTATGCTGCAAATATCTCTCAATCATTATATTTTAGAGTAGAGTAGTTTTAGTAAGGTACTTTTCCAATTTCCATCCTCTAGGATGGAAATGGGGCAGCATGGATACCAATTTCACTATCAAAAGCAAACTATTTCTCATTCAAAGTTCTACGGCTCAAAATATGGACGTAGTGTTTGCATTACCATAACATCTGGGTAGCATATTCGTTTCAACTTCTGGAATATCTTCGTGGCACTAGCGGATGCATAATGTTTCTGAAACGATCCTTGTAAATTTTGAGGTCACAGATCTGTTGTGTCTCAGTTCGATCTCGAATAAAACGTAGTGATTATATGCTCTTTTTTCCCGAACATGAAATCAAGACCTTATAATTATCTTGACAACCTCTTGACTTACTTTTGTCATATTCGAAAATTTAGTTCTATCTAGTAGAATTGAGTACCGAATGTTTCTGCCAAATATTATAAAAAATGGCGTCGCAACAAACTCCCTGCCCTATTTGGAGCAAATACCCTTCCAATCAAAAATCGCCACACAATACAATAAAAAAATCTATACAATTTTAGAAACTGTATACCAAGTTTCGTTAAGATTGGTTAAAAAAATACGACCTGTACGCGAGTACCAACATACGGACCGATGGAAGCAAATTTTGCCAATTCGAGGAAATACCCTTCCAATCCGACAAAAAAATACTTGGAAATTGTAGAATTGAGGTTTTTCAAAAAAGTTTGTGCTCGCGAGGTCAATTGCTCCCAGAACTACTAGTTAGTATTTGGTACGATCGCACATTGCAATTTAACGTAATCTGGATTCGTAATTGCAAGGGCATTAATTAATTTCAAGTCCTTTGCAAAAGTATATTCCCCTTTCACTTGTTGTCAGGTCCTTTCGTTTTTAGAACCAGTTATGTTTAAAATGCGCCTGTTACTATCAACATTCCCAGTATAACAGTAGCTCCATTTTTGAATCGCTCGTATGATATTTCGCACGAAAATATCATGTGAAATGATCATCATGATATGAATTAATGAAATGATGATCATGATGATTTGATATTCTTATATTCATATAAAATATTAAACAATACTCATTAGTGTTGGATACATTATAATGTCAAGAAATTTAATCACGAATATGTGGGAGGACGATTTGATACCACCATTCCTACAGTGTTTAGGTTATAAGCTGCTGTCCTATACGAAAATACCGAAGTGGCTTCCTGGTAACGCTCTCCTAGATTTCTACAACAACAGCTCCGTTTCAGGTCTAAAAACCATCATCAACGCACTGCTGCACTCGTTCAAGCAGCTCGCAGAAGTAATGACCCTCACCATCTTCTGCCTCATGGTTTTCGCCCTGTTCGCGCTGCAGGTCTACATGGGGGAGCTAAGGAACAAGTGCGTGAGGAACCTAATGCTAGGTCAGGGGGAGAACTTCACTGAAGAAGTTTGGTTTGCGTGAGTACCTAAATGTTAACTTACTGAAACTGCTATAAAATTTATTTTGTTCATATCCAATTAAGTCGGCATTTTAATGTATTTAAAACCTCCCACGTCAGCTTTCTGCTGCTAAGAGAACGAATTTCGTATGAGCATCGTCGCTTAGTAACAGGCTAGTTTGAAGATAATAAAATTTAGCAAAAAAAAAAAAAAGAGCTGATGCTGCGAAGTTTCTTGCTTAGCTTATTCCGATCACTTTTTTGCAGCTTTTTTGCAGGGCAAAACGTGCCTATAATGGTGCAAAAAAACTACAAAAGATATTTGCATAATTCTTCTAGAACGCTTGATATTATGTGGTTAGGCTTTCAGATTTCTAGGCTATGCAGCCAAGCCTCGGAATGGTAGGGAATATTCCAGAGCATAGACAGTACCGGCCTTATTTATAAGGAGAATTCTGTGACAGTACCATAATCTGTGGAAATTGTCTACATTATACCCCCAGGTGGATAAACGACTCGTCGAACTGGATGGTGGATGATGAGGACGTGCCCATCATCTGCGGCAATCTAACCGGCGCGCGACACTGTCCCCCCGACTGGACCTGCCTTTGCATCGGCCCCAACCCAAACCATGGGTACACAAACTTCGACAACTTCATGTGGTCCATGCTGACGACCTTCCAACTCATCACGCTGGACTACTGGGAGAATGTCTACAATATGGTGAGAACTTAACTACTACCGATTCACGAAGGATGCGCGCGTTCGAGCTCTGCATACGAATGACGCACCCTTATTGAATCGGCAGTGTATGCTGCCAAATGTTTCCAGCGTTTTTACTCACATAGTCAAGTAATACAATTCCTTGCAACTCTCTGTGTCCAAGAAACCAGCATCAAGGATCATCATTTCTACAATAGCCCTCATTATCGTAGTCGGGTAAAAAACTGAAGTCACTGATGTTCCAGCATCATCTTCCTGCCTTTATCCCACTAGGTGGAGCCAGCACGGCCCGTTTCCTTTCTCCACTTCACTTCGTCAGCCATCATCCTGACATAGACATCATCTCATGCACGCAAACACATGTCCACACTCACCTTTTTTCGCCATGTGCCGGTATACCGCTTACCATAAGTCTAGGGACCTCTGACTATCCTCTCCTCTCATAACATGTCCATGCCACTACCACTCCTTAATTTTTTTCAGTCACTTTCAGAATCTACTGATATTCGACTGAATTTTAAAACTAGTTCTTTCCCGCTGCTTCACGCAAGTAGTAATCAGAACACTAGCCTAGAATAATGGAATCGGTTCAGACGTTCCAAATAACCTTTCTTAAGAAGTCGAAGTTTTGACGCGACAATTCACGTGAACCTTGATTTTCTTAGAGATATTCTATTTGAACATAAGTTATTTTGACTTCAATAGGTCCAGACATCAACGGTCTTGGTTTCTGATTAACAAATATATATTATCTTGATTACGGTTAGCTTCGTACGAGTATGAAGGAATATTTCAACAGTTAATGTTGAGGTCTAAGCGAGTTTTATTACAAAGGACCTGAATTTCGTGAGTTCAGGGCCTGTACATAATGTAAAGACCGTTTGCTTGTGGTCCCTTAATTAATTCTCACTACAGAACCCTTTGAGGTGAGAGGGTTCTGTAGGTATAAAATGCTAAAATTATGTTTGATCTCGGATCAGATAATGCGGCTGACTTGGTTGGAATTGTGGTTTTGTATTAAATTTATTTGTCATATATTTTGAAGGTTTTATATTGGACGGCTGTTTGAATATGTTAAATAAGATTAGGTAAATTTAAAAATCTAAAATTAATATAGTTTATATCTAGTATATGCCAAAGAATATCTAGTATTTTATCTATGTAAATATTTAGGAATTATTAATTAACATTCTCGTATTATTAAATATATATATATCTCGTATATTATTATTATAATTCGACCCAATAGCCAGTGCTTTGTTAAATTAAAAAATGTCTTAAAAGTTTCGAAGCATTTAATACCAAAAAAAAAACTGGAATAAATACAAAAATATTCGAATTAGTGCCTAAAAAATGTCTAAGTAACATAAAAACTCTTTAAAATTAGCTTTACCCAATAACAAGTACGATTTTTCAATCGTTAGATAATTTTGACTGTATGATAAGCTTCTGTATTTAAAATAGTATTCTCAGTGAAAGTGTACTTTTAAAAAGTAAATTTTCAAAGTACACTTTCACTGAGATTGACAGTCAAATAATTAGGTATATATCTGACGATTCACTTTGTTGACCTATACGGACATGATGAAGTCTTTCTGTATACTAAAGATAACAAATTAACATCCCATCATAATAAAATTTCTAGCAATAAAACTATGACGTAGTTGCCCATTCGTAGCACGTAGCATCGTAGCGCGTTGTAGCGCTACGAGGCTACGAAGTGGTAAGAAACGCGGTAATGCCTACGAGATATTATAACACTTTATGTGGAAAGTTATTGTCTCTTAGTAGAAAATAGTTTTGAACCTGGTTTTGTGGCATCTGTTTGTTTGCTGTGAATATTGTTGTTTGTTGGTAAACTGTAAGTTTTTAAGGAGTTAATTTGAGAATAACACTTTCGCGTGCAGATGTGAAGTTGGCTTTGGCTCGCGCTAGTCAAAAAATCTAATAATTGTTAATTACAACTTAGCTAATAAATTATTTAAAACTCAGTGGTATGGTATCCTAGAAATTATTATTACCTCACTATTAGAGTTATAATTACTTGAACATACACTAGGGGTTCGGAGATCTAGAGAAAAATGGGTGTAAAATCGAGTCTTTTAAAAAAAACGTAAAAATTCACTACTTTATAGGTTTTTCCCTTTACTATTGCACGTTATTGAACACATAATAAATAATTATCCAATATTATTAAACCCAGAAAAACAAATTGGAAAGTAAATAATAATAAATGGCGACATAATTTTCCACGTTGCCTCCAAAACCCAGCTGTTCGTCATTTCGCCAATGACGAAAGAAAAAAGAGAACCTGTTACAAGTTTTATCATTTGCGGCACTTTGAATACACAACATGGCGTTAACTCCACTCCTTTCACTAGTGATTTCCTAACAATTCAAAAACATTTGACAGTTTTTGACAGCTAACATACTAGCTTGGCTGGGATACAAAACATGGTCGACGTGCCGCAAGGTGATCTCAAGTGACGTGAGCAAACATTCCTTTGTGGCCCGTCCGCTATAGTAGAGAATCCTTGCATTTCACTTACGACATTTGTGTCTGACAGGTGCTGTCATCGTGCGGGCCGATGTCAGTGTCATTCTTCACGGTTGTGGTGTTTTTCGGGTCGTTCTACCTTATTAACCTGATGCTGGCCGTCGTCGCGCTCAGCTACGAGGAGGAGTCGCAGATCACTCAGGAGGTCAGTATGATGCAGGAAGGAAATGAGCTAATTGATTTTCAATATAAAGGACTATTCTAAACATACAGATTAAAATGTAAGAAACAGTGCTTCTAATCTAGTATTATAAGTTACAATCATTGAGTAACTTGGTACCGGCCCGAAGGTCGGCCGGAAGCCTGTGATGCAATCTAGATAATTACCAAATTTATAAGGAGAATTCTGTTATAATTACCTACCCTATGTCAATGTTAAGATTTTGCGTGGAAATAAATTGTATTATTATTCAACTTAGTCTACGAAAGTCTATGGTAATTTGGTATGGTGGTAGCTTTTGCCCTAGATATTGTCGTGTATAAAGTAATAATCATTTACCTCTACGACTTTGCCTTACTATATAGGACTTGATAGTAGATTTCATTTCCAGGTTGTAAGTTTCTTCGCCACTCCGTTAGCAAGATATTGTGTAGTCATCATTAGTAGACATAATTGTATTGTGCAGGTTGTCTAGTACTTGCTTGAGCCATAATCAAATTGCCAAAGCTATTTGCTCTAACATTTTGATGCAGACTGTATTAAGTAGTGGTAGTACTAGTTTTTTTTGTGGTGGAGCTCTCTTTCACAGTCAGCCTGGGGAAGTACCACACCTTTGCCAGTTATTCAACCGCCAAGCAGTAGTGTGCAAGCATTACTGTGTTCCGGATTGAAGGGCAACGTAATTACTGGGCATACGTAGATTTAACATCTAACATCTAAAGGTGATGAGCGCAGTGCATTGCCGCGTATAGTTTTGAACTGTTGAAGTTCAAAATTCTGGGTGGCACTGAACTGCTATGGGCAAGCGTGACGCTTAACATCAGGTGAGCGACATGCTCGTTTCGTCACCGAGTAAAAAAAAGTAATTTTATTTATTAATAATTAGGTAATTTGTTGTAAAACTCTCGTACTTCGTACTTAATAATATAATAATAATAATAATGTTAAAAATTGTAACAAGTTGACGAGTCCATGATGGAAGCATTCTTAACTTTTTTATATTATGTAATTGTTAGGAACGCATCTGTATGACAATAAAGAATATCCATTCTTTCATTCATTCATTCTTAAAATGCTTGTGTTATATATTATGTGTATAAGCTAATATTTTTTTATATGACTATGACAAAGCTCGGAGCTACCCTATTGTAATCAGTAATAATGTTATGTGGTTCTACAGGAGCGTAAGAAAGACCTGAACGAGCACCGCGACGACTCCACCTTCAGCTTCGATCCCACCTCCCTGGCGGTGCGGACTCTGGCTAAGGACTCCAAGAAAAGGATAGACGCCCGGAAAGGGCTGCTTCTAGCCTCATACTCGAGGAAACGAACGAGGAGACGTAAACGCGGCAGGAGTGCGATACATCACGCTGCAGCCGTTGCCGCCGTGGCTGAAAGGTATCTGATAAACTTTTTTTTGACGACCTGGTTTCCTTGGTAACGCAAAGGAAATCCCGTCTGCGGAGTGTTTGCTGGCTCCGTAAAATAAGTTTACGTAACTCAATTTACAAGTGTCTAATTTATGACGTATGCTTTCCCCAGATGACGTCACATTTACGTACCTTAATGCCAATTAGTATGTTGCGTCAAGCTACACATATAGATGATATGACAGGTGGAGTAAGGCTGTAACAGAGTGGTGGCTGGGGCAAGGTAGGCGGAGCGTTGGTCGTCCAGCTGCGAGATGGGTCGACGATATCGTCACCATCGCGAGTGGAACCTGGACTGGATTGGCACAGGACCGAGGCAGATGGTATAGCAAGAGAGAGGCCTATACCGAGCAGTGAGATAAGGAAGGCTGTGGATGATGATGATGATAGATGATATGCGTTTAATTTCAGTTTCTCGTCTGTCTTGAGATACAATTGAGTTACTCAATTTGAATGTGAAATACGACATTGGTCTGACCTCTGGATCTAGTGACCCAGTATTGACATCGCTTGGGGGTGACAATAATTCGATATTGGCTTAGTATAATTATCTGTTGAACCACTCACTTAAATTGTTTGCATCTCTGTTCGTTTCACTGCGTAGAAAAGTAAGGCAACAATTGAGATCTGTCAAATATAGTTTAGCATAGAAAATCGTACAACAGAATCGACGTTGGCGTCTATTCTTTGTACATCTCTCTCAGTGGTCTAAGCCAATCTGACAAGACTAAAATGATTTGCATCTCTTTTCATTTCAATGCGTAAAAAAAGAAAGGCGACAATTTAGATCTGTCAAATATAGCTTAGCGTAGAATTTGATTGCGGATAATTTTCAGCATCTCTTTTCATTTCAATACTTTAAAAAAAATGACAACAATTTTAGAACTCTCAAATATAATTTCGCTTAGAAAATTGTGCAATAGAATTGACATTCTCTACTCTGAAGGACCACTAAAGCGTATCACCACAATAAACACTTATCGATAAAGTCCCATAAATCTATCGTCAAATAACACCCCTATCCTAAATCAAATCATCGATATAGCCGACGTCAGGCCGATATAGCCAGTCAACGCCTCGCTTGATCGGATATCGCTTGACCACTTCTCTATTGGACTGAGGTAATAAAATCACTTATGATAGCTAGTCGTATGATATGGGTATTGGGTAACAATCTTACAATACCCGGGAACGGACACGGAAAAAAATATCTGAAAGATTTTGGGGAATTATGACAAGAGATATAGGTAGAGATTCTTGTAGCGATGATATTTTATTGGCTGACAGGCTAGGTGTTTAATCATAGCTCACGTGATCGAAGGTACTAACCACGCCCGTAGTAGTAGGACTCTAGCTAAGAACTCTCTCGATCAAGTCCGCTTTCAAACAAAAAACGTGGACCTGGAAAGTCAACTTCTGTTTGCTCAAAGTCTATAATAAGTAGATAGATACCCTTCTAATTTATAAGGTCATAAAATTGAATCCTTTCACAAAAGACTGAACACGTTTAATCTTTCGCGGTTCAGTTAACTACGTCATTGATCACGCTTCCTAACCTAAATTCTTCAGACACATCAATCTAAAAGCGTGGTATTTTTTTTTAACCGTGCCCTTTGTCATCTTTTTCTGTGATCTTATTACTAATAAAAAAATAAAACATACAACTTTAAATACGTTAATTATATACATAAGGCGTGGTATTAATTATAACCATCTACAATTTATTACAATATTTTTCTATAAATTAGGTAAATGAAACGAAGATTATTATAAGAATAAGATTATAGTACCTCGCTCTTTATTATTGCATGCTGTCTTCACCTGTAAGTATTGTGACATTTAGTTCTATTTTATTTGTGTATATTTTTGACATTGTATTGGTGTGCACAGTGTAGGTGAACCTAAATAAATAAATACATAAATAAATAAATAAATACGATTGTAAATAAGTTGGTACTGTACTTAATTTTATACGCCGCAGAACTTAAATGAAGTTTGCCAGATTAAAGCTCACCGCGCATTTATCTCCTCCGCGCCAGACCAGCGCCGCCTCGCCTCACTCTGTAAATGAAAACGGAGTACAATATGAGGCATAAGGTCCGTTTTAGATTTGTATAGTCCATGTCGAACGGACTGCGTGGTGACCGCAGGCGGTCTACTATTTTTGCTTACTATTCTAAAATTTACCATATGCCATTTTGCCACTTTGCCAACTCCGTTTTTCATTCATACGATTGTGAGGTGAGGCGGCACTGGTCTGGCGCGGAGTTGAAAAGAGGACGCGCGCCCGCGATAATTTTAATTTATTTTTCAAAGGAGATGAGAAATTAATTTGCGTTAATAAGCATCACCAATATGTTGAACTTCAATAAAATTGTTCCAAAAATTGCGTCAATATTCCTTAGTCATTTGCTGTTCGTCCAACGTTACCAATCTTAGGCCATCATAAACACCTATGTCCCTCTGAACTTCAATAGTGATGGCAATGGAAAGGGGTGAACACAAGCAAAAAACACTGTTTCCGCAAATTGACAAAAAAAAAACCTGCTTATTTCTGTTTACATAAACGATCTTAAGCCATCATAAGCCCCAATGTCCTTCCGATCTTAGTGAAAAAGGCAAAAAGAATTGCAAGAAATGAATCTACCCAAAAATGTCAAAACAAAGCCTAACTGTATGACCAAAGCTGAGGACATCATAAAAACCCATCCATAATTATTTCAACACGCTCCCATAGCAAAATCCTAACAGTAATCTTTTAACTGATTAGCATAAGTGTAACGACCATTATCCCCTCTTATCGAAGTGCTTCATTAAACAATGGCTAATTGATCCTCGGCCTTTCCTTTTGAGGGTAAACAGATTAATCCGTCGATGGTTGCCGTAGATTAAGTGAATGGAAAGCCTGACTGCTTGAAAAGGGCGGGGAAGGTGTAGCCAAGTACAGTTTAAAGACGGAAGACGGAAGAGGTCTCACCCTCTTATGGGGTAATACCGTTCATACGCACTAAGCGTTTCCAATCCACCTTCCTAGTAAGAACAGCAGAGGTGTGGAACTCATTACCTGCGTCTGTCTTTCCGAACAGATACAATCCGGGGCTGTTCAAGAAAAAAGTGAATAGGTATCTCCTAGGCAAGCGTGCTACATCTTCGGCCACGTCGCTTTCCATCAAGGACCCTATTACTGTGCGCTCGAGATTGTCTCGGTCACTGTCTCTCTAATTAAGAATTTAATGGGAGTGAGAGTAACCGAGATAAAATGTCATTTCTCCGAATAGGTAGAATCTCCCAGGTGAGATTATGGTCAAACGCTTGACTAGTTTGTTATAAAAAAATAAAATAAAAAAAAAACAAGAAAATAGAGAATAGAGCTTACATTAATTTATTAATACATATAGATGTCAATATGTCAAAAGTCGGTTAATAAATGCCAAACATAAACAGTGTTTTTCCGAATTGCAAAAGCCGAATAACCGATAAAGCAGGGATAGCTCTCAGGGATTTAAATTTGTTAAATCCCTTATAAGGGATTTAACATAGCTCTCAGGGATTTAAGCTGAAGTGGCATTGGGCAGGCCTTATCGCTCGAAGAACCGATAACCGATGGGGGAAGAAGGTTCTTGAGTCCACCACGCAGCAGAAGACGCAGCGTAGGCTGGCCGTAAAGTGGGAGGCCTATGATTAGCAGTGGACGTCTTAGGCTGATGACGACGATGATTATTAAGGTAGGGCCGACATTGAGATACTTTGTGGTAACTTGATAGCGTCAGATAACAGTTTATTCTGCTTTATCGGTTATAAAGCAGAATAAACTGTTATCTGACGCTATCAAGTTACCACAAAGTATCTCAAGGCTGGATTCGACCAAACTAAGTCAAAGTCAAAACCACCATATTATTCCTCGAACAGTTCCCTGATGTTGGAAAAATCCAGCCTAAATCAATTTACGGAATTTGTGGAACAATTTATAGAATTAATAATAATTAATATACCGGGTGACTTTTAATTATCGAAACGACAAATGCAGGTTGATTCAGGTAAACACCTACTTCATGTATGGCAAAGTCACTTAGCAGATTTTTCAATAAAAATCATCATAAATTAGTCTCTCCTCCAAGCAATAGCGGATTTTGAACATTAATAAATCTGCAAAGTATCATTGCCAGAGGTATCTACTCCATTACCTAAATCACCCTGCATTTTCCGTTTCGGTAATAAAAGTCACCCGGTATATTTAATTCCATAAAATTGGTTTAGGCTGGATTTTTCCTACGTCAGGGAACTGTTATCTACCTGTGTCTTTCAAAATTTTCTGTCCGATAATAAAGTCTCGCGGTACCTGCAAATAGCATCACATTAACATTGAAATGAATTAGTAGGAACACAGAAAATGGGGCACATAATTCAATAGCTTATTCCGTGTACAGTTAATTTGAGTTCGTTCGCGCTGTTTGCAAATGAGGTCGACCTCCCGCATGTCTCTGTTGATAGTTCGTTTAGGGTGTCTACACATGGCCCGACCCGACATCGCTTGAAAGAGATGGCTATATATAAGTTTCTGGGGAAGCGAAAGGGAGAAGCTATAACCTTAATAGTTTGTTTCTTTTGCTCCCGTGAAATTCAAATCTAGCTGTCCCTTTCACACGATGTCAGGTCGGGCCATGTGTAGACACCCTTACGGCATATACTTAAAATACCATCCTAATCCTAACTAATATTATAAATGCGACTGTAACTCTGTCTGTCTGTCTAGATTTTTGTCGCGTTTTCACCTGATCGATCTGAATTTTTGCATAGACATAGCTTAAGGGTAGGAGACGAGCATAGGCTACTTTTATTATATTAATCCGCGCGAACGAAGTCGCGGGCAACACCTAGTTCTAAATATATGGTTTACTGTATACGTCGACGATAACGACGTTATGTCTTCTGATATTGAAGGCAAAACAACGCCCTGTGTTTTCACCCGCCAGTTTTCTCAGACTAACGTATATACTCATGTATACGTAAGTATACCGCATAATATATAGGTATATAATCTATATATATAAAAGGTGACGTGTATGTTCCCTATAGACCCGAAAATGGCTGAACCGCTTTTGATTAAACTTTCAGGCAATCTTCAGATTAGCCCAGCAGATCTATGATTGATCCTATGAAGTTTGGTACATGTGCGAATCTCGAATCTTATTCGTAAATGTGAAACATCATTTCCAACTGCAGCAAAGTAATAAATCCAGTATATTTATTAAACACGAAGCTAATTTGGTCGTGTTCAAAGTTAAGGTTTATTACCGAATGTAGATATAATACCTAATCCGAACCGAATGCCGAATACTGTATTTGTATAAACACAGTCCCGCATAAAATAATACTTATTAATTCTGTGCCATACGTCGAGTCATGGATATTGGGGGATATGTTGAGTCTCTCGCTTACACAGCGATCGGCTTAAACGAATCTCGGCTTCGGATGCGCGTTGCAAGGATGTTATTTTGGGGTTCAAATTTGAAGAGGTTAAAGAGCTTTAAATTTTGTCGTGTAAAACGTATTTTTGCTAGAGCTTCAACGTAAAACCCATACGATACTGTTAGGGACTAGTTACTTGGTAACTAATCTCAGAAGCGAACAAAGAGCGCGCCTCCGGCGCGGTGCCTCGCCTTCGCCGGATTAATTCAGAGAACGGCACGCGCGTCCCGCAAGCACCCGTTTGCGCCTGCCAGGATCAGCGTTGACGCGCACCGGGCGTTCTCGATATAACTTAAAAGCTTTTTTTAGATTCTGACTGTAACAGAGTGAAAGATGAAGACAGAATATGGAGCAAATTACATGATCCTTATGCACATTTTCAACAGTTTTGAAGATAAAAAACACTGTGTTATAAAGTAAAGTGTCACCACATCGATTATCATAGATCAAAGAATCGGCAAAATATTGAGCGAAGGACATTCGCTACGTTTGCCGATTCGTGGTTTTCACTCTACGTCCTTGCGCCCATGTGAATATAATATGTAATACCTAGATAACTAGATAATGCAATTTTTCGACTGTTAGATAGATGATAGTAATTAGTGAAAGTAATTTTCATAAGCAGGCTGGTCCAAGCGGTGACGTCAACCCGAAAAATGTAGATTCCCCATACCAATGGGCTTCACGAAAATAGATAGATAGATAGATAGAAACTCTTTATTGTGTACACCAAAAATAAAAGAACACATGTACAGAACTATCTTATACTTAAGCTAGTGCCACAAGTGGCGGCCTTATCGCTAAAAGCGATCTCTTCCAGGCAACCATTATAAAATATATAAAAAGTAGGTATATTTTTTTTCCACTTTGCTTGCTACGACGGTACAGTGGAGCTACGTCGAATATATTTTGTAGCAGCAGCCCACCGCACATACTTGCTGCTCCCTATGACATCAGCCGCCAAGATAATTTTTGTGTGTAAAAAATCAAATTCGAAAAAAATATTCAGACTGACATTAAACTGAAAAGAAGAAATACCTACTACTTAGTAGTTTAATAGTATGTTTTTATTTTTTTTGCATTTTTGCGTATATTTATTTGTATTTGGCTTTGGGCCCCCACAATTTACTCCTGATTTCGTCCATGGTTCGTAGCTGTCGAGGACAGGCGAGTTGAATTGAATGATAAGCTTATTATGAGCTCTTGTCAATAAACTCAATTTAATCCTGAAGTTTAAATAACTAATTTAATAACTAGTTTACGCTTGTACAAGCGCTTCCTTTGCTTTAAATCATTTCGTCACCTAAAAAAGAAGGCCAATAATAAGACTCGTAAAACATTGGAAAACATAATATTATACGATTCAACATTAGATACAATATTACCAATAAAACTGTACTAAAAAATTGCAACGCTTTTTAAATAAACGACCATCCTAAAAACCTACTTACTATTTTGCTATACCTACAGTTACGAGTTATTTTTCAGATGCCCGATTGTGAGTCATTACTCACAATCGGGCATCTGAAAAATAACTCGTGTTTAGCGTGCTTTCCACATCTGTCGACAGTAGCACTCCATTTCTGCCATTTTCGACACGGCGATATTGAATCTTTCATTTTTAAGATATTTGTAACAAATCACCATTTATTTTTAATTCAAAATATGTGATTATAGATGTGTGGGATAAGGTCCTTCGCTGAGCGATGGCTACTTAAAAGCGTATCTAACCGTGGAAGCCCGACCCAAAATTCCAAATACGCGGTTAAAAACTATTGGGAAAGATCAGGCCAAAACTAGCTTTGAACGTGAATGATTCGCTCAACTCGCTCATAATGTGCGCGCTCATGCCAGATGCCAGATGATAAATGTGCAAAAAACAACTCACGTGTGCTAGACCCAATTCAAGTACAAAATAGTTCATTAAAATCAAGTGATTCTCAGATTAATGAGCATAAAATCTGGCACAGCGCCAAAAGCAGTTTATTCAGAGTTTTAAAAGTGGTATTTTGAACGCAAATTAACTTTAAAGAGTTTAAAGTCAAAGGAGAAAGCAAAGACGTTAATATACCAACAAATTTTTGCGCTCGTTTGACCTAGCAACACTTTCCCCAATTTATTACATGTTCGAACATAACAAGTGCCAAAATATCAAAAAGCATGCAAAAAAACCTTTGCTGTTATCTTAAGTTTAAGCTTTGAATAATTTAAAAAACCAGATTTTAACAGAAAAAAGAGCACTTAATGTAATTGTAACTTACCACTAGTTATTGTAGTTGTAGAATTAATACAACAAAGCGCCGACAAAACAAGGGTATTATACAGTCACAGAGCTAAGAACATCCGAAGACGAGGGATAAGTGTTGAGCTAAGCAACAGATTAGGCCGAGTGAAGTAGAAAACTATCTCGAAACTCTACGGGGATCCCAGATTCCACTTGGTCATTTCGCCGGGAGAAAAATAAATAGTCGTATTTCAAAGACGCAAGAGCCGAGTTATCTTAGAACGTGGTAAAATTATTCCGCACAATAAAGAAGGCGGTCCTTTGGGGTGGAACGAGACTGATTTTAGTTGATAGCGAGTCTAGTTTCGGTGGAATTGCTTGGGGAAAAGACTGGACTAAAATTTTGATATTTTCTCTTTAGCTAATTAAAATAATCTTATCTAACCCAAATGTTGTTGGACTCTTTTGCAGTCTGCCTACGAAAGTAGGTAATAAGATACCTACGACGCTTTTGTCAATTATTCGTCTTCCAAGCAATTTCAATTTAGCAATTAGCAATTTCTATATATACGGATATATATTTTTTGTTTGCTGTTTGAAAATGAACTTCCGCAATGTTACGCCTTAAACAATCAACTAACGAAGTAAAACACAGTAACGATGCGCTGAGTTTTACGCTACATTGCTTGTGTTTAGTAATCAAACATTTCAAACGGTTTAAAATTACTGCTCAGACTAATTTTGGCGGTAAAATTAAGTCTGTAAATCAACACAATGTAAAGATAGAGGTGCTTAGAACGGAAGAACGGTTTGGAATAACAAGCTCGCCGGCGGCGTCGCCTGCCAAGCAAACCATTTAGCGGTCACGTGTTTACTTCAAAACTAGCAAACAGGACGAAACTAGTTATCCTCTTTTACAAGATTACAAAACATTTCTAACAGAAGTAAATGTAACGCAATCAGTATTCTATGTCTGGGTGTTAATATATATATAAGTATGTATTTAAAAATATCTATGTACGTATATCAGTCTCTGGCAGCCATATTACAAGCTTTGCTTAGTTTGGGGTCAGAGGACAGGGTGTGCAAAAATGTCCCAGATTTATTTATTATTTATTTATAGTTATCCTCTTTTACAAGATTACAAAACATTTCTAACAGAAGTAAATGTAACGCAATCAGTATCAACAATATTAAGCTGTACCGACATATTACAAGTAGTCATACTTTAAGTTCATACTGGTGTAGAAATACGCATTATATGATATTCGTATAATACACCTACACGTTTGAGAAAGTATGTAAACAAATGTTAAAGATAGCAATTTAGTGCTAGGCCTATTTAGCAGAGTTCGCCTGGGGATGTACCACACCTTTCCCAATTAATCAACCGCCAAGCCGCCATTAGTGTGAAACATATAGGTACATATGTGTTCTGTATTGAAAGGCAATGTTTCCAGTCAAATTACTGAGGACATCTCAGGGTGACGAACGCTGTGTGTTGCCGCTCAGGGTTTTAAACTGTTGCAGCTCAAAAATCTTGGTTCGACTTTCGAAAAAATCGCAACTTTCACAATGTCGTCGGTCCACCTAGTGGAAGGCCTGCCTACGATTCGTCTTCCGGTTCATGGTTGCCACTCAAGAATCTTTGTTCCCCATCGGTTATCGGTTCTTCGAGTGATGTGGCCTGCCCATTGCCACTTCAGCCTGCAAACTTTGACAGCTATATCGGTAACTTTGGTTGTTCGACGAACAGCTTCGGAGAAATAACGTCTCCCTGTCTCACGACTTTCTGCAATTGGATTGGTCCCGTGCTCTCGTCCTGCAATCGGATTGACATGGTGGCGTTCCTATACAAACACTTCATCGCCTCGATATACCTATAGTCGATAAGACATCACTGAAGGGACTGCAACTTTTTGAGACTTTTTCTTCTTTAGGTAGGTAGACCTAAAGACTTGACTTGAGATGTCTGAAAAGACTTTCAACGTGGCCATTCACGAATCTTAAGTCTTAATTCGACCTATCCAATTAAGGACCGACGTTAACATCTACCTAGTCTAGTTGATGTAATTCAATCGTCTAAGAATCCAAGCAGGTTGGATATACTCTTAAGCCGTGGTGTTAATGAAAACGCTCGTTTCGACCAAGACGCTCCGCTTTGTTGGAACGCTGGTTTATTGACTCAATCCGCTTGATAACATCGATGGAAGGGCGGAGTTACAAGAGCGATTTCTGAAGATTTCATTTATTATCATAATTTTTTCTTCTAGTTCTAGAATGATATTGTTATACATACACTTTCTCTTCAAATGGGAATCTGCGTATTACACCGTGTTCGTGCATTGAGACCTACTTACTTGCTTAAGTTTTTTTAATTCAGTGACAAGACTTGTACCTACCCCCAAGCTTCTACTAAACCCAGGTCGGCACCGCACGATACTCTCCGAGATATCCGTGGTTAAATCTCGGCTAACCCTGTTATTTCCCCGGAATCAAACCTCTTCAAACCGAAACGGTTAACGGAACGGTCTCGGTGAAATCTATTGGCGGTTGAATATCTTACAAAGGTTGTGTTGTACCCTCTGCTCTAGGCGGACTATGCAAGAATCCTACAAAAAAGTACAACTAAACAATTTACAAGGGCAATGAAAATCAAATAGTTCAACAAATTGGTTTCATTAGTAAACAAAATATTCTGATTTTTTAGCGTTGACCAATGATGTTTTCTGATGATGTGTTGTTCTGATGAATTCCGCTTTCGACTACCGCATAGTGTGAAACAAGCTTTAAATAAACTTAAGAGACGAGTCTCCCGCTTGATGTTTCAAAGGATTTCTCAACAAACTTCGTTCGGCTCGACTTGATCTTTAAACTAACTCGATGTACCGTAATAGGCGTTTTCTAACCTCAAAGGAAAGTTTTTGCTGCTACCAATATTTGTTATTTACTTATTACAAAGATGTTTTGATTCGCAAGATTGTTTGGAATGATTTCGCTTGGGTTGCTCTCGATTCAACTTAATACAGATAGCGTAGTAGCTTGTATGACAAGGGAACACAAGCATATTTTTAGACGAGGGCGCTATTTGGAATCCAGAACGTAGCCAAGTATTCTAGAATAGTCCCTCACTACGTTCGGGATTCTAACGGAGAATCCTGAGCGAATCCGAACCTGAAATGTCTTCGTATTCTCTTTTTTTCACAAGTTGGGCATGCGAAAATCATCATAGCCATACCTGATTATCCTCTCGATAAAAAGATCGGCTGAATCGGAAAAGATAAAGAAACTGAGGAAATAAATATTACTTGTTTGCGAATCCCGATATTAGCGACTGCATAGTCTTAGGGAAATCCAGTCACCATAACAATCATAAAACAACGCTTTGGCATAAACCAATAGTCCAACCACTGAAGTTCGGTACCTACAAATTGCCTTAACCGTTATTCCCACTGTCCCCACCTGTTTGACCTAATTCACCGCCGCAACAACACGTACAATTTACATGATAATCGTGTTTGGAAAGCCGATTTAGCATAGCAAGGGGTAGGCCTGGTCTCATTAGGGAGATGATTTTATGCTGTGATGAACGGCAAGGTCGACGAGCTTGTGCAAAAGCAAACTACAAATTTTTGGTATATACCTATCTACCTACAAATTTTTGGTATATACCTATCTACCTACAGTACTGTTTTCAAGAATAGAAGACACTTAACTTCTAAAATTTGCTTCTGATAGTTCAACTGCTTGGCGTTGCTATATATATCTATGGACCAAATCGGACCTATATTCGGACTAGTAGGTATGTCTGAAAAGTCTCAAGTGCCATTTTAATTGTTTTAAATTCATTATTTTTATTATCATTTGGAATTGTACCGACCGATAATTAAAAGGGTATAACTACAGCAATATTTTACTGGCCCTTTGAATGGCGATGCTTTCGATTTCACGAGCGAGGTATGTCCCACTAGAACCCTATATTTGTGTGAATAATTCTATGTCACTCTCCAGCCCTCTAACACTCTGTTGCTGCGTGAAAACGGGACAAACAATCAGACTTTCCTCTTTTCATATTTATAATATTAAGTTTAGTGTAGAGTAGGGATTTTACAATACTTATACGCGACCGAACGTGTGTGACAATTTGAACAAAGCTTGTGGGTGTCTAACGACATATCCCATTCTGTCGCAAATGCATCTCTTGTGAATCGTGATGCATTAACAGACGTTGCGAAACGGGCGCGCGGCTTTGAGGGAAACTTTTACCAGCTTTGGAGGCTTTACTTAGATAGAAAATGTTGGAAAATAGCGTGGGGACGCTGCCGGTGAATCGAATTAGATTCTATAATAAATGCTACGGAAGGTGACAATTATGTTTTACATTTTAGTATCTATTCTATTATAAAAGAGTTTCATCCACTTTCAATGTGTAGGTATCAACTTCTGTTGTCTGACAAATCAGAAGCCAAGAAAATAGCTGAACAGTAGAAAAAAATCATGGAGACTCAATTAAAATTTAAATATTAATTTAATTAATTTATTTGTTTTTTTTTTTGTAGCTGGTTTTTTAGCGATTGGTTCGTCCCAAAGTAGGAATAGCTTAAATAATAATTTCGACTCAGCCACAGAATTTTCCCATTTGCCTCAGCATACCTACCCTTTAGGTTATAAATCAACCTCGGCCTTTAGTGATGATGCTTCAAGCTACCAGGAACTCATAGATCGCAAGAAGGTTCAACGTATAATTGTGGTATAATTATTCACAGGTCGCGCTCGCGGTCGCGATCGGTGACCCCCAGCAACTCCCCGCCGCCACTGCCACCCCCCGCGCCGCCGCCGCCTCCCCCTCATACTCTGCATCCAGATAACGCATTAGGTAAAACTTAACTGAAATTTACATGTACTTGCTACATACCTTTACCTAGCTTTTACACATACCTAGTTCAATATACGAAGAAGTGCCTTTTTCTGAATTCTGATGACGATGATTCTAATTTCAGTGCCACAAAGTTCATCTGTGTTCAGTGCTCACCCTGTTCATATGCTTAATAAGTATCTGCACATGGAGCTTCTTTTGATGAAATAGGTAAAGTTCGTAATATAAATTGATATGTGAGCACACGCGCGCTAGGACCATTTTTAAAGGGCGCGTTTTGTTTTTCGATCTTTTTGCATACAATTTTTATATCCGCAATAGACAGTAGGAGACGAGATCACATAGCATGCTTAATTCAAAGACATAGTAACTGTCTTTGAATTAAAATTTGATTTGGATCCGCATTATTCGCGAAAGTACCTACTTACTTTCCTTTCCATAAGTCCTAATTTTAAGGCTAAGAGTGTCTACACACGAAACGATTTGGTCGGTCCCGACATCGCTTGAAAGAGATGGCTATATATAAGTTTCTGGGGAAGCGAAAGGGAGAAGCTATAACCTTAAAAACAAACTATTAAGGTTATAGCTTCTCCCTTTCGCTTCCCCAGAAACTTATATATAGCCATCTCTTTCAAGCGATGTCGGGACCGACCAAATCGTTTCGTGTGTAGACACTCTAATGCAGCAAACTTACTTATCAAACTCTTTATTCCGACCTATCTGTCGTCTTAAGAAAGCAGTGGGGGGCAGGGGGGATATAATTAGTTTATACCGGAATTAATAAATAAAAAAGGAAAAGGTTTGTAAATTAGGCTCAAACTTTGCCATTGTTCCGAATCAGATAGATTTATCTCCTTTAATTATTTATCTAGTCCAGGTTAAGTAATCTTAAAATTTAGCATCTCAACAGGTACAAAAAGGTGATATTACCTTCGCTTTTTTATTCTCGAATCTCAGTATTCTGAATGACTATTGGAGAATATTCAGACGATGAAGAATATGCAAAACTGTGAAGAAACTTCAAGGGCATGGAGAAGCCGTCTTGAGTCTCTTAAGCCATCATAGTCATCTCAGTTACATGAACCCTCACAGAGTCAGAAATGGCTTTGTCTCTCCAAAAGTCATCAGAAAAAGCAATACAGGGACATGAAGTTTAGAAAACAATCGGAGTCTCGATATTCGTCAGTTCACTTGAAATTCTGCTGTGGCTGTGGGACACGATAAAAGGCTCCCATTTCAAAGCATAGCTTTTAGCCGGGTGATTAAGTGAGTCTAATGAGCGACGGCCTTTTGGAACAACTATGACTACAGTAAAGGGAATTCGAGCCTTCAAACTTCCAGGTAGGGGTGCACTTAGCGCGGCTGGCCGGCAGCTGAGTGACCATAGCAACAACCGGGAGTCTTCATTGGATGACTCCGGCGTGGTGGATGACCACGACGACGGCGAGCACACGTCCGACGACCAAGCTCCGCATCCCCACCCCCACCCGCATCCGAGGCGGGCGCATCTGCTGCTGCCGCCGCCGCCGCCGCCGCCGCACCCACCCACGCCCACGCCGCAGATACCACAGATACAACAGGTAACAACCAAGGGTCGAAAATATGTCAAAGTTATATAGTTTATTACGCTGGCAAGGTGCGCGCCACTGAACTCCTCACGCTCTTGCGTGTTTCACATCATTTTAAACTTTATCTTAGTTAGGTCATGTTAGGTTAGTTAATCGCTGATCTCGGTACTAAGTGATGAATCTACTAACTAGCTGCTCGATTCCGAATGCTGACAAAGCTCTATTGCTTTCGATCCATAAAGAAGGCACCCAATCGAATGTCCACTTTATTTTCAGAATAGTAAAACGTTATTAAGCCAATATGATTGTTCCACTGCAGCTGGAAATAATATGCAAAGTAGATATCAAATATCAGATATCAAACCTACTTCCATAGTAAACAACAAGACATAAAAATATCAAGCCGATGAAAAAGATATCAAAGTGTTAAATTCGTAAGAGAGCATTACATTACACCGTGTCTTGAATGTTTCGGTATAACAACACTAGTTAAAAATACAGCCTCAATATTATGTCCATCTCTTCAAATGCTTTCGAGTATCTGCATAGCCCATGTCCAACGTGTTTCAGGTCCAAGAACCACCTCCACAAACAACAACTCAAGAAAAGAAACAAAAACAAAAGGACAAATGGAAAGGGAAGAAAGCCGATAAGTCTGTAAAAACTGAGCCAGCCCCCGTACATGAGAGATATCCTCTAAACCCAGACTATTTGAACCAAATCGTCGTGCTTGGTAAGTGTTAGAAACTGCACTTACTACTTTGAAGTAGTGCTATCAATTGATCTAATCTTTAATTGATGGCATTACAAATAATAATCCCGTTAATTAGCACGGCTTAAACACTAAAAAGCACGAAACAAGTTACACTTTACCTGATGATGCAAACACTTCAGAATGAACGCTTTGCAAAACACAACATTGTTACAGTATCTCAAATAGAAAATGCAACCTTGTGCATTTCAGTCAAAACGTCAATTTTCAAAATTTTTGTAGTTTAGAAATCTGTTTGGACGACTTATTGGCTAATTGCATGGTAAAATTTGATTGATCATAACCACAATTAGGACAAAGTTATCTTTAGGCCTGTTTACGATCTTTCAGAGCTTGCGAACTTGGCCGTTTTCTACTTTAATAAGTTCAATTACTATTGTACAGTTTATTGCAAATTCTTGATATGAATTGATAGATTGTAATGTTTTATACCTAAACTCTGATTTTATTTTTGTTTCAACTCGTTTCAAACAGAAAATTTATTTGGATGTCTTAATTATGTAAGATTTCTCGATTTTATTATCAGAATTGGTGACCCGTTTGATTTAGGGCATTTTTATTTAGCTGCAAATTTTGAGTCCTCGCTCAAACGGCACCATGCAATAAATTGGTAGCTTTGAGAATTGCTATTAGATTTAAGATACATATTTTATATAAATGTATTCAATAAGCTACCAAAATTGTAGATACTGCAATGACATTTTGCAATATAACAATTATAAGTACCAAACACCACAGAGGCAGCCATTGTCATTAAATTAATTGTGAGCATCGCAATCAAATGAAGACAAATGGTAGTTTCTAAGGGCTGGTAACATTCACAAGTAGCTTCACTACTCAATGAGGCAACACTTCATTGAGCATTTTGATACAACACTATTGCAATCTCGCTTCTACCCTCATTAATATCGTCAGGGGCGGACTGGCCATACAAGCGCGCGCCCGACCTCCCTCCCGCGGAGACGACGAAAATTAATGAGCTCAGTTTATTGGCAGCCACGCACAAAACTCATATGGGCAATTACGAGCAAAATTGCACTTACTTCACAGGTTAGTACCACACAGACGCCAACGCTTCTACCCCCCAGTCCACCCCTGTTCCCCACAGGAAGACTGCAGGGTCACTTTGCGATTGGTTCACTCGATGTCGTGTCTTCGTCGCTGCGAATCGCATTCAAGTCTCTTACGTTTCTTACCAACTTACCGCTTATTACTCTTCTATTGTGAAAAGGCTCGAACTTTTATGCGATTCATGTTTGGAAACAACAAAATTAACACAATACGATCGGTTGCAGAATTCCATAACGGTAATCACACCGATTGTAACTCGATACAGAACTGTATATTGTATTTATTGGCATTTCTAAATTTCCGCGTTGTTTTCTTTGAATTTCAATGCAATTTTCCTGCATATATTAGTCACGATTTTCCGCTTCCAATTGCATGAGTTTTTGTAACTTATTTTAAGCAAGAGTTATAAATTTTGCAAACGAAAGCTTTGAACGACAAATTTGAATACGCCTCACAACGCTTTTGCTGATCTATTTCTTCAATACTATTTCTTCTAGATGTATCATTATTTTGATCCATGTTTCTGAATAAATCAACAGTTTCATATGTTTCTTCAATTTGACCGCAGATGAGCTCGTCGATAGGAACTGTGAATGCTGCGTGCCATGCTGTATAGACTATGAAGGTTGGCTTCAGTTCCAGAATTGTTTATATGGCATCGTAAAAGATCCGCTATTTGAGTTGTTTATAACAACTTGCATCGTTCTCAATACACTATTCCTTGCGTTAGAGCATCATGGAATGAGCGAGAACGTTAGATCGGCCTTAGATATAGGGAATAAGGTATGATTGCATATTGAACCACATATTGCAAATTGATCAGTTTAGTATATTCACCATATAACTTTCCTTGTTTATTTTTAGGTGTTTACGTCAATATTTACGTTAGAGTGCATAATGAAAGTGATGGCGATGAGTAAAGATTACTTCGCATGCGGATGGAATATATTCGATTTGATAATAGTTTCGGCAAGTCTTTTAGATCTTATATTTGAACTCGTCGATGGCCTATCTGTATTACGAGGTCTGCGTTTGGTAAGTTTTTCTTTATTTACATAAGTATTTCTAAAAGATCAATTGATTCGTACTTACATTAGGTACCTTTACATTTCCACATTTTATATATTATGTGTGTTACAAAAGTTCAAATCTTTGATTTTATTTACCAAATTGAATATTGTGATTTCAGCTGCGAGTGTTAAAGTTAGCTCAATCATGGACTACAATGAAAGTGTTGTTGAGTATTATAATATCGACAATAGGTGCTCTCGGTAATTTGACGTTCGTGTTAGTGATAGTTATATACATATTCGCCGTTATTGGTATGCAGTTGTTCTCAAAATCTTACACGCCGGATAAGTTTCAGCCGGATCCCGTACCCAGGTATTACTTTTCTCTTTCCTCTTCTTTAGCGCCTTTTACATTCTCCATAATATCATCATCATTCTACAAGTAGATATTGATATTTTATTGTTAAAAATCTTTGTCTGTAACTTTGTTGTTTTCTAACCAATTTTCTTCAAAAATCAAAGGTGGAACTTCAATGATTTCTTCCATTCGTTCATGATGATATTTCGAATACTCTGCGGCGAGTGGATCGAGCCCTTGTGGGACTGTATGAGGGCTGAAGAGGAAGCCGGGGCGGAGAGCTGTTTCTTCATATTCTTGCCCGCGTTAGTTATGGGCAACTTTATGGTGCTCAACCTCTTCCTTGCCCTGTTGCTCAACAGCTTCAACAGCGAAGAACTTAAGAATAAGAAAGAGGTAAAGATCGAACAATGTTAAGAGTCAGTGTTGTCACATAAAAATCAAAGTTGTAAAAAACAGGACCAAAAACTCATAAGCTGTGTCGTGTTTCTTTAATACACATTTTCTTTGATTATGTATTAAGATTATGTCTATTACAGGAAGTTGGTGAGGATTCCAAAATAGCTAAAAGTTTCGATAGGCTACGTTCTATAGTAAGAAAAAAAGGTTTCCTTATATCGAGAAGCAAAGAGACTGAAAAAAAATCTAAGTTAGAAGAGCTAGTTAATGAATTTATGTCACAACAACACGTCGCTAAGGAAAAAAAGGCGTCAATACCAAGCGAGCAAAGGTACTCGTCATCTATTCAGGAAACCATATTGTTTCCTCACGACAATATCTATAGTCATAGTTATCAAGAAGCATTAAATAGGTACGTATAGTTTACACAGCGTCAGATTTTATATGCCTCTCTAGCTTCACATAATAATATGTAACTTAACTATAGCGAATTTATGAAATTGTAATTACATTTAGTTATTACATTTTTATGTATTAACATTATTTATTATTTTTTGTAGCTACTTGACTTTGTGTTTTTGACTTTTTGTATTTTCGTTTTGACTTTGTATTCATTAACAATTTTATGATTTTATTTTATTTTATGTTTGATACTATTTTAGCATCTGTTACTAAATAACGCGGATACTAGACATGAACATAGTTATGATAGGTGAAAAAATATTGTATGCTATTGTTAGTATTTTAAATTTTGTTATATTTATGACCAGCGGGCTTATCCCGTAACTCTGGCGACTAAGTTGGTACGAGCGGGATGGCATGCTCCAGCAATCAGTATCACGCACGTTTCAAAGTTAGAGGATAAGCCCGCTGTTACAAATGCTATACATAAATTGATTACGATTGGAAAATAAACTTTCAGGCCAATATCGGTGGGATCAGACTTTGCTTACCCACACCTTTACCAAGCCGGTAACAACTTTAACCATGGCAGTCAAGAAACATTAAAAGACGTGCGAGACTTGGCGGCTGAACATAAAATAACTAGTATAAGGGAAGATTCGAAAGAGAACCTTGATGATACGTCTCCTTGCGAACAAGTTGTAGCACAAAAACTGCTAAATCAGATGTCTTCTGGTTATCATACACAACCATCAGACTCCAGAGGTGACTCAGCATTCTTTGAAACTGCTTCGAAAGAGCAAACGTTGTACTTAGTTGCTGACACTGATTTTCATTTCAGATGAGTATGAGCATTACGAAATGGCACAGCTATCGAGTAAAACCACGCCTGAGAAATCAAGAAGAAATGTCAACTTGGAACCGCCAAACATATTGTGTAAGGATGGGAACCAACCCGGCCAAGAAGAAATGAGGCATCCATGGCAAACTTTAGTCTCATATGTGGATGAATTAACCGTAGGTGGGAGAAAAAACTCCAAGGGGCAGTACGCGGACGCGATGGGAAATTTTCCAGGATTTGGTAAAAAGAAAGATCCAAAAGTGCCACAGGACTGCTACCCGAGACAGTGCTACGAATTGTATGTATATCATCATAACACCTAATTCTGTACAGCTATTTCACTTTATAATTGCATGGGCTTTTTCCAGGTGTACTTGTTGGGATGCATGCGTTCAGACCAAAATGGGTCAGCGATGGACGTTCTTAAGAACTTTTACCTTGCGCTATGTAGACACACCAGCTTTCGAATGGTTCATCTTGGTGCTTATCTTCGCATCTAGTATAACACTCTGCTTTGAAGACATCCATTTAGAAAAGAACAAACCCTTGAAGAAGATATTGTATTGGACCAATCTGGGGTTCTGCCTGATCTTCGTTATAGAAATGTTTCTCAAATGGATAGCGCTGGGATTCTTCAGATACTTCACGAGTTTTTGGACGTTGCTAGATTTTACTATTGTTTTCGTAAGTATCTCGTACATCATCAGAGTTGGTAGTTTTCTTTTCTTCTTTACACCTGCATGTAAAATAATGTATTTTTCTTTTCAGGTTTCAGTGTTTAGTTTGTTAATAGAAGAGAATGAGAACTTAAAAGTTTTACGTTCGTTAAGAACTTTACGTGCGCTAAGACCGTTGCGTGCTATATCGCGATGGCAGGGTATGCGAATAGTCGTAAATGCCCTCATGTATGCAATACCCAGTATTTTCAATGTGTTGTTAGTCTGTTTAGTGTTTTGGTTGATTTTCTCTATAATGGGGGTACAGTTCTTTGGAGGGAAGTTCTTCAAATGCGTTGATGATGAAGGAGAATTGTTACCATTAGAGGTAAGACCAATCATACTATTTTTTGTATTTATAAAAAGTTTCATAAGCACGTATTGTAGATCATTCTATTTAAATTCGCACATTTAAAGTCTAAACCTAACTAGTTAAGGAGCATCTAATTAAACCTTTTCCTATCATTGATATCTTCCAGATAGTAAACGATAAATGGGAGTGCTACTACAATAATTTCTCATGGATTAACTCGAAGATATCTTTCGATCATGTCGGTATAGCATATCTCGCTCTATTCCAAGTAGCCACCTTCGAAGGTTGGATGGAAGTGATGGCGGACGCAGTGGATGCTAGAGGGGTGGACTTGCAACCGGCAAGAGAAGCAAACCTCTACGCTTATATTTATTTTGTTATTTTTATCGTGTGCGGGTCATTCTTCACACTCAATCTATTTATAGGAGTAATTATAGATAATTTTAATATGCTCAAGAAGAAGGTAAGCAAAGTCTATTCTCCGAAATGTATTTTTTTAAATTAAATACAGTTATAATCATATATATTGTTAAATAAAATCTGAAGGTACATAGTTAATGGATTTCTTATAAATTGCAGTACGAAGGAGGAGTATTAGAAATGTTCCTTACAGAAAGCCAAAAGCACTATTATACAGCAATGAAGAAGCTGGGGAGGAAAAAGCCTCAGAAAGTAATAAAGAGGCCGCGGAATCAATTCCTCGCGATGTTCTACGATTTATCAAACTCACGACGTTTTGAAATAGCCATATTTGTGCTCATATTTCTGAATATGCTCACGATGGGTATAGAACATTACGATCAGCCTCATTCGATATTCTTTATTTTAGAAGTTAGTAATGCATTCTTTACAACAGTATTTGGTTTAGGTAAGTCTGTTCCGTCATAAAAATATTGAAGTGGCTGTTCTACCTTCTTTAAATCATTTATATTTTTATTTCTTTCAGAGGCAATAGTAAAAATAGTAGGTTTAAGATATCATTACTTCACGGTGCCGTGGAATGTATTCGACTTCCTTCTAGTGTTAGCGTCAATCCTGGGCATAGTAATGGAGGATATCATGATAGATCTCCCCATTTCACCCACTCTCCTCCGAGTGGTCAGAGTGTTCCGGATAGGGAGAATTTTAAGACTGATTAAAGTAAGTACAAATACAAAATACAAAATTCTTTATTTTGGAACAAAAACTTGGTGAATAATGCACTACCCGCAGTAGTTAAATAACTGTGTGTAGTAATAGTACTTATTTTCTCAGACTTAGTTAGGAGGCTTAAGAGTACATAGGCAGAGTTGAAATTACAGTCAAAATACAGAGTTAAGAATACGTCGATACATAGAAAAGTTTGAAGCAAATTATATATTTTATTTTAGCTTAACAACATAAGTATATAAAAAAATCATTCTTAAAAAACGGCCTTCCAGATAGTATCATAAATCATAGGTTCTCAACATGGACAATAACGCCCCCTTGTAGTCGTTTGAGAAAATTAGGGGTCGTCGAGATGACACAGAGGTAGGTTCATTATTACAAGGTAAGGATCTTAGTTCGATACATCGAACTAAGGCCTCACGAGCTTATATTTTATCAACCTCTTTACCGATTTTGCTTATATGCAAATTTGAGTACCGTCTGTTTCTGCCAAATAAGCCTCCGGTTATATATAAGCCTCCAATTCCATTGGAGGGGGACATAGCACTCCAATCAAAAATCGCCGACGACAAAAGACTATGAAATTTGAGAACCTGTATACCAAGTTTCATCAAAATTAATTGAAAAATACGACCTCTACGCGAGTACTAACATACGGAGACGAAAGCAAATTTTGTCAGTTTTAGCATACTTCGTTCGCTTTGCTCACTCGGTCAATTATACGTTTACTTTTAAATATAACCGTGGCAATAGCTGTATCAGATTTGCGACAGAAGGTCAGTAAAAAAAATTAAGGGCCTTAGAAAAAAACATCTTAAAGAAAAATAAGGCAAAATAAGGTCGAGAACCTCTGATCTAGATAAACAATAGAATTTTGTTCTCAGAACCATAGAGTATATGAAAAATTGATAGGTGGTTTTGTAATCCGTTATTTATGATTCCAGGCCGCCAAAGGCATTAGAAAACTACTATTTGCACTAGTGGTTTCCCTCCCAGCTCTGTTCAACATCGGCGCGTTACTAGCTCTGATAACGTTTATTTATGCCATCATCGGCATGTCAGTTTTCGGACACGTGAAAGAACAGGGTGCGTTGGATGACATTGTCAATTTTCAGACCTTTGGTAGGAGTATGCAGCTGCTTTTTCGGTGAGTTCTTCATGAATATAAGGTCTGAATTTTGTATGAGTTCTATTCTGATCTTTTCTTAAGACATTCAAAATACTTCCGCAAAGTCGCTTGCCTTGTGGGTCACTATTTCTTCTTCTCACATAATTTCCTCAACTTTCCCAGCCTCATGACATCAGCCGGGTGGAACGATGTGCTGGAATCCCTAATGATCCAACCACCTGACTGTGAGCTAGGCGACCACGGCCACACTAACGGCAATTGCGGGAGCCCTCTGCTGGCCATCACGTACTTCACCTCCTTCATCATCATCAGCTACATGATAGTCATTAACATGTACATAGCCATCATATTGGAGAACTTCAACCAAGCGCATCAGGAGGAAGAGATTGGAATCGTGGAGGATGATCTTGAGATGTTCTACATTCGATGGTCCAAGTAAGTTTCTATCGATAGATGATAACGCGTACCTATAACAATATGCATCATCTCTTCTTTTGAAATTTGTATTCATGGTTTCAAAGAAACTAAGCCTCTATAATTGTTTCAGATACGATCCACATGCGACCCAATTCATCAGCTTCGCCCAATTATCTGACTTCATCGCCTCCTTAGATCCCCCATTAGGTATCTCCAAGCCCAACACGGTTGCCCTTGTCAGCTTCAACCTCCCTATAGCGCGAGGAAACAAAATCCACTGTTTGGACATACTCCATTCCCTCGTCAAACATGTGTTGGGACACGTGGAAGAAACAGATACGTTTAGGCAGCTACAGGAACAAATGGATATCAAATTCAAGAAGCAATTCCCTACAAGGAAAGAGTTGGAGATCGTATCTTCGACTAGGATATGGAAGAGGGAGGATAAAGCAGCAAGGACTATACAGCGCGCATTTAGAGAATATGTTAAGTGAGTATTGAAATTTTTAAACCTAGGTTCACAATAGTTCAATAGACAATAGACAAATTTTTATTTATGGAAAAAAACAAATTGTAGTAATAGTTCACGTAGTTTTTCAAATTATACGAAATACCAGTTCAGCAAAAGCGTTAAATACCTAAATGTTTAATGTTATCTTAACCTTTTTCCAGGCGTAAAAATCGGAGTCCTTCAAACGAAGAGGAGAGCACAAAATGGTCTCCAGGAGGCGGATGGGGCGGTCGCTTGAGCGCCTTACTCCACGTCAGAAGAGGGTCTCACGCGTCAAGTCGGAAATCTTCACGCGCATCTGACGCGTCAGACGTGAGCGAGTTAGGAGGAGCCTGGCTGAACCTTCCCCTGCTTCTCTTACCCGGAGCCGCGGGGGGTGAACAGGTGATCAGAAACTTTTCTTTCTTTCCGTAGACGACAAATAAACGCACTTGAACCACGAACTCACGCATGTTATGTGTGGAACCGATGAACACCGATTATGATGATCCTTAAGAAATTCAACTTAGTAATCTAACAGAATCACGCCTTAGGTCACTGGTTATGAGATATAATAGAACTGGTTTTGAATTCATTAAAAAACTATACACTAAAATACTAATAAAATACAAACTTCTCTCAACCAACAACTTTTTGATATTTTGCTTGTAATATATTACTTAATTAACTTAATTTTATCTGGAATGTTCTCAGTGTATTTTCAGTAAATATTTTTTTGTAATTTTCACTCTATAGTTTTGTAAAAATCGCTGACTTAGGCTGGAATTCAGTAACGCTTATTGTCGTATTTTTGGGAATTTTATTAATAAAGTTTTAACTTAGTTGAGAAAACTCTTAGATTAGACAGAAGTCCTGAGTAACAAAACGAGCATTTTCTTCTGTACTTTTTTCATCGTAGTTTCATAATGGTACCGCACAATGCAAGTACTTAGAACAAGACTTTCACTGTGTGATTAATTCATCTAGCAATTAATTAAGCATAAGTTGGTAATTCTTTAAAAAACATGCTTTGACCGTCAACCTTCGAGCTACAGCGGGAGATTCTCTACTGCGGGGATATAAGGAATGGGATATAATGTGTACCCTTATCAAGGAGTTTAAGGTGCCAAAATCAAGATTTTTTGGAACCATAACTTTGAGAAGAAAATTGGTGTAAATTCTGGCCAGCACATTTCATGTATCATTGCAGCTGCTAGCAATCATAAAAACTAGATAGCTGATAGACTCATGTTCCTGTACCTCGCACTATAGATTTCATCGGAAATCTAGGGTTGGAGACAATTGTACATTGATCATTGGGCTTTCATTTCCATGTGACTAATAATTGAGCAGGGGTCGAGCGGTACGGAGTCAGCTCCGCCTAGACGGAGATCAGCGTACGGTTTGCCAATATTCCTTCGCCACCAGGATGCTATGGACGAGGAAGCCGGACCCAAACGCGCAGGTTCATATGTAATGTTATGCTTTTCGTGTCTTCTATTTTTAGTTAGTTGGATGTTTGTGAAGGCACTAAGTGGTTAGATTCTCTAATGTGATACGTTTTTTGCCAGTCATGCGCAAAATCCCATGTAAAACTTCCATCACTTTTGGTATTCTTCCATCTTCGATTGTTTCTTCGTAAATCAGTACATAATCAAAATTACAATTATTATGAGGTTTATCTAATGACTTAATTCACAGACAATACACTTCACTTGTACATTTCTGGTGTATGGCATGCAATAGCCTCACGTGGCGGTTCTTGGAGTTTTAATTCGTCCTTAAGTCTTCAATTTTGTGGTCTAAGTTCCCATCATTACAATAGTATATAACTGTGCTCAAGGTAGGATTTCTTTCCATCAATGATAAAACAATGATCACTAGCCACTTAGTGCTAAGCCGTGTACGTAGACAAAGATCCCGGTAACAGCGTTTGATTGATATACTTCCCGCATTCGTATTTAAATAAAATTGATTGCTTTTGGATGATTTTTAACATCTAAATGTTTTCAGTTTATAGATGGCGTGTTTATCCCATTGGCATTACCTAAGGCATTTATATGATGCAAGATAAAGTGCTGCTTTAGCATGTATGCTTGCAAATATGTATATGTGCTTTTGTGGCTAATGCGAGCATGTTATGTGATACTGATAACCTTTAGTAGTGTTTGTGCTGCCATTTTATTGTCTCCTTCACTTTATATGCGTCTCAGGACTTCGTAAGTAAGATTTAAATCTTTCAACTGCACGGGGTGCTATCAACGCATACTCCTTCAGGAATAGTAGAACCCCGAAGTAGAAGGTCATTTATTAGGTTATTCGAGGAGCACTGCACTATTTGTTCAATTATTTGGCATGAACAATCAAATACTAACAAAGGACACCACCAACGTAGAAAAGCCTGATCCACATCCACATTTTATATTAAAACACAGGTATGCAAACACTTTTCATTACAAAGGCAAAGCTTGAACATCAGTGTACAGCAGAAATTGAAATATAACGACGGTGAAAATTTATTTGCAGTAAGCTGTGAGCAAACACATTGTAAATTTCAAAGAGATGGCTGTTGAAATTAGAAGAAGCTACACTAGTCTAAAAGATGCCACATTCAAATGAAGAAAGTCCAAAAGAGTTTTAATCTAGACGTAGTCTGCCAACCGCGCATCGCTTGTAAGCTTCATATTCTTTGAACATTTTTCTAAATACTGCGTTTCAATTGCAGGTTCCCTTCGTATAACCTCGCGTCGAAATTCCGCTCGTCGCCCAACGCCTCCCGCTCGCGCCCGCACTCCTTCCCCGCACGCGAACAATAGCGAAGTGAGCATTTTAGTGACGGAAGCGTCGCCGGACGCCGCCCCACCTCCCGCCGCACCCCCCACCGTCGTCAGTGTGCTCGTCCACAGGGAGAGCGACGAACAGCCGAGCTGATCCACGACTAACGAGCCCGATGAGGCTCAGAACTAACCGAGCATACACGAATATTGCCGAGTGTTGTCGCGAGTGTTTCAAGTGTGCGTGTCAAAACGATCGATCATTGTGTTCAATCGAGTGATTGATATCGATCGCAATTGTGATTTTAAATTAGTCGCGTTCAAGTTTACATTAATTAAATTAAAAATAGCGAGGGGATAGACAATACCGATGACAAATGGTATGCTCATTATAAAAAAAAGGATTGCTAAAACAGCAATACCGTATATCGTTCGCATTGAAATTTTTGTGTGAGCTATCAATCCCCGATTTTAATTTTATTTAAAGAATTAATAATTATGTGAGCTTTCTTATATTAAATAAACTAGATTCGTGAAATAGTAAGCATACCTTAGGTATGCTACTATTATATATGTATGATACCTACAAACTTATATACAATTGTCTATCGAGAGGTATCCTACTAAGAATTATTCAATATATTAGTTACTGATGTAGTTATGTGTATTGTCTATCCACCTCACAAACTTACTAGTAAAATTATACATACGTAATAGTAAAACCTGGGACTTCCAAAGTTGCAATACATTTTTACGATAATTCACAACTCAATAAGCTTATGAAATCGTAAATGTCACCGCGAAGACACGCTGTTATTTAATTAATAGAAATTGTACTTTCGTTTGGCGTTGCGCTTGCATAGTGTACGATTTCATTCTTAAATCATAAATTTACATTACGTTATCAGCCGGAAGACGTCCACTGCTGAACATAGGCCTCCCCCTTAGACCGCCACACCGACCGACAATGTGCCACTTGCATCCACCGGTTGCCCGCGACTTTCACAATGTCGTCGGTCCACCTAGTGGGAGGCCTGCCTACGCTCCGTCTTCCAGTTCAAAAAATCATAAATTCATCAGTTCATAAATTTTACTTGGGGTAATAGTACTTTATGACGTGGGAACGGGCGTACCCAGACGCAAGAGAGACAAACAGAAATTTTACGCTGTTCTTATCGAGGATTGTCATTCCTGGTTGTCTTTTGTTTCCGAGTTAGTGCCTGGTCTATAAAGGCACGAGCAAAGCGAGTGCGGACTCTTATTTTCAAGGCGATTAAAATTATCTCAGATGCAAGACGAGTTCAGAATGGTTGGCGAATGAAGCGAGCGCGACGACTTCAGGTGTTTATAAATAAGGGCGAGTGTTTTTTTTTTTTTTTTTTAATACGACATCTAAGCGAGGCGAAGTTTACTAATTGAAATTCTAGAAGACAAGTCAGATCCACGGGCAGGGCAGCTAATCCTTCTGATAGGTAAGTCTCAAATAGGGCACAGGTTAAATATTTGATACTGGCAGGCATTATCGCAACGCGCCCCAATACTTATGTAAAACGTAGAACAAACAATAAACGAATTAAAGTTACACAGTTGTTAAGTGGCCAGAATATATTATCACCCAAATGGGATAATTTAGGGTTTGAATGAATCTAATTGGTACTAAGTGTACCAGTATACGGTTTAAGAATTAAGGCCTCGCTACATGGCCTGACCTGACATCGTTTGAAAGAGATGGCTATATATTAGTTTCTGGGGGAGCGAAAGGGAAAAGCTATAACCTTATTGGTTTGTTTCTTTTGCTCCCGTGAAATTCAAATCTAGCTGACCCTTTCACACGATGTCAGGTCAGGCCATGTATAGACACCCTTAAAAATAATATGATCTAAGATTGAAACAAGCTACTTTTATATTATATTTCAAACAAGGCGTTTATTGCTTTAAGTAGATGCGCTATTAGTGAATCTCAAAGGCGGTTGTACATTTTATTGTTGTAAATAGTTATTTAATTTGTTAATGAGAACGATAACGACTGATAGCGACTTTGAGTCGTAGGCCGTTAAATTATAAAACCGTTAAGGGGGCGTAGCCTTGGTTATCGCTGTCTCGTTCGCACTAAAACAAAAAACGTCTTATCAATGACTAGAATATCATTGCGAATCTTTTATAACAATTTTCATGTTATTATTTATTATTTTGGCTAAGGAAAAGACAAAAACAAACAAACCAAATGTTTTTCCTTTCTAATTCGCCTAAAAGATAATAACATCAAAATTGTTATAAAACATTGGCAATGGTTATTCTAAAGTAAGATAAGATATATTTTTTTTAATTTCTTCTTTTATTTTTATATTTAAAAATTTTGATATAGTGCGAATGAGACAGCGAGATCCAGGGTTTTCCTGCGTCATTTTGCGGCCTACACTGCCGTTTGAAGAAGGTCGCTCCATTCCTGTGCAAAGCCGGAAGCGCGCGTTGTTCGAATTTGTTAAGGTTATATAATCTTACTAATTTCAATTGTAAGTCGGATAATGGTGTAGCCTTAAAGAAAAACACAAGCCATTTAAGAGGATAGTCCTTCCGCGAGGTTTTTGCGCATTCGATATTTGAAATTGTATAGCTGTCGCTCTGTTTCTCGTGCGTGCGATAGAGAGAGTTAGTGAATTTTCCTAACTTTTTGATGAAATTAGCGTTTCGGGGGTAGTCTGTTATCACCCCCTAAATCTTAACAAAATCTTTTGTTTTCTGTGTCAATGGCTCGGAGAAACCATAATCTATGCCGCTATGTTTTGTTTTTTCAAAAAATGTTTATGGTATTCTAATATTAAATAATTTTCTTCGTTGCTTCGACGCAAAAAAAAAAACACTATAGGTGCCTATAGCAACGAAGATATTTAGAAATTTAAAAAAAAACAAGCATATTTCTTATAAATAATAACTTATAAAAAAACATCGAAATCGGATAACTTAAGGGGTGGGTATCAGACTACGCTTTTTGTATGGACAAGATGGCGGATTCTTAGTCGTCAAGTGAAAACAATGTTATGAATAGCATACTAAAACTGTCTATCTAAAATAAATAGATGAAGTAACATAGATAACCATTTTACCTATCACATTTACATTTTCTTGAGATCTTTTCAAAATAATAATATCAAGGCTGTGACATACATAATAAATACTTACAGGTTCATAATAAAACTATAGATACATCTATGTATTTTAGCTAGATACAGAGTCGTAACAAAAACAATAATAGTACCTCAAAATAACTTTACTTAATCTTTCGATAATAAATGGGAAATGTATTTAACTGGACATCAGAAATACTTGACGCGCATCAAATGTTTTCATCAATCGTGCAGATCAGAAACACATAGAGCAGATTGGAAAGATACTGCCAAAGAAAAGCAGCGGGCTTATCCCGTAACTCAGAAAGCGATAGCGAGAGTTGCGCAAGCGGGACTGCGCATAGTGTGACTAAGTTGGTACGAGCGAGATGGCATGCTCTGGCAATCAGAATCAAGAACGTTTCAATGTTAGATAGCCCCGCAGATTTTGGCCTACTTGTTAGATTTCTACTTCTTTTTAGGGTTCCGTACTTCAAAAGGAAAAAGGGAACCTTATTTGGTAAGCAGTTAGCATTTTTGGTGGGACGTTTCGTGTTTTGGTGTCCGGTTAGATACCATATAGAATAAATCTGTTTTATTAGGCTTATAGCTGATGTCAGAGCTTTAAATAATTTATTTTAAGTCAATTTGCATTGATAAATTGAAAAGATAGTTAAATTAGAAAATATTCATTAAATTGTGATGAATTTTTGATATGGCGATACTGAATTTTATTAGATAGAAGTGTTAGTATTTTTTTTCCATATGCAGTAGCACAATATTCTAGCTGTATCCTAAATATCCTGACACATAACGCATAAAAATGATTTATTTCGCACAAATTCAATAGAATTGTTAACATACATTATTTAGTCGTAAGTTTTATTTGTTTTATTATTAAAGTATACTTATTTCCTATATACAGGGTTAAAAGGAAAGAGTATGCTAAGCCAAAATGGGCTCATAGTACTGATCATTATGAACAACTTTTTCTATGGGACCAACCCTGAAAACGAGAAAAAAATATCAGCTGTGCCATAGAAAAATGACAATGACACTCGACAAAATGTATGGAACAGCTGATATTTTTTTCTCGATTTCAGAGTTGGTCCCATAGTAAAAGTTATTCATAATTATGAGTACTATGAGCCCCTTTCGGCTTAGCATACCCTTTCCTTATAACCCTGTATATATATTAAATAAATACTAGCCCGTCCATATGATTTCTTTTTTCTTGTTTTGTAAACTTTCATAAATTAGATATTGTTTTGAAAAAATAATTATGCACCAAGTGCTTTTCTAGCTTGATTATTTACTATATCTTTCAAAAATACAATAATATAAATAAAATACCCATAAATTTAAATCGGTTTTGAGCTTAACTAGCTTGTAGTATTAGCAAGCTTTATAAAAACAATAATTACAAAAAGCTTTCTAAAAATAACTAGGGATACCTTAACAGGTAGATTTTAAACCCCAATGGCGTTGATTATGTAGTACCTGCCTAGCATACCCTAGCTGGCAGCATTAAATGTATGTGCATCTCTTTTCATTTCATTATTTGAGAAAAGGATGGCAACAATTTGAGAGCAGTCATATTTAGAAAGGGGTACAACAAAATCGACGCCAATAAATTTTCGATTTAGCAAGGACCAACTAATGTCGATTATTTAAAAATGTAATCTGAATTTTCTAAACCTTGACCAAGTCCTTTTGAATTCATTTGTATTGTAGTTTTTCGAAATCTATATTGAATTATATTAGTACCTAGTAGTTTAGGAGCTGTGACACCAAGCCTTTATATCACCTTGCTTTAAAGCATAACTCAACACTGTTTGCTTTGAATCCTTTGATGTTTCAACCTTCACTAATACATTTTTAAATTCGGAACAACAAAATATTGTTCAACTAATAGAATAGAAATAATTCTGAAACTGTTCACTAAATTAATGTACATAATAAATATGAAAATGGATGCAATAATTTTATCATAATTCTATAGTTATATCTCGAGGTTGTTAGCGTTTAATTTTAAAAAGGAAATATTTAACTGCACATCAGAGAGACTTAACGCGCATCAAAATGTCTCCAATAAAACTAAGTTTGCAGATAAACATCAGAGACATCAGAGAGATTGCAGGTTAGGTGGCTGAAGCGACGCGAAGCACAGCTCCCAGCCTTTGCGTTTTAGTCAAGTATTTTTTTTAATTATTTGTACTTAATACACTCTTACTTCTACCACGATTATTTTGGTGGGCAGTTAATAATTTTGTTCAATAAAGATGGTCTTTTTGATGTGTTTTTAATTAGTATCCATTTTAAAACTATCGTATGGTTTGTAATTATGTATGATGTATGTAAAATGTAGCTAGTGAAATTGCAATATTGAGAGCATTTGTTGGGCAATGCTCCAATATGTAAAAATAATTAAATTGTATGATATGTAAATAAAAACTAAGTGAGTCCTGCGAAATATGATTTTCTTCCGAGGTACAAAATATAAATTAACCATGTTGAAAACTATGATTAAACGAAAATATAGAAAAGTGCCTTTTTTATTGATTTACTATTCCTTTTCATCCCATCTATTCGAAAAGGAGGACTTGGTTCGCCTTTAAGTGCACCCATATGTGGTGTTTTCTATATGAAACTTAAAGGGGGCAGTAATGAGTCTTTAATCTTTTTTATAACGCCGCAAATGTCTTTGCCGCGCACTTTTTAAATTTGGAACACCCAAAGGTGTTTTCTATAAGAAACTTTTAGGGGGCAGTAATGAGTTTTTAATCCTCTTTATAAGTGCGCCGCAATTATCTTTGCCGCGCACTTTTTAAATTTGGAACAAGATATCAAGCTGTATAGGAAAGTAAAGGACATTGTTCTCGTCGTACTTCTGCCACCCTTGCTTTGGCATATTCTGGAGCGGACTTAACTGTTCACAAGCGACATGGAGGATGGAAATCGAGTGCTGTATCAATCCTATTATTAGATACTATTTAATTTCAATTTAGTTGTTACTCTATTTTTTATTAAATAATAATATTACAATAAAATATGAGGCGTCTTTTATTTTCTCATAGTGGGTGATGAAAAGTAGAATGTATCACTCGGGCGCAAAATATTTTTTTGCTCAGACGACGTACATTGAATCCCTCGCTACGTTCAGGATTCTACTAAAGAATTCAAAAAAGCGCCCTCGCCGTAAAAATATTATTTTGAAAAGAAAGAAAGAATTGAATCTGGCTTCAACAGTTGTGCTTGTGTAGTTGTAATTAGAAGCAAGTACAAACACTAATCAACATTACTGCATATTGAATAAGCATTATGAAAATACCTTGTCTCATTTGCGCGTATGACCCTGATGGACGAAGTAAGGATCAAATTTATGATTAGATATAATTTCCTATTGCAAAAAACAATAATTTTTTTGACGCGTATATAAGTCCGTGTTTGATCACCAACTCGCCTGATGGAAAGCGATGTGGTCGAAGAAAAAGCGTGCGGACTTAGATGACACCTAATAACGGCCTAATGTGAAAAAAAACTATTCTATTCATTAGTTATGTAGATTTGAGCCAGAGTGACCAGCGCGCGCTAAAGCCATCACTTTTCATCTGCGCGCGAAAGTATATAGCGTGAATCATTTTTTTTTAAACTTTGGCCTTGAAAAGCTCTACATCATTTCTCTCATAGGAAAGAAAGAAACTAAACCTAAAATATTGTTTGTATCTGGATAAATAAGTGCATGTGTGTTATATGATTTCAGGGAACAGGATCAAAGTCTTTGCTTAGACTTAAGACTTGTGCTTTTTTAACAAAAACATTCAAGGAGATTGAAAAACTTATAATTTGCAAGAAGGCTATATTATTATTACTCCAACATCAATCAACTAGAATCTCTAGAAATAAAATAACAAGGATTGTACTAGCATATCTACTTCGTTGAGACTCTGGTACGGCGGTTCCAGTGGAAATTCAATCCGTAATTCTTCGGCTTGTACTGCTTCTCGATTTTAGGGACATCTACGTACCAAATCCATCCGTTTTTCTCACAGTGTTCTATAGCTTCATCGGGAGATGAGAACTGGACTTTCATGTTGGAGAGTGGGTCTCCAGTGGACGTCCAGCCCATAAGTGGGTTTTCCCAACGTTGACGGTTGTCAAACTCCATTTCCCAGTGGTGGATGTTATTGGTGCCGCTTTGCATTGCGTTCTTTGGGGGCTGGTAGATGCGTACGCGACGTGTCTTGATATGCTCCTCTGGTACACCACTTATAGGGGTTAGGTCAACCTGTAATTTATAAATTGGGATAATTTACCATAGTTCATCTGGACATAAATAATATAATCAGTTGAAGGAAGCTTTACTCTGCGACAGCTATACCATTTTAAATAGTCCCTCTGCGAGGTTTTGGCGCCTTCGCTATTTGAAATTGTATAGCTGTCGCTCTGTTTCTCGTGCGATGGATCGATACGAGAGAGTTAGTTAATTCTCCTAACTTTTTGATGAAATTTGCATTTCAGGGGTAGTCTGTTATGACCCCCTAAATCTCAACAAAGTTTTTATCTATTCTTAAGGATTATATTCATATTATACTATCAGCGCTCGCAGTTTCAACCGCTATTATTTAGAAACTGAAACTTTTCTAGGATAAATATAGCCTATGTGTTATCCAGAGTAAAAAATACCTCATGGCGTACATTTGTAGCTTATATTTAATGTCTATTCTATCAAATTGGACACTACTGTTGGATTTAGTCACAATTACCTTAGTTGGGACTTGAATGGCTTCCACGGATTCCTCACATGGTGCGAACACAGTTTCATTATCAATTTTAGGCGCCTCTTTAATACATGTGGGATCCTGATGTGTGACATAGCATCTGGGGAGAGGCCTGTAAATAGAGAATAATTTCTTTTTATATTTTTTACGCCTATATTATGTCCATATAAATTCAAATTCACACACAATGTGTATGCTAAAATTCCTTATTACAACAACTATATAATTGTAACTTTGCGACACCCTTGCATGTAGGGACCATGTATACATATTAGTAAGCATATAAAATGCAGTATAAACTAGTTACTTACTTGGTGCAATATAATACTGAATACTGAGTCAATAAGGAGCCAAAGTCTACATAATAATTATGATACACCGTGTAAAGTTCGGTACGTGTACGTATAATGGTGCTGCACTAAAGCTGTTATCGCTATAAAGCTGAAATCGCTGTTATTTTACATGGGATAAACCAGAAGTTTGCCAGGAGTCAACATTTTTTGAGAAGTGTCGTGAAGAAATTACTGCTTTGCCCAAACTGACTGTATTCTATTGATAAAAAAATATACTTACTTGGGTATCTGCGTCCTAGCTAGAGCCGCCGAACGGCTAATTAATTTTAACATAGTTAGATTTACGTAACAATATGTATGTGCATGAAATTGAAAATAAAAATCGCTTTCCTCCGCCAAATCTCCAAGCGTAAAAATCAATGTTTTGACTTTGACTGTTTCGACGTACGTAACAGATGTCAAATTGACAGTTTTGTTTTTTTTTTTATCTTGTGTTTTATCTTCTCACGTTGTGTATTTAGCCAGCGTGTTAACCAAACGTCAAATATCACTGTCGTCAAGTGTCATGTCATCCTTCAGATGACAGCTGGCTGGATGGTTTTCGGCTTCGATTACAAAATACGGATTTTTATTCTTGTTTGCTAAAAATAGCGAAAATACTGTAATTTCATGCGTAAATTAAGTTGATAATCACTTTCTACCAGTTCGATTAAGTACATGTGCAATAAAATTATTTACTTGACGTAAAATATGATGTTTTCTTGTGTGGCCTTCAAGGAACGACTTTCTACAGCTGTTTTTATGTAAAGGTAATAATTTATATCTTTAATTTACGTTATCAGCCGGCTAACCGGTTAGAAAATACATTCGATGTCGTTATGTACGAATGTGCACATCGTAATATACTTATTACATTCGTTTTCATTAGATCAGTTATGAACAAATAAGAAAAAAATATTTTGAAGATGCGTCTGTGATAAGCATTATTTGATAAATAAGGTAAACACCTTATTTTAACCTTTTTTAACTAGCCCAAAATGTTCAAGATAATGCAAACCAGAATATGTTGATGAGTGACTGAACATTGCACTATTTTGTAACAATAATTCAATCCTTAATACACAATATTACACAACTCTTAGATAACAAGACTCACAAACACATTCCGAGCTGCATTTTCTATGTTCTATAAATATTGGGCTAAATTCATGCACGCAATTTTGCAACTTTGCCAAAGATTTTCTAATGTCAATGGTCAATGCAGTACACTGACATATATTAAGGTACTGGGCCCAAATGTACCCCAACAACAAAATACGTAAAACCTATAAGTAATAGTGTCACAATCTCCAAGGAAAAAGGTCTTAATAAGGTCTCCAGGTCTTAATTGACATTAGTTTCACATAGATCATGCAACATACAATACTATTTATTTAATGGTACATACATACCTAAACAACTAAATGCATTGAATCTCATTTCATAGTGAACGAAATGAAAGAGACAGTGCATGCACTCAGATTCATTTGCTAGGGCTGTTGGTGCATGGCATAGGCAGTGTGGTGTTACCACCTTACTTTTTGAAAAGGCGAGGCTGTATACGAAGCTAAAAAGGGCTAGATTTGCTATGTAGATGTCAAAAAAGGGCTAAAACATAAATAATATTCATTCATTAATCTAAACAATAAGAAGCGTAGACTGAGATAACAAAAGTAGCTCAAGAATACTGTCGCTAGTACCTATGTAAAAATACTTACATTCTGCATTAGCCTTTACTTACATTCATATTTTCTAAAATAAAACCATACCCATTTGCTAGCTTTAGGTATTATTCTGAGAGATAGACGTTGGTCCGTTACCGTGACCGCATGTGAGACAAAACATCATATATATCAACCAATCACGATTACCATTACCAATTTCAACCAATCAGGATGCAGTAATAATCCTGTTTCCATTCTATGAAGAGCCGGAATGGGCTAGATTGCACCTTTCCCTTTTTTTTAAAGGGCTATTGTGGTAACACTGGGCAGTCATGGCATTAAAATGTCATCGACCCACTCCAGGGCATTATGTAAGTAAAAGTGCAACTAAGATTTCATTATTTGTTTCAGACTGCCACCAAAATCGTCATGTCTTGCTAAAAACTCACAGTGTAGCTCCTTCGGGGGCTACCTTAGAGCTGGGCTCTGTTTTGTACCTGTCTTACTATTAAGTCATTGAGTTGAAGTACACATATCACCATAGTGTTTATATTTCTTATTGGATTATAAAAAATTGTTGTAAAAAAGCAAGTGAGAGAGATAGAGAACACTTACAGACAATAACAGCTTGCGTCTTCAAGTTAAGGATTGTTATAGACAACTTTGCAATAATATATTTGTGTGAAAAACCACCTGAACAGCTTAATTATTTGTCTGGAAATTATTTAAATAACATTATAGACATAACAGAATTTATTCTACAAAATTGCAAAACAACATTTATAATTAGATGAAGATCGCCTTATAAACGGAGATAAAAAGATTTACAATCCTTGACAATTAAACTGCCTCACAAAAGGTCTTATTAAGATATCCTACAACATCAACAATCAACTCGTAATTGCCTTAAAGGAGGTTGTAATAAGGTTTAAGGTCTAAAATCCTGGTGCTCTTTACACAATGAGTAAAAATAAAGCAGAAGTGGACTGCACTGGTCGGTGCAGATCTCGGAGACATGGTCAGGCTATCACCAGTGCTATTACCAAGAGGTCAATTGGAGACAAGGCTCTTGCAGCATTTATCAAAGGAACATGTGCGAATTTCATCAAGGCATTTGATTTTGAGGTAAGATACATGTTTCACAAAATATATGATGAATGATTTAGAATCCTTACCACACCTTTATGGATCCCATCCATCCGTCCATCATCGATCTATTACCTTAAGTTTTTTTTTTAAAATCAATGTGAATAAATAAGAGTAAATATTATAGATTAGCTCGAAACGCATCACTTGAATAGCTGATGTGGAAGACAAGTTCAGGAGCAGGCGAACAGGATGACGCAGCGCAGGCAGGCCTCCCACTAGGTGGACCGACGACATTGTGAAAGTCGCCGGCAACCGGTGTAGCAGTGGACGTCTTCCAGCTGATGATGATGATTAATTTTTTTTTTTGTATTTTGACCGATTCTTGCTGCGCTGCGATCATCTCAGAACAGAATCTAGGGGTGATCCGTTGTTTAGGATCACAGATCACATCTTAGATTCTGCATTCTCAGAACAGAATCTAGGGGTGATCCGTTGTTTAGGATCACAGATCACATCTTAGATTCTGCATTCATCTTGCTGCGCTGCGATCATCTCAGAACAGAATCTAGGGGTGATCCGTTGTTTAGGATCACAGATCACATCTTAGATTCTGCATTCAGGATGTTCGAAGCGCAATCAGTCTAAATACACTTATAAGAAATGACTCTGATTGGTGGATTGGTAGGCGCGAGTAGGCGTAACCTTGAGATAGCTAATGAGAACGCTTGGTCGCACTCCCCGCGACCCGCGCCTTCCTCAAATTTTGGTGATTTTTTGTAGGAACAATGAATCTCGTAATGCGGTATCTAGTGTGATCTGCGTTTTGAATTAACCTGGCTCAGGGCCGCTTCATCATCTGGCATCTGACATTGGCCATAAAACTGCTTGACTGCTAGTAGTTGCGTAATGTCCCTTTCCAGGGTCGCACGGCTCTCCACATGGCGGCGTCGCGCGGCCGAGTAGACCTGATGGAGTGGTTGGTCCGCCACTCGTCTGAAGCCTTCGTCAACGCTAGAGATAGGGAATCGGGCTCCACATCTCTACATCGCAGCGTGTTTTACGGCCAGATTCACGCTGCAGTCGCTCTTATGAAAATCGGTAAGAAATAATATTATTACAAGAAATACAAAATACCCGACTGCATCCTACAGCCTAGTATCTGCGCCCCGCGGTTTCACCCGCGTAAAAATCCGTCAGGAACTGTACTTTTTCTCGGAATAAAAGTAGCCTAGTGACATCTTACGTCCTTATCATCATTACTACAATCGGGTTACCCCTTTTTCTATGGACGGACTTTTCTTTTTCTATGCACTCTTGTATAATTTATCTATGCTATCGGCTTCGCGCAGCTTCTCCATGTTTTTATATTTTTTAGAAAATGAGAAAAAACATGGTTTATTAAGAAAAAAAACTTATCCATCTCATTTGAGCTATTACATTTTTTCCAGGCGTTAACACCGATATAGTCGACAAAGACGACTACAAAGCGATCGAGCACGCCCTACTTGATCGCGCATACATGTACAAGCACGACAGCACACAGCCGTGCGACGCATATGTGTGGGGCACCAACACTAACTACACGCTGGGTACCGGCTCCAACCAGCCTAGACATACCCCGGACTCGCTGGCCGCATTCAGTCGAGCCAATATTAGCGTTAAGCAGGTAGGAATAGTGACTTCCCGGTTCTACTCTCAATTGTCTTAATGGGTGCAATGTTGCCGTCTGCAAAAACCGCTTTTTTTTTTTTATGACGAAGCTTATCGTCTCTAACGCCTCTACAGCTATAACCGGACTTTTCAAAAACCGCGCTGTGTTGCGCTCTTTCGAGATTCGCTGGCATGTAGAGCTGTACTCTTAGTACGAGTTTTGATAGTTTTCGAATGCGTTATTTCGTTTCGTATACATTTTAGTACAGCGCCATAGGTGGAAACGGAAGTAATTAAAAACGGCGGTATGGGTCGAATTCGAAAACGATAAAAGTTTTCGAGTAGTTTTCTGTACTTTGGAACACTTTTGGCAGTACGAGCTCACACGTTGACAAGTTACGCGTACTTTAACTTTTACGAAAACTTTCATCGTTTTCTAACTCACCAAAGAAATTTCAGTGAGAGCTATAGTATAGCTACAGTGGATGCACTTCACTTCACGTGGTTATTCGTGTTTGTACAACGTAATCGCCGCGTTAGATCACATATCTTTGTGTCACCCAAATATCACGAACACGCCGTCAACACTAGCAGGCGAATACCAATAAATAATATTTGAATTCTTCGAAATGTGACAATAAACCGACAAACAGCGGGTCCGTCTGTTTGTGCATTTGTTCGTGCATAGAAGGCGTATATAGACAAACATGTCCTCACATCTTGGACGAAACAATGATGATCCATGCCTCACATCGTCGTTTCAAATGTTTGATTATTTTTGGCCTTAGATTAATATAATCTTAGTTTTTAGAATGAAAAGAGAATTGATTAAAAAGTTTATCACAATTGCGATCCAAAAGGTACTTGTACATTGTCACTGTCATTTAAAAATAATTGACAACGTCAAACAGACGTCACCTTTTTTGCTCAATTTTCGCCAGTCTTGTATAATCGTAAATCCTCCGAATTAAATTAAACACTATAACAAAATGCACACCGTGGGCTTACCTCGCACCTGCCTCGGTTTCACCAACTTTGTATTCTTCACTATTGGCCTGGTGGGTGCCGCAATATGCTTATGGTGTGCTATAAACACAGAATTCTTCAAAAACGTGAACTTCACAGTCACCAAAAGCCCGCACGTGGCTTCTATCGCGGACCTTGTCAACTTGAGAATAGTTCTAACGCCATTAACCTCCGTCTTGATTCCTGTAGCGGCAATCACGATGATCACGTCGTGCTGCGGGATTTTCGGAGCGGGATGCAAGTGGAAATGTGCCCTTAAGTCTTATATTTTTCTCGTCAGCGTTATATCTTCCGTTGCTTTCTGGCTATTTTTCATAACAGGCGTTTATAACATTTATACGAATAACGCGAAGACGAAAGGGTATCTCCAGGAGTCTATAAAGAATTACTACGGGAGGGAGAAGGATCTAATCTCGTATGTTTGGAATTATGTTATGATGAATCATAAATGCTGCGGCGTTATCGGTTACTGGGACTTTGCTGAGTCGAATTGGAGGAAAGCTAACGTGGATAAATTATATCCAGTGCAATGTTGCGTTCTGTCTAATGTCACTGCTTTGATTCCTGTTTCGGAAAATTGTACGAGAAGCTTGGATCGATCTACTAAGTTTTATATAGAAGTCGGCTGTATGTCCGCGTTAAGAGAGTCTATAATTAGAAACAAAGGCATGTTGATATTTTTCATTGTCTTGATTATGTTCACGTACGCATTCCTTGCCTTCTTCACGTACTGTTTAATACGAGGCGAGCCGTTAGTAAGCACCATTACAGGAGCGTTCGATTTTATGCCTTCAGCCCCGGAGTTAAAAACAATAACTCCGTCTCACACTTCGCTGGAAAACATGATGTTTGTGGAAGAGCCTCCTAAGAAAGTCGTGAGGGTAGTTTCTGCAGCGAATCCGTTCCAATCTTACAAGTTTACGCCGAACTCTTTCGATAATCGTGCCCAGTCGTTGCCGCACAGTCATAGATCGCAAATCAGTAATAAACAAATGTAGCTTTTTGTCAATTTGTGTTTACTTGCTTGGTAAGGTCTACGAGTGTTATGTTACTCGAGTGTTTTTTTTATGTTACTCGGTGACGAGACGAGCAAGTCGCTCACCTGATGTTAAGCATTACGCTTACCCATAACAGTTCAGTGCCACCCAGAATTTTGAACTTCAACAGTTCAAAACTATGCGCGGCAATGCACTGCGCTCGTCACATTGAGATGTTAGATGTTAAATCTCCAGTAATTACGCTGGAAACATTGCCCTTCAATCCGGAACACAGTAATGCTTGCACACTACTGCTTGGCGGTTGAATAACTGGCAAAGGTGTGGTACTTCCCCAGGCGGACTCTGCAAGAGAGCCCTACCACTACACCACCACTAATATAATAGGTATAATGTGACTTAAACCCCCAAATACTGAAACGCTTGTTAACTTTGACAACAGATTAATTCTAATGCTGCCTTTGTCTGGCACTTAGCAAATGAAAAAGGCAGCAACAGACTTAATCTGTCGTCAAAGTTAACAAACGTTTCAGTATTCGGGGGAAAGCATACCATTTGCTATTGTATTTTTTTTAATGATGAAAGTTTTTCTGTAGTTCGCACAAATTTTCGCCAAAAATAATAATAATAATAATAATTTATGCTCGTATTCGTGTATCATATCTTTTCTTCACCGCCATACTGTGACATATAGAGGGTTATAAGGAAAGGGTATGCTAAGCCGAAAGTGGCTTATAGTACTTATCATTATAAACAACTGTTACTATGGGACCAACCCTGAAATCTAGAAATCAGTTGTTCCATAGAAAAATGTCAATGTCATTCGACAAAATGTATGGCACAGCTGATATTTTTTTCTCGATTTCAGGGTTGGTCCCATAGTAAAAGTTGTTCACTATGAGTACTATGAGCCCCTTCCGGCTTAGCATACCCTTTTCTTATAACCCTGTATAAATAAGACTCGAATCGTTTCTGCAATGGGAAGGGTTTTTGAGTGTTTATACTAAAAAAATATTACACCAAATCGGTGTAATGAAACAAAATAATAACTTAAAAATCTACAGTTATCCGAATCGGATAACTAGATTTTAAAGTTATTATTTTGTTTCAATTGCAATCAATTTGGTGTAATAACTTTGCGTTGGCCTTGGTGTCGCAATTGCAATCGTTAACAATATCCGTCAAAGTTGACGGAATCTTTGAGCAATATCTGTCGCAGTTGCAGGATATTGTTTAAGGTGCATCATTTCACTCATCGGGCGAAATTCAAATTTTCTTGCGTTTTTTGTCAATTACAGCTTAATTACTCATCGTGGATTTATTGAAACCCATTTTGCGCCAATAAATAAGTCGTTTTAAGAAATTAAGGGTAAAATGATTACCTTAACATTGGTTTAGCTACAAATTTCAATAAGCTGATTTTCATCTTGGTTTTTGGTTTAGTGGGAAATGCACATATACTAGCTTTCAAATTGAATTTTTGGTTGGTGTAATTTCTTGAAACAATATATTTATTATCGCAAAATTAGTTTTCATGAACCTACGATGAGTAATTAAGCTGTAATTGACAAAAAACGCAAAAAAAATTGAATTTCGCGCGCTGAGTGAAACGTTGCACCTTAAATATTGCCACGCCATCTATTTTTTATTAAAGTAACGGACATGAAGTGTCAAAAAGGAAAACGGCTCATTACTCTGCGTTTGGCTCGTCCACCTCCGGCAAACTACAGTTGCCGGCTACGGCTGGCGAAAGCACTTCCTTAAACGTTATCTTTCGCGATTTGGGGATAATTTCGCTGCACCATTTCACTACTTCTTTTTGCACCAATATTAAATACTTCGATGACGGCAAAGGCGTACCACGACGGTCGCGACTCCTAGACAACCGAGTGATTGGCTGGACGAGTGGCGTAGCCCACGTCCAGTAATTCAATCGCTCGTTTACCGTTCCAGGTGTGTTTGGGCAAGTTCCACAGCGTTTGGCTGTGCTCCGGCACGGACAGTGACGTGGTGTGGTGTAGCGGGCAGCTGGCCCGCGCGGGCGCCCCGCACAGCACGGCGCTACGTCCGGCGCCGCTGAGGCTCGGCGAGCCGTGCGCCGCTCTAGCCATCACTCTGAACTCCACTGTACTGCTGTTGGAAAGAGGCCTGGTGAGTTAATCATCATCGTCAGCCAGAAGACGTTCACTGCTGAACTAAGGTCTTCCCCTTAGAGCGCGTGAGTGAGGTATTCAAAATCAAACAATCTAAAAATATTTATTTACCAAAATTAACTTATCATACATATTAAAGATCACACTAGATACCGCATTACGAGATTCGTTGTTCCTATAAAAAGTCACCAAAGTTTGAGGCGCGGCGCGGGTCGCGGGGAGTGCGACCGAGCGTTCTCATTGGCTATCTCAAGGTTACGCCTACTCGCGCTTAACAATCGACCAATCAGACTAATTTCTTATAACTATGACTAATTAAGTGTATTTAGACTGATGCGTGATGCGCTTCGAGCGTCTTGAATGCAGAATCTAGTCTGATCTGTGATACATATGCATTCCTTGAGGAACTCAAACTCGGCTAAGCCTGTATCTTGAGGCCTGTTGGGGATTTACCAACAGGATATTTAGCGCACGCTTACAATTTAAAAACATTAAAAATATAGAGAAAATAAAAAATCAAAAGAGAAATAGAAGAAAATAAACTCAAATTACAGCCATTAATGTTGTCCATTCCAGTCCAAGACCTTGAAAACATGCGCCAATACCTTCGTGAACAGTTTCGGAGAAATAACGTCTCCCTGGGTCACGCCTATGTGCAATTGTATTGGTTTCGTTCTTTTGTCCTGCAGTCGGATTGACATGGTGGCGTTTCCATACAAACATTCAGCACTTCGATATACCAATAGACATTGCTGATATGACATTGCTGAAGGGACTGCAATACCGCCAATGTGTTAATAGAATCGAAGGCTTTGTTTTAGGTATGGACATGTATGTTCTGAATAAAATATTGCGGAAACTTTGCACATGACATTATAATAATTTAAAAAAACCGACTTACACAAAATACTCTGAAAAAAAAGCACTATCGAACTGTTTTTGGCGCCACCCGTGATATATATATATATGTGATATGAAGCCGCTATAATAATTAATATTTAATTAATTTCATATGAAAACTGTGTATTTGACGTTACCAAGTGTTGTGCAAACCCAGGGTCCGAATAAATGAATTGAATTGAATATACTAAACGTATCATTGAGGAGTTCCGGTGGCCATCTTTAGTCTAATTCATCAGTTCCACTTCACCAAATGTTACTTTCTGAATGTAAACATTGACTTGTTGATGAAAATATCAAAATGGTTATATGTATGCCTGTAATATTTTTTTTTTTTTTTTTTTTAAAGAATCTTTACTTAATTTGCATCGGGTCCCAAACTAGGCAGAGCCTGTGTCTTGGGCCAGTTGCCAGAACCTGTCTTCGCTGGGGTTTGTACACATTAACTAATCTGGTTTGTTCTGGTTTAGTTTGATTTGCCAAGTATTGATAAAACTAAGTTTACCTAACATATAATGCATGCAAAAATAAATATGAATAAATCAATATAAAATATAATATTTGAGGACTTCCCTCAGTTCCTCATGGATCCCAATATCAAAGCTGGTATTTTTTTTTTTTAAATGGGACCATTCTGGTAGTCTGTCCTTACAAAAATATAAATATTTTTCAAAATCGTTTATAAAAAACGAAGTTCTGAAGTAACAAACGTTAAAAAAATGACTTGAGAACCTCCTTCATTATTTTCTGGAAGTTACTTTATAAAAGATAATGGTCTCGTTAAAATTTATAGTTTAAAATTACAGGTACTCCAATACACTCTGAACAGTATAGACAACGTCAGCCAATCGTCCACAAAAACTCCCACGTCGATCCGGCTGCCATCTATCAAGCCTCTAATGAAACTTTCCCACCCCCTCGGGGTGCGGGCGGGGCGGGCTCACGCCGTTGTATGGAATAGGAACGCTGTATACACGTGGGGCACCAACGTGGGACAATTGGGGCACTCGCAAGAGGACAAAGTCGTCGCGACGCCTAAACGGGTGAGAGTTGTACTCTAAAGTATTTTTAGTATCTAATAGTATTGTGAAAGTACCGATAGCTTTACTGAAACTCACCCTAAAGCACCAAATCACTATATAGTTTTTGTAGTGCTTTTATCGACTATCGATAATTTTACAATTAAAACTAACGATAGTCGAAAAAATACCAACATATACTTTAGAGTGCCGATCATATCATCATCATCAGCCAGAAGACGTCCACTGCAATGGCCTCCCTCTTGATCATATCATACTCTTACTCAAAACTCCAAAACATTGATGCATTCCGACACCTACATTTGAAAAAAATTTCATCACAGAAGTTCAATTAACTGGACTACTGGGATTTTCTTTCCATAGTTCATTAACTGGACTAATGAAATTGTTCTTCATAGAAGTTCAATTAACTGGACTACTGGGATTTTTCCCAGAGGTTCCACTAATTATATAGACTACTGGGATTTTTCTTTTTAGAGGTACTATCACATGGACTAATGGGTTTTTTCTTTCCAGTAATTCCATTTACTGGGCTACTGGGATTTTTCTTCCCTGAGTTTCCATTAACTGGACTGACTTCTTCCGGCACGTCACATACACTGATTCTCGGCATTTTCACTTCACTCACTTTGAATTTGTAGTCAAACTTTACGTAGTGCTCAAGTGGTCAAAGATAGTAACAGCTAACTTGCAATATCTGCAGGTTGCGATATCGATGAACAACAAGGAAGAAGCGGGCATACAACTAGTGGAGGCTTGTGATGCAGCCACGGTCATCTCCACGAGCCGCGGAGACGTCTACTTACTGCACAAGTACATCTGCAAAAAGATCGCTATCAAGTTAGTACAACTGCAAAAATATCGCTATCAGAAACAGCGCCATCTAGCCCCAAACTAAGCAAACTTTGTAATATGGGAACCAGGAAATGATAGAATACATAAATACTTTTTTTGTAAATACATACATGGCGTGACGCTTATAATCAGGCGAGCGACTCGCCTCAGTTTCATTAGAAAAAAAAAACTGCAATGGATGGAAGAAGGTTGACGATGTTTTTTTTAATTCCAGACAGATAAACCTGCGTCAAGTGTGTGTGGAGTGTAAAGTGAGCGAGCAGGGCGCGTACTCGCGAGTGACCGTGCTTCTGCTCACCAACGTCGGGCAACTGTTGCTGTGGCAGGACACCACTAACAAAGTCACCCGGTGAGTTATCTCAAATGTAAATGTGTTGAGTTTTTGGCGGGAACGAGAAGAATTCATGTCGCGTCATTTTATTATTTTCCAAAGCTTGTGTTATTTCGAGTGTTATTGTGTAAAAACGGTGAATTTTCACCCGTTAAATGTTTGTGAACATCAACGAGTGTTGGTGAATGGTATAATGTCGTGAAACGTGAATTTTCATGTTGTTTCCAAAACTCCATAGAAGGCTCTAGCAAAGTTTTCACCACTTTACTGGGGCATGACTTGGACTTGACCGTGACTTGCTTTGCTCGCCTTTGACTGTGACTATGACTTATTTGATAATATATAATTCCATTTTTGAATCGCTCGTATGATATCATTTTTTTTTTTTTCTCTTTCCTCCTAAGAAGTGTAAGAAGATTTTGGCGTCGCACGTCTTATGCATTTGCCAGTTTCAAGTATACATAATATATTCTCAAGTTTTGTTAGATATCATCAAACAAGTCATAGTCACGGTCAAAGTCAAGCAAAGAAAGTCACGGTCAAGTCCAAGTCATGCCCCCAGTAAAGTGGTGAAAACTTTACTAGAGCCTTCTATGGAGTTTTGGAAACAACACGAAAATTCACGTTTCACGACATTATACCATTCACCAACACTCGTGCATGTACACGAACACTTAACGGGTAAAAATTCACCGTTTTTACACTTTAACACTCGAAATAACACAAGTTTTGGAAAATAATAAAAAGACGCGACATGATTTCTTCACGTTCCCGCTAAAAACTCATGATATCATTTGTATCATTAGAAATGACTGACTTTCGAACTAAATCCCAAACAAAAGTCGCATTTTTGAAATAATCATATCACTCGCTACCGCAACGAGTGGTTTGAACCATTCGAATTTTCTTTTTATCGATAGCAACTCTTTCATTTCGCATGATATTTTTGTGAGAAATCATACGAGCGATTTACAAATAGAGCCCCTATGCATGTGCTAAAATGTAAATATAAAATGTGCAATAATATCTATCGAAAAATCCATCTGGCAGGCGGACCGCCACATCTTTTTTTTTTCAATTTTAAATAAATATTGGTGGACGTTTTTCACACAGCGCCATCTAGCCCCAAACTAAGCAAGCTTGTACTATGGGAACCAGATAACTGAAAGAATACATAAATACTTGTTTTTTTGTATAAATACATACATAGAATTCATAGAAACAACCAGACAAAGAACAAATATCCATGTTCATCACACAAATGTTTGTCCTGGGTGGGAATCGAACCCACAACCTATAGATCAGAAGGCGGAAATCCACCCACTGAGCCACATTGCTAGTCATTTTGGCTCCACACTTAGTGTATTTAGCCAATGTAGTATTTTAAGTGGAGTATAATATTTCATAATAAAAGCGAGTATCACATTGTTCACAGATGTGTATTCGGGCTCGCTCATCAAGTCCTGCTCACGCACGTGGCTCTGACTCACGACGCCGTGTACTTTACCACGAAACACGGAGAAGCTTATACTGGTAAGGTGAATGAAGGGGGCGGCCACAGATCACACTAGATACCGCATTAGGAGATTCGTTGTTCCTACAAAAAGTCACCAAAGCTTGAGGCGGGGCGCGGGTCGCGGGGAGTGCGACCGAGCGTTCTCATTGGCTATCTCAAGGTTACGCCTACTCGCGCCTAACAATCAACCAATCAGAGTAATTTCTTATAAGTGTATTTAGACTGATGCGTGGTGCGCTTCGAGCGTCCTGAATGCAGAATCTAGGGTGTGATCTGTGGGGGCGGCAAATCAGCCATTGATGGAAGAACATGATAATGTAGCATGTAATGTATACTACATCAGCCTTTTAACATCCCACTGCTGGGATATCGGCCTACCCTAGAAGGTTGAAAAGGCCGTATTATTATTTATGATATTTCAAGTGTAGTCAAACATTTCACAATTAAACAAGTCTAACCCCCGAATACTGAAACGCTTGTTAACTTTGACAATAGATTAATTCTAATACTGCCTTAGCCTGGCACTAAGCAAATGACTAAGACAGCAATAGACTTAATCTGCCGTCAAAGCTAACAAACGTTTCAGTATTCGGGGGTAAGTCAAGTAAAGTAAGTAATGGTCAAGTCCAAGTCATGATTGGGACTTAACTAGCGTTTTCTGTGGAGCTATGGAAACAACACCAAAATTCAAGTTTTACATAATTATACCATCGCTCGTGCGCGATCAAGAACACTTAATAAATAATAAAAACACCGGTTTTACATATTAACACTCGAAATAACACAATTTTTGGAAAATAATACAATGAGGCGACATGATTTCTTCACGTTCCCGCCAAAACTCACATCGTTTGCAGGAATTGATACGATTTTTTTTACAGGTACGATATCCCGCAAAGCCCCGCCCACCACCACACCCCAGCCAATGAGGAAGGAGAAGGAAAAGGACGGCAGATCCGCGCTGGTGAAGTTCTTAGAGAAAGACGACTGTACTTCTGTCAAGATCGCTAAGATACCCAACGTACATAGAGCTGTGTCCATAACTGTCGACAACGAGGGGTTGAACTTCGCTTGTTTGCAGGTATACCCAAAGAGAACATCATCACTACATTTAAGAGACGGGAGTTCCTTAATTTTTTTAAAAAAAAGTCTATTGTATGAAACATGTACTAGAAATGAATACCGATAGAGATAGTGCGATCACTATCTCTATCGGTATTCATTTCTAGTTTCACTACTTTTAAGAGACAGGAGTTCCTTAAAGAAACATTTAAAAAAGTCGATTGCATGAAACATGTACAAGAAATGAATACCGATAGCGATAGTGATCTTTTGGCTCGACTCTATCGAGAGTCATCGATAGAGCAAGATGGCGATAGCCGCCATTATTTCTAGTACACGTTTCATACATGTTAAAGTCTATTTTTTTACTAGGCACTTGCGCCAGACTGAGTATAATTATGTTGGATGTTGTTTGAGACAAACCATAGAATCTTTCAATTCTTACCCGACTGCCCAAGAACGTTTTTGGGGTGTATTTAAGTATGTTTGTGTGTTCCTATATTACCCCCCTGTAGCCTACTACTACGATACTGTACTGTAACGATTTTGACGAGTGAGGTGTTGTTGTATTGTTTTTTTTACCTCTTCACGATCGGAGTCACATACGCATTTTGCAGTCGGGTATTTTTTTCCTACAATAATACTGGCAGCGCCCTGCGGTTTCACCCTCTATACCATAGGAATAGTATATTCTTCAGGCATAAAAAAAAAAGTAGCCTATGTATTAATTGATCGGATTTGAATGAAATTTGGTATGGAAATAGCCTTACACCTTGGATTAACACATAAACCCGGAAAAATATTCGGTTTCTGTAGAATAGCGGGTGAAACCGCTGGGCGCAGCTAGTATATATATATATTAGTGTGACTGGCTGTTCGTATGATAGAGCAAGCCGACATGCGGGCTGACGTCGGCGCCCGAGCTCTCCCCCACTGGCATGGCGAAGCACATGGAGTCCCTGAGGGAACTCTCCGCCCAGGATGATATACTGCACGACGTTGTCTTTCAGGTAAATATCTTTATTAAGGTGAAATGTTTCGCTCGAAGCGCCAAATTCAAATAAAAAAATATATCACTGACACTACAAAATGTATGTTTTTTTTCGCGCTTTCAAGATTTGTCCCATGATAAAAGTTGTTCATAATTATGAGTACCATAAGCCCTTTTCCGCATAGCATATCCTTTCCTTATAACCCTGTATAAAAATAGATACTGGTTACAAACGTTTTTTTAGAACTATTTTCATCATCATCATCAGCCACAAGAGAGCCCTTAGAGCGCCACACAGACAGACAACGTGCCACTTGCATCAACCAGTTGTCCGTGACTTTCACAATGTCGTCGGTCCACCTGGCGGAAGGCCTGCCTACGCTGCGTCTTCCAGTTGTCGCCACTCAAGAACCTTTCTTCCCCATCGGTTATCGGTTCTTCGTGTAATGTGGCCTGCCCATTGCCACTTCAGCTTGCAAACTCTGAAAGCTATGTCGGCGACTTTGGTTCTTCGGCGAATATCCTCGTTCCGGATTCTATCGCGCAAAGAAACTCCGAGCATAGCTCTCTCCATCGCCCGCTGCGTGACTCTGTGTTTCACCAAAACTATTCACATAAAAAAAAAAAAAAAAACTTTTTTTAAATGTTTGCAGGTCGGAAACAGACTATTCCCAGCACACATATTCATAATAGCATCGAGCAGCGATTTGCTCTACAAACTATACAAAGACCGCATCACTGCACCGGGACATAAACCCACTATACCTTTAGAAAACGTGCACCCTGAAGCGTTTGAACGGGTACTGAAGTTCATGTACACGGGGACGTGCGACGTGGTGGAGTTGGGCCCTTGTGGTCTGAAGATAAGGAGGGAAGATCTGATCAGTAAGAAGGACAAGGATGGAGATATAGAGTTTGATGATATTGGTATGTATCGATACTACTGTAACTGTATACTACTAGTAGTTCGCGGCGAACTGAGACCTCGCGACCCCTATATCTTCGCAACCCCTGGACAGATTCTGCTCATATTCGAACTTAAAAATTGTATTGAAATGAACTACTTGCCTACAAAATGTCATGAAGATCGGATCAACGGTTCGCAAGTTATCATCGGACAAATATACACACAAACATACAAACATACATACAAATGCCGATTTTTCCCAGTAAACTCTGAGCCTTCGCTTCGCTCGGTCAAATATTATATACTAGTAGTTCACATTACACGTCCTCAAATCTACAATTTCATAGTTTTTTTTGTCGCCGGCGATTTTTAATTGGATGGGTATTTCCCTCCCTTCGTTTGATGTTTTTGGTGGGGATGGAGAGGGGAAGCTCTGTCTCTTTCTTTCAAATCGAATGTTATTATATTAGTTGTATGGCGCACATGAACAGTGACGTCATAGTTCAATACAGGGCTAAAAAGAAAGGGTATGCTAAGCCGAAAGGGGCTCATAGAACTTTTTCTATGGGACCAAACCTGAAATTGAGGGGGGAAACAGCTGTTCCATACATTTTGTCGAGTGTCATTGGCATTTCTCCATGGAACAGCTGATTTATTTTCCCATAATAAAAGTTGTTCATAACGATGAATACTTTGAGCCTTTCGGCCGTTCGGCTTAGCATACCCCGTCCTTATAAACATGTATACTGCGCTCTGTCTAGCATACAATTAAAATAATTAAGTTTATTTTTTTATTTTTTCTGTTTTGATATATTCGCATTTATTTTTTTACTACGCCGCAAAATTCAAAACAGATGTTTCAATATACAATGGTTCACGGATCCGTGGAAGGACGTTTGCTATTTGATACAATCAGTCCTCCCACTACTTACTCTATTAAAAAAAAAAAGTTTATCGTTTCAATTCATGGACAGCTTTTTTACGAAGCAAATCAATTTGCCTATTACGCCACGAATGATAACAAATCAAATCCTTTCCCCAGAAAACCCATCGGAAATAACTGCGTTCGAAGTGTACAAGAAACAAGAGAACACTAAGAACAAGAAAGGACGTAACAAGCGCAACACTGACACTCCGCCCCGGACCCACCTGTATTGCGATCCCGTCAAGCTTGTGCAAGCTGCTGCCAAGCGGCTGCAAGTTATGGCGCTACACAAGCTATTGGACAAGTTCTAGTAAGTAATATTTTTTAATACTATCAGGTAGAGATGGAAGTGCTTTGGTTTGTTACAATTTTATGGAAATTGTCAACCGATTATTTCCCTTAAGCTTTATTGGTCCTGATAAGACTGCGGCTATATTTTTCTGAATTATAATTATTGGCCATAACATTAATTGACCGAGTGGGCGAAGCGAACGAAAGGTCTTTGTTTTAACTGGCAAAATTTGCTTTGTCCGTATGTTGGTACTCGCGTACAGGTCGTATTTTTCAACCAGTCTTGACGGAACTCGATATACAGGTTCTACAATTTTTTTGAACTTTTTAATGTCGGCGATTATTGATTGGTGGGGTATTGTCCCCAAAAAATGGGGAAGTTTGCTGCGGCACCATTTACCGGCTGATTTTGATAATATTTGGGATAAACATTCAGTACTCGATTCTAAAAAATATTTTTGAATATGAGCAAAATCGGTGAAGAGGTTGTCAAGGTAATAAGGTAATCGTGAGGTCTCAGTTCTGTACATCAAAATCGGCCGGTAAATGGTGCCGCAGCAAACTTCCCTATTTTGGGGGAAATACCCCACCAATCAATAATCGCCGACATTAAAAAATTCAAAAAAATTGTAGAATTGCATTTGTGCAAAAAAAAAATGTGCTCCGAGGTCTACTGTTCCCAGAACTACTAGTTAATTATTTGAATAACTCAATAATACTAGTAGTTCGCGGCGAACTGAGACCTCGCGACCCCTATATCTTCGCAACCCCTGGACCGATTCAGCTCATATTCGAACTTAAAAATTGTATTGAAATGAACTACTTGCCTACAAAATTTCACGCAAATTGGATCGACGGTTCGCAAGTTATCATCGGACAAATATACACACAAACATACATACAATTGCCGATTTGTCCCAGTAAACTCTGAGACCTTCGCTTCGCTCGGTCAATTACGGCATGTAGGTACTTATTATGCTTATCATACTCCTTTTGATGTTCGTACAAAAATGAGGTTTCGAGAATTCTATTGACATAATGTTCATTTAATTTGTGAAACGGATTGCTTTCAATAAAATGTTTAACGGCCTGTTTTTTGCTGATTCATTTCTTTTATTGAATTAGGTAATTTATTGTACATTAATATTTAGGTTTGTACCTAGGTACTAAAAGCTAGATACCAAACTACGCGTAACTTCAAACAAAAATTGCTTAACAGATAATAGAACTAGTAGAGTTACCATAGATAATCGCTAATCGATTTAATTTAACTAGTTTTATGGCTCCTTTATTGCGTCTGCGTTACGCCGGCGCTTTGCGTTTCAAAGTTTAATCAGCCGATAAATCCGTAATCCTACAAAAAAAATTGGTTTCATAATAGTGATTAAACTAATCCAGTGATTAGCGCAAATTGGTTATTTGAAAGGTCAACGTTTTCAAACTTTGGAAGGTTTGTATGCAATAAACAGTCCTGTCTTATTGAAGTATTATTGAAATTGATACGTGGTAGATATCACGCACACGTGTATCAATGCATGCGCACGTGTAAAATCCTTCGACCAAAGTAAAATGAATGGACGGGCCCTAACCACACAACTTCCTTAAAAATAACAAGTCAAAACAATCTAACTTACCCCCGAATGAAACGTTCATTAACTTTGACAACAGATTAATTCTAATACTGCCTTTGTCTGGCACTAAGCAAACGACAAAGAAAGCAATAGACGTAAGCTGTCGTCAAAGTTAACAAACGTTTCAGTATTCGGGGGTTAGCCTTCAATACGTAATTAAAAGTATTTGTACATTTGTCCCAAAAAAGAGATAGCGAATATAATATCTACGAGAGAAAAAGGGACACCTGTTTTTATTAGTTGCTCTCGAACCGATTGACATTCGAACGTACTTCTCGCACTTTTCACAGACAGAGAGCGACTGATGCAAGGTGAGCGCCGGCGCTCACTTTAAGGGCTTCAAAATTCTCTTACTTGGGCCCGTCCAATCATTTTCCATAGGTCGAAAGCTAAAGCGATGCTATCACATGTCTTTGTATTTTATATATTTTTGAAGATTTTCTTCATATACTTAGAATGATACTACAAATATACAGATAGTCCAAACGGTGACGGCAATCCGACAAATTTAGATTCCTCATACCGAGGGCCGAAAATTTTTTATTTTTAATTTTCAGGATAATACCCCATGTATGGTCTACGATTTCTTGTAGTTAAGGGGTAGTGTTTTTTTTTCTTAAGGATTTTCAATATGAGCGGATTAAAAAAAAAATCGGTGGATTTTTCGATGTGGGCGAAGCAGAGTCCGAAAAACACCGTCGAAAAAAAAAACCCAAAAAAAGGTTTTTACACGTTTTTAAAAATCGCGGTTCGAACCTGGACTCGATTAGCACAGGGCCGAGACAGTTGGCACAGTTAGTTGGCCTATACCCACAAGTAAGATAAAGAAGACTGTGGATGATGATGATGTCGTTTGCTTCAAAGCGCAGGTGGAATTATTCAAACGTGGATCCCGCAAAGATTCAGACAGAACATAGCTAATTAGTTACTCAATGAATCATCTAAGATTTCCAATTTTTCTCCTTAGCTATAAAGACGGCAAAGTTTGCCTGAAAGAGCACGCAGAATACCAAAAAAACGCCATCCACTGGAGTCGTGAGACGCACCCGGAGCTGGTGGATACGAACGTGTGCTCCAAGGATGGGATGCTGGTCCCCGCGCACAAGTGCGTGCTGGCCGCTCGCTTGGAATACTTTAACGGGATGTTCATGCATTCTTGGACAGAGGTTTGTAATATCTATATATGTAATATCTCATTTTTCGTAATAAAAAAAAAACGTCCCCTAGAGGATTACATCGTTTTCTATGTCTGTTTTAGAAGAAGCACTAAAGCGTGCGGTTCCTTTGTGTGGTAACCGCGGTTAACGGCCTACTTGATAAAAATTTGATTTTTCTAATCAGTGCCCCTCATTAGTTATGTAGATACAAAAGTTTAGAGTTTTATTTTGAGTTTTTTTTTTTTTTTTTGGTTCTGTAATCTAGTATTGCATGGTGGGAAAACATGATTACATATTATTTTTGAACCAATGAGAGTACATTTTTATGGGTGTATGTTTGATCGTCCTGAGTACAGAATCTAGGTGTGATCTGTGAGAGTCTATTAACAGAGCTTTCGACCTTTTTAACAATAATGTACTAGAACTGCTTTGTTCTGGATTAAACTTATTTCATTCTTTGGCACGTGATCCAACGCAGCAATCGATAAAATCATAAAACGATAACCACAGTCCCACACTAATCCACCAAATTGATGCCATAAATAAAAATTAATCGTAATTTTATTGCAGAGCAAAATGTTATCAAAAGTGACATTGCCAGTAAACTACGGAATTCTACTGCCCGTAATAAACTTCCTGTATACGGACTCATGCCCAGAAGTCGAAAATTGTGAAAGCATCGACTTTATTTGCAACATGCTTATAGTGGCAGATCAACTGTTTATAACCCGCTTGAGAGAAATGTGCGAGGTTTCTCTTGCCAGCTTGATAACGCTGAAAAACTGCACAGAACTCTGTCAGTTCGCTCATACTTACAACGCTGCACAGCTCAAACAATTCTGCATGGAGTTCATATCTCTGAACCTGTGCACTATTCTCGAAAACAGATGCTTAGATATGCTAGAACAGGATCTGTTAGACGATATCACTAATTATTATTGCAAATTCAATCCCATCATGTCATCTAGAGTGATAACACCATTTTACAATGCTCCTCACGATGAAATGATAGAAGAGTATGCCAATATTTATCCAGTAGATTTAGACGCCATAGATGAGGAGATCAAAAGAGACGACAGTATGATAGATATGCCTAAAAAGAGAAATAGTAAACAGTCTAGGAAAATTGATTACACGGACAGTGAGAAAGAGAGAATGAGATATGAATCAGTGAGCTCGGTGACGTCGCTGGATCTGTCAAACGAAATGTCTGGAGATATAACGTTATCGCTGAGCAAGATAAAAGACGAGAAAGGTGCAAAAGACAAGCAGGAAAAGTGGATTGAAGTTCCTTCATCTCAGAAGCAACAGAAAGTCGTCCAAGCGAGGTTGAAAGCCATAACCAGTGCTAAGGATATTCTGAACGAGACTCCTACCGAATCTTTTACGAAACTAGTTAAAAACTCGAGTGCCATAAATATACCTTCGTCGCCGGTCAGTCCAGGGTTGTCTCGGATGTCGGTTTCTCCCAAAGAATCACCTCTTGCTGACCTTGCTAGAAGCCCACAGGGTAACGTCGTGATAAGTCACGTCGGTCCGAAGCTATCTCAGAAGCAACGCAAGAAGTTAGCCTTGCAGGGAAACGAGCAATCTCCTCAAAACTTGAACGACTATTTCAGTAAAATTAATGTTGATAGTCCTCCAGAAAAGCCTAGGAATCCGTGGAAAATTTGCGAGGTGCCCGTGGCATGTAGCAGCCCTAAATCTAAGGCAATGCAGTTCGACCAGATACTGACGGATCAGAAGAAACAGAAGGAAGATCATTCGAGAATCATGACAAAGCCTTTAGCATGGACGCAGGTAATTTTAAAAAACGCCATCTATAATTTGTGTAATAATTATAATCGAAAGTAATTGATTTTAATTTTTGAGTACTTTTGATATACAGGTTGGTCCAAACGGTGACGTCAATCCGAAAAATTTAGGCTAGCCTTGTCCTGACAACAGAAAAAAAATCATCAAAATCGGTCGAGCCGTTTCAAAGTTTCAACGAACGGCGATTCATCGGGACCGTAGCTCGGCCTTCTGCCTCCCAAACACAAGGTAAAAATATGACGAACTTCCATAAAATGTTTCTTCCCTCCCATGTTTTACCCCTTAGGAGATGAATTTTCAAATATCCAGTCATAGTGCTTACTTACGTTATTTAAGGAACTTTCATCTAGTTTAGTTCGTGCTACTTTTTTAAACATAACTTATGAGAATGAATTCATGATACAAGCTACGTCCTCGGCAATTTATCTAGATTGGTTTAATTCAAACAAGAACAGTACAGAAAGTCAAAGGAGAAGGACAGATACCTACTTTAGCTATATGGATCCTCTGATCCCTCTATACAACATGATCCAAAGGGTGACATCAATCCGTAAATTTTAGATTCGGCTTTCGGCCAAGGGCTTCATGAAAATGGGTTAGTTCCTTAAATAACGTAGGTAAGCACTATGACAGGATATTTGAAAATTCATCCCCAAAAGGGTAAATATGGGAGGGATGAAACATTGTATGGAAGTTCGTCATATTTTTACTTTGTGTTTGGGAGGCAGACGGCCGAGCTTCGGTCCCGATGAATCGCCGTTCGTTAGTCTCCCTAAAACTCTAAAACGGCTCGACCGATTTTGATGAAAAGAAAGAACGAGAGAAAGAAAATAATTTTATTTTGCAACAACATTAACATTAAATAAATTGAAGGGTAAGCAGGTGCAATATCAAATAACTATATGATTTCTTTTTTGTTGTGTTCGTAATTGTCAGGACAAGGTTTTTTCGAGTTTAGCGAGGCCAAAGGTCATCATCATCGGTCATCATCGCGTACGAAGTCGCGGGTATCAGCTAGTCTATATATATAAAAATGAACCCCTATTTTTCCTGGTCACGCTATAACTTGAGAAAGAGTGGATTTTGATGATTTCGGTTTTTTTGTGTTCGTAATTATAAGGATAAGGTTGTTATGAAGAGTTTAGGGAGGCTATCAGCTAGTTATTTATAAATTACATACTCTTGTCGCGAATAATGCCACAACACTTGAAAATCGCGAGTCCGCGGAGCGCAACTATAAAAATGTATTCATGTTGTCATATTACAAACAATAATAATTACAAGTGCATTTTTCTTGTTATCAAATTTTTATCATTGTTGTGAAGGAAATAGTAAGATTACGCGATTGAGACAAGATATTATTTAATTTGTCAGTTGGGAAACCCCAAAATAATTATTAATGCTATCATAAATACCTGGGAAATACGGGCTATACCAACATTGATGACGTGTTTTTTTTTTTGCATGGGGAAGGACTACAACTCCTCCAGTTATTCAACCGCCAAGCAGTAGTGTGCGAACAATAGTTTGTTCCCGGATTAAAGGGCAATATTTTCAGGCAATGGGATACCTGTATCTTTGGTGGTAAAGCTAGCGAGGTTATTCTGGAGGATTAAATTTGTAATCGACACTCTCCATCTCTGTCTACCTGACTGCAGATGACTCAATAGATTAGAATTATTTGAATAGAGTCTTTTATGCGATCGTTTTAACCAAGGCATCTAGAACAGTAGCAGAAACACGTTTTTTTTAAGAAATCATGAAAAATAATCTTTTGCAAAGGGCGCAGTTAAATTTTTCGTTAGTTTTCAGTGGAATATGTGACGTAGAGTTTTTCGTTTTCTTGCTAGTGTGCATTTGCATGTCCGCATTGGATAGACCACTGCATTAGTGTTCCAGAACTATCGATAATAGGTCAATGGATGATTATAAATCAGCTATGCTGATGATATGACTACACAAAGGAAAGAAAATAATAATAATAAAAGCTTAAGAAAAAAAAAATGTTAAGAGAAAAAAAATATATATACGCAGATACTTTAAGCCCTAACCTTAATCACTATGTCCTTTTATCCCCAGCGGGCTTATCCCGTAACTCTGAAAGCGATAGTGATAGCGGGACCGCGCATAGTGCGACTAAGTTGGTACGAGCGTGACGGCATGCTCTCGCTATTAGAAACACGAACGTTTCAAAGTTAGAGGATAAGCCCGCAGGTCAAAGATCATCAATATCTGTGACTAACAAATAAAGATTTAATTGGTACAAACCAAGGTTTGTACGCTGTGCAAAGTCTCTGTTCATTTCAGATGAACAGACAAAAAAAAAAGCACAAATGAAGCAATAAAATTGATGACTTGCAAAAGTCTTGAGCTGTTTGTTGTACTACCAAAATCCATGTGTTGGTAATTAAACTTAGTTATGTCTTTAATTCTCAGCTGGAAGACAAAGCCATCGAGCAGTTGGAAAGGTTCTACAATGCCCAGGAAGTCGACGATGAGCTGATCACAGTGAGACGCATTGAACTTCAAATATCTTCTCCACAATGGATTAACACTGCCGCAAAGTGATATTTACATGTTTTATTATGTTGTTGTACCTAATGTAAGATTATATTTTATTAAATGTATGACATGTCCAATTATTAGTTTAATTTTATATTATAAATATATTGAGATTCCTAATATTAAGTTCTATTTAATTTCTATTATAGTTACCTCGGGATTCTGAAACGTTTGTTTACTTTGACAACAGATTAATTCTAATGCTGCCTTTGTCTGGCACTAAGCAAATGACGAAGACAGCAATAGACTTAATCTGTTGTCAGAGTTAACAAGCGTTTCAGAATTCTGGGGTTAGACATTTAACAGACAACTTGTACCTACCCTCTGTAATACTGGATCCTTTGTGGCCAGGTGTTTATTTTTATGGATCATGGTCACCTGATGTTAAGCTTCACGCCTGCCCATAACATTTCAGTGCCACCCACAACTTTGAACTTCAACAGTTCGAAACCATGCACGGCAATGCACTGCGCTTGTCACCATGAGATGTTAAATGTCTTTATGCCGAGTAATTACGCTGAAAACATTGCCCTTCAATCCGGAACACAGTAATGTTCGCACACTACTGCTTGGCGGTTGAATAACTGGCAAAGGTGTGGTACATCCCCAGGCGCACTCTGCAGAAGAGCCCTACCACTACTAAAAGACAGGCCAGGTGGAGACAAGACCTACATGAAATGGTTGGCAAAATTCAAATTCAAGCTCATTGGCACAAATGAAGAGTGTAAAACAACTAGTGAAAAACAGGTAAAGCATGCTCTATAAAGTTATGATACCCTGGTATTAGTTACAATTCACCTTATTACATAGGGATCAGATCTCCAGTTACAGCGAACTGGGACTCGAGGATTTGAGAAGAGCCCTGCACTCTGCTTGACCGCTGAGCAGTCAACCGTGGAACAATGACAATTATCGTTGTTTTATGTAGATACTTATTTTCTATGTAATTCCATTTTTTTAAGTGATATTTCAAAATAATTAGGTGTTTGTATTCATTGAGATAAAAAATCAAATTCAACATTAAGTAACTTTATTCTACAAATGTACACTATTAATTGGAATAAAAACTATTTACATTATTTTTTCGGCGGGAACCTCTTCATCAGTTCATTCAGTTGTCTATGTGTTAGCTTCTTTTCACCAGGTACTAAAATACCTTTCCTGCCTTGATCTCTTTGGGTGCTCATCTTTTCATGGTAACTTTTGTAACAGTTTTGGAAAGATGTGATTTCCTTTAAACATTCCTTCTGTTCGAACTCAGTTTTCTTGAAGCATGCGAACATTACGGCTAGCTCCTGCATACAAGCAGCTTCAGTTTGCCTATCACTCTTTCCAGAGACAGTTTTCTTCAGCTCCAAGGGTAAAAGCATCTGGAATGGAACAGGTTCTCTTTGTGGCCTCCTGCCATGTTTCCCATTCAAGAGAATCTGATGTAGCCGCATTTTAAATGAGCAGTCACAGTAACAACTAGAAAAATATCTATCCCACCAAAGGCCAATTTTTATTTTTATATAAAATTATTTCGATCTTTCCGAAGATTTTAAGGTTATGTTATGATTTCTTTTCTAAGTTTTGTTACGCAATCTCAGAATTTGTGCATTAGAGTAACAAAGCTATATATATTCGCTTATTCGTTAGAAAGAGTTGAAATAGCGTCACAGCCAAGCTATCCAATTGAAGTAATATTCGACTCGGAACATTTTTAGTTTTATATGACAATGACAACTTGTTTGAGACTGACATTTTGTTTTTTATTTTTTATTTTTTTAGCTTCGCACAGGCTGTACTAAAAAATCATGAGAACGACCACATTCGATTTTGAATGTTACTTTTAAAAATGTTTTAGGTCTCTCTTCCCACATTACCATCTCCACCGCGTCGAATCCGCAAGGGACACAGGTCGCTGGACGACACATCCATCCTAGCCAGTCGATAGCTAATTATGAACCCAGTTAGGTACCTAAGATTATCTTACAACTAAGATAATAGTATAGAAATTATAAACTATCTAAAAACCTCAAATGTTATCTAAATTCTTTGTAGGTCCTTAACTTCTCTACTCGCCAATAAGGAAGAGTGAGAGCGATAAGTAACTACGATACAACTATCAATCTATTACTTAATCTACCTATTATTTAGCTATTGTTAACCTTTAACTACTTATTATTAATAAATCCGTCTCCTACTTATTTATTGGTTAGATAAGTAAATTTTAATATAAAAACTTCTGTAATTTAATGATCGGCATAGTCGTCTAAACGAGTAACAAAAAGTAAGTCCTCTACCATATTGATTCAAACAAAACATTGTAAATAAACTGAGTGCGGAGTTTAATTTTTAATCTGAAATTTTACAGAACCACCATGAAATTCTTCATTGCTTTCGCCCTGATCGCCACCGTGGCCTCGGCCGCGTACATCAAGCCCGTCCAGGTGAGCGGCGAGCTCGCTGAGATCGGTGAGATCATTGCTGCCATCCAGAGCCCCAGCACCGACCCCGCCACCGCCGCCGCTCTCGAGGCTATGCTCTTCGATGTCCTGGGCATCCAGGCGCCTACCCCCGTTCAAGTCGGACCTGCTATTGTTGAGACCAGCCCTATCTCCGTTGGACCCGCTATCGTAGAGTCCAACCCCATCTCCGTCGGGCCCGCCATCGTAGACTTCCCCCTCCCCGACGGTGGTGTCGTAACCGCTGATGAGTCCGCTCTCGTCATCCCCTCCCCCGTGGTCATGCCTTCTCCCGTCATCGTCGGGGAAATCCCAGCTAGTGCATCTCCCCTTGTTCAGATCATCGTGAACGTCAACAAGCAGGAGTCTGTCGCTGCCGTCCCCACCCCCGCTGACAACGCTGTCGTCGATGAAGTGTACGCCCCTGGCCCCGTCAACGTTATTGACAACGTCATCGTTCCTGGACCCGTCGTCGAGCCCATCCAGGTCGTGGAACCCGTCGTCCCCGGCCCCGTCAACGTTGTCGACAACGTGGTGGTCGAGCCCGTGCAGGTTGTTGAGCCCATCGTCGTCGAGCCCGTGCAGGTTGTTGAGCCCATCGTCGTCGCACCCGTCGTCGTCGGCACCCCCATCATCGTCGCTCCGGCTGTCGTCCTCCCTGAAGAGCTCAACTAAGCGATTAACGTACTAAACGACTATTTACATCTTTTTAATTATATTGTATTTATAAAATGTTTTACATGAAATACAGTACAAATATATAAGCATATTAAGCATTCTTTAATGGGTTCGTCCTCCAGGCTTTAAATTATACAAGCAGAATTATATTTATTTATTTTATAGAATATGGATCCCCAACAGACGTTACACAATACATTCACATTATCAAACATAGGCATCAAGCTGGGTGCACCCCCAATTAAAGGAGACCACGTCGTACTCATGGAGGTTCGACTAGACTAAACTAAAATGAAAATATTTTTTGCTGCCTGCAGAGTACAAAATAGTTTAAATTAATTAACTTTAGGTTACATTGGAAATGGAAAAATTTACTTGCGAGTCTTAATTATACAATGAGAAAATGTAGCAATATCTAGGAAACATCAAAATAATTATATTTAAATTTGGCACATAAGTAGGTACCAGGATACTAACAAGAATAAGTATTGGATTTTTCGTTATTACATGTTTACATTAATTCTGCCAAAATAATTGTTTTAAATAAGTTAATTTTAAAACAATTATTTTGGCAGAATTAAACTCTTGCGGTTTAATTACGCCTACTATAATTATCATGTAATAAGTTAATTTTCCAGGATAATCTTATTTTTTTTATAATTAGAAACATTATCAGCATTATAGAAATACTACTTTTTTTTGTTTTTTTTTTTTTGTTTTCATATTTTGAGACCAGATAACAAAAATCTCAAATTACTCAGATGTTATTCATTACTAGCTGCGCCCCGCGATTTCACCCGCTATCCTACAAGACCAGTTATTTTTTTCGGGATAAAAAGTAGCCTATGTGTTAATCCAGTGTATAAAATACCTCCATACCAAATTTCATTCAAATCCGATCAGCCGTTACAGAATTGAACGGGAATAAACACACTTACATACTTACACACTTATACACAAACTGTCGCATTTATAATATTATAGTGTGATTATAGTTGGAGGCGTTGAAGGAGCACACCAAAGAGTAATATAATAGAGCAGACTGTCTGACGGCGGCGATCTAACGGTTTGCACGTGCAAGCCGCGCATTTAGTTTAGACTAGCTAGGACTAGCTGCGCCCCGCGGTTTTACCGGTTTTCTACAGAACCGTTCGAATTTTCGGAACAAATGGAAATTGAATGGGAACAAACACACTTACCTACTTACATACAAACTTTCTCATTTATAATATTAGTGCGATGATCCATACTAAATCACAATTTTTCTACGAGCAAATAATCGCTCACCATTACTATTAGGTCTACTATTATCTATCGAGGAGCTCCGTTACTGACCTGCCGTTTTCATCATCGGCTTGGTAGCTGTTACAACTAACAAATTAAAAGTATCTATTATTCAAAAACTTTGTTAGACAAACCTTCTCCTAACCTCCTTTTTCCTTTGTTAAAACTCTTTTTTATTTTCCCTCTTAAATTTATCAGAAACGTAGGAAATATCATTAAAAGAAAATAAAATACCCGACTACAAAATGTAGCTTAAGTCACTCCGGCCGGAAAGAGGAATCCAACGACACCCCGCTCGTTAAATCTGTCAAGCCGTTTAGGTTACAGGGGCTACTTTTACATAACTATTATATACATACATACACCCCAAAAACATTACCCTCTTTCTAAGGCAGTCTGGTAAATAATTGCTTAATCTTTAGGTAGACGTACGTAATTTAACAGACCTACTTTACTACCCATACGACCTAGCTGTTTTGCTCAATGGTAGAACGTCTGCTTTATGAGCAGGAGAGCCCGAGTTCGATTCCCGGCCGGCCAGATGTTTGAATCGTGAATTTAAAATATCTACTCATGGTCTGGGTGCTATAGTTATTGAGATTCCTAGTGGGGAGCTATGTTAAAAGGCAATTGATTGTCGAGTCAACATCCTTCATGGCGGTAACCTCGTGAGCCAAATCATGGTTTTGCTGAGTTTTGTCCGTCTCAGCCTTCAGGAGGTTCTCGTCATGTGGGATGGTGATGTCGACGAGCACTGCCCGGCACTGAGAACGGTCGACCATCACCATATCAGGCTTATTGGCGACAATAGTCCTGTCCGTAATGATAGAGCGGTCCGTTCTCGAGAACTGGCGCTGGTGCGTACTTATAGTACGGCACCTCGGATTCGACAAGGCCGTATTGAAGGGCATGTTGCTCATGGATTATTCTTGCCACCTGGTTGTGCCTATGCAAATACCCGCCGTCAGCAAGATGCGAACAGCCGGTAATTATATTATATGCCTGACTCTCCGGGACGGTGGCATATCCGTCAAATGTCGACCGTACCGTCCTTCAGGATATTTTTCCGATAGTTGTTCGTCTTAATAACTTCGTCCGCAATAGCAAAGGCAAAACCTTCGGTTTCCCCAAAGAGGTCACCGACGCTAGCAAGTCCACACCAGGATAGAACCGCCCGTGCACCTCCTTGCTTTTCCACACTTCCTTGCGATTCTCGGTGCTCGGCAACGATGGTTTGCGCCAGATCTTGTCTCGGGTCAACTGCCACAACATCGTAATGCATCCCACACCCGTTGTTGCGGATAAAATGCCTGAGAGTGCACGCCTCATGGTTGTGGAGGTTATTGGCATAAAATGCTTTGACCTCCCCACCTCTGTGGAATGTACAGTCTCGTAACAGACGAGTGTGAGTGTAACATGCGAAGTGTTGTGAGCAGTTGACGCACCCTCATATGCAGTGCGTCCAGCTCAGTCTGAGTGCACCTTATGCAATATGCCAAAGGAGTATGCAGTAGCACTTTGATTATTCTAATTTTTCTAAGCAGTAGAAAGAAGCCGTTGTAGGCACGCACCCTGTTGCCGCCAGACAAATGACTGTTAAGTACTTTTGACAGGCGATAAAAGAAGCGTTCTTTCACCGACTTTTTGATGTCCACTACCGCTATACCCATTGACACTGACATACTGAGGTACTTGTAGTTCTCGGCGTCGGAGAGAGATCTGTGAATCATCGTCTCAGAAAGAGACTTCCCTCGACTTCGCCCGGAGAATTTACAACTACGCACACTTATCTACACCGAACAGAAGTCGCTGCTAAAACCTCTGTAGTTTTTAGGAACTCCAACAAGCCTTGGCGTTTCGGTGCAAATAGCTTGAGATCATGCAAATACAGCAGGACAGAGATAACTCACAACGACGTTGTCGGCCTAAACGGCCGATACAAGGAACATAATACTCTCTGGGCCGATACGACTATCGGGACAGTGATCATTGAGTTATTATTATACGTCACAAGTAACAACTTTATTGTTAACTAACAACCGACCGGAGTTTTGGCGGGAACGTGAAGAAATCATGTCGCGTCATTTTATTATTTTCCAAAACTTGTGTTATATGAGTTTTGGCGGGAACGTGAAGAAATCATGTCGCGTCATTATATTATTTTCCATTACTTGTGTTATTTCGAGTGTTAATGTGTAAAAACTGTGAATTTTTACCCGTTAAGTGTTCGTGAACATGCACGAGTGTTGGTGAATGGTATAATGTCGTGAAACGTGAATTTTCGTGTTGTTTCCAAAACTCCATAGAAGGCTCTAGTAAAGTTTTCACCACTTTACTGGGGCATGACTAGGACTTGACCGTGACTTGCTTTGCTCGACTTTGACAGTGACTATGACTTGTTTGATTATATCTAACTAAACTTGAGAATAAATATGTATACTTGACACTGGCAAATGCATAAGACGTGCGACGCCAAAATCCTCTTAGGAGGAAAAAAAAAAAAAAAAAACTTGTGTTATTTCGAGTGTTAATGTATTAAAACAGTGAATTTTTACCCGTTAAGTGTTCGTGAACATGCACGAGTGTTGGTAAATGGTATAATGTCGAGAAACGTGAATTTTCGTGTTGTTTCCAAAACTCCATAGAAGACTCTAGTAAAGTTTTCACCACTTTACTGGGGCATGACTTGGACTTGACCGTGACTTGCTTTGCTCACCTTTGACTGTGACTATGACTTATTTGACAATATTCACCAAAACTTGAAAAATAGGAGCATACTTGACACTGGCAAATGCATAAGACGTGCGACGCCATAATCCTCTTAGGAGGAAAGAGAAAAAAAAACAACCGACCTCTGTCTTACAACAAAGATAGAAAGAGAGAAATATATGTTCCGCCTATTTTCTCTCGATGGTCTACAGTCCGTGGTTGTCACTGTCAGGTATGTTAGCTACCTTGCCCCCTTAGTCCTTTAGATCCACTCAAGGATCTTGTGATGCTTCGTCTAAGGATCCACTACTTCATTTTTGTGACGCATAACTATTGGGCATGTTCAACAGACATGACGCATGATACGGCAACATTTTGATGGATTCGCTTGAGCCAAACTGAGAGGCTGGCGTACTTTCTTTGTAATACAAAAGAACATCAAATTCCAAGAGATACGCGTTTGCTCCTTTATACACGCAAAATGCAATATTATTTTCTTATGTTGGTTTCCTAGCTAGGTACTATTATTCTACTCTGGAGGAGGAATCCAATAATGCTTAGATATACTTATATTTTTATACTGTATTTCATGTAAAACATTTTATAAATACAATATAACTAAAAAATGTTTATAGTCGCTTAGTACGTTAATCACTTAGTTGAGTTCTTCAGGGAGGACGACAACGGGAGCGGGGATGATGGGGGTGCCGACGACGACGGGCTCGACGACGATGGGCTCAACAACCTGCACGGGCTCGACCACCACGTTGTCGACAACGTTCACGGGACCGGGAACAATAGGCTCCACGACTTGGACGGGCTCGACCACCACGTTGTCGACAACGTTGACGGGGCCGGGGACGACGGGTTCCACGACCTGGATGGGCTCGACGACGGGTCCAGGGACGATGACGTGGTCAACAACGTTGACGGGGCCAGGCATGTAAACCTCATCGATGACAGCGTTGTCAGCGGGAGTGGGGACGGCAGCGACAGCCTCCTGCTTGTTGACGTTCACGATGATCTGGACAAGGGGAGAAGCGCCAGTTGGGATTTCTCCGACGACGACGGGAGAAGGCACGACCACGGGGGAGGGGACGACGAGAGCAGCCTCATCAGCGGTGACGACACCACCGTCGGGGAGGGGGAAGTCTACGATGGCGGGCCCGACGGAGATGGGGTTGGACTCTACGATAGCGGGTCCAACGGAGATGGGGCTGGTCTCAACAATAGCAGGTCCGACTTGAACGGGGGTAGGCGCCTGGATGCCCAGGACATCGAAGAGCATAGCCTCGAGAGCGGCGGCGGTAGCGGGGTCGGTGCTGGGGCTCTGGATGGCAGCAATGATCTCACCGATCTCAGCGAGCTCGCCGCTCACCTGGACGGGCTTGATGTAGGCGGCCGAGGCCACGGTGGCGATCAGGGCGAAAGCAATGAAGAATTTCATAGTGATTCTGTGAAAGAAGAACAAGTGAATTAGAAAAATATGCTTGCGGTACCTGAATGCTTGAGGATATTAGAAATTACAGCTCCAGTAAAGCAAGAATTTTAGAACTTAGCACTGCCTGAGAAGAGAGGTCCACTAGGGAATAAAGCTCACCGTCCAATTTTCAACTCCTCGCCAGACCAGCGCCGCCGCACCCCACAATCGTGTGAATGAAAAATGGAGCTATACTATGCGGCATAAGGTCCATTTAAGAATTATAGGCAAAAATAGTGAACTGCGTGCGGTCACCGATATGTCCGCTATACATGGACTTTACTAACAAATCTAAAATGGACCTTATGTTTAGTATAACTCCGTTATTCATTCACACGAGTGTAGGGTGAGGCGACGCTGGTCTGGCGCGTACGTACTATATTAGTAAAAGTGTTAGTTCAGCAGTACTTACTTTTTAAGAGACTTGTACAAGCGACTATGATTTAATAAAATCTATTTCACTTTATATACCAAAGTTTATCATTATTTCTGATGTTTAGGCGATTGATTAAAATCATAAATTCAAGATAGCGGTAATACAATCGTTTCTGGATAGCTTTTGTTAGATACAAGTACGCAGATGCGTGAGACCGTATCAGTTCGGCGCTTTGAGAAGGTTCGACGATTGCTTTAGAAGTCTAGACACTTGAGAGTAGGTATATAATTATATAAAGTATAATATTTTATTTTGAACTTATGTTTCGTGGCCACGTCATCGTGTATATTATTGACGAGTAACAAACTACTGGGACATTATTGTAGTCAATTCCTTTTGTCTGTTTATAGCCTATAATGACTAAACGCGCTTTGTATAGCGAACCACATTACCATCCTCATCTCGTTTGGTTTGAAATACCTACTCGCTAGCAATGATATTGCAAGGAATTATTTTCTTTCTGTCAGGTAGCTCAGCGACAGTCTATAGGTTGTTTTCATAGTGTCTGGTAGATATTCCTCATCCATGGCATTTTCCAAAAGTTTGCGTCTTCAAAGTGGTTTGAGGATCCTTGTCAAGTAGACTTTGTTGAAGATTCTACTTGATTCTATCAGATTGAATATAATTTTAATTATATTACATATACAATAATTTTCGTTTTCTTTCTTATATCAGTATTCTTTCTTCGATGTTTTAGTTTCGCTCCGGTTCGTAGATCTTTGGGTTGTCATTATTTTATTTTTAGTTAATTTATTGAATATCCAATTTTGTGATGCACGGGAGAGGCATGGTAAAATGCAAGAATCCAAAACTTTTTTCTTTAGGCTAACAGGAAGGCTGGACTTTAGAACTTCTTTATAGCTCCAAAATTTGTTCCAAGTTAGTTTACTCATCTGTTTTAATTTATCTCGTAGTCTGGACTTTTTGAACGAGATTTGTTTGCCTAGTTATGTGTACTCTTGTAGGTACTTACATACTCTAGTCACAGAACATAATATAATAATACTCTAGCATTGTTGATATGTATAGGGATTTTTGTTGTATGTTTAATTGTAAACCGAGTTATTAACTGACAGCAATTATTTCAATCGCCATGGTTTCCAATTGTGATGCATTTTCTGAGAACAGCACGATGTCATCGGCGAATATGAGATTACTTAGAATATTCGAGAATATTAGATAGTCGAAAAAATAGACCCCTACACTACAAACGCAAAAGCGTAACTAAACTATACTTGTTACTTTCCTGTGAAATATTTCATCAATTTGAGCTTACTGTCTCGCGCGTCACGAATGATTGTTTGCTATGAAATCACATCAGGCTTTTATTTCCCGAACTAGTTCGGGAAATTGAATCCCTCGAATTTGTTGACCATTATAACTACCTTGGACAGACTGTCCAGTTAGGTAAGTCCAACTTCGACAAAGAGGTCGCCCGAAGAATCCAACTCGGATGGGCAGCGTTCGGTAAATTGCGTGATATCTTCTCGTCCAAAATCCCGCAGTTCCTGAAAACAACGGTCTCAAACCAATGTGTGCTACCAGTGATGACTTATGGAACTGAGAAGTGGTCCTTGTCTACTGGCCTTTTGGAGAAATTCAGAGTCACACAGCGGGCAATGGAGAGAGCTGTGTTCGGAGTTTCTTTGCGCGAAAAAATCCGAAACGAGGATATTCGCTGAAGAACCAAAGTCAATGATATAGCTTTCAGTTTGCAAGCTGAAGTAGCAACGGGCAGGCCACATCACTCGAAGAACCGATAACCGATGGGGAAAAATGGTTCTTGAGGGGCGACCACGACCCGGAAGACGAAGCGCAGGCAGGCCTTCCACTAGGTAGACGGATGACATTGTGAAAGTCTCGGGCAACCGGTGGATGCAAGTGACACGTTGTTGTGGCGCTCTAAGGGGGATGCTTATGTCAGCAATGCACGTCTTCTGACTGATAATATAAAGTAATACTAATAATATAATATTATACAAATAATATAATACTTAATGGGTTTTTTTTTTTTGGCTATACGAAAAAAAAAATTACCATACTTCTTGTGCAGCCGGTTAGTAAAGACAAGCAATACCTATCAGAACGTTTTACAATTGCATAATTTTATTATCTAAGTATCTCTTTGAATTATAATAATTAAAGGCAGACATATTATGTAGCTATCAGTATTTGTTATAAACAAGCTGAGATTATTTACATGAATAAATAGGTTCCTCAGTATAAATTATGTGCATATTTATTAATATTCACAATTTGTTATCTTCTTGAATATAACAAAATATATCTTATGTATCTTGTATTTAGGGGTAATATTTTAGTAATAGCACGGATCATCGGGCACCTTTACGTTATAAACTTTACTTTCTTGATAGGTAGTTTAAATACTTCAATCAACAATATGATTTTAAATGATGACGCTAGGCAGATCCTCAGATCTGACCACTCACGAGCCCATAGGCCGTAGGCCCCCTTTTAGTCGGCTCCTGACGGCTTAGGCAGGGGGGATACCGAAGCCGTATTCTAAGACCCCGGCTCGTGGGTTACGCCTGCAGGCCTATATAGCATGCGAACCGCGACCAATTCTTTTCTACTGTATATGTCATGGGAAAATGAAACAAACATATACATAATCGTAGCCTTGTCCTGTTTTTGCACGACGCCTAGAGCTTAGAAAATTTTGTTGCGTTGGGAATGGCTACTCTTGCGACAATCCGATGACAAGTAGACTACTAGACTGTGATCTGGTGTCATTTAGGAGAGGCCTCAACAGTAATCTAATATCACAAACTTGTAGATACGTACTTAGTTCCTACCTATTTCTTACATTTTACCTTAGGTCAGAACTCCTTCGAGAAACTCAACAAGTCTCCAATACCACAACATGCGACGAAACTGGAGAGGAGCTGGTATGCCAGCGACCCAAGGTCGTGCGAGCTCAGCTGGTCTGGGTAGGCAATCCACAAAACACCCCAAGCGGGACGTCAGTGCAGTACCACCCCCATTATGATTAGAACCTCGATGTCACGTTGCGAAAAATGCAATACTTACCTAAAATACATAATTATCAAAGAATTTCTACTTTACGCACCGGTTGTTTGATGACAAACGTGATTACAATATCAATTTATTACTCTTTATTAAAACGTTAATCTGAGATAAAATTAAATTTGCGAGGTAGTTAAGTATCTGTTATCAGAATGGATAAAGGCTGTAAAACGATAAACTTTTTTTTATTTAACCGATGACGTCATCGTACCTAGGCTTTCTAGTTACCTGTCTGTTTAGGAACTTATTTTTTTTTTTCTCTTTCCTCCTAAGAGGATTATGGCGTCGCACGTCTTATGCATTTGCCAGTGTCAAGTACACTCATATTATTTCAAGTTTTGGTGAATATTGTCAAATAAGTCATAGTCACAGTCAAAGGCGAGCAAAGCAAGTCACGGTCAAGTCCAAGTCATGCCCCAGTAAAGTGGTGAAAACTTTACTAGAGCCTTCTATGGAGTTTTGGAAACAACACGAAAATTCACGTTTCACGACATTATACCATTCACCAACACTCGAGCATGTTCACGAACACTTAACGGGTAAAAATTCACTGTTTTTACACATTAACACTCGAAATAACACAAGTTTTGGAAAATAATAAAATGACGCGACATGATTTCTTCACGTTCCCGCCAAAAACCTTTAGGAACTTATCTATGGCTCTATGTTTAAAATGACGCCTACAATGATGACAGTGACATAATTCATCCCAAGATTAACTTACTGCAGTGGCCTAGACAGCGACCCAAGCTCCTCCGGCCAAGAAGAGCCCTGACTTGGCCTCTGAAACAAAACAACGCCATAGCATACTTGGCATATTGCTTACTTGGCATTACTAGCTGCGCCCCGCGGTTTCATCGGCTATTCTACAGAAACCGAATATTTGCCCGCGATAAAAAGTAGCCTATGTGTGTGTATTTAATCCAGGGTGTGAGCTACCTGCATACCAAATTTCATTCAAATCCGTATTTCATTCAAATCCGTTCAGCCGTTACCGAGTTGAACGGGAAGAATCACACTTATATACTTACCTACTTACACAAGCTTTCGCATTTATAATATTAGCGTAATGCGACTTTGTTGCTTTGCGACCAGCTAACGTTTAGAATTTTTGACATCAGCTTAAAATTCAGTCTTCTCCATATATTATGTGTATTGAGAGATATACAATCATTCAAAATTCATTCAAAAAAAATCGTCATTTCAGTTCTAGCCATTATTGTTGTATATTTATTATATCAAAAGTAGTTTTTGAAAGAAAGAAAGAAAGAAAATAATTTAATTTTGCAACATTAACAACAGGTGAGCAATATCAAATAAGTATAGCAATGTCATATGTCACAAAAACGGCCTCAACTCAGCATAATGCTGTTAAGGAAACAGCGCTGTTCTTCCGTTGAAGCCGTTCCGTGAAGTCACGAAAGGCTCAAAAACAGTATATAAACACATTAACTTAAACAGTAACAAACAATTACATTACAATATTTAGTAAAATAAAAGTCCAACCTGCTTACAGATAGTCATAACCAATTTTTGACATCACGTCAAACTATGTCGTCTCGTCGTCGTCTCGCGTCTTATAATATGAAAATGTGAACGGGTTGCGCGGTAGTATATACCACCCATTCCCCGATTCAGATTCCGAGACAGGGTTGTCTCGGCCTCACTATCTTTATAGAGCGGGCACAAAGTCAACCTACATTGTCGTTCTAGCGGTACCTAGAAATAAAACTCGTTTATCCTCGGTATACACGTGATCAAAAGGAGTTTCTGGGACCCTATTCCTGTGCGCTCGAGATTATCTCGATTACTGTCTCTATAATTAAGAATTTAATGGAGTGTGACCGAGATAATCTCGAGCGCACAGGAATAGGGTCCCCTGGACCTTTGCTTTCTATGATATTCAACTAGCTTTTCAAACTATATTTTTCCTGGTCCTTCGACCGGTAGTTAGCTTAGGAAAATCCTCTTCTTGGGCTACCCATATTGCGCACTAAGCAGATTCATAGTAATTGCGCACTATGCGCTTCCTGTGGTTTATCAGAACCAACCAGTACTGCGGTGCAATAAAAAAATTAAATTGACGTTCATTGCACCAGATAACGATTTTTGTATATATTTGAAAGATTTTTGTGATCTGCATAGTTTGAATCGCAGAGTCAATCTAGCAGGTAAGTGCCTCTTTGGATATCATATGCACCTTTGGATATTAGCACCTTTACCTCGGGATTCTGAAAAGTTTGTTAACTTGACAACAGATTAATTCTAATGCTGCCTTTGTCTGGCACTAAGCTAATTACAAAAACAGCAATAGACTTAATCTGTCGTCAAAGTTAACAAACGTTTCAGTATTCGGGGGTTAGATACCTTTAGCTAGCCTAATTCTTCTTAATCAGCTACTCTGATTCTTCTTAATCAGCTACTAGTGTTAAACGTGTTTTATGCAGTGCCAATCTATGAAACAGTTGAAAACTAAAGTACTTCATAATTTTTGACTACTTACATTTTCATCTTTTCAGCAACTATGAAATTCCTGATCGCATTCGCCGCTGTCGCCGCCGTAGCCGTAGCTGTCCCCGTGCAGCGCGAGCTGGTGTCCCCGGGCCTGGCCGGTCCCACTCCCGTCGTCGACGAGAACGGATCGCCCATCTCCATTGGACCCGCCATCCTTGACCTCAGCCCCATCTCCGTTGGACCCGCCATCGTCGACCTCAGCCCCGTCTCCGTTGGACCCGCCATCGTCGACCTGAGCCCCATCTCCGTTGGACCCGCTATCATCGAGGCCAACCCCATCTCAGTCGGACCCGCTATCGTTGACTTCCCCCTCCCCGATGGTGGTGTTGTTACAGCTGATGAACCCACTGCCGTCATCCCCTCCCCCGTTGTCGCTCCTTCTCCGGTCGTCATCGGTGAGATCCCCGCTGGATCCACTCCCCTCGTCCAGATCATTGTGAACGTCAACGGTCAGGAGTTTGTTGTCGCCCCCACTCCCGCGGACAACGCTGTCGTCGACGAGGTCTACGTCCCTGGCCCCGTCAACGTTGTTGACCACGTCATCGCCCCTGGACCCGTCGTCGAGCCCGTCCAGGTCGTGGAGCCCATTGTCCCCGGCCCCGTCAACGTTGTCGACAACGTGGTGGTTGAGCCCGTGCAGGTTGTTGAGCCCATTGTCGTCGAGCCCGTCGTCGTCGGCACTCCCATAATCCCCTCCCCAGTTGTCGTCATTCCCGACACCCTCAACTAAGCTAGGCTGAAATATGCTGTTTTAGATGTAAGTGCAATTTACAATATTAAAGAACAAGGATTTTCTGCCAAACCCTAGAAACGCTTGTACATCCAATGAATTCAAATATTGAATAAACAAAGATCTGTTCCAAATCTTCTGAACCTTTATTTCATATACCTACTTGTTTCCAATTCGTTTAATTTTCTACCTCATTCGCCCTTCTGGTGAGGAAAATGATAAAGCAGTTCAGCCTTTAGTAATTTTATAAGAGCTTAGGACATAGGCTTAGTGGCCTAGTGGTGAAACCTTCATCAATGCGCCACTTGTACTATAGGCCGTAATAACCTAGCCCCAAAGTAGTAATTGTGAATGGCGGCTTTTAACGCTGGATGGCCCTTCACCGCGTAACAAGAAGCAAAATCGACATATACAGTACGCTTCCCAGCTCTCCACGTTTATAGTATGATGATGATGCATGATGATGACGATGATAATGTGAGAGATGATAATCTCTTTGCTAGATGTTTTGATTGAAATATGGAAACACTAAATTGTGCGACTCTGCTCCAGTAATTTAAAAAAAAAACCAGACAAGTGCGAGTGTGTCTCGTGCATCGAGGATTCCGTACAAACTTTTTAGTTAAAAAAATATTTCCTATACATCGATAAACGTCACAGTCATTTCCTCAACCACAAAAAGGTTTTAATAGCATATATATATTTTATGTGATATAGCTACAATTTAATTATTTTTAGATTCTATATTCCCTTGTGCTATAAGCACAGAACATATATATATTTATATATATGAAATGAAATAAGTTTTAATTGCCAGAACGCAGGTAAGCAGGGTATTGGCGTTTGAAATGTTCCATTAGATTCGGTAATTTCTGCGTGAGAAAATATTTACATAGAAATCGTTACTTTGTTCATACTTATCAAATTTAAAAAATAATAATAATGTTTACCTACAAAAACTTTACATATATGTCAAAAAAATATTTCATTGTCAGATGTCAAGATATTTGTACCTAACTAGTATGAAACCAAAAGTCAAAAATCGCTCAATGCGTTAAAAGGTTTTCTATAATCAAGATCACAGAATTATCCCTAAAAGATATTTAGAGGTTTTATAAAAGCAGTGATCTAGTAAGTAGTTACTTAATTTTTGTTTATACTTGTAATATGGCAGCCCCTTTATCTCTCGAGGCAACTTGTTGTAGAAATTAATCGCCATACAGTACGTATTACGATGGCAGAGCTCTAATCTAACTTTTTTAGGTAATGCTAACTTGTGCAATCGTGTTGAAACAACATTTTCAAAGCAATTCCTGTTTCTTACAACAAATAAACACATTTCTTTAATATACATGCAGGCTAGCGGGAGGATTTTAAGTCGTTTAAGCAGTGGTTTGCAATTTAGTCAATTTTTGTTCCAATCTATGACGTTATAAATTGTGTCATTTATATCATTCTCAAAATTGTCTTTACTTTGACTTTTAATTAGAATTGTAGTATCATCTGCAAATAAAATGCACTTGTTAGAGGTAAAGTCAGGTAAAACATCGATGTATAGTGTGAAGAGGATAGGCCTTACAATGCTGCCTTGGGGCACTCCAGCACCATCAGTTATGAACTCCGATCTATGCGTACGTCTTTCATTTCTTTCTAATAGGGCTATTTCGGTGCATTGCCTTCTATCTTTCAAGTAGCTTGTGATCCTGTCTAGGGAGTTGCCACGTATGCAGTTTTTTCCTGATTTATCTAAAAGAAGGTCATGATTTACAAAGTCGAAAGCTATATAGGTAGCCTACAACACCATACCTTGCCTCCTACCTTTTATTACTATAGAATTTGTTCTGTAGAATTAGTTATTATTTTCTTTTAATTATATTATGTAAACTTAATTATTATTATAAATTTGACATTGACTATTATTATTATGACTCAAATTAAATATTTATTATTGACTTATATAACTTTTTTTTTTATATTTTTAATGTTTACTCATAAGTGTAATTACAATCAGTGGCGCCTATAAAATATAAATGAGTATGAGTATGATCAAAAGGAAGTACCCATAATCATAGCTCTATCGATCAACGAAGATTTCGTCCTTCGCTGCGACTAAAACGTACGAATTTTCGGTTCCTTGTATCTCAGAAACGGAAGTGGATACCGGATTATTATAACATTCAGTTATCGAAGTTATGTTCTATCGATCAGGATAGGTTAATTTCGACTTCCGCCGCGACAAAAAATTTAATCTCGGTCAAAATACGAAATTCCAGTTCCTTGTATCTCAGAAACGGAAGTAGATACAGTATATGTGCTAGAACATTAAGTCGCCGCCTATCAACATGCATTTAGGTTCCTGATCTCACGCTCCGATTTCATTGCGGTTTTTGACAGACTTTCCATAAATTTATTTATGAAATTTCCAACTATTGCACACTGCACTCGTAGAGAGTCAGTACCACGGTTGACGTCACCTGCCGTTCCCAACAGAAAACCAGCGCTGGTGCTTTACAACCACCAATATGTTGAGTTGGGATCTGTTCATGACAAATCTATATGTAATCGAGTTTCTTTTTGTAAGGTCAGTGAACTTTGAACTAAGTGCATGTTGGGAATAATATTATATTAAGCCCTGTTTTTACAACAAGGAAAACGAGGTAGTGAAAATAAAATCCCCAGTTGACATGGTTTCAAATATTTCAAATATTTCAAATATTTATTTATTCATCCAAAAAGACCATTTCTATTATTACAACCAACCAAGACACAGATACGCAAGTACACAGAAACAAGTAATAAGTAAACTTACTTAAAAATATGTCGTATATTACATATTCTGTGGTTTGGGACCTATAATAATTGACAGAGTGATCGAAGCGAATATCGGCGAATTTCTTACGTTCATCTGTCCGTATTACTAACATAATTTTGTATGGCTTGCATCCGAATATTCGAATACAAAAACGCACGAAACATTTGTTATGTACTCTATTTTAAACAAGAATTTTGTATATGAGCAAAATCGGTGAAGAGGTTGTAAAGATATTATAATATTAGTAAGTATATCTTATATATTATTCTTGTTACAGCATTATTGCTGGGACATAGTAGGATGAACGGGCGAAATGACGAACACGACGAACTTATAAAGGTTCCTTGTTGTGCTACAGAACCCTACTACTTACACGGTAATGATGAAATGGAAACAAATCATTTAAAAATTCATTACTTCATTTATTACAATTGAGAAATAAATGTCACTTTGTTACTTATCTAGCAATCACACAAACAAGCTTTTTAATATTAGGCACTGAAAATTTCCTTTAACATATTACCTAATACTGGTATTTAACATGAACTCTTCAGTTGAGCTCTTCAGGGAGGACGACAGCGGGAGCGGGGAGGATGGGGGTGCCGACGGCCACGGGCTCAACAACGATGGGCTCAACAACCTGCACGGGCTCGACGACGATGTTGTCAACAACGTTGACGGGACCGGGGACGACGGGCTCGACCACCTGGATGGGCTCGACGACGATGTTGTCAACGACGTTGACCGGGCCGGGGACGACGGGTTCGACCACCTGGATAGGCTCAACGACGGACTCAGGGGCGATGACGTTGTCGACTACGTTGACGGGGCCAGGGACGTACACCTCCTCGGCAACAGCGGGACCGACGATCACAGGGGTAACATCGATGGGAGAAGCAGACCCGAGGTCAGCTGCGTTGATGTTCAGGATGATCTGGACGATGGGGACTGAGTCAGCGGCGACGGGCGCGATGGGCTGGACGACAGCAGGGGCAGGGTTGACGATTGCGGGCTCAACTACGGCACCACCGTCGGGGAGGGGGAAGTCAATGATGGCGGGTCCAACGGAGATGGGGTTGGTCTCAACGATAGCGGGTCCGACGGAGATGGGGCTGCCGATATCAACGATAGCGGGGCCAACGGAGATGGGGTTGGTCTCAACGATAGCGGGTCCGACGGAGATGGGGCTGCCGATATCAACAATAGCGGGGCCAACAGAGATGGGGTTGGTCTCAAGTATGGCAGGTCCAATGGCGATAGGTGTGCCGTTCTCGTCGACGACTGGAGTGGGACCAGCCACACCGGGGGACACCAGCGCGCGCTGCACGGGGCTAGCGACGGCTACAGCTACCACGGCGGCGAGAGTTAGGAAGAAATTCATGTTGGCTGAAATACGAAATATTATTATTAAATTACATTTTAACGCAGAAACATCATAACGATCAGAAGGCTTTACTTTATTTTGTCGCTGGATATGCTGCGGAGGACTAAGCATTTTGGAATAAACTATATATTAGATATCTATAGTTTGTCATTAATTTATCGAACTTTTTCTACGAATAAACTTTAGATACTGTTGCAGTTACATTAGTAAAGTAAGAAAATGAATATAATAAGTAGGCATGTTACGATGATGGTATATTAAAATTATCTAAACCTAAGCCAAAGTCGTATAATTATGTGGTATTGTATATGTTACGATATTTTGATTGAAACATACCTGTTGATGTAATTGTTAGAAACAAAGTAATGAAAATCAACAAATCTCCTCTTTATATATTAAAATATTATCTATCTTTCGGTAGTTTATAGAGAAGAGATTAGAAATAAGAAACAGATAGTGATTAGGTAAGTAAGTACCTAGGGAGAGTTATAAATAATAAATCACTCAGAATCCATAGTCTACAATAAAATAGGGCTCATGAGGTCCGAGTTGTTTCCGAGTGTAAAGGCCCCGACGCCAAGGGGCCCAAAGTTTGCTGTATCGTAATGAAAATGTATTTTTATAACTGGAAAACTTTACATGGCATGATAGTAGCTAAGGTAATTTAGTTAGACTAGTTAAATTTACCTACAGTTCCCGGAACTAAATATGAGCCCTAAAGGACATATACCTTGGTAAATGCTTGGTTATTAATGATAGAATCTAGTACCTAATACCTTATTTACTCTTTTTTACATTTTTATGTGTATTTAATGACACTAATATAATAAATGCGAAAGTTTGTGTGTAAGTATGTACCTAAGTGTGTTTTTTCCCGTTCAACTCCGTAAGGACTCCACGGATTTAATTGCAATTTGGGATGTAGCTAGCTTAGACCATAGATCAACAAACAGACTACTTTCTAACCGAGTAAAATTACCAGTTCCTAGGCTGTTGGATAGCGGGTGAAACCGCTAAGCACAGCTAGTCATTTTTATTTATTTTTTATTTAAAATGAGTTACGAGACGATCATGTCAAACTATAGGCAGTTCACAACACTGCATGGCACTGTCCCGTGCTCGTCAGCTCGTCACTATGGTATAAATCTAGTTATGCTTAGTAATTGCTGGAAACATTTCCCTTCTATCCGGAACGCAATAATGCTTGCACACTACTACTTGGCAGTTTGATAACTGGAAAAGTGTAATACTTCTGCGGACGGACTCTGCAAATGAGCCCTACCCACAGATGAATAGAACCTATTCAATGCAAACAAACAAACAATCAAATCTTTCCTCTTATAATATTGGTATAGATTATTCTATCATCATGTCGCAGCGCACGCGATACAAAGACTATTTTAGGTATTTTTTTTACATCTTGGCTTACATTATTGGAGTTTTAGTAAGGATCCCTATTTTTTTTTGAAAATATAATATAGCCTATGTCAGCCGGGGATAGTGTAGCTTCCCAACAGCGAAAGAATTTTTCAAATCGGTTCAGTAGTTTCGGAGCCTATTCAATGCAAACAAACAAACAATCAAATCTTTGCTCTTTATAATATTGGTATAGGTATATAGATAAGTACCCAAGAAAGTCAAGAAAAACCCCATAACAAAAAGGCCTCGCCTTCCTTTTTTGTTTTGGAATATTCCTTAAATAGGGAAAACAATGACAATTCTAAAAACTTCGTAGACGAAGTGTCATAAATTAACGCTTAGTATTAACCGTCTTCCGCGTATTTATTATCGGCTCTAGTCACCTCACCCTTATCCTACACAAGGATTAGCAAAAATGTAGACTTATTAATTATCGCACATTACCTACATAGTGTCCGTCTTTTAGTTATTGAAAGATAGCATTTTTGTATATAACGAGGAGAATTTTGGCAAAACGCGTAGTTGTCAACTAATAAACAAACAGGTACGTCTACTAATCAATGAAAATATATTTTGTTCAAAATTCAAAATATTTATTTTGCGGAGACATGGGTAACATGCAGATGTTAACACTGAGACAACGCAATTGAGATCACCATGCTCTAGCACAATGGCATGCAAATTTATTTTATAATTATTCATATTAATTCATAAACTAATACATATTTTTTTTTTTTTTTTTATCTAAATTTTAATATACTAATTGCATATTATGAAGTGATATTTTGTAACTGAACAAAGGAGAGATTCTTACCAGAAACATTTTGTATTGCAGTCATTATGAAATTCTTCCTTACCCTCGCCGCCGTGGTAGCTGTAGCCGTCGCTAGCCCCGTGCAGCGCGCGCTGGTGTCCCCCGGTGTGGCTGGTCCCACTCCAGTCGTCGACGAGAACGGCACACCTATCGCCATCGGACCTGCCATTCTTGAAACCAGCCCCATCTCTGTCGGACCCGCTATCATTGAAACCAACCCCATCTCCGTTGGCCCCGCTATCGTTGATATCGGCAGCCCCATCGCTGTTGGCCCCGCTATCGTTGATGTCGGCACCCCCATCGCTGTTGGACCCGCTATCGTCGAGACCAGTCCTATCTCCGTTGGACCCGCCATCATTGACTTCCCAGTCGCTCCCGCCGCCGCTGAAAGCACTCCCCTCGTCCAGATCATCGTGAACATCAACAAGCAGGAATCTGCCGCTGCCGTCCCCAGCCCCGCTGACAACGCTGTTGTCGAGGAGGTGTACGTACCTGGCCCCGTTAACGTAGTCGACAACGTCATTGCCCCTGAGTCTGTGGTTGAGCCCATTCAGGTGGTCGAGCCTGTCGTCCCCGGTCCCGTCAACGTTGTTGACAACATCGTCGTCGAGCCCGTGCAGGTTGTTGAGCCTATCGTTGTTGAGCCCGTCGTCGTCGGCACCCCCATCCTCCCCGCTCCCGCTGTCGTCCTCCCTGAAGAGCTCAACTAAAGAGTTCCAGAAGAAAAGTTCTTGTAATTAACTACAATTACTTGGAATAACCATGTAAAGACTTTCTAAAAAAACATGAAACGCTTGTATGTCTATAATGAAAATATTTTTAATGTATTAAAGTGATCTGTCTCAAATTGATATTTTATTTGTAAGTATAATTTCGTCCATTTACCTGCTAACACATCTGTGGCCAGCTAAGTGCATAAGTCAGCCAAATCTACGCAAAATAGTGATGCAAATTTGAAAAAAAAAACCTCGGCACCTGAAATACGTTCAATAGCGCGGATTAAACCAAACAACGGGGAACGGGGTATCGTATTGTTAAATTAGTATTTTTAACTCCATCTTCTGAAAAAACTACAAATTATATTCTATCAATATGACAAAGTATCATATGCAAGTAGAGTTCATTCCGATTATTTCTGATGAATGAAATATAACAGGCAGAATTTTACTCTATTGGCTACATTCTGCATCAGCCTCTAAACATCCCACTGCTGGTAAATAGCGCCATATCCACCACGCTGGTCCAGTGCGGGTTGGCCGATTCACATACGCCATCGAATTTCTTCAACGGAAGCAATGCAGGTTCAATGCAGGTTTCCACAAGATGATTTCCTTCTCCGAAAAGCCAATGTCATATCCGTACGTAAGTTCCAAAGAACTCGCAGGGTTCGAATGTGAGGCCAGCCGAGCGTTCTCCCAGTGACCTACAACGTGCGCCACTACGCTAGCACGTGCTGGCTAGATTATGAATTATGATTATATATATATATAAAAAAATAAAATATAGAAGAAAAAAAATAAAATTTTTATATTTTATTTGAGTAAGGGAGTACTTACTTAAGAATTTTGTTCAAAAATGTATGTAACAAAACACATTGCACGTCCGTTAGAATAAACTGATGAATCCAAGATTTAATTGAACACTTGATTATGTACACAGTTCTATGCAACAAACGTTATTCTATTCTATTTTATTGAATAAAAAATATTTTTCTAACGTCTATTTCGACTTCATATCCTGCGGTCATTGAGCAACAATCTAAGTTAAATGCTTGCGGTATCTCGATAAACAAACAAATGCTTTCGATTCTACCCACGTTAACTAGCGGGCGCAGGTGCGGGCGCGAAATTCTAAACATAATGGCGTACCTACTACGCAAGTGCTCACATACAAAACGCAGGTGCTGGTAAGTGGCGGGCGAGCTTGCGACTGTCGCTCGCGGCAGTGTTGTTCTCCATACGGCAATTGCCGTATTATACGGCTTTCAGGCACGCTGTGCTTCAAATATACGGCATACGGCAGCACTTCCAAAGCCGTATAATATTTGTATGAAATATACGGCAATCCACGAAAGAGTTATCAAAAACTGCCAATACTATTTTTCGTGTGACGTAACGCATCGAGTTCCCGGAATTCCCCGTTGAAAAACGCCCTCTATGAATACGACAAACTTGAGATGTTGGAATAATTATACAATCGAATACACAAACCACTTATTATTCCAACATCTCAAGTTTGTCGTATTCATAGAGGGCATTTTTCAACGGGGAATTCCGGGAACTCGATGCGTTACGTCACACGAAAAATTAGTATTGGCATTTTTTGATAACTCTTTCGTGGATTGCCGTATATTTCATACAAATATTATACGGTTATAACCGCTCACTCACCTAGGTATACCTCAGAAAAATTAGAAAATCAAAGGGTGAAGATGTCGATACTGAGGAAGATAAGAGAAGTAGAGATACCATTTCCAAGTGAAAATGAGACACAACTTCTAACTACAATTCAAAATCTATATGGAGACTAGTAAAAAAAGCTAAGAATCATAAATAAATTTTGTATACAGATTAATGAAAAATTAGAACATACGGTTTTTTTTTAATTTTGGTCTAATATACGGCAATTTTGATGTCTAGATACGGCAGCCTCAAAACCGACTTGGAACAACACTGGCTCGCGGCAATATCGAACGTGAAATCGTTTGTTTCTCTCATGGTCTCTGTGGGTAGGTAAGTCTCGTGTACAGGTCTCGTGTGACGTACCCACAGATTTCATCTGTGGGTAAGTCACACGCACGGGTTCTATTTATCTGTGGTCACACGTCACACGCAAACGCCTGGCGGCCAACGTGGGCACAAAATCGCGCCCCTGCCCGTGCCTGCTAGTTCAACATGCGCGGAGGGCTTGCGCATGTTGAACACCTGGACTGATTCAGCACATATTCGAAATTAAAAATTGTATTGAAATGAACTACTTGCCTACAAAATTTCATGAAGATCGGATCAACGGTTCGCAAGTTATCGTCGGAAAAATATACACACAAACATAAATGCCGATTTGTCTCAGTAAACTCTGAGAACTTCGCTTCGTTCGGTCAATTATAAAGACGCTGTTGCGTGTTCTATCTATTACCGTAGGTTTTTTTTTATCACATCTAACTATTCAAAAAGAGCTAGTTAATTCTTCGTAAACACAGCTCTTTAATCCCTAGGGTCTAAAATGGATTTGAGTTTGGAACGTGGATATTGTTAGTAAAAAGTTCCAATCACCAAAGAGATCAATCATGTACGAACAAGTATGGCTGTATGCTATAGTAAATCGCGAGTAAATACAGCTCATATTAAAACTAGTAGTTCGCGGCGAACTGAGACCTCGCGACCCTTATATTTTCACAACCCCTGGACCGATTCAGCTCATATTCGAACTTAAAAATTGTATTGAAATGAACTAAGTACTTGCCTACAAAATTTCATGAAGATCAGATCAACGGTTCGGAAGTAATCATCGGACAAATATACACACAAACATACAAACATACATACAAATGCCGATTTGTTCTATTCATCTGTGGTCCTAGAAAACTCTGAGACCTTCGCTTCGCTCGGTCAATAAATGCGAAAGTTTGTGTGTAATGGTATATGTAAGTGTGTTTGTTCCTGTTCATCTCTGTAACGACTGAACTGATTTGTTTTTTTTTTTTTAATATTATTTATTTTATTTTATTTTTAACTACTTTTCCTCGCGATGTTTTCCTTCACCGTAAAGCCAGTGGTATATCCGTACGTAGGTAAGTTCCAAAGAACTCATTGGTTCGGGCCCGCCCGGGTTCGAACCCGCTACCTCACGAATGTGAGGCGAGCGTTCTTTCACTGAGCTACCCCGACTTTCCACAATACCTACAAGAATATGAATTTGAATTTTTATTGATTTTTAGTTCCGTACCTCAAAAGGAAAAAAAGATATAAATATATTTACACACTTATTATATATTATTAAATATATTTACGCAATTAAGATAAGATAAGATAACTCTTTATTGTTCACACAACATTACAAACATTAAAAAAAAGAGGCTTAAAAACTACTAAGTACAAAAGTTACTTATTTGTACTTATCTTAAGAAATATACCTATGTATATAAATGTAGTATAAAGATGAGTAGGTACAAGTCTGAACACTAACTCCTAACTAGGTTGCCCTGTATTTAGGATATCAGCCCCTTCCTGTCTACATGATCATTAGATAAATACTTACGATATTTTCACAACACAAGTTTGGAACTAGGTACAAAAAGTAACAGCGTCGGTCACTAGATACGCTTATAATACGCGTATTAGCACTAATCATACTCGTAATATAACACGAAACACCGAGGGAATTTAAAGTAATATAATAATTATATGCATACATGAAATAAAATAAAGAACGAAAACAAACTCACTAATAACACGACAGTATCTCAAAAACTACCCTCAGCTGCGTGATTTAACTGTGTAGCGAGACGTCAACAGGCCGAACATAGAAACAAGCTACGACATAACACGGACCTAACGATCGGAGCGCTTCTAGATGTGGCATCTGGATTAGAGATCTGGTTGCATTTTTGATTAGAGATCTGTTTATTTTTTATTAATTCCTGACTGCCCAAGAAGTAGGGATAATGTTTTTGAAATGTATGTAAGTATATCTGTTTGTTCGCACATTACTTTCTATAACCATAACGGCTTGACCGATTTTGACGGGTGAAGTATCGATGAACTCCTTCTCACATCCGAAGTGACATAAGCTGCACTTTGCAAACCGGTAAGTATTTTTATTTCTTTTAGTATATTACTTCTTACTTTTGATTCTTGAAATAGTTGAAGCGGTAATTAATTATAATTGAAAATGGAAACATTAAATTGTTATTTTCTATTTGTAAAACAGGGCAGAAATCTTTTCATATAGTTTATTTAGATGAAATAGATATGTTAATAAAATATGTATACCTATATACTTATTTACTCATAATATTTATTTACCAATACAATTCAGTTTTGTGATTTAAGGTAGAACCATTTTTCTTTCTTTTTAGATTAATTATTCATACGTACATATATACCACTCTATATCATAAACTTATATATATATATATACACACACACACATATATATATATAATAATATGTATAATTATAATCTACGTCATTATAATTATTGTGTAATTATTGTGTGTGTATATATTATATATACACACACACATATATATATAATTATAATGACGTAGAAATTTTAATATTATTATTGTAACATAACTTTGTAGATATTACTCCATAATATACATATATACGATTATTCTTTATTGAAATATTTTTATTAATTTTTTTTCTCTTAATAATATAAATGAGTATATATAATAATATTAGTAAAATTATTAATTCTACATTGCACCTGAAAAACTCGCCAGGTTCTCAAGAGATGGCGTAGGTGGTGGATGTAGTTAAAGCATGGATTGTCTGCTTATCTGATTTAGCTCAGAACGATTAGCAATTTCTCAGTCTCATCGTAGTTTTTTTTAAGAAGCCAACTGCGTACCACAAACTTGAGTTTACTTTTAGTCATTTCATATATATTAAGCTCTTTATTTATTTTATTGTAGAGATATGCAGATAGAAAAGTCAATTGATGATGAGCAAATGTGGTTCTATTTGCTGCAGTGTGACATACTATATGTTTCACCCTTTTTAATCTATTTATTTCTGGTGTTGTTTTAAAATCATTCTTGCTGTGTTGTAATATCGACAGAAAGTGGATATAGAGTTGTCTAACAGTAAGTAATTTGTATTCCTCATAAAGTTCCCTGGTAGGATGTCTATATCGTTTAAAGAACATTACTTACTAATACTATAAAATATACACACTAATATTATAAAAGCGAAAGATAATGTGTAAGTGTGTAAGTATGTGAGTATGTAAGTATGTAAGTGTGTTTGTTCCCGGTCAACTCTGTAACGGCTGAACGGATTTCAATGAAATTGTGTATGCAGGTAGCTTGATTATTACTTATGCAACTTTTACACCGCTTAACTTTTTTTTTTTTTTATAGTAAGGTATATATTCAAAGTACGGTCCCTTGGATGATAGTGACGCTCGCTATCTATACGGTACTTCCCGTTTAGGAATCTTGAAATTTGGAAAAGGATAAAAAAAGGTAAAAAAGTAATAATTTAATTAAAAAAATTAATAAAAAGTAATTAATTTGCAGTTAACTAAATCACACAACTTTAATTTGTGAATTGACTGTGATATGTATCAATGTACGGTCAAAAATATTAGATTAATTAATAATAAATAGACTAACATACCTATTATACTAACCAAAATAATTATGTAATCGACTCTAAAAGATATTTTATTTATAAAGTGGCGACATTTTTGCGTTGAAATTATGACCAAGAATGGTAGTTTTTATTAGAACACCAGGTTTTTTTTTAAAAAACGAATCCCGTACTTTGTACTTAGGTTATTATTTATCCAAGCCATTGACACCAAAAAATTAACTACAAAAAGATAGGTAAATTAATAAACTCTCTCTATCGCACGCACGGGAACTGAGCGACAGCTATACAATTTCAAATATCGAATGCACCAAAAACTTCGCGGTAGTAAGACCCTCCTACTGACTGGTCAATGACAATTACTCCGATAATTGACAAGGTAATGTCTAATTTATAAGGAGAATTCTGTGGATTTAGAACATTTTTTGAGGAACATTTATTGACTTTCAATTACAACGTCAATAATAACGCTGCGTGGAGGAAATGAAAAACAAACAATATATAAGTTGAGTAGGTAGATTAATTTAATAACTTAGTTACTTTTGGTTTGTTATTATTGTTCATATCAGATGTCCAAGATTTAGTTGAGCTCGTCGGGGAGGACGACAACGGGAGCGGGGATGATGGGGGTACCGACGACGACGGGCTCGACGACGATGGGCTCAACGACCTGCACGGGCTCGACCACCACGTTGTCGACAACGTTGACGGGGCCGGGGACGACGGGTTCCACGACCTGGATGGGCTCGATGATGGGTCCAGGAACGATGACGTGGTCAACAACGTTGACGGGGCCAGGCGCGTACACCTCGTCGACGACAGCGTTGTCAGCGGGGGTGGGGACGACAGCAAGCTCCTGACCGTTGACGTTCACGATGATCTGGACGAGGGGAGAAGCTCCAGCGGGGATCTCACCGATGACGACGGGAGAAGGCTGGACAACGGGAGAAGGCTGGACAACGGGAGAAGGGTTGACGACAGCGGGCTCATCGGCAGTGACAACACCACCATCGGGGAGGGGGAAGTCAATGATGGCGGGTCCGACGGAAATGGGGCTGGTCTCTACGATGGCAGGTCCGACGGAGATGGGGTTGGTCTCTACGATGGCAGGTCCGACGGAGATGGGGCTAGTTTCTGCGACGATGGCAGCAAGCTGCTGCTCGAGCAGGGCTGCGGTGGCGGGGTCGGTGCTGGGGCTGTTTATTGCGGCGATTATGGCCTCCAACTCGGCAAGCTCGTTGGTCGCAGGCTTGGACCTGACTAGAGGGCTGGCGACAGCCACGGCGACAAGAGCGGCGAAGGCAATGAAGAATTTCATATTAATACTGTAAAGAAAATAAAATAGTAGTTATTAGTATTATATAATTCTCTCCATGCTAAGGTTGCCTGGAAGAGATCGCTTTAAGCGATAAGGCCGCCAATTGTTACACTAATTTTAAGTAGATTTTTGTATTATGCATGTAATTTCTGGTGTAAACAATAAAGAGTTATCTATCTATCTATCTATCTATGTATTATTATTAGTAAGTACTCACGGCATATTTAACAAGTTTTTTTTATTTTTTATTAATGTAGTAAACAGCCGTGACAGTCTAAAACATAGAATAAAATAGTTCATGCTTCCTATTAAATAAAGATCTGTGAAGGAATGAAGACAATTTTAAGGAGTGGGTAAAAATTTATAAATTTAATTGCTCGAAGAACCGATAACCGATGGGGAAGAAAGGTTCTTGAGTGGCGACCACGAACCGGAAGACGCAACCTAGGCAGGCGTCCCACTAAGTGGACTGACGACATTGTGAAAGTCGCGGGCAACCGCTGGATGCAAATAGCAAATTGTCATTCAGTGTGGCGATCTAAAGGGAAGCCTATGTATTGTAAAATTGACTATGACTAAATGACATTTTTTTGACGTTGACTGACTTTTTATTGTATACCATTTATTTTTGAGTTAATTATTGTTGTTGTATACTATGTTTTATTTTGAATTACATGTATAAAAATTATTATTCTGCTGAGTTTTGATCTGTGACATGTTTGGTATTTTGTATTTTGTTTTGTTGTAATTAGCCGGAATAAATGAATAAATTATGGGGAAGCCTGTGGGGAGGTCTATGTTCAACAGTGGTCGTCTTCCAGCTGATGATAATGATTTTTTATTAAATTAAGATTCAAAAAGTTTACCCCATTCTTAGCAAATCTTGAAGCCCGCGCTTCAAGCTATGAATGACGCGACCTTTGTAGGTATGCCACCGAAGGGTCTGCCGCAAATTTCCTTTGCAAAATTAAATAGATTTTGATTTTACTTACGATTTTGGATTACTCCTTGATCAAATGATGCAAATCATATCCACGCCTGTTCTTTTATATTAAATTTTGTTATCGTACTATCAAAATTGGGTTGGGAGTTAAAATTGTTTTATTGTGGAAATAAATCGATAATGATGCGCACTGCGTATCATGGTGGAAAGGAATTTATAAGTTAATTTATTTAGACTGTCTAGCCGATATCAGATAAGATCGTTTGGAGCACAGAAACTCCTTCTAGTCTCCCTGCCTCAAATCAGAAAACAAGGGAGTTGAAGCAAGGGACCAGTGTCTTCATTTTTACCCGACTACCATTGAAGGAGGGTAATGTTTTTGGCGTGTATGTATGTTTGTGTGTTCCTATAGTACCTCCTGTAGGATATACGGTTTAACCGATTGTTTAGAGCGAGGTGTCGTTGGATTCATTTTTAGGTACGTTCAGAGTGACGCTACATTTTGCAGTCGGGTATTTTGTTTGGGCGGCTTCGCTTCTTGCGCGATTTAAAAAAAAAAAAGTGGGTGTTTTTAGAAATAGTTTTTAATAATGACGTAAATTACTTGAAAGAAGGCGTCTCATTTCACACGTAAGTACTAAAATATTATTGTTTTCCTACAAAAGTGTGTGAGAGATAGAAACGTGGTAAAATTCGAACACGAAGAAAAATTGTCGAAAAACACATCTCTCTTGTTTATCTGATCTGAGGTCACTATGTAAGTCAGAAAGATATACAGTCACATAGAAACCTGTCTACAAGACCGACGGGTGAAGGTGTCTCCACTAGGGACTGCTGATTTATTCCAAAAGGATAGAATTTAGCGGGAGTAAAATAAACAACAAAATATATTTTTTTACGAAGCCACCAAAAAAAGACGCGTCTGTGGCTCAGTGGGTGGATTTCCCCTTTCTGAGCTGTAGGTTGTGGGTTCGATACCCACAACCTACAGCCGCCCAGGACAAACATTTGTGTGATGAAAATGTGTGTTTGTTCTTTGTCTGGGTGTTTCTATTTTTTTGTACAATCTATGTACAAAAAAAATGTATCAGTTATCTGGTTCCCACAGTACAAGCTTGCTTAGTTTGGGGCTAGATGGCGCTGTGTGTGAAAACTTCCACCAATAAAAAACCGTACTTGTTTGTTTCATTTACTCCTGATTGACTCCAATGAAATATATGTATAGCTATCCTCTTCACAAAAATCATATTATCAGGGCCGTGTTGAACCGGCACTATGAACCGCGTGCGCAGCTTGTATACATCACTGAAAGTAGGTACACATGTAGATACTTTTAAAGTATCTATACTTATGCTGGAAAATACATACGTAGATACGTGGTACGTATTCATGTGTGAGTGTCATTGACATTTTTCTGTGGAACAGCTGTTTTTTTTTCTTGATTTCAGGGTTGAGGGTTGCTAATAATGACGAGAACTATATATATATATATATATATAAATAAGTATACCTTATACCCCGTATAATGAGTAGCATTGGCTGCATTTTGCAGTCGGGTTTTTATTTTTCTTGTGATAATAAATACTTGTTCAAAATAGTAAGCAGGAAATGTTGAACCATCTTTATCGATGATAATGGTACCTACGACAAAAATAGGTAATACATATAGGTATGTACTTGTATTAATATTATCTCTAACGTAATAAACATAAGTTAAAGTTTACAATAGTCTAATCAGCACAAGTCATCAGCAAGCGGCGACGTGCGAGGGTAAGGCGTATCTGAAATTCATTTATTGTTTAGCTATTTTTATTTCCTTCTCATAATATTACTAGTAGTTCGCGCCGTACTGAGACCGCGAGCCTTATACCTTCGCAACACCTAGAGCGAAATATTTTACCGTAGCCCTTAAAATTATCAAAAACTGGTTTTATTTGTATTCATATTAGTTCATCGCGCTCTCTCGCGCGCTTATTGCTTTTTTGGGATTTTAGTTTTTTTTTAAATTCAATTTATGAAATTATCTTAGAATTTCCTAGAGGTAGTTTTCTAAAGAAATTATACTCAAATATTTTTTACTTAAATATAAATTAAATATTTTTTGACTAATTACTTAGCCTTTTAGAAAAATTATATAAATTGTATTTTAAATAATAAGAAAAAAAAATTTTTGTCATTAAATAAATTGAAAAAAAAAACTTAAATATTTTGATAGTTTATTTTACTCTGTTACCCATAAGTCAGTACTCAGTACCCCATAAGTCTAATTTTTTGTCATTATGACTACTTTCGTGGAATCCCGCGGAGGCGCGAAGCACACTTTGAGTATATGACTGACGTAGACCATTATGGATTTAGGACAGATGGTATCGTATATAACAATTCATATAGCTACAGGTCATAAGTATATTATAATACTCTGTAGTGGTAGGACTCTTTTGCAGTGAGCCTGGGGAAGTAGGTACTACACCTTCGTCAGTCATTCAACCGCCAAGCAATAGTGTGCAATTACTGTGTTCAGGATTGAAGGGCAATGTTTCCAGCGAAATTACTGGGCACATAAAAAAACATAAATACCTAAGTAAGTGTTTTTTTCTTGTAAGTACTTACTTAGGTACTTATTTACCGAACATCCCCGCGTTCAGTAAAGTTTCTGAGCGTAAAAAGATAACATCTCTTTATGCTAAATCATAGCCATAATTTGAGTCGCTAAGGCCGTAGAATTTCTGCGGGCCAGTCAAAAATTAATTGAAACTAGTTTTATTCATAACAGGCTTAACAAGTTTCTATAGAAGTGTAGGTCCGTTTATCTTAATGACCGTCAAAGTCTATTTTACTATGGAAACGCCAAGATGCTTGACATGGTCTACAAAATCTTGAAAAGGATAAATGTTATAGATTTTGGAATCCCTGTTATTTTTGTAAGTAGGCGTGACGCTAACCATCAGTAGAGCGACATGCTCGTTTCTTCATTTGAAAATCCGAGCCAAGCAAAGGACTGTTTTTAAAATATAAAGTAAGCTATCCTAATTTTAAGCTGTAGTAATACGCGTTCGGCTTGCACACTACTAAGTACTATTTATTTGAGTACTATTATTTATTCTATGCCACTACGCACAGTTCGTCGTGATACGTCGTTGCGATATTGTAATTCACGTTCTTTCCTTCATAAAATAAAAATGTATGAGTTACCCCCGAATACTGAAACGTTTGTTAACTTTGACGACAGATTAAGTCTATTCCTGTCTTTGTCATTTGCTTAGTACCAGACAAAGGCAGTATTAGAATTAATGGCGTTTCAGTATTCGGGCGTAAGAGTCCCTATACACTATGCTAGACATGAATTACATGGGAGTTCGGATCAAAGTAACAAGGCTTAGCTTGGTCCTTTTGCTCTTCGACCAAAGTAAAATGAATGGACGGGCCCAAGTAAGTGAATTTTAAAGACAAAAGTGAGCGCCGGCGCTCACGTTGCTTCAGTCGGTTTTAGAGCCTAAATTAATATTAATCAAGCCTTGGGTTATGTTCTTAAGCTGTGACCTGAACCTCCGGAGGGCGGTCAGCAGCATCCTTTTAGTAAACGGTGAACACATGTTCCGCGATCGTGGGATTGTTTTGTTCAGCAGTGGACGTCTTCTCGATGATGATGATGATCATTATATTGTAATAAGTGACTAGGGTTTTTGCTCAAGATTTCCCGAAGCGAGAAAGTCGAGAAATCCACTCAAAAGCGAGACGAGAAAAATCATTTAAGCTTTTTAAATGTTTGGAAAAATTCTCGAACTCGAGAAATTGCTGTCGAGAATTATGGAAACTCGAGAAACAAAACATGTCGAGAAATCGAAAACCCTAGTTTAGACCCTCGAAACTATTCATTCTTTATTATCTAGGTTTGTTCATCATCCTCTAACACAGCGGTAAAGGTGAGGTTGAGGTCAAATACGTATGCAGCCAAACAAAGAAATAATCTAATTAACGTACCTTTGTACCTGTTTGTAAAAAAAAAAACACTCGGTCGGTATAGAATGTGTAATAAAATTTTCAATAAATATTAAGTTATAAATACAAAGTAATAGCGGATCCATTTCATGGACACTTTGTAATAAAAATAAATAAGTTTGAAGTAACACTAAATGCCTTGCTCATTGTAACAAATTTAACAGAAATGTCCTGACTTCACTGATATCGACTTTAATGTGTGTAAAATAAATTCATGAACACCTGCATTTAAAATAAAAATATTTATATACTTTTTTTGCAATTTTTAAAAGCTTTTATTTAAGTTCTCTTGTATCACAACTCGTATGTATGTTCTAGAATTTTGAAATCAATATTTCACCCAGTTCCACTGATGGACAAACATTTGGTTCTCGTGACAATGCAAGTTTTTTTTTTTTAATTTTTTAAATGTATGCTTAATTTTCTATAATACAGCATGCTACTTCAATTTCATTAAAGTAGTCATGTCATGTTTTATGCAATTAAACTAAGAAATCAGGTAAAGGAATTTATAATTTATTTTTTCTCAGACATGAGAACATACTCTGAGAGAGAACATACAAAGGTCATGATAATACTGTGTCTCCAATTAACACAATACAATCAGTATTTTCTAGCAAATAGATAACAAAAATAGACAATGAACCAGTAACTAAAGCTACGAAAACATCAAAACAATCTTTCACCAATGTATATTACCGTGACATAAATAAAAAACTTGACATAAATAATTTTACACGCCCGCACCAAAACTCAAATTAACCTAATGGTAAAATAAATACTTCAAATTTTCCTATCGTATGTACGTCTTCTTTGGTCATCGATTTTAATGAGGTAGTATGTTCCGGGGAATAGAGCATCAATTGAGCCTGAAGGTTCATACGGAGCAGTGTGATAATTCTTTGTTCTCACTTCCATTAAATCGGAAAACTTTGTGGGATCCACACACTCGCGCTTGTCCAGAAATGAGACAGCAACATGTAACGAGCTTATCAGTTTTTCCAACTTTGAACCTGTGCTCATATCATCACAAATATTTATAGAATACATTGTAGAAGCAAGACCTGAGCCATAAGAAAACAATCCAAACTTTTTCCCAATTAATTGTTCTGGAGATTTACTGATGAGGTATGAAACAAGGCTCCCATACAAAGACGGTGTGTACATGTTACCAACATTTCGTGCAATATGAAGAGAAGGCTTCGTTTTTTCATTAAACAACTCCTGACTGTATGTCATGAAAGCTTTTTCAACATCTCTGTCAAAGTAAGTCTCCTCTAATTTGTGATTTCTGAAATCGGACAAGCCTGGAAACAGAGCCTCTCTCGGTTCCGATGATGTGTTAAGAAAATCATTAAAACAAACTCTAGCTAAAGATTTCTGTACAAGTTTGCAGTATGGAGAGTGGAACAACATGCCATCTAAGCTGAGTAGTCCTTTAAAAACTGGATTGATTTTTCTCATTTTCTTACAAAATAAATTATAACAATTATCTAAAGCACTGAGGTAGCATTTGATTGACAGTTTGCCATCAACATAGGGGAACTCTGAAGCGAGATCTGGCTTGTAAAAGTCATAGGCATGGGTCATGTATGAAGCACGTACACCACAGTCCAGCACTAAGGGAGCTTCGGGGCCTATCAGCATCGCTACGGCACCGGCTCCTCCCGTAGGCCTTGCAGGACCTTTTCCATACACTGCAATATCTCCAGCTACTACTATAGCTTTTCTGCCATCCCAAGAAGATGATTCTACCCAGTTAACAGCATTGAAGAGAGCTGCGGTCCCTCCGTAGCATGCGTTCGTAGAATCGATGCCCTCAATATCAGTGGCACCTTCTTTAGCAAACAGGGTCATAAGGAAAGTTTTAACACTTTTACTTTTGTCGATAATAGTTTCGGTCCCGACCTCGAGGCGTCCGATGTCGTGCAGGTTGATGTTGTTTTTCTCTATTAGCCGATGCAGAGCGGTCATACAAAGCGAGTTGATGTCCTCTCTATCAGAACAGAAGCCCATTTTGCTCTGACCGAGCCCGATCGTGTATTTTCCAGCGGACACTTCGTCGAACTTCTCCAGCTCGGTTTGATCGACATATTGTGACGGGAAGTAGAGTTCCATGGCGAGAATTCCCACATTTTTGGCCCGGCCGCCCATGTTTATGATCGCGATTTTCTCGTTAAATGTAGGAATGTGGGACGTGTGAGCCGGTCGATGCCACCGTCGCGCACTGGTGTTCGCGCTAACGAGATCTCTGCCGCCGTCGACGTCACCTCGCCTCACACTAGCTAGACGTAGGTAAGAGGTAAGTACCGGCTAGAACGCACCATTGACCCAATACTCAGCCAGTAAGCCAGTAGTCAGCTTTCTTTCCTTCCGATGACGCGCAATCACGATAATTTTAACATCTGTATCAATTAACCATGCGTTCAATCTTAACCGAGTTTTAGATAATGGATAAAAACTCTGATTACTGGGCGTACTTTGATAATACTAAAATATTTTTTACCCAATGAATTTACACCAAAAACGAAATGGTGAAAAAGTTAATTTGACAGCTTTGACTTGACAACATGACAGTTTTTTTTTTTTTCTCTTTCCTCCTAAGAGGATTTTGGCGTCGCACGTCTTATGCATTTGCCAGTGTCAAGTATAGTTATATATATTCAAGTTTTGTTAAATATTATCATACAAGTCATAGTCACAGTCAAAAGCGAGCAAATCAAATCACGGTCAAGTCCGAGTCATGCCCCAGTAAAGTGGTGAAAACTTTACTAGAGCCTTCTATGGAGTTTTGGAAACAACACGAAAATTCACGTTTCACGACATTATACCATTCACCAACACGCGTGCATGTTCACGAACACTTAACGGGTAAAAATTCACCATTTTTACACATTAACACTCGAAATAACACAAGTTTTGGAAAAGAATAAAATGACGCGACATGATTTCTTCACGTTCCCGCCAAAACCCCATGACAGAATTGACAGTGACGTAACATGGCACAGGGTTTTTAGATAGAGATTCTAAAATTTCCCCATATTCAAGTATTCTTTTCCCCAAAAGACAATGTTCTGCAACTTTGTTCCCCATTTTTTTTTTTCAAGCAGGAAATAAAACAAATTAAATGATATAGTCTCTTTATTTTAAAGATGTAAGTTTTTTTTCGTCTCGCAGAAAAAAGGTTAAGAAGGTAGACGAAAAAAAAAAACGACACTGGCAAATCCACAAGAGGGCTACGCCAAAGTGATGCAGCTTATCCTGTAACTTTGAAACATTCATGATTCTGATCGCGAGAGCATGCAATCCCGCTCGTACTAACTTAGTCGCACTATGCGCGGTCCCGCTCGCGCACTATCACTATCGCTTTCAGAGTTACGAGATAAGCCCACTGATTAACTGCTCAAAGGTTGAGTGCGTTGCTGGCAGTGATGATGAAGGCCGAAAGCGAAGCAGGTCCAGGCTAAGGTTACCATTTTTAAAATTTTATTTTAAATATAACGAAACTTCATGAAAAACTCTAAAATTATTTTTAAAAAAAACATCGCGCCGCGCTTTTGTCTCTTTTTGCCCAGGGAAATTCGGAGAAATGACAATTTTATCTCGGCCACTCTCACTCCCATTAAATTCTAAATTAGAGAGACAGTGACCGAGATAATCTCGAGCGCACAGGAATAGGGTCCCAGTACAAAAGCGGAGGGACACTATTCCTGTGCGCTCGAGATTATCTCGGTCACTGTCTCTCCCATTAAATTCTAAATTAGAGAGACAGTGACCGAGATAATCTCGAGCGCACAGGAATAGGGTCTCTGATATTATATTACTCTTTGACTGCCTGTATACCAGCCTGTGCCAAACAGCCAAATACTGAATAAAGTCTTGTTGCACTCGACTAATTTTGAAATAGATTTTCACATGTGGCTAAAACTCACCAGCAATGAAATTAGCGCAGAAAGGTCGACTTTGATCAAAGAACGTTATCAAAATACATTACAAGCATTTTTGAGTAACTAAGAGTATTAATGTTTTTATCCTATAATAATTATTATGTTCCGTTGGAGGACCAATGAACCAGTTGCTCAAAGGCAATAAGCACCTAATGGGTCTCTTATAGAAAGTAATGTCTGCGCTCCGCTATCCACGGCGTGCCTGCTGTGTGTAAACACAGCAAGCAGCTGCGTGTGCAACTTTCACTTTATAACGGGACCTAATTCAATGATTCCATACTGATCTAGGCTTTAGATACCTACTAGTCCTAGCCTGTGGGTAGGTATAATATAAGTAGGATAGTTTTCGTCACAATATGTTGAAAGATGAAGGATCGAGGTCCCAACACAAAATGATAAAAACTTGCTGAAGAGAATATAAGAACCGAACAAGTGCGAGGCTGACTCGCGGACCTTCCGTACAACTTTTTTTACATAAAACTATACAGAGCTATAAGAAAAGGATATGCTAAGCCGAAAAGGACTTACAGCACTCATTTGCCATACCCTAGTAGGGTCATAAATAAATTCAAAACATCATGTTATCTAAGACCTCGATATATCGACATAATATTATGACTGAGTATTGAGTAATGATTGTGAACAAATTTACTATGGGACCAACCCAGAATTCGCGAAAAATATAATTTGTTCCATACATTTCGTGGTGTCATTGAATTTTTTCTATGGTACAGGAAATATTTTATTTCATGGTGTCATGTTTAGTCCCATACTAAAAGTTTCTCATAATACCCTTTCCTTATAGCCCTGTATTTCGTTATGGAGGTATTATTTTTTCAACTACAAAATTAAATAGTTATAGCCACACATGAATGCTAATGCAACTTTTATTTACTATCGAAAAAACTTTTGATAGGTTACGTTTGTAACCCAAATTGGGACCCTATTCGGAGAAATGACATTTTATCTCGGTCACTGTCTCTCTAATTTAGAATTTAATGGGAGTGAGAGTGACCGAGATAAAATGTCATTTCTCCGAATAGGGTCCCAAGTAGGATAGGATAGGTTACGTTTTGAAACCGAAATATGTATTAAACTAAGCAACGTAAATGGAAACTGCATATTCGATGGAATCAGGGTGTTGAATTAGTGCATGGGCCTTTTTTTCACGAGGGGGAAATGTACAAGATACCGGATTGCCTTGGGATACAGCCGGGTTATGTAGGATTATACCCACTTTAGCCCCGCGGTAACCTGCCTTGGTGCTTGACAAAAGGCTCCAGCATCTCAAAGCGAACGCACTGGAGTTGCACCGAAACCTTCAGCACCAGATCCTCAGATCCTCCCGGACAGCTACGGGCTGTCCTCAGAGTCCTCCGTCTGTCAGCCACTCGACTGTGTCTCAGCTGCGTCCTCCCCGGGCTCGTTCAGCCCTTGCAGTGGCGGTCACTATTTTCCTGTTTTTTGGCAAGTGTCTGTTTTTTTTGCCAATAATTCGATGTTTGACGATCGACCGCTACTTATTGAAAAACAACGTAGGTACAATACGAGGCGCTCGGTCTGCCACTCAAGGCATTAGGTAAATGGTAAGAGCCCCCTACCCCCTGATCCCAGAGGTAGTACATGGGCCCAATTGTTTTTTTTAAATAGGGCTCCTAATCATATGTACAGAATACCTACATCTATTAGCACTCACGGGATATTTACCACGATATTTGCCTTTGTCTAAAACAGTGTTTAAAATACATACGACCTAAATGAAGGAAGAATAAAAAAGCAGGTCCGCAATTCTCAAGTTTAATTTTTATCATTAAAATTATTAGCTAATTGTACAACTATTGGTTCTCGATCAGTCTTCTTTGGTGTAAACTTGAAAAACTTTACGCCCGATGGATTAACTCGAACGTAGAATTCACCATCCGGTCCCCACGAACGGACTGACTCTTCTTTATAGAAATCCTGAAACAATTAACAGTAAGTATCTAAAAGTGGTTTTTTTTAAACCGATACTACATACAAACCAGAAGGATGTAAAAATGACTTAAAACTTCACGTCGCGGGCAATGGAGAGAGCTATGCTCGGAGTTTACGCGATAAAATCCGGAATGAGGATAATAATATTCGTCGAATAACCAGTCACGGATATAGCTTTCAGGGTTTGCAACCTAAAGTGGCAATGGGTAGACCACATGACTCGAAGAACCGATAACCGATGGGGAAGAAAGGTTCTTGAGTAGCGACAACCAACCTGAAGACGCAGCATAGGCAGGCCTCCCACTAGGATGACCGACAAAATTCTAAAAGTCGCGGGCAACCAGTGGATACAAGTGGCAGTTTGTCGACGTGTGGCTCTCTATAAGGGGGATGGTTATTATATTCAGCAGTGGACTCTTCTGGCTGATGATGAAAACTTCACGTACCTAATGAATGGACGATTCTTCAGGCACGGATCCAACCCTCCAAAAAGGTTGTGGTCACATCCCGAACCCGAAAATCGGCCAAGTGCGAATCGGAGTATGAACTCGCTCATGATCAATATATTCATTCCTACGAAGGAGGTGCTTACAAAATACCCTGACCAAGATTTTGTACAGTGTATAGTTCCACGTGCATGGGCAAAGCCGTGGGGCGAACACTAGTAAATAATAAGCCTGTAAAATGTTATTTTATTCACTCTCAAAAATTACAAAAGTAAATGTGTGTTTGTTTGCACATCACACTCTAAACGTGAAAGTGTGATGTCACAAGTCTATTAGGGTTGTGGCACAGATCACAACTAGATACCGCATAACAAGATTCGTTGTTCCTACAAAAAGTCACCAAAGTTTGAGGAAGGCGCGGGTCGCGGGGAGTGCGACCGAGCGTTCTCATTGGCTGTTTTAAGGTTACGCCTACTCGCGCCTATACAGCAATCAACCAATCAGATTTTTTTTTATAAGTGTATTTATATTGATGCGAGGTGCGCTTCAAGCGTCCTGAATGCAGAATCGAGGGTGTGATCTGTGGGTTGTGGGCATACCAATCGTGCCCACAACGGTGGATCCGCGCTTGCGTTGAGACTCTACTGTAGTAATTTTTTGATAATAACCTCTACTAAGTAGGCTTGTTTAGGCAGCCCCATCTCAACGTCGGTGAAGTTGGCTGCGTAAGGTGTTCCGTCCTCACGTTGGCTCACGAACGCTAGCGCGTACGAGCCATCGAACAGCTCACGGTTCCAGATCTCCAAGCCGTGCCTCTGGAAACAATCAAATCAAATTTATTTCATATTAAAATTCTAATTTGTGGTGAAATTTTTTGCAAGGCAATCGTCCAAGTTCAAGTTAAGAACACCACCACAAAGACCAGAGGTCTCACTTACCACCAGAGGAATGCCTTGTTCGTATCATATAATCTTGATTTATTCTGAAGATGGTCAGTTTCTTGGTGAAAAACCACAGATATCAGAACAAGAGGTTGTTCTGATATCTGTGTTAAGAACCAAAAAATTAATCATTAGTGAACCGTCAAAATATCCGCTTATCCTGCTTTTAAAACTTCCTAAGGGTGCCTATACATGGCCTGACCTGACATCGTGTGAAAGAGATGGCTACATATAAGTTTCTGGAAGAGCGAAAGGGAGAAGCTATAACCTTAATAATTTGTTTCATTTACTCCCGTGTAATTCAAGTCTAGCTATCCCTTTCGCATGACGTCAGGTCAGGCCATGTATAGGCACCCTAAGCCCTAGTCATATTGGATTAGTTGCGATTATTATTGTAAAAGGCATAGCGCCACGAGACAAACTACTCGTCTATTGGGAAGATTCCTTCCGCGTAAACACTGACAGTTCATTTAAAGTATTTGCCCAAAAAAACTTGATGTACAACATCAATCCACTTTTTCCTCAGCAACTATTACCAGCTCCTCGTCCAAAACTAACTCACCTTTTCCTTCTCCTTCATCTTCCACACCCTAGTCCCTTGTTTCCCTAAGGGGTCCTGATTCACAGCTATAACGTCCTGGTTCAGCAAGATTTCCTTGAACTCCGGTCTGATTGTCGCCAAGTCTGTACTGATAAGGAGAGGCGCGGCCAGGATCGCCCACACTGCCATCTGAACCTTCGCCTGGTCTACTGACAGGCCAAAGTTGCCTATCAGCAACTGTAAAGTATATGATCTGGTTAAAATGGGCAAGATCTGGCACCCTCTAATGTCACGTAAACAACAACTACCTAGACTAAAAAAACACCCACATTGCTACATTTCCAGTGTATAAGCAATAGGAAGGCATCCCAGCTTATTTAGGAAAAATATTTGATTATTGATTACCTCGAACGAGAATGATCCGACACTTTCCCCGATTTTTGGTCAGTTTTGGTCATGGATTTAGTATGTTTCGTCCATGGTTTTGGTTATCGGTGTCATGATACAACAAACACATGAGAATGTCATTTTGTTTTATTAAAACAAAATGTATCAAAACCACGTCAGTTTTCATAGTAAACCACATAAGAGTTTTTTTTTTACTTGACAAAACGTAGAATAGGTAATGTTTCTTTTTACCATGTCAGGATCATTCCAATGTCCAGGGCCTGCGTGGTCCGCGAACCTCCCCTGGTTGTCCCCGAACCAATTGATGATGCCTTGGAGGGAGCTCCAGGAGTCTTCGATGTCGTCCCAGTTACGCCACATGTTGCAGTGCTTGGCTAGCGATACATAGTCTGGCTGTGAAGTATAATTAAACAAGGTATAAATATCAATGAGAGTAAATGCTTATTTGATGTATTTTGACCGATGTGGATAATGGTGCGCTTCAATCGTCCTAAGGAGTCTAGGGGAACACAACAGATATAGACGACGAAGTAGTTACTTGTAAGCACAGAATTCTCCTTATAAATATGTCTTTGCTTGTAAGAATATTACATACCGTTTTATCTAGATGGATGTCTTTGAAGATCACATCTACTATCGTGCGAACGAGAGAGACGAAAATGGGTTTCCTGCTCTTATGCAAAATACGAAAATGAAAGTCGAGAAATTTTTAATACTGAAGGAAATATAACAAAAACTAAGAAGTTTCTCCCCAAACTATTATTAGAAAACTAGGAGGAAATAATCAATGAAAGAGTTATTATCTGATCAAAACACAATATAACTATTATCTAGATATATTATCTATTGTATTCTACTACCGGTGTCGTAACCTCGCCAAGTGAGTACAATTTCATTATTTATGTCGCTCGTATGTTGGTAAGAGCCACGCTTTGTCAAGCGAACGAACAGAATTTGAATTTCCCCCTTATAATAAACGCAGATAAACCTTGGAGCAGTTGCTCAGTCTTCTGTCTTTTTCAATCGAGTTCTAATTTCGAAAGTGCGAGAAGGACTAAACACGTGGTAACGATTCCAAAAGCACTCCACGTTTGTTAATACGGGGGTAACAGTACTAACAGTTCAACATCATACGCAGCAATGCCCAATGTTCATTCTGAAAAACTTTTATCGTGTTTTTTTTCTTCTTTTGTTACCTTAAAACTCTGTTATTTAAAAACGGATTTGGAAAATTCTTTTTGTATTGGATAGGAGATACTTCCAGATTGATCCCATTTTTCTGATAATGGGATACATAAGAAATTAAGGTAACTCCTCAAATATTATAGGCATACATAAAGCGATTTTGACATTTTCATCGACAAGTCAAGCATTTATATTCAGAAAGTATCATTTGGTAAAGTGAAACTGATGAAGAAGACCCCAGATGGCCCCCGGAAATCCTCAATATTGATACGTATTTCACGGGTGGCGCCAAGATAATCTCGATTATGACGAAGCAAATTTAAATAAATGGCTCTGATAAAGTCAGTTTTTTTTATTTAAAATTATTTACTTTGTATTTGCGAGGTTGATGGCCAAGCCTCGTTGCCGAGGCTATATTACAAAGCATTTATAGCATAATTATTTCAATAATACATTAGTGTGATAATGGAAATCATAACGGCTAATAGTCTTACGTGCATTCCTTTAGGTTCTTGATAAGCTGGCCAGCTACAAGAATATAGGATCGGGCGTCCAGTTTCGTTCAACAATTTGCCAAAAGCTGGATATCCTGCAATTTGCAATAAAATGGTATAAGTAGAAAGCATTGCAAAAGTAGAAACGGAAGTATCAGATCTTGAAAATGTTTACAATAGATTTAGATGCAATCTCTCTCTTTATTATCCCTAGATTCAGATTCAGATTTTTATCAATAACAAATTAAATTACATGTCAGAAATTTCAATAATAAAAAAAAAAAAGTAATAAAAAAAGAAAATTGATAATTATTTTTAAAAAAAATAGGATTACAATTATAAATTATAAATTCGTCATTTTATACTTGAGGTACGAATTGGCCATTTCGCACTGTGGTGCCCACCAAGTCCCAAACAATACCAACCAACCAATATACCTATCAATATATACCGATATAAGGATACCGCCAAATTGCTTTTCACTTCGATGGTACTTACCTAGTCTTCATTTGTCGAAGTTAGGTTTCTTCAACGATATGAAATTATGTGCAGGCGTTTTGTGTTCCGAAAAAGCCCCTAAGTAATTTATTATACACTAGCTATTGCCCGCGACTTTGTTCGCGTGGACCTACAAAATGCAAAAATTCGCGCGACAAACACCCAGACAAAGAGACCGAATTACTTTCGCATTTACAATACTAGTTAGGTTTTAAATAGTTCAGGAAATTACGTCATATCTTCTCGTCCAAAATCCCGCAGTGCCTGAAGCTGTTAGCTGAATCTTTTGGAGAAACTCAGAGTCACAAACAAAATGGAGTGAACGGAGAGAACAATGTTCGGAGTTTCTTTGCGCGAACGAGATAAAGCCGAAAAAACAGCCACCGAAATAACTTTCAGGGTTTGAACCAAGTACTATTACTCCTAGTGTTGCAAGCCGAAGTGGCAATGTGGAGGACTATGTTCAAGTGTGGACGTCTTGTGGCTGATGATGATGATGATCACTAGTAGTTCACCCCGAACTGAGACCGCACGGTTTTCTGTAGAAGCTTTCATTTTACTTAAACTGTTTCTAAAATCAAAACTTGTAATTGGTATTTCTAAGATTCTTCTAAGATGTTTTTACATAATAACAAACTTTCAGTCCATACAAAACGTCAAAAAATGCACAAAAATTGGATCAACGCCATCTAGCGAAGTACAGAAAGTAGCTTTGCCTCTGTGTCTGGATCTTTGTCACGTTATCACGGCTAAGCGGCTGAACGGATCTTGATAAAATTTGATAAAGAGTTACTGCATATCACAAAGAATGACATAGGATACTTTTTTTATGTCAACGCGAACGAAGTCGCGGTTAAAAATTTGTAGGCCATATTTTGCAGTCGAGTTTTTATTTTACATGTTTTTTAAGATGTCTGGGTTACCTTCATCCATATCCTTAGGGTCGATATAGCATCCATCCAGTTTCAAATAGTCGATCTCCCATTGCACAAGGGTCTCGATGTCTAGCGCTTCGTTGCCCAGCACTCCGGGGTACCCCGCGCATGTGTAGTTCCCGTAATCTTGGTACATGCCAAACTTTAGACCTTTGCTGTGGATCTGAGGACAAGGATGTTTTTAAATACCTTTATTAACTATACAAAATACATACAAACTAAAACTGAATAAACTACAATAAAACAAACAGTTCGATTACCCGGAGACCAACTAACCAACCCAGCAAACTAAATCATAGATAAGAATGTATACTAGCGTCTAGATGAACTAGATCAAACTAGATAGTGATGCCAGATAAACGACAGAATTTTAGACAGTTACTTTATTATGGTAACCTAGCGACGTTTCGAAATGTTGAATTGGCCGAACACGGATCACAGAATTGCAGTATTTCCGAAGGATTATCATCACACTAATAATCACAATAATATTATAAATGCGAAAGTTTGTGTGCGTAAGTATGTAAGTGTGTTTGTTCCCGTTCAACTCTGTAACGGCTGAACAGATTTGGATGAAATTTGGTGTGGAGCACTGGATTTGGTGGTGTGATGTGTGGCCTTTTTATCCCGAAAAAATTAACCGTTCCTGTACAATAGCGGGTGTTCACCGCGGGGCGCAACTTGTTATAAATATTTTTTGAAATCTAGTAATACGTTCTAATAAAAGTATCATTAGCCAGAAACTGTTTTTCCGATTCTTACTTTTATTTACTTCAATAGTTATGTCCGAACTTTCGAAATACTTTTGTATATCTTTTATCCGAACTTTAGAAAATTTAAATTTGTTTTATTAATTTAATTTGCTAGGCTACTGTAATGTTTGTGTTTAGATGTACCTATAGATTCCTATTTGTGAAAACATTGTGGTTATGTTTGAACTACGATAAACAACGAGCGAGAGAAGCTTGAGTGTGAAAAATAAAAGATCCCAACACCTACCTCGAGTGTCTGAAACGTTTGTTAACTTTGACAACAGATTAATTCTAATGCTGCCTTTGTCTGGCACTAAGCAAATGACAAAGGCAGCAATCAAAGTTTACAAACGTTTCAGAAACCTGAGGTTAGTTCTTAAAACTTACATAATCGGCGACTGCCTTCATTCCATTCGGGAACCGTTCCCTATCAGGTACCATGCGTCCATCAGGGCCTCGTTTCTTCTCCAGCCAGCAGTCATCAATGCCGAGATATTCGTATCCTGCGGCCAAGTAACCCTCACTGACCAGGAGATCAGCAGTTCTCTTTACTAAGTTCTCACTGGAACATTAAAATGTATTTTCATGATTTATCATTATGTACTTACGTGGTACATATACATGGCTAAATCTTAATTATTTTCAGGTCTCTCATCATGGACAGTTTCTAGTAAATAGATGAATTGTTGGATTATGTTGGGAAGCTGAATATAATCATGATAATCACACTAATTTTATAGGTAAATGCGAAAGTTTGTGTGTCACACTTACACACAAACTTTCACGTGTGTAAGTGTTCCCGTTCAGTCTGTAACGGCTGAATGAAACTTGGTATGGAGGTAGCTTATACCCTGAATTAACACGCAGCTAGTTATGTATAAGGGGGTTATAAATAACTAGAAGCCGCTCCCTGTTTCACCCGCTATTCTACAGAAACCGAATATTTTTTCGGTGCGTTAATCCAGGATGTAAACTACCTCCATACAAAATTACATTCAAATCCGTTCAGCCGTTAGAGTTGAACGGGAACAAACACATATACTTACCAACTTACAAACTTTCGCGTTTATAATATTAGGCATTCAAAACGATCGAAGAACTGACAACGCTCTTTTCTTACTCCAGTAATTCTTTCCTCAAAATTTGGTGTGTTTTTGTTGGAATAAAGATCTGGGTAATGCGGTAGGTATGTATATATAGGAGGTAATCTCGTACTCGTACCTGGACCCCTATTCCTATTCTCAAAAGAGATTCAATCTCATCTCGAATAAAATGTCGAACTTCGTGATTTCTTATTCTCAACGCTATCTTTCGAGATATTCATGATGGCTAATGTTCGAGATACATCGAGTGGTCGGAGGCAATCGAGACGAGAGACGATCGAGATTGGAATCTCGAAATCGACATCAATTTGTCATGTCTCCGAGTCTCCTTGAATTCCTAACTGCGCGTCTCCGCGATACGATTTTGCATATAACGGTTTCTATCGGCCATCGAAATGTAAAGACGTTTAGAATCGAAATACAAACAACTATCAAAATATAGATGTGTTTTTAAAAATAACGAATTCCTCGCAAAACGACAAAACCAGCTATATTTGACTAGCATTGTGGCTCGGTGGGTGGATTTCCGCCTTCTGATCTATAGGTTGTGGGTTCAATTCCCACCCAAGGCAAACATTTGTGCGATGAACATGGATGTTTGTTCTTTGTCTGGGTGTTTCTATGTATTCTATGTATGTATTTACGAAAAAGTATTTATGTATTATCAGTTATCTGGTGCCCATAGTACAAGCTTGCTTAGTTTGGGGCTAGATGGCGCTTTGTGAAAAACGTCTACCAATATTTATTTATTTATATGAATACGTATAATGAGGCATTCATGAAAGCATAATTATTATGCAACTTATAGATCGAGATATCAGAGTAATTTAGGTACCTCTATAACAGAGATGAACTTTAATTAGGGCAGAGGCCAAGTTCCATGGAAATTTAAGAACTTTAGCTCAACAATTTCTCTATTATTATCATATATCTATTACTCAACTATTATTTATTCCGTGACAGCGTAGCCGTTATTAATTTATATGCAGCAGCATATAATAACTACTAGTTACTCTATGGTACATAAGTTAAATAGGAGCCATAAAAAAAACGAGAATCTACATAGTATTTAAAATTTAAAAAAAAAAATTGACAGCCATCCTTGGCTTGTTTGTTTTCAATGTTTTTATAGCATATAATACCCCTGTATTAGCACAGAAAACAATAAGTGATCATACCATCATTTAAAAAATAAAAAAGGTGATGATTTTAATCATATACATAGTATAAAATAAAGTCGCTTTCCGCGTCTGTCTGTATATCCGCTATTTCCTCCTAAACCACGCAACGGATTTTGATGCGGTTTTCACCATCAGAAGACTTATATAATTATACAAGGTGTTACTGAAAGGTGCAACAATATTAAAAGGTACTTAATTTTACTCAACATTATGAACAACTTTTACTTTGGGACCATGGCTAAAACTGTTCCATAGTAAACTGTCGAAAAATGCAAGGAACAGCTGATTTTTTTTCGCGATTTCAGTTGTTGACGAGACATATCACGTCAGCCAGATTACGCGCCAGAAGTTGACAGAGAAATTTAAGCATTGCCTAATCAACATAAACAAGGCCCCATTATTATTAGTACAGTAGCAGTAGTTTGGTATAAAAAAAGTAAGTGCGTATAGCGGAGCGGGTCTGGGTAGCCTAATGTCAGGATATTTTTACGCCGCCTGAGATCTGGGACCCTATTCGGAGATATGACATTTTATCTCGGTCACTCTCACTCCCATTAAATTCTAAATTAGAGAGACAGTGACCGAGATAAAATGTCATTTCTCCGAATAGGGGCCCTGGACTTCTATTCTCAAAATATGAGACACAATCTCGTTTTGAAAAAAAATTTGAAGTTCGAGATTTCTCAGTCTCGCCGCTTTATTTCGAGATATTCACGATGGCTAGATTAGACACACGTATCTCGCACGATACATCGTGTGGTTGGGGGCAATCGAGATGAGAGACAGTCGAGATCGGAACTTTGAAATCCGTCTAAGATGCGTTCGTTCAGGCATTTATAATATCTCCTAATAGGGGTATTAGGAGATATTATAAATTGATGTCGATTTCGTGATTCTGATCTCGACTGTCTAAAATAAATAAATATATCATTAGGTATCAATAATTTTATTTAAGAAAAAAGAATTTTAATATCAACATCACACATCAAAACAATAAATCACACTAATATTTTTAATTGCGAAAATTTCTACGTAAGTATTTATAATATGTATTTAAGTTTGACGTATAATGTGTATTTAAGTGTGTTCCCTGTTGATGACGACGATGACCATCATCAAACATAGCACTAACATTACAAAACATAACACCTACTGGCTATAATTTTGAAAAATAAAAACATTAACAAACAACACAATTCATTTAGTAAAAGATAACTGACTGATTCAAATACGCTACTATTCAACATAATTTTATTATGACCTCAAAACCCGGGATCCTTATTCACAAAAACTGAGATTCAATCTCGTCTCGAGAAATATGCCGAAATTCGAGATTTCTTATTCTCAAGGCTATATTTCGAAATATTCACGATGACTAAATTGGCTAGCGTGCGAGATACATCGAGTGGTCGGAGTCAATCGAGACGAGTCAATCGTTAATATTATAATTATAATGTTATAATATTTAAAAAAAAAACATTTTTAATTGAAAAATGTTTACGTAAGCATGGGGGGAGGGGGTAAGAGCTTTGCTTACTTTTGCTGACAAGGGGGATGGGGGGGTAAATAATTGTAATAAATCTGCTTACGTAATACTTGAACGGCCCCTAAGTACTTAGCGCAACAGCGACTCTCAAAACTTTTTAACCTAAAATAGTATTTTGTAATGTTTCCGTATCCAAACGACAATTAAAGAACAATAGGTTGCAAATGTTGCAATGACAGAATTCTCCTATAATATTATGTCTTTGATTGCAATCTATTGAATAAAGTTTGTTTTTATTTGACTGATATGTATCATTACGTTATAGTATCACCACACTTCGGTTGAATTCTTTTATAATATAAACAGGGTAAAATAAACAGATGGCAACACATATTTTTACTTGATAAATATCGGTTTAGGCAGAGTTACATTAATCCTGTGTTAGCATGATTTTAGTATTTTTTATATATTTAACATTAGGTACTTAATGAATACATTTTTATTTTTTATTTAAGGTTTATATGACATAATATCCAAATGGTTTTCGAATTTTGGTATCTTACCAAAAATGATATGTTGTCAATTGTGGTAGACAGGATCACGTTCAATTAGTCCCTTTCATCAACGTGTATAAACTGTAACTTGCCCGTAGAATCTGAAATAAAAATTGTATACATTACATACTGAAACAAACATTACAAATAGGCTTCGCTTCCACAAACCAAACGCGTGTCAGCAGGCATCACAATGTTAACGTGGATCCGCACTTTTTGTGATACTAGAAATTATACGTGAGTTCAAACGAATTAAGACATAGAAAATATGAACGCAAGTGCCACAGCAGCGAGGCAGTTCATAGAAGCAGTCAACTTTTTTTTTTTTTAAATGCCCTGGTCCGCTTTTAAGATGCATCACTGCATCGCTGATCTCCGTATAAATTCGAGGACCTCGTATAAATTCTGTGGAAAAACTTTCATACGAATTCGTTGGCAAAATTGAACAGCGCCGCCGCCGTCGGGCCTAAATGGAAACTACCTTTTTATACCACACTCTGTCAAATAAGCGAAGAGTTTTTTAAAATTAATTCATACATTTTCTATCGAATTCGTAACAGAGAAAATGTATCTTAGTTATTTACTCCACGTGTCATCCAAAGCTATATTAAAGCCATAGATAGATATTCTTTGGTATAGCTATAGTTTTTGAAGGAAAATTAAACTGAAACTCTTTTATGGAAATTGGTCTAACTAAAGGTTATAATCATTTTTTTACCCCAATGAAAGTGGAAAGCGACATCTCGTTGAAAGGTCCAGCTTTAAATATCAGCCTCGTCCTCGTTGTCTGAGCCAGGAGAGCGATCTCTTTCTGTGTACTCCAGTCTGAATCCACCCAGTTGCTCTTAAAAGTGCTGTATCTCACCAGCTCACTCTGAAAACACCATTATGATCCCTAGCCTTTTGTCAACACACGTCCTTATGCCACGTGTTGACAAAGGGCTAGCTTGGAAATGAAAATAGGTTTTTTTTTTTAATAAATAGCGCTCATACATACGCTCATAAATTTATGTTCGTAACACCCATTAAGTTTTCTTGTCGGGGACGCCATGGAACACACTCAAAGATACGCACAACTAACACCCAAATAAAGGATTCACCATTCGAATATTTGCCCGACCGTGAATCGCTCGGGACCTCCTGCTCCCAACAACGCCAGAGCCAAAGAGAATATAAATACTACGTAAGCCAGAGCAAGACTGGTCGTCAAGCTTGGTCCAAAGAGGTAGGTATAAATTGGGTCTTTGCCTCTTTGCTGGTGGTATGGCTCGAGCCCTGTAGATGGGCTTACTAACCTCAACGGTAACTTCATTTGCGTGCCAATAAAAAAGAAGCAATTGAACCAGACAAGCTCCTATGTAGAGACAGTCTGAGACAAGAGTTGGGAGATCGTCCTCCAGCTGCGAAATAAGATCAGACAGTAACTTGTTAAATCTTATATAGTATTATTATTATGAATGCGAAAGTGTGTTTGTAGGTTTATTGATTTGCTTGTTACTCTTTCACGCAGCAATAGAATAGACACCTTTAAACTATAGTAGATAGATAGTAGGCGACTTATATTCCAGGAAAATATACGATTCCTGAGGATTTTTGAGAAACCGTGAGGCACAGCTAGTCTATTTATGAATACAGAATGTTCGGTTTGATGATGGATATATTTTAGACTATTAAATATATAAACGATTCTGTATCTGAATGTGAAAATAATAAGACCTTATTTATTAGAGCCAATCCGCTAGCATTTAAAATTTACTACTACTATAAATTAAGCCAATCTGCTGACAGAAGAGGTCATTTGTGTGAGGTCAGTGACCATTGCCACATTGCGATGCTTTGACCACTCATAGGAGAGATGATTATCCTCAAGTGGCCATACTTGTTTTAACGCCACGGATTAAACTTTGATGAGAATAAAATTGTTTATTTATCAGTGATGGCCAACAAAGGAAGTTGGTGTACCCGCGTAGGTCAATTTCCAATGTAATATTTTTGAAATACGATTTCTTTACGGACCATGCAAGCAAAAATTAAAAATATGATCTAGTCTATCCGAACAATATATTACATTTTACAAATGTTTCGTAAGCCTAATCACATAAAGTATGCATCAAGCTGACACTATCCGTTACAACTAGGTAGACATGTTGCTTTTCCTAAATAAATAATAAGAGAGACTTACCTCAGCGATTTGTATGATACACACTCCAAGGCTGATGCAAATAACAATGAGATAGAGGAAAATTACTGGAGATATCAAGTCATTGAATTCCCTCTGGTGCCTGTAATATATCATGAGTTTTATTCGCGTAGTGAGTGTAGGTAGACTTTATTAAAATAAAAAAATATTTGACATTGGTACTTACCGGATCAAAGTGATGTGAAATCGGTGACATTCCGCGATGTTTTGGTGACTCTTTTGGGCGCTTTTCAAGTCTACAGCCCGTTTGCAGAAGAGTCTACTCATCCTGAGCTGTCCAGCTAAGAATATCATTATGGAAATAACGAGCATATCCCAGCTTACGACGCAAGCACTCATCATATGCCCAACCAATGTCTGAATAAACATCGAGTAATAATACCCGGGAGGTTCTCTCGCAAAAGGTGTGTAACCATCAAAAATGTACACATATACACTTGTCCCATTCTCATTTACCTGGTTTTTTTGGTATGGTTCAGTGAAAATACTAAAATTAGAAAAGAAAGCGAGCGCGAAAAAAAAGTATGTTACTTTGCGGCTTCTTTTTATGTAATCGTTTATTATTCCGTCTTGCTTGTCATCCTTTTTAGAAATCTGATACAGTTCTTCGACGGAGATAAATCTGATAAGACGCTCCCACCTCTTGTAATTCCATTGAAAGAGACATGTTTTTGCAACGCCCATGTGGAAGGATGCGTATTGGAGAATGAGTTTTAAGGAATCCGTATCAAATTTAATCAGGCATTTAATGTACTGGGACACAAAGAAGCCGATGGTAAAGTAGAAAAACGTAAGTTTCATACGAGCTATTAAGGACTCCGTATCTGGGTGCCACATTCCTAGAAAACTTAAAAACCTGATGTGGAGCCCTAAGCAAGGATGCCTTGCATCTTCAAGAAATTTCAGAATTTTCTTGAGCTTCATTATTTTTGCACTAGTTTGGGCAAGACTAATCGCATCAGAGAACTACAACCGAATGAGGTAAGGAGGGAAAAGAGAATTTTATGAATAATTGGCGTGGGACCAATTAAAAAATATCAAATGCAAATACCAATATTCCTCCGCGATTAATGTCAGGTTAGGGCAGTTGAATTGTATATTAACCGTATAATAACGATGAGTAATTGGTCCGGCAGTTGATTGCGATGTAGGAAAGTAAATTGGCATTTTGAAACTAAAATATTAATTTTAATTTTATTGTTACTATTTTACTGATTTGACCAAAATACTAGCTATGATACGTAATAAAACTTTACCTTAGTACCAAATCCAAAGTTATAATTGTAGATATCATGAATAAATAACGGGCTAACCTTTTTTGACCGACTTGCAAAAAAGGAGGAGGTACTCAATCCGATTTTTTAAATTTTTCTTCTCTCATAACTCCGTCATTTATAAAATCGATTTGGCAAATTATTTTTTATTTGAAAGAAAATTGTTCCAGACTCAGACTGGTCCCATTTATATCAAAATCCAACTCTAATAATGGGATCCATGAGGAATTGAGGGAACTCCTCAAATATTAAATAGTCCGCCTCTATCAGCGGCTGTATCGCTGTATCAGACTTTAAACAGTGGGATGGTATATCAGCCTACCCTCGTATGGTGATTAGGCCATATCCACCACGCTGGCCCAGTGCAGGTTGCTGGATGTTATAAGCATCATTATCATCATAATCAGCCGGAAGACGTCCACTGCTGAACAAAGGCCTCCCCCTTAGACTGCCACACTGACCGACAACTTGCCACTTGCATCCACTGGTTGCCCGGGACTTTCACAATGTTATCGGTCCACCTTGTGGGAGGTTGTCCACCTCCCAGTTCAAAGTCGCCACTCAGGAACCTTTCTGCCCCATCGGTTATCGGTTCTTCGAGCGATATGGCCTGCCCATTGCCACTTAAGCTTGCAAACCCTGAGAGCTATGTCAGTGACTTTGGTTCTTCGGCGAATATCCTCGTTCTGAATTTTATCATACAAAGAAACTCCGAGCATAGCTCTCTTCATTGCCTGCTGTGCGACTCTGAGTTTCTCCAAAAGGCCAGCAGTTAAGGACCACGTTTCAGTTCTATATGTCATCACTGGCAACACACATTGATTGAAGACCATTTTCTTCAGGCACTGCAGGTTTTTGGACGAGAAGATATCACGCCATTTCCCGAACACTGCCCATTCGAGTTGGTTTCTTCGGGCGACCTCTTTATCGAAGTTGGACAATTATAAGCATACATATAGCGATTTCGGTATTTTCATCAGCAAGTCAAGCATTTACATTCAGAATGTATCGTTTGGTGAAGTGGAACTGATGAAGAAGACCACAGATGGCCATACGAACTCCGTAATGATAAGTATTTCACGAGTGGCGCCAAGAACATTTACATAGTGAATTATTTTCAGAGTATTTTGTTGAATTCGGTTTTTTTGTTGTTAAAATTAAAATCATTGCTGTGTTGTGTTTAGAGTGACTATTTTATATTGAAAAGTTTCAAAATGATCTATGGAACTATTTAGGTAAATACCTCACCTATCCTATAAGCCCTACCTTAACTTTCCAGCAGGCCTAGCACGAGCGCCGGGATAACGTTATGTCTACCAGTTTTGTCTTCGCATCAACGTGACAAAGCTAGAACATGGATACATTCGTCTCGTTCGCGCGAGATAAATATGGTGGACAAAATTTTATCCCGGCGCCCGGTGCTAGGCCTGCAGGAAATGGTCTTTATAAACCCAAAGGAAACGTGTACAGTACGCCCATAACAAAGTACTCTGTGGTACGCCCCTACCGCAGCTACCGTACCAAAGTCGCGAAGACATTATTTTGCTGTGGTCGACTTAAGGTGCATTGCATTCTATAGAGTCAGAAAGTATATACTTGGAGTGCGGCACTGTCAGCGTGCAAACTGTCGGTTTAAGATGCGCATTTATAGGCCTGTCAGCCACATGACGTCATGAGTGACGTCATTATAGCGTGCTCACGGTGCTCACAACAATGAGGTAGTGCACTGTGTGCGCTAATGTCAAATTCAGAATGTCATCTGTGAATTCCGTTATTATCTGTTTTTTTCTAAAAAAATGGATTTAAGGCAGGCCAAAGTCTTCTGTGAAGACAGAAATGAAACAGTGCCATCAAATTATGAGACGCTGAGACAAATAACCTGAAAAATGAAACTATCTAACATAAGCACGCTAATGATCGGTTTAATTTGTTGGCGCGCTGTGAGCGTACTAACAATTTAAACCGATCGTTAGCAGTGTATGTGGTGTTTGCACTGTGAGCGCATTTTAAGCCGTACTCTTAGGTAACAAAAAGTCAGAAAGTAGGAAAACATTTCTGTTACGCCTGTGGCGTAGTGGCTAATTCCGCAAATCAAGAGCATGATTCTCAAAACCTTTAGCGTATTCGCCTAACGAGTCCCTCAGAGCTCGCAAAACTCATGCACGATAACCTATGAAGATACTACTCAAGGTCAAATAGTATCCACGGCAGAGTGAGTTGGTGGCGGCGGCCGAGTGAAATTTTCACTTTGATAAGTAACTAATTGTAAAAATTTAATTATACCGTAGTTTACCGTAGATGTAGGTATCACTAAGATACAACTACAAGATAAGTATGTACTTACCTAATGCACTCGTCAGGATATCTCTTACAGTCGGTGATGCAGCGGAATCGCTCCCACGTGAGCCAGCCCATGGGCGGCGTTAGCGCCAGCCCGTTGTCGAGACCCTGCCCGGGTGAGAGGAATCCTAGTAGCAGGAAGAGGTACAGCATCTGGAAAAATCATTTGTATTTTATTATAGTAAAGCGCAAACACGGTGGCGGCGTCTAATAATAAGTGGCCAGTAAATAAATAAACCAAAATGGTAATAAATTAATGTGTGTCTGTGTAGGCTAAGCAAAGTGTCTGTTCATTTCAAAGGATAAAACCAATGAGCAAGTAATCACTACGTTGACGAATAAGTCTACTCTTTATAGAAGTTACAGTAATGAGTGGATAATATGGCAAGTGCTTGTAGGGAACCCTAAGACAGCCCCGGAACCGTTTTATTTTTTAGAATTTTGTCAAATTTTCGGCCTGGTACGGAATTATGTTTGTTTTTAATTGGCAAAGAAATTGGTAATTATCATGATCAGATTTTGTTCACTACTGCCACGAGAATTATATTTTAAAACGAGTCAGTGATATTACCGATTTCACATTACTAATCGAGAATAATAAGCCTTTTAGATTGATACAATTTTGGTCCAAATCTAAATTTTGTTAAAAACATTTTTTGCAATTTTTTAAGAAAAGTTTGGTATTCTGTGATTTAAAAAAAGATATCTGGAGCTACACATTGGTGATACATTTTGAGAAGATTTTTAAAATGGTCAAAAAGATTTTAATTCTTCCCTAAAGTATCTACAACGTAATTTCCAAAGATCACAGGCAAGGGTCACCTGTTTCCGGGCAGTAATCACACAGTTCTATTCATCTGTGAGTAATCATTACTGAACAGCCTGTATTGAATACTAATATTATAACTATAAATAATCAATTTTTGTAACTAATAACATACAAATAAGTTATCATATATATATATCAACCTACTGAGTTATTATTGACCGAGCGAAGCGAAGGTCTCAGAGTTTACTGGGACAAATCGGCATTTGTATGTATGTTTGTCTGTATATTTGTCCGACGATAACTTGCGAACCGTTGATCCGATCTTCATGAAATTTTGTAGGCAAGTAGTTGATTTCAATACAATTTTTAAGTTCGAATATGAGCTGAATCGGTCCAGGGGTTGTGACAATATAGGGGTCGCGAGGTCTCAGTTCGGCGAGAACTACTAGTTATTATTGTTATTTTTAAACTAATTATTAGCTTTTTAGCGTAATCCTCCCAAATTATGCTTTTCGACGTATTTCATGTAAACAAATAAGATTACAACATTTAATGTCCAAGTTTAATTTCGAGTTAGAGATTATTTCATTGTTATATATTGTGTTTAGAAATTCAGAAATTGTGGTTCGAATAACCAGTTAGTAATGACATGCAGGAGCTGGATGCTTCGAGGATAAGATCGACTGTTTAACCAAAGTTGTCGATTAAGCAATGTGGTGAATAGAAATAATAAAATATCATTGCCATCAAGCGAATGATTGCTCGTCACACTACTCTAGTCTCCGAAGAAAATGTAAACAACTTCTGCTGTGCGGCGTCATTATCAAAATGTTTAAATAGATAAAATTGAACTTTACCTTGATGGCCTTTATTATTTTATTATCTATAGCAAAAATTCATGCAGATTATTTCGTTTACTAAATTTTTGTGGTTCGTACTTACTATAGTATATATTTTTCGCCCCGTAGAATGCGCACTTTCCAATGAAAACTGGCACAATACACAAACCGTATGGCCAAAAAATACTTTAATTTTTTTTGAGAAAGCACATGCTGAGACTTGCGTCCGAGCAATCTGAGATACAAAGGGACAGTGAGTGAGTGGGACTCTGGACTGTGGCGTGACTGTTGACTGCCTACAGAGTAACCACGTATTTGTGAAGTTGACCAAATGTTCAGACTAGCATTTTCCATAGGATTTGATGAGAAACTACAACGGTGGCTCCTCTATTCAACTATATAAAGTTGGTAATTGTAAAGCGTAGCGACGCTGACCGCTGACAAATTTACGGTACAAGAAGCAACTGATCACTTGATAAGTTTGGAATTTTGACGTATTATTTAATGATAAAACATTGTACTCTTGTAAAGGGCAGACTGATAAAACTCTGTCATTTTTTTTATCCGATTTCGAAAAAGGAGGGTTATTTTTTAAATATTTCATCACAGCGACCGAATTCGGTCGCAAATGAGGCGTTTTCAAAAAATATAAATAGTTCTAATATCCTTACTAGATGGCGTAATAGACCTATCGTTTTACCTGTCATTGTCATTTCTGTCGAAATATTTTATGTTTATTTTTTAAATCGTAAATTTTGGCTCCACACGTTGTGTATTTAGCCAGTGTCAACTATTGTAATACTTCAAATGAATTCAAATACATAGTTACGTTACTTGAAATTGTCTAAATACACATGTGGAGCCAAAAACACGAGAAAAAAAAAGGCACACGTACATTTTTTTGTCTTTCATGTCTTGACAGTGACAGAAAAACCTCAAGGTACATCTAACGCCATCTATTGGGTACTTTTATTACCAGGTTGTTTTTTTTTTGGATAACGCCTCATTGCTGTAGCGAAAAGTCGAGACTGGCGCCCCTGGACGATTTTCACACACAGGGTCATCTAGCCCCAAACTAAGCAAGCTTGTACTATGGGAATCAGATAACTGATAGAATACATAAATACTATATTTTTTGTAAATACATACATAGAATAGATAGAAACACCCAGACAAAGAACAAACCATAGAATATATACACTAGTACTTTTTTTAAGTTAACCTAATTATATACATATATTATGTACTTATGTACCCTAGTTACCATCTATTATATACACAGTTATAGGTAAGTACAATAAATTATTTCTGATTCTGAATCTGTGTGAGGGACAAGTTAACTACGTCCTAATCTGTGGTGCGTAGAGTTTCGCTAGTCTTTGAACTTTTGTATTTTCACCCGACCGCCCAAGAAGGAGGGTATTTTTTTGGGGTGTATGTAAGTATGTTTGTGTGTTCCTTTAGTACCTCATGTAGCCGAAACGGCTTGACCGATTTTGACGAGTGAGGTGTCGTTGGATTCCTCTTTACGCCTGGAGTGACCGGCAACATTTTGCAGCCGGATGTTTTGGTTTTTCTTTTATCATATTACTTGTTCGTTATCCTAACTAATATTTTAAATGCGAAAGTAACTCTGTCTATCTGTCTCTCTCTTCTCACTGTCTGGTGCGTTTTTTGTCAATTACAGCTTAATTACTCATTGTAGGTTCATGAAAACTAATTTTGCGATAACAAATAGATTGTTTCAAGAAATTAGTCCTACCAAAAATTCAAGTTAAAAGCTAGTATAAGTACATTTCTCATTAAACCAAAAACCAAGATGAAAATCAGCTTATTGAGATTTGTAGCTAAATCAATGTTATCTAGGTGATCATTTTACCCGTAATTTCTTAAAACAACTTATTTATTGGCGCAAAATTGGTTTCAATAAATCCACGATGAGTAATTAAGCTGTAATTAACAAAAAACGCAAGAAACTTTGAATTTCGCGCGATGAGCGAAACGTTGCACCTTAGATCGAGCTGAATATTTGCCTATATATATAGATGATAAGGGTCGGAGACGGACATAGGCTATTTTGTTTTTGTAGGTCCACACAGAACGAAGTCGCGGGTAACAGCTAGTTTCATATAGAGTAAAAGTTGTTCATATTCATGATGAGAACAGTGGGCCATTCGGCTTAGAACCACCGTTCTGTGTATATGACCCTGTATATATTTTTTTATATTTAGTAAGTACTTGTTTATCAATTGATTCAATTGATTGCCTTGACATAATCATAATAATAACTAAACGTGGACCGTGGTACTATAGTACCACGGTCCACGTTTATAACCTACCTACTTTTACCAATACCTAAGTAAAACACAATGTATAGGTACGTGATAGGTACCTACCTGCCTTGAATTTCTTCATTACCGTACCGAGGTCAAAACTACATAGCATGTTTTTGAATTGAGTTCTATTTAAAAATAACAAGCTAACGAAAAATTGATTAGGTACTGGTATTTATGCAATAGTTTGGAAGCCTACAAAATTGTATTATCGCAGAGCGGAAAAAAACAGAATTGTTCTAAGTTATCTATGTAATTCTAAGATGAAAACAAAAACAGCTGATAATTGGGTATAACTATAGAGAAATTATATAATTAAGAATGCCTATGTCCATAGAAAGATGCGTAACCCGACTGTAGTTCTGATAAGGACGTAAGATGTCGCTAGTGCTTTAAACTGCGACATGATCGTCACAATTTCTGCTTGACTTGAAATATAAACCCAAGCTAACTCATTCGTAATGCTACGGAGAAAACCGCTACTTGTTATGAATATTTTTGCTATCAGTAAAGTGACAAATTTCATGTTTTATTTGCAAAACACGCTAGGTTCTCAAGACAGAAGAAGATGAAGAAGAATGGCTCGCTCAAGAAGTAGGCCTGAAAACATATTTTTTACATAGTATGTTGGAGTCTAATTCGAAGTAAACCTTAAATTGCGGACATATACCAATACTATATTTATATATTAACCATATTTTCATCAGCTTTTATAGCGGTTGAAACATCAGCTGACTAAATACTTAAGCTCCATCTAGTTTTATGTAGTTTTTTCAGTCATTTTTTTTGTATGGAATTGTCATTCTTCTCGTCTAATTTTTCTATGATATAACTAAACTATTTTCAAATCCCTAGCAAACTAGGAACCTTTTAGTTTCGCCAAGCCCTCACTGTCCTTATATTAGGATTCCCAGTCCTGAAATGTACTGCATGTAGATACCAAATTTAATAGTTATTTGTTATGCAACGATTCTGGTAAAACCACGAGCTGAGCAAATAGTTCAAATATAGAATCCTGAGCACAGCGAGGGTTTCAAAGGTACGAGACGCAGAATAACATTGCCACACAACTTGTCACCTCACCACAGCGCAGAAAATACTAGGAGGAAGTGAATTGAATAAAGAGAAGAACATTTTGGAGTTTTGGCGGGAACATGAAGAATTAATGTCGCGTCATTTTATTATTTTCCAAAACTTGTGTTATTTGGAGTGTTAATGTGTAAAAACGGTGAATTTTTACTCGTTAAGTGTTCGTTAACATGCACGAGTGTTGGTGAATGGTATAATGTCGTGAAACGTGAATTTTCGTGTTATTTCCAAAACTCCATAGAAAGCTCTAGTAAAGTTTTCTCCACTTTACTGGGGCATGACTTGGACTTGACCGTGACTTGCTTTGCTCGCCTTTGACTATGACTTGTTTGGTAATATCTCACAAAACTTGAGAATATATATGTATACTTGACACTGGCAAATGCATAAGACGTGCGACGCCAAAATCCTCTTAGGAGGAAAGAAAAAAAAAAAAACATTTTTTAAAGTTCTTTTTTTTCGTATCGTCGTCGTGCTGGCCAGTGTGATTATTCTAAAAATGAGGTTGTCCGAAAGGGTTTTGAATAAGAAATCAATTTTTACAATAAAATTTCATTGGAAGGAAATGTGGACAATAAAGAAGTTCGCCGATAGCCGAATATTATAGATTTGTTGTCGAGACCATATATTTAGTATATACCTATATGGTCGAGACAGCCTGACCTGATACGCACATTTGCGCTAATGTTTATGCATTAGAAATTAGAATATTCTACCGCTAGCAAGACAACGTTCCTTAGAAACTTGGTAGAGGCAGCATACAGCTATTCAAACCGTTAGACGAACACGTTCCGAATATACATAATGAATTAAGCAGTTACCGATTTGATTTAAATACCGATTATAAAAGATCATGTCAGTCTGTCCGTCCCAGCACGGCACGGCAACATTTCTTCTTCATCATCATCATCAGCCATGAGACGTCCACTGCTGAACATAGGCCTCCCCCTTAGAGCGCCACACCGACCGACAACGGGCCACTTGCATCCACTGGTTGCCCGCGACTTTCACAATGTCGTCGGTCCACCTAGTGGGAGGTCTACCTACGCTGCGTCTTCCATTTCGTGGTCGCCACTCTAGAACCTTTCTTCCCCACCAGTTATCGGTTCCTCGAGTGATTTCTTCTACATTATGAACCAAAGTAAGGTACATGAAATTTGATACCGTGAAAATCAAGGTATCTATAGGTGATCTAGGTGTCATTTTTATAGGAATAAAGAACATTATAATGTTTCCAACTTATATATTTTGTATACCATAGAGATACGATTTTAGGGCCCTCAGATGATCCCGCAAATCTGTATCATTACATCTTTCTATTTTAGTATTTTACTTTTTTTTTTTTTTTTCCTCCTAAGAGAATTTTGGCGTCGCACGTCTTATGCATTTGCCAGTGTCAAGTATAGTTATATATATTCAAGTTTTGTTAAATATTATCATACAAGTCATAGTCACAGTCAAAAGCGAGCAAATCAACTCACGGTCAAGTCCAAGTCATGCCCCAGCAAAGTGGTGAAAACTTTACTAGAGCCTTCTATGGAGTTTTGGAAACAACACGAAAATTCACGTTTCACGACATTACACCATTCACCAACACGCGTGCATGTTCACGAACACTTAACGTGTAAAAATTCATCATTTTTACACATGAACACTCGAAATAACACAAGTTTTGGAAAATAATAAAATGACGCGACATGATTTCTTCACGTTCACGCCAAAACTCGTCTTTTACTTTCGCATCTTCTTTGGCCACAGATGAATAGATCTTTGGCACTCTGGTGAAACTTGGTTGCCAGGCTACATACATAGCTGTACTTATAAAGATTTTGCGGGTTCATCTCAGGGCCCTTAAATCGTATCTCATTATCTATGGCTAACTTTATTATCGGGCAAAATTAAAACACCTAAAGCTTAGCCTCAGGGCTTAGCCGACACCGATCTTAGGGTTTGCAAGCTATAGTGGCAAAGGGCAATGGTCTCGAAGAACCGATAACCGATGGGTAAGAAAGGTTCTTGAGTGGCAACCACGAGCTGCAGGCCTAGCACCGCGCCGGGATAAAATGTTGTCCAGTTGTCCACCATATTTATCTCGCGAGAACGAGTGGGATGTATCCATATTTTAGCATTGTCACGTTGACGCGCAGACAAAACGGGTGGCGGAAGGCGCAGCGTAGGGAGGCGTCCCACTAGTTGGACTGACGACATTTTGAAGGTCGCGCTTGTATATTACAAGCGGTGGATGCAAGTTGGCAGCGCACCCAGCATAACGGCAGAACTGTCACAGCCGATTTAATTTTTTTCTACAATCTATTCATATTTAAGTTTAATTGTCTTTTGGTGTATAATAAAGTTATATTGTATTGTATTGTATTTATTACCTACATAATTATAGTAGACAGCTACTACAGTACAGAGAGCCCTGCAGAAACCCAGCCTTTTGAAAAATTATGAGCAATTCTGTAAGTAGGTACCTTCGATTGCTTATTTGCTTTGTCAGGCACTTTATACAGATATCTTGCACAAGTGACAACTTGGTTGGCGTCTAATAAACAGTCTAATAAACAAAAGACAAATGTAATATTTGAATAGAATAAGAATTAGCTTATTCCAATAATGTGTACAAAGATGTTCTTAGACAACATTGGACCCATATTGGGTGTGCAATATAATATAATATTATATTGAAGCTGTGCTTCACAAAATGACTATTGTTATGCAAGGCTGCAAAGTTATTTTTTGGCGCGAGTACTTGTACGAGACGCAGAATAACTTTGCTGCCGAGCGAAACACACAACTTTTCACTACAGCGAGGGAAATGCTAGGATGATGGAAATTGAATTGAATCAAGATAATAAAATTGTATTAAGTTTTTTTCATCCCATCTATTCGAAAAGGACGACTTGGTTCGCCTTTAAGTGCACCCAAAGGTGGTGTTTTCTATAAGAAACTTTTAGGGGGCAGTAATGAGTTTTTAATGCTCTTTATAAGTGCGCCGCAATTATCTTTGCCGCGCACTTTTTAAATTTGGAACATCTTAGTGTTCAGCGCCAAAAAAATCGAACGCAAATAATGTTTGAATAAAGACTGGGTTGCTTTTTTTGGGTTTAGGACTTTAGGAGTTTTGGCGGGAACGTGAAGAAATCATGTCGCGTCTTTTTAATATTTTCCAAAACTTGTGTTATTTCGAGTGTTAATGTGTAAAAACGGTGAATTTTTACCCGTTAAGTGTTCGTGAACATGCACGAGTGTTGGTGAATGGTATAATGTCGTGAAACGTGAATTTTCGTGTTGTTTCCAAAACTCCATAGAAGGCTCTAGTAAAGTTTTCACCACTTTACTGGGGCATGACTTGGACTTGACCGTGACTTGCTTTGCTTGGCTATGACTATGACTATGATTTGTTTGATAATATTTAACTAAACTTGAAAATATATAAGTATACTTGACACTGGCAAATGCATAAGACGTGCGACGCGAAAATCCGAAAAAAAAAGAGAAAAAAAAATAGACTGGTTGGTACGACCATGAAGGTGTAGAATGATGCTAAGTCCATGGTGTAGAAGCTTCTCGGGTACGACGGCCCATAGTCGCGCCGCCATGTGCCAGCTGAATAAAAAAAAAAGAAATCAAATTAAAAACGCGCGAACTACAGCACGCGTTTTCGACAATTTTCACGGATTGTTAGAAATTCATTGAAATTGAAATTGGTTTGTTATACCAATAAAATATGAGGCGCCTTTTATTTTCTTCTTTCTTGATGAAAAGTAGAGTGTATCACTCGGGCGCACAATATTTTTTTGGCTCAGGCGACGTACTTTGAATCCCTGACTTCACTCAGGATTCTACGTTAGAACATATTCTAGAATCCTTCGCTATATTAATAGCGCCCTTGCCTCAAAATATTATTTTATTTATTAATTTATTATTTTTTCTCGTTGGTTTATTGCAATGAAACCCAAGCATTCCATTTACAACCTACGTGTAGATTTATGTACTCTGTGTACATATTTACCTATATATATAGGCTTTATTGCCCTACTGTGCCCTATGCCATAGAAACATTGCTTTCTCTCTCTACGCCCCATACAAATACAGATGCCTGATTTTATTATATTTTTTTAATTAAAGTAACAAAAAATCAAAAGAATAGGTTTGCATCCAGCTTAATGCCTATTATGTTTCTTAAAGTGAATATAATGTGTAACTTCCGTTGGGGATCCATATTGTATAAATAAATAAATACAGGAATACTAGTGACAATACTACTACAATATCTTGACAATACTAGTTTTTCAGTCGCTATAGGTCTGCGCCTGGGCATCTCCAGAACTGAACTTCACAATTGTCGTTGCGGGGCTGAAGTTGATCGCCTGGGTCACCATGGCCTATCTTGCCGCCGCAGTGCTGGACGTCTCTCGCGCCACGCTGCTCTGAACGACGTCATCCGTCGGGCCCTTGCCACCGTCAGCGTGCCGGCTTGTTTAGAGCCGAACGGTATCTCACGCGACGATGGTAAGAGACCTGACGGCATGACGTTAGTTCCTTGGAGTCGTGGGAGACCACTAGTATGGGACGCAACTTGTGCAGATACTCTGGCACCCTCCCACCTCCAAAGCACTTCGAGGGCGGCTGGTGCAGCGGCGGAAATGGCGGAAAACCTCAAACGGAGGAAATATGAATCGCTCAGCGAGGGATACATATTCCTTCCGTTTGGGGTTGAGACCATGGGACCTTGGGGTCCGCCCGCCCGTTGTTTAGTTAAGGAGCTGTCCAGGCGCCTAGTCGAAATTACAGGTGACCAAAGAGCTGGCGCTTACCTCGGTCAAAGGGTGAGCTTGGCAATTCAACGGGGTAATGTCGCCAGCTTTTTGGGCACCTTACCCGCAGACAGCGACCTAAATGCCGTTTTTTATTTGTAGATATTTTAGATTTAATTTATTTAAGTACTTATTTAGTTTAGTATAGTTTATAGTTTTAGTTTGTACATTTAAGTTTAGATTATTTTAGTAAAAATGGGACAAGTGGTATCTAAATATCTAGGTGTATGAATATGTACCTAAGTGTAACTAAGTATGTCAAGTTAGCTTCCATTTACATAAATATAAATAGGTACACTTATAATACAGGACGGTATAATTATTTCCCACGATTTTTAGTTTTATTGAGTTCCCGATACCTTACCCTTACCTTACCTTACCTTTACCTAGTTGAGTACTAATAGTAATGTAGTACCACGACCACGAAAGTCTAAAACAAACCTTTTTATCTTTGGTCCGAAATCCGAAAACACCATGGAATGTGCGTAGGGCGCTGTCCAATAATAATAAATACACTACCCACGCATCCCTACAGATTAACTTTCTCCGATAAAACTAAACTCCGAAGTTACGGAGACTGACTGTAATCTTAGGCGTAACAGTATTCTGTGGTGCACAATAATCACAGTATTGTTTTTTTTTTAAGTGTTTGGCTAGGACGGCTAGGATTTAGGATTCTCTTGATCCTAGATGTTAGGGTAGTGTTATCAGCAAGGTGATCACAGAGTGCTTTGTAGTGTGATCCGGTTATAAGGTCTTGTCATGTGGACCACGGACACAGAAAAAATATACAGATTTGGACTGAATTTTTCAGGTGAGATTTAATTTACCTAATACTCTGACATAATATTTGAAAAGTACATTCTTCTTTGTTCATCTTCCATTTTTACACGAGTGGCCAAGGAGGAGGGTAATGGTTTTGAGGTGTATTTGTAAGGTATGAGCAAGGTATGTAAATAGGTATATTGTTTGTGAGTTCCTATATTACCTCCTCTAGCCTAAACGGCTTGACCGATTCTGACAAGCGAGGTATCGTTGGATTCGTCTCTACGTCCCGAGTTACATAGGCTACATCGCAGTCGGATATGCATTTTGTTTATCTTTTATTAATATTACTTGTTTATTATCTTTTTGTATAGAGTTGAATTTGAGAGCTGCCATAATACCACGTATTTTACAGCCAAAAAGTGTAAGATTACTCATGCTTACGCAATGCATCGGCAATGCCTCTGGTGTTGGGCAATTTCCTAACTATCCCTGGCCCGCCAGACCGTTTGCAAGACTATTTTATTTAAAAAAAATAACAATCCCTGGTACAAACATTCGTATGTACTCAAAGTACCTACTTACCTATAAACAATTTTATGTACGTACTTGCGGTGTAACTTTTGTTATGCAAATAGGTAAAAATAGAATTTTGAATTCAAATAATAATATGTAGATATAGGAATACAGTATATCGGTCTTCGATCGAAATGTACCATAGCGACGATACATAAGTACTTAAGTATAGGTGTAGGTAATCCGAATCGAAGAGCGTAATGCTAAATCTAGACGAAATGCTAAATCTTGTCGAAATCTAGACTCAGAGATTGACTCAGCGGTGACTGACATCAGTCTCTAGATTAAATTATCATATTTTTTGATTGACCTCATAAAACAAAATTAAATTAAGTGTCCAATAAAAAGCTTTAATAAGTAGCAGCTGCATACAGCACCGGGCTTCGGCAGTGACAGGTGCAAGCTTGTGGAAGCTGCTGAACTGGACGGAAAGATTTCAGTAACACAATTTATCTCTGCCAGATGCGTACCTACATTATAATTTTATTCTTGCATTCGATTACGTCTTTTTTCGTTGTTATAAGATTACACAAGGTTGCACTTATATTGCACCACCTAGCAGTTGTGCTGCGGCCAATGTGACCCAGTGTTTAAAAATAAAAAAATAAATGTACAACGCCATCTAGCGAAAAAGTAAAAAGTACTGTATATTCCATTCCATTTCTAACAGAATAGTGTTTAACAGCGCATTGTGTTTAGTGTGGTTTCTAGTTAAATTTAAAGTAAAGTTATTTTTTCATATTATAGGCATGAGACAATAAAGTTAAACAAAAAAAATGTTAATGTGTTGATTATGAAATATTATTATATTTTGTTCTGTAGAATGCACACAACGTGAATCGAAACGTAGAAGTCAACCGTAAACAAACTTCTCGACAATCCTTTGACGTTAATTTGAAAAATCAAAAAACGTAATGATAATGAAAACAAAAGAAGAAAGTGTGATAAAATGATCAAAAAGTATTATTTTTGTTATCATAGTGCGGAGATAAGTTTGACACTGAGGACTTGAGTGAAATACTAATTAGAATAGCGAAAATAAGTTCGCGACAGGAAACCGCACAGGAAATGAATGGGAGTTGCGAACTGGATGATTCACTTTCGAATTTAAAATCATGGGCACCGCTTACAAAGAACTTTTCAAGCTATACGACTTGGTACAAAACGGAGAAACAGGGTAAGGAGTTAAAAACGAAAGCTAGGTACATAATTTCCTCGTAATAGAGGATACATTTTCCGTTTCCATTGTTTTTGTTGCTTTTGTATTTTACGCAACTTTTTACTTGATTTTTTAAGTGAAAAAATCTCTCGCTTTAATAGATAATTTTGATAGAAAATCATTATCTTTTTACCTACTTAATAACTATGTACCCATAAATGTATTTTCTAACTTTGTGTGATGGTAATTGATACATCATATTCCTCGTAAATTATTACTTTCAGGCCACATAGATCTATGAACCTGTTACACAATACATGAATAATAAATATGAATAAAAAAAAATTTACTTAGGTCTAAACTAATTATTAATGTGTTTTAATACTGAATGTGGACTTCACTGTGTAGTCCAAAATGCAGATCAAAACTTAGATAACATAGAACTCCATTTCTGTGATATACTAGTCGCAAGACCACTTAAATATATATAAATTCCAGGTCTGTGAAAGCTTTTCTATCAGAGACACAAATCGATGTCAATGTCATAATACCATGCAAAGGTATTGGCATATTGCACTTGGCAGTCGGCATCGACCCTCTTGAAAAATCCAAGGAATGTACGGAACTGCTTCTTAAACATGGAGCGAACTCTAATTTATGGTATGTTTTTGTTCCTTTCATAGAGTAAAAAAACATTTTTTATCCAACCATTTATTACCTGGCTGCCCAAGCAGAATAATCACACTAATATTATAAATGTGAAAGTTTGTGTGTAAGTATGTAAGTGTGTTTGTTCCCGTTCAACCCTGTAACTGCTGAATGGATTTGGATGAAATTTGGTATGGAGGTAGGTTATTCCCTGGATTAACACAAAGGCTACTTTTTATATCGGAAAAATATTTGATTTCTGTAGAATAGCAGGTGAAACCGAGGGGCGCAGCCGTTACTGAGTTGTATGGAAACAAACACACTTGCACAGCAACATTCGCATTTATAATATTAGTGTGATAGTTAGGAGTTTATTTAATTCTGTTTGATACTTTTGCAGTAATGATGATGGGTTAACCCCGGTGCACATAGCAGCCATATGGGGCCGCACAGACAACCTGCGCCTACTAGTGGGGTGTGGAGGCGACCCTTCACTGCAAGACTTCGATGGAATGTCTGCCTTTGAGTATGCAGTCAGAGAGCAGCAGTGGGATGTTTATGACTATCTTAGGAATGTGGTGGAAGACAGCGACGATTCTGACGATCCACAGTGTGCATATACTTTAGACCTTGGTATGTAGTTCTAGCCAACTGTATTAGAAATGACAATTATTGTACCATAGAGAAAATATATAAACAAGAGTATTAAAGTCCTTAGAAAGAAGTGTAATTCGATTGTAGTACTGATAAGGACGTAAGATGTCGCTAATGCTTTAATCTGCGACATAATCGTCATAATGTCTGCTTGACTTGAAATAGAAACCCAAGCTAATTCTTTTGTAATGGTATGGAGAAAAAACGCGACTTGTTATTAATATATTTTATATTTTATTTACAAAGCTCACTAGGTGCTCAAGAGATGGCATTGAAAACATTATTTTTGGAAACATATTTTTTACGTCATATATTGCAAGCTATTTTGAACTAAACCAGCGGACATATACTAATACTGTGTTTTTATATTGACCATATTTTCATCGGCTTTCATAGTTGTTTGAACATTAGCTGACTAAATACGTAAGAGCGACGTTGTTTTAAGCTGTTTTTTCGGGGGTACACTTTTTTATATGTAATGTTTATTCTTCTCGTATTATTTTTCTATGGTATTACTTATCTTTCTACAAGTCTTTAGTCAAAGGACTTTAGGCCTGTGCTCAGCAGTCAGTAATTCGGAGATGATTCTAGTGATCCTTTTTTATCAGAGATGTCCAATCGAATTAAAAAAGGGAGATATATAGTACATATGGTTAGAGAAAGAACAGGTTTGTTTATTACTAAGAAAAGCTTTGATTATCATCTTGCATGCAATGCGTGGTCACTATGAGATTGATGGACATTAAAGTCACTTGAAATTGTGCTGTGTCTCACATGAGACAGGGCACACATTCCATTGCTGTTTTAGTCAAAAAAAAAAGTCTAAAGTTTCTTTTGTTTTGTTTTTTGTCTGTTTACTTGACTATCCATGGGCTAAGGCCGTGAAGAATATCGAAAAAAAATGAAACTTACAGTCTAAGTATAACTTTTCAGACAAAATCCTAGTGACGACCGACCAAATAGTCGCAGAATACGAACACATGACCGAAGAAACAAACACCACAGTCAGAAAATCAGAACTCATACGAGATTGGTGCGATACCAACACTCTAGTTGTCAACAAGCTATATCCCACAATACTCAGCGACACTTATCTCTTAGAAGACGAGTCCGTACCTTGGCAAGACAGGAATATAACTCTAGATCTCACTAAAAACTCTAAAGAAACTGACGACATTACTGTAAAGTCGAAATCAAGCAAGGAAACCGAGGACCACTCACAGTCACACATATCAGACAATAGCTTTAAGACGTGTCTAACAAGCAAGTCTGTCAACATTACCGGAGTAAAACAGTTGGAAGTTACCAACTGCTGCAATTGCTTGAAAAGGATAAGCGTGTATGAAAACTTTTCACTGCCCGGATCTCCGCAGAATATCACACATAAGAACTATAAGAGTAAAAGTAACTTACGATGCAAGAAAGATGGGTTGGCGTCTCAGACAAATTCATTGTGCTCGGAGTTCAGAAAACTCAGTTTGGAGACCAGCTGCAGTACCTTGGATAAAGCCATCGCAGTAGTACAAGTAAGTCTAGTAGTAGGACTTTTGCAGAGTGGGACTGGGGAAGTACCACACCTTTGCCAGTTATTCAACCGCCAAGCAGTAGTGTGCAAGCATTACCGTGTTCCGGATTGAAGGGCAATGTTTCCAGCAAAATTACTGGGCATGTAGAGATTGAACGTCTAATATGTCAGGGTGATGAGCGCAGTGCATTGCCGCGCAGGGTTTTGAACTGTTGAAGTTCAAAATTTTGGGTGGTACTGAAACGTTATAGGCAAGTGTGACAATTAACATCAGATGAGGATAACTTGGAGACTTGAGATAACTATATTCTTCGAGAGATGTGTCCTGCCCATTGCCACTTCAGCTTGCAAACCCTAAGAGCTACGTCAGACTTTGGTTCTTCCACGAATATCCTCGTTCAGAATTTGATCGCATAAAGAAACTCCGAGCATAACTCTCTCCATCGCCCGCTGTGTGACTGAGTTTCTCCAAAAGACCAGCATCTTAGTCTAACGTATTAGAATCACATACTCTGCTCTTGCTTATGCACACTGATGACGTAGCCTCACCCATGACCCACCTGGGGTGTATGATTTTAAGCTCTGCATCATCCTTTAATCATCCCACTGCTGGGATATCAGCCTATCCTCGTAGGGTAAATAGGCCATATCCCCCACGCTGGCCCAGTGCGGGTTGGAATACATATGCCATCTCCTCACGATGTTTTCCTTCACCGAAAAGCCAGTGGTATACCCGCTAAGTTCCAAAGAACTCATCGATTTGGGCTCGCCCGGGTTCGAACCCGAGACTCCACGAATGTGAGGCGAGCGTGTTCCCACTGAGCTACCACGGCCACGTATATTAGTATGTTTACATGCTCCTGGCAATATTCCAGAACCGCACAAACGAGCGTCGCTGCACGGAAGGCAACACTCGTCGCTCGTCTGCCAGCAGCGGAGTCAGCAGTAACTACTCCACGGGCAGTATCCTAGTGGCTTCCATACACGAGGAGTACAGATACGAGGACAAAGCGGAAGATGTTGTGCTGATTGAGAAGAGAATGCTGATACAGCCTGTCGTGTGAGTACAAGCTCTATAACAAACTTCCGGAAAGAATACGAACCATAACAAATGACAAAGTTTTTAATAATAAAGTAAGACTCCTTCTGCTGGATAAGACAATTTATACAATCAAAGAATATCTGAACAATAACTACAATTAATAGAAATACCTACCGCTTTTATGCTTACCTATTGATTAAATAATGAACGAATGATGCCTCTTTACAGCAATTTTTATATTAATAATGTGAACGCTTAATATTTGAATATTTGAATGTTGTTACGATTACAACGAAAATTTATTATATTTAAAACAAATTAAATTGAATTAATTCTATTATATTAAATTTATTAGGTTATTTGAAATTGATTATTGAAATTGTATTGATGACGAAATACGGTGTGATGCACAGCTCCTATATTTAATTATATGATGTTTGTAATTCAGCCATTGAATAAAATTATCTATCTATCTATCTACTTGTCTTATTCTTACAAAACGTCGAGAGATAAGGCATTTGTAGAATTGACTATTTTTAAAACTAGGGTTTTGTTTTTGGGTCGATTTTGAGAATTTACTATTCTTAGAATTAGGCATTTGTAAACCTCCTTCGCACATTACAAAGAAAATATACAATTACAGAGAATCTTAAGAATACCATTGCCAATGTTTTATAGCAATTTCTATGTTATTATTTTTGCGAAAGAGAAAGAAAAATAGTGAAAAAAATGTTTTCAATTTTTGTATTAACAAATGTTGATAAAGTCCGAACGAGATAGCGAGAATCATGGCAGCCTGCTCTTAACCTATTAAATCCCAGTGGAATCTTATCTTTTGGAGTTTTGGCAGGAACTTGAAGAAGTCATGTCACGTCATTGTATTATGTTCCAAAACTACTGTTAATGTATAAAAACGGTGGATTTTTATTCATTAAGTGTTCGTGCACATTTAGCACGAATAGTATAATGTCGTGAAATGTAACTTTCCGTGTTGTTTCCAAAACTCCACAGAAACCCCCAGTGAAGTCTCGACCACTTTACTTGGGCATGACTTGGACCTTGTGACTTACTTTATTTGACTTGGACTATGACTGAGACTTGTTTCAATTGTGAAATATTTTACTTCACTTGAAATAATACAAAACTTGGCACGGCTAAATAAAAGTGAAAGCCAAATTTTAAGAGCACCAAAAAAAATTATGTGTTTTTTTTCCAGTTTGCCATTAGACGAAGCTTGCGACGGATCTCCCGACCAAACCGTAGTGTCCATCGCGTCCTCCCTCCCCACCGGGCTCCGCTACTCGGACCGCGCGCTCCGGGCCGAGCTCGCGCGGCTCGGGTACTCCCCCGGCCCCATACAGGACTCCACGCGCACGCTGTATCTCAGGAAACTGAGGGAGCTGCAACGGAACCCGGCGACTCCACCCGTCCCTAACAAGAAAACAGGTGAGATTTTTTAAAATCAAACCAATTCAAGGTTGCCTGGAAGAGATCGCTTTAAGCGATAAGGCCGCCAGTTTACACTCGTTTTAAGTTGTTTTTTGGTCACAAACATTGGTTTCAAAACACACAAACACTTTGGTTTCGAACACAATCCGTAAAAATAATAATTTAATACTACAAAATATAACAGATAGGTACTAAAGGATATTTTATTTTAAGCATTACACCTTCGTAAGCTTGTTAAATTATGTTTTGTCTCCACACATAGTGTATGTAGCCAGTGTCTAGTTTTGTTATTTTCTAGTAAAGTGTACTATCACTATGAAAACAAATCTCAGTCATAGTCAAAGCCAACAATAAAATTTAAGTCGCTGCTTAATAGTACATTTCGACTGATGCGTGATGCGCTTCAATCGTCGACGTTTCACTTAGTACTTAGTTCCAAAAAAGTAGCCAATTACTATTTCCATGGATACACCTCAGATTACAATCGCCACTTTCCTTAAATACTTTCCTCTCGAAATATGGTTACCCTTTAAAATCACCTCCATTGATGACAAACATTTATAAAAAAAAAATATATCATTGTCATTTCTGACATTTTTTTAATGTTTGTTTACATTTTTGTACGTATTTTTTTTTTAACTAAATTTAATTAGTCAAAATGGTTAAACTTTTCAAAATCTCCAGTAAGACGAACCAATTTCTGATAGAGAAAGGTAGAATTTAAAATATATCACTCAGGCATAACGACCTTACAAAAGCTACACTCACCAGCTAAAATGTGTCCTTTTCCACAGCATTTAGCATAGAAATGGAGAAGTCCTTACGTTCTGACGAATGGATGCAAGCCCTTACTCCCTACGAAGATTTAGAGCGTAAAGCGCGCTTAGACTTCGCGAACCCAGCGAGACAGTGGAGGGAGGGCAAGTCTAAGACTTCCTTCACATACCTGCTGCTAGACCCGCGACTGACGGATAATCTCCCAGCTACCACGCAGAAGTGCAAGCTCGAGATGTGGACTACTTTTGTTAATTCCATCTTCTATGTGGGGAAAGGTGAGATACTTATACTAAGACTCCATTCTTAAACTACCGGTCAATTCTAATTCTAACACTAAGATTCAAATTTTACTCCAAGACTCAATCTTACCTTAAAGTTTAATTTTTATACTTAGGTCCGATTCCTGTACCAAGTCTGGTCTTACCCTATGGCATAATTTTTACACTAAGACTCAACTCTTACTCCATGATTCCATACTTACCCTACGACTAAATTTATATACTAATGCTCAATTCTTACACTTACACCATTCCTACCATACGGCTCAATGGTCACACTAAGGCTTCATTCTTACCCTACCCCTCAATATTTACACTAAGGCTCCATTCTTACACTGACTTTTCCATTCCTACAATACACGGCTCACTGTTTACACTAAGGCTTCATTCTTACACTAAGACATCATTATTACCCTCCCCCTCAATTTTTACACAAAAGCTCCATTCTTACACTAAGACTTTTACATTCCTACCTGAACGGATTTGAATGAAATTTGGTATGGATGTAGATTATACCCTGGATTAACACATAGGCTACTTTTTATCCCGGAAACATATTCGGTTTCTGTAGTATAGCGGGTGAAACCGCGGGGCGCAGCTAGTTATGAATATATTGTTATTTTATTAGGAGAGGCTATCGGCTTCTAAAATACAGCTTCTAACTAGTTTAGGAGCCTTTGGATTCATTATACTTTCTGCACTTGTTTAATTTATGCAAAAAAAAAAAAAAATATTTATAGAATATATTTATTGTCTAGGTAAGCGTTCGCGTCCATACGCGCATCTGTACCAAGCGCTGACACTCTGGAAGCGCGGCTTCACCACCTCCAACGACAAGAAGATACAACACATACTTAACATCTGGCAGAACAAGGTGATTTACACACGTTTGTGACTACCCCGGTGGCTCAGTTGGTAGTGAACCTACCTTCTGTATTTGGGGGCGTGGGTTCGATTCCCGTCTAGGACATAAATTTATGTTATGAATATTTGTGTTTGTTCTATGTCTGGGTGTTAATATCTATATAAGTATTTAAAAATATCTATGTACGTATATCAGTCTCTGGCAGCCATATTACAAGCTTTGCTTAGTTTGCGGTCAGATGACCGTGTGTGCAATAATGTCCCAGATATTATTATTATTATTATTTGTTTACGTTTTAAATGTTAGAGCAACCGGTTAGAGCAAACCGGAACGAGGCGGTAGTGGAGTGTGACTCGCTGTGTGACTCCGAGTTTCACATGATCAAATCTTAAAAGAACTTAAGAAAAGAGAGAAAATTATTTACTTCTTTAAACCTAAAATATGTTTATGATGATTTATAAAAGTTGGTATTCACCTAAAATTTAAAAGGATGGCATAAATGTGTAGCATATTTTCAATGCAGTGAAAACGTATTGTCGCCTTTTTTTAGTGTTTGCTAAACTTATTTCCCCAAAATACCCCAACATCTCGAACTTTTAACCCGACTGCCCAGAAGGAGGGTTATGTTTCTCGGGTGTATGTAATTATGTATGTTTGTGTATTTCTAATGTGATCTACCGCTAAAGCGGCTTAGCCGGTTTTAGATTCTCGTTATATTCTAGATCTGGTACAGTTATTAAATAAAACTTATTTTGAAGAAGCAATCATTGTTCAAAATAAACTTTCTTGCACTATTAATAAGGTTTTACTATGAAAACTGACGTGGTTTTGATACATTCTGTCTGAATAAAACGGGAATACTCACGTTAAATAGAGTCGGTTATTCCGACTATAGTTACGCGCGCGTGTCTCGCTTATATTCATTCATGCACATTCCTTGATAAAGGTCACCGAATGTGATCGAAACTATCCAAAGTCCGGTTATAGCTGTAGAGGCCGTTAGACGCCAACAGCTGTCACCCAAAAAAAAAAAAATGATCGAAGCTATAGTCGGAATAACCGACTCAATTTAACGTGAGTATTCCCGTTTTATTAAAACAAAATGTATTAATAAGGTCTATTTTTCTTGACAGGTTGGAGTCGTCTGCTTACACATATTCCAAAATGTGATCCCGGCGGAAGCTTTTACGTACGAGGCGTCGATGATCGACGCTATCGGCATCTCGAACCTGAAAAACATCAAAAACGGCACATACTACGGTTTGCCCGCGACTTGGCCCAACAAGGAAAGAAGAATGCTCGGTCTCTATCTACTTTATAAGGCTATGGGCATATTTATTAACGAGGGTGAAAGACAACTTAGACCTGACGATATATAGTATAGATCAGCATCATCATTAGCCAGATGACGTCCGCTGAATAAAGGCTGATATTTATGGTCGCATTGACATAGAAACAATAATTCTACTATAGAAACATATTTTCTGTGGTTTATATTTTTCAAAAATTGTAAGCCTAATTTTGATAGTCATATTAACAAAATATGTCCATAATTATATTTTTATAATGAACATATTTATTTATAATGAAATTGATGATCGACTAAGCATAATGATTTATATTTTTATACCTACGTACCTATATTTGTAAGTAAACTGACTAAAAATGTACGTAAATGGTGTCAATTATATTGTACTGCTGACTAAACGAAACCAATCTGATAGGACTAAAATTATAGGTCTCTTTTCAACTCTATGTGTAAGAAGAGGATGGCTACCATTTTAAAGCTGTCAAATTTGCAGTTGTAGAAAATTTTATTTTCTAAAATTTGTAAACTAAACTATATTTGACAGATCTAAAATAGTTGCTCTTTTTCTCGCGAATTAAATAGACTCAGATAATTCTATACCTGTCAGATAATTTCTGGTAAGAATTTATTGTAAAACATTCGTCGCCTTCGATTCTTTTATGCAATTATCTAAACTATTTTAGCAGAATTAAAACTTATCTGCTTTTCTTTTGATTTCAATATGTAAGAAAAAGATAGCAACAATTTGAGAGCTGTCAAATTTTAATTAAGTTTATAAAATTGCACAACAGCATCGACAAAAGAACGGTTTGAAAATGTATTTCCCTTATTAATAAACTCTGATAAAATATGGAGCTGATACTCAGTCTTCTGTCTTTTACAATCGAGTTCTAATTTCGAAAAGAGCGAAAAGGACAACACGTGGTAATTAATCCAAGGTTTATCCGCGTTTATCAATAAGGGGGGTATACATAATATTTAATTTATCGTGAAAATGTATTAAAATGATATCGTATTTATTAATCTTAGAAACCATTGGTTGTGATAAATTCTTTCTAAATTATTAAATTAATATTAGTATTTATTTAGGAGCTAGACAATGAAATGCTTCCTTACAGCTTTACAATAGTGTACTTTATATTGACGTACCTAAAGTTCTCATTCTGTAATATAGCGACCAAAGAATTTTAATACCATGCTGTAGACACCTGCTGTGTTGATTTGTACCTTTTTAACTTTATTTTTAAAAATATGAGTATCAGTATTTCTGATAAATTATTTTTATTTTAGTTTCGTAGGATTTATTTATATTGCCAATATTTAAGGCATAATAAAATATCATGGTAAGATTTTCTAAGACGACTTGGATTCTTAGTTTTGATCACAGGAATTTAATGGAATAAAAAAATATCCACGATGAATCGAACGAATGATACCATTTTTTTTTTTTTTGCTTGTGTTTATCTTTGAACGCTGAAGGCTCGCATCGGGAGTGCACACGTAGGGTTACCAGATCCAAAACTAAGATTTCCTAATAAAATATCTGATTAAAAAGCAAAATTCCTGACAGTTATTGTAGTAATATTTCAGACGCGCCTTCGGGAGGTCGTTTTGGTGATGAGCGTCTCTTGCCACTCTCTTAAGACGCGGTCTGATCACGATTTGAAATGAGTTTTGCACCCTCTTAAAGCTTTTGGTTTAAAGTTGAAGATCGCATATGGAAGAAAATTCGTTGAGAAAACGGGTCGGCTCTTAGAATTGTATTTTTTCGTTACTTTTTTGTCGATTAATAGAAATATACAATTCAATGAAAAAAAAACTAGCTAGTTCGCCTCAAAAAGCACTAGCCTGGCTTTTTAATTTGTAAAAGAAAAAGTGTTGTAACCGCTTTTCGTATTTTTAGTTAATTTCGGGACATATTTGCGATTTTTGTAATTCAAACAGATTTTCGAAATTTTATTCGGTTAAACGTATTTTTAGTTTTATTTCCTACATGTATTTTATACACCTGATCTTCGACCAAATTAAAATGAATGGAAGTAAGAGAATTTTGAAGACTTTAAAGTGAACGCCGGCGCTCACCTTGCTTCAATCGCTCTGTCTGTAAAAAGTGCGAGACGCACGTTCGTCAAGACATGCGACCCACATATCCGCAAAAATATGATATGATATCATATTCGCTATCTCTTTCTTGTGACATATGTACTATATATACTTTTAATTAGGTATTGAATCATAAGTTGTGACTTGTTATTTTTAAGGAAGTTGTTTGGTTAGGGCCTGTCTATTCATTTCACTTTGGTCGAAGCACCTGATCTAATTTTGTAACTTCGAACCAGGCGAAAAAAAACTGTTGTTATTGTGATTAGACCGCGTAAGTGAACATGTTTTTTTTTTTTTTTGTGGCATGTATTATAGTTAGGTTACCACGCACTGTATTATTTTATCACTTAGTACAACAAGTATTTAAGAAGAATAAGTTAAATGTATAGATAATCATTATATTTCTAAATGATTTTTGTGAAGTATAATAAGCGACTCTCAGTTCAGTTTCTACTTCATCTTCACGCAAAGGTACCATTTGTACATTTAATTTTTAAAAAAAGTATTTGTATTTTTAAACAGGTAGGTATTAATTTCAGTAATATTGCACGATTTGAAAAACTGATTCAATGATATTATTTCTAATCTTAGTGTTCGAAAAGTTCCTAGTCATGCCTCGATACGTCAAGATAATGGCCAACTCGCACGAAAAATGTACGTTATTTAAAAACGAAATGTATTTTTATGTAAATTCGTGGTAAATAAAAATAAATAAACATTATAAATATTGGTGGACGTTTTTCACACACAGCGCCATCTAGCCCCGAAATAAGCAAGCTTGTATTATGGGAACCAGATAACTGATAGAACATAAATCTTACTATGAAAACTGACGTGGTTTTGATACATTTTGTTTTAATAAAACGGGAGAAGACGAGGTCAAGGCAAGACGAGGTCGCGCGCGTGTCTCGCTTAGCATTCCTTGATAAAGGTCACCGAATGTGATCGAAACTATAGTCGGAATAACCGACTCAACTTAACGTGAGTATTCCCGTTTTATTAAAACAAAACATTCTTTTTTTTTTAATATCCCGTGATTACTTAATAGTAATGTAGTAACAGATCACACTAGATACCGCATTACGAGATTCGTAGTTCCTACAAAAAGTCACGTCAGTTTGAGGCGTGGCGCGGGTCGCGGGGAATGTGACCGAGCGTTCTCATTGGCTATCTCAAGGTTATGCCTACTCGCGCCTAACAATCAACCAATCAGAGTAATTTCTTATAAGTGTATTTAGGCTGATGCGTGGTGCGCTTCGAGCGTCCTGAATGCAGAATCTAGGGTGTGATCTGTGTGTAGTAAACAACCACGAAGGTCTCCTAGTCTGCTCGTACAGTGATGTCCTTATTGCGCTGCGAGTAACTTTGTAATCGATATTTTACTAAATAGATCACTCGTTCCTCGACTAAAATCCTAACATAGTCTGAGCCTTCGACCAAAGTAAATTGAATGGACGGGCCCAAGTAAGAGAATTTTGAAGACTTGCTTTACCTTGCTTCAGTCGAATCTTACGTACGTTTGCATGTCAAACGGTTTGAGAGCAAGTGATAAACACAGGAGCTCCTTTTTCTCGTAGATATTATATTCGCTATCTTTTTTTTGTGACAAATCACACTAATATTATAAATGCGAAAGTTTGTAAGTATGCAAGTGTGTATTATGTATGTATGTGTGAAGATGCCCTTCAACTCTGGAACGGCTAAACGGATTTGAGTGAAATTTGATATGAAGGATTAACACTGGATTAACACATAGGCTACTTTTCATCCCGGGAAAATATTCGATTTCTGTAGAATATCTGGTGAAACCGCAGGGCGCAGCTTGTATACACATACTTTTAATTACGTATTAAAGCCTAAGGTCGATTGTTGCCACTTGTTATTTTTAAGGTAGTTGTGTGGTTAGGGCCCGTCGATTCATTTTACTTAGGTCGAAGGACTAAGCTAAGTTAAACAGCGCTTAATATCACGTTGGGGTCACTGGAAACGGGTTGTTAAAAAACTGCAACTGTTCGAAAATGCGTGATACGTTGTGCATGTGTGTGTCGGCCATAAATTAGGAGCTAGACATTATTTATCTTAGTCATAAAAGCCTCTTCTTTCGCATTTACCAACATTTTAAAATTTAAAAACATCGAGTGTTATCTTTATGATCGATTTTTTCTTCGCCAAAATAAATAGTAACATGAAAATTACTATAAAACATTGGCAATGGATAACGGACTGTTGATTTTATTTTTTATATGCAGTACCATTGTTTATCTTGAAAATGTGTGAAAGAACTCTGGCCGGAGTGCGCGTTCTTTTATTAGGCGAGGCCCTAAAACATTACGCCAACATATATATACAAACCATGACATTTTACACGCATAGCATACTAAGCATTGTTTACATGTACTTATAACTTTGTTTACATAAGTGTAACAATAAAACACATTTTTTAAGAAATAATTTATCTTTATTCCTTTTTTTCAACGTCTCAAATCTCTCTAAGACAAAATCAAACTTGGCTTTGTTTACATCAAAAAAATACACAAATGTTCACTATAGTATTTATTCGTACATTATAAATACAATGATCATACCGAGTCTGCTGGTACGTCAAAATGGAAGCGTAACAATATGAATAACAAGAACAGTATAAAGGTTAGCGCACATTAGGGCGGGATTAAAAATGTGGTCGCTTTACATAGATTTTTCGTCGACAGAAACAATAAAACCTAGATAAAACCAGAAACAATAAAAGCCACTACGGCACAAAATTTACTAAGACTGCAACTTATTCCATCTCAGTGATTATATCGAAATTATTCGTATTGAATACTCATACAATTTCATAGAATTTTGTATGATATTCGTTGTGAATACATTTTCAACGCACCTGGAAGGTAACTGATTATATTTTTCGCCAGATCGTTACACTATTTTCATGTTAATTCTGTCATTTATCTGGCCAAAATAGTCCAGGTACATTTCGTGGCCAAGTGAATGTGGTCGTCGTGGCTTTGACGACGAATGCAATACGGCCCACCTTAATGTACACCACCCTTTAGAATTAAACCCAGAAACAATCTCAAATGTAAAGCATTTGGGCAAATGCCTCTAAATTTTAATTAAACGGTACAGAACCGGTTCCAAGTTTTACCCTAACTGTTCTTTGTGGTTATTTCTATAGGATGGGTATCGGGCAGTCAGTCTGTCCACACAGACCGCGTTTTGAGATCAAGTTAGCTACCACACGGTTCGTGTGTCTATTACATTCATACAAGCGAACATTACTGATGCTGCGTTTTCAAAAGTCCAGAAATTATGGACCATCCTAGCCTAGGACGCTGGTTTGATGGCGTAACACGCTAGGCAAGCCTTTGGACATCGTAAAATAAAGAATCTGGCTTCATAGCGTAGGGCAGATTTAATTTTGGTTTTTAGCCAGTGCTAAAATATCAACTCTTACTAAATCGCTAAAATAGTGCTCGTCATATGTTAGTCCTCCATTAGGATGGATAATAATTTTTGAATACTCCCAAATCTAGCAAATCATGTAATTTTTTTTAATCAGAGTGAAAATTAATTATTCAAATATGCCAGAAATGGTAACACTGATTTGCGCTTACCGAGATTTGCTTAGCGTGTGACGTCAGCATATAAGTTTCACTAACGTTTAGCTCATTGCGCAAAATTCAAATTTTCTTTTTTTTTGTCAATTACAGCTAAATTACTCACCGTTGTTTCGTAAATACTAATTTAACGCCAATAAATAGATTGTATCAAAAAATTACAACAACCAAGAAGCCAAGGTGAATGCTAGTATAAATTACACTTCTCACTAAGCCAAAAACCAAGATGAAAATCAGCTTATTGTGATTCTTAACTAAACCAATATTGTCTAGGTGATGTATATTTATTGGCGCAAAATTGGTTACAATAAATCCACGATGACAAATTAAATTAATCACGCTGTAATGAACAAAAAAAGCAAAAATAAATAAAATGGCGCGCTTAGCGAAACGTTGATTGTTGTGAATAAATTTAATATTCGTAAGTCCAGAAGTTATGTTCCTTAGTTCTCGCTATGGAGTGAATTTAGCACAGATGTGTACCCTAAGTAAAAACAGTACCTTTATAAAAAATCTTCTTATGTTCAATAGAAAATACATTTTCATTTACGAAGACTATTGAACATACGAAAACCTTCGTATGTTGATATGAAAATGTATTTTCTATCGAACATACGAAGATATTTTCTATACTGTTTTACTTAGATACGGAAGATTTTTTCGATGGTGTTTGTGCTAAAATAGTGAACATTGGAATCCCTTGATGTGGGAGATACAAAAAAACAATTGCTTCAATAATCGTCGCAATTACAATAATAATTAGTTGCGCAACTAAAATCAAAACTGGCGCCAAATTTTATACAAGGATTCCCGGATCCTTTCCATTGTTAAATCTAATGAAAACGCAGTATAACAAAATACAAATATAACTCCAATCAAAAAGACATACTTTTCATAATCTCGAGAAACAAAATGAATTTACAATCGAACACATGAACCAACCCTTCATAAAGGATACCTGTACATTTTCAAACTACATACATCCTCTAATTAAGTAGTTAAAAATCTGGATTTCAAATATAAATCAATAGAGTATTTATACAAACTCACTGGGTTCAATGTGATGAGTTTTCATGATTTATTTAGGCCTAACAGTTTCTAGAAAATATTTGTTTCTTTTGTTATGAAGTTACATTACATCTTATGAAACAGGTACGCTCGTACATACTATTAATCTCATGATAATCATTCGCTTTTCGTAAGATGTCCAAATTAGCCTTCAGACTGATGCAAAAAATAAATAACTACAGAAGGCTGGCTCCATACAACTAACCCAAAACAAAAATAATGCGTTGCATTGCACCCGCTGACGTCACTGTCCACTATTGTCGTATCTTTGTCTAACGTGTTTGAGTTACACATTCCGCTCTTGCTTATGCAAGATGACGTAGGCTGGTGTCACCTGCCGGATTTTTTTATTATACTGTGCCTACAAGCAAACCAGGCGCAGGCACACAGACGCGTACGGTCGACGATCCCGGATCAATTCGTTGACCAACTGGATCCGAAATTGTCGTACGTACGTGTCTGTGTGCGTGCGGAGGCTATCGCTCTTCGTATGGAGCCGGCTTTCTGAACCTACTTATTTTGTGCTGATATTTACAAACAAAATGAACTCAATATTCATACAAAAGCAATACGTTAAATTTTCAGCTCTATCAACTGAGGTGTGTATTTAGGATTTACGATGTCCTTATTCGGTTTTTATCATTGCCTTGGCATATGAAACTATAGCACTGCATCGCACACATTGCTTGAGTCAATCGATATGACACAAACAAAAAGTATTTCCCGAAGCACGCGCTTAATAATTTAAGTTTTTATGAAACTATAATTAAAAAAGGAAGGACATCGTCAAATTATTGGAAGACTACTTTTACAAAACAAACTAGGTACATCCACATTTAGCACTAATAGGATATCGTAGATAGGTACGTATAGTACAAGCGTGACTACATTATTTTCGGTAAAGCAGCATTGATATCGAACTTATAAGAACTCTGAGTCTTACGAAAATAACATTATAATATTACTAAGATTTTATAGACAATTCCTAGATTCTGCGACACCGATTATAATGAATTCACACGCGTACTGTAAGACCGCGTTTTCGGTCGCAGCGGGGCGACAACGGTGGTCCAATACACATTTATTTGTATGTGACTCTACAACAGTGTGGTGATTCTATACAAATGAAGCCACAGTAGCTTTGGCCACAAAATAAATATAACAGAAGGCCTGCTCTAAACAAAGATCAATGACAGGTTCACGCACATAGATGCGTCCATACGACGTTTCCGGATCATGTTCACGAGACGTTTCGACCGACTTGATTCCAGTTCGTCGTACATAGAATGTAGATACGCATTTATGTTTGCGTGCGTGTCGCTAGTTGTATGGAGCCAACCTTCTGTACCTATTTATTTTGTGCTTCGCCACCGCCCGAGATCAAAACCACGGTCTAAATACGTACATAACAAAAATACTTCACGAACAAAGGAGCGACCTTATCTATTGTGCATAAGAGAAAGTGTAGGAAACTCTAACGATGCTTGTACTCGAGAAAATATCGGAGTATGAGATTGAATAGTTAAGAATATAAAGCCAGACATACACCGCGACGTCCACACGAATCTAATGCTCGCTACACAGTACATAGTCCCGCTAGAGGCGGGAAGTGCGACGGAGTGCACTACAAACATACTCTAATAATCACATTGACGCATAAACTTACGCACTAAAACCTTAACGATAACTATCATATTTAAAAATTAAAATACGTTCGTTCTCGTGGAATGCAGTTTTCATAAATCAAAGATACGAGACTTCGAATCGATACAAATTTAGACACGAGGGCTCTCAAACATCAGTACAATGCCCAAATGGAGAATTGGAGATTTCGATGTTTATATTACATTAAACTCGGAACTAACGGAACGTAGGGTAATTTACACATACACTAATATTTACAGGCTAGTTTGTGCTTCACTAGTGAGGTGAGAGGAGACGTCAGGTCCTCGACCGACTCCTCGGGACGCGGCACGCGACTCGACTACGGGTAACTATTCAGTTCGGACACATTCTAAACATTCAAAGCGCACATCACATTCACATTTCGTGGGTTACGCGAGATCACAGTTTTTAAATTATGGCTACTGGCATAGAGACGAGAGCACAGTGCACCGATCCCGGGTTCACTCGGCACAAAGTCGAAGGGCGGCCCGGGTTCACTCGGCGCAACTTCGCAGGGCGGCCCGGGTTCACTCGGCGCAACGTCGCAATTTACCCCGGGTTCACTCGGCACAACGTCGCAGGGCGGCCCGGGCTCACTCTACACAACATCGAAGGGCGGCCCGGGTTCACTCGGCACAACATCGCAGGTTCAGGCACGGCTCCAACTCGGCAGGTTCAGGCTCATTTGGCGCGAACGCGGCAGGTTCAGGCTCACTTGGCGCGAATGCGGCAGGTTTGGGCTCATTTGGCTCGAACGCTGCGGGTCAATTAGCTCGGGCGCGGCAGATTCAGGTTCACTTGGGCGGCGTCGGGAAGGAATTTACTACGGCCTGCGTGCTAGCGAGCACCGCCGCCGCTGCAACAGACAAGGCCTCCATTAGCCTCCGTTAGGCCTCCGCCCGAATCTCATCTCTAGTGCGGCGAGGGAGGCCCGCGCCGCGGTTCCGAGCGCTATCGCGCGCCTGCAACCAAGCAACACACACATTAGCAGGCCGCGGGCGCTTACCTAACCTTAGAGATGATTCGGGCAGGGGTCAAGGGACAACACGACATCCTTACAAAAGTAACAAGAAAAACTAAGCGAGGCAAAAAATGTGAGTTCAAATAAGGTACAAAGTTTCTCGTATTATGCGAGAAGCGACGGTCTTTTTAAAAGCAAACTACAAACACATTTGATAAGCAGGATGGTAGGATAGATCGCGGGATTAGATAATACTAGTGTTAGAACCGGGTACCGAGGCACGATAATGGTTCCAGAGTAATGTAACTGCATAGCAGTAGGGTTTTTTTTCTTTAGTTTGGGTATTTAGTGGTTGAATGGTGGAGGGTCGGTGCTACCAGTATATATATTATTTATTATAGCTACGTAACAGGGGTAAAGTAATCAATACCGGGGTAGAGCAAGTAAGGTCAGTAGTTACGTACCGGGGTAGGGGGTAGAGCGGGTAGGGTACTGTTACGTAGCGAGGAAGGGCGGCGGGTAGAGTAGTTATGTACCAGGAAAGAGCGGGTGGTTGGGTAGGGCAGTTATGTACCCTAGGGGAGGGGGGAGGGTAGTTATGTACCAAGGAAGAGCGGCGGGTATCGCCCGTGTGGTAGTTATCCACCCCAGGGAAGAGCGGCGGGTAGGGTAGTTATGAACCCCCAGGGAAGGGAGGCGGGTAGGGTAGTTATGTGCCAGGGAAGAGCGGCGGGTAGTATAGTCATACCTGGGTAGAGCAGAGCGGCAGTAAGAGCAGTTGGTGTAGCTACGTACCAGGGTATGGCGGCGGGTAGAGCGGGTACCCGAGGCCGACGTGCGTGTGGTGGTGCGTGTGCACGTGGCGCTGCGGCGGCGGCGAGCGCGCGTCCTTCGGGGCCTCCGCGCGCGGCGCCTTGCCCGCCGGCGACTTCGCGTGCTCCTTAACAAAGTAACGTACACATTTTAACAATTCAATGAAGATGTTCATTGAAATTTGTAAAGCGAAATTTGGTACAATTTGAGTTACCACCCGCCTAGATTTATTGTACAAGGTATATTTTATTGTCTGCCTATCCTGTTTCCCCCAACTTTTCAGCTTAAGGGGGATAAATTGTTACATAAATGTAATATTTTCCTTAAACTCATCTTTAGTTTCCAATTAAAGTTTTCATATAGACGTGGTAGTGTAGTTGACAACTATATGACCACATGAAAAATGAAGAATTAGAAGTGGTTGGTATGTTTGGAGTTTGCACCGACCTGCAGCTCGTGTATCTTGTGCGGCGGCGCGTGCGGCGGCGCGTAGTACTGCGCGCCCGGCATGAGGTCCAGCTTGTTGGGCGCGCCGCCCGCGCGGGACAGGTCCTCGGGCGCGTGGTAGCGAGGCACTGGCCAGCCGCCGCCGAACCCGCCCACTGCAATATGACGCTTCAATTAATAACATATAGGACACCACCGGAGGACGGTCAGTAGCGTTCTCTGAGTAAACGGTGAGCGTTCTGCGGTCTCCAAGCCGCTTGCAAAGCGTGGGGATTAAGGCGACACACCTCCCCCTCTTTGTAGACCGATAGAAACGTGATAGAAACTGGCCCAAGATACATTAGCATACATACACATGGTGTATGTTTACATTAGCATAGGTACATATAAAAAAACAAATGTCTACATACTTCTTTGAAAGGTCAAAGCTGTTTTTCAAATCCTTACGAATATTATAATTCAGAGGAATATAAACCGCAGTCGAATCAGGACCAATAAAGCTTCGAGGTATAAAAATGAATACGTTCGTCTCAAGGAAAAAACTTTGCTTGCGCGATTCCGAAATCCCTACATTACAACTATCAACTAAACGTCAAGAAACGCGTATACCAAACTATAGGAAGTAACTTTGTCTGTCTATCTGGATGTTTGTCGCGTTATCACGGCTAAACGGCTGAACGGATCTAGATAAATTTGATAAGGAGTTACTGTATATCACAAAGACGCACATAGAATACTTTTTTTATGTCTACGTTAACGAAGTCGCGAGCACTAATAATTTTACTAATATTACTAATGCAAAAAAAATTACAATTAAAGTAGCGTTTTTTCTATGTGCTATACCGAATCAGTTACTTTGGTTTTCTATTTAATTCAAGTCAAGCTGATATTATGACGATTATGTCACAGTTTAAAGCACTGCATCTTACGTCCTTATCAGTTACTACAAGAGAGTTATGCATATTTCTATGGCCATTGGCACTCTTGTCAATATAATTTCTCTATAGTTGTAATTAGCAATTACATGGTATTTTGACTAGCGCGCGCTAAAGTAATCTTTTTTCATCTGCTCGCGAAAGTGTACACTGCACTACTACAGCATCAGCCTATTAAAATCCCACTGCTGGGATATCGGCCTACCCCCGGAGGGTGATTGGGCCATATCCACCACACTGGCCAGCCAAGCTGGCGGTATATAGCTCTGTCTAAATTAATATATCTAAATATCTATCTAAATTATTTTATTGTAGATATTTGCATGCCGAAAGGCGGAATATGGCGCTCTGTAACTAATGTTAATTCCACCTATATACGCAATAAATGAATTATGAATTATCCCCGAAATAGAAATAGCCCCTATAAAGGCGAGTGTCGTGCTGGTGTTGTAGGACAGGGACTCACCCAGCATGGGGCTGAGCGGCGCGCGGTAGACGGGGTCGAAGGGCAGCGCGCCGTAGTGGCCGGGCTGCATGTAGGGCGGCAGGTAGTACTGCGAGGTGGGCGGGGGCGGCGGCCCCTGCGTCTCCGTCGTAGGCTTCTGCCCTTCTTGCTTCACCTGACGAACGAATTGTTATTCTTGAACTAAGTTTGAAGTTGTTACTTATTAATGAATTATAATATGCACATATTTCGTAACGACGGTTTAACAGCGAATTTTACAATTTTGACATAGCAAAAATTTTAAGTTAAATAAGGACAAAGAGTTTTGGGTGGCTGTGGTGTCAACATCGTATTTTTTAAAAAATTCTTAGATTACTAAGAAAAACTTGAAGGTTCGGAGAGGGAGGCCTTTGCCCTGCAGTGGGGCAACTACGGCTCAAAATAATAAATAATATTAATATTTAGGTACTGTCCACTGGCACTAGCGGCAGGCTCTATGTAAGAGGCTCAACGTATGGCCCTGGAACTAATGGAGACCACCAGCTCCAGTATTTTCTCCAACTGAGAAACCAGTTGTCGTCTTTGTCGCTTACATTGAATTCTTCCTTAGATTTCTTGTCGTTGTCCCTTATCTTGACTTCTTCGTTAGCTTTTTAGTCTTTGCCCCTTACCTTGACTTCTTCCTAGGCTTTTCGTTTTTGTCCCTTACCTTGACTTCTTCCTAGCCTTTTCGACTGTCCCTTACCTTGACTCCTTCCTAGCCTTTTCGTCTGTCCCTTACCTTGACTTCTTCCTAGGCTTTTCGTTTTTGTCCCTTACCTTGACTTCTTCCTAGCCTTTTCGACTGTCCCTTACCATGACTCCTTCCTAGCCTTTTCGTCTGTCCCTTACCTTGACTTCTTCCTAGGCTTTTCGTCTTTGTCACATACCTTGACTCCTTCCTAGCCTTTTCATCTGTCCCTTACCTTGACTTCTTCCTAGCCTTTTCGTCTGTCCCTTACCTTGACTCCTTCCTAGCCTTTTCGTCTGTCCCTTACCTTGACTCCTTCCTAGCCTTTTCATCTGTCCCTTACCTTGACTTCTTCCTAGCCTTTTCGTCTGTCCCTTACCTTGACTCCTTCCTAGCCTTTTCGTCTGTCCCTTACCTTGACTCCTTCCTAGCCTTTTCATCTGTCCCTTACCTTGACTTCTTCCTAGCCTTTTCGTCTGTGCCTTACCTTGACTCCTTCCTAGCCTTTTCGTCTGTCCCTTACCTTGACTTCTTCCTTAGGTTTTTCGTCTTTGTCCTTGGGAGCCTGTTTGTGCGCGGGCTGCGGCGGCGGGCGTGCCGGCGCCGGCGGCGCGCCGCTCGGAGCCTTCGGCTCGCCGCCTTCCTTGCGACGCTGCTCTAGGCTCATGTAATACCTGGAGTATAGACTAAAGATTCATTTCATACATTACACAAGGACCTAGTTTTGATAAGATGATTCATTATGAAAATAAGTCTTCTTTGTTTCTCTTCTGTTGGTACGTAACATTATACGAGCTCAGTTATATGCTGTCTCAGTTTGTTTGCACATTGCCTAAATGGCTGCACCAATTTTGATGGTTAGGGACGTAGTGTGCATCATGAGAACAGGCGTAGATCACTTATTCCGAAAAAAAATGTAACAAAAAAACATTGAGAGAATTTTATTTAGAAAAATCCAAAATATGGCCATGCAGGGCTGCTTTTTACCCGACTGCCCAAGAAGGAGGGTAATGTTATTTGAGTATATGTATGTTAATGTGTTTCCTGTGGCAAAACGGCTTGACTGATTTTGACGTCGTCACAGTTATCGTTGGATTTCTCTTTATGTCTGCGAGTATCACAGATAACTCGACTGCAAAATATAGCCCACGCCCAATTTTTCGTTCCCTTCTTATTTTTTTCTCAGATTGTTGAGCACAGGACAATCACGCAGTGTTTTTAACCGTAAATCAATAACAACCACAATTTTGAACTGTAGTAACAGTTAAAAATTCTGGTTGTTATTGAAATGTTATGGGCAAGATCGCTCGCTTAATTATAAGCTTGCCAGCGACAGGCTAGCCCCGTCAAATAGTCTCATTTACATATATAATAATAATTGTTTATCACTTAATCATACACGTACTAACTGTGGTCAAACGCCAAAATAAATATGTCATTAAATACCTTCGCAGTTCCTCTTCCCTCACATGAGGAGGCCTTTGAAACGCGTACGGGCCCATCTGTGCCTTCATCTCAATACTCTCCTTCAATATCTGATGGTTATCATTTGGTCTCGACGGATTTTCCTTCCCATCAGGGGGTCTTTGCTTCCCCTTGTCCAGGGGGCTAGGGGTCGTCTTACTCCGGTCGCCGTCCTTCTTGTCGTCTAAAGGGGGTGGTGCCCCCCCGTCCACGTTGTAAGAAAAATTCGGCACGTAGTTGTAAGGGTAGAAGTGCTGGGGAAGAACTTTTGGGGGGTTGCTGTCGGGTTTGCTGTCCTGAAAATAAAAAGGTAAAAAATTATAGTGAATTTTTTGTAACTGACCCAAATTGTAATCAAGATGTTCTACGACAATAACCTTTTAACATCCCACTGCTGGGATATCGGCTTACCCTCGAAGGATGATTGAGCCATATCCACCACGCTGGCCCAGTGCGGGTTGGTAGATTCACATACGCCATCGAATCTGTTCTTCGGAAATATGCAGGCTTCGTCACGATGTTTTCCTTCACCGAAAATCCAGTGGTATATCCGTACGTAAGTTCCAAGAAACCCATAGATACGGACCCGCCCGGGGTCGAACCCGCGACCCCACGAATATGAGGCGAAGGTAGAATACATAAACAATGCACTCAGTTCTCTCACTCAAAGTTCCTAACTTTGGTTTCTCTGTATCGGAAATAGAACACACTAAGACACGAACAAATAATACATAGACCCAGAGCACATATTTAAACTAATAATTCCAACATTTGACCAGCCGGGAATCGAACCCGGCACTTCCTGCTGCATCTGCAAGTTTCTTACCTTAATGTCAGCCTTAGGATCTCCTTTGGTGAGGTCTTCCTTACTCTTGTCAGAGGGGGGAGGGACGGTTGGAGGGTGCGCGGGGGGCAGGTAAGGAGGCTGCCCGTAGTACTGTAAAAATAACAGTATTATTTAATTAAGTTCCTGTTTACTACTACAAAATGGCAAAGTTAGCCGCCTCACACACTCGAGAGCCAAATCCGAAAGCATCGGTATCGGTACAAATTCTCACTTCGTACAATTCATGATTTTTTAGTATTTTGTACAGAATTTTGTTTGACATATTATCAATTTGTGCAAACATGTCTTGCTGGGTCTTTGCTTATCAAATTTAATAATTTATCGATTTACACAAAATCAGCATTTCGTACAAATGATAATATTAAAGAAATAGTGGCTAAATTGTAGAATTGCGCATTTTTACGGACGGCGATAAAAAACGCTTGATGGGATAACAAATTAAATTATACTTTGAAATCAAACGAAACACTCAAATCATTTGTAACCAAATAATCCTACATCCGTCATGCTTTGCGACAGATTTTCGACTTGTCTCTGGTTATCGTGGTAGAGGTTCGAGATCGAGCATTTCTTCACGATATTTTTATATGCTGAAAAAGCATCTTATGATATGTCGAAGTGAGCCACCTCGCGACTCTTTTAACTGGCGGCTGTACTATACTCAATACTCAATTCATTTATTGCAAACATTGTATGGATTACATGCAGATCTTAACTAGCATATTTTAAATAGGTAAATCATAATGACCCTGATTGGGTATGGCAATATCGTGCGGAGCGGGTCAATCTATTCCATAATTGTCTTATCTCTCAAAAATTCGTGTATAGTATATAGTAGGGTATAGTAGGATTTCGCGAGTAATACACTTTTTAGGGCTTTAGCAAATTTGAACTCTCTTCTATCATAGAGATTCTATTATAGCAGTAGTCACCTGGTGGTAGACGGGGAACGGTCTATGCGCGTCCTGGTCCGGCGGCGCGTCGCTCGGGGCGGCGTCGTCCGAGATGTCGGAGTAGGCAGGCGAGCGCGCGCCCGGCGTCGGCGAGCGCCGCGCGCGCCGCTTCCCCGGCGACTCTTCCGCGGGCGACTCGGTCGATTTGCGGTCCTCGGCTGGCATTAGCGCTGACCGGGGCTTCACCTGCGAAATGACAACGTTTACAAGCTGCTTTAACTGGTATAGTCCAAGAACAAATTGAAGAAGCAGTGTAAGTTGTGGATGCAGATGGTCTCCTCCGTGCTTCTTTTTCATTGGACTCGTCTCATCTGATCGTATATTCCAACTCATCATTAATCAGGTCAGGAAGTGACACTTATTGATGTTTTATAGCTGATTTATAAGATGTAGTAAGATGTAGTAGCATTAAAAAGTGCTGTGGAGAGCTACTTCTGGTACCCATTTTGGCCGTTTACCTTAAACTGTGGAGGTTGCGCGGTGGGCAGCGGTTCAGGCGGAGTAGCGGACGGCGGCGGCGGCGTGTGCACGCGCTCAGGCGCCGGCGCCGGCTCAGCCACCGCCGGAAGCTCCTCGGGGAACCGCGGCGCCGGCGAGTCTACCGCCACTTCTTTCTCAGGTGACTTGAGAGGAGACTTCTCAGGCGACTTTTCCTTAGGAGGTACTTCTGGCGATTTCACAGGGGCAGGTGAAGGGGTAGGAGCGACGGGCGCGGGAGGCGCAGAAGGTGGCCGCGGTGATGCCGGCTCAGTCGTCGCTTCTTCTTGCTCCGAGCTCGACCCATCTTTATCATCTTCATCAGTTCCGTGCGCGTGCGATCTGTGGTACTTGAGACCGTTCGCGTGCTTGTATTTCTTGGAGCAGTTTGGTTCGGGACACTCGAGGAGGACGGGGTCGGGTGGAGGGGAAGTCGGTACAGGAGGCGGTCGTTTTGCTTTAGGCGTCGGCGGCCGCTCCTCGGCTTCTGAGGTGCGCTTGCGTTTTGAGTCAGGCCGGGGCGGAGTGAAGGGAGTTGGGGACGGTAATGCACGGCGTCCCTTAGCGCCTCCGTTGCGCAGTTTGCTGTGAACTGAAGACCGCGTTTCAGTGAAGTTGGTCATGTCTGTGGGCGCCGCGCCGCGCCCTCGTTTCGCGCGACCTTTGGGTGTGCGCGCGTCTAGCTCTTCCGTTGGAGAGTCACAAAACCTGGAATGAAGCAGACAACGTTTAATTGATTTGGTACTTCTTTGTAACTGTTTTTGTAGCATTAAAACTAACCACCGTTTACCAGTAATATAAACTGAAAACAGAATAATCGCAAATACAGCTTTGACTGTAATCTAATATTTTCGTGAAGTAACTGTGACAAAAACCAGTTCAAAAAAATCAGTGACGGTCTTCGTCGTACACAAACAAGAAAAGAGATAAACAAAGTTTACGACTTCAAGAATCGTTTAATCAATATAATCATCATCAATCTCTTGATTCAGCCTACTTCTTTAAACATGTACTATCTCTGATAAAAGATCTACATTCTTTCGATTACAAGAATCGTTTGATCAATGGGATCATGGCCTGTCCCTTGATTCTGGCCGTCTTATTTCAATATTTTCTCTGCTTTTGATAAAAGATCTACCTTCTAAGCGTGTTTCCATTTTAGAATACAGATTTATTTTCAAATGTCTAGTTTTCTTATTTTTTAGTGCCAAGATGAAGGTGCTGACTTTGCTGCCCATATCAGACCTGAAGGCTACTACTAACCGTGGCGGTGCCCAGTCGTGTCTCGTGCAGTCCAGCAGCGTGCCCACGTAGGTCTTCCCTCGCCACGTCACGTTTACCACTAACACGCCTGCAACAATACAACATCTTCTTTCAATTTATTTCACAGTGAAATAAGATTCGTGTCTATAAAAAATCAGCTGTTCCATGCTTCGACCAAAGTAAAATGATTGGACCAAAATAAGAGAATTTTGAAGACTTTAAAGTGACTGCCGGCGCTTACCTTGCTTCAGTCGCTCTCAGTTTAAAGTGCGGGACGTACGTTAGTCAATTCATGCGATCCAAATATCAGTAAAAACATGCCTTGATATTATATTCGCTATCTCTGTTTTGTGACAAATGTACTATACATATACATACACATGTACATATACTATACATGTACGTGTACATGCTTTTAATTACGTATCAAAGTCGAAGTTCGATTGTTTTGATTTAGTGCTTAGGGCCCGTCTATTCATTTTACTCTGTGGAAGTTCCATGGAGGTTCCATGCATTTCGTTGAGTGTCAATAACATTTTATTACGGCTGGTTTTTTTTTTCGCGATTGCTTTTTTGTTTTTATTATTATTATCATTGGAAAGAATTTCTGCCGTTACAGGTTATATTATGGGTTAATCGTACGTTCATGAAGTACCTAAATCTATATACATCGGGATTAGTGTCTCAAAGTCAAAAAATATTAACATAGACGAAGATATAAATAAGTAGAAACACATATAAAAATATGAGTAGAGTCGGAAGACATGCTAGTATTAAGTGATAATAAACAATTATATCTAAGTAAGAACCAATAACCGATAGGGAAGAAAGCTTCTTGAGTGGCGACCACAGGACGATGCAGCGTAGGCAGGCCTCCCACTTGGTGAACCGACAACATTATGGAAGTCATGGACAAGCGGTATATGTAAATGGCAGATTGTCGTTCAGTGTGGCGTTCTAAGGGGAGGCCTTTCCGGGGCTATAAAGAAAGGGTATGCTGAGCCGAAAAGGGCTCATAGTAGTTCATTATGAACAACTTTTACTATGATAACAAAATTGAAATCGACAAAAAAAAAAACTGCTGTTCCATAGAAAAATGTCAATGACACTCGCAAAAATGTATGGAACAGCAGTATTTTTTTCTGGATTTCAGGATTAGTCCCATAGAAAAAGTTGTTCACAAGCATGAGTACTATGAGCTCCTTTCGGCTTAGCATACCCTTTCATGAAGTGGACGTCTTCCGGCTGATGGTGACATTTAGGTAAAACCAGCATACCAAAGAATTGTAAGTTGAGATATAGTATTATCCAGTCTGTGGTTCACACGAGAAAGTACGGCTTCGTGTCGCAGCCTACTCGAGCGGTAAATACGATTATTATGCATAGAGAGGGCCAAAGACTTTCCGAAGAAAATATCGTTGTTTCGTATGAGGGAAACTGAAGGTATTTGACATTTTTATTTTTAAAGCCCGTCATAAAGCAATTTTTTAAGCATTTCCTGGTTAAAACTTTGTAATGCCTGTCCCAAACTTGCCGATAACATTAACAGGCCGAATACCGAATATTCGTGCAACAAGGCGATATCCGCGAATCAGAGACGAGTATACGCGTCTGATTGGCGGATATCGCCTCGTTTCACGCTAATTCTGGGCGATAGACGCTAGTCTGGTAGACGCATAACAATATTGCTATGATTATAATTTTGATTGGGAATTAGTCCTAACCTCAATTTGATTTTCCAAACAAACTATTTTAAAAGAACTATAAATAAATGAATTTTCAAAATTTGAAAGAATTAAAACGGCTCAAGGAAATGAACTAAGCTCGCTAAAGGCTTTCTAAAATCTAAACTCAAAAAGCACTCGAAAATGTTTCCTCATATTCTTCCATATCGAAATTTGGAGAGACTCGAATAAAGAATACAATTGCCGCTAAACAGAGGAAGTAAGAGGCAATGATAATAATAGTGTAAACATATAGGGACGACACTCCCTGTGACGTACAATACCAACGTCCCAAAACATGTACACTACAAAGTACAAAGCGATGACAGCCTTGATTATCTTGATCTCTACAAGGTTAATCGCTAGACGAATAAACAAGAAGGTCAAACAAATAAAAAGAAATTGAATGAGGCTTTACGAGACCTCTGCCGGCAATGAGACAAGCCAGGGCTATGTTTTATTTAATCTGAGACAATGAAAAATATTTCGATATATTTAATACGAAAACTCGTCTTTCCTAGATAAATTAGTTACTAACGTGCTCGTAGCAAGGTTCATATCATTTCTGGTTTAGGCAAATGGATACAAAAAAATAATGAATTCATTTCATCGGGCAAAACAATTAGCATGCAAAAAAAATATCTTCAACTCTCCGCGCTAGACGCGAGACAAGGTAATTAACCGCGCTTACAATTGTGCGACTCAAAATTAATTCATCCAATTTTCTCCGGCCAATCATAGGAGATCCAATTAGCAAGATCTATCTTGCGCACTGTTTTCGTGAGGGGAATAGGAGCTGACAGCTGTCAATCGGTTTTATGGTCTGTGATCATACGTGAGGAATAATAATAGGTCATTCAGAATTTCACGACGAGTTAATCTTTCCTTTGTCCCGAAATGTTTTACAAAAACAAGAGTAACAAATAACAAATTGATATAAAAACAGGAGAGATAGGACTATCCCTTTTTAATCCGACCCAAGCTTTTTCGGCTCATTTTTTACCCGGGTTTCGTTGAATTGTGAATAAAGTATCCTTTTAAATAAAATGATACATAACATCGGCTGATATAATGAGATTTCGTGGGTACGATCCCAAACGCGTTAACAGTTTAGAATATTTTAATTACTTAGGTGCTTTTATCAACTTTTTGCTTTTTGGTAACCTTTTGATATTCATTTTCAGAAGTTAGATAACACTCGGGTATGAAATTAATTGTAATCTTCTCGTAGTTAAGAAAAGGGTCGTATCTAAAATTTAAAGCGTTTATTCGTAAATTTAAGTCGGTTATACACAGCACCTTGGTTGATGCCGACCGCCGCCAAACAAACAAGAGAGAAAGAAAGAGAAATATATTTTCCTCTTATTTTCTCACGTTGACCTGCAATTGGTGGTTGTCACGTGTGTAAGGAGTAATAGAACATGTTATACCATGCATTATCATACGCGGTTGTACAATAATAATTTTCCTACAAGTTATCTACTTCGTTCTGTAGGTAACTAACCCCCGAATTCTGAAACGTTCGTTAACTTTGACAACAGATTTATTCTAATACTGCCTTTGTCTTGCACTAAGCAAATAACAAAGGCAGCAATAGACTTAATCTGTCATCAAAGTTAACAAACGTTTCAGTATTCGGGGGTAAGTAACCTAAGTATGCTCCATTCCGCATAGCACCATGTTACGTGGCGGGTAACACGTGTTTTAACTGAATAGCGGCCACTCCACAGCAAAATGAAGTGAGGGAATATTTTGTACCTATATCTACGTATAATAGGATTATACTATGAAAACTGACGTGGTTTTCACACATTTTGTTTTAATAAAACTGGAATACTCACGTTAAATTGACTCGGTTATTCCGGCTATAGTTACTATCACATTCGGTGACTTTTATCAAGGAATGCTAAGCGTAACACGCGCGCGACCTCGTCCAGTGCAAGGTGTTCCCGTTTTATTAAAACAATATAATAGGATTTATGGCCGCAATTCAGTAAAAGCGCGCACCATGCTTTGTGGGATAGAGTATAATGACCATTACTTAGCTTTGCGTTTCGTGTTTCATATACGATGCGACAGCAGTAAAGATTTCGCAAGAGAATTAGGAAATAGTTACTCGCAACGTCTGCAACGGCATGAGCCCCTAATCAGGCGCGATAGACATTATCTCGGTTACTCTCACACTCATGATATTTATAATGAGAGAGTCAGTGGTTGAGATAATCTCTAGCGTCCTAGAATAATACCGTGAGGTGATTATTGCGATGATTGTTAGGTTTAGCTGAAGGCGAGTTAGGTTTAGGTTTAAAGAACTTTATTATCAACAAAGACAACATTGTCACTTATGTGATAACATAATTTAGCTTAGACAGGTGTTCGTCGTCGTATTAACTAATTTAAATAAAATGTACAAATAAATAAGTGCTGAGTTATTATCCAAAAGTGAAAATCATATGAATTCATTTGCTTTGTTAGCTCTTCTAACTTAAATTTCATTCGCATTCGCATTTACTGCAGCTTTCAGCGATCATCTGATAGCGAACGGACTATAAGTAAATAGCTAAGTAACTACAAAGAAAATCTACACGAGAAGAATGACAATATCATATAAAAAACTAACCTAAACGAAAAATCGAATGTCCAAACCGCTATAAAAGCCGATTAAAATTTGGTTAATATAGAAACATAGTATTATTATATGATCGCAATTTAAGTTTTAGTTCAAATTAGATTGCAATATACGACGTAAAAAAATAATTTCCCAAAAAATAATATTTTCAACGCCACCTCTTGAGAACCTAGCGTGTTTTGCAAATAAAGTATAAAATTAATAGTTTTACTGATATTACTAATGCAAAAATATTCATAACAAGTAGCGTTTTTTTCTTCGTACCATTACGAATGCTTGGGTTTCAATTTCAGTCAAGCAGTAATTGTGACAATCATCTCGCAGTTTAAAGGACTAGCGCCATCTTACGTCCTTATCACTACTACAATCGGGTTACACATTTTTCTATGGACATTAGCAATCTTAGTATAATTACTCTATAGTAGCTACAAAGGAATAAAGCATTTCAATAAAACAAACAATACCTATTTATAGGCGTCGCCATAATACAACGCGATTACGCGACCATCGCTACTTCGCGCGAATTTTAAGCTTCCGAACAAACTATTAAAAAAAAAAAAAAAAAACAGGCAACCACAGACCCATAAATGTAAAACTAAAACAACAACATTCAATATATATCAAACAATATCGATTTTGGTGGTTTCTGAATTTATATTTTAGTCATCGAGCAAAAATGTACATGGTCAAAATTCGCGCGAAATAGCGATGGTCGCGTAATCGCGCTGTATTATGACGACGCTATATTCTTACATCAACAAAGATAAAGCAAATAAAATAGTAACAAAATAAACGGAAGGAGCTCCGACAGAAAGAATATTAATCGTCGAAACAATGGACACATAAAGCATGCCTCTATAAGCCATTAGCATGAAATGATCGTGGCATGACGATGGCGTGACAAACAATAGGTTATTGCTAACATCAACGACGTTATTGTGTTTACTGTTTTTGGTTGTTTTTTAAGTTTTTATTAGTGGAGTACTGTGTACTGTGTAGTTTTATTTTATTAGTGGAGTACTGTGTAGTTTTAGGACATACCCGGGCTATGTCCTAAAATTGCGACCAGAATCATCGGAGGACGGCCAGTCAGCGTCCTCATACCAAACGTAGAGATTATGTCAATTCCAGCCTTACGAGGTCTTTGTTTAGCATTAAACGTCTTCTGGCTGATGATGATGATAATAGTCAAGCCACAACTATATCCCTCGCTCATTTGCATATGCCTACAACTCCTACGAGACACTGCACAAGACACAAATCCTCACCAACCAACATCTATAACACTAGTCACGACTAATTCATGACTATTTTTTTAAATTAAAATGAAGAATGATAGCCCCCAGCATCGCATGAGAGACGAGGATTCTAGCTTGATCTTCAACCCAGAATCATCACAAACCATAGCCAAAACTTCGGAATTATGATGCTACTAATTATCTGAAATTTGTGACTAATTCTTGTCTAATTTTTGGCATTGTCAAAACTGATTTCAGAAGTGATGTTTCTGTTCAAGTTAGAAAATGACAATGACAATTGCTACTGAAATTGTAACACACCAACTGTAACAGTGATAACGCCTCGAGAGTTCTAAAAGTCTGACACGAGCGTGTAACTCTAATATTGACGAACACGGATTTCCGAGGGCTGAGGGAGAGGGTGGTACGCAGGAACAAAGAGGAGTGGGGTGAGATCGCGTCATTAGGCTGTTGATTACCGCGGCCAGAGGTATAATTAGCACCAAAATGAACCATTTCGGTGCGCTGCTCTCCTGTACGTCCAGCTATGTACCATCGAAATAATTATAAAACAGGTTATTTATTAAAAGGAAAACCAAAAAAACACGCACAGAAATTCGCAGGCACGCTCAGAAACTAAGTACTTACTAACTCAATCTTTTTGTGTTTGTTTAATAACTTCTATCAAGCCGTTTTTGGTAATAACAAACGAACGTGTAAAAACAAATATGAGGCCAACCAATTTGTTAATTATTTTTATGCGCGATATCGTAGTCACTGATTAACTGTTCAATCACAGACGATTTCGAGGAGAGTACCTACGCTCAATATTTTCGTGAGGTTGAATAGGTAACGAAGTGTCAATCCGTTTTTTGGTCTGTGATTCAGTGCTTACAACATTAACAGTTTCTAACTTCCAAATACTGGTTACGAGCCATCACTGACAGTACAAAGTTACAAATTGCTTCGATTACAAACAAACTGTCCACCTACTAATTCAAGTTTTCCGTGACTGGCAACCCCTATTTACAATTTATAAGGGGATGCCACCCCTAAATAATATACGAACGTAAAAGTGCGGCTGACAATTTCCTTTGAACACGGAAGTTGAACCATCTGGTTGACTTTACTTCCTGAAACTCCTACAAGCCTAGTACTTCGATATTAATTTCTTCTTGATACGAATGCTTTTTTTATTTCTTAGTTATGTGTGCGTTTGACCACATCCTGCCTGATTGTGCTGATGGTAAAATATTAAAACAAATGACCTAGGATGGAGCACGCTTACCTAGTACCAACAAGGTACCTATTTACTGAAGACACCCATAAAGGTACGAAGTCTACAAAACTAACCGAGAATAACAGAACTAATAGACTGCTGAGCTCGACCGTAGGAATCCAACTTTCGAAGAATGCATCATTCACGAGATTATAATATATAAATAATACTAGAAGCGCACTGCGGTTTCACCCGCTATATCATAGGAATAGTATATTTATACAGGGAAAAATATACAAAAAAATATGATAAAATCTGCAAATAAATTAAAATTGATGCAGCAATTTTTTACAGGGATAAAAAAAATATATAGCTAATGTTGTTAAAGTTAATCCAGGGTAAACAGAAAAAAAAGGATCCAGGGTATGAATAACCTCCATATCAAATGTCATTCAAATTCGTTCAGAGTTGAACGGAAACAAACACACTTACACACGAATTTTCGTATTTATAATATTAATGAGATTTCAAAACAGTTATGGTGAATTTTGCGAATTCTGCTTATTTTTAACCGACTTCAAAAAAGAGGAAGTTCTCAATTCGACTGAATGTTTTTTTTGTATGTTTGTTACGCGATTACTCCACCAATTATGAATTAATTTGATTATGATGATTCTTTTTTTTGTTTGGTAGCATACTTCAGAAGTGGTCCTCCATAAATATACATTTTTATCGAGATCGAGTCAGTGTTTTTAGAAATAATCATTTTGTGTATGTTCCCCGATTACTCAAAGACGGCTGTACTGAATTAGAAAATACTTTTTTTTTATTTGAGAGCGTTATTTCCCAGATGTTCCCGTTTTCTTGAAGAAATCGAGGGTAACCCGCAAAGATTAGGGCGATTAAAGTCGAACCAAGGCGATTGAAGTTGGGTGTCCAAATAATGTTTGCATAAAAATAATTGGATAGATAGATAACTCTTTATTGTTCACACCAGAAATAAATAAATAAAATGTAATGTAAATAATTATTGGCTATAAAAAAATGTTCTTAAAACCAGCTTCAAACGCTTTAATTTTCGGCGTGGTTGATTGCATACCTCTGTCGTCACATGTAGTCTGATTTTCATTCTCAAAAAACTTACTGTAGGTATGTTATAAGTACCGGAACTTTTAATTTACTGATCATAAAAGGTTTTGTGTGGGATGCCGCAGTGAATAAAGTCCCGTAAAGTGAACAAATACGAAGGCAATTTGGATGCTTGCTTTTAAACAACCAAACTGTCGAGTAAATCGATTGAGTTAACATAACACAGAGGGCGCGTGGGCGCTAACGCTAACATAACACAGATTAGGAAATAGCTTCCATTAGCTTAGGTCGGGAGCCAGTGATAATTCCAGTGATCACGCCTACAACGTAACGTAATAATATTAGCTCAATTCCTACATGTTACTAATTTCTGTCAAGAGTCTAGATATTAAAATATTTAATTCGTTTTAAATGTTGTTTATCACATTGGAAGTCAATTGGAAAATAATGTTACATATCTACATACATTTACTCAGCTGTCTAGTTAATGTTAAGCAAACTATACTTGTAACATTCAATTTAATTTATTGAATTGCGCTAGAACCTTATTGCTTTCATATTTAAATGCAATACAATTATAAAATTGACTTTGACAATAAAATTATAAACAAAAATATGAGTTAAATTTAATGTTGAAATAAAATTATGAAGACAGAGGTTTAAGATTGTTTTCTTTGGACGCGCCTGTTTACTAGTAGATACATACAAAATTACATAATACACAATAGAAACAGTGGGACTACCCAGAGATAATTGAAGGTCTAAATATAATCCAAATCAATCGTGCCCACTACGAGTTGAGAGCGTACCCAGCATGCCGGCGACATTACCACGCTGATTGACAATGACAATGGTTATGCATTACGTTGCGTGCGGCAGACAAACGCCAGCATTTCGATTACTCGTCGCACCAACCGGGCAGTCTGATAGATTTTTGAAAATGAGATCGCGCCCCCCTTTTACCCAAATTGACACAATATCTCCATCTCAAAGGGCTCAAACATGTGTACCACTATGAAATTGTAGGAAATTCAGATTTTTTTAAGATATGAGTTTTATAAATATTGGCAAGAATTGCATTAAGTAAGTACTAGAAGAAGAAAAAGAAAAAATAGGTAGTTGTCAATTGGTAAGAAGCGTTTGTAGCTTCAGGCGTAAGTTGCCTAAGCAAATAACGAGCGCTCATCAAAATTATGTTCTATTGTTTCCTTGCCATGACAAATAAAGGTCTGACTGACGATTTTGTTTCAAGTCTTATAATAAAACGAACTTTTTTCACTGTACCCCAAGCTAAATAGTGAATTCATTTTCTGATTGAAAAGTTTGTTTCGGTAAGAAGTTTTGTTGAAATTAAAACATTGCAAATGCTTTTTAGCTTTACAACTTGTGACTTTAAGAAAGTCTATGGAAACTTGTGGAGTTTAAAAATATTTTTTTATATTCTGTACTAAACAAAACAGAAGTACTGATAGAGGCATAAACACGGAGAGGCGTTGATGATAATTGGTCTGAAGAGGACTCAATTAAGTATATAACAAAATTTGGAAATTACATAACATAACACACAAAAGATCAAATTATAACGCGATGCGAGTCTCACAAACAGTATAATATCCTGGAGCTTCTCGGTGCCATTAGATGAAAATAAATATGTTTGGAGAGGAAGAACGAAAGCCACCCCACTACACCCCTTCGCTGGCACCCACAGTAACAGCAGTAGTTATAAAGCGGCACGTAGAAGCTTTTTTTTGGCTCTTCTTTAATAATATTAAATACTTCAACAACACAAACAACGTAGACCACCTTTTTTATAGTATTACTAATTTAATCACTCATTGTTACTTTGTCTTGCTATGTCTATTGATGTGTGAGCCAGGTTATTGTAATGCAACAAGATTGAAATAAGAATGAAGATCATGATTTCCAAACACATAAAATTGAGGTACAAAATGTTTCCTTCTATTTATAAATACTAAATGGCAGATGCGCTTTTTATTTCTGCCGTTGGCGATAAAATAATAATAATTATAAAGGACGATAATAGTCAACAGACGTGAGGATATAGTACGGCAGACCAATAGGAGAAAATAAGAGTAATATATGTCTCTCTTTCTATCCCGTTTGATAGAGTATAGTCCGGCCAGAATTGATCGTCACTTGTTTCAGGACTATTACGATACTTGTATAACTTGATGAAGGTTGATGACTATGTTTCAATTTTCATCTACTGTTACTAATGTTTTATCTTCGAATCCGGCTTAGCCATAGGGTAGATCAATTTGGAAAGTGCCAACAGAAGCGACCAGATGGTGATTTATTATCGTGTTTTATAATAATTACGGCGGCTCGAGGGCGGCATTGTGCTCGCTCAGCTCCGGTCCGAGTCAGCTTTAATGGCGGAATGGTGGGAGTCGGGACGCGAGCTCTCGTATTACAAAGCTGTTGTTTTATTTTGAAGTTAATGATGGACGAATGCATTAATAATACGGGAAGCATTGTGTCAGATGCCAGACACATTTTGTAAACCAGCTGCGCCCTGTTGTTGTACCCGCGATTTCAAGGATAAGTGTCCAGCATAGTGCTGCATACACTTCCTTGTCAAATTTTATCAACGTGGGTTCAATCGTGAAAAGATATCATACAGAAAAAAAAACAACATTCATACAAAAGAAACAAGGAAAATGTTACTCTAGCTATTTTATTTAGTACATACTTATTTAAACTACATTGAGCTATTATTACTACGTGGTAATAATAGCTCAATATCAAACAATGAAGTAAAGGAACGATAGAGAAATCTTAATATGCACTCAAGTTTTTTTTGATTTATCAACCTTTCGAAACAAATTATTCGTCAAAACCAAGCAGCAGAATATTAAAGTGTTTAGAGCAATCGATAACGCCAATCGGCAGTACTTCAAGGAGAATTACACAAAAAACAAGTGTTGGTCTTAGCCACTAGCCAATAAAGCTAGTGTACGAGAATTCAGTCACGAAACGCCACATAAATAAAAGATTTTGTATTTTTACCAGACTGATCAGAAAAAGTGTACTCTTTTTAGGTGTGTCTAAGTAGCGTGTTGCAGTACGCATGTTTGTCTGTTCTATTTGTGACCTCCTACCGCCTAAGCATCTTGACCAGTTTTAGATTGCGAGGTGTCGTTAGATTCGTCTTTGTCTGGACTCCGGAGAATCAAAAGCTAAATTTTGCAGTGGGGTTTTTGCAATACTTGTTATATTACATTCCTCATAAGAGAGATAGCTCTATTTACAAAGGCCCAGGTGATTTTTATCCTATGTGGACTTGACAAGTTATTTCTAGTTTTATAAAAAATATATATAGTGTTTTGTATTATACAGCTATACAAATTTTACGTAGAATTGAGAGCGTAATCGTTTCGGCTAAAAGTTTAGTAAAGCAAAATTGAATAGTTACATCATGTTTCATTAAAGAGATATGAGATAAGAGATTGTAGTAGACTTTGAAGGTTAGCGTTGTCATCTAAGACAATACAATACTCTTTATTGAATACAAAATAAAGCCATTAACTACTACTAATTGTACTGCTAATATAATATTGCTGTCTTTTTTTTTATAACAGACAACTAGATGAGGAAATCAACTCTGTCACATAAAAGCTGTTAAATAAACTTTATTGTTTGCTTTGACATAAGATAAAGAGCATGGTTTTTTACCTATTCAACTCAGTACGGTGGGTTTGGTAAATATAAAGGCAGTAACACAAACGATAAATTGAACACTGGCAGTTAAGAACTGATTCCATCGTAAACATAACAAAATGGAATAACCATTGCGGAATTTATTTACCAACCCTAACGAGTTGTGTTGCGGGACATTTTATTACCACGAGCACATAAAAGGTGTAAAGGCTCTCGTATACCTTCGTTCGGAGTTATTAAATATTCAACGATTAATAAGGGTCTTGTAATTGCAGGGTGCTTTAATGATTGCCGAGTATCGCTGTCGTCAGAATACAAAACCTACATTTTACTTAACTTAATTCCTTATTTAATGACAATTTCTATTTGTTACTTTGCTCATACGTATTGATTTTGTTGCTTACTTCAGTTTGCTCTGTCATCTATAATATTTTTCTCGATTTAAATTAAAATTCAACAATATACTCGTGGAGTTTTCGGTGTGAGGTGTGACACACACAACGTCCAATTCGAAGTATTTTGTGCCTAAGTAGTTTGAGACTAGTTTACGCCAGCCTACATTCCATTTCACAACATTTCTTAAAATCCGTCATTGATAACGTTTCTAGGATGTTTGGTTTTTGGAGTTACAGTGATATCATCTACTTTATAATACATGCTATCTAGCGCAGTTTCCATTTACTCTCCCGAAAGATTGTGGTAAGAAACATGCTCAGTGATTTCCCTAGTTCCATGTCCATTAATATTCAAATATGAATCGCCTCGGCTGGGACAGCTCGTTTATACAGTACCTCGTAAATATAGCTTGAGAAAGGGCGCTGCTTAATACGGCCATGAAACATGAAGCGACAAAAAAGGCTCTAATAACTAGAGTCAAGTGTAATAAATAAATTATTATTACGGCTTCTGTAAAATGGCCGCCGCGCATGGGATTGTGCCTTTAATGGGTTTAATGATTACGAGAGCTGCTATTATTGCTTTTGATGATATATTATTTTATGTGTGTCGATTTGGTTTTGTGTTTAGTAATTGAATTGTGTTCGATACAATAGAATAACAGATTATAATTGCTATAACGGCAGAAACGAGAATAGGTTGTTGGTATGTAATTTCAACTATTGGTCAGAATGCTACGTTGATTGCCGTCAATTATTTTTCCCATGTTTTAATTAACTTGCTTTCTTGTATTGACTCTGTTGATTTATTTCTTTGATTGTCTGCTTTGCGATCCATTTCAAACTAACTTCATGAGTTGAAACTTCAAGCATAGACATAAAAACATATTAAACTTGCAATTAAAGTGACAGATAAAGGACGATAGATTTAAAAACACTGAGATCCAATTTCAAAAACACAACTAAATAAAACTCAACAGTAATTAAAAGTACCAGTGACTATCAACCTATGATAGATGCGTACTCTCGGTACTGATGCCAAGACACATTAATGAGGTTAGTCATCAGATTAATTACATATATGATTATTTAAATAGCTTCAGGCGTCAGTATCAAATGCTGGTGATGATTAAATAATTCTAAAGCCACAGTAGAAGTTTTTGGAACACAAATCATTGCTTGGCTAACAAAAACGTGCTCGAACAATAGATAACTAGAGTCTATTCAAAGTATCTGCTAGTTCCGCGGAATTTTCGAGAACTTACGACCTTTTCGTAGTTTGGTTTTTATTTTCAAGTATTTGATGTAATGTAAAATATGTGAGCACTGTGTTGTACTCGAAACAAGATAATTTGAACAGACTACAGTTTTCAGTTTCATAGTGATGGGTCGTATTTATATTAGTAGACCCTAAGCCGATTCATTGATTATTTCGGAGAATTTGTGAATCATATAAATTCTCATGTTACTAGGTTTTTTTTTGTTCCAATGACTCCCACTAGGGGCATCGCGAAGCGTTTACAAACACCAGGCGTGCAGAAGCGTGCGGAGATGGTATGGGGCGCTACGGTGCGGCGTGCGCTAGTACAAACTCACCACCTTCCGTCTCATGCCACACGATGCCCTCCAATGTGACCGAGGTACCAGGCTCGCAGGGGCCCAAGCAGTCTGGCTCCGTAATCGTGCCCACTGACGTGCCTACGCATACTTCTGCAGTCTCCTGGAAAATAAATACACCTCCTATTAGTTTATTGACGTCTGGTATAAGGAAATCAAGCGGATCAAGTTTGTTTGAGTATACAAGAAAAAGTACTAAGTATGTGTATCGGCCTATCTGTCTGTTTGTTATTTTTTGACAGACAAACAGACGAAAGACTAGGTGAAAGACCACTAATTGTCATCCTTGTATTTAAAACAAATGCGATGACGAACCCTACACACGACCACAAGAAAATTTTAAACCTGCGAAATGTGGTCTAGGGTGGATCATACGAACAGTTTTAGTGCAAGTAAGTCAAACTAAATAACTTCACATAACGCTGGTGGAAAGTCCGGTATCATACAACAAAAAATGTAATAAAAAGTTGTTCTTTCTTTTACTAGTCTAGTACGGAAACCTCGACAAGCGAGTTTCCCTCGGGTTTTGGATATGTACGCCTACGGTAAACAGTTATCAATTCCGAACGCCACCGCAGCACTCAAAATTGGTCGAATATTTATAATTCCCAATCAGTCCGAAATATTAAACGTGCTGTAATTACGATTGGTTTCCAATTACGAGGTAAATAAATAATTTACCGTGTGTTTCGTACGTCCTATTAGTTTGAATAAACAATTTCGTTTCGTTCGGATTATTCGTTGAAATGTAAATTCAATCATACCTTTGTTGTAAGTACCTACTTAGATGTGTCTCGATGGTTGATCTCTCACTCATCATAATAGACTAGATTTTTGCTTTTCATGAGAATAATATAGAATTAGATTTATTAAAAGCTGATAATGCCACAACAAATCGCAACATAGGGTTTTTTTTTAAACCGTTTTTAACATATCATTGCCACATAAATTCTGTGGAAATTCGTTAATAAAATAGTCATTGAGAAAACTTCACGGTAAAACGGTACCACTACTTATTCACATTTTTGCCATAGATTGACCTGTGAATTTTGGCGCGGGCCACCTCGAAGGCGCGGGCCTCCTCGATAGCGCGGGCCGCCGTCAATCGAATGAGAGAGAAATATTTTCCCCATAATTTTCTCTTACGTTCGTTGTACTAAAAAACTAACTTTGCACTTTTGCATTTGCACGTCGTTGAACTATGATTAAATGTTGTGAATGTTTGCGAAATGAGCACAATATTTTACTTTCACGAGTTAGTGCTAATGAAACATAAATAAGTAGGCTATGTTTGTATGTTGGTATAATTTATCATGCCAGGCTCAGGCCAATCTCATTGCTAGCGTGAAGCGTTTAGCCTTGAGCCCACCCGGGTTGGCCACTTTCACATATAACTAACAAGTGTAAAAGTGACAGAGTTATTACTCTCGCCTTCTCGCGCGTATTTTACATTTATTCACACCAATTACACAGGAAATTATTTATTATTTTTATGAAATTAATTCAATGATTTCTAAGCACTTTCTAAGTAACTAAAGTGAAAGGAATTTTAGCGCCAATGTGAAAATAATAATCGCCGCTTTGTATTATTTTCCAAAACTTGTCTTCTTTCCAATATTCATGTAATAAAAATAATAATAACTTTATTTTCAGACAACAAAGATCCATAGTTATGATGGGTTATTATATATTGTTTTTAAATGTGCATGAGTGTGGCGTGTTGTTTCCAAAAGTCCATAGAAGCTTCCAGAAAAGCTTCGACCACTTCCAGAAGGATGACTTGGACTGAACAGAGAATAAAATGGTTGACTTAGACTTGTTTTTGTTGTAAAATACTATACAAAACTTGACACTGGTTAAGTGCACTATTTGTGGAGCCAATATAGATTAAATAAAAAATAAAAACGAATGTGAGATTAAATGTCAAGTCGTATTCTTGCATACGGTACATATAAATGAGATTTAGATATGTTTATGGAAGTCAACCAGAATCATTTACAGGCCCGACCACTCAACAACTACGTTGTAGATCCCCTCAATATCAATTAACCTGATTTCTCTCACAAATTCAGCCATTAAGCGCCATCCACTAATCTAATAACTCCTCTAATGAATATTATAATTAGTAGGTAGGTATATAACTATTACAGTCTAAAGCAAACGATAACGATAATAAATTGAGATAGAAGATATAATACTGATGAAGTTAACATACCTACAGCATTTAACAACATTCCGGTCGGGTTCAGAACACCGCGCTACTTTTGTTTAAATAATTTTATTTTATAATTAATTATCAATAATTGTTATTAATTTTTAATTTAGTTTTAATTAAGTCAAAATACAAATTGAGCCACGTCAAAATAGAAATAAAAATAATTCTAACAAAATATGATTAAAATGAATGTTGTAATGTTGATCCACACTCATCGCCTTGTTAAACAAATAACAATTATTTAACAAAACGTAACAAATCCCTAGTTAATTCATAAGTTGTATTTTACTTTTAGAACCATGTCCATATTTCTTTTTCTATTTTTAAATGAGTTTTCTTTGAATCACGAAAAACGGAAGGCGGAAGCCAGAATCTATAAAAATATCTGTTTAAAAGCCAAGTAGAGAAAATTCCAAATTGTAACATCATTCAAGCAAGTTGCTCCAGGAAATACTTGTAACGATTGCGGTTTCCAACCACCGGGATTGCATAAATGCGAAGAGCGTTTACGTCGTGGAATATAATCAAATGAAGCCATTTACATTCAGCGACTGTTACTCGAAAGGGACTGCGATATAGCGCCGTCTCCTCCACGCCGCGCCGCCTAATGGCATCACAAACTATGAAGTAAAGCACTCCAGCCCGAACTGGATCCCAGACATCGTCGACTTCCAAGCCGTAATAATATTGAAAGAATAACAAAATTTTATGCGCTTCGACAGGTATTACTGCTTCTCGACAACCTTTTCATGTTCCATGCCCGACAAGGAGGTCAATAATGTAGTAACATTACAATAAGAATAGCTTTGGCATCTGTTCACTTGATAGGAGTAAGATTTTACTGAAATCTACATGATATTTGTTGCCTTATCAATGTACGTGACGTTCAATATGCGTATGATATTGCTAGAGTTCATAAGATGAAGTCTTGTTTAATTAAACATTCGAGTACGATAACAGATATAATCGATTACAGTCGTGCCCACACGGAGCCTATAAATAAAATTAAATGCTTTATTGTTAGTCGAATGACAAATGCGCTATCTTCCACCGCCCACGGATGCCGTCACACGCGCCAAGACAATTCTCGGTTTGATGTAGTATCCTTAGTATCACCACAAACATAATATTAATGTTTCGACACGCCATATCGCTATTAAAACCTTTATGGGTGGCTCGAACGTTAGTAGAGAGGGAGGCAGCGCGCAACTAGGAGGGATGCAGGCGCGGGCTCAATGCTCCCTATTATAGTTGGCTCGTTGCTACAAACAGGGACGCTTGATACAGCCAGCTGCCACTTTAGCTCTGCGGGAACTGTAGAAAAATATAGTTCGATTCGAATTTCAATAAAAGGGCACGTCGAACGCCGGCGGGCATATCGAACGCAAATAACAGGCAGGCAGAGGTGTCGGTGCCGCGAACGAAAACAATGGGGAGTAAATCAATTCAAAATCGACAGGAACAAAAGAGCCGGGAGGCTGTAACGAGCGCCGACCGCGCGCGCCTCCATTCTATTAAGACGCCGATGTAGGGACCTTTTAAAGATATGTCGGCGCGACATTACAGGAACTAATTTGTAGTCGCAACGACTCGCACCGCAAAAGGAGAATGTTTCGCTCGCGACACCATCCCACATGCCTAATGACTCGAAAATTCTCTTCAGTTCGCACGCTGACTCATAATAGCGTCGTTTCCAAAAGTTGTAACAGTTTAGGAACGCGCTCCGGGACGCAGGATCGGGGAATATTTGGCAGCATTCGGGTAACGATTTCCAACTGTGTAACCGAATTACAATCCACTAAACTGGGAAAACATACGTCATTAAAATAATTTAGGGAAATGGCACGTTTTAGTGCTCGCGTTTATGGCGATGGTGGATGGCGGCCGCGGCGTGCCAGGAGCAATAAATACAAGGGCGGGGCGGCCTGGCACCCACCATCTTGTTTATTCACCGCCTACCCGGGACGAACATTAATTTTCTGCTATGCGGAATAAGGCGACAAAGAGTTTCGTGCCGGCTAATGGGCTGAAAGACAACAGTACCTATTACAACTAACGACCTCTGCAATGCAAAGTTAAGATGTTAATGCAAGTTTAACACATTATTAAAATAGAAAATAACTTGGCTCTAGTTTAGGTAACTTCGTCAATTCTTCCCAAAATTCCGTTAGCCTTTTTTGTCTTCTTTTTGACGCACGCTTTAATACCTAAGGTCGTTATTATGAGTTTTTTATGTTTATCTAGTTTCTCAATTTTTGTTTGCAGATATTCGAATGTAAACAAATTTGTCGGAGCCTTCGGACAGTGATTTATCACAAGTCAGGGCCATTAGTCCCGCATTATAAGCTATCGCGATCCATTACGCGCCTTTTAAGTCGCTTTTTAGAATACAATAAAAACCCCGATAAAAATTGTCTTCACTTCCTGTCTTAAAGCGTTCGTAGAGATCGGACATTTTGAGTTGAAAGCTACTATGCGAAGGAAATGAGAATCTGTGTCTGTAATCCTGAATTCAATGTTGATTCAATATTTTAACAAAATTTAAAATATGTAAGTGTAACTGGCATATCATCATCATCACACCACATGTCATCATCGTCATCATAAGACGTCCACTGCTGAACATAGGCCTCCCCAATTAAATCGCCACACCGACCGACAACGTGCCACTTGCATCCACTGGCTGCCCGTGACTTTCACAACACAAAATACAAAATAACATAATTATACAAACACGATGACAGACAGAAAATTAACAGATTTGTGGATACAAGATGATGGCGTATAATAAAAAACAAGTTGCTAATGCTCGAGTACCTAAATGAAATCTATCTTAATTTCTCAAATTAAGATACATATTTTCTTAAAATACAAGGAGACATATTTGTAATAAGTCACTATAGTGGCTTGTTTTAAAAACGGAACGATAAAAAAGCAATTAAGGATAATTACTCTGTTTAACTCATTCCCGATATTTAAAAGATCCCACGCGAGCAACGGAGGGTTAAACGGCTGCATGCTGTCAGGCTCTCACACCAGATGTCGCATATAAATTTTGTTTATTTTTTTTTGACCGAGCGAAGCGAAGGTCTCAGAGTTTACTGGGAAAAATCGGCATTTGTATGTATATTTGTCCGATGATAACTTGCGAACCGTTGATCCGATCGTCATGAAATTTTGTAGGCAAGTAGTTCATTTACTTAATACAATTTTTAAGTTCGAATATGAGCTGAATCGGTCCAGGGGTTGTGAAGATATAGGGGTCGCGAGGTCTCAGTTCGCCGCGAACTACTAGTTTATTAATTGTTTATTTCTTTTCGGACTTCGTTTAACTTAAATATATATTGAATTAGTAGGTACCTACCTACTTCAGAGAAAAAAATAATAATTGTGTAACATGACTTAAATTTTGTCCGGTCAAGATTGCTCGTAAAGAATTCACACGGCTGTGTTTTATCGTTATTCAATAAACTTTGAAAGCTACAAAAGATTTTCTGTCACAAACAAGCAGTACCTACAACCTGTGCAACCTTTGTACAACAGTAGACTACAGAATCCTCTAAAGCCTCTTGAATGTAGGTCTCAATTTTCTCCAAGTCACCTTCGTATTTTCACGAGTCTAATCTAAGCGACAAGCCGAGTATTATAATATTTTATTCTGTGCTAGCGGTTGAGAATTTCTTACACTTTTTTATATCAGACTTGTTTTGATCACAGCTTAAGATGGTGAACATTTGCCAATTTGCCAATCTTACAATAAGGCCACACAAAACACCACTGGGAACTAAGCAACAAGATTTTCAACTTGTGGTTGCCGTGAATATGTACTACCTGTCACGAAATTGTATCATTGTTCAACTTACTTTGTTGGGATTTAGGCCCACACCCTGCCAGCGTGGCATCCAAGCGCGTCGATCTTAACTATCATCGCCTCAAATTCGATTCTAATTCTACAGTCCAGAAGATCTACGTATAAATTAAATTAATAAATTAGTCAGCCCTACGACGACCCTACTCAGGGTTGACACGCGGTAATTAACTTTGCGCAATTCGATTGGATAGCGCCCAACTGTTCTGATATTCGTTTACCATCCCTTGTTGTGCCCAAATGTTTTAAGCTTATTATTTTAGGATTATATGAGGCGATCCCCTTTCTGTTGATGTGTTATGAATATTTGATATTATGTGGAAGTCTCTGCCTATGAAATAAGGGTTGGATAAGGGCTTTTATTGTGTTTTGTGCTGAGTTTGCTACGGAAGGGTGTGGTTATTGAAATTTAAGGCTTAAGTAGCTGTAGATGAGCCTTAAAAGGGTTTCTCTGCCCATCGCTTAGAAAAAGGAAGGTAACATAAAATGTTACTTTGTCGTTTTTTTTTTTCAAATGATTATTAAGGACTCTGCTGCCCGTCCTTAGGTTTAGTCCAGTTTAAGGACTTACGCGGTTAATTAGTATAAAATGTGGAATTTGTGGTGAGCTTTTAATTAGCTTTCGGAAACCGGTCCCGATATCACTTGACTTTTGCAACTTTTACAAAGGTGTAAAACGAGGTGTTACGATCAACAATCAAATGTTCATAAAACGGGAATTGATGAAGTGATAGCTAAATAAGAAAACAAAAAACAAAAATTGAATTAGGCATCAAAGTTCACAAGACCCGAATACCTATAATGATCTATAAGTAACTAATTAATAAGTTAGGTATAAATAGTTCTAACAAACTCTTGTTGATGTAGGTTTATTTCTGTTTGATTTAAGGTCGACATTTCAATACCTATCATTAATATTGGCGTATATGTTAAGTACCAGTTTTTAAAATAAATTAAAACAGTAATATTAATTAAATAAATTTCATCTTCATCATTCACAGACAGATAGTTATAGATAGGACGAGATGGACAGTCACTGTGGACGCCCTCTGCCTCACCCAAGGGACTTAAGAAATTTAGTCAAGTATATCATCCACAGCCTTCTTTATCCTACTGCTGATGGATATAGTTGCTGTGCCATCTGCTTCAGAGACAAGCTAATGTCCAGATTCGACCCGCGATTTCAATAATAATTACCGTCGATCCATCTTGAAATAAATGTGATGAATTTCATCGAATTAGTTAAGTATGAAGAATGTTTCAACAAAATCGTCAGCAACTTACAAAAATTACTAACAACTTCGTTTCAAACACAATGAAAGTATAGTATTTATAGTATATATAGTGTAGTAGGTAGGTACTTATATTTTTACCTTATGGAAGAGACGGAGAGTGGAAAGATAGTAATTATCCGCGATATATCCAATGTGAAGGAAAACATCTTGAGGAAACCTGCATATTTCCGGAGAAGAAATTCGATGGCGTATGTGAATCCGCCAACCCGCACTGGGCCAGCGTGGTGGATATGGCCCGATCACCCTTCGAGGATAGGCTGATATCTCTACAGCGGGATGTTTAAAGGATGAAGCAGATGCAGAAAATATCCAATGTGCTATCGTGTAAAAACAGGACGAAAAGCGAAGACGGTATTAAATCAAAACGGACAGCTCAGCCTGATTGAGCTTCAAATGTTCAATGATGTAAGTACTTTTCTATAGGTATATACCTAAAAAGAAAATTGGAAAAAACTTCGACTAGATAAAAAAATATTTTAACCTTTACCTACATTTACTGCCCCGGTGGCTCAGTTGGTAGTGAACCTACCTTCTGTGTTTGGGGGCGTGGGTTCGATCCCCATCTAGGACAAACATTCATGTGATGAATATTTGTGTTTGTTCTATGTCTGGGTGTTAATATCTATATAAGTATGTATTTAAAAAATATCTATGTACGTATATCAGTCTCTGGCAGTCATATTACAAGCTTTGCTTAGTTTGGGGTCAGATGACCGTGTGTGCAATAATGTCCCAGATATTATTATTATTATTTAGGCACTTAGTCCGATTTTAATCTCAATGAAGGCTTCATTCAGCTTTCGTAAAATAAATAAAGTAAGAAACTCTCATTTGCAGTAAGCAGTTTTCAGTTCAAAAGATTTACTTAAAATGTGTTTTCTTTTTTTAAAAGCTAACTCCGACGTTTTTACTTATGAAAGCGTATTATAGGATTTAAAATACATAGACAAAATATTTATAAAGGATTAACAACAATGCTAACAACGATGCTTTGTATTTTTTTTTTGTTAGTTTACTTTTTGTTGCTTAGATATGATTTAGATCAATATTTTATCATTTAAGTATAATTAAAGGTAAATTAAATTTTAACATTTAAATACAGGCTTATATTTTACGAGCTTTCTTTAACTTGCAGTGTTTGTATGTATGCAATTTTTATCTTCAGGCTGTTGACGATGATTCCATTTTCACCAAGCTCCCACTAGAGGGCGCCAGGGTATTGATTGCACACGGGCGCCACATGGGCTAGAGCAGCCCCTTCACGTCCCCCAAAAAACAGTACCCTCTTTCTCGGGCAGTCGGGTACAAATAAATTAAATAATAGTTTTTTTTTTGTCGGCAAGTGCCTTTAATAACTATGCAAAATACATACAAACTACAACTACCTAATCTATTTAACCTACTACATAAAAATAACAGATGAATTATCCAAAGACCATTAAAGGTCTACTAGGTAAGTTGAACTGAGAAGCTGGCATGCTAAAAGGTGGAAGAATGCAACTTTATTCCGAGGCAGTTGTGAGCGTTGAGCGCAGCTCTCGGAAGCTATGTGATGTGACATGGAATGGCGTCGGGTGGCGTCGGTGGCACACGTCAAACACACGGTGACACACGGCGAAATTGCATCGAAATCTAGGATAACGCTTTGTGCACTTTTATGTATGCAAGTGAGTGACAACATAAGCATGTCGCTTCTCTATCGTCTACGAGGATATCAGGTCAATCTTCATCAGCCATTAAGCGTCCACTGTTTAAAAACGGCCTCGCCTTAGGGGGAACGGCCTTGGGCCACGCTTGGCACGCGGCATGAGGATCGCACAACTCTCACCATTTAATAAGAAGTCGCTGCTGCCCGTCCTCTGGTGGTTCTGGTCGCAGTTTTATGAACCCGGGCCCAGGAATATCAGGTCGTAGTTTTACTGTAAACAAATCTGGAAAATCTTCTAACTGGAAAACAGCTGCCAAAGGTGTGACATTGGTGAATGAAAAGTTAAAAGAACACTACATAATAAAACAAGTTGAAAGGAATTTTTATTTAATTATTTAATTATAAATTATTAAATACGGATTATGAAATGTAAATAGTTATTCTACAAAACTGATTTACTTTGCGAGACTAGCTTGTCATATAGGGTGTCTCCGCACGTGCATTAAATATACGGAAAGGAAAGCTAGAAATACATTTCACGGGAGTAGTAGTGGTAGGGCTCTTCTGCAGAGTCCGCCTGGGGAAGTACCACACCTTTGCCAGTTATTCAACGCCAAGCAATGTTTAAACTCGGAGTATATACGCAAATCTATAATAGTACTTAGCTCTTTATTAATATATTCGTTGGTATATTCCTTTTGTAAGGTCTTCAGTTTTTATATTCCGTTTTAGTTGATAAAAATATTTGTAAAATTTGATAAATGGCACGGACCCCGGAGTCCGTGGAGCAATATTGTAAAAAAAAAAGCAATGTTTGAAGAAAATTTTGTTACTTTTTATAACTTTTAATTTAACGGAAATCGAAAAATAAAAAACGAAAAACTACGTTTTATTTCGATCTCTTCCCACAAAATCAAAATATCTTTGAAATATTTCAAATACTACCTATGTATAGGTAATCTAGTTTTAATGCACACTATTTACAAAAAAAAAATAACAAAAACTTGCTAACGTGCGAGTGAGATAGCTTTGGTAAGAATACGACTAGACACGACTTAAGAAAGACAAAAACAAAAAGTTTTGATAAGAAACGTTCTATTTCTTGAATATCTAATGAGCGTAGCGTATAACTAGATCTGTTCGCCCAAAAAAAACTTCCATCTTAAATTAACCACCTCCCTTTTTATTTTTACACATTAGATTAAAATATCCCTATCATTTAAAATAAACCACGAAGAGCGATAAAGTCTTCGTAATTTGCATGCACCGGAAGCTCTTAATGTGAACATAAAGCACCACTACCAATAAATTATCTCGGAGGAACATTATCACTCATTTGAGGATAACATTTGGACTCATCAACGAAGTACCTGCGTCCTATTCTTAGCTTCAAAACTCAGGGAACTTAGTTTCGGGCTATAATTATGTACTTATATAACATTTAAAAAATAATCAACAATTGAATACATAATGATAGCAATGTTGCCAGGGAAATACAAGCCATGTTAAGAAGTATTTTTCGACTTTTTTTCGTGTTTTTGTTGAAAATTTTTCGACGTACTAAGTTCAACATAATTTCGTCGATGAAATGGAAGTACTATTGAATCTGCATACAAAAACAAATATAACACAGAAGAAATGATAAAGATGGATTAAATATCGATAGGAAAGCTTTCGAACATGTAAAGTGTAGTCTTGCACTCTACATTGCGCTCAATATTTACTGTAGATTTAATTTAAAAAAACGATTTAATAACACAGATCACTTAAATAAAGCATACTACAGCGCCGGAATAAATCCCAGAACTGGTTCTAAAAGCAATCAAATAAAATAACACGATGTATAAAGCTATAAAGAGGGACGTTGATTTAGATGCCGCTCGGGATTTGTGTTGAATCTGAAGCTAATGCTTTAATTTACGGACAACCTCTACTTGTTGAGAAATATTTTTCAATTCAGACTGATTTATTGAAAACTTGCGATTCAATAAAATTACTTACCTCAAGAGCATTGAGCATATACACTACTTAATAGAGGTAAACACTACACTGCATAATATGTGCAGTCATCTGTGGTGCAGTCGCTCCGACACTCGCTAGAAAATACATTACTTGCACTGCTTGTGCTTGTAAAAAAACTTATTCACATTAATATACCCGAAGTAAAATATATGTAATAAATTAATACAATTATTTATGAGAATAATACATACAAAACACAGTAGGAGATCAAACACCGAGCTCTGTCGAATGAATGAGTCAAGTGTGGTAAAGTGACCACTGACACAACTAAACAGCGGTGGCACGTCTAGTACGTTCACTACGTACCTAGTTAATAGCTGATCGAGACGCAAGGTTTGTTTCTTTGAAATCTTCAAGTTAGGGCTTTGAATTAGTGATTTCTGAGATTTGGAAAAAGTTTCATAATAATTGTGAGGCGAATAATTGGATTAATAATCTGTAATACCTACATACCGACTCATTCAAAATACAAAATCCAAGATCATAAGCTACGATCATAGCTAGATCACTATTTCCACGAAAAACATTTCACAAACATTATAAAACAAACAAAAATATAAAAGCCCTCGGAAAAACATCGTAATTTCGTTCAAAGCCATTTAATTTAAGCGCAGCAGTGGGAGAGTATAATCTGATTTATATGTGTGGGCTGTGTTTCTTCTTTATACGTTTATTCGGCATTTCGCACTCACACCACTCCGTCCGCAATTTGCCCCAAAACACGCGAATTCAGTTAAGTGCTTTTCTTTCTCTATTTTTACGACAAACCTTGTTTTATTCCATACACTCGTTCTGATAACGGAGTTTAAACACGACAGCTAGTTTGGTATAGGAACAAACTCACCTTAGCTTTTGTACTTTACAGCTTTTGGCAGTTTTGGCACGCAAACAAAAATTTCATTCAGAATGGAGAATATAAAACGGCACTTCGCAGATTTTTTTGCTAAAAGACATTCCGCTCGATATTTAGTCTGGAAAATGTGAATTTCTCGTCAGCAGTGGAATTCTTGTAGCTGACTGAACAATATTAGTGTTTAATCGAGCTTTTCGAGCTTGTATGAGAGATCGTGTTCGTTCTAGCGTTATTTTTATTGGATGTTGCTCAAATTGGATTGTCTCGTATATGTATAGGTTTGCGATTGGACCCTCCGTCGTCGAAGAGTTATTTATTCCCCTCGGAGCGCCCTTTACGAGCGCAATATCGGCGTTCGATTCTACGCCTCGAGAGCCGGCGGCCTATTGTGTTCTCCGCGAATAAAACTATCAAATTAAATAACAATTCACTCCGCTTCGTTATAAATCGAAAAGAAACTACTTTTAAGAAACGATGAAGACATAAAAATGAAGTTAAAGTTTACCCATATTTTTAAACTCTGTAGAATCGAAACGAATCGAAATATCCATTTGAGAAAGAGCCTCGAGGAAGAGGAGCGAAGCACGCCACCGAATTTTAATATTAGCAGAAAAATAAACTCTTGTCAGAATTTGTTCTCATAAAATGGGGACGCAGCGTAAATATTCATGGTGGAGGCTCATATAAATATTACGAGACACTCGGGAACGTTAATGAAACAAGATGCTAACTCCGATGGGCTCGCCGAGAGTTTAAATTATTCTAGTGCCGTCTCGCAAGCCTTTGTGAATTATTTCAAATTATTTTTAATTGTGTAAGAGCAAGCGAAAACACAATAACATCTCGGCGAGTTAATTACCCTCTCCGGCGGAGTCGAGGCCCCGAAACCGAGACCGTTGAACGCCGAATGTTCGCCGCTTTGTCGGCGCTTCAACAATTTCTTACAAATAAAATGGAACGTGAAAATCATAACGTAACAATAGGCCGTAATGAAATCTCTTTTTTACGGCTCACGGGTACGCGGAGCCGAGCAATTTTAACCTCGTTTTCATTGAAATTCACATTTCATCCAAGCAACAAAAGGGTTTTGGCTCTTTGCGAAATGTCAATTGTGAGGAGGGTTACGGTCCCGTGATGTTATCCTGGTAGCGAGCGGACACATGTACGCGCCGCTCCGTGACAAACACGACCACACAAACATAGTAGACATTTGTGTGTCGTAAGTATGTACTGTGAACGAATACCTACCGGCTCTCCTGAATAATGCATGAGCAGCAACGAATGTTTTAAAAAGTTAACAAGGTTTTCCCGAGCTTTTCTTTGTTCTGAACTCGCTGGAAAAAACCAATTGCTTCCACCAGAGTTCACTGAAAAATTTGATTTGCTTTATCTCTGTCCTTACCCGTCCTATTGAATATCAACTTATTTGATATATTTTACACAAAGACCTTTTTCGATGTTTTTCAAACAATCTTCAGACAAATCAACGATATTGTTCATTCGTGAAGCATGAGCCAGTTTTATGAATGAAAAATAGAAACCACGTTGCAGATAAAACCAATAACAAAGGACAAATAAAAGAGAGGCCAAGAAAATTTCATACAGGGCTCAGACAGGATAAATGATGTTTCAATCTTTCAATTCAAGATATGTAATATGAAATTCTAAGTAGCTCCAGTTCTGTTATGAAGACATCAAGTGAGGTATGTAACACAAAGAAAATAAACATTATGTTAATATTTCATTTCGTATTGTGAACATTTTGTTTATTTTGAATGAAATTACTGAGTAAACAAGCAATAAATGATAACAGTTAAACTAATATTATCAAGAGCTCATAAAGTAAAAGAAGATGATTCATTTGTATTCGGCGGCGTGTTCCCGGGGTAAGAAGTGCCTGGCAATAGTTATCTCGCGCCAGGCTGAGCCGGGTTGCGGATACCTTTCCGATAAATGGATTAACGCGCCCTCTCTTGTTGCGGGCTAATTCGCACGCGAACTTTGAACGCCACTCCTACACGTTAATGCTCGCCTGGTACTTTGGCTGATTTTCACTTAGTTATTTCCACCAATGTTCTTCGGGCTTTTGGAAACAACTTCCTTGCCCATGGGTATGTTGTTTGATTTTTTCGAACATCATTAGCTTCAGTTTAATTCTGACATAAAAACGAGTGGTTTCTTGTTTTTTAACAGACTTCCAAAAAAAGGGGAGGTTCTCCAGTCGACTGTTTATTTTTGTTCGCCTTACCAGAATTAAATGACCTGTTTTCAACTGCTTCCCCTTTTATTACATATTGCCTTCTTTTTAAAAGCAACATGAAAGTTCTCTTCACCTTCGTTATAATCTTGACTGCGAATTTATTTGCAGTTTTATTTCAGTTCAAAAGCCAAGTTTCATTCTTGTTGTGATTTCATTACCTCGCTCGACAAACAACTATGGGTGAATATTAAAACTCAGTTTAAAGCATTAATCTCTAAACTTTCCAACTCGTATCCTTTTTAATTTCATAATTAAAATAAACTTTTAGCCGTTGACGTGGAGTCATGAAACGTTTATGACATTATAAAATCGTAATGGATTAAGTCGATCGGTGTAGTCGACGTTTAATGGCCGACCTGGGTCGACTTCCTCAATAAAATTATTGTTTGTCATCATCTGTGCCGTTCAAGGATACAAACTGGGCAGTTAAAATAATATATGAGGGTAATTTTGTAACGGGACACGTACTAAGCCGATGCGGGAATAAAGCCCGGATATACTGATGAAGAATACAATCCAATATTAAAAGTACTCACTACCGAGAGATATTGACAGTTAAATGTTTTACATTTAGAAAATGTTTGTTCAAATATCGGTTCTGTGCTTAAACTGAAGGCAAAAATTAAAGAAGTTTTTTAAGCTTGAAGTGCTTACAGTCGTTACAAAAAATTGAAACGCTATCGAAAATATTCGTGAAATTCTTACTAAATTGGCAAAATGATATCAAAGAAGAACCGAAGGTGTACTGAAACAAAGGAAATTGAATAAAAGATGTTATTATCTTGTTACCGAGAAGAAACTTTATTCTTAGTTCCGACTTCGCCATTCATTCCTTTGAAGAGCTTTTTGAAGACAAGTAGGTACTTCTGTATTATAGAACAAACTATACAAATAAGTTAGCAAATCAAATTGGCATCTCCTCAAACAGAAAATGGGCATGTTTTGATAACATTTCTATACCTTTTTTCGTATTTGGCAGCATATCTCTGGTAATATTATCCGATCCATAAAACAAAATGAATTATAGTGAATACATTCTCTATTTTGTAAGTGGATACAAAATCTAATTTACATAAAACTACGCAAGTAATAAGAAGATTCAGAAGAATAAAAATATTAATTTTTAAAATCTCAACACTGAAGTAGTAAATCTTGAAAACCAATGAATAAATTTAGTTCTATCCATCAAAGCTAAAAATTTGGTCGATCAGTCTTATTTGAATAAACTTTTTACAAACTTGAATAAACACGATAAAAAAAAAATTTAAGACCGACAATGAAAAGACAAAGAAAACGGAATACTTACGAATTATTACGGTTTTTTTTACATAGATAATTTATAGGACCAGACCATTTATAACGAAAGATATAAAAAAAATATTTTAAAGGAAATCTTCAATGACGAATTCATGCATTGGAGTCTTGTTAACAACAGATGCTACTTCAATATCATTGAGTTAGTTAGTCGAATTAAAGGAAAGAAGGAAACTTATTAATTATTACAAATAAAACTTGGTCCGTTCGTAATTAAGAGTCCGTTTTGTGACAGGCTCTTAAAATTCACTCCGCGAGCGCGCAGCGAGCTCAAAGGCGAAATAATTAAAGCAGGGGTATAAGAAAATGCCGGGAGCGGACGAGATCAAAGGGAGGAAATTCCCCTTCGGTAAATAATATAGCAGGATTTCGGCATTTTGCTACTCTAAACGAGAACATAGAACAAAGTATCCATATTTTTATTAGGCATTGGAAAGTATCGATATGAATTTGAAGTTGAATTCATACATTCCAAGATTGTATAATGCTCGAATTATGACCGTTATAATAAAAAACTATAAATTAAGTGTTGATTGATAAATATTATATCAGGTTTCAATAATTTAAATTTAAGAGTGAATGCAAATTTATTAAAATGAGTTTCGATTGCCAATGCCAAGTCATGTAAATAGAGAACATTACATACATACCTTTAGATGTGGAAGCAATTAAAATGATAATTTAACACTAAAAAAAACTACAGAATATAATTTTATTAACAGTTCAAATAAGCCTATTAATGAAATGAGAAATGAGTTTTTATTTGCCAGAACGCAGGTAAGCAGGGTGTTGGCGTTTGAAATGTTCCATTACATTCGGTCATTTCTGACGTGCAAAATATTTTCATAGAAATCGTTACTAGTTAGTACTTATAGTTCATAATTAACAAATGTTAAAAAAAAAAACTTTACCTACAATAACTTTACAAAAAATGACAATAATGTGGAAGATGGAAATACCCAACATGTCTGCACGTAAACTCCGTAGAACGGTGGGAGTATTTTTGCGTTTAACTGTATCTTGGTATTTTTTCGACTTTCTCTTATTTATGACTTTAGTAGTTCGCGCCGAACTGAGACTTCGTGACCCCTATACTTCACAACCCCTGGACCAATTCAGCTCATATTCGAACTTGAACATTGTATTAGTTAAAAATGAAAAAATGAAAAATGAAAAAATATTTACATGAGAAAAGTTACTGTTTCCCGAAACACAGTTTTTTACTAGTTCGGACTTCGGAGCTACTGGATTCAATAAATTTTGTGTTAATTGCATTTGTACCCAAATAAATAATTTGTATTTGTTTTTAAATGAACTATGTACTTGCCTACAAAATTTAATGTAGATCGGATTAACGGTTTAAGCGCCTCAAATTTGTGGTAATATTTTTTACTCAAAAATGCTCGTGTGTCATTTTAAAAACCTTCTTTGAGCAAAGTCGACCTTGCCGCGGTACTCGAATAGGCCATTTGGGCGCCAGCAAAGTTGTATGGAATTTAATTGCATGCGTGTTTTAGCCACCAGCAATTTCCTCAGAAAATCCAATCCATTATTGTCGTGTTTTGTTTCAAAAGTAGTCAGGTGCAAAAACTTGCTTACGTCAATTTTGTGCAATGGAAAATCGACAAATTTAATATTTGAATTTCATTTTGATATTGAATTTGATTTTCAATTTAAATTTGAATTGAAATTGAAATTCCTACTATCTGGTTTTATTTAAATTACTCGCATTGTTCGGGTAAAGCACTATACAAGCCTTAGTCCGCAATGACTGCAATGCTGGCCACGCTATGACGGCCTCGAGCTAAGCTTAGCTACACTCTCGGCTTTCAAGCTTGGTCAACATTGCTCTCCTTGCTGTCCGCGCTGTGATGACCTGGACCTGCGCTAAGCTGCGCTTTCGGCCATCACCATAGCTCCCAGCGTCATTGCAGACCGCGACAGTAATGTACTATGTATATGATACATTCAGAAACAAGTCAAAGCTGAGTTTTATTTTTCGGAGCATGATCGATCTAACCGCAAAAAATATAATCTATGTAAGTAGTTATGATCGGCTAAGTGGTTAGTGCAGCTTATTCTATTTTTATGGCTTAGTGTTAACTTTCTACGAGATTGACACTACAAGAGTGATAATCATGTCAAAGTGAGTTAATTATTTAAAAAATGTGCCAGAAACTCATCTAAGCCGTGTTTTTGTTTTTTGGTGTAATGGTTTGTGTTTTGTATGATCATAATGTGTTCCAAGACCTTCAAATAACAGAAAACTGCAAAAACTAAGAAAACCATGGTTATTCTTGCAAGCTTGGAGCCCGTGTTAAGCTCCCGATGGAATGACGTCGTTCTCTCCTGAAGCATGTTTCATTTAATCTGCTGTTTCCTTAACATTCCCAGTCTTTTCAACGGGAAACTTTGAAGGAATTAGTTATTTCGATTTCTCTATTTTTTTTTTTTCATATGTATGTAAGTAAATAGATTAAAGTCTGTCCATTAAGTAAGTAGTATTTTGAGTATGTTAATCGCTTTATGACAGCTCAAACAAAATTGACAACGTAACTTTGTAAAGCGTCTAGCAAATTATATCCCTTACAAATACATACGTTTGATCTAGCATTCGGTAATACTATCGGTCAGTAACACTAAAATCACCAAATACAACGCATTTTTTGTACGGTATATAATTGCTAGAGGCTAGTACAAAGTTGTGTTGTTCAGCTGTCTAAAAACGAATAACCTGGTGGACAGACTTTAATGACAGACTTTACATCTTAACCCCTGTGCCTTGGAAAGTTTGTTATGTTGCCTTTTGCTAGAGAGTACAAAACATTTTTAAAGAAGAAAAATGCGAAACACGTTTCATTTACGAACTGAATCGTTATCTACCGGAAATATTTTTCCTTTGTTTTGCCTAGGTATAGATAATACATGTTTTTCTATAGATAATTATTCCAAATTGAGTAGATGTTTATTTAAAATATTTGTTGAAAGAACTGAGTGGGTATATTGTATGTTCATTGTTCATAGAGTTGAGTATGCCGATCTATCTGGCATCCATGTTAAATTTGGTTTCTCCTTAAATCTTCGAGAAGTTAGGCTGGTAATAATCAGAGTCTTAATTCGAGTACTTAATTATCTATTTATCAATTTGTCTTTAATTTTAATTTAATTCCAACAAAAAGATAATAAATTCAATTCAATTTAACAATAAATAGAAATCCATAATAACACTTACAAATTAATATAGTCAATTTAATTACAAAAATTACCCACCCCTAACTGTACCCGGCGCAAAGGTGCCCATTGCGCTTGCCGCATTGCCGCGTTGAATAGCATTTGTCTTTCAACGAGATGTCGTACTCGTATTGCTGCTAAATGTTATATCAATAATGTATTGAATGGCTATAACAGCGTCACCGCCGGGCAATTTGTAACAATTATTGATGAATTAAAATTTATTCAAAGTGCCTGTTTTAATTAATTCAACACTCAACTATGTTGCTGTTTACGACGATATAATTTATTAGATTCGAGAACTTGATATTGAAAATAATGTACCTATTAGATAAGCCGCGTGTTTTCTTCGATATACCCGCTGTCCCCTTTTCAGAGATAAAAAATGTCTTGTGCTCGTTTAAATATTGAATATTAATTAATTGATAATGTTTACCAGCCCAATTGGCAAATATTAGTATAAGTACGTAAACGACGTACTAACAGATAGACAGAAGTAAAAAAGTTACTTTAGATTTAAAACGGACAACAGACATACTCGTAGGTCCTCGTAAAGAGGACACGACGACCATCGATGATTTCAAAAAGACATCAAAGAAAGCAATAAAGTATAATTGCGTACTTTGTTAATCAAATGGGAGGGGTTAACGTTTAATATAAACAGAACCCAGAACCTCATGGGGCACAAGAAGCCACTACATAGTAGAAAGCAATACTTTAACAACCAGTACGTTTCTATATCTCAATGCCATCTGGTTAATGCGGTATTCGTGACATAACCCATCGCATAATTTACCATAATTGTCTACTGATAAACTCGGCCGTCACTTACCCAAAGGTTACTGAAAACATTCAATTATGCAAACAATCGTGCTATGTAAATTAGCATTTGAATAAGCAAATAAGAAAGTTTTAACATAATCTTATAATTTTATTTTTGTTACTTGCCCGAGTTCGTTGGCCGATTTTATGGTCACACTTCCGTGTCCATAAAATGATGTCTGTTTTCGAAAAACCCCGACTTACCTGTAAACAAAGAAAACTACAATCAAACATATTTCGAGTATAGTTACTTTAGGACATAACGAGATATAAAATATTTCAAAACATACCTAAACCTACGTAATATTAGGCGTTTTATTTATTATTCTATGTAGTAGCATCGTTAAATTCTATGAGTAATTCGAAACCACTATGGCTTTCATACGTTTGTAATACTCATTCATCTAATGAAGGTCATTAAATGTTATCGAGGATCAAAATTCAACTGCAACTGACAAAGCAAGATATGTAGCCGAAAGTTCGTTTGAATTAAGAAAAGACAATGCCTTTGGTTAACAATAATCGTAAAATTATAGCGTCAACCTTAAAGGCTTCACCGAGCGTAAATCTGAAATGAATGAGCTCCAGAATTACGAATTCACCAGACGCGCTTCAACTCATAACAAAGTCACTAAACAGTCTTAAATTGTTAAAAATTAACATTCAAATTGGGGGAGCGCTGTTAGTGGAATTAGTGCGAGTTTCAGCCATAAATCGTCTGGAGAGGGTGGCGTTCGTCGGTTTATTGGCTCCACGTCGACATTCGCTCGCTAATAAATGAAGCAGAAAAGTTCTACTTGTGTAGTGCGCCTGTTTGTCGAGGGCGGAAGACATCTCCGAACCTATATTAACCGAAACTGCATCTACATCGACCGCCGTAGAGCTCAAACTTCGACGGAGTACGCTTTCATAACTTTCCTTATCCCGTTTTCTCGAGCTGGGAGAGAGAAGGATGCCAATAGCGCATTATGGGTTATGAAATGAGCTCCGTTGCTTCATGTTACCCTGGCGGAGAAAATGAAATTATGACTGTAGCGCGCGCAAAGAAAGCGGACATGACATCTCTAATTCTTCTTGCTTCGGGTTTTATGGGCAGGCCACGTTTCAAAACATAAATTGTGTACGAGATAGGAAAAGAGATTTTTTTATGATTATACCATTGTTATTTTAATAATCAGACCGTGTAATGTCTAATTTCAGCAAAAAAATAATTAGTTAACTGATCCCGCGGGACCACTTTGAGGCGGGATCAGTTGACGTAAGAGCCGAAACATCGCACTTTGTAATGTTACATTAGGTATATTTATTATTGCTTTAATTGTCCTATCACAATTCATTAAATCTTAATGCTTTAATAAGAGCTATATGTATTTATTAATACGAAAATAAAGTAGAGCCTACGATGATTATTTTATAGAACTCATTTTGCAACTTTGATGTTGTAAATGCCACAGAAATTATAAAATATCGAAACAAGAATAAACATGTTTTAGCTCTGTTAAAATTAAACACATTATTTTAATTAAACTTACGAGAAAACACTTAACTGTAGTATTGTAAGAATAGACGGCTAAGAAATATGCAACTATTCCCATTCGCCAATATGTATTATGTATGTCTATTTAGTTACATTCTTCCCTCTTGGCGTTTGTCGTTAATTCTTTAATCCATATGGTTTCCTATTAAAATATATAAAACAAAGGACGTTTGGAATTTTGGATAAAGACCGATGGTTCGAATGAGGAAAAATAACAAATCATGGCTTTTGCGAAGCGTCTGTTGGTAACAAGGAAAAATATTTAAATTTAAGCTTAGGTGTATTTGCATGAAGTCCATCACACTTACTCATCAAAAAAAATATTAAGCGTCTTTTTACCCGACTGCCTAAGCCGGAAGATATTTTTGTTGAGTGTTCATATTTGTTCCTATATTACCATTTAGAGCCTAAACTGGTTGGGTAATTTTGAAATGTGAAATTTCTTTAGATTCGTCTGGTGCAGCAAAATTTTATGGCAATAACAATAATAAATCATTCGCAAAAAAATATAAACTTTTTACTCGCCACTTTCAGTTGAATTCCGGGAAGTAAAAGCGCCAATACACGAAGTTTAGCTGAATTGTTGGATTGCATAAATGACGTGTCATCTACATGCATTTGGGATTTTATGGTTTTAAAATTAATTATAAGTTGGTTATTATTATAACTCCTTTCCATTTAACGTTCTTTCACTCCATCGAGTGACAGAAAGCCCTATGCTACGTTTGCTGATTTATTGTCTTCTTCTTCTATTATAGAATACGAAATGTAATAAGGTACAGCAGCTAATTCAAAAGCTCTTTAAGCATGAGTTTGCGTTTGCCGCTAGATTATATCGGCGCTGGCTCCGAGCCGACTGCCGCGTTAATAATGTCTGCTTTATCAATTACTTCGCATTATGTCATTACGCTTCACTATGAGCGCTTTATCAGTTTTAATTCATCGCCCGTGTTTTATTTTAAACGTGAGTTTAGAACCACACGCGTTAATGCTATCATTTAATCTGTGACATGTGACAAGGATGGCTAGATACATACTAGAGTGTCAGAATAGAATGGATACAGTTCTCGAAATATCGCATTTAGCGCTGTTAAGGTTAATTATAGTGTTGTGTATAGCGAGTGGAGATATTATCGTCAGAGGCTGCGTCCAACGTAACCAGTTTACTGTCTTTATCGACGACGTCGTAATATTTTCACTCCATTCCACATTTTTAAGCTCATTTGAAGATCCATCGTAATTATAATTGGTTATTTTTGTGCAATAAGTTGCGAAATAAATGCGAAAATTGTAATTGTGCGTTAATATGTTTGTTCCCCACTCAACTACGTAACGGCTGAAACGGATTTGGGTAAAATTTGGTGTGGTGCTTATACCCAAGGTTTAAGCAGACTAGATGAACGCTTAGGCTTTTAATTCTGATAAAAGCAATAGTTCCTGTAGGATAGCAGGTGAAACCACGAGGTAATGTTAGCAAAAAAGAAATAAATTAAGTATTAGAAGGTCCTACAACATTCAACAGTTCCAATTCAAACATACTGTAAAATACATTCATTATAAATACAAAAAAAAATATGTAAAAAAACATATTATGTACAATTGATCAAAATGTTATTTAACATATTTTATATTATGTAATATAATATGTATTAGGTGTCAAGCTAACCCAACTGAAAAGGGCATTATTTGTTATACTAACAACTGGAACGTACAACAGTGTGGATAGACATTATTTATTGATAATTAAACAAATTCCATGTAAAGTTCATTTCAATAACAAGTCAACGTCATTGAAAGATTAAATTATTAATAGGAAGAAAAAATATTAAAATGTTTTACTGAACGAGCACATTTAATTGTGGATAATGTTAACGAAAACGTTGAAAATGGAAACAATTTCAAATTTTTATCAAGCTGAAAAGAAAGCTCAGAAGATATAGATAGAAAAGCTAACTAAAGGAATAAACAAACGTGGAGTTTGTTACATTGTTCGAAGCTAGCTATTACATAGCTTTTGCACCTCAAATACGAGGTTAGCATTAACATCGAGCAAGTAACGACATACTTTGTTAGAAAACAGACCAACGCGATGTTTACAGAGTTGGAAAGGCATAAAAGACCATCGGCATGCGATTCGAAGATAAAATACACAAAATGTAAGCCGTACATCGAAAACACGCTCGAGGCATAAACAAATCAGTTTACCGCAAAGTTTCTAAGTAAATAACACTCCTATAAATCAAACGATTTAATCTAAGAAGTAGCCACTCGTTCAAAATTAACAGCAATATAAATTAAGCCCAACAATAACATAATAAGAATGTTTATTATATTATACCAAACGGTGTGGTTATGCTAATGTAACAACAAGTATACGGTAATGACATCGCAATTAGGTACTTGCAAAGTGTTATTATCATCGCTCTTGACAAGCTCGAGACGGCAAAAACATATTCTCTCGACTCAATAGGATGATTGACATTTTTGTTGCCCTCCGACGGAAAACCTGTTTGAGCCGAGTTGGAACTCTTCGATTGTGTTCTACAAACACAATACAGCTATTCGCTGAATAGGCACCAGCTGGCACGATCGATGTTACACTCATCGCTCCCAATCTGCCTCAATGTTACATACGGAATCGATCCTCGAACGAACATGATGTCATGCAAATTAAATATGAACGGGGATTAATAGCATAGACACAAATAGATACTAATATGTCTGTAACCGGAGCTGTTCCAGAGGGATCTAAGAGGTTGTGTAAGTATTATTAAGCCATCTGTAATACGCCAACTAAGTATTTGCATGAAAACGACAAGACATTTGCATATGCAAATTGCGTTCCGTCTTTATTTGGTCCGCGGACGTTCACTCGGCGTCCTTATGCAAATGCGAGAACGACGATTAATAGCCGAATCTTCAAAAGCTTACTACAGCAATCCCTTTGAGCAATACTATCTCGGTATTTCGTCCGCGACGAAACAATTAACGTTACCGTTTACGATCGGAGACGAACAAAAACAGAAAATGATTAGAGCGGTAACAAGGCAAAAACCATGGTCTATTATGGCCTTTAATAAGGCTATTATAATGCAACGGCATCGAGAAAACGCGGAACGGCAGAACCACGCATAACGAAACTAAGACAAGAGACGAGTGAACAATAACGTCGGAGTCGCTCATTTCTGTAGTCAAACGAAAACAATAAAACAAAAAGAGCGCAAAAACCGCGCGGAGCACGCAACCGGGCTCTCGAAAAATAGCAGCGGCTCACACGCGACGCGCGGTGCCGGCCACGGCATCCAGACCTGCCACACATACACACATGGGCAACCGCACACGCGTTCAACACCATGTAGCCAGCTCACGGCTCACCCTCCGCACTCCAGGAAGCATTCGTGCGTGAACTTGCCTCGCTCGCCTGCCTCTACCTACCTCTACGTACTTATTATCCGTACGTGTGTGCCTCGCGGTATCCATTACGTGGCGGGCATAGCGCTCCGACGGCGTGTGTAATTGATTAACAGTTTGAGAATCTGAGTGAGTGATGACCGTGAACAATGGTCACATTGACAACCCTCGATTGGCGAGCCAAGTTGAACGCTTTAAAATCTTAATAAATACGTCTCATTTCACTCCCAGCAATAAACGAAGCGAAACGAGCGGTTTCAAATTACACGAAGTCTCTTTCGGAACGACTGTTATTTCTATAATGGACTTTAATAACACTTTCATTACTACGTAGCACGTTTCTTTATCATTCGATCTTAACAATTTAGAAGTCAAATTTTAATGCACGCTTTACGACTTTCCTTGGCACGGATTCAATTAGGTGTTTTATTGGAGAGCTAAAAATGCCAAAGCTAAGTTGTGTAGATTAGCGGGAATAAATATGGTTCCATGGGCAGTAAACGTGATGGGGATCATAAAGAGGACGAATTGTATGATGTAATAAAAATAGAGAGAATAATATATAACAATGGAACGGAGTGTGGAGATGTCGCGATTCGCGGCGGTCTCGTCTGGTGCCCCAGGCATCAATAATTCATGGCGCTTCGTGCCATTGAGAAAGTTCTCTGTGAACGCCATACTAATACAACCGTTGAATCACTAATTCGCTCCCTTGTGATGCTTAATATGCACACAGACTTAATATAAGTAATCAATGATAAAACAAAGTACATGGTAACAGAAAAATTGAATTTAGCTATTGCTGATTTTTCTACGTTGCTGCCTTGCCCCCGTTGTTTGCATCAAGGTGACACAAGTTCTTCTTTGCAACAAAATCATTCACTGTCAGAAACATTCGTATAAATTTATTTATTGAGATATGCCAACAGAGAACATATTTTATGTTCTTATAATATATTTCTACGTGAGTGGGTACATTGATCTGATATGATCACCCGTATTCTCAATCATAATTATATATTTCAATACTAACCTAAAAAGCCGAACAAAAGCCATGTATATTTTAAAAATGGATTTCTTTTGAAACTTAAATGCCATAAGATTCTTTGGTTAATAACCGAGAGAGCACATCCATCCCCTGGGAGGAAAGCCGTTGGGATTAATTCGCGTAATTTCAACTCCGATACCAGGAGAATACGAAACTGAGGAGGTAGTTAGTATCGCGGGACTTGCAGACGGGCGTATCGTCGACGAAACCGCGATGAGTAGTGATGACTACACATAGAACAAGCGCAAATCTGTAATCATCGTTGATTTTGAAAAATCACACATTCTATATTAAGGTTTCTGTTGTCAACACACTGTTCTGGTATTAACACTATCAGTGTAATGGATGAAGATACAAAATAAATTGCTCTAAAATATACTCTATCTAGGACGAATTAAATAAAGTAGTATAATTCGGTTCGGTAAGTAAGTACCGAGCGGAGTGTGACGGGCCCACCATAAAACACAAATACTGTAAGGAGAATAAGTTACATCAAGAGTTAATTATTATTAACGCTCTTCGATGTTCCGCGTCAACTTTACGAGCCGACGTCGACTTGAATGAAACGCTAACGCGTTATTTTCAACAGCACTACGTATAATTCCATATAGCACTTGTTAAGTTTCCAGTGCTGAAAGTTGGGGATGAGATTTTAGCTATCTGTGTTTTGAGCGCTCGTCGGGTGATACCTCGAGGGTGGTGAAGGGAGAGAGAAGCTTCAGCCGGTGGTGTGAAGGAGAGGTGGATATTTCATCGACTTCGACTACAAGATGGCAGACGTTTGCGGTTGATAGTTTATAGTTATTGGCAGCGAGCGCGCCGTGTCCCGAGCCCCTTTATCACATTGTTAGCGTTGTTATCCGACTCTGGCGGATTAACTGGACACGCGGTGTCCTCCATAATAGCTCTTAAATTCTTAACGCTTACACCGTCTTTATTACTCTGATCTATCATATCGGCGCTTCATCTTTTGTCGTAATTCTCTTTCGAGAAGCGATAAACCGTGAAACCTTACGGCGTTTTAATTAAAACAACGGCGCGCTCGGAATTTATCCCCCCATCGCGACTTCAAAGGGCGGAGGTGTCGTGTGAATATAAATCACGCCGGGATGAAAGTGGGAAAGCCCGGGATCTGTATAAATGTTGCAATTCGTGTGAGCCGTGATCGATGGCGTTATCGTCGCACTATTTCAACTACAAGACGTCTCATTTATTCCTATCATATACGAATATTTTATTTCGTTCGAGGTTTGTATTCACAGCGATAAATATGATGGGTGGGTTTTTATGAATCAAAACTACTCACATAATCTCGGCAATTGTTTATTTGTATCTTGTCTTGTGTGTATATTATAATCATGAATGTGTGTATACATTTTTTTGGGCTGCTTTTCATAGAGAACCAAATACCAATTCATACAAAAGCAAATGACGGCTTACAGATAAAGGTAAGATATTGATTACATGAACGAGTGGTCCGTTGTAAAATGCCACTAGCGGTCAACAATCGAAAAACTGACCGACCATCAAATGCTTTACGTTGATCTGTTGAGACTTCTTGAGACTAAATAAAATTATAGTTACGTGACGAGGTGTTGTGAAATAAAATGGATCCCGGCAATAGTCGGCAGATGCGAATAGTACCAGGGGAGCATAAAGCCGTGGAGATACACGAGGCGTCGGCCCTTCCGCCATAAATTCACAGGGGCAAAGAAAGCGTTAACTCTGATTTACAGACATTTGCGTCGGCCGTGACGGGACTGAGAAGTTCTCTATGAGAACGAACACGACCACTCGACTAGCCAATGTTACTTCAAACTCCATACGTAATTTATTTTTTATAGCTGGAAAGCTAGGCGTTAACGACCACGGTTCGCATGATTTTTGTTTTGTTGTCTATAAGAACGAAGCTTACGAGTACTTCATGCTCCATACTTCATCTTTTTATGGTTGAAAGGTGTTTGATCAACCCACATGATGGACGGTAGCATACGGGTAGCTCATTTGGGTGATTCTAAAAGATCACCGATGATAGTGGCACTCACGGCAGGGCTCGACGCACGTAACAGTAGGTTGAAGTCGTTTGTTCCAGATCAGAACAGTTTACCTATGATATGAGAGAGAAACAGTTATCAAATCAAATCAAATTTATTTGGGCATTACAAAAATTACAACTAAATTGTTGATCCCAGAGTCTCCCAAACTAGTCATAGACTGTGTGTCGGGAGCCAATGGCCTCTCCTATTTACTACATAAGTATGCCAAAACAAAATAAGGTTAAATTTAAGGTAAGTAAACATTTATTTAGAATTTACATTATTACTATGCCAAGAAATAGCCAAATAAACAAAAAAAAAATATTATAAATATAAAAGAAAACAATCTTACGTGTGAGTGTGTGTGTGTGTATGTGTGCGTGCGTGCGCGCGCGCGCGCGTGTGTGTGTGTGTGTACGTGTGTGTGTGTGTGTGTGTGCGAGTTAATGGGTATGTGTGAACGTACGTATATGTATATGTTATAGTTATGTTATAGTAGTAAGTAGTCTAGTTGTTTTTTTTTTACAAGCTTATATTTAACTTGCAATGGTTGTATGTCTGTACATCGTACCTATGTAAGTATACTATGTTCGGTAAATCTTGCAACTGAATTTTTGACCAATTCCCCTTGTTAAATTGACTTGAAATTTGCATGCCTGTCAAGTTCCGATGAAAATATAATATTATTAAAGCGAGCTGATCTAATGATGGAGAGGGAAGGTGGAAAACGGAACTCCTCAGTAACTAACTAGACTGATGGAGTTTGGACTCATTTTGACCAGCTTACAGTACCAATAACAGATTTTATAAAAGCTTGTTTGGAAAAAAATAATCACAAAAACTTATTTAAATTGCATTCTACGTTTAGAGGACGTCTACATGGATGAAGTAGGTCGATCTAGAAAAGTTTTTAGCCCGTCAGGTTAAGAATACACCTAAAAGCTCAGTTTACGACAAACAAGCTACTACAGAAAAAAGGGCATGGGAAAATATGTAGCACTAAAGATTTAAAATCTGTCTCATGATAAAATTGTTAGTCCAGTAGCGTTGGAAAGAAGGGTGATTTGGCGAGAGATCCGCTTCAAAACAACATAAAAACATAAAATGTGTCGTGTGTATTGTTCGTCCAGTAACAACTAGCGTAACGTTGTACGTATGATATCATAGCGGACCATCCAAAATTGATCCAAAACATCATTCCGACCACCCAGCTTCTGTTTAAAAAATTCAAACACAAAATCCGTACAATTTGGATAACCCGCAACTTAAGGCCATCGTATGCATCAACTTTAATCCATTCGATGGACCAAGATTGATTCATTTGACAGATTGATTGTGTTGTTTTTTATTATCGATTTGGCCTTTATATTAACAGCTACGAATCCTGTGAATTTCTTAAAAATAATAATTTAACTATACATTTTATTACATTTAACTGTTATTTAATAAATAAAAAAATGCGCGTCTCTTACTTTTTAATGTATTATCAATAGAATCAAAAAACACGGGGTTAAAAAAATGAAATAGCAGAGACTTTCGTTCGCTTCGTTCACTCGATCAACTACTCCAAATAGAAATAAGGCTGCTGTCTGTAGCAAAAAAAAAAACTATCTACATAGTAGGTAAATTAGAGAGCTGTATAGCTTAACCAAGTGATGTTAACAGATGCTAAGCATTAGAAGCTCGTTCAGTCTTTGGATGGGTGACCGTGAGTGGGATTTACAACTAAGTGTCTCAGATAGGTCGCGTTCGTTTGTCCTTGAATAACAATCGTTTTATTATGCCGAAATTGTCTTTTTGGCATAGACAACTAACGTACCTACTTACATCACAATAATTATTCTGTTATAAACTTTCGAAATCCCTAAGACACAGATAAAGGTTAAAATACTGAAAAGACCCCAGTTGACATCCACGTAAAATCGCTTTCAGTCTGAATTCAATTAAAACTTTATTAATTTAGCAAAGAACCGTTGAACAAACTTCAATTCGTTGAAACGGTTACTTTGCCGAGTAAAATTTAACTAATACAATTTATGCAGAGATAAAAGTTGAAGCAAACCTTTTCAGTGGATTTAAGAAAAATAATAATGAGAATAAATTTGATGTAACGGCAAACAGTTGGTTTTGCCCAAATTTTGTAAACCATAATTGGACCAATTTAGACAAATAACGGTATAAAAGCGGTATGATAATCTCAATTTTTATTGTATTCATTTCGGTAATCTTTACTGCTGGCATATCGGCCTACTCTCGAAGGACCGCGCACCATGCACTTCGGTACTATTACCTATGAAATGAACACTCGAAACATCATAATCAAAAACACAAGTTACATCAAGCTAGTCGTGCTCTAAAATTAAAAGGAAGTAATAAAACGTTGAAAAACCAAATATAAAACTAGTAATTTTTAACCACTAACAGTTATTAGTTAAAAGTAGGCCATATAATTAGAAACACATTTGGTAGAGGCGGGGCAAGACATGCCATGTGTAGACCGCGCTCATTAAATAATTAAAACATACTGCACTTACGCTAATGGCCGTTTAAAAAAGTCATAGGAAACAAACACCTGCACAAGTGAAGCGTACGAAGTAAAGCGAATGCGGTGAATTACAACAAGCGCAAGTTGCTACAGTTTATTTAGTTCTAGGTTGTTCCAGACAGCGCACGAAATGCTCTTCGAAGCTCGCAAATTGCTGTATTAAAATTTTAAAAGCAGCATTATAAACGGTTATTCTATTCTGGAACATTGTAGTTTTACTGCAAGGTTTGGTCGTAAACTGTTCGCTACCTCGGCTTGACGGCGAAATGCGACACTGAAATTGTCGGCTATCAAACATATGTTTAAAATGTAGAGACATAAAATCAAAGCACTTCACATGTTTGCTAACCAACTCACTGGAGTGAGGCTAAGTTTTAAGCTACAATGTGAAGATACTTGGAATGTGTTTTTTTTAATAAGACAATGGTTTCTAAATAATGTAAATTTACATTTTAATTTTTATTAATTTTTACACAATATATTGTATGCCAGAGCGGTAACAAGGAAAAATCTAGCAGATCAAATTTATAATAGCAATTTCTGTAACGTCATTTAAATGACACTTAAATACGAACAGTAATCCGCTTAGCAATATTTATAATCATTCCATTAACGATATGGCTCTCATTGGCCAAATAAACATAAAGCTCAGAGCGTTTGAAATTTATATCCATAAGAAAGAAACTCTAGCAGATTTATGTTTGTCCACAAATGTATTTAAAATCTAATTTGAATATTTTACTGAGATAACAAATACAAGATATGAAATGGAATATTAAAATAAGGTTGTTTACGTTTTAGGTATTGTGAATGTTTTGAAGGTGAGACTAAAATTAAATTAAGTGAGCCCGCCAACGTTTTAAGTGCTTTAGTTAATTCTAAAAGCGAAATAATTTACAAAGCGAGCTAGATTAATGATAATAAAAAAATAATCATTGCCACGCGAAGATAATAAAAAGCAAATTGAAGATATAATAACAGTTTATATTCTATCTAATCTAACACCGAAGATATAATTCGTTTAGCAGTAAAGCACTATGAGTTTCGACAGATTAATTCCAGCGAAATAGATCCAGCAAGTATATCTGATGGATTTTATCTGCCCGAATTAAACTAATTGCGATTTGTAACGTTTTCATTCGAGACATTATCGGTGTAATCGCTTTTACAGTTATCTCTGCGGTCTGCTGACAGACGTGCGTTATGAAACAGTTCGTGTCTGTGGGTATACAATTTATCGCCTTAATGGTTATTGATGAGTAAAAATAATAATAAAGCTGTTCATATTTCTTACAGGTATTGCTAGGCATCTGACATAAACTTATTTTAGTACAGAAAAAGTTCTGCCATTTGTTAAGTGCAGTGAGACGTGAGGTTAACATTAACACATATTGCAGCTCGCAAGAAGTCAAGACGACTCCACAAGCGCACACTTCAATAAAAGCTGCGCACAATTCAATTGCTGAACGCTATGCAATTGCTTATTTACACTTTGATTAGATGGAATGAAACCGATCACTCAGACTCACGCACTACATGTTACCTATGTATGTACCTTGGCAGAGAGAAAACTGTAAGTATACCACTTCCCATTCTGATTTCTTTAATTATATTTAGTGATCCACGAAATTAGTGTTATTGTGAACTTATAACGAAAATAAGTGTAATACAGGAAAATTGGAAGCGAAAACATGCTGTGCCGATTGTCGACCCCACATAGTAGGCTAAGGACAGGAAGGAAATGACTATGATTAAATTTGCAAGTTTTCAAGTGTAAGAAAAACGTCTCACCTAGTGAAAGAATAAATTTGCTGTTTGAATTTTTCATCTAAAGTTCTGGCGATACTACCTTTTTTGTCACATCCGTAGACAAGGACTTTATTTTATTTCAACTTACAGATAATTTTCATACAAATAATTGCCCGTAAACTTATGTTAATGAAAAAATTATATTACACACCCAAATTTCTCAGTGAATTTTCTAGGGATATGTGTATTAGTCTTACTTATTTTATAATTCATATTATGTATGTCTACATAATCATCTCATGGTAGCGATATCCTCAAAAGAAGAAGTTCTTTATGCGCGAATAGCGTATGAATTGCAGCTGATAACTGTAATTAATTGAGGCAGTTAATACACAGTGCGTAGTTAAGTACAGCGGTAATGTCGGTACAGTAGTACCGACGACAACCGGTGGTAGTAGTTATTTCCTGAATGCAAATGATGCCTATGCCGGCTGCTCCAACGAAATGGGCTGCGTTTTATTTTGGTACCGACCACGGCCGTCATTTCCTGGAACTGTAAACCTAAACGACTAAGTATGTAGAGAAATAGCAGAACGTGTAGCATACTCAATTCAATTCAATTCAATACTCAATTCATTTATTGCAAACATTATGTGGATTACATGCAGATCTTAACTAGCATATTTTAAATAGGTAAATCATAATGACCCTGATTGGGTATGGCAATATCGTGCGGAGCGGGTCAATCTATTCCATAATTATCTTATCTCTCAAAAATTCGTCTAGGGTATAGTAGGATTTCGCTTTACATAGCAACTACTTTTATTTTTGATAAAGTAAATGTAGACTAAAGTTTTTATAAATCAAATTATATTCACATTTTTTTCTCTATCGTTACATCTATGTATATGATCGGGAAAAAAACCTCGCGAGTAAAATATATACCGTCGAGTTAATTGTTGAATTTATTTATGTGGAGAAAATAATATTCGCTTCGCACAGTCTATTATTGTGAAAGAGAAAATGTATTTCATTTGTATAATATACGTCATTTTTACATTAAAATGTAAACACGGCACATGACTAGCGTTTTCGAAAGACAATAGACATTACAGAGACAAAGAACAATATAATATACACATATTTTGGGATAGCTCACATTCTCCGAAAAATTATTTGGTAAATGAAATAAAAGCAGGTGAAGTCGCGGGTCACAGATAGCACTATTATATCCTTATATCGAAGTTATATCCCTTCAAGACAATAAAGTACCGCCATAAACCCCGTCTGGAGACGTGGCTTTATCTCCAGTGGAATGAATCAATCAGCTGCCGACAGCCTCGGTTTATCGCTTTCAAGCTTGTGATCCCATCTACACTCCGACTTATCCATTTCATCACTTTTTACCAGATTTGGTAATATTAAAATACCCATTGGGTTGTTATGAACAATTCCCTCGTGATAACCCTAAAAACTAGGGGCGAGTAAATGAGAAAGCGATATTTTGGTAAAATAGTAGTAGTTTAGTAGTTAGTAAATATTAGGGTTTTTAATAAGTTTACTGAAAATAGCGGTATAAACAGTTATTGAGTACCCTGTTAAATGTAGATTGTGCTTATCATTCAATTCTTTATTACAGAATGTTGCGAGGCGTTGAAAATTAAAATGGAGTACCTCACGTCACTAGAGCAGAACCGCAATAAATAGCGATTCGCTTCGCTCGATCGTTATTGTTATGAGCGTTAATGCTCTTCGTAAGCCCTAATGTCGGCATATAATGAGACTCTGGGACTGAATGGAGGTTGATGTCAGTCATTTGGAGCGTTTAGACCGGCTATAAACAGTATGGGTCTTAAAAACCTACACATTACTCGTTATGTTAGCAACCCACATTAGCCCATTGGACCCTGCGTAAATCCATCAAGAAGTGTTACCATTATCAGAATGTGCACTTTGAGTATTTGTATATTTAGCATTTAAAACGAGAATTTAATTGAAAACACCCTTAGTGCTCCCCTTCGTGCTCCTTTTACCATCTTTCTCGTATTCCTGCATTTAGTCCAGACATGGACATCTCCTACGGCGTAATAGTTCTAACATCGCCTTGGCTTTGTTTTTTCATCGCCGGATATTAATTAACTGCTCATACGTTCAGGTTACTGTACGAAGCTCGTCGTCCACAAAGCCGTGGACAAGTTCACACGCAGTCGACTCGACTCAACAAACAACGAGATGTGGACGTTTTTACATCACTCGTAAATTACGATAAATTCACTGCCGTAACCGTTGGTCGTGCGTGTAAATTTACTTTGCGATAGCATAAGTACCAGAGCAAATAAGCATGACGCTCCTTTAAACTTTTAGAACGCTAACAACAATACAAATACACTGTATTAAAGTGATATGAAGTGCTAGTTGGCGGAACGGAAAATATAGAAAATAAAATCAACTACAACTGGAAATGTTACATGCAACAGAGAATGCTGACAATTGACTGCCTGAATCATAAACCTAACTCTAAAGTGTAAACTTTTAAAGGCATGTTTGTACAAATAATCGGTTTGATTTGGACCAACTAAAGCTGCACGACGAGCTACATGCACATACACTGTAAATGTACGTGTTTTATTGTCACATTAGTGAATTCGGCGCTCCGAGGATATTACAAGGAGTCTATGTGAGCGACGACGAAACGACCGTAGAGCATCGTTTGTCCGAACATAAAAACGGGCCATAATAAAGTTCACACATGTCGTTCTGGGACCGCAAAGAGAATAAAACCCTCACCTGCTCGCCCAGTTTCTTACCTGCAAAAGATAAAAGAATACAGTTAGTGCATGTTTGAAAGGCGCCAGAGCCAACGTGTTGTTTAAAATAAGTCATTTAGCATACTTTAGATAAGGCTATCTATTCTGTGGACACACGGGTGATCTTTCAACAAATATACATTGTCCGTTCTGAGATAACATGCCGATCCCAGTATTATAAATTCATTCGATGAAATCCAACATCACATTACACTAATATTACAATCATGAAAATTTTATGAAGTGCGTTATTTATGAAATCCCCACTTAATTATCTCAAAAGGATTTGGATTACTGTCCATTTTTTTTTCACCGAGATAATTTGTCACTAAAACGTCATAAAACAAATAGCGATACAAATATTGAACAATTTTTTTTTGTATGCCATGAATGGTCACTATTTCGTCACAGACTTCCTTAGACTGTAAAGTTCAACGATCGCATTTTAAATGGAAATTTTAATGTAGCATCTTAAAATATAGCAATAAAACTCAGAGATGCAAATCTTGTTTTATTGCCACTAAAGAAGTGCTTCTAAGAGAGAACTATCTGTACTAGGCAAGCATAAAACTGAAGAGCGTACTGGAAAAGATTTCACAGTTTGCATCCTCGCAGGTTATTGCCAAGCATACTAGAAATAAAGGAGGATGGTGGCGTCTGGTGCAAGAACAAATGCGCTGTTAGTGCACAGCGTTGGAAGCGAGTCATTTAGTCGCATTTTTTAAGTTTCTCGTATTTTACCCGTGCGCTTAAAACTCGGTCACATGTAAAGCGAATGATACCCTGATTACCTACATCTACTTTGCGACAGCAAAAATGCGCGACGATATGAAAAAGAACACGTTAGTATAATACGGTACATGTGAAGCTTGTGATTGACAATGACTTTCATGTGTAGCTAGTGAATAACATTCAATGCCGGCAACACGCCTAGCGTGTCCCATGAATCTCTCTACACGAAATGACAGTAGACGCTAGACACGTTATTTTGGAAATATAGAACAGGCAGCATCGCTTAGGACTTTTTGACAATTTGCTGGCACTTATGCACCCGTGATCCCAAAGTCCAGAATTGCGAGCGGTTGCACTAGCTAACGTTACTATCCGCCATTATTTCGTATTTGCACGCTGAATGATTTGCACGTATTTGCACGTGAGCTGTAAGGCTGTACCTAGAGGAGTATTTTATTATACTATCTACGTATGTATTACTATGTCATTTGAAATACTAGTAGGCTAGTAAGTTAACTAATCTTTCCCAAATATTATCGTATTATATTGTAGTACTATGCTCGGAGTTTCTTTGCGCGATAAAATCCGCAACGAGGATATTCGTCGAAGAACCAAAGTTGCCGACATAGTTTACAGAGTTTGCAAGCTGAAGTGGCAATGGGCAGGCCATATCACTCGAGGAACCGATAACCGGTGGGGAAGAAAGGTTCTTGAGTAGCGACCACGAACCGGATGACGCAGCGTAGGTAGGCCTCCCACTAGGTGGACCGACGACATTGTGAAAGTCGCGGGCAACCGGTGGATGCCAGTGGCCCGTTGTCGGTCAGTGTGGCGCTCTAAGGGGGAGGCCTATGCTCAGCAGTGGATGTCTTATGGCTGATGATGATGATGATGATGATGACTATCGCTAAATACATGTAGTCAAATCAGATAAAATGTAATGTAACTATTATCTGTACTGCTCGAGTATTTATACTTGATCGTTCGAATCGAAAATCTACTAAATTGTGTCTGGCAAAGTGAAGCAATTATTTACAAACGCCACTGCAGTTTATTGAAACATAACAGGGATAATTGCCTGTTCTGTTTTCCGGTCACTGTGATTCGATTTAGTACGACAACTGGAGTTTAGGCTACTTTGAACATAAATGCTTCGACAATAGTAAGATATAACATGTGTGATATAAATTGTAGAATTGTGTATAGAAATTGTTTAAATAATGTTTCTGTAAACATTGATATGATCAAAAAAGCAGCGTAAACATTACAAAACTAGTTTTGTCTAATTTTATTCGTTAAACTAATTAACACATGCATTTTAAATATTTTAATCAAAACGAAATGTCAGATGGGTAATTAAGGACGGAATTACTATAATGGTTAAACACACATAGCATCATTAAAATCTTCATAATTATCGCGATTAGTATTCATTCATGCAAATGGGAACATAAAAACTCTAAGATACTTTATTTTACTCGATGATATCATGTAATTCATGTATGGATTTTACTTGTTTCGGAGTTTAAAATAGATACACTTATGAGTAATTTATTCAGTTGATAGTTACGAATTAAAAGATTTTTTTTTTACTGGCGCCCAGTCGTTTTGGTCTTACAACTGTATTCAGGTTCAAAGAATCATCAGATGATGTTTTGAACCTCTGTATGTTTTTTTATATACTATTTTCTACACTTGCCAAAATAGGCATACCTAAGTTATATAATTATGTATTATTTTTCAAATAACTAATGAACAACCTTATCTAATACAATTTTAATAATTAATTCAGTTAAATAGGACTTAAAATTACATAGTAATAATAAACAAAATAAACTAATCTAAAAACCTTATCTTCATTGTTCTATTGTACTTATTGTAGTAAGTCTTTGTATTTCTTCAGTCTGAATAATTACAAGTAATTATATACGACTTTATATAATACGAAACGACGCACAAGTTTTGCGCCATAATTCAGGTACATGCTTAAATAAAAACAATTAAAAGTTCCAAAAAGAAGAGTTTCATAACATTAAATTACTTTAATTTACCAAGAAAGACGGTAGAAAAAATCTTTAGCACTTTTAATGAAAACTTGATGCGGCACCCCGCAAAGAAGATTATTTAGTAGTGAACCGTTAGGGGTCTCTTGAACTTTCTCGTTGGGCGTAGAAATTGAGGATTTACTTACAAACTTGGGTTGGCAAATATTTTTATAATAAACTGACTTTTAATTATATTTACTTCACTCAGTCCACAAAAAGATAGCGCTATACGCTTCCGTGTGCAGTCAAGAGGTGCAGTTGCGTGTACAGTTTACAATGTTTCAAATTACGACTAAGCAAATTCTACCAGGGGCTTAAAAAAGTATTCAATTAGATTTACACATTTAAGAAAAATTCTATGTATAAAATTAATAAACTAGTAGTTACTGAGACCTCGCGACTCCTATATCTGCACAACCACTCGACCGATTCAGCTCATATTCAAACTTAAAATTGTATTGAAATGAACAACTTGCCTACAAAATTTCATGAAGATCGGATCAATTGTTCGCAAGTTATCATCGGACAAATATACACACAAACATACATACAAATGCCGATTTGTCCCAGTAAACTCTGAGACCTTCGCTTCGCTCGGTCAAAAATTATATATATTGCTCGTGAGTGATATTTATTTTTTCATTGATTTTGATAGAGATTGTAGTTTTTCAGAATGCTCTGTGTACAAAACTATTTTGACGGCTCTTAAGCCCTTCAAAGTGCAAACACTGTTTTAACAATAGCAAACAAACCCCACAATACAATCACGCTGCAACTACAAAAGGCTACTATATTATTATGTTTAATTATGGAGAAATACATTTTTTTTTAAACTTGCATGGTAATACGTCAGTACGGTACGCATGATTTGTCAGAAAGTCGATATTCTGTATGCCTTTCTGCGAAATCTGGAAATTACGTAGCACATCTTCCCCGAAATAAGATATACTGGTGTATATGCAATCTCGAAATATATTCCGGTTAAATGTCGTCATTTTTGAGTTTTCGGTCCTCGGTACCAGGGCCCCATGATGGGACAGCGGTCACCAAGCACCGTCAGCGGTGATTTACTGCATAAAGGAGGACGCCTACCTTCGGAATTCAAACTGTGGGTAGAGAAATTACTCTTGACGTTTATGGTGGTTTAGATGATGTAATTTTTGTAAGAAGTGCCTTATAGTGGTAGAAACATCAATCAAAGCTTATACTACATTTAACCAAGATTAAATGGCTACACCTAGTTCTAACCGGCTACAACTAGGCTTCGGGTTCTAGCCGTAACATATATAATTATAATTATTATTATTAGCCGAGAATCATTACTAGCTATACATAGCTTATACAGTATAGTTATTATTAATTAGTTACTTTTTCATCCATCTAGTTATTTTTTTTTGTAAACAGGCGTAAATGACATAAGAGACGAGTAATGACGATATGACGTAAGAGTTATTAAGAACTCTAGAAAAAAAAAAAAGGGTTACTATTTGGCTACGGAATCCTAAAAAGTAACGGAACAAACTGGTTGTTTTTTGCAAGAACTGAATTTACTAAGTGCATAATTTCAAGAAATGAATAGCAGACATTTACAAAGATAATTTATAATGAATGGAATAATATAATATAATCTGTGCCGGCTGGAATGGAGCTTTTGAAGTACTTGTTATTTAAGTAAATTATCAATTTTGTAAATTCCAAAGTTCCGAGAAATTGAGAGACCACTCAATTTATTTCTTATAACGAGACACCTCGCCTCGTTGAAACAATATCCTCTCTCGAATGGATCTCAATGTAAATTGACGCAAGCTAAGCCAGAAAATTGAAAGTCTGGCACATTGAAAGTGAACAGGTGGAAATTTATCAACTTATCAACTTTATTTATTTATTTATCAACCATAACCAGCGGGCTTATCATCTAACTTTGAAACGTTCGTTATCCTGATTGCGAGAGCATGCCATGCTGCTCGTGCCAATGTAGTCGCACTATGCGCGGTCCCGCTCGCGCTCTATCACTATAGCTTTCAGAGTGTAACATGTTAAAATTTAGATTGTTTTTGTTCAATCGTTGTATGAACTACCTAAAAAAGGCGAGCACCAGCAATCCAGAAGTAAAGATCAAAGCCTGATAGGTTTAATCACGAAAGTAATAATTGCAATATAAATAATTATCAGTACCTCAGTACGCCTGGCATATCTTCTATCTAAAAAAAAAAATCGTTACGTAAGACTAGGTACGTATTCCATCGACAATGTAGCAACCATTTGCTCCAGCTATGGGCGCTACACGTCCATCACACTTAACTACACACCCATTACACTAATATTATAAATGCGAAAGTTAGTGTGCAAGTAGGTAAGTATGTATGTGTGTTTATTCCCGTTTAACTGTATAACTTTGTTATATAATTTATTTCAGAAAAAAAGCATATTTGTTGATTAATCATATTTTTTTTTTTTAAATACGAAATTCCGCTAAATTATTCCAACATAAATTCGACCCATCGTTGGGGTAAAACAGGGACAACGGAAATACAGTAAAAAAAGTTGTTGATTGAAATTGAAATGTTTTGAAGAAGTTTTGCTTCGCTCGAAGTCATTATCATTTCAAAACAATTGACTTTTGATGTTCGCTTTAACGATCGACAAAATGCCTGTATTATAATTGGTGTTTCGTAGAATTTTAAAACGGCAAATGCTCAATTTATTTCTAAAGGTTAGAAGTGTTTTTAAGAGTCAATTAAAAATATATTGCAAATGCTCCATCCTGAGAAGAATATCGATACTAATTATTTTACCATATTACCATATTTATTTTTTGTTTACCAACGTAATTACATGCACGCATGTAATTACATGAACGTGAAAAAAGGCGTCCGAAGATTTCCCACAGATTATGTGAATGTTACAAGTGTTTTGCAGTCTCGAGCCCGTGTCGTGATTTATTCATGAGATTTCAATTATCAAGTCATTTTGTAGTTACGTCTTACCCCCGAATACTGGCACTAAGCAAATGACAAAGGCAGCAATAGACTTAATCTGTCATCAAAGTTAACAAACGTTTCAGTATTCGGGGGTTAGAATTAAAAAGAGTTAGACTAGACGTTTACGAGTTCCGATGCATGAGAACGAGAATGATGAATAAAACATTTTATTCGACAACGACTGTGTGATATTATATATAGATATGATACATATTATTCAGACAGTTTATTAGTAACTAGCAGCGTCCCGCGGTTTCACCCTCTAATCTACAGAAACCGAATATTTTTTCGGGATAAAAAGTGTCTAGACTTTGTGTTAGTCCAGGATATGAGCTACATCCATACCAAATTTCATCCAAATCCGTTCAGTCGTTTCAGAGTTGCACAGGAACAAACAAACTTTCGCATTTATAATATTAGCGTAGTATTATTATAAATGTTCTGTGTTATTAGTGTGATAACAGCAATGGGGACAATTTTAGGCTTTCATGAATCTTGTCAGTAGTTTTTGTTTAGTTAAGATACCGTATCGTATCCTAATACACGTTGCAACCACGGGCGGACAAACGAGTGAAAATATGAGAAATATATATTTCTCTCTCTTTCTTCCTCGTTTATTAGACGGCTTTCGGCGCCAACCAAACCAATCAACCTGTGTCCAAGCTCTCAGTTTTCCAAAATTGCCTATAAGAACATATAGCTCATTATTTATGTATATTTGTCTATGTATTTTTGTCACGAATAAAATTTTCTGTATTTCTGTATTTCTGTATTTATATGAAGATTTGGCAATCTAGAACATTGTATTCCCTTCCAGTATTTTTCTTTATGATCTTTGTAGAGCTGTAGCTCCTACATTTGGTTTTGTGAATTTTGTAGTTACTTTGTTCTCCCACAATCGTTCTTTCAATAATTTATTTGATTGTTTTCCTAAAAGCGTCCAATCAAAGGCCACTCACTCAACTGAGGAAATCGCCTCAAATAATAATGAGTACTAGTATTTTGATCCGAAGCTAATTCGGAATGTGTCCATAACATTGAGTTGATGGCCTCCCCCCACGCAACCGCGCGGCTATTTATGAAATGTTTTCCAAAGAACGTCGGCTGGATGTAGGGTTGGCTGTTTCGATGCGACTTCACAGGATTTTAATCTGCCTTATTTTTCGTACTACAACAAAAAACAGGAAGAAACCTTGAGTAACCATTATTCCTTTCGTTTCTGGGCCCCTATTCGGAGAAATGTCATTTTTATTTCTCTCTCACTCACTCCCATTAAATTTTAAATTAGAGAGACAGTCACCGAGATAATCTCGAGCGCACAGGAATAGGGTCCCTGATATCTTTCGTTTATTTTACCTTAATTTTTTGCTTTCTTTTGTTCTTTTATCACATACTAGCGACCTGTCCCGGCTTCGCACGGGTACAAAACTTAACGGCATCACCCCCTGGGCTAATCTGAAGATTGCCTGAAAATTTCCTCAATATCGGTGTCCATCGGTAACATACATATATACATCGCTTTTTATATTATGTCGCCCATAGTGTATCCTGATTATACATCTGCTTTTTATCCAAAAGTAAACACATCAAATCTAGATACTTAGGCTCGACATTATACACTATACTCACACAAACACGCACACACACACACACACAAAAATACACGCGCGCGGCCAAAGTGTTTAAGTATATATATATATATATTTTTTTTTTTTCTATATTTTTCTATTTTTCTTTATTTTTGGCTTATGACATATGGTTTATTATTATATAAATTCAAAATTGTGTTATTTTCTTTATCGGGCATAATTTTAAATAGCATTGTGTTCTTTTACTAGGAGAGGCCATCGGCTCCTAAAATACAGTTTCTAACTAGTTTAGGAGCCTTTGGAGTCATTATACTTTCTGTACTTGTTTAATTTATGCAAAAATAAATGATTTATTATTATTATAAATGATTTATTTTAGACATACTTATTACTTAGCTGTGCACGGCTAAGGCTGAAATTATCATGATCACCCTTACTTTTTTAGGGTTCCGTAGCCAATAAATTATACCCATTTATAGTATATAAAAGTTCCTTTAATGGCTACGGAACCCTAATTTAAAAGTTATTTTAGTCTGTGTTCAGTTTTTTCGCTTTTTTTTCTGATGTAATTTAATGTAATTCAGAGATCAGAGGACTGTGACATAAAGACGGACACGGAAAAACTATATCTGTGTGTATATGTCTGTATGTATCTAAAAAACCCGATAACTCAACTGACACAGTCTGAATTTATCACGATTTCGATCTTGATTGTTTGTATAGCCAAGTTCTTGAACAAAACAAAATTTCCTGATAGAATCGCAATAATGCACGCTAAGAACTGGGGCTAAATATTTGAATCGCTCGTATGATAAGCCAAAGCCTCGTAAGGCTCGTAAGGCTCGTAAGGTTGCCTGGAAGAGATCGCTTTAAGCGATAAGGCCGCCAATTGTTACACTAGTTTTAAGTAGATTTTTGTATTATGCATGTAATTTTTGGTGTGAACAATAAAGAGTTATCTATCTATCTATCTATCTATGATATTTTGCACGAAAATATTATGCCTGACTGACTTTCGAAAGAAATCGCAAACAAAAGTCGCATTTTGTAATAACCACATCACTCGCTAACGCAACGAGTGGTTTATTAATAGACAATCTTTCGTTTCGCATATTTTCCCGCGAAATATCATACGTGCGATTCAAAAATGGAGCCCGGCAATATGACGGTGATGACTATTCATTTCTAACAGTGAGCATGTCACGCACGACACACCAAGACGATTACCTGAGATATTGCAAAATTCAGAACTTAAATTCACGGTTATCCGAAAGTATCTCATTCTAAAAAGATAGCCTTGATTTGACAACTATTTTGCCTACAACACCAAACTTTTGAAAGGAGATATATTTTACACCAATATGACTAGCTAACTAGAATAATTAAACGGAGGTTAGATTAAACTTCAATATCAATATCAGGCCTTTGATCTAATCGCCTCGCTCGACACCAGTTAATTAATATATACAACAGTTTATCGACAACTGCTAGTAAAACCTACTGTTATCTCTAATTTTATTGCTTAATATTCCAGCAATTATTATAGTAACTAAGTACTCGGCAATATTTTATAGATATTGCTCCAAATTAATGCATGTCCATAAACTTTACGAGTCGGTCTCAGGTGCAGTAAAAGCCTTCAGGTTGGTTATAAATCATTTGTTTGTTCTTTTTCCTATTTTCTTCAAAACGAGAGCTTTACATAATTATGCAGGAAGCATCGTTTGCTTAGGCATAATTATCTATTGTGGTTTTTTTTTCAACCCTTATAAATCTGCGTTTGACCATCAACTCGCCTGTTGGTAAGGCACACACACACATCAGTATTCGACCACACATACTGATGTGTGTGTGTTCAATGCTATTCTCGAAATGTGTTTGTCTTGAAATAGTTTTAAAGGTGTCTGCAACTTGACAAAGCGCTTGATTGCTGTCAGAGGGTGTTTCTTGTAGTGAAAAATCTGTCTAACAATCATATGGAATAATATCAGATTTTTGTGACGAATTTCAAACCTTATAAATACTATGAAAGGAACTAAATTTAAAGTTGGTAAAGGAGATAAAATAATAAAGATAGAGTTTCATTATTTAAAATAATTCACCAAACACAGCCAAACGTTAATGAATAGAGTATGTACCTAAGTACGAATGAAGAGACATTTTAAGAGCAATATTTCAATTTGAAATGTTTGTTTACAAGAGCAGCAGATCTGCGTTCGAGCGATAAAAGCCGACAAAAATAAATGCAAACACAAAAACTCAGTTAGCTACAAAAAATGACAAATCTGTCGAGCTGCGTTCGCTGAAGTATTTTTGTAGGAAATTGAATGCGCGCCGCCATGCGGCGTTTCGCTGGTGGCGATGGAGCTGGCAGGGTTGCCAACGTGGCTAACGTTTTCCCTGAGACGACAAAAACTTATCAACTCTTTGTGTCACGTGAAGAAGAGACAGACCTATACAATATTAGTGGTTTTCCATCGAGAACGACGTCACAGCACGACACTGCGACTACGACTGTTTTTTTTTCTTCGTTATTTTTTTTTAATTATAAAAGTAAGTAGTTGTGTTTTTTAAATCTTGAAGTAAAATTCTGAAATAATTCAATAACGAGTCATAAATTATGATGAGTCGAAATTATGAACGAGATAGCCAAATCGATTCGATTAGATTTCTTTATTGTAATATTGGACCCTTAATTAGAAATAGTTATCACAATGAGGCAAATGATCAAGGACATTTTTCGTTTTTTAAATCAATTATGTGAGCCCAGTTTTTGAGAAAGAAAATGCGACTAAATAACCTGTTTCAAGCAGCGACTATGTTTTTTCTTTCTCTTATATACTTAATTAAAATTTGGCTCTTCCGATAATGTATATTTAACCAGTGTCACCACACTATACGATTTTGCCAACAGTTCAAGCTCATTGAAAAACACGTAATGAATTTTAAAAATATCCTTCAACTTTGACAGATATTGTTTAAAAACTCTGTCAGTATTGACGGATATTTTTAACGATTGTCACGCCATCTATTTTGGATCTAAGAACCCTAATCAAATATCAAAAAGCACTGTTAATTGATAAATTATATTAGTCCCGTAAAAGCGTAATGGTAACCCTAAACAGGCGCGTTACTTGGACGTAAATGCTCGCGTTAAAATAAACTGGCCGTTTTATTTTTATCATCGGTGCACAGACGGGTTATCAGATAAACGCTCTAAATAAAACAGCTGTAACAACGCTCAACAAATTGATCTAGCCTCATGCTCGACCAAATTTAACCCTTTCGGCCGCGTACGAAACCTGCTACGTAACCAGTTTCGTACGAGACCTATTTTTTTTCGTACGAAACCAACAAAATCTGTGCTACGTAACTAGTATCGTAGAAAGACCATTTTTTATTTCTACTTAACCAGTTTCGTAACAAGACTTTTTTCCGTACGAAACCTACAAAATACGTGCTACGTAACTAGTATCGTAAAATAACATTACACGGTAAGTAAGAATAATTATAACATTTGCACTCAAAAAATACACAAGAATAATGTTAAAACGCAGTGTGATTTATCACGTAAAATATGTATGTCAAAAACTATGTTAATCGTTTGAGATTTTCACTTGTAAAGCTGTCATTTGCATAGAATATTGAATTTGATTTCATATTTTAGTAAACAACGCTGTAGTGATGGTATATTGTAGTTGTACTCGATTAATTCAAACTGAAAAACGTTGGAGACAATTTTACATATCACATAAATGTCCGAATCCGAAATGAGAATATTTTCATAAGTAATGACGACGTATTGAATTCCATTCAAATTTTGAATTTCGAAATTGAAATTTGTATGAATTTATTCTTTCTTATAGCCTCTACACACGCACCTGTTCTGGTTTATGCGAAAGGTAGGCGTATATAAGAAACAAACTAATAAGGTTTTTACAATAAGGTTTGTCCTTTATATCCCACTGATCTAAATTTTACTAGTAAATTCATATCTAGGTATTCTTTTCGCATGATTATCAGAACAGGTCATGTAGAGACTTTAATATAGACTAATTTTAATTTTATAATTAAATGTAATGTTAATGAAAATTTAATGTAATTTTATATAGACAGGCCTTTCTATATAAAATTTTCAACGAAAAATTAACAATTTTTCAACTCTTTCAAGAAAATGTAAAGGTAGTTTAAAATGTAGATTGAAAGTACCAGGCGTGCAGCAAACGGTGGGAGGTATAATGTTAATCTTGAACGGTGCTTTAAATCTCTACATTCGGTCTGAAAGTAATTTGCAAGATAGCTTCGAAGGAAAGGAATAATCTAAAGTAGGATTAATGGACGAATGAAATTAATCTAGTTTACTGGACAACTTAATAATATCTAATTATAGATGAAGAATTTCTTATTATAAATGCGAAAGTTTATTTACGAACTGGGATACTAAAACACGCCGAAAGAGCAAAACTAATTTGGAAGGATGTGGTAAAATTATACGTTAGTTAATTAAGTGACCTATAAATTAATTCAGTAAATTAAATTAGAAGTAAGGAACATCCGATATATGTTATTTTTTATTTAGTTGGTTTATACCTTTATAAAAATAATATAAGTATACTGGAAAAAATACAGTTCAGATCACTTTATTTTATGCCATTGTTAGCGATTACCGTCACCTAGTATACTAGTAACACTAAGGGACAACACAGATAGCTTCTACTAACAGCTTTTAGATATCTACTGGTAACCGGGTAAAAATTGGGTTGCCATAGTTACCACGCTGGGCAGACGGCTTGGATATCGCAGCATGTTCGTTTCCTACGAGGACGCTGCTCCCCGTCCTTTAATGGTTCTAGTCGTAGTTTTAGGACATACTTATGGCACTCCTATTTCAAACTGTCATTGAATTTTTGCTTGTTTTTTTTTTTGCACGAAATAAAAATGTTATATGAAGTTGAAGTAGGTCTCACGTCTAATGAGTGAAATCGTTATTATTCCTTTTGTAAAGTCTTTAATTTTTGAGCGAGCGAAGCGAACGTCTCAGAGTTTACTGGGACAAATCGGCATTTGTATGTATGTTTGTATGTCTGTATGTTTGTGTGTATATTTGTCCGATAATAACTTGCGAACCGTTGATCCGATCTTCATGAAATTTTGTAGGCAAGTGGTTCATTTCAATTTAATTTTTAAGTTCGAATATGAGCTGAATCGGTCCAGGGGTTGTGAAGATATAGGGGTCGCGATGTCTTAGTTCGCCGCGAACTACTAGTTATATTCAGTTTTAGTTGATAAAATATTTGTAAAATTTGATAAATGGCACGGACCCCGGAGTCCGTGAAGCAATATTGTAAAATATAAAAAAGAAAAAAAGTGAAATCGCGTAGCACTGCAGGTGTTCCATAAAACCCAGTCCCTCAATAAGAACGGTTCCCTTTCCTGGCTACAGAAATTTCTAAGTAAATAGTCTGGAGCGTCTTTAATGAGGCGGCCCCGCTTCTATAATGGACGTACCGGGGCAAGCCAGGGTTGTCAGTCCGTAATTTTACGTTCCCGACACGAATAGCGGATTTATCGGTGCTTTAGTGCTTAAGGAGTCTATATTTATTTATTTTATCAAGCTTTGCCGTTGGCACTTAAGTGTGCTATTGAAATAATAACTTGTCAAGACCATGTTTGGCCATGCTTAGTAGGGTTCCGTAGACGCGTAGAACGTTTGAAGAATTTGTGATTCATAACAGACGTTACAAAGTAGCCCAGTTAATTTAGTTTTTGACTCGGAAGTAACAAATATTAGGTTTTTTTCTGTACAAAATTGTAGAACCAACGTCTCATATTAATTAACCGAGCGAAGCGAAGGTCTCAGAGTCTACGGGAGCAAATTGTCAGTTGTATGTATATTTAGTCTGACGATAACTAAAGACCGTTAATCTGATCTTCATGAAATTTTGTAGGCAAGTTGATCATTTTAATACACTTTTTAAGTTCGAATATAATCTGAATCGGTACAGGGGTTGAGAAGTTATAGGCGTCTTGAGGTCTCAGTTCGTCGCGAACTACTAGTATACTATAATTAAACTAAATACGTATCCGGAACAGACTCAAATTTAACATACTGTAATATCGTCTCTATGAGACGATTTCCAAAAAAAAAAAAGTTCTAAAATACTTACTAGATGGCGTAATAGTCCTATGTCTTTACCTGTCATTGTCAATTCTGTCGGAATATTTTGTTTATTTTGTAAATCGTAAATTTTGGCACCACACGTTGTGTATTTAGCCAGTGTCAACTATTGTAATATTTCAAATGAAGTCAAATATATAGCTACATTACTTGAAATTGTGTAAATGCACATGTGGAGCCAAAACATACGAGAAAAAAAAGGCACACGTACATTTTTTTTTTCTTTCATGTCTTGACAATGACAGAAAAAGTTCAAATTACATCTAACGCCATCTATTGGGTACTTTTATTACCAGGTTTTATCATTTGTGGTAAACGCCTCATTAAATTTGCGCTATGTCATAGAGTCTATTTCAGATGACGATCGTAAGCACGGCAGTGAGTCGACGGCGACGATAATGTATTATGGCTCAAGAATAAAATGCTTTTTATATGTTCCGTACCATCAGTCTGTTTTATTTAATTTAATATTATTATTATATATATATTGATTATTATTATACCAAACTATTTATACAAAACACAAAAAAAAATACACAATTTTATATTTATGTTACGTTATGAATTATGTCCGGTGGGCTTATCCTCTAACTTTGAAACGTTCGTGATTCTGATTGCGAGAGCATGCCATCCCGCTCGTACCAACTTAGTCGCACTATGCGCAGTCCCGCTCGCGCACTATCACTGACGTTTTCAGAGTTACGGGATAAGCCCACGGGTCCTCCATACTCGCGTAACTTGACTGGGGTCCTTGTGGAGTTAGTGCTTGAAATGAAATGAAAAAGGTTGCTGATTACCTTACTATTTAGCAAGCCTACCTCTAATATGAAAATAGAAATAGAAACGTATTAATTAATTATCCGTTAGAATTAAATCCGGGCTGTCAGCGTAATTACATTACAGCTCTGAATATAATTATTGTAATTAGAACTAGATTAACATCAGAAAAGTTAACTAACATTAAAATACTGAATTATTCACGGCTCGGCTCGGTTACAACGTATTAATTTTTACTAAAGTTCGTTTCAATTTGAATTACGTTATATTTCGGTGAAGTTTAGTGATTAGCCGGATTTGATGAAGAATTTCTGTAGCGCCAACACCAAGTTTCGATTGACCGCGTTTCGGATTAGCCTCCAATTATAAGAAATATTTTTTTGTAATTGTTCAATCATATATATAAGGTATATTGGTAAACCCAAATCATCGCAATACATTTTTTAACGAACCGATAGTTACCTACTCTTTTCATATTCAATCTACTTTCGAAACTTCAATCATTTTTAGCAAAGCCAAAAAAGCGAAAGCTTTTTTTTTTTTTTTTTAATTTTTTAGTCCTTAAAATCTGATTCTATTGCCACTAAATGCCACAAGACTGGCGTTAAATTTAAATCGAAAGTCGACTCTGAAATGATAACAAACAACATAATAACAAACAACTAGAACAAAACAGCAACTACCACTTCTACTACTATGAATGATAACACAGCAATTAGTTGATATAGGGATTAAGAAAGTATAAAAGTGGTGTGGCAGTGGTAGCCCTATACGACGTTAATATCATACTGTTAGGTATTCTGTGATAGTCAGGCTTTGTGGCTCGCCGAGCGAATGGGCTGAGAATCCCTGCTCTAATACTGAGAAACACCCCCAAAGTGGCTGTCTAGTACCTACAGAACCCTAAAGCAATCTGTAACTCTATGTACACGTCTCTTAGTAGCCTGGTTATGCTTTGGCCGTGTCCACTCTATCTGTGGCAATTTGGCATAATAGAGTATGTAGCCATTTCAAAATCAAAATTTGACATATTTCATGAATAACTTAATAAGCAATTTAGAGATCTGTAAATTACTTTACTTACGACATGGTTAATGTTGTGGGATGATCTAATGAAAACCTCCTTTGTTTACACTAATCAATAAATTCAAACAATTTTTAATATCAGTCGTGCTGTATGTTGGAAGAGTATTTGGCCCCAAGTACTCACCTTGAGCAAGTCCGTGTGTCGCATGATGTTTGTTAGGTGCTTACTCTACTTTGCCAGTAATAATGACTGGTAATGTGAAAGCATTTTATGTAATACAGTACAACATAGTTCTGAAAGACCGAGGTTGTAAATATGTAGCTTATTTGTCATCTTTGTGAAAATGTGGCGGTTTAAAGGATTTTTTATTTATAGTATCAAAAAAGAAGAACTTCAATTACATTTTGCAGCTTCGCATTAACAACCACTGTCAAAGCCTTACGAAGAAACAATGAAACAATCGACCAGTTTTCTTTGAGCTTATACTTCTCATTTACTTCGTTAATTAACTTTACCTTTTATTGAACAACTTTGACTTTTAAGAAGTAGGTACCAAGGTTTAGAGAACGTTGCCAAGTTTCATTATCATGACACATCTTCCTAATGACCGTCTTTTATTAACAAATCGACTGCATTTCCCCCAAATTGCATCAATCTCTAGCCAAATTGTTCACAAAGGCACTCTCATGTCACACAGATGAGTGCGACACCGTTAGTAGGGCGAACTCACACAGCTGTACTCGCGCGAATCAATAACCGGGGGCCAGGGAGGCCGCCCTGTGCCACCCCGCCCGCCAGGGGATGAATTTAAATTATTCACAGCCGGTATAACTGCGAACCGTCTTTAACAAACAAATTACGTATGCGCACCTAATAACGATACACAAAAGGGAGTAGTGAGAGACAGGATTTGATTTGGGGCAAATCAACAGATGAGGGACAGGTAACAAATTGTCACTTTGCTAATTAGCAATAATTGCTTTTTTTTTTTTGTTTTAAATGTTTTTGGATGTTTATGAAAAGGTCGATGTAAAATTTATAATGATAGCATATTTATAATAAAATATTCCGTGTTCACGAGAGTTAATTGCCTCAAATTTCAGTACTTCTGCCCCAATGAGCTTCCAATTTAAATTGGCACGGAATCCGCGGATAGAAGCGTTCCGGAATTACCTTAGATGTGGGGGCTACGGAATCTGCTAATTACTTCAACCGTGTAGCAATTATGAGCTCTGCGACATCGTTAACATGCTATTTAAATTTCAGCTCTACAAAGCAAGGACATCTGGATATGCATTACATTTATTAAAATAGCACTGACATGGTCGAGTAAATCATTTGGCAATAAACTAAAAGTAAAAACATGTCGGATGACGCTCGTCTACCACTTATGAGTTTGCTGGAATGCTAATACGATTAGCAAATAAACATTCATGTTTGCGGTTTGATTTGACAGTTGTGACATTGGATGTCAAGCGTAAGTTAAAACGCAATTTGCTTTCCACGCTAAAGTGCTCCGAGAAATTCCCGAACCCATTATTCGCAAAAGCATTGGGATAAAATAGATGGAGAAGGAGCTCAAAGAAATGGCAGACAGCGATTAAAGAAAAGAGAGATGGACGCCAATCGCAATATCTGCCCTAAACGTCGACACAAAGTAAGAAAGCAGGAGCGTATAAAATGTCAAAAGAGATTGAATATCGATTGTGGAGAAGACAGCAATCTGGGGGGATACCGACGTTTATCAACCGCCCAGTTCCACGCATTCCTGCACGGCCATTGTTTATTCATTGCGAAAACATTAATATAATAATATAATACAATATTGGTGGACGCTTTTCACACACAGCGTCCTCTAGCCCCAAACTAAACAAGCTTGTACTACGGGAACCAGATAACTGATAGAATACATAAATACTTCTTTTTTTTTGTAAATACATACATAGACTACATAGAAGCACCCAGAACAAAGATCCATGTTCATCACACAAATGTTTGTGCTGGGTGGGAATCGAACCCATAGCCTATAGTTCAGAAGGAGGAAATCCACTCACTGACCCACAAGGCTAGTTAACATTGAATTCTTAATAAAGCAAAACTAAATTTTAGTAACTTTTTATCATCCACCCGCATCTTCAGCCTACCCGTGAACATGGCGCATGCAACTGTGAAGAAATATCGGGAACTCAACAAAAATATCCCGTGAGTACTAATAGTAATGTTATAAACCAGCACGAAAGTCTAAAACAGTGTTTAAAGCAAAAATCTTTTAAAGTTTGAGACTGGTGTGACAAAAAGGTGCAAAAACACATTATTGTTAATTTCGTTGGTCCATTTAATTGGCGGCAATAAAGCCTGGGTAATGGCGGTCCTCGGCACGATGTTCGTAGTTTGTCTTTAGGGAGCCATAGATCTGTGGTAGCCCCCTACCCGAGGCGAAGCGAGGCACACTTCCGCCCCCGCGACAATTTATGTTATTGGCAGAACTGGACGCCGCGATACGGACCCCTCGTGTAATTGTTAGTTGGGACCGCAGAATATTGGGGAATTAAACCGGAGCCGTGATTGATTAACTATCGTCGATTACGGATATTGCGGCGCTATGAAAAATTAGGGTGCGACAACCCTCGAGCTCACAAAACAATTTGTAAAACAAACAACGTCATCGAAAGTGAATTGAAAACCTGGCACCGAAACGGAAATATGTACATAACAACACGCGTGCATGCGCGCCTCTCGGGCTTACAGATTAAGCCGAAAGATCAACAAATATATTTTAATCCGTCCCGAACCGACGCTCTCGTATTTCCGGCGGCAAAAACTCGCGACACATGGCCAGAAAACCCAGAGTTATTATCTTAAGTCGAACCCAAAAGAGCCATTAGTAAACAACACGGCACAAAGAAGGGCAGAATGGATGCTTAAAAAAATTGTAACAAAAAATCGGCTTTTGATCCCTTGGCTCCCCTTCATTTTGTTAACGTTTTATTGGTCGATGCACTACTCTGCTCGCATCGAGAAAGCATTCGTTTTTATGCCATTTATTTCTGAATTCGTATTCGCTTTGAAGATAACCTTAAGGTGCAACGTGTCGCCCAGCGCGCGAAATTCAAATTTTCTTGCGTGTTTTGTCAATTACAGCTTAATTACTCATCGTGGATTCATGAAAACTAATTTTGCGATAATAAATAAACTGTTTCAAGAAATTACACCAATCAAAAATTCAAATTGATTGCTAGTATAAGTACATTTCTCACTATACCAAAAAACAAGATGAAAATCAGCTTATTGAGATTTGTAGCTAAACCAATGTTATATAAGTGATCATTTTACACGTAATTTCTTAAAACAACTTATTTATTGGCGCAAAATTGGTTTCAATAAATCCACGATGAGTAATTAAGCTGTAATTGACAAAAAACGCAAGAAAATTTGAATTTCGCGCGACGAGCGAAACGTTGCACCTTAACGAAATTGGCGATCCGAATATACAGTAACAGCTGTCTAGATTTAATGACGTAACCGCTGACGCGTTGTTTGCAAATAATCACATGTAGTGTAGAGCGTTAGGAAACGATGTTAGTCATGAATTCAAAGCAAATTGAGCGAGGAAAGACATAAAAGAAGAGGTTAGTTACTAGCTCGACTAGCAATAGCAATCTGGGCGAGGAGGAATCTGTTCCGTGGAGTTGACAGAACAAAGAGACGAGCAGGTACACGCCGGGTGCGGTTAGTGTCGGTACGAAACACGACCGACCGACACCGACCTGACACCACAAGAACACTAGCCACTCGACTCGGTCGACCAACTTGTCCACCAACTACATAGTACTGCATGAATGGAGTTGCGAAAACACGAGCGTGGCGAATTTATTTGAGACAACAAAATATTTTTATGTTACAATTTTATTGCTCAGGTACAGCATACGAGTAAGTGGGTTTACGACAACATAATCATGAGAAATATGTTTGATAACATAGACATATTCAGTAGGGTAGGACAGCATATTTTACATCGATAGACAACACAACTAATCTTGATGCCATAGTGATAATTGCTGACAACATTACGGTCTTTATTACTCGTATTAACGTTGTTAATTGGCAAGCAAACAAGCTCGAGAATATTGTCAGTCAAACTGCAGGACCGTTAAATGAGTAGTAACTGTAACCACGCGCCGCGATCGCACGGACAGCCACAATTAATGTCGAATCAATTCGCCTCTCAGGACCGTATTCATTATAGTTTCAATTGTTCACGACATAATAAACGAGAGTTAACAAACCGCAGCCCAGTATAATGCGAACCGGAAATAATAATGGCATTTGTTGGAGAGTCGGCGCCGCTGGTCTTCGAGTGTCACATCCTAATTACGCCAATAATAATTACACAGTAGCCGGCAGCTGCCTTCTGCTTCTCGATTAATAACATAACTGTACAAATATATTAACGTCCAGCTTGTTCCGTTTCAGAATAAATTGGTTGGACTATGTATCGTACGTCAAAGTAGCGCGTTTGAGGTCACTTTGTTTCTTTATCTAGTCTAGACTCTCTAGTTCTATCTAGTTTCAAAACGAATGACATTACTTTCAATGTATCGGTGTATCTCTTGTTCTGATATCTGTAGTGTATATTTTTTAGTATATTTCTCCGTCTATTATCGACATTATAACGAAACTACTGCGTATTGCGAGCTAAATGAAGATTCTGCTCACGGGGGTTTGGTTTAATTACCGCGATTCGTCCCGCGTCCGACGAGCAATCTCCCGCGTCCGTTGAGGAGCGATTTATTTTATCGCATCAATCAATTACCACGAGTATAGGTTATTAAAATTTTAATTCATGACGCGACCGAACCGAGTTTCGTCCGAAGCAATAAAGCTTTTGAAATGAATAATGATACGCCTCGGGCAGATAGCGCGGTACACGCTCGCTGTATAAATAAAGCCGTTGAAGTGAAAAAATCATTCAGAATTTATCGCTCGATAGCTTCGGTTTACACGCTTTGATATTGTTCCCCATAAACATTATTCGATATCGGGTATCCCGTCATTTCTAGCAAATCAAATATGGAATATATGAGCGCCGGTTCCCGTTTAGGTGGCTTCGTTATGAATATCGTTTCCGATCAGAACCAGTTTCAAGGGGCACTTTATATGGAAACAGTCGTAAGTGCCTATAAGGAAGTCGAAATTGAATTTGGAATTCCTGGTGCTCGCGGGCGTGCACGGAGGTAGGTATTTAGTATCGCTTCGTAAGCCGGCAGCTAGTTAGCAGTTCCGTTTAGTGAGAACACTGATCGCAGTCATCAGCATGTAAATTTATTCAGAGCGATCATCCAGCGGTGGCGGTATTAACCTCATTCGCGTCGGCGTATACATGTTAAGCATCGTGCTCCACAGATCATTTTGATAGAAATCTTAATAATTTATCACGTTCTGATTTAGAATTAATCTATCCTCTTAATTTTCGAGCTCTAGTTTAGGCTGTGATTGAGATATATTAGGTTATAATAATATATAATGGTGTCATAATGAAATCGCTAATGGTGAGAATGGGAACTTTATTATTAATAGATGCAGCAAATTAATAAGCTTTTTTAATTAAAAACGTGTCGAACAAAAGCAGTTAAGGTTATTGATCTAAAGCTGCAGGTAATGGAAGTTGGTGAATCAAATTAGAGATACTATGGGAACTACCACCAGACAGTATACAAACTGTAATCAGACCAGATGAAGCACTTACAACATACAAAATAATACAATATTAATATTAGTACTAACGGGATATTTACCACGATTTTTATTATTATTGAATTCCCTATATATCGGCACAGTTGTGTTCACGGGTAGACTAAAGATGCGTTTAATGTAGTAAACAACCCCGAAAGTCTAAAAGTGTTTTACAATAATACAAATCATAATCTGAAGCAAGGATAAGCAAATGACACACAAAGGGGCGAGATTACTTGCTAATTCTAGAAATCATTACAGAAACGAATTTTAGGTAAGAATAATACAGAGAAAACAAAGAGCTAAGTTTTCAAAATAAATCATGGAGCCAACGGAGCGAAAAATAAAGTTATTTTTAAAAATAATACAGGCTGATCTTCAAATTCATGTTGATGCATTCACTCGGTACAAGGCAAACTAACTCATAAAAAACGGCAAAAAAGTTTAAAGAATTACCAAATTCCATTCCCCAACAACGTTTACAAAGTTACACACTAAACAAACATGAAACCGATTCGAATTGTCCAAAAAATACATGGAATTTTTAGTCACCTCGTCGATACGTTTTGTCAATTGCAAATAGCCATATTACCGGCGAGGATTCCATTGAAAAGGCATTTATCGATGTGTCACCCCATTTCAGAGTCGGGTGTAATAATACTACATTTTGGGACAGAGAGTAATAGGCAGGCAGACAATAGCCGGGGTGATATAGAGAGAATAATAGAGATAGATATAATGTTTGATTTGGATAGTGCAAACACAAGGGAAATGGAACACCCGGCTGCATTAGAAGATAAAACGATACCAGAGTCTGTGGGGAAAGATTAAACCTTTATAGCTATTAGTAAAGGTATGCCATAACGAACATCCCAAGACTCGCCGTAAAACATCATACTTTTTAAAGGCCATCCCAAGACTCGCCGTAAAACATCATACTTTTTAAAGGCCATCCCAAGACTCGCCGTAAAACATCATACTTTTATTGAAGTTTATAATCACACAAAAACTACAGTCCGTAAATTGAGCATGACAATAATAACCATTGTATGCGGGAATGTATCATAAAACCGCTTTCATAAAATTTATCATTTCCACCAGTTCATTTCGAATTCAACCTCGCAGATCCGTCGAGCTGTTAGCGTAACACAAACCAAGTACTCCTACATTGTTACAAGTGTAAAGACACCGAAATTGATATCGCATCTTTAATTATCACGCTCGCAAACTTTTCCAGTTAAGGGGCGAACGTTAAATTGATTCCACAAGCACTTTGGAATTTTTAAAGCCCTCGACAGTGATTAATGAATGGAATTTCGGAGACTTCGATACTGCTACGTCTCGACTCTCGAGCCCTTCGTACTTCGAATAATAACAGGATAGGGGACGCCCCTATCTTTACCCTGGGTATTCAAGGCTCGCAGTAATCTCCTCGTAAAATATTGCGGCCCCAATATTACTCAAGCAGCCAGCTGTCGATTTATAAAATTTAGAGGTATCTACGATGGCCATAATTCGCCGTGGTCGATCGTGATGAGTTCATGAGCGGTTTGCATAAACCTTTGGCAATATCAACGAGTCACGTCACATGATTAATGATGGGTGTCGCACGTTCGTTTAAGTTGTGAAAGACCCTCGCCCGATGCGCTCCATCTGAAGAACTCTCTGATTTTTATTACACGAATAACTTCTCCGTTTTATATGACGCGGCGAAAGCGAATGATTGCGAGTTAACAATAATTTCCATGTTTCTACGGACGGTACGGGTTGCTTTATTCGCAATTGTCACACGACATTCTTGCCATTGAATGTCTGCTTTAGGAAAGTCGGTCTGAAACCTGTTGTTCTCGACAGATTTATCGGTTGTTTATCGAGAAGGCCGATTATGTGAGCGGACTTAGAGGCTCGGAAATTGCAGTTGTAAAGTCGTAAGAGATGAACTGGCTCGTTTGTCGGCGTGGCCACAATCGCATTAATTTGTGGAGTGCAGCGGGTATTGTGATTGCGAGGTCTGAGGGAGGTGGTCTGGGGTGATTTAATGAACCGATGCGGCGGGCGACAGGCGCGGATTACACCCCACGAACGTTTGCACTCAATCAGCCTCGCAAACACCCCTAAGCCGGTACAATTAAATACACAGTTTGGAAACAATCGCACACGCGCGATAAGAGAAATCTCCGATTAGTGCGCGTTTATTTCATCGGATAGCAGACTGGACATATCCTGGGGCGTTGATAGTGCGCCTCTTTAGCCGTGATAACTGGTAAATTAAAATTAAAGAATAATTGACTGTTTTTATGGATTTGGATTTTAGATTATTCAGAGGACATTCAGCGATGCAAACGATGCGATATGACGGGAATGTCTTCGTGGGTACCTGAAAACATCGATTTCCCTCCCGCACAGCTAGATGGTGTTTTCACTGCCACCTTTTTCCAAGTACTTAGATAACTGCCTTATAATCCTTGAGACTGACAAGAAAAATATCCTTTTAAAAAATTTCTAAGGCCGACAATGCTCTGGTAGGTTGGCTTAGCTCCTGGATTTTATCCTTGCTCGCTCAAGAAAAAGAACAAAATATCACCCTGTCAGTGCATTTTTGGGTTTAACACTCGACATATTGTGCCATCGCTAAAGCTAGAAAATAATATAGAAATCTTACCTTAGGTTCTGTTTTCTGTTTCTTTGCCGGTGGAGGTTGTGAGGAAGTGTTAGTTTCTTGCCGGGAGTCGTCTGGCTCGGGTTTGGTGGGGGGTTGTGGCGCGGGCGCAGGCGCGGGCGGCGGGGGCGGCGCAGGCGCAGCAGCCGGCGGCGGTGGCGCGGGTGGCACGGGCTTGGCGTCGAGTCGCGGCGCCGGCGCCGGCGCCGGTCGGGGCTCGGGTTTACCCGGCGCGGCGTGCAGCGGCGCGGGCGGCGGCGCGGACGGCGCGGCAGGCGGCCCCGGCGCATTGGGCGGCGGTGGCACGCGTGCCACGCCGTTCATGTCGTGCGGCGGGTGCGGGTGGTGGTGCTTGTCGCGCGCCTTGTCCCGCCTGTGGCCGCCGGAGCCACGCTTGGCGGCGGATGCGGGCGTAGTCGGTCCGCCCGGCGCGCCCGCCGATGGCTTCAGCTCTCCGTTCATCTCGTTCGACTTGACGATCTCGTGCTTGGCCTCAGAGCTCTTGGTGCCGGGTTTGGTGCGCTTGATCTTCATCTTGAGCGCGGTGCGCTGCGTGTCGTGCTCGGCGCGCGCCGCCATGCCGCCCGCCTCGTCCGTCTTCTCTATGTCGGCATCGAGGTCTATGATGAGGTCGCCGATGCCGATGTCCCACTCGTTGTCATCGTACTCGAAGTTGGCGGGGTGCGCGTGGGTCGCGGGGCGTGCTCCGCCGGCCGGCGCCCCCTGCCTCATTGGCGCCGCCATGCGCGCCGCTGAGCTCCGCCCGCCCCCCGCGCACCACCACACGCACACACCATTGTAGCCCTGCAACAACAACGCAACATATCACAATCATGTTGACGCTTTCATGCTACTGCAACATTGACATCGTTATCATCCCATGATTGCCCGCAGCAGGGCTTGGGCCTCTTTTATTGTAAGACACTTATCGGGACAACTGGCGTACAACAATCCCCAAATATTGCCTATATTGAAAGAGACTTCAAAGAAAGACAACCATACCTTTCTTTAATAAAGAACTCTCAACTGCTTGTCAAGATTTAAGCACGTGGTCTATCCAGAAACTGCTGGACTGATGGATAGACATAGCAGAAGATAAAAGACATCTACTTTTACATCCCGACTTGTGCAAACCATCTCTGACTTTATAAACTGAAAAATACATCTCTAGACTTAATATATCTTACAAAAAGTTATGAATGACAAACAGTAGATATTCTAGATATCAAGATAGAAAGTACCTGTTTCAGCATTTCTCATCAGACTTTTAACTACAGAACAGTATTAATTAGTACCGATCATACTTCGACAATCGATTACTGGCGATTTGACCTACAACTCATATACTGTCTAAACCCAAACCATGTTGCAGAGCAAATAGAAATCTATTTCCTTTTAGTTCTAAACATTTATACTAGATGGCGACACGGAGAAAATTAACACGCGCAAGCGTTTCGTATCGAGCTAATAGGAGCTATGTCAAGGTGTTTTCATTAAAGTTGCATTCTTTCTACGGTATACAGTGTTTGTTTTATTTAGTGAACCCGCCGGACGTGAACATAATTGGTGCCGAAACCCGGGACAGGATCAAGGACTTGTAAAATCGTGAGTAGTGTTACAGTGCAAAAATAAGTGAAGTGTTAAAGACTTGGAAAAAAGTGTAAATTAAAGACTTAGAAAATTTCGAGTAAAAAGGCTAAAGACTTAGAAAAATTCAAGTAAAAAGTGGTAATTAAAGACTTAGAAAATTTCGAGTAAAAAAGCTAAAGACTTAGAAACTTTTAAGGTGTTAAAAGGACTTAGAAAAATTTGAAAACAAAAAATAAAATCTTAAAAATGTCTGATATACTTGTCGGACTTATTCGAAGGCAGGAGGAGTTATACGATCGAGTGAAAAAAGCACAAAGTAACTATAAAAAGTCATCAAGAGAGAGACTTACTGCGACATATATTGAGACTAAAACTGAGGCCTTAGAGAAGCTGTGGGAATCATTCTTGGATGGTCATAATGAGATTGCTGCTGCTATAGATAAGGCTGAAAAGGTCAAGCATAAATACTTTGTGGATGATGTGTACACACAGTTTGAAGATATTTACGCAGAGTATAAAACAAAACTTAAAGATGATCTAAAGGCTCGTAGGCCAACTCCAGTGTCTTCTCCTCCATCCGGTATCACGACTGGTACCTCAGAGACTTCTACCGGTGTAGTCAAACTGCCACAAATTTTCTTACCAAAATTTTCGAGTGGTTATGATCAATGGCAGACATTTCATGACATGTTCGAGTCTCTCATACATAAAAATGCTAGCTTAAGCGCCGTTCAAAAGCTACATTACCTGAAGAGCTGCTTGTCAGGAGAAGCTGAAAGTCTGCTAAAAAATCTATCCATTACGGAGTTAAATTATGCCGAGGCGTGGAGACAGCTTATTCGTCGCTACAACAACAAGCGTTTCAACGCGAACGAGATTATGAAACGCTTATTTGCGCAAAAGAGTATAACGAGTGAATCGCCAAACGCTTTAAAGCTAATTTTGGATACAACATCTGCGTGCTTAAAGGCTTTAGAGAATATTAGCATTGACACGAGCTCATGGGACGCGATAATAAATTATTTGATAGTGTCAAAGTTAGATCCTGAGTCGAGAAAGTTATGGGAGCTTGAAGTGAGTAGAGCGGATTCTGATGATACTACCGACAACTTACCTAGCTGGGCGCAGCTTACAAAGTTCCTTGAGATGAGATTTAGGACCTTAGAGATGCTAGAACCATCACAAGCCTATAACAGCAAATCCACAGCTAAATCATCACAATATAGCAATACTGCAAAACAAACTGTAAAACAGAGATCATTCCATTCATCTGTGCAAGAGGAGAAAAAGAGTTACGTCTGCGTGATGTGTTCAGGACAACACACACTATACCAGTGTAAGCAATTTGCAGAACAAACCCCTGAAAAGAGATCTGAGTACGTACAATCCAAGGGTCTGTGTTTCAACTGCTTGTCTCCAACTCATGCCGTTAAGAATTGCCAAATATCTACCTGTTGCCGTCGATGCTCCAGGAGACATCATACGCTACTGCATTTCGAGAGAGTTTCAAATCAAGATTCACCTACTGCTGAGTCTTCTTCGAGTTCTGAGAAAACTTCTACTGAAGTACCACAATCGAGCAAACAACATGAGACGAAAGTTGTAGCTCACTTCGCACAACAGAATCATCAAAGCAGAGTATTATTAGCTACAGCGATGGTCAAAATAAAATCACCTAGTGGCTACTCACAAGTTGTTCGAGCCCTGATTGATCAAGGTTCCGAAGCTTCATTCATCAGCGAAGCTACCGCACAATCTCTGAAACTTAAGGGATCTACTGTGAATGGCGTAGTATCTGGAATCGGTGACGGTCAAACAAGGACAAAAAATATGGTTTCTTTTGAGATTGAGTCTCTACATAATCCTAAATTCTCTATTCCTGTCGAGGCATTCGTGTTAAAGAGACTGACTTCATTTATACCGTCCAGAGATACTTCGATACCTAACTGGCCAGAAATCAGAAACTTACCTATGGCTGATCCTATGTATGGGACTCCGGGAAAGATAGATATAATTTTGGGAGTCGAAGTACACTGCGAAATACTACTGGAAGGTCTTCTGAAGCATTCGACATTGAGTGGACCAGTTGCACAAAATACGCAACTGGGATGGATTTTATCAGGAAAGATAGGAAATGAGTTAAAGCTGGAAGATCGAAAAGTAATCAGCATGCATATACAAATAAAGGAAGATCAGATTTTAAAACAATTTTGGGAGATAGAAAGAGAACCTGATAGTATTAGAAAGAGAAAGACAAAAGAGGAGATACGATGCGAAGAAATCTATGAAGAAACAACATCTCGAAATAGCGAAGGTCGTTATGTTGTAAGGTTACCTTTTAAAAATCCCAATCCGGAATGTCTAAACAGTCATTCGGAAAGGATAGCCTTGAGAAGATTTAAATCACTAGAGAAGAGATTACTTAATGATGCCAAGCTACAGGAGGAGTATAAAAACGTGATGGCAGATTACGTTGAGCAAAATCACATGAGCCCAATAACAGATGAGAAGCAGTTAGACGATCCTTGTGTTGTCTATCTGCCACACCACGCAGTGGTTAGAGAAGACAAAGAGACAACTAAAGTGAGAGTGGTGTTCGACGCTTCGAGTAAGGGAGTAAATAATATCTCATTGAACGATGATCTACTCGTCGGACCCAAGTTGCAAGATGACTTACGCCACATTTTAATGCGATGGAGACGCCATGGCATTTGTATAGTAGCGGACTTAGTCAAAATGTACCGCCAAGTTATTGTTGACAATCGAGATACAGATTTTCAAAGAATACTGTGGAGATCCAATCCACAAGCTCCAATCCAGCACTACAAAATGTTGCGACTTACCTTTGGAACATCCTGTGCGCCATACTTGGCCGTGAAATCCCTGCAACAACTGGCGAAGGATGAGCAAGAGAAGTATCCACTCGCAGCTCATATTACACTGCAAGATTACTATATGGATGACTTACTTACTGGATGTCAAACTACCGAGCAAGCTATCGAGATCTACGAACAAATGAATAAATTAATGAGAGCAGGCGGTTTTGAGCTCCAAAAATGGTGTAGTAACAGTCAACAATTGCTAGATCATATCAACGTGAAGAGTCAGAGTTCAAAACAAACGAAAACTTTCAAATCTAATGACAGCATCAAGGTGCTAGGTCTATCCTGGAATAAGACTGATGATCAATTTGAGTATCACTTTAAATTAGCTGAGAACGAGATGAGAGAAGACGTAACTAAAAGGATGGTACTGTCGGAGATCGCGCGGCTCTACGATCCGATGGGCTGGATAAGTCCGATTATAATTACGTCGAAAATATTCATTCAAAAGTTGTGGAAGTCGAAGTTGTCATGGGATGAGAAACTTACCCCACTACTCTTACTAGAATGGCAACGTTTTAAGTCGGACTTACCAAACATAAAGAATATCGTCATTCCAAGGTGGCTACATAGTAAGACAGACGACTACGTGGAGCTTCATGCATTCGCTGATGCATCCCAATCGGCTTATGCAGCAGTTGTTTACCTGAAATCGCAGGGCAGTGATGAGAGAGCCGCTGTCAATCTTATTACAGCGAAAACTAAGGTAGCGCCAGTGGAAAAGGAGATATCGATTCCGCGCCTGGAACTGTGTGCGGCGCTGCTAGCCGCAAAGCTAGTTGATGAAGTGTCCCAGATCATGGACATACCCAAGAGCAAAATATACGCATGGTCTGATAGCACAGTCGTTCTAGCGTGGATAGCAGGAGAGCCAAGTCGTTGGACGACCTTCGTAAGTAACAGGACATCTGAAATACTCACCATGTTGGATCGTGATCAATGGAGACACGTTAGCACGGATAACAACCCAGCCGATTGTGCATCGAGAGGAGTAACAGTTCAGGAGTTAATAGAAAATCAACTGTGGTGGCATGGCCCAAGTTGGTTACAACGAGACCATCTTCAAAGGAGCATGTGCAGCAATTTTGAGACTTCGGAAGAGACGAGGGCGATCAAGGCTTTAGTTTCTACTGTAAACGAGAAGGAAAAATTTATTTGGACGAGATTTTCAAACCTACCTAAAATGTTGAGAGTATTATCATATTGCAAGAAGTTACTAAATCTGAGATTACCTAAAGAACAGCGAAATATTTCGTTTAAAAGGGTAAGTAGGGAAGAAACTGAAGAGATACTACAATTTTGTACCAAAGAGACGCAGTTAATGTACTTTATAGAGGAGATCAACCGTTTGAGATCTGGTCACACTGTTCCGAACAAGAGTCAGCTTCATACACTTCATCCAGTTCTAGATGAGAACGGACTGTTAAGAGTAGGAGGCCGAATACATGAGGCTCAAGTGGAGTATAATAAGCGTCATCCTGTGATTTTACCTAGTGAAAGTCATCTCACTAAGTTGATAATTCTGGACGCTCACCTGAGAACACTCCACGGGGGACCGCAACTGATGTTAAACTACTTAAGATCAAAGTACTGGATAATTCGAGCACGAGAGTTGGCAAAGAAGTGCTATAGAACTTGCGTCACTTGCGTGAGATATTCGCAGCAAAACAACAACCCGCTTATGGGACAGATTCCAGAAGCTAGACTGAAGCCAACGAGACCATTTAAAATTTCTGGTGTTGACTTTACAGGTTATATCAACATCCGTTATTCGCCAGGACGAGGAGCCAAATCCTACAAGGGCTACATATGTGTTTTTGTATGCTTTGTTTCCAAGGCGATACACCTTGAAGCGGTGTCAGATCTGACTTCTCAAGGCTTTATAGCCGCATTCCGGAGGTTCGTGTCGAGGAGAGGCCATTGCCAGACGCTATACTCAGACAATGGCACAAATTTTGTCGGTGCAGAAAAAGAACTACGAGAAATGTTTAATCGATCTACGTCTCAGCTACCTGATGAGCTTCAGCACCTTCTGGCGAACGAGGGAACTAACTGGATTTTTATTCCCCCATATGCACCCGGTTTTGGAGGACTATGGGAAGCGGGTGTTCGCTCTACAAAAACACACCTCAAAAGGGTCATCGGGGACTCTACTCTTACCTTTGAGGAGCTTACGACGGTTTTGACACAGATAGAAGCGTGTCTTAATTCACGACCTCTATCTTATCTGAGTGACAATCCAGACGACCCGATGCCTTTAACCCCTGGTCATCTATTGGTCGGAGAGCCATTAGTAATTATCCCGGACGAGACATGCGAGGAGTACAACATTTCGAACTTGAGACGGTGGAAGTACTGCCAAAAAATGATGAACGATTTCTGGAGAAAATGGTCCAGTGAATATTTGGTCACCTTGAACCAGAGATACAAGTGGACCACGAAAAAAACCGAACCTGAAATTGACGACATTGTCATAATAAGGGACAAAAATATACCCCCAGCGAAATGGTGGTTGGGCAGAATTATAGAGAAACACAGCGGAAAAGATAATATTACGAGAGTAGTATCTATAAAAACCAAGAATGGTATATGTAAGAGATCGTGTAATAAGCTATGTTTCTTACCAAAAGCGGCTGAGTTGATTATATTAGTACTTGTAAGTTTATATTAGTACTAGATTGAGCCATAAGTTGGAAAAAATCTTTTTTTATCGAGCTAAAACATTCCGTCATGGTGGGCGGTTGTTCTAATTATCAAACTTTGTATTAATAGAGTCACAACTTGTTTTATATAGTTATTTTTTTTGAGTTTTCTTAAAGGACTACGTCCTTTGGTGGGCGGTATGTCTAAACCCAAACCATGTTGCAGAGCAAATAGAAATCTATTTCCTTTTAGTTCTAAACATTTATACTAGATGGCGACACGGAGAAAATTAACACGCGCAAGCGTTTCGTATCGAGCTAATAGGAGCTATGTCAAGGTGTTTTCATTAAAGTTGCATTCTTTCTACGGTATACAGTGTTTGTTTTATTTAGTGAACCCGCCGGACGTGAACATATACCTTATCATTTGTACCGTCGTTTCGAAGCAGACTGAATTAATTCGAACTGCGCATTTACCGCGCTCCATAAAAATTAATACACCACCGTAAAAGCCACTTAAATGAACATGTCCATTTTAAAATTATTCCTTTATAGAAAACTTCATATCGTAGTATGTTATAATGATTCCGAGGGGCTATAATCGTAAAATTGTCGTAAAGCAGCTCAGATAAGCCCGGTCACTCTACAAAGCGTGGCATAAACCAGCGCTACAAAAGTACTTAGGGCCGATGCTGTGCATAATAATATTACTATCACACTAATATTATAAATGCGAAAGTTTATTAGTTTATTGATAAGTGTGTTTGTTCCCTTTCAACTCTGAAACGGCTGAACGGGTTTGAATGAAATTTGGTACGAAGATTCAAGATAGCTTACACCTTAGATTTACTTAAATATACGGTTTCTGTAGAATAACGGGTGAAGCCGCGGGTGATAAGTTATGTAAATTAAAATAAATATTGGTGGACGTTTTCACACAAAGCCATCTAACCCCAAACTAAGCAAGCTTGTACTAATACACATTTTTTTTTTTTTTTTTGTAAATACATATATAGAATGCATAGAAACACCCAGACAAAGAACAAACATCCGTGCACATCAAACAAATAATTGTTCTGGGTGGGAATCGAACCCAAAGCCTACAGCTCAGAAGGTGGAAATCCGCCCACTGAGCCACAATGTATGAGCGTTGCGTTCAGTATGTTTGATGTACAAAAATCACATGTGACCAAGTAGTAAAAATCTGTCATCAATGTCGTGTGACGTGACGACGTCTTTGCAAAATAGAACTCAGTGGCGTTATAAGCACTCATACATATATATTTTACACAGAATTCTCCTTATAAATATATTTTACTACAATACCCCAGTCAATTTATCATTTGACCCGAAAGTAACTAATAACAGGTTTTTTTATTCTGTACATAATTGTAGAACCAATCTTTCTTATATAATGCAAATCCGGAACAGATTCAAATTTAACATTTTGCAATATCGTCTCTATTTGCGCTATGTTATAGTCTATTTCAGATGGCGATCGTAATCACGTCAGGGAGTCGTCGGCGACGATAATGTATTATGCTTAATGGTGCAACGTTTCGCTCAGTGCGCGAAATTCAAATTTTCTTGCGTTTTTTGTCAATTACAGCTAAATTACTCATCGTAGGTTCATGAAAACTAATTTTGCGATAATAAATTGATTGTTTCAAGAAATCACACCAACCAAAAATTCAAGTTGAAAGCTAGTATAAGTACATTTCCCACTAAACCAAAAACCAAAATGAAAATCAGCTTATTGAAATTTGTAGCTAAACCAATGTTATCTAGGTAATCATTTTGCCCGTAATTTCTTAAAACAACTTTTTTATTGGCGCAAAATTGGTTTCACTAAATCCACAACGAGTAATTAAGCTGTGATTGACAAAAAACGCAAGAAAAATTTAATTTCGCGCGATGTGTGAAACGATGCACCTTAAATGCTTTTTCTATGTTCCGTACCTCGAGACTGTTTAATTTAATTTAATATTGATTTTACGTCAGCAAATTATACCATACACAATTTTAGATTATGTTATGAATTATGTCCGGGTCTTCCATATTAATTTCAATTTTAATATTATCTAATGTATACATGGATTTATAGACAAATAAAAAAAAAGTTAAGTCCCGTAACTTAACTGGGCTAAAAGCACAACAGATATCATTCCTTTACAATACAATGAACAATCATCCTTGACAATGCGAACAAGTTCTGGGAAGCTCTACTATTTATTATTGGACTATTAGTTCATTGTAGCAAACCTTGGTTTTCGATCGTCCCATAACATAAGGAATTTTCGAGCATTTTACCGGCAGATTTATGAAGCAATTTAGCATGTGAACTGAATAAAAGGCGCGGTTATTTCGTGCCAACACGCCATTTCGAAACCATTACTAGCGGGTTACCTATCGACATAATATGTGAACATTTGACACACCCTAATAAGATAACGACCGCTTCAATGGTTTTATCGAATTTTTATTTTATGCTCGTATAAAATGTAACTATGTAGCTAAAATCATAGATAATTAAGTCACATGTCTTGTTTATCACCTCCGTATTTTGTTATACAGATTAAAAGAGTCAACATGTTTTTCATTAGTAAAGTATTTATTATCTACCTATAAATCTAAATACTTACTTAAATGATTATGAAGTGAAATTATATATATGATGATAGGTACTTACGTGCCTATTTACTAAATAACTTAAATACAATTTCGCCCATCGGCAAGTGACCGCCCGAAAAGAGCCTATAGTACTCATCATTATGAACAACTTTTACTATGGGACCAACCCTGAAACCGAGAAAAAAAACTGCTTTTCCATAGAAAAAAGTCAATGACACTCGACAAATGTATAGAACAGCAGATTTTTTTCTCTAGGTTTCAAGATTGGTCCCATAGTAAAAGTTGTGCATAATGATGAGTACTATAGGCCCTTTTCGGGCGGTCACTTGCTGATAGGCCATCCTGTATAAAGGCATGGGATGGGATAGCTTTTAAGGGCGATAGGCCCTTCATGGAAACGTAGGTAACTGAAAGTTTTCAGGCCTTGAAACAGACGCATTTAGGTAACATTTCGCTATCGAGAAAACTTCAACCTTTTCACACTTCGGGGACGACTTTTAGACACATTCAATGTTGAAGTTGAGACACCATTTAAGTACCTATCCCCCGAATACTGAAACGTTTGTTAACATTGACAACAGATTAATTCTAATACTGCCTTTGTCTGGCACTAAGCAAATGACAAAGACAGCAATAGACTTAATCTGTCGTCAAAGTTAACAAACTTTTCAGTATTCGGGGGTAAATCTGTTCGCAGGTTGATGCATTTTACGCATTGAGATTATTTTATGCTCGCTCTTATCTCAATCGCCCTGGATCTCTTTTGTTTCTTTCTTCAACCGTTGTTTCTCTGGCACGTTGTGTATTTTGAAAATTTCACGCTTCTGTGGCAAATTTTTGTTTGCTTTTACAAAAACAATACTGCTATAGAAATAGAGCCGATAATAAAATGAACTTAGGGCGGTTTCCGCCTCGAAAGCGACCTCTAGCATTGTCAGGCGTGAAAGGCCAGTCTTATATGTAAGCGAGTTGTTACCCGCGACTTCGTTCGCGTGGACATAAAAGTATCCTATGTCCGTCTTTGTGATATACAGTAACTCCTTATCAATTTATATCAAGATCCGTTAAGCCGTTTACCCGTGCGTGGTAACGCGACAAACATCCAGACAGAGAGAGAGAGAGACAAACTTACTTCCTATAGTTCGCTAGATGGCTGATCCATTTTTGTGAATTTTTTGACGTTTGATATGGACTGACATTTGTAAGTAATGTAGGGAGTTCTGAATCGAAGTTTCTTTTTCTACGTTCTCAAGAGATGGCGTTAAAAACATTACTTTTGGAAACGTATGCAATCTAATTTGAAATAGACCTTATATAGTGGGCATATAATAATACTATGTTTCTATATCACACTAATATGATAAATGCGAAAGTTTGTGTGTAAGTATGTAAATATGTCAGTACGTAACTGTGTTTGTTCCCGTTCAACTCTGGAACGGCTAAACGGATTTTAGTAAAATTCGCTAGCTATAATTTTGTAGCTTACACCCTGGATTAACACATTAGAAAATATTCAGTTTCTGTATAATAGCGGGTGAAACTACGGGGGCAAGCTAGGTAACCATTTTTTCATCGGCTTTTAAAGTGGTTTGGACATTAGCTCACATAAATAATTATAAGCTCCATCTAGTTTTAAGCAGATTTTTCGGGGGTACACTTTTTTGTACGAGATGGTTATTCTTCTCGAGTAGATTTTCTTTGCTTAGCATTTCGAATTACGAATCAAAAATATATTTCAAGTCGAGACTCCAATAGAGCTGAACCCACTGGCCAGTTTACGGCCCCATCGCCCGTTGCCAGTTTTATGGGACCCTTTTGATAACTCCTCGTAACTTTTTTATGACGCGCGTGCTTATGCGAGCCTGGTACTAAAGGCGGTGTTCATACGGGTGGTAGGATGTGCATTGTGCATGGCCTCTCTCTCCACTACGATATTGGCAGATTTTACAGTTACCAGATATTGTCATGACATGGTATAGTTTAGCCAAAAATTATCTAAAGTTTCACCACGCTGTCTAGGAGGCTAACCTAACTGTGGTTAGCTTAGAGTTAGGGCAACACAGGCTTCCGGCCGACTCGTAGGCGTTCGGGCCGGTACCGAGTTGCCGAGTTGCTCAGGGTTAGAATACAAGGTTTGTCATCTTTTGCTCTTAGTGGCAAATGCATGCTGAGTGCAAAAGACCTAAGATATATTGGGGATCCGATAATGTACAGCCCGTAGTGCACGGCATGATGACTGGTGTAAAGGTATACCGAATATCAGGCTGATTAAGGTTATATAACGATGATTAAGAGTAGGTGAAGGTATTTTTTTATGTCAATTTGGAAATCTTTACGGTTTTCTTATCTTTTTTTTACCGCCAGAAAACTATCTGGTAAACCTTGTCACATGACAGTACGTTAAGGTTGTTTTGTGTATTATTAATCTGTACCTTATTTACACTATCGCGTCCAAACAAAGCATGGAATCAATAGATATTGTAGACACATCCACCAAGACACAAAGCCAAAACGGACGGGGTCGCCCTTTATCATGCTGTACATTAACAGCCAGTGCCGATAAAACATGGCCCGTATGTTACGACATGATAAAATACGACACAATAATACATATACAACACAATAAAACGTATACTTTACTCAGATAAGTACACGGATTATCGGTAGTACATTACTTATCGTGCTTTATTGGCACGTGCTGATAATTGATGGCCAGTATTGTACGACTTGGCATGGCTTAAAATTAGAAGCCCGGTACATGAATGATCGTGCTTTCTTGGACGTACATTATCGGGTCGTCAATTATCGTGCTGTACATTATAATCATTCGTGAGAGCCGATTAAAGGCAAAGAATAAATAATAAAATAGTATTAAAGGGCTCTATCTATGGATTCGTGGGTGGTTGATGGCTAAGACAAAGGATTCGTAGGATTTTAGGATCACCACAATGTCTACTGCATTGTGGTGAACCTAAAATCCTAAAATCATCATAGGTATCATGAATTCTTCCTGCCACAAAAAAAAATCTTTTTTTGTGCGGTTATCTAATCTCTCTGACTGAAGCCACAGAATGAATGTTATAAACTGAAATTTATCTTTTTGTCTTAATACCGATAAAAGTATAGATTAAGTAAATAATAGTACTTATCTAGTTTTCTATCCTATATATATATGCCTATAATATCCGTATGAGATGTTCGTTCTTCGTCGTAATCGACTCAAATTCCCACAATTACCTAGTATATAACTACAATTACTAGGTAATTGTGGTGGATTGAATGTAAGTCCTAGTAGATTGCCATCACAGATCATATAACCAGTAGACAGCTCGTACCTATTACCCTCTCATAAAAATGACACGCCAAAACGCATAAACTTTTTAGAGTCGCCCAATCGTTAGCGCGTAAGCATTTGTAGATGTTGTAGAGAATTTTTCTGCACTCGCGATTAACTAGTCTTATTTTCTGTCATCCTTTATTATATGGGAAAAAAAAACCTGCAGCGAAACGAGAAACGGTTAAATACAATTTTACGCCTTATATGAATTAATATCTTTCGTAATTATAGTTAAAACAAATTAAAAACATTTAAATTCCGTCGCGGACGATGCGGCTAAGTGTCATTTAAATCCACTCGAGGCTTCTAATTAGCTAATTAGTTGTAGTTTAGGTACGAGTATAATCCAGTATGGTATTAAGTAAATTGTTGGTGTTACTAGCTGTTCAACTGTTAGGTATATGGACACACAGTATTTTTTTCACATTTTTTATGGGCCTGTGGGCCTGTGACCAATGCTGAGCAAAGGTCTCCCTACCCTCTTTTAATTTATGTCTGCCCTGAGCTATTGTTTGGCCAGTTCTGGTGCTTGTCGAGGTCGTCCTGCCATCGTTTTCTTGGTCTGAAGCAAGTTCGTTTGCGATCTGGCATCACAATTATAAAAAATATATAACTTGCATTTTTATGCTATCCATACTTTTAAAGTAATTTTTGCCATGGGATGAACCAAGAATAGCACTTGGGGCGATTTAATAAAAAAATATTAATTTATGTGGTGACTTAATACGCGTTTGAGACGATTCAAGAAATGGGATGCTTGGGCGAATACGGAACAACCCACTGGGACACTTAATGGTAATTTTAGCCCAGATCATCCGACATACGGCAGACATGACCAGCCCAATCTTACTTCAATTTTGTGGCTGTCTAGTCATGGAACGCAATATGTTGTACTTTATACAGTAGCCTTTACACATTATATTATTACTGACTGAGTGAGCAAAGCGAAGTTGGAAGGTAGTATTTTTCAACCAATCTTGACGAAACTTGGTATACAGTTTCTACAATTTTGTAGAATTTTTTCGTCGTCGGCGATTTTTCATTGTAAAGGTATCCTTAAAAGCGGGGAAAGTTTGCTGCAGTGCCAAGGTGCCATATACCGGCCGATTTTGATAATATTCGGCAGAACCATTCGGTGGTCAATTCTAAACAAGAATTTCGAATATGAGCAAAATCAACCACGAGGTTGTCAAAAATAGTAAAGTCGTGAGTTGAAAGACTTTAGACCTGACAGACAAATTTAGATTGTACAAAAAAGTTTGTGCTCGCGAGGTCTGAACTACGAGTTTATTAGTTTTTGATTCTGGAAATCCCCAAAAATCATACATATGTGGATGCTCCAAGCGCGGTTCAAAAAGTGTGGGAATCTCCCACACCATCAATAAACCACACAGACATTTATGAGATAGACAGTGGGCCAAGTAGCAGTCCCCGCAACCAGCGCTATACTCAAATGGTTACTTTTTGTCGGAACAACGATCTTGATGAGGTATCTATATATATTCTGTGTCTTTATATCTTCCCAACCCCAGGATCGCTCTTTTAGCTCATTTACGAACTTTTGTTCCGGGCAGACGCTAGGTTGCGCTTGACCACCAAGCAAAATTAAATCTTGGCTTGTCACTTTGGGTTGTTCCTGTCTGCCCTGCGCAATCTCCGCGATTGCGCGAGAATAGCGCCCACGCGGCAAACAGGAACAAACATTCTTGTCTGGCCCCGGATTCAAATACGGGGCCTGACAAGAATTTTTAAATTATTTGAAATTTTGAAGAATTTTGGGTCAAACAGGAACAAAGTTTCCTGACTGTCCCCGAATTTAAATTAGGCGACGAATCGAACTACATCGAAATTAGAAAATAAGTATTATTTCCTGTTATCAAACCAGTTACATGCTGTTTTGAAAAGGTAAATTGTTTCATGAAAATATAATAGTTAATACTAATTACTTTCCAAATTGTTTATTTTACTCGGAATTCATCAGTATAGACAAGATCCTCACGAGAGGAGTCCCGCGCAACAACTTGGCAATAACTGAAACACTAATTATGAGGATAGTCCTGCCGCGAGGTTTTCGCGCATTCGATATTTGAAATTGTATAGCTTACGCTCTGTTTCTCTTGCGTGCTATAGAGAGAGTCAGTGAATTTTCCTAACTGTTTTATGAAATTAGCGTTTTGGGGTTAGTCTGTTAATACCCCCTAAATCGTACCAAAATCTTTTGTTTTTGGCATTTATTGGCGTGTTAATAAACTATGTCCATGCCGCTATATATATTTTTTTAAATGTTTATTGTATTGTTTCTTCGTCGTATTTTCGACGCAAAAAAATTTGTGACTTTAAGGATAAACGACTTTCATACAAAACTGTCGATGCCTTTTTAGGCGTCCTACTACGATTTTGAACTGGGCATGACTTAACATAGGTCTAATTTGGCCTCTAAGTATCGCAAAGTCGATAATTTAAAATGTTCATGGCTAGGAAATACCATCTTTCAACCCAATAATTACGACAAATTTTACGATTGTAGTGGTGTGTTCTTTACATGCGAATCATGCGATCATGGTGTGCGTGAAATATTGATGTGTGCGTGCGTCTTGCAAAAATCGTGTACACTGGTTGTGCCGCGCGCGCGTCACGCGGTTTACGCGACGTTGCCAGCTTGTCGGAGCGTGTGTGAGCGAGACTAGGTATTCTTGCCTCGCGGCTTAGTCCGCGCGCGGTCTTCGATAATTGCGACGTTGCGAGATTCGGTATCGGTGTGCAGTGCAGTGTTTGATTTGGTTACCTAATCTATCTATACCAATATTATAAAGAGGAAAGATTTGATTGTTTATTTATTTCATTGTTTGTTTGTTTGAATGGGCTCCAAAACTGCTGAACCGATTTGAAAAATTCTTTCGCTGTTGGGAAGCTTCACTATCCCCGGGTGACATAGGTTATATTATATTTTCAAAAAAATTAGGGATCCTTACTAAAACTCCAATAATGTAACCCAAGATGATGTATTTCGCGTGCACTGCGAAAACTATTCATGATGAAAGAATAGTCTATACCAATATAATAAAGAGGAAAGATTTGATTGTTTGTTTGTGTGCATTGAATGGGCTCCGAAACTGCTGAACCGATTTGGGAAATTCTTTTACTGTTGGGAAGCTACACTATCCCTATACTATACTATATTTTATTTAAAAAAAAATTGGGATCCTTACTAAAACTCGAATAATGTAACCCAAGATGTAAAAAAAATACCTAAAATATCCTTTACATCGCGTGCGTTGCGACAACTATTGATGATGATAGAATAATCTATCTATACCAATATTATAAAGAGGAAAGATTTGATTCTTTGTTTGTTTGTTTGTTTGCATTGAATGGGCTCCGAAACTGCTGAACGGATTTGAAAAATTGTTTCGCTGTTGGGTGGCTTTTCGGCTTTCTTAATTTTTTTTTTTTTTTTGTGACTTGACGCGGGTGGAGGGGTTTTCGTGTGTATATTATGGTTTTTATTTTTTTGTTGGGTGCCCGTGCGAAGCCGGGGCGGGCTGCTAGTAACCTAATAATAACGTACATAATTATAATAGAATGCAGCAGACATCATCGTTGCGCTATAGACGCCATCAATATTCTGGCCAAAAATGAGCACGAAACGTGTTCGTGCTCGGCTGAAATATTATCATGGCGAAGGTGTTTCGTAAGTGCCTACCTACCTAATTTATAAATAAAAAATATAATTCGAGACTTCTTGCCCATTTTCATGGCGATGGGGGGATTTCTACCCTTCCAACTGCGATTTTCATGTACGGTCATAGATTTTAAGGATCATCATCATCATCATCATCAGCCTGTTTCCTATCGTACCGAGATTTCTTACCCATTTTTCATAGCAATGGGGGAAATTTCTACCCTTCCAACTGCGATTTTCATTTGCGGTCATAGATTTAAAATTCATCATCATCATGATCAGCACGCTTCCTAACGTATCGAGACTTCTTGCCCATTTTCATGGTGATGGGGGGATTTCTACCCGTCAAACTGCGACGTTCATTATCGGTCATAGATTTTAACCATAATCATCATCATCATTAGCCAAATTGCTACCGTATGGAGGTTTCTTACCCGTTTTCATCATGCTCCTCCTTTTTTTTTAACTTTACAAGTCGACCTAAACGATCCAGCCATACCCAACTGCAGGACCGCCCCGCGGGCCGCTCGCGGCCCGCGCAGCCTCGCGAAATATATATTTTGAGGACTTTGACATAGGTAACCATTTATACATTTTTAGGGTTCCGTAGTACTACAAGGAACCCTTATAAGTTTGTCATGTCCGTCTGTCTGTCTGTCTGTCCGTCTGTCTGTTTGAATCCTTTACAGCCCGCACCAGCTTCGCACGGGTGTTTGACGAGGGAATGAAAATTATAATGCACACGCAGAACCCTTCTATTTGCGTCAAGTTGCAGAAAAGAAGGAAGTGTAAGGAGGGCTGAAAGGCTGCCCAGCAGCGGGGGGATTTTTCGGGTCGATTCAGTGGTTTCGGAGCCTATTCAATGCGGGCAAACGGGCAGTCAAATCTGTCCTCTTTATAATATTTATTTTTGGTGTGACTAACTAATAACCTAAATGAAAAAATTCTGAAAAACTTCCTTCTTAGTGAAATAATAGTTTTTTTGTAAAAGGTGCCTATATAGGTATAGGAACCGATATAGGTAGGTGGTAAGGTGGTAGATATAGGTATATGAAAATCTTGGATATTTCATGCTGCGCGATTGAAATATGTACATAATACTAATAATACCTACCTACCTACCAACCAACCAACCAACCAACCTACCTACCTACCTACCTACCTACCTATTAGTTAGTTAGTTAGTTTTGTGTGTGGTGTTTGTTGTGTTGTTTGATAACTTATTCTGTAAAAAAATAGCACAAAAGGAACAAAAATCTACAAAAACAGTAATTTTCAAATGAGGATTCGATCCGGGGACCTTCGTCTCATTGATACACACTACAAAACGAAGCATAATGAAAATCCGTCCACTCGACCGCTCGGCCAGTCGATCTGATAGGTGGAATGCCGAAAATCGGGTACTCAATTTCGTATTTGCTTGTAACCGTTTTGAATTCGCATGTGATTCGGTCATAGATTTAAAATTCATCATCATCATCATCAGCCTGTTCCATATCGTACCGAGATTTCTTACCCATTACCCACGCCCCGCGGTTTCACCCGCGGTATAAACTCTGTAACGGCTGAACGGATTTGGATGAGATTTGGTATGGAGGCTACCATACCTAAATTTGGCTACCTCCATACCAAATTGCATTAGAATCCGTGCAGCTGTTACAGATTTGAACGGGAACAAACACACTTACATACTAACATACCTAAGTAGTACCTTAGTAGTAGTAAGTACTACTACTAAGTAGTAGTAGTTAGTCACACCAAAATGCGAAAGTTTGTGTGTATGTAATCTAAAATTTGTTGGAATTCAGCATTTCTGAGTATGGGGCTCGGTGCGCGCTCCATCAGTGCTGCCAGGAAAAATAATGCAAAATTTCGGGAAAAAAATTCAATAATGATGATGAATGCATTTTTATGTATGATCTCGTTGCGCGCACGCTTACTGATCCCGGGAAAAATATTGAAAAAATTCTGAAAAACTTCCTTCTTAGTGAAATAATAGATTTTTTGTAAAAGGTGCCTATATAGGTATGGTACCTATATAGGTAGGTGGTAAGGTGGTAGATAGAGGTATATGAAAATCTTGAATATTTCGTGCTGCGCGATCAAAATATGCACATTATACTAATAATACCTACCTAGCCACCAACCAAGCAACAAACCTACCTACCTACGTACCTACCTATTAGTTAGTTTTGTGTGTTGTGTACACACAAAATAACAAATAACAAACAACAGTACCTACTATGGACTAAATTAATCTAACCCGGGTCTAAAATCCATATTTTTAGTCGCAGAATAATGTCTATCGACGCGGAAAACACAACATTTTTGGGTATTGCATATTTCATTAGGTTCATTTCATTAGGTATGTAAAATTCGAAATTAATTTGAAAAAAACCGAAAAAAAGTGGAAAATTTGTTCGGAAGGTACCAGACTCGGTGACTTTAGAACCCCCGATATGGGGTTATTCCAGGGACCCAGTTATTCAATCGTCAAGCAGTAGTGTGCAAAACATCACTGTGTTCCGGATTGAAGGGCAATGTTTCCAGCGTAATTATTGGGCACAGAGATTTAACATCTAATATCTCAGAGTAATGAGCGCAGTGCATTGCCGCGCATGGTTTTGAACTGTTGAGGTTCAAAATTCTGGGTGGCACTGAACTGTTATGAGCAAGCGTGAAGCTTAACATCAGCTGAGTGACTTGCTCGTCTCGTCACCAAATAGCAAAAAAAAAAAACTTACATGCTTACACACTTACACACGAACTTTCGCATTTTAAATATTTGTGTGACAATATTAGGTTTATGTAGATATATACTTTTATAAGTTTCGTTACTAATTTTGAATAAGTTTGTTTTTCAAGAAACCCACAGCAAAAATTAAAATAAATAGTATTCTCGAAATTAAATTATAAAAAATAATTCTACCTAATTTTAGGGGTTCGAACCCGGAACCTCACGAGCGCTACCTAATCAAACTGATGACTTCGGCCACCGAGACGATATTCAGAGCAACGAAATTTCGTATTTGCTTGTAACTGTTTTGAATTCGCATGTGTGCGTAATGTTCATGCGTGCATACAGGCGTTGAAGATTATTTGAATTTTCAGTCGAGTGCAGCTATTAATGGGCTCTATTATTTTTGAGATGTGTTTATAACAATAGTAAGAGGTCGCAAAGTGAATTAAAACTGGGGCAGATTACCTCAATTGAGTTTTCAACGACAGCGCCATCTCTTGGCGCCTACCTACCTAGCGGACTCAAACGAAGCACCTTAAGTATACATTGCCACATAATGCGTAATTGTAACATTTTTCAGAATGTACTAAATTACACATTATACCCTGTTATAGAGTGTTGCAAACAGTATTGTTGCCTACATACTAAAAAAGTAAAACTACCTATCATTTACCGGCCGATTGCGATAAAAATGGCAGAAACAATATTTTTTTTCAATATTTTTCCCGGGATCAGTAAGCGTGCGCGCAACGAGATCATACATAAAAATGCATTCATCATCATTATTGAATTTTTTTCCCGAAATTTTGCATTATTTTTCCTGGCAGCACTGATGGAGCGCGCACCGAGCCCCATACTCAGAAATGCTGAATTCCAACAAATTTTAGATTACATACACACAAACTTTCGCATTTTGGTGTGACTAACTACTACTACTTAGTAGTAGTACTTACTACTACTAAGGTACTACTTAGGTATGTTAGTATGTAAGTGTGTTTGTTCCCGTTCAAATCTGTAACAGCTGCACGGATTCTAATGCAATTTGGTATGGAGGTAGCCAAATTTAGGTATGGTAGCCTCCATACCAAATCTCATCCAAATCCGTTCAGCCGTTACAGAGTTTATACCGCGGGTGAAACCGCGGGGCGTGGGTAATGGGTAAGAAATCTCGGTACGATATGGAACAGGCTGATGATGATGATGATGAATTTTAAATCTATGACCGAATCACATGCGAATTCAAAACGGTTACAAGCAAATACGAAATTGAGTACCCGATTTTCGGCATTCCACCTATCAGATCGACTGGCCGAGCGGTCGAGTGGACGGATTTTCATTATGCTTCGTTTTGTAGTGTGTATCAATGAGACGAAGGTCCCCGGATCGAATCCTCATTTGAAAATTACTGTTTTTGTAGATTTTTGTTCCTTTTGTGCTATTTTTTTACAGAATAAGTTATCAAACAACACAACAAACACCACACACAAAACTAACTAACTAACTAATAGGTAGGTAGGTAGGTAGGTAGGTAGGTTGGTTGGTTGGTTGGTTGGTAGGTAGGTAGGTATTATTAGTATTATGTACATATTTCAATCGCGCAGCATGAAATATCCAAGATTTTCATATACCTATATCTACCACCTTACCACCTACCTATATCGGTTCCTATACCTATATAGGCACCTTTTACAAAAAAACTATTATTTCACTAAGAAGGAAGTTTTTCAGAATTTTTTCATTTAGGTTATTAGTTAGTCACACCAAAAATAAATATTATAAAGAGGACAGATTTGACTGCCCGTTTGCCCGCATTGAATAGGCTCCGAAACCACTGAATCGACCCGAAAAATCCCCCCGCTGCTGGGCAGCCTTTCAGCCCTCCTTACACTTCCTTCTTTTCTGCAACTTGACGCAAATAGAAGGGTTCTGCGTGTGCATTATAATTTTCATTCCCTCGTCAAACACCCGTGCGAAGCTGGTGCGGGCTGTAAAGGATTCAAACAGACAGACGGACAGACAGACAGACAGACGGACATGACAAACTTATAAGGGTTCCTTGTAGTACTACGGAACCCTAAAAATGTATAAATGGTTACCTATGTCAAAGTCCTCAAAATATATATTTCGCGAGGCTGCGCGGGCCGCGAGCGGCCCGCGGGGCGGTCCTGCAGTTGGGTATGGCTGGATCGTTTAGGTCGACTTGTAAAGTTAAAAAAAAAGGAGGAGCATGATGAAAACGGGTAAGAAACCTCCATACGGTAGCAATTTGGCTAATGATGATGATGATTATGGTTAAAATCTATGACCGATAATGAACGTCGCAGTTTGACGGGTAGAAATCCCCCCATCACCATGAAAATGGGCAAGAAGTCTCGATACGTTAGGAAGCGTGCTGATCATGATGATGATGAATTTTAAATCTATGACCGCAAATGAAAATCGCAGTTGGAAGGGTAGAAATTTCCCCCATTGCTATGAAAAATGGGTAAGAAATCTCGGTACGATAGGAAACAGGCTGATGATGATGATGATGATGATCCTTAAAATCTATGACCGTACATGAAAATCGCAGTTGGAAGGGTAGAAATCCCCCCATCGCCATGAAAATGGGCAAGAAGTCTCGAATTATATTTTTTATTTATAAATTAGGTAGGTAGGCACTTACGAAACACCTTCGCCATGATAATATTTCAGCCGAGCACGAACACGTTTCGTGCTCATTTTTGGCCAGAATATTGATGGCGTCTATAGCGCAACGATGATGTCTGCTGCATTCTATTATAATTATGTACGTTATTATTAGGTTACTAGCAGCCCGCCCCGGCTTCGCACGGGCACCCAACAAAAAAATAAAAACCATAATATACACACGAAAACCCCTCCACCCGCGTCAAGTCACAAAAAAAAAAAAAAAATTAAGAAAGCCGAAAAGCCACCCAACAGCGAAACAATTTTTCAAATCCGTTCAGCAGTTTCGGAGCCCATTCAATGCAAACAAACAAACAAACAAAGAATCAAATCTTTCCTCTTTATAATATTGGTATAGATAGATTATTCTATCATCATCAATAGTTGTCGCAACGCACGCGATGTAAAGGATATTTTAGGTATTTTTTTTACATCTTGGGTTACATTATTCGAGTTTTAGTAAGGATCCCAATTTTTTTTTAAATAAAATATAGTATAGTATAGGGATAGTGTAGCTTCCCAACAGTAAAAGAATTTCCCAAATCGGTTCAGCAGTTTCGGAGCCCATTCAATGCACACAAACAAACAATCAAATCTTTCCTCTTTATTATATTGGTATAGACTATTCTTTCATCATGAATAGTTTTCGCAGTGCACGCGAAATACATCATCTTGGGTTACATTATTGGAGTTTTAGTAAGGATCCCTAATTTTTTTGAAAATATAATATAACCTATGTCACCCGGGGATAGTGAAGCTTCCCAACAGCGAAAGAATTTTTCAAATCGGTTCAGCAGTTTTGGAGCCCATTCAAACAAACAAACAATGAAATAAATAAACAATCAAATCTTTCCTCTTTATAATATTGGTATAGATAGATTAGGTAACCAAATCAAACACTGCACTGCACACCGATACCGAATCTCGCAACGTCGCAATTATCGAAGACCGCGCGCGGACTAAGCCGCGAGGCAAGAATACCTAGTCTCGCTCACACACGCTCCGACAAGCTGGCAACGTCGCGTAAACCGCGTGACGCGCGCGCGGCACAACCAGTGTACACGATTTTTGCAAGACGCACGCACACATCAATATTTCACGCACACCATGATCGCATGATTCGCATGTAAAGAACACACCACTACAATCGTAAAATTTGTCGTAATTATTGGGTTGAAAGATGGTATTTCCTAGCCATGAACATTTTAAATTATCGACTTTGCGATACTTAGAGGCCAAATTAGACCTATGTTAAGTCATGCCCAGTTCAAAATCGTAGTAGGACGCCTAAAAAGGCATCGACAGTTTTGTATGAAAGTCGTTTATCCTTAAGGGGTGGGTCTCAGACTACACTTTTTGTGTGGACAAGACGGTGGTATTCGCTATCAAAATAGTTTTCTGTTTTCATGTATGTGCATTTTATTTACTAAAATAATAAAATCGTATTCATCGTAAAATGGTTTCAGATATAAGTTTTGGAGGAGTGTAAAACCATAGAGGTTGGCAATATTCCGTTGCACTAATCACTAGTAGAATTAAAGTTTAATCTCCGCTAATATAGCTCACAATAATTAATTCATTTAATTTGAAGTTATAAATAGTGGGTTTTAAGGAGGTGAAAAAATGGGGGCGTTAAAAAATAATTTGTTCTTAAAGTGACAAAATAAGTTTGGGAGCCCCTGCACTAGTGTAGCATCGCGTCTGTGAGACTTCTTGCGTGAGACGGGACGGACCCGTCCAGTCCAGTGGTCCAGACTCATTCCCAGGCACTGATTTACTGCGCGCTATTTGGCTCTCTGCCACTTCGATCCCGGGCCCTGGGTGCACTTTGCGGAGAAAAATAGCTTCTCAAATGCAATTGTAGGTAGTCCAGTGAAATCACTGAGCATAATGAAATTTAGAATTTATATGTCAGGATGACGACCTCTGTGTATTGTCGCGCTTGGTTTTAAACTACTGAAGTTAAAAATATTTGGATGGCACTATAATTGTATGGGCAAGCGTGATGCTTGCCATCAGGCGAGTGATTTGCTCGTTTCTTCAATAAGAATTTAAAAAACGAATAAAATAACTTAAAAAAAAACTCATACAGGACTTTAGGAACGCACATACATACTTACATACACCCCAAAAACATTACCATATTTCTTGGCCAGTCGGGTAAAAATGGCCGATTTTTATTAAGTATTTAATGTTTTAATTTAGAGTATGGACTAACATTACACTAAGTTTTACGCTTGCATGAGTTACCGTGCTTACCGTAGAGCCAAAAAAAAAACGACAAAAAAAGTTTGTTGCATGTATCTACTACCTAATTAGTCTAACTTTTTCGATTTATATTCTTATTTAACAGGTGAATTAATAAGTACCTGTTGCTGTCAAAAATGTTTAACTAACTCTTACAAAGTAGGGCAGATAGACAGACAGACATCGTAGGCTTAGTAATAGAGGGTTTCATTGGCATTTAGGTACGGAGCCCTAAGTATGAACTTTTTTCTTTTATTTTTGTCTTCGCACTATGAAAATTAACCGAAAGACGCAGCGTAGGTATTCCTCCCACTAGGTGGACCGATGACATTGTGAAAGTCGCGTGCGACTGTTGGATGCAAATGCCAGATTGTCGTTCGGTGTGGCGCTTTAAGGGGGATCCCCAGCCGGATGATGACTATGAAAATGGATGCATTTATATTTATATTTATTATATTTATGGATAAATTTAGCATACGAGCATCGTATGCTAAAATTGTCCATGAACCAAAAAATAAAAGATGCCATTAGCTTACCTCACTATACGCCATTTTGTCGTGTATCGTCTATGTCATCGTCATCTGTCTATGTCTGTCATCCCCCTTATTAATAAACGCGGATAAACCTTGGAGCAGTTGCTCAGTCTTCTGTCTTTTTCAACCGAGTTCTAATTTCAAAAGAGCGAAAAGGACTAAACACTTGGTAACTAATCCAAGGGCACTCCACTTTTATTAATAGGCGGCTAAGGTCTAACGTGTCTTTATTACGTATTCCGCTTTCGCTCAGGCACTCTGATTAGGTAGGCTAGTATCACACCTATGTGAACTTGGCACCCGACTTTGGAAAAAAATACTTTTTTTTTGTGTTTTCTGAAAGAGTTCGTATGTAGTATGTAGTGGATTGTAGTAAAAATATTTTCGTTAGTAGTTAGTAGCAGTTTTCGTTGAAAAACCAAGTTTTTCCAATTGTTTCTGATAGATAATCGTTTGTAGTTGTTTGTAGTGAAATTTGTTTCGTAAGTAGTAAAATAGTTTTTTTTTTAAATATTTTCGTTTTGTAGTACTTAAAAAAAAAGCAAAGAATTCGCTTGGGGAACGTCCGTAGAGGTTTGTAGTGAAAGAATTATTGATTGTAGTAAAAAAAATATGACTAAAAGCGATAAAGATACGTCAAACTCAATTAAGAGCAAAATTTACTGAATATGTCCGATTGAAAGTGTGTACGACTACTACAAACGGTACAATTGAGAGAGGAAGGCTCGAAGAGGTTTGTAGTGAGAATTATTGATTGTAGTAAGAATCACAAACGAGACTTCTCCAATCTCGGAGTACCACCCAGTCGCGGGATCATTATTACACCATTGCTATTTACTTATCTACCACATTGGGCTATCCTCATACAAAACTAAATGATCAGCAACCATTAGTCTTTCAGCTGTAATGGCCTGCTGTTACTCTAATAGAGGTGTAGTTATGCACTACATAATTCCGTTTAAATTAGCAATGTGATCGAGTAACTAGCGACTGAGGCAGCATCCAATCTCGCATGCAAATTAACTGCCATTTGTGCAATGCAAGTATGCATAACATAAGTAATTACAATAATGGTCGTTGGATTTCAAAGCCTAACGGTATGGAAGCAATATGAGTTAAGTACCCGTTGGAAAATGGTCATTTGCAAATCATTAGATGTATGTATTAAAGGATGGAGATGGAGAGAGCTATGCTCGGTGTTTCTTTGCGCGATAAAATCAGGAACGAGGAAATTCGTCGAAGAACCAAAGTCGCCGACATAGCTTTCAGAGTTGGAGTTGAAGTGGCAATGGGCTGGCCACATCACTCGAGGAACCGATAACCGATGGGGAAGAAAGGTTCTTGAGTGGCGACCACGAACTGGAAGACGCAGCATAGGTAGGCCTCCCACTAGGTGGACCGACGACATTGTGAAATTCACGGGCAACCGGTGGATGCAAGTGGCCCGTTGTCTCTAAGGAGGATGCCTATGTTCAGCAGTGGACGTCTTATGGCTAATGATAATGGTGTATTAAAGGTGTGGGTGTGTGCTCTTGGGACTTGTGTTTTAGTCATACAAAATGTTTAGTACGGAAATCTTAGATACGATACGTGTCCCAGCGACGCATTCGTGCTCGTATTCTTGCAGTCTCTGTATGAGAATGCGACCCTTTTAGACCCAACTGCACTTCGTCTCGCTGCCAATGTAAATTTGGATGCGAGGTGTTTTCAGGCCCATAGCTATCAGTGTGGGACTCGGTTGATCGGCTCCATCACTACGATCCCTCTTGCTCAAGAAATGCTGGTTGAATTTGTCGCCACCACGCTATCCTTAATTACACATACGCAGTGCTTTCACCGCCAATGTTGCAGATGTACTCGAATCGAGCGGTCTTGGGCGCAGCGTTGTTAGATTTGGGTTTTTTTTCGCAATTGTGGGGAAAATAATGTTCTTTGGGGAATTTTTGGTACTTACACAAATATTGGGCAGTGACCAGGCATTTTATTATTTCAGGCAGGAACTGTCATATTAGCCACTATAAAAGTTTGTCCTAAGATAACAATTAACGCTAAGCCCTGTCCGAAGCCTTTAGGCGGACACCAGGTATAGCCACTCGGCGAATTTAGGTACTTACTAAGTATTGGAAACTTTATATTTTATCACACTAACCCCCGAATACTGAAACGCTTGTTAACTTTGACAAGAGATTGATTCTAATGCTGCCTTTGTCTGGCACTATGCAAATGACAAAGGCAGCAACAGACTTAATCTGTTGGTACGGGGTAGCTTATAACTAATTAACCCCTGGAACCCTGGATTAACAGATAGGCTACTTTTTATCCCGAGAAATATTCAGTCTGTAGAATAGCGCGTGAAAGACACAATATAATTACAACTTATAAAACGCGTAGAAATGACTCATCTGTTTGTCTTTAGTATAAGTATTCATGACATTGATAAGGTTATCAACTCCTTATCTAAGAGCTAATGGCATCGTGTGAATTTTGGTATCAGTAATACGCACCTAGCAGTCGCACAAAATCGTAAATGGTACGACTTTGACGATAGATAGATATGTACAATGTACATTGTACACGTCCGCACATATTAGGTAATACATATATATACCTACATTCTTTGCTACATACCAAAGAGAATATAACCGCTGACGCTTACTACATACGTTAAGAGGATAATCCTGCCGCGAGGTTTTGGCGCATTCGATATTTGAAATTGTATAGCTGTCGCACTGTTTCTAGTGGATGCGATAGAGAGAGTGAATTTTCCTAACTTTGTGGTGAAATTAGGGGTAGTCCGTTTAGGCGCAAAATGACAAACGTGAACAAAAAAAAAAACAAACTTACTTGTTTTTTCAAAAAATATTGATGGTATTCCGATAACAGCTACTTTTCTGCGTCATATTTTCGACGCAAAAAAAATTATATTTATTGCCTATAACAACAAAGATATTGCGAAAATTTAAAAAATCAAACATACAAGCATAGTTTTTCACATTGTCGATAATTAAGTACTGGGAAAGAGAAGTCCTAATCTAATGTCTCTGGTTGACGAGCGCTATGCATTGCCGCGCATGGTTTTACACTGTTTACCAGGCACAATATATTTAAATCTTTTACAAATCAACAGTTTTTTTTTATCGTTGATCAAATTAATATGACTTACTAAATTTTTAATGATAGTGTGATAAATTGTTTCATTTATTGTTATGGCTTTATCATCATCTTTTATTAATTATAAAAGATGCACTCAATCAATAATAGCCACTGTTTTTCCTTTAAATGGTATCTTATATTCTGTTTAATAAGGCACTCACCTTCATATTGCTTGTTTTTTTTTATTTGTAAAGTTAATTAGGTAGTTTTGCACTAGCACCATGTTTGTTCTATAAGCGATAGCGTCCGTTGGCCTAGGTGTTCTTATTATCCTAGTGTTTTTTTTTTTTTTATGAAGGCTGTTTGGTTGTCCAACAAAAAAAAAAAAAACCACCGTGGCATCCGGTTCATTTGGACCGCAAGCCACCGTGGCAACAAGAAAAGAATAAGATGAAGATTATATTTTCTTCTTTCTCTCTCTCTCTTTTATTAGACAGCGGTCAGCGCCAATTTGCACGAGTACTTGATTGGCTCCAACCGCCCCCTACCAAACGAGAGAGAGTATTTTCTTATGTTCTCACGTTGATCTTCGGTACGTGCTATAACATTTCATAGGTAGATTAGGTAGTTAGGTAATCTATCCTGAAAAATACAATCGCGTATCAGTAAAGAAATCCCAGCTTCCCCTTCTAGCAGTTTCGGCTTCGGTGAACCCGGGCAGCCCTTTCACGGCTCCATACACAAACCCTAATGGCGGACGACCTTCCTAATATAAACAAAGGGCTACCTGCCTCTGGTAACCTTTTATTTACGTTTAGGGGTTATAATTACCGTCTTTAATGGCTATTTACATTGAGTTCGTAGGTATTACTACTATAAGATAAATTATTCTGGTTTTGCTTTACTCTTTTGTTAATGTTTATTTTTCAGGTATAAAGGTCCATATTTCCCCTATGGAAATGAAACAGCATCGACCCTGGGGCACCATTTTTAAATCGCTCGTTTGATAGGTACTCGCACGAAAATACCATGCGAGATGACTGACTTTGGAAAGGAATCCCAAAATAAGTCGCATTTTTGACATAATCATATCATTCCTTAATACACCGAGGCTTGAACCATTCAATTTTGCTCTCTATCATATGAATATCTTTCATTTCGCATGATATTTCCGTGCGAAATCATACCAGCGATACAAAAATAGAGCCCCAAAGATTATACAGTCATTAAAATAATATGAAAGCACGGAATAAATCTTCGCTGTTAACTATAGGTATTAGACTTGTAAATGAAACTTGTAAAATATTCATTTAAATTATTAGTAGTTTCGCCGTGCAATTCATTATTATCGTTGCGATACGGTTTAATTTATTGATTCTGCTTTGTTATTTATTCATTGTTTCCGTAAAATGCATTAATTGCTTATTGTAATAAAAGAAAATAATATTATACCTATCAAATCATAATGGTTATATAATAAGCAAATTATTTTGTAAATTTAGGGTACTTACCCCCGAATACTGAAACGTTTGTTAACTATGACAACAGATTAATTCTAATGCTGCCTTTGTCTGGCACTAAGCAAATGACAAAAGCAGCAACAGACATAATCTATCGTCAAAGTTAACAAACGTTTCAGTATTCGGGGGTTAGGATCTCTGTTTTAGCTTAGCACACAGTTGTCTTTAAATCATGAAATACCTTTACCTACCTCTATAACTACAGCATAAAAAAAACTTCGAAGACGTCTTTAGGAAATTGATAAATTATATAGCGCTCGACGGTTATTTTCCGTTTTTATAGCGTAATTTATAGGTAGTTATAATATTTTATTTTATTTATAAGATTTTTATCAGAAGCCGTTAAGTGTAACACGTGAAAGCACTACTTAATTAATTAAAATGGCGATTAGATAACCAATGTTAGACGTACTTGTAGAGTCAGTTTAAAGGCCAGTGTAATTAGAAGCTTTATTACTAACGACAACAGAAATACTGTTATTGAGATAAACAGGCTTATCATCGTTATAATTAGATATGCAATGTCATTGTTATCTTATCGTGTAGCAATAAATTGTTCTCACCGTTCCCAAGTTGATCTATCGACGACTCGCGATGGCAATCCAAATGAGACACAATCCATTCAGCACTTAATAGCACTACAGTTGACACTAACACTATTCAAGGTACTAGCACGACCTCAATGCACCATCACTAGACACACTGGCATCCCGGCAGATCCTGGCAGGCTCGCTCCACACCTACGAAGAGACAAAGGATATAAACACACTGCACAGAACACCTATTTTGTAGTAATTCGATACACAGTACTGTTATTATAAGGGAACAACGTTCGTAATGGAAACAGACGCGCGTCGCAATCGCGCGCTACACGAATACTGAGTTTGCTTTGCTGGCTTGTAGTTAGTCGGGTTTGCCTTCGGTCGAGCGACGACCACTGAATTAAAATCGTGATGTTTCTGTACTCGACTACAATCATTTCACGCTTCACTAAGTATGACAGTAACGTGTAAAATCGCACGTAAATAGGAACATGTATTTGCGATGCGCATTAACATGGATGAATAGATATTTTTTTTGGGAGATTCTGTTTACTTAATAGCCACCTTAAACGGTTGGTTCAAGTCACAGTTCAAGTCTTATAAATTATGAATATTCACGAATACGCCTTTGTTTCGATGTTTTATGCAGATTATTTCTTAAATTCATTTATTTCTTAAATACAGTACAGAGAAGCTTTAAAAAAAAAAAACTCCGGTAGCATTGAGATTTCAGCAGTGCACCGCAACGTGGCACCGTGGCATACAGTCGCAAGGGACGCTTGTCCCCCGCTGCCGCGCCGCCATGCCACTGCGGCGCTGCGAGGGGAGAGGGGGCTAAGCCATATGGAATATGGCTTCCGAAATATTACACAAACATTTATGCATGAAGGGATAACAGAATGTTACCGCTGTTATACCGCCCCGATTGGATATTTTATTTATTTTGTAGTGAAATAATGATGGATCACCGGCTACCACAGCTGACATAATGGACAAATTATAGAACAACGCGTAACGAGCCAGCGACCGCGTGCTCGCTGCGAGCGCGGTGGGTGATAAAACGGATATTTCCTCTGTGTGCGTCGAAGTAACATGTGAGATAATAAAAAAAGTTATGTTTGTACATTCGACTCGTAAAGTTTATATTTGTGTAATACATTCTTTAAACAAACGTATAATTACAAAGCGTTTATGGACGGTTAGTAGGATGCTCTGTGGGATCGAATAAATTATTGCAACGGATTGCCTCTAAATAATCTGGGTTTAGTTAGAAGGCGTAATGTATCGCTTTGGCTTTAAATGTGGCTGATTTATGTAAACGCACGACTCAAAACGAGGTGCTGAGCTCTTTTATGAATAAAATAAAGAAATAAAGTAAATTCAACATACTTATCTCAAACAGTAATATTGAAAAGTAGTGTTAAGGGAATGAATTACTTCTGTTAATCTCTACAATTATATTTTGTTAAAGATATTAATGCAAATATGTTTTTTTTTTTCTTTTTTTTATTCGGTGACGATACGAGCAAGTCGCTCACCTGATGTTAAGCGTCACGCTTGCACATAACAGTTCAGTGCCACCCAGAATTTTGAACTGCAACAGTTCAACACTATGCGCGGCAATGCACTGCGCTTGTCACCAAGAGATGTTAGATTTTAAATCTCTGTATGCCCAGTAATTACGCTGGAAACATTTCCCTTCAATCCGGAACACAGTAATGCTTGCACACTGCTGCTTGGCGGTTGCATAACTGGCAAAGGTGTAAGGTACTTCCCCAGGCGGACTCTGCAAGAGAGCCCTACCACTACACAAATAACTAGTAACTACCGAATTCACTAAAATACCTTCTGTTCAGAGGCAAATTTATATCATAATTTATATAATATAATATATAAAGTGTTGTCACTGAACTCTTCCTAAGCCACTGTACCGATTTTAGAAACATTTTTTTTATCATCATGACATCGTCTGTCGGGTCCGCTAGTTATGTGTAAATTTTTTAATACAGATAAAACATTTTGACGTCAACCCAAGATCAGCAAAAATCCTTCATTTAAACTCAATTGGGGCCGTTAAAGTCTACGAAGGCAAAGTGCTCTTTAAAACAAATTATCCTGCTTTGGACGACTGCTTTTGTGTCACAAATTCACAATAGAAGTTACTGGCAACAAAGGGCCTCGCGAAGCGGAAGAAATGTAATCAGAGCATCAGCTGAGAGCTTAAATTATAAATGTCTTTCATTAATTTTAAAAGTTTGACGCTCTCAGAGTGTATTTAGAGTTACGATAAAATCTTACAAAATATGAGCTCGTTTTCTTTTCATTATTAAAGCCTCACAACAGTCACAACACAACTCAACCTCGGATTCATTCTTCCGCCGAACGGCAAGAAGCAAGGAATATTTTCCAATTCAATCGAAGTAGCGATGCGATTCCAATTGTAGGGGCGCAGATATTTCTCATATTCTTTTGTCGAGATCCCTGCGGTTGGCTCTTTGTTATTTGAGTTATATGAAGACTCACTGAATAAGAAAAACTGAAGTATTATTCAAAAGTCGCTCTCGAAGCCGGAACACGTCGAGAACGTTAACTAGGAAACTTTGGCCAGACATAAAATTTTAACATGTAAGGAGAATGCAAACAAAACTCATTATACAGAAATAACGAGTTTAGTTTAAAGTAATTTCTACGATGCGCGATGTAATATTTAGGGACAAGCGTGATATATTTAAACCAAAGAACGTTTAACTATCTGTGATTGATTCAATCAGAGCGAGTTCGGAATAATGAAGGACGACAATCAACAGAGCGAGTTGAAAGGATGTTCGTGAGTAATGTACTCTACCCAACCAACAATATAGTAGCCGAAACACGCTATTGACACAGCAATGAAGGTGCCATACCGAGGGACGAGACAGGGCGCCGGTGGCCGGAAAGCTTTGGGAAGAACAGCCAACCGGCTTTCCAAGAATCGACCTTATGGCCGCCGGATGAAGCCCTCTTCAGCCCGGACACGCAACAATGCATACAATGGAGCGTAACAAATACCGGAAACTATAATCGACATGGGCTCACTTTTAAGCCCGGGATTGTCACATCCTTAATCCATAATCTAAACCTGTCTTCAACAATTTCAATTGAAATCCTTCACTCGTTGTGCAAGCGATTTACACGATGTTTTGAAATGCTTCGTGCGATTGTATTACTGCGGGTATTATATTACTGTTGTATACATTATACACGTAACGTTACGATCGTAGCATCGTGTGTTTGAGTTTCAGCGTTCTATTTCGAACGTATGTTTTAGTTTGTCAGTGTTTCCTACGGGACAAGTCACGCGTTGTTAATCACTGGAGCGACAGCAATTTGTACACGATAACCGCAACTGCAATATGATACCATACACTGGATCTGGCGCGGCCCACTCACTAGCTCCAAGTGATTGATGTTGAAGTGTCAATTTCGCGTTATCGCGGCGTCATCCAGTATTGCCTCAATTAAATTGCGTAAAACAGGGGCTCAATAGTTTGTGGCTATGTTTAATATTAGCCTCAATAACAATTTAAACACGGGTCTCAGATGTCTATGTTTAGATTACATGCAAAGAAGCCGCTCTTTCAACTTAATTCTCTTTTGTTCTGCACTCTACTTCAGAGGAACGCAACGTTCAAAAGGATTCCATTTAATCTCGCTGGATTTTGATTATGAGCTTAATATATTCATTTTGATTGTCGACAATATACCCACATATTTGAATCGAGATTTACATCGGATAAGATCGGTTCAGCGATAAAATGCGTTACAAGAAATAACCCGAGAGCGCGTGGGATAATCGATTCAATGAACAAAAGCAACAAAGCTGATTAGGATCCTGTTTATGTCTCATTTTAATTCATAAATTCGGCTCCCAAGGGCCAATTGGTTCATTTTAATTGTTTAAGATTATTGAAAGACTCAGTTGGCATTATTTTATATTTATTTCATTTCGCGTTTGAAATGATCCGGAAAATTTTCATAATAAAAATGTTACCCACGAAAATAACAGTTAGCGACAAAGTGAGGCGTGTGACGAATTATGAACGCCCCAAACAATTTGGACAATACAGCGAGCAGCTTGTGCTCCCTCTCCCCACAAAATGTTCTTCACTCAACACATTTATTTTGTGCTTGAAAGCTTTGTTAAGCTCGCAGCCCGAGATAAGACACGTAAATATTGTGTTTTATTTTATATTCCAGAGGTTCCTCGGAAAATTAGGGACATTATTTAACTTTGAAAGCGTGAAACTAATTTAAGAGCTTGAACATAATTAAGTAAGACTGAGGTCGACATTATTACAGCATTTTATGTTGATAAAAGTGAAAATACAGTAAAGGAAACGTCACCTGCAGGTTTGCAACGCTTATGAGGCGTGTTCCCCTCTCGGCTCGCTCTCACCAAGTAGTAAGTGTTACGACTAACAGTTATGGCATGCTGTTAGCTCGCTCATTACTTTTGAATTGCAGCGGAAAAAATAATGAGGTTTTCGACACAAAAGTGACATACAAGTTTGCAATTATCGTGTTAAATGTCGAACATCAATAATAATTAAGTACCTTATTATTTAGTAGCAATTTTAGTGCTGATCATAAAAAAATAATCGATTACGACAAGTATTTTGCAACACAGGTATTGTTGATTAAATTTGTGTTGGTCGATCTATCGTATACAATGAGTTTATTACAAGGTATTAAGAATTTTATGGTCATAAAATATCTATACAATCCGATGGCAATGTTTATCCATTCAACTATGTAGAAGTCAAAGTGCCTATAACACTGCTAATAAACTTGAGAACAGGTCACAATCCACTCACAAGAACGCTTATCTGTCCCATGAAAGAAATCAATTTATATGCTTAATGTAAAGAAAGCGAAAACGTAAAAACTCCGACGATATTACGCCCAAAGCCATCGTAAAACGTATTACCTATATCTGAATTCTGTATTCATGTTAGATTACAATATTTCCGACGCGGCGGCGCGGCTATATCGTATAAGTCAACTCATAACATCAATGTGGGGGACTCGATAAAATCCCTCGCGGTCCTTTTTCCCCATTCTCCCCTACTCCTATATTCGCCTCGCTCGTTCGCGGCGCACTGCTAGCACTTTTGATCTTTCTTTTGATATTATATAAATATTTTTTTGCCTCTCAAGTAGTATTCATTTCGAGTAATGTTATATGGATACGAAGGTTACACGAACACACGATTTAAAGAAAGATTTTAAAATGAAATACGTATACAAAATGTATGATCATTTAATACTTAAGTATTTTTACTGTAGATGTTAACCCATTTTTTTTGCTGGAACTTGAATTTGAATTAAAAGATGAAATTACACAATACAATAATGTATATGTATGTATAATCTGTACCCGTTATAATTATAATTAGATACAAAACTAAGGATAAAATTTTAGAACAAAAAAAAACACTTTGTTTATACAAAGTTAACATTTTGCTTGATCGTGATTCCATGAAAGCTATTGTCACAGTACTAAGAATCTTAGCAAGTCGGAACAAAGCAGTGGTAACTTCATAAGTCATAAAAAGAAAAATCCAGCTAGAAATTAATTATCACGATACACATCACAATACATTTATAATCTAAAAAAAAATACAGTCACGGTCACTTGCTCGAGTAAAACATCAAACATAATATTACGGCAAATATTGCTCTGCCAAATCGCTCTATTTGCGTACAAAAACTATCATGCATCTCAGGCCCATTAAATCACACAAAAGCCAAATCTTCGTATACTATTAGTGTAATGAGCTAATTATGCCATATCTATTTTATCATTAGTGATAAAACAAGCTCACATGTTTGATATGCAACCTTGTCTTTTCCTATTTCAATAAAGATTAGATATGTTACATTATAAAGGATAAATCTTATCTGAGATTTTGTTTTAAAGCAGATCATAAAAGGGATAAGGTCGTATTTATCTTTAATGTAAATATCACTATCTGTTTGAGTTACCGCTGTCATTCAAGTATAACTGCTAGAGTTAATATTCAAGTAGATTTATCTAAGCATTTATTTATGAGAATGAGTCTCACAAGCCGAGAGTCTTCATAATATATTTGAATCTACTAACCTAACTGTAGTAAGTAGGTAGGTAGGAACACGTTTCTATTGAAAAAGGCTTTCAAAGCACGTTTTGAAAAGACTTCAACTTCGCATAGATACTACCATGAATGCCATTAGAAGAGGTAAAAGTTAAGTAATTATCCGTGTGGAAGCTCATTGTGAGTCCATCAGCCGTCAGCAACAAGAGGGCAATAATTCCAGCAGGTTCCATCAAAGCACGTCCGAGGCCGAACAAAAGCAATTTGTGTCCGCACGAAGCGGGTTTGTACGTGCATTGCTTCGTAGGTGTTTATTAGCGCCCTCTAGCTATGTTAATAGGTAGCTACGTGGAGCGCGGCCGGCGAGGCGCGGCTCGGCTTGCCCCGCGATCCCCGACCTCGCTATCATTCCACTAATCACGAATTCCCAGCGGAAACACGTGCTCACGGCTGACCGGCCTGTTTTACGATTACGACCCAATTATTTAGCTCTCGGACAATTGAAACTTTCCAATTCTATTCCCTTTCGAAACGATCGATTCGATTTTAATTAATCCGATTATTCCGACAGACAAAGTCCGGGCGAAAACGATACGAGTTCGCCAAGACACCGAGACCGTATTTCGATTAGGCCGACGGAGTTGGAAACAAAGTAATATTGGCGGAAATCCAGCATCATTTACAATTCTGATTATATATGAGCGGTTTAAAATGTTGTCCGGAGTTAGCTCGACAGAGACTTATTACTATTTTATTTGGGCAACAAAAGTGGACTCTGGTGTTTCGTTTGACGAGAGTACAATGTAATAAGGAAAGCGGTAGTGCACCAATGAGTTATTGCTTGAGAATGTTTGTGGAAGCCGGAATCCGGTGGGCTGGCGCGGTTCCAAGCTGCGCTCGTGATCACTCGCCCCCATCACGAAGACATCACTTAGCGACAAATTACCGTGTCACTGAAAATACAGATCACCGGGAGCCAATTAGTTACCGAAGGGCGATAGTTGTGATACACGCTGCCGGTCACACTTTTCCAGTGTATTAGATATAGGCTTGACTTTATAAAGGAAGAATAGATTGTCATTGAGGGGAATAGGCCCAGGACAACAAAGACGTAAATGATTCCAGCATTTCAGCATGGGATCGCGAGAATTTTGCCTACTAACTTCGATGATGATGGCATTCAATGGTGATTTGGACTGAGTGGCCACTTTTGTGTAGCCTTGTGGCTCAGTGGGAGGATTTCCGCCATCTGAGCTGTAGGTTGCGGGTTCGATTCCCACCGAAGTCAAACATGGATATTTGTTCTATGTCTGGGTGTTTCTACTCTATGTATGATATACAAAAAAAATAAAAATAAGAATGCTATCAGTTATCTGGTTGCCATAGTACAAGCTTTCTTTGTTTGGGGCTAGATGGCACTGTGTGTGAAAAAACGTCCACAAATATTAATTTATAAGAAAAGCAGTTTACAATTGTGTTTGTCGTGTGGACTGAATGGTCAGCCCTAGTGTCGCCAGTTACAGGCCGCCGGAAGGCCTTCGACATGAATGTACCTATTGTTATCCTAGGACAAACAACAACCAACCTGATACAAAAATTCAATGATGTCATCACACGGTAGCGATAAATGCCCGTGGGTTTGCCATGAGCGCTAAACGATGGCATCATAATTTAGAGCGCATGTGATTATTTGTGACATATTAAGAACTTCTGGCTCGTCGTGACGATTGATGGAATGTAGCGAATAAAATAAGCGAAGATATTCGTCCGTTTTGATAAATATCCCTTTCAGAGCTTATCCATTATTCGAGACGGTGCGGGGAGATAAATGTTCAGCCTGCCGAGTGCCTGCAGACTGAACATTTTTGGCGCGGTATTTTCTTGTTAAGCGTCCTTTGTAGATTTAACTTACAAGTAACAACAGATACTTATGTCTGTTGTTATTAGATAATTATAAAGTACTCGATTATTATTTCTAATTATATCCATCATTCATAATATCATAGAGAAATAATCTAATATTACCATATTAATAATACTAATATTATATTTATTATAATTTGTTACCACAAAAAAAAAAAAAAAATGTTCGTTTTCAATATCATTAAATGAAACCCACTAGCACCTGACACACAGTCCTAGAGTAGTTCGGGAGCCTATGGATCAACACTCATTGTAAAAACTGAATTAATGTCAAAATAAATGATTTTTGTTTGTTTGTTTAATGTTTTTTTCCACACCTACATTTACGAGACAAGCAAGTAGCTAGGCTTGCTCAACTATTTGTTACCACCCTCAATTTAGAGGATCAACATTATCTCTATTAAGATAGTAGACATATTGCTAACAGTAGTAGTAGACATATGCTCGAAATTGTCTACTCATACAATACTAATGAAGACTTTTATGACAGTTTTGAGTTATTGGGTGTGTAAAACCTTGCGCTACACTGCACTGAGATGATCATCGACACCTTAGTTAGATGCTTACCCCCGAATACTGAATCGCTTGTTAACTTTGACAATAGATTAATACTAATACTGCCTTTGTCTGGCACTAAGCAAATGACAAAGGCAGCAACAGACATCTGTCGTCAAAGTTAACAAAAGTTTCAGTATTCGGGGTTAGTTATTTATGTACATGCCTATATTCTAAAGAAACTATATTTATTCATTATTTATATATTTTATACAAACTAGAAAACACATTAAAATATCTAACAAATGGCATGTACCTACAACTAAATTAAAATAATCACGAAGATCAATGCCGTTAGGACATGGTCTTAAAATGCTGGCGCCGCCGTTGCCTTGCTGTATGGCGAATGGCGATCCTGATCCTTGGGACAAGATAAAGGTAAACTATATTCTTGTAGTCTTCAATGCTTGATTTCTTCGCTACCATAGACTAACAGACCAGCACCTTATTATGTACGTTCGTGATTTTGATTGTGATATCATTTCATCTCAATCGTATTGGACTTGTACCATGCGCGCTCCCACTCGTGCACGATCACTATCAAAATTGGGAACATTCATAATAAAGGGGCTGGTCAGGTCAAACAGCCACGCCTTCCTTTTCCCACTACCTATAGGCCTCTTTTATCATCAGCCTTGGACCCATTATCTTATGGTCCTTTGGTCCCGTGGTACTCGGATCCGCGATAGCGCCAATATTGTCGACTCATCTCCCAAACTGGACAAAACATGTCAAAAAAACTTTTTCCGTCTATAAAATGTTAATCATGCGAGTAAGGACCGAATCCTAACTAAAGTTACAAAATAAATATTCGAATAATTTGTTTTTAAAATCATGTGGTGGCAGGCCATACCACTCGAGGAACCGATAACCGGTGGGAAAGAAAGGTTCTTGAGTGGCGACCACGAACCGGAAGACGCGGCGTAGGTAGGCCTCCCACTAGGTGGACCGACGACATTGTGAAAGTCGCGGGCAACCGGTGGATGCAAGTGGCCGTTGTCGGTCGGTGTGGCGCTCTAAGGGGGAGGCCTATGTTCAGCAGTGGACGTCTTATGGCTGATGATAATGATGACGATGATGATGATGATGAAAATCATTGTTATTTTAGCAAAGATTCGTGAGCCACAAGTAGGTATTTACTGCAAACAAAGTAAGCGAGGTTGACAAATATATACAACCGCTACAAAATCGTTTATCCTCCAAATGACCTAAGTTCAATTTGTAGGACGTATGTTAAGCCCCTACGACCAAATACTTCGCTTCCAAACGATTTAATTCGATTCGATGCTACGAGTACACTTTATCTATGTACGAGTATAATCGATTATACATATTGTGGACGGTATGAAATCTCTCGCGTTGTTTTAACTGTCACTCGATCCAAAGGCAAATAATAAATAATAAATAAATAAATATCTGGGACATTTTTGCACACACGGTCATCTGACCCCAAACTAAGCAAAGCTTGTAATATGGCTGCCAGAAACTGATATACGTACATAGATATTTTTAAATACATACTTATATAGATATTAACACCCAGACATAGAACAAACACAAATATTCATCACATGAATGTTTGTCCTAGATGGGAATCGAACCCACGCCCCCAAACACAGAAGGTAGGTTCACTACCAACTGAGCCACCGGGGCAGCCAAATCGATCACTTGTTTTGTTTCAACATCGAGTTCGAGTGCTTACACTACGCACTTGGGTAAAGATTACATTGTTTGTGAAGTAGGTAAAGTGGTATTTTCTATTAGAATCGATTTGTCGCTCACTTCAACCGTTTCTACGAGTCAGCCCTTTGATTCGCTGAAAAGTACTTGATTATGCACCTAGGGGATAAACCAGTTTCTCATGGACGATATATATATATATACTACTTTAGATAGCATTTAAATTTTTGACTAGCGGAAGCTAACTCTAATCCTCTTCATCCCCTTACGTTAGCTTCGTAATTCCTATATATATATATATATATATATATAAATTATATTATATTTAGCCCCGTAAATATATATATACTAAAAGCTAACGTAAGGGGGGGATAAAGATAGCTGTGCACTTCTGTGCGCAGATGACGAGGATTAGAGTTAGCTTCCGCTAGTCAAAAATGTAAATGCTATCTAAAGTAGGAAATCAAACAAAATTCTGTACTAAAGCGATCCTAAAACATTTACTAATTAAAATAAATAAAATAATGTTGGTGGACGTTTTTCACACAGCGCCATCTAGCCCCAAACTAAGCAAGAAGTACTATGGGAACCAGATAACTGATAAAAAAATTAAATACTTTTTTTTTTTTTACAAACAAAGAATACATAGAAACACCCAGACAAAGAACAAACATCCATGTTCATCACACAAATGTTTGTCCTGGATGGGAATCGAACCCACAACCTGTAAATGAGAAGGCGGAAATCCACCCACTGAGCCACAAGGCTAGTCAATTCACTGTTTACAGTTATTTTATTGAGAAAGTTCCGTGTTCGAGTCATCGTATTTTACAATATCAGATAATAGAAAAGGAAATAAAAAGCATATACTTAAGTATTTAATCTGACAATCGAATTGAAAACCTCCTCCTTTAATTGAAGTGTGGTGGTTTGAGAAACATGATTTATGAACTAACTGATAATAATATTAAGGATTTTAGAAGAAAAAAACCTATTAAATAAAACAACGCTTCACTGCCAAAGCTATCCAACTAGGCTCCCCTGAGTCACGGATGCCAAGGAATATACACAAAGAATCGGACAGCTATCACCGAGATCCAAAAGCATTTATCATTCAAACATATCCTCGGCCAGGATTGGAATCCCGGACCTCATACTCAAACGGCAGACACGCTACCATTGAAGCATGCCTGTCGTCCAAAATCAGTAAAAGAGCGATTTTTTAAATGTAAGTAATTCTGTGAACAGAAGTCTTCAAAATCAACATCATTGTCAACTCATTCCGTTAATTATGCAGAAGGGTTCATTAAGGTAATCTATACCTAGGTAATAACATATCTAACTAGAAGTCACGCCACGCGCTAAAACATTTCTGAATCAAAACCAGTCTATCTAAAACTATCATAAACAAAAGATATCTAGTAATTAACCTGCGGCAGTGAAAAGCGCGCCAATACCAAGCTAAATATTATTCACAACGAATAGAATTAAAATACTATTACGGCATACAAAGTTGATTGAGTCGGCGAGCATGCGGCGGCCGCACGTTCTCTCGCTCCTGTAATTTGATTTGGAGAGGAGCGGGGCGGAGAGGGAATGGATCGATAAAGCGAGGGGGCGCCGGGGTGGTGAGGGGCCCGGGGGGAGCTCCACCAGGCGCGAGTTGTTATGGCAACCGTGTCTACCCTGCAGCTCCAGATTTTGCCGGTTGTCCCGGCAAATAAAACAAAGGCCAAGATATCATTTTTCAAGTGCAATGGTATTTCGGATAAAAGTTTGAATCTTGTGCTGTCAAAATGAGGATTTAAATTCTTAAAACTAGTTTACATAATTATGAAATGAAAAATTACAATACATATTTATTATATATAAATAATAACATCAATAATTAATTATATTGCCAGGATTAGGATCATTTGATACTTGAAAATGTGAATAGACATTAGGCTGTTAGAAAATGAAAGATTTTTATTAATGTTTTTAATGGATGTTGTGTATCAGGCTGATAAATCTAGAGATGACAAAAAAAAAACGTTGCCATGCAAAAAGAAAGAAAAAAGAAGCGCTCCAAAAACGAAAATAAATGATAACGGCCCTTATTTTAATGGAATTTTTATTCTAGTGTAAGAGTTCAACGAATCAGGTGAAAAACCTTTGAAAGAAATGATTCAAAAGCATGTCATTGATGTCATCATCATCATCAGCCAGAAGACGTTCACTGCTGAACTAAGGCCGCTCTTAGAGCGCCACACCGACCGACAAATTGCCACATGCATCCACCGGTTGCCCGCGACTTTTAGTGTCGTCGGTCCACCTAGTGGGAGGCCTGCCTACGCTGCGTCTTTGTTCGCGGCCGCCACGCAAGAACCTTTCTCCCGCATCGGTTATCAGTTCATCGAGTGATGTGGCCTGCCCATTGTCACTTCAGCTTGCAAACTCTTAAAGCTATATCGGTGACTTTGGTTCTTCGGTATTTAGTCACTTATAAACCCGAACAGACAACATCATATAAGAAAATAGCGCTCCCAAAATAAAATATGATAATAAAATACGGCCTTAACTTTGTTGGAATAATACTAGTGTAATGCCATCAAGGAATTCTATGTGATAAAGCATTGGGGGAAATGATTCAGCAGTCGACTTACACACACGAGATAAAATATGATAATAGAGCTCCGAAAACAAAAGTTTAAGATAATGGACCTCACTATTTTTGGAATAGCTAGAGCTATCTCATTATCTAGAAGTAAGTAAGAAACCCTAAGTGACAATTCTTTGAGAAAATTCAGTGACATGACATGTAGTCATGTAGTGGGTATACCACTAACACACAATTAACAGAAATATATTATAATGGAGCTCCCAACAGAAAAGTATAAGGTTACGAACACTGGTATATCAAGTCTAGGCGTTTATGGAAGCATACGTGAAAAATCATTGTGAGAAACGATTTAGCAGCATGTAGTCACGTAGTAAACCACTAACGCACAATAGACAGAAAGACAATGCACATAAATTGCCCCCGGCCGCAATTAACACGACGCTAATGCGCTGCGTGGCAGAGCCGGCAACGCGGCTGTTTCAATTAGCCTGATTAATTATAACTTTAGATGTTTTGGGGGAATTAAGATTATAACGGTAGGTAAAAGACTTTACTTGTAAATTATATTTCATGTCAAACTACAACCAGTTAATAAAACACAAAAACTTGTCTAAAAATATTCTTGGACATTTCTCGAAACATGCTCCGCAAAAGCAAGAACAGAGTCAACTAAGTGATCTAGATAAAGTCAACTGCGATACACGCAATTATATACAAATACAAACCAGCAAGCGCCAACAAAAGCATACACTAAAATGTCACGCCTCGCGAGCCATAATGGCGTGTCGGGACTAGTCGGGAAAAGCGAGCGCTACAGGCTTCCAGCTCTGCGGCAATTCAATAGGCTCATTTAAATTGCCTAGACCAGGTCCAGGAGATAAGCAGACATGAAAGGGCGGGCGATGATGCTAATACAGTGCGCTTATCCTGGCCCGCGGCACCTTGCGTCGGTCGTCCAGCCAAACTGGTTCCGGACTCGACCTTCGTTGTCTCAGTGACTCGCTCGCGGTCATGCTCCCCTGGTCGCTCGATCGCCACGCTCGATTGATTTTATTGTAATTTTCATCGGAAATCTATCGATAGTTTTTTTTTATCGTTTTGGCATGATGAATATCATTTGCAGTAAATCTTCTTCACCATAAGAGAATATGATAGCCAATTTAACTGATGAATATTTAAAGACTGCTAATGGCGAGTGATTGTGAGAATGCGACCCGATACTGCCAAAAGAAAATATAATAGTAATCTAACTAAATCACTTTTCCACCAGGAACAATTTTAAATACTAATTAGTTAGGCGGGTTATTTAACTAAAATGTGTATATATTTTATTTAGTTATAAGTTGTCTAATATATGTTTTGTTAAAATATTCCAGAAAGAAATCCTTAAACCACTCTTTGGGTTTGCTTATGTAAATAATGAATTACAAAAGTTGGAACTTTCTATTTCAGAATGATGTAAATAAACTTGAGCAAGCTTTAAACCGGTGTAATATCTGTATCTTTGTTTGTTCTCCTGTCTTGGACTTCTAAGTGGATGACTCTGGGGACGCGCTTTGAAAACAAAATAAGCATTTTGAATAAACAATAAGCATCGTACACTTAAAAAAATTATATATATTTTTATTTGAACCGAACTTAAACGGCAATCAATTTGAATTCACGATAAGCAGGCTAGTTATCTGTGTGATCTGCGGCCGAGCCCTTGTTCGGTTGTCGGGTTTAAAATTATATGACACCACTTACTAGTGTAGTTCTGTCCTCCAATGTCTACTATCTGCTTATTTACGAGTTCGGTCACTGGCATATTTGCAATCGGTTACGACAAGAGGTCAATGCAAATTCCTCCACCATCAGTTCACAAAATGGTTAATAGCTTGGTGGAGCGGGTATCATGCGGGGTGACTATTAAAAGCGTATAATATCAACGTTCCTAGTTATTAAACTTTCGAACAAGGAAATGGTATGCCAATTTATGGCACGGTAATGAAAGAGGCGTCTCTCTATAAATGTTGGGATTATTCGTAAATCGCGCCGTGTAATCGCGTGAAGACTGTAATTGGCCTTAATTGCCCTTAATCAAGCGAAATGGCGTGCCGCGGACCGATGTCGGTTCTATGATCATTTGTTCAGTTATTTGCGATCGGTAATTGGTCGGATTATTTTATTCAATTGCTCGTGAATCCGATGATAAATACTTAGTTAAATGTCTGTGCTTCTGTACTTTCCTGAATCATATCGCGCCTGGGAACCTTTCTAACTGTCAACCTGTCTTGACTTGATAAAAACAAAACACCGTTTGTTAGTTTCTGTTTCGCAACCTCGTACGTAACAAACAATACCTTCTCTTACTAAGAAAGATGTCAAACTGCCGAATATTTATCTGTGAGCACGAAACGGCGCAGATAGGTGCGGCGGATGGCGGGGTTTGTGGAAATGAACACACGCGAAGGTAATTGCTCGTTGCGTCATATTCGTGGTAATGTCGCCAAGAAATTTCTCTTGGGAAATGGGAAAACAAACGAGAGAGCTGTTATCTACGCATTACGGCCGCTCTGTGATTTACGAGCGGCTACCCACTTCACACTCCATACTCTACAGTCTATACCACATGCGACTATAATATATCGGTTCCACGGAGACAACTCGAATGGGTAACAGATGCGAATGGAGCGTTATGCATGCCGTTTGAGACTTTGCACAAATGATTTCAAACATAAAACAATACTATATGATGGATCCGCGGATATTGCTGACATCGTCACACAACACAACGCCTCTCCGTACATTACACGCTCCAAACTAGACATCGCGTCGCACGCTCGCTGACACAAACAACGGAAACCTTTCAATGGTTGCAAAACCAATTTGCCTCGATTAAATATTTACCATTCGTTGAGGTATCCGCCTCGGAATAACTGCGGTGGAAATGTTAATGCTCAAACGGGTGCGTCAAACTTGCAATTACTTTGGAAACGATAGAATAAGAAAAAAAGACCGTTCTGAGAACATTCATTGTGAACTCCGCAGGTAGAATCGTCGAAGGAACAAACAAAAAATGCTCAAGATTCCACGCAATTCCTATCTGACTCATTAAAGTTTTTAAACACGAAGGCGATGATATAAAACACGTAGGCAGTCCGATCATAGACGTTCGCAATAACATTAAAAAAATATGAGATCGGCCAAATTGAAATGTCGTAATGCTCGTCAGTATTGCAGGCACAGCTGCGCGAGCGGTTTAATAAGTCATGTCTAATAAAGTCGCTGGCACAGACGTCTCATTGAAAATTTGAAATTAGCCGTGGGCCGTGATAAAATGGGCTCCATTACATTAGCATAGCGTTTAGCCGAGCGGGATGTCTTGCAGCGGCGTGCCGCCGGGCCGAGTGCGGTGCGCCGCAAGCTCACGGCAAATTGCTTGTGGGCAGCGCGCCATGATCCCGCGCGACCCTTTCCGATAAAATATTACCTCCAGCATCCAGCGCGCAACATCGCTCGCCTACCTACCTTGCGCACAAAAAGATTATAAACGTACAAAGCGATCCAAGAACAAAAAACAATTGAGGCGAAACAAAAACAATCGTCTTTGAATTGAAATTAAAATTAATCCATCCGGAAAACAGAAAGGATATTTATGAAAATCCAACAAAAGGGACAAAGGAAAAAAAACGAAAAGGAATATAGTCGAGTTCAAAAAAGTAAAAAGAAGTACGGGTAGCGTGTTGCCGGTTGTGCGAATGGGTAGGGGCGGCGCAGCGACCGCTCGTCCGATGTGAGTTCATGTGAGCGAGCGAGTAGTACCAGGCACGCATAATGTGGCAGAAAGTTCAATTAAAATGCGCTCGATATAATCAAATGTTATTTTCAAAGAGCGCTGCAACAGATGATCTGGCATATGCTTACGTTTTACAGGAATGGTTGAATGCATGGCGCGGTGCTGTGAGCGCTAGCTAGCATTGTAATCACACACCGTTAATGTTAATGCAAGGCTGGCAGCTTTTCACAAAAAATAAATAAAATAAATGACTCAGCTTTATGTACTTCGACGATATTATCATCGAATCTAGAGACCGTTATACAGTGCCCAGTGATCAGTGATCAGTGCACACACTGATCGAATTCAAAGATAACAATGAGCCGTAAAAAGCGCGAATAGCGGTGGTTATGTTCAAAGGTTCACAGATAGAATCATTTACAAACAACTCGTTATAAAACTATCGAACGCGTTTGTTTGAAGAAGGCTTCGCCTTCGGGCGATCGCGATTCTATTCTAACATTCGAGCCACAAAGAGCGAAATAAGTGTGGTGTACAATAACCGTCGCCATGAAATGAAAAGGGGAGGCTGAGGTTCGTGCACGAAGCTAGTGTTTCGCAGACCTCCCGCCTAGGCTCCCGTGGCGCTGGAATCGCCGAAAAAAAAGTACATATTGGAAACGAAGCGTGCTTTGAGCCATTTTGAAAGCGCGCCACTAACGAGAGCCAATGTTTTAAGCTTCCTTCCACTCTATTCCAAATTCAAACTCTTGTACTGAGAATCACGATGTTATCGAATCAATTGCTTCATTGACCTGAGTACCGCTTAATTACCCCAACCTACACTTTCTACTAATAGGTTGCTCGTAACGTAATTTATAGCATCAATTGCCACTTCAGTTGCTACACATAGAGCTAATTATTTTTATGAGTATTTTTTAAATATTACGTCGAAATCCGTTGAATTACAAGAAACAAAGGCAGTTCTCACCTTTCTTTGTTTGGTAACTTGCTTTTTGCTTCTTCATATAGAAAACTATAATCATAACATTATAAGCACGGTTTTAAATTTACATTCAATCTTAGCTCCATAAACTTAATTGGATTTTGTCTGAAATATTTTAACTCAGCTAAATTTAATATCTGATACTGCGAGACGAATCCAAAAATAGACAACTAATCTAAAATGTTGAGTGGTACCATTATATTTTCTGATCAAAAGTCATATCCTCCTGAGGAAAAGGTTAGTTCGCTCATTTGATCGACACTTCAAATAGTTTGGTACGTAGGGGCACTCTACATAGTAGCTATTATTTAATCTGTGCCAATACCGGTTCTCGGCACGCAATATTCGTAACCATTGTTTTCAGAACAATTTGTCATTTTATAGATTGTTTGCTCGTAAATGTCATTCGGATGGTTATTAAATTAGGTAGGTAACAGTACTAACTACTTAGGGTGTCTACACATGGCTTGACCTGACATCGTGTGAAAGAGATGGCTATATATAAGTTTCTGGGGGAGCGAAAGGGAGAAGCTATAACCTTAATAGTTTGTTTCTTTTGCTCCCGTGAAATTCAAATCTAGCTGTCCCTTTCACACGGTGTCAGGTCAGGCCATGTAGCGAGGCCTTTATTCTTATTCGAGATGGGGCGATAAGTCCTGCACTGACGTCCTGCATGGGGTGTATTGTGCATTTCCATTTATCCCTGTCAGCGTCTACCCGAGCCAACCCAGCTCCTTGAAATAACGGAGCGAGGCTCTGGCCGCTAGCATAGCTGCTCCAGTGCTGTAGATGGCAGTGTCGATGAAAAGAATAACTCAACTTGTGTTGTCTAACTACTAGTGTTGCGAATCCCTAACATACCTCACTATCGAAAAAACTTTCGTAGGTATTAAGTTGCAAAAGATATGAAACTAGTTTGCCCGCACGGCTTCGGTCGCCGAGGCTACAGCAAATGAAACACTCTATTTCACTCTATTTACTTACAAAACGGAATATTTTAATAACATTAATTTACTAGCTTGTCCCATGATTTCGCTTGAAATGGGAGTTTCGACACCCCATTTCAACTCTTCAGCGATTGATTTTCAAAAAATCCTGAGACATTCCTGTCTTAACTTTTTAGGCTTAGTATTCAGATCGAATTTCATTGGCTTAGCATTAAATAAGATTTTATTTCCATACAAACTTTGGGGGTCCATTTTACCCCTTTAGATGTGGAATTTCGCAAAATCTGTTCTTATTTTTCACCTAGAGTCCTAGACCATTTCAGGAGTAATAGAGTTAAATTTCACGTCTCTATCATAAACGGTTTGGTTTGTGCGTTGATTCCTAGAAAAGCGCTTGTTCTTTTATATCCTGATACTACTTAGTTGTTACCGGCGACTTCGTTCGCGTGGACATAAGAAAGATGAAACAGCGTATATCGAAATATAGAGAATCGAGCTTACAGGGCCCTAATTCTCTATCGCACATGAGTTAACTTGCCAATAACGCGTGACGTCATAACAAGCTCTAAACTTAAGCGCGGCTCCTAATCCTGAAGAATCGCGCGTTTAAGAAACTTAGAGAATACCGTTTCATGCGACTAACACGGAGTGAACTTAACATGGCGCGTAACAAGCTAGTTATGGTAATAGAGAATAAAGGCCCCGGTACTGTTGATGACGTCACTAGTGGTTAAAATGCTATGTGGAGGAGCAAAGCGTAATCTAACTACTAACTTACTAACTCTAACGTACATAGTATATACATAAGACAATGTTCACAATGAGGGTTACACTTTGCCTACAAACTGTATGCAGTTTAACAGAATCAGAAAAAATGCACTGAACAACGAAATGAAAACTAAAGGATTAACATCTTCCAAAAACGGCAACAAAATGCAATGCTAACTTAAGCGAGAAGCAACACTTCTCATCACTCACAGTCGCGCTTTTGGAAAATGAATCGTAACAATGTAGCATTATGATTGGTTTCTCAGAATGGACGTTTATTTAAAAATTGTTGCAACAGTAAAAATGCTATTTCCAGTTAATTATCATCGGCAGCTTATTCAGCCCACTGCAGAGCATAAACCTCATTTCTCTTTCGCCAATCTCATCCAGCAGGCCTAGCATGCTCACCGCGACAAAGTCTTTAATTATGCAAGAACAGGACACGGCTACGATTATGTATACGATTGTCTCATTTTACACGACATGAAGAGTAGAGAAGATTTTGTCGCGGTGCGCATGCTAGCTGCTGATGTTGATGTTGTTGTTATTGTTGATGTTGCAGACGTTGTTGTCCGTTACAGACTTAAACGGGAACAAACACACTTACGCACAAACTTTCGCATTTATAATATTAGTGTGATTAGGAACGCACAAACATACCGTATACACACCAAAAACATCACCCACAGTCGGGTCAAAAGGATTATATTGTTATTTTTTTTATCACTATAGTAAACGCCTTATCAACTGAATCGTCGAGCAATAATACCATAAGAAGTGCCTGCGAGATAGGCAGAGACACCACTCCGTAAGACCTGTGAGTGCGAGCGAGATAGACAGATTTAATGATTTAGGACCCAACGACTAAGATGATAATGCGTTTACTATAGTTCAGTTAACTGAGTTAGTAAAATAGATAGTAAACTTCAAGGAGCTGAAGACGCACCGAAGTAGCACGTAAATAACTTCACCGAACGTTTTTTTTTTCTCTTTCCTCCTGAGAGGATTTTGGCGTCGCACGTCTTATGCATTTGCCAGTGTCAAGTATACTTATATATTTTCAAGTTTTGTTAAATAATATCAAACAAGTCATAGTCACAGTCAAAGTCGAGCAAAGCAAGTCATGGTCAAGTCCTAGTCATGCCCCAGTAAAGTGGTGAAAACTTTACTAGAGCCTTCTATGGAGTTTTGGAAACAACACGAAAATTCACGTTTCACGACGTTAAGCCATTCACCAACACTCGTGCATGTTCACGAACACTTAACGGGTAAAAATTCACAGTTTTTACACATTAACACTCGAAATAACACAAGTAATGGAAAATAATAAAATGACACGACATGATTTCTTCACGTTCCCGCCAAAACTCCTCACCGAACGTTTTTGCGACATGAAATGCTACTTCATAAAAAGAAATGTGAAAACGGCGCTTCCCAAACTTGCGCAGTTGTCCGGCCAACTCTGCAGACGCCCTTACAACATTTTTACCGTTTTCCGTTCTTACCCTTGCTTCCCCATCGAGTAGGGTGGGAAACCGGTGTGAACATGGCACTAGACTTTGGAAAACCTAATTTTTCGTTGTGTTTTTCGAAAGTGTTCGGTTTTGTAGTGGTAGGGCTCTCTTGCAGAGTCCGCCTGGGGAAGCACCACACTTTTGCCAGTTATTCAACCGCCAAGCAGTAGTGTGCAAGCATTACTGTGTTCCGGATTGAAGGGCAATGTTTCCAGCGTAATTACTGGGCATAAAGAGATCTAATATCTCAGGGTGACGAGACAGTGCATTGCCACGCATAGTTTTGAACTGTTATGGGGAAGCGTGACGAAAGATTAACATAAAAAAAAAAAGTAGTGGATAGTAGTAGAAATATTTTCGTTAGTAGTTATTCCAATTTATTTTTTTCTCAATACCGAGAATCGAACTGGGTGCCGTTAGATGGGAAGCGCACATGCTACCTTCCGGCCACAGTCGCTGAATATATGTATAGACCCGGGGCTATATTCCGCCCGAATGAGTATTTTCATGCGAACTTGCCAACTATCGAACTATCAATAGAAAATCGTTATCTGTGGAAAAGAAATGATACATATCACGCTAATATTATAAATGCAACAGTTGTGTGCAAGTATGTAAGTGTGTTTGTTCCCGTTCAACTCTACAACTGCTGAACGGTTTTGTATGAAATTTGGTATGGAGCTACATAGCTTATTCCATGGTAACTCATAGGCTACTTTTATCCCGGAACATATTCGGTTTCTGTAGAATAGCGGGTGAAACCGCGGGGCGCAGTTTGTACAGATATATTTTAGTAGATAACCTAGGTACACCAAAATAATTTTGAGAATTTTTGGCAATTAATTCAATAGTTATAAAATAGGCAATGTTTGAGAAGTATCGCCGGCTAAATATTGTTTGACAGACGTGTCACTGCCTACAAAATATGTTCGTGTTTCTGCTAGACATTGCGAAAATTACCTGTTAACTAAAACGTAAGTGAAAACTAAAAATGTTTTGTAAAAAAATTCGTACCCAACCCAGCATTCGAATGATTCAAAAATCACTGACATTCGATTTCATCGGTGATTGTTTTGGAATGCGAAAAGAATATCAATCGAAGGAATTCAAAAATCGAGCCCCTGGCATTTGGGAGACAAGGGCGAGGGGTTAGTGCGAGAAAAGGAAAGATATGTTAAGAATGTTGAGATAATATTATTGTAACGTACTCTGGAGAGGTCAAAAGCTTTGATTACATGACTGTCCATTATATCTCGAATGGTAGGCGAGGTGACGTGTTTACTTATCAACTCAAAGGACAATTCAGCTCGAAAGCGGTAGGCTTTCGAGCCCTTCGAGGGTCGTCATTTCTTTTGTGGAATGTCGATTTAATGGCGTAAGGATTTCAAGCCTGCGTGCGCCACTAAACTTGTAAATTGATTTTCTAATGGCCCCAGATAGTCTACACGTCTTTCTTGGCCTTATGGGCTATAAGTATAGTGCACATTTGCAAATTTTTACCAGACATCTTTTAGACAGATTGTGAATTGTCAAAAACTGTTTGTCTATCACACTGACCACGTCTGAAGCAGAGCTACGCCTAAGACCTTACTGCGTACATATCACATCACACTTTTATATGAGAAAGTTTGTGTTAGTGTGTAAGTATGTGTCTTTGTTCCCATTCAACTCTGGGCCCCTATTCGGAGAAATGACATTTTATCTCGGTCACTCTCACTCCCATTAAATTCCAAATTAGAGAGACAGCGACCGAGATAATCTCGAGCGCACAAGAATAGGGTCCCTGTAACGGCTGAACGTATTTGGATGAAATTTTGTATGGAGATAGCTTACACCCTGGAATAACACATATCCCGGAAAAATATTCGGTTTCTGTAGAATAGCGAGTGTAGTTGTATTCCAAAATAACGCATTTTTATTTTTTTGCGATCTCTGCCGCCAAATTTAAATCTATGAATACCAAAGTTTCTTTAACATTATTGTTTTTTAACCTAACACAGTTTTTTGGAAATTTCCGTTGATTTCATATCTCCTTTAGTGTGACCGCGACAACGAGACAACTGTGGCCAACTACCGCGGACGCAACTGTTAAAACGGTCAAAGATCATCAAACAGATGTATCTTCACAAAACCCACAGCATGTTACGTGGAGGTTATAATGCCTATTCCCAGTGTAATCCAGATGCCGATTGTTGGCTCTCGAGGCCGCCTTATCGGCTGCCCGGCTAAATGGGAGGGCAAACAGTCGGTCGGACAATGTTGACACGGCGTGTTTCTACCGCTTTATAAATATTTCGAGCAGTGCGTCGTGCCATTATCCCATTAGGGAAGGGCATTACTCACTCAGAATGTGAAGCTATTAGCCGATGTTCGCCGAGACGTCGGCACGTACACGGTTAGCGTTGTAGCTGCCTAGCTGCAATAAAGATAGCTAGCTATCTAGATATAGCCTCAACCGCTTTTACTTAGAATAAAGCTGTGGAATTTTGACGTTTTTAGATTTTTTAGAGCTTTGACAATAGACAATTTTTTATTTATGGAAAAAAACAAATTACACAAATTACAAACTACATACACTACACTATTACATTACTACTACTATTACATTACTATTGTGTACAAATTTTTTGATAGTTGTTTTGGCTAGGTAGGTAAGTATTTATATATTACATTTATTTATTATTTATTTATTATTTATATATTTTATTATTGTATTTATTGTATTTTTTTTTGTAGTTTTTTATATTGCGAATTCGTCGGTAACTGCGAGCTGAGTATTAGTGTAATTCACAAAGATAGATCTTTGTTCTAAGTAGGGTGTGGGCATTTGTGTAGGTATATAATAGGTATTCGCTGAAAATTTTGAAGTTTGTAAGTGTCTCGTAAAAAAACATGTGAAACGGTAAAAATTACATGGATACTTATCTAAGTAATTTATACTTAATAGATGTTGAAGTAAATTTATTAATTTATAGTGTTTTTCATAAAAGAAGTCCAAAGGCAAACAGCGGAACTAATCCAAAACCTTTTACGCGACCTTTCCGTCGGGCGATGACAGCGCCGCGTCTGGGGGACTTCTTATTTGAAAAGCACTTCTACTTGCCTTTTTGATTGCCTACATTACTGTCCACTGCTGGACATAGGCCTCTCCCAAGGTACGCAACTAAGCCCGATCTTCGGCTTCCACCGACTGCCAGCTGTCCTACGTAGGTATATCGTCATCCATCGCGTTTCAGGGAGTTCTACGCAACGTTTGCTGATTCGTGGTATCCACTTTGGAACACGTCTCTCCCAGGGTTTTCGGTTCTACGAGAGATATGGCCGGCAGTGTCGTAGAACCGAAAACAGTGGCAGTAGCCGCTTCAGCTTGCTAACACGCTGAGCTATTTCGGTGATTATGGTTTTCTGGCGAATTACTTCGTTCCGGATACGATCCCACAGAGAAACGCCAAGCATAGCTCTTTCCATAGCTCGCCGAGGGATTTTAAACTTGTGGACCGCACTAACTATGAGTGTCAACGTTTCGGCACCGTAAGTCATAACAGCTAGAACACACCTTACTCCCCTTACCGCAAAAGATATATAGATATAGGTACCTAGAGATATAGTAATACATTGTGAGAAGAAGAGAGCTACTTAACAGATAGACATCTATCATAGTATCTATCATTTTTCTTTCGCTCACGAGCTACTCTAGACACTGTAATGACGCGTTTTCCAAAAAAAAAAAAAGTTCTAAAATACTTACTAGATGGCGTAATAGACCTATCGTTTTACCTGTCATTGTCATTTCTGTCGAAATATTTTATGTTTATTTTTTAAATCGTAAATTTTTGCTCCACACGTTGTGTATTTAGCCAGTGTCAACTATTGTAATATTTCAAATGAAGTCAAATACATAGTTACGTCACTTTAAATTGTCTAAATACACATGTGGAGCCAAAAAACATGAGAAAAAAAAGGCACACGTACATTTTTTTTGTCTTTCATGTCTTGACAGTGACAGAAAACCTCAAGGTACATCTAACGCCATCTATTGGGTACTTTTATTACCAGGATTTCTTTTTTTTTTCAAAACGCCTCATTGTCTAGTGCCGTGTAGGACTGCTGGCTGGCTGCAAGCAAGTACTATAGCGGCCTTTTTGCTAGTGGCAACATCGTCTAGCAAAAAGGCCGCTATAGAATCTGGTATGTATTGACCTTAACGCGTCGACAAATGATAGAGATATTGTTTTTTTAATAGAATAGTACAGGCAGGTGTCGATGTAATTATGTACTTAGGTACGACCATGAGGAGGCGATCAATAGGTACTTATACATATTAAGTAATGTGTAACTTAGCGTATTAACCTACGCAAATAACGATAAACTATTTTCTTTTTCTATTAAAACTATAGGCACAATAGAGCCTTGATGGAAGCTAAAATTCCTTTGTTCTCATTAAGTACTCGTTTGTAGGCAAAAAAGCCACAGAACGACATCTGTCCGTTCTGTACCATTCCAGGTTAGTCTGTGACCGCAGCGCAGCAGCCGCGCCGGCCGACCAAGTGAGCAGTTTACAGGATAACTAAACTAAAACTACATAAATTAACATGCCAGTACTCACCTTTAGTTCCACCGGCCGGCGTCCACCGCCAACCAACAATCCAGTCTCTCAACAAGATCGATAACCACCAGCTCTCAACACCGTAAAACCAAAGCAAATTGCTTTTAATCACCATTCAACACATACAACGGCCAACTCGTTTCACAACAGCATTTGCATCACATAAACAAGTGCATCACACTCCACATTTACTGTCAGTATCCTTGCAATATCGCAGCTCAATCCAATAACGCTGTTTTGCTGTATAAACAATATACACTAGTGATTTGAGTTGGTTGAACACAGGATAATCGTGATAACGTGAACTAATGCACGTCAGCGCCGCGTCGAGTCGGCGGACGACCGCGGAACTCGATTGAAGTTGGAGCGAACCACGCTACGTGTCCCCCCGTACGCGAGGTGTGCGAGCGAGCGAGATGCCTATAACGCAAGCTTTTGGGTAAGACAGAGAAGGCGAAGCTTTTATGGGGCGGCATAAAAATATGAGAAGGGCGTGTGTACACTAGAGAACAGTTCGAGTTTGCTCGGCTTCACCGCAAACCGCAGCTATCTGGGATTGATCCAGAGTGAATAGATAAATGAAGTTTGTGGCGGCTACGGCACAGTCGCCCATTCATTACAATAATTATCCGATAATTAGCGCCGACTGAGGTCGTTGGCGTTGCGTTGCTTAGCTTCTCTGCGATGGCATGTTATTTACTGCGTCTGCTTCCGGCGTCAGAAAATATCTTTATCGACACAAAGGTTTTCCATGGCCATTGAATAACTCATCAATCATACCTGCATATATAATTACAATCAGGCTAAAATTCATAGCCCCAAATTACCAACAGTAGTATATAGGTAGGTAAAGCAAATATATGGTAATGAATATGATAAATGTATACCACAGATCTTTTATCTGTGATCTATACAATGGTGACTTTGAGAGAAGGCAACTTGGCTTGGATGCACAGATATGATACTCAAACAGTCAAACAGGTACTTATCCTGTAACACTGTTAATATATTTTTAATATTTTCTCTGAAAATTCCTCGTTTCTCTTGTTTTGGCACGATTGACAGTTCTATTGCAGTGAAATATCGCTCACATTTTAGGGTTCCTTACCAAAATGCTAAAAAGTAACCCTTATGGTGACTTCGGTGTTCTGTATGAAAGAAAGGAATTTAAAGAGTCAGAGAAAGTCGCTAACTCTTATAGTTAATTCCTTTCTTCATCGAACTGCATTTCAATTAACTATAAGAGTTAGCGACTAGAAAATTAGAATCGTAACGTCGTTATAGGTCCGATCTTCAGTAAAACTGCCGCTTTGTCATTTCAATTATATACAGGGTAACTCAAAAATTAGAAATGTAACCGTCATAAGACTGGCAACATAGATAATTTATCTGTGACTGGACAAAAGACAGCACTGCAGAAGCCACAAATAACAAAAAAGAGAAGTTGAATGATATTTATATTATCTTTGGTTGAAAGGGTCTCCACATGGTCTCTACAGTCCACACGGGCCCGTAATCTCAAAAGCCGAGATTCAAACTCATCTCGAAAAAAATGCCGGAACTTCGAGATTTCTTATTATCAACGCTATCTTTCGAGATATTCACGATGTCTAGCGTTATACATCGGGTGGTCGGAGGCAATCGAGATGAGAGACGATCGAGATTGCTCCAACGAGAGATAATTGGAGTAAATGAAAACTACGAACTATTATTTTGTTCCCATTAAATTAAAACATAGCTCTCTTTCGCCTGATATCATATCAGTATTCGTGCAGGAGTAGGATTGAGGTACATCAAACACAAAAATTATTACTCGTGTATATTTACATTTATTATTTAATTTTATAATAATAATCCTAAACATTGTTATCGTTAACTCATCCCATTTATCAAAAATCACATGCCAAAGTTATCAAGTGATTTATTACACTCGTTATTTTGTCTACCATTTTTATTTTACAATTATTCTAAACCTTACGTAGAAAATAAATAAGAACCACCTTATTCGCAAGCAGGCAAGGATAATAGAAATAGGTATATTCTTAGAAAATAATAAAATGAAAACCAAAAACTTGTTTGCACTCGGGTGCTAGTGTGCCCAGAATATCTGCACATTGGGGACTTACTACTACATTTGAAAAGTCCGGACAAACATCCGGACATTACAATCAAAAATCGAAAAAACAAGTCCATGAAAATACAGACGAATGGTAACATTTTTTTTAGAAACTGAAATATTTATTGGACAGAAATAACATTGAACGTTACAGACACGTCACTTGTTACAAAAAACAAAACCTAAGGCGCACCACACACCAAAAACACATTTGCAAAGAGAATATCATAACTACGTCTGAGACTGCTTCCATAGAGAAAAATGAAAAAGGCGACTGTATGAAACATGTACTAAAACTGAGTACCGATAGAGCTAGATCAAGCCATCGATAGAGCAAGTCAGCGATAGTCGCCATTATTTCTAGTACAAGTGTCATGCATGTTCGTCCCTTTTTTTTTACTAGACACTTGCGCCATATTTGTGTGCTTGTGAAGAAATGTGGCTTGTTGTCTATTAGCGCATTCGTATTTGAATGTAGGTATACGATAAATGTTTTGTGTGGTGTACAAAATTTGTAGTATTGTTGTGCGGAGCACCTAATTCACAATTTAAACTGTTTAATGATATTACTGCAGGTATTTTTTACGCCTTCTCGGTATTTATATTATAAAAACTGATAACCTCAGTCGTGACCTCTACAGATAAATTGGACTCACAGTTCCATTATTTAACACAGTTTTGATTTAAACGCATATTCATATATTCTAAATCAATTAATCAGATACAAAAATGGTTTTAATAAAGATTACATTTTTACGACAATAACAAATTATTATTTACTAGCTGTTACCCGCGACTTTGTTCACGTGGACCAATAAAAAAAAAGTAGCCGTCTCCTGCTGCAAAATGTCAGCTCAATCCATTCAGCCGTTTAGCCGTGATAACGCGACAAACACCTAGCCAAAGAGACAGAGTTACATTCGCATTAAATTTATAGTATTATAATAAAAATAAATAAATATAAATATCTGGGACATTTTTTGCACACACGGTCATCTGACCCCAAACTAAGCAAAGCTTGTAATATGGCTGCCAGAGACTGATATACGTACATAGATATTTTTAAATCCATACTTATGTAGATATTATCACCCAGACATAGAACAAACACAAATATGCATCACATGAATGTTCGTCCTAGATGGGAATCGAATCCATGCCCCCAAACACAGAAGGACTACAAACTGAGCCACCGTGGCAGTCAGTATTAGGATCAATGATGGGTACCCAGTACATTATGTATAGCGGCGATCTGAACTACTACAGAGAAAAACCATAAAATGTTTCAGTGATTGATAAACATTGTCTCTAGGAAGCTGGCTGCGCCCGGTCGTTTCACCCGTAATCATAGAATAATGTATAGTACCGAAAGTGCAGAAGGACATTCAAAATGAAATACAATGTTATAAATAAATATTGGTGGACATTTTTCACACAGCGCCATCTAGCCCCAAACGAAGCAAGCTTGTACTATTGGAACCAGATGACTAATAGAATAATTTTTTTCTTTTTAAATACGTAGAAACACCCAGACAAGAACAAACTTGCTGAAGTCGCAATAAAATTTACCTGTAAAATTATTGGTTTTTGTAATCAATGCGCCTCAATAGTTACGTAGATTAGACCTTATGTTGAGATTTATATTTTGTTGGTTCTATTTTCTAATATAGCTAAGATTACATAACTTTTTTTCGATAAAAAGAAAAACATTTAAAAACCCTCGATTTACACACATTTTTCGCTAGATCTCCGAACGCATATTGTTGACCGAGCGAAGCGAAGGTCTCAGAGTCTACGGGAGCAAATCGGCAGTTGTATGTATGTTTATAGGTATATTTGTCCGAGTAGTCAATCCGATCGTCATGTAATTTTGTAGGCAAGTAGTTTATTGCAATTAAATTTTTAAGTTCGAGCTGAATCGGTCTAAAGGTTGTGAAGTTATAGGGGTCGCGAGGTCCCAGTTCGGCGCGAACTAATAATATTTTCAAGTGATAAATTACTCTTATAGTGAGATGATAATAATAATTTTTAGGCTAGCATAAAAAAGGAATTTTGATTGTTTTCCTGGTTTAGTTGTAATTCAATTATCAGATTATTTCACTAGCGCGCGCTAGTGCTATCTCTTTTCATCTACCGCAGAAGTGTATAGCGCTATCCTTTTCTCGAATTGGCCCCATAACAGCAAGCGAGTTGGCGGTCAAAGGAGGAATCGATGCAAACGAAAAATTCACGCATTATCGCATAATTTTTAAAATAAAAAATTAAAAAATAATAATATAAAGGCTAAAGTCGAAAACATCCGGAATCTGATATCGTCAAGATGCTCTTTTTGTAAACTAAAAAAATGGCGAGGCGCTTTCATATACATTATTTTTTAAAAGATTTTTCCTTTTATGCATAAACGGTTAATAGCTGTATAAAATCTGTCATATTCTCGCTGATGAGATGTATCACGAGTGAAAGCGAGACAAAAAAAAGCAGTTTCTCTTATCAACCGTTTATGCGTAAAGGGTTATTTTATGGTATGGTAATATAACATAAGATTTTCTTGTCTATTCAAAATATTAACAACATAGAATAGATCATCAATTTACACACACATTAATCTAAAATTCGTACACTATTTTAAACAAATAAGGCTCAACGCACACTGAGACTTTAACCTAAATGTAACTAGGCTTTCCTTGACGCGAGTCTCAGTGTGCGTTGGTTCTAACATCTTATACTAGAACAGATTCTTTACTGTCCATTTTATTGTACAGCCATAGAGAAATCATATAAAGAAGAGTGCCAATGGCCATAGAAAGATGCGTAACCCGTTTGTAGTAACTAATAAGGACGTAAGATATCGCTAGTGCTTTAAACAGCGACATGATCGTCACAATTTCTGCTTGACTCAAGTCAAGCAGAAATTGTATTTCAAAATAGAAACCCAATATATTTCTTTTAATAGTGCGGAGAAAAAACGCTACTTGTTATGAATATTTTTGCTTTAGTAATATCAGTAAAATTATTACTATTTTTATATTTTATTTGCATAACAGTCTAGGTTCTCAAAAAATGGCGTTGCCAACATTATTTTTGAAAACATATTTTTTTTACGTCGTATCTACTTTGAATTAAGCTTTAAATTGCAGACATATACCAATAATATATTTCTATATTAACCATATTTTTATCGGCTTTTATTGCGGTTTCAACATTAGCCGACTAAATAAGAAAGCGCCATCTAGTTTTAAGCTGTTTTCGGAGGTACATTATTTGGTATGACATTGTCATTCTTCTCGTATAATTTTTCTATGGTAAACTATTTTGACAGCAGTAAAATCTGTCTTTATCATTTCTACCTATGAGCAAAGCTGTCAAACAACAGCTGTCAACCGGTTTTATGGTCTGTGTTAACCTATCTTAAAGGGACAACTTTCTTATAAAACTTGTCCTTTTTGATTAACATACTTATTATCTAAATGGAAGCGACACTAATTAATACCTATGATACATGGATAACCTAGAGAGGGATACTCCGTCTCTTTCCTTCAAAGCGAGTGTTATAGTATTTGTTGGGCGCACACAAACCGTGACGTGATAGTTCAATATAGTGCGCTCTCTGTCTATAGTAAACACATTATCATCCGAGTCATCGAGCAATAAACGTCACTCCATAAGACCTGTAAGTGCGAGCGAGATATACCACTTCCTAGGACCTGTAAGTGCGAGAAAGATAGACAGGTTGAATTATTTAAGACCAGACGACTCAGACGATAATGCGTTTACTAGCATGAAATATATATATTTTTTTTTATTTCGTTTTTATAAGGAAAGATTTTTTTTACTACAGAATAAAAAAATATCAGTCATCGTGCCTTTCACCTTTTTCACTTGCAGTTTATTATTATAAGTATCATAGGTATTGATCATGTTACTTGGCATAATAAAAACAATATTTTGCCAGTAACATTAAAAATCGCAATAAATAGCACATATTTGGTGAAAAAATCTTACCTATAAACTAAATCGATTGTCCATTGACAACTTTTAGGTTAGGGCCACACCGCAAGGCACGTATAGGGTTTGGCTAAGAGGTAGATGACACTGTCTAGGCGCTAAGAAAATGGTGTGAACTAGTCATGTCCATATAAATTAAAATAACAATGTGGCTAGCTACCAGTGTTCGCTCTATCTACCCTATTAGTTCCACTAAGCTCGTTTTCTGTGGTGTGACCCTAGCCTTAAAATCAGAATAAATTGCATTTAATTGCAACTCCAAATCACCTGCGTTATATTCACAAACTATCCTTTAATATTATATAACTGTTTTGGCAGAAGTTATTGTTCATATTGATTCTGACGTTTACCAAAGACAGCACTAGAATTATCAGCCATACTCTTCTAACATAGTGAAACGAAAAGAGACGAAGATAAGTATAGCGCTGCCGCTGTCAGAATCTTTAAATTAGTAAGAGCTCAATGGGTATTACTCTGACGACAATTTCTCTTCGCGTCATGGTAATGGGTTTTATTTAATACACAGAATCCAGTCCGCTAGTAGTTGAATTACTGGTTTTGTAAAATAGCCGAAAAATTACTTGAAAAATGACGTCGTCTGCGCAACAGTCGATTTAAGGTCTTCGTCCACTTTTCAGCTCTACGCCAGACTAGGCCACCTCACCTCACAAGCGTGTGAATGAAAAACAAAGTTATACTATGCGGCATAAGGTTAATTTTAGTATTTTTTTCATTCGCACGATTGAGGTGAGGCGGCGCTGGTCTGGCATTTACTCGTTGTCCTAGGTGAGCGACGGAACGCGACGCTATGCGACCAATACTTCACGCAACTTGTGTAATATTTTGTAGTAATCCGTGAGCGACAAACGTGGCGCCCTCAGTTCATTACTGTTTTAAACATGGGGAAGTATACTGCGTTGTTACTAGAAAATTCATATTTTAAATACTTACCCTTCAAAAATTTTGTAAAGACAACAAAATAACAAGACTTTTTCTAGGAATCAAAGCACAGACCAAAACGCTTATGATAAAGACGTGAAATTTGGAAACTCAACATTTCTCAAATGGCCTAGGTGCAAAATAATAACGGATTTCGCGAAATCCTACCTCAAAAGGGGTGAAATGGATCCCCTAAGTTTGTATGGAAATAATTTTTCCAATTAAATTCGGTATAGTAAGCATAAATAAAATAAAGAAAGGAATATATCAGGATTTTCCGAATACTGACCCCTGAAGAGGTGAAATGGGGTTTAGAAATTACTGTAGCCCATGAGAGCGAAGACGTAGTATCATATATTTAATGCACATCTGTCGTCACACTGCATCGCATCTCGTCGTGCAAACAACACGCCCGCACTTCGTCACGTCTCGTCGTAGACTGATTAACGCGACAACGTAGGCCACACGTACACAACTCCTAAGTATTATCGCGTCGCGTTGTTGTTTGTCGTTCACCTAGGACAACGGACAACGCCAAAGACGGCGGAGGCGGAGGTTGCACGAGATTCTAAAGTAATTGTACATTCGCCGACTTTTTGCCAATATGCCGCTTTTTGCTCAAAACTAAGCCGGTGGCTATCCTTTAGTCTTACTTTGTTGGCTGTGGCTCCTTTGGCAAGATAACCGCTTCATAACTTATCAGATCAAATGCCACGTTGTCTTGTTGCTTAAATGGACATCGCGCTTATATTAATTGCGGGGTATATTTCGTATACGTACAATTTTTTTTACAGAGCCCACATTACTTGGAGTCGGCTTTGACTTGATACGATGTGCGTAGACCACAAAACCTTTGCTAGTGAAACAGAATATAACAAATAAAACACAATGTCATTGAGACCGGGTTTATCGAGTTATATTTTTCTGAATCAAAACGCGGAAAAGTACTGTAAAAATTTGCAAACAGTAGATAATTTTGCCAAGAATTTTTTTTTTCACTGGGATTTATACATGTAATCTCCCGATCAAAGGTTTTCTACTGTGATACAGGATGCGGCGGAGCTCCCAACATACACTACACAGTACACGGGCTGTATTACTCCAACATCCTTCATACTCAGGATGAGCCAATAATCCACGACCCTTTTTTATACTGAACGATATCTTCGACATCGTAGAACGTGTAGTACACATATGTTTAGGATCCAAAATATACACTATCGTATCTTCCAGATATAAAATATACAGCATAATTTTAACAGTCATCTATACTAGTGGGCTAAGTTATTTTCACGATCCACCAAATACCGGACGTCCCTTTATCCTCAACATGTGCCATATACAAGTTGTGCACATTTTGCTATACATCCTCTCCTCGGTATACAGGCGGATGTCACTATTCTCAACATGTGCCATATACAAGGTGTGCACATTTTGCTATATGTCCTCAATATATAGGAGATGTCACTTTATCAAAACATGTGCCATATACAAGGTGTGCACATTTTGCTTTACATCCCCTCCTCGGTATACAGGGGGATGTCACTGTACGCTCAACATGTGTGGTATACAGCGTCCTCCCCGACATCCTCCGGTGTGTTTAATTGTTGATGATGGGCACCTCTGCGTAGTCGTGCTCCGTCTGCGCCTGTTCCTCTTCAGAAGAATGGCCGCTGGCGCTCGCCGGGCGGCCACCCTTCTCCCCCAGTCAGTATCTGGATAACAACATAATAGTTTTACTAAGAAAACTGACGTGGTTTTGACATATTATGTTTTGACGACGAAGACAGGATCGCGCGCGTGTCACGCTTCGCTTTCCTTGATAAAGGTCACCGACTGTGATCGAAACTATAGTCGGAATAACCGACTCAATTTAACGTAAGTATTCCAATTTTATTAATACAAAAAGATAATAGTTTTGTTACGAAAAGAAATAAGATTATAGGTCGAAAAACAAAAACCCGACTACGTCGTTACGTGAGCTTCATTTTTATCGGGTGCATGCAAGCAAAGCCGCGAGAAACAGCTAACAATATACATATATATATATATATATATATATATATATATATATATATATATATTTGAAATGTGCTAATTAAGCCCTTTAATAATTTATATATTTTTTTATATTTTGATACCCAACACGGCATCATTGTCCTGTAGAGGGCGCCATAATCAATTTTATGTGACGTCACATGGCCTATTGTCACCATTGGTCTTCTTTGTCAGTTCTTCACCAAATAATATTTTCTAAAAACAAATGTTTGACTTGTGTGATGAAATTACCTAAATCGCTATATGTATGCCTAAATTTGAGGAGTTCCCTCAATCCCTCATAGACCCCATTATCAGAACTGGATTTTGATAAAATCGGGACCGATCTGGAAGTACATTTAAAAAAAAAACCCTTCGACTTGAGAACCTCTTCCTTTTTGGAAGTCTGTTAAAAACTATGAACTATGTACGCTAGACGACGTGTCTTACTTCCTAAAGTTGTCATCTTCGTTGTCTGCGTAGGGCGCCCAGTGCGTGGGCTGCAGCTCGCCCTCCTCGCGCTCGCCGTTATTGCTCGGGCCTGCAATATAACACTTGCCGTTTAACGGAAAGTTAGCGCTATACAATTTCGCGTGCAGATGAAAAGGGATGTCAAAGTCAAAGTCAAGTCAAAAAACTTTATTCCATAAGAAATTACGTTCGCTTGGACACCGTCACCTTAATATTAGATATAATATATCTACATTTACGTTTCAGTTCTCTGTAGTTTCAGTATCTGTTGGTATGTGCAGGTTCCAGACCTTAGTGTCTTTCAGATAATCACCTACTTTATAATATGCCCGCCTCGAAGAATCATTTAGATAATTTCTAATTACAACTAAACCAGAAAAATCAATCAATATTCTGTTCTATGCTATCCTAGATATTATTATTACCTCGCTATGCGTTCATTCAGAGACTCCACCTACCATCACCACATCAAGCCAGGTGTCCTTCCAACCGCCACTTGATATTATATTTAATTGTATTTCTGTACCTGACATTAATGATAACTTTGGTGATGATGAATGGGACTGTTTATGTCAGTCTGACTTTGACTTCTGGTTAATTCCTTTTTGACATTCAATAATATATCCTGACATTGTTTTACATGTATTTGTACCTGACATTGATGATAATTTTTAATTTACTATTACTTTGAACTGTTTATATTTTTAATTTTTAATCTCTAATGACTTTGTATTTTTAATTCTATTTTTGATTTGATTAGCTAATGTAATTGGTTTCACCGTGTTTGTTATATAAATAAATAAATTGATGTTAATTATACGGGAACCAATGTCTGCCGCATTTGTTTTCCGTCAGATCTCCATATTTCGAACTCGAACGCGTAACTTGACTACTAACATTGGGCTCGATTTTAGAATCACTCCTATGATATTTTCATGCGAAATATCACACGAGCGATTCAAAAATCGAAATAAAATTACTGACTTTTGAACGAAATCCCAAACAAAAATCACATTTTTTTAAATAATCATATCACTCGCTAACGCAACTTGTGGTTTGCACCATTCGAATTTGGTTTCTGTCAATAGAAAATCTTTCTAAATCTATGAGCGATTAAAAATTAAAAATACAGCCGCATCTTGTCCACCTATTCCTTGGTGAACGTCCATGTGTCAGCACCATACGTCATTGTGGGTAGGACGCATTGGTTATAATAAAGACAGGTCTGAGGATGTCTATACATGGCCTGACCTGACATCGTGTGAAAGGGACAGCTAGATTTGTATTTCACGGGAGCAAAAGAAACGAAACTATTAAGGTTATAGCTTCTTTCGCTCCCCCAGAAACTTACATATAGCCATCTCTTTCAAACGATGTCAGGTCAGGCCATGTAGAGAGGCCTTTTCTTAATGCATTGCGGCATTTTTCGGTTTTCGAGTGGGTCGTCTAGGTTACCGGACGCGGTCCGTCGTATGTAGTAACACTTACACCTGTCTACGGGCGTGATGGAGAGGTCGGGCAGCGGGTCCTGCGGCGCGGGGAGGGGCGAGGCGGGCGCGGGCGGCGAGGGGCTGTCCAGCGAGATGACGCCGCCGCCCGCGCCCGGGGACCGGTACCCGCTCGACGACACCGCTTCTACCGCTGGAACGATACACAATTTGTGTTCAATAATAGATAGATAGAATGAATGAATATTCTTTATAGTCATACAGTTGCATACCTAACAATTACAAAATATAAAAAAAGTTAATAATGCTTCCATCATGGACACGTCAACTTGTTACAATTTTTAACAATGTTATTATTATATTATTTATATTATTATATCACTGTGTAATTATATTAGGCATTTGTTGTCTTCCTCAAAAAACGACAATTTTAGGAGGATTTATCAATTCTATTTTTGAGTACAAGTTAAATTCAATTTAGATTTCGATAGAGCAACAGACGGCAGTACCCGTCTGTTGCTCAGAATTAATATGGAATCACAGATTCCACCCTAGATTCTGCATTCAGGACGCTCGGAGCGCACCACGCATCAGTCTAAATACACTTATAAGAAATTACTGTGATTAGTTGATTGTTAGGCGCGAGTAGGCGTAACCTTGAGATAGCCAATGAGAACGCTCGGTCGCACTCCCCGCGACCCGCGCCGCGCCTCAAACTTTGGTGACTTTTTATAGGAACAACGAATCTCGTAATGCGATAATGCGTCTAGTGTGATCTGTGTATGGAATCAAACGGAAACATACAACTGACTGCCGCATGAAATGAGTGACTCACCACCAAGGCAATCATAGAACAATAAATTAAAAAAGGCTTGATGAACAGACCCAAAGTAAAGTTGGCGAAAAAAAAGGTTGGTAAAAGTACATAAGGCGCTGCTAGTAATCTACATATATTATAAAAAAGAACAAGCCTTTTTCTAGGAATCAACGCTCAGACCAAACCGCTCATGATGATAGACGTGAAATATGGACACAATACTTTTCAAATGGTTCTAGATGGACAACAAGAACGAATTTCGCGAAATTCCACATCTAAAGGTTCGAAACGGACCCCCGCATTTTGTATGGATTATATAAAAAAAAACTTCCTCATAAATCACGTTAATATTTTTTTCCGGACAACGCCTAATTTTCTATATTTAATTTTTTAGGTAAAGAGACTAGATTGATTGTTTGGTAACGTAACTTTCAGCCGAGCGAAGCCACGGGCACAAGCTAGATGCTAATATGACCTCTCTCTATTTGCCATAGGCTATATGTATATAAATAAATATATTGCCTGGAAGAGATCACTTTAAGCGATAAGGCCGTTATTATTATTGTATGTTATTTCTGGTGTGAACAATAAAGAGTTATCTATCTATCTATATTTTCCAGTTAACAATTTTGCTATATCTTACCACTAGAGGAGGAATAGTTGTCGTCGCTCTTCACACTGGACTCCGAGGCGGGCGGCGTCGGCTTCGGCTGAGGCACCTTCCTCTTCAGGGGCAGTTCGTCTTCAGAGTCGGAAGTCAAGTCCACGAGAGCCTCCGCGGGTTTGGGCTTGCGTTCCTCGCCGACCGCCGCGCGCTTGCCGCCGCCGCTCTCCACTGGTATCACTTCTGTTGGTCACACAATTATACTTTAAGCGAGATACGATTTTAGCGCCCTTAAAATGTCGTCTGTATAATACCATCCCTATTGTCGTTTTTTGAGGGAGACAACAAATGCCTAATATAATTACACAGTGATATAATAATATAAATAATATAATAATAACATTGTTAAAAATTGTAGCAAGTTGACGAGTCCATAATGGAAGCATTCTTAATTTTTTTAATATTTTGTAATTGTTAGGAATGCAACTGTATGACAATAAAAAATATTCATTCATTCATTCTACACTGTACCTAGTCGAACATCAGATGTGACGCTGGGAGTTACTATACCACGCTGTACCTAGTCGAACATTAGATGTGACGCTGGGAGTTACTATACCACGCTGTACCTAGTCGAACATTAGATGTGACGCTGGGAGTTACTATACCACGCTGTACCTAGTCGAACATCAGATGTGACGCTGGGAGTTACTATACCACGCTGTACCTAGTCGAACATCAGATGTGACGCTGGGAGTTACTATACCACGCTGTACCTAGTCGAACATCAGATGTGACGCTGGGAGTTACTATACCACGCTGTACCTAGTCGAACATCAGATGTGACGCTGGGAGTTACTATACCACGCTGTACCTAGTCGAACATCAGATGTGACGCTGGGAGTTACTATACCACGCTGTACCTAGTCGAACATCAGATGTGACGCTGGGAGTTACTATACCACGCTGTACCTAGTCGAACATCAGATGTGACGCTGGGAGTTACTATACCACGCTGTACCTAGTCGAACATCAGATGTGACGCTGGGAGTTACTATACCACGCTGTACCTAGTCGAACATCAGATGTGACGCTGGGAGTTACTATACCACGCTGTACCTAGTCGAACATCAGATGTGACGCTGGGAGTTACTATACCACGCTGTACCTAGTCGAACATCAGATGTGACGCTGGGAGTTACTATACCACGCTGTACCTAGTCGAACATCAGATGTGACGCTGGGAGTTACTATACCACGCTGTACCTAGTCGAACATCAGATGTGACGCTGGGAGTTACTATACCACGCTGTACCTAGTCGAACATCAGATGTGACGCTGGGAGTTACTATACCACGCTGTACCTAGTCGAACATCAGATGTGACGCTGGGAGTTACTATACCACGCTGTACCTAGTCGAACATCAGATGTGACGCTGGGAGTTACTATACCACGCTGTACCTAGTCGAACATCAGATGTGACGCTGGGAGTTACTATACCACGCTGTACCTAGTCGAACATCAGATGTGACGCTGGGAGTTACTATACCACGCTGTACCTAGTCGAACATCAGATGTGACGCTGGGAGTTACTATACCACGCTGTACCTAGTCGAACATCAGATGTGACGCTGGGAGTTACTATACCACGCTGTACCTAGTCGAACATCAGATGTGACGCTGGGAGTTACTATACCACGCTGTACCTAGTCGAACATCAGATGTGACGCTGGGAGTTACTATACCACGCTGTACCTAGTCGAACATCAGATGTGACGCTGGGAGTTACTATACCACGCTGTACCTAGTCGAACATCAGATGTGACGCTGGGAGTTACTATACTACACTGTACCTAGATCGTCAGCTATGAGGGTAACAGAGTCGTTGGCTTGTTGCTGCTGTTGTTGAGGCGCGGATTTGACGGGCGCATGCGCAGACCAGCTGCCGTCCGCGTGCAGTTGGATCTCGTTGCAGTCGACTGGAAGACGTTGAGAGGCTAGGACCTCTTGGAAGTACCTGCGGCAATAAATTAGATTGGCAACTGTCTTTCGCAGACATAACTTTTGTGCGTAAGGGTGAACACCCTTACGCACAAAAGTTATTTCCGTAACAGTTGCAGGGATATGGATGAAATTTGATATGAAGGTAGCATATACTCTGGATTAACACATAGGCTACTTTTTTTCCGGAAAAATAATCTATTCCTATGGTATAACGGGTGAAACCGCAGAGCGCTGCTGGTACACCTATAAAAAATTACTCTCATTGGTTCATTGCTGGGCGTAACCTTATAAGATAGCCGATGAGAACACTCGGTCGAAGTTCCCGCAACCCGCGCTTTCCTTAAACTTTTGTGACAACGATCTCGTAATGCTATAATGTGTTCAGAGTGCCGAGTGCGAGTTTTTCCAAATGCTTTTACTTACTCGATCGCGTTAACGTTAAGGTGCAACGTTTCGCTCAACGCGGCAAATTCAAATTTTCTTGCTTTTTTTGTTAATTACAACTTAATTACTCATCGTGGATTTATTGAAATCAATTTTGCGGCAATAAATAAGTTGTTTTAAGCAATAACTGGTAAAATAATCACCTAGATAACATTGGTTTAGCTACAAATCTCAATAAGCTGATTTTCATCTTGGTTTTTGGTTTAGTGACAAAATATGTACTTATACTAGCTTGAAACTTGAATTGTTGATTAGTTTAATTTCTTGGAACGATTTATTTATTATCGCAAAGATAGTTTTCGTGAACCTACGATGAGTAATTAAGCTGTAATTGACAAAAAAACGCAAGAAAATTTGAATTACGCGCGCTGAGCGAAACGTTGGACCTTAACTTCATACAAATCGTTGTTCGCGATCGAATAGGTAAACGCTTATGAATCCCAAAAATTTGCCTGTTTAGGTAAAACTGACCCGTCGACTACTAGGGAGTCGTAAGGCGCGGGCCGGTCGCACACCGGGCAGAGCCACGTCGGCTTCCGCTCGTTCATCTGCAGGAACAGCGAGGCGTCGAAGCACTGCAGGTGCGGGCAGTTGCCCGGCCGGCACGGGCACGACATGCGCATCTTGCCCAGCGGGCACATCAGCGACACTCGCAGCGACGTCGTCGCGATCTCGTTGTCGTAGTCTTCTGATAGCTTTTCTTTTACTGTGGAAAGAGAATTTAGTTTCATTGAGAATATTGTTTTTACCTGACTACCCGAGGAGGATAATGTTTTTGCGGTGTATGTATATGTAAGAAGGGAGAACTGGAATGTAAGGAGAAGTTTCATAGATTTTGTATCATTTTTGTATTTTCTTTTTGGCAAATTGTTTTCTGTTTTGTATTATTATTGACATGTAGGACATAATATAATTTAAGTATAATACATAATTTAATTTTATGTTCTTTTTTTGTAATTGAATTTCTTTTTATGTGTAATATGGACCTTTGTAGTCTGAATTAAATGATTTGATTTGATAGACCAGATGAAAGAAAAGGCAGATGTCATGTCGTACAAGGATGTGGAAACGCTGGCATAAGCGACAGAAACATACATCTCAGAAATTTATCATATTCCAAGTTGATAGATACTAGTAAAAACTTTCTTTTAAAATTATTTCGGGCAACTTTTGATAATACCTTTTTGAGATAAACGGAAAAAACTGTTAAATACTTAAAAAGTCCTAAGCGTCGTAGCATGACAAGTGGCATCGACATGCTCTTGCCAACCTATTAAATGTTATATTTAAAATAAAGAAAATGCAATAAAAAATTTCATTTCCACACATTAGATAACTAAAAATAATGAATGTGCGAGTACTAAAGAACGAAAATCAGTTTTCTACTCTTAAAAAACAGCTACAGAACAGATTTTACTTACTGAGTGACCGCGTGTAATCTGGATTCTTTGTCCCTTTATTCTTGAGCCGCTGTAGGAGCTCCGCGGATGTGAGCTTCCTGACCATGAACACACTGAGGACATAAGCCCGGGAGTAATCCGAGGCCCAAGTCACGTGTATCTGGTTCGGTACAGTCGGTGACAGCTTCACCAATGAGGATATGTTGACGGGCCGAGGCGGACGCTTTGGTTCGGGTGTGGGCTTGTTCGTTGGTATGGGATTCTATCGTGGAAAAAATGTATTAGTTATTTCAGTTTTTTTTTTATTGGTGACGAGGCGATCAAGTCGCTTCAGGCTTGCCATAACAGTTCAATACCAACGAGAATTTTGGACTTCAACTGTTCAAAACCATGAGCGGCAATGTACTGCGCTCCTCATCCACAGATATTAGACGTTAAATCTTTTTATGCCCAGTAATTACGCTGGAAACATTGCCCTTCAATCCTGAACACAGTAAAGTCTGGACGATATTGCTTGGCGCTTGAATAACTGGCAATCGTGTGTCACTTCTCCAGGCGGAGTCTGCAGAAGAGCCCTACCACTACAAATATTCAAATCAATATTATTTTCTGGAAATGGTACATACATTTTGTTACTGACACTAACCGCCAAACTGGGTGTTAGAAACCCGTGTCTTGGTAGTTTAGTTTTTTTTTTTCTGTTTTGATTTTATGCTTTGGCTCCACACTTTTTGTCGTTTAGGCGCAAAATTACCAATGCGCTAAATGACAAAAGGCCTAGTTTAAGTCTAGCAAATCAAGTCTCGTTCATGTCCAAGTCATGCTCCAGAAGTGGTGGAAACTTTACTAAAGGCAAAGAATATATTTTCTATCAAAATGAGAGACAGATGAAAAAAAAATGTTTAACCTCACTTTACATGTGTGTCAGCATGTATTAATATAAAATTATGATTTTTTTATTCTTTCAAAATTGTCACCTAACAAAGACCTGTTCAACGACACCCAACATGATGGGGTGCAGCGATTTTTTTTTACCTCCTCTTTACATGTATGGGAGCTAGCCTTATTAATAAAAAAAAAGTTTTTTATTTATTTATTTAAACCGCAGGTCTATAGTTGTGCAAAATTTCATGCATGTAAGTTTATAACTTTGGAAGTTATAAGGCTGTATAGGATTCAGACAAACAGACAGACAGACACACGGACATGACGAACTTATAAGGGTTCCTTGTAATACTACGGAAGCCTAAAAATTTGCTTTAAAGCAATTTCTTGAATGGTTCGAAGTAAAAGTTGTTCACAATCATGAGTATTATGAGCCCTACCCTTATAAACTTGTATAATCTGTAAAAAAAAATATTTTTTTTTTTATTGCGATTTAAAAATAAATTGAAATTATAAACATGTAAGAGTTACTTACTGGTAGTGGGCACATTTTATTGTTAACTTTGACATTAATACTGGGTGGGAAATGATCCTCCTGTTCGCATGAAGTTTCCAGAAGGCAGAATCTCAGTTGTGCCTGTCAAAAAAAATGTATTATTTATACCACGAGTGTTGGTCACAAACCAAAGATAATAAATGTAGTCGATCGCGCATGTATAGTCTGTTCATCCTTACCTGACAAAAAAGGTAAACAAACAACTAACAACTAACTAACTAACAACAAAAAAACTAAAATCCATAGACTGTAGAGGAGTCGAAACGCAAAATACGATCAGATTATTTCGTGTTGTTTTCGAATTTATGCAAAATAAAGTGTAATTATGATGAATTTCGTTGATATCCGTGTTAGTTGCATTCATATTTATTATGCAACCCGGGACTATAGTGCGTGCCTAGGTTGTGTGATTTCTGAGAAAACTGCGATTTTGTGAGAAAGAAAAGTTGGTTTACCTTTTTTGTCAGGTAAGGATGAACAGACTTTAGACAAATTTTGTTTGAATACACGGAGATCAACCAGATTTGTCAGTACTTTACCTGTATGACAAAATCGACTTTATTGCTAGTGCCAACGACGTCCTTCCCCAAGGATATCTCGGTGGCCTGCTGCGGCGTGAGGTGGAACACGTATGTGCCTTCCTGCATGCGCCCTCCTTGCAGGGGCATCATGGTCGATGGCTTCATCAGTTCTGCTAGCACGTCGTAGAATGGCAACCTGGAATTAAGCACGCATGATGTGTCTTCTTTTACCAGACTGTCCAGAAGTAGTTTAATGTTTTTCGGGCGTATGTATGTCTGTTCTACTGTATCAACTGTGTTACGGATTGAAGCGCAATGTTTCCAGCGAAACTACTGGGATTTTCATTGCCGCACAGTCCTAATACTCAAACAAAGAACTTACTTCTTAAACTTGACATCTGGGTGTACTGGATAGGGCGGCAGCGACGCTGTAGGCGAGGGTGAGGGCATGGGCGCGAGCGTGGCGCCCCCCGCGCCCGCGCCGTACCCGTGGTACATTCCGCTGCCGTACATCGGATTCTGGCGCGCCTGAAACGTATGTTTCTGTTCTATTTTGCCACTATACTGACAGCCAACATGTGTCATGGATTGTCTTTGGTTAACCAAGCTGAAAATAGGCTGATGGAAATTTGAAAATATACTAACATCATCCAGAAAAAGGTAGAAACTTTTTAGTAAAAAATGTAGGTATAGAATAGGAACATGAGCCTATATTATCTCTGTCACTGTCCTCTAGTGAAAAATGCCATCACAGTGAGAGAGACCAATATAATCTCGGCCAATACTTTTAGGCAACCTTAATAGAGTTTACGAAAAGTCGATGGGCGAGGAGCGACGGGAAGTCGTTATACGTCGAAGTCCCCTCGATCGAACGGAGTCTAAATTTTAAGAGCCGGCTGCTGAGCTTTATTGTTTATTTATTTATAGATTTGGAAGAAATTTGGTATGAAGGCAGCTTATATCATGGATTAAGACATTGGCTACTTTTTATCCCGGAAAAGTATTCGGTTTCTGTGGAATAGCGGGTGAAACCGCGGGGCGCTGCTAGTACATAACAACTTTTAAACTTTCGGTATTTGAACACGTAGAAAACATCGTAATTTCAACCGGGAGGATGGATTAAGTTACCGGCGTCGTGGAATCCTGTCATATGCAAGTATTCGTATCGCGGTGTAGTGTCAGGGAAGTCTGTTGATACAGACAGTGTTTTGTGCCGTGGTGACAACCCTGCGTTTTTTCAATACAATAATAAATGAGGGTAGATCTCAACACCCTCATTTCGCACAGAGACGACCCGCATTCTTCAGTCAGCAGCTTGTGACCGCGGCCATTGAAACATAGCCGCAACATCGATTTATATAAATAAACTAGTTTAAGCGTGGTTAAGTACTGATAACAAACATTAAATTATAGTTCATAATAGATGATCCAGATATATCCTGTCAAAGTGTTGTACACTTACCGAGACGGGCATCTGCTGGTTGCGCGAGTCCTGCTGATTGTACCCGCTAACCGCTGGGTGCTGGTACATGCCGGCGGAGCGCGAGCCGGACAGCACGGGCGCGAGCGGGTCCTTGCCCTGCCCCTGCCCGCCGCCGCTGCCGCTCGAAGAAAGAGTCTGCCCGCTCCTGCCGACATAATCACTTTTACCATTCGTTCAGTACAGGCCTAAGCTTAGGTTTCCTTAAAGCGGTAGCGACATATAGCCCGCAATTTAGCATCGTGTTATGTCGCTTAGAATTCTTCGATTAACGCATTATGGGGACGCTTGGCAATGCCCGCGACGTGCCGCCTGACGCCAAAACGCAGGCTGAAGTATTTTTGGTGGTAAAGGCAGTGCAATTTAACGTTCTTCTGCATTTACACTTCATAGTCTTGTAACATAGTCAAATGTCATCGTTCGATGCTAAATTTCGGGTGATGCGGCAGCCACTGCTATCGGAAATCCAACTTTAGAATAAGCGCTAACAGCACATGCCACATGGTTTGGTATACCCAGGAAACAGACTGGATGAAACATTTCTTGTTATATTCGCACTTGGAGAAAGTATGGGAAGTTGAGCAGAAAAACCTTCATTTCACAAGCTTTTTTTTACTTGCAATGTATTGTATGTAAGTATGTATGTTCGAGTTAAACCTTGCAACTGAATTTTAGACCAGTTCCCCATGTTCAATTGAAACCTTATTGAAATTTTGCATGCTTGTCAAGTTCCGATGACAATACAATATTATGAGAGCGAGCCGATATGATGGAGACAAGGTGGAAAAAATAACCCCTCAGTAACTAGCAGTAGATTGATGGAGTTTGGACTCATTTTGATCAGCTTACAGTACCAATAACTGATTTTGTAAAAGCTTGTCTGGAAAAATATATTTTTCCACAAAAAGTTATCTATACCCACAACGCGATGGAGGCTTTGTCGCACTTCGCTATACTTAGCACAATTCGTTTGTTTTTTTCTTTACCACCGAGTTTTTAATTATGAATAATGATTAAACATAATTTAAAAAAATTTAATTGCCCGTCCCAACAGTATACCAGCGCTGATTGTTTACAATCAGCATTATGCTGAGTTGGGATCGGTTTTGTGACAAGAGTGGGGTTCATTTTTATTGTGAGTTTTTTATAATTAAATGTATATTTGTTCCTGTATTTTTGTCACAAATAAAATTTTCTATATTAACATCTTCAACCCTTGCAACTAGCTTACACACAGCAACAGGTACAACTTGTTTGATGATTATGTGTTATGTTACTTAGGATAACATCATTATTATCTGATGACGGCAAAACCAAAAGATCAACCGATTCAGTACATTTTATAACTTCAGGGATGGTCACAGACAATACGCCATGACAAATAAAAAAATGAATATAGGTCTTCTAAAAAAACTAACATTTGTTAAGTTTTTTTTCATCCCGTTTGCGAAATAATAAGCCAGAGGGCGCCAAATCATTATAATGTTTAGAGTCTGTGCGTGCCCCTGAGTTTCTAATCTATTCGACATAATGAACTTGTATGTTTGTATGGTCTACTGTTGTTGTTTTTTTTTTATTGGTAGAGATTATACAAACCAAAACCACTAAATTACTTATAAAAATCCCATAATGCACATCTCAACTTGCCATTTTTTTCAACCAAGTTTCTATAGCAATATAGCTTCCTTAAAATTTTGGCAACGCCGGCTGTCTCTTACGCGCATTTTCAAATTTTTTGAAGATAAAAACATTAAGAATTAAAGTAATCAATCATTTATCCTTAGAATAACGTTGCAAATGTTTTAAACCAGTGTTCACGTTACTATTGTATATTTTGGCGAAGGAAAAAATGTCGAAAAAAGTTGTCTACTATTTCCTTCGTCAGTGTAGAATATATCAATAAAGAAATTGCCTTAAAATATTTGCAATGTAATTCGAAAGAAAACTGCCTTTTTACCCGACTGCCCAAGAACGATGGTAATGTTTTTGGGGTATATGTAAGTATGTTTGTGTTCTTATTGCCTAAACCGCTTGACCGATTTTGACGAGTGAGGTGTCTTTGGCTCCTTTTTACCTGCGAAGGGACATGGACTACATTTTTCAGTCGGGTATTTTATTTTAGTCTTTTAGTGATATTACTTGTTATTCTTAATACATTTTTTTTCCACAAGTAATGATTTTTAATTTTCAAAAAGTAGAAAATGTGTGAAAGAGATAGCAAAGAGCAAGCCAGCGCTTAAACCATTTCAGAAAGTGTTTCTACACGTATTAGTTTCCATGGGATCTACCGTCCGACACCGGAAGCTTTACCTTTCGACTGCTGCAGGCAATATCATTTAACTCATCGAAAACGTCAAACGGAGTCAACATTTAGACGTCATTAGACGGCTAGAGATAAGGCCTACGTTAACGGCGAGCAGGGAATTCGAGTGCGCGAGTCTTGCAATGACAAGCAGCGCGCAGATCGCCTCCTCGCGCGCTCTCGTTCTCCGCCTGCCACGAACGTATTCCCCATTGTAAAGCTACTATTACACTGGGCAATATTTTGCAATGTTGTGACATACTGCATAAATATACCAACAAAATCATTAGTCATTGAAATAAACCCAAAATACCACTATGCATTTGACACTTCACTTCGACATTATAAAGCTGGGTATCGACATTGCGAGTTTAGTTCGCGAGGCTGCTCATCAGATATTCTCGTGAGCAGTTAGTCGAGACGCAGCCTCGCGGTGCGCTTAATTTCCATCTATCTACACAATCAACACGAGCCACGCCGAGCCTGCGGAGCCGTGAGTAAACGTAATCTCGTCAGATGAGAAAGTTCTTCTTTATCTTGCAAGTCGCGAGCGTGCGAGGCAATACTCATGCGTCCCTTACACCTGACTGGCTCACAATGAGCAGCGCCTTTTGAGCATTTGAGCACCGCCACTTTACCGACAGGGAGTCGACTCGTGCGCGGCTACTTTCAAATTGACTCGTGAAGGAAAATCGTCTCCACACCGCGAGGCAGGCGTGCGAGGCATGCCTCGCACGCCTGCCTCGTAATATCGATACCCAGCTTTAAAATGTTTCTTAGTTGGTCAATAAATGTTAATTGGTATTTCGACTTCGTTTCGGTGGCACCAATGGTTTTATTGTATATGCCTTATCTTTGTAGCATGCCATAACGCGGCACAATGTCGCTTTGGTGTAATTAGATTTTAAAAACAGCGGCACAGACAGAGACATACCCAAGACTTTTAAGAACATTGATGACGATTATTTTGTGCCATTTTTTAAAATTTAAACTAAATTTGACAGCTCTAAGATTCTTTTTTTTACATATTGAAACGAAACTAGACCCAGATTATTTTAGTCCCATCAGATTGGTTTGGTTCATTGTGATGGTACATCAGAATCGACGCCATTGTCTCTAATTCATGGGTGTGTCTGTACAGATGGGAGACTATGTTCGTGGCGGACCCATTTGTACTTCTTGCTTTGAGGCAGTCTGTCCGACCTGCTAGTCCCATCGTGTTGTCCTATGAAGGGACAACTGACAATGTCGTTCCAGTAGTCCTATGGGACAACTGACACAATGCGGGGTGCCAGCCTTGCCTCGTCTCCCCTCATCCCCGACCGCCACTAACGTAGTTCCCGTCGGTACCAAAATCATGCTGTCATGTAGCGAGCCAAACGCGACATTGTGGACACTTGCCTAGAGTTACTATTGGCCTGCGAGCGGTGGCCATTCTCTCTGAGTCGGGATCTAAGTTCAGAAGAGGTCCCGTTCTCTGCGGGCGCACTGGCAGCGCCCCCTACTCTCGCTGCAGACCGTGTTTTAACCATTGTTGACGCGCGACCATGTCATGTCAACTGAAATTCAGTCCAAAAATGGACTTTGAGTCAACTGTTACAATCACTGTTTCTGGAAAATTTCTTCGACATCGCGATATGGAACCGTAGGCGTCCTTATTTCTCTTAAAAGTGTCTTCACGCTTCTCACGGTGTTTTCACGCTTCTCGCGGTCTCTCGCTCGCACAATAAATATTTGTAATATTGTAAAATTACCGGTGGCGGTATAGAAAATTAAGTTAATTCATTATCTTTACATAAAACTTAAAAAAAAAAAAAAGTGTAACTTGTAATTCAGAAATGAGAAATAAAGAAATAAAATTCTATACTTCAATCAAAAAGAAAAACTGTTTATAACCTAAGTGTTATGAAAAAAATGTTGCAACTACATTTTTCAACACCAGCCTCAGTAATATAAAAACATTAAATATTAAATGTGCGATTGAGAGAGTGCGATACTAGTTTCAACACTCTTAATTCGGCTAGAAGACGGGGTAAGGGACACTAACATGTACATCTGCAATTGAATAATTATCCATTTTAGTCGTCAATGGTTAAAACAAGTCTTACAGCTTTTAGTTAAAACTAGATAAACAATAAATCCAGAAGTCTTGATTTCGAGTTGGTGATCCTTTACAAAATATTATTTCAAATTATTCCACTGCAGCTGTGAAATTGTATAGCTAAGGAGAGAAAATACATAAGTATGTATAAAGGATAATTCACATTATACTTGGCCCTCTAAACAAATTGCATTATAATGCAATTTACATGATCTTTGTTACAACAAGTCAACAAATTTTATGGAAAGTGCGCATTGGGGGAACCTTTGCAAAGCATTTTCATTGGCTATCTCAAGGTTATACCTTGCTATGACTAGCAATTAACACCAATGAATGTGAATCTTTTCTTGATTTGACTGATGCATGGTGCGCTAAAATTATTGGGTACAGAATCTATAGTGTAATCTGTAACCTGGATGGACCATGACTGTAATCCATATACCATGTCACATACAGGAGCATGTTTATTGACAAACTAAATTCCATGCGCCGTGTATAATAAATGAATAATCCAATGAGCATTCGGTTTGTCAAAGAAAATGCTGCTGCAATATTGGGACTATTCTAGCCCAGATAAGGCCTAGTGTTATGTGAATCAAGCTTTATTCATAACTCAAAAATCTACACAACAGGACAACGTTTAGACACCAGCGTTTAGACAAATAAGAGACAGTCCTGCCAATGAAATTTTCCAGAAATTTGGTTCACAACAAAATACATACAGGATCACAGATATTAAAATTAGTCAATTACTTTAGTGGATCATGTAAATAATTCATGTTTCATAGCTACAACGTGAAGCAATAATATTTCGGAAGGTACAGAAGATTTTTAGCAGATATGGTTTTATATTTTATTTTATACTAGTTGTTACCCGCGACTTAGTTCACGTGGACATCGTAGGGAGTTCTAAATCACACAAGCAAAGGTTTTTCCTCGAGACAAACTTATTCATTTTTATACCTCGAAGCTTTATTGGTTCTGATACGACTGCGGCATTATTCCTCAGAATTATAATGTTAGTTAGGATTTAAGTAGCATTGTCTTTTATTTTATTTTTAAAACATTGCATCTAATGAACACTTTGAATACAAAAATAACAAAACTAACCCAAAATTTGGATAATGGACATTGAAGCAATATTTTTTTGTTAGTAAATATTTTAAATTTTTTTTAATGCTTATCGTACAACATTTACCTGACGTGTTCAAAGTTTGTACAACTAGTTACTACCAACCAAGCGACTAATACCTTCTAGATTCTATTGTATCTAGTAAGAGATGTGATGAATAGTGTTTTCGGAAAATACCAAAAATCTACCACGTTCTTGGCAGAAGTATCGAATATTTGGTATTTTCCAAAATTCATTCAGTTGAGAGCCATGACATTTGATGAAGGTTTCTTCAAGATTAGAGATTCGGTTTTCAGACAACAGTATGTACCTAGTACTAGGCTGAATACCAAATATAAAAAATGTCTGAATTGGTTGAATACAGATTGCCTAGTCGCCGAATGTTTGGCATCTCTGGACATTTACTACCTTTATAGGTAAACAACAGTTAACATAGGTGTATTGGTCTTATATTGCTTTTGAACTATTGATAACATGATAAATTATGACGTTAGTTTCACGTTCATATTTAGATGATTATTAATTAAATGTAATGATACATTAAGTCATACAAATACAAGATTTGTGTGGAGAAACAATTCCCCTCCCTGGGGAAAACGGGTAAACCAAAAATCGATTAAATCTATCACAACATTTGACCACTGATTGTGTATGTCAAAGAAGGTTCAAATGTGAAAATAGAGCTGGAACAAAGGGTTTTTTTAGCTGCTGTGGTGTATATGTATCTTTATAAAAAACCTTCAGGACAATACCACCACGTTTTAGAACAGGAAATAAAGGCAGGTAGTTTGCAGTTTACGAAGTTAATTCAAAAGAACCGTAACGTTATAAATTAATCTATTAATGCACAGGGGTCAAACATAGTTACTTTAATGGCTCAATAATAAGATACATAATTAAAACATTGTATTTGTATGAAAATATATCCAAAAATGAAAACGTATACAAAATGCTAAACAATATGGTTGTCAGGTGTTCAAATCGAAGGACACTTACCATGATATCCCGTTACCGTAATCGTAATATCTACTGTTCATAATTATCTAGGTGATAAAACTAGAATAATTAGTATTTTTATAAATAAAGTATTCGCGAATTTAATTCACAAAATGCCATCGCTGGACGCTAAAGTAATCAGCCGCCACATTGGCCATAGACTGTTTTTTTTTTTCTATGTTTACACCCTTATAATTTATTTATTTTTATTTTCAAAATTCAACCAGATTTATTTGAAAAATTGTGAAATATTGTTAGGATATGCAAATGTTTTATTATTTTGTGCTCTGAAAAGAAGTGGTTGCATGAAAATATGATTTATTAAAATAATAAAGTTGTGTTCACACTGAAGATAAACCATAGATGGACCATTGACATCACTTCCAGTTCCTAACTTCTTACGTTGCCAAAAAACAAGACGATTTCATGAAATTATTTTGAATAATTCTAATTTTTAATAATAACCATTAGATATCCTAACACACCTATGAACAGCATTCACCGCTTTTAACGAGAAAAAAATATAGGGGAAAATATAGTTATCTTTCTTTCTGTCTCCTTTTTTAAACAGTGGTCCGTCCGTGCCAATCAAAATTAACTAAATCCGTAGGTTTGTAACGGCCCTCGAGATTATAATGATATGGAGTATAACGCAGGTTGATATGGGCAAAGAATGATTTACAGGAGGTAATGTATAGCCACTTTGAGATGTTATGGTTCGGCCACGCGGCGTCACGCAGCCCTAGTGGCAAAACATGGCCTGACCTGGCATCGTGTGAAAGAGATGGCTATATATAAGTTTCTGGGGGAGCGAACGGGAGAAGCTATAATCCTCGTAGTTTGTTTCTTTTGCTCCCGTGAAATTAAAATCTAGCTGTCCCTTTCACACGATGTCATGCCATTGCTCATGTTATCTCGCTCGTACCAACTCAGTAGCACTATGCGCGGTCCCGCTCGCGCAACTCTCGCTATCGCTTTCAGAGTAAGTTAAGTCCAACTTGATACCACAGAATAGGTAGGTACTTATTTGTTTTGTGTTGATACCTCCACGCGTGCCCGAGAAAAGTCTACCAAAGAGAATATAAATATGGTCATTACCACTGACATCTGTATAAGACTATTTATTTACAGATTCTGGAATGAAGACATTTGGGTTTCACCTTGGTTTCGCCATTTTGGCCCTAATAGCCAATTGTTAGCAGTAGTTTATGGACTCTGAACTAATACTATAATATAAAGACCTTATTAATAAGGAGAATTCTGTGACTATAAATTAATATTCGTAGAGGCCATTTTAATATGGCATAGCGTATCCAGCGAACTAGTTAAATAGAAATCAGTGGTTTGGACTTTAAGACCGACAGACATACGGGCAGCGAAGTAATTCTGTAAGGGTTTCTTTTTTCCTTTTGAGTAGTTACGGAACCCTGAAAACATCATATTAATTATTTAAATAAGTATTCGTAAATTAACCGTATAAAGTTTTATTATCAATACGACCATGCTTAGTGCGTAAATATTTTTACACAAAAAATCCTAGAGTAAGTACAAAAGTACATTTTTGATTCATGTCAGGTTAATGTTTAGTTACAAGTGTATGGATTTTGCGTGCACCAATTAGACCATATTGGTCCAACATGCACATCTCTCTCCGTTAACCTAGTCCTGTGGATATCAAGACGAGCGTGTACTTTTGCGGTAGCTCCTTCAGGGTGATCTGACCACAAACGCTCTGCCAGTGCTGCCACCCTTGGCCACACACGAGCATCGAAGCCTCCTTCACCCACAGTCCACGACCATAAAGTTGCCTCTCCACCTATAATATGACCACTGCCCGTTTTAACCCAAGGTCGATGCTCATAAAACCTCTGCCATGAATTGAACGGTGTTCTACCCGCAGCCAAATTCCAAGCTCCATAACCACTATTCAAGTCCCATGCATCCTCATGCGATACGATTTTAGGTAGTCCAGAAACATGTTTTTCAATCCATGTCGCAGAACGCACTTGTAAGCCCATGAGGTTCTTTAAGTCTTTCAAATCGGTCTTGAATCGCCCACTCAAACGCGAAGCCCAGAAAAGTGCGAGGTTGGGAAGTTTTCCAGTCACATTTTCTAGGCGGTGTAACAGAGATCTCGTGAATTCTAACCAGATCATCACAGGATCGGATCCATTGAAACATTCGGTCCAACAGCTCATAGAAACGTCATCACCGCCAAGATGAAAAATGTCGTCTACTCCAGTTAACTCAATTATATCTGCATAGATATTCTGTAATGTTTCAAAAACGTATGGATTGAGTGGGTTGAGCTGGCCACAAGGAGGATTCTCGCAATCACTCTCTACACATTGCACTACGTCACCTAAATCGTCTGGTCCCCAGTTCAAAGCCTGAACAATATGAGCGGGCGTATCTATTTCTATTACGACACGTATACCTCGTAATCGAGCTCGACGCACCAATAATTTAATTTGGTCAGAAGAGTAGAAATCCAATGGACTGTTGGTGCCATACCGAACCAGTTCAGGAACATTTTTAAATTTTATCGAAAACGACTGAGAGTCACTTGCATGCCAATGTAGTGTATTGAGCTTAGACGCAGCCATAGCGTCGATGGTACGTAGAATATCACTGAAGGGAATATGGTTTCTTGCTGTATCTATCATCAAACCTCTGTATCCGAATTTAGGTTCATCGCTTATGACCGCTTCTTGTATTATTAGTAATGAGCTCAAGTAAGGGTCTAACCAAATGAGTTGTGATAAAGTCTCGAGGCCGTGCCTCGCTCCGCAAAATGAGGCTGCCACGATTTCAGCCAGCATTGTTATGGCACTCACTGGCTCAACAGAAAGTTGGTAACTCTCATCTGTATTAAGCCGTAAGCTTGGATCTCCGCTCTCATTGACTGCCACACGAACGACAACACTATGCGAGTATCCAAAACTGCGCAGTCTGCCTTCAATTCTTCGCAAATCTTGTTTGAACAACTGGAATGCGTCACGCAAATGCTGCCGGACAGTGTCACTCGGCGCAAATTCTACTTCGATTTGGAAGAAATCGGAGCGTACGGGCACAGCTGTGGTACCCACACTCACCGGTCCTGTTGGTATTGGCCACAGTAAGTCTCCAGAGCACAGCATATTACAAGTTTCTAACGACTGTAGTGTCTCTCGCGTTTGTGATGCTTTGAGAGGTGTGCACTTTCCATTTTTGCATTCCCAAGTCCATAATGGTACTTTGGATCTGAAATTTTAAATTTTGTATACTACTATAACCACAGAGTTCTTCCCATTATTTAGGTTTTTTACTACTTTATATCTACTTACCTAACATACATTTTGTTGGTATACAATTTTACTTACGCAAGCGAGTTTGATGCCCAGGTAAAGGAAGTGAGACTCGAAAACAGCGCTATGATAATTTCATAATATATCCGCTGCATATTATGGAATCATTACAAAACATTACTGACCATATTTAGCTTCTATGTTTTTTATATTTCGATAAGTTCCACAAACTAAATGGAGATACTAAAGTATGTCCCATTTACTGCACATTTCTCTAAGTTATCCCAAAGAGTTATCCAAAATATTATTTCCTTATGGGTCATCAGTGTCACCAAATTGTCACATTTTAACTTCAAATTATGACAAATATTATTCGTCCATCCTGAGTCATCTTTTCTATCGGAAAAGTTTAAGATTACCTAATAAATGTTTGAATGATGAACATTTTCCTTCCACTTTATTATTCTGTAATAGCTGATGCCCGCGTCTTAGCTCGGCTTTCGACCTCGCTAAATACCTTGTTAGGAACAAAAAAGAAACGTTTTCAAGCGATGCTCCGTCATACAAACAGAATCTTCCCTATTATTGACCAATTAATATTTATATGATTAATAGATATCCTGTATATAACTATTTATGCACAGAATTCTCCTTATTTACGTCTTTGTATTTATGATTTAAAAAAACAGCCTGTATAGATAGATAAATATGATCCCGGGCAAAGACATAAAGGGGTAGACACCTAATCAGCAAATCAAACTATCTTGAAATAAAGTACACCAGATTGACGTACCTGTCAAATCAAATTAAGAGCTCCATATAGTTGTTATTCTCATCTCATACTGATAAAATCTCATAATAATGAGACAAAAAATGGTAAACTATACAAAAATATCATGCCAAAATTACAAGGATTCACAGGAATCAAAGAACACCACTGCCACATCCATCATTAAGTCCTGAAATATACTTTAATAGGATATAAAATTATTGAATAATGTAAACAGAATAGTCGCTATGACAACGTTTAGGGATGTCAATCGAATTTCGGTTAGTCCAAAAATCGATTATTAAATGATTTTTTTTTTTTTTGATATATCATGATTGAGGATTGTTTCTTGTACTGTAAAGAAGACCGGCAACGGTCATTGACGCAGTCCTTTGATAATTTTATTCGTCGATTAGCAATTGACAATCACTTCAATCAGATTAAAACACGATTATTTGGCTGCATCATCATTATCAGCCAAATAAGACATCCACTGCTGGACAAAGGCATCCCCTTAGAAAGGTACGATCAAACACGTAAATATTGAGAATGCTCCATCGCCTCTAGTTTTTTTTTTAAGAGTCTGAACGATAAGAGGTTCACGTGGAATTTATTTGACTATATACTTGATCCAAAAATAATCAACGGTTTAATCGAAGTTCGTTTTTTTTTGTCCGATTGAAGAATCTAATACGAGATCGGTTCGAATCGGTTCGTATACGATTTTTTTCTGCAAGAATTGACATCCCTAAGACAAAATGAACTGTATTATTGCCAGATATTTTTGTAATTTCCCAACTTTGTTTAGGTTTCCTAGAGACTCAGATATATGTAGCTGATCTTTTGATAAAAATAGTTCGGCAAAGTAGAGATGAATATTGGCGGGAACCTATTAAGGTTTCCACCAATATTAATTTGCTTATAATACATAATTTTCATAATTTTGCCTGAAAACCGGGTCGGCGCATAATTATCAACAACAAATAGAAATGTTTCACCAATCCCTATCCAACAACTTAACTTAAAACCCTACGGAAGCCTACAATGAGCGTGTCACGATATGACACAATTGTATTGCAATTTTATTAGAAATAAATAAAATTTTGTACCTTCCTAAGAATGTAAGAATGTAAATTTGTCTAGTGTGGTTGTGGGTTTTTGGGTCTGCAAGTAATATGCACATTCTCTTAGGTGTTCACCGTCACATGCGTGTTACTTGAGGTTGCAGAATAGTCAGGCAGTTTCAAAAAAGATAAATCCGCTAATAAGCGAAAGTTGCGTATGCGTTTATTTGCAAATTTAGAGGATTCCATTTCCATCGTAATACATTGAAAATAAAAACTTAACATTATTTAACTTAACAATAATGTGGATGATAAAAAAAAAAGTATAAGAGCCTATTTAAGAACCACTGTGATACAACCTAAATCACTCCCATCAAAATTTATTTACCCGACCAAATAGGGTAATCACTTTTTAATGGAAAGCCTCAAATGTCATGACAAAAAAGACTGTCAAAAATTATAAGCCATTTCAAAATCGTGTTTGTATGGAGACTATCCTTCTGGACCTTATTTATAAGGAGAATTCTGTGATCCCGGGTATGTTTACATACTGCGATGAGAACCACCGGAGGACGAGCAGCAGCGTCCTCTTAGTAAACGGTGAGCGTTCTGCGATCTCCCAGCCGCCTGCCAAGCTTGGGGAAAATGGCAACCACCCCCCATTATGGGAGAGGCATCGTCCACCAGTGAACGTCTAGAGCTGATAGGAGATAGATTAAATAGATCCTTAGACCTTCCTTGGTTGGTTAGTGTATATGTGCCTTGCTTCTTTCTATCCCGGAAAAATTGCACAATCTACGCGACTAAAAATCGTACTCTTAAAGAGTTTTGGCGGGAATGTGAAAAGGTCGCTTATTATCTCATTATATTATTTTACAAAAGTTGTGTTACTTCAAGTGTTAATATGTAAAAACGGTGTATTTTTATTAATTAAGTATTCGTGAACTTGCACTAGTGTTGGTGAATAGTATAATGTCGTGAAAAGTGACTTTTTGTGTAGTTTGCAAAAATCCATAGAAAACTCCAGTAAAGTACCCAAAACTTTATGGGGCATGCATGACTTCGCCTTGACTGACTTACTTGACTTATATTATGATCTACTTGTTTTAATAAAAATATACTACGTGTGGAGCCAAAACACAAGAGAAAAAACGTATAACAAAACTTGACACTAGCTAAATACAATATGTATGGAACTAGACCAGAAGAGAAAAAAATAAATTTTATTTTTATCATTTACTGTCATTTGTCACAGTGACAGCTGTTATTCCATGACTTTGACGTTGGACATGAAAATATGAAAACAAAATCGATTTTTGTTTTGTGCTGCGCGAATTTATTGTAGTTATAAATATCTCTAAATATGCAGAAATATGAAAAACTCGAGAAGATTGGTGAAGGCACCTATGGCACAGTGTTCAAAGCGAAAAATAAAGAGACTCATGAGATCGTAGCTCTCAAACGTGTGAGGTTAGACGATGACGACGAAGGAGTACCGTCTTCGGCTCTGCGTGAAATATGTTTACTGAAAGAACTCAAACACAAGAATATTGTTCGGTTATACGACGTGCTGCACAGTGAAAAGAAGCTCACTCTAGTATTTGAACACTGTGATCAGGATTTGAAGAAGTACTTTGATAGTCTCAATGGGGAGATAGATTTGGACGTGGTGAAATCATTTATGTACCAATTACTACGTGGTTTAGCGTTCTGCCATAGTCACAACGTACTGCACCGTGACTTGAAACCTCAGAATCTGTTAATTAACAAGAATGGAGAATTAAAGTTGGCAGATTTTGGTTTAGCAAGGGCTTTTGGTATACCTGTCAAATGTTACTCCGCAGAGGTGGTGACGTTATGGTACAGGCCTCCTGATGTCCTTTTCGGCGCGAAACTTTACACTACAAGTATTGACATGTGGTCTGCTGGCTGCATTTTTGCAGAATTGGCTAACTCTGGCCGACCATTGTTTCCTGGATCTGATGTTGATGACCAGTTGAAAAGGATTTTTAAAATGCTTGGTAAGTATGACTGCAAGATATTTTAGTAAAATAGAAAAGCCATTTGCTGTCCCAGATGTACCATTGAGCAGTACCGTTGATGGTACAAATGGCACCAATTTGTCCCACTTGTACCTGAGATGGAACAAGTGGTACATGCAGATTACATGATACTGCTTTTATTACAGGTACACCTAATGAAGACACATGGCCAGGTGTAACCCAGTTGCCAGATTATAAACCCCTGCCTGTATACCAACCCAGCCTGGGTCTAGCTCAGGTTGTCCCCCGATTGCCTGCCAGAGGCAGAGACCTGTTATCTCGTCTTCTTACATGCAACCCAGCCTTGCGCATGCCAGCTGACGATGCTATGGCTCATGCATACTTCCATGACCTCAATCCATCAGTGAAGAATGACAGATGTTAACAGTCAATTCATCCATACAAGTGTACCTCAGAACTTTTATTTAGTGTTAAGGACAATGAGGATGAGGTACAAGAGTATTGTGATGGTGATACTTGAATAGCATAAGGATCATTATGTTTATTGAGTTTGGCGTTGTTCAAGTATTATGTGAGCATCTCAGGGATCAGGATAGGCTGATTTTACTGGGGGGTATGAGGGTGGATTACATCAGTAAATAGCACTTGAATGAGCAGTCTTCAGGGTCAGTGCCACTAAACTATGCTAAATGGTGTAGAACTCAGACAGACAGAAATGACAACCTTCTATTTGCACCTACCAGTTGTTGGCGACATTTACAATGTCGTCAGTCCTCCTAGTGGGAGGGTCTGTGTGATTCAGTTTCTCCAAAACACCAGCAGTTAGGACCACATCTGAGTCTCGTATGTCATCACTGGCAACACACCATGGGCAACTTGATATTGGCTGAATGCACTGACTGTGTGGAGCCAAACTATATGTAAATAATAGCACCATCTGTCAAGTTAATGGGAACCCATTTTATTTTCAAATCACCTCTTGTAAGCATTGGTTTCACAAGACCCCTGAATACAAAAATAACTAAATCTCTGCTTACTTAACACTTGAAAAGCTCCTTGACAAGAACTCTATTTGGAACAGTGAAGCTGGGTCCATATTAAAATATGTGTATACCATGTTATTAACACTGTAAGCGGCGCAATAATTTTCGACAAAATGCATGACATATTTTTATTAATGTGGACCTAGCCTTAGACATATTTGTCTGTACTGCTGTAGGTAGGTGTTATCAAATATTGTAAAGCAAATTAGTACCAGTAATACATTCAATGTCACAGTCTACTTGTCGGTCTATGACATGAAAATTGGTTTATGACCATGGAAAATTCCAATTTTATTATTTAATATTATTAATTATAAGTTACCTAGCATTGTTCCTTATTGAAAATGCTGGTTTTGTTACCTAATTTCAAGTAAGGTGGTCCTGGACATTGGTAATTTTCATACAAAATATTCATTAAAATAAGACTTTACTCGTCCAATTTTGATGAAACTTGGTATATTTAAATTGAAAATATGATGTGCTTGTTTGAAGAAGCCACTTGACGTAAACGTAAAAGTAAAACTTATTTTTTGGTTTCCAAAAATTTAAATCTTTATTTTACATTATTTATTTGAAAAACATGAATTTTCATTAAAATCAGACTAGTACCTAGTGTAAATTCTAAATTATGAAAACAAAGATAATACGCCACATGGTAAGGGGGAGCTCCTTTACCAATGTCTGGAGAGCAATTATTAAACTATATTTGTTTTTCTTTGTTATTGTTTATCTTAAATAATATTATTTATTGATATATGCATTTTATGTAAGTGTAGATGAATGTGTTATGTGTTATTGAACAAACTGACTAGTGTATTTATTCTAAGTGAAAATGGAAGAAGCAAACTAATATTATAAAATGCAAAAGTAACTGTCTGTTACGTTCTTGTACTGTCTGTTTCTTGTAATTGATGCAATTTGGTAAGGCATACACAGACATAGGATACTTCTTGCAGGACAGGTTGTCTAATATGATCATTAGTGTTATTGTTCAAACTGTGTTTAATAAAGAAACTTTTTTTAGTATGAATATAAATTTATGTATATAAGTGATCAGTTTTATTTCAGGAACTATCTTAATTATGGACTAGAAGGAAATAATTACAGAGCATCTATAAAAGGCATACCAGGAAGCGCAAACTTTTTAACTCAACTGCCCAGAAGGAATAATTTTTAACCGAATCCAAAAAAGAGGAGGTTCTCAATTCAACTGTATGTGATTTTTTATTGATGTTTGTTATGACATACTTCAGATAAGACATATATTTATATATCCTATATAAATTATCCAGCGCTTAAAATTTTTTTTTATGTATGTTCAACAATTACTCGAGACGCCTGGACTGATTTAGTACATTTTTTTTGTTCGAAAGGGTAACTACCCTTTCCTTTATAGGATCCTGGAGAAATCAATGGGAACCATCAAAAATTGAGGCGATTAAAATCAAACCAAGTCGATTGAAATTTTTGTATCTCGAGTCCTCTACAGACTTTCAATCCCAAAATTGTTTAAATTTTTAGAATGTTTTGTAACTTTATCCGTTACTAGCTTGCCCGCACGGCTTCGCTCGCAAAGGCTACAGTAATTTCAAAACCCAACTCACCTCTTCATGGGTTGATTTTCTAAAAATCCTGAGATAAGCCATTCTTTATGAAAAAATATTCTATTTCCATATAAACTCTGCAGGTCCATTTCTCCCCTTCCGAGGTGAAATTTCACAAAATCTGTTCTTATTGTTCACCTAGACCATTTGAGAAATAGGGCGTCTGACTTTCACGTCGTTGACATCAGCAGTTACGTCAGTGTGTTAATTCCTAGAAAAGGCTTCTTTTATTTATATATTCAGATCCTTCTGTGATTTTGATTCAGATTAATATTAGCCTTCTGTGATTTAAACAGCTAGACTGATTTTGAAGTGAGAGGTGTTGATATATTCATCTTCATGTCCAGAATGTCATAGGATACATATTGCAGTTGGGTGTTTGTTTACATTTGAATGGTAATATGTGTCATTCGTTTTTTCACAGCATTTCCATTTCAGCTCTCTTTCTTTTCCTGTGATTAGCAACCATGTTGGCTGTAGTGAGGGGGCTGTCTCCTCTCTGCAGCCAAGTAGCGAGTGCTCGTTCGGATTTGCTAGCTGCGGCCGCCTGGGTCCTTTCACTGGCCGACAGTGGCTGCATTGAACTGATTGAGTCACTGGAGACACTCGCTGATAGTAACATGCGAAATCTTTGCCTGAATGTCTGGAAATGATAAAAGCTTTTGTGGATAATCATCATCATCAACTCAACTAAAGATGTCCACTGCTGGACATAAGCTTTCCCCTGATCAACTTGATGCAGTTGAGCAGTGGGGAAGAGCGAAAATGTGATGTTATACAAGAAACAGCATCTCCACAACAGTATGACATTACCATTGTTAGTTATCACCTGGACTTTTCCTAGGTGTAAAGTATTATTTTGAAATTGGCAAGCATTCCTGCCAATATGAATTTGATGTGAAATGTGAAACAAAAAGTACATTAAATAAATAGTGGGAATCCTTCAGAACTACATTTGACCATTACACAATGTGTATCAAATTGAAACTACATAGTTTTATCCAAATCAGACAATGTCTGTATGAAATCCAGGGAGCTATTTAAGTTTACCATTTGATGCTGACCATACTCACATTTATTAGTGTGGATCCAACTCCTCCTTTGATATCGTGTTTAGCAATGTAACATCCAAGTTCGTAGAAATACTGTCCCAATTTGTGCATGTCAACTGTACAAGCATCTGCATTGAATATTTCTCTGTATGCATCTTTATAGACTTTTGGTAAATCTACACTGACTAATGGAGGTCTTCGGGAATGCAGAGACTCAGCCAGCCATAGGGGTATCTCCACATTGGTCCCTGCTTTCAAATCATCCTCCGTTGCAGAAGGGTCCAAGAACCCTAAAAAATGTTTTAAAAATTTCTTCATTAAAGGGTATATGCACAGAATTCTCCTTATAAATGGTATATGATATACCCTTTCAGACCTCTACGACCCTACCCCTTTTTAGGTACTAATTTAGCATAATTGATTTTTTTAAGGGGCAAGAGGCTAACCATTAAACAAAATACCTACTTGCAAATAGATAATTAGATTTTGAAAATTAATATTTTGAACTAACCCATTTTAGGTAAATCATGTAAAAACTTGCAAGGAACTTTTTCGTTTGTAACTAAAATATCAGTAATCGATAGATATGAATATTCCATGGGTTTTTCGTTGTTTTCGCTTCCAGTATTTAGATCTATGATTTAGATAAAGTATGTACCCAATACTGTTGCTTTCTCTTGTTTTTTTCGATACAAAATTATAATATAACTTTACATATAATGGCAGCAGAAAGCGCGCCTAACTAACAGTTTTTTTCTTTCCTTTCTTTTTTGCCCCCAGACAAGCTAGAGGTTAAGGCCTCGCTACATGGCCTGACCTGACATCGTTTGAAAGAGATGGCTATATATAAGTTTCTGGGGGAGCGAAAGGGAGAAGCTATAACCTTAATAGTTTGTTTCTTTTGCTCCCGTGAAATTCAAATCTAGCTGTCCCTTTCACATGCTGTCAGGTCAGGCCATGTGTAGACACCCTTATGGTCTCAATACATTAGCACCAACAAAATTTAAAAAAAAAACTAATAAGAGTTGACTTTCATTTTCTTTTCTTTCCTCCAAATAGGATTTTGGCGTCGCACGTCTTATGCACTTGCCAGTGTCAAGTATACATATATATTTTCAAGTTTTATTAGATATTATCAAACAAGTCATAGTCACGGTCAAAGGCGAGCAAAGCAAGTCATGGTCAAGTCCAAGTCATGCCCCAGTAAAGTGGTGAAAACTTTACTAGAGCCTTCTATGGAGTTTTGGAAACAACACGAAAATTCATGTTTCACGACATTATACCATTCACCAACACTCGTGCATGTTCACGAACACTTAGCGGGTAAAAATTCATCGTTTTTACACATTAACACTCGAAATAACACAAGTTTAAAAAATTATAAAATGACGCGACATGAATTCTTCAAGTTCCCGCCAAAACTCCAAAGTTGACTTTTTTCTAGTTTCTATTTTATTTTGACATTTCTGAGTTTGTACGATGGCATCCTTAACAGAATTTTCCGGTGTTTGAAGATTTTTTTAGTTGATTTTGTGAATTTTTGTGCACTGTGGATTAGATGCACGTAATTCGAAACTGGACAAATATTTTCGAGTCACGGATCGGAAGGATAATTTACGTATTAGCATTTGGCATAGGATCCATTTTGTTGGTTACCATACTGTGTCTCTATTCACAAAAATATTTTCTTTTTCAAAGAACATAGTATTCCCCATGAACAATGGCGGGGTAAGTAAATTGATGGATCAGTAATGTTGGCGCATTAATACATAGTTCATTAAATTTCATTCATGATACACACAGCACATAGAAAAGTCCTGTTTTTTTTTTATAGAGAAACCCTACCCTACCCTACCCTCTCATAAGTAAAAATAATTTGTGAATCGTGAAACTTTCCATCCAACGTAGTCTTAGAGTACTATTCAAAATGCTAAATTAACACATTTTTTTGTCTACAGAAAATGTAGAAAAAATAAAGAATCTAATAATGCCATCTCTAAAAGTAATCTAAGTATGCACTTTTGTAACACTAATATTATAAATGCGATAGTCTGTGTGGAAGTGTGTTTGTGCCTGTTCAACTCTGTAACGGCTGAATGGATTTGAATGAAATTTGTTATGGAGGTAGCTTACAACCTGGATTAACACATAGTTAAATATAATAAAATAACTATGTTTTGTTGCTTTTACATAATAATTACATCAAACCCTAGCATAGATAACAAAAAAATCGGTCGAGTATGTGTCAAGAGACACTCACTGTAAGGTTCCATAGCCATCTTAGAAATAAATAATCAGCATTAACTCTGGCTTTTTGTGATAATTTAAAAGTAATATCTGGATGTGCGTTAAATTTGTATTACAACATTTGAGTGTAATTATGAGTAAAATGTAAGTAAAAGGTGGCAAACAACTCTGTTTGACATGAAATTTGGCAGTGTGATATATTATTTTATTTATTTATTTATAGGCCAATAACCAACCGTCTTGATCTCTTGGGCGTTACTCTGACTTCGACCCTCAACTTTGGCTCTACAAACGCAAGCCTATAAATTATAAAAAAAAAAGGCCAGGACCATAGTACCAACCTAGTATGTCACTTTACGGTGCCACCACTTTAAAAGCATATATGTTGGAAATGTGATGCTGAAGGAGATTTTGTCTCGTACAAACCATGTTCCTATTAGTGTCAGCTATTGATTCATTTAGATTCTCTGAGTGGCAGGCAGGCATGCCAGGCTTCATACCAAAATATTCAAGGCCCTACTTTTGAGTAGTGAAGTAGTATTTGCTAGCTGACAATATGTAATTAATGTATAATATTTATAATATGTAATCCATACTTATAATAAAACTGTAACAAAAGGATTACTGTACATTTAAGAATTTTTGGAAATATTTTTTTTATGAGTTTTTAGGAGCAATTTTTTTTCTGTCTGTCTGTCTGTCTATCCAGGATAAACTCAGAAACTAAGGCACGGATTTACATACAGTTTTTTAAAATATGTCCTGTGGAGTCCGGCGTGTAACATAGGCTTTCTTTCATCAAAATCGGTGCAGGAATATTGAAGCTATGATGCAATCTAAGAAAATATGAGGATTTCTATTATAAGTTGAACCATGGAACATACTGGCCCCTTACTGCAAAAGGCTCAGCTTATGCTGGTTATTGACTATCTTGAGATTTTGTAGAATTAAGAGATGGCTTGACATGCAGTTTTCTAAAAACGGGTCTGTGGTGTCCTAAACTTTATAAAAAGCACACAAGTTCCTTAAAAAACTTAGTAAGACCGAGAATGTGCACTAATGAAGGTATAAAAAGCATTTCAGACACTAAGGGATTAAACTTTGTGTGGATGTTTGTCAATTTTACTTTGTATTTGAGAGGGCTAAGGCTGAGTCTTAGTTCTGTCCCTAAGCCCGCGTATGAAGTCGCGGGCATCAGCTAGTGTAATATTAATTAATATGTAACGTTATTAATAATTAATAATGTTTTTTTTTTTTAGCAAAGCGTACACAATGAGAGAGATGAGAGCCATAGTGGAGTATTTAAACGAGCGCAAGGCCTATGGAGAATTGAAAGGCAGAAAAATGTGGATGGAGTTCTCTAATTCTAATGTAAGTAACAGATACTTATCTATGAAAATTATTAGCTGTACTGTACATGCTTTGATTTACATTACTAGATAAAACTCTTATATCCGTATATTATGCATACATATATTCTGCTATAAGATATGTAGTTACAATCTGGAGTAGTGCTGTTAATATTACAAAAGTGTTATGAAGTCAAAAGAGAGTGATTAGAATTATCAACGGCTTAAAGAAACGTAGTTCTGTAAAAAAACATTTCCAAAATAATGACAGTGATATCTCTCTACATATTATAATAGTTTGCTGGAAATACATGAGGCTAATTTACCAAAAAATAAGGATATGATCATTGCAATCTACGAAACAAGGAAAAGCTGTACAAGCCATGTTAGTTAAAGTTGCGAAACAGGGCCTTCATGCCAAAATATTAATGTACAATAAATTACCTAATTCTATAACCGAACTAAACCATAGCAAATTTAAACAGATTCTGAAGCATTTCTTTGAAAATAATCAGTTCTACAAATTGTCAATGAAATTCACGTTATCCTCATTTTTTTGTATTGAACAAAAGTAAGCAACATACCTACCGGTTACATATCATCAAATTGTTTAAATTATTGATTAGTCTGCCTTAATTTAACTCTAAACATAGGTTAATTTGTATAAGTGACTTGCTTGTAATATTCAATGTTATTTATGGCCAATAAATATTTCTGATTTCTGATTTCAAGCAGTTTTACAATATCCTTTTTTTTTTAGTTAAAATACTTCCTAGCAAAATTTTATCATAATCGGTTTAAGTCAATTAAATCTGATCTAAGAAACATTCTGACAAATGTAGTAACTTTGTAAAAAGTCGAATGGAAAAAGATTTTTTAAATTATATTTGACTAGCTGCGCCCCGCGGTTTTACCTACAAGAACCGTTAATGTTTTCGGGATAAGAAGTAGCCTACGTGTTAATCCAGTGTATAAGCTACCTCCATACCAAATTCCATCCAAATCCGTTCAGACGTTACACAGTTGAACGGGAACAAACACACTTGCATACTTACCTACTTACACACACTTAAAACTTTCGCATTTATAATATTAGTGTGATTAATTTCCAAAAAAGTAAAATAATGTGAAATAGTTCAAAAAAACTAGCGAAGGCTTAAAGAATTTACAGCATTTTATTGCATTGAAAATCTGTCGACTTGCACCCGCATTGTATTCCAGTAGCCTCACTTGAGAGTCAGAACCCATTCCCGTCTAGGTGTGTTTACCATCTTTGACCACTCTATCACTTATAAAATCGGGTGAGTTATAGTCAAATGCCTAGCCTGTCTACGACAAAAAAATACATCCGGGAGAGTCTGTAGTAACTATTGACATTACTATTATGGTTGAAGTAAAGATTTTTAACAAAAGGCAGCATTATCACTGAAAGCAATCTCTTTCCGGCAACCTTAGGATGAGGGCTTAGGGCTTGTGACCTTATGTGATGGTTAATCTACAAACACCTTCTATTTCGACTATTTTATCGATTGCCCCGGTGGCTCCGTTGGTAGTGAACCGACCTTCTGTGTTTGGGGGCGTGGGTTCGATTCCCATCTAGTACAAACATTCATATGATGAACATTTGTGTTTGTTCTATGTCTGGGTGTTAATATCTATATAAGTATGTATTTAAAAAATATTGAGGTACGTATATCAGTCTCTGGCAGCCATATTACAAGCTTTGCTTGCTCGTGTGCAAAAATGTCCCAGATATTCACAGATATTTGTTGACTGCTTCCACTGAAATGGTATGTCTTACTATTTTCTGTATTGTAGAGAACAACAAGGACATGGCAAAGTTTGAAAGAAACATTTTTAAAGCGTATCCTGCCAGACATCCAGAATCCTTACTATAAGCTGACCATGGACCAAGTACGCAGCTTTAGACAAGGGTCAGTATCTTGAAGTTTATTCCTTCTTCTTATTTGAGACGGGGGCGATAAAAGTCCTGGAAGGATGGCCCGCATTGTTGAAATACAAGGGCGAGGCTCTGGGCCACTGGCACAGTTGCTCCAGTGGTGTTGATGGAAGTGTATTCCCTAAGAGTGCTCTGAACTTTGAGAGGTACTTAATTTTGTCAAAACACAAAAAATGGAACAGTACAGATTGCGTTTTTTTTTTCTAAATTAATTCAAAAATGTTTCATTTTTTTTTCAGAATTGATATTGCTGAAAAGGAGAGGAACAACAGACTCGAGTTTCGAACTGCAGATACAATTTTAAACGGTATCAAAAACTTATCTAAGCTTCTTGTATTAAATTTAGTTCTGGCTAACCCCATTTCATTTTCTGAAATACAAAAGTCTCTGTATCCCTGTCCCTTTCTCAGCTTGTTAACTCTTCAAAAATATATCTGATCAAATTTTGATTTAATTTGGCATAGACATACATTATCATGAGGGTGGACATAGATAATTTTTATTCTATTATATATTATTTATTGTTTACATTCAGTACAACATGGTAAAAAGGTCACCATACAGACCCATTTCATATAAACAGGCACATTAAAACCAGAAGAGACAGCATAAAATAACTAAAATAAAAAACAAATTTGAAAAATAATATATGTTCACCCTAATAGGCAGGGCGCAGGCACTAGAAAATAAATAAAAAAACCTACCAATTGCAGTTTATCTTTGTTAATACAATTGGAGGTCTATTAATATTATTTACTGCGGGACATTACGTATGCTGTAACTAGTTATTGCTATCATGTCATCTAGCTTGCGCGCATGGTGCTAGTAAGTTGCCACGAGCTGGATGACTTGATATAGATTCCGAGTGAAAGCGTACGTAATAGCTCTGCTATTACACATGTGCTGTACAATGTATTGAATTGCACAATAATTCAAACTTTAATTCTCAGCTGTGGATCAGAATGCGATTTCAACTGCAAAGAACGACAATGAAGTACCAACAAGTCACGAAAATGAAGAACAAACTAACGTTAGCAATGAACCGCCAACCATAAACATTGATGATGAACTGGAGAAAGTTACAGGTGAGGACATCAAAGCTGCTAAGATACCATCCCGATGCAGGTCTTCTGCCGAAACTCTAGTTCTTGAATACGAAAATGCTGAGGATGTCCAAAGAGTTTTAGAATCTCCTAATAATGAAACACAAACCAAATCAAAATCGCTCAAAGACATGTTAACTTTCGAATATTCTGCGCCATTAACACCACTCGTTCGAGACCTACTAAATGATTTCGAAACCGAATCGGAGGCATCTGATGCAGAACCTCGATTGAACATCGATGAAGAATTGCCTAAAACCAATAATATCGAGTCCGAAGCTGTGATAGAGGATGTATTGGAAAATATCAAAGTAGAAAATGCGCCATACGAAAACGACATGATAAATAATGAAGCCGACCCTGTAATAGAAACTCATGATACAGACAAAGGTGACATTACTGAGACAAACGGTAAAGAAGTGGAGACTACAGTAACCAAGGAAACTTCAAATGAAGATGAGATTCAGGGTAAAAATGAAAATCCTCACAAAAATAAGAATCAAGATCTTAACTCTAAATGCGATGATAATGAACATAACAATAATAATGAAACAATCGCACACAGTCATAGTAATCAAAACAGTCAGCAGGATGATGGTGTCACAAATACTGAGTCCACCCTCAAAGACACAACTGTGTTTGTGACTGCAGAATCGAATGCTAAAACATTTGAAAAGTCTTCAGATACCGCCAAAAATAATACGGACTCCAATTGTATTATTGCCAACACTGGAAATTCAACTCAAAATACGTCATCAGACACATTATTACCTAACAACCAAGAAGCTCTGGAAGATTCCAAGAAGGAAACCCAGAAAGCAAAACAAAATAAAACTGGGGAAATCGTTGATAAGGCAACGAAAGCCAACGAAAAAAGGCTTAGAAAGAGAACATCTTCAAGAGACAGCAGAGACAGCAAAAAACAGAAGTTGTCTGATGGTCAATCAAAAGAAGTAAATAATGAAGCGTCTGTACCTATAATTGAAATAGATGACTCTTCTTCACCAACTGATCTGGAAAAAGATAATGTAAATAAAAACCAGGAAAAAATTGAAATTAGTTCTAACACCCTAACATTAGATAATACGGAAGAACAGATCAATGCTATTGCAAAAAATTCACCGGAAAATGATAATAAACAAAGCACTAAAGCGAAGAAAGATATTCCTAATGCAGAACAAGAGAAAAACACTACAGTAGTAGAAGATAAAAATCCCTGTTTAGTGAGCGTCAATTTGTACGATGAACAATTCAATAACACAAAATACTCTGACAGTGATTCTGATGATATAACTGAGAAAAAACAAAATACGGACATACCTCAAGCTGTAACTGATATAGTGAATGATGTAACTAAGCAAAAACAAAATACGGACATACCTCAAGCTGTAACTGATACACTGAAAGAGATCGAAGACATACCTCAAAAGGCAAAAGAAATTAATGAGGAAGAAGTAGTTATGGAGAAAGAGATAGTAGTAGCAGAAGATAACAAAAACGTAGTCAGAAATTCAGATTCTAGTGCAGATTCTGAGCTACGAAATCAGGGAGTGGTAAACAATAAAGTGAATGAATCAGTTAATTTGCAAAGAGAAAGAGCCTTAGCAAATGTATTTGGATTTGCACATGGTAAGTTAACGCTGGCGAGGAACTAAGGTGCAATATTGCATGACAAAGACATAGTTGAGCCCTGTCAAACGACAACTATAATCAATGTGGACAATGGACGAAAAACGGCAAAATAATTATATTGGAAATATTATTTTTAGGGCTTGTTGCGCCAACGAGTCGGAAAAGACACTTGAGCCATAGAAGAAGATCTCACCATCATCGTCGACGTCATAGGTACGTTTTGAACTACGTTTAAATTACTCATATCCCTTTACAAGAAAAAAAAACTATTCTATAAGTATCAGGTTAATACGGTGCATATTTGAGTAAACGGGCGTCATGAATCGCTTTTCAAATCATATTTATATATTCATATTCATATTCATTTATTTGATAAAGCCGATTTACAAGTCAAAAAATAAATAATTTTATTATTCTTAGTATTAAATTAAAATAAATTTAAATTTAACAATAAATTAACAAAAAATTACAATTGCGGATTTATCCGCAAAAATTCGTTCATGTCATAAAAAGAGTGCCCAATAAATAAGCCAGCGCTGAAGGCGGGATTTAAAACTGTTCAGACTAGGAGCTGCAGTCACGAAATTATTCTTAGGCTCTTAAAATATGGTCTTACCGAAGTGTCCTGTGATACTCGTACAATTGCTCTTATGGCGCGTTTCTGAAGGCGGAATACTCTCTCCCACTCCGAACATTGTCCCCAGATTTCGGCACCATACTGCACTATGGAGTGAACTGTGAACTTGTTTGTGAAAAATGTCCTTCTTTGTTGTAGTAAAAATACGGATTCAAACTCGAGCGAGTGGACATCAGAGAGTGACAGCGAGTCTTATGTGTCCCCTCCACGTGGCCGCAAAAACAGACATACCAAGAAATATTTGTGAGTTACCCCTTTACGCTGTTGTAGATTGATAGTTTTCTACATGTTTGAATTTATTTTAAAAACAGAAAATTCCATTGCAGTCGGTAGGTACTAAGATTGCTCACGGTTTTTGCAAGGCACTTGATTACAATTCTACTACATTTTGAACTTAGACTTATGGACCACTATAGCTGCGCCACGCGGTTTCATCCGCTATTCTACAGAAACCGAATATTTTCTGAGATAAAAAGTAGCCTAATCCAGGGAAATTCGGCAAAGACGTAGTGTACGTCATGAGGATCCACGTAGAGTACGTTTAATCTATGAAAATGTTGAAAATCTACAAAGTCAAGGCATAACCGAAGTACACTGCCAGTAAGCAATGGCACAACAAACAAAATAAAGCTTGCCCGTACGGCATCGCTACATTTATATAAACGAAACATTGTATCCCGGCGCCCGGGATACAATGTTGTCCGCCATACTTATCCCGCGAGAACGAGACGGATGTATCCATATTCTAGCTTTGTCTCGTTGACACGAAGACAAAACGGGTGGACATAACTTTATCCCGGCGCCCGTGCTAGGCCTGCAGGGGTCGATTTTCGAAAAATCCTGTCACGTCTTATTATATTTTTTATGCTTTAAAACACACACAGTTTCATTGGCGTAGCATGTTTTTTTTTATTCCATACAAAATTTGGGTTGTACATTTTCACCCCTTTTGAGGTGGAACTAGGCAAAATCCGTTCTTTTTGATTATTTGAGGAATGATGGGTCCAAATTTCACGTATCTGTCATAAGCGGTTTGGTCTGAGCGTCGATTCCTACACAGAGTAGGTTTATGTATGTATTTTCATATTATTATTATTTTTATGTATCTACACCACCGACCGTAGTCTATAAGTCATAATTCTGTCCGTCTAAAGGTTGTCTGGAAGAAATCGCTTTAGGCGATAAGGCCGCCCATTATACTACCGTTTTTTTTAAAATATTATTGTTAATTTTTTGAAGTTTGTCTGTTTTGGTGTATAATAAAGTTATATTGTATTGTGTTGTAAAGACTTGTTATTTTTTAAATGTTTTTTTTTTGTAAACCCAGGACGTTATATTTCCTCTTGGTATCCTGTTTTAGAAAACCGAAATCGTCTCGGATTCTGCAAGACCCAGAGGAAGGAATGCTGTATGTCATGTTCGGAAAAAACGTCTACCCACTGGTGAAAGGCGAAAAACATATCAAGAAATTTCTTACCTATATACCGGATAGTAAGCTTACATCCTTATATTTACAATCTAGGCAATTTAAAAGCTAGCTTTCTTCTTGATCGACGAGCTACATCCTCGGCTATGCCAGCGCTTATCATCACCCAACTAGGTGACCAAACGTAACCATTTGTCTCTTTCTAATTTACAACGTGTCAGGTAATTTTCCACCAGTTTTGCACTGTCGTTTGTAAGGAAGACAAGAGTTTTTCCAGATTTGCTGTCTAATTTGGACCAGTCATCACTCTGCGCCCCGCTGTTCTACAGGAACGGTTACAATTTTCACGATAAAATTATTCTTCTATGTGATATTCCAGGGAATAAGCTACCTCCACACCAAATTTCATCCAAATCCGTTCAGCCGTTACAGAGTTAAACGGGAACAAACACACTTACATACTTACACACAAACTTTCGTATTTATAATATTAGTGTGATTATTACAGAAGTAAAAAAGACGTAAAAAAAACATCTCTCTTGCTCGAAAAGCATGCTTTGCATAAAACCAGGGAGCAAAACTATTTCGCTCACTACTACTACTACTACCACTGTTACTTTGAATAATGAGATAACTATGCGACTGTCTGTATGGAACCGTCTGTATGCGACGTTTGTATGGGAAGTATTCACATGTTTTCTCCCTGAATAATGACACTGAAAAAAAAAAAACAGCCATAAAATGTATGCCTACTACTGCCATGCTCGTATATTTTATTTTATCAAAAAAGGTAAAAAAATAATAAATTGATGCATGGCAGTGACAATATACATTATTTGGAAAAAAATATTTTCTGTAGCGTTATTCAGGGAAGAAACAGGAGAATTATGTTTGTTTGGAAAAACGGTCGCATAGCTACCTCATGAGACCTCCATAGTAATAGTGCATAGCCATCTCATCTCACGCCGAATGTTTTGATTAAATGTACTTTTAAATAGTTTAATTTGAAGGGAAGGCCTAAGCCCCAAGATACGGGTACTTAATTGAACCCAGTTTGGGGTATAGTGCTGCTACATTATTGATCTGTACTTAGATGAAATAAATAATTTGAATTTGAATATACCTCATCATCATCACCATCAGCCGGAAGACGTCTGCTGAAGAAAGGCCCTTGGACTCCACACCGATCGGTACCTTCGCTCAGTATTCTGACTTAGACAACTGGCTACGCTCGTGGTTCAATTAGAGAATCCTTTGCTTCGCTTGGGATTCAAAAACACTCACTCGACCACAAAAATCCGCTTGTTAACCAAATAATAATTATTAATAATAAATTATTGTTTCCATACTTTTTAGGTGGCTCAGACGAAGACGAATCTTTTTGGAAGCAGAAATATATTGAAGAGAACAAGAGAGTCGAAGAGGTCAGAAAGTAAGTAAAAATCATCGAAATATCTATGAAATAACATAAAAAAAGTGTAAAGTTTTGTATAAAATACAAATTATTTGTTTCAGGTTATTGAAAGATGCACAGAAAGGTCAAGCAGCACAAAGAAATGAACCTACTGTGGCTACGACGTCGCGGTAAGTTTTTCTTTCACGCACACTGGTACGATCACTGCAATGCAATTATATTTTACTAGCAAACTACAATTGCAGCTTGAATTCGGCTCCGCTGCAGTCAATACTGCCTTTGTCTGGCACTAAGCAGATGACAAAGGCAGCAATAGACATAATCTGTCGTCGAAGTTAACAAACGTTTCAGTATTCGGGGGTTAGACTGACTCGTCGAAATTGTTTTTAGATTTATTTATAAGAAATTTTGGGTTTTCGTAATCTCAGATAGTTTTAGACATTTTATTTATTTATTTATTTAATAGACACCATTGATGTACGTCATTGTAACAAAGAAGGAGGCACGCAATGGAAACAGGCTAAACTAAGAAGCGAGTTTTACTTAAATAATAACAGTCAACGACTTAAGGTGCAACGTTTCGCTCAGCGCGCGAAATTCAAATTTTCTTTCGTTTTATGTCAATTACAGCTTAATTACTCATCGTAGGTTCATGAAAACTAATTTTGCGATAATAAATAGATTCTTTCAAGAAATTACACCAACCAAAAATTCAAGTTGAAAGCTAGTATAAGTACATTTCCCACTAAACCAAAAACCAAGATGAAAATCAGCTTATTGAAATTTGTAGCTAAACCAATGTTATCTAGGTGATCATTTTACCCGTAATTTTTTAAAACAACTTATTTATTGGCGCAAAATTGGTTTCAATAAATCCACAACGAGTAATTAAGCTGTGATTGACAAAAAAACGCAAGAAAGTTTGAATTTCGCGCGATGAGTGAAACGATGCACCTTAAAGATTTTTTTTATAAGTATACATAGTAAAGTGTGAATAAAGAAAGTCAGAGAAAAATTACTCCTTGCTAATACTAGAAATTTTTCTGTTTAATTTTCATTTTTACAAAAACACATTTACAAATTGTTATTTTCAGAAACGGCACGAATTCCCGTTCGCCTCATAAATCTACGCAAAATAGAAACGGTAAGTCCCTAACACAAATTAAGTATTAGTACACTCTTCCCTGGACTACCTCACGAGCGAGCGCGATGCGTTTAGCATTGAACCCCGTTGGCCGCCGCCATCACTTTACGTCTAACATAACGTGTGCGACAGTGATTGAGCTATCACTCTCGCCTTCTCGCACGCGTAGTTCTCCGTCGTGGGTCATAAAATAACTTTATTGCGACGTAGCGAGAATCTCTATGTATTTATTTGTCATCTACTTATGATACTACTTACAGGCGCACGTCTTCACTCGTCGAGGTTACAGTAAATGCAACACCCCATTTCACCTCTATGGGTTTATTTGCGATCAGTCCAAAGACAAGCCTTTTTTTTTAATGCTTATTGTTACTACACAAACAAAGTTTCATTGGCTTAGCATGAAAAAATATTTTGTTTTCTTACAAACTTTGGGGGTCCATTCTACCCCTCTAGGGGTGGAATTTATTAAAATCCGTTATTATATACCCAGACTATTTGAGGAGCATTGGATTCAAATTTCACGTCTCTATCATAAGCGGTTTGGTCTGTGCGTTGATTCCTAGAAAAGGGTTCTTTTATACAGGGTAACTGCTTAAATAGTGCACAAATTTTGTGTACATTTTTTGTTTAGTTTTATGCACCTTTGTACAAAATTTTGTAGAAATAATTTCAAATGAAAGTAGCTATAGCAAAAGAGCTGTAGTCAAGGTTACTTTATTCGTGACTGTACTACGAACACCTACGATAAGTGTAGGTACCTATATCGCTTCTTCTCGCTCGCTTGTAGAGCGAGAAGTAGGTAGGTAATTATTGTATTAAGTATAGGTTTTCCATCATTTCATGGTCAATAAATTATAAAATGCAATTTTATTTTTATATTTTTTTGGTTAAATATGTTCTATCAACGATATTGATTACGTGATTAAAACTTACGCACTACTTAAAAAATTAGACAGCTTTATACTGTGATAAATAATACAGTTTAAATTATTCTAAGAGATTGAGTTTTTCTTTTGTTAAACTTTGAATTTTCTTTCAGATAACAATGCCATAGCTCCCGTAGTAGAGAATAAAACGGAAGCTATTAAAGATGATAAAATGGTTTTTAAAATTGCTGGAAAAAATGGCCTGGTAAGATAACTATTGGTTTACTTCTGAAATTCTCTTTGGACTTTGGAATTTTTGTCCATAAGTCTCCTTGGTATCAGCGGGCCCAGCACGGGCGCCGGGGTAAAGTTATGTCCACCCGTTTTGTCTTCGCGTCAATGTGACAAAGCTAGAATATGGATACATCCGTCTCGTTTTCGCGGGATAAAAATGGTGGACAACATTTTATCCCGGCGCCCGTGCTAGGCCTGCAGAGCATGAGAGGCGATGGGGACAATTGGAAAAAAAAAACAGAAATCCCCTGAGCGATTTATTTTATTTTGGCGGAACGGGATTATTGGACATAAAGTCTACAATCCCCATAGCCATTTATTTTGTTTCTGCAGAAGGAGATTATTGGTCAAAAATTCAGAAATCACTTTAACTATCATTTTTTTTTTTTTCTGGAATGATTATGATATTCACCACACCCACCACATGATATCCACCATATGATATTCACCACACCCATTGTAAAAGTAGTACATATATTATAACTAAACCTAAACTTAGCCCTTGTCCCTCCAAAGAGAAACAAGTACAGCTTTACTTTAACTACTTATTTTATTTTAAAAATCAAATAAAAACACGGCGTTTGTAGAGTTGAGTAGTCATTTATTTATTTTTGTAATGAGGCGTTTTCCAAAAAAAATAAATCCTGGTAATAAAAGTACCCAATAGATGGCGTTACATGTACCTTGAGATTTTTCTGTCACTGTCAAGACATGAAAGACAAAAAAATGTACGTGTGCCCTTTTTTTTATCGTGTTTTTTGGCTCCACATGTGTATTTAGACAATTTCAAGTAACGTAACTATATATTTGACATTTGAAATATTACAATAGTTGACACTGGCTAAATACACAACGTGTGGAGCCAAAATTTACGATTTAAAAAATAAACATAAAATATTTCGACATAAATGACAATGACAGGTAAAACGATAGGTCTATTACGCCATCTAGTATGTATTTTAGAAGTTTTTTTTTTTGGAAAACGCCTCATTGAGTGACGGTAGGTGCACTTCGCTCGCGTATTATGAGTTGAATTGCCCATTCAATACGACAAAACCTGTATAAAGATTTCCGTTCTAGGAGTATAGTTTGGAAGGCGGCTGGTACCAAATCAGCAACGCGATGCCTCAAGTTGTGAGGTTTCTTCAATACGAAACGGGAACAGACAATGCGAAACAAACCCCAGTAAATGGAACTGGCGATCGACTTAAACCTGACATACGGATGGAAGTCAGAACCGAGGATCTACCTAAGGCTGACATAAGGATGGAAGTCAGCAGCGGGGTCTCAACGCCGGTCTTAGCAGCCGTTGACACAGGTTCGGATCGACTTTAGGAAACAGTACACTCGAGCAATGCTAAGAAAATGTCTGACGACTAGTTTTCCCATCTGCCAAGAAAATGTCGCGGTGTGAATGATCGGTTCTATCTAATCTATATAAAAACTAGCTGTTACCCGCGACTTTGTTCGCGTGGAACTACAAAAAAAAATAGCCTGTGTCCGTCTCCGGCCCTTAAGCTATATCTAAGCAAAAATTCAGCTTGATCCGTTCAGCCTTTAAGCCGATACAACGCGGCAAACATCCAGACAGATAGTTACATTCAAAGTTATAATATTAGTTAGGATTAATCTATGTAATTATATTATTTCAGAGGTACACGAAAAAGTTAACAAATTAGAGGACGAAATATTCAATAAAATAAAGAATTTAGAAGCCCGACAAATGGAGGAAGAAGACAAAAAAAGCGACAGAGACAGCACGAATGTTACTAGAAGGTATTACTTTTCTTTCTCTTACCTCCTTAGAGGATGTTGACGTCGCACGTCTTATACATTTGCCAGTGTCAAGTATACGTTTATATATTTTCAAGTTTTGTTAAATATTATCAAACAAGCCATAGTCACATTCAAAGGCGAGCAAAGCAAGTCACGGTCAACTCGAAGTCATGCCCGGTAAAGTGGTGAAAACTTTACTAGAGCCTTCTATGGAGTTTTGGAAACAACACGAAAATTCACGTTTCACGACATTATACCATTCACCTTCACTCATGCATGTTCACGAACACTTAACGGGTAAAAATTTTACACTTACACTCACAACACAGATCATCCTAGATACCACATTACGAGAACATTGTTCCGACAAGATCGTGGTGCGCTTCGATCATCCTGAGTGCGGAATGTACGAGTGATCTCTTACTGACAACCAAAACCAACTCGCCTTCGTTAAATAAAACAACTGTCACACATCTATGGCGATAAGAGTAAATTTTAGTAATCTAACTCGAACGGTCTGGACATACTGAATTTAAATTTCTCATTTGAAATCATAATTCAGTATTTCCATATCATTTTACATCAAAAAATTTATATGCAAAACAAAATGCACCTTCTACCAGACACTACAGTTATTTGTAAGGAATTTGTGTGTTTAGGGGCCCGTTCATTAGCTTTACTTTGGTCGAAGGCAAACACGACCATATGTGTCTGGTATCGGCATTAAAGATTTTGTTCTCCATTGCAGAAAGCAAAGTAGGCCTATTAAAGAATCATCGGGGAAAAGCCCGGCGAAAAGGGCCAGGTCGTCAAAAACAAATTCACCAGATACAAAACAAGACGAGCCTAAAACTAAACGCGTATCAAAACCTAAACTTAAAAAACCGGATGTGAAACAGGATGAAGTAGAAAAAACAACTGAAACGTCGGAACAACAAAACGCAAAACAGATAGAAACAGAATCAACAAAGGTAACTGAAGAACAGAAAGGTTTAGACAACAAAGTACCAGCTATTAGCTCTAGAAGAACTAATTTGCGCTCACTGAAGCACAGAGAGAAGAGCGACCATAACTTAGGAGATAATGCAGCTGTTGGGAATAGGACATCTTTGAGGCTACTTAGGACGCCCAAGAAATATGGTAAGTGAATTATTTTTTCAGAGAACGTCTAGATGCCAGCTGCGCCCTCTTAGTAAACGGTGAACAAGCGTGGGTATTAATGAAACCACAGCCTTCGTCCAGCAGTGGACGTGTAAGAGCTGATAGGAAGTATTTTTTATGCAACTGTGACACTGAGGAAACGAGCAAGTCGCTCGCCCGATGGTAGCCGCTTGGCCGTAACAGTTCAGTGCTCAGAATTTTATACTTCAACAGTTCAAAATCATGCGTGGCACTGCACTGCTAGTTACCCTGAGATATTACGTGTGAAATCTCTTTATGCTTAGTAATTTTACTAGTAACATTATCCTTCATACCGGAACACAGTTATGCTTGAACAGTACTGTTTGGCGGTTGAATAACAGGCAAAGGTGTGGTGGGTACTTCCCGAGACGGAATCTGCAAGAGTCTACGAAACAGATGTTTTCGCGATATAAACAAATGCTTTTTACCCGACTGCCCAAGAAGAAGGTTAATCTTTTTAGGTGTATGTGCATACGTGAGTATGTATGTTTGTGTTATATACCTCCTGCAGCCTAAACGGCTTGACCGATTTTGACGAGTGAGGACTCTTTACTACCTCAGTGACGTAGTTTACCCTTTGCAGTCGGGTATTTTGTTTTTCTATTAAAAATAAATACTTCTTTTATATACCAACCCGGTCCCTTACCTCTATCATTTATATACTAAGGTTGCCTAGATGAGGACGCTTTAAGCGATGAGGCCGCCAATCGTTACACTAGTTTTAAGTCGTTTTGTTTGTCGCATGTAGGTATATCATTTCTGTTATATATATATATATTTTTTTTCATACGGTATATAATATGGTACATCATCAATATTAAAATCTAGCCTTGAGACTAATAAGTAATTTAACATTAACTTAAACTGCCAAGTATAGTAAAATCTAAGAACGTGTCCACTAACACTTTTCTTATTGTCTCTATTTATGGGGAAGACACTTTGTTCTTGTGTTATGTTAGCACCGTACTATTTACACAATTTACATCGTCACTATCACTAAACTTACTAAAAAGATTTCGTCCGTTTAAGTCACAGATCACTCGCTAGATTCTGCATTCAGGACGCTCGAAGCGCACCACAGATCAGTCAATGAGAACGCTCGGTCGCACTCCCCGCGACCCGCGCCGCGCCTTAAACTTTGGCGACTTTGTAGGAACAACGAACCTCGTAATGCGGTATCTAGTGTGATCTGTGGTTTAAGTTTTCCCGCTTTATTTCTGGTGTGAACAATAAAGAGTTGTGTATCTATCTATCTCTAGATACGGACACATCAGCCAGTGAGGTGAAGCTGCGTCCTACGCCGACCAAAGAAATGACAGAACAACGCGTTTCCGAGGACGACAACGCGCGATACATGTTTCCGCCCGCGAAAACTAACAAAAAATCCGCAGGAAACAATAGAAGGTAGCTTTTTTTTTTTACATAGAGTATGAAATCCTAACTTAATATTATTAATTCGAATGTAATCTGTAATCTCTTTGTATAATATGTCTCTCTGTCTGGGTGTTTGTCGCGTTATCACGTCTAAACGGCTGAACGGATCAACCTGAATTTTTCCATAGCTTAAGGGTCGGAGACGGACATAGGCCACTTTTTGTAGGTCCTAGCGAACGAAGTCGCGGGTAACAGCTAGTATTCAATAAGTGTACATTACATTGGAAGATTTTAAAATTGCAGCAGAGTGAATCAAATCTTTTAAGTTGCAACGTTTCGCTGAGTGCGCCAAAGTCAATTTTTTTTGTGTCTTTTGTCAGTTACAGCTTAATCACTCGTCGTGGATTTATTAAAACTAATTTTGCGCTAATTAATAGGTTGTATCAAGAAATAATGTCTAAAATTATCACCTAGATAACATTGGTTTAGCTAAAAATGTCATTAAGCTGTTTTTTGGTTTAGTGAGAAACATACTTATGCTAGCTTTCACCTTAATTTTTTGGTTGGTGTAATTTCTTGATACAACCTATTTATCAGCGCAAAATTAGTTTTTACGAACCCACGATGAATAATTGAGCAGTAATTGACAAAAAACGCTAGACAATTTAAATTTGGCGCGCTGAGCGAAATGTTGCACCTTAAAGACCTTTCGCTATCGCATGAAACCATCTTGTTTTCTTTGTCTTTTTTAGTATATTTAGTTAGAAAATACTAACAAGATAAATTAAAACAGAATTTTCATTGACTTTTAAAAATGTCAGATAAAATAAATAAATGTCAGAGATGATCCAAAAGCGAATGCCACTATAGTTTTTTTTTTTCTAAAAATATTTTGTGATTGATGAATTGAAAACATTACCCTCCCTCATGGGCAATCGGGTAAAAAGAAAAACATTGCAATGTGGGTCCTTTATCGTGATACGCAAACCAGTGGGCTTATCCTCTAACTTTGAAACGTTCGTGATTCTGATTGCGAGAGCATGCCATCCTGCTCGTACCAGCTAAGTCGCACTATGCGCGGTCCCGCTCGCGCACTATCACTATCGCTTTCAGAGTTACGGGAAAAGCCCGCAGGGGCTTTATCATGTAACTCTGGTAGCGATGATCATCGCGTGCCGTTCCAGTTGCGCCAACTTACTCGCACTGAGCGAGCGAGCGGGATACCAAACGTTTACCGTCGCCACCAGACTTAGAAAATAAGGCCCCTGATTTCCGACTTAACTTTTGTTACTTGGAATTGTACTGTGCCTGACAAGCTATAGGGCTGATATTCCAATGTTTTACTTTTAGTTGGTTCGGTGTTGATTGCTATGATGTTCTCATAGATTAACCCCAATAGATTCCGCATTACGTGTTCTTTGCTCCGACCCAAAGTTGCCTAAAGCGAAAGTGCCGTTTGTGGGAACTAAGACAGCGTTCCCATTGGCTCGTCACACGGTTAGCGTGGCCGCACATGATTACCATTTACAATTTTCGACCAATCAGGATGTAGTAATAATAGCCGACCTTTGAAAAAACATACGCTTGAACATACGCTACGCGACAGACATCCTAACTAATATAAAAATTCGAAAGTAACACTGTCTCTCTTTCTTTCTGTCGGGGTGTTTGTCGCGGCATCACGGCTAAAAGGCTGAACGGATCGAGCTGAACATTTGCATAGATATAGCTTAAGGGTCGGCGACGGACATGAGCTACTTTTTTTTGTGGGCCCACGCGAACGAAATCGCGTGTAACAGCTAGTATAATATAACTTTGTCCTTTTTCTTCATGAGTTATATCAGGGGTCTCCAAACTACGGCCCGCGTGCCAAATCCGGCCCGCCACTGCCATCAATCCGGCCCGCGACAGCTTAAGACTAGTGTCATCAATCTGGCCCACGACAGCCAATGTTTTACTGTTGTTACTATTGCTGTGATAAATTGAATGGAAGAGAATGAAAACACAGAATGATAAAATTGATGTTTGCTTAGGTGGGCAGAAAAATTAAAATTGTTACGGCTCTTGCAAGATACCGAAAAAAATATGATGGCCCCAAGGCTACAATGTTTGGAGACCCCTGAGATATATTGAATTTTCCATCCATTTTTTCTGTGGGAATGGTATCTGTATCCAGCTGTATTTCTCTGTCTACACAATGAACTAATGGAAGTAAATGTTTTTAGCTGTCTTTTGACAGATACGCGGCGCGCTTCTATCGTATTGATTACGGAATCTATAGGGGATAATAACATGTGGATTTCTTTCAGCCAGAACGGTATTGTAATGAAATTTTTTTTTTAGTTTTATTTCATTGATTTTCAATAACCATGTAATTAAAAAGATTGTATGTATTCTAAACTCATTAACTGTATGTATATATTGAATGGCAAATAGATGGTAAATTATGTATGTGTTAAGTTATATGTTTAATCTACGTCTTACCGTATTTTAAATAAATCATAAGAGGGTAGCATACCTTCGCTGGGAAACCAGAGCCGCAAAATTTCTACTAGTTTTAATAACTACCTAATATCGTGTTAGTTTAGAGCAGAATTTCCAATGAAAAATTTCGATCTTTGTTAATTTGTCGCATACGTAGTTGTGATTTATGCTGTACGTATCATAATATAAGGTTCACATTTAAACTAGTAATGATTACGCTGCTATGGTTTCGCGGCGGAGCTGTACGATCGCTATAAAAGTAAATAGATTCTTCACTAAAATATATCAGTACAGGGTGACATTTTTTACCAATACGAAAAAAGTAAGTGTGGCAGTTATTATCTACCAGATTTTAAAAAAAATGTATTGTATGGAGGATAGCCAATGATATTTTACTAAAGATATGTTTTTACCTTTAAAATGGCGCTTTGAATTGGGATTCGCTGCAGTCTGCTTACAGCCGCCCAAGAGCGCGACAGAAGCAGCAAAAAGTTAGAGAGTAAAAAAGACAGCTATAATGAAATCTGTCCGGAAGGGCAGATTCGCGGGATCATTTAGAGTGCACTAAAATCGTATCTCTAGTAAAATTTCATTGAGCATAGCCTAATTTAATTGGTGATTTTTTTCATACTACAGAAAATTTACAATTCTTTAAAAAAAAGAAAAGAATTTAAAACGACTATGCCATAGGACCGTTGTACTTTTCTGAAAGGTACAAGTGTCCTAATAGAAAAATCGGTCAAGAATTATTTTCCGTTTCGGTAAAAATAAGTCACATGTTATACAAGTTGATGTTTCGATCGATCTGACCTACATTTTATTTTTATTGAAATTAAATCATTTAAATCTTTTACATCAGTTTCTTCTAGAAATTATTGAATTTTAAACATTTTATCGTAAATTTTATCATAGCTAGCTATAGATTGCAAACTATCAATATAGACGTATGTTTTTACTAATATATCATAATATATATAATATCTCCGACAATAGATTATAAAAAAATATATATTAATAAACAAAGTCATTGTTGGTCAAATAAAGGAGAATGGGCAAATTTGATCCAATTATACACCACTAACGAGATTTACGTAAAGTTACTATTCCGATCAGAGCTACCAAATGCAACTGCTGACAGCACGTGCAGCGACTGCATGCAGTTGGCCGCAGCCGCACTACTGCTGAATGTATTTCTATGAAATAACTTCGGAGCAGGGCAGCAGCAGCACGTGCAATGCATGCACAGGAGTCGCTGCACGTGCTGTCGGCAGTTGTATTTGGCAGCTCGTTTCGGAATAGTACCTAAAATTTATTTTGGTTAGTTAAATAAAGCCATGGGTAGTCCACTAAGTACTGAGCAATTTTAAATATGAAAGCAAAATATATATATATTGGCAGTAAAAATAAATTTCACCTTAATAATCAGATCGAAACCTGTTTATGTATGATACAAAGAATATTAGTTACATAATCCATGGTGTGTGGTTGGTGGTGTTCAATGGACCAAATTCTATACATTTGTTACCATTGTCCTTTTAATTAAATCAATACGTGGATTACTAAAGATAATTATGCGATGAAATGCCCTAGCGAAGACTTGGCGATACAATCACATTAATGAAATTAAACTCTTATACGACAAATCAATCTAATGTACTTTGAACTCGTTTATTATTATTAATATATTTTGTATTATCTATTCTTTGATCTAGAAACGCTTAGATTTCGGGTCAGCGCTCAAAAATGTCAGAACAAAACATAGACTAAAAAACTAAATAGAAGAATTAACAATGACGTCGATTCTTACGCACAATTTTCTAAACTAAACTAATTTAAACTAAAATTGTGACCATCATTTTCTCACGTATTGAAATTTAAAAAAAGAGACGCAGATAACTTTAGTCCTGTCAGATTTGTTTAGTTTAGCTGGAATCAGCGCCAATGTGGAAGAAATAATTGTTTACAAGCTAAATTAGTTACTGTTTTGACGCATAGCGTTAAAATTATCTTTAGTTAGCGCGACATAGGGTTTAAATTAAAATTATATTTCTAAATTTCTGTAAGTAAACTTGTGACACTTTTTACGATTTTGTACTAGTTTTTTAGACAATGTGTTTGTAAATCGATGAACCTGTTACTATTTTGATTTCTATATACATACATACATATATATCAGAAATTGAAAAGACTTATGTAAATAAGATAATGGGAGCAGGTGTATTTACATAAAGAAAAATAATAATAAAGATGGCTCGATGTAAACTTGTGTATTATTTAAAATTAGCTTTTAATTTACCACTAGTTGTTTGTTTAAGTGATATAGCCGGTAAGTTTCATTTTACAACGCATTATTTACCTGCTTCCATTTATTTTCGCATGTAGCTTCTTCGATGTTTAATTTTCGCAGTTTTTTGCATCATTATGTTTCGCTCACCCATTTGTACGCTTTTCGTTGCTGTAACAAATGCATGTTTGTTTGTTTTTAGCATGCCAGTAATTAACGTTACTCAAGAAACTTTGGGGAATTCGATAGATAGCGCACTCGGGTATCAGGATTCCGATCCGAGCCCTATGAAAATCTGTTTGCCGAAACGAAAACGGAAAGTCAGCTTCACAGCTCGGAATATATATAAGAACAAACGCTTAACTCGAAGACGGTCTTGTCCAGTATTTTCACAAGAGCCGTCATCTGAATCCAACAATTCGTCATATTTTATACCAATCAGGAGGTCGCTGTCCAGCCTCAACTCCGAAGTTTACAGATCAGACTCTTACCAGTTGTTGAAACCGAAACAAAAACTTTCCTCCAAAAAATTAGAACGCATCGACGAAAACAACCCTGTATCGACTAAAATTGATCCTGATATAAGACATTTCAATTCAATTTCCAAAGATTCTAATAAATCCAGTGACAATTCGGGCTTTATCTTAGAAATGGGTAGTTCCAGTAATGTAACACTGCCGCGTTCTCCAGAATTATCCGTTGTAGAAAATATGTCTATAAGTCGGGAGATGATAAAGGATGCGAACCATCCGACAATAAACGAAGCACAACAAAATGTAAGCAGTCATCCGATGGATTATAGCGAATACATGATCTCTAACATGGATATATCCGTGCCACTTATGAATCAAAGATGTAAACTTCGAAAAAGCACTCATGAAGGAACCTCAATCGATACAAGAAAATCAGAAAGTGTGCAACTAAAAGATTGTACGGTTAACTTAACATTGTCCGAAACACTCGATCAAAGATTGCGTGAACTTTTACTCGAAAGCTCGAAAAAAACAACCCAGGAAGACAATAAACAAACGCCTATGGAAGTCGATCAAACAACAGTACCTGCTAAGAAAACTAGAGCACGTAAACAAAAAGACAATACGGCTATGGATGTGGACGAGTCTAATACGAAAAAAAAAACGAGAGCAAAGAAAAGAAGTTCTACTCCACAAAAAAAGAAAGCTGTTCCGAAATCGAAAGCTCCGCAGGATCCAATAATCGAAGAGCATGTGGAAACATGTACTGCGGGCAGAAAGTCATGTCCACCAGTCATGACTTTCATCCCGATCGATGAAAACGCCAACAATAGCTCTGATGTCACACTTAACCCTGTGAAAGCTAATCCTAAAAAGAAGAAGGACATCATAAAAGTAAAAATACAGAAACCGATAAACAAAAGTCGATCTAAGGAGAGTCGTCGAGGGAAATCTGTCGGGAACGGCAGCGTCGCTTCTACCTGCACAGATAGCGGTATAAATGACACGGAAACCATCTCACTGGTGCTAAAAGATTGTAGTGTGGACTTGATACACAATCATTCCGAAACGTGTTTGCTGGCAAACGAATGTATAGGGAATAATAGCGTGGAATTTGTTCAAAACTCGCCAATATCTATCATTTCGCTGAGCAGTTCTCGACAGTCTGAGGACAGCGCATTCTATAGGCTTCTAGAAAATGCCGTGGTTTTGTCCGAAGACACTTCGAACAATCTGGATAACATTGCTTCTGGTAAGAAAAAACATTTTTTTCAATGCATTTTCTTTCTTTTTGCCTTTTTGCTATTAAACGCTAAGGCCGCTAGAACTCCTAAAAATTTTGAGTTTTTTTTCTTCATATAACTATCCACGTACACTAGTGATGTCCTTTGAAAAATAAAACATGACCCGTAATGTTGTGCAACCCTAGCAAGGTTTTGCTCGTTTCCTTTCTAAAATCACTGATTTTAGAATTTGGTGCGCTGAGCGAAACGTTGCACCTTAAACATGAATATTTAGAATTTGGTATTAAGTAGTGTGATTTACTTAAATGGACATGTCTGCCGAATGTCGAAAAACCTAACCTAACCCATTGACCGTTAGGGAGTATGGAGGCCTTTGCCCAGCAGTGGGACGGAACAGTCTGCAAATAAAATAATAATAATAACTTAAATAGTTTGGCAAATTCGAAACTCAACCCTTCCCAAGAATAAATTCTGGATCCGCCACTGACCGTCAGGGAGTATGGAGGCCTTTGGTCAGCAGTGGGACGGAACAGCGAAATAAAATAATAATAATTACTTAAATAGTATGGCAAATAAGAAACTCAACCCTTCCCAAGAATAAATTCAGGATCCGCCATTGACCGTTGGGTCGTGCCATCGCTCTGCAACTACGTTTTGCAAAACTAAACCAACTTTACTAATAAAAAGAAACATATTTTTCAGGAGTAAGACCATCGGATGAGGTTTTCGAAAGTCCAGAAACGAGGTACCACAGTCCCTTCGCCTCGATGTGCAGTCTTTTAACCGAGGACCTCTCGAATTCTCCCCCGACTCAGCCGACAAAATGGTATCTCCTGGATGAAGACATCACTAACACTGAGTCTGCCTCAAAACCTGCCAGTTACGGATCAAACCTCAAACAATTATTTCCGATCGCATGCGCCGTGCCTAACTTGTCCACGATATCCGAAATGTCTAAAGAGAACGATGACAGTAGAAAGACTTGCGGTAATTTGTAGGTAGAAATGTTAGCACAAGAAAATCTGTCGCCAACCACCTGAGTGTTCCGGCTGCGCCACTTAAGCACAAGGTCCCATTCCAGGCTAGGTGTGGTTACCATCCTCGACCACACCATCTCAAAATTTCTGGTAAAATATAATAGGTTCATAATAAAAGGAAATTTGAAAAAAAATTATTAAAATATTGTAAGTAAGAAGTCAGTGATTTGAATTTTAAAATGTGCCTTCTCTTAGCTATAGAAAAATTGATATTTTGTATGTAGTTCCAAAGATCTTTAATTATAGATTCAACACCGACGCTCTAAAACAACAACACCATGTAGTGCTTCCATAGGCGAGAATAACTTAGTAGCACATTTGGAAAATGAGTCGTGACTGTAAAGCAAGATGGTTTGCTTTTCAGAGAGTTCTTATATTAAACAATCGTTGCATCAATTCTAGTTCAGTTCTATGTGTCGTGTCGATTCTGTTCCTAAACAAAATTAAATTTGACTTCCCAAAACTTAGTCCTGTCAGATTAGTTTAGAGAAAGGTGCAACAGAATCGACACCAATGTTGTATCTATAGTTTTACAGATCTTTCTGTGGTCTGATCAAAGTATCTTGGAGGAGCTCGCTTGGAGAAATTTATTTTCCAGAAGTGTAGGTTTTTTGAAAACGGACGCCTTCTCTTTACAATATATAGACTTCCTGTTATTAAAATAACTGTGGCTATACATTACCTGACCCGACATCGTGTGAAAGAGATGGCTATATATGAGTTTCTAGGGAGCGAAAGGGAGAAGCTTTGACCTTAGTACTTTGTTTCTTTTGCTCCCGTGAAATTCAAGTCTAGCTGTCCCTTTCGCACGATGTCAGTTCGGGTAATGTAGCGAGGCCTTGAGCTGATAAACCAAAAACAAGTGGCTTAATTTTATTCCATAAATAGTCTGTTTTTTGTTTTAGCTCCATGAAATTAAACTTTTTGTAGATCGGTTATAGATTGCAGGAAAGGTAATTTAAATAAATACTAGTTGTTTCCGTTTCGTCCTAAAACGACTATTCTCGTAGAGTCCATTTCCTACATCTTAATAATTAATCCCGCTTCCTGTATGCAAGGGAAAGACTGAAATAATCCGCCATAATTAAGCATTTTTTTTTTTATATTAGACCCTATTTTTATTATTGATTGTTACAAAACGGTTATAGGAAGTGGAAATTGTGAGGAAAAAAGTTTGTTTCATTCTAATGCATTTCTGCAATTGCTTGTAATAATTACATTTCAATAACTACTTATAGTTGACAATGTCGTCGATTCTGTTGGATCATTTTCTAAACGAAACTAAAATTGTTGCTTTTTTTTCACGTATGTATGTAAAAAGAGACGCAAATAAATGTAGTCCTATTATATTAGTTTAGTTTACAGAGTGGTCCAACGTTCAATATGTGAGTGTTCAATATGTGAGAAAAGGACTGCAACAATTATTTAATTGAATTTGTTTCAGATTGATCTACAAAATCGAAATTAATCTTTAAAAAAAATTGAAATATGCGCTGTGCGCTATTTGTAATAGCAGAAGTAATAGGCATAAATTATCTTTAAGTATTGTTAAAAAATATTTTTTGTTAATTAATACGCGTTTACGTAATACACTCTCTCGCTCGCACAATTAACATAATGACATTCATTATTTTGCAACATTTTCTTTATTAAATCAGTTAACTTTAGTTTAATTTTGTTTTAATAAAACGTGAATACTCACTTTAAATTGAGTCGGTTATTCGGACTATAGTTTCGATCACATTCGGTGACCTTTATCAAGGAATGCTAACCGTGACACGCGCGCGACCTCGTCTTGCCTTGCCTTAGTTTAATTATTCATTCGATTTAAACATATTACATATTATTATAATAACTTGCTTATGACAACATGAGAATAAGTATATGACATTTTAAATGTTCAATGCTCAGATAAATAAAATTACTTCTTGAAGAAAATACTTAACGAAAATGTTACCAAAACATTTTGTTGAACACGCAGTGCAAGGCAAGACGAGGTCGCGCGCGTGTTACGCTTAGCATTCCTTGATAAAGGTCACCGAATGTGATCTAAACTATAGTTGGAATAACCGACTCAATTTAACGTATTACTATTACCGTATAGTTAGAACAAAACGTGTCAAAACCACGTCAGTTTTCATAGTACTTAATACCAAAACATTTTTGAATGTCACACTCGAGTACCACTTTATTATTTGTATATAAATGTTGCTTGTGCGAGAGAGCGTGTATTACGTAAACGCGTCCATAATGTTATGTCGTTTGTTTAGAAAACTTGTTTAGTCTCTAAGAAAATACTTCCAAATAAATCATCAATAACTAAACCCAATAGTAGTATTATTTTTGTGCTGGTTATGTTTGCCTATGCCCCAATCCTTTGAACACTAGCATCTCCATTACAGAGTAGCGAGAGTGTTAAAAGAGTTTTTTGATTTTACAGTGGTGACCTCTATACTGAAATACCTAAGTTAAATAGCGAAAGTGATAAAGAGCTTTAAAACATTCGATGATTTCTGAATCCTTTGCGCTGGCTCCAGAGAAAAACGATAGCTACGGAGCACGCGCATACTAACGCGGACACACGGGACCGCATCCGCAGCGTTCTTGGACGATTTATGCTGAGAAAAACGTCCGGTGCGCCAGATCGCGATCGAACGTCCGAAAGTTCAAGATCGGCCCAGGGACACATCCGCGACATACGACCGACATTATACATACCGCACAGTATGGTCTGAATGTTTTATCTAGATCGGTCGCAGCTGGCGGACGCGACCGATAGTATGTTTGCACTACGGAGTACTTTGTGCTTACACTCTATTCATCTGTGGCTTTCACCAAAGAGAATATAAATACTACGTAAGATAAGAATATAAATGGTATAAAAAAAAAACTTGATGATTTAAAGTAGACCATTCCCAAAGTGTTATAGCAATTTTCTTGTTATTATTATTTTTTTGGCGAAAGAGAAGGAAAAATATACAAATTTTTCTTCTTCGCCAAAATAATTCTTTCTATTTTTTTTATTTAAAAAATGTGAAAAAGTGCGAAAGAGAGGCCGGATCCGTCCTAGCTGAAAAAACAAAAATAAGCGAGTTTTGGCGGGATCATGAAGAAGTCATGTCTCGTCATTGTATTATTACCTGACTGCCCAATAAGGAGGGTAATGTTTTTGGGGTGTATGTATGTTTGTGTGTTCCTATAAGACGGCCTACAGCCTAAACGGCTCGACCGATTTTGACAAGCGAGGTGTCGTTAGATTGCTCTTTATGCCCGGAGCGTCATAGGCTACATTTTATAGTAATAATAATAATACATCTCTCACATAAAAACAAAGTTGCGCTTTTTCGTAGCAAATTGTAGCACTAGTACAAGATTTACACTAGAAAATGCTTATAGATATTATAGATAGATACTTTTATTGATATCCAGTCTAAGTTGAACGCGGTCTGTTTCTTTGGTACATTTTTAATTTAATTTTAAATACGTTTTGCATATATCTTTTTAATGTGTATAAAGCAGTCGGGTCTTTTTTTTGAATTAAATATTTTTTTATTTTTCAAAACTTGTGTTATTTCAAATGTGGATGCAAGTGTTAGTTAATAGTCGTGAAACGTGACTTTTTGCGATTTAAAGCTTCAAGTAAAGTCTCCAGTCTCTACAGGCAAAATATGCAAAAAAAAATACGGCAGACAAGGCGGTATGGCCTTAATCGGTCTAGCTGTCCCATTGGTAGGGCGAAGAAAAAAAGAAGAATAATACAAAAAAAAAGAAAAGTTATTTCTTGTCAAATCTTAGACGAAGCATAATCTGGACAGACCCATGAGACGTTGCCGCTCCGACGTTTACATTGTCATGTTTCTCTTTTTATTTCACGGGTCGTCGCATAGAGTAAGCGAGAGAGCTATTGTAAGATTGGCAACCTCGCACTCTGTGTCCACTTTGACCGACTAGTCGGTCACAACATTGCGACCCGTCTTACTAAAAAAGCAAATTGGATCAAAATATCGCTGTGAATACTTAATATTGTTATACATAGTGGCATTATGGCGTGTTGTGCTGTGTATTGTGCATCGAGAACAACGAAAGGGGAAGTAAAAGATCCAGAATAATCATTTCATGCGTAAGTCTTTTTAGCGTTTTTTACCTAAAATAACCAGAATCAAAGCTAAATATTCGTTTCACTTAAAGAATATACATGTTTGAAGTCATACAACTATCACGCAGTGTTATTTAGTAATTAATTTAAGCATTAATTTAAGATAAATAAATGCATTGTTTTACGTGTTCCTGCTAGTGAAGTACCAATGCACGTTTCAAACTTTGTCGATATTTGGTCGATATTTATCTAATAATATTCTTGTAATATCCTACATATACTACATTAAGTGAAACATGAACTGTTAATTCCCTTCCGCGTTTAATCGGCTTGATACGTATTCTATCGATAATTAATTTTAATCTTTTTGAAGCTTTCGCGGCTTGAAATATATGATAATTTGTACCAATGTTGTGTCATGGTTAAACAATTAATTAAAATAAAACATTTTGTTATAGGTTTCCAAAATGTCCGGAAATCAGAAATCAGTGGATAAAGGCTGTGAGGCGCGAAAACTGGGAGCCACCTAAATACTCTCGACTTTGTTGAAAACATTTTGAAAAATCTAGTTTTATGACTGGGCTGTCAATTAAAAAACTAGGAAGAATAAAAGAAACTAGGAGACGGTGTAGATACTTATTAACTTTCATAGTTACTATATATAATATATATATTCGTACTATTTACATGGCAATTACGAGTTTCGATGTTCAATAAAGTACATATTTTTGCAAACATTGTGTTCTTAATTTACAAATTCTTAGTTTTGTACACTGTGTACATTTTTATCGATAGATTCTGCACTAGTTTTCACTTCCCTACTCACTAAACGCGCGAACAGAAAGTGGACACGCTGCCAAACGAATCACTCTATCCAGTGTGATACAAGATCCTTGTGTCAAATAGTATAATATCGTGAAACGTGACTTTTCGTGTTGTTTCCAAAACTCCATAGAAGCTTCTAGTAAAGTCTCTACCACTTCACTGAGGCAAAAACAAAATAGGGAAAAAAAATACGGAAGACAAGGCGGTATGGCCTTAATGGCTTTAGCCTGCCCAGAAATGGGCGAATAAAAAAAATAAAAAAAACTTGTCAAGCGGTCGGAAACAAAGATTACGGAGTTTTGGCGGGAACGTGAAGAAATCATGTCGCGTCATTATATTATTTTCCATTACTTGTGTTATTTCGAGTGTTAATGTGTAAAAACTGTGAATTTTTACCCGTTAAGTGTTCGTGAACATGCACGAGTGTTGGTGAATGGTATAATGTCGTGAAACGTGAATTTTCGTGTTGTTTCCAAAACTCCATAGAAGGCTCTAGTAAAGTTTTCACCACTTTACTGGGGCATGACTAGGACTTGACCATGACTTGCTTTGCTCTACTTTGACAGTGACTATGAGTTGTTTGATTATATCTAACTAAACTTGAGAATAAATATGTATACTTGACACTGGCAAATGCATAAGACGTGCGACGCCAAAACCCTCTTAGGAGGAAAAAGAAAAAAAAAAAAAAAAAAAAAACAAAGATTACTGTACGCTAGTATACATTCGTATCTATGGATTACTGTTTATACTCGGGTCGAAAAATTGTGTTTTTCATGTGAAAAATTCTTGGAGGAAAAATAATATAGGCTCTACCGTAAAATGTAACGCATTCACAATGCCGCGACCTATGCCATTACGAATAAATATAAGAGACAGTATAGTTTTAGTCCTTTTAGTTATTTTCAACACAATTCACACAACAGATATGGGTAAGAATTGCAACACAAAATCTCTTCTTGGCGAAGATTTATTTTACCTCAATGTGTCCCTATTTATTTTTATCACAGCCAATAACAACATGGATTTACAAAGTAAAGAGAGAAAACCGAAAGATGATACAAATGACAAGGGCGTAAGCTTCAGTGAAAATGAAGAATACTTGAAAAGCTGCCCTTCTGCTGACCAAGAAAACATTGCAGAGTGTGCTAGTCTGAACAACCCATGTATTTCATGTGCACTCAGTACTGACTGTAGGTACGGAGGCATGGATAACTACAGTTGCACTGTGAAACCCAGGATAGTCTGTAATGTATGTTGTTTGGTCTTTACCTTAATCTAAATGTAATTAGTAGCTGCATCCGTAATTTAATTTCCTATCCCTATGGGATATCAAACATTTGTGTGGTATAAAAAAATGCTGTGTTAATCTAAGAATCTTAACTCCATACCTATAAATTTTCTCAGCTTTTATGAGCAGGAGCAAACACTTGCAAACATTCAGATATTAGTGTAATTTTTACTAAGTTAATGAAATGTGTTTGTTTTAGGGTTCTAAAACTTTCAATAGAACAGCTATATGCAGGTTTTGTTATCAAACAGATAAATGGGAATATAGATGTGAGCAAAAAGCTAATTGTAATTCATTAGCATCACCGCTGAAGTATTATTTGTAAGTACATACTTCCTAATTTTAAATTTTGCTACTCCATGAAATTTGCTTGACTCAACACTGCTAATATTTTTATTGATTTTTTACGCTTATATGTCTGCGTTTGACCACCAACTCGCCTGTTGGTAAGTGATGATTGTGGCCGATTCTTGTTTATTATTACAAAAAATCTGTTGACACCTTTATATTATTACAGGTTGATTCAAACTTTATGGAGGCACTGAAGTGAGCTGCAAGCGAAGCTCGGTCCAATCGGCTTGTGCAATGCCTGCACACACCTACTATTTTGGTTTTGTTCAGTGCCTCGTTCTAATTTTACAGCTGCCATATAGTTTGAATCCTAATATACATACAAACCCGTTAACAATAACAAACAAGGATCAAACTGATGATATAGTTATAGCAGTCAATGTTAATTTTCGAATAATCCTAAGACATGCCTTTCTTTATTTTATTTGCTTATAAATATTTTTTGTACACAAACCAACTTTCAACTTAGCATGAAAAAATATTTAAAATAATGATTATTTTAATTTAGATTAAAGGAGTATTTGGTTCAAATATTACATCCCTATCATAAGTGGTTTGGTCTGTGTATTGATTCCTAGAAAAGGGCTTGTTCTTTTATATATCCATATATTAAATATCTTTTTAATATCTAATTTTGCAGCAATATAATTATGATGATTAAGTTTAGTATATGATTAAGGATGATTAAGGAATAACAAAAAATTATGCACCTTATTACACATATTTATGTAAATTCTTTTTTCGTTCTTCGTAAAAAAAATCTAAACACTTAGATTTCAGACAAATTTTTAATAGTTGTATACATAAGAAACACTCCAAAAGTATGTTGTAGTTCTGATGACAAATTATAATTGAGATGGCCTTGTAAGATCTGGGAAGTGCATCATTAGGTACCACGGCTCTTTTTTTTTGCAAAAAATATTTTTTGTGTCTTAAACTAAATACTATTTTTTTCAGAACAAACTGCACGGTCTCTGATGATGTGATCTGTTTAGGCAAAAGAAGGTTTCTGAAAAAGATTAGATGTTCATGGACTGGTGGGACCAGATGGGGCACTGCACTAATCCTCGCTTTGTCACTTGGTGGCTTTGGAGCAGACCGTTTCTACCTTGGCCACTGGCAAGAGGGTATCGGAAAACTGTTCAGTTTTGGAGGACTGGGAGTCTGGACCCTTGTAGATGCTTTACTTATAGGAATTCATCACCTTGGCCCTGCTGATGGGTCGTTGTATATTTAATTTACTCATAGGATTCATTAGGAAAAGCTGTCCGTGAATAATAAGTGTTTTGAAATATTTTTGTTTATTAGAAAATATTATTACAAAAATAGTGTTTTAATTAACAATCATCGACTTAGGGCTTATGGCCTAAATGATGTACTATCCTTTCACAACTTTTAACACAAACAAGATATATTTTTCTTTCATTTTAGGCAATTTTGGGAAATGATTACAAAATATAGGTAGCAAAAAATAAACTTGGGGCCAAAACATCTTTAACCTTTTGACCCCCACACACAGCATAGTTGCATCGTCGTGCTCTGTACACCAAGGAGCCAAAAAAAAACTTATAAATAAACAGCAATTTTATCGAAAACTAAGCATGTTTTCATAGGACATACTTTTTGTTAACAATACGTTGGCGTACAGGGCACAAGAGTGCTTGTCAAGTATAGATGACTGTGGAGGTCAAAAGGATAAAACCTTAGATTCGACAATGATTTTAGTACGGTTTTACTGTTTATTGGTTTTAGTGTTTCATCAATAGTTTCAAAGATCTTTGTTGGCCTAATACTATAATCTTATTGAAAATGCTGTAACACTAATTTAACAAGATCTGCTTTTCTGACACCATTCAAAGCGGGCAATTTTGAAATATCTTTTGAACGCAATATATTTCTCAAGTCAGGCACAGTGTATAGATCTATTTGTCCGTTTTCTATACGACTTTGCAAGAGTGCTTCATCAATGTCTGTTTTGACTCTCTTAACAGTACTTTCATTATCAGATGCTGGGGGTCTCTTCACTGAACCTACACTGAAAGGACCAAATACTCTGTGAAAGAATTCATCATTTATATCTTTAAACCTCTCAATGTTTGGTTTCGTTGTGTCAATAAATGGTTCAATTTCTAGATCATCAAAAGCAATGGCTTCGATTGCTCTGTACTCAGACTGTAGTTTGGGATTCTCAAACATTTCTGGTTTATATGAAAACTTTATTTGTTCTACAGTTTCCTTCATGACTGCCTTTCCTACAGATATATCCATTATATCTTCAGTGTCTTCAAAGTTTGGAATATCTCTCACATTTTCAACAAATGGTATGCAAATCACATCAAACCCAGTGTCAATGTCTAGGCCAAGTGGGTGAGTGCATGGTGCAAGTGCTACATTTATTGGCCTTGAGTTTACCCGAGTGCACAAGACACAAATAGCTACCATTCCAGTTTCCACACAAGCTTGATGCAAAGCTTTAAATGCCACAATGGAGCCTTCAATCGACACATCGTTAGGAAACAGGAAGTAACTCTTCTTTAGATACCATTTCTCTTTACACAACAGACTAGTAGGTTTGAATCCTAGGAGCTTTAGCATTGGTGGACCAAATGGGTTTTTTATAGCTTTCATTTCATCGGCTGTGAATTCAACTCTTTCTCCACCATACTGCTGGGAGTATATTATTTCAGATTTATGTAATAGCAGTTGATTTGAAGGCTGTGTTTCGTTCTCACCGTCAACATCCATTTCGCTCCCATCTTCCGTCTTCATAGAAACCTTTACTGTCTTGTTAACACTAGTTAAAACAGTATTTGTTTCTCTTTCCAAGTTTGATGTTTTATGTCTAGCTTGCCCCTGGGACTTCATAAGGCTGTAGACACCCACTCCAATATTTAAACCATTTCCAATTTCAAAACTGAGTTTAGCGACAGCCAAGTGTCGATGTGAATGCTGATGCATCAACTTCTCTATTTCCTTTTCACAACATATCGGAATAGGCATAGCCACCTCTCTGCCCTTATTAGCTTCTAATAGGAAATCTTTGTAGAACTGGTCTATTTCATAGTCTTGTTCCGCAATATTGATGAGTCTTAGATCAACGTTTGAGTCTACCAAATCTTCAACTCTTTTCAAAGCCGGCTTTTGGTCAGTTTGCACGGGAGGAGTGTCTAGCCGGGACAACATAATAATAGTTCGCGTTGAGAGTACCTTCTTGCAATTTGCAAACATTTTACTGCAGTGTAGAAGAGCATCGGACATGATTAGTTCATTTGCCTGCTTTAAGCTCGCTATATTGACTTCTTGGAGCTTCTTGAAATCATCTAGAGTAGGTGGTATAAGTGGAAATATATCAAAGACACTTTTGGCGCCTAGCTTAGAAATATCGTCGGTGTCTTTGGTGCCGAAGAGGCAAACGCTGACGCACTGTGATGTAGACTGCCGTAAGTATTGGCGTACCATGCTACAAGTAGAGGCATGAGCTACTTGCGCCGTTTTGCTTGAAGGCTCGAAAACATTGATCAAAACTATTGTGGCGGGAACTCCTCGATACGATGACGATTCCTCAAATTCATCTTCAGAATCCATAATGACGAATTCTGCTACTATAACGTCCACACGTTGAAATCACAGTGTTTGAGACAAGTATTTGTTCCTTGGTTTGCTCAAAAACAATAACTTGAAGTATGTATAGTAAACACAAGTTTATTTTTTTTCTATTATTTTTTGGCACATTGTGTATTTAGCCAGTTTCAAGTATTGTAATTTGTAATAGTTCAAGTGATATTAAATAATTCACTATTAAAATAAGTCATAGTCTAAATCAGGCAAAGCAAGTCACGGTCAAGTCCAATTCATGCCTCAGTAAAGTGGTGAAAACTTTACTAGGACCCTGGAGTTTTGGAAACAACACGAAAATTCACGTTTCACGACATTATACCATTCACCAACACTCTTGGATGTTCACGAACACTTAACGGGTAAAAATTCACCGTTTTTACACATTAACACTCGAATTAACACAAGTTTCGGAAAATAATAAAATGGCGCGTCATGAATTCTTCACGTTCCCGCCAAAAAAAAAAACGAAACGGAGAAGCTATAACCTTAATAGTTAGTTTCTTTTGCTCCCGTGAAATTGAAATCTAGCTGTCCCTTTCACACGATGTCAGGTCAGGCCATGTATAGACACCCTTAAGCCCGCCGTTTTTTTTTTTTTTTTTTTTCTTTTTCCTCCTAAGAGGATTTTGGCGTCGCACGTCTTATGCATTAAGCCCGCCGTTCTCTCCAAAAACCCGACCGAACCTTTTTTTCTCTCTTATGTTTTGGCTCCACACATTGCCAGTGTCAAGTTTAATAATATTTCAAGGGAACCACAAAACCATTCAAAACCATACGAAGTCTTAGTCATAGTCTAAGTCAAACAGTCACGGTCAACTCCAAGTCATGATTTTCGAAAAATCTTGAGACATGCCATTCTTTATTTTTCAAGTTATTTCCATACTTTGGGGTCCATTATACCCCTTTACGGATGGTATTTCGCAATATCAAGTCTTTATCATAAGCGGTTTGGAAAGGGCTTGTTCTTTTATTTATTTATATTTAAGTATATTTCTAAAGGAATGGCTGATAATGATTTAACAACACGCATAGATATTTCGTGTACCTTATTTGCAAACATGTCGGTAGGTACCTTTTTCTTACCCGAGTTCCCAAGAACCCTTCCTAGGGTTTTTGGGATGTATGTAGGTAATGGTAGGTAAGCATGTATGTTTTTGTGTTGCTTTAAGACTTATTACCTTGGAAGAAATGCTAAATCCATGCTTATTACCCCCTGTAATCTAAACGGCCTAACCGATTTTGACGAGGATGTTGTTCCTTTGGACATTGGACATAAATATCCCTCTTTAGGTCCAAACAGTCTTGGACTATATTTTGTAGTCGGGTTTTTCACTCCAATGCCTCATTATTGTGCACTTGGTGTATTACTAGTAGTTCGCGGTGAACTGAGACCTCGCGACCCCTATATCTTCACAACCCCTGGACCGAATCAGCTCATATTCGAACTTAAAAATTGTATTGAAATGAACTACTTGCCTACAAATTTTATGAAGGTCGGATCAACGGTTCGCAAGTTATCATCGGACAAATATACACACAAACATACATACAAATGCCGATTTGTCCCAGTAAACTCTGAGACCTTCGCTTCGCTCGTTCAATTATGTCTTTGAACAAAAATAGCCTATTGAAAAATGTCACAAACACAAAGTATAATAAGATCGATAATGCTCTGCAGTGGGCTGAATAAGCTGCCGATTACGAGAATAAGACGAGCTGACATAGAAATTACTATTGTAACGTTTTGACGTCCTCACGCAAGGCACTGCAATAATTGCAAGTCCTTTGTTTCGTTTGTTTCCTTTGATAAGCGTGAACGAAAAAAAGAGACTAATCGCGCAAGCTTGACGTAGGCCGTAATTAATGTGCCAGGGTGGCACTGGGTGGTGCGGTTTTACGAGCGCCAACCTACCGAGGCGAAGGAGGTAGTGGAGCCTGCGCATTACGCTCGCCGCAACAGGCCTGCGCGGTCCGTCATTCGTACGCGGGTCCACGCCGCGACGCCACCTCGATCAGCTCACGCCCTACGCTCTGGGTGTCCGAGCATCCAGCGCGCAGAAATTTAAACGTTTAGGGGCGTCGAGCGACAGACAGTCGCGTTGCTGTGGTGTCGTGGCGCTGAGCGCGTTCCACAATTTCCAGTGCACGCGTGCGCGAGTGAGCGCGTGCGCGGCGCTACCTGCGCGCGACGACGGGCCGCGAGCATGCTAGAGGCACGGCGCTGCCGCGCGTAGCGACCCAGGCCGTGCGCGCTATCGCCATGGGCTGTGCCTCATCCGCCGAGGAACGCGCTGCCATTGCGCGCAGCAAGCTCATCGAGAAGAATCTGAAGGAAGATGGCATTCAAGCTGCCAAAGACATCAAGCTGCTGCTCCTTGGTAATGGAGCATGCTTCTGTCTCTTTCTTTTTTAAGTAGAAAATGCGCGCGCATTTGCCTGTAGCTCTATTGACTAAGCTGCCAAGCCGGCACTTTCGTTAGGGGGAAACGATTTGACCTAGACCATGTCCGTGGCCTAGGCCATGATGAAGGGCCCACGGCTGCTAAAAACTCACATTTTAGTCCTGTCAATTACACTACAGCTTGTATGAAATTTAGTTTTCTTGATTTGACGAAATTATCTTTAGCTGATATCATGTAGGTACCCTCGGGTACAATACAAATACATACTATCGCAGTCTATAGGGAACATGCATCGCCTTTTATATATTACTAGCGATCCGCCCCGGCTTTGCACGAGTACCAAACTTCACAGAATCACCCGCTGGACTGATCTGGAGATTCCCTGAAAATTTCATCAAAATTGGTCCAGCCCTTTTGGAATCTATAGTTAATACATACATACATCGCTTTTAGAGGCAAACCGGGACCCTTATACTAACTACATCGCCCGTCCGTCCGTCTTTTTCTAGTAGATAGCCGTTTGAAATTTCACAGAAATAAAAAAGAGTACTAGATATAAATTTAAAAAATATAAACTTTCACACCTATTTTTCTTAGAAACGAAGTCATTGTGTCAACATACGTTAATTATGTAGATACTTACTAGCTTGCCCGCACGGCTTCGCTCGCCTAGGCCTAGTAAATGAAACACCCCAATTCACCTCTTTGGGGATTGATTTTCGAAAAATCTTGAGCCATGCCTTTCTTTATTTTTTATGCTTAGTACACTCAAAAAAAAAACCATACAATCTTTGGGGGTCCATTTTACCCCTTCAGCAGGCGTAGGGCCGGGATAAAGTTATGTCCACCCGTTTTGTGTTCGTGTCAAAGCTAGAATATGGATACATCCGTCTCTTTCTCGGGGTATAAATATGGTGGACAACATTTTATCCCGGCGCCCGTGCTAGGCCTGCTGAGGTCGAATTCCTCGTCTCTATCAAAAGCGGTTTGCATGGTCTGTGTGTTGATTCCTAGCAAGAGGTTTGTTCTTTTTAATTTTGGATTAATAAATAACGCTTGCTTATACATTGTATAGATTTTTTTCATTTAACTTTCAGAGGGCTTTAAATAATGATGTGCTTTAAAAATTAACAATGAAGTCTAATTGGTTCTTATTGTTAAGGAATGTCCTAGGAAAGACTAAAAAATCTCTAAATTTTTAAGCAATTTTTATGTTAACAATAGCTTCTGCTCGCGCCTTCGCCCGCGTTTTTCTGTGGAAAACATTTATTTATTTATTAATTAAAACGGCAGAAACCAGTTTCATTAATTACAATCACAAAAATAATAATAATTGATTAATATGTCATGAATAATTACAATAATTAAATTAAAATTAAGCAATAAAACATAATAATAAAATAACAATGTCAGCTCTGTCTATACAATTAATTGCAATTAAAATTAAAGTAGAACCATTTAAATTAAATTCCAGTCATACGTTCCCTTCACAATATTAATGTTGCTGATGAATACTTTGTTACGGTGTAAGTATTTGTAAGACGTAAGATTTTTAAGGGATGAGTTTAAAATGTATATATGTTAGTTGGCCGTATGTGTTACATTGCATGTATTAGATGGCAATCCCTACAAGGAAGCCTTGTATGGTGAGTGTCCTGAGTTATGTTTTTCCCGTTTTGCTGCACTAAGTATAAAGTAAGTTTTCATTAAAAAAATATCGCTTGGAGTTCTGCCTCGCGGGAGAAACATCGAAATCAAAAACATTTACTTTTTCGTATAACTCGTTTGCATAAAACTCGCCGACGTGGGCTGCTTGAGAGCTAAAAAACCGCTAAACCATGTTTCCTATGCAACACTAACCTTTAACACACTTTCGCTTGCAACTTGCTCTTGAGGACTGCCTGCGAATCCACAAATCACGTGTTTTCCAAAAAAAAAGATAAAGTTTTATGTTTGGCTTGAACCGGTGAACCCCACTATCTCAAAGAAAAAAAAACCGATATATATATTTCCTTTTAAAATTCGCTCTCGCGGACCGTTTGTTTCAAGTTTCATGTCATATTTTATTTGTGGAAAAAAAAATAAAGTTGACTATTTTGAAAATTGATTTCACGGGCCGCTTGCAGGCTAGCACACACCGCTATTTCGTAAAAAAAAATTGTAGTAAAAATTCGCTCTCGTGGTATGCCTACAATCCAAAAACCGCGCCATCTCGAAAAAAGCCTCAATATTCGGATTGAAACCGCGAGATCTTATGAAAACTATCACTGTCACTGTGCGACAGTTTACGATCTAACTAGCGAATCGCTTTCTCAAAAAAAATTACCACAAAATTTACCCTTCAACACTATTACTTGGATATAAATTTCGCGGGCTGTCAACCAAAAAAAATAAAAAAATTACACTATCTCGAAAAAAAGGTCGACTTTTACCTTGACTTATTAAAAATTTTGCCTCGTTTCTTATTTTTAGGGGATGATTTTCAAAAATGCTAATACACGTACTTGTTTAATTATTTTTTAAACTTAGCATGTTTAAAAGTTTTATAACCGAAGCAACATTTTTTTTCCGTCCATACTTTAACACCCTATTTCTCAATCTTAGAGGATGTTTTCAAAAAATACTGAAAATAGTGTTTAATTTATATTTTACATCTATGTATTATTCGTACAAACATTCATTTCAGAACCATTTATTTTCTCTCACCAACCTTGAACAGCCAGCCCTTTTTACCCCTATAGGGGTGGCATATCGCAAATCAGTGGCTTAGGCTGTGCGTACTTACCTATAACTTTCTTTACACTATTATGTACTTACGTATAGATGCATAGATTATATTGTAAAAAAAACCGACTGTATATTTTTGGAGTTCCGTACCTCAAAAATAAAGTACCCAGGGGTATCACTTCATTGTCCGTATGTCGTCTGTGGTTATTCTCAGGATCGCGTGGAGGTATCAGGGATCCTATTCCTGTGAGCTAGAGATTATCTCGGTCACTCTCACTCCCACTAAATTCTAAATGAGGCGTTTTCCAAAAAAAATAAGAATTCCTGGTAATAAAAGTACCCAATAGATGGCGTTAGATGTACCTTGAGGTTTTTCTGTCACTGTCAAGACATGAAAGACAAAAAAAATTTACGTGTGCCTTTTTTTTTCTCTCGTGTTTTTTGGCTCCACATGTGTATTTAGACAATTTCAAGTAATGTAACTATGTATTTGACTTCATTTGAAATATTACAATAGTTGACACTGGCTAAATACACAACGTGTGGAGCCAAAAATTACGATTTAAAAAATAAACATAAAATATTTCGACAGAAATGACAATGACAGGTAAAACGATAGGACTATTACGCCATCTAGTAAGTATTTGAGAACAATATTTTTTTTGGATAACGCCACATTAGAGAGACTGTGTTCTCGCTATCTCGTTCGCACTTTATCAACTTTTTTAAATATAATAACCCTGATTGGGAATTTAAAGAACAGTAAACACTCAGTTTCTTTACAATAGCAATATCAATGTTTATCCCTTTAGTTCCTTGGCGCTGGGACCCTATTCCTGTCCGCTCGAGATTATCTCGGTCACTGTCTGTCTAATTTAGAATTTAATGGGAGTGAGAGTGACCGAGATAAAAATGTCATTTCTCCGAATAACTCCCTGTAACAAAATCAAGTCTAAGTCAACGCAATCAAAAAAGTATGGCTATATTTTATGCCGCATATATCTTGACACTCGCAAATAAATCAAAACTTATAGGGTACTTCCCGTTAACTCATGATACGACTCAAGAAGCAAGGTCTTAAAGTATAATTAAAGGAATAATACTTATATCGATTTAATGGAACAACATTTTTTCAACTAATTTAATTTTGTTTAGTTGTTGACATATTTCATAGTTTTATTATAATTTTATTTATATATTACTGAGTAATGCTGTACGGAACACTCGATGCGCGAGTTAGACTCGTCGCTTATCCGTATTTTATTAAAATTGAACATATTATAAAATTGAAAATTGTTTAAATTTTACCGCTTAGAAAAAAAAAATTGTCTTTGATTTTAGCGCATTGGGCGCATTGGCTTTTATTTTCTGTCTCGCGTACGGATAACTGTTTACGCATGTGTGAGCGAGGCCGAACGAAGAAATCCGAACGCAGCCGAACGTCAGTCGAGCGGGGCGCGGTCGCTGTCACGGAGTGGAGTTGGTGCTTGTCATCCGGCCGCCATTATCTCGTATTATAAACGGATTTACAAAATCAATTAATTTTAGCACTGCCGTTGCGTGTTTTCAGTGTCGGTGGTAGCATAAAATCTCGAAATTTCGAACAGTGATATAGTTCTGAGGACATAAGTTCCATATTGAAACCGTAGGAACAGTGTAATAGTGGTACAGTTAGGTTACGGTGTTGGGATATAACGTTGTGTAGGGTGGGTCCGGTCGAGCCGGAGCGGCAGGACGCGTGTGAGGCGCATGCAGAGGGAGCGGTGAAAGCGCGCCCGGCTCGGGGACCGGGGCGGCCGGCGGCCGAAGCACAGGGACAGCTGCCGACATGGGGTGCGCCCAGTCGGCAGAAGAGCGCGCGGCGGCCGCTCGCAGCCGACAGATCGAGAGGAACCTGAAGGAGGATGGCATCCAGGCCTCCAAAGATATCAAGCTGCTTCTGCTAGGTACGCCGTGCTTGTTTTACGTCCCGTTCCGTAGACCGCACCCATCTTTTATGATCATACAAAATGATTGATTTCGGTGCCTCCATCAATGTTTTGCGACGAAACTCATCGAGTAGGTATAACTAACGTTTTCCAAAAGGTGCTTCCTGTGATTCAGTGAAGCTATAGTCGGATTGCTAATATCTAGCTTTCTCATAATATAAAACTCATCAATAAGCTTGTAAGTGACGTAGATTAGCGCAAACGAAAGTTCCTATTTGTATTACATTAGGAAAGTAGGTGTTAGCATGAACTAATCATAGTAATGAGGGAGCTATAGTGTAACTGATTTACACAAAACAGTTTTAACTATTTAGAATGGGCGCCTAACTTACAACTGCACAAAAAAAAATTGTCAAATATTTACCAAGCTATCAAGATACAATTGATACACACTAATTACCTACAGCTCTCATTTCCAGTCATAATGCTCAGTTATTGCTAAGAAATACCAACTGCAATTCAGTTTATCTTGCTAAACATCTGATAAAACAGATCAGAAAAATTATTAATCTTCATTTTCCTCTTTCAAAAATGTAATAGGAATGGTCATTTTGCTTCAACAATTACTCTGTAACTTTTTCTTTTCAGTATAATGTTTACTATTCCTTATCTGATTAGTTACTTACCTAGTAATCCTAGTATAGAAAGAGAAAACAAAAGAATATGGTTAGAGTGGCTGAAATAGAAGATCATAAATATATAAAATCATAATACTTCACTAAGTACACAATTGTTTGTGACTTATTTTGTCACAAAAAAATCAGATCAGAAAGTGTCTAATTCTAAGGAGGGGTGATAATACCAGCATTGATATCCTGCTTGGGGCGTCGGTGGATTTCCACTTCTGCCAGCCTACCCAAACCAGCCGAGCTCCTTAATAACTATGCACTGCCTTGGGCTGCTAGCTTATCTGTTCCACTCCTATTTTGCCAGACTTAGTGGTATTGGAGACTTGTTGTTTAGTTTCCTAAAAGAGTCCCGACCTCAATAGTAGGTTTTCTGTCATTTGGCAGGGCAGTGGCTACACGGTCTGGAATTCCTGTAGACAGCTTCAGTATAGGGGACTATCTGTAGCTCCAATTTTGTGAAATTAATTTAATTTTAATAAAATTATGAATTTCGAAGTAGTCTATCTCTTTTGCTTATCATTTCTCTGTTGTGTCTATTTGTAACCTTTTCATAACTAAACCAACCTTCACTAGTAAATAAGTTAAAACTAAGTCTAAGTCTTAGATGGCTATCTTTTTGTTAAAAATCAAATGCTTAAGTTAAAAATAAGTTAACAAATGGGATGGATGCATAGAAGATTTATCTATAAGCCCATTGGCTTATAGATAAATTGTTACTTTACACCATTGTGTAAAGTAAAAAAGTATTTTTAATCATGAGTCCAGAGGATTAATGCGGAATTAGACAGTTCATACAAAGTGATTCCACCTTTAGTGAATGAAGAACAGTAAATTAATTCTTCTATTTACACGTTATATGCAAAGTGAATGTAAAGTCGAGCTTTTTTTCAGTTTTTCCATTCATTTTCTCACATTGTCACAGAGACAAGTTGATGGTGACTGATGAAGACCAAAAGTTGATGATGACCGATGAAAGCATTTGGGTGGTCCATAACTTTCATCACAAAGACATCAATAATGACAGATGAAATGTCTTGCTTTGACAGTTCATTTTCGATGAAGCAACTAAAATGAAAGCAAAAATTCAATGTCTAATTTCGCCTTTGAGTTTATGGACACAAAGTACAAATCAAATACAAATCTACTAATAAAATAGAAGTAAAACCAAAGGGCTCAGCTAGTGAATGACAAATATTTTATTGTTCTCATAAATGGGTATCAACAAAGCCATTAAACAAAATAAATCATCACAATTTGTACCCGACGACTATCACTTGAACTATTGCCAATATTTGGATGTGATGGTCTTTGATTGTTGATGGAAAATTGCCCATTCTTACTCAAGTTAGTAGGAAGCATTATGCTTAAGGTACATTAAGTATGCAATGGTGGACTGATGTAGCACATTGCATTTACGTTACATTGGAACTATTGAACAACTAATGCAAACAATGTGCTACTGTTTCCCAAAATGTCTTATAATGAATGTGTACTTCACTGATAATGGAATCAAATTATTCACTAGTATTACAGGATATATGCTTTTTGTAAACTAAAACACAAATCTCAACTCATGTTCTAATAGAATTCTCCTGAAGCCATAAAGTAACTTAGCCTACTTGGATAACCCCAAACCAATTCAAGTCTCAAATGAGCTAAAAATTGTAAAATAGGGCATCCCCAAACAGGGAAACCTAGTAGAGTAGCTATGAGTAAACACATTATTTATTTTGAACTACATTTTGCCCGCAGCTTCACATCATGTGAATATGGTCAGAATTTTTCAGAATAAGTTTAGTAGTTAAAGATATAATATGAATTGTGTGCAATAAGAGCTTTACTATCTTAAATATCAGAGTGACGAGAGCAATGCATTGCCGCACATGGTTTTGGACTGACAATACAATTTGAATTTCTTTATTCAGGTTCCATGTGTTAATCCAGGGTATGAGCTATCTCCATACCAAATTTCATTCAAATCCATTCAGCCATTACAGACTTGAACAGGAACAAACAAACTTACATACTAACTTTCGCATATATAATATATATTACTAGCATAAAAGAAAATTGCAAAGTTTAGCTAGTTGGTAGTTTAGTTTATCTATATATTAAAAGAAAGAACAAGCCCTTGTCTAGGAATCAACGAACAGACGAAACCGCTTATGATGTAGATGTGATATTTGAACCCAATATTCCTCAAATGGTCTAGATGAACAATAAGAAACGAATAATATTCTAATATAATGATCTATGATTAAATTCCACTTCTAAAGGGGTAAAATGTACCCCCAAATGTGTATGGAAATAAATAAAAAAAATATGCTAAGCCTATGATACTCGGTTTGTGTAATAAGCAATAAGTTTATAATCGGATCGCTAGTATTTTATAGATGTGGATAGGACAGGATTTTGCAGTATGCGCCAGTCTTAACTAGAAGTTAGGAATCCAGAGATAAATAATGTTTAGATTATGTTTTATTTTTGTTTTATCATAGAAAATGTAATATGTTCTAACTAACATTCCGTTTATATTATAGCTTACATTATTTTATTTCTCTGTCTAATCACTATTTATGGCTAATGTTGTATATGCCTATAAAAGGTGATCATATCAGTTCCATGTACCCACTCACATAGAAATATATTATAAGAAAGTAAAATATGTTCACTAATAATAATAATAATTCTTTACTGACACTTAAACATAAGCCACTTATACATAATTATATAACTTTACTCAGAATAAAACTACGAGAATATTCGGTTTGCGGTAGCAAATAGTTGGTCACAGAAACTACGCTAAGCAAAGCTAGTGTTGTAGGTTACTGTATACCTTCAGGGTACATTATAGCGCAGTAAAGAATTGAAATTGAATGAAATACAATAGTCACTGTTGGCGTATCTCAATAAATAAATAAATAAGTGAAATTGCCTTGATCTTGACATTGGCATGATTATTGGCATACATTCGGATGTTTGCGTAGCGGCAATTTTACGAACGCGTATTAAACACCTGTTTTTACTTTCCTTTTCTTGCTAAATTAATTCGCTAAAAAGGGGGTAAAATTCGTTGAGGGTTCCATATTAAGTTAACAGAACAAATACTGGACAGTTTAAGAACAACATTAGTTTAATTCTTCAATATCAAATACATTTATTAAAAAAATACAGCGTTCCGCGTCCGCGTCTGTCTGTATATCCCCTAACTCCAAACACAACGGTTTTTGATGCGGTTTTCACCATCAGTTAGAAAATTTTTCACAGAAGGCTTTCTTACTTATATCTTTATAAGTATTTATATACAAACAAATTTTTAATAATAGGGTGTAATAGTGTATCATTTTTTCCATCCCTTTTGAAAATATTTTGTCTGTTGTGGACAAATAATTTATTTGAAGCTTTTTTTTAGCATAAATTACCAAAATGTTAAGTATATTTCAAAGCTTAATTTTATTTATACTTACTGTAAACTTTGGCTGATCCACTAGTTAAGTAAATGAATAATAGAGCAAAATTAAATTGCTAGTCACACTAATATTATAAATGCGAAAGTTTGTGTGTAAGTATGTAAGTGTGTTTGTTCCTGTTCAACTCTGTAATGGTTGAACGGATTTGTATGAAATTTGGTAGGGGGTAGCTTACACCCTGGATTAACACATAGACTACTTTAATCCCGAAAAATATTCGGTTTCTGTGGAATAGCGGGTGAAACCCCGGGGTGCAGCTAGTAGTATATATTATATTTTTGCTGTAGACGATTAGGAGAATAGCTTCTTTGAATATTAAATTATAAGTAAGTAGATAGAAAGATAACACTTTATTCAAAACCACACAATATAAACAAACAGATACAATTAACAGTAATATGGACTAGGCTTCTACCCTTCGCAAGATATTTATAAAATTGTGGAAGAAAAGTTGAAAGACTAGATCCAGTGAAAGCACAAAAAAATTGGTCAGTCAAGTTACGGGACTCAGTATGGAGGACCCGGACATAATTCATAACATAAATATAAAATTGTGTTTGGTATAATTTTCTGAGGTAGAATCAATATCAACACTTCACTTCACTTAGTGACACTTTAAGTAAAATTTGATTGAGTACTTAAACGTTAGAATTTTGTTTTTTATCTTCATTATGTGAAAATTAAACATATTTACTATTAATAAATAATTAGTGTTAGAGGGCTTGTAACTTAACATATATTTTTATCTCATCTGGTATCGATTACCGTGGACTGCCCCAGTGGCAATGGGCAGACCACATTACTCGAAGAACCGACAACCGATAGGGAAGAAAGGTTCTCGAGTGGAGACCACATACCGGATGACGAAGCTTAGGAAGGCCTTCCACTAGGTGGACCGACGATATTGTGAAAGTCGCGGGCAACTGGTGGATGCAAGTGGCACATTATCGTTCAGTGTGGCGGTCTAAGGGGGAGGCCTATGTTCAGCACTGGACGTCTTTTGGATGATAATGTAATGTAAAAGAGAATACAGGTAACATGATTGCTCATCATTAGATTGACACGATGGCTCTTGCAATTAATGAGTCATTGTTTTCGTTTACAGACCACAATAATAATTAGTGATCACCTTCCAATTAGCATTAAGTAATGTTTAGTAAGAATTTCTATTCACTTCCAATGGGAATTGTTTAATTGGTCATCAGAAATACTTAATGCGCATCAAAATGAGACAAGTATGTTTATAGTCATATGTAGCTTGTTGTTATATAAATCGGCTGCGTAAGACCTCTAACACTAGTGAGAACCGCGGATCAGAACAACGAGAGAAAATAAGAAAAATATATCTTTCTCTCTTGTTTCTTAGAAGGCGGTCTGTGCCAACCAAGTTGTCGCATGACTGTGTTAACGCTCTGGGTGCGAATCACGGTAAATTTTGCTATTAATGGACACGACAAAATAAAGGGCTTAAAATTACGTCGCCCGTATCCTAGGCTTTCTGGTAACTGACATACTGTGATTAACTATTAGCAACCTACATCTATTTTATAGTTTCCAGTAATGGCCTACTTTGATAAAAATGTGATTTTTCTATTTAGTGCCCCTCATTATTTATGTAGATAATCACATTTTTGGGATTTATGTTTTTTTGGTTCTGTCATCTAATAAGTTAGTATTGCATGGCGGGAAAACAAGATTACATGACATTTTCTAGATAAAAAAACAATGAAAATACCTCGATTTACACACATTTTTGCTGGCGCTCGGAACCTCTAGTGTATATTCAAGTGATTATTAATTACACTAAAGAATAGCGGGGTAATAATAATATCTGGGCTTACATGGAACAGAATTTTGATTGATTTCCTGGTTTAGATGTAAGTAGCAATTATCTGTTTTTTTGACTAGCGCGCGCCAATGCCATCTCTTTTCATCAGCACGCGATAGTGTATAGCGATATATTTCTCTCGAAATATTAATTAATATATTTTAAGTATGTCAATGAACAGTAGTTTATTTCCTCTTATTTTAGCTTCTAGCGAAGCATTCATGATTTCAAATGAAGCCATTGAGGAAGATTCTGTAAAAACTCAACTCATTATATTGAATAGACTTTAATTTTTTTTTATTCATGTCAACCAACAAAACATTTCTGGTATAAAAGTCAATAGGAATAGTAACAGGATGCCATCACTAATCCCATGAAACTAAGAAACAAAATTTGATAATAATTTGGTCCTTCGAGCTTTTCGCACCGACCAGTTAGCACTGTACAATACAGCTATATTGACCATAAGAGTGACGATGACTTCCGAGGAAAAGGACTCGCGAAAACCTGAATAAACATGTCTTAAACAAATATTTCTCAGTCCATTATATCACATGAGCATTGAGCACTCACGGTCAAGCACGCGCCCAATACTCACGCACCAGTAACGACGTGACACATCAATTAACCAACGCAAGACCAAGGCATCCAGTTGACACACAGGCCACATGCGTATTTGGTGTGATCGTGTTCATTGTGCAATCGCCAAGCAATTTTTTATACACGTCCGTACATGGCAACGAGTTTTTGCCTGTGGATAACATGCATTGTGGTTTATGGCTAGTGGGCTCGCCATATGGTGGGATCGTCGTATTGATTGATATGACTCGGTTAATCGTTATGTACTCGTTCGATTAGTCTCGTGGTTGTTATTAAAATAGTCTTATTTCGCTTTTTTTAAATCTCGCTAGAATGTAAATGCGACAGAATTCGAAACTTTGTTTGCTGTTGAAAAGTGCGATGAATTGCTTAAAATATTATTTGATCACTTCTGAAAATAAAAATGTAATAAATTTATACATTTGTCTGTCAACCACTTTTTATACAGTGTAAAAAATATAAATTGAATAACACAATGGATGTTACGACTAAAATTCAAGAATAAAGTCTGAGTTTTTCGCTCTACAAAAGACCGACTAACTTATGTTAAACTATGTCGTCCAATGTTGAATTTAGCTTGCAAGACTTGTAGAATAAAATATGCAGATATTGCTAAAATAGTTACTTTGGCTCGAGTCTTGTGGCTGACCTTTGGTTCGTTTTTTTTTACGGCAGACCTGAATCCATAGCTTGAATATCTGTTTGCATGTATCATAATATATTATAGAATGTGTATCTACATTCATAACTATTAAAATTTTTAATTAAATATTTTTATTGTAGATGCACTAACAAACCAACTCGACATAAATCTATAGATAATCCATTTTAAGATTTTGTCTTACCCAGGAGGATATTTTGGTTCAATGATAGAACGTCTGGCGTCTGGGTCTGGGTGCTAGTTGTTTGCTGCTTGCTTGCTTTGTGTGAGTTCTATGGCATCTTTGTAGGGGCTATGAGGCCGACAGACACTGCAACACAAAACATGCGCCAAAACTTACATCGATTGACAAATAGCGTGCCACAAACCGTCACAGAGGTAAAGTCGAGAACTACGTCAATAAAGTTGTGTATTATGTTGAAGAGTACCAGAATTGATGAAGCCGTGTCGGCGAGAAGTTGCAGACAGGTTTATTTGTCTGATTAAGTCGTCGCGGCGCTGCACGCGACGACTTAATCGCGATGATGATGCGAAATTCACCCCTTAGCACTGCACTATACTATAGCATAGACTATAGAATATTCACTTCACCTGTCACTCCAGTCCACCAGTTACGATATTCTGGTTAAACTTGTGCCACTTTTAACCGACTTAATAAAAGTTTCTTTATACTATAGAGTTTGCACTATAATCACACCAGGTTTGAGGCTTGAGCCGTTTTTAGGACAGAGTAAAATGTATAAATTTCGAAAAAACACGTTTCTTCTACGGGAACCCCCCTTAATATTGTACTTTTATTATTTGTCAGGAAATTCGCCACTATAGCACGTATATTCAGTGAAAATTTCAAGCGGCTACCTATTACGGTTCAAAGGATGTAGCCTTTTAAAGGTTGGACGGACAGACTTAGTAATAGGGTCCCGTTGACACCCTTCGTGTACGAAACCCTAAAAATGGTAAAATGATATCGTATACTACAATACACATAACTTGAACACGCACTGCTTGAGCTCAAAAAGTTTATGAAGCTCTTAAAACGAATTCTTTAACATTACTAAGTATAATAAACTAATCTTGTCAATAGGATATTTTGAAAGTGATTACATTTGACGCCGGGAAATAGTCCCTTGACACGCGACTGCCGCCCAGTTTATTGTGAGAGCTCCATACGCAGTTAGCACGAATGTCAAGTATGTGATGATTTTATATCTTTTCAGTGAATCATCTATTCGTCTAATAAAAGATTATAGTGTAAAACTAATGCTAATACTTTGGCTGCCGTAGACCTCTGGAAGATTGTCGCCCCCTGCAGGGTCTCGAACAGATTTTTCGGCATTTCTACCGATATGGGACCGCTTCTAGCTTCTACCGATATATTGTAATTATAAAGATTTTCCCACGAATTCTGAGAATACAAGGAAATTCTTCCGTTTTACATTTCTGATCTGCATGTTTCGTCTATGTTTCACGGGTATTTCCCACCAACTTTGATAGTATAGTACTAATTTTCGGAGGAATACATTTTTTTCCTAGTTTTAGGCGGCGCCCCAAGTTGGTCTTCTTTCGGATGTTGAGTTTTAAAACGTTGACGTGTGGGCCCTCAGAGGGCGTGACTACTAAAAAAAAAACATGTCTTCACGGCCCCGACGTTTTGCCGCCCTAGGCCCGGACCAGGGGCCTTACTATGTAACTCTGGTGGCAATGGTCATCGCGTGCCGTCCCACTCGCGCCAACTTTCTCGCACCATAAGAGCGAGCGGGATAGTAAACATAGACCATCGCCACCAGAGTTACATCATGAGGCCCCTGCTCGGCCTATAGGGAAATTCGCCCCTATCCACTCCTATTCGTTATATTAAACTCTGCGTCTTTCACACCAAGAAGCCACCAAGCTGCCTTGAAGTTTAGGAAAGAGTGGGCTGGTGTAATAATTTTACGTACATTCATAATATAAACTTGCAATAGGGGCTCGACCGAATAAAATATTTGACTGAGGGAAAGTAAAGTCAAGGAAAAAGTTGCATTTGTTATATTTGTTCAACGATAACTTGCGCACCGGTTTTCCAATCTTCGATAATTTTTGCAGGCTAATAGTAAACTTCAAAACATTTTTTAAGTCGGTCCAGGGCCCGTACCATGAGGTGCTTATTGCGATGATTATTAGGTTTAGCAGATGACACTGCGCGACCGCGAACCGTATCGCCGCGTAATAAGGTGTATGGTCGCGCAGCGTTCTCGGCTGAGCCTAATAATCATCGCAATAAGCACCTCACGGTACGGGCCCAGGGGTTGTGAAATTATAGTATAGTGAGGCCTCAGTTCGGCGCGAACTATAGGACTAACAACGACGGGAATGACAACTAAGAACCATTACGGCGCGTTCTAATTGATTAAAATAAAAATGACTAGCTTATATTTTTAAGAGTTTGTTATTCTGTTAATTGAATCAGTTACACATTCAAGGTAGCCCCAACAAATTTGATTAAATTTTGGCCATGAGCTACGAGGATATGCAAAAAGTAATAGTGAGAGCGCTTCAAGTCTATGATGTTATAGTTGATTGCACATTTTTTTGAGCCCATGAGATTATTGACATGGCAAGATTGTTATCGCAATATCTTACTGCAAGTAAGTAAGATATTGACATTCTGAAGTGAATCGCACGAATCTGTCAGATACTAAATCAGAAGTGCACTGGAAGTAGGTGATACGTCTATCTGGAGGTCAAAGATCGGCCGTTCGCGTTGCCGACGAGCCAATTAGAATCAACTGGGGTCAAGCCACTTGCAACCTGTATTTGACAGGGCTTGTTTTCAGTTTCACCCACGCGATTTATATTAATTGGGGACAAGAACTGGCTCGCATTAATCTTGTATTGTTTTCTCTGCATTATGACATGTGCTTTTGGCAGATAATACTGACACAAATGACGTGCCGCATTTTGACTAGGTAGAGCATAGTAACGGTTGTGTTTTCAATTTTATAAATATCAATTAATTAAAGTATTTCTATGATAAACTTCACTGCTACCAACTACATATTAATATTGTGGTATTTAGGTCGTTTTTGAAATTGACTGACCTGATATAGTTATCTACTTAGATGATTCTCTAGTTGCGTTAAAATTAAGTTATTCGTTTGTATTAAATGAAAGCCCGTCTTTCGAAGGATCTAATAGATTTTAGCGAGCACCGTCGGATCTCGGCTGGGAATTAATTTCGGATGAAATATTGACTTCACATCTGACAGCCTTGTTTGTGCGAGGTGATCTCAGGAGCAATTTTTTCAGGAGCATTAATTTATATCTTGTTGCTATTTTCACTCTACCAACAAGACGTGCATAATGTGGACTGTAACGGTTTACATTTAGGCGGGTAATTAAAGTTTTTATATCACTGCCGGTTTTATTACGGAGCGGTAGAGAGAACGTTTGATTCGAAGAAGCCGATTTTAAACCTATTGACTTACCATTTCTTGTGTTTATTCTCAACATTCACCTTGGAGTACTAATGCTTAGTTTCTTAACAATTTTATTAATATTGATCTTTGTTCACAGGTGCGGGTGAATCGGGGAAGAGTACAATAGTCAAACAAATGAAGTAAGTAGTACAGTTATCCTACCAAATAAATTCACATTATCTTCAAATGCTTGTGTATCAAAAGACGGTAAATAAAACCTGAAGGGCCTTTCCGTTTGATTGATGTTTCAAGATAAAGCGGATAATAGGCAATCGTATAACACAAGTAAACTAACTTAATCAATAATATCGGTATCTAAGCGGAGCGATTGTTCGTTATCTGTCTATATGTTTATCGAGGAGTTGTCAACAAGCGCTTTACATTTCGGCGATAAAATATTAACGGTGATACCAAGGTTGAAATGTCGCGTGTAAACTATGATATCTGCAAGGTATCGGCCGAATGATTGACATAATTGACATAAACTGATTATAAACTCATCAATGACTGTAATCCACTTTAATTGCTTGCTTATCTTCAAAAAGTTAAGACAAGCAGCTTATACTTTTGAAGTATTACATTGAGTGATATAAACTCGATGTTGGAAACTAGTATTTTACAAGCTTTTATTTAACACGCAATGTATTTATATATGTATGTTAAGGTCAAATCTTGCAACTGAATTTTAGACCACTTCCCCTTGTTCAATTGAGTTGAAATTTAGCTTGCATGTCAAGTTTCGATGACAATACAAAATTGTGACAGCGAGCTGATCTGATGACGAGTACGGAAGTTAGAAAACGGAATTTATGACTAAAAGTGGATTGATGGAGTTTGGACTCATTTTGTTCAGCGTACAGTACCAATAACGGATTTTATAAAAGCTTGTCTGGAAAAGTGGACGGAGCCAGTTTTTTTATTTTTTTCAACAAAAACATACTTATTTAGTATTAATCAGAAATTCGTGAGTTGCGGGGCCCAATGAAAATGTCAGGAGAACAGTGTTAATTTTATTGTTATCAGTAGATGCCATGGCTTACGTGATCTGTTCATTGTTTCCATCTTCGCTGACACATAGTGCTCTGACGTCACATTCTGTACCCGTGACTTAAGGTTACGCAGCTATGGCAGCACCTTGTGATGTTCTGGCGATATGTTCTAGTTAAATAAAAATTTACATAGACGTAATGCTATCTATGCAAAACGATCATCGGTCGAGGGTGACTCCTGACTTGGATTGTAGATTTGTAGCGTTCCTCGCTGCCTCTGTAGCAGTTCTATTTGGAATAGAATATATAATTTCACTAAATAACTACTTATGTCATCGACGATTTAAGATGAAAACTTCGACATATTCTCACGTACATGCATGCACGATGTCAGTTTCTCAATTTCACGGAACTTGCGAGTCGTAAAGAATGCACACAATGTTTGGTGTAATCTAATCATACTATGTATACAGAGTACAGCAACAAATCACGATAACTACAGATAAGGAAAGCAGGATTTATATTTATGACTACTAATAATAATAACATTCAAATACGCTCAGAATGCCATAAATTAGGTCAGCAATAGATTTATAAATAAGCCCTCTTAGAATTTGCTTGATGGCACTACATCGGTTTTTGGTCCCATAAAGCCGATTTACATTATTCAAGATACGATCAAATCCAGCCCTGGACTGGACTCGATGTCGCTGTCCACGACTCGCAAGTCCTTTAAAGTACTGGAATCAAAATTCCGTTTAGGCTGTACCCGTTGCGACCCATTACTGAAGTAGTTCGCAGGACTGGAATGATATGAACTAGTTCTAAACGTAAAAAAACCGAATTAAGATCTTCTATTTTTTTTGAGGTCGGTTAAAAAGGTAATCTGTGTATAAAGGCGTGCTGTGTGGCTGTGACCCATGGCTGTGACTAATCAATACACATCTGAATAATTCTCACTAGACGCTCGACGGCGACGTCACAACTACCCGGATGCGCCCATGCGAGAGATCTATGATACGCCAGACGTATTGCTATGACGTCATATTGTTTTTTTTTTTTTTTTTTTTTTTTCTCATACCTCCTAAGAGGATTTTGGCGTCGCACGTCTTATGCATTTGCCAGTGTCAAGTATGGTTATATATATTCAAGTTTTGTTAAATATTATCATACAAGTCATAGTCACAGTCAAAAGCGAGCAAATCAAGTCACGGTCAAGTCCAAGTCATGCTCCAGTAAAGTGGTGAAAACTTTACTATAGCCTTCTAAGGAGTTTTGGAAACAACACGAAAATTCACGTTTCACGACATTATACCATTCAGCATCACTCGTGCATGTTCACGAACGTTAACGGGTAAAAATTCACCGTTTCTACATATTAACACTCGAAATAACACAAGTTTTGGAAAATTATAAAATGACGCGACATGAATTCTTCACGTTCCCGCCAAAACTCCGTCATATTGTTTATAGTCAAGTCCATCATTTCAGTCCTTCAAGGGTTCTCACACTCTAAACAGTTCGGGAACGTGTTCAAATACTATTATCATATCAAAAGCTAAGCTTCCAAATTAGGTTTGTGAAACATATCAAAGAAACTGATAATTTAGATTCTTTAGCCTGTTCGCTTAAGAGTCTGCAAGACGAAGAAAGAAACTTATTTTAATAGCATGTAATAACTTAGAATTCACTATTCAAGTTATGTTTGGGACTGGTATGTTTATAGCAGATAGTTGACCATCGGTACAGTTCCATTGTATTGAAATATATCGTGCCTTATAAGCCTACGCAGTATGCATGCCAGGCGGCTAGGCCACGGCCTCATTGTTTGATTTGTTTGAATGAAGAACTCCCATATCTAGTCAACTTTTCAGCTTGTATTCAATCAATCGATATAACCTTAGAGAACTCCTTGATGAGTATTATGGAATTGACACCGGTGATAGGAAAATGACAGAATTTATCGCCTCTATAGCAACCCTAGAACACATCTTTGAAACTGCAGTACGAAGAAAACTTTATAAATGTTATTTTTTTATTACTAGGTTTACTCCTGTCATCTTGTGTAATTACAATTGTCTCAATATGATGCAAGTAACTAACTGCCTCATGGATGTTGAAACGACCTCCAACAACAATAAAATTCAAAACCTGTTCCGAGGTTAAATGCAATTGAACTATGATTCACACGGAGTGATCGATGAGTAATATACTCTTAAATGATTACCATTACTATCATTGGCAATCACTAAAAGTACACACGTAAAAAAACAGAATTAAAAATGGTTGCTTGTTCCTTATCATCTTCACCCCACAGCGATCTACTGCTCTGTGAATAGGTCTCGCGTCGCAAGGCGCCTCGTCGAAAGACACTAAAATAAATTTCCCTTACTGACCGAGCGAAACGAAGGTCTCAGAGTCTACGGAAGAAAGTTCAAATTATTTTCAAATTCTAATTATTTTATTGTCACAAAAAGTAGGTACAAAAACATTTCAGATTGTAGCGCTATTCTCCAAACTGGGTGCATTTAAGCACCCGTATCTTGGGGACTAGGCCTTCCCGTCGTGAAAACAATAACTATTTCTAAGTACACTACATTTAAACACTGTTTACAGAAAGATACAAAATTATAAAACAAAAATTAAAATATAGATTAAATTTAAAATACAGGAAACAAAATTCAAATCATATATGTACTCATAATATTTAAGAAACTTTTCATATTTATCGTACAATATATATATAAGAATATAATATATGTCGGCGTTTGCATGTAATTTTGTGTGTATATTTGTCCGACGATTACTTACGAACTGTTCATCATGAAATTTAATAGGCAAGTAGTTAATTTCAATTAAATTTTGAATTTCAACCACAAAGCACAATAATATTGTTCCAGGGGTTGTGAAGTAAAACGTTGCGAAGTGTCAGTTCGGCGTGAACTACTAGTTTAAGCTATTCGTACTTATAATGTGCTGACAAGAAATATTTTGTTCACAGAATTATCCACGAAAGTGGCTTCACAAATGAAGACTTCAAACAGTACAGGCCCGTGGTGTACAGCAACACGATCCAGTCACTCGTGGCCATCTTGCGCGCCATGCCCAACCTGGGCATCACCTATGGCAATAAGGATCGTGAGGTAAGCTTCCTTGGATAGAAGAATCATCCAAACTCTCTTCAACACGAAATTAAGAATATCCACTCTAAGCGCTCGACATTACGGTAGCATTTCGACGTAGGCGGGATCAGGGCCCGTACCGTGACCTGCAAATTGCGATTATTAGGTTCAGCCGCCGATGCTGCGCGACCGCGAATCGTATCGCCACGTGATAAGGTTCACGGTTGCGCCTCGTTTGCTGTCGAACCTAAGGACCTCACGGTACGGGCCCCGTGCTTGCAAACAGAATAAGTGCTTGCACGAAGCGCCACACAATTGTCGAGGAATTTGAGTGAAAATTTGCAGGGTCTCGCTCTCGCATTGTATACATCGGAATGACATTATCAGCTTAGATGTACCCGTACAGTATCTTTGGCTCGATCATCGTGGAAAGTATTACCAAGACCTACATCCGCAGATTTTTTGCCTTATGATTCACTGTAGAGCTGAATTTTGATTAATCACATTTTGTCAGATACTGATAAATTTTTTGATGAACTCTCTTAATTTCATAGCATCTAAACCACAAACGAGCTGTATCTAGCTCACGTAATTTTTCAATACAGATAAAACCTGTTAGTATGTATGTAGGTGTACGAACTGGAATAATTTCCTCGCACTAAGGGGATGGGCGACTGTATTTGCCGAGTTGATTATATGAATAATAAACAATTCAGTAAAAGTCCACGAGTTTTCCGTACACTGCATTTGTAGCACGAATTCATAACAATCATAATTGCGGGGTTTTGTAGCACGTTTCTTATTTACTTACAAAATGGAATGTTTTAATAACATTAATTCACTAGCTTGCCCGCACGGTTTCGGTCTCAAAGGCAAAGGGGTGTTTCAAGACCCCATTTCATCTCTTTAGCGATTGGTTTTTGAAACATCATGAGGAATGCCTTTCTTTTATTTTTTATGCTTAGCACACAAGCTGAGTTTTGTTGGCTTCGCATTAAAAAGATTTTATTTTCATACAAACTTCCATAGGGTTACAAACATGCATGCCACTGAAAAATAAAAACGTATATTTTTGCAATATCACTTCTGAAACAAACTATACATGCCATAAAACAAAATGTATTCAGGATTTCGCTAAGAATGCGTTACGAATTTATGTACAGAGTCGAGTTTTTGCGTCAACAAAGTCCTCAACACAAAATACAATGCAATTCAATTATTTTTTTCCCCAAGTGCTGATAAAATGACGAAACGTTCTGCAGAAATAGCGCGGTCATTTTGGGATGGAGATCAATATAGGCTATTGCTTATTCATGAAATTGCCCCGGTGGTGTGCTGCTGACGTCGGGTGCATTGTGACGGATTATTGTATTATTCTTATGTAAAAGGAAATAAAGGAACCCTTGTAGCATCACTTCCGTTTTCCAGACAGAACGCGTTTAGGTATCAAGTTAAATTTAATATCAGATACTTAGGTCTACGCTCCCTTGGAACTTCAAAAAATCTCATCAAATCAAGCTTCTAAGACAGCGAAATAAAAAAATACGACTATTTAAGCCGCATATTTTGACACTCAAATAAATCAAAACCAATAGAGTGTTTCCCATTGACATAGAATCATGAAATTGGAAAAAAATATTGTTAATTTCAAAATTAACTAAAATGTTGTTTAATTGTTAATTTTGTTGTTTTGTTTTCACATAATTAAAAATATTTTTTTGCGTTTTCATTCTTACTTTTGTATAAGCGGGATAGCACGTGATGACCATCGCCACCAGACTTACTCTATAATGCCCTCGTCTGAGCTTCGTGAAGTCCAGTCTGACTTTCTTAGAGCTCAATTTGGGTTTAATCAGTTAGCTCAATACTTGGCGGTCTTACACAGGGATCCCCGACGATCCCCGAAAAAGCGACGTAATTTTTTTCTGATAGTAATCTCGTTTAAAGTATACTCAGGTGATGCTCAATCTTGCCTAGTAAAGAACCCTCGGTATCATGTTATCTGTTGAAACAACGGGCGGTCGGAATGACTCCGCGATAACGTATCGCTCTTCCGTTGTACCTGTTGACATCGTCTTGTTCTTGTCGATTCATTTCGGTTACACAACAGGTGACTAGCGCATAATCTGTGATACAACTGTGATAGTGTATCGCCAGCTACTGAAGAGTTGTGTAAAGGACGATTTGACAAACTTGACTAATCATAATCACTGAGAAAATAATAGAATATAGCACGTATGGGCAACACCCGGCCTGGGGCTGGATGAGGGCCGCCGCGGCACTTAATCCGCGGATCAGTCTTACTAAAACGTCTACAAGATCTAAAACACTTTGTTAAATGCACTGATTGTGGAAAGCCATATATATAAAGAAAAAAGTTGCCCACGGTAGAACAAATTCAACGTGATCATAAAGTTTTTTTTTGCCAGTATACATATCATCTCTCTAACCGCAAATTTGCTGCCCACATCAGGATAGATAGATATCTTTAACTTATCTACTATCTGTTTCCCGTATCTTCATAAGTTTGGGAAATAAATTTAAATAAAAAAGAATCGACTTCATCAGAACCATATATTTAAATTTGTTTCGTCATAGTTGCTTAACTATCATAATCGAAATTGTCTTGGCGCGACCCGTGAAATGCGTCTGGTCTTCTTCGTCAGTTCCACTTCACCAAATGTTACTTTCTGAATGCAAATTCTTGACTTGTTGATGAAAATAAACAAAATCGCTGTATGTATGCCTATAATATTTGAGGAATTCCCTCAATTTCTCATAGATCCCATTATCAGAACTATATTTTGATAAAAATGGGGCCAATCTAAAAGTATCTCTTTTTAAATTAAAAAAGATTTTTCTAAATCAGTTAGTAAATGACGGAGTTCTGAGGTAACAAACATTTAAAAAAACAGTCGTCTGGAGAACCTCCTACTTTTTTTTTGGAAGTCGGTGAAAAATCTGTTCCGCTGCTGTTTTCTCGTGTTTGTCTTTCATCTGTCCCGCCCGCCATGAAAACTCAGCCTCGTATAAAGGGATATGCATAGTCAGCAGCAAGACAAAGCATTCGGGCCTTTCCATACTACGCTCTCCAGCACTTGGCTAGTCATTGGTATTCATCGCTCTCCAAAAATGTGTAGAAATTAGAATTACAGCTAAATAAAATCAGACTAAGGCATGACGCAGCCAGCCATACAGCCAGGCCGCCCCCTGACTGTAGTACATACATACATTTACATGTATTCTTCACAATTGTGCAGTATTTAACTGTGAGTCACGGGCCATTGTCACAGTGCGAATGGCGCCGTCAATAACCCTTCAACATGCATCGGTGCCCTTATCATCGGCTTGAAAGCGCCTGACAACCTCGCCAGACCAGACACGACATGGAAATAAACGCTGAAAGTTGAGACAAAAGACACACACGACCAACTTATCTGATCAGTTGAGTAGGAGAGTCAGCCACGTATTTTCTTAATAACAAAGTACAATATTTTTAGTTTAATAATTTAGCCAACTCTACAAATAAATGTTTTTCGCTCTGTACTCTATTCTACGTCTAAGTTCTGCACCATTTATTCTTGATGTAGCCAGGAAGGTTTATGTAAATGGATGGTCTGCTCCTAAGTTGTCGTTTCACCTTTATATAGGTCTTTTTAGGTTATATAGGTTTATGGTCTAGAGCATAACTATTTTATGAGAGACCGGGTCGTGCAGTTACGCAAAACATATCAGGGCTATATTTTTACCGGACTGCCCAAGAAAGAGGGTAATGTTTTTGGGGTATGTAAATATGTTTGCGTGTTCCTTTAGTACCTCCTGCAGTAAACGGCTTGACCGATTTTGACGAGTGATGTGTCGTTGAATTCTCTTTATGTCCGGCGTTTCATAGGCCTCATTTTGTAGTTCTTCTAATGATATTACTTGTCTATGAAGGAAGACTGACAAGGTGGCTTACTAATCGCATCGTGATGATTGAAGTACAGCCTCACCAATTTATCTGCAAAGGTGGTCAAATGTTAGAGCAAATAACTTGTTAACAGCATGTCGGGCTATGCTTAGTAAGGTTCCGTAGGCACGTAGAACGTTTTTAAGTATTTATCAGTTTTTCCGCTCATCTCAAAAAGTCATTATCACATGTTGTCCGAAATAATTTTAAAATATAAAGTTTTTTCTAAGATTCAACATGGATCATGAATATTTCTGAGGTGCATAGTATAGAAATGGCTGGACACATTGCAAGCCACTTTATCGGCCCATATTTCGCGCATTTTTTTTTCAAGCCATATATTTGATAAAAAAATGTTGTAGGAAACATTAACTCATCACCTTTAGGCGAAAATTTTTTTTTTATCCCCACTTGTAAAACCCCATTAATATAAAATTATGATTTTTTTAATCTTTCCAAATTGTAACCTTAAAAAGTCCCGTTCAACGACACCCCACATGATAGAGTACAGCGAAATTGTTTTTTTTATCCCCTGTTTACATGTATGGGAGCTACCCTTATTGTACAAAAAAAATATTTTTATTTTTTTAAACTGGAGATCTTTACTTAGGCTATCTTTGTGCAAAATGTCATGCATGCATGTACGTTTAAAAATTTAGAAGTTATTTTATTATTTTATTTATTTACAAACACACGGACATGACGAACTTATCAGGGTTCCTTGTAGTACTATGGAACCCTAAAAACTATTGGGAGGCGATATTCCGTTATGTTCACAAAATACCATGGTCAACCTTACAATCATTGGAACTACTACTAATGAAAATAGTTTTTCTACTATCCACTACTTAGCGAAATCTTCCGAGAAACAATAAAAATAAGAAAAAAATAAACTGATAAAAAATACTCCAAAATGAAAATATTAAAAAATATACCATTTTACTTACTTCTTAGGAATCTAATCACTACAATCAACTACTAACGATTATCTATTAGAAAAAACTGGAAAAACCTTGTTTTTTTTTTCAATTTCGGGGGACTAAATATATAAATCAATTTATTCATAAATTATACACATATCTACAATAAAATATTACCTACCTACTTAAAATTAAAACAAATTATAAACAAAAATAAATAAATTCAAAAAAACCTAATCTACAAGCCCCTTGGTGGAGGGGAGAGTGGCCAGAATGCTGGCAGCATTGCCACGCTGGATGGCAATGCTGAGTTTTTGTCCAAAATAGGCCCCAGCATTCCGGTCACTCGTATATATATTTTTTGAGTTACTGCAAACGAAACTATTTTTACTATTATCCACTTCATACCACACAGGTTGTCTCCCCCAATCAACCTTACAAATATATAGGTTACGCACTGTTCAGCGCGTTACACTACAGAATGGTTAACGTTCCATTAAATTCTTCATTCTGCATGAAGATGTTACGTCTTAATAACATGTAAAACCGGTACCTATCTTTAACAATGTCACATTCTGTAAATTAACAATACACGTTAATTACCGTTTGAATTACTAAAATATACGAATTGAAGAAAGGAAATAAAGCTATTTGAACCGCTCGCAGCGATATCCTTACGGTTTGAAAGTGGAAAATGAAATTATAATTTTCGTTTTCGGTGTAGTTAAAACGCCGAGTCGGTCCTATCATCGACAAATGGACACGAATGTGTTTAAATGAATACGCAATGTGTGTATTTAGCCTGAGGGAGGGTGCCTCGGAGTGGTGTGGGATAGGGAGGAATGAATGGCGACCGGGGCCTCCGCCAGTGGCCGGGGCCACGCATGCGCACTGCGCAGACCTCTGCGCTCACCAACTCTGCAAAATTCTACTTTATTCCAGCAAGACCAGGCGCAATCACAAAAAGAATAAAAAAATATTTACAAAAAATCCCGACTGCACACTGAAAAGAATTAAAGAAAAGAATATGTATTTAAAATGAAATTATCATATTTACTCTCATTAGAGGAAATGTATTATAAAGAACACATAGTCGGAGAACACATGGTTACGAAAAAAAAAACGAAAACGCACGAAAAACTATGAAAGTGTGCGCAAGTGCTATCAAAAGGTGCAACTTCGTTTTTTGTGAGCAATTACTATAATACTATAATTTTCTATATTTAATTATATTACTATAATTAAATATAGTCTTATGACAATCCGAACATCACTATGATTATGACTCACACATACTTACATACACCCTAAAAACACTACCCTCCTTCTTGGGCAGTCGGGTAAAAATACAAACCCTGATAAATAGGTTATTTATTTTTTTGTATGTCATTTCGTGCCGCACAACTGCTAACCAGCAGGCTCATTAAACTCGGATTTAATTAAATTCTCATCTTTTCGCGTGTTTCTAATGGTTCAACATTGGTTCGATAATTTACTAAAGGGTAAAATATACGTGATTTCGAGTTTTCTATAGAGCGTATGTACTTGCTGATAGTTTGCATTCATTCACAGCTCCACAATTAAAACGATAAGTTTTACGGTATCTGACTCGTAAAGATATCAGAAATACGAAGTAATAAGTATATCCTGACTCGCGGATTTTTAAACCAATTAGGTATCTAACAAAAATTTGCATACCGCTAACTCAAAAGCTTCCCGTATCGATTTAAAAACTAGCGATGCGTATCGAAACCCATACGATCGTTAGAGAGCTTCATCCGATAAATATCGCTAATCGATTTAGCGCATATACCCCGAACCCCAAAAGGGGTCAGTAAACTCAGCCTGAACCGATATGGCACGAACACGCCCGGAAAGACATCTTGTAAGAATGAGCTTGAGAGTTGTTTTTTTATGGTACTTGGTGACGAGACGAGTAAGTCGCTCACCTGATGTTAAGCGACATGCCCTAACAGTTCAGTGCCACCAAGAATGTTGAACTTCAACAGTTCAAAACCATGAGCGGCACTGAGATATTAAGTGTCAAATCTCCTTATGCCCAGTATTTGCGCTGGAAACATTGCCCTTCAATCCTGTGTTTTCTCATAAAAACTAGTGAAGTCAAAGCTCTCTAGTAGTGTTAGGGCTATGCTGGAGAGTCCGCCTGGGAAAGTACCACACCTTTGCCAGTTATTTAATCGCCAAGCAGTAGTGTGCAAACATTACTGAGTTCAGGATTGAAGGGCAATGTTCAAGTGGCAATAGAAGTCACCACTAGGTGACTTCTAATACTAACTATCACCCTCAACTTGAAAATTTATTGGGTTGGGAAGTCGCGAAAGAGGTTAAGCTGACGTAGCGTTTACTGACTCTGCTAAAGTTAACCGAAAAATTGTAATTATTACTTGTTGGTATTCATTTGTCCATTTACCCACTCTGTCATTGTTAGCTTTATCATCGACCATGGGAATATACGTCAAAACTTTCACCTGTAATATAGCTGTTTCTAACATTACATCAGTGTCACAGTTTCTAACATTATGCGCTGTCAATGGATTAGGTTTGTCATGGAAAAGTCGCATAGTTTTTGTGTAACGTAGATATGTCCTATCTTACTTTAAAATCTCATTAGCATCTCATCATTGGCATCACTCAGTCTATAAGGTTCATTTCACCGACTAATGGCCGAATCGATCTTGGTGATATTTGGCTGAAAGCTTGCATGCAGATATATTTAAATTCATCCGGCCGGGTTTTCAATCCAAAACCTCCCCATAAAGCAGACGCGCCACCACTAAGCCAAATCGTCGATATGTAAAGAATGTCTTGTAATGAAGCTATTGTCGAACAGAGCGACGGCAAGATGGTGTTCGACGTGATCCAGCGGATGGAAGACACGGAGCCGTTCAGCGAGGAGCTGCTCGCGGCCATGAAGAGGCTGTGGGCGGACGCCGGCGTGCAGGAGTGCTTCGGGCGTTCCAACGAGTACCAGCTGAACGACTCAGCCAAATAGTGAGTAGCTTTGAGTCTTCCATCTTCAATAGCCTATGTAAAGACGCAGAGAAAATAGGAAATATGATAAATTATTTTTCCGTGTTCACTTTGTTTTTATGTTATATCTGTCCTACAGATCATAAAACCTGTTGACTTGTCAGCTTAAAACCCGTCAGCTTTCCCTCGACTGGGTTTGTCCAATGCTGGACAAGTGTTTATTCCATCTGCACAGAAGGCTTCTTAAGGTTTAAAATAGTCGCTTTTCTTTTCCCCATATGGTAATGAAAAGAGACATTTTAGTGGTGAGAATGTGTTCGACAAAATTTACGCCACCTTACAAAGTTCTATATGATCAATCAAAAAACTAGATCAATTTCCCTACATAAAATCAGTGTTTTGCACAATAGGTCGCATTGATTTTAGGAGGCTATACCTGTGACCTTGTCCATACATGACATACATGCCAAAGACACAAAGCCAAAGGTGTGGCTTATATAGTTCATTAGACTACAGTGGGTAGGTCTTGAATGAATCATCCGCGTCTAATCATAGCCGCACGCCACTAAATTAGCTTGGAAAAAGACTTTTTGTTCTATTTTCGCGGAAATTCCTAGATAAATAGGAAAAATAAAACACAATGTTATTTCAATTTCACCTAATCAATTAGTGTAATTATTAAGTAGTTGTTTTTTTACTAATATAAAAGTCATATAAAAATGTTAATGCTACACATATTCCTGATGATGTCTATCATTTTCCTGATCTTATTTTTACTCTTTGGTAACTATAAGTATGCGCTAGTCTCTGAATTATTTTACTTTTACTAGGACGTGGACTATTGAAAAACACGAGACTTCATGCTTAGAATCTGGAATAGAATTGCAACGCACTAAACTGACTTTAAAAAGAGTGCGCAGCGTCCCCGAGACTTTGTTCGTCCAAAAAGAACACAGAGTTGTATGATGGCCTGCTCTGCTCATGTCTCAGGGGGACTGGGCACCGAACCGCTTGCTGATGAGTCGAGACTTCGCCGGACAAATTATAACTCGTTTTTTGCGATAGCCTTTACACTCTAGCGGCTAGTTTGTTTTTATCCTCTTCCCTCTTAAAAAGCGTGAACTGCAATGGTTCGTTCGGCACGTACGTAGGCGTCACGCTATATGTCAGCTCGCCGTATCGCCAGCCCACTTCGTATCTTTGGAATATCTGAAATATTTGCTCAGCATTAGCTTATCTTTATCGAACACTATCGAGATCACTCGCCCTGTCGATAAGTCCGGTGAGCGAAGGACGTTATCGTAAATGTTTTGTTTCCGCTGTACGGGATGCAAATTTCATTGTACATGATTTCATGTTATACATTTTTAAGCAACAGCCATCAAAGCGATCAAATCATGGATATCTAATTATTATTTAGAATAAGAATAAGAATTAATTATTCACGAATAAAGTCAAAAGTAGCAGTTTAGTTACTAGGTTATTAGGTTAGTTTAGTAGTAGTTTAGTAGCAGTTTTGTTACAAGTTACAACTAAAGATGCTTCTATTGAAAATAAACATGTTTTGTTTGTTGATGACACAAGATTCTATAATTTTAATTTTATGAATTCTTTGTGTATTGACGTCCGCCATTTTTAGAACATCTTACCTTCGCGAGCAAAAGTTGTAACTCTGCTTCGGCGAACCTCTTTCCGATACACATGCGCCGACCGAATCCGAAGGGAAGCGAAGCGAACGGGTGGATTCCCACTTCCCTCTGTTTCCGACACACTTCATTAATATCCGTACTGTCCGCACACTCGTGCTTTTGTTCTCTCTTGTTCAAATAGTCACGCTTTGACTCTGTGCTCTGGACATGTAGTTTCTTTGATTCTGTGTGTAAACACCTGGCTTTTAAAACGTCGGAATCTCTGACCCATCGCTCTGGGACAAACGCTTGGGGCGATGGGAAGTACCTCTCTTCGTTCGACAGTATGTAGTGCGGAAAGACTATGTGAGACTGAAAGACATTATAAATAATTAATTTATTATGCATTCATAGTGAATACGGTGCCTAAAAAAAAAAGGAACTTACTCCTTTTGGAACTTCATAGCCTGATATGATTGTGTCTGATTGAATGCATCTCCCATTTCCCAAAATCACCGGTTTGATCCTATAAAGGAGTAATTATTTTATATAAATGGCATGTGGTATGAAGATATTCGTTATTATTTTTCAATTCGCAAGAGTATGTTGTAGCAATTTCGATAAAGATCTTGATTTATAATATCAACGAATGGGATCAGTTTCCATCCAGTTTATAAAACCCTCAGGTGCAATGTAATCCGAAACTGACCATCAATGGTCGCATTACAAGTATTACAAGGAGACGATACAATTTATATCGTGTTCTCTGTTCTGTAAGTAAACTTATCTGTGAAGTAAACAGAATACATAATCGTACTTTTGTACTTCTAGACTAAAATTGGTTGAATAAAACTAAGCTTTAAAAGTATACGATGTAATTGAAAGGAATTTTTAGATGTGAATTTTTTAACCACTTCTTGTCTATATATTAATAGAGATCTAGTATTCTATGTTCGATTACAAAAAAAATTGGAACCCGATGGAAAATGTATTGAATAAATTATGTCAATTGATTGAGTTGAACTAAACGGAAATGAGGACAGCCTTGCGCCCGGAGTCTGATAGTGGTCTTGCCGCTTGTGTCTTCTATAATATGTAGGTTTTTACAAAACGTGTGTATGCTATCAGTAGAGCTAGATGAATTTCTTGTTCTACAATCGCCTTATTACATTGTATTTAATTTCGAAGCTAAGATTCAGCTACCTGAAAGCCCCAGTTCAATTTACATATCGTCGAACACGGTATTTAGCACAACCTTTTTCTAACGTTCTTAAAACCTATCTCTAAAGACACGAAGGAAAATTGCAGCTTAACATCGCCAAGGTTTCAAAAGATATCTCGAGAGGTTGACTAAAATATGCGCGGTAAGATTAGGATCGACCAATATTTGCACCTCACCCCAGGAACATATATTTGTGATGCAAATGTTATGCAAACTGCCACCGTGCCGTTGTCTGGTTTCGCGTCAGAGATAGTCTAGTTTGCGGTGCGGTGCTGCATCACGTTTTATGGCTGCGGCATATTACGGAAACTGACTTTTCATAACGCTATTCAAGCGAAAGCTTTCAGATTGAAGCTAGGCTTTGTTTGAATATCAATGAAATCAGGTATTTGAACTTCAATGCAAATCTTTAATCCCGGATAATGGCAAAGGAATGCCAACAATCTCATTATGTGATTACATGGAAATATAAACTCACCGAAGAGATTCCTTTATGCAAGCTTTGAGGTAAGGTAGTTTGTCTAAATCTTTGCTGTTCAATGTTCTATCAATTGGCAAATTATTGTCGAGCTCGTTTTGTAGTCTTCTTTGTGCTCTTTTGTTATTGGCGAGTAAATATATCGTACTAGCTGCTGCTGCGGCTGTTGTATCGACCCCCACTAGCATCAAGTCAAGGGCTAATATAGCCGCTACTTTCTCCCCTGAGGCCTTAGCTATTTGTGCGCACACCCCTTTGTCAGTGAGTCTTTGCAAACACAGTGCTCTAAAAGCGTCAAGCGCTTCCACATAAGTTTTATAAGCAGGTGTCGAGTATAATCTCCAAAGAGGCGCAGATAATTCTAACTCAGGGACGCTATGAAAGAATCCATGAATACATCTAATTATCTCCTTCGCATCAGTGTCATCATCGCGTAAACACCCTAGTCGTGTCCCCAAGGCCCAAGCTGCCACCGCTGAAAATGAAAGTTGTAAGTAAAAAATAGTCCCTTACATATTTTCGAGACAAAACACAAAGAGCTGCGGCAAGTAACAACACAACTGTTCGAGCATCACTTACATTCAAGAGCCCATTTATAAAGCTCGGTGAGAAAATCTTTCGGTAGCTCTCGGTCCTCATCGACAATGCGTTCCATTCTACAAGCAAAGTATAAAATGATCACACAGCGTTCATAATTGTACATTCACGTTGTTAACCCAAAATACATTTGTGCCCACTTGTCATGCTACCTCTAACTGTGGCTTGTTAGTTGGTAATCAAAGGCGGTTTATTTGAAAGCAATATGTTAATTACGTTTCCCAAAACCCAATTAAACTCGTCTAAGCGTTAAATATTCCGCGTTAAAAGTCGTTCAAACGAAACGTTACGTTTTTCATTGAATGAGATTTGTTGTTCCTAGGAATGAGTCACTTGTCTTAGTTCAAAACAAATGCGCAGACGTCGTTCTTAAAAACGGGATGTGGTCATTAAACTGAGATTCTACTTTCAGATTGGTAGTGGCTGGTCCCTGCAACGTTTGCTGCTTGTTTCATGTAAACCATTTTGTTCTTTATGCCTTTGCAACACTGCTTTGATCGTTATTTCGCCAAATGTATGGCATAACACTGAATGCAAAAGTTGTACGCCGACTTATATTTTTTTTTTTCGAATTAACTTAAACCGGGCATGAAGAGTATTTGAAGAGTACAAACAGGTTGTGTTAAGCACTTATTTTAACCATAGCACTATCACGTTGTTTCTAATCCAATTATTTTAACTAAACCACGTGCTAACGGGTAATAATAGGTCTAGTACCTTTCCTTAATTCACGTCTACCAAATAATTTTCTACAGTATAACTTGTTAATAGGTGCCATCCTTCGAACATCTTTAAAACTATAGATATTTATTAATCGACACATCAAAAACTGCAACAAAATGCAGTACTAAACTAACAGGTAGAAACCGCGCTATACTCAGTCGTGAATTTGAAAAATGAGTCTTACCAGTATCGAAAAAACGGTTTTTCAGAGATGTTAATTATTTAGAAATCGTTGCCAAAATTTTTGTACATATTAACTGGTTATTTTGTATTTATTGTTTGAAACATCTTTGCGCACCTATTAGTTTGGTAGCAAATTTTGAAGAATTTACCTCTGAACAAAATCATCTGCAACGTATTCTAAGTCAGGAACTGCGGCTCTAGCTGCATCTGGGGCCACGAGAGCTTTGGAGACTTTAGATCTGAACCTCGACCAAGGCTCTCCGTGCCTGCCAAGCCAAAACACAATTTTTATCACACACAAGTCGATATACTAAACACTGAATATTTTTAAACTACAACTTTTTCTACTTACACGCCGATCAAACCTGGCTCGTCCCCAAAAAAGTCTTTCCTCAATTCTTGCTTATAATGCTTGAGACACGGTGCGACCGCCCTGTATGGCATCGAATCTTCTCGGCGATATATCCTCGCCGTTTCTTCGGCACAAAATGGGAACACCAAATCTGGATGTCCAAAAAGCTTAGCAACTTTTGCCGCACCGCCCGAACCGGCTAAAGCTCTCAGAACCCATAATGTTACGTCAAGGGTTCGTGTTCTCCAAGGTTTCTTGCCGACAGCAAAACGCCAAGAGTTGCCTAGTAAAGGCAAGGGCTTGGGGCCCGGCATCACTGCATAGCAACGCGCGCTTCTCATGATGGCTGGATTGTCAATGGTGGCAGCAGCCCCTGAAGTCGTACGGCTGGCGATAGTGGGGTCATCTGATTTGCGTTTACAACGATTTCGTAACCCTTGCCACCCGACTGACCCAACTGAGCAGGTGGGCCCGCTGTTCACGCATGCGTAGAGGCAAACACGACATAATTGGCACTGTCAATACTTTTGGAACTTGTTAGTTTGCAACAATGAAGATGTGAAACTAGTATGTGTTTCAGCAAATATATTTTTAAAATTTTGTGTTTCATTTTAAATAAAAGTAAAGGACTAAACAACGACGCAAAGTCACTACGCCTGATATCTCGCACTTTGGTTATATTCCCCAAGAAAATTAAACACCTTTTTCTAGAACTTGCAGTCGTTGCATTGGCTTTATCGAAGACTCGAGGTAATTCAAATATTCTGGTGAATAACTGGAAGAATCTTCCGGAAAGATGGCCAAATGTGATGAAAGTATCAATTGTTATAAGTAGAATATTGTTTCGTGTCGAGGATTGATTTTCACATAACGACACCATTCCTGTGCCTCACAAAACGCACCTTATGGCGACATCACTTAACGTACTCCTGTTAAATGTTGCCTGGAAACTAATTCAAATATTGCAAGTCATTCTTAAGATTTCAAGTGTTACTTGCTTGTGGCTCTATTTACATAGTTATTGAACGTTTTCTTTACGATTGTCTAAGTTAAAATAAATCTTTGTGTAATAAGTAAGTATTTGTCAATCTGTGTACAAAAATGAATAAGGTGCTCAGTTTTCTCTCATAAGATCAAGTCAAAAGAGCGTCCTGCAACAATTTCATATGCTATTCAGTTGAATACAAATGGTCCATAATCCAAATCAAACTTCCGGAAAGCTACTTTACCATTATAACCTCTCCAATAGTTAGTGGCACAACCGATTTTGATTGCTGAATAGCGATTGTAATTGAACAACGTGACGTCACAGTCACCGACACGAGTTAAATCATCTGAGCCCTCCGGCAGGGAGCGATGCGCTCGCGTCGATTGGCTCGTCCGGTCGCCGCACATTCATGCGCTGTGTTGTGCGTCTTCCGCAATCTCGTCAATCGGGCTGTTTCGTTTAGATCAACTAGTTTCACTATGAACTGTGACTCGTTGAATCTGAAAGTTTTTCAAATCGCATATAACTTTCATCTGGTTAGACTTGCCTCTGTACATGATGATATCCACATTCCACAAACACATAAATCCCTCAAAATCACATCAATTGTATGTATTGTAGACAAATAATTTGAACAGTAATGTTGGCATTCAGTTTAAACACGTAGAACATTGTTACCACACCGTTAGGGTGTCTTCACATGGCCCGACCTGACAACGTGTGAAAAGGACAGCTAGATTTGAATTTCACGGGAGCAAAAGAAACAAACTATTAAGGTTATAGCTTCTCCCTTTCGCTTCCCCAGAAACTTATATATAGCCATCTCTTTCAAGCGATGTCGGGTCGGGCCATGTAGACACCCTTAGTAGACGTTGTCTTTTACAACAAACTTCTTAACTAACGCAAAAGACAAAGCTTATAACTTGTATGGAAACTGTTTAAATGTTTTGTAATTAAACAATGTTTATGTTTAAAGAATAATTCCCGTTTACCCCGAAATTTAGATAAGGAGAAAATAAAACAAAGTATTGGATACAACAAAATATATACAGTTAAGTTCACGTCCATCAGTTTAGTGCAGTAATTCAACAGTAATCTGATAATGGTAGTCATCATGTAAGCTGTACTGCATGATATGTGGTCGACGGAAGCTGTAAGTTTGCAGCACTCACAAGCCTGCGTTGTTCCTTGGATTACCCGTGGCTGATAAAGATGGCGCCAAGTAGACGAGAATGGAGTGAATCGGTGCGTTCTTCATTCAACCTCTACAAGATTTATGGAGTACTGATAAATGAGCTCAGATAAGTATTGTATAAGCGACTTTAAAGAATTATGTTATTTGTTAATAGTAACGTAACATGCAATAAAATGTCCACTCTTTTTATCCGTGCGGTTTGCTGTAGTTTTTCTCGCTTATCCTACAGGAATCCTATAATCTCGTGAGATAAAAAGAAGCACTTTTGTTAATTCGACTAAACATATGACTTTGCGAGCCAGATTCCTCGATATAAAATTTCAGTCAAATCCACTTTTGAAAAAGAAATAATAAATTGATTTCAACCCAACATTATCCTAAAATGAAGATAACCCGTTACCTGCAAGTGGCCACTATGACAATCCAGAAAATAAAATGTGATGAAAAATTTCAAACTTTACGATTTTTTGGTAATTTAGGTACAAATTTCATTGAAAAAGATAGTCACGATGTCCCCCATCCGCAGGTTAAGGGTTAAAAGGCTATTTCGAGAAAAAGATACCGTTATACTTTCGCGCGCAGGTGGAAAAGATGACTGTGCGCTAGTCAAAAAATCTGATAATTGTTAATTACAACTATAACAGGGAATCAATCAAAATATTATTATTACCTCATTATTAATGTAATAATCATTTGAACACTACACTACGGGGTTCGGAGTGCCAGCGAAAAATGTGTGTAAATCGAGGTCTTTTTAATGATATTTTTTTATCGAGAAAAGGGCATGTAATCACGTTTTCCTTCTTGGCTATTCTATACGACAGAACAAAAAAAACATATGTCTCAAAATAAGCTTTTTAATCTACATTTAACTACTAATGAGATGAATGAGGAATAAAATATTTTTGTTTTTTCAACTTAGCTTAGCTTTAGCTTGTTTCAATAATTTTTAAAACCATTAAACAACACACACAATGTTTAAAATCAACACTGGTGGTCTGCTATCTACTGATTTCCACGTGGGCCACGGATGCATTTCAGTGACCAGTAAGACGTCTGATTGTGTCATGTCGTGATCGTCCAGTTCCTTGTTTGATTACATTCCTTGTGGAACAAAACAGTGCGGTTTTGTTTATGGTGGTCGGCAATGTTTAATGGTGGTGTTACGAACATTTCTAAGAATGCAATGTTGTTGGTTGCGAGAGCTCTTGGTAAATTTGCATAGGGACTTTGAGTTGATTTTGCATTATTATTTTCATGCGACAAACTGGTATTTACTGGTTGACGTCACCCAGTAGTAAAATTGTTATTATCTGACCCCAACACGTTAGGTCGGTGCAGTGCGTATTCATTCTCGGTTTCACTGTCAGCAGTCATCTCTCATCACGTCATACACTACTCGTATCCTCTTTCACGTAGTCCATCCAGACTTTTGAGTCGTCATTTTCCAGTAGCACCACGTCATCGTCCTCCGTTTTACATGGTTAGCGTAATGTTATACAAAATATTAATTCCAACTAGAATATGTTGCGTGTCAAAAAAGTAGTTCAAGGCGTCAAAACTCTGATAGCTAACTATAATTTTAAATTAAGGCACTTTTGGGGTGAACTCCTGTAAGCTTTTCTAATTTGTAAATGTTTTATTCAAAGGGCTTGTCACTCAGCCGTCACGGAACCTCGATTGTACTAAATAACGACTACCAATTCCATTCTTGCCTTACTGCCGCCGGGTACTCTGTATTTTGTATCTTTAATCTTGATATTTTTGTGCGACAACTTATTCACGCTCTTTTGTATACAAAAGATCAAGTTCAAGAGTCGCGTATGCGTTTGCGTCGTATTCTTGAATACCTTTGGAGTTTGGATGTCGTTTTCAAATTCTAAATCGATTGCAGATATTATGTGAAGCTTCAATTAGTTTCATGATCTGAGGCATTGCATCTCAATGATGGAACGGATAGTCTTAAGTATCACGAGCAAGTGTTCAGCAGTATTTACGAGTATACGATTGTAACGAATGTGGAAGCGTTGGTAATGTGGTGTCTTACACGGGCCGTAAAGCGATTGCGATGGTATGGCTAGTTCTCCGGCATTGCAGCTTCGCCGCCCACGTTGCAAAGCGGCGAACGAAACGCCGGTGGCGACAGATTTATGCGCCGATCGCATGACGCTCGCGCTAATTTCGGAAACTCTTTACAACACCATCAAACTGCCCTCCGACCGCGACAGTGCCACTCCTCACTTCCAACAGCAAAACCATAAACACGTTCCTAGTAATGAGCTCCCGGACTCACAATAGAAGCGACCTTGGTGCCTTGATTATGTAACTGGATAAGGCATCGATCCGTCCTTTTTCGCTAGTACGTTGCCTGCATTTCTTGTGTTATGAATCCATATTTACTTACATTGATCATATCCCCAGCGGGGGAGAGCACACAATTTATGAAATGAAGATCAAAGGATAATCTCGCTAAAGTGTTATGTTTATTGATTGAAACTGGCATGCATCATAAAAATTACTCTATGTCGAAATTGAGGAACTCAAATACCTACGCAAATCAGCAGTGCTTCTGTTGGCAGGATGACAGGCGGTTTCATCAGTTGCACTTATCTTTGTCACAATTTTTGCGCTTACTAAAGTGACAGCAGTATATGGATGTGTCGAAGGTGTCCTGTCATTGTTATTGCAGCAATATGAGAATCTCTTGAATAACTATCATTCAGATAAGACATGACATGTCGTATTTTATGTTGTGATTGTGAATCTCTAGTCTGTTTCACAGGCCAATGTGTTAGCTTGAGAGCACAGCTATAATTTATTATTCCAATTTCAAAGCAGTCTATGAGGCCATTTGCGTCGACGAGAGATCTGATGGAACGAGTTGCATCGATTATAGAATGAGAAGCTACAGTCCGCAGCTTGTCCTCTCATGCTGGCTTTCCAGCGAAAGCGTGTCGTGTGATGTGATGACGTTGGATTGCGTAGCGGGTTCGTTTGCCGGTCGGGCGGCGGCGCTGCGGGCGCGGGCCTATCGAAACTCGAAAGGGCTCGCGCGGCGTGCGACGGCGCGGCGTATTGATCGCCGACGCGACCTGTTGCTGGGCGGCTGCCGAACTGACACTACCCGGGCCTGTGCATACGATCATACTGAAACTGCAACATTCCAAGAATCCACTCTGATCACTTTCCCTCTATCGATTTATTAAGCAAAGCTGGAGCTTTATCGAAGTCAGATCCAATGGCAATTGCGGACCTATTGCTGTAGCTGTTACTTCAGTTGCTCATTCGTCTCTCATTAGTCAAACCAATCTCATATCTCTTACGGGTGTAATCACGTTCTTTAGTTCACGAGCTCGAAGACTTTTAATATTTACACCTATCGATTTTGATTCAAAATAAGCATAGAATTTTATTAATAGCGTTTAGCTGCTTTTCTTAGAAGGCAATTTAAATGATAATTACACCATTATTCTCGTCAATAGCCATCACATTAACGTCCAATAACAAGCGCCCGCCGTCGTTCAAATAGCAAAATGAAATGATTTCGTCTTTTCCGAATGTAATTCACCCATGTTTACTGACCCAGTTCATGTTGACAGAGGTTTGACGTCAGCGCGCTTAGGAGCGACTCGAAAAAGCGCCACTACGATAAACACTTGGTTTAAGAACGGTTCACACGAAACGACCAGTTTACGCATGTTTATAATATGTTTTAATTATAATACCACTCCCGATGAGAGGGTTATCAGAGGTGCTACAGCTGCCAATCTCCATATTATTCTCACAAAATGTATTGAGTAAATTTCGTGTATTATCAAACGGCATGCAGATAGGTGTCGGTGTTATCAATTGTAGTTCGCGTTACATGTTTCTCCCGCTGTCGTGGGCTGATTACATTTTCACGTTTTTAATTACGCCTGCTATATTAAGGTTGCAGATATTTCTGCTTGATTAATTTTGCAAGTCTGGAAACTGCGGCTTTTACGTGTAAGCAGGTCTGTCCTGGACGAAATGCCAGTTATGAAGGGCTCAGATGAGGCCTTTAATTTTTGGCAAAAGGCCAAAATGAACGCGCGCTGGCATTATATCCTAAACTCTTCTCTTGACTCTACTAAACTTTCCACAAAGATTTCATAAGGGCTTCGTCCAGCAGTGGACGAAAGCTGTTAGTGGTAGTTATGATAGACAGATACAACATGCAGTTTTTGGAAATTAATAATTTACAAGACTGCAAATGAGCGAGTGAGACAGCTATGGCACGACTGTATAATATAAACTTAAAATGCCTCTAGTAGTTTTTTCCTGACTGCTCAAGAAACTGCTGTGCATGACGTGGTCACTTGTAATTGGGGTTGCACCCAGCTTGATGCCTATGTTTCATAATGTGAATGTAATGTGTAACTTCTGTTAGGGATCCATATTCTATAAATAAATAAATAAAGATGTTTTTGGGGTGTATGAAAGTATACGTATAAGTATTTATGTCATTTATGTACTTATAAGACGAAATTCGTGAAATTTGCCCCGTTGACTGGCGCGCGCTATAACGATGTTCGACATGATGTCCGAAGATACGGACGTTTTTGACTTCAATCTGGAATTCACAGAGGCGGCGGCTCATAGGCTTTGTGAAAATGAATGCAATTAAAATAAGTATAGCATCGACTTGATCTTCGGCCTTGGGTCTTGTAAAGGTGTTAGTTTAATAAATAAATAATAATAAATCAATGTTTGAGTGTTCCTATATTACCTCCTGTAGCATTGATTGATTGATTGCTTGACCGATTTTTATGAGTGAGGTGTCGTTTGATTCCTCTTTATGTCCTATCATAGGCTACATTTTGCAATCAGAATTTTTATTTCTCTTTTAATATTATATACTTGATAGAAGTACACATCGTATTATAAAATCGCGTTCCATCGGTACGGCAACAGAAAGACGTATTCAATTGGATTGTATGCAAATAACAGCTGGTCTGATAATAACGTCTTCTGGAATCCAGACTCGGTCCATGAACCCCGTTTTGTTGGCAACAGTGCTGCGCCAGTCGTTACAATAGAGAGATTTTATTGAATGAGTTGCATAACCGATCCGAACGTACCGCCCAATTTGCGAGGCGTATTCCCGACCGCGTTTCGTAACAACCTTTTTGGTCTAGACCTTGCCAGCCCGTCTAAGTGGAGGCTTGTCTAGGATTTGAGCTGGCACGCTTCCAGCGACCGGCTCGATCTATACGATATATACGGGTTGCCCTTGAATTGCATACATCTGTTACTGGCATCGTCCATGGTAATGGAGACTGTAACATTTTAGCGGTGATAGCTCAGGGTGTAGCGGTCAGGATCGCACGCTGCAAGGCGTGGGTACAATTCCCAACAATGAGCTTGAGAAGACGGTGAAAGAAAACATTCTGAGTTACCACAACTTTATAGTACTCGGCTGGCTAGCTACCACCCTCAAGTTGAAAGTCTGTCGCCAAGCACCGGCCGCTAAGACGGTGTGTTCCGGCAGCCTTACTTGAGTGAGAGTCAGTTTCCATTCTAGACTAGGTGTGCTTACCATCCTCGATCATAACGTCACTTAACGTCAGGTGAGTTTGTGGCGAAACGTCTAACCTGTCAATACACTAAAAAAATACTGTCGTCTTGAATATAGAGTAGATAACCGGTGTCTGCATCAGCCTTCAACTGGGATACCGGCCTGCTCTCGAAGGGTGTTTAGGCCATATCCACCACGCTAGCCCAGTGCTGATTGGAAGATTCTCATTCGCCTCCAGAGATATGCTGGTTGCCTCACGATGTTTTCCTTCATCGAAGATACAGTGGTATATCAATACGTATGTTCCAAAGAACTCATTGGTAACCGCCCGTCCGGGTTCAAAGTCGCGACTGTGAGGCGAACGTGGGGAGCACGTTCGCCTCATATAACGACTGGTGTTTGATTTATTGATAAAAGTTTTGATGGTGCGAGCGAGAGCGTGTATATTTTTTCTAAGAGGCTTTGAACGGTGATAGTTCATGATTCTACATAAACGTGTCCAAGCTAAGATGCAGATTGGCCTTGGTTCTTTAATTGACATGTATCTTCTTTATTGCGATGCATAATGCAATTGCAAGTATTTATACACGTAAAAAAATACATTGGCAGTACCTATGTATTTTTAAATTAAAGTATAATAAATTTCGGTTGAGTTTTTCTTTTGTGCCGTTTTAATGCATATTTTCCTGTTTATTTTTTGTTTTAGACACATGGCAACGCATAATATGATTTTATTGTTATTGACACCAACCGCGATATGACGCACTTGTGGCCAGTATTCGTTACGTCGGTGTACACTTGCACAGTAGCCAGTTGTTTAAAAAAACATAGCTGTCGTAAGAGCAATTCAGGGTGGTTCAACAGTGACGTCATTCCGAAAAATTTTGGCACCTCATACCAAGGGCTTCTAGAAAATACACCATCTATGTTCTACGGTGTTTCGTAGTTTAGAAATTATGTTTTTATTTATTTCTCTTAATGTAAATTAAGAGCACCAAATAAACCTATTACTTGCCTTTTTATTACTCGACTGCCCAAGAAGGAGGTTATTGTTTTTGCGGTGTATGTAAGTATATAAGTATGTATGTTTATGTGTTTCTACTTTCTATATCGGCTTGATCGATTTTGACGAGTGAGTTTTTGTTGGATTCCTCTACGAATCCAACAAATCCATGTTCATGTGTAGCATGAACAGTCAGTTTTGCAGTCGGTTATTTTGTTTTTCTTTTAATAATATTAGTTGTTTTGTGCAAATAGTTCGCCCGACCGCTCTCATTATGGATACGTTTTTTTTTGCATATATTAGCAAGATTGTGTATCATGAAAAGGTATCGGAAAGATTGACTTATAAAGAATGATTTACTTGCAAATGTCCTTATTGTTTCCTCATAATAATGAAAAACAATGGAATACTACAGTATGTAGTGTGTATCAGTAAGTATACTGATGTGAAGCCGATTCCAACAAAAATGAAATAGTCATAGCGACTGTACCATGTGTCAAAGAAGACAATTTGACCACAAGGTATTTTTATCTTGCAGGCCTAGCACGCGCGCCGCGATAAAATGTTGTCTTCCATTTTTATTCAACGAGAACGTGACTGACGTATCCACATTCTAGCTTTGTCGCGTTGACTCGAAGACAAAACGGGTGGACATAACTTTATCACGGCGCGCGTGCTCTGCTGTTTAGACAAATCTATCCTATCCTTTTTAACCACGCGGAGGAACCCTCGTGGCAATGATTCCCTCTACTATCTATTTGTTTATTCCTAACAAATAGTTTTCTATTTGACGACTCATAAAGTGATTTAGATAATTTCGGATGTTGCTTAAAGTCACTGTACTCGGAAGTGGTGACGAACCCTGTGGTCAAATCCGTGACTCAGAGCCTGCCCCGTGGACCAATATCTCCGAAGGACTTACTATTAAGTCTTATGAGTAACGCTTTTAATTTCCATTCATAAATTATGAGGGCATTGAGGAAAAGAGAAAAACATATCCAAGTCAGCGCGTCAAGCTTATCTGTCTCATGTTGAAGGTTCCTTACCCAGTCTGTCCCAACGGGCAAAGCACTAAGCATTATAATATGCTTTATGTTGTGTTATTAAGGCTGGAGGCTATGACCTACAATAGAATTTGGTTTACGCTTGCTACGTTGTTGGTTTACTCAATATTTTGTAGAGATCAAGCTTCGTCACTTTTATTAAAGGCTTAGAATTTTAGAAAATTTTGGACTACTATAAAACTTATTGATGTGCGGGGAGCTCTAATGCTCTTACATTCTAAAGGTTTTCTAGGTGATGTTTAATTACCCGACTGCCCAAGAAGAAGGGTAAGTAGTTTAGGTAGTTGTAGTTTGTATGTTTTTGGCTTTGTTAATAAAGGCACTTTGCCCGTTTAAAGAAGGAGGGTAATGTTTTTGGGGTGTATGTAAGTAGGTTTGGGTGTAGCTATAGTACCTCCTGCAGCCTAAGCGGCTTGACCGATTTTGACGAGTGAGGTGTCGTTGGATTCTTCTTTACACCCGGAGTGACATAGTCTACATTTTGCAGACGGTTATTTTGTTTTTCTTTTAAAAATATTACTTTACATTATAAAACAAAAACAACACGAAAAGGTTTTAAAAACATCACTACACTCAAGTTTTGTTTTTTGTGTCCATTGTGGCGTTCTACAATAATTTCTTTATCCAGCTTCATTGTTCTGTGAGGGCTGATTCACATTTACTATAGCGTTTACTTATTCACTGATTACCTACGTTCCGTATAGAGTTAGGTAACCGTGTAGCTAACTGTTATACAGTGACTGCATGACAAACTTGAAATAGGTAGTTATGCAAGCTGCAAGTTCAGTGCTTCATTCATTAGTTCAGTATTTCATACTTTTTGCAGTTATGAAAAGTGTCTTTTTTTTGTAAGGTCTCTTCGATCCAATGTTAGTTGAAAATTTTTGTTCACTTTATTAGATTCAGCGATTTTGACTTACTATGAAACACGCTCAAGGTATATACTTAGTTTTTTCAATGTTTTCTTCGATCCAACGTTAAATAAAAAATTGCGTCTTACTTTCAGTAGTATTTTAACTAAGTAATTATAATACAAGCGTGTATGCAAAGCGCATTTCGTATTTTATTGCTCTTTTTAATGCCAGGAAGTCCGATTAACAAAGCATTAACATAATTAAACATCAGTACAACTTCTTTAATGAAAGGTCTTATTTTACTGATTTGATATTCTATTATCGCGTGACTACTCCACTTGCTATAAATATAATCTCGTAGGCTAAGTTTCTTTTAATGCGTGTTATGCACTGGCATAATCTGCATAATACTGTTACTTCCACATTATAGCGTTTTAATTCTTCGTAAAGGATTCAGTGAATTTCACTATTTCAAGACGAGTCGAGTTTTAAATCACTATTAATTACCATAGTCAGCTCTTACATATGTAAAAAAAAAAATTACAAATAGTATTGATATTGAGTGTTTTGTTTGAAAACAAAACAATAATGCGTCGAACTTGTATGAAGATTAAGGAAAATTAAGGAGCTACAATTTATGTTCTAAAAATAATATGGTGCTTAACCCATTCAACTTTGTTGCACTTGCAGTACCTACTGGGAAAATAATTTTGTAATCTGTTACAAAACCAAAACAGCGGATTGAGTACCTATTCTTAAATCACCAGTTAGCATGTAAATCCCGACGACGAGCAAAGGCATGACCTGCTTCAAATGCACTTATAGATTATTATATGTTCTGTGCTTATACAAATGCGTCACAGAAAATAATATAATGCTGCGTCGCGACTGCATCAACATCATAACTTATAGTTGAGGTTCCGTTCAAGAATCGCGTGTCTACGACGCGACGACGCCTCTTTAATATGTATGGCGTCTGTGTCCCGACCACGGAGAAAATACAAAGAGGAGGTGGTATTAGCGACTGTGTACCGTCATCCATACGAGGTCTGAAATGAAAGCATTGAAAACGTCTTAAGTATTTGATTATACAACAATATACGCCACAACGCATGCATTTAACCCATCGAGATATATTAGAGACCAGGGACCCTATTCCTGTGCGCTCGAGATTATCTCGGTGACTGTCTCTCTAATTTAAAATTTAATGGGAGTGAGTGAGAGAGAGATAAAAATGTCATTTCTCCGAATAGGGGTCCAGCTAAAGCCCGCGATTTCTTACGCGGGTTTAGGGCTCAGAACTGAGACTCGGACTTATGCTCTCAAAAACAAAGTAAAAATGTCGAACTTCCACACAAAGTTTCATCATTACATACATTACATTATCAGCCAGAAGACGTCCGCTGCTGAATATAGGCCTCCCCCTTAGACCGCAACACCGACAGACAATTTAAAAAAAAAAGAAAAAAACCGACCGACAAGGTGCCACTTGCATCCACCGGCTGTCCACGACTTACACAATGTCGTCGGTCCACCTAGTGGGAGGCCTGCCTACGCTTCGTCTTCCGTTTCGTGTCGCCACTCAAGATCCTTTCTTCCCCATCGGTTTTCGGTTCTTCGAGTGATGTGGCCTGCCCATTGCAACTTCAGCTTGCAAACTCTGAGAGCTATATCGGCGAATTTGGTTCTTCGGCGAACAACATTATGTCTGTTACTTGTAGATTGGTGCTATCTGGTAAAATAATCTGCGTGATCGTGATGCGTGAATATGAGTGAAAGAGGCTTTCTGGAGCGGTCGCGGCGGCGGGTGGCGTGACGCTCACTCGCTAGCGGGAGCGCTATAGATTAAGTTCATAATGGTGCGTAGTATACTTGTACGCACCGTGGACTCGGTACCATTTAAAATCTTTATTCACCCGTTCCTTACAAAATAATATTGACTAACACCATACAAACACTAAACCGAGTGGCGGAAAACATTGACATATTCCACTGTTCACAGAGCGAGTTCGTAAGTGCTACACTGTATAATTTATGTTATTGTAATGTTTCTGACAATTTTTTATATTGATGACATAATTTATATACATTTAATTTAATATCTTAGCTACTCTATTGTATTAGGGAATCTCCTGTAATGATAGTGTATTGTTTTAATAATAAATAAATAAATAAATAAATATACATAATATTATGATGTCAATGGTTATATTATATAAAAATAATGTGGCGGCATCTCCTTTTTGTATCCGCTCTGTGGTCCGGCCACTGCAACTAGTGGCAAAGCCGTAGTGACGCCGGATGTTTGGACGAATACGAGTGGCTGCCTAAATTAATAATGCCAACATGCCAACTTATTTTGTTTGGGCTCGATGCAAAACAATCGACGCGAATTTATATTGCGGTTTGATGGAGTAATTGAGCTCTTCGTTTTGTGTGCCGGATGGCGAAAATTTTTAAGGGGGCCGAGTGTTTGTTGTTGTTGATTGGCATTATTAATGTTGTGGACCTAAACAGTCGCAACTAGAGCTGTGGTAGTTGTTACGAGAGCTAGACCAATTGTTAGTCCAAATGTCTTACTAACTTTAGTCTTTAGCCCAGTCAAGTTACGGTACTTAATATGGTTTACCCGGACATAATTCATAACATAAATATATAATCGTGTTTGGTATAATTTGCTGACGTAGAATAAATATTAAAGTAAATCAACAAGTCAGGTAGAGGTAAGGAAAATAGAAAGGGCATTTATGCATTTTAGTTTCGCCGACGCGACGACTCACTGGCGTGCTTGCGATCGTCATTTGAAACAGACTCGTAACGAAGCGCAAATAGCGATTTTGCAAAATGTAAATATTTGAGACTGCTCCGGTTACGCATTTTGTTTAATTATTGTATATTAGTATGACAAGTTGGCTCAACAATTATGTACAGAAAAAAAAACCTGTTGTTACTTACTTCCGGGTCAAACGCTAAATTGACTGGGCTACTTGTGTTGATTGTAACTTCGGGACAATAATGGCGTATATAAAACAGGGATGATTAGTGAAAGGGGGAGGATACAATTCCTGTAGTGGGCGGATTAAGGTATCGATGATGATGATGATTATGCATATGTTCATTTTAATGATAAAAATTAACCTCCTGATAAGGACTTCAAAACACATGTTAATTTGTTATTCTTAACTTGACGTCATATAAAAATGTTAGCGCAAATGTGTACTTCCCACTACTACTACCGTTATTTCACAAAATAACAAACTTTTAGAGGTACTGCAAAAATGGGACAAATCGAATAATAAATAAATAAATATCTGGGACATTTTTGCACACACGGTCATCTGACCCCAAACTAAGCAAAGCTTGTAATATGGCTCTCAGAGACTGATATACGTACATAGATATTTTTAAATACATACTTATATAGATATTAACAGCCAGACATAGAACAAACACAAATATTCATCACATGAATGTTTGTCCTAGATGGGAATCGAACCCACGCCCCCAAACACAGAACAAAAAAAAAACCATACTAAAAACTAAGACGACGCAGATGACGAGTTAAGATACTTTTGTTTACTTCAAGTTTAGCGTAACAATAATGTCCGCATGTCTTAGTATTATTATATTAGTCCAGGTCGATACCACAAACAATGCATGCACGAGCAATTTACGACTTAGGTCTTAAATATAGCCCCGTAGACAAAATGTACCGCCTGTATCGCGAGGCTATGAATTTAAACGCGCCTTGAACTATTGTGCACCAAACCGCAGAGTACCAAACCGCAGAGCTCGTGTATGGATTTAGAAATAGGACATGGTACGAAGCACGTATGAATAATGGCCAACAAACACAACAGAATGTTCGTATGCGAAATTCAGGATGACTTGCGTCACAATAGAACGCATAGAATCGCAAAATGTAGACTAAGACAGGCTGCATACCGAACATACCTTTGTGTAAAAAAAATTGCGGAGTCACTTTTGGGACGCCACATGTACAATATGTACACATAGTGCACCCGCTTTAAATGTTTCTCTGGTGTCTATGCCTTCACACAGACATAAGGACCGCACAGCCTAAATCTCGCAGACACTGTGATTTGACCTTCCCTGTCGCCTCGACTTCTGAAAATCGTATGAACGAACAACTTTGACGTGTTTTGACGATTTGGATTTTGGGGTGATTTTGTCTTCCTCCTTATGATTTCAAAATCTTTTTATAGCGTACTCAAACGTTATATGGTGAAATTTTTGTTTAACGATTTAAACTGTGTCACCAATCTATTATTAGTCAATATTATGAATACATTTTGAATTAGTTATGAACCTACTAATTAATAACTGCATTATAATGAATCATTGTTGAAATTATCAGCAGTATTATGTAGATACCTAGTTTCCCATAACATCTTTTTTTCTAAACTTTGAATTTCTAAACATAAACTTACCTTACTGACACTTCGTTATAAAAAATATTTTTTTCAATCAATATAGTTTAATACTTATTGACCTATCATTTTATTTGAAGTGGTTTTTTATCCGACTGCTCAAGATGGAGGGTAATGTTTTTGAGGTGTATTTAAGTATGTTTGTATGTTCCTATAGCCTAAAAGGCTTGACCGATTTTGACGAGTGATGTGTCGTTGGATTCCTCTTTACGCTCGGAGTGACACAGACTACATTTTACAGTCGGGTATTTAGTATTTATTTTAATAATATTACTTGTTTACTAAACAAAATAAAAACAAAATACCTATAAACTACTACACAAATCACAACCCAAATCAAACAGTTGGATTACACAGATACCATTAAAGGTCTAAAGATGATCCAACTTTCTCTAAAAACTAGTAGTGTACCTACTTATTGATGCGGACAAAAAGAAGGAGCGTGGGCCTTCCTTCTTTTTGTGATCATTGTTGTGATCTTTGTGTCAACATTTTATCTATAGAACACGTGCATGATTTCATCACATAAGTTTTGGTAAAACTTCATAGGGCGAAATTATAACTTTCGATCTCCCATCAATGACGTCTCAACATAGGAATTCCGGTGACACTCTTGGATCTGGCACACTACAGCGCCACTCTATAGACTCTACACTCGTCATCCGCCAAGTCCAACCAGAGACCATGTTTTGAGACTGATCATTAGAATTATGCCAGCGGCCCAGAGCCTCGCTCCGTTATTTCAAGGAGCTGGGTTGCCTCGGGTAGACGCTGGCACTAGGGGGGAATGCACATTACACCCCATCCAGGACGTCAGTGCAGGACTTATCACCCCCCATTTCGAATAAGAATAGAACGCCACGAGTATGCTTCCATTTGAAACATTATTGTCTTCTATGCTGTCTTATACGCTATCTGTTGTTGTCTGATGTTCATCCTTTGTTCTTTTGCCTCTCTACCTCGCACCATGAAAATAATGTAATTATGTTTATTTCTTTATTCCAGTTTCCTTGATGACCTGGACCGGTTAGGCGCGAGGGATTACCAGCCCACCGAACAGGATATCTTAAGGACTAGAGTCAAAACCACCGGTATTGTCGAAGTGCACTTCTCCTTCAAAAACCTTAATTTCAAGTAAGTATTTATGCCTTAATTATTCTTATTTATGTCGAAAGTGTAAGGAATATAGTGAAAGGCAGAAAAGCAAAAACTATCTCTCACGCTCTATCTCACACGCACACTTACAAGTTTTTGCAGATAGTGTGAATTTCCAAAAACTGTATGTTGTGTCTGTCTGACATAACATCAAAAACATTTAAAAAAAACTTAAAGGAAAAGATCGTGGGTTTTTTTTTATCTCCTTCTTCAAATTTAAAGTATAAAAACGAAAGTATCTTTAAAAAAATCTGTTATCTTATCTTAAATAGACACAAATACTTTTGATGGAAATAACCACTCAGGGTTTTTCTCTTCAAACTTGTTGAAAATTTGCGGAAGAGACGGGTCTTGCTGAGAACAAACTTGCTTAATGGAACAGTCAAAAGTACAGCCTTTCATACTAATAATGATAAAGAAATTATACTAAGAATGCTAATGTCTATGGAAATATGCGTAACACGATTGTAGTACTTATCAGTAGTACGTAAGATGACGCTAGTGCTTTTATCTGCGACAGGATCGCCACCATTTCTGCTTGACTTGAAATGGAAACCTAAGCTAACTCATTCGTAATGGTACGGAGAAAAAAACGCTTCTATAGTTATGAATATTTTTGCATTAATAATATCAGTAAAATTAATAATTTTATATTTTATTTGCATTACTCGCTAGGTTTTCAAGAAAACCGTTAAAAACATTATTTATAGAAACATATTTTTTTAAATCTAATTTGAACTAAACCTTAGCGAACATAATTAAACTAATACTATGTTTCTATAATTTAACCATATTTTCATCGGCTTTTATAGCGGTTCGGACATTAGCTGAATAAATACGTAAGCGCCATTTATTTTTAAGCAGATTTTTCGAGGGTACATTTTTTTGTATGAGATTGTTATTCTTCTCGTGTAGATTGTCTTTGCTTATAATGATTGGTGTCAAGATAGGTCGGATCACATGGACCGCCTTAAAATGCCTCGGACAAAAGCTGTGCAACAATGAAATATTTGACGTTATTATAGTTTTCTTGTGGGTAGTCAGATGTTAGTCAGTCTTTGTGTGCAAATTCTATTGTTACTGGCTGCAAATTTGTATGGGTAACTTACTTAAAACAATGAATGCAACTTTGTTTTCTTGTCTCGAATACGATTTAAAAAACAAAATTGGTGGTTTGTCCGTGTACATTACAGTATGTTTAAATTTTCGCGTATCAAAATAGATAAAAATCACATATGTCGCGAGCTTAGCCGATGGGCGCTAAAAAAAATTGCCAGAGTGAAAGAGATACAAGACAAAATATTCCTAAACTTAGAGCAACAGAGAGAGTGTGGTCCGAATTGTATAAATAGTGATGTAGGGAAACTGAGAACCGGACCGTAAAACCTTAAACTTTTAGGCTTAACAATTTTTTGTTGTTTTATCTAAGTCTTCTCTATTGGTCAATTCAGTTTGTTCACATGTTGTTACGAATTGTGCAGATTGTTCGACGTGGGCGGGCAGCGGTCCGAGAGAAAGAAATGGATCCACTGCTTCGAAGACGTCACCGCGATTATATTCTGCGTCGCGATGTCCGAGTACGACCAGGTGTTGCACGAAGACGAAACAACGGTAAGAAACTTTGAAAAAAATTGCCTTGAAAACGTTTTTTACACAATAGACAAGCATTTTGCTGTTTGCATTTCGTAATTTCAGTTTTGTGCAGAAATAATTGTGTTCTAGAATTGAAGGGCAATGTTTCCAGTAAAATTACCGAGCATAAAGAGATTTAACGTCTAATATAACAGTGACGAGCGCAGTGCATTACCGCGCGGGGATTTGAACTGATTAAGACAGTCAAACATTCTTGGTGGCACTGAGCTGTTATGGGCAAGGGTGACGCTCACCGTCAAGTGAGCGATATTCTTTTCCCTTTGTTTAAGGAACGCCCGAATAGCATTCCTTAATAAAATTACAATCTAGCCTCAGGCAGGCTAATAAGTAATTTAAAGATATTTAATGACTAAGAACTTTTCCAATAACACTTTTCTTATTGTCTCTATTAAGGCTAAACACTGTGTTTGTTAGCGACGCGCTCTTAGTTTCTATTTGTAGGTAGATAAAATGTAACGGAGGGTAGGTCGAGCACTTGGCGCGGCCATTTGTGTAAAATCCGCTGGGAAACCGAGCGGGTGTGCTGTCGCGCACCGCGCCAATAATTTCCCTAAAAATACAATCAAAAGCTACTAAATCTGTGTTCAACTTGTGCAATTATAATACTGAAGCCTCAAGAGTGTTTTTCTCGACATATATCGGCCGGTGACCACCCATAGAACCTACAGTGTTCATGTGTTCTTTAAAAGCAGCACTTGCACTACTTCACTACGATTGCTACATTACACTACACTTACTCGAACTGTTTCGTTCTTTTTAGCAAAACAAAATAACTTTAAAAAAAAGTAACCTTATAAAAGTAAGGTATATTTTTTATTGTACTGAATAACCTCACCTGAATCTGATGTTAAGCGTCACGCTTGCCCGTAACAGTTCAGTGCCACCCAAAATTTTGAACTTAAGGTTCTTCGTTTGAGTCCGCTAGGTAGGTAGGCGCCAAGAGATGGCGCTGTCGTTGAAAACTCAATTGAGGTAATCTGCCCCAGTTTTAATTCACTTTGCGACCTCTTACTATTGTTATAAACACATCTCAAAAATAATAGACCCCATTAATAGCTGCACTCGACTGAAAATTCAAATAATCTTTAACGCCTGTATGCACGCATGAACATTACGCACACATGCGAATTCAAAACGGTTACAAGCAAATACGAAATTTCGTTGCTCTGAATATCGTCTCGGTGGCCGAAGTCATCAGTTTGATTAGGTAGCGCTCGTGAGGTTCCGGGTTCGAACCCCTAAAATTAGGTAGTATTATTTTTTATAATTTAATTTCGAGAATACTATTTATTTTAATTTTTGCTGTGGGTTTCTTGACAAACAAACTTATTCAAAATTAGTAACGAAACTTATAAAAGTATATATCTACATAAACCTAATATTGTCACACAAATATTTAAAATGCGAAAGTTCGTGTGTAAGTGTGTAAGCATGTAAGTTTTTTTTTTTTGTTATTTGGTGACGAGACGAGCAAGTCACTCAGCTGATGTTAAGCTTCACGCTTGCTCATAGCAGTTCAGTGCCACCCAGAATTTTGAACCTCAAACAGTTCAAAACCATGCGCGGCAATGCACTGCGCTCATTACTCTGAGATATTAGATGTTAAATCTCTGTGCCCAATAATTACGCTGGAAACATTGCCCTTCAATCCGGAACACAGTGATGTTTTGCACACTACTGCTTGACGATTGAATAACTGGGTCCCTGGAATAACCCCATATCGGGGGTTCTAAAGGCACCGAGTCTGGTACCTTCCGAACAAATTTTCCACTTTTTTTCGGTTTTTTTCAAATTAATTTCGAATTTTACATACCTAATACCTAATGAAATGAACGTAATGAAATATGCAATACCCAAAAATGTTGTGTTTTCCGCGTCGATAGACATTATTCTGCGACTAAAAATATGGATTTTAGACCCGGGTTAGATTAATTTAGTCCATAGTAGGTACTGTTGTTTGTTATTTGTTATTTTGTGTGTACACAACACACAAAACTAACTAATAGGTAGGTACGTAGGTAGGTAGGTTTGTTGCTTGGTTGGTGGCTAGGTAGGTATTATTAGTATAATGTGCATATTTTGATCGCGCAGCACGAAATATTCAAGATTTTCATATACCTCTATCTACCACCTTACCACCTACCTATATAGGTACCATACCTATATAGGCACCTTTTACAAAAAATCTATTATTTCACTAAGAAGGAAGTTTTTCAGAATTTTTTCAATATTTTTCCCGGGATCAGTGAGCGTGCGCGCAACGAGATCATACATAAAAATGCATTCATCATCATTATTGAGGTGAATTTTTTTCCCGAATTTTTGCATTATTTTTCCTGGCAGCACTGATGGAGCGCGCACCGAGCCCCATACTCAGAAATGCTGAATTCCAACAAATTTTAGATATGGGGTTATTAGTTAGTCACACCAAAATGCGAAAGTTTGTGTATATGTAAGTAGGTATGTTAGTATGTAAGTGTGTTTGTTCCCGTTCAAATCTGTAACAGCTGCACGAATTCTAATGCAATTTGGTATGGAGGTAGCCAAATTTAGGTATGGTAGCCTCCATACCAAATCTCATCCAAATCCGTTCAGCCGTTACAGAGTTTATACCGCGGGTGAAACCGCGGGGCGTGGGTAATGGGTAAGAAATCTCGGTACGATATGGAACAGGCTGATGATGATGATGATGAATTTTAAATCTATGACCGAATCACATGCGAATTCAAAACGGTTACAAGCAAATACGAAATTGAGTACCCGATTTTCGGCATTCCACCTATCAGATCGACTGGCCGAGCGGTCGAGTGGACGGATTTTCATTATGCTTCGTTTTGTAGTGTGTATCAATGAGACGAAGGTCCCCGGATCGAATCCTCATTTGAAAATTACTGTTTTTGTAGATTTTTGTTCCTTTTGTGCTATTTTTTTACAGAATAAGTTATCAAACAACACAACAAACACCACACACAAAACTAACTAACTAACTAATAGGTAGGTAGGTAGGTAGGTAGGTTGGTTGGTTGGTTGATTGGTAGGTAGGTAGGTATTATTAGTATTATGTACATATTTCAATCGCGCAGCATGAAATATCCAAGATTTTCATATACCTCTATCTACCACCTTACCACCTACCTATATAGGTTCCTATACCTATATAGGCACATTTTACAAAAAATCTATTATTTCACTAAGAAGGAAGTTTTTCAGAATTTTTTCATTTAGGTTATTAGTTAGTCACACCAAAAATAAATATTATAAAGAGGAAAGATTTGACTGCCCGTTTGCCCGCATTGAATAGGCTCCGAAACCACTGAACCGACCCGAAAAATCCCCCCGCTGCTGGGCAGCCTTTCAGCCCTCCTTACACTTCCTTCTTTTCTGCAACTTGACGCAAATAGAAGGGTTCTGCGTGTGCATTATAATTTTCATTCCCTCGTCAAACACCCGTGCGAAGCCGGTGCGGGCTGTAAAGGATTCAAACAGACAGACGGACAGACAGACAGACAGACGGACATGACAAACTTATAAGGGTTCCTTGTAGTACTACGGAACCCTAAAAATGTATAAATGGTTACCTATGTCAAAGTCCTCAAAATATATATTTCGCGAGGCTGCGCGGGCCGCGAGCGGCCCGCGGGGCGGTCCTGCAGTTGGGTATGGCTGGATCGTTTAGGTCGACTTGTAAAGTTAAAAAAAAAGGAGGAGCATGATGAAAACGGGTAAGAAACCTCCATACGGTAGCAATTTGGCTAATGATGATGATGATTATGGTTAAAATCTATGACCGATAATGAACGTCGCAGTTTGACGGGTAGAAATCCCCCCATCGCCATGAAAATGGGCAAGAAGTCTCGATACGTTAGGAAACGTGCTGATCATGATGATGATGAATTTTAAATCTATGACCGCAAATGAAAATCGCAGTTGGAAGCGTAGAAATTTCCCCCATTGCTATGAAAAATGGGTAAGAAATCTCGGTACGATAGGAAACAGGCTGATGATGATGATGATGATGATCCTTAAAATCTATGACCGTAAATGAAAATCGCAGTTGGAAGGGTAGAAATCCCCCATCGCCATGAAAATGGGCAAGAAGTCTCGAATTATATTTTTTATTTATAAATTAGGTAGGTAGGCACTTACGAAACACCTTCGCCATGATAATATTTCAGCCGAGCACGAACACGTTTCGTGCTCTTTTTTTGGCCAGAATATTGATGGCGTCTATAGCGCAACGATGATGTCTGCTGCATTCTATTATAATTATGTACGTTATTATTAGGTTACTAGCAGCCCGCCCCGGCTTCGCACGGGCACCCAACAAAAAAATAAAAACCATAATACACACACGAAAACCCCTCCAGCCGCGTCAAGTCACAAAAAAAAAAAAAATATTAAGAAAGCCAAAAACCCAACAGTGAAACAAATTTTCAAATCCGTTCAGCAGTTTCGGAGCCCATTCAATGCAAACAAACAAACAAAGAATCAAATCTTTCCTCTTTATAATATTGGTATAGATAGATTATTCTATCATCATCAATAGTTGTCGCAACGCACGCGATGTAAAGGATATTTTAGGTATTTTTTTTACATCTTGGGTTACATTATTCGAGTTTTAGTAAGGATCCCAATTTTTTTAAAAATAAAATATAGTATAGTATAGGGATAGTGTAGCTTCCCAACAGTGAAAGAATTTCCAAAATCGGTTCAGCAGTTTCGGAGCCCATTCAATGCACACAAACAAACAATCAAATCTTTCCTCTTTATTATATTGGTATAGACTATTCTTTCATCATGAATAGTTTTCGCAGTGCACGCGAAATACATCATCTTGGGTTACATTATTGGAGTTTTAGTAAGGATCCCTAATTTTTTTGAAAATATAATATAACCTATGTCACCCGGGGATAGTGAAGCTTCCCAACAGCGAAAGAATTTTTCAAATCGGTTCAGCAGTTTTGGAGCCCATTCAAACAAACAAACAATGAAATAAATAAACAATCAAATCTTTCCTCTTTATAATATTGGTATAGATAGATTAGGTAACCAAATCAAACACTGCACTGCACACCGATACCGAATCTCGCAACGTCGCAATTATCGAAGGCCGCGCGCGGACTAAGCCGCGAGGCAAGGATACCTAGTCTCGCTCACACACGCACTGACAAGCTGGCAACGTCGCGTAAACCGCGTGACGCGCGCGCGGCACAACCAGTGTACACGATTTTTGCAAGACGCACGCACACATCAATATTTCACGCACACAATGATCGCATGATTCGCATGTAAAGAACACACCACTACAATCGTAAAATTTGTCGTAATTATTGGGTTGAAAGATGGTATTTCCTAGCCATGAACATTTTAAATTATCGACTTTGCGATACTTAGAGGCCAAATTAGACCTATGTTAAGTCATGCCCAGTTCAAAATCGTAGTAGGACGCCTAAAAAGGCATCGACAGTTTTGTATGAAAGTCGTTTATCCTTAAACAGTTCAAAACCCTGCGCTCAGATATTAGATGTTAAATATCTATGTGCCCAGTAATGTCGCAGAAAACATTGCCCTTCAATCCGGAATACAGTTTGCACACTACTATATATAGCAACACCTACTAAATTGTTTTCATCACAAACCGGTTTCACCTCAGCATGATGTGGGCTGTCGACAAACAGGCGCTGGTCTTCCGCAGGGACCGGTAGGCCGCGGGATGCGGATGATAAACTTAACATTTTCCTCCAAAACGGCTTACAAGCTCATTGTTTGTAATATGGTTTTGAACCGTGTGGACCCGGGTATGCCCTAAAACTGCGACTGGAACGACCAGAGGTCGGACAGCAGCGTCCTTTAGTAAACAGTGACAATTCTGCTATCTCTAAGCCGCCTGCCAATAGTGGGGATTATGGCAAACACCCTCCAATATTGTTTCGTCCAGCAGTGGACGTCTAAGAGATGATAGGACGTGAACAATGTCTAATTTTGTATTTACAGAACCGTATGCAGGAGAGTCTGAAGCTCTTTGACTCGATCTGCAACAACAAGTGGTTCACGGACACCAGCATCATCCTGTTCCTCAACAAGAAGGATCTGTTCGAGGAGAAGATTCGCAAGTCGCCGCTTACCATATGCTTTCCAGAATACACCGGTATGTACAATCCAGAATAGTAATAATGCGTGTGTATACATCGGCCATTTAACATCCCACAGCTGGGATATGGGCCTACCCTCGAAGGGTGATTGGACCATGTCCACCACGCTGGCTCAGTGCGGTTTGGCGGATTCATATACGCCATCGAATTTCTTCTTCGGAATTATGCAAGTGGTGGAATAATGTATAGAATGCCTATTTAATGACATGCGATCACAGTAATATTATAAATGCGAAAGTTTGTGTGTAAGTATGTAAGTGTGTTTGTTTCCGTTCAACTCTGTAATGGCTGAACGGATTTGGATGATATTTGATATGGAGGTAGCTTATTCCCTGGAATAACACTTAGGCTACTTTTTATCCTAAATAATTTAACCGTTCCTAAGCATCCTTTTTCATGCTAAGCCAATGAAACTTGGCTTCTGTAATGAGCATACAAAATAAAGAAAAGCGTGTCTCAGGATTTTTCGCAAATCATCCCCTAAAGGGGTGAAATGGGGTTTCATTTATTGTAGCTTATGCAACCGTGCGTTCATGACTAGGTTCATAACCTAGCTATGACAATAAATCAAAAACCTCGAAAGCAAAATGTAGCTCATATCAGACATGAAGAGGAATCTAATGACACCTCGCACGTCAAAATCGATCAAGCCTTTTAGGCTACAGGAGGTACTATAGCAACATACAAACATGCTTACATACTCACATACACACCGAAATCATTACCCTCCGTCTTGGGCAGCCGGTTAAAAAACAAAGACAAGAATCACAACGACCTTACGCAAGGTTGTTTAGTCAAAGAACCATGAATTTGATAAAGACCGTCTAGCACACTAAAATGATTTGTTTACAGCACCATACATTAACGCACATAAATATTAATCACGGTGTATTTGGCAGGATGGATGTGTGCGGGAAGTCATTATGCATAAACAAAGATATGCATTAGATTTGCGTACCTGCAGTCTGACCATTCAGTAGTGCACAAGCATGACTAATAAATTATTTATTTAATTTTATTTCATAATTGAAAACAACTCTCACTCATAGTCTAAGTCAAACAAAGTAAGTCACAATCGAGTCTAAGTCATGCCCCAGTAAAGTGGTGGAGACTTTACTGGGGTTTGTTTTCTGTGAGTTTTGGAAACAACACGAAAAGTAAAAAAAAACATCCAAATCCGTTCTGTCGTTACAGAGTTGACCGGGAATAAACACACTTACATATGTACTTATATTCGCGTTTATAACATTAGTGTGATATTAGCGAAATATTGGTACCATGCTTAGGCAATATGAACGCCCACTGCTGGGCTTATAAAGACATCACTAACCCTGCACCCCAACTGCAGAAGACGGCCCACGTCGCAGAAATCGGCCAAAAGAGATCATAGTCGTGTCGTTGTTGCATGCAGGAGAACGAAACAGCGGAACGTATGCTGTGGCTCTATGAAGCCAGAGAAGCTAGAAATCGCTACTAGGTTGCATAAGGCAATTTCAACACCAATTTCACCCGGACAGCTTGACTTGTCCTCATCTTCACCGACACTACCATATGCACCACTGGAGCATGCCAGCGGCCCAGAACCTCGCTCCAGTATTTTAAGGAGCTGGGTTGGCTCGTGTAGACGCTGGCGGGTAAATGCACAATACACCCCATGCGGGACGTCAGTGCAGGACTAATCGCCTCCATCTCGAATAAGAAAAACGAGAAAAATAAATCAATCTCATACAAAAAAAGTGTACCTATTAAAAATCAGCTTAAAACTAGAGGGCGCTTACGTGTTTAGGCAGCTAATGTCGAAACCGCTTTAAAAGCCGATGAAAATATGGTTTCATAACATCGCATTCTATTTATAGTTAAGTTTAAATAAGATTACAATATACGACGAAAAAAAACGCCATCTTTGGCGCCTAGCGACTTTTGCAAATAAAATATATCATTAATAATTTTACTGATATTGTTAATGCAAAAATATTCATAACAAGTCGCGTTTTTATTTCGTACCATTACGAATGAGTTATCTCGGGTTTCTATTTCAAGTCGAGCAGAAACTGTGACGATCATGTTTGTCGCAGATTAAAGCACTAGCGACATCTTACGTACTTATCCGTACAACAATCGAGTTACGCATCTTTCTATGTACATTATATGTATATGGGAGTTTTGGCGGGAACATGAAGAATTAATGTCGCGTCATTTTATTATTTTCCAAAACTTGTGGTATTTGGAGTGTTAATGTGTAAAAACGGTGAATTTTTACTCGTTAAGTGTTCGTTAACATGCACGAGTGTTGGTGAATGGTATAATGTCGTGAAACGTGAATTTCCGTGTTATTTCCAAAACTCCATAGAAAGCTCTAGTAAAGTTTTCACCACTTTACTGGGGCATGACTTGGACTTGACCGTGACTTGCTTTGCTCGCCTTTGACCGTGACTATGACTTGTTTGGTAATATCTCACAAAACTTGAGAATATATATGTATACTTGACACTGGCAAATGCATAAGACGTGCGACGTCAAAATCCTATTAGGAGGGAAAAAAAAAATGTATATGGCTCTCAGTATAATTTCTATGTCATTACTAATGTATTGTTGTTTGGTAATTCCAGGCGCGCAAGAGTACGGCGAGGCGGCCGCGTACATCCAGGCCCAGTTCGAGGCCAAGAACAAGTCCACCACCAAGGAGATCTACTGCCACATGACGTGCGCCACCGACACCAACAACATCCAGTTCGTATTCGACGCCGTCACCGACGTCATCATAGCCAACAACCTGCGCGGCTGCGGCCTCTACTAGGACCCCACTAGTGAGCCGCACATATCACACCCGGCGTAGTGCAGCAGCTACGCGTATATTTATACACCGGTCACTCATATGCGCAAATTTTGTGACACACTTGGGCATGTTCTAAATGATATGTGACATACGACATGTTCAAAATTATATGTGACACGACATGTTCTAAATGGTACATAACACAGAATATATTGTATATATGCCAGTATATGGCGGATTTTTGACACAGTTGCATGTTTTAAAAATATATGTGACAGCTAAGAAATTTCTAAATACTAGCAGTTAGGGAATTTTTGAGATCGCTGGTCATGTACTAAATCCACGCACTCAACTGATTCATGTTCTTATTAAAATGCGACACAGCTGTTCTAATTTCGAGCAATCAGCTGATTTATAAACATGTTTTAATATGTGATGCAGCCGGGCATGTTCTAAAGTATATGTGACACAGTTAGACATGTTATAAACTATATATGATACAGTTGTTTTAAGTTCTAAGCAGTGAGCTAGTGCACATGTGGGTGACCGGCTTTATTGGATAAGCTTACTGGATTATACGCGCCGATATGCAACGGGCTTGGGGCATGTGTGTGACGCTCCGACTGACTCGCGACTAGACCCCGCTCGGACGCTCGAACGCTCGAACGCCGGACAAATCTTTGTACTGTTTTTCCTTAGAAACCTGTGTAAAAAATAGTAGCGGACTGTTAACCAAAGACGCGCTTTCAAGGACACGTTTAAAAAAAAAAGTTCTAACGGGCTCGATAGATGGCGCTGTATGCTAAGTATCTTATGCCAGTAAATTAGTCCGAAACAAATCCCAGACAACTAATTCTTCAAAGACATACATGTATGGAAAAAAATCTAAATTAGCAAAACGCCATCTAGTGGAATTTGATAGAATTGATCCTGAAAACAATTGGGGCCTAAAGCGAGACTTACAACTAAAAACCGACTCCAAGCTAAAGGCCGAATCGGAACTAAATAATATACCAGGCTAGTTTGGTCTAACGTGATGTCTGCATATACACGATCAACTCTCATCCTTATAAATCTCTTCAGTCACTCATTTGCCGTAGTCGCGTAAACATTAAGGTCAGATCAGGTGAAACTAATGGCAAATCTACAGATTTCCCCTATAGATACCCCATTACAAGATCTTTGTTCCGACAAAAACGCACCAAACTTGGGAGAAAGCGTCGCTTCCAAGCCTTCCTATTGGCTATCTCAGGCCCACACGCGCCTAGCAATTAACCAATGAGTGTGATTTTTTATTGGTGTATTTTAGCCGATGCGTGGTGCACTTCGATCACCCTGACTACAGAATCTGATCGAGTATGGCTATTTTAAACATTTATTCAGCGAATATAAATTGTCTGTTTCTTTAGATAACTAAGAAAAACGTAGAGACTCGTCCGGCGCACCGAGCCGTGTACTTTCATTTCCCATGTAATATAAACCGTTTGATTTGCCGGCGGTGCCCGTCGCCTTTTGACAGTTTTTGATATGGATTAGCGTTTGATTCTAAATTTTGGTGCTAGGCGATGTACGTAGTTGGGTTCTGTCGGGCGGCTCTAGTCGCGCGCCCGCCCGTGGGTCCGTACGCGCACCCACCCGTGGGTCCGTACGCGCGCCCGCTCGTGGGTCCGTACGTGGGCCCGCCCGTGGGTCCGTACGCGCTCCCGCCCGTAGGTCCGTACGCGCGCCTCTTCCGCTCCTGAAACACTCTGTGCTGTGCGTCTGGCGGCTACACTCGTTACAAAACTCACTAAACTCTGTATTTAAAGAAAAACGTAAACTCCATTCCAAAATAAAGCCTGCGACACCGATATAAAGACGAATGTTACTCAACTCGCACTCCAAAATCTGAAGCCTTTGATTCGGCTACATGACGAACAGACGTACAAATACATGCAGCTTACTTACTGAGTCGTAGGTAATGAACAATGAACAATTTACCAACATACTGGGTCGTAATTGTATGCATCTGTTTGGAGATCCGCGGCTGTAGACCATTCAACCGGTAGACAGCTCATACCTATTCTATTCCCTATCGCACTAAAATATTTCATTCAAAATAGCATAAACACGTTAGCTGGATCGTTCACTGGCTCAGCGAGCCGGCCAGTCCTAGACGCAGATTTATGGCGGACACCTCGAGATGGGAAATCGTATTTTGAGGTGCCTAACCGCAATGAATGACAAAGTCCCGCGTCTGGTTTGACGAGTTGTACTTTTAAACTTTAAAGATATTTTTTGCATGCGCAATCTATTTGTTTGTTTATTTTAGTTAATTATTGTTCGATTCCAAGTCTATAAACAAAACGATAACAACGAATCTTTTCGAGAACGGGATGATCGCTTTCTTATCAAGTGTTTCCTCCAAAGTCCAGGGAATTTCTTTTAAAAGTGTGCATCAAGGCTTATTATGAATTAACATGTGTGTGATCACAACAAGTTATAGCGAGTGTGTGAGTGTGGCCGCTGTGCGCACGCGCAGACGCGGCACAGCCGACGGCGCGTGCAGTTTTTGTTGTATTCGTGTTAAGTATTTAGTTGGCCGCGTGCGGAGCAAGCGTTAGGAGCTCCGGTACAGACCGCTTATATACTCACTCTCTTACGGACCAAAACAGAAAGGAACCAATATAATTAACTCTCTAGTGAGACGCATTAACTTCACAGGCCTACTCTAAACTGATTACAACATCATTCCATTGTTATGTATTATATCTGAGAAATTATTTTTTATAAACTTTTGATGAACAGTAACCTCGATATCGGGATAAGCATTTCGTTACGTACCTACTACATTAAGCTAAGACCTAATCACTTATTCACGCTGTATTAATTTAAGCATCGCATTATGCACAAACTTATATCTGTTCCAGTAAGAGCGTTGTTTATGCCATATACACTTTTTTTTTTTCTATTTGTGTTCATATTTCTATTATCGTTTTACAGTTAACCTTAAGATTAACATTAAGAACTTTTCTTGTATTCGATTACTGAAATCACGATAGGTATTTATTTTAACTAAGGTATTAAAGGTCGTGTGTGTAAAATCATGTTTAATTTTGTATTGAATGGTTAACCAATGTATCGATGTGTCGGCGATGCCTCTGTCGCAGTTTGTTAGGACGGGAGCTGACCGGTGTCGGAGCACCCGCCGCGAGGGGGGGCGCCGCTCTCCGCACGCTTGTAAGATATGTGAGTATATAATCTTGTATACACTCACGAATTGGCGTAATCAAACACTTATATATACTATATAACATAATTTATTATTAATAATAAAAATAAAAAAATCTTACTTTTAAGCATTAGGACAGTAACTGTATCAATAAACATTAATTAATAATGCAATTAGACAGTAACCTTTACTATTGTCATAGGTGATTTATTTTCATTTTACGTTTATCGAGTATGTAAAAAGTGATTAAATGATATATTGTAACGCCTACACCGCGACCGCGCGGGCCGTTCACCCTCGACTCGAGCGTTATCGCTCCGGCGTTCTCGCTACACCAAAGATTCTCTTCTGAACCTCTTTATAACAATTACCTTATTAATGTGAAGAATTCGTATTCACAAAAAAAAAAAAACTTAAAACAAATCTGATTTTGGACTGTAGTGACGTTAGACAAGTTCACTTGTCAGCAGCCGGGCGCAGTTGCAGTGTGGTCCGTAGGGTGGTGGTCGGCAGCAGTGGGGTGGTCGGCAGTAGTGGGGTGGCCGGCAGTAGGGACGGTGGTGAGTAGTAGAGGGCGGCCCGCGCGCGGCCGAGCGCCCGCGCTCGCTTGTTGCTAGGTAGGTTTTTTTACTGTTATGTAAACATTATGTGTACGTAAACTAATATTAGCGCAGTTCTACATTCAGCCCAAAACGTACATTTAAGTAAGCTTCACACTACATAAACGTTTATTTGTGCGCGAATGTGTGGTGAGTGTGTGTTCGTTGTACGTCTCAGTACGTGGCTCCATGTGTGTGACGGCGGCGGGCGGAGCGGCCCGCACTCTAGGATATCTAGTTAGTCGTCAGTTTCGCATTTCGATGTGTTCCTCAGCCGCAGAACATTTAACTTGTATGCTTTAATTTCGAGTGAATGTGATGTAAATTTTGTACACTGCCGCATTGTTTGTTCGCTCGAATCACATTTAGTTGTAAGATTTAACGACAGCGATGTATCCGCACACGCCCATGTTACTTATATTGTCTGACACAAACGTGCGCACAAATAGTCGACGATCGCACAAAGGACGGTACGCGCGCCCCTGCGCCGGCTAGATCGCACAAAGGACGGTACGCGCGCCCCTACACCGGCTAGATCGCACAAAGGACGGTACGCGCGCGCCCGCGCCGGCTAGATCGCACAAAGTACGGAACGCGCGCGCCCGCGCCGGCTGGATCGCAGAAAAGACGGTACGCACGCGCCCGCGCCGACTAGATCGCACAAAGTACGGTACGCGCGCGCCCGCGCCGGCTAGATCGCACAAAGGACGGTACGCGCGCGCCCGCGCCGGCTAGATCGCACAAAGGACGGTACGCGCGCCCCTGCGCCGGCTAGATCGCACAAAGGACGGTACGCGCGCGCCCGCGCCGGCTAGATCGCACAAAGTACGGAACGCGCGCGCCCGCGCCGGCTGGATCGCAGAAAAGACGGTACGCACGCGCCCGCGCCGACTAGATCGCACAAAGGACGGTACGCGCGCGCCCGCGCCGGCTAGATCACACAAAGGACGGTACGCACGCGCCCGCGCCGACTAGATCGCACAAAGGACGGTACGCGCGCGCCCGCGTCGGCTAGATCGCACAAAGGACGGTACGCGCGCGCCCGCGCCGGCTAGATCGCAGAAAGAACGGTACGCACGCGCCCGCACCGCGCCATACGGAGGCTAGATCGCACAAAGGACGGTACGCGCGCGCCCGCGCCGGCTAGATCGCAGAAAGAACGGTACGCACGCGCCCGCACCGCGCCATGCGGAGGCTAGATCGCACAAAGGACGGTACGCGCGCGCCCGCGCCGGCTAGATCGCAGAAAGTACGGTACGCACGCGCCCGCACCGCGCCATGCGGAGGCTAAATCGCACAAAGGACGGTAAGCGCGCGCCCGCGCCGGCTAGATCGCAGAAAGGACGGTACGCGCGCGCCCGCAGCGTGTCCTGCGTAGGCTAGATCGCACTAAGGACGGTACGCGCGCGCCCGCGCCGACTAGATCGCATAAAGGACGGTACGCGCGCGCCCGCGCCGCGCCCTGCGGAGGCTTCTTATACGAAGACTGAATTGTTGCGGCTCAAAACGTTCTCGCGCTTTACTAGATCAAAACGGGAGGTTTATTGCAGTTTTTTAAACGTGTAGTTTAGTGATCGGAAACGAGATCGTCTAATCGTAATCATGGTGCGGCATGAGTTCGTTCGAGTACCCGTGTATCGACATAAACATTTGAGCGACAATCGGTTACATTTAATATTAGAAGCCGAGTCTTCGTCACGACTTCGTCGATCTCAATCGATGTCACCATGCTTCATTCATATTTGCCAAAGTTAATTACTAACCTCACTATTTATACCTACTGTATGTTCTTTGATAACTAAATTATGTGAGGTTCGGGGCGAGGAGAGGCGCCGAGGCGCGCAGCGAGCCCCGACGTCGAGTATAGTCGTATCGGTACTGATCAGAGTACAATGTTGAATATCTTATTTAGAATTGATGAACATGTAAACATTTATTTGTAGCGCGTGAGAGGGATCGTCCCAGACGCGAGGCTCGGCCGCCGCCGGAGCGCCCGTGGGAGCGCCGCCGCGCGTCTCGGGCGATCCCTTCTATTGAACAAACGTTTAAGAAAGTAAAATTTTTAGTCACTAGTGGGTAATTTTTGAATGTGATTCAATCTTATCTTTATTTTTCTATATCGAGTGACATCTTGGACTTTGGTTTCGTTCATTTCCGTCTTATGTTTTGTATTGCATTTAATGAAAGCGATGTATTTAACCAACGATGTAATAAACTTTTTTTCTCTTATTTGTATCTCGTCTGCACTGGTATTTTTTAAAGAATTTACTATAAATGTACTTTAAGTGTATAATTTTAAATAATTACTGAAAATGATTATATTCTAATTTTTATGTTCAAATAAATGTGTTAGTTTTATTTACTTACCTTTAAACAACCTTTTCATCTTGTTTTAATAAAACGGGAATACTCACGTTAAATTGAGTCGGTTATTCCGACTATAGTTGACAAGTATTAGACTGTAGTGCAAGGCAAGACGAGGTCGCGCGCGTGTCTTGCTGAGCATTCCTTGATAAAGGTCACCGAATGTGATCGAAACTATAGTCGGAATAACCGACTCAATTTAACGTGAGTATTCCCGTTTTATTAAAACAAAATGTATCAAAACCACGTCAGTATTCATAGTAAAACCTTTTCATCCTTTTATTTATAGTCTTGCCTGCAATAAATGTAAAAAATAAAGACGGAAAAAGGAAATACCCGACGGCAAAACATAGCTTAGGTCACTTCGGTCGCAAAGGCATTCAACGACACTTCACTCGTCAAAATCGATCAAACCGTTTGGGCTACAGGAGGTAATCAAAAAAAAGTAAATACTCACACAAGCCCCAAAAACTTTTCCATCCCTTCTTGGCAGTCGGGTAAAAAGATACTACGATTTTGCGCTAAAGAGGATAGCTAGAGATGAATTTTCACGGGAGTAAAAGAAACTACCTATAACCGTAGTTATTTGTTTTATTTTCTCCAATAAAAGTTAAGAGGATAGCGTGATGAGTGTGAAGAGGTAGCTCTTTATAGAGTCATAATAATAATAATAATTTATTTCTTTAACTGAGTTTCAGTAATATTATAAAGTAAACAGGAGTCCTCGTATAGGTATATATGTGTAGACATATATACCTATACGTATACCTAGTGCCTGTGCCAGAAATGATTTTACAAAGAAAAATACTAGGTCCGTGAGTGAAAAATCTTACTTTGGTTCAGTCCAAATCATGCTTCAGAGTACAGAGGTGGAAGTTTTTAGCTTCGTGTGTAGACACCCTTACTAGAAGTTTCTGCGGAGCTTTGGCTCCACACGCTGTGTATTTAGCCACTGTCAAGTTTTGTAATATTTCAAGTAAAATCAAATATTTGACAGTTAAAACAAGTCTTAATCCAAGTGATGTAAAGTAAGTCACGATCAAGTTCAAATCATGGCCAGTAAAGTAGTGGAGACGTTACTAGTCTATGCAGTTCTGTATACAACAGGAAAAATCAAATCACCAACACCAACATTTAATCACCAACACTCGTCTACGTTCAAGACCACTCAATGGATATAAAGACGGGAACACACATGCCTGTAAAATAGAGCAGTAGCTTTCTAGCTAGTTAACGGCATAGGCAAGTAAAAGGCACGGCGTGGATACGTTTGCAAGTAAATTTCCATACAATTTGCTCCATTGAATGCCTGTACGTTGCCGGTTTTGCAGCACCCCGCGTCCCTCTCTCATATTGCATGCAAGTAAATCAAATTGTGTGTGAGTCAAACTAGGTCTAGCCGATATCATGCTGGCTAAAACTAGATTAAACCAAACCCTGGTGGCTATTATTAGGAGTAACCTATACTGGTGTAAGTCTTTCTACTAACTCTACAGAGCCACATATTTCTGAATTTTAAGATATTAAAAAAAAAAAACATTTACTGCTTACACTTTACTGCTTGGTGCTTACTATAAAATAATTTTAATTTTTATTTCATTTAATTTGACAGTTGGCATTTTTTTTAAGCATATTTAAGTACGATCTAGCATATTCTTCAAAAACAAAACGGCAACACTGTTAAAAAGTTCTTTCCTTATTCTTAGTCTCTGGATAACCTTAAATATTAATAGAATTTTCATTTGTTTGACTTTTCTCTGTTATGTTTAGCGTTGCGCTTTGCTTTGTTTTGTTTTGATCTCGTTATGAAAGACGTGATAGACGTAATGGCTTTACAGAGCAGACGTGAGAGACGACTACCAGATTATCGTAGCGCTCCGAGCCACGGCTTGGCAACAAATTTCATATTTGAGTGTGGAGTAAAATTAGGCTTGCAACCGGCAACCGTCGCTACGGCTGCTATATTCTACCACAAATTCTTCAAGGAAGCCGACAAGAACGACTATGATTGCTACGTGATATGTACGGCATGTTTGTGTGCAGCAGGCAAGTCTAGAGATGAGCCCGTGAGATTGAGAGATGCTGTCAACGTCGCTCATAATTCCATCAATCGTGGCGCTGGACCCTTGGAACTAGGGGAAGAATATTGGTCTTGGCGAGGAGCTGTTGCCCAGGCAGAGCTGCTCGTGCTTAGATTGCTGGGATTCAACTTGGATACGCCGTCTCCCCACCGATACTTGCTGCACTACCTGCGGTCGCTGCAGGAATGGTTTCCGGCGGCTGCATGGCGCGCGGCGCCTATCGCTCGCACAGCGATGGCTTTTCTACAAGACTTCCACCATTCCCCAGCTATTCTCGAATACAGAGCTCCTCATATTGCAGTTGCAAGTCTCACATTAGCTCTGCATGTTTTGGGGGTGTCCGTACCTCTAGCTTCTACGCTAGATGACGATGCTGCCTGGTATTCTGTAAGTATTTTTAGTTTAAACATCAATTCTAGCATTACCTACTGCTTGTTAGTGTTTACCTGAGCCAACACAAGTTCTGGAAATATCGAAGAGTTGGTCATGTTTAATTTATGTATTCCGCTCTTGCTTATGCATGCTGATTATGTAGGCTGGCATCATCCATTTGACGCTCCCATAGTATAATCCCCTATCCTTATATTTGGACCTATGTTCCTATAGTATCCAAAACAACAGCTGTTTTATACAAAAAAAACATTCAAACTTTATGATATGTTTGGAAAAGCTGTTTTTAGGATATTTTTTTAGGTTGGTTCTATAGCAAAAAAGTTCAATGTTGCTCTGTATATGGCATGAATACATTGTCAACTTTTTATGTAGTTTTAGCTAAATAGTCCCATGTCAATGGTTTACAGATACTTATTATTACCATTCATTGTATGTTGTAAAACAAATGCTCCAATTCTTTGTATTTCATTGTATTGTGTTGTGTTCAATGTCTAAATGGCAGTGGCATTTAGGAGCCTAAACGGAATCATTTGGAGGTGGTGTTATTTCTCCTGTTACAATAATAATTCACAGTATACATATATATATAAATATATAGTGGGATAGTGGGAGTACTACATAATTATACTCTAAAAAAATAAAAATTATCAGAATTATAATAATTTGATTTGTAGTTTAAAAGCTTGGAATGGTCTTGTATTTTTTGTGTGACTGCACATTTTCCATGAATATTTGAGGAAATGCGTGTTGACCAACTGCGAGTTGGACGAAATGCATATCAGACCAAGTGCTACTAGATCATTCCTGATTTACCTAAACCACATTTGAACTTATTCCTTCCTTAATTACAGGTCTTCACCAAGGATCTGCACAAAGAAAAGAACTGGGAGATTATGGAAAAAATTATGCAAGTTTATGGACGGGAACCAGAACCCATTTAAATTTAATGATTAAGATTAATTATATGCTTAATTAAATATGTTAAGAAATAAATGTGTGGTATATAGTAAAAATATTTTTTTTTTAAATTTGGGATGGTGAGCTAATGAGAAAAGAATACTCATCAATGTATGGACTGTGAAGGCTGTTTAGGCGTGATTTAATGCAGTGGTCTTGAAAAAGTGAAGAGATATATGTTGAAATGTTAAAAGATTTAATGCCTAATGGCAAATTGTCTAGTTAGATGGTTTAAAAGCGGTGTTTGAAATTATCAATATTCTGCGTCGTAATAATCAAAATAAAAGAAATATGTAGTTTTCTGGAAACTGCAATTTTACTTTTGCGATTGTGGAAGCACCGAGTTGAATGCAGTCGGGGCCTGAGATGAAGGGCGGGAGCATCTCCCCCCGTCCTACTCACGCCTCGCCTCTCACGCCCGCAGTGCAGTGTTGCCCTTGACATCTATTGTACGTAAGCTCGTTTGTTGCTTACTTGTTGATTAATATTCCAGTTGTGTACCGCGTTAATTTTTACTTTATGAAATGACTGATCCGAATCCTTCAAGTTCAGTAACAAAAAAACGTGTTTTAATTCAACGGCAAGCACGAGAAACGGCGAAAAGTGTTTTGGATATGTGTACAGTAACAAAAAAACGTGTTTTTATTCAACGGCAAGCACGCGAAATGGCGAAAAGAGTTTTGGATATGTGTATAGAAGAAAGGCAAAATAAGTTTTTGTCCTTGCCCTTAAATGATTCTTTCGGAAGAGCGAGTCGATATACCGGACTATCTAAAAGAACATTATCTGTAATACAAAAAGAAGCCAAAGAAGGATCTCTTCGTTCCCCTTCTAAAAAAGGAAGACCGTGTAACAAACAGAATAATTTGGTCGTCGATGATTTTGATCGTAGTGTAATTCACAGAATTATAGAAGACTTTTCTACAAAAAAAATTGTCACGACTTGCCCAAAGCTTCTGGCAGCGATTAAAGAAAAAATCAAATTTCCTTGGGGAGTGACTAGTCTAAGAAAATTGTTGAAAGAGATGGGATATAAATGGCAAAAATGTCCTAGTAAAGGTCGTATTTTAGTGGAAAGCCCAGCTGTGTTTGTTCGGTCAATATAATTTTGATCAAGTTTATTAAAGTAAGTAAATAAATTTGACTCTATTATTTAGATTGTGCAATAAAAACAATAAAGACTACTTATTTAACACTATTTTCTAAATTTTATTTAAATATATAGTTTATACAGCCATCACTGCTTGTTTTTGTGTAATTTATCGCTATGACTGTCACTGATAAGGACACAGCACAATCACGTTCCTAAGCTCGGCTCGGCATTCAACTCGCATACCTAGTTTATATATTCTATACACATTCTATATTATACATTCGAAAGTAACTCTGCCTTGGTGTTTGTCGCGTTATCGCGGCTAAACGGATCGTCCTGCATTTTTGCATAGATATAACTTAGGGTCGGAGAAGGAACATAGGCTACGCGAACGTAACATTATTATTGATTTAATAAGGTAACAGTTAGTGTATAATAATAGCGTCAATTTTTGGAAGTGTCACCTGTGATTGCCGAAATGGGAGTTTTTGTAATAAGGCGTTTTCCAAAAAAAAAAAAAAAAGTACCCCCAAGATGGCGTTAGATGTACCTTGAGGTTTTCCTGTCACTGTCAAGACATGAAAGACAATAAAATGTACGTGTGCCTTTTTTTCTCGTGTTTTTTGGCTCCACATGTATATTTAGACAATTTCAAGTAATGTAACTATGTATTTGACTTCATTTGAAATATTACAATACTTGACACTGGCTAAATACACAACGTGTGGAGCCAAAATTTACGATTTAAAAAATAAACATAAAATATTTAGACAGAAACGACAATGACAGGTAAAACGATAGGACTATTACGCCATCTAGTAAGTATTTTAGAACTTATTTTTTTTTTTTGGAAAACGCCTCATTGCGTATACCTATTCAATCGCGTTTACGTTAACTAGGATTTGTATGAAGTAAGAGCAGTGCCATCTAGATGACGCTGTTCTTATTTCATACATATTATAGTTAACGCACTCAAGTAAACCCATTTGGAAAAACTCGCACTCGGCACTCTGTACTGTATGATCAGAGTTCGAATCTGTTACCTCTATATCTTAAAACTTGACACAAATAACAAATTATTAGCAAATGATAACAAAACTGAGGACAAGGGTAAAAAAACAACACGGGTTTAGATCTACAAACAAATATAATTCAGTTTTTCTAACATTTTACGATACATAATTTTTATAAATGTACAGGGTAAGCTCATGACGTGGGAAAAGCGGTACTAGTTCTCAACTGGCTACCGGTACACGCGGGAAATGTACGTGGCGCATTAAATTACATTACAAGGGCGACGGCGGCGTCAGCCGCTCTGATATGCTTCACACCATAGTTTCAGTATGACTTACTTCTAGCGATGGTGAATTAGGGACTATGTACCATTCCAATGTGCTGTCAGGTTACAAATCTACATTAGACACCAATGACTAGTATAATTTATAAAAAATTACGCTACATTTAAGCGTATCGAATTTCAATTTTACATCAGTTTTTATGAAATAATGAAATTGCAGCAGTTGAAGAATGTGTCGGGAGCGCCGTGCGACACGACCGCAACCCTGACCGACATGACCTATTTGCGTCGCGACCGCAACTCTGTGCACCCCGTGGAAGACAACAGAATCAAAACATACCTTCGAACCACGCATCTAGACATTTGTGCTTCTATTTTATATCATTAGGTACAGCGAATTGATTACACATAATTTTAATAATTCATTTAAAGAAATGTATACCGTACATGTGTAATATAGCATTTTCTACTATGCACACAATTTTATAACGCTGAAATCTCTTAAACACCAGTAATTTAAGAGAAATATTATCTCAATTACCTACTGTTTTATTTTTTAAATCTATTAAATAAATTTCACACCGACAATTTTTTAACACTTGATATTTGATGTAGACGACATTGACAATGACATAAAAAATTTATTGCACAAATACTATGAACTACTGGGATCGTATCGGATATACTGGGACACACAGACACTCTGTTCACGTGTTCACGCGGTGCATCCATTCCATCATACCTGTACAACGGAACACAATGTTAACACGGGAATAACACTATAATTAGGGTCGGTTATAATACTACCCCCTATAGATAGGTACCGCATTACAACTTATTTATTCCAACCCAAAGTCACCAAAGTTTGAGGATAGCGGTCTTTCTTTTTGGGACTTTGACTATGCGCTCATGCTTGTGGGGACTGAGTCAAAACATTTGTAATGGCTATCTCAGTGCACTAATGAAAATGTTTTTATTTAATGTGTTTTGACCTATGCATAGTGCGCTTCAATTGTCTTGAGTAGGGAATCTATAGGAGGTAATATGTGGGTCGAATCAATATATCTTGTATACAATCTTCATGGTCAAAGCAATTTGGTTTTGTTATTAGCATGAATACACCAGACAAAATTACATAGGTACTTAGCAAAGTCTTCAGAGTTAAACACTGTTTTAGACTTTCACAGTCATCAACCATATTTAAATTTGTACTCACGGGATATTATATTTACCACGACTTTAATTATTCATTTTATATTTGAGTTGCGAAAAGACTGAAAAAGGGAGTAGATCGATTTGATACAGTTAACGTCCTTTTTTGTCATCCACCCGCATTCTCCAATGAGATGGCTATATATAAGTTTCTGGGGGAGCGAAAGGGAGAAGCTATAACCTTAATTTCTTTTGCTCCCGTGAAATTCAAATCTAGCTGTCCCTTTCACACGATGTCAGGTCAGGCCATGTAGCGAGGCCTTAACCCGTGAACATAGCGCATGGAACTGCGTAGTAGTTATAATAGTAAACATCCCATTAAGTACTAATTTAAATTACTTCTACGGTCAAACATTTATTTACCAAATGAAGCAAATTGTCTGGTCAAATACTTAGCATGAGTGACACACAAACACACCTCACGATACATTACACACTTTCACATAGAAAAGGCAGTTCAAGTTAAAACACGAGATTAATATTTTAAAGTGTTAGTGAGAGTATAAACAGATTTATGTTATTGTATGAAATAGGCACTTGAAGTGAAAAATCGGCTAAACATAAACAGTGGGTAGATAGAAAATATAATTTAAATACGAAACAAAAATAAAATTTAGTAAAAAAAAAATATATAATGTCAATCTGTAAAAATGGGAATGTATGAGCTATTCAAGGCCTCGCTACATGGCTTGACCTGACATCGTTTGAAAGAGATGGCTATATATAAGTTTCTGGGGGAGCGAAAGGGAGAAGCTATAACCTTAATAGTTTGTTTCTTTTGCTCCCGTGAAATTAAAATCTAGCTGTCCCTTTCACATGATGTCAGGTCAGGCCATGTATAGACACCCTTAGTTAACATTTCATGCTATCGAGTAATGAAGGTTGATAACGAAATAAGCAGCAAAGCAGAACCGAACATGCCCAAATTTATAACTTCTATGGAGAAATCCAATAATATTATTTAAAACAATAATCAACAATGAAATATTCATCTGTAAGTATCAATTAATAATAAAAACTTCTATGGCATCCAAAATTAATTTGTACATTTCTGTTTGTACACGTCGTTAAAACGATGCACCTCACCCTCAGGATTTGACTATAATTCCATTAAATTTTCCTAATCTACTAAATATTTAAAATTACAATAAGAAATGACAAAAACTAACTACTACATAGTAAATATAGACTTACATATTTAGCGCTACACATGATCAATATGCAATCACCTACTTTGGCTGGACTCACAAATAAAGGTATGGTTGTTTATATTAACTAATTTAAATAATACTGGATGATAGCCTGAGGGTAGATTGGGAAGCGAAGAGCTAATCATACCACATGTAAGGGGTCGTCCATTTCCATTAATCACATTATCAACCCCCCGGTGATAGTGGCGCGAGGTTTTAGACTAACCCCTACCCGAAATTCCGTGTATTATCTTGGGTACAAAGTATCTTAAAAATTTTCAAAATACTATCTTTAAATACAGGTATAATCTAATTTAATTCTAGAAAATTAAGCACAGTGATAAAAATGTCCAGACAGACATCAGAAATCGCGCGTTCAACGAAAAAATAAATACACGTGATATCTCACTACACATCCATGTGATGTTTCTTAATTTTTTCCGACCCCCCCTTCGAGCCTGCCTCACGTGAATAATGGACGGCCCCCAGCGACATCGGCGGTCGTATTACCGCCAGATACCTGCTATTGCAGGTATCTGGCGGTAATACGACCGCCGGATACCTGCAATAGACTCAGATCTATTACGTTAAATTGACTCAGATCTATTACGTTAAATAGAGCAAACAAAACAATAGGAACTCTCTACTAGATAAAAAGAAGCGTTACAATAAAATATAAATTAACTATATCATAACACGAAAACAAACTCCTTTTCTTTAACAAAAAAAAAAAAAAGTGAAACAAATAATTGTTAAAAATACTTCGAAGAATTAACATACCTACATAACTTTGTATGTAAATACAAATAATTTCCCATTCCGATATCTAGATCGTATATCGCTTACATTGAACGTGCCCGAATAACTTGTAAATTCGCATTTCAAGTGTTTTACTATTTATAATTTGGCATTCGATATCCGCTCATGATATACATATATCGACATGAAACCATTAACCGAACTAAAATAAATAAAAGATGTGATAGATTTCATCTAATCACGAAATTATCGTTCGTTTATCTACAATATAATATTTAAAGAAAGCTGGCGTCGGTGAAATTATCCTAATTTTATAGAAAGGGTGATAAGAGCTATAGAGAATATCTTATAATGTCGAGCGCGCGGTAACATTGCATCGATATATTCACTAGTTTAAAAATATTTTTTCTTTTTAATATTTAAGACTAATGCCTTTACCATCGTAATAATTCGTGACGAGTTTACGTCCCATTTACATGCGGTCATCGTTGAAAACGTAATTTTGTACCGTATAATAAGCAAGATAAGATTTATTATAACACACGGATACATTATAGATTAATGTTTACATTGCACGTAGGCAGCAACCAAAATTAAATAGACTCCCAGTACCAATCATAGAATGAATCAAAAGAAATGTGTTCAGTCATACGTTCATAATATTTCTTTTGAAACGCATGGATTTTGCAGACCAATCGTTTTCAATCGTAAAGCCAGTTTAAAACAAATTAAACCAAACTGTATATAATTTAAAGTCTGGTTTTAAATACTGTTTGAGCAATTATTAACTGAAGAGAACATCACCTTTTTCGACACAGTCGAGTATAAATTTTTTACACACCGGTGTAAAAAAAACATTTTTTAACAATACATGTGATATGATACAATACCATTTTTTTACAAACATACGCTCGGCTTTACTCAACGAAACGGTTTAAACCAGTATTAAATAGTTTTAAGCCATTGAGTTATAGTTGGTGTTCTGAACCAATATGAGTATGAAAAACAATTTTAGTTACTATACTCTAGTAAAAACGTAAAGCCGGATTAAAAATAATTCAAACAAATGGCAAAAACCAGTAGAGTTTTATACCATTTACAATAGTTGGAGCTTTAAACCAATGACTATGGTTTCGAAATAACTGAGAACTATTTTTCTTCAACTATAATTGGATACTGATAAGCAATATCATGTCAACCCAAAAAAAAAATGTTTTTTTGTTAATGATACAGAACGCTTCATTGTCAGCCAAAGAATCGTTCTGTATCATTAACAAAACAATTTTTTTTTTTGTGGGTTGACATGTTATTGCTTATCAGTATCCAATTGGTCATACAAGTAAAGCCGATGTAGAAATAATTCAACTAACCTGTTTAAACAAGTTTTAAATAGTTTGAAACAAACGTACAGCTGGGTTTATGATTTACAACGGTTGTTTTACTATTAACATGAACGACCCAAGGCCGTGCTCCGTTACTTTAAGGAGCTCGGCTGGTTTGAGTAGGCTGGCAGCGGGGTTAATGCACAAAACACCCTTAGCGGGACGTCAGTGCAGGTCTTATCGCCCCAGATAGAATTAGAATTAGATTATGAACATGAACGTGCCACTCATAATTATGAAACATAAATGTTCCGTATTATATAAACAATGAACTGACAAGACCGAATTTCATAAGATCCTTCACGAAAAGTTTTCCATAAAGAAATAACCAGCATTAAAAGCACATCCTCATGGTACTAGGAATAATATGTTATCTTCAACGATCTCTTCCTGCCAAAGTAGATGTATCCTAAATTTACTTAGCTACTAAGGCATTTATCTAATTAAATAAGCGTATATTTGTACCAATGTAGTGTTACCGAGCGCTCGAGCGACCGTCGTGTCTCCTCCTTCCATACGCGTAATCGTACTACAAACAATTTGATAAAATAATTATCGACATGGCACTAACTGTTGGTTAACATTTATTGAACAACATCTAGTTTTATATTAGTAAGTGCAAGTTTTGTTAAGTGTTCGAAGCTTACGCTTTATGGAGCTGGATTGAGCGAAAGATCATGCTGTTTAACACTTTGAACGCCAAACGCATCGGGAGCGCTGAGCCGTTTTTCAAGTTTGTGCAGCTGTCATTTTTAAAATTTTGAAATCAATATTAAGGTTAAAGCCCAGTGAAACTTGATGAATTTAAAATAAGAGTCTGCTCCGTTCATCAGCTATATCGTTTTAGCAAATTTGAAGATAAAAAAAAAACTGAGTTGGAATTAAAAAAAATAATATATATTTCCTATTGTGGCATGAAAAGGATTTTTTTTCTTTCTTCATCAGCAATATAGACATTAATAACATTATGAAAACGTCTTTAAAGCTTTGCCAATTAGGGATATTTGATATTAAATTGTTAAAAATATGTGAAAAGGTTAGCTTTGAACGGAAGCGTGACCTTAACAGACTTCTAAATAAGAAAAAAAAAAAAATGCTATAAAATGACCCTTTTATAGATTTTCTGTTGTTTTTAAAATTAGTCATGTCGCCTCAACATGTCGTTGGCGTTCTAGCTGTTTTGTTACGCTTGCAAACAACGTTGGCGTTCAAAGTGTCCATTCAAATTCCACCTAAGTCCAGGCGATTTGTTATTTTCATTTCAACAGCATAATCTCTTAGTAATTAATACAAGTGATACACAAGAGTTAAAAACAAACATAGTCTAAGCAAACGCGTAAGTGTGACATTAACCACATTTGCTTGTGATGTTAATTTTATCATCACATGAGCCGAGTTAAGCGAATCTGTTTTATTTTAGTATAAAACGTTAAGTCCGCTCGCTTTATTTTACAAGTGAAAGTTAATTTGAGATCAAATTGTCTTCCTTATTGAAGATTATTATAATTTGATTTGCTTTACAAGGCTCAAGTGAGAGTAGCTGTTGACAAGGCGATATAATCCTAAAGAAATAAATAATAAATAAAATTAACTTGAGCAGTTATTTTGTACTAATTAGTTTTAATTGGAAAAATTACTATACCAGTGCTTTTACCAAGGAATTTTCTGGAATGTGCACGGCTCGTCAAATTTCGGTCCGACAATGACCCGTTTCACTTTTTGACACTTCATGTCAAAAAGTCCATCCAGTTCCAGTCCAGTTCATGTTCTTTCATCCAAAATGGATGGCGTGGCAATCTCCTTCGACTTCAACTGACAATATCCATGAAATTTGACAGATATAGCATAAAGATTCCGTCAATTTAAACAGATATATTTTACAGATTACCACGCCATCTATTTTGAATGGAGGAAACCGAATGTAATGACATGAAGTGTCAAAAAGGAAAACGACTCATTTATTTAAATATGGCGTTAATAAATTTTCTACCAGTTTTGCCCTGGTAGAAAGGTTTAATTTGATTCTGGTAGTCATTGCCAGAAAGGGAGAGTGCTATCAGATTTTCTGACTAATATGGACCGGTTATCACTTATATGTATACACTGTTTTGATCTCAAGTACTATTGAAATATGGATCAATGCAGTTGTCTCCTTCTTATGAACGCAATCCAATTAGGTTTAGAAACTTGGCTTTTACCTATGTTTATCTATTTTTATACTACTTCGAGTAAGACAGAGCACTTATAGTGCTCTGTCAACTTCTCGCTGATGTGAACCTCAGAGCGTAAAAACGAGACAGAAACCTTTAGATAAAACACTGGAGCTTTCTAAATAAGATCGCACAAGTTCAGTTTAGCTTGCTTGCTTATCGTAAATGATTAAAATCATATTTGATTATCGAAATTCAAGCGCACTTTAAAATGTTCTGCAAAAATATAGCTGCAAACTGTAATCTGTTGTAGATAAGAGTTGCAAATACTTCAAAGATTGTGATAACATCCGTTAAATCACAGCAAATCACTCCTCAATCAAAGATAAAATATTCCGCAAAATTTACTGAAATGTACATTTGCTACTGAAATAACTTCTAGCGTTTATTTGCAACTTCTTTCCGGTAAAGTGCTTGGTAAAGCTTGGTACTATGGGGATGCCTAATAATATCCTGTATATGTTAATTAAAGATGTGATAATATTGAAAGGTATTTATGTACTCAACATTATGACCGCGATTTCAGGGTTGGTCCCATAACAACAGTTGTTCATAATGATGAGTACATACATATCTTTCAATATTATCACACCTTGTATATGACATGTAAACTTCTGTACGCTCATTTCTGTTGTGTTTGCTTTAACGTATTTCTGTTGCAGAACGGCTGTAAGCTATCTGCAATTATTTTTTTACAGGACTTGCTGCAAGTCGCGAGCAAAAAATTGTGGGAACTTCTTGATACTTAAACTTTTCACTCAACTTTGGAGAACTAATACTGAAAATAGTACTCTTTATTTCATTTTGTTATCCCAACAGCTTCGCATAATCAAGGACAAAAAGAAAAAATCCTAACCAGTTTATAAATGACGGAGTACTGATGCAACAAACATGTCGACTTGAGAACCTTTTCCTTTTTTTTGGAAGTCGGTTAAAAATCACAATTTTTTTTAGGACTAAAAAAAATTGCAATACATGGCACATCACTGATTATGTGAAACGAGTAGGAAAACAAGACCGGAACTTATTCAAGATTAGATCCTCTCAAAACGAACTGCTGCACTATCTTACGTCTGATAATAACGAATAAGCAAGGTAATGGAATCGCCTCGTCAACAGAACAAGCAGACCGATTACGGCAGGCGGAAGGGTAGTCGGGTGGCAGTTCATCGCACATCGGTGAGGTTGCTCTTGTCTCCGAACAGCTTGACGAGCTGCTCCTCGTAGTCGTCGATGTTGCGCTTCATGATCTCCATGCACGGCCCCAGCAGCCGCTCGAACGTTTCCACGTCCAGGACTGGAAGGTAACGAGGTGCCGTTAACAAACTTTTACACAGCTTATTGATTTGAGATTAGAGTCACAGATCACACCCTAGATTCTGCATTCAGGATGCTCGAAGCGCACCACGCATCAGTCTAAATACGCTTATAAGAAATTACACTGATTGGTTGATTGTTAGGCGCGAGTAGGCGTAACCTTGAGATAGCCAATGAGAACGCTTGGTCGCACTCCCCGAGACCCACGCCTTCCTCAAACTTTGGTGACTTTTTGTAGGAAGAACGAATCTCGTAATGCGGTATCTAGTGTGATCTGTGATTAGAGTGTACCCACATATCACACTAGATACCGCATTACGAGATTCGTTGTTCCTACAAAAAGTCACCAAAGTTTGAGGTAGGCGCAAGTCGCGGGGAGTGCGACCGAGCGTTCTCATTGGCTATCTCAAGGTTACGCCTACTCGCGCCTAACAATCAACCAATCAGAGTATTTTGACTGATGTGTCGTGCGCTTCGAGTGTCCTGAAAGCAGAATCTAGGGTGTGATCTGTGAGTGTACCGCTCTCTTGTCCATACAAAAGTCGCCAACTGTTCCACCCTTAAAAGTTATCCGATATTGATGTTCTTTTTAACTATGCTTATACGTTTTGATTGTCTTGAAATGTCGCAATAACTTCGTAGTGATATTCGTCACCAACATGACGATTTTTTTTTGCGCTGAAATTATGATGAATAAGAGTAGTTTTTAGTAAAACATTTCAAAATAGAATTTCGAGTATTTCGAGTCCAATAGTAAAACTGGTTCAGTGGGGACATGTGATGTACTTACAAGCAACCTTGGTAGGTCCAACGGCGTAAGCGGAGGCGGCGCGCGGCTTGTGGGTGACCAGAGCCAGCTCGCCGAAGTACCCTCCTTTGCCTAGAGAAAATAACAAAACCATTTACGCCTTATTCATTTATTTACATACGTTTTTGAGAAGACAAGCAAGAGGTCGCCGTGATCGCCCATAACCCCGTGCAGTGACGCATTGGCTGCAAAGAAATATACACTAATCTTTGCATATAAATTAAAGTCGCTATCCGCGTCTGTCTGTATATCCGCTGACTCCTCCTAAGCCACGACACCGATTTTGATGCGGTTTTCACTATCAGATTATGGCAACCCTCCGTTTTCTGGTCTTTGTTCTGCAGTGGAGCGTCTTCTGGTGGTGATGATGACTAAATATTTTTCGTGGTAAAATTGCGACATCAGCTCCGCATCCAGATTCATTATGATCTATGTCGAACTGTACGCGTATACAATATCCTATTATTTTCTCTCTTAAATTTTGGCATCACACGATGTGTATTTAGCCAGTGTCAAGGTAAGTAAAATATTTCACAATTGTAACAAATCTCAGTCATAGTCTAAGTCACGCCCCAATAAAGTGGTGGACACTACCGGGGGTTTCTATGGAGTTCTGGAAACAACACAAAAAGTTATGTTTCACGGTATTATACTATTCAACAGCACTCTTGCACGTTCACGACCACTTAATGAAAATCCACCGTTTTTACACATTAAAACTCGAAATAACATAGATCGTGAAAAGTAATATGACGCGCCATGACTTCTTCAAGTTGCCGCCAAAGCTCGCCATGTCCTGTTATTGCAAAAGGAAGATGCCTCAGCAGTGGGTTGATCTCGAGCTAAAAATGAGGATGCTCGAGTGTTACCGAGGCGTTTAATCTCATGCTCGTTGCCGTCGGCGCGCGCGATGCGGATGCTGATGGAGCCGTCCTCTACGAAGTACATGCCGTCAGCCGTGTCTCCCTGCCGGATGATCAGCTCGCCGTCCATCAATGTACGCGGCAGGAGAGCATCCGCCAGGTTTGCGCGCTCGTACGCCTGCGGACAAATACAAAGTTAATACACACAGATATCAGAGGGAAATAACTGCGATTGTAGCGATTACCTGACGGAGTATCTATGTTTTTTTTAATCTTGTATTTTGGCTTACATAGTGTATTTCACCAGTGTAAAGTTTTGGTATTTTCAAGTAGGGTTCGCCGATATATATCAGCGGATATATATCAATTGATTTTTATCTTGATATATATCAATTGATTTTTTCCTGCCTTCTGAAGTAAACATTTTGGAGACCCTGTCTACCCTGGCAGCACGTAGCGAAAAACTACAATTCAGAATAATTGTTTCCCAAAATGGCAACCTCATTTAAAGTTAGGGAAATCCCCTTTACTTTAACTTACCAGTAGGGCTATTTATTGAAGCTAGCTTTTTATTGAAATTCCAACCTTAATTTCATATCATATAAGTTTTATTTTACGAATATATCGGATATATATAAAAACAAAACGGATTTTTGATATTTTTAACCCTGTTTTCAAGTAAAGCATAGTATTTCTCATTAATAACAAGTCTCAGTCATAGCGTATAGAAAATATACAAAGAAGAGTGCCAAGCTCGTGGAAAGATGCGAAACCCGATTGTAATAACTGATAAGGACGTAAGATGGCGCTAGTGCTTTAAACTGCGACATGATCGTCACAATTTCTGCTCGACTTGAAATATAAGCCCAAACTAAATCATTCGTAAAGGTACGGAGAAAAAACGTTACTCATCATGATACATTTTTTATTAAAAAGAAAATACCCGACTGCAAAATGTAACATATGTCAATAGGCACAAAGAGGAATCCAACGGCATATAACTCGTCAAAATCGGTTGAGCCGTTTAGGCTACAACGGGTAATAAAGGAAAACACAAGCATACATACTTACATACACCCATAAATACATACAAAAATACATTACCCTACTTCTTGGGAAGTCGAGTAATTATCGAAACAGCTACAATATACATTTTCAGCTCATGAAAATTATTCTTGCCAACTTTTCCGAGGACAAACAACTACTATACATACTAGATATAAATAATAGTCAATATCAATACGGTACGTAAACACTCATGTTTGATTTGCAATGCCATACATTAAAAGGACCGGCCGCGTTATCTTATCTTACTCAAGATCTAGTTTATTGATATACATTGAAAGTGAATTAGAGGTGAACCAATTTGGCTAGTCGCGTTAGCTCAGTGGGCGCACGCTCGGCTCATAATCGTCGGGTCGCGGGTTCGAACCCGGGCGCGACCGTACCAATGAGTGGTTTGGAACTTACGTACGTATATACCACTGGCTTTTCGGTAAAGGAAAAATTCGTGAGGAAACCAGCATATTTCCGGAGAAGAAATTCGATGGCATAAGTGAATCTGCCAATCCGCACTGGGCAAGCGTGGTAGATATGGCCCAATCACCATTCGAGGGCAGGCCGATATCCCAGCAGTGGGCTTTAAAAAAAGAGCTGATGCAGTAACTAAAATTGGCCCTTCCCGAGCGAAATTCATAATATTTTTCCCTACCAAGGAACGGAGAAGATATATGCGTTTTTACCCGACTACTTACTGTCTATTCCATAAAAACGTATTCTCTCTGAATAATGACATTACAGATATATTTTTTGCAATAAAATGTATAACTACAACTGCCGTGCCACTTATATTAAAAAAAATATAAAAATAATAATACATGGCAGTGGTACATAGAAATTGTATGGAAAATATTTAGTGTCATTATTCAGGGTCTCAGGGAGGTAACAGAGGAATAATTTTGTATTGAACAGACGGTTGCATAGTTACTTCTAAGAATGATAATGACGAAATTCAGAAAAAAGCTCGGAGTTAGTTTATAAGGTGCAACGTTTCGCTCGGCATGCGAAATTCAAATTTTCTTGCGTTTTTTGTCAATTACAGCTTAATTACTCATCGTAGGTTCATGAAAACTAATTTTGCGATAATAAATAGATTGTTTCAAGAAATTACACCAACCAAAAATTCAAGTTGAAAGCTAGTATAAGTACATTTCTCACTAAACCAAAAACCGAGATGAAAATCAGCTTATTGAGATTTGTAGCTAAACCAATGTTATCTAGGTGATCATTTAACCGTAATTTCTTAAGGATAAACGACTTTCATACAAAACTGTCGATGCCTTTTTAGGCGTCCAACTACGATTTTGAACTGGGCATGACTTAACATAGGTCTAATTTGGCCTCTAAGTATCGCAAAGTCGATAATTTAAAATGTTCATGGCTAGGAAATACCATCTTTCAACCCAATAATTACGACAAATTTTACGATTGTAGTGGTGTGTTCTTTACATGCGAATCATGCGATCATGGTGTGCGTGAAATATTGATGTGTGCGTGCGTCTTGCAAAAATCGTGTACACTGGTTGTGCCGCGCGCGCGTCACGCGGTTTACGCGACGTTGCCAGCTTGTCGGAGCGTGTGTGAGCGAGACTAGGTATCCTTGCCTCGCGGCTTAGTCCGCGCGCGGCCTTCGATAATTGCGACGTTGCGAGATTCGGTATCGGTGTGCAGTGCAGTGTTTGATTTGGTTACCTAATCTATCTATACCAATATTATAAAGAGGAAAGATTTGATTGTTTATTTATTTCATTGTTTGTTTGTTTGAATGGGCTCCAAAACTGCTGAACCGATTTGAAAAATTCTTTCGCTGTTGGGAAGCTTCACTATCCCCGGGTGACATAGGTTATATTATATTTTCAAAAAAATTAGGGATCCTTCCTAAAACTCCAATAATGTAACCCAAGATGATGTATTTCGCGTGCACTGCGAAAACTATTCATGATGAAAGAATAGTCTATACCAATATAATAAAGAGGAAAGATTTGATTGTTTATTTGTGTGCATTGAATGGGCTCCGAAACTGCTGAACCGATTTGGGAAATTCTTTCACTGTTGGGAAGCTACACTATCCCTATACTATACTAAATTTTATTTAAAAAAAAATTGGGATCCTTACTAAAACTCGAATAATGTAACCCAAGATGTAAAAAAAATACCTAAAATATCCTTTACATCGCGTGCGTTGCGACAACTATTGATGATGATAGAATAATCTATCTATACCAATATTATAAAGAGGAAAGATTTGATTCTTTGTTTGTTTGTTTGTTTGCATTGAATGGGCTCCGAAACTGCTGAACGGATTTGAAAAATTGTTTCGCTGTTGGGTGGCTTTTCGGCTTTCTTAATATATTTTTTTTTTGTGACTTGACGCGGGTGGAGGGGTTTTCGTGTGTGTATTATGGTTTTTATTTTTTTGTTGGGTGCCCGTGCGAAGCCGGGGCGGGCTGCTAGTAACCTAATAATAACGTACATAATTATAATAGAATGCAGCAGACATCATCGTTGCGCTATAGACGCCATCAATATTCTGGCCAAAAAAAGAGCACGAAACGTGTTCGTGCTCGGCTGAAATATTATCATGGCGAAGGTGTTTCGTAAGTGCCTACCTACCTAATTTATAAATAAAAAATATAATTCGAGACTTCTTGCCCATTTTCATGGTGATGGGGGATTTCTACCCTTCCAACTGCGATTTTCATTTGCGGTCATAGATTTTAAGGATCATCATCATCATCATCATCAGCCTGTTTCCTATCGTACCGAGATTTCTTACCCATTTTTCATAGCAATGGGGGAAATTTCTACCCTTCCAACTGCGATTTTCATTTGCGGTCATAGATTTAAAATTCATCATCATCATGATCAGCACGTTTCCTAACGTATCGAGACTTCTTGCCCATTTTCATGGTGATGGGGGGATTTCTACCCGTCAAACTGCGACTTTCATTATCGGTCATAGATTTTAACCATAATCATCATCATCATTAGCCAAATTGCTACCGTATGGAGGTTTCTTACCCGTTTTCATCATGCTCCTCCTTTTTTTTTAACTTTACAAGTCGACCTAAACGATCCAGCCATACCCAACTGCAGGACCGCCCCGCGGGCCGCTCGCGGCCCGCGCAGCCTCGCGAAATATATATTTTGAGGACTTTGACATAGGTAACCATTTATACATTTTTAGGGTTCCGTAGTACTACAAGGAACCCTTATAAGTTTGTCATGTCTGTCTGTCTGTCCGTCTGTCTGTTTGAATCCTTTACAGCCCGCACCGGCTTCGCACGGGTGTTTGACGAGGGAATGAAAATTATAATGCACACGCAGAACCCTTCTATTTGCGTCAAGTTGCAGAAAAGAAGGAAGTGTAAGGAGGGCTGAAAGGCTGCCCAGCAGCGGGGGGATTTTTCGGGTCGGTTCAGTGGTTTCGGAGCCTATTCAATGCGGGCAAACGGGCAGTCAAATCTTTCCTCTTTATAATATTTATTTTTGGTGTGACTAACTAATAACCTAAATGAAAAAATTCTGAAAAACTTCCTTCTTAGTGAAATAATAGATTTTTTGTAAAAGGTGCCTATATAGGTATAGGAACCTATATAGGTAGGTGGTAAGGTGGTAGATAGAGGTATATGAAAATCTTGGATATTTCATGCTGCGCGATTGAAATATGTACATAATACTAATAATACCTACCTACCTACCAACCAACCAACCAACCAACCAACCTACCTACCTACCTACCTACCTATTAGTTAGTTAGTTTTGTGTGTGGTGTTTGTTGTGTTGTTTGATAACTTATTCTGTAAAAAATAGCACAAAAGGAACAAAAATCTACAAAAACAGTAATTTTCAAATGAGGATTCGATCCGGGGACCTTCGTCTCATTGATACACACTACAAAACGAAGCATAATGAAAATCCGTCCACTCGACCGCTCGGCCAGTCGATCTGATAGGTGGAATGCCGAAAATCGGGTACTCAATTTCGTATTTGCTTGTAACCGTTTTGAATTCGCATGTGATTCGGTCATAGATTTAAAATTCATCATCATCATCATCAGCCTGTTCCATATCGTACCGAGATTTCTTACCCATTACCCACGCCCCGCGGTTTCACCCGCGGTATAAACTCTGTAACGGCTGAACGGATTTGGATGAGATTTGGTATCTCAATACTCAATACTCAATACTCAATGATTTATTGCGACATATATGTAGGTCTTAAATAACATGATTTGGGTTTAGTGACACATATGACCCTATTAGGGTATGGAAATTGGTGCGGAGCGGTCCATTTGTATATTGTCAAAATTATCATTAAAAAACTCTTCAATAGTGTAATAGCATTTGGATTCCAGGATGCACTTTAGATTCTTAATAAAACAATCGTAGTTTTCTAAATCTTTTAGTTTGTTCGGCAATTTATTATATATCTTTACAGCCATTGAGTTAGGTCCAGAGCTGTGCATTTCTAGATTTGACTTCGGTTCAACGAGTTTATGCCTATATTGGTATCTAGTTTTACGTGCTTGATCTGTTACTTTATGAAAGAAATGAGGGTACTTTTTAACAAATTTAGCGATTTCAAATATGTAAATACACACTAACGATAAAATTTTAAATTTAATAAAATAAGGTTTGTGGAAATTTGGTATTGAAATGTCAGGGGATTTTATATTGGCTAGGATACGAATACATTTCTTCTGAGCGGTAAAGAGATCTTCTACGTTTACACTGTTTCCCCAGAGTATGATGCCGTATCTGAGCCACGAGAAGGCATATGCATAATAAGCAGTTATAGCTGTGTTCAGGTCGGCAGCTAGTCTTAGTTCTCTTAGTGCATAAGCGAAACTACTCATTTTAGCTTTTATTTTAAGTATATGGGCTTTCCAATTTATGTGCTTATCAAGTTCTAAGCCTAAACTACTGGAGGCTACCATACCTAAATTTGGCTACCTCCATACCAAATTGCATTAGAATCCGTGCAGCTGTTACAGATTTGAACGGGAACAAACACACTTACATACTAACATACCTACTTACATACACACAAACTTTCGCATTTTGGTGTGACTAACTAATAACCCCATATCTAAAATTTGTTGGAATTCAGCATTTCTGAGTATGGGGCTCGGTGCGCGCTCCATCAGTGCTGCCAGGAAAAATAATGCAAAATTTCGGGAAAAAAATTCACCTCAATAATGATGATGAATGCATTTTTATGTATGATCTCGTTGCGCGCACGCTCACTGATCCCGGGAAAAATATTGAAAAAATTCTGAAAAACTTCCTTCTTAGTGAAATAATAGATTTTTTGTAAAAGGTGCCTATATAGGTATGGTACCTATATAGGTAGGTGGTAAGGTGGTAGATAGAGGTATATGAAAATCTTGAATATTTCGTGCTGCGCGATCAAAATATGCACATTATACTAATAATACCTACCTAGCCACCAACCAAGCAACAAACCTACCTACCTACGTACCTACCTATTAGTTAGTTTTGTGTGTTGTGTACACACAAAATAACAAATAACAAACAACAGTACCTACTATGGACTAAATTAATCTAACCCGGGTCTAAAATCCATATTTTTAGTCGCAGAATAATGTCTATCGACGCGGAAAACACAACATTTTTGGGTATTGCATATTTCATTAGGTCATTTCATTAGGTATTAGGTATGTAAAATTCGAAATTAATTTGAAAAAAACCGAAAAAAAGTGGAAAATTTGTTCGGAAGGTACCAGACTCGGTGCCTTTAGAACCCCCGATATGGGGTTATTCCAGGGACCCAGTTATTCAATCGTCAAGCAGTAGTGTGCAAAACATCACTGTGTTCCGGATTGAAGGGCAATGTTTCCAGCGTAATTATTGGGCACAGAGATTTAACATCTAATATCTCAGAGTAATGAGCGCAGTGCATTGCCGCGCATGGTTTTGAACTGTTGAGGTTCAAAATTCTGGGTGGCACTGAACTGTTATGAGCAAGCGTGAAGCTTAACATCAGCTGAGTGACTTGCTCGTCTCGTCACCAAATAACAAAAAAAAAAAACTTACATGCTTACACACTTACACACGAACTTTCGCATTTTAAATATTTGTGTGACAATATTAGGTTTATGTAGATACATACTTTTATAAGTTTCGTTACTAATTTTGAATAAGTTTGTTTGTCAAGAAACCCACAGCAAAAATTAAAATAAATAGTATTCTCGAAATTAAATTATAAAAAATAATACTACCTAATTTTAGGGGTTCGAACCCGGAACCTCACGAGCGCTACCCAATCAAACTGATGACTTCGGCCACCGAGACGATATTCAGAGCAACGAAATTTCGTATTTGCTTGTAACTGTTTTGAATTCGCATGTGTGCGTAATGTTCATGCGTGCATACAGGCGTTGAAGATTATTTGAATTTTCAGTCGAGTGCAGCTATTAATGGGCTCTATTATTTTTGAGATGTGTTTATAACAATAGTAAGAGGTCGCAAAGTGAATTAAAACTGGGGCAGATTACCTCAATTGAGTTTTCAACGACAGCGCCATCTCTTGGCGCCTACCTACCTAGCGGACTCAAACGAAGCACCTTAAGACAACTTATTTATTGTCGCAAAATTGGTTTCAATAAATCTACGTTGAGTAATTAACCTGTAATTGAGAAAAAACGCAAGAAAATTTGAATTTCGCGCGATGAGCGAAACGTTGCACCTTATTTTTGTTTTAATTTTAGAATACACTTGACAACAAAACTCACTATAATGTAAAACGTAATCAAACATTCCACCAGTCGGTAGTTTCAAGAAGCATTTCAACGATAAGGCGGGTAATAACATCGAAAACGTACGGATCACGTCACATGATCCCGCAAACGTAGTGGTACGTTATCAGTTAAGGCCTATTACTGATATAAACAGATTAAGGTGCGCCAGATATCGTTGCGACCATGTCCTATTGTTACTATCTGGTATTACGAAACGCGGTTTAAATGTTAAATCCGACATTTATTAGCTTAGGAGCTGACCATAGATAATGGGACAACGTATGTTACTGCAGTCGATCATAAGGCGGTATCATGTAGGGCCTATTTTAGTGGACAAAAATATGCAGTAAACAAAAAATAAAATAACAAAATATTTGGTAAATATTGTTGAATAATGACACTATGGAAAATATTTTTCTGCCATATCTGCCATAAATGTATATCTACCATTGCCAAGCTCCTATGTTTTTTTTCTTCCATGTATATGGGTCTTAGCATATAAGCAGCAGCAGCAACTTACGCCTATCTATACAGGCAGGGTATGCTAAGACGAAAAGGGCTCATAGTATTTTAGGCCAACGTTTAGTACGGGACCAACACTGAAATCGAGACAAAATATCTGTTGATCCATACACTTTGCCGTATTATTAAAAAAAAAAACTCAAATCTGCTGCTCCATAAAAAAAAATTAATGACACTCAAGTATTTATTATTACGAGTAATATGAGCCCTTTTCGGCTTAGCATACCCTTTCCTTATAACCCTATCTGTATATGACAAAAATAAAACATAGGAGCATGGCAGTAGCAGATATAGATAATATGAAAAAAAAAAAAAAACTGTAGTGACATTATTCAGGAAGAAAACAGGAAACAGGCATAATATTCTACAAACATCTCGGATTAGTTATACCATGTTTGTATCTCATGTTTATCCTGTTTTCCTTGATCGAACGCAATTGATACTCTCGCCTGATGTGTCCGATTCGATCTTGAACAAGAAAACTGGCTGTCATTAATGCCTGGGTAATCCCATGTTACTTGCTTGTTCATGGAAAGCAAAACAAATAGACATAAACACCGTAGCCTTAAATCTGTTGCAGATAGATTCTCGTCTCTTTTTGGGCATTCTGTGCAGACGATTGTCAAAGAGGAGTTGGCATCTTGAAGTAATACGCGCAAGATCCTTCAAATACATAGTAAACATAATTTAAAAAAAAAAAACACCTGAAAATTATGAGTATCTACTCATTTCATAAAATACTAGTATTCACTGCGGACAGAAGACCTCGTGAGCACAACCTGAATTCTAGTTCGGACGAAACTGAAACCTCACGACCTTATATCTTGATAACCTCATGACGGATTTTGCTCATATTCGAAATTCTTTTTTAGAATTGAGTTCCGAATGTTTCTGCCAAATATTATTAAAATCGTCCAGTACATGGCACCGCAGAAAACATCCCCCCTCTCTGGTAGAAATGCCCCTCCAACCAAAAATCGACGACGACAAAATAATGTACGAAATTGTAGAACCTGTATACAAAGTTTCATCAAGATTAGTCGAAAAATACGACCTGTACGCGAGTACCAAAAAACGAACAGATGAAAGCAAATTTTGCAAGTTGATGCAGACTTCGTTTGCTTCGCACACTCGGTCGGTAAATTTTTGAATTCAATATTTTTTGTGACGCTTCAAAGTCAAAGACACGTTTATTAAGACACCAAGAATAGTTAAAATATTTTAATTCATCATTTAATATACCCGACCGGGAATCAAACCCGGGACCCATGCACCAGCAGACACACTAACAACTAAGCCAGGAGGGTATTTTGTCCAAAAATGTTTTGTTTGTTTGAAATAATTGAGTAACATGAAAAATTTACAACAACATTTTCTTGTATTTTAAGAACCCTACAAATGAGTAGTAAACCAAATATGTCTATTTAGAGATTGCAGATGAGTTTAAAATGAAGAGGGACATAGAAGTCGAATTTATAGGTCTATATAGCCTGACTAGCCTTGTGGCTCAGTGGGTGGATTTCCGCCTTCTGAGCTGTGGGTTGTGGGTTCGATTCCCACCCAGGACAAACATTTTTGTGTGATGAACATGGATGTTTGTTCTTTGTCTGGGTGTTTCTATGTATTCTATGTATGTATTTACAAAAAAAAAAAGTATTTATGTATTCTATCAGTTATCTGGTTCCCATAGTACAAGCTTGCTTAGTTTGGGGCTAGATGGCGCTGTGTTTAAATAACGTCCACCAATATTTATTTGTTTATTATATGAAACGGTGTTACAAAGCCGAAAGGAGATCATTGTATCTACTCATCATTATGAACTTTTACTAAGGTTCAACTCTGGGCCCGTACCGTGAAGTCCATTGCGACGATTGTTAGTTCAGCCGCCGACACTGCACTACCGAATCGTATTGCCGCGCGATAAGGTTCACGGTCGCGCAACGTCTCGAGAATTTTTGAGAGACAAAATAATTATGGAATAGTTTGACCCGCTCCGCACGATATTGCCATACCCAATCAGGGTCATTATGATTTACCTATTTAAAATATGCTAGTTAAGATCTGCATGTATTCCACATAATGTTTGCAATAATGAATTGAGTATTGAGTATTGAACTAGCAAAAAATAAATAAGCCGTACATTTTACTGACTGTGAACGACTTTCTTCTACAGGACGTTGGTGCCTTATTAAAAGTTTTTACCCGACTGCCCAAGGAGGCAATTTTTTTTTGGGGGTATGTTTGTGTGTATATTACATATAACAACCTCTTGAAGCCTAAACGGCTTGACTAATTTTGACGAGTGCTTGAGGTGTTGTTGGATTCCACTTTACGTCCGGAGTGCCATAAGCTATATTTTGCGGTCGGGTATTTTTTAATAATATTTATTTATTTTATTCTCTTGGGATAACTAACAGCTAGCGCTTAAGTAATAGGTTTAATATTTTAACTTAAAGCTAATTAAATATCATACGTAATGATGAGTACAATGAGTTCCTTTAAGCTTAGCACTACTAATCAGTTGCTATCCCAGAAAACTGTTAATCGCGGGTAGAGCCGTGACACGCAACTAGTAATACATAAAACGATTCAGCTTTGCAAAAATGTTGGCTCAGCGGTACATCGACAGCCCCAATTCGCGCCCTCTACGCCGTGTTATTAAATTATATCCCAACTCAATTTAATTTCGCTGTGTTTCGTCAAAGTTTTATACCTATATATACTATATATCTATAAATAAATAGCGGCAACCATAGCGGATTTAGGTACCTGTTTGTAGAAAATAATACGGAGATGTTAAAATTATAGAAAATCCTAATCTTCTTTCATATTTATAATGGCAAAGTGTGCGGCCATACGCACGCGAAGGTAAATTGAAAACATGCCTCCACTAGACTACTGAAAGGGTAGATGAAAGATTGCGTCTTCGTGGATCGATCTTAAGGTGCAACGTTTCGCTCAGGGCGCGAAATTCAAATTTTCTTGCGTTTTATGTCAATTACAGCTTAATTACTCATCGTAGGTTCATGAAAACTAATTTTGCGATAATAAATAGATTGTTTCAAGAAATTACACTAACCAAAAAATTCAAGTTGAAAGCTAGTATAAGTACATTTCACACTAATCCAAAAACCAAGATGAAAATCAGCTTATTGAAATTTGTAGCTAAACCAATGTTATCTAGGTAATGTTATCTTAAAACAACTTATTTATTGGCGCAAATCCACGACGAGTAATTAAGCTGTAATTGACAAAAAACGCAAGAAAATTTGAATTTCGCGCGATGAGTGACACGTTGCATCTTAAATAAATCTGTTAGAGAAAACTGTCCCACAATAAAAGGCACTACACCAAATGCAATATCTTCGAAAATTTAACTACAGGAGAGGCCAAGCTCTCTGCCATATTTGTGACCATGCACGTTAAATATACGAATACCAGTTTGTTATAGTGTGCGTTCATATGAACCGTCTTGTGTTGTGTGTACGTGCCTTTATCTGCCCTTTTATCTGTGGCATAAGTGTACAAAGCATGTTCCTCCATCCAAAAGCGGCAGAAAAAAATGTTCGCGGTAAATCGGATTGGCATCTCCTCGTGAGTGTAATACATTCTGTCAAAGAAGTATCGGGAATCGATCATTTGTTTATGGTTCCAAATTCTTTTTCTTTTGTTGCTAGTTTGGCACTATTGTTTTCCATTTTGGCGCGGAGTTTGAGTTGCATCTGTCATTTAGATTTAAAACAGTGCTGTTTTTTGTTGGATCATCTCTAGTGTGTGTTGCGAATTTCATAATGGACAAAAAAGTACTTGGATTTTGCACCACGACAATGTGCCTTCGCACAAGGCACATCATTGTGAACGAATTTTTGACCAAAAACTCAACAAATACCATCGGGTTTATACCATACCTTATTCACCAGATATGGCTCCAACCGACTTCTTTCTTTTCCTGAACTCAAATTACCACTTCGTGGCACCCGTTTTTATTCGGTAAAAGATATAAAAGAGAATTCGCGGCGAGAACTGAACTCAATTCCGGAAAAGGCGTTTAAAAAATGTTTCGATGGATGGATTATTCGTTGGCGTAAATGTATCGTTTCTGATTCTGACGGAGCATACGATAAAATAAATTTGGACGAATAACGAAAATGTAGTGTACTATTGACCTTGTCCCGGTACTTTCTTGATAGAGTAGAATAGTCGTGAACAGTAATGTTGACAAAATATTCCGAAATGGAGTTCAAAAATCCAAGGTCTAAAATGCTACCGGCACTATTTCTAGTTTGCAGTTACATCGTTAGTGGCCCTGGCTCCTGGCAGATGAGTATATTCGTCTACGCCAAATTGCTCCTTCAGCTGTGTCATTATATATCTCATTATCATTTAGTAGTGGCGGCTTTACAAAGTAGGTCAAGTTCTATAATTGGCTATGTACTTTCTCGGAATCGAAACTTTCTTTGAAGTTTTGTGATTTCAGCAGATTAATCAGTGTTCAGCTGCATTTGTGTAGAGTTGGGAAAAAGCTACTTTATATGAAATGAAATTCAGAAATGCTCCTTAAACTAATATACTAATTATAACTAATGCTATAACAAAAACAGAACAGACCGATTATTTATCTTAAAAAACAAAGTAAATTCTTTAGAAAAATGAAAATCGAGAGATCAATCGGCGTCGATTGACGTATAGACGTCATAACTATATTTAATCGAAAGACATTCCTTTTCATCGATAGAGAATTGTCAGCATCTGTCGTAATGGCACAGTTTTTTCATAAATATTATTTGGAATATACATTTTCTTTCGGGCCTGTTTTATAAAAAGTCCAACGTTCCTAGTTTTTGATTAATCCCACTTGTCTATTCTGTACAGGCTACGCATCAACAAGGAACAGTGGTAGGGCGGTACGGTATCGATTGCGAGTTGGCTCCAAGCGCGGCGAGGCAATATTTTCGGGACGATGAGCGCCCGTCGGTGTGTGAAACTCGCTCCCCTCACTAAACGTTCGCAACTTTACTTTAGAACTGGGTATTACCGCTCTTCGACTTTATTGGACTTGTTGAAGTCTGTTTGGGAATATAGTTAGGGTAGTGATTAAGTTGGGTTTGCACCTGTTTTGTTTTGGTTCAGATTGAATTATGATAATACCTGTCTAAACGTTATGTATAAAAATAATAAAACTCTTCGCAGAGCTTTTTAAAATAAAGCAATTCAAAATATTAAGAGTCACTTATTTGCAATCTTTATGTTCAATTATCACCATAAATACGACATCTTAAAAGATTATTTGAAAAACAAGTTTGATTGAGCGACGCGATTAGAAAAAAATATGTCAGATCGGGACAATGCCTCCTTAAAAAGATTTTCAAACCCCTATTCTTGTCGATCGATCAACATTGACTGTACGAAGAAGTAACACAACTTGCTTGGGTCCAGAATAATATGAACTGGATGTTAAATATTTATAAGCTCATGTTTGATACATGAAGTTAAGATTTTCTTTGCGTCAAAACAGAGCTTGTAAAAAGCAAACCGGCGCAGTTTCCCATTTACAACATCAAGCTTGGATAATCAACTTAGTTACGAGAATTAACGACACCTTCATCTCGCTGCCTAGATTACTTTATCCCGAATAAATTACCGCTAAAGGAGAATCCTTGACCATGCACGGCCTTGGCCTGCGCTAAGAATCGCGCTCTTCCGCCAAGCACCTACGGTGTCTTCCGGTAGCTTTGCTTGAGAGACAGTCCCCATGTCCAGACTGTGTTTACCATCTTCGACCACACCGTCATAACACCAGGTGAGCTGAGATAAAACGGGCTAAATACTTCACACGTGTAGAGCATCTGAGTAGGCCGATAAGCCATGGGAATCTGTCATTTCATGTCCTCACACATTTACACCACATCAGTTATTTCGATATAAAAATGTTGCCCTATTACTAAAATAGGAACGAGACGAAAAGCAAGTAAGTAGGTTTTTTTGTTTAAACGGATTGTGTAACGTTTCTAAGAAAATTTGGTCCGTGTCTTGTCTGTTGTGGTTTCGTCAATCATGCTTAAAATGGCATTGTTGGGGATGAATCGAGGGTACGTGTAGACAATGCTATTTCAATTACTTGGCAAGGAGCATATATATATTTAGCTCAATTTCTTTCATCTCTATATTCAATTGAACTTGAGCAACCAGGAGTACGAAGTTATTATAGCGAAGATTCTAGATTCCAGCTATGACAACATTACAGTATAGGGATAGTATAGACATGAATCCTGTCCGAGCAGGACCAGTAGTTGGATACCATATTGTTCCGTTTCGTTTAAAGCAACAGTGAACTAGTCGAAGATAACAAATGCTAAAGTAGTTGAAAACACGAGTTTGAGAAATTAAATCGGAGGACTGCTTAACCGGCAACAGTTGTAATATGGCACCAATCTTTAATCCAGATATAACCAGTAACAGATGTAAAATATCTCGGAAACAAATAAATTTAAGACAAAAAAAATATCAGTAGAATTAGTGTTTTATAAAGGTTCTCTAGTTCAACACCTGACAAGAGCCAGGAAACGAATAAACTGCAGTCTTTAGCGTGGACCTCATTGCGGAGCTTCCCGTAAAGTTCTCATTTCTTGAAGGTTCTTTTGAAAATAATTGTATAATTATTAATTGAGCTAGAAAACAACTCGGCCTAAAAAATCCTAATTCACATGCTGAGCCTTTAGCATAGGTACTTTGTCGAGGAACACTTCGAAGAGCTTGCGTTTCTTGAAGGCGCTCTTGAGCAGGATTTGGCGAAAGACCTAGGAAACAATTTGGCTGTGAAATAACTCTGTTGGAAACAACTCACCTGCAGAGCCTTAAGCATGGGCACTTTGTCAAGGAGCTCTTCGTAGAGCTTGCGTTTCTTGAAGGCGCTCTTAAGCAGAATGCGGCGGAAGGTATGCCGGTCCATGGCCCAGAGCGCGCCGGCAGTCTGTGCGCGCACGGACGCCGCTCGTGGCATGTTGTACATGAGGGCCAGCTCGCCGAACGAGCCGGAGCCCTCGTATGTGTGCACCACCTGAAGAACAACAGGGTTTAAGTCAGTGGACCTTCCCAAACCTTCCCAAACCAAACACGACGTGGTGAGTTTTAGTTTTGCCAACGGATTCGCTGCGCTGTTCAAGGCTGGGCAATATTAAACGCTTTGAGAACTCGGCACCGTGAGGTGGTCTTTTTGTGTTTTCGGTTTCCCAGCAGTCGAAGTCGAGATATGCTAAATAGAACCATATCCTTAGTCGAATTTAACAGGCAATTATAACTTCGACTGGCAAAGCAACGGGGGCATTTGGGTTTTGCGCATTCAAATCCCGATGGTTGAAGATTATTTAATCACGCAGCGGTGTTAATTATTTTTTCCTGGGATAAAAGTATTCCATATATCTTTCCTCATAATGAAAACATTAGACGCCAATTCTATCGGATCGGCATAAGATCGGTTCTACAGCCGGGAAGAAGAAACAAATATAGACTTTTTCGCATTTATGTTATTAGTGTAATTACGGCAATTTATGCTGTTAGACGTCTAGTAAAATTATATTCCAAATGTATACCGAAGCGCGTACCAGAGTGGGGAAAAATAATCCGCGTGGGAGTCGTTGAATTTATCTTCCTAATTACTTTATCTCTGCTCGTTTGCTTTCAGAAAGTTTCATATTACATTTTTTCTGTTAAATATTCAGTGTAGACTTGGGATTTGGCTGTTGAATGAATATTGAAACCATAACATCGGCACATCGGTCGGCCACGCGCTTAATTATTTATCGGTCCATTGTATGTCGGGTCGTAGTCGTGTCAGACCGATAGTGTGCAAGGTTCTTTATTTTATGTGTCTATTGAAAATGTTGAGTGACCATTAGTTCAATCTATGCCAATTTTCTTCTAATTGATCTGTGCGTTGATTTACATGAAACAAACCAATTTATCTTAGTGTGCTAATACTAAGATAGAAAAAATCAGCGTAAATATAAAAAAAAAACTGTTTGACTAGCCTTGTGACTCAGTGGGTGGATTTCCGCCTTCTGATCTATAGGTTGTGGGTCGATTCCCACCCAGGACAAACATTTGTGTGTTGAACATGGACGTTTGTATTTACAAAAAAAAAGGGTATTTATGTATTCTATCAGTTATCTGGTTCCCATAGTACAAGCTTGCTTAGTTTCGGGCTAGATGGCGCTGTGTGAAAAACGTCCATCAATATTTATTTATTAAAAAAACGGACGCCTACCCAGTGCATATATTCGAGCACATTTTACACTAATGTAAAGACTTTGGATGTTTTTCTACATTTAAATATCTAAAATACCAGCTCATATTTAGATAGTCCGACTTAGTGGAGCACGTCCTAAATACCTTTAAATCAATTTCACCTGGCAAACATTTTTACTGAATTTCCGGCCCAATTTCAGTCCTGCTTTTTCGACATAGATAAGACACGTGTATTAGTGTAATAAAACATACATACATAATACAATTATTAGTGTATAAATAAAATCTATAACAAGTATTGTTATTTTGTTTCAATAAAACAGGACATAAAGGGGAATGTAATGACACCCCACTCGTCAAAATCGGTCAAGCAGTTTAGGCTAAAGGAATCACCTTCCATCTTGGGCAGTTGAGTAAAAATCGGTCATGCCGTTTTTACTTTACTAGCTGCGCCCCGCGGTTTCTCCCGCTTTTCTACAGAATCTGAATATGTTTCCAGGATAAAAAGTAGCCTGTGTTAATCCAGCGTTTAAGCTACCTCCATTCCATGCGAAATTTCATTCAAATCCGTTCAGCCGTTACAGAGTTGAATGGGAACAAACACGCTTACATACTTACAAACTTTCGTATTTATAATACTAATGTTATAAATACGATAGTTTGTGATTAACATTGACCATACTCACATACAAAAAACATCGCCCTACTTCTGAGCAGTCGGGTAAAAAGCCAAATTACAACAGTGTATACAGCAAATGTATCTAAACAGGAAATATATCGCGAGACGTTAGACGAAAACAAGTTAATTGCTCACGTAGAGCAAGTTCAATATTGTTTTTGTTGTGTAAATATTATGTACTGATATTTAGGATTCAGCTGGGAGAGCCCATTGAACCGCGAAGTTCTGTGTTAGGTATTCTAGTTGTTTGCCCTGATGCCGGGGCACTAGAATACGGCATCGGTATCCCTCACAGATCACACTAGATACCGCATTACGAGATTCGTTGTTCCTACAAAAAGTCACCAAAGTTTGAGGAAGGCGCGGGTCGCGGGGAGTGCGACCGAGCGTTCTCATTGGCTATCTAAAAGTTACACCTACTCGCGCCTAGCAATCAACCAATCAGAGTAATTTCTTATAAGTATATTTAGACTGTGTGGTGAGCTTCGAGCGTCCTGTATGCAGAATCTAGGGTGTGATCTGTGGTATCTCTTAAGGTGCAACGTTTCGCTCAGCGCGGCAAATTCAAATTTCCTTGCGCTTTTTGTCAATTACTACTTAATTAATTACTCATCGTGGGTTCATGAAAATGAATTTTGCGCTAATAAATAGGTTGTATCAAGAAATTACACCAACCAAAACATCAAGGTGAACGCTAGTATAAGTACACTTTTCACTAAACCAAAAACCAAGATAAAAATTAGCTTACTGAGATTCGTAGCTAAACCAATATTATCTAGGTGATCATTTTAGCCGTAATTTCTTGATACTACCTATTTATTGTCCCAAAATTTGTTTTCATGAACCCAAGATGAGTAATTAAGCTGTAATTGACAAAATAACGCAAGAAAATTTGAATTTCGCGCGATGAGCGAAACGTTGCACCTTAACTATTGTATCCTCCTCATTATACTTACTATTACAACAGAAGTCTAAAGTAATTGTTTAACGGGTAACCGTGATTAACGAGTTAACTGCTCAATAAAAGTGCAGTTAACAGTTTAGGTGCGAAACCATCAAAGTGTATTTGGTATGCAACAGAGTAACAAGTAAACAACAATGGCGGCGATTCTGTTGTATGAGATGTTTAATTTAGCCAAGCGATTTAGTGTTTCACTTTACTGGTACTGAATTATTGTATCTAACAGACAAAGTAAAAACAACTTAATTACTGGACTACTGAAACGCTTGTTAACCTTGACAACAGATTAATTCTAATACTGCCTTTGTCTGGCACTAAGCAAATGACAAAGGCAGCAACAGAATTAATAGATAGCTATGATATTACATAGCTATCTCTTATAAATAATAACAAGTTTATTATTCCATAAGTAAATTTTATACCGTTTATAATTATATAAATTCAATTAAATAAAATTCTTATTTTGTTTTAGGGTAACTATAGCACTTATATGAACCAATGGGAGAAGCCACTGGTTCCCGAAACACAGTTTTTACTAGTTCGGAGCCAGTGGATTCAATCAATTTCTTGTGTTAAATTCATTTGTACCCAAATAAAGTATTTGTATTTTAATCCGTCGTCAAAGTTATTTTTTTTTTTTTTGTATTACTTGTTGACGAGACGAGCAAGTCGCTCACCTGATGTTAAGCGTCACGCTTGCCCATAAAAGTTCAGTGCCACCCAGAATTTTGAACTTCAACAGTTCAAAACAATGCGCGGCAATGCACTGCGCTCGTCACCCCGAGATGTTAGATGTTTAATCTCTGTATGCCCAGTAATTACGCTGGTAACATTGCCCTTCAATCCGGAACACAGTAATGCTTGCACACTACTGCTTGGCGGTTGAATAACTGGCAAAGGTGTGGAACTTCCCCAGGCGGACTCTGCAAGAGAGCTCTACCACTACAAAAAGTTAACAAACGTTTCAGTATTTGGAGGTTAATAAGCACGATTCCTCTAGTGTAATAGCGCTTTAAGCTCGACAACATTTGATATTGTCATTAATTATCATCATCATCGGCCAGAAGACGTCCCACTGGTAAACAGGGCCGTTCCACGCTGGCGGTCGTTTACGAAGAGGACGCTGCTGCCCGCCCTCCGGTGGTTCTGTTTGCCGTTTCAGGACATACCCCGGTTCATATAGTGTTTATTACTGTTGAATTTCAGTGTATCATCGTTCTTAAAATTTAATAACATTTTATGAATGCTTCTGATATCGATAACAAGGTATACTACTTCTGCGTCACGAAACATCACGATAACAGTGTGACTACGTTGATATTATATAACGGTGCACGTGACGACCAAAATATCGCATAACGTATAACGCCTTCAATTCGCACAATATTGAGATAGCTCAAAGTGTGATAGTGTGACATTCGCGCGAATCGTCACGTTCCGCTTTACCTGACGTCATTCACTGTGGAACGCAGTGCACGAGATGCAATCTTTTTGATCCATAGAGATGAGACCGTAACAGAAGTTATTATTTATTGACCGAGCGAAGCGAATGTCTCAGAGTTTACTGGTACAATTCGGGTTTTGTTTGTGTGTATATTTGTCCGATGATAACTTTTGAACCGTTGATCCGATCTTCATGAAATTTTGTAGGCAAGTAGCTAATTTCAATACAATTGTTAAGTGCAATACAATATGAGCTGAATCGGTCCAGGGGTTGTGAAGATATTATAGGGATCGCGAGGTCTCAGTTCGCCGCGAACTACTAGTTTATTTATTGAGATACGCCAACAGTGAACATATTTTTCATTCTTGTAATACATTATTATTATTTCAGCCTGGAAGTGTCTCACTATTGGTCTCTCCCTGCTCGCTCTTTATAAGAGGAAGAAAAATTGGAACACATAATTTGTAATTTGTAGATGTAGATTCCCAATGCAACCAAAAAAAGCTTTTGGTTTCGTCGTAATTCCAGCCGATGCACGTAGTCACAGTCACGCAGGCCTTTTTAGGGTTCCGTAGTACTACAAGGAACCCTTATAAGTTCGTCATGTCCGTTTGTCTGTCTGAATCCTTTACGGCCTCATAACTGCCAGTTATAAAATTAGATGCATGAAATTTGCACCATGTATAAACCTAGTTTAAAAAAAAAAAACTTTTTTGTTTTTAAAATAAGGGTAGCTCCCATACACGTAAAGAGGGGGTAAAAAAAAAAAATTCGCTGTACCGCATCATGTTGGGTGTCGTTGAACAGGTCTTTGTAAGGTGACAATTTTGAAAGAATAAAAAAATCATAACTTTATATTAATGGGGTGACTGTCATACATGTAAAGTGCGGATAAAAAATAAATTCGCCAATGCCCCACATGTATTGAGGTGGAGGTAAGGTCTTTTAAAATGATATTAAGGTTTCCTATACCATTTTTTAATCAGACGTACCGCTTGCTAAATATGGGTCGACAAAATTGCTTGCAATGTGTCCCCCCCTGCCATTTCTTAACTATGCATCTCAGAAACTTGTTATCTTCCATGTTGATGGATCTTAGTAAAAACTTTATTTTAAAATTATTTCGGGCAACAATTCATAATAACTTTCTGAGATAAGCTGAAAAAGGGAATAATAACTTCGAACTTCCTATGCGCCCACGGAACCCTACTAAGCATGTCCTGACATGCTCTTAACAAGTTATTTTTAAATAAATAAGAACGATTGTATCAAAAGGATTTAAATGCACACACGTGCAATTTTACTATGAAAACTGACGTGGTTTTTATACATTTTACAAATACAAATACAAATACTTTATTGTCCAAAAATCCAGTTACAACATCCTAAGTAATGCTTCCTAAAAATAAGCGGTAGGTATTACTTTACCCAGATATTTTTGAAAATGGTGCCTGTAGACCCTGCACTAGGAGAAACCTGTGTCGCAGGGGCTACACATGTAGCGTTTACTAAAAATATGGAGTGGTGCGGCGAACAATACAAGTTTGATTGGATTTAGGAAAGTAGGCTAAACTGTGGATTTCATATTTTTGGTAGTGTTAGAATGAAATGTTACTAAGTAAAATTGATGTATTAAATATATAAAAATTGTAAAAATAATATATCAAATATATAAGTAATGATATAATTTGTTAAGTATAATATTAGTAAGTATATGTATAATACATAATATAATATAAGTCTATGTATAATAATTATAAAATATGCAACGTGATGTTCGCGTAATGCCATCCTCAGAAGAGTTGGAATCGCGGAGATAACTCCAGATAAATAATGCTTGGATGAGTTGTGTTGAGCGTGAAAGAGTTCCTGACTGAAGCGGATAGTGTGAAATAATTATTTATTTGCTAATGACTAGTAATTCCTCGGTTTCATCATGCGTAAGGGAGTGCAGATATTTCGAAACTATAATTTTACACATTCTTATACTTTTGTTGTGTATGACACATAGTTTATTAATTTTGTTGTAAATAAATGGGAGCAAGAAATCTGGAAGTCGCTGTGCAAAAGTAGTTTTGACTCGAGGTTCGATGGCACGAGGCGGTCTCCTCTTTAGGGAAGTGGAAACGGTCTCGGCAAGGCTGGATATTTTCCGGTGCATCATTAGGGTTACCTTCAGGAAGTATAGTTGGCGGACGCGCAGTACTCCTACCACAGCATAAAGCTCATCTGTTGGATAGCGATAGGGCAGTTTTAGCATTACTTTGAGCACTGCACGCTGTGCCCTCTCCACTTCCATCATTGCCGTGACTCCAGCTCCAGCAGCATTTTGTTTTAATAAAAGACGAGGCGAGGCAAGAAGAGGTCGCGCGCGTGTCTCGCTTAGCATTCCTTGAAAGGTCACCGAATGTGATCGAAAATATAGTCGGAATAACCTATTCAATTTAACGCGAGTATTCCCGTTTTATTAAAACAAAATATACTTGCAATTGTAGTTTTAAACATTTTAAATATAATTTATTGAAGAAGTTCATACAATTAATATTAGAAAAAGAATTCGTCCAACTTTAAATTAAATATCTTAACCTACTTTAAAAGTCCCCCGCGAACCGGACCCTGACCAAAAGTACCTAAAATACTCGCGGCGTTTCCGCGCTGAATGGCTATGGAGATCCTCTGGATCAAAAACCAACCCGACCGAGGGTCCCGCCCTTTCTCCTTGAGGCGACGTCCCAGGACCAGTGCCAAATTTCTTGCCTCGGAGCACCAAGGTCCCGCTGTTTCGACAGCAAAAGGGACGAAATCATACGCAGACTCCAGGCAGACTTGCAATTGCTTAGTTTAGTTTAGAAACAATAAAGCTAATAAAGGCAAAGGCACGCGGAGCAAACTTGATTAGCTGCTTACTTTACAAAACTATGTAAAATATGCGTGTAATACTTTTAGTTTCGCCGATTGTTATCATTATTTTTCATATTAGACGTGGTAAGACTATTTTTCTACTCGACCGTCCTTCCCCCGAGTTTACTGTAAATACATTTTTAATGAGAGCACAGTAGCTGGTAATTAGGTCGATATAGTTCCCGCAGTTAAGGACGCTTATTCCCTTGGTCTCGCTGTCTCGTTCGCACCATATTAATATTTTTTAATATAAAAATAACAGAGGAGAAATTAAAAAAAATATCTAGTCATTGACTTAAGAATACCATTGCCAATTTTCATGTTAATATTTTTTAATTTGGCAAAGGCAAAAAATAAACGTTTATTCCATCATTAACCAATAGGAGTAATTTCGTATAAGTATATTTAGACTGATGCGTAGTGCGCTTCGAGCTTCCTGAATGCAGAATCTAGAGTGTGATCTGTGTGCTGTACATACATTAGCTGAAGATTCATTTTTATTTTTTATTAAATTAGCTGATCAAAATGATGATAGAATTGACAGTCCATTCGCAAGTACAAATTATCAAGATTAATTATTGAAGTTTCAGGTAATCGTCGTCACGATTCCACCGAGCTTACCAACTGTCAGATATCCCTTACGTCACATAAGACATTCCCGCGTGACGTCACTCGGACACGCTCGATATAATCACGTTCGTTATATTGCGTTTAGCGGGTGCTGTTGGAAATATACGCGTTTTTAGATTTACGAGCTGTTGCTGAGCCCTTTGAAAATTTTACTTCGTGGAATGTTACTAAAGAATATGCTACAGAAATAGTTGCGGTACGTTGCGGAAGCTTTAAAAAAAAAAAAAAGTTTGTGGAAATTGAAATTTCGTAGTAGCTTTGTCTACTTCTGTGAGGATCAGAATAATAAGATAGAAACCTCATCCAAGACTCATCCGACATTTCTTTTCAGTAACGTAGGAATTTGATCAGTGGCAGGACACTTTTGCGCCTTCCTGGGATGTAATAACGCCTTTGCTAGTTATCCAACCAATAGGCAGAGTCTAGGTAGCTCAGTGGGAGAACGCTCGCCTCATGTTCGTGAGGTAGCGGGCTCGAACCCGGAACCCCGTACCAATGAGCTCTTTGGAATTTACGTGTGGAAGGAATTATCCTTTACGGTGAAGGAGAACATCGTGAGGAAGCCTGCATATTTCCGGAGAAGAAATTCGATGTAGTATGTGAATCCGCCAACCCGCGCTAGGCCCAGCGTGGTGGATATGGCCTAACCACCCTTCGAGTGTAGGCTGATATCCCAACAGTGGGATGTTTAAAGGCTGATACAGAAGAACCAACAGGCAGTATGCAAACATTACTGTGTTTAATGTGTGTGGCATAAAGACACCTACTATCGCAGGGTGGTGACACGCGGTCACAACTTGATTTGCTTATTTCGTTACTCAGTTGGATATTTAAAAAAAAACTTTTAGCGAGTTTAAATAGCTTGGCTAGCAGAATAGAATGGTATTAAAGAAAATTAGACTGCAGATTCAACTGAACTGTTAATTACAACGATTTATACTCCGAGCGACAAATGGCAGATGACTAAACCCACTGCTGTATAACAAACACAGCAACTACGCAAACGCTTGTAAATCTTGTTGCTTGTAATACAATCAATTATATATAATATATTATATTTGGCATACCATTGCCTATGTTTTGGCAACCAAGTCACCATCTGCCTCAACTTTTTTCTACGAATCACTTTTTCAACTGTCAATTTTCTGGTAAGCGAACGTTTTCACCTAACGGACGCAGTCAGATGACGTCATAGGTTCGCGTGGGCATTAGAGAATGATGAGATCATCACGGCCAAAATCCGGCGTATAATCCCGATCGAAACAAAAACGGGGACAGTACTATCAATCAAAATCAAATTTGTATTCAATGTGTCGCTTTGTAGACGTGTCAGAAAATTTTCAAACAAATTTAACTGTAGGTTGAGTGGGAGAGCAACCATTGTGTTTCCTGAACAAAACTGGCGGGCACTCAAAGTTCACTACTTTAAGTTCCATCGTTTGGTCACCTGTACCATACAAAAATTATACGAATGTACCCCGTACAAATAACTTGGTCTGGACTGAGTACGTTGCCAAGTTACACTTTGCATTTGCAATTTTAAATCATTATTCTGCATGATTTTTCGTTACTTGTTCGACGGAAAACCGGAACCGCAATGAGTAAAACCTGTCGAGAATGCTTCGAAGAAATTAATGTAATTAATGAACTTTTGGTTGCTCTCAAGTTAAAGAATTTATTTTTAATGCGGAGAGACGATATTATTTTTTTACAATTTGAAACAGAACGCAGTAGCAGCTTTTTGGATTTTTCATTTGATCAAGCTGCTGATTGGCGAAGAATTCGCAAGCAGATTGGATGTTGGGTTGTAAGATTTCGAACAGTCATAAGCGCCTAGCACCTACCTAGCTAAGCAGCAAGCCTTGCATGAACATCTTCAGGATACATTTGTTACGGATTTTAAAACAGTCCGTCATTATCATCATCTTATGTAATGTTTGGCTTGTCTATAAACTCCATATCGCACGATCTTCTGCACCGAACATCCGTTTGCCACAGACAGACTTTCTCAAGGTCGTCGCCTCATCTGACCACAAGTTGCCCTACTTCTAGGTTTTTCGATAGATACGCGGTCTTCACCGGAATCTCGAACCCAAGCTTGTGCGAGTGGCGAATTATTTTGCCGATAACACAGACTAATTATGTAATAGTAAGAACAGAAGGCTCTCTTGTTTGTAGTGGTCTCTTTTGCAAGAGTCCTCCTGGTGAAGTACTACACCTTTGCCAGTTATTCAACAGCCAAGCAGTAATATGAACTTCACTTTTTTTCGGATGAAGGACAATGTTTCCAGCGAAATTACTGGGCACAAAGAGATGTAACATCTAATATCTCAGGGTGACAACCGCAATGCATTGCCGCGCCTGGTTTTGAACTGTTGATGTTCAAAATTCTGTGTGGCACTCAATCGTTTTAGGCGAGTGTTACGCTTAGCATCAGTTGAGCGAAGTGCTCGCCTCGGCACTCAATACCTTTAAAAAAACTCCTAAGTGCGACATTTAATTAATTTGAAACTCACGCACAACAAAGCGTCTCAAACTGTTAACATTACTATGTATTATGTGCGAGAGCTTTCGCTCCGACGGATTCAGATCGCTGTCACTTTCTTGGTCGTTAGGGTAGATTTAAAAGCTCCATTTTGATGCGATGGCGCGGCATTCAAGGCCAACAGCGGAGAGGGACAGGACTGCCAATAGTGGTATTAGTGGTTCGTGGTGGTCAGCTCACCTTCTCGATGCGGTCGTCTCCCGCAACGATGACGTCGAAGCAGCCGTTCTCGATGACGTAGAAGTTATCGCCGTCGTCACCTTGCCGTATTATATACTCGCCCGGCTCTGACCGCTTCTCGAACATCGCGTCTAGGACCTGTGGGGAAATTGATTTCTCAAATATGGTTCAAAATTCGATCATCGTTTTTATAACCTTCAAAATAAATAGGAAATGCTGCACCGGTCTAATTAATATACGCGAGCAGCGGCCGGCAAAGTTAGTATGAACATTCATAAAATATTATAATGAAAGACGTCCCACGGCAAACAGCCGGAACTAATCCAATCCCTTTGGCGACGTATTTTTCAACGCGCGATGACCGCGCGCGTCCTTCATGAAAATCACTCTGTGTCGTGTTTGCAACGCCGAAAAAATTATTACGGAAACGCATACCTGTCGATACCTGATGACAACTGAGGAGGCGACTTATTAAAGATTTTATTTAAATTTCGAACTGGCTTGCAAGTAAAAAAATAAAATAAAAATATATTAGCGCGTGAATAATCATTGTTGTTCATTATTGATTCTGGAATTTCCGCGCATAGAATAGTACTACACCAAAGCCTTGGCAATATCCAGGCATTGACGGACTTTTAGTACGTGTGGCTTTTTTTGCGAATGGGAAATCTTCGTAAGATTCCCGACTGCTTTGAGGTTGTGCCTAGGCTTCGCGCGGCCTACGTTCTCGAAATTAATCGTTATCGAAAAACCTAAATTTCAATTATTAGCTGAGCAACGAAACTTCGTATTCGTTAAATAAACAGAGTTTCTAATAATTTAAATCTTATTTGTGGTGGTAGCAATCTATTTTGCTTTCGCAGTATGCAGGTGAAGGTGAATTGAAAAACGTGAGAGTGAATTTTAGCTTTCGCTGGGATTCGTAAATACGCGTAAATGACTAAAAGCTTTCTTTATCTTAGCCAGAAACCGATTAAAAACCTAATGTGTTTAATGATAGTAATAATTTATGAATTATGGCTACTCCCCCAATTACTCCATATTGGGTTGAAAAATCTTAGTAACAATATTGTGCGAGCGAGAGAGCACGTATTATGCAAAACAGGCTTAATGCATGAAATATGTAAACGGTCATTAATCTACCACAAGGACTGTTTCTAGCCGTACAGTACAGTACCTAACTTCCCAGAACAGATGTTTGACTGAAATACTGTTAGAAACTGTTTCATGGAATCGGCCAGATTTTCAGTTACAAGAAGTTACGTGGATCAATCAACACAATACTTTTCCAACCGGTAAAGATTGAGTGATATAAAATAAAGCCGTTTTCACACGAGACGATAACGACATCGCTAAAATATCGTCACGATTTAGCGGATCATACGTGTCTATGAACCGTTTTCACACACAGCGACACTGCACTGCACGACACACGATTTACGGACGACATTTTGGCAGTGTCGTCGGTTCGGCTCGATCATGACGATTTTTCTCCCTACCTTGTCCTACATTTTAGAAAAATACTTTTAAAGTTAGTCTTTCATTTCAAACCGCAGTCATATTAATTTATGCTAGATCTGAATGTATATGAATCTTTCAGTTAAATTTTCATCCATTTCCCGAATACCGAAATATATGAACACCGAAGTTACATAGTTACATGTTATTTAAGTTACATAAAGTTAAGTATTAATTTATAGTTCATTAAATTAAATATCCTGTATTTTTGAACACCGAAATATGAGTATTTTCTCACAGGTGTTTACTTATAAATGATTACTTGCAATAAATACAAACAATAACAAAATTAACCAAGTTTACTTTACTAAAGTAAAGTACTTGTGTACTTGATTAGCATGTATTGTTTTGTCTTTTTTAAACTATATTTTTTTAACCTGCCCACAACCCCTCTGTGCCATCTCGACGTCCTCTTTCTCGGGGTTTTCTACTGCCTCCCCCGAAGTCTCAAATGCCCACGTTGGTCACAAGGGCGCTATCGCCCACGTTGAGAACCTAACCTATACAACCACACCAACATACATATACCCCAAAAACATTACCCTACTTCTTCGGCAGTGGCGGGCGAAGGGAAGTAAGAATAGTTCAAGCTCTATGAGCTGATGGTCAATTTAATCAGTAAATATTAAATTAGTGAAATTGGAATGTTATAATCGAGTTCACAAGAGCTGTTCTCGGACATTTGTCTTCGGCTTGAGAAGTACTTAGTTCTGAGAAATATCGAGCGGTATATTCTGCTTGACGTGTATTACAACTAATCTCAGAACTTGTTCTCATGTGTGGGCCAGTAACAAAGCGTGGCCTTGCTTGCAACTAGCAATGCCCTCTCCAGGGTCGCCAGTCTATCTACTATTAATACTGCTGGTTACCTAGTCGTGATGCGTTTGCTCGCAATGGGTGTGTACTTGGCCTATTTTTAGGTAGAGAACTTAATGGAGTTAGGAGAATGATCTTTTGAAAACATTATAGTAAGCAAGCCTCGTATCTATTTAGGTGCTTAGTGATGATTAAGATACTTCGTCAGAATTATGCTTACGCCCTTCAGTTTTCTCACAGCATTTTATACCAAAATATATAATTTTAAAAAAAAACTTTATGGCTTATCGATCATGGGCCTTTATTTTATTAAGTCTAGTAGCGACGTAATCGTTTGCTATCCCGCTCGCTCGCATCATGCGACTAAGTTAGCGCGTGAAGGACGGCCCGCGATGACCATCGCACCCGAGTTACATAATTAGCCCCCTTGGTTGATGAAAAACGACTGTTGAGGACATAATAATTATGTGCTCCCTGGGTTACGATTTACAGTATTTACGGATAGAATAAGGTAGGTACATACATTACGGCGAAAGATTAGAAAATTGGTGGAACATCGGCGGCGACCACACACAAATCCAATAGGGAAAATTAGAAAGCCTCAATAAGCCGCGCCCGACTTCGGGAACACTGCAAGCGGCCCCATGTCATCTTCCATCTCTAGTTACTAGTTACCTGCTGCATTTGCTGTGCGTCAAGCGAGCGGAACAACAGGATTCCGCGCACGGCTTCAGCGAGTCGCGACCGCTGCGCGTCCGACTTGGGGAACACAGCCGGCGCCCCCTCGTCAGAGTCATCTTCCTCTGGGTCGTATGTCTCGGCGAACACAGACTTGCGTCGGTTGTTGAAGCGCGCCACTGGCGGCTCTGTAGACCAAATTTAATTTTTAAAAACGCGTATAGATTTTGTTCGCTATCTTGTTAAAACGTAGCTTACACGTAAAGTCCGGTATCAGTTCAGTAAGAGACCAGTCAGTTGGTCACCATCAATCACGATTTGTACACTGCGCGTACAACAAAATTTGACTCAACTGATGGGTGCATACTACTCTAACAGATACGATTCCGAAACCCGACGAATGATATCTAGATATTGGAACATGGATGTAATGTTGCAAGGTCTTGATCATACAATAATTTAGGTGTTCCTAAACTAATGCGTGTCGCCGATTTGAGTTGAGTACATATACATCTGTTTCAAGGTCCTGCGGCATAAATCTTGCAATCTGTTTTAGGTATTCGATTTTTTTAATGCTGCACACTCGTAGCTCCTGCTTGCGGTTACAATACATTTTAGGGAGCAAGATTTTCATAAATGTTATTGGGCCTATAATTTTTGTATTACAAGGAACTCTTAAGCTCGTTGTGTCTCTTAAAGATTGGAAGTGGACGGATGGCTCGAAAGGGTTTCTTTTTTCAGTCAGTGAAATCTATTATTCCTTTGAGTGGCAATCAGGAAACATAATTAAATGCTTGTTTACAGGACTTAACCACGCTAAAAACTATACTATTTATTTTTTCAATAGCCGATAGCCGCGGTCACGAGCTGACTGGAGAATGCGGTGCGATACGATACATAGCCGAAACGCCGAGGTAAATAAATAGTAACGTTTAAAATTTAAAGTCAGGTAACGTTACATATCGTGAATATTTTTAATCTGACGTCAATAAACATTTCTTGAACAGCTGAACGATTTTCTTACTTCTATTATCAAATGATAAATTTCTTTGATAAATGATCGTGTTTTCTTGATCGATGTGATTTATCGGCTAGTAGATTGTGACGTAGCCCAGATTATGTTGATTTTCTTTGAAATATAAATGCCATGGGCAAATTGAGCGTTTAGAATCAAAGGCCAGCGCGTCGTACTCCTATCGTAAAAGCAAATATCGCGGCAAATCACACTAAATTAAAATTAATGTTTGACGTCACCAGCACAGATTCTTCGCGCCGTATACACGAATAGCATGTTATTTCGTAACGGATCGCTTCTGGATGATCCGTTTGGATCACCAAACGGTTTTGGTGATCCAAAACCGTTTGGGCTGCAGGCCCGGATTTAGGGCCCCAGGAGCCTCACACCACGATTTAAAGAACAGTATTGAATCCTGGACAAAGTGCTTTTGCATTCAAGCAAAACTTCAAAAGATAGCTCCCTACATCATACTATGTTTTTCTGGCATGACTTTTGCATAACAAGTTTTTTTATGAATGTTTTAAGCCGTTTTATGTTGTAGTTGCAAATGACGGCTCCTGTGCTTTAGCCGGGCGTTTCTTTTTGCTTCACACAGCTTAGTTATTGCCATTTAGAGAGAATATTATGTTTTTGTATAGACGAGAAAAATACGTATTCATAAGTAGTCATGAAACAAAAGTTTTAAATATGATGTAGGGATGCTGCCGGCGACAGGTTTTTCCTTAATTCCAATGTATAATGGTACATGGTTATTCCTAGGCTCGCACCTTTTAGCGCTAAGGAGAAATTCGGACTTGCTGCGATGTGATTAAGTCTTGAATGAAATGACAAACTGTCATTACAGATTAAATACGATTATAATTGGTACGATATATCAAATGCACTGACCTCGTAACCGAAATAGCAACACCTGTTTTGTTCACGTAATTTGCTTCCAATGAACTCCTAACCGTCTACACTTATATATAATATTAAAGCCAAAATTTACATCGCATTAAAATGTTACTTAAATTTAATTATGGGCTACAAAAGCACACGCGTAAAACCAGCCCATTTACAAGCCTTTCATCTCTGCTCGAAGTTAGGGCGTCCGTTCGATAACATTTCTGTACCTTAATGGACTATGTACTTAATATGTCTTCATACCATCGTACAATTTATTTAAAAAAATCTAAGGTTCGAAATCTCAAAATTCAGGAGCCTAGTTTTGTCGCGGTTGAGAGAATTTCAGTCAGCTTTTCTTGAGAGTGATGTTGAGAGAGTAAGTGACAGAAAGACCGCGCCAGAATATGGTTCCTGTCGTTATCAAGGAGTCATAAATCGCTTAGGAGCTGGGCAGGTCGTTATGATACCGAATGAGATGATCAAATAAAAATTAACAAAAAAAACTAGGTTTAATAGAAGTAACCGATATAGGTAGGCAGGCCTCCCACTAGGTGGACCAACGACATTGTGAAAGTCGCGGGCAACAGGTGGATGCAAGTGGCACGTTGTCGGTCAGTGTGGCGGTCTAAGGGGGAGGCCTATGTTCAGCAGTGCACGTCTTCTGGCTGGTAATGTAATGTGTAACCGAGAGAGAAGACAAAAGTAACCGAAAATTTGCAAGGGCCAGAAAAAGCACGAACATTGGACACCCTATTCGAAGCCTTTTGGTTTAATTCGAATGCATGTTTATCACTAAGCTATAAATTCCAGTGTATGAAACTATAAATTTTATCTACAACCTGTTATTATGGCATTTTTTTCTCACAACACTCGTATCGCCAGTTAACGTACAATCAAAGCCGATCAAAGTACAATTAAAATAAAACATAATTACTAGTACCTATTCATTCTCAATTATTCTCACTTAGGTACAATATTTTTTCACTATAAAACAGAATTTGGTTGGTATTTGGACCACATATTTTTTACCGTAATTTTTCAAATATCCAGGTTGAAATTCTATGTGGTTTTAATAGTGGAATATGTGACCTGATATGCGAGTAATGTGATCAAACTGTGGTCATGCCGTACATACTTTTTCAAAGAAAGTGCCAGTTAGTTGTGTCATGCTATTTAATATGTGCCGTGGCATGCCTTCTGTAACGTACCAGTTACTTCACAATAAGATTCCACTATAGATAAGTTACGAAATGTATTGATTTGTAATGAGACTCCTTGAACTCCCTATACAATGACATCTTGAATAATATCTTACAATACAATTCTACAATCTGCTGCGTTTTCTAAATCTTTTTACGTAACTGACATCCAAAAAAAGAGGAGGTCCTCAAAGTCGACTGATTGTTTTTTTTAATGGTGGTTACCTCAGAACTCATCATTCTCGTCACTTATAAACCTATTTGGAAGATTATTTTATTATTTGAAAAAATATACTTCCAGATTGGTCCCATTTTTATCAAAATCCATTTCTGATAACTTGTGGAGGAACTGTCGGAACTCCTCAAATATAGGCATACAAATAGCGATTCTGGTATTTCCATAAACACGTCGAGCATTTTGCATTCAGAATAAATCATTTGGTGAAGTGGCACTGATGAAGAAAATCACAGAAGGCCACTGAAATTCCACAACGATAAGTATTAAACGGGCGGCGCCGCGCCGTTGGTCGGTCGTTGAAGTCGGTTTTTTTTTGTTAAAATTTATATTTTTATCGGTGAGAAACGATTAAAACTATCCAGCATTACTTACAGACTACAAACGTCAAACACAGTACCATTTAAATTACTGGTGGAATTGAAGTCTTCTTGCATGACAGATACCTATCTCATTCTATACTACTGAATTCATAAGCTAGCACGTATTTAGTTCAGTCTTCTTTTTAACAATATATAAGCTGTACTTCAAAGCGAAATCTTGGATTAATCTAGTAAGCCATGATAAGTCACAGTACCTAGAGACCATGACATCACTGACAGGTGTTTATAACAGAACTGGTTATAGTTACATTGAATATGTAATTGCTCCATTTTGCTCTGTTCATTCGCTGTATGTTTAAAAATACAATTTTCGAGATGAGGCACTTTTGTAAATGTAGTTTTAAATTGTCGCATTGCTCAGTTTGCTTTTCTCATTTGAACAATGAAAGAGTACATATTGTAGGCAAATATTGCTCAAGGTTCATTTAGCACCTGAACTTTTCTACAGGATGTACAAGAATTGCGCATTTTCTTAAATGCTCAACTAGATTTTTTAAATATTGTTTTTCGGGCAGTGTAAGTTATACTGGAATTTAAGTTTCATAGACTTTTTTGTTGTGAAATATATTTATTATAAATCTGATCGAAAGTGCAATCATGTTGCTAAATATAGGCCAGTATATGCCTGTGGGGTAATGTGCGGATTTTCATTTTGTTTTTTGTGTTTACCTGAAGGCGTATCTTAGAGAGCAATGCAACATACATGTTAAAAATAAGATAGATGAATATAGAACTCTTTATTGTTCACACCAGAAATGTACATAAGTGGCAGCCTTGTCGCTTAAAGCGATCTCTTCCAGGCAACCTTTAGAATAATTCAGAAACTTTTAATAGTGGTAGGACTTATTTGCAGAGTCTGCCTGAGGAATTACCACACCTTTGACAGCTATACAACCAAGAAAGTGTGTGTAGTGTGCAAACATTATTGTGTCAGCATAATTACTGAGCTTAAAGAGATTTAAAATCTAATATCTCAGAAGGACGAGCTGCCTGACGAGCGCAGGACAGTGCCATGCAGTGTTCTGAACTGTTATAGTTAAAAATTGTTATGGGCAAGCGTGACGCGTACCATCAGGCGAGCCAGCTCGGTACGTCAAAAGGTTTTATAAAAAAAAAAAAAAAAGAGACTTGAACTATCATTATTAGGTAATGTGTTTACTATGTTACATCCTGTAGATTTGCCTGTTATAGCCACAGCTAATAATAAAAGGCATGATTATAAAAAGGTCAACATCTGGTATGGTTCAAGTAGTAAAACTGAGCAGAATACATAGAAAAATAAGCCCATCTCATCATCACAAAACTTCAAAGCATTTAAAAACAAACACATAACAAAAAACAGTATAACACTGTAAATTTAAACACGTTGGCAAGCTGTTTCATAGGAGCTAAACATTAATGTTACAGTGTTTTAGCCTGATTTTGTTAATGAATTGAATTGCCTTATCGAAGTTTATAGCATATTAAATTAACTGTTTATTGTACTAGAGTAAATTGTGAGCATACATTTTTACAACTTCATTATTTTTCTGTTTATGTTGCATTTTTAAACCTATGGAGTGTTATCTATATTCTTGTTATCTCATATATAAAAGAACAAGCCCATTTCTAGGAATCAACTCACCGACCAAACCGCTTATGATAGAGACATGAAATTTGAACCCAATACTTCTCAAATTATCTGGGTGAACAATAAGAACAGATTTTGCGAATTTCGACCCTCGAAGGGTGCATGGAAAAAAAAAACATGCTAAGCCAATGAAACTCGGTTTTAAGCATAGAAAATAAAGAAAGGCATGTCTCAGAATTTTTCGGAAATCAACCCCTAAAGAGGGGAAATGGGGTGTTTAATTTAGCCTATGTAAGCGAAGCCGCGCAGGAAAGCTAGTTACTATATTTTTGTTGAAAGTGTATTCTTACAATTTATTCAGCTGAATTCAGTATAATTTATTCTGTTCTGTCAATTTGTGACAATATCTGGGCTATATTTTTTTACAACCTAGGCATTTGAACACACTCACTTGATGTTAAGTAATGGTGTAGTCGAGGTTGGTAAGAACACCTAGTATGGAATGGAAATTGGCTTACAAGTGAGGCTGCCATAACTTACAACTTTAGGAGCTTTGCGACAGATTTTAAACTTGAGGTTAGATCATCTATGCAGCCAAGTACTAGAAAGCACCCTACCACCATTTTATGGTTTCTTTAGAATATCTTCCTTCATCTCTAGCTCAAGCTCAGTGGTGGGATTTAATTCTAATTCTAACTGGGGGTGATAAGACCCACCCTGACATCCCGCCAAGGTTGTTTTGTGCATGAACCCCGCTGCCATCCTACCCTAACTAGCTGAGCACCTTAAAGTAATGGAGCTCGGCCTTGGGTTGCTGGCATACCTGTTCCACTCCTGTTTCATCAAATGTTATGCTATTGGAGACTTGTTGTTGAGATTCTTTGAAGGAGTCCCGACCTTACTCGAGCCTTGCAGTGCAGTAGCACATGTAATATGGTCTCGTTTTCCTGCAGACAGCCTCGGCATAGAGAACAGTGACAGTGGTGAGATTTCAACCCACTCTAACCACTAAACTAAACTATAGCTACAATGGGAATATGCAGGGTTCGAACCCTGGGTAAATGCTGTTTAACACGAACTAGCCATACATTATGTAATATTGTATCTTGTGCATTATAGTGGGCACTTGGCAAGTGTTTACTTAGAATATTATATTAACGTAAATTAGATTGAGTTGTAGCTGATGGCAGAGTGCCAACAAATGGATGAATTCCATCCTCAGTGCTGTGGGAAAATGTAAATATCTCTTATTGAAAACGAGATGCCACGACCAGATCTGTCAGATAATATGTCTGAATATTATTATCTATGCTATTTCCATACGTCAGTTAGAACTGAATTTTATAATTTTGTGGTTTTTATCATGTTGCCATGGATGTTAGGATTTAAGTAATTAATTTTAAAATTTTGTGGTTTTTCTGAAACTGTTACCTGTTGTTGTTCAATAGACTTGAGCTAAAATATGCTTTTAGTTATTTTGTGCAGACTAAATTTGTTTTTATCTTATATCAGTTAACTGAAGTTTTTGCTTGAATTTACAAGTTTGCATAAAATGTATGACTAAAAATAGTATTTTAATGTAAGTGAGGCAGATTGGTTTAATTTTTTTCAACTTAAAACTGGGCCCGCATGGTAAATGTACCATAAAAGCCTTCAGCAGGGCACAGTCATTCAAAGGGTAAACATTTTCTTATTCAATTCTTATTGGATCATAATAATTTCTATATAAGTTGGCATTACTATTATTAAACGGACTGCATAATATATAATACATAATAGCCATTTTCACGGCACTTTTATCGATAATGTGTATTTATGGTAGAGACAGTAGGTAAATTATTTCATTCTATTATGGAGTACATTTTATGTAAATAAGGTGATTATTATTGTTATGGAACGATAGTGAGTTCAAGGCTTATATTAAGCATATACTCTCATTCAGGTCATGTTCTAATATAATGCACACACGCGAACTATGCAACTGAGCGCCTACACAGGATAATTAGCCTATTCATCAGGAAATGATTCAAACCTACACTACAGCACGCCATCTAGAACCCACCCACCTTTACGAACATCCTCATTAAGTTTTACAAGTAAGTACATGAGGGAGACATTACCTTCTTCATCTGATATTATGGACTCATCAGGTGTTCCGGCGACGGGCCCCTTCACTATCGTGGTCGTCCTGTTGTTCTGTAACCTTGTGAAAAACTCGACCGCGTAGTTAATCACGTCCCCAGGCTGCTCCAACAGGTAACTTATGGTGAATTCCAGTAAGATCTCTCTAAGGTCATCCGGGACTTGAATGCGTCCACCTTGAGGCCGGCTCATTGCTATTACCGTCGCCTCACTTTCTCGATATTATCCCGTAAGGAGAACGTCTAAACGACACCTTAGATTACAACTCCGATATCATAGCCATCGAATTAGCCAAAGCGACACACCAACGAGCAAATTTTACGATGGGAAGTAGCACTACATACAAACGTTAGTAATAAATAAAACCACACTATTATACTAAAACTTTTTCAATAACAGTCTCGGCTACTAGAAATAAAATTTAATCACACACTTAGAAAAGAATCCTCGTTCTCCAGCCTGACAAAATATAAAAATCTCTCTTCACAAAGTAAAAATGGCGAATTTTGGATTGCCCATGCCCAATTGCCAGTGTTGCCACCTTAGCGATTTTAAAGTAGCTAGACAGAGTTCCTTATGTCACCAGATATCAAAAATTGACAAGGTAAAATATCACCAGATGTTGCTAAAGTCTCCCGGATCCAGAAATAAATTACTAATACAAGTTAAGAATATTTGTTTTATTTTCAATTGAACAAGTTTACATGGTGGGCAGGTACATAATCAAAATATTATAACCAATACAACAAATAGGTTACATTATTAAAATTTAAAATTCCCAAGCATTATTTCTTCCATGTCTTCAACAATTGCAGACGCTGAGGTTGGTGCTTGCTACAGATTGTATTGGTTGAACAACTTTAAAAGAATACATATTACTTTGGCGTTTCTTCCAATTTCAGCAATAACTTTGCTAAACAGTTCGTAATTTCAGCACTTGTTTTTTAGAACTTTTAATCTGTCTCTAATAGAAATGGTAGCTTTTAAAATTCATTTTATCGAAATATCAACTTCGTACAATCGCGAAAGCTTCTAATGAGGCGTTTTCAAAAACAAAAAGAAATCCTGGTTATAAAAGTACCCAATAGATGGCGTTAGATGTACCTTGAGTTTTTCCTGTCACTGTCAAGACATGAAAGACAAAAGAAATGTACGTGTGCCTATTTTTTTCTCGTGTTTTTTGGCTCGACATGTGTATTTAGACAATTTCAAGTAACGTAACTATGTATTTGACTTCATTTGAAATATTACAATAGTTGACACTGGCTAAATACACAACGTGTGGAGCCAAAATTTACGATTTAAAAAATAAACATAAAATATTTCGACAGAAATGACAATGACAGGTAAAACGATAGGTCTGTTACGCCATCTAGTAAGTATTTTAGAACTACTTTTTTTTTGGAAAACGCCTCATTTCAAGATACAGTAAAGGAAACGAATGAATGGACGACAGCAATTGGGATTCCCCAATAATAGATTAAGTTTACATAGCTATGATCAGCACGTTTACTTTTTTTTGGCCGGCCTGGACACTAAGTTCTTTTGACCGTATCCGTATCTTTGAACAACACGTTTACCTTAAAAATGTGTTGCTAGGTTCCATACTGCAAAAATCAATAAAAATCGCTAAATCATGAATAAGTTCCTTCAAAAGTTACCAGATCTAGTAACATAGTCACTAAGGTGGCAGCACTAATTGCCCACCCAACTTCACGTTGTTCCCTTTTGCATGAAGTTGTTTTTGCCATATTAAAAAATTGAACATAGTCAATCGAATCGATTTGCTTGCTGACAGTTTAAAGTTTCATTCCAAAGGATATTTTTTATCAAGTATCATTCTATTTTGCTCAACTCTAGATTCCGGAAGTGAGTGCTAAAGGAAAGGAGTATTTAAAATATATTATCTGTAGACTTGTGCGAGCTTGGAGGAATGAAATGTGCGAGTGAATGGCACACGTGAGCCACAATCGCAATTTCAGTACATTTTTTTAATAGATAATCGTAGTATTTATATTCTCTTTGTAGATAATTATGAATTTACTTACAGATTTACCAATTTACCTCTATATAGGATGTTTGTCATGGGTCATTTTTCTAACAAAGTTTAAAAATACTATACCACGTGTCATCCACAATTAAATAAATAAAAGCTTTACGACCAGAGCTTCACTTAAGCCAATTAAATTAAACTACTTATTACTAATTAAACATTTTATTTCATAAATTAACAAAAAGAAGAAACTCTACCCCTTTTTTTTTTCATTACACTTTACTAATTATTCGTGATCACAGGATGTCATACTATTTTTTTAAATTGCTAAGCTCATATCAATTTATCTTTCAAGTGCTTTTCTAGCATAATCTTCCTAAGGTAAACATATCTCGAAATAGAGTTTTTCACCGGGAATACAAAAATATTTTCCGTTGATTCATATATGTTGAATTCACTTGTTACTGGCTCCACGTCTTCATCGGAAAACAAGTCGGGCGTCTCGCTTTTGACCACTTCGAGAGTGACACACTTGGCATATTGAAGAAACATACAAGCATCCTGAATAGCTCTGCAAGTTATCAATTCGAAAGAATCTGACAAATACGCGATCGAACAACCGGGATATTCAAATGCCTTGTTCACAATGACACCAGCCCACTCTAGTAAAATATCATATCTGATCTCAAAGTCCAGGTTAAGCCAGGGAGTGATGATCACGTATTTTTTGTCAATTCTAAGGGCCCAGCTTTTGATGTATTTTAACAGTATGATAACGTTGTCCTGAAGTCCGACGCGTTTAACGACATTCTCTGCTTCCAACTGGTGCAGTCTTTCGGCCAGGTTTTGTCCGGTGAATCTTGTGATTTCCTGTAAAATAGTTTACATTTTTAAAGCTGTTAGCAAAGGGTGCTTTTCCACCAGAGTATTACCACCCCAAGATTACTCTTAGTGTAGGTGCTGCACGATATTGTCGCGTTCAACAAGTTACATAATGATTTGAATTTTGTTTGTTGTCATCTAAGTAATATGAGATGTACTTGTAATTTGGAAATAAATATTGATTGATTAATTAATTGAGAGATACGCCACAGCATGTAGCTGTCGTCGGCATATTGTTATAATTCGGCATTTTAAAAACGGCGTCGTCCGTTTACAAACCCTCACTCGTTTGCGAAATGCCGAATGCAAAATGGTGATGCTTTTCATCGTATTCATTCCGCTAAGAATTATATGTTAGACCCGTTGCCTGTGACTTTCCCAATGTCGTCGGTCTGCCTAGCTAGTGGGAGGTCTACCTACGCTGCATCCAGGTTCGTGGACGCAAAACAAAAACCCTTCCCCATAGATTATCGGTTCGAGTGATGGTGCTTGCCCATTGCCACTTCAACTTGCAAACCCTGAAAGCTGTGTCGATGACTTTGGTTCTTCAGGGAATATACCCGAGTATTTTCGAAAAGTTAGATCACAGCCGTTTGTAGAATCCTTTACCGCTAAAGAATATTTTACACAATAAGGTATTCTATTCCACCAATATTCATAATATTAGATTTTGCGTACCATTAACACCTACTCCGCAGGAGTACATCGAATGGTAATTTCCATGGACACTTTAGCGTGCGTGCGTTTTGTGCGTATTTGAATTTGGCTACGGGAAAGGAAAAAAAAAACAAAAGAAACGTTTTTTTTATAATAACATGAAAATTGTTATAAAACATTAGCAATGGTATTCTTAAGTCAATAACTAGACTCTTTTTAAAATTTCCTTATTAGTTATTTTTATATTACAAATGTTGATATAGTGTGAACGAGACAGCGAGAACCAGGGTATACGCCCCCTTAAAACATACCGCAATTATACGGTGTGTTATGTGATTGTGTGTGTTCTTAGGTTGGTTATGTGTTAGACCATACCTGTAATTCTTTGAAGGTGGAACCGCTTTCGCCTTTCTCGTTCAGGTGGCGTATGATAACATCGTTCGTGTCATATTCATGCTTTACATCTGTTTCCGAGCTAACAACTGCACTTCTGGAAGTCAATTTGAGAACAATATAATCCTATTCAAATATTACTAGTAGTTCGCTCCGAACTGAGACCTCGCGACCCCTATATCCTCACAACCTCTGGACCGATTCAGCTCATATTCGAACTTAAAAATTGTATTGAAATTAACTACTTGCCTACAAAATTTATGAAGATCGGATCAACGGTTCGCAAGTTATCAGCGGACAAATATACACACAAACATACATACAAATGCCGATTTGTCCCAGTAAACTCTGAGACCTCTGAGAAACGCTCGGTCAAAGCGAAAGTAACTCTGTCTCTGTCTGGGTGTTTGTCGCCTTATCACGGTTGAACGGATCGACCTGAATTTTTGCATAGATGTAGCTTAAGGGGCGGAGAGGGACATGGCTTCTATTTTTATCGGGAAACTGTTGGAATTTTTACACTCGGGTGAAACCGCGGGGAGGCACATTGCGTTTGGTATGGTGGAATTGATATTCTAAACGAATTTATACCAGGAATAAATAAGCACTGAGGAATCCGCTTTCAGAAACGCCATTCGACAATTCATTTGTTTGATGGAGAATAAAATAATAATTAGTTAATGGAAAGGGATAGCGATGGGAGCAGGGATAGGATGGGGATATCTGCGTGTATATAGTGATTATTACACTATGAGTAAGGTAATAATAATATCTAGGATAGCATCGAACAGAATTTTGATTGACGACTGGTTTAGTTGTAATTAGCAATAAATAAAAAATACCCGCGCGCGCTAAGGCCATCTCTTTTCATCTGCGCGCGAAACTGTGTAGCGCTATCTTTTTCTCGAAATAGCCTGTTAAGCAGTACACCATTCTCGGCTTATCCAATTAATTCATCATCCATTCATTAGCAGTTCTGTGTCATCCAGAATTTTGAACTTGAACAGTTCAAAACCAAACGCGGCAATAAGCTACGCTCGTCATCCTGAGATACCAGATGTTGAATCTCTATGCTCTGTAATTTTACTGCAAACATTGCCCTTCGTTCCGGAACACAGTACAGTTTGCACACTACTGCTTGGTAATGAAGTTAGCACATAAAGATGACTAGCCTAGAAAAAAGAGCGGGAAGCATCATCGTGGAGTGAAGCAAAGCATCAAAAACCAAAACTTACCTCTGAATGGTCTTCAATATCGGCTCGTAAACCAGATCCTGATATAGTGACGACACAGTGTTTGATGCCCAAGGGACTCTGTCCGATTGCCTTTCCCACGTCACTGACCCGGACTTCAATTTGTGCTTCGTCTCAATGTCGACAACATTCATTTGGTCCGTAGATAAGCCCAAGGGCTCCACTACAGCCGCTTTAGTCGCCGTCTTTATTTTTAAGCAACCCAAGGCTTGCAGCTCACATAAAATGCAGTTTATTTCTGCACATCCCTTAATGTTGTTCGTTGGGAGTTCTGTATCGATGAGTTTCGATAGAGACACTGCGAATTCCGAGTTCAATCTCCCGATCCAACGTCGCTGGTAATGTGCCGATATTTTGTAAGCCGATGACGCGAGATCTTCGAGGTGCAATCTGTGCATTTGATTGTTGAACAGTTTTTCTTTAGCCGAAATGGCCCCGGATCTCCTCAATTGCTCCACAACCGTCCTCAGGTTGTTCTCTGGGAACTTCCTGAAGATTGCATGTATCTTCCTCGCCGTTTCCGGTTTGATATCATGGTTGAAGGTCAGCATTATGCTTAGGAGGACGCCTTCTCGCAACATCGCGAGGTCTGGCGTCTTGTAAATATTGTACATTTTGTTCGCAGTCGTCGCGGTGATAGTGAAGTTTTCGTAAAAGTTTTTTACGTCGAAAGCCACGCAAGGCAGCCTCTTGGTATACGAATCGCTTTTAGATACTTTCCATATTAGCCATACCAGTTCTAGCATAGGGACTCGAGCTTCGTTCATGTATTTTGACATGTTTGTCGAGTAACGAAGCCTCAGTTTCTTTACTAAGCCTTCGTATTTATAAATTAGGTGTCGTCGACGTTTCATTTCGTTTAGAAGGCTATCTTTTTCGTGCATCATTGATGGATTTAGCTGCAGCATCAGAGCGCGTCTGTGGCACGTGCTTTGAGTCTTTTTCTCGTCTTTGAAACTGAGGATATCTTTGGCGCAGATGTTTCTCACTCGAAGCGATCCGGGTTGTGAACTGGGACTAGTTATACCCATCGCAACTAGACACATCACTATTATATCGTCCTCTTCTTTCGTCCAAGTAATCGTAGATTCCGGTAATCTCTTCCGTCCTTTCGTGACTGTTTTAATTTTCATCACTGGGTTCACGACTTTGGGCGGAGGTTTCTTCTTTGGCTTTGCTTTTTTCTTACTTTTAGCCAGTTTCGGTATTTTGACGGCGACCTTTTTCGGCTTCGGCAGAGGGGTTGGCTTAGCTTCGCGGACGTAGTACGTTCGCCAGAGTCGCGCTATCTCAAGATAGAAACAGGAGTCCAATCCGCAAGGGCCCTTCCCGTCACCGTGTCGGAGCCCGTTGTCGTGTAAATGTACCTCATTCTCTCTACGAACTGGAGCTGTCAGGGTCTTTTTCCCCCGTGGCTCGTTGAGAACTATCGTGGTATCGATACTTATGTCGTAAACGTCTCTCCAATATCTCTTAACATCTTCGAACGTTTCGAAATAGTACTTCTGCTCTAGACTTTTTATGTCACAAGCCCGGGGCCAGTGTCCGGTGGTTTTAATAATCGACGCATATCGGTTGACGTAGAAGAGGAAAGCTGTTAGTGTGCTGTTTATGTAGTCCTCAGTTTGGATATCCGGTTGGTACACAAGCTGTATAAGGCCATACATTCCCAGAGCTTTCAGATTCATTCTCAGCGAATTCCGCAAGCTTTTACACTTCATTATCCCGTGAGCTATTTCCGGAGGCGCATCTTTAAGTTTCATACTGAAATGGTGGTCTTCTATCTTCAAATGGGCTATTTCCGCCATGCCTGTGACACTCATGTTGCTGATTGCGAATTTGACTGTCATTTCGGGCAATAAGTCTGTCATCGATAAAAATCCAGGCTCTTCGTTCAGTCGGTCGGGCAATTGATCGAAATACGTCAATTTTATAATCGCTTCGTGTAGCTTTTGAATCTTCATGTATCGAGGGTTGACGAACAAGGACAGAGGTATGGAGGGGCCCTCTGTAGTTTCCTTTCTTGGTACTGTTCTTTTGGCCAACGCTCTTAAATGCAATTCTTTGTATTTCGAGCGGACTATGGGGTCTGTTATTTTGATATGAGGCGCACAGATCAGATTCATATAGTTCAGCTCGTTGCCGCGTCCCGGCCATCTGACTTTAAATAGCTTTATTTGACCAGCAGCTACTAGTTTTTTCAGGAACTCTTTCAACGCCTTCGAAACCATGGGCGGCTCATTGATTTCTTTTCCGACCAGATTGCTTAGAGTTTGGTAACCGGTGACGCAGTGCTTAGCGTTGATGATTTTGATAACACCATTGCAGAATTTCAGCTGTCGCAGTGTAAGACTTTTTTTTGAATCTATAAAGGATTCGATATTAATTTTTTCATCATTGGAGACAGTCATTTCAGTGATGTGTGTGCTCTCGTATTCTTTCATGGCGTCAGATGCCACATCGGTTGATATGTCGGGGACGATGTCTGGGACGATTATTTCAGAAGGGCCGGCTATTTCTTCCTGTTTGTGATCTAACTGGAAGGAGTTATTGCTCTTTTGGATGTAATCCAACAATTTGTTTCTCTCTTCAGCATAGTCTGTGTCTTGAACACCGGCTGCGACTGCAACATACCTGGAAATTCGAATTAGCTTTTTTTTGTGCAACTGCTTTTATGTAAGCATTACGCTCATAACAGTTCAGTGCAACACAATTTTAAACTCAAACAGTGCAATACCATGCGCGACAATGCACAGCGATTGGCAAACTGAGATAATAGATCTCTTTATGTGCTCAAGAGATGGCGTTGAAAACATTATTATTTATGGAAACATTTTTTTTTTTACGTCGTATATTGCAAATTAATTTGAACAAAACCTTAAATAGCGGACATATACTAATGCTATGTTTCTATATTAACCATATTTTCATCGGCTTTTACAGCGGATGGTACATTAGCTGAATAAATACGTAAGCGCCATCTAGTTTTATGCTGTTTTTACGGCGGTACACCTTTTTTGTATGAGATGGTCATTCACCGTATTATTTTTCTATGCTTTTACTGTTAAATTCCATCTAGTGCATATAAATTCGCCCAGGGAGATTCTTTCTTTGCCGCAAACTCCTGTAGATTTTTTGTCGCCCGAACAAAATGTCTCTCATGTATTTTGGTCATGTTTCTGAGTATTAGAACTGTTATGCACACTCACCTAGAAATTCTCTGCTTGCCCTTATCTTCAAAAAACTCTCTAACAAGTTTCTTCGTCTTAAGACTCCTGCACAACAGTCTGGTTGTATAAAACTCTATGCCCAAAGCTTGGCCCAGTTCAATTTGGCTTAAGCCCTTAAGACCTGCTTCCAGAAACAGCTCGTAAGCTTGTCTCATTAGACTGACTCCAATCTTAAATTTACATTTGACAGGTACTTCTGTAGGTTCGTCTTCGGATTGAGAAGATTCGTCGCTTTTTGTGACGATGCTAATGCATCGTCTCTTCTTTGGATTTGGTTTCTTTTTCTTGCTTGAAGGTTCGCCATCGTCATCTTGATCGAACTGAAAATTGGTTTGTTAGTTAGGGAGTTAGGGCTGACGTGCCGTGGCAAAGGCTCTCATGGACCACTTGTATCGCACACTTCATTTGTTTGTTCAAATTACAATAAATGATGCCCAAAAGAACTCGGTTAGTCTGGAGTCACGACGTCGAGTCGAGTTCGAGTCCCCGTCAACCAAAGATTTCCGTATCACAAGATATTAAATTGAAAAACCAAAACCCGACTGCGTCCTTACGTGAGCTTTATTTGTATTGGGTCCATGCAAGCAAAGCCGCGGGCAACAGCTAACAATACTTATTTTTTAATGTGCTATTAAGCCCTTTCATTTGATACCCAACTCAGCAGTGTAAAAAAAACTTTGTTTTAGTTCATGACTTTGTCCTCTAGAGGGCGCCATTTTCAATTTTATGTGACGTCACATATCCTGTAGCCAGCGGACGATGGAGACGCTTCCTCATTTACGATACCCCATTTTTCAAATGATGATAAGTATTTTAGAAGTTCTGTGGTAACATATATACTTACCGGTCAAAATCATAACCCTCCTTATTGCTTAGCGTAGTCGGGTAAAAATAAAGTCTAGTCAAGTTTAAGAAGATTACTCACAAATTCAAATATGTTGTTGTTCTTCCTAATCTTTTTCGTTTGAGGTTGAGTAAAGAATCTCATGCTCAGCAGAATGTCCGATTTTGCCGAATAATTTGGACACCCCCTCAAATATTCTATAACTTTGTGTATCTTCCCAACTTTTGGGACACTGAGCACGACAGGCTGATGAAATCTGTTGATCCTCAGGAGTAAACTTTTTATTCCACGGCCGGTTAATGTCTGTGTTATACAAATCACTTTGATAAGGCCAAGGTCTTTCAGACATTTTCTGTGGTAGAAAAGGTTTTTAGGTTCTTTTATAATGTTCATTAAGTTTGTTGTGCCTGTGGTCATTTGGCCCTGAAAAATTATACAATTTAAAAAAAAAGTCTCATTTATGTAAATCTCACATCCGAACTAATATTATAAATGCCAAAGCAACTGTTTCTCTGTCTGGGTGTTTGTCGCGGTATCACGGCTGTACGGATCGACCTGAATTTTTGGCCCTGAAAAATTATACAATTTAAAAAAAAAGTGTCATTTATGTAAGTCTCACATCCGAACTAATATTATAAATACCAAAGCAACTGTCTCTCTGTCTGGGTGTTTGTCGCGGTATCACGGCTGTACGGATCGACCTGAATTTTTGCATATATATAGCTTAAGGATCGGAGATGGACATAAGCTACTTTTTATTTTGTAGGTCCACGCGAACGAAGTTGGAGGTAACAGCTACTATGTAATAATTCTGAGCGGCGTCATTGGTAATATGTTACATAAAAAGGCCCACCTTTTAAGTTACTTATCTGGTAATGGACTTTTCACAAATGCCAGACTATCCCAGTCTGGGTTCCTTGAAAACGAAGACGTTACCAGAGAAGTTAAGTAATAAGGCCGCAGGTCAGTGTCACCCAGAATTTTAAACTTCATCAGTTCTAAACATTGCACTGCAATGCACTGAGCTCGTCACCCTGAACATTAATTCTCTTTATGTTCAGGAATTTCATTGGAAACATTGCCATTCAATGTGGAACACAGTGATGTTTGCACACTACTGCTTGGCAGTTGCATAATCGGCAAAGGTGTTGTGCTTTTCCAGGCAGACTCTGCACCAGTTTTACCGAGACAAAGAGGTCACGGTATCAATTGGGTAGTATGGATGGATGTATGGATGGATGCATGGATGGGGTACAAAATTGACTGTTCATTAATTAAATCATTGATATTAGCTGCAAGTTACTTAAAGTAATTCGTAAATCACAATGCACTGTAGTAGCACTTTGTAGATTAGTTAACATCTACCAAATTAGTATCCTGATGCGATCGGCAACATTTCTCTATATAAATACAGCCTATATTTATATGATGTTGTCGATTGCGGTCCGGATCAAATCATGACGTGGGCGGATTTGGCCCACGGGCCGCCCGCGACATATTTATGAGTAAAACACAGTGCTCTGTACTAGCGCTTTGCGGATTCGTTATAATCTACCGAATTTGTTTCTTGATGCGATTGGCAACATCCCTTTATATAAATATATCCCGTATTTATGTGATGTTGCCAATTGCAGGCCGGATCAAATCAGGTTGCGGGCAGATTTGGCCCAAGGGCCACCATTTCCTCAACCCTTAATAGAAACCAGTTTTATCTAAGTATAATGAAATGTACACACTTACATTGTCTCTGCTCTTCCCAATCAACTCTAATAGACAATATTGAACAGGCATCAGAGTATGCAAGTAAGTCATGGGTACATGACTTGCCAGCGCCTGCCACCGTTTCTCTATAGATGCCACTAGCACTAACATGTTGCCATATCCAGACTCGAATTTTTCATATGACGAATTTAGAAGTTGGTGCGAAGGTATGATGCTTCTCACACTGAAGTATTTGCTGGACCCATATTCGTTGGGGACAGGGCAATATTCATACGGACCATCAAGGTAATCAGTCTGAAACATAAGTGCAATAGGTTTAATGATCTTGTGAAATAAGTAGTAGTTGTGCGAATAGTAGAGCGAGCCCAACTTTTTGCACAATCTCAAGTTCTTCTCACGACCGTATCTTGACAACTATTTGTCCGATTTTGTTAATACTCGAAATTCTGGGTTGTTCCGTCTTCATCCCATCTTGTTAAGAATTTAATACCAAATGTTTCTGCCAAATATCATAAACGGCTGGTAAATGGCGTCGCAGCAAACTTCCCCCCTTTTTGCGAAATACCCATGCAATCAAAAATCACCGATGACAAAAAAAAAACTATTAAATTGTAGAACCTGTATACCAAATTTCTTTATGTTTAGTTACAAAATACGACTTGTACGTGAATACCAACATATGGACAGATGAATACAAATTTTGCATGTATGTTGATGCAGAGACTTGGTTTGCTTCACTAACTTAGTCAATAAAGCTATTTACTAAAATATTAGCATATATAGCTATAATAATACTATAGCGTTTTAATAAACTAATCATCGGTCGGATTGTATGTAATACCTTCAATCTAGTAAAATGTAAAATGAATGGACGGGCCCTAGTACGAGAATTTTTGAGACTTTAAAGTGAGTGCCGGCACTCATCTTGATTCAGTTGCTCTCAGTCTGTGAAAAGTGAGACTTCTGTTTGTCATACCTACAATGCAAATATCTGCAAAAATATGACTTGATATTTATATTATGATATAATATCGCTATCTCTTTTTGTGACAAATAATAAATTATAATAAATAAATATCTGGGACATTTTTGCACACATGGTCATCTGACCCCAAACTAAGCAAAGCTTGTCATATGGCTGCCAGAGACTGATATATGTACATCGATATTTTTAAATACATACTTATATAGATATTAACACCCAGACATAGAACAAACACAAATATTCATCACATGAATGTTTGTCCTAGATGGGAATCGAACCCACGCCCCTAAACACAGAAGGTAGGTTCACTACCAACTGAGCCACCGGGGCAGACGCAAAAAGACGCAAAAAAGGCCGCTGTGCGGCCTAGTTGCGGAAACAAGCCCGCTCACCAAGTACCAAGCCAACGGGGCAATGCACTATACATACTTTTAATTACGTATTAAATTTATTGAAGCCTAAGTTCGATTGTTTTGACTGTTTATTTTTAAGGAACTTGTGTGGTTAGGGCCTGTCCGTTCATTTTACTAGAGTCGAAGTGTAATACCATAACTATTGGGTGGGTACTGCAACATTACACCTAAGCCTTTTTACCCCTTACCCTTTCCTGTTGCTCTGCTAATGCTCTGCAGCATGAGACCCAGACCTGATGACAATAGCTATCATCGCTACAAATACTTTAATCGAGAAAAGGCAGACAACTTTTGCATTTATTATTATTCTTGTGGTGCATGTGTGCGTTCAATTGCATTGACATCATGGCTGTGCTGCCAAGATCTAATGAACTACATAAACACTATCCAAAGGTAGATAAATTGGAAATAATTCTTAAAATACTCACAGGATCCTGTAGATCGCCAGTATCTGGGTCCACTAATGTAAACCTATCTCGTAGCTCGAAATGAGGGAGTGGTTCAGGCAGTTGATACACAGAAATCTCTTTTGATTCCACTATACTATACCAGAATCGAACCTTCATTTTCTCCGTAACTGGAGTAGAAATGCGAAGCCCAACTCTTCTCCATAGCAAATCAAGAGTAATGCCTTCCAAGCCTTCTAGAGCAATTTCATCAATAATGATGTGTTTGTAATTCAGGAAAAAGTGCCCAAGCACGTTGGTTTCACTCTTTGGGTCACTCATATTCACCAGATTTTAAGGAAACCACATTTTTTCTTATTCTAAAGTGATAAAAACAAGTAAACTCGAGCACATAGCACCCTAACACCCTAACTCGAGATAAAATACCAACACAATAGAAAACACATGTTTTTCCGAAGTGTGACCAGATTAAATTATATAAAAATACCAAGGCACATCAAAAAAAAAAACTGAAATATACCGACCTACACAAGGCAAATATACCAATAAAAATACTATTTTCTTAACATGTTTCATTTAATAATAATCATCAACAATCAAAATAAATGTTAGAGTTGTACTTTAACATTTTTTATGAATAATTAAAATTCACACAACTTCGTTCATATTTAACACCCTGCTTTGTTTTTAATACTTCCGATACATTTTAGTTCACAGATCTATTTATTTGGTCCGTTTTTGTTATATTTATCTGTAAAAATATGCGCTCACATGCAGCATAGATACCGTTATACATAAATACGATATACTGAAACTAGATATATTTTTGTATTTTAACATGCCATTACTGCTACGAATTATTCAAAGATTGTAGCAAATTACTTACTTCGCGATCAAGTTTTAGGGGAATTCCCTGAACATCAATGTTCGCGACGCTCGCAAGAATGATTTTTAACGCCGTTACCAAAACTTCATATCCAAAATATAACCATAAATAATGACTTCTGGCAATATATCTAAAAATGCTGATGTTCGCTAAAATTCTGGTCACACTTTTTTCACGGGAGCATGGCTGAACTCAGAACCGAACCTTACAAAATTATTGTCTGTGGAAATGAAAAATATAAGTACTACTTGTGTAAAATTACTTATATTACCTTTCGTTTTTCTTGAAAAATCTTCACAAAATCCTTTGATACTAAACGAATTGCACCCCTTCCTTATATTGTAGGGTAAATATTAAAAAACAAACGGAAGGAAAATAAAATTATGGTTTTTTGCATAGTATATGCGTAAGAGTGGCTATTCATGACCAGCGGGCTTATCCTCTACCTTTGAAACGTTCGTGATTCTGATTGCGAGGGCATGCCATCCCGCTCGTACCAACTTAGTCGCACTATGCGCGGTCCCACTCGCGTATTATCACTATCGTTTACAGAGTTATGGGATAAGCCCGCTGACCTGACATCATATGAAAGGGACAGCTAGACTTGAATTTCACGGGAGCAAAAGAAATAACAACTTACTCTCGAGGGCTTCGCTTCGTAAAATGGTTGCAAAAACTTATAATTATCGGGTAATTTTCTTCCGGGATAAAAAGTAGCCTATGTGTATGTATCCAGGGTATTAGCAACCTCCATAGCAAACATTCAAATCCGTTGAGCCGTCACAGAGTTGACCGGGAACCATGGACGTAGTACCTACCCATACTACTAGTACGTACTACGTCCATGACGGGAAGATACACACTTAGGTACATACTTACACGCTTACACAAACTTTCGCATTTATAATATTAGTGTGATGTGAGTACTTAGGCGAAGTAATTTTTTTCTTTTCTTTTTTCTTCCCTTGAAGATTTTGGCGTTGCACGTCTTCTGCATTTGCCAGTGACAATTACTGTATGTAGACAATATTTTCAAGTTTTAGTAAACATTGTCGCATTATCGCGGCTAAACGGCTGAATTGATTAAATTTCAACAATAATCGAAAATCGGTAGCAAAATGGGCAGCCTTATCGCCTAAAGCTATTTCTTCCAGACAACCTTGGGATGGACACGTACTTTGAATCCCTCACTTCGCTCAGAGTTCTACGTTAGCATCCCTCACTACGTTCGGAATTCTATTCTAAAATCCTCTTGTCTCTTGTCATTCAATCTACTATTGTTTCCGAAATTTTCTATATGTTCTTTTCTCTGTGTTAGTTTTCATTCTCTTGCTATTTTATTTTGCCGGGAACGTGAAGAAGTCATGTCACGTATTATTTTTGAAAACTTGTTTTATTTTGATCGATAATGTGTAAAATCGGTAGAAATCCAACGTCGAAAGTCGAAGAACGTGAATATGTGTTGGTGAATAGCATGGATCTTGTATCACACTGGATAGAGTGATTGCTTTGGCAGCGTGTCCACTTTCTGTTGGCGCGCTTAGTGACTAGGGAAGTGAAAACTAGTGCAGAATCTATCGATAAAAATGTACACAGTGTACAAAACTAAGAATTTGTAAATTAAGAACACAATGTTTGCAAAAATATGTACTTTATTGAACATCGAAACTAGTAATTGCCGTGTAAATAGTACGAATATATATAGTAACTATGAAAGTTAATAAGTATCTACACCGTCTCCTAGTTTCTTTTATTCTTCCTAGTTTTTTAATTGACAGCCCAGTCATAAAACTAGATTTTTCAAAATGTTTTCAACAAAGTCGAGAGTATTTAGGTGGCTCCCAGTTTTCGCGCCTCACAGCCTTTATCCACTGATTTCTGATTTCCGGACATTTTGGAAACCTATAACAAAATGTTTTATTTTAATTAATTGTTTAACCATGACACAACATTGGAACAAATTATCATACATTTCAAGCCGCGAAAGCTTCAAAAAGATTAAAATTAATTATCGATAGAATACGTATCAAGCCGATTAAACGCGGATAGGAATTAACGGTTCATGTTTCACTTAATGTAGTATATGTAGGATATTACAAGAATATTATTAGATAAATATCGACCAAATATCGACAAAGTTTGAAACGTGCAGTGGTACTACACTAGCAGAAACACGTAAAACAATGCATTTATTTATCATAAATTAATGCTTAAATTCATTACTAAATAACACTGCGTGATAGTATTATGACTTCAAACATGTATATTCTTTAACTGAAACGAATATTTAGCTTTGATTCTGGTTATTTTAGGTAAAAAAACGCTACAAAAGACTTACGTGTGAAATGGTAATTCTGGATATTTTACTCCCCCTTTCGTTGTTCTCGATGCACAATACACAGCACAACACGTCATAATGCCACTATGTATAACAATATTAAGTATTCACAGCGATATTTTGATCCAATTTGCTTTTTTAGTAAGACGGGTCGCAATGTTGTGACCGACTAGTCGGTCAAATGGACACCAGTGCGAGGTTGCCAATCTTACAATAGCTCTCTCGCTTACTCTATGCGACGACCCGTGAAATAAAAAGAGAAACATAACAATGTGAACGTCGGAGCGGCAACGTCTCATGGGTCTGTCCAGTATGATGCTTCGTCTAAGGTGCGGTGCCATTTGCACTGTCAGCGTGCAAACAGTCGGTTTAAGGCCTCGCTACATGGCCTGACCTGACATCTTTTGAAAGAGATGGCTATATGTGTCTGGGGGAGCGAAAGGGAGAAGCTATAACCTTAATCAAGGATCTTGTATCACGCTTCGTCTAAGGTGAATAGTATACCAAATGTCATGGATTTAGCAGTTTCGTCCAAGTTGCAGACAAATGGTTTGTGTTTTTTAAAAACCTCACTAAAGTTTAGTGAGGAATACACAATTTTTCCACATGCCAAAGTACCTAAGTATTTATTTTTACTGTTTCGCGCCTTGTTAATATATATTTTTTTAATTGTCTAAATTTTATATTGTTGATTTTCTGTTTTTTATATAAAATGTTTTTAGTAGGTTATTTGAATGTAGAGTAAGTTACGTTATGGTGGAAATTATAATGTAAAATTGCTTATTTTTGTAAATAAAGAATTGAATTGAATTGAGACGTTTCGTATTGTTTCCAAAACTTCATAGACACCACTAGTAGTCTCCATCACTTTACTGGGGCAATATTTGGACTTGACCGTGACATAATTTGCTTCACTGATATCATGACTGAGACTTGTTGTTGACTTCACTTGAAATATTACAAAACTGAACACTGGCTAAATATACCATGGGACACAAAAAAGGACCTGAATTTATTGGCGGGTAGCGGACATCTTCAAACAAGTGCTGTTGATAGTTTTGTTTTATTTCCAATTCTAAAATGAATTAGAATTAGACGGTTCATTTATGCTTTCATTTTCGATGCTTCATTCGTATAACGTGTAAACAGAAGAATGAATTTACTGTTCATCATTCACTAAAGGAGAATCGATTCACTTTGGATGAACTATCGACTCACTATAAGTGAGTTGTCGGTTGCGATGGCAGCCCGAATCGAAATGTAGATAATACTCATCATCATCATCTCAGCCATATCGTCCACTGCTGGACAGAGGCCTCCCCCCTTGATTTCATGGAAATCATGGAAATCAAGATAATACTATGAAATACTAATTAATTCATTTTTATATCATGTCTAATCCAATAAGTTCGATAGTTTAGTGTGATAGTAAGTAGTTAGAGTTTTTAGATGTTTTTTAAGTTTATAATTTTTATGTTTTTACATCAGATAAGTAGGAACCTAGGTTTATGAAATTACATTAAGGTGCAACGTTTCGCTCGCCGCGCGAAATTCATATTTTCTTGCATTTTTTGTCAATTACAGCTTAATTACTCATCGTGGATTTTTTAAAACCAATTTTGCGCCAATAAATAAGTTGTTTCAAGAAATTACGGGTAAAATGATTACCTAGATGACATTGGTTAAGCTACAAATCTCAATAAGCTGATTTTCATCTTGGCTTTTGGTTTAGTGAGAAATGTACTTATGCTAGCTTTCAACTTGACTTTTTGGTTGGTGTGATTTCTTGAAACAATCTATTTATTATCGCAAAATAAGTTTTCATGAACCTACGATGAGTAATTAAGCTGTAATTGACAAAAAAATACAAAAAAATAAACACTAAAAAACGTTGAACCTTAACAGGTACGAAGCTCATTTTTGTCATGTTTCTTCCACAACCTTCAAAATGATACTAATTAATCAAGTTTCAATATTTTTATTTACTAAAGGAAAGGAATACATTTTATCCTTTGCTAAAATATTTTGCATAATATTAATATTTCAATGAGAAAATGACCATAACATTCCAAACAATGATAAGTAAAATACAAAAGTCGGCCTGATGGTAGGGCATTAACTATTTCATATTTTGCAAACCAAAGTTCTATTTGTTTCTAGATACCTATAAATAAAATTGCACACTAAGTATAAAATAATTATCAGAGCAGCGAATACGGTGTAACAGTTCTATCACTGCATTGCGTTTTGCATTTATAAAACTCCTACTTAATCCTATGCTTAACGAAATTAAACTTAGGCTGCGGTTTAAAAATAAACTATGTTTCGATTCCGATAACGAAAGCTAAACATATTTCAAATTTAAAACACTAATTCACTTTGTTGTGTGTCTAAGCAAAACAACAGGTTACAGTCTTTAAAACTTAGTTTCATTAAGGGTGTCTACACATGGCCTGACCTGACATCTTGTGATAGGGACAGCTAGATTTGAATTTCACGGGAGCAAAAGAAACAAACTATTAAGGTTATAGCTTCTCCCTTTCGCTTCCCCAGAAACTTATATATAGCCATCTTTTTCAAACGCTGTCAGGTCAGGCCATGTAGCGAGGCCTTAACGTTCATACAAAAGAAAAAGCCGAGTCTATTATTATCTATTTTTATATGAAGTAGGCTTACAATGAAATGAAATGTCTATTATAGATAGTTAGATTTGTAGGTCTAGGCGTCTAGGTATAGATTTAAAAGATTATTTCAACATGATCAAACATTAATGGCAGTAGCTAGTCCAAACTAGAGGCACTATGTTAGAAAGTCACTATTTCGAAAAAAGAGTTTTTATTTTTATTTTATTTGTAACGGGACGCTTGCTTCTTGTTTATTGTCCACTGTGTGTGTTTACAGATATTACCAAGTTAAGCTGAGCGTGGACTGCACCGCAAACTGCGCGTTCAGCTACTACAGGGTACGTACTCTAGTAGCTGATTATTACAGGGTACGTACTGTAGTAGCTGTAGTAGTCTTGTTGCGATAGTTCGTTAGGTTCAGACGCCGACGCTAAACGACCGCAAATCGTATCGCCACGCCAAAAGGTGCACAGTCGCGCAGCTTCGGCGGCTAGGCTGAACTTTATGTAGTTCAATGATACAGCGCGATCAACATTATCCAGAATTGAGTAGTCTCTTACTAAAAGACTTCATCTTGTTTTTCCAGCAAAACTGACAGTCACCTCTTGATAATTTTTTATTTTCTTCCTTTTGGTTAGTTGGTTGCACTGCAAGTCCCACGTTGGGCGCCAAAGTTGTCAAAAAATAATGTTGGTTCTCAAACCTCCGGTCTGGAGAGCTTTTCACTACGGGTGCAACATGTAAATTATTTAGGCACTTCACATAGTTACATTACGGTCTAGTTTGCTTCACTTCATTTTAAAAGAAAAGCTTTTCGTATATGGAACAATGAAAGGTGATTTAGGAAAAGAAATTATGAAGACCGTTTTAAAAAAAGTTATAAGTTTGAAACATTTTCATAAGAAATAATATACTGTTTCCATGTAAGTAGTTTGAAACGTATTTACATGCTAATGTAGGTATGTAACACCAAAGAGCTTCTGAAATGATGTGCTTAACGCATAAAGCATACCTAAGGGAAGCAAATCCAAACTCTAGCTACTTATGTTAAGGAAAGAGAATGGTTAGGAAGAACAACCAAAGTGGTATTTGACGCATAATTTTGACTCGCCAAAACATGAAAAGTTTATCTTGGTAGTTTTGTTTTGTTATCCTTCTATTTCACTGATTTAAACTTTACTAAAGTATTGTAGACGTCAATCAATCAATCAATATTTATTTTCAAATACCAATTACATCGCAGTTTATAATGCATGTCTTTCGGGAGTTCTGTTGGATATTGGTGTATGAGTATTGTATTTATTATGTGATAATATCACGAAATGGTAAGTGTTCATTTAATAAATTAATTCATTTTGTGTAATTAATCATCATTTAATTTGTTTAATGTATTTTTTGACAAGAATGGACTATTATAATTATTATATTAATACATTTTAAGTTAGTAAAAAATTGCTAAATAATAAATATTATAAACCCGTATTGATTGAAATGTAAATGTTAATGTCGTGTGTATTGTAGTATTCAATTATTATTATTAAATTAATTGAGTGAAGTATAAATTACATTTATACTTTAGTAAAGTATTATAGATGTCAGTGTCCTAGTTTCACAAAATCAAGAACAATGCCGTTTTATCTCGAACTCAATCTTATTTATTAATTGCGCCCTGCGACTTCACCCGCTATTCTACAGAAACCGAATATTTTCCGGAATAAAAAGCCTATGTGTTAATCCGTGATGTAAGCTACCTCTATACTAAATTTCATTCAAATCCGTTTATTCGTTACAAAGTTGAACGGGAACAAACATACTTACACACAAACTTTCGTATTTAGTATGATTAATTTTGTTTTAACAATAGGTCCTTGATTATAAAAATGGGCATGTTTTTTATGCTCTGGCGAGTCAGTTGCATGAAAATTACGCGTTAAATCACATTAAACAAAGTTTTTTGTAAGTTAAGACCCTAGACATCACATCACAAACATCTCACTAATATTATAAATGCGAAAGTTTGTGTGTAATTATGTAAGTATGTAAGTGTGTTTGTTCCCGTTCAACTCTGTAACGGTTACACGCATTTGAATGAAATTTGGTATGGAGGTAAGCTAACATCCTGGATGAACACATCTTATTCCGGAAAAAATATTCGGTAGCTGTAGAAAACCGCGGGGCGCAGTAAGTGATACCTAGATAACTAAATGCAATAGTAACTGTAACTCTGTCTCTGTTGTCTGTATATTTGTTGCTTTAAACAAAGAAACGGTAATCTAATTTTGTTGGAATTACCTATAGGTTGATTTTTATAAAAAAAAAAAAACTGGAATATCGGGCTTAAACCCGGGCGTAACCTAATAAGGGTAGTTATGGTTACGAAAACAGGAAAATAAAAAGGTAATCGCGGGCAACAGGTTCTAGGTTCAGGTTCAATCGGTTGCAAAATTAAATGACAGATTGTGAAGTGTGGCGCTCTGGAGCTTTTCTTGAAGTTTTTGTGGCCGATGATGACGACGATAACAGATCAGAAGCACTTCGAATGCCATATTAAAATAGGTCGTAGTTATGTGATGGATAGTCTGAGTTAACGTGACGTAAATGCGCTATAATCTTAACATTAACTTTTATAATAAAGTCTCGGATTCAAAATTATATTGAATCCTACCCTCTGTTACTGTTACCTATAACTCTTTATTTTAATAAAAGTCTTCAATTTCTAACACTAAGGCTTCGAGTTCCAAACGAAATTAAGCGGTATCTATATCATATACTACGGTATCATACGATCTATATAATTCTCAATATTATATTAATAGGTAAATCAATATACAGTCTGTTCGATTCACTAAGACGCGACCTACCCTTTCGTCTGACTTCTGACCGGTTGCTACATTCTACTCGTAAAGGCCTCGCTACATGGCCTGCCCTGACACCGTGTGAAAGGGACATCTAGATTTGAATTAAACGGGAGCAAAAGAAACAAACTATTAAGGTTATAGATTCTCCCTTTCGCTCCCCCAGAAACATATATAGCCATCTCTATCACACAATGTCAGGTCAGGCCATGTGTAGACACCCTTAGGCACAGACTGAAATATGCCAACAACGCCAACGATACCAACAACAGTAAATGAGAACAAATACTGCACATATTATATATTTTCTTCTTCGTGCCGCCGTGTTGCTGTTAGCGCTGTTGGCCTATTTGTGATCGCAACCTCAAATCATGGATCAAATCAGTAAAGATATATCTCACACACGAGCAGAACAAGAAGTAAACGATACGAAAAAGAGTATTAATATATTATGATTTATGTACGCCTGTCCAGAAGTTATGCGACATGGATTCATAAGTCATTTAGACATGAGTTTCACGGCTGAAAAAAAACAAACCATGAGTTTATTAGTTTGTTTCGTTTACTCCCATGAAATTTAGCTATTCCTTTCGCATTATATACGATCAGGCGTCAGATCATCCCACCATGTAGAGGCCAAGAAGCGTCTTTGTGGATGGAACTACATATCTATTAAGTATTTTTATGCTTACAAGATTTTCTAGAAATGTTTACGATTACAATCTTCGAGTATAAAAAGGTGGTTCAGTAACGTAGAATGGGTATTGTACATTTTTCTTCAAAACCTTTTTGTCGTACAAAACAATTCTTAACAATGCGTCCTTCAAAAATTTTTGCGCGCTTATTCTCTAATCCTTATTTAATTACCTGACGAAAACTAATTTACATTACCGAACGCTATGTACAAGAACTAGCCTCTTACGTATGTAGATTTATACCTACGTGTAACTTTATCAACCTTCCACAGTTCATGAAAATGATAACTTTCTGTTTATAAGTAATTTTATCAACGGGAACTAACGGATCTTACGTATAATTATTTCTGGGCATGATGAAATTGGCATGCTTTGTACTATAATACTTAAAAATTCAATAAAGTACAGACATGATAATAATAAGTAATTTGGTAGGTATACGTACATAGACCTTGTTATCATTTTCAGGCTCTGTAAATAATTCCAAAGAAATTGGCCGTTTAAAAGCAATCTAATTGAACGCACGGTTAGTTACTAAAAAAATAAAAGTCAATCTGTGCGTTACTTTGTTAAATATAAAATAAGTATAAAAATGGCAGTTACATTCATAAAAAAAACAACAAGATTAAGTATTTGTTAATATTAGCATCCTCTAATCACTATTAATAAATAATTTACATACAAAATCATGGCATCTTTGGTATGATATAAGATAATAAGTAGAAGAAAGTAAATATGAGTATTGGTAAAGGCAGTTTTGAGAATGCCCCTTAAATTATTTTGTATAAAAATTTATTCCTTAGAACTCTAACTGGTCTCGAAATTGACATGGTTAGAGTTATAAGGGGCCTAGTAGTCGTAACCCTCAATGCTTTGTCTACTGTAATCGCTACTCTAATGGCTTCCTAAACGTCCGCACTAACATCAGTCCAAGTAAGTAACCAAAAACTGTAATGTTACAAATTACAATTCTGCCACACTAACTTAGGCACTAGATCATTACAAATAGAATTGACATTTTCTTTACACACATTCAATTGTCAACAATGAGCGATGATGAATTTGAACACTATTCGACGGGAGTGAAAGAAATTGCATGATATTTTACAAAATAAGTAAAAAGCCTGTTTTATCTACCCAATCGCGCACAGTACAGTTACAGTTTATAGAAAAAGAATTTTACAACGTTTGGCCCACTTTTCTGATTTTAGAAACGACAGTAGACAAAAGGTGATTAGTGTCGTAGAATGTATGTACACAATGATCACAGTTACAGGTTGTAACTTTACAATAGCGCACCAATATTCTAAATTGGCATCGTGGCATCACTTTGCCTATTACACTATACTATCTATGTTTACAATAATAGCTAATTCTGTAACATTCTTGAATAATTTATCAAAACGATCTCCTAATAATCTAAATACATCCATAAGAAGCACTTTAATGAATGAATAAGTATCAGAACTTTACATATCGTTTTATACATGGTAAATATAATATATATTTTTAAACCATTTTGTGTCTTAGTATGTCATTGGTTTCAACTATAATGTTTAAATCTAATAATAGCTCGGCAACACCAGACAACTTAATTTTTAATTTATAAGTACTTAATTGAAATGTATCACTCAAATGCAAGAACTTTATGTGAGTTACATGTTGCAAATGATGTCGTCGAGTTATAATTAAGTAACGCTAGAATTTTAGAATAAGAGAACCCTTACTTTAATTTATGACTACGAATAGTAGGTATGTAAAAAAGCGATTTGTGGAAACCACAGACAATTATAAGTCTGTGGTGGAAACATTACAACTTCCTCCTTGTGAGACACCCATGAAGGTACTCTGGCAAAGGTGCAATGCTATCCACTTTTCACAATAACTAGTCATCAACATGTTACCAACAAACTTATATTCTTCCCTATATTATGTAAACTATGTATAATCTAAACAATCTACAATTTGTTACAATCTTACATTACTTCAATCGTAATATTGTTCCGTCTTTTAAAAAAAATACTTTCATTTTTGTGTCGCATATCCAATCGGAGCCGATCTGTATCACCAGTACGTATATTTATTTCATGGAAGAAACTGTTTTAGTCGTGTACTTAGTGACATTACAATTCACATTAAACATCAATATCAGAGTCAACATCAACGGCGCTGAACGCACACTAGTTACAATCTATAGGCAACCTTCTTGTACGTTGTCGTTCACCAATAACAATTCACGAGAGGTTCGTTCAACAATTCAAAAATTGGAATGTCATTCGCGATCGCAAAGTCTTTTCTCTAGAAGGTTCAATGTCACAGGTTGGGTGACTGAAATTACGGGGCGGCACGCTAGTTGCGGTAGATGTATGCGCAGGGTTGCGGCGCAGGTGGCGGCGGGGTGGGGGGTCGCTCGCCCGATGGGGACGGCGACGACGAAGGGGGCGAAGGCGACGAGGAGGACCCGCCGCACGCTGACCCGGAGCCCGAGCCACTGCTGCGCTGCGACACTACAATGAACAGAGAGACAATATAATTTCTACAGTATTCGAAAAAAAACATGTCATACTGTAACATATAAAAACGTAAAATAGATAATTACAATTCTTCAGTCCCTTAGTCGTAGTTAATTTAATTTGATCAAATAAGAGTGTAGTAAGTAAAGTTTAAATTTAATATTCACTTACCCAACGTGTGGTGATGATGCGTATTATGTTTATGATGGTGCATCTGGTCGCGCGAGTCCGCCCCGTTTGTTTCTCAGAGGTACACTTTCTTCACTGAGCGCGTGGTCGAGAAACCGTTGTCGTTGCCGCGCCGGTACCCATCGCCCTGTGGTCCGAATATCCCTGCGTTAACTGACATGCGCAAGAATGCAGGCGTGAGGTTAATGGATTCAATGAGTGCGTATTGGCAAGTAGAAATATAAGTCACTCTCACTTTAACGATGCAATTTAAGCTTTCGTGAATACTTTTAATAGTTTTTACGGCAAAAATATTTTTATCATGATTGCAATAAATAGGAACATATTATGTTATTTTTACTCCAAATAAAAATACTTTTTTTTTATTACTAATCTATTGAAATTGTGTATGGATGATATAGTCATTAATCGGTGCAAATAAGTATTAAAACTTTTTATGAAAGTGACTTTATTTCAAATTGCTAATGACAAAGGCAATGGTTTAATGTTTAGAATAAAATGTTAGTTTATGAGAAAATTAATATTTGACCATTATGGTCAAAAAACTGGTGGAGTTAATATGAGATGCGGTGGCCAATGAAATGTAAGATGTTGTGGAGACAAGCTGGATGTAATAGTTGCAAATTTAAATAAACTTACTTTATATGCCTCACTTAACTAAAGAGAAAAATATAATTAAGGATTTGATTGAATAAGTAATTAGAACCATAGTAATTATTAAGTAAGTAAGAGGACATTATTTATGCCCATAAATATTGACATTTAGTGCTCCTAATGACATTTAAAGAAGAGTGTTCACAAATTGCTGCAAAAAAAACTTAACAACTAAACATGAACTGTCTCAAAATTGTGACGTACTTGAAATTATAGTAAGCTTTACTAAATCCATTATTAGAAAGAGTGTTTATGTCATTTTATGTGGAAATATAGTTATGCTAACTCGATATTGGTGAACTGTTTTTGATTTATCATTTTAATACAAACGTTTTTTTTAAAATCACATTAATGAGACTAAAAATCAATGTTATTAATTTTCGATCACAGCTTAACACTTAAATATGTATATCGATAACAACAAATATTATGTCTATCACTAAGGTAACCGCGCTAACACACTTGGAAATCATAGGAAAATATATTCCTCTCTGATTTGTTAGACGGCGGTCCGCGCGTACCAAGTTTGCAGGTTTGTTAGCACTATAAGTAGTAAGCGTTAATTTATTTGGCAGTAAAAAGTAATTAAAAGAGATTTAATTTTAAGCTGTAATCGACAAAAGCCATGCGAGAAGAAAGTAAAGACGAACAACTGACATTGACCTGATGCGAGCGTAGAGTTCCGAAGTTGTCCCGACGGTATGCGTCTGGCTGAAACTGGAACAGAGTCTCGTGGTGAGGGTGGTAGGGGGGATGCTTGCGGAGCGTGGCCCTGGGGGACGCGGGTTTGGGCTGGGGAGCCAGAACTGGCTCGGCGTATGTGACTTCTTCAACTTGCTGGAGAAGCTTTGGCTCTGCTTGGATTCTGTGAAACAGATTTAAACCATCAACATTGCCAAAATCAACAGAAAATGATGTGCAATCAAGAGGTAGTATATGAACAGTTTCATTTACGAGCTGGTTTTTGATTAGGTAAGGTACGAATTTAAATATTGTAGCTAAAATGAAACTGTCAATATGATGACAATGATATAGTACAGTGGTTCCCAAAGTCTTTCCCAGGAATCGTGGCTCACTTAAAGAAAGAGAATCTACCAATGATGGTACCGTACTTGAAAAAATGTTGCATGACAAATCGTTTCGTTATATGCAACCATTTCAAAAGACTTAAGTTACTGCCTGGATAACATAATTTATTTTTCAGGGCATTATGTAGGTAATTTTTGCTCGCGACCAATGCTTTCACTTTTGGGAAACGCTGATATTATGTGATGGAGGTTAGTAATGAGATGGATCAGAATATTATGGTAGGTATCTACTAGAACCATTTGTCAGCTAGCTCTATGAATTGTAAAAATACAAGATTTTAAGTGTTCGGATTTAAGATCGTGACAGAATGGCGATGATAAAGTCTCAGTTATACAAACCTATTAATATTCTGTCTTTGCTCAAAATACTCGTACTCTGTATCGGGGTAGGGCATGTTATCGTCCTCGTCTTTCTTGCAGCGGCGGCCACATATATAGCCAGCTGCAAACCCGGCCGCTAGTGCGGCCAGAGCGCCAGCTGCTACCGCCAGCGCTAGAGTTTCCACTGAGTATGCCGCTGGAGGAGGATCTGCTTGAAGGACTTCTGGACCTGGACGAGATACGATTTTTTTAAGAAACTGAACTCTAAAAAAACTGTGTTCTTTTATGTTTTCTTCACGTGGGCTTTTTGTAATTATTGGCTTCGTACGATCAGCACCTTCAAGTACTTATTCATCTTTAATTTTTATCTAAAAGTAAGTTTGTCTAATAAGGCCGGCCTTTAGTGGTTAGGGTCTGATTTTTTAAGCTACCCAAAGTCAACGCCTCTCTAAACGATTGTTGTTCCATGACAAACAAACAAATACTTTTTTGTAGTAGCTTTAAATGATATCCAGCTATATTAGGGTTCAGCCAGTATTGCACCTACTAAAACACCCTCCATGGCCTGCCTCTGTGGCTGCCGAAGGGCCCCGGTAAACCTATAGCACGCTGCCTGTGGAAACAGTCCCGGGAAGTGATGGGAGCATTTACATACTAGTATAATGCCATCCGGAATTTGGTAGAACACAAATATAAATGGCACTCGCGGTTACTCTTCAGCTTCTGAAGAAATCTCACCAACTTCAAAATTCAACGGGCTCCTTAATGTAACATTACGCTAGTACCTTCATTATTACCGTTCCCTCCTTTCCCGTCCTTATCCTGCACGATGTTTATGACTTCTCCCTTATTTTCTCCTCTTGCATCATCGTACAAGCCTGAGCTGAGACCACCGACAGCTCCCGCGTCTTTACCTATTAGAACAATCATACAACAATAAGTATCCATCTTTACAAAGATAAGGGGCAAACTGATAGTAAACATTAGACCCAGCTTAAAAAGTAAAGGAAGTAACTTTTCTTTTCAGGTAGATAATCAATCATTTTATTGGTACCGATTATTACAGGCCTTGATTTGCTTGTATTGCACCTTAGCAAACAGGAACTACGGTAAAACTGAGCGCGAACTTTACCATTGTTTTTATATATTAATTGTAAGCTGATTATTTGGATCCCTTTGTCAAAGCTTGTTCTGGTAACACTTATTTTTTTTTTTTTTTTTTTTACTCGGCGTTGAGACGAGGAAGTCGCTCACATGATGTCAAGCGTCACGCTTGCCCATAACATTGAACGGAACAACTGAACTTCAACAGTTCAAAACTATGCGCGGCAATGCACTGCGCTCGTCACCCTGAGATGTTAGATGTTAAATCTCTGTATACCCAGTGATTACGCTGGAAACATTGCCCTTCACCCCGGAACACAGTAATGCTTGCACACAACTGCTTTGCGGTTGAATAACTGGCAAAGGTGTGGCTTCCCCAGGCGGACTCTGCAAGAGAGCCCTACCACTACAAATGTGTTGGTAGTCATTGACTCTTTACAAAATTAGTTTTTGCTAGATCAGCAAAAATATGTAATTCAACGGAATTCGTTAAACTATAAAAAGAAATCATCAAGCTGTTCGAAAATCCTAAATGTCATACAGGACCAAAACTTCCAGAAACCGCTATTGTAAGCAGTTTATAGAAGAAGCTCAATTATAACGTGTTTTAAACGCGATAGCAATCCGTCGTTCACAATTTAACGTGAGTATTCCCGTTTTATTAGAACAAAATGTGTCAAAAGCACGTCAGTTTTCATAGTAAAGTTTTTTAATAGTTGAAAGAATGAGAGATCATTGTAAAAAACCCATTGTTTCGGTAATATAAATGGTGGAATTAAGATCTGCGTGGTTTAATTTATTGCCATACTAACGTTACGATTACAGACTATTGTTTATTGTGCTATAGTGTAGCCACAGATGAATAGAACTAGATACCTAGTCTAGGACGAGCCTAGCGCGCAACACAAGTTTTATAAGACTTATATAAGGCGCCGCCCCAAACACTGAACCTCAGTTCCGACCAAGTGCCAGAGCTGTGCGTGCGTGCGTGCGGCTTACAAAATAAGACGGTTGTTTTATTTTCCTGACAACCAACAGTAAACAAAAATGACTATCTGTGCAGTGAAATTGTGTGGAAAGTCATCCGCGAATTCAAACTACAAAAAGACGAAATAACTTTTCATCGGTAAGTAAAATAATTCAGTTTTACAAGACATAGCAGAGCTCAGCGTATAATGGACACGTCGTCACTTATCCCTTTTCCTCATTGCGGATATCCCATGCAGTTGTCCCTTTCTGGCGAACGCACGTATAAAGTAGTGTTGTGACTCATTAAACAAAACGCAGACTTGCATTTTCGATTTTCACCATACCGTAAAGGGATTCGAACACTGATGAATTCTAACTAACTAAACTGTGCACTCGGGACCTTCTGCTGTAACGTTCCTAGTTGTCCTATCTAGATATAGTAGGTAACAAGGAAACAAGAAGGAAGTTAACAAGAATTATATTTAGAAAAAAAACAATGAAAACAGAATTAATAACTAAAATAGAAGTAATAAAAAAACTAAAGAATGAACACAAGAGTGAAGCTAAGATCGGGTCGGGGTAAGACTACGTTCATGAACCGAAGTGCGTTACGCGACCGTTTAGACACAATGGCCTTGGAAATTAGCGCGCGACGTCCACGGAGCAGTGGCGGCCCACGGAGTTAGGTCCGCGAAGCGTGTTGGGTCCCCGGGGTGAGCAAATCAGTTGTCTCCAATCCAGAGGGTAGCGGGGGTAGCACCACTCCAACCGGTAAGGCCAACAGCAGGTGGCCACTAGTCGTGCGGGAAAACCCTGGAATCCCGCATTTTAGGCGTCTTAGAAAATGACCATATTTTTAGTTTGACTGCCACATTCGATGCTATTGCGCAAAGCAAACCCAAGCAGTGAAGTCTAATGTAATGAATAGAATCCGAGATGAGATATGTATTAACATATCAAACGTACGTACGCACGTACATACGCACGTACGTACTTAACGGTTAAAAATACAGTGATATGAAAATTAGTCGTAGGTGCAATTTATAAAAAATATTTTCCTGATTAATGAAGCGCTTAAAGTAATAAAAATAATTGAGTAACAGTAAATAAAGCTTCAGGGAAAATATTTTCAAGAACTAGAAAATTAAGCAAGCCTAACAATTGTAAATGTTACGGTGCAATTGAAATAAGGATTAAACCTATCTAGGTACATTCAAATAAAAACTCGGATCGTATGATGAGGCAGCGGTTTTGGTAGTTTAAAACCGTATAACAAATATAATTATAAACGATCTCGGAATGACGTTAGCCACCAGTAATTTTAATCTGAATACTAATAAAATAGGTGATCTCAGCGGTTGCAAGAATATTGCTAGGATTTAATTACATTTAAACAGCCTTGTCATGAGCGGGCCGCTAGATAAAAATGCCGAACCTAGTAGTTATTTGAATGTACTCACGTCATGCTCGTAAGCTACACTACAGCTATAAACATTTGTAACACTCACCCAATTCGGGGTAAACACACAGCACTTTTTAATTATAAATATATTTAACTGTATTAAACAGAATTAACTCTGATATTAGAATTAGCGGCGTAGTAAAAATATGATAGATAGCGGAACCGAACGTAGCGTCCGTCTCCCAATACAGCCGGCAGTCGCTTGGCGCCTCGAAGGTCGACGCGGTTAGCCGAGACCGTTAATCCCCGCGCCTCACGTCACCCGCTCGCCACTCTCTCATTGGCCAGGACGCGCGATTTCGGTAGTTGCGTTTACGCAGAAAATGTTCGAGGTATTATGTAGAATTGTCACACTGCTTGGACTAAACTCGACAAGCGACGAAATCACGATAGAATCGACCCGCAGCATCTAGCATGTGCGTGAGACTATGGTGAGACTAGAGAAAAAAATTCGGAAGCAGGGCTGGATTTAGGTACGTTGAAAACGATAGCAAAAAAATTTAAAAAGGTTAGTATTTACAAAAAAATATAGTATGCTTTATTATTTTTAACCTGATTCCAAAAAAAAAGGAGGTTCTCAAGTAGTAGTTTTTTTTATTTTTTTTTGTTACTCGGAACTAGGGCATGAATGCCAGGATCCCGGTATTGCGTAATACCGGTATTACGAACCAATATTACAATACCGGTATTGAGCATTTCAATACCGGGATCCCGGTATTGGTTTAAAAGTACTTGATATAAGGGCACAACGTCTTAATCGTTTGTAAATCACCTCATTACGCTCTAGGACGTGCTTGCCACTCGGTACTGCTCTTTTACAGTATACCAGATTAGTAGATAAGTCGCTTCTACTTGTACGGCACATTCCAGACCAGACGCTTCATGCAATTTATTAAGTAGGTAGTACAAATATAATTATCAATTTTCAAAACCGTACAAATGAATGGGCCTTGTTTTACGAAATTGTATTATTTCATACTATCATAAATTCACTAAGTTCTGTCCTCCGATAGATGCAAGTGATAAATTGTTGTTCTGTTTGGCCTGAGAGTGTGGCGCTCAAAGAGGGAGGCTTTTCTTCAGCACTGGACGTCTTCTGGTTGATGATAATGATGATGGAAGTCAACTTGATCGTTTTTTGTTAATTTTCAGTGTTAATAGTGAGATTTTATTAAAATGGCAACTGTTATCAAGTAAAGTTTACGAAAACCTTCAATACCAGTACTAATACCGGGATCCCGGTATTGAGGCCTAGTACCGGACCCAATACCGGTATTGAAAATTGCTCCGGTATTACATGCCCTACTCGGAACTCCGTCGCTTATGAACCGATTAAAAAAAATATTTTTTAATCCTCAACGATGCGTATTTCACTAAAATGCGTAAATGCGCATCATTGCATTTCATCAATTCCCGTGGCCGTCTGTAGCCTTCTTCATCCTTTATTATTATTAATTAGTACTTTAATGGTGTTGTGTAGTAATGTTATGTTAGTGAGTTGAGATTCGAGTGAGTGAGATTACTATGGCAGAGCGGCAGCCGACCCAAGTGTTCGCTACGTAGGTAAGTACCGATTAATAATGTTGCCCTACTGCCACAGCCTACTGCTTATTCATCTGTGAGTGTAGCTTACTGTGTGGACAAGCCGCATGGCTCCCGGTGCTAACACTCTGGTAGAACGCGTTCTCGTCCAGCCAGCGACTGACTCCGTGGGAGTACGCCCGGCAGCGGCCGGCTTGCTTGTCCCACGCACAGTATGGGTCTTGCAGGGCCACGCACTCACTGGAAAGAAAGCATTAATGGTTCTTACATACCTAAAATACCACCAAATATGATTAACTACCTCCGAGAAGCAACGCCTAAATTAAAAAAAATAATTAATTCTGTTATTTGAATTCGTATTATTATCAGTAGTGTTACTAACTAGTTCTACTGGCGGGAATATTGGGAATTTTCTTCCTAATAGACCTACCGTACTAACTATCTTTAAATTGAGGAAAAAATATTCTTTATAAAATATATGCTAAAATAAAATATTCAATAGCGAAATAATTTAACAATACTTACGAGCAAGAGCTGATCTTGTCACTGGAGCACCGATGCAGCCTGAGGCTCAGCACCTCTCTGTCCGACACGGCTATTAGCCTCGCTGCGTCCCTTCCTGCCCTGGCCACTCTCAAGGCTCTCACAGGGGATCCTGCTGCGAAGGCTTGCAGTTCCTCTATCACTACTGGGACCGCTCGCTTGTTCGAATCGTAAGATATGGCGTTGATCGCTTTGATGATCTTCCCGTTGTCAGTTCCAATGAACAGGACATCGTAGGCTTTCCCGCCTGGAGTCTTCACTTGGGGATCTACGGCGATCTGCGTAAATCTATAACTGGAAATAAAAGTGTGGTTGTGAATTCTGATGATTTTACAAGGATATTTAAACTCTTTTTTGGATTATGAAGTATGAATACTTGCTGAACGAGAATCACTGACGAAACAAAGATGTGAACAAATTATCTAAGAAACAAACACAAAATAAATCACGATTGAGACAGATAAAATTATACAAATATTAAACTGTATGATCTAGCTAGTATAACCATTACTAGAACTAGGCCGCTCCCAAAATACGAGACAGAATAAATACCAAAAGTTTGAAAAATTCATATGTACCTACAAAGGATTTTAAGGATTCCCCGTTCATATGATTGGGTCCCCGTTCATGATCCATACCTCCTAAAATGCCTAATACCGCTAAATTGAACTTCCTACCGATTTCCTAGTAGCATGAGAACAACAATCTAAGCATTTTCAAGGCCAGGGTTATGAAATTAAATTACTTCTAGATCGAAGTAATTCATGCTCGGCCACATCGTCGCTTAGCTTTAGACGAGTTATTGGCTAAATACAGATCTATTTCCAGTAAGAAAAGAGAAGAGTTTATTTTATTTCCCAACTCCCAACTTATTTCATCGCTCAACATGGCATAGAGTCACGCGTCTTAGGTTAGGTAAGGGTGTCTACACATGGCCTGACCTGACATCGTGTGAAAGGGACAGCTAGATTTGAATTTCACGGGAGCAAAAGAAACAAACTATTAATGTTATAGCTTCTCCCTTTCGCTCCCCCAGAAACTTATATATAGCCATCTCTATCAAACGATGTCAGGTCAGGCCATGTAGAGAGGCCTTAAGTCTGCCGATTCGTGACCTCCACTGCAAAATAAGTTTTCCCCAAACATTTGTCGGTTCTGCGATAGATATGACTCTGCCATTTCGGCATTATGTAAATTATATACTTACTGAAAACTTGTCCTGATAACAATAGGTTCTCCAAAGAAGGCGGGAACCGATTCATCCATCAAAGCGTGCGTCTTGATAAAGTTCAACGTTTGATCTGGTAGAGTTCTCGAATCGTTGTGACAAGTACCGGGTCGAGGTTCTGGTACCTGCAAATAAAAGTTACTTACGTTTTAGAAGAAAAAAATAACTATTAGTCACACTATGGCGCGACGAACTTAGTATGTAGCGGAGACTGTCAGCTGGAAAAACTACTATTTCGCAGGTTTAAATTTTGGTCGGAAAATAAGATGATAGCGCCTTCAGTCAAATTGGTCGCACCGGTAAGAAAATAATTTATTGACCACGTAGAAACTAATCTTAGGGCATATCTATATGTGGGTAGTTCTAAAAAAACTTCAACTGACAATGTATTCCTTGCAATTTGATCAAATTATCAAAGGAGAAGATCAATCAATTAAATGATTTCCACACCCATAACTCTGAGCTCAGCGTATGTTATGTAATTGCAAGAGCTTGTTAAACCTTGTAGGTTGATCAGGCAACTCAGAATTCAGTTTTGAGGCATTTGACCTTTCATTTGATTTGGCTTTCCTTACAGGTTTGAGAAGATATTTTACCTTAGCACTATTCACAGGCAACCAATTCGAATTGATAGCGCTTTGCTCTTTAAAAGTTCCTTCGAAGGTGTCCGCGATGTCTTGCATACTGAACGCACAGACCGCCGACCCTGAGATGCTGTTGGGAGGAGTGGTGAAGGTCCCGTAGATCAGCTGGGCACTCAGGCCGCCGTATACTCCTTCTATTAGTTCTGTTGTAGATTCTGGAATGAGGGAAGACAATTTTAGTGATAGTACAAATACAATTTGTTTTGTGTTTGTATTTGTTATTTGTTATTTTTTATTTGTTTTGTTACTTGTTGTTATCCTGATAATACGAACAAGCGATATTATTGCCTAATATTAAGCCAGACAACCTAACAACAGCGTTCGAAAAAATGTGTATTAAAAACTACTATGACCGATATATACTAGGTACTCGTAATTCGCAACCAATTCTCAAGATCCACATAAGTCACAGGCTAACGTGACTGACAGGAGTTCCCTCATTTACCATTAAATTACATTAATTTAGACTTACGTATTTCATTGAAGTAGAACGGGAAGTCCCCGGCTACGGAGCAATTGAGGCGCGACTTGAGGAAGGAGGTCCAGCGCTGCTTGAACCGATGCGGGCCGCCGCGGTCGTCGCGGCACACTCTCGCCACTCGAGAGAACACAGACTGGAACATTCGGTTTAAGCAAACTTAAAATATGTAGTCTGCCTGGTATGGCACGTGCAATGTGCCATACCGCATAAGTAAACTGGACACGTGGATGACATCAGCCTCCGTCATCAGCGTGGTTATAAGCATGATGTGAAATGTTTATTTTCGTGTTGTTTCCAAAACTCCATAGAAAACTAGTAGTATAACCACCAATTTACTGAGCCATGACTAGGACTTGACCGTGACTTACTTTGTTTAACTTAGACTATGACTGACTCTAGAATATTTTACTAAAATTGAAATATTTATTACAAAACTTGACACTGGCTTAATATACAACGCGTGGAACCAAAACATAAGAAAAAAAACGGAATACGTAATATTGACGTTTAACAATGATAGGTACACAAGCCCCTATATTATATTACTCTTTGCTTGGACGATGCTAAATCCATGACTCTTTGGGTACAAGCACAGAATTCTCCTTATAAATTATGTCTTTGGGTACAAGATAATATGGCTGAATAATGACGTACGTTGGCGGAATGCCGTTGAAAAGATTTATAAGGAGAATTCTGTGTTTTAAACTTTACCTAGTTACTCGTTATCATACATGTTATCTTGCAAATTTAAAAAAAGTTAAATTGACCCAATGACCCAAACTCACCTTTCCACAGTTGATGTACTCTACTGCTGTTTCTCTAAAGAAGAAATATACGAAGTTTCCGTGCACCAACGAGTTCACGAAATCCGGAGCTAAAAATAAATAACAAATTGGTTAGCTTTACTCGTTGGTTACAATTATTGATGTACCTACGACCTAGTTTTTCAAATTTATCGATACTTTATCAAAGTACCTAAAAAAGTTTTTATCTAAGGATTTACATTTCAATCATTGTTTACTTTTGTTATATCCGTGCTCTCTAACTTGTAAACTATCTTGATAATAGGCTTAAATTATGCAAAGGGATGTAGCCCTATCAACGCCGTTTGTCGATAATACGATCCTAATCGGATTTACCGATTGTTGACGCGTCAAATGTCACTCGAATGACAGCGCGTTGCCGCCAACACCCGTTCTAAATTCAATTATACTGACGGATGTATGTTTGACAGCGTATTCGATATCAATCGACCGTATTAACGGGTAAACATGGTAACGTAAACATAGACGTTTAAGTAAACCCGCGTGTTTTACATGCGAATGAGTTAAGTCACTGAGCGTTACAAGTAATTGAGTTATATGATAGTAAATAAGTATTGAGTGATATGACTCGACAGGATGCTCTGATATTGCCTTGCGAAAGCACACGAGATACATTTAGTCATCTGTTGGTCATAGTCTAAACGTGTTCGTGACATTCGATTGAGCTATTGTACGCCGTACTAAATATGACGCCTCACACATTGTGATATTCTATTTACCACTGTGGATTGTGTCTCACAGTGTCTCAAAACTCAATCAAAAAACTGATTAGAAAAAATAAACACTTCTCATAGATATGGTTGTGTCGCAGTATACCTCTATACCCTCCCCGGCAAATTTTACACAAATGCAAATACAACAAGTGATTACACAGCGAGCGTCTAGCGAGTTACTGAATGAAGTGCGGCGCACAAACCATAATTAAATGGGACAGCGTCTTCAAGTGCAGTGTCACTTCTTGTCCAGTAGGTACATAACAGCGCAAATGTTTAAATGGCAACAGCAATATTATATGATAAGAAATTGACAGAGACTAGAGGCTGCCGGGCAGTTAGAAGGACAGAAAAATCTTAATTCAGATAGTTCAAATACTTAACAATAATAGAAATATACGTATCCACCTTTTAAGGTTTTGTTGATAGGTAAATGGCTGCGTGTTATTACGAGTTTGACATTAGAAGCCTAGGTACTAGTGCCAAGTCATGTCTATTCATGCGGCGTGACCATGTCCATTTTCATTCAATTCCCCGTCTAAACGTCTGATGTTGCCATCTACATGCAAATTGTCCCCGTTAATAACTTTGTCATTTTGACACGTTGCGCAGCATTCGTGTGTTATATATTTCATTACACGCATGGTTTGGTTTATTTCAGTTCATTTACATTTATTTGGGAGATTAATTGTACAATGTTTTTAACAATTAAAAGTCAGTTATTATCCTTGAAACGGAATTGGAAACTCCAATAATACGTTCTAAACTTTCAGATATCAGTATCTAGATATTATCTCGATCTGTTGCGAGTTGAACAATGTAATACTTAGACAATCTCACACTACATGCATTGTGGGAAGTGGACAATGTGATACTCATTTTAGGGCACTAGACATTCCGAGACTAAGCCACTTAAGAAACCGATCCAATTGATACAGCAGACATTCTGACACTCCAGTCAATGCAGCCCTAACCTATTGCTTTTTGACATTGCGTCTCATTGCTTATTACCTATTTTTAAATTGGTATTATTCATTAAAATCTCTAATATAATAACTGCATTGCTTTCTATAGATATGTGTGATGTGTTTGTGTGAGATTCTCTCGGAAGCGGCGTGACGCCCACAGAAGAGGAATTTTTTTTATTTACTTCTCTCTTCTGTGGTGACGCCCGTTCGCTAATACGGGCCGCCATTAGCTGAGTTAACAATGGTGCGTAGAATTTTTGTACAAGCCATGGTGGCGGTACATTTTAAATGATCATTTGCCCGGCCTTTATAAAGTAATAAGTCATCGGGTAACTGTTAGTTATTCCAACGCAAAGGATAGAGTAGGAAGTTTAGTCAATGGTGACTGAACATGCGTCTTATGATAAGTATATCTATAACGTTCAGGTCGTTTATTAATTAAAAGTAACCCACCATTCAGAGTCATCGAATCGTAAGGCTCCGTCTGCAGCGGTTCACGGTAAATAATTGGCTCCATCCCACTGAAGTCTGCCACCGTGCCGGAATACAACTCTCCATCTGAAAATAAAAGATTTTAGATTAATCGTCATCACCATCATCAAGACTTTCACTGCTAAGCAAAGGCAAACAGAAATACTGTTACGGATATTTTTTTACATTGAGCTAAGTATGAAGTGTGCTTATGTTATTCCAATTTAACTTAACTTAATCCTTAACCCTTAACTGTACCTATGCAGTAGCGCTGATCGATCCGTTGCTCAGTTGCTGTGTGAAAGAGGAACAAACAAATCAACAAACACACTTTCGCATTTAATAATAGTAGGGATTACTATTACCTACATATATTAGTGGGATAGTATTATACCTTTTTGTTGAACGAAGCTTATCGAACAGAGAACACAACTTTTCAAATGATCCCAAAACCCTGCTAACTTCGGCGGCCGGTCAAACGGCTTTGTCAGTATCAAAATGAAAGAAAACCATGCATATTAAACGGCAAAACCAACAAAGCGGGCTTAGCGTCTAACTAAAGCCGTATCCCGGAAAACGAATTCAATACTCTCGACCGGCAATAGTCAAGAGATGTGATTGATATCCGACCACTTCTGGTACAATCCTAATATAACTCTAGGCCTTTTGTACAATGACCTGAACTGATTTCACGCGAAAGGGACCAAAGCCAATGGAAAAACCATGACCGTATTAGTTACTTAATTACTCCCATAAAATTCAAAGCTACCCATCCCTTTTACATCACCTTTTGAAATGGTCAGATGCGTGTGTAAAGACTATACGTTTTAGCGAAAGAATATTTAAAGACATCCATAGTATACTACGGTAGAATCTAAAACAACGAAAATTTAACATTTGAGAAACCGCGAGTAGAGATAGTTCGATTTATTTCATCATCATCGACATCATCGTTCACTGCTGAACAAAGGAACTCTCTCTTCTGGTCGCAGTTTTAGAACATACCTACTTACTGTCAATTTATTTAATCACGTGGAATTTTGCCAAAAACTTCTTGATAGATCGGTTTTTACATACAAATCATGCGAATTTAGTACTATGTTCGAGGGATAAGATGAATCGAATACAATCTTAACAATTAGATACATCGACAAAAATCTGAGAATGTTACACGCCCGTAAAATAAATTGAGAGTTTAGAAAATCATTCCGAAATCCGTTTCGGCCTTTTCCGGCCAAAGTTTCCTAACATTGTACCAATCCCAGCTCTAACTTTTGTAGTAGGCAGAGTATGTCACGCTTTACGTGATTCAAATATGAGATTTCGGGTTAATTGGTCAGAGAGGCGATGTTTCTGCTTCGGCTGACAACCTATATCAGAGGGCCTTGTAATTTTATTCAAAGGGTCAAGGTTGGGTTTAGACAGCAGATAGGCCGGCCAGTGACTGGACCTATAACTTAATCTAGATCTTGTTTGACAGGACTAGACCCAATAATAAGTAATCTAATTAATTCTAAATTCAGAGTAGATACGTTTTTAGTCCTTTGAATTTAGAACCTATTACTTTGTATTCTGTTTTCATTCTTAGTTAATTCTACCAGAAGAAGACGATTCGTCAGGACAGAGGCGTTTGTTCACAACTCATCTGATGGGACGATGTGATCGAAGTTGGTAAACAAAACCATCCTGATATTGGAACTGGCTCACAAGTCAGCCGAAGCACTCTAAGGTGCTTGGCGATAGATTTTTATTTAGACTTAGATTCGGTTTGCCAGCCGAATTCTAGAAAATATACACTACCACTATGTTATGGTTTGGTCTCACGAAGTTTGTTTTCAATCTTGATAGCTCAATCTCATGGTTGGGATTTGAAGCCACATCGTGCGGCGTACGTTCCGTACGTGCAACCAATGAGCTATCAACGCTAAAAAAGTTCGTTACGAAGCAAAACAGCGATGAAGAATTCAGAGTACATAAGTATCTTAGCCTACCAACCGCGGAATATGACGTGAAATAACATAATTTTATTTAACAAAGAAGAAAAAGTATATGAGGGAGAAATTACGTCCAAAACGCATAAACGTCAGCAGAAAAGCACTAAGAAATTCTATTACCAGCTTTTCTATCTCAATAGACTAATTTGAAACCATACACCGCATTGCACTTACGCTGTACCATGCACGCTATGTATATCTTCACGCTAGTGCACCGGGCACCGGCCAGTGCTCCCATGGGCGTCGCTCTACTTAATTGGAACAGATCAATAGGAGATAACTAACCGTGTCCGCCCGTAATGGACATCCCACTGTCTATGTGTGCGTGAAAAATATCCCCAGTATGCGTGTCGGTGAAAAATGGACAGCGTGTGGGTAGAACAATAGATTGGCTATTCTGCGGCCTTGGGTCCAAATGTCAGGAAGCCATATGAGGAGGACAATGGGATTAAGTTTAATTTAGAGATATGTGATAGCCTGCTGCCTTATTCTATTGTTTATACATGTGCGTATTAAGGTTATAATTGTATGGCTTCTTTTTGTGTTTATAGCCATCAAGTTCTTAATATATGGCTTTAACACGTCACTAGTTCTGCACCATTTTAAGATGTGATTTGATGACCAAAATAGCATTTATCCTAATTAATATTATAAATTTGAAAGTAACTGTGTCTTTGTTTATCTGTCTCTCTGTCTGGGTGTTTGTCGCGTTATCACGGCTAAACGGCTGAATGAATCGACCTAAATTTTTGAATTGTGTTTTTTTTTAGTTTTATTTTTAGCTTAAGGGTCGGATACAGACAGGTAGTTTTTTTTAGGTCCACGCGAACGAAGTTGCTTTGTTGCAGCTAGTGGTTATATAAATTGCCATGCTGTTAGCATTCAAGTTCCATGAGATAGAATATTTCAAGAACCTTTCAGACTAGGTTAAAAAGAAAACTTTCGAATACATTTATATTAAGTAAAATAAAAATGCTCCGCACACATGGCTCTCTAATAGAATTCCCTGTGTCGAGGATGCCATGGAACACTCTCAATGATTCGGACAACTAACACCAGACCCAGAGCAAATACAAAGAGAATTATCATGACTACGTTTACAACGTTTAAGAGACGGGAGTTCCATAGAGAAAAATGAAAAAAGCGATTGTATGAAACATGTACTAGAACTAAGTACCGATAGAGATAGTGCGATAGAGTCAAGCCATCGACAGAGCAGGACAGCGATAGCCGCCATTATTTCTAGTACACATTTCATACATTTTCAAGTCTCTTTTTTTCACTAGGCACTTGCGCCAGACCTCTTGATAATCATCATTTAAAACAATTTCATTGCCGACAATTGCCAATTTGGTTGGATTGTTGTTTACAATTGTTTACGATCCAACAAAATTGGAACCCAAACTGTTCTCTAGAACGTTCGATTTGATTGAACCATAGATAAATTATCTATGGTTTGATTGATCCTGAAAAAATTAACCAAATTAACCGGTAGAAAAGCGCGTGAAACCGCGGGCCGCAGCTAGTAATGCTATATATTATAGTTTAGTGTAAAAGCCCAATTCACCAAATAGCTTTGCGAGTTAGACAAGAAACCACCCTAGTCATATATATATATGTATGTTTTCGTCGTAATATATTTTGCTTCAAATAGATACTTAGTTGTTTCTTTTACAAGTGATCAACGTGTGAATTTGTGAGGGTGCGTTAATGCAAAGAAAATTGCACAAGGGTGTCGGTAATTGATGACAGCTCACCGCGTCGAATGTTAAGCTGTAGGGGACGCATCACAGCCCGACCAAGTTATCTGTAAAGTTAGCTAAATATGATGAAACTAAAATTTTCTACGGAGAGCTATCAGTTCTGTGTAGAAACTTCGATAGTGGCTCCCACACTTTAATATTATAAGAATCTACAGATAAGTTGCTTGCACTTGGGGAGCATCTCCATAGATAACGTTCCGAGTGATATTACAGACTGAACAAAACGTAACAGTGCATTTGGTCACCCATGAAAAAAGTCCTACGCTAGTATATACATTCTTATCTATGCTGCAGTCCTCCTCTAGTTTTATTTTGGCTTAAAAAATTTAAAAACTATTAAATTAACTAATTTTTGGGGTATATATACCCCAAAAACATTACTCTCTTTGGGCAGAGGGGTAAAAATCAATCATGGCATCTGTTCCAAAACTTAATTAGTGAGTTTGAATTGCTGCCCGGGACCCTATTCCTGTGCGCTCGAGATTATCTCGGTCACTGTCTCTCTAATTTAGAATTTAATGGGAGTGAGAGTGACCGAGATAAAATGTCATTTCTCCGAATAGGGCCCCTGCTCTTATACATTGAAAGAAAAAGAGCAACAAACAATCTGGTGCTGTTAGTTTCCAGCTGCATTAGTTTCGCTTCTAAAATGATACAACAGAATCAAATGCTACCTCTCCATTTCTAGAAAATCACCAGTGAAGAGAACGCGAAGCGACCGATGCGAACAAGTTGGAATTTATTTCCAATAATTTGATTCAGTGACCGGAACCGTCTAGATTAGCTTCCTCGGAACCCCAATATCAACAGACGTCTTGACCTAGTTACTGCAGCATTGTAGCTGGCAGAGAGCCTAAACTTGATATCGATAAGTACTTGTTATCTGAGAGTAAAAGGTCTAATGCCAAAGGAACCTTTGGAAAGTCGCAGACTAAACTATCGCGGGCTATAGGGACTTATTATACTATTCACCAACACTCGTGCACGTTCACGAACATTCAATGGATGAAAATCCACCATTTTAATACATTAACACTCGTTTTTTTTTCCTCCTAATTTTTTTTCAGATTTTGGCGTCGCACGTCTTATGCATTTGCCAGTCTCAAGTATACATATATATTCTCAAGTTTTGTTAGATATTATCAAATAAGAAAAAGTCGAGTCCAAGTCGGCATACAATAAAGTGGTGAAAACTTTACTAGAGCCTTCTATGGAGTTTTGGAAACAACACGAAAATGTACGTCTTCACCGTGTTTACACATTAACACTCGTTATAACACAAGTTTTGAAAAATAATAGAATGACGCGACATGACTTCTTCACGTTCCCGCCAAAACCCTCCATGCGTGTTCTTGCCTATCGGTAGAATATGTTATATAAATGCCAATGGTTTAACCTATTACCTTAAAAAACAAACCAAGTCATTTCATTATATATCATTTTAAGTATATTTGACATAAGTGTCTAGTAATTCAAATGGATAAAAATAATATCCTAATCTTTTCTTACTTACTATTTATATTTGTACGCCACAATGGGCAAGGACTTGAGTTCTTTTTCATTATTAAGACCTGTATGCTACTTTGTATGTGTGTATGTAAGCATGTTCTGACAAATAAATGAATCTTGAATCTTGAATCTTGAGTCGTTGTACGCTTTCGCTTTTCGAATAATGTACCTAATTCTGTAACCGAACAATGTTCGTTTTGTTCACTTCAACACTGTTCCGAATAATGATATTTTTTACTGTAGACGTCTAGTCCGGATAGTTATTTTTTATCCCTATTATATTCCCTTAGCGGATACGAGTACACGTTTTGCGTATCTTTATTAACTTGTCATCTCTTTGAAGTTACAATACGGTGCGCAAATATACTTTATATAAATATATTTCCATCATAGACGATGTTTGTTTGGGATAATCTCTAGAATCATCCTTTGTGAAACATGTTTGGAGAATAGAAAATATTTTTTTATTATGAGAATATATTCGTTTGAGAAATAGAAATAACTAGATGAAATTAGTAAGAACTGGTAAAAATAGAAGTTTTGGTAATTTCTCAATAATTATTTTACCTATTTGGAGTTGAAACATTGGGTCCGCAGTGGCCGGCAGGAAACGTGTCATTTTTAATCTATAGATATAAGTAAAAAAGGAACCCCTATTTTTCCTGGTCACGCTATAACTTGAGAAAGGGTGGACCAATTTTGATGATTTCTATTCTGTTGTGTTTGTAATTGTGAGAACAAGGTTTGTATGAAGAGTTTAGGGAGGCCGAAAGCCGAGCTTCGCGAGCTTCAGCTAGTAATCAATAAGAAAGCTTAGTTTATGCGACGCTTGACGACAATGCTAGAGAGCTAAATTTTGAGAATTTTTTAAAATATAAAAATTACAGAGACGACATTCAAAATATATATATATATAAAATACCATTGCCAGTATTTTATAGCAATTTTCATATTATTATTTTTTAATTTGAGGAAGAAGAAAAAAAAATACTAATTAAATAAAAAAAATATTTTTTCTTCTCCTTCACCAACTAAAAAAATAATTACATGAAAATTGCTATAAAAAATTGCCAATAGTATTCTAAAGATATTAAATGATAAAAAAAAACCTCTCTTAGAAAATGTTGAATAAGTTCGAATAAGATAGCGAGAGCCAGGCTTTAAGCGCAACGCATAAGCACTGCTTAATCAAGCATGCTGGGTACGCTGCCAACTGGTAGTGCGGGCTTGAGCATTTGGATTATCATGGTGTCTGGGTAATCCAACTGTTCATTTTGTGTAGGAGGCTAAGTAGATTAGGTAGCTTGTGTATATTTTGTTAACTTAATAAAGGATCTGATTAGGAAACGAAGTTTAGAAAAGCATCTAGAGCTATGAAAATTGAACTAAGTTTTGCAGAGTCCAATTTTTTTTGTCAGTTATTTTACTGCCAAACAGTAGTCTGTAAATACGATTGTATTCCGAGTTGAAAGGTAATTTTCACAGTGAAATTTCTGGCCATCTGATGTCTCAAGGAGCAGCAGTGTATTGCCACGCATGATTTTGAATTGTTGACGTACAACATTTTGGGTGGCATTAAACTATTATGGCATGCGTGACGCAATAAATGCAAATAAAAATATAAACATTAAAAAAAAATAAAAAATTAATGCATGTGTGCGTGCTTGCAATAAAGCGAGCGACTTGATCGTTTCGTCATTTAGTAAAAACAATCCTTAAAAAAAAAGTACTCTTACTAATATCTATTCTACTTACATAAGCGATTCAAGCTCAAGAGTGCGTATAAGAAGCTCTCCAAAGAAATATTTAATGACCTGTCCTATCATAAAATTCAAAAACCCGTTGAAAACGTACCAATACACTTTAAAACCTCCATCCAATTAGGTACCCCCAAAAACGTCCACATTGATCCCGTTTTTTTATAGAAGGTTAGTTCTACATGTACACCCATTACGTACAATGGTCACGTTGCCTATTCAGTCCGGGATCTTTTCTGTGCAACAATGAGTGGCCTATTGTACGCCAACAGACTGTGAAAGTGGGTACAATCGATAGGTATGAAAAAAGATTTTCCTCCTAATTTTGTGACAAAGACGTTTTAGGCTTGTAAAGCATATGTGACCTGCAAATTTTTACGTGTGTGCCTTTAATATATCTATATTTAGACTTTTGTATTACTAAGTATGTACATTGAGAACTTTTGTGCAGATTTGTATATATATTCAGGACAAGCTGTTAGCAGCGACTTCGTTCGCGTGGACCTACAAAAAAAAGTAGCCTATGTCCGTCTCCGATCCTTAAGCTATATAATTATTTGCAAAAAAGCATCTAGATCTGTTCAGCCGTTTAGCCGCGATAATGCGACAAACACCAGACAGAGAGACAGATAGGCAGAGAGACAGTGTTACTTTGGTATTTATGATATTAGTTAGGATTAGGATGTCGTTATAAAGAACGCTACTGTGAAAGTTCTTGATACCGATTCACGTTTTTCTGAAAGTTCGAAATGTACCTTTTTTTTATTGAGTTTGGTGACGAGACGAGCAAGTCGCTCACCTGATGTTAAGCTTTACGCTTGCCATAGCAGTTCAGTGCCACCCAGAAAATTTTAGGCGGTCCGTCAGCTAGCTTTCCACAACAGGCAATAAAAAAAAAACTCTGGACTACACATACCTACCTGTCACAATATTATCAAATTGTTTAAATTATTGATTAGCATGCCTAGTTTAACTCTAAACATAGTTTAATTTGTAAAAGTGACTTGCCTGTAATATTCAATGTTATTTATGGCCAATAAATATTTCTGATTCTGATTTCTGATTACAAGTAACGCCATACTGTGTACTTTTCGATCGAATTTTCATTTCCAACACGATTTCCACGAACCCCAATCGTAACCTTGACGCATATTTCTTGTTAAAATAAAGGGTGCTTTCATATCTGATGTTATAACAATGTTTGAATAGGTATCAAAGAGGTGGCATAAAATTGAGTTGAGAAGATATTTGATACCAGACATGAGTATATCCGTATATACTCATGTCTGGTATCTAATATTTTCTCAAGCACTTATCTTCACTTACTTCTTTGAGAAGTCATAAGTGACTTTACGCAAAGACATTTAAAACTATAGATCCAACATCGACACTCCAAAAACGGCAACAAAATGCAGTGCTTAATTAGGCACGACACACACATGTTTTTTTATTCTATTGCCTAAATGGCTTAACAAGTCCTTATGTCTGGATACAGGCTACATTTCCGTTTCGGCGTTTTTTTCTTTCTTTATTGCATATACATAATATGTACATATTCTTCTTCTAAAACTACGTTTTAGCTTACATAATGACATATACCCTGTATAAAAGGGCGTAGAAATATAATGTGGCTGGTCAAAGATCATGTAACAGGTATAGATGTAGGTAGACATACTACTATGTACCACTATTACGTAAGTAATGTGTAGAACTACTAAACTCTATATAATACAAATAGTTTTTGTTTATCTATTGATAACAATATGTTTTATCACAAGATCTTAAAGTATGCATTTTCTGGTAAGAAAAAGGAAAACTGAAAATCAGGAGTAAATCCGTGAAGCGCAGTTAATCATTCAATATTGCGCCTCTAACCCTCGATACGACACGTCACTACTGATATGGATTAGTGAAGATACCAGTAATCCAATTAAGTGAAACGCTAGTTAATTATACTCCGATGTAGGGATGGCTATGATAATAATAACTAATTGCTGAAGTAAATTACGATATCAAAATCAAGAGGAAATCATGTTAAATGTAAGGGTAAGTCTACACAAGAATGAATCGCATTGTGATAAGAGCTGTGTACATATGTCGCTTGGCGTGTTAAATCTGTAAAACTGTTTTATTGTTTAAATGTATTGTAACGCTATTTTTACCCGTCTGCCCAAGAATTGATGAATTTGGTTTGTAAGTGTATACGAGTAAGTAAGTATGTTTTATGTATTCATATAGTACTTCCTCTAACCTAAACGGCTTGACCGATTTTGCCGATTTACTTCTGACATAGGATGCATTTTGTTTTTCTATTTATGATATTGCTAGTTTCAAGTTAATTAAGTCGATAACATTGCATTCCTAATGACAACGCGACGCATCGATACTGAGCATCGCAGCCGGAGACGCAGCGCCTAGCCTGTCTGCCTGACTGCCTTAGATGACGCAGAACGTTTTAGCCCTAGGGCTGAGCTCACGCTAATTTGAGCATTCTCAGCGTCGTTAGAAAGGTCGAAAATCAGTAGTTATATTTTTATACGAAGATAATTATAAATAATCTTATCTTCGTCTCCGAGATTTATACTGACCACGTAGTTAGCCCTGCTACGCGTGAACCTACTCGCACCATTAAATCTCTTCGACGAAGACAAGATAATTAAGATCGAACTTCACTTCAGGTAAGTTCGTTCGATCGTAGTCGACAGGTCGTGTAGTACAAGCGAGTGTGACCGTGCCTTAAGTCTTTAACCTAGTTCCATTTAGGAGAAACCTTATTAAGGTGAAGCGTAAAATAGTCGTTCGGAGGTATTGTTTAAAGTTTTAATGACGTTGCAGAAGCTGAGTTAGATTAACTCTTCCGCCTTACATTGTTAAGGAAATCGGCTGAAGTTAAATGCGTGTCCAAATTACCGGATAAACGAAATGTTGCAAAAAGTTACATTACCTCCTACTGCAGTGGGGTTTTTTCACGGCGAGGCATTATGGCAAGGTCAGGGCAATTAAGGTCTAATGGTAACCCAAATGTTCAACCCCTTTACCACCCTGCTCACCCAGCACGCTGGCGTCATTACGACGCTGAACAGCAATGCTTATGCGTTGGGCCAGCGTTTAGACACGCGTCGCATTAACCGAGTGATCTGGGCCATTATTCTCTATCGCACATGAGATAACTTACCAATAACGCGTGACGTCATAACATGTCAATCGTGGCACGAAGTGAAGAAACGCGCATTTAAGAAACTTAGAGAATACCGTTTCATGCGATTAACACGGAGTGAAGTTAACATGGCACGTAACAAGCTAGTTATGGCAATAGAGAATAAGGGTCCTGATAATTTTTTGAAAAAGACATGAGTCCCAAACGGCTCATATAAGTAACCACTGTCCAGATTAGCATTTACGCCGCTTATGCTGCTTCGCCGAACAAGTTTCCACGTCAGCCCTACTACGTGTCTAAGGAAGGAGCACGGAGTACAAGTGGGTATATTTTCTTTAATCGCTTTATAAAAACTCATTTTCTCCGATTCTGCACGAGCAAGCGGAATCCAGTAGGTAGGTATTTCTGATCCTACTTCTATTGTTTATTAGCTGACTTGACTATTATTCTGAATAATTAATCAGCTCCGAAACAATAAACGAAGAAAGCTGGGCAGTGGGCTCTGAAAAAACATTATACCAAACGCAAAACTAAAGTTTAAGATGATATTTGTAGAACAATGAAGGTGTTTTAATTAAAATCGTATAAGCCTCTCAAAAATCCACGAAGAGAAGTTCCCTAATACCTAGACAGTAACATAGTATATACGTACATATTCTACCTATATTTTATAGAAAGCGAATTTATCCAAACAACGAGATTTTAACAATAACTGTAGTGGTAATTCTTTTACCGAGTCTGGCTGGGGAATCACCACACCTTTTGTCAGTTATTCAACCGCCAAGCAGTAGTGTGCAAACGTTACTGTGTTCCGGTGAAATTAATGAGGATAAAAATCTCAGGCTGACTAGCGCAGTGCATTGCTGCGCAGGGTTTAAAACTGTTAAAGTTCAAAAGTCTGGATTGTACTGAACTGGTTAGCTTGACGCTTACCATCAGGCGACTGACTTGCTCGTCTCGTCACTAAGTTGCATAAAAAAGACTTCAATACCTGCATAAACAGCGGTAGAGTTGTGCTCCGGGTCGTAGGGGCAAACTGCCTGACCGGACTTCTCCCGCTCCATGTGGTAGGAGTCTCGCTGGACGCCGTACTCCCGGCAGAAGGGTCTGAAGCTGTTGGTCCCGCATACCAGCAGCCGACCCGTGCCGAGCGACACCAGCACTCGGATGTAGTTCTGACAACTCTCCTGGAATAAACAACAGAAATGAATGAATATCTATCTATATATAAAAGCTATATAATCATTTCGATCAGCTTACAATACCAATAACGGATTTCATAAAAGCTTCTCTGTAAAAATATATTTTTCCACAAAATGTTATTTTATTCATCAAGTTTTTGTGGACGTGCGAGTGTTGGTCAATAGTATAATGTCGTGAAACGTGACTTCCGTGGTGTATCCAAAACTCCATAGAAACCTCTACATAAAGAGTATCCAGTTCTAGAGAAGTCTCCACCACTTTACTTAGGTATGATTGGACTTGACCGTGACTTGCTTTGCTTGACTTAGACTATGACTAAGACTTGTTTCACTAATTAAATATTATTTACTTCGCTTGGAATATTGTTGATTATATCAAATATAATCAATAATAAAAAAGAAGGACGCTGCGGGGGACGCGACGGCGGTAGCTGCGGCGGACGCGGCCACCACCGCGTCAGATATCAAACAAAACGCGCATTAGCACGCTTCTACATGAACACCCTCATACATTAGCATATGTTTGATTGCATACATGTATCCCTGAACGAGCTCTTAGAGTAACTCGGGCATCTGGCGGCCGGTACCGAGTTGCTCAATATTTGAAAACAAAACCCCTAAATTTTTTCTTGATGATAACTCATGACCTTACGCCAGTATTTGATAAAATGACCAAGTAATCAAATTAATACCTACTAACGCATGTTTTGAATCCAAGTACCTCTTCTTAGAAAAGCTCATTTCTTTTCGCTTTTGGTTAAAATATGCTAGGGACGATCGAACTATAGGAAGGTGCATATCCGTAGGTCATTTCCTAATAAGCCATTGGACACCTAACTGGACCATTTAATCTGACTCTCGATATGTCTGATATGATTACATTTGCATTCTGGCGTCATGGCGTACGTGTAATCCTGTAAGTGCTTTGGGAACAGCCTCTGAACTCTGAAGTCCACCTACAATGCGCATTAAGAGCCGATCAATAGGTACGTTATACAATGGTAAATCCGCAAACACACCGCCCTTTTTAGGAATCTGTATCAACATGGTATAAAGGAACCCAAACAATTTTCCATTACGTTTTTCTGTCTGTCTCAACCTAATTTCTCTTTTTTTCCTCTCAACCAATGATTTGCCATTTTAAGCATATTGCAACAATTTTAAAGGCGCTAAAATCGTATCTCAGGTAAAATATCATTGCTCTTAACTATGGAATTCTACTTGATATTTCATGCAGATCTTGAAAACGTTGCTTTTATATTATGTGGCAAGTTATTCTCTCCTTTTTTTTAACCATTTTTTCTTGAAAGGTCTTGGTTTAAGCATGGGAGAACGATCCTTTTGTACTTTTATAGGGTTCCGTACTACAAGGAGCCCTTATAATATTGTCATGTCCGTCTGCCTGTCAGTCTGTATGTCTGTCTGTCTGAATCCTTAACAGCCTTATAGCATCCAAAGTTATAAACCACTGCATGATATTTTGCAACGATAGTCTAAATTAAAGGCGGGAGAATCTAAATTAAAGCAGTGAATTAGGGTAAAACTTATTGTAAAAACAAAATTAAGTTGTATATATTCTTATGAAAATTAAAAAAATAGCCTAGCAAGAAATTCTTGTCGTGTAAGTTATATTCTCGGCTTGGCGGGCGAAATAACTTCTTTTAAAAAAAAGTCAAGTGTGATGAAATGTAACCATCTGGTAGTAGATGAAATATTTAAGCAATGAATTTAATTAACTGCTCTGGGACTGAGTGCTATTTGTCCCTGTCTTTACGTGTTTTTTTCGGAGCTATGAGTGTGAAACTTTATTATTATTGAATATATTATATACTTATTCACTAATAACGGCCATGTTTTTCGTTTTCAGTTTTATAGTAAGCTTTATATTTTCTTGGCAATTTTATCATCATCAGCAGTTTAGTCGCGACACAACATCCATGTCAAAACAACAAACAGAATAAAACTGAGGGAAAACACTAGTGCGAAGTACTTATTTTTATTTATTTTTTATTTTACTCGGTGACGAGACGAAAACTCTTAAGCGTCACGCTTGCCCATAGCAGTTCAGTGCTACTCAGAATTTTGAACTTCAACAGTTCAAAACTATGCGCGGCAATGCTCTGCGCTCGTCACTCTGAGATGTTAGATGTTAAATCTCTGTATGCCCAGTAATTACTCTGGAAACTTTGCCCTTCAATCCGGAACACAGTAATGCTTGCACACTAGTGCTTGGTGGTGAATAACTGGCAAAGGTGTGGTACTTCCCCAGGCGGACTCTGCAAGAAAGCCCTACCATTACAAACTACTGTTTGCCGTATCTAAATAATAATAATTAAACAAATTCTACAATAAAAAATTCAGTTGACTTGAGTACCTCCACCTTTTTTTTGGGAAGTCGGTTAAAAAAACTTTTTGCTATTTAACCTAAAATACGTTGTGAAAAGACAGTTGGTCGTATACACAACGGGGCTATGTACAGTATGTCCTTAGTTTCGGCTCAATAGTGGATCTGTGCTGGAGGCTGGAGCGTCAGCTGCGTCCATTACGCAGGCGACGCATACCACAATGCCTCGTAGGGTTGCCATACGCTATTGCTGTTTTATTATAATAATAATAATAATAAATGTTTATTTTTCAGGCAAAAACCCATAACTTAAAGACAGAACAGAAAATTCTGAACACAAATAAAAATTAAAATATTTTAAATTAAACATAAGTCTACTAACTATATAGTCTACTACTACTTTCGATTTTTACTCCGGTGGACAGATATCCAAAATCTGTATATCGGGCAACACAAGTTATTGGACAGGCCCTGCACTATGCTGTTATTCCATCTTCGTATTTCGTCCCAAAAAGACGCAAAACGATGTATTATACATAAGTAGATTATTTTTCCCAATCTTATATTTACACGACTGCCCAAGAAGGAGGGTAATTAGGATTAATAATTAATTAGACTTAGAAATTAATAAGGAGGGTTTTGGGTTTTACGTAGGTATGTAAGTATGTTTGTTTTGTCTCAAACGGCTTGACAGATTTTGATAAGCGAGGTGCTGTTCGATTCCTTTTTATGTCCGGAATGCAATGCACTTTTTTGTAGCAAATTATGGCAAACATAATAATACTAAACCAAACTGATACACACTAGTATAATAATTGAATTTTTATTTATTCTGAGGTACAGCTAACCATAGCGAAAAAGAGAGATATGAGAAAGGAAAGAGACAGGAGAAAGGTAAGAGAGACTTCAGTGTCTGCTTGTCTGTCCATAGGTGTGACAATTTGTTGTTATTATTGACAAGTATCTAGATAGATCTAAACGATGATTAGTCGAAAAAAGCATCACTCTTAGATTTTGGAACTGCCTTTTTTTTGTACATTTATTTATTTTGGCTTATTGTATGTGGCAACCCTATGTCTTTCCCATTACGCCTGTAACAGTTCTGAGAGTTGGAGCTCTGTAACGATTTCGGCCCGGGCGTGTCTCTGCGAGTCTCACTTGACCAGTTATTTTCTAATTCAGCACACCCTGTAAATGTGCGGAATGGATTGGTTTCCACTGAATGTGGATTGGAGAGTAACTAAGTAGCAGAATAGAAATTAACTACTTACTATTAAACATTTGTTATTATGGTTGTACAAAAATACTAAGAATCTGACAATGCTTCGTGTAGTTACGCGAGTATCATCCAGAATAAGAAGTATCGTTTAGAAAATGATTTATACATTATTTACAATTTTAAGTACTCTAAAGTTATGATTTTTTTGTATCTAACTACACATTAAGTGTACCACTACAATATTGTTCTTGAAGCATTAAACGTTTCATTACTATTTATTTTAATTTATGATGATTGAATTATTATTATAAAATCACCCATAATTGACAGAGCGAAGCGAAGGTCTCAGAGTTTACTAGGACAAATCGTTTTTTTTTATTTTTTACAAAAGTTAGTAGGCAAGTAGTTCATTTCAATACAATTTTTAAGTTCGAATATGGGCTGAATTGGTCCAGGGGTTGTGAAGATATAGGGGTCGCGAGGTCTCAGTTCGGCGCGAACTACTAGTGTTATCTATGTAAAAAAAACATTAAAATTGAGTTACATTTAACCAAGATATCGATACGTATAAACGTATACGGTGTCAAAAATGCTGAAAACGGAGTACTCGTAAAATACTTCATTTTTTAATTCGGCTAAAACTTTGCCCCCGTATTAATAAACGTGGAGTGCCTTTGGAATAGTTACCAGTTAGTTAGTCCTTTTCGCTCTTTTGAAATTAGAGCTCGATTGAAAAAGACAGAAGACTGAACAACTAATCCAAGGTTTCTCCGCGCTTATTAATAAAGGGGCAAATTTTTGTTACTTTTGTTACTTAATCAAAGCAAATTAGTCATGATTTCTGGAGTTAAAAAAATAGTAATATATTTTAGTACTCTTTCTATTAATTGACCGCGTGAACAAAGCGAACAAACTCTCTGTAACAACTGGCAAAATTTGCGTTCACCTGTCCGTATGTATAGTATTTTTCAACTAATCTCAACGGCATTTGGTATACAGGTTCTACAATTTCATAGTTTTTAATTTGTTTGCCAAGATATTATGGTCGTGAGGAGAAATTGAGATTGTGCAAAAAAGTTTGTGCTTGCGAGGTCTACTATTCGCAGAACTACTAGTAAGTTACTGTAGCTGGTAACCTTAATTTTCGACACGTGTGTCTTTTGTGACATTCCGCAAAATACTATAAAGAGGATATTTCAGAAGATTTTCTACAGAATTCTTCGAGGAACTAACCCAGAAATCTGTTTAGGACGCCTGCAGTCGGCGCACGTCGAACGCTCTGGGCGAAGTGGAATGGCATGTACTACATACGTAGTGTTACCATTCTAAAAGAGTTTTGCGGATATGATACTGGTATCTGAATGAAATAAAAAAAACAAATGAACTTCAGTTGATAGCTGGACGCTATGATCCTGTACCGTTGTTATAATTTAAAGTCATTGAGCTATAATATATTACAGAGAAGTGTTTGTCGCTGTGCGCATACTAGCCCTACAGGGCCCGTACTGTGAGATGCTTATTGCGATGATTGTTAGGTTCAACCGGTGATGCTGCGCGACCACGAACCGTATCGCCGCGCGATAAGGTGTATGGTCGCGCGGCGTCATCGGCTGAACCTAACAATCATCGCAATAAGCACCTCACGGTACGGGCCCTGGTCGTAGTTTTCAACCAATCTTGACGAAATTTAGTATACAGGTTCTACGATTTAATAGATTTTTTTGTCGTCAGCGATTATTGATTGGTAATTTGGTGTGGTGCCGTTTACCAGCCGATTTTGATAATATTTGACATAATTGAGTACTGAATGTTTATGCATATAATACAAAAAAAATCAATGTTTACAAAGCAAGCTCCACTGAATACGGTTTAGCAAAGTGACCACTGTTAAATGGGGCATCGCGATGAAATACGGAGTCGCCTCTAGTAGGTACTACGTAATATACCATACACCATTTACATTAAATAATAACTTAAAATAAATAATAATGATTCAATTCTTATTAGTTGTAATTATATTAATATTTTGGTGATGAAAAAGACCTACATATTGCAAGGGATACTTGCAACACAACACAAATGTTTATATTTGAAAAAAATATTATGTCTAGCACGAAAATATGTCCTAAAGAGTAAAAAAAAAGCTGGTAACCCCATCGACAATGGGCCACGTTCGTGCAATCGAGGCGTGAATATCCAGGCTCCCCGCGAGCAACCAATCAGCTGCGAGCGAGACACAGGGGACATGGGAATGCAGACTTCGCCTTTACTATTTTTAGCCTAATTGAATTAAACATTTAGCTATGTTTTACGTAAATAAGTAGGGAAAGTATTGGCTGAGTTGGTCCTAATGGCAGAGTTTTTTATAACTGCTAGTACTGCTCAATTTTTTACAAGCTTTTATTAAACTTGCAGTATTTGTATGTAAGTATTAAGGTCAAATATTGCAACTAAATTTTAGACCAGTTTCCCTTGTTCAATTGAGTTGAAATTTTGCATTCCTGTCAAGTTCCGATGACAACACAACATAATGACAGCGAGCTGATCTGATGATGGATACGGAAGATGTAAAACGGTCTGCATCATCCTTTTAACATCCCACTGTTGGGATATCGGCCTACCCTCGGAGGGTGATTACTGATTAGGCCATATCCACCACTGACCCAGTGCGGGTTGGCGGATTCACATACGCCATCGAATTTCTTCTCGGGAAATATGCAGTTTTCCTCACGATGTTTTATTTTTAGTTAGTTGTTAGTTGTTTCCAGTTGTATATCCGTATGTAACTTCCACGGATTTTGCGAAATTCCACTTGTAAAGAGGTACAATGGGACCTCCAAATTTTGTATGGAAATAAAACATTTTTTCATGCAAAGAAACTCAATTTGTGAAATGAGCATAAAAAATAGAGAAAGACATCTCAGGATTTTTTGAAAATCAACCTCTACAAAGTAGAAATGTGTGTAAAGGTGTTTCATTCTAGGCGAGCGAAGCCGTGCGGGCAATCTAGTAATTCATATAATTTCACAGTCAAACATAAAATTGCAATAATAATGTAAACCCATAAACCGTAGAGTAATGTCGCTTAATAGCGTCTTAATTTTCCTTTTGAAATATGAGTTCAAGCTGTAAAATAAAGGCGCTCGACGGAATAGTTGAGAATACTAACGAGTATTCCCTTTATGGCAGTTCAGAAATGTTTGCGAGGGGATTTCGTTGAGAAGATTTTAAGAGGCTAACACCGGGATTCTGAAACGTTTGTTAACTTTGACGACAGAGTTAGGCAATAGCTTTTTAGCATTTTTTTAGTGCCAGATTTGTATGGCGCTAAAAACTTTTTTTTTTAAATTTAATTTGCAGATTTGTTTTGCTGAATTAAAATTAATCTGCTGTCAACGTTAAAAAATGTTTCAGAATCCCGAGGTAAGTCGAGGTAAAGATATCACTATGCACTTCCGTGAGCAGATAAAAAGTTCACTAAAGATTTTGTCCTATTTTCGCGTGCATTTTAGCGTTCTCATCCTAGGCCACATCATAACTTAACATCAGGCAAGATGTGGTCAATGCCATTGACCACATCTTACATAAACCTATTTATTTATATTAATAAAAATAGCTCGGAATATTTTCGTAAGAAGTAGGTAGTATTCGAGTCAAACCGTTGATATGATCTAATCATCTGCGCCCTTTATGTCTCTTATATTAATTCTGGCACTGTGTTCACGCATGCTCAAAATTACATAGTACGTGTGAAGGCGTTAGTAAAAGTGTTTGCTACTAGATGCCGCTTTACCTCGTTAAAACGCGCAACCATTTCGTAACCATTTCTTTATATACAAACTTTACATTGTCCATTACATCATTCTTTTATTATGTCTTGGATTAGTTCAGACAACCACTCTTTATAGATTTGTTGTTACAATATAACTACCCCATGCAGAAAATATGGGCTTCCGCAGGGATACCTAGTGTACAGTACGTAAAGGTTTCATCATCATCATCAATAGCCAAAATACGTCCACTGCTGAACAAAGCCAACTTAGAGCGCCATACTGAACAATCTCCCATTTGCATCCAACTACAGCCCACCACTTTTACAAAGTCTTAAGTCCACCTAGCTTGGCTTAACCAAGCTGCGGCTTCCGATTCCTGGTCGCCACCCAAGTACCTTACATCCCCATCGGTTATCGGTTCTTCGAGCGATGAGGCCGCCCATTACTACTTCAGCTTGCAAAGTCTGAAAGCTTTGTTGGTGACTTTGGTTCTTCTGCGAATATCCTAGTTCCAGATTTAAGAAACTCCGAGAATAGCTCTCTCCATTGCCCGCTTGTGCCTCCGATTTTCTTCAAAAGGCCAGCAGTTAGGGACCGTTAAAAGTAAGGTGAATATTCCCGTTTTATTAAAACAAAATGTATCAAAACAACTTTTCATAGTAAAACCGTAAAAAGTTTTCCCTTGACCTAATCATATTCTTTTCTCGGGTTTAATAAAATACGAACCAACTCCACCTGCTCCAAGTAATTCAATTTCCCGCGCGGTAGGTACACCCGCTGCTAATCGTCCCCGTACCGAATACCGTCAAATTAAAAAGCCAATCGAGTGGAAACTCGCTCGGCTAAGATACGTGTGTGGGTGGCGGTACCTTAGGCACCTGTCTCACCAAAAAGCGTTGCGAGGATCGATACAAACTAGAAAACAGAACAAATCGAAAAATCGCTCTAATGAGTAGTGAGGAGTGAGATAGAACTCTTTACTAAAACCACACAATGAGCATTATATCTAAGACTAAGCATGTCATTAGTATCGTGAGAAGCAATATGCGAGTGCGATAGGTAATTACCCGCACTGGTCACTCAAATACAAAAAAATATTATCATTAAAATAGAAACAAAAATCCGACTGCAAAATATAGCTCATGAGATTTCGGATTTATATAAAGAAGAATCTAACGATACCTCACCCGTCAAAATCGGTCAAGCAGCTTAGGCTGCAGGAGGTGATATAAGAACACACAAAAATACATACTTACATACACTTCAAAAACATTACCCTCCTTCTTGAGTAGTCGGTAATAAAAAAGCCTGTTATAAAAGCAAGTGTCACTATGCATTTTTTTATTACTTTTTCTCTCTGCGCACAATAAAATAAAACAAGGTCTGGAATTGCATCAGGTCACGTCATTATCTGCTATTTTGTCTTGTCATCTATGTGTAACGTATTCGAAATTTTGCCGCTCTTACATACTAACAACAGCCGATTATTTCCGAAGACTCGCTGACTCTCGTCGACCTTTGCCTCGCTCCGTCAGTTATCATCAATTTTTCTCTTAGTTACACGAATTCACATGGCAGTTGTACGTTCTTGGAGCGATAAAATAAACGTTAGCCTCGTTTACTCGTCGGAGGTGGGACAGCTGCCTTATTTTAGTTCGGGTTAATGAGGCCCGGCGAGGTTGCGGATTATGTTCAAGTTGAAATTACTTATTTAGCCTCAATAGATTCGAACGTAAGTAAGAAAATACGGTTAGAGAACTCAAGATGCGTCTACGCTAGGCGAACCGAGCACGAGCCAAGCACAAACTAGCGTAGACAGATTTGGGAGCCTCGAACGAGCGTTCGGCACGCGTTTGACTGCGCTCCTCCAACTGTCGGTTTTAAGACGAATAGAAAGGGATTTGTATCGCATTCTCCGTGCGCTCGTGTTTAGTGACAGAATTCTGGAATTGGCCAGTTGCTTATAGACACCTCAAAAAAAAAAATGTAGATTCCCTAAGTCTTGGTCTTCTAGCTGGATAGCAAATTTCATGTATTATGATCAATTGAAGCAATCAGTTAAAGCAATCGTCACTTAACGCCGCGAGCGAAGACGCACAGAGCGTGTGCTCGGCTCGCCTACCGTAGGCGTATCAAATACGCAAGACCTCGAAGCAAAGAAGCGAAGGTATTAATTATAGCGTAGCCGTAGTACTCCTGTTGACTACGGCGTAGCAAGCTCGTAGAAGCGTAGCACAATGAATTAGGCAAATCTACGTAGTGACTGTAGTGTTTAGAAGAACACGAATTTATTAAGAACTAAGAACGAAAGAATAATAATACTATTTTTAAAATTTTGAAGTATGATATTCTTTTTGGAAATTAAAATAAACTAATAAAATTATTCGAGAGACTGACTCACGTTTTGGCTATATTATTAATGATCTTGAATAAAAATGTATAACTTATCCAGCAATAAAGCGCAATGTTGCATATACCTAATTTATCGGGCCATGATTTACTAGCCACAGTATTGTTTTGTCTATAACATACGATGAATGACATCTTAATAAATATCAACAGATCTCTTTTTGATAATTCAATCTATTGAAAATTTGGTCTTTTATCAATCGTATAGATTTCTAAGATCCAGAAATCATAATCATTTCGATCGAACTCTTAGGAGGCAATGTCTTCGTATGCCTTGCTACGACGTAGGACTACGTCGTAGCGCTACGTCACAGCTCTTAGCATAGTATCGCTACGTCATAGCTCGTAGCACAGTAGCGCATAGGCAAATCTACGTTACTCGGCCATGATGATCATTATGATCAGCCCAATATAGTCCACAGCTGGGTATGGGTCAGCATAGGGTGGTAGACATAGAACTCAAGACTAAATTAGAAGGGAAGGGGTAGGCTGGTAGAAACTTTTTACAGATGGCGCTAGCGCAGCATTGTACCTTTTTCATGACGGCGTTTTTGTATTTTGTAAATGAAAATGGCATACAGACAAATGTAGTATCAAATGTCATAATGACTGAATTCCCATTAAAAAAGTCATGGATTTAGTGATGTTTCGTCCATGCAAAAAGTACAAGCCAGCCCCACCTAAACAGTTGCCGACTCCATTGGGGTTGGCTGGCAGAAACTTTTTACAGATGGCGCTAGCATAGTTTATAAGGTTTTTGTTTTGTGTATTTTAAATGTCAGTATCATACAGACATTGAAATAATCTTGCACAAAAGTCCGCGCTACGCTAGCGCCACTTTGACAGTTGTCAACAACAAAATTAATTTTGATGCATCGTTCACAAGTATATAACACAAGGAATTCATATACTAGTTACGTAGTTACGTAGTTACTAGTTTTGTAGTTACTAGTTACTGGTTACGTAGTTACCAGTTACGTAGTTACTGGTTACGTAGTAACCAGTTACGTAGTTACTGGTTACTAGTTACGTAGTTACTAGTTACGTAGTATATAAATTCCTTGATCTACCCCTGTATAGCATAACTATTATAGAATAAACGGGGCTTGAGGTTTGGGGGTTAGGGTTTAGGTATGTGACCTTACCCCCTTTTTTTGATAATAGTTATCATCCGTCACATCACGTCGTAATTGTTATCAGACTATGCGAGTCTGGATCATAAAAAGTGTGTAAACTATTAAATTGCAGTATGACTGTAGGCGAAACATCTTAATTGCTAAATTACGTTTTCTTTTTTAAAAGGCGCTACTGGCCGAATGATTTCATTGCAGAATGACTTGGCTTCGCCCGATCAGGGCGCTGTTCCATTTTGCTACCCAATATGTACAAAAGTTTTTCGATAGTAGTTATGCTATGCAAGGCATACCTAGCATAGCATAATGCTGTATGCTAATGAACTGTTCCTTACCTCGTCTTTCCCTTTGACGACGCACATTTTGACGTCATTCTCTGGTGAGTACCAAACTAGTCGTCGCTGTTCTGTGAGGTCGGTGAGACTTAGGTTGTACACCACATTTCTGAAACAATGCAAAAATAATTTTTTAGAAACGTTGTTTAACTTACCCACTGGTGAGCGCACGGTTTGACATGCTACCATTTAAACATGGCAAATGTGGCGCTTGGTATTGATTGAGGCTAGTAAACCGGGTGATCTTATTTTGAATATTCTATCGAGCTTTTTCTATTAATTAATTATTTTTTCTATTAATAAGTATTTTTTTTAATTATAGAAATGGCATTATCATAAGACTCAGCCGTGAGGCCAGTTGTTACTGTGTTAAAATTATTATGAAACGATCAAATTAACGAGATTTTTTGCTATTTTTCCGCGTGTCCCAGATTTGCGTGTAGTTTTTGCGCAGCAAAAACGGTGCGCGTAATAGTTTTTAAAACCGTTCCAAAAGCATGAAACTTTTAGTAGTCCCATTTATATTTGCACGGTTAGACTTTGCCTAACCGCATTCGAATTATAAAGTAACTAAAATCCTGTAGCCAAGGAAAGCCTGGTAACAATTTAAAAACTTCCATCTAACAAAAAAAAAAACGGATACATTTCCTAAAACGACTTGCTTCTGGCCACTTCGCTTGCCGACCAATATACTTAACCGTTGTAACTAGATCTGTTAGTAGACTGCTTGCTTAGCAACTTCAGAGTCCATTTTATGGTGGCAGCTTTGAGTCATAGTTGTTAGGCGAATGTTTGTTAGCGGTTTAATCGTGGTAGAGTAGGATTCAGGTGAAGTTGGCCGGAATAAGTGCTGGGGCTTTACAGTACGACCAACTTATCTTTAGAGTTAAATGAGTGCGCCAACATCGTATTTTCTGAGCAAAACTGACAGACATCCGTACAACTGTAATTGTTTGATGTTTTGGTCCACTGTATAAATAACTTGGTCGGTCTGTAGTTTCGACGTTTATTCTGCTAGGTGTTGACGAACCGTGTCGTCTATAATAGTTTCTATTGTAATACGGCTTTCGGTGTGAACTTAGCCATTTGTTGGCACACCTGTGCTCAGATCAACGACTTTCAACACTGTAGACATCACATCAAATTCATTATCTTTACAATAGCACCTATTCTGAGCTGGAGGTCTCAGGTTCAATTTCTGTCCGGGCAGATTATAGAATCGTCAATTTAAATATCTGCTCTGGGTCTGGGTGTAAGTTGTCAGCTGTGTGTTCAATAGCGTCCCTGATACAGGGAATCCTAGTGGAGAAATGAGTGAAGCATTAATGAGGTATTTATTTATTTGTTCCCTGAGAGACATGATTTAGATCTTTTCTAGACCAGAGTTAATAAGTATTTTCGAGGTCTTCATCGTCGACCACATCACTGCTTATTGATAAATGAGTTGGTAGTCAACTGCAGATTTATAAACGATATGAAAAAAAAAGTGGCGTAACAAGTGATGTTATCGCTAAGTTATCTTTCAGATACTTAGTGCACACTGAGGGGTAATATTGAACTCTGATTGGTTCATTAACCTCTATTGAAGGGTCATGAATGGGCGGTACGACACATCAGCGGAACTAGTACTAATGTCTTGTCTGAAACTTTACGTAGGGTACCTTAGGAGTAAATCGTCGTTGCCTCAGATACATTAGTCTTGTGTAATTGGCGAGTCAATAGAGGCGTTGTAGGCCTAATATATTAAATAAATAACAGTGCATTACGATTTTCTGTTATTTTTCCAGCATAAATGAATCTTGTCGGTCTTCATATAAAGCACACTATTTTTTGCCAAAAATATTATAAGTATTAGCGTTAATTTCAAATTTCTTCCTGTCTAATCAATCAGCCTTTATCCACCCACTGCTCTCATTCACGCCTTTCCCTTCGTCATCTATTGTGTTCAAACTTGCTTGACGATGTCGTCTGACCATCGGGCTGTTGGTCTTCTCTCCACGTCGTCCCTTCTAGCCAAGTGCGTGTACGCACGTGTACCAAAGTTATAAAAATCTATTTTCAAGCTAATTGTTCTGACTTAAGGAGTTATTATAAGTCTAAATTAAAAAGTACATAAATAACATAAAAATTTTTGCAACTGCGTCTAATAAGTTTTAAACGGCTTTTTCTCACTTTATAATTGCTAAAGTTTGTCTCATAATTTATTTTATGAATTTCTCTCTAAATATCTTAATTAAAGGTTTACTGACTTTTGCAATTAGGGTAAGCAGTGCAGGTACTACAACGTAACAAATTGCTCAAAGTTACTCAATTCACACCGCATTGGGCGTAATACCACTTTGCCATTAGTTTGACAAAACTTACAGAAAACTCCCTTTAAAGGAGAAAACACCTAATACGTAAAGTTACATACTTATGTCAAGTAATGTCCTATTTATTTTATTTATATATAAACATACAAAACAGAATGCAATCATATTAAGATTATTATTTAAGTAACATTTATAGATCTGTATTACATCTTAAAACTATGTATGCCTAGTTGCGTTATATTAAATGAATCTGAATATACCACCACTAGAGGAGTGGGTATGAAATTAATAAAATATGTGGTTATATTATGTTATGATAATTAATTAATGTAATTAATTAATTAATTAATTAATTAATGATAATTAATTAATTAATTAATTAATTATAGTTCTTAAACCAGTGAGTTACACATAGTATACATTAGATTTGTCTCCTGTAATTCAAATAATTCTGAGGTTGGATCGTACTGAATAATACGTTGCGATCAATGCAAGCGATGATCAATTACCAACTAGTACGCCGAGGCTCACGTTTCGACTACTGAGACGATGTTCCTGCCAAAAACATTGGCAGCGTAACTTGAATTTTATTGATAAAAAAATAAGAACCTTTTAATGACCATTTCAATTTACAAGTACCTATATTATGTTCTTCGAAGAGAACTAGTCATCGCGACTCAGGGAAACCTACAGCGATGACTAGAGAATGCAACTGGCAATATTGGCATGACAATATAGTAAACGAGAAATAATCAATTATTAAATTATAATATGTATGTACAGTTTTTTTTGTAAGCAATTGTAATTGATTCTTAACATACAATAACACTATGTACCCATATTATTAATTGTGGCAAATAAATAAATTATTATTATATATTATTATATTTCATGAATTCTTAGTAGCTGTAGTTTACTTCTACAACAATTTGACCTACTCGTTAAGTGCCTCAAATTTCATTGATGATACAAAATTATAGAATAATTGTCAGAAATTATTCTAACACTTACCAAAAATACAATCACAAAGACCCATCACTATACTGGATGTGAGCTTGGACGACGGTCTTATTGTACGATATTATTATGAACAAATTTTACTAGAGGTGGGTATTCTAAACTGTTATAATAATATTGTTAGTTAGATGTCGATTGTGTTATATAGCAATCAACAGGAACAAAGTTCACTGTTTATTAAAGCATCTGTTTATTTCATTTTCATTTTTCAATGAAAAGTATAATGGTATCTTAAAATATGTTCGTCTTCTCGTCATCATCAGCCGGAAGACGGTGCACCGGTTGCCTGCGACTTTTACAACGTCGTCGGTCCACCTACGCAGGAGGCTAGGGAGGTATACCTACGCTACGCTGCTTCGTCGTCTAACCGTACACAATATCGAATCATCGTACCTACATACGAGAATATTATACTTGTACTAGGAAGGCCATATCTGTTGCAATATCAAGTAAGCTGCGCATGGTGATTATTGGATAATGGGATCTCGTGCCAGTTACGACTACAATAACATTCGACTGACACGCCCTTGACCTGGATAATCGCAATAAACGAGCCGATACTTCGCGGTAACAATCATGACATTATTACTGGGCCATCATACTTTTGGAATATTCCAAAGATTCGATTCGCAGGCCTATAGAGCTACCAAGATTGTATCCTTGTATATCCTTTGTCAATTACTCGCTTCAGCGAGTCTCGGCAAATGGCGGCGGCCATCTTGGGATCGTGTGTCCGCTGCTTTCCATTGTTCGCTCCTCGGTCAATGTTTTTGTGTTGAGTTCAATTTGGATGCCCCGCTGATTGATGATGCAAAGCTACAATTATTTCCGTGTTCCCGCTGTGATTATTTGTTTTTGTCTTTCAGCCTAGCGAATAGAATAATCCGTCTTTTTGTTGAGGACTTTTTAATTACGTGGCTTCAGTTATTTATAGGTCAGAGGCTGCGAGACTTGTTTTTCTAATTGAAAAGATTTTTAGGCAATTGATCCTATAGTTTTCTTAAAGAAACGACCTTTCAAAGGCATTGTTTTGGTTACTTTTCTGTAACAAAAATCTTTTGGCTTTGTTATTAGGTTCAAAGATCTTTATTAATATCACAAGAAACATTTCGTCTCACTTACGCGATATCTTAGTATTATTACAATAATATTAACAGTTGTGGCCAGTGGGCTTTTTACAGTTAAGCCACTTACCGCCAAGCAGTACTGTGCAAGCATTACTGTGTTTCGGATTGAAGGGCAATGTTTCCAGTGTAATTACTGGGCACACAGAGATTTAATATCTAACATCTCAGGGTGACGAGCGCAGTGCATTGCCGCGCACTGTTTTGAATTGATGAAGTTCAACATTCTGGATGGCACTGAACTGTTATGGGCAAGCGTGACGCTTAATATCAGGTGAGCGACTAGCCTGTCTCGTCACCAAAAAATAAAAATAAAGTTTAAATAATTTGTTATTGCTGTACAGATTCACAATAAGTTTAATTGTACCTACTGCCGAATAAGCAATATTATTGTATATTTCAGCTTGTAAATGGGACGGTACACTAACCGTCTGCAGTGCCAATCAGAGTCATACTCATCAATAAACATGACATATCGCCAATAATCGAATCGAAATGAAAACGTCAAACATAGTGGCACTTTTAAAGCGGGATTTACATACAAAATACAATTATTGATTTAATTCCTATCCGCTTTCAGATTTTTCGCACGCTTATACTCTGGTATGATATACGAATTGTTGGCAATAAGATTTAATTGAACAGTCCAAAGTAACCGACATAGTTTTCAGGGTTTGCACTTTGCAAGCTGGAGTGGCAATGGGCAGGCCACATCGCTCGAAGAACCGATAACCGATGGGGAAGAAATAATGGCACGAACTGGCAGACGCAGCGTATGCAGGCCTCTCACTCCAAAGGCACTGTAAAAGTCATGGGCAAGGGTGATGCAAATGGCAGATAGTCGTACAGTGTGGTGCTTATAGCTTTTCTAACGCGCTCTTAACTTTTTTTGACATATTAACAAATTTAAAATTTAAAATTTCTAAACTAAAATATCGAAACTCAAATCCAAATTTTAAATTGCAAATTTCAATACTTATTTTCATTACAATTTTTTTTATTTTATTTATGCAGGCGGTATCCATTACTGCATGTGTGCGTTCGTATACAGACGTAAGCTTGCGTATGTACACACTAAATAGGTGGTGCTAGCATTTCTTAATAATATTGCTAATATTGACCAAATACAAAGATTTAAAAAAAATACGCAGCGGGCAATAATTAAATTCAGTTCAATATTATTGACCAGCTCAGAGGGTAATAATGAAATCCAGTACAATATTATTGCCCGGGTCAACAGCAGGGCGTAAATGACTTGCTTTAGATGAGGTTTGCATAATACATATAATTGTGTATTTTCGAGCAGGTGGTGCATGAACATTCAAACATAACGCCGAGCATCAATAGATAAAACAACAAACCATCAATATTTCCACTGTATTGCCTTCACAGAAATTCAGGAGGAGCGTAAAAATAAATAATTCAATCGTTAGGGATATGCGTTACGGAATTTCCCTTTCTTATAGAGGAAATCTTGAGGATATGTGGCCTTAAGGACGCCAGGGGATTACGGGGGTCCATAAAATGTCTTCTAACTAGGTGCAGTAAGGCAGACAAAGAAAACAACGGGGGTACAAATGTTGTCACATAACAAAGGAAACAGTAACCTATGTCTTTCGAGAACTTACGGCGTGTGGCTTTGTTTTCGATAGTCGATATATTAGTAATATATTGAAAGATAGGTTTTGCATGGTATGAACCTTACAGTACCAGAACTTTTTCGTACCTAAAAAAAAAAAAAAACCTACAAAACATAGTTTGCACCTTTTTTTACTACATTCGCTTTAGTTGCTTACGTGTACCGTGAAATTGTTTTATCAAAGTATTAGGTATTGCTTATCTCAGATTTTGAATATATTATCCATTATTTTGAAACCGATTCTCAACTGGAGGAGTTTATCGCGTTTTATTATAAAACTCCTTGTAGTTAAAAACCTTGTTACCTAATCAAACAAATAGATTTTGGGTCAGCACTTACTTAAATGTCAAAAAATTTATTAAAACATTAGTAACTATTTAGTGCTGCTAACTAATTTCGTAATATAACTTACGCCTTAGGACTTCAATTAGTTTGCCGTTATTTCTAAAATATATTTTTAATTTATAGTAAGTACTAGTTGTTAGCCGCGACTTCGTACGCGTGGACTTATTTTTATCAACATCCGTTCAGCCGTTAAGCCGTGATAACGGGACAAACATCCAGACAGAGAGACAAAGTTATTTCCTATAGTTCGCTAGTTGGCGTTGATCCATTTTTGTGCATTTTTTGACGTTTGGTATGGACTGACAGTTGTAATGTAGGGAGTTCTAAATCGCGCAAGTGAAGTTTTTTCCTTGAGACGAACGTATTCATTTTTATACCTCGAAGCTTTATTGGTCCTGATACGACTGCTGCTATATTCCTCTGAATTATAATAGTAGTTAGAATAAGCAAATCCAAAATACCTTTTTGGTAAATTTTGCACTAGATCCGAAAACCATATTTGACGCATTGAAGCGAAGAGACCAAATATTGTTTGAATGTTTGTAAATTTGCCTGGCGATAACTTGCGAACCATTCATCTGGTCTTCACGAACATTTTGTCGGCACGTAGTTCATTTCAATTCAATTTTTAGTTCGAATATGAGTAACATCGACCTAGTGGTTGTGAAGTAATATGGATCACGACGTCACAGTTTAGCGCGAACTACTAGTTTAAAATTACTATGTTGTCAGTTTGAAAGTTTCAGATCGCACTGAACATTCCACTCAGGACAGAAGCACGTTTGTATTTGTGTGTGTCGACCTCCAGTCCACTGAACCTTAACAACTGTATAACGAACGTTAAGACGTCGTCGCTAGAATAAATTATAGATAGCTAGACAAGGTGACTTTATCTCGGTGGGAGAATCCCCCTCGGATCTATGTTTCTATTTGTAATCAGGAAACTAAGGCGTTTGTTTCAAGTCTCTTTTTTATGTGACATTGACATCGGGTGTTTTTGTTCGTGTAAAATTGACAACCGTGTGAATAATAATTATAATTTCATGATAGTGTTTGATAATTCTGATTACAACTAAAGGAGGAAATTAATCAAAATTAGGCTGTGCTAGAAATTATTGTTCTCTCACTATTGCTGTAATCACTTGAATAGACTATAAGGGTTTATAGAGAAAAATTGTGTAAATGCAGTTTTTACACCGCTTTTATTTTAGTATGTGTTCCTAGCTTTAGTTATTATTTTGAGGTAATGCGAGTGCGAAAGAAGATGAAAAAAGTTAGAGAGTAAAAGAGATAGCTGTAATGATTTGCGAGGGTCATTTTAAGTGCGATAAAATCGCATCTTTAGTAAAATATCATTGCCTGTCACCTAATAAAATCCTCTACCACAGAGAAAAAAAGTTTTTAAGGTTTTTTTTTTTAAGTATAAAGTTTAAAGTTTATTTTTTAACATCTTGATTAACCCTCATCGGGTATTAAAATACCGAACAGAATCCTCAGTAGGCATTCCTCAGATACGTCACAGGCGATGATATAAACGATGGATGTTGTTCAGAAACAATTGCAATAAATCCCGCACATGTGAAACGCAATTTCTCGGAGGTCGGGAACTTTTGCAATATTGACGTGGCGGTCGCCAACCGCTCTGCATGTAAAAACGAGAAGATGTCTGTCGAATATTTCTGAAGGCTGTGATTTCTGTACAGCGCATGAATTTTTTGGAAAATTCAGGTTATTTAGGTAGACAAAAGCTTACGTTATTTTCTTTTCCAGTTTTCAAAATCCTTTTGCATGAGAAAACAACACAAATAGTTATTTTTATCCTCCTTAATCGATAAGAATTTAAGAATCTGCAAAGTCATGGTACACTTCACGTATCTGTCAATAAAATTAGCGTTTGAAAAAAAAAACATGTGTTGGGAAACGTGTTGAAGTGCAACACAAATCGGCAGATTATTACAATCTTCCGATTTGTGAGTCAGAGACAGACTACAGAGAGAATACATTTGATTCTTCGATCAAAGTAAAATGAATGCAAGGCCCCAAGTAAGAGAATTTTGAAGACTTTAAAAGTGAGCGCCGGCGTTCACCTTGCTTCAGTCGCTCTCAGTCTGTGAAAGGTGCGAGACGTACGTTCGAATGTCAAATGGTTCAAGAGCAACCGATAAACAGGTGTCCCCTTTTCTCTCGTAGATATTACATTCATTATTTATTTTTTGTGACAAATGTACTATAGATACTTTTAATAACGTTCAATACGTAAACGCCTAAGTTGTATTGTTTTTACTTGTTATATTTAAGGAAGCTGTGTGGTTAGGGCCCGTCCATTAATTTTACTTTGGTTGAAGTGATTCAGTAAAGTCCAATTTAATAATCCAAGGTTGATTTTCACGATGTCTGGTTTGCTTGAAAACTGTTTGGCCAAGCGAAACAAAGGTCTTAGAGTCTACGGGAACAAGTCGCCGTTTATAGATACATACGTTTGTATATATTTTTGTATTATTTGTTCGACAAAAACACCGATGCTCGTTGCTCTGATCTTCATGAAATTTTGTACGCAAGTGTTCCAATTCAATAAAAAAAAATTAACCAAATCGGCTTAGGAGTTGCGAATGTTAGTTCATGCGCGAACAACAAATTTATTTTAGGACATTGATATTTAATTAGGTCTACAAGAGGTTATGCAACTTTTTAAAAAGATAGATTTATAGAAAGAACTTGATAACAATGTTACTTTTCCTCCTCAAAACGTGTTCAATACTCAATACTCAATACAATTATTGCAAACATTATGTGGATTACATGCAGATCTTAACTAGCATATTTTAAATAGGTAAATCATAATGACCCTGATTGGGTATGGCAATATCGTGCGGAGCGGGTCAATCTATTCCATAATTGTCTTATCTTTCAAAAATTCTTCTAGGGTATAGTAGGATTTAGCGAGTAATATAACTTTTAGGGGCTTTACCAAATTTGAACACATCTTCTATCTCTTTTATCTGTACTGGTAGTTTGTTGTATATTTTAGCAGCCATTGGGTTTGGTCCGGAGCTATACATTTCTAGTTTAGACGGTGGTACTATTAATTTGTTTTTATAATTAGAAGTTTGTTCCATAAGGGTGAGTTTAAGTTTGATGTTACGACATCTGCCGCCTACGTAAAGAGAGATTCGTAACACATTGCCAATGAGAGAGAAAAAAACTTTGAACGAAACTGGTTACGAGGAAAGACTTATAACCCTCCATCCATGATTGCTGTAAAGCAATTTATTTTTTTCAAATCCCCATAATTTTTAAATGTCATAAATCAACCTAGACATTTTAGTGAAGATTCAGATATTAAGCTCTACCCAACCAACAATTTGGCCCGAAAACTTCCATCTATATTCCTAAATTCATCACAGCCGACATGCACCGACGTATTGATATTGTTCTAAACGTAGCTCGTAAAGTTTTCCAATATAGCGCCGTGTCGACTGCAAGCATACAAATTGCACACGTCACCCTCTGCCATGCGATTAAACAAGGTTTTTGGCACCGATAAACTACCGGTAAAACTAACAAGTGATAATCATTCGGAAAGGATGGGACTAGCATGTCCCATCCTTTCATCATCATCATTCATCATCATCGTAGACGAGATGGCGGTCAGTAGCAAACCTATTTCGATGAATTAAAAAAACATGAAACATTGGTACACGGGGGTTTTTATTTTACTAGTATATAGACGTTAGTGATGGGATTAGAAGACTAGCACTGCCATGACGTTTCGCAAAAGATGAAACGTGATGCAAAATAACAAGGTGTTAGACCAGCTTACATGACTTACCGCCATTTTATCGTGTACCATCTTTGTCTAACGTGCCTGGTATAAGTATTCCGCTCTTGCTTATACGCTGATGACCTAGGCTGTTGTTACTCAAGTAACCTAATAGCCTTACCTGGTGGAGTATTTTATTATAAAGATTTAAAAGTATGTACCCAGTTAACTGAACCAAATACTGGAAGCCGTATAATACAGTTTGTTTGTGAGTAGGACTGGTAAAAACTGAAACATAAACCGTCGCTTTTATTGGTTTAACGAACCAAAATGAATACAAAATAACACACGAGACAAGCCAATATGCGAAATAGCATTTGCATATGCAAATGAATTGAAATCGTACAATTTCATACGATTTTTCGTTCCCTTTTTTGAAATTGTGTAACCTTTTCTCGCGGAATAAGATACCTGCACCTTTTTTAGCTTAAACCAGTGGAGAAAAACCTTCTTGTGTTATTTAGCGGGTCTGATTTTGGTGGAAGGTTGTGGGAGCTTTTTAAGCTGGTCGCTCGGGTATGCGGGCATACAGAGTTGGTACAAATTCTTAACATTTTAATTAAAAGCGCTCAAAGTGTTCAAAATGCCGACCGCACTGAGCCGCCATTGTCGTCTCATTCTGACGTCACCGTGATTTATGGTACGCACAAATGGGAAGGGGTTGCTTTCATCTTTCAACGGAAAATATACGAAATTTGACATTTTTGCGTGGAAACAACGAAGCAGGGTGGATTGTATGTATTTATGCGACAATAGCGTGTGTCAAAGGAGATTCTTGTAAGATTTATCTTTTGCGATGACAATCTCATTAATATTATTAATGTAGTGATTACCAGAGGGATCAAAGTCTTTGCAACAACTGGAAAAATTTGCTTTCATCTATCCGTATATGTCCAGATAAATGAATGTCACTAATCTTGACGAAATTTGGAACTTATACATGTTCTACAATTTCATAGATTATTTTTGACGACGTCTTACTAGTAAGGTGGACTGGCTATTGACAGAATCTGATGTTGTAATGAAGACATTTGATTTTCACCTCATTGGCGCTTATATATATACACCAGTATACAGGATTATAAGGAAAGGGTATGCTAAGCCAAAAGGGACTCATAGTAGTACTTATGGTTGTGAACAACTTTTACTATGGGACCAACCCGGAAATCGAGAAAAAAAATACCGCTGTTTAATAAATTTTGTCGGGTGTCATTGACTTTTTTCTATTGAACAGCAATTTTTTTTTCGATTTCAGTTTCGGTCCCATAATTAAAGGTGTTCATAATGATGAGTACTATGAGCCCTTTTCGGTTTAGCATACCCTTTCGTTATAACCCTGTATAATAATAACAAACAACAACTAGAAAGAGGGATGGTCAACTTACGCTTTTATCTACATAAGGTCCCAGTAGCATAAATGACGAAACCCTCCTGTATACAGAATGTGGCGTAATAAATGAATAAGCCGTTACTTGTGTGTAGGGAAGACTATGCAGAAAATACATCAAAATTGTGGTGAAAAAATTTCATTGAAAAATATTTAGATAATGTTCTGTAACTCTAAAACCGTGAGACTTTTACAGAATACAAATTTAAATTTACTGACCAGTTACGATGGCCCCTATACGCAGGTAAAGAGTTATCCATTTATTAGGATGCACCTTGTATTGTGAGTGTACCCGGAACTAAATATTAGTGGCTGGATACACTATGACGTTCATAAGATTTCATAAGACGTTCGAAACAACACGTCGGCCATTTAACAGTACATACATTAATGTTAGTACCAGGTACACTCGCGTGACCAGTGCAATAAAAAAGTTTTGCTACATAGAAAAATTTCTTACGCCCTCGCTTACAACTGATTATTTTTCCGATTTCATGATTGGTCCAATTATAAAAGTTGTACATAATGAGTACAATGATATCCTAGATGTGTCCGTCATCGAACCGAACACCAAGTACGTTTTAATGTTGGCATACATATATTTTTCTAGTATTAACATTATCACCAATTTACTGTGTGTTAGCTACACACAGAGAGGTCCAATATTGAATGGTAAACACGTCAATCACTGCTTCGGATACCGATTTAACGTAGGTATAATTTCCTCATAGGTAATCACGGAGAAAATACAAAGAGGAGGTGGCATTAGCAACTGTGCAACTTCAGCCGCACTCAGAGACCTTTAATGACTTTTTACGACAATAAACTAGTGACGTAAAAAGCAATCATTAAACATCATCAAAATTGTATTTGCATGAACTAGTTGCTTACATAAATTCCAAGGAGAGCACAAATACTAAGAATTTTATTGCGACAAATATACATCATTATATGGCCAATTTGTTCTCGTAGTCTGAGACCTTCGCTTCGCTCGGTTAATCATCATACTTCATACTAATCATACTTCATATATCATACAATTAGTACAAACGCGAAAGTTTGTATGTAAGTGTAGGTGTTTCCACTTAAGTCGCTAGCGGCTGAATGAATTTCAATGAAATGTGATATGAAAGTAATTGATTCCCTGGATTAACCAAAAGCTTCTGTTTATCACGGTATACGATTCCTGAAGTATATTCCGGGGCGCTGACAGCGTATAAATAAACGCAAAGATTTCCTTTCTTAAAAAGATAGTGCCACATTGTATGCTTAATACATTTAGGTGCGCCCGTTTGCAGTACAAGGAGGCGCTAAATAAAATTTTGGTGAAGTGCCTGCGCCATCTACCGTTGAGTAGAAGAAGGTGACTCGAACGACTGTCTCTCTCGTCTTGTATAAGTAGGTGTGAAGAAAAATATTGCTATGCCGTGTCCTCTGTGTATCTACTCCGTGGGTATAATTTAGTAGGTATAATTTCCTTATCAAGTTGGGCAGGTGTGGTAAATTATTAGTTGGCAAGTTAATGTCGTGTGAATTAGAAGGAGCTATGTATTTGATTACGGTTATGGGCTTCCTGAATTTATATGCTCCATGTCTATCAGGTTCAGACGAAATGATGCCATAAGTCGCTATAGACAACGTTAAAGATGGCTTAGCGTTATTTGTGATGTATATAAAATGATGTTTATAGCTGTTACCCGTGACTTCGTTCGCGTAGACCAACAAAAAAAACAGTAGCCTATTTTACTATGATAACTGAAGTGGTTTTGACAGTTTGTTTTAATAAAACGGGAATACTCACGTTAAATTGAGTCGGTTATTTCGACTATAACCAAATAACAAAAAGTAGCTTGTTTATTTATTTATTATTAAATGCTTGCCACACTTACAGCAACCTATGTCCGTCTCCGATCCTTAAGCTCTATAAATAAAATCACGTCGATCCGTTTAGCTGTTTTGCGTTGACAAAGTTACAAACACCCAGACAGAGAGACAGAGCTACATTCGCATTTATAATATGAGTTAGGATAAACCAAAAGTTTTAGGTACAAACAAACTTGAGCTTTATTTGTCTCCAATTTGGGAATTTAATTATTGTACTTATAGTGTTAATGTGTAGGCTACTAAAATCAGACAACGATAACTGTATGTTTGTGAATTTGAATAAATCATAACTCTCCTTCTTAGTCAGTCGGGTAAAAAACGATTTAAATTTTAAAGAATTTGAATCTGAAATTGAAGATAATTGTCTCTACTAGCTAGCGAGATACATAAATGTAAAAGAAACTGACTTTGTAAACTCATGATCATTCAATATTCGCAACAAGTATTATGACTCGTATTAAAAGAAAAACAATCAGACAGCAAAATGTAGCTCGGGGATGTCATGGAACACATATTTAAAGACAAGGACAACTAACACAGAGCAGATATTTAAGTTCATCAGTCAAACATCTGCCTGGCCAGGAGTCGAACCCAAGACCTCCTGCACATATGACAGAGGTCCTTCCATCGAGCAAAACAAATCATCGCTATGACACTCCGGACACAAAGAAGCATCCAAGGACTTTTTATCGTCATAATCGGATAAGACACTTAAACTACAAGAGGTAATATAGAAACATACAAACATACATACTTACATACACCCCTAAATCATAACTCTCCTTCTTAGTCAGTCGGATAAAAAACGATTTAAATTTTAAAGAATTGGAAGCTGAAATTGAAGATAATTGTCTCTAATAGCTAGCGAGATACATATATAAATGTAAAAGAAACTGACTTTGTAAACTCATTATCTTTAATAATTTTCCATACATTTTATATTCTATGCCGTAACTGAAACGAGTATCGAGCACCTACATTATGTATATAGCTGTGTATAAGCGAATATAGGTTCCATGGTGCTATAATATATTCTGTGGTTCTAAACAGCCCCTCCGAGACTTACAGCTTCCGAGCCCAGAAGTGATTGATGCTGTGATTAGCTTCATTCCCTTTTCCCACGAATCAACTCTTCGCGTCATTCTTGTAGACTCGAAAAATGTGAATTTGGTAATATGCCTGAAAAACGCTCCAGGAATAAATTAATTTTATAGACATGTATGGTGCATGATTTATGGGAAACTAAATTTAGAGGGAAATAAAATAAAATAAAAATCTACGTTGGTTCTACCATTGTACTAAAGTAAACATAAACTTAATTTAAAAAAAGTAAGATTAAACTTAAGTAGGTACTAAAACCTTACGGGACTAAGGATTCTCTACTATAGCGGAAGGGCCACTGGGCCACAAAGTATTGTTTGCTCACGTCACTTAGTGACAAACAAACTTGGTCGACGTGCTGCAAGGCGGTCCCCTTGCGGAACGTCGACCATGTTTTGTATCCCAGTCAAGCTAGTACGTTAGCTGTCAAAACCTGTCAAATGTTTCTGAAGTGTTAGGAAATCACTAGTGAAAGGGGTGGCGTTGACGCCATATTGTGAATTCAAAGTACCGCAAATGACGTGACTTGTAACAGGTCCTCTTTTTTCTTTCTTCATTGTACGGAACCTACTTTAATCTGTGACCTACTGAACGAGTAAAAAAGTAAAAATGAATGAATGAAATCACAATATGAATCACTGGATCCGCGGAGCGTGGAGTGTCCTCAAGGGGGTAGTTCCGGGGCTCTACCTCTGATTGTGACGCAGTAGACCGACTTTCCGCCGTGACAGGATAATGATGAGGTGGTCCGCAGTGAGCACGCCTATTTATATCAATGACAATAATATAGTACTAACCTACTTCACTTTTTTTTTCGAATGGTGTAGCTTTTATTTTGGTTTCATTTTCTGGTTTTTTATTTTGGTCTAATCTATATTGTCTAACTATTACAGTCCCGCTACTTTGGACTAGTTTTTACCTGTGACTTCGTTCGCGTGGACATAAAAAAAGTATCCTTTATCCACCTTTCTGATGTACAGTAAATCAGTATCAAATTTTATCAATATCCGTTCAGCCGTTTCGCCGTAATAACGCGACATATGATCCAGACAGAGAGACAAAGCTACTTCCTATAGTTCGCTAGATGGCGTTGATCCATTTGTATTGCATTTTTTGTCGTTTAGTATGGACAGACAGATGTAATGTAGGGAGTTCTGAATCGCGCAAGCGAAGTTTTTTCCTCGAGACGAACGTATTCATGTTAATACCTCGAAACATTATCGGTCCTGTTACGACTGCAGCTATATTCATTTGAATTATAATAATATATCACACTAATATTATTTTATCCCAGAAAAATATTCGGTTTCTGTAATAGCGGGTGAAACCGAGAGACGCAGCTATGACACTAATATTATAAATGCGAAAGTTTGTGTGTAAGTATGTAAATTGTGTGTTCCGTTGAACTCTGTAACGGCTGAACGGATTTGAATGAAATTTGGTATATATAGAGAGGTTATTCCCAGGATTAACACATAGGCTACTTTTTTATGCCGGAATAATATTATATTTCTGTAAAATAGCGGGTGAAACCATGGGACCCTCTTTCATATATTATTTTGTTAATAAACGATAGTTATTTTTTTATTGGGGTGTTTTTTTTTTTTTTTATATTACTCGGTGACGAGACGAGCAAGTCGCTCACCTGATGTTAAGCGTCACGCTTGCCCATAACAGTTCAGTGCCACCCAGAATTTTTAACTTCATCAGTTCAAAACTATGCGCGGCAATGCACTGCGCTCGTCACCGTGAGATGTTAGATGTTAAATCTCTGTATGCCCAGTAATTACGCTGGAAACATTGCCCTTCAATCCGGAACACAGTAATGCTTGCACAGTACTGCTTGGCGGTTGAATAACTGGCAAAGGTGGGGTACTTCCCCAGGCGGACTCTGCAAGAGAGCCCTACCATTACACTACAGGTGTTGGTTATATTAACTAAACAAAATACATTAGTACTAAAACAAACTACCTAATCTACGTAGCCTACTCAATACGAACGGGTGGCTTACCCAGAGACCATTAAAGGAAAAGATAATCCAAATGCTGCCACTTGGCAGCGTACCCAGCAAACTGACGGCACTATTACGCTGTATGCCAATGCCAATGCGTTGCGTCAGATAATCGCAAGAGTTTTGGTCATGCCTTGCATCAACCAGGCTTATAGGTTTTTGAAAATAAGATGAGCTAGGCATTTTTACAACATTCAACACAACAATAATGTTTTAATAAAACGGATATACTCACGTGAAATTGAGTCGGTTATCCCGACTATAATTTCGATCACTCTCGGTGATCTTTATAAAGGAATGCTAAGCGAGACACGCGCGACCTCGTCTTGCCTTGCTCTGGTTTGGTTTGTCTTGTTTTGCGCGCCTTTCGAATGTGATCGAAATTATAGTTTGAATAACCGACTCAATTTAACGTGGATATCCTCGTTTTATTAACAAAATGTATCAAAACGTGAATGTGATCGAAACTATAGTCGGAATAACCGACTCAATTTAACGTGACTATTCCCGTTTTATTAAAACAAAATGTATCAAAACATGAATGTGATCGAAACTATAGTCGGAATAACCGACTCAATTTAACGTGAGTATTCCCGTTTTTTAAAACAAAATGTATCAAAACCACGTCAGTTTTCATAGTACAACAATAATGCTTTCCAGCATTTTTGTACTAGTATTTCGCGAATTAGGTTGCTCATTGTTTTATAGATTCCAACCCATACTTATATATACTATCGAGCCTATCAAAATCTGTAACATCATCTAGAGCTAAAATCGGCCTACTTTAATAGGTGCGTAGGTAGGTAGTTACTGTTCCCGTCTGTCCATGTAACCCTTAATTTTATTAGGTCGCTTACCGAGCTACGTGACAAGGTAATATCGCACTAAAATCCTATGCAATAGGTTGGTTATGCAATGATGAAGACACGTCTCTAGTAGAGTAAGCTATACATATATGCTTTATTTTATATGCTTAGTACACAGAGTTTGATTTGCTAAGTATGAAAAATATTTTATTTATATACAAACTTTGGGGATCCATTTTACCCCTATAGAGATGAAATTTCGCAAAGACTAGTCCTCTTGAGGAGTATTAGGTTAAAATTTCACAATTCTATCTGTTCAATTCAATTCTTCTATTCAATTTTTTGGATTTCAGAGTTGATCCCATAGTAAAAGTTGTTCATAATGATGAGTATTATGAGCCCTTTTCGGATTAGCATACCCTTCCTTATAAACCTGTATAAAATAACAACACACAGACCAAACCGCTTAAGATAGATTGTGAAATTTGAATCCAAACCCGAAATTTCACCTCTAAAGGGGAAAATGGATCCCCAAAGTTCGTATTCAAATAAAATATTTTTTATACCAAACAAATTAAACTCTGTTTACTAATCGTAAAAAATAAAGAAAGGCATGTCACAGGATTTTTCGAAAATCAACCCATAAAGAGGTGAAATGGGGTGTTTCATTTACTTGCCTAAGCGAACGAAGTCGTGCGGGCAAGCTAGAGTACGTATATTATTGTTTACACTCTTGTAATAGAGTAATATATTATTGCATCGCGTCTAGTGGGATGATACCCTAATATCCCTAGCATCCCCTGAAATGTTATTCTGGGCGAGTGTGATCCTCTTTTGTGCGCCTTTTAACGAAATTAACGTTGTTTCCTCCCATAGCCGTTTCATCACAATATAGAACAGTAGGGATTTTCTTGAGCCCGCTAGCGTTCGCCGATAGTGGCTCGAATGTTTTAAATGCGTGAGCGTATACATAAGAACATGGAACTCGTGGTCTACCATGTTCACTCTGCACTCTTATTATGGAACTTTATTAGACTTTTTTATTTTATTTTATTTACTAACCTCGGGATTCTGAAACGTTTTTTAAGTTTGACAACAGATTGATTCTAATGCTGCCTTTGTATGGCACTAAGCAAATGACAAAGACAGCAATAGATTTAATCTGTTGTCAAAGTTAACAAACGTTTCAGAATACCGAGGTAGGCCTTTTATCTATACAACTAATCAATAACCTCTCGTAGGAAACTTCCCTACATTATACCTAACAACTATGACATTTTACAAAACTTAATACATTTACCAATATTTTTTTAAAGCTTTTAAGTCTGTCTTTGATCACCAACTCGCCTGTTGGCGATAATAATATGTTTGTATGGATTTTTTTGTCCTTAATTTTTTTTGGTCCATATTTCAGTTATTATGCTTTACCCGGATCGTTCCTTCTTATTTGAAATAGATTCAAATCTTATTTCATTAAGATTTGAAACGTTTTTGTTTTTATTTTGGGAGAAATAAATACGAATAAGTCATGAAACAAAAGTTGTTAAGTTTGATGTAAGGAGGCTGCCTATAGTTGTTGGTTACCAATAACCCTATGTACATAAATAAAAATGAAATCTTGTTTATTGGAATGCTCATCACTCGAAAACGGCGGGACCGATTTGAATTTTAATTCGAATAAGGATTTTTTGGAAAGAAATATTCGAAAAGAAAAATGTCTCGAATTCTACGAGCCTTAAACATGCGAGACCGAAAGCCGAGCCGCATCGTGTACGAAATCGAAGCCGTCAGCTAGTTTTTAGTAAATTAAACATTATTCATCTACCCTAAGCAGAAATATTCGAAGCTGTGAATGTGATTGTAAGCCACCCATACTCCTTGTTCGCTGACAGCAACATTACGTCTGGCAGTATGTTCAGCCGACATCAAAGTGTATCGTTAGCTTAAACGAGCCGTTTACTCCGAGTCACCAGAGCGCCCATGCCATCGAAACTACCAGGGCTATCAGATTGGGCCTACTGATATGTATTACTTACTTTGTTAATACTTTTTGAACGCCTTTTGTATTAAGTGATGACAGAGTAACTTTTTATATCTATCTTAAATTTTTGCCTATCTTAAATTTTGGCTGCATATAATACGTAGTGTATGTTTATCCAGTGTCAAGTTTTGTGGTATTTCATAACACAATATTTTAGAAAAAAAAACTTAGTCTAAGTTGAGCAAAGTAAGTCACGGTCAAGTCCAAGTCATGTAGGTAAAGTGGCAGAAGCTTTACTGGAAGCTTTCAAGGAGTTCCTTTGAGCAAGGTAGAGGCCACGGTCCACGGTCAAAGGATACCAGAAACAACACAAAAAGACGCGATTCATCACTCTATATGATTTCCGCACACTCCTGCACATTAGGGAATACTTAATGGATAATACACCAATTTATATATTAGCACTCGAAAGAACTCAAATTTACGAAAATAATACAAAGCGGCTACATGGTTTTTCTAAGTTGGCGCAAAAATTCAGATATACTTTAATGACTAGCCTTGTGGCTCAGTGAGTGGATTTCCGTCTTCTGATCTATAGGTTGTGGGTTCGATTCCCACCCAGGACAAACATTTGTGTGATGAACACGGATGTTTGTTCTTTGTCTGGGTGTTTCTATGTATTCTATGTATGTATGAATTTATTTAAAAAAAAAAGTTATTTAAAATGTATTCTATCAGTTATCTGGTTCCCATAGTACAATCTTGCTTAGTTTGGGGCTAGATGACACTGTGTGAAAAACGTCCAAAAATATTTTTAAAAAAAAGGTATAGACAACAGTTTTTGTACGACTTTTTATTTCTCTCTATATAAATATATTTCTGGTGCGAAACTATTTATAATATTATCAGGTGTATTATAAATATACCTAGACATTTATTAATTTCTACATAAGAATAAAAGTAACATTATTTTGCTGTTAAGCTGAGTACACAATATAAAAAGCCACCTCGTGAGCGTTATCACTCCAACATTAGAGACACGATAGGCCTCTCAAGCACTGGTGACCGGGAAACGGCCACTGGGACCTTATCAGAAGGGGCCCATTTTTAAGGTAACGACCGACAAAATAAATGTATGCTGCTGATTCTGTGTAATCTACACTTAACTTTTACCTATATGGTACCTAACTAATCTTGTATGTGTATTATATAGAAGTATTAAGGGACGTTGCTTTAAGTTTTTTTTTTGTTTGGAAACTTGTTGGACTGTTTACTGGAGTCTAACAAATCTCAAGGTATTTTCGTGGACATTTTGTATATATTGCCCATATTTATTATTGTGTAGTGTAAGAATAGAACCGATGCATCCAAATGGCAAATTGTCGTTCAGTGTGGCGCTCTAAGGGTCCCTTGTTCAGTAGTGGACGTCTTCTGGCTGTTGATGATGATGAAGAATAGAACTATACTTTAACGGTCTATTTTGATAAACATTATATTTTTCTATTTAGTGCACCTCATTGGGTTATTTTGGGATGTATGTTTTTTTGGTTCTGAAATCTAGTATTGCGTGGCGGGAAAACATGATAAAAATAATAATCGAGAAGACCTTGAATTACACACATTTTTCGATTGATTTCCTGGTTAGTGATTATTTCAAATGATTATTACACTTAAAATGAGGTTATAATAATATCTTGGTTTGCACGGAACAGAATTTCGATTAATTTCCTGGTTTAGATGTAATGGTTAGCAATTATCTGATTTTTTGACTAGCGCGCGCTAAAGCCATCTCTTCTCATCTGAGCGCGAAAGTGTATAGCGTTATCTTTTTCTCGAAATAACCTCTTAACAAAATATTGTGCTTTGAGCAAATAGGAAAATAATATTTTTTTATGTAAGTATTGCCACACTGAGCGAAAGAAGAATGGGGGAAATAATAAGATGCAGTTTCGACTTTTCGATATACCTATAACTTACTATGTATGGGTTTAGTTTTCATAAATACTACAAGCGATAATATCATTTCAACCACTAACGATCGCATTAATATTAAACATTTAGCCCAAAACACAGGCATAGAAAATCTATTCAAACGCACAATATCAAAAGCCTTGATTATCCTTTGCCAGGTATAAAAATAAAGCATTGCGTTCATCCAACCCATTTACATTCAGCTTTTGTAAAAAAGAGTAAAGCCCTCGCATGAAAGCCTGAACAAATAAATCTGATTCTAATTAATGATATTCATTCCCGCGTTCGTACGGAAAATCAATTTTGATAACGTTCCAATAAAATACAATACGTGTGCGATGCCGGCGCGATATGCGGCATGCCGAAAGTTAAATAATTTTTGGATTTTTACATCTTTTAACGATAATGATATTAGTAATGTAAGTATGTATGTAAGATCTTTCTAAGCCGCTGATAGAAAGAACAAACGACCAAAGGGCTGCTGCTTACCTCGGCCAGAGAATAAGCATTGCTATTCAACGAGATAACGTCACCAGCCTTTTGGGTACCCTGCCCGCGGATACTGATCTGAGCTCTGTTTTTTATCTATAATTAATTTATAATAATTTTGGTTGTAATTTTCGCTCTTTTATTTAAGTTTAGATTGTATTTAGAATAGTGTTAGTATCTTTATGTCAATTACAAAATAATTAGTATATAACCTATAATATAACCGTAATTATATTATATAATAATAATATAACCTTCACTCAATGCTGAGGAAGGCTAAAAGATACACTACCGATAAAAACGAGACTCTTGGGCTAGCGCACGTGGGGTAGCGGTCGCCGGCGCGAGTTAGTATTCACATTGGCCGCCAGGCATTTGCGCGGATATGACGTGTGTCTTACCTGAAACCGCGAGTGAATCGCGCGCTGCGCCGCTGGTTTAACGTGAGCACCACAGAAGAGGAAAAATATTTACTTATTTTCTGTGGTGAGCACAAACGAGAGTCCGTCTGGGGAAATACCACACCTTTGCCAGTTATTCAACCGCCAAGCCGTAATGTGCGAGCACTACTGTTCCGGATTGAAGGGCAATGTTTCCAGCGAAATCACTGAGCATACAGAGATTTAACATCTAATATCTCAGGGTGACGAGCGCAGTGCGGTGCCGCGCAGAGTTTGGAACTGTTGAAGTTCAAAATTTTGGGTGGCAATGTACTGTTACTGGCAAGCGTGACGCTTAACATCGGGTTGAGAGACTTGCTTGTCTCGTCAGTCAGTAAAATAAAATATATTTTTTTTAAAACTGCTCCTCAGTCCACACGTTTAGTTTTGCCGCAAGCGACAGTCTAAGAGCTTTCTTGCATAGTATACCATATATGTTTGATGTTTCGCGCCCGCACCCGCTACCGCCTTAGTGAACGTGGGTAAGCCCTAAAGCCGCTTTGACAATAACGCGCTCTCTTACTTACACTATCGACATTTATCATTGTACAAAATTACTGAGGGTGATTTTAAAAAATCTTTTTGCAACATATTCTTCATTTTATTTAATTTCAACACAAACAATTTAGTAACCATATACATAAAAAAAAAAAAAAAAATACCATACCACATAATATTATGGTAATACAGAAAACATATCGTCGTTCATTTTTATAAATGAACGAACATGTACATAAGTATGTATCAACATTACAGTTTTTCACTATTACTTATTAATTGTAAATAATGAAAAATCTTGAACGTATGAGCAAGAGAGAACGGAAACCGATTTCCTGTTCTTAAATGAGAAGAAGAAATATTTAAATAGCAATAATAAAGCCTTTCGGGGTTGAAACGTTAGGATATAGATATAGATATAGCTAATCATATCCTAACTAATATTATAATTCAGAGGAATATAGTCGAAGTCGTATCAGGACCAATAAAGCTTCGAGGTATAAAAATGAATACGTTCGTCTCGAGGAACAAACTTCCCTTGCGCGATTCAGTACTCCTTAATTATAACTGTCAATCCATACATAACGTTAAAAATGCACAAAAAAGATCAACGCCACCTAGCGAACTATAGGAAGTAACTTTGTCTCTCTGTCTGGATGTTTGTCGCGTTATCACGACTAAAAGTCTGAACGGATCTTGAGAAAATTTGATACTGTATATCACAAAGACGGACATAGGTTATTTTTTATATCCACGCAAACGAAGTCGTTGTTAACAACTAGTTTATAATAATAAATAAATAAACGTCTAATTCCAAAATATGAAGGTAACTAACTACTAAAAGATTAACAAGCGAAGCGAATTTGTAACAGACCGTCGCTCTCAAGGTGGCGTCCTTACGCACTTAACAACTTAACTGATCTGTTATCCTGAAACTACTTTATTTGTTTAGGCCACAACAAATAGCTGCTCGGACTGAACTTCCCCGAACCTCCCCGAATTGCGTCCACAACTTGTATTGTTTAATCAAAAGAACGCAGGGGAACGTATGGACCAAATAGTAAGGTTTCTTTATATTTACTGGCCAGTAAACAAATACGGTTAGTTTGTTAGTTCACTTGAGTTTTCATTGTTTCTTGAATGCAGAAGAGATTGAAGTAAGAATAATGAACTAGCGTAATATAAATCAATGTAGGTACATTGATCTAAGAATTGTAGAGAGTGACCGCTTAAACTATCTATAGGTACTAAGGCTTTGATAGTTTAAACGATCTCTAATTACTTTTGGGTTATAGTTGTAGTTATAGTTTTAATTTAAAATTATGTTTTTAGTTTAATTTTTAAATTATAGTATTGTTACTTAAATTTGCTTACGTCAATACTAAGACCCTGAGTCGCTTCCACAGTCTTGCTCGCGCATTTTTGCATTATTTAAGAATTTCAAAAAGTATGATATAATTTTGTATCTTTTTATGATAAGATTATAAAAATGTTTTAATGAAACTTTATTTTTATAATATACTTATTGTGTAATTCGACAGCGGAGATCGAAAAATGTTATTTTTTTTTTCTTTTATAGTTAACGTTATCAGAACAAATATATCTTTAAAATATTTCTGTTGTTATGTTATAGAACATTCAGTTTTTCGAAATTCATATTCATTTCATACATTTCCTAAAACTTACAAACAAAACGAGTGCGATAGCTAAAACACGCATAGTAAAAAAATATGTATTGACAAGATTCTTTGGCAAATCCAGTGCTAGTGCATCGTTTTCTAGAGATTAAAAAAAAACTGGTAAAAAAAACGTGAAAAAAACCGTCCTGTTATATATCCCGCAAGTACTGACTTAAATGTAATGTACTTAGTAAGCAACCGCGCAAGTCTAAAACAGTATTTCTTTAAAACTACTTTGATATACCTTTTCATTTTCAAGAATCAGAGTTGTATAAAAGTCTTATATTAGTAATTACTTACATTATGAATGTACACTGTTTTGCTTTATGTGCTCCATTCATTTGACGTGAATGCTTCGTAGAATTACCCATGATCCCAGCGTAGGGTTGAATGCTATTGACTTATGTTATTTTGTGTACTAAGTGGAAGTTTCCATACACCCCTCGTTTGGCTAATTCTAATTGAAGGGAACAACCCCATGGAGCACCCCTCGCAGCTCTGTTTGTACAATAGATACTAATTTAGCTGTTGTCCGTAAGTATAAATTATTAATGTATGCACTGGGTGAAACTATCTTGGTTGTGATCAATGGAATTGTTGAAACTGAGCTACTTTGGACTCTATGCTTTGTATTGTGATTGCGCTTCTAATCTAATTCTAAATGGGGGCGATAAGACCTGCACTGACGTCCCGCTAAGGGTGTTTTGTGCATTAACCCCGCTGCCAGCCTACCCAAACCAGCCGAGCTCCTTAAAGTAACGGAGCACGACCTTGGGTCGCTGGCATACCTGTTCCACTCTTGTTTCGTCAGATGTTATGCTATTGGAGTCTTGTTGTCGAGATTCTTGAAGAAGTCCCGACCTTACTCGTATGTCCTCTGTGATTGCGCTTGTGAAAATGTGAAATTATCCATGCCCATATTAATGGTATCTGTAGTATAATCACACCTCGGATACACATAACAATATGAATGCTAGCACTATCTACATGCGTTAACTTACGTACTGTAGAGAAATGCACGTGAATACAATCTTTCCATGCAGTTATGGCATACAAAATGTTCGAGGATCTTACAATAAAAGCTTTCTGTGTGCAGAAAAGGTGCATTAGAGCATTATGTGGTGCTCCTTTCCTTGCACCTTGTAGACCGATATTTAAAAAATGTAGCATTTCGCCTTAGCCTTCCCTTTACATATATGAAATATGTCTATTTGTACCTCTGAAGAAGGAATCCTACGGAATGGACACAAAGTCCCGTATCAAACATTTTTGACGTCTATCGCGGGGTCGGTCATTTTTTGTTGCGTTGTCAATGCCCTCCAATTAAAAGTTAATTGTCAAATTTTAGAATGGTTGATCCCAGGTCGGCCATGTTTTGTTGCGGAGTTAGGCAGACTCTTTTCCTATTCATGTCACTTCCTTAGGTTTCCTTTTTCTGAAATTGGTCCGAAGACTCTCTATTTCAGTTAAATAGTGACGTGTCTGGAAGGTATAGACACCAACGACATAAATACAATTGCTTATTCCGGAATAAAGAGTATGTGTTTATAGTAAAAATATCGCTATCACCATTTATATTAAACTGCCAAATTGATAACATTTTACATGGAGTTACTGTATATCACAATGTAGGACATAGGATACTTTTTTATATCAACACGAATGAAGTCGCGGGTAACAGCTAGTCTTCTATTTATATAAAAATCAATTGCCGTGAGTTAGTTTCGCAAAAACTCGAAAACGAAAATCTATTTGAATATTTGTTTTGTTATGTTCTGGAGTGGTTTGGGAAAAAAGGAACCACGCGGGTGAAATCGCGGGGCGCAGCTATTATTATAACTATTATATAAAAGTTATCAATGTCTAAGTAGATAAGGCTTAGTAGCCCTTTTTTCATTTCAATCACTTTTCAATTTAATGACTGAAACTCTTGTGCTTTTCCCGAGTCCATTCACAATCTGACATCGGTTTTATTACTGGTTCTTTTCTCCCTTTAATAAATCCGACGGAGTTCTCGCAATGAGAATTCATCGGGCAACAACGTGACCATTGTCATGTAAATCAGATTTGGAAAGAAATGCAAACTTTGCTAGAACGAATGAATATTTCAAATTATGCGACGACGCTGCAGAGAATGTTGTCCAATTTATTCGTACATATATCCTTTCGGGGGTCTGGGAATCAAATGAAAATATGAGTTCAATGAAAATACGGCATTTTAGGATTTCCCTGGTGTTTATTCTAGCTGTAAGCGAATAGATGTCGCAGGGGGTGCTGTTCGATTTCTGGACAGGCAGATTTGAATAATGAATTTAAATATCTGCTCTGGTTATATATTATATTATGTAAAAGAAAATAGCAGAAAAATTAAAACTAACAGCAATAAATCACTAACAGCAGGTATCGTGGCCAAATTGCTGGCCCTATTTCCACGTTAAATTATTTCCGTATGCAAGATAGATGCCAATATGTTGGTCACGAGATGCTACGACCAGACGCGTTAATAAATCTTAATACATTTTTTTTGCACCCTGCTCACCACGGGCCTAAAGTTTAGACCACAAAAGACTCAAATATATACTTGCTGTCTACGGTATTATAATTACGGCCTAAGAGGCCTTCACGTTCTGGAAAGATGTGGGTATCAACGCAAGTGGCATTCCTTACAAGGGCCTCCCACCTTCCCAGGAATAAAGGTCATATCTTCTGGTCTTTTAAAATAAAACTGTTCAAGGGCTGGGTGTTATTTGTCTATGTATTTTGTTTGTTCTTTGGCATCCTCGGTACAGGGAAAATTCACGGGGAACTAACTACGAGCGAGTCATTCCATTTCTTTAATGAATATGTACATGTAAGTACTTGATTCTGTTCAGCATAAAACTATTTGGCCCGAAACAAAGTAAAGGTTCCAGTAAAAAAATAATCAATGCAATTTGTTTTGCAACAAAAAAATATATATGTTCCATTTTCCTCACAAACATATTGTTAACTGCATCCCGGTTGGCAGTTCATTACTTTGTACGCTTTTTCAGCGTAGATTAAAGTGTTCATTTTTAATTTACGATCCATAAAAAAATTCAAAATAATTAAACTTACATTTTTCCGTATTTAATCAAAATCGTTGGAGCTTTTTGGAGAGCGACGGACTTTTTGTTCACGACAGAGCGCTCGCGAAACTTTATGTCTTACATTGTGACTGCGCTTTTATTACGAGCTTTGCAATTTATACAAAATATTGCAGAATGCGAGTAATATTTACGAACAAAGAAATGTATTTGTGGCAGTGCAAACAGTAGTGGGGGCTTCGCGAGCAGGCGTGTCAGCTACACTAGAGATGTAGAGATGAGCAATATGAACATACAGTTATCGATATCGATATGACGTCAAGTCGATAAACACAAAGGGAAATTAAAAAAATCGAATGTGACATTATGCAAGATGATTTTTGATTAAACAAAAACCCGCTGGTTACGTTCACAAAAAAAAAACCGATTGAAATGCTTTTTTTATACTATTGTCAGCTCCTAGGCCCCTAATCATTTAAAATCGCTTAATGTTATTGTCCTAATTTAAATGTTTTCGTTTTGGAACAAAACTGGTTAGGTATGAATTATAATGTAAGGATGCACGATTCTTAATAAATTAAAAATAAGCCTGTAGAAAGACTTTGTGGAATTTAGATGGTATTCCCGTAAATGCGATTTAGATTGGTGGTCAGGGTCTTTTATCCTTTAGAGTAGGCTGTATCAAAATGCGGACGAAAAAAAAAGTACCGTTTCATGAGAGATAGTATATTAAAGGTACTGAAGTAAGTAAATATTTAATCCTGATTCGACGAAAAGGCCATTAGAATTTACTGATCCGTCGAGTTTTTACTCCATCGATACCATATATTTAGTACTTATACTCGAAACGTTGCCTGGCAACCCATGCGGTTGCAATAAAATGGCGACTGTAGGCCGCCAGGCGTGCAGGGTGTTTTTAAGCCGTCTCGCCTCCATCCGCAAGCCAAAAATCTTTATAAATGCAAAAGAGACAGCGCAATATCGAAGCTAAGGCATATGAGAGGGGCAGAAATAGATGCATTTGCGTTGACTGTAGCACAATAGTTACAGTATCGATACTTAGTAATTTTTGGTATTTTGTGACACATTAATGTGGGGTTTTTTTTTTAAAAGCTAAGACACAGATCACCTCTTAAATTTCACCAATTTCATTTCAAGAAGATGGAAGCGCAATACGTATGGGGCAAATTACACCTATAAAATATACTTTCAAAAATTTTTAAGCTCTTGTAAGCGTAATCGTGAGATAAGCAATGATAACGCTTAGTCTCAGTCCCCGTAACCCGCACATTTCTGCCAAGTTTGGTGAGCTTATGTGGAAACTACGTCTAAATTAAATCATAGGCAATTCTACAGTCTAAAAACCGCGTAACTGGAAGGCTTTTTTTATTCCCGTCCTACTCCTCTAAAGTAAAAAAAAAACTTGAAAGTTTACGCTTTCTTTTATTTTTATGTTGTAAACGAACAACCCTGGTCACATTGCGACATCTAGCGATGAGCACCAGAACTCGCTTCATATTCTAAACCGCTTTATATGAAGTCGTGTAACGCAAATAACATCTGTATTCTTAGGAAATAAAGAACACGTCTTCGCCCTCGTCATATTGCGACATCTAGCGTCGATTAAGGTTCCTGTTTCGCTCCTTATCCTAAAGTTGTTCGATTTTAGATCGAAAAACGTTATAAACGTCTCGTATATAAAATTAAAAATAAATCGAAATTCTTAGAACTAAAACTAGACTAATTACTAAAACCTAATGAGAACAAGAATTTGTCGACGAAGACGGTTTGTTAAGATGTAGAAGAAGATTCGAGATTACGGGAAGGTCATTTGATATGATTGCCTAAAAATTGTGATTTCACAACCAAATTGATTAAGAAAATACATGAAGATAATTACCATGTAGGAGGCAAATCGCACCGTAGGTAACATCCGTAAGCATTATTGTATTCCACAGGGCAAGGCCCAAGTTCAAAAGGTTATTCGACATTTTTGGATTTGTTGAGCGCCAAATACGATTAATGACTTGGTCATGTGAGTTTTCGCTACAGCGGTTTCGACGCACAGCTTGTGTTTCATCACTACCCCTTATTTTTTTCTTCTGTGGCTCATACTGTTAGAGTTTATATTGCAACAGCGGTCTGAAGTAGATACAGCACGTTTCTTCTCGCTGCGGTTAAGAGAACCCCAACTTTGCAGCGAATTCGAGTGGAGTTGGCAAAACAAATAACTAAGTATCTCATTTGAATGTATAACTTGGGTCTCTTTTAAAATGAAATAGGTGTGGCTGTGAATAATTCGCGCCCTTGTTAACGGTCCTTCCACGCGTTTAACAGAGTTAGTATTAAGTTTTCTTGTCTACAATTTCTATAATTATAAACTGCTAAAATTATTGACCGAGCGAAGCGAAGGTCTCAGAGTTTACTGGGACAAATCGGCATTTGTATGTATGTTTGTATGTTTGTGTGTATATTTGTCCGATGATAACTTGCGAACCGTTGATGCGATCTTCATGAAATTTTGTAGGCAAGTAGTTCATTTCAATACAATTTTTAAATTCGAATATGAGCCGAATCGGTCGAGCGGTTGTGAAGATACAGAGGTCGCGAGGTCTCAGTTCGTCGCGAACTACTAGTTGATTCAGCCGTAACTTTGTAGAAGTTCATTTTCAAACTGTGTCTATAATAAACAATCTGTAGTGTCTTTCCGCTGAAAAAAATACACAGCGCAGCGGAAAGACACTACAGATTGGTTATTATAGACACAGTTTGAACTGCAATAATAGAAATAAATAAATTGAAATAATATTATTTTTCTTGGACACAGTATTGACGACCCTGAAGGCGGACTCTAAAAATACGCATCTGTGTCACCTTCCTAGCGTAAGAGCCGATTAAAGGGGAGTTCTGCGCTTGTGGTTGGTTTAGGGATCTGACCCAAAGAACAGAGGCGCGAAGTCACCTGTGCCGTTGCTGAAAGAAGGAAGGAAATGCTAGACTGGTGCGTTCCTATAGTGATCCCGGTGCCTACTATCAGACATAGAGGCAGACCACCAAGGAGGTTTCAGTGGGTATAATCCCAGATAACCTTTAATTTTCATAGTTAAGAATGGAATGGCAGTAATTTGAAAACTGACAAATTTAGTTCATTTTAGAAAAGAGTCCAACAGAATTGACGTCGACAAGTGTTGTGTAAAATCCTATGTGATAAACCCATTTAAGTCTTATAGAGTTGAGTGTGGACAAAGTCACACAAACATAACAACCCCGGCCAAATGGTACTTAGATGGAATGATGGGAAGTCGTGCAGTCCTCCCATTTACGTGTTATATCATTCATGTCGGGATAACCAGTTTGAAACGGACATGTTGTCGGTTCCCAACCACTTACAATAGGAATTAGGTACGTGTCATCAAAATCATCATCAACAGCCAGAAGATGTCCACTGCTGAATAAAGGACTTTCCCTAAGAAAAGGGGATGGGTTGCCATAATCCTCACACTTGGCAGGCGGCTTGGGAATCTCAGAACGCTCACCGTTTACTAAGATGATTCTGCTCTGCCCGTCCTTCACTGATTCTGGTCGCAGTATTAGGACATACCCGGGTAATCGCTCTTAACTTTATTATCTTGTTTAAATTGGTACAAGATGTTATAAAATACTAGCTGTTCCCGCGACATCGTTCACCTACAAAAAAAAAGTAGCCCGTGTCCGTCTCCGACCTTTTTTTTTTTTTTTAATTTACAATATTGCTCCACGGACTCCGGGGTCCGTGCCATTTATCAAGGTTTACAAATATTTTATCAACTAAAACGGAATATAATAACTAAAGAGTTTACAAAAGGAATATACCAACGAATATGCTAATAAAGAGCTAAGTGCTATTATAGATTTGCGTATATACTCCGAGCAGTCCAGCTCCCGCAAGCAGTTAACCCGGGCTACCCGGTAAGCTATATCTATGCCAACATATCGATCCGTTTAGCCGTGATAACACAACAAACACCCAGACAGAGACACAGATAGAGAGACAGAGCTACTTTCGAATTTAAAATATTAGTTAGGATTAAGATGAAAGCCCAATTAGGAATTCTCAGAAAGCTTTATTTCTGACAGACGACAATTATTTGCATTTCTTAAAGTAACAGAACTAATAACTTAAAAGCTCATAAGAATTTGATATTTTAATTCATTAGACAGAACTAAAAAGTATCCACAGTTCATATTTAAGTAGGTATTTGAAGAATACCTAAGCGAAGTCTCTCTGTAATCTAGAAATGTGGCCCGAGTTTTTCATATTTTTTTCAGGCTTTAGTTGAGTTTATGAAATTACTAGCGGTTTTTTTTTTCTTATTTTCATTCTCGGGAAATTTTTTCCTTCATATTAATTATTGGTTCGGTTTCAATCGAGAAAAGGTAAAAAAAGAGGGGCCGAAAAGGAGAGACTAGTTTATTACGTTTTTTTAAAAATTCACTTTGGCAGCACAACATTCCAAGACAAGACACCCAAGACAAGGTCCACCAATGGCAAGGTTGAAGGATATAGTGCTAAAGGCCTCGCTACAAGGCCTGACCTGACATCGTTTGAAAGAGATGGCTATATAAAAGTTTCTGGGGGAGCGAAAGGGAGAAGCTATAACCTTAATAGTTTGTTTCTTTTGCTCCCGTGAAATTCAAATCTAGCTGTTCCTTTCACACGATGTCAGGTCAGGCCATGTATAGACACCCTAAATCACTTTGTTTTAATAAAACGGGAATACGTTAAATTGAGTCGGTTATTCCGACTATAGTTTCGATCACATTCGGTGACCTTTATCAAGGAATGCTCAGCGAGACACGCGCGCGACCTCGTCTTGCCTTGCAAGACAAGTTGAGTGCAAGGCAAGACGAGGTCGCGCGCGTGTCTCGCTGAGCATTCCTTGATAAAGGTCACCGAATGTCATCGAAACTATAGTCGGAATAACCATAACGACTCAATTTAACGTGAGTATTCCCTTTTTATTAAAACAAAATGTATCAAAACCACGTCAGTTTTCATAGTAAAACCCTAAATCACATAAGGGAGTCTAAGATCTCAGAAGACGATGTCGAGTATAGAGCGAAATAGATGAGAAAAGCAAGGAAGGCTGACCCCACCACCATGTGGGATACATAGTCAGTAAGGTAATACAAAGACACGACAACTAACAGACCAGACCAGACCAGACCCAGAGCAGATATTTAAATTCATCATTCAAATATCTGCCCGGCCGGGAGTCGATCTCGGCGCCTCCTGCTCATCCTGCCCTGCCATGGCAGACGCACTACCGACTAAGCCATGATGAATTAGTATGTACATCCCTTAAGAGTGTAAGGGATGTTAAAAGATGTTTTTGAAGCGTAAGTTGTACTATTATCTAATTGGACTCTCGATTTTCAAATCTTTGTGTTTTGTATTTATTTATGTCTAATTATATGTATGTATCATAATGAGTATTCTATTAAGCAATATTTTTATGTACTCATACTATAATATTATAAATATGTAAGTATGTAAGTAGGTAAGTAGGTAAATAGGTAAGTAGGTAAGTAGGTAAGTAGATAAGTAGGTAAGTATGTAAATATGAAAAGTGTGTTTGTTCCCGTTCAACTCTGTAACGACTGAACGGATTTGAATGAAATTTGGTATGGAGATAGCTTTTACCCCGGATTAATACATGGGCTACTTTTTATCCCGGAAAAATATTCGGTTTCTGTAGAATAGCGGGTGACACTGCAGGGTGCAGCTAGTGTATTAATATTTTAATGTCATATAGAGCGTAAATATGCTTACATTGGTAATTAGATACTTATTCTCTTAATAAATGGAACTATTCATTTATTTGTGCCTCCGTCCTTACATTCCATCACATAATTTATGTTCACTCATCCGAAGGTTGTCTGGAAGAGACGGCTTTTAGCGATAAGACCGCCTCGTTGTACCTATATCTCATGTGTTTTTCTTGTTATGTTTTTTTGTGGTGTCAATGAAGTGTTATTGTATTGTATCTGTGACGATGATAACTTACACATTTTTTTACATAAGATTACTTTTACTGAACTGATTTTGCAGTTTTAGTTTATAGGAAAACAAATGCATCCAGTTTATTTCCAAATCACACTAACATTATAAATAAAAATAAATAAATAAATATCTGGGACAATTTTTTTGCACACACGGTCATCTGACCCCAAACTAAGCAAAGCTTGTAATATGGCTGCCAGAGACTGATATACGTACATATATATTTTTATATACATACTTATATAGATATTAACACCCAGACATAGAACAAACACAAATGTTCATCACATGAATGTTTGTGTTTGTTGGGAATCGAACCCACGCCCCCAAAGACAGAAGCGAATGCGAGTGTTAATATAAATAGGGATATAAGAACTCACCTGCCGCCAACTAAGAGATAATTCCCATCTCTTAGTAATAATCTGAAGTAGTCTGTGTGTGTCTCGTTTCCGAGGAACTTGTGCGTATCGTCCACTCCTGAAACAATAAAATCAGTGTTAAAATCAATTTGGAAGAAAGAGACAGCACTATAACTAGCGTTGTTCTAGAACAACCAACCAGTAGTAATAGCAATGACAATAAAGCCATGTATTCACTACGGCCAAAAGTCGAGGCACATGTCGCAGCACATTCACGTGAAAGTGCCGCGACTGTTCCGGGGACATTGTCGATCGACATTTCGTTCATCCACACACATACACACACAAGCTGCGGTCGACAGGTCGCCCGAGGATGTCATACTACTAACATATTATAAAAGTACGCTCTATAAACGCTCTCTGTGCCACGACACGTGACCGTTGCGCGCGTGACGTCGCCGGATACGTAGAAATCGTGTCGCCATACAAGATCGCGCGACAAGTGAATACGGGGCATAATCCATAATGATAGATAGATAGATTAACTCTTTATTGTTCACGCAAAATTTTACATACATTTAAAAAGAGGCTTAAAACTTTTGTAACAAATGGCGGCCTTATCGCTGAAAGCGATCTCTTCCTGGCAAACTTAGCATGGAGAGGATTCATAATGTTAATGTTGTTTTATCTATGCTTAAGGGGTATATATTATTGCCGTGCCATAGCTATCTCGTTTTCAAATTTGCAAGTTTTTTTCATAGTTTTCCAAAAACTGTATAGCGTATCTGTCTATCGCATCATTAGAAATATTGTAAAGACTCACTTGACCGAGATTATCTCGACCGGACCAAAATAAAGGTCCTTGTCAATTAATTAGTAAGCCAGTCAAAATCCCATTTATTCATCTAAAAGGCTTTAAATCCAGAACAAACGAACTCGGAAATAGAGGGTGTGGTCCTCATTAATGTTCTTTTGTCATAAACCAGCACAGGTCTTTTGAAATTCATTTCCTGGTTCATTTGTCATGGGAATGTATGATTTAAGCAAAACTGTTAAGTTATATTTTTATTAGACAATATTAGTGAGGCTATTGAAGAAAAGAGTGTTACTCATAACGGTGCAGGCTTTAACATTAAAAATTAGACCATATTCAAAATAATTTATTAAATTTTACATTATAATTATAGAAACACTACAGCAAAAGTCAATGAGACGTTTTCCAAAAAAAAAAAAAGTAGTTCTAAAATACTTACTAGATGGCGTAACAGACCTATCATTTTACCTGTCATTGTCATTTCCTACGAAATATTTTATGTTTATTTTTTAAATCGTAAATTTTGGCTCCACACGTTGTGTATTTAGCCAGTTTCAACTATTGTAATATTTCAAATGAAGTCAAATACATAGTTACGTAACTTGAAATTGTCTAAATACATATGTCGAGCCAAAAAACACGAGAAAAAAAAAAGCACACGTACATTTTTTTGTCTTTCATGTCTTGACAGTGACAGAAAAAACTCAAGGTATATCTAACGCCATCTATTGGGTACTTTTATAACCAGGATTTCTTTTATTTTGGAAAACGCCCCATTAAGGACCATAGTCGAGACCACAATTTTGTTAGACGTCGAAATAATTTTCAAAATAAAAGCTGTCAAAATCAAAATTATCCTTACAATATTTCTGATGTGTAAATACAATATCCAGTATTTGGAAATTCACATTATAATCTACAAAAAGTTACAAATGTGCAAGAGAGTGGCACGGTTGTACTGTGTTCCAAACGGTGACGTCAATCCGACAAATTTTGATTCGTCTTACCAAAGGCATCACGAAAATACCCCATTTATACGATTTCCGTAGTTTAGATGTCATTGACAAACCGCAGCCAAGGTATCAGAGTCAGAGAACGACGACGGCTTTTGTATGTTTGAGTGTAGGTATATATGTTCGACGATAACTTGAAAACCGTCGAATCAATCTTTATTAAACGTGAATCTACGAGTTCATTTCAATACACCTAATCTCTACCTATATATATGAGCAAAATCGGTTCAAGTGTTGTGAAGCTTTAGGGGTCGCGTCCATCTTACAAGTGTCTTAGACGAAATCAATAAAAATATTACTTGACCTTGCCTAATTCAAGCCCATTTTACTACCCCGGGCAGGGAAGTATCGAAATTTATCGATGTTCAAAGATAAAAAGGCTCAACAACGCGTAAAACATTATTCGTAAAAAGTGCGTTCCGTATTCGAGAGCAGTAAAAATCCGAGTGAGAATAAGATGACAAGTAAAATGCTTTGATGGCACGTACGATGAAGTCGGCGATTACTCAAAAGGGGCCTTTTTATGTCTACGGCAGGGTCATGGCTTGATTTTACGTTGATCCAGGCGCTGGCTCCAGTTAATGGCGATAGTCGATAGCTGACTGAAGCTATCACGTTTGTTCCTAGCACAGACCATATAACTAGCAGAATGGTCATACCTATTCCGCTCTCACGAAAATAATACGCTCAAAAGAGCCTGAACTCGTCATGTGAAAATGTACAAAAATGGATTATGATGGGAAGCCTATCCACCAAAATACAGGTGTTTCCGCACCAGTTTGGTGGCAATGGCTGCAATTTTAATGTAGTATACCGTTATAATTGATTTAATTTGACTGGATTGGTAAAATGTTTCTAAGAGCCAGCCAATCATAGGCGTGATTTATTTACCTTGTCCCGCTCCTGATACGGTGAGATTTATTTTAAAGAGAATGTCTGCATACGCGACTTGCTGGTTACATTATCTTTGGTTCCTTAATGTGGAACGGAACGTTTCCGCGCACGTGTTAGTGACGCTAGAAATTTATCAGGCATTGTCACGTATGATGAGCTCGATATCCGAGGATATTACAAAACGTGGTCTACTGGAGTTAGCTCTAAGTCACCGATTTGGCTCGTATTCAAAATTCTTGGTTGTAATCGATTACTGAATGTTTATGCCAAATAATTTAAAAATCAGCCGGTAAATGGTGTCGCAGAAAATTTCCCGCCTTTTTGGGGGAAATACCCCACCAATCAAAAAAGACTAAAAAATAAAAAGTAGAACCCGTATACCAAGTTTCGACAAGATGAAAAATACGACCTGTACGCTAATAACAACATACGGACATTATTAAAATCGGCCGTTGTATGGCGCCGCAGCAAATTTTCTCCCTTTTTGGGAGAAATACCTCCAATCAAAATTCGCCGACGACAAAAGAATACTACAAAATTGTAGAATCTGTATACCAAGTTTCGTCAAGATTAGTTGAAAAATATGATCTGTACGCGAGTACCAGCATACGGACAGATGAAAGCAAATTTTGCCAGTTAAAACTGAGACCTTTCGTACGCTTCGCTCATTCAGTCAATTAAAAGAAAAAATAAACGACTACAGAATATAGCTTATGACACCCGGGAAATAGATAAATAGTTAGGCAGATTCGTTTGGTGTCATCTGTGGTAAAGAAATGATGGCTAGGTATTAGGCTAGGTTAGTCCATGTCGATGTCGCCCGAGGATGTCACACTATTGCCCTATTGTCGCCCTATTGCGAAAGTCGTAGAACACAGAGGAGCACGCGTTTTCACCAAGCAAACCCAGTGGCGCGACATGTACCAACACATAAATGTAGCGTGCCGATGCCGGGCGATATCCACCGCGCGACGTCGCCCGTCACCTAGAAATCGCCAAATATCGCAACAAATGACTCCCAAGTGAAACGTGGCATTACACCTAAATATTTTTTTCTTCATTTTAGTTTACTTCAAACGTAATCTAAGATCATTATTAAACTTCTATTTCGCACTTAACTAAAACAATTTGGAATAAAAGCACGTTTAAAATGTGAAAACCAAACATTATTAATGCTATTGATATTTGATAATGCTTGACGACTACCAAACAACCTAACCCAAACAGTTTAGTCCAAAACTGCTATCTAGACTAGACAATCTCAATTCTCGCAAATAATTGGATTTTCAAAAGTCTTCTAATCTCCAGTAAGAACAAACATCAAATTATATATAAAACATGAAAAACTATACTCCTAAACCATTTACGGCTAGCAGCACTTAGAAGTATTAAAATTTAATAAGTTTTAGTAAATATGAAAGATAGACGCTCTCAGTATTTTCGTGTTATTTTATGTGCTACATAATAGAGCTTACGTTTTAAAAGCCCAGCAGGGCTAGCATGCGCACCGCGACGAAATCTTTTTGCTATGCAAGAACAGGACACAGCCAGATTATGTATACGTTTGTCTCATTATTCACGTCATGAAGAGTAGAGAAGATTTTGTCGCAGTGCGCATGCTAGCCCTGCAGGGCCGTGTTCAGTTAGGTCGTCCGACAACGCCCGATAACATTTGCAGCATATATATTCGTAATGTCATGGAGCGTCGTCGGACGACCTTACTGAGCACAGCCCAGTAGGTTCATCTGTCCACAGTTCGCGTGGACCTACAAAAAAAAAGTAGCTTATGTCCGTTTCCGAAACTTAGACTATATCTATGCAAAAATTCAGGTGGATCCGTCCAGCCGTTTATCCGTGATAACGCGACAAAAACCCAGACAGAGAGACAGAGTTAACTTTCGCATTTATGTTGTTAGTTATGATTAGGATGATAAGCGGGTTCTTGAACATTTTCAGCGCTTTATAAATGCAGCGATAACGTCGCTGTCTATTACTTAACTTACTTAGTTAGTTATCTTTCTCGTAATGAAAAAGAAAAACCATTTCATTTTCTTTCAGTTATTGTAACATTATAGTTGAACGAGCTGGACGTTTTATTCCAAAGGTAATTATATAGCTCTTTATAGGTCGGCGAGGTGACGTTCGGGTCAAGCTTTTGTTGTACTTACTGGGAATCCAATTACACGGGAATTGTTATGGCAATAATATTAATAAAGGTTTCTTGTATGTAGACAATAATAGGTTGCCGTTGAAAATGCTGAGGCGGGTGTGCGGTGCTACTAGGCTCGATAAAATCCGCAACTAGTGCGAAGAACGTGCGAGGAAGCCTGGAGCTTTATTTTTTAAAAGCTCGCCTTAGTATTTTCATGCAAAATGACGAATTATATTATCAAACGAGATTCCAAAAAATCGAGCCCCTGCATGGGAGTATCTAACATCTACACAAGGTAGTAGTCTGAGATGGTTACATTTTTCTTATGTATAATATACCTTGCGCATAGTGCTCAACGTTGATTTGATTTCGTGATTTCTGACAAGTTTATTTTTAGAACTATCCGTCCGAGAATCCAATCGAAACCAGTTTTATTTTCATAGAACTCAAGTCTTTGTGCGTTATCTATAGAGACAGTCGACTAAAACTCATGTAAGCCTTAGACCCTCGAATAAACTTTGAAGGCTTTTTTATCTGATAACTTCTTTTCCAAGATTTAATCGAATCTCAGATGAAAGATTTGTGCCTTTTTGCGGTATACGTGAAAAGACGTTTGATTACTAGAACCTTTTCGAAGCTAAGAAATTACACCTGTGAACGGAAATAAAACATTAATTGTCCACGAAGGTGAACCGATGATACCTATATTGATGTTGTCAAGTTGCTTGGAAAGTAGTGTTATAGAATGTCTAACACTATCTATGGGCTCCATGCAAACTAAGAAGCCTTTAGTTTCGCCGTGTCCCTCTGTCACGGAATTTTTATTCGGAGACTTCTTTATTTAAATTACTGAAATGAAATGCCACCCACATATTATAGATACGTGGAAGTCTCGTACTGTTCGATTTAATCGATTGTTTCTTCCACGTACCTGTAGCATGTGGAATGGCTTACCCCATTCAGTTTTTCCACCGAATTTAATCTTGGCTGCTTCAAACGTAGGGTGAATAGAGTCCTCAAAGGTAGGCAGCGCACTGACAATGCGCGGAATCTCTCTCAGTAACCGCGATCCCGGATATGGGAGTATATGCAGTTTTGAATGGATCAAAAACTGCTTCGTTCCAATTTTACTAAAAAGTTTTTTTAAACCTAGGCCACTATTTCTGTACAAAACAAATCCTTTCAATTCAACCTAAATACTACAAAAATAAAGAGTTTTAGTCCACACACAGTTTTAAAATATTTCTGTTGTGTGTATTCAAAATACAATATAGCAGTGGTTGGATGAAATTGTGGCTTTGTTATTTTTTTTCTAAGGTTGTTCCAATACAGTTTGGAAAAGCTTTTATCCGGCGATGATACAAAAGACTAAATAAAAACAAACTAACTTGTAATGTTTTACCTAAATGTTTAGGTAAAGGTGTAGGTTTAGGTTTAGGTACAGAGTGTGTCACATTATTATAATCACTAATACCCTCAAGTTGAAATCTTTCGATGAGCACCCAACCACTTAAGAGCTAGTTCCTTCCAGGCTAAGTAATTGTTTTTTTGAGGAGCGGGAAATCTTGCTAACATGCCCGACTGCTTTGAGATGCAGCCGGGGATTTTGGGATTATACCCACAAATTACTCAGGTGGCCTGCCTTGGTGCTTGACGATGACTCCTTGATCATCAAGGGAACGCGCCGGAGCTTTTAGCACCGCGCTTCAGTAGCACCCGGGGCAGTTACCAGCTGTCCTGGGACGCCTCCACCTATGACAACGTCAGCCACTCGACGCTGTCGTCCATCCCGGGCTCGCATCCTGACCAGACCGTCAGTGGTCAAATGTCTAGTTTGTTAAATACATCAAAAAAATAATTACAATCAAATTTTTACGCACTTATATATGCACTAGCTGTTACCCCAGACATCGTTCGCGTGGAACTACAAAAAAAAAGCCTATATCCGTCTTCGACACTTAAGCTATATCTATCCAAAATTTCAGCTCGATCTGTTTAGCCGTTTACCAGTGATAACGCGACAAACATCCAGACAGAGAGACAGATAGACAGAGACACAGAGCTACATTCTAATTTATAATATTGTTTAGGATTTATGTTTTAAGCCACAAAAACATTTTGTCTAATACAAACACCTTTATAATACAAATACAAATACTTTATTTGGGCACAAATTAATTTAACACAAAATATTGATCGAATCAACTGGCTCCGAACTAGTAAAACTGTGTTTCGGGAAACAGTGGCTTCTCCCATTGGTTCATATAAGCACTATGGTTACCCTAAAACAAAATAAGAATTTTATTTAATTAAATTTTATATATTTATAATATAAACGGTGTAAAATTTACTTAATATGGAATTAGAAAGAATATAAACTTGTTATTATTTATTAGAGATAGCTATGAAATATCATAGCTGTATTGAACATTTAAATTATTTAATATATGTTTAATATAGTTGAGTATAGCGTTAGTTATAGCTGTCATTATATAATATTTTATTGAACTTCTAGTTGGCTTTCCCACAAGTGCAAACTTCGACATTTCTATATCGAAGTACAAGCTCAAAGAACGTTTCTGTGGCCCACTTTAGCACTCTTATCGATCGCAAAATACAGCAGTTATATCATAATACCCCATCAGTTTATTTACGTTGATGTAACCTCCCTAAGCAGTTTTAACTTTTTTTTATCGCTTGAGCGCACGCGGCGTGGCGTGTAACAAAGCTTTCTTTGTAACTTTTCATTCATACTTGGGTTTTATGGGTTCTAACGTGCTCACAGGAAGAGATAATTTTTCCCGTAAACACTCGAGATAAACTCCGTGGAATGGCGTCCGATGGCTGCTCTATTACAACTGAGAGCGCGTTTTAACCTTTGAATGTGTTGGATTTTTAAGATTTTCACCTAACTACCCAAGATGTTGAGATGTGAGGGTAATGTTTTGGGTTATACGCAGGAAGTGTAAAATAAATAAATAAATGACGTTACAGAATCATGGCTCCCCACGGATTCCCTATGTCGGGTTGTCATGGAACACACACCCACCCATCTACAATACACATTCTCCCCCCTCTCCTCCACAATACAATTTCCCATAATGTTCCTATCTCAAATACAATAGATTTTAGATTTTTATACTTTTTATTCTTTGTGTTTTTTTGTACATTTTGTCATATCCAATGTGATTTAGTAGATTTTGTCCGGCAGAGGGCATTGTTACGCCAAATCACAGATTCATTCCTAGCTTGGTTAGCAATGACAGATATCGATAGAATGACATAAAATAAATTTTTAAAGTACTTTCTGAGGTCTCGCTTGTGGGGGTGGAGGATTGGGGGACCACACTCAAAGGTCTGTAACTATTTACCTATAATTTTACAAATTCCAAAATACATTTTTACAATCGGTTTAAGACTTTTACTAAAACCTAAATTATAGATTTAGGTATAAATTTTGGCTATATATATTTCGCGAACTTCAGTTTGGGCTCTCAGTCCACACACACGTATAGAAAGATGTAATACGAGTCAACTCGTGCATCTTTCTATCTCGTACGTCTTTTTTTTTTTTACGTACGTCGTTCTTTTCTTCACTCGTAGGTCTTTCTTTTTCACTAGATTTTGTCTTATCTAATATGGTTTAAGGGGGAACATAAGCCTATGTTCAGCAGTGGACGTCTTCTGGCTGATGATGATGATGATGAATGTGTTTTAGTACATTTAGGTTAATTCCTAGATTGGGTAGCAATAATAGACATCGATAGAGAGACTTGCGAGTCAACTCGTGCGTCTTTCTTTCGTTAGGTTCGTTTAGTTATAAGAAATCCTTACCGAGTACTAGTGAGCTATTTATTTTCTAGAATATCTCATTACTATGTCTTGTTTCTGTCTCAAGGAGCTACAAAAAGCGATACAAAATGTTGTGGTATTCATCTTCATTAGTGGTACAACCCCGGCCACAAGTGGGCGAGGTAATAAATAGTTGGTGACATTTGGACAGCGAAATCTTAGCGGTCGGGTGTACGCTTCAAATGTCGTAGACATTAGGTAATGCTGTTTATTTTGTACGAAATGGTGAGCTTTAACAAATAGCTCTTAAGGTTAGTTCACACTAGAAACTCTAGTAGTTTTGCGAACAGTGGACCTCGCGTGCACAAAATTTTTGCACTATTTAAAGGCCTCGCTACATGGCTGACCTGACACCGTGTGAAAGGGACAGCTAGACTTGAATTTCACGGGAGCAAAAGAAACAAACTATTAAGGTTATAGCTTCTCCCTTTCGCTCCCCCAGAAACTTATATATCTCTATCACACGATGTCAGGTCAGGCCATGTATAGACACCCTAACACTGTCTCTCACGACCGTAAATCTTAAAAACCTCTTGACCGACTTTGCTCATATTCGAAATTCTTTTTTTTAAATTGAGTATCCAAATGTTTCAGCCAAATATTATCAAAATTGGCCTGTAGTAAACCGCCGCAAGAAACTTATATTTTTGGGGCAAATACCTCTCCAATCAAAAATAGCCGACAAAAAAAGAAAAACTATGAAATTGTAGAACCTGTACCTATACCAAGATTCATCAGAATGAGTTGAAAAAAATACGATCTGAACGCAAGTAACAAGTCCGTGTGGATGTTTGGACGATGACTTCGTCAAAAATGCAGACCTAGATTGTTTTTCTTAAAAAAAAATATAGTCACAGCGACAATCGTCATCTTCAACATCAGCCATAAGACGTCCACTGCTGAACATACGCCTCCCCCTCAGCGCGCCACACCGAACGACAACGTGCCACTTGCATCCAGCGGTTGCCCGTGACGTTTACTCCTAGTGGAAGGTTCGTCTTCCGGTTCGTAATCGCCACTCAAGAACCTTTCCTCTCCATCGGTTATCGGTTCTTCTCGTGACGTGGCCTGTCCACTGCCACTTCAGCTTGCAAATTCTGATAGCTATATCGGTGGCTTTGGTTCTTCGTCGAATATCCTCGTTCCGGATTCAATTCCGGATCTATTTAGCGACTAATACTCAAAAAATAATAAAATAAGACATAAAATATCGATAAAAATGTCGACACTTGGTGACATCACTATTGTCGGGGTAGAAGTGGCCATTGTCGTTAGGCCGGACATTTTGTCCAGTTTTGAGTGTCGACTCGTTAGTCTTTCGTAATAGCGGTGGATATATTCTCTATGTGCTCTATATTGTATACAGTAAAATAAAATAATAGTAATAAAAAAAGTAAGTTCAGGTCAAGTGGCTAGCCCTGGTGTCAGAGTTTTTAGTCCGCCTGAATGCTTGGAATGGCTTTTTGGTTGTTGTAATAGGAGAAACAACTGAGACCTAGAATTTAACGTTTAACGATCCACGGTAGCGCTCATTTGTAAATGTCTCCCTCGTGGTTACCCTTCCGACGACTGACCGTGTTGTTCGCTGCTTAACATTGGTGATCGGTTAGGATCTAGTCGAGCTATGTGCGCTTCGTATGCAGCTATGTTATGTATATGCGTAAAATCTAAATTTATCGACAACAGAATAGGCAAGAATTTTGCTTTAGCTACATAGCTAAAAATCCGTTTGTTACCAGCGTTTGAATTTTATCAGCATCTTAATTCAATCTAATCCCTAAGATCTATAAAATAAAGTCTACCCATAATCAGGACAAAAGAAAGCCGCTCCAAGATAGCGCCTGTGTCCATTGTCGTCCGACAGGACATTTCATCTTGTTTCGAGTGTGCTCGTTAGGCCTAATGGTCGAAGCCGCCATAACGACATCGCCTAGTTTTTGTAACGGGCTGGATCTCCAAATAAACTGTAAAAGAGTAGGATTGTTTGTAACATTTATATCGCTAAAGTGGTGAACCAACTTTGTTCACTGTGTAAAAGTCTGATAATAAGCAAGACTGTTTCGGTTACTGCCAATGCAAGTTCATTTAAATATTTATATTTGATGTGCAGAAAACTAATTTAGCCTATGACACTGTTATCTGTTAGTTTGTACGACATCAAAGCGCAAAAATGTTTAAAAATTAATCTCGTTCGAAAATCCTCGGGTGCCCAAGATACAGGCCTAGCCTAGTTTGGGGCCCACCGCAACAACCTTACCTCTTTATTTTGTTAACGAATGTACCTATATCTATTTTCTGAGTGTGTGTTTTTATGGAAATAAAGGATTATTATTATTATTATTACACTCCACGTCAAAAGAGGAATCCATTGACAACGCACTCGTCAAAATCGGTCAAGCCGTTTAGGCTAAAGCAGGCCAGCACGCGCGTTGCAATAAAGTTAATTATATATAAATACTTTTAAACATGCACTAAGATTTCTTGAAACTGCTATACGCAAGTCTTTTATTCACAAAATATTAAAGGTAAGTAATAGTAAGGTAATATTAAAGGTAGGTATCACAGCTAATCAATAACATCTATGTTTTTTTTTATGACACTCAAGAAGAAATAAGTAATAATCCTGATGAAATAAGTTACGTACAATGTAAAACTAAAATACCTTAAAATAACTACCAAACATTTATATTTAAAAACTACTATGTAAATACAAATATACAATGTAAATGTACATTGTACATTGTATATACCTACATTTTTTTCTTCTTAATACTTGTTGAAATAAAAACTTTACGTTTTCAACAATAGTTTTGTAGGGCTCTTCTGCAGAGTCCGCCTGGGGAAGTACCACACTTTTGTTATTCAACCGCCAAGCAGTAGTGTGCAAACATTACTGTGTTCCGAATCGAAGGGCAATGTTCCCAGCGTAATTACTGGGTGTAAAGAGATTTAACATTTAATATCTCAGGGTGACGAGCGCAGTGCATTGCCGCGCATGGCTTTTAACTGTTGAAGTTCAAAATTCTGGATGACACTGAAATGTTATGGGCAGGCGTGAAGCTTAACATCAGGTAAATTAGGTAAGCGACTTGCTCGTCTCGTCACCAAGTTCCATTTTTTTTTAAACAGAACTTATTTTGGCGTAGCTCAGGTGTGAAACCGTTGTTATTCCTACTTAGAGCATTATTAAATTTTGTCCTAATAAACCAATATAACTATTACGACGTGTATCTACCTTACCATATATACGTACCTATACAGTTACACGTTCCACGATCATACAAGTACAGTAAATTCTCATTCTATCATCAGTTGACCTTATTTATACATGACCGATTTTCAAACGTTAAAAGAGGCTTCTGAGACAAGCTCGAGTAAGCACACTTGTACTTTGAAGTACGCGTACATGGAGCCAAGTACTGTGTGAAGTAAAGAGTCTTTATTCGAAAGCGTCGGCGACGTAGTCTTTATTCGCTGAGTCTTTCATGAAACTCTATGGTACTCGGGTGCTTAAAGTTCTCCCGAAGCTCTAGACGGGTTAATACAGTTTAGACTGCCTGCTATTAACCTGAGACTAGCGAGATACACGGTAGGAGCGTTTGGGGATCTCGGAATCGGCCGATTCCGAGTTGCTTTAAAGTGCAACGTTTTGCCCACCAATGTAATAAATTTGTCAATTTATTACATTCAATGTTCAATTTCAAAATATCTTTATTAAGTCATAATTTTAAATGAAACATGCACAATCACTAGTTTATATTATAGGATCCTAGTAGTACAACCAATGGTAACTATAATGCTCTGTTTTGTAAGCGGTAAGCACATTCAAAACATATAGAAAGGACAATAAGTAATGAAAAAAAACTTCTTTTGATTTATTTATTAAATTGCTTAGTTACTCATAGTGGAATTATTGAAATCAATTTTGCGACAATAAATAGGTCGTGTCAGGAAATTACGCCAAAGAAAAATCAAGGTATAGGGTTCTGTGGTGGATGCTAAAAAAAAATATTCTCACGAATTGAAAATATTGTGAGTATAGTATAGTATAAAAGTTATATTTTATCTTTTTCTTTTTTGTACAAAATAATTACTGATTGCTACGATTGTAAAAAAAAAAGATTATTTGACTAAACAATCTATTTTATTTTTTGGTCCTTTCCGGACTTTGGCATCGCACTGCTTGTGAATTTGCCAGTGTCATGTTCTTTTCAACAACATTACAACACAAGTCAAATATATCTGTACAATGACAGATACTGGTAGATCAGTAATGCTAGATACTGGTGTCGATTCTGTTATACCACTCATTAAACTAAACTAATCTGACAGCAATAAAATTATATGAGTCTATACATTTCAATAATAAATTATGGACGAAAATGATGGCAACAACTTTACAGCTGCCATATATAATTTAGTCTAGAAAATGGCACAACAGAATCGACGCCACTGACTTTTCATATCCTTGACATACATTATTTCGTTTCTATATTTTATCTATAGTTTTTAGTGAATTTACACTACAAATCCTACAACTTTAAATATATTCATAACCATTACATTTATTACAGGTGTTGCCACATTCAGTTTGGTGGCACAGGCTGCAACCTGTATTGTACATACCGATATGTTTTTTTTGTTTGTTGTTTATAGATATTAGAAACAAAGAAAACTAATATTATCATTAGTGACGGCTCTTCAGTATTTTAATTACTGCGCACTCGTTGTTCAAGATTATTATTCTCAAGTTATACTGTCAAAAACTGCTTTAAGACTTAAAAAAAAATAATACCTTTCACGCTTTTTGAATTTGCTGTCTGTGTGTTACCTGTGTCATTACTGTGCTATGGCGTTAGTACCATCCAGTTTACGTAAGCTAAGTTTGGACAGCAATTATTCTAGCAAACTTAGGTAAGTTTCGAGTTACGCTCTATTTTAGACTTATTAAATAAGTACACAGTAAGTGGCTAACTGGGGGTGCCGTTACGTCCAATAATGATCATTATTATAAGAGACAATACAGAGTGAAATCGTAAAATACTGATATTATTTTGTTATCAGAAGTGCTTACTTTATTTTGGGTATGTTCGCTACTGAACTCTCCCCCAGTAGTAGTAGTAGTCCATGCTGTGGGATATTAATAAATAAATAAATAAATATCTGGGACATCATCTGACCCCAAACTAAGCAAAGCTTGTAATATGGCTGCCAGAGACTGATATACGTACACAGATTTTTAAATACATACTTATATAGATATTAACACCCAGACATAGAACAAACACAAATATTCATCACATAAATGTTTGTCCTAGATGGGAATCGAACCCACGCCCCCAAACACAGAAGGTAGGTTCACTACCAACTGAGCCACCGGGGCAGTACCGGGTTGCATGTAGATGGTCTCTTTTGTTTCGATAATAGCTTTTTATGACTTTTTGTAATAACCTATGATCAAAATAAATAAATTGAATCGAATAAAATCAAGAAAAAACATTTTTACTTGTGGACGTTTTTATTGTTGGACATGTTTTGATATTGGGCATTTATATTATTTGACATTTTTACTTTTGAACATTTTTAATTAGACATAGGTTTTGGACATTTTTGTTTTTCGACATTAGTCGTGCAAATTAAATTAATAGCTCAACCTATTTTTATCTAAAAGCTTTCAGCGGATACCACTTGAGCAGCGTCTTCTTAATCAGAAAATGGCGGTGACTAAAGATTACTAAGTAAGGTGGTAGTGATTTAATTTCCCGTGCACTTTAGTTGTGCTCCGTTTGAGGCCACTCTATTCTATGGCTTGGACCTCGGGTTTTCTTAAAGCACTAAATTAAGATTAAGCTTTTTGCTGTCTTAGATACATTACGAGCTACATCGTAAGTGATTTTTATTAGTATTACGAAATACTTCTGGGGGAGATAGCTAGAAGATTCAAAGGAATAAAACCTTTCGAGTAAGCGTAGTATAAAATATAATGCAAGTGCTGTTTATAAAATTAAATAACATACGAATATCGTGTCTTCGCCTCAATAGAGACAATAATAAAAGTGTTATTGGACATATATTTGTTCAGTAAGTTAGATGTAAGAAGTATAAGTTTCATTTAAATTACTTTATTAGCCTGTCTGGGGTTACATGGTAATTTTATTGAAGAATAACTTCCGAAAAGAGGAAAAAATGTGTATTCTTCTAAAATACTTAGATGATATCTTCACAGCTTTGAACCTTTCTTGTAACAAAATTTAGTATTTAAAAAGAAATAAAATAAGAATAAAAAAAGGAATAAAGAATACATTCCTGGGCCCGTACCATGAGGTGCTTATTGCGATGATTTTTAGGTTCAGCCGATGACACTGCGCGACCGCGAACCGTATCGCCGCGTAATAATGTATGGTCGCGCAGCGTTCTCGGCTGAGCCTAATAATCATCGCAATAAGCACCTCACGGTACGGGCCCTGTACTCTGTATTCGTAGTATAGCAGCCAAAAAGGCTCGGTAAAAGAACGATCGTTAAAAAAGTGGACCAAAATGCGGATGCCCATTTATAGTGAATCTATCAGTGTTGAAAGTGTGTTCAAAAGCTTGAATATTTCTCTATTCTTAGCCTATTTATACCACATACTAAAGACCTTGTTTTTGACCATCCATATATTTTGACGGAGCGCACCCATTCATAAGACATTCCAACTCATCTATTACAGGAGACGTGTTCCGAAACTCTAAAGTGTAAGATTAATCGACAAGTTCACTTGACAGTGCCGGAAACAAATTTGTAACTGTCCGATGGGCATCCTAGTAAATATGTACGAGGAACTGCAATAGGGAGGGAATAACTTTTCAGAATATGAACGATTTCTGTGGCAGATATTTCGCAAAGGATTATATCACACTAATATTATAAATGCGAAAGTTTGTGTGTAAGTAGGTAAGTATGTAAGTGTGTTTATTCCCGTTCAACTCTGTAACGGTTGAGCAGATTTGAATGAAATTCGGTATGGAGGTAGCTTACTCCCCGGATTAACACATAGGCAACTTTTTAGCCCGGAAAAATGTTGGGCTTCTTTAGAATAGCGGGTGAAACCGCGGGAATCAGCTAGTTTATTATAGTTCGTTGCTAACCCTAGTATCAAAGTTTGGAGCGGCTCGAAAGCTTACTATGCTTAGCTAATATCGTTTTTTTGTTTTCTTATACTTTGGCTCAACACGTATAGTGTATTTAGTCAGTGTCAAGTTTTGTAGTACTCCAAGTGAAAAAAAATATTTCGCTATTAAAACAAGTCCAAGTCATGCTCTACTAAAGTGGTGAGTACTGTACTAGACATTTCTATGGAATATAAACTATACGAACAGTCACGTTGCACGACATAGATAGATAGATAGATAGATAACTCTTTATTGTTCACACCAGAAATAACATACAAATGATAAAAAAAAACAACTTATAACTAGTGTAACAACTGGCGGCCTTATCGCTTAAAGCGATCTCTTCCAGGCAACCTTAACACAACACCACATAATGACATAATACTATTCACCAATACTCGTGAACTTTCACGAACACTTAATGGATAAAGATCCACCGCTCTTGTACCTTTTGATTGGGTTTTCCGTTTCAAGTCACAAAACCATGGACCAGCAATGAACGCAAAACAAGACAAAATTATCGAATCAAACAACAAAGACAATACAAGACTCAGAAGAGATTAACGAAAATCGAAAGTTAAGGTGCTTCTATACACATATATCTATACACACTGCGCGGGTAAATGCATATTGATGGACTTACGCCGGCCATCTTGTCATTTACCTTCTGAGAAAGTACCCGGGTCCTGTAACTAATAAATGGACTGCTTGCGCAGATTTGTAGTACGCACTTATTCTTACACTGGCTGCGACCCGCGGTTTCACCTGCTATTCTACAGGCTATTCTACAGGAACGGTAAATAAAAATAGGATAAAAATAGTCTATGTGTTATTCCAGGGAATAAGCTTAACCATACCAAATTTCATCCATCCGTTCAGCCGTTACAGAGTTGAAGGGGAACAAACACACTTACATACTAACACACTTACACACAAACTTTTATAATATTAGTGTGATTGATTAAAGAGAACTAGGATATAAAATGTCTTCACCTAACTGTTTTCCGTTTGAACACTAATCTGTAACCTTGTTATATAATTTCGTAAACTTGCACCCGACTTGCAAACTGATCGCCTAGTTCCTAATTCGACGTGCAACGTAATAAGGTAACTTCGCCCAGGCAGGTCGGTCGGGGAACAAAATAAAGTGCGAGATTAATTGTCCCCCGGTGCAGTGAGAGCATCCTACGCCATTTTGCTGAGATAGCAACTATCGATGCTTTGTTAGAGTAGAGTGCAATACTAACACAGCGGTTGTTCAATAGAAACTCGAGGGGGACACTTTTAATGAAAGTTTTTTTTTTTATTATTGATTTAAATTATAAATATAAAATTTATTTTGGTTAGTGCAACAAACACATTTTTGTCTATCGATTTTGTTATCTTTTTTGTCTACCTTGTTTGATTTTTTAGCTTGTCCCAGATTAGATAGATAGACAAAAAGTGTTTGTTGCACTAAACAAAATAAATAAATGACTTTTTTAAAGAAATAAAACAAGTGGCAGTTTTAAAACAAGAGAAGGATGAGCACAGCAAGTTTGCTCATCCTTCCCGCGACAAGTTTTCATAAAAAAAAAACTCAATTTCTACACGCTTCCACTATCGATACCAGCATCACCAGCTTCACATATCAGTGCGGCTTAGCAGAGCTCAGCACTAATCAAACCCACGCTCGCCAGGCTTACTAACGGCTGCATGTAAGCGGTATAAAAACCCTTTTATCTGCGGTATAGCAAACTACAGACTAAAAGGATACAGATGAATAACTCCAAAGAAACGGTAAAACTATCTAGCATACATCAATTTAGCGAACATCCATGTCAGTTATTTTTAAATTCTATCTAGAAATTCTTCGGAAAATAACCACTTTTATTTATTGAGTTTCTTCTAGTTGTCTTGCCTACTATGCGTAATGAATCTAAGGTTTCACAGCTCCAAGGGTGTCGTTAAAATCGAGATTTAATAGTATTAGCAATAACTCTTCTTTTGTGTGGTCGGCGATGTAGCTGGTTTTACAGTGGTTTGAAGACTTGGTAACCAAACCTAATATAACACCTCAAAAATACAATAAAACTGTTTTGACTACGGGTCGCCTTTCTAGAACGTTTTTAAACCTCTTAGAGGTAGCTTCCCTACATTTACTTAACAACTTTTCTTATAACTTATATCAGGACTCTAAGCTGGTTCCCAAATAAATGATTTTTAATTTTAATTTAATTTAAACGCGGTCTTAAACTAGACCGAAACGGCCCGATATCAGAAGCTGATAATTTATATTAGGACTCTAAACGCGGTCTTAAAAATGAGACCGAACGGACCGAAATCAAAAGCCGAAATTTGCAGCTAAAAATATATATATAAAAACTTCAAAAACTGTTGGAGAACATTTTAAGTTTTTAGTCATGGAACAAAAGTTGCTGTTAAGTATGACCTAGTGAAGGTGCTTACAAGTTTTTTCGTTAATTAAAAAGCACGTTATTTACATTATGAATAGTAACACAATTATTGATAGTGTTTTATCTTCGTATTATAAGAGTTCCGTCTCTGCTCTCTGGCTTCCTCAGTGGGAGACCCTGTATCTGCGTATAAGCTGTATAAAATATCTCGAGCAAGATAAAGCTTGTCGACAACTTGTGTTAGCTCTGTGAAGCCCTGCGAGTGACGGCTACCAGTGGTGCCACCCCTAACTTGTATGGTTGCCAATTTGTAACCATTTTACTTTTTGTAGAATATGCAAAATAAAGAATTCTTACTTACCATTTTAGCTAGTATTTTTATATATTTGAAAACAAAAAAAAAAGTTTTTTTTGGCTGGATGCCGCCAGCATGTTGAGCTTGAACATTTGGATTACCTTAAGACGTTCAATTTGGTATCTGGGTAGGTAATCCAACTGTTCGTTTTGTGTAGCAGGCTAGGTAGTTTTAGTTAATATTTATAGATAATATTTTTACTAACTGTTATTTTGTTAAGAGACTATACTTTTGTCCATTGCAGGACAAAATACTACCCCTGTCTCTACTCCCGGTCTTGGGTTAAAGTCCTCCAATCTCTCTTTTGAGTGTTCATTTTCTTGAAAAACTCAACAACAAGTCTCCAACTCCGTTACATCTGAGGAACAGGGAGTGGAACATTTATTCATTTATTTTTTAGTATGATATTACACTAATTACACTAATTAGTTAATTTATAATCTGATTAAAAAGACCAAGAATTAAAAATTAAATAAAAACATGTCATAAAATGAGATCTCACTTTTGCATATCGCAGCTTTTTGAGTCCGTGTGTCTATGTCTGTGTCTTTGGTTTTAGAACGCAGTAATGTTACAAAGAAAAGTAAGTAAGTACGTGTAGGCCTAGTGGTTAGCCCTGATGTCAGAATTCATAGGCCGCCTGAAAGCTTCTTACAAATCTTAGTTTTTTTTTTGGGATAAGTAACAAACGGGACCAAAAATGTAATGTATCAAATGCCTACCCGCCTGTAAATGCCATTCGCGTTCACCCATCCGAAAACTGACCGTGTAATCCGTTGCTTAACACCAAATATCCTTTTTGGGAACACCTAGTCGAGCTAGGCTATCAGCGCTATTGTTACGATATAAACAAGGAAACACTTTTATCAGTCAAACCTTGTCAATCAAGCTTCTCTAAGGATAAAACATATTTAGCAAACAAATTACACAAGCAACTAAACTTTATGTAAATAACGATTCTAGGGTATATGAATAGGTAAGCCTGTTGTTACATTTTCTCAAGAACCATTTCGTTCTACCGTTCTAAGTCCCAGCAACATTCAAATACCCAAACCTTGCACTCGCATGGTTCTACAAGCGCTCTACATAATTCCACAGCACTTTATTAAAGCAAGTACACTGCATAATCTAGGAGATGCTAAACCACGAGCGCATAGTATTTTACACGGAGTGAAACAAACAAGGTCTTAAAACCTACGGCGGCAACATTGCGAGCTGATTATTAATGAAAGTAACCATGATACCACATGGTTACTAAAGTATATTTTACATACTTATTAAGGCACAGAATACTGGGCGCATCTATTAATAACGTTTCGCTCGCACATCGTATGTTTTTTAGAGATATAAAATTACTAGCTGTTGCACGCAACTTCGTTCGCGTGGAACTACAAAAAAAAGTAGCCTATGTCTGTCTTCGACCATTAAGCTATAGCTATAAAAAAATCAGGTCGATCGATTCTGCCACTTAGCCGTGATAACACGACAAACATTCAGAGAGACAGATAGTCAGAGAGACAGATAGACAGACGGACAGAGTTACTTCCGCATTTATAATATTAGTTAGGATTACGTGTTTTTGAAAAATGTGCTTCGGTAATGTTGTAATTAATATTTCAAAATCTTTGAAACTAGTTTATTTTTTCATAATGACTATAAAAATGGGAATTTTAATTACAAGAATATTATCAATTTATTTTGGTTATTATAAAAAATATCGAAAAAAAATCTTTTTGATTTTCAAGAATTTCAGTCCCCCAAAATGACAAGACTAAGCCAAGTGCGATGTAATTTTGAGGATATACTAGTACTCGATACTTGTAAGAGTAAACTAGGTGAAGAATTATATATTTCTTCTGAGTGTTTGAATTATGGAATATTTTAGGACACGAGCTAAAGCTAAAACTTATCCAAAAAAATGACGCTATCACATATAAAAACTACGTAAATGTTGAAGATCTGTATACATTTTTTATATCTAATAGCACCCCGCAGTGTTACCAGCTATCTTACACAAACCGTATCTATTTCTTGGATAAAAAAAAGTTGTGAGAAACCAAGGTATAAGCTACATCCATACCAAATTACAATTTGGCGGTTGAATGACTGGCAAAGGTGTGGTACTGGTACTTCCACAGGCGGACTGTGCACTACAACAAGTACAGACTTTCCTTAGAACCCTGTACGACTAACTTTGTAAAAAGCTTGCGAAATTGAAATTAAATAAGTACATTCTACAAGAAATTCCTAAGATGTGCCAAAGGTTCTAAGATTAAAACAATAAATTGGATTAGAAAAGACGCTGCAAAGACGCAGCGCCCAGAGATATTAGAGCCCCGCTCTCTGTAACAGTATTATACGAGTAATGCACGATGCACGTTGTCTTTATTTAGGGTAGTCAAATATGGCAAGAAAATTAAATAAATGTCAAGGAAACTATATCTATAGGCCTTTAATGGTCTCTGGATAATCAAACTGTTATTTTTATGTAGTAGGCTAAGCAGTTTAGGTACTTGTAGTTTGTATGTATTTTGCTTAGTTAATAAAGGCACTTGCCTTTACCTTTATTAACTAAGCAACTAGTGAAATAACTTTCAGAATCGGTTCAGTAATTAGCTCCTACAAACAAACAAATAACAAAACTTACCTTTTTGTAATATTAGCATAGAGCAAAGATTTCCGGCAGTAAAACTCTATATTTTTTATTTTTTTTTATGAACACAGAACCTGTGTTTACCTGTGCGTAAGTACATATAATTATTATTAGTCGTGACTGCCTTTTATTCTCTTGTGCGCCACTGGTCCTAAGACCTCTGAATATACATGTCAAAAAAAAGAAGATCGACCTGCAATTTTAACAACACCATCGACCGTTGCGATGTGCCTGTAAGTGTATGCCAGCCCTAGCTCCTGTGTCTCCTCGACATTTCTGCATTCCGTGCATTATGGTGAGCTCATATGACACGGCTTAGCATTTATTGTATAACTCGAGTTTACATTGTCTATGAGTTTCAGACATGATTGTACCTTTTGACCACAAAATTCTCCTTATAAATTGTCTTAACTTTTGACTTATTAAATTTTCAGCTTGGGAAATGATACAACGAAATCGACGTCACATCAATCAAAATCTGTTTCATCATCATCATCATCATCAAATAGAAGTCGTCCACAGCTGAACAAAGAGCCTCCCCCTTAAAAAAAGGGATGGGTTGCCATAATCCCTACGGCTGGCTAGCGGCATGGGCTTGCGGATCGCAGAACACATACAGTTGCCTAAGAAGACACCGCTGCCCGTCCTACAGTGGTTCTAGTTGCAGTTTTAGGGCATACACGTGTCATGCTTATGCATAAAATTATTTACGGTTTCCACTACAAACAATTACATTAATCAATAGCTCACCAATTAATCCACTTGATGGATCACACAAGAACCATAGAAATACACGAGAGCACAGGAAAGGGGATCATGCATTTATTACATCCTCACACGCATTAAGCCGAAGCCTTCGCGCTGTATTTATTTACCCAAATAAATCGCGTCGTCAAGACTCTAGTACCGTCGCCTGCACCCGTGTGCAGGAAATTAAAATCAGTGGCAGTTGGAAATAATGAGATTCCCATTAGTCACCCACCCCGCTCACCTGTGAGTTTTCTTGCGAAATTAACGCGGCAATCTTGGAAATGTAACGGCGCTTGGAAATGGCGGAATTTTGTTGCAGAATATGGCGTTATTAAATGGGTATTTTAGCTTTTTAACGGCTTTTGCCTGTTTGAATGCCGAGATTACTATCCTATTCGAATGTATTAAGAGAATTTTGAGCGCAGCTATCTCGCACAAGCATTTTTTTAAAGATATGAAATTGTTGTGTACTTTTAAAAATATGCTTCAGACATTTCGGAGGTTGAAATTCTTGAAAATTCAGTTTCATTTTTGTTTTTTGAGTAGAGCAATTCGCATGATGGTATGCGCTACGATTGCCCATAACAGTTCAGCCCCAACCAGAATTTTGAACATTAAAAGTTATGGTAGCAGGCAGACCCTGCATAAAACTGCTATCCATAGAGCATCTTTATTTTTTACATAGTATAAAATAAAGTCGCTCTCCGCGTCTGTCTGTCTGTGTATTCGCAATTAGCTCCTCCTAACGACGAATATTGATGTAGTTTTCACCATCAGCTAGATAATTTTTCACGGAAGCTTTATGTATGTATAATTTTTCTCAATTAAATAAAGGCTAAATAAAAAATATCTAAATTACACCCGTGGGAAGCATCGGGCGCCATTGTAACGTTGTAAATTTAAAACTGAGGTAAATGCGTGATCTTCGTCAAACACATTCCAAATGGGTCGAGTTGGGAAAAGTGGGACGAGTTAAGACTTTCGGTCCTAACGGGTAGAGCTTATTCAGGGGACCTAATATATACTTTAGAAGGTGGGTTTACGTCCAACGACAAAGAAGTTATGGTGTTTTACCCGGATAGAACTAAGTCAATAAAACAACGGACCTCTGTTTTGAAGGACGTCGATGGCGATGGTTATAGCAATTATATGATTACTAGTTGTTACTCGCAACTTCGTTCTCGTGAACATAAAAAAAAGTATACTATTTCCGTCTTTATGATATACAGTAACTCCTTATCATTTTTATCAAGATCCGTTCAGCCATTTTACGCGATTATTTATTGATAACGCGACAGACATCCAGAGAGAGAGACAAAGTTACTTCCTACAGTTCGCTAGATGGCGTTGATCCATTTTTGTTACTTTTTTTAACGTTTTGTTTGGAGGGGACAGTTGTAATTTAGGGAGTTCTTATCACGGAAGCGAAGTTTTTTCCTCGAGATGAACGTATTCATTTTTATACCTCGAAGCTTTATTGATCCTGATGGGATTGCGGCTATTTTTCTCTAAATTATAATATTAGTTAGGAAGGATGGTCCTACCACTACAATCTACAAGTACTCATGAAGTACTCAGTTTTCTAGGGAACCAAGGCACAGCTATATTTTTTTAGCTGAACACCACTTACACTACACCCACATACAACTCTACTTCTATACAGTGGTTGTGGAGAATGTATGCTTATAAGATTATGAAATCTTCCAAGGAACGTCGGGTGTTATAATCTTCTAATGCTAACATGAAATGTGCCCTGTATTTACAAGCTCGGGGCTGAAAAGCTTACTTTGCATAAAGGACAACGATAATCGTGTATTACCTAAGCCTCAATATTAAATGGATTAATGCAGTATGTAAAAATAGTTAATAGGTGTTTGTATTTTTTTTGTTTTATTTATCTTTCAAGCTTGTTTGTATTTTGTTTTTGTGGCAAAGAAACCATTGTCTATTGTCTATGGTATGGTTTAGCCGTATTTGAATTTTCACGTTTTTCATCTGCGACTTCTTCCACTTGAATATAAAAAAGTATCCTATGTCCGTCTTTGTGATATACAGTAACTCCTTATCAAATTTTACCAAGATCCGTTCAGCCGTTTAGTCGTGATAACGCGACAAACGTCCTGGGACCCTATTCCTGTGCGCTCTAGATTATCCCGGTGACTGGTCTCTCTAATTTAAAATTTAATGGGAGTGAGTGAGAGAGAGATAAAAATGTCATTTCTCCGAATAGGGGCCCAGAAAGAATCGCGCAAGCGGAGTTTTTATTCTCGAGACGAACGTCTTCATTTTCATACTTTGAAGGTTTATTGGTCCTGATGCGACTGCGGCTACATGACCGGCTCATTGTAGTATTGTGTACATTTAAAATAAGTAACGCAATAGCCGCAAAAACATCAACGTTCGTTTCGTTCGTTCGTTCCTTGTTCGTTCAATTTCTTAACGGCGAACATATTTGCCAGTCCTCTGCACATTTTTGTCCCGACGTGCATTTCACAAATCTTACAAAGTAAATGTACGTGAACAAAAATGAAAAGTTGTTCAACTACAGAACACTTTGAGACTCGTTCAGATTTACAATAGGTAGTGTTTCACAACTTTTCACGAAGGTAAGTAGGTCCCAGTTTTGTTCATAAATGTACGAACGCTGAGCAACTTTGTTTTGGTAAGCTTGAAAAATAAGAATATGTTTTGACATCCGTTGAAGTTTTTGGATCGTTTTTTTTTCTTGTTTGCTATGTACGTTACCTGTTTATCAGTTTTACATTGTTTCAGGATTTTAGGAACTGCGCAAGGAAACGGTTCGAGTGACATTATCGTACTAAACTTTTGTCGATGTTCAACCCCATCGATTGGGGGAACATCGTGGTATTGTTCAATTAAAATTTGTGAATTTAAGGAAAAAATCTAACTGATATCTTTCTATTCAACCTAGTGGTAAATATAGACTTCTTTTATAATTTAAGGTTCTTTTACAATATTTCATAAACGCGTCTTCCGCAGTTTTCTACCTAATGTTAATAGATTTCCAGCATTTCCTCCTCGCACAATATCCTATTATGTGTACCGTATATGTACGGGTAATTTTAGTTTTTGACATTTGAGATTAGTCACTTGTAAGGCAAAACAGAAAAAAATATATGTAATTTTATCGTTAGTTACTAAATGCTAACTAATATTATAAATGCCAAAGTAACTCTGCCTCTCTTTCTATATGTGTATCTGTCTCTCTATCTATGTATTTGTCGCGATAACACGGCTGAACGGCTGAAGGAACGACCTGAATTTTTGCTTAGGGATCGGCGACACACATAGGCTTCTTTTTTTGTTGGCCCACGCAAACGAAGTCGCGGGTAAGAGCTAGTAAAAAATATCCCAGAAAGCGTGTGCTCTTTGTAGGACGCTGGAATTGCACCGCGAGCCCGCAGCTAGTCCAATATAAAATTAAGAAAAAAAAACAAAAATCAACATAAAAATAACATAAAAACTTTATTTAGCAAGAACTGAAAGTACACAAAATAAAAACTTAAAATAGCTGGCAAGATATAACAAAATCGCAAGAGATGTACTACATCTACAACAGTTATCGGTGTCGGTGAGCCCCAAACTAAGCACTGGACTTGTATCTTGGGGCTCGAGTGCGAAGTTACCAGAAGATAGTACAATAAATGTAATGTAATAGAGATTGCACAAGCAAAATAAACTTGTAAGTAAATATGACTATATAACAAATCCAAAATATAAGTTTAGTAGTGCAGTGTAATTCTGTATGAGGCTTCTCCGAGAAGCACCAGACCTCAAACAAGTCTGGGCTCCCCACCCTGGGCCGCTATTCGGAAATATGACAAATCGATATCGATTTCGAGATTCCAATCCCGACTGTCTCTCGTCTCGATTGCCTCCGACCACTCGGTGTATCTCGCACGCTAGCCGACGTGAACAACTCGAAAAATAGCGTAGAGAAGTAGACAATAAGAAATCTCGAAGTTCGACATTTTGTTCGAGACGAGATTGAATCTTAGCTTTTGAGAATTGGGGTCCTGGGCCCTTATTCTCTATTGCTATAACTAGCTTGTTCGCGCCATGTTAATTGCGTGTTAGTCGCATGAAGCGGTAAGTTTCTTAAACGCGCGATTCTTCACGATTAGGAGCCGCGTTTAAGTCTAGAGCATGTTAAGACGTCACGAGTTATTGGCAAGTTATCTCATGTGCGATATAGAATAAGGGCCCAGGGCCGCTAGTCTCGACTTTTCGCTATGCACTTTGCGACCGAATTCGGTCGCTATGACGCAAAATTCAACGCTATTTTCGCGTTTTTTCTGAACAATTAGTGTTCGTTTTCGAATTTTGCGTCATAGCGATCGAAGTCGGTCGCTATGACGCAAAATTCAACGCTTTGTTTGCCTTTTTTCGTTAACAATTCGTGTTCGTTGTCGAATTTTTGCGTCATAGCGACCGAATTCGGTCGCAAAGTGCTGTAGCGAAAGTCGAGACTAGCGCCCCTGGTGTGAGAAGTAAGTATTACTTGTAGTGTTCACAAAACTGATTGATACAAACGCGATAAATCAACCGATTCATAATGAAACTTCAGAGTAACATTGAAACTCAGATTGGCGAACATAAATCGAACTATTTTTATTGTCAGCTTTCCACGTAAAAAATGTCCGTCGCCCGCCCAGACCGTTTTATTGCTGGAATGCGCTCATATTTTTAAGCGGAGCATTTTCTGCTGAGCATTTATGTTTGCTTCGAGTTTTATGTGTGGACACTTCTGAGAAGGTTCGCGTCAGGGTATATACAAACACATTTGCGAACCGATTAAAGTGCAATACTTTTATTTGCACTGGTATGACTCTTGCAGAGTGCGCCTGGGAAGTACCACCAATCAGTAGTGTGCAAACATTACTTAGCTGAGATTAAATAATAATGCTACCGCTGACATGAATATAAATAAATATCATAGATAGATAGAAACTCATTATGTCCAAACATTACAAAAAATATATAGAAATGCTTAAGAAAATCAACCAATGTAACTGGCGGCCTTATCGCTGAGAGGGATCCCTTTCAGGCAATATCGGGAACATCAGGATGACGAGCAATGTGCAGTGCCGTACAAGGATTCGAAAATAACAACTCTAGGCAATACTTGTATCCAAAGAAGTAAAGCGATAATTATCAGGCGAGGGGTTTGTTTATTTTTACCCGACTGCTCAAGAAGGAAGTTAATGTTTTTGGGGTATCTGTTTGGATGTGAGAATGTATGTATATGTGTTCCTTAATTACCTCCTGTAGCTTAAACGATTTTGATGAGTGTGGGACGTTTGAAATATGCTACATTTTGCAGACTTTTTTTTTAGTAAGATTTGTGTCACCCGCAATTAAAAAAACGTAACTGAGTTGTAATTGAAAAAAAATGGTAATTTTTATTGTTTTTCTCATTGAGCTACTCGGTACCGGCCCGTACGCGGCCGGAGGCCTGTGTTGCTCTAAGAATTTTCTTTTGAGTTTTCGTCAAGACAAAATCCGCGTGAGTCGCAGGCATCAGCTAGTGGATCAATCCTAATCCTAACTAATATTATAAATGGGAATGTAACTCCGTCTATGTGTCTCTCTGTCCCTCTGTCTGGATGTTTGTCGCGTTATCACGGCTAAAAGGCTGAACGGATCGACCCGAATTTTTGCATATGTATAGCTTAAGGGTCGGAGACGGACATAAGCTACTTTTTTGTTATTGGTTCACGCGAACAAAGTCGCGGATAACAGCTAGTAAAATTATAAAAACGAAAGCGTATGAACCACCATGAAATCTAATCTGCGCGCAAGTTACTAAGACGCGTATAATGGCTTTCGTTAACCGTAGAAACAATTACAAACTTTTGTAATTTAATTTATGCTCATAATAGACCGAGACATGACGGAATGTGCGATCATATTAAAACTTTGAACCAAAATTAGTAGTATAATTACTCTGTTAAGGCCACGCTCCCGGCCAGACTCGTTCACGAATTTTCAACTTTTTAAAAGTTAAAAACTTACTGAGTGCATACAAAAAAAAAAACAATCAGTTGTATTTAAAACTAGTTGTTACCTGCGACTTCGTTCGCGAGGACCTATTAAAAAAATGTAGCATCTGTCCGTCTTCTACCCATAAGCTATATCTATGTAAAAATTAAGGTCGACCCGTTCAGCCGTTTAGTCGTGATAGCGCGACAAACACCTAACACAGAGACAGAGTTTCTTACGCATTTATAATATTAGTTAGGAAGTTAGGATAAGGATACTATCGTCAATGTTTTGTAGCAATGTTGATGCTATTATTGTTTATGTTAATATTATTTTTGTATGTTAAGAATTGTTTTTTCTTTCTTCTACGTCTAAATGGAAACTCCTAACATAAAAATTTCTTTAAAACATTAGCATTGTTGACCGAGCGAAGCGAAGGTCTCAGAGTTTACTGGGACAAATCGGCATTTGTATGTATGTTTGTATGTTTGTGTGTATATTTGTCCGATGATAACTTGGGAACCGTTGAACCGATCTTCATGAAATTGTAGGCAAGTAGTTTATTTCAATACAATTTTTAAGTTCGAATATGAGCTGAATCGGTCGAGCGGTTGTGAAGATATAGAGGTCGCGAGGTCTCAGTTCGCCGCGAACTACTAGTTATTCTTAAGCTAGCTGACTGTTTGTTTTTTAATTTACTACTGGATGATCTTCAAAAATGTTGAAGTTGCACGTACGTGATAGCGTAAGAGGGAAGCGGGCTCTTAACTTATTTTATTCTAAAAACGAAGTTGGGGTATCCATTACTTACTGGCGGTAGGTAGAGTGATTAGGGTTTAGATAGATTTGCTAACTTTTAGATTAGATTTCTTTGCTTAAGTTTTAATGGATAGTAGCAGTCACGTTAGAACTCTAATCATTTGTTTCTAGAATATTTAGTTTGAACAAAGATTTTGGAACTGATTTTTTTCTTAGTATTGTTTTTTTTTTTTTTAATGATGGCGTTTATCTGGTGCAACGCATAAGCATCGCCATTCAGTGTTGAAATAACGCCAGCATGCTGGGTACGCTGCCAACTGGTACTGGCAAGAACATTTGCATTATCTTTAGTACTTCATTGGTCTCCGGGTAATCCACTTTTTCGTTTTATGTATGGATTCCACCAAATCAGAGTAAACTTTATTCTTAGAATAAATCGGAGCTTTGATATATTTTCTGTACAAAAGCTGGTAAACCGCCATGTTATTCCTCAGATAACAGTTATCTGAGGTTGTAAAAATCAAGCCTAAGTAGTTTAGGGAGTTTTAGTTTGTATGTTTAGTTTCATTTGTTTAGACAAACAAAAAAAAATAAAAAAATTTGAAGGTAATGTGATGAAGACTCAAACATATTTCTTAATGCGGCACAATTTTACGACCTACTCTGTCAATTCAAGAAGGTCGCGCAGTTCATATAAACAGAATTTGAAGCGCACGTTATTCGAATTTGGTCAGATTATAATTAACCTTACCAAAATCGACTTGCGCTTCGATTTCTCCTTAAGAATGTCGTAGTAGAATAGTCCACAAAATAATGCAGCTTTATATTGACATTAAGCCTAAAAGCCGGTATTAATATTACCAAAGAAAAGACAACAGAACTGTCACAGACAGTCGTTAAAGAAACCATCTAAAATCGAAACCAGAAGGATAGAGAAAGACAAACGAAATCAATACAGAAGTCCTGATAGATATAATTGACCGAGTGAAGCGAAGGTGTCAGAGTTTACTGGGACAAATCGGCATTTGTATGTATGTTTGTGTGTATATTTGTCCGATGATAACTTGCGAACCGTTGATCCGATCATCATGAAATTTTGTAGGCAAGTAGTTCATTTCAATACAATTTTTAGGTTATGAGCTGAATCGGTCCAGGGGTTGTGAAGATATAGGGATCGCGAGGTCTCAGTTCGCCGCGAAGTACTAGTTATAGTCGTTCACCAATAGGTACGAATCAAGAAAAGAGAATAAACTTTCATCGTGTTTCAAAGTTGATTTAAGCAAAATAAGGCTGTGTGTAAAAGCCATAATGTATCACATAAAAGCACCAGGCGAGCATAAAGTCGAGGATATGAGGCGGGCGAGCCGCCAAATGCTGGCTCATTTGGGTCGATGCGGGTCCCGATATAAAGTCGATTCCAAGAAGAATGTGAACGATATCATGAGCTATTTTTAAGCGTTCCATAGAACAGTAGTTTTTAAGCGGACTTAGACTTTAGATTTTTGATTTTTAATCTCTAATGACTGTGTATTTTTAATTCTTTTTTTGATTTGACTAGCTAATGTAATTGGTTTCACCGTGTTAGTTATATAAATAAATAAATTAGAGTTAACTTGTTTGCAGCAGTTGACCGAGCGAAGCGAAGGTCTCAGAGCTTACTGGGACAAATCGGCTTTTGTATGTATGTTTGTGTGTATATTTGTCCGATGATAACTTGCAAACCGTAGATCCGATCGTCATGAAATTTTGTAGGCAAGTAGTTTCATTTCAATACAATTTTAAAGTTTAAATATGAGCTGAATCGGTCCAGGGGTTATGAAGATATAGGGATCGCGAGGTCTCAGTTCGCCGCGAACTACTTGTTTAGAAGCGTCAAGGATATACTTTGGCTTCGAAGGCACTGGGATATGGTATTGTTGTTTTATCATCAGCTAGAAGACATCCACTGCTGAACAAACACCTCTCAGCCTCTTACTTAGTGAGAGGATCTTAATCTACATGCTTGGCAGGCGACTTGCGATCGCAGAATTAGATCGCTTTCAGCGATAAAGTCGTCAGTTGTTCCAACAGTTTTGAAATCTATTTATACTATGTATATAAAATCTTGCTGTGAACAAAATATATACCTAATATAAGTATTTTTTCTCTTTAATATTATAAATAGTTTCCTAATCAATGATATTTTACTAGAAATACGATTTTAGCACACTTAAAATGACCCCGCGAATCTGTCTTTTCGGACAGATTTTATTATAGCTATATTTTTTACTCTGTAACTTTTCGCATCTTCTTTCTCCCTCTTTGGCGAAAGAAGGCTCGAATTCAGAGCGCCATTTTGAAGGTGACAACCTATCTTTAGTAAAATATAATTGTTCCTAATACTATAAACATAACTGCTTTAAGGGTTCGCAAGCTGAAATGGCAACGGGCAGGCAACATTGCTGGAAGAACCGATAACCGATGGAGGAAGATAGGTTCTTGAGTGGCAACCACGTATCAGAAGACGTTGCTTAGGTAGGCCTCTGAGAGATGGACTGACGACATTGTGAAAGTCACGGGCAACCGGTGGAGATAGATAGATTATAGTAGAATTATCATGCATCAAACCTATTTAATTTCACTCTGTGAACTATCCCCGTAGAGAAGTGTAAAGCGATACATACTTCCTACCTACCCATCATCATCACTAATACTAGTAGTTCGCGGCGAACTGAGACCTCGCGACCTCTATATCTTCACAACCGCTTGACCGATTCAGCACATATTTAAAATTGTTTGAAAATTTGTATTGAAATGAACTACTTGCCTACAAAATTTCATGAAGATCGGATCAACGGTTCGCAAGTTATCATCGGACAAATATACACATACAAACACACAAACATACATACAAATGCCAATTTGTCCCAGTAAACTCTGAGACCTTCGCTTCGCTCGGTCAATTATAAATGCGAAATTTTGTGTTACTTTGCGGAAGTCTATCGACGAATCTCTAGTGTTTTTCCGCCGCAATGTCGCGTCTGGTACAAAAGGAGTGCACTTCAATCCTTAGAGAACTGTGTCGACACGTGTACTAATTATAAAAAATGAAGGAAGGCATGTCTCTGGACTTTTAGAAAATCAACCCATATAGAGTTGGGGTGTTATATTTACTAGTAGCCTGTGCGCGCTAAGCTGTGCGGGTGAAATTGCGGGGCGCAGCTAGTGTCATATTTTTAATTCCCTTTCATTTATTTCGAATTCTATGCAAACACTACGTAAACAGGTATCAGGTGCGAACGAACGAACGAACGATTAGAATCGAAATATTGCTCGATTTAGCTCTAAATGGTTGCCCAGGGAATCGAATAAACGGCAGTTAGAGGCTACGTCTAATATTTGGATAATAATTCGGTAGAGTTCGGGTAAATACATCGTTTTTAAGCAGGTTAGGTATTTTTTGGTTGCATTTTATCTTGATTATGTTAGCAATTTCTTTAGCTAATTTCTAACAAACTTTAATTATTATACAATGTCGCCCATCGGCAAGTGGCCGCCCGAAAAGGGCTTAGTACTTTATGAACAACTTTTACTATGGGACCAACCCTGAAATCGAGAAAAAATCTGCTGTTCAATAGAAAAGTGTCAATGACACTCGACAAAATGTATGGATGTATTTTCAAGGAGAATTTTCGTTTCGGAAAGAGTACGTTTGTTTGGTCAATAATTCTATGGTACCTAAGTCATTAATTTAAAATGTATTTTATAATCAACCAAAATATCTTAAATACTAAATAAAAAGTAAGAAAATTAAAAGAAAAATGTGTACACATGTAGCCCAGATCTCAGTAGAGATACATTTTTTACCTGTGGCCCAGACACACCAGAATGCCGAGTGTGGTAAAGTCCGGTTATAGCTGTAGAGGCCGCCAGACCTACAGCTTCGTCATCCATAAAAAAAAAGCCGAGTGTGAGTTTTGTAATTGCGTTTACCTATTCGATCGCGTTTACGTTAACTGGATACTGATAAGCAATAACATGTCAAGCCGCAAAAAAAATAAAAATATTAATGATACAGAACGCTTCTTTGTCAGCCATAGAAGCGTTCTGTACGATTTTTTTTTTTTTTTTTTTTGGTTTGACATGTTATGGCTTATCAGTATCCAACTATGATTTGTATGAAGTAAGAGCAGTGCCATATAGATGACGGTAGACGGCAATCGAGTAAGTAAACGCATTTGGAAAAACTCGCACTTGGCACTCAGATATTTTACTTTAATTTTGTTTGGATAACCAAACAGCCTTCATACAAAAAAATTTAAACACTAGGATAACTAGTAGTTCGCAGCGAACTGAGACCTCGCGACCCCTATATCTTCACAACCGCTGAACCGATTCAGCTCATATTCAAACTTAAAAATTGTATTGAAATGGACTACTTGCCTACAAAATTTCATGAAGATCCGATCAACGGTTCGCAAGTTATCATCGGACAAATATACACACAAACATACAAACATACATACAAATACCGATTGGTCCCAGTAAACTCTGAGACCTTCGCTTCGTTCGGTCAATAAGAACACCTAAGTCAACGGAGGCTATCGCTTATAGAACAAACATGGTGCTAGTGCGCAAAACTACTTTACACTTAACTATACAAAAAAAAAACTAACGTCTCCTCGTATTTCAAAATCGATCAAGCCGTTTAGGTGGTTACAGGTCACATAGTTACACAACATACATACCACATACGCTCTAAAAACATTATCCTCCATCTGGGCAGTCGGGTAAAAATCAAATTGAGAGTTGTAAATTTCCAAGTTAGACACGTATTGTTAAATTAACTTGTTATTTATTTTCTTACGCATTGTTAATTGTAAAACTCTGCGGTTTACTTCTGTTCAGTTTGTTATTTCGAGTTGGAGTGTAGTTCTTTGTTCTTGGCTACGGGAATCAAGTGAGCTTATTTGAGGTTTGGAGTGTTATTTATTTTGTTATTCCTTACTTAACATCTTTATGTTTTCTTCTAGAAGATTGTATTATCTATTCTGTGCTGTAATGAAACTAGTATTAGCAGACGTCATCATCATCATCAATTTAAAGACGTCTCCTGCCGAACAAAGGCCTCCCCTTTAGAGCGCCACACCGAACGAAAATCTACCATTTGCATTCCCTGCACGCGACATCCACAAAATACAAATATACAAAATACAAAATTGCTTTATTTCTAACATTGACATTAAAAAATATGTGGGCTTCGGATCTCTGAACTAAGCTAAAGCTTTCAGAGATTCGTGCTTCCTCTGTTGTAATGACCAGAAATAAATGTGACAATGAATATAAATAAAATTTTGAAAGCTTCTTGTATGGGTGTGTAGTGATTTATGAATGGGTGTGAGAAATGTGTTTGTGTATCTCTGCCACAATCTCGTCGATCGACGCTGCGTCTCAACACACACCGGTCACAGACATCATCTATCACTAATTAATCAATGTTTTGTACCTTGTGGTCGACTGGCTAAGTGTTTGAGCACAACTCAGTGGAATGGGAACTTGCTCTTAAGTTTGGCTAGAGAACAGATACAACCAGGCGACAGATATTCAATTTTAGGGTGGTAGCTAGCCAGCCGATTACTAAACCCTCCCTTGAACAAACTTTGAGATGTCCCTAAAAACTTCGTATCATTTTGATGGAAACTAACTAGCATAGAACAAAACAGCTACAAGCCAAAAATATGAATCGAAAATCAATATAATGTGTATGTCACGGGGTGGCGGAACCGGATGCGGCGCCATAAATCCGCTGTTCGAGTCCGCCCAACGAACTTCCGGTTGGAAAATGTGCGCTCGCCTGCGCCCGCCTACTAGATTTTTATATATGGGTACTATCGCGGGTGCGTGCCGTTAAGTAATTTTTGTTTTTTCTTTTCAATCGATTGGCTTTGTGCACGTTTAATAGTCTCAACTTAGAGTGATGGAGAGAGCTATGCTATGCTTGGCGTTTCTTTGCGCGATACAATCCGGAACAAGGATATTCGACGAAGAACCAAAGCCACTAAAGTAGCTTTCAGGGTTTGCTAGCTGAAATGGCAACGGGCAGGCCACATCGCTCAAAGAACGTAACCGATGGGGAAGAAAGTTTCTCGAGTGGTATCGTGAACTGGAAGTTGCAGCACTAGGTGGACTGACGACATTTTGAAAGTCGCGGGCAACCGTTGGATGCAAATCTCAAGGCCTTTGTTCAACAGTGGACGTCTTCAGGCTGTTGATGACGATGACGTTTAATAGTCTGGGATTCCATTGGGTAAAAATAACGTAGCTCAATGATTATGACAGCAGAAATAATTGAATGAAAACGAAAAGCTCTAATTACAAACAACAGATAAACGAGGGCCCTCGACTATTGTTATTCAAATTATTATCAAAATATCGGATATTCATCATCTTCTTCGCAGACAGATGACGACCCTTGGGAAAGTACATCTGTGGTTATTACGATCCTTGGCGAAAATTTCGGAATAATCTATGTCGAATAAGGGCGAGCAAAGGTCGAGGTCAAAACGTGAAAACAGCTTCAGTCACCAGGCTGACATTTACTCAAAGCTTCTTTTATCATGAGAGTAACCCAGTAAAAAATGAATAGTTACCTCCTAGGCAGCGTGCTACATCTTCGACCACATCGTCGCTATCCTTCAGGTGAGATTGTAGTCAAACGCATGCCTAGTAGGCTATAAGAAAAAGTAATGCAAATGTCGTCGCTTAGCATGTTCCAAATTCAGCAAAGCGTAAAGCTTACCATTGTGCGATCGACTTTCTTGACTCGTCTCTTGCCCCCGGTTTCTCGTACGGTTGTTAAACTCGTGTCAACTTAACACACTCTCGATCTCGATGAATATTATTATTTGGCTTATGTCTAATTTATCACCATTTATCACGCCAAAAAATACTTTATACAGACAAAAATAGTAAATGAGCACCAAAATATAAATATACAGGGTTATAAGGAAAGGATATGCTATGCCATAAAAGGGCTCATAGTAGGCTCATAGGCTCATCATCATTATTTTTTTTTAACTGTGGGACCAACGCTGAAATCGCGAAAATAATATCAGCTGAACCAAACATTTTGTCATTGTCATTTTTCTATAGAATAGCTGTTTTTTTTTTTCGCGATATCAGGTTTGGTCCCATAGTAAAAGTTGTTCATAATGATAAGTACTATGAGGCCCTTTCGGTGTAGCATACGCTTTCCTTATAATCCTGTATATAATTATATTTATTGATTTTAAATTACTGAGGGTGATACAAAAAAAAAACTGATAAATTTTCTTTACTATAAGATTGTCTATCTTAAATGAATTATCATATCTATCCACACACAATTCATTTATTAAAATTAAAAATGATATACTTTCTGTATTATTAAGTTATTATAATACTATGCAATATGCTTAAATTGAATAAAAAATATATCAAAAACATAGTCAACGTTGTAATAACCAAAGCGTTGCATAATTAATTTCACTAATATCAGTAATTAATTTGATTATGATTAAAAGTTTCGATTGTGGGAGCAAGAGAGCATGTATTGTGCGAAAGCGAAAATATATGACTTTATGTTCACTGTCTAGACAGATATGACAGAAAATAAATCATATATCATTTTAGGTCACCTTGAAAAAACTTGCGACTGCTCCGAATGTCAAAACTAAAAAGAACACGTTCTTTGGCGCGTGGGACACAATATAAGTACAGAATAATCTTCAATATCGTGAAGATTCAGATTCAGATTCTTAAGCATTTTTTTGAAAATAATCCGTTCTACAAATTAAGTGAATATATGTCAATGAAATTCTCGGAATCCTCATTTTTATGTAACGAACAAACGGAGTAAAGCATAATAAATACCTGTCATACTATTATTCATTTGTTTAAATTATTGATTAGTTGCCTAATTTAACTCTAAACATAGTTTAATTTGTAAAAGTGACTTGCCTGTAATATTCAATGTTATTTATGGCCAATAAATATTTCTGATTTCGGAAGAGTTTTTTGTCCGCTTATGAATAGAGAGGTTGTTGTTAAGTCATTGTTTGCCGCATGTGGAACTGTGGAGTTAGCACCGTTTGATTGATGGTTCGCGATGGGTATCAATCTTCGTTCTGCCAGAGACATTGTCGCCTTTGTAACTGATTGCGAGGACGAAAATCGGCGGGATTTCCGAACGTCCTAGCGTGGTACAGATATCTCAGTTTAAGCTTTCATTTGTTACTAGCGACTATTTGTTACTAGCAACTATTTATTGGCTTCGCACGGGTAACAAACTTCACAAGATTACCGCTGGGCTAATCTAAATATTGCCTGTATATTACATCAATATCAATCCAGCCGTTTAGGAATCCATGGGTAACATACATACACAGAGCCGCATATTAAATTATATAATACAGGGTAACTTTTTTTAGCTTGCGCATATTTTTAACACCTATTCAGTTTCGTTATTAGCACGTATTTAACCAATAAAATGGGGGAAAAAAATCCCCCTAAATTTAAGGAAACATTGAACCCTAAAAGACTCGCGATTTTCTATTACATCACGGAAAATTATTATACACCTGATGTTAAGTGTCACGCTTGCTCATAACAATTCAGTGCCACCCAGAATTTGAACTTCAACAGTTCATAACCATGCGCCGCAACGAACTGCGCTCGTCACCTTGAGATATTAGATGTTTAATCTCTGTATGCCCAGTAATTACGCTGGAAACATTGCCCTTCAATCCGAAACACAGTAATGTTTGCATACTACTGCTTGGCGGTTGAATAACTGGCAAAGAATTGCTATTGCTTTGATTTTTAATCAATCATACACTTTCAAATTAAGAAACTGCAATACTGGTCTCATTAGCATTCAGCACCACAATTCAGCATCGATCGTTAAATAAAAAGGCAGTGTACACAAGGGGCGGTGGAGAACGCATTAGCCTGCGTTCAGACGGCTGCGTCGCCCGCGGCGCGCGCCGTAATCAACGGGCTTTGTGCTTGGAGATGGGAATTACAGATACGCATCTGTCGTGACTCGTGCTTGCGCTTGTGCCGCGTTCGGGAGACGTACCGTCTGTACATACCTTTATGTGCAATGTCAAATTATCGCCAAGCAGAACTTAATGCTTTTCCGAGAAAAATCCCACAGCAAAATGTAGCTTGTGACACACACAACCTCACCCGTCAAAATGGGCTGAAGAAGGTGCTTAATTAGAAACACACAAATATATATACATACTTACATACTCACATACCCTCCATAGTTGATTGATTCGGGCGTTACTTTGCGTTCATAACTGAGTCTATTATAACCAATCTGCAACACAAGCAGAAAGCAGATTGCATTGCGATTGCCTTACTAAAATAAACACAGCCATAAGCGAAAAAAAAAGTGTTATGCACTCGTCCAAAATATATAAGTCCAAAATAAGTCTAAAAACCATGCCGCCACTCACTATCATATCGACTTTCCGTCTATATTCAGTGTACATTGACACTTATTGGCGTTGTCAATACGCAGCAGTGTTTACTGCGCCCGTGATGGATGTCGCGGAATCAGAAATCAATCTTCGTTTGATACCGGTTAGACGGAGGGATTGGAAGGACAATGGGAAAGTTTGTTTGTTATTTTTCTGTATCGGAAAGTAATATTACGGTCTTCTGTTGTATTTTCTTGTATCTTGAACATTCTTGGGTGATAGAAATACTGCTTTTGACAATTTGTTTTATTCAATATCAGGAATGTCATAATCACTGTGAAAGTACGCATTGTTGGAGTTTTGGCGGGAACGTGAAGAATTCATGTCGCGTCATTTTATTATTTTCCAAAACTTGTGTTATTTCGAGTGTTAATGTATAAAAACTGTGAATTTTTACCCGTTAATTGCTCGTGTTCATGCTCGAGTGTTGGTGAATGGTATAATGTCGTGAAACGTAAATTTTCGTGTTGTATCCAAAACTCCATAGAAGGCTCTAGTAAAGTTTTCACCACTTTACTGGGGCATGATTTGGACTTGACCGTGACCGTGACTTGCTTTGCTCGCCTATGACCGTGACTATGACTTGTTTGATAATATCTAACAAAACTTGAGAATATATATGTATACTTGACACTGGCAAATGCATAAGACGTGCGACGCCAAAATCCTCTTGGGAGGAAAGAGAAAAAAAAAGTACGCATTAGGATTCAGCAACTTTACGAAGAGTTTTGGCGGGAACGTGAAGAAATCATGTCGCGTCATTTTATTATTTTCCAAAACATGTGTTATTTCGAGTGTTAATGTGTAAAAACGGTGAATTTTTACCCGTTAAGTGTTCGTAAATATGCACGAGTGTTGGTGAATGGTATAATGTCGTGAAACGTGAATTTTCGTGTTGTTTCCAAAACTCCTTAGAAGCCTCTAGTAAAGTTTACACCACTTTACTGGGGCATGACTTGGACTTGACCGTGACTTGCTGTGCTCGACTTTGACCGTGACTATGACTTGTTTGAAATGTAACAAAACTTGAGAATATGTATGTATACTTGACACTGGCAAATGCATTAGACGTGCGACGCCAAAATCCTCTCAGGAGGAAAGCGAGAAAAAAAAAAAAAAAAAACTTTACGAACATTGAGTTACTTTAGGTTCGTATTATAACGAAGGTTAGTATGTGAATGCGCTCTTAAAGGTCATTTGGAAACGTTAAAAGTTAGCTGCATTCTGTAGGTTTTTCAGTTTTCTCGCATTTTTCCGTGGGAAATATAATATCTATGACCTTGTGACGCGCAATACCTCCTCTCTAAATATTATAATAATCGGCCTAACCAAAAGAAAATATATACGAGAAGAATAACAATCTCATACAAAATTGTGTACCCCGAAAAATCTGCTTAGAGCTAGATGGCGTTTACTTATTTAGTCAGCTAATTTCGAAACTGCTATAAAAGCTGATGAAAATATGTTTAACATAATAATATATTATAAGAAACATAATATTGGTAAATGTCCGCTATTTAAGGTGTAGTTCCAATTAGATTTTAATATGCGATGTAACATATGTTTCCAAAAATGTTTTGAACGACATATTTTGAGAACCTAGCGACTTTAGCAAATAAATATTAAAATTATTAAATTTTTAATTTTACTGACATTATTAATGCAAAATATTAATAATAGGTCGCGGTTTTTCCCCGCACTATTACGAATGAGTTAGCTTGGGCTTCTATTTCGAGTCAAGCAAAAATTGTGACGATCATGTCACAGATTAAAATACTATCGTACGTCGATACGTCCTTATCAGTACTACAATCAAGTTACGTATCTTTCTATGGACATTAGAGCTCTTAGTATAATTTCTCTATGGCCTTAGAGACTAACTAATCGGCTTACAAAGTTACAGATACAAATACAGGCTTACAAATAGAGATAGACTGAGAGAGAGAGAGAGAGATTTATTGACTGAACGAAGCGGATGTCTGAGGAACTACAAAAAAAAACGGTGTATGTTTGTGTGTTTATTTGTCTGACGAACCTGAGTACAGTTGATCGGATCTGTATGAAAATACAAGTACTTCTTCCAAATATAATTACGTTCGAGTATGCGCAAAATCCGCCAAGAGCTTGAGAAGTTACAGGGATCGCGAGGTCCCAGTTCGAGGCAAACAACTAGTAGCATTAAGTGTGGAATTGATTGCCATTACATCAATTATGAGTTTTTGAAATTATAAGGAAAGTTAGAAACTCAAAGATAAAACTCATACCACATACCACAACCTACCGCACTTGAATACCAAAGTATTGAATATTCAAACAAAATAGCAGTTAGTGCACAGGTGCGAAAACCTAAACATATTTCGGTTGGGAAATACAAACTCGTCTGTTTGCAGGGTACATGGATTTTCACTTTAGAACACCGCAGGCAGTGGTTGCCACTTGTGAGCGGGGTTGTACAAGACCAGTTGTGTCCGAGTCTTGCCTATGTCCAAAACAAAGTACTTTGGTGACGACTGTACATATTCAATCTTCTATTAGGCAGAAAATTAGGAGTTCCAAGTACTTCATCATCATCATGAACAGCCTGAAAACGTCCACTACTGAACAAAGCCCCCCCCCAAGACTGACACTCTGAACGAAAAACTGCAATCTGCATCCGCATCTGTTGCCCGCGACTTTCAAAATGTCGTCAGTTCACCTAGTAGTGGGAGCTGCATCTTCCAGCTCGTGGTTGCCACTCGAAAACTTTTCCTACCCATCGGTTATCGGTTCTTCGAAAAATGCCATGTGGCCTGCGTATTGCCACTTCAGCTTGCAAACCTTTAAAGTTCGTTAACTTTGGTTCTTCGGCGAATATCATCGTTTCGGATGTTATTGCGTCAAGAAACTCCGATCATAGCTGTCTCGATTTCCCGCTGTGCGACTCTGAGTTTCTCAAAATGCCAGCTGTTAAGGACCCCGTCTCAGTTTGTAAGTGCTTGAGTAATGCCAATTAAGGAAAGCACTTTTTAATTAACGATTTACAGTCATAGCTCTCACTAGGGTTATCTGCGTCGGGGATGCCATGGAACACACGAAGACACGGACAAGCACCCAGACTCAGAGCAGATATTTAATTAAATTCATGATTCTAACATCTGCTCGGACGGGAATCGAATCCTGGACCACCCAAGGCAGACGCGCTAACATCTAAGCCAGGATGGTCACTTGATAATATTGCAGCCGTGAATTCTGGTCAGTTTGTTAGTTTTCGCAGCGTTGCTTACAGCTGATATCTTAACTATCCTAACTTCCCTAATATTATAATTCAGAGGAATATAGCCGCTTTCGTATCAGGACCAATAAAGCTTCGACTCGAGGAAAAAACTTCGCTTGCGCGTTTCCGAACTCTCTACATTACAACTGGCCATACAAATCAGTCAGTCAGTCCATACAAAACGTCAAAAAATGCACATGGTCACTGTGTCTCGATGTTTGTCGCGTTATCACGGCTATGCGGCTGAACTAATCTTGATAAAATTAAATTGATAAGGAGTTACTGTATATCAGGATACTTTTTTTACGTCCTTGCGGACGAAGTTACGGGTAACAACTAGTATTTTATAATCTACTAAAGTAGACATTTCTTTTCTGAATATTAGGTTTGTTACCCGTCCTGCCTGATGGTAAACAACAGAGTAGTATAGGATGAAGCAATGTTACAATATAAAAGTAACCTTCATGTTACCCACATACAAAACGGGATATATGAATCATTATTTACGTTTACATTTATTATTTTTTAAGGAAAAGGTCAATTTTAGTCTGTGGTAACACTATTTTGTCCTCGTGAGCAAAGAACTTCTGGTAGAGCCAATTTTATCAACACGCCTTTTGTGAAGTGCTTACATGCTTACAAATGATGTCTGTCCTCCATTAAAGCAGGAGTTTTGACACACAACTAAATTGAAATAGCATCGCACAGTGGTACACCCCGAAGTGTTTGTGCCGCAACCGCAACTCTAAAATTGTAACAATGAGGTCTGCATTTGAATGAGACTTTTTGTTGCAATGCAGCTTTTATTCGAATCTGTTGTCCTACGAATTCGTAAAACTATAGTTTTCCATTGCGTTTTAAAAAAATATGGATTATATTTTTTAAATAACAATTGTATTTGTAAAGATTGACGTTACAAGCCAGTATGCGGTAGGTAAGTAATACGAGTTTTTACATAGTCATAGTCATGCCACAGCTAAGTGCAAGTGAGATGGCTGTTTCAGGACTATATATATATATATATACACACACATATATATATATATATATATATATATATGTCTTTGTCTGATAGCTGTGGCTAAGTTTTTACAAAACGGAATGGAAAAATATACTTTTCACGAATTCGTAGGACAACAGATAAGAATATAAGGTGCTTTGAAAAAAAAAAACGCAATTCTACAAAAGCTTGCAAATCTCCCTTGCATATTTGCAAGTATTAGTAGATATAGTGTGATGTGTATATTACATTATATTATATGAGTTTTTAGTAGATTTTTATTTTGGTGCTCAAGTGAACACACATCCTTACGATTATGTTACGTTCCATATGTGTACGTGTTTATCAAACCTTCAGCAATATTGATACGATTTTCTAAGGGTGTTTTTCTACCCGAGATGTGCGAGGTACCTAAACGGTGCCAGAGGCAAAAATCCACCAATAGGATTACTTCATTTTCATAGCCTAGTTATCCTATTGGTAGAATTTTTCCTCACGCAGCGTTTGGCTACCTCAAACATATTTTCTGATGGAAGCGCACCCTAAAACTTTAGCTATTGCCATGCTATTGCTATGGACAAGTCTGGCTTTTATTATCAAGGAGCAGCTGGCTTGGCTAATTCATTCCAACCAAATAGTAGAACTTAAAAAAATATCTAAAGTTTTCTTTATTTAATCAAAAAGTACTAAGTATATATTATAATCTAAACTTAAATGTACAAACTAAAACTATAAACAAAATTAAAATAAGTACTTAAATAAATTAAATCTAAAATATCTACAAATAAAAAACCGCATTAAAAAATAAATAAATAAACATAAAAATCTCAATTCATGTTATCTTAGATCTTCTTTTCCTTATTCTTTAATCTGTTTAATCTTTAAATTATTACTTTTTCTATTCATATAGGTAATACAAGCAACACACAAGCCAAACTTAGCAGAGCCGCTGGTTGACGCGACGTGTGACCAAAATGCTGGCGTTTATTTGTCTCAACGCATAAGCATTGCCATTCAGCGTGGTAATGCCGCCAGCATGCTGGGTACGCTGCCAACTGGTAGTGGGCTTGAACATTTGGATTATCTATAGACCTTTAATGGTCTCTGGATAATCCAACTGTTATTTTTATGTAGTAGGCTTGTATGTATTTCGCTTAGTTAATAAAGGCACCTGCCCGATATAAGCAACACACAATACATTAATTGTTGGTGCGAACAATAAAGAGTTGTCTATCAGTCTAATATTATACAGTCTTATATTATATTATTATTATTTATTACAGTATACTAGCCATTACCTGCGACTTCGTTTGCGTGGCCCAATTAAAAAAGTAGCATATGTCCGTCTCCTACTCTTAAGTTAAATCTATGCAAAAATTCAGCTCGATCCGTTCAGTCATTTAGCAATGATAACGCGACAAACACCCAGAGACAGAGAGACAGATAGACAGGAGTTACCTTCGCATTTATAATATTAGTTAGGATTAGAATTCAAAGCTACATTATATACCTCTTATCTGAAACCTACCTAAAACCTCTCTCAAACAAACTCCGTATTAGCCAAAGTATTTATTTATTCACAAAGGCCGAATTTTAGCCGGAATATTCCTCGGCGATAATGGCGTGCGTCTGCGACTAAATTCACTGCATTTGTGATGCAAGACTGTTATGACCATAAATAAATGAGACAGCATCAAAGGTGGTATGAGACGGTAATTTTATGTTAATTTCTGTCTTTCATGCGGCATCTTTCACTCGAAGTAAAACATCTCAACACAAAATGAATCAAAAGTGCCGACAGCATTCATAATTAAATCTAATCCAACGATGATTCACTCGTACTCCGAATGAACGAAAAATCAAACATCTGAACGTAAAAAGAACGTTCACTCGGAGAGAAAAAAAAGCGGAGTAAATGAGCGTTCATCCGAACGATACAGTATATGTGCACTGTACTTATAGTAGAAGTACGATAGGACTGTCTCATAGTCCACGCAACGCGACGCCACATTATGCGACGTCCTTATCCGAGCCAACTTCAGGCATTAGACTTGCAGATACATGTCGGTGTCGCGATGCTGAAATATGCCCGCCTAGACGAGACCTCTTATTTATTACTTTGGGCCTTATTTATATGGAGAATTCTGTGTTTGTACTGTATTTCTGATATTCAGTTCCAGTCTCTTGCAGGTGGACTTTTGGTTGGTCTTAGCTTTTCGGATTTTTTTGGATAAACAGGAAATAATGTGGAAATTCTGTTTTAAAAAATATAATTAATTTACAAGTAACTACCCTAAGTATTTTTTTGTTGTTTTCAGGTTTTTGTTTTGTTTGTTGCGTTTTCAGTTATGGGATTTTTTGTAATATTTAATCAAATGATTTGTTTTATTATTTTTCTGCTACCCTTATTAGCTTAAAATAATATTACAGTTCGTACTTTTCACTCATTACAATTCAATTTTGTCAGAAAGACAGTAACATGTATGTCTGGCATATTTGGCATTAAAGGTATATTTTTCTTTAATGATTAATAATTTCATTTAATTTTAATTAAATCATGTAATTATGATACATTTCTTCACTTTGAACTGACTTAACTCTGCTATCTATTTCGGCTATGAAATAGTTAACATATTATATTTTAATAATCCGGGAATAATCAAATGTATTGTTGTGATACGGAATACTCAACTCTTACTCTTACGGGAATACTCAATTGTACGCGAATGCCTGTATTATTAAAAAAAATAATGTCACAACCACGTCAATTTTCATTGTTAAATGTATATTATTTGTTGTCATTGTTAATTGTTTTTAATTTTTAAAATGTAGGCGCCTAATAATCCATCATTCACTTTTAAACCCATTTCTGAATAAGTCATTCCAAACGATTGTTATTTTTCACTAAAATTTTGCATAAAAGCGTACTTCGGCTGAAGAACCCGTTAAAAAAATCCCTATTCACCGATTACAATCCACGCAGAGCATAAATCGACGACACAAACAAAGGCAAGCTTATACGAATACTTTTTCAATGAAATCACTGGTTTAATTAAACGTCGTTTATTTGACGCGTTTGCATTAGGAATTGGTTATCCCAAAACCTGATCAACGAGTACTGAGTTTCATAGAGAAGAAAGTTAGTATTTAAGAAAAACAATCATAAGATACTCAACAATTATGAGAGGGATTGACCTAAAAATGCAGTCTTTTATTACTACCTATGTTTTTCTTTTAAAGTGTTACAAGAGTCCAAGTGAACTAATGAAGCGTTTTCTCAGCAATGGGATAAGATGGGTTAAAATAATGTTAAGGTTTTGGACGACATCATTCACACTAAACGCAGTCTATTAACCTACATTCTTAACAGTGTTAAAGAAATGCCTTGTCCAATTTGCGCTCCAATACTAAGGCGCTTTTTACGCCGATTATGTACGGGAGAAAATTGGCAATTATAATGTTAGTTATAATGTATTTGTTCGAAGATTTTGTGGCAAAGTAGTTTATTTAATTAGTTTTTTTTTATATGAGCAAAATCGGTCCAGGTGTTGTGAAATTATAGGGGTCGTGAGGTCTCAGTTCGGTGCAAATTACTAGTAAGTTTCCAATTAATTCATCGATAGTGGTTAATACCATGATAGTGGCTTAGTACCATAATGGTGGCTTAGTACCATAATGGTGGCTTAGTACCATAATGATGGCGGGCGCAAAGCGTAATTTTACGAGTCTATCGGATTGTTTCCGCGATGCTTTAGTACACCTATTGACTGAGCTTCTAATACCGGCTGCCATTTTTACATTGACACCCATCGAAAAATATTTATTGAGCGTTTAAACGGTCTGAGATATCTATTGGCGACAGTAAAATGTTTATGAATGGAATAAAACCAGAGCGCGTTTGTTCGAGGCTGGCTGGTCTTTAACAATTTATTGGATCAATCGCTTGCTTGGTCTGCGACAAAATAAGTCGGTTTATAGTGCATTATTTATCAGAAAGGCTCGGTGTCCGACCACACCTCAGTACATCTAATGGTAAGAGGTATAAAGAGTGTGACAGCTATCTTACTCTTACATTGGCAAGATGCCAAGTTTTTGTAGCCAGAGAGTGAATTTCAAAAAACATCTTGACATCGGAATTATCATAACATCGGATATAAATTTTTTTTTTAAACTTTTTTGATGGAAGAGATCGAATAAAAACTTTTTTTTTTTAAACTTTGATCTTAAGTATTTTATTTGAATGAAGTACTTGCTTATAAAAATTCACACGACACTTATGTTATAGATTCACACGGCACTTATGTTATAGACAGACAAATATATAGACAAACATTGTCCCGCCGAATTGTATACTAGCTTCGCTCGAAAAATCGTTGTCTCGGCCGCACGATATTCTAACCTATTATTCTATTCGTCGTGTCCAAAAGAAAGATTTGGTGACTTAATAATAGCTAAAATCTTTTTGTTATACAAGAACAGGACACGGCTACTATTATGTATACGTTTGTCTCATTTTAAAGAGTAGAGAAGATTTTGTCGCGGTGCGCATGCTAGCCCAACTTGTGTCGTTTGATTCCTCTTTATAACTGAATTGACTTAATAGGGTACATTTTTTCATTCGTATATTTTGTTTTTCTTTTAATGAATGTTTTCTTTTCTTTTTAGCAACACTAACATTTCTAAGTGGACCGTCACCTTTTTGCTGTTGTATTTGTTCGGTGTCTTCGCTTGCGTATGTGTAACGGTTATGCTATGCTGGTTAGCTAGAACGACATGCGTCTTCTTCTGTTTGAAACGCCAAACCAAGTCGAATTTTGATATCCAGCAACTGTTACAAAATGGCATTAGAGTATGCGCCAGAAGTCAGCTACGCGAGCTATGAAATGTTCCCAAAATGATGTAATAAACCCGATAAAAACTCAAGGGCTATAAATACGGAACTTGCCGAACTTGGATGAGTTTTGCAACAGTGCGTTGAGCGAAAATAAATGATATGGTCGGGAAATTACGACTTGTTTTGCTGGAGCACGCTAAGGTATATACTAAAATATTGAGAAATTGATTAGGGTTGCTATTACTGTACAATCATTTACCATCTTTATTGTCATTTCTTAAAAAAAGTGTGTACTTTCAGTGTTGAATCGTTGGCAGTTAGGTGATAGATGACTTCAATACCTACCTATAATATATATGCTACATCTCAATGGACACCGTTTTCATTTTTATTACTTAAACTATAATGATTCCAATAATGAATAGGTATTTCTCAGTAAACAAAGCCCTATTTCTGACAGATGCTTAACATACAGTTCAAATATTTCCTGATACTAGAACATGCTTAAAAATTTATATTTTCTAATTATTTTTCATTTAAAAGAGTTCTGGAACCTACATACCATGTAAAAAATATTGATTTGGAATAGAGAACGACTGCATACCAAATACAAATTATTAATTTGGAATAGATAATGATTGCATACCATACAAAAAAAATTGATTTGCAATAGAAAACTATTGCATACCATGTAAAAACGATTGATTTGAAAAAGATAGCAATTGCATACCATGTCAAATATATCGTTTTACAATAGCGATCGATAGCATACCACGTAAAACATCGATTTGCAATAGAGAACGAACTGATAGACTGCAACAAATACAACCACTAGATATTAAAAGCTTTCCAAAATGGCATCGAGTTCACTGATACAAATCTGTACGTTTATCGAACTGCGAAATGTCCATTGGAATTTTTCATGACCGTACGGATTTTTTTCATAGCGCGCTCCCGCCGATTGGCTCATTTTGGGTAGGAAGTGACTGGGGAGTTTATTTTTGGTCGCCTTTTTTTTTTAGACTGAGCTGATTTAGTCCTAGTAGTGTCAGTTTATGAATTGTGACGAAACGCTACGTTGAAACGTGAGTGATAAGTCACTCGGATTTCATGATATCATGAGACGCCATGTCACGCCGTCCGACGATCCATGTTATACATAGATGTTGCTTGTCAAGCACACCAATTTATCAGCTATTTATGTTTGTGTACCTAAGAAATATAAAAAAAATACGGGGTGGGTAGTATCGCTACATTACCATAATATTATTATTTTTCTGTGAATACGTCTTTATTGGTTCATCAGGTACCAAGTCTTGAATGTGGTTTTTGCAAAGATTTTTGTTTAGTGTAATACTTAATAATTACACAAAACAAAAATCTTTACAAAAACCACTTTCAATAAATACTCTAGAAGTAACTATCTCATACACTATTAATCGTCGCATCGACCACCATATACCAAATACTCGAATAGCGCGAAACGTAGAAACAACTCGAAAACGGCGAATAACTCGAAAGAACTCGAAATTAACGAGCTCTTAAAAACTCGCCACACTCGACGCAGCACACGTTCTGTTAAGAGCATCGAATTAATAATTGTTTACTATGGGTTCGTGCGTGACTCGAATAATAGTGACTCGTGATTCGAATTCAAACTCGATTGCATGCTGTTTTTATACTGCAAATTGAAAAATATTGCAATTTTGTGGAAGTATTTTAAAGAGATAATCTTCTGTTAAAAATCCTAATCCTTACTAATATTATAAAGAGAGAATACGATTATTTATATTTTAGTTTGTCTTTTGGTGTATAAAGTTATATTGTATTGTATAAATTCGAAAGTAACTCTGTCTCTCTGTATCCCTGTCTGGGTGTTTGTCGCATTATCACCACTAAACGGCTGAACGGATCGAGCTGAATTTTTGCATAGATACAGATTTAAGCTCAGAGACAGATATGGGCTATTTTTTTAGGTCCCCGCTAATGAAGTTGTGGGTAACAGCTAGTAATTTAATAATTTGTGGAGAGCCCACTAGCTATCAAAATGCTGTACTCGGCGACAAACTTCACCACGATGACTTGGCAGAAAGCGAATAGATTTGCGCTAATCAACGCTCAAAGGCTTTGTGGCGCCCAAGCCTAACTTTCACGCAAAACTACGTAACTTAGTTCTGTAGTTATCATTGGCATGGCGGCAATCTCTTTCGATTCAACAAAATCCTTGACTTTACTTCTGTAATGTGTGTTTTGTGGCTTGTGGCATGCAGTGACGATGTGACTTCATCACGTCACGTCCACGACAATTATTATTAATGTACATAGCCCATTGGGCAGGAGTCTTGTGCGGCATTGCGTATCATATTAAGAGAGTATTTTGAGAAAAATATAGCTATACTATACACTTTCGCGCGCAGATGAAAAGAGGTGGATTTATCGCGCGCTAGTGAAAAAAGCAGTTTTCTTTCACCGGTCTCTCAGGCTCATTGTAAGGATTTGAACCCAAACTCTGCGGAGTGCGATTCGAACTCACTAACTACTGAGCTGACATCGCTACAACTACAAGTTCAATTTTAATCGTGTAGTAATCAAGGTTCCCTATTAGAATGCCACTATTATGCATATTATTTCAATTGCATTACGCTGCGTTATGGTTTTTAAACATCCCAAAAGCATTTTTAACTAGTACAATAAACTGAACTACCTGAACGCGGTTTGTTTTCTCAATAGCCACAAATTTAACCGTTCAGTTTAACCACTACTAGTTAGTCTACACTTGGCTCGGAAATAAAGCGCTGTAACCGCTGCAAGTTGCCAAGCGCATGCGCTCGTGACCCCAGCGCAGTGTGGACAGTACCTCAGCTTTATAAAAACAAAATATGATAACCACTCACACCAGTTTAGTGTAGACATCATACAGCAACAGTAAAGATAGGTCCTAGTTGACATTGCTTGTTCTTATTCCTCTAATACTGTCGCGGCAGACAAAAAGATATTCGATAGACGGACGATGTAATTTTGAGCATAGATTAGATAAATATAAGAACAAAAAACTCAGTCCGACATGACAATGAAATAAATAGATACTCTAGCTACGTCGAAATAAATTTTATTTTAGCATGCACAGCGATGCGTAACTACCCGCGATAAATACCTACAGTCACACAATGCAAGCGAGAAGGCGAGAGGGATTTCTCTATCATTTTTGAAATAGTTAGGATAGATGTAAAAACGCATCCGTTTAGTCTTGAATCCCCCAATCCCCTGCGGGGACACAATGCTTCAGACTCAAAACAGGAGAGGTATGAGTGCAAAGTAAGAGTTTTTCCAATTGCGTTAATTATTCCAGGGATGGCGAACCTTTTTTTCTAAAGAAACTTTTTCATTTTTTCTAAAGAAACCTGTCGTCAAATAATAATGCGTTAGTGATTATTGGGAAAATAATAAAACAACTCGAAACTCTTTATTTATTTATTTATTTATTTCCAAAAAAACAAATAGTAAGCTAACAGTATACCAAAACGCTTACTATCTTAAACAATAATTACAATGAGTACAAAACAACTTAAATTCTCTAATAATAATAGTGATGCTATCACTAAATATGTCGATATGCTGGAACTTGTGCGCAAAATGATTGAGCACGGCCAAGGCTCTAGTTGTAGGTGCGTTGCTAGAGTGGCAGGTTCGCGAGACAGCACACGAGAACAGCCGATGCCGTCGACGGCTCCCGACACGAACATAGTTATCGGGGACAAATAACGCCAGAGCACCTAGCACTGTCGGATTGTTAACCCTGTTGCGAAGGATCTGGCAATAGTGTATAACTAACAATAATTTTCGTCGTAACTCCAATGTATCCACTCCAACCATACCTGACACAAACAGAGAAGGAAAAAGGTACGGGTAATATCCGTACATACGTTTATAAACGTACCTAGCAAATTTGCGCTGAATCCTTTCTATGATTAGAGTGTACTTAGTCTCACGTGGATCCCAGACTATTGCGTCAAACTCCAGCCTACTGCGAACAAAAGCGTTAAATAACATGATAGCAACTCTAACGTCCTGAAATTGCGAAGCTGTTCTCATGATAAATCCCAATGTTTTATTAGCCTCTTTGCAGACAGAAAGAATATGCTCGCGGAAATTTAGCAGCCCGTCAAGAATAATTCCTAGGTCTCTGACAGAATTGACCCTCTCCAACGCTACGCCCTCCAAGGTGTACTGTGGGCATACTGGCATTTGCGACCTTGAGAAAGCGAGGACTTTACATATTGAGATGTTAAATGAAAGCCTGTTAGACCGGGACCATTCCTCCAGCGAATGAATGTCACTCTGAAGTTGCATACAGTCAGAGAGTTGACTGACTGGCTGATAGACTTTCAAATCGTCCGCGAACATCAAACACTCAGCTGTGCTGAGCACCGTCGGAAGGTCATTTATCATGGCTGTGAAAAAGGTAGGCCCAAAGGTACTACCCTGACTTACTCCCGATCTTGTATAAAACTCATCAGATTTGTACATTTTGAGCTGAACATATTGACGGCGGTCCCTTAAATAATGCGCAAAAAAATTCAAGAATTTAGGCGAGACACCCAAATGTGACAGTTTCACCAAGAGTATATCATTGTCCACTACATCGAACGCCCGCCTAAAATCCAGGAACACAGTATCGACTTGCCGGCCTGCATCCATATGCCTGGCTACATAATCCACAAAAGCGATATGGTTAGTAGCGGTTGAGCGACCTGCACGGAAACCATGCTGCGAATTGTCATAGCTGGATTCGATTTGTCGAGTAAGATGGTAGTTGACAATAGATTCAAATACTTTGCTGAAGACAGCAGTAACAGCTATAGGTCTATAAGTTGTAACATCTGTCGAAGATCGAATCTTAGGCACGGGGGTAACCTTGGACAACTTCCACCTAGCAGGATAGCAAGATGTGCTGAGCGAGAGACCAAAGAGATGTAAAAGTGGCACTTCCAGTGCAGATGAACAATCTTTCACTATAAAAGGTGGTATAGCATCAGGACCAGCAGCCGAGGACGCTTTCAGACGACGAATAGCACGGCGAACATCAACTGCAGTGACTATATCCAAAGTGACGAGCCGAGCGTCTGCAGTGCTGGCGGAATCATGAGCCGCTGCCTCTGCATCTAACGCTGGGACATCGCTGAGGAATACAGAGCTAAAGTAATCAGCAAACGCTGTAGCCGCCTCTTGCCCCACCACCAGTCTTCCATCATAGGTATACTCATTCAACTGATTTCTGTTCTTACGCCTCTCTCTCACATGTTTCCAAAATTGCGTGGGATCTCGCTTAATATTCGTACCGACCGTTTTTATATACTGGCGATACGCTACATCCACAAGCTCTTTGATATGGCTCCTGTAGTATCTAAACACTTCACGATTGAAATCTAGACCCAATTCCTTATATTTACAGAAATGAAAATACTTAATCTGTAATTTATATATTATTTCCGATGTGTAAAATGGTGGATATTGCCGTTGCCGTAGAAGACTATTATTTTTCCTAAGTGGTACATGGTTAATTACAATAATGTTTAACTTTTCATAAAACAGTTCTGTAGCGATATCAACATTCTGCTGCTCAAGCACATCAGACCAATCAGCAGCGGATACATCAGAGTACAAAGAGTAATAATTCGCTTTGCGGAAATTCCAATCAGGGGCATAGACATTATTATTATTGCTCTCAGAAGGAACAGTAGGAGCAAGAAAATCTTGAGTACCATACGGTAAAGACAGCGTCACCCTATACGGAGGGTGATACGCGTCAGCCGGCACCAAGGGCATCACATCGTCGGACACGGCCACACAACCAATTTTTAAGCCAGACAACACAAGATCCAGCATGCCGCCATAACAGTTGGAAATATTACTATGTTGGTTTAACTTACAAAAGTCCAAGAAATAATTAAACTGCAATTTGACATTGGCGCTGCAAGAATTGAGATTAAAATCTCCAACTATCAATATCTCTACAAGTGTAGAGTATTTACATACAGCGTTTTCTAAATAAGATAAGACATCCAAATACTGCTTATCATTGTAACTAGGTGGTAGATATACTACACATACTAAAAACTTAATATTTTTCCACAATATTTTAACTAACAATACTTCCATATCATCTGTTAAACCGTCCACATCAGTAACTAGCCTGACCGTATAAGGATCACGAACAGCTAACAGAACTCCGCCCCAGCCAACATCGCCAGTGCGGTCTTTACGTAGCACCACATAACCCGAGGGAAATAACTCGCCATCAGACACAGAACTCTTCAGAAAGGTCTCAGTGAGAGCTATGATATCACAGGAGCTCGCCACGACGCTATTATAGAACGCTGTAGTTTTGCTCCTCAGGCCTCTAACGTTGTGATAGTACACATGTATATTCTTTCTACTGCTTGAGTTCCTGCCCTTCCTTGGTTTTTGAACGAAAGGACTGCCTCCATGGTTTGACACAAATATCAACGGCCCAGTTTTTAGGTGACATTATGGAATCGGCCAGCTCTTCATTCACTACCAAACAAATACATTTTGCACTGTAATAAATGTTTCAGTTATACGTGTAATTCAAATTAAAATAACATTAGTGTGACTCCTGTTGTTGTAGATTAGATGACAAATTTGTGGTTGTACTTTCAGCAGAATGCATGCTGAATTGCAGTCATCTGCCAAACGGTTTCTAAGCGAGTATTTAATGTCGTACCTAAAATATTTTGTCGCGTGCCATGGGTTTGCCATCCCTGACCTATTCCATGCGTTAACAATATTTATGATGAAATCAGAGCAGCGCCATCTTGATGGCAGTTAATACAAATCGTAGTTAACGTTAACGCGATCGAATAGGTGAATTTAAACTTGGACTCGGCTCTCTGGCTGAGGTGAATTTCGCAGACACACGAGCACAGTAATAAACAATAATCAGTCCCTAAACTCCGTACTTACAACGGATGACTACGGAATTCGTCGAGGTGACAATTGGCTAAAAACTTGAAACTTGAACTTAAAACTTTCACAGATACATTTACAGTTTTTGAAAGACTAACCGCGGGATTCTGAAACGTTTGCTAACTTTAACAGATTAAATCTATTCCGGTCTTTGTCATTTGCTTAGTGCTAGACAAAGGTAGCATTAGAATAAATCTGTTGTCAAAGTTAACAAACGTTTCAGAATCACGAGGTAAGAGTAAAATTGTTGGTACAAGATGTTGAAAACAAATTGAATAGTGTCGAAGGAAAGCTTGTTGTTTTTTTCTCTTGAAACGACATTTCTAACAAAATCAACTCTAATCACAACTATAGTGAAAATCATTGCTCAATCTTAGTTACAGTACTGTTGCGTCGCTATATAGCCCCAGATACCCAACCCCGGAAAAGTCAGCTGACGCCCACTGGAAACGACGCATTTCTATGCATGTGTGCGGTTTCTCAATGTGTGCGTAACTGCTGAGTATAGCCACAGTATATTTATGTATAGTAACTTATCATTTTTTCAGAAAATTTTGAATTTATGCCTGCATGTCTTTACGAGGCTGCTTATTTCGTTCGCGCAATTTCATGATTAAACGATGCCACATTAAAATAATAAATATCCTAACGAAAATTTCGTTAGAATATTTCTGATATTATTAGATAAATAAAGTATACAGTTTTTCGAAATGTACCTATACTCAATCTAAAAAAAATTGGGAGTGAGGTAGCTGTGGCATGACTCATCATCATCATAAGCCCATTATAGTCCACTGCTGGACATAAGCCTCTCGCAGGCATTCCACCTAGCCCGATCTTCGGCTTTTAGCTTCCAACCACTGCCAGCTGTCATATGTATTCCGTCACTCCATCGCGTTTCAGGGCATGACTCTCTCTATCTCTCTGTATCAGCCTTTATACATCCCACTGCTGGATTATCAGCCCACTCTCGACTCTCGCTGGCTCAGTGCAGGTGAATGGATTCATATACTCCATCGAATTCTTCTCCGGAAATATACAGCTTTCCTCGCTTTTCCTTCACCGAAAAGCCAATGGTATATCCGTACGTAAGTTCCAAAAAACCCATTGATACGGGCCCGCTCGGGTTCGAGCTACTCCACGAATGTGAGGCGAGCTTGCTCCCACTGAGCTACCACGACTTAGGAACATGACTACATACCCTTAATTCAAAAGCTCATTGCATAAACATTAGCACGTACCTTTCTTACTGGTATGTGTACTGTGGCAGAGCTGAGCAAAGTCCCTTTGTCGCACGCTCTGGCATGAATGGGCGCGATCAATATTTGGGTCCAACTTATGAAATTTTTAGTAGTTTCGTTACGCCACGCTGGCTCTGTAGTTTAATTTATGCAGATGCGCAGTTTGTTCTAAAACTTTTAGAAATTATGTTTTATAAAGCGCTTGCTTACCAAGACTCGTATTATAGAAGGAATGGTCATTATTTAGAGCAAATAAAGAGTAAAGTTTCGTATTTCCTACATTAAATTTCATAATTCAAGTCGGTATTTGTATGTGGGAATGTTTGTATTTCTGTGAGTTTTTATTTTTTTATTAATTGACATATTAAACGGCCAGGCCAAATACATTAAATCTCACAATTAAAATTAAGCATAAAAGTAATAAGATTACGTTTTTTTCTGACGATATTGTATGGAATGTATATATGTTCGGATGCAGGTGTCGGTGTGGGTCTGCAATGGCCTTTTTTCAGCAGTGGGCGTCTTCTGGCTTACGATGATGATGTTTAACGTACAGCGTTCATTCTATCTTAATGGAGTATTGTTAGCAAGTAGTTTATTCAATACAATTTTTAAGTATGAATATGAGCAAAATCGGCCAAGGGCTTGGGAAGTTTTGTGGGGTCGCCAGGTCTCAGTTCGACGCAAATCACTAGTTAGATATTATCGATTAGGTTTTGTTTTGTAAGAGGACTATGTCCAGAGGTAAAATGGCAGAGTTTAGCGCAATATTATTTTTGTCAAATAAAATGACGACGAAGCTAAAATCTTATTTTTCAGTTATATATAAACCTATTTGTATGTAGTTCTTTGTGTTGTGATTTGTAAAAGTGGAGCGCATTGGACAGCATCCAACTCATACCACTCCGAACTGTTCGAGGCAGCCAGTTTATTTTTTTCGTGTTTGTACGCACCTTTAAAAATTTCGCCAACGTCGAAATTGTCAGCTCAATCGTACTCTCCGTTGTAAGATTTCCTATTCAGCCTATGAAGATAAATTACATATTACATTTTCATGCATTTTCAACTACAGTAATCAGTTAATTCAGTCAAACATTTTCTTAAGAAATCAACACGATTCTAGTAGATGAGTTTAATCTTTATCCATATTTACAGTTCAATCAAATTAATTCTACTACCACATCGATCTAATTATTTCGACTACGTACACTTAAATGCTTAAACTAATTGGGGTAAATCAAATACCGTGCACATAGACGAAGCAGAATGGTACGACATAAGCAGAGAGAAGAAATAGAAGGTAAACCAAAACTAAGAGTTTGGTAGAGACCCAGTCAAAAAACGTACAATTTTGTGTTCACGAGTATAATCGTTTTTTTTTTTTTTGCATATATTGTTCACTTTATTACTACAAAAATTCCAAAGCAGTTACTACTAAAAAAGGTCTAGCTTGCGGTCCGCAACTAAATTAAACAAAGCAGCACTGTAAGTGCAGTAATTTATCGATCGACAAAATTTGACCTAATATGTCGTCGACAAAAACAGTTTGACTGATTCTACTTGTCTTAATAGACTTTTTTTTTTATTAATGGACCAACAGCACAAAATCATAATATAAAAAGAATTTTAAAAAAATTTTATCGACAGAAATGTATTCATTAATTTTATTTTATATTAGTCTTAGAAAACATGACAGACGTTTACATATTTGTAGTCTAGTTATGTTATTTCTTGACAAAAAGTGTCAAAAAAATATTTGTCGCAGCATGCTGGCTGGTTTCGAGACAAATGCAAAGCTTTAGATATTTTGTAGCGCTGTGTATAGTAATTATCGGACATTGCCACCATTGAGGCGTAATTATAATGTTTTTTTGTATATCTGCAGCATTTTCAGATAAGGTTTCTATGTTTGGTTTACCTGGTAAAGTAACATAGATAACATTTAAGGCGAAACCAAAAAATAGAAGGAAAAAAAAGGAAAAAGTTGTCAGGAGTTTGTGCGAATGAGATTTGAGAATTCAAAAATAAAATCGAATGAAACAGCAAATTAAATCATGACCGAAAGTAACTGAAAAGTGAATTAAATTTAGATTTCTCTTAAATTTTCAGAGAGAAATGAGCCGAGCTCGATATTTGAGGTTCTATTAATTTGGCTTGTAAAAGTTGAATTTCATGTAGATATTTGACAGAATAAAATTGAATCTTGGTTAACACATTTTAAAGTGAAATAATTAAAATTATTATACTTATTTTCAGTTTGCTGGTTCGCGAATGGAATCCAAAATAAAATTACTCACACGTGTACATTCAGCCAATTGTAAACTGAAAAAATAAGTTTAGAAAGGAACCGAATACAACAACCATTCCTTTAGTCTCGTACTGAGTACCTGGAGTCCTCTTAGAGGCAAGACTCACCTGAAACTGAAGAAATGAATTATTAAGCAAGTGCAAAGAAAAATACACGTGACATTATTTTTGTCTGTTTTAAATTAGACATTTTGTTTATTGAACAACTTATATGTCTTTATGCAATGTTTATTAAACAATACATGTTTAATAATTAATTCAGTTAAATAGGACTTAAAATTACATAGTAATATTAAACAAAATAAACTAATCTCAAAGCCCGCTATCAGTGGGAATTGTTCCCAAAATGCTGGCCCTGCTGTTTTAAATTTAAGTTAAAGTTTTAAGTTTTCGAAACATAGGGCACTGTTAAGTATTTGTTAAAAAAAAAAGGCAAACAGGCAAGTGGGCCTTGCTGATATGCATAATAATTATGTAAGTGTATACAGCAATAAGGAGTAAACTTTTTTCTATAACTCATCAAGAATCACGAGAAGAGAAGAAGGTTTAAAAGCGTCTTATCTTGTCGTGGTTCTTCCATAGATGTAGTGTCATAGGCTACATTTTGCAGTTGGTTTTTATTTTAAATAAAACTGTGTGACGTGTCGCGCAAGTCGTTTACCTGATGGTAAGGACCAATATCAGTTAATTGACGCATAGAATTTTGAATATTAAAAACCCAGCTAATCGCCGCGCAAGCGCTACGCAGTACGCTCGCCTCCGCGAGATATATTTTTACCCGACTACGAAAAAGAAGGGTTATGAGTTTGGCAGTTTATGTATGTATGTATGTAAGTATGTTCATATGCGCCCTCTAATCTCCTAAATCACTTATCAGATTCTAATAAGAAAGGTGTTTATCGTTGCTCTTTACACTCCGCGTGTCATAGGCTATATGGAATTATACTCAATCTAATATGGCGGACTCTTATTATGATGATGAAAATGAAGATGAAGGGTTACTGATCGGGAAGTACCCGTACTTCCCGATCAGTAACCCTTCATCTACACTGTTGACAATCGGGCAAAAAAGTTCCGTTCGTTCACAGTTTTGACGAAAGCTACTATTTGTTTTCGCTCGTTCACACTTCGCATACTTCCCACTCGGTACCACCCTTTTCGTTAACGCAGTTGACGATCGGGAAAACAAAGTTCCGTTGGTTCACAGAGTTGACGAACGCTACTTAAATATCCCATTCGTTTACAGTGTGAACGAACGCAACTTTATTTTTATTTTTTTATATTTGAATATAAACGTGTATTAACTAAAGTGGCGAAATAGGTTGTTTAAATTGTCTATGCGAGCGAAGCCGTGCGGGCAGGCTAGGACAAAAAAAAACTTGTGTATTTAGTGTAAAATAATATATGCTTAGATAAAAATGTAAAAGAAAAATATTAAATTAAAATAGTCTGTTAGAATTCCATTTTGAGGAACATTTATTTTATGAGCAAAGTCAGTCAACCAAGCAAATGCCTATATAATATTTATGAGTGAGCACAGAGTAGCACTTTAGTCTCTTGCGTTCGTAAAATCAAAACATTTTGCGTGGCAAGAATATTTTTTGCAAAAATCTAAATAAATGAAAAATTGTGATTTAATTTAAATCTAAGATCATTATTTATATTAATACTAAATGTATGTATAAGGATAAAATCGGAAAAAACAGAATAAACGCATCATACAATTATAATATCAGAAATGTAACAGTCAAACTTTAGATAAATACATTTCTTAAACCATTAAAAAATCCCTTAATTAAAACAAAATCCCAAAGAAAAAAACAAGTCGCAAAATCAAAACGACGTCCGCAGACAAAGGTGGCGTGACGAACTAAACTCGCACGACAACCACCGGGAAGTTTGGAAGGGAACCCCTTAAAAAAGTCCAAAATCCTTTCTTAGAGAGTACCCTTTAAAGCCGAACACTTTAGAGAACACTGTAGACTGAAAATAATAATAAATAAATATTAAAATCATTTATTGGCCAAAAATGTAGATTCTATTCAATAACAATTAATGTAACTAAGTATAGTGAGCTAATATAGTATAGTCTAAAAATTATACATATTGAAATTGAATTAAAATAAACAAAAAAAAAAGATTTTTTTAATAAAATAAAATAATAAACCATAAACGCGTCACGTCTTATACTGTATAACCACTTATTCAAGAATAAAAACTGAACTGATTTCGATGACATTTAGCAGGAACACAGCTTGCATCACTTATTATACTTTTTCTTTTTTTGGCACGTGAGGTGCAAGTATAATATTATTATGCCTAAGTATATTCAGATGTATTATCAATCAAAAACAAAAATTGTGACGAGTGTCATAAATACCAAAAATCGAAGTACAACAATTATAATTTTAAGAAGCTAAAATATTTGGAAAAAAATCAGCAAATAAACAGAACACCGAACTGAACAGTGAGCAAATGTTCGTGAAATTGCCATATACTCCTCATATACCCAGAATATGGGGCAATATGTCAACATACGAAACCACCATGATACATCGCCGAGTCGTTTCCAATATCTCCTCTCATATAAGATTTCTTTCTTAGATTTATCACCCTCTATGCAAATAGTCTGTGATGGATATTGCGAGGGAACGACGACGTTTACCTATGTGTCGAAATTAATTTTTTCGTTGACGTCGAATGGCGTGAATTTTTATATTAAGTTTCTCTTGATATTTCAAAATCATTATGAATAACGTTACAGATTGTGATTTAATTACCTACAAATTCACGTTCGTTGACGCGATGCTTGACTAAAATGCTGGCAAAAATTTGATCCCTGACTAAAGTGTGGCGCAACGTATAATTACCATTTAGTCTGGGTATACAGCTAGCATGGTGGATACGTTACGCTGCGAACTGGTAATTAGCTTAATAATTAAGATAATCTTTGGACCTTCAATGGTCCCTGCAAAATAAGACTGTTCCTTTTGTGTATTAGTCTATAGTATAGTTTAAGCAGTTTGCATTTATTTTGTTTAGTTGGCTAGGTGTTTACCATCGTCGACTCTAACGTCACCTTAATATGAATTTCTGATCAAATGCCTTAAGTAACAGAGAGTGTTATTAGAGACAATTGCTCGGTAAAATAACTACACAAGAATATAATTTTCGCGTCTTTAAAATAAGAATAAACAAATAATTTTTAGAGCAAAATACACAATCATAATCAGTCTATTTGCGCCACAAGACCAGCCATGCGAGGAAAATTAATGAAACGTTACCCACGTGAAACTAAATTTGTGACGTGTGAAAAACATGTAGACTAGGCAGGTCATGTTAGTAATGTTACCTAACAAAAATTGGACACATTTTTGGACGATATTATGATTAACATTGCCGTAGTGCACGTATTTCGATTCGATGGTTAGCACAGCCACCAATTAATGGGCATTATTGATTCTGCACTAATTGAAGCATACTGAGTGGCAATCGATACAGGCTACCTACTGCTTCGAGAAGTTAGACCTAAAATACTGCGGTTGCAAAAGTCATGAGCTCCGTGAGAAGCTGAGGTACAAGAAGGAAGCGGACCGCGGTCCTATCACAAACACAACAAAAAAATGTATTGTATGCTCCTAGTTCGAAGTGACGAGATAAGATAACCAGGTGCCAAAAATACAGCAGGTAGAAAATAAAACTAAAAATACGTTTAACCGAATAACATTTCGAAAATCTGTGTAAATTACGAAAGAAAAATCGCATAAATTACCCCCAGAAAAAGAAACTATTGTCCTTAATTTAAAACAGAATTGTCCTTAATTTTCAGCGGTTACAATAAAAAAATAGTTTAAAAATTAAATAGCCACGCTAGTGCTTTATACGGCGAACTAGAAATATTTTTTGAATTGAAAATAAATAAATAAATAAAATAAAAATTAAATTATATTAAATTTTATTTCTATATATCGTTTTAAGAAGTTAACGCGCTTTAAAGCTTCGAAACGAAAACTAGGTTTCTGGGTCTGACGAGAGGCTAGCATTATCTTTTGTTCTTATTCTTTTTATTTTCATAATCGTCATCATCAGCCATAAGACGTCCACTGCTGAACATAGGCCTCCCCCTTAGAGCGCCACACCGACCGACAACGGGCCACTTGCATCCAGCGGTTGTCCGCGACTTTCACAATGTCGTCGGCCCACCTCTTGGGAGTCCTACCTACGCTGCGTCTTCCGGTTCGTGGTCGCCACTCAAGAACCTTTCTTCCCCACCGGTGTTTCATAATATGTGTACATAGCTCGGAAAATCACCTTTACTTAAAACATAAAATACTCAAGATTACCTGTCTAGACAAGAACGACGCTCCAGTTTTGCACTCCCAGTGTAAGTGTAGGTAATTAATTAGCTACTAAAGAATGAGTAGAAAAATATTGAAATTATTCAACATTATAAAGGGGAAATTTAAAAAAAAAACATTAGAGCAAAAAACCAAAAAAAAAAACAAAAGAGCTTTAGAGTATACAAAATCTCTTATCTCTCTTCAAATCTCTTATCTGTTTTTTTAAGGTATGTTGTTCTATGATGTATGGTAAGGTATGTTCTTTACTAAAATTTTGCGATCTATTTCCATTGCACTGAATACAAGCAGTTACAGTCAACGTTAAATTTAACTTCCTCATGAACAACTAGATACAATTACAGGTGCGATTGTTATTCCTGACTATTATTTCGCTCAGTTTCACCCAAACCCACTAAGATTGTTCTCCCGAGAATACGTACAATCAGTGTAATAATGTAAATTAATGGATATCCGTAGAATTATTCTATAACTTTTCCCCATTATGCTTATTGATAATTCCTATTTCATAGACAGAAATTGATTTAAATTGTCTATCACAATGTTTCCAAGATGATCACGCTTGAAAGTGGGTTAATATTCAAAATTCACAATGATTTATTCAGGAAGAGCGGTACATACATAGTTGTTACAGTCACGACAAACTGAATGCTAGGACCCGCGTCTTGGTAGTTAGTTTGTCATAAGCTAAGGTTGTGTACATTTATCTTATGTTCATTTTTATTTTATTTTCATTATCATCACGAATAATAAAAATAAATTTAATCCTGAACATTTCTTGAATTATATTTTTCGCATTTTGCCGTTACGTTGTAAAAGTATCTTATCTAGTCCAAAATACTTATTTAGTATATTATAATCTAAACTTAAATGTACAAACTAAAACTAGAAACAAAATTAAAATAAATACTTAAATAACTTAAATCTAAAATATCTACAAATAAAAAACCGCATTTAGGTCGCTGCCTACGGGTAAGGTGCCCAAAAAGCTGGCGACATTACCCCGTTGAATTGCCAAGCTCACTCTTTGACCGAGGTAAGCGCCAGCTCTTTGGTCACCTGTAATTTCGACTAGGCGTCTGGATAGCTCCTTTACTAAACAAGTGACAACAACAAACAACATAAAAATAAATAAACATAATTATCTGGGAAATAATAAAGGTAGGTTAACAAAAGCTTGTTGCTTTTCTGACCAAGATCGTGTAGGTATAAGTTATACATGCTATGCGGAATGGAAAATCATTCACCATCATCATCAACAGTCTGAAGACGTCCACTGCTGAACAAAAGCCTCCCCTTTAGACCGCCATACTGAACGACAATTTGCAACTTGCATTCACCAGTTACAGCGACCTTCAAAATGTTGTCAGTCCACCTAGTAAAAATGATTATTGTATAAATAATTGAAGATAAATTCAAGATAAATAACTTAAAATATAATTGACCGAGCAAAGCGAAGGTCTCAGAGTTTACTAGGACAAATCGGCATTTGTATGTATGTGTGTATGTATGTGTGTATATTTGTCCGATGATAACTTGCGAACCGTTGAGCTGATCTTCATGAAATTTTGTAGCCAAGTAGTTCATTTCAATACAATTTTTAAGTTCGATAATGAGCTGAATCGGTCCAGGGGTTGTGAAGATATAGGGGTCGCGAGGTCTCAGTTCGCCGCGAACTACTAGTCTGGACTAGTCTCATCTTCCGTACTTATTCTTGGCTTTAATTCTGTTGCCGCTGTCTGTACACTGTACTGAATGAATACCTACCAAATGATATTGTTATTATAGCAAATTAAACCAGCCAAATTTCGGCCTCATGATCTCAATTTGGCAAATTAACATTCAACTTGGTTTGCCAGTTTGAAATTAACTTATTTAAAATTTGATAGCGTTCAAATGGACGGTCTGTTTTATTTGAGTACCTATACGGTTAACTTTATGTTATTCCTTTTAGTTTTCACTCTATTAAAGTTAAGGTAACGTGACTATCAGGCAATTTAGTTATAATCAGCAAAATCAATTATGATCTTTATTGCGACATAATATATTATGTGGATACATGCAGGTCTTAAATAACGACCCTGCTAGGGTATGCCAGCAGTTGGTGAGGAGCGGTCCATTTGTAGGTCGTCGAAATTAGAAAAAAAAAACGTCTATTATACCGGTAAGACAAACGCTCCCGAAAAAGAAGACTGGTGAAAGTACTGGTGATTGCTGATACGATACCACAAAACAAAAACGCGATATTTTGTTATTATTATTTTTTCTTGTTCACTATGTAATGCAAAGCTGACGCTAGAGGTCAACGAACGACCTGCGCTGCGCTACGGCGCGCGCTCTCTTGTAGGTATGCTTTACGTTGCAGGCTGGTTTGCGAAATTCTAAACAACAAAAAATCCAAAACAGCAAGTTTAGTGTAAGGCAAACGATTATTGGTATTCGATTGTGTTTCGATAGTATAATATATGTTTTGGCTTCGGGAGCATTTTCCTTACACCCGGTATGCCTGGAGTGACATAAGCTACATTTTACATCGGTTTTTGTAAATAACTATAATTGTTTTACTAAGATATTTTGGTTTAAATTTTATGAGTCTAACTTTGTTCAGAGAGTGATGACACTCGCCATCACCCCTACTCTTCACATTTCCCTTACTCATATTTACACAAAATAATATAATTCTTCACGATTTGTAAGTAAAATTCAATGTCGGCAGACTGAAATAAATTGCTCGCAGAACTTTTATAGAATCAAGAGAGACGTAATTAATGACCGTGTCCAACGGAGAAAGATAACGGACAACAGGCTTTGTGACGTCACGCTCTCCAGATGGACTTAGGGGGTTGTTTCTCAGACATTCGGTTCAGCTTTTGTTTTTCAGAATACGTACAATGTACCTACCTACCCGAATATCAAATTATTTTTGCCATTTTGGAATACATTAAATGTATACGTATCTACATTTCGTCGTGTGCCGTTTAGTAGAATGATCGTGATAATAATAATAATGTTTATTTATTTGTCTCATAATGTTTCAAAGGGCTGTTAATAGAGTCTTTAAAGGTCGGCAACGTATCTGTGATGCCCCTGGTGTTACAGGTATAGTTATAGGCGACACTTTTTTTGAACACATAATAAACTAGTTTTAGCGTGGTTAAGTCCTGATACATTAAGTATATGTAAATGTAACTTTTAAACTTTCGCGATTTGAACACATAATAAACTAGTTTTAGCGTGGTTAAGTCCTGATACATTAAGTATATGTAAATGTAACTTTTAAACTTTCGCGATTTGAACACATAATAAACTAGTTTTAGCGTGGTTAAGTCCTGATACATTATGTAAATGTAACTTTTAAACTTTCACGATTTGAACACATAATAAACTAGTTTTAGCGTGGTTAAGTCCTGATACATTATGTAAATGTAACTTTTAAACTTTCACGATTTGAACACATAATAAACTAGTTTTAGCGTGGTTAAGTCCTGATACATTAAGTTTATGTAAATGTAACTTTTAAACTTTCGCGATTTGAACACATAATAAACTAGTTTTAGCGTGGTTAAGTCCTGATACATTATGTAAATGTAACTTTTAAACTTTCACGATTTGAACACATAATAAACTAGTTTTAGCGTGGTTAAGTCCTGATACATTATGTAAATGTAACTTTTAAACTTTCACGATTTGAACACATAATAAACTAGTTTTAGCGTGGTTAAGTCCTGATACATTAAGTATATGTAAATGTAACTTTTAAACTTTCGCGATTTGAACACATAATAAACTAGTTTTAGCGTGGTTAAGTCCTGATACATTAAATTATAAGTAAGTTGTGTGTTTCTATTTTACCTCGTACATCCGAAACGGCTTTATCGATTTTGACAAGTGAAGTATCCTCGGATTGCACTTTGTGTCCGTAGTACATTACGCAGTCGGATTCTTTGTTTTTCTTGTAATAATAATACTATAGTTAATTTACTATCTTATTGAATAAAATCAAGCAGTTGTCGCATTGAATAATCTCATCGACACAAGTGAGCACTATCGATTCATTTTAGTAGGGCTCCAAAATTGATTATCAGAAACCACTAGAGTGCACTCGGTTCCCCTTGATTGGGTCATATGTGTCAATGGTCAATAACAAATGATTAAGTTGGCAGCTCTGTCGCGCCATCTGTCGACTGCCAACGCTGTTTGGCAGTGGCCTAAAAGCAAGTGCACTACAAGTCAATAGTAAACTTACTGAATAAAAAAAAAAAAAAGCTGAACCAATATGAAATGGAAAGAGAAAATCGTATATAGTGGTGAAACGTGTCTTTTCGTATTGTTTCCAAAATACGTAGTAATTTCCAGTAAAGCTTCCACCACTTTACTGGCGCATGACTTGGACTTGACTTTTCTTGCCTAATACTGAGAAATAGAGAAATAGTGAAATTATATTTAAATAGTGAATAGTGAAATATTATACTTCATTTGAAATATTACAAAACATGAAGTGTCATGTTTTGTAATATTTCAAATGAAGTATAATATTTCACTAGCCAGTGGGCTACACTGAAAATACCTACACTGTGTGTCAAACCAAAAAAGTACATTTTAGTTCTGAAAATTGTATCCTATCAATTTTGGGAATTATTACGTAGATGCCGCTTTACTTTCGCACTTGCATCGTAACAATTCGAACTCTGCTATAGCCAATAATGTACCGTAGATCCGCTAAGCCCTGGATTTCTAATGCAAATACATTCATTAGATCTGATGCATAGGAAGTAATCACTCGGGAGCTGTCATGGCCGCCGTGACATAAATCAAACTGGATTTAGCCGGTTTAGGGGTGATGATTGGAAGAATGCTAGGGCGATTAATAATCTTGAAGTGATAATTTGTTTACTGAATTGACAGCCCTGAAATCTCCGGAAGACTGCTGGAGGAAAGAAGATGGAAAATATTGATTAATCATTTGAGTGCTTAGATTATACTGAATTTTCGACTGTTCTAGACGAGTTAGTATCAGATATGAGCGAGAGAGTTGATGGAAATTATCTGGTTCTATATCCGATCAGTCCAAAATTTTATATGACACCTGAAAACCCGTTTTGTGGTGTTAAAAAACTTCTGAGATACTAACTTACGTTGCAGAGATATCCGTTGAGGTGCTATTAATATCTCTACTGTAATTTTGATCACGATTTTTATTGTTCTCTCCGATTTTTAATAAGCATATCTGCCCTCTACTTCTATAACTTGTACTATTACTGCTTGTACTTACTTATTAACTAAGGCCCCGCAGCCGATCTCTTTGTCAAATGTTCAACATGTTTGAAGATACAAAATCACTGAATGAGAATTAAATTGCCAATTATTATTTTTTTTAGCAATTTTCATGTTATTGTTTTTTATTTTATGGAGGAGGAAAAAACTCGAAAAATTTGTATCTTTCCTTCTTCTTTGTCAAAATAGAAAACGGTAAAATAAATTTATAAATTGCTTTATATGCATGATTTTTTTGACTGAGCCACGGTGGCTCAGTTGGTAGTGAACCTACCTTCTGTGTTTGGGGGACTGTCATCGACCGTGGTTTCGATTCTCATCTAGGACAAACATTCATGTGATGAATATTTGTGTTTGTTCTATGTCTGGGTGTTAATATCTATATAAGTATGTATTTAAAAATATCTATGTACGTATATCAGTCTCTGGCAGCCATATTACAAGCTTTGCTTAGTTTGAGGTCAGATGACAGTCTGTGCAAAAATGTCCCAAATATTTATTTATTTATTTATTTTTGTCATAAAAATGTTAAAACTCGCGCTCGTGGAAGCCTAAACCTGATCTTAAAAACTTTAAAACCTAAAAATTCTTAACCCTTAAAACTTAACGTACATACGTTACGTTATTTTATCGTACTTTTCAACCCTAAATGGGTGTTCAAAAATCACTTTACCCTTTAATGAAAGTCAGAAACAGACAAACAAAAATAAGAATTTCAGATTAGTCTCCCCGTCATTATTTGAAAGCATCCCGTTAATTATTCGAGCGTTTTGGAAACGTTAAATATTTCAACAATCAGTCGCGACTGCGTTCGTAAGTGCGAACGCTAACTTTACTCCCATCGGGCAATTAACTACATTTGCAATTCGGAATTCTCCATCGTTAGCGCCGAGAAAAAGCGAAAGCGAAAAAATTGAGCGGAGAAAAAATAAACATAAGTTGGCCGAGCGAAACGAATAACAAAAACTTCTGTCGCACGGTAAAGAGTAAAATTTGCAAAGTTTAAAAATGAATTACGTAGTAACGTGGCTTTAAAGATAAAGTATTGTACAATATGGTTTAAATTTTCAAATTTCTCTAATTACGTTTATTCTTTGCGAAGAGCTTCGGTTTAAATTTTGTTATATTCGTTAAGTTTAACTTTGCCGTGTAGCTTGAAAAGGAGATAGATGCGTTCATCTAAAGATGTGACTTTGGGTACCTGAAACAAAAGAAAATTCACATTATTTCTATAAGATCAGAAATTAAATCTTAGAAGATATTACAAAAATGTACTAAATTGGCTATTTCTTATGTTTTAGTATGTTCTAATTATAATTGTATACCCTAAAAATACACTTTCTTTAGTGGTTCAGTTACCAAAAATACATAACTTCGATTACTATTAATACTGCATCACAATACTTTTATAAGAGTTAAGAACTACCATTACAATCAAACTATTCTTAGCAAGTCCATGGCATTATTTATTTTTACTTTTGTATATTATTTTGTATATTTTTATCTCTAATCCCAACATGGATATCAAGCAAGAAGACTTATATGCATCCATTCTGGCATGGAACTTAAAAGATCTTTGACCGAACGAAGCGGAGGTCTCAGAGTTTACTGGGACAAATCGGCATTTGTATTTATGTTTGTGTGTATATTTTTCCGATGATAACTTGCGAACCGTTGATCCGATCTTCATGAAATTTTGTAGAAATCGGTCCAGGGATTGTGAAGATATAGAGGTCGCGAGGTCTCAGTTCGCCGCGAACTAGTAGTTAATATGAGTTAGAAACAATAGGAAGCCTAAAATTGAACCTTGTGGTACTCCTATTGACACTTTACCCGGTACTGAAGAAGATTCATTGACATAATTAGGTATACTGTTTGGCTACGATTACTAAGTTAAGTTTTCATCATAATTATGTAGTTCGGGTGCCCGAAACATATAAAATTTTAATAGGTATTAATACATCATGTCTCAAACAATCAAAAGCCTTTGATGGGTCACAAAATATACTTGCACGTTTATTAGACACATTAGTATAGAATGATTGGAGTTACTGAATGTATGGATTGGAGTAAGGAATTGCAGAAAGCGAATTGCAAAGTTTACTACTAACTTCGATAACTCTTCCGATCTTTCATTTAAATTCGTGTCATTAAATCCAATATTTTGTATAATTTTCTGCTATTAAGTGAGCCTTTTATTCCACACTCAATGTTGGGCTCAATTTGTAAATATTGTTGAGTAAATTTATTCGGATGGCATCTCAAGAGTCTCAAAATGTTTACCTTGATTGGTGATTATTTTCCATTTGATAAGAGAGCCGACCTTAAAGCTGTTACGATTTAGTACAATGCTACGTCTTAAATTATTGAGAGTTTATATATTTTTGCATTGCGAAAGGTTGTCTAAAAGTGACTTTCATATTTATCATGTTACTATCGAATGAGATCTAAACGACATCATATGCTCATCACATTATCCCCAGGCATAAACTGTTGCAGAGGAATTTCCCAACAAAACTTGAAATGTCAAAATAGACCTCACATGTAGACGAAATGAGTTCAGCAGAGTTAGCATGCCCACCGCGACAAAATCTTTTTGTTAAGCAAGAATAGGACACGGCTACGATTATGTATACGTTCGTCTTATTTTTCAAGACATCAAGCGTAGAGAAGTTTTTGTCGCGGTGCGAATGCTAGCCTTGCAGGTATTGCCTGCACTAGTCGTTTCTTGAAATTACATCTACAGCGAGGATGTAAAATCCGAGATATAAAAATTGTGATCATATAAAAGGAGAAAACGAGCGAATTTCCAATTTTAACGTAACCTACGTTAAAGAAGGCACGAAATAACCCAGGCTCGAGCTAAATATTTCACGCAAAATCCCAACCCACGGAAGTGACAAGTGTTCACCGAGTCGTCGAGTGTCTACCGTCACTTATACTTGCTTACTTGGTTCAGTCAAACTGACGCGACCATATCGTCAGTAAAAAGCACATCGCATTTTTAGGAAACTGGTTTTCGTAGTTCCGCTGTTGTACACGTAGCATTATTTATGCATCTAATGCTCTTTATTATCTTATGTTCAATAGAGGTAGTATAATTACGCATTATGACTTTATTTTATGCCCGACTTCACTGTCTAAGAAAGGAGGCTTATTTGTTTCGGGTTCATGTATGTACATAATATGTTCCTGTGTGATCTCCTATCAAAATTATTTTGATGCATAAAAAGTATATGTAGGTATATGTATATGTACAAATCATAATAGGTTGTAGCGCTATTCCCCAAACTGGGTATATTTAAGCATCCGTATCTTGGGGGCAAGGCCTTCGGGTTATAAATATTTTCTGTTTCTAAATACTTATATTATAAGATTATTATTTCCTTAACAGACCTAAACTTTGATAAAATATACATAAGCAAAAAATTTAATGATTACGTCAGACGATAAAATAAAATGAAATTAAAACTAATTGAAAGAAATATTATAATAATAATTACGGCTAAACGGCTTGACTAATTTCAAAGATTTGTGTCAATTATGTATCGTAGGCTACACTTTATGATTATAATACTAATACATCGCTCAGAAAGAAGCCTTTTTTTTATTACGCACTATTTTAAGTTGAGCCCAAAAAAAATACGAAAAAAGCAAAATAATACACAAAGCTTAGCTTAATTGGAACTGTATAATTTCATTGTCATTTATTTCTAGTTAAGTTTTTGTGGTTTTTAATCAATTCGATTAGCGGCAAGCCTAGTATTGTGGTATACGTCTGGTTCCTTTGTTTCCACACTATAAATAGAGTTGACAATTCTTCGTCGCGTGCTTGCCTGTTGTAGTCTGTCGCGTCGGTTTGACTGGAGCCTTACTCTTGTCGTCTTCCTTAAGTGCCGCGTAACGCGATATCCTGGAGCTTTTGCTTTTAAACTTCGTTAATATTACTGAGGTGTGGTGCTTTGTTGCGATGGAAACGATCAAGTCTTGAGCTAAAAAGAGTTATTTAAGTATTTCTCAGAATCTTGGAATCGTGAATAGGAAATAAAATAAATAAAGTTAACATAGAAATTCCATCTCCTTACTTAGCAATCATTTGTTATTAGTGTGAATTCGAAGTTAAATGAGCTATTTTGCGGTAAATATTTATGAGACCAATTTCGTTGAAATTGGACTTATTCATTATCTGACAAATTACAAAACCATTTTCTTACATGACTTGGATTTGCTGTATTATTAAGAACAGAGTAGATAAGACTTACTAAAATAATGAGTGACACGTTTCTTTGTAAGTTTATGTTTTTGTAAATTTTTTAAGGACATATTTTTTGACTATCGTCGTCGGCAAAACAACAACACACCTGACATTTGCATTTTGAAAACCTTATTTTATGACACACATGCAAGGGAGCTATCCAAAATGCACAATAATATATATATTTTAAATTAGGTAAGATCTATGCCTACAATTTAATGGTATCAAATTTTATGTATTTTGGTTCGTATATCTATAAATTATAGTTAAAAACTCTTTACTGTGAAGACCAGAAAACCAAAATCACATATAAAACAACTTATCTAGTAGTGTCACAAGTACCGTCCTTATTAATTAAAGACATCTCTTCCAGACAACCATTATGATTCATTATGATTATGATGCAGACAGACATACAGACTAGGGCTGACAGAGAGACGGATGACCGGGCGGATGACTTTATAAGGTCCTTGTTACTACGGAACTCTAAAAAAAACCAAAATTTTATTAACATCCCTAAAACAATAATCAAAGTTTGAATTTTCAAAAGTACCATAACGCATTTATTGCACCCTGATTACGTCTTTTTAGCTAATAAAAAACACTTTAGCACGGCACAATGCATTTTCAAATTTATAGCTATAGCCTCTTGATTATAAAGTAAACAAAAATGCGTCGTATGTGGATAGAAATAAAGGTGTTACTTTATCGTATGCGATAGTAACAGTGTTCATATAAAATGAGCATTAGCGGATTAAAAGCCCTATAGTCGGATTAATAGTCAAATATCGTGCAGTAAATAAATTAAAGGCGGTGTTTTTATTATACACATCTGTCGCACTTGTTGGCTCGGGGGTGAATACCCCTTAATAAGGTCAGTTAAGAATGACATGAATAGCCGTGTAAAAGCGTAATAGGCGTTTTAATAAATTATTGCTTTTGTAGGGTTTTCATTTCCGAACATAATTAGTCTTGAATTGAGTACGGTTTATTAGAGTGTAGTAACACTTGGGCTTATTGACATTTTATTTCAAACGTTTATTACACATTATAATATTATATTAAAGCAATTTCAAAAGTTTAAAGATTGGGCTGTACAGCGATTGAAATGAGTAGAACTTTCTATTGGAAATAGATTTACGTTTGGCATCAACTCGTCTGATTGTAAGCGCCGATGTCGCCGAGGACTGCGCATGTTGATCTAGAAGGAACACTTCCTTTCGGATAAGGTCTATAAGATTTAAATCAGGTCAAACGCAAACCAGCTTTTAAAAATAAATTAAGATACGAGCTGACTTGGTTGTTAAACATTTTATTTTAATAAAATAAAAATAATAAAATAAATATAAAAAAAATAGAAAAAAAAAATGGTATATTGTTAAAAAAATATGAAATTTTGTCATGAGCGAAATTGTAAAGAACAATCTCTCAATTTCAGAGTTAATAGGTGGCCTCAGGACTCTAAGACGGCTTAGCGTTTGGTGTTATAGAGTAAAAACCAGGACCTACAATGTAACATATTCTCCGATCCACGCTAAAATAAAATTATTGTAAATGTCACTAAAGGTCACCCATTCGAAGACTGCCGGTTTTGTTCATTGCTAAGCAACGGTGATCGGTTACGAAACCTAGTCGTGGTCCGCTAGGAGCCTTGCGTGTGAGTTTCTTATGCCCCGTTTTCACTAGGGGCATTTGCCGCGCCAGCGATTTCAACGCATCAGACGTCGTCGCAGGGGCTGTTTCCTCGTGGCCTATCTAGGTTGGGGACATCGCCGGACATCGCGCAGACATTCATGTGTCGTGGCACATGTTGCGTGTCGACGCTTTCGGAGCGTCAGTACCCGCAATTTACGAGTCGCGCGACAGTCGCTCGACTCTTCCGCCACTTTCGCAATATACAGTAATTAATACATATACAGTATATTTTAATTCTGTAATTTTGAGGAGTGTCATTGATATTTTTCTATGGAACAGCAGTTTTTTTTTTGATTTCGATTTCAGGGTTGGTCACGTAGTAAAAGTTGCTCATAATGATGAGTAATATAACCCTTTTTCGGGCGGTTACTTGGCGACATTGTAGAAGTAATGTGATTTTCATCCTCGGGCGACATGTCGACCATATCTTGTGTGTGTGGACGAGAGAAATGTCGCCGGAACAGTGGTCACGTGGTCAGTGGTCATGTGAATGTTCTGGGAAAGGTCCCTCGACTTTGTGTCCTAGTAAATACATGGCTTTAAGCACACGTATAATAACAATATTCACAGCTAAAATATTTCTATTTCTCCTTAAACAAAAAGAGCCGCTTAAAATCCAAATCCTTTCAAAATTACTAAACTAATTCTCATGAAAGGAAAAGAGGAAAATTAAATATTAAATTTGCTCAATTCCAGTTTCGCCAACAAACACTGAAAAGACTGCATTGCGTCGAGCCGGACTCTAATTCAATAACAGACCGCATGGCCTGCACGGCTCTAAAAACGAAGTTTTCGTAATTTTTGGGGTACCGTGTTGTCTCGGACAAAGTTATTGTCTGGGAGTCTGATTCCTTTGAATAAGAGAAAAGCTCCTAGTCAAAAAAATATAGTAATTACTCGTATTATATGTAACACAGAGGTGCAAAGAGCAAGTCACTTTCCTGATCGTAAGCGTCACTCATAACAGTTCAGTGTCACTTAGAATTTTGGACTTCAACAGTTCAAAACCCTACGCGGTAATAGCTAGTATCGAATAGTTTTTTTTTAAATTCGCAAACTATTAACTGCATCTCGCTGTCTGCAATAAAGCATGATTGGTTAGAAGAAACGGATTAAATCGTGATTCAAAGACTCCCAGATTATTGACCGAACGAAGCGAAGGTCTCAGAGTTTACTGGGACAAATCGGCATTTGTATGTATGTTTGTATGTTTGTGTGTATATTTGTCCGATGATAACTTGCGAACCGTTGATCCGATCTTCATGAAATTTTGTAGGCAAATAGTTCATTTCAATACAATTTTTAAGTTTAAATATAAGCTGAATCGGTCCAAGAGTTGTGAAGATATAGGGGTCATGAGGTCTCAGTTCGGCGCGAACTACTAGTATTTAAGTTAAAAAAAACTGTGGCAGCGTATTTCTGACTCTAGCCCACGTATTCAAAGTCGTCAGAAAGTTAGCCCTTTTCGCTCTTTTGAAATTAGAACTTGATTGAAAAAGATAGAAGATCGAGCAACTGCTCCACGCGCTGCTTCTCCGCGCTTATTAATAATGGGGTAGCAGTTTGAGAAGTAGCTTTACTTTTGACGCCTCTTAAATTGACTAACGTCATTGTTCTGCGAAACACTAAAATGAACGTCACTTACTTAAGCTTGTGTTATTTCAAGTGTTAATTAGTGAACATTTTTTATCCTTTGAGTGTGCGTGTACGTGCACGAGTGTTAGTGAATAGTATAATCTCCTGAAAGATGACTTGTCGTGTTGTTTTTAAAACTCCATGGAAACTTCTAGTAAGGTCTCCTCAACTTTACTGAGGCATGACTTTGACTTGACGTGACCTAGAATATGACTGAGATGTATTACTTAATTTGAAAAATTACATTTTGGATTACAAAGTACACACTGTGGAGCCAAAATATATGAGAAAGATATACATGAAATGATTGAATTAGGCGTTATTTTGCGAAAACCATTTTCAAACTGTATCTTCAACAAGATCCTTTTTTTCCCGTTGCGGAATAACATTTGACATTTGTTGAAGATACAATATAGAAAAATATTTTTCTTGAACGGCAAAACCTACCCTTATTTTATAAAAATGTTCACGTACTTCGTTGCAGTATAATCAACTCAATTTGATGAAACACATTTTAGTAGATTTTAGTATTGGCCAATGACATTTTACTAAAGATTTTTACCTTCAAAATGGCGCTCTGAATTCAGTTACGCTGCAGTCTGCTTACAGCCGCCAAAGAGTGCGAAAGAAGATGCGAAAAGTTAGAGAGTAAAAAAGATAGCCATAATGAAATCTGTCCGAAAGGATAGATTCGCGGGGTCATTTTAAGTGCGGTTTTAACCTTCAAAATGGCGCTCTGAATTAGGCTCCACTGCAGTCTGCTTACAGCCGCCAAAGAGTGCGAAAGAAGATGCGAAAAGTTAAAAAAAAAAACTATAATGAAATCTGTTCGAAAGGACAGATTCGCGGGATCATTTTAAGTGCGCTATAATCGTAGCTCTAGTAAAATATCATTGGTATTGGCACATTAAAGCAAGAAAATGCTGTCTTATTCCAATGAATTGTTACAATTTTATACTGGTTCACATTCACGCGTCTCGCTTCACCCTTTTCTAGTTTATTCCCTCCCTCATATCCGTATGATGCAATTAACTGATCACGATCCTCCATGTGAATAAGCCTCGTATAACGCCTTTATGTTTGCTTAAGTGATTACTGTCTTTGTGAAAGCCAGCATGGCGCTTACGCCCTTATACAATAGCATTTACTGTCTTTGTAAACGCCAGCATGGCACTTATGACTTATCCCGCTTTTTCGTACAGTATGTTATCAATGTGCTGTTTCGGCACTTTGAAATGAAAGGCCGCTTATTCTAAGTGATTATTACTTTTTTTAACTCTTTGTTATGTTCCAAAATGGCACCCGAATTTGTTCTAAAACTGCGACCAGAACCACCGGAAGACAGCAGCGGAGGCAGAGTAGAGGCGGGCAGCGTTCTCTTAGTAAATAAAGAGTAAAGTATCATAGATACTTTTTCTCTTTTTTTTTCTTTTTTACTTTTTAGAAAGGCTTTCGTCCCTAAATATTGTTAACTACAATCATTCTTTAGTCAGGTTAACTAACCATTAGTTCTAAAAAATTCTTCCCTTAATTTCTCATGGATACCATTACTAGGACTGGATTTTGCATAGATTAAAAAAAATATAGGATAGATAAAAATAGGACCAATATGGAAAATCACTTCCCTCGATTCCTCACCGATCCCATTATCAGCAATGGATTTTGATAAAAAATAGGACAATAAGGATGTTTAAAATATCATTTCAATTTCATATTCTTTTATAAATGACGACGAAATCTGACGTAACGAACATTTAAAAAAAAACAGTCCAATTGAGAACCCTCTTCCTCCTCTTTCAAATCCTCCTTTGGAAGTTGGTTAAATATGAATAGATAACATCATAAACGATGTTATCATAACATCCATGTTCGCATGTTGCTCTCATTCCCCACTGATTGGGAAATAAATTAGACCACTTCCAAAATTAATGGGGACATTATCGGCGAGCCTAATGGTTAAAATAATACCATAATATTATTGTATTGGGAACATACATTAAACGAAGTTGGCGTGATGCCTACTCTTTGTGGCTATACCCACTATAACTAAACTATTACTAAGGGACTTGTCCGACCGCCGGCGATGAGCGAGTAACGACTAGAGCTAGAAGCTAGAAACGAGTTAGCGAGCAGCGAGAAGAGATTGTATAGTTCCGATTGTTTTGTCGCTAGGCATTTTTTTTTTTTTTATACACAAAACGGATATCAATCAATTTCTTATCAAGTATGCAAAATTATAACTAAAAATCTGAACTGGATTGTAATCCAAAATATGTGTATACAGAAAAGTAAAATAATACGCATTGATGGTGATTGGTCTATTTTATTGGTTGTATGTAATAAAGAGCGTGGCACAGAATCTTTATTTCTACGAAGTATCATAACTGTGTAGAAATGAGATTATTATCCTATAGGCTACGATCCATTATAGCTGCGTAGTATCATAATCATGAGGCATCGTGAATATTTAGCAGCATGACTATGTAGCACTATGGCTACGGCCAGTATTGCCCACGATTCATAACGCTACGACGACGTAGCAACGCCTACGACCAATTATTGGCTATGTATTATAGCTACGCCGCTACATTGCGTTTGTTGTATCATGACTCCGTAGCATTATAGCTACGCATTGCGAGCTCCAGCAGGGCTAGCATGCGCACCGCGACAGAATATTTTTGTTATGCAAGAACAGGACACGGCTACGATTATGTATACGTTTGTCTCATTTTCACGACATGAAGAGTAGAGCAAATTTTGTCGGTAACTTAGCAAAATCATCTCATAAATGATCCATTTGTACGTAGCTTCAAACGCCTCAACGTAGCTTCTCGTACTTTCGTCTAGTTGTTAAGTTTCTAGTTTATGTTGCGTTCTACGCCCGTGCATATGCCGTCACTAAAATATCTGTGTCTCCAATAGAAGCGTTGCAATGGGGCGTAGCTGGCGTGTTGCCAAATTTGTCTAATGCCTACAGTTATGCCCCATTTACGGCCCTGGATCAAGAGCCTATGTGGTGTGGTGTAGTAAATGCCCAAATAGAAGCGTGGGTATTTCGTGTCTCTTTGTATTGTAGTATGAGTTTGAGAGTTAACAGTAGTTGCTTGTACGCTATATTGTACAATCGTGCTCATTTTTTTTAGAGCGAAAACGGAAGAATTACTTTTTTTTTTTTCGCTTATTTTAGTTTTTCGTCAACCAAATAGTATTCTTTTTCGCGAAAGTCAAAGACATGCATGAAATATCGACTGTAATTTTATCGCGATATTAAATACATTTAAATAATTGTTTTATTGTAATAACCTGTAATAATAATAATAAAAAAGTGCTTTAGCTTAGAAATTGCTTTTAGCGGTAAGACCGTCATTTGATTCACATTTCACATTTGCTCCGCAGTCTCTTGGGTCCGTGCCTTATTTAAATGTAAGGTTATGTATTAAAATTGTGTATCTGTAACAGTATTAAAGCCTATTAATTAAATTCTGCTTTCAATAATTTTCGAGAGCTTAAAATCCGAACAAATTAAAAACTTACCCCAAGACAGGTACGTCTTAAAGTAAAAGTGGTATCGTAAACCTCTTATCTTACAGCAAAAGCCAATTTACGATACTGATTACCACTAAATTGGCCGATAAGTCGCTGAAACTGTGAAAAGTACCATTAAAATTAATTAGCCATAAAATAGCTCGACAAACAGAAAATTGGGTCATAGTATCCATAACGGAGGGCGTTCACGTCGTTATCAACTTTATTGCTGTTATGACAGAGCTGAGAATGGCTCTGCTGTTGACAAAGGCTTTTGTGCAAACGTTGCATACTACTGTAGAAAAATAGTCGGTGAATAATCTACATTATGGTCGCCATGTAATCGAATACCCAGTATTGGCTACTCTAAATAAACCCATGAAAAGTGCTATATGGGTACCAGACCACCGGCCATCAGCTCACCTACCTTATAGGCTATCTCGTACGTGCAATTTCGATATTTTTGAAAATATAAAAATTCAAACGTTACATTACCATTTTTTATTTTGACAAACAAGAAAGAGTTATTTTTTCTTTTCTTTAGCCAAATAAAAAATAATAACATTTAAATTGTTAAAACTTTGCAATGGTTTTTATATTTTGTTTTTTTTTTTGCTCTCCTTTGCCAAAAATAAATAAATATTACTTTAATTTGTTATATAACATAGGCATTGGTATTCTGAACAAACACTGATTGATTTATTTCTAGGGTTCCGTACCTCAAAAAGGACCCTAATAGGATCACTTTGTCCATCTGTCTGTCAAGAACCTTTATCTCAGAAACCCGTGGAGGTATCAAGTTGAAGCTGTAAAAAAAATCAAGCTTCTAAGTCTACGCGAGATAAGTCACTCAGAGATTTAAAAATTGGTAAAAGTGTGAAAGAGATAAAGTAAAAGTGTGAAAAAGATAAAAGAAAAGCTGGAAACGCGAGCTTAAATAAAAAATTGGGGTTGATAGAAGTAGGGCTTCTACCGCTAGTTTTTACGTGAATTCTATGACGAAAAAAAAGCTCCAACATCAATCTCGGACAGAGAATAACTGCGTTGCGTGCACCCCCCACCTCCCCATCACTTGCCATGGTATGCCTTGAATATTTATTTTGGCGCCGACATAGCCTTCGTGCTATAAAAATTCCAAAGTACATACATCTCGTCTTAATTTCATTTCTGACACGAGACCTTGCCAGACCGATTGGACGATCATCGAATTCACTTCAAAACAATTAAATCGGTCATGAAACATCAACTTAGATAGATGAAGAGACTGCTTAGTGCTCAGTGGCAAAGGAAAACCTTTCACCCTATACAAAATCCTTGACAAAACGTCGGAGCTAAGTATCTGTTTAAAGCGCTTTAGCTGCACGCTGCATGGGCTGCCCGGGTTGCTCCGGCCAAAGTCGTTAATCTTAATGCAAATTCGTGCCGAGCGTCTCTAATGGCGCCCGTATTTACTATTTACACATCTTATTCTTCAAGTGGAATTACGCTGTACTACGTGGTGTGAATTCCACGGAGTCTAGGTTCTCTGTACCGGCCTTAATTATTAACGCTCAACCGTTGTTTATGATTGTACAACGGCTGTATGAATTTAAATCTCGGAGTTTTAGTACTGGTGTAAGATTTTGGTATCTTATTAATAAGTTTGATAAGGTAAAATGAGTTTAATGCTATGCCATAAAGATGGTTATTTTGTTTGAAGCTTTGAAGAGTTTTGGGCCTTAATATTCTGGTAAATGATTATGGTTTGTATGTGTTACACAAATATGTTTTATGTTTTTCAGTGAAATTACATAATGATCTGGGAGACGAGCGCAGTGAATTGCCGCGCAGGGTTTTGAACTTTCGATGTTCAATATTGTGTGGCACAACAATTATGGGCAAGCGTGACGCTAACCATCAGGAGAGTGACTTTCTCTTCACATCACACTGTAATTAAAAAAGCCTATATTTATAAAAGCTTTTTTTTTTCTTTTTTTTTTTTATGAGTAGTTTATATAAACTTTAATAATTATTAGTACTAGCTATAGCAACACAAGAAAGTTGACAATGTCGTTTCAAGCTTAACATTGGAATTATTGCTTCCATCAAGATTCTATACAACAAAAATAATCAATAAATAAAATCACATCACACTAAGTACGTCCCCGCTCTACGAAAGAAATACTAAAACTTATAAATAATTCTAAGACCTCTCAAGTTACATCAAAATTTAACACTTTGATATCGAGCTATTTGTACCAATGTATTATTTGTCAATGTACACGTCCATAATAAATTAATTATTTATAAATATCAATAAAAACACAGATTGTGCAATAATATAATTCTGAAAACTAAATGACATAAATGTAATAATTAAAACTTCGAACAAAATAATTATATTAATAAAAATATATGTATAATAAAAGAACAAGCTCTTTTCTGAAAATCAACGCACAGACCAAACCGCTTATGATAGCGCCGCGAAATCTGAACCCAGTACTTAAAAAAATGGTCTAGATGAAAAATAAGAACAGATTTCGCAAAATTTCTCTTCTGAAGAGTTAAAATGGACCCCTAAAATTTGTATGGGAATATAATTTTTCATACACAGTTATATATATAATATAATAAAACTCGGTTTTTGTAATAATCATAAAAAAAAAAGAAAGGCAAGTCTCATGATTTTTCGAAAATCAACCCAATAAGAGGTGAAATAGGATGTTTTATTTACTGCAGCCACTAGATACCGCATTACGAGATTCGTTGTTCCTACAAAAAGTCACCAAGGTTTGAGGAAGGCGCGAGTCGCGGGGAGTGCGACCAAGCGTTTTCATTGGCTATCTCAAGATTACGCCTAACAATCAACCAATCAGAGTAATTTCTTGTAAGTGTATTTAGACGGATGTGTGGTGCACTTCGAGCGTCCTGAATGCAGACTCTAGGGTGTGATCTGTGACTGTAGCCTATGCGAGCGAATACGTGCGGGCAAGCTGTTCAAAAACAAAATAAGACACGACAAACTTTACGATTTGTAGATATTATCAAAATTATCGAAGTACCGACGGGCTCACTAACGTACTAGCATACTGAAATGTCAACATATTATAATACAAGCTTTTAGATGGATGCTGCGATGAGTAATTTTTCATAAGGGCAATCAGCGGTTTCCCCTTTTTCCTCAACGACAAAAACGCTGTATACATAACTTATCATATAGGTACGGCTATTTGGCATGTCGTATACGGTTCTTGTCGGATTTTATTTGCGCGAAAAATCGCAATAAGTGATGGGGAGCTTAATGTCGCAAAAGATCTGACACTAGACCTCTTTGATTACGTATGTTTCGTATGTTTTTGTAACGCTCTTCTCTAGAGGTGGGCGTTATAACATACAACAGCAAGAACAATTCATTATTAATTTTATATTCTTTCAACATTTTAAAAATATCAACCGTAACTGTCATAATATAATAATAATTTGTATAAAAGCGCTACCGAACTGGTAGTAGGCAGTGTCGCGTGGATCAAACAAAGCATCGTTGCTTTTTGATTCTTATTATTCCATACAATTCATCCAATGTCAGCCCAGCAAGGTGCCATGAACTATCAATTGATAATGATGAGGGAAACTAACAATTTGTTTTATATTATAACAGTTTAAAATAACAGTTAGAAAATGATAATATAGAGAATAATGTATTAGAAAAATACAACGGTTATGCCTTCCCTACTAGCTATTCTTTTTCCTTCTCATCAAGTAAAATTGAGGTAACAGAGGGAGGGTTGAGGGTAGGTGTGTTATATTTTTATCATTGTAATGATAGAAAAGTCGTTCTTTAAGGGTGCTGTTAAAAAACATAGAACCATTTCAATTTTGATGTGTTTATCCGTATATCAGTGATGACACTAATAAAATAATAATGACACCAACGTGAACCATGTCACTGTGCTTTATCATTTTGCAAAACTTGTGCTCTTTCGGGTTTTAGTCTGTAATAATGTCGTTTTGCTGACAAAATCCGTAGAAGCTTTCAGTAAAGCTTTCAATTTACTGAAGAATGACTAAGACTAGACATTAACTGAAATTGTGGACTGGACTATGAAAAAGACTGGTTTTTGTTGTGAAATACTCCACTTGAGATGTTACAAAACATGACTCTAGCTCAATTTAGACACAACTTATTTATTCAAGAAAATTCCACACAAACACTTAAAAATAATATTATGTGATCGATAAATTAATATGTAGTAAATACTATGTGTGGAGGTAAAGTTTGAGAGATGTTTTTCATTGATGACTATCGCGCAAATGTGGCCGCGTGGACAAAATTATTGAAACCGCACGCTTTTATGAGACAGAGTTTAACCTCTGTGTATCTTTATTTTTTATGGCACTTACAGTTATTGTTATATATAGATATATATATTTATTTATTTATTTATTTTATTTCGCTTGTCTTTCTCGAAATTTTTTGTAACATAATTATGTCGACAGAGGATCATTATATGTAAAACTTTTTGAAAACAGGATTCCTCGATACAGGCTTTGCCTAATGAGGAAACTGATGGTAATGCACTTCTAAATTTTAGAAAAACTTCTGCAATTTATGTACTATCGGACTTTATTTTGTTTAATTATTATTTTCTTATCCTATAAGTATGTATTTGCAGTAAATAAACATTTTTATTTTTTTCATTTTCAGTTATAAATATTAAATTATTATCATAATCTGACCCTTCGGCCAAAAAAAAAACATTTCCCGTTGATCCTTTACTCTTCTTTGATCGATGTATATAATTTTAACATAGTACCTTAAGAATCTGACAACCTAACAACATTCTACATTACATTACTATATACATATACACTATACTATATATACTACTATACTATAAATGTACTACTACATTGCCTTCCTATCAACATCTTGGGAACCATCACGAGGGCAGATTTTTGGCCCATAGGAATAAAGTACCGGAGATTTCGAGGAAGCGAATCCGGAGCTGTAGATTTTGGTGCTAAGTACCAGTACAACGACGACAGACGTGCCAAGAAATAATGCTGTGCTTATTTATTTTATTGTTTTTATTATATGTATTTTAGTTTTATTGCCTGTTTTATTGTTGTTGTATTTTCTTGCCTGGAATTAAATAATTTAATTTATTTATTATTTTACACTTTCGTGTTCTCTCCGGTTACGAAGGTGATTTTGGCACGTGCCAGAGCCAAGTGCTACAGCAGAGTTAAAAAATATTATTAGGTAGACCTAACTTACTAGGACGTCTATGCTCAAATTGTACCATAATTATAAGTCTTCCAACAACGGCTAGCAGCAATAACTCTTACTTTCAAGCTGTAATATCTCCAGTAACCCTATCAAAGCTATATTGATCCAATATTGGGGAACGCGGGAGCATTGTGCCGTCATTACTGGCAGCCCCCGGGCCGCAGACGGGTAAATATTCATGAGAGTAATTCGACAGATTCCCTTAACGATAGCACGTCAAAAAGCAGCCGAGGCGAGCTATCTCCGTGCTGGATTATCGGTGAATGTTGCCAGTATATAATTGGTGCGGTTGTGGTACGAATAATCTGAGAGCACTGGTCTTAAAATATAAGATAAAAAAAAGATTTTTGTTTATTACAAATTGTGATTAAGAGTTTTGGCGGGAACGTGAAGAATTCATGTCGCTTCATTTTATTATTTTCCAAAACTTAGTGTTATTTCGAATGTTAATGTGTAAAAACGGTGAATTTTACCCGTTAAGTGTTCGTGAACATGCACGAGTGTTGGTGAATGACATATCGTGAAACGTGAATTTTCATGACTTTACTGGGGCACCACTTGAACTTGACCGTGACTTACTTTGCTCGCCTTTGACTGTGACTATGACTTGTTTGATAATATCTAACCAACTTGAAAATATATATTATGTATACGTGACACTGGCAAATGTATAAGACGTGCGACGCGAAAATCCTCTTAAAAGGAAAGATAAAAAAAATAAAAAAATGGCCAGAATGTTCTTAAATCATTTCTGTTCGTTGTTTTTAATTTTTGATTTTTTTGATTAGCTGCAACTTGCACGTTTACTTACAATTTTCTAGCTCTGGCAAATTGTTCAGTAGTTTTAGATTGTCGCGGGCAACTGTTGTTTGCAATCTCAATACATCCATCGAGGATCTACCAATGGATCCACTGAGAAAAAAGTTCTCGATAGATCCATAATCTCAAAAGGGGATCGAAAGAGAGAAAAAGGCTCTATAGATCCATTATGGGTCTGAGCACCGGTTCTATCTAGAATGATCGGATATAATGGCAGATTTTCGTTCAGTGTGGCGCTCTTAGGAAAAGGCCTTAGTTCAGCAGAATTATTATTTATTATTTTGTAAGTCATTCAAAACTAGCTGATAATCTAAAGTGTTTGTTCTAAGACGTCATAGCTCTAAGATACCACTTTGGCTCTGTGCAACAACAGTTTTTTACCCGACTGCCCAAGAAGGATGTTACTGTTTATGGAGTGCATGTAAGTAAATAAGTACCTACGTATGTATGTATTCCTATATTGCCTCCTATAGCCTCAACGGCTTGTTCGATTTTGAGGAGTGAGGTGTCTTTGGATTTCCCTTTACGTCCGTAGTGACATTGCAGTGGGGTATTTTGTTGATTGTTTGCTTTTCACTCTGCAAGCGACAATTACGCGGTTTGAAATATCGATACACACAAATAACTATAAATAGGTATAGGATAGCTATAGGCTCGTATGATAATTTATTTGTATTCCTAGTTACATTTTAAAATATGAACTGCAATGCGAGAGGATGTATATAACTTTTACCATAAAGATTGTTCGCTATGAAATTGAACGAAAGTTCCATACAGGATCTTGATTCTAACATACAGGGGAAGCAAGAACCTTTGTGCCGAAGGTACGGTGAAAAGGTATCGTGTAAACGGCATTTGCCATAGTATGATAACAACCAGTGAGAATACTTCAGTGTTTCATTGAAATTCAGTAGTTACAAAAATCAATTTACTTAAGTTGCGAACTTCATCATGCATCAAATCATGCATTTGATGCATGATGAAGTTCGCATGATGCCACTTAAGCAAAACGCCAAATTGGCATAAAGTCAAAATGAATACACACTACACAATTTGTACCAGTATAATATTGAATTAAACGACCATTCTAATAATATTATCGTGCAAAAGTTGCATTCTGCATGTCAGGATCAGTTTGGATCAGGATTTACACAGGTTGTTCTGGAACTCGCGTCCGTGGGCACTGCTTCTCCAATGTCAACTGAACAACTTTCACTATGGGTCCAAACATAAAATCTCTAAAATGAAAGCAGCTGTTTCATACATTTTGTTGCGTGTGAATGAAATTTTCTATGGGGGTCTCTTTTGCGAGTTCCAGAGCATTCTGTATACATATCAGAAATATTACAACTGCTTCCATTTTCCTGTGGCAGCGATCGTATAAATGGGTCTGAAGTGAGCTGCATTGTCGCGTTATCTTCTGCGCTGCGCGACCTAACGATACGCGATAGCTAGTATAAAATGATCTCTCTAGCCTCCTGAAAAGGCATTCAATACGGAGATAGGATAATAATGATTTAGGTTAACGGAATCTATGTTGATGGTTATACTTTAGTACCGTGAAAAGTTCTTTTGTGCGTATTTGTCGTAAAAATCAGCTTAGGATATATTTCCACAGTGCTAGTAGTAAGTGTCTACATTTTTCTTTACAATCACACGCATGTTTAATTTATTATTTCTAGATCTGTGTTAGGATCATTACTAGACTAGCAAATCACTGAAGTTAAGCAAAGAACGATGTAGTCAGTTTTCGTATGTGTTACCACAAGTAATAATTACAACGAAACGCGTCGGATGACACTCTAAATTGTAAGTAAAGCAGTTTAGAGTTACTGATTTATCACTTTGGCAGCTGTCATTTTGGCAACTATCACTTTGGCACCTGTCTTTTGTATTAAAATGCCAACGTAGCTTACAGGGTTTGCAAACAGCTGAAGTGGCAATGGGCAAGCCACATCGCTGGAAGAACCGATAACTGATAGTCAGTAATGTTCTTGAGTGGCAATCACGAGCTGGAAGACGCAGCGCAGGTAGGCCTCCCACTAGATGGACTGACGATATTTACAACCGGTGGATACAAGTTGTAAATTGTCGGTCAGTGTGAGGCCTATATATGTTCGGTAGTGGACGCCTTCAAGCTGTTGATGATGACGATGTCACAGAATAATATAGTAGTCAGTGCCCATGGCTAGTATTTTCGTACTGATGACCCCTTTTTTTGCTACAGACCGGTATGTACTCTTTAAATTTATGGGAGAACACTCGTCCGAACATAACATCTGTTATTGCCAAATCGACCCACTACCTTCTTTAAAAGTAAATATCTCGACAGCACACGAATGCCCAAGTTTTCAGTCAGCCGAGTGTTACCTTAACTCACTGATTTCTATTTTATTAATTATCTATACTTTGGTCGAAGAATCTGTACATACTAGTAGTTCACGCCAAACTGAGACCTCGCGACCCCTATATCTTCACAACCCCTGGACCGATTCAGCTCATATTCGAACTTGAAAATTGTATTGTCAGTAACTACTTGCCTACAAAATTTCATGAAGATCGGATCAACGGCTCGCAAGTTATCATCGGACAAATATACACACAAACATACAAACAAATGCCGATTTGTTCCAGTAAACTCTGAGACCTTCGCTTCGCTCGGTCAATAAACGTCTATAATAGCTGCTAAATACTAAACACGATCCGAAAATAGCCGGAGCCCTATCAGTAAGCACTACGTCACTGCACAATGAGCTCGATAAACCTGCAAAGCGCTTAGCAATTTTAGAGAGAACGGGCTTCATCCCCAATGATCCACGTGTTCAATCCGGAATGATCCTATACGACGATCCGAGGCTCCGTTGGATGGTATCGGATCTTAGGCGTTAGGTGTTTCTATTAAATACATTATATTGACGTCGATTCTGTTGTACCATTTACTAAACTAAATAACTAGTAGTTCGCGGCGAACTGAGACCTCGCGATCCCTATATCTTCACAACCCCTGGACCGATTCAGCTCATATTCGACCTTGAAAATTGTATTGAAATGAACTACTTGCTTACAAAATCTCATGAAGATCGGATCAACGATTTGCAAGTTATCATCGGATAAATATACACACAAACATACAAACATACATACAATACAATACAGTAACCTCTGAGACCTTCGCTTTGCTCAGTCAATAAAAATTCTCGGCTTTAAAATTGTTGCCGTCCTTTTGTCACATACTGAAATAAAAAGAGACGCAGAAATTTTAGTCTTGTCAGATTGGTTTAGTTTATAGAGTATTGCATCGGAATCGATGTTATTGTTTAGAACTAAAAAACGTTGCGTTGAATTTATTTTTCCGATGAAAATCATTTAATATAGCGGTTTTTAACTGGACGTGTACCTGTATTTTTAAATGGACGTACTTTTTATGGGTCACTCATAAATTTATTGGGTCATACGATTTTGATGATTCTTTTATTCTACGTACTTCAATCCTTTAACATGTTTTACAAAAAAAAAACTGTACTCATATTATTAGTGTTTGAATTTCTTTATTTCACCAAATTACTAAACGCTTGAATTACGTTTTTTCCGAGCGTTTTTACATTTTAAATGTTGCTTTTAAATTTAAGGGGGAGACAGATACTAGGAATGCCTTTGGCATCGTAATTTTGCATCTTTTAATAACCCTTTTTTTGTATGTAAAGCTGTAGAGGTATCTTACCATAAAACTATATATAACATTTCATATAACATAAATAATTTTGAAAACTGACAAATTTATATTTATAAAACCAATTTATAAAACCACTGTCTTTAGAATATTTTCCATGTACGAGTATCTATCACACCATTAAATTTCCATTTCAGTAAAAAAAAATATGTGAAAGTGCCAAGAGAAGCTTCAACGCATGTTATAAAAACTTTTCAGTTTTGTAGCATTAATTCAGACGCAGTGGCGAAGGTGCATAAATCTCAATCATAATTTGCGTGCGTCAACCGTCGGCCAGCTCGGACCTATGATTGATGGAGGCCGCCGCCGCGCGCTCATTCCAAATTCAAACCGACCAACCGGCGCCCGACACGTTGCAAAATGGCCGACACGAAACTAAATTGATTAAAAATCTATTAGCTTAGTTCGCTCCCGACTCTGACGTCTCAATTTCTGATAGTGACATTTATTAAATTGGCGCAGAGATAATGCGATTGCTGAGAGGGGAAGTTTTGCCAATATTTCTAAGTGTCAATATTAATATGGGATCATCACGAGATATATGACGTTACATTATATTAAATCATTTTTTTTTGGGTTAGTGGGGTCTCAATATGTATTACTTATTAGCTGCGTCATGCGGTTCCATAATTTTCCATTGATTTTCTTGAAACAAAAGGTACTACACCATTCTCGCTAAATTTTATCAAGATTGATTAAACTGCTCTTATCGTAATTCAATATTAGCGTTGAAAGTTTAATAGGATCCCGAAGGCAATACTTCAAATACGCTTAGCATGTTTAAAGGTCTCAAACTATGAATGATATTAATAAAATTGTACTCATGACACGTCCGAACGCCCCGAAGCTCCGACCCGTCATCCTTTCCCTCACCCGTCTTTACACCGAATAGTTTCGCTTTATAATATTTGTGGCACGTCTGACCATCCCAAAGGAAGGACGACCTTAATTTATTAATAGATTGTTTATAGCATCGCTAGGGGCCGCCACCGACTAATAAATAGATCACCCTTAAAATAATAATGCGTTTTCATTGTATTGAAGTATTGAAGTATTACAATTTGTATAGCACTATCAGTATGGATACTCAGATATAATTAGCTAGCTGTTACCCGCAACTTTGTTCGCGTGGACCAACAAAAAAAAAACTGTGGTCCGTCTCCGACCCTTACGTTATATCTGTGCAAAAATTCAGCTTGATCCGTTCAGCCGTGAAACCCCAACAAAAACCCAGGCAGAGAGACAGAGAGTCAGATAGATATACATACAGAGAGACAGAGTTACATTCGAATTTATAATATTAATTAGGATAAGTTAAGTTTATATCTACATTGGACAGAATATTAATTGGGATAAGTTAAGTTTATATCTACATTGGACAGAATATTAATTAGGATAAGTTAAGTTTATATCTACATTGGACAGACTGTCCAGTTAGGTAAGTCTAACTTCGAGAAAGAGATCGCCCGAAGAATCCAACTCGGATGGGAATCGCGTGATATCTTCTTGTCCAGAATCCTCCAGTGCCTGAAGACAAGGTTCTTCAACCAATGTGTGTAGCCAGTGATGACATATGGAACTGAAACGTGGTCCTTGATTACTGGCCTTTTGGAGAAACTCAGAGTCAAACAACGAGCAATGGAGAGATCTATGATCGGAGTTTCATTGCGTTATAAAATCTGGAACGAGGATATTCGCCGAAGACCCAAAGTCACCGATATAGTTGTCAGAGTTTGCAAGCTGACGTGACGATGGGCAGGCCACATTACTCAAAGAGCCGATAAATGATGGGGAAGAAAGGTTCTTGAATGGCGACCACGAACTGAAAGACGCAGCGTAGGCAGGCCTCCCGCTAGATGGACCGACGACATTGTGAAAGTCGCGGGCAGCCGGTGGATGCAAGTGACACGTTGTCGGTCGGTGTGGCGGTTTAATGATATATATAGTTCTGATGATGATGATGACGAAGTTCAGTTTTTTAAGTAAGTTTAATAATTTTAAGTACGATATTTGATATTGTTTTTTTTTTTTGTTATTATTATTATTTTCAATTATTTTTTTATTTGATTTGATATTTGATGCGGTTTCTTCTATTTTTTGTGTGAGTAATTGTATGGTTTCTACGTTGCTGCCCTTACTTGTAATGTAACACTAACAAATAAATTTTACGAGATTAAAAGGGTGACGCAATGTCGTCGGTTTACGAGTCGATGAAAATTTTGGTAGTTATTTTTATGTGGGTACATTACTTTATTGGTATGGAGGTCGTTTTATTCTGACGAATTCAGGGGAATTTAATGATGACTGGTGGTATTTTGTAGAAATGTTATGTATTTGGCTGTAAAAGCAGTTCGGGTCTCTTGAATGGGCTCTGCTTCGTCATTTCCCAGATGTTTGTTTCCCTTAAGATACTTATAGACTACGCGAAATAGTACACCATTCTAAATAATATTATTATGCAGCATATATATTTATTGCCAGATACAATACAATCACACTAATGTTATAAATCCGAAAGCTTTTAAGTATGTAACTGTGTTTGTTCCCGTTCAACTCTGTAACGGCTGAACGGATTTAGAAGAAATTTGGTATGGTGGTAGCTTATTCCCTGGATTAACACATGCTACTTTTTATCTCGGAAAAATATTCGTTTTTACCGTTCATGTAGTATAGCGGTTGAAACCGCGGGGCGCAGCTAATACAATATAATTTTATTAGACACCGAAAATACAATGAAACTTATACTAAACAATGTTGAAATATCCGGCAGTATAACGGACGCCCTTATCGCCTAAAGCTATTTCTTTCAGACAAGGGATGGACAGAATTGTGAAGTACAGTTACATAGTTACAAGCATTAGTATCGGATTGAAGGGTAATGTTTCCAGGGAAATAGAGAACTTAGAACTTAGAGATTTAACATCTAATATATCAGAGTGACGCACGCAGTTCACTGCCACACAGAGATTTGAACTGATCAAGTTCAAAATTATGGGTGATACTGTACTTTTTACTATGAAAACTGACGTGGTTTTGATACATTTTGTTTTATTAAAACGGGAATACTCACGTTAAATTGAGTCAGTTATTCCGAATATAGTTTCGATCATTTCCATCCTTTATCAAGGAATGCTCAGCGCGCGCGCGCGACCTCGTCTTGCCTTGCACTAGTGCAAGTGAGTATTCCCGTTTTATTAAAACAAAATGATACTGAACTGTTATGGGTAAGCATGACGCTTACCAGCCGAGCGACATGCTCGCCTTAAAAAAACCTTTGAACTAGATCTGTTGAACTGAGTATTGAATATTCAGCAGCCTCGAGTTCTCAAACTAAAGTAATTATAGAGATGCGAATCCTATGCTTTTATTTTGCCTTCGGAGCGGAAAAAGCACAGATTGTTTTGCCTCTCAATGCGGAAAACTTACGCCATGAAGACTCCGCACTATAAACGTTTGAGGTGACTAAGTAATGAAGAAACTTTGTTATTATACGTCTTTGAATGGAGTTTGATCAAGCATCCTGGCAATATTCGATTCACACGACGCAAGCAACATTTGTTTTCAAGTGGAACTGGCTGGAACGTCACCAAGCAATAAGTACGATGAAAACAGATCTGAAGATTTTGACACTCTGTGTATTAAACTATAAGGATACTAGTAGTTCGCGCCGAACTGAGACCTCGCGAACTCTATATCTTCACAACCCCTTGGACCGATTCAGCTCATATTCGAACTTAAAAATTGTATTGAAATAAACTACTTGCCTACAAAGTTGTAACCGTTGTTTTTCTAATAACAAATAAAATGCAATCTGGGCTAAATGCAGTCTGCGACTGTAGCCATTTTAACAAAAAGACAATTAAATAAACTGTAAAGATCGGTTCGCAAGTTATCATCGGACAAATATACACACAAACATACAAACATACATACAAATGCCGATTTGTCCCAGTAAACTCTGAGACCTTCGCTTTGCTCGGTCAATGATTTCGAATTTCGATTTGAATTTGATTTTGAAGCATCTTCATCCTATAAACCGGCGAAAATGCTCTTTTTGCAAACTGTACCAACAAACTGTGGTTTTATTGAAAATGTCGGCACGGGATGAGTTAATAATAGCAGTTAATATAAATTGGGATGACTTGAGAATAGAAAAATCTAAAAAATAGGTGTGGGACGAGTCAATAATAGAAAGTGGGTTGATTTAAGAAAATGACGTTATGGGATGAGATCTATTGGGATGGAGACGGAACAAGCCAAATAGTTGTTCGCGCCGAAGTAATAACTCATGCCCCTGATGGCCCCTGTCACTTCACCTACCGAAAATAACCTAACCTAACCTACACAGGTTTCGCTCTTTTCGAACAAAAATAATTGCATTAAAATGAACTATTTACCTAGAAAATTTATTGATGACTAGCTACGCCCCGCGGTTTCACCCGCTATTCTACAGAAACGAAAAGGGGTACGGTATAAGCTGCCTGCATACCAAATTTCATTCAAATCCGTTCAGCCGTTATAGAGTTGAACGGGAACAAACACACTTACATACTTACCTACTTACACACAAACTTTCGCATTTATAATATTAGTGTGATTGAACGTTGATCCCCAACAGCTATTCACAAATGATCGTCAGCTAAATATATTTTTTTCCAGCGTTTTTTTAAATCTGTAGTCTTCGCTTTTCTCATTGAACAAGGTAGACTCTGAGACCGTCGCTTTGTCTAGATGTAAATAATTACGAGCTAAGGTACTGCATGCACATACACTACTGTAATACATTCGCCAAAGTTTGCCACTTGGGGTCGAACGCGGATTGCATCCCATCGAACTACGATTCAATATATAGCTTCGGAAACTTGGATTTGTACCCTTATTGTTTTACGCAGAATCCTGTAGAAACAAAAGATATGAAGCAGTCGATTTGGAGATTCAATTGACTTTTGGAAAATGTTTGGAAAGATTTCGCACGCGGCAGAGGATTTCCCATGACAAATCTAACGGGAGTTTTTAAGTAACTTACGAGTAAGGAGTGTTGCTTTATTATATGATCTTTTATTGCTTGATAACCCAGGTAGTCTGTAGTTTTATTCAATTAGACATTGATTAGGTTCGAAGAAAATCGAGTTGAACGTCTTTTTTTTTTTCATTGTCTGGAGGTCTTCATAGAGTTCATCAAGTAGGTAGTATTTTTATCTTTCTATTGACAGGGAATCAATTATTTATATAAAACACTGTTTTAGACTTTCGCGGTTGTACATTTCAATTAGTAATCACGGGCTATTTATCACGAATTGTTTTATTTTTGAGTTCCCGCTAATTCGGCAATGGCTAACCTTCACACGGCCCCCGTGTAGTTCACGGGTAAACTGGCAGAGAAAGTTTTGTAAACTTTAGTATATTTTAATACTTACATTCGATTATAACTTATACCCAACAGCACACTAATGGAGGGTTGTTTTCCGGAGGGATGTAATTATCTTCATAATATGTACTCGTATATCCAAACCGCATGAAAGGATTTGAATTGTAAGAACGGTGTTGTTTTGTGTTGTATTCGGTCACTAGACATTTGCTTAGATAGGCTACATTTTATAGAATTAATAGGTACCAATACACCGATCGCTAAAAAGAATAACTGTTTTTATAACACGCCACTAAGTTGTACCCCGGGAAGTAGGGGCGATAATACATGAAGCCCTCCTTAATTATTGGATTACATAATTTCATCGTTTACATATAGTAAGGTGTCTTGGTTGTTGAATTATACTTGTTATTTGACTTGTTACCCTACTGTTTCATCATCATCATCGTCATCAGCCATAAGACGTCCACTGCTGAACATAGGCCTCCCCCTTAGAGCGTCATACCGACCGACAACGGGCCACTTGCATCCAGCGGTTGCCCGCGACTTTTACAATGACGTCGGTCCACCTAGTGGGAGGCCTACCTACGCTGCGTCTTCCTGTTCGTTTACGCCACTCAAGAACCTTTCTTCCCCACCGGTTATCGGTTCCTCGAGTGGTGCGTCCTGTCCATTGCCACTTCAGCTTGCAAACTCTGAAAGCTATGTCGGCGACTTTAGTTCTACTACCAACTGTTTACTAATAAATAACTTTGACTGCAATTTTATTTTATTTATTTTATAAATATTATTCACAAGCAATGTCCTAGGCATTGTCATATAAACTGGCAAATAGTTTTTATTTATTAAATATCGAAACTCGTAATTGCCATATGTAAATAGTACGAATATATATATATAGTATATATAGTTAATAATAATAATAAATTTATTTTAGTCTTAATAAATATATGATAGGCTACAACTTACTTAATACTTAATTTACTTAGTACTTTGACTTAGTTATAGTACGAAAATCATGTAACATGCTTATAATATTAAAAAAACTTTATTATGAAAGCGAACATCGAAGCCAAGTTTCAAACTCGCACTGTATCTAGGTAACATAGACCAATAAATACACCGAGCATACTAGAAACTTTCTGTTCTAGTATTAACTTAGGAACATAGTAAACAGAAACTTTTTTTACTTTAGCAGTAAAGATTAGGGGAGTTAAGTGTATTTGTTCGGTAAATCTTGTATAAAACAATCCGAGGCGTGTAATTCTTTCGACAATGGTCCTTGGACTACTGTTATACTATTGCGATTTGGAATACAAAGCAATGTTACTTTATTGTCACCACAAAAAAGGCAAAACAAGAAAAAAAAAAAAAAAAATGATTTGATAACGATGAAAAGAATATTGCGGTCGAGTTCACTTCTTGTGAACTTTTGCTTTAGTCTAATCTTAACTAGATTAAGTAAGTATTAAAAAAAAAAAATGCCAGCATTCTGGCCACTCTCCCCTCCACCAAGGGCCTTGTAGATTAGGTTTTTTGTATTTATTTATTTTTGTTTATAATTTGTTTTAATTTTAAGTAGGTAGGTTATATTTTATTGTAAATATGTATATAATTTATAAAAAAAAATATGTTTCTTTTTCTAAATTGATTTATTTAATAATGTCCAATACATCGCGCTTTGTCTGCAAGAGGCAAGCGATTGCTCTACCAATTATAAGTTAATGGCATCTGATCGAGACTGTGTTTTCAGGCTTTGTCTTGCCACACTTCTTTTCCACAATTCGTATGGAGCAATAAAGTATTAATTGATTGGTTTTATAATGACTGTGTTGCCAAATATAATATTCTATAAATTATGCTGCCAAGTCCACGGATGCAACATCCCTTCTAAGCTAAAAGTTAACGATGTGTAACTTAAAAATTTCACCGTAAACAAATTGCCCTGTCATCTGTAACAATGTATGAGAGAGATGGATTTAATTAATCATAAAATTATGTAACGAAAGGGACCGGGATCGCGGAGGTTGCGCGATCGCGATAGGGGTTGACGGTTGGGATAAGTATTAATATTTGAGCGGATTTAGCATAGACTCCGTAGTATATGCTCAAATCATATATATTCATAGCATAGTATGTATAGTCTATGCTCAAAATGTTTAAAAAGTTTAAAAGTTTTGTCTCCAGACAGAGAGCACAAAATTAATAACTAAGAAGGCCGGCTCCATGCAATGAGCGATAACTGGCATACGTGCACTTTGGCGTACGATGGTCTCGATTCACATTGGTCGAACCGTATGGCCACATTGATCCGAGATTGTCATACGTATGTGTCTATTTTCTTCATGCGCCTCTTATCGCTCGTTATTTAAAGAAGTTTTGTACCTATTTATTATGGTATTGATATGAAGAAGACAAATGCGCTGGCCAGAACATTCCACTTCACATCAAAATTGGCTTAACCAGAAAACCAAAACTGATGGCATTTGTATTACAGAAGTTATCCATACAACCATTTTCGTTGCCGTACCAGGGTTACCAGTTTCGTAAATTTTTATAGCACTGCGACGAAAATGGTTGTATGGGTACTGTGCTAACTTTGTGACTCTGGTCGTCATCTCTATCAAATGACTAGTCTTCTTCGCAGACAATTGCAATGGACCATGACTAAAACTATTGACTGAGACTTATTTTTACTGTGAAATACTATACTTCACTCCAACCTTCTTCTATACCTTCTGTAGTGGTAGGGGTCCGCTGCAGAGTCCGCCCGGGGAAGTATCGCACCTTTGCCAGTTATTCAACCGCCAAGAAGTAGTGTGCAAGCATTATTGTGTTCCAGATTGAAGGGCAATGATTCCAGCGTAATTACTGGGCATACAGACAACTAACATCTCAGGGTGACGAGCGCAGTGCATTGCCACGCATAGTTTCGAACTGTTTAAGTTCAAAATTCTGGGTGGCACTGAACTATTATGGGCAAGCGTGACGCTTAACATCAGGTGAGCGACTTGCTCGTCTCGTCACCGAGAAACATAAAAAAATATTTAAAAAATACCAGATATGTGTGGAGTGAGCCAAAAATTCATCACAAAAGAATGCATCCCGTTCCTTTATAACAGAAGTAGACAAAAGCAAAACGAAGAATTTGTGAGATTTCTAATGACGTAGTTTGCAAACCGTCGATAATCATCAACTTTATTATGAACTCAGCTTTTCGGCTTAAACATCGAGTTTAGGTAATTGCGATAGACACTTCACAAGACAGTACTTTCCAATGCAAAGATTATAAAACTCTTCAAAAGCTTAGCTATCAGACCACAGCCAAGAACTTATTCCGCATAGATTAAACGAGACGGCAAATTGTGAAAAACAAGCATCCCCGATGAGGGTCAGACAGTGAGGTACAATTAAAAAGCAAATTGTAAGCGAAGGATTAACCCTCGCAGATATGATGAGGCGATTCCCAAAGTAAATGTACCGTGTAGGCAGATGTAGGAGGCTTAGATTTTGGAGAAGATGATAACCTCGGGATAACTTCATGTTTTGTTTAAAGCTCTTCCCCAATTATCTATGTCAAACACTGCTTCTGAAATGTATGAATTTGACATGTCAATAAGAGCACGGTTTAAGCGTCGCAGGATGATCTCGGGCAACATACATCGTTTCTGTCTCTGTCGCTCTTAAGCCAATGACCGTCAGTGACAGGTTATGGAAATAAATTCTGTTGCCGGAGAACAAAGAGCAAAGTTAAAGTTTTTACGTGACGCGAGAACTCGTGAGTATACAGGCCTGGCCACAGACAATTATAATTATGATAGTACAAACATGGTGCCCAACAAATAAGATATTATTTTAGGCAAACATATGACAGCATAGACTATTGTACTTGTGTTTAAAAAAAAGAGCAATCCCTTTTCTAGGAATCAAAGCACAGACCAAACCACCCGTGACAGAAACATGAAGTTTAAACCCAATACTCCTCAAATGGTCTAAATAAACAATAAGAATGGAGTTTGCGAAATTCCACGTCCAAGGGGTAAAATGGACCCCCAAACTTTTTATAGAAATAAGATATTTTTTTATGCTAAGACAATGAAACTCGGTATTTGTATACAAATATACAAAATAAAGACGGGCATGTCTCAGGATTATACGAAAATCAATTCCTAAAGAACTGAAATGTGGTGTTTCATTTACTGTATGTACCCTTTAAAAATAAATAAACAAAATAAAATGATATAACTTGTAAAAAAAAAAAAAAACTTATTGAAGTGTTCAAAAGTTTTTAAAGCTATTATTATCAAACCTAAAATTATTAAACTTCTTGTTCTTACTTTCTTTTTGCGGAACCTGATACATATTTATTACTGTTTAATTTAATTCTATAATTTTGTAGTTCTATAACCGAATGTTTCATTAAATGTACTTTTAAATAGTTTAATTTGAATGGAAGGCCTACGCCCCAAGATACGGGTACTTAATTGAACCCAGTTTGGGGTATAGTGCTGCTACATTATTAATCTGTACTTAGATGAAATAAATAATTTGAAAATAAATAAATAATTTGCTAGTATTGTATAAGATCGCCTATTACTGGAAATGAAACAGAAAAATTTCTAACACAGTTAACGATCATCTCGCACGATTTCTACAGCTTACAACAAACTTTAACTGCATTAAAAAAAGAATCTCCAAGTGTCACCGTGGACTCGACAGTTCAAGTCTGAGTTTCTACAATAAGAAAACCGCCGATAGAGTAACAAGTCGGCAAAATTCGCTGTGCTCGTTTTGCTCGCAGATCGGAATCGGAGCGGAAATATCGACTTGAAAATTTCTAGTTTGTTAGTTCAGAATGACACCGCGGTCGAAGATTGGATTATTTTTACGAGTTGCAACCGTTCGGCTCTCGTACGGAGCGAGTGAGCGCAATTGGAACATTATAACTGGCAATCCGAAAATTTGAATTGGAAATCTGTGCCGGTTAGTGGGTATTTAAAGCACGGAGCGTTTTTGAAACTCACAGATTCGTGTAGCCAAATTGCATATCGCTCCTACTCGAAGTAGGTCATCATAATTATAAGCATATTTACCTCATAGACATAGTCATAGTCATAGTCATTTAATTTGTAAAGCCAATTTACATGTCAAACGTAATAAATACAAAAACATATTTTGGCATACTTAATGTATGTAAATTAAATTAAATTTAAATCACTTAACTTAGATTCTCACTCGTATATAGACGCTTTTATATAGGGTTATAAGGAAAGAGTATGCTAAGCCGAAAGCGGCTCATAGTACTTATGATAGTGAACAACTTTTACTATTAGGCCCACCCTGAAATCGAGAAAAAAATATCAGCTATTCCATACATTTTGTCGAGTGTCTTTGACTTTTTCTATGAAACGGCTGAGTTCGATTATATTTAGAGATGTGGAAATGTAACTACTTTTCTTACTTTGAAATGTATTTTTTTTTTGCAGACCAAGTGAGACTTAAAGAGATACATAGTTTCGTTAGCTTTTCGTTTTGTTGCCTCGCACATCTTTGAAAAGTCACTGTATATTCATACATTAGATAGACATGTAAACTGCTGAGTCCGGGTCACAGGTGCAGCCGGATATTGAGTTGGCTAAATTAGTGTCGCATACAATATTATGCTAATGGCTATCCGTTGCGCCGGTCACATGACAGATCAGTGATGGAATTTATTAGAGAGAATCCCTAATTTCATTCTATCACTCTATAACGTATATACTCACGAGTCGCACAGCGGGCAATAGAGAGAGCTATGCTCGGAGTTTCTTTTCCCGATAAAATCCGGAATATACGTCGAAGAACTAAAGTCACCGATATAGCTTTCAGAGTTTGCAAGCTGAAGTGGCAATGGGCAGGCTACATCACTCGAGGAACCGATAACGGATGGGTAAGAAAGGTTCTTGAGTAGCGACCACGCACCGGAAGACGCAGCGTAGGCAGGCCTCCCGCTAGGTGGACCGACGACATTGTGAAAGGTGCGGGTAGCCGGTGGATGCAAGTGGCATGTTGTCGGTCGGTGTGGCGTTATAAGGGGGAGGTCTATGTTCAGCAGTAGACGTGTTCTGGCTGATGATGATGATGACTCCAAACCAGCGATTAAATAAGTTGTTCGCCCAAACTGGGACCTCGAGACTCGAGAAAAATATTATAAATGACCGAGTGAACGAGCAAGACATTTATTAGTATATTAGTGAGTTTGTGTGTATGTTTGTCCGATGATAACTTCAGGAACGTTTATTCGATCTTCATTAAATTGTGTAGACAAGTAGTTGATTTTAATATATTTTGTAAGTTTATAATTTAATCTCTCGTCTCAGTTAATATGAGAAAAAATCTGTCCAGTAGGGTATCGCACCGCGGCAAAATCTTCTCTACTCTTCATGTCGTGAAAAATGAGACAAACGTATACATACACATAGCTGTGTCCTGTTCTTGCATAACAAAAAGATTTCGTCGCCTGGCGCATGCTAGCCCTGCGGGGGTTGTAAATTTAAAGGGTCTCAGTTCGGCGCGAATTACTAGTAATAAATACGAAAGTACACGCGTGTATACATCATTCCACATAGCATGTTGTGGGTAACACCTGGGTTTTTATTGAATCGCGGTCACCCACAGCACTATAAGTTTTTGTATACAATAAACCTATAAATATAAAGAATAGCTCAACTACTGTATGAATATTTTGTAACGGTGCTGTGAGGTGGCCGAAAATTAAAAAAAAACTCATGTGTCACCCGCACCACGGTATGCGGGATAGAGTATAGGTATAATACATACCTAGGGCAATGGTGTAATTAAAAACTTTACAATTACATTGGCCGCAATTCCACCGCGCACTTGCTAAACGCAATTAAGCTATCGCTGTCTTTTACTAAATAGAAACACGAGATAGAGATAGCATGAATTATAGTGCTGTCAAATTAGTCAGATCTTAGCTCTCCATACAAACTTAGACGAGACCGTAGCGGGTGCCGATTTAAAACAAGTTTTAAGTGTCGCTAGTGTACGTTTTTCTTCGTAAACTCTTTTGACAGAACTAAAATGCATGCTATCTGTTTCTTGCGTTTCTATTAGTAAAAGACAGCAATAGTACTAAGTTTGGCTTAACGGGCCACGATCGGATTCATTTCAAACCTGTCAATTCACAAAACAACATTCACAACCTCTAGGGTTACCGCAATAACCCAATTCTATCATTCGCCGTGTTCATCACAACGTCATACTGTAATGAATCAATAACGAAATGAATTTTGACGTTGCCCTCTAGAGCTGAGGGGTCACGCCTAAGGATGTCACAAAACGTGAACAAAGATGTAAGCTCTCTCTGACTGTTTGTTTGTTTGTTGACCGCTTCGACCAAAGTAAAATTAATGGACGGGTCCTAATCACACGACTTACATAAAAATAAGGAGTTAACAATCGAACTTAGGCCTTAATACGTAATAAAAAGTTACATGTACAGTACTTTTGTCACAAAAAAGAGATAGTGAATATCTATAAATATAAAAATGAACCCCTATTTTTCCTGGTCACGCTATAACTTGAGAAAGGCTGGACCGATCTTGATGATTTCTTTTTTGTTGTGTTCGTAATTGTAAGGACAAGGTTCTTAAGAAGAGCTCAGCGAGGCCGAATGCCAAGTTTCGCGGGCATCAGTTAATAATATCATAAATATAATATCTAGGCATATTTTTGCGGATATTTGGAACGCATGTATTGACGACTCGCAATTTTCACAGACTGAGAGCGCCTGAACCAAGGTGAGTGCCGACGCTCACTTTAAGTCTTCAAAATTCTCTTACTTGGACCGATTCATTCATTTTACTTTGGTCGAAGGTTGACCGAGCGAAGCGAAGGTTTCGAAGTACGGGAACAATCGGCATTTGTATGTATGTTTGTATATTTGTAAGTATTTTTTATTATAATAAGAGACGAGACGAGACAAGTCCACTACTAGTAACGACTAGATAGTTGCTAGTTGCGTCTCCTACTAGTTAGATAAGTTAGGAAGTCACTCGCCTGATAGTGTGGTCTTGATTTTAAGTATATTCTGAAAAATATTATCATGGCACTCTGAAAAATAATACTTCCTAGCCACGTTTTTAATCTGCACTTTAGATAGCGACAAGGCCTATAAAATGTCATGTAAATGCAGAAAACCGAAGCCCGGGAGCGGGCGTATTAGCATTCTTATCGAGTGGGAGAGTGGCAACCCTGCGACAGCGCTTGACGCGGGTATCCCGCATTCAATTACAGTGATAACATCACGCAACACCGCAATTACGATGTTAATCCGTCAATCGAATGCAAGTGGCTTGAGAATAGGACCCCTTGCTGGCCCACACAAAGGTATTGAGGGGAAAGAACAAAAGACAAAGCATAACATGAAAGAAACATATCTAATATAAACAGAAGGGAATCTCTGTGTGTTGCTATCCTCTAGAATTTTCTTTTATTTTTTTTGTATTCCATAAAATCCAACTAATATTAGGGCTTATAGGCATCAACACCAAGTAGACCCTAGTAGTAGTCCCTAGTAGTAATCCCTAGTAGTAGTAGTATACTCGCCGGTTTAAATGGCAAGTAACTCTGCTAGTGTCAAAATGTCGGACAACGTCACATTAACTAAACAAAAAAAAAACGAATTGAGAACATTTTTAAGTCGGTAATAAATTGACGTTACTTGCGACTTTAACTTGCCATTTAGCACTAGTCGGAAAATAGCAAATCAGAAAAACCTGAAAACAAAATGTAGCCGTAAAAATAAAGATAAATCAACGGACGCCTCGCTCGTCAAAATCGGTTTAGCTTACAGGAGGTAATATAGGAACATACAAACAAACATACAACCCAAAAACAAAGACCTTCTTCTGGGGCAGTCAAGAAGTAAAGGAAGTCAGAAGAAGTGCAAACAGCTATCCACACGCTTCAGACATACTAATACATTGTTTTAAAATAGTTTTCCTTGTCAAGCTCTGCTGATATCCAAACATACAAGCAATTTTAGCACATACTATTCTATGACTAAATTCAAGAACGTGGAACTCCGTATCAGAAAGACTATCTACCTAGAAGAACAAACTTTAGAACATCCGAGTTTTAATTGCTTTAATGGAAAGAACACCGCAAAATAGAAAAGGCCTACTAGTCAAAAGACTTCCAGGTTTTCGGCTTTGGTGGTCCAGTGCTTCCAGAGGGTTCAACTCGTCATGATTTCTACTACGTCTTGACCTGGAGGCATTTTCGATTTTGGGATCTAACTGATGACTTTTTAATTTGAAGGAATTCTAGAAATTTGCCTTTTGAATTTGAGGAATAAGATAATGTTCTTCAATTCTGTTCTTATAAGCATCACTACAAGGATGTTCAGTCACTAGGTTGAGATCAGATGTACAATTTTGATTATATATTTTTTTCTTGTACGCTGAATCTTAACCTTCCAGTGGTCGCACCCTTGCGCTGAACATAAGCAGTTGCGTGCGGTCCGTGCGTTCCGCGACTTCATGTGTCCGGTTTGAGAAAACGAATGAATATTTAAATGTATATTAGTATGCGTGTAGCACATGATATAAGCATTTTATCTACCTAAATTAAAATAAAAAACACAGCTAACGGATATTGAATCAGGTTGTCCTCTTTTTCCAAAACATAATCGATGCCTTCATTTTCTACACCCGCAGACTTAGAACGGCGAATATCTCACTTGCTAGAGAAAGTGAGATATTCGCCGTTCTAAGTCTTCGTAACTCATTGTCTACAAGAAACAGTATGTCAATAAAGGTATTAGGCCTATTTAACATAAAGTAATATTATTTTCTAAGTAATATCTTACAAAACATGAAATACTCGACAGGTCGCGCGCGGAATCTGAAATCGCAAACACAAATAAAGGAACACGTGTGTTTACGACGAATTTTACAGTCTACTTAGGGGTAGTACTTCACCCCCTCGAGGATATCACGGAGGTGCAACCGTCTATTGTTCATAGTTTACGTAAAATTACTAAAATAAGTTCGCTGCGGACTTAAAGACCGCGTGCGACCGCTGGAAGGGTAAATAGGTAATGTGCCACCTCCACGCATGACGCGCATTGCACGAGTTATTTTTTATGAAAAACTACCTCAGGCCTGATTAAAAAAAAAGTAAAGTGCTAAAAACCAATTAATTCGTTTTTTCTACTGTTCGTTCGGAGCTATTAGTGCTCCTTCACCAGGGTGTATATGCGTTTCAATAGTTTAGTTCACAATAAAAATCAATGTTTAAAAGCAAAAAAAACCCGTCAAAACCCATCAAAACCGATTTTATTCAAAAGCCATTGATTTATTGTAATCCCCGTATCGATGGCATCTCACCCGCCAACTGTCCCGATCCGACATTATTGATATTTGACAAATAAAGTAATAAATCACACCACATTAGAGGGTTAGGAGGGACATTTGTGAGGCATAGACCCGATAGATATCGCATTATTTTTGTCATAACAATATTTGTTCAAAAATGCACTAAGGTTGTAGGAAAATGCACGCGGGCGACTAAGATATAACCTGGGCCCGTACCGTAAAGTGCTTATTGCGATGATTGTTACGTTCAGCCGACGACGTTGCGCGACCAAGTACCGTATTGCCGCGCGATAAAGTGTATGATTGCGCAGCGTTGTCAGCTGAGCCTAATAATCATCGCAATAAGCACCTCACGGTACGGGCCCTGGTATGGCAAGATAATGGTTGCCTGAAAGAGATTGTTATAAACGAAAAGGCCGCCAATTTGGAATCTAATCCATAGTACTGCAGCTTACTGTTGTTGTCCATATTTTGGCCACCAGCCACAATACTACACGTTATTTTTGGTTATTTGTTACTTTTCTCCATTAGCTATCATAAGGTTACACCGTCTCTGCCGCCTAGCAAAGAACCAAGTCCCTTTCAATGAGGGTAAATTTTAAAATGTGTATTGTGACCGAAACTTTGTGCATTTTGATCGTCCCGAGTGCGGAATCTATAAGGGCTTATCTGTGCATAGAACATAATCTTGACCGATAAGGAGCGTGCCCGGATGCCATTACAGTTATTGGTGGGGTTCGATGGAAGAATTGACAGCGCGGTGTAGCAAATAGAATTATGACGCCTACATACACTCGACTTGTTGCACTACCTTGCCTTTGTCGCATGACACCAAATATTAAAGAAAAGTAAAATAAAAAATGCCTTTAGGCCTTTCTTTTTACCTACTAGCGGCTTTTTGGAGAAACTCGTCGCACAACGGGCAATGGAGAGAGCTATGCTCGGAGTTTCTTTGGACGATAAAATCCGGAACGAGGATATTCGTCGATGAATCTAAGCCACCGATATGGCTTTCAGAGTTTGCAAGCTGAAGTGGCAATGGGCATCACAAATCCTCTCCATGCTAAGGTTGCCTGGAAGAGATCGCTTTAAGCGATAAGGCCGCCAGTTGTTACACTAGTTTTAAGTTGTTTTTTTTGGTCATTTGTATGTTATTTCTGGTGTGAACAATAAAGAGTTATCTATCTATCACTCGAAGAACCGATCGGTGTGGAAGAAAGGTTCTTGAGCGGCGACCACGAACCAGAAGACGCAACGTAGGCGGGCGTCCGCTTATGTGGACCGACGACATTGTGAAAGTCGCGGACATCCATGCGAGTGGCACGTTGTCGGTCGGTGTGGCGCTCTAAGGGGCAGGCCTATGTTCAATAGTTGTCGTCTTCTGGCTGATGATGATGATAATTCTAATTAAAGTATGTATTTTACTATACTTGTTATTTTAAAAAATTAAAAATGTCATCTAGCTATTGAATGTAGACCAACAACCCCATTTTAATAATTTTTTATCGCATAAAAGCACCACGTCTTTAGTAATTGTCGAATTGAAACTCCCGGGCCCTTATTCTGTATTCCTTTCGGTTTACAGTACATCAATATCACTCGAGCCTCTACCATACCGCTTTATACTGGTTTATACCAATTTATACCGCTTTATACTGCTTCATACCACTTTATCGCCGTAGATATTTTATTGTATCGATAAAGCCGATTTGCAAACGTCCCAGGGGAACCCGGTGATGTAATGACGCAAAATTATAGGCGGTGTATGGATATTTTTAGGGTTCCGGACTCAAAGGTTGCCAGCGGTGATCTATTACTAAGACTGCGCCGTCTGCCTGCTGACCTACCTATTTAAGGCTGCATCTTATAGATTGTAAAAGGTAGCCACTTGAAACTTTTATAGAATATGAATCAATATAGTTAAAATTAACAAACACACGTTTAAAAAAAATACATCACGAGATTTATATGTATTAAAGGACAACCCCTTTTCTAGGAATCAACGCACATACCAAACCGCCTATAGAGACTTGAAATCCAAACCAATACTCCTCAAATGGTCTAGGTCCTAGGTGAATAATTAGAATAGATTTTGCGAAATTCCACCTCTAAAGGGGTAAAATGGACCCCCATAGTTTGTATATAAATACATTATTTTTTCATACTAAGCCAATGAAACTTGGTTTGTGTACTAAGCATAAAAAAGAAAGAAAGGCATGTCTCAGGATTTTTCGAAAATCATCATCTAAAGAGGTGAAATGTGGTGTTTAGTTTTTTTTTGTATCAAATAAATAAGTCATCGACAAACCTATACTTTGTTGTTTTAACATTTTAATGCGTTACACAAATATCTTGTATGGTGGTACGGATCCCTCCGTGTTCGAATCTAACTCGCACTTGGCTTATTTTTTACTAAATAAGCGTCGTTTAGTGGTTTCTGAGGGATGAGCTCTTACGGACGATAAAATGTTGACTTGGTATTGGTTAGCCATGTTTATTTATTAGAAAGCTATCTTGGGAGACAAGGGTCTAAATAAACGTGGACAACATTACACGACGGCGTTTCAACTACACCAGAGCCATGCTAAGAGACGTTGACAGCTGAAATTGCAAAAAGTTGCATTTAAGACAGTAAATTCAGAACACTTTTGCTAGATTTTTCAACGTAGGTAAGAGTGAAGCCGATATAGGTACTACTATTTATTTTATTTTAAAAATTTCATATTTATCAAAAAAATAAACTAATTAATTATGAAGCGGATACTTTCCAGTAATGGTACACAATCGAAAAAAAAATATTTTGACTTATCAGGCTAGGCTCGCCTCTATCCACAGAAGAGGAAAAGTTTTTACCTCTATCAGTCTTGATAACAGAGTTAAATAATAAACTAGAAATTTGATAATGCTAGGTATAAAATAAAATAAAAAATAAATATCTGGGACATTTTAGCACACACGGTCATCTGACCCCAAACTAAGCAAAGCTTGTAATATGGCTGCCAGAGACTGATATACGTACATAGATATTTTTAAATACACACTTATATAAATATTTACACCCAGACATAGAACAAACACAAACTAATTAGCAGCGAAATTTGGCTGCTATTAGAGTTTTTTTGGCAATTCACTGTTAATGAGCCTTTTGTAACTGGAAAATTTATACTATTTAAATACGATATACTACTGTAAAAAAAAAATACAAAGAAAATGTTTTCATTTTAGTTTTTGACAATATTATTGCAGCTAATCAGAACTTTTCATAGTGTAACTCGGGTATGCGTTCAGAAATATTAAGCTAATATCAGAGTCGTAGATTTTCTTTTAAATATAACGCGTCTCACTCATTCCTAATCAATCAAGCGTGTTTTCAGTTCCAACTCCAGGTTTTTATCATTTTTTTTTCTCAGTGACGAGACGAGCAAGTCGCTCACCTGATGTTAAGCTTCACGCTTGCCCATAACAGTTCAGTGCCACCCAGAATTTTGAACTTCAACGGTTCAAAACTATGCGCGGCAATGCACTGCGCTCTTAGCCATACTACGCGATAGAACAAAAACAGAATATTGTATCTAAAAATAAGGTCTGTAATATGCGTGTATTGAGGTACACGGAATAGAAAAACTATGTTTTTCGGCTGAGTGTCAATTAACAACGAGGTGAGGTCAAACGCCTAGCCTGACAGTCTTCGTCTTTTTCATCAGTCTGTACTTACTATGTTACAGGAAATTTGTTTTGATTCCATAAATCACGTACCTGAAAAAGAATAATAGACAATATAATTATAAAATAGATAATAGACATATTTTAATCTATGGAAAAAAAAACAAATTGTACACAAGAACCAAAATCAAAGTTAAGGCCTCGCTACATGGCTTGACCTGACATCGTGCGAAAGGGACAGCTAGAATTGAATTTCACGGGAATAAAATAAACAAACTATTAAGGTTATAGCTTCTCCCTTTCGCTCCCCCAGAAACTTATATGTAGCCATCTCTTTGACGCGATGTCAGGTCAGGCCATGTATAGACACCCTAAGAAATAAGTCACTAAACCTTTTTTTTCACATTCAGCGGTGTAATGACATCGGTTCCCATCCGCAGATTCCCGCCCACGCATTTTACTTTATTGATGAAATAAAATCACTAAAGTGAATTTTCTAAATGCGAAAAAACATATTTATTTTAGTTCTGAAATATAAAATAATATGATACAACAAAAGTCAATCGTTATAAAATCTTTTAATTAGGAGTGAACAAACAAACAACAACAAACTAACAAGCAATAAATTAACTAACACAGCAAGCAATAACTTATTGCTAACAAGCAATAAATTTGCTTGTTATTATTTTACTTACTTAAATAAAAAAATATTAGTCCGTTTTTTTAGTAATGTTGCGTTTTATAATTAAAATTATGTATGATTTTTTTTTCGGTTATCGAAAATTTATTGCGTGCGAAACTGCAGATGGGAAGAGATATACAGAAAACTAGCTGCGCCCCGTGGTTTCACATGCTATTCTACAGAAATCGAATATTTTTTCGGGATAAAAAGTAGCCTTTGTGTTAATCCAGGTAGTAAAATATCTCCATTCCAAATTTCATTTAAATCCGTTTAGCCGTTACAGAGTTGAACGGGAACAAACACACTTACATACTTACCTACTTCCACACTTACGAACTTTCGCATTTATAATATAAGTGTGATTACCCTAATTTAGTCCCATTATAAGAACTATATTTAACACAGATACATTATTATCTGTGATATTTAAGTACATTTTGTTTTAATAAAACGGGAATAACCACGTTAAATTGAGTCGGTTATTCCGACTATGATTTCGATCACCTTCGGTGACCTTTATCAAGGAATTCTAAGCATGACACGCGCGCGACCTCGCCTTGCCTTTGCTTTATTAAAACAAAATGTGTCAAACGCCGTGAGTTTTCATAGTAAGATATTTAAGTATGTTCTAAATTCCAAGCTACTGGTAACGCCCTGTACCAGGGAAATTTAGCTTGAACTAAACCACATTTTCTTCCAACTATAAAATTAACACTAAAGCTTCTAACCCATATTTTACGTTAAAAATTGCAAGAGCACTTCCGAACCTTTTATGTGAAACGTTAGTTACTACCTATAAAATAAGGTCTGCCATTTCTGCCACGTTCTAGATAAAATGGTTTAGTAGTAGACGAACTAGATCGCAAAATTACTACATCAAGTAGCGACTACATAGCAGATTTACTTAATCGCAGAAAGACTACACAGAGATACAGAGATTTTACATCTAACATCTTAGGGTGACGAGCGCAGTGCAATGCCGCGCATAGTTTTGAACAGTTGAATAAATGTTATGGGCAAGCGTGACGCTTAACATCAGATGAGCGCCTTGCTCGACTCGTCACCGAGCAAAATAAAAAAAATTACTGAATCGCAAAATGACTACATCTTAACATGACTAGGTCATAAAATGACTACATTCCTTTAGCTCCACCTTATTCTAGTAATTAAAAACTTTAGTCGTGATCAGTTGCAGTGCCAATAACCTAGATAGTTTCGTAGTTTTTGAGAGAGATGGGAAATAAAAAAATACATAAATTAACTATAAATGGCCGTGTGAGCGAGGCGAACAAAGTCTTTGCATCAACTGGCAAAATCGGCTTTCATCTGTCCGTATTTTGGTACTCGCGTACAGTTCGTATATTATTGACGAAATTAGACTTTTTTTTTTGTTGGTCGGGTAAAAAGTATCTACTAGTGGATGTTGTGACGATCTCTGCATAGTTTCCAAGATTGATAGAGACAAAGCTCATAAGTCGAGGCTCGTCGCTAATGTACAAGTTGTCTCTGAAGAATCTGCCAGAAGTTCCGACTTTCTGGTGTGCTAACTTAACTTTAGTAACTTTTTACTTTTGTCAGCGGTTAAGTACTACTCTTTGTAGTTTCATCATCATCATCATCATCAACAAGCTGAAGACGACCACTGCTGAACAAAGACCTCCCTCATAGACCGCCACACTGAACGACAATTTGAAATTTGCATCCGCCGGTTGCTCGTGACTTTCAAAATTTCGTCAGTCCACCTGGCTTACCTACGCTGCTGCGTCTAGCAGTTCGTGGCTGCCACTCATGAATCCTTCTTACACATCGGTTATCAGTTCTTCGAGCGATGTGCACTCTATTTCTTCAGTAATGTAAAAGTGTGCGAGCGAGATCACTGTGGAAGAGATCATGCAGTGCCTAAATATACTTTTTATACTAAACTTGAAGAAAAGCGCAGGTTGCGAGCACTTTGACCAAGTGTTCCCTAAATCTCAAGGTTACGCGTAATCGCGCCTTGCAATAAACCATCGTGCGGAATCCAGGTGGTGATCTGTGATAGTAGCCAATGCCAAACTAAGTTTTCTCATTGCACGATTTTATACAGAAAAACATTCAATCAAAAATATTGCGCATTCAAAGTCTCCTTTCCAAAAAATACGGCACTATAACTTTTTACGCCAAAAATAAAGCTCTAAGATTTGGCTACTTGCATTTTAGCGAGTAGAGATGAGCATAATCATTGTAATTTTTTAATACATTATTCATTATATTATAATTTTCTAACTGTTGTTTTAAACTATTGAGTTAGGTACCAATTAAGCTGTCGATTTTGTTATCAAAATCAACGAAGCTCACTGTTCATTACAGAATCTGTTTGTTTCATTTTAGTGTATTTAAAATTAGCTCCTATCATTATCAATTGAGAGTTCATATTGATGTAATCTTGCCGGGTTGATATTGGATGCAGTTTATGCAATAATGATGATGAAGTACGCAACGATAGTTTTGTTTGACTGATACGAGTCACGATGAATGCCAAATATCTCTAATTGTTGCCGAATGCCGAGTATCAGCGCTACGCAACGTATACACATACTGCTTGTGCCAATGGTGGCGCTTTATAACGGTTATGGTTGATATTTTTAATGTGTTGTAAGATTATTGACCGAGCGGAGCGAAGGTCTCAGAGTTTACTGGGAGTTTACAGAGTTTAACACCCCAGCTCTATATGGGTTGATTTTCGAAAAATCCAGAGGCATGCCTTTCTTAATTTTTTGACCGAGTGAAGCGAAAGTCTCAGAGTTTACTGGGACAAATCGGCATTTGTATGTATGTTTGTATGTTTGTGTGTATATTTGTCCGATGATAACTTGCGAACCGTTGATCCGATCTTCATGAAATTTTGTAGGTAGTTCATTTCAATACAATTTTTAAGTTCGAATATGAGCTGAACCGGTCGAGCGGTTGTCAAGATATAGAGGTTGCGAGGTCTCAGTTCGTCGCGAACTACTAGTAAATAAATTAAAGTCCAGAATTGTATTGGCTTTTGTGTGTTAAAACGCTCACCTCTATTAGCGAGCGATAAGTAATATAAACAAGCTATTTGGAGGCAACTGTTAGCAGTTTTCGTTAAAAAGCCGGCTAATCGATACTGTGTACAATACAGCGCGGCGCAAAAAGGCTGGGGTTCCTACGCAACGTAATTTCCGCCGGCAATGGAGCGTGAGCTCTGGGAAAATTTCGCCGAAAATTCCGCCAATCGGCGTTATTAAGCGGACCGCGAAAGGCACATGTTTTGTGAGGGACCGTTCTCACTGTGTTGTAAAATTAACGGACGAGTTTAAACGACTGACGGAGATCGGATCGATCAAAAATATAATCAGCCAGAAGACGTCCACTGCTAAAAAAAGTCAGAGATTGAAAGGTCGGTAATCGACAGCATCAACCACAGTAATTCAATTTTTTTATGAGAATTATAGAAATCAAGACTCGATGGCAAATAAGTAGCACAAGAGACAACAAGAGACTATCAATATACTAATATACTTTTCGTAGCACGGATTATTTTAATCCGTTCAAAAAATGGGGGGTATCGCTAGACTATCATTTTGTGTTTGTGTTAAAACGTTGGCAAAACTCACACACACAAAAATGTTGGTTGTCGCAAACGGCCCAATAAAACAAAAGCGCCCAACGCTACAAGTGTACGGTGCTCACGAAGGTGCCCCACTTGTTTTGTTGATGAGTTTTGGCGCTCACCTGATGCGATATCGTTCTATGAGCTTGAACCCTTGTAGGAAAATCGCTACTTTAAAATTTCCTAACAGATTATTTATTTTGTCTAAATTTCTCTTTGGTTTTTCCTCAATTTTAGGGTCCTCCTATAGGTAGGTTCCTAGGTCCTAGATAAACTGACCTTACGTCCCCCCTCTAGAGGGCGTAACGTTACACCCTTTCTCGCTGCCTCTGGCGCTGAATATTTCTATAATTGCTGCGCATTGCATGAAACTAGCCCGCTATTCACCCGATACAACTTTATACTTGTCAACTTATTTATGTTTCTGTTTAGTTCAGCTTTTAGACCATCTCGATACCCACACGACGACGTACAAATAACTCATGTAACCCTTTTCATTACGGAGTTATGACTAATTGTCTGGTCGCTCAGCTTTTTTTCAACCCCGCTTAATGACGTAGACGTAAATGTAGACGCAAGGTGTAGTGATCTATTTTCAGAATATTCAGAATATATACAACACGCGGCGTTTTTACGTTAAAACTTAAGAATAGACTATACCATCGTCTTGTCCATACAAAAAGCGTAGTCTGATATACCCCTAAACGTTATCCGATTTCGATAATTTTTTTATATGTTATCTACACCGTGAAAAACTATGCTTGTATTTTTTTTTTTAATTTCGTAGTATCTCTATTGTTATAGGCACTTGAAACGACAATTATTTGCGTCGAAATTACGCCGAAGTAGTAGTCAAAAAGTAGTAGTTATTAGAATACCATAAGATTTTTTGAAAAAAACAATTAATAGCGGCATAGATTATGATTTTTTCAAGTCATATACAACAAAAAAAAAAAAATTAAGATTTAGGGGGTGATAACATACCCCGAAATGCTAATTTCTTAAAAAAGTCTCGTATCTCTATGGCACTCACGAGAAACAGAGCGACAGCTATAAATTATCAAATATCGAATGTGCCAAAACCTTGTGGCAGGACTAACTTCTCAAATAATGTTCAAATCGTTCTAACGTAACATGCGTAGTGGAAACAGTCCCATTTGATGTATTGTATGGATGTCGGAGTGGGATGAGCGACTCGCTTAACTTTCCTTTTAGTGGCTGTAATGGGACATCGAAAGTATTTTCAGGCATTAGACGCGACCGTAATGCTGTATATAAAAGATATATCCAATTTATAAAAGATGTCGCGTTCCTAAAATGTCTGTATTTCGGTATCTTAATCTATGTACGGTACTTATTTCTTTGGAAGGTTAGAGTTGTGAATAAAAAACGTGCATGTATAATAAATCTGTGATTAAAAAACGAGCATGTCTTATGTCCGTCACCGACCCTTAAGCTATATCTATGCATAAATTCAGCTTGATCCGTTCAGCCGTTTAGCCGTGATAAAGCGACAAACATCCAGACAGAGAGACAAAGTTACTTCCTTTATTTCGCTAGATGGCGTTGATCCATTTTTGTGTACTTTTTGACGTTTTGTATGGACTGACCGTTGTAATGTAGGGAGTTCTGAATAACGCAAGCGAAGTTTTTTCCTCGAGCCGAACGTATTAATTTTTATACCTCGTAGGTTTAATTGGTCCTGATACTTCGGCTATAATCCTCTGAATTATAATAGTTGTTAGGATTAGATACACATCAATCGTCATTGCCACCATTCCATCCATCCACACCATTGATCCATTTCATTTTGCTCACTCCCGAATACTGAAACGTTTGTTAGGTTTGACGAAAGATTAAGTCTGTTGCTACCTTTGTCATTTGCTTAGTGCCTGACAAAGGCAGCATTAGAATTGCCTGAATATCAAGTTTTTGTCTAGACACGCCTTGCAACCTCTACATCTCCAAACTACACGAAATAGTCCCAAAAGACTATTCACACGTCAAAACAGACAAAGCAATACAAATCAGGCATCTAAAAACAACAGGCGCGTCACTGCGGCCTGAAAGGCAGGAAATGCATTTGCAAATTAGATTTTTCAACCCCCCTCAGGGTAAAAATACACTAAGATAAATTCGTGGCGCAGCTTTCGACAAAAGTAAAATGTATGGACTAAGTGAGGGCCCATACCACGAAACATACTTAAAAATAACAAGTCTAAACAATCGAGGTTAGACTTCAATTCGTAATTAAAAGTATGTAAGTATAGCTTGACTATAATCTTTGTGGCTCAGTGGGTGGATTTCCACCTTCTGAGCTGTAGGTTCTGGGTTCGATTCCCGCCCAGGACAGACATTTGTTTGATGTGCATGGTTGTTTGTTCTTTGTCTGAGTGTTTCTATGTATTATATGTATGTAATGACAAACAAAAAGTATTTATGTATTCTATCAGTCATCTGGTTCCCATAGTACAAGCTTGCTTAGTTTGGGGCTAGATGGCGCTGTGTGAAAAACATCCCCCAATATCTATTTATTATTTATTTATTGTAGTTACAAAAACTACAAAGTACATTTAGTACAAAAAAAAAGATAGCGAATATAATATCATAATATAATAATATCAAGGCATATTTTTGCCGATATTTCGATCGCACGTGGAAACGAACGTACGTCTCGTACTTAGCACAGACTGAGAGCGACTGAAGCAAGGTGAGCGCCGATGCTCACTTTAAAGTCTTCAAAATTCTCTTTTATTATATAACATATATTTGATATATAAATATAATATCATAGGCCATATTGAGCAGTGCAGTCAGGTACTATTTAAAAAAAAGTATATAGTGCGCTGTGTTTGTACGAAAGCCATCGTATCATAGTGCGTTTATACCCCTCTAACCCCTGCGGCACCGCCTCCACCGTTATGTGTTATCTTCGGCCCGCTTGTTTTTTATTTTACCCCAGTGACAAAGCTGAAGAAGCAAATTTTTGAATAGATTCCGTTTTCTAGTCCAATTGATTTGAGTTATCTAAAAGAAGTGGGAACAGGGGACGACGTCGGAGAATATGGTGCGACAACGTCGTTGCAGGTTCAACCTGGACCCGCCTAGCGCAAGACCGCCAAGGATGGCAAGGCATGGAGGAGGCCTTCACCCAGGTTTGGGTGCCCTAGAAATCAAGTATAGAAATAATGTAACTAAGTACATATAGAAATATTAATTTGATACAATTTTCAATTTGTTTCGTGTTTTAAACGAAGGGAAATAAAAGTTATTTTATTTTTATTTATTTATTTATAAAAAGAAGTGTAATAAGATTAATAATAGTCGATTGTCAAGATTTAATTTTTGTACAAATAAGTAACTATGTGAAGTGCTTACTTACCTAAGTAACGTAATACACAGTTACATTATAACATTTTGTAGGTACTTAATAGCCATTATTTACTAGTAATTCGGACCAAACTGAGACCTCGCGACTCTAGCCCACCAAACCCACTACCAGTTGGCAGCATACCTAGCATGCTGGCGGCATTACCATACAATGGCAATGCTTAACAGTTGCGGTGTCCTAATTTACATCTTAGTTATCGCGCGAACGTCAACAGTCAAAATTCGCACGAACTAGCCACGATCGCGTTCAGCACTATAAGGAGACTCATAGACTGTGCGTCGTCTACCAGTCAGTTGTTAGAATTTAATTTTGGTAATAAGATTCGCCTACGCAATATAAAACAAATCAAAATTAAGAGGCGAGACTGTAATCCAACAGATGAGAGGGTTGTTTTTCTAAAACACGAACACATAAAAAACAAATGAACAACCGTTTATAAATCAGTGCTATGCCTACACAAACTGTTTACTGTGTTAACTGTGTTCGTGTAACTTTTCTAAAAAACAAAAAACAAATACCATAAATACATTGCAAAATAGAGGAATAAGCCCGACAATTCGGCGATGCATTTTGTGTGAAAAAAGTCCCAATAAAACGTAACACAAACCGTAAACTATGGTTTAGCGAGATTGTGGGATTCGGTGGATTTCAACTCAACTTTACACAGTAGCTTTATCTGCCATTCTTATCATATACTGGCTGATGCCCGCGGAGATCGGGCTTCGGCCTCGCTTAACTCTTCAAACAAACCTTGTCCTCACAATTACGAACACAACAAAAAAGAAAAATCAAAATCGGACCAGCCTTTCTCAAGTTATAGTGTGATCAGGAAAAATAGGGGTTCATTATTTATGTATTTTAGGTACATTTCCTCCTTATTATACTTCATTTCACACAGCATGGTGCGAGTGACACTTGGGTTTTCGCTGAATTGCAGCTATTCTACAACTCAATAAAGTGTGTGAACATTTTTTACCTAGTAGTATATTTTTTTAATTATGTGCAAAATATTAACACACTTAAAGGTTCATGCACACAGGTCAATCACGTCAAGTCTCCAATCAGTCATATCAAAAAAAGCAATAGTTACAAGTTGTAGGACATTGGCTCCACACATCAGTCACGTCACTACCAGCGCGTTCCTTATTGCGTCTGACTGATCGACTTGACGCCAATGTGACTGACGTGTATGCATGAACCATTATTCAGTAGAAATCCACGTATCACCCGCACTATGATATATGAAATTATATAAAGTCCAATTATCGCAAAACATCTTTATATTAAAATGCATCTTATAGCAAAATATATTTCTAAATATTTTTCATTTGACAAGGCAAATGAAAAATATATTTGTTTATTAAATTTTGGACAATTAAGTCAGAGTTACCAGAGTTGTCAGAGTTAAAATATATTTTGGATTTTAACTATGAATCTAGAATCAAAAATTAGTGCCATACAGGTGATAAGTATCATAACATGTCATACGATCCATGGTCACAGTCAGTTGTAAATGCCCATCCATAGACCGTGGAGTACGTTGCTTAACATCGGTAATCGGTTAGGAACACCTAGTCGAGTTTTGGCGGGAACGTGAAAAAATCATGTCGGGCCATTGTATTATTTTCCAACTCATGTTCACAAAGGTGGATTTTTATTCATTAAGTGTTAGTAAACGTGCACTAGTGTTGGTAAATAGTATAATGTAGTGAAACGTCACTTTTCGTGTTGTTTCCAAACCTCCATAAAGTATACCATATATAAAGTCGCTACCACTTTACTCGGGCATGGCTAGGATTTTACCGTGACTTACTTTGCTTGACTTAGACAATTACTGAGACTTGCTTAATTCTGTTTTAGTTTTAAACATAATAAAACTAGACAACTAAATACACTACGTGTGGAGCCAAAATAAAAAAGAGAAAAAACACCAAGTCGAGCTACGATATTGATAGAATGAAATCTACCATTCCGTCTGCGGTATCTATCTGCCATTTTCATTCCGCATTTCCCCTCCAGCAGTAAACAACTAGTCTCTGTATTAGAAAAAACAGAGAAGCTCTGGTTTAAAACGGCAGTAACCGGTTCACACTCGATTTGGCAAGGAAATTGCGTCTCGCTCGCCTTCATTTCACCGCTAGAAACCTGTTTTACGATAACAATTGAAGTAAATAACGAATAGTCCTCTGAGGGAATTGTAACGTGTTTTCTAACTAATAAATCACTTATGGTGTGTGTGTGTGTGTGCGCGTAAAACACCAAGCATAAACAACCAAGCATGCAAACACAAGAAGTTGTGTGCAAAAACTACTGTCATCTGGATTGTGTATTTATAAAATAAAAAAGTAACCTACGTAGCTTACTATCTATACCTGTCTCTTTCTCTCCATACCTAAAAAAAACTTGTAACTTGTAACAACAGATTACTTACTTGTTTGTTACTTTGTTTAATTTTCAACAAACGGAAAAACAAACGAGTTTCAATAAACGAATTGGCCTTGTTGAAGGACATATTATTGTTTTTTCATGAACTTTTATTACATGAAACCATTATTCCTAAAAATAATTTATTTTTATGCGTCTAGACTAGAAAAAACTAGTTTAGAAACTTTTCGAATGTACTAGGAGTACGAGTAAAAAACGCTTACATTAAATTGTCGCAATGAAATTTTATTTTACTCTATCGTTTCACGTTAAATGAAAATTTAAATATAATTGTATGAAAAAATTGTAACACAATTGTTTTTACCTTATCATGGTTATGGTTTTTTATAATTTCTAGTGACGACAATTTTTAACTGTTGCGAGATAGCAGAGGATGGGAGGAAGGGCCTTAAAGAAGGCCACATTAAGTCATCAAGACATCAGTGCCCCATCAAGTCCACAAGACAACAGTGAACGGGACCTCAACTGTCGTCTCGCTCGCATTTTTACCGTTGAAGTTACAAAATCTGAGTGTGGATTATCGATAAGTAAAAAAAAAATGTTTAGTTGTTTATCAAAGCTTTATTGCTTATTTTTTATTTTGGCAAAGGAGAAGCAAAAAAAAAAACTCGAACAAAATTATTTTGTTCTTGTCCTTCGCCAAAATAAATATAATAACATGAAAATTGCTGTAAAAGCTTGGCAAATTGTATTTTAGGGAAATTAAATAAATAAAAAATTTAAAATAAATTATTATTTTTTCCTCTGTCATATTTTTTTTTTTAAACTGCGGAGGAGATAGCTATTGCCAGGGGAACCGGGCCTTATTTCACCTCTTGTTACCCGACTGCCGAAGAAGGAGGGTAATGTTTTTGAGTCTATGTATGTATTTTTATGTGTTTCTACATTACCTCCTGCAGCATAAACGGCTTGACCAATTTTGACGAGTGAAGTGTCCTTGGATTTACGTAGGTACGGATTGCCATTGGATTGGATTAAGTCGTTTTTTTTTGTTTTTCTTTTAATAAAAAAACCAACCAATGACAACTGTTATTCTATCTTAATTTAAAAACAACAAAACGTGCTCTTAACTGCACAATTGGACACAAAACTAAGACGTAACATAATAGAGTCCTTCCCTAATCCCATCAGAATCAGACTAATTACATTACCATTAGTTTCGGCACACTGAACCGTTTACTGTTATGGACATAACAGACCGAGTTTGCTTCCCAAACCACTGGTTCTCACCCTCGAAATTACAGCAACTGGATAATCACACGAAAATAGCACGAGAACTTCATGTGTTCCAACACTTTTCCGGGATAAATAGCGTCCTTTATTATTTGTGCGAAGGTGATTTCGCTCAGCGCGACAATTTCAAATTTTCTTGCGTTTTTTTAAATCTACTACAGCTCAATTTCTCATCGTAGGTTCATAAAGTCGTGGTAGCTATAAAGTCGTGGTAGCTCAGTGGGAGAACGCTCGCTTCACATTCGTGAGGTAGCGGGTTCGAACCCGGGCGCGCCCGTACCAATGAGTTCTTTGGAACTTACGTTCGAATATACCACTGGCTTTACGCTGAAGGAATAACTTCGTGAGGAAGCCTGCATATTTCCGGAGAAGAAATTCGATGGCGTATGTGAATCCGCCAACCCGCACTGGGCCAGCGTGGTGGATTTGGCCTAATCACGAGGGTATATCCCTGATATCCCTGATATCCCAGCAGTGGGATGTTTAAAGGCTGATATAGAGATAGATATTCATAAAAGCTAATATTGCGCTAATAAAAACGTTGTATCAATAAAGCCAAAAAATCAAGGTGAAAGCAAGTATACGTTTTTTCGTCGTTAAACCAAAAATGAAAGTGAAAATCAGCTTGTTGACATGTATAGCTAAACCGATGTTATAGAATAAGATTGGTTGTAAGTATTATGTGCATACTCAGAGCACTCACGCTCAAATAAAAGCTTCTTATTGCGGCGGCGTCGTATGGTGGGTCGCCCTCTTCCCTCAAACATGGTTGAGAAGAGCGATGGCTGGCACATGCGTCAACTCGTGAACGGGTGCTGCTTGCGGGAGCTGGCCTGCTCGGTGTACACACGCAACATAGTAATAAGTATAATAGATTTTTTTCTTGCGATGTTGTTAGTTTTATATTATATTAGTAATAAATGACAAAGGGCATGGACCCAGAAGTCCGTGGAACTGCACTAAAAAAAAAAGCGGTTTTGTCTAGGTGGTAATTTTGGTTATTTCGTTATTTCTTGATACAATTCATTTTTATTAAAATTAATTGTATCAAGAAATAACAAACAACAACAACAATTTTGTGAAAACTTTGTATAATAATCCAAAAAAAATTTATAACAAAGCGCAAGATAATTTGAATTTGAACAAGTGACCTTCAAATGAGTTAAAAACTCTGACACCAGCAGGGCTAGCATGCGCACCGCGACAAAATGTTCTCTACTCTTTATGTGAAAATGCGACAAACGTATACATAATCGTAGCCGTGTCCTGTTCTTGTATAACAAAAATATTTTGTCGCGGTGCATGCTATCCCTGCAAGACAAGCCTCGTCTATACAGCCTATACGAACGTACTTTGTGCTTGATGAGCAGTTCAAGAAATTCGGAGACTAGCTCGAGACTAACGATGAACAACGAGAATGTAAACTCTGGATCGTTAGAGATTTCAACACTGGTTGGCAAAAATTGAATTTTCCACCATGATACTTAGGTAAACTCAGGTGTGGGAGCACTTCAAATAAAATCACTTGTATTGTTTGTTTTCTCTCATTGGGCTTACTGATTCTTTACCTTTCATCAAGATTGGTTCAACCCTTGTCTCGTGACACAAAATGCAAACTATATTTGATGTCGAATAAACTTTTTTCCAATTACTCAGTTAGTACTATATAGCTCACTTGAATAGATATAGATAAACGATCTAAAAACCGATTGCCCAAAAATTGTAATGTTTTCGGGGTGGATGAAAGTATGTATGTTTGTGCATCCTATATTTTCTTTGGACTAAACGGCTTGACGGATTTTGACGAGTAATATGTGATTCGCTACCTCTTTATATCCGGACTGTCAAAGGCTACATTTTGCAGTCTGGTTTCTTGTTTTTCTTTTAATAAAAAAAAGTGCAGGATATGCTGCTTGCCAAATATCAATATGTATTAATTTATATCGCGATTGATACATTCACAAACAACCGCTTATTACTGAGTTTGTAATAGAGGTATTTCTAGGAACAGAAATATTCGGAGTCCAGCGCACAATGTTACAAAGCTCTTTGAGGCTGCCAGTTACCTTGATTGGAATTACAACCACAGTTTCCCTGAGTGAAATTACAAAGGACTCCGTTTGTCAACGATGTTAAAACTGAAATTAAAAATGCAATGTAAAATATACAGTTTCTAATGCAGTAAAGACAGGTATTCAGTAGGACGTTTGTATCTGTGAAATATTTCAGATCGCAAGTTGTGGGCGCGAGTATAAAGTTTTTTAATAGAAATCTTGTTTTATTATAGAAATTTTAGCTGCGTAATTGATTTATCTTTTTGTGTATCTGACAAATATGTTTGCAAACAGTTTTTAAAGACTTAATCCATTTTTAAATTAAGCAGTGCAAATCAAGCCATTTGTTTTTTTAAATCAAATTATGAGTAGTAAAACAACCACAGTCACGTATATCGTCCGGATGGGAATCGCTCTTAGCGATAAAACCCTCCAGTTGTTACACAAATTTTAAGTCTTTTTTGTCTAACAATTTCTGGTGCGAACGATAAAGATATCTCTATGTATAAACAAAATAAACATTTATATAATTATAATACCAACAACAATAACAATTATAATTTTTTTATAATTTTGTATATGAAATATACATTTCATTTAAATGTACATTGTACAATGCTTGTATAAGATATGTCTATCTATCAAATATTTTTTATGAATTGATAAAATAATCACTTTTAATTTACATTCCTCATCAGCTAACAAGTCAGAAACATTTTGCAAACACGCAGACAAGTAAGTAGTGATTACCCGCCAGAAAATCACCTAAAATTTCCGAAGCGTCATCTAAGCTCAAGTAGCGTGAAATAGCTCCCTGTTATTGCGTTATGTCTAAACGATGCCGGTTTTCGCAAAATGGAAAAATTGGGTAATTACCCCAATTCGGGGAAAATATCGTATCGGTTACTCTAATTGGTTAAGTACGTAAGTAGGGGGGAAAAGCGAGCTTTCGCCCCTTATAAATTACGCTTACATCAAATGTGGAATACAAAAGAGCATCGCTTTCTTTGACATACGCAAATTGAGTAATGGAAGACGCTAGAATTATAATAAAACAAATTTTATATGCGATCATATACAGAACCTTTATCAAAACATTTTTGTCAAGACAGTTACCCGATTTAATCTCGATTTACATATGTATCAAATTAAGAAGATACCACAAAAAATTGTCACAATCCAAATGCAGAGTGCTTTAGTCACTATGTCTACGTCAGGTTCATTACAATTTTATAATGCTTATTTAGACCTAAAGTGACAGTGAAGCTGAAGTGGCAATGGGCATGTAAGATCGCTCGAAAAACGGTTACGGAAGAAAGTTTCTTGAGTGCCACTAACCGCAAGACGCAGCTTAGGTAGGCCTCCCAATAGACGGGCCGTGGCAGATTGTCGTTCATTGTAGCGCTTTAAGCGGGATGCCTTTGTTAGCTATGGACGTGTTCTTGATGATGATAAATAGACACGTGGATTTGGCTCTCGCGGATCGATTTCTAATAAATGAGAGAGAAATATATTTTCCTCTTATTTCCTCTCGTTGGTTCGGTGTCCGTGCTTTTCAAGAGTATTAGCCACCTTAGACAAAATATTAATATCATCTCATCTTTGCATTGTCCAGGGATATGAGGCGAGGTAAATTTTTAGTCAAGTTCATCGACCCCACCTATCTGGTAAAGCCAAACAAATGAACCGGCCGCGTTAACGATGCACCTTACAGGGGTGCAGAGGGGAAGGGGGATAGAAGGGGAGGAGTAAGGGTCGAGATTGGCGCAGAATCGGCAATAAGTGCAAGGGTAGCTGCAACCAATCCACCGGAATGGACCACTGATTTATTAAGGGATATAAGATGTGACTGGAAGGAGCATTGTGTTTCTGTAAGGAAGTGGAAGTGATAACGTAGAACTAATCTGTGCAGTAAAAAGTACTAAATGCCATAGAAATCATCAGAATGTTGGAAGAGACAATACAGAGAGGCAAAAGAACGTGATATTAAGACTAGAAGAACTGAAAAGGACTTCGGTTCATCGGCTTTAAGATCTAACAGGTTCAATTATTATGACTAATAATATTAAATAGAGATTCAATTAGTAATTTTGTTTGCTTAAACTGTATTTTCAATAAATCTGTAGTTTTTTTGTTTTAAATTGTTAAAGATACGATTTGAAGATGGATTTCCATAAAGTAACGCTTGATTCAATCCCTGATTGTTATAAATATTTTCTGCCGTAGACCCGTATTTTTAGTCTGTGTGTAAGCCGTAATATATATAAATAATATATAAAATAAATAGAGATGATATTGAAAAATGTAAAATTTGAGTCTGTTCCGCATACGCATTTTCTTTAATTATTATTTATTAATATGAGAGATTGATTCTACAATTATGTACAAAAAAAATCTTGTTAAGTATACCCGGGTCAAACGCTAAATTGATTGGGGTACTACACTACTTGTCACTTACCTCGGAATTCTGAAACGTTTGTTAACTTTGACAACAGATTAAGTTTATTGCTGTCTTTGTCATTTGCTTAGTGCCAGACAAAGGCAGCATTACAATTGATCTGTTGTCAAAGTTAACAAACGTTTCAGAATCCCGAGGTTACTAGCATAAAAAACTTGTTGATCTTAGCGTCTTACCTCAAAGCTCTTTGTTTGAAACGGGCAAAGCTTTAAGTGCTCCCAACGTCCGCTGTGCAAATCATAATAGAGTTGAATGATTCATCAGAACTGACCACTGGTTCCCTTATTCTAAACGTCCGACATTGTTTGCGCTGTCAGAATAAATGCGGCCATTATCTTTGTGAATAATCGGTGGGCGGATGGCTTGAGGAACGCCATAATTCAGCGTCTGCTTAATCGTAAGTGGTTAGGGGTGGCATTGAACTTTACGCGGCAAAATGAGGTTTTTCTGTCTAATAAAGCTACCTAAAAGAATACTAGCGTTAGGAAGAGAGGCTTATGATGCCGTGGATAGAATCATGCTGCTAAATATAATGTAACTAGACTGTTGTTGTTGATTTTTGGATTAAGATTTTAAAATATGGCACTGTCTTACTAGCACTTGCTTAGGCCCGCGACTTCGTACGCGGTGTTGACATAATTCCCACGCTTGGGGATCGCAGAACACTAACCGTTTACTAAGAGGACGCAGCCCGTCCTCCGGTGGATCTGCTCTTAGTTTTAGTACATCACCGGGGCCACCCATAAAAATGTGTTTTAAAAAAACTTTTCTTCTCATTTTTGCATGTTATAGAAAGAGCTCTTGTGAGTTGTCAATTTAATATTTTAGCTGTGCCTTGTCAGTGTTACATTTTCATATAGTCATTTTTCAAAGATATCTTACAAATAATCTCAAAAAAAAAAAAAATATAGATAACTAAAATAATATTTAAGTGCGTTCTTTAGGAAGTTCAGTTTCACTATTGTCTTAATTTTATTAAAAAATAAAATTTTAAAACTCCTCATTACATGTAGGTTACTTGAAAGTAGAGTCTAAATTCATGGCAAGTTAAATTTACTGTGCACTTTATCAGTGCTCTATTTTAGACCAAGAAGTAGACATCGTATCGGTATCGCCTCATTTCGATGTCGCTTCCGATATCCTATATCATTGCCAACGACATCGGGCGCTATAACAAGATGGCGTAGGCAGCGCAGAGACACTGCCAATATAGTACCAGATAATTTACTAGCTCAGTAGATATTCAACCAATTGAATCCTAACTGCTGACCGGCAAGCAGCGGCCAAATGGCCCCATAAATCGCAAATTTTATACCGACACTCTATATTACAGTATAAATTTTACAGAAACTACATAGTATTCGTCATATCAATGCAAAATAAATTTAAAACTGAATTCAATTTTTAAAATAACCGCTAATAAAATTAATAATCGTGTATTGCCACAACGTGTTGCCATATGCCGATGCTCAATACCGGTTATAATAATGAAATATCGAACGCGACGGACAAAAACAATTTGTCGATTCCGGAATGTCGATAATTAAACCAGCAGGTATTTCAGCGCTCCGGCTCCATATATTTTGCTTCCATTTCTTTTTAATCCGCGCGGCGATGAATCCATTTCTTCCCCGTATAAATTACTCGCCGCCTAGATAACTCCGTGGATATCGTAGAAAAATCAACCACAACAAATCGGGTCTCTATAAAAAGCGGAGCGGAACAACCGCCCTCGGTATCGATAAAAATATAAATGGAACCGCGGAACGGCCAACGTGATATGTTGGGATTAAGCATCGAACATCAATAAGTAGCTTTCAAAATTCCGCGCACAGCGGTACACGAGAGACGCGGGAAAAAATTGAAAGGAGACTCAAATATGTCGCCTGAATATTAAAAAGCAAAATACTGAATAATGCAGTCGACGATTCGCGAATGATATAAGAGTGTAAGACGATTGGCGAAGCTATTTGCAAGCCGTTAGTGATGTTAAGACGTAACACAATTTTGCAACGAGGCGCGGCCCTCACCTACTTTAGGCGGTTTTTGGGGCGTTAAGAATATTTCGGCAGCGGTCGTATGTTTTCCTTTAGGTAGTTTGGGTTTCTTTGAAGTGATTGATTTATTTGGTTTAATGTTTATCGCTTAGATCGTAGGTAATAGACAACATCGTTAGGATCCGTTTTGTGACTGAAATATGTTGTTTTGTCTTAGGAAAGTGGTTATGATAATTGATATTTTCGCGTTTTGGTAATGACGATACCATATTATACATCAATATTATTCATATCGATATTTATATAAACATGCTATTTTTTTTAAACTACCCCTGAAAATTAACTTTAATGCAGGAGTTTTTTGTTGCTTCTACGATTATCGGAGACACGCGTCGACTGGCAACAAAAAAAAAATGTTGCAAACTTTGCCCGTTTAAGAGTAGATTCGACCAAACGAGAGTACATTTTATTCTTAAAAGAACCGCTATGACATATTTTCTATACAAAAGCTGTCAAAACGCCTTAATATTTTTCAGGTAACAATTATCTGACGTTGGCAGTAGTACTTAGGTACTACTAATGTATAACTCCAAAGGGAGGGTAAAAACATCACATAAAATAATTATTATGTACAATTTACAAAATGGATTCTTCTAAATATTGATTAACATGATCTGCCAAGATGTCCACTACTGAACAAAAGCCTCCACCTTACAAGGGGGTGGGTGCCATAACCTCTACGCTTTTTAGGCGGTTCGCGGATCGCAGAACGCTCACCGCTTACCAAGAGGACAATGCTGCCCGTCCTCCTGTGTTTTTGGTCGCAGTTATTACCTATAAATATTACTAGCAGTTTGCGCCGAACTGAGACCTCACGAACCCTACAGCTTCACAACCCCCGGAACGATTTAGCTCAAATTCAAAATGAAAAAATTGTATTGAAATTATTTACTTACCTACAAAATTTCATTAAGATCGGATTAACGGTTCTCAAGTTATCGTCGGACAAATATACATACATACATACAACTGATGAACGATTTGCTCCCAACTCTGGGACCGTCGCTTCGAAAGGTCAACTATGAAACTTCAGATTTTTTAAAGAATAAATAAATATGGACGATTTTTCACACACAGCGCCATCTAGCCCTAAACTAAGCAAGCTTGTACTATGGGAACCAGTTAGCAGATATAATGCATTTTTTTTGTATGTACATACATAGAATACATAGAAACACTCAGGCAAAGAACAAACATCCATGTTCATCACACAAATGTTTGTAATTAAGTATTGTAATTTACGACAAATTTTCCTATACGCATCTGCATCCTCTCTACGTGCAGCAAAGTCACGCTCGTTCCGTTCCAAAGACGCATTCAATAAAGCTTAAGTGTGAATATAAAACGGTATAATGGTCCCGGGTGGGTGTTTACTGCCGCCACTTACTTCCTCTAATGGACTGTGTGCACTTTATTGTTCAAAATTGCATTTAGTGTATGAAAATTCCAAGACCTTAGTTCTTGTGTTTTACTTTAAAGAATATGGATCCCCAACAGAAGTTACACATCACATTCACATTATGAAACATAGGCATCAAGCTGGGTGCACCCCCAATTACAGGAGACCACATCGTGCTCATGGAGGTTCGACTAGACTAAACTAAATCGATAATATTTTTTGCTGCCTGCAGAGTACAAAATAGTTTAAATTGGCTAATACTTTAGGTTAACATTGGAAGTGGAAACATTTACTTGTGAGTCTTAATTATACAATGAGAACATGTAACAATGTAAGAAGCGAATTAAAATGAAATATCAAAACAATTATATTTAAATTTGGTAAATATTAGTCAAACAACGAAATTTTTGTAAAAAAAGAGGGAATGTTACTTAATATAATGAGTGTTATAGGGTCGAGTAGATGAGCTGCCGCGTTTATGCACAAGATTGAGAGAATGCACGATGAAGTGTGGTTTGTATTTTTTGATTTGATTTTAGATACGTTTTTATTTTTACAACTACATTTCTTCGTTGTATTTTCGACAAATGTGCAAAAAATGTGTCACTTTAAGTACCTATAACAACGAAGACATTGCGAAATTTAAAAAAAACAACAAACATACAAGCATAGCTTTCCACGGTGTAGATAAATTATACAAAAAACATCGAAATCGGATAACATTTAGATATGGATTTGGATGGATATCAGTCTACGCTTTTTGTATAGAAAAGACAGCGGTATACTCTATTCTTAAAGTATGCACTTATCTTCAGCAGTACCATTAAAGAATACAAAAAAAAAAAACAAGCTATACGTACCAATCTTTACTCATGTCTCTCAACATCTACTTTGCCTTTAGTACGAACGCGGCTTTGTGACGTCACATAAAAAACGTGCCCCAATGCGCCCATCGGGCTGTTTGAATGTCGTCGTTACGGAGAAATGTGGGCCTTGGAATGCGGCGATAAGTCCTCCCGTAATGTGTTTGTATGCATTTGCTAGAACAAACTGTTCGGTAAGGTTAGTGCAGAGGTTATTAGATGCAATTGCGGAATCTTTTGTTTTCTAGAATTGAATTAAATCAATGAATTGAATTAAAATAGAATTGTGGTGGATAAGTAAAAAAGTGGAATGTTAGCGAGCTGAATTAATGTCGAATATTTTCACAGCTTGACATGTTGATAGAAAAATAGATGGATACAATGTAATAACAACGAAACTTTACATACCTACATATGAAAAATACTAGTGTAACGGCTTTATGGCTAAGAACGATCTCTTCCACGCGTGTTGATAAGCATGATATTGTTTTTATTTTTATCTCGAATAATGACCAATTTCATAATGATAGATTACAGAAGTAATTAAATGGAATTAAATATAGTGCATAGACTGACACAATTCTCGCAAACAAAGTTTGTGCTCACGAGGTCCCTGTTCGCAGATTAATACTAGTTAAAATTTACTTGCTATAACTATGAACGTCCGAATTGCCGAAAACAATTAAAATTATTTTTACGGCTCGTTTTAAATAAAGAATAAACAGTACAAGTACAGAGATAAACATAATTCATCACAGAGACAACTAACCCTTTTATCATTCACCCTCCAGCCGATCATTAGTCGGCATTTGGCTGTAAAAAGTTAATGATATGTGAAGATCCCGACTAATCCTCTGTTTGATCACAGAACAATTACATACAGTAGCCGAACTATCATGACTTATTAATTTAGATCGCTTGATTGGTTAGGCGGAGTTCAGAGTATGGATTTCAGGTTCCGAAGGACAGTAACAGTAACACAATAAATTAATATAACAAGTTTTTAATATAACAAGTTGTATTTATATTAGGACATACATATTATCAGATGGATTTAAAGTATTAAATGGATTTAAATACAGAAATCCATTTAATACTTTAAATGGATTTCTGTATTTATTAAATCCATCTGATTTAATAAATGGATTTCTGTTACACTCATGTTTCGTTAGAATTGTATTGAATGCATAGCGATGGATTGCATAACAGTCCAATGTTTTTGTTGTAAATTTTTTGATGACCCAAGTAAATTTATATTAGAAATATTATATAAGGCCAAAGAAAAAGTGGTTAAAATGTTGTTGTAAACCATGTTGTTGTTCTAAAACATTAAAATACGGACAGAGTCAATCACTTTTTGTTTCAGTCAACTAAGTATAGGTTCGCATTGAAGCATAGAGTTTTTTTTTCTTTTTTCACAGCTGTTCCGATCTATATGAGGTACTGTTTTACTGTGCTCAGTTTAATTGTCAGCTAAATGGACCGTGCGAGGGTCTGCGTGACTGAGATAGGACAAATTTTGATACGTTTTGGTCCAACGAGCTAGTGGGGTTCAATCTATTCGGTCCAATGTCAAATTGCGCGGGATAATAATTGTCTGGGTCCGTGGGAATCCTTTTTTAGGGATTACACTAGAGCAATTTATTTTATTTTTGCGATGATTAATTCGTTTGTAGACTTTTAGAACTTAAAAAAATAATGATGCGAGAGCTTGGATAAAATGATAAATTTACACGTTATGAAAAGGCAGCAATTTTTCATACAACTAAGTCAAAAACAGTAGCTCGCTTGATGGCACTGGTTACCTTTTATAGATTCCGCAGTCAGGACGATCAAAGAGCATCACGCTCGGTCAAAAATTTAATTGTTTCAATGATAGGGGGCGGTCAAGTGAAACCTCGAGGTATTCAATGGGAACACTTGCTTTCAGACGTCGCTACCCGCGCTTTTCCCAAACTTTGGTGTTTTTTTTCACGGAACTAATATCTCGTAATTCGTGCCAATAGGAAGTAATCTGTGGCTAATGGTTATGCTGATAGTAGAGCAACGCTTTTTAGTAGGCAAAATCATGCAGAAATTTGTTCTTTGAAATCATAATTATGCGTTAGAGCACTGTACGATCATAGTTATGAGTACCTTTCATGCTCTGTAATATGCCCTAAAACATTGCCTTTCAACCCGGAACATGGAGATATTTGTACAGTGTTGCTTGGGGCCAAAGCAGACGAGCGACTTTTAGCATCGATCGGCGATCTAGCTGCTTTTCGGAACGGTGATATCGCGTCCAAACGCTCCTATCCTACATATGAAAAGTCAGACGCGGCGATTGAGTCGCTTTTTGAAAGCTCGATGCAGCGACTAAACGCTATACTCCGCACACTTTTTGATGCCAATAGCAGCATCTTGTTGAGGATTCGGCATCTGCTGAACACGGTTCAGTGTTGCTAATACGCGTGATTTCGCATTAGAACGCACAAAGTTGCCAAAAAGCGATTCAGGAATGTAATAATCCCTAAAACGTGCGATTTTGACATAGTAATATAACGCAGATTATTAACGCAAAAAGTCGCTAAAACGCGATACATTAAACATGTAATCGCTGATGCTATCAGTAGATAGTCTGCTTTGGCAAAATCGGCCCGTGAAACAAATTGATAGGATTTAGTTCACGGCCCGATTTCGAACGGCCCTACTAAAATAAATAAGCATAATATGGAATGTACAAAATAGTTAATGTCTCTATTTGTTTGTTATATTCGGTAACTATTATTCTTGTTTAAGTCAGAGCAAGGTCACGAGATGTGTCTGAGTTACATAAAACCTAATATTTTCTGCGTCTTGGCAATATTTTATCAGAAATAAAGGCGTCTCTGTTTTTATAATAATGTATTGGCACGGGTAGTCTCGCTCCGCTGGCCCCGAAACGAATCTTGGCAGGATTTATATTGTTCAGCTTTTTAAAGAAGGTATAGTAATAACATAAATCTGAAATTTTATTTTTGCCTATTTATAATGGAAAAGCTTTTGGTATGCTGAAGCTATAGAGAAATGCGCTCGTAGTGCTCGTCAAAAATGGATGTAAAGTTTGTATTCAACGAAATGAGTTTAAGCCGATTTACTGGGTTATTCCGTTTATCCACCCTAAAACAGCCACCTAGGATGGATAATGGGAAACGCATATTCATGTATCAACCTCCGTCGGGTGGATAATCGGAATATTATTTTCATAGAAATATAATAGAAACTGGCCCAAGATACTTAGTAGACATTAGTATACCTATAAAAACACATAAATATTTCTTCTTTGAAATGCCAAAGCTGAAATAGTTATAATATTTTTTAATTTTATGAGTATATTTAATGTTGAACTGTACGTGGACTGGAAAATCGGAAGAACAATCAGAATTGAATTCCGACACTATCCACCCATTTTGTAGTGGATAGATGAACAATATGAACATGCTTTTCCGAGTACCCACCCTAGGGCTGTTTAAGGGTGGATAAACGGAATAACCAGATTTACTTTTTGAAATATACTATATAATATTATTGCCGAAAACTGACTACAAATTAAAGTTTTTTAGAGAGCATATATTTTTTTGAAATGTTTGAAGAAAAGCTTATACTCAGCAGTTGATACAACGTATTTGTTAAAAAATTATTTTGCAAGGAAAAATGCGCCGTGACGTACGTGACGTAGTAGGGTTTTAGTTTTTCAACCTATATCTTGTTGTTATAATACAACCGATGTTAATTATTGATAAGTCACCATAAATTTAAAAAAACCTCTTTCTTCTCCCTGTTGAAAAGATAATCGTATTTGATCGAAACTTAAGTCTGTGTAACTGACTTAATTTATTTTATTTTATTTTTGACCGAGCGAAGCGAAGGTCTCAGAGTTTACTGGAACAAAGCGGCTTTTGTATGTATCTTTTTATGTTTGTATGTATATTTGTCCGACGATAACTTGCGAACCGTTGATCTGATCCGATCCGATGAAATTTTGTAGGCAAGTAGTTCATTTCAATACAATTTTTAAGTTCGAATATGAGCTGAATCGGTCCAGGGGTTGTGAAGATATAGGCACCGCGAGGTTTCAGTTCGCCGCGAACTACTAGTATTTTATTTTATTTCAGATGAGTAGAGGGGGGAGACCTTTGTTGAGCAGTGGAAGTCTTCTTTCTGGCTGTTGATGATTCCCATAATTCATTTTAGTAAAATGTGTTAAAACTATGACTTAATTTTGTTATAAAATTACTTGTTTTCTCGAGAGAGGAAGTCGCCCGATAGTAAGCGAAGCACTGCGCTCGTCATCTCAAGATATTACAAATGTTAATATGTTATCCGGAAACATTGCTTATAAACATAACATTTTTGCACTCTACTGCTTGGCGGTTGAATAACTGGTAAAAGTATGGTTCTTCAAAAGTGTCATACCACTATAAAAATAATATAATGCAACGTCATAATAACGTTTCTCTAATTTCTGCTCATAAGTCAATTTCAACTGATCACAATCAATCGTCAAACACGGATTGGGAAGTTATTAACGATTGGACAGTAACCGATTGTTGACACGATCAACAACAAATTGAGTACCCTTCTGGTGGTCAACAACGGTAATGACTATTTATCGATGGCTGTGCATCGGCAGATATTAGCATATTATATAATAGTGTCATGTTAATTTTACTTTGGTCGAAGGTGTCATGAACCACTTCCTAAAATTAACATTACATCTGACAGGACTAAATGTGTCTACGAATCTTTTTATTTTAATGTATGAGAAATGAATATCAACAATTTCAAAGCTATCGTGTTGTTTAGTTTAGTTAAGACAATGGTGCAACAGAATCAACGTAAACTGGTACCTCACTGCCAATAGTAATTAATCATCAATCATCAAGTGTTGGGATTAGTACAAAATCCACAAAAAAAAACTGAGTAAACCTATTTAAATTTAAAGACATCATTAGAAAAAACCAGCAAATGATATCGTTTAATATAAAAATATATAATTACAATGCATTTAGATGCATGGGTTTTAGTAAAAAATATTTTAAGTTAATTATTTTTAACTGTTTTTAATTGAAATGATTTTTTGTTTTTTAATCCTTTAATTTTTAGTTTATTGATTAAATGTATGTTTTTGTTATTACTTAAATAATTTAATGATTAAACAAAAGCTTAAAATTTAAGCGCGAAACCAAAAAAATAGCAAAAAAAATTATAAGTTTATCACAAAAATTAAGGTCCAGTCTATAGAGATTTTATTCTGAAGTCGAAAGCATACTTAAAATCATCGATAAAGTTAAATTTACTTTTTCATGAAACTAAAAAATTAAACAATAATTGTTCAAAAACAATGTTTCTGATTTACAGGAGGTACTTGTTAAAAAAAATTAACTTAACTAACTTAAAGCTGTGCAGAGCATCTGTCACCAACTATTTGCTACCACAGGCCGAATATTCTAGTACTTTCTTCCTGAGTTACATAACAAGTATAAACGGCCTAAAAAAAAGCAGGTAATTTTTTCTACCTTAGTGACACTACTATTTTTCGTCGGCAATTTCGGCCAGGTCAAACTAAATTCCGAGCGTTGCGGCCATAATATATTTTCAGCTTCATGTAAGCTAGGAAACGGCTGCAGGCCGGTTTAATTATCCGCATTCCGGGTGGACAAATTGTTCCGGGCTGGGCCGGATATTAATTTCGATACATTGTCCCGACTCCCGCTCTCCCGCGGCTGGACGGTGATTATTTTCAACGGGACGCCGTAACTTGGGCGTTGTCAACGAAAAAGCAAGGTTTAATCATATTTGATCGGTTATGTATGAAGTAGTAGGTCTGCGAACAGTAGACATCGCGAGCACAAACTATTTTGCATAACTTCGTTTCTAAAAAAATAATTAATAATAATTATTAATTAATTAATATTAATATTTGTAATATTTGTCGAAGTCAAAGTCAATTGTAAATTGTGAAAATTGTATTTCCTCCAATTGGGAAAGTTTGCTTTCATCTGTCCGGATGTTGGGCCTCGCGTACAGGTCGTATTTTTTAGTAACTTAGTATACAGGTTCTACGATTTCATAGAAATTTTTAGTCATCGGCGATTTTTGGTTGGAGGAATATCGAATATGAGCAAAATCAGTCAGGATGTTGTAAAGATATAAGTCGGTCGGTTGTAACTCACTCGGCAATCAAGAAAATCTAAACAAGCAAGAAACAATCTAGATATATTACGTCGAAAATGTGAAGTACTGCGACTAAATAAATAAACAACTACTGACTGAGTAAATAAACACATTTTATAATACAATACAATAGAGTACAATATAGCTTTATTATACACCAAAAAGACAAACTTAAAAATTAATGAACAATAATATTAATGAACTTCGTTTCCCCAAAGATGAAAAACAAATAAATATATTACTTATTAAAATACGCTTTTGGCAACAAATATATTCACATTCTTATTCTAAAAGAGCACTTCAATTTTTGGGATCTGATAGAATGACACTTGAACCAATTAGTAACGAAGCCGTTTCATGTGCGACTATACCCACTTTCGTTAAGAAAATAATTTATTTTCTCTGCCTAAAATTATGATTGAGTTTCTCCCTACACGTCTACAACGATAAAAGCTAAGTTCTTAGCAACAAGGAACACAAAACACATAAACAAGTGAATATTATGGCGCTATTAGCGTCAAAGATACGGAGCGTAATCTGACAAATGCTCCTTGGGGATAAATACGCAGGTGGGTGTTAATTATGCATATTATTTTACAAGAGGTTTCCTTGGATCATGTAACACTATGAAGTAAGATATTTTATAAGATATTAAGTCATCTTTACTTACATTACTTCAAAATGTTTTGCATCCTGAAAACGGTGTCTTGTTGTTAATTTGAAGAACAAGTATTGTTATTAAATGAAAAAAAGCGACTACTAAATGTAGCTTATGACACTCTTGACATAAAGAAGAATCCAACAACATTTCACTCCTCAAAATTGGTCAAGACATTTTGGCAACAGGACGTAATATACACCCACTGATTTCTGTTTTATTAGTAAGTACGCTATTATAGACGTCGTTGCATACACCCAAAAAACATTACCCTCCTTCTTGGGTGGTCGAGTAAAAATCTGATAGAACTGGCATGTGTGAGTAGTAGTAGGACTGTTTTTTTTATGGTACTGTACCAACCGCGAAGGAGTAGTGTGCAAAAATTGCACACTACTGCTGTGCATGTATATATTTTCCTCTTTGAAGGGCAATGTTTCCAGTGAAATTACTGAGGATAATGAAATTTAACATCTAATATATTTCTTATGCTGACGGGCGCATTGCATTGCCGTGTATGGTTTTGAACGTTGACGTTCGAAATTCTGAGTGGCACTTAACTGTTACAGGAACACGTAACACTTACCATCAGGCAAGTGACTTGTCGTCACTCAGTTGCATAAAAAGCCTATATGGAAAAATATTTGGACCAGCGTAGCAGTAAGACTGTCGTAGCTCTGTAGCAGTGCTACAAGTAATGGATCCGTATTGCTTTTCTCGTAGCGTTCCTACGAAAAAATCCTTTGAAATTTAACCTACTTTGATAAAAATGTGATTTTTCTATTTAGTGCATCTCATCCAAAGAAAAGAGTAAGATATTTAAAAAAAAAAACGTTTCTGTGATCTCATTAGTTACGTAGAATAAAAATATTATTTTGAGATTATTATTTTTTTGTTCTGTGATTGCATGACATTTTCTCGATTAAAAAAATATAGCAATAGATATGAAAAGGACCTACATTTACTTAAAATGTTCGCTTGCGCTATTCGAATGTAGCTGTCTCTCTACCTATCCTAAACGGGTAAACGGAACAAGTTGAAATTTTGCATTGATATAGCTTAAAGGTCGGAGACGGACAAATGCTACTTTTTTGTAGGTCCACGCAAACGAAGTCGCGGGTAACAGCTAGTAATAAAATAAAAGAATAATCACATGAATATACACTAAGGTTATTATACTAATGCCCGTCTGCACTAAAGTCAATAAAGATAAACCTTACCTAAGCATCACTTAAACTAAGTCGGACTTAAGCATCAACTTCCTCTGCACCAACCAGTTTACTTTAAGTGACCCTACAAATGACCTTTGATAGAAATTAATGAAAGAATGATACATTGCTATGGTACCTATGACCATCTATGACAGACAGTTTTGTTTGACATTGACACTTGTTAAGCGCTTGCTTAGCATTATGACATGTAAAATCGGTGTCTTAAAGTTATGATGTCATAATGCATTTAGGCTATATCCTAAGTTCGGTGCGACGCATTTTTCACTGTTAGGAACGTCCTAGAGAGTTAAGTATGAACTTAAGAACTTTCAAAGTTTAATGCAGACGGGTATAATAGTCACAAGTCATTATTACACTAATAGTGAGGCAATAATAGTATATACGTTTAATTGCTAATAATTTTGATTGATTTCCTGGTTTAGATGTAATTAGCAACTATCTGTTTTTTTACTAGCGCGCTTTAAGTCCATTTCTTTTTATCTGCGCACGAAAGGTTAAAGCGCTAATTTTCTCTCGAAATTCCCTCTGAGGACAGTGTCTTATTCGATGCAAAGTAAGAATATACTTACAATAATTATTTGCTCTACAAATTTTGTTTGATTTAAAGAAAAAATTAATAAAAAAAACTTACAGATACAACCTTTCCCCTCAATGGCAAGAAAATACTATAACATTATCTATAAGACAATACTTTAAGTTGGCCTAATACCAAATTACGAAGCAGAAAAATCGAGATGGCTGTTGTGTTTTACTACAAAGGTTTCATGGGGAAATGCCATAATATTCTAAATCAAAGCACGTTTACTTGCTAGTGAGCCATATAGTTTTGCGAGAATTGAAACATCTTATGTGCAACCTCACAGCAACACTGGCCTCCGGCGGATCTGGACCGTTCGGGCCGGTACCGAGTTGCTCAATGTGTGTAATGGTACAAATATTACGAATAATAATCCCCGAGTGCCAAGGATTAATAGCAACAATAAAGCCTATACATTCCAAAACAGCCTATTTCAGCTCAGACACACACCTCCTTAACTCTGAAATAGCATTACGAAATGTAGAGTCGATGATTTTTACCAAGTTCACATGACACGCTGAAATTTGACCTGAAAATTGCTGCAATATTGGACAAATGCTAAAAATTAACAGTAAAAGATACCTAAGCTACCAGAAAACAGTTGTAAAAAAATTAAAAAAAAATGTTTTAGTACTGAAATGACCCGACGAAAAAAAAGGTAAATTTTTGAATTTTCGCATTTATAAATCGTTGGAAAAGTACAACTCCGACGGCTAAATGTCATATTCTCTGTAGATACAACTAAAGCTTGTTTATATAGCTATAAAATGAACACAAACTCAACGCGGCTAAAATGGTTTAACAGGGGAAAATCGACGGCTGGACTATATTATGGCGTGCGTGGTTGTTGAATAAGTGGCAGAACGCCATATTATGGCGGCGGTCGTACATCAAACGCCATTTATTCAAAAACAGGATAATGGCGATTGCCACTCAACTGGATTTTTCCTAGAATATACGCTAACAGCATACTAATTCGTTAATTTCTGATTCTCATTGGTTTTATTACTATATTTTCCTTGACCAAGCCGTAATTGGATACTGATAAGCAATAACATGTCACAAAAAAAAAAAAAAAAAATTGTTAATTATACAGAACGCTTCTTTGGCTGACAAAGAAGCGTTCTGTATCAATAAAAAAAAAAAAAAAACGTGGCTTGACATGTTATTGCTTATCAGTATCCAATTTTGCTTCAACATACGAGCCAACTTTCCACGGCGTGACGTCCAAACATAAAAAAATAAAAAAATTGAGAGAATTACAATAAATTGTTTACTGCCTTAAAACCTATATAAGGTTTAACTAGACAATTATTTCTCAATAATTAAAAAACAGTATGAATAGTTATTAAAGCTGTAAACATAGTTATTAAATAACGTACTATAACTATAATAAAGTACCATAAAATTAGTAATGATATAATAACACACAAGGTCTAATTTGTTAAGCGCTACGGGGCGAGCACACAAAAAAACAGCTGTTGTGGGCGATTATTAAGTGTCGCTATTAAGTATTCTATCAAACCATTATACCTATTGACTGCCTCGGTGGCACAGTTGGTAGTGAACCTACCTTCTGTGTTTGGGGGCGTGGGTTCGATTCCCAACTAGGACAAACATTTATGTGATAAATATTTGTGTTTGTTCTATGTCTGGGTGTTAATATTTATATAAGTATGTATTTAAAAATATCTATGTACGTATATCAGTCTCTGGCAGCCATATTACAAGCTTTGCTTAGTTTGGGGTCAGATGACCGTGTGTGCAAAAAAAAAAATATATATATTATCGTTTACAGATTATTTACAATGTCTCACTTTACGGATCCAATTTCCTGTATACACGGGCCGGTTGTAAATATAACAGACAAAGCTTCGAGGCTGTTCGATACATTATGCAAGCCACGCTCCGCTGCGTTGGCCAATGAGCTCTGTAAATATGGAGCGATGATTCCTGAGAGATTTTTGTTTATCTTGTTCCTGTTCTTCAGTAGAATCTTTAGAATAGAATTAACACCGAGTATGTCCTAAATGCAACGGGCAGGCCACATCACTCGAGGAACCGATAACCGGTGAAGAAAGGTTCTTGAGTGCGGAAGACGCAGCGTAGGTAGGCCTCCAACTAGGTGGACCGACGACATTGTGAAAGTCGCGGTAAACCGGTGGATGCAAGTGGCCCGTTGTCGGTCGGTGTGGCGCTCTAAGGGAGGCCTGTGTTCAGCAGTGGACGTTTTATGGCTGATGATGTCCTAAAATTGCCGGGTAACTGGTGGATGCAAGTTGCAAATTGTCGTTCAGTGTGGCGCTCTAAGAGGGAGGCCTTTGTTCAGCAGAGGACGTCTTTGGGCTGATGATGATGATGAGAATTAGAGTCGTTATCTACCTCTTCCATATAAATGCTGTCTAGGTTGCCTGGAAGAGATCGCTTTAAGCGATAATGCCTGCTGTTACACTAGTATTAAGTCGTTACTATAACCTATGTAAATCTTTTCATTTTTGGAACCACCGAAGGACGGGCAGCGACGTCCTCTTGTGAGCGTAGAAACATGTTCTGTAGTATCATGTTATTGTTTTCCGTGAAGAAACATTGTTTTGATATTCCAATGTTTATGTTAGAAAACCGTGTTTGGCTGTGTTACATCCATGTTACATACCTCATTTACAATGTATCGTACAGGACATTACAGTGTTATTATTAATAGAAAATACATAGAGACAGGCAAAAATTTGCCTATGTCATTTCAGCCTAACTGATATTAAAAGACACCAACGCCTCGCAATCTAAAATCGGTCAAGCCATTTCGACGGTAGGAGGTCACATAGGAACAGGCAAACAATTACACGAAAAATATAATCCTAGTTCTGGCCCGTCGAGTAAAAAGAGATGAAGTTGTGAATCAACGCGTATAAAAAACTTTTTTTTAAATATCTAAATATCTTTCAACTTTTTGTCGTGTATCAGCTAAGATAGGTATTTATTGTCCTCCTGGATAATATCTAACAAAACTTGAAAATATATATGTATACTTGACACAGGCAAATGCATAAGACGTGCGACGCCAAATTCTCTTAGGAGGAAAGAGAAAAAAAAACACAGATATTAAAAAAGTTGTTTAATAAACTCGCAAAATAATATTAGTAAACTTAGATCGCACTGATCTAATTCATTTATCTGTCACAGATAATCGTTTCCGTTATCCGTTATCACGAACACGGTTTCAGCGCCATTGGTTTCCAAAAAATCAGGGTGATATCTTAACTGCGTCACACTAGGGGTGTTCCCCCAATACGTGCAGAAAAAAACTGCAATCATAGCTTCTTACGGCAAAAAATAATACGAACATCTTGGAGAGGCTCGCTCGCATCGCAGCGCTATAACAACGCTCAGAACACGCCCATGCACTTCTTATCGCGACAGACGAAAAGCACTTTTTAATTTTTTCCTTTTGTTCTCTGCTACTTGTTTTTTGCCAGCGTGCGCGTCTCTAAGGGCGTATAGTGGAGAAGTCATGTGATTTAGAGATGACAAAAATGTTATTCGTTACGCGGTGTGCGAACGCTCAACGCTACTTGCGGTTCCGTGACATATTTTCTTTAGTGTCGAGGATGACAAATGTGTAGATAAATCACGGAGAAAGCGTTTTCTTTGAAAAGTTTTATTTCTGTTTTTGTACTTACGTCATTTATTTCATCTCAGGCTTCAGGCTTCTGGCTCATTTATTTCGGCAATGTTTGTGGCAATCTAAGCCAGTGTGTACAGCGCTTAACCTGGCTTATAGGAAAGTTATGTAACTAGGCTTAGAACTGAGAGTATTTGTACTTGAATTTACTTACGCATTTATATTATCTAGTTTGTTGTTTTGTTTGCGAGTACGTTGAAGGTCTTTTAACTTTGTACCGTTTCTGGGAATATGGGACTACGATCTGAAGTAGTTTGAAACAGCCTTGTGAATACAACTTTTAGCAGTGTAGGAGCATAATTTTGTTTCATAAACAGTTACAGATAAACAAATACAATTTTAACGGTTACAATAAGAAGCGTGGTAAGCGTGGCTATGGACCCAGAATTTTGGGAAAAAAATCCACTAGTGGTGGTTTTTAACGGACTTCCAAAAAAGGAGGAAGTTTTCAAATTGAGTGTTTTTTTTTAAATTATTGTAAATGTTGCGAAAACGATTTCAATAATCAATCTCTGTTACTTTATATGATTAAAAATATTAAATAAGCGAGCGAGAAAAAATATAAATCTGGAAAAAAATACGATAAATTATTTGTATATTTTACCTGTGAAAAGGTTGAGCTTGCATTGTTTACGATCACACAAGTAAATTTTAGGTACAGACCCACTCAAGCTAAAAACCTAAAGCCTATCGGCTGTCAGAAGGTGTCACCCCGTGAAGGCGTTCAAATGAAGCGTGATAAAGCCTTCTACAGCAGCTACTAGGTCGCGAAACTCGTCCTGAGTGACATGCTACATTTTGCTGTCGGTTATTTTGTAACAAGTTATCACGACTAAACGGCTGAACGGATCTTTATAAAATTTGATAAGGAGTTAACTGTATATGACAAGGGATTACTTAGGATACTTTTTTATGTCCACGCGAACGAAGTCGCGGGTAACAACATCAGTATTAGTATAATACAATCATAACTATGACATACATAATATACATGATTAGAGAGGACAAGTAATATCCTTACTTATATTATAAATGTGAAAGTGTGTTTGCTTGTTTGTTTGAACGAATCGATCTGAATTTTTGCATGTATTTAGTTCAGGCCAGAGAGTGACATAGGCTACTTTCTATCCCGGGCAAATGTACGGTTCCTAAGGGATTTTTCACGCGGTGGAAACCGTGGGGCGCAGCTACTTTTTTAAAAGTCTTTGAATATCCACATCAAGTTTTTAGTACAATGCCTTACAAGTGAATGCCAGGTTAAGGTTAAATGTTATCAGAAATCTAAATGTAGACGAACGATAAAAGTGGGGTGTCAAAATGATAATTTCCGGCGGCGCCGCCTCTAAGTGCTTTACAGTCTGAATTTCGGTCTTTCACCTTTCGATAACAATGCATTAGCAGTCTAAGTTACCACTCTATCTAGATTTATTTGGGATAGGCTAATAATGAGATTCAAAATATCCACATAATATTTGTTTCACGCAGTTTTATTCATAATCCTAGTGGAACTGTACATATTTACTTATAAGCTATCTGTCCCGCTTAGTTCTTTCGAAGTTGAGTGGAAATAACAAATTTACGCACACTTAATCAAATTATTGGATTTGTAAAATGACAGTGACTCATCGTCATCATCAGCCAGAACACGTCCACTGCTGAGCACTGCCTCCTCCTGAAAGCGCCACACCGACCGACAACGTACCACTTGCATCCACCTTTTTTTCAAGTTTGTGTATAGAAAGATTCATTGATGCAGTGAGATGTGATATTGAATGAATTGATATGAAAAATGATTATGAAAAGTGAATTGAACGCGTGCCGTGTGTCAGATAGAATAACTGGTGCTACCAATATTACTACCAGTAGCATCACGGGTAAAAAAACTTCCTGTAATATGTATATAGAATAATTAGATATATTTTATGTTAATATTAAATATTACTTCCAATTTTTATCGTAATTACTAGGCCTCAGTTTAAATTCTTATTTTATTTAAAATCTTATCTTTAAATACCTTCACAAAAGAACGACATTTATATGACCGAAGAAAAAACTCATTTCGCATAACTAAACTTTTTCAATCGGACATACAATAACTTTTTAAATTTCACACCAAAACTGGCAAGCACGTCATAAATTGCCAAACAAGTGCCATTTATTAATTATTTATACGTCACATGTGGCTGACATGACGCAAGTTGTGAGTATTTAAGAATTTTATTGCAGTCACGATTAATTAAACCATGTTCAAAAACTCATATCAGAGTGGCCTGTTGTCAGTTTTTTACAGCTGTGGCTCCCATCCCTTAGCGTTATGGGAGATGGAGGTTAATAACGGACACATCAAAAGACTAACGGACAACGAAGTGAACTCACTAGTCCTGGAAATTGTAAGCACGAACGTCGCCACTACGTACATAACATGTCCCCCAAACAACCAATATCTGGGCATAAAATTGCCGTTCCTAGTTATGATTGTTAAAAACCTAAAGAGGTACTTTTCATTCGAGATCACCATACTTGACGATAAGAATATGAGAAGAAGGTTTCGTATTTCAAACTTTCAATCGACGACAAAGATTAAGCCCTTTTGTACAACTATGCCTATCGGCTTATCGGGAGGTTGGAACCAAATACAATTCAATCTTTCTGATTTCACGAGAAGGGCGTACGGCACGCAGTTTATTGAGACGTTGCGAGTGCAAGTGCACGCGAACGTTCGCTTACGAAGGATATATTTTGCTGAGCGACTTTACACCGAAGAGGAATTGCCACAAGATTACAAACTCTATTTGCCGTTAGAGAAAAAAGGCAAGAAAAAGAAGGGGGAACCTGCTCCAGCAGTACCACCGCCCGCTGAAGGTGCTCCTGGGGTACCATCCAGTGAAGCACCTCCAGAAGAACAACCACCAGCAGAAGGAATACAGATTACAGTACCAGAATCTAGAAAGAGTACAGTGGATGCTCGCAAGAGCCAAGTATCAGAACCTAGAAAGAGTACAGCTAGAAAGAGCACTGCAGCAGATTCTAAAAAGAGCAGCACAGCTGTTCCAACGCCAGAAAGAGAAGGTGAAGGAGAAGAAGAGGTTGCAGCAGAAGGAGGTGAAACTCCGTCAGAGGCTCCACCTGAGACTCCTGAAGGCGAAGCGCCAGCTGAAGCAGAAGCACCACCGGAAGGAGAGACGCCAGCAGAAGGAGAAGCGTCACCATTTGCTGAAGCTCCAGCAGAAGGCGAAGCACCGGCAGAAGGAGAAGTGCCACCAGAAGAAGAAGCACCACCACCAGCCGAAGAAGCACCCGCTGCAGAAGCTCCAGCTGAATAAACACTTGGTTTCATAACCATTTTACATTTGCTATGTTAAAGTTATTATGTAATGGAATGATGTATTGTTTTGTAATGGAAACGCATATTATATTAGTTCTTAGTTCTTGTTACATTATATCATTTCAGAAATTTTTATCAATTGGTGTTATTTTGACCCTGTATAAAGAGATCTAATTACAAAACAGGCTGAATCAGAAAAAGTAAAAACACTTTATCTACCATATACCATATATATTATATATACCATATAATGTTCTTTACATCGCGTGCGCTACGAAAACTATTGATGATGAAATAGGAAATGAAATATACTATATATATAAATATATATAGAATAATCTATACCAATATAATAAAGAGGAAAGATTTGATTGTTTGATTGTTTGTTTGCATTGAATAGGCTCCGAAACTACTGAACCGATTTGAAAAATTCATTCTCTGTTGGGTAGCTTTTTAGCTTTCTTTATAATTTTCTTTTTTTTTTGTAACTTGACGCAAATAGAAGGGTTTTCGTGTGTGTATTATAATTTTTATTTTTTTGTTAAATACCCGTGCAAAGCCGGGGCGGGCTGCTAGTGTGCTATAACCACAGAAGAGAAAACATTTTTATTCTATAACTATCGAAAAGAAAAACAATTTTCATAATTATTATTTTTCATTTTCAACATTTAATCGAAGGCTGGAACCTGCCTGAAAGCTGTCAATGATCGGCTTTAACCGCTTACCTCTACCTCCTGGTAATGGATATATTGTCATCAAACATACATCCTAAGGGGATAAGGAATGGAAGGTCATGGAAGAAAATGACCTATTCCTATGGAATGCCTGATTTTTGTCGTGATTTCTCGGTCCCATTATAAAAGTTGTTCGTAATGTTGAGCTCAGAAACCCCCTTTCGGCTTAGCAGAATCTTTCATACTAACCCTTTATGAATCGGCGACGTATACCAATATATCGATTCACGACTGGTTTCATCCATTCAATATGCAAAAGCGGATCATAAAATGGTGCGTCGTTGCCACGGCCTTTAATAGTTTATGCGCTGGTCTATGGCGCGAGATTCCGCCCATTATTCAGGGTGTGCTCCTGTCAAACGGACGGGCACATCCGGGAATTTATAGCTAGTAGGTTACACTCAGTTTGTATTCGTTGCATTTTGAGATCTATACAATTCTTGCATTTATTAACAACTACCCGAAGCCCGCGACTTCGGACGTGATGCAGTTGGTCTCGCAGGCTCGAGAACGTAACTCGGCTTTCGACCTCGCTAACTTTTAGCATTTTTTTTGTTCATTCTATAAAAACCAAATACGTTATTACGAACATTTTAAAACAAAAAATAACAATTTTATTGTAAATGCAAAAGTTTTAAATCAAATATTACTTAACTTTAACTTTAACTTGATATTATAACTGTCAGTCTGTCAGTTTCTATCCGATTCTTGCTTAATTTTTCAAGATAAAAAAACCCTTGAGAGCGTTTTTTTAATGACTATATGCGCTAGCGTTTGATCATATCTCACGTCATCGAAATCGACAATGTGGTCTAAGATGGAGTACGCCTGCCCATGAGATGCTTATTTACTCTCGTCTTTGTACTTACAAACACCGAGGCATTTTAATCGTTAGCAGTTCGATTTAAAAAAAAAAAAACCTTTAGAAACGTTGCTTCTGGAAAGTTGTTGCGGTCATCTACGCCTTTTTTTGTAGCATATTTCTAGCGATGCAAACACTAAGCAATCGAACGTTGACCGGCTTTTTATCGCGTTGCATACGCGCGTTTGCATCGATTTTATATTAGTTAAAAAAAACATTTCTACGAGTACCTTTCCAGTTGTTATTGTAATGAGAATTCCGTAACTGTACCTGAAATAGAAGACATATCCATTATTATTACACACGATATTGATAACAGTCGATGGTTAAATTGAACAAAAAAATAACATCATCATGAGCCAGAAGAAGTCCACTCTGGACTCGATTAGAACGCCACACAGATCGAAAATCTGCCATTTGCATCCACCGGTTGCCCGCGACATTTACAATAATTATCGTCGGAACAACTAGTGGGAGAACTACTTATGCTATCTTCCGGTTCATGATTGCCACTCAAGAACCTTTCTTCCCCATTACTTACAAAAAAACAACAAATACTGAGGACCTTCAAAAATTATGGCAGAGTACTGAATAGTCATATAATTCTTCAGTATAACATAAAGCTTGGGACAAACTTAGGCGCCACGGAACGTGGCACGCGATTCTCTCGCGCCGATGGCATCATATGACTTGTATGGACGTGTTCAAATTGGCGCGGGAGTTGCAGTTGTTTGGGGCTAGGCGAGAGAGCGAATCGCTCGCCTGTGTCAGTTTGACCGAAGCTTAATAATTTCTACCAAACAAAGTATAAAGGCTAAGCAATAAACATTCTTAGAATCAAATCAAAACAAGCGTAGATCTTAAGCACTTAAGTGTTTCTATGTATTCTATGTATGTATTTACAAAAAAAAAAAGTATTTATGTATTCTATCAGTTTCTCTTTCCTCCTGAGAGGATTTTGGCGTAGCACGTCTTATGCATTTGCCAGTGTCAAGTATACTTATATATTTTCAAGTTTTGTTAAATAATATCAAACAAGTCATTAGTCACAGTCAAAGTCGAGCAAAGCAAGTCACGGTCAAGTCTAAGTCATGCCCCAGTAAAGCGGTGAAAACTTTACTAGAACCTTCTATGGAATTTGGAAACAACACGAAAATTCACGTTTCACGACATTATACCATTCACCAACACTCATGCATGTTCACGAACACTTAACGGGTAAAAATTCACACATTAACACTTGAAATAACACAAGTAATGGCAAATAATAAAATGACGCGACATGATTTCTTCACGTTCCCGCCAAAAACTCTATTCTATCAGTTTTCTGGTTCCCATAGTACAAGCTTGCTTAGTTTGGGGCTAGATGGCGCTGTGTGTGGAAAACGTCCACCAACATGCCTCTTTCTGAATCCTACTTTTATTTATTACACATTCATCTTTAAATATGTAAACAAACAGATCACTGACCCTCTCTCGGCTTACGAAGTATTCAATATAATGTTTTTTTTTCGTAACAACTAAAGAAACTATGATAAAAGGAAACTCGTGAAAGAGCCCTTTAATCATCGACGTAGAATAAGGAAATTGAAATCGAGAGGGTTTTTGACCTTTATCTCGAGTTGTTTGGAGTTATCTATAAATATATACAGTATTTCTAGGAAATGTTCCGCTTCTAATAAATTGTATATTTCATTTTTACTAAAATAATCTAAACTTAAATGTACAAACTAAAACTATAAACTAAACTAAACTAAATAAGTACTTAAATAAATTAAATCTAAAATATCTACAAATAAAAAACGGCATTTAGGTCGCTGTCTGCGGGTAAGGTGCCCAAAAAGCTGGCGACATTACCCCGTTGAATACTAAAGCATAGATCGATGTTTTACTTATAGGCACGTGCTGATAAAGGTGACAACACACAACGGAAAGTTTTAAGAATCCAGTATCTTTGGATTTTAACAGTAGGCACCAACTAAATAATTGTATCGTTAAAGAAAATTTATTGATCGGTATCATTTGTTTCGTGGTTTTTTTGGTCGGAGTGGTCGGACTGATCTACCTTCTTAGAACAGCAAAGGTGTAGAAGTAAATATCTTTTCGAACAGGTACAATTTGGGGTTGTTCTTGAAAAGATAATATACTTTCTAGGCAAGCGAGCTACATCTTCGGCCACATCGTCGCTTTCCATCAAATAATATTTTGGTCAAACGCATGCAAGTTCGTTGTACAAAAAAAAACTAGAAGGACAGAGTTAAACGTTACGGCATGGATATGGAGGAGCTGGGTCTTCTGATACAGGTATTTTTTACATAATAGAAGATCCCAACCTTTAGTTAAGAAAGTTTTTGGATACGGAGAAAAAAAAAAATAAAAAAACGTAGACTGTAGCTACTTACGTAGTTATATCTATTCACTTATCTACGCTATCGGTACTCAAACAGCGTCCTTTTACTTGTGGTACTAGTTTATAAGGTTGTCCTGTTTATGATTTTTGTTTGGCTTTTGTACATATACTAATCAAACGTGTGAGCGAAGTGAACGAAAGTCTCTGCTTTAACTGGCGAAAGAACAATGTCGAATTATATGTATTTAATCTAGGAGCGTTTTGAAATATCATTTCTACAGAACGTAAATAAATATTTTCTTACGTTTTCACAACATATCATGTAACCTAGTAAAAGTCAATTAAAAAATAATTAAATTGAAACTTTCCATACATAATTGTTTTACCAGTTTTTTAAATATAATTTTTAAGTGTTACCATTTTATAAAAAAAAAAACTTTATGCTTATATTTATGCTTATAATATATGGTATTGGACTTTTGGCGGAAGCGCGATAAAGACAAGTTGGATCAGTGTAATGTTTTTCATAACTAGTGATTTTTCGTGCTTCAAACGTGGTTCTGAACAAGAGTTTTTAATATAACCAAAACCAGGCAAGAGGTTGTCAAGATAAGGCTGTGAGTTTTCAGTTCGCGGAATTGAGTACCAAATGTTTCTGCCAAATATTATTAAAGCCGGCCAGTAAATGACACCGCAGTAAACTTCCCCCTTTTTTGGGGGAAATACCCCTCCAATAAAAAATCGCCATCTACTATATCTACTATATCTATATAAGTATGTATTTAAAAATATCTATGTACGTATATCAGTCTCTGGCAGCCATATTACAAGCTTTGCTTAGTTTGGGGTCAGGTGACCGTGTGTGCAATAATGTCCCACATATTTATTTATTTATTTATTTACTAACACGTACTAGCTACCACTTTTTACTAATACTTTTATTTATTTTTTTCTTAACAGTCTGTTATTCCACACATTTAAGTAAAGAAAACTCAAAAATGTAGATTAAGGTTATCACACTAATCATTGTTTGCAAATCTAATAACTCACTCTGTTAAGATGAAAATACAGCGCTTGTAGAGTAAGTACAAGCGCTGTATTTTAGTACACATCATCATCAGCCAGAAGATTTTGACTGCTGAACATAGGCCTCCCTCTTAAAGCACCACACCGACCGACAACGTGCCGCTTGTATCCACCCATTGCCTGCGACTTTCCTGCTGTGGGAGTGGGAGGCCTGCTTAGCATCTTCCAGTTAATTGATACAAAAGCATAATCGATATAAGAGGGATCAGTTTATGCATATTCGATAAATATACCACATTTGCTTTCCATAAATGCTGTAATAAATCTGCATGGCACAGCAACCGATAAATTACGTGACCATACTATGGTACAAGCGGCAGACGCTGGCAGAATATGCATGATAACATTTGATGAATATTATTTTTATTGCTTCGTAATAAATCTGTAGTACTTGTAGGGTAGCGGCTAAATCAGCGGGGTGCAACATGCTCGTACTTATTCATCGTAGTCCTTTTTATCACACTAATATTATAAATGCGATAGTTTGTATGTATATATGTTTGTTCTCGTTCAACTTATAGCTTATACCCTTGATTAACATATATGTTACTTTTCATCCCGGAAAAATATTCAGTTTCTGTAGAATAGCGGGTGTAACCGCGAGGCGCAGTTAGTACTGTTATAAAACAGTGTTTTAAAACAGAGCTGGCATAATGGCATGGCGGCTAAAGCCCCCGAAAATAAACATTAGATAACATAACATTTATTTCTCCAAAAATGTATGTTTTTCAATTAAAAAGTTCTTATCTAAACACCTTTTACTAAATAAATCTTGAATTCTCGCCTACAAAATTAGTACGGGTACAAACGGCGATGGCAACTTGTTTAGTGTTTACTCTTTTCCCTGATCGCTCTGCTTATGCCTTAAGCCACACCCTAACCAAACTCAAACTAAGCGAGCGTCGGTTGGGACGGCTTCGTTATATGAAAGCTTTAATTTACGGCCGCATTGTTAAGCGAAAGAAATGGATTGTAAATAATGAAAATAACAAGGCACTTGAAAAAAATCACATTGCATACAAAAATCATGTAAATGCGAAGTTTATCGTCATCAATCAGGAGTACATTGCTAAACGAAGGAAATCCTTTTGATAGGTTATAATTTCCACGCTTGGCACGCGGCTTGGGAATCGTCCTCCGGTGGTTCCATGGTACCAGGCTTCGACCAAAATAAAATGAATGGACTGGCCCTAATCACACAACTTCCTTAAAAATAACAAGTCAAAACAATCGAACTTAGGGTTCAATACGTAATAAAAAGTATGTGTAGTAAATTTGTCACTAATAAGAGATAGAGAATATAATATAAGGCATATTTTTGTGGATATCTGGATCGCATGTATTGCCGAATGTACGCCTCGCACTTTTTACAGTCTGGGAGCAACTGAAGCAAGGTGAGCGCCGGCGCTCACTTCAATAATTCTCCATTCATTTTACTTTCATTTTTTTTTTCTTTCCTCCTAAGAGGATTTTGGCGTCGCACGTCTTATGCATTTGCCAGTGTCAAGTATACTTATATATTTTCAAGTTTTGTTAAATATTATCAAACAAGTCAAAGGCAAGCAAAGCAAGTCACGGTCAAGTCTAAGTCAAGGTCAAGTCTAAGTCAAGCCCCAGTAAAGTGGTGAAAACTTTACCAGAGCCTTCTATGGAGTTTTGGAAACAACACGAAAATTCACGTTTCCCGACATTATACCGTTCACCAACACTCGTGCATGTACGCGAACACTTAACTGGTAGAAATTCACCGTTTTTACACGTTAACACTCGAAATAACGAAGTTTTGGATAATAATAAAATGACGCGACATTAATTCTTCACGTTCCCGCCAAAACTCGTCTTCATTTTACTTTGCATGGTCGAAGGTACCAGGGGCGCTAATCTCGACTTTTCGCTACAGCACTTTGCGACCGAATTCGGTCGCTATGACTCAAAAATTCAACTTTGAACACGAATTGCTAACGAAAAAACGCAAACATAGCGTTGAATTTTGCGTCACAGGGACCGACTTCGGTCGCTATGACGCAAAACTTCGACAACGAACACGAATTGTTATGAAAAAACGCAAACATAGCGTTGAATTTTGGGTCATAGCAATCGAATTCGGTCGCAAAGTGCATAGCGAAAAGTCGAGACTAGGGGCCCAGGTATATTATTATTATTGAATTGACCTCCATTTATTTTTCACAGCTTTAGTTCACCGCAACAAAACAAAACAATTTCGTCATCCGCGTGCTCTCGCCCATTCGACTAGGGGCGACTAATTTTTGAAGTCGTAAAATTTACTACAAAGGGAACATAATCTGCCGAAGTACGGTCCGAGGGCGACGTGATGCGCCTTCCGAACAGACGTACCGTCGGAAACGGAAACGCAAGGAGAAATGTTTCCGCTGTTCTTTCGATTTGGAACAAATCGAACAAGTCTTATTACTATTAAGGTTTATCGTTTCACTCATCGCGCGAAATTCAAATTTTCTTGTTTTTTGTCAATTATAGCTTAATTACTCCTCGTGGATTCATTGAAACCAATTTTGCGCCAATAAATAAGTTGTTTTAAGAAATTACGGATAAAATGATTACCTAGATAACATTGGCTTAGCTACAAATTTCAATAAGCTGATTTTCATATTGGTTTTTGGTTTAGTGGGAAATGTACTTATACTAGCTTTCAACTTGAATTTTTGGTTGATGTAATTTCTTGAAACAATCTATTTATTATCGCAAAATTAGTTTTCATGAACCTACGATGAGTAATTAAGCTGTAATTGACATAAAACGCAAGAAAATTTGAATTTCGCGCGCTGAGCGAAACGTTGCACCTTAAAAGATGCGAAAAACCAGACAGCAAAATATAGTAAAGTAAAGTAAACATTGGTAGGCCCAAACTAAGCAAGCTTGTACTATGGGAACTAGATAACTGATAGAATACATAAATACTTTTTTTTTGTAAATATGAACATAGAATACATAGAAACACCGAGACAAAGAACTAACATCCATGTTCATCACACAAATGTTTGCCCTCGGTGGGAATCGAACGTATAGCTCAGAAAGCGGAAATCCTCCCACTAAGCCACATGGCTAGTCATAGGCATAGTCATTGATATTTGGGACATAAAGTGGAGTCCAACGATACCTCGTCAAATCGGTTTTTTAATCTAGATTCCGCACACAGCATGTTCGGAGCTCACTACGCATCGGTCAAATTACACCAAAAAAAATATTCTCATTGGTTCATCACCAGACGCGAGTAAGCGTAACCTTGAGGACGGTTGATCGCAGTCCCCGCAATAGTTATTTTTTTGATAATCACTTACTCGTACCAGGATATTAACTAAAACAGCGACTAGAACCACTTCAGGATGGGCAGCAGCGCCCTCTTAGTAAACGGTTAGCGTTTCGAGATTTCCAAGCCGCCTGCCAAGCGTGGGGATTATAGCAACCCTGCTAAGGGGGAGGCCAATGTTCAGCAGTGGATGTCTTCTGGCTGAAGATGATGCGTCTAGTACTTGCGCATGTATACAATAGGCTTAAAAGTAACTTTGCTCAAATTTGATCGGATTACCATGGATTATTTTAATTCTGAGATTTATTTGCAATCTGTACCTCACACTTACACAAATTAAAGGAGCTGGGCACTTGTGGATGCAGATTCAATTCACGGTGCGCTCAGTGTAGCACGAATCTTGTACTTGCAGGAAATAACAATAAAAACTATAATAACGAAGACTATTCTTGTAAGTTTCTTTGCGCGATAAAATCCGGAACGAGGATAGTCGCCGAAGAACCAAAGTCACCGACGTAGCTTTCAGGGTTTGCAAGCTGAAGCATAAAATATGAGTGTGCATAATCTCATATACCCACACATATATGCGAATAACGCTATTTTCAAACTATAGACGTACGTCTATAGTATGAACGCGTATTATATATACGCGTATATTACTTATGAACATTACAAAAAAAACACTACAATCATGCTTAGTTTAATCTTATAATTAAAGATTGTATACTAGGAAATTTTTAAAATTTCTTTATATTGACAACATTTAACTGTCACTATGCTACTTACTTACCTATTAAATTGAGGTTTTTTTTTTATTAAATATATCCGGGCATGCACCCCCCAAACATTCTTTATATTTATCTAATAGGAACAATTTTTTCATTAATTTTTTGGCTATTTTCTGTAGATTCAAGCTTCAAGATATTTATTGCAGAACTAGCTCCTGCCCGCGGCTTCGCCCGTGGTTAATAATAATACTTATCACACAGAAACTATATACTTTACCAGGATAAAAATAGCTTATGTGTTAATCTATGCCATAAGCTACCTCGACACTAAATTTTCATCAAAACATGCACAGTTACAAAGCTAAGGAGAAAACAAAAAAAAAACATACTATTACCAACATTTTAAAAATATTTTTTTAAGCTAACGGGAGCTGATTTTGTGAAAAACTGTGATACCCGTACCTTTTTATTTTTCTTTTAGAGTATCTATACCAAGTTTGGTATCAATCGAACCAGAGAATAAAAAGTTTCATACAAACTTTAACACCCCATTTCACCCCTTTAGAGGTTGATTTTCGAAAAATCCTTTCTAAGTGTGAGCTTAAACCCCGCAATAAACATACCCTCAAAATTTCAAATCTATAGGTCCAGCGGTTTAGGCTGTACGTTGTCTAAAGGTCAGTCAGTCAGTGCAAAGCCTTTTATAGATTTATAGATAGATGTAGTTGGAAGTTCTTACAAAATACAATTATGTACCATACAAACTACCTTCTTAAGAGGTGTGCAACAATATAAGTAGCAAACATCTATTAGCTCGCTTTGGTACGGAAATATAAGTAAAACATATAACAAATAATTTTGTTCGTTCATTAATTAATACAATTTCAATGTCAGTTTGATTAAATAATAATATGCTCAATTACAATTATTATTTTTTTCCTTTAATAGTCAACAACCTTATAAAAACATTTACTTAATGACCAAGATGTCAATTTTCTTTTAGATTCGTTCTAAGCATTGAATTTAGCCAGTGTCATATTTTATAAAATTTCAAGAAACAGTTAGATTCGTTCTTAGAAAGCATTTTAAATTAGATCGGAAGTTTATTGTAAATTGTTATTGCGTGAAGCGATTTTGATTGGCGCGATTATTGGTCAAAACATTTTATTACGTGATTCAGAACAAAATTTCGATTTTCCGAAAAACTCGAGCCAAATTGGACTGAATCTGTGTTTCAATACCAAAAGATACTGTCACCATATATCATGTTTAAACACGGACATGGCATTTATCTTCGCCGTACATGAGGCAATCCCGTTGGCTATTGGATGCCAATATTTTTAAGGGGCATGTCCTGCAGGCGCCTGATAACAACTATAATTTTTTATTTACTACATAAAATTTTGATGTTTTTTTGTGGTATTGGGAAATGTAACTTGAGACATTAAGGTTTATTTTATTTTAAATATTTTTTGGGATTTGACAAAAAACTCATGTTAAGTGACGGTGTTTTCGAGGATGGTAAAATCATTTATTGACAGATTTGTGGGGGCGCTAAAATTGTAACTCAAGTAAAATATCATTCAGCCAAGAACACAAGTTACTTAAAGCGTTATCTTATCTTATCTTAGTAACACACAGTGTAACTTTCGCGATTTGAACACATAATTTAATGTATCAGGACTTAACCTCGCTAAAACTAGTTTATTTATATACCTCGATGTTTCGGCCAAGTCTCAGTGGCCGTGGTCACGAGCTTGCCCGAAACATCGAGGTATATGCCCCGTTGGCTCAGTTGGTAGTGAACCTACCTTCTGTGTTTGGGGGCGTGGGTTCGATTCTCATCTAGGACAAACATTCATGTGATGAATATTTGTGCTTGTTCTATGTCTGGGTGTTAATATCTATATAAGTATGTATTTAAAAATATCTATGTACGTATATCAGTCTCTGGCGGCCATATTACAAGCTTTGCTTAGTTTGGGGTCAGGTGACCGTACGTGCAAAAATATAACAGTTTTTTTTTTTTATATTAATAAACTAGTTTTAGCGTGGTTAAGTCTTGATACATTAAATTATCTAACCCACATTGTTATCAAACGAGTGCACAAGTACTACAAATCATCTCCCAGACGCAACACTGTTTCATGTCACCACTACAATGAGTGTCGTCTGCAACAAAATGGATCCAATTAAATATAAGCAATAAAAGTGCAAGATCTGCTTTCTGTCACGGACTTGAGTCAACGTTTGTGCAGATATATCTATTGTGACTCACTGAGTCATTGTTTGTTTGGTCGTTATAACGCTAGGTGCCGCCACACCAAATTTCATCCAAATCCGCGCAGTCTTTACGAAACTAACACACTGTCTTACGCAGTTACACATAACAATTTAAAATATTAGTGTAATTTTTTTTGTAAATAGTTCTTACCCGACTGTCCAAGAGGGGGGTAATATTTTTGGGGTGTATATAAGTATGCTTGTTTCTATTATAACCTCTTGTATTCTAAACGGCTTGACCGATTTTAACGCGTGAGGTGTCGTTGGATTCCTTAAATACGGAGAGTCATACTGTATTTAATTTTGCAGTCGGTTTTTTTCCCATAAATATTTTTAATTTAATTTTTACTTAATATTTACTTGTTTCAACAAGTCGAGCAAGTTGCTCACCTGATAGTATACGCATTATTTGTGCATAACAGGTAAAGAGTGTTAGTCAGCATTTTAAATCACGTCCACAGTTATCTCGCTCGCACATTTTTTTTGTTTTAACTCTTTATTGTTCACACAAAATTTTATATACATTAAAATATTATGTATATATGTATATACATATCTGTGTAATCCAACTGTTCGTTTTATTTAGGATTGTCCGAAGTGTGCTATTACACCTCGGGCAATCCTAACAATATGAGTTTTTTTTTTTGTTCGATAATTATATTTCTGCAATCACAAGCAACTATGGTGTAATTACAAAACACAAATAGCAAAACTAAACACGACATTAAAAATCAATTTAGCAGCACACTAAATCACACACCAGCCAACCAATTACCGTCCTCGTATCTAAATTAAAATTAAAATTCCTCGCATTAATATGTCCAGATCATTAGGTGCACGTGAGCGGACTAGTATACAGCGTGTTTATTAAGCGATACAATCTCCGGTAACCCATGAATATTCAACGTGAGCGCTCGGTCGGAGGTGTGTCGCGCTGGGCGCTTTTTTAATGTAAAATAATTTTGACTGTGTGCAGTGGAGCAGCCTGTATGTTTTTGTTTCGTAAGTGGAATATTGGTATAATGTGTTTTAGAGGTTTTAGCGGGAACGTGAACAAGTCATGTCGCGTCATTGTATTATTTTACAAAACTTGTGTTATTTCGAGTGTTTATGTAAAAAATGGTGGATATTTATCCATTAAGTGTTCGTGAACGTGCACGCGTGTTGGTGGATAGTATAATGTTGTGAAGCGTGAGAACGTGACACTTCGTGTTGTGTCCAAAACTCCATAGAAATCTCTAGTAAAGTCTTCACCACTTTACTGGGGCATGACGTGGGCTTGACCATGACTTTGCTTGACTTATACTATGACTGTGACTTATTTCAATTGTGAAATATTTGACTACACATGAAATATTACAATACTTGACACTGGCTAAATACACAACGTGTGGAGCCAAAATATTAAAAGAAATGGGTTTTAGTTCTATCTGCCACGAGAGAAAAAAAACTAGTTTTAAACATCGTCATCAGCCAGAAGACGTCCACTGCTGAACGTACAATTTGGTTGCAGTGGTAGGAGAGGAAGTACTTTCCGACTGGGAAGTACTTTCCGACTGGGAAGTACGACACCTTTGCCAGTTATTCAACCATCAAGCAGCAGTGTGTAAGCGTTACTGTGTTCCGGATTGTATGGCAATATTTCCAGCGAAATTACTGGGCATACAGAGAATTAACATCTAATATCTCAGGATGACGAGTGCAGTGTGGTTCCACGCAGAGTTGGGAACTGTTGAAGCTTAAAAATTTTGGGTGGCATTGAACTGTTATGCGCAAGACGCTTAATAACAGGTGAGACTTTCTCGTCTCGTCAGTCAGGACCATATAAAAAAACCACATGTACCTCCCCCTTCCCGTACCTTCCCATGGTACGAAAGCAGGGGTAGAAATTTTGGATTATCTTTAATTAGACCTTCTATGAGATCTGGGCAACATAACTGTTTCATAAAACGAACAGTTCGATTACCCAGATATCAATGTAGTAGGATTAGTACTTTATATAGTTTAAGTTTGTTTGTATTTTGTGTAGTTATTTTAGACACATATGCCTTTAAGATTATAGTATACCACTTACTTGTCCTAAAAAAAAGCACAAACTGTTTCCCACCCCTAAATGTTGTCCGATTTAGACTATTTTTATATGTTATCTACATAAATAAATTTAAAAACAAATACATAACATTTTTAAACACATACATAAATTCGTAAAAAACTATGCTTATACGTGTTATTTTTATGAATTATTGCAAGGCTTATTGAATATCTTCGTAGTTAAAGGCACCTAAAGGGATGATTTGTTTCCGTTGAAATTATGACGATGAAAAGTAGTATTTATTGGAATACTAAATTGAGATCAAAACAACAGATTTTGATAAGATTTAGGATCCGATAACAGTTTTTCCGCAAAACGATACAGATTCTTTCAGTTTCATCAAAATGTGTAGGTAAATTCACTAACTCTATCGCACGAAAGGTAAATATAGTGACAGAAATACAATTACCAAATATCTACTGCGCGAAAACCTCGCGGCAGGACGTCTTGATAATGAAGATAACTTTATTCAAATTCCTCGCAAGTTTTTTTACACGACTGCCCAAAAAAGAAGTAGTTTGTTTTTAGAGTTTATGTTTGTAAGTTTCATCTTTCATCACAACTCCTGAACGCCTGCGCCAAGTTGGATATTCGTAGTTACCGTAAGAATCACTGTAAAATCTTGAGCAATTATTTAAAAAAAAACGCATTTTTGTAATATTCATATCACTCGCTAACGCAACTGCTTGTTTGAACCATTCGAATTTGCTTAGGGAATCTTTCCTATGCATGATATTTTCGTGCGAAATCATACGAGCGATTCCAAAATAGAGCCCCATGTAACATAATAACGTACAATTCGTAGTCATGTGCTACGAATGGAAACAGAGCTGTGCTACGGCGCTACGTGACTACGACGTAGACACGGAGTGCTACGACGGGTTACGAGATGACAACATGACTGTTATGAAGTGCTTGCTATACATACGTGGTGGCTATAAAATAGATGTTTTTTATTCGACTTTTTTTAACTTTGATTATTTATCTCATCAAAACGTAAATCATTTGCAATAAAAGAGATAGTATTATTAGAAATTCTTTGTAGTGGTGAATATAACTTTCGTTTCGATTTTGAATCTTTAATAATCTATCTTATATATAATATATTAGCTGCGCTCCGCGGTTTCACCCGCTATTTTGCAGGAACGGTTTAGATTTTCGGGATAAAAAGTAGCCTTTAGCTTAATCTAGGGAATAAACTACCTCCATCCAAATCCCTTCAGCTGTTACAGAGTTGAACGGGAACAAACACACTTACATATTTACATACTTATCTACTTACATACTTACACACAAATTTTCGGATTTATAATATTAGTGTGATTATCTTTATTATATTTGTAATAATGTGTTAAATCCACAAAACAAACAACGTATATATACATAAACAACGATGTCTGTTTACTTGTATGTTCATAAAAAGCCATTAGTAACAAACAAGTAAGCAAACATTGGCCGCGTCCTCGTTGACAGTTTAATTTGCAAATGAATTGTTACGTCAGAGGCGATCGGTCACCGGGGTTAATGACCCGATGACGTTTAGCCAAATTATGTATGAGGGGTCGGCGCAAAGCTTTTTTACGATACGCGAGGGTTATGATGAATGTGCCCTTTTAAAAGAGATGTTTTTGAATTTTAATGTGTTTGAATTGGGTATGGAAAGTTACTGTACCAGAATGTGTTATTTGGGAAAATTTATGTGTATTAAGTATGTACATGTTTTAAAAGCTTTTGTATACTTAGTTGTGTAGCTTGACCACACGGCTTCGCTCGCATCACTCGCTCGGAGACTGAGATCAAGCGTTCTGATTAGCTATCTCAAAGTTACGCCTACTCGCGCCTAGCAATGAACCAATGAGAGTAAATTTTTATAGGTGCATTTAGACTGATGTGTTGTTCACTTCGATCGACCTGAGTGCGAAATTTCGGTGTGAACTGTGGCTTTTACGAACTTACATTTTTTTACTTTTTTTTAAGTTTGCATTTTTTTTCCATGTTAAAAGTTAATATCGCTCTATTATAAACGATCTAGCAAATAATCAAAACAACTCCTAATCATCACACAACTTAAACCAGTATTATTATCACTAGTCCTAAGAATGATCACGCTTCACAAACTCATTACAGCTCGACCACGCTAAGCTCCAAGTCATTCATTAACAGAATCAAAACAAATCTGACAACAGCCGCACCCAGTCGCGTGGGTGATAACATTAGTGCGGCTAGTTCCCGTAAAAACTGCTATAAATCAGAAGGGCACCAGCCCTGACTAATTACGGTTTAATTCTGAGGTAAGAGTATAACTGAAAGACAGTAGGAAATGTTGATACTGGATTTTTAAGCACACGTCTAACATGCGTGTGTGTATGAGTTCATGTCACACGAACTCACTTTCTCCGATTATTATCTGGCCTTCTGTCTGTTCCGTTTTCACGGCTGTTTGAACCGATACACATCATCATCATCATCATCATAACAGCAAAGGCAAAAAAAATATGTTCAAATGTCAATCACCCTAGAGGCAGGCCTACCTAAACTGCGTCTTTCAGTTCGTGATCGCCACTCAAGGACCTTTCTTCCCCATCGAAAATCATCCCCAATACACATTACAATACAATACAATTTAACTTTATTAAAAACCATTATCACAATTAACTGCAAGACGTGGTGGAAAGTCCAATAACAACATCCAAATTATTTGTTGATAAGCGTAGTTATTATTCAATAGTGCATGTAATGTGTTTTGTTCGTTTTTTTGTTGACGCAAAGTAATTCAAATTCAAATCATTTATTTCAGACTACAAAGGTCCATATTACTCAAAAAAAAGAAATTAAATTGCAATAGAACACAAAATTAAATTAAAATTATATTATATTATGTCCTACATGTCAATAGTGATACAAAACAGAAACAAACAGAAAAAAAATTGACAAGCAGCAAATACAAAATACAAAAATATATACAGAAAATATAGGGGCAGGATATCTGTTCAGCACTGGACGTATTCTGGCTGATGATGTTGATGATGCATATTTGTAAATATGTCTGCTCAAATACTAAAATACAAAAATCAATTTCGTTTTCATTCCTTTTGCTCAATTTACTGCAGCTCTCGGAATCATGATAACGAATGGGTATTTAGGTCACTGAACAGGATAAGTGTGCCTAACAGGCGTTGGTGTGGAGCTGATTCACTGTACCTAATCTATCTACTGTTGGAACAACAACCACACTGGTCTGAAAGTTAGTTGATAAATTCGAGCATGTGTGTCGCAAGGGTAAGCATTGTTGCTGGTTGTTGCCGTCGATTTCGTTTTTGATATAAATTGGGTTAACTTTCGCCTCGAAACAACTTTGGGCTTTTGAGGTAATAAATAACTCAGTCGGAAAACAAAAGGTTAAAATGTGGCGATTGAAAACGAATATTTTTTATTTGGCACAGTTGACAAAGTTTTGGTTTTTTGACGTTCTGGTAAACTTCATTATCATCTATAACCTTCTATATCCCTCTGATGGGTATAGGCCTCTATCTTGCTGTGCCATCTATCTCGGTCCTGTGCCAATCTGGGGGCTTATCCTCTAACTCTGAAACGTTCGTGATTCTGATTAAGAGAGCACGCCATCTCGCTCGTACCAATTTAGTCGCACTATGCGCGGTCCCGCTCGCGCAACTCTTGCAACTCTCGCTATCGCATTTCAGAGTTACGGGATAAGCCCACTGGTCCAGGTTCGAACCTCGATTTTTGCAATATCGTCGACTCATCTCGCTGCCGGATGACTAAAGCTCTGCTTATCTTACCTGGTAATTCGTGCTACAGATATCTGACTTGCACATTTACAATTTATATAGATATTTATCTGTCTTGTATCTGTCTATTATAATATCAGAATGCTAAGAATGATCTCCATCAAATTTCCGATCCCCTTCAATAAAGATTTTAAAGCTTTAAAACATTTATTCGTAAATCTTATTTTAAATATTCAGTTTTTGGGATTTTGAAACATAATCTATGCAATGATAGTCTAAAAACTAAGTTTTAATTGTTCAGCTGGCAGAAACTATTTCCATTGTTGTTATATTGTATTAAGGTCGATGGTAATAGAAATTTCAGTTAGTTAAATTGTTTTGATGATAGATCGAGAACAAAACTATAAGTTATCGTCTAATCCTAAAACTTTAAATGAGAAAATGCAACTGAAATTGAAAATTTAATCCTCGAACCAATGATTTTCAGCATCAAAATGATAAAATCTAATTAAAAACATCTACAGAGCAAAGAGAAAGCGTCAATCATAGGATCCGAGACTTCGAAAACTATAATTGAAAAAGTTAACATTTTATACCTAAATAGCGATCAGAAACGACTTTATTAAACCAATTAAAAGTTCGCAACATTAAATGAATCAACGCACAGCAAATTTTACTTGAAATTTACGCAACGAAAGGCTTACATTTGTACGAATGCGAGATTACGACTCATTCAATTTTACTTAAAATTAATTAAGGCATGAAAACAAGTATGAATGAGCTAATGATTTAAAGAACACACTATGCGAACGTTCAGTCCATACAAACGTGTTCTCCTGTTTCCTATCTGAATAATCACACTACAAAAAATATTTTTAATGCCATATGCCGTGGAACTCATTACCTGTGTCGGTCTTTCCGAATAGATACAATCCGGGGCTGTTCAAGAAAAAAGTGAATAGGTATCTCCTAGGCAAGCGTGCTACATCTTCGGCCACATCGTCGCTTTCCATCAGGTGAGATTGTGGTCAAACGCTTGACTAGCTCGTAGTAAAAACAAAAAAAAAAACACTAATACATGATTTTATGAGCATAATAATCGAGCATCAATATTATGTAAGAAAAATATAAAAACCTGCATTATTTGTTCTATGTCACTGCGGAAATGTCAGTAGCGATTCGTAAAAGCCATATGACCGTCAATACTCAGGATGGGTGAGCACTTTATACTAACTTCCTTGTCACAAATGGAATTACAAGTATCTACGAACGATATTTACTGTTTATCGCGTGTAAGTCTGCGTTTTAATGCTATCTCATCTTTTGATATACGAAAATGTGATCGACAATGAAGCAGCCAGATCTAGAAGTCGATTCACTCTGACCTTGAAAAACGCTTGATTATATCTCCTAGGAAACAAGAAAGTAGCATGTTCCACTTCTTGCCAGTACTTACGGATTAGAAACGTTGATTTAAAACGTTTTGTAGGTACGTATCCTAGGGAAATCAGCAGTGTAGGGATAGTAGTGGAGCTTCTTTAAAACTCACTACTACTATAATTATTTTTGAGTAGTCTCAGAGCTGATGGGTTATTTCGCTTGTATCATAGGATCGCAAGTCGTGTCGCATTGATTCAAGATTCGTCTATTAAGCTTGTCATATTCCTACATGTCAGATGAAGATTGCAGTCACATCTCAGTCCGGTCTTCAATTATCTTTATAGTTCTGTTTGCGAGCTATTGAGGTTGTTTCCGGCGTTCGGTCTTAAAGAATTTGGACCCCACTGCTCGGACAGTTTCCACCAACCAATTGTTTAACTCGTCTTGCATTCGGCTAAACTCGGGAAGCGATTATGCAGTTCGAGTTGAAAGTCTGGGGTTCTGGATTACTCTAATGAAAGGATATTACTTATACGAATTCATTGCAATTTTTTTTTGTTCTTGTTTCTGTCTATGAACAAGATAACAATCATAATATACTTAACAACTTTAACTTAGTTTTTTTTTTTCGGATCCATTAGCAAATGTTTTTATCTTTTACCAGAACCTTTCACCAAAAATATTGACTTTTTTACTGTATTATTTACATTTTTATTTCGGTTATGGACTCACATCGCGTATAGGGCTTAGATTACACGTATTATTGCTGCTAGTGTAGGCCGAAACGGCATAAAAAATTCATTACAAGCCAAACCATGCCATTTCAATATGAAACTTATTACGAGAGCGAGTGAGTAGCATATCGCTAAATAGGAACATCCAACTCATTTTCCGCCGACATTGAATATTCTGCCATGTTTGAAGGAAAAACAAAGTGTTAAATTGTGTGGGGAGTCGCCTTTGAGTTGGATATAGTTGGAGGGATTTTGATCTTTATACCTTAGAGTGATGGAGTGTTTTTGTGTGTGTCAGGGTTGTTTGATAGGGTGGGGTGACGGGGGTGACCGCTTCCTGTTACAGGAGACACGTAGAGAGGATGTGGGTCAAGTGGAAGGGTACAAAAGTGTGTGTGTTGCGAGGCGCTCGCTCGCGACGTATGTTCACTGCACTCGGGTGAAATTAAACTAGATTTGCATTCTGTAGTGTACACGTACGGATTTTATGTTGGTATTGATTTAATTTGAATTTGCCGGTGGTAGAATTCGTGGTGGATAAACTAGATTTGCATTCTGTAGTGTACACGTACGGATTTTATGTTGGTATTGATTTAATTAGAATTTGTCAGTGGTAGAATTCGTGGTGGATAAACTAGATTTGCATTCTGTAGTGTACACGTGCGGATTTTATGTTGCTATTGATTTAATTTGAATTTGCCGGTGGTAGAATTCGTGATGGATAAACTAGATTTGCATTCTGTAGTGTACAAGTACGGATTTTATGTTGGTATTGATTTAATTAAAATTTGCTGGTGGTCGTGGTGGTTAAGCTAGATTTACATTCTGTAGTGTAAACGTACGGACTTTATGTTGGTATTGATTTAATTTGAATTTGCTGGTGGTAGGATTCGTGGTGGAAGTACAGTATTTGGCTAGAGGCTGTTCAGTTTTGTTTGCTAAATTAATTATTTTTTCGGCTTGTAAAGTTTCGGCCGCAGCATTAGATATAACTGATTATTAATCATTTAGATATAACTAAGTCTACTAATATCACTTTTCTATTTTGTGAGTGGAAGGCACTGGATCCCACGACACAGGACTCATCCTAGTGTGGGGCACAGGGTTCGTCTAACAACAAATCAATGTCTTGTGCATCTAAATAAATAAATAAATAAAATAAATAAATAAATTAGAGTGGCCTTTGAATTAAAAACAGAAATACGAGCATTTTGCTTAGCTGGCTTACAAATCAATATTTTTCAGACGACTAGAAAGGTCTAACTTAATGACAAGAAAGGCCTACCCTTACCTTTTTTAAGAAAGGTCCTTTACTACTTGTTTACTATCTGCAAGCCAACACCCAAGATATTCTTCGAAAGCCGGAAATTACACATTTTACTTTCTAGCTTTACGTAGAACATTAAACTATAATAAAGTAATTATCTGATTTAGTGATAAGTTTTTTAACCTACCACCGCCTGAGCCGCGCTAAGAACCGCTCTAGCATCTGTGAAAGCATCGTAAAATCTACACAAAAGCTATAAATTCATTAATATTCGTTTTTTACGTTGCAAAATAATGATTTTAACCTTTTATTGTAAATCATGACCAAAAAATTGTACTAAAATTTTGCTGTGCTATTAGATTTTTAAACGACTGTTCTGAAAAACCAACTATATTGCTATATCGACTCAATTTTCAAATGCCCTGCATTTTGTTTCCATTTTCGGCGCTTCAGTGTTGATTCTAGTTTTTTTTTATTTAATCCAATATTGCTCCACGGACTCCGGGGTCCGTGCCTTTTATCAAATTTTACAATTATTTTTATCGACTAAAACTGAATATAAAAACTAAAGACTTTACAAAAGGAATATACCAACGAATCTTTATACTATTACAGAGCTAAGGGTTATTATAGATTTGCGTATATACCCCGAGCAGTCCAGCTCCCGCAAGAATCTACAGTTTTAAGATAATGAATGCCGACAATGAAACACAAAAAAAAAACATTGAAAACAATAACATTTTAGAAGAACATATTTTCATTCAGATTTTTACAACGCTGTAGCTGCTTTCAGAACGTTTCTTAAAGCGGCTCGAATAAAATATTATCGTTTATAAATGTATGATTTTCCTCGAAAACGTAACACAAACTCCCACATTGACCTTGGTTCCCAGGGAAATACTCCCCTAAATCAAGAGAGCTCATACTAATTCAGCTCATAAATCACCGGCAGTGATTATGATTAATCTCCACAAACAACACTTCGTTTGTATTCCGAGCTAACCTCAAAAATAGATGCGACTCGTGTTTTTCGTACGTGCCCGCAACTTCCCGTCGTAAGTGTGTCATCTCTCCATGAGCTCAATTTGATGCTTATATCATTTTGTATCAAGTTTTTTACTAACTAGATTCCTTCTTATCAGCTCTTAGACGTCTACTACTGCACGAAGCAGCCCCTATTGGGGGGTGGTTACCATAATCCCCACGCATAGCAGGCGGCTTGGAGATCGCAGAATGTTCACAGTTAGTAAAGCGGACGCAGCTGCCCGTCTTCCGGTGACATGTCACCGGGGTATGTCATAAAACTGTGGGTTATGTCCTAAATCGTTCGAAATTATGTTATAAAATTCGCCATATTGGATTCAACCCTATAACATGTATAATGACGTCATATACTCGACATATATAAGATGAATCGATGTTTAGGACATTATAGGGAAAGTAAAAATATACATACACAGACTGTCAAAATCGAAACCCTGCTTTTTCCGTAGTTGGGAAAAAAATATCTTTGTAGCAGTTTTAACAAAATACAAATGACGAAATTCGTATGTTGCTAAGCGGTTGAGCATAAACTCACTTACCTACTGCCGTTCTTCTAGCCGAATTTCCTCCAAACAAAATCCAACGAAATCATAATAATTTCATATTATTTGAAATTGCTCGGAGCACGGCCCGTAAGCTCAGTTTATTGCATGCATTTCGCCGGATTCGGAGCAAAATTAACCCACGACGGAGTCAACGTGACACGTTAAGGAAAACAAACTTTCCACGAATATGATCAGGTAAAAAGGAATGTTAATAAGATTTCGAAAAATAAAATCATCATCGTTATCATCAGCCAGAAGACGTTCACTGTTGTACAAAGCCAGCCATAATCACAGTTGGGAGGTAGCTTGGGGATCGAAGAACGCTCACCGTTTACTAAGAGGAAGATGCTGCCCGTCCTCCGGTGGTTCTAGGAAATCAGATAAAAGTTCCCAAGAAAATGATTAGCTTAATTAGGACGTTAGAAGAATTTTGGGAAATCGGTTATTAGTTTCCCAGAAAACGCTAAGCAAATACGTATTGGAAATTGAGAAAATCTTTTAAGGCTTTCAAGCTTAAGCTACGCGCTCTCTTTGGGCCAACATAAGTTGTTGTTTCGCGCATTTCTACATTACTGAAAATATAAAATTACTAAGTGTGAATTTCCAAGAAATACAAGGCTATAAAGAAAGGGTATCCTAAGCCGAAAAGGGCTCATAGTACTCACCATTATGAACAACTTATACTATGGGACCAATCCTGAAAAATAAGAGAAAAAAAAACAGCTGTTCCATACATTTTGTCGAGTGTTAATGACATTTTTCAATGGAACAGTTTTTTTTTTCTTGATTTTAGGGTTTGTCTAATAGTAAAACTTGTTCATAGTCACAGAAGAGGAAAAATGTTTATTTACTTCTCTCTTCTGTGTTCATAGTAGTGAGAAATAAGAGCCCTTTTCGGCTTAGCATACCTTTTTCTTATAACCCTGTATATTATTTTGTTATATCTGTATATGATAATACTAGCTTGCCCGCATGGCTTCACTCGCCTATGTAAACGAAACACCCCATTTCACATCTTTTCATCCCTTTGACCATTTCATTTCAGGGGTTGATTTTCGAAAAATCCTGAGACGTATCCGTATATGGAGTGATATCTTGCAGTTGGTTTTTTTTTCGTTCAAAAATATTACTTGTACTATTTGTAATCTCTTGCAAAGTAAATATTTATGATAAAATATTCTATTTATGCTTAAAATAAAGTTTTTTTGTGGTTAGAATCTCTTATTCTTTGAATCGCACCATTACCTTGCAAAATAACAATATTTACTAACAATATTTGTTTATGCTCAACAAATTGATTTTAAAACGAACACTCCTAAATTTCGCATTCAGAACTTGGTAAATAATAATCATTCTATATTCGAAGAGCTCCGTTTTCGCGCAATTAAACGGCGCGCTTTCCCTTCACTTCCGGGCGGGTACTTCCGGTTCTCTCCCTCGATGACTTGCAATACATTGTTATTGATTAATGAAAAAAGAATTTTATTGAGTAGCATATTTAGTTTTCTATAGCGTTTGCTTCACATATAATCAGTCTCGTTAATACCCCTCCGGCTTAGAATTTACAATAAGCAAAATGGTAACCACACGCCAAATGTATAAAATAGCAAAATATGCAAAAGCAAAATGTACATTATGGCAAATGTGCAATGCGTAGAATGTACAAATGCAGAATGAAGCAACATGCAAAATTTACAAAAGCAGAATGAGCAACACGCTCGTATTTACAACATTAATTTTTAAAGATTAACAGTCACAGAGTAGGAAATAAATATAATAATAAAATACTAGGAGTGCGTTCGAATCATGTTTTAGGGTCTAAAATAAAAAAGGAACCCTTATAGAACCATTTCGTTGTCCGTCTGTCTATCAAGACCTTTTTCTCAGGAACGCGTTGATGTATCAAGTTTAAATTAATATAAAATACTAAGGTCTGTGGTACCTTGGAGCTGTCAAAAAATCAAGTATCTAAGTCAAAGGAATAAAAATGTACGGTCATTTATACTGCATATCTTGACTCTTCAAAGTGTATCAAAACCTTCCCGTTGAGCTAGAATCACGGAGTTTGGCAAGAAGCTAGGTCTTGCAGCACAATAACAGGAATAAACCTGCAAATAATTTCAAATAATAATAATAATAATATGCTCGAAAAAGCGACACCGTTTCATGGTAGATATACCAAAAACTCGTACGAAACGGTTTGATTCCACTTTCTTTATTCGAACTGCTGTACAGTGGAATGCGCTGCCCGAGTGGGTTTTTCCTGATAATTATAATCTGGGTGTCTTCAAGTCGCGAGTGAATCGGTTTCTTTTAGGCAAGCGTGCTCCATCGTAGGCTGCATCCTCTTTAACATCAGACGTGATGGCAGTCAAACGCAAGCCTATATATAATAAAAAAAAAATACATTCATTAGTAGCTAAACCAATATTTTTTTTTGCTGTTACAAACTTAAGTTTGTAGTTGTAGAAATGTCTGTGACGTATAATGGAAGATATTTTTTCACTTACAAAGTTAAGTTTGTACGGTATACTCGGTGCGCGAGTCTTGCTCTTTTCCGGTTTTTATACACTAACTAAAGTTACCTTGTACTACAAAGTCCCAATGACAAACATTTTAAACCATTTCTACTCGATAAAACAAAAGATTTTGTTTGAAACTTCTTAGTAAATTCAAGCGTTTAAAGCGGAATTGTATTGTTTCCCCGCACTTGAGAAACCGGTGCGACTCCGGAAAACGATAATGAGGGCGCACTTTTTACGTCTACCCTCACCCCGGCTGAAATGAGGTCGGATTACGGAATGTATTGTGCGCTTAAATAAACGCTTGAAATTATATCGTAGTTTAAATGCTTCGTGGAGTGATAGTTTGTTTTGTAGTAAGACTAGTAGATCTGCGAACTGTTAGCCTCGTGATCACATTTTTCCACGTAGCTCTCGCCTATGAACTGAGACCTCACGACCTCTTGAGTTGTCAAGAGGACCTGTCTTTTGACCGATTCTGCTCGTATTCGACATTCTTGTTCTGAAATGAGTACCAAATGTTTTTGCCAAACTACGCCTCTTTCTGGAGAAAATAACAATCCAATCAAAAATCGCTGACGACAAAATAAAATCTAAAATCTATTTGTCGTCAGGACTCGTTGAAAGTACCGTGAACGACCTGCACACATGCGTACGAACGGATGAAAGCAAATTTTGCCAGTTGTTGCAAAGACTTCACTCGCTTCGCTCGGTCGTCATTAAATTGTAGAAAAGGTATTACAATTATCTATTGAAATAAAGGCATAGAAAGATCCAATGCTCTACTGACTGACACCGCGAAAGGACATTACAAAAATACTGTCTTAGAGATAGGCAAAATAAGGCGATCTAATCGCGATGAGTGTTTTCTTCTAGACAACTTCTGAATGAGTAACTAGAGATTCTGGAGTATAAGCGGCAGCGTAATGAAATGAGCTCTACAGAAAATCGTCTCTAAAATAATAATTAAAATATACATATTTCAAAGACTTAAAAATAGTTAATTTAAATAATACCTTTGTTTTGGCTGGTTTAAACCACATAGATGAATGCTTACAATATGTCTTTCAGTATTCTTCAACACTTAAAAGCTACTATTCTCAGCCGTACAGAACTTTTTTTCTTCCAAGTCCAAATTATTGTGTCAAGCGTATTTCAGCGAACTCGAAATTGTCTTGGTCTCTGTTTCTCTCATTCGAAATGTAAAGGAGAGCGAGTGTAATGAGAAAATATCAACATACTTTCGGAGAGTGTGCTCTGGAATTGCAGAGCTTGATTCCATCTATCCCTTTCTATTACTGGTACCGTCAGATATACGCTCAGCGAAGGTGTGGAACTTTCTACCGTAGTGTGTGAATGTGAATAACCGTTGTATTTTTCTAATGCATTATTATTTTCACATTATATATTTCAAACTGTTGTTTTAAGCGGTTATAATATAATTATATTGTTGGTATAGTTGCCGATTGTGTTATATTCTCGGCGTTGATTGTGATAATGATTATTCAGTTGGAATTTACACAGATTATGAGACTACTATATATTTGTTTGGGAGCTGTTATGAGCTTTATTTTAGTGTTGCATGTTGGAATTGAGATATAAGCTATTTCGTTTTCAATTAAGTTTACTTCCTACTTTTTACAGGGTAACACGTACTGCTTGTGCCAGCTGGGTAACGATTTCATAACAATTATTAAAACAGTCATGGTTGATATTTTTAATGTGTTGTAATATTATAAATTAATAATTATATTAGACTGTTGCATGTTATAACGACCACTTCTGTTAGAGTAAACATGTACGTTTTAGGTACGCGATTCCCATCCTAGACCACATCATTGATTCAGACATCAGGCGGGATGTGGTCAAGCACAAACCATTTTTTTTTTAAATAGTGTTAGAGTATGGTTCCTGTGTATCTCCATCTTTTTTAAAATGTTCAGCACCCCTGAACATTTATTTTTAAATCGCACGTAAAAGCTACAGCTTTATAAATACGTAGCAAAAACTTCCGATTCCCAAGCGTCGTCCCACACGATCCAAAAAAGGGATCCAAGCAGACTCGCTTTATGTCCCCATTAAACATTTATAGGATCCCTTGAAAGCGAAAAATTGAATATCAAATCAGCACGATGAACTTTTGGGCTGAAATTAATGAAGTGGCCCGGTACGTGTTTCGATGGAACGATTCTTCTAGGCAGCGAGCGTTCAAAATTATATTTACCTAATGTTGTTAAGTTTGGGTTTTAAATTTCACCTACCCCCTTATTAATAAACCCGGAAATCTTGAAGCAGTTGCTCAGTCTTCTGTCTTTTTAAGTCGAGTTCTATTTTGGAAAATGCGAAACTAGCTACTGGTAACTATTCCAAAGGTACTCCACGTTTATTAATACGGGGGTTAATGCTTAGTGACGGTGCGGTTTACTGCTATCAGTAAACACACCTAAGCGGAAACGGAAACTCGCTCTCAAGTGAGGCTGCCGGTGTAAAACGTCAGGTCGTGTTGTCGTGGTAGGACACACCTTTGCCAGCTATTCAACCGCCAAACAGTAGCAGCATTACTGTGTTCCGGATTGAAGGGCAATGTTTCCAGCGAAATTACTTATCATACAAAGATTGATTTAACATCTAATATCTTAGGGTGATGAGCGCAATGCGGTGCCGTGCAGTTTGATACTGTTGAAGTTCAAAATTTTGGGTGGAATTGAACTGTTACGGGCAAGCGTGACGCTTAACATCAGGTGAGCGATTTGCTTGTCTCATCAGTCAGAACAATAAAAAAAGGTGACTTAAACCAGCCTGTAGTACCCTACCAACATGCTTTGCATAGTTTCGCGAGACTAACGAACGGCGATTCATTTATAAACATATATTATTATTATCAACTTTATGTAATATAGTCATCATTATCATCATCAGCCATAAGACGTCCACTGCTGAACATTTCTCTGTGGTCGGTACTTCATGACTGAAGATCGTGATCACTAGGACGTCTTTGATGTATGGGGTGGACGGTTTGTCTCCTGCGGTTTCTATTAGCAGCCATCTGCACCACATCATGAAAATTCATCTTCCCCTCTCGGAGCTGGTCAGTCCATCTAGTTGGAGATCTACCGAACATATACATATCTGCTGAACATAGGGAGTGCCACACCGAACGACAACGCGCCACTTGCATCCAGCGGATGCCAGCGACTTTCACAATGTCGTCGAATCATCTTTAATTAATTAATATAATTATACAGATAGATTATAGCGTAAATCTCAAAATAACGAATGACGAATTTTGAATGAAAGCCACTTTAGAAACACTGTTTGTAGTCCAACGAACCGCTGCAATTCCAACAAGTCCAACATCTCATCCGCCAGAAGTTACCATCCTGCGGCCATCTCGCAAACTAAAAGCAACTTTAATGAATCTTAATATCAGAGAAGGGAATATTTCAAGATGTTAGGAGCTCTCGTACTTAATGTAGCGGTACAAGATAAACGGCATGATTACCGCGAGATCGCGAGATACGCTCATATTTATGGCCTTTTAACCCTTCAAAAGTAATGCGAGAAATTTCATGTTTTTGCCGCGATAACCAGCACGTTTAGTGGAATATATTCTGATACAGATGTATTTTGAAATAAGCTCCTTGACCTAATTTTTGAACAAGCTATGCAAAGGCCTCAGATTGTCATAATCATCATCATCAGCCCATCACAGTCCACTGCTGGACATAGGCCTTTCCCAAGTCACGCCACTTAGCCCGATCTTCAGTTTTTAACTTCCACCCACTGCCAGCTGTCCTACGCAGCTACTACGCAGCTGTCTGTCCTGTGCAGAGTGTACGAAGTAAGATTCGGAACTTGTATGTTTTGCGTGTTTTTTGTGTATAATAATTTGAGAAACGACTTTTTTCTAGTAATAGGACTCTATTGCAGAGTCCTGGGGAAGTGCTACACCTTTGCAACCGCCAAGCAGAAGTGTGCAAACATTTATTTATGGGTTCCGGATTGAATGCCAATGTTTCCAGCGTAACTACCGGGTATAAAGAGATATAACCACTAATATGCTCTGACGAGCGCAGTGCATTGCCGCTCATGGTTGTGGACTGTTGATGTTCAAAATTATGGGTGGCACTGAACTCTTATGGGCAAGCGTGACACGTAACAACGGGCGAGCGACTTGCTCGTCTCGTAACAAAGTACCATAAAAATAAAACTCGATCAAGATTATTCCTTTTCATCTTGCGTCCACATTAATCTACATTTAGAAATTAATGTTAATGAAGAGACTACTGCCACTTGAGTAGCTTAGAAATAGTTAAGGATTCCAATTAAAATGATCTCTGGAATGTTTTTACTTCATTAATTCACTTAATTAAGTCTCTCCTGTGTTTAGCCATGAAAAATAATTGCGAAATATTTCATTCGCCATTCCCAAGCGTTTTTTGTTTAATTTAATTGGGGTCCCGTGAATTATTAATATTAATTTCTTGTGTTACATTCATTTTATGAAGTTGACACAAATATGCTCTTTTGCGCATGTTGTAAAGGTCACAGAGTATGTATTTTTAACCGATTGCCCAAGAAGGAGGGTAATGTTAATTGGTGTTATATAAGTATGTATGTTTGTGTGCTATTATACAAGGTACTACTGAAAGGTGTGGCAACATTGAAAGTATCTATGTATATTCATCATTATGAACAAGTTTTAATATGGGATCAACCATGAAATCGCGAAAAAAAAAACAGCTGTTCTGATCTCTCTGATCTTCATTAAATTTTGAAGACGTTTTCAATACACCTGATGTGATAGAAACTAGAGTCGGAGTAACCGACTCGCGTCGGTGCAAACGTGGCTCGTCATATGAGTCAAATAACATGCTCGTCTAGCCGCAGTTGTGAAAAAAAATTGTTTGTGTCAACGCCAGAACAAATGATAATTCAATTCAATTAATTTATTCTCAAATATGGGTACACACTGTACACTAATAAATGTCAAGTAGATAAGTACAAAATTTATATTATTAATAATAAAATAACAGCAAATTAAAAAATAATCATAAATGTCAGCTTATTAAAACAATTTAAAATATACTACGGCGTGTTTGTTTTGTAAGTTAGATTAGTTTTTATTTGTAAATATTTTGTTATTGCTTTATTAGGTTATATATATTAATGGTTGTTAAAATGTTCAATAAAACTAATAAACTTTATATATAATATATTATAAATATATAGTATAAATATATTTTCTCACTATCTGTCATTTTCACATATGGCATTCAATTTTTGCAGAGAGCCTTTATAACAGGTGAAGGCATTAATTTCATAATATGCTTTCTCCAAGGAGCCATCTCCGCACGATTTCATTCAACTCCAGATAGATGGCAGTTCTCAAGGAAATGCCATTACTTCTGAGTTCTTCCCCACTTTCCTCCTTTTTCGTCTTTTTTCAGTCGCTAGGAAATCGTTTAAGTTAACTCGTTTACTTGTGAAACTTGCCTTGTGGCCAGGATTACGGAGATAAAACTTAGTTCGGATGCTTCTATTAAAATGGGTTTTAAAAAGTATTTTAATAATTTGGCGTTTATCATCTCGGTGGGAATGGAAAGTTTGTGTTTACGGCATATTGTTTTATAATGGAAATATTATGGTTTTTATCGTAATGGCTTTTTGATAAGTTCTCTTGAATTTTAGGTACTAGTAGTTCGCGGCGAATTGAGACTTCGCGACCCCTATATCTTCACAGCCCCTAAACCGATTCAGCTCATATTCGAACTTAAAAATTGTATTGAAATGAACTACTTGCCTACAAAATTTCATAAAGATCGGATTAACGGTTCGAAAGTTATCATCGGACAAATATACACAAAAACATGCAAACATACATACAAATGCCGATTTGTCCCAGTAAACTCTGAGATCTTCGCTTCGCTCGGTCAATTAAAGACTAATGTTGTTTGCAGTAGAGGCTATCTTGGTGGTTTCTTTTAACTTCGTTTATTGAATGATAGGTTAGTGTGTGTGGTGCGCGTGGGCATAATCTCTGCCCTTAGCAAGCGGCTTGGAGATCGCAGAATGTTCATCCTTTATACGCGGTTAAAATACTACAACGAAAATATCTTTAACATATTTCTGATTTTCAACACATATACAAGGTACAGTTTTTAATAAATTTCCACTTCAAAAAGCTTACAAATGTCACGGCTATACACTTTGCTACATTTAATACAAAATTTTACCAACCAAGGTAATCATGTCATCTGTAATTGGAAAACTCAAACGTACACATCTCCCCAATAAGTATGTATCAACTTTACTGTAACAATCTCTCGAGTGTCCTCCGCAAATGTAGCCCAAGTATATACTCAACACTCGAGCGACACTCGAGACATCTTTCGCGACATCGCTCGCACTCTAGCGACACTAATTAACGAACGCAGACAATTAGAGCTCGACACTTGACAGTGGCTTCATCGTCTTAATATTTTGGGTCATATTTTATATTATATTAATGAGTTTTATATTTTTCATGCTTTGGGATTTTTGTAATGATATATGGATAAATAGATAGACAACTCTTTATTGTTCACATCAGAATCTTCATACATAATACAAAAATCTACTTAAAACTAATGTAACAATTGGCGGCCTTATCGCTTAAAGCGATCACTTCCAGGCAACCTTAGCTTGGAGAGAATTTATAAGGAAGAGGTGAGGGACGGGGTATGCTCTTATAAAAGATTATGTAACATACAAACAGAAAAAATAGAAATAATTACATAATAAGACTACATTCTGCTAAAACATAATTAAATTATAAAAAAATGCAACAACAATATATACATACCTAAATAATAATAATATGAATATATACATATACATAATTAAAATTATAGAGTGAGCATGACGAAGCATCATCTATCCCGACATATAGCGCAGCTTAACTCGACGCTTAAAAACTTCCAGTGAAGTTGAACGCTTGATTTCATGTTTTTTTAATGAATTGTGTTGAGGCGAGGTTGAGTTTCTGATTGACTTGACTTTGGACCAGAACCCTGGAGGACGGACTCCTCCTCTTAGTAAATGTTGAGCGTTTTGCGATAACCAATCCGCCTGCCAAACGTGGGTGGCTATTATGGCTCTTTTATGGGGAGGCCTTTGTTTAGGAGTGGTCGTCTTCCCGAGTGCCTTAATGAGTGTTAATTTTTCACTAAGTAAACAGCAAACTTGCCAGATATTTAACCACCAAACAGCACTGTGTTCAGGATTAAAGGCAATGTTCCAGTCAAATTATTGAACGTAAATAGATTTACCATCTAATGTCAGAGTGACAAATTTCAGTGTTTCGTTTGTGTTTACATTGAATTACCATGCAAAATTAAACATTTCAACCTACAGATCAGCTAATGAGACCGCTTAGTCGCAGTCCCCGCAACCGGCGCTATCCTCTAACTTGTGCGAGTTTTTGTCAAAACAACGATCATGTAATGCCGTATCAATATTTAATCTGTGTTTCAACCCAACCGAGCACACAGTTCCAGGAATTCACGTCCTACAATCAGCGTACCTAATGAAAATCCTCACATATCTAATAAATATCCTAGCATCGTATAAAATGATGAATGTGCCTTAAAGCCAGCTTCAATCATAGCATCATCAAAAATGATATTCAACCAAAACACTGTATCAATCAAAATACATTTTCGTTTCCCATTCATTCATCGATCCATTGCAGGCACATCCGCGTATTTGGCACAGCTGTATGGAAATGCGCTATAAAAAGAGCTACCAAATTGCCACTGAATATAAATCACTGGATCGTCATTGCTATCACATCCCGATTTATTCGAAAACGCAGGATATTTTATGAATTCCGTTACGTCATAATTTTGGGATAAACTTTTCCGTTTTGTGATAATTTCGGGATAAATGAGGGTATTTTGGTGTGATATCGGGATATGGCGTTGTATACGGGTAATGTAAGAGTTTATTCTACGTAATTTTTACACATCAGCATCATCATGAGCCAGAAGTCGACCACTTTGAGAATCGCAGAACGCTCACCGTTTACTAAGAGGATGCTGCTGCCCGTCCTCCGGTGGTTCTGGTCACAGTTTTAAGACATACCGGGTTCGGTACCGGTTTTAAAATACATATACGTTTATTTTATTCAAACAACTATGCTGCCGTGGTAATAAGAAAAGCCACATCAATTTTTTTTTTAATTGAGTTAAATACATATTCTGAATTACGGAGACTTCGTGATTCAGATATGTAATTAACTCAATTTTGAAAAAAAAAATTAGATGTGCCGTTTCTTCGTAGCACGGCAGTATAATTTAATTACATAAATGATATGTTAATAAGTTTTAGCTTAGGTCCTCTGAACAATATTTATTTCCACAGATACGAAGGTAAGTGCGTATTAGGCACTACTGCAATGTATTAGAGTTTGTTCAAATGAACCTGTCTTTCAATTTGTTAGTGTTAGTGGTGAAAAAATGTTCAATCTTGATCCTTTATTTGCAAGTCTTGCTTTCTTATTATCTGTTGTTATGTACTACTAACGTAACGATATTTATTAATGGCCATTGCTGATACACCTTTCCAAAGCGTACCTGAAACAAACAAGTGAAAATTAATAACCAATGAATAGATAAAATATAGTCATCGGATACTATAATCTCTATTTACTTTTATCAATTAAATACTAATACCTGTCTGCACTAAGCTTTGACAGCTTTTAAGTTCATACTTAACTCTTTAGGACGTACCCATAGAATTCTTTTTAAGACGTACCTAACAAAGAAAAATGCGTTGTACCAAACTTAGGAGGTTGCCTAAATGCGTAACATGACGGTCCTTTCCTTTGACATGCCTAAGTCCGACTTAGTTTAAGTGATGCTTAGCTACGTTTTATCTTTGTTGACTTTAGTGTAGACGGGCATTAAACTGACTACAAGAACCTTTAGGGTTATAGCACACATGCCAGCTCGGCAATGAATCGTCATCGCCTGTCTCATCGTTTTGACTTCAAACAGGTGTCAACTAAATACACGCTCTTAACCGGAGCGGCTCATTACATTGGACGTGTCGGCACGCCTATGGCAAAGTGATTCCGCGCTTTCTGGGCAATGCTTTTTCAAACGCGGATACCAGAGGCAGTCTGCGTTTCATGTCAGCCTCAACAGTGAGGATGTAAGCGCGGTGACTGAGAGTTGACCGCAAGCCGCATGCGATTCACAAGCTGTCCAGCATTCACAAGATGCCGTTGCGGTTGTGGCGTGTAGCATACCTACACTACAGCCGCCGGGCGCCGGAGATGCAGGTAGCGGGGCACGAGCGTTCTGCGCCTGCGAGCTGCATTGGCAAGCCGTTCACCCACAGAATACTAGTACTCCTAGCGCCCACCACAGGTGCACTTCAACTCGATTCCGTGCCGTGCCGCTTGCGCAGGCGCACCCTCTCGCAATCTCCGTAGATAAGATAATAAATATCTGTTTTCTAGTGTGCCGCGTTTGTCTATAAACGTTGGTGTTTTGTATGGAACTGCGTTTTATTACCATCAGAAGCCCCATTCGTTGCTCTATATATCATGGAAATACAATACTGAGCAGCATTAGCTGAGGCGATGCCGATCCGATGCCAACTTTATATGTCTACCGTGATCTTAAGCCTTAAGTACTGATTATGATTATTTTATCGTCTAAAAATATACCAATGACGCCTTTCAATAAAACTTCCAAGTACAATAGAACAGTAAGTTCAACAGAACTATTCCTGTCTGACTGCACTTAGTTTTAACAATAAAAAGGAAAACAAATTGTTTGCTATCGTAAAAAGAAGAATAAAGCAACAGGAAAATTTTAAAAACTAAATCAAGTTTTCCATACAAAACAGCGCTCATTTCTAGGTGCATCGTTCACAACAATAAGCACAGAGATATCAACCACAGCAATGAGTACAGTCAGCTACGTAAGTACTGTCGGCATCGTAAGTACAATCGGCAACAATAGCGACCGGCGGGAAAGTTAATCGCATTCATTAGACGTGGCTGCACCCAGCATTTTGTTTGCGAACTTAGTTGCTGCTAGAAGTGGCCAGCATTGCAATTTAATTAATTCAAAAAAGTTACTCTGTCTCTTTGTCTAATTTTCAACTGTAAATTAAATGGCCACAATTATTTGAATCGCCAAAAATATAGAGTTCATATTGACACCGAACAATAGATTATTTTTTTTGGTGATCTAACTGAAAGTCTCAAATACGGCCGGTATAATCACGTAAGCAAAGATTTCGCTAATTAAAAGTAATGTTTTGTGATAAGACATCAATAAATGCTACAACTCAAAGGCTACAATAAAAATGTAACGAATATGTAACAAGTATGTACCAATATTGGTCATCCAAGATCTCTTATGTGACATTGAATACAACCTAGTTCCCTGAAGCGTACCACACAACTTTTATGCCATCTGATTGCTGCCTAATGAACCACGCTTATGTCACTTCCAGCGAATTAATGCCTAACAGAAACTTATTTGTCCGAACAAACATGTTTGCGCCCGCAAGTGCCTTTGATATAATCTTAGCGTCTGCTTACCTGCCCTGCCCTGTCAGCTAACTTAGCAGACAGTTTATAGCGTTTCCAGATCGAGAAGTTTTGAGAGCGCTAATTCTGGGATTGTTACGCGTACCGGAGATAAAAACAGTAAGAGCTTGCGCACGTTGAACTAGCGGGCGCGATTTCGTGCTCACGTTGGCTTCAGGCATTTGCACAGGTGTGACGTGTGAGTTACCTGAAACAGCGAGCGAAACGCGCGCTCCATCGCTGGTTCAACCTGAGCAGACAAACAACGTTGCACCTGCGTTTTGTCGTGAGTACTTACTTAATCCTAATCCTAACTTAATATTATAAAGGCGAATGTAATTCTAACTATCTGTGTCTCTGTCTGGGTGCTTGTCGCATTATCACGGCCAAATGGCTGAACAGATCGACTTGAATTTTTGCATAAGATAAGATAGGAGACGGACATGCGGATACTTTTACATGCTATTTTTTTATTGGTCTATGAGAACGAAGTCGCGGGTAACAGCTAGTATACCATACGTTTGATATTTCGCGACCGCGCCCGTAAGCCCTGAGGGTATATTATGAGAAATAAGCCAGAGGAATCCTGTTATGGCATTTGAGGATGTAGGCGTACCTGAATGAGGCCCACACAAACTGGCGTGAGTGGAGATCAGCGAATATCTAATAATAATTCCCAGGAACGGTGACGACATGCTTAAGTGTTAGGTACAGGTTTACTAGTGAGTAGGTAAAGGAATATTAGTACATTACTGTCGCGGTCTGTAATGACTGTGTTGCTGGCAGCGATGATGATATCCGAAAGCGTAGCGTAACGCAGGTCCAGGCCATCCCAGAGCGGTCAGCATTGAAGCCCTTGATGGCAAAGATTCGGCCAACCTTCGGCCTCGGCCTTTACAGCGCGGGCACAAACAAAACTCGACAATAAAGGATTTTCAAAGGAAATTGCTGTTAACTAAAACCGCCAGCAATTAAATTTCTTACAATTTTACTGGCGCCTATTCGAGTAGTGCGGCAACTTTGCTCAAAGAAGGTTGTCAAAATATTGACCGCATTACGAGATTTTTTCGAGTAAAAAATTTACTGACACAATATTCGGTGAGGTAAGTTTAGTGCAAGTCAGTTTCAAGTCATAATATTTGACTCGTTTTTGGCTATTGGCCTTGGTCACCGGGTTAGTTTATGAGCAAACGACTATTTTATACTTTTTTGCTATTGTCTGGCGTGACGAAAAACTCAGCATTAATTTTCGTATTCTCGCGCAGGTTGCGCACCTGTAGGTATTTATCGCGGGTAGTTACGCTTTGTTATGCTTGTTAAAACTTTATTGCGGGGCAGCGGTAGTCTCTATTTATTTGTCACCTCGGAGTGAGTCTTCTGTATAAACTATTATCTATTTGTGGTACTACTTATGCGAAATACTGTCACGGATCTTTGTTCGTAAGTAAGTAAATAAATACACATGTGAACTTAATGGGGAAACCTTGTTTGACTTGTGAAGGGTCATGCATGACCCTACAAGTTCTTCCTGATCCCTTAGCATTGTACTCATAATTGTAGAAGTTACTTTGGAAACATTGTTTATCTAGTTAGATTCATTCGGAACATAGAGATTATACAAAAACAATTTTAAAAAAAATATGTGAGCAAAAGGTATGGCATTTAACATTAATATTTCAAATGCTAACGTTTGTAAATTTAAGTATGTGTGTTTGTTCCCAGTCCTCCGTGAAGCAAGGACAAATTTGGACGAAATTTGGTATTGAGGTAGCTCATACCCTGTTCAAAAAGATGCTGGTATCACAAATATAAAATATATATAGATAAATAAATCAATATTCCACCAATATTTAGACATAGCGCCATCTATTTTAGACATAGCGCCATCTAGCCCCAAACTAAGCAAGCTTGTAGTATGGGAACCAGATAACTGATAAAATACATAAATACTTTATTTTTGTAAATACACAAATACAAAGAACAAACATCCATGTTCATCACACAAATGTTTGTCCTGGGTGGGAATCGAACTCACAACCTACAGCTCAGAAAGTGGAAATACTCCCACTGCACCCCGAGGCAGGCATATAAATATATTCGAATCTTGTATTATTGCGGGTGAAACCGCGAGTACATAGTATTATCATAATATATGACCTGTGCCACGAAGCTCTGCTAGTGTTGTACAAAAGTAAGAGCTATTCCTACTATATAATTAGAACACACCTTACTAGGCACTATTCGTTTGTTTCCAAGATGGGGGCGAGTAAAAAAACGGTTGCTTAAATAATTGATTAAATCAATTTTACTTCGCGGAAGTTCAATCTTTAATTATTATTATTATTTTTTACTTTTTTAAATTTTTTTAGCGTGAAAATGACTTCATTTGCTGTTCTCTCGCTTGCACAGCTTAAGCGACTTAGAAACAATTTTCAATCCCATGGTTGAACCATAGGGACCATAGACCATAGAGTTGACCATAGAGAAAATAGTTATACTATTGATAAAATGCTACTCGTTGAAAGCTCCGTTCCACTCAACGTACAATTGAGTGCACATGACTGTATTCGAGACAAACTGCCTTTGCACTTTGAATTAGAAACGATAAATCTTCGAGCGAGCGTATTGGACTGGTTGTTCGTTATTTTGCTGACCCTAACTGTATATCTTTATATTTACGAGCTAAGGGGAAATTATAGGGCTAGTAAGTTGACAGAGGTAAAAACTAGATGGCGTATTTAAAACTACAGGGTAGACGGAATTATTGTAATGCTTGTATATTTTTTTACTCATAATTATAATTGTTTTACTTTTTTTGACGTGTTTTTTTTTTAGTTGACAAATAATTGGTAGTAATTGAGCTGAGATCGCCTTCAACACACATTTCGACGTGTCGTATGTTTTTAGTTATTGTTGTGAATTTATCTTGAAGTTACAGATTATCTTTGGAAGGTATGGTCGGATTTGAATGAAAGTAACATTTAAGGCCTGTAAGTCGGCCTTGACCACCAACTCGCTTGTTGGTAAGCGACGATGTGGTCGAAGATGAAGCACGCAAAATTAGAAGATACCTGTGTATTGGAGATAGGGTTTCGTTAATTTGGTCTACCACTGACCTGGGACCCTATTCCTGTGCGCTCGAGATTATCTCGGTCACTGTCTCTCTAATTTAGAATTTAATGGAAGAGAGAGTGACCGAGATAAAATGTCATTTCTCCGAATAGGGCCCTTGTCTAATTTTGTCTTATTATGATTTATACACCCGAAAGGAGAAAAATCCGTTTTTAAATTCATTTAAAAAAGTTTTGTATCCCTAAGAATCGGCAGCTATTTGGAAACTAATCTAAAAGACTGCGGGATGTAACTAAATTCTTTGATTAACCTACTGTAATTTGGCCTGATTAAAGGTCTTATTTCCACCAATTTTTTCACCAAAACAACAGAAATCCTCAAAGAAATCTCTAATATCTTCTTCATTATCTTTGTTGAAAAATAGCCGCGATCCACCCCCAGGTGGGGTGATTTGCGCAGCTATCTCTGATCTTAATAAATTACGAAGATGCAGTGGAAAATTTCAGCGGACGTGACAGTCTGAGATTTGACGCGTATCTTGGTAGGGGATCTTAGACTATGATACCTTCGTCTCACCACAACATATAAAATACCAGTTGTTACCCGTTGTTGTTGTTGTTTAGTTGAACTTCGTTCGCATGGACCTACAAAAAAAAGTAGCCTATTTCCGTCTCCTACCCTTAAGCTATATCTAAGCAAAAATTCAGCTCGATCCGTTCAGCCGCTTAGCCGTGATAACGCGACAAACACCCAGACACCCAATAAGTGTTCGCGATAGTATCCCTGAGTACAGGCCGTAGAGCAATACTGGCCTCCGGCTGACTGGGCCGTTCGGACCGGACCCGAGTTGCTCAACGGTATGGGCATTATAAAGTGTCGTTTTGTGTTTTCCCGAAAATCCGTAGAATCTTCCAATAAAGCTTCCACAACTTTACAGAAGCATGACTGACTTGACCGTTACTAAAATCTTTGACTTAGAATGTGACTGTGATTTCTTTTTATGGTAATAGATTACACGTCACTTGAAATATTAGAATATTTGAGCCTAGTTATGAGTGAGCTAAAATTTAGGGGCTTTAAGTGTGCTACAAATCAATCCATTTTAGGGAGTTATCTGATCTATTCATTATACAAGCTTTTTATTATCTCTCATTCGATTTGGTTGAATTAAAACGTACTTAGCCCTGCAGCTACACTATGCACCTCGCATGGCGGCCAAACTCTGCTCTACGCGCCTCTTCTCGCGCCGTTCATTCATTTTACGCCTTTGGCCTTGCCAAAAAACCGACAAAATCGGGAGCGTCGGGCAAGGCGAAGAGCATGACAGGCGTAGGAAGAGTAAGTGGCCAATCGTATTTGTCTACTTCCCTTGCCACTCGTCGAGTATGTGGCTGCAGCTTTAAGGTAAATAGCCGCCAACGACTCGAACACAACATACATAACCCCGTTTACCTTCGCAATTATTCTGAGCTACCTATACGAGTGTACCAATCTAACATATGTACGTTCTCGTAATATAATTAGAGTTCTATTTAAGTTGTAATTTTAAACGATGTTAAACAAGCAATTAGCTATCTAATATCGTAGCCAGTAAAGACTAAAGTTCTAATCGCGCCATCAACTGACATTATCTAAAGATGATAGCACATATTTAACTCTCCCTTGTTTACTGTTGCTAACCGAAACAATGGTAGCAATAATAATTACACACAGATATGAAATAGGTTCCTTTGTAGGAAAATGGTGAAAATGGTTCCCAATAACTTGTTCTATAATTGGATTACGCGGAAAGGTTTTGTGTTGTACGAAGTTATAGGAAAGCGATATAAACTATCCCCTTTTAGCATAAAGTGTGGGGTAACTAGTTTTTTGAAGGCCGTACCATTTCGTCTTTAATTTTCTATGAGCTTTGGGTTTGTATTTACAATTCTGTACATACCATTTTTATTTTATTTTTCGGTATGAAAAGTGTCCTTGATTTTATTTCATTCAACAATTATAGTTTTTATCTTGTCTTGGAACCGATTATGCCTTAAAACTGCGACCAGAACCACAAGAGGACGGGCAGCAGCGTCTCATAGTAAATGGTGAACATGCCTGCCTGCTTCGCCCAGCAGTGGGCGTCTAAAATCTGATAGGAAGAAGATTTTATCTTGCCACTTAGTTGACCGAGTGAGCGAAGCGAACGAAAGATCTCAGTTTTAACTGAGAATATTTGCTTTCATCTGTCCATATGTTGGTACTTGCGTACAGGTCGTATTTTTCAAACAATTTAGACGAAACTTGGTATACATGCTCCACAATTTTGTAGATTTTTTTTTGTCGACGGCGATTTTTGATTGGAGGAGTATTTCTCCCAAAAAAGAGGGAAATTTGTTGCGGCGCCAAACAGTTGTTTTCTTTAAAATCATTGATTGTGTGGTAAACAATTGTTCAATGTCTAACTAACGTTATATACATTCGAATGTGTAGTGTTTGGTTTCCGAACGACACTTTTGTAGTCTATGGCAACCACTACAGATAGTTTGACATTACGACAATTTCGCGCGCTCGCGGCAATCAGAAAAAAGCTTCTCATTGAGATTTTTGTTTTACAATGAAAATATCTGGCTTTATTTAACTTCGCCGCAGCAACAACAATGGATAAGACCTAGGGATAGGGTCACATCCAGCCCAACCGGTCCTCCATAAATGTAATCAAGTAAAATGTATTTTATTGTATATTTCGATTCTGCTGTACCACTCTTCTATCTTCTCTGTCAGAGCTAAAATTATCTGCGACTGTTTTTATTTCAATATTGGCTTGTCATATGCCTTGTTGTTGCTGTAAGTGTGACAGGCATTTAATAATAAATAAATAAATGTGAAAAAAAGATGGCAATCATTTAAGTTTTTTTTTTTCAAATGTCTGTTAATTTAGAAAATATTACATCAGAGACAATGATAAAATAGGCAACAAGTTTGAACCGCTACATAATCACTACTCCAAAAATAATCAAATGCACATCAAAACAAGAAAATATTTGTAATGCAGTTCTAGCTTGCGCAAGTAACACTTGACTTCTCTACCCAAAATACAGCCTCGACCACGAATACAGTATTCTACAGATGTACGTATTTGTTTTCGAATCACGTCCGCTAGGGGGCGCGGAGCGGCAAATAGAGGGGTGCGGGGCATGAGGTAACGGGCGAAAAATTGCGTGCCACCTATCCTTACTGAATTAGTACTGCCGGTGTAAATGAGACCGAAGAGGTTAGACGATTCGCTGAGATTGCAACTAGAGCGGCCAATTTATCTGTAAAGTTGTAGGGGCGCTACTATACTAGTTTCCAAACAAAGCCTGCGGTGGCAAGTTTTAGTTCCTCCTTTTGGCCAGTTGTACTGTAAGTTGGCCGGGTTGTAGTCGTTTCTTCCTAGAGATAATAGTTAGAGGTAGAGTGGTAAACGTTGAGTGGTAGGCAGCTAATTGGATTGGACCGTTAGTGGAGGGTAATTCGGTAAATAGATATTGTTCTTCTGACGGAATATAATTGTATAGCCGCTTATTAAGGTGTACTATCATTATAATAAGACTCTAACCTTTTTTTTATTGGTTTGGCAAGTTTTTCTTATGGTCCTGTGTAACGAGACGAGCAAGTCGCTCACGCTGATGTTAAGCGTCATGCTTGCCCATAAAAGTTCCATGCCATCCAAAAGTTCAACAGTTCAATGTCCTGCGCTCGTCAGATATTAGATGTTAAATATCTTTCGTACCCAGTAATATGGCTGGAAACAATACGGAACATAATAATTCTTGCACACTACTGCTTGGTTAGTTGAATAACTGGCAAGTGTGGTACTTTTCCAGCCAAAAGAGTCCTACACCTACAAAGCTCTACATCATTTTTTTTTTTTTATACAGGCCAGGCATTTAACTATAAGCTCATCTTATGAAACGGTGTGGTCGAGAATGGTAAACACATCTAGCCTGGTATGACTCTCAAGTGAGTTTACCTAAACACACAGTCAAGTGCTTGCTTGGCGACAGATTTACAACATGAAGGCGGTAGCTAGACAGTCAAGTACTAGAAGTACCCTATATAAAACTATATTAGGGTTGATTCACGATATTTTTGTGTTTTTCTTCACTTGTAGCTCTAGCTTTTTGTGGGGTTTTAAACCAATACTACTGACCTTTTCTTTGCTGAGAAAATAACAAGTTTGTATGCATCGTCTAATATTGAGCATATACTGGTATGTCATCATTAATTACATATGTATAACATCAACTTTAATCTCAAAGCAACACATCGCAGTTTTATACGAAATGCCGGAAACCACAAATAACACACCAACCGCCAGCGAGCTTAAAATTCACAAAATTCTCCACTCTTATCTTAATTACAAAGCAGTTTTGTTCCCGAGCTTAGTACGTGAAAAACACAAAGGGAGCATAGTCGAAATGCTAAAGTTACCCTTAAAGAACCGCTGAGGGGCTGGTAACATAACAATGAGTCGGCCATGTTTGATTTGTGAAGAACAAAAGGGTAGGACAAGGACTGAACAATGGACCAAGGGTGGTTCAGTCGTGCGAGATTTTTGATGCTAAGGTCTTGGGATTAAGGAAGTAAGAAGTTCCCTACTTTCCTGATGATAGTCACCTCTACGATCAGAATATTGAAGAGAAAACGACTAAAAAGCTGCGCCTTGTGGTTTCACCCACGTGGACAATTCCACAAGAACCGTTAAGTTCCATTGCTCTGTTACTGTATTAAAATGAACAAACAATCACTGTAATTTTTTGTCCATATCTTATGCCACTGAGTTAAAAAAATAAAAGTTGAAATGATTAGTTTAAGACACATATGAAACTAGATACCGCATTACGAGATTAGTTGTTCCTACAAAAAGTCACCAAAGTTTGAGGAAGGCGCGGGTCGCGGGAGTGCGACCAAGCGTTCTCATTTGCTATCTCAAGGTTACACCTACTCGCGCGTAACTATCAACCCATCAGAGTAATTTGTTATACGTGTATTTAGACTGATGCGTCGTGCGCTTCGAGCGTCCTGAATGCAGAATCTAGGGTGTGATCTGTGGTTTAAGATATGTAACTACCTAATGCTTGCATTACATCACAGCCCTATACAATTCGAAAGAGAAAATTAAACAACGAAATGAATGTCTTAGAACCCACTAGAAAAAATCCGTATTTTTACCCGACTACGAAAAAGGAGGGTTATGAGTTTGACAGTCTATATAATATGTAAGTATGTTCTTATATTATGTTCCCTCTAATCTTCTAAACCGCTTATCAGATTTCACAAGATAGGTGTCTATCGATGCGTCTTCACACTCCGCGTGTATACGTGGCTCCACGTGCACTCTTGTGGCTATACGGAATTATACTGAATCCAATATGGCAGAATCTATAACAAAATTACTAAACAAAAATCCTCAATGAGTTTTACAGTCCCTTGCCTTGGCATCAGACTACGGTTAATGGGACTTTAAAACTCACTGGAGAAATACTATGCACGTTAAATGGAGCATGCCATTTTGAATATCGAATAATATTTTCTTGTTTTTTTCTTTTCTTTTTGTTTTACGTAGTAAAGTGTTTTAGTTTTTGAACGTATATTTTATTATGTACTTATGTTTGTTCGATGATAACTTTCGTATCGCTAAAGCGTCATGAAATCATGTAGACAAGTATTAATTCATAAAAATACAATTTAAATTTTGAAGTAATTTATTGACTTTGTCTATTGTCATTGAGCTGTCAATCAATTATTTTTTCTCAATAAATATATAGTTGTTAGGTTAGGTTAGGTTTTAAAAAAATGTTGGTTATAAAATAATATGAATATTCAAAATAATTAATGACAACGTCAAAGCCACAATAAAATATGAAAACATTTCCTATTTCATTATCATTTTTCCGTAAAATGTTGGTTAAATTATCAAAATCGCAGAACATTTTTCTCGATACACCAGAGCATCAACTTGAATTTTAAGCAGTATATACAACTTCTAAGCAGTAGTGTGCAAAAGCAAAGAGCAATGCCGCGCATCGTAGTGTTTTGAACTGCACACCACGAACAGAATTATTCGCTTGCCCTAAAGACAGGAACTGGCTGGTCTTGTCACTTATTTAAAATAATAAAAAAATACTTTGTTAGACATACAAAAACAGTCTGGTAGGTGAACATATAAATCATGATCACATTAATTTGGAAAATAATTTAAGGCAGATAACAATAAAAACAAGGCCGCTGGGCAAAGGTCACCACAGATTGGGTTCCAAAATCAACACCTTCTGCCGTCCGGGTCGACCCAGAAGGCGACGAGCTGAACTCGAACGACAAACACTGGACCACCAAATCCGAAGACCGGGAAGCCTGGCAGAAGGGAAAGGAGGCCTTTCCCCAGCAGTGGGACACTCTAGACTGAAAATAATAATAATTAAAAACCATTCAAATCATAAAATACCAACTCCATCACATTTCCCTAGCAAAATATCGCTGTCAGAATTTACCGCTACTATTCAAAATTACCGGAATCCAGTTCCAGCCGGGCATAGAATTTAATCCATCCGAACGAACGATCCATGTAATTGTATTCTGGATCTACTGTGTGCGTCTACCCTCACGGCAAACTCGTTTTAATGACCGTCGGCCCTTATGTCATATTGCTATGGTTTTGCGGACGGTGCCCGATTAATTCGAAACAAATTAAGGGTGTCTACGGAGTTTTGGCGGGAACGTGAAGAATTCATGTCGCATCATTTTATTATTTTCCAAAACTTGTGTTATTTCGATATGTTAATGTGTAAAAACGGTGAATTTCTACCCGTTAAGTGTTCGTGTATATGCATGAGTGTTGGTAAATGGTACAATGACGTGAAACGTGAATTTTCGAGTTGTTTCCAAAACTCCATAGAAGGCTCTAGTAAAGTTTTCACCACTTTACTGGGGCATGACTTGGACTTGACCGTGACTTGCTATGCTCGACTTTGACTATGACTTTGACAGTGACTATGACTTGTAATAATAACTAATATCTAACAAAACTTGAGAATATAAATGTATACTTGACACTGGCAAATGCATAAGACGTGCGACGCCAAAATCCTCTTAGGAGGAAAGAAGAAAAAAAAAAAAAAAAAAAAAAAAAGGGTGTCTACACATGGCCTGACCTGACATCGTGTGAAAGGGACAGCTAGATTTGAATTTTACGGGAGCAAAAGAAACAAACTATTAAGGTTATAACTTCTCCCTTTCACTCCCCGAGAAATGTATATATAGCCATCTCTTTCAAACGCTGTCAGGGCAGGCCATGTAGCGAGGCCTTCATGTATCGGTAATATTTTAGATTAGAAGCCTCTTTGGACTACATAGAGCTATATTATGTACTACGTAGGTATTAGAGCTGATACTGCATTAAATTGCGATATCCGGATTCAATTGTGACCACTTTGCACGACTCTATCACTCACTAGCGTTTGCTTTGTGATCACTCGCTGTTGTATTATTTGCACAAGGTCTAGCTAACTCTAATTTGGCTTAGTGAATACAATTAAATAGGGCATTGCTATATCAAATATTTTTTAAATTATAATATGATGTGGCGAAAGAAGATGATCGTCCCCGATCTAAAGTTGCCGATAAATCTCCTCGGCTCTCGCAGCACCGGGCGGAATCGTACCGATTCTACGATTTGAAGCTAAACGCATTCTACGGAGTGTCGTTCACTTCACCGGTCACGAACTTTCGCGAACAAATTATAATTTTACTTTTTTAATTTTACAGTCAATTATAATTGACTACGTAATTTTATTTTCCACTCGGATCTTTACTAGGCTAAAAGCCTGTGGGGGTTATGGACATCTTCATTATACTGTTATACTGCGGTGTCATCTCTACTACGTTGTACATAAAAGCTTAATGTCAGAATATTATCGCTTCATAGCACTGCCTTGAATTAACCCTGTTATATTCAGGGTTATAAGGAAAGGGTATATGCTAAGCCGAAAAGGGCTTATAGTACTTATGATTATAAACAACTTTTACTATGGGACCACACCTGAAATTGGGACCAAACCTGAAATCGAGAAAAAAAAGCTGTTCCATATGGAACAGCTGTTTTGTCTTCTTCGATTTCATGGTTGGTCCCATAGTAAAAGTCGTTCGTAATGATGAGTACTATGAGCCCTTTTCGGCTTAGTATACCATTTCCTTATAGCCCTGTATAAAAGACAATATTCTTTGCATATATTTTGTATGAACATGGCACACTTAGGGATATGTTGTGCTATTATGCACTTAGGGATATATCTCGGGGCGAGATTGCATTATAGGCGCACAAACAGGACGTAGGTAATTAGGCGCAGAGCAGAGAGGGAGCGACGCGTGCAGTTGCGTAGCTCGTACAAGTTTAGTGCTCCCGCGTTTCGTAATTCAAGGAACTGCTATGAACCATTAAACACCAAAATGACCACGAGCCTGTTCACAAACTGGCGTGCGACTGTGCTGCGCAGGTGATATCCATTTTTAATTCAGGCGATGGCTTAGCAGTTGCTGAGTGGCATATACACTCATATTTGATGTATAATGGTTTTGGTAGTGGTAGGGCTCTTCTGCAGAGTCCGCCTGGAGAAGTACCGCATCTTTGCCAGTTATTCAACCGTCGAGCAGTAGTGTGCAAACATTACTATGTTCTGGATTGAAGGGCAATGTTTCCAGCGTAATTACTGGGCACAGAGATTTAACATCTAATGTCTCAGGGTGACGAGCGCAGTGCATTGCCGCGCATGGTTTCGAACTGTTGAGGTTTAAATTCTGGGTGACACTGAACTGTTATGAGCAAGCGTGAAGCTTAATATCAGGTGAGCAACATGCTCGTTTCGTCACCAAACTACAAAAAAAAATAAAAAAAATAGACGAGCGCACCTGCTCCTTTTTTTGAGAAGTCGGTTATAAAGTTAGGACACGCATTCAAGCTGTGCTGCTGTTGACACGCGTTCATCATCTTCGTCATCAGCCAGAAGACGTCCACAGCTGAACAGAGGCCTCTGCCATAGCGCGCTTGGCAGGCGGCTTGGAGATCGCAGAACGCTCAGCGCTTACTTAGAGGACCAGTGGTTCTGTTCGCAATTTACCGGACATACCGGGGTCCACGCGGGACACGTCTTTGGTTTAAAAACCTGGAAATTACGTAACCATATTAAAATATTGTAGGCGAGTTGTTGTTCTTTTGTTCTCTGCTATCTATTTCTTTAGCTACTAAAAGCAGTTCCGTTGTTGCCATAGCCTGCGAAACATTAATTCGCTTAGCATGTCTCCAGCCAGTAATCTAACAGGTACACTGGCCGACGTAGCAGCAAATTTATTACTCTGTGGTCTTACAGTTTAGGCTCTACGGCATGGGGTGGCGATATGTCACGTTTTCCTAAGACAGCTAGCATGTTTGTCGTGCGAAGTTGGAAGGAATCTAAATCTAAATTCCGTTTGGGTTTCAGTTTCCTTGGATTAACTAGATGAGACTAGTTCTATGAAAGTTCTAAACTAACTACCACATACCTACATAGTTCATTACATAATATGAATTCACAGATCAAACAATATACAGCATTACGAGATCGTTGTTCCGACAAAAAGTTTCTTTTACTGCGTATCAGTCTGCGTTTGACTACCAACTCGTCTGTTGGTAAACGAAGATGTGGTCGAAGACACCAAAGTCAGAGGAAAGCACGGGTTACGGGTGCTACGAACAAGCGTTCTCATTGACTATCTTAAGGTCACGCCTACTCGCGTCTAGCAATCAATCTTTTAGATCGATATGTAGTGCTCTTTAATACGTCTTTGCGTCTGAATCACGCTCAGTTGTAGATGCCATTTGAGCATCCAATAAAACGACCGATTTTGCTTGGCGTCACGAATCTGGGCAAAAAAATCGCGCGTCGGAGGCTTGGTTCTTTAGTAGCTAGTAGCTATCTACTTTAACTATACCATTTTTATCGATCTGAACCCTCGCCAAATATATGGGCGCCCTATTTGCGGCAGAACGTGCGGTGGGCGTCACAGCCTGGCACGAGCACGGCCGAGTGACAGCGCAACATACCCGAAATTATTCATAGTCTTGCCGCGAATCGGTACATGTATCTAACGTACTGTGCAGTTAGGATATATGGCATTTGAGGCGAGATATGTAGGTCGAGTAGATAAAGATTGATCGCAGAATGAAACAAGTGCCTAATATTATCAATAGAAAAACCAAATACACGACTGCAAACACCTGCAAATACATACTTAAAAACTTTTTTAAATCAGGCAATTGTCTTTACTAATTAAATAAAATTCTCAAAAACTATTTAACCTACTACACAAAAAAGCGGAGTTCATTGAAGGTTTAAAGATAATTCAAATTCTTAAGGTCACTACGAGTTGCTTTTTTCAGCTTACCACGCTGAAAGCAATGCAAGATAAGCGCCAGCGTTTTGGTCACGCGTCTATGTGTCTATCTTTGTATTAGATAGTGTCGATTCTGCTGCACTATTTTATAAACTAAACTATTTACAGCTTTACACTTGCTGCCATAATTTTCTCACATATTTACATGAAAAGAGACGCAGATAATTTTCACCCTACTGCCCAAGAAAGAGGGTAATGATTTTTGTTGTAAGTAAGTATATAAATTTGTGTGTTCCTATATAACCTCCTGTGGCGTCGTTGGATTCGTAGTTACATCCTAAGTGATCATAGGCTACATTTTGCAGTTGTGTATCTTTTTCTTTTAATTAATTATTTTCTCCTTCTCCTGTTGTCCTGTCAGATTAATTAAGTTTAGTACATGACAGAACAGAATCGACGTCAATGTCAACTAACACGCCACCTAGTGTGCAGTGTCTTAACTAGCTCCATTTCTGATCTATCGATCCCGCACCCTCGGCGGTTGTTAAATACTAAGCCCATAAATTATAAATCCCGGCCACTACAACTTTATAAGCAGTTTGGATTACGTATGGACATAAATTAAGCCCTTAGAACACAAATGGGACTAAATGTTTATATAAATGGCCTGTTATGTGATTCGGAGCAGTAATGGCGGCAATGCTTGAATTTAAATTGCATTAGGATAACGTTGAGTTATGGATTATTTTCGTATAGTATATTTTGGTAATCTAATAACTAGTCTAATGCTGGGAAATGTTGTCTCGGAGAGAAATGCAGCCAAAAGTTGAGCAAAGTGGTGAAAGATTGTGGACGATGCCAAGGCTAACAAAGGGCTGTAGACGCTTTAGTGTAATCACGAGGAATGAAGTACCTAAGTAATCATATAGCCCAATCGTCGATTCCTTATCCAGAATATTATTATTATTGATTTATTAGCCAGAAGATGTCTACTGTTGAAACTAAGGCATCGGGGGATACAGCCTAAACATCCTGCCGCGTGCAGAGAAGGTACTGAGTAACACATATCAGTAGTAAAGTAACGAGGCTCACACGCGTTTTGTAATACAAGGAGTTGTATGAACTACAGAAGGTAAAACAGTTTACCTTGCTTTGCCACGTGGCCTCATGACATGCAAAATTGATGTGTTAGTTAGGACATGTCTTACGCATTTAGGCAACCTCCTTTGATGCAACGCATTTTTAACTGTATGGTACGTCCTAGAGAGTTAGATATGAACGTATAAGCTGTCAAAGTTTAGTGCAGGCGGGCATATATACGTTGTAGTAAACGTTTTTACATCATTTGTTTGCTCGCTAAGGTATAAACAATAAAGTGGTTTATGCAAAGTTATATGAAACAGAAGAGCATTTGATACAATTGTATCCTGCAATAGAACAAAGTAATAGGGAAACTTATGTAACAGTAAAACTAATATAACAGGATAACTTATGTAAGAATCTAACATCAACAACACTTAATTTTCGCATCTCCATGGTATTTCACAATAACAACATTATAACCATGATTTATATGAAAAAGTAGGCACATATTTCTAAAATATAAAAACAAGGCCCATAATCGCACAGTGGCATACGAACTATAAACATGATGCCAAAAACACTGCCACCCGCTGGCGAAGTATCACGGCCGTATTTCGAGGAAAAAGACACGGAAATACGGAACACAATACATTGGCCAAACAAATGTCTTATTATTCTTCGGAAGTCGGGCTTATGCGTAGTGTGACCAGTAGGCGCGATAGTGTGGGAAGTCCTATTTCGGAAAATATATTTGTACCTTAGCTGAGAGAGATTTTCAATGTATGCTTAATTGCGTGTGCCATTCTAACCTACCGCCTAAGCGGATTGACAGATTTTTGAGTGCAAGGTGGCGTTCGATTCGTTTTTATATTCGTAATGTCATAAGCTACATTTCGCAGTCAGGTATTTTTTGTTTGTGTTTGAGAGATTTTTGAGTGCGAGGCACAGAGGAGGAAAATAATTGTGGTGGTTCTTCTTTACACCCGGAGTATCATAGGCTACATTCTGAAGTGTGCTTTTCATTTATTTATTAATACTTGTTGTTAGCGGAATCTTTATCGAAATACCCTATGACAGCAATGAGAAAAATACGTTTAAAAAAACTAAAAATAAACACAAAACTCACAAATCTGATGACAATGCAATAAATATATTTGTATTAGTTAATAATAATTAATACAATACTACCATTGAGTTTTATCAAACGTAGTCTTATCGTGTATCCCGCTTTTCCCCAAAGATTGGTGACTCTAGCGATGCGTAATGCGAACAACATTTGTCAAGATAAGGCACAGGTAGAGATGCGATACAGCCTGATACGGGGCATGTTGGGAAACAGATTTGCACCTATGACTGCACACCGATGTCAGAAGATTTTGATCTCTCGAAATGGTTTTATTATATATATGAGTTTGTTTGTATTAATTACGTTAAACCTGTTTTATAAATAATATAATAATGATTACGAGGTTGCCAAGAACAGTAAAAAAACTTGATTACAAAATGTAATCAAGTTAACGGTGTAACGACACCTCGCGCTTCAAAATCTGTCAAGCCGTTAAGGCTACATAAGCTATATAGAAACACAAACACCCGTTTTTGTAAATAATGCTGTAAATGTTTTATTCAATTTATTCTAACTAATATTATAAATGCGAATGTAACTGTCTCACTGTTTCTCTGTCTGGGTGTTAGGCTGGGGCTGGGTCTGGGCTAATTAATAATTTACGGAGACGTACATAAGATACATTTTATTATTTTTTATTGGTCCACGTTAACGAAGTCGAGGGTAACAGTTAGTACTTTATAAAAAAAATCCTCTTTTAAATACCTTTTTAATAAAACGGGAATACTTCCGTTAAATTGAGTCGGTTATTCCGACTATAGTTTCGATCACATTCGATGACCTTTATCAAGGAATGCTAAGCGAGATATGCGCGCGACCTCGTCTTGCCTTGTCGCAATAACCGACTCAATTTAACGTGAGTATTCCCGTTTTATTAAATAAAAAAGTAACAAAACCACGTCAGTTTTCACAGTATGACATTATATTATTATGTTATTATAGTCTCTGGGTTTTTCGCCCATACATTTTTGAGCATTTACTTCCGCTAAAATATTGGTAAATATGAAGAATGTAGTTACTTACTTATGTTTACTTGCACTTACTAGCTCAAACTCAATTTTTTTTTTCTAATATAAAGCTTAAAGAAACCCAACTAGACTATTGACAATTATCCACATTCATAATTAAAGAAGACTGCAAAGGTAATTGGCGATACTCAATACCTTCAGCCTGCAGCTCGTTATAATTAAAGGAAAATAACTTAAGCCCCTAGCGCGGGGTCAACGAGCGCCTTTTTTGTCCCTGTTTCACCTCTTTATTCACTTTTCCATTTCATTTAATTTTGCCTTGCAGAGCGCCCTTTGCGCATTAAGCTTTTGACCGGCTTGACACCTCTGTGATAATTTATTCTTTGACATCACCAAAGGATTAGGTCGGCATCGCGATGTATGTGTAGATATTAAACAAAATATGTTGATGTGCCCTTAATTGTGCTTATACAAACTTTTTTTGGGAGTCATATAACACACTAGCAGCCCGCCCCGGCTTCGCACGGGTATTTAACAAAAAAATAAAAATATGGTATATGGTATAGATGTTCTGCAAAGTCGTAGTATTAGGTATTTTTTTACATCTTGGGTTACATTATTGGAGTTTTAGTAAAGATCCCTAATTTTTTTGAAAATATAATATAGCCTATGTCACCCGGGGATAGTGTAGCTTTCCAACAGCGAAAGAATTTTTCAAATCGGTTCAATAGTTTCGGAGCCTATTCAATGCAAACAAACAAACAATCAAACAAACAAACAATCAAATCTTTCCTCTTTATAATATTGGTGGTAATGGCCGCAATTGCACCGTGCACTCACTAAGCATAATTAAGCTATCGCCGTCTTTTACTAAATATAAACAGAAAATAGAGATGGCATGAATTATAGTGCTGTCAAATTAGTGAGATCTTAGTACTCCATACTAACTTAGACAAGACCGTAGCGGGTGCCGATTTAATACAAGTTTTAAGTGTCGCTAGTGTACGTTTTTCTTCGCGGCTTTAATAGGTAAACTCGTTTGACAGAACTAAAATGCATGCTATCTTTTTCTTGTGTTTCTATTAGTAAAAGACAGCAATAGCAAGTTTGGTTTAGCGGGAATCGACGCCATTATTACCATTAAAAAAACGCGTTTTTTATTATGGAACAGAGAGTTTTAAAAGAACTTACTATTTTTTTTATGTTTTTTGTATAAGTATTTAGTTATAAGTATTAGTTTTTTTAGCCAGCAGTTTATTTTTTTGCAAATCCATTGGTTTCGACCAGATTAGAAATAACATTAAAAACAAAATAAAAATACAATTCAAATTACTTAAATTAAGCATTCCTTGATAAAGGTCACCGAATGTATTCGAAACTATAATCGTAGTAACTGACTCAAGTTAACGTGAGTATTCCCGTTTTATTAAAACAAAATGTGTCAAAGCCACGTCAGTTTTCATAGTTAAATAGTTTAACGTATTTCCAAAGTTTATTACTCTCCCTTCACACGTGCGTTTAAATCAAATTGAATAAATGATGTCTCGGTGCTTCTAAGCAAAATTATCTCGCTACAGTCTACATAACACACAAATACGAGACATTTCACATAAAACCACATCATTTGACTAGCACTGCATATTTACCACTTAGTTTCACATACCAATAGTCATTGTATCATTGTATAGCCTTGTGGCACATTGGGTGGATTTCCGCCTTCTGAGCTGTAGGTTGTGGGTTCGATTCCCACCCTGGACAAACATTCGAGTGATGAACATGGATGTTTGTTCTTTGCCGGGGTGTTTCTATGTAATCTATGTATATATATATATACAAAAAAGGTAGTTATTCTATCAGTTATCTGGTTCCTTTAGTTTGGGGCTAGACGGCGCTGTGTGTGAAGGTCATACAGGTATATGCGCCGACCACGACACACCCGGACGATGAAGTAGAGGCTTTGTATGAGGAGATATCCGAGGCGATTCATGCCTCCGAAACTCACTTCACCGTTGTTATGGGGGATTTTAACGCGAAGGTGGGCTCTCGAAATGTCGATGAGTTGAGAGTGGGATTGTATGGGTACGGGCAGCGGAATCGGAGGGGCCAGCGGTTGGTCGACTTCATGGAAAAGGAGGATCTCTATTTGATGAACTCCTTTTTCCAGAAGCGACCATCCAGGAAGTGGACGTGGATAAGCCCCGATGGTTCAACCAGAAATGAGATAGACTTCATCATGACTACCAAGAAGCGAATATTCAGTGATGTCTCCGTGATCGCCAAGGTAAAAACCGGTAGCGATCACCGCATTGTCAGGGGCACATTGAATATCAATGTCAAGCTTGAAAGGTCACGTCTGGTGAAGTCTACGCTCCGTCCTGGTCCTGCCCAAATCCAGAACCCCGAAGACTTTCAACTCGAACTGCACAATCGCTTCCAGAGCCTAGCCGAATGCGAGACTGTGGACGAGTTAAACAATGGGTTGGTGGAAACTGTCCAAGCAGTGGGGTCCAAGTTCTTTAAGACCCCACGCCGGAAAAAACCTCAAAAGCTCTCAGATAGAACCATTAAGCTAATGGAAGACCGGACTGAGATGAGACTGCAATCTTCAGCTGACATGTCGGAATATGGCAAGCTAAATAGGCGAATCTCGAAATTAATGCGACACGACTTGCGATCCTATAATACAAGCTGTATTAAGGAAGCAATTGAGCGGAACCAGGGCTCCAAAGTGTTCGCAAAGAATTCGTCTATCGGCCAAAGCCAAATGACGAAGCTGAAGACCGAGAACGGCAGTATCATTTCGTCGAAAACGGAGATTCTGAGAGAGCTCGAGAGGTTTTACGGACAGTTGTACACCTCGACACGAAAACCCATTGTCAGAAGTGCTCAGGACTCCAGAGCCAAACTGACCCGACACTACACCGAGGACATCCCAGACATCAGCCTGCACGAGATTAGAATAGCTCTCGAGCAGCTTAAAAACAACAAGGCGCCGGGTGATGACGGAATAACCACTGAGCTTCTGAGAGCGGGTGGAAAACCGGTACTTTTAGTCCTCCAGAAGTTATTTAATTCCGTCATACTCGAGGGAACTACGCCAGAAGCATGGCACAGGAGTGTGGTGGTGCTGTTCTTCAAAAAAGGTGATAACACCTTACTGAAGAATTATAGGCCCATCTCGCTCCTGAGCCATGTTTACAAGCTGTTTTCGAGAGTTATTACGAACCGTCTCGAACGCAGGTTTGATGACTTCCAGCCTCCCGAACAAGCCGGGTTCCGTAAAGGTTTTAGCACCATGGACCACATACACACGCTCCGCCAGATTATACAGAAGACCGAAGAGTATAATCGGCCATTATGCCTGGCGTTTGTGGACTATGAAAAAGCCTTCGATTCCATCGAGACCTGGGCGGTATTGCAGTCCCTTCAGCGATGTCATATTGACTATAGGTATATCGAGGTGATGAAGTGTTTGTATAGAAACGCCACCATGTCAATCCGATTGCAGGACGAGAGCACGAAGCCAATCCAATTGCAGAAAGGCGTGAGACAGGGAGATGTTATATCTCCAAAACTGTTCACGACCGCATTGGAGGACGTTTTCAAGCTCTTGGACTGGAACGGATTCGGCATCAACATTAATGGCGAATACATCACTCACCTTCGTTTTGCCGATGATATAGTAATCATGGCAGAGTCGCTAGAGGACCTCAATATTATGCTCAACGACCTCAGTAGCGTTTCCCAACAGGTGGGTCTTAAAATGAATATGGACAAGACGAAAATCATGTCGAATGCCCATGTTGCACCCGTACCGGTAGTTGTTGGGAACGATGCGCTCGAAGTAGTTGACCATTATAATTACCTTGGACAGACTGTCCAGTTAGGTAAGTCCAACTTCGACAAAGAGGTCGCCCGAAGAATCCAACTCGGATGGGCAGCGTTCGGAAAATTACGTGATATCTTCTCGTCCAAAATCCCGCAGTGCCTGAAGACGAAGGTCTTTAATCAATGTGTGTTGCCAGTGATGACATATGGAACTGAAACGTGGTCCTTGACTACTGGCCTTTTGGATAAACTCAGAGTCGCACAGCGGGCAATGGAGAGAGCTATGCTCGGAGTTTCTTTGCGCGATAAAATCCGGAACGATGATATTCGTCGAAGAACCAAAGTTGCCGACATAGCTTTCAAAGTTTGCAAGCTGAAGTGGCAATGGGCGGGCCATATCACTCGAGGAACCGATAACCGGTGGGGAAGAAAGGTTCTTGAGTGGCGACCACGAACCGGAAGACGCAGCGTAGGTAGGCCTCCCACTAGGTGGACCGACGACATTGTGAAAGTCGCGGGCAACCGGTGGATGCAAGTGGGCCGTTGTTGGTCGGTGTGGCGCTCTAAGGGGGAGGCCTATGTTCAGCAGTGGACGTCTTATGGCTGATGATGATGATGATGAACAAAAAAACTAGGATCTAAAGATAAACAGTGTGTACTGGATTCCACACTAGGGTGACCTGTATCGTGGTCTCCAGGCTCTTCATAATACAGAAAGTACTTATATTACATTACACGATCTTAATACATCACAATACTTAAGAAGAAATGATAACATTTTTATTTTAGTAGGGTAGTTTTAAATGAAACTATGAGAGTGCAGGAGCGTGCGTGTACGAGTGAGGTGATTTGTCATGAGGTGGATATATGTAGTAGTGTACGAGTTTTGAGAGTAAAGGAGAGAGTATATGTGAGAGAGTGAAGCATCGTCACGTAATATCATAATTACGGTTGTTAGCTGTTCGGACAAAGATTAATTAGTTCTTAATTAATCTTTGTCCGAACAGCGAAAATTTAGTCACGTAGATTATTAAGCGATACTTTAGAACCAATTCGATCTTTGTCCGAGCAGTGAAAATTTAGTCGCGGCGCTTAGTAAGCGATACTTTAGAACAAATTCACCTTTGTCCGAACAGCAACAATTTAGTCGAGTCGCTTAGAAAGCGATACTTTAGAACTAATTCATCTTTATCCGAACAGCGACAATTAAGTCGAGTCGCTTAGAAGGCCATACTTTAGAACTAATTCATCTTTATCCGAACAGCGACAATTAAGTCGAGTCGATTAGAAAGCGATATTTTAGAACTAATTCATCTTTGTCCGAACAGCGACAATTAAGTCGAGTCGCTTAGAAGGCCATACTTTAGAACTAATTCATCTTTATCCGAGCAGCAACAATTTAGTCGAGTCGCTTAGAAAGCGATACTTTAGACTGAACTAATTCATCTTTGTTCAGATAGTGACACTTTAGTCGAGTCGCCAATAAGTAATACTTTAGAACTAGATCACAAGACGATACTCAACAAAATCACTAACACAGTCCAAATGAGGCATTGCAGTAACAATACCATATTTTTTCCGAAATGATAAAATTTCCCAAACAAAGTGTTTGTGGAAGCGTGTACTAATAATTGGGACATGATTTCTGTCCATAACAATAACAAATAGCCACAGTATTTTTGGTAATATTTTTGCTGAGTACTCAAGAATGGAGGAGGATACTCATTTGGTTGCTAAGCGACGGTAATGAGAACTGAGAAATCCTGGAATAATTCTCATCATGGGCACAGAATAAAAAAGTACAGACGGGCGGCTCTATACAACGAGCGACGACGACGAACGCACGAATATAGTCGCGTACGTTTGACAAAAAAAAAAAACTTTTTTTCGGATAAAACTTTAATGAACTCTTTGATGACCCAGGTGACCATAGTGGAATAAACCAAATTGAACAATGATTCGACTGACTTGATTCGAAATCGTCGTATTTGTACGCACCAGTGTGTACGTGCGCTCGTTGTATTGAGCCTGTCTTCTGTATTTAATTATTTTGTTTCAAAAGGCTCTACGAAATACAAGTACTTATCACTATTATCATCATTAGGAGTAGCAGTTCGTCTGTTTGTTAACTAATAACAGCTAAGCGACCATGGTGAAAATTTTCAAAAAGTTACATGCTTTATGAGGGTAGACATAGGTAAAAGCTAGTTGTAATATAATGCTTTGAAAAACTGTTTTAAACCCCTTTAGTTAGAAACCATTTAAGAGGACATCCCGCGTGATTTTTCCAACAAAATTTCCTTAAATTTAATTATTTGGAAAATTTCCTTAAATTTAATTTTTTAATTGGCTTTTTTCAGCAAAACACCAATATTTCTGTTTCCTGTTAGGTATGTACATTTCTTTTAAATAAAAATAAAAAACAGAATAAAATAAAATATGTCTTGTCATTGACTTAACAATACCATGGCCAATGTTTTATTACAATTTAAATGTTGTTATCTTTTTCGTTTGGCGAAGGAGAACGAAAAAACTTTTTTTTTGCCTTTTCCTTAGCCAAATTAAAAAACAATAACATGAAAATATTGTTATAAAATATTGGCAATGGTATTATAAAGTCATTGAATTTTTTTTTTTTTTTTTCATTCTCTGTTATTTGTATATTTGAAAATGTTGATAAAGTGTGAACGACACAGCCAGGGGATGCGCCCCCTTAAATGTAAATTGTTGTATTGAAAACAGAAACATAAAAATATTTGCGGCTTATACTCGCGATTTAAGAACTTCGTACCTTCTTATATATGCAGAGATCGAATCGCGCATTTCTTTGAACAATTAAACAACCCTAATCAAATGCGAACAATGTGCGCTTCGAGTTCTGCTTAAGAAACGTCCTTTTTGAATTGGCAGTGCAGGCCACATTATCTGTGGCCGCAACTTACAGCTTTAATGTTTTGTAACAGTAGAACGTGTTTAGTAAAAAAACACCTATTTCCACAAATGCGCGCGCCGAACCATTTTGAGGCTAACTTCGAAACTAAATTCAAACGAGTGCCATGTAAAACTAAAAAAAAAAGTATAGTAAAGTTTAATCAAACTGAGCTGGATTTGCTTTTATAGCACAAGGAATGAATGACCACGTAATTTTAGTTGATAAACTTCGTCCTATTTGATAAAGCTACCTACAAGGTGATAATGAATTTTTGTGACTAAATAATTTTCAATCTGGTACCTAAGTACCAGATTGAAAATTATTTAGTTAGGATAAATGAAAGATTTGATTTAGATTTGATTATTGTAACTAGAAAACATATTATAATTAAAATAACTACGAGTATTTTGATGCACGTCTTATTGAATAAGAAAAATGTCAGTGTCAAAAGACCTTAATTTTTAGCTTTTTAGGCGCGGTCTAAACCTAAAATCAATTGTTTGCTTGGATTCATAACCATAATTAATTATAGTAGAATGACCGCGACATCCTAATCCTAACTAATATTATAATACAGAGGAATATAGCCGCAGTGGTATTAGGACCAGTAAAGCTTCGAGGTATGAAAATGAATACGTTCGTCTCAAGAAAAAAACTTCGCTTGCGCGATTCAGAACTCCCTACATTACAACTGTCAGCCCATACAAAACGTCAAAAAACGCACAAAAACGGATCAACGCCATCTAGCGAACTATAGGAAGTAACTTTGTCTGAATGGTTGTCGCGTTATCACGGCTAAACGGCTGAACGGATCTTAGTAAAATTTGATAAGGAATTATTACTGTGTATCGCAAAGACGGACTTATAATACTTTTTTTTATGTCCACGCGAACGAAGTCGCGGGTTACAATTATTAGATAATAATTGAGATGTGATAAAAAAAAACGCAGCGCCAAATATTCATCAAGGAGATGGCGACCAGTCTGGAGTGAAGTGGTTAAATGCCTGAAACGAAAGTTTTTTTTTTTCTTATAAGCTTTTATACAATCTGTTATTGGTACAGTGAGCTGATCAAAATAAGAAAACTCCATCAATCTACTATTAGTGACTGAGGATTTCCGTTTTTCACCTTCCGTGTCCATCATCAGATCTGCTCACTGCAACTCGACAGACATGCAAACTTTCAACTCAATTGAACAATGGGAGCTAGTCTAAAACTGAATTGAAGATTTGACCATAACATACATACATACATATTTATATACATACATTAGAAGCTTGTTTAAAGCGCCAAAATTTTCGGTTGACTTCATTGCACGTCTTTATACGTAGAACAAGGCCGATGATGAAATAAGCTACAAAAAAGTTTTTTTGTGGAAAAAACTATTTTTCCAGATAAGCTTTTATAAAATCCGTTATTGGTACAATAAGCTGATCAAAATGAGCCCAAAATACATCAGTCTACTGTTTGTTACTGAAGAGTTTTCCACCTTCCGTTTCCATCATCTCGTTGTCATAATATTGTATTATCATCGTAACTTGACAGAGATGCAAAATTTCAACTCAATTGAACAATAGGAACTGGTCTAAAAAAAATTACATACTAACTAAAATTTATTTAGTATAATATATATATTTATAAATACAAACTAAAACTACCTAAACTACTTAGCCTACTACATAAAAATAACAGTTGGATTATCCAGAGACCATTAAAGCTTATAGATAATCCAAATTATCAAACCCACTACCAGTTGGCAGCGTACCCAGCATGCTGCGGCATTACTAAAATTTAGTTGCAAGATTTGACCTTATCATACATACCACGTAATTTTTTTTTCTCTTCTGTGATACATATGTAAGTACATTGCAAGTTAAATATAAGCTTGTAAAAATGTATCTACTTTTCAATTTCTTATTGATAAATTGTGTAGAAATTAGCCATTTTTATGTAAGGATGAATTTTTATAAAAGAAATGTAAATTGCAAAATAAACAAAAACCGATTATGAAAATGGTAATTTTTACTCTTTAAAGGGAGCCAAAAGTGTAAGACTGTCGAAGAGTGTGTCGAAATCACAGATCTCGAAATACTCCAACAAACTCCTCTAAATTAAAACCGCCAAAAACTGCTGAAACAAACAAGTCGTCTGAAAGATATTTGTCTGTTACTCAACCAGTTTTTCTCAGGGTGCGTGTTTATCCTGACAAATGGCGGCTGCTTATTGCGGCCTACGTAGGAAAGGAACGTAAGACCATCGCGCGGCAATGTATTATTTTGGTTTGTTTTATTCTGTCCCGCAAGACTTGGATTTGCAATTGGAAATAATTTTGGCAGTTTCTGTTTTGCGGAGGTTTTTGTCCAGTTCCGAAATGTCGCATTTTCACGACTTCAGCAAGAATTCAGCACAAAGGATGAAAAAACATGTTTCACTGTAAAACGAACTGAGTACCTAAATATAGAATCTGCACTAGTATGTAAGTATCTTATAATCTTATGATGAAATAAGTAGGATAATCTTTACTTTGTAAGCAAGTATAAGTTATCATATATGTAAAACTGTTTGTCTTTTGTGTGTCGTTTTTATCTAAATAAAAATCTTAAGTTGTTAATCTTAGGTATGTACTTACTTTGTCATTAAATGCGAAAGGTCTTTCTCTCTATATATAACTCTTGATGAAATATGCATTGAAACTAAATAAAGTAATGTTTATACATTTTACGCGTATTAAGATAATTATGTTAATAAAGTATTAGATGTTCTGAATTCTAGGCATTAAGCTCAAAAAATCGTTAGGTTATCGTTAGGTTATCGTTAGGTTATCGTTAGGTATGTTATTTAGGCATTATTCTTTTTAGGTGTTTCAGGGATTAGGATTTCTGATCAAAATGCTTAATAACGATACCTGAAGACCCACGAAAAAAATAAAACAGCTAGTTAAATATATCTAAGTTTAGGTTTGTCACGTCGATGCTATTATCCGATTGGCATTCAAAATTACTCAACATAAGCCAGAAATCTCATTCCATAGCTCTTCAAATCCATTATAGGACTACCAAAAAACCCATTTCCTTCCATTTCTAAATTGAATCCACTAAGATTGAATTATGTAATGCATCCGCTGCATCCCCTGACATATATTCTTTCTTAAGCTGATCCTAAGTTTATTCCCGTTTAACACCTTAAGGAAGGATACTTGAATAATTCTGATAAGATGACTTGCAACCATGCAAACGCTACGTTGCATGCATTCGTCAAATCGATTTTCTTTTACTTTTTTAAGTGTGTATCTTGGTTTCTTTTTCGAATAAATCAGATCCCTTGTTCAGAAGGTCACGCCCGATCACGCCTTTGTTATGCAGTTCAATGCGGCTGCATTTTAATGACGCGATTTTAACTTATCGAGCTTTTTAAATGGTGAGATGCTGTGGAAATATTGCCATATTGGTTTAAAAGAGTTCGCCTAAAAATATAAATGAGAAAGAAAGCAGCAATTTGGGAACAAATCCCACTAGTAGCGGTCTTTTAGTTTAGTATATTTTATTTAAATTATGTTTCTTTTCTTTTCTGTAATATGTTATTTAATTAGTTAGATTAAACGTACTTTGTAGTAAGTACTTATTCTTATATTTTTTCTGTCTTGTGTTTTTTTTATTGTTAAATATAAACAAAGTAAGAACCGAACTAAAAAAAAAAAGGAAAGTAACATTCTACCCGATTAATTTTAAAGACCGTCTTGTTAATCTTACGGCTTTAAAAAAAAAACCTTTATTCGTTCTATAGATCTAAAATTACAAAGATAATAATGTTAGGCAAAGTACAACTAACCAAAAGTTTTTTTGTTGTTTTAATGATCTTGTACAGTAAATGCCAACAAACTAAATCAATTTAATTTAAATCCTACATCGTCACAATGCAACATTTCCACTTAATGTTTTAGTCTGGTTTTTATTCGGACCAATTGATTTTATTTGACTTTAGTAACTTTATTAACAGCGAGCTTCGAGCTCCGCAAAAGAATAGTACGACTTTCTTGAGTGGCAAGTGAAGTGAGCATAAATACCCTTTTTTCCTTTTTTTAGGGCAGTCTCTTAATCTAAGCTTTACAAACACTTTCCAATATTAAACATTTGTTGAACACTAGTTGTGGCGTCTGGGCCCGAACCGTGAGGTGTTTATTGCGACGATTGTTAGGTTCTGCCGACGATGCTGCGCGACCACGAACCGTATCGTCGCGGGATAAGGTGTATGGTCGCGCAGCGTTGTCGGCTGAACCTAACAATCATCGCAATAAGCACCTCACGGTACGGGCCCTGGCATCATGACAGGCTGACATAATCCGTTTAACTCGAGATCCTGCCAGGACCCTACTCTGACACAAATTGAATCGATATAAACTGATTGTATTCTTTTAGATTTAATTGTTTTCTGAGATAAGGGAAAAGATTGTGAAAATTGCTCCGGCTTTATGACCCATATTTCTCATTTTTAACTTCTTTTTTAAAAGCTACGCAGATTGATTTCGGCGCGTTTTTGGTTTCGCTTTTTAAACAAGCATTTAGATTTGGAAAAATTAGGTAAGTACTCAAGCTTTTTTAAACCATTCTTCTCTACCTTCCATCAACTTTAGACACTCACTTATTACTACGCTTGTATTCAATAGTACTCAATATTTAATTAAGGATTAAACAATAAACAATCGTGCCATATTGCTATCTCACTCGCACTTTCCCAAAAATTTAATCATAGTGTGAATTTTCAAAAATTGAATCATAACATTAGAAATATTCTATAGAAATCGTTTTGTTACATTTTAATATAAAGGAAAAAAAAACTGAAAAAAAACAAACAGTTTGTAAAGATAATTACTTTGTGTAGATAAGATGAGAATGAAAAATACTTATTTTTCATATTATTCATTTTTCGATCTCCTTTGATAATCCTCCTCGATTTCGGTAATACACACTTAGTTATTTTACAACATTAATTATGTGAGAACGGTCGAGCGAAACAACATGTACGATTTTCATTAAAAGAAAGCTATGTATCACGGATACCAACCAAATATTGCATTCCCCACAGATAAATTTAACATTACTGGCCTTATTCAGATTTCTGATATACCTATATGTCACCTTTAAATAATTAAATTAGCCTCGGGGACTCGGAACCAAAAAACAAAATACTGTCGAACGTCCAATGAAGTGACCGCGGCATAATTTATTCCACGAAAATTAAATTCCTGCGTGTATGTATGTATCTAGGGTTGCCTCGGTTTTGACCGAACTTTTTGGTACTTCTGCCCCATATGGGTTCGGTATACCAAAAACTACCGAATTATCACTAGTCACTACTTTAAAGTTTATTCATATTACCAATTTATTTATTGTTTTGCAAAATCGATTCAATAAGCATTTGATTTTGTTAATGTATGTTGCATGGGCTGCTCGTTGTAGACTCTTGGCACAGCGACCCTCAAAGGCATCTCCTATAGGGCGACCTCTTTAGGGTAAACCGTTTGATGGCCCATACTTTCGATTCATAAGAATAATATGTTACCTTAGCAATTTAAAAAAAAAGCGCGCGTTGTTCGAAATGTTCGTTGTGGTAAGGTTATAATTAATATCAACTTCGACGAACTACGAGCTTCGAGCCCTGCATTGTAGTGATGCAACCATCTTGAATTGGCATTGTAGGCCGCCAAAGGGTCTCAACTGCTTCTTGAGTTCGCTGAGAGATGCCTTTGTGGTCCGGAGCGAGAATTTTTCTTAAGGGGATGGTCCTTCCGCAAGGTTTTGGCGCATTCGACATTTAAAATTGTATAGCTGTCGCTCTGTTTCTCGTGCGTGCGATAGAAAAATAAATTAGCGCTGCGGGGGTAGACCGTTATCACCACCTAAATCTTAACAAAATCTTTCTTGTCAATGGCTTGGATAAACTATAATTAATCTATGCCGCTATGTTTTGATTTTTCAATTTTTTTTTATGGTATTCTAATAACAACTGCTTAGTTGTATTTTCGACGCAAAAAAAACACTATTTGCCTACAACAATGAAAATATTGCAAAATTAAAAAAAAAATACATACAAGCCTATTTTTTTAAGGTGTACATAACATTAAAAATCATCCAAATCTGATAAAGTTTAGGGGTGTATCAGACTACGCTTTTTGTATGGACAAGACGGCGGTACAATCTAATCTTAAGAAATCTAGCTCTAAAACTCCTGTAGTCAATATTTCTGGCAACCCTGTGTGGATAGCGTGTTGTGCTGGAATTAAAATGTGTATCACGTTTAAGAGCGTCAGCGTCGTGCCTCTGGGGCTCTATAAGGCAGATACAGACTGGCGTTCGTTGAGCGTTTGACAAGGCTTATAAATAAGGAGCTTATAAAACTGTTCAACAATTTAAGTGTTTAAGCAAGTCTTTGTTGATTAAAGTTCAATAAACTGACTCCGTACATTTGCACATAATAATTTATTATCTGATATTTTATTTTTAAATAATAATGAGTATGGAATATGTATTTTACCTCAAACATTAAATAGTCTTCCATTAATAGGAAAAACTATAAAATAGTCAAAAATTTAATGAAAAAATATTTCCTATTAGAAAAATATAAAGAATGTTTGGGGGATGTTTGCCAGGACAAGCCTCAAAGTAATAAGTAAGTAGCATAGTGACAGTTAAATGTTGCCAATCTAAAGAAGTTCAAAAAGATTGCCTAGTGCACAATCTTTAATAATAAGATTAGACTAAGCATAATTGTAGATTTTTTGTAATATTAAAGTAACAAACAGTAATTTTTTTTTTTTTTTTTTAGTAACTTTTAGTAAAATAATTAAATCATTGTTGTTAGATTAACGAATATCTAACTGCAATATAAATATACTTAGAACTAGTTCAAATGACGGGAATGCCTAATCCCCAAGGTACGGGTACTTAATTGCACCTAGTTTGGGGAATAGCGCTACACCACTCAAGATTCTAGTACCTGTTAGAAAAATAAACAATTTCAATTTGATCCAAAATCGACCGCCGATGTGTGCGCGCGCCTGTTATCGCTCGTCGTGTGAAGTCGGCCTACTGTAGCTATTAATTTGGTGACAAAACACATCGACAATAGTGCTTATGTAAACTTGATATCATTGGAACTGTAGATTTTTTGAAGAAACACCTTGAATATAGACTTCCGAAAAGTAACGACCGATTCACTCAAATACGAGTAATATCCATCAAGTAAAAAACGCTCGTGTGTCACAGCCTTAAAACCACCCTGCCTCTGGGGGTGCGTTAATAATGGTAAATGTGCATACCGCCGAATAATGTGAGGTGCAATTTGCGGTCGACGGTAATGAGTTCATTTATAAATAGGAGCTTTGAAGGTCTCTTTAATTTTGTGGGATTTGATCGTGCGCAAATATGAAACCGCGTGTTTTAGTGTAACTTCTACGATGCACAAAATAGTCCGAAGTTGTGGTCATGAGGATAATGACTAATGCAGCTTTATAAACTTACTTACTTATACGTTAGCTTATAGAGCTACATTAGTTACGTAGGTATTTGCTAATAGGTTAAATCATGTTAGTTTGCGGAAGTTCAGCTTCAAATCCATGTCTATAACAAATCTCCAATATTCTTCATGTAGTAATCGATCCCTTATACACAAGAAAGATAATGTGTCAAAATATCAAAATTATCTTCATTAGATAGAGAACGGAAGCCGGACAAAGCGGATTGCTTAATGTTTGAAGTCACGTTTCTCTATTTATACTAATCTCTTCAAAGATCTTTAAAACTATAGATTCAACACCGACGCGCCATAAAAGACAATACAAAAAAAAAACCGATAGAATACATAAATACCGTATTTTTTTTAATACATACATATAATAAATAAATAAATATATAGAAACATCCAGACGAAGAACAAACATCCACGTTCGTCACACAAATGACTCATGAAAATAAGGGAATCGCACCCACAACCTACAACTCAGAGGGCAGAAATCATCCCACTGAGCCACAAGGCTGGTCAAAAATAGTTTTGTACATCTTTGCTTTCAGTGCAAAATGTGTAACGTATGTTTAACGTATGACCTGTATAACGTGTGTAGCTAAGATATACAATAACTATAGTCCTGATTTCATCGAATTATTACAATACACAAAACAAAAAACTCTACTGACAACTACTACAAAAAATGTAGCCTATGACTATCAGGACACAAAGAAGAATTAAGACACCTCACACGTCAAGCCGTTTAGGCTAAATAAGATAAAACAGAATCACACAAACATACGTACAAACTTACATACACTTCAAAAACATTACCTCCTCTATACTGTTTTTACCCAACGGAAAAATATTGATATCTAAATCTTCTGTAGGCGTACAACGCGAATATATTTAATTTACTGAGCGCTTCCTGTGGTTGTAAAAATCGTCAGACAATTTTATTATCAATGCTTTTCATTCTGAATAGATAAAACGCTGCACGGCTGCAGGCCACCACGTCGGATAGTAAGTTGGCAACAGGCCAGGCACACCTAAAACTACACAAAATAGACTTCTACTAAACCCAGTCACAACTGTCCAGACAGATCTCTAGGTAGGTATTGTTTTGATTCCGTACTAGCTGTTACCCGCGAATTCGCTCGCGCGGAACTACAAATGTTCGTCTCCGACCCTTACACGAAAACGTGAAACGTTTCGCTCAGTGCGGCAAATTTAAATTTTCTTGCGTGTTTTGTCAATTATAGCTTAATTACATATCGTGGGTTCATGAAAACGAATTTTGCGACAATAAATAGGTCGTATTAAGAAATTACGGCTAAAATGATCAAAGACATAAGACAAGCAAATGCAAAAGACGCACAAAAATGGATCTACGCCATCCGGTAGGTGGCCATCTCTCTGCCTATCGTTTGTTACCTTTTCACAAATAAATTGCTGCACTGATTTTTATGGACATTTAAATGACTATGGGTGGACATAGGGTATTTTTTTTCGATAAGGAGTTTTGCGGACGCGCAGCCGCGGGTGAAAGCTAGTGTACTAAGAAGCTAAAGTTGTAGTCCAAATACTACAAACTTTGAAAATATTAAAACAGCTTTTATTCAGAGCAATAAGATTGAAATTACATATTCCTAAAGCCTTTTGAATTCAAATTTGTTGCTGTGGCCGTCATGTTTTCAATATTTTATATCAATAAGGAACGGCTGTGCTCGAAATAACCCCGATTTCGAAGATACTGTCTGCATGATGACCGACCAGGTGTGTCTAGTTGAGGTTTGAATACCTTCTTTTCGTATTTTTTAGGAGAATTAAACGAGGAGTATCGGGTAAGGCATGAGATGTATTTGGTAACAGGCCAATTTTTCCAATTCTAACTTTCTATTCTTTTCGACTTTTTCTTTTTTTTTTCTTTTTTTTTAGCTTTTAAATATATTTTTTACGTTTTTCACACACAGCGCCATCTAGCCCCAAACTAAGCAAGCTTGTACTGTGGGAACCAAATAACTGATAAAATATTTTTGTATTTAATCTTATTTTCGAAGTATTTTTTGACGCACTGTAAAAATATAATACAATAATGTTGTACTTTGTTGTGCCATTTTCTAAACGAAACTAAATGTGACAGTTCTAAATTCCTATCCTTTTCTCAAATATATAAATGAAAAGAAACGCAGCAAATTTTAGCCTTGTCGAAGTTTTTAACATCGACGCCGGTGCATGCCCGTTCGTTTTATGCAAAAGTTATTTTGTGATGAAAACTTGTGTATAAGACTCTAGCAAATATTTTTAGCTGTTCCAAACTCCATTTTCTGAGTTGACGATTAATCTTGTTCTTAATCCTTTAAGTCCAAGTAATTGATTAGGTAACGAAGGGAGGATTTTCTTCAACATTTTTAGAATATAATTTTCTTAATTGGTTTTATCTGTTGCCGATTAAGACGGATTTCACTTTTGTATAAAATTATAGTCAAGAATTTTCTTGAAATTCGTCTGCTTGGATTCATTAAGATTGACTTGAAGTCGAAGGTTTTTTGTTTCATTGTAGTTTTCAATAATATCTTATCTGTCTTTAGGCGCGTCATTTTGCGGACATTGCCGATTTAAGAAAGCGGCACCATTTTTATGCAGAGATCGAAGCGAGCTTTAAGTTGATAAGATTATATTAGTTTTCAAAATTCGAAAAACACGCGCTGCGAGCATTGCTTAAGATTAGGACGACCTTCTTAAATCAACGGTCTAAGCAGCGAAATGATCTGCTCTTATTAACTTGGTAAGTAGTAAGTAGGAATGTTAATTGCTCATGAATTTTCATTTCAGTAAATTAATTTAGAAAAAATCTTCATAAACGGAATAAACAACGAATTCTGTTTTTAATTGATGGTAATTACAACCACGTGTAATTAAAACGTATACTTCGTTTTAATTAACCGACGTTTAACCTACATTTGTTCTGCTTCGGTAGTTAATAACGTCAAAACCTTAGTTGCTCAGATCAGACCAGTTCTCTGAGTCAATTCTATTATATTTATACAGGTTGTTACTGAAAGGTGTAACAATATTGAAATGTACCCATCGTCCTAGTCCTAACTAATATTATAATTCAGAAGAATATAGCCACAGTCGTATCAGGACCAATAAAACTTCGAGGTATGAAAATAAATACGTTCATCTAGAAGAAAAAACTTAGATTGTACGATTCAGAACTCCCTACATTACAATTGTCAGTCCATACAAAACGTCAATAAACGCACCAAAATGGATCATCGCCATCTCGCAAACTATAGGATGTAACTTTGTCTCTCTGTCTGGATGTTTGTCGCGTTGTCACGGATAAACGGTTGAATGAATCTTGATAAAAATAGACCTCAAGTATTTATGTATTCTATCAGTTACCCGGTTCCCATAGTACAAGCTTGCTTACTTTGGCACTTGATGGCGCTGTGAGTAAAAAACGTCCACCAATATTTATTATTATTATTTATAACTGGTTAAAATAGTATCTTATGTCCGTCTTTGTGATATACAGTTACTCCTTATCAAATTTTATCAAGATCCGTTCAGCCGTTTAGGCGTCATAACGCGACAAGCATCCAGGAACAGAGACAAAGTTACTTCCTATAGTTCGCTAGATGGCGTCGATCTTTTTGTGCATTTTTTGACGTTTTTTATGGACTGACAGTAATAGTAATGTAGGGTGTTATTGTTGTTCTCAATCGCACAAGCGAAGTTTTTTCCTTGAGACGAACGTATTCATTTTAATAGCTCGAAGTTCTATTGGTCCTGATATGACTGCGGCTATATTTCTCTGAATTGTAATATTAGTTAGGATTAGGTAGGATATGTTTTGTTTAAATTTTTGCTGTAAAATATCACAGCTTTTATGGAACCGGACGTATAACCATTAACCAGTGGTTATTAATAAGTTAGTAGCAAGAGTAGAGAAGAAGTAAGTATGGAAAAAAAAATACGCGAACGAAACTCAGTTCGTGTAATGAATACAAAAAATAAAGAAAAGCATGTCTTACTATGAAAACTGACGAGGTCGCGCGCGTGTCTCGTTCCTTGATAAAGGTCACCGAATGCGATCGAAACTATAGTCGGAATAACCGACTCAATTTAACGTGAGTATTCCCGTTTTATTAAAACAAAAAGCATGTCTCAGAATTTTTCGAAAATGGTCCTCTAATCTTATAAATGCGAAAGTGTGTTTGTTGGTTTCTTTGTTCCTCTTTCACGCAAAAAAGAGCAACGGGTGGACTTTTTTTGCATGATTATAGTTTAACAGTCGGAGAGTGACGGGATACCTTTTATCCCTGGGAAGGCTTAAGGTTCCTGAGGGATTTTTCACGCGGGTGAAACCGTGCGACGCAGCTAGTTTCCATAATAAAATATCCAACGAACAGACCTTTAGGCCAACAATTAGAAAATAAAAGCACAAACGACTATGAACCTAAATCGTTTTAATAACAATTTAGATTCAATAAGACCTATTACATTAAATACGGGTGGAAGGTTCATTTTATGCCGACATGAAACCACTGGGAGACTGTGATAATAACAGTTTTCCTTTAAATTACCTACCTAAGGTCCTTTTAATGACGTCATCGGGCTATTATGGTAAACTCCATTCGGTTATAATAGAGGAGTATTTTGAAAACTAAAGTTGAATTGACGATTAAGAACGACGGTCCACTATACCCAAGCTTGTTTAAGATTTGGCCTAATTGGTTGAAGAATTGGCCCCTGCAAGTTTTGTAATATGGACCCAAGACGACGCTAATTACTCACTAAATTATATTTCAGTTCGTTTGGTTCGTAATATATGTTTACTCATCCGAAGTTTGTCTGGAAGAGATCGTTCTTAGCGATAAAGCCGTCTTGTTGTATTTAACAATAAATTTTTTTTTTGTTATGTACTTTATTTATTTATTTTACAAAATCCACAGCTCTTAAAACAAATACATTAGACCTAAAGTGAGACTGACAGCCAATTTTGTCAATGAAGTGTTTTTTTAATGTATTGTACTATGGGATAGATTTGGATGAAATTTGATTTGTATTTTAGCTCTTAACAAATAGGCTTTTATAAATTGGGAAAAAAATATATTAAAAAGTAATATTTTAGGGTTTTTTTTAAGTAGTACTGAATAACGAGAAGAGCTAGCGCTCATCTGATGTTAAGCGTCATGCCCATAACAGTTCAGTGCCACCCACAATTTTGAACTTCAACAGCTGAAAACCCTGCGCGGCAACGCACTGCGCTCGTCAACCTGAGATGTTAGATGTCAAATAAATCTCTATGTGCCTAGTTATTTAGCTGGAAACATTACCTTTCAATCCAGTCATGCTTCCAAGCTTCTGCTTCGAGGTATATAAATAAACTAGTTTTAGCGTGGTTAAGTCCTGATACATTGAATTATGTGTTTAAATCGCGAAAGTTTAAAAGTTACAAGCTACTGCTTCTTGAATAGCTTCCCCAGGCGAACTCAGAAAAAAGTCCTATCACTATACAGGGTCCTACCGAAAGAGGATGTAGCTTTAGTATTACAATAATTTCTGTATCAACTTTGCTTTAAACCGCTCTCACGAACAGTCACTTTCAACACGATCAAACAAAAAGAAAAGAAATCCCTAACAGTCATCAACCGTAATAAAAAGTCGGACAGGGTACGAAATCGTTCCGGATCCGGTTTAAAGAAAAAGGTTTTCTGTAAGGCGACTTCCTCGCCTGGTTCCGTGGCTCTAATTATGGCTCGGCACAAAGAGTTAACTCCACAAAGAGGTGCCTGGTTACACTGCCCCACGAAATTGCTGAAGTAACCGCTTCTAACTAGGTACTTGACAGTTTAAACAAGTAAAAACTGCTAAGCGATAAAGTCGCTGAAGTTACAATACCAAGATACTGGCAACAAATAGTACCTCGGAAAGAAAGAAATTGAAGAAGAAAATCTGTTAGCAATATTTCACAAGTCCGTGACAATAAAACATCGGAGAACGGAGTCTCAGCGATAATCGTACATAGACATAATTCCGTCCAAAACAAGAACACAGAATACGACGAAGACACAGATGAACTAGCAGGTTGATGCAATATCGTCAAAAAATCGCAAGCGAATCTCAATCTTACACCCAATCTAATAAAGCTCATGGAGCTTTTCAATCGGGATGACGTGGTGATAGCGCGAGGTGAGCTCAGGTGATTCTGAAAAGCTTTAAGAAAACACGGTGTGAAAGGAAATTGGACGTTATTAGCTGTTGTCAGGGTGGATATTCTATTGGCGATTTGCTAGATCCTTGCGGAAATGACCGAAGGCCCATAACCCTCACCCTTGGCATTTCGCCAGGGTACTTATACGGAGACGGACGTGTCTGCCTCGAGCCGTCTAGTTTTACGGCTTTTAGATAAATTACGTTGCTGAAAAAACGAAATCAGGAAATATTCCCAATATTTTCTTTCATGATAAAGCGCTGGTATAAATCTACGTGCTTTCACTCGGAATTTTTGTCGGAATTTGTTGTAGTTTCAGTTGTGGAAGCTTTATTTATTCCTGATGAGTTTCGTAAATGAGAATCTATACTTAGCATTGCTTCTATAAGAAACACTTTTCAGTTTTTCTGTCACGATCAGAAACGTCAAGTCAGCTCGTATAAGTTAACGTCAGAATTCAGAAGCTATATAACTATATATAAATATAGCATTCGTTCCATTTTGGCTCCACACATAGTATACTTTTAGCCATAGTGTCAAGTTTAGTGAAATAAAATATTTCATAATTAAAAGAAATCTCAGTCGTAGTCCATGTCAAGCAAAGTAAGTCACAGTCAAGTCCAAGTCATGCCCCCAGTAATAGAGTGGAGTGGAGCGAAATTAGTGTTCTCACTAACCAAAAAGTTGATAGAACTAAATAAGCTCAGTAAGCGAAGCAAAATCGGTGAAACTTATTAAGTAAAATTTATGAATTGAGTACACTATCTATTATTACAATTAACTACACACGTTTCTGCAGAATGAAGCCACAAAGTAACAAAAAAATGAGCTGTTTGTTTCTTCATTTTACAAAAAAGTTATATTATGAGTACATTGTTGCTTATTTTTACCTCATAAATTGAGAGATTTTGATTGTCATCAAGCTTTTTGGGTGTACTAAAATGATTACCTATTACTGACACCCGATATGGGTCCACTGTTTGAACATTAATACCATATTGTTTTTGCTTTCTTTGTTGTAAGTTTTGCGTGTATACCCCAGAGCAGTCACGCGCACTAAAAAGTTTCTTCTTGCGGCGTCGTCGTGTGGTGGTTCGCCCTCTTCCCTCCAATATGGTTGAGGATAGCGATGGCTGGCACATGCCTCAACTTGTGAACGGGTGCTGCTTGCGGGAGCTGGACTGCTCGGAGTATATACGCAAATCTATAATAGCACTTATCTCTGTAATAGTATATTCGTTGGTATATTCCCTTTGGAAAGTCTTTAGTTTTTACATTCAGTTTTAGTTGATAAAATATTTGTAAAATTTGCACGGACCCCGGATTCCGTGGAGCAATATAATAAAAAAAAACGTTAGTAACTAGTCTAAGAACAACGCAGTATTGTAATAAGATAATTCTCATTCTACTGTGCCACTGATCTTTATTTAGAATGGTCCGGGCATACACCACACCGTTTTCTATAAGAAACAATCAGTATCTTTTTATGTTTTATGTTAAGATAGATCTTTTAGACAAGGTTGATAATCATTATTTCTACAGAAAATATGACTACGAGATAATAAATAAATAAATATTGGTGGACGTGTTTTACACACAACGCCATCTAGCCCCAAACTAAACAAGCTTGTACTATAGGAACCAGATTACTGATAGAATACATAAATACTTTTTTAAAATACATACATAGAATACATAGATAAACCCAGACAAAGAACAAACATCCATGTTTATCACACAAATGTTTGTCCTGGGTGGGAATCGAACCACAACCTACAGCTCAGAAGGTGGAAATCCTCCCACTGAGCCACAAGGCTAGTCAAAAAATAATAATAATGTTAGGTAGTGTTCTTCAATACAAAGTTTCAAGACACACTGATTTCCTATTTGTAGAGGACACAGTCACAACCACAATAGAAGACAAATCCCATTGATGACATTCTCCATTCACTCTGATCCAAATCTACAGACGTCCGAATGCACTAAAACAGACAGCATCAGCGCTTGTTTATTCGAATTCATAGTCATATACTGTATAGAAGGAATACACGAGATTCCTCAGTTCCAATACATACGCAATGTGTTATTTGAGTAAACAAACCACGTCTACAGTTGCACCTGTCATGGAGATAGCTCTTGTGCGAAAAATAATATTTCCACCTTGTACATATTGTATATATTCCCCTACTATTGTATATATTTTACATTAGTGTTGCCTGAAATGTTAGATCATAAGTTAAGCTTTGCTGATTACTTGTCAATTAAGGGCAATGGAGAGCTTAGCTCCGAGTTTCTTTGCGCGATAAAATCCGGAACGAGGATACTTGCCGAAGAACTAAAGTCACCGACATAGCTTTCAGTCTACAAGCTGAAGTACAATGGGCAGGCCGCATCACTCAAAGAACCGATGCCGATGGGGGAGAAAGGTTCTTGACCACCACAAACCGGAAGTAGTAGCGTAGGTAGACCTCCCACTAAGTGCACCGGCGAAATTGTGAAAGCCGGGGGTAGCCGCTGGATGTAAATGGCAGGCTGTCGTTCAGTGTGGCACTCTAAAAGGGAGGTCTTTATTTAGCAGTAGAGCTTCTGGCTGATGATGATGATGATAAAATTAAATGCAAGATTATAATGTTCAGTTTCATAGTATTTATGCCCCATGTTATAGAATTAGGAAATCCCAACAGCAAACCAAATTCACATACAATCTTCGATCCGATCAAACTATATCAACTCAGATGCGGCCCACTAAACATTAAACTATATTAACTAGTTAAAGCAGTTAACCCCGATTCTAATTACCGGCTCAAGCGATTACCGAAACACGGTGAAATGCAATAAAATTAATGGAAAAACTAAGACTGTTCGACTTACAACCTACAGCCATAAAGATTTAATAGCCTCTATTAAGGCACTTAATATTTCTTGACGCGTACCAATTAAAAGAAAAACTGTGACAGGCCTTTCTATTGCCTGAAGAGTGAAATACGCCTTTTATTGTTCTGCAGACAATGGAGCGGGCTTCGCAGAGAACAATATGCCGCCCCATTATTTGAAAAGAAAATAAGTCATTTTCATTAATGAAGTTAAAGTTTAATTGCGTTTGCGAAATGATCTCTTCCGACGCACGGTCACTACGGACGATGTTTGTGTAACGATAGCAAAATATGCACTAGACTATGTCTATTACAATGGATACATTTAAGCCTTCTTTTTTTTTGGTTGGTTACAGAATTGGCAGTGTCCTCAGGGTCTTCATTTCGGGTGGCGGCTCGCTTTATAATTTGTTGCCATTTCTCACTTTTCTTACGTACAATACAGCTTTTATATAGTCGTTCCAAGGTAATGCATTTTCACTTATATTTAAGCATATTCAAACCTTACAAACATGACTATGTCTACCTTAGAAAAGGATAGGTATAGAACGTCGATCACGATTACCATTACCAAATTTCGACCAAATAAGACAAAGTGAAATAATTGAAAAACCTTAAAAACCGAAAATACGCTACAGAAGAGAAATAATATAACTTTGTCAATATTCTTCAGGAGTAATACTTAATTCTGTGGAAAAGAGACATGTATCCAGCCGTCTATTGCATTCTCTGTATGGTATCTACCCACCAAAATGAAGATGTTGCCACACTTACTTTGATGGTTTGCCTGTGTGAGTTAAAAGTTGAAATATAGTAGCAATTTTTGTTGAAATGAGGGCAGAACACGTGTGACAGGTTTCCGAGAAATGCAATTCCGTGATTTTAGATTCCATGTATGTCCAAACAGCCATGTTTTCATAATAAAAGTCCGTCTATTATTTAATTTAGAGACAGCATCTGCAGACAATCGAGCGCCAGTTCTGCGCACAGTGGAATATTAAGTTTACAATATATTTGTTGGAACAAGTATTTTCTGTATGGGTACGTTTAAGTAAGCTTATAAAGCAAAAATGTAGATCTGTACAAGCAAACAAAAGGACCACATAGGACACCATTTGGCACGGATGCAATTGATACATTCCAACAAGGCAAAACAAGTTGTGCGTGTCGTGCGTTTTGTTGCCAGCTCAGACGATAAAATTAAATAAATGTATTTAGTTTACTGACAAAGTGAGCAAAACGAACGAAAGATCTCAGTTTTAACTGTTGAAATTTGCTTTCTGTCCGTATGTTGGTACTCGCGTGCAGGTCGTATTTTTGAAACAATTATGATGAAACTTGGTATGATCTATAGTTTTTTAGAATTTTTAACAATGAAACATCACTGACGGAAATATTTCTATAAAATTGTTGAACTTGTATATCAAGTTTTGTCAGGATTCGTTGAAAAATAGGATCTGTACGCAAGTACCACACAGACAGGATGAAAGCAAATTTTTGTTTTTTTGGGAAATATCCCAACAATCAAAAATCGCCGACGGCAAAAAATCTATGAAATTGTAGAATTGAGGTTGTGCAAAAAGATTTGTGCTCGCAAGGATTACTGTTCGCAAAATTAACTAGTTTTTTTAGAATAGAATAGAATCGTTTATTGCCTTATAACATTCCTAGTTACACTGGGCAAGTCACATTTAAAAACTAATGTGATTATCCAAGTGTGTTATAGTTCTCTTAAGGTACACTGTTTTGTAATTAGTTTTTTTTGTTTGGTTTTTGCTGTCTCTACAGCGACCTCATCGAGTAGGTCTCGCATAATGAAGTCTTCAAAATGTTAATGACATCTGCTAAGTTAAAAGCAACAGGTTCGATTCTTGAGATGAGTCATGTTTTTACGTAAAATATTCTTAGAATCTGAACAGAACTTGAACAGCAACAATATACCTACAGAAGATGTTTATTTGTGAATTATTTAGGGTTTAGCAGAAAACCAGAGAAAACATATAAGAATTATTAGCAGTAGATTACTAAAGCTTTCTAATTTTAGTAAGTATAGTAGCTCTTAAATCATCAACATCGTTTATGATTAGTATTATATTATATTATATGTATTATATTATATGTCATATAAAATAATTTGTATAAGCAGTGCGTACGTATAATATGCTGAAAAAAATGGAATTGAACAAAAAGACTTAACTTGCATCTGAGATAGCTGTTGACTATTTACACTATGGATATCACTCGTAGTTCGTGTCGAACTGAAACCTCGCGAACCCCTATAACTCCGCAACTCCTGAACCGATTTCGCTCATATTCAAACTTAAAAACTGTACTAAAATTAACTACTTGCTTACAATATTTTATGAAGATCGGATCAATGGTTCGCAAGTTATTATCGGCCAAAATAAATATACATACTAACATACAATTGCCGATTTGTTTCCGTAGACTGTGAGACCTTCGCTTGGCTCGGTCAATAACTTTTTTTGATACTCGAAGACGATACGAGCTTGTCTCACGCCTGATGTTATGGCGCTTGTCCATTACAGTTCAGTGACACACCTAATTTTACAAAATTACCTTACCCAATACCTCAACTTCCCCAATAGGTGTCAATTTTTCACAAGCAATTTTTTGCGGGTTGATAAATTCAATAAAATGATAATAATATACGAACTTGGAGACGCCATTATTCGCAGATGCCGCCTTCCAAAATTAATGCAAACGACACCCACAAAAAATGATATAAATTGCGTTTTGACCTACATATAAAAGAACTTTTCAAGATAAGGAAGATCTTCCGGAAATTTTATGATTTTGAACGATAATGTGACAACTGGGCGTGAACGAGGGCAATGTAGTACATTTTCTTTATATGGTCGTAACTCGCGCTACAATAACGTTCGTGCAACCTGAGCATATTCAGTCCGGTCCGTATTTGCAGCGTAAACAAATTTATATTCGGTGCACACTCGGCTGACAAAGCCGTTCTCAACCCACAAGCACTCGACTGTAAGTGGTCAATAAATGCAACATTCAATGTAACTTACCCCTCATACAATACAAAATGACTCGATTTAAGAGAATCGTTCGATCCCTCAAAAACGTGCCAATATTTGCAAGTTCAACTGTGGATAGCTGTTCAAACTATGACGTCAGTGCACTATTTGCGAGGGTGGGGGAGTAAGTCGATAATAGCCGAGTCTTTTCGTCAAGATTCTTGAAAAGGCATCTGTATTCCGGTCGGTTTTGTGCTGGCTTTTTGATTTTTTTTTCGGGCGATGAGTGAACGGCCCCGGACTAAGATTGATGTCGGTCCGGGCCGGCTCTATTTCGCTGAGACGCGCATTGTTTTTGTGTATCGGTAAACAAGGAAAGTGGGACGTGATTTCGTTGTTTAATGACGCAAAAGGAAAATGAGAAACGAAAGCATAACTCTCACGTACTTTATGAAGCAATATTTACAGATTTGGCTCATCCGTCAAGTTATATTATGAACGCAAACATAAATCAGGACTAAAGAATAGATGTTACCCATACAAGAAGGTAAGTGGCACCACACACCAATACTACAAATATTGTGCATCGAACATTTATTTTAGACACATTTATCCATACATACATCCTACATTTTAATTAGAGTGCGCTAATAGAAAGCACACCACATTTCTGTACACCACCGACCGTATTTCTCATTAAAATTTCTGTCCATACTAAGGTTGCCTGGAAGAAATCGCTTTAGGCGATAAGGCCGCCCATGATACTGCCGGATATTTATTTATTGTTTAATTTTAATAGTGTTTTCGGTGTTTAATAAAGTTATATTGTATTGTATTATATTTCTTCACAAATAGTGTGCCACGTAACCTAAATGTCTTACTGCACACAAATGTGTCTTAGGTGTGTGGTGCGCCTTATACCTACTCTGTGTTTATCCTTCTATACTCGGTGATTGGTTGCTAGTGAAACTACATAGACAGGTTGGACCAAACCAATGACTTCCGGAGGGAAAGTACCCTAAATATTAAAGCTAGCAAACTTTACTCAAAGGAAACATTCCTTTATTTTCAGAAATAAAAATATCTCAATTCAAAGATTTTGTAAAAGCCACTTGCTAGAGTCAGGCATCGATCCTGCCAAATGTAGAAAATAAGTAACTTTAGGTATGATTTTTGTTTTCAATCCAACTCGGCAATTCCAACAATAGGTTCGATCACATTTGAAATGTATCAGGGAATGCTTTAATACTTTCAGTAAGTATTCATGAGTATTCCCGTTATATTAAAATAAAATGTGTCAAAACCACGTCCGTTTTCATAGTACAATTAGGTATGATACCGACGACAAGGGTCAATCTTAGGTAACCAATCTGTCTAGTAAATATTGCATCTAAAATCAAAAGAAGCTATGGAAATAGTCAAGGTAAATACAAAAGCATAGTTATAGAATGTGCCATAGTTTACAAAATCTTTGGTTGCAGTTATTTTCGTTCAAAAAATATAGAAATATATAATTTTCCCTTTGTAAATGTAATTTTGTTTTGCTTGTTTAGCGCGGTGACACTATGTGAAAACTTTTTCAAAAAACCACACTCCCCCAATAAACTCCAAAACACTCCAAAACTTGTACCTCATAGTTTTGACTGAAAACCCTACGTTCAACTGTTTTTTTTTTACTGGAACCAATTAGTCCGTTCCCGTCACAGCGTTTTAAGAACATTGGCTTCAGCTGCAAAATTCCCGGGCAACCATTTAGGTGCTATTGAATTTTTAATAGGGAGCGAAAGTGTTAGAAGTTTGCTGGATAAGTTATTTCAATGGTAGAGCTCGGTCATTTATATAGGACTAATTGCTGGATTACTCCTGTTACACAAGTTTGTTTGTTGAAAGTTGTGAGACATTTTTCCAATTAAATGGCATGCAGATTTATGTAGTGTATTTCTATTATTTAATGTATACTAGCTGATGCCCGCGAAGATCGCGTGCGGCCTCGCTAAACTCTTCATACAAAACATGTCCTCACAATTACGAACACAACAAAAAAGAAATCATCAAAATTGATCCAGCCTTTCTAAAGCTATACCGTGACCAGGAGAAATGGGGGTTCATATATATATGTATATAGATATATCATCTATCTTTAGAGCCGTAGAAGGTCGGCAACGTATCTGTGATGCGCCAGATGCTACCAAAAGTGTGTACGAGTATTTATGTTTAATAACAGTTTTTCTGAGGCTCCTTAAAACATTATATTTTGAGAAAGTACGGCACAGCATTCGTCACCTTGAGCGACATCAAAAAAATCTGTTATCTATTGCAATATGCGATAGAAAAAAAACCCAGTATTGTAGCACATTAATTGCTCTTACTACGCCCAAAAGTCACACATAAAAAAAGTATGTTACAAACAAAATATTTAAAAAACACAGGAGAAACAGAGCAACAAACGGAAACAGAAGTTTTAGTTAGAGATAGGTAAAAGAGGAAGGAATGACGCGTAATTTAATTATATGTTTTTAGTATTTCCTTCTTTTTAATATTTTAAAGATTTTTTTACTTTTTCTGTACCGTGCATGGTTGCATGGTTCATGCAGCGTAGGTAGGCCTCCCACTAGGTGCACTGACGTCATAATGAAAATTCGAAATTCGCGGACAACCATTGGATGCAAATTGCAAATATTTGTTCAATATGGCGCTCAAGGCAATGGACGTCTTCAGGCTCGGATAATGATGATGGTTCTTCTATTCCCTATTCTATTATGATGGTTCCCTGGGGTTTTTCTATCAGAAAATAACCTGCGCCACCAACTAAAAAAGTTGGTGGCGCAGGTTATTTTCTGATAGAAAAACAGGGATTTTTTGGTAAAAACCAGGAATCAAGTTCACATAACTATGTCTATGATTACATGTGGTCTCGCGTACGTGGGGCGACATAAGACAATATTGTGATGCGTCGCGCGCGTCGCGGCTTAAAAAAAACACTGTAGGAATTATTATTAATGTATAACTTTTTTCAACAAACAAAATGTCTTTTTCCAAACTTGGCGTTAAGCAATGGGCTGAATAAACAGCCGATGATGATGAAAATTCTTACTAGACAGGATGATGCTCTCATACCTTTCTTTATCCCGAGATAAAAACCATTCTCGATTCGTAATGACGATTCTATTCGAGGAACGCTCGGAAGTTGGCACAAAGGGTGCCGGATTACTTTGATTAGGTTACTGCGTGGCCAGATTTAAATTAGGATGGAGATTTTACAATCTTACGGACATTAATGCTGATGAAATACGAACGTTAAGGTATGTACAGCAAGCTATGCTATATACAGAATTTGATATAAAAAAACATACGAACAAACGAGTGTATAACAGCATAAATAGTTATCGTTGTAAATTCCACTAAATTGTTGTCAATAATATCAGGAAACTATAAACAGTAGCAAAATAACGGTGAAACGTTAAGACTTAGCCAAAGTACCCTTTTTTAAATAATATGTGGTCTCTCACTCGCACAATCAACATGTTTACTTTTATAAAATCACTAAAGGGGAGGGGATATTCAAATATGTTTTTGGAACATTTTCTGAACAATATTTAAAAAAATTACATGAAATATTAATTTAATTTTAGCAAATTATTACATAATATCCGGGTACCCGGGAATGTCCTAAAACTTCGACCTCTTAGTAAACGGTGAGGGTTCTGCGATCCCCAAGCCGCCTGCCAAGCGTGGGAATTGTGGATACCCACCCATTTTCTAAAGAGAGGCCTTTGTACAGTACCGGACGTCTTCTGGTTAATAATACTAATAACTTGTAAAAAAAAAACCTTGTCGTTCGCTTAAATAAATGAAAACTTGTAAGTCAATATTAGAATTAGTATGAGACATTTAAAACGTATTGATTAAGAAAATGTCGAAGAACATTATTTCAAAAATGGTTAAAAAGGTTATATCTGCTAGCTAGTGAGAACAAAAATCAGTTTTCTACTCTTAAACTAAGACCACCCATAACTGAGGTACTGCCTTACAAAATGTAAGCACACTTACATAGTGTCCCCTTTCGCAACCACAAATCGCGATTAAAGCGGGAAAAAGCTTCCCCGCCCTCGGAAATCAATAGTCGTGGTTACAACAGCGGAAAATCAAAGAGACAACCATCACAACGTATGAGATTGTGGAACACTGGAGAATTTATGTGTGGAAAATTATACACATTTGGACTTAACAAAAATGGGAATGACGAGCGACGCTAAAAGTTGAGGAATATTTTAATTAAAAGTATGATATTATGTACAAGGAAATAGAAAACTGAATAGCACTAACACAAGATAGCAGACAGTAGGTAGGTATGCCAGAATCTTTAAAGCCCTTTCCCGTCTTTACCTGTTTTTTTTACAGATTTGAACATAAATATCTCAGTACATTATGTCCGGGTCATGACCTCAATCCCGCCAATAAACAAAGAAACAATCACTTTCTTCCCTTTATTAAACATGCTTCCAGGAAAATATCCCGGTATAAGTACCTAACCTGCTTGTTTGTTTGGCAAAAATAGAAATCGGCAAAAAAAATCACAAGCAATAAAACAATAACTTAATATATACCTAAATTACCCCTGGGCCGTGTTCAGTAAGAACGTCCGACAATGCTCGATGACTTTTGTAGCATTCTAATTGTAATGTTAAGGAGCGTCGTCGGACTATCTTACTGAACACGGCCCTGTATTTCTTAAAATTTTATTTTCAAATGTCATCCTCCCCAAGTGGAGTCTGCAAAAGAGTCCTCTAAAAAAAAAACTCTATTTAAATTGAAATAACAAGATCGCTATCAAACAAGTTTCCTAACAACTGCCTGAGGTAAGACATAAGCCTGTTTTATTACCAACTCAGAAGTGCGATATAACCGCTCAAACTGAAGCAAAGGATGCAATCAAAACCTTTTATTGCCTTTCATTAAGTTTCTCAAGTCGACCAACAATGTATAAGGTTGCCACAGAACAATAGACTTTTAAAAAGTTGCTGGCAATTTTGAAGTTTTTTGATTTGGGGTTTCGTGATTTACGTATGAAAATGTGAACTTTAGGAGCGTATAACCGGGTAATTGTTTTACAATAAATATTTAAAGCTTCGCTCAAACAGGCGAATTCCGCCGAGGGACGCGGGTCGCGATTTGCTCGCGTCGATTGCGTTAACTAACTTGTATGGACGTGTTTAAATTGGCGCGGGAGTTGCAGCGAAATATAGGCGGGATCCAGTATGATTTATGAAATGCCGCTGAACATGGAATTATTTTTACAATAGGTAGTAAAAAAACAAGATTCTATACGAAATTAGCCACGAAGACTATAAAAATAATAATAAAAGGAAAAAAGATGGAATATGGGACGCAATGGGTCACCTCATGGACCCATATTCTTCTCTTCTTCTTCAAACCTTGAAATTCTTCTTCAGCTACTGCTAATAATAGCAAAACCTCAGTTACGATATCAAAAGACATTTTTTCCAGAAAAATAATGACGCGCGGGATTTCTCGTCAGTTTGGGAGACTATGCGAGCGAGTGAATCGTGCCGATTCACTTGCCGCGTCCCGCGGCGGGTTTCACCTCAGTCTGACCGAAGCTTTACAACAACTCCGACAAGTATATCGTAAAGGAATGTTTCGACAATAGTCATTGTTAAACAAATGAAAGCAGTTGTGTAGCGCTAAAATTGCTGGACAAAAAGCTGTTACCCGCTACATTGTACGCAGTTCTTTCCAACTTTTACTGTGGAACCAAACTCAAAATTAGTATAATTATTAAAATATCCGACTCCAAAATGAAGCCTATGTCATTCCTGGCATAAAGATGAATCCAACAAACATCCACTCTAAGACTCGGTCAAGCCGTATTGGCTACAGCACGTAGTATAGAAATATACGAACATAAATTCTTACACATTCTCTTACAAACGTAAACCCCAAAACATTACCCTCCATCTTGAGCAGTCGGGTAAAACAATTGCCCATTTGAACGCACATTTACGTCTTACGATATCAGTTCTAAGGCAAAAGTCCATATTAACATCATCAAATTAAAGTAACCTATGATAAAACACAAAAGTTGTATCTAAGTGTAAAATAACTAGCTATATACCAAACTCGCTGACAAGTCTTTATCACCTACCTTATCTACTGCACCTAGTTCACGAGCAATTTTCATGTTTGGCAGGGATATCTCCCCCAGCCCGACCATTACTTACCTGCAAAAAAAACGAAACCATGAGATAAAAACGTCCCTAAACGTTGCGATACAAAAAACACGACGATAATACAGAAAAAATGTTTTGAATGGCAGAATATCCTCGCAAAAGATGCAAAAGCTAGAATAAGCCGCGCCGGACACCAAATGAAAAGAGGAAATTCATTACAACCTCGATAGCTTGATACCCCCGTTTACTCGCATTTGGTGGCCCACAGACAGCAGACAACAGACCGAGGAAGTTTTCCATCAAGCGTGTTTTGATTATGCTGCATGGTTATCTAAACTTATAAAAGACTTTGTCCTAATTGGTCTCATAGATAACGTACAACCTAAAGCGATGGATAAGTCCATCGGCTTAGGCTTGAAATTTGGAGTGTTCATTTATGGAGTGGTGTAAACGCACACTAGGAAAGGGTTTTTGAAATGGGGTTTTACATTTTGTATGAAACCAAAAGATTGAATCCAAACTTGGTATGCATATTCTACCGCTAAAATAAAAATACGTGTTTTTAGAGTTATTCCAAATCAGCTCCCGCTAGGTTCAAAAAAGGATTTATAAGTTTTGCTCATAATATTTTTTGTTTCTCCTTAACTTTATCTGGCTGTAAATATTTAGATGAAATTTGGTATCAGTGTAGTTAATAGTCTCGATAAAGATGTGACCTATTTGATATCCTGGTAAAATAAATACTTTCGTGTGCTAATAAATTATTAAGCTCTATAATGGCTTAGTGAATCTGAATGAAATTTGTGGCTGAGATAGTTTACTCTTACCCTAAACTAACAATTTCCTTTTTATCTTAGAAAATTTAGAGTTTCTGTAGGATAACTATAGGATAACACTTAGCTCCGTGATGGCTAAACTTATTTACATGTATACATTTTAAGCCGTCGACCCTAATCTTCATTCTTCTTCTTCATCGACATTAAACCCTAGAGTCCGTCCGCTGAAGAGTAGAGTGGTTTTAGAGTCTGCCTGGGGAAGTACCACACCTTTGCCAGTTATTCAACCGCCAAGCAGTAGTGTGTAAGCATTATTGTGTTTCGGATTGAAGGGCAATGTTCCCAGCGTAATTACTGGGCATACAGAGATTTAACATCTAACATCTCAGGGTGACGAGCGCAGTGCATTGCCGCGCATAGTTTTGAACTGTTAAGTTCAAAATTCTGGGTGGCACTGAACTGTTATGGGCAAGCGTGACGCTTAACATCAGGTGAACGACTTGCTAGTCCCGTCACCGAGAAATATAAAAAAAAAAAAAAAAACCCTAATCTTGAAATCACTAAAAATGCTCAAAGGTCCCGAGGGGAAAATGAAAAATTCCGAAATAAAATAATCAAGCTTGTTTTTTCTCTAAGTCACAATGGATGGTCACATCCCAGTATTGTTATCAAATCTCGACATTAACTTCGCAAGAACCGTAAATTAAATCAGCCGATGTCTATTTTTCGCAAGTCTGTGGCGGCAACCGCTGCCGTTAACGGTCGCTGGTGATATCGGAAATCGTTAGCTTCGCCTCGCTATGATTGGTGGTGCGCCACCGTTATAGCCATGATAACAGAGAGTTAGGTATTACAGCTAACGACTCGTGTGTTCGTTTTTAGAACTTTTAAGTAAAGAGTATCTTTTTTATGTCATCGTTTATTTTTTTAAATTGCCGATGATGTTTTATCTCGTTACAGAATAAGTCGAGGATAAAGAAGCACATACGATATTAATTTCTTACCTGACTACTCAGAAAGAGGATAGTGTTTTTCGGGTATATTTGTTTTTATGTACCTTTTTTTTTTGTTCTGATTAGGCTGACTTTCGACCTCAACCTGTAACTCTTTACATAAAACGTAAAAACCGAAACGAAAACAACTCAGCTCATATTCGAATTTAAAAATTGTATTGAAATGAACTACTTGCCTACAAAATTTCATGAAGATCGGATCAACGGTTCGCAAGTTATCATCGGACATTTTTATTGTCCAATTTGTCCCAGTAAACTCTGAGACCTTCGCTTCGCTCGGTCAATAAAATTTCATATGCAATACAAAATTTAAATGAAACAAAATTTATGAAAGTTGTAAAAGATACACTGACAAGTCAGGCATATTATAAAGTAGGTGATTATCTGAAAGACACTAAGGTCTGGAACCTGCACATACAAACAGATACTGAAACTACAGAGAATTGAAATGTAAATGTAGATATATTATATCTAATATTAAGTTGACGTGTCCAAGCGAATGTAAATTCCTATGGAATAAATATTTTTGACTTTGACTTTGACTTTGAATCGTGTTTCTTTGTTTTTCTTTTAATAAAAATGCTTGTTATTTATCTTGATAAACATTATAATAAAACTAATAAGCCGTAGCGTAATACACAGTCTATTTAAATCTTTTACTCTAATGGTATCTTAACCCTCACCAGAGGAGCATTTTATGGCGGCAACGTTGTGCAGCTTCATTCAAGTTAGGGTTAAAGCTTTTATTGCGATATTCGAGCTTACAGAGGCAATAAAGGAACTAAATTCAAGAATGAATGTTGCGGTCTGCATACTTTTTACCCGACTACGAAAAGCAAAAGGGAGGGTTATGATTTTGACCCCTATAAATGGAGCTGTAGCAGGAACAAACTGGACAACAAAAGCAAACGACAGAGAGGTCTGGAACAAGCTGGAGGAGGCCTATACCCGAGAAAGGGTTCCGATCAACAATGATAATAATTAATGATACTATAAATATAGATTGATTTTAATGAGTGTACTTTTTTTAATTATATTGTAATGCATGTGTATGTAATTGGATTGGAAATAAACGGGCTTTATTATTATTATTATTATAAATGTATGTTCATCTGTTCACTCATAACTTCTAAACTGTTATCATAATTTAACAAATGAGGCATCGTTGGAAGTGTCATCATTGTCCACTGGTTATTGGGTAAGTGCAGTCACATTAAATTGAATATGACGCCCTCTAGAGCGTATGAAGCGAGAGCGTATGGAGCGTATGAAGTCATATAATAAAGAAATATGTTTTAATGATGCCGTATTGGGTATCAAAAGAAAGGGCTTCATTAGATCATACATTTAAAAAAATATATAAATAAATTTACCTGTCGATCGCGGCTTTGCTTGCTTGCACCCGATAGTACTAAAGCTCACGTAAGGACGTCAGGTTTTATTTTTTTCTATCTTGTACTAATTACCGTTTAAATTTGCGGAAGGTTCAGAGGAAATTAAATAGAAATGCTAAAATTACGCCATTCGTTTATTAAATATCAATTATCTTAGTGTCGAAATAGATTTATTAAAATTTCTAGTTAATAATTTAAAGTAATATTAAAAGAGTTCTCAGTTTGGTACTTTTAACTAATCCCTCACGACCTTATATCTTGACAATCTCTTGACCAATTTTGCTCATATTCTAAATTCATACCAGCGGTAAAATGGCGCCGCAGCAAACATCCTCCCCTTTTAGAGAAAATATCCGTCCAATCAAAAATCACCGACGATAAAAAAGTTGTAGAACCTGATCCTGAGTTTCGTTCAGATTAAAAAAATACGACCTTTACGCGAGAGTACCAACATTATCAAAATCGGCTGGAAAATGGCGCCGCAGCATAATTGTTTTCCTTTTCGAGGAAATACCCCTTCAATCAAAAATCACCGATGACAAAAAACAAAACTATGAAATTTTAGAATACTATACCAAGTTTCGTCAACATTGGTTGAAAAATACGATCTGTACGCTAGTGCCAACATGCGCAAAGATGAAAACAAATTTTGCCAGTTGAAGCAGAGACTTTCGTTCGTTGCTCTCAGTCGGTCAATTACACTACAAGTTAAAAAACAACTGGGTACCTCAGTACCCTCATCACTCTCGTAAGCACACCTGAACCACAAGCCTTAACAAACACAAAATGTACAAAAATCCACAAACGGACATACGGGCTGTTATTTGCGGACGTCATCCACCCCGGATGTCGTTAATGGCCGAAAATGCGGAAAATTGGACTATTCATTACGAGAAGCGCTGGCGAATTTACTTTGTGTCAGGTGTTAGGTACACTGATCTCTGAAAGAGGGTGAAAATATTGACTATTACCAAAGAAAATCTACACAATGAGAATAACAATATCATACAAAAAAGTGAACCTGAAAATTCTGCTTTAAACTAGATGGCGCTTACGTATTTAGTCAGCTAATGTCCAATCCGCTCTATAAAGCCGATGAAAATATCGCGTTTTTTTCTCCGTACCATTACGAATGAGTTAGCATGGGTTTCTATTTCAAGTCAACCAGAAATTATGATGATATGTCGCTGATTAAAGTACTCGACATCTTGTGTCCTTATCAGTGCTACAGTCGAGTTACGCACCTCTCTATGTGCATTAGCACTATTAGTATAATATTTCTATGCTTTTATTAAATGTTTTAAGCTTGCAAGATCAAATTGTATCCCAACCAACTAAGAGGGATAGTAATTTTTTTGGGCTATATCTAAGTATGTGAGTACCTATGTAAGTACTAAGTATGTATTGTATTTAGCTGTTTAATCGATTTTGAGGAGTGGCGTGTCGTTGAATTTTTTATGTCCGGATTGACATAGGCTACATTTTGCGGTCGGATCTTTATTTTTCTTTTAATGATGATACTTGTATGCTATAAAAGCAAGTACTTTCACGATACTAGATAGTGTCTTTCGCCTGATAGTAAGCGTCACGCTTGCCCATAACAGTTCCAAGGCTCAAAACACTGCTTGAGGGTTGAGATGTTTGAGTGATTAAATTGAAATACTTGCATCCTAAACATAGCTCCCCATGTTTTGAACAATTATTTATTAATTTCCCACAAAAAACATAAAATGTAAAAAGCCAGCATTTTGGGCCTGCTGGTAGCGGTTTATTAGTGTTAGTTTTAAGTTTTATGTATATTTATGATTTTTTTTTAGGGTTTATTTAAATTTATTTGTTATTTAAGTTAGGTAGATATTTTATCAATTAAATGTAAACATGACTAAGTTTCACAACATAGTCCTTGCACCGTAAAAAGTTGCGAGATCTCATCATAATTATAAATCTGTTATTTGAGATAATAAGAAAACAACTATTTAACAACGTTGTCGTAAATTGTTTCATAAGTAGTTATTTGCCAACATTTAGTGATAGTATTAATTAGACATATCAAAATAAATTAACAATATCAGGTGAATTAAAAGGTCGGTTGTCTAGCCGGGCAAACATTAAAAAAAATTACAGGTAGGTACACAAAACATCCGCATTGCAAAATTTGCGAGCCCGCCAATTTATCCGCGTCGATGTAATTATGAACGGCTACAGTTCAACAATTAGTGGGCTTCAAATGGCTTATGTAGGAGTTAATGTACCAATGAGCCTATGCAGATATTTATAGTCGCTCGTTCATTTTTGCAGCTTTGCCTGACGCATTGCTTTAATCCAATCAAAACTGATTCTAGTTTATTAAACAAAACACATAAGACTAAAGCAATCTACATACACTAGCAGTGTATGTAGTGTATGTGCGGCGAACTGAGACCTCGCGACCTCTATATCTTCACAACCGCTCGACCAATTCAGCTCATATTCGAATTTAAAAATTGTATTGAAATGATCTACTTGCCTACAAAATTTCATGGAGATCGAAAGAACGGTTCGCAAGTTATCATCGGACAAATATACACCCAAACATACAAACATACATACAAATGCCGATTAGTCCCAGTAAACTCTGAGACCTTCGCTTCGCTCGGTCAATTACTTAGCCTATCACACGTAGAAACAGTTGGGCTCTTCATTATCATCGTCATCAGCCGGATGACGTCCAATGCTGACCATAGGCCTCCCCCTTAGCCCCACACCGAACGAGAACCTGCCACTTGCATCGACTGGTTGCCCGCGACTTTCACAATTTGTATTGAATTCATTTCTTGACTAGAAAGATTGGATCAACTGTTCGCAAGTTATTATCGGACAAATATATATACAGATTACGATTTTCTCCCGTAGAAACCGTAGGTAGAGTAACAATCGCATCTGCATTATCACAGTAATATTTGTTACGGGTCTCGGTTCAATCAATCCTAACTATCCTATCTAGTCTAATAATATAAATTCGAAGGTAACTCTGTCTCTCTGTCTCTCTGTGTGGGTTTTTGTCGCGTTACTTTTTTTTTTTGTTTCTCCTTGACGATACGAGCAAGTCGCTCACCTGGTGCTAAGCGTCACGCTTGCACATAACAGTTCAGTGCCACCCAGAATTTTGAACTTCAAGAGTTCAACACTATGCGCGGCAATGCACTGCGCTCGTCACCAAGAGATGTTAGATGTTAAATCTTTGTATGCCCAGTAATCACGCTGGAAACATTTCCCTTCAATCCGGAACACAGTAATACTTGCACACTACTGCTTGGCGGTTGAATAACTGGCAAATGTGTGGTACTTCCCCAGGCGGACTCTGCAAGAGAGCCACTACAAACTAACTTACTTATCTGTGTCGCGTTATCACTGCTAATCGGCTGAACGGATCGAGCTGAATTTTTGCATAGACAAAGCTTAATGGTTGGAGACAGACATAGAATACTTTTTTTAGGTTCACGCGAACGAAGTCGCGGGTAACAGCTAGTTCATAATATGTTGAATTGAAAATATATCTAGATCTGAAAAAAGTAAAGTCAAGTATGTACCCGATTCCTACACCTATTCGAAACATCTAGCTGAATAAATAACAATGCAAGATCAAACAGAATTTTCAAAGATTTCTGATAAATTTTTGAACCATTTCAAGTTCCCGTGGCGTTGAATTTTCAATATTCCATTCTTATCGCGTGTATCTCCAGAGGATTGCCATAACAATTCTTGGAAGAAGTTTTGAAGTTTTACATTTCACACGATACACTGATCCTCCTGAGAGTCTGTATCTAATGTAATTTTGTAACTTGGTCATCGTACTTTGGACATTAATTTTTAAATCGCTTTTTATTTGACTTTTACCTATTTTTTAGTAGGAAAAATGGTTTACAAGGTTTATTAATAAATAATATTACTAAACAAAAAAAATACATGATTGAGGTAAGGAAAAAACAAATATACATACATAATTACATACACACTAAATACTACAGCAATCAGGGCCGCTAGTCTCGACTTTTCGCTATGCGTTTTTTCAGAGCAATTAGTGTTCGTTGTCAAATTTTGTGTCATAGCGACCGAAGTCGGTCCCTATGACGCAAAATTGAGCGGTTTGTTTGCGTTTTTTTGATAACAATTCGTATTCGTTGTCGAATTTTTGCGTCATAGCGACCGAATTCGGTCGCAAAGTGCTGTAGCGAAAAGTCGAGACTAGCGCCCCAGGTAAAAATTTGAATCGATAATACGTCGACGGCGATATCTTGTATTTTTCCAGGGTAATTAAATAATTATATTAAGGGGTTTTCGGGTGTATGTATGTATGTTTGTGTGTTCCTCCATTACTTCATGTACCCAAAACGGCTTGATCTATTTTGACGAGTAAGGTGTCGTTAGATTCGTCTTGATGTCATGAAATGTCAATGTCATGCGTCTACGTCTTTCTATGAACTACTTGTTAGGTGTCATTACTTATCACTATCTGTATCACCAACAATTAAATTTACTGGTAATTTAAAGATAAAAAGTGCTAGGATATAACTATCTACCAAAGTTACATAGCACGGATTTGTTGGTTTCATATGGAAAAAAATAGGCCTTCGTACGAAGAATCTGATTTTGTAGGGACAAAGACCTTTTTTTTATTATTTTTTTACTAGAAATAAAAAATGGTCTTTGTACGGCACTGGTCACGTAGCACAGGTTTCGTACACGTATATAACTATTTACAGCAGTCTTGATTCTTCACACCATGACGCATAATTCCAACTTCCGCAATAAGAATGTGCGTCATCCCAGAAACCTCGCCAAGAAGGAAAAGGCGCCATATGAAAAATCAGCCGCAAGCCGAACACATAAATAGTCATATTATCCGATCCTCCAACAAATTCTTAGCAAACTTCTCGTCGCATGGGAATATTTGTGTTTTACAGCTCACCTCATTCTCGCATTTATGACCTCCCTGATTTGATTCCTTATACCACAGTGAAACAAAAAGTGCCGTGGATTAACTCAACAATATGTTTTTTTATTGTTGACAGAGACAGAGACAATGGAGATAGGATATGCCTTTTAAAAACACATCACACATGATTTGACAAAGCTGCTTTACTGTACGTCTCTAATTATACAATGGGATAGAATAGGTACTCTTAGCATAGCATTATATAAGGTTGACAGAGACAGGCAGATACAGAGACTGGACTATGCCTTTTGCAATAAACAGCACACATGATTTGACAAAACTACTGTACTGTTTTCGCTAATTATACAATAGAATGGAATAGGTGCTCTTAGCATAGCTTTTGATAAGGTTGACGGAGACAGGCATAGAAAGAGACAGTGGACTATGCCTTTTGCAATAAACAGCACACGTGATTTGTCAAAACTGCTGTACTGAACTGTTTCGCTAGTATACTATAGGATGGAATAGGGACTCTGCATTTTATAAGGTTAACGGAGACAGACAGAGATGGTAGAGACAGGCTATGCCTTTTGCAATAAAAAGCACACGCGATTTGACAAAACAGCTTTACTGTACGTCTCTCATTGTACAAAAGTATGAAATGAGTACTGCTAGCATACTTTTGCACAGAACTTTACAGCATTTCGGAAAGCCGTGTCGAAGCTGTTTGCGTCTCACTTTCATATTTCAAATTAAAAAATAAATGTGTTTTCATATTAATAACAAGTATACGGGAATACTGACATGACAAAACAAAAACACAAAAAGAGCTGGTTATTCCGACTATATTTTCGACCACATCCACGATATTTTTCTAAGAGATTAATTAGATGAAAGATGGAGAATTTAATATATGGTGAAATATTTATTTCGAGTGTAGGTCGTGGCATTCCTGTTTAGTTCACCTAGGTCATAGGTTATAATATAAATATACCGTGTCACGAGATCTTTGTTGCAAAAAAAACTCAGCAAAGTTGGAGGACAACGCGGGTTGAAGGGACTACGACCAAGCGCACTCCTATCGCATCTAGCAGTGAAGAAATGCAAAAAAATGTGATAGGTGAACTAAACAGCTTCGATCTTCCTGAGTGCGGAATCTAAGGGTGATCTGTGACTTAGCCATATGTTAATCAAGGATATTTATTTGCCCTTGCACATCCTAAACACAACACGACTTAAAACGTTGTGTTGCGATGGAGTTACTGGACATAACCTACTTCCAACACTGTGGCCTAACTTTACGAGGCAGATGTGATTTCTGCCCTTGGGCTAAAGACGGTAGGACCATATTTTTGTAACGAGATATGCTTTGGATTAGGTTATCCCACGCGTCTTCGGAAGACCTTTTTGTAAGATTGTTCGAGTGAATGCGGACCTTTGGTTCGAAAAGCCAAAAATATTACAAATCAAAGCATTTCCTACGTTTCTGATAAATAATTCATGTCAGTGTAGTTTCTTTGTTCGCAACATGTCTTTTTCTGATAAACGTTTAAAAACACAATAATACAAATATTAGAGTTTCATTTATGTGTGCTTATTATTACAATATTTTTCGTCGTTTACGAACGCATTTTCTTGGACTTTCAGTCTGTCCCTCCCTCTATGTTTCTCTAGTGTTGCTGATAGGTACTTTTCTTTATTGGCCTACCTTCAGATTAGGTAGTTGTAACACCATTGTGCCATTGAAGGTTTAATGATAATCCAAATCAATCCAAATTCTATGGGATTGTTACCTGCAACACAGATATTATGCCTGAGAGACATTATTATGCCTGAAAAAATAATTAAATAATTTTTCCAGGCATAATCCATCGTAATATTTCCTATTTATTTCTTTATTCTTAAGTATACCACTGGTTTTTCGGTGAAGGAAAGAATCGTGAGAAAACCTGCATATTTACAGAAAATAAATTCTATGGCGTATGTGAAATATAGCTATGGCGTCAACGGCGTATGGCCATGTCCACCTGCACTGTGCCAGCGCGGTGGACATGGCGCAATCCCCTTCGAAGTTAGGTCGATGTCCCAGCAGTGGGATGATAAAAGCCTGATGCTGACTTAAGTCCGTACAAAGTCTATAGATCTATATATATTTATAAATCTAGTTTCTGCTTCGAAGACAAATCTTAGCAAAAATAATAGCAAACTGCTAGGAGTATAAGATCATGTTTGAAAATAATTAAAGTCGCCATTTTAAGACCTAGAAAATCTCACGTTTTTACGACTGCAGCAGCATATTAAGTCGTAAAACACATTTTAATTATAACTTAGCTCGGGCATAAACTTGGAAAGGATCTTGAAATTGCCGATGTAAAATATAAAAATACCTACTTTGGGAGTCGGTAGTGGCCGTAGAGGTGGGTAATAATAAATTATGAAAAATACTGTTTTAAATTGGCAAGTAAAAGTAAGCATGTAAATGTAGTTTTTGTTCAGTTCGTGTGACAGTTAGTCCTACTCCGACCTTTCGAGACTAGTAGTACAGTTACTTGCAGCTTACTAAGGACTTTACCTGGAGACGATGAAATAGGCCCCAAGTCTCCTGTAGTTAGACGAATCGAAACTCGTAATCGTGAGTTATTAATTTTGCTGTTTTTGTTTTTTTGCCATTTAGTAAACTTTACAAAATTGTACGATATTGTACAAAATTAAAGATACATTTTGTTTTAATAACCACCTGCAGTTGACGTCACGCGCGCAACGCGCCGCAGCCCACAGTGCAAGGTAAGACGAGGTCGCGCGCGTTTCACGCTGAGCATTCCTTGATAAAGGTCACCGAATGTGATCGAAACTATAGTCGGAATAACCGACTCAATTTAACGTGAGTATTCCCGTTTTATTAAAACAAAATGTAACAAAACCACGTCAGTTTTCATAGTAAAATTAAAGATAGATTACAATAAAGAAAATCAATGCCATTTCCGCGCAGCCATAACCAATTTCGTAAAGACTTTATCCATTACCATGTTAAACGACTTCCCCAAACGGTAGTGACACTTCACCACCCTTGTATAACATCTCTTATGCGCGAAAAATAAAAATAAATTGGAAAAACGCATTTTATTAAGTGCTCCCCGCACGCTGGCCATCAAGCAGGATCATAACACCGCCGCCTGCGGAGTATGAGGGGAGCAGATATTTATTACTAAGATTAATGATGTACGCATTCATAGCCAGCATGTGGAATGGTTGAACAGCACTAGGAGCTATCTGACCGATATCCACTGGGCTAGGCACGAATGGTTCTCCATATTTTCCAGCGTCTTCATAGTCTACTGCTGGACATAGGCCTCTCAGCTTTTCGCTTCCAACCACCGCCAACAGTTTAACGTATATCGTCACGTCATCAAGTTTCACGAGTTTTTGCGGTTGTTTACTAATTTTAAATTAGTACTTCCGGTGTGATATTTCGGCGCAGTTGCATGGGCTCTGTTCACGTATTTCGTTTGTATATAGACTGATTTTCAACAGGATGGCGTGTTTCGACCACAGAATGTACTCTTTCCAGTTGTATGGAACATATAAGCAGATTTATGGTAGAAACACTCGAGACAGCGTGATTGGTTTCTTTTGTGGCACTCAACGTATGAATACGGGTGTGTTGTAATGCAGCACGGTAACCAGACGATCTGTCCCCCTAAGAAATCAGCAGGGGAACAGATAAAAAATAATTAATTCTATCTGTCTCCTCTATCGTAATAGGGGGACAAATCAAACATTTTATTCCTGTCTAACCCCCTAAGAAACCAGCAGGGGACAGACAGGAAATAATTAGTTCCATCTGAGCCTTGTTTTATTTTTTTCCTGTTTGTCACCCTGAGGGGACAGGTCAGGGGGTAGCATGGAATATTCAACGATAAGGAATGTGTTTAGGTCAGCAGCTGCTGCAAGTATACCGGTTTATTAGTCTTTATTTTCATCGCTTTTTAGAGTTCCATACCTCAAAAGGAAACAAAGAAGTATTTAAAAAATCTAAACTAAATTTGAAGTTAGAGAAATGAACGTGGCATGTATCAATTAATGGGAGACTATGCCAAATTTTATCAAAATCAGCCGGTAAATGGTGCCGCAGCAAACTTTCCCCCACGAAACAAAATAGTAAACTTCTAAAAAAAAGTCTAGAAATAAAATTGTTGCCATACAAAAAATCGTCTATCAAATTATAACAAAGTTAACCAAGTGCTGTTTCATTAGATTTATTCTTGAACTTTCGAGAGCTGTCATGGCGTTTCATGTCCCAATGGAGCTAAGTCGAAGGAATGAGATCTGCCTAACTTTGTAGCGTTCTTACTTAAGCGTGTTAGCTACGATTTTGTCGACGTTAAACTTCACGAAAAAAGTGTATCTTTTCATTAATATTGAACTCTAACTTTTACACATATTGAACATTTAATTTACTTGTATACAGATATAGATACAGAATTTCTTGCTCGGATGCTAGCTCTCCGTACCTACCTAAAAAGCGAAATAATATAATATTTTAGTTATGGTAGGGCTCTTCTACAGAGTCCGCCTGGGGAAGTTCCAGGCGGACCTTTGTTAGTTATTCAACCGCCAAGGAGTAGTGTGCAAACATTACTGTGTTCCGGATTGTAGGGCAATGTTTCCAGCGTAATTACAGGCACATAGACATTTAACATCTAATATCTCAGGGTGACGAGCGCAGTGCATTGCCGCGCATGGTTTTGAACTGTTGAAGTTCAAAATTCTGGGTGGCACTGAAATGTTATGAGCAAGCGTGAAGCTTAACATCAGGTGAGCGACAAGCTCGTCTCGTCACAAAGTTCCTTAAAAAAAAACTAACTTTAAGTTAGGTTAGGTTAGGCTACCCGCATATCTGTTTATGACATTATCACATGTAAACTCATGTACTACTTAAATGAGTCCATGCCGAGCGTGGAGATTATGGAAAACACCATCATAATTAGGGGGAGGCTTCGTTCAGTAGTGGACGTCTAAGAGTTGATAAGAAATGTGCAAATGCGTGAGACAGACAACTGTAACTAAAGACTTTAAACATAAACTAACCGCAGAAATAAAATATAAAAAATAAAAAATAAAAGTAAAAAAAATAACATTGAAAAAAAACAAAAAAAAAAAACAACAACGCTTGCTAAACATTTTTCTGTCCTCTGTTTTTGTACCACTGGAATAACAAATACTGGTGATTGTACCTTAGATTTGTAAATTATTATGTGAAATAAAGAAGTATTGAAATTGAAAAATATAAAAGTTGTCTATGGAAAACTAGGTTTTGAGTGCACTTGATGCATTTATTGTTATCGTCAGTTTTAGTTTCAGCATGCAAAGGGGACTATCATTTTGATTGTGACCTGTCGCTTCTAAATGACACTGACCTTTTTTTTGTTGTTTCACCGAGTTAACGCTAAAAGCTTAGCGGTTTCCGGCGAGTTTGAAACAGGAACACAATTTCCGAGTGCTTTTTGCGTACGGGCAACTTTTGGCGGTATTTTTTTTTATTGTCTACGCGTTTGCGTAAGCCGCAGTTTAACAAACAGAGCCAGATATATCATCTGCATCTATCTTTATACACTTATATATCGGAATCTTAAATATACATATTGTCTTAAACTAAAACTGAATTAGTTTAGCTTAGGGGGTCCGTAGTTAATTTTAGTTAGGGTCCGGATAGTTAAATAGTATTTCGTGAGTCATTTCTAGGGTTCCGTACATCAAAAGGAAAAAAGGAACCCTTATTTTATTTTGAGTAGGTTTGCGTATGACCACATCTTGACTAATGCTAGTTGCGTATAAAAAGGCAAATATATCTAAACTTTAAATACTTAAGGAATAATTTCAACAATATTATTACTGTATGAGTGAGTTGATGCTTAACCTCATTACTGAATTATTTTTATGAGCTTGTGAGGTCATTTTCTAGCCCACAAAAACAATTCAAGCAAGGACAGTCTGCGTCAAACATTATGCGATCTTTTAGACCTCATCTGCGTAAAACAAGTTAAAAAACATACTTAAGTGAGCATTTCAATAAGTAACTTCATCATCAGCCAGAAGACGTCTACTGCTAAACTGCCAAACATAGGCCTCCCCCTTAGACCGCCACACCGACCGACAACGTGCCACTTGCATCCACCGGTTGCCCGCGACTTTCACAATGTCGTCGGTTGTGTTTCACAACGCAAGTAACTTATCCATAAATAAACTGCCCCGGTGGCTCAGTTGGTAGTGAACCTACCTACTGTGCTGGGCGTGGGTTCGATTCCCATCTAGGACAAACATTCATGTGATGAATATTTGTGTTTGTTCTATGTCTGGGTGTTAATATCTATATATGTATGTATTTAAAAAAATATCTGTGTACGTATATCAGTCTCTGGCAGCCATATTACAAGCTTTGCTTAGTTTGGGGTCAGGTGACGATGTGTGCAAAAATGTCCCAGATATTTATTTTATTTATTGATTTAATATAATGTAATATCTTTAGATTAGTTTATTTAAAATGAAGCCAGAATTTATCTCATGAAATATCAGAAAGACTGAACTTTGTTTAACACGATCACGACCGCTTGGAACCGATCGCAATATATCTTGATTCGAAAATATCGATAGTAAAAAGGAAAGTCGGGATCGCTTCCACCAATAAATAATACCATAGTCACAGCAGATGTATCAGTAAGGACTTTGTGGAAAGTCAACTAAATGCATTTCATATCTGCGACGATGTAAATTTAATATTAATAGTACAAGGCATGATAACTAATTTCTAGTAAACTGAATCTCTTCTTACCCATTTGTAATGTCTTTCCAATGCAATAACGCGTCTAGTACAATAGAAATAAGAGATCAATTGTTTATCTTTAACCATAAAAAAAGTTTTATTAAAAGTCTAATCTAACCTAAACTGATAACAAAAATTCTCTAAAATAAAAGCAACCTGAAACAAATGAAAAAAATAATGAAATAGCATAAATCTGTCGCTTAGAAGCGTTTGAATGTATCTGTAAGAATGGATTTAATCTTGGTGGACTTTTTTACACACAGCGCCATCTAGCCCCAAACTAAGCATGCTTGTACTATGGGAACCAGTTAGCTGATAAAATACAATATTTTTCTTTAAATCCATACATAGAATACATAGATACACCCGGACAAAGAACAAACTTCCATGTTCATCACTCAAATGTTTGTCGTGGTGAGAATCGAACCCACGACCCACTGCTCAAAAAGTGAAAATCCTCCCACTAAGCCACGAGGCTAGTCAAGATATATAACTGATTATAATTATAATAAAATATTATATGAGAATAAAAGTGAAAGTATAGTGAAAAAGATAATATATAACCGTTATTCCTACGGTACTGTGTTATATGTGTTTCATCTCTACAAGAGGCATTAGCGGGACGTGTTGTCTCTCCAAGCGCACGGCCGAGAATGAGTTTTATTAGTACTTTATTAGATCGTATTTTTACCCACCTACCGAAGAAGGAGGGTCATGTTTTTGGGGTGTATGTAAATATGTGTGTGTTCCTTTAGTCTGCAGCCTACACAGCTAGATTTTGACGACTGAGGTGTCTTTGGATTCGTCTTTACGGCCCAAATGATATAGGCTACATTATGCAGACGGTTCAAAAAAATTTATTACATCTTTATGTTTGACCTTTAATAAATGAAATGTCCATACTGCAATAAGATATTTCCACAGTATACCGCAGGGTGTCCACTGCAATACATAAATTGGAAAGACTTTTGACAGAAGATCGGATAAGACAGGGTGTGCAAGGTAGGGTGTGAGAGGGGGTGGTTTTGCCATTTTTATCGCGATCATAATCGGCTTAGTTCGGACAGAGGGTCGGATGACAACGTCCTGCGTTTGGTTGCAGTTGGTATGCTGCTTCGAAGGAATTCCGATCTTTAAATTTGTCGTTTTGATTTGATTTTCAACTGTCCATTCGACTATTTTTTTTAGGCAGTGATCTGTCCAGTATAACAGTATAGTTAATCAATAAAATTCTCGCAGGCAGCTTCTTCACATCATACGTAACAACTTTAGTTTCATGATTTATGATTTTCAATAATTCGTCTATTTTTTTTTTCAAAAAATCAAGACTTCAAAGAGACAATAACAGACAGACATATACAGAACAATAACATTAAGCTGTTCCAAATGGGGACAAATATGCGGGCTGGACGTGAGCTTAGGAGCTGATATTGTGCACCTAAAAATTTGAAACATACAAAATTTTACTTTTCAATTTTTAGATTTTGTGAAAAGTCATAAAAAAAAAGTTGTTAAGAAAGCTGCCAGCGTGAGGTTTTTACCCTGTAGAAATACGATACTTAATGAAGTAAACAAAAAAACCACTTGAAGCAATGATCACCTTGTAACATAAAGTAAAATTAAATTTACATAGCCACGACCAAGTTCCAATTTTCAACTAAGCATCCGCCCTGCCAACTAAGCTTTATATAACAATGGCAGTCAGATATTACCGAAAATGGCGAAAATAGAGTGACAGCTCCTTTGTAAGGGAAACGGGCTCGACCGCAGTCGGGTTTATTACATCACAGGAACCGCGTACAGGTCCTACGTGGGCGACAAATGCGCATCGCGTAGCGAGGCGAGGCGTCGCGAAGCGAAGCAGTAATCCTAACTAATATTATAATGCCAAAGAAACTCTGTCTCTCCGTCTCTCTGACTGAGTGTTTGTCACGTTTTACGGCTAAGCGGCTGAATGGATTGACCTGAATTTTTGCATTGTAAATACGAAAGTTTGTGTCTAAGTGTGTAAACGTGTAAATATGTAAGTTAGTGTGTAAGTATGTAAGTGTGTTTGTTCCCGTTCAACTCTGTAATGGCTGATCGGATTTAAATGAAATTTGCCATATAAGTAGCTAGGATGTACACCCTGGATTAACACGTAAGCTACTTTTTATCCCGAAAAAATATTTGGTTACTCTTGAATAGCGGGTAAAACCGAGGGGTGCAGCTAGTATATATTATATATAGTTAAGCTATATATATAATATATACTAGCTGAACCCTAGCTAGGCCGGAGAGGAAAATAGGCTACTTTAAAAAAAAAATAGTAGATCCACGTGAACGAAGTCGCAGTTAATAGCTGGTAAATTATTAAAAATGTGCTACAGAACCAAATGTTTTTTTTTGTTACATAAGTCGCATCACATCGCTTAGCGTTGTGGCTCGCTTAGAACAACGGATAACATCACAAAAAAGTTAGTCATCAGTTTTTTAATAAGCTGTCATGTGAATGCGGGATCAATCATAGGTTATCTGAGCAGCTGGTCGTTATGTTGATTCCTCTAAAATAACATTTAAATTATGGACAATTGGCTTATTAAACTTTTTTATTTTGCCCGGCTGCCTAAAAAAAAACGCTTTGCACTGTAAGATAGGTCCACAATGAAAAAAAATATCTTGGTAAAAAAATTTCCGTTTAGAAACTCTACAGCTAAGAGAGCGATTTTAGTTATGTGTCGCTAACCAATTTAATATGTTTAAGAAGATAGTGCTGCCGCGAGCTTTTGGCGAATTTAATATTTGAAAATTTATAGCTGTCGCTCTGTTTCTCGTGCGTGCGATAGAATCGTGAATTTTCCTAACTTTTCGATGAAATTAGCGTTTCGGGAGCAGTCTGTTATCACCCCCTAAATCTTAACAAAATCTTTGGTTTTGGTGTCTATCACAGAAGAGAAAAAAATTTTGGTGTCTATCACAGAAGAGGAATTTTTTTTACCTTTACTTCTCTCTTCTGTGGTTCTGTGTCTTCTTCTTGAACATAAAACTAAAGGATAAAATAAAAAGTTCGGAAATAAGGAAAAAAACAGAAACACTAGACATGTTAAAGCAAGCTCAAAAATTAAAGTGGGGACGGGCCGGCCATCTGGCACGCATTATAGATAGTAGGTGGACAAAGATAACTACCCAATGGCAAGGCCCATGTGGAACACGCTCAAGAGGTAGACCGCAGGAAAGATGGGAGGACGAATTATCTGAAACTGCAGGGAAAAAATGGATAACTAAAGCAAAAAATAGACAAGACTGGGAAGCTCTGGAGGAGGCCTTCACCCAAAGAGGGGTCCTCAAACCTAATCTATAAATAAATAATGTTAAAATATAATGTAATAATACAAATCTAATACATACTAATCTAGTAACTATTAATATCAATTTAAAACCTAAAATAAAAATGTAAAATGTAAAATCTAAGTATATAAAAATAAATGTACTAAACTTAACTACTAGAACTAATAATACTAAACAGGATTAAATTAAAGTTAATAAAAAATAAAATATGTGTAAAAATAATAAACTAATATTAATAAAATTAAGTATAAATGTTTTGTAAGGGAATGGAATTAAAAGGCTATTTTATTTTATTTTATTTTTATTTTATCTCTCGTCTGTGGTGTCTATAGCCTGGATACTGGAACCATAACCTATGCCGCTATATTTTGTGTTTTCAAAAAATATTTATCGTATTCTAATAACAACTACTTTTCTTCGTCGTATTTTCGACGCAAAAAGATTGTCACTTTAAGTGTCTATAACAACGAAGATATTGCGAAATTTAGAAAAAAAAACAAACATTTGTAATTTTTATTTTGTGCATAGTTTTTCACGGTGTTGGTAACATATAAAAAAATCATCAAGATCGAATAACATTTCGGGGTGGTATCAGACTACGCTTTTTGTATAGACAAGACCGCGGTATACTACATTCTTAATGATAAAAATTACTGAGGATAAAATTACGAACAATGTTTTTGCAACATTTTTTTTATTATGACATTTAAATGTCTTTACTAATTCTCATGTAGCCTCATGCAAATATATGTATTTATTTAAGCGAACGGACAAGATATATTCTCTATAATATTATTCAGTTAATATAATATGTCATAACAATATGCTCAAATCAAACTATTTTAATTTTATAAATAAAACTTCTCAACTGTTGTGATAAACATTGTAGCACACCTTTTCCAGTTATTCAACCGCCAAGCACACTACTGCTTGACGGTATGTAAGCATTACTGTATTCCGGATTGAAGGGTAATGCTTCCAGCGATATTACTGGGCGTAATGAGATTTCACATCTAATGTCTCAGGGTGACGAGCGCAGTGCATTGCCACGCATGGTTTTGAACTATTGAAGTTCAAAACTTTAGGAGGCACTTGACCTTGACCTTGACGCTTAACATCATATGAACGACTTGCTCGTTTTGTCAGTCACTATCATAAAAAAAACCTTTACCACGATTCTGAGGTCAAAACATCGTAGTAGGGACTACAGGCAACAATATTCAGGGATTATTTGCAAATTGATTCAATTTAACGAACACGGGTACGCTTTTAGTGTTAGCCATTAATGTGTTGCCTCTCTCAACTTTCGCAGGGCATGATCAGGTGTTAAATGGCACCTGAGTGGGAGTAACTCTGATGTTTCCATCAATTTACAGTTGTAACAAGGTTATGATAATCAAATGTCAATAGCTAGAGCCTTAGAGCAACACAGGCCTTCGTTCGGGCCGGTACCGAGTTGCTTAATGGCTAGAGCTTGCTCCTGGGATTTAACCTTTTAGGCACTATTTTTGAAGTGATAAACCTCTTTAAAGTGCTCAGAACAAATACAATTCAGTAATTCAGTAGATCAATAGCAAGAAGACGTCTACTCCTAAATAAAGGCCTACCCGTAGGAGCACCACATTGAAAGACAATCTGCCATTTGCATCCATCGGTTCCCCGCGACTTTCATAAAGTTGTCCACTTAGTGGCGAGGTCCTAGGCATGCACCATTTACCCAACTACATACATATATAGTAAATATAAATAAATCATATAAATATAATTGCTAAAGCCCTGTAATTTATTTATTTTACATCAATTAGCACCGAACACGAATTACACTAATGAGAATTAAAATTAAAAACATGCAAAAAAAATGTCAAATATACTTAAATTACATAAAATCAAATCAAAATATGTCGAGGGTTCGAACCTGGGTAGGCCCTTACTCTCTCTTTCTCTCTCCTAACTCTTACTCTTTGGAACTTCGTACAGATTTTCCACTAGTTTTTCGGTGAAGGAAAACATCGTGAGGATACATGTATATTCCCGGAGAAGAATTTCGATGGCATATTATGTGAATCCGCCAACCCACTCTAAGCCAGCGTGGTGGATCCTATCCCTATCACCTTTCGAGGATAAGCCGATATGATCTGATGTCAGCATTGGGATGTTTGAAAGCCGATGCAGAGATAAAAACATTCTTGGATTCAACCTATCAGAAATTACTCCCAAAAGAATGAATTGTCGTCTCCAGTATTATTATTGATGCTTTTGCAATAAGACCTGGAGCCAATACAGCAAAAGTAAATTCAGTATGTAGGTAAGCTCCTGTGCTTATTTTATCTATACCATCATCATCATCATCAATATAATAAAGAGGAAAGATTTGATTGTTTGTTTGCATTGAATAGGCTCCGAAACTACTGAACCGATTTGAAAAATTCATTCGCTGTTGGGAAGCTACACTATCCCCAGGTGACATAGACATAGGTAGCTTTTTAGCTTTCTTTATAATTTTCTTTTTTTTATGTAACTTGACGCAAATAGAAGGGTTTTCGTGTGTGAATTATAATTTTTATTTTTTTGTTAAATACCCGTGCGAAGCCGGGGGGGCTGCTAGTCTATATACATAATTATACAAAATCTATTGAAGCTGAAGCCCAGTGTCGCCCCACTGACAGCCCGCTTGCGGCAGTTGTTCACAATTGCACACATTTTTCACGCACCAATGGCTCTCGGTTTTCGTACCGGTCAAAAGCGGTTAGATGCGGTTCGAGCCGGCATCCGAACCAATTGGTGAAACAAACAGTTTGTTTACCGCTGTAACCCGCTCGTGTATAGTAAAAATTTGCAACCCGTAAAAGGAGAATTCCGAAGGGTTAGCAATGGCGTGGAAATGCATAAAAGTTTAATGTCTAGAAGAGATTTGGACAGATTTTCTGAGAGGCCTGAGCGATATAAACTTAATGAAAGTAACAAATTAAATTAAGCAGATTGAAGTGAATGGACTTATTGTCTACCCTATTTTGTTACAGAGATTTCACAAAAGCTATCATTACAGTAATAAACATTTTAAATGAGCTAATCAAATACCTCGAATCGCGCGGTCACGAATGTATTAGGTGCTTAAAGAGAAAGTAAATATCAGAAAAACAAATAAATAGAAAAAAAATATAAATTTAAAATGAATTTGGCATTCAGGGGCTAATTCGATAAAAATATAACGCAATGCAATCTTACTCAAAAAAGCTCGTAATGTGGTCATTATTTTGACAATCATCTTTGAGCAAAGTCGGCTTTGCCGCGCCACTCGAATAGGCGCCAGCAAAGTTGTATGGAATTTCATTACTGTCGTGTTATAGCGGCCAGCAATTTCCTTTGAAAATCCATTATTGTCGAGTTTTGTTTCAAAAGTAGTTAGGTGCAAAAACTTTTAGACATTCGTGGTGGTTTACTATTAGTACTCACGGGATATTTACCACGGTTATTATTTTTGTGGAGTTCCCGATATTTCTTATATATATATATATATATATATATATATTGCACAATGGAATCATGTAATAGTTGATTTTGATTTCCGATTTTTGTATTTGAATTTGAGTTTGGCTTTGACTTTGGCTTTGACTTTGACTTTGGCTTTGACTTTGAATGAAATTTAAATTCCGACTAAGCTGGTTTTATTTAAGTTACTCGAATTATTTGAGTAAGACACTATACAAGCCTTGGTCCGCAATGCCTGTACTGTTGGCCACGCTATGACGGCCTCGAGCTACGCTTAGCTACGATCTCGGCCTTCAAGCTTGGTCATCGTTGCCCTTGATGGGCAAGCTGGAATAAACAGCGCAGACAGCGCTGTGATGGCCTGGACCTTCGCTGCGCTTTCGGCCATCATCACCGCTAGCAACACAGTCATTACAGACCGCGACAGTAATATACTATTGCGCGCAGAGGAAAAGAGACGGCTTTAGCGCGCACTAGTCAAAAAATCAGATAATTGCTATTATAACTAAGCCAGAATATCAATCAAAATGATTTGCTTGGCTACCCTAGAAATTATTATTACCTCATTGTTAAAGTAAATAACACTTAAATGTACACTAAATGACTAGAGATCAGGAGACCTAGTCAAAAATGTGAAAAAATCAAGGTCCATGCAATGGTTTTTTATCGAGAAAATGTCATGGAATCATGTTTTCCCCCTAATTTATACTAGATGATAAACCCAAAAAATATCTTATATATCAACATAATGTGTTAAATCTATAGCTATCTATAGCAAATCTAAGGCCGTAACAAAAAAAAAGCGTTTAGGTTCATAATTTTAATTTGGGAATTCCATGTAGGTACAGCGTGAGATGTTTGAATTCAAATTGACCAGTTTTGAAAAAAAAATAGCGGTTTAGATTATGTGGCTTATCCAAGCAATTGACATGAAAAACAAAAGACTTTTTAAGATTTAAAGGGTGATATAATACTACCTCCGAAACGCTAATTTCATTAAAACGTTAGGAAAATTTACTAACTCTCTACATTGCATGCACGAGAAACAGAGCGACAGCAATACAATTTCAAATATCGAATGCGCCAAAACCTCGTGGAAGGACTATCCTCTTATTCTCCTAACATTTCGTTGCTAATATCTCTGCAAATATTCTGCCAACTTAGATCACAGAAGCACGTAAGCATTTTCAATTTGACATGCATAATCGACAAATATTTGCATCCATTACGTATCCGTTTGCTCAAAGGCGGCATCGAAATGAAGAGCCATTCGGATCCTATTAAATATTGTTTGCAGACATTAACAAACGAAACTCTGCTCAAGATAGGGTTGAAATATTAACAAAAACATCAAACTCGGAATAGAAGAACGATTCAATTAGAAAATGCATCAAAATAAACCGCCTTTCGGAACCATGTCCGTCCAAAGGGGATCCACCCCAAAGAAAAGGTCGTCGACCCTCACCCGACTCACGCTCATGTTACGTTCATTAGAAATTCGTATTTCCATCCCTTTTACGCGTACAGTAACTGTATATCCATCTCATTTGGCCACTAAATAAATAATGCTATAAATTCATACGTTTTCTCGCTTAAGTGCAATGTGATACTCATTGAAGTAATAATTGAAAGTATCATATGTGAATTTACTCAAGTAAGTATTTATCTCAGGAGTTCTTACATTTGCATTGTGATTATTCTGACCTACATCGCTGCTTTGTGGGCTGCTTTGACTTTTAAATTATTTTTGGCAGAAGTACTTATTTTTTCGACTATAACGACGTTTGCGTCGCGACATAATGGTGCTATGGTGCATAATGGTGGATATAATATTGTGCAAGCTCTAAAATTATTGCCATCATTTTCTTTGCCGTTGCACTGACAAAACACGCAGATAATTTTAGTCCTATCAGAGTAGTTTAATGAGTGATACAACAGGATCGACGCCAGTGTTAAAATAGTGATAACTACTGTCGCTTTAGTCTGTTCTCTTTAGAATCCTTGATTAGGAGGTGTATTTTATTTGCCTGCCCAATAGCGAGGGTAGCGTTTTTAGGATGTATGTAATAAGTATGTATATACTTAACAAGTATTTATATTTACTTAACAAGTATTTATATTTGTGTGTTCATTACCTCCTGTAACCTAACCTAATCTAAATGGCTCGACTGATTTTGACGAGGGAGGTGTCGTTGGATTCTTTTTTACAACCGGTGTGGCATAGCTACATTTTGCAGTTGGGTATTTTGTTTTTCTTTTAAATTATTTGACTATTTTAATCATAAATTCAAAATATTTACTTGTAACATCTCTTTATTTACTTTATAGACAAGTAATATTGTTGAAAGAAAAACAAAATACCCGACTGCAAAGTGATGCCAGAGGCTATCAATAAGACTCCGGGTACGAAAGGAAGAATCCAACAATATCTTGCTTGTCAAAATCTGTCAAGCCGTTTAGGCTACAGGGCGTGTTATAGGATTATAGACATACTTACATACATCCCAAAAATATTACCCTTCTTCTCAGGCAGTCGGGTAAAAAACTCAACAGCATAAAATCCTCGATTCTATGCTCTCATAAAAAGATATACTTAATTATGCCTGTAAACTATATCCACGTTAACGACTTCAAGGCCGTAATCTAGATTCATCGTAAATCCTAGCTTCTCATAGATACGATACCTAATTTAATGGTCGATTTTACGTTCACTTTACGATTATGGACACCGGTTAATGTATCGGCATAATGCATCTATCGGTATTAATATCCGCGGGTCGGCGTTTATGGCGCACTTGTTTTATAAGTTTGGGAATTATGTGCCGATATGTTTAGGGTTATTGGCTAGGTAAGAATATAAAATGTAGTTGTTGGGAATAAGTTAAGATAATGGTTGCGCTTTAGAATTTATTCGTCTATAGTCTAGAAGTTCTGCGCGCAGTAGACGTCGCGAGCATAAACTTTTTTTGCACAATTGCAATTATACAATTTCCCGTTGCCAGGCAAAGCGATGACAGGTGGACATTGGACATTAAACGAGGCATTGGTCGCCCTCCAGCTCGTTGGGATGACGATATTGTGGAAATCGCGGGTCGAACCTGGACAAGATTGGCACAGGACCGGGATGAGTGGCGTACAAGAAGAGAGGCCTATAATATGCTCAGCAGTGGGCGATTACGGACTGAAAATGACGACGATGATGATGATAGAATTTTTCAGTCGTCGGCGATTTTTTTATTGGTGGGGTATTTCCCCCCAAAATAGGGGAAGTTAAATGCAGCGCCATTTACCGGGCGATTTTGATAATATTTGGCAATAAACTTTCGGTACTCAATTCTTAACAAGTATATCGAATATGAGCAAAATCCGACAAGAGGTTGTCAAGATAATTTTAAGGTCGTGAGTTCACAGTTTGATTTATCGAACTAAAACCTCACGACCTTATAACTTGACAACCTCTTCACCGATTCTGCTCAAAAAATTATAAAAGTTGTATACTAAGTTTCGTCAAGATTGGTTGAAAAATACGACCTGTACGCGCGTACCAGCATACAGACATTATTAAATTCGGTCGTTGTATGGCGCCGTAGCAAATTTCCCTCCTTTTTGGGAGAAGTACCCATCCAATCAAATATCGCCGACCACAAAAAAATATCTACAAAGTTGTAGAGCCTGTACACTAAGTTTCGTCAAGATTGGTTGAAAAATACGGTTTGTGCGCGTGTACTCACCTATACGGCTGATAAAAGCAATTTTTTTTTTTTTTTTGTAAACTGAAACATTTCGTTCACATCGCTCACTCGGTCAATTATCAATTAGAAAGTCACCGAAACAGTTTTCTTTTTTAATTGTACAAAAAAAAAGCAAAGCATTTTTTTCTGTTGGGTATTTTCATAAAAATAATATACTAAAATGTGACTTTGTCAAACTCATAAGCAAGAACACTTTATGAAATAGAAAAACAGATATATATTCATCATCATCAGCCAGAAGCTGTCCACGGTGGTCAAAGGCCTCCTCATTAAAGGGGGTGGTGCCATAATCTCCACGTAAGCATGGAGCCTGCTAAGGCAGGCAGCTTGGGAATCCCAGTACGCTTACCGGTAACAAAGAGGACGCTATTGTCTGTGCTCCGGTGGTTGTCGTCATAAGACAAAGACATTAATTATGTATTTGTCATAATCCTAATCAATATTATAAACGCGAATGTAACTCTTTCTCTCTGTCTGTCTGTCTGTCTCTCTGTCTGGTTGCTTGCCGCGTTATCACGGCTAAGTGGCTGAATAGATCGACCTGTGTTTTTGCAAAGATATAGCTTCAGGGTAGAACGCGACATTGGCTACTTTTTTTTTATTGGTCCACGCGAACGAAGTCCCTGGTAAAAGCTAGTATAATATATAAACTAATACAAATAAAAAGAGCTCAGGTCTCTATCCGTGGTCAAGTTAGGACCCAAATTCTGGCCATTTTAATTCAATATCTCGTTCTCAGTCTTTAAACAAAAATGAAAAACCTACCAAATTGAACAATGGGCAAAAAGTTACAGGACAATAGCTATCTTGTTCCAGGAAAACATTGGTCTGTATAACAACGTCGCCCGGCCGAGTTTTTATCAACAGCGTGGTTTATCCACCAGATAGATAACTGCGCAGACATCTTGACTTACCGCTAACTACCATGCAGCCGAAACCCCCGACCGCTGTGCTTGCTTCGTTTAGCTGAACTGACATGCATTCAGCTTGTATACTATTGCCGTGAAAGTTATTTTTTTTTTGTGTGAACGATCTGTAGCATGAATTCTGTATTTGAAATAGTTATAAAAAAATATGTTTAATATTAATAACAGATGTTCCGCGTGTGTCATTACTAATATAGATTTGAGTTTTTTTTTAGATTTATTTGTTTTTTCTATCGTCTTGTATGGATAAATGGAAAACACATGAAATTTTATCCTTAAAAAAATATCATTAAATATATTTCGATTTACACATTATTTTCAAAATGATTTTTATTCCAATATTCGGGTAATTATAATTTTAAGGACTCGGTGATTGTTTGATAATATAAAATACAAACATAATCCTTAAAATCACACTCTTTTTAGGACAGTTACAAAAAAAGTAGGTAACAAGATAAACAGAAAAAAATAAAAAAAATAATAACATCTAGATTAACTAGATTTAACATTTAATATCACCGTTTCATGGTTGATATTCCAAAAACTCGTACGAAACGGTTTGATTCCACTTTCTTTATTCGAACTGCTGAGCAGTGGAATGCGCTGCCCGAGTGGGTTTTTCCTGATAATTATAATCTGGGTGTCTTTAAGTCGCGAGTGAATCGGTTTCTTCTAGGCAAGCGTAGTCCATCGCAGTCTGCATCCTCTTTAACATCAGACGTGATGGCAGTGAAACGCAAGCCTATAAATAATAAAAAAAACTCATGGTGACGAGCGCAGTGCATTGCCGCGCAGGGTTATGAACTGTTGAAAATCAAAATTCTGGGTGGCACTGAATTGTTATGGGCAAGACTAACGCTTGACATCGAGTGACGACTTGCACGTCCTGGCACAGAGCATCATAAAAAAAAAAATTGCTCATATACATATTATTGTTTATGATTCAACAGTGTGTATAGACGTTATTATAATATATACTAACATTTATTTATACCGTTCCTAATACGGAATTTCCCGTCTAAAGCTCCCCAGTAAGAGGCAAACGGAAAGTTTCACATGCATATCAAAGTTAATGGCGAGTAGGCTTTCTTGTTTATTCACAGACGCTGAATGGCGTTATACAGGATGTTCCGATTGGTAGGTCAAAACATTCTGAATATTGATGTAAAATATTCGACAAAATAACTTCAACTTAGTGTTTATTTTTGGTATTTGAACAAGTAACATTACTAAAAGAAAAATAATATAGGTATATTCTTTTCTCGAGAGCAAAGTATAGGCTACGTCACTCCGGATGTAAAGAGGAATCTAACGATACCTTACTCGTCAAAATTGGTCAAGCCGCTTAGGCTACAGGAGGTAATATAGGAACACACAAACATACTTAACATATTTAAATCAATACAGCGCAAACGTATAGCGTCGTTTATGTCCAAAGTTGATACGTAAAAACGCGATCATTCAAAGTATTTCTGACAGATTGCGACTGACTGCAACCTACAAACGTTGGGTGGCTATTGCTACCTAACTATGTATAGTTTTTTTTGAATTTTTTTTGTTTAACATATGTTGTGACTTAATTCTAAAACTCAATGTTTTTTTCTTTTCCATATAAATCATGTGTCCGCAATAAAGAGTTATTATTATTATTATTTATTATACTTAGATACACTCCAAAAACATTACCCGCCCTCTTGGGCAGTTGGGTACTTGGGCATTTTACTATCAATAATAACGTGATTTTGACACATTTATTCTTGAAATCAATCGCCTTATGTAATCAGAATCTAGTTGGAAATATCATCTCAATTAAATCCGATGATTACTGTTCTTAGAATAAAATATTCACATTGTTTCGGCTACTTGTGTCACTAGCTGACGAAACACTCTGTATGTTTGGACCTCTTAATGAAAGTGTTTTCTAGAACATTCTGGGTTTCTTCCGAGAGTTTGTTAGTTTGTTTTTCTGTAGCTTTTATACTGACATGTTATTTTGTCCGCTAACCCAGCTTACTCAAGAGACGTACAAGAAGTTATTGCGAATCAAAGTCGCGAAGTATTGAATGATTTGATAAATAATTTGAACGTTTGATTTTCTGGAATACCTGAAACAAGCGAAAATTGCCGTTAGTATGTTTTAAAATAGAAAATAACCAAGATTAACTAAAATACAAATATTACGTACTAGCTGTTACACCCGACTTCGTTCGCGTGGACCTACAAAAAAAAGGAGCCTATGTCCGTCTCCGATCCTTCAGCTACATGCAAAAAATCAGTGCGATCCGTTCAGTTCATTTTTTTGGGAATGTAAGTAGGTTTGTATGTCTGTGTGGTCGTATATTAGGAGTCTTGACGGCTTGGTAGATAATAATGTGATAGTCAGCGCTTGCTGGCTTACTTGGGGCATTACTTGGATGGACAAGGCCCAAAAATTTCTTATTTGATGCTTTCTAAGCCGATTTCAACTATGGTGACCAGTTTTGCTGGGTGGATGATACTCTATTTTTACACGACTGCCCAAGAACAAGGGTAAGGTTTTTGGGGTGTATATAAGTATGTATGTAAGTATGTGAGTATGTATATTTGTGTGTTCCTATTGTACCTGTTGTAGTGAAAAGCTTGACCGATTTTGACGACTGAGGTGTCGTTGGATTCCGCTTTACGTCCGGAACTCCGGAGTGATATAGTCTACATTTTGCAGTCGGGTATTTTCTTTTTTTTTGATATTAATTATAGCTATAAATGTTCTGGAATTGCTACATCTGAGGATGCCATTTACATAATCATATGTGATAACGATAATCATCATCATCATCATCAGCCATAAGAAGTCTACTACTAAACGAAGGCCTCTGCCTTAAAAAGCCATAATGCGTAGGCTTGGCAGGTGGATTAGGGATCGGAAAACGCTTTCTGTTTACTAAGAGGATGCTGCTGCCCGTCCTCCAGTGCTTCTGGTCGCAGTTTCAGGACACCCGGTTTTTTTTTAAGATGATACGAGCTCAACTGATGTTTAGGGTCACGCTTGCCCATAACAGTTCAGTGTCACCGCCAGAATTTTCTACTTTAACAGTTCAAAAATATGCGCGGCAATGCACTACGCTTGGCACCCTGAGATCTTAGATGTCAAATCTCTGTATGCCCAGTAATTACGCTGGAAACATTGCTCTTCAATCCGGAACACATTGATGTTTGCACACTACTGCTTGGCGGTTGAATAACTGGCAAAGGTGTGGTACTTCCACAGGCGGACTCTCAAGAGAGCCCTACCACTACTAATATCCTATAATATATAATATAAAACATATTATAATCCTATAATACTGAGTTAATAATCATCATATTCATCATCAGCCAGAAGCCACTGCGGAACACAGGCCTCCCCTTATAGCGCCACACCGACCGACAACTTGGCACTTGCATCCACTGGTTGCCCGCGACTTTCACAATGTCGTCGGTCCACCTTGCGGAAGGCCTGCCTGCGCTGCGTCTAACCTTTCTTTCCCATCGGTTATCGGTTCTTCGACCGATGTGACCTGTCCATTGCCACTTCAGCTTGCAAGCCCTGAGAGCTATGTCGGTGACTTTGTTTCTTCGGCGAATATCCTCGTTCCGAATTTTATCGCGCAAAGAAACTCCGAGCATAGCTCTCTCCATTGCCTGCTGTGCGACTCTGAGTTTCTCCAAAAGGCCAGTGGTCAAGGACCATATTTCAGTTCCATATGTCATCACTGGCAACACACATTGGTTGAAGACCCTTGTCTTAAGGCACTGCGGGAGTTAATAATCAAACTAGTCTTACTGCTCGAACTGTGCCGGGAGGGGCGCTTACCCCGCACACAGAAAAGAGAAAGAAAGTAAATAAATATTCTCTTCTTACTCCCGCATGAATCCGCACGAATGAATAAAAAATAGCTCCCACAAAGGGCGTGGGGTCAAAAGCTAGATACCTCGGAGTGTAATAAAGTCTCTTTGCCGGCAACGTTTCAAATTAAAAAGTAACGTGGCTTACGTCGATTGTGAAGGAGCTTCAAGTCTCGTATGCAGTTAAATACTCATTCATTGCTATAAATAGGGATGGATGAGGCCTTTCAAGTTGAGGATCCGTATGTGCAATTTACATAGGGTTTTTTTAGTAAGATCATTATTATCTTCTAAGTAATGTTTTATTTTAACAAAACGGGAATATTCACGTTAAATTGAGTCGGTTATTCCGACTATAGTTTCGATCACATTCGGTGATCTTTGCAAGGAATAACCGTCTCAATTTAACGTGAGTATTCCCGTTTTATTAAAACAAAATGTATCAAAACCACGTCAGTTTTCATAGTGAAATTCTAAGTAATGTATACCGTTCATTGTCTGTGGTACAACCGCGTTATTGTTTTTACCCAACTGCTTAAGGAGGGTTATGTTATTGGGGCTTATGTAAGTATTTATAAGTAGGTAAGTAAGTACGTTTGTATCTTCCTATATTACCTCCTGTAACCTAAACGGCTTGACCGATCTTGACGAATGAGATATCGTTGGATTTATCTTATATCAGGAAAGCCTTAGGCTACATTTTGCAGTCGGTTATTTTGTTTTAAAGCAGTTGAATTCAGGTTATCAATATTAAGTAATAGTTAATAATTTTGTATTGCAATATTTGAGATAAAAAACGCCGATAACCGGTGGGGAAGAAAAGTTCTCGAGTGGCGAACACGAACTAGAAGACACAGCGCACTCAGTCCTCCTACAAGGTGGACCAACGACATTGTGAAAGTCGCGGGCAACCGGTGGATGCAAGTGACAAGTTGTCAGTCGGCGTGGCGGTCTAAGGGGGAGGCCTTTGTTCAGCAGTGGACGTCTTCCGGCTGATGATGATAAGAATAATAATAATAATAATGTTTATTTGATCAAAAAAACTAGGATCTAAAGATAAACAGTGTGCACTGGATTCCACACTAGGGTGACCTGTGTCGTGGTCTCCAGGCTCTTCAGGCTTGATGATGATGATGATGATATAGTAATAAAAAAAACTACATCAACTCATCATCTTCATGCAATCAAAACGATTAACTATTTTGATAAATCTAAATTCAAAGCATGGAACCAAATCTGTATCGTGATCAGACAGGCCGGGTTTACTTATTTTGTTTTGATAGCGCGATCCGACGGGACTTCTTTAGCGTAATCCGACAGAGCGTGATCAGATTTGTTTGATCCAATAGGACAGGTAGGTAACAGCAGTAATAATCATTATAAGTATTAAGTAAGTAGGTAATATTAAGTAGTAAGTTTATATATACCTAGGCAATTTCTGTTTTCTGATTTGTTACCTATACAACTATCGGATTGTTATAAAGAAATGTGGAACCATGGAAAAATAGCTAGTTATTGTAAATACAGGACAACTGGTGTTTAGTAGATAATCTCAGTAAATTCAACGAATTCAATTTCTGTAGGAGTTTTAGTCACAATATTATCACGATTCAACTTTAAAGTGTAAAAATTAAAAACTTTCGTACCGAAAAGAAAGTGTTATCGTGAGCAAGGCGGTAAATCAGGACGTCTTCATGCGGCACTCAGCCCGCAAAAATGTTTGAGATTTATGGCCGAATGCAAGGGAGAACCAAAAGGACACATACGAAGAAACTTAACCGATTAGTGATGTAGGGGCTTATCAATAAAAATTGACAATTTTTTTCCATAAGTTAAAATAAATCGTAGTCTACTTCTAGTACTTTTGAAATTTGAACAAGAAAACCGTATGGTTTGCGCGTTTGGTGTTGGAAGAAAATTAAAAACTAAATATATAAACAGCTTAATAAAAAAAAACAACATACTAAGTACTTTTGAGCTACGAAACTTTTTAACCACTCCTAAAGCCCAAAAAATAATTATCCTCCAACAAGAAACGAGTCAAAGACCAAACAGTTATCGGGCTCAAGTTGTTTACGAAGTTTCCTCTCCTTTGACAGAGGCTTTTCTCACTAAACATTCTGAACCACAGATACAATACTAGAGGTCGCAAGCAACTGTGCACCGCGATTTCAAATGACACGTTGCTAATATCAAAACTCATGACGGCAACGTTCTGAAATCTAAACGAATCGAGGTCTCTGAATTTTGAAATACAGTTGTTTTTCTGTGCGTACATTTAACATAGTTACGATTTCTAAAGTATCTAAGAGAAAGTCCTTGTGATTCGCAACCGCGTAAAAAAATCTTTATTCAGCAATAGTGAGCATCACATTGTCTGTGTTAAACTGTGGTACCTACAGTTTGCCTGCCCTCTATCGTGGCGTGGAAAAAGAAGTCAAAGTTAAAGTTATTTATTGGTAAATATTCATCTATAACGCTACAATAACCTTTTTGTAATAACCTGACAGACGGCGTCTAACGATCCCTTCGCTCCGCGGAGTGTCACGTAATGCTATAGAAAAAAAAATGTTATGCCATCTTCTCTATGAATCTGTTCCATGCTCTAACCAGTTGGCAAGGTGTAATCCGAACCATATTTCTAGCCTGAGCCTTTGAGAGATCAATATTGGGTTAAATCACTTTGTTTGCAGATTTATATCAGTCACCTATATTTTAGACGTGGGTAAAGTTTTCCTGGTTCAGTCGCTTCTAAGTTTTCTTTGTTAGTGGTCGTTTGTCAATAACTTACGCGTCCCTAGAGCTTAGAATAAAATGCAAATAGAATTGAGGTTTTGATAAATACCTAGTGTAATGAGTAGCATTGCGCATATTGCCCGGTATTTGATTTTAATTGATATATAATAATAAACTAGCTCAAAAAAGTGGATTAGTATTTATAACGACGGAATCATGTAAAATTAGTCCTGGGTAAGACTTATGTCCGAAAGCAGCACTTATGACACGCACGGGTAAAGAACGTATACTCGTATTTACTTTTCGATAGTGCTCAGCCCTGTGAAACAAAATCCACTACAAAACACCTTTTATCTAATAGAGAGGCATTCCTAATTCTGTTAGCTTATTACTTTCAAAGAATTGTTACTGACGCTTGAAAGGAAAAATTGTCACACTGCAGCAGAAAAAATAAATTTAACGGCTTAAAATGTTATGTTAACTAAAAGCATAGAGAAATTATATAAAAAGAGTGCCAATGGACGTATAAAATTACGTAACCTGATTGTAGTACTGATAAGGACGTAAGAAGTCGCTAGTGCTTTAAGCTGCGACACGGTCGTGACAATTTGTGCTTGAATTGAAATAGAAACCCAAGCTAACTCATTCGTAATGATACGGAGAAAAGAGTAACTTCAGGAATAGCAGTCTACCCTCGAAGGGTGATTGTGTTTTATCCACCACGCTGGCCTGGTGCGTGTGGCGGATTCACATACGCCATCGAATATTTTCTCCGAAAATAAGCAAGCTTCCTCACGGTGTTTTCCGTAAAATCTAAAGAACTTATTGGTACGTGCCCACCCGGGTTCGAACCCGACCCCACGAATGTGAGGCGAGCGTGCTCCAACTGAGCTACCAAGACTTAAACGAGGAGGAGGAGGACAGACCCTACTTGTTATGAATATTTTGCATTAGTAATATCAGTAAAATTATTAATTCTATATTTCATTTGCAAAACCCGTTTTTTCAGTTGCAAGTTCTCAAGAGATGGCTTTGAAAACATTATTTTTGGAAACATATTTTAAAGTCGTATATTTCAAACCAATTTGAACTAAACCTATTGCGGAAATATACTAATACTATGTTTCTACATTAACCATATTTTCATCCGCATTTATAGCGGTTTGAACAATAGCTCATAATTATACAATTAAACGCCATCTAGTTTTATACTGTTTTTGCGGGGGTACACTTTTTTGTATGAGATTGTCATTCTTCCCGTATGATTTTTCTATGCTAAAAGGGAAACTTTCATTCCGGTTTTAATATAACGAGGGGAAATCTGTTACAAGCATGTAACATAAACCTATAGAGCGACCGCGAAAGCAATTTATCCGAGCATTACTCTTCAACGAGATCAAGTACCGGGAACTTTATCAAAGATCCAGAGATTTCGCCCTTAGTATTAAGTAGAACACGGCTGCCTCCTTCAAACAGAAATAATGGGTAGAGATAACGATTGAGCTGGCCCATTACCCAATTGGGTAAGCGGGGATTCCGTTCTTTTGTCGGAGTTATCTGCTGCTTGAAATATGATCTGTGGACGACGCTGCGATTGTCTACTATTGAGTTTGAGCAGGTCTTGACCTTCATTAAGGAAAGACGCACACATCAGTTCACTCACATCATGCTTCACAGTAACGTTCTAATCTAATATTACAAATGCGAAAGGATCTCTCTGTTTATATAAATTAACTTTCATTTATGTCTTCAGTTTTAAGATATTAATAAGATTTGAAAAGAAATTAGTGTGTAAAATCATTAGAACATAGCATGCTCTTATTAAAAAAAAATGCTAGAAAACCATTGACATAAATATGTGTAAGGACCAAGCAAATGAAAATTTCAAATGGTAGCGACTCCATGGTGCGTATAAGTATACTAAACACCAGTGTCAACTCAGTCAAAGGTAACTCGAGCTAGCATCACGGGTCGCGCCGCTCCCAAGAGTATTTCACACACGCACATCTCAAAAATGCGACGCAGTTGGTAGAGATTTCCACGGATATCACTAATCTTAACACCAAGTACCTAAGTATCTAAGTACCACACATAATGGGACGCTATGTTCAGATCACGATCTAGATATACATTTCGATGTAGAAATCTAAAAATTTGGAGGAGAATGCCTGATAATTGCCTGAAGTCTTACATCTCAAATTGTATTAATTTCGTCGAAAGGTTGGAATAAAAAAATATCGTACGTTATTCGGATGGCTGTTACAACTTTTACATATAAACATCGTGGGACACGAGCCGAACAAGATACAAACTTCTTTATTAAAATTTATGAGTTCTATCAGACGCAAAAAGTTTTTCAGCCCATATTCTATTATGTACAAAGCGGGTGTACACAGTAAAAACAGTACAAACACTTCAAAAGCAATTTCAGTTGACGCACGTCAATTCTTTTTCAGACACAATTATTTTAGGTAGTTCAAAAAACTGAGCCAGTGACTTTGGGACATGTTTCGTTACGTCACAGTTTTTCAAGTTTCCAAAAAAAAATAAAAAAAATCTGTTTTAAAACCGTATTTTGTGTATCTAACTTTTTGTGTATCTAACTTAAAAGTTAGATACACAAAATACGGTTTTAATACAGGAATATTCTAAAGAAATGTTGGTTCGATATCTTTTAATTTTTACTAGTATTACTTATTTTTTCTTTTCGATCTCCTCATTCAAAGTTGAAAGTTAATTAAGAAACGAAACACAATAATATGACTTTGGAAATTTACACTTAGTGATTTCATATCTTCAACAATTTAAAAATGCGCGAGCGAGACCACATCAATCGGATTAGTTGGCAACGTGGTATGTACGATTATATTATGTAATAAAATAGAAGTGACGCCATTCTTCTAATCCGTAGTAGTAACTTGTATACTATAATATATATATACTACATACAGTATATATAATATATATACTACTATAATTAGAAAGAAACTAAATCACAAAAAGATGGGTACGGTAAAACTACAACATGAAGTGGCTGGATATGACTTGCTTTATTAACTTTATTATCTATAGCTCTGCTTATCGTCCTGTTTTATGGCACGTTTCTTGTCTTCATATCATTAATGAACAAAAAATGTACTATCTAGTATTCGACGTCAATAGCTCTCCGCAAATATCGGATAGAAACCACGCCTTCGAAGCGAAGGTGTGGGAATTCGGTCCCAGTGGAAGATACGGCCGGCCTCGAATGAAATTCTCCACGGAACTATGCGTAAATTGAGGCCTAATTGCAATATCTATCTAGGCCTGAATTGCACCGATGAATAGAGCGTATGAGCTGCAAATATTGGACGAAGATATTGCTTTTTGGTATAGGATGGTATAGCATTGCGTATTTGCGTGGTAGGAGGTTGATATTTGAAAGCAAAATATAAAGCTGGGGTATTTACAGAAATCTCTTGAATACATTTAGGTACATGATGCAGCTTGCTCAGTGTCCCCGATGAGGTTTACAACCTCGATACTCAAGGCAGGTCATCAATATAGTATTACCACATTTTGTAAAATGTGCAATCGGTGCCAGTGATGGCATATGGAACTGAAACGTGGTTCTTTACTTCTGGCCTTTTGGAGAAACTCAGAGTCACACAGTGGACAATGGAGAGAGCTATGCTCGGAGTTTCTTTGCGCAATAAGATCGGATCGGATACTCGCCGAAGAACCAAAATCACCGATATAGCTGTCAGAGTTTGCAAGCTGAAGCGGCAATGGGCAGGCCACATCACTCGAAGAACCAATAACCGATGGGGAAGAAAGGTTCTTGAGCGGCGACTACAAACCGGATAACGAAGCATAGGCAGGCCTCCCACTAGGTGGACCGACAACATTGTGTAAGTCGTGGGCAATCGGTGGATGCAAGTGTCGGTCGGTGTGGCGCTCTAAGACGCCCATGTTCTGCAGTGGACGACTTATGGCTGATGATGATGATGCAATCGGGTTACTGTAATGTACTATAACTGATTTCAGGTAGTTAGTAGGTACTAATTCAATAAAATCTCATATTTATATCACCTATTCCAATACTGTAGATGTACATCTTATACCGCGCCGACCAAAATGAATATTTAATCCGACTGACCTGAATAACCTTGTATACATTTGCGCATCCTTATTATAAATTTATTAAAGTGTTATCAAAATATTTAGGGAAGATTGCGGGCTATACGGTATCTTTGGGGTGAGATTCAATTTCCTATATTTTTTTTAAAGAAAAACTGTTACTATACGAATATCTATTCAGAGAAACGTTTTGCCTCCTCATTCCTATGACCATAAGCAAAAAAAAACTCAACTACTATTTGGTAAGCGTTGCTCGTCTTCGACCGCATTGTCTCTTTGATTAAAGTCAAATCTTGCTCCAACAAAACAAAAAAATATTTCTTAAAATATTTCTATCAAGAACAACATACAACGTATTGTCGCGATACGAGCTGGTCTTGCTACCCTAAAATGTCAGGTTAACTTAAGCATCGCTAATAAAGAAAAAAACACAGACTAAACATAAAGGAACCCTAACAAATGAAATTAATATAATCTATAAACAAACAATACATAGATATAATATTATTAAAAAGAGGCTATGGTATATAGAACAGCTTGGCGGTGGATAATTGTAATCTCTTGTGTTCGTGAGATGTGACAATGAGCTGCTTCTAAGGACTTTGGGTTTGACTTTGGGCTTGGGGTTGGGTTTGGTTGATGCAGTACTCTTCGAAAACGTTGCCGTATGTAATGATCGACGTTTCGGGATATTACTGCAATCGGCTAATTTATGGTCTGTTTCTTTACAATCAAGACCCGAAGCATAAACCTTGTACAAACTAACACTGTTTCATTTCCAATTCATCAAAATAATAGCTCAGATACATAGGACATATTGTAAAAAATAATGTTTAAACAAGTTTAGTAATCAGTAACTGAAGGATTCGTTTTGTGTAGTAGGCTAAGTAGTTAATGTAGTTTATATGCTGCGATTGTGTCTGCGCCCCTCTCCCTCGCCGCCGTCCTTGTCAACAAAAAAAAAGCGAATTTTGCACCTAGTTGTGGAGACTTAGAAGCCATTTCAATTCAAGTGCGGGCGGCTACGTCAACATTTTGCCGCGCTCGTATTGAATGGATTTATATTCTTAGTTGTGTAGTAATAAGAGTGAAATTAACTTGCACATCGCGAAAGGTGTGACATGTACTGAAAGCGGCATGCAATGTCTTTAGTAAAACAATACGGCTATGATGTATAATGAACTAGCTGTGCCCGCGGCTACGCTCACCTGGTCTCAGTGTATTAGGTATACGTATGGAATTTTATTGCGGTCGGTTTGCGCCCCCTAGGACTCTGCGCCCGGGTGCACCGCACCCCTTCAACCACCGGATAAAGACGACCTTGACAAAGTATTTTGTTCAGATGAAAAAACACTTGCACATTCTTAATACTTAAATTAAAATATCAACATCATAATACTACTAATACGTCGGTGTTTGTTTATTTCCCCATTTCGGTTGACCAACAGTATTCAACCAATGAAGCTTAGTAAACCATAAATCCAGGACCAAAACGCTCTGATGGATTTTATATGCAATTGAATTTTGAAAGGATTCAATGAGATTGAAATTGGACGAATTGAAAAATTGAATTGAATTGACATAAAAGCGTAAAAAATATAATATTCTTTGATTTTCGGAGTGAACGCTTAAAAACTATAAACTCTAACTAAATTGCTTCAACGTCGTATTTGCTTTGCTGCTATACCATATTAAGCAAGTGCTTATATAAATACAAAGACGTCAAAGATAAACTAAACCAATTACAAATTTTCCACAAATAGCACTTTCGAATTCCTAACACTAATAAATCCTTTTTCATTTGAGTTAACAATGTATTCGTATATCGAAAGGCCGTTCCGCGGGCCCTAGCCGGAAGGTAAGCGATATAATTTTCGGCGTATCCGGCGTTCTCTGCTATTAATGCCTAAGGAAAGACGGCTCCGATGAATAACAATGTTACAACAATGGCCCCGGTGCCCCATCGTATATTTCACGTGTAACTATTAAATTGGGTCGTAATTCTAGAATATATGCAGTTAATGAATCGTAGGAAGGTATTGTTGGTGTAATAGCTTTTGGATTTTGTATTCATGTCAGTGCTGGCGTAAAGTCAAGGTGGGTTGAATGATTAACCTACTTTTTTTGTTGTTAGAAGTAGGTGTGCGAATTTAGGTTGAATACAAAGTTGTTGCATTGCGTTTCCTTATCAAACAGTCGTAGTTGTAATATACTGTATATTTGGTTAGACGACTTTTCTTCTTGGATATCATTCTTCACTGAAATCGCAACACAAAAAAGACAGCTGATCCAAACATATCGTCGAGGGTGAATGATGGGGTGTGGGTGTTTTCTTTGGACCAATTGATTTTATTCCATAATAAAAATTGTTCATGACGAGTGAAATAATATCCTTGAATGTATCCACCCAAGTTTATAATGTTCTCCGTTGTCGTCTTCAAATACTAACATCTGACACCTGTGTCCTCAATATAACATAATATTCGTTTTAAGACTTTTACTAAAAACCTTGGTTAAAATATTTCGAGAATTCCAATTTGGGCTCTCGCTTCACACACACGTTAATGTATCCGTATCCGTATCCGTCTCTAATAAAATCCGAGTCTGGCACCGAGGTGATAATGGGTGTGGCTTTACACTCTTTATAATTCGAATTTGAACATACTTTGAACTAATTTTTTAATAAATAAAATTATTATTTTTCATCAAAAAAGTTCTCAGTAGAAACAATTGCTGAGCACTGTCAGCTAGGTTTAAGTGCCAGTATCTTGAAGGCCTTCCCATAGAACAATTTGTAGTAATAGAAGCATTATCATTCGTGGTACCTAACAATAAGGGTTCAATTGCGGGAGTGTATTTGGCCATTTTTCCCCCTCAATGATGTTTTGCTTACTACCAAATCCAATAATTATTCAATGTATTGCACAAAAACAGTGTCCAAGCAGTAGCGTCCCTTAATCGATCAAACCAATCTAACCCAAGCTCAGAATTCACAATGTGCTTCATTAATTTCCAACGAGCTTAAACCGTCATTTCCCTTCCACGCCAGTCAAATAGTTAGACGTGAATCAATGATGGGTACACCGAATTAAACGAAATTGTACCTATCTTGTCTGTTATACAGGTTGAGTTTAATCACATTGCTTCAACATTTAAATTAGTACTCACGGTATACAAAAACAACAAGTATACTATATAAGAAAACTCCCACTAGGTGGACCAACGACATTGTGAAAGTCGCGGGCAACCGGTGGATGCAAGTGGCAAATCAATTAAGCCGTTTAAACTACTGGAATACACAAATTTATATACACTACAAAAACATACCCCTCTTTATGGGCAGTCGAGTAATAAAAGTTTATTGTAGTAAACAACCGTGAGAATGACATACATACACAATTACATACATTTTTCAAGCAACCTTTGCTTGAAAAATGTATCTGATAAGTATGTTTTATAACACATAATATTTTTTTATTTCTCTAACCTATTTAACTTTAACAACTCATTTTACCCAATTTAAATGTTGGGCCGCCAATATTTTTATTACGTAAATAAATGGTGGCTACGCCAAATTTAATGAAATTATACCTTCTTAATATTTAATCGGCTATGTGAGTTTGAATCAGACTGTATAACGTTGCCCGAAACTTGTACGGAAGCAACCTCTGCTTGCAAAATTAAACTTGTTTCGTTTGTGGTCAAAGTTTAAAAAACGTTTGTGATAATACAACGAAACGCAATTCAGTTCTGGGATATTTAGTTCCGGTACAAATATTAAACCAGTCTAACTTTGGCCTAAAATCGTCTCTACGGAGGAATTGTATCTGGGTTATAGTTGTCCATCATCGTCAATGTGGCTAAGAAGTAGTTCGCACCGAGCTGAGACCTCGCAATCCCTATGAATTCACAACCCTAGAAACGATTTTGCTTAGCTGAATTAACTTTAAATTCTTATCAGCTATTAGACGTCCACTACTCGAGGAAGCCCCGCTATTGGGTGGTATTGGTTGCCATAATCTAAGAGGACGAAGAGGACGCTGTCGCCCGTCCTCCGGTGGTTCTGGTCGCAGTATTAGGACACACCCCGAGTCCAAATTTAAATTAATTTAAAGATTTTGAAGCTAACGTAGTACTCATTGAAAAGTACTGTGGGTAAGTACCCACAAAATTTCATGAAGATTGTATCAACGGTTGGTAAGTTATCGTCAGACAAATATACGCAAACGTACAAACCCGGATAGGGTAGTGTACGGTAGTGGTAGGAGTCATGCAAGAGTCTGTATGGGGAAGTACCATACCTTTCCCAGTTATTCAACTGCCAAGCAGTGTACAAACATTACTGTGTTCCAGATTAAAGGACAATGTTTCCAACGAAAAATCACTGGGCTTAGAGAGATGTAACATCTAATATCTAAGAGTGACGAGCGCAGCGACGCCACGCAGAGATTGCAACTGTTGAAGCACAAAATTTTGGGTGGCATTGAACTGTTATGGCCAAGCGTGACGCTTAACTACAGGTGAGCGACTTGCTCGACTCGTCAGTCAGTAACAAAAAAAAACAATATTTCCCAAAAATAAGATAAAAGTCATCATATGGTAAATTGAAAACACCAGCCACATCAGCCTGTACACCAGTATCTATATACCGTTGAAGGCTATTCACATAGAACAGGATATCGCGTGCCGGCATAATGAAAACAGTTCAGTAAGAAAGGGGGATTTATTCCACAAACAGAATCCACGTCAGGTAAGTCGACGAGCGAAAACATGCCACGATGCTTTTACGAACATTTTTCACAATATATACAATATATACTTAGCTGTACCTAGAAAAAGTAGCCCTTGTCCGTCTACGACCCTTAAGCTATATCGTTGCCAAAATTCAGGTCTGACTGCAGTTTTGGGACGGTTTTGGACAATAAGACACAGGCCGGGTGTCCTTTTATCCCCGGTCCCCGTGGTTACAAATTTACTAAAAAGAAAACAAACACTTAGTGACCCAATAACAGGTCAGTTTTATTTGGTCAATTTCGCTTGTTTTTCTCTAACACCATACATTAACTTTTATATTTGTATTAAAAGCATAAAGAGACTGAAACTCGAACATAACAGACCGTAAAAGGTCACTAACAAGATACAGAGTGTCGTAAAACGGGGTTCCGTAGATACATTGTGAATAATAAAACGGTGTAAGTTTTCTACCTTTTTTTTTGTAGTTCGGTAGTGTGCCTGGTTTTGATGGTGTTCGTGATTATCAACTAATATAACTATCGATTTCTTTTTTTGAGTGACAATAAAAATCCTTTTTTTTACTTGGTTTAATACCATGTCATAAAACTATTTCTTTACTTGGTTTTCAAAATAAAATCAAAATGAAAAATGTTTTTTTATTGGTGGTAACAAACGTTAAATATATAGTATTCAGTATACAGTAATCATCGCTTAGTTCCATATATATAAATCAGATTGATAAGCATTGTTACCCAAGCTAGGAATGAACCTGTGTTATGGTGTAACAATACCCTCCGCCGGACAGTATGTACCAAATTATGTTGGTTTATAGTAAAAGTAGAGAAAAAAAAAGTTACTAGAATAGAATGTTCCTTCCGTGACGGAGCCTACAAAGCGATTTGAAAGCACAGACACTTGATGGAGCAGTTAAAAGGATAGTCCTTCCGTGAGGTTTTGGCGCAATCGATATTTGAAATAGTATAGCTATTTCTCGTGCGTGCAATAGAGAGAGTTAGTCGGTTATCACCCCCTAAATCTTAACAAAATCTTTCGTTATTGGTGTCAACGGCTTGGATAAACCATAACATATGCTGCTATGTTTTGTTTATTAAAAAGTATTTATGGCCTTTTAATAACAACTATTTTTCTCCGTCGTATTTTCGACGCAAATTATTTGTCACTTTAAGTGCCTATAACAACGCAGATAATGCGAAATTTAAAAAAAAAAACATACAAGCATAGTTTTCCACGGTGTAGATAACATATAAAAAACATGGAAATCGGACAATATTTAGGGATGGGTATCAGACTACGAACTAAAAACAAATAGTTGGAAATAGTAGGGTGTCCAATTCAAAGAAAAGTTTGACTGAGTCGTAGAACAGCTTTAGAGAGTATCATAAGTACAATCAAAATTTTGTTCTTAATAAATAATCTGTGAATGTCAAATTTTCACCAGGCCAGGTATAGTTTTCCCATTGCATTATTTTTTTTCATATATATGTACTTGAAATTGGTTTATTTTACTAGGACCGGCCAAGCTAAAGAAATCGTAGTTAAAGACTGATCTGATCTCATGCGAAATCGATAACTAAATTTGAATTTAATTAAAGCAAGTGGGACATGCTATGACGTTATTCGTTTTTTTACCCGACTACGAAGAAGTTTGACAGTCTATGTATGTATGTAATTACTCCCTCGAAATTCACATCTAGATATCCCTTTCTTGTAAATCAGATCAGGCGCGTGTGTAGACACTAACCAAAAAAATAATGTTAATCAAACCAAAAAAAAAAAACAGAGACGTCATATAATTACAAGATAGAGTAACCGGCAAATATCTTGATCAACGAAGTCATCTGCGCAGCGGTTGATTTTTCAACGTACGTGTACATGCGCCAACTTTTCCCCCAATAAAACGCTTTTTGCTCAAGAATTTTGCCGGTCTCAGTAATAATAAATATAAACCACTATTGCAAGCCCTGGCCATAAAATATAACAGAGATAGAAGTGGCAGTACCCAACAGACCGCGGGTAATATTCTCTAATAATTTCGCGAAACCGCATTTTCTGTAACTGGAATATACCAGAATAAACTAGATGGATCTCGACCGCAACACGCTTTAATATTTTGTAGTGTCCATTACACGAATATACTTACAAGTTTAACCTATGTATAGGTCAACGGTGACTAAGCAGTCGCTAAAGTAATAAATTAATATTGCTTTAGGTTTCAGATGAACCTCTTTTGAATTACAATAATTGGTTTTGGAGCTGGAAGGGAATCAAAACGAAGAAAATACGTACCGACATACCTACACTGCACATAGATATATTTACCACAGAAAACTTTACGCATTTGAATTTTATCTATGTAACCTATTTTTAAGCTATATAAATTATGTTTTATGTTATGTTTTTATATAAATAGGTTTTTATTCATTCAATTTCATCCTGAATTTTGTTTAGTAACTCAACCCAAAACCAAGCCATTGACCTAAATAACGTTTCAATTCAGCACGGCACCGTAGCTCAAGGATATTCTGAGTACAACGTTATGGTGCATACCTCGTGCAAGATTCTGAATAATTTAGAATCTCCAGTCGTGAGCAAGTAAACAGAATCAAAAATTAAATCTAATTTGCTTTCGAGGCTCGTTAGCCATGCAGCCCTACGGTAAGGCGAAATATACCTCCGTCTTCGCCAGTGCGAAAGGTTGTTAAGAGTAGATTAAGCTCACGCACACTTCTTTACTTCTTATATTATTTGGAGTAGGGTTGTGTTATAATCCTTAGTCTAAACTTCCGAAGGAATACTTGGGTTCTGTATGGCACCGTTTTAACCTTAGCAGCCGTATAGATATGGTTTATCAGTGCACCGCTCTAGACGGAGTGGTCCTTTTAAAAACATTATATACATTCCATTTTTTTACCATAATAATATACAAATATAATTCAAGTTCAATTAAAATCCATTTGTATCACGTGGATAAACTAAATCATTTTTCTGTGTAATTACTTTTTCCCTATGAAAAGTTGTCAAATATGTCAGCTACCAGAGAACGATAATACAAGAACAGAAATCACTCCGAGATCACAATAAAAAAAAATGAGATTCGCTACATGGCAATAAAATTAATCGCCACGGCCCGCGATAAATACCCACGGGTGAGCAACGCGTGAGAGGAGGTGCACTCGTTAGGTTAGATGTAAAAGCAGCTCCGTCTGAGGGTTTCAACACTAGGTATAGATTCATCACATACGCAGTGAGATAAGTGCTACTACCAAGATATTTGAACAAAAAGGCATAAGTCCAAGTCCTCCACGCCAAAGGGATAGAAAGCTAGACTTGAATTTCACGGGAGTAAAAGAAACACTATTAAGGTCATAGCTTGTCCCTTTTGCTTTTCTGGAATTCACAATCATCTCTTTCGCATGATATCAGATCAGGAAATGTGTAGAGGCCTTAAAGCAGATTAATATTTGTATTCCATAACAATTGTTACATTGTTTATTGTTATGGAGATTTCTGAATTCTTTACATTTTCGTGTGCTCTGAATATGGCGAAGAATGGAATACGGAATGAATGGGAGCAATACGATTGTACAAGTAAAGTAAATGGGTAAGATTGTCACAGTGTACGCTTTATTTAGACTATAAAGATTACAAAGCTATGTTATTTTACAGTAAAGGCAATGGACGAAACTGTCACAAGACCAGTGCAGACGGTGCCCCAAAGAGGAGAATTACTCAGCTGTGGCTATAAAATTTTTGGTAATAGTGATACTAATAAGTACTCGACGAATTCAAAAGCGGTAGGAAATAAGTGGAAGAAACTGGCAAAGGACCTGAAGGGATGACACAAATACTCAGCAGATGACTACAGAGACATTTACTACAGCTACTGTAATATTCACTAGCACAAGAACTTAGAAACGAGTTTCTGTAAAACGCCCAAAATGTTTTTACTGGCAATTTTATTAACCAAAAATACTATAAACTAAAACAAACCACTAAACGAGTAGTTCTGGTAACAGTAGGCCTCGAGAGCCCAAATTTTTTGGCACAATCTCGGTTTATCCTTATTTTCGCTAATATTCGAAATTCTTGTTAATAATTGAGTAGCAAATGCGTCTGCCAAAAATAAACAAAATCGGCCGGTATATAAATGGCGTCGCAACAAACTTTTTTTTTGGGGGAAATAGTCCAATCTAAAATTGCCGCTAATAATAATTCTATGAAATTGTAGAACCTGTATACCAAGTTTCGTCTAGACTAGTTGCAAAAAAACGACCTGGGCCCTTACCATGAGGTACTTATTGCGATGATTTTTAGGCTCCGCCGATGACGCTGCGCGACCATACACTTTATCGCGCGGCGATACGGTTCGTGGCCGCGCAGTGTCATCGGCTGAGCATAACAATCATCGCAATAAGCACCTCACGGTACGGGCCCTGTACGCGAGTACCAACATTAGTCAAGTCAAGTTACGGGACTTAGTATGGAGGACCCGGACGTAATTCATAACATAAATAATAAATTGCGAATGGTATAATTTGCAGACGTAGAATCAATATTAAATTAAATTAAACAGTTTGGAGGTACGGAACCTAAAAAAGCATTTATGCTTAAACCATAACACATTATCGTCGCCGAGGACTCACTGCCATGCTTACGATCGTCATCTGAAATAGACTCTAATATTGCGCAAATAGAGATGATATTGCAAAAAGTAAAATTTGAGCCTGTTCCGGATACGCATTTAGTTTAATTATTGTATATTTATATGAGAAGTTGGTTCTACAATTTCGTACCAAAAAAAAAACTTGTTAGTAATAATTTCCGGGTCAAACGCTAAATTGCCTGACCTAACGGACAGACGAAGTAATTTAGCCAGTTGTTGCAGAGACTTCGTTCGTTTCGCTCACTCGGTCAATCAAACGAACAGTTGGATTACCCCGATACCGTGAACGTCTAAAGATAATGTAAATGTTCAACCACCACCGCCACATAATCTAAATATCTCGTTTCTAAACTTAATTTAACCTATTCCAAAATGACCTTAAAATCCACGAGTGGCGAGCTAATTACACTATTTCGTAGCACCATCGTTCCACTGAAATATTAGCTGGAACTGTCACAAGTTGGTGATATATTTGAGGTCGCGTGGGCCCCCAGATTACTTTGTGTTGTTTAGTAAGCCGACCCGTGATGCACGGTCGTTAGTATGCGAGTTTTGGAGTTATTTCGTGTTCTCTAAGGCTAGATAAGGTAAGAAAAGCCGTTCACTAAGCTATAAATACTTATATTGCTATTTTTCTAATAAGGACATCAAAACCTATCGTATAAAGTTTTAACGTTCACAGAAACAGTTTTCCAAGCTCACAACAAACGTGGTCGGCGAGCATTGTCACAGCAACAACACAAGAGATATTTGAACAGCTGACATTTTCAAAGTTTCCATCAATTATTATTATTTGTTTAATAACTAAAACAGATATCACCAATTAGTTAATTAAATTATAAACATTAAGTTTAAAATGTCACACACACTGGTCATAATAAATAAATAAAAATAATAATGTAATCATTTTTCAAAACCATCGGTGGCTTATTCAGCCCACTGCAGGGCATGGGTCTCCTCTCTCATAATACTACCTACAATCGATCTGTGGAAATCGCACACTGTGCGTCTTAGTTTATTTTATTTATTTCGGGAATCTTACAGCTAGGTACAAAAAAGTTTAAATTAATTGTATATAAAGCGACGGCCACTTAAAAGATTCCACTTATAAAACGATACGCGATCCTTTTTGCCTCACATCTGCAAATTGTGGAATGAGCTTCCACCCGCGGTGTTTCAGAGTAACTACAACATGGGGTTCTTCAAAAGCGCTGTTAATAGAGTATTTAAAGGCCGGCAACGTATTTGTGTTGCCCCTGGTGTTACAGGTATCCAAAGGCGACGGTGACCGCTTACCATCAGGCTTCCCGTCTGCTTGTTTGCCACCTAAAGCATAAAAAAAAAAAAACAATAAATATCGTATAAATACTTTAGTATTTGTAATAAACCCGCCTATAGAATTTACAAACACCCCGTCTTCACAAATGAAATTGAATTATACGGACGGAAATAAGAGATCGGTCATCCCGATCGCAAGTTGTAAAATTGAATGGTCGCCTGCCTATTCAATTTACATTACCCTCGTACATATTAACTGGCAGGTGTATAGAAAAATAACTTTCAAGATATCTACCTAGGTGTTGCTGTCAGGTTTTACCTCGTATTTGTATAGAGTAGCATAAACATTGATATTAAGATTTCATTTAAAAACATCGTAAGTTTACTTGTTCTTTGGGGCCTTTTTAAATAGTCGTAGTTGCGCAGGTAATCGTTGGTGTCCTTTTCTCGCATGAAGAAACACGAGAAGACTCCAACCTACTAAAACTCCTCAGTCTAATCTGGAGGGAACGGGGAAAACTGTCGCACACATCTGCGATCCCGCCGCGGCCGTCCTTCTTCGGACCCCTCCTTCTGGATTGGGTGCTGCACCCCGTCACAAAACGCCAGGATACATGGCGTGCCTGTCGTGACCTTGTAAGGTGTCGTTAATTACCAAAACAGTACAGAACAACTCCATGCAAGACAAATTCCATGCCTAGTTCTGATTTTTTAAATTATTTGTATTAAATTGATACTATGCCTCAAGTAATATAAAAATTACAGTACATTTTTCATTTCAAGGCTTAACAATTAAGAAACTCCGAGAGATGATTATCTTTCACCAAAATAAGAATGAAACGAACCATCAATTACTTTGAGAAATATTTTCGTTTTAAAATATCACAAGGTAATTCTCAGAACAGGGAACAGATGGCACTTGACGTTAATATAAAATTAATTGCGTGAACGAAGCTGAATTAAGGATTTGAGAGGCTCCGAGAAGCTCCAAAGAATGTGTTCTTGGGAGAAGTAGCCAATTTTGTCTAAGGCATTATGTCTTTTGGCTGTAGTAAGCAAAAAGAGGGTGTTTTCATTTATTTATTCATCTATTACCAAATTTCAGTACTACTCTAATTTACCTGTTCAGTCGACGTTGTGAAAGTCGCAGCCACCCGGTTGATTCTAATGTCAGATTTTGGTTCAGCGTGGCGTTTGATCAACAGTAAGTGGACGTCTTCTGGGTGTCGATGATTATGAAAGTGAGTGGTTACTTACATAATCATCGTCACTTTTCACATCATATTAGTAGTCAGTCAAATAATCAGTTGATTATGTAAAACAAATGACAAATGCATCTAGAAGCAGAGAAAATTTTCGTAAAAGCGTCTCGAACCTGGCGGCTTTTTTCGAAGTTTACCATTTTAAATTCTACTTTTCGTAAAACGATATTGGGTTCACATTTCAGTGGTCATTTCTACCACCACTGAGCGCCTGGTCTAGAAAACAAAACGGCAATAACGATAGTTCAAGGCCGCACACATTTTTTTTATGCGCTTCTCACTAGGTTTTCTTGAGTGATTCTTGAGTTTTCTTGAGTAATTTTTGAGAGACAAAATAATTATGGAATAGATTGACCCGCTCCGCACGATATTGCCATACCCAATCAGGGTCATTATGATTTACCTATTTAAAATATGCTAGTTAAGATCTGCATGTATTCCACATAATGTTTGCAATAAATTAATTGAGTATTGAGTATTGAGTATTGAGTGTCGAAGATGCCATGATACTATACACAAAGACACGGATAAATATTACCCAGAGCAGATATTTAAATTGATTCCCAACCGGTTGAAAATCTAATCCGAAATCTCCTGCTCATAAAGCAGACGCGCTACCAAATGTGCCAGTAGGGAGGAGATATAATTACATGAAGGACGTTGTAACTATACGTAACCAGTTTCTATATCATATTGTATAATATTTTGTCGTAAGTAAAATCAAATTATATTACCGCAAAAATGTGGTACCATATTCCACAAATAACCTTATAGAGCATCACTAGGGAAAACTAGTTTCAAAACAAATCTCGTAGGCACTAAAAAGAGGGAATATATTCCAATACATGCGACCGCATTTTCCATCATACAAGAAACTGAACAGAAATGAACAGATGATTAACGTAATACGTACATGGGTACGAAATCAAATTTAAAAAAAAATAGTACATATGAAGGTATTGCATTTTTTGCTGTATATTTATAACCAGAGGCATCTTCGTAATGACGTTGTTGGCCGCCTAGTAAAAAATCTTGCAATAGTATTGGTTGAGCGAAGCGAAGGCCTCTGAGCCTACGGGAAGTCTTAAGTTTTTAAGTTCGAATACGAATTGAATTACAGGGATCTGGAGGTCTCAGTTCGGCACGAGCTCTTAGTCTATCTGACTATTCTTCTAACTATGCATTATCTCTCAATTACGTAATTTTCGATCCTAATTGCCTTCTAACGTCATTTAACCATTTCATGGAGCGTCCTTTTTGTTGTTTTTTTTTTTTAACTTTTAGTTGTCCAAGTAAACCTGCGACTTAATAAAATGTGCAAGAATTGTTAGATCCCAACAGCTCAAAGTTATATATCTGTTTTATTTTTCTCTGTACCCAAGGCCACGGGATATGAAGACGTTCCTCGTAAAATATAGCTGTTTGTTGTTTGTCTGTTTGTGTAAGATATATGTTTTATCGCGATTGATGGACGAAGGCGACGAAGGGTGAATGATTGAGTGAAGCTATTCCAGGTTTCGAGAATATTCTATTTTACCTAGAGCTGTGGAAATCATAAAAAGTCGAGAACTCGGATCTATTGTCACGGTTTCAGCTACAAGGCTACAGGCTATAAATAACTTTAGATGACAACGATATGCGATAGCATATCATGAAATATTGAGTTACTGAATCCGAAAATCCGCAATCGCAAAAGGTCTCTGCTTTAACTGGCAAAATATGCTTTCATCTGTCGGTATGTTGGTACTCGCGTACAGGTCGTATTTCTCAACCAGTTTTGATGAAACATGGTATACAGCTAGAAGAATATAGCTATGGTATAGCAGGTGAAACCGCAGGGCACTGCTAATGAATTCATAAAATAATCGATCAAGACTTCGAAACTAATTAAAAGACACCCATTGTTAGACCTCAGAACTCTTTGTACAACTTCAAAGAATAAGCCTAAAGATGGGAAAATGCGATAAAATTCTCAGACAATTGTAATTATTCTGTCTAAAGAAAATACCTATATAAAGAACTACACTCAGTCGAGAGCTCTTTGATTGGGACCAATTCGAGACAAGGTTACGTAGACAAAGAAGATAAGGCATTATTTAGGCTGATGTATCTGTAAGTAGGTTTCAAATTGTACCCTTTTGTCGAAAAGAAACCTTGAAATGTAGACCCTACTTAGCAATTGTCACTGTCTTGCTGCTTACTGGGTAAACTATTGGAGTAATTACCCGACTGCCCAAGAAGGAGGTTTATTTTATGTCCGTCCTTGTGATAAACAGTTACTCCTTATCAAATTGTATCCTAATCAAAATGCGTTCAGCTGTTTAGCCGTGATAACGCGACAAACATCCAGACAGAGACACGAAGTTACTTCCTATAGTTCGGTAGACGGCGTTGATCAATTTTTTTGTTTTTTTTGTTATTTTGTATGGACTGATACTATACTGTAGGGAGTTCTGAATAGCGCACGCGAAGTTTTTTCCTCGAGATGAACGTATTCATTTTCATACCTCGAAGCATTATTGGTCCTGATACGACTGCGGATATATTCTTCAGAATTATAATATTAGTTGACGTTTTGTATTTACTGACAGTTGTAATGTAGGGAGTTCTGAATAGCGCAAGCAAAGCTTTTTCCTTTCGAAGAACGTATTAATTTTCATACCTCGAAGCTTTTTTGGACCTGATACGACTGCAGCTATATTTTTCTGAATTAGTAAAGATTGGTTAGGATAACGTGTACATACGTAAATACTTACACATACTCCAAAAACATTATCCTCCTTCTTGGGCAGTCAGGTAATGATTTGATTCAGTATTACCTACTTTCTTTGCTTAATTATGTGAAAGTCCTGTAGTTCTAAGTTAATTATTGATGTTAGGATTGCATGCCACAAGCGATTCCTAGGTTTTACTTATGTAGTAAACGTAGCCGGTTTTTAATTTAAGCCAAGTATTTTAAACAAATGAACACTAGTTTTGGCGTAAAAAAAATATACTTTGTATTTTTATTGTATTTCACTCCATTTCGTAATAGGTAATCGGTTATTTTTAAAGTTATAATATTTTTTCTGGATTTCATATGTTTTTATTGGTACCAAATAGAAATACACAAGTCAAATGTGATAAACCAAAACAATAATTTACATCCTTTTTTTTGGAAAAAAGCTATTGTAACCGTTGTTTTTCTAATAACAAATAAAATGCAATCTGGGCTAAATGCAGTCTGCGACTGTAGCCATTTCAACAAAAAGACAATTAAATAACTTCTATTTAAATGTCACTGTCACAGTCATAACTTTATGTATCTGTATAATCGATTCAGAGAAATGAAACGTGAAAAAGATGAGTTTTGGCGGGAACGTGAAGAATTCATGTCGCGTCATTTTATTATTTTCCAAAACTTGTGTTATTTCGAATGTTAATGTGTAAAAACAGTGAATTTCTACCCGTTAAGTGTTCGTGTACATGCATGAGTGTTGGTAAATGGTACAATCTCGTGAAACGTGAATTTTCGTGTTGTTTCCAAAACTCCATAGAAGGCTCTAGTAAAGTTTTCACCACTTTACTGGGGGATGACTTGGACTTGACCGTGACTTGCTATGCTCGACTTTGACCGTGACTATGACTTGTAATAATAACTAATATCTAACAAAACTTGAGAATATAAATGTATACTTGACACTGGCAAATGCATAAGACGTGCGACGCCAAAATCCTCTTAGGAGGAAAGAAAAAAAAAAAAAAAAAAAAACGTGAAACAACGGTTACACTATATCATAATAATTTTCTTCTGTTAAAACATAAACTTCCTTCTATTTTTAACATTTACTTAGCTTTTGTTCAAATCGCCCTTCGAGGGTAGGCTGATAACCCAGCAGTAAGATGTGCAAAGGCTGATACAGGGATTGTCTTTGTTGGATAGCGGATAACACGAACAAGCCAAGCAACCTGAACATTTTTCCAGTAAAATAAAGGTAAAATATTCGCTTACTCTTCACACACGTCTCTGGTTGATTAAATTTCGCGCTACCTTGCGCCTGAACTTAACATTCCTCCGCGGTACTCACTCACACTAGCTGTACCAGCTCAAGGAGTTATAGACCAAAAGATCTCAAAGGATTTGAGAGATTAGGCACGTCGAACGCGTCTGTACCCGACTTAAGGTTTGCATACCTACGCGATAGCGACTACGTAGCTACGAGCGCGCTACGTTAGCTACGATGCCCGGTTTCTTCAATTTCTTTACATGGTATGTCATCTTGTTTTATTTGTCTGCATTCGCGTTGGTCGCATAGGTGTCTCTTTTTTGTTCAGTTCCATCCACTCAGAAGGTTTGCTCAGTGCAAAAAGCGGATTTGTAAGACGCTCGCCTGTTTTTAGGGCTCCGACGATATAAGAACAAAGTCAAACAAGACAGCGGTGGAATCCTTAGGGTGTCTACACATGGCCCGACCTGACATCGTGTGAAAGGGACAGCTAGATTTGAATTTCACGGGAGCAAAAGAAACAAACTATTAAGGTTATAGCTTCTCCCTTTCGCTTCCCCAGAAACTTATATATAGCCATCTCTTTCAAGCGATGTCGGGTCGGGCCATGTGTAGACACCCTTACTTTTTATGGGTTCCTGAAGAGGAAAGCTCACAACTATATTTAATGTACTTTTATTAGAATAATCTAATTAATACTTTATTATTTTATTTGTTTTTCTGCTGGGCTATTGGAGAAACTCGGAGTTTCTTTGCGCGATAAAATCCGGAACGGGGATATTCGCCGAAGAGCCAAAGTCACCGACATAGCTCTCAGGGCTTGCAAGCTGAAGTGGCAATGAGCAGGCGACATCGCTCAAAAAACCGATTACCGGGTAACAAAGGTTCTTGAGTTGCAACCACGAGCTAGAAGACGCAGCGTAGAAAGGCTTCCCGCTAGATAGACTGATGACGTTTTGAAGGTTGCGGGTAACTGGTGGATGCAAGTTGGAAATTGTCGTTAATTGTGGCGATCTAAGGGGGAGGCCTTTGTTCAGCAGTGGATGTCTTCAGGCTGTTTATTATGATGAGGATAACACTTTATTTCAGCTTTAACAGTTAACAGTTAGCAATTATTTGATAATATTAAAGGAAGGCAGAATATTCCATCATTTCTATATTATTCTCTAATTTTAAGAAAAAGGTAACAAGTAAGCTACATTTAACTTTTTTATACTTCATACGTATTTTATTTAAGGGAGACCGTTTGGCGGCGTACCTTGTCAATAAGAAATAGCTTGGTTATGACGCCAACTACGTACGACCCGACCCAGATGCCCGAGAATGGCGCGACCATCTGCGAATTCCGCAAATCGGCAGTGTAGACCACCAAACGGTCTTCCCTTAAATAAATTTCAGCAGCAATTATAATTTCAATATTTTATTTACAACTAGTGATCCACCCCGGATTAGCACGGGTACCAAACTTCACAGTATCACCCACTGGGCTAATCTGAAGGTTGCCTGAAAATAATCCAAATCGGTCCAACCGTTTTGGCTTCCATAGGAAACATACACATCGAAATTTATGTATATAGATAGATGTAGAACCCGAGGATGCTAGTTTAAATAACTCCAACCTAAATGCGCAATTTACGCCGAACAAACTGCAACGCAAAACATTATTCATTCCGGCGCAATTCTGAACAAGAACGGTTAAAATTCAAAGTCAAAACGCCACCAACAATACCGCCAAAAGCGTAAAACCAACCGCGAGTTTTGAAAAGAGCCAGCGAACCATGCGAATTTACGGGAAACTCCAGGACAAAACCAGCTATGTCCTGGAGAGACAAATTCGTGCTTACACGCCGAATAATAACTGCCGACGACGATTCATGAAATTGCAGCAAATTTCACCCCAATTGTAGATACCTAAGCATTTTAGATGTCCCATTACGATTTTGGTAGATAATGGTTCGGATTACGAGCTGTGGTATCGAAATATTCATCATCATTGAATTCAATTTAAAAAAAACCAATGAAAAAGACAAGACATATATATTTTTTTAATGTTTTTTGGATGAAGAACAATGTTTTTGGGCATGCCCGGACAATTCTAAATACAAATGGCAAGTAGCACAGTAATAGTTAATTTCCATTTAATATACATAAAAAGCTCTATCTTTAAATATAAGATTAAGCATCAATGTTATATTACCTTTTAATTTTATTTTTATATAAAAAGGTCCAATTTTTCAATACTAAAATATTGAGCTATATAATAATATATCTGCCAAGTGACATTGCGTTACATTGCGATGTCCCATTTAATTGTGGTCACGATGATGAACTTCACTCAATCACTCGCTAGAGTTCGCTATGTGATCAAGTGTTGTATTCTATTATGTGTAAAAATATTCCAGGTGTGTACTACTAGATCACAGATCACACTAGATACCGCGTTACGATATTCGTTATTCCTACAAAAAGTCACTAAAGTTTGAGGAAGGCACGGCTCGCGGGGAGTATGATCAAGCGTTCTCATTGGCTATCACAAAGCTACGCCTACTCGCGCCTAACAATCAACCAATAAGAGTAATTTCTTATAAGTGTATTTAAACTGATGCATGGTGCACTTCGAGCGTCCTGAATGCAGAATCTAGGTGTGATCTGTGTACTAGATACTCCAGACTTATTTATGCGAATGACGTTTTTTTTTTCTAGCGAGTGATAGAAAGAATTTTGGAAAGGTGACCCCGATTATATGGAATATCGCAATTGTACTGAGACGCTGCCTCTAATACTTACTACCATAGTATTTAGTTGTATGGCTCTTCTGCAGAGTCCACCTGGGGAAGTATCACACCTCTGCCAGCTTTTCAACCGCCAAGCACTAGTGTGCAAACATTACTATGTTCCGGATTGAAGAGCAGTGCTTTGCCGCGCATGTTTTTGAACAGTTTAGGTTCAAAATTTTGGGTGGCACTGAACTGTTATGGGAAGCGTGAAGCTCAACATAAGCGACTTGCTCGTCTCGTCACCAAACTCATTAAAAAAACCTACATTGTGTTCTAAAACCATAAATTAAAATCACGTAACCAATTAAGGCGATAACAAAATCATCCATATAGTGTAAAGGGCGGACATCAGAAACGTTGACCGTGGACAAACACGGTGTAAGCGAGTTCTAATCTGTGCGCCGGCAGGCCGCTATGTTTTGTTAGGCATCGCCCAGATAGTGGCCAGTCCCGTATTAAAATTAAATTTTGTGCAGCCTGCGAAGGCGGGTCGGCGTCCGTTCATTATTGAAGAGAAAATGAAAGGCAGGACGACCTCTGCCGAGATTCACTGTTTACGTTATAAATGCACGTTAATTTAGTTTCGACTTTAAATGTACCGAAATTCAATTTGAAATTAAGTTCTGAACATAGATCGATTCCGACACCGCTGTTAATTATCCCAGTCCAGACTAGGTAGTTAGACTGACAGCTTGACCTATTCTTAACAAAGGATGATGAATTGTGTTACACGCGGTAACCGAGATGGCTTTGTTTCAGCACTCTTATAGGCTTTTGTAAAATAACGAACTCTTATCCTTTTTAATTTGAAACGATGCCAAAAATAAGAAAGTCTGAGCCCTAGCGTGAGCCAGCAACGGTGTGCGATTACTTAACTTTAGTGGAGCCGCGGACCGAATTACGTGAAATGGCGCCCAACGTGGGGCTCGGTATAAGCAAATTGTGAGAACGAAACGCGTTCAAATTGCAAATTCAGGCGGCTGTGGCGCGTTTTGTTCCAGTCGGCTCCGCAATTCACGTACCTCTACAGTTCCTTACATTATTTAACGAAGTAACCACAGAAGATTTTGCAATGTAACTTTTTCTTGAAAAATAATTTGTGATTCACGCTGAAACCATCCCGTGCTCCGGTTCCCTCGGCGTGTTTACTCCGGCAGCTGTACGCTTATCATTTGATTGTTACGAGCTCACATTTCGTGTCGGCGCAGCGTCCGTAATCTGATCCAATTAAATATAACAAACAAAGAACAATCTCGGCGCTAATTTCCCTGACCGAACAAAATAGCTCTTTCAATTATTTATTTTTCCGACCGTATCTCGACGAAAAAAGATTTCATAAACAAATGTACAAATTAGACGCAAACGAGGTGCCATTTGCCTTGTAATTTCACCGGACTGGCCGGGACGAGTGCCAGAGCTCAACCATTTCGATATTTCGACTCGAGAAATAAATGCCGTCTATAACTTTTACAAATTCCCTGCCCTATTCCGCATTATGTTTCGCGACAGAGCAATCTGGGTCGTGATTACGCAACGAAAAAACGCTAAGAGGCTCCCTTCTGCGACGTTACATCTTAATGTAGCCACAATATACATAATGGCAAGATATTTAGAACACGAGTGCTCCTGACTGCTATACATCAAACGAAGACATTACCACAGAACGCCTGGTGGATACCGACGCATAAAATATTCCGTACACTATGATATATTTGAGGGATATGGAAATAGACGATGGCGGTGAGTCCGAATATGTATGCCGGGCTCGTTCGTGACACCAAAAAAATAAAGATAGCGAAGCACAAACACAGCGCTTGTGGTATTAAATATTTCAATCGGACGTAGAGGAACAGAAGCAGGTACAGGTAAGTAAGTTATACATTCGAGCTGATCGATAGTTCTCGTGCAAAATAACAATATGAAGGGTCCGTCTATCACGAAGCTTCTTTTTTTGTTGACGCCGGTCGGTGTTGGATTTCCGCTGCGCGCACACCATTTTCGTAAAAAAATTGGTTTCAGGAATAATATTTTTCTATATTTATAAAAGTAAGCAGTTTTATAAATGGGTTTTAAAACGTTTACGGTCTGATGCAGTTTTTTGAACCTCTATACCAAGTTCGTCAAGATTGGTTGAAAAATACAACCTGTACGCGAGTACCAACATACGGACATTATCAAAATCGGTCGTTGTATGGCGCCGCAGCAATTTTTCCCCCTTTTGGGAGAAATACCCCTCCAATAAAAAATCGGCGACGAAAAAAAATTCTACAAACTTGTAGAAGCTGTATACCAAATTTGGTCAAGATTGATTCAAAATACGACTTGTACCAGTGAAGTAAATTTTACCAGTTAAAACTGAGATCTTTCGTTCACTACGCTCACTCGAGTGCATAACGATGTGTAAATCGAATTTTATCGAGGAAACTTCGTGATGATTCATGATCAATAAATTTTCAACTCAGCCGTACTCAACGATATAGCCAAAATAACATAACTTAATTTACATTAATTCAAATCATTTAATTCAGACTACAAAGGTACATATTCCACATAAAAAGAAATTCAATTACAATTAGAACACAAAATTACTTAGCAACGATATAACCAAAATAGCAAAAAACTCTTTTTTTGTTGTTTCGTCCATCAATTCCTAAATAGACATAGATATGTAATATTACGGATAGCTTGCATAGAGGTAAACAAGTTCCCTACTCGATAGCTGGAATATTTGTAATTACCTGTAGGCACTAAATGGGCCGCTCCGTTAGATAAGCATCGCTTCATTTCCGCTCAACCCAAGGAACTACATTTCCGATGGAGCTATCTATATCGACTTGCAACTTTCACAAGCTCAAAATAGGTAGTTGAATTGAGATTTTCATTTGATTTAACCTGCTTTTAAATAGGTATAGTTTTAAGTAACTGTGACATACAGATTGTGTGGTACTGTGCACTGTGTCTCTGTGGTGATTTGGATAATAACGAATACGTCTTGGATTAATTAATGTGAGTGTTTAACCAATTCTTCGTTCGTTTGTTATTCGTTTTCCGTTTTGTTGTTTGTTAACTTGTCAAAATCTGGATGACATATATTTTTTAACAAAAGCATTCAAGTATGTATGGATAGAAACGCTAAGATAAATGTGTTCCTAATTGAGTAGTTTGTAACTAAAGTACCGTAAACGGCAGACTAACTATATACAAACACTCCTAGTGTTATGTAAGAGTAGACCGAATTACAGCTACGTTCGTTTCTATTTTAAAGCGATGATTACTGTTTATTGATATTTAACGTTTGTTACCACCAATAAAACTTTTTCAATTTTTCAATTTTCAATTATTTTGAAAAATTTAAGTAGAACAAAGTTTCCATTGTCTCCGTGTAATTAATTATTTTCTCGAATCGAAAAGTCAAACTTACGTAGCCTCCATATTTTCGCTCTGCTGCTTAAGGCGAGGTCCAATCGCAAAACAACAAAAACTAGCATTTTTCAGAGCTTTGTTCGAAGTGACGAGATTACTTAATCAGGTGCAAAAAATACTACAGAGGGAAAATAAAACTGAAATTACGTTTAACCGAATAAAAATTCGAAAATCTGTCTAAGTTACAAAATAAAAAATCACAAAATGATCCCCTGAAAAACCCATCTGAAATCAAATGCTCTGAATTTTCAGCGGTAACTACAAATTTTCTTTTACAAATTAAATATCCAGGGTAGTGGTTTATACGGCGAACCAGGTAGTTTTTTTATTTGATTTGTATATTTCCGATAATCGGCAAAAAAGCAATGAAAAACTACAATTTCCCGTTTTTTTCATCAAGTATGATATGCGATTTTCAACTTTAAACCTTAGAACTTTGAGCGGGACAATACTCATTTCAAATCACGATCAGTCCTCGCCTTAATGCGTAGAGCTGTCAGAATTGTCAACGATCCCAAACTCACCGAAAACCTAGAGCCGCTCAGCATGCGCAGAGACATTGGATCTCTCTCTATCTTTTATCGAATTTATAATGGGGAGTGTTTGGTGTTACAGGTATCCATAGGCGACGGTGATCGCGTGATCCATAGGCGGCCCGTCTGCTTGTTTGCCACCGAGGGCATAAAAAAAATGAATAGAGTATAACGCCGTCTTGTCCTTACAAAAAGTGTAGTCTGATACCCATCCCTAAAAGTAATCCGATTTCGATGATATCTAGAATTCTACACCGTCGAAAACTATGCTTATATGTTTGTTTTGTTTTTTAATTTCGCAATTCTACTTTGTTATTATAGACACTTAATTAAAGTGTCAATTTTTTCGCGTCGAAAATACGACGAAGTAAAGTGATTGTTATTAGAATACTATAAACATTTTTGGAATAAAACAAAACATAGCGGCATGGGTTATGGGGTATCTAACCCAATGACACCAAGAAAAAAAGATTTTGTTAAGATTTAGGGGATAACACCCTCGAAACGCTAATTTCATCTAAAAGTTATGAAAATACACTAACTCTCTCTATCGCACGCACGACAAACAGAGCGACAGCTATACAAGCTAGCGCCTTAGTAAAAGCATTTGCCGAAAAGGAGTAATTGACTCAAAATACTTAATAGAGTGAAGTAAAAGAACTCCTATCACACTAACAACCCGATCTCAGTCGGTGTGATAGTAAAAATATATATAAACTTAGCTTAGAGGAACCGACACAAAGTGAGCAAAGCCAAGATAAGCTGAAGCCACGGCGCTTGGCGAACAGCCATATAAAGCCTTAATAAAGGTCACCGAATGTGATCGAAACTATAGTCGGAATAACCGACTCAATTTAACGTGAGTATTCCCGCTTTATTAAAACAACAGCCATATATGTCGTATCTACTACACAAGAACCAGTCTTGTACACATGAGCTTTGAGCAAGTTGCTTCTAAAAAAATATAATAAAAAAATATACTCGTTATTACTTCCAATATTACAAAAAATCTACATGCCTGCTTAGCTCTTATAATTAAAGATTGTATATTAGGCAATCTTTTTAAATTTCTTTAGATTGACAACACTTAACTGTCACTATGCTACTTACTTATTACATTGATGATTGTCCGGGCATTCCCTAACATTTATCTAATAGGATATATTTTTTATTACATTTTTGACTATTTTAGGGTTTTCGACATGAATTTTTCATATTAATGTTTTGGGAAGACTATTTAATTCTTGAGGTAAGATGCATATCCTAACCCTTCTTCCATACACATTTTATTTTTTTTATTTCTTGCGTCTTCGCCCTTTTAAATGTAAATTAATATTTCTGCTACAAAAAGCCAACCCGTTTTAGGCCTTCACATTTTATAACAATGAATAAAATTGAATTTGGCAAACGTTGCGATACTACAAAAAAGGGGAGGTTCTCGAGTCGACTGGTTTTTTTAAATTGTTTGTTGCCACAGAAATCCGCCATTTATGAAACAATGTGGAATATTTTTTTTAATTTGAAAGAACATTGGTCGTATTTTTATCAAAATACAGTTCTGACGAGGAATTAAAGGAACTCAATCAACTGCTCAAATATTATTAGACATACATAATTTATAGCGATTTTGGTATTTTCATCAATAAGTCAAGCATTTGCATTCAGAAAGTATCATTTGGTGAAGTGAAACGGATGAAGAAGACCACAGATAGCCATCGGAAATCCACAATGATAAGTATTGCACGGGTCGCGCCAAGAACTTAGAAAAGTTCATTTTTTCAGAGAATTTTGTTAGAACCGGTTTTTTTTTCTTAAAATTATTTTACTGCACAGTGTAGTGACTGAAAGCGAAGCTAAAGATTGGACAAAGAAGCGTGTGTTAAGCGCGATATATGACTCGAAACTTCGACCAAAGTAAAATGAATGGACGGCCCTAACCACATAAATTCCTTAAAAATAACAAGTCAAACAATCGAACTTAGGCTTCAAATACCTACGTAATTAAAAGTATGTATATTTGTCACAAAAAAAAATATCGAATATAATATCTACGAGAGGAAAACGGGCGAATTAACGGAAAATATTTAAGTACGTGTCCCACTTTTCACAGACGGAGATGGACTGAAGCAAGGTAAGCGCTGGCGCTCATTTTAAGGTCTTCAAAATTCTTTGACTTGGGCCCGTCCATTCATTTTACTTTGGTCGAAGACTAGAAAAGATGAATGACGTGCCTCGGAATAGACGTATGTGTCCCAAGTAGATAGAAGTAGTTGGTATGTAGTAGGCCTTAAGCGAACCGTGACAAAATTTTGTTAAATATTTGGAGAACGAGTCAGACGTACGCATATTCTAGTTTTGTCACGTTTCCAAACGGAATAAAAGGGTAAAAAAAAGGTTATAGCAGCGCCAAAAAAAAAAATTATCTAGAGATCCGAACATTGCTTTCAAATATGTTTATTGCTTGTAAATTTTTGCTATTCGTCGAGGTTTCTATTAACTACGTCACTTGCACGTTTGTTTATATGGGCTCCAAAGAAAGACGTGACCCGAGGCAACTACGTGGAAGGCGGCGTGCGCCTGGGTTCATAATGGTGCGACGTAAACTTGTAAGCACCATTGAGGTGAGGTCCTTTTGAAATCATATAAAAAGCTTATCAGCGGCGCGCGCGCTATGTCTGCAGGCAATAGGGATAGTGCAAATCAAGCCTTGTGATTCAATTATTTGCATCTATCAATCGAATGATCATAATATTATACAATACAAATGTTGTTATATGTATAGATGTGTAAATAGTAAACTAGATGAGTAATTCGCAGTAGATAGCGACGATTAATTAAGTTGAGTGCTTGTTACTTAACTCGACTAAATAGTAAAAGCTATGTGTACGGAGAAACAATACCATTGGCGGCAAGGTTACGAACTATTCAATTAATAAAATAACTATGTCAAGGATTTTAGGACTGAAGCACCGTGATAACTAGGCACGATGTTTGTCACTGAAGTGTTATGCCGTGCGTTCTAATTTGTATTACCTATTTTCTGAAGAAGCGAAGGTCTCAGAATTTACTGGGACAAATCGGCATGTGCATGTATGTTTGTGTGTATATTTGTCCGATGATTACTTGCGAACCGTTGATCCGATCTTCTTGAAATTTTGTAGGCAAGTAGTTCATTTCAATGCAATTTTTAATTTCGAATATGAGCTGAATTGGTCCAGGGGTTGTGAAGATATAGGGATCACGAGGTCTCAGATCGGCGCAAACTACTAGTACAATATAGGAAAACAAAAACTCTGCTATAGATTAGATTTTTACGTTTATGAAATGATAAACAGATCAAGCGACATAAATATTATCTTCGCCCTTTTGTCTCCATCTCAAATAGTGTGAAAGGTGACAAAACGAATATATGAGAAAAGGAAGCCTGTCGCGAGTCAAGCTTTCGCTCGTTTAAGATTAATATGCCTTGAGAGCTCCATTTTGTTCTCGGTAGTCCTGCAGTGGGCATGCATCTTCAGCGCGATCGCAGCACATCCGCAGCGCCGCGCAATCTATACAAAACGGGGAGCGCGTCTCGCAGCGTTTCTATGTGCTTTCAGGCATCTACACATATACGCCTGCAGCACGATTGTCGCGCACTCGAAGCGCAACGTTTCGGGCGTGCATCGCTGACGCTTGATATAGCTAGTCCTTTAATTATGTGAAAAGAGATGCTGTTCCGCTCTCTTGGCTTCAGAGCAATAGTCAAAGATTACGATTAATAAGAACAACCACATTGTAAGCGCAAATATCTTCCTGCAACTTAATTGCGACCAGAATATTAAACAACCAATCCGAACTCGAAAACTAGCCGCAAACTTCGAAATTGCATTTCTGTACAGCAAAGATTCAATATATCACAGAGCCTAGATCAATTCTCACCGCAGGAGCGTCGATTCTTGAATAATTCCACTCGATTACGTTTTGCAATGTGTCGATATCCTGCCGATTTGAAGCAATATTCGATTATTTTCTGTGTTTGGATTGAATCGGCATTTTTGTCACTCGATGGTTGTGAGGGGATCTTCTTTTTCTATTTGTGTATACCTGCGATATCATCATTATAATCAAATCGTTTAGCTGTTGGAGTAGCCGTGTATACACGTAGTTTAGGACGACCTGTGATATCTGCATCAGCTTTTAAACATAATATCCCACTGCTGAGATATCGCTTACCCTCGAAAGGTGACAAATATCCACCATGTTGGCCCAGTGTGGGTTGGCGGATTCACATACGCCATCGAATTTTTTCTCTGAAAATCTGCAGGCTTCCTCGCGATATTTTCCATAAATGAAAAGCTATTTGGTTTATCCGTACGTAAGTTCCAAAGAGCTCATTGGTACGGGAACCCGCAACGAATGTGAGGCGAGATTGCTCTGAGATACCACGACTTTACTACATGGTATATGGACGGCAATTTACAGTGACTAATAAAGAAAATCTGAGGATCAGACAACAGCATGATTTACGCCACTTGTAAGTGGCGTTCTTCCAAGGAGCCTATATCCAGTTGTGACAAACTCCTTTTTCGATACTAGCCGCCTTCTTTTTATAAGGATTTTATATTGTTTTATTTTTATATTTGAATAGTGTTTCTTTTATGTTTGATACGTCATTATACTTTACGAATCGAACCAGAATCAGTGTTTCTGTGGTCCATATTCTGGTCCTTCGAGCCAAATGTTGAGGAGACCTTTGAAAAAGCTTATTCCCCAGCTTCGCCGCCAAAATGGGGGAGAAATATGACGAACTCCTTTTTTGATACTAGCCGCCTTCTTTTTATAAGGATTTTATATTGTTTTATTTTTATATTTGAATATTGCTTCTTTTATTTTTGATACGTCATTATACTTTACGAATCGAACCAGCATCGGTGTTTCTGTGGTCCATACCAGTAGTGGATAGATGACGGTCAAAGATGATGATGTGTCAATAAAACTATTCTTACAATCATCATCATTAGCAGCCAGAAGACGTCCACTACTAAACAAAGGCCTCCCCATGCTTGGTAGACGGCTTGGGTATTATAGAATGCCCACCATTTACTAAGAGAACGCTGCTGCTGGTTGCGGTGATTCCGGTGGTACTTCACAATACTAATGATTATCTCTACTACCAGTTATAAGCAATATATCTTATCAAGAAGCGAAATCCCACATTTCAAACCATAATTAACACGTTCATGTAATAAACTATGCCTATATATCGACCGTAATTTAGCAAAATGTCTAGCCTATAACATATGGGCGGAAGTGGTACGATGTTATGGATGTTGGCATCCCTGCCTCTGTGGCCTTAAGGTTGGCACTATGCCACGCTGGTGTTCTACAACGGAATGTTGCGAAGCTGGGATTAAGAATAATTGCTTGGATACTAAGAATTTTTGTTAAGGCCCAGTGGTGTACAAAGTTATCCCGCTCGCGTATTTTAACACTATTGAAGATATGAACTCACTTATTGTGAGTTTCCAAAAAGTATATGTTGTATCTTTATAAAATGTTAATAGTTAAGGAGTTAAGATAACAATTTTTTAAAGAAACTTTTATACGTCTTGTAATTGACCGAGCGAAGCGAGCCCCTATATCTTCACAACCCCGGACCGATTCAACTCATATTCGAACTTAAAAATTGTATTGAAATGAACTACTTGCCTACAAAATTTCATGAAGATCGGATCAACGGTTCGCAAGTTATCATCGGACAAATATACACACAAACATACAAACATACGCATACAACGTACAAATGCCGATTTGTCCCAGTAAACTCTGAGACCTTTGCTTCGCTCGGTCAAAAAAGAGTCTCATATGTCAGTTAGCTGCCTTGCTATAGCTGCCTTCAAAAGTGTCAAAAGTGGATATGTGAGGTTTTCATCCTCACCTCCTCATATCTAAAATAAAAGTATATTTTATAATACCGGCAGACACAAGCATGCTTTCCGCCATCGTTGCAGATAATAAATTCATTAAGTCGCGCTGCTGTGCATAGTTGTGAGAAATTAAGCGGGTGCAATAAAGATTTGCTCGTAAAACTATTCGGACGAGCCAACAATCCGGATAAAGCCTACGATCTGCTCCGTGCCGTAACTCCTGCCAGCAAACTTGAGAGGAACAATGGGAACCGTTTCTATAAAGACTTTCCCATTTGTTTGTATGTTGTACGGGTGTTGTCTGCAACAGAAAGTTCACTATACTCACAAAAAAATCTCGAATACGTTCGTAAAGGCGCCACAATTTTGAAATTCGAATGAATTCAAACCAAAAGAGAATTCTGTAGGTATATAAAACACACTTAAGAAAGCTTTTTAGGGTTCCGTAGTTCTACAACTAACCCTTGTAAGTTCGTCATGTCCGTCTGTCTGTCTGAATACTTTACAGCCTTATAACTTTCAAAGTTATAAACGGCCATGAATGAAATTTTGCACAACGATATTCAAAGTACCAATGTACTAAGTATCTAGTATATCTAGTTACCAATGAGTGTTGCCAGTGATGCCATATGAAACTGAAACGTGGTCCTTGACTACTGGCCTTTTGGAGAAACTCAGTCACACAGCGGGCAATGGAGAGACCTATCCGAGCATAGGTCCGGTCTTCTTTGCGCAATAAAACCTGAAACGAGGATATTCGCCGAAGAACCAAAGTCACTGATATAGCTCTCAGAGTTTGCAAGCTGAAGTGGCAATGGGCAGGCAACATCACTCGAAGAACCGATAACCTATGGCGAAGAAAAGTTCTTCAGTGGCGACCATGAACTGGAAGACGAAGAGTAGGCAGGCCTCCCACTAGGTGGACAAACGATATTGTGAAAGTCATGGGCAACCGGTAGATGCAAGTGGCACGTTGTCGGTCGGTGTGGCGGTCTAAGGAGGAGGCTTATGTTCAGCAGTGGACGTCTTCTGGCTGCTAATGTAATGTAATGTAATTCTAATTAAATACCTCATTTTCAATTTTTTTTTTGTTTATAATGGTATCTCCCAACATGTACAGAGGGTATTAAAAAAGAAATTTCGGTGTACCCCATCATGTGGGTTGTCGTTGTGTATCTCTTTTATATCCATTATTTATATCCATTTTTATTTATATCCATTTTGACAGAATAAAAAAATCATAAATTTGTATTTTTTTTTTATTTTTTTTATATTTTATACTTGCACCATTTTTTATGAGATGTATCGCTTGCGTAATATGGGGCGACAAAGTTGCTAGCAATATCCAATACTGTACCTACCGGAACACTTTTCCAAAGCCTCGAAGTGCGTATAAGAAATGAGGAGTTAAAGCTTACGCAGAGAAAGTCCACCATAATATACTATTTGGCTAACTTCATACTTCTTATCTTGATGTCATTATATTCTTCGTTCTTTTATAGAAGTTCTTACTATAATGCCCGTCTGCAGTAAACTTTGACTGTTCCTAAGTTCATACTTAACTCTCTAGGACGTACCTAACAGTGGAAAATGTGTTGCACCAAACTTAGGAGGTTGTCTATATGCGTAAGACATGTCCTAACTCTAAGGAAATTTTGCATGTCATAAGGCTAAGCAAGCGCTTAACAAGTGTCAGTGTCAAACAAAACTGTCTGTCATAGGTACCATATCATATCATTCTTTCATTCATTTCATTCAAACCTCAGTTGCAGGAGTCAACGTAAACTGGTTGGTGCAGAGGAAGTTGGTGCCTAAGTCCGACTTAGTTTAGGTGATGCTTAGCTAAGTTTTATCGTTGTTGACTTTAGTGCAAACGGGCATAAGACTCTTTCAATGTTATTTGTATACCAGGTCTTGAGCCAGTCTCATCCCGAATCCACACTCTTGCTGTAAGGTCACTGAAACCTATCTCACTTCTAGGATTATCTTACAAAGAACTTTATCAAATGGATACAACAAATAAAATACAAAAAGAAAAAGACGTCAAAAGAAATTTCTTATTTTCAGAAGCTTGCGACGAAAGTAGCCACGTTAGAAAAATCGTAATAACAGTTCATAAACATATTTCTACCGCTAATAAATTCAATAACCCAAGTAATAACTAACAAATAAATATGTTATCGCACTCATAACTCAACGGTGCGGTACGTAAATGGTCCCAACGTATTCACATACTAAAATACACATAAGTATATATAAATATAGGTACACTAGACATTTATGAACATTAGACGTGTACGACTGAATATTTCATACGACGCCTTGGAATTGTGTAGCTGGCCGTTGCTAGGTAGTTATTGAGATCTACGAGAATGTTTGATATACTCGAGTAATGGTTTGAGACCGTTTCTATATGGAGTAGCTAACTAAAGGCGAGGACTGATCGTGATTTGAAATGAGTATTGTCCCGCTTAAAGTTCTAAGGTTTAAAGTTGAAAATCGCATATCATACTTGAGGAGAACAGTAAATTGTAGTTTTTCAATGCTTTTTTGCCGATTATCGGAAATATACAAATCTAATAAAAAAAACTATCTGGTTCGACGTATAAACCACTAACCTAAATATTAAAATTTGTAGTTACCACTGAAAATTCAGAGCATTTGTTTTCAGAAGGGGTTTTAGGGGTTCATTTTGCGATTTTTTATTTTGTAACTAAGACAGATTTTCGAAATTTTATTCGGTTAAACGTAATTTCAGTTCTATTTTCAATCTGCAGTATTTTTTGCACCTGATTAAATAATCTCGTCACTTCGAACAAAGCGCTGAAAAATGCTACTTTTTCTTGTTTTGCGATTGGACCTCGCCTTAACTGGGTTCCTCGTATTCCTAGTTGAAAGGAAACACATGTCATTAATATTCTACAATATAGTACTTGCTTCATAAAGATATTTCTTGTGAGCAGAACTATTATAGTTCTAAGCATTTATTTTTAATGCATAACTAGATACGTTTATGTATATGTCGTGGGCTAATTGTTGAACTGGGCCGATCGAGATCTGCCTGGACAGATTACGATACGCCGGCACTTCTTGATTAGGCCGATTGTTTCACGATGTGCCCATTATAAAGTTAGGCAGATTGATGTGAGCAACCTATTTGTCGATTTGTCCTTCTAATCACTTGGCCACATCGAGATATGGCTGGACGCATCATATGTAGTTCAGTTTCGCAACGATCGTGGCGCTGTTTGCACTTTGTCAACCACAGAAGAGAGAGAAGTAAATAAAAAATTTTCCTCTTCTGTTTTGTCGACTGTGTGTTTATGTGCGAGAAAGACGGCGGCGTCACAACAAATCGTAACCCTACATACTATATCCGAGCACGGATGGGTAAATCTTCATTATTTAAACTTTATTTTATTTGCTTGTTCTTTGGTCACACTATGAAAGCGATTTGCCCAAACGTTATGCTTGGAACGATATGGCGGTTATTAGATAGGCAAATCAAGTAATCCCGGCTTATCGTGATTTGTCCAGGCAGATCTCGATCGGCCCAGTTCAACGAAGGTAATAATAACTGTGAAGTTGCGAGCCTTTGACATTTGAATGGCATTATATTAGAAATCGTACTATCTATTATTCAGCCTTTTGGCCATTGCCATTGCTATTTCAGCCATTTGGCTAGTAATTATAAACTACTTACTGCTTTGTCTTCTAAGTTAAATTTAATTTAATATTTAATTGAAATAGTTCTATTAGTAATTTGAGAATAGTGCTGTGCGCTGTATTATTATTATTATGTTTATTTATGCTAACACTTAATAGTGTCCAATTTTATAATATGCCTGTTTGCTGTTCAAATAAATGAAATAAAATACTAGATGTCGATACTAAGTGTATATATGTATAAGTGTATATATGTATAAGTGTATAAGTGTATATATCATAAGTGTATTTGAATTTAACTTTTCTCAAAAAGAAAATTGATAAATCCTCCTAAGATTGTCGTTTTTTGAGGGAGACAACGAATACCTAATTTAATTATAATAATATAAATAATATAATAATAATAATATTGTAAAAATTGTAGCAAGTTGACGAGTCCATAATGGAAGCATTCTTAACTTTTTTATATTATATAATTGTTAAGAACGCAACTGTATGACAATAAAGAATATTCATTCATTCATTCATTCATATATGTCGATGACTTTATTAATTTTAGTATTTTATTTTAAAGTATGGAAGTATAACGCTTGTATGTACTATTACGTTTTTACGTTACAGCTAAAATAAAAAACGACAAGTTATTAGAAAATTCTTATATAATATCATTTTTTTTTTTTTAAACAGCTGCCTATTGCATTTGGTATAAAAGATACAACCCTGAATGGGTAGGACAGATAAACAGCGTAGGTTTAGTAATTGAGTCTCGGTGTCATCTTTGGGTACATTACCCTAAAAAAAACACATATAATGATGCTTCGACGACCCCTCGATCCGATATTTTGACTAAGGAACAATTGTCCTATCTCGGTAACTATTCTCTCTGGGCTCTACTCCACTCCGCAACCTCGCCAAATTAGCATTCAAAAAAATTCAAGCAATTGTTTCGGCTTCAAGAGAAATTTAGGTAATTCTATAACAATTCTGAAGCCCTAGAAGCCTCGAAATCCGCGAGTTCACGAAGACTATCCATATCCTAACGCAAAACAAAGCCAAATAAATTGTTTACTTAGGTAACTTTATTTAGGAGATTAAACCAGGAACTCATTATGTAGATAATTTTAAGCCGGCGCTCCGTAAGCTTGGACCTCCGTAATGAATTTACTTTTATTGGATACTGCCTGCCGTATAAGTGGCATTGTAATTAAATCTTTTAAATGTTGGTTGGTATTAGCTTGGTTTTAGCTATTTAATTTTGATTTTGTATCAATGAGAAATGATTGAGGAGTTATGCTTTGTTGTAAAACAAAAACAACGCACTTATATCATCATTATCATCATCATCATCAGCCGCAAGACGTCCACTGCTAAACAAAGGCCTCCCCCTTAGAGCGCCACACCGCCAACTTGCTACTTGCATCCACTGGTTGCCCACGACTTTCACAATGTCGTCGGTCCACCTTGTAAGAGGCCTGCCTGCGCTGCGTCTTAACTTTCTTCTCCAACGGTTATCGGTTCTTCGACCGATGTGGCCTGCCCATTGCCACTTCAGCTTGCAAACCCGACATAGCTATGTCGGTGTCTTTGTTTCTTCAGCGAATATCCTCGTTCCGGATTTTATCGCGCAAAGAAACTTCGAGCATAGCTCCCTCCACTGCCCGCTGTGCGACTCTGAGTTTATCCAAAAGGCCAACAGTTAAGGACCACGTTTCAGTTCCATATGTCATCACTGGCAACATACATTGGTTGAAGACCCTTGGTCGAAAACCTTGTCTTCAGGTACTGCGGGATTTGGATGAGAAGATATCACGCAATTTCCCGAATCTTGTACATCCGAGTTGGATTCTTCGGGCGACCTCTTTATCGAAGTTGGATTACCTAACTGGACAGTATGTCCAATGTAGTTATAATGGTACGTATTTATTATTTATTAACGTATTTATATACGTGTATGTAAGACCTAGGTAGGCCTCAAACTAAGGACCGACGACATTGAGAAAGTCGGGAGCAAAAGGTACATCTAAGCGGCTGATCGTCGTTCAATGTGGTGCTAGTATGGGGAGGCCTTTGTTCAGCAGTGGACGTTTTCCGGCTGATGATGAAGATGATGTCACACATGTAAAGCCATACGTATTCACTCATCCATTCAGCATTTAAGAGCTTAACTCTCGTCGCTGTAGTAATTTCCAGGCTTGACGGTCTTCTGCCAGCATTTTCACCTCCTTTTACATAACATTTACCTAAGAATGTTCTCCTTGATCTTCTCAGTCCTCTCTTTCCTTCTATATTTCCCTCAATTGTACAACTTCCTTCAATATTTCCTCAATCAGTTTAACATCTAGTACAAAGTAGGCAAACATTTTGCTTCTTCCGGTCAATCTGGGTCTCAATTTTTTACTCGTACACACATTTCTCAAGAAAATATAATTAGAAATTACTGACTTTCTAAAGAAATCCCAAAAGGATCGCATTTTTAAATAATCATATCACTCGCTAACGCAACGAGTGGTTTGAACCATTCGCATTTGCTTCTATCAATAAAATCTTTCATATCGCATGATATTTTCGTGCGATATATCATACGGGATTTTTTTTCTAATTCATGATTTCTCAGACTTCTTGGTTTGCTTCTTTTCTTGTTCGACATATTCTTTCTATCTGTCTCATAAACCATATTTCAAACACTTCAACATTTTTTTAATTTTTCTGATTCAACTTCCACGTCCTACTTTCATAGAGTATAATAATCAATGTATATGTTAATGCTCTTATCAACCGTTTGCGGAATAGCATGATTTTATTGGCTTTTTACAAAACTTTTAGAGATATTTTTTGTAAATACTGTAAGCGTTTTGTAGAAATTTGTACCCGTTGGTATAATATACCCTGTTATAAATAGAAGGGTGATTTAGGTCCCGTTATTGATATTGACGTATCCACGTCCTTAGAAAGGTATACTGCAGACACAATTTTCTTTTAGTATCGGCAAAGCAAAGGAAATGTCGGGCCATTTAACCTTTGTCACGTATCAGTGACAGGCGAACGATACATTAAGCACTATATGCACGTGTAGGTATGCCAAAACATTTCTGGGTCTCAGGTAGACACTGTTCCTAACACGGCTCGTCCATTTATTGATACCTAGAAGGAATACAATGGTAAAATACCCAGTGCGAAACCCTATTATACGTTTTTGTTTGGAGCTATATTTGTGATGTATTGTACATACCTAGTATGTATCCGTACCTATATGCTATATACTAAAAGTTCGCAGTGAACTGAGATCCCGTGACCTCTCGAACTTCACAGCCACGGAAAAAATATGTTTTAATGATACCGTGTTGGGTATCAAATAAAAAGGTTAATTAGCACATTTCAAATATATATATAATATTAGCTATTGCTCGCGGCTTTGCTTGCATGCGCCCGATAAAACTAAAGCTCACGTAAGGACGAAGTCGGATTTTAGTTTGCGACCTATATATCTTGTTAAAGATCAATAAGTATTATATGGTTATATTAATCACACTAATATTATCAATGCGAAAGTTTGTGTGTAAGTATTTAAGTATGTAAGTGTGTTTTTTCCCGTCAACTCTGTAACGGCTGAACGGATTTAAATGAAATTTGGTATTGTGGTAGCTTACACACTGAATTAACACATAGGTTACTTTTACACCGCGGATGAAACCGCGGGGCGCAACTAGTGAAATCGATCGACGCATATCTCGATAGCCCGAGTTCGTTTATCGAATAGAATCTAAATTCCTTCACTGAACTTATTCTAACGCCCTGATGGGATCGAACGCGATGGCGTCGCCCGGACGCGTGCCGGATTACCCATTTCCTCCCGATAAGTGAGAAGTTTTCCTCTGCAAGATTAAACCAGAGCTACACTACCTCTTAGTAGAATATAAGGAATTAATATAATAATAGTATAATGGAATTAGTCATTGCCAATCCAAAACTGGCATACTCCTAATTAAGTTTTTTTATTGTTTTTTATGGTGTAATAATTCAATTATAATATAGGTTAATATTAATATAGATTTATTATGAACCTTGAATGGGTGAATTGGGAAACTGTAATGCCCATTCAAGGTACGTATTACATAAATAAATAAATAAATAAGTTATTCATACCCAGTTTATTGCTAAGCATTTTTAGTTTTTGGAAGAACGATCAACGGATTGGCAACGGTTTTCAATGCGACTCATAGTTTCGCTGTTTAATTTAAATGAACAATGACGCCTGAATTTGGAAAGCTTCTTCTTCTCTTCAATTTTGGCTTCAAACGTTGTGTATTTAGGCAGTGTCAAGTTTTGTAATATTTGAAGTGAAGTAAAGTATTTCACAATTAAAACAAGTCTCAGTCATTGTCTAAGTTAAGTAAAGTAAGTAACGGTCAAGTCCAAGTCATACCCCAGCAAAGCGGTGGAGACTTTGCTAAAGGTTTCTATGGAGTTTTGAAAACAACACTAAAAGTCATGTTTGACGACATTATACTATTTACCAACACTCTGCACTTCTATGAACAGTTAATGAATAAAAATCCACCATTTTTACACATTAACACTCGAAATAACACAAGTTTTTGAAAATAATATAATGACGCGACATGACTTCTTCCCGTTCACGTTAAAACTCCTTTGGAAAGCTTTTACTGGAAATTGTAGATACAACATAATAAAATGTTGAATGGACTGACACTAATGGGCAAGCGTTACGCTAAATATCAAAAGAAGTTTTTTGGCGCCAATGTGAAAATTATCTTTGGCCGTCTGCCTTGGCAACTGAGTTTCACAACCAGTTTCCTAACAATTATAAGAAAATCTTGTTGACGCTTTGTATTATTTTTCAAAAGTACTTATTTTATTCGAGTGGTGTATATTGGAATATCAGCCATTAAGGTCCCGATAAAGTTCACGAATGTTAATAGCAAAACTCCTTAAAGTTCCAGTAAAGCTTCCAACACTGTACTGGAATATGACTTGGACTGGACTGCGACTGGAATTAATGACTTGGACTGTAACTGAGACTGAATATATTGTGAAATATTTAGTTTTACTTGAACTTCTATGAAACTGAATACACAACGCGTGGAGTCAAAATCGAAGAGAAAAGATAATATTAGAATAATTTATTTTCTTGTCGCTCGGTTAATAAGCTTCTAAGCTCTTTAATACCTACTTTTAACTTTTCTCGAATAATAGTTACCAAGAGGTGGTGAAACTGCCCCTTGACACAGCGTCCCCTTACGCCCCGCGGCGTGTGGGTAATGTACTACACTTAAACGCATGCACGAAAAAAACTAGGGCTGGCTTGAAGTGCTTTCGGCGACAGAACGGAATTTGTTTTGGTCCGCGCCTTGCAGCATAATGGAGTTAAAATGCGAAAATTCAATTTAAGGAGCCTTTTTACCTAACAAACTTGAAGACGAATTTATAGGGGGAAGCAGCCTTATACTCTATATATAAATATATATATGTAATTTTAATTATCTAGGCTGGGCGTAGACCTTCCTTTGATTGTATCACTCTACTTGATTTCATGCCAGTCGCCAGTGCCAGATATAAAACTGTTCCCTATCGTCTTTTCAAAAGCGTCAGACCAAGACATTCTCAGTCGGTTTGAAAATCATCTATCTTAAAAGCGAAGAATAAATGTCTAAAATTTTACGAAGAAAGTATTGTATCGAAGCATTCAAAATTGGCATACAAATGATTATTCATTATATAAATTAATTTTAATATTAGGTTACTGTTTACTTGATTCAAGATTATTCAGGCTATTGTTAGCATAATCCATTTCCAGATGATACGAGCTGATTTCAGCATAGGATAAGCAGAACCATTGTGCCATTGTGTCTATGCATGGGCCTGCCGATGCATATCAAGCCACGTCAGATGCGCCAAATCTTCGACGGCTTAGGTTACATCGTGCTCATAGCTTGACAGGCTTGATATGTAGCTACAATAGCTGAAACTTAGCTGAAAATGTAGTCAAAATGTCGGTTTGTTGTGCTGGTACAATAGCTGAAAATGTACACAAAAACCCTTTTACGTCTACGTTTTGTGCGGTATTTTGTCATTTGCCAGTGTCGCTTGCCTCCGTTTAATATGGACACGTTGAAACTTAGCGATGCGCTCGTAATATAGTGTGAAGGGCAGTATTGAGCTATTTCAAATGTTGCGACTTATAATTTGAGGATAAAAACGTTGTTAAATATAACACAATGTATATGGTGACGGTAAAAAAAAGTATTTTTTTTGCTGCAAAGAATTTTTAAGGATTATTGTATTTAGCTACCTTTGTTAGCAACTTTAGGTTTTTTCAGACAAGACTTTCACAATACTTCTTCATAGCTTTTTTACCACCTTAACATAATTTACGACGTTCCAATACGACTAGCTTCAAGACTGACTCATTCTAAAAGTTGGTGCGGCAAAACTGAGTCTAACATCACTAGCTTTGGGGGAACGCACGCACAAATAGCGGTATAGTATTCTAGCGCCGAGTCCATGTTTTGTGACTGACTAGACTAGAACTTAACGCGTCTTTTGTTTAAAACGTCTTTGACCGTAACAGAAGCCGTTGAAGTCAAAGTCCAGACAGCACCCACCATCAGGTTTGCTGCATGCAAACCCGGGTCGGCTCGAATGAGGCTTTGAATGTTTAATGCCTATCTTTCGATCCGTATTCTAAGTAATTCACGCTGGCCAGACGATAGCGCACTAAAATGACTCTCAGAGAGAAACACCGACTGGAAGTTAAGTGAAAACGTGCAATAAAACCGAGTAATGTTTCTGGCTTATTAGAATACGACGCTGCTCTGAAATGAAATGGCCGGCTGAGGAGCTCCTTATTTGTTTTTTTTTTTTTTGGATAAAATGATCTATCGCTTGTTCTATTCGCGTTTTTGGAATGGAAAAGGTTTTTTTCCGGAAATAGAAACTTGCGTACCTTGATTTCTTTCAAATTTTATTAGCATTTAAGAATCGTGTCTTTCTTGTCGATGGAGCAGCTTCTATTCTTTTTCATTGCTACATGCTTTTTGAACTTTTGGTTCGCATTTCATTTCGTTTTTCTTTTTATTTGTTAGTTTCCTCTCTTTGCTGCTTCTTCTATGTTTTTGTTTCGTCTATGATAGTGAAATAAAGTCATGATAAATAAATAAAGTATCATAGTTCCTCTTTAGATACATACAAAATATTTATTATGCACACCAGAATATTAAAAGCACCAATAGAGTAAACTTAAAAACTATTACAAGTGGCGGCGCTATCGCTAAGATCGATATCTTCCAGGGCCGTTAGTCTCGACTTTTCGCTATGCACTTTGCGACCGAAGTCGGTCGCTATAACGCAAAATTGCGTTATATAAAAAATTATGCGTTAAATTGCGTTGTCGAATTTTTGCGTCATAGCGACCGAATCCGGTCGCAAAGTGCCGTAGCGAAAAGTCGAGACTAGCGCCCCAGGCAACCAATGGATAAGCGAACGAACTCGCGGGTAACAGCTAGTAGATTATAAAGCTATCGTTGAAGTGCTAACGTTCCTAATTCATAATTAAATAAGCTAATTACTGAGTTCTACGTAGGATGGTAGACCGAAGTTTGAAACTTTGAATGTCGGTGAATGTAAAGTTTGAAGGTGTGAGTCGCATGTGACATGAGATGACGTCAAGGACTACTATTTTATGTAAAACCATTTCGTACCTAAACTAATATCTTTTGACTACAATTAATTAAATTAAATTGTTTAAGATCCACTCGAAAGTTTACGAGTTTCCGAATTAAAGAAAATTTTATTTGTTTAATAATAAATAATTAATTAGAAATTGATTTTTGTTGCTACGAGTAACACTTTTGTTTCAGGTCAATTTCAGGTTTTGTTAGTTTACATTATCAGCCAGAAGACGTCCACTGCTGAACATAGGCCTTCCGCTTAGACCGCCACACCGACCGACAACGTGTCACTTGCATCCACAGGCTGCACGCGACTTTCACGATGTCGTCGGTCAACCTAGTGGGAGACCTGCCTACGCCTGCCTGCTTTGTTTGTTTAGTTTTGTTGAAATATTTTTTGACAAAGTAAAACTAAGCAATTGAGATGCACGATTTTGCAGCGATAAACAGTATATATTTTTATATTTTTCACGTTTTTCATGATTTTAATGAAGGGTATTCAGAATTATTTTCTTGGTATCAAGGTTCATCAAGACATCTGTGCCACGTTGGAGTGGTCATTGACACTTCAAAGATCAAACAGATCCCTTTGCGCAGAAAATGTTGAGAAAAAGAGGTCGGAAGCCTCTCCGAGCATACTTTGTTATTACGTATACATAATAACATGATAAAATATAAGGGTTTATTGTACATAAAATTATATTATATTATTATGTAACCTATTTATCAATGTTGACATTTCATTGCTTCTATTGGAACAATATTAGTATCTTAAACGCGTCTCGACTTCTCTGGAGCTTGCAATTTGCCTTATTGACGTCTAACTCTCTGTAACTTCGACAACTTACCCAATTACATTTGCGTTTGGTTTCTATTACTGTAGGTATACATATCAGAAAAATCTATAAGGATGCTATTTCAAAATTGCAGTATTTGAGGGCGGCACGTGAACAGCGCGCAGAGACCGGGTCGACCACGAACTTTTGGACTGCGCTGATAGGGAGTTCGTAGGGCGCTGGTCTGGCGTGGAGTTGATAAATTGATGGTCACCTTTACGCAGCGAGCGGTGACAATCGAGTGACGCTGGTAGTGTTGTATTGTTGGCCTTACTGCTACGTCGGGGACGACTATAACCCAAGCTATATCAGAATCTACGGAAACAAAATCATCGTTTGTATATTTATCCGATTACTTGAGTACAGTTGATCCGATCTTTATGACATTTTATAAGCGAGTAGTTAATTACAATGTTTTTTTTGAGTTCAAATATTAGTGAAATCGGTTTATGAGTTCTGAAATTATAAAGGGTCGCGAGAACTCAGTTCGGCGCAAACGGCTAGTAGGTACTAGTTAGTTTCATTTGGTTATAGCATGCTGTATAAATGAATGTAATATTTTTTTATTTTACTGAACTTTTACTAAATGATGAGACGAGCAATTCGGTCGCCTGATGGTAAGCATAACTGTTCAATGTCACCCAGAATTGCATTGTCTTGCGCTCGTCACTCTGAGATATTAGATGTCATATCTCTGTATGCTCAGTAATTACTCTGGAAACATTGCCTTTCATTTCGGAACACAGTAATGTTTTAACACTACTGCTTGGCGGTTGAATAACTGGCAAAGATGTTGTACTTCCCCAGGGGACTCTCATGAGCATGACATCATCTCATGACATGAGCATCAATTTGCTATCAGCTCCGTGTGAATATTTTGGCAGCAGGGTGTTGCCAGCTGCTTTGTTTACAAACAACAATTTATCCAGATATCCACCGTAATTAACACGGGCTGACCTCTATCAATAACAGATTAGCATGTGAAAGCTAATGGTCTAATGGCGGTGAGTTCCTGTAATTGGGCTATAAATTGTGTAGTGTGAGAGGGTGTGCCGGGTGGAATTAAAAAATGTAGCTATTGGTGTTTTTAATTGATAGGGCGCGAGGGTACTGTTTCTGTATTCGACTAGCAGATCGCTACAATGGGGCCGAAATCGTGTCTATCTCACTATGAACGTGAAGCATTTGGACTTGATCGCTTACATCTAATGTAGTGATTGCAAAAGTGACAAAGCGATCTAACTCGCCCTCTGGCATGCGTTGTAAGCCTTTGGGTATTTATCGTGGGTCGTTACGCCTCGCTGAGCTTGCTAACCTTAAGTTCTATATGCGAAAAAGCGAGGGTTTATTTATTAATTTGTTATCTCGAGTGAGCCCTCTTGAATCGCGGACCTTCTTGAATAGGCAGTGTAAGCCGCAAAATGGCGCAGCCAATGCAATGCTCTACAAATGAGTCCTCCTATTATGAATGTTCCTGATTGTGATATAACTATTGCAATCAGGAACATCTAGGAATCAGGTCATAGGAACTACATTATCATCATCAGCCAGATGATGAGCTAAACAAATGCGTTCTCCTTAGAGCGACACTGAGCGACAATCTGCCATTATCAACCACCGATTACCCGTGACTTTAACAATGTCGTCAGTCCACGTAGAGGGTGGCCTACCTACGCTACGTCTTTGTTCGAGAACTTTTCCACTCTATCGATTATCGGTTCTTCAATCGATGTAGCCTACCCATTGCCACTTCAAACCCTGAAAGCTATGTCGGTTACTTTGGTTCTTTGGGAACATCCTCGTTCCCAAATTTGTCGCGCAAAGAAACTCCGAGCATAGCTATCTCCATTGCCCGATTGCTCTCTCTCCGAGTTTCTCCAAAAGACCACCAGTAAAGAACCACGTCTCCGTTCCATATGGCAACACACACTGCTAGAAGAACCTTGTCTTCAGGCACGTGACTACTTATTTTCCTTATGTTTAGTTATCTTTCACATTTGCCACCTCGTTGACACTGTTATGGTTTCCTATATTATTTTATTGATGTTATTTATTAGTATATTTTAGTCACCTATCATTAGTTATTTATGTATTAGTATGTATTACTATTAGTTTGTAATATGTTTATATGAGTATTTAGTGTAGTTTAGAGTATATTTGTGTCACATAATTTCCATTATTGCACACCCCGTCATGTACTACTTCTACAATCCTTTCCATCCTGAGGTTGCCTGGAAGAGATCGCTTTCAGCGATAAGGCCGCCATTTGTTACACTAGCTAAAATGTTTTGTTTTCTGTCCTACTATGTACGATCTGGTGTGAACAATAAAGAGTTTATCTATCTATCTATCTATAATCTTCCTATATTCTAAGTTATAAGATTTATTTTATTCATCCTCCGCTAAATCTAGCTCGAACAATACCGCAAACGATCAGCAAACGCTATAACATAGGATAATGCCATCGAACACAATATAAAATACTCTGTTCGGCTTTATGTTGACATAAACCCTATTTATGAAGTTACCTCACTTTGTTCAGGAGGATTATATTTATAACTAACTTGGATTTGCGATTCTTGAATAGAACTAGGGATAGCTTACCTATGCGTGCTTTTAATTAAGTTTTCTTGTCTTGGGAGTATTTATAACTCACAGACCTACGGATTTGGTACGCAAAGACCGTCGTCTAACATATATACACATCAAAAATATCACCAGATGTTTTTTTTTTACAATTTTACTGTAGTGCTAGACAGAATTGTATTGAGATGGTTGTTCTAAAAAGGTAAAGAAAGCGGAGGGGTCAGAGTATCTCTGTGCCTGAAAATATATAATTTTTGATCTGTTATGATTCGCCGGCAAGGTTGGACTACTTGCCAACAAAATGTTTTTTTTTTTGTTACTCAGCGACGAGTCGAGCAACTCGCTCACCTGATGTTAAACGTCACGCTTGCCCATAATAGTTCAGTGCCACCCAGAATTTTGAACTTAAACACTTCAAAACTATGCGCGGCAATGCACTGCGCTCCTCACCCTGAGATGTTAGATGTTAAAACTCTGTATGCCCAGTAATTACGCTGGAAGCATTGCCATTCAATCCGGAACACAGTAATGCTTGCACACTTCTGCTTGGCGGTTCAATAACTGGCAAATGTGTGGTACTTCCCCAGGCGGACTCTGCAAGAGAGCTCTACCACTATGAATATGCGTACTTCCGAATCTTCCAATATCTATATTTACATAGAAACGTATGTAATACAACTGCCGATGTGCAGTCTGTCCTTTACACTCGTAGAGCTTCACTTCGCGCGGTCAATGAACCTCTTTAATGTTTGTGAACAGAGCTCTTGTCGACCATTTTCATATTTCATCTACCGAACAGCGAAACTGAGCCGAAACTAAGAATCTCACAATCAACAACTTTTAATCTGTGTCATTATGCAGTCAACATTCATCTAACTTCCTCCTTTTAAAACTTATCTAGTTTGCTAGTTTCTGCCACTTTCCTTGGCTGAGGTGAATAATAGACGAGGCACGCTAAGGCCGAGTTCCACCATTTTTGCTAAAATTCTAGATAAACGTACACTAAGAAGTTACGGCGGCATAGTGCAAGTAGCGCTTTGATGAAGGTTGCACCACTAGGACACTTGCCTAAGGGATATGTCTAAGCTCTTATTTGTATGGAAAACATTAGATGACTTTTTTTGTAGTGGTAGGTCTCTTCTGCGAAAATTTCTTGTGGTGGCGACCACGAACCGGAAGACGCAGCGTAGGTAGGCCTCCCACTAGGTGGACCGACGACATTGTGAAAGTCGCGGGCAACCGGTGGATGCAAGTGGCCCGTTGTCGGTCGGTGTGGCGCTCTAAGGGGGAGGCCTATGTTCAGCAGTGGACGACTTATGGCTGATGATGATGATGATTAGGGCTCTTCTGCAGAGTCCGCCTGGGGCAGTACCACTCTTTTGCCAGTTATTCAACCGCCAAGCAGTAGTGCGCAAACATTACTGTGTTCTGGATTGAAGGGCGATGTTTCCAACGTAATTACTGGACATGAAGAGATTTAACATCTAATACCTCACGGTAACGAGCGCAGTGCAATGCCGCTCATGGTTTTGAACTATTGAAATTCAAAATTCTGGGTGACTCTGATCTGTTGTGGGCGGGCGTGAAGCTTAACATCAGGTAAGCGACTTGCTAGTCTCGTCACCAATATACATTAAAAAAAAACATTTCTTCAATACAATGTGTCTCATTGTTATTTTTTTTTTGTCACATTTAATTCCCGTAAAAGTCAAACGTAAGTAAGAAGCTAAACGTGTCAAAACAACGTTAGCTTTTTTTAAATTGATTTATGTTTGTTCTATTATAATATGTTTGTTCTATTATAGTACTAGTTAAATTTAAATAGGTAGGTACCAAGTTTTGTGTTTTTTTAGCGGGCGTTTGTTTTTTCCAATTTCGTTAGAGTTTCATTAAAATTTGTGTATTCGTGTTACATGTGTTACGAGTAGGTAGACTGTAATAGTTGACTTGTTAATAAACAAGATATAAATCAAAAAACTAAACATGACTACGTCTTTACGTGAGCTTTACTTTTATCGGATGCAAGCAAGCAAATTCGAGAGCAAAAGCTAACAATATATAATGTATTTTTAAAATGTGCTAATTACCCTTTCATGACTGTGTCCTCTAGAGGACGCCATATTCAATTTAATGTGACGTCACATAGCTTATAACCACAGAAGAGGATTTTTTTTACCTCTTATAACCGGCGGACAATGAAAATCCTTCCAACGCTACCTCATTTGTCAAATTATGATAAGTAGTTTAGAAGTTATGACGGAACAGATGAACATAAATACATAACGGTAAAATCATCACCCTCCGTTTGGCTTCGCGTAGTAGGGTAAAAAAGGAGCTATCAAACTCGGCGACAGTAATAACGCTTTACTAGGCTTCTCCGTGCCGACGATTCCATTAAAAGCACAAAAAACAGACCCAGAGCAGATAATTATTTTAAATTATCATTCAAACATTTTTCCGACCGGGAATCGATCCCGATACGTCCTGCTCATAATGCCGACGCGGTACCAACTAAGCCAGGGTAGTGCTCAGGAATTAGGATTAGGGTTTTTTTTTTTTTTCTCCTATGGTTTGGCTCCACACGTTGTGTATTTAGCCAGTGTCAAGTATTGTAATATTTCAGGTGAAGTCAAATATTTCACAAAAAATAATCTCAGTCACAGTCGAGTAAAGTAAGTCAAGTCCACGTCACGCCCCAGTAAAGAGGTGGATACTTTACTATAGGTTTCTATGGAGTTTTGGAAACAGCACAAAGAGTCACGTTTCACAATATTATACTATTCACTTACACTCGTGCACGTTCTCGAACACTTAATGGATAAAAATCCACCATTTTTAAACATTAACACTCGAAATAACACAAGTTTTGGAAAATAATAAAATGATGCGATATGACATCTTCACGTTCACGCCAAAACTCCGAGGATTAGGGTTTTATGATGCGGCCACATACACGCCAAGTGGCAAAGGAACTACGCAGAGACGTAGTATGCCCACGTTACTTGTCCTTACGCTCGTGATGCTCCTCGCCATGCCCGTTGCTCCCGAGTTTATCGGTTTTTTTGAGCGCTCGTCGAAGCATCGGCGTGATAGATAGAGATAGAGCGATGACAATTCCAAAGACGTAAAAAGTAGAAGAGATGAAGATGAGATGAAAGGTAGCGCGAAGAGAGCCGCGAGTAGAGCAGCGAAAAAATGTGTCATGTGTTTTTTACTATTAGTAGGAATCGATTGAATTAGATATTTTATAACATCGGTATACTCTGCTAAATAACTAGGCCGTTGGTCGAGTACCTACCTAAGCATTCTTCTTGGTATAATAACTTTATAAACTGCTAAAAACAAAACAGCTCAAGGTACTCAACTTCATTAAAATGCCTCAGGGTATATTCAAGTAAGTAGTTAGTCAAGTCAAGTCAAAGGTATAATTTACCGAATTATTCCAAGCAACCGCCCAATTAAATGCTCCTCACGCAACTCCCAGACTTTCAAAGATATTTGTTACCAGCCTTAACGGTTGAATAAATAATTTAAACTTGGCTCGAAGCCCCAGATTTACTTAAACAAAGGTGGTCCAGTTAATAGGGCAATACGTTTTGGTCATTTCTGCGATCCGCTACAAGTTGTGGTCGCAATGAAAGCGGAGTAACTTAAGGGTCTAAGTCGCAATCATGATTAAGGGCTCGCTCCCCTAAGTCCACTATCAATCGCACTTTTTTAATATAAAAATTACTAAGTAATATCGAATTAAAAAAAATAAGCAGTAAAAAATAAGAATACCAATGTTGATACTATTTTATGTTACATTTTCTATTTTGAGGGAACAACATAATTATATATCTAGTTTGTTTTCCTACCCTAGGTAAAAAAATAAAAAAATATAATACTTTAGCAATTTTATTGTAAAGATAACATACTGTTTTGTTTTTTTTAATTCCACTCAGTAATTGTTATATTAAGAGTTGAAAAAGTGCGAATGAGATGTGGCTCTTATAAGTCGAACCAATAGTATTGTTGTTGTTCTCTTTATTCTGCTGATCATGATTATGATAAATAGTATAACAAAAGTATATGGTATACTTTTGTTTACTTATTTTATTTTTTACAAATTTTGTTTAAGCTTTAGATAAAATAATAATGAGGCACGTACCTTGAATTATAATTTAATAAAGCTTCTAGTACTACACGATTGAGCTCGCAGTCCATAAAGGTCTCTTTCAATTTATTTAGCACGCTAATTTAATCCCAAAAAGTTTTGTGATTACATTTCTACGGTCAAAGTCTTCTATTTGTATATCTTTAACATTATTTAGGGATGGGATAAAGGATTATTTTTGTTAGTTTTTCTATCGATCGAATTCAGTATTCAGTATTTTATTGCACCAAGTAACTAGTATAATATTCTATAATTTTTATGCTACTACTATGTTACCATGGACCCTGTATGTAAGGGTCTTGTTGAATTGTTTCTGCCTTTCCGTATTAATGACTCATGATGTTAATTTTGATATGATACTCATTTCGTAATTCTGGGCTCATTAAAAAAATACATACATTAAATATTCGTTAAAATTACCGATATTGCTAAAACTAGAAAAAAACCGCCATAAATAAACAGATTTATGAGCATAATTTAGAAGTGCTAAACGAAAACAGACGCAGTTTTGTAAATATTTGAGCCATTCTCACTGAATTAAAGTAATAACAATTCTAGTTTAATTATAAAATGTTTAATTGTAATATTATTATTATTGTTTATTATTAAATGCCTACTTATACTTACTTATTCTACAGTTTGCCACGACACGGCGTTAATTGAAAAAAGCGGCGTTCCAATTCCCTGCGGGGATTCATTCGGATTTTTTCTCCACACGGATCCCTTGGTGGATTAATTTGGATGTCATGGAAGTTGGCGCGATCTTCTAGCGTATCGCTTCCGCTTTGTTACTCGCCCGTACTATGGTCGCACTTTCCGAAGGCTGACCACAGCACTTAGCGAATTAAGCATGTCACAAGTTAATGGTTAATGCAGACAAGGGTAAGCGGGCATTAGGGCAAATTAGCTGTGTCTGTTCTGACCAAGACAGGGGCAGCTTGGAAGTATCCAAAATAATTGCTGGATTACCCCGGGAACGCGAAGGTGCGTAAATAATCGGTATTGATAGACAGCCAAAATTACCAAATTCTTGAAGATATAAACATAAAGTTATTAACCAAGTGAGCGAAGCAAACGAAAGATCTCAGTTTTAAATGGCAAAATTTGCTTTCAACTATTCGTATGTTGGTACTCGTGTACAGATCGTATTGTTCAACCAATCTTGACGAAACTTGACGTTTCACGAGTTCGCTGGATTCCTATTTATATCCGAAGTGACATAGGCTACATTATTCTGTGTTTTTTTTTTTTGTTTTTCTTATAATAATAATAATGTGTAGCGCATAGTTTTTTTTTGTCGTGCGATATTTTTGAGAACTTACGTACTTACTCGAAACTAACAAAATCATAGGCGCACTTAAGAATCTACCTATATGCAAACGGATAAACAGATTACTCGCTAGCCTCGTTTGATGGGCTTACTTTAATGGGTTTGCCTGTTTGCCGAACAACTTTCGCACGAATCACTTAATCTGCCACTTTTCGGATTTATTTTTGTGTGATTTATGAATGTGTGACGCCGGCGGGGCTAGACGAAAGCATTTTGGATTTTCCGAGTATCTTATATGTGGGGGGAATCTGGGGTTATTGACCGTGACACGAGGCTTTGAGGGAGAGCGTAAAGATTACATCATGAAAGAATTGAAGGTACACTTCTGCTTGTTATTGGCGAGGTGTATATTGGCTCACTGTAACTCGTTTATCTATTGTATTTAAGTAATAGATATTTGTAGTTAAATTAAAATCGCTACTTACCCTGGCTCGTAGTTAACTTCATTCTATTTATGTTAGAAGTAATGCACAGTAAGATTTGTCTGTAATCTATGTTATGTTTGTATGTATATATATACTCACCAATACGCAGGAATAGTAAATACTACGGTAATACGCATAAAAACACTAACATTCACACTCTTATAACACACTCAGACACACACCAACATTATTATTACCTACATCACAAGTACTACACTACACACTACACATATAAGTAAGTCCTGTTTGAACTTGAGATTCTTGTTTAGTATCCTAATTGTTTATCCTCTATATATAATATTTTGTTTTGTTTTATATGCCCTAGTAAGTTTATGTACATTTCGACCTGGTGCAGGCGGCGCATTGGTAAAGGTTTCACCACTGGGCGGCCTGCATGGGGGAAATGTCATAAGCTCTTTAATCATTTAGATATAACTAAGTCTACTAATATCACTTTTCTATTTTGTGAGTGGAAGGCACTGGATCCCACGACACAGGACTCATCCTAGTGTGGGGCACAGGGTTCGTCTAACAACAAATCAATGTATTGTGCATCTAAATAAATAAATAAATAAATAAATAAAATAAATAATGTACTTAGAGATATAATAATAAGCTAATTAATACAATTATGTACTAGCTGTTGTTTTTTTAAGTAAGTTTACCCACCTATGTACTATGTATGTTAGCGCGGGAATGAAAGTAACTAACTACCAGGACAAACCTACTGTAGTTTATAAAATTACCGAGCTATAAAATTTAATTATGTTGTACACTGAGAAGAAAATTAAAAAAAATATACGGGGTTATACGGAAAGGGTATGCTAAGCTGAAAGGGGACCATAGTACCCATAATTGTGAACAACTTTTACTATGGGACCAACCATGAAATCGAGACAAAATAATCAACTGTTCCATAGAAAAATGTCAATGACACTCGACAAAATGTATGGAACAGCTGTTGATATTGTAGGATCTTGTAGGGTAGATAGTTGTAAGCTTAAAATGGTTAGTGTAGAAGAAAATAGCATATAACAAAACATAGCATAACACAAGCTATTTAAAACACTGTGCAAAATAGCAGCGAATTTAATTACAATTTAATACCAATTCGCAGATGTCTGTGTAAATCCCATAATGCAGCTGCGATGCGCTCAACCCGGGCTTAACTCGTCACGAGCTGACAGACTAGAAATTAAGGTACTTACTGAGCATCGTGCTGATCAGCTAGATGGAATATTATTCCGAGACTAGCTTTGGAACAGACGTAAGGAGCTTCTATTTAAGTACTGGCAGTTGTTGACGAAACTAATGATTTCTAGAAATAAATAGTTTTTTTTTGCTTATTTTCACAATATTTTTTTATTACATTACACTAATATTATAAATGTGATGCGAAAGCCTGTGTGTGGTTTTTTTTGTGAGTATGTTTGTGTTTCTCCGCTCCGTGACTGCTAAACGGATTTGGATGTGGCATAGAGGTAGAGGTTGTAAGCGCGGGGGATAGCAGCTGAAATCACGGGTGCCATTTGTCTATATCTAGGTATATCAATGATATAAAAAAGAGGTATACTTAAAGTAAACGTAATTTTAGTTGTTTGTTTGTAAGAGGTAAACTTTGGAACTGCTGAACTGAACCCTTTACTAGTAAAAAGCTTCCACTATTCCCGAGTGACAAAGCCTTGTTCATAGCGCGAGTGACGCGGGCTAAAGCTAGTATCGACTAGTCTTAAAGTATTTTTAAGATTACTTATGTTAAAAATTCTGCTACTAATTATCTAAGCATATCCTTGTCATTCTCGACCGTAAGCCCGAAGAGACAACACGTCAAGATGATCCCTCGTGTAGAAGTTTAAAGGTTCGAGCACATTAGACCGGCCCACAGTAAGTCGGGTCGCATCGCAAAAATCCGCTTAGATCGCTTTCATACATTTTATATGAACGATCGCACATGGCGTGGCGTTTCGGCGAGTGCCATGCGGCCCGTCAGCTCTGTGCGTAGGCAAGCGGAATTGAGCGCATGAGCCTACTTGTTTTTTTCTATTTCGTCGTCTTCTCTTTCGTCGTCTTCGTGCTTTTTGTTTGACTTCATCTTTAAATAATAGGCAAATAAAAAAGCTCTTCGTCAGATTTATCCATGACGTGCAGTCACAACGTCCGGCAGTATACTATACTCAAAATTTGTAAATGCACTGCGACCCAGCCCGTCACTAATGTGCTAAGCAAGCATTTCCGATGCGGTGCGGTACGCTCCGCCCCGGTGCGGCCCGGCCTAATGGGATCGAACCTTTTCACGTGGCGACACAGTACTCTAGGGATACAAGTTAATTATTTTTGTACTAGACGCGATATAGCAGCGGGTACTAGAGATTTTTTAAAGATTCAGTATGTCCTTGAATACGTACAACTATGTACGTGTATGTATAACAAGAAGAAACAAAAACTCATTTCAAGTTCTCTTTGGCCAAAGTTAGATGAAAATTAGGCGCCGAGTTACCATCTTAATATCAATGAGGTAAGTATGATCACTGAGAATTTTGTTAACAAGAATACGTGTGCACCCCACGGGTAGCGGGTTCGAAGTCGGACGAACCCGTACCAATGAGTTTTTTTGGAACTTACATACGGGTATACCACTGGCTTTTCGGCGAAGGAAGCAGCGTGACGAAATCTGCATATTATTGTTTCCGGAGAAGAAATTCGAATAATAAAAAACAAAAAAATATTACCTTATCTTATAATTACCTTATTACCTTTATTAGTCTCGAGATAATCCAACTGTTCTTTTTATGTATTAGACTAAGTAGTTATAGTTTGTATAATTAATAAAGGCACTTGCCCGATAAAAAAAAAAGAAATTCGATGGCGTATGCGAATCTGCTGTCTGTCAGCGTGGTAAATACGGCTTAATCACCCTTGAGGGTAGGCCGATATCCCAGCAGTGGGATGTTTAAAGGCGTATGCAGAAGAATACTTGTCTTATGCAAATTTTACAACCGTGAAACTGTTCAAACGAAACTGAAATAAATCAAAAATAAAGCAACTGAATTGAATTGTTTACGGAACCAATTCCAGTTCAGATGCGAACTCGTTACAACTCTCTGTTGTAATATAAGTTATAAGCGAGTTAGACTTTTATCGACGAATATTGCAATTTTTGAAATTTATTGAGACTCAAATTGAATAGTATTTTTTGGGGAAAGTCAAATTGTAAAGTAAAAAAGCTTAATTCTAGCACATGACAGGTCAGTGAAATTGTTAAAATTGTAGTGTTGAAAACTCGAATTGTAGTGTAGAATTGTTGCAATCGTCGTGTCAAAGATGAGATAGGTAGATTGGCTTTTTTTATTCTGTTGAGCGCGAGTGGCGTTTGTTTTCCTATTTGTCGATACAATATTTATGGCCTGAAGGCCTGTCTCCTACACTAGTCTCGCTTACTCATTTTCACATTATTGAAGAAATAAGATTCGAATGTAACGCTGTCTATCTGTCTCTCTGTCTTCTGTCTTGGTATTTCTCGCGTTATCACGGCTAAAAGACTGAACGGATCAAGCTGAATTTTTGGCTTGTTCCGTCTTCGCCCCAACAGATCTCATCCCATGACGTCGTTTTCTTAAGTCAACCCACTTGCTACTATTGACTCGTGACACCTGTTTTTTAGTTTTTCTATGCTCGAGTCATCCCAATTTATATTACCTGCTTTTATTAACTCATCCCGTGCCTACGTTTTCAATAAAACCACAGTTAATTAAGTACAGTTTGCAAAAAGAGCATTTTAGCCGGCCTTGAATATCAAGAAGGTTATACATTCGGTTGGTTCACCTCTGAGAGTGGGAAATATAAAAAAATATGAACTATTTCAATAAGGTCGTACTTACATACATTAAATTCAGTAATGGTATGAAAGAAAACGAAAAATGTCGGGCATGGTCTGATATAAATTAAAACAAAATAAATGGAATGAATATGGAAATAAATAACAAAAATAAATAACGCAACTAGGCATACATAGTTTTAGAATGTAATACAGATCTATAAATGTTACTTATATAATAATATTCTTAATATGATTGCATTCTGTTTTGTATGTTTATATATATTTATATATAAACATACAAAAATAAAATAAAAATCAACTCTTAAATACATTATTCAACATAGAAAGAAAGAAAAATCAACTACTAAAATAGACATAGCTTATGGATTGGAGACGGATATGGGCTACTGTTTTTTTTTATAGGTCCACGCGAACGAAGTCTCTGGTAACAACTAGTATATTATAAATGTTTTAAAGAAGTGTTTTCTCTATTTCTATTACATTGACGGAGATCGAAAAAATAAATAAGTATTTTTTTTCTTAAAGAAAAAAATTAAAGATCTCAAAATGATAATGTCTTTAGTAGATTCTGGTTTTATAATAGAGAGATACAACGTTTTATTATTATAGTTTTTGTAAATTCACTCTTTATCAAAAAAAATAACATACAAATGTGCGACTAAGATAGCTTTGGCACGACACCTTCATAAATAACAAAATATTACAACTGGTAGCTTATAAAATTAACTGAATCACAAGTTCTTCATGATCATTATCACCAGCCAGAAGACGACCAATGCAGAACAAAAGGGTGAGGTACCATAACCTCCAAGCTTGTGACGCGGCGGGGATCTCAGAATGCTCACCGTTTCCTAAGAGGACACTGCTGCCCGTCCAACGGTGGTTCTGTTCGCAGTTTTTAGACATATCCGGAAAAGAAAAATCCTTGTAGGTTTTTTTATTGGTGACTAAACCTTATATTAATGATCTAGGCACACAATTGAAAAAGTTAAGATTTTACTAAAGAATTTACTGGCAAATTAAGCTAATGTACCCCACATTATAATACGTCGAAAATTTATAAACATAACAAATGAATGTTTGTGTTACCTTGAATATACAAAATACTCGACACACGGAACATAAAATACGACAAATAAGTATTCAAATGTTTAGACAAAGACTTTAACAAGGCACAGTATGGTAACAAGGTATACGCGGTAGAAGCGAATTGCGTTCATTCAATCCGGTTTACGTATAATCGGATAATCCGATTTAGAGTATACGTGAGCATATCAGTAGGATATGTAAACATACTTACATTAGTATCTTCTAGTTGTTTTTAGTCTGTTTCTCGTAACTACGTCAAGTTTTATGCGATACCAACCAAATATTTCATATTTTTAAAAAAAAATCTCTTTCCTCCTAAGAGGATTTTGGCGTCGCACGTCTTATGCATTTGCCAGTGTCAAGTATAGTTATATATATTCAAGTTTTGTTAAATATTATCATACAAGTTATAGTCACAGTCAAAAGCGAGCAAATCAAGTCACGGTCAAGTCCAAGTCATGCCCCAGTAAAGTGGTGAAAACTTTACTAGAGCCTTCTATGGAGTTTTGGAAACAACACGAAAATTCACGTTTCACGACATTATACCATTCACCAACACGCGTGCATGTTCACGAACACTTAACGGGTAAAAATTCACCATTTTTACACATTAACACTCGAAATAACACAAGTTTTGGAAAATAATAAAATGACGCGACATGATTTCTTCACGTTCCCGCCAAAAACCCAAATATTTCTTTATAAAGGCTTAAATAAAATTTGACCTTGACTCGTAATTCTGAAAATCAAAAAACCAAATCACGCTTAAGAAGTTTTTTCACTCCAAATTATACCTTCTTACCTTCTTCAAAAGTTTATAATGCCAAATCGCGTCTTCCCTGATGTTCGTTACCACGTTCTCTTTTTCAATTTCTTTGAAATAAAAAGGAAATTAAAAAAAAACTTTTAATATCTTTAGATTAATTTTTTAATATTAATTTTTTTTTCTAAATTCATAAATAAATTTAATAGATTAATCTTTTAATATTTAAAAAAATAATATTACACCACAATTGCTTAAAATTGGCAAAAGTCGTGTCATATTATTTTTTATTTTGGCGAAAGAGAAGGAAAAACCCGTTTTTTCTCTTCTTCTTCTTCTTCTTATAGCTCCCCTAGGATTCCCTATGACTGGGATGCCATGGAACATACAAAGGCATGGAAAATACTACCGAGTCGTAGAACCGAGACTGAAAATCGTCATTACGCGGGTCGGCCAGGATCCGAACCTGGGACTTCCTACTTATAAGAAAGTCACCCTGCGAACTAAGCTAGGATGGTCGTTATTACTCCGACAGTTTATTATACTGAATTTGGATACTTCTGAAATTTGGAATCAACGTGAATTAGTAATAAATAAATAAATCTGGGACATGTTTGCACACACGGTCATCTGACCCCAAAGTAAAGCTTGTAATATGGCTGCCAGAGACTGATAGATACGTACATATATATTTTTAAATACATACATAAATAGATATTAACACCCAGAGATAGAACAAACACAAATGTTCATCACATGAATGTTTGTCCTAGATGGGAATCGAGCCCACGCCCCCAAACACAGAAGGTAGGTTCACTACCAACTGAGCCACCGGGGCAGTCAATATATAATAATAATGATAATGTAATATTATGATTGAATGTATATGGTAGATTTGTGTATAAGTGATTGTAGTATTAGGGCTCTTTTGCGCAGAGCACGCCTTTTCCAGTTATTCAACGGCCAAGCAGTAGTGTGCAAACATTATTGAGTTCCGGATTAAATGGCAATGTTTCCGGCATAAAGACCTGCACTGAGAATAAAGAGATTTAACACGAGCGACGACAATGCCACGCGGTGTTTTGAGCTGATATAGCTCAAAGTTCTAGGTGACATTAAACTGTTACCATCAGGCGAGCGGCGTGCTCGTCTCGTCACTGAAATACATGAAACCGGATGCAGCATATAAAAGTATAACAAAAAATAATCCTTATCTCCACTTTTTCCGAATTTTCATTTTTGTTTAAAGGCTTGAACTAAATTAAATAAATACCTTAAAAACCGTTGTACAAACTTTCACGCAGTTTTTTTTTCTTTCATAAAAGCATTCTGGTGACAAGTGGGGTTAATTCTAATTAAAAACACATGCGAAAGTAACAAACTAGTCAAACCGCATGTGTCATCTTTGGCCACATAGTCGCCTGAGATTGTGTTCAAACGAATCCAAAAAAACGTAAAAAAACCAACGTTAAAAAAAAACACGCCACATGGTTGTCACAGTCGGACCGCGTACCGAAGTTTCGGTCTAACTCCGTTATACCCTCAAGGGTAATCACAATCGGTAAACTAGTTAAAACCCTTCCTGGACAACATAGTTTACAGGGCAATTTTCTTGTTTAAACATTCCTGTTTTCCATTCTTCAGATGCAATTGTAATTTGTAAGAGTAACATTAAAAAAAAAACTGTATTGTTTTTGTGTACCTACCCTTTTTTGACAACAACAAAGAAGGTTATTGTTTTCAAACATAACATAACGGTGTCGATTCTGTTGTACTATTATTTAAACTAAACTAATATGACAGAACCAAAATCAAGAAAAAAATATTCTCTCACTTTCCGATGTAAAAAGTATTTTTTATCCTCCCTGATGAGCACTAGAATAATCCTTGTCAAATAGTTACAAAAAAAAGAGTTACTTTTCATGTGTATCGTAGCGTTCATCGCCGTAGCTCGACTACGTGCATAGCCGTAGCTCGACTACATGCATAGCCGTAGCTCGACTACGTGCATAGCCGTAGCTCGACTACGTGCATAGCCGTAGCTCGACTATGTGTTTGTAGCACATGGTTAGTCTTCTGATGGGTGACCGCAACTGAGGCTTACAACTAAACGCTACAGCGGGTCGGACTGAGTTCGTGGTTGTTTTTTGTCGTATAAAAATAACCACTAAGCTATTTTTGAGGCCTTCAGGTAGCCTGAATACTAAACCTACTCAACCCATATTTTTTTTAAATCTTAGGCTTGTCAACACTACGGTGAAGGTATCTTCTGAGTCTGCGTGCTTCCACATCGTCGCTTACCAATAAGCGAGTTGTTGGTCAAACGCGGACATACACGCGTTAAAAAAAAAGATTTATGTGAAAAATCTCTCCTCACAACCCCATACAAGAAGCGAGTAGTCTTATTGCTTCCTTAAATCCATTTTCACGGGTCACAAGAGATCGGCGTCTTCCTTTGAACGGAAAACAATTTCATACCGTAAATTTCACTTTAAAACTATGTTTCAAACTTCTAATATCGAAATGCACTTTATCTATGAGAGCCTTTTGAGCCTGAGGCGAGAGGGCGCCATCAAAGATGTCTCGCGTTGATGCTTTGCACTCAGATACCTCGACCACTAAATTTTAAAAGAGCAATTGGACGCCGTAAATTTAGCGCCTTATGATACAATTTTGCTTAACGTTGTATATTCTTAAGCCTCTTCTTACGATGGATTGCTTCCGAAGGGAAGCTTTGGCCGTGAACATCTTAATGCCAATAAATTTAAAACCTTTATCTAGAACGGTGAGTGACTTGACGTTCGGATTGAAGATAGACATGCTATGGCTTGGTTGGATACAATACATATTATTAGTTGTAATCTCATCTAGTTCTGAGATAATTATAGCCAAAGAGATCAACACCAAATGCGCTAACTTATTCGATCGCGTTTATGTTAACTATGATTTGTATGAAGTAAGAGCGATCTAGATGTCGCTAGACGGCGCTACTCTTACAATACAATACAATACAATATAACTTTATTAAACACCGAAAATACAATTAAAATTAAAATTAAACAATAATTATATATACGGCAGTATAATGGGCGGCCTTATTATTACTTTTAATTTTTAATCTCTAATGACTGTGTATGTTTAATTCTATTTTTGATTTGATTAGCTAATGTAATTGGTTTCACCGTGTTAGTCATATAAATAAAAAAATATTTTTTTAAATATACTTTAAGGGATTTTGATAAAAAACAAAAACCGATTTTTCGATGATAAACGAAGGAGAATCCGAAAAACACCATCGAATAATTCACTCAAAAAAGTTTTTTTTTAGCCGATCATATAGAAATCATAACTACGAAACAAGCGTCTTCTCCGTGAACGGTGAACGTTCAGCGATCTTGAAGTCTCCTGCCAAGCGTGAGGATTTTGGCATCCACGCCCTCAATAGCGTAGTTGCGATCCCCACGCTGGCTTCGTCCAGCAGTGGACGTTTACAAGCTGATAAGAAACCTAACGGTTAGATAGATATCCATTCGGTTAGTAAAGTATTTAGTATTAAAAATAAGCCGATTGTCCTCTACAGTTCAGTACATTTCAGTTGAATTCGCTCTGTTAAGTTTGCACACGTCTGTGTTAATTGCACGTTTGAGACAATGAATACGATCATTAGCGTGTGTTTTGGATGCCTGTTACGTGTCTCGAATAAGAGCTTTTTACATTTAAAATTATGGTTGAAGTGTCATTGATAATTGCCGACGGTGTCATAAAACGTCGAGTCATCTCTCTCGTGCAAATTGTACGTTTAACGACTGCCTTATTAAGATTAAGGTCTTGTCTTTGTTTAATTTCGAATTAACGCAGCCGGCTGTAGAAATGACGTTTTAATGATATTTTATTGTTTACAAAATAGTAGAGGGGCTTAATTACAAACTATGGCATTATATTCTGCGTGTATGGGCTTGAGCTTTCCGTAACGTTTTTTATATGTGGTTATTGTTTTTTTCCACTTGTTTTAATTAATTTAATATGAGATGATTGACGTTTTTGACGTGTTTGACGTGACCAGAACCAGCAGAGGTCGGGCAGCAGCATCCTCTTAATAAACGGTAAGCGTTCTGCGATCCCGAAGCCGTCTGCCAAGCGGCAGTAATATTTATTCAGCGGTGGAAAATCTGGTTTATGGTAACGATGATGACCTTTTTCCGTCAGCCAGCCCGTCAGTTTTGTCAGTTGGCTAGTCTTAGTCTGGTTAGGCTTAGTTGGCTGTTTAGTCTTAATTTGATATCTGTAAAATGTTTTCCGATGAGTTCTGCACTAACGTTCGTAACAATTCGAAAACTAAAACATGGGAAGAATTGGAGGGGCGATGGTGGCGTCAGTGCGGCGACGACCGGCGACCCATTCCACCGCTGGACGTTGCGAAGGAATCACTTTTACCCATATCGTTTGATGGTTGATACTCTTCATTGCGTAGGTACCCAATCCTATCCAGCAGCTCCAGTGACCAGCACATACCTGAAAAAATGCAAAAATCGAATAAAACTCAAATCCAACTAGCTATTAACATATTTCTACACACTTGAGACACGTATTTAAAAACTCCTAGTCACTAAGGTACGCCGAGAGTGAGAAAATTCAATAAAATGCACTAGACTATGAAACGAGATCGCGTCAGGTCTTCAAAAGGCAGAAAATTAACCTAAATAAGTGGAAGTGGTCTCAAGCATCGGATACCAATTATTTATATGCATGCTGCGTCTTACCCATGAAATCCATACTAGTTATTAAAACTCTGTTTTAGACTTTCGTTGTGGCTTACTACATTACTATTAGTACTCACGGGATATTTACCACGATTATTATACACGATTATCGGGAACTCAACAAAAATAATAATCGTGGTAAATATCTCGTGAGCACTAATAGTAATATAGTTATTAAAAGTTTTTGAAATGAGACTCCTATAATAAATAGATTATCAACCTATGTTTTAATAACCAATCTGTAGCGTCTCTCCGAGCTGTATCGTGAATATTATGTACAATGGGAACAAGGGATCAACGCTGTAAAACAATATTTTTATTAATTGAAATGAAAAGTATTATTAACCTGAAACTGTTATTATAATTTAGCTGTTAGTATGAAAATGAGGGGCACAATTAATTCTTTTATTGACGCCTGATTTAGTCAAGTTCTTTTATTTTGTTTATGTATGTAACGAACGTAACAATGCTATTATAGTCACTAAGCATTTTATAAATACGAAATTGTATTTGATGGTGTATTCGTTTGTTTCTTCGTCTTTCACGCAGCAACAGAGCAACGGCTCAGAGTGGTTTTTAAATGGGTATAAAAAAAGTTAGCTACTTTTAATCACGGGAAAAACTTCAAATCTATTAGGTTTGTCTAAGCGGGTAAAACCATGGGGTTTAGCTTGTAAAGAATTGGATGGTGTGTTGGATACATTAGGTCCATGGTAGCTCATCAAGTTTTTTTAATTTATCGTTGAAGGAAATCAGTTTGATTTAATTTAATTTTAAGATCTTTTAATTTGACGTAAAATACTAAAGAAATATTTTTTGTTTGTTTTTTAACTCGTTAAAGTTTAAAACAATAAATCTTATATCATAAATAAATACAACTTAATACTTTTAAAAAATTCAAATTAAACGATTTTATATCTGCGTTGTTGTTAAAAAACTTGTTTGTTGAAGCTGTGGTCAAACGCCGCGGCGTAAAGCAAAACAAGCTTTAAATTTCAAAATAGAGATAAAATTACTGCATATTTATATGTAAATGGCATTCTGTCAGTGAAAAATTATCAGCTAACTTTCAAGAAAATGTTGCATTTTTGCGGAAAACCGAGAACATTTTCCTGCTTTTCATAGAGACCGCCTTGCTTAGTGTGAATGGTGCTTTACACTTACGAGGTTCATTTTAATGGTATGTAAATGTAACACGTCACGACGTTTTATGTTAATGTAAGTAAAGGGAAACTAGCTGCGGCAAAAGCAGTGTTTTTCAACTGTACCTACGTTTTCCAGCACGTATTTAAAATAACGAAGCGACATTCTGAAATTCAAATGTTAGTACCGAGATAGATTATTATATATATCTATCTTAATATGTACTGTTTCAGAATTATATTTTATACTTGCTGTTTATAAAGCTGGCACGGAATTGACTTCTCATATATAACAGGATTATTTTACATAACCAAAAACATCTCGCAGGCAGCTTTCTTATACAAAGGGATTTGGTATGATTCTTGTTCTTCTCGAAAAATAATCATACCCAAACAGTTTAGTTCATCATCATCATCACCATCATCAGCCATAAGTCGTCCACTGCTGAACATAGGCCTCCCCCTTAGAGCGCCACACCGACCGACAACGGGCCACTTGCATCCACCGTTTGCCCGCGACTTTCGCAATGTCGTCGGTCCACCTAGTGGGAGGCCTACCTACGCTGCGTCTTCCGGTTACAGTTTAGTTGATAAATTTAAAATATTTCGTTTTTTTTTAAATCCCAAAACAAGAAAAAAACATTTTGAACTAGGGCTCTAAATTAAAATAACATTACGCGTATAAAATGTGACTCACGTTAAACTGAGTCGGATATTTCGACTATGGTTTCGATTCAATTATTTTCCACTTTTATTAATATAATATGTGTCAAAATCACGTCCTATTCCATGGTAAAAGCTTAACCCACTACGCGGTTTCTAATGACAATTAAAGAACACACCAAAACAAAATAGTTTTCTGCATAAAAATTATTTTATGCATTAGATTTTTTGAAAAGTTATAGAAAAAATGTTAAGTTTGATGTAGGAAAGCAGCTTGTGAGAGGGTTTTCGGTAAGCCTTTGACACTCGTAGAATTACTATAAGGGGACGTCTTTGTATCCACGAAAGGCACCAAACCAAAATACATTTAGGTGCCGTATGTGATATAGTTTTTAAATGCTTTCTACAAAGGTAGTCGTTATTACATTTGGCCGAACGTAGTTTCGTCGAAAGATCTCAACCTTGAACAACTTTAATAATAATAATAATAAAGCCTTTATTCCCAGTTTAAATTTTTCTTACATTTTTACTTTACATATTTACTTGAATTTACTAATAATACTATATTTTTTTTTCTTTTAAATGTTCTCTTTGGGCACCCAAATTTGGGTAAAGGCCTCCTCCATACAGTTCCATGGTCGTCGCTCTTGTGCCAGTCGTGTCCAGGTGATTCCAGCCGCTTCGATGATATCATCCCGCCATCTTCTTCTTGGCCGTCCTTTTGACCTGGCGCCTTCCCTGGGATACCAGTGTAGGATCCGCTCGCTCCAACAACAACTTTACATTTATCAAATTAGAAATTGTTTAGTATTATTGAATGCAAAAATTAATGTATGTGTAAAATCCTGAATATTGAATGCCCGATTAGGGTATGCTGATAGAGACTATTGTTGCACTAACACCTAGCATAACACACAGTGTATCAGTTGGTCAATAAATATTTCTGAATCTGAATCTTAATCTGAGCTTTTCCCGGTGTCCATCTAGTGAAGAATTAAGTCTACAATAATTTCCTCACAGTCGGCCTGAGAAACTCACACTTAATATCATCGAATTTCGAAGCAGTAGTGTGAATATGTTACTATATTCTGGACTGAAAGGCAATGTTTCCAGCGAAATTACTCGAATATCCAATATCTCAGGGTGATGAGCGCAGTGCACTGCCGCGCAGGACTTGGACTGTAAGAGTTTAAAATCTGGATGCCACTGAACTGTAGTGGTAGGGCTCTCTTGCAGAGTCCGCATGGGGAAGTACCATACTTTTGCCAGTTATTCAACCATCAAGCAGTAGTGTAAGCATTACTGTGTTCCGGATTGAAGGGCAATGTTTCCAGCGTAATTACTGGGCATACAGAGATTTAACATCTAACATCTCAGGGTGACGAGCGCAGTGCATTGCCGCGCACAGTTTTAAACTGTTGAAGTTTAAAATTCTGGGTGGCACTGAACTGTTATGGGCAAGCGTGACGCTTAACATCAGGTAAGTGACTCGCTCGACTCGTCAACGAGTAACATAAAAAAATAAATAAAAAAAACTATTATTGACAAGCTTGATGCTTACCGTATTAGCTTTACTTACCATCAGGCAAGTGACACTCGTATCGTCACAAAATATCATAAAAAAGCACGAACATCTTTTTCCGGATGTTCTTGTATCGGAATGGTCCTTATCAGGTAGTTATAATGCATTTGCTGTTTTTTATTTAATTTAAAATGAAATCTATTATAAATTCTGCACTTTACAGTTTCTGAGTTAAATTAAAATTCTAATGCACATAGCTATTATAAAATACTGCAGCCTCACACGCCAACGTTTAGCGCTAACCACTGCGCCATGTGTGTTAACAATAAACAACGCGTCCCTGGCTTTCAATTACTTACAGGCAGGACATTAAATAATTTCAAAGCTAATTTAATCCCCACAATGACTATCCTGAGTAGAGTGTAAGGAGCGGAACAAAAATCCAGGACTAGAGTGCCCATGATGACTAAATTTATGGTACTTTGACAAATTTCTTAGCAAAGTTAAAAAGTCATTTGAATGGGGCACAGATCATACCTATATTCAGCACATAGGGCGACCGAAGCACACCATGCATTGGACTGAGTACATGGTTACGCGAGTAGACCCCTAATCCCCGCATCCCGCCCTTTTCTGCAACTTTGGTGGCTCTCTGTCAGAACAATGATCTCGTAAGGCAGTATCTAGTGTGATCTGTGGAATGGACATAGTCAAAAGTAACAGAGACCTTTTATGAAAGGTCTCCCTTATTTTGAAATTTGTCAACAAATGAATATTCACTTAATGTATTTATCGTATATAATTCAATTATCACAAAATAAATTCGGAAACAAAATAATGTCAAATAAGCTTTGCTTTTCTATATTTAAATTTGTTTTTGCTTTAAATGCTTTATGCTAAAATAAAGTTGGTCTATGCATGATTAGTTGGTCACCCTAACTGGATCTCGTAATTGCACTAATTAACTCTGGGAGTCGTACGTACAAATTGAGATAGCGATGAAAAATTTCAGTGTACATAAGTATAAAGTACCTTCACTGGAAAATTTTAAACGTCAAGTTAAGTTGCACTATATCTCGGGATAGTTGCTGCATCGTCATGCTCTCTCTACGATTGTAATTGTGTATATTATTATCATTATTATTATTATCATTATTTAGGTATATATTGTTGTAGTATTAGTAAGTAGTATATTTTTATTATTTCACTATGTTTAAGTAGTATGTAGTCTTATTATGTAAGTATGTCTATTTGTTCTATTTGTGTGTTACATGTTCCTTTATAAGGGCACACCCCGTCCCTTACCTCTTCCTTATAAATCTTGTCCATGCTAAGGTTGCCTGGAAGAGATTGCTTTAAGCGATAAGGCTGCCAATTGTTACACTAGTTTTAAGTAGGTTTTTGTATTATGCATGTAATTTCTGGTGTGAACAATAAAGAGTTATCTATCAATCTATTTATCTACAAACAGTATTGAATAGAAGTCTGTATAAAACTAAGATGCAGTGAATTTGAGGTGAAGATGCAGTGGTTTTGAGGTGCAGTCAAGGAGTGAAAAAAGAACATAATACATGAGTAAGCAGAGTAGCTAGTGGGGTGATCTTTGGAAATACATTTGAATTCAATTTACAAATTAGATCTTAGTCAAGAAATAATTTATCAAGTGAAGATGTATTCATTGCAAAAAAAAGTTATTGTCGTTGTAATTTACAAACTTTTTTTTTATTTAGTTATAAATATCTGTTTTAAGTAAACCCAGAGGACCAAATGATTCGGGATAATCCTCTGGTGATCTCTCAGACCTCATGGTGGTGGTATGGTTGGTTGCCTCTCAGACCTCATGGTGGTGGTATGGTTGGTTGCCTCTCAGACACAGTAAATGAGATAATCTCGACCAGGGCCAGTACCGCGACGTGTTTATTGCGATGCCTATTTAATTGCAGTGTTGTTACACAGCTGTTCTGGGAATCTATTTTTGGCTTGGGCCCCTATCGTGGTTGTTAGGTTCAGTCACCGACGCTGCGTGACCTTGAACCATATCACGCAGAATTCCGATTCGTGGTCGTGAGGCGTCGGCCGCTGAACCTAACAACCACGATAGGGGCCCAAGCCGAAAATAGATTCCCAGCTGTGTAAGAACACTGCAATTAAAACAAAAGATATACTAAGCAATTAACAATAACACGCAAACCTACACATATAGATCCCTTAAGTCATTTAACACCAGTCTGTTCACAACCGGCTCAGCCCTCGTGATCAGACAGGCTTTACTTCTACTTGATACCGATGCATGCCATTCTAATAGGGGTGTTAACTGATGCATAAATGTTATAATCTACTAAAAAGATCGTTTTGTGTATGTGTTTTGTGTTTGTGTTGTGTTTTGTGTTTTGTGTTTTGTGTATTTATAGACTGCATAAAAATGTAAAACCTGAAGCTACTACTTATATTTTCTTCTTCAGCTATTTAATTCTGGTCTTCGGTCGAGGTCCCCTTTTTATGGAGGACGACCTCCGATTCATATTCACGTTTGTGACGCCAAGCCTTCGTGATTTTGTCCAGCCCCGAGGCTCTCAGTACGAAAAGACTTTTAGTCACGTATTGCCTAATTATATAGTTACTCGCCTGGGCTCCGATGATTGTGGGCTAAAAACTTCAAGTGAGCTCACTAGAAGTGCCTACCTAGGTTTATCTCGGTTAAGTATAACTTACAATCGCGTAATTTTCAGATAATAAACAAGTCACTAAAACAAGAAATAAAGCATTGTAAAAAATATTTTATGCTATTCACTTCTGTAAAGTGTTTCAAAGAGAAATTACTCTCCACATACATACAACCATTTTTTTAGGGTTCTTTACACGAAGGGTTTCAACGGGACTCTATAAGTAAGCCTACGCCGTCTGACCGTCCCTGTCTTTTGAACCGTATAACATTGAACGTATAACCTCTTGAAATTTTCAAATATTATGTGCTAAATATTGTGTAATAGCTTGCTCACACGGTTTCGGTCGCCTAAACTACAGAAAATTAAACACCCCATTTCACCTCTTTAGGGGTTGATTTTTGAAAAATCCTGAGACACGGCTTTCTTTATTTTTTATGTTTAGTACCTGCATAAGCCGAGTTTCATTGGCTTAACATGAAAAAAGATTTTATTAGAAATGGGGATTTTATTACAAATTTAGAGATAGAATTTTGCAAAATTCGTTCTTATCATTCACCTAGATCAGATCACTATCATAAGCGGTTTTGTCCGTGCGTTGATTCCTATTGACTGCGGCGGATTTCTTGACAAATAATAAAAAGTATAAAGTTATCCGGAGGTCCGTCACAGTTTCGTGAACTTTTAGTTTTTTTTATTTTTGTCAAGCGTCAAACTTAAAGTGATTATAACGTAAACAAACTCTTAGTATTACTACAAAAACGAAAAAATGGTCAAGTGTAAGTTGGGCTCGCTCTTAGGCTCGACCTGAATGAAAGAAGCACACAATATTTTTTTGGTAAATTTGGTATGGAACTCCCGTTTCGAAGTCCGACTCGCAGTTGACCAGTTTTTTTATTTATTTTATTTCACTTGTTCTGTATATAGTGCTTTTTAATCGGCTAGGGAGCTTCTACTGTAAGATACTTTAGATACTAACAGAATGAGAGATTATTACTTTTTTAATGAGAGATTATTATTTTTTAAATAACATAAACCATGTAGCGCTTCTACAGTGCGTATATACATTATCTTCACAGGATCTCTCTAGCCGATTAAAAAGCACCGTGTATAAGATAAAAGCATTATTTAAGTTTTAAAAAACAGTCGAATTGGGAACCTCTTCCTATTTTGAACCTCCTTTTTGGTTTTCTTTTCTTTTTTTGTGTTATAAAGCAAGATGTTGACAGCCCTATTGTTACCGAAGTCACCTCGCGTGACAACGCCTCACTGCAGTGCCGTCACTTACCAACCGCGTGCTTAATATCAAATTACTTTACGCCTGTACCGTGTACCTTAGTAAGTACCTTAGTAAGTACCTTAGTAAGTAAGTAAATACTAAGCTAAATGGTGATAAAGGAATAATTCAGGTATTATAATATTGACATAGATACACATATATATATTCCCAATAAAAATTATACTTCTTGAACAAGACAGTAAATATTTAGATATCCTTTTCGCACGATATCTAATTAGGTTATGTATAGAGGCTTTAAGATAATTTTGTTGCGCTGCACTTTGCTGAACAGGGCCCGTACCGTGAAATGCTTATTGCGATGATTGTTAGGTTCAACCGACGACGGTGTGCGACCACGAACCGTATCACCGCGCAATAAGGTGTTTGGTCGCGCAGCTTTGTTAGCTGAACCTAACAGTCATCGCAATAAGCATCTCACGGTACGGGCCCTGAACTGAACTATACATTTATTTATTTTTATTTACTTTGCTGCTGCCGCTGAAGCGCGAACCAAGTTTTAGTAGCATATGTACAGTTACAGCTTTTCATATGGCACATCGGAAAGCCGTATTTAATCTGGCTTTCTGTGAGACCAGAGTGAATAGTTATCTTCTGAGTCTGCATACTTCATCTTCGATCACATCGTCGCTTACCAATATGTGAGTTTGTGGTCGAAGGTGGACCTATAAAAATAAAATCCCGTTTCAGACGTGCTATATGAAAGTCCTGTTACTGTACGTTTACTACGTGCGTACATCCAGTAGCATACAATTCTTAAAACTAAGTCACGCAATTTACCTGCTAAGGTTATTTATATGCATGCAATGGACTTGTATTACGTCAGGAATTCATTACAAACATTGAAATTCTGGACAATAGGTAACGCGCAATGTGTTACGGGCAATATTACGATGTAGGGCCTCTGGCTGGCTAGTAAAACATTGCTATAGGAAGATTTTTCGCACAAAGTATCGAAAAATAGATACGGTAAGTACTTTAACTACTAGGCTTCCAATTGAAGGCCGCTTAAAGCGATCTCTTTCAGGCAATTGCTTAGTCGGTTGACAGCAAAGAAAATCTACACGAGAAGAATAACAATCTCATACAAAAAAGTATTTTTGTATTTTAAAAAGAGTTTTTTAGCAAGCTCTATCAACTAGTTGTGTTATCTTTGCGAAATCACAGAACATAAGAGATAACTATGCGACCGTCCATACAAACATATTCTCCTGTTTTCTCTATGAATAATGACACTAAAAACACGTTCCATAATTTTTTTATCTACCACTGGCATGCTACTACTCCAATTTTTTTAAAAAAGAAAAGCGACACTCAACATTTAAATACAAAAATCAAACAATCAGTTAATCAGTGGCAGCAGTTAGCTATAGTGTCATTATTCTCTGATTTCTCTGAATAATGACACTGCAGAATAATACGATTGTAAACGGGATAATACGTTTGTATGGAATGGATGGTGGCATAGTTTTGTACCTCTTAACATCTTATATCTCAGGTCAATGAGCGAAATGTCACGAATACTCCAGACAGTCTTACATTCTAGTTCATCACGCTAACAGAGACTTGACTCTGAATATAATATTATTACAAGCTCGTTAATAAATTAAAGTAGTTTTCATAAAGTCTTTAGTCTGCAAAATAACACAAGACCTAGCACCATACAAGAAACTGACACGCTACTGCAGTGACGTCACTCTATGATTTATTAAGAGCCAGTGACACCGCCGAGACAGTGTATTTACTATGCAGTACAGTAGCTTGTAGTATTTTTTTATTAAACTTGGTGGCGAGACGAGCAGTTCGCTCACTTTCGCACTTGCCCATATTTCATACCTTTCTATCTATCGCATCGACATGACGCAAAATTTGGTCTATCGCTATAATAATGAAAGAGACATGAGCGTGGCGTCACTCTATTTTATTTTATTTTTACATTTTTAAGGCAAACTTACAGCCTTACTTAATAAGTAACATTATAAATAGAAGAAAACGGCCAATTACAAGTTTCCGCTATCTCTGGGAATAATATCTGTCAATATCAAAATTTGAATGCACCAGTAATTCAATAATTTTCTTGTCAGTTTCGTTCGCGCACCACACTGACAGCTGTCAAAAACTGTCAAATGTTTTTGAAGTGTTAGGAAATCACTAGTGAAAGGGGTGGAGTTGACGTCATGCTGTGTATTCAAAGTTCCGCAAATTAACTAACCTAAGATTTTGTTTACCGAAAGTCGTATGTAGCATTACAAACTCCCGTAATCTACTCATAAGATAGCATTTTACGACCGGCTCATAGAAGCTTACTACCCTAACGGATGGGCCAAATGAGCCACATAGGAAGGTGCCTAAAAACTGAAGAAAGTATCGGTAGAGATTAAGGAAATGATCAGATGGCGTAACGACCTTCTAGTCGGACCTAGAGTTTTAAAAGGTGATTAGAGTGATCATGACCTACAGCGGGGCGGTATACTTTACACATCACACTAATATAAATCTAAGTCTAAAAAAGGCTTCGTCCTGAGTATTTTACTCATATACAAAGTACTACAGCCTAAGCCACTGGACGTACAGACTTGAAATTCGGAGGGAACGTTTATGTAGGAGTTAAATTAGTATATATTCTACTGTAAAAATAAATAAAAATATTATATCGAGAGTTTTTCATAATCAGCTCCCGTTTGGATGAAAATAAGGATTTCAAAGTTTCGGTAATAGTGTTTTTGTTTCTCCTTCACTTTATAATGGCTGTACATATTTAGATGAAAGTTATCCCGGAAATTTTACGATTCCTATAGGAAAACTGGTGAAAATGCGGGGCGCTGCTATGAAGTTATTAAAATAAGCTCTTTGAAGCCTAGATACTGCATCCGTACGTAAAGTAATTCAGCTTTAATAACGGTAATGAGCGCGCAATGCAGTCACGTCACTTGACAGGGCGTGTTTAATATCAAATTACGTGCCGCCCCGTGCCGCTCGTGCCGCTTCTTGCCGCAGCACGGAAGGGCTTCCCGCCAAATTATAATAATTATTATAATTCCTTACCGACGAATTATGATTGAATTTGCGAATATAAATAGTGCAATGTAAGTTTTATACAAATTATGAAAAAAATAGCTGTGAGCCGTGGTATTACTAGGAAAGACTCTAAAAAAAAAAATGACAATAAAAAATCAGACTAAAGCATCTTCCTACACCTAATAAAATTATCTCATAAAGTTTAGAAATAAGGACTCTATTAGCAATATTAAGTGACCAAGCGATTAGCAATATTGAGTGACCGAGCGAAGCGAAAGGTTTAAGAATTTTTTCGAAGAAATATTTGGTATAGCAAGTACTATCTGCTACTGTACTGTAGGTCCACGCGAACGAAGTCGTGTGACTTCGTTCGCGTGGACCTACAGAAAAAAAGGATCGTATGTTCTAATGCGATCCATAATATATTATATATATATGCAAAAATTCAGGAGTTTTTGTATGTGTAAGGCACTTTTTGACATTGGCTACTTTTTATTCCAGGAAAAGGTACTGTTTCTGAGGATTTTTTTTTTGCGGGTGAAAAAGCTAGATGACGATAAACAGAAGCAAAACAATAGAGGTAAATATCTACGTGAGCTGAACCGATTTTTATTACAGACTGAAACTGAATATCACCGATATTAAGCAACCCTTAACCCGGTCAGTCTCTGGATAACCATGACTGGCTTTTCTAACAAAATAATATCGTGGTCGTAATAACATGATAGATTGTACACCCTTGTTGTTTGTTTTAGAACATCAAAAATTTATTAAAAATTAAAGTTGTTGTTCAAACACGGACTCATAAAAGTTAGTATTTATTGTATAAAATGCTAGCTGTTACCAGCGACTTCGTTCGCGTGGGCCAGTAAAAAAAAACAGCCTATGTCCTTCTCCTACCCTTAAGGTATATCCTTGCAAAAATTCATGTCGATCCGTTCAGCTATTTAGCAGTGATAACACACCCAGACAGAGAGAAAGAGAGACAGAGAGACAGTGAGGTAGAGAAACAGAGAGACAGAGTTGCATTCGCATTTATAATATTAGTTAGGATTGGATTTTTTGAAAAAAAAAATGAGTTTAAGATCTCGTTCGTATATTTGACATCTTTTTGCACAGATCATTTTACAAGATGATCTTTCCTAGAGAGAGGCAAAAATACGAACCAAGGTGCGAATCGCCAGACGCCAGCTGAAGTCAACTCAGAAGTTTGAATTCTAAATCACGCTTACCCGAAATTAAGTACCTATTTCCTTTCAAAGTATACAAAAGGCATCATTACCTTTACCTTTTATACATACGTATTTAATTAAAACTCATCTTTAAAAATTTAATTTAATTTTATAACTTATGTTAGGTTATTGGAATACTGACGAAGATCACCTATCTTAGCCTGATAAGTCATATTATTAAATTACTGTCTTCTGGAATCACAGAAATAAATAAATCTATAGCCTGTGTCTGTTTGGCAAGTATATATTTATAATATATGATTAATAAAGATTTCTTCAAATTAAATACTATTTCAATTCAAATAACTTCAAAATACGCTATTCAAAATTTTAGGAGTATGAATGTTTTTACTTCTTAAGCATTTCATTCCGATACGCTACTCCAAAATGCTCACAGCCCGCTTGGGTCGAAAGCGCAGGCGAACCTGTCACATTTCTTCGTTGCCTTTGACAAATATGGTGATGAAAGTAATCGAATGCCAACACACTTCGGACCGGCTTATGGAGAATATTCCATTTGCTGGACACACGATACTTTAAGAGCCTTAGAGTGTAGTGGTAACCCTATCTTGTAAGATTGAGGTTGGCGCGCACTCCCGAAGTCCCGATCGTATGAAGTTGGATGAAGCTGTCGTATTTCTGTTGAGTTATGTTTTTCGGTGCATTGAACTTTACTATGTCGGTGTTTTGTTTGACTTCGTTACTTTCAATTTCAAAAACGAACAAAAAATCTATTGTAATCATGATAATTATTTTTAGTATATGCACTAGAAGAACACTAAAGAATGATTTTTACAGCAACGGGCTTGGCTCGATTATTATAGTTTTTTTTAATTTTATTTACCTACCAACTACTGTCTTTATAGGGAACGGTATATTTACAATTAGGCAAAAAAATAAATGAATACATTTCGTACCCAATCCCAAAAGTATATTTAAGTCACGTAAAACTTCATCCTCTTTTCCAACTGGCCAGTAGTCTTCGTAGTCGTAAAAATGTTAAATTCGAAGGCTTTCATATCAGATCGCGGCTGCAGCTGCAACGGACTGTCAAAAAGCGCGCGAGATGTATGGCCGCAGATGGCTTCCGATACGACTCGATCGAAAATGATTTGCGGCAGGCATCCTATTCGACATGACGCACGCTAAAAATAAATTTATCTGGATATTTATTGCAGGGCTTAAAATCTACGAGAGCTTTTAAAACGGCTTTTGAGTGTGAAACGTGTCAGAAGTAAAACACAAGCTGCTTTTAAATAGGCTAGGAAGTGGTTGTGACGATAACAGTATACAAGATAAAGAACAACTTTTGTTCTACAACCTGTAAAAGTTTACGAAAAATATTAGATTTTCCATACATTTTATTTTTTCACGGACATTTTGTATGGAAGACCAAATTTTTTTCGTGAATTTTCAAAAGTCGTAGAACATGAGCTGTATGTATGTTATCTTGTATACAACATCCTCACAGCCGCTCCCTGGCCAGGAAAAAGCACCAGCCAGCGAATTGCAGAAAATGCAGGCGCATAGATGATCACGATGCGATCTGCGACAACTTATGATCCGCTTTTGTAAAGAATCACTTCGAGCAATCAAGCCTTGCTTAGGGCACAAGGTGGGAGTACCGGTGCTTCTATGTAGTGCCGCGTTGCCTTCGTCAGGCACACAACCGAGGAGTTTTAGTTGGTGCAGTTCTTCATATCCTGATTGTACCCCAATATACAGCTGAGCATTTTTACGAATTTTGAAGATTACCTCCAAACACCGAAAACAAAAATTACAAATAATTTATAATACAAAGTGCTACCAAAAAGTGTAGTAAAAATACTGAAGCTGTATCAAGAATCCCTACTAAATTTTAAAATTTAAAAGAGTTTGAATATTCCATAAAAAGTTATGATAAATATTGTATAAAATATTTAGGGACAACCCTCAACGAAATGTGAAGAGTGGTAACACGTACAAGGTACTGTATTTTATACAATTAAAAATAAAGACGATTGATGCGTACAAGTACGAATCAATCGTCTTTCAAAAATGGTATTTCGGCACCAACCTACAAGGAGGCAAAATATACGACGTATATGACAAAAAAATCACAAATCCGGGTGCACAGGTGATGCCACGTGAGTGACCCGGCCCGGATTACACCTGTAATCCTCTCTCTGAATGTAGCCAACAATCCGAAGCGACTTACAGACCTCTGCTCAAAGACTTTGTTGCTACCTGTATGATATTTTGGGGTTGTAATTAGCGAGCTGTTTTTGTACTTTGTTGACTTAGTTTGTAACTCAGGTCAAAAAAATTGCCAAAAATTAATTTTAAAACATAAATAACATTAAATAATAAATAAATTGAAATAAACCCTAAGTAAACATAAATCATAAATATATATACAACTTAAAATTAGCCCTTATCTAATAAACCGCTAACCCTAAAATAAATTTAGGGTTTATTTCAATTTATTTATTATTTAATGTTTAAGTTCCATAAAGTTAAGTATTAATGAAATAAAGTGTTTAAAAATTGATTTTAAAACAAATGACTGTAAATATTTCCGGAAAAATAATAATTGTCGGAACCTCATTGTCTAACCTAACCTATAAGGTATTCTGACATTTCGTGGCCATTAAATTAATAAATGCAAAAAATTGTTTTTATCGATTGCGGCATCATTGTTTTCGAACGAGAGCTTCAATGAAAGAAATAGATTCGATTTCAAAAACAAAACGTCAAAGTGTATTCAGAGGTTTCCGCGCCGATGCCGGTCCGGCTAGGCAGCTGCCGGTTCGCGCGGGCCGGCCGCTGGTCAGGTGTCGAGGGAAATTCACCTGATTGCACTCCATTCCCTATTCTACAGCCCCGCGTAACGGTGCACTCCGATTTCTCTTATTTTGCTAACCAGTGGAATATACTTTGACGGGCGCTGAATAATTTATTTAAGCGCTCTGGAATCATTCTATATTGCAGCTCGTTTTGAGTAGATAAGGTTTCTGTTTGAAGCATAAACATTAATTAAATTAAAATCATAAAACGCATAATTTTCACACGACTGACCCAGAACATAATTATGATATATGATTTATTAGCATAAACATATTTGTTTTAGTAAATAAATAATTAAAAAAAAAAAAAAATGCCGTCAAATATATGAATGCGATATACCTAAGCGAAATTTATTAAATAACATTAAAAATAACAATATATACATACTTTTTTGGCATTTATTAACTAAACAAAATACAAAGAAACTTCCTAAACCTACTAACCTACCACTTCTAACCAAGCCTACTGCAAAAGAACAAACAAGTCAATTACCTCTGGGTTTTACTTTAAATTGAATCATTTTTTAATAATTTTTTTACAAAATAGAGCTGAGATAATTAGTCAGAAAAAAGAAGAAACATAATTTTAATGTGCTAAACAAAAAATCCACTATAATAATATATAGCACAATGGAGTTTTTGCTTTAAATTTACAATCTAAGTATAATTATTAATTATAGTTTAATCCTTGACATCTTGACTGGAGACAATTAACAATAGACAGGTGAAACTCAATTATACACGGACTAAAGAAGTACAGATTAGTGACTCAAGAAACATTCTGGAAGACGCATCATTGTACATAGCCGTCATCATATGCATCATATCATATCATATGCATGCATCATATGGCATCAAATTTTATAAGACGAAAGCAGACTGAAGCGCTGGCTTATCGAACAAACATTTTATGACTTTAATGACTTCATGAATAAAATAAATGTAAATTGTAATTTGAGGAAAAAATTATGTTAACTTTTTTTGTTGACATTTCATGTTCTGACGTAATAATTATTATAATTGAATGTTATTAACATTGTATAACGCATTTAAATGATCATTGTATTCAATAAATAGCCTCTACTTAATTTGCATACTATTGTATACAAAAGGTTATTATTTTTGACTTGTAGATGAATATTTACCAATAAATAACTTTGACTTTGACTTTGACGAATCGAAAAGTTGATACTGAAAGCGCTCATGTTACAATAGTTTTATCTACAATCGAGTAACAGCAATTTTTGTAATTTCTGACGTACATTTTTGTGATGCTTTCTGTGCTAAGTCATATTATAATATAGATACCGCATTGTGAGATACCGCTTTGTTCTGACAAAATTTCATCAAAGTAGGAGGAAAGCGCGTGGTTGCGGGGATTGCAACCAAGCGTTGGCTATCTCACAGCTACCTCTACAAGTTACCTTAGCAAAAATAGTTTTTGATGCGTCATGCACTTCGATCGTCCTGAGTGCGGAATCTAGGGGTGATCAGTGGTTCTGTAGTAAAAGTTGTTCATAATTACTATTGTAATGTATCCTAGAAATGTCCGTCGTCTAACCATACACACATTCATAAATTATAAATAACTTTTCATTTTCATAGCTAGGATTCTCTGTGTCGGGGATGCCATGGAACACATACAGAGACAAGGACAACTTACACCCAGACCGTGAGCAGATTATAAATATTTATGATAATTTCATCATACAAACATCTACCCTGCCGGGACCGGGATGTCCTTCTCATAAGGTTCCACCATTTATCCAAACAGTCGTCAAATGAAATAATAAAATATCTTTTCATTATTCCGTGCAATTTAAACTGAAAAACACAGTATTTTTAGTTTAGAACTATTTCCGAAAATACATCCTAATCCTAACTAATATTATAATTCAGAGGAATATAGTTACAGTCGTATCCTGCAACAACGTAGGTATAAAAATGAATACGTTCATCTCGAGGAAAAAGGTTCGCTTGCGCGATTCAGAACTCCCTACATTACAAGTGTCAGTTCATACAAAACGTAAAAAATGCACAAAAATGGATGAACGCCATCTAGCGGACTATAGTAGTAGCAAGTAACTTTGTCTCTATCTGGATGTTAACCGCGTTATCACGGCTAAACGACTGAACGGATCTTGATAAAATTTGACAAGGAGTTACTGTATATCACAGAGACGGACTTAGGATACTTTTCATGACCACGGGAACGAAGTCACGGGTAACAACTAATACGAGTATATATTTTCTAACATCGCTATTTTCGAAGTTATATCTCTGTAACTTTTTTACATTGTATCATTACTATCATTACTACTGCCTCATTCGAGCGTAAACTCCTTCGTAATATTATTTACAATTTTTATGCACAGGTGGATAAAAGAAGCAGCTGTTTAAAAAAGGAGTTTAAGACAAATCAAGTTAAATTATAACTACATTAATTCATGCAACACTGATTCTAAAAGTAAATTAAATAAAAAAAAAAAAAAAAACGAGTTTTTTTTAAGTAAAGGTATTTATTTTATTTTATTTTATTGAAAAAGGTTCGGTAACAGACAATAGATTATTAAAAATACAATATATATAGATAGAGACACAACACTTTAAACCTAAAGTCCAATTATAACCGGACACAACTTATACTTAAAAACTTGACACTAAAAGTGAGTAATTATTGAAGTAATTAATAAATAAATAAATAAATATCTGGGACATTTTTGCACACATCGTCACCTGACCCCAAACTAAGCAAAGCTTGTAATATGGCTGCCAGAGACTGATATACGTACATAGATATTTTTTAAATACATACTTATATAGATATTAACACCCAGACATAGAACAAACACAAATATTCATCACATAAATGTTTGTCCTACATGGGAATCGAACCCACGCCCCCAAGCACAGAACGTAGGTTCACTACCAACTGAGCCACCGGGGCAATCATTACTAATTAAGTACATATGTAAATATTAACAAACAATGGTTTCACTTAATCAAATCTATCTACCTATCTATTTTCTCCTGAAAGATATTTCTTGCAAAACGTTATTTTTAAATCTATTACAATTATATATTACTAGCTGTTAACCGCGACTTCGTTCGCGTAGACCTAAAAAAAAGTAGCCTACGTCCGTCTCCTACCCTTAATCTAAAAAGCTATATCTATACAAAAATTCAGGTCGATCCGTTCAGCCGTTTAGCCGTGATAACGCAACAAACACCCAGACATAGAGACAGATAGACTGAGAGACAGAGTTACTTTCGAATTTATAATAGTAGTTATAGTCAAAGCTCGTAGTTTAAGAATTATGATTTTTTATTTTCTCAAGTATTTACCATAATATCAGCTTAAAAAGAGAGCGTTTTTGGGTGGATTTTTAAATGAGTGATGAAGGAAGGATTTAAAGAGAATCCTAAAAATTGACCCGAAAAAAAATCAAAAAAAAAAAGATTATTCCTTAATAAAATAATAAAAGTCATAAGTTCTACGAAAAATCTTAGAGCATACATGGAGTATTTTCGTGACCCTTGTTATAAGAATCCAAAAGTTTACGGATTGACGTCGCGGCTTGGACCAACCTGTATAAAGCACGTGTCGTAACAGGCTAGGGCTTCGTAGCTATAAAAATAAAATAACCATCACCATAGATTCAAGTACCGCCGAGTTCTTACTAAGTTAGGTTGGTATTTCTGTTTTTCTAGAATATTTTAAATCCACATACGAATAAATTTAGTCGACAATATCGCGAAAGTAATTTCAGTTTGGCATATTTAGATTTTTCAGCAAATACCATCAGAGATTTTTATTTGGATTGGAAATTGACTCTTTGGACTCTATTATTTCAAAAAGAAACATTACATATTTTTTATTACCAAACGTCATAAGAAATTTTATAATATTGCAAGATCTTAAAATCCCATTTTAATGTTACTTAGTTACGTCACCCCAAAAAAATATATACAAAATAATATAAATACTACGTACAATAATTATCGTACCTTATAGCGGTTATAGTTTTTTTTATACGTGGACGATTCTCATTGTCTCTGATTAAAATGAACTGAAATACAGACAGACGAATGGACAAACGGACATGGGAAACTATTAGGGTTGCCATGGTACCATAAAAAACCGATTCTGTAAGTTGGGTACAGCTTTCTTTATTCTTTTATTTAATTTCTTAGAAATTTTAGTAATAAAATTATTCGAGTGCTCGGAAAAGATGAAAGAGATTTGCAGGCCTACTGCACGGGCGCCAGGATAAAATTTTGTCCACCATATTTATCCCGCGAGAACGAGACGGATGTATCCATATTCTAGCTTTTTCACGTTGACGCGAAGACAAGCGGGTGGACATAACTTTATCCCGGCGCCCGTGCTAGGCTCGCTGGAAAATTTAGGTGCCTAATGTATGTTAATTTTTTAACGATCCCATTCGAAACTAGAAAATAGTCCAAATCTTTTCTAACTCCTTACGCAGTCGACGGAGACGTAAGAAAGGGTGAAATTTTCTCCAAGAGCGTCATAAAAATTCGAGTTACCAAGATTAAAAGGACTTTTCCTGTTCCTCATATAGATTCCACAAACATGCGTACATTACGTTACGTCGTGGAACCGTGACGGTGGCAAGGGGCTTGCACAACCGCAATACATATTAACAGGGTGCGCCGACGCATCAGACACAGTGACACGCCACACGCCACCACGACACTCGTCAACATGTTCACAGACACCGCTGTGAGTATCCTGCCTTGTATATTTTAGATACTACCCATCGTAATTTACAGCTTTATTATTTTGTGCGAGTCTTTATCTTAGTGTGTAGTTTGACACGGTCCTGCGCTAATTGGCTTCAGGTTCGAACAGCGTTTTTAACAATATCATCTACCCATCTCGCTGGGATGTTGTATGACCAACGCTTAATTTCATCCAACCTTGGTATTACCTATAATTCTTCTAAACTATAAAATTTGCCCAACATAATCTTTGGTCGTGGGGCCAAAGCTTTATACTCGTTTTTATTTTTAAATCAATGGTAATGGTAAAATTTAAATAAAGTAATTTTTCGCCTGAACTGACGAGACAAACAGCTTTCTGTAACTTTTGATAATTTGATCTTTCTACGCTCTTCACATGTCATAAGGTGCCTCGACCTCATTTCTGTCCTATTATATGCTCCCATGTGCATCTCAATACACAGATTTAAATGACAAAATATCTATTGCTTGAGAATTAACTCGCTGACCCTAAACACCTCAACTGGCCATTTTCAAGGCCGTCGAATCAAAACTAATCAATATTGATTAACATAATCAGCCTGCATCAGTATACTGCTAGACATGACTTCAACATAACCCAAAATACGCAACTGTCCGATCAACCACTACCAACTGTCACTTGTATTCTCACTTCATCGCGTAAGGCATCCTAAAATTTGTTGGCCTATTCGTTGTATCCACAGTAAAACACGTTGATTTCAATAAACTAATATTAAAACTTTTTTTTTCAGTTTATCCTGGTCCTCGTGGTATGCAGCCATGTTTGTGTGGCTAACCCCGTTCCTGAGCCTGAGCCAGGTCACCACAAAACACAGTAAGTATCATATTTTGGACCACAATGATATGTAACCACATATATCACTCTCGCACAGAAAGCGACTGAAAAACTGAATCAAAACTGAATCGTGCAAACTGTGTGCTTAGTGCGAGTTTTCCCAATTGCGTTTACCTATTCGATCGTGTTAATGTTAACTATTTTGTATGAAGTAACCTGTGCCATCTAGGTGACGATAAATGACGCTGCTCTGATTTCATAGTTAACGTTGATGTAGCGATCTTATAGGTAAACGCAAGCGGAAAAACTCGCACTAGGCACTCAGGATCTTTGCCCTGATGCCGGGGCACTAGAATACGGCATCGGTATCCCCTGCCTGTAGTTAAAGCCTACTAAAAGGGGACCTCTGGGCTCGGGGCGGTAAGAGGTGGGGCTCTAACCACCATCTACCGAAGCGAGCCCGGGGAAGGAAGACAGCGTCGAGTGGCGGCGAGTGTCGAGTGGCTGTGTTTAGGCGTCTCACGACAGATACTAGCTGTCCCGGGAGGAACTGAATCGCGGAGCCTTCGCCACCGAGTATCTTGGTGAAGATTTCCCTCTCGTAAACGTCGTCGATACGATGTCGATGAAGGAAAACATCGTGAGAAAAGCATAGCATGGTGCTACCACCATGCTATGCTATTATGTTGAAGTCAACCAAGAATTAGGAAGAGCCCTACGGCTCTTCCTAATTCTTGGTTGACTAAGAAATCTATCGCCAAGGTATTTACTATTCTTTACCACACCGTCACTTAACATCAGGCGAGTTTATGGTCAACTGCTTAGTCTGTCGATAATGAATATGTCATTAAAAGCGCTCACAACTATATTATTTATACTTTCACACTATCACGTCGCATCGTGTTCCAACTTTTGATTCCAGTATTGATTCCAGACAATGTGTCAGCGATAACGTGACAAATTGACTGATCAGTGATCTGATCTGAATCGTAGAAAAATCGACATAGTTGTTAGTACTTGTTTCGTTTCGAATAAATTAGTTTTATTTGAGTCAGGTATTTTATCCCTTTTCGGCTCCTTTCATTACAAATTAAAGTGTAAAAGGGTTTAGACTTGCTACTTGTTTCTGAGCCACCTGATACTACTCTAAAGTGGTCATTGTATTTTTTTTTTGTCTGTTTTATTACTAGTTCAGTGCCACCCTTTCTCGTGTAATGAGTGATTAACCAATATTATCTACTATATACAAGAAAAAAAATTATCTTACTCTAAACAGATTTTAACGCTGCAAAAGTCGTGGGTGTCGATTTAGTTTATCTAGTACGATTATGATACTAGCTTGTCCGCACGGCTTCGCTCGCATAGGCTACAGTAAATGAAACACCCCATTTCACATGTTTAGAGGTTGATTTTTAACCCTAAGACATGTCTTTCTTTATTTTTTATACTCAGTGCACGAACCGAGTTTCATTGAGACAGAAAAAAAAAAAACGTACTAACTTTGAGGTTCCATTTTTCCCTTTTATCCTTTTAGGGGTGATATTTGTAAAATCCGTTCATATTTTTGATGAGTATTGGGTTCAAATTTCACGTCTCTATCTCTATCGGTTAGTGTTTTGGTCTATGCGTTAATTCCCAGAATCTGGGTTGTTCTTGTATATGTATAGGGTTCTTGTTCATCATTATCAACCAGACGAAGTCCACTGCTGAACAACAGGCCTCGCTCTTAGAATAGGGGAGAAAGATGATCGTTTACTAAGAGTATGCTGCTGCCCGTCCACCGATGGTTCTGGTCGCAGTTTCAGGATATACCCGGATCGGACCTATAATAAAAAATATAAATATATATCGGATAATATAAAATATCAATACAATTTACCTAAATACATACTCGAGGAATTTGGTAACAAATAGCCATATTACATGTAAAATTATATTATATACTTTAGCTTTACATTATTCTGCGCAACAAGTCAGAATTAATAGCACATACAATGAATTAATCGAATCGCAAATCGATAAGTTGCAAAATATGTCAGTCATCGATTACTTATTCAATATTCACGTCTCGTGCCAATACGACGTAATTCCTATAAACGATCAGAATCTCAAGCATTTCCTCTGAATTATGTATTAGTTTCACTCATGCGGTTTTGTGCACTGGTTTACAATGTCCATGTGTTTTGTTTATAAACAAACCATTTCTCATGAAGCATGTTACATTGTAGTCGTAGTTGCTCTGCAATTGATTTGTAGTACTTCAAGCCGTGAAATGAAATATTATAAAGCACTACTGTAGAATGGAATAGACGATGAAGTAAATAACTGCTTATAGTATATCTTTATATGACCTCCTACCGCTTAAATGGATTGGCCGATTTTGGATTGCGTCGTTTTGGTTTGTGTCGTTGGATTCTTCTTTTTATTTATTTATTTTATTTTTTTATTTACTAAATCCACAGCCCTTAGAAAAGAAGAGACAAAATGTACAAACTTAACTAACAGCCAATTATGGATTTACATTTTATAACTGGACTGTATCCGGGGTGATATTATGCAGTCGGTTTTTTTTTTGTTTATAATGATATAGATTTTTATTATTTCTTTCTTAATTTGCTTCACAGCATCCAATCAAACTAATCCAATATTCTATTTTAGTGATATATTTTACATTCACAATTGTTCGTCTAAGATGGATTTTTATGTTACTGATACAGAATGAGCAAGTCGCTCGCCTGATGCTTGCCCGTAACAGCTTAAACCACCCAGAATTTTGAACTTCAACAATTCAGAACCATGCTCGTCACCCTGAGATATTGGATGGTAAATTGTTATACTCAGCATTTTCATTAAATTTTTCAGTGTATATTTCAGCCGGGAACACAGTATTTTTTGCACATTGCTGTTTAAGAGTTCAATACCCTTGCAATGGTACAGTAAGTACTCCCTCAGGTTTAGTGTTCTGTGCTAATCTAGAATGTTGACATTCAAGTGACGGCCAAAAGGACATGGTATCTAGGAGGGTTAAAAAAATAAATAAAAAAAATCGTCTTCAGGTGGTCTCTACAAGATTCCTACCACTAGAAAAATGTGTGCGATTTTTCATTAAATGCGAGACAGACCCACGAGAACATCAAGCTGCACGCCTACAAAGATCCCGTTTCACCGAAGTGGAAAACGAACAAAAACAAAACAAACTCTAGTGTCCTACATCGTATTTTTTTTTCCAGCCTCAGAATCCATGTGCCACACGACGTGCACACCATCCACCACCACCACATCCAGAAAGTGCCTGTACTCCATGAAGTGCCCGTCATCAAACACGTCCCAGTCGTGCACGAAGTCCCGATTGTAAAGCACGTACCCCTCGTGCAAACAGTGCATGTACCGATCTACAAAACCTTTTCGGTCGAAAAGCCTGTCCTAGTCCCCGTGCCTTATAAAGAGCATATATCTCTGCATTCTTCCTGGCATTGAGGGATGTGACTAAGCATTAAGCCCTAGGTCTAATTTATAAGCGTTTAGTGGGCTTGAAATTTGCTTTGTATCATTTTCTTGCATGATAACTATTTTATGTCAGCTAGATTTTTCCAAATCACTGCAAGGCAAAGATTAGTTTTACTAAGCGTTTGTGAATAGGCAGGTTAAAACTTAAGTTTAGAAGGAAGTTTGCATGTTAAAGTATGCAAGTATTTGGCGAAATTCGGAGCAGAAACTACGTATTCAACTAAATTTGGTAATTTACTAAAATACTTATTTGACTTACCTTAATATATAACCGTTCTATTGCCGTCGTAGAATATATTACAAAATTTTAATTGCTTTAAAATGCTGTAGTTATCTTATTTATAATGTAAGTTCGAAATAAAAATTGTTTTACTATGAACAAAGTTAATTGTGGCCTTAGAAAACATGACTATAATTTCAAAAAAAAAAACACAATTTGAGTAAATACAATACATTTACCGTTACGAGAAAACTAAGAACTTTTCTTTCATAGTAAAACAATTTATTGGACCGTTTTTGTACCAAATACTTTATGAAAATATTGTTTTTGAATAGAGTTGGATGTCATTTGTGTAAATGCGCTTAGTAAAATGTCATAATGAAAGAGTCAATGGCTATGGGCTAGCCCATGGATCTTGGTATGATGCTTCGTCTAAGGGCTATCCACTTACTCATAAAAGTTGCTTAAATTTAATCAATGCTTTAAAAGATCTGTTGCGTTTTTGCGCGTGACATTTCACGTCAGCCTGAAGTTGACAGAGAATTTTAAGCATTGCTTAACTTTTAGCAACTTTTATGAGTAAGGCCCTATATGTTTAGTGGTTACAGTCTTACCCCCGAATACTGAAACGTTTGTTAATTTTGACGGCATATTAAGTTTATTGCTGTCTTTGTCATTTGCTTAGTGCTAGACAAAGGCAGTATTAGAATTAATCTGTTGTCAAAGTTAACAAGCGATTCAGTATTCGGAGGTTACTCTGATTGTAACGCTTTATAGTCAAAACGCGAACTAGGAAGTAGGAAGTGCTGCCACAGGATCGTCACGCTGCACTCATGTGCTATAAACAAGCACAAACTCACGGATAAATAATACTTAGACCCACAGCTAATGTTTAATTCTATCGTTCAAAACTTTTACCCGAAAGGGGATCTCCTGCTCATAAGGCAGACACGCTACCAGCTTAGCCAAGAGAGTCGTAATTTTTTTTTAATTTTGGATCACCTTTGAAGACATCGTTCACGACCTCATTTCGTAGACCTAATCGAATTATTAGTCTTCCTGTAAACACTTATTCACTTTTTTAGCATGTAAGGTTAGTTATAGAAAAAATGTATAACCTTTAGGCACGACAATTTGAGGTTTATTCTTAGTTAGTTTTGTTTATGACATTTTTATTTTAATGTTACGAATAAATTACATTTTGTATACTTTTGAAACTATTGTAAATATACGGAATACACTTTTTTACGATTGATAAACAATGATAAAAATCGAATTCGCATTTTTTATACATACTTACAAAAATTTGCTTTTGTATGAATAGTAACAATTAACCAAATATATTTATGAAAAAATATGATGTGTTATAACAATAGACGATAATGTCCGTTTAAAGAAATAATCCGCCAGTCGACAGCTCGTTCCTACATAAAATAACAAGAAGTCGTGAGTCGAAGACGTGTCGGAGTATCACTAACCTACCTCATCATCTTCATCGCCATTTTATTCAGCCCACTGCAGAGCATAAGCTTAAGCATAATCTAATAACCCTTCGTCACATAAACTAAACAAATCTAAAGATACTTGCGATTTTTACTCGGCAATTAGCACTAATCGAAAAGTCGTTAAACAACACTTTCAGATGATGAAAGAGACCCTAACCCCCGAATACTGAAACGTTTGTTAACTTTGACAACAAATTAAGTCTATTGCTGTCTTTGTCATTTGCTTAGTGCTAGACAAGGGCAGTATTAGAATTAATCTGTTGTCAAAGTTAACAAACGTTTCAGTATTCGGGTGTCAGATTCCAAAATAATATGATCCACAATAAAGTTCCATATTGGTCCTTTTTTTCATTTTTCCAATGAATATATATCATGCTGTCAAATCAAAAAAATATTGGCTTCAAACAAAAAGGATCGAAAACAAATAATAGCTATTTTCTACGTGAAACCACAAACGAAAACCTATAATAGGTAATACTATAGTACCTAGATACATGTCAGGCTAGACTTCAGCTTATTTATTCATTGCTTGGCTAATTCGATCCTGTCATACATTTCGAATGAAATATTTGTATACTACGTGATGCCATAGAAAAATTATACGAGAAGAATGACAATTACCCTGAAAAATCTGCCTAAAACTAGATGGCTCTTACGTATTTAGTCAGCTAATGTCCAAATTAAGATAGAAACAAAAGTCCGCTATTTAAGGTGTAGTTCAAATTAGATTGCAATATATTTTCAACGCCATTTCTTGACAACCTAGAACGTGTTTTGCAAATACAATATGAAATAATCATTTTCCTGATATTTATAATGCGAAAATATTCTTAACAAGCACCTTTCTTTCTCCTTACCATTACGAACTTACCGATTACTTATTTATTTATTTATTTGGTTTTCTATGTCAGGTCAAGCGGAAATTGTGACGATCATGTCGCAGTTAAAAGCACTAGCGACATCTTACGGTCTTATCAGTTACTACAATCGGGTTATGCATCTTTCTATCTCCATCGATAGACATTTGATCTCAGTTACCGAAGCCTTTCAACTTTCCCTACAATTAAACGAAAGAAAAGGGCAAAAGAAATGCGGGGTTATTACTTAAATAAATGTTTTATGTTACTGATGATTTTGGAAAAGAAATGATGAAGACTTCGCAGGGTTTCCGGTTCGTCAAGTAATTTGCCTCTGAGCACAGAATAAATAATGGTTGCTGGGGGGTATTTTATATAATAGTACATTTTTGCATAATACATAATAGTACTTTTTTAAAAAAATAATAATTGAAGGTTCTTCTCTATTTCACTTCATGTTTTTTTTCTGTGATCCGTTATACATATATTGTGAAGATTGAACTTAGAATAGATCTTTTTATTCAGTAACAAGCGAGCCGCCCGGCTGCGCACGGGTACCAAACTTCACTGGACCAGGCGCTGGGCAAATCTGATGATTCTCTAAAAATTTCATCAAAATCAGTCCCGCCGTTTTGGGGTCTATAGAGAATACCATCCCATTGGGATTCTATTATCTAAAAACAGATGTTTCAATATACAATGGTTCACAGATCCGTGGGAGCACGATTGCTATTTGATATTATTACCAGTAGAAATACCTTTCTAGATTTGAAAATATCTACCAAATAGTGAGTAAACCTCAAACTTTAAACTAGATAACCAATGATATGACATCATATTAAAACTCGCTAATCCATCCCAAATCAAATCAGATTATTAGTTATAGCTAGTGCAAAACGTGGAATCGCATCATTTAATATTGGCAAAATGTGGTTTATTCATAGCGTTTGCGGCTGAACCGATGAACTGAAAGCACAAAAGTTTATTAATGATCTGAAATCATGCGAACTTTATTCGAATAATGGCAACACAATGAAATTTTTAAATTATCTCCCGCGATAACCAATTATGCGGGTCAGTTGTTTCTCCGTCCAACACAGTGGGATGGAAAATTGGAAAACTTGTGTGTGCGAAATGAGCAAGATAATAAAAACAGAACATGCAGGCTGTTGTACTTCTCTTTGTTTACGTCATCATCACTAATACTCCCGGGTGAAAAATCATCATCAGCCATAAGACGTCCACTGCTGATCATTGTCCTCCCCTTAGAGCGCCACACCGACCGACAACGGGCCACTTGCATCCACCGGTTGCCCGCGACTTTCACAATTTCGTCAGTCCACCTAGTTCCCACTAGGCCTCCCGGCCTACCTACCCTGCGTCTTCCGGTTCGTGGTAGCCACGCAAAAACCTTTCTTCCCCACCGGTTATCGGTTTCTCGTGTGATATGGCCTGCCCATTGCCACTTCAGCTTGCAAACTCTGACGACGGTTCTTTGACGAATATCCTCGTTCCGGAAACAAAAAATGCGGACGAAAATGCGGGCATAGATCTCGCTTTGTTTCTTTATTCCTTACTAGCTGAGCTCCGCGGTTTCACCTGCGTGGAAAGTTCCTCTGAAATCGCACATTTCCCCGGGATAAAAAGTAGCCAATGTCACACTCCCAGAGAACATTGAAGGTCTAAAGATGTTTAAAATGTTTAAGACCACTACCAGTTGACAACGTATCCAGCAGGCTAGCGACATTACCACCAATGGATTAACGCCAGATTGCGCCAGATAAACGTCAGCACTTTGGTCACGCGTCGAATCAACCAAGCGCTGATTTCCCTCCCCCCGGCATGTTATGGTTATACCATTTCTTGCATCAAACAATCATCTTGCTTTCTTTTTAACCGACTTCCAAAAAAAAAGATTCTAAATTCGATTGTTTTTTTTTACCTCGGAACTTCGTCATTTATAAGCCAATTTGGAACATTGAAAAAAAAATGAAAAATATATTTATTAGCATAAACATAAGCTTAAATTAGGATACATAAAATAAATATACTTGTAACACACTTGGCTTATGTCTATGGAGGTCTGAAAAGTGGCAACACAGTGATTCCCGCACTAGGCTAAGCCTGTATCGCGGGAATCTGATCTATTGCCTCTAGTTAACAATATATATAACAATACATTCTTATTGTATTTGAAAGGAGATACTTCCAGATTGCTTCTTTATGAAAATCCAGTTCTGATAACGGGATCCATGAAGAATTCAGAGAACTCCTCAAACATTTTAAGCATATATAGTCATTTTAATATTTTCATCAACAAGTCAAGCATTTGCATTCAGGAAGTATCATTTGGTGAAGTGGAACTGATGAAGAAGACCACCTGAACTCCTCAATGATACTTGTTTCACGCGTGGCACCAAGATAATCTCGGTTATGATAGTTAAGTGACTATGACGAAGCAAATTTAAGTAAATGGTTCTAAGTTATTTATTTTTTTCGTTTTAAATTATTTTCTTGCATTTATTTCGGGCTCGCATTTACCTTGCGCTTCTGCTCACACTCGTAGAGTGTGTACAAGAGTCTAAGTATATATTTTTAATGGTAGGGCTCTCTTGCAGAGTCCGCCAGGAGAAGTACCACACCTTTGCCAGTTATTCAATAGTCAAGTGTGCAAACATTTTTGTGTTCCGGATTGAAGGGCAATGTTTCCAGCGTAATTACTGAGCATACAGAAATTTAACATCTAACATCTCAGGGTGACGAGCGCAGAGCATGGCCGTTCATGGTTTTGAGCTGTTAAAGTTCAATATTCTGGGTGGCACCGAACTGTTATGGGCAAGCGTAACGCTTCACATCAGGTGATCCATATGCTCGTCTCATCACCGAGTACCATAAAAAGGAATTATATTCACCCCAAGAATTATGGGAATTATGGAAAGGCCTTTTGTTCGTCTTCTAGCTGATAATGTAGGTGTTACACTGCCCCGGTGGCTCAGTTGGTAGTGAACTTACCTTCTGTGTTTGGGGGCGTGGGTTCGATTCCCATCTAGGACAAACATTTATGTGATGAATATTTGTGTTTGTTCTATGTCTGGGTGTTAATATCTATATAAGTATGTATTTAAAAAAAATATCTATGTACGTATATCAGTCTCTGGCAGCCATATTACAAGCTTTGCTTAGTTTGGGGTCAGGTGACCGTGTGTGCAATAATGTCCCACATATTTATTTATTATTATTATTTATTTATTTATTTAGTTGACTAGCTTGTGGATCAGTGGGAGGATTTTCGCCTTCTGAGCTGTAGGTTGTGGGTTAGATTCCCACCCAGAAAAAACATTTCATGTGATGAACATGGATGTTGTTCTTTGTCTGGGTGTTTCTATGTATTATATGTATGTATTTACAGAAAAAAAAGTATTAATATATTCTATCAATTATCTGGTTCCCATAGTAAAGCTTGCTTAGTTTGGGGCTAGATGGCGCTGTGTGAAAAACTTCCACCAATATTGATTATTTATACGTAATGTTTTTCATTTGAAAATGACACCACATATGACAACAATATTATATTTCCAAAAACGTTCTACCGCTACTACTCCCATATAAAACTATGGCAACTATCTCCACATTCTTTAAAGGAAACATAACATAAAATAAAATTTCACAACCTCACAACCATAACAAAAAATAAATATTACCCTATTCCCCTCGACATTATATCGCGAGTAGAGTACTACATTTGATCAAAGATATGCTTATTTCATGCATAGGTTCCCGTTCTGCCGTCGCGCGGTTGTAAAATCTGAAATGAATCTATTCAGTGCTTGGTTCCACGAAATTTACGTACCTACAAGAAGTTTGCTTGTCGGTACTTCGCAGTTGGACGGCTGTTGGTCTCGTAAGTTACCGAGAATCCCAAGTTTCAAGTTCCATTGCTTCTGAAAGCGCCTCTCTGGTCGCTTTTAGCCTGTATTCAAACGTCTTCATCGATAATCTAACGCTGGGTGCCAATATGTTTGTATAACTAGCCTAATTGTTGGTGTTGTGGCTTTGAGCGACTTTGTAACATAAGCCGAAGTCTCAACTTGGTCAAATTCGTTAGTGCTTAAGTCAAGCGATCTAAGTCGAATTCTGGGCCGTTATTCGAGGTTAATTTGATATCCTGCGTTAATTCCATAGGTAACGACTTTGTATCAGTTTTCAGTTCATGGCCGCTGACTATCCTTGAAGTATGAAAAACTTCAAGGATAGTCAGCGGCTTTGCTTTTGCTTAAAAGCAAATTTAATCGCTCCAAATGGTTTGAATACTTTTAATATACGTTCAGTTGCTCGAATCCTAGTGTATCTTAAGACTGCGACTAGAACCACCGGAAGTTGGGCAATAGCGTCCTCTTAGTAAACCATGAGCGTTCAGCGATCCCCAAGCTTGACAGGCGGCATAAGCAACCAACCTTTTTTGTTTTGGGACAATTTGTTTAACAGTGGACGTCTTCTGGCTGATGGTGATGATGACAGGCGCTTACATTGTGCGTGGTAAATTTTATTCGCGTAATAATCGTTTACTTTAGTGTGCCCACACAATTTAATGAGTATGTAACGATGGAACGCAAGTACTTGCAGGACGTTGAACTCAGTATAGTAAAGGTACATGGATTAGAATATGTATATGTACTCGACCGTAATTCAAATTAATTCAAAACTCAAATTTAACGAGTCCTTTATAATGTGACAGTTGTACAAGTAAAGAGACTTCAATTATTATTATACCCAAAAATCTACTCGGGAAAATTTATGCCTATTATCGCTTAGTCCGCCTCGTTCCCTCATTTGTTTAACTCATCAAGGAAAAGATCAATTAAGAAGATTAGTTATCGTCTTTAAAGATTACGTCATTGCGAGCAAACGACAGAGGGGGGGTGGCTCCCAGCTGGGAGGTAGCGTGGAGGGATTAAGTGACGAAAACGCACAATATCTTCATTCTTGGTTTTCGCCTGGGGCTGGTAGGGGCCGCCTTATAACTTTGTAGACAATTTTGGGTGTCTACACGAATGTTTTTGTACCATGCTTCAGTCGTTTTGCTAATTTGTATATACACGCAAACTTATGCATATACAGTGTCGAACAAAGCCTCTTACTTTAAGTCAGTAGGCTACTCGCTCCTGGCTTCTTGTGTTGAATACAAAATTGAGTAGAATTGCTAAAAGTTCTGGGCCATTTTCTTAAATTACTTTTTACACAAAAAAAAACAAACGCTGACGGCAGTATTATACAAAGTTTGAAAAGTGTTCCAGTAGGTTTATGTAGGTACTATTTGACTTCTGTTTAAACTTTTCATCATCACTGTTCTGCCCTTATCCCACTAGGTGGGAATGGAACAGCAAGTTTCCATTCTCCATTTCATTCCGTCAGCCGTCATCTCGCGCATATCATCTATCACTTTGTTTTTTTATCTTTTACATGTTAATTTACACCATTTTCGGCCAGCTCCCGTTGCTACCGTTTATGTCTTGGTACCTCTCAGTGAGTAAATGGCTATCCACTTTTCTAGTTCATTAATTTTGAATTAGGCGTTTCCGGAAGTCCATTTACAAACTGTATCTTCAACAAATCCCCAGTCCAATTTGTCCATAAAAGGATATCCAACCACTCTTTTGGGACTTGTCCCACCGCCGACGATGAGACAGAAGCGAGTAGAGATAAAACTGGAAACGAGTTAGCAATCATCGATATTTTCCATTCGATTATTTTGTCGCTGGGCTATAGCGAGCGTACGAGTGTGAGCGATAATACAGTGCGATTACTCGCACTGTAGTAGATAATAACCACTGGGAGTCTCTCGCAAAGCGAGCATCGTTCAGCGAGTATTATCTGTGATAACTCTTGTCGCTGCGACAAACTAGCGGAGAGAGAGTTCTCGCCGGCAGTGTGAACAGTCAATGATCAACTATTTATTTAATGTGTCCTTTACCTGCATCTATTATACGTTTCTTGAGCTTTCATTCGACGTTTTCTCGTCGGTGGTGAGTAAGAAAAGTGCCTTCATTTTTTATTCACTGGCGCCTTAATCAGCGGCTTCCCTTATAACGTACTCGTCTCTAATCTTATCCATTTTTCTCACTTCACACATCCACCTCAACATGCGCATATCTGTTTCATGCAATTTCCATGTTCTGCGTAAACTTAACAACTGAAATTATACCAAAGTACCTCGCACCACGGCTTTAGGGTGACAATCCACGGGAACTACGAGGTACTAGGCTGAGTTGAAATGTCTGTTTTTTCAATGAAATGAAATGAAAGTTCCACTGTGTTTTGTTTACTTAAAATTTTCTTGGTAAGTACACATTTCAACCTAACTTTGCTCCACGCAGCTGCAGTAGATTCTTGCCCTTACGGGTCTTCCTGGCACCACCTCCTGCCATAGTAGTTTCATAGCTCTACGATAAAGTAAATAAATACTCGTATTACATTGGGTGGACATGATCACACTTACCGATACGCTGTCACAGAGTAAGTATATCATACATGATATTCAAATAAATATAGACTCTTCCCATGTTACAATAAAGTTAATTGTAGCATACACAATTGCACAGCGAAGCTTACGCACAGGCGTGCAACTCGTGCGAAAGGACGCGAGCGATCGCTCTGTCATTTTCGCACTGGTTAGGTTAAATATAGAAGCGACCCTAGCTGCGGGTTACAATGCAAAAAGCTTCATACTGACTAATGACGGCTTAAACTATAATTTTGAAATAATATATATATAAATTTCCACTTTCAAGATAATGTGGCAAAATTAAAGTCAAGCAAGATAAGTTGCCCAACTGTTGCTTTTACTTCATTAGGTACTAAATTAGGTAATCCGTATTCAGAGCTCCGCTCTGACTCAATTACCAACTCCTGCATATTCTGTGGTTAACACCTACGAAACAATTAACTTCTTCGCATCGGTTTGTGGTTTATTAGCTGTTACATTACCAGCTTTATTAATGAACTATTTTGCTATTTTATCATGCTTTTGTTTGTAAGCAGTAATGTGTAGCCTAGACCGCGATACTATCGCAACTACAGCAGTGGTAAATAGACTGTGGTGAGCTTTAACCACATTGCAAATTAATATCCTGGATTCAAGTAACTACTGCATACGGCAGACGGCTAATATTGAGAAGCGACTGGTTTCGTACATAGTGGAAAACAGCAGGGTTAGTGCCAAATATACGCTCTTGTTGCTTTACCAAAGAACCTATCAGTCTTATTGTGATCTTTTAAAGGGTTTAATTTAAAATTAAAAACCTCTCGTCGAAAGCAAGAGCGCTCTATGTCTTTAGCCACATCTACGTTTCCCGGCAGTTAGGATTAGGATTGAGATTTTGGTCAAATGCATTTCTAGTCCGTTGTATATAAAGGCAGTTTTCTTAAATCATACCATAGAGGAATTATAGTAAGAGTGCTAATGCCCATAGAAAGATGCGTCATTCGATTGTATTACTAATAAGGACGTAAGATGTCGCAATGTGCTTTAATCTGCGACATGATCATCACAATTTCTGCTCGACTTGAAATAGAAACCCAAGCTAACTCATTCGTAATGGTACGAAGAACAATGCGTCTTGCTATGAATATTTTTGCATTAATAATATCAGTCAAATACGGTAAAGAACGTTTAATTATATTTTAACTTAGTAGGTAAGAAAAGTAATTTTAATACAAACAATGTACAGGCCTACATGAAAAGTCATACATCAAATAACCCTTTACTGTTCCCGGTGCAAAGGTACCTATATCGCTCGCTGGATTGCCACGCTGGATGGCAATGGCCAACCTTTGTACCAGGAACAAACCGGAGCGGGAGACACCAGACTTTTCTGTCAGCTAAATTATTAATTATATATTGCAAAGACTCGCCATGTTCTCAAGAGATGAGGTTGAAAACATTATTTTTGGAATCATATTTTTTCGTAAATTGCAATCTAATTTGAACTAGTCACTATCTAAATAGCAGACATATAATACTATGTTTCTATATTAACCATAATATTATCATTGGCTTTTAAAGCGGTTTGGACATTAGCTGATTAAACACTTACCTACGTAAGCGCCATCTAGTTTTAATTTTTCGGAGTTAACTTTTTTGTATGGGATTGTTATTCATCTCGTGTAGATCTCCTTATCCAATTTTATCAAGATTCGTTCAGCCGTTTAGCCGTGATAACGCGAAAAATAACCAGATATTTATATATTATTATAAACATTAGTGAGGTTCAGCCTCTCTCATATAAATTGAACCGTATTTCCGTATAAGCGTATTTCTATTATAAAATTCTGTCCATCCCAAGGTTGCCTGGAAGAAATCGATTGAGGTGATGAGGCCGCCCATTATACTGTTGAATATTTCAATATTGCTTAGTTTGAGTTTCATTGTGTTCAATAAAGTTATATTATATTTTATTATGACATTTAACATTTTAGTTAATATTTTGATTTTAATTTAATGTTATAATAACAGCGAAAAAAAATATTTCATTTATAACTACGAAAACTGGATTAGATCAATATGATAATTAGTTTAATTCAAAATTCAAATAAATATATGGATTTTTATCTAAAATAAATTTCAGAAAAAGATCCATAATATTCACATTAAAAAGAATACAATTAATTGAATTAAATTGAATTAAATTAAATGAAATTGAATTAAATTAAATGAAATTGAATTAAATTAAATGAAATTGAATTAAATTGCATTAAATTAATTTATAATAGATTAAAATTTACAGTGACAATAAATTTAAGACATCAAAAGATATTGTTTGAAAATATGTTATATTATAAATATCACCCTGAGTAATTCAGTTTCAATAAAAAAATTGAATATGCGAATGAGAGCGAACAACAATTGGTTCCCTACTCATAATAAAATATAAATAGTACTGGCACCATGAAGCATAAACCCAAAGATATAAAGCTCCATAAAAGCAGGCTTTGCCGAAAGGATGGTCCAATTTGGCTTATTTAACTGCTATCTAGTGGCGAGATAGCGCCTCTCAAGAGTTATTAGTCTGACAAAATTGCACGCGATTTTTCTTTGAAATAATTTATTGTGAATTTCAGACTTTCACTAGAAAATTTTGGAAGAGACTTTTAGAAGCGTTTAGGTATTTGGCAAAAGAATAGCGACCTACAAGGTCGTCTCGCGATTTTGATATCAAATTGGCTACATTCTTTTTAAGTAAGTTTTAGATAATGATAGCGATAAAACTTAACTGTGTCTTACAAATTATTGCTTTTTAGGGTTCCGTACCTCAAAAGAAAAAAGGAACCCTTATAGGATCACTTCGTTGTCTCTGTGCCTGTTGTCTGACATGTAGTTAAAACATGCCAAGAGAAAAGGAAGTTATTTATTTCAAATACCTAGTTCTAAGCTGTATAATATGATAAACAGGGACGTTAATAGTGAAAACAAAGGCTGACTTCATTTGAAATATTACAATAGTTAACACATATTACAATAGTTACACAACGTGTGGAGCCAAAATTTACGATTTAAAAAATAAACAAAATATTTAGACAGAAATGACAATGACAGGTAAAACGATAGGACTATTACGCCATCTAGTAAGTATTTTAGAACATTTTTTTTTTTTTTGGAAAACGTCTCGTTGAATGTTTGTTAGTAAAACTTCTGGTCAACGACCTTCGCATGTGTTTATTATAGTATGTAGGTATTTTAAACTGTTGACAGCAATGATTTTGCCAATATAATTAATATCAAATTAAAGCCGACGGTCATTCACCGATAATTATTTACCTATATAATTAACGATAAAGTAATTTAGTGATCTAAGGTTTCTGAGAAATGAAATTTTAAGACTTCAACACAATAAGTACGAAGTCAGCCACAAAATTTTGATTGAATGTTAAGGTTAACAGGTTTTCAGAAGAGCACCTAATTAAATTTTTGTTTGTATATACCAAAAAGTAAATTAATTGAGTGAGTAGGTGCTCCAACAATTACGACTTCTTTCAGGCTTCAAATGCTTCCTACCCAATTATTCGTTACATGCTCTTCCCAAATAAAAACCGATAGTAGTACGCCCAAATACAGATTTCCCAAAAACGCCATCATCGCAGCGGCTACTGGATGAACCAACGTCAATAAAAATATTTATCCCTATAGTCGCGTTCACAATTGTCTTGCTCACGCGTTTTACATTGGTAAAGATATGAAATTACTAAGTGTGAATTTCCAAAAAGCATACAACTGTTGTATCTGTTTAAAACAAGACGATGGTTCTCTTTATTATTATTTCATTTCTCTAATTATTAACTTAATAGCAGAGAATCTCGCGTAAAAACAAACCTCTACAAGGTTTTATGGTGCTAATTACCAAGAAAAATTGTTAATTATTACAAAAAAAAACAAAACTATTTGCAAATATTTCATTTTTATATTTAATTAGACGGGCGAGCCGGCGATTAAACTGCGACCACACTGGTCGCAGCAGCGGAGGGACGGACAGCAGCGTCCTCTTAGTAAACGGTGAGCGTTCTGCGATCCCCTAGCCGACTGCCAAGCGTGGGGCGGCGTGGCGTGGCGTGGTATCCTTCCTCTTATGGGAATGCCCTGCTTTGTAACCTATCGATGTTTTTCGTTTTCGGGAGATCGATAGGTAACCGGCATGCTTATGAATGAATGAATGAAGATGATAATGATGTCGGAAGAGCCCGAAAAAACGAATAAAAAAAGTGTTATTTCGCTTGAGATCGATCTACAAATCTACCAAACGTGCGAGTGAAATAGATGTTGCACGACTGTATACTACACAGTGATCGAACATGGGTCACATAGATCTAACTCCAATCCATCTTATCCTTCCGACTATGAATTACTTAACAACATGCATTTGCTATCGCGCCTTTTTTGGTCGAAACTTTTATCTGAGGTAATTTAATATCTGAGTTAGTTTTTTTTTTTTTTTATGTAATTTGGTGACGAGGCGAGCAAGTCGCTCACCTGATGTTAAGCTTCACGCTTGCCCATAACAGTTCAGTGCCACCCAGAATGTTGAAGCTCAACAGTTCAAAACCATGCGCGGCAATGCATTACGCTCGTCACCCTGAGATAATTATTAGATGTTAAATCTCTGTCCCCAGTAATTACGCTGGAAACATTGCCCTTCAATCCGGAACACAGTAATGTTTGCACACTACTGCTTGACGATTGAATAACTGGCAAAGGTGTGGTACTTCCCCAGGCAGACCCTGCAGAAGATCCCTACAACTACCAAATATCTGAATAATTGATTAAAAGAAAAACAAAACCCTTTCGAGACATTGTATGACACTCCGGACATGAAGAAGAATCTAACAACAACTCGCAATTCTAAATCTATCATTTACACATAGGAACAAACTTACATTAAAAAACGTACCTCCTGTGCACACTGAGCAGTTTTACAAATAACTTTTACCAATTTTTACACCAAAAAAAAACGACGTACGCTGGTTTTATTTAAATAACTCGCATTCTTTGAGTAAAGCAGTATTATATATAAGACTTGGTCCGCAATGACTGCAACTGCCTTGAGCCAATCGGCTCGGCTCTCGATCATCATTGCAGCCCTTGCTATCCGTGCTGTTTATTCCAGCTTGTCCATCAAGGGCTACAATGCTGACCGCGCTGTGATGGCGTGGACCTCTGCACTTTGCTGCACTTTCGGCCATCATTAACGCTGCGTCATTAGGTACAGACCGCCACAGTAATGTACTATTATCGGCGATTGAATCGAGCCTATAATTATATACTTTACATTAATAACGAACAAAATGATTAATAGGAGCAGTCTAGACAGTTTTTGTTCGATTATTAATCGTTATGAATATTATGACCGTTTTAAGTGAGGCGTAAGTGTGTTGTTAAAATTATTCTACGGAGAAATGTAATGCCTTCATACCACAGATCGTAATAACCACTTGACTAATAATTCCTAACGAATAGTTCTCACGAAAATAATACGCTAAAAATATGCTATTATTGGCCGGCTCTTAGAGCCAGCTTGTCATAGCGACCAAATCATAGGCGCGGATTTCATTTAAGAAATATGAACCATTCGTAGGTGATTTTTTTTTCTATTTTGACGAAGAAGAATTAAGACACAATTTCTCGAGTTTTTACTTTAACGCGATATTGCAGCTGAAAGACATATAACTTATTATAGCCTTCGCCAAAAAAACATGAAAATTGCTACATAACATCAGCAATGGCATTTTAAAGATAACTGAATGTTTTTTTTATTTATTTATATAATCTCAGTGATTTTTACTTAACTGCCCAAGAACAAGGGTAATGGTTTTTTATGTATAAAAAATGTGTGAAAGAGATAGACCTAACCTCCGCCCGGCCTCAAGCAAAACTTACAGGTAACTAATCTCAACGAAACTCGCAATAGCTCAGAACATTAATCGCGTCAAACCCGCCTGACAGCCTTGACTGATGAACCCTGTTTAACGTACGGAGCTTACCTGAATAACCAACTTAATTAACGCGATAGGGGCACGTAAGGGAATATTGTATTGGATTTAGTCGGTTCCCGCGCCGTCTTGAAACGTGCTTGATAGATTGATAAAATGGGACAATATGTCTCTGAAAATTATACATGCTATTTGTATATGCCATAGAAATACAATAAACTGTAATGTGTTCAATTAGAAGACAGACATATGCTACGAATCATTGTACACATCAATAAGAACAACTTTTTCTATGGGACGAACCATGTAGTCGAGAAAAATAACATTTCGTCAAGAATAATTATTATTTTATGAAACAGTTTATAATATGGTCCTCATTAATATTACAATCTAGCCTTGAGACTAATAAGTAAATTAACTTTAACTTAATCTGATAAGTAGAGTGAAATCTAAGAACGTGTCCATTACACTTTTCTTATGGAAAAGCTGTTTTTCTTTTAACGGGTTAATTAATATCATAGGAATTTCCGTCCTTAGAACCGGGCTAATCGAACGCATTCCGATACCGACTCAGTGTAAGCCCAGTCGCACGCAGACTTTGTTCAAAGAGAATAACATCACTACGGGATTTACATAGAGAAAAATTAAAAAGGCGTTTGTAACGTGTACTGAATACCGATAGAGATAGTGCAATAGAGTCAAGCCATTGATAGAACAAGATAGCGTTATCCGCCTTTATTTCTAAGTACACGTTTCATAAATGTTCAAGTCTCTTTTTTTTACTAGGGAGTTGCGCCAGACTGACTTGGTTGGTGAGCGGTCATCGTACTAGAGATCGATGCGCCGCTATAGTTAGTAGAGAACGGTGTGAATTTGTAGATATTTCGATATATGCCGCTAATACTATAATTTAAAATACTAGACATTTTTCATACTTATGCTGAAGAAACTGAAAATGGAATGCTCTAAACGAGTGTGGATATCGACTTGCAACAAGCTATAATAAAAAATATTGGCTTTAAGTTTTAAACACACATGACAATAATACGTACTTTTTTTTAAACATCAACGAAACGAACAATTTGTATAACTTATACCAGTTTACTTTATAGTTTGCAATCACGTTTCTTTAGCCTTCGTCTCTTGTAGTTCGTGTAAGTACTACAATATTTCGCTCCGTTCCTAAAAATAGCGTAAACTTTTTTAGCACGCCACCTCTTTGTGTGATTTAGCGGAAAAGGTAGTAAAACTGAAGTGTTACCTACTGTAATAATATTAATTAGTTTCTTTGGGTAAGTTTATTGACCGAGCTAAGCGGAGGTCTCAGAGTTTACTGGGACAAATCGGCTTTTGTATGTATGTTTGTATTTTTGTGTGTATATTTGGCCGATGATAACTTGCGAACCGTTGATCCGATCTTCATGAAATATCGTAGGCAAGTAGTTCTTTTCAATACAATTTTTAAGTTCGAATATGAGCTGAATCGGTCCAGGGGTTGGGAAGATATAGGGATCGCGAGGTCTCAGTTCGCCGCGAACTACTTACTAAAGCTGATATAATCTAATCAGTTTTTGATGTTGTAAGTAACAGATAATTTATGTTAGACTAGCTTGCCCTCATGGCTTCGCTCGCATAGGCTACAGATAGATAGATAAACTCTTTATTGTTCACACCTGATCGTACATAGCAAGGACAGAAAAACAAAACTAAAATAAACTAGTGTAAACAATGGCGGCCTTATCGCTGAAAGCAATCTCTTCCAGGCAACCTTGGGATGGAGAGGATCGTAGAAGATGTAAATGACGGGGTGTGCAATAATGGAAATTATGTGACGTGACAATTATATTCTAAACTACAGTTAATGAAACACCCCATTTCACATCTTTAGAGGTTGATTTACGAAAAACCCTGAGATATGCCTTTCTTTATTTTTTATGCTGGTTTAGCATGAAAAAATATTTTATTTCCATACACTTACATTACCCCTTTACCTCCATTTTACCCCTTTAGAAGTAGAATTTAATTCGTGCGACATTTTCACAAAGCAAAAAAGCTTTCAAAAAAAAAGAAAAAAAAAAAGGAAAATTTCGCAAAATCCGTTCTTTTTGTTCACCACCATTTGAGAAGTATTAGATTCAAATTTCACGTCTTTATCATAAGCGGTTTGGTCTCTGTGTTGATTCCTAGAAAAGGCTTGTTCTTAAACATAGTTTTTTCTACAAATAGAGCAAAATAGACTCGAATATGAGACACTTTCGTGGTTGAAATAAATTAATATCGAAATTTTCACTTCTGCGCAACTTGCAAGTTTATGAAACCGTAAACTTAAGTCAAAGGCAACATGACCTAAGTCTTTACGTACTTCCTAAGCTTCTCTAACTTTCAGGGCTTTCGGTCCAGGGCAACAAGCGCGGATGACTTATTCGAGCTAACTTATTGGGGCGTATGGATTAAATACACAACAAATGCATGGATTCCGACCGTAGTTGACCAATTGGACTTTATTTGTCTTACAGAATTATACTGCATAGATTTCATCCGTAGATAATTGACTAATCTTAAGTTCTAAATATATAAAAGAACAAGACATTTTCTAGGAATCAACTCACAGATCAAACCGCTTATGATAGAAATATGAAACTTTATGGGAACAATAAGACCAGTTTTGCGAAATTTCACTTTTATAATGTTAAAATAAAATGGAAAGTTAAAATATTTTTTCATGCTTAAAATATTTTTCCAATGAAACTCGGATTGTGAATTAAGCATCAAAAATAAAGATAGGCATGCCTCAGTATTTTACGAAAATCAACCCTTAAAGCGATGAAATGGGGTGGTTAATTTACTGTAACCTATGCGAGCGAAGCCGTGCCGACAAACCTAGTAGGACTATATTTGTAGTACCGTCTTTTTGATGCCAGAAATCAAATTAGCTACTTAATTATATTCCCTAAACATACTAAATTTAAGTTCCGCAGCCTTCATGCATTGCACTCACACCTTAGAAATGCAGCCCTAGTTCACCGACTTTACGATAAATTGCTTTCAAACGTGAATCTCAAACTAATCTAAACGCTAAACCCCGACATTTACCTTCGCAACAGATCTAAATAATTAACTATGCTGCTACATTATATGTCAAATTAACTGGCACCACAGAGAGAAAGGCGTCTCCACTAGTCTACTAGAGTGCTTCAGTCTCTAAAGACATAGATAAACACAGGGCTGCCTTATTTGAAAACCTTGTATCAAACTATTATAATTACGAGTACCTAAGGTGTGTTTAAAAATGTCATCCGGAGAACTAAATACTCTCTAGCGATTTTCTGCTTATGTCTTTGTGATCTAATCCAATGAAAATTAGGCAGTGCTTGATAATCAAACGCCTTGTGAAACACAGCACGCAATACACCTCAAGTACTTATAACACCCGACCAAATCAACAGGGGCTGAAGAACCCTTGAAACGAAAACGAAACCTCATTTTTAAACATTTTGAGGTCTGATCTATTTTTTAGTCCTAATATCCTGAATTACTGCAATAAGCGGAAAGGCATGGGCCATGTGCTTGTCAGAATGTTTTGTCTCCGTTAAAGAAATCCGCCACTGAACCTTGTGCTTTCTGGAGCAAGATTACAAAAAAAAAATACTATTTAAGTTGTAAGTAAATTAAAAATTTAGATATCATACCTGCTTCTTTAGTTTAACTGTGTTGCAGCAACCAGTGTCTTCCCAAAAGTACGAAAAAGTTTTTGAAAAGTTTTTGAAACCTGAACAAGCGAAGGATTCTAGGATTGAACCACGAGCGAAACAAGTAGTTCAAATATAGAATCCTTAGCGGAGCGAGGGTTTCAATGTTTAATACGCAAAATAAGGGTGTCTACACATGGCCTGACCTGACATCGTGTGAAAGGGACAGCTAGATTTGAATTTTACGGGAGCAAAAGAAACAAACTATTAAGTTTATAGCTTCTCCCTTATACTTATATATAACCATCCCTTTCAAACGATGTCAGGTCAGGCCATGTAGCGAGGCCTTAACTTTACTGCAGAGCGAAACACACAACTTTTCACCTCACTACAGCGAGGAAAATGCTAGGATGATGGAATGTGAATTGAATATAGAAAAAAAAAAAAGGTTTTGATGCATTCGTCGCCAGCCAGAGCTATTATTCTAAAAATGAGGTTTGCGCCGTGACATGAAATAGGTATTAATGCTTTTTCAGTGGACTAGCGGTATAGTAAATTATTGAATAAAAAGGTTCGATTTTTAAAAGCTCTTTCCACGCTAGAGCGTATAAAATAGCGATAGCGATTATAAAATGCACTTTTACACTCGGATTTCCAATGATAAACAAAATATTTCCGAGCTTGTGAGGTGAAAAGAATTTACTAAGTAACCCTATATCAGATTTTCAGGCTAATAGTTGTAAATAACAACCAATGCTTGAAAACAAAAAGAGCTTTAGAGGCTCCAGGAAACGACAAAGTAAGCAAGGGGTAGGTACTTTTAAGGCGACATCAAAGTTGATTTCGCCAGAAGCAACCCTACTTCGCTGCTCAAGACTATTGACATTATGCAAGGAGTCGGTAAACCTCGGACTGAACGCTAAGCCCACAAGGGCCTTTGTCTGACAGATGCTGCGGTTTTACTCCGGAGGAATCTGCGTAAAAGGATGTTTTGCCGTTGTGTTTTTATTTGACCCGCGCAGATGTACTTAATAAATTTGCATAAAATTTGTTGACTTCTAGATATTCGATGGAAACTGCAAATATTTCAGATTCCGATAAAGGCATTTATCATTTTATAAAGAAATGAGACTTGATAGAATTTTACGTCAAAATTATTATTCCTCCACAACAAGTATTTACAAGGAAAAAATATTATTAATGATTAAACGAACTATTACTTACCAGTAAGTGAAGTTCAATCATAATTATGTGAAGTGTTGAGTTTGAAGAGATATTTATATACACTAGTAGTAGTAGCACCTACAATGTCGCCTTGTTGCACTAAGTTTAGAGACTAAAAGAAAAGAAACTAAAAAATATGTAGGTAGATTGATACTCCTTCATTATTTCGTGCGGTAGACAGGATCTTCATTTAGTTCAGAGCCAATTCAAACCGATATTTCACATTTTACGGGCGCTATGAATTACATAATCCGGGAGGGCGGGATGCTATCTCTTCAAACTCAACACTTCACATAATTATGATTGAACTTCACTTACTGGTAAGTAATAGTTCGTTTAATCATTAATTATGCTTCAGTTTTGAGTTTGAAGAGATATTTATATACACTAGTAGATGTTGAGAGAAGTTGTGAAATATCTGTTTTGATGATATAATATATACTAAAGAAAAACTAAGTGAAAACATGTGATAATCTTTACAAATGATATTTAATCAATATCTGCATTAGTAGTTGATTACTTAACAAAAATAATACTTTCTTAAATAGACAATATTTATGAACAACATTGAATATAAAAGCCGATACAGATCTGGTCGTTATCTTACACTTGATCAATTATACTTCTAGCGAAACAATGGCTACCCAAATCATTTGATTCTGTTATGGCTATTGTGAAAACCTGACAAATGTCATTTTGCTGTGTGATATCTATACCACATACACCTAAGAGTACCTACTCTTTGTCCTTCTGCTGATTGTTTGCGAAATCAGTTAGGGGGGTCTTATCCTAAAGATAGGGATTCATTAGGGAACCAAGTGGCCAGAGTTTAAATTACTGGTGAAGTATCCCAAGTGAAATTATACTTAGGTAACGGAGGGCGAAGCCTAAATATTCCCTTAAAACCTCTTCATACAGTCATCTGCACTTAGCTGCCCCCTAATATTAGGAAACTGCAGATCTATAACTGTTTAGAGTAGCGTGGAAACAAAACAGTAAAAAACAGTAAAAAATTGAATAATGACTGGAATTGAAGCCTGATACAATCAATATTATTTTGTATACAGTATAGGTTGAATTATCTGACAGAGAAGATATCATTATGTGTATAGATTCGAGAGGGACTTTTCTTCTCAGTATAAACTCCCGCATAATAACCCGGCAACCAGGGTAATCCGCCGCTGAAGCTGGCGGGGGCTGGAATGGGAGATAATTAAGTCCTCAGAGGAGTAAAAAATTAGCGGCTTCGACTGCAATAGTTGGTTGAAAAGTGGGAACCACGGTTGTGCCGGCCATGCTGGGACAACTAGTATACATTTAGCTCTATCACTAATAATTTTTCTCAATGTCTTTAGGATGATTGAGAAGGGAGGAAATCCGTAAAAAAACCATTTTGACCAATTAATAGAGAAAGCGTCAACTGTGTAAGCATCAGGGTCTTTATGCCATGAAATGTATATAGGGCATTTTTTATTTACTCGGCTAGCAAACATATCAATCTCTGGTTGTCCGAAATTATCAATTATTTGTTGAAAAGCAAAATCAGATAGTTCCCATTCAATATCAGGGTGAACCCGCCTTGATTCGGTATCCGCGATAGTATTTTCGATTGATGGAATGTATAGCGCCGAAATAAATATATTTCGGGCTTCGCACCATTGCCATATATCTTTGGTCAGTCTTGTTAGATGAGGGAACTGGATTCCTCCCATACGATTTATGTATGAAATGGCAGTAGTGTTGTCTATTCGTAAGATAATTTGACAAGCGGATAAATCTTTAGCAAAAATTTTCAGTCCGATAAATGCTGCCAATAATTCTAAATAATTAATGTGCAGACTTCTTTCTTCCTGACTCCAACAACCACTTGCTGTTTTTCCAGCACATGCTACTCCCCAGCCCCCCATAGTGGAAGCGTCAGAATAAATCTCTAAATTAAATTCATCGAATTTTATTTTGTTTACTGAAAATTCAATAGATTTAATCCACCAATCGAAATCTGACTCCAATGTTGCAGGTAAATTCATATATTTCTCATAATTATCATCTCCTTTTAAATTCAAATATTTGCATCTTTCAAATTCCTTTGTGTAGAGCCAGCCGTATTCAATAGCCGGACAAACAGAAGTCAAAAGACCTAATAAACGCGCAAATTGTCTAATTGTACATCTTTTTAAATTTCTAAATTTAACTAATTCTTTTTTAATATTCAGACGCTTTTCTATGGGTAAACAAATTTCCATTGTTTTAGAATTCACAATAAATCCCAGAAATTTACACGAAGTGCTCGGAATCATGCAACTCTTTGATTCATTAATAATGAAACCTAAGGAACTAAGAAGTTTCTTTGTCATGCCAATATTGTCTATGCATTTACTATAGCTATGTGATATGAGGCAGGTATCGTCGAGATATATAGTCGATAAGTAGCCTGCACAACGTAACATTTTTACCACTGGTTTCATTATTTTAGTGAAAACAAAGGGTGCAGTGTTGAGACCAAACGGCAGAACATTAAATTCAAACAAATTACCACTCCATTCAAATCGTAAGTATTTTTTGGAGGTATTATGAATTTTTATAAAATAATATGCATCCTTGAGATCTATAGTTGACATGAAACAACCTTTTGAGACAAGTTTGATCATCGTTCGAAAATCTTCTAATTTAAAATGAACAGAGTCTATGAACTTGTTCAACTTTTTCAGATTTAGAATCAGGCGTGTCTTGCCGTTTGGTTTTTGTATTAAGAATATATTGGATATAAATTGGTCGTTACATGGCTCGCATTGCGCTATAGCACCTATAGATATTAAGTGAGTTATAGCTTGGTCAAATTGAGTTATTTCTGAGTGAGAGTAACTTTGGGGTTGTGGTGCACTATGCTGATATGGAGTTTCATTGAACGGAATTTTGTAACCACATACCCATGACAAAATAGTTTTATCTGTGGTTATTTGTGACCATTGGTTGTAAAAATCAGATAGCCTGCCGGCGTAATTTACCGTATTGTCTAGCGGTGGCCGCGACTGAAGTTCTGACGCGACGTTCTCGATGATGGCGCGTGCTGCTGCCTCGGAAATGCAGACTCCTTCGTCTTCGAGGGCCCCGGTGGTTGCTGCCTGCGGATCTGAGCCGGAGCCTTCCAGTTTAAATTCTTGTTAGAGAGCTGGGGCTTCGGTTTTGTCGCGTTGTTCTTGGTAGGGGCTGCGGCTTTGAGATCCGCGCCCGACTTATTAATCGCCTTTGCCGTCCGCAGCGTTTCAGCTAGTTCTTGCCCAAAAAGAAAGCTGTCTATTTTCGTGAGCAGCATCTGATCCTTTAGATCTTTTTTTAGTACTGCTAAGATGAAATTCCGTCTCGTTATCGACTCGTTGTGTTGGGAATCACAAATGATGCGGCCAGCATCAATTAGCAACTTAAGAATTGTTGGATCTTTACATTTTTTTTCCGAAAGTAGAGTAATGGCCTCGCTAAGACAGGCAATAGCGCTGCCTATCTGTTTCTGTTTTGCCTCCATTGCTTTGTCGCGTTTAACTACCTGTTCAGTAACAGCTGCTTTTATCTCCGGATTCAGAGTAGGAGCAGCTATCATTCTGCAGTTGTCAGGTGTCAGATGCGCATCTAAAAGTTCTTTGCGAAGCTCTTTAGTCAAACCCGATGTGGCAGTGAAGTTGAAGCGGATGGCTAAGTCCTTCTGTATATCCTTACCGAAGGTGATTGTATTTGAAGGGTCCTTCCCTAAAATCTCCAACATAAGCTCGACCTCTGAATGTGGAACTGCTTCATTGCTGGAAGTACCTTCAGTTTCTGGCGGTGGAATCGCCTCCTCCAGCACTGTCACGTTGTGTACATCTGGCGAATGTGCGGGAACTGTATGTAACGTGCTAGCCAGCGGGCCTATTTCCCTTAGCTCGTCAATATAGTTTTCAACATTCACAGTTTCAATGTTGTCATCTGAAATTGAAATCAGTACCACACTGATGTACTTATCAGAAAACCTTACCCTCCTTATGGGGAAATCGGGTAATTGTAATTGCATATCAAGTAGTAACTAAATAGTAACAATATAATTTTGTAACAATCAAAGACGGGTGTGTGTATAGGTATTTTCCTTATCAGTGTCAACTGCGTCTAATACGAGTATACACAGTTCGCTACCCGCGCTGTAGGTACAGATAGGTAGGTACAGCGAGAAAGATGAACTCATGTCGTTGCATCGTGTACTCGAGGAATGAAAAGGATAAGTAACAACTCGAGCGTTGGAACGTTAATCCTTGTAAGTAGATGATTATCGGTAAGTAGCAACTCAAATCGTTGAAACGAGAACCGATCACAGTACTTACTCTTTAGTAAAATAGCTAGATTTTTACCTTGTGGGTCGTTTGACAATTGCATGGAATCTGCGGATGACGAAAGTTTTCTACTGCGTTTTAGCAGTTTTCGCTCCAATTTCTTCATTTTCTTCTTGATACAATCAAAATATTCCCAGTTGTCATCGTGTTTCCTCTTCGGCATGTCGATTTTTGCAAAAAACTAGTGTCTAACACGATAAAAATAAAAACGATTTTATAATGTGCGACGCGGCGGAGCACTGCAGTGTGAAATGAAGATCCTGTCTACCGCACGAAATAATGAAGGAGTATCAATCTACCTACATATTTTTTAGTTTCTTTTCTTTTAGTCTCTAAACTTAGTGCAACAAGGCGACATTGTAGGTGCTACTACTACTAGTGTATATAAATATCTCTTCAAACTCAAAACTGAAGCATAATCATTTTTATTGCACAATGTTTAAAACTAAACTACCTTAAAATAACTAGTTATTTTCCTAGAAAGAATAGTGGCTAGAATGCAAACTTTATAAAGTACCCCCGCCCCGCGGTTTCACTAGCTATTGTACAGAAACGGTTAAACTTTTCGGGATAAAATGCCTATGATAATAGCCTATGTGTCAATCCAGAGTATAAGCTACCTCCATACCAAATTTCATTCTAATCCATTCAGCCGGTACAGAGTTAAACGGGAACAAACACACTTACATACTTACCTTTTTTTTTTTTTTTTTTTTTTTTTTATATTACTTGGTAACGAGACGAGCATGTCGCTCACCTGATGTTAAGCGTCACGCTTGCCCATAACAGTTCAGTGCCACCCAGAATTTTGAACTTCAACAGTTCAAAACAATGCGCGGCAATGCACTGCGCTCGTCACCCTGAGCTGTCAGATGTTTAATCTCTGTATGCCCAGTAATTACGCTGGTAACATTGCCCTTCAATCCGGAACACAGTAATGCTTGCACACTACTGCTTGGCGGTTGAATAACTGGCAAAGGTGTGGTACTTCCCCAGGCGGACTCTGCAAGAGAGCCCTACCACTACAAAACCTACTTACACACACACAAACTTTCGCATTTATAATATTAGTGTGATTAAATAAATGCTGGCAGCATTGCCACACTGGATGGCAATGTTGAGTACATTTTACTCATCATTCTGAACAACTATTACTATGGTACTATTGTGGGCCCAACCATGAAATCGCGAAAAAAAAATCGCGAAAAAAAACAGCAGCGCAGTATTTTTTTTGGAGTTCCCTGATTAGTACGAGAAGAGCGGTTACGTACACGTAAAATTAATATTGATTACATACTTCTGCAGTTTAGAACGTATTTTGAAGATTATAACATTATGAAGTCACAAATCAAAACCATAAGAGCAGACCACAAATATCACCCCTAAATTCCACATTTAGGATGATCTAAACACACCACGTATTGGTCTAAATACCTACACATATAAAAAAATTATCTTATTGGTTTTTTGCTATGCGCGAGTAGTGTAACCAATGAGAACGCTTGGTCTTAGTCCCCGCAACCCACGCTTACCTTTGGTGACTTTTTTGTCGACCTCGTATTGTGGTTTTGATATTCTATATAAAAGACGAAGCCTCTCAGGTCTTGAGACTTAGCTCAAGGCCCCAGGGTGGCTAGACGGGGCAGTCGAGTCCTTAATTCCTTACGAAAGATCCTTTGGCTAAAATGTGTCCTTCAACATTTCGTAGTCGAAATTAAGTTCTAATCAAAGTCTACCTTCTGAGGTATCTTGTTTGGCTTGAGCTCTCTGTCTTTTGATAGTAAAATAAGTACTTGTAATCTGACTTTTTACACACTTTGATCTCCCAACCAACCCACCAATCAACCCAACCTGATCCGTCAGGAGCCGAGCCATAACGGTTAAGTGGGAGTTCTAAAGCCATTTTAAGCGACCTAAGACGAAATAGATGTAAGTAGGATTATTCACAACCTAACGGCACCAGGTTCTATCCTCAGTCCTGCACCAGTGGCTTATTTATATTCGACGCTGCCGTTCAAAAACGGTGAAGGAAATCATCGTGAGGAAACCGGTGTGTCCACGACTGGCCTTATACAATGTCACCCATCGGCAAGTGACCGCCCGAAAAGGGCTTATAGTACTCATCATTATGAAAAACTTTTACTATAGGACCAAACCTGAAACCGAGAAAAAAAATCTGCTGTTCCATACATTTTGTCGAGTGTCATTGACATTTTTCTATGGAACAGCAGATTTTTTTTTTGCTTTATGGGTTGGTCCCACTATCCTTGTGGCTCGGTGAGTGGTTTTCCGCCTTCTGAACCCGGGACAAACATTTGTGTTATGAACATGGATGTGTGTTCCTCGTCTGGGTGTATCTACGTATTCTATGTATGTATTAACAAAATAAAATAAAAGTATTCTATCATTTATCTAGATGCAGTCCAGTTGGACTAGATGACGCTGTGTGTGAAAAACGTCCACCAATATTATTATAAGAACTCAGAGTTTTTTTTTTGTATTTTTTTCTCCCAACACAAGTCGGGGACATTGTCAAGTTGAACATGTTGCTTACGCAGTTTTGTAAAAATCAATTCAGCCAGATTGGATCGCCGTTTGAAAATCAAATGGTAAAATTATTATAAAAGACGAATTATGCCATTAACCAATATGCACTGGGCCGCATCCTTCTCTCGAGAGAAGGCCTGTGTTGCTGCCCAGCAGTGGGAACATGATAGGCTATAATGATGAATGATGATGAAGTAAGTAACGTAAGCGTTGCCATTCTTATGTAGAACTCGAAGCACATTGTTCTAAGTTGGGCAGATTATACAACCTTACCAACTGCCAACAACACGCGCTCTGAGCTCTACATAAGAACAGCGCGATTTCTAGTTTTTTTTTTTTTTTTTTTTTTTTTTTATTTATGCAAATTGCAACTATCCTTACAGGAAATTCCTAATTCAATAGTGTAAGTCAACAACATTAAAAAATATAAATCTTATCTAGGTGGTATATAATATGTGGTGTAGGCCAAAAATGGTGTGCCCCTAAAATTGTTAAAAAGATTTTTTGTTTAAAATGTAAAATTTTGTTGTTAAACTTATTCTACTCGGGTTATAAGGAAAGGGTATTAAGCTGAAAGGAGCTTATAATTGTGAACAACTTTAACTAAGGGGCCAACCATGAAAACGCAAATAACAAATAACCATATAATAATATATTGTAAAAGGGTATATTGTGAGATTGTTTTTGATGAGTTTCTTGTTGTGTGTCGTGTTTGAAACAGCTCTTTTTTTCCATTTCATGTTTAGTCCCATAATAAAAGTTGTTCATTATGAAGAATACTATGAGCCCTTTTCGGCTAAACATATCCTTTCTTTATAACCATGTAAGTATTATATTTAGTAACTCAACTGCAAACAAATTGCTTACAGTTATTAAGTAACTCAATTTCCCGTTTTGGAGTTATAATGCTGCACAGAATATGTAATATACGACATATTTTTAAGTAAGTTTACTTATTACTTGTTTCCGTGTACTTGCGTATCTGTGTCTTGGTTGGTTGTAATAATAGAAATGGTCTTTTTGGATGAATAAATAAATATTTGATTTGATTTGATTTGATTTGATTATAGGGTTGAACTTGAATAAGTTTTGCACTACTACGTCACTGGCTCAAAATCTTGAATTCGGTACGAAGAGGCAAACTGCTCGTTTTTTATAGACTTTAGGGACTTCATTAATGCAGTCTCAAGGTTCCACTCGAAGAGCCATTAAACCAAGGGCGACGGTAATGAGTTACCGTCTACGGATGATTCCACGAATAATTCGGTGTTAGTTCGATCCATATTTAAGTGGCAGTTGGCTGGGTTATACTTTGACTAATGTAATCTAATTTGTCAGTCAGCTTTCAATGTCGTTTGCCTATTGAATTTAGAAGTTTGTTTCTGTTCCACGGGCTTGCGCACGTTAAGCTAGAGGGCGCGGGCGCGGGTGTGAGCGCGATTTTGTGCTCACGTTGGCTGCCAGTCGTTTGCGCGGGTGTGACGTGTGACTTACCTGAAACCGCGATATATTAAGGCCCGGCTTCCCTCGAATGACGTTATAGGATTCGGCATTCCTTGCCGCGCTTCCCCGCAGGTAAAAATCGCGTGGTGTCCGAAAATATTATCGACGCAACGCGGTGGCGGCGCGAGATTCGGCGGCGCGCGCCGGCCGGCGGCGCGGCAGAAAGACGCGATAGCGGTGCACACCTATCTACCGCATCATTCTTAGGCGTACAAATTATATAAATAAAATAAATTGATCTTTTGTTCTTTTTTTTTTCGGGCCTAACCGTGAAAAATACAGGCTTACTTTAAATACAAATTCCCTTAACTTTTGATATTGGCGCGAGTGACAGTCGTGAGCTTGCCCGCTAGATCCACCGCACCTGAATTTTGTACGTGAGCACTTGCATAGTACACCATCCCCCTTATAAATAAACGCGGATAAACCTTGGAGCAGTTGCTCAGTCTTCTGTCTTTTTCAATCGAGTTTAAATTTCGAAAGAGCGAAAAGGACTAAAGACTTGGTAAGTAATCCATGGGCACTCCACGTTTATTAATACGGGGTTATATGATTCAAATTTCGCGCCGGCTCCCGCAATAAACGTCTTACTACAACTATTTAATACGAACACTTTTTTTTTTTTTTTTTTTTTTTGTTTCGGTTTTTTTACTTACGGATTTCTTATATCTGTCTTTGCAGTATAGTTACTCGTATGAAAAATGTATGAAGGTACCTGAAACAATTAAATAATTTTAGTACATAAATATATAAGTATAACAAACCAAACATAGCGGTAATTTAAAAAAAAGCACCAGCTTATTACAAATTAAAATGTGTTGGGCATTTAAATATTTAGAACAATAGCACAGACGATAGCTGAAAAGGCTATAAACAATGGTTAAGGCGAGGCACAATCGCAAATCAACAAAAAGTAGTATTTTTTTGCGCTATGTTCGAAGTGACGAGAGTACTTAATCAGGTGCAAAAAATACTGCAGATAGAAAATAAAACTGATATTACTTTTACAAAGTACAAAGTTACAAAATAAAAAATTGCAAAATGACCCCCTGAAAAACCCTTTGAAATCAAATGCTCTGAATTTTCAGTGGTAACTACAAATTTTCTTTTATAAATTAATTATCCAGGCAAGTGGTTTATACGGCGAACCAGGTAGTTTTTTTATTTGATTTGTATATTTCCGATAAGCCAGCAAAAAATCAATGAAAAACTACAATTTACCGTTTTCTCATCAAATATCATATGCGATTTTCAACTTTAAACCTTAGAACGGGACAATACTCATTTCAAATCACGATCAGTCCTCGCCATAAGACGACATAGTATCCCAGATCTTTTTCATTTGAGAGGGTGAAAGTTGCGCGCGACGCACACAGCGTGGCGCTCGAGTTGATTTTCGTTGAGCGGCGGTCGGCGCGAGCGATCAAGGATACCGGCAGTACGCAGCGCGACGCGTACACAGAACATACATTATATAGTACGCGGCGACGCGGTGCATCTGTGGCGTTGGGCTCTGTCGATGCCCACAAGGTGGTAAATAAAGTAGTGTACATAACTTAATCATGTTTAATAATTTACATAACTAAACAAGGTAACATAATTTAATACATCTTGTAATAAAAGCGTCGGCCTAAAGGCGCCTTATCGGCTAGAATTATTGATAAAAAAAGATCATAGAACTAAAAGAGCAAACTAGCTTTCGAATTTCCATCATAATCTAGAATACAAATATTCCTCAGAATTCGTATGCTCTTTTAACAAAGTGAATACCAAAACGGCGCCGTATATAGGGGGTAAGGGCGATAGTGGGAGGGATTGGGAGGTGTCTGGGCCAGCCGGCGATCAGTCACTGTCAAGTTGCCGATAGCGCACGACGTCTCAGCATCGAGCAGAATTTTATCGCTAACGATATCAATTCGTATTTTTAATCGAAACTTTTCCCCTTGATAGGCTCGCAGACAGGAAAATTGACGAACAATACATTACTTTCTGATAGCTGAGTTATTGCTTTCCGTATAATGTAGATCGAATCTATATCAACACTGTACGAGTATTATTTACGCAATCGTGTGCGAAAATTGTAGAAAAACTTGTACGATAATACGCTTAGTAAGATACGATAAGATTCGGTATGAAGTCTCCGATTTACAGCAGTAGAAAAGGCATTGTAACTCTTCGCAATTCCGCTGAGGAGCGCGTGAATCTGCATCCTTGTCAATGGTGACGTCTCAAAGCCCTAAGGATTTATTCCTTGAGTGATTTTTTCAATTGCTCTGAACGCTACGAAGCGTGATTTATAAGAATTCCCTTACAAAGAGCCCTGGAGTCACGTAGTGCTCGTTTCTGATGCCGCTGACCCGTGAGCGAGATAACTCGGACGATGAGAGAAAAAATAAATGAAAAAGACGATGACGACAACTCATGAAATCGAACAATTTTTTTTTCTTTGTAAAGCTAGGATTAAACAATTTTTTTTTCTTTGTAAAGCTAGGATTAAACTAAATAAATAGGAAATTCGATTGCAGCTTTTTCATTTCTCACAGTAATATTACAAGATGACGGTTGATGTTACTGTAATTGAGTCCCTTTTTTAGCCGACTTCCAAAAAAAAGAGAAGGTTCTCAAGGTTATTTTTTATTCGAAAGGAGATACTTCCAAATTGGTTTCATTTTTATTAACATCCAGTTCTGATAAAATCCATGAGGGATTGAGGGCACTCCTTAAATATTATAGGCATACATATAGCGATTTTGGTATTTTCGTCAACATCTCAAGTATTTGCATTCAGAAAGTAAGTATGTAAAAATATTAAGTGTATTGTGTTGCTGTATGTAAAATTTGCCGTGAACAGCAAAGAGTATATCTGACTATAAAAAATCTATAAAAAAAAGAACTATAAGTACAAACATCAAGTTCTTCTTTCAGCTCTTTTCGTCGCTACTTTTTACTACAAAAGCGTGACTTTTTCCATCACACGTCCATAGTGTGATTTGTCTCTTCCAAATAGCATTTGAATAAAGATGAGATGCGCTCCGATCGAAACGAATCAAGATGCAATACTTTAGTCGGATCAACTCTAGTTTTAGGGTTCCGTGTCTTCAAAGGAAAAACGGAACTTTTATAAGATTACTCTCGTGTATCCGTCCATCACAGAGGTGTTTCTCGGATCAAAGAAGTGTAGAAGATCTTTGTGACGCACACATAATATGTATTTTGCATTATTTAATATACAAATATCCTAACAATATTATAAACGCGAATGTGACTCTGTCTGTCTGTCACTCAGTCTGGGTATTTGTCACGTTATCACGTCTAAAAGTCTGAACGGATCGAACTGATTTTTTGCATAGACATAGCATAAGGGTCGGAGACGGTAATAGGCAACCTTTTTTTTTTACGTCCACGCAAATGAAGTCGTTTGTAACAGCTAGTTATTTAATAAAGAGAGACAGAGCTACTTTCGAATTTATAATATTTATCATCATCATCAGCCAAAAGACGTCCACAGCTGAACTTAGGCCTCCCCCTCAAAGCGCCACACTGACCGACAACGTGCCTCTTGCATCCAAATGTTGCCCGCGACTTTCATATTGCGGTCCACTTAGTGGAAGGCCTGCTTACGCTGAATCTTCTTATAATATTAGTTAGGATGTATGTTTATACTCAATATTTATGACTTAATAATTCCCTTGTTATTCTAAGTTTTTACAGCTAAAATGTTGATTTTAATGCGGTTAGTAATTATTAAGACATAATAGATTACGGAAAACTGCAGGTTTTTTCGACAATGTCATAGTTGCGGGCTAAAAAGTATTTTTTATAGTAGTAGGTGGTAACTTACGTTTTTGTTGTTTTAGTACGGAACAGTAATTGTGCGAGCATGACTCGCTCTTGACTGGTTTTTATTGAGTTGGTTTATATCGCCGTCGAGTCGTAAATAAGAGAGACGTTTACAGCGTAAATAAATAACTTAAAAAGGCTTTATAATGATTGGTTTATTAAGCAGTTGTAATAAAACTGTAGGTGTCTATTGTAAAGCTAGTGAGGCTATAACGCTATTGCGCGAGCCAAGTTTGTTATTATCTGTTTACAGTTTAATAAAAAAAAACACTTTGTTCGTGTTCACTTACTTTGAAAATGATTGAAAATTATCATGCAGTATTTTATTATTATATTATTTATATTAATTTATTTTAGAGGAATTATCACTTGGGCCACAACAGTCACTGACGTCCAGTTCTGATAAAAGCCGTAGAAAATGGGTTTGCCATAATACGTGCCTTGGTAAGCGGCTTGGGATCGCTAATCGCTCGCCGTTTACTATGAGGGTTGTTGCCCGTCCTGGTGGCTCTGGTTTCAGTTGTAGGACATACCCGGTCCTTTATTTTCTATAAGCGTTATAGTTTTTTGAAAGTATTTGTATAACAACGGTATGTACGGTTTTCGATCTCGCTGCGACCCTGGAAACATTGTCAAACTTATTATAGTAGAAAAGTTCGGCGAAAAAGATCACGCGGTCGATCTCCTACGATATGGACAGACCGGGCCGTGACTTGCTTATTGCGATGATTGTTAGGTTCAGGCACCGATGCTGCGCGATCGCGAACCGTATCTCCGCGTTATAAGGTTGTCGTTCGCGCAGCGTTAGCGGGTCAACCTAACAATCGTCGCAAAAAGGACCTCACAGTACAGGCGCTGATAAAATTATTGATAAGTCTGCCCATCCCTGACCTCTTTAAGTCTGCAGCAGTGAGGACAAAGTGGAAGAGTAGATAATCGAGGCTTACACTCAAATTTTTAAAGATAATAGTAATTTATTTAATTATAAAATACTAGCTGCGCCCTGCGGTTTCACCCGCTATTCTGCACAAACTGAATTTTGAATATTTTCCCGGGATAAAAAGTAGCCTATATGTAAGATACCTGCAAACCAAATTCCGTTCAGCCGTTACAGAGTTTGAACGGGAACAAACACACTTACATAGTTACACACAAACTTTCGCATTTATAATATTAGTGTGATTAGTTGACATTTTATACTACTTACGATGAAATAAACAGCTTATTTTTTATTAATAACTTGGCTCGATCTTTATCAATGAAAAAAATTATTAAGAAGAAGAAAACTGGTTGTTTGCTTAGACGAAGGACGTTTAATTTGTATTCCTCATTGAACAATGTTTACTGTGGGACCAAACCTAAAATCGCGAAAACAGTTAGTTGTTACAAAATTTCATTAATCCCGATGAAATGTATGGAACAGATATTTTTCCGCAATTTCATGTTTGGTCCCATAGTAAGAATTGTTCATAATGATGAGTACAGTGTTATCTTAAAATATGTCCGTCGTCTTAGCAACCAGTCAGTATAATGTAACGTTAAAAACATAACTAGTTATGACTAAAAAAACATAACTAAACTAAACTAACGAAAAACATAACTAGTTATGTTTTTAAAACATAACTAGTTATGTTTTTAACGTTGATTACGTTGAGGCTTCATTGGGTGGTCTTAATACACAATAAAATTTCCAAATCCATTCAAAACGCCTATGAAATAACAATAAGAATCTTGATAGAGCTATCAAACATACTAAAGCTTCATCATTAAGATATACAGCCATACCTAATCTATATTCAAGACGCAATAAGAGCTGGACAAAAACCACGAGTTTATCTTCTGCCTTGTAATCAGTATTCAAACAAAAGAAACGGATTTGTGTGTACGGAAATAACTTGACGGTTTCCGGACCCTTTTATCTAAATAAAAAATCATAAAGATATTGTTGTGAATATTTTTTTAATAATGAAACGATAGGCAGTCTTTTGGACTATAAAAAGTTTTTGTGGTACATATATTTTTCCTGCTTTCATAAAATCCGTTGTTAGTAAAGTAAAAAAAAAATAAAAAAATTTGTCCAAACTCCAATACATCAGATTGGTTATAATCATCACCATAAATATAAGCACATGGCGTCAAATACATAAAGGTTAATGTACACTGCAAAAGGTCGCATAATGCTAAATATATCTTGTCAAGTTGTCTTATAATAAAACAGAGCAGGCGCGGTCAAATCCACTTTGAGAAAAACACATATAATATGAAGAATCTGTGTGTAAACAGGATTAGACTGAATATTCTTATAAGTAGGGCTGCCAACGGCAGTGCGAAGTCGGAGTCAGCGAGCCATGAAGACAGCGCCCGGCCGGACGTGACTCCCTACTCCCTACTCCCCGTATTGACACTTCTTTGTCTGAACAAGTCGCGTTTCTATACCGCAGTAACAAACAGCATTTATGGAACAGATTTATGGTACGAAAACAAACTGGAGACTGATGATGACCATTTTGATCAACTCTTTACTGATACGTAGATAAAAGAGTTTGATCAATGGAATTTTTGGGAAATAACTAACTTTTCATATAACGATTTTCAAATGTTATAAAATAAGCAAAGTCTAGAGGCAGTGCTTCACATCATAATGAACGAATTATATATTCGTCGAATTATATATCGAATTATATAATTATATATTATATATAATATATGAATGAAATATTATGGATTCTAGAATAAAAAGTTGTGTAGTTTTAAGTTTACATATAAGTAGTTTGAGTAAGTATAATGAATTGTAAAGTCTGTGCTAAAATACCAAAATCCTGAACCTAACTAATATTTTAAATATGAAAGTAGCTCTATCTCTCTGTCTGGGTGTATGTCGCGTTATCACGGCTAAACGGGTAAACGAATCGACCTGAATTTTTGCATAGAGACGGACATATATGAGATTTTTTTTTATAGGTCTACGCGAACGAAGTCGCGTGTAAGAGCTAGTAGGCTATATTTTGCTGTCGTGTGTTTTATTTTTGTTTTAATAACTGTACTTGCGCTTTAATTGCCTCTTCTTATGGTCGGGAAAGAACAGAGACAGAGAGACAGACAAACAGAGTTACATTCGCATTTATAATATTAGTAAGAACGTAATGAGAAATCCAACGACACCTCACTCTTTAAAATCAGTCAATCCGTTTAGGCTACAGGGAGGTAATATCGGTACTAACACATTACACACTCACATAGACCCCAAAAAATTACCTTCCTCCTTGGGCAGTCGGGTAAAAATTCAATTCAATTGCACACAGATAATTTTACGTTTCTCGCTCAATTATTCTCTTATAGCTAGCGAAAATACATTATATCCACTGAAAATTCGTAGTCGGGAACTGAGCGGAAATTAAACTTTGCCTAAACTGTTTTTATGCTTACTTTTTCGGAACGGTAGGTATCGGTGATCGGTAGATCTACCATTTGTTACTGAGCCTCGAATGTGAACAATATAAGGGGATGGAGTCTTCGGGTAAAGGCATTGTTGCAGGACTTGACTGAAGGCGGAAAAAGGTTCGTGATGGAACTCTTTGTATGTGTAATCAATTTACCGAAGGACGTCGTCGGCGAACCACGATCGTCCGTTAATACACGTATGTGACCAAATGAAAAAGTTAATGCAGGAAGTACATTTACCTATTGACAGTAAAGCTAAAATATAAATAACTAGTTGCGCCCCGCAGTTTCCCCCGCTATTCTACAGGAACGGTTAAATTTATCGGGATAAAAAGTAGCCCATGTGTTAATAATTCAGGGCAAAACCTACGAAATTTACAAAAATACCAAATTTCATCCAAGTCCGTTCAGCGGTTTGTATTTGTTCCCGTTCAACTCTTACAGATACACTTACATACTTACACAAACTTTCGTATTTATAATATAAGTGTGATTATTTATCAAAGTTCATTTCTATTATATGCGAGTTTTTTTTTTTTTATCGGCTACTGTTACCCAAGGTGGTTCTGCTAATTGGAATGAAGAGTCCACCCCGAACAATTATATAAGGACAGTGAAAGTGGATAACTTACCTACTTAGCCAAAGAGAATAACATCACTAAGTCTACTACGTTTAAGAGCCGGGAGTTCCATATTGAAAAATTAAAAAAGGCGATTGTATGAAACATGTACTAGAACTGAATACCGATAGAGATAGTGCGATAGAGTCAAGCCATCGATAGAGCAAGATAGCGGATAGCCGCCATTATTGCTAGTACACGTTTCATACTTGTTCAAGTCTCTTTTTTTACTAGACACTTGCGTCAGACTATACTTAGCATTTCCAAGTAATTATTGTCCCAAAAAGAAAAATGTGCAATATTGATTTAGACAATGGAACACCGACCGTTTCATTTTAAAACAAAATTCAACCTCAGTTTTGCAAATTTACAAGCAGGATTATTGGATATTTGCGTAAGCAGATCATACCGTTATTTCCGTACATATAAACTCATGATCCGATTATCTGCAAGTATCGCAATTTTTTTTAAAAGCAAAACCGCTCGTCTATTGAGAATACTTGGCAAAGCCAAAGCGGCGTTTATGCCAAACAAGGGTATGAAATATACGGCGATATTTTTGGGTATTTGCCGCGACGATATTTTAGTGTTTTAGGGTTGTACTAAGATGTTTAAGGTATTTGTATTTTTTTAAATTGAAATTTTGTTTATATTTTAAGTTTTGTTTGTATTTTGTTTTGTTTTTGTGCCAAATAAACCATTTTCATTGTCTAAAATCGAAAAATACGTCAAAAAACGTTTAATAAAACCAGAATTTTTGCATTGTTGGTAAATATATGTTTCTTGTGATTATTATTGTATTCATACTAATTTTATTATACGGACTTTTTGATGTCTTAAAATCTTTTTCTTTTTATATTATTTGTTTCTATAGCTTGTAAGTTTTCCATACTTGTGATTTTAATTTACTGATGTGCACAAGAAAGAACTTTTATTTATATCTATATAAATAGATATTAGTCTGTAGGTAGATTTTAGTGGTAGTGCTCTTTTGCAGAGTCCGCCGGGGGAAGTACCACACATTTGCCAGTTATCCTACCGCCAAACAGTAGTGTGCAACATTGCTGTGTTCCTGATTGAATGGCGTTGTTTCCAGCATAATAACCTGAGCATACAGAGATTCAACATCTAATATCACATGTGACCCGGATATGTCCTTAAACTGAAACCAGAAACACCATAGGACGAGCAGCAGTGTTCTTTTAGGAAACTGTGAACGTTTAGTGATCCCCAAGCAGCCTGTCAAGCGTTGGGATTATAGAAAAGTCATATTCGTTGCCATTTTTGTGTCATTTAGTAATAAATCAAACATCCGAATTTACGTTACAGCGTAGCGTCTGAAAGCACGTCTCGTATGTCGCCGTCGTAAAGGGAGCGTGGGGGCGACCATCCGACCGTGGCCAGCCCCGTCTACCGTCCCTCTGTTTACCAGCTCCACAATAACTCCATTGTATGACTAACTTTTCACATTGTGAGGTTATTGCTAGGAAACTGAGAAACTCTTAGCGGTGACTGTTTGCTTTACCGCTTACTGCGGTTTCGAAGGAACCCTTAGGAATGGAAAGTTTGGGGACTTGTGGACGAATGTTTAAAAATTGCTCTAAAATATTGGTAGGCACTTATTGCTTTTTGGCTGGTGCCGTCTTGTCCATACAAAAAGCATAGTCTGATACCCACTCGTAAAAGTTATACATTTCGACGATTTTTTTATATGTTATCTAAATCGTCGAAAACTATACTTGTATTGTTGTTTTTTTTAATTCTCATTATCTTCGTTGTTATAGGCACTTAGTGACATTTTTTTTGCGTCAAAAATACGACATAGATTATGGCTTATCCAAAACATTGACATCAAAAACAATAGATTTTGTTAAGATTTAGGGAGTGATAGCAAACTACCCCCGTAACGCTAATTTCACCAAAACGTTAGTAAAACTAAACTAAAACAACCTTTATTACACGCATGAGAAACAGAGCGACAGCTATACAATTTCAAATATCGAATGAGCCAAAATCTCGCGGAAGGATCTACTTATGAAATAGTTTCATTAATAATAATTTTATTTTTTCCAATAAAGTTACTATTAAGTCCCATAGCATGCTCTTAATTCTCAATGTAATTCCAAATTTCAAATTCAAATTTCCAGCATTTTAGACAATATAATTTTTTTATGTGTTTTAAATTCTTTGCATTTTGCTCTTTAGGTGTGGTAATTAGGCATTTTGGCTCCTTAGACGATAATAGACGATCTTATCAGTATATTGCATAAACAAATACGAGTAGAGCTCAAATTACTTATTTGTAATGTGACCTCAAAAGCCTTATAAATTGAAACGAATTAAATAAGAGCACATAATCTACGTATCTCCGATGAATCACGCTCGATTCCACCCATTTAGATTATCGAGATACGACTGAGAATAAACACAATCAATTCCATTTAAGGCAACAAAACCAAATGTTTACACATACAAGCATTTGAATGTAGTTGCCACAATGTAGCTCGCCTTATGTCTGCCCTACAATCGGCCATCGACCCCATAACATATACAAACATTTATAAGTAGGTAACCTCTATCAAAATCCAATAGCTTCTAATGGTCATCACAACAGTAAGCTTTGAACTTTAAAAATATTGATATTCTTCCTTTGAACTTATTTTAAAGCTCCATTGTTTCCACAACAAAGAGACCTAGTGATACAACTTATCTGAGAATAATGCGAGCAGAACAATAGACTCCGCGTAATTATCGAGTATAGATGGCAAACTGAAGATATTCTCTTGACCCAATTGAAAGTCCTAACAGGGGATTAACGTCAACCTGTCTCGCGGTTGACCGCAAGGTATCCAGAATTGACGTCCACATCAACTCGATAATCAAACCTGTTATGTCACAGAACCACAAAAGCTGGCTCTGTGTTGAGGTGTTTTCCAACTGGGTCTAGAATAGCAGTCCTCGTTCAAAGGTATTGACACGGTGTCGGTCTCTTGCGATTCTGTGTCGAGATGGAATAGCTGCAGAGGCCCTTCGTCAGTCTTTATTAACCCGCCAGAATAATCTATTGGATAGATTAACGCAGACATTCTTACTCCACACGTTTGAGTGGTCGAAACGATTTGTGTAAATTGAAGCGTTGATTAGATTCCCTCCCCGAAGCTCGGCTTCTTAATCTTTTCGATTCATTACTCGCCAAAACTAAGACGTGCGACGTGATTAATTGCCTTGTTTTGTCTGTTTACAATTAACGAATGCTATTGAATTGCTGTTAAACGATTTGTGGACAAATTTCAATTGAGTTTACAGTAGTTACATATGTTAAAAGCCCCGAGGACAAACCGTGAAAAATGGCACAATGCTTGTGATAAAAAGGCCAGTAGACGGAACGTCCCTACTTATTTTTACCCTGGATTTACCAGCACACGAAGTAGATTCTGAGCAGCACGAACCATGACTGTCCGCATAAATATTCATGGTAAATCTTCAAAGTCAAAAGAAAATTGTGAGGCAGTCTTCGAAACTGACAATGCAAATCTGTATTATTATGTGCATTCCTATATTGCAAAAACCTTCACAACCGGCACAAGTTCTAAATAATAAATTCAATATAAACAGATATCCAGAAATAATATTGTCATTGTCAATTGTCCGTCGATCTGACCCAATTACGGACGAGCACCGCATTGGAGCGAAATTGTTCGATCTATCTACGGAAATTAAATTTTCTGAATACCTCATCGAGAAAGCAAAAGTGGTACTGGTGACTGGCGACGTTCGTTATATTCCAAGAATCATCGGTAACTCCATTCATAGTTGGCAAGAAACTTTGGAAGGATTATTAGATCGTTATTATACGGATTGAGCTTGTCATAAAGGTGGCGATTGTGCGAAAGTTGGAAGAAGTCAAATAGTTTGAATATAATTCCTGAAAAACGAGAAATTAACTTTGAAGTTAAGAGCTCGAGCTTGATCTCAATCAAGACTTAAGGCTCTTAGTCACATTCACAGTTGTCGGCATCCCGAATTTTCACATTATTGAAGATGTTAAATCACTGAGAATGTATTTTCCAAAATTAAATGTTGCACTATTTTGTTTTAGCATAACATGAATACTGTTTTCAATAAACTTCCGTTTAGTTATCTTAAAAATTGAAAACTTAACTTTTTTTTTTTTTTCGATCTTTTACGTCAAATGATAACAAATAAATAAAATTTTAATAAATTAACACAAATATGTATTTAAATATTTTTTGATGTAAGATGTACAGGATACACCTACTTTTAGAAAAACTATACTGAAGCTACTTAAATTTACTAATGACACGATGATAGCTGTGGACAGGCTGTTGCACGACGGTCCTTGTACATGCACTTTTCAAACAATCATTTGACATCCAAAAGAAAAAGCTTACGTATCTTGACTTGAGAACAAGAATAGCATAACACTGTCATGTCTTCGTATTCCACGATTCTTTATTTTTAAGAGGCAAAAAGTGATCAGAGCCCTGGTAGAGACGCGGACATATTGTCTGCCTGGGCATTGTATTTTCTTAGATCACGATTTTCACGAAAATGTAGCTTTTATGCCAGTACATTTCAGGCAGAGCCAAGGATTGCATGATTTTACTGGGCTATAGAAAACTGACGAGCGTAATTCGTGTGTGAAGGACAATGTTGCAACCGTGTTGGTGGGCCCTTGAAACACTCAAACGTAAGGGGTAGTCAGGTATCCTGGATAACTGCCTACTCAAGCTTATACTGGCAATGCAAAAAGACCCTTATTAATCGTTTTACACACGTAGGAATTTGGTTTGTGGATTTTGTAATTTCTTTTTTCACTCTGTGACGAGACGTGCAAGTCGCTCATCTGATGTTAAGCGTCACGCTTACCAGTTCTGTGCCACCCAGAATTCTCAACTTCAACAGTTCAAAACTATGCGTCGCAATGCACTGCGCTCATCACCCTGAAATGTTAGATGTTAAATCTCTGTATTCCCAGTAATTACGCTGGAAACATTGCCCTTAAATCCGGAACACAGAACTGCTTGGCGGTTGAATAACTGGCAAAGTTGTGGTACTTCCACAGGCGGACTCTGCAAGAGAGACCTGCCACTACAAAAAATTGTATCCTGTATTATTATAATTGTACCTAGTTTATATTCAAATGTAATCGAAACTTTTGGATTTAAAATAAAAAGCAGCGGATGGTCGTTGCTTCATCATCCTGACACATAGTTGATGACCGTCTTAGTTGGCTTAGTTAGTAGTGTGTCTGGATTTTGAGCATTCCTAGCCGTGCAGATTTTTGAATGATGAATTTATATATCTGCTTTCTGGTTGGTTCTCTATTGCTTTGTGTTCCATGGTAACCCCGATACAGAAATATAGTAGTATAGTAGTTAGCGCCATGTCTCAAACTTCAAATTAAAAATGATTGATTGTTACTAAATGTATGAGTACAAAATCATTTCAGGTTGTAGTGCTGTGGTTTTTCTTTAGGGAGGCCTTTGTTCGGACGTGGTTGATTACTGGCTGATGATGATGATAGTAGCCTATCAAAGATACCACAAATTACCAGACAATTGCGGAGTGACTAACTGCAGTTGTATTTAACCCGTTAGCGCCAGAACGCAAACAATGGCAGCCCAATCAAACCCCGGATGGTGGTAATTAAGATCTCTCAAGTAATTGCAGTCCGACATATATTATATAGCCTTTGACCGGGGTGTTTTAGCGCGCTCGACATCTCTGTCACTCCCATTCTTGTAACGGTTCTAATGACACGGACAGAGATAATGTCGAAAGTCAAAAATAGAAAGATGTGACTTTGCGAATACTGTTGCATTAGTAGGCACCTCTATGGAGCAAATAACATTGCATCTGTGAATGGCAGTATTTCTGGCTTAGTTGGTTGTGCTTCTGTCTTCTAAGTGGAAGGTCCCGGATTCGATTCCAGGTCGGAGGAGTTATATCACAGAAGAGGAAAAATTTTTACCTGTGGGTTATATACACAAATAGTGTATTTTAGCTAGTGTCAAGTTTTGTGATAATTCAAGTGAAGTAAAATTTTCCCAATTCAACACAGTCTCAGTCATAGTCTAAGACAAGCAAAGTGAGTCACGGTCAATTCCAAGTCATGTCCCAGCAAAGTGGTGGAGACTTTATTAGAGCTTTCTTTGGAGTTTTGGAAACAATTCGAATAGTATTTCACGGTATTTGACTATTCACCAACACTCGTGTACGTTCACAAACTCTAAATGGTGGATTTTAATCAGATCACTAGATCCCGATTTAGCGTTGAGATTCCTTCTCTTCTCAAAATTTCTCAAAATTACCGAAATCCAAAACAACAAACATGTGAACCGAGTCCTTGTTCCGCCAGTTAAATAATAAACTTAGTAAACTACTCCATAGATGTCAAATTCCCGGAAAGCAAACAAAAGTTATACTAAACTTGTGTACCTAATTACCGATTCGTTTCCGAAACCTTCCCGCGAGTTCCCAACTTGTTTACAGAACTTTTTCTCGAACTTTCTAAATTTATCTAGGCCATATTTCTGGGAGTTGCCCGCAAACGGGGGAACACGATACCGAAATTATAAAAGGGAGTGTTTTAAAACAATTCGCCAAGTTTTTCATCGCTTCCTTCCCCCGCATAAAGACCACGATTTATCAAGTGGGAAGACTTTTTTTTTTGTTTCGCAAGAAGAAACATGTACGTTTTTTTTTCTTCATTTTAAACGTTTGTTTCCTGCTGCTCTGCGATTTTCTAGTTTTTCATCATATTTCCGTACCCAAGGTTCGCTGATAAAAATATATCAGTGGATTTATATCAAACAAGATGTAAGTATATCTATAGTTGTTAGGTATGTGGACGGGAGCAGGCAAGTTACAACTACGGTAGCTGGGAACGCACTATTTTATTATGTGAATGACAGGTGGGCGCAGCCACCACTAACTATAAGTACACGTATATAACATCTTTCCCCTCTTATAAGGGAACTCTAAAATAGTTTCTTATAATCTAACATTGGCCTGGCTCTGCGAGTACGATGACTAACTAACGGCGGTGCCGGTGTGTCGTGGCTTCCTGCCTCAGAGTCCGGCGGGGGGGGCGGCGCAGGAGTCTGTAGCGGGGTTCTGAACTCTGGACTGCTCGCTGATGGCATCGACACGAGCGGTTCTGGTGTCCGTACAGGTGACTGTTGACCGTTGACGTTGGACACGTCCGCGACCGGAGAATGTGGCTCGCTTATTCGCTCCATTTCTATGGTAGCGCTGGTTCCCGCAGTCGCGACGTTGGAGTTCCGTGAGCCCGGCGGGGACGAAGTCGCAGTGGTCGCCATCGAGCTCGGTCTACTTGTCCCTTCTATTGGCAAGGTCACGTTCCACCTGCCGGTCGTATCCCCATTATTTTCCGTGCTTGGAATACTTTTACTTAAGTTTATCTGATTTTTGTGCCGTACGACTTGTTTATTACTGTTGTACAGTTTAATTTTGTACAAAACTTTTCCTATTTTCTTTAAGATCACTCCTTCCAGCCAATTAAACTTGTTTTTGTTTATATACTGTTTTATAAAAACATTATCCCCCTCTTTTAAATTCGAATATTGTTTGCCGCCATAGTTCCTAGCCTGTGAGCACTGTTTACGTTCGACGAGCTTAGATAATTCCGTTGATAAGGGTGCATCGGTGACCGTAAACAAATCTAACCTTGAACGGAGGTTATGACCGAACACTAGTTTAGCTGGAGAGGTTTCTGTCGTCGTGTTATCAGAATTTCGATAATCAAATAAAAACTTTGAAAGATGACATTGAATATCGCTAACCTTGCAACCCGATAAAAGAAATGTTTTAATGCCCTTTTTAATGATTTTAACGAAAGATTCCGCTTGGCCATTACTCATTGGATGAAAAACGGGTGAAACTAAGTGTGTAATGTGGTTCAACTTACAGAACTCTTTAAAACTGTGTGACGTCAGGGATGTACCGTTATCACTTACAAGGGTGTTCGGAATACCGAACCGGGACATGAAATCGCATAATTTCATAATAACAGCCTTTGTCGTGATATCATTGTTCATAACGTAACACTCGACCCACTTCGAGAATGCATCTACAATAACAAGGAACATTTTGTTATGAATTGGCCCTAAAAAATCTAAATGTATCCTTTGGAAAGCAGCCTGCGGGTGTGGCCACGGTGCCAGCTGAGCGCGAGGCGGGGACGGACGCAATTGAGTGCAGACTGTACACTCAGCCGCCAGCCTCTCTAATGCGGCATCTATACCCGGAAACCAGACTCTAGCACGGGCTTCCGCTTTCATTTTTACTATTCCAAAATGCGAACTATGCAGCTCATTTAGAATTAATTTTCGGTATTTTTCGGGGATTATAACCTTGTGACCTCTCATTAAAACGCTATTTTCCATTGCAATCTCGTTGCGGGATAAAAAATACGGTTTAATTGCTGGGTCAGTCAATTTGCGCGGCCAACCTTCTAAGACATACTTGGTCACGCTCTTTAGAACAGAATCATTAGCGGTCTCAGCCTGCAACTGCTGCATTGTGAGAGGCAAACATCCCTCAATAGCAAAATTAACATAGGCAGCTACCTCGGCCCGCGCCCCCTTCTCCGGCGCCTTCGCATCACTCCGCCCGCTCGTACTCGGGGCCGCTACCGCGCGCGATAAGAAATCAGCTGTGTTGGCGCCGCTTCTTATGTACTCGATTGTGTAGTTGTATGCACTAAGAAAAATTGCGTACCGCTGCAATCGGTTCGCCGATACTTCGGGGATGCCACGGTTTTTACCAAATATAGCAGTTAGCGGTTTATGATCTGTGCGTAATATAAAAGGTTTTGATCTACCATATAGGTATTGATGGAACTTCTTCACGCCATATATAATTGCTGTCGCTTCTTTCTGTATTTGTGAATACTTTTTTTCTGCGGGATTAAGCGAACGCGAGGCATAAGATACTGGCTGCTCGATTCCATCAGTACCTATTTGCGAGAGAATCGCCGCGAGGCCATTTTTTGAAGCATCGACGGTTAAAATCAGGGATGCATTATTATCGAAATGTGCTAGCGTGTTATCCGACGCCAAGCTTTTCTTGATTAAATTAAACGCTTCGATCTGTTCCGTGGTCCACTGCCACTTAGCGCCTTTTTGCAACAAAGTATGCAAAGGGCTCAGAATTGTCGCTGCATTTGGGACAAAAGCCCTATAGTAATTTAACAGACCTAAGAATGATTGCAACTCACTGACGTTCTTAGGAACAGGTGCGTACAAAATTGCCTCGACTTTTTGCGGATTCTTCCTTATACCATTTTTATCAATGATGTATCCTAGATAAGATACCTCCCTTTGATAAAATGAACACTTATCTTTGCGCAATGTCAAACCGGCTGCTTCTAAACGGCGAAGAACTTCGTTTAATCTACTCTTATGTTCCGATAGGTCCCCGGTTATTAAAATGTCATCCAGGAAACTAACTACTCCTGGAATGTCACCTATAATCGACTCAATCACGCGCTGAAAAATAGCCGGCGCGCTCGCTAAGCCAAATACGAGCCGCGTATAGTTAAAAAGTCCGCGCGGTGTGTTAATGCATGTGACATTTTGAGAGTCTTCGTGTATACGCACTTGGTTATAGGCCATAGATAAGTCTATTTTGCTAAACACAACTCCGCCATGCAATTTGGAAAATAGTTCCTGTGCTGTGGGCAAGGGATACTTCTCAACGAAAAGTTGCTGATTGATCGACACAGAATAATCTGCACAGATACGTACGCTGCCATCATTCTTTAGCACGGGCACTATCGGTGACGCATACTCAGAGTAGGGAACTGGTTTTAATATACCTAGTGTTACTAATCTGCTCAATTCGTTGTTAACGGCGTCACTTAAGGCAAACGGCACCGAGCGTGACTTGCAAAACACTGGTATTGCATCTGGCTTTAGTGGCAACTTAATTTCAAATTTATTGAAACAACCCAATTTGTCTGAAAAAACCTTTGGAAACAACCTGGTGAGATCTTCGTGAATGCTATGAACATATGACTCACTCTGGCCGAACGTCGATACGAGACGCATGTTAAACGCTCGCATGAAATCACGCCCCAGTAGGGGGGGACCTCCCTTCCGAACCACGTACACCGGCAAGTTCTCCGAATGGTCTAAGTAATTCACTCTAACCGACATCATACCAACTACCTCCATTTTTGTACTGGTATATGAAAATAATTTTTTGGTAGGTGGTGATAATGGTACATCGGAAAATTTTGACTTATACATGCATTCAGAAATGACTGAAACAGGGGAACCGCTATCGATTTCACACACAATATTTCTACCGCCCAAGCTTACCGTGTCAGTCATCGGCACCTCACTATGGCAATTAATGTTTAAAAGGAACTCACCATCATCTCCCTCATCATCGGAATTACCTTGCTCGACGTAATTAACTTTTTTATTCGGACACATTCTTTTTAGGTGACCCTTTTTTGAACAACCTTTGCACACATAATTTGAAAATCGACACTCGGCCGTACGATGGCCTCTAAACCCGCACACAGCACAACGATCCTGTGGTGTTTTAGAAATGGAACCTCCTCGCTGGTTGATCTTGAACACGGCGTCACTGGATGCAGCGGCGGTTACGTCGGCTGAGCAACCCGGCGCTGGTACGGCGGCCGCCCCCGCGCGCGCACATCGCACGCTCTCCGCCAGTTCCACGGCTTTTCCCAGCTTCAAATCCTTGATATCTTGAGCAAACAGTTTATCTCGCTCGTGCCCGGGCAACATTCCCATTACGAATTTGTCTAGAAGCGAATCTTCTAGATTTTTAAACGCACAATGAGCAGCAAGCCCGCGCAGACGCGCGGCCCACTGAAAATGGGTTTCGCCGGTTTGTTGCACCGCTGCGTAGAATTTATGTCTCTCTGCAAACCCGCAGCAAAATTCTTGGTATCCAAATCATCCGGTAGGGCGAGGTTGCAAGCTAGCTGGTATGTGTTCTCGTTGAGTGCGCTCAATAATACCGCCTTTCTTCTCACTCCGGCTTTGTCCGTGGTCTCGTCGATGTTATTCGCGATAAACCACTGGCACAAACGACTCTTGTAGATCTTCCAATCTTGATTTTGATGATCAAAGTTATTAATTGCACCCAACGAAGATGTTACACCGAACATTTTGCTTTATTTTTTTTTATTTTTTTTTTACATGTGGGTAGGCCTCGTCGCCAATTGTTAGGTATGTGGACGGGAGCAGGCAAGTTACAACTACGGTAGCTGGGAACGCACTATTTTATTATGTGAATGACAGGTGGGCGCAGCCACCACTAACTATAAGTACACGTATATAACAATAGTCATATTCTGCTTCACCCTATAAACAACTGCTGAGATATCGGCCTACCCTTGAAGGGTAATTAGACCACCACGCTGGCCCAGTACGGATTGGCGGATTCACATACGCCATCGAATTCCTTACTTATAGCCGTTCATATGATACTCACTACCTACTTGCTAAATCATCAATATCGGTTCAGCCGATAAAAGATAACAAAACATGTAAAGATCTCAGTAACGGTTCGTTTTAATACTAAAGCTAACAATATAATAGTTACCCTGGGAATTTCGTAGTTCGTTTGCATAATAGTAAGCGCTACTTTCGCTTTCTCCTGAAGAATATTAATGCTGCAATTCCTATGCTAACGGATACGAATGTTTAAACTGAAATGGAAAAAAACCTAATACCATTACAACGTGTGTCATTACTTTTTAATATCAGCTATCACGCAAAAAGGTGAAAAGTTCGCTAAATTGTAAAATCTGCATCAACCTTTAAACATCCCACTGCTGGGATATCGGCCTACCCTCGAACTGTGATTAGGCCGTATCTAACACGCTAGCCCAGTGCTGCGGGCTTATCCCATAACTCTAAAAGCGATAGTGATAGTGCGCGAGCGGGATCGCGCATAGTGCGACTTAGTTGGTACGAGCGGGAAGGCATGCTCTCGCAATCAGAATCACGAACGTTTCAAAGTTAGAGGATAAGCTCGCAGAGTGGCGGATTCACATACGCCATCGTTTCCGGAAATATGCAGGTTTCCTCGTGACATTTTAATTTCACCCAAAAGCCAGTGGTATAATATCCGTACGTGAGTTTTAAAGAACTTATTATTATGGGCCCGCCCGGGTTCGAAACCACGACCCTACAAGGATGAGGCGAGCGTGCAGTGGGAGCTATATTCTCCCACTGAGCTACCAGGACTTGCAAATTCTACAATAAACGTTGTTGTCTGTTTTGGGGGAAATGTGTGATGTGAACGTGATTAAAGCAGCAGGAACAGGCGATACTGTCGCCGTGATCATAAGTCATTTCATAATGCAAATCGGAATTTTTGTAAAGGAACATCCATATTTATTTAAGAAACGGGCATATGTCAAGTGTTGTAAATCAAGAATAAAAGATCTCACAATATTGTCATTGTCTCACAAGATTGTTTTACAAAAGCGAAATTGCCAAATAATGTGAATAAGCGTATATAACAATATTCCTAAAGCTATCGGGGAATTGCCAATGAAAAAATTTAGACACACATACATAACTGGCTTATTGAAAAATGTTTTTATAACTTGCGGGAATTCTTTAAACATAATTAAAAATCCAATTAAAATAATTCCATTTAATCAACTTCTTGACATCATAAATATTGTACACATTGCATTTTTTTTTTGACTTTGTTTTAAATCATTGTTTACTTGCAACGTCCAAACTTGAGGCGCTATTCTCTGTAGCATCTTAAGGACCATGTATGCTGCATCTTTTTTTTTTCGTTTTGATTCTAATACATAGAAACTAAAAATATACTAGAAACTAAACTTGTGCTGCGGTCTGCCGCTGCAGTCGGGCGACACTATCACTGCCGCCTGAAACACTATCACTGTTGTATCACTGCCGATCGGAAATAGCAAGATTAGATTTTATGAATCGCTACCCGCTACAAGGTATTAGAGAATAGACTTCTGGAGAATTGGAGGTAGAGGTAAATAGGCAGTTAAAGACAGAGACAGTTAAAGACGCAGTATGAAACTGAACCCAAATTAGTTACACACAAATAACTTTGTGTTTAATACACTAAGATTTATTTTAGTAGTGTGTATATACTTACTCAGTTGGTAGTTAAAGTTATTAATAAAAACACAACACCAATAACTCGCATACTTCGTAATTTCTTAAATGACACGGCGCAATTAATTTACTGCAATAATAATAGTGCTTGCGTCAAATTAGATTTTGATGGCCAAGCGAATCGAAACCTTCCAGCTTTAAAATTGGGTTAAAAGTTGAAGGTATAAAAAATTTAAAGTTCAATTCCCACATGAATGATCGTAGCGAAGTGGGGTCAAAAGTTGGTGTTGAAAAAACTGTCGGCGCAGCTGTTTGGCACATGGAGGGATCGACGACCGACGTTCGAGCGTTTAATAAAAACTAGGGACTTCGTTTTTTCATCCGATAGTTTTTTCGGATCGCCACTTGTGCAATGACACAGTTTTGAGTGGCAAGCTAACGAGAAACAAAGAGTTTGATATCGCTAGCTAAGTATGTAATTTTTTGCAGATGGTAATATCATATTCTGCTAAAATTTGAGTAATTTATCGAAAATGTTGTGGCTCTTAAGCTGATTTCACAGCCATACATATGATCCGTACGGAATGTCCGCGTGCGGTGCGCGGGTGGCTCGTAAGGAGATTGTTCCGTATGAGGCATTCAGCGTCACTGTAAAACGATGCTATAAGGTCCGCTCCGCAGCCCCACGCAGACTATCTGCAGACAAATCCGCATAGCTCTCAAATCGCTAGATATTAGATAAGATTTCTCTTTAACTACTTCAACTCTGACTAAAGTAAACAAAAAATCACCGTTCAAAAAATTAGAACAGAATGTGGTATTCCTACAGCGTTCCCTCTGGCAGGGTACATGCGTGAATCTAAGCGATCGGTCTCATCTAATCTACGTGAAAATGGTTAATTGCATAGCGGCTTTTTTTCATTTACTTATTTTGTTTGTGTGCGGCTTTTATTGAAGTGTACGCTTGTAGAGACGTCTTGATTTCTTCAACACCCTCAAGAAACAAACTCGGTCGAGCTTACATCAGATTCCTCTTCTTTAATTATTAAAGATTATTATTATTGAACACAACTTACATTAATATGTATAGGTAGGTACAATACAGTTAGGCAGTGTAAGAACGCGTAAAAATCCCTCGTGCCTATTTATCTGTGATAAATTCTTGATCGCTCTTGTAGCCGTTTTCTCTCTCCCAAACCCAATTTTCATACAATAAAACACATTTCCAGACATCAAGTTAATAAAGAAGGCGTCTAAGTTACGACTTACGAGAGGTCCTTTGCACGAGTACATTGACGAACGTTCTATAATAAACGAAATTAACAAGACCTCTTACATTTTCCACGCCACTTCTTCCAAATACATAAAACAGCAGAAATTACGATATTAAGTCCATAAAAATAAGAGTCATAGTAGCGCAGCAAGTCTCCAAGCTACCCTTGGGAGAGCCACCGCTCCTTAGCAATTACGAATGACATGTGTCGTAAAAAACCACGTCGGTAACGATATGACAGCGAGCGAGTACAATAACTTTAATAAAAGTCGGTAACAGCGGTCTTTGTGGTGTTTTTCTCTGAACGAAGTAGCAAGACAATAACAGAAGGGCCTTGCATCGATCTAGTTAAAAGAGGGTAAATCTATCCCAATTTTACTCCCAGTGTGTATGGATTTTTGAAAATACAAATAAGAAATCAAGGAAATTTTCGATTTTTGCTGTGCAAGCCTTACTAGGTCCCTTTAGGTAACCTACATAGAATATCAGCAGGCAGGAAGCTAGATAATCCTCTAAAAATTATATGAGGCCTTTTTAAATCTTAACTAATATTATAACTCAGAGGAATATAGCCGCAGTCGTATCAGGACTAATAAAGTCGAAAAAAAGTGTGAAAATGAATATTACTTTCGTCTCGAAAAAACTTCGCTTGCACAATTCTGAACTCACTGCATTACAACTGTCAGTCCATACAAAACGTCACAAATGCACAAAAATGGATCAACGCCATCTAGCGAACTATAGGAGGTAACTTTGTCTGTATGTCTTGATGTTTGTCGCGTTATCACGGCTAAACGGCTGAACGGATCTTGACTAAATTTGATAAGGAGTTACTGTATATGACAAAGACGGACATAGGATACTTTCTTTAAGTCCACCGAACGAAGAAACGGGTAACAAATAGTTATGTATATGTTGGAGAGACTAACCCTCGAATACTGAAACGTTTGTTAACTTTAACAACAGATTAATTATAACTGCCTTTGTCTGGCACTAAGCAAATGACAAAGGCAGCAATAGACTTATCTGTCGTCAAAATTAACAAACGTTTCAGTATTCGGAGGTTAATGGTAACGTTTGAGAAATATTCTAAGAATTATCTTCAATGAAACTTGATACTTTTAAAGTCGAGGAGTGAGAGAATTTCGAAGTAATTACATTTTATAATACGTCGTAAAATATTTATCCAGCAAAACAATATAAATTAAACATAGCAGTCGACAAATCCCCATCGCCCGCGGTGTTACTCAACCTATCTATGATGGTCATAATTGATGAAGCAGTCGGAAAGTTTCCAAGTTCTGTTAGCTGACTTACGGTTACTCTCCCGTTGTGACACAGGATTAGTTTAGAACGGGGGTATGATGATCCCTGGATAAGTTATCTTTGAGATATGATAGATACTTTATTTGATGTTTGAATATACTTTGAATTTAAATAGTATTTTCGTGTTCTTTTTCGTAGTCGGATAGTAAAATCAATTACGCTTTACACTCCCCTCTAGAACTTCCTGTGTCGGTGACATGGAACCCAAATATATCGATAGGAACTTAACACTTACGGCCGCACTCAGAGACTTTTAATGATTACTTAAACTGTCACTAAGTAAAGATTTTCTATATTATTATTATTATTTTTATTATATAATTTATTTCAGAAAACTATCCATATTTGTTGATTGATAAATTAGAACATAATTACATAACGTTTACATTAATTACATATCATTTAAAAATTACAAATGTCCGCTAAATTATTCTAACATTAGTTCACATGTCAAAAATAAATAAAATAATAAACTAATATTTGTCAAATCAACACTACAAAACATAAAATTAACAAAAAAAAAACATCACCTTATATTTCGGTCTGGATCCGGAATGCTCAACATGTACTCTACAGGAACTATAGGAACTATAGGAACATACTATAGGAAGTGACGGAAAAAAGTAATCATTAAATGTTTCTGAGTGCGGCCGTTAGACACAAAGAAGAAATTAAAAATTCATCATTAAAACATTTGACAAGTAGAGAATCGAACCCCTCTGCTCAAAAGCAAACGCAATACCGACTAAGCAAGGGCGTTCGCCGAATAAATCAGGATGATGATGAATATATGACTCCCTGCTGCTTTTTTTTGGAGACATCGGCTTACGAGTCTCAATACTAATATAGTAGAGTTTGCTTTTCCCCAAATATGGAATAACATTAGAGGATTTAGGGTTTCTTCACCAATTTTGTTAGTTACTAAATAACTGTCTAGGCATAAGCTTGGAAAAGTCATTTCTTTTTTTGTACTTATTTAGCTTTCAGTCAGAAATGGTGAGCAGATAATGTACATCATAATTTTTTAGTACATCTGTTTTTAATCATTCTCATTTGACTTATTAATGAAGCAGTTTAGGTCAAAGACCTTTAGAACTATAGATTCAACATCGACGCACTATAATAGGAACAAAAAGCGGTACTGACAGCACGCAATTACTTACAGTCGCACATTTGAAAAAAATTGTCGTGATAGTACACTGGTACCATTGTTACTGCAATATTGTTTCATGATGGCCGTGTACCGAAAAATAGTTGTAACAATTTTATTAGTGTTATTGTTTGTTTTATTAGCTGTTACCCGCGACTTCTTTCGCGTGGACCTACAAAAAAATATAAAGTAGCCCTTATCCGTCTCCTACCCTTAAGATATATCTATGCGAAAATTCAGGTCGAACCGTTTAGCCGTTTCGAAGTGATAGCGAGACAACCACCTATATAGACAGAGAGACAGATAGACATAGAGACAGAATTACTTTCGCATTTATAATATTAGTTCTGTCTATATGTTCTATCTATAGTCTAGTATCTATCTTTGGGGTAATAGAACATTCAGGTCTTGGACTGTTAAGCTGCTAAGCTCCAATATTTTCTCTCAACCACGTTTCCACAAATCCATTTCAAATAGACGCTTGTTATAATATTTCACTACTTGTAAGGTCTAGATCGTTGTCTAAATACATTGTTTCAGTTCATTCAACTGTTACAAATTGATAGAAACCATTTGGAACCATTTATTCGAGTCGATTGAAGGTATAAAGTCTTTATTATTTGACGTCGACGATGCGTTGTTGGTAACGCACACTGTACTTATTATTCGTATTTAAAGGCATACTATTTTTACCCGACAACAGCGAATTCACAAGGAATATATTGCATTTACTTGCAATGAGGCGTTTTCCAAAAAAAAAACACTTTGACTTCGACTTCATTTGAAATATTACAATAGTTGACGGTGTCTAAATACACAACGTGTGGGGCCAAAATTTACGATTTAAAAAATAAACAAAATATTTCGACAGAAATGACAATGACAGGTAAAACGATAGGACTATTACGCCATCTAGTAAGTATTTTGAACTATATTTTTTTTTTTTGGAAAATGCCTCATTATGTAAATCCAGCCTAAACGCCTCAATCAATTTTGACAAATGAGGTATCAATAGATTTGTCTAGTGATGATCTCTAAATAGGTGATATCAATCATAAATCCTAACAAAAATTATAAATTCGAATGTAACTCTGACACCTTAGACGAAGCAGTGATACAAGATCCTTGTCTGACACTATATCTGTCTATTGGTCTCTCTGTCTGGGTGATTGTCGCGTTATGATTTATGGCAGCGAAACGGCAGAACGGATCAAGCTGAATTTTTGCATAGATATAGCTTAAGGGTCGGAGACGGACATAGGCTACTTTTTATTTTTTTGTGTGTCCACGGGAACGAAGTCGCGGCTAATAGCTAGTATTTTATAAAGTAGCCAATCTATGTCAGGATAAAAATAAACTATGTGGGGTAAATACTTTTTCTCTTTCTTTTTTCTTCTTTTTTTTTAAATGTCATTAATAAGACTTTTGAAAACATAGAAAAAAGGAGACTCAAAATTTCAGTTTTTTTTGTGAAATGCACAGAATTCTCCTTATAAATATATGTCTTTGGTGAAATGGTATGATGATTGAAGTGTACGTCACCATTTTTATAACCTTTTTTTTTTTTATCGAAATAGACAATTTTCATTATAACTTTTTTTGACAACTTTGCCATATAAAACTTTTCAATGTTTCAATGACGTCATTCAACGCTATTTAATGACCGTCCGCGCCACCGGTATTGGAGGAAAATACAGCTTAATTACTAGTAAAATACAAATCAGTGTATCGATAGGAAAACTGTCAAAAGTCCCAAGTGGAGTTAATACCCAAGTGCACCGTTTGGGAAGTACGATTTGTTGTTGATCAAAAGTAATATATGAAAACACTTTGGTTCATTTCAAGTCACTTCGGGAAACATTTTAATGGTCTTTTGAAATAATTGCACTACCGTCATCATAACCAGGGAGGAACTGGCTCCTAAGTCCTATAATACAGGTAATCTAAATAGTGTAAGAGTCAGATATTCTCCTCAGACTGGCGCAAGTGCCAAGTAAAATAATGAGACTGAACTTATATGAAACGTGTACTAGAAGTAATGGCGGCTATCAACTGTCTTGCTCTATCGATCTCTTGAGTCTATCGCACTATCTCCATCGGGAATCAGTTCTCGTGCATGTTTCATACATTCGCCTTTTTTTCATTGTTCTCTATGGAACTCCCGTCTCTTAAACGTAGTGATGATATTCTCTTTGAGTCGCCTGAAATCAGATTTGTACATTTAGGGTTTTGTTTAGCTAGATTTGAATTTCACGGGAGCAAAAGAAACAAACTATTAAGGTAATAGCTTCTGCCTTTCGCTCCCCCAGAAACTTATATATAGCCATCTCTTTCAAACAATGTCAGGTCAGGCCGTGTCGCTACACGGCCTGACCTTGCTTGCTTTTAGAAGGAATAAATCGCTGTTTTTATATTTGTAATCCGCTAAGCTAAAAATTCGCCGCCTCTGGGTTTGTAGATTATTCGAAAAACAAACTTGTCAACAAAATTAGGATAATAATAATTATGGATAACGTCGGGTTTTAAACATTGAAACTTGTTTGTTTACAACTGTGTGACGAGAAGGGAAGTTGCTCACGATAGAAAGCACCACATCTGCCCATAAAAGTTGCTGCAAGGTAGTAGCAGGTACCACCCAGAATGTTTAACTTCTTGAACTAAAATCCTGCATAACTTAAAATATGAATTGCACTGCGCTCCTTTATACTGTAATTTTGTCTTGCCTTTTAATGTTCTGTGATTCGAAGTAAAATCTAGTACCTTTATTTATTATGAATCCTAGCTGCGCCCCGCGGCTTCACCCGCTATTTTACAAGAACGGTTAAATTTTTTAGGATAAAAAGTAGCCTATGTGTTATTCCAGGGAATAAGCTACCTATATACCAAATTTCATCCAAATTTATATACTTACTTACTTACACACCTACACAAAAACTTTCGCATTTATTAGTGTGATATAAAATGAAACTATGTAATAGGAAAATATTTCTAAAGGGTTCATTGTTCTTATCAAAATCTTGTATAAACCACAGAACGACTGATAAGAATTGTAGACGTAATTTAGTTGTGTTTGTCAACAATTATCGAGGTTTTTATGATAAAGTTCAAACCGTAAAATCTGACATTAAAAAAAAAGTTAGGTTTGTATAGGCCCAGTGGCTGGCCCTGGTGTCAGTTTTTGGATCGCCTGATTCCATCTGCCATGACTTAATGTTGTTAAATGACAAACGACCGGAACATAGGTATTTAGCTTGTGATCCGAACCGCGGTAACACTCAGTTGTAAAGCCACTTGCGGTTACCCATCTGAATACTGACCGTGTCTTTCGTTGCTTAACATCGGTGATCGGCTTAGAAGAACACGTTTTAGACTTTCGCGGTTATTTACATTCCAATTAATACTCACAGGAGACGGGATATTAACAATGATTTGGTTCATTTTTGAGTTCCCGATATTTCAAAAATTAGCGTAATTATATCCCGTGACTTCTAAAATAATGAGCCATTAAAAAAAAACCTTGTAATAAAAGTACACAATAGATGGCGATAGATGTAATTTGAACTTTTTCTGTCACTGTCAAGACATGAATGACAAAAAAAAATGTGTGTATTTTATTATAATCTAAACTTAAATAAAAACCTTATTATAATCTAAACTTAAATAGAGAAACTAAAACAACAAAGAAAAAAAATTGTGAAATATTTGACTTCATTTGAAATATTACAATACTTGACACTGGCTAAATTCACAACGTGTAGAGCCAAAATTTAAGATAAAAAAAAAAACAATAAATCTTTCTTTGACAGAATTGACAATGACAGGTAAAGTTCTATGACTATTACGCCATCTAGTAAGTATTGTAAAACTATATACTTTTTATTTTTTTGAAAACGCCTCATTATAGGAACAATTAGTCTAGTTGCGCAATAAACCCAAGCCGGCTAAAGCTAAGCTAAAGCTGGCATTGAAATAACAAGAACTGAGACAGTGAAGGATTCCAATTTCTCCTTTGCATGATAAACGAAACACTTCGGAGTAATAGCAAATTTATGTTCACTGAATACGCCGTCTACAATCTATTTTCTTATGTATTCTTTAAACCCAGTTCTATTCAAACCGTTTCGCTAAATTATTCGCCAGCTGTTGATCAGGAACGAAGCCGATCGAAAAACAAGGCGATAGGAACTGCATTGAATCATTTATCAACACATTTGCAAAAGAAAACTCGAACACTTCGAAAGCCTTTGTTTTCAGCCTCGTAAATAATCTAAATAAATAAGTGAGCAGGCTATATGATGCCTGCGATCATGAAGGAAAGAAGAAAGGAAGATATAGAAGTTGTTCTTGGTGAAAATAATATCATTTTTATTTTGAAGTTACAAGAAGATAACACAATAATATATTTAGTATTTCATTTAAAAGTATATTTTGTATTCTAAGTAACCGGATAAAACATTGTTTACATATTCGCTGGCAGTCTTTGTCAAAGTTAATTTATTATTTAATTTGAACTCTTTGATAACTTAAAGTTTAAATTGTAAGCGTATAAGGAACTTTGTTTACGTTTGTCTCTCTCTTGTTATCTTTTCAGTTTCGGTTTGAGGACCGTGGAACGGTTACCGTCTACTAATAAAACGCTGCTGCCCATCCTCCGGTGGTTCTAGTTGCCGTTTTAGGACATAACCCCGGGGTAAGTATTTTCCCGAGAAAAAAAGCACAAAAATAGACCACGTTCCTATAACTAGCATTGCTCTAAGTTTATATATAAAATAACTTTATATAATATAACTTGCAGAAGCATATACATAAAGCTTCTGAATCATTGGTTGGTCAGTTAATTTCCTATTCAAACCCTAATTTACATTCAAAATTAGGTAAGCTTGTACAACAGCTGTACAATGAACCATAACGATTGAACGCAGCGGAAGACATCGTTTTACCAACGAGACATCGCAGACATATCCAATATAGAGTAATCGATACGACACAGTAGTTACGCCAGTGCTGGCCGAAAACTGGGCCGAAACCGAAAACTTTTCGGTAAACGAAAAAGTTAATTTGATATTTTAAATTTGGATCCGATAGTTCGTTAACAGTTGATGGACTGTGTTTTATTTTGTTTCGGACATCTTCTTGAAACTTTTTTACTTGTGTGATAGTTTGCTGGTTATTGAGCCGCCCGGAAGTAAAGTACCTATGTGTCTATTAATTTGAACAACTATGTAGGTAAAGGATATTACAAGACTTAGGAAAATTATTTGGTAGAGTGACTAGTGCAGTATATAGTGCTGCACAGGGTTTTGAAGTGCGAAATTCGGAGAAATATTGCTTCGGTTGTTTTCCTTTTAGACGCGGTCAGATCACGATTTAAAATGAGTATTGCACCCACTAAAACGTCATGGTTTAAAGTTGAAAATCGCATATCATACTCTGAGATAAAACAGAAAATTGTGTTTTTCTTTGCTTTTTTGTCGATTATCCGAAACATACAAACCAAATAAAAAAACTAGCTGGTTTGCCGTGTAATGCACTGGGGCTATTTAATATGGATAATAAATTATGTTGTTACCACAGAAAATTCAGAGCATTACATTTCAGATGGTATTTTCAGGGGGGTCATTTTGAGATTTTTTATTTTGTATTGCGACATATTTTCGAAATTTTATTCGGTTAAGCGTACTTTTAGTTTTAGTCTACCTGTAGGGATTTTTGCACCTGATTATCTAATCTCTTCACTTCGAACTAGGCGGTAAAAATACTACTTTTTGTTGTTTTTGTGATTAGATGGTAACCGACATACCTTAAGAGCAGCTGTCGGTTACCATAAGGTTATAGATTTCATCCTTCACCATCACTTTTTAATATTTTTAATTCACATTATTTTAATTCCAATAACTAATTTAGTTTTTTTTTTAATTCTACGGGTTTAACTGAAAAAGTTTTTTTTTTTTTTGGGTTTAATAATAATAAACATTTTTTTTATTTCTCACTAAATCCTGTAAAAGTAGTAATGTTTTCTGTAGACATGAATCTTTTCGCAAGGAAAATTGAATCTAAGTCGCTTAAGGTGATAAAAATCAGTTTGATAGTAAAAAGGATCGATTCGGCTAACAGAGACATTTTGGCCGAAGATAAAACCGAATTTTAAGCCGAATCTAAATGACATCAAATATCAATGCGACTGAATACTTGGATACAGCACGTTTGTATTGCATTAACATAATCATTGTCGCAGTCTGCAAATCCAATAAAATGGTCACCGGGCACAATAATATTATAAATTCTAGTATACAGTAAAAGGCTGTGGTCTATTACGATGATACCGACGACGTTTTCATGTAAATAAGACAAAATCTAAAACTTTACCTAGTATTTATTTTATCTAAGAAATTAATAGATAACAATAAGCCTCTAGGAAACCGGATTAGAGATAATTTTAAGAGTTTTTAACCGAGCTCCAAAAAAGAGGTTCTCAATTCGACAGAATTATTAAACATATTTTTATGTTCCTCAGAACTCCGTCATTTATAAACTGATTTAGAAAAATCTTTTTATATTTATTTATTTATTAAAAACAAACGTGACAACACCCTTACAGTCCAGGACCAATACGATGTAACAGTTAATTTTATTTAATTATATTAATCTTACTACCGATTTATATTTTCACAAAGCCTATAAGCGGCTTCTGTGAATTCTGCCAGATTGCAATCAAAAATATCTACTTTTCGGACATCATGTTCAACAACGTTAAAGCGCGAGACGTGGGGACAAATTTGAGGAGGTTCGTCCTATAAGTAGGTAAACTGAATGTGGGAAAACCTCGTCGCCTGGTCACCGCCTCGTCCGGTGCGCACAGCTGCAGCGCTTCCAGCACCTCGGGATGGTGCAGCTGGCCGCGCAGCACGCGCCACATGTACTTGCAGTACATGTATTAGAAAGAAGATGCTTCCAGAGTGATCCCATTTTAATCAAAATCCAGTTCTGCTAATGAGATCCATGAGTAATTCCTCAAATATTATAGGCATACATATAGCGACATTATTATTAGTACTCACGCGATATTTACTACGATTCTTATTTTCTCGATATTATAATTAATATGATATTATATATATCTATTATATATATTATATTATATATTCTGTCCTACTATGTACAATCTGGTGTGAACAATAAAGAGTTTATCTATCTATCTATATATTTTTATTTTATTTATTATTCATTACACAGTTACATTTTATTTTTAAGAAATGGAGCACCGCAAAACTACAGTAAGTTTGTCGTGTGTGTTGTGAAAGTCTAAAATAGTGTTTATACATATAGCGATTTTAGTATTTCAATCAACAAGTCAAGCATTTGCATTCAGAAAGTATGATTTGGTGAAATGGAACTGTTCACGAAGACCACAAAATAAATGGAAACCGGAACTCCTCAATGATATGTTTAGTTTCACGGGTGGCGCAAAGATAATCTCGATTATGATAGTTAAGCGACTATGACGAAGCAAATTTAGATAAATGGTTCTGTTTAAGTCGTATTTTTTTTATTATTTACAATTATTTGACATTACAACACAGCATTCTAGATACGCTGCCGACTGGTACTGGCTTGAGTATTTTGATTTTCTTTAGAATTTTTATGGTTATGTGACTGTTTTTTGTGTTGTGTAGTTTGTGTTTGTGTTGTATGTATTTTATTTAAGCACTACGTTATTTAAAACTGAAAGGGATTACTTTGAAAATTATAGGTCATTATAAATAGTAGAGGAAAATATCTCATAAAACAATACCATAATATATGTATTCTTTTGTCATTGTGGTTAATGTTTAATGGATGAGATAACTAAACTGCCTTAGCTATTATATTTACTAAGCCATTATGCCAAGTAGTATTTATCTGACCTGGTACAAAATGGGACAATAATTAAGTTGATTTATTTAACGTCAGTTTCGGTACAGAACTTTGCTGAGACTCGTTTTAATAGTGTAATATTTGACTTCACTTGAAATATTACAAAACTTGATACTGGCTGAATACATAATTTGTAGAGCCAAAATATAAGAAAGTAAAATAAAGATAAACAATAACATAATTACTTTGATAATACTTATCCTAATCCTAACTGATATTGTAAATGCGAAAGTAGCTCTGTCTATTTGTCTCTCTGTCCGGGTGTTTATCGCGTTATCACGTCTAAAAAGCTAATCGGATCGACCTGAATTATGTCATGGATATAGCTTTCTCTTTCCTCCTAAGAGGATTTTGGCGTCGCACGTCTCATGCATTTGCCAGTGTCAAGTATACTTATAATATATTCAAGTTTTGTTAAATATTATCAAACAAGTCATAGTCACAGTCAAAGGCGAGCAAAGCAAGTCACGGTCAAGTCCCAGTAAGTGGTGAAAACTTTACTAGAGCCTTCTATGGAAGTTTGGAAACAACACGAAAATTCATGTTTCACGACATTATACCATTCACAATCACTCGTGCATGTTCACGAACAGTTAACGGGTAAAAATTCACCGTTTTTACACATTAACACTCGAAATAACACAAGTTTTGGAAAATAATAAAATGACGCGACATGATTTCTTCACGTTCCCGCCAAAACTCTATAATTGAGTTCCCGATATTTTGGCACAGTTGCATGCGCCATGTTCACGTTGTAATGTAGTAAACCACCACGAAAGTCTAAAACAGTGTTTATACATATAGCGATTTTGATATTTCAATAAACAAGTCAAGCATTTGCATTCAGAAAGTATGATTTGGTGAAATGGAACTGTTCAAGAAGACCACAAAATAAATGACAACCGGAACTCCTCAATGATTTGTTTAGTTTCACGGGTGGCGCAAAGATAATCTCGATTATGATAGTTAAGCGACTATGAAGCAAATTTAGATAAATGGTTCTGTTTAAGTCGTATTTTTTTTATTATATACAATTATTTGACATTACACAATAACGTTTTTACACTTTAAAACTCGAAATAACACAAGTTTTGGAAAATAATAAAATGACGCGACATGAATTCTTTACGTTCCCGCCAAAACTCTGGATATAGCTTAAAGGTAGGTGACGGACATAGGCTACTTCATAATTTTTTGTATGTCCATGCGTACGAAGTCGCGGGTAGCAGCTAGTTTTAAATAAATTGAAGAGTTATCTCGTACAGGATCACCTGAGAGGTAAAGTATGAGAAGTAAATTCACCGAAGTCCTTGAAGATAGCAAAAAGGAAGCTGAAAGAGCATCAATAGAACCAGGTTGACGCCAGGAGCATTTTGCAGGAAATGGAACCTTCAAAGAGATCTGTGAATATGAGCATGACAATACGCTGCATTGAGAGAACGTTAAGCATATCATCTTAAAAAACTTGCAAATACTGTACAACTATAAATACTCAAAATAATATAGACCGAAACTCTAAAAGGGTAGACAAAGCTAAATAATTTTGTTAAAAAACATCTTCGTCTCTGTACCTATAGCAAGTAGCAAAACATCCCGAAGCTTTCAAACTGTAATGATTTTAGCATTTCTTTAATGCAATCCAAAGATAAATCAGTATGAATTAAAAAGCTTTAAAAGTCTTAACCCACATTTAACTTTTATTACCAATAAATCTCCCGAACAAACTAATTCCAATGAACTTATAAATAGAAAGAACGAAGACAGTAGTCGCAGTTATCACTAAGCCATCGGTCAACGAACTCCGACTCAAGTTCAAGTAGTAAGCGCCGCGCAGTCCTGTTTATTCTTAGCCCACTAAATATACAGCCAAGCAACGCTTCCTGCGGAATCCTGCGCTCATTTTATTGGGTAAACTTGCGAAATTGTACAAGGAAGTAATAACATTTCAAGATTGCTTGTTTAGATCAATGGGGTTCTCGGGATGTCGCCTAATCCGCTCGTAAAGTTGCATTAGGACTGGTTGTTTATAAAATGGATGGCGCTATTGCGGAAACAGAAGACGATAAATTTCTGAACGGTAGAAATGCAAATGGCGTATCGCATTCTGCAGGACGCGACAAAAGACGCTGTCAATAAGAGGATGCATAAATTATAACTCGGATAATCTAAAACAGTTTTTTTGTTTCATATGCAAGAGAGTGACGAAACGAGGATGTCACTCGTAAGTAAGCATCACGCTTGCCCATTCCAGTTTCAATAGAATTTTGAACTTCAACAATTCAAAACTAACTGAACTATAATTGAAATAATGAAACGCATTGCGCTCGTCGCCCTGAGATATTAATTAGTGGGATTCGGAGAATGTTTGTTTTGTCTAAATTAGGCTAGCTAAGTAGTTCGTGAAATCGTGATTTATTCGGCCATACATAAATGATTGCCGTGGTGGTTTTTGTAAATTGTGATAATTCGAAGATTTTTTTAATCTTGTATTCTGTCTCTACTCATGGTATCACTCATTCCCCCAGTGTCAAGTTTTATAACTCTTGAAGTAAAGCATAGCATTTCACAATAAAAGCAAGTCATAGTCATAGTCCAAGTCCCCAATTTCAATCTTTGTTCAGTATAAGCCAAGCCTCAGAAAAGCGGTGGAAGTTTTACTGGAAGCTTTTACGGAGTTTTGAATACAACACGAATAGTCACGTTTCAGTGATTCATCAACACTCGTACGCGATTACGACCACTTAATGAGTAAAAATTCGCCGTTTTTGTACATTAACACTTGAAATACCACATTTTTTTTAAAATAATACACATGACATGACTTCTTCGCATACCCGCAAAACTCTAATCAAAGTTTACGATTAAAAAAATAAACATAAAATATTTCGACAGAAATGACAATGACAGGTAAAACGATAGGACTATTACGCCATCTAGTAAGTATTTTAGAACAATTTATTTTTTTTGGAAAACGCCTCATTGTTATTAATTTTTACACAATATATTTGTGTGACATCAGCGGTCAAAGGAGAGAGATATGCTCGGAGTTTCTTTGCTCGAAAGTCGCGGGCAATCGGTGGATGCAAGTGGCACGTTGTCGGTCGGAGTGACGCTCTAAGGGGGAGGCCTATATTCAGCAGTGTACGTCTTCTGGCTGCTGATGATGATGATGACATTTATGTGATAATGTACCTGTAGTCCAGAATCACAAAGTACCGTGATATTTTATGTCTAGATGAGAAATGAGATGTCGTACAAAAAGCTCTTAATATTAAAAATAGCTTGTTCGATTTCGAAAAAAGATTCGATAGACAATCGTATTATGTACGTAAAGGTCACAGAATTCTCCCTAATTATCATGTAAAGGTATATGCAGTTAAATAATATTAATGTAAAACATGCAATTGCACCAGTACCAGCTGTGGTGGCCACGTGACCAATTTAAATACATACATAGAAGTCCACACATCAGCCCCATAGAGCACCCTCGCTATTGTCGGCGTGCACATTGTGCAAGAACCACCTGGCTCATTAACGGAGCTTGAACCGTGGCCAGTATAACTAGACCTTGGAGATGAAAGCGCCGCACTTCGAAATTTTACTTGTAAAGAGTTTTATACTAAAAAAAAAAAGACATTGCGTACTCCTAGACCTGGACAAATGTAAGTACCTACAGTAGAAACTAGGTGTAAATTGAGCTTCCTTAGTTTTACCCGAGTGCCCAAGAAGGAGGGTAATGCTTTTGGGGTGTATGTGATTATAAAAAACATAAACAAAAACTTTATTTACCAAGGACTAAGAGTACACAGAGTAAAAACTTAAAAGAGCTTGCAAGATATAACGAAATCGCAAGAGATGTACTATATCTACAACAGTTATCGGTGAGCCCCAAACTAAGCACTGGGCTTGTGTCTTGGGGATCGAGTGCGAAGTTACCAAGAGATGTACAGTAAATGTAATGCAATAGAGATTGCACAAGCAAAATAAACTAGATAAGATAAGATATGACCATAAAACAAATCCAAAATGTAAAGTTTAGTAGTGTAGTATAATAGTGTATGAGGCGTCTCCGAGAAGCACCAGACCTAAAACGAGTCTGGGTTCACGGGGAGGTGCGAGATGTTTTATGTGTGTGAGTTGAGACGCGTGGTATGTGTGTGTGTCTGTGTGTGATTATGTAAGTAGGTTTGTCTGTTCCTATAGTACTTCCTCTAGCGGGTTGCCTGATTTAGACGATTAAGGTCATTGGATTTTCCTCTTTACGCCCGGAGTGACATAAGCTACATCCAGATTCCAGATTCCAGTCGGGTATTTTCTTTTTCTTTTAATAATATTACTTGTCTTAGGTTTTATTTCCACTTTCTTGCAGAAGATAAATGTTAAAATAAGTATTCATAATTATAATTCACATAGTTAAATAATGCTACTTTCAAAACGAAGTCATAAAAATTGCAAACCCTAGTCTTCAAGATTCATAAAAAAACGAATTACCCTGTTTAAACTCAATAAACCTACCCCGGCGAATCGAGATTGACTGGACTAATTCCCCTGGACTGGACTAAAGTCTAAGCCCACCTGTCTCTCCCATACACTCGTGTCCCAGCACTCGGTTCAGTATAAAGTTAATTCTGCCATCGGCATCGCACCTGAGCCTTTAAAGTGAATCTCTGGAGGCTCAGATTAAACTGGAGGCAACGTTTCACTTGCCCGTGCCTCACGTCACTGGCCCATTTCTTACGTCCCATTGACTCGGCACCATTCATCGGTGCCTTTTGAAATAGGAAGGGTTTTAAATGCTCGCTGCGAATGAGTACGAATATGAAGATTTATAGCCGATGGTGTAATATGCGAGAGTATTGTTAACGCTTATTTTGATTCCGACTGTTTTAATTAACGTTTAACAGCAAACAATCGAACGGAAGTGAAATTTTGATGAATTCTTTCCTGAACTAGAAGTAACATGGTTACTACTGATATAAAAGTCAAACGTTACATATTTTATTATTATCATGTTTATAAATTATTGATTATTTGTTAATATAATGTCAGACGCGACACGTCCACTCTACAATTAGTTTTAAATCATGTTTGCGTTCCCACAAAAAATTGCAACCAAAACGTAGTAAATCCATCGCGATTGAATCGAACCCCTTCCTATGATTAGCTCCCTTAATCCCAGTTTAAAAACTGCACGACAATAGGCCCCGGGATCCATTCCGCAAAAAAACGTCTTATGCCCGTCGATTTGGACAAATATTTTTATTACTGAACCAATGTTTGCTTTGCCCTCGTCAGCAAGGGTTGGATAAAACACCCATTCATGAGCTATCCGCCTTTGATACGCTTCTGAACCATTTTTCATGGGGCTATGAATAGAGCAGCTGGTCCGATAGATTGCAAGAAGCGTTCCTTTCCCTTTTTGGTAGCAATATCAGAAATGTAACGTGATTTATGGAATTGGTACCATCGATTTTGTTTTTGCGCTCGCAAACAAGAAAATGTTATCTAAGGGATCTAATATGAATTGGTGCACCGTTCATAATTCAGAACCGTAAATACACTAAAGAATAAACGCGTTAGTGAATACGTGCGAAAACATTTCGTCTTCGCATTCAACTTCAAAGTTTGCGAAGTTCACAAAGTGCATTTGAAGTTACGAGAGCTTCTCCGAACTCCCGCAAAGGAAACGCATGTGAAACAAATGTCAAACACATGACTCGTCCGCGATATTTATGGCTGGAATAATCGCGATTGCGCTGCCTATTTTAGTCTTCGACTAGAACCCGCAAAGCTCTAGATCTCAGAAAAGCCACAAAACAAAAAGGGATTTGATTGTGCAAGCAAACTTGACCCCAAACGGCCTCCTAAAAGAAATTAATCGGCGTGTCTGTAAAATAAAACAAAAGAAACTGTAAATCCCACACCGGGCGAAGACAATACATCGCGTCGTCATGAGGCCGTCCCTCTCCCGCCAGGCGCCACAAGTCCCATTTTCTCTATCTTCACGCACGTGCGTACACCGTCGTTTCAAACAATAAAAGACCTTTCTATGCCACAACAAGCCACAATCTCCCATGTCAATGCAAACAAGATGCAGTGCAATCTATTAGTCACCATATCGCGTTACCATAAAACACATTTTGATTCGCTCCGCGGCCGCATTCCTTGTCTGTTCGGTGTTTGAACTCTTGAATTTTTTTGTGTAACAGTTGTTTGTGGTTGAATTGTATCTATAAGAAATAGTCATTGAATCGCAAACAACAGACAACTTTAATATCAATCGATCACTGTTCTCTATATATGTTATGGCTTGATTCGTAACGAATGATGTAGCTGCCCCATAAAATAAAACGACAACTGTTACTTTAATTAAACTAATGAACGGGAAGGGAGAGCAAAACAAAAAAAAAACAATGGTTATATTGCTCAAGACCCCACAGTCAGCTTAATAAATTGTAAGCCAGAGGCTTGAAATCATAAACGAGACGAAGTCATTTTATGCACCCCAGCCACATAACTGCCCCCTAGAGTATTGGCTCCTGACGAATGACCCAATAAATACCCATAAGGTAAAACGCGACACGTACAAAACATTCCTCGGATATAAAAGCATTATCCTGTTAAGTAATTTATTTCTTAAGGTTGTAAGTGAACGGTTATTTTATGGAACCACTTAAACGCTATAAGCCAACCAGTTAGAGCACAAAAGAGGGTGTTGGAACTCATAATAATGCACCACCATAAACTGTTGAAGAATGGAACTCCCGAAGCAGACACCTGCCTCAGCCTGCGCCGATAAATCTTGTTTTTTTAAAAGAGGATTTACGTGTTCAAGGGTCTACCTTATCTATGGATTTTGAGGGTGCTTAACTTGTAGTGATTTAAATTGTAAAAATAAAGTAAGTATATGTTTTTCTCCTTATTGCTGTAATTTTCTTGAAATAGAACAACATTTTGATTTTATTCGTAAGAATCACTAGATAAACACAAACTTTACCATGGTAAAGTTGCAAGCTGCTGTATCATACAAGATTTTGTCGCGTTAGATAATACTCGAATCTAATACGATAAATTCTTGCACTTATCCTCAGACTAATCTCCGAAAGTGCTTCGCAACAAAGCAACTCTCATTCACAATTAGATAAGCTGAAACGTGTGAGCTTAAAATATTAACCATTCCTAATTCCAAGCTATAAGTAGTGAGTCATCGGCCCCTGACTCAGAGAAACTTCATCCCAGATCTCTTGAGCTCGCTACCCACGTCATTTAAACCGGTCTAGAATATAAAATAACTGGATACTTTACCTACCGGCTCGAAGGACCAACTTATTCATATTTAATTTCCTTTACAATCTTACGAGTTCTTGAAGCTCTGTAGTAAAGTTGTTAATCAAACATTAAATTGCGATGCATTTAAGTATTTATTACGTCTAATAAAGCAGCATGTGATCGTGTTACCTAATGAAATATTTCATAAATTCTTCAGAGGTTGGCATACGAAGATTAAGATATGTCGCATGTTAGGACGCGTACAAGCGACCACCCGCGGCTTCGTTTACATATGACAACACAATGTGGTATTATAATCCTGTGGGACCACAATCAACAGTAAATCCAAGTGAAATCTTACAAATAGAGTTACCAGTTTCTATTGCGCAAGGTAGACCACCGCAGCACTTTTTACATATTGTATTTTGTATGCAGTTTTTATAGTAATGCTAAGGTCGTTTGTTATTGTTGCTTTTTATTGGCCACACTGAATTCAAATTCACTTGCAAAGCGTGGGGATCATGGTAGCACCGCTCCAAGGGAGGGGCCTTTGTCCAGCAGTGGACGTCCTCTGGTGATGATGAAGTTGAATTAAATGATCAAGCTTTGGTTGAGGTACGACTAAATTTATACAACGGTAACAGTACGGTTATAATCTATACACATAAAACTGCAGAAGATCATCACAACACAACTCCTTACCAAGTTTGAATAAGAATATGTGACTTAATAATTCAAAATATTACATTTAATATCACTGCAGACGTAAAAGTAGAAGATTGCAATAACAATAGACTCTTATGTAGAAACGAAAATAGCTTCCAACTAAAATTTCGATTTATATGCTGGTGCTCATATTTAATCGGTAAGATATTTACGTCGACGAGAGTATATTTATCTAGACCTTTAACTGCTTTATCTCTTAGTCTACTGACATAGTTCAAGAATGTGTTATCAAGCGGACGCAACGTTACATGCGAATTGGGTTAGTGCAATTATCTTCTAAGGCATGTAACGGTAGTAACTACAGACACTGTGTGCAACTTTGTGCATGTCCGACTAAGCAAGATGATAAGGGTATCAATATATACATTAGAAGATAAGGGTATCAATATATACATTTACATTATTTATAAATAAAATTGTAATAGATAAAGCATAAGGTTATTAGTTCAGATGCGAACCAAGTCTTATTGTGATTTGTATAGAATCAAAATTGTTCACTTATTAATTTATTTGGAAGGTTTTGATGAGCCAAAAGCAATTTAACGACATAGAAGTCAATGACGAAATGCTAAAATGTTTGCCCTATATTAAAAAATGTTTTTAGTGACATACGGCGAATCCTTTTCAATTTAGCGTATCGTTTTAGAATAATCTTTTATTTACACATACATCACAATTCATAGCCATAACACATTTGTTAGCATTTATAAAAAAAAAAATTCAATTGCTCATCGCGAAGCGAATGACTTGTCTCATCGTGCTCGTAATGTAAGTAAATTGTTATTATTTGACCGAACGAAGCGAAGGTCTCAGAGTTTACTGGGTTAATCGGAATTTGTATGTATGTTTGTATGTTTGTGTGTATATTTGTCCGATGATAGCTTACGAACCGTTGATCCGATGTTCATGAAATTTTGTAGGCAATTAGTTCATTTTAATACAATTTTTAAGTTCGAATATGAGCTGAATCAGTCTAAGGGTTGTGAAGATATAGGGATCGCGAGGTCTCAGTTCGGCCGCGAACTACTACTTAACTAATTAAATGTAAATGTTCTTATAAAATTCTGATTGAGATCGTGCATCATTAAAATCCTGTGTGTAAATCAGAACCAAACTAAATCTTACCAATTAATGTACGAGTGTTATGAAGCCGCATAAATCGGGGTGTGGTCGAATTAAATTCTGGTTTTAGCATTAATGTTTAATACCAAAGTGCAAGGTAATAAGAGCCACAGTGTAACCCACCCCCATTCTAGTGCAGAATCACACTGCGACCAGACCGCAAACCGCGGTTAGTTGACCCTACAATTTGAATGGCTGGTTCACATTACAGAGGTAGTCGTATGACATTCTCGCTAAGAGAGCCTACTCCAAGCGCACTGCAGTTGGACAGTGGCGGTGTATGAATTAACGGTTCTCGTATAGGGCTTCAATTGCTGCTATGAACTGAGCAAGTATAAATAAGTGGTCAGCCGTATTGTACTACTGATGATTAAAATCAGACTTTATTGGACCGCACTGTTGAAAACTTAGTCAGTTTTTTTAAGTAAGTATATGCCGCTAGCATGTTGGGTACTCTGTCAACTGGTGGGCTTGAGCATTTGGATTACCTTGAGACCTTCAACTGCCTCTCGGTAATCCAACTGTTCGTTTTGTGTAGTAGGGCTAAGTACATAGTTTATTTTACTTTGTATGTATTTTGTTCAAGCACTTACCCGATAGTAAAAATTCGATATAAATAAATTTTCGTATTTTATGGGATATTACATAAATTCATACAACCATGTTATCATGTCATGGACAGACCTGATGATTATTCAAATAAATCTGTCTAAACTAAATTCCAAGTCCAAAATAAAAATTAATAGCATTATAAAGCAAACACATCTTCCGTTCCCTCACTAACCCAAAGCCATTAGCATGTGAGCGTGTTAACTAAAAGGCTAAAACAATGGCCGGATGTACACCGACAGGAATGGCAGGATACGTGCTCGACACATTCGCATCCCCGCTGACGTCAGCCATTCAGTCCAAGCTTATAATTAGAAATTTGCAAATTCACGTGGAACAGGTTCCCCACATTTTCGGAATGCATGAACTTGATTTTTATTAAAAAAGCGAATCAAATCACAAACCAATATTATTTGTTATGTGTTCGTTCCCCCTCAACTACGTAACGGCACAGGTAATATTTAAACGAATTCGGATGTCTATACCTAATTCAATACCCTGGATTAACATGGGTTATATAATGTTATTCCGTAAGAGTATAAGTTTCTACAAAGCTCTCCTAGTTGCTAGTTCTACAATCTCTACAGTTCAATTTCAATGGATATTATTTGTCTAGGGTAATTCAAATTGTGTACCAAAGACAATAATTAATTAACGTCAATATACTATGTAGACGTGCAATTTTCTCAAATGCACGGATTAAAATTTTTCGAATAGGTATACTAGATATTGTAGACGCTTTTTTTTTGTTATTGACCACGTTAATTTTCATAGTGAAACATTATAGACGCAACTGTATGAATGAGATAACAAGCCCTATTTTCTTATTACCGATATCATTCATTCTTGTCGTATTAGACGAGAACGCTACACAACATTCGCATGATGCAGCCATAAATAAAAAAACATGGCATGTAAAAGACATAAATAAACTCAGATTCGGCATACTGATAATAATTCCTGAACCAAAACTTACGTAAGCTCAACTAAACCACATCGTATCGATTTCATACGCATACAAGACCTTGTTTGGTAAGTTATTTCGTTCATAATATCGAATATTCTCACGTCTCTCACTCTCTCACTCTCATACCAGACTTTTATACCAATAATAATCTTACTCGACAGAAACTTAATATTATTAATGTATCGTATTATTTAACTCGCCTTCATACATTCGGAAACATGATTAATATTACATTTTTTTGTGTCACTCGATACTAGCTATAACTTTAGACAAAAAGCTTCTGAACTTTTGTTCCGATTTCCAATCATCCCTCGTTTCATATTATTTTCGGCAATTTACATCTTTAGTCTTTTATTGAGAACGTTACAAAAATAATTTTACATCAAACAACATATATATACCTGACATTAATTACCTACCTAACAAATCGCGATGTGCATTCGAAAGGATTCCACATACAAAGTTTAATTCACTACGTTAAGCATCGCGTGGATCGCTAATCCGAGCGGAACATAGCAAAACGTTGGACAAACTACGCTTTGTGTAATGAGAGACACGTGGCCAATGGCTGTCCCCCGCAATGCAGACTACACAATAAAACAACGGGTGCACATTACTGCACAGTTGTGCACTCTAACATTATTCCTGCAGGACTAACTGTCGCGTGACTCGCGATAGTTGCGGGCGTATCGCAAGGCGCAGTGCTGGGGCCGCTATTTTATTTTATTTATTATGTGAATGGTCGAGATTGTTACCGGAATGAACAACTTTGTCAGTGTAGAGTTTTCAAGCTTTCTTGAAAGACAGATAATTTATATCATTCGTTTCTGACTTTTGCTGAAACACTTACACCATGTTTATTTATTTATTTTCTCTATTGCAACTAATTATTTGTTTTATTTGAATTTGCAAAATAATCCTGGACCAAAAATTTGGAGTCATTTCCTCTAAGGGATTCTGACTATAAAAAAAGTTTTAAGAGGCTGAGTGGCTCTACTGAGTAGCTGACTGGAGCTTTTAGGTCTCTAGAGGGTTCTGACTATGAATCTTCACTAATCACTTGCTAACACAGACTCGACAAACAATAGAACCAACATAAAATATTGATAGATGCCCGACTAAATAAAATGCAAATAATGGACCAGCCTGAAGAAAATCTAAACCAACTGTTCATGTAATAACATGAGCAAAGTTATCGATTGTGTTAATAAGCTTGCACGCTGATTTTTCGTCCGAAATTATTTCTCACAAGCAGTTATTGTATGACTAAAAATCAAAACAAACATTTAACCAGAATAACATAGAGTATTGGATACCAATTAGATTGACAGAAGGCGTGAACTTAGTTATCCTTCATCCAGATTACTCTACGAATTGTGACAATGACAGCTCTTTACAAATGCTCATTTTGAATTTAGCAAAATCCAATACCAGATGCTTCAAATAAAATAATAATCTTCACTAATCTTTATTTAACATCCGCCGCGAAGACATTCGTGACACTTGTGACATAAACACAAGAACTTTTGAATGGAGTGTTTGTCCGCGCGTTGTCGTCAAACAAAATAACATAAACATTGGACATTCGGGGCGTAACTACGCCGCCGCGAGCTTTGTGGGGACCCACATGATCGACTCGGACGGCTATTAAGCGTATTGTTGCATCGGGTTCACTAACACCGTTACGTTTCCATGGCATTTGCGGGCTCACCTAGTTGTGCGAAGACCTTGGGCCTGACGTTCTCCTGCCAGGCGGCGGCGGCGGCGGCGAGCATTGCCGCGAACAGGGCACAGCGGAGCACGAGCATGGCACTAGTCACAAGTCGACATCACTTGGAGATCACTGTAGCGCGTGGCTGGCGCGGCGTCGGGCGGGGCGCGCGGCGGCCGGCGGAGGACTGGCGGCGGAGGCCGGGGGCAGCGCGCGCCTGCGCCGCCGGCGCCCCGCGGTCTCGCATGCGTGGGGCTGCGGAGTGCGGACCTCGCACGTGACGCAGCCCTCCTCGCCCCAGCACCCTCACCAGACACCCTGCGACGTCATAATCGCGTTAAAAAAACGCGCTGCATATCCTAATGAACGCCGACTAAACCTGCAATTAAACCCGACAGGGAGCCGCCCGAGGCCACACGGCTTTGTTTATAAGCGCATTTAGGTATATTAAAAATTCGTTAGGAGTACGTCGGGGGCGTGACAGTTCAGCGAATCGTAAGATCGCAATTACAACTTTGACGGTTAACAACGGCGATGTGGGTGCGGTGCGTCGGGAATGCTCCCATTACTTCCCCTACCGGGAAAAATCTGATCGTGCTGTTCCTACTAATTGAGGTGTTCAGGAACGCTTCCTAATGACCGTCTCGACTACCTGTGTACTCAAATTCATTATTTGCCTTGTTAAAGTTGGTTACAGTTGCTCTGCCGCTGACCCACTCAGTAGAGTAGGAGTGTTTCATTAATTAACTTGAAAGGTATGTTTACTGTGCGATTAAATGATTACGAATCTTTTAGGGAAATTACTAAAATAGTTAGTAAAATATGTAGAATTGTAGAGTAAAATATAACGACGGTATATTTTAATTACACATAGTAAAATTAATCGATTGTTGCTACGCCGAATGCAATCGTAACGGGAATCTACGCAAAACAAAAACTTTTTAGAAACGAGAAGTACAAAGTTCTTAGCCCCTCTCCGCAAAATATTCAAATGGAACTTTATCGTAATAGAAAGTTTTTGTGGAACATTGGGGTGCTTCGGGAGCGTATTCATTATTATTAATTGTGTAAAGTTGTTCCCTAGTATTTTTATGGGTGCATTTTGAGCCTCTGTCACTATAACGATTTTACCTTATTGGCAAGATGTATTGTTGGCGGACCCGTGTGAAAATCAATAGAATAAACATTTATTGTTCCCAATTTCAAACATCGATGACTATACATCATAAGAGTCCAATGCTTTTATAATAAATCACTGGCTGGATATAAATGTCATGAGCTATAAAACACAAAACGCATTTCTCATATAAACAATAATATTTCTAATAATTATGCTGATAAACAATATTTTGAACACACACAAACTCAAAATATGTACAAGTTCAGTATCTAATAAGAATGTTAAAGGAAACGAGTCAATTTTTAATATCGAAAAGCAGCTAGCGGAAAATTACTATTCAGGATGATTTCATTTCATTTTAAACGTTTCCAAGCAAAAATAACTTCTCACGTCCGCAAGAAGCTCGAGAAAATTAAGAACGTTAACTTTAAATCCAAAACTGCATTAAATGTAGACTTGAAATAGGTAAAGGAGAAGGTAGCTATTCTGTGAAACTGCTCAAGTCGATACAAAGGTATAGACACACGTTCCAACGAAGCATTCGTATTCGTATCCTCACATTTCAGTATAATAATCCAATTAGTAAGGAATTTAAGGCGTGCTCGAAGTCTGCAATGGAAACGAGATAATACAATAAGGATTTTAAGTTTCCGAAAGAAAATTCCCTTGCGGATATAGCGCTAAATCTAAGGTAGATTAAGAACTTGGAGCGTTACAGTGTTTGTATATTATTATATATCGATTTATAGATAAAAATACTCTTCGTATATCGCTTTTAAGTCGTGATTGTTGTAATTTTTAGTTTATGAAACTGATACCGTAGTAATCACCTACATGCAACTATTTTTATGGTGTCGTCAAAATGAACTGTAATAACCTACTGAATTATAAAGGTTGAGATTTTTGATGTAACACATAGTTCTTCTAATCATCTTCTTGGTGTCTGAAGATCGTAACCACCACCTATAAGAAAACCGTAAATCTTTGTCTTTGCTCAGTGACATCAGTGCATCACTGCGAATTTTACTAAATCTACGGATTGGGATGCAATCTCAAAGTCCTTTTCCAGCGAATGATGTTCACAATTAAATGGAAAATGATATATTTTGCCCATATCTTTAAAAGCAAAAATCGCTATAGATGCTCAGCCACAAGAAAATTTGTTTCGCAGTTTGTTGCGGCCCCGCTTGTAGACAAAAGAGCAGACAGAGAACAATCGCCCTAAGATATTATTAATTAAAGGAATAAATTATAAATAAGAACGGCGGCTGCTTCAATATTGAAAACAGCTTTAGAATACTTTAGTGTAGATGTGCCTTATCTCACGCACTTGGATTTAAAACGCAGCGTATTGCTGGAAATTGTGTCGATAAAAATTTAGTAAATCATTTTAAAATCTTTGAGATTTATATCGACGCCATCTTTTTACATTATTTTTATCACGTCACACCTGTTTTTGACCGAGCGAAGCGAAGCGAAGTGATTTGCCCCAGTAAACTCTGAGAGATACATACAACATACATACTAATGCCGAGTATGTATGTTTGTATGTTTGTGTATATATTTGTCCGATGATAACTTGCGAACCGTTGATCCGATCTTCATGAAATTTTGTAGGCAAGTAGTTCATTTCAATACAATTTTTAAGTTCGAATATGAGCTGAATCGGTGAAGATGTAGGGATCGCGAGGACTCACGTCTCAGATCGGCGCAAACCTTTAGTATAAATTATATATATATACAATAGTAGGAGTTTTGGCGGGAACGTGAAGAAATCATGTCGCGTCATTTTATTATTTTCCATTACTTGTGTGATTTCGAGTGTTAATGTGTAAAAACTGTGAATTTTTACCCGTTAAGTGTTCGTGAACATGCACGAGTGTTGGTGAATGGTATAATGTCGTGAAACGTGAATTTTCGTGTTGTTTCCCAAACTCCATAGAAAGCTCTAGTAAAGTTTTCACCACTTTACTGGGGCATGATTAGGACTTGACCGTGACTTGCTTTGCTCGACTTTAACTGTGACTATGACTTGTTTGATATTATTTAACAAAACTTGAAAATATATGAGTATACTTGACACTGGCAAATGCATAAGACGTGCGACGCCAAAATCCTCTCAGGAGGAAAGAAAAAAAAAAACTCAATAGTGGTACTGAAAAGGACGAGAGATGTCGCTAGTGCTTTAATCTGCGACATGATCGTCACAATTTCTGCTTAACTTGAAATAAAAACCTAAGCTAACTCATTCGTACGGGGAAAAAACGCCACTTGTTATAAATATTTTTGCATTAATAATATCAGAAAAATGTCAGTTATATTTTATTTGCAAAACTCGCTAGGTTCTCAAGGGATGGTTTTAAAAAAAATATGGGTGACTATGAAAGTATTTGACCGAGCGAAGCGAAGGTCTCAGAGTTTACTGGGACAAATCGGCATTTGTATGTATGTTTGTGTGTATATTTGTCCGATGATAACTTGCGAACCGTTGATTCTATCTTCATGAAATTTTGTAGGCAAGTAGTTCATATGAACACAATATTTAAGTTTGAGTATGAGCTGAATCGGTCCAGGGGCTGTGAAGATATAGAGGTCGCGAGGTCTCAGTTCGGTGCGAACTACTAGTTATGTTTTAGTTTACACGTCTGCCGAAAAGGCAGTGCTATAGTTTTAGGATTCACGTAATAATGAATACGTTTGAATTTATTTGTTCCACCAGCACTGAAACATTAGAAGGCCCGACCCCACCAAATGCAGTTGCAATTCTCGTCCTTTATAGGTGCAGTAATGTATGGAATTCTCTGTAACACATCCCACTGCAACTGGTGGATACAAATTCCAAATTGTCGTTCAGTGCGGCGGTCTAAAGGGGAGGCCTCTGATCAGCAGTGGACGTCTTCAAAGTCCTACTGCAATTCATGTGCAGATATGGTTCGCTACTGGATTTTATGTGTTCGATCGAGCTTTTAAAATGGCCTAACTTTTTTTTTTCTTTTTTCTTTCCTCCTAAGAGGATTTTGGCGTCGCACGTCTTATGCATTTGCCAGTGTCAAGTATACATTTATATTCTCAAGTTTTGTTAGATATTAGTTATTATTACAAGTCATAGTCACGGTCAAAGTCGAGCATAGCAAGTCACGGTCAAGTCCAAGTCATCCCCCAGTAAAGTGGTGAAAACTTTACTAGAGCCTTCTATGGAGTTTTGGAAACAACACGAAAATTCACGTTTCACGACATTGTACCATTTACCAACACTCATGCATGTACACGAACACTTAACGGGTAGAAATTCACCGTTTTTACACATTAACATTCGAAATAACACAAGTTTTGGAAAATAATAAAATGACGCAACATGAATTCTTCACGTTCCCGCCAAAACTCATGGCCTAACTTTAAATACTTTAAAATAACACGAACAGTTTGTTTTCAATTTCTTAATTATCTTATTGGCTTATAGTATTTTTTTTGTAAATTAAAATTAGTGTTCATAACACTGTTAGAAAGATTAAGAGAATAATACTTTTAAAAAATTGTGCTTGTTTATTTTAGTTTTGTATATACGAATGATTTATTTAATAATAAAAATCGTAGCGGTAGTCAGATATTCCGAAGATAGTCCCTACGAGATTTAAGGTTCGTAACTGGCAAACCTTGGGGTCGTCCCCTATTCAGAAGAAGTTATTACCGTCTAGCACATAATTCATTCTTTTTATTGATGCCGGAGCAATTAACTTATGGCCTTTTTTGGCATCTGAGATCTTTTCAAATTACACTCAATGAATACTTAGAAATTTTAATTTGAGTAAAGACGTTCTGAATTTGTAAAACAGGGGTTGATAACCTTTCAAAGCTCTCTGATAGAATACATGTATATGTTACAGAAATGTTGAGTTCTTTACTAAACTTACAAAGCCTTATAAAACTGCTAATTAAAAAAAGAATTAGGTTTTTATTTTGTAACGTCGTTTTTTTTTATTTAATTTTAAAAATACTAACATTCATAATTTAAAGCAATGCATAAGCATTGCCATTCAGTATGGTAAAAAAAAAGTAGTGGGTTTGAATATTAGGATTATATTTAGATCTTCAGTGGTCTGTAGGTATTCCAACTTACTTTACGTAGTAGGCTAAGTAGTTAAAGTTATATTTTATTTAGTTAAGTTTATATTTTGTTCAGTTGAAAAGGGCACTTACCGGGTAAAAAAAATATGCCAAAGTGGAACATCAGAAAACATGTGATTTCCCATTTTTCACATAACATGCAATAAAATAAAAGTTCTAGCATCTCATACCATAAATTCCGCAATAAATGTCCCATATAATTGTACTGTACCAAATCTATAACGGAGCTCAAAGCTTAGTCGGCTCGAAGTCGCAAACTAATAAAAAACTTTCCAATAACTATTTTATATGATAAATCACTATCCGATAAAGTTACAAATAAACCCAGCCGTTTAAGCTTTTAAAAACATCAGTGGAAACGAATTCAATCCACTATGTTGATAAAAGTTTAAACTGTGTTCAGAGAAAGACAGATGCTATATATTACATTCCTAAAGGTAATAGGATAATGGTGGCTAACGAAAGTTTTAGTGTCGCCATCTGTTGACGAGTAGGAAAGATTGGTGCAACAGTAGTGACAATGCAGTGCGTGCCACTAGAAAATATCGTATTTTTATAAGAAATAAAAATACCCAAAGGTAAAATGGCCTATGTCTCTCCAGACATAAAGAGGAATCCAACGACACCTCATACGTCAAAATCAGTCAAGCCGTTTAGGCGACAGAGGACACAAACATTTATATACATACATACTCACACACTTACATGCGTTCCAAAAACATTACTCTCCTTCTTGGGCAGTCGAGTAAAAAATAAAACTGATAAAGTATCTGAAACTCTTCTCATAAAACTCTGAGAGCTTTTAAGAATGATCGTCTCACAAGTTTTAAAAACATTTTAATCTCGCGAAAAAGTTTTGCGTAAACCGCAATTTTTTATCTGTTCGAATGCTAGCTAAAATTTCACTCGAATACACTGATAGTGCTACGAAAGATGCTAAAAGTTTAAGCCAAAAGAAAACAATACGTAGGCAAATATTTCTTACATTTTGTTCCAAAGTTTTTATTCCAACTGACAGATGAGAAACTTTCGTCGTCCTGATAATATAAACGTCAGCAATTTGCAACATGACAGCAATTTTTTTCTATTAAATTTTGGCTTCGCATGTTGTGTACTTAGCCACTACTGATTTCTAGAGCTTTTCATGAAAGAAGCCCTCAGGGAGTTTTGGCGGGAACGTGAAGAAATCATGTTGCGTCATTTTATTATTTTCCAAAACTTGTGTTATTTCGAGTGTTAATGTGTAAAAATGGTGAATTTTTACCCGTTAAGTGTTCGTGAACATGCACGCGTGTTGGTGAATGGTATAATGTCGTGAAACGTGAATTTCCGTGTTGTTTCCAAAACTCCATAGAAGGCTCTAGTAAAGTTTTCACCACTTTACTGGGGCATGACTTGGACTTGACCGTGACTTGATTTGCTCGCGTTTGACTGTGACTATGACTTGTATGATAATATTTAACAAAACTTGAATATATATAACTATACTTGACACTGGCAAATGCATAAGACGTGCGACGCCAAAGTCCTCTTAGGAGGAAAGAGAAAAAAAAAAAAAGCCCTCAGACGCAGCACTGTCATCGCGCGACGGAAAGGTCGCGTGAAAGGGATTGGATTAGTTCAACTGTTTGCCGTGGGATTTCTTTCATGAAAAGCACTAGTAAAGTTGTTCTCCTTACGAGTAATAAAGTATTATAAACGTCAGTGAGTGCCACTCAGAATTTTGAACTTCAACAGTCCAAAACTTTGGGCAGCAATGCACTATGCGCTCATCACCGCTGAGATGCTAGATCACCTTATGCCCAGTATATTTATGGACAAGTAATATTGTTAAAATAAAAACAAAATTCCCGACTGCAAAATATAGCTTATGTCATCCCGAACATAAAGAGCAATCAAATCACATCTCACTCTTCTAAACCGGTCAAGCCGTATAGGTAGGGTAATGTAATGTAATGTAGGAGGTAATGTAGGAACACAAAAATATACATACTTACATACTAAACATAGCCCATAAACATAACCCTCCTTCTTGGGCAGTCGGGTAAAAAGGCGTTCGAGCAATAGCCCTTCAATCCCAAACATTATAATGTTTTCTTGGTGGTTCAGGTTATATAACTAACAAAGATTTATTATTGATTTAATAAAACGGGAATACTCACGTTAAATTGAGTTCACCGAATGTGATCGAAACTATAGTCGGAATAACCGGCTCAATTTAACGTGAGTATTCGCGTTTTATTAAAACAAAATGTATCAAAACCACGTCAGTTTTCATAGTAAAAGATTTAATTATTTATTCATTTTCAATTTTATTTTTTTATTGCAACTAATATAATAATGTAATTATGTCAACATTTCAAATATATAAGATGTCATACTTCCCCACATGACTATGCAAAGTCATTGCACTACCAGCTTTGATTTTATCCACACTAGACTGCTCTCGTGCCTAGAAACTCGATTACTGTATCGTTCTAAAAACTCGCTGCAAAAATCAAAGCTCTCTCCATAAGGCCTATATTCGAAATGAAGCTAGAATCGACTAGAATAGTGTCGTAATAGAGTGACTCGAAGTGAAAAGAAATGCTCTGGATGCAGCCAATCAATCTACATTTACAATCATGTGAATATCGACCCCGCCTGGTACGTCGAACAAGTATGTTTGATACTTAATCAAGCTTCGTAAACGTATGCGGTAATCTTAGCGGAATTTCATCATTTCAGGGGCGCTAGTCTCGACTTTTCGCTACAGCACTTTGCGACCGAATTCGGTCGCTATGACGTAAGAATTCGACAACGAACACGAATTGTTAACGAAAAAACTGTATAATATTAAAACCAAAATGTATGATAAAATATATAAATCACGTGTGGAAGAGAGATGTCCTAACCTATGCTCTTAAATTCAAGTATAACAAATAATTTAGTTCTTATTCGGTTTTACAAAGATTTTAATGTTATTTTTTTTATGTTCCAGTCTTGCAATAGTGGTGAAAAACGGATTAATTTATTTTATAAATATCAAAACTTACAAGTCGTGGTAGGAAGGTCGACAGTCGAATCGTAGCTCTGATGAATAGTTTAGAAAAGACTTCATTTGATGTATGCAGAGGGTTCCAAATATTGGATAGGACGCTCCATAGCAAGCACAATATAGTTCCATGTCACATTAAAATATTCTAAAACGACTTACAAATATTTTAAAATGCTATTGCGATAGAGCAGTAAAAATAATGTTTACTAACATAATGTTGACAATGCGAATCTTCGTAATTTCCTATATTGAATTAAATAAATTATTGTACTTCATATTGTCATTCCGTTATCCAATACATTAATTATACAATGGCATGCACTGTATACACAAATGTAAAAGGCACTTGTCTCACCGCCGACGGGGATGCCACGAACTATTGAATATTTTCTCCCTCAAAAAACGTATAATAGTTATTATGTAGATGCCATGTGAATAAAAGAGACACATATATTAATCGTTGATCGCTGACTGTTGACACTGCCGGCGAAAACTATCTTTATGTCAACTAGATTGTCACAGCGATAAGAGCTATCAAAGATTATACTTCCTGAGCGATGCTCGCTTGGCGGTCAGAACACGCGCCAAGAGACGCCCAGTGGTCATTATCTTTTTTTTTTATATTACTCGGTGACGAGACGAGCAAGTCGCTCACCTAATGTTAAACGTCACGCTTGCCCATAACAGTTCAGTGCCACCCAGAATTTTGAAAATTCAACAGTTCAAAACTATGCGCGGCAATGCACTGTTCTCGTCACCCTGAGATGTTAGATGTAAAATCTCTGTATGCCCAGTAATCACGTTGGAAACATTGCCCGTCAATCCGGAACACAGTAATGCTTGCACACTACTGATTGGTGGTTGAATAACTGGCAAAGGTTTGGTACTTCCCCAAGCGGACTCTGCAAGAGAGCCCTACCACTACAGTGGTACACTACACTATCTAATATAGTGCTAATCGCCCGTCGCACTCGTACACTTGCTATAGCCCAGCGATGAAACTATCGGAACTATACACTCGCTCCTCGCTGCTCGCTAGCTCGTTTCTAGTTTCTAGCTCTAGATACTCGCTTCTCGTTCATCGTCGGCGGTGGGACAAGTCCCTAAACCAATATTGTATTCAATAGCAAATAAACTGATGAAGTGACATTGATGCAATTAAATCATAAATAATTATGTCCAGTAGTAGTAAATCATTATAACAATGCATAGCAATATACTGTGTATTTTAATTACAGTTCTAGCACAATTATTATGTATTTTTTTACCACATAATTGTGGTGGCAGAACAAGGGTTTTTGTTCAAGAATAATCCTGTTAAAAATATATTTTTTGAAGTTAGACGTGACAGTTTTTTTTTTTCCTTTTTTTTACACATTTAATGTATACACAGTGTCAAGTTTTGTAATATTTCAAGTGAAATAAAAAATAATAATATAGTTTTGTGGTTGGGGCGAGGAAAACCACAGAAGAGGATTTTTTTTACTTCTCTCTTCTGTGGGAAAACGGCAGTCGATTAAAGGACGTCTCGAAAGTGTCATCGTTTTTCTATTCCATCATCGCCTGGACCAACGTTGTAATAAAATAATAGTTCAATCGAAGTTAAGCAGAAACAATGCCTCTATAAATACATATTTATTCTTATTTAATTTGAGGTTTAAGACCGCCCTGGTGTTGATTCTGTTGTACCACTTTCTAAACTAACCTAATCTGATAGGACTTAAATTATCTGCGTCCGAACTGCTTCTGTTCGAACCCGCGACCCCACGAATAAGAGGCGAGCATGCTCACACTGACCACGACATATGTATACGGATGGTACATATCCTAATCCTAACTGTCCTACTCTGTCTGCGTTTTTGTCGCGTTGTTACGGCTAAACGTCTGAACGGAGCGACCTGAATTTTCGCATGGGTCGAAGACAGACTTAGGCATTTTTTTGTTGTTGATCTAAACGAACGAAGTCACGGGTAACAGCTAGTAGGGGATAAAATGTGAATCCAGCTCAAGACCGGCAAGTTCTCAAGATGCTCCTTATCATGCCGCCCCGTCACACTCGCAACAGCTAATTCAACGGGATCAAATTAACGCGTCTTAACTCTCGCGTTTTTCTTCGGAAACTTGTGTTTTAGCTTGCTGTCATTGAGTTGGTGCTATGGACAAGAAATATGGGGAAAAATAACATTTTGCTAATAAGTTATTGAGTAAATTCTTTTGTATCACATTACTCATGTTGAAGGTGCTGAGTCTATGTTCCCCTATCTTAGATTAAGCATTTTCTTTTAATAATTGTACATGAATACTTACGTCGCCACTTGTCAAGCGTGGGGATTATGGCAAACGATACCATTTCTAAGGGGGAGGCCTTTGTTCAGCAGTGGACGTCTTCGGGCTGATAATGATGACTTGAGTCATAATGTCGGCAGTCCACTTAATGGGAGGCCTACCTACGCTGCGTCTTTCGGACCGTTGACCGGTGGATGCAAATGGCAAATTTTCATTCAGTGCGGTGCTCTATGAGGAAGGCCTTTGTTCAGCTGTGGACGTCTTCTGGCTGTTGATGATGATGATAACTTATGTCAAACTCAGTCAAACACGTATCCGATCCTACATTAGTTACTCACTTTAACTTTAGTCGTAATAACCGACTCAATTAATCGTGAGCGTTCCCGTGTTATTGACTTAAAATATTGTGTCAAAATCTTGTCAGTTTGTCAGTTTCCATACTAGAGTAAGTAGGTATCTTCTAGTTCTGCTGTTGACGTGCTCCAACTTAGACTGCATCAATGATTAACGTCACGCAGTGTGTGGTCAAACCATAGGTGACACCCCAGATTCTGCATTCAGGATGCTCGAATCGCTCCACGCATCTGTCTAAACGCACTTATAAGAAATTACTCTGATTGGTTGATTGTTAGGCGCGAGTAGGCGTAACCTTAAGGTAGCCAATTAGAACGCTTGGTCTCACTCCCCGCAGCCCGCGCCTTCCTCAAACTTTGGGGACTTTTTGTAGGAACAACGAATCTCGTAATGCGGTATCTAGTGTGGATCTGTGGGTCAAACGAATTATATTATTATGCTATCGTTTGAATATATTATAAAGGTAGAACATATAAAGTTATTTCGCTAATATAACGGCGTTAATTAGCGTCCAGTCAGCAAAAGTCAGCCATGGGTGATATTTCACAGATGCGTGGCTTGAAAGGCAATCACTATTACACCTCTATATATGAACGGCGCAGTCGTCGCTCACAGATAACTTTGTTAATTAAATTTTGCATTTTTTTTTCTTCCGGGAAGCTACATTGCTATACCTGAGCGGAATTTATACTTTCTGATGAACTGCACTGGAATAAAAATACAAAGTATTGAGATGTTTCAAAGTTTCCATTAGCAAAATATTTTTTAGAATTTTAATCGGTATGAAAATTATAAAATGTTAAATGAAAACGATCCCATAAAACATGCATGTAGACTTCTACTACATAGATAGTTAAATTACAAAAATTCTAAAACCAATATAGGTTTAAATAGCAAAATAATAAAAAAAAAACGAAATATGCAATAAGAACAACTGAACTTAACTATCTAAAAAAGATTTTAAGGAGATATAAAGTTGTCACACCTTACGAGAATTAAAGTTTGACAGCTCAAAAATCAGCCTAGTGGACTCAAAATTAAAAACAAATTATATTGTAGATACGTACGTACCTACAGTTTTACACAACTAATAGTTTCTCACGATGTACCTGCGAAGTAGATCAATTTTAGTAGTGCAGAAAACTTCGATCTACCAATGGCAAAATAGAGTACTACGCGCCCTAAAATCTTGCGTTGTTATTGGTGATTTCGTGGCTAATCGCGACCGGCCGGCCTGCCACGCGCCATCTTGGTCCGACATTGTAATCGTGTACGTTGAACAGAGCTAACAATGCATAGCAACCAATACTCTGCCATTTACTCTTGCAAATAAAGTTGAATATGTGTAAATAATCATTTATGCGTTCGGCTACTGTGGGAAAGTGTCCTGAGCTTTTTTGCGAAAACGAAAACTGCCGATCGGAATTATTAGTTGTGTGAAACTTTAAATCAACAAAAATAAATGCAGTAAGGTTCTGCGCAACGGGTCGCCGGTGACAGCTACAAGTTTCTGGGCTTGTGTCATTCCTGGTTTCTTAGTCTTAGTCTTAGCGAGTCCAGCGACCGGTTTCTCGTGTTTGACGTGACCTACAAAACATGAGATAAGCGTTATGACCGGCTTCTCTTCGACCACAGGCTACGGTCACCGGTAGCCAAAGGTAATTTTTGTAGTGGATTGCGCATGAAGAGACTTTGTCTCATCGCGTCAGTTGCGGAACGAGATAATAAGTAAATCGCGCTAACGATTGGCCGTTTACAATTCATTCTTGCAATCCGCTCTTATTATTGGCCGGGAGCCTGCCAATAATAGGCTATTTAATTAACGAGTTTACCCCCGAATACTGAAACGTTTGTTAACTTTGACAACGGATTAATTCTAATACTTTCTTTTGTCTGGCACTAAGCGAATGACAAAGACAGCAATAGACTTAATCTGTCGTCAAAGTTAACAAACGTTTCAGTATTCGGGGGTTAGGCTCTTATAAGCGTATTATTTTTAATTGTAGGTAGTCCTTCTGCACCGATCTAACACTGCAGTAATTTATTCTCTAACCTCACACTATCTGTGACAAAATTTTCTAAGCAGATTCCTGGTAATTCACCATTTCATCAACAGCTTCATTAACCATCCTAATCATCTCACGGCTTCCTCCAACAGATAGTTAGATGTATACCTAAATGAAGATTAATCAGATGAAGCATCCTCTAAGTAAGTTGCGCCGAGGCGAATAGTTGGACGAATAGAGAGCATTTGGGAGGGGTTAATAAGAAGGGTGACTTTAATTTCAGTCGAGGAAGACTACCTTGCGATATCGTGTCGGGTTTTACATTGCTAAGGTTGGAAGGATGGTAGTATTGTCACAGCGAGCGTAAATAATAATTAAGGACGCGTTTACGTATTACGCTCTCTCGCTTGCGCAATCAACATTTTTTTTTATTTAAAACTATCATGCCCGCACTCCTTCCTCGCATACAGCAATTTGAAAACTCCATTTCACCTCTTGAGGGGTTGATTTTCGAAAAACCCCTGAAACATGCCATTCTTTATTTTTTTACATTCGGTGTTTACACAAACCGAGTTTAAGTGGCGTAGTTTTTTTTTTTTAATTCCATACAAACTTTGGGGTAGAAGTGGAATTTTGCAAAATCCGTTCTTATTGTTCACCTAGATCTATTGAGGAAATTCTGGGTCCAAATACGTCTCTATCATAAGCGGTTTGGTCTGTACGTTGTATCGTGAAAAGGGCTTGTTCTCTGCGTGTGGTTACCATTTTGGGTGTTGTACATTATAAGCTGAAGGTGTTCGTTCATGTATCGAGATTAGTTTTTTGTAAAAATTCAGGAAACGAAAAAATTTTTTTTTATTACCTATGATGGAAAATCACTGCGTGAGATTTTTATTTCCTTAAAAATAACTGTGTACAGAGTGCCGAGTTCGAGTTTTAGTAATTGCGTTTACCTGTTCGATCGCGTTTACGTTAACTTTTATTGTTTTTTGTTTTTGGGTGTAACATACGTACAGACATTCACGTCTCCCCAAAGATATTCTCTTCCTTTTTACGATTTTTCGCAGAACTCGAATGAATAATTTTATGGGAAATATAGATGCTAAGAGTGTAAAATTAGAGAATTATTTTCAGTTGCATTTTCTCAGGTGACCTCACTTCTCCATTTTCACCCTCTTATGCATATATGTATAAACAGTAACTATGTCTATATGTTCCACAAAAAAAAACACAAAAATGTAAAATAAAATATAAAATATGATAATTTCTTCAACATAAAACCATGCACAACTAACATCAGCCTTGCCCACTGCTGGGATTTCTGCCTACCCTCAAGGGTGATAGGTCCAAATCCACCATGCTGACCCAGTGCGGGTTGATGGATTCATATGCGTCATCGTATTTCTGCTCCGGAAATATGCAGGCGTCTTCACGATGTTTTGCCTTCACCGAAAAGCCAGTGGTACCTTCATCCGTAGTAAGTAAGTTGAATTAAAAAGTTAAAAATTCAAAGAAGTAACTTGTATAGTAACTTGAACCCGGGTTCGAACCCGCGACCTTTGAATATGAGGCTAGCGTACTCCCACTGAGCTACCAAGACGAACTGAGCGAAAATATTCACGCTTCCGCTCAAAAGATAACATCTACCTTAACGCCCAGTTGCAAACAAAAGGGTACACTAAGAACTTTACCTAATTAACAACAAAAATCTTTGCAAGGGAAAAATAGGGTTTTTCTCCCGCCGATTTGGATAAACTGGCAACTTTTGGGCTGGATCAACTTTGTACACTAAGCATTCCATTATAAGAAATAACATGAAAAGATAGAATATTAACAAGAAAAAAAGAAACAAGAAGTTTCATAATAATTATCTACAGATAACATGCTAGTTTCATGAGAACCGAGACAATTCTTAAGACAATTTCTCGGTATATTTTGCTATTATATTTATAAAACTAGTTCATTTTCTTAATGGTTACTTAGAAGGATCTTTCTGAATAGTAAAAGCAAAATGCTCAACCGTTTTTTGGTAATAATTTTAGTCCCTACCCTAGTATTTTCAAAACTTCGTGAAAGCTTCATTGAATGCAAGTAGCATGACTTGGACTTGACCGTTACTTTGCTTGATTAAGAATAGTTTTTCTGCCCAAGAAGATACGTAATGTTTTAGAGGTGATGTGTCGTTGGATTCCTCTTTACTTCGGTATACCGGAGTGATATAGGATACATTTTGCATTAGGCCGTTCATACATTACGATACTCGCAAGAGACTATACTTCAAGCGCACACAAAAGAATACTCGAGATTCGTTCATTGCGCTACTGAAATAAATACTTATTTCACACTCTTTGGCGAAACTTGCTAAGTTGAAATCCAGCAACCAGAATATAAATAGACTGCAGCGGAGCCGAAAAGCGCCATTTTGAATGTAAAATTCCCCCGAATACTGAAACGTTTGTTAACTTTGACAACATATTAATTCTAATTCTGCCTTTGTCTGGCATTTACACATGACAAAGAAAGCAAGATACTTAATCTGTCGTCAAAGTTAACAAGCGTTTCAGTATTCGGAGGTAAATCTGTCAAATTATTATTATTTATGTTATTCATTGCATTTTGTATGCAGCATAGTTTCGATAAGAGTAAATAAGCCATCGAATTACAACATGATATAAGCTTCGACCAAAGTAAAATTAATGGACGGGCCCAAGTAATTCTGAAGCCTTTAAAGTGAGCGCCGGCGCTCATCTTGCTTCAGTCGCTCTCTGTGTCTGCGAAAAGTGCGAAAGGAACGTTCGAATGTTAGACGGTTTAAGAGCATTTAATAAACACAGATGTCCCTTTTTCTCTCGTAGATACTATATCCGCTATATCTTTGTTGTGACAAATCTAACACACTTTTAATTACGAATTGAAGGCTAACCCCCGAATACTGAAACGTTTGTTAACTTTGACAAGGGATTAATCCTAATACTGCCTTAGTCTGGCACTAAGCAAATGACAAAGACAGCAATAAACTTAATCTGTCGTCAAAGTTAACAAACGTTTCAGTATTCGGGGGTAAGTTCGATTGTTTTGACTTGTTATTTTTAAGGAAGTTGTGTGATTAGGGCCTGTCCATTCATTTTACTTTGGTCAAAGGCTATAAGTAGGTACTATAGAATGGTAGGCTTTGTAATTAAAATTAGTTGATAGCTATTTAGTTTTTCTATGTGATTTTTTTACCAACGCATGCTGCAACAGTTAACTAAATATTATTTTTTATTAACTTTTACTTTTTCCTGGGCCCTGTGCGTTTTGATCGTTCCGCTATTCAGACAAAAGAGAGGCGTCGATATCACGACACACAAGCCCTCGCGCTTGACAATAAAATTCGGTGATAAATAATAAATGTGGACCGTTCACATTTTATCGCAATATTATGGAATAATTTATGTACGAACTCTTTGGGAAAATATGGTTAAGTTTATCCGAATATCCCCCGTTTGGAGGTTCGTGTGAAAATAGGCCGAATCTATTCGCCCAATTAATTATTGGGTGTTAAGGTAATGTTTAATATTATCTTGTAAATTCCGACGCTGTTTATTACAATTAAATAAAACTTTATCGTAATTGTTGTCGAAGTACAGCAATTCGTCGTTAGCCAGAAGACGACCACTTATGAACGAACGCCATAATCTTGACGCTTTACCCGTATCCAGAAATACTACACATCATTTGGAGATCCTGCTGCCTTCTGTCAGGGCACAAAGGCTAGCCACCGGGTCACACATAAGCCCACTACACCCCAAAACAACAAAACTATTTCACTCCCGTTACCAAAAAAAATATATAATGGCATTTATTATCATGTTATAATGTTAATGATACATTTTTTTTGTATGAGATTGTTATTCTTCTCATGTAGATTTTCTTCGCTAATATAATAAAGAGGTAAATGAACTCTGTAATAATGTTTGTAGAGGGTAAATTCCAGAACTACATGCGTACCTTGACGTGCTTATTGCGATGATTTTTAGATTCAGCTGTCGACGCTGCGCGACATTGTTTTTTTACGATTCCTGGTCGCGCTGTCGGTGTCTTGTTCCTATTAAAAAAATACTTTAAATTATCGAGAGCTTAACTGGAGGCTGTACTAAAGGCTGAACTAAATTTCATCCAAATCCGTACAGCGGTTACAGAGCTAAACGGGAATAAACACACTTACATACTTACCTACTGACATACTTACACATAAACTTTCGTATTTATAGTATTAGTGTTATGTTATATCTACTCATTCATCTCATCTCATTAACGATTTTCACATTTATGCCTTTACTTGTGTTGTAAAACCATGCTTCTTGTCTAATTTCATGATTTACTCGAGAATACGCTGCATAAGTGGTCGTATTTTTCTATTGCATTGACTTAGAACCTTGATTTCGCTACAGCTACAGGGACCCTAGACCTAAGTGTTTGATATTAATTTCAACTAGATGCATTTCACGGGTTCCTGAGAACAAGGGTCTTGACAGATAGACAGAACGACAGACAGACCGACAACAAAGTAGTCCTACAAGGGTTCCTTTTTTTTCCTTTTGAGGTACTGGACCCTTAATATTTAATTTAAAACATATTTGTTTCGTCACGGGCTCCGGTTCAAATTGTCTAACGTTTTTGAATATTAATGCAGTGACCCCTCAACAAACATTTCATCTGCCATATGAGTTTGAATTAAAAATAACACGTTTGTTTCGCGTTATTATGCGCGTTCTTAATTCAATTTGACTTTATCCAAACATTTGCAGAAAATATTTTACTGAAACGCTGTGTCAGGAGAATATTTGGAAAATATTATGGTGCAAGAGGTCTTTGTTGCTTATTTGATTCTTTGGCTTCTTATTTTATTGGTTCTGTATTTTTTTACATCGTGATTACGAGTAGTAATTTTATCTGTTACATCATAAAATATCTGTATTTTTTCCGGGTCAGTTCCATCAAATTTAACTAGATAGGCGTTGCTAATTCGGGTTTAACAATGATTTTATTATTTTTGAGGCTGTCTTTATATCTCTTTAAATTTGAAATATTTTTATAACTTGATACTAGCTAACCAACAAAACGTGTGAAACCAAAACGCACGATTTGTACTAACGTTGAATAACGACATCCATTAGTATGGTTTTTTAAATCGTCTCCTTGTTAAGGCCTCTTCAGCAAACGTAGCGAAGACATCCAAAGGCTCGGTGGACTAATGATATACACGTAAAACAGTTGACTAGAAGCGAGAAGCCGAAAATTGAGCTGAGGATTTAAAAAACTTATCATACAACTAGTGCCATCTGTCCACGCCCCGAGATCGAGCACAGGGGAAGTGTTTTCGCGGGAACGTGAAGAAATCATGTCATGTCATTTTATTATTTTCCAAAACTTGTGTTATTTCGAGTGTTAATGTGTAAAAACGGTGAATTTAAAAAATGTAATGTGGTAATGTTAAGTGATCGTGAACATGCACGAGTGTTGGTGAATGGTATAATGTCGTGAAACGTGAATTTTCGTGTTGTATCCAAAACTCCATAGAAGGCTCTAGTAAAGTTTTCACCACTTTACTGGGGCATGACTTTGACTTGACCGTGACTTGCTTGGCTTGGCTTTGACTGTGACTATGACTTGTTTGATAATATTTAGCAAAACTTGAAAATATATAAGGGTACTTGACGCTGGCAAATGCTAAGACGTGCGACGCCAAAATACTCTAAGGAGAAAAGAGAAAAAAAAAACGAACACAGTGTAAGTGCTTTTAAGCGTGGTTAGAACAGTAACTGTGCCAACATAGATAAACAGTAAAAGCCACTGATGTGATTATTTAATCCCCAATTCCCGGGACGAGATGCAACTAAGGGATCGTATCATGTCCATAAAAATAAATTACAATGTTAAATTTCGCACACCCTAATCGCAAGGGATTCTTCGGTTTGTTCCGGTGCGCCATTGCTTTTTATTAACGGTGATGCAAATGCTAATATGGCATAATTCATTGAGATAGATACTTATTGAAAATGGCACAGTCACATATGAAAGTTTATTGTAATACGAACCCAATCTTGTAATTGTAATGAAAACACCTATACTTTTTTTTGCCCACTTGTCTGATGTTAAGTGAATTTGCGAATTACGATGGTCGACTAGGTAACTAGTGACATAGTTTCAAAGTTAACAAACGTTTCAGAAACCCGAGGTTAAACAAACATAAGTGTTTTTTTGTATTCATAGGTCCTTTGATTCTCTATTTGTTCCAATTTTACGTCATGTTACCACAACTAAATGGCTAAATTGATCTTGGTGAAATTCTTGGTGAATATGTGCACAATGAGGACAAACTACCTCTTCCTACAAGACTCGTGATAACCCCCAAAATCCCCTCCATTAAATTCTAGACAACGTGCCATTCTATACCGATCAGTGGTGTCATGAACTGATGCGTTTTCCTTTTTTTTTTACTGTCGTTTTCAAAACAAAACGAACACCTAAATCCAAAATAGTATTCAAATTCATCATTCGAATATGTCTCCGGGCGGGAATCGAACCCGGGAACTCCTGCGTATGAAGGCCAAACAAGTCGATACCTACATGCACTGACGGCCTTATCACGAAGTGATATCCTTCAGTCAAACGCAGGATGAAGAGGATACATAGAAGTATTAGAAGACGGGATGTGCAAAATGGTAGATAGTTGTGTGATGTTTATAAAAAAAAAAGAAAATAAAAAAAAAAACTATGAAAACTGACGTGGTTTTGATAGATTTTGTTTTATTAAAACGGGAAGGCAAGACGAGGTCTTGCCTTGCAAGGCAAGACGAGGTCGCGCGTGTCTCGCTGAGCATTCCTTGATAAAGGTCACCAAATGTGATCGAAACTATAGTCGGAATAGCCGACTCAATTTAACGTGAGTATTCCCGTTTTATTAAAACAAAAAGAAATAAAAAAAAATACGGAAGTAAGGAAAATAAGAATATGTTGTACTCTGCATCAGCCTTTTAAGTTTCCACTGCTGGGATATTGGGCTACTGTCGAAGGGTAATTATGACATCTCCACTACGGCCCAATGCGGTAGGCGGATTCACATACGCCGTCGAATTTCTGCGGAAATATGCAAGTTTCCTTACGATGTTTTCCTTCACCAAAAATCCAGTGGTAATATCGGTACGTAAGTCCTAAAGAACTCATTGGTACGGGCCCTCCCCGATTTAAACCCACGACCCCACGAATATAAGGCGAGCGTGCTTCCACTGACCTACCAAGTCTTACGATATTACTCATTGGATAGTTATGCGGGAAAACTAAACTGATGAAAAAGGTTGCAACAAGTGCGATTTTATAAATCCAAAGACTACAACGAAAATTTTAAAGATCTTCTTGTCATTTGTGATATAGGAGAAAAATATCCCTTAAATAGTAACTTATCCCTAAACTTCAAATCAAAATAGAAACCGACCATTTTCCTAACAATTAATGAAATACCAAAACTTATTGCTGGCAATAAACTGTGGTAATACATTCTGCGGAACTTATACACTGACCTTGTATCGAATATACTAAAGGACATACGTCAATAGGACTCTAGCTTTGCTACGTTCGGAATGTTAGGACACAGACGAAAGCAAGAGATGCTCTTAACTACCGACAATATAACCAGCTTAAACAGACCCCTCATTTCACACACTAAGTACAGCAGTATCAGAAATATATCTGACCATAAATAACATTAATTATTACATACAAGTCACTTTTACAAAATAAAAAGGTTTAATAGGCAAACTATTAAATAAAATATATAAATTAAGACAAGTAATTTTTTACGACAAGTTTCGGTGTGACGGCCTCACCGATGATATCTTTTGGGAATTAAGAGTCTGTTATTCGCAATAACTTAATACACTCAACATTTCGTATGGAGACTTTCAGTTTTGTTCTAAGAAAACGATGGTGGCTCTTCCATTCAAGCGCACAGAAAATTTGGTCACAACTGTAGTAAAGTAACTAATATTAAGGTGCATCGTTTCACTCATCGCGCGAAATTCAAATTTTCTTGCGTTTTTTGTCAATTACAGCTTAATTACTCATCGTGGATTTATCGAAACCAATTTTGCGCCAATAAATAAGTTGTTTTAAGAAATTACGGGAAAATGATCACCTAGATAACATTGGTTTAGCTTTAAATTTCAATAAGCTGATTTTCATCTTGGTTTTTGGTTTAGTGAGAGATGTACTTATACTAGCTTTCAACTTACATTTTTGGTTGGTGTAATTTCTTGAAACAATCTATTTATTATCGCAAAATTAGTTTTCATGAACCTACGATGATTAATTAAGCTGTAATTGACATAAAACGCAAGAAAATTTGAATTTCGCGCGCTGAGCGAAACGTTGCACCTTAATACTTTCTGTCATTTTATTTCCGTTTATTCAATTTGAAACGCCAGCCACAAAATAAATACTAGTTTCTGCTGAACTCCTGTAGAGGGAGAAGCGCTAAGTCTAACTGAAATGGTGATGCCAGGTGCAAATGCAGTGTTGAATTTCAGGAATAGCTTGACTCCGGACACCAGGTCGCCGAATAAGAGAATTTGTTCGAGAATGTTGAACTTAAACGCTGTGGCGAGCAGGATGCCGAATATTATTATAAATGAATTGATACATAAAATTAAAAAAAAAAACACGGATTTGACTCATGTTCAATATCTGTTGCGCACTATTGTCTACGCAGCTTTATTTAATCTTCGTAATAGTAATTCATAATACATTTGAGCCTTGGCCTCTCATTCCAATGAAATGATGTACAAAATTAGTATGCTCTCAAACTCTCAACTCAACACTTAACCTGCCAAACCTCAGTCGACTGTTGACCTTATCTGAAACTTTCTAGACTTGCAAAAGCAAACCTCAATGCTCTTATATTCCATCATTCTCATACCTTAACAAAATTAGTAACCGTCTAATAGCTAGTAAAACAAACAAAGCATCGTCGAATAATAAATATAAATTCACTTCAACGAAACCTGCTTGAATAATTCATTTAATAAAAACAACAAGATAAACGACCTTAGTGACATATCTCCCGACATCACATACGAACTAAGTTCTTCAAACTTTTAAAATATCAAATATAAAGGAATTCAGAGAATGTACAAATTTGTTTAGATTCTAAGTTATCTAGGTACGTGGCTACAAATGTTTCAAAGTGCTCTTGAGAAGGGCAAGCCTTGACGCTAATATTGAATAGAATTTGGCTTTAATATGCAGGCCTGTCTTCGTTTGCATATCAATAAAATCTACTTTTATTATTTGAACACCTGAATTCGGCATCAAAATGATAGCAAAAAAAGTTTATTTCAAGTCACATTTGATGTGAAAGTTAACGTCACGTTTACGAAGAAATTGACATAAAATGTGGTACCTTTGTGCGCGTAGGCGTCTGTTGTACTCAATGACTTGTCCAATGTTTACCAGCTACCTATATTGTTTGCCCAAGTTACTGACCGTCCTCTGTAATATAGTTTTCAAGTCTGCCTCTGGGGCATTCAATTCATTTTCATTTGTAACCATGATTCATTTCTATGAATCTATCTATCATTTACTATTACTCATTTCATACAAGGCATTAGACGGAGAAATGTATTCAGAAATCTTCATACCATTATGCTCAAAAGTTCCATTTCGATGTGGCTGATCGATATATTCAGCCCAAATTAGCCCTACTTCATCTGAGTTGAGTAAAATAGAATTTATGGCTACTTTATACGAAGAAACCACGCCTGCTACCGCAATATGCTAACTCACACGTAGCAGCATCTGAGTAATGACTATAAGAAACAGCCTCCTTCGACAAAGGGCCTATTATGTCAAAAACAAACCCAGGCCTCATGCTATGCTACTTATGAAATACTAGTAAAGAATCTTACAACAACCACTCGTAGTTTTTTGTATTAACAACAGATCTAATGCATTGTCTAAAATCAGCTTAAGGGCTTGATTCCCTAATTCAGCTATCTCGTTTGCACTTTTTCAACATTTTTTAATATAAATATTTTTGAAAGAAAAGTAAATATTTTTATTTAATTGAATTCTGTAATCTATCCACATTTATATCTTATACTGATGTCAATAATATTATGTCAAATTTACAAACAAAAATTTTTTTTTTTAAAGTAAATTTGATAGTGTTTTGAATACCATTGCCAATATTGTATAGCAATTTTCATGTTTTTATTTATTTATTAAGAAATAGGAGAAGGAAATCGAAAAAATTGTAAATGAGAACTTTAATATTTTTATTCAGAAAAACTTATAAAACATATAACGAGAAAAACTAAAACAACTACCTTATAACTAAAAAATAAATAAAAACTAGCCAGAGCTTTTTTTTTAGGTTTTACCTATAAAAAAAACTTACATTTGTGGCGGGTTGGAGGAGGATAAACACACCTAGCCTGAAAAGTGATGGAAACAGATAAAAAGCGTCCAAAACTATTTACTTGCTTTTTCAAATCTGTAGATGTATCCTTTACTGCAGCGGTTCACAAACTTTTTTGGCGACGGAACCCTTTTGGAAAACGAAATATTTGACGGAGCCTTAACATGATCAGTTACTGGTTTTATGTGTATTCTTTATATTATCATATTACTTGACATTAACATCATCGCCCTCTCATATTACGCTTTCCGCTACTACTCTTTTATAAGATTTTTTAAAGTTTATGTTGCAATATTTAGATAGTTTATTTTACTCTGCTACCTTATTATTCCCCTTAAGTATATTTTTTTCTTCATTATGACCTGTATATGATCCCGAACAGAGGATTTGAGATTTGAAGCATTTGAGTATGGCTGCTTTACTGTTTCTCGCCTGTAGTGCGTACCAACCAATTCTCTCTATGTTTGCTGAGGGCTGCTCTCTTATAAATATGTAAATGTTATCCTGCGTTTAGCGTGCCACTGCAATAATATTTATATTGAAATTGGCGCCCACGTCCGCCCTTGAACTCTGTTATTATACTGTACAAACAACCCTTTCACAAGTATTCGATTCGTGGCTTCGGATTGATTCTGTTATCAATGTTTGACAACATTCGGACTAAACGGATCGTGTTGACATTTTATTGAGCTAATTTTGCATTTAGTGCTTTTTCCGTTTAGGGAAGACTAGCTTGCCTGCACGGCTTCCCTCTCATAGGCTACAGTAATTTCAAAACCCTATTTCACCTCTTTTGAGGTTGATTTTCGAAAAATCCTGAGACATTCCTTACTTTATTTTAACGTGAAAACATTTTTAAAAAGGTTCCCATACATGTCCCAGAGTTAGGGCTTTTGTTGTCGCCAAAAACTTTATATATCTCGCGACTCCAGATTTGTACCGTCAAGTGTTGTATATATTCTAAAAATAAAATAAATATTGGTGGAAATGTCTGACACAGCGCCATCTAGCTCCAAACTAAGCAAGCTTGTATTATGGGAACCAGATAAATGATAGAATACATAAATAGTTTTTTTTTTTTTTTTTTGTAAATACATACATAGAATACATAGAAACACCCAGAAAGAAAAAACATCCATGTTCATCACACAAATGTTTGTCCTGGGTGGGAATCGAACCCATAACCTGAAGATCAGAAGGCGGAAATCCACCCACTGAGCCACAACGCTAGTCAAATATAATCAATAGAAGAAGAATATAGTGAATAGATCACTGAACTGTGGCTGTTAGTACGCTTACATCATCGTGAGACTGTGTCATTGAACAGGGAGGGGTTGAAAAAGAGCCTCGAAATTCGCTCTGCGCGACCAGAAAAATAGTCATGACTCCGCAACGGAAATTTATTTCTGTTTGTCAGAACAGTTTCTCAGTTTCTCTGTTATCAGAAATCCATTCATATTTTATGATGTACGATTTCTATTTGTTTTTCTGGCGGGTTAATAATTTTATTTTTTTCAAAATAGGTTTGCGTTTAACCACATACTGCCTGATTTTAACCAATGATGAAGCTGACCGGAACGGAGTAGTGTAGCGGCACAGATCACACCCTAGATTCTGCATTGAGGACGCTCGAAGCGCATCAGTTTAAATACACTTATAAAATTACTCTGTTTGGTTGATTGTTAAGCGCGAGTAGGCGCAACCTTGAGATAGCCAATGAGCTTGGTCACACTCCCCGCGACCCGCGCCGCGCCTCAAACTTTGGTGAATTTTTGTAGGAACAACGAATCTCGTAATGCGGTATCTAGAGGGATCTGTGTGTAGCGGAGACGAGGTTCTCAATTTGTACCGTTCAGCACCGCTATAATCCGCCCCGCTCCACCCCGCTCCGCTAGGTTTGAAGACTGGGTATCTTCAAATCATATCGATGTTGTACTTTTCGGGAAAAACCATCTGTAAAGTAATTTTCTGACCCTAAATGTCATCGGGCTCAGAAACCCGTGAATCGTCTGTAACAATTTTTGAGGCAAACTCGAATCTGATTTGGGACAGACGCACCAATCCAATTCCAACTATACCTCAACACCATGTAAATAGTCCCCCGAAATAAGGAACCGCAATATCCAACCTCATAACAAAACGGCAGCAAAAAGTTTTTGTTTAACACAAACAGTGGACATAACCCTCGTCCACAAAGGACGAGTTATAAACCTGTCCGCAACGTCCGAGTTCGCTTATAAAAGATACAGTTCGCATCACGACAATACCACAGCATACTTTGGGTTCGCAGTATTTGATCTTTTATTCTGTTGCCTCTTGGACACGGTGCAAGTAACCTGCTGAAACTGAGAATGATACACGCGTTACACATCGATCCTGCTCTCGCATGAGCTTGTTGGAAGATCTATTTGCACCGTGTGCAAGAAGCCTGAGGCATCACGCTAATATTATAAATGCGAAAGTTATGGTACGTATGTAAGTATATGTAAATGTGTTTGTTCCCGTTCAACTCTGTAACGGCTGAACGGATTTGGATGAAATTTGGTATGGAGGTAGCTTATTCCCTGGCTAAACACATAGGCTAGGCGTATGTTCCCGTTCCTGTAGAATAGCGAGTGAAACCTCGGGGCGCAGCTAGTAGATTAATATAATTACTTCGCCATCTGAAATTTTATTGAAATGTTTAAATCATTGATTTCATTCTTCAATGATATTTCAAAAACAAATTCGAGTACCGCCTTAAAGTATCGTGACTATTTTACCCGACTACGTTGATGTCTGTAATTTTACCTACATTTCCATTTATCATTCATTTTTCCTTGTAAAAAAGTACTCTACGTCCGACAACACGATGCACGCTACATCCAAAGGAATCAAGATAGGTTAAGTCGTGAAGGTAATAAAGTATATTTCAGTTAATCTGCTAAAACATTATGCAAATAAGTATATTTAGTTCGGTGCAAGTGCAATGCCACATGGCGCTATCCGTCCTTAAAACGCGGTTATGAGTTTGTCGTGATATCGCACAGTGTCGGTGATGAATGCAAAATAAATTTGTCTTTTAACGAAACAGTACCTTGACTACTCCTGCCACCCGGGTGAGGCGTGCACATTGCTTGATGATCTTTGTCCCTACGCTCTTGACAGAGCCGTCATGTTCGTCATTAGGGGCAGATTAATGCGCCTCGCGCAATTTAATGCGTACACCCGGATATGTCCTAAAACTACGACCAGAAACAACACAGGACAGGCAGCAGAGTTTCTTTAGTAAACGGTAAGCGTTGGTCGAATCGACAATTTTGTATCAACATTATCCTCTGTTCCTTCAGCGACATGACACCGAGATGTTACTCCCACTTTCCCTAATAAAGTAGCTGTCGTAAAAAAACACTACAATCATCATAACTGGAATGCTGTGGACAATGCCTTTAAAAATTAACGGTTGGACAGTAAAGTGCTCTATACGTTATAGATTTGCTAAGATTCATGTCACATGATACGATGATATTGCTTTTGAAGGAATCACAGTAGTGGATTGCACTGACAATCTGGACAAAATTTGTGGGGTTAAGTTTAAGTACTCTTTCGAGCCAGAGAAACTTTCATTTGTCAAAAACTAAATAAGTACTAAAACATATAAGGAAAAGGAGCTTTATACTTATTCAAACTCGAGTATCAAATAAAAGTACTTAAAGAGTTTCCGAAGTGTTTATATCGTGTACTATTGAAGTTGAAAATTCATCTAAAAATTCCTCTGATTTAGAATATTTAGCTCGAGAAAAACACTGTAAGTACCGATAGGAAATTTCATCATGAAACCATGTGAAAGTTATACTTGCAAATAGACAATGCTTTTTGCTTTTTAAATTCTGCCGTAAGCAGCTTTGAGTTTCGTTGATTTTTCTAAAAATACTATGAGAGAGACCCAAAAAATCGAGAATCGATGTTTGACGTGCACGATCTTGCGGAAGCACCATTTTTAATTTCAAGAGGTTAGGCCATTTTGGCCTAGTAGTTAATAGTCTTCAAAGATCGGCAACGTATCTGTGGTGTCCCTGGTATTATAGGTATCCATAGGCGACGGTGATCTCTTACCATCAGGCGGCCCGCCTGCTTGTTTGCCAACTAAACAAAGAAAACAAAAAAAAATAGAACTACTACAAATTTGTATAAGTTGTTTTTACACAGTACTTTTAGTATTGTCGTTTAATTTAAAGTATTTTTTGTTCACGTAGCATAAAATGAGTTTTTACATGCCCGTGACGGGGGTAACCAACTACCCACGCTTTTAAAAATTAGTTCTGGCATGGTGTCCAGCGATGCGTTATAATTGAAATTAAGAAATTTTTGCTTGAAGTTTTTTAGATAATTTTGTGCATTTAAGTATCTCATTGTGAAAGATTAAGATAAATACATTCAGTTGAAAAATTGAAATTATATACTTCTGTTAATTAAACCTCTTAACTACTAGCCTTGTGGCTCAGTGGGTGGATTTCCGCCTTCTGATCTATAGGTTGAGGGTTCGATTCCCACCCAGGACAAACATTTGTGTGCTAAGCAAGGATGTTTGTTCTTTGTCTGGGTGTATTCTATGTATGTATTTACAAAAAAAAAATGTATATATGTTTTCTATCAGTTATCTGGTTCCCATAATACAAGCTTGCTTAGTTTGGGGCTAGATGGCGCTGTGTCAGAAGCGTCCACCAATATTTATTATTATATTATTATTATGCTCTGTGATTTCATTGGATACATAGTCCTCTAATCCAGAACACTGAGCAGCTGAGCTAGACAACTACCAAAGTGACATCGCCACCAGTGGTAGGATTAGTTGGAGAGCTTGTCTTGCCTGTAGCCAGATTCTGCAAAAGAATCACTATCCAGAATTAATTTTTAATCATTATCCAGAATTTGAGCAGAGGCAAAGTTATATCAATACTTTTTTATTAATTTCAGTTTATTTTTAAATTTTATTTGGAGACGAGACGAGCAAGTAGCTAACCTGATGTTAAGCTTCATTCTTGCCCATAACAGTTCAGTGCCACCCAGAATTACAAACCTCAATAGTTCAAAACCCTGCGCGGCAAACCACTGCGCTCGTCGATATTAGAAGTTAAATCTCTAAGTGTCTAGTAATCACCCTGGAAACATTGCCCTTCAATCCGGAACACAGTATTGCTTGCACACTACTGCTTGGTGGTTGAATAACTGGCAAAGGTGTGGTACTTCCCCAGGCGGACTCTGCAGAAGAGTGGTAGCACTACCAAAATACATAATGTTAGAAAAAGACAAAATTGAAAATCCATTTTGTTCTATAACGTCCATGAAAATATTTCCTAAGCATAGGTATTGAAAACCCCGTTAGGCTGCTGCTAAAAAAAGATAAGTGTCCACTCCACCTAAGTACTTGATGCTAACGACCTCGACCACACGTTGCTAATGTGTTTGAGATATAATGTTATAGGTGCGTCCGAGCATTAAGAGCTTTTAATAGTTGTTGATGGTGCTTTCATTTTTATAAATTAAAAATACTAACACCTTTTTAAGCATTTGTTTTTTTGTTGGATAAAATGGTTTTGTATTTGGAACAGATTTAAGAATGTTTTATTACGAGTGCAGTACCTGATTCTATAACAAATTAAGGCCCTAAGACGTGTCTGCAACTGAAGACACAACTGTGTCACTCGTGCATTTCACATTATTAAAAAAACAGGTAAAATACTAAGTACTTACTACCACTAAGTACAACATAACTAAATGTGAATTTCCAAAAAGTGTATGTTAAAAGAAATTTTAGTTTTTATATCTTTTAATTTGACGGAAGAGATTTAAACTGGAACAAGTATTATAATATACAAAAAAAAGAAAAAAATACCCGACTGTAAAATGTCACTCCGGACGTCGAATCAAACGACACCTCACTCGTCAACATTGGTCAAGCCTTTACCATAGGAGGTAATATGAACACACACACGCCATAAAAACTTCGAGAACGTTCGGGGATTGTTTGTGTTCAATAAATGCAAACATCAACGATGCAATTCAAGCAAGCATGTCTATGCTAGCCACAATTGTTAAGCTATATTTTAATTGATGAGCCAATGATTATATTCTATTCTAAATATATTCTATTCCCGGGATCTATGGAGAACTAAGATCTGACTTATTTGACAGCACTGAAATGTGTCTTTCTTGTGTTTCTATTATTAAAAGGTAGCAAAAATATAGCACTAAGTTTCGTTTAGCGAGTTTACACGGAATCGATGCCAATAATCATACGCGCTAAAATAAAGCGCTGTTTTTTTTCCTCCAAAATTTTGACTTCACACGTATTTAGCCAGTGTCAAGTTTTGTAATATTTGAAGTGAAGTAAAGTATTTCACTGTTAAAACAAGTCTCAGTCATAGTCTAAGTCAAGTAAAGTAAGTCACGGTTGTTCTGAGCTAGCTGTTACACGCGACTTCGTTCGTGTGGACCTACAAAAAAAGTTTTTCTATGTCTGTCTCCGACCCTTAAGTTATATCTATGCAAAAATTCAGGTCGACCCGTTCAGCCATTTAGAGGTGATAACGCGACAAACATCCAGACAGACAGAGTTTCTTTCGCATTTATAATATAGAATAGTTAGGATAATATAAATATGTGCAAATTAAGTATGATAACTGAAATTTTACATTAACGAAAGAAAATATGATAAAATAAAGTAAAACAGTAAGTAAGTTTTTAAGTTACAATTTAATATATAGGACAGTAACAATTTCTTTTTTTTTATGTTTTTATCATTAATGTTTATTTAAATTAGAATACAAGTCACTAATAATTACAGATTCAAATATTAGAAAAATAATTCGTCAGTTTTTAAGTATAATAAAGTAGAATAATCTCATTGCACTTTATTTGATAATATCAAACTCGCTCGCTCACAAACAAATCGATTCCACTCGACATCCCGCATCCCGCACATCGATCAAGCTTACGTGCAATGTAAAATACATATTACCCGGACATCGCTCCGCATATTGTGATGGAATTGTACTCGATGTGTTTGCTCATTACTGGTGGTCTGTTTACGTGAATATATATTATATAATTATATATGTTATTATTGTAATTATTGATACCGTGTGGTATCAGCGGGTGACGTCACCGCCGGTTCCAGCGGAAGACCAGCGCTGGTTGTTCGCAACCAGTATTATGCTGAGTTGGGACCGGTTTGTGGCGAAAAACAATGTTGTGTAAACTAGTATGATAGTACCTTATTGTTTTTTTGCTTTTGTGTACATAATGTGTTTTTTTCTCCACAAATAAATATTTGTCTATTTGTCTATATATGTGTCTATATCACCACATAGCTCAAAGAACTTGTACAAAACTGCGGAGAAAGGTTCTCGAGTGGCGACCACGAACCGGAATACGCAGCATAGGTAGGCGTCCCACTAGGTGGACTGCCAACATTGTGAAAGTTGCGGACAATTGGTCAGACAAATGGCAGATTGTGGTTCGTATAGTCGTGGTAGCTCAGTGGGAGCACCGCTCGCCTCGCATTTGTGGGTTTGCGGGCTCGAACCCGGGCGGACCTGTACGAATGAGTTCTTCGGAAGTTACTTACGGATATACCACTGGCTTTTCGGTACAGGGAAAAATCGTGAAGAAGCCTGCATATTGAAAAGAAATTCGATGACGTATGTGAATCCACCAACCCGCACTGGGCCAGCGTGATGGATATGACCCAATTATCCTTCGAGGGTAGGCCGATATCACAGTAGTGGGATGTTTAAAGGTTGATGCAGTGGCGCTGTAAGGGGGACTCCTGGGGCCTTGTGATCGGAGATGAAGCACGCAGACCTAGAAGATACCAATTGTCTCTAGCCTTGTAAACCCTTACATTATACTAGCTGTTAGCCGCGACTCCGTTCGCGTGAACCTACAAAAAATGTAGCCTATGTCCGTCTCCGACCCTTAAGCTATATCTATGCAAAAAATTAGGTTGATACGTTCAGCCGTTTAGCCGTTATAACGCGACAAACACCCAGACAGAGAGACCAAGAAACAGATAGACATATTATAGACAGAGTTCCTTTCGCATCTATAATATAAGTTAGGATAGGACTAGAATAGTAGGATATCTAAGGAAACAAAGAAGCCGGCGGTTGTTGCCTGGAAGAGATCGCTTTAAGTGATAAGGCCGCCAGTTGCTACACTAGTTTTAAGTTGTTTTTGGTCATTTGTATGTTATTTCTGGTGTGAACAATAAAAAGTTATTTATCTACTCCTCGCATGTACGGATTAGAAAATATAATTCTAAGTTAAAAAATGTATAATGTATACAATATGTATTGTACGTATGAGTTTTTTTAATAATATTTTACGACAATTAAAAGTATAAACCGCAAAAATGAATTAAAAACAATAATCAGAAATGGCAAAAAGCTGACTGTCCACTCGCCAACGTAAATGTTATTGCCTACGCTCGTAGAGCTACAATGTAGTCAGCGTAGCGTTACCGTAGCACTCACGTCGCGTAACGGCATAGTAATGACGGTAACAGCTACGACCATGCTACGGCAGTCGCATTATCGCTCGACATAATGTTACAGTCGCACATTCTCAGCTGAGATAAGAATCGAATGGGGACATACACGATGCTACGAGTTTTAAAGTCACTTAGTTGATAATGCATTGCCTTCTAAAAGTGTAAACTACTTTTGTAGTGGTTTTGATCAGCTGTTTTGGCAATTTCACGGTTAGTCCGTAGTTACAGTAGCTCAGAGATGAAATTTGCATGGAATGGTAATGTTTACGCCATAAATAACACCATCATCATCATCATCAGCCAAGAATACCATTCCATTCGAATTCCACGGTGTTAACTTAAGAATTGAGTACAACGCCGTTTTGTCCATACAAAAAGCGTAGTCTGATATCCACCCCTAAATGTTATCTTGTTTTTTTTTTGTTATTTACACCCTGGAAAACTATGCATATTTGTTTTTTTTCGTAAACTTCGCAATATCTTAGTTGTTATACGAATTTAAATTGTCATTTTTTTTTTGTGTCAATTACGATGTGAAAATACGCCGAGAGAAGTAGTTGTTATTAGAATACTATAAACATTTTTTGAAAAAACTAAACAGCGGCATATATTATTGTTTATCTAAGCCATTGACACCAAAAACAAAAGATTTTGTTAAGATTTACCGGTGATAACAGACTAACCCCGAAACGCTAATTTCATCAAAAAGTTAGGAAAATTCACTAACTCGCTCTATTGCACGCACGAGAAAAAGAGAGACAACTATACAAATTCAAATATCGAATACGCCAAAACCTCGCGGAAGAACGCCTCTTAAAGCGGCCGCGTTTCGAGTTTTAACGAAGATGCAGAATAACGGCCCTGTAAATATTTTTTTTCATGTTACTGAGAGACAAGACGAGCAAGTAGCTCACCTGATGGTAAGCGTCATGCTTACCATTAACAGTTTAGTGTCACCCAAATATTTAATGAAGTTCAAAATGCTGCGCGGCAAAGCATTCCGCTCAAAATCCTGAGATATGGTAAATCTCCTTATACTCAGTAATATCATTGGTAACATTGCCCTTCAATCCAGAACACAGTAATGTTTGCACACTACAAGTTCTTTAAATAAAAGTTAAGAAGAAGAGCCTACACATACTAGCTGCGCCTCGCGGTTCAACCCGCTATTCTACAGAAAAGGTTAAATTTTTCGGGGTTTAAAATAGCCTATGTGTGAATCCAGGAAATAACTTACTTCCATACCCAATCACATTTACATACTTACACACAAACTTTCGCATTTATAATAATAGTTTGATATGCAATAAATAAAGAACAAACAACCAACCGAACCCTCCAACCTTTTTTTTCTTTCTTTGTTTTTTCGACTCCTTTGCCTTGTTTTACTGCTTGGAGGTTGAATAACTGGCAAAGGCGGACTCTGCTAGAGTCCTACCACTAGCGAAAATCTATTCACAAAACACCGACCTACCTGAATATTATTTTACAGACACTTGAATATTCAACAAGGTATCTGTGACGGCCCGAGCGGCGTAAACTAAAGGCGCTAATGCAGAGTTGAATAATGAAAATAACTGGGATTGTATTACATTCCTTTTTAAACATGGGCCAGGTAAACAGACAAGGGCGGAGTCCCTTTATTTGCAGAATTTTAATAGAAAGGTTTGTGTCATGTAACCAACGACCAAGCCTATAGACATCTGCATCAGCCTTTAACATCCCACTTTTGTCCCATATTGACTACGCTGCCGGAAATATGCAGGTTTCCTTACGACGTTCTCCTACACTGAAAAGCCAGTGGTAAGTACGTAAGATATCGTATACTCACATTAGTTCCAAAGAACTCATTGGTACGGGTCTGCGAATAATTATTATGAGGCGAGCGTGCTCCCACTGATCTACCACGACCTACAAGCCTGTAGACATCACATTATTCAACTACTCAGAGAACTATCTAAAGTGCGCGAAAGTTAGACGCTGAACGTTAATTGATCCGCTCAAGTCACGAAATTGATACTGCCGTACCATTGCGTCTTCAATGACTACTGACTTGGCGATTTCTATATTCGTGGAAACGCGTACTAATGGCTTCGGAGCTATCATACTCAAAAAGGCTGTCTCGCTTTTATGTAGAAATGATTCCAGAGGCAAAATCATCGATACTGCCCCATACTGCAACATCGCATCAGGTTGTTTTTTTAAAATTAAAATATGTGATTATAACGTTAATTAAAGTGAACAATTTTGTTTTTAATGTGACTTAATTACTACTAAATAGACTTAATTTTAATACTATATCATTATGGATATTTGTGTCAGACAATAAAGTAATTTTGATTTTATTTTATTATTAGACAGGGTATTTTACAGGCGCTTTTTGCGCCATTGTGTTGACTGAAAGTGCTCGGTTTATTTGCGGTTCTATGAGTGAGTAGGCATTGCATGTAACACAGCGTACCTACCACGTGTGGGTGTAGCGATCATATTATTTCGACGGAACCCATTTAGTAGCGGTCGGCTATTGTAATGACGGTTAAAATCATCTGTTATACCTACACATATCACGCTGTGATTTGTTTTGAAACGAAATAGAGCTTGGCAGGGTCGGGTAAAATATTTTGGTAACATAATGGAGTCGATTCTGATGTACCATTCGTTAAGCGAAATTTACCTGACAGTACTAAAAGTATCAAAGTATAAAAGTTTCTTTTCAACATGTGTGAAAATAATGGCATTAATTTTAGAGCTGTCAAATATAGTTTAGAAAATGGTACGAGAGAATAGAGGTTAAATCGACACCAATATAACCTGTATTGACGTTCATCTATTTGATTTATTTCGTCGTTTTATTTGGCTCATTTATCTATGTACTAACGATATGAATAATTAATAGCTTTGTGATTTTTCAATATTTTCGGTAATCGGTGATTGACGATTAGTTAACGAAATAAACGAATTTAAGTTTAGTCTATAACTTAAATTACAAATGTCTAAATAAAATAAATGTCCAAATTAAATAATTGGTTTTAGGAATATAATGTTAATCCAAAGTCAAAGTAACTCAAACAAGTCATAAATCAAATCAAATTCTAGTAATTATTGAGTCAGTTACCTTTTCTTCGTCCTTCATTTGTTATTTACCACTCTGAGAAAGACTGCCTTAATCGGCTGGGAATGTTAAAATTAATCTGCGTTTATGCCTAATATCGAATTAAAGAATAATTTATTCCAATAGTTTTTTAGACATTGGGCCTGTGGCATTTCACCTCATCTCATGTTCAAATATCTGTCAGAGCGCCTGATTGATGCGACGCGTGACCAAATTGCTAGCGTTTATCTGGCTCGCTGGGTATGCTGTCAACTAGTAGTGGACTTGAAAATTTGGTATCTGGGTGGCTGTTTTTTTTATGTAGTTTATCAAGTTTATATTTTGTTTAGTCAATGAAGGCACTTACCTAATTAAAAGAAACACCTAAATCACGTTCCGAGTTTCCTTCCTTAAAAAAGTCCAGTGTGGTTGCTCATTTAACTGTTTATACAATACATAACCTATGCAAACGGGGACCCGTAGTAGGTCGCCGTCGTAAAACTAACTCCTGCACATCCCGGGCACGACTAACTTATCTGTTCAGTTGAATCATGGAGCCATTATCGTAATTTCTGAATAAAACTGACCGGTTTTTTTAGTTCCGACATTTTGCTAACTTTAGAGATAAGTTTGTCGGTCCGTGTAGGAACAAAGCTACACCACAACTGCTAGGTACCGGGTGGTGTTTTCGAAACGCACCTGGCTAACCAGCCGGTTGTGAAACTTCGCAGTTCTAGTTATTGATGTTAATTAAACTAACCCCTTAGTTAAAATATAAGTTCACATATTTGACAGTTTTTGCAGTGTGAATTTCTGAAAATTGAACGCTGTATCTGTCTATCATTATAAGCATCACCCAGAAGACGTCCACTACAGAACGAAGGCCTCCCCCATAGAAAACAGGTGGGTTGCCATAAGTCCCACAGTTGGTAGGCTTGGGGATCTCAGAACGCTAGCCGTACAGTAAAAGGGACGCTGCTCCTCCTCCGGTAGTTCTGGTGTCAGTTTTAGGACCTACCCAGATCATTATCTATGTACGGCTATCTATTTATAGGTACGTCCCGCGTAACTGTCTATTATATGATCATAAATAGTTGATAGCATTTGAATGAATATTTGGCGCTAAGGGGAAGGCAGCAGTGGATGTCTTCTGGCTGATGATGATGAAATATTTGAAAGAAATTTTCGATTTTGATACCTTTTTAAACGATGTGATAAAATACTAAATCACAAAAAAGTCCATATCCATAGTACTACTTACCGTATCAGTTTGTTATAGTACTACTTTGTGCTGTTTTTAATGAAGATTTATCAATTATTATTTATTTATTATTTATTATCAATTTATTTATTTATCAAGATCTATTCAACGAGGTAACGTCACCGCCTTTTGGGTACCTTGCCCGCTGATAGTGACCTTTGCTCTGTTTGTGGGTAAAACAAGATACATAAGTATACTACATCTGTCGTATATAGGTACTCTGAGAATCGATTCTTTCTCCAAGTTACAGTTCATAAAAGCTTCACAAAGAAAATAAAAGACTATCGAGTAATAAAATTCACGTTTCGAAGAAAGGCAGCCTATTGATAAGAAACAAAGGGGCAATTTCAATCCGAATCACTTCACAAGTCGAGTTACAACAATCCAGACTTTGGAAACTTGAAAAATTGCACTTTATAGAACGGACAAAAAACCACAGTATCTCCCTTGATGGCGACAAAGTTCAGCTTTTATATCGAAATGCGACCAAGAGAATAACCATTAAGCATTTCCGTCGGGTCTGCGCAATAAATGATGAAAAAGTCGGCTAAGTTCCAGATACAATTGATAACTTGCTCGAAGCACTAACTTTTTGCTTTCTACTACATTATTAAGGGAAGAACTCCCGTTGAAAGGCGGGGCCGTAAGCTTTCATCCCGTGGATAGTTAATCTAACAGACTAACCTCGTTTGGTCTTTGAGGAAGTACATTTCTTCATATAAAACCTAAAGTTCTGAGGTTTTTCGTCGGGACTGTTTTAGGAATAGTTAAATTATTCCGAAGAAAAAAAACCTTTACGTGTTGGTCTTGTTATAGAAGGCGGGTATACACACCTGTATCGCGCTCCGCTCTCCGGCGCTCTCCGGGGCGTGAAGCACGATTGCTCCGGACACTTTTTAAACTTTTTTTATTAGTAATTAAATAATGATAGCTAATAGTTTTAAGAATACCTTTTCCAATGCTATGTAGTAATTTTCATATTATTTGTATTTCACTTTTTGCGAAGGTAAAGGAAAATGCTCGATTTTTTTTCTACATAAAGTAGGTACATTTAATATAAAAGTCCCTTTGAAACATTGACATTGTTGTTCTAAAGATAACGGACTGACATACTTTTTTTAAATTTTGACTCAGTAATTTTTAAATCAAAAAATTGTTAAAGATGTGCGAACGAGATAGCTGAATTAGAGAAGCGAACCTTTGAATAGAGACGATCAGACGTTAAAGCCAACGTCTGGAAGGCGGAGCACGGAGCAGCTGTTTTGCGCGATCCAACGCACCCCTTTCTACTGACCCTTGTCTACTGTGGGAGCAGTTGCAGATTCTAAATCCTGACTCCTAGAATAAGTGCCTATATTTTGGTAACTTTTTTTTTTTTTTTTGTAACTTGATACATATTAATATTGAACAGCTGTAGGTACTTGGTTACTGGTAACAAGCTAACAACCTCTCGCAGACAGCTTCCCTACATCACTCCTACTACTTTAGTTCCTTAACTTACTTTTTAACTACTACTTTAGTTAAGGAACTAATTCACATTTGATAATTCGTTTATTTTTCTTCCACCATACCAAAATAAAATACGCCACGCGGTTTCAAATGTGAACGTAGCGAATCTTAATTGCCGACACTAAGAAAAAAAAAAAAGTTGATTATATTTCTGCAATAAAACAAAAAAAAACAGAAAATATTTTTTGTGCTTGTTCAAAAAATTATATTTTTTTAATCAAAGTGTAACCACTAAAGTAACAAATACAATAAATTACAACTTTTTTGCCCCTGTCTCATTGGTCAGTATTATAGTTTATCAGTAGTCAGTATTACAATTAACATCATAGTCGCTATATACCTAATTAGGCGCAGTGCGGTGTCGAAGTTTAAAGTTCTGAGTGGCTCTACAGATGTCAGGCGCCCCTGACAACCTAATCCCAGGCTCTCAAACCAGCTCACCTGAATTCAGTTCTATAAAAGCTGTACTACTTATGTTAGATAAAAGTTAGTATACTTGACGTAAAAGATACAAGTAAATAAAACAAGTAATGTTTTGTTTTCAATCGAGTTTCGTCATCCCTCAATAGCACCATCGTGTTTTAATTAAAACAAGGCACTGCGAAACCAGTTCACCTGAATTCATTTCTATAAAAGCTATACTACTTATGTTAGATAAAAGTTAGTATACTTGACGTAAAAGATACAAGTAAATAAAACAAGTAATGTTTTGTTTTCAATCGAGTGTCGTCATCCCTCAATAGCACCGTCTTGTTTCAATTAAAACGAGGCACTGCCAGTTGTCGGTTTGCTGGACAAGTTTTATTACTTGATCAAGTAGAAAAAGTAATCAAGCCTTCGATATATATCGCACACTTCGACACCAACTCCTAATCGTTCTATGTAACATTCGAAGCAGTTTAGAGCTCTTTCGTGCCTTGTTTCAACTTTTTAAAGCGGACTGTTTGACGTTATTGACTTTTCGTTTGGTGATGAGATGGTAAAGTTATTTTGTTAATCAGGTCACGTCAAGGAGCAGATATAAATAGCTGTAAGTTTAGAATTAATTTAGAATGTTGGTTGTTTACATGAAATGTTTTTTTTTTAAATGGAAAATGGTGACGAGACGAGCAAGTCGCTCACCTGATGTTAAGCTTCACGCCTGCGCAATTCAGAGCCACCCACAATTTTGAACTTCAAAAGTTCAAAACCATGAGCGGCAATGCACTGCGCTCGTCACCATGAGATATCACATGTTAAATCTCTTTATGCCCAGTAATTACGCTGGAAGCATTGCCTTTCAATCCGGAACACAGTAGCGTTTGAACACTACTGCTTGGCGGTTGAATAACTGGCAAAGGTGTGTAAATAAACAGCTAAAGAACGGTAAACTAAGGCTAGTTCGGATAGTCATAATATTGATAATTGATAAGCTACCTATGTGAAGAAAATTGAGATTTTTGTTCAACTAACACGCTAACAAGCGCTAACAGGTGGCATCGATATCCACTAACTGTAGTAAGAGCCTACTAAAAAGGGTAGGTCTCGTAACTGGTCGCTGACGTAGTTAGAGGTGGGGCTCTAACCTACTTTTTTTTTTTTTTCCTCAAAGGATTTTGGCGTCGCACAACTTATGCATTTGCCAGTGTCAAGTATACATATATATTTTCAAGTTTTGTTAAATAGTATCAAACAAGTCATAGTTACAGTCAAAGGCGAGCAAAGTAAGTCACGGGCAAGTCAAAGTCATGCCCTAGTAAAGTGGTGAAAACTTTACTAGAGCCTTCTATGGTGTTTTGGAAACAACACGAAAATTCACGTTTCACGACATTATACCATTCACCAACACTCGTGCATGTTCACGAACACTTAACGGGTAAAAAATCACCATTTTTACACATTAACACTCGAAATACACAAGTTTTGGAAAATAATAAAATGACGCGACATGATTTCTTCACGTTCCCGCCAAAACTCGATCTTTACCCTAACGAGCCCGAGGAGAAGGACAGATAAAATAAAATAAATATTGTAGTCTTACATTTATGAGTTGGAATGTGTAAAAATGATACTGGCGATCGAAAATTGTCTATGAATCAAAAAGGAAAATTCAAAATTTCGCGTCACAGAAAAAAATATCACCTTCCGAAAAAATGACAGCCTGAATCAAACCACACAAAAATAAATGGAAAAATAAATATGTGGCAAAATTTGGCTAAATTATATATGATGTTACTTTCATAGGCTAAATTCTGTTTTTATTAAATATTTCTGTGATATGCCGGGGCCGGATGTAAGAGCCAATGACAATGTTCTCGGCGAGATGTCGACTGAGCCTACGGCGACTGTTCATAGTGGTGTCGAGGCCAAGTCTGAGAAAAAACTAACCGTACTCGAAACCCACGGCTATGTGCTCGGCAGAACAATTGGGTCTGGCTCCTACGCCACTGTTAAGGTCCTTATATCTCCAAAAATACATTTAAAACTGCACACACAGTATATTTATCATTATTTTGATGAAGGTAGTGCTCAAATATGAAAGTTTAAATCTGTGCCGGAGCTTAGAGGTTCGATTACTGCTTGCGCAAATGTTTGAATAATTATTTTTAATTACTCTTCTGCATCTGAGTGTTAGTAAAGTTCTGAATGGCCGTAGTCTGTCCCCAACATAAAGGAACCTATGAGCGATTAACATGAAACTTTTTTAAAAATTGGACAAACTATGTTTCAATTTCAGGTTGCCACCAGTGAAAGGCATAATTGCCAAGTTGCAATAAAAATTATAAGCAAGTTTCAAGCGCCTGGAGATTACTTAAAGAAGTTTCTACCGAGGGAAATTGAAGTTGTCAAAGGATTGAAACATGAAAACCTCATACGGTTCTTGCAAGCTATTGAAACTACACACAGGTGAGATAGTTCAAGTCCCACCAGATCCTTCTGGACGTAAAAGATCGTACGAAATGGTTTAGACCCACATTCTTGAAGCGTGATTGTACCCAAGAATATCTGATAAATACAATCTAGGCATTTTCAAGGCTAGCGTAAAATATATTTTAGATAGACGTGCTCCATCCTCGGCTCACCCTCTGACCCGGAAATAACCAATAACAGGTTATTTTTCTGTACATAATTGTTGTACGATCTACGTACAGTCTCGGGGAGATGTAATTATTTTAAAAGTGGACTGTATGAGGTGCATCTGAAACTGATAAGCTATCCCTGCAAGCTGACGAAGGTATAAGGAAAACTCCACCAACCTTTAATCCACGACCGCCAATACGGCCTTAGCGCCAGTCGCGATCCAGGTGGAACAGTTCGGCACGGCTGAACTGACGATGGGAGTGCACTCCAAAGTCCTTAGTCACCGCACAGCACAGAGTCACAGTGGTTTCGATGGAAAGTTCTAGACGGAAATTTGTAAACTACCTACGGCGCGAGCACGAACGTAACGTGCGTTCGTTGAGAGTCGCTACTACAGAATCGCTTCTACCGATTAACGATAGTAAATATAAAGAATTGATGGAGTTATTTTTCCACCTACCCTCTTTTGCTTACAAGGATCGAACAATTGTAGACCTAAAACCTCTCATATTAACATACAATAATTAAACAATTGCTTCGGCAGTACATATATATAATTAAACAAAATGCATATCCGGAACAGACTCATACCTTACATTTTCCAATATCGTCTATATTAGCGCTATGTTAGAGTATATTTCAGATATCGTAAGCACGGCAGTTGGCGACTATAGTGTATTATAGCTCAAGCATAAATGCTTTTTCTATGTTTCGTACCTCCAGACTGTCGTTGTGCAAAATGTCATGCATGTAAGTTTATAACTTTGGAAGTTATAAGGCTGTAAAGGAGAATTAGAATTTCCGACAGACAGACAGACAGACGGACGGAAATGACGAATTTATAAGGGTTCTTAGCTTGGCAGCATTAGCTTGCGTCACAGAATTTTCCCATAATATATTTGAGATTATAAATTAAAATGGCCCATTTAAATGGGCTAACTGAGTGTCGCGTATTGGCGGACAATCCCCTATGCTATGATAGCCTGTGATGTGACTATGGGTTAGTTTTGTATGTTATGAGCTGATCTACTATGGGTGTCACTTTGTGTGTTCCTGAGACATCGTCTACCTTTTTTTGTTCGAGACTGACACATTAACAACTTTAGTTACTTATTTTATACTGTAAAACTTTATTCCGCGAGCACAGGGTCTATATTGTGATGGAGTACGCGGAGAACGGCAGTCTCCTGGATATAATACGCAAAGATCAGCATATCGACGAGACGCGTGGCCGCCGTTGGTTCCGACAACTGGTCGAGGCTGTCGACTACTGCCATGAGAGAGGCGTTGTCCATAGGTATATAATATATCGTACTTTGATTTCTTCGGTTCTTTTTATTTAGGTACCACCCATTTTTTCTTATTATATTTTGGTTCCACATATAGTGTATTTAGCCAGTGTCAAGTTTTGTATTATGACAAGTGAATTAAAATATTTCACAACTCACATAAAATAGTCTAAGTCACGTCACGTCCAAGTCGTGCCCCAGTAAAGTGGTAGATACTTTACTAAAGAGTTTCTAGGTAGTTTTTGAAATAACACGAAAAGTCATGTCCTGATTGACCGATTTTGACGAGAAAGGTTCCTCATTACGTCCGGAGTGACATATATTATGCTACATTTTGCAGTCGGGTCCTTTGCTTTTCTTTTAATCATACTTTTCACTCAAAGCTTAAAATATTACCAAATTTCAGGGACATAAAATGCGAAAATCTGCTCATGGACCACGGTCTGAACATTAAGTTGTCTGATTTCGGCTTCGCTCGCGGCCACATGAAGCCCAAGAATGGCGTGTTTGCACTCAGCGAGACGTTCTGCGGCAGCTACGCCTACGCTTCCCCCGAAATCCTGAAGGGAGTGCCATACAGACCACAAGATTCTGATGTTTGGAGTATGGGAGTGGTTTTGTACGCCATAGTGTATGGACGCCTGCCGTTTGACGACACAAACTATACACAGTTGTTGAAGGTAATTGAAATTAAGACACGGCCTTTGAAATTGCGCACCGCGACAAATTTTCTCTACTCATATTTTTCTCTTTTTTTATATCATGCGAAAATGGGACAAATGTATACATAGCCGTGTCCTGTTTCCGCACGACAAAAAGATCAGAGTTTTTTTTTTAATTTTAATTAATATTTTAAATTGCTAATGTAGGTACATAACTTTAGAAATTTATTTTGTAAGTTGGCGATCGGTAAAATTTGAACATGCCATGGTTCTGGATATAAACAACAACTTTCTATAATGTACCACCATACCATACGATATAGACATAACCTAACCTAGTGACCGGGGGCTACCTTTATTATGAAATGAAATGATGAAATTATAAAAATTATTAAATTATGTCGAAATTACATTTTAGCACGTCGTCATTACAGTTTAAAAAAATGTTTGGTGTCCATTATATCTAATTCCTTAAACTACCCCGCAGCAAGTGCAAAACAAAGTGTCGTTCCCCCGCGAGCCGAAGGTGTCCGCAGAGTGCCGCAAGCTGATCACGAAAGTACTGGCGCCTCTCAAGATCCGCGTCAAGATTCCGCAGATCCTCGCCGACCCCTGGCTTAACCCTAACCAGACCGCGCCCAAAGACGACGAGGTAACTATCGTCAAAAGATAAGAGATATCTCGATAACCAACTTCAGTAGGTACATCACGACATTACATCATCGTTTTATCATAATACATCTTTTTTTTTTGATAATCCGCTCACTAAACAATTGCCACACTAAAACAGATACCCACCTCCAAATGTATAAATCAGATTCCATATTTGCCGGCTATCGTAGTCTTCTATACAATTAGGTAGGTAGTATGTTGTGATGACACACCACTAAAGTTCCTGTGTCATCATAAACTTTATTCAAAAACAAAAAAATTATAATAGGCTGCAAGTTAAGACGAGGTTGACTTAGCATTCCTTGATAAAGGTCACCGAATGTGATCGAAACTATAGTCGGAATAACTGACTCAATTTAACGTGAGCATTCCCGTTTTATTAAAACAAAACAATACTATAGGTAGATACACTTGTTTTGTAATCTTCCGACCGACTTTAAAAAGAGATAATATATTATGTATTCTTTATTTATTACCATATTCTCAAGTATGTAGTATGTACCTACCTACTCATTTGTTGGTTGTTATAGTAGTTATTGAAGTTGGTTTGGAGATATCTTCTTTTGAACCTGTTAGAAAGATCGCTAAGACCAGTTTTCGATAAACCTTTGTCTGTGAAGATGGACACTGTCACCAAGTTCCTAACGCCCTCAAGAACCCAGATTCCTCACTTCAAGGTCGACACCTAACCAAGCAGCTTATATCACGGTAACTATATATACCTTTTGCTTATACCTACAACTACTTCTACTAAACTGCACATCAACCTCATTAACAAATGTGAAAGTACGTAGTTCGTATCTCGATGGCTAGCTCTATTTTTACTTATTTTTAAAAAAACATTTGCCTTTTGACCACTTCCTACCTGACATCATTGAAAAATTATATGAAAAGAATGACAATCTCATACAAAAAAGTGAACCCCTGAAAAACTAGCATGATAGGGTTTTCGTATCTAATGTTCAAGCCGCTATAAACGCCGATGAAAATATTGTATAATGATAACATGAATATTATACGATGATAATACATGGTTATAAGGAAAGGCTCTGCTAAGCCGAAATGAGTTCATAGTACTCATCATTATGAACAACTTTTACTATGGGAGCAACCCTGAAATCGAGAAAAAAAAATCAGCTGTTCCATAGAAAAATGTCAATGACACTCGACAAAATGTATGGAACATGCACTATTTTGATCCAGTAGTCCCGTATTAAGCTTTCAGTAGTCATGGGACAAGTGACATCAAAAATCAAAAATCTGTAGCTGGCATAGCCTCATGCGTTATTTAAAATAGAGTTGGTGTTTCAGGAAAACAAAGAAACAAGCAAAGAAGAAATAAAGAGTGTTAACATCGGCACCGTCACATTCGACAGAAAGCTGGAAGAAGTTATAATTTAGGAAACAAAACTAAGTTAATCAAATGAATTTTATGGAATAAAAGGTGCATCACTTACCATTTAGTATTTTTATTTTGAGTGATCTACACTTTCTTCGCCGCTTGCTTGTTTTCTGATTTCGTCTATTTTTTCAAGCCATCCCTAGAAATTGCTGATCTTTGCCCTCATTTTTAAATCCTGTACTTTTTATACCTCATCAGTAGAATAAACGATCGCTTGAATATATACATAAAAATGTGTTTTTTCAATTTTCTTTTGTTTTTTTTGAGAATTTTTGTAATCTTGATTTTTTGCTGCTCCTCTCGTTTCCGCAAATATTCGCGAGGCGACCACACACTGCTCTACTCGCGCCTCTTCTCCCGCCATTCATGCCTGTTTCCTTTTTGGGTTTGCCATCTAGATATATATCTCGCCGGTCTCGTGACTCGCGCTCAAAAAACCGACAAATCGGAAGCGGCAAGCAAGGCGATAGGAGCATGACGAGCGGCCGGACGAGTAAGGTAGCCACGTATGTACCTACCTACGTAATTACATCTCTGCCTACTTCCCATGGTAGAACAGAAGAGGTAGAAGACGAGGTGTGCAATGATGGAGATTATGTGTTTATAATGAAAGATGGCACTTAAAATTGGTAATAAAACACCAAGTTTTTTAATACTTATGTAATAACTTATGTTTTACAATAAAATTGGGATAAAGAAGAATAAATTACTGTTGTAATAAATATTTTTATTCGTCATTATTTTTTGATTATTATGAAAACTTGCCAAGTAAGTAATCAAATAATACTACGTTTCGAAAACCACATACGATGAGTATTTTGTATTCATGATTGCCTACTTAATTAGGTAAATGTGGTCTGTCATAACGACCACATTTAATTAAAAAAACTTAAGAAGTAGAAATAAGTACTTAATTAAAGAAGAATAAAATTTCCATAATTATAATAGGTAATGAATATTTGTATTCATAACGATTACAGTCTTATTTTACGTGAACATGGGAAGTATGTAATTTAACCAGCCGCTTGCTTGGAAGGTATAGATATATAAATATTGGTGGACGTTTTTCACACAACGCCATCTAGCCCCAAACTAAGCAAAGCTTGTACTATGGGAATCAGATAACGGATAGAATAAATAAAAAATATTTTTTTGTTGTAAATACTTACATAGATATAAAGAAACACCCAGACATAGAAAAAACATCCATGTTCATCACACAAATGTTTGCCCTCGGTGGGAATCGAACCCACAACCTACAGCTCAGAAGTCAGAAATCCTCCCACTGAGCCACAAGGCTAGTCAGAGTTTATAGTGCCAGCACCACAGCGCTGGCCTTGGTCTGGGATTTATCACAATTTTTTCAAGAGTATCGAGTATTTCTATGATTAAAAAATCACTACATACCTAAAAAAAAGGTAGTAAAATCAATTAACCTTTTAGTTGACATTTGTGTTCATCATTACTTGTAAATAACTAAATAACAACACCTTGTAAATATATTAAATTTCTATATCGAATCACATAATAAACAAGTTGGTATGATTATTCATGATTATTTTATGTGATCATCATGTAAACTTGGGAAGTATGTAGTAAATAAGTTGGTATGATTATTCATGATTATTTTATGTGATCATCACGTAAACTCAGGAAGTTTGAACTGTTTATATGAATAAGTAAAATTAAATAGGTACACTTACCAAATGTACCAATGTAGTAAATGAGTTGGTATGATTATTCATGATTATTTTATGTGATCATCACGTAAACTCAGGAAGTTTGAACTTTGGAGCTTAGGAAGACCCAGGATTATTTATATGAATAAGTAAAATTAAATGGTTGCAAATGCAGTACCTAAGCAGAATATCTTCCGTTTAGAGTAGGTAAGTTTTTAGCTACAAAGTTACGAATAGGGAAGCATGCGCCCTTACTACACTTACCCCCGAATACTGAAACGCTTGTTAACTTTGACAACAGATTAATTCTAATGCTGCCTTTGTCTGGCACTAAGCACATGACAAAGGCAGCAACAGACTAAGTCATAATCTGTCGTCAAAGTTAACAAACGTTTCAGTATTCGAGGGTTAGCCTACTAGTTATACCTAATTTACCAAGTGCATCTAGTTCGGTTGCGCTAAGCAACTGGACTACAGGGACTTTGTAGCTCCTCTCCTATTTAATAACCTTTTTCTTTTTTCAAAACTTTTTTTGGCGGCGGCGGCTTGTTACAATAGTATTCGTCGTCTTCCAACTTCTTCACGGCTTTCGCATCCGCCAAACGACACTTCAGCACAAAAAATAGACAAATAAAAAAAACCCAAATGTAGACGTACGCCACCAGAAAACAGTTAAAAGCTGGAAAGAAAATTGCACATATTTTATCTTTTTGGCTTAGTCTTAATTAAACCGTCATTAATTTTCAACAGTTTTAGAGACAAAAAATACCTAAATGACTTTGTTTAGGTAATTCTTTTTCATTAAATTTTTTTATCAGATTGACTGCCTGACGATATTTTTTTTTTAATTTCAGGAAATTGAAACAAAAAAACATACAAAACACTAAGCACCTCACGGTACGGGCCCTGTACGCAAGTACCAACATACGAGATGATAGCAAAACTGAGACCTTTCGTTCGCTTCGCTGTCTCGGTCAATAAGCAGACCTCCTTCGTATTCGTATTATTATACTTACTATAGTAAGATAAAGATAATATTTACACAGAATCTTGTAGTTCATACGACATTGCCTTATAAAATCATCAAAATCATTATAAACATGAGGTTCCGTGTCTTCTAACATTGTTGGGGCTTCCACTGCATAGCATATTCCCATTACTGTCTGTGGGTACAAATTTGTTTTTAAGTTGACCACAAATAAATCAAGTTTAGTATGTAGAATGCACAGATCTATGAGATAAGTAGGTCAGCGTAAATACACAGGTATACTTAAATACGTTTTTGTGGAAAAATATAAATATTTTTTTCCAAAAATAATATATTTAAATAAAATATATTTATATTTTTCCAGACAAGCTTTCATATAATCCGTTATTAGTACTGTAAGCTGATCAAAAGGAATCCAAACTCCATTTATCCACTGTTAGTTACTGCGAAGTTCCGTTTTCCACCTTCCGTCTCCATCATCCGATCACTCGTTCTCATAATATTGTATTGTCATCGGAACTTGACAGCTATACAAAATTTCAACTCAATTGAACAACAAGATTTGAACTGAACATACAAAATTACTCTCATTGGTTGATTGCTAGATGTGCTAGGAGCGAGTATGAGATAACCAATACGCTGGTCTGTCTCCGCAACTCGCGCTTTCTTCCATCTATGGGACCTTACCAGAACAACCTCGTAATGTGGTATCTACATGGTGTTTTTTTAATCGGCTATGAACAAAGTACACCCTCAGCGCTGCCCCCACCCTTGAGGATGTTTAGTATGTTCATTTGGACACGTCAAAGTATATTATACCAATGTACAAAATCTACTCGAATGATTTCCTCTGATTGCCCAAATTCGGCTTAATTTGACTAGTCTAAAGGAAAAATAGTAGTTACCAATTGAATTATAGCCCATATGCTCATACATATTCCAAACATTGAAAGCGCGTAGCATGTACCCATGATAACAGTTCGTTAATTCTAAAATATTTGGGATCTCACAATTATGTGGCAAAATTACAATAAAAGAAGCACAGATTTCTATTATAAATTAAGGAAAGGAAGAAAGAAGGAAAAGCCTACAGGAAAAGACACAAAGACATGAAAAAAGTCACATTGACAAATATGAGGCTACGTTCCAAAACATTTAGCCGTTTTCCTCTTATTTTTTGGCTCCACACGTTATGCCAGTTAAGCCAATGTCAAGTATTGTAATATTTCAAGTTAAGTCAAATATTTCACAATTTAAATAAGTCTCAGTCATAGTCTAAGTCAGTCAAGCAAAGTAAGTCATAGTCAAGTCCACGGCATGCCCCAGTAAAGCAGTGGAGACTATACTAGAAGTTTCAATGGAGTTTTGGATACAAAACCAAAATTCACGTTTCACGACATTATACCATTCACCAACACTCGTGCATGTTGCGAACACTTAACGGGTAAAAATTCACCGTTTTTATACACATTAACACTCGAAATAACACAAGTTTTGGAAAATAATATAATGACGCGACATGATTTCTTCACGTTCCCGCCAAAACTCCCAAGTTTAGAATGTTTAGATTATATTTAGAATAGTGTTAATTTATAGTGATTGTGTTTCTTTATACAAGAATTTATTATTAATCTTTTATTTTGGCTCCACACGTTATGTATTTAGCAAGTGTCAATTGTGTATATTTTCCAGCGTAGAGCGACCCGGTACCATCGTCTCACGACAGGTACTAGCTGTCCCGGGAGGAGCAGAAGCGTGGTGCTGAGGGCTCCGGTGCGTTCCCTTGGAGATCCCGGAGCCCTCGGTCAAGCACCAAGGCAGGCCACCGGGGAGGTTTTAGTGGGTATAATCCCACATAACCCGGCTGCACCCCAAAGCAGCATCTTGGTGAAGATTTCCCCCTCGCAAAAAAAATAAAAAAGAGCGACCCGGTACCGGCACGAACCTACAGCCGGAAGTCGGTGTTGCTCTATGTTTTACCACTTAATAAGTTTTTTTCATGCTTTTCAGGTTTTGGGCCATAGTGAAAATTGTTCATAACTGTTGAATACATTCATAGGTATCCTAGATTATATGCAGTCTAACCAAACACCAAGTACCTTTATACCCAATTCGGGTTAGTCCAACGCTAATAGAATAGAGAGGAGAACCTATGGTTCCTTATATCACAACAATTACTCAACAATTTCGAAAAATGTGTTCCGAGCATTCGAACAAACAGCATTCGGTGAAAATAGAACCATATAATTCTAATCTTATGTAGATAAGTACCTACATAAAATAAAAAAATTAAACAAAACATTACAACGTTGTCTTTATTATCATTTTTGTTACTTTTTTGTATGTACTTAAATAAGTACCTAGTATACACGTACTATAGAACAATGGTACCTAGTATCTACCTACAAAATCTGGTAGGTTCTATCTGGTTGGATGCAGTAAGTATGTAGTACCGACTGCCTACGGCATTGTTTTTTTTTCTTATAAGACTAGTTTGTGTGTGTCTTTGTCTTCTTTTCAAGTTTCTTCAATTTCGGTGCAATTTCGCAATAATATTCGTCTCTTTCCAGGTGCTTGCGAGATAACCATAAGCCTACAAAGCGTGCTGCAAGCATCGAAACCACGGACGCAGCCAAAACCCAGACGTAGACGTACGCTGCTACGAAGCAATTCCTGGCTACATAAATAATAAATATGTAAGTACCTAGTCGTTAAAAAACTTTTTAAATCAAGCCTTTAGGTGCCTTAGTGTTAGGTGGGCAGTGGGGTAAAAAGTCTGCATAAAAATAAATTAAACTTTACCAGTGATCCTGTAGTGTTTCTCACACAGTATAAGGAAGTCATCGAACGAGTTATATTGCGAGTTTAACGGCTCCACGTCGTCGACTAACATAACGGTTTCATTGGCGTAAGCATTTCCCATTATTCCCTGTAGGCGTAAACTTGATTTCAAGGCCACGGCCACGACGAAAGGTGTCTCGGGCATGATCTGATTTATTTGAAAAGGATAACTAGACAAAAACTGAGCGGGATTAAAATAAATCTACTTATATCATATATAAAAGAACAAGCCCTTTTCTAGGAACCAATGCACAGACCAAACCGCTTTTGATAGATACGTGAAATATGAACCCAATAGGTAGGTACCTCAAATGGTTTAGGTACACAATAAGAACGGATTTTACGAAATGTGTAAATTGGACCCCCAGTTTGTATGAAATAAAATATTTTTTCATGCTAAGCCAGTGAAACTCGGTTTGCCTAATAAAAAAAATGTCTCAGGGTTTTTCGAAAATCATCATCCCCTATAAAGGTGAAATGGGGTATTTCATTTACTTAAGCCTAGGCGAGCAAAGCCGTGCTGGCAAACTAAAACTTTTAACCGTAGTAGTTTTTTTCATTTACCAATGAAATGTTGTCTAGCTACACTCTTCACACAAATCAGATCAGAGGGCCCTGACTCTGCAAGCTAAGCAAACGCGCAGGGGTGGTGATAAGTTGATCAGCTTGCATTTTTCTTGCTCATCACTGCAGAGAAATGTCAAAATATCGAATTGATAGGATAAGGAACTAAGGCCAAATTAATGTGATCAATAGATATTTTAAAAAAATACAGTTTTAAGCAAGAAAAATGCATGTACACTTAGGGCCTCACCTTACTTGCGCGGTCATTTACCTTAGGCCCTATTTTTGAATCGCTCGTTTGATTAGTTCATGCGAAATTACAGACGGCGCTGTGCGACCGTGAACCTTATCGCGCGGCAATACGATTAGCGGCCGCGCCGCGTTAGTAATTTCGCATGAAATACACAGGCGAGGCGAGCGATTCTAAAAGAAGAGCCCCTGTGTGGAGACACCTGAAAGCAAGTTATGACTTGAAGCCGTGCAGTCAAGGGAGGCGGCAGCCACGAATGCATGAAGTCACTGCACGTGTTGTCGGCAACTGCCGTTGGCAGCTCGGTTCGTAATAGTAGGTATACCTTTACACGCAAGAAAACCCCGGAAAACTACCAACTAGAGAACATCAAAGGAAAACTGCGTCTCCGCCACTGTTGATGGACTACTACTGTTGTTGTTGAAAACTGTTTCATGGATATAATGTAAGAGACCACTAAATGTACCGTTACCTCATGGCTAACTAGTTAGGTACCTTAATTAATATTAATAATATATAGGTATTAATAATTACCTAAACCAGTTAGGTAATAACAAACTATTAGTCTTACCAGTTGAGCTACACCCCATATGCTCAAAAAAATTCCGCACACAGAAAGAACGTACCACACACCCATTTTACCTGAATGGTGTAATTTGAGGATGAAAAACTGGAGTAGGTACTAATGGAATATCCTGAATTCTTGAGTTTATTGAAAAGCTATGTTTCTTGATACTTTACCAACGAGAATACAAATACTACGCAAGATACTTTACTTCCTCATTATTTTTTTTTTTTTTTTTTTTTTTCACTTTCCTCCTAGGAGGATTTTGGCGTCGCACGTCTTATGCATTTGCCAGTGTCAAGTATAAATGTATATTCTCAGGTTTTGCTAGATATTATCAAACAAGTCATAGTCACGGTCAAAGGCAAGCAAAGCAAGTCACGGTCAAGTCCAAGTCATGCCCCAGTAAAGTGGTGAAAGAGAATTGTACAATACATAATTATGACAATATCTGTCATGTAAACAAATATTAGATGAAATGGCAAAGGAGTCCAATTCTATAAGCAAAGAGAATTACACTACAAGAATATAACGCTACGCTGTTCTTGTAGTATTTATGTATTTATCTTGGACGAAATGATGCTAAATCCATGGTAGAGTTTTGGCGGGAACGTGAAGAAATCATGTCGCGTCATTTTATTATTTTCCAAAACTTTTGTTATTTCGAGTGTTAATGTGTAAAAACAGTGAATTTTTACCCGTTAAGTGTTCGTGAACATGCACGAGTGTTGGTGAATGGTATAATATCGTGAAACGTGAATTTTCATATTGTTTCCAAAACTCCATAGAAAGCTCTAGTAAAGTTTTCACCACTTTACTGGGGCATGACTTGGACTTGACCGTGACTGGCTTTGCTCGCCTTTGACTGTGACTTATTTGACAATATTCACCAAAACTTGAAAAAATATGAGTATACTTGACACTGGCAAATGCATAAGACGTGCGACGCCATAATCCTCTCAGGAGGAAAGAGAAAAAAAATTGGATCTCCATTTGATGTTTCCGATGTTAAATTTCTTTTAAAAAAATTGTAGTTTTAACATAAATAGACAACACATATTCTTCTGGAAAGATCACATTGTGATTTTACCAGACATCTGCAACCACTACTAAAATAGCTAAGAAATATACTACAAAAACAAACACATTGGTTAACATTAATACATTTTACTTCAAGAAAATCCTAAAGCATCTTACAATGTGCTGTCAAAGAACCACCCAATCAACTTTGAACTTAAAAGGAGTAGGTCCAAAACTGATTCGGCAAACTCATCAACAAAGCCTACAATAAAGGATTATTTATGTACAATAATTAGCGATCATCCATAGAATTAATACTTATGCACATTTTTATGTAACTCAACTCGATATGATTAAAAGCTATTCACAGAAAAACGTTTATTAACATTATAACTCTTTGCTTACATTAACATTGATATTTTATACATAATTTGTGAAGGAGTCAGATAAAGTGTTAAACAAAGTTTTCAATAAATTACTCAAGTTGTAGAAGTAATATGGAGTGATGGCAAAATGGATAACAAAACTCTTTTCTTCATACCTTAAGATGTACTGTTTTATTAAGGCAAGTATCCAACCCTTTTGGTCACTGTGTCATAACAGTTACAACACTGTAACCAAAATGGTATGAGACCTCGGTTTTTGCAGAAAGTCCTCCAATTCGACTATCAAAAATAACTTAAAAATGGAATGGAATTAACAGTAACAAAATGTACTGAAAATAGTACCATTGTAGCGGTTTTACTGCCATTTACATACTAACTGAAGAGCGATTGTTCATCCAGAACTGATGACCGGAGACAACAAGTGTGATGACGTATAGCAGTGCGGCAATCCAGCAGTTGTAGGCATTCTGAAAAATTTAAAGAAATTCTTCAATTATTCAATACTATAACCGAGATGCAAAGATTTTTGAGATTTCTCTTGCAGAGTCCACGAGGAGTAGTACCACATTTTTTAAGTTATTGAAACGCCAAGCAAGAATATGCAAACAGTACTGTTTTCCAGGTTGAAGAGCATTATTTCCAGTAAAATTCGGGACATCGAAATAAGACCTCACAACCTTATATCTTGACAACCTCTTGGCTGATTTTGCTCATAGACAAAATTCTTGTTTAGAATTGAGTACAAATGCTTCTGCCAAATGTTATCAAAATCGACTGGTAGCCTTTTTGGAAGAAATACCCCTCCAATCTAAAATCATTGTTGTCGGCGATTTTAGATTGAAGGGGCATTTCTAAATAAAATCTAAATCTAAGTAAAATCTATGAAATTGTAGAATTGAGGTAGTGCAAGAAAGTTTGTGCTCGCGATGTCTACTATTCGTAGAACTACTAGTATTATAATAATAAAAACTAGGTTAGCAGTTTAGAAAAACATAAAACTAAAGTACCTAAAGTAATAAGTCCAAAATAATTGATACCATTTATGTTTTTAATTGGTACCAATTATGTTGTGCCAACAAATACAGCTTTAAGCTGTGAAAATTCGTTTTTTATTCACATATTGGAAGAGATGCAGATATTTTGCGGGCAGAATCATTTTGGGAAATAGTTCAGCAGAAAGCGCTAATAACTTTACAATCATCATTTTAATGAAGTGTCCCAACACCGCCCAATTTGAAGTTATAATAAATAGGGACAGAATGATAAATTTTTGATCCAAGATCTACTCAACGTACTATGTATGTATGATTTATTTAACACTACATTTTCCCATGAAATCAATGATTTTAGATTAATTATCACTGTGACTCAGATAATTACGAGATGCCGAACTGGGATTCCAGTAACCAAAAATTGATCAAGTAACTCACCTGAGTGTAGCCTACTTCAACTTCGGCAATAAACTTCTCAATGGTCATGTTAGGTACATTTTCCTCGAGAGGAAGGTCTTCCAATAAAGCCACTGCTCTAATATAATAGAAGACGCCCATCAAGGTCTGAAAACACAAGAGACGATGAGTAAGTACCTCAAGCATCAGTCTTCAGGAACATCGCTCTCAGGAGGTTCCAACTTACCAATTGTATGATTCCCCAAACGCTCAACACAAGCCCGCATAACGACAGCTTCGGTCCACAGAATTTACAGGCCATTTTGTTAGTATTTAATTGCAATTTAACGAATTGCAAAAATAAATTCTATCGACCACTAGCTGTCAGCTGGTGTCAAAAATGGACACTCACATGATCTTTTTTTGTCTATGGTACAGACTACAGACGTTTACAGAATCTAACAATTTATTTACATTATATAATAAAATAGGATTAGATAGAATAGGGACAGACGATATGACTCTTCTTATTTATTAACCATAATCACAATTTACTTTAATTTAATTTATTGGGACAATACTAAATTCAGATTTTTTCCATATTCTGTGAAATGGAACGTAAATAAAAATCCTAAAAAAAACATTCTATCTTTGTCTATGGCTACACCGATTAGTGCTGCCAGGATAATTAATCTTAGTAATCTTAATACACGAAAATGGGTTGTGATTGGCAGGTAATTTTTCTAGGACTAAATTTTCTAGGACTAAACAAACAACTGATTACCGTAGTTAGCATACCGTTAGCCGTATCCGCAAAGCCGTACCGTTAGTAACTTATTCGTTTCTGTACTTAAAACACAGACTGCCGTGCCGTGCGCCGGGGTGCCCCGCAAGTCGCGTCGCACGTATTATGTAGGTATCAGCTGTATTAGAGTTCTTTACATGGGGGTAACAAGCAGGCTGGATATTCAGACAGATTTTGGCTAAGGCTCTCTGATCTTTAATGGGGTCCATAAATGCTTATGCAGGCAGGACTCATAACTACGAGATGTATATGTAATATACATTTCTAATTTTGATAATTTTAAACATTCTGTAGATTCTATATTAGTAATATTTGAACTACTTACTATTGTAGTGTTCATGCTTGAGGAAATATTTCCATTGTTACTTACTTTAGCAGAGTAATTTTCGAGTAAAGAAAAATACTCACTAATAATTCACACTCAATAATTTCACGGAACTCAATAATTTTATAATTCGCCCATAAGAATAATATATTATGGATAAGTCCTTTATCTAATAAAGTTTTAAATTTTCTATCACATTTCGCTCAACGACAATTTCAACGGTCATTCCATTCCAATATTATGCATCTATTGTGCTTCCATAAAATACAATGCATTCCATTGTTTTCTCTCAGTTTTTTATTTCTCGAGACCGATACTTTATCTATTTTTAAGATGGTCACACTATCAGCTTGTCAATTTGTCATTAATGTCATTGTCAGTCAGTCAGCCAATCAATGACACATTTCTCTTGTTCGTGTAGATTTCGTGTTTCTAATTTATTAAAACATCGTTTTTAATAATGGTGGACCGTTTAGGTAGGTAAATTATTTGTTTATTGTAGCAGAAAACGTTAAAGGATGTTGTGCTTAAAGTTTAATGTATGAATATACAGTTACGTGGGTGATCGCTGTCATTGTTTGCTCGGTCGTCCACTTTCCTTTGACGTCAAACTTTGATTTGATACTCCATACAGTAATTTAAATAATTATTTCCTCCTTTCCAGTAAATAGCGAAGCTAATGCAAGGCGCATTGCTATGGTGGAGAACTGCTTTGGCAGTTCAGGACAGGTGAGCGTAGTTTTGGGAGGATTCTCTAGCAACTTTAAAAATCTATCGACAGTTGCTTTATCAGTCTGCAAACTTATAGATAATGTTTTCTATACGACGGGAGGGTTTGCCTGAAAGTGAGATATCACGATTTTATCAGCGAGCATTTTCGATAGTTGTTATTTTTATAGTGTTTACTCACCACTTACATGTACGATTATGGACTGAATTACTATCTCAAATAAATTGTGTGGGATGTCTTCCGGCTAGGTAGAACGACATAGGCTAAGTAGACGAGATGGCTTGTACTTGCTGCAATGTTTGAACAATCTATAACCAGATTAACAAAAAATATCTATTCTCACTTTGCTTTTACCAGGTACTAGATGCAACTCATGGTTTTACTCGCTATTAACTGTTTATTTTTGTGGTATTAAAAAATAATCCATGTTATTAATATATAATATAAGCAAATTAATTATTGGATGCAACAAACACTCTGTACCGTCCTGTTAAACCAAGATGATTTATGGAAAGAGCCAGCGACCCAGATATGCCTGAGAATCCAAGACAATGTCTGAGACTTATTACTTACTTTGCAAGCTAAGGTGGCAATGGGCCGGCCTCGTCACTCGAAGAACCGATAACCAATGGGGAAGAAAGTTCTTGAGTAGCGACCATGAAACGGAAGACGCAGCGTAGGCAGGCCTCCCGCTAGGTGGACCGACGACATTGTGAAAGTCATGGGCAACTGGTGGATGCAAATGGCACATTGTCAGTCGGTGTAGTGTTCTAATGGGGAGGCCTACGCAGCAGTTGATGTCTTCGGCCTGATGATGATGATGACGTGATGTTTCCATATTTATGTGTAATTTTACTGGCCAGATTACACCATCAGTGGCAACTTGCAATTACATCTGATAATTTGTTTCTGATATAAATTTTACCAAACATTCTCCAAATCTTTAAACACAAAAAACATAACTATAAGCTAGGTTAATACCTACTCTACTACTGTAATTTATATGAGACAAGACAAAACCCTTAAATGATACCTCACAATGTTTTAATTTAAATGTAAAAAAAGCACAAAAGGACAAAAAGTAATTTTCATGAGGAAAGCACTTAATAATCTTTTGAATAATAGGGTATTTTCATTTTCAGCCTCTGGCAGAGCAAGGCAGGGTTCTGGTGGGAGAGGGAGTCCTAACAAAGATGTGCCGAAAGAAGCCAAAAGCTCGCCAGTTCTTCCTGTTTAACGACATACTCGTGTATGGCAACATTGTTATAAACAAGAAAAAATACAACAAACAACATGTCATTCCACTCGAGGAAGTCAAATTGGAATCACTGAAAGATGAAGGACGTAAGTATATTACGTAATCATTAAAAAATTTACACAAACTTAGTTTACTTACTTAACAGCCATAAGCAGCGGCTTTTTCTTTCTGGCAGTAAAGGCACTTAAAAGTTTGACTTATATTTTGATCTTGGGGCTTTAAGTCCTACAAACATCGCTAAGGTTGCCTGGAAGAGATCGCTTTCAGCGATAAGGCCGCCATTTTACACTAGCTAAAATGTTTTGTATTCTGTCCTACTATGTACAATCTGGTGTGAACAATAAAGAGTTTATCTATCTATCTATCAAACATCGCTTATGGGTGTGAGAAAGAATAGTATGTTCTTCAACAACGGGAGAAAGTGACCCATTGCCTGTGAGGGCATCAGCAGAGAGCCATGTAATAGACACGAGTTGGTAATCACACTTCCTTCCGAGTGATAGATAGCGCTTCATACAATGATAATTTACTTGAGATATGTTTTGAACACTCTTGAAATGGCCTCGCAAATGCGTATTTTTTGAGAGATTTTTTTTATAGCTATCTCTTTTACTCTTTTAATTTTCGCGTTCTTAGTTGCTAGGTTACAATGACCTGTAAACAGACTGTAGTGGAACCGAATTCAAAGCGCCATTTTGGAGGTAAATACCTATCTTTAGCAAACAACTATTTTAAAGGAGAGTGTTTATTTGAATCAGAGCGAAGGAACAAAGTACATATTTACAACACTCTAGCTTAAACTACTTTCGCTCCCGAGGTGGACACTACTTTTTATCACCCTCTAGGAGAAAATAAATAAGTGCAACTTAGGAATAAGAATAGTATGTTTATTTATTTACATATAATTAGAAAAAACAAGACATAACATAGAAATTATTAGAGGCACACTAATTTTTTATGAAACTAATTAAAATCAGAATTACGAACGAAGGCGAAATGTGATTGATCTCTTTGGTGACTGGAACTTTTACCAACAAAATCCACATTCCAAACTCAAATCACGTTTAGTCCCTAGGGAAGAGCTGTTTTAGTGCCTGTTTACGAAGAATCAACTAGCTCTTTTAAAATATAGATGTGATAAAATAGCTATTTGTGTAACAAGGGGCCAAAGTAATATTTTGTTCCCTGATGGCGTTTTTGATCTGAATTCAATATACACCATGTGACAACAAAATATTTTTGGCCCGAGTGACACACACTATTTTTCATCATTACCTATGAGAAAATGAAAGAGTTACCGATATTATCAGAAGAGAGAAACTCAAACTCCCATGGGAACAAAATTGTACTTTGCTCTCACTATCCTCCACAGGCAATTCTTATTTTTAGAACAGGTATGGTGAAAAATAAATTGCTCTATCGGCCCATGTCCGATATAGATCACACTAGATACCGCATTACGAGATTCGTTATTCCTACAAAAAGTCACCAAAGTTTGAGGAAGGCGCGGGTCGCGGGGAGTGCGACTAAGCGTTCTCATTGGCTATCTCAAGGTTACGCCTACTCGCGCCTAACAATCAACCAATCAGAGTAATTCCTTATAAGTGTATTTAGACTGAAGCGTGATGAGCTGCGAGCGTCCTGAATGCAGAATCTAGGGTTTGATCTATGCCTCCGTCACTTCTAATGAATTTAACATTTTTAAGAAAACGTTAGGACTGGCTTTGTAAACATTTACCTATCTAATTTTACTGTTAACTTTAATTGATAGCCTGCATTTCTCAAGCTAGTTTGATGTGGTATGAAAGTAAGTAAGAATTAAGCTTTGTTCTTTTCATTCAATAATAAAAGTAGCCTTGGACTAATTTATTTAGGAAGGACAACTTAGAATAGTCACTTTGTATTTCTCTTTTATATTTTGATCTCAAGAGAACAAGACAAAAGCTGGCCCCCGTTTTTTTTGAAATTCAATTGTAAATTTTTGATTGTCAAAAATTCAGCGCTCTCCAAGCGTGGGAATTATAGCAAAAGGGACGAAGCCTCCCCTTTTGGGCTCGACCAGCAGAACAAAAAAAAATTTATAAAAAAAGTTAAAAATAATGTAAAAATACTACCTCATCTTCTATCTTTTATTTTATTGAGTTCAAAGTATAAAAGACAAAACACAAAGTGACTACCAAGACTACATTTATTCATATTATTTTGTCTGTGACTGTGAACTTTAAACCCTTAATTTTTTTATCAAGCATGTTTTTGTTTGTGTTTTTGAACATTCATATGACTGTATTATCAACAGTGTAGGTACAGTGTAAGCTCTGTGATGAGATAAACAAATTTTCAGTAGTGATTCAAAATCTACATTCTCTGTCGCTGTCATCCTAACTGTACATGGTGCAGACGGAGAATAGATTTTGATGAAAACCCTTTCCAAATAGCTCTCAGAATAGCCGTGCTGGTATCCTAATATTCCCTATGGCAGATTTGCCATACATCTATGAAAAATAAAACTGACACAAAAATCATATTAAAACAAAAACATGGATTGTGTTTCTTAAGCCGTGTCTCCTGTGCGTGATTTTTCGCAACAATACACAAAGACAATTTTTCCCCTCCTAAGTTGTCTCCTGCATGTCTACTCTTTTCCCCACTTTAGAAGAATGGAACTAGTCAGACTAATATCACACGAAGTTTCATCTATATTATATATGAAGTAAGTTTTTTAAATGAGTCACTATGTGAACGTCCACGATGAATCACCAATATTATCAATTCTAGTATAATGTACTGAGATTTGAGAAGCTGGCAATGACTCAACAAGTGCAAATCACACGTTTTAATTATGCCGTTTCTGTCGTACGCTTTTGTAAATATTATATGACATTTCATGTTTGAAATCAAAGGCGAAAATTCAAGGTTGATCGCCGCATAAATTAGCCAATCGTTAACTAACTGATTATAATGCAGTCGGTTTAAAGTACCTACTATGTTTAAAGTATTAACTATAGATCTGATTCTGACTGATTGTTATTTTACTACCCGACTGCCCAAAGAGTATAATATTCTTAGGGTGTAAGAATGTTTGTGTGTTCCTAGGTATATTACCTCTTGTAGCCTAAACGGCTTGACCGATTTTGAGGAGTGAGGTGTCGTAGGATTCCTCTTTGTACCCGGAGTGACACAGATTAGAATGAGCAGTCGGGTTTTTGTCTTTCTTTTAATAATAATACTTGTTTATGTTGTAGGCAGGCCTCCCACTAGGTGGACTGATGATATTGTAAAAGTCGCGGGCAACCGGTGGATGCAAATGGCAAATTGTCGTTCTATGTGGCGCTCTAAGGGGGAGGCCTATGTTCAGCAGTGAACGCCTCACGACTGATGATGATGAAGTTGTTAAATACTAGACACGTTTGTTAACTTTGACAACAGTTTAATTCTAATGCTGTCTTGATCTGGCACTTAACTTAACAAATGACAAAGACAGCAATAGACTTAATCTGTTGTCAAAGTTAACAAACGTTTCAGACACCCAGGGTTACACTATGACTGAGACTTGTTTTGACTATGAAATATTTTGCAATGTTACAAAACTTGACACACTGGTTAAATACACAACGTGTGGAGCCAAAATATAAGAGAGAAGAAAAAAAATAACGTTTGCGTTCCAGAGTACCGCAACGGCTGGCTTATCCGCACCGCTTCCAAGTCATTCGCAGTGTACGCCGCGACGGCCACAGAGAAAGAAGAATGGATGGCGCACATTGAAAAATGTATAGAAGACCTGCTAAGAAAGAGTAAGAGGGAACATCCTTACTAATATTATAATTCAGAGGAATATAGCCGCAGTCGTATCATGTCCAATAAAGCTTCGAGGTATAAAAATGAATACGTTCGTCTCTAGCAAAAAACTTAGCTTGCGCGATTTAGAACTCCCCACATTACAACTGTCAGTCTATACAAAACGTCAAATAATGCGCAAAAATGGCTACCTAGCGCCATCTAGCGAACTATAGGAACTAACTTTGTCTCTCTGTCTAGATGTTTGTCGTGTTATCACGGTTAAACGGCTGAACGGAACTTGATAAAATTTGATAAGGAGTTACTGTATATCACAAAGACGGACATAGGATACTTTATTTATGTCTACGCGAACGAAGTGGCGGGTAGCAACTAGTAAGTCATAAGTATCTATTCATAATATATATATTTACGCGTCCATAGTTTCAATTTACATTGAAACGACACAAATTATATAAATAACTAGCTGCTACCCGCGACTTCGTTCGCGTGGACCGATAAAAAAAAGGAGTGTTCGTCTCCGACCCTTAAGTTATATCTATGAAAAAATTCAGCTTGCTCAGTTCAGCCGTTTAGCCGTGATAACGCGGAAATAAAGAAAAATAATGCTACGCCAATGAAACTCGGTTTCTGTAAACATAAAAAATAAAGAAAGGCATATCTCAGGACTTTTCGAAAATCAATCCCATATTTATTATGGGCTAAGCGAGCGAAGCCGTGCGGGCCAGCAAAAACCAGCCATATTGCTATACTGTTACGACTTGTTTCTCAAATAGGCGACTGAGAATTCTCACTTATATACATAATACAGGGTTACAGGGAACAGCGGTAAGTTTAGTATTCCTCATTATTAACAACTGTTATTTATTATGGGACCAATGAAAAAAAAAAGCAGTTGCCTTAAACATTTCGTTGAGTTTGAATGTAATTTTTTTATGGGACAGTTTTTTTTTTTTTTTTAAGTTTACTATGATTACTGACGTGGTTTTGACCAATTTTATTGACCTCGCCTTGCACTGAGGGCAAAAACTTGCCTACGACAATTTTAAGCAATCAAATGGAAATTCGATCAATTTAATATTTGAATTTGAATTCCTACTAAGCTGGGTTATTTAAATGACTCTCATTGTTTGAGTAAAGCACTATGCAAGTCCGCCATGACTGCACTGCTGGCCACGCTATGACAGCCTCGAGCTAAGCTTAGCTACACTCTCGGCTTTCAAGCTTGGTCATGATTGCAGCCCTTGCTGTCCGCGCTGTGTTGGCCTGGACCTGCGCTTTCGGCGATCATCATCGCTGCCAGCAACATAGTCATTACAGACCACGACAGTAATGAACTATTAAGTATGTGTTATCATGGTCATATAATGTTTTTGTGCAGGCGGGAAGCAGCCGCCGTCCGAGCACGCGGCGGTGTGGGTGCCGGACAACGAAGCCTCCATATGCATGCACTGCAAAAAGACACAGTTCACTGTGCTCAACAGGAGGGTGAGTTGCTTTTGAACGCTTATAACTTAGGTTATGAATAAATATTTAAAAAAATAAATAATAAATAGAATAAATCTGATAAGAAACAAAAAAAAAACATATTATAAATGCGAAAGTTAGTGTGTGTAAGTATGTAATTGTCGTATTAAATTTGGTATGGAGGTAGCTTACACCCTGGATTAACACATAGGCTACTTCTTATCTCGGAAAATATTCGGCTTCTCTAGAATAGCGAGTGAAACCGCGGGGCTCAGCTAGTAGTTTATAGGTAAACGCAGCGGCTTAAGCAGTATTTTTTTTATTCTACCTTTTTTTTTCGAGGTAAATGTATTATTTGTGTACTCTTTATTGTTTTTTTAAATGAAAATTTGTTCAGCCGTTTAGTCGTGAAAAAATAACAAATAGACCATTGGGTTGTCTCGTCGGAAGCAAAGCGAGAAGTACAAAGTAATTTCGGTTTTATATTGAACACCAAAGCTAAGGATTACGAAGACTCAATTGTTATGCTAGACAAATTGTTTGATGAGTGTTGTATGTTGCAGCACCACTGCCGCAAGTGCGGTTCGGTAGTGTGCGGTCCGTGCTCGTCTAAACGCTGGATCCTGCGCGGACAGAGCGACAAGCCGCTGCGGGTGTGTCTCCAGTGCTTCGACGGACTGAACCGGGAGCGCGCGCGCCCCGCGCACGGCCAGCCGCCTACGCCAGGTACACACACACACACACACACACACACACACACACACACACACACACACTACTAAACTTTAAAGTCAGTAAAAAACTATACTCGTACTGATATTTATAGAACTTATACATCTATCACATTTTATCAACTATTACAAACTAGTTTACCCGCGAGGCTTTGCTCACAAAATCTCCAGTAAATTAAATGCCAGATTTACTCTTTAGGAGTTGATTTTCGAACAATCCTGAGACATGTCTCTCTTTATTTTTTTACTAGTTTTTACCCGCGACTTCGTTCGCGCGGACTTAAAAAAGTATCCTATGTCCGTCTTTGTGATGAGTTACTGTATTAACTCATTATCAAATTTTATCAAGTTCCGTTCAGCCGCTTAGCCGTGATAACGCGACAAACATCCAGACAGAGAGACAAAGTTACTTCACATAGTTCGCTAGATGGCTTTGATCCATTTTTATGCATTTTTTGACGTTTTGTATGGACTGACAGTTGTAAGTTCTGAATCGCGCAAGCGGTTTTTTCCTCGAGGCGAACGTATTCATTTTTATACCTCGAAGCTTTATTGGTCCTGATAAGACTATGGCTACATTCCTCTAAATTATGATATTAATAAGGTTGCTTGCGTTGCAAGTTTTTGTTTGCAAACCGAGTTTGATTGGCTCAGCATGAAAAAAGATTTTATTTCAGTACAAACTTTGGGGTCCATATATAGATAGTTATGTATTAAAAACCACACAAAGTATAGAAAAACAGAATCAAATGTATCGAATAGTTTTCAAAAAAATATATTTGTATAATATTTTGCATTAATATTTTTATGATGAAAACTGAAGTGGTTTTGACACATTTTGTTTTAATAAAACGGGAATACTCACTTAAATTGAGTCGGTTATTACGACTATAGTTTCGAGTGCAAGGCAAGACAAGGTCGCGCGCGTGTCACGCTTAGCATTCCTTGATAAAGGTCACCGAATGTGATCGAAACTATAGTCGGAATAACCGACTCAATTTAACGTGAGTATTCCCGTTTTATTAAAACAAAATATTTTTATGGCTTTTATAAATTCAGGTAAACCCGAGGCGGGTAACTCCGGCGGCGAGTCGTCGGCTGACGAGGACAGCGACGACGACGACGAGCGACCCAACAATGACGACAAACACGACGAGGTAACTACCCTCACGCCCTCAACTTTATCTACTCAGTTTATACTGGGAACTGATAATAGAATAAGTACATTTATTCGCCTTATAACAATGAGCAAGTCACATTTACAAAAAAAAGCAACTTCTTTTCGTATAAGAGTTAATTAAAAATTATTTTTAAAAAAGTATTTTTTAATGGGCCATCTTCTCTCCATCGGCAATGGCACCACCAAGTCCCAACATTTCTTACATACTTCAGTTTATACCAACATAATTAAATATTAATAATAATGACAACAAGATTTATAAATAAATAAATATATGTTGTATAATTTAAAGACGTATCATATTTAATTATATTTTAACTGTTATCCTCGTGCAGCTGACATTCTCAGCTCAAACGGAGAGGTTCCGATTCCGACCAACTTGAATAAGATAGAGACAGACTGTAGATTTCGAATCGAGACCTTCCCGACATACTTCAATACGAAGGCTGCATTTGCAGGCGATGCTTCTTTATAGTGGAGTTTTGCGTTTTTTTTTAAATGTGGATACGGTGTCCTTTCAATCCATAGCAAAAACCAGAGCGTTCATTTTCTTAATAATTTTTGTGAACATTTCAGTTACCTACAGATATTTAACGATTTCAACTATGTTTAAAACCAAACAGCGTCTAAAAGTCAACCAATAATTTGTTAATTTTTGGTAATCATTTTTAAAAATCTGCCAAAGATGCTTAAGCTTTGTCTTAGATGTTTTCTTTTGAAAACACCAGAACGAGAACATCTCGGAGTAACATGGATATAGAAAACCAATTTAGATGAGCACTAAAATACATACACTGTTTTGGGGTTACTTCAAAGACTTCTCAATTACCCCAAAATGGCTTATCTTGAAATAAATAAAAACTTGTCTATTTCTAGGGTTTTACAAGTTATAACGGTGTGAAAAACGGATTGGGAAATAAAGTCACAACTGTATAGTACAAGCGAGATGTGTAAGTCGAGATATCGCTAGTCGTGACATAATCATGCTTCCGAACATACAAACGTTGGTGTTTGATTTATCTTGTGTTGTTTTTCCTCATGGCCATTTTACTGTACTCTGCCCTTGTGTTGAGATTTAGGTTCAAACTTATGTCATACAATGATAATATTAAGTGCAGGAAACTGATTTCCGCTTGTCCAAAAAATGTACCTTCCCCATCAATTTTCCGTTTCGGTATAAAAGTTATAGTCAGGTTATGTTTTGCTCAAAAAGCTGGCAGTCAATGAAGTAAAACTAAAGACAATTAAAATCACAACATAAAAACAAATTTTAATGTCATTTAACACTGTTATTATATTGCTGTTATATTTTTATCTTTGTTTTTCCTTATCTTGTTTTCCACCAGTTTATATTGATAAGATAATGTTCTACCATAACAAAGATATCAACCGAGGGTACGAGTACATCCTTCATGTTCGAAAGGTTGAGTTAGCTCAGACATTGCTAGTTTGTAATATAACTTGACGAACAAAATATTCCTGTATAATAAAAAATTAAATCATACCACCAGTTTACATTGATAAGATAATGTTCTACCATAACAAAAATATCAACAGAGGGTACGAGTACATCCTTCATGTCCGAAAGATTGATTTGGCTTAGACATTGATACTTTGTGATATTACTTGACGAACAAAATATTCCTGTCTAGTAAAAAATAAAATGGTCAGCGATAATGAGCGACCATAGTCGGCAGGAAAAGCCTCCGGAAGCCTGCAGGTGTTTTGATAAGATGCCCAGTCTCGAGACTTCGGCCGATTAAGCACGCTATAAGAATGGGCGTTTCTTTAATAGACGACACGACACGACACCGACAACGACATCAGTGGACGCATAATTGTATGAAATTATACTGCACGCTGTCTCACTCGCCAGGCCCGGCACCGACATGTCGTTGTCGTCGACGGCTTGTCGTTGCAGCAGATCTCCCACTGGTGCCGTGAAGGCACAGATCACACTAGAGACTGCTTTACGAGATTCGTTGTTCCTACAAAAAGTCACCAAAGTATGAGGAAGGCGCGGGTCGCGAGGAGTGCGACCGAGCGTTCTCATTGGCTATCTCAAGGTTACGCCTACTCGCGCCTAACAATCAACCAACTAGCGTAATTTCTTATAAGTGTATTCAGACTGATGCATGGTACTCTTCGAGCGTCCTGAATGCAGAACCTAGGGTGTGATCTGTGCGCGAAGACATCTTATTATGTGTTGTGTACACAAGCAAGCTTACATTTGGCCGTGCGAGTGGGGTGATCCACCGGCGCCCCCGCGGCTGTCTTTCTGTCATGCTCATGTTCGTCGTGTCGGTCAAATAAAGAATGTAGCTGCCGCTGTCGAATCGTGTAATAAAGATACGCCCAATGTCTGCAGTTTGCGATGCGCCATACTGATCTATTCAATTTAACACAAAGAGCCTTGCTTATAAACGCCTCTATAACTTGAGAACACATCCGCGTTTTCGACAGACATTTTAATAAAAAATATTATCTGAGTAGGACATTTTAGAAAACAGGCATTTTTCTTTAGAATAATACGTTGGCGAGTGTGTTGATATTTTTTGTACTGCCGAGGGAGAAAAATAAACCTAAATATTTTCCTACTGTTTTTTTTTAAATTTCATCATATTTTTATCATCAAAAAATCATCATCATCGGATAGAAGACGTCCACGAACAAAGGTTTCTCCCTTAGAGCGCTACCACAGCTTAGTTAAGAACAGCTAGCTCGCTCCTATAGCGTTCCATAGAAATGAATGCGTTTAGAGCCGTTGTTGCGTACGTGTACTTACACACACACACACATCCGCAAATAAGATTAATAAGTATACTCGCGGTGTAGTTGACAGCCGCCCCTTCGCCACGCGCCTCCTCTCGCGCGTAGGTAAGTATCGCGGTTGCGGCCGCCGATTGGACTATCTGTTCTTAACCAAGCTGTGGCTCTACACTGAACGACATCTGTCATGGAGTTTGTGAGTGTGGGGTACGGGTTGGTTACCCACTTTTGGCAGGCGGCTTAGGAATCGCAGAACGCTTACCGTTTACTACGAGGACGCTGCTGCTCTTCCTCCAGTGGTTCTGGTCGCAGTGTTACGTAGGACACTTCCAGGTCCGCTAGTTTGTAGGTCCTATTGCGGAATACTTAAATTACGGTTGTCAATTTCGAGGCCTTTATAATTACGGTCTCAAGTGTCACGAGGCTCAAGCTCAAGTTGGGCTATAATTATAAAATGTTCATTTCATATTACAACTATCACGAATATTTTGTTCTCAAGCATGTTTGATTTGCCGTTTGATCATAGTCAAAAGGATGTTTCACTAATTGGCTTGTTGTGTTGTTTTTTTTTACTTATCTATTAGCATTTTCAGATTTTCATGTAATGTAACGTGTATAGCCATACCTTAATAGAAAGTGTCTCGCTGCCGGAGCCGGCAATTGGAACGGCTGCCGGAGGTGGACGGGCGAAGTGTAAAAGTAATTTACGAGTCGTATAACAGTAGATTAATACATTATTTTGATTTATGATAATCTGAATACTGTTCTGGGGCGCTAGTCTCGACTTTTCGCTACAGCACTTTGCGATCGAATTCGGTCGCTATGACGCAAAAATTCGACAACGAAGTCGAAAAGTTTACGAAAAAACGCAAACAAAGCGTTGAATTTTGCGTCATAGCGACCGACTTCGGTCACTATGACGCAAAATTCGACGACGAACACTAATTGTTTTGAAAAAACGCAAAAATAGCGTTGAATTTTGCGTCATAGCGACCGAATTCGGTCGCAAAGTGCATAGCGAAAAGTCGAGACTAGCGGCCCTGGAGTGATATAACCGACACAGGTAACTGTAGGAATAGGACACAAAAAAAAAAAAACTTAAAAATCCTACCGGCGACGAGAGGTTCAGGCTTTTTTTTATAACCATCCGCGTGGGTGACAGATTTGAGTATGATGACACTGATGACAGTAGGTTGATCGTACCTCCGGAGATCATTGGAGGCTCCGGCAGCAGCGGCAAAACCTAAGTGCTAGTAAATTCAGACGCAGACGCTTAGAAATTTGTATTAATAGAAATTCAATAATAAAATAGATTTTAAATATCATAGCTCGATTTCATTACAGCAAATGATTTTGTTAAAATAAAACAAAATGTTTTATGTATCGAAAAAGTACTTCAAAAAACCAAAAAACCTGTTGTATAGATCTTTCCTCGCATACTCAATCCAATCTTAAAAGCGGCTTGCACTGCAGATTCAAGAAGGTCGCACCATTTCACTCAGAGCTCGAAGCAAGCGTTTGAATTTGGTAAGATTATATAACTTATCAAATTCGAGGAATCTCGAGCGGTTCTACACAAGAAGAAGCGTCCGTCTTGAATCGGCAGTGTCGCTTTGTGGTTAGTTAGATAAACATTTTGTTTTAGACATATGTTTAACATGTTTGTTTTCTACTTCCAGCCGCCAAAATTCTACGGTGACAGCGATAAGACTGAAGAGACCAACAATCATTCGTCCAAGGATTCCACTGTGAAGCCCTAATTGAGACCACTCTGTCCACGAAGTTCCAAAACTTATCTATTGTCATATTGGCAACTAGGGACTATGTAATTCTCAAACAAAAGTCTTAAAACAACTTATAGTTCTTGATAAAAATATATTTAAAAAAAAACTTTGTAAGCCGACATTTTTAAAGTGATGCTCAACAAAGTCCGAGCAAAAACTAAAATCTTGTATTATATTTGTTACTTATTTTATGGCGAATTTCTTTCAGCAAAAAGACGCGATTAACGTCGCCAGTGAGACGTCGTTCAAATGTGATTTGAAATGATGTATGGAACAAGACATAGATCACATTTCTGTTTTTTTTTTTTTAACTGCCACGACTATTGTAAAACGTAGATAATTACTTAGGCTTTTTATAGGACGAAAAATTAAAATCACTCCATGGTCACGAGAACACCTAGTTGGCCTTCAAATATTTTTTACATTAGATAGAACAAGCTAGGCAAAGACAAGTCCAATTTTAAACATACTTTTAACGAAATGTAGAAATTATGTTTAGTTTTCAATTCCAAACATCGGTTTGCAGATCAGCTTTAACTCGCTCAAACAGTAAGAGAGGGTAGTTTCTTTTTAGTTTGTAAATTCATATTTATTGCTCGGTAGTAAGATTCATTATCGTGGTTCTAACAGATGTTTTAACATTTATTTAGGCTTAGTTTTAACGTCAAAGCATATTTAATATTTACATCATAGCTAGCGTTAAATGTATAACTTTAATTTTATATTTTGCTCTTCGAGTTATAAGATGGTTCGCAAAGGTGGCATGATACAAGATTCATTAAGGATGCTTTTACGTAATACACGCGCTCTCGCTCGCACATTCTATTATTTTTTTTATTTATATAAAATTACCGACTTTTTTTTATTGCTATATTTACTTTATTACATGAGTTATTTATATTTAGCAAGTATAAATTTAATTATTAATTCCATTTAAGCATATTACTTAGTATAATAACAAAGAAATAGAGAAAAGCTCTTGTTGTTCGCCTTAGTAAGTGAAAACTTGCATGATTCAACATAAGAATTAGTATCGTCATCATCATCATCAGCCCGAAGACGTCCATTGCTGAACAAAGGCCTCCCCCTTAAACCGCCACACTGAACATCCGTCAGTTACCCGCGACCTTCAAAATGTCGTCAGTCCACCTAGTGGGAGGCCTAACGACGCTGCGTCTTCCACCTCGTGGTTGCTACTCAAGAACCTTTCTTACCCAATTAGTTTAAGACATTTTAAATGTGCAGAAAGATTTTTCAATATCACGCTCAGTAATTATGAATAGTTAAAAAAAAATGTTGATTTTGTATTACGTAAACGCAGCCTTAAATGATTCGCTAAAATATTCCAGTTACATCAGTGTAATATTTTTGTTACTAACAGCATCACATTAGTACCTGCGGCTGCCTTTGCGACAGTTCTTTTTATTTGTATATTAGAGTTTTTAGTTGTAAGTGGTGCATTAATTAAAGGAATCGTTTCATTTGGAAACAAAATATTATTTTAAGTTATGCTTTGATAGGTTTGAAAGATTCGTGGAGTGTATTTAAATAGGTTTTAAATACGCGAGTTCAGTCGCTCATCACAGCGGTCAGTAACAATGTCCTCACTTGTGCGTTTTAGTAATTTTCGTCTTCCTCCGACTGATGGACGAAACGCCACAGCGCAAGTCGCTAACGCTTGTGTAAAACCGAAAGAGAAGCGCTAAGGCGCAAGCAACACTTATGACACGAGGCGCAGACGCAATCGTTATCCATCAAATGAATTTCAACCTTGAAATTATTATTAATACGAAACATACATTGAAATGTGTTGCGTGACGTCATAAGACGTAAGACACGGCGTGCGGTTTAAAATGCGCTCACAGTGCAAAAACCACAAACCCTGCTAACGATCGGTTTAAATTGTTAGTACGCTAATAGCGCGCCAACAAATTAAACCGTTCATTAGCGTGCTTATGTTTTCATTTTTTTAGGCTACCAGTCTCATTGTCTCATAATTTGACGGCCACAAATTCATTTCTGTCTTCACAGAAGACTGTGGCCTGCATTAAATCCTTTTTTTTTATCTATAAAAAACAGAATAACGAAATTCACAGATGTCAATTTGAATTTGACATTAGCGCACACAGTGCGCCTCATTTTCGTGAGCACCGTGAGCACGCTAAAATGACGTCACTCGTGACGTCATTTGGACATGGATCGAAATTTGAAGACGCAAGTTGATGCTGAAAGCGCAAGTGTGGACTTGAAAAGTTACGATTTATCATTAAATGAACTACTGTCAATTTGAATTTATCAACAGTTATGCAATTATATTTTGCTGGCGGTTATCATATCGAAAACGATGTTATGGTTAATTTATTAAAGTTTTATAACGTAGGCCTAAAGTGAAAATTAAAAGTGCTGTTTTTGTTAACTCCCAAAATATAGCTAAGCGAAATATGTTAGGATATTGTTTAATTTTCAGTTGACAAATATACAATATTTTTTAAAAGCGTTGCTTTTCTTTGAATTTCCTACGATATTTTATAAATAAAACCCATTGATATTTCAGCAAAAATTTATTCTCTATCAAAATATACTCATCTGTATAGTGTATAGTAATAAAATGAAGTTTTTCCAAGATTCCTAATATTAACAGCAGTCAATTCCAATATGGAATCACAGCTAAATATAACTATTTCTTATTATTAATGTGGCTACATAGAATTTATTTTGATTTGTCAACATCAAAAACAAGGTAGTTTTTAGGTTGTTAAAAAATAAAATCATCTTATTTGCAAAGTCAGGGAATTGCATAATTATCTACATTATAACTATTTCTCCTCAAGTCAGCCACATTCGGAACATTCCGTACGAAACTTATTTTGCTGATTACTCACTTACCTACCAATTTTCATAATCGTGAGTAGTGTTGTAGATAACACCCAAAATGAGTTACGATATCGATAGTACGAATCTTATCAATAGCATAAAATGCGTCGATACTATTGATGTCTTGAAATACTATTGATAGTATTTAACTGCGATAGTCACTACCCTATTAATACTATAGTCACTATTTTCGTCCCGAAGGAGTTCACAACCGATAGTTACAAAAATAAATAACTATCGATAGTCCGAAATGATCGATAGTGATCCTCGTGCGGGTTGACAATGTGTCAGTAGAGTACAATACAATACAACTTTATTATACACCAAAAAGAAAAACATAAAAAAAAAAAACAATATTTAAAAAAAACTACTTAATAGAGACTAACTTTAATAGAGACATTATTATAATGTAGAGTAGTGACTATCGAGCACTATTTTTTTTATTTTACTAGTTAAGTATTATAGACGTCAGTTCTACCAAAGGAGGCAATGAAGAATGAATGAATGAATGAGGGAAATTCCCTAGAAGGCCAATGTAACTTTTAAACTTTCGCGATTTATTTAATGTTTGTAGACAGGACGCATAAAACTATTTTATTCAGTCAGCTCGTGACTATGGCTTATTACATGGCCGAAACGTCGAAGTAAATAAATAAAATAGTTTTTAGTGTGCCCTGCCCAGAAGTCTAGTCAAGACTATCGAGGTCCAATATTATCGATACTATTGCAAAAGTTCATCAGTTGCAGTTATAATATGCCGCATTTTGTGCTATCGATATTGCCAAGCTATCGATAGTCGACAGTCTGTCAACGGCAACACTAATCGCGGGACGCATACTGACCGACCGTTCTGTATGTGACCGACTTTATAGGATTATAATTTAAAAAAAGGAATTAATTACGTTAACTAGTGTTAGCCGCCAATTCGAACCATTGTCTCAAGGCGTCGCCTAAGACGTTGGGTAGCGCGGTCATGTCTCGAAGAATGAGATAGAATGGGAATGGGAAAGCGTCCAAATACGATATGAAGCTCAGTTTGTTCGTCACTGAATCCATTACCGGCTTCCTGATGTCCATTATCGAATCCTGAAATAAGTGTTATCATTAGGCAAACAAAAAAAAAACCCTCCTGCAGATCCCTCCAGATATAGTTTTTTTTTTAATGTTTTGTCGGTGACGAGACGAGGAATTCGCTCACCTGATGTTAAGCGTCATGCTTGCCCATAACAGTTCAGTGCCACTCAGAATTTTGAAACAGTTCAAAACTATGCGCGGCAATGCACTGCGCTCGTCACCCTGAGATGTTAGATGTTAAATCCCTGTATGCCCAGTAATTATGCTGGAAACATTACCCTTCAATCCGGAACACAGTAATGCTTGCACACTACTGCTTGGCGGTTGAATAACTGGCAAAGGTGTGGTACTTCCCCAGGCGGACTCTGCAAGAGAGCCCTACTACTAAAAATCTTATCTATATTAAAGACTTATCTAACGACACCACGCAACCTAACACAGGTTAAGCCTTTTAGGCAGTAGGAACAGATATACTGACATACAGCCGTAAACCTTACCCTCCTTTTGACCAGTCGGGTATAAGTTATTTTTTGTGTTTTAACAATGCACGCGTCTACTGCCGATAATACCGTCTATTTATACATCTGTACCCGAGCCACACTAAGAAACGATCTGACAAATAAAATCACAAAATAATTTATTGAAAAATTGATTAGGGTGTACTATCTGCTACTTTAGCGTTAGTTGTGTTGCAGCAGTGTCTTCCCAAAAGTACAATACATTACAATAAAACGGGTATTAAAAACCAAACATTTTAAACTAGTAGTTCGCATCTTTCTTCACAGCAATCTTCACAACCGCTCGACCGATTCAACTCATATTCGAACTTAAACATTGTATTGAAATGAACTTCCTGCCTACAAAATTTCATGAAGATCGGATAAACTGTTTGCAAGTTATCGTTGGACAAATATACACACAAATATACAAATGCCGATTTGTCCCAGTAAACTCTGAGACCTTCGCTTCGCTCGGTCAAAAATAGGTACAATAGTACATACAGACTTAATTAAAATAGACACTTCCCTCCCTTAGAACCCCGGACACGAAATCCATATTTCTAAAAACACAAAGTGACATACCCTGCTCTCCGGATTGTCAATCACCACGTACACCAGAAAGATTCCTTGTTGCCTCGCGCGCCTCACGGCTTGCAGCACCGTCTTCTCCCCCTCGGCGAATATATTCCTCCCATCGCCCACGATGACCAGCAACTTGGCATTAGGAGCATCGCTCCTAATAACCTGCTCTTCGAACATCACACAGCAGAAGTCCAACAGCTGCGCGATTTTGGTCCGTGTCTGGTTAAATTGTAGCTGTTCGAGAATCTTCGAGCCGGAATGTTCGGAGAATTGTTCCGTGAACGGGTGGAGGAGGTTCGGTTTCTCGCCGAAGCTCAGGACTGAGAGGTCGCCAGATTCGAGAAGGTTTAGAGCCTGTGGACGGAACAAAAGAAGAATTAAGGCCAAGAATACAGGGAACGTGAAAAAGACAATATGTATATACTGTCGACATTGTCGTGTCATTATATCATTTTCCGAAACTTGTGTCATTTCAATTGTTAATGTGTCAAAACGGTGTATTTTTATTCAATAAGTGTTCGTGAATGTGTCCGAGTGTTGGTGAATAGTATAATGTGGTGAAACGTGACTTTTCGTGTTGTTTCCAAAACTCTACTATGGCATGAGTTGGACTTGACCGTGACTTACTTTGCTTGACTTAGACTATGGCTGAGACTATTGTGGTTCATTAGAAATATTACAAAACTTGACATTGGCTAAGTACACAACGTGTAAAGCCAAAACTTAAGAGAAAAAATATTATTGTGGTTAAAAACATCAAAATGTGCAAGCGCCCGCACATTTGATGTTTTTTAAGTTATGAAACTATTGTGTGTACATTTGAAAAATATGTTTCAGTAATTTTCAGAGGTAATTAAACTAAAATATACAGCACAATAATGTTTGTTTTGAGATTTTTCATAATGACCTTTTTCCCTGTTATTTTGGTCATTATAAAAAAAAACTCATTGCAGAACATTAGCTTTTTAGCAGAGCAGAACATAGACCAGCGCTAGGCTCTCGACCGCAAGCTCCTAGCTCCATTTATCGGCCATGTACCTGGATTCAGTCATGACTGGCTTGTTGCAACCAGATACGGTCATTTTGGAAATGAGACTCATTGCAGAATATAGCTACTTGTGAGACCAGCGCTAGGGTCTTGAACGAGAGTTCCTTGCTCCTTTTATCGGCCATGTAGCTGGACTCAGTCATGACTGGCTTGTTACAGCCAGACACGGTCCTTTTGGAAATGAGACTCATTGCAGAACATAGCTACTTACTTGTGAGACCAGCGCTAGACTCTCGAACGCGAGTTCCTTGCTCCTGTTATCGGCCATGGAGCTGGAGTCGTCCACTGCGATGGCTATCTTGTACTCTCGCTTGGCTGGCTTAGTGCGGCGCAGCCAGATGCGGTCCTTGCGGAAATGAGACGCGATGTACGGAATCACGCGACGCATGTTGATGGCGCGACCCGTGCGGAAATCACCTGGAATTATTGTCATTTTAGTGGAACACTGTTTTAGACTTTCGTGGTTGTTTACAACATTACTATTAGTACTCACGGGATATTTACCACGGTTATTGTTTTTGTTGAGTTTCCAATATTTCGGCACAGTTGCATGCGCCATGTTCACCCGCATCTTCAGTCTACCCGTGAACATGGCGCATGCAACTGTGCCGAAATATTGGGAACTCAACAAAAACAATAACCGTGGTAAATATCCCGTGAGTACTAATAGTAATTTAGTGGAACAGTTGATAAAAACTTCTGTGAATACTCTGGTCTGAGTTTTTGATGACAATGGCCTATATTTGTAAACTATCCAGGGGCGGAATTCCTCATAGGCCGTGTAGGCCAGGGCTTTAGGGTGGCAAAATTTCGGGGTCGACAAACTTGTTTTTTTTTTGTCACTTTATAAACTCACACGTCAACGTTTAAAAACTCAAACACCGGAGGACGACTAACTTGGGGCATCCCCTAAATCAGGTTCCTTCGAAAATTACTACTTCTGTCAAAGTTGGTGGGGAATATCCGTGAAATGTAGACGAAACAAAAAGGGGTTTCCAATTGAGAAAAACCGAAAATTTTCCTTGTATCCTCAGAAATCGTGTTTTTTTTTTACATTTTAATTAGCTAGCATAGCGGTCCCATATCGGTAGAACTACCGAAAAATCGGTATGCTCGAGACCCTGTAGGGGGCGTTCGTGGTTATTCTGCTTACCAGCTCTCCTAGAGCTCATGGTAGGTTCCAGAACGAGCCTCAGCCGCTCGCAGAGAGCTCTCGCGGCTGCGCCGGACTGTTGCCAGAGGGATCTCCAGACGCCGGCCGACACTCCGCCCTGCGTCGGCTTGCTAGTCAGCCACTCGCGGATACTCATGTACTGATCTACTGTCATGTCCTCACTCTGGACGGATGGAGTTTCTAGCCTAAAATATGAATGGTCTCATTACAACGGTTCAGTAAATAAATCTATATACAAGGTTACAGAAAGATGTGGCAATAATGAAAAGTATGTATATACTCATCATTATGAACAAATTTTACTATGGGACCAACCCATATTTGCCAGTTATTCAACCGCCAAGCAGTAGTGTGCAAGCATTACTGTGTTCCGGATTGAAGGGCAATGTTACCAGCGTAATTACTGGGCATACAGAGATTAAACATCTAACATCTCAGGGTGACGAGCGCAATGCATTGCCGCGCATTGTTTTGAACTGTTGAAGTTCAAAATTCTGGGTGGCACTGAACTGTTATGGGCAAGCGTGACGCTTAACATCAGGTGAGCGACTTGCTCGTCTCGTCACCAAGTAACATAAAAAAAAAAAAAAAAAAAAAAAAACATGAAATCGCGAAAAAAGTATCAGCTGTTCCATACAATTTGGAGGCATTGATAAGTCATTGTCATATTAACACTATGGTGTTACTATGGTTTAGGCGGATTCTCCAATCCGCACTTGGCTGACGTGGTGGATATGGCCCAATCACCCTTCGAAGGTAGGCCGATACCCCAGCAGTGGGATTTTAAAAGGCTGATGCAGAGATGCCACTCCAAGACACTATCACGCTACGTCATCGGCGTGCATAAGCAAGACCGGAATACCTAATTCAAATACGTTAGCCAAAAATGTCGATATTTGGTTTTGGCGGGAACGTGAAGAAGTCATGTCGCGTCATTCTATTATTTTCTATAACTTGTATTATTTCGAGTGTTAATGTGTAAATACGGTGAATTTTAATCCGTTAAGTGTTCGTGAACATGCTTGAGGTGTTCGTGAATGGTATAATGTCGTGAAACGTGAAGTTTCGTGTTGTTTCCAAAACTCCGTAGAAGGCTCTAGTAAAGTTTTCACCACTTTACTAGGGCATGACTTGGACTTGTTCGTGACTTGCTTTGCTCGCCTTTGACTGTGACTATGACTTGTTTGATAATATTTAACAATACTTGAAAGTATATAATGTATTCTTGACACTAGACGCGCGACGCCAAAATCCTATTAGGAGGAAAGATGATGTCGATACACGACAAAAGCTTCTTAAATCGTAGTTGTGCTTACCGAGTGTGATAGCTAGTCTCAGTGCCTCTAGGTACATTTTCCGTTAGCACATTCTCGCCGTCGACTTCGATACCCGTTTCACCTGAAGGCTCTTCATTACCATCCTTCTTATTACCAGATTTTTCTTTGTCTTTATCAACGCCGTCTTTAACTTTTTCCGATTTCAGTTCTTCTGATTTTTCGACCTGGAGAAATGAAAATTTCGGCTAAAATGTGATGACACGGCAAGAACGTACTGCTGTGGGCTAAAGAAGGCCGTGGATGACGATGATTAAAAAAATGATCTGTGTTTATGATTATATTGTGCGACTCGTTTTATTTTTGTAGTTTTATGTTTTTTTTATGTGCTCCAATTTTTTATTTTTATATTTTTTTTCCAATAAAACCGCAATCATTTGCAGCGTAACTCCCGAATACTGAAACGTTTGTTAACTTTGACAACGGATTAATTCTAGTACTGCCTTTGTCTGGCACTAAGCAAATGACAAAGAAAGCAATATACATAATCATTCGTCAAAGTTAACAAACGTTTCAGTATTCGGGGGTTAGATAGATAGATAAACTCTTTATTGTTCACACCAGATCGTACATAGCTAGGACAGAAAACAAAACATTTTAACTGGTGTAACAAATGGCGGCCTTATCGCTGAAAGCGATCTCTCCCAGGCAACATTGGGATGGAGAGGATCGTAGAAGTTGTAAATGACGGTGTTGTAAGTGTTCTAAATTAAATCAATAAACGGCCTCCACTTGAAAATTTTTACTCAAATTTCTTTTTGCTTTGAGTAAAACGAGGTGGTCCGAAAAATTTAAAAATGCACCAACGTCGTAATGACAGAAGCAAAAAGTATCATAAGCCAAGTAGTAGGTTATCCAATGCTGATGATGATGATTCTTGCTTTTGACTGCGTCGCGCCATTCTTATGCAGAGCTTGAAGCGCGCGTTGTTCGAAGTTTGTAATAAGGTAGTATGATGTTGTGAAACGTGACTCTTCGTGTTGTTTCCAAAACTCCAAAGAAACCTCACCATTTTACTGGGGCATTACGTGGACTCGATCGTGACTTAATTTCCTTGACTTATACTATGACTGAGACTTGTTTTAATTGTGAAATATTTGACTTTACTTGGAATATCACAATACTTGACGTTGGCTAAATACACAATGTAAAAATACGTCACAAAGAAATAAAGGTGTCTTATGTCGTCACGCGACACATCTTGATGTTTATATTGTTTGTTTATAAAGATACCAAGGTCGAAATTGCTTTAATGGATATCGGTTGCGTCCTAGGTGTCTATTTGACGAGACCCTAAGTAACTAAGTGCCCAGTGTGAGCATGTAAAGAAGGGATAGTTGTCATCATTTACCTGTATCTCGTCATCGTCGACGTCCATCGGCACTTCCTCGTCCTCCTTCAGTTTATCGCCGTCTTCGTCCTCGTCGTTTTGTAGTATCGGCTGCTGGTCCGCCTGTTCTTTGGTCGCCGCATCAACAGCCTGAAGATTTCAAGTATAAATACCAATGATCTACTAGCAGAACTATTAATTTAGATTTAGAAATTATCATTTTTTTCTTAGGTTTTTTTGTTTTGTTTTCAAGAAAATATATTGTTTTTTATATGGAATGAAAGACACTAGATTTCGCGACACAGGTCCACCTAGTGCGAAATCTAGGGTACTAGAATATGTTATAATATAATTATTGTTCACTTTTTGTTTCTGCTTATAAATAAATAAATAAAATAAATTTAGAAGTTTCGCGGGAATAGTAAACTTATAGATCTTGCCGAAAATTGCATATAATTATATAGGTCTTTTCCCATCTAATGTCAAAATTCGCACAGGGGCGCTATTTTCGGAAAATAGGTATAACTTCTATGTCACACTTTTATACGCTATTTTTGAGCAATCCTCACTAATATTATAATTCAGAGGAATATAGCCGCAGTCGTATCAGGACCAATAAAGCTTCGAGGTATAAAAATGAATACGTTCGTCTCGAGGAAAAACTTCGCTTGCGCAATTGTCAGACCATACAAACCGCAAAAAGGCACAAAAATTGATCAACGACATCTAGCGAACTATAGGAAGTAACTTTGTCTCTCTGTCTGGAGGTTTATCGCGTTATCACGGCTAAACGGCTGAACGGATCTTGATAAAATTTGATAAGGAGTTACTGTATATCAAAAATATGGACATAGTATCCTTTTTTTTTATGTCCACGCGAACGAAGTCGCAGGTAACTAGTAATAGATATAATTTCTATCTCAAGAAATGACTGTGAAATTAACGATCAGAACCATATCCAGTGCATTATTATTGCCACCCAGGGATTCTATTTTTGAATCGCTCTCCTGAGTATTTAATGAGAATTTACTAAAACTGCCCGACCACGAATCGTAACGCCGCGCGATAAGGTTCACGGTCGCGCAGCATCAGTAAGTTCCACAAATCACACTAGATACCGCATATCGATGTTCCTACAAAAAATCACCAAAGTTTGAAGTTCTCATTATCTCAAGGCCACGCCCACTCGCGCCTAACAATCAACCCATCAGAGTAATTTTTTATAAGAGTATTTAGACTGATGCGTGGTGAGCTTCGAGCGTCCTGAATGTAGAATCTAGGATTTGATCTATGCCTTCGTCATTTCTAATGAATTTAACATTTTTAAGAAAACGTTAGGGCCGGCGTTGTAAACATTTACCTATCTAATTTTACTGTTAACTTTTATTGATAGCCTGCATTTCATGAAATATTCAGGCGAGTGATTCAAAAATATAGCCCCATAGCACTTTGCTACTCTTTACTTTTTTGTTAACGCTCGAGAGATCACTTTATGTTATTTTGTGTTTGCTAAGGAATTCGTAAAAGTTAAAGGCCTGTTAAAGTACCAGTTAAAAAGAAGTCGCATAAATACCTGAAGGTCGTCCTTTTTAGCTTGTTTCACATGTTGGAACGCATCGGCGTCTTTTTCTTGGCTGTCAGCGTCACCGCCGTCATCCGCGTTATCATCGTCCCTTTCAACGTTTAGCGTTTGCGCCTGTTTTTGCTTCTCTTCGTTTATGTCACCTAAAATAAAGATTTATTTATTTTGATATAATTTTTCACAAAAAAAAAAAAAATTGTTCACTAATAATTAATCAAAGAATTATGTAAAAATAACACAGCATAGCGATTATAACGGTCATGATATTAAAAAAAAATTTTTTTTTATTATATCAGCCGAATATGTCCTAAAACTGGGACCAAAGCCACCTGAGGGCGGAAAGCAGCTTCTCTTGATAAGCGGTTCGCGTTCTGCAATCTCTAAACCGTGGGGTTATGGCACCCCCCTTTTCACTTAGAATGAGGTAGGTTGCCATAAACCCCGCGCTTGTTCAGGGAGGCGTTTGTTAAGCAGTGCGGACGTCTTGGCTGATGATGTTGAAGCCCGAGCCGAAGGCATGGGTTATACCATCGTCCCGACTCAAGCTTAGCTCGACGCGATCTCTCAAAGATACAGTCAGTCTTTACTAGTTCTTTGTTGGTCAGTCAGTATTGCTAGGCCTCGTGACTCTTGGCTTGATATATCAATGGGAGGATACTTTGCCGGCCTACATCGCCGATTGAAGAAGGTTGCGCCGTTCTCATGCAGAACACGAAGCGGGCGTTGTCCGAACTTGGTAGGATTTTAAAGCCCAAATAATTTCGAGATACGCCCGCTTCGAGAGCTGAATAAGAACATCGCGGCCTTCTTAAATCGGCAGTGGAGGTGCCAAAAGACTATCCCCAGCCAAAGGAGGACGCCGCTGCTTTTTATCTTACCTAATGTTCGTTGTTGGTCAGTGTCGCCAGGCTTGTTCTCGTGTCTGTTCTGCTTCTCCCGCGAGGAGTCTGCTCGGCTGGCGGCTTGTTTTTCCCCACGGTGGCCACTTTCGCTTTTGTCTAGTTCTGCACGACCGGTAGATTGCTTATCTTCGCCTACTTGCTCTTGAACTTGTTCCTGTGAGATATTTTTAAAGTAACTATGTTAGGGACTCTCCAACATGGGGAAATTAAAGCTACCATAGCGTTAATTTAACTGTTTCTATTGTAGGGAGAGAATAATAATATCCATGCAGGATACGACAATATTTATCTCTTTGAAAGCCAACGTCGTAAGAATTCCACAGCGAGTTTGACGACACGACTTTATTTTTTGATTAACAGTAAGTATAGTTCTTCATATATATATATATGAATCCTGTAAAACGTGTTTTACTTTCTGAACAATGAGAATCATTTTACCTCGCTTTTTTGTCTCTGTTTATTTGTCTGGTTGGTGCAAATTTTGCAAGCGATTTTAAACTAACACCCCGTTGATTTTTATTTGAATCCCAAATGGCCACCGCCCGTCGGATGCGAAAGAATCGCTGGAATGATGCCACAGTCGCGAGCATAAATCGCAAATTGTCGATACCCTATCTTGCTGATTTGCGTACGTTCATACATATCTCGGATACGGAGCTCTACGTCGAGACTAATTGGCATCATTTTTTTATTTATAGGATTGCGTTTGACTGCCATCACGCCTGATGGTAAACGAGGATGCAGCCTACGATGGAGCACGCTTGCCTAGAAGAAACCGATTCACTCGCCACTTACACAACTTATACTTCCACTTTACACAAGAGCAATAAAGTTTTATTTATTATCTGTTTCTACTAGTAAATAACATAATTTTGGTATAAAGATATACTTACTTTAGCACAGACAAAATACAAGCTATTCTCCGCCAAAAATTCACCATTTCTTAAAGACAGAACACAGGTCAGTACTCACATAAGGCGCCGCCTCCTCGTCCTTAGCCTGTTGTTCGTTAGTGTCGACGTTGTCGTCGGTCCCGCGCTCCATCTCGGCGTTCTCCGCGCGCTCCTGCGCCGACGGGTCGTTGCTCGACGGATTAGCTTGGGGGTTCGCTTCGTGATTCTTTTCCTCCGTTTCATCTTCTGTGGGTGGATAAATGACATGAACCCAATGACCGCCCGCCACAGTCGTCTATATTTGACAAGCGATAGCGGGCCCTGTAAAGCCTGCGACGACGTCAATAATTCCTACTAATATAATGTAATACGACGACGAACACCTATCTAAGCTAAATTATGTTATCACATAAGTGACAATGTTGTCTTTGTTGATAATAAAGTTCTTTAAACCTATATAACCTAATATTGTTATTGCGAATGTGTGTTTGTTGGTTTGTTTGTACCTCTTTTACGCAGCAACAGAGCAACGGATCGAGCTGATTTTTGGCATGGATATAGTTAAGGGTCGGAGAGTGACGTAAGCTACTTTATATATCGGGAAAATGCACGGTTCCTGAGGGATTTTTCGAGGCTCAGCTAGTTGACAATAAATATGATCCAAAAAGGACACGAAATTCAAACGAAATCATATATCATACTAGCTGTTACCCGCGTCTTAGTTCGCGTGGATCAACAAAAAAAAAAGTAGCCTATGTCCGGCTCCGAATATAAAAAAAATCAGTAAATAATTACTTTTGAATTTATAATATTAGTAGGGATTTAAAATTTAATTGTCACTTTTGCCATGAAACAAAAACAGTGAAGTGTTAAAAATATTTTGCTGATTAACTCATGTCAGTTCAGTGAAATATTTCATTATTAATATTCTAAAGTATTTCTTAAAGTCAATTAGAAGGCACTTTAAATAATTGAAGGCTGATGCTTATGCGTTAATACATTAATCCAGCAATTATTAACTATTCATTTTTAATTAATATAATAATAAGTTATATAATATACTAAAAAAGCTCATTTATTTTATAGTTCCGTTCTTTAGAACAATAAAACTTGAACTAGATTTGAATGTTGAAAGCAACATTATTCTGGAAATCGACATTTCGACTGTCAGTTTACTTCGTCTGATTAAAAATTGGACTAGTATGAATCCTCGCGCATCGTTTAATGAAGTGAACCAGTAATTTACACCAAAATCTTGTTTGAAATAGCCTACACTATTTGCAGCGTAGCATGGTGCGTATGACATTAGCCGAACTGTTCCTTTTCACTCTTGCTCGTTACCGCGATTTACAATCATGTTGTACCCTAAATATCACACTCGTAAAATATCGAATAAAATCGAATTGAAAGAAAAATAAAGCAAAGTAATACGTGTAACGTAACGCCATAGATCTGTTTAGTGTTCGGATGTATTGCTATTATGGATAGTCGATATTTTATATTGAAAAAGAAGTTTACTGTATGTAGTTAAATTTTTGTTATTAGAACAAGATTTTTGCTGTTAGAATCAATAAAATTTAATTGCATAATGTCACTTCCCTAGTCATGTGATACTGAAAGCTATCACCTAATGTCACAGGCACCTAGCTACGCCGTAAATAGTCTAAAGCCCATTTGGACTGTTTGTAATGTAGTAAAGTAATTTATTTTCTAAAATATCGCTTAACTAAGCTACTAACGTTCCTACTATATTACTCAACAATCAACTAAAATGATCGCGTTGTCCGACTAACTCTGAGCGTATAAATGACGAATGACCACTTTTTAAAACTATATTACTCAACAATCAACTAATATAATCGCGTTGTCCGAACTAACTCTGAGCGTATAAATGACGAATGAACACTTTTTAAAACTATATTACTCAACAATCAACTAAAATTATGGCGTTATCCGAACTAACTCTGAGCGTATAAATGACGAATGAACACTTTTTAAAACTATATTACTCAACAATCAACTAAAATAATTGCGTTGTCCGAACTAACTCTGAGCGTATAAATGACGAATGAACACTTTTTAAAACTATATTACTCAACAATCAACTAAAATTATGGCGTTATCCGAACTAACTCTGAGCGTATAAATGACGAATGAACACTTTTTAAAACTATATTACTCAACAATCAACTAAAATTATGGCGTTATCCGAACTAACTGTGAGCGTATAAATGACGAATGAACACTTTTTAAAACTATATTACTCAACAATCAACTAAAATAATCGCGTTGTCCGAACTAACTCTGAGCGTATAAATGACGAATGAACACTTTTTAAAACTATATTACTCAACAATCAACTAAAATTATGGCGTTATCCGAACTAACTCTGAGCGTATAAATGACGAATGAACACTTTTTAAAACTATATTACTCAACAATCAACTAAAATTATGGCGTTATCCGAACTAACTCTGAGCGTATAAATGACGAATGAACACTTTTTAAAACTATATTACTCAACAATCAACTAAAATTATCGCGTTGTCCGAACTAACTCTGAGCGTATAAATGACGAATGAACACTTTTTAAAACTATATTACTCAACAATCAACTAAAATTATCGCGTTGTCCGAACTAACTCTGAGCGTATAAATGACGAATGAACACTTTTTAAACTTACCTTTATCGATATCTTCATTGTTCTTGGGCAAATCTTCGTTTTCCTTCTCATTTTCATCATGTTCATCAGTTTCGGGCTGTTCTGCGTTTTCAGCGGTTCTCTCGTCCATTTTTTCGTCTTCGGCAGCGTCGGGGTTCTCACTCTCTTCGGGACCTGATTTGTCGTCTTCGGCTTCTTTGTTGTCTAGCTCAGTATCTTCTTTATCCTGGCAGAAATTGGTTATGCAGGATTAGTTTTGTGTAAGCAAATACCCCATATGTTATATCAAATTAATAATACAAATGCGATAGTTTGTGTAAGTGTGTAAGTATGTGTGTTTATTCCCGTTCAACTCTGTAACGGCTGAATGGATATGAATGAAATTTGGTATAGAAGTAGCTTATACCCTGGATTAAATTAAAAATATGTCGGTTTCTGTAGAATAGCGGGTGAAGCCGCGGGGCGCAGCTATTCTATATACACATAAGAGAACAAGCCCTTTTCTGGTAATCAACGCACAGACCAAACCGCTTATGATAGAGACGTGAAATTTGATATACTAAAGTAATAAAGAATAGCATGTCTCAGGATTTTTCGAAAATCAACCCCTAAAGAGGTGAAATGGGGATGTTTAATTTACTGTAGCGTATACGAGCGAAGACGTGGCAAGCTAGAAAAAATAAACTATGTTTCTTTGTTTTTCATTGGTGCAAAAATATGCTCCTAAGCTTGACCTGGGCCCCGCGTTCCTTCTGATTTGAAATACGTAATTTTATTTGGATGCCTAAAATGAATCTTTTTGTTTTGGGAGAAAAGGAAAAATAATAATTAAGTCTGGATTGTATGTTACTTACCTCCTGATCACCTCCCTCTTTATCCCCATTTTCTTGAGCGTCTTCTTCATCACTGGAAACGTCCAGTCCGTTTCTGTTCTCTTCTTTATCCTCTGGTTCAGTCTCCTCTGGCATGTCTTTCATGACTTCGATTTCGAAAGGATTCTCCGATTCTGTTTCGCCTTCCGGTTCCTGTTATAAGACTTTTTTATAAGACTTTTTTTTGTTTTATTTTTCACATTTTTTTTATGTGTTGAGTGACGAAGCGAGCAACTCGCTCGCCTGGTGGTCACCAAGAATTTTCAACTGTAGCAGTTCAAAATACTGCGTGGCATTGTTCCGCACCCGTCACTCTGAGATATTAGATGTTAAATCTCTTTACGCTAAGTAATTTCGCTGGAAACATTGCCCTTCAATCCGGAACACAGTAATGTTGGCGAACTACTGCATGGCGTTTGAATAACTGGCAATTATATAATATCTCTTTACGTTAAGTAATTTCGCTGGAAACATTGCCCTTCAATCCGGAACACAGTAACGTTTGCACACTACTGCTTGGCGTTTGAATAGCTGGCAATTATATAATATCTCTTTACGTTAAGTAATTTCGCTGGAAACATTGCCCTTCAATCCGGAACACAGTAATGTTTGCACACTACTGCTTGGCGTTTGAATAGCTGGCAATTATATAATATCTCTTTACGTTAAGTAATTTCGCTGGAAACATTGCCCTTCAATCCGGAACACAGTAATGTTTGCGAACTACTGCTTGGCGTTTGAATAGCTGGCAATTATATAATATCTCTTTACGTTAAGTAATTTCGCTGGAAACATTGCCCTTCAATCCGGAACACAGTAATGTTTGCACACTACTGCTTGGCGTTTGAATAGCTGGCAATTATATAATATCTCTTTACGTTAAGTAATTTCGCTGGAAACATTGCCCTTCAATCCGGAACACAGTAATGTTTGCACACTACTGCTTGGCGTTTGAATAGCTGGCAATTATATAATATCTCTTTACGTTAAGTAATTTCGCTGGAAACATTGCCCTTCAATCCGGAACACAGTAATGTTTGCGAACTACTGCTTGGCGTTTGTTTAACTGGCAATTATATAATTATACAAAATATTAAATCCACAACACGATGGCAAGACAAATATGATAGTGATCGTGCGCAAGCCGGAGCACGCACAGTGCGAGTAAATTTGTAAAGTAATTGTAAATTTGCACACTAGATACACCGTGATACTAAAATAATTTATAAGAACATTATTAACATGTATTATTGCAAATAAATAATTTGATTTGATTTGATACAAACGGGATGGCATGCGATCACAACCATAATCACACCATTTTTTTTAAACTTGATCTACCTCTTACATTACATACGTTTAAGAATAACTAGTTATAATATTATGAACACGGAACGGACTGAATTTAACGACAAAGAACTCCGTGAGATTTAGGGTTCATCAAACTAGGATGAACCACTAAAGATTATTTTATTTTTTATTTTATTTATTTAATAGACACCAACATGATGTACGTCGTTGTAACAAAGAAGGAGGCCAGCAATGGAAACAGGCTAAACGTCACCACAATTATAGGTGCAGACTACATGATATTAAGAAGTTAAAGAAAAATTAAGAATTAAAACAAATAGTATTTACTTCATAAGCTTTTTCAACAACTCAAATAAACGTTATTGTATTTATTTACCAGCCAATACCTTGAGCAAAAAGTGGCATACCTTTTACCTTCGCGTATTATTATATGTTCTGAGCCTTCGCTCCGCTGAAGACTCCTAAATACCGTGTGTTGCGCAGGTGACGTCATTTTCCAAGATATTTGTCGGCTGTTTTGTGATTCTTACCTTTTCCTCACCGTCTTCGCCGTCGACGTCCATGTTTTCAGGTAGCTCGAAGTCTTCCGGCTCCGGATATTCCGGATGGTTTCCGTGGTACGGATCCACCTGAAAAAAAATTAACCCCTATAGTTACAAGCATAGACAGTGTTTTTTTCACTTATATTTTGGTTTCACACATAGTGTAGTTAGCCAATGTCAGTTTATAATATTTCACAATAAAAACAAGTCTCAGTATAAGTCGAGCAAAGTAAGTCTCGGTCAAGGCCAAGTCATACCCCAGTAAAGTGGTGGAGACTTTGTTAGAGGGTTAGTTTCTATGGAGTTTTAGAAAAACGAAGTCACTTTTTACGATATTATATGAATCACCGTCACTCGTGCACGTTCACGAACACTTCTCACTAATATTATAAATGCGAAAGTTTGTGTGTAAGTGTGTAAGTATGTATAAAGTATGTAAGTGTAACTCTGTAAAAGCTGAACGGATTTGAATGAAATTTGGTATGGAGGTAGCTTACACCCTGAATTAACATACTTCATCTTCCGGTTCGTGGTCACCACTCACGAACCTTTCTTCCCCATCGGTTTTCGGTCCTTGGAGTGATGTGGCCTGCCTATTCTTTTAATTTAAGCCTTAACCTACAATTTTGATTTACTTACATGATCGTCATCAACCTCGGGCTCCTCCATTTCGTTTATATCCTTTTTTTGTTTTTTATCCTTCCCCTCCTCCCCGTCGTCAGTCCCCTGCTCATTTTCTTTGGCAGCCATCTCTTTCTCGCCCGTGCTCTCTCCCTTGCCCTTGTCTTCTTTCTCTTTCTTGTCGCTCTGCTCGGGTTCCTCTTCGTCTTCGGAGCCCCAGATTTGTTGGTCTAACCTAGAAAACATTATGTAGTTATTTTTATTTTGCAAATGTTTAAATGTCTTACACAGACCTCACACCCTCACACCCTAGATTCTGCATTCAGGACTCTCAAATAAACCTTAAAATAGCCAATGAGAACGCTTGGTCGCACTCCCCGCGAACCGCGCCTTTCTCAAATTTTTGTGACTTTTTGTAGGAACAACGAATCTTGTAATGCGGTATCTAGAGTGATCTGTGATATCTCATAATATTTCTAAATGAAACCTTGTCGTGGTTAAGGTGCAACGTTACGCTCAGCGCGCGAAATTCAAATTTTCATGCGTTTTTTGTCAATTACAGCTGAATTACTCATCGTGGATTTATTGAAACCAATTTTGCGCCAATAAATAAGTAGTTTTAAGAAATTACTAGGAGTTTCTATGGAGTTTTGGAAACAACATGAAAGTCACTTTTCACGACATTATAGTATTTTCCAACACCCGTGCACGTTTACGAACACTTGATAGCAAAAAATCCACTGTTTTTAAAATATCCCAAGTTTTGGAAAATAATACAATGACAAAGAAAAAAAAAAAAAAGACGCGACATGACTTCTTGACATTCAGGCCAAAACTCCATCCGTATCCTTAGTAATTCTGGTCGCAATTTTTGGACGTACCGGGGCTCTCGATAACACATGCGTATTCCTATTGTGTGAATAAGTACTATTTAGTAAACTTACTTCTCAGCGGCATTGTCAGTGTCTCCCATCTGCTTGTCGGCATCATTTTCGTCCTCCTGATCTGAATCGTCCCCTTCTAGGATACAAATTATAATAATATTTTAATAAGCGCCAATTGCTCATCATCATCATTGGCAGTTTACTCAGCCCACTACAGAGTATAAGCCTCCCCCCTCTTTCGCCAATCAACCCTGTTTTGTGCCAATCTCTTCCAATAGGGCTAGCATGCGTATCGCGACAAAATCTTTTTGTAATGCAAGAACAGGTCACGGCTACGATTATGTATACGTTTGTCTAATTTATTGCGACATAAAGAGTAGAGAAAATTTTGTAGCGGTGCGCATGCTAGCCCTTCCGTTGTCTTTCGCCAATCCACCCTGTTTTGTGCCAATCTCTTCCAGTAGGGCTAGCATGCGCACCGCGACAAAATATTTTTGTAATGCAAGAACAGGACACGGCTACGATTATGTATACATTTGCCTCATTTTTTCCGACATAAAGAGTAGAGATAATATTGTCACGGTGCGCATACTAGCCTCTCTGGTGTCTTTCGCCAATCTACCCTGTTTTGTGCCAACCTCCTCCGTGTCTTTCTCCAATCTACCCTGTTTTGTTCCAATCTCGTCCAGCAGGGCTAGCATGCGCACCGTGACAAAATATTTTTGTTATGTAAGAACAGGACACGGCTACGATTATGTATTCGTTTGTATCATTCTTCACGACTTGAAGAGTAGAGAAGATTTTGTCGCGGTGCGCATGCTAGCCCTACAGGTGTTGCCGCAAAATTTTTGGATGTCGTCCTCGCCATCGCCGAATTGGTTTACCAGGGCTACGCTTACCATCACGCTTACCCATTGATCATGCAAAAAATAATCAAATAACATGGGTCTTTTTTTTGGATAAGTCTATATTTTATCTATATTTATTTTATGGAGTTAAAAAAATTTAGTTTAGCTAGTCAAACCCTGGTCTCCACACTAGGATTCCCTGTATCGTGGAGACCAGTTTTACGCTAGAAAAAAGTACAAAACGTCGGACAAGATAAGTACATTTGTATTACTTTTAAACAAAAATTTGTTAACCAATCTTAAAACCAGCTTATTATTCTAGTGTTCAGAGATTCATTGTTACACGTCATGGTTTTAGCCCAAACGGCTTGACCAATATTGACGAGTGAGTCTGGATTCCTTTTTTACGCCCAGAGTGTCATGACTACATTTTGCAGTCGGGTATTTTGTTTTTCTTTTAATTGTATTACTTGTTAGCAGTTATTTTTAGTTAGTAAGCAGTTAGCAGTTACTTGTTAGCATCATAATACAAATAATAATAATTGTCAATTATTATAACAACAATTATACTATTGAAAGAAGAAATCGCTTTTAGCGATGAGGCCGCCACTTGTGGCACTAGCTTATAAGATAGTTCTGTACGTGTGTTATTATTATTTTGGTGTACACAATAATGAGTTTCTATCTATCTAATAGTAAACCTTAGCCGCATTAAGAAATTTTCTGACAGCTGCAAATTCGTAAACGTCGTAAAAAAAGTGAACATACCTTTCTTTTCTACATCTTGCAAATGCGAGTCGAAGTCGTCGCTCATGTTGACTCCCTTCTCTTCTTCTTTGCAATCTCTCTCCTCTTCTTTCTTCTCTTCGCCTGGACGATGAGCGTCGTCCAGTTGATCCTATTAACCCAAAGGTATCGGTTAATTTTATCGTTTGTATTGAAGTAACAAAATATCTAGTAATAAAGGAACCTGCCAATGTAAGGCCTAAATTATATTTAATAAAAGTATCGACATTGTTATTGAACTCTGTATTTAAGAATAGGACGGAAAATAAGATGCTGTACCAAAGTGAGCTAAAAAAAATAAGGGTCAGATCCCGCGGCGATCGACTTTTGGTAATCCCGGGCTTTCAGACTAGGTACCTGATTCTCAATCCTCTCAGAGACGTCCTTTTGCCCCTCTCCGTCGCCGAGGCCGGTGCCGCCTGTCATCTTCCCTGGCCCTCCTTCCCCTTCACCGTCTTCCATATCCAAGCCAGATGGCTTGCAGAATCTAAAGGAAGGAAGTAGGAAGTCATTTTTGGAACATCAAACTAATATTATAAATGCGAAAGTTTGTGTGTAAGTAGTTAACTATGTTTATTCCCGTTCAACTCTGTAACGGCTAAACGGATTTGAACGAAATTTGGTACGGAGGTAGCTTATACCCTGGATGTGTTAACATAGGCTACTTTTTATCCCGGAAAATATTCGGTTTCTGTAGAATAGCGGGTGAAACTGCGGGGCGCAGCTAGTTGTTTATATTTTTGTGAACCTATTTTTTCCCAAACGATATTAAAGACTATCACTTAACAAGATGCCAAATCACCAATGTATGCCGTATCAAAGCATAAGGTAGATGCCCTTTGACAATTGCCCGCCATTTTTTTTTTATTGCTTTGTTTGTCTAAAAACAAAGCAATAAAAATTAAATGAGAAATTAATGTGCTTTTTTTACAGATTTGAATCCAGGATCAGCAGTAGAGTACTATCCCTAAATTTTGAACGTTTACAAATCAACACATAGAATTTACGAAATCAAAATAATATCTGAAAATATAAACACAGTGCAAAAGAAGAAAATAAATTGTCTCACCCTTTAGTTGCCAAATCAGCGAATATCTTCAATAGAACGGAGAGCATCTTGCATGACACTCTATGGACGGCCACTTTTTGCGTCACAAAGTATTGAACGAACAGAATAGTTTGCTCCAATATTGGAACCAACCTCATCACCACACTAGTCACTTGTTCCACATTTTTGTTTGTCGCTAAATGTTCAACGTAGTTTGATAGCAAGTTGCTCATTTTGTTTATGAGCGCGTCTAATTGGAGCATTCTCGTGTCACTAGTCAGTTTCTCTTGCAGAAGCTCTTTTAAATGTTTGTCTTCAAGAATATCTTTAGACTCTTCAGGCGGCTTTTCTCCGCTAAGTATGATTTCGTCAATTGCGTTTATTACTTCCATATTTTCATTCTCTTGTGGCAAGTGTTTCTTGTAAACTGACTGAATGATCAGAAGCATAGTTGCTACCAAATCTTCTGTTTGATTAACCAAATCTTCACTTGCAATTGCCATTGTTACATCACTGTTCTCGTCTAGCTTTTCAATTTCTTTGGTAACGTTTCTCAGGTATTTGGACAATTCAATGATACTTCTTAGGATCGGGTGTTTCGGTTCATAATCGGATATCAAAGTTTTGAATCTAAATTGATATTCATTGAGAATTTCTTCAATAGATTCAATCATGTTTTCAATGTTTTTCTTTGCGTCTTCAGCAACGTCTATATGACTTTGCGAAATGACTGGAGCATCTTTACTCTGACCAAGTTTTTTAGGATTGGCGTTTGCAAGTTTGTGTAATGCGTTCTTTTGTTTATTCACGCTTGTTAACAGTCCATTGACTCTTTTGTTCAAGTCCTTCCATTCATCAGTGTTTTTGAAGCAACGAACTATTTTCGAATCAGACAATACTGCGTCAAAATCTGCCTCATAATCCGCACTTATGCCTATCTCTGGAAGCGATTTTATTAATACAACAAACTGTTCCAGTGTCACGCTAGTTTTGGCGTAGCAGTTTTCTAATAATTTGAGTTTTTGTTTCAGTGTCGATATGCTTGCGTCGGTTGAATCGATTTCCAGTGCGTTGGTTAGATTTGTTGAGAGTGATCGTAACTCGCAGAGACGACGAGAGTACTTTGATATAGATTTCTTTTGCGTGTTGGTTAGTTGCTGAAATGAAATAAATACATCACAAATATGTTATTACTCTTGTAAAAGCGACTGTAGTCAAATAGAACAGACAAGTAGACAAGTCGTCTCAGTGCCACTAAATAACGCCATTGCGGATGAGTCGATGAATCATAATCTTATTACTAGGTGCTTAGGCTGGAAATTTACTCATTTTTCGAAACATTTGTCGCCCACATCAGAACGGCACGTATATTCGACTTTTAATTTCGTCTTTAAATTAAAATTGTGTGATACTTACCACCAACTGAGCAGCGAAGCCCTTGCATCGTTCGATGTTCGGGATGCCGAGGTCTTGATGGGGCGTCAGTAATGCGGCCGAGAGCAACCTGTGTCGTGCTATATTCTTCTGGAAATACTTCTCGCATCCAGACCATAGGAGTGCTAAAGACGCGTCACACCGTCTGTGAGATAAGATAATGGAATAGAGTAAAAAAATATATTTTATTTCTTTAAGGAATCTGTTCCTCATCATCAATGCAGGGCATGAACTTCCTCCATCTTTTTGAGCCTCAGTAGCCTACAACGAGCTTCACTCATACGACTCCGAGCTTCTCTCGAGCGACTTAAGCTTACTCATTTACAATGTTGAGTAAACAAAAATAACCAGAGTAAACTGTAAACAAAAATAAATAGATTCGGGTTAATACCCAAAAAACAACTGGTATACCAACATAAAAACTGTAGTCGTAGGACTCTTTTGCCTGGGGAACACACGTATGCTAATTATTATTCAACAGAAAAACAGTAGTGTCCTAACATATTTATGTATTCCGGATTGATGGGCAATTTTTCCAGGGCAATTACTGTGCATGATGAGATTTAACATCTAAAATATGTGACGAGCGCAGTGCATTGCCTCGCATGGGTTTGGCCTCTTCAACTACGAAATACTTGGTGGCGCTGAACTGTTATGGGCAAGCGTGACGTTTACCTTTAGGCGAGCGACTTGCTCGTTTCGTCAATGAAAATGATTTAAAAAAATATAAGATACTATCGTCGAGGATTGTCGTTTTTTTTTTTAATTCTAAGCTTTGTTCATAGGCTCTGGTGTCCGTGCCTTTTGTCAAATTGTCAGTTTGTGTCAACTAAAACTTAATATAAAACTAAAGAGTTTACAAAAGGGTGAGAGGATTAACTTAAGAGAACATCCTCGCAACTCAGCCCTCGCAAGACTGACTGACTTACGAGCAGTTTCTTAGTTTACCGACCTGCTCTTCAAATAGCTCATAGCGGCATCCAAATCCACGGGCGGTATGGTAAAGTCGTGCAACTCATGTTCTGATGCGGACAGTATGACGAGCCCGGTGCGGTAGTTCAGCCCCATCTTGGACAGGTATTTGAAAAGATCCGCGAGCGCTTTACGCTTCTGTTGAATTATGCTCTTCGCTTGCGATGTCTGTTTCTCTTTCGGTGATGATGCGTCGACCTGAAAATGTAAGGGATTTGTTATCACAGCGAAGAGTAAACATCGTGAAGAAATGATGTATCATAATATTTTAGTGATAGGACTTTTTTGCAGAGTCCGCCTAGGGAAGTACAACATTTTTGCCAGCTATACGATCGCCAAGCAGTAGTGTGCAAACATAATTGTGTTCCGTATTGAAGAGCAATGTTTCCAGCGAAATTGCTAGTTATAAAAAGAAGAAAACATATTATATATCTCAGGGTGACGACCGCTGCGTATTGCCGGGCCAGGTTTTGAACTGTTGAAGTTAAAAAAATGGTGGCACTGAAATTTTGTGAACAAGCGTGACGCCTACCATCAGGCGAGCAAAGTGCTCGTCTCATGACTAAGTTACATTAACAGCATGGGGTTGTTATGCACTTCTATGGGCAATTATTTTTATATTTGGAATTGGTACTAATATACTTAGATTCATATTAGTGTTTGGTCGCCTTATCAAGAAAAATACCGAACTGCGCATTTATGATAAGAAGATGGTGTATAAAAGTATCTTACGGACTGAGTGCGGCCGTTTTTCAGTGAAATCTGTCAATTTCAGAGCTCTTGAATGACTGATGAGTGACGGGACGAGGGGTCGAAGACCGGAGAATGATTTGAATAAAAGCCATTAGGAATACCATAGCTCATAAATTTAATGATCTTACTGTTCTATGGATAAACAATGAACGCTTTTCACACTTCGGAAACAAATCGTAAATATTCGTATGTTCCTTACCTCCAAAGAACCAAGATGGTTGCTAGTCTCAATGACCAAGGTGACAAAATCATCCAGCGCCTGCACCAGCGACGGATACCCACTATTCGTAATAGTGTCCTTACAGAGCGTCTTGGCTTTATTCAGCAAATTGGTAACTTTAACCAGGAGACCACTATCTGGTATGATCTTGGAAGGTTGTTCCGCTTCGTCCAAATATTTCTGTAAAGGGGTTTGATTTAGCTTGATTTTGGGTTTGACAACTTTGCCACAATACGTAAGAATCCTTTTTTTTTCATTTACCTATGTTTGAAAATTAGTAGATTATTGAATGCTTGTCTTGTGGCAGAATTGTTTGTAACAAAAATGTCATGCTTCTATCATTCAATTTTATGCTATTCTTTATAGAAAATTCTGTATGTGCGTCCCTCCACCTTCAACCTATATTTTCCTCTAAGTAGCTATTATGAAATTACCTAAAACTCTCAGCTAACCCTTAAGGTGATGGGAAAGGCAAAAACACGAAAACAAGGTGTTTTTAGAAACATTTCTGGCGAAAAATATAGCATGTGGAGCGTCGATATTTATACATCCTATTACACATATCTTGTAGTTATTATTGCCGACTCCAAGTACTTGCTGTCGGTTATAGCTAGCACCAGTGAACACCCACAACTATTTCAACTACTTTGATGTACCAAGATCTAGCAAAGCGTTTTTTATGGGTGTTTCACATTCGCTTAGTAGCAAACTCGGACTAGTTGTTCTTATAGTGCGTACCTTTTCTGTACAGGTCTATTTGTATTGAACAGTGATCAACATAACGATTTTTTAAACAAAAACTATTTGCGCCTACAAAAACGTCGCTCTTCACGAACGTATTGTGCTCGCAAAATACGATCAGGCAATAGGTATTGTATTTGTATGCCTGTGAGAGCGAGGTTGCCATTCCGCCCCGCCCGCGGCACGCACTTTGCGGCGTTGCCAGATCTCACACGTTCGTGGATGAGCATGCCTGAGCACTTTTCAGCGCCCGTGCGGTATAGTCACAGATGATCTGTGGGTATAGTATAGGCAGATACCTAAGCTCAAGCCGTTTGGTTTGATTATCGAGTGTATTCTAGTGGTTTAGTATCGAGTATTAGTATCATAAAATAAATATGGGAAATAAGAGTGGGCGGAAACCAATACCATCAAAGTTGTTTCTAAAACGTCAATCACGCATTGCAAATGCTAAATTAATGTTTTTTTGTTCGTCATCGTTGCATGCCTTAACCGTTTGTCAAGAGATTGGTACATCATGACGAATATCAACACTTTCCGGGAAGCCGGCGCTGTTTCGCAAGGCTCTCGAGCACCGGGCGATACCGAGAATCTTCCCATTGTGCTTCATTGAAATTCCTCATCGGTTGCGATATATTTTTAAGATTAATTTTATTATTGTTTTATTAAGTCACTTTTGATTCATACTTCGAACAATCGTCACTTGTAATTTAATTTGATAATTTTTATTAATTAAATAATTATTAAGACCATTTCGGTATTTCTTTGCATCCTCAACGGCAGCCCAACGTAATTGGCGCAGTCGGTAGGATGCTCGCGGTCGGTTTCGTGAAGATTTCCGTATAGCAACGCAAGCCGCCCGTGTGGCTTATCTAGCCACTACAAGAAGCATCCGAATCTACGTCGAGCTGCACCAGAGGAATCCGGATATCGATAAAGCAAAGAGACCGAAACATATTAATGTGAGTACTCTAGATTATTTTTAGTGGTTGCTCATTTCCTAGCCTTAGTCTTTCCTAGCCGTACTAACAAGTTTACCAAGATTTTTCATTTAAGAAAATCTAAGGTTCCTAGATTAGTTAATAGTAATAGACAAGCATTCTTAGACATTAAAAGAAATATTAACTTAGATAACATAGAAGAAATAATAGACATGTCCGAACTCGACATAATTTATAAATCCTTAAGGTTAGTACCGGAGTTTGATGGGAATCCGAATGTATTAACCAGGTTTATAAATCTTTGCGACCAACTAGTACAGCAGTTTTGTGGTCAAGGAGGCACAGAATTGACCAAATGCGCTCTTATTAATGGAATTCTCAACAAAGTTGTGGGTTCTGCCGCCCGATTAATTAATTCAAACGGACTTCCTAGTGACTGGAATGGCATTCGTAGTGCTTTAGTGAACAACTTTTCAGATCAGCGAGATGAGACCGCTTTATACAATGACCTAGCTATTCTTACTCAAGGTTCTAGTACTGCCCAAGAATTCTACGAGCGTTGTCAAAATTTATTCAGCACCATTATGACATACGTAACCCTCCATGATCCTGTCGCGACTACAGTAAGCGCTAAGCGAGATCTTTATTGTAAGCTTACTCTACAAGCTTACGTGCGCGGATTAAACGATCCCCTAGGATCGCGAATACGTTGCATGCGTCCCGAAACAATCGAAAAGGCATTAGAATTCGTTCATGAAGAAACGAACACTATGTACTTACAGAATAGGAACCACCGGTTGCCTGATAGGAAATTGATAAATTCCATGCAGGTCCCAAACCACTTCATAAGCCCTTACAAAAGTGAACCTTTTTCTATGCCCGCGCCTAGACCTTTTAATTTTGGTATGCCAGGTCCCTCGCGCCCGCAATTTACACCACAACCCGCACCTCAGTGGAGACAAAATCTTTACCAGCCCCGTCAATTTGGTCCAACACGCACACAGCAAATCTTCAGATCGCTGCCATCAAATTATAATCCCCAATTTAATAGGTTCCAAATGGCCTCGCGTCCTAATCAGCCAGCCCTTAACCAGGCGCGCCCAATGAGTGGCGTCAGTCACTTTGTTTCACGGCCATTGCCGCCAACACCACCAGCACTCATGGGTCATAACTGGCTGAAATCAGGAAATCCACCTCCTACGAACTACTTCAAGAGTAGGGAAATGAACTACAACGATTGCATGAGCGACCCTACATACGCTGAGTACGCCGAGTACTATGAACCCTGCTATGACAACTATGAGTACGCCGAATATCAGCCAGATGAATATTCCCTTCAGGAATATATGGAATATCCCGCAGAGACATCTTATGTCAATGTCACGGACGTCAACAGTACTGAGCAGGATTTTCCCAAGGCTCCGACATCCGACACCTCAAAATAGAAATTAATCTGCAAACGCAACGACAACTTCCGTACATTCAAATTTCTTCACCACCCTTAAAACTTCTTATAGATACGGGAGCCAATCAATCGTTCTTAAGTCCCGCAGCAGTCGAACAATACTTTAGCGACTTTCCAGTGAACTACGACCCGTTCGAAGTTTGCAATGTGCACGCTAAAACTAGAAGCGACTATTCTATCACGTTGCCTAGCTTTAACGAATTTAACGACACAGGCGACTCGACGTTTTACGTCTACAAGTTTCACGACTATTTCGATGGTCTTATCGGAACGGACTTGTTAGATAAATGGAAGGCAGTTATAGACTTTAGAAATAAAGTACTTAGAACTGAAACCGCCTCGAATCCAATCAAGGTTTATGACTCACGCAACGCGAATTTGTATGAAGATATTATACCGGCAAACACTTCTAAACTTCTTAGAATTCCGATTAATGTTCATGACGGAGATGCGTTCATAGAAGAACAAAACATTTCGAACTGTATCATAGGCGAATGTTTGACTAGTGTATCGAATAGTAGAGGACTAGTTGAAGTCAAAAATCCTAGTCGAAGTGACGTTATATTTTCGATGCATCAAGCAGTCACTGCCGAGGTACATAACATCGAATGTGTACCTCGCGAGAAACAACCACAACGCGTCAAAGAAGTACTCTCACGGTTCCGCACAAACCATTTAAACGCAGAAGAACGTATGAACTTAGAAATACTCTGTTCACAATATTCAGACGTTTTCTATATAGAAAGCGAGCCATTATCTTTCACAAATAAAATTAAACATTCGATCAAAACCACTGATGAGGTCCCAGTCTACACAAAAAATTACAGATACCCTTATATTCACAGACAAGAAGTACAAGAACAGATGGGTAAAATGTTGGAACAAGGAATAATTAGACCTTCAACTTCCGCCTGGAGTTCTCCCATTTGGATCGTAGCAAAAAAACCCGATGCATCAGGAAAAACAAAATGGCGTATAGTGGTAGACTTCAGAAAGGTCAACGAAAAAACCATCGACGATAAGTACCCAATTCCGAACATAGCCGATGTCCTAGACAAATTAGGTAATTGTCAGTACTTTACAACTCTAGACCTCGCTAGTGGGTTTTATCAAGTTGAAATGAACCCTCAGGACATCCCGAAGACCGCTTTCAACGTAGAACATGGTCATTTTGAATTTCTACGTATGCCAATGGGTCTCAAGAATAGTCCATCTACTTTTCAGAGAGTCATGGATAATGTCCTAAGAGAGCTTCAGAATACCATTTGTCTAGTTTATCTAGATGATATAATAGTATTTAGTACATCGCTTCAAGAACACATGATCAATCTTGAAAAAGTCTTTCAAAAACTACGCGACTCCAACTTTAAAATACAAATGGATAAATCAGAATTTCTAAAGTTAGAAACAGCATACCTTGGGCACGTTATAGGTAAAGACGGTATAAAACCTAACCCTGACAAAATAAAGGCGATTAAAAACTACCCCTTACCAAAAACTCCGACAGAAATTAAACGATTTCTAGGATTACTTGGTTATTATAGGAAGTTTATACCAGACTTTGCTAAAATAACCAAGCCTATGACTCAATGCTTAAAGAAAGGTTCCAAAATTGCCATAGATCAAAACTATATCCAATGCTTTGAGAAATGCAAAACTTTGCTAGTGAACGATCCAATCCTTCAATACCCGGATTTCACTAGAGAATTTATTCTCACTACGGACGCTTCAAATTTAGCTATCGGAGCTGTCCTTTCACAAGGTGCTATCGGATCTGATAAACCAATAGCATACGCCTCTAGAACACTTAATACCAGTGAGATAAACTACAGCACGATAGAAAAAGAATTACTAGCTATCGTGTGGGCAACAAAATACTTCCGGCCATATTTATTTGGCAGGAAATTTAAGATTCTAACAGACCACCGTCCCTTGCAATGGGTAATGAACATCAAAGAACCCAATTCCCGTTTAACACGATGGAGACTACGCCTCAGTGAATACGACTACACAGTCATTTATAAACCAGGAAAAATTAATACCAATGCCGATGCCCTATCGCGTATTGAAATTTGTAATGAGGAATCTAGTTCAATCGTAGTTAACACCTCAGACAAATCTGATACCGAAAGAACCGATAACTCTAGGACTGACAGTGTTCATAGTGATTCTGAAAATCCTATCCTAGAAGTACCTATCACTGATGATCCACTCAATAGATTCAGCAAGCAGATAATATTCAACGTTGTTGGCGATATTAAAAGTAGACCCAAAGTGTCTAAGCCTTTCGAGTCCCATACCAGAACATGCATTCAAATATCCAAATCAAACTTGGAACAAGACGTAATAGATGCAATCAAAGAATACGTGAACCCAAAAGTAAAAACAGGAATATTAATCAATCCCACGCTAGAAATGTATTCTATCATACCAGTCATACAAAGAAGTTTTAAAAATTCAGCTATGAATCTAGTTCTTTCCAAGTGTGAAATTGAAAATGTTAATAACCATCTAAAGCAGCAGGAAAACATCAAGAACTACCATGAAGGAAAAACTAATCATAGAGGAATCAATGAATGCTATTTAGCTCTCTCACGCAAGTACTACTGGCCTAAAATGAAGGAACATGTTACAAAGTACATCAACGAGTGTAGGATTTGCGGCCAAGCCAAATACGACCGTAATCCAGTAAGACAGAGATTCGAAATTGTACCACCGCCGACAAAGCCTTTCGAAGTAGTTCATCTAGATCTACTTAGCGTTGATTCTCACAAATACCTAACTATAATCGATGCATTCTCGAAGTATGCTCAAGCATATTTCCTGAGAGATGCAACAGCTGTTAGCGTAATTCAAGCTTTATTAAAGTTCTCTTCACATCATGGCATGGCTTTGAGATATGTCACGGATAATGGCCCCGAATTTACAAATCAGCTATTTCTAGAATTCAATAGGTTGCATAAAATTCAACACCATAAAACATGCCCCAACACGCCTAACGAAAACGGAATGATAGAACGCCTACATTCTACCTTATTAGAGCATTTGCGTATCTTAAAACTAGAACATCGAAATGAATCAGTCACCAACCTCATGACTTACGCTGTGCTAGCTTACAATAGCTCAATACACAGTTTCACAAAATGTCGACCGATTGATATTATAACTGGCCACTTAGATATGAACGTAGCAGAGCACCTACTGCAAGAGTATATGCAGGGTCATCGTAAACGCATATCAAAGGTTTACGAAATAATTAATGAAACTGCACTCCATCGCCGTACTGAAATAACCGAGAACATTAATAAAGATCGAGAACCAGAGCAAGAGCATGCACCCAACCAACAGATCTATATTAAAAATCCTTTGGCCAATAGACAAAAATTAGCAGCTCGCTATACGCACGACACAGTATTAGCAGACCTGCCCATTCACATTTATACTAAAAACAAAAGAGGACTTGTACCCAAGTCTCGCTTAAAACGGGTACCTAATAGTGCTCGTTTGTTGCAGGACACTGAAAATACTGCTCGTTCTGATGTTGGCCCAAGGCCTGAAGCCGGCCCAAGCAGACGAGATAAAACTTGAAAGTCTTAAAGATGGACCAGGTATCCTCCCCTTCAACTTAGGACCCACCAGAGTTATCTCACACTTCCACTCCTTTGTTCAAACGATAAATTTGGATGACGTACGAACTAAAATAGAATATGTTAGTGAACAATTGCATGATCTAATACCACAATTGAATAGGAAAACGTCGTCACTCTATGCTCCTCACGTCAAGTATTTAGAAACAAAACTAGACGAAATATCAGGACAACTAGCCACTTTCGAATCAAAGCGTGTAAAAAGAGGTCTCATAGACGGTCTTGGTTCTGTCATAAAAAGTATTTCCGGGAATTTAGACTATACAGATGCATTAAAGTATGACAATGCCATTGCAATTCTTAAGCATAATGAAAACAATTTAGCCACTGAATTAAACCATCAAATGAGCTTAAGCAAACAATGGGTCTCGAATAACTCAAACGTTACGAACAACATTGTTGAGAACCAAAGTAAAATTGGAAAAATTATCAATTCAATCCTAGTGAGCGACGTTAATCATGAAACAGACATGATAAAGTATTTTCATTTAGCTCAGTTGCTTTCTATACTTGGAGATGACATAGACAATTTGTCTAGCGAGTTCAGGAAATTACAAAACTTACTGGCATTTATTCGAGCTGGAAGTATTCACCATTCAGCTGTTAGCTATGATACGTTTAAGCTTATGTTAAATAAACTAAAGATTTTATACAATAAAGAGTTAATTTTAGATATTAATTTTAGGGAATATTTCGATATATTGAAACTAGGATACTATTATAATGGTAATGATATAATCTTGGTAATTAAGTTTCCAGTTGTCTGCCCTACTAACTATATCCTATACAGATTGTCCTTAGCCCCTAATCGTGATAATAAAATCCTGATACCAGCCTATCCTTATGTAGCAATTTACGAGAAAGGTCTATTGTACATGGAGACAGAATGTCCGAAGTATAACCACGGTCACCTTTGTGAAGACAACTTAAGCCGCCACTACGGGGAACAATCGGATTGTATTCAACAACTTATACTTCAGCAGCACATCCATGAGTCCTGCCGATTCACTTCAGTAATCCTGTCGTCTGAAGCCATGGAACAGTTGGATGACCGACACTACGTACTGAGCTTTCCCAAATTAACCAAAGTTCAGTTGACCTGCTCTGAAACCCAACATAAAATGTTGCAAGGCAGCTACCTAGCCATCACGCCTAAGGGATGCGCTCTACACACCCCAGCATTCACTACTAATAACTACCACGACCAAGTTAAAGGACAGATATTGAACATTTTGAATATAGAAATCAATAAAGAAGATCCTTATATATTACCTGCGAAGAAGACCTTGAAATTGAACACTATCGACTTGAGCCATCTACACTCAACAAACTCTAAGATTGCCTTACAAGAACCAATGACTTTGGGATCCACCAACATAGACAGTATCTACCACACTACTATACCTGTCTACGTGCTACTTGGTGTATTAGTACTTATTATTATCGCTATACTTATTCGTCGAAAACTTCTACGAAGGAACAATTATGAAACCAAGTCCCAAAATAATATTGTGGATGAAGCACAGAACAAGCAAGAAGTCAAAGATAGCAGCTCCAGAGACCCTACGTGTCTATCCGCACTATTCTCGACGAAAGTCGTCAAATAGTTGCTGATCTTGTGGAGGGAGATGTCAAGAGATTGGTACATCATGACGAATATCAACACTTTCCGGGAAGCCGGCGCTGTTTCGCAAGGCTCTCGAGCACCGGGCGATACCGAGAATCTTCCCATTGTGCTTCATTGAAATTCCTCATCGGTTGCGATATATTTTTAAGATTAATTTTATTATTGTTTTATTAAGTCACTTTTGATTCATACTTCGAACAATCGTCACTTGTAATTTAATTTGATAATTTTTATTAATTAAATAATTATTAAGACCATTTCGGTATTTCTTTGCATCCTCAACGGCAGCCCAACGTAATTCGTTCATAAACAGTTCTTTATTTTTTTAGTAAACAAACCGAGTTTCTTTGGATTTTAATGAAAAAATATATCACTTTATAAAGGCACATCAGCTAATGTTATAATATTCAAAAATCAATCGTAGTTTATAATAAATCAAAAATAAACAAATTTTTCACATTTATAATATTAGTTGAAGTGTGATCAAAATTAACTTGTATGTTTTTTCTTCATTAACATTAAGCTCGCGTAATAAATTTTGGTTCAATAAAAAAAATTTTGTTCTCTTCTGAAGAGATGAGTCTCTGGTCATAAAATATTCTGTAATGAAAACATTGAAACAATTCACTGCAGTGTTGTTCCAAGTCGATTTTGGGGCTGCCGAATCTACACTCCAAAATTGCCGTATTTGGGACAAAATAAAAAAAAAATTGCCGTATGTTCTAATTTTTCATTAATTTGTATTCAAGATTATGATTCTTAGCTTTTATTTACTGGTCTCCATGTATATTTTGAATTGTGGTTAGAAGTTATGTCTCACTTTCACTTGGAAATGGTATCTCTTCTTCTCTTATCTTCCGCAGTGTCGACATTTTCACCCTTGAATTTTCTATTTTTTCTGATCAATGTATCACTAATCGTAACACCTTCTCTAAGCTCAGTGAAGCGATGTAAATACAAATCACTTAATAGTCCAACATCTCAATATTGTCGTATTCATAGAGGGCGTTTTTCAACGGGGAATTCCGGGTGCTCGGTGCGTTACGTTACACGAAAAATTTGTAATGGCAGTTTTTTTAACTCTTTCGTGGATTGCCGTATATTTCATACAAATATTATACGGCTTTGGAAGTGCTGCCGTATGCCGTGTATTTGAAGCGTAGCGTGCCTAAAAACCGTATAATATGGCAATTGCTGTATGGAGAACAACACTGCAACTCAGTAGGTATCTTCTGAGACGCCGGACCGGCCGCGCGCCATCTAGCCGCATAGAAGCGCTAGTTCGATAGTAGGGCAGCGCGCCGCCCGTAGATGGCGCTCGTGCGGCGCCTAAATGCCCAATTTAATTTTGCACTACCCTGCGCCTTAAGACAAAAGGCATATCTAGGTCTTCATGCTCATCATATCATATCAACAAACTAAATACGAAAAAAGAAGATGCAACATAATTTTAATTAAGGGAAGAGGAATAAAAAAGAAAAAAAGGACCACGTTTGAACCCGAAAAACTACTTAAGGGCGTCGATTCTGTTATAACAGACTAAACAGTCGTGACTTAAGTTTTCTTCATTTCTTTTCATTTCATTGAGTGGAATAAGGATGACAACAATTTTAGATCTGTCATTGATACTTTGCCTATAGATCTATAAAATTTACTTTGAGCCAATTATGATATATCAACACAAAATACACTACAACCAAATATAAAGTTAGCATGCACAACACATTACATCTAGATTAAAATAAGTAAAGCAAAGCATACTACCTGCAGATGCTGTGGATTAAAAAAAAAATTGAAAATTAGTGGAAGAAAACTGAAAGATTTACAATCAACACTAAGTACCCATGGATAAAATTATTCCCAATAAAAAAATTGAAATTGGAAAAATACAGGACATTACCAAAAAGAACACAACACAACATAACATCTATACATAGTATAAAATAAAGTCGCTTTTCGCGTCTGTCTGTCTGAATATCCGCTAACTCGTCCTAAGCCACGCAACGGATTTTGATGCTGTTTTCAGCATCAGTTAGATAATTTTTCACGGAATATATTTAAAAAAAAACTAAATTACAGCCGTGCGAAGCCGGGGCAAGTCGCTAGTTGTTTATAACAATATTTATGGCTGGAAACTAACATATAAAGTAAGTCAGTTCGATTTCACGCATTTTGTGACTATAAGGGGCCGTTCAAGTATTACGTAAGCAGATTTATTACAATTATTTAGCCCCCCATCCCCCTTGTTAGCAAAAGTCAGCAAAGCTCTTACCCCCTCCCCCCATGCTTACGTAAACATTGTTCAATTATAAATGTTTTTTTTTATATTAAATATAATTATAATGTTATAATAATGTTTTAAAAATAAGAAAATAGATTTAGGATAGAGTTTATTTTACTGATACAGTATTCAAAATAGAGTAAGGGACAAAAATATTATAATCTTGGTTTAACATGTGTACCAAAAATTTTATTTTTGGTACACATATTAAACTGTCAAAAATAACCAATATGTAGTGTCTTTCCGCTGTAACGTCGCGTCCAGTACAATAGGAATAATGAACAATTGTTTGTTTTTTACCTAATTATTATTATTATTATATATTTATTTTTGACATTATTACATTTTATTTTATTTATTTATTTTTAGGTTATTTTTGACAGTTTGAAAATGAACTTCCGCAAAGTTACGCCTGAATCAATCAACTACACATATTAAATTCAAATTAACAGTCTTCAGTCCATGAAACCCGAATCCATGATTCTAAGTTGGAGGGATGCCATTCGTGTAAAAAAGTAAATAACTACCGATGACGTAATCATCATCTAGACTCCCCTACCCCCATGTCATCCAAAATAAGCAAAACAAAGACCCCCCCACTCCCCCATAGTGCTTACGTAATACTTGAACGGCCCCTAACCACAAAAGACATTCCTTTTGTGCTTTTATCAAGTAAGTTTGTACCACATAAGAACACAGTTTTATATGATAAATTAATGAATGTTCTCAGCTTGTTAGCAAAAGAAGTGGCGCGGGAGATCTTGCTAAAAAATGCATGGAACAGCAGTTTTTTTATTTCTTGACTTTTTAATAGTCGTAGAATAAAAGTTGTCCGTTATCTTGTATACAACATCCTCACACCGCTCCCCAGTCGATTAAAAAGCACCATGATACATTACGTTGTTTTTTTTTCGCCTCTGCCATTTCGTCCTTAATAGCCTCATTGTTAGTAAGTGAAATTTTGTTAATGTGTTAAATATACCTTCACATTTCTCGCCAGCACGATGTGGTTGGTTACGTCAATCATATAAGCTCCACCAGAGGGCGCGGCTGCGTTTGTGGCTCGTTTCGGCCGGTCCCAGATACCGACATGTACGTCTCCGCTCACATCCGTACTGTTGTCCACTAGGCAGCTGGTCACGGTCTCTTTTAGGACTTTCTATGGGACCAAGATAAGGGATACGTGTCCATTGAGAACTTGATACAAATAATAGGAATTAACAGGAGCAGAGAGGTCTCCGGGGCATTTCTCTGGAGATCCGGGGACCCTTCGTCAAGAACTGAGGCAGGCCACCAAAGGGTTTTTATGGTTCTATCCCACATTTAAATCAGCTACACATCAAAGCAGGTGAACAAATTTGAGCTTCTTTATAAGATGGTAAAATTTGAATGGGTTAGATCGAACCCAGACCCATTGCGTCCGGCAAAGTCACCACTGAGCGATCGTAATTTTTAATCCCTGATGTAAAAAGAGGGGATTTATAAGTTTGTAGCCTGTGAGTTTCTGTCCCCCAAATACTGAATAGTTCGTTAACTTTGATTAATTCTAATACTGCCTTTGTCTGGCACTAAGCAAATGACAAAAGCAGCAATAGACTTAATCTGTCGTCAAAGTTAACAAACGTTTCAGTATTCGGGGGTGTGTGTCTATTTATCTGTGACGAACGTAATGAAGTGATTTGAATGCGTTTTTTTCTTCTTCGAATGCAGGTATATTGCTAAGATTCTTAGCTATGTTTTATTATAATCTGTCCAGAAGCAGTTTAAGAGGTTGGGTTTTTTTTAAAGCTTGTAAATATAATTTTATAAAAAACAGCTTGTTACCTCAAATTCCTTCGTATGCTTATGCAGCGCTTTATGCGCTTTCTCCACAGTATCCTTCACACTCCAGTAGCTCAAGTCACGATCCCATGTGCAGATCTTGACAAAGTCTTTGAGTTTTTTCTCGATCGGAGCCCGTTTCTCCTTTATATGCGACGCTACTTGAGCGCTGAACTGAGAGTAGTAGTTGTGCGTGTTCCACAGTATTGATAGGAGTTCATCTGTAAATGTGACATGAAAATGTATCAGAGGGATATAATGAGAGATATATATAACGAGATCTTTAGCTTTTTCAAAATTTCATCAGCCCATTGCCACGATGTTTAGGAGAATTGACAGTTTCAGGAGGTTTGACAGTTACAAGGACCTCATTTAAAATCGATCAAGAAAATTAAAAATAATAACATCTCCCAACAATCTGATACACAATACATAAAATAACACACAAATCAATACTAAATCACCCTACCCTACCCTGTACCACAAAATAAATACCTAAAGAAGATGTACATGTCATGGGTACGTGCGCCTGTTATCGCTCTATGTATGGAGCCAGGCATCTGAACCTTTTGTGCCTTTACATTGTTTTAAGTTAGCTTCTCTAATTTTAAATGGACCATCATTTCTTTTTCAGTATTACGTCTCTTTTCCGCGCTTCACGTCTGCTGCATCTCACCAAACTTTGTTTTAGCCAGATTTTATAAAAACCATCTTCGCTTTTTAAATAAGCTTACCTCGTCTCTGACTGGGCTCCAAATGTACCAAATGGCAGTGGTATGTATAGATAATGTCCAGTCTCACTTCATACTCGGCCATATTTGATTTCTCCATGAAATCTTTGAGGACGCCTATCACCCTGTCTGCGGGGACAACGGTGCTTTCTCCTTTGTCACTCTCAAGGTACGTGTTGATGACAGCGTAGAGAAAGAACCAGTATTTGTGAGCTTCGGATTGTTGCCTGTCAAATGTCAATGTCGAGTTACTGTAGTGTAATGCAATCGTAGTGAATATAGTGCAAGTGCTACTTTTAAATAACACGTGAACATAGTGTGTTCGCCTTAATGGAGACAATTAGAAAAGTGTTATTGGACACGTTCTTAGTCATTCAGTACGTAGAAATTTAAGCTAGATTTAAATTACTTATTAGCCTGCCTGAGGCTAGACTATAATTTTATTAAGGAATGCTTTTCGGGCGTTCCTTAAACAAAGGAATATATATATATTACAAAAGCGGCACAAAACGTTAAAATAATATTTTGATTCTACCGTATGATATTAAATAAGCTAATAGGATGTCAGGATAAAATAAAAGGTATACTTTTCTTATCTTAAAATAATTTTGGCTTTCGTTGACATAAATAATTAAAATATCACTTAATTTTTTTTCCAGAAAATTTATATGAAAAAAATATAATAATATAATTTTCCTGATTAAATTGCCTGCCAAGCTGCCATACTACAGCTTGGCGGTTGAATAACTGAAAAAAGTGCTGCATTTCCCCAGATGGACTCCGCAAAAGAGTTCTGACAAAAATTAAATACTTTAACAAATTCAAAAGGTCAAATACCTCTGATGCAAATTATTCAGGCACTCCTTCCAATGCGCCATCTCTAGTTTCCTCCAGTTAATGATCTGCCGACCGACTGCCAGCGAGACATCGATCATATTGTTCGCTTTGTGTGCGTTTTTATTCCATTCTTCGATTTTATCTCGGAGCAGTTCCAGACCGGTTAAGAACCGGGAAATGGGGCTGGTGACTGGGAATGCTAGGATTCTGTTCACTATCACTATTATCTGAAAACGAATGGTGGATTACAATAGGCTATTTGAGTGTATTGAAAATATGCTACTAATTTATGTCGTCCTTGTAAATTTCGGCGTGAAAACGCAACTTTTATGATTAGAATAATAGCCTATTTTTTGGGGGAAGTAAATATTTTGTTCTTTTTAGGGTTTCGTAGTACTACACCCTTATAAGTTCTTCATGTCTGTCTGTCTGAATCCTTAACAGCCTTATAACTTCCAAAGTTATAAACCTACATGCATGACATTATACACCAAGATAGTCTAAACCACAATTTTAAAAAAAAATTATAATAAGGGTAGGTCTTGTACATGTAAAAAGGAGATAATAATTGCGGTACCCCATCATGCGGGGATCGTTGAAAGTATAGATCTTAGTAAAAACTTTATTTTAAAATTATTTCTGGCAACATGTGATAATAACTTTTTGAGATAAGCGAGATACTCCGAACATACTACCGTCGACGGAACCCTACTAAGCATGGCCCGACATGCGTTTGACAAGTTATTTATATTTGATCTCTATCATAAAGGCTCTGTGACAGGTTGCAAATCTAGTGACGTTTATGCAAGACTTATTAAAAGGTACCTCTTTCAAAGTGGGGAAATCAGGCCATTGGTCCAGCAACTCGTTTGTAGTTTCTTTGACCTGATGCAGCAACGGTACACACTGCTTTGTTTCCGACACCCAAGCCGACCTATAGAAGCCGACTTTGTTACTTGAAGAGTCTGCAAAGCAATAAACATTATGTTATGATTATCACGAAGTATGTTAAAAATCGGCAAAGTAGTGAAAAATATTGTCGAAGAAAAACTATTTAGAGAAAAATTATTTTTTAGAAAAAAAAACCTACTTAAACTAAAAAGTAGAAAACAAAATTTTAATTGACCGAGCGAAGCGAAGGTCTCAAGAGTTTACTCGGACAATTCGGCATTTGTATGTATGTTTGTATGTTTGTGTGTATATTTGTCCGACGATAGCTTGCGAACCGTTGATCCGACCTTCATTAAATTTTGTAGGCAAGTAATTCATTTCAATACTACATTTGATAACTTCCTCCTTTTTTTGGAAGTCGGTTAAAAACACTCACCGTTTCCGTCAACTTTAACTCTAATCTGAGACAAAAGCACCAACAAACTCGGTGTTAAATCACCCTCGAGGTCAGCGTCCAAAGCTTCCCACCTCTTCTCTATAATCCTGCTAAATATAGGATACATCTGCAGAAGCACGCTGATCACGTCATTGGCGACCAACTTCTTTCGGGCGGGTAGCCATTCCGCCGATGTCATGTTACGAACGAAGCTCGAATGCCATTTGTAGACTAAGGAAACGTCTTCAGGCGAAATTAGCAGTTTAGTTTTGTTCGTGTCGGTGTTTTGTTTTTTCACAGGCTTTTGTTCGAGGGTTGGTGGTTTGAAGTCGGCAAAATCGTGGTCGGAGAAGGACGGGAACATGTCTTGTATCTCTTCGTTTGCCATTGCTTCTTCGTCTTCGTCTTCGCATTTAGACCTACAAAATTAAAACGTAGCATAAAAGTAAATTTTGTAAACTATTCAAATGATGGAATAGGTTTTTTTTTAATCCTAACTATTTTGCATTTCGAAGACCTTTTGTGTACTAGCCTCAAACAAACGAGACACAGAAATCGCTTCAACTCGCATGACTGCCCCGGTGGCTCAGTTGGTAGTGAACCTACGTTCTGTGTTTGGGGGCGTGGGTTCGATTCCCATCTAGGACAAACATTTATGTGATGAATATTTGTGATTGTTCTATGTCTGGGTGTTAATATCTATATAAGTATGTATTTAAAAAATATCTATGTACGTATATCAGTCTCTGGCAGCATATTACAAGCTTTGCTTAGTTTGGGGTCAGATGACCGTGTGTGCAATAATGTCCCAGATATTTTATTATTTTTATTTATTACTTAAGTAAGGTTAAGGTAAGTAATTACATACAGTAGACGAAATAGAAAAAATACACGCCAGCAAGCTAGAAAAAGTATTAGAGTAAAGGTGTAATGCTACTTACTTCGTGACATACAAAGCTTCGTCGTCCTGTTTCTTCTTTTCGATCTCACGCTGCTGCTCCTCCCAATACCTGACCATTTGGTTTAAAGTCGACAACATCGAGTCAACGGCACGTTTTTCAACGGCGTCTTTGGCAGTGCACTGCATTTTAAGCTTTATTAGTTGAGTCTTTAAAACTCTGAAAAATTGACAAAGAATAATTACAATTCGCTTTTTCAGATATCGTTATCTGGAGAATTCAAATTGTATACTAAATATGGATAGAATGAAATAACATATATTTCATAAACTAAAGTTATGAGGAGTTCCCAAAATTGAACAGCAAACGTCAAGATTATAAGAAAAGTGTCATTGAAGTTTAAGGCGAGGTCTAAGCGCAAAAACTACAAAAAGTAGTATTTTGAGCGCCTAGTTTGAAGAGACGAGATTAAATAATCAGGTGCGAAAAATACTGCACGTATAAAATAATAATAAAAATACGTTTAACCGAATAGAATTTCGAAAATCTGTCTTAGTTACAAAATAAAAAATCGCAAAATGACCCCCTGAAAAACCCTTCTGAAATCAAATGCTCTGAATTTTCAGCGGTGACTACAAATTAAATACCCAGGCTAGTGGTTTATATGGCGAACCGGGTTGTTTTTTTATTTGATTTGTATATTTCTGATAATCGGCAAAAAAGCCATGAAAAACTACAGTTTCCCGTTTTTTCGTCAAGCTATTATATGCGATTTTAAACTTTAAACCTTAGAACTTTGAGCGGGACGATACTCATTTCAAATCACGATCAGGCCTCGCCTTAAGGCCGTCGCCCAATAACTTCATTAATATCAAAGCAACTAAAAGTAAAGCATTAAAATGAGAGTCCTATTTCATGATCCAAAAAAATCCGATCGGCAGTTTTCGTTACTGTCGAAAACCGGTCGGGTTTTCGACAGTAGCCGAACGTGTAAATAATTGATGGTAGGATGGATAAAGGATGACACATTGGACTTTATTTTCAAGCGCAAATAGCAGAGTATTGCTTACTATGCTATGAAACAGTTCGTACTCACGTAATGATATCCAACTCGGCGGTAACTTTGTCATCGCATGAGGCATTCAGATACAACTTCAATAGACCATCGGTACTGTAACTCGAACTATCAATCTTCTCGAACTCATCGACATTCGAACTCGGATATGTCATCAGATACTTGACGATGTGAGTCAAATGCGGAGGACTCTCTCCTTTGGTCAATATCTCCTCTTTGATCAAATCGTTCACAAGTGTTAACGAATGGATCATTTGAGACAAAGAGCTTAGCAGAGGTTTCGCTAAGTCTGGGAACGCCTCGGAATATGTGTTCTCTACTTTTTTGTAGAAAGCGTTGATTGAGTGCAATCTAGTGGATGTTTCTTTGACGACAGTTTCAGCCTCTCCTAGCAATGGTGTATAGGGTTTGTTTTGTCGGGCTGTGTCGTACATTTTTTTCAAAAGACTCATTATGTTATCGCTTATGTAAAATCCCGTCGAAGAATGTGATAGGACGGATTTTGTGAAGTGTTTGCAATCCTAGAATTAAAAAAAAATATGTTAATACAACAATAATAAAACCAATAATTTGTTTATTTGGATACAATTAATAATAATGTACAATTAATGGGATTTGTGTAGTTTGTGTGTACGTATGTAAGTAGGTACGTATGTAAGTGTGCTCGTACCCGTTCAACTTAGTAACGGCTGAACTGATATAAATGAAATTTGTTATGGAGGTAGCTTACACACCGGATTAACACATAGGCTACTTTTTATCCCGTAAACATTTTCGGTTTCTGCAGAATAGCGGGTGAAACCTACCTAGCGCAGCTAGTTATAGATAAATTGATTAGCGTGTTTAATTTTTTTGCTTGTATATTATATTACCTTGACAAAACTATTGTAGGAAGTCTCTTCGGGTCTATACGTATTCCCCAGCGCGTATTTACGTATCTTATCAGCTGTTTGTTCCTTCAAACTCATTATTACACCGCAGTACGGGTGCACTTTCTTCAACGCTTCTTTAGAATCTTCAGTGTTATAGTATTCTTTTGAAATTTGCGAAGGTTTCTCTATAGTCCGCTTATCGGGTACGGTACCAGTGACCAAGCCGTGGAAGTAATACGTGCTAAGCAATGCCTCGAACATCTGTACGTCTTCTTCAATGTACTGAACCTTGAGTCTGTATCTCTCGACGTGATCGACCGAGTTGATTTGAGACATCGCCACTACGACGAGCGTACCCGTCATCATGGACAGTTCTGCTGTCAATAATTTTACTAGTCGACGACAATGCTCAGTTTTTTCCAATAGTAATTCTTTTATTGAGTTGTAAATTGACATCGCAGTTTCGAACGTGGAGACGAAAGCGGTGTGTCCTTTGAAGTAATCGTCTAGATATGAATAGGTCTTTTTAATCTGATCTTCATTTCTTTCGCCGTCTTCTTGATTTGGATTTTGTGCGGTCATGATTGAACGTAAGTAAGAACTTAGTTGCTCGAATTTCTTTAATTCAAACTTCGCATCAGATACTCTGAAACGAAAAAAAAACATTAAAATACAATACGCGTGTTAATATGCAACGTTGTAGCGACTTAACTGATTTGGCTAAGATTGATGCGGAAATACTTTGTGGCCAAAACAATACAACAATATTTTTTTTAAGAGCCGTATCGCCTGTTTCATTTATCTCGTTCACACTTTTTCAACATTTTTTAATATAAAAGATACAGAGAAAAAAATAAATAAAAAAAAACCCAATATAATATTGAAAGAATAAAAAAATCAACAAAAAAAAAATGATCTGTAATTTTTATATTTAAAAATAAAAAGAGATAGCGAGAACAAAATGCAGGTATGTATACACTTACAATTTTAACGAAGCGGACGAATCCAATGTTGTAATATTCTTCCAAAGAACATTCGAAACTGTGCCCAATTGTGTAGAGTAATTCGCCCGATTTTCCAATGACACTGTTTCATATGCCAAAAGCACACGAGAATCTGAACAGGAAATAAATTTATTAAGAAACTAGCTGTTACCCGCAACTTAGTTCGAACGTTCGAGTAAACGAACACAACAAATAACAAACAGAACAATTTTTAACAAATTGCCAAATAAACTAAAAGATTTAGAAAAACATATTTTTTTTAAACTAGCGGTGTCCCTCTGTTTCAGCCGCTATTCTACAGAAACCGAATATTTTTCCGGGATAAAGTAGCCTATGTGTTAATCCAGCGTATAAGCTACCTCCACATTATATTTCATTCAAATCCTTTCAGCGTGACCTAAGAGTGACCAAACCTTTCAGCCTAAGAGCATCCTCGAATACAAATATTACACTCGAGATAAATTTTTTAAGGCTAATATGGACGGCATACAAATGGACCACTCCGCACCAACGGTTGCCATATCCTAATAGCCTATGTATTACTAATTTTAAAACATGTTATAGACCTGCATGTCACATATCACACTAATATTATAAATGCGAAAGTTTGTGTGTGAGTAGGTAAGTATATAAGTGTGTTTTTACCGTTCAACTCTGAAACGGCTGAGCGGATTTTAATGAAACTTGGTATGGAGGTAGCTTATACCCTGGATTAGCACATAGGCTACTTTTTATCCCGGAAAAATATTCCGTTTCTGTAGAATAGCGGGTAAAACCGCGGGGCGCAGCTAGTGTTACAATAAATGAGAGTATTAAGTATTGATTGTTAAAAAAAAATACCTTGGGCATCCGAAGAAACTATTAACCTCTGCACATAGTACGGCATTAGAGGCAGATTACTCGACAATCGTTTACTGCTAACAGGTACATCAGAAGTGATATCATCCACAGTCATATTTTCTTCCAATTGCAAAAAAGGCAACGGATGGAAAGCGGGCGAGTTGACGACAGCTTTGTAGAATTCGTCCCAGAATTTTGCAGGAACCGAAGATATTCTGAAAAATTGTAAATAAAATCACGATTCCTCCTACTAACATAGTTTTCTAGAAATGTTGTTCAATAGAAGTTGCCGGCATAGGCCTCCTCTATATAGTCTTCCAATGTTCTTTTCCAATGGTTTCGTCATCCAATCAGGCCCAACCACAAAGGGCCCTGTAGTCTGACTTTTTTTTCGTTTGTTTCAAATTGTAACAATCAAACTATACTTTACCTTTGCATATCGTGTCCACTTTCCAGAATATTCTGCAGCAGCGCTAGAAGATTCAGAAGTGCCGGGGGGAAACCTTTACTCCTTTTACACAAAGCCACTAAACTCTTCAAAACTTCTGCAGCCTTCGTAATCTCGCTAGAGTTCTCTTCTGAAGTCAACTGTGAAATGATGACTATGAAATCCGTTCGCAGCATTGTCAATACTCTTTGAAGCACGTATGACGTTAATGGGAGAAGTTTCAGTTCTGAGAGAACCGCAGGAGATATCGTAGCGTTTCGGTCAATCAAAGCCATGTTCTCACTAATGATCGTCAGTTTATTTTCATCAGGAATATCCTGCGCTAAGCTTAAGTCAGTGACAGTAGCGATATCTACAGATAGTTTGTCTAACTGCTTTGAAACTGCCCCATCAACATTGAGTGTCAGATTTTTGTAAACATCAGACCGTTTTTCACACAGACCGTACTCGTCTCTGTTTTCGTACAATTTGGGCTGTCCAGACAGCTTCCTCAGTTTTTTGCTGAGCTTTAAAAGCTTTGAATCGATTTCTTCACTCCGTTTAGTCCATTCTTTCATGAACAACATCTCATTTATGAGAGATTCAAACTGGGTTTTCAAATTATGGTTTTCAGGTAACAGCTTGAACAGTTCTCCGATCAAATGTTTCCGTAGCCATTTGTTATGAATGTTCAATAATGGCACGATGTCTTCTCTTAGTTGCGGTCTCTTCCGCGATCCAGATGTTACGAAAATGGGTTCAGATGCTAATTTCAAAAACCGACTTCTCCAGTTCAGAAGCTGTAAAATTCTACAACTGATTTCATCGTCAATACCCACCATTGAACCACTTGCTTCAATGATAGCACTTGATACATGTTTGTCAATTATTTTTAAGTAATTCTGGCATTGCTTCAAAATCGGGTATTCGACAAAATCGTCTGTCAAGCTTCCAGATGCAACAGCGTCAGAATAATCCAGCACTGAGAAACCGTCTTTTGGTAGAATAGATTCAATCATCAGTTTCAACAAATCGTTGAAAAGCAACACAGCTCGAGTGTTCGCCGCTTTGGTAGATAAGTCATCTTGCTTGTAAGACTCGGGGTAAAATCTTTTGTAAGATTCCAATTCTGAATATTTTTGTAAATATTTGAACGCGTTTTCATTCAATTTACCAGCGAGTGTGTTAATCGAATTTTTGGTCTGATTTGTCAATCTGGAATTGACAATATTGTAACACAACTGGAGCAAGTGCTTTGGACAGTTTGTATACGCTTTGAAAATACATAAGAACGCGTGGAGAGAATTCGAAGAGTCATTTGAGTTTATAGACTCTTGGGCAGCGCTGAAAGCAATTTGTCTCGCAATTTCCAATTCTGAATTCGCACACAAGGCTTTTACTGTTAATGTGTGAGTAGAATCATTTGAATCGATGTTCTTTTTAGTGTCATTCATCCGATCAAGGACTTCTTTTTCTACTGTTTTCAACATTGCATTTTTCATTTCAGCCAGTGACATACTAGGGTTGGCAAAGTCGGCGCCACATCTTGGTTTAATGTAGACATCGGAAAAACTGTTAATTAAAGCTGTATCTTCAGAGATTCCTCGGACGAGCTGTTGCGACGTCAGATGGGCCGCTTGTAGTAGTTGGGATATCGATGGTCTTTCAAGTCCTACAAAATAAACCTTTAAATAATATAATTTGACAATGTTTTTTTTACCAACAAGCCTGCATAGGCTGTTTTGATAATAGTCTGCCGCTAGCGAACGATTTTAGTTATTTTTGAAATGCATCACTGATAGTATAAATGAGAAAGTTTGTGTGTAACTGTGTAAATATGTAAGTAGGTATGTATGTGTGTTTGTTTGTTTCCGTTCAACTCTGTAACGGCTGAACGGATTTGAATAAAATTTGGTAGGGAGGTAGCTTATACCCTGGATTAACACACAGGCTACTTTTTATCCCGAAAAATATTCAATTTCTATAGAATACCGGGTGAAACTGCGGGGCGCAGCTAGTAAATTATATGAAACTAGTTGCTACCAGAGACTTCGTTCGCGTGAACCTACAAAAAAAAAATAGCCTATGTCCGTCTCCTACCCTGAAGCTATATTTATGCAAAAATTCAACTCGATCCGTTCAACCATTTAGCCGTGATAACGCGAAAAAAGCACCCAGACAGAGAGACAGAAAGACAGAGAGACAAACACCCAGACAGAGAGACAAAGTCTAGCAGTCAAAAAAGAAAATCGCTAGCGGCGGGAACTGCGAGCAAGCGTTCTCATTGGTTACCTCAAAGTTGCGCGTACTCGCACTTGGCAATGAACCAATGAGAGTACATTTTTAAAGGTGTATTTAGATAAATAAATATCTGGGACATTTTTGCACACACGGTCATCTGACCCCAAACTAAGCAAAGCTTGTAATATGGCTGCCAGAGACTGATATACGTACATATATATTTTTTCAATTACATACTTATAAAGATATTAACACCCAGACATAGAACAAACACAAATGTTCATCACATGAATGTTTGTCCTAGATGGAGAATCGAACCCACGCCCCCAAACACAGAAGGTAGGTTCACTACCAACTGAGCTACCGGGGCAGTGAGATGGATGGATGAGTGTTGTGTTCCGATCATCCTGAGTAACGAATGTAGGTGTGATTTGTGTTGTAAATAAACTGAAACTAAAGACAGCAGTTTTTAGTAGAAATGGATAAGAAACATATATACTCGATTTACTACACGCGGTGTTGTAAGTTAATGAATAATGATCTCAGTTTATATAAAATAATGAAATTACCTTGTACGTATGATGTCATCCTCTCATGCAAACTAATACACAGCTCGTGGAATTTATTTGGCAATCCACACGACGACAGTAGTGCCGTCAAATCCATGTTAGATATAGTATCGGACAGTTGTGAGTTAAAGTCATCTGGCCTCAGAAGGAATATCTCAACTCCTCTATTCCTCATGGCTCTTGAAATCTCACCGTATTTCGGATCCATTGTGAAAAACACTCTAAAGTTCGGATGTGGTTCGATCTCACTCATATCACCCCGTTCTGGTATACTAAGTACACCATTCGGTTCAAGAAGACCGTTCAGTCTGTCTAAAACAGCTGCCGACGTTAGGTTCACGTTATCTAACAGCAGCCATGAACCTTCGATCATTGTCTTGACAAGTAGAGAGTCTACCCATTCGAATTTGCCTCCTGCATTCACAGATATGGCTTTAGAAACTCTCGACTCCAATTTCTTTAAGCTAGATAACACTTCTTGCAACTTCGCTGAAACGGGGCTGAATGTTTCATTGCATTTGATTAAGTTCTCGCAGTGTTTGCTCAGAAACTGCACCTTCTCGTGAAACCTTTTCAAGTTGCTTGAATCGTCGCAAGTTATCAGGTTCTTGTACTCGTACAAGTTGCTCAGCAGTTTGTTCGTATTCCATTCCTTGTGATTTTTCGACACCCACAAGTTTCTTACAGTCTCGATTGTTAGAGTTTCTATTCGGTCGTACAAATTCTCGAGGTTTCTGTTATAATCGACTTGTTCGAATCCGCCTAGCAGATCTGATACGTCCATAGCAGACGTGACAGGTACGACTTGGAGTTCGTTGCCAGTCAAGTCTGCTAGGACTTGAACTATACTACTTTTGCCAGTAGCGGTCGGACCGACTAGAATAGAGAGCCAGTTCATTTTGATACTCTGGGCTAGCGCTTTTAAAGTCGGAAGCTGATTTCGCAATACCAATAAGTTAGTATCGGCCGCTCGACGGTTTTTGAAAACTTTTTCCAGCTTTCTCTCCAAAGCCACGTCTCCGAAAGTGATTTCCTTTTCATTTATCAGGAACTGCGGAGTGCTAGCGCTCCTCGGATAGTCAGGGCAAAAGAACTCATCATATGTTCTAGACATTCTCTCTTTATCTTCGGCTGTCCTCATACGATTTACGTATAAAATGTCTACGAACTTTCCAGGCGATGGATTCTTTCCTACATTTTGATCCTGGATTATAGCCTCGCACCATCGCTGTATGTCTCTTAAATTCATTTCCCAAGGGGATCCTCGATGGGCCCAGGACTGAAGTTCTGTGATTTCATGTGCAACTTTACAGTTAAATTTCACTATTCTATGTAGTATGTCTTTAGCTATGCTTGGGTACTGGGACTCGACAATGTAAATCAGATCATCTTTTGTTAATACATCGATGTAAACTTGAGTGAATCTGTTCAAGAATGACAGAGGAAGGCCTCTGCGCGCGCCTCCCTGTTTCAAAGGATTTTGGCAGGCGAACAGTTTCGTTTGCTGCTTGACTTTGAAGGTTTTTCCTAATTCCGGTATGAAAACTTCTCCTCGGTGATCTAAGCATGCGTTTAGGCCTTCTAGCACGGGTTGAGGAGCCAGGTTCAATTCGTCTAAAAGTATCCAGTCGCCGTTTTGAAGAGCGCTTAAGAAGGCACCTTCTTTGAATGTGAAAGATCCATCTTCAGTAGGCAGGTCTGTACCGAAAAGGTCGGTGATATCCTAAAATAACATTACATATTTTATAAGCTTTCTTTAGTTTTAACAAAAACTTTGATGGATTGATCGGAATTAGAACATATTTTGGTTTTTGTAACTATATAAAAAACAAATTAAAAAAATTATGATTCCCATACGCATTGACTTGGTCAGCTATACCTCATCGTCCTTTTAAATGACTAGTCGTCATTTAAAAGTAATTTCGACCACAATGCTAGCATTTTTTTCTTCTTTTCTTTTTTTTACATTTTCAGAAAATGAAAATCCTATCCGATACCATATACCAGTAAAAACAAGTTTATGTTTATTTTGTTATAATTAGTTTGTTATATTTATTTTTTATTCTGTTTATTGGTCTATACCGATACGTAATAAAATGAAAAAAATACTTTACTAGAGAATCAAATCAAATCAAAATTTGATTTGATTTGAATGAAAAAATACTTTACTAGAGAATGTTTCAAAAATGGAACGTGGTTTAGAAAACTGTTTATGTAACCTTATAATTATTAAATTCCCTTTTCCCGGAACGTTTTAAGCATTTTTTTCGTCTCCGCTTTCTCCCCTACAAAAGCAGGGATGAAAAAAATGCTGACATGATTTATTTTCCCCGGTAGAGTGTAATATTATCTATACCAAATTTAAGCACTATAGTCCTTATATTAGTCTCTGAATAAAAAGACTGACAGACAGGCGGACGGACACGAACTATTGAGTTCCTTAGTTATACTACATAGCCGTAAAAATGTGAATACTTACAGTTTGGTCACTCAAGTTGATACGAACAACTTTATGCCCAGTAGACTTGGCTAAAGCAGTGACCAAGCTTGTCTTTCCAACGCCAGGGTTTCCTTCAAGAAGTATCGCTTTGTTTAGCTGCATACCACGAAGTAGCCTCAAAGTATTTGACCCAGTGGTTGGGGCAGTAAATGTGAACCTTTGCTCAGTTTCTTCAGATATGTCCATCTTTTGCCCAACTTCAATGTAAAAAGGTTTAATGCCAAATTTGACATCGTCACACTCAGCTGTGAAGGTGGTTTGTTTGTTGCTCAACATTTCTTTTAGATTCTCCGTGTATTCGTTACCAACTGTCTTGATTTGTTTTAGCAGGAAATTGATGGCTGTGGATCGGAGTATGACTAAAGTGTCAGGGTCTATGTGTCCAGTTAAGGCTGTTCCAAAACAGTCCAAGAAAGTCATACAAGCTCCATGTACGTAAGCTACAGGTGTGTCTAAAAGCCCTTTGGCAACTGTGGTGTTAATGAACTGCACCCATGACAACAAGTCACGTATGCTAAAAGGAAATTTGTTTGTAACTTCTGAGTTCTTCAGCCAATCAGTAAAGTCCAAAATGGAGTTGCCGATGCCAGAGCTCCCGTCTTCCTGGTTTCCTAAGGAAATGCCTTTGCTTACACTCTTTTCAAGAACCTTTAAAAGGTCTTCTCGGGAAGTTACGCTGTCGCACCATATCTCAGTGAATCTGTTTCTGAGGGCAGGTGAAAGTTCCTTCTTGCCAAAGTCGCCTCCAGGATTCATTGTGCCTACGAAGTGGAAGTTCTTTTTGGCTGTTATAACGACTATATCAGAGTTATCTTCCATTCCTCTTTCAGCTAAAACCAATTGTCTCTCCGGTTCCAATAGAGAATTAAGCCGTTCCAAGACGCTGTCATCTGCCAAAGAAATTTCATCAGCCAAGAACATGTTTCCAGTTTCCATAGCTTTAATCAAGGGTCCGTCTACCCATTCGAAAAGCCTCCCATCGTTTTTGTACTGGCGAACTGGTCTGAGACCGCCGAGGAAGTCTGAGCTTTCTGTATGCATGTGACAGTTGACAGACAGCAGCTGTCTCTGCTTTAAAGCTGCAAGTACTTGGCATATTGTCGTTTTACCGCAACCAGTCTCTCCCACCAGTAAAACAGGCTCATCAAAAGTGAACGCCTTGCCTATCAGCACAGCCAGTCGCCTCATATTGTATGTCCAAACGACATGTGAAAACTCGACCAACTGGTTGTTGAGAATGATTTCGAGGATGTGTTTAGTCACTGGAGATGTCGCTTGGTGAAGAGTAAACAAGTTTTCCGCCCTGACTTTCCTTTTAATGTGTTTCTCGATAACTTCTTCTATAATGGTTCTCTCATCTGGTTGGCGTACTTTCCCCGCTAAAATGAGATATCCTTCATCAGCAATGTGCTGATCCCAGTCGTAAAATTTATCATCTGTTAGAACTTCCTTAGACGCATGCTTGTATCTTTGCCCCCATCTGAATAAGTCTCTCAGAGTTATAAACCCGTCTTTGCCTTGAACGGCTGCCGAGCCACGTCTTCTTATTTGCAAATCTGCCATTACATTTATCATCTTCTTGCTGTACGTAGGTGGAACGTGGCACCTTTGATGCAGAATAGTTTCCAACTCGTTCTTTGGTATCTCATCAAAATGTAACTCGACAAATCTGTTTCTGAAAGCTCTTGACAGCATTTTGCGACCACCGTACAAACCTGGTGGGTTTTGTGTGGCGAAGAGCATGAAATTAGGGTCTGCCTTTACGACTTGCTGTGTCTCCGGAATGAAAAGCTCTCTATTATCATCCAGTACTCTGTTCAAAGCTTCTAAAACATCGCTTGGAGCCAAGTTCAGTTCATCGAGAATGATCCAGTAGCCTTTCCTCATTGCTTCTACTAGGACGCCTTCTTTGAAGACCAATTTGCCGTTTGCGTCTGTGGCATAAGAACCGATGTACTCCTGAAGGTCAGTGTGTTCGTGATTGTTTATTCTCACACAGTAATTCCCTGATGCTTTTGCAATGTAAGTAATGAGGGAAGTTTTGCCAACAGAAGTGTCGCCTTGCAACAGAACTGGCAAACGTCCTAGCGATATAATTCTAGCTATATCTCTGAGGTTTTTCCTGACTGTTGGTGTGAGAATGTATCCCTCTGGGATATTGATCTCTAGTTTTCCTTGAGGTATCCAGTGGCCTTCGAAGAGAAGGTAGTTCTGTCCGAGCACTTGGGGTTCTGGGATCAGTTGGTTCAGTACGGATTTTAGATGCTTCTTACCAATAACGGCCCTAGAAACAAATATTATTTTAATCAACTTCATAATTCAATACGTTAAGTATCAGAACTATCATCATCGTTCCAATGCTGGACACAGGCTTCTCCATATAATATTTTATTTTCCATACGTTGCCATTAGAAAGATATCAATTGTATCACTCATCATTACTTACTTTGCAATCATAGCTTCCACAACTGGATGTGAAGAGCTATCCAGCTGTGTCAAAAAAGACAAACAGAATGCTTCATATAGCGACCTGGCTACTGTTCCGCATTTCGCTTTAGCTGCAGCAGTCAAAGCTCTGCACAGAGTCCTTAAGGAATAATGAGGCGCGTTACCTGAAGAGAACAACACAAAATCATCAGATGTTACCACAAATTAGCAAGACATCCTAATTCGACTTTACATCCTACTCAAATAAGGTCCTTACCTGCACCGTCCACAAGACTCAGTTTTGCTTCCTTCCGAATACTCGAATAAAAGGAAAATATCGCTTCCAAAGTAGATCCGTCGAGGTTCATGTGGTACAAATAATCACCAATCAACAGCATCAAGTCGTTTCTTTCGGTCAATTCGTCGATAAAGAACTCTGTGAAGCGATTTCTCAATCCAACAGGAAGATCTTTCTTCCCAACATCAGTAGCTGGATTCATACAAGCAAACAGAGTGAAATCCGGATGCCTTTTGATAGGAACTTTATCACCTTTTTCTAACAAATCTATGCTTTCGCTTTTGTCTTCCAATAAACCCGCTAGGCATTCCAATATTTCAGCTGAAGCCAAATTGATTTCGTCTAGCAGAACCCAATGACCTTCCTGCATTGCTTTGACTAGAGACCCTTCAATGAATGCGAATGTCAACCTCGACGCAGCTTTGACTTGCTGGTCCAGTTTGGCTAGCTTATGGCCGAAAGCTAGCCATTGACGTAGCTTTTTCTCTTTCTTTTCCGAGGTCAATCTGCTTAATGCAGCTTTATGGCTCTGCTTCATGAGTGTTAACAGCGCTGTCCAGTTTTCAGTTTCATAACAAGTATCTATGTGACCCAAGAACTTTGCGTTCTTTTCCACATTATAGAAACTTTTGAAGAGTTTTTCGAATTCGTGTCTGATTGGTCGAATCACGTATTTCAAATCCACAGGCTTGTAGCCGCCTAATAAATCTGCAGAGTCAGATTGCTGGTTCATATTTATGACTACTAATTTATGTCCAGTTTGTCTCGCTAAGTACTGGACGGAAGAAGTCTTTCCTGTACCTGTCTCTCCAACCAGTAGTACTGGCTCGTTTGAAGTGACACAACATGCTATCCTTTCAAGCAAACAAGCGGACTGTCGTGTGAAAGAAAACACCACTTGCTTATTATCGAAGTCTATAGACTCCAAACTCTTTTCTACACGAGGGACTTTCGCTCTGCCAACTTCTAATGCCGTCGAATTTAGAGACACGTTTGGCTTGTAATGTTTGCAATAAAATTCAGATTTTGTTTCGACTATACCCAAGCAAGTACCTACTTTCTTCGCCAATTCTAATCTGTGTTCTGGTGATGAGACTGAGCATGTGAATATATCTAGCGCGTCTTGAAGGACTTTTAACGCAGAATCAGGACTAGATACGTTAAATCCTACGACGGATCTCGAGCACCATTTCATGAGATCTCTTGTCGATATCAGTCTTGAACCTCGGATTATGTTTATGCTCGTGTCAGTGCTTATTTCGGTAGATTGCAAAGATGTGTCATGGCTTCCTACTGAAAACATCATAAATACTTCAAGCATTCTAGTGCAGATTGTAGTCAGGCTCGGGTATAGGGTTTGTATGATTTCCGTGAGCTCAGATCGCGAGAGAGGCTCGACATTTATTTGTGTCAGATGTTTTTGGAGCAATGTGCTCGAGTTGGACATTTTCTTTTGGAAGCCGTAGTTTGTCGTGAGAGTTCTGAAATAGTACAATTTATGTGTATTTCAAAAATCGCGTAATCATCAATTTTCACAGAGTTCATAAGAAAACGAACACACTTTTGCACTTAAAGGTGTAGTTTTGGTGATTTTAATCAGGTTGAGTTTATAAAACCCTCTATCAAAGAGTATCAAAATTCAGAAGCACAAACCTTTGCGTTACAAAAAGTTGGAAGCCTGGCGTGACTGGAAGTGAGTCCCTATAACCCGGCACGCACAGCGTATTTCTTTCTAGAAGCGAACTGAGCGTCGATGCCACATCTAGCGCAGCGCTGTCTATATCTTCGAGAAGTAGCCAATGACCGTTTTGTACCGCCTGAAATAATTTAGGTACGGAATTAAATCTTACAGCTCTAAGATTAGGTCCAATATTTAAACTAGTAGTTCGCGGCGAACTGAGACCTATATCCTATATCCTCCTATATCTTCACAACCCCTGGACCGATTCAGCTAATATTTGAACTTAAAAATTGTATTGAAATGAACTACTTGCCTACAAAATTTCACGAAGATCGGATCAATGGTCCGCAAGTCATCATCGGACAAATATACACACAAACTTACGAACATACATACAAAAGCCGATTTGTCCCAGTAAACTCTGAAACCTTCGCTTCGCTCGGTCAAAAAAACATCAATCAATCATTATCCTTTTCGCTGGATCAAGTAAAGAGAATGCATCTCATCAATAGTATCTGCTATTCATATGTGCTCGAAATTGTCCCAGTCACTGTCTCTCATGGAGAAGATAATTAGTGCTCGCATAAGAATAGTACATCGCATCTTTTGTAGCGGTAGGGCTCTCTTGCAGAGTCCGCCTAGGGAAGTACCACACCTTTGCCAGTCATCCAACCGCCAGGCAGTAGTGTGCAAGCATTACTGTGTTCCGGATTGAAGGGCAATGTTTCCAGCATAATTACTGGCATACGTAAATTTAACATCTAACATCTCAGGGTGACGAGCGCAGTGCATTGCCGCGCATAATTTTGAACTGTTGAAAATCGAAATTCTGGATGGTACTGAACTGTTATGGGCAAGCGTGACGCTTGACATCAGGTGAGCGACTAGCTCGTCTCGTCAACAAGTAAAATAAAAAAAATAAAAAATTGGGTTGGTGAAGCCAAAAGAGTAAGTGCCAGTTCAAAGTGGGAGAGATAGATTTCCGATACATTCACACAACATTTTTTTTTAAAGTCCTTATTTTATTGTACTGTCCAATGTAAAGAGAAATTACCTCGGTAAGGACCCCAGCCCGCCACACAAACTCTCCTGGAACGTCCGTACACTGATGGCCGCCCAGCAACATTCTGGAGTCGGTCTGGTCGCCGAGTTGAATCTTCTTAAATGCTACACCCTTTCGGCCCGTGATGGCAGCTAGGTGTTCTACTAGAGACGTCTTACCAGATCCTACAGGACCCATTAGTGAGAGGGCTTGGCCTGAAGAACATTGAAAATAATAGAGTGGTATACTTGAAATAGTACTCACGGGATATTTACTACGAGGATTTTCTGAATCTTTTTTATATTTTTAATTCTGGTTTTAAATAGTTTTTTGCACATGCGAATATGACACTCTAAAGTTAGCCCCAATTTGATTCTACTAGCTTTTACCCGCGGCTTCGTTCGCGTGGACCAATAAAAAAAAGTAGCCACTTACCTTAAGTACTTACACTTACCTAGTCTACCTTAAGCTAGCTTAGTTTTTTTGGCATGCACTCGCATTCCTCAGTCTGCCCCAGTTGAACATTGAACTGCGCCGAGCATAGAGCGACACTGGCCTCCGGCCAACTCTGGGCCATTTGGGCCGGTACTGAGTTGCTTAATGGCCCGAAATATCAATGGCCAGAGAATGTGACTATGATTAGTGAATATTCTAACAAATATGATAAATTCGAAAGTAACTCTCTGCCTATCTGTCTCGGTGTTTGTCGCGTTATCACGGTTAACCGGCTGAACGGATCGAGCTGAATATTTGCATAGATATAGCTTAAGGGTAGGAGACGGACATAGGCGACTTTTTTTTTGTGGGTCCACGCGAAAGAAGTCGCGGGTAACAGCTAGTAATGAATATGCCATTGTTTTTAATAGATTAAGATCCCAGAGTTTACAGTAAACCTTGATTTGTTAACTTTCCCGACTAATCAAAATTTCGAAAAAAAGGAAAATCTAAATTTCGAAATTTTACAAAGGCAATTTTTTTTATCGCCAAAATGCTGAATGCTGAAAATAGTCATTATTCACCAATTCAGTTCAATTCAATTCATTTATTCGGACCCTGGGTTAGCACAACACTTGATAACATCAAATACACAGTTTTCATTTGAAATTCATTAAATACAAATACATTATTATAGCGGCTTCATAATGGTCTTGCCTTGCCAGGCGTAGGTAGTAGATAATCGAGTTGAAAGATTATATGCCTAAATTACCTGATGCAACAGCCAACGCTAAGCTTCTCAAATTATTTACAGTACTTTTCACTGGTACCAAATTTCCTTCTTGCACATTACTTTTGTCATACAATGGTAACAGTATACCATCAATATTGACTACACCGTCCTTGTTTAAGTCTCCTTTGATTATCTCAGTCTGTGTGAGAACCGTGTCTTTCTGTGCCGTTATACTTTTTAACATGTCTTGGTCAGTAATGTTGAGGTTTTTGGACAGGATTTTTGATTGTGCTTCAGTCATGTTTGTAAGGATCGCCATGCATTCTTTTACCATCCTGTAAATAAGAAATAGCAGATAGCTTTATCACTAAACAATATTTTACTTCGAATCACAGTACAAGCTTATTGCCTTTGCAAAGATTAAAAAACTAGTTGATCAAATGTGCAAAAAAAATCTCTATAAAATACAACACAACGCCAGGCGCAAGAGGTAAGAATTACGATTACGCTTACGATTGGGTAGTTCAAAATTAATTCTTGCATTAGCCGGCCATTTACGCAGTGGCTTCAAAAAGCATACTCTCGCAAAATAAGTTTAGTAGAGAGAGGGAATAGCAATCTTGTGTTAATCCGGTTACCTTTTTTAAATGGTATTACTATTATACAAAGTGTTACTGAAAGGTATGTATACTCATCATTACCACAACTTTTACCACGGGATCAAAAAAAAACGCGAAAAAAATAAAAGAAAAAAAAACATACCATCTTATTTCCGAATTTTCATTATTACTAAAATTGTTCACAAACGTAGTCCAATCCCATTTCGTGGCCAGTTCATTGGGTAGTTTAGTAAGTAGCTTGTAACAGCTCTCAACCATCTGCCGGTCAGTAATTTTATGCCTGTAGTCGAGAAGGCGGCGTTTTTTGGGTGCCACATTGTACGAGTCTTCATGGTGAATAAATACTTCGAATGGTGGCACTTTGTTGATATCGAAATACTTGAGACCATATCTGGAATAATAAAACATTACAATCTGGTGTGTCTGTACACCATCTCCGGAACTACTAAACGGTTTTTCAAGTAGTATGCACAGGAACACAGAGATTAATTTGATGCAGAATATATGCTTTGTTTCATTAAAATAGGATTTGGAAAAAAGTTATTGTAATTGAAAGATTTTTGGAATTTACTTTTAGGCTATAGTATACTATACTATGTTATAAGTGAGGTACATATAGAAAAAACAAAACTTTTTTGTACAATAAAAAACGTAATAAAAATAGAAAGGGGGTTAACAAAAGATGGGTAATGGAACATAAACAAGTATATAAATTCCACATGAACAAAGTCACAGAGAACAGCTAGTTAGCAATAAACTAAGAATAATAATAAAAAAAATACAATCCAGATGAGAACCAGTCATGTCTGGGTGACACAGCTTAACTGGTCCTCATCTTCATCAACACTACCATCTACACCACTGGAGCATCTATGCCATTAGCCCAGAGCCTCGCTCCAGTATTTCAAGGAGCTGGGTTGGCTTGAGTAGATGCTGGCTGTTGAATGCACAATACACGCCATGCCCATGCGCGGGTTGTCATTGCAGGACCTCTATTCTCAAAAGCTGAGATTTAATCTCATCTTGATAAATATGTCGAACTTCGAGATTTCTTATTCTTAATGCTATCTTTCGAGATATTCATGATGGCTAGCGTTCGAAATACATCGAGTGGTCGGAGGCAATCGAAACGAGCGACGATCGAGACTGGAATCTCGAAATCGACATCAATGTGTAATATCTCCAAATATGGGCCCAGGACTTACCAGCCCGATCTCGAATGACAATCAATATGTTATCACTTACTGTAAGACATCTGGATGATCGCTCAACTCTGCAAGAATGATGGAATAGTCCAAATGACATTTTTTTTCTTCATCACTGCATGCATCATAATTCAGATTACTGAATACTGGTTTCAAAGGAACCTTAGCAGACACGAGTGCCAGTAGGATGTTTGACATGTAGCATTTAAAGAGTTTTGCATCGTTTATGTTGAGAATAAAATCTGATAGGCTCTTGACAATATCTTGTACTGGTTTTCGTGATTTCTGAAAGATAAGGTCTTGCTAATTATTTGATTGCTTATTTTAGATAAGATGATTAAAGTGCTGACACACATTGCTGTCGCACGTTCGTGTTCTTCGTTAGTGACTCGGTAATTCTAATAAGTTACATTGTGAAATCAAAATACATCCCAAATTATTGAAAACCTGTTGTATTTCAAAAATGCTTTATGTAACATACTCCATACAATCAAAAATGCTCCATGGACCCGAACAGGGGGTACATTTCTAGTGTTCGGATTACGGAGGCTTTTCGAGCCGAGTATTAACTTTTCATTTGATCAATCAATTTCTATTAAACTAATCTTGAGAGTGTGTTAGTGTTATAAGCCAAGTCATTTGAACTAGATTTTTAATGTAAGCATTTATGTCTTTGCAATAATTTAATATACTCATAATTTGATAATGATTCTGTTGTATACATTTCCTAAACCAAATACAACAACTCTTGAGTTGTTGTATTGATGATGATGATTGTTATTTGATTAGCGCAGAATCAACACCATTTTATACCTAGATGATACTGAAAAGAACATTTTCATTCAAAAACCAGAAACACAGTCCTTTTCTTGTAGCTTTGTTTGCAATATTTTGTAATGCATTGTTTGTATTGTTTTGTAACTACATACATTTAAACTAACGAGTATGAAAGAACAATCACTCTTGCCTTGTCTTACACCTGTAGGTATTTACTTCTGCTAAAACAAAATTAAGTTAGTTAAAAAAAAAAGTTTGAATTTGAGGCCTTCATCTCTTGACGAAATATGTGCAAAATAAATTGCTGGTATGATGTCACCTTATTTGCACTTCGATAGCTTAAACTTCTTTTGTCTTTGTGTCTACACACCTGTAATAATTATTTTGCTTGCCTGTAGACTTGTTGCACAATGTTTTAGTTAATTTATGGATAATTGGGTTATCATTTTATAACTATAGCAAAGTAAAAACACACAAGACAGTAAGTGTTGTAGTGTAAAAAATACAACACATTTTTAGACCAAGCGTCGTAAAAGTACAAGTAAGATGGTAGACAAACTACCTTTTGTAAATACTATTAATATGTACTAGAATGTGTTATGTTAAGTATATAGAATTCATAGCACCTAGTATGGCGATATAGTAAAGTAACCTAATCATTTACTTTACATATAATTAAAAATTTAGATTTATAATATTATTTACATGTGTTGGTTACTAACCGATAGTTCTCGACATGTTTTCTGAAGATCCGAAGTCCGTGTTTCGTCGCTTATACGATCAAGGGCTGCGTAAATATCCCGAACAGACATTTTTCGATCCCATAGGTAGAACAGACAATGCTTTCAGTTAATTTATTTCCTAAATAACAACGCCTGAAAACCGACCCGGCCTCGTGCGTGTTGTGTTGTGTGATGTGTGAGAGTGTGTGTAAAAGAAACACGTGTGAATGACAATGACAATACCAAAAACATGACACCGACAATAACATACAGCAAAATTACGAAGTGCGGCTTTTTCCGCATTTGGAGACAATAATGTACGACCCGATAATGTACAGCCTGATAATGTACCGCCTGATAATTGGTGTACCCTTGGACAAAACATCATACTGGACAAAGCCATGAGACGTTGCCGCTCCGACGTTCACATTGTCATGTTTCTCTTTTTATTACACGGATCGTCGCATAGAGTAAGCGAGAGAGCTATTGTAAGATTGGCAACCTCGCACTCGTGTCCATTTTCCTAGTACCGACTAGTAGGTCATAACATTGCAACCCGTCTTACTAAAAAGTGAAATTAGATAAAAATAACGCTGTGAAGACTTAATGCTATCATACATACTGATATTATGGCGTGTTGTGCTGTGTTTTGTCCATCGAGTACAATGAAAGGATGTGTAAAAGACCCAGAATTATCATTTCACACGTAAATTTTTGTAGCGTTTCTTACCTAAAATAACGAGTATCAAAGCTAAATATTCGTTTCACTTAAAGAATATACATATTTGAAGTCATACAACTATCACGCAGTGTTATTTAGTAATGAACTTAAGCTTTAATTTAAGATAAATAAATGTATTGGTTTACGTGTTCCTGCTAGTGAAGTACCACTGCATGTATCAAACATTGTCGATATTTGGTCGATATTTATCTAATAATACTCTTGTAATATCCTACATATACTAAATTAAGTGAAACATGAACCGTTTATTCCTATCCGCATTTAATCGCCTTGATATTTCTATAATCGATAATTCTATCGATAATTAATTTTAATCTTTTTGAAACTTTCGCGGCTTGAAATGTATGATATTTCGTACCAATATTGTGTCATGGTTAACCAATTAATTAAAATAAAACATTTTGTTATAGGTTTCCAAAATGTCCGGGAATCAGAAATCAGTGGATAAGGGCTGTGAGGCGTGAAAACTGGGAGCCACCTAAATACTCTCGACTTTGTTGAAAACATTTTTTAAATCTAGTTTTATGACTGGGCTGTCAATTAAAAAACTAGGAAGAATAAAAGAAACTAGGAGACGGTGTAGATACTTATTAACTTTCATAGCTACTATATATATTCGTACTATTTACATGGCAATTACGAGTTTCGATGTTCAATGAAATACATATTTTTGCAAACATTGTGTTGTTAATTTACAAATTCTTAGTTTCGTATACTTGTGTACATTTATATCGATAGATTCTGCACTAGTACTGCACTTCCCTACTCACTAAACGCGCGAACAGAAAGTGGACACGCTGCCAAAGCAATGACTCTATCCAGTATGATGCTAAATCCATGGGTGTACCAGTATATGGAATATCAAGCGGTGCATAGGGTGTCTATACATGGCCTGACCTGACATCGTGTGAAAGGGACAGCTAGATTTGAATTTCACAGGAGCAAAAGAAACAAACTATTAAGGTTATAGCTTCTCTCTTACGCTCCCCCAGAAACTTATATATAGCCATTTCTTTCAAACGATGTCAGGTCAGGCCATGTAGCGAGGCCTTTATTGGGTCGTGAAATATCGGCCGTACATTATAGACACGGGCCGATAATGCACAGCCGATAATGTACACGGTTTTTTTTTATAAAAGCCCGGAAACCTTAGACGAAGCATCATACTGGACAGACCCATGAGACGTTGCCGCTCCGACGTTCACATTGTCATGTTTCTCTTTTTATTTCACGGGTCGTCGCATAGAGTAAGCGAGAGAGCTATTGTAAGATTGGCAACCTCGCACTTTGTGTCCATTTTGACCGACTAGTCGGTCACAACATTGCGACCCGTCTTACTAAAAAAGCAAATTGGATCAAAATATCGCTGTGAATACTTAATATTGTTATACATAGTGGCATTATGGCGTGTTGTGCTGTGTATTGTGCATCGAGAACAACGAAAGGGGGAGTAAAAGATCCAGAATTATCATTTCACACGTAAGTCTTTTGTAGCGTTTTTTACCTAAAATAACCAGAATCAAAGCTAAATATTCGTTTCACTTAAAGAATATACATGTTTGAAGTCATACAACTATCACGCAGTGTTATTTAGTAATGAATTTAAGCATTAATTTAAGATAAATAAATGCATTGTTTTACGTGTTCCTGCTAGTGAAGTACCACTGCACGTTTCAAACTTTGTCGATATTTGGTCGATATTTATCTAATAATATTCTTGTAATATCCTACATATACTACATTAAGTGAAACATGAACCGTTAATTCCTTTCCGCGTTTAATCGGCTTGATACGTATTCTATCGATAATTAATTTTAATCTTTTTGAAGCTTTCGCGGCTTGAAATGTATGATAATTTGTACCAATGTTGTGTCATGGTTAAACAATTAATTAAAATAAAACATTTTGTTATAGGTTTCCAAAATGTCCGGAAATCAGAAATCAGTGGATAAAGGCTGTGAGGCGCGAAAACTGGGAGCCACCTAAATACTCTCGACTTTGTTGAAAACGTTTTGAAAAATCTGGTTTTATGACTGGGCTGTCAATTAAAAAACTAGGAAGAATAAAAGAAACTAGGAGACTTCGTAGATACTTATTAACTTTCATAGTTACTATATATACTATATATATTCGTACTATTTACATGGCAATTACGAGTTTCGATGTTCAATAAAGTACATATTTTTGCAAACATTGTGTTCTTAATTTACAAATTCTTAGTTTTGTACACTGTGTACATTTTTATCGATAGATTCTGCACTAGTTTTCACTTCCCTACTCACTAAACGTCACAACAGAAAGTGGACACGCTGCCAAAGCAATCACTCTATCCAGTGTGATACAAGATCCTTGCCGGAAACCTTTTGTTTTGTCTTGTAACATGACAGTTGGTTAAAAGTATTTTTACTCTGTGTCCTATTTACACTATCGCGTGTTTACTGTACATTATCGATACCCTTTTTTCCTCCAAGAGTGCGGCCCAATCTCAGTTCATAGATCGATGGGCACAAGGACGCAATGAGTGCGGCTAACCAAAGTTACAAACCGACTTTGTAAAAAGTAGCATACTTGTAGAATTGTACCTGTAAAACCTGTATAACCAAACAACGAATTCGTAAAAATATCATTGCTAAATATTTGTAAATTGCAACGCTTGTAAGTACTGAGGGCTTATCCTCTAACTTTGAAAAGTTCGTGATTCTGTTTGCGAGAGCATGCCATCCCACTCGTACCAACTTGGTTGCACTATGTCCGGTCCTGCTCGCGCACTATCGCTTTCTGAGTTACGGGATAAGCCCGCTGGGCTCTGTTTAAACAAACTTACAATTTACAATTTGTAATAACAATTTACTTTTCTAAATATTTCTGTTCAACAAAATTACAAATTACAAGTTACAATACTGTAATGGAGGGAAATTTACAGAATTATACAATTTTATGTAATCCTGTCTAGCCAACATTTCCACTTGACATTCAAGTTGTGTAAAAAGCACCTGTAGTTTTGATGACAATTATAATTTTATTTTTAAAATAAGTATGTCATGGTACTTATGTTAAAATTGTGTGTTGTTCGAGAGTAATATACGAGGGTAGAATAGAATTTAAACTATTTTACTACTGATAATTTACTACCATTTAACGTTTGTCTCCGAAATGGAGAACCATTACAAAATTACTACTTTAAATTTATTATTTTTTGATATATTCACGCACATCGTACAATAACTACCGAATATTCCTCCTCATTGCTCTCACTACCAAAAGACGAGCTGAGCACCGTCCTCATCACTCTATCTATATATAATCATTTTTAATCTCCCATTTTTACTCAGGATTTTTCTTCTGTGAAAATCTTCAAGTGAAAATGTTGGTTGAACAAGATTACATAAAATAGTAGTTACAATTTTTCTACCATTACAATATTGTTACTTGTAATTTTAATATAATAATGAATGAATTAATAATTTTAATAGTTTGTTACATTTACTCCAATGAAATGTATATCTAGATATCCTCTTGACAAAAATCAGATTAGGCACGTGTGGAGACACCTTTATACTTTTCTGAGGTTCCTGATTCCAGCCAGTGTAAGTGAAAATGAGATATAACTTCTAACCACAATTCAAAATCTGTATGGAGACCATTAAAAATAGCTAAGAATCATAATCTTGTATAAAAATTCATGAAAAATTAGAACATACGGCAATTTTTATTAATTAGGTCCCAAAATACGGCAATTTTGGGGTCTAGATACGGCAGCCCCAAATCGACTTGGAACAACACTGATTCCAGCCCAGGGACCCTATTCGGAGATATGACATTTTATCTCGGTCCCTGTCTCTCTAATTTAGATTTTAATGGGAGTGAGAGTGACCGAGATAAAATGTCATTTCTCCGAATAGGGTCCCAGCCTGAGGGCTTATCCCGTAAGTCTGAAAGCGATAGTGATAGTGCACGTGCGAGACCGCGCATAGTGCGACTAAGTTGGTACGAGTGGGATGGCATGCTCTCGCAATCAGAATCACGAAAGTTTCAAAGTTAGAGGATAAGCCCGCTGCTTGTTTCTTTTGTTTTGTTTTGAAAAATTGTCGTGCCTGCTGAGTGGCGGGAAAAGTTACGGGAAAAGAAAACTGAAAGAAATAGATAAAATAAAAATATTCTTTGTAATAGATATTTCAGGATGCGAGACCGATAGTCCGACAGTCAAATAAAGTTTAGTGAAGTTATGGAAAAATCACAAATTTCCCATTGTGTCCCTGAAAGTGCGGACAACTTTTCCATGATCCACGTATCTGTATCCTTTTAGAAAATATTGGCAAATTATTAGGACAAGCACCAGGATTGAAATAAATCTAATGTTCGATGTATTTTCTCTAACTTATCTATTATCAGAAAATGGATAGTGCCTCTTACAAGTCTCTTCTAGCTAAAACGCAGGAAGCATTGAGAATCGAAGCCAAAGAAGAACTGCAGGTTACCTCGATTGCAAACCTCCTTCAGGACTGTAGTATATTTATCGATCTGGTTAGTTATTAATTAATATTATTTGACTAAGGAATCAATGGCTCTAATAAGGCTCGTCATCTTTGTTGATTATAGTATCGCTATACTCGTAGGTGCCAAATTAGGAATGCAAACTACACAAAAATTACCTTCTCTACTTACCTTACTAAGAAATCTTTGTTTCGACAAAAATGTATTAAAGTTTGAGGGAAGGAATTGCGGGGACTGAGATGAAGCATTCAATAGTTTTATGTAGTGTACTCTTGCAGATTTAACCTGGGGAGGTACTACACCTTTGCCAGCTATTCAACCGCCAAGCAGTAGTGTGCTAACATTACTGTGTTCCGGATTGTAGGGCAATGTGTCCAGCGAAATCTTCAACAATCATAACATAACAGCCTTTCAATCTGGAACACAGGCTGGTGGTTCAATAACTGGCAAAGATACTATACTTCGCCATATGGACTACAAAAGAGTCCTACCCCTAAAAATGCTTATTTAACTTTTAAACTTTCGCGATTTGGACACATAATTTAATGTTAAAATAAAGAAAGGAGTCCGTCAAGGAGACCCAATGTCCCCCAAGATATTTTCAGCGGTTCTAGAAAGTGTATTTAGAAGACTAGAATGGGGAAAATATGGCTTAAATATAAATGGAACCCTTTTGAATCATCTACGGTTTGCTGATGACCTTATACTACTGGCAAACGATGCAGAAACATTAGAAGTAATGCTACAAGAACTGGGTAGAGAAAGCGAGAAAGTTGGATTAAGCATGAATACGGATAAAACTAAACTAATGACAAATAGAACAAAGAGAATAATTTTAATAGGAAACAACCCGATTGAATATGTAGACGAATATAAATATCTAGGCCAGATAATATGTAATGAGAAACAGATGGATAAAGAAATTGAGGAAAGAATTGGTAACTCATGGCGCAGGTTCTGGTCACTGAAAGATATTTTGAAAGAAAAATCAATACCTCTCCGAAACAAAATAAAAGTATTTAACAGCTGCATCCTTCCAGTTTTATCATATGGCTGTCCCACATGGTCCCTGACAAAACAAAACTATGGGAAAATTCAAGTATGCCAGAACAACATGGAAAGAAACATACTGAACATTAAATTAATAGATAAAATTTCCCTAGAGGATATCAAAGAGAAGACAAAGACTAAAAACATAACTTATGTAATTAAACAGCAGAAGTGGTGTTGGGCTGGTCATATGTTACGAAACAAACAAGGAAAATGGAATAGAGACGTGTTAGAGTGGTACCCAAGAGAGGGGAAAAGAAACAAAGGAAGACAACGTATAAGATGGGAGGATGAAATAAAGAAAGTAGCTGGAACACAGTGGAAACAATTGACCCAAAAGAGAAAAGAGTGGAAGTCCCAGGAAGAGGCCTATGCCGGAAGGCAAGCTGGGGAAGTGGATTAAGAAATGGAGCCGATGTCAAATAACAATTATAAATTGATAATGAAATAACAATAATACGGAAATAATATTTAATACGAATAAATATAATTACTTGGACAAAAAGGAAAACTTGACATCATTGAATAATGAAAAATATATATATCAAAATGACCAGCACAGAAGGCTATAAATAAAATAAAATAAAATAAAATAAATTTAATGTTTGTTATGAAGACTTTAGCTCAGTGAGAGCCGGCTCGCTTTACATTAGTAGGATCTCTGGTTCGAACCCGGGTGGAAACCAATGACTTCTTTCAAACATACGTACGGATATACCACTGGGTTTTCGGTGAAGCAAAACATCATGAGGAAACCTGCATATTTCCGGTCATATGTGAGTCCGCCAAGCTGCACTGTACCAGCATGGTGGATATGGCCTAATCACCCTTCGTGGGTAGGCCAATATCCCAGCATTGGGATGTTTAAATGCTGATGCAGAGAGATATGAGGACTTAGCCACTCTAAAAACGATTTCCTTTATTTACCTCGATGTTTCGTATCGTTTTTATTGTGGTTAAGTCCTGACAAAAAACATTAAGTTAAATACTTATTTGATTATAATATTTAACAATTATTATTCTACTTTCCAGAACTTGTATGTAGTGACAGGGCTTCTATCAGAGGCAGAAGTATGTATCTCCAAAGTGAATGAGTACCTCAGCGATGCAGTGAATTTGCTGGAGTTGCTGTCCAATTTCATCAGAAGCCACATTGGGTCAGAGTTGATGACATGCTGTGAGATGAAAACATTCCCTACCTCAGTCGGCATGATTATTGTCAAAGTTTTTTCACATTGCAAAGACAGGTATGTATTACTCCAACTGTCTTATTCATAAATATTCCTATTTTTAACTGCGCGCCAGTCCAGGACCAGCTCACCCCATAACCGTGTAAATGAAAAACAGGGTTTTGCTATATGGTATAAGGTCCATTATACCGAACATTATACATGAACAGGCTTGATAACGGAGAAAAAACTTCATGACTATCTATTGTAGTCAATAATGTATTGGAGTGGTGTGACACATGCAGTGGACTTCCATATGGGGAAATGCCAGACATTGGTCAGTTATTCAATTACTAGCTAGTCCCCGTTTGTAAGCAATTTAAGGACAGTGATTAAATCTTTTAAATCTGAACTTAACTTTAAGTTTCACCTAAGTTTCACTAGAACCACCGGATGATGGGCAGCATGCTCTTAGTAAACGGGGAACATTTTGCGATCCCCAAGCCTGTGAAGCGTGGGGATTATGGCAACCACAACAAAGGAGCTGATAAGAATGAAATAAGTTTCACTTGGACACAAATAATTTTATATGACAATGTTAGTTTAATGTCTGTTACAAAAATATTAGCGTTTAAAAAAACAGTACAAAATACAAAAGTTTTTTAAAAATTTTAATGTATTATTTATTTAATGTATGTAACAGAATTGTCTAATTTTCAGTGAAAGTCTCTATGAAAGCAACTTGAGGAGTGTAGAGAAGCACCTGAAAGACTTGTTTAGACATTGCCACAACCTGCAGCTGACTTATTTAGAGGTATTGGAGGAACATTTTGTATTCGATCTGACTGATACGGGGCAGAAGAACGTATTGTTAGAAGGTATTGCCATTTACAAGAATTAAAAGAGAATATTTTTCGGGTCCATGTAGCAGTGCTCTGCCGTTTCACCTGCTACAACAGGACTTACACATCATTGTCATTAATATCAACAGCATCCTGAAGACGTCCACTGCGAAAGTTTTCGGGTCCATGTAGCAGTGCTCTGCGGTTTCACCTGCTATTCTACAGGACTTATACATCATCATCTTTAATATCAACAACATCCTGAAGGCGTCCACTGCTTAACAAAGGCCCCTTCGGCCACTACACTGAACGACAGTTTTCAATTTGCATACACCGGTTGCCTGCGACTTCGAAAATTTCGTCAGTCCACCTAGTGCTTATGTACGCTTGTAAACAGGCCTACGTTCGTCAGCAGTCTTCCGGCTGTTGATAAATAATAAATAAATATTGGTGGACGTTTTTCACACAGCGCCATCTAGCCCCAAACTAAGAAAGCTTGTACTATGGTAACCAGAAGACAGATAGAATATATAAATACTTATTTTTTTTTGTAAATAGACAAAGAACATCCATGTTCATCACACTAATGTTTGTCCTGGGTTGGAATCGAACCCACAACCTACAGCTCACAAGCTGGAAATCCGCCGCCTAAGAAACAAGGGTAGAGATGTTGAGGTTTTCCGATGATAAAGCGTTCACTAATTCTTTGTTATTATAAGCATAAAAGCTCTTTGTTATTTATTTAAGACCAACAATACAATAATAAAAATTAATGAACACAGATACTTTTTATAAAATACCCATATATTATATATATAATATATAATATTATGTTTTAAGTAATATAAACAATATCGTTTTTAAATCACTACCCATTAATTACTAAGCAAGGTTGACATACAAAGTGCTCCAATAAATAAAATAAAAAACATAACAACAAGCGGTGGTTAGGTTAGGTTAGTTATAAGTAACTGGATTTAACTGTATTTGTTTCAGCTTTAGTTATAAATCTGAAAGTCGGTGCAACGGTGCCGTCGCTAGACGTCAAGTCGATGGCCGTGCAATGGAAGATCATGACAACAATCTATGAAAAATACTCCGGTATATTGTCAGATACAATTATCTTCCAAGACTGCGTGGCGGTCCTGTGCCCTCTGATCAAAAGTCGTATCAACATTGATGAGGTAAGACGCAGGCCCTTCTTACACTACGTTACGCAAGTCTAAAGACTAGATTTTGGGTGACTATTGCAATACAAATGCAATAGTAAGCTTAGCTTAGATTGCTTAGCTTCGTAAGTGTTGAAAAATTAATGATATTTTTTTTCCTAGAGCAGGAAACCGAAGAGCTCGCACATTCAATATTATTTACTAGACTAGATATATATTATATAACATTTCTGAAGGCATAAAAATATTGGCATATTGCTAAATATTTTCTTATTTTTTAATGTTTAATGTCTGTATAATATTTAAGTTGAAATATATTTAATTTTAAATCATCATCATCAGCCGGACGATGTCCACCTCTGAACATAGGCCTCCCTTAGAGCGCCATTATTATAATATTATTATTTATTATATTTTATTATATATATATATATATTTATAAATACTTAGTTAAAGTTTACTGGCTGTGCCCCGCGGATTAAACCCGCGTGGAAAAATTCCGTACTCATACTTTTACCGATAATCAATGTAATTTTCGGCTAAAAATATTTTATAAAATGCTCCGATCCTTCTTATATATCCATACAAAGAAACAGGTCGACCAGTCGAAATCATTAAACGGACAAACTACCTTTGTAGTAGGGAAATAAGGATAGTTATTGTGATTTCCTTGTAAACAAACAAGTCTCCCAAGACCACCGTCCTCTAATCGTTTTTGCAGTAGACATTCATAAAATAGCTGCAAATAGTTCCGAAACAATAGACCAGGTGGCGCCACTCGTTGTAACAAATATTGTTTTATGCTTTCAGGCAAACCAAGACGAAAAAGTTATTGAGAGGTCGCTGAAAGTGGCCAATTTCTTGCTCAAGATATTACTGAAAGTTTGTGACATATTCCGGCACGCAACTACAAAGGAATACAAAGATGTTGTCCTTTTACTGTTCTATATTCATGAGTAAGTACTTATTCAGATAGAGCACTTTAAATATGGCGTCGTCGAGCACCTTTCCGGGTTGGCATCGCATCGACACCATTAGTTTTGTAGGGTTTGTTTGTAGTTTAAAACAGTAGACCAAAGATGAATGAAATATAATTTTAACAAAAAAATAAAATACTTCATCTGAACCATGTATTTAAATTTGCTTCGTCGTATTCGCTTAACTATCATAATCGCGATGTTCGTGGCGCCACCCGTGAAATACTTATTCATTGAGGAGTTCCGGTAGCCGTCTGTGGTCTTCTTCATCAGTTCTGACAAAATGATACTTTCTGAATGTAAATGCTTGACTTGTTGATGAAAGTCCCAAAATCGCTATATGTATGCCTTTTATTTTTGAGGAGCTCTCTCATTTCCTCATGGATCCCGTTAATCCTTTCAAATAAACAAAATAATTTTCCACATCGGTTTCTAAATGGCTTACATTTTTATGTAGTAGGCTAAGTAGTTTAGGTAGTTGTAGTTTGTATGTATTTTGCTTATAAAAGCACTTGCCCGATTTAAAAAAAAAGTTTCTAAATGTCGGAGTTCTGAGGTAAAAAACATTAAAAAAAACAATCGAATTGAGAAACTCTTTTTTTGGAAGGTGGTTAATAATGATGTAGGCCATGACGAGTTCTTTGGTTAACAGTCGTAACAAACTTGGAGACATGGCACAACCAGACTGCAATTAATAAACTAGAGACAAACTCTATAGATGTCTCTCTTATTTACCCGAGCGTAGCGAACGAAGTCTGCTCCACTGGAAAAATTTGCTTTCTCTGCCCGTATGTTGGTACTTCCGTACAGGTTGTATTTTTAACCGACTTCTAAAAAACACGAGGAAGTTCTCAAGTCCACGAACATTTTAAACACTCACGAAACTTAGTATAAAGATTCTAAAATTGTATAGTTTTTTGTCGTCTGCGATTTTTTACTTGTAGAGTTAATTTATTTCCCCCAAAAAAGGGGAGAAGTTTGCCATTTACTGGCCGATTTTTATAATACTTGGCAGAAACATTCGGTACTCAATTCTAAAAAAGAATGCTGTCAGTGGTCTCAGTGACCCGAAACAAGACCACATGACCTTATATATTGACAACCTCTCGACCGATTCCGCTCATATTCAAAATTCTTGCTTAGAATTGAGTACCTTTTCCACTGAGAACGCATAGTCCCCGTAACCTGCGGTTTCTCCTACTTCAGTGAGTTTTTTTAGGAACAACGATCTCATTTTTTTTCTCAATAGTTAAACATACATAGCATTTTTCCTGATTCTGCCAAACTGTATAGCAGTTTTTAGGCACAGTGTACCTCTCATTGTAAACATTGTCTTATGTAGCTACTATGTACGAGTAGGTGGGTAACTAAGTAGTAGATATATTATTATCATAATGCGGTTTCTGTATATAATCTGTGCCGCCAAACAAGTTATGACGTATGCTAGCAATATAAGATTTCACTTGACAGTAGTTCACGACGTATGTCAGTATTAGCTGTGCCCCGCGGTTTCCACCCGAAATCTACAGAAAACGGATATTTATCCGGGTTAAAAAGTAGCCTATGTGTTAATCCAGGGTATAAGCTACCTCCTTACCAAATTTCATTCAAATCCGTTCAGCCACAGAGTTGAACGGGGACAAACACTTACATACTTACCTACTTACACAAACTTTCGCAGTTATAATATTAGTGTATTCATGTGATAATAGTATTGTATAAGTTATTATGTACTTCGCGCTAGAGGTGACACCGAAGTACATTGCATCGTTCCATTGAGTTATTTCCTTAAATAGAAATATTTACGAGGTTTTCTTAACTAGTAACTGACTAAAGTTTGGCAAAGTGACCACATTTAAATAATAATAAATATTGGTGGACGTTTTTCACACAGCGCCATCTAGACCCAAACTAAGCAAGCTTGTACTATGGGAACCAGATAACTGATAGAATTCATAAATACTTTTTTTTTTGTAAATACATACATAGAATACATAGAAACACCCAGTCATCCATGTTCATCACACAAATGTTTGTCCTGGGCGCGAATCGAACCCACAACCTACAGATCAGAAGGCGGAAATCCACCCACTGAGCCATGAGGCTCGTCACTGAGCCACGAGGCTACTCAAAACGATGCAAATGGAACGATGCAATGTACTTCGGTGTCGCCTCTAGTATGTAGATAACAGCTCAATGTTAAAAAATTGAATATGTAGCTAGAATCATAAAAACCCGTGAAAATCCTTTTAATGTACGCCAAACTTTATTCCAGAACCAGCGCTCACCTTCAAATGACAACGGAAAGATCTCGGTTCAAAAACCTCATACAGAGTCCTTCCGAATGTCTTCTCAATAACCTATTGTTCGACGAAACATTCTGTCATGTGAGTAAATGTTTGATTAGCATAATAATATACCTTATTGTAGACTTAGCACGGTTCAATCTGGTTGTAGCGAGGAAGTGGCTTTGTATAATATATTATACGGTCTTCGCCTTTCCACTGCTTGAAGGTTAGTACGACCTTACGTATCTGATAGATGACTCAAATTGGGTTGTGCCTCCGCTGCCGTAGCCGGCAACGATGAATGGAAAGGTTGCCGGAGATATGAAAAACATTCTGTCCATCTGCATCTAACACACAGAAGAGATTTTTTTTTGAAATCTAACAACTATAACCACAGAATACCATATTAGTACAACATACACCCCCCAACCCCCGCCAATCCAAGATACCGACCCCGCTACCCCGCACGCGCCCTCAGTTTGTTTGCTTTTGCTTGCACGATTCAAATGATTGTCAATCGCCAGTCAAATATACGTTTTATAAATAAATACATAAGAATTTTAAATATCATCTAAATAAAATTAAAACAAAATAAAAATTATATGAAATATACAGGGCTATAGGAAAGGGTGGAAAGGGTAAAGGGGCTCATTGTACTCATGATTGTGAACAACTTTTAATATGGGACCAACGCTGAAATCGAGAAAATAATATCAGTTGTTCCATTTTGTCGAGTGTCATTGACATTGGATCTAAAAATCCAAGGATTTTACGACAAAAAAAAAAGCTGACTTTTTTTCTGAGTTTCAGGGTTGGTTCCATAGAAAAAGTTGTTCGTAATGATGAGTACTATGAGCCATTTTCGGCTTCGCAAAATTGTATTGATCAGATTGATCCTTACGTGAAACTGAGTAAAACCGCATTAAAAAAAAGATCAAAATAACTCGTGTATTAGGAGAACTCATGCTAGACCAAAACAAATATTATGCCAAAGTGGGTTTAAAAAAAACCTAATGATTCGTAGGACAGTTTCCTTGTATTTCCTATGGTCTCGGATTTCTTCATACTGCCCAGATAAAAAAATCAGCCATACTTTAAATATATTTATCAGCCAGCCAATAAATATATTTAAAAAAAAAACATTTTTATAATGTCATTTGAAACTAAACTATTGAATTAATTAAACAACAAAAATATATTTTATTTTTTAAATTATTTTTATATAGCTACTTATTTTGTTAGGTGTTTTTTTTTCAATTTAATTGAACATACGTAAGCTTAAGCGTAAGCTTGCATAGGTAGGTGATGCTAAATTTTTTTTCAACTGCAACCCCTTCACTCTGCTGCCGGCGCCCATGCTGCTGTCATCAGATAAATATATGTTACCGGAAGGTTACCGTTTTTTTATAAATAAATAAAAACCCAATCCTACTGTTATTTAATTCAGTTATAATTCATACCAGACCAGCTTCCCTGGTCGTCATAAAAAAATATAATAGTTAATCTACGGTTATCCGACTCTGGAATTACTTTTTAGAGTAACGCCCATCCACCTCCGGAAAACGTTTCAGTTGCCGGCTCCAGCTGCGGAGGCACTTCCCCCAAATTGATATAATATATGTCGCAGCCAGCTTGCTTTTTATTGAACGAGCTGTACTGTTCAACTAAGAAACGGCTCAAATGGCTATCTACATTTTTAACTTTTCAGAATTTTATCCAAAATGTATGTACGTTAAAACAAAACACATCCGTTAGAATAAACTGTTGGATTCGAAATTTAATTTAACACCTGATTACACAGTTTTAAGCAATAAACATTATTATTTTGTTTTAATTAAGCGGGCATACTCACGTTAAATTGAGTAGCAATAACCGATTCAATTTAACGTGAGTATTCCCGTTTCATTAAAATAAAATGTGTCAAAACCACGTCAGTTTTCATAGGAAAACATTATATTCTATTCTATCAAACCGGCTGGCGATCGAATATGTGAAGAATAGGGTGACCATGCTTTTGATAAAAAATGATAAAATCAGACGAATTTCCGTCTGGGGTCCTTTGCCAGTAATTTAACCGCCAAGCAGTAGTGTGCAAACTGTGTTCCGGATTGAAGAGCAATGTTTTCAGTGAAATTAATGAGTATCTTCTGAGTATAAAGAGATTTAAAATCTCATTCTGATATCTCGGACAGACGAGCGCAATGCATTGCCGTACATGATTTTGAATTGTTGACGTTCAACATTCTTGGTGGTATTGAACTATAATGGGCAAGCAATTTTTGTAGTGGTAGGGCTCTCTTGCAGAGTCCGCCTGGGGAAGTACCACACCTTTGCCAGTTATTCAACCGCCAAGCAGTAGTGTGCAAGCATTACTGTGTTCCGGATTGAAGGGCAATGTTACCAGCGTAATTACTGGGCATACAGAGATTAAACATCTAACATCTCAGGGTGACGAGCGCAATGCATTGCCGCGCATTGTTTTGAACTGTTGAAGTTCAAAATTCTGGGTGGCACTGAACTGTTATGGGCAAGCGTGACGCTTAACATCAGGTGAGCGACTTGCTCGTCTCGTCACCAAGTAACAAAAAAAAAAAAAAAAAAAAAAAAGCGTGAGCATTGGACTCATCTGGCGAGCGATTTGCTCGTGACGTCTATCAGTAGCAAAAATACTTGTTTATCATTATTTATTAAATTTATATTTATTCATAACATTATTTACATAAAAATGTAAATTAATGACATTACTAAAATACACACGGAACGCTATCTAAAATTCTGCTCGATGTTGCCAAATATCCAAACTAATCTTTTTAACGGCTGTGTCAATCATATTTTTGGAGGCGTAAGTCCTTTGCGTGATTCTTCCCTCTGGATAGCTATGTATTGTCTAACCTTAATAAACACTTTGGACCCGTGAAGCTCTTCAGCCTCAGTTAACCCGCTATTGCAGCACTTACACTTGTTCGGGCCAGTGGTTTCATTATGAGATAACGCACAATTGAATTATTATTATTCTGATTCTTCTATATACTCAATTTCAGTTTTAAAATTGTTGTCAGATTCACTCCATAAAGTGTCAGGTAACATGTATATGGCTTCAGTTGGATGTTGCTCCTGCCGATTTGTCAATTGTTCCTCTGATTCGACAGTTAAAAGTAAAGAGGTCGCAATATCAGATGCTTTTAAATCAGCTTTGGGTTCACTTCCAAATAAAGCTTCGTATGGAGATCTTTTAATATTGGAATCATATGAAGTGTTTTTGTTATATTGCACAAAGAAACACCCAATGGACCAGTTCTTAGATTTGTTTTCATTCATCCAGGCTCGTAGCATGTTTTCGACGTCTTGGTGGCTTTGATCGCCTCTGTCTTTCGGCCGAGAATTTCCATGTAAGATTTTGCAGTCAGGCCATTTTACAGCAAATTCTTTTATTACATTTGCAGTAAACTCAAGGTCTAATTGCAGAATGGAGGGTGCCCCGAACGTTAAAAAAAGCTTCATTAATTCACAGGCAATTTCATCAGCCTTTTTCGTTTTAAGCGGGCGGAGGTTTATAAATTTGGTTGTATCATCTTGATAGACTAAAATCCATTTATAATCGCCATCGGGGCAAGACTGAAAATCCAAAACGTCGACTTGTCCTCTTATGTTAAAATCACGCGAGATTGAGATGATAGGTTGCGTTACTGTGTCCTTTTTTGGGATGTTTCTTTTTGTATTGCAAACGGGGCAAAGAGACACGAAAATATCTACAGCTTTTTTCGGAATATAGTACTTATTTTTTATTTCTTGTAGTATTTTATGTCGCCCACCATGGCCGCAAAAACTATGGATTTCTAACAAGGTATCAAAATACCGTTCTCTAGGTAAAATGCGCACCGTAGGAGATGTAGGTGTGCGCCTTTTGAAAATTAAATTATTTTCAGCTCCAGTAGTCAAGACGTCATATTTGTGCACCCAGTAACATTCCATGGAAATCCTTTCCTGTCCAGAATTGATGGTCATCTGAGCTTTTTTTATTTTGCTTATAACCTTTTCGATCCTTTCTAAAGTCCAAGGTTTTTGTAAATCTCCTAGAAAGAAGACGAAGATTTAATTACATACCTTTTTCACTTTTTTTGAAAACTCGTAACAATTGATTAAAAAAAATTACAAAGCAATGCTACCTTGATGTCGTTGCTCATGTTTCACTAACTTTTGCTCGAAACTTTGTCTAAAATTCGAACCCGAGTCAGTTTCAACCAAATCAACATTATATCTATAACTACACACGTCCATGTTACTATTTTCTTGCGTAAACATATTTATATTTTGAGAAACATCAGAAAAATTGCCGCTCGTTGACGCCATATTGTTTAGGCCGGCAGCACGAGCGCCCACCGCGGCAAAAAATGGAACTACATTCAAATATCTTGACGCGTCTGTCAGACAAGTCGTTAAAAAGGGTGTCGATAATGTACAACCCAATAATGTAAGACCTGATAATGTACGGCCTGGAATGTACGACCGATAATTGGTGTACCGGGCAGCCAATTATCAGGTCGTACAATACGGGCCGTAAATTATCAGCACGTGCCAATAATGCACGAACAGCAATAGGAACAGGAATGTACAGCCGATAATCCGCATACCGGAGAAAAGTACGTTTTATCGGGGGTACATTATTGGGCTGTACATTATTGGCTGTACATTCCTGGTCGTACATTATCGGCACGTGCTGATAATGTACGGCCGATAATGTACAGCCTGATAAAAGACGACCCAGCCCGTATTGACACATATTAAAAATACTTTTAACCAACAGTCTGCTTTTAAAAAAAAAACCTAATAACCTAACCAGTTTTGACACAGCAAAGTTTTCCGAGTTGTCATAAAAAAAAAACATAACCTACTAACTGTAATCCTTATATTTTTAGCCTGTCTTATTTTTACTATCGCGTTCAAACGAACCACAAAATCGTTAGATGTCATAGACAAAGAGGCTCTCAACCAATGAGGGATGGGTTGTCTTTTATCAGGCTGTACATTATCGGGTCGTACATTATTGGCCCGTTTCGATAATGTATGGCCGATATTTCACAGTCTGATATTCCATGTACCAATTACACCAATTACCAGGCTGTACATTATCGGGTCGTACATTATTTCTCCCGTTAAAGGCCTCGCTACATGGCCTGACCTGACATCGTTTGAAAGATATGGCTATATATAAGTTTCTGGGGGAGCGAAAGGGAGAAGCTATAACCTTAATTGTTCCTTTTGCTCCCGTGAAATTCAAATCTAGCTGTCCCTTTCGCACGATGTCAGGTCAGGCCATGTATAGACACCCTAAAAATGACTGTGAGTTCAAAGTTGGTAATCTGCGCTTAATCTGTTCTGAGAATTATTATCTCTCAGTAATTTTTTAACTTTTTCAGACTTTACTGGACTATGATATTGAAAATATTAAGCATGAAGGCAATTTTTTGGGTTTCGTGCTAACTATAATTGCTGTGATGGACTGTTTAACGCAGGGACACAAGAACAATATTGTTACGAAGTCCAAATTGATTAACTGTCTCTACAGTATTTTGTCAGAGTGTAAGTTTTGATAATGATTTAATTAAAATAAGTAATATTATTAAAAGAAAAACAAAATACCCGACTGCAAAATACAGCCTATGTCACTCCTGACGTAAAGAGCCAGCCACATAGGAGGCTACAGGAGGTACTATAGGAACACATAAACATACTTACATAAATCCCAAGAACATAACACTCCTTCTTGGGCAGTCGGGTAATAAATATAAGGCACTTCAAATGATTTCTATGAGACTTCTATCAAAACTTGAAAATATACTAGTAGTTCGCAGCGAACTGGGACCTCGCGACCCCTATATCTTCACAACCCCTGGACCGATTCAGCTCATATTCGAACTTAAAAATTGTATTGAAATGAACTACTTTCCTACAAAATTTAATGAAGATCGGATCAACGGTTCGCAAGTTATCATCGGACAAATATACACACAAACATACATACAAATGCCGATTTCTCCCAATAAACTCTGAGATCTTCGCTTCGCTCGGTCAACAAGGTGTTACTGAAAGGTGTATGAATATATTGAAAGGTATGTATGTATTCATCATTATGACCAACTTTTACTATGGGACCAATCCTGAAATCGCGGAAAAAAAAACAGCTGTTCCATACATTTTATCGAGTGTCATTGACATTTTTCTATGGAGCAGCCGTTTTTTTACGCGATTTCAGGATTGGTCCCATAGTAAAAGTTGTTCATAATGATGAGTACATCCATACATTTAAATATTGCCAAACCTTTCAGTTACTATTAGTTAAATCACGCAATTTTAATTTCGGAACTCTAAGGGGGAGGCCTTTGTTCAGCAGTGGACGTCTTCTGGCTGTTGATGATGATGATTTTATTTTTACTGTATGACCTCATTAGCTAAAACCATATAAGAAAATATTACTTGTAACTAATGAGATAACTTGAAACAAAGAAAAAAACAAACGTTTCAATACTGCCTTGAATTTTTGTAGGCGACTCGTGTAACCTAGATGTGACGTTGTGGACTGAAAACCAGAACAGTCACGGCTTGTTTGAGCATTTGCTCATACACGCTCTTGCTCTGGCGTTAACCCTGAACTGCGAGGAGTACGGTCTTCTGGAAAATAATATGGTTGAGGCGATTCTTAGCACAAATCATATTAGTGCTTTATTTTCATCTAATATTTGGGCTCTACTGCATATGGCTGGGTAAGTTAATATGTTAGGTCAAATTATAGTATAGACATTTAACAATTTCATTATGATTAGTTTTTATTAATATTGTAAATGCGAAAGTTTGTCTGTTAGTGTGTAAGTTTGTAAGGGTGTTTGTTCCCTTTCAACCCTGTAACGGCTGAACGGATTTTAATGAAATTCGGTATGGAGGTAGCTTATACCCCTCATTAACAGAGGCCACTTTTTAACCCAGAAAAAAATATAGAATAGCGGGTGAAACCGCAGGGCGCTGCTAGTAAAATTATAAATGTGAATGTTTGTGTGTAAGTTTGTTAGTTTCCATTCCAATCCGTGACGACTGAACGGATATGGATAAATTTTGTTATGGAGGTAGCTTATATATACGGATTAACATATGGGCACTTTTAATCCCGGAAAATTCGGTTTCTGTAAGATCGGGTGGGGCGCAGCTAATATATTATAACCAGGCATTTTTATCCGACTGCTGAAGAAGGAGGGTAATGTTTTTGTGTTCCTTTAATACCTCCTGAAGCTGACGACCGATTTTTACGAGTGTGGTGTGTTGGTGTTGGTGGTGTCGTTGTATTTCTCTTTACGTCCGGATCGACATAGGCTATATTTTGCAGTCAGGTAACCTTACCGTCCTAGGGCAGTTGGGTAAAAACACTAAAGATTCGTTATAGACACATTTTTAAAGGTTAACTTCCACAAGGTAATGCCTGATTCAGTCGACTATTGAGTACGGAGTCCGCCTGCGGAAGTACTACTCCTTTGCCAGTTATTCAACCACCAAACAGTAGTGTGCAAACATTACAGTGTTCCGGATTAATGGGCGTTTTCAGCGAAATTACTGGGCATAAAGAGATTTAACATCTAATACCTCTTGGGTGACAACCGCACTGCTTTGTCACTCATGGTTTCGAACAGTTGAAGTTCAAATTTCCGGATGGCACTGAACTGTTATGGGCAAGCGTGACGCTTAACATCAGGCGAGGGACTTGCTCGTCTCTTCAACCAGTATCATAAAAAAATACCTACTTATATTCCGATCCGACAGATCCTGAAAACAGGAAGTATTCAGTATTTGATATAGGCTCCGGTTACCAAAAGTACACAATCATACACCGACCTCGCCGGCGTGGTCGAAGAATCCCAGGATCTGTCCGAAGATCGATTAGTTTCTCTCCAAATAATCAACAGATTCAAATCAAACCGCTAGGGCCCCAGGTCTCACCCCTTCCGGGGTGCCAGGGCCAGTTTAATATCCACCTCCCGGGTGACGGCCCAAGCCGAGGTTCGTACCGCATTTGGTGCCCTTGCACTAGACACCCTCGCGGCGTAAAATTAGTTTTAGGGCTCAACGCCTTTTGCGATCGCCAAAGTCCGGTTATAGAGACCGTTAGCCATCAAAAAAAAAACCTATTTACACTTACCTTATGTCGTTACAGAGATATCAACCCTCAACTGTTGTTCAACCAAATAGTATGGCTTTCTACGATGTACAAGAAATTAGAAAAGCATACCATGTTCCATAGATCGCCTCAAAAGCTGCAGTTGTCTCACACAATTGCCGGGTTATTTAACCTGATGAAAAATGATGATAAGATGAAGATCTGCAAACAGTTCCGTATACATGACGATGATAATTTGTCGCTCTGGGCAGCTTTGGGAGTGAAGAGTTTACCGCCTGAAGCTAAAAGTGCAGCGGAAACGATGGTCGCTGAAAAATTGAAGGTGCAGTTCCAGTGTCTCGGCAGTAATGTAGGGCAAGAAAAAATTGATAAATTGGTAAGTTTTTTTTATGTTTGACAGGTTAGGAATTTTACGGCGAACTAATCCACAGCGAGGCTGTCAACAGATGGTGCTAAAGTAGTTATTTTTAGCAAAAGTAGTTAGTTTACGTCTTAAAATCTGAAATCGCGGCCTCATACTAATAAAATTTATCTAAATTTGACCTGGAATCACTTCAATTTAAATTTAATAATAAACTAATTTCTAATACAAGTATATAGTGTATAGCATATTGGCTTTTTCGCACTGGCCCATCGGTCAGTTAAATTTTCACAATATGTCAAGAACATTTTCGGTACAGTATTCCACAAAAAAAAAAAAAAAAACAGTGTTGGCGGAAAAGAATGTATTGAGGTGGCGCCGGGCGCGACTTAGCGGAGACGTGGAGCGCGCCACAGTGCGACTGGGATCCACAAAGTACAACTTGGGAATTTTCCGACGCATATTAGCCGGAACCCCAGCCTCGTCTGGCACGAACAATGTGCACAATGAATCGTGCAGGTGCACAGAGTCGACCAAGCCTCGAGCACCTTGCAGCCAATAGTCAGCTGATCCGACATCCTTCTCACTTCTAGCGAGTCGAAGCCGAACTAAGTAAGTAGGTACTTAGTTGGGTACATGTACGGGTAGTAACAGCAACGTTTCCTGTAAAGCGACCTTAAAAAAGCCTTTTGTACCTTATCTAGCATCCGCTTGCAAGAGACGTGATGCGGGTTCCTGAAACATCATCACCATCATCACATTGATGCAGGAACGAATATGTCTTATTGTATTCATAGTATAATTAAAAATATGGGTGATTTATAACCGTTTTATTTGTATATGCCCGCGATTTTAAATGTTGTTCAAAATGGTTAATTTACGACGTAAAACATATATTTCTAAAAATAACAAATACAGCGCCATTTTTTGGCAGCCTAGCATTGGAGGTCAGTAAAGTATAGATTGTCTAACGTTGCGTTAAATTTCCGGTATTTCTTAAAATAGGTAACTCGTTACAGCTTCGTACTAATAGAACGCAGTGTTATGTGAATTAAGGTTTATTTTTGTTTGACAAGCCTTTTTGAAGAGTTGTTCAACTAGGATTACCACAGTCTTCTGGATTTTGGTAAAATTTGTTCTGCAGGTTTCTGTGTTGCCGTGGTCCTACGTTATTGTTTTAATCGCCACGCTTGGCGGATATACCCGGCCCCGGGTATTTTATAATTAATAATGTATGTCTATTTTGTTGTCCTTTGGCGTCCCACGTCTTGTGCATTTGCCAGTGTCATGTTTTTTATAATTGACCGAGCGAAGCGAAGGTCTCAGAGTTTACTGGGACAAATCGGCATTTGTATATATGTTTGTGTGTATATTTGTCCGATGATAACTTGCGAACCGTTGATCCGATCTTCATGAAATGTTGTAGGCAAGTAGTTCATTTCAATACAATTTTTAAGTTCGAATATGACCTGAATCGGTCGAGCAGTTGTGAAGATATAGAGGTCGCGAGGTCTCAGTTCACGCGAACTACTAGTATATATTTATGTTGTTGATAGTGTATGTTTATTTTGTTGTTAATGTACATTGATTTTGTTGACCATGTATATTAAATTTATTATGTTGATAATTTATGTTTAAGTCTTGGTTATTATTACGTGGCTGCTCAGCGGGAGCACGCTCGCCTCACGTTCGTGGGGTTTAGGGTTCGAACCCGGGTGGGCTCGTACCAATTAGTTATTTGGAACTTGCGTACGGATATACCACTGGGTTTTCAGTGAAGCAAAACATCGTGAGGAAACCTGCATATTTCCGGAGAAGAAATTCGAAGGCGTACGTGAATCCGCCAACCAGCACTGGGCCAGCGTGGTGGATATCGCACAATTACCCTTGGTATGCCGATATCTCAGCAGTGAGATGTTTTAAGCTGATGTAGTCTTATGTTTATTTTGTTTACAGATAAAAGTGATGAGAGTAGCCTCAACGTGCACTTTTACCAAAGGGAGCGGGATAGAAGACTACATTATGAAAGCCTGGTCCAAAACGTGTCTCAAGCGCCAATTTACAATTGAACACGTACACGGCGCCACGGTGTGGTTCTACGATTATCTGCAAGCGTTGATCGTTCTCACGGAATCTATTTGGCATCAATTATCTATGAGAAACGTGAATCTAATCAAGGTTAGTCAATAACACAGATAAGCGCATTACGAGATCGATAAAACGAATGAAAGTTGTACGACAGTGCGGGTTGTGGGGACTAGCGTTCCTATTGGCTCCCTCAAGTTACGCGTTACGCCTAGTAATAAACCAGTTGAGTGAATTTTTATATTTATTAGGCTTATACTACTCATCATTATGAACAACTTTTACTATGGGACCAATCATGAAATCCAGACAAAAATATCAGCTGTTCCATACATTTTGTCTTTGACATTTTTGTATGGAACAGCTGATATTTTTCCCTCGATTTTATTAGAAGTTCGAAGTTATTCAATATGATGAGTACTATGAGCTCTTTTTGGCTTCGCATACCCTTTTCATATAGCCCTGTATTTTGACCGATGCTTGAAGCGTTTGGATAGTCCTGAGTGCGGATTCTAGTCGTCCTGAGTGATGATTCTAGAGGGGTAATCTTTGGTAAAAATAACTACTAAAAGGCGAATCACATCTTTCAAGAATAATTTTACCAAGAATCATACACGAGGCTTTATAATAGGCATTAAAATCATTTTCGAATATACTAGGAAATATATCACACTAATATAAACGACCCTTTTGGCGTGACTGCCTTATTTATAACCCAACTGCCCAAGAAGGAGGGTAATGTCTTGATAACTGGATTCTGCATTCAGGACGCTCGAAGCGCACCACGTATCAGTCTAAATACACTTAAAAGAAATTACTCTGATTGGTTGATTGTTAGGCGCGAGTAGGCGTAACCTTGGGAGAGTCAATGAGAGCGCTTGGTCGCACTCCCCGCGACCCGCGCCGCGCTTCAAACTTTGGCGACTTTTTGTAGGAACAACGAATCTCGTAATGCGTTATCTAGTGTGATCTGTGGTATGTTTCTATATTATTACAGCTGTAGCCTAAAAGGCTCGACCGATTTGGATGAGCGAGGTGTCGTTGGATTCCTCTTTACGTCCGGAGTGGCATAGACTACATTTTGCAGTCGCGTATTTTGTTATTATTTTATGTTACTTGTTTTCAAGGTATAATACAAGTACAAGCTTGCTTAGTATGGGGCTAGATGGCGCTGCGTGTGAAAAACGTCCACCAAATATTATTATTATAAAAATTCGAGAACTGGCATGTGCGTTCAAACGTGATATCTACTCATGAATAAATAAGATCCAAAAAAATTCGCAGCACTTTATCAGTCACGTTGCTCACCATGCGGCGCTAATGTCGACGAATAATTTACTATTATCTTCATTTCGATGTAATTTTACACTTGAAATAACAAAAAAGATTTAAAATACGTAATTTTCTTTCAGATTCTTTACTACTTAACCAATTTGATACAGCTAGCTGGTGTCGAATTCAAACTGTTGTTTATAAGCATACTTTGTAAAATGGCGACTACGGACATCTACGAGGGCAATATCGACGATTTCAAGGCGGCTTTTACACGTCTATACCAATCCGAAGATATTGTTCGAAACAAACTGTTAATCACTTTAAACAAAACACATAATTTAGATAGAATACTTGGTAGCTTTGGAGATCACGCGCTGTGTGACAGTTGGTCTAAAATCAAAGACAGCGAAAGCGGTCCCAAAGTTACAGATTTCAAATATGCTCATAAATGCTTAGAAACTTTGATTGAATCGAATTCAAGTAGATCGGAGCTGAAAAAAGAATCGAGCGGAAACTTCGAATTTGCTGATAGTGTGGACAATTTGTTCCGAAATGATAGTGATGTGGAAGAATCGGCGTGTAAAAAAGCTAAACTAGATAGCAGTGAAGCACAAGAAGTTATTAAAAGACTGGAGACGGAGACAGCGTTGTTACGTACGATGAAAGAAAATCTTATTATCTCGGCTAATTGTAGGACTAGGATTCAAAATGTGTGTGATCAATTGAATAGCATAATTAATTAATTTAATACGTATATTGTTTTTTGTTAGAACTGTAAAAAAATATACGTAATTAATTTTTAAATTGAATTGTTTTTTTTGGGATCTGGCTTAGTTAAAATTGCAACCAGAACCTCTGGAGGACGGGTAGCAAAGTTCTCTTAGTAAACGGTGAGCGTTCTGCGATGCCCAAGCCGCCTGCCAAGATTGGGGATTATGGCAACCCACCTTTAAGGGAGGCCTTTGTACAGCAGTGGACTTCTTCTGGCCGATGATGATGAATTGTTTTTTTAACGCACCTGAATGACGAGACAAGATCTTTGCGCTCGTCAGTCAATATTTCTATGTACTTAGGTATAATTATTAGACATTTATAACGTAATAATTGCGGAAGTCGTGGTAGCACGCTCTTACTAGTACTCATGCTACTAAGAAGTCATTGGTTAGCCTCGTACCAACGTTCTTTGGAACTTACGTACTGATATACCACTGGCTTTTCGGCAAAGGAAAACATCGCGAGGAAACCTGCATATTGCCGGAGAAATTCGATGAATAACATAACCCAATATCCAGTCCACTCTGTCGTACACAAGTTTTTCATTGCTAGGTATCACCAAATACCCGAATACAGAGATTAATCTTCCCTTAACAGTGGTCCTTCGAGCCGGATCACTGTGAAAAACTTGTGTGGACGAGTGGACTGTATTTTGGGTTATATTATTTATGACTATAATTACAAATATTGATTGCTTGTTTATCGTGTGCTTCTTTATATAATGCAACAATTATATTTTCTCTATTATGTTTTGGCTCCACACGTTGTGTATTTAGCCAGTGTCAATTATTGTAATATTTCAAGTTAGGTCAATATTTAACAAATAAAATAAGTCTCAGTCATGAAGTCAAGCAAAGTAAGTCACGGTCAAGTCCAAGTTATGTTCCGTAAAGTGGTGGAGACTTTACTAGAGGTTTCTATGGAGTTTTGGAAACAACACAAAGAGTCACGTTTCACAACATTATATTATTTAAAAACAATCGTGCACGTTCACGAACAAATCCACCATTTTTAAATTTACACTCGAAATAACACAAGTTTTGGAAAATAATGCAACGACGCTACATGACTTCTTCACGTTCCCGCCAAAACTCCAATGCAACAATTATGACAATGCGAGAGCCGCAATTGCTGAGAAAGGGAAAAAGGACCTGGATTTTTTTATTTCTTTTATAAGTGACTACGTTGTTGGCCAATATTGACCACTACAACCCTAACGAACTTTGGCGAACGCATATGGCGTTGAGCCGTAAAACTTTTATCAAGCGCGAAGATGACTAGCGTAAGGGTACCGACGCGGTACGAACCTAGGCTTGGGCTGTCACCCGAAAGGGGAAATCGGACTTGTCCTGGCACCCCAGAGGGGGTGTGCCCTAGGACCCTAACGTTTTGGTTATTAACCGATCTTCTGACAGATGCTGGGACTGTTCGACCACGCCGGCGAGGTCGATGTATGTGCCTTTGATAACCGGCGCCTGTCAATACTGAAAACCTATTGATGGGAGCTGTCGGATCGGGGACCTGGAATGGCCGCGCAGTGGCCTAAATAAGACGTCGGGGTTGACGGCTGGTGGTGCGAGTGCGGGAGGTCATCACATTCAGGTGGCGGCGGCTGCGGCGGTCAGCTGATCGGTGCACCGACAGACCACTTGACACTTGTATCAATGTACTATTTTCCAATGAATTTTAAAATCCCTTTACCTGTAGTCTGATGCCAATATTAATATTTGACAAGCCATTAGACTTGGGTTAAAGGGACTATACAACTTATTAGAACTAGTAGTTCGCCCCGAACTTTTCAGATTGACAAGCTTTTTATTATCGAATTGATATTTAACAGTTAGGTAACGTGGTAATTATGAGAACACTGAGCTGAGTTGACAATTAAAAGGTAGGTAACGTGGTTCTTATGACAGTTAATGATTATGACAACACTGAGCTATTCTGATACTGATGCCGTTACTGGTTCGGCTTCCAGACAACAAATTTTGCACATCACCAGCACCTAACCCCTAAAACCTGCTGTGGTTTTCAGGTCAAAAGATTTCATAGTAGTACCGTCCGCATTATCAGATTTTATGTAGGTTGCCTTTAGTGTATTACCTACTAGCATAGATAAAATACAGGATTAGGTACCTACTGCATGAACAGAAGAGATAATGAAAGGCTAGAAGCGACACCGCAGTATATTGTAATGTTCCATATAATTGTGGTTACTTTGCCAAATTACGAATAAACCCGCTTATTCGGTTAAATATGCTAGGGGTTGTCTCGTAGTAGGTAAGTTTATATCCCGGGCACATTATACAACACCACGCATGATCACAAAGCTATAATATTAGTGATTGACAAGAAGTTAAGAAAACTGACCACAAATAACCGGTAACATCGCAATTTACCGCGTCTAGTACGTAGTAGATACATAATAGCTCAATGTTCGCCATAATCATAATTATCCTATTCCTAACTAATATTATAAATGCGAATGTAGTCTCTCTATCTGTCTCTCTGTATCTCTGTTTGGGTGCTTGTCGCGTTATCACGGTTACTGAACGGATCGAGCTGAATTTTTGCATAGATATGGGAGACGGAAATAGGCTTTTTTTATTGGTGTACGCGGACGAAGTCGCGGTAACAGCTAGTACATAATATAACTAATAATTATGATCATCGCGTTGCTTGATTTACTACTAAACTTCTTCCATGTTTATTATGTAAATTCTGTAACTGTTAGCGCCACCTACCTACGGCATCGGCATAGTAACGCGCAAGCAACACCATCTGTTGGGGCCTTGACGCAATCCTCAGCCACTAAAGAAATTTCAACCTTAGCCTCATTATAATACGATACAAAGATAAAAAGAAATTAAGTGCATTTTAGTAGCGCCATCTAGGACGTTTTGTTAGAAGCGAATATTTGGTACAGATTTTGTTCCCTTTTTCCTTTCGATCCCTATATCTTTGCAACCCCTTGACCGATTATGCTCATACTCGAACTTAACAATTGTATTGTCATGGACTACTTGCCTACATTAATTTCATAAAGATCGGATCAACGGTACGCAAGTTATCGTCGGACAAATATACACACAAACATACATACAAATGCCGATTTGTTCCCGTGACTCTGAGACCTCGCTTCGCTCGGTCAAAAATATTATTTACATAACATTATTATATTGATGACATATGTATATTGAATTAATGACTTAGCTACTCTATTGTATTAGGGAATCTCCTGTTATATAGTGTATTGTTTTAATAATAAATAAATAAATTATGTACCATGCCATTTTGAATTTCTATTAATATTTTCCTTTCACAAAGGCGCGCGAGCAATTCCGACCCGAACACGAGTGGAGAGACTAATAAATAAAACAAAAGATATTTCACAATAATTATATTTATTGTTGTGTTAAAAAAATCTATACAAATAAGTGAAGTATAATAATATTATAATCATAACCATACTTATAGGCTAATTTACGCTGCCGCGGCATAAACATAAAATTGATGTTCCGAAATCTAATAAAAACAGTTAAATGAGGAGATCGACTGAGTGAATATGACGACGGCAGTGCAAGAAAAGCCGGAGAAAAAAAAACTTAAAAAAAATATAGATTAATTGATACTCGGAGGTAATTATGACCTTAGTACGCTTGTCAAACAGTATCAACTAACATCAGTCGCACTTGACTCCAGTACTTCACATATAACGCCAACACTGCACACTACTGCAAACCATTTAGTAGTGTAACACAGCAATAATTACTAAATAAATTCTAATTATAATGTATACAATACCTAACACTCATCTTACGTCTTACTCATTATTCATATCTTATTGATCTTTCCTCATAATTGTGATGGCGCCTTAGTAAGATTGAATTGGCTATTAAAATAGACGAATACAAAAGAATATCTGCAACTTAGCGAATACAATAAGCAGAAAGCCTATAAAGCATATTTTTTTTACAGCTACGACTTAATTAATGTAAAATAAATTAACATAGAAGGTATAGTACGCGTTAGAATGAATGATTGTGTTGGAATTGTCTTACCGTTAATAAGATCAAACAACATTTCGTATTAGTAATACTAAGACATACCTAAGCTTTTAACACCCGATTTATAATTTACAAAACAAGTCCAAAGGTAAACTCGTGTCTATACAAAGTTAGTGCGATATCCACAGTGCGCTGAACACAGGTTACCCTCTATAGATTCCGTACTTAAAGGCTACAGTCACGGCAATACTATCTCACTCGCACATTTGCAAGGTTTTGTATATGTGAAAGTAAAAAAAAAAGTATGTTGTATCAGAAGTTTTCTAAAGAAATTGTCGTTTTGATTCTATAAATTTGACAGAATTAGAGTTATTTTTTTTTCGATTTTTTTCCATCAATATTTATTTAAAAATCAAACAGTCATTTTATCATAAACAGACAACATATTTGGAAATTCTTAGTGATTCTATATATTATATTATGTGAAAATGCGCGAGAAAGACATCTTTAGACGCGACTAAATCGTAAGACGATCGAAACGCAACACGCATCGGTCAAAACACATCTATAAAAGTTCACACTCATTGGCTGATTGCTGGGCGCGGCTAGGCGTAACCTTGAGTTAACCAATGAGAACGCTTATCTCACCCGTAAGCTTCGCTTTCCTTAAATATTTGTAAGTTTTGCCGGAACAAAGGCCTCGTAGTGCGATATCTGTACGGGTAATCTGTGTTGTTAAGAGTGCAATTTAACAACGAGTATTTGAACTCGAATGGGGCGTGTAGGCGGGAGGTGGGAAGGAATAAAAAAACGTGCCATCAGATGCGCGATAAACGCCACATCGCGCTTCCTCTCCCGTAAACGGAGACCAATTATTCGTTATCAGATTGCACCGTGTTTTGTGACGTACAAAATGCAATATTTATCAGGCACCTTAAATGTATATTCCGAACATTAATTTATTACTTTGTGCGATTTATATTATTAATCGTGATCCGAAGAACCGTTACCTTTACGTCTAAATTTGTGTCAGAACAATTTCGATACAAAGCTATTCTGCCGTCCTTAGCAAATGTGCTCTGCGTTGAACGTAAGCTGGTGTATCCGCATTCCGGGCGGATACACCAGCTTACGTCACTATCCGCCACTTTTTCGTGCATCTTTGTCTAACGTGTTTGAATTACATATTCCGTCCTTCTGCACGCTGCCGGTTTCACCCACGCGACCGATCCGATCACGAAGTGTCATACTTGCCGGAGTCTTTTACACCATTCACATGATCAAGCAATATAGCAAACGTTTGCTAAGGCCGGCTTCACACTGAACCAATTGGAATGATACAGTCAAAGGATATTCTGCATACTATAAAACCATAATACCAACATTAATATCACTCAGTAATCAGTTACCATCAATCTACTATCGGCTCTATATACAAGTTTTTAAAAAAACACAAAAAAATTACAATAACCACTAACTGTTGCAATGTCTTTAATATTTATTTCAGTAGATAATCTTCAAATAATCAATTGTATTTTAACCTTAAATCGATTTCTCACTTCGTTAATTGTTCTGAGGATGCGGAATAATATCGTAAAATTCGTTAATAAAAAAGCACCGGTTTTGTAAAATAGATATTGCACGACAATGTGATATTGGCCGTTACAGTTACGTGTCCATTAATATTTTAATTTCTACGGTATACTAACTTATATACTATAGTTTAACGATACAAAAGTTACAAGTTCAAAAATACTTATTTACTTAGGCCAACAGTATCTTAAAAAGTAAAAGATTATAATTATATGTATTGTTTGTGTCGATTACATTGAAATATCAAACTTTTGACTAAACATAAATATATTGGCACTAAATTAAAGTTTCGAGTCCAGTTCAATGAATAGCAAAGAAGTACAGTAAATATTGAGCACAAGAGGAAGTAAGTGATATAGAGTTATTAAATACGTGACAAACGAATCCTAATCGATTACATTGTATAGAATAAATAATATGACTCGCTTTCGTTTCAATAAAGCCTATCGCGGTAATTAAATAAAATTCTAATTTCTAAATACCCTCAGAACAGTTAATCATGTATATAAATTCAGTTCTTTATTAGGATTATTTGGCATCTATCACCAATATAGTTAATCTACGTTTAACATGGTATACCAAGGTGAAAATACCTAATCGGTTCCTGCGTCTCGTTTTAACTTAATTCTTTACGAAGTTCATGCTAACCGCATGCTAATTTAAATCCCTGCCGAGCCTAAATTTCCTCCTTTTCACGCACACATGCGCACTAATGGCGAGAACTCGCCGAAGCATCAGAGCTGACACACACTACTACACCATAGCGCCACCTACGTTCCTATACAAAGTGGAGATAAAACCAACTCGTACTGTTTGTAGACGAAGTAGCCTCTTACCTCGAATGTACCTATCATGGACTTGTTACATTGTGACAACCTATATCGGAGTATACTACGTACATGTACGACTGCTTCGAAGCGGACACGTTCCAAGAACACTTCCAAGCGACCCTCGGCCGGCGTAAATCACACCTTGATTCCGCACTAGGACCATCGAAGCGCACCATCGGTCAAAACACATCAATAAAGATGTACTCTCATTGGTTCATTGTTTGGCCCGAGTAGGCGTAACCTTGAGATATCTAATGGGAACGCTTGCTCGCAATCCCCGCAATCCGCGCTTTCCTCCAACTTTTACGTCCCTTTGTCGGATTAGCGATTTTGTAATGCGACATCTAGTGTGATCTATGGCCGGCGCAGAATAAATAAAGCGCGATGCGAAAATAATATTATGATATGTCAATTATATTGCCAAATTTTTATTTATAAACTAAAGGCGCTATACACTCGCAAATACTCTCACATCGACTTTACGACATACCAACGGACATACTATAAGGGGCTTATTGATAACTCGAAAAAACTGTAAAAGTGAACATTACGCTAAATATATTTAGATAACTTGTAGAACAGTCTAACTAAACTTATACCGATCGAAGAGCAACCTTACACATCTACGTCGCTGTTAAAACTCGCTATTTTCTCGTACGATCTTCTTATTGCAAAAACATTACCCCCCTTCTTGAGCAGACGGGTAAATAGATGAACATTCATGACGTATGGAGGATGCTAACCCCGAGATCTACTGGATCGTTTTATCGGAGAAACTCCGCTAAAATGGGAATGTAATCGGGGAGCGTCTAATATTACGAAATGTGGGTATCTGTAAGTTAATGACATCATCAAATACAGATACCTAGTATATATCGATAGCCTTAATTTTAAGGTATTTATTTAGAAACCAGGTTATATTCTAAGTACGCGACGGCATTAAGATATCGAGGAGACGAGGGCCGGAATTGTTACTACGTATTTCACGCGTCAGTGTACTTCGAAAAACGTTAACTTGATTAGTTGGCTTTTTACAGGGACCGTATATTTGCGGTCGGTTCTCGAGATTGTCGAGATCACTTCCGTTTCGATAGTGATGTCATGGAGAATGACAGTGACCGAGATAGAGTGCTTTTCATGAAAGTCCCACGGCGAGCAGCGGAACTAATCCAACCTCTTCCACGATGACTTACGTACTTTCCACGTACTTACCTGAATTTATGTACACCGTCGGCCGTATTTCTCTTTAAAATTTATGTCTATACTAAGGTTGCCTGGAAGAAATCGCTTTAGGCGATAAGGCCGCCCTTTATACTGCCGGATATTTAATTATTGTTTAATTTTAATTTTTCATTGTATTTTCGGTGTTTAATAAAGTTATATTGTATTGTATTGATGACGTCCCGTCGCGCGATGACAGCGCCGCGTCTGGGGGACTTCTTTCATGAAAAGCACTCTAATCTCGAGCAGCCCGGAATACGAGCAGGGCCCAAGTCGACCAACCTTCTGTAGAGTTGAGTGGGGGAGCCACCATCGCATTGTCTATTTTTTAGTTCCATCATTTGGCCATTCTACAGATAAATCGTTCTGTATAACACATTTCAATTAATTAAAAGACGCGTAAAAAGATTCCGATAAACTTCGACACTAACAGTATCCGCTAGATGGCGACAGCGTTCGGAGTCGGCGTGGCGTGGCGTGGCGTGGCGTGGCGCGGCGTTCAGGGCGCCCTGTAAGCGAGGCGCGGCGCGTGATGGTGGCACGGCCTCGCGCTGCTCTGATGATGAGTACTCGCCTGATGCTGCAGCTGTAGCCCCTGGCTCGCTTGGTGCAAGCCAGCCTGGCTGGCCTGGATGCTGGCCTGGATGCTCGCCTGGTGCGCGGCCTGCATCTGCCCGAGCGTCGTGGAGTGCGACATCGGGTGCGGGTGCATCTGCAGGTACTGCATAGACGTGCTGTTGTGCAGCATCAGCTCAGGCGGCATGTGGTACAGCCCTGGCGTCTGGAAACAAATTATTCGTTAGTCTGTGGGCTTTGGAACAGGAACAATCAATCAGATAAAATATCGTATAACGAGTGTATATATAGTATAGTATAGTAGTCTTTTTTAAAGTGATATTGTTTATACTACTTAAAATAGAATAGACCTATAATTGGCTGTTTTATATAATGTATCTATGTTCTTTGTTTTGTATTATTGTGCTGTTGGTCTTAAATAAATAAATAATATCGTAGGACAGAAGTCCGTGGATCGTAACCACGCTCATATATATATATATATTGGAGAATAATAAATAAACCAGAGTAAAAACGTAGTATTATGAGAAGCAGCAAATTTATTGTAATGAAATCTTGTTTAATTAACAAATCAGTTATTTTACGTTGCTATGATACCACATAAGTTTAATACTCTAACACGATCTAGTTAAAACGGGAAAGATATGACACGCTCGCGCTTTTAAGTCACTTAAATTACTGGACTAATTAGTTGACAAATATAGACAAACACAGCTGAATTTCCAATATGCATTATATGCATCAACAGAGGAAATGTTGTAGCTAATTTAGAAAAATATTTGGTAAGTAATTTACGTGCTGCACAATCGCCGGTCCGATTGTGACTGAGGTCAATTACGTGCGTTTACACCTAATGTAGAAGCTTCTCCTTTTAATTATATATTTGTTAAATTGTGTACATGAGATTTTTGTAATTTTGTTACATTGTTGTACATTGAAACATACTATACAAAATGTGAACCTTTGTGCAAATTACATTTTTGTAACCGACTTCCAAAAAAACGGAGGATGTTCTCAAGCCGACAGTTTTTTGTTGTTGTTGTTTTGAATTGTTAAATTTGTTGCCGATAAATGTGATTGTGATTGTTATGTTACGATCCAGTCATCAGATTGAGGAGAGCGCGTGTTGCAAAGCTTTCTCATTGCCTATCTGAAGGTTACGCCTCGCTATGAACCAATGAAAGTGAATTTTATAGGTTTGCCTTGGCCGAAGCGCGGTGCGCCTCGGATCGTTTTGAGTACGTAATCTGTAGAGGTTATTATGTGCTAGCAGTGAACTGATGTGGGCTTCTGATGATGAACTCTGGTACGCTTTTGCGTAATTTAGATGCTGTTTTGTCAGCGCTCAAGTTTATAATTAAGGGGAGCGCGATATGTATCCGGTACGGGAGCAGTTGCAAATGCGCGGAGCTGGGTGGAATTTCTGATCAGACGGAGTAACATGACATAACGAGTGTAAGTATTAATCATTAATCCTTATCACACTTACCCCCGAATACTGAAACGTTTGTTGATTTTGACGACAAGCTTTTAAGCCTATTGCTGTCTTTGTCATTTGCTAAGTGCCAGACAAAGGCAGTATTAGAATTGATCTGTAGTCAAAGATAACAAACGTTTCAGTATTCGGGGGTAATATTATAAATGCTAAAGTTTGTGTGTAAGTATGTAAGTGTGTTTGTTTCCATTCAACTCTGTAACGGCTGAATGGATTTGGTATGGAGGTAGTTTATTCCCTGGATCAACACACAGGCTACTTTTTATCCAGGAAAAATATACAGCTTCTGTAGAAAAGCGGGTAAAACCGCGGGGCGCAGCTAGTACTAAATAAATTAAATAACAAATATACGATGGCAGTGACTGCTTATTCGTTAATAAATTAATCAAATAAAATTTTACAATTTATACCTTTTAATTAATTTAATGTACATTTAATCGATGTGAAACTTGGCAACATTATTTTGAAAAGTAACTTTTCGATCTGTCAGTCAGTTACTGCATCTGATTAAACATTCGACCATAAATGGATGACCACCTTAAAAAATATCATAGTTAGTATTGTAAGAACTTCTCAAATGAGTTTTGGCGGGAACGTGAAGAAATCATGTCGCGTCATTTTATTATTTTCCAAAACTTGTGTTATTTCGAGTGTTAATGTGTAAAAACGGTGAATTTTTACCCGTTAAGTGTTCGTGAACACGGACGAGTGATGGTGAATGGTATAATGTCGTGAAACGTGAATTTTCGTGTTGTTTCCAAAACTTCATAGAAGGCTCTAGTAGTTTTTACCACTTTACTGGGGCATGACTTGGACTTGACTGTGACTTGCTTTGCTCACCTTTGACTGTGACTATGACTTGTTTGATTATATTTAGCAAAACTTGAAAATATAAAAGTATACTTGACACTGGCAAATGCATAAGACGTGCGACGCCAAAATCCTCTTAGGAGGAAAAAAAAAAAAAAAAAACTTCGTGACGCCCGGCGCCCGTCCGTATAATGTTGATGAATATATGACATTTCGAACACGGCTAAAGACGAAGTGAAAGTCACACAGGCTTGAAACATGAATCGCTAATTTGATGCTTCAGTGCTCAAAAGTAGCTCATTGCAAAATCGAGCAAAAGTGTCGTTTATTTTCTTTCTCACAATAGCACCGCTCTTGACCAGTTTACGGAAAGCCTCAAAGAGTTTAGTCTATTTACATAGAAAATAACTGTTCAACGCAATGTCTAGTAATAGTTTCTGAAACGGAAACTCAAACGTGTTAAGGTGCAACGTTTCGCTCATCGCGCAAAATTCAAATTTTCTTGCGTTTTTTGACAATTACAGCTTAATTATTCATCGTGGATTTATCGAACCCAATTTTGCGCCAATAAATAAGTTATTTTAAGAAATTACGGGTAAAATAATCACCTAGATAACATTGGTTTAGCTACAAATCTCAATAAGCTGATTTTCATCTTGGTTTTTGGTTAAGTGAGAAATGTACTTATACTAGTTTTGATATTAAATTTTTGGAAGGAGTAATTTCTTGAAATGATCTATTTATTATCGCAAATTTCATTCAGTTTTCATGAACCTACGATGAGTAATTGAGCTGTAATTGACAAAAAAACGCAAGAAAATTTGAATTTCGCGCGCTGAGCGAAACGTTGCACCTTAAATCTATGTGTCGGAATGTTTCTGGTACATTTGGTTTCTTTATTATCGTAACGACGCCGCTCGGACCGGTGCGGGGTGATGTCATATTTCATTTGCTGTTATGCCCAATTGAAAGCAGTAATGCGGTATACGATGGAGCATTCTCTTCGCGAGATTGAACATTGTGTAAGAAACGAGACAGCGCAACAAAGAAAATTGCAAATGCGCCATGTGCTTCTAACAACGTTAAACGAGTCACGTGTTTTATTTACATTAGTTGATTTTACGCAAACAATCTATATAATATATAAATCTAATCACAATGGGACCACCCGGGAAGTGTACTCTTTCAAAAAAAATAAAGAATTTTCCAAATCAGTGCAGCCGTTTTCGAGTTATCGGGGAACAAACAATATGAATTTTTCAAAAACAGCCCTGAATCAATTTCGATAAAATGTATATGGTATTTCTGAAGAAACCAACCAAAAAAAACATAATAAATTGATAATTTCTGAAGTAATCGCGTAACAAATATACTAGAAAAAAAACAGTCGAATTGAGAACATCCTCCTTTTTGAAGTCGGTTAAAAATAAAAATGTAGTAGTGATACATACACAGTTGTTGAGATGGTGGTGGTGCGCGTGTCGGTGGGGCGGCAGGGAGGGCCGGGCTCAGTAGGCGGACGCCTCCTTGTACTCGGAGTTGTCCATCGTGAAGAAGTCTTCCAGCTTCCACTGCAGAGTCTCGAAGGTGGGCCGTTTGAGCGGGTCCTTGTGCCAGCACTCGATCATGATCTCGTAGAGCGCGGCCGGACAGTTCTGCGGGCACGGCATGCGGTACCCGTGCTCCACCTGGTGCAGCACCTCCGCGTTCGTCATGCCTGCGGATGACAAACCTCCGTCAGAAACACATCTGCATCAGACTTTTATCATCCCACTGCTGGGATATCGACCTACCCTCCAAGGATGATTGAGCCATAATTATCGACCACGTTGGGCCAGTGCGGATTCACATATGTAGAATTCCTCATGGTGACCACATCGTTACTTAATAAACAACTAATATTATTAAAAGAAAAACAAAATACCCAACTGCAAAATGTAGCTTTTACTCGTGACGTAAATATGAATCCAACGATACCACACTCGTCAAAATCGGTCAAGCCATTTAGGCTACAGGAGTCATTACGTCAACAGTTTACATCTACATCGCTGTTGTTTGATTGCTCCGTCAGGAATATAATTATGTCTCTTTTCATTTTAATATGTGAGAAAAAGATGGAGACGTTTTTGGAGCTGTTTAGAGAACGGTGCAACAGAATTGACACGAATTACGGATGTAAGCTTATGTCACAAAGTTATTTGTACCATTTATCGTCCAATCTGACGAAAGGCAAATGAAGGACGCTTTCAGATTACGCTATGAAAATATAGCTTCATATATACCGCAACGACCCAGTGTGCCTCGCAATATAACGATATAAAAAATAACAATGTAAGTAAGCATAAGAAATTTTAATGGATTATTTTCAAAAGCTTAGCAAAAAAGTCTTGAAACGGAACTAATTTATTTTTCTATTGGTAAATGTTCTATTATATGTGGTCATTGTTTTGAAAACAAAGCGATTACAGAGAGTAAAATTTGAAAATTTTAACATAATCTCCGTGTTTGTGTTTCTGAAAATAATGTAGTTTATTGAAAATGACCAAGACTATTCGTAGCTGCACAAGAGCTGTGGTTTTTAAAGTTTACCAGCGATGTCTGGCGGAATACGAAGCAACAGCAATATTGTCAGATCTCGAAAATGTTTACCAAAGAACCGCTGATTTGACATAATTATATTTTTATTTTAAGTATTATTATTACTATTGACATTTATTTTAAGCCTACAAATGTTTGTAGTGCTGATAATTCTTGTTGTGTTTTTGTGACGTTTTGTTTATCTAACCTAGTTATATCTAGTGATGACTATCCATAAGAGTATTTTTAATACCTATTTGGAAATAAAAATGAATTGAATTGAATTGACAAGTTTGTAATAGTTTTTTCTGCGTTTTTAAATTAAATAACGTGCATGTAAATTATGGAGGGGTGTAACAAAGCTTTTGTTTGCAAAATTTTAATGATTTTTGTGCTCGTGAAATAGGTTATGTTTACAAAATGCATATAGCAAACCCAAACACACTTGATACTTGCGCCATGATTGATGTAATCACAAGTTATGGGTAGGTATTTGTTATTTTGGGTGGGAAATAAAGATTTTGTTTTGGTTTTTTTTTCAATATGATCTTGCACTAATTATACTGTCGCTAAGGGTGTAGTTTGCGAGTGTTTTTGTGTACCTGATGGTTAGCGCACGCTTTCCCATAATAGTTGCAAACACATGCGCGGTAGTGCAAAGAGTTTGTAAACTGTAATGATACAGTTATACAAGTATGTACAATGTACAAGCTCATGCAATTTTTTAAATGAGATCTTGCTACTTACTACTACTATTAAGTATCAAAATATCTGTTCGTACTATCGGGGTTGCTAGCTTCTAGATACGTTTGCGATTTTGGCGCCCCTAATAATTTCTACTCTATTTTACCAACCTTTATATGTATTTTGTATTGCCGCTTATTTGTTCTGCGTTAAATAATGTCTATTGTACACATTCGCACTAAGGGATACGCTGTGTCATACTGTGCGGCGTAGGGTGTATATATGCAATTTAATATAATAACATGATACAATATTTTCATGGCGTAGTCTGAAGGCTCCTTAAAGGCTTATAACTTCTCTAACCAATTGTACAAATATTACATATCAATAACATTCGCGGGCAATGAAAGTGCAAATAGTGACCTCAAATTGATCAATGACATGTAGCAATTAATTCCAAAGAGTTCATCGATATTTATCTATAGAAAACGAAACCACACGCGAATGGCAAACAGTAGCTTTTAATGAACGGGGATAAGCAAATTAACGTGCGCGTCCGAGTCTCAATATTAGTTCTGTGAGTCACGGAGAACTGACCTTAGTCACAGACTGTACCAGATAGCCATACAAATCAGCACAAGTTCCCTGGAAAGCGGTTGAATAAACCATAGGACGCATTAGCAATCCCGTACTTTAATTTAATTAAGCAAAGCTGACTCACTGCTTCCTGTTTGAGTTACTTTATACAGTTACAAGACCCAATAAACTTAATCCTTACGTTATTTGATTATACGCAAAAGGGGCCGCTATGCGACCTACTTGCAGAAGCCCGCTCTCCAAAGTTCCCAAGTAGGGTATTCTAAACTCAATTCTCACCTGGATAAGGTATCCGTCCGTAGGTGACGAGTTCAGTGAGTAAGATGCCGAAGGACCACACGTCGGATTTGATGGAGAACTTGCTGTAGTTGGCCGCTTCTGGCGCCGTCCACTTGATCGGGAACCGGGCTCCCACACGAGCCTCGTACTCGTCTTCCTGTGGAGGTATTATGCCTTTAGATAATGGGAGATAACAGAAAGGCTATTTGGCAATATTGGCATCGTTGTTGTACGACTAACAAGTTTTGCTTAGTGGGCCAAATTTAAATTTTCTTGAGTTTTTTGTCCATTACCCATCGTTGGTTTCTAATTTTGAGCTGATAAAAAGGTTGTGTCAATTAATTACACCAATAAAAAAAAACAAAATGAAAGCTAGTCTAAGTACACTTGTCACTAAGCCAAGAACCAAGATGATAGTTAGCATATGCACATTGTATTTGTAGGTAAACCAATAATACCTGATAATACCTTCGTGATAATTCTAGCCGTAATACAACTTATTTTATGGCGCAAAATTAGTTATAGTAAACCCAAAATGGGTTATAGAGTTGTGATTGTCAAAAACGTAAGAAATTTGAACTTGGCGCTCTGAGTGGAACGTTGCACTTTAATCAAACTGTTTTTTTCCCTAGTTGTTATATACAAAATATTTTCGTTTATTTTGTGACACGAAGAAACAATCTATGATGTCATAATCCTCCTGCAATCAATCCGATTGCAGGACGAGAGCACGAGACCAATCCAATTGCAGAAAGGCGTGAGACAGGGAGACGTTATTTCTCCGAAACTGTTCACGAGCGCATTGGAAGACGTTTTCAAGGTATTGGACTGGAACGGATTCGGCATCAATATTAATGGCGAATACATCATTCACCTTCGTTTTGCCGATGATATAGTAACTATAGTACGATATGTTTGATATAGTAATCATGGCAGAGTCGCTAGAGGACGTAGAGCGTTTCTCAACGTGGGTCTTAATATGGACATGGACAAGACGAAAATCATATCAAATGTCCATGATGTTCCCGTACCGGTAAGCATTGGGAACGGTACGCTTAAATTTGACCATTAACTACCTTGGTCAGACTGTCCAGTTAGGCAAGTCCAACTTCGACAAAGAGGTCGCCTGAAGAATCCAAAAGAAATGGGCAGCGTTCGGGAAATTGCGTCATATTTTCTCGTCCAAAATCCCGCAGTGCCTGAAGATAAGGGTCTTCAACCAATGTGTGTTGCTAGTCATGACATATGAAACTGAAACGTGGTCTTTGTCTACTGGCCTTTTGGGGAAACTCAGAGTTACACGGCGGGTAATGGCGAGAGCTATGCTCAGAGTTTCTTTGCGCGATAAAATCCGAGACGGCATATTCGTCGAAAAACTGATAAAAGTCACCGATATAGCTTTCAGAGTTTGCGAGCTGAAGTAGGAATGGGCAGGCCTCATCGCTCGAAGAACCGATAAAATCGATGGGGAAGAAAGGCTCTTGAGTGGCGACCACGACAGACACAGCAGCGTAGCCAGACGTCCCACTAGGTGGACCGACGACATTGTGAAAGTTGCCGGCAATCGGTGGATGCAAGTGGCACGTTGCCGGTCGGTGTGGCAGTCTAAAAGAGAGGTCTATGTCCAGCAGTGGACGTCTTCAGTATGATGATGATGTGGCAGTTTAGCGCCTAATTCCATACAAATTCGTTCTAAAAAAAAATTTAAAAGTATGCCAATTTTGTTAAGGTTTTCATCATCATTCAGCTCAATACCATAAGCCTCTTCCCTCTTTCGCCAATCTTTCCCGTTGAGTATGTTAATGTGCCAAGCGTAACGTGTTAATGTAACGTATCTAAGAACATTTTTATATTGTCAAAAGATAAAATAAATAATTGAATTGAGCTACATATTAATTCAAAGTTCAATGAACCAAGGGCATGCATTATTAGGCCTTCAATACGTCCCGTTATATTGGGAACCAATCAACTGCAACATAACCTGAACGAGCACTGGAACCACAGATCACACTAGATACCGCATTACGAGATTCGTTGTTCCTACTAAAAGTCACCAAAGTTTGAGGATGGCGCAGGTCGCGGGGAGTGCGACTCTGCGTTCTCATTGGCTATCTCAAGGTTACGACTACTCGCGCCTTACAATCAACCAATCAGAGTCATTTCTTATAAGTGTATTTAGACTGATGCGTGGTGCGCTTCGAGCGTCCTAAATGCAAAATCTAGGGTGAGATCTGTGACTGGAACGAATGAAATAACTATTACGTAAAAGATCGTCATTCTTACTGTTATTGTTACTCTCTTTGCGTTAGGCATGACTGAAAACGATGATTCAAAATTCGTAGTCGTTTTTTGCGAAAACTTAAACTTTGCGATAGGCAATTTTATACCGGAATTGATTGATTACGTTTTTATTGATAATAGTGACTTTTTTGAAGCGGTTCTTGTCGTACGCTTTTCGGAAGAATGTAACAATAAGAACCCACATAAATAGACAAACTGTGGTGAGTTTGATCTAACTGCCACGGATTGTGTAGAGTAGTCTCTGTATCATAAATGTTTCTTTTTTCACTAAGCATGTTTCTTTTTTTGATGTGTATTTACATACACGCAAAAACATTTCCCTCCTTCTTGGCATAAGGGTAAAAAACAAGTCACCGATTTGCAAAATTTCTAAACAAAAATGATGTTATTTCGAGTATTTGTGCGTAATAATGGTAGATTATTATCCAAAAGTGTTTTTAACATGCACGAGTGTGGACAAATCGTATGAATCTGAATCTTTACGGGTGAATCTTGTCTTTTTGTATTGTTTCCAACGCCGTAGCAGATTCCAGTAAAGTGCCCACCACTTTAATGCAGCACGACTAGGACTGCACTGTGACTGAAATTGTTGACTTGCAACTTGTTTTGAGTGTAATTTGTTAAATATAAAGCTTTCCTTGAATATAGAAATATGTCAAAACTTGAGATTGGCTAATTACACTGCGATGTATGGAGCCACAATAGAAGAGGAAAAATAAGAGACTATCAATTTGTCAATATGACAGCAGACGAAATTTGTCCTTGTCAGACCAAAATTTATACCGGCGGACTTCCATAAGCGGAGCAAATTAAAATTTAATCTGTACGATTTTTCATCTCGCGGATGTTGTAAACGGGGTGTTTATCGATTATCCACTTTAATTTATTAGGAACTTTAAACGCATTACAGTGCTTAGTGGTCAACCCCCTTTATGCAAATATCGTAAGTTCGATGTAGTCAGTTGATCGTTTGCACATTCTCCTTTAATTAAGTGACACATACATGTGAGGTAATCTTTTGGCATGATACTAGTCATGACACCGAGATTATTCCTTGTCAAGGTTTTATTACATAAAGCTTCTGTGAAATGATTTTTATTTAAACACCAGTTACAACAAAGACAATTAACGATTAATAGTTCACTAAGTTTGCTGCAGTAATAAATCAGAATTCTCCAAACGCTTAACAAATTACGAAAAGTTCATTTTCAATTTTTAAAAAGCATAAATCATATTCGTCTCACATTTAATATTCTAGAAGCAGACGAAATTATCTAAAGGCTAGAATACTGAATAAAGTTATTCAAGTGTGCTTAACATTTGTATAACTTAAAAAACAGACAATTAAAGAAAACTTAAAAATACTACCTAAAAACTAAAACCTAAAATAACTATAACGATTAATTAATTAATGGCACTTGGTGTTAAATCAGACTGGTATTAAGCCCCACAAATATTAAAAGTGGATAACATAAAATACAATTTATTATCCTTTGTTGTTTATTATCAAAATATCAGTTTCAAGACACGATTCTGCGATATCTTACAACCGTTATTCAGAAGAAAGCCACAAAATAGTACCCCAATAATGTTTTGCGGTTGAGGAAGATTATTTTGCGCGTGGTTGGTTAATCATAAATTGTGAGGAAAAATCAACAAAGAACATAGGTACATATAAGTATTAACGAGGCGTGTAAATTCGATAACGATTGGCGTTTGAAATGTACCTACATGGATTTACTTTATAATTTACGTACAAGTCGATTTAGGTACAGTGACCAGCAAAGAGATCTTGTGAGAGGTCAGGTGTGTGAAGTCGTATTCTGAGACCTCCGGGGGCCTGCTCAGGGGTACGGCTTTGCTATCCCCTGCTTATTGTAAGAGCAGTTTAAAAGAGAAACTTTGGTCTCGAGGTTGGTTAGATTTGGGGATCTGACCTCTCAGAAGCACACCCAGGGTAGATAACGTCGCGGTTTGGCCAGTGCCGTTCTAGTGTCGCAGTATTTTCCCGGGGTGTTGACTGTTTGATACAGGCAAAGTGCTTGGGATACCTGTGCGATCCTATGACGATCTGTCTAGGTGGGTTTTAGTGGGTACAATCCCACATAACCAGGCTTCATCCAAATATCTTTCGAAGATTTCCTTCCAGTCACCAAAACATTAGAAGGGCCACGTGTAAACTTTTAACTAAACTTTAAGCTGGTGAAGGGCAGTAAGTAATTTTAGGGATATTCAAACTTAGAGTAAATAATTTATGTGTATCTTCTGGGCAAGCGGCTTCACTAAGATCCTGTCTATGCTTCGGTGGGGCAAAGTCAAACGCAGGCCCAATTTACATTTAAAAAAAAAACTTAATACATGCTATTTCATTTCTTTCGGCGTTGTTCGTATCATAATACTAATTAATAAACTTCTGAGATCCTGCACAATTTCGTGAGTAATTTCTATTTTTAAGTTTATTACAAACGGCCAGAGGTCTTTGCCTTGCATAGAAATCGAGATACATAGATACGCCATGCTGGCGCCGGCGCGCGGCTCGTTGATATTTCGAGTCGATATTATCGATTTATCATAAATCTGCAGATTCGCGGCATTATAGACTCAGCGGTCGGTGGCACCATAAAATTTCTACTCAGCCTTGACACAAGCCTTTGAAAAGCTATAAAATGAATTTTACGATGAAGGAAAAATGACGATGATAAATGACAGAGTTCACGATTTCCATGATTTTTCAGTTTTGCCACATTTTCTCCAAATAAAAGGTTATCAGGTTCGTTGCGTTCCTATGCCTTATTTTATGCAAATCCCCTGATCTATTTACTCGTCAAAATGTAACAGATATACTTTCGCAATAGTAAAATAAGTGTTTTAAATGACGGATTAGAGACCATGAACTATGAGTATAGAAACTTTTGGGAGTACCCAGCGACTGCTAACTCCTAACTTTAAGAAGAGAAGTTCGATTTTGACTGAGGATTTGTTACCTTGATAAGCCTTGCGAGGCCGAAGTCAGCTATCTTCACGATGTTAGACTCGGCGACTAGCACGTTCCTAGCGGCCAGATCACGGTGGATGTAGTTCTGCGACTCGAGATAGGCCATGCCGGCGGCGATCTGCGCTGCCATATCTATCAGCTGCTGGAGTTTCAGACCGCGTCCTTTGCCTGCAATCAAATGGAATTTTAATTTAAGATGTGGAGTCATTGATGCAAATCTATATATTTAAAATAAAAAGGCACTTTCTAGGAATAAACGCACAGACCAAACCGTTTATGATATAGAAGTGAAATTCGAATCCAATATACTCCTTAAAGCCACTGAAACTTGTTTTGCGTTATAACTTATAAGGATAAAAAATAATGAACGGCATATCCCAGGATTTTTCCAAAATCAACCCCTTCATTTACTGTATTTTTCATGCTGAGCCACTGAAACTGGTTTTGCGTTATAACTTATAAAGGATAAAAAATAAAGAACGGCATATCCCAGGATTTTTCCAAAATCAACCCCTTCATTTACTGTATTTTTCATGCTGAGCCACTGAAACTGGTTTTGCGTTATAACTTATAAAGGATAAAAAATAAAGAACGGCATATCCCAGGATTTTTCCAAAATCAACCCCTTCATTTACTGTATTTTTCATGCTGAGCCACTGAAACTGGTTTTGCGTTATAACTTATAAAGGATAAAAAATAATGAACGGCATATCCCAGGATTTTTCCAAAATCAACCCCTTCATTTACTGTATTTTTCATGCTGAGCCACTGAAACTGGTTTTGCGTTATAACTTATAAAGGATAAAAAATAAAGAACGGCATATCCCAGGATTTTTCCAAAATCAACCCCTTCATTTACTGTATTTTTCATGCTGAGCCACTGAAACTGGTTTTGCGTTATAACTTATAAAGGATAAAAAATAAAGAACGGCATATCCCAGGATTTTTCCAAAATCAACCCCTTCATTTACTGTAGCCTAGGCGACCGAAATAAATTTAATGCCGTGCGGGCAATCTAAGTGTAGGTATATCGAAGATGAAGAATGCAATATATAGAGGCATTTAAAAATCAATAACTTGGTAATTGGCGCCACAATCTGTATTAGTGAAACTTTAGAACAACTTCAAGGCTATTATATTAACGCAGCCGGATTAACATAATGACAGGTTAGTAGTGGTCGATACAAAATCGAAAGGAAAACACTGAACAGGAAACAGTAAAATGTTAAGATCTCTACAGAAATTCTTGCTGCGCACATTAGCATGACGACCTGTTTGGCTCAATGGTAGAACGTCTGTCTTATGAGCAGAAGGTCCCGGGTTCAATTCCCGGCCGGGTAGATATTTGAATGATGAATTTTAATATCTGTTCTGGGTATGGGTGTTAGTTGTCTTTGTGTGTTCCATGGCATCCCCGACACAGGGAATGTTAAATGTTATTATTATTATGACAATGTTCTCTGCTTTACAAACCTTTGGTTTCTAATAAAGATCATTGAATGATATTTCCACCGGAACACTTATCTATTATTTATCCTGACTAACATATTTGTGGTAAAAAGAAAATTCAGGATGCAACATTGTAAAAGAATAATCAAGAACACGCACCTTGCAAATAGTCCAGCAAGGATCCGTGTTTCATCAGTTCCGTGATGATGTAAATGGGCTCCTCCAGAGTGCACACCGCGTACAGTTGGATCAGTTTGGTGTGTCTCAGTTTCTTCATGATTTGAGCTTCTGCTAAGAAATCCTTCGGGTCCATGGTGCCGGATTTGAGAGTTTTCACCGCAACCGGGGTGGTATTGTTCCATAGTCCCTCCCATACTTCGCCGAATTGTCCGTGGCCCAGTTTCCTGACAAACTTCAAGGATGTGCGGTCGATCTCCCATTGGTCCCGCGTCCGGTGCGAGAGGCCCTCAGTGACGGGCTTCTCGATCTGAGAACAGAAGGTATAATCCGATACAGTACAATTTCACAGTTACGGTAATTGGTGCTAATTTCGTATTCGCGATGGAACAATGGGTCGTTAAAACAGTCAATAGATCAGAAATAATTTTCTTCGGTAATACTGGTCCGACTGAAATTCCTGTTTTGACTCGGTTCCCGATATATGGAACGGCGTGACTGATTATTAACAAAGGTTTGAAAGGCCATACGTCTTCATAATCATATTGTAAATGATCCCTTGAGACAACACTAACTTTGTTTCTTATACTTTAATACTAGCTGATTACCGCGACTTTGTACGCGATGGAGCTCGGCTTTGGTCTCGCAAATTTAGGCCTACAAACTTTTTAATTTTTCCCCCCCTTAAAACCTAATTCGGGCTATTACGAACATTTTAAAGCATAAAAACAGAAAATTCAAACTGTCAGACGACTTACAGACGAATTTTTATTAATATAAATACACAGATGATGGTGTTTAATGGGAGTTTTTCTTTTCACTTGGCATTTTTACCTACCAGCGCATAATATTTGCGCAACCAACCTCGGCGTCGTAATTAGCGCATGAAATAACACCGACATTTGGCAAAAACTATTATTTAAGTGTGCGTCGAGGTGAGTTTCGTTTTCATTGATCTATATTTGTGTTACTACACATGTGCAGCTTAAGTGTGCCTTAAGTACATTATAAAAGCTAAACTAGAAGTGCATTGGTATGTTTCTATATAAGTATGTATTTAAAAATATCTATGTACGTATATCAGTCTCTGGCAGCCATATTACAAGCTTTGCTTAGTTTGGGGTCAGATGACCGTGTGTGCAAAAATGTCCCAGATATTTTATTTATTTTATGTCGTTTTGTTACCATTGGAATGCGATTATGTCCAAAGCACAGATCACCCTCAGATTCCGCTCTCGGGACGATCGAAGCGCAGGACGCATCGGTGTAAATACACTTATTAAAATTTATTCTTATTGGTTTATTGCCAGGCGAGAGAAGGCGTAACCTTGAGATAGCCAATCAGAACACTTGGTCGCAGTCCCCGCGACCCGCGCTTTCCTCCAACTTTGGTGAGTCTTTATCAGTCGAGTGTTTGTCAGCACATATTTTGCAAGCGCTACATCTGATAAAAAAATGGTGTAGGAAAAACCTTACCTTCATTTTGGGATTGTTTTTACCCCCTTTAATATAAAATTGTTTTATTTTATTTTTTTAAATTGTTAACCTTTAAAGACCTATTCAACGACAACACCGCGTTTTTGTTTCATCCCACTTTACATGTATGGGAGCTACTCCTATTATACAAAAATAAAATAAAATCTTCCTTTGTGCAAAATTTGATGCATGTAGGTTTATAACTTTAGAAGTAAGAAGGCTGCAAAGAAATCACAGAGCACTAAAAATATATCTTCAGTTAATCAGCTTAGCTATCCGATTACATGTTCATACAATGCAGTTTACTGTAGTGTTGTTTCGTGTTATGCAAGCCTTAGTAGTTTAAATTGCTGTGACATGCTAACATGTATGTGTAGTGAAGTGATTTAGTGTTGCAGGTGACAATGATAGTTCAGACAGTGAGGCGTCACAGTGGTCAGTCAGCGGTCGGCAACATGATAACCATTTAGTTTTAAATTCTCGCCGCAGCCAGATGTAACTCGACCCGGTGGCCAGCGGCCACGACCGGCCGTCTGCTGTGCTTGTCACGCTTTGCAGTTCCATTAAACATATTAATTCCTTATCAGTTTGTTCCTGGTTATTGTCGTTTGCGTTTTCATGAAAATTGACTCCGAGTCTATACTGATGTGAGAAGGAACTATCAAAACATATCCTTTTCATTGTATTACATATCAAGCACGTTTCGACTCTTAACGCTTCACAATTACATCAGTAGGCCTTAAAAAAATTATATATGTAAACGCAACATGCGGAAAACTCAGATCACCTTAAAATAGTTTATTTGAAAAACAAACTGCAATGCTGAGGCATTGTGCGAATCAAGGTAATTTACATTTAACACTACAACAATATAACAGTCCGTTCAGGACTGTTATATTTGCTCATGATATCAGAAGAGCATGTTAGTATATAATTTGAATGACACACATGCAAATTTAGATGATAATGGCATTGTAATCATACCACCTAAAGGTATCTAAAGCAGGTCAAGCCTTTTTCTAGGCCTAGGAATCAACGCTTATGAAAGAGATGTACAATTTGGGCTTAATATTCCTGAGATGGTCTAGGTTAACGATAAGAACGGGTTTTGCGAAATTCCATCTATACGTGACTGAAGTAGACCCTTAAAGTATTTATGGAAACGTAACATGGCTTGTTCTTCGCGTTACACCAACTGTGTAAGAGAAATAAAGAAGCACGTCTTAGGATTTTTCGGCAACCTACCCTTAAAGAGGCGAAATGAGATGGTGATATTACTCAAACCCATGCAAACGAAGCCGTATGGATGTACAAACCAGTTCTAAATAATAATTAACGAAGGCTGATTCCCAGAAGCGGAGAGGAAAATGACGAGTCGAGTTCATAAAAAGAGGTGTTAAAAAGTCGTCCCCGTATAAATAACCGGTGAAAGTCCAAATAAGGCAGAAAAATAGGTCACCCTGTGAAAGTAGAGTGATCCGAATCGATTTTGTGATATTTTGGGATCAATGAATAAGGCTTGCGTTTTAAACTAGGTTACATTGTTCAAATATAAAATCAAATATTGGTTTTGTATGTAGTGGTAGAGCTCTCTTGCAGAGTCCGCCTGGGGAAGTACCACACCTTTGCCAGTTATTCAACCGCCAAGAAGAAGTGTGCAAGCATTACTGTGTTCCGCTTGAAGCGTAATCACTGGGCATACAGAGATTTAACATCTAACATCTCAGGGTGACGAGCGCAGTGCATTGCCGCGCATAATTTTGAACCGTTAAAAATTGAAATTCTGGGTGGCACTGAACTGTTATGGGCAAGCGTGACGCTTAACATCAGGTGAGCGACTTTCTCGTCCCGTCAAGAGTAACAAATATATATATATATATATATATATATACATAGCAGCAGCTACCGATATGACGTTGCCGAACTAACATTTTCGACTTTTATAGTTGCTAATAGCGAACTAATCAATTATGACAAAATTTTCTGTTTGGGCAATTGACACCGAAGCGTCTATTGCTAATGTTATGTTGTGTTGCAAATAGTCTTGGGCTTTATACAAACATATCGTTCTTCTGTTTCTAGGTGGATAGCGAATCAGTAAAGTGAAATCCCATCTCAGGTCTGCCTACATTTTGAAGGACTTCACTTGAGACCCACTACACTAAGCGAAAACAAAATAAACAACTCTGACATGTTACACTTGTCTTTCGGAAGTTTCTCGGAAATAACTATGAGATACTTTACTACTAGCATTTTTTTAACTAACCACGAGCTCGAAATGAACTGAACTGAATATGAATGTTTTACAGTTTTTCTATAAATCTCATTTTTGTTAATGCCAGCCTCATTTTACATCGCTTGTTTATCAAAAATTATCGTATGGTTATCATTTTAGAAAGGTTCAATGTTCTCACACCAATTTTGCGCTCGTAAATAGGATTACGTTATACATTAAGAAATTACGGCTAAAATGATAACCTAGATAACATTGGGAATAACTACAAATAATTTTATCAATAAGCCAATTTTCTACTTCGTTTTTAGTTTAGCGACAAATGTACTTACTTATATTAGCTTTCACCTTGATTTTTTGTCGATGTAATTTCTTGATACAACCTATTTATTGGCGCAATATAAGTTTTCATGAACTTTTTTTTCACGAATGATTAATTAAGCTGTAACAGACAAAAAACGCAACGAAACATCGCATCATTACCTTAAACTTAAGGGGTATAAAGTCGTGTCACAGCTATCTGACACGCACATTTTCAATTATGTAAAAAGCCTGAATAAAAAAAAAACAATTTGTTGTAAGTAAGAATCTATGTATCAGAAAGTTCGAAAAAAAATATCGTGTTATTTCTTCAAATTAGATGGAAAATATCGAAAGAAATATAAACTTTCTCTTTTCGGCCTTTGTGAAACAATAGCTAAAATGATATATATTTTATTTAAAAAAAAAAATGTATATCTTATCCTAAACATACACAAAATAAACTTTTTGGACATGCACAGATAGTGCTTTTATATCTTCAATAGTGTCAATGCACGAGCGAGACAATTTTGGAAGCGACTAAGGCCCTTGTGACGTGCTGCACAACACAAGAAATACTTAAAACATAACCTACCTCAAGTCATGGGAATTAAAAATGTTTGCCATTCTAAAAGTTTCTCTTAGATGACAGGGTCATTTCAGCAAGCATTTGAATGTCAAAGTTTCGACCTGATCGAGGTACATAAGGTGTTTAGGAACCTTACAGCATTGAATCAAAGGTTGATTTTGAAAGATGTGTATAGTTCATGAGTGGTTGGGGCGATGGCGATGCAATCGTGGCCGTCTCTGTAACCGCATTGTCGTTGGGAAATAGTGAGTGTAAATAAACGTGAAACAATGAAATCCAAAACTGTATTCTCGAAGAGTCGAGGAGAGTAAGGCTGTTTGGACAGATAAAGGAACTCATTAGGGTTCGAAAAATTGTGAGGTTGTAATTGTAAAAAAAAATTGAGAAACATAATATTGTTCTTAGCGCACTATTAGTTTTTTTTTTTAAACGGGCAAGAGCCTTTATTAACTAAGCAAAATACATACAAACTACAACTATTTAAACTACTTAGCCTACTACATAAAAATAACAGTTGGATTAACCAGATACCAATAAAGGTCTATAGATAATCCAAATGTTCAAGCCCACTACCAGTTGGCAGCGTACCCAGCATGCTGGCGGCATTACCACGCTGAATGGCAATGCTTATGCGTTGAGCATTAATTTAGTTATTAATTTTACCCTATTAAATTGGTATTTGCAATAATATTTACAATCCATAATGTAATGATAATAACAAAATCTGAAAATAACAAATTGATCCATTCATTTGTCATATTATTTGATGACATAGAATAATACAGAACTGTCATATTTCATAAGAAAAATTAGAACTGTATTTTTCCATCTAAAATTCTAACGTCCTAAAAAATTTAGTTATATTACGCTATGATTTCAAAACAAGAATTGAAACATTTGACATGTTCTTAGAATATATCCACGTTCCCTATCTGACAATACTTGAAAGACAGTAGAGCAATAAGTCATACAAATACTTACGTCACACTCAGACCAGACGTAGGTAAAATAAACGTTTTTTTTGCAACAAAACGTAATAGAGTCGGACAGGTGACGCGTACCGTGCAATAACATGATCAATAACATGTTCGACAACCGTTTTAGAAAACCCAATTAGCAGTTTGAATGAATTTCGTAAGTGCTAACGCTGTCGTTCAGTTACTTAACAGGGAAGTCCGGAGGAATACATTACTCTATGTTCAATCAAAAACTAATACAAAATAGCTGAGTCAACAGTTATACAATCCGAGGTCGGCTTTTGTGCAACTATTACGGGGATTAATTAAAAAGATCGTCACATGTTCGTTGACATTTGCATGATTTGTATAAAGCTGCATCACAAATTTTCAATGTGATGCGATCTAACAGCTGGTCGATTGTCATGCCTGCATGGCTCTAAAGTTCATGTTTTCGGCCCTGAACTTAGCTTCACTTGCGTTCAATAAACACTATTGTGGAATAACCTTTTACACATAGTAAGCAAAATTAGCTAAAAGCTTTATCACGTTTGTTTTGTCTCGTGAGAGCAGTCACACGTGAGGCAAGTTTAATGTCAGTTTATAACAACTATAGTGCTATACATTGTTTGTTACAAAAGCATTATTTAAATGCGTTTTAATTTCGTATTGTCTTGTAGAATAATTTTCAACAGCTTTCTTTGTTACTTCAGCTGTTACATTCGGTGACGGTCTTAAACACGTGAACACAATTACATCGATAGCATTTAACGGGATTTTAAATAAAAAATAATTTAATTTTAAATCATAACGGTAGTTTCCTATAGTCCTTAAAGAAAATGCATAAAGTATAGAAAACAAGATTTTGCTGTTTCCATTAAGTATATATTTTTATATATACTTCGAGTGACCGGTAAATTATTTACTGATATTTTAAGAAAACGTCAATCGTTTAAGGTTACAAATAATATTATTAGCTCTTGACTCTTTGAGGTAAATGGTTTTATGTTTATTCAATCAGAATTTATACATGACATTAATAGAACTTTAAATTATTATTATGAAGGCGAAAGCAATTCTACTACCTCTTTGTTAAATTTGCATCCGTTCAGAATTTTACAACCAATCATAATAAAATTCAATTCAAATCAATAATTTTAGTAGTGGTAGGACTCTTTTGCAGAGTCCGCCTAGAGAAGTACCACACCTTTGCCAATTATGCAACCGCCAAATAGTAGTGTGCAAGCATTACTCCGGATTGAAGGGCAATGCATCCAGCGAAATTTAACATCACAAAGAGATTTAACATCTATAATATCAGGATGACGAGTGCATTGCCGCGCAGGGTTTTAACTGTTCAAAATGTGGGTGGCACTGAATGTTATGGGCAAGCGTGACGCTTAACATCATATGAGCGACTTGCTCGTCTCGTAACTCAGTAGCATAAACAAAATAAAAATAAAGCAACTGTTAAAGTTTAGATATTACAACATAAAATTGTAGGCAGAAAAAAATTCAAGTTATTCGTTTTTTTATTCAAAGTAGGTTTTGGGTTTGTCCACATGCTGCCTGATGTTGTAACTCGATTGTTGTTGTTAAGGACGTAGGATGTCGCTGAAATTAAAACTAAAAGAAATAGTGATGATCTGGTCTGTGATGAAATTGTGGTGATCTGCGATCATCACAATTTCTGCTTGCTTGAAATAGAAACCCAAGCTAAGTCAATCGTAATGGTACGGAGAAAAAACGCGACTTGTTATGAATATTTTTGCATTAATAATATCGGTAAAATTATTAATTTTTAATCTTTCTTGCAAAACTCGCTAGGTTCTCAAAAGATGGTGTTGAAAAAAATATTTTTAGAAACATATTTTTTATGTCGTATATTGCAATCTAATTTGAAATAATCCTTAAATATACTACGTTGCTATATTTACCATATTTTCATCGGCTTTTATATCGGTTTGGACATTAGCTGACTAAATACGTAAGCTCCATCTAGTTTTAAGCAGATTTTTCAGGGTTACATTTTATTGTCTGAGATTGTTATTCTTTTCGTGTAAATTTTCTCTGCCATTTATCCTAGATTTGAATACACTTGACTTGACTGCTATTCTTCTTTATATGTAATGGTGAGGGAAATAACAATATTATGAGTTATTGTAAACGATATTTAATAGGTATTTAAAAATAATGCTTTATTTGACCATGATAATAACAAAAGATAAGTAACAAAATATTTTTGAAAGGTTGAATTTAATCTGTTATTATGACCAGTAGGTACAAGAAAAAAAATTTACGGTTAAAATAAGTCAAACGAATTATTGGAGACTGAGGATGACGGACGTCAGCGTCGTCAACTTAGCGCGGAGTGTTACAAACATTAACACACATTTTGCAATAATAAAGATCAGAGGCTCGCATTGAGATATATTTCCATACTCTATTTCTTCAAACAAAGTTGAAATATTTCCTTTCCTGAACTTAGAATATTTCCAACAAAAAAGGATTATTGGACATACTTACTCAAAAAAGAACTTGACAATAGAGACAAGAAGAATGAAGGAATGTCTGAATAAAGGATACAAAAAATATATTGTATCAAGAGATCTACCTAAGACAGAATAGGAAGACACTGAAACGACTTCCACTGATTAGAGCTGGCTTTTTAAAATCGACACAAGAAACGAAATATTTCAACAATTACCTACATTTAGAAACTTTACTTTGTTTGTCGACATCTGGTGCCAATCAGTATCAAAATTGTTTTGAACAGAAATAGGAACAAAGAGTGTTGTGAACCGTGTTAACTAAGGATTTATTTTGAATATTCATAGAGACTCCTTTGTTGACGACCGTTGAAAAATATGGAGAGAAAAGGTTTGCCTCCAATGTATATGTAATATATGATGTTATTGGTTGGATATTGAAAAAGACGAAGATATTTTCTATATAACATGGCTTCCGCTGAGTCGATTTTAATCAGTGACAAACAAGAATATCATTGTATGTAAGTTATCCACTTAGGTACATCTTGTTCTTATGGTTTCGTATCAAATGCGTTTGTACGTCACGGTCCTTTTCTTCAGAACTACAAGTAACTAAAATTTGATACAACTATATTTATTTATACACGACACCAGAGGAAATGTTAAAATTTTGCAAAAACTAAATTTTGGGTTAATTCTCCCACAAAGAAAACTGGAAAAAAAAAGTTTACATATCATCTTTGAAAAGTTAATGTTGTAAATTCATTATGATGTTTCGGACTATATTATAATTATACGGTATACGGTTAAATGATTATGACTTCCTGGACATTTGTAGTTACGAGTTATAGATTCAGAAAGGACGAGTAATGTTTTTGAGGTGTATTTCTGTATGTTTGTGTGTTCCTACAATACCGCCTGTAGCCCCTAAACTTGGCCGATTTTGACAACTGAGGTGTCGTTGGATTCCTCTTTATGCCTGGAGTGACATAGGCTAATACTCCTAACATATCTACGGAACACTACTACGATTGTGTCACGGCACCCGCGCAGCAGATTTTTATTCAGGATTTCTACGAGTTTTATTTCGAGATTAGTAATAGTTATAGGTTCTTATACAAATTATGGTAATTTCCTAGTCTTTGTTGTCTAACTAACTTGTTTAATGTTTAATTGAGTTAATTGAACCTGATTATCTAACTGATTCGGGTACGGTAGGTCGATAAGGCAAGTTTTGGGACACGACAAAAAAATCAGCTTTTCAAGCGTTCCAGTACACGCAATTATCATGGTTATTAAATATATACTTACTTACGTCAGAAATACGTCAATTTCACAATGTGTACGACAGCACATCTAAATGAAACAACAGTGTACACGAGTCAGAAACATGTAGACAAGCCGTAACGAAAGTTGGGGCCATTTCAGCCTTGGTACAAGTTTGCTGCGCTGGCGCCTAGCAGAAATAGTATTATTTAATTACTTGTTTTTAAACACATTTCTTCCGCCCTTAGCTTTCAGTTCCAGCGTCAGCTAGAAGAGAGTTTCGCTGCTGGCTTTACAAATAATATAACTTCAATTGTTGAGTAAATGGTGAGTTGGTTGCTCGTTATAAATCATTTACAGACAATTTGTAATAAAAATAAGTTTATGTGAAAAAAATATATTTATGCAGACAAGCTTTTATAAAATCCGTTATTGGTAGTGTATTCCGATCAAAATGATTCCAAACTCCATCACTCTACTGTTAGTTAGTGAGGAGTTCTGTTTTCCACCTTCCGTATCCATCATCATATCAGCTCGCTGTCATAATATTGTATTGTCATCGGGACAGGTCTAAAATTCAGTTGCAAGATTTGAACTTAACATACATACAAGCATTGCAAGTTAAATAAAAGCTTATGAAAAACGTTCATCAGAATATTAATGCGTAACGTCGAATGAAGGAATGAAGTTTAGTAAAAGCGTCAGTGAACACAGCTGCAACCATACGACCATACGTCATACGACGTTTAGTTTTTTTTCAAAACATGACTACGATACGCCTTACTCAAGCATAATTATAGTTCACTCATGCAAGAATGTCAGATTTCTTTTTAACCGACTTCCAAAAAAAGGAGGTGCTCAATTAATTTTTTAATGTATTTTTTTGTTTTTACGTCGGAACGGATTTGGATATATTTTATTTAATTTGAAACCATCGGCACCCACCACGGAACGGAACTCTTCAATTATAACACTATTACACGGGGGGCGTCAAAAACATCTCGATATTGCCATTTTTTATAGAGTATTTTGTAAAACCCGGTATTTAAAAAAAATATGTATTTGATATTTTGTGTGAAAACAATTTAAAGAGCAAAAGTTGTTAAAAAAAATGGCAAGTGTGCATAGTAATTTGCTTTACATATAAACCTACAAAATCCAAAACCTACAAAATAGTCGGAGAATATATTAAAGAATATCAGAAATACCAGTTTAGAATATCCTTTTGAATAATCACGTAACCACCCAGGAATTCGCCAGATTGTATTCAATCAAAGTGGTGCACAATTTATAGATAGGATTTCCACGTGTCAGAATAACTGACCGTAACAGACTTGAAACTGGCCATGATTGAACTAAAATTTGTAAGCGATGCGCAACGAAACTACACGCAAATATCGAATGATGCAGTTATGAAAAAGAGAATTCATAATGTAATTTTAAAGAAACTTCCGTGAGCGATTAAAGACAATAAATCGCGGCATGCAATGAACAAAAATCAAATCTTCGAATTAAATATCTCGAGTGAGTGCGATAACGCCCTTTGTCCAGGAAAGGAGTCCTTCGCTGAATTTAAAGTATCCTCAGGCTGGTTCAATGGCTCGCAATATTTCTCACGTAGCGCACAAAGGTTCACCGTCGAACACCATAACTTTTACGGCCATTCGATATTGAATTTTGCAATTTATGCGCCATCGTAATAACGTATAACATCAATTTTTTTTTACCGGACGACCTTGATTTTGGTATATTGTGATTCTGCGTTTGTGGCACTTAACTGTTAAATGTTACGTTCAATCATAATTCTATTATCAATCATTGTTGATAGCGGAAGGTCGGGTCAACATATGATGACGACTTGTAAGGTTGTAGTGACTCATTCTGTTTTGTTACTAGTAGTTGAGGATGAATACAGTTTATTAGTTAGACTATGCCTTGACAGTGAATGCCATTCGAGTAAGGTTGCTATGTTTAGTGTTTGAGACCGTGTGTCGCCTTGAGAAGTCACTGACCTGCACGCAAGGTTTGTTTAGGGAGACGCAGAGGCCATCAGCGTCCTTGCTGTAGTGCTCGACGAGCTCTTGCAGGGTGCGGAAGGTGGTGCGTCGGGCGATGAAGAATCCACCTTCGTCAAGCTGTCTGATTCGGTAATGCTTCACTGTGTCCCCGTCTCGCACTGAGGACAATAACCTATGTCAGTACACAATTGTATATACTTTCCTGGTTCAATTGTTACAACGAACTCAGACGAGAAAATGTTTGATCAAATAGAAAACTTTAATGTTCAACTTTTATCCATAGACAAATTTAAGAACGCTTATTTTAAACATGGATCTTACTTTCCAAAACGTAATCTATTGGAAGATAGTGAAATTAATAGTTTGTAAGTTTTCTAGTGGAATAACCAGTCGAAATTAGAGCAAATCCGCTACTAAATAAGACCTAGTTTAAGACTAAACGTGATTGTCACAAAATAAATAGTATCTCATTAATTTATCCGCAAATACATTTGCGGATTTGCATAGTAGAATAAGAATAACATCATTCAATTTATTATTTTTTGAGTACAGTCGAAATGCCAAGAATGAAAGTTATATTCGCGGAAGCTCGATCTCGGGCATTTATACCGCTTTTATCAAGGACATAGATCGAGCGTCCACATAAAAAGATAAATTTAAGTCTGGGTCATTTAATAAATGTCCAGTCAAGTCCTTACAAATGTAAATCGCAGTGCATAAATAATGACGGAGCAGTTCCGAGTACCGTCAACGTCAGCTTTTGACAGTTGTTAGATTTTGTGTTGATGAAGGTAAATGGAACTGACATTCATAATTATCGTTGCATTCATTTATAGGTCAAGTCGCAGTATGTGGCCGATAGCACAGCTGGTTATTTTGATCCCGTTGCATGTGCGAACACTTATATGACTATTTAACATGTTTGTTTATAAAGTGTATATGATTCATTCATGTAGCACATAAAGATTGCTTAGGTCAGTGACGTTTAAAATTTATTGATGGTGATGTAAAGTTGCTCGCACCGTTTTACACAGTTCCTTGTCGACGGAAACTGGCTCTGTGATAAGTACGTGACGTATTTGAAAATATTTGCGTAAATGTAACGATAATTACTATGTAGTAATATGTGTTTTTGATACAAAGTGAGGAGAATTGTTGTAATATTATTGTCTTGTGTTAAAGAAAAAATTAAATAAAAAATAACGGTAACATAATAAATAAGCATCAAACTTATTTATTAGGAATGTTAAATAATTATCAATGTTTTAACAAAGCTATATTAATGTTTTCTTGTGTTAAAAAATATAAAAAATAACAGTAACAAAATAAATTTGCATCAAACTTATTGATTAGGAATGTTAAATATCAATGTTTCAACAAAGTTATGTATGTTTACTTATGTTAAATAAATTTTAAAAAACACGGTAATATAATAAATTAGCACCAAATGTATTTATTAGGAATGTTAAATATTCAATGTTTCAACAAAATTGACAAGTTTAGAAATGTTAATACGTTCAAAAGTACGTTTCCGAGTTCAAAAGCAAAGTGCGTGCAAAATTATTTCAGTTTTTTTTTTGCAATACTTTGTTTGTCTTCTCTTACGGTTTAACTTGGTCGGCTATATCTTGCATACTGTAGAATTTCAGTAAATCATCATAATAGGATGTTCGTATGCACAAAGTAAAGCTATAAAAATAGATACTTACTAATAACATAGATAAATTATACTAAAGAGTGCTAATGTCCATAGAAAGATGTGTAACCCGATTGTAGTACCGATAAGGCCGCAAGATATCGCTAGTCCTTTAACTGATATAAAAAAAATACTTTATAAATCATTGTCTATTGTGTTGATCGTCGCAATTTCTGCTTGACTTGAGATTGAAACCCAAGCGTTCGTAATGGTACGAAGAAAATAACGCTACTTGTAATGAATATTTTATCATTACATAGTAATATAATTAAAATCATTAATTTTATATTTCATCTGCAACACACCAATATAAGCTGACTAAATACGTAAGCGCCATCAAGTTTTAGAAAAAAGGTCAATACTCAACGGTGTTTAGGTAAGGAAATAGAATTCCCAACCTACACACTAGTATGAACGTTAGGAACAAATTTTCCTAGCCTTCACACTGCTATAGAAACAGTGTTAAGGTTAGGAAGTTTTCTTCCTAACCGTCACACCAGTGTTAAAGAGCAGTGTGAAGGTTAGTCGGTCACGGATTTTTCGGGGGTATTTTTTTTTGTATGTGTTTGTCATTATTCTCGTGTAGATTTTCTTTGCTAATAACATTTCCGTACTGTGAGTAGATTTCGAATAACCTTCTCTTTGTTTCATCTAAATATGGAGGATGAAATAATATTAGGAAATAACATAATTATGAAGGTTATTGATTCAATATTTACTTTTAATTAATGATAATAATTGATAGTATAGTTAACGTATTCAATGCTATATCTTCAGTAATCGATAGATAACATTTTTTCCTGGAACTGCTTAGTCATCATAGCGAAAAAAACTTTCAAGTACATGTCGTGGCACGCTCATTGTAAGGTTCCGTAGCTATGTAATTATCACAGGCCGAGTATTTAGGGCGCAAAATTGTATTTACAGTTTTACCGGAGCATTATGTTTGACTCATGATAAGCATTAACTTGCTCGGCTATACTATATCGCTCCAGTAGGTCGTGATAATTTCAAAAATAAACTATGTATGTTATTTAATACTATATGCTTTTCATAATACTAAAAAAAAAAAACTAAATACTATTTTGATTTCTCCCGATGTAAAAACAAAATGCCTTCAGATTTTAATAATTATTCCATGGCATCCCAAACTCAGGGAAATCTAATGGGGAGATTCGAGTGCGAAGCACTATATTTGTATAAATTATAATTACCCCTATATGGAAAGAACACCATCAGTATTGTAGGTATCCATAGGCGGCGGTTTGTTTACCTTCCGGCTGACCAGCTCCCTTATCATGGATATACCTGATTGTGATAGTGATAGTACGCGAGCGGAACCGCTATCACGATCATCGGATGGCATGCTATCACAATTAGAATCACGAACGTTCATAATAAGGGCAAGGGCACAGCCTGTTTGCTGTTTTTATTTATTTATTAAAAATAGATTTTTGTATTTCATAATAGTTTAATATTTACACATGAGATTCAGATCAACTTATAAAGTTATAGGAACGTGTACAAAAGCGCTATAGTCCTTAGTTTCTGAATCTGAAAAAAATTCTGAGAAAGATCGCGAGACACAGACGTACACATGGACATGGCGGAACTGCGGGAACTTTTTCGTTCGAACCGAACCCTAAAAAACCAAACGACTGTAATTAAATTGAAAACTCATGTTTCGGATAACTTGATATTTATAAAATTGAATAGGAAATAGTATATTCGACTAATTAAAAAAAAAACGCCCGACTGCATTTTGGTTTAGTGTTATGTTTGCCACATTTGTTGTTTGTATTATGATTTTTCCTAATTTTATACGAAAAAGTGCAACTTTGTGTTTTTGTAAGCGATGTAATATTACTACGGTAAAATGTAGACTACGACACTCCGGGTACGGACATAAAGATAAATCGAACTACACCTCACTTATCAAAATCAGTCCAGCCGTTTAGGCTACAGGTCCCTTACTCTCTATTGCCATAACTAGCTTGTTACGCGCCATGTTAAGTTCACTCCGTGTTAGTCGCATGAAACGGTATTGTCTAAGTTTCTTAAACGAGCGATTCTTCACGTCGCGGCACGATTAGGAACCGCGTTTAAGTTTAGAGCATGTTATGACGTCACGCGTTATAGGCAAGTTATCTCATGTTAGATAGAGAATAAGGGCCCAGGACGTCATACACGTAAACATACTTACATACACCCCAAAAACATTACCCTCCTTCTTGAGCAGTCGGGTAAAAACAAGTGGTTTAGTAATATGTTGGCATTCAGTTTATTTGACCTAGCTGTTACCCGTGTCTAAGTTCGCGTGGACCTACAAAAAGAAAGTAGCCTAATGTCCGTCTCCGATCTTTAAGCTATGCTAAAAATATGGCCAATCCGTTCGGCCATGATAACGCGACAAACATCCAGACAGAGAGACAGATAGACAGTTACTTTTGAATTTATAATATTAGTTTAGGGTATACATGGAGGAAGAGTTGCGTTGGCAACTGGAAAATCCCACTAAGATTTATAGCAGAAGAAAACACAGCCTTCCTTATTACTTCCTATTTCCTATTTCTTCCGATCACAGCCTAATCTTCATGATACCTAATGTGACTACAATAACAAAGGAAAATAATACGAACACAACCTATGTGTACAGAATATAAAGAAAGCTTTGTTACAAAAATGCGTCACGACTACTGTGTTCTAGAGAAGTTTTAATTAGAAATACAGTATCGGTCCAGGGGTTCAGAAGTTATCGGGGTCGCGAAGTCTCAGTTCGGCGCGGACTACTAGTGATTATTATTTCATTTAATTAATGTTTCTTGTAACACGTAATTTGGATTACGGCATATACACCTTAAAGTCATAAATCTTGCAACAGAAAAGATTATGGCTGGCGTCCATAAAATTCCAATTTATTGTTATGCGCTACATAGGCGCTGCAGTAGAATCTAAAAGTAGAATTAAGCCGTTGTAGTTTATAACTTAATTTTAAATCCTGTAAAGTTCTTAACAACCTAACTTATTATTATTATAGATTATGTAAAGAAGTCACTATGATTAGATGTTTAACTAAGTACTAGTTTTTTTTTTGGGTTGGGTAATTTTCAATGCTTTCGGGTAGGTTTTGAAAAGAATATCATTATATATTTTAGCTTTCATATTTTATCAAATTTCAAATTAATTTATTTAGTTTCAAATTACAAGTACATTGCAATAAATTATATGACATCTGATCAATATAAATAATGATGTAGCTTGTTGTACGTGACAATGTCGTGCAGAACCTACACTAAGAGTAATCTTGTGTCTTAGGTAGCTGCATCTCCTTCGAGAGTTTAATTACTTAGTGGTGAATGCGTACTGGATTTATTCAGTGATTTCTTGACATGGTAAGTGTTCATTTTAATACATTACTTATCTATTTTCAAATAGATAAGTAGTATAGTTTAGATAGTTTTTTTTGTAGTGGTAGGGCTCTCTTGCAGAGTCCGCCTGGGGAAGTACCACACCTTTGCCAGTTATTCAACCGCCAAGCAGTAGTGTGCAAGCATTACTGTGTTCCGGATTGAAGGGCAATGTTACCAGCGTAATTACTGGGCATACAGAGATTTAACATCTAACATCTCAGGGTGACGAGCGCAGTGCATTGCCGCGCATTGTTTTGAACTGTTGAAGTTCAAAATTCTAGGTGGCACTGAACTGTTATGGGCAAGCGTGACGCTTAACATCAGGTGAGCGACTTGCTCGTCTCGTCACCAAGTTAAATAAAAAAAAAAAAAAAAAAAACTTACTATTCCGATTAAGTGAATACGGGGCTATAAGGAAAGGGTATGCTACGCCGAAACGGGGCTCATAGTACTCATGATTGTGAAAAACTTTTACTATGGGACCAACACTGAAATCGAGAAAAAAATATCAGCTACTAAATACATTTTGTCGAGTGCCGTTGACATTTTTCTATGGAACAGCTGATTTTTATTTCTCGATTTCAGGGTTGGTCCCATAGTAAAAGTTGTTCATAATGATGAGTATGAGCCATTTTCGGCTTAGTATGCCCTTTCCTTATAACCCTGTATATTCATCAATTAGTACTTATCCAAGTTGGATAGTCTTCATTGAATTTATAAACAATACTAATTAGTGGGCATTAAGCCACGTTTGCTAAGCGTTCGTTCCCACGACTCTTCGTCTAGCGGTCTTAGAAAAACGTGAACCGGTTTCAGAGAGATCGCATCTTCCGAACGAATATGTTCGTATGCGTTTGTAAAAGACGGCGGGCTTCGCAGCTGCACCAACATGGGCAAAGGCTCCGTTGATGTGGGGAGTGAGGATTCATTGCCTAGTAATTACAAGTTATTTTGTTTTTATCGAACTCTACGCGCACTCGTAAACATACATAGAAGGCTAATGTAAATTACAAGAATGCTAGGAGTCAGTAATCTTAAGAAGCTCATTCAAAAGTAAACATATAATGTGCTAGTGCATATAACTGACAAGGCCATTATGAAGCCGCTATAATAATGTTTAATTAATATTTAATTAATTTCATATGAAAACTATGTATTTGACGTTACCAAGTGTTGTGCTAACCCACGGTCCGAATAAATGATTTGAATTGAAGTGTAATTTTGTGCTTTTTGTTGATGAATCTGAGATTGTAAAGTAAGAGTAAGATAAGTAAAGAAGTAAGTAAGTGATAAGTAGCAGTAGTAAGATAAGTCAGAATTGAGAATATACGTCATGTTTGTGACAGGTTCCGTTAAGTCGATGCTCACCTGATAAGGAGAAGTCATTGTGGCGGCTCTCAGAGTCTCGGATAAGGAAAGCGCCGTGCTCGTTCTCTGGGAGGAGCAGTTTCTTCTCCGCCTCGATTCGTTTTATTTTGCGGAAATACCATCTGTAACAACACACGAAACCGGTTATTATATCATATATTATAATTCGAACGAAGAAATTACAAGGAGGATCGTGAGACCGGTTATAAATCAAATAACTGTTTTCGATTCAGTGTAACCGCGTTGAAACTGTGGAATTAGCATTTCATGAATAAAGCTCTACAATTAAATTTGTTTTTAAATTGAGAAATAAAGCGATTTCTAAAGGTGGTCGTTTTACAACGGCAATGACTTAATGTTAATATTGCAGTATTGAATGGCGATGCGACGAACAAGACAGAACAAAACGATACTGAAGGACCGGTGTCACTCTCGTTCATACGTAGGGCGCACAGAAAGCGGCTAGTCGTGTCGATGACTCAACAACCACGAATGAATACTATTCTGCATTCAATTGACGTATGCTCGCTCGTCGGCTTCACTGCTACGAAACTGCTAACTAACTAGAAACAGCCGCTATACTAAACTCCAGAGTCGGTGTGAACTATGAATCACATTTGTCACCACGACACACCGCCAGTTATCTTCTTCGACAGATTTTTAGACTAATAGAAAGTTTAACGACATTGAGCTAGCATTGTAGTGCTGGCACAAATAAATGATTCAGATCCACGTTTTGTTCTCTACTATTGCAAAACAATACAACAGGGTTTTGACAACACTGGCGTTGCATTAAATTCTGAGCGACAGACGGACGAGGTCATTGCGCCTTTGATTATTCATATATTTTATTGCCGTGACAGTAAATTAAATTATGTACTAGGGATATCAAATAAAGAGAAACAATAATAATAAAACATGAGTCTACATAATAAAACTAAAGGAGCAGCTTAGAAGATTTCTAAACATCAATGAACGATCTCGAAGTTAAGTGAGCACACTATATTACTCGCTTTTGGTATAGTCAATGGGAGACTTAACGTAAAAAATCTAGTTCGTCCTAAGGTTCGACTAATATTATAATTTGATTGTGTTCGTGACAGTAAAACTACGATCCGTGCGATCAATTACTATTGTTTAACGGATTACTCTACTTCAGAAGCACGCAGACCTCCGGCCTTTAATTAGAAAAACTGATTTAACCATTATATTTTATTTACTTAATGAGGCGTTTTCCAAAAAAGATGGTTACTAGATGGTGTTATAGTCCTATCGTTTTACCTGTCATTGTCATTTCTGTCGAAATATTTTATGTTTATTATTAAAATCGTAAATTTTGGCTCCACACGTTGTGTATTTAGCCAGTGTCAACTATTGTAATATTTCAAATGAAGTCAAATACATAGTTACATTACTTGAAATTGTCTAAATACACATGTGAAGCCAAAAAACAAGAGAAAAAAAAGGCACACTTACATTTTTTTGTCTTTCATGTCTTGACAGTGACAGGAAAACCTCAAGGTACATCTAACGCCATCTATTGGGTACTTTTATTACCAGGATTTTTTTTTTGGAAAACGCCGTACTGCATTAGAAATAATTAAAAAAACTATCCTGTCCTGTAATTTGTGTCAAACCCAATTTGTTAAATCAATGTATTGTGTCACCCTTCGAGGATAGGCCGATATCCCAGCAGTGGGATGTTAAAAGGCTTATGCAGATTGTTTCAAAACCATGTGTTTTATAGTAAAAATATTTCGATATATCTATAGCTGATATTATTATAAAATAAAAATAAAACAAGTAGGTGTGTAGTAAGAGGGAGCTTATTTTATTATCATAATAAATCGAATGCCAAATGTTTTTTTTGCTTCGTAAGTAATAATTAAATACTTGAATGAAAAATTGTTTTTTTATTCCATAAAATAATTTTAAATATTAAAAAAAACCGACTTAATCAGAACCATTTTATAAAATTTGCTTGGTCATGTCGCTTAAACCCGCACCCGTGAAATACGTATCACCGAGAAGTTCCGGTGGCCATCTGTGGTCTTCTTTATAAGTTCCACTTCATCAAATGATACTTTCTGAATGCAAATCACTTTATTTGTCGACGAATATACCAAATCGCTATATGTATGTAGCCTATAATATTTGAGAACTTCCCTCAGTTCCTCATGGATCCCATTATCAGAAATGGATTTTGATAAAAATGGGACCAATCTCGAGATTCTCCTTTCAAATAAAAAATATTTTTCCAAATCGTTTCATAAATGATGGAGTTCTAGGGTAACAAACATAAAAAATAAAACAGTCGACTTGAGCACCTCCTATCTTTTTTTTGGAAGTCGGTTAATATGACAGCTATCGTATGATTATAAGCCAAACCGAACGAATCCGGCACTAACTAGTGCCTTCCCATCATGAATATTATTTGTTTGGGTAAATTCGTCATGAATATTAATTATTATTCTTACGGCAACAATAAAGCAAGGTTATCGTCCTCACCGACTTACATTACAATTGAGATAAATCATTAAAACTACATCAAATAATATAGAACTGAGGCGTTTACTAAAATCAATTTCTCTTCACTACCAGTACTGTTGTGGACAGCAAATTAATGAGTAGATATTTCTATATTAACGTGTTTTACAAACAGTTAAAAACAAAATTTTGAAAGCGTTTAGAAACAACGAAAAATTTTGCAATCAAAAGGCCGAATCTCGCCACGACCTAGTTATAATCTTGCAACAACTGAAATATGTATTCAAATAGAAATAGAAATTATATTAGAGATTTGCTAGGTTATTTTATCGTTTGTTGCGATCAAGTTTATAAAAGTTCAGGACGTCTATGAAATATTGTTAGATTTTATCGTTATTGAATTGCAGTGCAGCTATTAGATACCAATTCTAGATAATGTTGTGGAGGAAAAATATATGGACAATGTCAGAAGGGCCGTAAAAGTAAGACATGAAAAGGGCGCTTAGAGTTAGTATACGTGCCTTCGAGGAGACCTTGTCACGTGCTGAGGGCATCCTAAGGGTCATAGATCGGTTACTAGCAGATAGCGATGAAGGTTCGGACGTGGAAAACGCATAAGGAAAGGAATTGATTATAATACTGCTTATTTATGACATGTTAATGACTGAGTTAATGTTGGTTTTAAAAGGATCGGGAAAATCACCATGACTATAGTTTATAAACTTAATGTCTATAAACACAATCTTTACGAGCTTCATAGCCATAGACGTTATTAAAAAATCTACATACTTGATTCTAGATTTATAACATAAGCCAATAAACCCACAAACTTTTTCAAAGCAACCACGTCGACACTGACAGATAGATCGACCTTGACCGCTTTAAGCTCGAGGAGAAATCGTCATCCGAATCACTGATACATATGCATTAGCAAATATTAGCAAACTATGTAGAGCGCTGGCTACTGGTGGTGAAACAGGAGAGAACAACACATTTTACGATCAAATACAATGTTTGATCGTAATCATTGTACGATCAATATTTACTTTAGGAAAAAATACTTTAGCAAAAAATAAAAGTTTGAGTTTAGCAAGAAAGTAAAATTGATATTTAGTTGTGAAAAATGCACACATTGGGTAACAAGTTTCGTATATTCAAACAAAAACTATTTATCTTAGTATGTATCGATTTTGCAGGTAGGTATCAGAAAGTGCAAATAAGACACTTATGCAAACATTAATAGTTACATTTGTCTAGACTTTGGGAAACATTAAGTAAAAGTGTAATCTTGCGAAGTGATAGCTGTGACATTAGATATTGCAGATTTGTAGAGAATAACAGGTTTGTTTTATTTAGCCACTTTAGATAAAGTACAAAGTAACGAAACGTCGAAGTAGTTCAAAGATACAGTTTGGCATTAGTTAACATTATACTTACTTGGGTAAACTACTGCATTCGCCTGTTGATTTGAATATACAATTTATGCGTTATGCAGTTATTTGTTGAAAAAGTACTGAACGTGGATTTCATAAACAATCACAATATCAACTTTCGGAAAAGAAAAATCATTACTATCCCTTTTAGTGATGAGATAATTATGACGATATGGATCCTCAATGACCAAGCAGACATGAAATGATGCGTTAAATTAAGCATTTATCGATTGGACGACGGTGCATATTACGAGCCCTTTGATATCTATGTGTTAATCAGGGGGAATCAATTACGTAACTTTCGCTAAGTTTTATTATAAAGAGTAAGCAGAAGCGTCGGTCGATGACCTTCGCGTGCCGATGCAGCCATTATTTTTTGCCAAGCCAGTCGAGCCTGGCTCTGGGTTGCTAGATGGGTAATCTAATTATAGGGTCTCTCTATCACGACGGACGAATGCTATGCCTTAAACATTCAGACAAGTTTTTCAGCGAATATACCGTTTTGGTAAAAGACGTACTTTAATAGCATCGTTTCTGATATCCTGATGTATACTTACGAGGTATGTACATGTACAACTATTCAGTGTCAGGTTTAATGAAACAAGATATTTTTCCTGCATTCGGCAGCATCTTTTGTTATAAATGTAAGCATTTTAGCTTTTCTGTGAAGGAAAACATAGTGTGGAAACTTGCATATTTCCGTAGAAGAAATTCGATGGCGTATGTGAATCCGCCAACCCGCCCTGGGCCAACGGGGTAGACATGGCCTAATCACTCTTCGAGAGCATGCCGATATCCCAGCAGTGGGATGTTTAAAGGCTGATGCAGAAGAAGCTTTTTAATAATTTAAGTGATAGAGGCAAAGATATTTAAAACTGGATTTTCGTTTTTGAACGTTCGGACCAAAGGTAGACTAAAACTATAGTAGCTATTTCGTAATTTGTGCATGCAGAAATCAGGCATTGGGTTGACGACATAGGATTTCAATTAGTTTGTCGGTATTTCTAAAATGTATCTAAATCTCTGTTTCGTGTTTTCTGTTTCATGAACGGTAAAATCGCTAAGTAGATTTGTCCGTTATTACAAACAATTGACAATTGACAGACAAGGATAACAGTCATACAAGTGCGACATCGATTGAATTCAAAATAAGGCTTTCCCAGGCACTAGACGTAAAGAATTCTGATACACTTAAACACATTTATTCACAGTAAATATTTTAACCTTAACATTACAGAGCATAATGAGGTGATGATACAATAGACATGCTCATGGATTTATATAGTAAACAACTTATGCCAATATGTATAGCGAATCTGTAATCAGTGCTGTATAATAGGAAATGCTATAAAGAAACATTTGGCGTGCTGATATCGTAACGAAATCTATTAGCGAAATCGACAATGAATCGTTAAAAATTATTGCCACCTGTTGTACAGGAAAGGGCATGAGGCGAAATATAAAATCAGTGACGATGTTAGGCGAAACACTTATTGATTTGATTTTATAAGAAACCATTTTAAGTGTAGTATACACATTGTATTTCAGGTTAAAACAATATACAATGATATAAATTTTTATTGACTGCTAATTTGGAAATATGCCATCAGTAGATTAAAAGATCATGAATATTTTATGCATGTAACACGAAGGATTTAAAACTTAAAAGATTAATCTACATATCCAATACTGATATCGTTTATAGGCATAGTTGCATACATTCGAAACGTGTTGCATGAAAACATCCGCGAGAGGAATAATTATCGAGGGAGGCCAGCGCGGGCGCCGACCACGGCAACGCGAAAAAGCAAAATAAATCATAAAACCTGTTGTATTGTTCTTTCACAAGAGACGGAGAAGTTGATAAGGAATCATTTTCATGGATTTTCAAACACGTGTCCACATACAACAAGGAATCTTATGAATTGTAAAAGTAACTGTTCGCTGAACAGGGATCCTATTCCTGTGCGCTCGAGATTATCTCGATCACTGTCTCTCTAATATAGAATTTAATGGGAGTGAGAGTGACCGAGATAATCTCGAGCGCACAGGAATAGGGTCCCTGAGCGTTTAACTCTATGACGTAGTCTCACAAATACAAATCTATTGGCATTTTTCATAAACTAGGTACATAATGCATAAGTTAAATAGAAACTGATGTTGCAAATTTTAGAGAGAAAAAAGCTAATAACCTATTTTACGCTACGAAGCTAAGTCGTCGACAGTGAAAGTGAACACGAAGTAATTGATGGCATTCAAATAATTTCACATTGTATTTGGTAATTTTCGAACAGTGTGTTATGAAGATGATGTTTCATCATATTTCACAATTTGATCAATGGACGTCGGTGACAAAATTAACATGCAATGGTTTCAATGAACACGACGCTGTAGTGTGATTGATAAATAAATTTAAGGATAAAATAACTAGTACTTGTCATTCCAGATGCGTTTTCTTTCAGAATCGAAGGTCAAATCTGCATGCATGTTTTGCCGCAAAAATGACCATAGCTGGTTGGGTGGCATTTCACTATAACTTTCATTGATATCATAATCAAGTCACTAATTATAATATTCCTTTACAATAATAACTATCATTGATTTTATATAACACACATAAACAACGCAATCAAGGTATTAAAAAAAATATAATGGTAAGTATTAAATTTTATCAATCACAAGTTTAATTTTCGAAACCCACTACGCACTTGTATCGTTTCTGTATGACAACTCAATGATTTTTATAATGTAAATCAATAAAAGCCCTTATCTGTGTAATTTATTAAAACAATCCCGGTCTTTTATCAATGTAAAATAATAAGATTAACCCTCATTATTTGATTTGCTATAGCTAATCTACAAACTTATCATTACCCTTTATAATTATTATCTAGGCAATGATTAAAATTTCCTTATTCAAAAGTACTTTGATAACCAAGTGTAATTTTATCAACGACGGTATAAAATGCGTATCAGTAAGTACGAGTATCTAGAACGAAAACACAACAATAACATTTAAAGTCTAAAATTAATTTGAGTAGAGCTTTTTTTAATTATAAAATCAAAAACTTTGCATTTTTCTTTCTTTTTTGTACTGACTGATGAGACGAGCAAGTCGCTCACCTACTGTTAAGCGTCACGCTTGCCTATAACATTTAAATGCCACCCAAAATATTGAACTTCAACAGTTCCAAACTCTCTGCGGCACTGGATAGCGCTCGTCACCCTGAGATATTAGATGTTAAATCTCTGTATGCTCAGTAATTTCGCTGGAAACATTGCCCTTCAATACGGAATACAGTAATGCTTGCACACTACCGCTTGACGTTTGAATTACTGGCAAAGGTGTGGTAACAAATACTGTGGTGAAACTGAACAAATAGGATTTTCTGATTTTGCTGTTATACTTTCTCCGTTAACTAATCAACGATCTTTTTAAATATACTATAATTAAACATTGCATATAAATATGCCTTAGTGGAAAAGGCTCGCCTCACATTCTAGAGATAGAGATCGTTAGGTAGAGGGTTGGAACCCGGGCGGGCCCGTACCAATGAGTTCTTCGGTACTTACGTACGGATATACCACTGACTTTACGGCGAAGGAAAACGTCGTGAGGAAGCCTGCATAATATCTCCGGAGAAGAAATTCGTTGGAGTATGTGAATCCGCCAACCCGCACTTGGGCCAGCGTGGTGGATATGGCCTAATCACCCTTCGAGGGTAGTATGATATCCCAGCAATAGGATGATTAAAGGCTGATGCATGTCACAATGCGAAAATGTGAGAAATTGCAGAACAAGCAAATATTTAGCTGTGAATGCGCTTGTTTCTTCCTAAGAACGTATGTGTGCCCATTCGGTACAATAGTAATGTTGATACATTTCGAAAACAACATTTGTGTTTTCAGAATTGTGGCCTATACAAACACGATGGGGAACATTGGCACTTGTAATATGTGAAAAGAAAAATTAATATAAAGGCATGATGATTTAAAGCACCTTCATCTGGTATAGAATTTGGCCGAAGTTTGTTACGGGGTGTTGTAGAGACGTTGTCAAAATTAACCTCTTTGTAGACGACTTAAAGGTTAGGATAACTCTTAAATCTTATTATAATGTTCCGACTTGAACTCCCTGATAAGGGTTTATGCAAGTTGGAAGTTGGAATGAATGCTCAAGCGAGTTTTAATGAAGTGAAGTATTGAATAGTCCGGATTGTGTTGTCTGGTTGGTGTTGAAATAAGATAATTTTAAATATACAAAACCGACTTCATCACAACCATTTATTTAAACTTGCTTTGTTATAGTCGCTTCACTATCATAATCGGGATTATCTTGGTGCCACTCGTGAAATACCTATCATTAAGGGGTTCCGGTGGCCATCTGTGGTCTTCTTCATCAGATCCACTTTAACTAATTACAGTTTCTGGATGCAAATGCTTGACTTGTTGATGAAGAGAAGATACCAAAATCGCTATTATGTATGCCTATAATATTTGAGGAGATCCTTCAATTCCTCATGGATTTCATTATCAGAACTGAACTTTTATAAAAATGGGACCAATCTGGAAGTATATCCTTTCAAATACAAAAAGATTTTTCCAAATCGGCTTAGTTCTGAGGTAACAATCATCCTGTGAAATACTCATAATTTTGGATTTCCGATAGCCATCTGTAGTCTTCATCATCAGTTCCACTTCACAAAATGATACTTTATGAATGCAAAAGCCTGACTTGTTGATGAAGATATCAAAATCGCTATTATGTATGCCTATAATATTTGAGGAGTTACCTCAATTCTCCGTGTATCCCATTTGTCAGAAATGCATTTTGAAGGAAAAAAAATGGGATCAATTTTGAAAATCTATTTTCAAATAAAAAAAAGAATTAAAAAAAAAAATTATTGAGGTCTGAGGTAACAAACATAAACATAAAAATAAAATATTCAATCGAATGTACAATCACTTTTTTAGGTTACAAGTTGGTTAAAAATATGCATTACATTTTATTATTCCCGCAGACAACAAAATCCGGGATTCGTAATTCTTGAGGCATTAAAATTGCAAATTAGACGCGTACGTGATACACGATCGGACGTCCGTCGTTGTGGGTAAAAATAAAACCATCCCGGAGAGCCAGATTCTTTGAGCGATTTATAACGTTAAAATGGATTAACTTAATTACTATAAAATAAGCAGGCAGACATGGTCGCTGGACCATGTCTACTTATTATTTATGTACTTATCGTCATTTATTTATATTGACTAAGCAAGATAATTCGACAGAAAAACTTGCGATATATAAAGGAGAAGTCTGCTATATATAACCACTACTATATATCGATGATGATGAATATTGGAATATTTATGAAAACCCTATTAAGTTTTCAAACAGGCACGAGAAAAAAAATCTTTGCATAGAAAAATGTCAATGACATACATTTCAATAATATCATAATTCATAATTTTATAAAGATGACTGAGCCCGTTTCGTCTTAGCATACGCTTTCCTTATAGCTCTGTATTTGCAAGTGATTGAACAAAGACAAAGACCAGAGTAAGGTGTAACTATGCCATAAATGTATCGACCAAAGATCTATAAATTCATGAAGAGGAGTCAGGAAGCGTATATATTTCGCGAACAAAGATACGTCAAAAATTCAAATCACAGCCGCTTCCGATTGATCGGGCGTTTCGTGAGCGTCACCTTCGCGGCTCACTTCCTGAGACTGCTTCCAATCGTCGAAGTGAGGAGAGGAAGCCGGCGACCGCCGGTGCACCGACCGACCGCGCAATTGTAGCCTTGGACGCGAGCTCTCTGCATTCTAATCAGACGGCCTTGCGGAAGCGCGTGTCTCGGACCCACTCTCGTAACACGACTCCTTATCAACACCACCCTATAAATGTCTAAACTGATCTATATTCGCGCACGTATCGGTAATGCCAGTATCAGATTTAGACATTGTAATCCTACCATGCTTATGCCTATTTTATGCATAATCACTAGCTCACTGCAGCATAGCCGGCAATGTAATGAGGACATGATCAAAATTTTACTTGAAACATAAAATCAAGACGACCGTCTCTGGTAGCATACGAAACACACGTTAGCAAGTAACGAAAAAGTTACAGTGTAAGTTAAAGTTAACATAAGTCAATGGAAATGATTAACACTATGCTGTGGTTCGCCGCGAACTGTTCGTCAAGTGGCAACCAGTTCCACTTGCTGGGCAGGTTAGTTCACTAAGTAGACCGATGGAGTTGCATAGGTACGCATCACGGCATTGAAATATACATAGTTAAATTAGATAATATGTATTTCAAAAATAGTATTCGTAAGTTCGTAAAGATTTGATAAATAAGAAAGATTTTACTCACGCCATAGTATTTAGCTTCATGTAGTTGTCAAGAGGTAACGGCTCAAACTTATTGTTCATATTTGGTCCAGATAATCTTCGAGCAGTTCTCATCCAGCTTCCCCGTTGTCTTCTGAAACCTTTATCGCTTTTCAGTAACTGAATGTGACGTTTAACGATATCGTGCCATTTCCATTTGACAGTAGCAGGAGAATCGCTAGCAGAATCTTCTTTACATATCTGTAAACTGTCACTGAATCTTCTCATATTTTGCAGATACAATTCGTTTGATTTTGGCGGAAGACTCTTTCTTCTTTCATCTGCAATAATTAAATCTTGAGAATTTTGTTCAGCAATCCACTTTGATATAAAATCGTTTTTATCACAGTCTTGAGTAATCACTGGTTCTTCTTTGGGTGGAGGTGGTATCCAATCCAGACTTACCCACTGACTAGATTTGGGTTTAGATTTGAAAATAACATCGATCTCATCATCACAATCTGAAGAAGCGATAGAGCAGACGGAAGTCTTCTTTCTGGGAAAACGAGAACGAATAGACCTGCCTGCAGGTGAACATTCGGGACTCGTACCAACTTCTGTGGTTTCCTCCTTTCTTACTTCCTGCAAACTCTTTATAGTGTCTATATTTACATAAGAGTTTTCGGAGCATGAAGAGTCTAGGCTAAATCGAGGAGTGCTGCGTTGAGAAATTCGAGATCTAATCGTTACTTCTTCGTTATGATTTTCCGAGAGTCCGCCTCCGGTTTCTCGTTCGTTAGTGAGCGATATTCTTCGTTCATTTGATATGTCATTTTCCATTTCTATAATTCTTGCCATACTAAGAAAACAATCTTTTTCAGATTTATTTATTCTAGTTAGTTTTTGAGGATTGTCTTTGTCGATTTCGTTATTAATAATAGTAGAAACAGAATTATCTTCCTTTAATTCAATTATCCTTGTGATTCTTTGAGGCATGTCATTTTCAGGTTCCACTGCGACAGGGGTAATTGGAGGTGATACGTCATTTTCAAATTCGATAATCCTTGTTATCTTTTGAAGAGGTTCTTTGTCAAATTCAGTACTTACAGTTTGTGAATCTAAGTCATCTAAATCTATTATTCTTGTTATCCTTTGCGGATAACTGTCAGTTATTTTTATGTTATCGTTTTCATTTTCCTTGTCATCCAATTCCTTAATTTCTAAAATATCAGTAGAACTTAGAAATGATGACTTACAATCTATTTCTTTAAAATATCTTTTGGTTGATGAAGGTATGTTGCAGTCGTTGAATGATATCCTTTCTTCTCGTGAATTACTTCGGCTTTTAGCCTTTTGTAACTCACTTTCAGTAAGGAATACACAGGGCACCTCAACCTGCATAGACATTTTTCGTGTTCTCGTGCAGTTTTCTTTCTCTTGATTGATGTCATTGTCGATATCTTCGGGAACGGCGGTATGCGGCAGGACGATCGGCTTCCCGGCAACCATGCGCAAGAAGTCTGTAACTGCGGCAATGTGAGCTCCCGTAACAGCTCCTTGTAACTTGACGCCAGATACTTGATGAGGCACTAATTGATTATCGCGAATACACCAAACTACGGGCAAAGCCCCTTCCGACACCATCGTCGGGTCTTATCAATGTTCGATTTAGAAGTTCTTCGTAATAAAATATTGATTATCAAAAAATAGTCACAACGCGACAGAGGTCCGCTTCACTGACGCATTTCCGGGCTACGTCCTACACTTCGATATCAAAAAAAAAACAAATAGGCGAACACATAAGTGAGTCGTAGATTCGAAGGCATAGCGCGAACGGCGGCGCGGACGTTGGCGGGCGGTGCGGAGCGCGGCGTGCGTGCGCGTCCGGCGGAGGTCGCGAGAGATAAGACGGTAAGAGTCGCACGCGCACCATCGCCGCCCGCCGCCCGCCCCGCCACACCACACTCACCTTCGATCATACATCAATTTTCATCCGATGCACTCTTCGGGCGCATTATGTAACGGTACATGTGACCCATTTATCATTTAAGTAACATAAATTCTTATTCGAAATCAATTCCAACCGTCATAATCTCTGTACAATCTTCATATATTTTATTTAAACAAAATCTTTTTGATAATCCGATTATCCCTTTGTTATCCGATTAATTGAGCTCACAAAAAGCTTTAATACCCTGAAACACGTTTATCTATTAAATAACTTTGACCGTCTAGACCGAAACTGATGCCAATTGTCTCTTGTCTTGCAATCTTCATTTTATTTGCATAAAATATGCGAGCACTGGAATTCAAGTGGGTTCGTCGTGACGTAACCAATACGAATGAAAATTAGTAAAACATACGTCGATCGCGGACGTCGTTTATAGTCATTATCAGCGATTTGGATTCTCGGTGATTAATAACATATTACTGCACTCCATGATCAGTGCGGCATCAGCAGTTCGCCTGTGCAACTAAAGTAGTGAAGCGATCGTAAGAAGTGAGTTACGAATCATAAGTCACCCTGTGTGATGCGGGGTCATCCTGTCGAGTACAGTTAGTCGGCTTTGTGCTGGCCCTATTCGTGTCAGGCAGGACAGTCCATCACTCGGCTCGTCAGTTCGCCCGGTCGATGCAACACAGCTTGCTTTGTGAACACCTTTGTGTAAGAGTGTAGGTACTGGGTTAACATTTTCCGCAATGTCCAACGGCACTGTGACCAATTACCGTGTTTTGGCTGAATGGAAATGTTTATAATCACATGACATGCTGTTACTTGTGTTACAGCCTGTGTGACATTCTAGATTTAAACTATTCATATTCTAATATATGTCATAATTGATTGTTACTTTTTTTTAAATGTAAATTTATATATTGATCTAATCTAATACTGCTGGCCTTTTGGAGAAACTCAAGAGTCACGCAGCTGGCAACGGAGATACCTATTCTTGGAGTTACTTTGCGCGATGAAATCTGGAACTAGAGAATATTCGCCGAAGAACCAAAGCCACCGGTATAGCTTTCAGAGCCTGCAAGTACAATAGGCAGGCCACATCACTCGAAGAACCGATAACCGACGGGGAAGAAAGGTTCTCGAGTGAAGTTGAGTGGCGACCACCAACCGGAAGAAGCAGCGTAGGCAGGCCTCCCACTAGATGGATCAACAAAATCGTGAACTTCAGACAAAGGTATTTTTCTACGAATATTCACACACACAAACTGACACAAGAGGCGCGTCATTTCAATCATGATCATGAACTCTGCACGGCATATATTTTGCATGGTTGAAAAAATGTATTCGAAGAACCAACAGTGCGTCAGAGTTACTGAGATAGATAAAAATACCTACATCTAAAGATTGTCAGTAGCTAGTGTTAATATATAAGTGAACTTGTAACACCGCAAATGCCATTGGACAGTTAGATATGGCGCCGTCGCATTTTGTGATGCGCCACCCGTATCTGGGACGGGCAAATCAAGTATTAATTACCCATACGACGTCTGATGAGCCCTTTATGTGATGATCGCTCTGCAATGATCAATTAGAATGTTGTACTGCACCTAGCAACCGCTAGACGCGTTGTAAAATTTAAAAATAGACTACATTAAAGTACAATGCAAAGAATTAAGGGACTTGATAATAATGTAATCGGTATAGGCTGCGTTTGACAAGATGTTGCAAAAAGAAATTTGCAACATTATAGATGGAAGTCTAGCGAATATATTGCAAAATCAGTTATCTTAAATGTTAAATTATTTGACACATTGGTTGTAAATATGCGTAGGAGCTTTATGACGTTGGTGACGTCGACGACCTCCGATATTGATAACCAAACACTCTCGAATCAGCTCCGATTCTAAGAACCACTTTCAGTTCGGCATAACTTTGGGGAATTCCATTTACTGCAGGAAAAAGATGTGATTATTTAAATAAAAATAGGTAGAAGTATTAGATAACAAAGAGCCGGTACAAATCAAACTTCCGAAACAATCTTCCTTCCGGGAGTTTTAACTGTGGGTGTATCACCGACTACGAAACTAGAACACATCTCACTAAGATTCGTACATACATCCGGTTCAAACGAGTACTGAATAGATGTAAAATAAAAAATATAATTAATTGGCCATTCAGCCAGCACGTTCGATTCCATCTGAAATCTAGGACTCGCGTAGAGAGCTCTACTGGACAAGCGTCGGTAATGTAGCACCCAATGCAAAATTAAATAGCATTCACTATGAAACTGCAAACACTTGGTTTATCTGCTTGTTCAATATGAATATTTACTTTTGCTTTTAAAGTAAGGTGTGATGCGTTTAAATTATTATCGGAACCGATGCGTCGGCAGAGCCTTCGGTTTTACTGAGAATTTTTCCTCAACCTTAAAAACTTGGTCAAGTTTGACACTTTTAGGAGTAGCGATGAATTTATTTAAGCTTATTCCCTGTAACGGTCAGATGAAACGAAACGGTTGACAGGAAAGCAGTGTGAATTGGTCCAGAACCGAAAGACACAACCGCCGAAGACATCTATGATTAGTGGTGGGCAGAAATTAGTTGATGATGATCATTCCAAGACTAAAACAATAACTATTGTGGACAACCGTTAAAAAAAAAACGAAAGTTAGTTTTTTTTTTTCTGAAAACTTTTTTTTTTTTGCTGAGGCGCTAAGACTCGAGATGTTGGCCTTCATCCATTTAAAAGTCAAAGCTAAAGTAATCCAAATGATCAGAAAATTATATTCATTGCATAATTTATTACACCTATTGGAACTTAACACATATTTTTATTTGAGAATAGACGAGTACACCTAACGCCACCGAGCCTAATAACAAATAAGGATCGTGATTAAACACCGGAACAAAAATAGCTCAAAATGAGCGCTAAAACTATACATATAATGTTTTAGAATTCCAGCCAGACTGGTAACATACATTAAATTTTCTCGTTCTATTGGCCAGATTGTGTATATTTTGTTCATACAAAGCTCTTGCTTTGCTCATATAAAATACTGAAATAATTGACGAATAAACAAACTACAAACTTGTCTCAAGTGCAATAAAATGAGCGTTTGTTTTCAGCAATATACGCTTTCCACTATGCAGCCCAAATTATTAGGAGCATATTTTAGATAGAACGACTTAAAATACTGAGATACTTAAGAGTGTCTAGGAATTTGAAAATGCTGAACGTTACTTCAGGTTCAACCTGAAGCATTCAGCATTTTCTATTACAATTTACCAATGTCCGATGTTGTCTTCATTAAGGAAAACAGATTACACGTCGCGTTAAATGAAATGAGCGTGTTCTGTGCAATGTCGGCCATCGATGGCAGTTCGAGGAAACCAGCGGTCGCAGACGACCGGCCAGCGGCGCCAGCTGCCGGCGCCTCCACATGATTCGAGACGGATGATTTTTTCTCTCTCAACATCATAAAATTATTAACCGTACCAGCTCCCATTACAAAAATAAAACGAGCCATTATAACGCTACCGTTTGATTACAACAGTGTACGTTTATTTTTAAACAATTGTGTTTGCAGATCACGTTCTAATTTAGGAGAGACGACATTTTAATAGAACAAGTCGAAAGGCACGACGAAACTTGCGGCAAGCTTCTGATGACAATACAAACAAGAAATGTCGAGTGTTTACAAACTTTATGAATGGCCCCGATTAGGTCTTATAACAGTTAAGCAATCGTGAGGGAAAATGAGACATACTTATTGATAAAGCGTTATAATTGAACGGAATATGTTAATATTATCCATAACGCTGACATTGCTAGGGAACGACTTGAATGATATCAGAATAATAAGTCACAAGCCGAGATATCTAAGTAAACAAAAGTTAATAAATAATACATATTTCTGGGGAAAAAAATACAAAAAAAATATAATCAGCACTATAACGAATAACATAAGCTTAACAAAAAGTGACCACATGTACGTCTCTATTTTTTTTTTATACAGCAATGATACAAAAAACCTTGGGGTAGTGTTTTTTTATATTTACCCAGATGATGTAAACGCAGATAGCAGATATATGCCTTGTATAAAATTGTGAACATTTTGTGACGCAAGCACCTTGAATTTTTTGAATGTATTAGTTACTGTCGCATTAGATTTGTGGTGTAAAAATTGTGAATGGATTTATATAATGACAACGGGATTTCTATCCGAATGAATATATGACATTTACAACCTATACCATTGGCTTAGAGTGCAATTTACACAATCGTGCCCTATTCGACACAAACCTCCACCATTTTTGAGTTTACTGCGTCGTTAAACGTTCAATCAAGAGAGAAATTCACGGTCAAACAAAAGGAGTGTAAGATTTCCGACAATAATTGCAGTGTAATTAGCACTAATGTGCAATTTAATTAGCCTGTCGTAATCATCTCGAAGGTACGTCAATCTGCAGATTACGGTTTAACAGCGCTCTAGACGCTGGCGTAGAAAGTTGCTTGCGGCGCGACTGAGTGGCGCCCGCGTATGTCCTGCGATCCGCATTCTCCCTTCCATGATTACAAATAAAACAAAAAAACGCATAAAAGCAACCATCGTAAAATACACTGTATCGTATCACAGAGCAATGACTTCAGCACATAGAAAATAGAGAATACCACGCGACAGGGCTTATAATAGTTACTGCGTAAGCCAAGTTAACAAGAATGCATTTGATACCGCTGTGGTAAATGGTAAGAATATTTTCCAAGGGTAACACGAGTTGAAGGTGACCGAAAACACTGATGGATATATTTTTGTCAGATTATTTAAAACAAATGAAACTGTGGGAAATCCGACAACTGGAAATAATAGTTAAGAAAAAATGCGAAACAATGATGTGACGCAAGGATATGACAATGATTTGGAAACAACGCATTCATTTGGCGATGCAAAAGTTTCGTTAGAAATACGTATTTGTGCAATTAAAATGCAAACGGTCTAGTGACATGGTAGAGAAGAGACACATCGAAAAGTAGGTGCTTTAATTTAATTTGCCAAGGGCACTAAGGGATTGCCTAGCTAGTTCTAAGTCATCTGTTGAACGGTTTTTACTACAGTAAATACAATCAGTAATAAACTTGCAACCGGTAAATGTAGTATAATAATATATTTGATTAGGTCTGCAGATTATTATACTCGTCAGTTTTACTAATTCCAACCAATTATATCCATAATTAATTAAACCAATTTACCTTTTTTATTATCTCATTTTCAAACAGAATAGAAGCGAATAAAATTTAATTACCTTGGAAAAATACCCAAGAATTTCCCAAGAAAAATTGAGTTATCTCGAAGCACAGCAGCCTTAACCTAAATATAGGCGAATGATTACAATGGAACGTCACGACACGAACCTAAAGAAGTTGTTTAGCTAATGACGGTGCGGTTCTCTCTCTTCTCTCGATCTGCGGTTGAGGCGCAGATCATTGTGCGATCTGACAGTTACAAAAGTGCAGCTGTTCATTGGGATACAGAATCTCGAACAATTTGACAAGTACAAGGATACTTTCATTAGTAAAAAAAACAAAATGGCCTCAAACGACATCACCGTATTTGCTGACATTACTTTTACTCCACCAAAGTCTAACACAAATAATTATCGTTCTTCAAAATATTTCGGGTCGGCGCCAAATTTGTCGTTAAAGAATTAGGATTCCATGTACTGTACAGTCGCGTTTTAGTGTGCGTGCAGAATCTCATGCAAATCTCAACCACTGATCGCAGACTCCGGTCAACGAACGACCTAGCTCGTCGTGACCCCAAATCTGAAACCAATCCTGCTCCATATCCCATACACGAAGCTTATTTTTTTTTTGTTTCAAGCCAGACTGTGCTTTTAAATACATCATAATCATTTTTATCATCATCAATAATAAAAATACATAATTTGCAAACGGCTAACATGGCCAGGGCCCGTACCGTGAGGTGCTTATTGCGATGATTATTAGGCTCAGCCGAGAACGCTGCGCGACCATACACCTTATCATGCGGCGATACGGTTCGCGGTCGCGCAGTGTCATCGGCTGAACCTCACAATCATCGCAATAAGCACCTCACGGTACGGGCCCTGGTCCCTCGTCTACTTGTCTGTCAATGTTCTGTTTGCACTTTTATCACTGTCTTCTTGTTCCGGCCGAGACCAGAGTCGGGTTGACGAACGACCTAGCTCGTCGCGAGGCAGTTTCCTCCGCGAGTCCGGAACCACCATCTTTTAGCTTATTTCTTTTAGAATTAGTTTCATTCTTTCGTTATTGGTTACAATGAAAAAAAAGGCTAAGTAAAGTTCTTACTTTTGTCTATGTTGATCTAACCATGTTTATGACTCTAATGCCAAAAATTTCCTCCCAGCTTTTTAAATTGCTCTAAGACTTATTCGTCCTTGTAATAGAATCATATTTTTTTGGTGTAATATGTTGTTTTTAACCGATTTCCAAAGACAGGAGGAGGTTCTCAAGTCGAATGATTTTTTCCATTGTTTTCTTTTGACCGGTTAACCTACTGCAGAAAAATAGGCATCCCGTAATGAAGAAAAATTTACAGATATGTTTTCAGTAGTTTATATTATAATGCATAGTAAATTATTCGAAAACACATACGACGACAATAACGTCGATTAGGTTGTATCATTTTCTAACTAAATTAAATCATTTTCACACATATTGAAAAGAAAAAAAAACGCTGATAATTTACGTCCTGTCAGAGTAAAGTTTAGTGAGTGATTACATCAGAATCGCCGCCAATGACGACCATTCTGTTGTAGCATTCTATAGGAACTTAAGAGCACTAAAATTTTAATTTGTGAGAAAGGTGTATAATTATTATGACGATAATTATACAGCTGGAATTTGTTTAAGCTCAGAAAATCGACGGCATTGTCCAATCGCAAAAAAAAAAGCTTAAAAAGTCAATCAATATTCACATTCTTTCGTCGCGCCATCTTGATAATGATCTTAGACATCAAACGAGTTTGGAATTGAAACGATAGCAAATTACGATAGATATGTATTCCAAAACATATATTAGTTTCAGAGGTTTTAGTAGTATAATTTCCACTAGTTTAGGACTAAGTAAATAAAAATATTTCAATACTAGCTCGCCCGCATACGCTTCGCTCACATAGGCAGTAAATAAAACACCACATGACACCTCTGTGCGGGGGTTCATTATCGAAAAATCCTGAGACATTACTTTCTTTATTTTTATGCTTATTACACAAACAGAGTTTCATTGGCTTAGCATGAAAAACTATTTTATATCAATACAAACTTTTGTTCTATTAATTTTGCCCTTTTGGAGTTTTAGGGAAGTGCTAAAATCCGTTCTTATTGTTCACCAAGACCATTTGAGGAGTATTGAGTTCCAATTTCACGTCTAGTACAGGCGCCGGTTACCAAAGGCACATACATCGACCTCGCCAGCGTGGTCGAACAGACCCAGGATCTGTCAGAAGATCGGTTAGATTCTCTCCAAATAATCCCACAGACACATCCCATCTGGGGTGCCAGGGCAAGTCTGATTTCCCCCTCCCGGGTGACGGCCCAAGCAGCGGCACCCTTGCGCTAGTCACCCTCGTGCCTAATAATAGTTTTTAGGGTTCGACGCCATATGCGTTCGTCAAAGTTTGTTAAGATTGTAGTGGCCAGTACGGGCCAACAAAGTAGGCATTTCAAAAAAAAATACTCTAGGTGTGTTAAGGCTAATATATATACATATGTGTGGGTGTGTGTGTGTTGAGTCTAATTATTGTAAAATAATTGTGATTTTCACCTCAGCAGACAGAGCATTTGCTATCCGGTCATTACTCTCTGCCGTATCCTAGTATCCCGTAGACTGGTAATAATGTTAGTTTGTAATTTTATTACGATCACAGAGGTCGTCGTCGGTTCGCTTGACCCGGGGCATTTCTTGTTGAACAAGAGCCGAATGCATTTACTAAAAAAACGTGATGATAGATGATCGCAACATTATCTTACAGTTACCAATACTGCGATATTCATTAAGATACTGACCAGCAAGCATGATTAATGCATTACGTAATATACATTTCTGGCAAAAATATTCTAAATGATCTGTCAGGGCAAGAACTATTCATGCAAATTAATATCATACGTAAGCATGAAGAATCAGTCATGAGGGATTAGCATTATCTAACTTTTTTGACATGCCGTATCTTATTTATCACGATCTTTTAATGAGCAATAATGTGTATGCAATTACGTTAGAGGCTATCATTTCGCGGTACGGCGTACCAGTTTTGGTGACAAGTGGCAGAACTCTCACTTGCGGATGTCGCATCGCATCTCGTGCGCACAGCGCTCCATTACCGATAAATTGGCACTAGCAAAAAATATTATTTTCGCTGTACGTTGACGTACATATACGTTTCTAATCACAACATCTAGGTCAGCGGAAATATACGACGAGAGCGATTTACTGGAAGCCTTTTACATCATATCATATCGACGCCTGGTACTACCAGGACCCAATCTGCATGGCTTGTATCACGTCTGTTAATTGGCAGGATTTCTTTCAAATAATCACTTATTAAATTGGCAGTTGTTGTTTTGTTCACTTTTCAAAGTCAGCCTGCAATGCACTGTCACATTTGATATGATTTTAATTTGTAATTTGGATTATCTTTTTATCTAACGACATCAAACGTGACAGGAGACGGAGAAATGTAAGAATGTTCGTAATGACAAGCGCGTTTGAATGTGTGGCCATTTGAAACTAGGAACGGAGAGAAAGTCTTTGTTAAACCACACACGGCGAAAACACTGCATTCAAAAATGATCAGTAATAATAAGCGTGGGCGAGTGCCACAGTGCAGTGATAATTGAAAGTGCCATCACATGCAGCGCTCTGTACTGTACTAAATAGAATGTGTGTCAAGACGTTTTCACGGTCTTGGAGCTGGTCTACGGAATCGACCATGACATGGGAGCGTAGGTGTTTTAAGCACCATCTGTATCAACACGCCCGCTCTACAAGACGCCACAACAGTTGCAATGAACCAAATGACTGAAGCGGCTGACGTTTCCTCACAAATTTATTGGAACATATCCTTAGCCAGTAATTAGTCTGCACGCAAGTCGTATTGCAGAAGTAATTACACGAGAACATAGAAGACGTTGAAATACCCTGCAGTTGTCTGCTCCAACTCCGGGTAATAGCTATAGGCTTAGCAGCACTGATGTTAGAGGGTTGGGTACCTTTGCACGCACGCGAGATTACGCGGTCCTCGAATGCTAGGGGAACCGTTTCCCGGGCTATTCTGTAATCCGCCCAACTGCAACATGACCATTTCAATTTCGTCATATCTGGACACTTTCTAAAGAAACAGCAAACAAGTCAAGTGCCGGGCAAGACGCTGCCTGGCTTCCAGTAGAAACATGCGATAATAAGGTGTAATTGCTCACCACCTCCGTGCCTATATTTAGCTGCAAACACTCTGGAACTAGCTCCGCATGCGACTAGTGCAATTACGTAAAGCGGTTGAGCCATTTCTAATCTAAAAATAATCGTAGGCTTTGCAGACATCGGCGCCACTGGATCGTACGAGAAAGTAAATACAATTATTTCTAATCCTAAAAAAGTTCAACTCCGGGTAACAACTGCTTAAGACATATAATCAATACGGAAGAACTTCCAATAAATGCACAACACTGAAAAAGGCAAACGTAATAATGTTTTTTTTTTCTATTCAAGGAAATTCATCTGAGTAGAGTAGAACGAAACTTAAGAAAGATACAAGAGCTGCTCTGGCCAGATAAATAACTGAAGCTCGACTACCATAAAGCCGATTTGAAAGGTCGGGACCTTATAAACTTGATGAAATTTCTCCGGCACAAAACAGTTTATTTTTGTGAAAATATATTAATACAGAGTTAGGTATGTACACCGTGCTAACCATAATATTTAGCCGCAATGCAGTATATCCGTGACACGAACTAATACATCACTGGCGCCAGGCACTGGTTAATCGTCGGTCTGCGCGTGCGATGCGAATTTTCCCCACGGCTCCGACCATTAGGGAAGCTATCATTAACGTGGCGACAGCGCTGACCATTCGCTCCAACCGGCTCCGGACTCCACATTTCAATATTTAAGTGTAAATTAGAATTGAATTTTCACGTAATGTTAATGTAACTTTAATGGTTTTAATACTCCTATCTGAGGCATTTCTGGTGCCGTATGCGGCCGGAAAATGCCGTCGTTATTTGTAGAAACGTGTTAAATGAAAAGCTTGCATGTGAAGTGCTTTAGTTAGATGTGCAGATAAGGGGCGATGAACATACGCGCTTCATACATCGTCTGCAATGGCCTTAATTGCGTTTGCGATCTAGGCCGCTGCTCTCTCTTAAATCAAACTCGAAAGCCCTAGAACCCTACTTATCTACACAAACATTAGGATGATCCGCCCTACACTATCTACATGTGACCCGGGCGTCGATCGGTCGCGTGCCTTATGCAATACAGTCAACGACCTCCGCTTGTTTATGTTGTTTCAATTGATAGGATCATTTGAAGAGGGACTTGCTAATTTATCGTGCTGTTGCTTCTTAACTATCACGTTTTCTCTAAAAAGCTCAGTTGTTGTGATTTTTAATTAGGTGGGTACTCGAATGATGTAAGATGCTCGTCCGTCGCTTTGGACGTTCTCTTGAGCTGAAAATATCTCCGGTTAAAATGTTTTATCACATAAGCTATCAGTGGTATGACATGTTTTGATGCGATTACGGTAAAGAACGTCTCAGACAGAGACATGTTTGAGCGAATGTATCCATTTAAAACCACAATTTATGTGAGTGAGTGTAGGTTTACAGCGTCGCTTCGTGTGAGGGACGGGAGCAGGCCGTCCGGCGGGCCGCTGAACTCAAACGCATCCTGTCTCCGATGTCGGCGATGTCGGCCAGCCATCTCTTTACTAGGAAATGTGGGTTTTTAGAAGCCGTTAGTGCCCCGGCTCGGACATTATCACGTCCCGGTCATGCAGACTAAGTCTTCCGCAACGCCGTAGGACCCTAAATACCGAAGACAACTATGGTAAAGGTATTTTACCTGTCTGCCCAAGAAGAAGGCTAATGTTTTTGGGGTGTATACTGTAAGTATGTGAGTACGTAAGTATGTTTGAGTGTTCCTATAAGACGTCCTAGGTCATAGGCTACATTTTGCATTAAGGTATTTTGTTTTTATTTTAACGATATAACTAAACTTGTTCTAGTATTTTCTACCCAGTAGTTTTCTAAGAACGGATAAAATTTTACTAACTAGCTATTTCAAAATTTTGCACCAATGTTTACATTAAGTACACGGCGCAAATATGCATTGAATTAACATAACGTGCGGGTAATAAACCTTCCATATACCCACATGACATTTATACTGTATTACGAGGACACTGATTCTACGATTTTCTATTTTTAAAGGACCTAAATACGCAATATTATGCAAATGGGGTAATGATAATTCTCCATCATTAGAGGTAGCTGCTGTAAATATTCGAGATTTCGACTCTAGCTGGCTCTGGTTGGGCAGTTATCGTTTGCGCAAACATTAAATGTACGTTTATTGATAAATAGCCATTCAATCAGAATGCGCAGTGTCGTATGTCGTTTGACGTCCGTGGCCGCTCGATTCACCGAACCGGTCAACTTCCTGTAGCTTAGGCATGCGCCATGAATAAACACCATCTTCCATTCTCACCGCTACCACCATAAATAAATAACTAGTTCAGTAGTAACATTAACATTGAAATTGTTCGCATGGCAGTTGTCAGAATGAGAAAGATGCATGACAAAAGGTCTGTGAACAACCCGTCGGAAGTAACAGGTGTTCTCGGATAGTTAGAGCCGGCAAAATATTTGTATTGGCAGCCTCGTTGGTTCTGTTCAAATCATCATGTGACCGTTAAGCAAGCTGCTGCTGAGGAATGGCTATTAGTCTGCTGGCGGTGCGGTAGCGGCGTGACGTCCGCATACAGAACGTGGAAGCATCGCAGTTTTAATATTTGCCATACAATTTGCTTATTTGTCTAGGAACCGTTTTCCTGAAAGCTCACAGCTTTTACTTAGACATCAATAAGTACTGTTTGTTCAAGATTCTGTATGAAGAGGTAATGTATCCTCTCATTATGTATCGAAGTAGCGAGAGAACTGAGTTAATTGGTAATGGAGCAGTTGCCCCCGTTTGTGTGGCGCAGCGAACAGAGGTTCGTGCTGAACGCGAAGTAATTATTACCGACACGTTTATAGATCTATACCTCTTGATTGTCATTAAATATACAAAGACGACTGATATTGCACGATCAATGTTTCTTTTATTCCTCGGGTGTTTCAGAAGCCAATCATTTTGAAACTTAATATTCAAACTACAAGTTTAAACATGCTTGTAGGAGTGCTATGATGCAAAATGAGTTTTTTTGCTTCCAAAAAGCGAACATGATCTACAGTGATGGATGTTCGCCCTTCACGACTGACCGCTCTAAAGGGGTATCGGATGGAGTGGAACAAGCCAACTACCGAGTGACAACGATACACAAAGGTAGACATCAATATCAAGGCTGCGGTTTTACATGAGCGTCGCATAAATAGTAGGAAGCTACCTATTCACCGGATGAATTTTTAGTCGCGTTTGTAAATAGCATTTCGTTATCTCAAATTGTTTTCCTTATCCGTGTGTCGCGGATGCTTTTTTTATGCCACCGAGACAAGCTAGTCACTCGCCTGTTGGGAATCGTCACGCTTGTCCATAACAGTTCAGTGCCACTCAGAATTATTATGAACTTTAACCCTGCGCGAAAATGGTTTGCGCTCACACCGAGATATTTAGGTGTTAAATCTCTTTACCCACGGTCATTTCGTTGAAAACATTGCATTTCAATCCGGAACACAGTAATATTTGCACACTACTGCTTGGCGGTTTAATAACTGACAAAGGCATGGTACTTTCCCAGACGGACTCTGCGTGTAACTGCTGTCATGGACAACGCGGCTAAACGTTTTAGAAATTCATTTTCGACCCACGTTATCTTTTTAAGTAGACCGCGCATGTTTATGATAGGTTTATGTTTCTCTAGGGGTCAAACAATTATTACCTCATGAATATATTAAGCGAAGCTTATTCAATCCGTGTAACAGTAAGTATTTTTGATGATAGTTATATAAGATGAGGTGATTTACGGCTGTCTAAATGGTTAAGGAGACAGGCGACGGCGCCAAACAACATGATTAAGTTTTTACAAAGTCGGAAGTGTATTGACAAATTTCCTAATAGAATAAATATATTGTTTATCACTCGCAGTGATAAATAAATAGCAGCTGCGGTTTTAGCGTGCAAGTATGATGAATCGTGTTGCTCTGTCAATTTATGGGTACCTACTTTCGCTTGCAAATTTTCTAGTACAAAGTCGAGTGTGTTGGCAGTTGCGCAATAGAAGTGCGGTAAACACTTGTAATTATTATTGTAATAGCGTTCTAATATAAACGAGGAGCAACTGCTGGAGCGTGGTGTGAAAGCGAAGACAAGACTGGAAATATTGCCCATGAACAGGCGGTCAATCGACTTTGAGATATGGAGTCGCGGCGAGTATGTATTTATGATCATTAAACAATAGGATTCTCTGAGTCCGGCATCCCTGGAACGCCTAGATCCAGAACATGTATTTAAATTCATCGTTCTAATATCTGCCTGTCTACGAATCAGGCCGAGGACCTGCTGCTCATAGGGCAGAGGCGCTACCATTGATGCCTACTATACATGTCGTCATTTTAACTAATTAACTAATAATTAAGACCTCCCTAGGCCAACAATTACGCATGTAGTGATGATTGGCAAGATAATTCTATTCTTTACAGAATAGAATACATTATTGTCCGAAGTATATTTTGAGAAAAAGATAGGAGCTATACACTTTCGCGCGCAGATGAAAAGTGATGGATTTAGCGGGCGCTAGTATAAAAATCAGATAATTGCTAATTACAACTAAACCAGGAAATCAATCAAAATTCTGTGTGGTGCTACCTTAGTTATTAACCTCACTGTTAGTGTAATAAGCACTTGAATAATATAAACTATTGGCTCTTAGCGCCAGCGAAAGATGTGTGTAAATCGAGGTCTTTTCTAATTATGTTTTCCCTCTCAGCTATTCTAGACGATAAAATCAAAAAACATTTTCTCAAAAACCAAGGAATGAGGTGCACTGTATAAGTATATATATATATTTCAATTAATTATGAGACTATGAAATTAACGGTAACAATAAAACAAGCTCCTGAAAGAAGTGACCAAGAAAAGGGGGCAATTTGTTTGCAATACGAAGAATATGATATAATGACGATGAAAGTATATATTTTACATTTATATAGTTTTTATTTTATGTAGGTAGTAGGTTTATGTATGTATTTTCATATGATTATTATTTTTATGTACCTACACCACCGACCGTAGTATATAAGTAATGATTTTGTCCATCCAAAGGTTGTCTGGAAGAAATTGCTTTAGGCGATAAGGCCGCCCATTATACTACAGGTGGTTTTTTTTAAATATTATTGTTCATTTTTTTTTTAAGTTTGTCTGTTTTGGTGTATAATAAAGTTATATTGTATTGTATTGTAATGTATGGTATGAAATATGATGACGATGATAAAGACGACGAAACTGATTATACTTAATTTAGAAATGGCTAGGAAAAAGTTAGATAAAATTATCATTATGAAGGATTACTAAGTGGTAGGTATCTACCCCCTGCAACAAAGTACAAATCCCGCACAGTTGAGATGCGTGACTAAAAACTAAACAGTATTCGGGGGTAACAGAATAATTAAAAAAAAAATTACCTTGCCCGCACGTTTTCGCCCGCAGAAATAAATATCTCAATAATTAAACAATAATTAACCTCTGGGTATCTTATAGTATATATTATAGTCAAGTCGCGAGTGAATCGGTTTCTTTTAGACAAGCGTGCTCCATCGTAGGCTGCATCTTCGTTTAACATCAGACGTGATGGCAATCAAACGCAAGCGTACACTAAAATATTTTTATCAAAAAAAAGAGGGGAAAAACACCCCATTTCACCTATTTGGGGGTTGATTTTCGAAAAATCCTGAGACATGCCTTTCTTTATTTTTTTATGCTTATTACACAAACCGAGTTTCATTGGCTTAGCATGAAAAAGTATACTATTTCAATACAAAGTTTGGAGGTCCATTTTACCCCTTCAAAGGTGGAATTTCAGATCCGTTCTTATTGTTCATCTAGACCATTTGAGGAGAATTGGGTTCAAATTTCACGTCTCTATCAAAAGCGGTTTAGTTTGTGCGTTGATTCCTAGAAAAGGGCTTGTTATATATATATATATATAGATAGTTTACTACAGGCCAGTTAGTAAAAAAAAACATGCAGAGATATATAATAATTGTATGCAAGTTGAATATAATCATATACGCAATATACATTAGAGCCTCTTTCGACAAGCGACAAAAGAAACTGGAATATAACTACTCACATTACCAATGTTTACCTTCAAAATTCACCCTTCACCCACACTTAATGCTTCGCTTAAACTTACATTTTTATTTTAATAATAGGCATTCTCCAATAATGCACTCAAATTATAAAATTTGTGAATTGTGTGCATAGTAATTTTAATTCTTTCGAATAATTAAAGTGGCATTCATCTTTTTAATGGCAAGTGATTGTATTTATAAGAAAAAAAAAATAGTTAGCAAAATAACTGTTTTGATTTGACCTTGTTTTTTTTCTAAGGTTTCAAAGAGGATTGCTAATTTATTGTAAATTATTTTAGCCATCATCGCCACTAACAATTATAAATAACTAGTAGTTGGCGCTGAACTGAGACCTCGCGACCGCTACGGAAAAGATGACATAACTTTTAAATGGGTAAGCAGATTTTCATCAAACAGCTTAAACCCACAGTAAAGAAACCTAAAATAATAAAAAATAAAAATTGCTTTCGGATTGGTACACCCTTTCGAAAGCTCCCACAGACAGCCTCACTTAAGCTTCAAATTTATAACACCCCTCGTTTTGGTTGATTATAACATAAATTATATCTCATCAAAGATGCAAGACGTACTGCTTGCACATTCAGTGTTATTAGAATATATTTATGTATATATGGTATTTGTTATAATGTAGTTGGCATAAATAAATCTATCATAAAATTTAAAATTATAACTCTTCTTTTGGGGTTCGAAATTAATTACATCTTCACTTGTTCACAAGAATAAACCCTAAAGCTGCGATTAAGTATTTAAGTATTACTCATGGAACAATCCATAATCTATATGTAATAAGTATTATGTTTTAGTGTGGTACAGTGTGGTAAAAGATTTTCATTTTTAATCGACTTACGAGGAGGTTCTCAAGTCGACTGTTTTTTTTTCTACAAACTATTTTAAACAGTATAACAGAATACCAAAAAATAAATAAAAGTATAATAGATGTATAACTATTAGGTGGACGCGCCTTTTATGGGGCTATTCGCGACTTCATAAGAAGCTTAATTGAAAAGAATTTGATTTGTATACTGAACCTTATTAGTTAATCCAAATTGAAATCATTTATTTCAGACTATGAAGGTCCATATTACACATAAAAATAAATTCAATTACAATAGAACACAAAATTAAATTTAAATTAAATTATTTTATATTATAAATGTAGATTAAAATGTAGATGTAGAGATGTTATTAATGTAGATTAAAAATCTTATTTTGAGATATCATAATTTATGCTTTTTTGGTTCTATCATCTAGTATAGCTAAGAGGGAAAACGTGATTTACACTTTGACAGTCCCGATAACCACATGTGGGTACAAGTCCGGCTAACACATATGGGCACTACACTAGACTACTCACTTTGTTGGAAAAAATAATGTATTACACCGGACGCATTTGTGTATTTTTGAATATGGTTAAGTAGGGCATCACACAACATAAACAGATACGGATAATGAAACAGATTTTTACCAACTATATTTTTATATGCAAGCAAGCATTTTTATCCCAAGCAAAAACATTGGCATTCCACGGAACAGTTTTAGCATATGTGAGGGACTGTCAAAGTTTAAGTACAGGGCCCGTACTGTGAGGTGCTTATTGCGATGATAGTAAGGTTCAGCCGACGACGCCGCGCGACCATACACCTTATCGCGCGGCGATACGGTTCATGGTCGCGCAGTGGTCGCGGGCCCTAGACATTTTCTCGATATCTTTTTTTTATTGAAAATTCCTATAAATTTACAGGCATTTTTGACTAGCTCTCCGAACCCCTAGTGTATATTCAAGTGACTATTACATTAATATTGATGTAATAATAATATCTAGGATAACCTAGAATAGAATTTTGATTGATATCCTGGTTTTGTTGTAATTAGCATTTATCTGATTTTTTGACTAGCACCATAAACCAATATGTTCTATGCTAGCACGCGATAAAGACAATCTCTTTCTCGAAACAGCCTCTTAACGCGATTTAATGTAAGTAGGCTCTCAAACAAATATATATTATTAATTCAAATGAGCATTGAATATTAATAACAGTGCAGAACATTGTGTAGCAATGAATATGTGAGGGAAAATATGTCTCTATTAATATCAGGATAAAGATAAAACAGTAAAACATCCTCTTAGCTTTTTCGATGATAAATTAAACTCAACTTTTAATGATATCACATACATACTTACCTAACTATAAAAAATTGTGTAATTGCAAAATACACTTACACATAATGTGGACATTATTAGTGTAAGTGCTTTATTGTAAGCATTCCAATATTGCTTTCACTTCATGAGATTTCATGTCTTGTTTTTTCTTGTCTCTTGTCTGTTCATCTATTGTTTTTTTTTTCTATTTTCTATGGCATAGGCATAGAATTATTATTCGCCCCTATTCTAGGATTAACGCACAGATCAAACTGCTTATGATAGAGACGTGAAATTTAGACCCAACTTTCCTCAAATGGTCTAGGTGAAAATCATGAACAGATTTTACAAAATTCCACCCCTAAAGAGATAAAATGGATCCCCAAAGTTTGTAAGGAAATAAATATCTTTCATGCTGAGCCAAATGTAACCCCGTTTGTTTACTATGCCTAAAAAGTTATGAAAGATGTCTCTGGATTTTTCGAAAATCAACTCATAAAGAGATGAAATGGGTGTTTCATTTACGTACGTTACGTATCATGTAGCCTATGAGAGTGAAGCCGTGCGGACAAGCTAGGATAAGAGACTAAGAGTAAAATATCTGTAAATCTTCGAACCTGGTGGAATTCTGGTTTATTTCCCGAATTTCTACGGTTCTAGGTGGAGTGGAAACCACTTACAACTACACCCAAGAGAACATTATACAGGATAGTATTATAACTGGATTAATTTGTATAGTAAGTTACAAAAAAGTAGACATAGTTTATATGAGATGAAAAATCAAACTATACCCAAGTTGCTAAGAAATTATTGTTTATTTAATGCCTATAAGTCTGCGATTGACCACCAACTCGCCTGTTGGTAAGTGACGCTGTGGTTGAAAATGAAGCACGTAGACTTCGTACATACCTATACTCACTCTGACCTTAAAAAGCCCTAGATTGTTTCTTTCAGGAAACAAGGAAGATGTCAGTTTGTTCCATTCCTTAGTTTTGACAGCTCTGATGGTTTTTCAGCTACTGAATGCTTCTTAGCATGGCTCAGGTGTATTGGGCAGTTATTTTTTGGGTCATTCATTGTTATAACACCCTCTTTAAGTTTCCACTAATTTTGACTGCCTCTTACTGTTGAAAGTTGTTTAAAATCTTGTCAAGTAAGTACGGCCAAGGTCTTTCAATACCGAAAATATTAAGATATCAGTATAAAAATATATTTTTTAAACAAAAATTAACAGCTGTGTCAATTGAAATATTATTATGTAAATATTCAGTAAAAATAGTAACATGTAATTTTCATAGTGAACCCAATAATAATAAATTCCCTGCAATAGTCGTGGTTTTAGTATGTACCTGTCATCTATTCAAATATTATAATAACTTGTTAAGAGCATGTCGGGCCATACTTAGTAGCATACAGCATATCTCAAAAAATAAATATCCCATGTTGCCCAAAATAATTTAAAAAGTCCTTATCAAATTTAATCAAAATACATTCAGCCGTTTAGCTGTGATATCATGACAAACATCCAGACAGAGAGACAAAGTTACTTCCTATAGATCGCTAGATGGCACAGACCAAGCCGCTTATGACAGAGATGTGAAAATTAAACCTCAATTTTAATGTACTTCTCAAATGGTCTAGATGAACAATAGTAGCGGATTTTGCAAAATTCCACATCTAAAGGGGTAAAATGGACACCCAAAGTTTGTATGGAAAATTAAAAAAAGCATGCTATTCCAATGAATGTATGAATGTATGTATGGTTTGTGTAGTAAGTATAAAAAATAAAGAAACGTTTATCTCAGGATTTAGGCAATATAGGTATGATGTAAAAAATGTTTTCAACGCCATCTCTTGAGAACCTAGCGAGATTTACAAATATATTTACAAAAATTGGAATTTTACTTTAATTTTTTACTTACTTTATTCCCTTTTTTATCCAAACCATTATGAATTTGCTAGCTTGGGTTTCTATTTCAAGTCAGAAATTGTAACAATCATGTCGCAGTTTAAAGTACTAGCAACCTAGCATCCTTATAAGTACTACAATAGGGGCTACGCATCTTTCTATGGCCATTGGCACCATCCTTTATATAATTTCTCCATGATACAGATACAATGTTCAAGTTCAGAAAAAAATATCAAGGCATTGTGAAACTTCACAGTTTGAGGTGAACAACTAGTATTCAAAGGCTAAATCTACCAGCAACTGAAATTTGTAAACTGCTTGTGAGCTAATGTGGTGTAAGGCTAACAATACTACTTTGTAAATGCATAAACAATGGAACAAAATGCCTGTATCACATCCTGCTCTATCAGTTAAAGCGTGTAAAGGAAAAGAAATCGCAGGAACTGTTGCTGTAACGATTGCATAAAAACTTGTGATTACTCACGGCTCGGCCTCAATGGACTGCAGGCGTGCGACATAGTTGGATGGAATGTAACCTTCTTGTTTCGTTTTCTTGCTTCTTGCCAGCCACCAGTCACCTTGCGTATCGTTCAGGATCTCCAAGTGCTCCCCCTTTCTAAAACTAAGGTCCTCGTCTGTCCTCGCATCGTAATCATACAAAGCTACGAATATTCGGGTGGGAGAGGCCTCATTTGTATCAGTGCCTTGATTCACCGTAGATCTCGGGTCCGGGGGTGGAGTGGGCACTGGTGATTGGAACTGTCTAGAATCCTCCTCGTGAGGATTACTAGCTCTTTCATTCTTGTTTTTGGAATCTTTTTCCCTTGTACTTTGACTACTGAAGCAGTTCCCCATTTTCTCTTTACAAGTAGTGCGGTTTAAAATATGCACATAGTTACCATTTGCACTGTTAGCGTGCAAACAGTCGGTTTAAAATGCGCATATAAAGGCTCCTGTCAGACACATGACGTCATGAGTGACGTCATTTTAGCGTGCTCACGGTGCTCACAAGAATGAGGTAGTGCACTGTGTGCGCTAATGTCAAATTCAAATTGTCATCTGTGAATTCCGATATTCTCTGTTTTTAATAGAAAAATATGGATTGAATGCAGGCCAGTCTTCTGTGAAGACAGAAATGAAACTGTGACCATCAAATTATGAGACACAGGCCGATAACCTGAAAAATGTAACTATCTGACATAAGCACGCTCATGATCGGTTTAATTTGTTGGCGCGCTGTGAGCGTACTAACAATTTAAACCGATCGTTAGCAGTGTATGTGGTGTTTGCACTGTGAGCGCATTTTAAACCGTACTCAAGGTGAGACTGGTACCACTAGTTTTCTGTCAAATCACACACTTGCATGAACCCAAACGATGGTCTAAAGTCTTATCATCTATAGTCATTGTATTTTTCACAATAAAGTCAACAGTTTCATTAGTTTTACTGTGTTTTTAACGTAAACAAAGATAGAAAATCCCCCTACGAACATTACTGCGGTCGGCCATTTTGATGCACCATAGACAAACATGAAAGAATATTTTGACAACAACAAACGAGTAACCAAAGACAATTTTAAATTTAAAAAAATCTTAAATTTAAAAAAAAAAAACATTACTACACATTACCATAAAATTATGGCATTCCATTTTCCTTGGATAAAATTCTACTTTCAAAGTGTTATAAGCCTGTATTTGTTCTAGAACAAGTACTTTAACATAGATCTCTGAGATACACTGCCATGTGACACATTCACAGATTCACACGACTGTTTCTATGTACTTATGTAGTTATGAGTTTGAGACAAACTAGAACTAAAACTTTACCAAGAGCTTTCTAATCACTTTTCCAATAAAAAAAGTTCGTGGATTAGTGACATCTGTTGTTTACAGTTGTAAACAGTTAGAAATAGTGACATCTCTTTGAGACTGCTAGGAGCATTCTAGTGTTTGTCTGTCGGAGCCGGACGGAGAGCAATTGAAACGTTTAATAGTAGTAGGTGCAGTAGGTGCATGTCGTCGTAGAGACAGAGGTGCTCCATTACTTTAGCAGATGTGGACTAGGTGGCGCTAGCTCTGCCATACTGACACCAAAGAAAAATAGCTTTGTACAATATTACTAATACATGGTTAGTATAGTACCGCTTGTAGTATTACCACAGGTGGTACAGAGAAACGATGTAATATTAATTAGAACCATAAAAAATATACGAGCTAGAACTTTTTAAAGTTATAGTGATCCACTCCGGGGATTATCGTCTGTTCCAGTAAATCGCACCGCATGTTTTTTTAATTTTCATCTGTGGGGGTTCCGTAAATACCTACTTATAGGGTGTCAACGGGAACGGGAATGGGTGTCTAGTTGACTAACCGAAAGCCGAAGAATTAAAAAAACACCCACATTCCACATGAGTCTCGCCACAAAGCGAATTTTCGCTATGTACCTACCTAGTGGCACAGAATAAACAAGACATACTAAATACTAACTTTAGAGTGTTACTTAGATGGATGTGGATGGATAGGAACTTATCTATTTACGACCTAAGAATCTCAACTGGGTCTCAGAAATTCAATTAAACTGGGATCGGAGAGATCCAACTGGATTACTGTTACGCTTTATAGATACTTAATATCTTTTGTCTATTGTTGATCGTCTACTATTTGATCTTTATGAAAAATCTAGCTACAACACAGAATAACCTTAATTATAATAGTAGAAGGGTAGAGGATACACAGAGAAAAGATAAGTACTCTATATTATGTATCTAATTAAAAATGGGTCATAATAACCGACATGTCACTATAAGCGAAGTCATTATATGCGATCCATAAAGAGTTTTATATGAAAACCGATCTTCGCTGCGTAATTAGTGGCCGTTCAAGTATTACGTAAGCACTATGGGGGGGGTGGGGGGTCTTTGTTTTGCTTATTTTGGATGACATGGGGGATAGGGAAGTCTAGATGATGATTACGTCATCGGTAGTTATTTACTTATTTACACGAATGGCAACCCTCCAACTTAGAATCATGGATTCGGGTTTCATGGACTGAAGACTGTTAATTTGAATTTAATATGTGTACCAAAAATTTTAAATAAGTTTGTTATGTTCGTAAGATTATAATATTTTTGTCCCTTACTCTATGTTGAATACTGTATCAGTAAAATCAAATCTCTATCCTAAATATATTACCTTATTTTTAAAATTATAATTATAAAAACATTATAAAGAGGCATTTAAAAAAATAAAATAAAAATAGTTCTAAAATACTTACAAGATGGCGTAATGGTCCTATCGTTTTACCTGTCATTGTCATTTCTGTCGAAATATTTTGTTTTTTTTTTCTCTCTTAAATTTTGATATTTTAATATTTCAAATGAAGTCAAATACATAGTTACATTATTTGAAATTGTCTAAATACACACGTGGAGCCAAAAAACACGAGAAAAAGAAAGGCACAAGTACATTTTTTTGTTTTTCATTTTTAACAGGAAAACCTCAAGATACCTCTAACGCCATCTATTGGGTACTTTTATCACCAGGTTTTTTTTTTGGTAATCCCCTCATTATAATATAAAAAAAGAAAAAGCGTTACGTTTACGTAAGCGTGGGGGGAGGGGGTAAGAGCTTTACTTACTTTTGCTGACAAGGGGGATGGGGGGGTAAATAATTGTAATAAATCTGCTTACGTATAACTTGAACGGCCATACTTCATATTAAACGGTCGGTCAATATAGGCGGAGTCATAATAAACGGATTCCACTGTATAATTTTTGTATTGTATGAAGCTTATAAGGTAAGTACTTACCATCGTAATTAAATCTATATCCTTCAGCACAGATAAACGTATCTGTGCCCTACAGCCATACTTTGCACCTGGCGCTGCTCCTCGTGTTGCCGCGAATATTCGCAAGGCGGCCACACCCTGCTCACACGCGTCTCTCTTCGCGCTTTACAGCCTTTTAGGTACGTCTTTGGCTTTGCAATCACTCAAATTCAAATTATTAAGCCTATGAGCCTGGTTTACAAAGTTAGTATGGTATACAATTTAGATTCTCCAGCAGGGCTAGAATGCGCAATTGCGCACCGCATTTTCGACAGATGATAAGAGCTATACTCACATGGGTGGGGATCGAGATTAGGTACTTTCCTGGGTCGCTGTCTCATAGTAATGTTGTTAGAAAATAAGATAAAAAAAAATATCGAAATCGGATAACATTTAGGGTATCAGACTACGTTTTTTGTATGGACAAGGCGGAGGTATACTCTATTCTTATGTTAAGAACCCCATGTTCTTGTTACTTGGAAATCCCACATGTGGAAGCTCTTTCCATATTTTTCAGATGTAAAGTAAAACGCGTAAACCCACCATATAACCCACCGTGTGCGATTTCCATAGATCGATAATTATGTGGATGACCTTTTAAGTGGTGGTGGCTGGTGCGGTGATAGAAACGCGACGCCGGTATCAGGTAGCGGCTCTAATAAGTGTTCGGTAAGGTCAGCTCTAACGCTTTATTGCGTCAAGAGGCTCAACTTGACACTTGGTTGTTTGATACAATTTCAAATATCGAATGCGCCAAAAGCTCGTGGAAGGTCTATTCTCTTGAAAAGGCTGTTAATTTAGTCATGAAAGGTCGGCAATGGATCTGTAACGCCCCTGGTGCTTTAGGTATCCATAAGCGACAGTAATCGCTTATAATCAGGTGGTCCCTGATGATTGTTTGCTTGTTTGCCACCTATGGCATAAAAACACGATAATTGGTCACTCATCATTTTCTTTTTATATATTATTTTTTTGGTACTCTGTGACGAGGAGAGCAAGTCGCTCACCTGATGCGCCACGCTTGTCCATAACACTTGTCACCCAAAATTTAGATCTACATCAGTTCGAAACCCTGTGAGGCAATGAACTGCACTCGTCGCCTGATATATTAGGTAATTCTCTTTTGCCCAGTAATTTTCTTGACCGACTAACCATCACACTGCACTGTTACACTGGTGTGACGGTTAGGAAGAATATTTCCTAACCTTCGCCATTAGTATTAAGTATAGGAATTCTCTCACAAGAATACAAAATAATGTGATAAAATTGTCTAGTAAACTTTGCAAGTGACAGCACAGCATACAATTTCGATGTCCTGTCCCTTCCAGCTGATACGACGTTTTCCCTTCCCTGGCCCTGCGGCTTACAAGGAAAATGAGTCTCCTAATGCTTAGGAGGGGTGTATTTGTATATATACGCTTATTCGTGCGAAGTACGTAAAATTCGGAGCGAAATTCACGTTACAGTAAAACCTTATTTGACGACACAAAAGACATTACAAATTCAAAGAAAACACAAATATATGGGAAACATTGAAGGATAGCACAGTTTTGGCGCTGCATGAAAATCAAGTTGCTGCTACACTGGGAAAAATACACGGCTTTCGAACACGGTTACATTTTCTGTAGCCATGTAAATGGCTGTGCCAGCCGGGTTTGGCAGCCGTGTGAAGCGCCGTGTACACGGCTAGAGATTTTACATGGCTATGTTAGCCATTTACACGGCTTCGTTAGCCGGTAGAAACGGTCACGTTTACCGTGTTTCATAATTTTCCAACCGTGTAAAAACCGTAGCCGTGCAAAAATGCACGGCTACACTCTAACACGGTTGTAAAAGCGGTGTATACACAGCGCATCGGGCCGTGTGTTAAGCAAACACGGTCTGCTGAGCCGTTTTAGACACGGCACAACAGGCCCTGTGCTAAGCAAAAGCTGGCTAAGTTAGCCAAGTCCCAATGATACTAGCAGACATGGTTGGCAGAGCCGTTTCAGACACGGCATGACAGGCTGTGTGTCAAACTAAATCAGGCTGCGATAGCCATGTCACACATGGAACCCGCAAACATGGTTGACGTAGCCGTTCTAGACACGGCACTACAGACCGTGTGCTCAACAAATCCTGGCTATGATAGCCGTGTCACAATTCAAACTCGTAAACACGGTTTCCGAAACCGTTTCAGACACGGCACCGAAGACCATGTGCTTAACAAAACCTGGCTATGATAGCAGTGTTCCAATACAAACTCGCAAACATGGTTTTCTGAGCCGTTTCAAACACAGCACGACAGACCGTGTGCTAAACAAAACCTGGCTAAGATAGCCGTGTCACAATTCAAACTCGCGATTATGGTTTCCGGAGCCGTTTCAGATACGGCACGATAGACCGTGTGCTTAACAAAACTTGGTTATGATAGTCGAGTCCCAATTCAGACTAGCTAACATGGTATCCGGAGCCGTTTCAGATACGGCACGAAAGACCATGTGCTTAACAAAACCTGGCTATGATAGCAGTATTGCAAATGGAACCCGAAAAAAATTGACGGAGACGTCCAAGACACGGCACTTTACGCCGTGTGCTAAACAGAACCTGGCTACGTTAGCCAAGTCACAATGAACAATGAACTCGTAAACATGGTTGCCAGAGCCGTGTCAGACATGGCACGACAGACCGTGTGCTTAACAAAACCTGGCTATGATAGCCATGTCACGATTCAAACTCGATAACATGGATTTCCGACTTCAATTCTGCTTGAGGAGTTAAATAAAACACTATGATTATGCTTCACAATAAGGAAAATCTCGTAAATAAATATACAAGTGAGCGTTAAGAACTTCTGAACTGTAAATATATTACGGAGAGAATCAGGACCACTCATATTAAATATTGCACGAAGACATTTTTTTTGTAATATGAATCTCGATCCTAATTCTACTGAATTGCCCCAAAATATGACACCATAACATAGGGAATGGATATATTAATTTATTTTATTGTTTATTTTAGAGATGTTTGTTTTCCAATTCAAATTAGCATCTATTGTTACACCTAAGAAATTACCTTCATCTATTATTTTAACATTAACTGCTCTATTTTTTATATTTAGCTAACACATGCATGTAGACATTGAGAGTGAGCATATGCCTACAAACTGCTATGCAGTTTGACATAATTATAATAAATAGTATGTACTTATGTTTCGTTATGAATAAATAATAATAAAACAAAACGAAAAATCCTGGCTATGATAACCGTGTCACAAATGGAGTCCGTAAACATGGTTAACGGAGTCGTTTTAGACACGGCACGACAGACCGTGTGCTTAACAAAATCTGGCTATGATAGCCGTGCCGTGTTTCCGGAGCCGTTTCAGACACGGCACAACAGACCGGGTGGTAAATGAACCCTGGCCATGATAGCCGTGTCACAAACGTAACTCGCAAATATGGTTGCCGGAACCGTTTCCGACACAACACCAGAGATCGTGTACTGAAATCAGGCTACGATAGTCGTGTCACAAATGGACCCCACAAACGTGGTTAACGGTTTCAGACAAGACACGATACACCGTGTGCTAAAAAACCTAACTACGTAAGCCATTTCACAAATGGAATCGGCACAAACATTGTTGACTGACCCATTCTAGACACGACATGATACCGTGTACTGAACGAAACCTGGCTACGTCAGCCGTGTCACAAGTGGTACAAGGTTGATGGAGCCGTTTGAAATACGACACGATAGACCGTATGCTAACTGAAACCTGACTATGAAAGCCGTGTCACAGATGAAACCCGCATAATCAACATAAAAGCTGTATTGCCACATAAATGCCGTTTGCCACTAAAGTAAGGAATTTGAAATTATCTAAGACACAAATTTTTAAGCTTATTAAATAAAAAACACAATTAACTTTATTGTTAATCTTTCAAAGGTCTTACTAATAAGTATGTGTGAGAGTATGAATAATATTTTTGTGTAATCCATTTTAAAATACGACTATTATTTTATTATAATGCATCCCACACTTTGATATATCTTGTCCATCTCTATAGTAATGGTGTATTTTAATATTATTTATAAATGTTACTAGCTGCGCCCCGCGGTTCTACCCGCTATTCTACAGAAAAAGAATATTTTTCCGGAATAAAAAGTAGCCTTTGTGTTAAACCAGAGAATAAGCTACCTCTATACCAAATTTCATTCAAATCCGTTCAGCCGTTACAGAGTTGAACGGAAACAAACATACTTACGTACTTATCGCTTACACAAACTATCGCAATTATAATATTAGTGTGATAAACTAGATAAGCACTTAACTTATTACTTATTTTTACTAAAATGCATAAATATTATTCCTAGGTAAATGACTTCAGATATTTGTGGAACCTGGGGAAATGTCGATAGCCATATCTGGCAGCCGCGCATATATAAAAGTGCGCGCACGCGGGCGGCCAGCCATTCGTTTTCGTTTTGAGTTGAGTTTGGTGTGCTTGTATCTACTTCAAACGCTCTCAACATGTCAGGCGTTTATTACGCTATCAAATAGGAAAAAGATGCAGCTACTGTTGAAAAATTACTTAAATCCTGTTGCATGGAAGAATACATCGCTATATTTAAAGGTTAGTATCAGTTCGAGTAGGTACTTACGTAAATAGTGTTTTTTTATATTAATTGTGTTATTAGTTGATACAAAACGATTCACGAGAGAAACGAATGTGAGAACATATGATTATGCCCGAAATTTCTGGTACCTACCTACTTAGTATGAGTAAATTTTGCATGTGAATCAGTGTTTCGGCGGGAACAATATTATTCCAAAAAAAAAACTGTCCGTGCAACCGTTTTCTTTTGTAATAATATTGTTCCCACGTGTAAATACGAAAAAGAGCTAGGCGCATCAGGTGCCTATGCGTTTTCGCAAATGTAATTGTTGTTTTGCACTCTGCCATTCGAGTTACTGTGCAGGGCAGTAGGAAAGCGGCTAGGATAGCCGTGTCGACGCGGTAGTCGCAGGCACTTTATACGGCTTCCTCAACCGCGTCAGACGGCTGTCCTAGCCGCCTCCCTACGATGCTAACAGCGATTAACCCCGCCGCCCGTGCTGTGGTCTATTATCTACCTATTCCGTGATGTGATCGTATTTGACTAGTGCAGTGAGTGGATTGTAGCTCGATGGATAATGAACTAAACTAAGTAAATAATTTTATTTCCAGAAAATGCTATAACAGCAAATGCGTTGCCGCTTTTGTCTGGGTCAAATCGGAACTGATTCCCAAGATCGTCCATCGCATCAAATTTAAAACGTATTGGGAACACTGGTGCAGAAACGTAAGTGACTAATCACGCTGATGTTATTTTTATAGATTATACCAAAGACATTTTTATAAGGAGAATTCTGAGGATTACACCTATGTTCTGTGCTAAATATGTGAAAGTACCGCTCCCTCTCTGTCTGCCAGTTTGTTACCTATCAGTGAATTGTTTGTTCTAAGCAGCCGGACCAATCTTGATAAAATTTGGTAATGATAAACACACGAGGACGGACATAGTATACCTACTTGAGTTCATTAACATCCATGTATCAGCCGCAGCATGCTGTGTGATATACAGTATCCAGTAGATTATTTTTTAAATAATTTCATTCTAAATAATATTTTTTTTCTAGCGAATGCTGACATTATCACGATATCCAAGCACCAGGAACTGGAATCATCATCTATTTTAGAAACAGCTTGGAAGGCAACATGGTCGTTTCGAAAGCAGTACTTCCTAACATTTTCACGTAGTCATCATTATGAATTTATAATATGAGAAATTACGAAAACTAAATGTATATTTATTACTTATTATAATATCTAATATTATTATGTGATGTAAAAATCTTTGAATAAAATTCTGTTTCTTAAAGTATTTTTTTAATCAACAAATCAACAAACATCACCAAATCCTACAAACATAATATTTAGACAGTAGATTTGAGGGCAGTGTTTTTTTAGTTATTTTCGTTATTTTTAATCGTTCAAATGTTTTATTACAGGTCCTACATAGCTGACGAACCTGAAACATTCGGGTCAAAAAAAGTGTTGGACTTTGCTGAGGCAGTCGTTTTACACGGCTACTTTAACTGCGTCACACACGGCGGCATACCCGTGCAGACCTGCTTGAAGGAGCCGTATTAAAACGGCTGCCTTGGCCATGTCAACACGGATATGCTAACGCCCTTCTTAAGACCCTGCTCAGCTGGCGAAGCTGTGTGACGCGGTTGAGAAAGCCGCTTTACACGGCTTCTTCAACCGCGTCACACGGCTCCGCCAGCTGAGCAGGGTCGTAGGAAAGTGGCTAGGACAGCCGTGTTGACGCGGTTAACGCAGCCGCTTTACAAGGCTTTTTCAACCGTGTCACATGGTTCCGCCAGCTGTGCAGGGTCGTAGGACAGCCGTGTTGACGCGGTTGACGCAGGCGCTTTACACGGCTTCTTCAACCGCGTCACACGGCTCCGTCAGTTGTGTAGTGTCGTAGGACAGCCATGTTGATGCGGCTGACGCAGCCGCTTTACACGGCTTTTTCAACCGCGTCACACGGCTCCGCCTGCTGTGTAGGTTTGTAGGTGACGCGGTTGATGGAGCCGCTTTACACGGCTTCTTCAACCGCGTCACACGGCTCCGCCAGCTGTGTAGGGTCGTAGGAAAGCGGCTAGGACAGCCGTGTTGACGTGGTTGATGCAGGCGATTTACACGGCTCCGCCAGCTGTGCAGGGTCGTAGGAAAGTGGCTAGGACAGCCGTGTTGAAGCGGTCGAGGCAGCCGCTTTACACGGCTTCTTCCAACCGCGTCACACGGCTCCGCCAGCTGTGCAAGGTCGTAGAAAAGCGGCTAGGACAGCCGTGTTGACGTGGTTAACGCAGCATATATTACATGGTTACGCCAGCCACGTATATACTTAGCCGTGTCTAAATCATAACCGTGTCAACTAGTTGACACGGCTGCAACTGCAGTACCGTGTCCAGATTTAGCCGTGTCTAATCGGAACCGTGTCGACTAGTTGACACGGCTGCAACTGCAGTACCGTGTGCAGATCTAGCCGTGTATGATTATAACCGTGTCGACCAGTTGACACGGCTGCAACTGCAGTACCGTGTGCGGATCCAACCTTACCATCCTAGCCGTGTGCGGTTTTAACCGTGTGTCCACTGTAGCCGTGTTAGCGCCACACGGTAACCCTTGCCGTGTTTACACGGCTGCAACTGCAGTACCGGGTTTACACGGCCTTGCATAGCCGATAAATCGACCCTTTTTTTTCCCAGTGTAGGTAGGTACTTCCTGTTCTAATCTTAACTATCCTAATTATCCTAAGTATTATTATAATTCAGAGGAATATAGCCGCAGTCGTATCAGGACCAATAAAGCTTCGAGGTATAAAAATGAATACGTTCGTCTCGAGGAAAAAACTTCACTTGCGCGATTCGCTCCCTACATTACAACTGTCAGTCCATATACAAAAAGTCAAAAAATGCATAAAAGTGGATCAAGCCATCTAGCGAACTGCAGGAAGTTACTTTGTCTCTCTGTCTATTGTTTGTCGCGTTATCACGGCTAAACGGCTGAACGGATCTGGATAAAATTTGATAAGGAGTTACTGTATATAACAAAGATGGACATAGGATACTTTTTTATGTCTACGCGAACGAACTCGCGGGTAACATCTATTAAATTATATTTTCGAAAACTTGTGTAGGTATACCTTCGAGTGTTGATGTGTAGTAACTGTGTATTCTTATCCACAAGTGTTCGTTAGTGTTAAATGGTGTTCAAGAGTGTGGAAAAATCGCAGAAAGTGGTGAACCGTGTCTTATCGTGTTCTCCTTAGAATTACAGAAACTTCTAGTAAAAGAAATGCCCGTGAAAACCAAAGTCAAGGTTTAAGGTACATGACAGTCGTCAGATCAGCCCTTATGAATGAATCACGATGCTTAATGAAGAAAAACCACCAACAACTCCATGTAGTAAAGATGAAAATGCTATAATAGGCCGAGGGAGTAACGCGCTTGGGTAAGGCCACAGATCACACTAGATACCGTTTTACGAGATTCGTTGTTCCTACAAAAAGTCACCAAAGTTTGAGGAAGGCGCGGGTCGCGGGGAGTGCAACCAAGCGTTCTCATTGGCTATCTCAAGGTTACGCCTACTCGCGCCTAACAATCAACCAATCAGAGTAATTTCTTATAAGTGTATTTAGACTGATGCGTGGTGCGCTTCGAGCGTCCTGAATGCAGAATCTAGTGTGCTCTGTGGGTATGGTGTCTGCGCAATGGACTTGGGGAGTACCCCAAGTCCATTGCGAACATGTCAAAGGTTCGTTTAAACTCGGGCCAGCGTCAATTTCAGAAAGATTAAAGGAATTAATGCTCATAATGATAGATACGGACATTATTATGAGGTGGGACGATTTGACTACACCGTTAAAAAAGCAATAAATAACCCAAATAAATCTACAGGTAGATCCCCTTTAGCAGCCGTTTCCTAGAATGATGTGAAAACCCTATCCCATTCAGCGATGATTACATAGAAGGATTTAGTTATCATGGTTTTCTTGAGTTTTGAGTTCCCGAAACCGAACTGCGCCGAAATATCCAAACATAAAACTCAAGCATCATTATCAGCTAGAAGACGTCCACTGCTGAACATAGGCCTCCCCTTAAAAAGCACCACACCGACAGACAATGTGTCACTTGCATTCACTGTTTGCTCGCGACTTTCGCAATGTCGTCGGTGATAAAAAAAAAGTGAATAAGTGTTTGAAATTGAAGCTCATACTAGGGCCAATAACATCTTCATTTTTGTATTTATATTATAAGATGTTAAAAATAATAATTCAACCATCAAACCGACATTGCCCCTACCAAATGCCCAATAGTCCAACTGGTTGGACGGAGTAGTTGGACCACGACCTCGTAACGAATTAAATAGCTCTATTGACTAACCTAAAGTAGTACTTCCTATGCCGGGTCCGGAAGTTGGTGCATATCTATTCGGTTCATTCTCGCAAACTCAGCAAAGCGCAGCGGTTTTCCTGAACTAGCCAAGAGCTCTATGGTTCTACTCGACTTTCGACACTGAAATTGAGACACATTTTACAAACGAATGTAATCTAATCCACGGAGAATTGGAGACAGAGCTATATAGTGCTTTGTACATTTTTATTTTTTAACTTTTATTGTTGATTTTAAATTTTTATTTTATTGTAATTATGTAGTAAGGTGTTGTAAGTAACTTATTTTGAAAATAAAGAAAAGAAAATACTCAGAAATTGGCTTGAATGTACCGATTTGGAATAGAACATTCCTATTTAAAAACTTACCAACCGATCTCTAATTAATTTTATAAATGTGAGTTTGCTATTTCCTCTTTCATGAATGTTTTCATGAAAGAGGAACAAGAATTGGGTTGACCTAATTTTTTTTTGTTTTAGTGTCGGAGTGTGACATAGGTTACTTTTTGTCCCGGGAAAATTTACGGTTTTTAAAACTCGGGGCGCAGCTATTTAAAGATAAAGTAACATATTTACAGGTAGATAATATTCCCACTTGACACTGATCATTCATGAATATTTACTTTAAGCGTAGAACAATTGAACGAGTAATTAATATATCACACTAATATTATAAATGCGAAAGTTTGTGTGTAAGTGTGTAATTATGTAAGTATGTCAGTATGTCAGTATGTCAGTATGTCAGTATGTCAGTATGTAAGTATGTAAGTATGTAAATATGTAAGTAGGTAAGTAGGTAAGTAGGTAAGTAGGTAAGTAGGTAAGTAGGTAAGCATGTAAGCATGTATGTAAGGATGTTTGTTCCCGTTCAACTCTGTAACGGCTAAGCAGATTTGAATGAAATTTGGTATGGAGGTAGCTTATTCAATTAACATATAGGCTACCTTTTATCCCGGAAAAAGGTTCGGTTTCTGTAGAATAGCGGGTTGAAAACGTGGGGCGCAGCTAATGGTGTATAGTTATGTATAAGGTATAAATAAGCAAACACGAAGCATGCTATAAGAATACAGTAAGGAGCTAAGAGTTCTAGCTTACAGAATTTAGACATTAAAAAAAAAAAAATACATAATTAACTTGTATTTTGGCGGGAACGTGAAGAAATCATATCGCGTCATTTTATTATTTTCCAAAACTTGTGATATTTCGAGTGTAAAAACGGTGAATTTTTACCCGTTAAGTGTTCGTGAACATGCACGAGTGTTGGTGAATGGTATAATGTCGTGAAACGTCAATTTTCGTGTTGTTTCCAAAACTCCATAGAAGGCTCTAGTAAAGTTTTCACCACTTTACTGGGGCATGACTTGGACTTGCCCGTGACTTGCTTTGCTCGCCTTTGACTGTGACTATAACTTGTTTGATAATATTTAACAAAACTTGAAAATATATAAGTACGTATACTTGACACTGGCAAATGCATAAGTCGTGCGACGCCAAAATCCTCTAAGGAGGAAAGAAAAAAAAAAATGAATTTCTTGAGGATTAATTTTCAACTTCTGCGGTTACCAGTGACTGTATAATATATCTATCTGTTTTTCTTGATAATTGCAGGAGAGATTGCTCTACGTACTTTTATTGTCTGTTTTAATTATGCGAGCTGATTTAATGGTTTTTTAGGCGCAGTGCCAGCATAAATTTAAAAGTGGCGCCACGCGATTCATTTGTTGAATTTAAAATCTATGTAGACATCGCTGCCAATTGCATGTTAATTGAAGGACATTTATTTCAACGACAGCTTATGAGTAAGGAGAACATCTACGGTAGTGTTTTGATTGTATGGAAAGGTGAATGACCCTTCGTGTTGGTTGTGCCACTTACCTAATTATTTGCTAAGGAAAATTGCCAAACAAAGTAACTAGTAACTGTACATACACTCTCTGTAAACTAACTATAGTACACTTGGCATATAAAACGTTAAATGATAGGTATTTCTAACAACTACCCTTGGATTCTGTGTCGGGGTCTGGGCCACATACAAAGATACGGGCAACTAACACCCAGACCCAGAGTAAATATAAAAATCATTCATTGGCAGGGATTCAAACATCGGCCTTGTGCTCATTAGGTTACAGGGTTATAAGGAAAGGGTATGCCGAGCCGAAAAGGGCTTATAGTACTCATGCTTTTGGGTTTTTACTATGGGACCAAACATGAAATCGAGAAAAAAAACTGCTGTTCGATATAAAAAAGTCAGTGATAATGGACAAATTGTATGCAACAGCTTTTTTTTGCCACGATTTCAGGCTTCGTCCTATAGTAAAAGTTGATTATAATGATGAGCTATGAGTTTTTTTCGGCTTAGCATACCCTTTCCTTATAACCCTGTATAGAGATAATAAGGAGATAGGTATCAGGGATTCTGTAAGGCGCTATACATACCGATCAGATACGGCACAGATGCGATTAAGACGCTATGTGGGCGGGGATCGGACGCGCGACATTAGACGACGATAGTACGACAGGAGAGATACTAACATTCCGATTGGAGAGCCTGTCGAAATGTTAGCTCTCCTATCTCTCTTTTCTCACCGTTCCACGCCCACGTCGCTTCCCCGCCACATCCCTTCAGTGTAATTCACAACGCGTCGCTTTCATACATTTTGTATGAACAAGTTTTGAGGCGACATTCGTCCGCGCCGTATCCGCGCTTTACGTCCGATCAGGGCCCCTATTCGGAGAAATGACATTTTTATCTCTCTCTCACTCACTCCCATTAAATTTTAAATTAGAGAGATAGTCACCGAGATAATCTCGAGCGCACAGGAATAGGGTCCCAGTATGTTTCGCGCCAGCTAGGTAGGTAAGGTGAGGTAGGTAATACGCTAAGCTTTTTCTTGCCGGTATACTGCCGAGAAATGTCAAAATATCGAATTGTTAGGAATAGGAACTAAGTACAGCGTACAGCATGGATTTAGCATCTTTGTTTCGTCCAAGGCGTACAGCGATATTTGATCACTACATATTTTGACATTTTCCTACAGTGATCAGCAAAAAAATGTAACTGATTATTGCCGGTAGACACCTCCTATACCCAGTGCGTTGCCTTCCTTTGAGGACTCTGTTCAATATACATTTTGGGAATTTGACGTTTTAAATCCTTGGACGAATTAAATTTATAAGTTTGTAGTTTTTATCCCGGAAAAATATACCTACTATTCCTATGGTATAGCGGGTGAAACCGCAGGGCACTACGAATCCTTATATCTACCGAAGCGATCATACATTTTATTTAGGTACTTATCTACATAGGTTGTTACCTATGTATGTGTTGCCTGTGATTCTATGAGTAAAATCTGCTTTTTCTACAACTAAACTTGGAACAAATTCCAACAAAATCCGCATTTGGCATCGACACGCCTTTGATTGGACGTGCGTGGTGTGAGGAGAGCAGTGGTTGATAGGAAAACGGAATAAAACTCGCACGACGCGTCGGATTGACAAATTAAATTTAGATCAAAGGAGATGGAGGATGAAGGCAATCATCGTAGTGATATGCTCTGTGGCTTTGTACTACTTATCATTGGGTTCCAAGAAGGCTTTTTTGAGAGTTTTGGCGGGAACGTGAAGAATTCATGTCGCGTCAGTTTATAATTTTCCAAATATTGTTTTATTTCGAATGTGAATGTGTAAAAACGGTGAGTTAAGAGTTAAGTGTTTGTAAGCATCTACGAGTGTTGGTGAATGGTATGATGTCGTGAAACGTGAATTATCATGTTGTTTCCAAAACTCCATAGAAGGCTCTAGTAAAGTTTTCACCACTTTACTGGGGCATGACTTGGACTTGACCGTGACTTGCTTTGCTCGCCTTCTCTGAGATTATGACTTGTTTGATAATTAATATATAACAAAACTTGAAAATATTTATGTATACTTGACACTGGCAAATGTAGAAGAGGTGCGACGCCAAAATCCTCTAAGGAGAAAAAAAAAAGAAAGGCTTTTTTGTTATCCCCGAAATACGAAACTAAGCACTAGACATAATTCGAGTCGGCGATTGCCCAGAAGTAGCCGTAGCACTTTATGAAAACATTTCCTTTGAGAGAGACTAGTAGGAAGATTCTCTAGATATCTTAGGACCAGCTGCGCCCCGCGGTTTCACCCGCTATTCTACAGAAACCTATATTTTTCCGGGATAAAAAGTAGCCTATGTCTAATCCAGGGTGTAAGCTACCTCCATAACAAATTTCATTCAAACCCGCTCAGCTTTTACATAGTTGAACGGGAACAAGCACACTTACATACTTACACACAATTTTCGCATTTATAATATTAGTGTGATTAGGAACCGTACTTAACCCAACGTCGCAGAGGGAAACGAAATTTCTAAGGACTGACGGATTTCAGAAGTGGTACAAATGCTTAACTATCCACAGTCCACAGTACCTATTAAGTATTATAATGCCTGCGGCAACTCGCGTATCTCTTGTAGAGATACAATGCAATTACAGGGATAGGCTTTTATACGAGCTTGTTCTTGAACAAATGAAGTACCAGCTATCAAGAGATAGATGTTTTGTTCTTCAATACTTTTCAAGTCTAGGCGACGCCTAGCAGCTCACTATTTATCACTATTCATATCGCAACCCATACATACATGTTAAGCGCAGTAATCCGTATCACGATACATCAATACGGTAGGGCTACGTACTGTAATCCTTATCACGATCCATCAATAAGCTAGACTACACACTGTCACACAACACAATGTAATCCGTATCACGATCCATCAATAAGGTAGACTAAACGCTGTAGTCTCTATCATGATCCATCAATACGATAGGCTACACCTTTGTAATCCGTATCACGATCCATCAATACGTTAGGCTACATGCTGTAATCCGAATCACGATTCATCAATACGTTGGTTTACATGCTGTAATCCGTATCGCGATCCATCTATAGGCTAGGCTAGGGTATAAGTCTGGGTGTTAGCTGTTTTTGTGCCTTTTTGAGTGGTTGATGGCACAAATTATCTTATTATGGATGTGCGCGAGTGTACAGAAAAAATACCAATTTATAATGCTTATCTATGTAGGTATATTACAGTCCTATAAACCTAAAACCCGGAAAAATCCAATGCAAACAGATCACCAAGCAACCTGTATTAATTGTTTAGGACCGATAAAAGATAGTTTGAACTCCACTCTGTCCGAATAAGCAACAGCTTGCCAGTATACGCTCAAACGCCGGCCGTACGAACGCCGACAACGGCTGCAGCCACACAATAAAAAAAAAGAAAATGAAACATTTTCCCGCGCGTCCTCAATCCAATAGCAAATAAAATTAAAAAGTTTACTTTGATAACAATTCCAGTGTACTAGAATTTAAGTACTTAGGCCGTTTTATCTCACGAAACCTATCACGATGTGTAAACATTAAAATTTGCCGATCCGAATGTATTTATGTAAACAAACAGTTTCTGCTAGAAAAATAATGTTTGGTGCAATCAAGCCCTGCCTTGTGCTAACGCTGAATAAAATATAAGCTTTCGTTGTTGCGTGATAAATCTATGAAGTGAGTATTAAAAACTATTTTTAATATTTTTATTTGTTTATGACTCCAACTATTCGATTTTAGAACTTACTTTAAATTACTTCGTTCAGAATCAGAATGTTTTATTACAAAGCCTGTGTACAGCTGTACCAAAAGATGTTCATAACTAGAGTTACAACAGCTTACACATTGCGGGCATGCAATATTGGTTGTTTTTGTGTAAGCATATATTTACTGGTACTAGGTATAATTATTATGTCTAAATTTAAACTTGAGCAGAAAAATAAACTAATCTAACGCTAACTATTTACGCAAACACCATTTCTGCATCTCTGTATTTAAGATTTACTAAGCTACCAAATTTGTAGCCTAATAGAAATTAGGTAAATACTTACCCAAGTAGAAACTGGCGTTTATTTCAACTAGTCGGTAAATATATTCTAATATCAGGCAGCGCTAGATTATTTGACTCCGCAAACAAACATGAAACAAAAGTTTGAAGTGATTTTTCAATTTCCAATAAATTTTTATCATAATTATTAGTTACTAGCTTTCCCGCACGGTTTCGCTCGCATAGGCAATATCTTTAGGGTTCACTTGATTTTCGGAAAATCCTGAGACGTGTTTCTTTATTTCACGTGCTCTGCACAAAAAAGAGTTTCATTGGCGTAGTAAAAAAAAAACATACAAACTTCCCTAAGTTTGTATGTGTTTGGATCCCCTGATCCATCTGTAGAGGTGGAATTTCGCAAAATCCGTTCTTATTGCTTACCTAGTACTATAGACTATTTAAGGCATATATGGTCCAAATTCCACGTGTCTATCATAAATGGTTTGATCTGTCCGTTGAAAAAAAAGATTGCTAGAAAAGGGCTAGATTATTTTATAGATATATAAATATAGATTTTTCTCAGACATGGTAGGATAAAATTTATCTAATAATTGAAAATTGCCAATGTTATTTTAGAATTATTTTATACACCGTTTTAGACTTTCGTGGTGGTTTACTACATTACTATAAAAAAAATAACCCTTACTATTAATACTCACGGGATATTTACCACGATTTTTATTTTTGTCGAGTTCCCGTACAAAATAAAAATTGTGGTAAATATCCCGTGAGTAGGATACAATTTATCTAATAATTGAAAATTGCCTATGTTTTAAAACATACGCCAAAGTTATTTTAGAAGGGTTATTAACACTGTTTTAGACTTTCGTGGTGGTTTACTACATTACTATTTGTAGTCACGGGATATTTGACTGCCCCGGTGGCTCAGTTGGTAGTAAACCTACCTACTGTGCTTGGGGGCGTGGGTTCGATTCCCATCTAGGACAAACATTCATGTGATGAATATTTGTGTTTGTTCTATGTCTGGGTGTTAATATCTATATAAGTATGTATTTTAAAAAAAAACTATGTACGTATATCAGTCTCTGGCAGCCATATTACAAGCTTTGCTTAGTTTGGGGTCAGGTGACGATGTGTGCAAAAATGTCCCAGATATTTATTTATTTATTTATTTACCACTATTTTTATTTTTGTTGAGTTCCCGATACAGAATAAAAATCGTGGTAAATATCCCGTGAGTATTAATGGTAAGGGTTATTTTATTCGTTTAGGTATCGTCATCATTCTTCATCATCAAGTATTCAACTGAATGCTACCATGGTACTTGTACTCAGAGCGCCAAATTCAAATTTTCTTTTTGTTCCATTTTTTATCTATTACAACCACAGATCACATCCTAGATTATGCATTAAGGACACTCGAAGCGCACCACACATCTGTCTAAATACACTTATAAGAAATTACTCTGATTGGTTGATTGTTAGGCGAGAGTAGGCGTAACCTTGAGATAGCCAATGAGAACGCTTGGTCGCACTCCCCGCGACCCGCGCCTTCTCAAACTTTAGTGATTTTTGTAGGAACAACGAATCTCGTAATGCGGTATCTAGTGTGATCTGTTACAGCCCAATCACTCATCGTTGGATCATTAAAACCTATTTTGCGCCAATAAACAGGTTGAGCATATCAAGAAATTACTCCAACCAAAAATCAAGTTGAAAGCTAGTATAAATACACTTCTCACGCACTAAGCCGAAAACCAAAATCAGCTTATCGAGATTCGCGCACAATAACCAATAGATATTATCTAGGTGAACATTTTAGCCGTAATTTCTTGATACAACCTATTTATTGGCGCAAAATTGGTTTCAATAAATCCACGATGAGTAATTAAGCTGTAATTGACAAAAAACGCAAGAAAATTTAAATTAGACGCGCTGAACGAAACGTTGCACAAATAATTATCATGTCGGAAGCCTTCGCAGACTATAGGGCTGGCCACTCAGTCTTTACAAAAATACTTGCGTTGATTCGTGATAATCGTCGGTGGATGTTGCCTATTATTACTATACTGGGCATAGGCCTGCTGCTCCGTCTCTCTCTTTGCACAATATCCTAACAAATCCTTACTAATATTATAAAGTCGAATGTAACAAAGTCTCTCTGTCTGGGTGTTTGTCGCGTTATCACGGCTAAACGGCTGAATCAAGGTGAATTGTTTTGCTTAGATGGACGGACATATGCTACTTTTTTTGTAGGTCCACGCGAACTAAGTTGCGTGTAACAGCTAGTTATTAATATAGTACCTACTTCAAGTACAGAATAGTCACTCTGTCGCAATAACGTTAATTTTAGCACGCGCAGCGCAACGTACGAAGTGTAACGATAACTACCCACGACAAAAAATAACTACAGGCGCGCAATATATACGCATGAGAGAAAGCGAGAGTAGCCGCTCTGTCACTTTCCTATTCCTTAGATTAGATGTATGTAAGAGCTTACAACTTGGTTGGAGCCGCAGTTGGAGCCACCGCCGTCTAACAAACGAGGGAGAAATATTTTTTTACTTATTGACATGCGTGTGGGTCTTAAAGTGGCCCCGATTTCGAGTTTCATGGAGTTAAACTCTTCGTGTGCCATTGGTATCTTTTCTTGGCCAATGCTATCTACGACTCCACGTGTTCCCAACGATAGCCGTTTCTTCATTAGCCGACACGATACGACACGACCCGACTCGACACGCTACAGCGTGCAGTACAATTTCATAGAATTATGCTTCTCGTGTTCCCAACGATGGGCGTTTCTTCATTAGCCGACCCGACACGACAGGCTGCAGCGTGCACCACAATTTTACAGAATTATGCGTCTACTGATGTCGGTGTCAAAATCGGTGCCGCGTGTTGTGTAGGCTAATGAAGAAGCGCTCATTGGGACTACAGCCTTTCCACAAATTAATTAATTAATTAATTATTATCAAATCAAGCTCTTAATTAATCCTGTGTCACTCTCTGAGGCTTTAAACTTGTAGAAGCTCTACACCGTAGAATTATTTAAATAACCCACTCAAAGTCTTTACCTCAAGTTTGTACTATGTATCGTAATTATTAATTAATAATTCAAATCACTTAATAGTATATTTATACACGTATTAATAAACGTGGATTGCCCTTGGATTAGTTACCAAGTGCTTAGGTCCTTTTCGCTCTTTAGAAATTAGAACTCGATTGATAAAGACAGAAGACTAAGCAACTGCTGCAAGGTTTCTCTGCGTTTATTAATAAGGGGGTAGGTGGTTAATTATCCACCAACCCGTACAAGGTAGCGTGGTGGATATGGCTAAATCATCCTTCGAGGATAGGCCGATATCCGAGCAGTGCGATGTTTATAACTGATGCAGATTAAGCGGTTTGAATTAAATTATTTTATTTGGTAGGTCCTAATCCAGTTTTACTCAAAAAAGTTCGCAATGTGGTCATTATTTTCACAACCTTCTTTGAGCAGTATGCCTTGCCACGCTACTCGAATCGACCCCAGCAAAGTTGTATGGAGTTTCATTACTGTCGTGTTATAGCGGCCAGCAATTTCCCTTGAAAATCCATTATTGTCGAGTTTTGTTTCAAGAGTAGCCAGGTGCATAAGCTTGCCTGCGACAATTTTTCGCAATGGAAAATGGACAAATTTTATAATTTAATTTGATTTTAATGTTGAATTGAAATAAAATTTCTATTAAGATTGTTTTGTTTAAATGACTGGCATTGTTTGAGTAAAGCAAGAAGCATGGTTCCGCAATAACTACACTGCTGCCTACGTTGTGATGGCCAGGACCTGCGCTAAGCTGCGCTTTCAGCCATCCTCATCGCTGCCAGCAACACAGTGATTACAGACCGCGAAAGTAATGTACTATTACATACCTATTTCAACCAATTAGCGATATAAAGCTTGGTATATAAATACGGGCGTATAGTAATACGCCCGTAATAATTTTGTAAGTGAGAGAGTGCAAATGAGGCTGCGTATCCACCAGAGATGTGCGAGGAAGATTAGTGGTGCGCGAGGAAAAAATCCACCAAAGTATCACTTAATTTTCCCGCTCTAGTTGAAAAGGGCTAGTGAAGCGAGATATAATTATACTACCTACAAAAAAGCGAGACATTTGTGCAAAAAAGCGAGCGATGAATATGTGCGAGGGACACGCGCGCGATAGTAATACGCCCGTATTTTGCAGCTTTGGACTTTTTATACCACAAAAATTAAGTTCCTTTTTGATGGTGGAAACGAACGCGGCAGAACGCGGGGCGCAACGAGAAAATAATGAAACAATTATGATTTTGTTCATGAACGTTACATATACCTAATTATTCCACGTATGAAAAGGGAAACTCAATTACGAGTTCAAAAGTTTCATACACGGCAATGTTACTAAAGAAAACATATTTTGTTATTTCATAAAAATGTGTTTCTTCAAAGAACATTGAAATTTTCGGGTAAAATTGCGAAATGAATAGTTTTATCGAGTATAGGCTGTTTTATTTCTAGAATAACATTTACCTTGGTCCATTATTAAAAAATTTTGATTTTGTAAGTGAGAGAGTGCAAATGAGGCTGTGTATCCACCAGAGATGTGCGAGGAAGATTAGTGGTGCGCGAGGAAAAAATCCACCAAAGGTATCACTTAATTTTCCCGCTCTAGTTGAAAAGGGCTAGTGAAGCGAGATATAATTATACTACCTACAAACAAGCGAGACATTTGTGCAAAAAAGCGAGCGATGAATATGTGCGAGGGACACGCGCGCGAAACGTGTGCAAGGCGGTGTAGCGTGGTAGAGCTACTGGACTACCAGTCAATAGACGATATTTTTTAGAGGCAGACGTGTAGAACACTAATACTCGCACAGCTGAAAAGAATCAGCTACAAATCCGCGCACCACTCAGTTTCACACCGTTCCACAGCTTCGCATCCTCGCTCATCTCTGTTTGATATGCAGCCTTATGCCAAATCCATAAGTCGGTTCTCCTGCACGAGGTTTCCCAAAAAAATGAATGTTTCACTGCACATTTTGCACTTCACTCACTTCCTTTCACTCACGTAATAAATAATACTTAGTAAAAGTGGATAAGAGTCGCTTTGAAATCACAATTAAATAAAAAGAGCCTTGCTACGTCGCAATGAACTTAATTCTAGTAAAAACTGCAAAGCCTAACGACCTGCTGTCACGCGCTAGAAGCCAAGAGTGAGCGAAACGAACGAAAGGTCTCTAGTTAAACAGGCGAAATTTGCTTTCATCTGTCCGTATGTTGGTACTAGCGTACTGGGCCCGTACCGTGAGGTGCTTATTGCGATGATTGTTCGGTTCAGCCGAAAACTCTGCGCGACCACGAACCGTATCACCGCGCGATAAGGTTTGTGGTCGCGCAGCGTTGTCGCCTGACCCTAACAATCATCGCAATAAGCACCTCACAGTACGGGCCCTGGGACCCTATTCGGAGAAATGACATTTTATCTCGGTCACTGTCTCTCTAATTTAGAATTTAATGGGAGTGAGAGTGACCGAAATAAAATGTCATTTCTCCGAATAGGGGCCCAGGTCGCATTTATCAATCAATCTTTTCGAAACTTGGCATAGAGGTTTTTTAATTGAATTTTTTATTTTTATTTTTATTCTCCGGACACGCCAGGGTAACAATAAAGCTGTGTACATATTTGTACTTATCGTGATTATTATATTATTGTGATCTTTGTTTTTGGGTACACAAAACATCTTTTCAGGTTTGTAACTCATTCCATCTAAACACCCGCTAGAGGAAACGTGTGACATACGGCCAGGCAGACGTACAGACGGACAGTCAGCAGATTGACGGCAATTTAGTGTTCCCTTTTGCCATTGGTCTGCCACAGATCCCAAAAAAGTTTGTATAGGCTGCCTGGACAACAGCGCAGAGACGCACGTGAAATGACGCACCTTGCCACTTGCTGGATGAGATATATCCCATCTCTACCACCTACCAACACTACCCACCCATCTCTAAACCGAAACTGAAAGAACCTTACGTTGCTTACTTTCGGTGATTTGTATACTAGATGTATGTTTGCTTTTATCTATTTCAACGATATCTATTCTATTTTACTAAGATTTTATCTAATGATAGCAGCTAGTATTAGTAAACACAGGTGTTCAAACGAAAACTAGTTATTTTTCCTAAAGCCGGTTTCGAAACAATCGTTCTCATAAATTTAAAGAGCCACATGCGAAAAAGAATAAAAATAAACTTCAGATATATATACGATATTAATGAACACCTGTTTACAGAAACTATAATAAATTAAAATACTCATAATCGTACCACACGTCATTCTAATATTATTGCAAAAGTTTATATTAACGTAAATCCGAGCTTGTTGTTTTATTTTGGATAAATCGCTCATATTCTGAGTTACTTACCACGAACGAAAAGTTTATACATGCGGAACACTAACACCCGTTCCTCGTGGACATACCAAAAATTCGTAAGCACGCACCGATTTGATTCCATGAATTTACATGGGCGATGACCAAGTTTCGGACTCCCTGTCTTTTCCTTACACGGACTACGAGTACAATCTGCAATTTGTAATAGATTAGATTTCGTGAGCGATCCTCGGCCACACCGCCTGACACTTACCGTCAGGCGAGTTGGTGGCCAAACGAAGACTTATATCCAATTCAAATAAAACTTATTTTTGGAGGCATTGTGGAACAACGCTGCTCAAAATGTCATAGGCAAGCGTGACGCTTATACCATCGAGTTGTATAAAAAAACTCTCTTTCATCCCGGAAAATATACCTACAATTCTCTTAGGACAGCGGGTGAAACCGGGGGCGCAGCTAGTTGAATGATCAAAATGGTTTACATATGCTTACGACGATGCCAACACTGTTTGTTGATTTATTATTCCTTTGAAGTTGAAGAGTGCTGTAATATTAGGCTTTAGCTGAGTAACCAAATTACTTCAACGGTTTGACTTTCTGAGATCACACGTACTAGTCTACTAGCACTGCATAATTATTTTTATTTAGACTACAGGAAAGCGTAAGCATGAATTTTAATTAGGTCCCGATAGGAAAATTCGTGCTAGGTGAATTTTACCCGATTCCCGAAAACCGATTTTAAAATGTGACATTTGTTACAAACATTCATCTCAATTTCCGGAGTGTCATTTTGCTACATTTTAGATTGGATAAACGGAAATAACCCTTTATGACAACTAACAGAACGTTCGCAGAAAAGTAAAATTCAGTTTTAACACATACCACTTTAAGTTGAACCCCGAGAAGAAAAAGCGCCAAGAATGTATAAATGTAGAATTAGATAATTTTAGTGTCACATGTATTTAGGCTTTTTGTTGTTTTTATTCGTGTATCTAGTCGTAGTATTTACATTAGTTTACACTACTTTATGGTAGTGGTAGGGCTCTTCTGCAGAGTCCGACTGGGGAAGTACCACACCATTGCCAGTTATTCAACCGTCAAGCAGTAGTGTGCAAACATTACTGTGTCATTGAAGGGCAATGTTTCCAGCGTAATTACTGGGCACAGACATTTAACATCTCATATCTCAGGGTGATGAGCGCGGTGCATTGCCGCGCATGGTTTTGAACTGTTGAGGTTCAAAATTCTGGGTGGCACTGAACTGTTATGAGCAAGCGTGAAGCTTAACATCAGGTGAGCGACTTGCTCGTCTCGTCACCAAATTACATTAAAAAAAATAAAAAAAAACCTACGTACTTTTATAAACATTATTAGTTTTACCCGTTTAGTATTCACATATTTATCAGACTACAATAGCAATTCCTTTGTAAATTATTCAAATTTCAATATGGACATTAATCCTGGGTCGTGTTTAATATAAACATTTATAACATTATATTGCGCCACGACTAGTCGCGGATTGCTCACGATTTTTATATCCAGATTTATTTATATCACCGCTAGTAAATACGGGGAAGGAATACACAAACAGGGTTGAATGGTTCAAGAGGTGGAAACGTACGAGTTATTGTACTCTTTTTTTATCAATTTGTATCTGCAGGTATAATTATGTAACATCATGTTGGTTTTTAATTTGACTACTTATCTAATGCTTAGGTATTTTAAAAAATCTGATGCCCGCGATAACTTTTTTTTTTTTTGTTTTGGATGGATGGCGCTACTCAACCATTCGCGGGTCGTAATACGTTTCCTAAAAGCGCTATGAAGTCTACTGGAAACAATCAGTGAACCATAAAAATAAGCCACTACTTGAGCCCTCGAGTCGTAAACATTTTGTTGGCCGAAAGTTGATGTACAATGCTTTATGCCACAAACATCTGTTGTTTCGACATTAGTAGTGAATAACTTTGTACTTACGCTCTTTGACTTTGGGCTTCTTATTATTCTAAATCGAGCTATCTCTTTCGCACACTTTCTACATTTTTAAAGATAAATCAACTAATTAAATGCAATGTTAATTTGTTAGGCTCCACACATAATGAATTTAGCCAGCGTCAAGTTTTCTAATATTTCAAGAGAAGTAAAATATTTTACAATTAAAATATTCATATTCCCTTCAAAGGTTTATTGGTTCTGTGAAGCGTCTTACACCGTCAATAGTCAATTACCGCCCTTATTCAATTACCTAAAAAGGCTTCTATTCATTATACTTTAGAAACCGTTGACATACTTAAAATAATAAACATGATATTTACAATTTGATTAGGTTATTTATTTTATTGTTAACTAGCGACCCGTCCCGGCTTCGCACGGGTGTAGTTTTGAAACATTATATTTAATTAACCATCTGTGAAAGATTCTGATGTCACCATCAGTTAGAATTTTTTCTTGTGCGGGCGACAGAGAGATTTAGTGAATTTCCCTAACTTTTTGATTAATTAGCTTTTCGGGGGTAGTCTGTTATCACCCTCTAAATCTTAACAAAATCTTTTGTTTTTGGTGTCAATGGCTTGGATAAACTATAATGTATTAGTTGTTACCCGCAACTTCGTTCGCGTGGAAAAGTATCCTACGTTCGTCTTTGTGACATACAGTAACTCCTTATCAAATTTTATCAAGATCTCTGCAGCCGTTTAGCCGTGATAACGCGACAAATATCCAGACCGAGAGACAAAGTTACTTCCTATATAGTTCGCTAGATGGCGTTGATTCATTTTTGTGCATCGGAAAACGTTAAGGGGTGGGTATCAGATTTTTGTATGGATGAGACGGCGGTATACTCTATTCTTATTTTTTTTTGTAAAATATTGTCATTCTTAAACATAAGCCTTCTTGCTATATTTATACATATTTTGTTTGATGTATGTGCCTTGTTTATGTTACGCATTTTTCATTATATTTTTTTCATACAAAATTTGTAATCTTGTATGGGACATGACTTTATCTAAAGACCTGATTTACAACAGCATTTACGTCAACTCATCTGATAAAATTCATTAAGATAAATTGATTCATTTCAAATAAAAAAGATAAAATACTTTGGCTTATCATGTAAGTAAATATACACTTACAATAATAGGTACTACCAACTCATTGAATATGTATAAGTAGAATCGCAGTTTACCTACTTTTTCCGAACTAGTAGTGGGCCCGTACCGTGAGGTCGTTATTGCAAATGATTGTTAGGTTCTGCGGCCGACGCTACGCGAACATGAATAGTATCACCGTGCGATAAGGTCCACGGTTGCGCAGTGTCGGCGGCAGAAGCAAACAATCATCGCAATAAGGACATCACGGTACGTAACCCTTATAGTTTCGTCGTGTCCGTATGTCAGTCTGAAAGCGGGGATAGACAGAAAATGTTTACTAAAATGTCTGCTTTCTGTTTTTTTTAATTATAGCCCTTTGTGGTAGCCTATTGAGTAGAGTATCGTTTAAAAGGAAATTCAAAATGGTTAGGTTTCTAAAACCGTTGTTCAGAATAACGTCCCATTTTTATATATTTAAGTACAAAGTTCCCATTAGATTTTTGTACTTTAGATTAAGATTAAGGTTCGGTCAAACTGAGGCGGTCAACCGGTGGATGCAAGTGGCACATTGTCGGTCGGTGTGGCGGTCTAAGGGGTAGGCCTATGTTTAGCAGAGGACGTCTTCTGGCTGATAATGTAATAATGTAAAAACTGAGGCGGGCGACAGATTTCAGCTGCTCGCTCATTTCGACAGCTCGCGGCGCGATTTGCCGCTCGCGTAGCCGCCCAAGCTACTACAATTCCCGTGCCAATTTAAACTCGTCCTGCAGGGCTAGCATGGATACCGCAACAAAATCTTTTTGTTATGCAGGAACAGGACACGGCTACCATTATGTATACGTTTGTCTCATTTTTCATGACTTGAAGAGTAGAGAAGATTTTGTCGCGGTGCGCATGCTAGCCCTGCTTGACAAGTTAGTTGACGCGATCCAAACGAGGGAATCGCATGCTGCGTCCCGTGGCGCGATTTGCCTCAGTTTGTACTAAGCTTTATGCAAGTATCCCTGATACAGGGAAACCAAGTAAGGAGCCATGCGAGTATTCGCACGCTAAGAACTGGCCTATGATGATGAATATTGATTATTTCTATCACAGCTGCGGAACCCTACCTACCACGCACTTTTTTTATTCTTTATTTAATTGTGGACCTTGTTCAATATTGGCTTTTCAGTCCCACATCGTGTCCTAAACTGGATAACAACAAAATCATACAAACCAACACAACCTCGCCGCTATACAACGTGGATACGACTATAACAGATGCCCGACTTCATTTATTATGAATTCGTAAACATTAACCATACAAATGTTAGATACTGTTTGTTATCCTTTTTGATAATCCGGGCGGACCTTTTAGCTGTATTAGATAGTTAGTTTTAATACCCAGTATTTATTAGTTTAATCTCTTACACCTGATACAACGAACTGTAGGCAATAACTCGAGCGAATAAGGTTCCCATTCGTCACAATTTAGTGAGCTCTTTTAGCAGATTCCGGTATGACGCAGGTATAGAAGTTTATGATCATAAATTACACAGTGGATGTCTGTCCCTCTTGTCCGGATCGTTATTTGATTTTTAAAAAATAGCATAAGGCAAAAATATTTTTATTCGAACAATTGTTCGTCAAGCAGTTATAGAAAAAAAAATATGGCAATAGTTCGTCAGATTGTACTTTATTGATGCTATAAAAACTCTACATATTAACCTTTAGCTGTCCCTTAAAAATATAATAAATAAATAATAATAATATAACTTATGTGTTTTAAATATTGATTGTCAGTTAATTAGGCCGCAGCAACGTGGAACTTTAATATTACCTTGGGAAATTCCCATGTGAAAAATTACCACGAAACAAGTATTATTATTATTATAAGAAAAACAAAATAGATGACTCCAAAATGTATGACGTATGACACTCCGGATATAAAAACGAATCTATCGACACATTGCAATTCAAAATCTGCCAAGCCGCTTAGGCGATATGACGTAACAAACGAGCAGACAAACATACATAATGTAGATATACTGGCATAGCTACATACACCCGAAAAACAAGGCCTTCCTTCTGGGCAATCGGGTAAAACCGTTAAATAAAGTAGCTAGGTGAAACAATAGCATGAGTCATCCATGACAAACCTACCGAACATCGAATCAATACGAAATACCAAAGTCTGAAAGCTTAAGTTTGGTCTTATTATTACGGTGACACAAGTAACAACAAACAGTTATAAATCTATTATAGAGAAATTTCGATGAATATTCAAATCAGTGGCGCCGTCCAGCCGAACCACAGGACGTCCTCATTTAAATCTATCGGTCATTTACATACATATTTATTAATTTATACTGCCTTTTAACACATTGTAACCTCGTGCATTGACAAGGGCAAAGTTTAAATTATCTTATGTAATTTTGGAGATATGTTACACTAGCATAGTTCAATGGCAGGGGTGCCATTGAATATGCATCTCAGAAACTTGTTATCCATGTTGATTTATCTTAGTCGATAGACAACTTTCTTTTAAAATTATTTCGGGCAACATGTAGATAATTATGACTTTTCGAGAGCGGAAAAACCTGATAAATAATCACCTCACATTATAAATGAAGTTAAATTATTTAGAATAGCTTACTTGCTTATTGTTTATAATTTGCGTAAAAATCCTTAAATTGTTAATTAATTGATTAATTAAGTCTCTATGCTGCGCTTAGCAGCACTAATAATAAAATCTTTCTTAGTGTGTAATCTCAGTAAGCGAATGTCTGTTATTCTTTTTTTTTTATGTTACTTGGTGACGAGACGAGCAAGTCGCTCACCTGATGTTAAGCGTCACGCTTGCCCATAACAGTTCAGTGCCACCCAGAATTTTGAACTTCAACAGTTCAAAACAATGCGCGGCAATGCATTGCGCTCGTCACCCTGAGATGTTAGATGTTTAATCTCTGTATGCCCAGTAATTACGCTGGTAACATTGCCCTTCAATCCGGAACACAGTAATGCTTGCACACTACTGCTTGGCGGTTGAATAACTGGCAAAGGTGTGGTACTGAGGTGTGGTGTGGTGTGGTATTCTTATGAGATTAAATGATTCTGAAACCGTAAATACTTCAAACGTGCTACGCGGCTACTGAACTCTATTAAGCATCGCCCGACAAGCTCTTAGCAGGTTATTTTATAACGATGGAACGAATTATATTTACTATAGTACTGTTACTTGTGATTCCACATTACATTTATTCGTTAATTTATATCTATTGGTGCTTTTGGGGCTTCGGTCCAGAATTAAATGGAGCGTTAACTTAGATATCAAGCCTAGGCTGAACATTACTGGGAAATCGGGACACACGACGAGAATATACCTCGTTAAGGACTCGTAGACTGAGCCTGCCTAGGGTTACCATGCACTAAAACTAACGACATCCATTAAATGTACTGATTAAATTACTGTTACTATGAAATTCTATTAAGGACGCGTTTACGTAATACATGCTATCTCGCTCGCACAAATGTTTTTTATTACATCAGTTAAGAATAGAGTATACCGCCGTCCCGTCCATACAAAAAGCCTAGTCTGATATCCCCTAAATGTTATCCGATTTCAATGTTTTTTTATATGTTATCTACACCGTGAAAAACTATGCTTGTGTGTCTCACACACAAGTCTGTTTTTTTTTCAATTTCGCAATATCTTGGGCACTTAATGTGACATTTTTTGCGGCGAAAATACGACGATGAAAAGCAGTTGTTGTTAGAATACCATAAACATTTTTTATATATTATAGTTTATTCAAGCCATTGACACAAAAAACAAAAGATTTTGTTAAGATTTAGATGGTGATAACAGACTAGCCCCGAAACGCTAATTTCATCAAAAAGTTGGGAAAATGCACTAACTCTCTCTATCGCACGCACGAGAAACAGAGCTACAGCTATATAATTTCAAATATCGAATGCGCCAAAACCTCCTGCTATTCTGAAAAAAATATAAGAAAAAGCGTGCAATTGAAACCACATTTTGACGATATTTACAGAGTAAATATTTTTCCAAAAAATAATTCTAAATCTGTGGGATGTGAGTAGTTATCAAGTGAGCTAGAGCGAGTTTGTTGCTGTTTTCTCCCGTATTAAATTAAAAGAGCCGCAGATAATTTTAGTCCTGGCAGATTGGTTTAGTTAAGTGAGTGGTACAACAAAATCGACGCCACTGTCTATCAAACTCATTTTATATCTACTTAATAATATTCTAACGACTGAATGACAGACAACGCAGACCCTAAACAAGTGAATCAAGAAATTTAAAATGATTGATTGAAAATCAATCACACTAATATTATAAATGCGAAGGTTTGTGTGTAAGAAAGTATAATATAGTAGTATAATGTAAGTGTGTTTGTTCCTGTTCAACTCTGTAATGGCTGAACGGATTTGAATGAAATTTGGTATGGAGGTAGGTTACACCTGGGATTAATTGGCTACTTTTTATCCCGGAAAAATATTCGGTTTCTGCAGAATAGCGGGTGAAACCGCGGGGCGCAGCTAGTGAAATATAAAGTTCCAAATCTGTGAAAGTGTGCACAGGTTGTTCTTACTTAAAAAGTAGGCTAAAAACTAAGGACTTTTGAAAAAAGTGGGTTAAATATGGGACGAACGTTTGTATAGTAATTCGTAATTTTTAATTTGTATTTAACCGACTTTCAAAAAAGAGGTTCTCAATTCGATAGTTTATTTTTTACGTTTGTTACGTCACAACTCCGTCCTTTATAAGCCGATTTGGAAAAATATTTTTGTAATTCAAAGGAAATACTTCCAGATTGGTCCCATTTTTATCGAAATCCAGTTCTGACAATGGGATCTATGAGGAATTGATTTCCTCCACTCCTCGTCAAATTAGGCATACATTCATTCGGTGAAGTGAAACTGATGAAGAAGACCACAGATGGTCACCGGAACTTCTCAATGATGGCGCCAAAACGATTAACTACGACGAAACAAATTTAAAAATTAAAATTTTCTGATGAAGTCGGTTTTTTTATTTAAAATTATTACGATACCGAGCTCTAAATATTAGATGCCGAAAGACGATTTCCACCGCGTATGAAAACGCGGGCATCAGCCAGTAGTAAATAATACTCAATGAGTCTTTTTGTTTGCCAAACCACAGACAGCTATTTCATTGCAGAATTCACAGACTAGCAAAATTCCCAGCTGCCACTAATTTGGATTTTAATTAGAAATGCTATTTTTACTCCACCCTGCAAGCCATTGCCTTTTAACAGTTTTTACCGAGGAGTGCAGTGTCAGAACTAGGAACATAGCTGTCGACAATAATGTTTTTAGCCGAGTTCAAAAAAGAAGAAGTAAGGAATTATGCACACACATCAAGAAAAAGTAATAAAAGGTTCTCAATTCGACTGTATGTTTTTTTGCATGTTCCTTACGCGATTACTTCACTAATTATGAAATGATTTTGATTATTATTTTTTGTTTTGTAGGTCATAATTCAGAGGTGGTCCGATATGAATTCTATCGAAATTGATTTAGCGGTTTAAAAAAAAAATATCCTTTATGTATATTCCCCGATTACTCGAAGGCGGCAGGACTGATTTGAAAAAATATATTTTTGTTTGAAAGGTTTTTTTGTTTGGGTTCTTCCCAGGTGGTCGAATTATGGTCAGATCAGGATCTGTTTGGATCCTGGAGAAATCGATGGACCAAAAATTAGGTCGATCAAACTCAAACATCAAATGCTTGTATAAAAATAATTTTCAACGAACTTTTAATGTCGTTTTATTTTCAGATCGGGGTATAAACAACGATGATGAAAACGCTGTCAACTGGTCGGTTCACAAAAATTCAAGACTACTATAACAAGGATACGTCCTGTAGAGTACTCTAAGTGATGAACAAAGGAGCGTGGCTTCGCGATCATAATGCTCACGGACAATGACACATACGGCTACTATCCCAGCCATAATGGATCACACGGTTTCTTTTTCGAAGAGCCCAGCATTGTATCAGTCCTCAAGCACCGTGGGTCCAACTACAGCGCGAATATCGGGGAAGTTCTGCGAGTGTTAGAAGATTGGCGGAGCAAATATAACATTTCAGTTTTGAAGGAATGCGAGCGATCGGAATATTGCTCTGGAGAGTTTCGAGATCTGATACTTGCGTACAATAGCATTCATGGATATGTCAGTTTATTGGTAAAGTTTCCGTTGTACACATATATATATAGTACTAGTTACCCGCGACTTCGTTGGTGCGGACATAAAAAAGTATCTCATGTTCGTCTTTGTGATATACAGTATCTCCTTATCAATTTTATCAAGATCCGTTCAGCCGTAATAGCGCGACATCCAGACGTCCAGAGAGAGAGAGAGACAAAGTTACTATAGTTCGCTAGATGGCGTTCATCATTTTTTTTGCATTTTTTGTCGTTTTGTATGGACTGACAGTTGTAATGTAGGGAGTTCTGATCCGCGCTAGCGAAGTTTTTTCCTCGAGACGAACGTATTCATTTTTATACCTCACAGCTTTATTGGTCCTGATACAACTGCGGCTTTATTAGTCTGAATTATAATATTAGTTAGGATAACACTTCTAACTTCACGTGACATCATCGATACAATCATAGTTAACATGAAAGTAGTTAGTTACCTTTTCACGATTAAGCAGCTGAACCAATCTTGATAAAATAAAATAGTTAACATCATGAGGACAGGCAGTATTTATATCGGAAAGACTGCAATCCCGAACGTAATTGTTAACAACGAAGACCTTGGCATTAGATTTTCATGTTGTGGGTGGTAGCTAGCCAACCGAGCACAAATAACACCATGCTAATATTTCCTTACGATGTTTTCCTACACCGGTAGCTCTAGAATTTCTAGATCAATGTAGGGATTTGAACCCACGCCCTACGCCGTACGATCTGAACGCGCTAACCACTGAGCTATTCGCTAAAAAAGATAGCGGTTGCTGTAAAACAACGAGTAAAATCGCGGGCCCTGCTAGTGAGCTATATTGCAGCAGGCAGACTTCCCTAAAACTCGAAAAATGGCTCTGTTTGTTTCCCCAGATCTGTATATTTGGCAGTCTGGCCAATGCGTTGAACGTAGCAGTTCTAACGCGGCGCGACCTGGCCGCGGCTCCCATCAACCGTCTGCTGAAGTGGCTCGCCGTCGCGGATGTCTTCGTCATGATGGAGTACGTGCCCTTCGCTATTTATAGATACCTGGTGAGTTCCATTCCATGTAGCCTCGACGAGTCACTAAGGGAAATGTTCTTGAAATGTGATGTAGGGACTTAGGATCTCTAGTTCCTTCAATTGACTATATTGTCAATTGAAATACTTTGAATCTTTTTTTTTCTGTGTTTTTATAGTTTTCTAGGCCAACAAGGCATCCCCGTGGGTGCGGGCTTTGTTGGCCCAAGGGGAAGTCCGGACCTGGAAATGTTAACCTAAATGTGGTTTCTAGATGTTTACCCAGTTATTTATAACAAATAATAACTTAACCATTCTTTGTAATTAGTTTCTACTGTCCTATACTATAAAAAACCACTACACAAACCACATACCTACGCCTACACAGGCAATGACGTTTGCACAATACAGAAAATACCTGTACCTGTATATAGATAGGTATATATATATCGTAAACTCTGTATCCAGAAGACGAATTACGTATAAAATTTATAGGTTCGATATTCAAAAAACTTCTGGCTCTTATTTGAGCCCTTTCTCGCTGCCTCTGGCGCTAATTTTCCTGTAATTGGTGCGCATTGTATGAAACTATCAGTTTTTTAACGTTCAAAAACCACAACAAAAGAAAAACCTGTTACTTTTTACTGGTCAAATTATTTATTTTTCTGCTCAGCTCATCTTTTAGAACATCTCAATGCAAATTAAAACGTGCAAATAAGTCATGTAAGTCAATCAGTTGCGGAGTTATGACTAATTCTCTGGTCGTGCAGAGTGAATTTTGAGGCTCTTTTTCTGACGTAGGCTCATGATGACGTAAGTGCATTAACTAGCAAAGTTTTGTTATATTTTTTTTAGAATATATACATCACTTGGCGATACAACCCTTGAGTTAAAAGACATATTGGCATTTGGCGACAACAAAAGTATTTCAACGATAACTCTGGCGCGACCTTAGGAAGCTTTCTTAAAGACATTTTCAAGTTAAAACTAGTAGTTCGAGGTGAACTGAGACCTCGCGATCCCTATATCTTCACAATCCCTGGACCGATTCAGCTCATATTCGAACTTAAAAATTGTATTGAAATGAACTACTTGCCTACAATTTCAAGAAGATCGGAACAACGGTTCGCAAGTTATCATCACATAAACATACAAATATACTTACAAATGCCGATTTGTCCCCGTAAACTCTGAGACCTTCGCTTCGCTCGGTCAATTATTTTGCAAGCAAAAATGAGCAGTGGCGTAACGACGTAGTCGGGTTTAAATTTTCAACCATGTTTCATTATAATTGGCACCATTTTCGAGCAACTAACATCGTTGACATTGAAGATCCGAGGGTCAAATTGCTACAACCTCATACCTATTAATGCATTTACCGATCGCGACGTCATTTGATTTATCCTTGTACCCTTGACTTAATGTATGATTAACGATACTTTTCCTACCATTAAGTCCACAGGGAAATTGCTTGTATCCAATCTATACTGTACCTACTAAGAGAACACCACTAAACGCACAGTTAATACCTTGCTACTCTCTATTTTATATCCCTCTTGAGAGGGCCTAGTTGCGGAAACAAGCCTGCTCACCAAGTACCGAGTAGTCCCTCTTGAGATCACACAAGATAAACACAAACGTGTAGCCCTCACGCCCTCCCCTAAACGCCTGCTGAAGCAATTGAGACTGACGTCTGCAATGCATCGGGAGATACATATAAACTTTATGTTTCAGCCAAGTCACTGGTACTAAAAATATCTCATATCATAGCTTTATAGCGCTGTAAACTATGTGGGTAACTGCTCCAACAAAAGATCATAAAAAAACATCTAATTTAAAATGAGTTTATGAATTCCTTCCTGGAAGGATTTTGCGTGTTAAGGCGAGGTCCAATCGCAAAAAGACAAAAAGTAGCATTTTTCAGCGCTTTGTTCGAAGTAACGAGATTACTTAATCAGGTGCAGAAAATACTGCAGATAGAAAATAAAACTGAAATTACGTTTAACCGAATAAAATTTCGAAAATCTGTCTTAGTTACAACATAAAAAATCGCAAAATGACCCCCTGAAAAACTCTTCTGAAATCAAATGCTCTGAATTTTCAGCGGTAACTACAAATTTTCTTTTACAAATTAAATATCCAGGCTAGTGGTTTATACGGCGAACCAGGTAGTTTTTTTATTTGATTTGTATATTTCCGATAATCGGCAAAAAAGCAATGAAAAACTACAATTTCCCGTTTTCTGATCAAGTATGATATGCGATTTTCAACTCTAAACCTTAGAACTTTGAGCGGGACAATACTCATTTCAAATCACGATCAGTCCTCGCCTTAACAGATTACTAGTCGTCAATTGTGGTTCTTGTCGCGCTAGTTTGAAATAAAGAATAAAGTCTCGCTCGAATAAATAATATTATGTCTTTCGGTAATTCTTTAAACCAGTAAAACTATTTGTTTCGTTTTATTAAAGGTCACACCTATTTGGTTGAATTATGATTATGATATATATATTATGATTTGGTTCGGTGCTTCTGTTCTGCCAATGGTAAAATACTAAAAATTTTCGGGGTGTAACAAAAACTTTTTCTGAGAAAAAATACAAAATAAAAATCGTCATCGAGTCTTCCCTATCCCACTGCTGGGTAGAGCCTTTCTCTTTTGCTGCCATCTGCCTCGGTCTTGTGATCATTTTCATTTGTGTGAGTGTCTCATTTTGATTAGCTGCAAAAGTGTAGCATACTTAGGTATACATTATTTTTATATTTTCTTTCAGCTATTCCCTGGGCAGCTGGATCGCCCGTACTCTTGGGCAGTGTATCTACTGTTCCACAGCCATTTTACCCAGATCCTACACACGGCATCCATACTGCTGACACTGTCTCTGGCCGTTTGGCGGTATATTGCTATCAAGTAAGTGCCACGTAACTTGATCAATGTTAACCTGTCTTTGCTAGGAGTAATGAATTGTGCACTTAATCTTCGTCATAATTATTTAGTTTATGAAATCAATTGAATTTTCGGCCGCTACGTCAGCGCTACGATCGGCGCCCCAGAGTAGATAGATAGGTAATTCTTTATTGTTCACTCCAGCAATGACATACAAAAGACAAAAAAAAAAAAAACTTACAACTAATGTAACAACTGACGGCCTTATCGCCAGAGTACCAATTTAAATCCCAACAATGAGTTGGGAATTGAGTCTTCGATAAGCGAAAATATAGGTGATCATAGCGGGTCAATTCTCTTCCTAGTGCTCAGCTGGCTAGCTAATAATTCTCAAGCCAAAAATCTGCTGCCAACGCCTAGAAGTGATTTCTGGCAACCTCATTTTGATGCCAGTTTTCAATTCAGATAGGCGAGCTTATTATCTTTGGCCATACCAACACTAAGCCAGCTAATCAAACGCCTAGTCGTGTAACTTCTTTACTACGCAACTTTTGAAAATACATAATGGAATTCCTTCAAATAAGTTTCTCGAACGTGGCGGATGAAACAATCACAATCGATTATTCTATTTAAGAGCACACAACACAATAACTCTACCGAGCGGAAAACTAGCGTCAATCGTCTTCAAGGCGAGAAATACGTGGTTTAGAAACTACAAACGTATAAAGGGTAGTTTCTGGAAACTTACAGAAGTAAACTTTAAAGAGAAAGTTACTAGAATGCACTCGTCATGTGAAATACAATATTACGTGAACCACGATACACTTGCCCACTGTAATACGATAAGGAGTCCGTATATACTTCTTACTTATTGTCTACAATTCTACACATCGAAAGTATATTTTGGAAGCCGATTATGGTGGAGTGCCATACCTTACGAGAGGCCTTACGTTATGCAGTAGACTGAACTACAATCAAAATTAGGCAAGTATACTCGTATCAAAACGACACAATAGTAAAATGTACTAGGAATTCTGTATTTTAAAATGTTCGGCTTGCAGAATGTACCTACGACTTGTATTGTCTATTCGTCATCATAACAATTATTTGTGCAACAAGTGAGCAAAGTTAATTTTAGCTGCGAGTGCTGATTTTGAATCCCGACCAAGTAAAGGATTCTTCAGTGATTCTAAGTTAGAATCCTGAGCGTAGCGCCAGGGATTCAAAAGCACGAGATGGAAAAAACTTTGGTCTCGTGTGGCATACACAACTTTTCACCTCAGCAACGAGAAAAACGTGTGTGCGTGCAATGTTTGTATGTGTGGTGAGTTTGTGTAGGAGTGTGTGTACGTTTGTAAAATGTGTATGTAATTTGTTTCTCTTTAATATTAATAATAATAACATAATTAAATTTGGTTAATAAAATTAGTTAATAGTAAAAACTCGTGTTCACAAACAAGAATCGAGTTTAAAATGTTAGCAAAAAAATTTAAAGCTTAGGGTACTATGCGTTTCTAATGCACCGAAAATGATAATTTAAACACTTAATTTGAACACACTGGTCTCTCGCCGCAAAGGGTGCCTATTCGAGCTGCTGAGGTGGAAATATATAGCTAGATGTAGATTATTATCTACGGTTATGTATAGACAATCGAAATACATTTGTTTTATTGCAGCTACCACTTACTTCTCTTTTATCTATGCTTTCAACATCGGCCTTTCAAATAATATTGAACTTATGTATTTATTTATATAACCTTTTTTTGTAGGTATCCCGCCTACAGCCCGGCGCTGTGTACCGACCGACGCTGCACTGTTGCGATTTTGCTCAGCTTCATCCTTCCCATCATTCTCTGCATCCCGTCCTATTTTGTAAGTATATCCATACTATCGACACTTAGGTACGTACTTATAAACTGATATTCTATATTATTATAAAAAAAATATGTAATTACTGTATTCAAGTACCTCATTACATCAATAAGGTATTTTTCCAAGAACTAATTACTGTTTTCAGCTGTTTTTTCTAGTAAATTATTTATTTGGAAAGCTAATTAACGTCTGTAAAAAGATCATTACTTAATTCAAAATACTTATTTAAGGCATTGGGTATTTTTCGTAGCAATTTAATTTTTTTGTAAGCTTTGATAAGCAACGGAACATCACCAACACAACACAATCTCAAATCTTATTTATTTATTGAGATACGCCAACAGTGAATATATTTTGCATTCTTATAATATATTTCTACGTGAGTGGGCACATGGAACTGATATGATCACCCTTTATAGGCATATACAACATTCAAATCATCAAAATCCCAAAAAATATCACTGTAGAGATTTGTTAACGGATTTTGGATTTTGACAGCTTTGTATACAAGTATAATAGAGGTACCAAACTTTTTTTTTAAATTTGTTTGAAGGGCTTTGTCGCTCAGCGACCACATCGCCCTGTGATCCACACGGTATACAAAAAATATACATAGACTAAATAAATAATATTTTTTGTGTACCGTGTGAAGGGCTAAAGTCGCAAAGCACCAAACTCGCCCATCATTTCATTTTACAGGATCTGTCCAAAACATCCCCCTGTGTTAGACATTTTCTGATCCTATAAATCTGACCGTTAGCCCCTTTTTTATCGCTCAAAGTTTTCATCAAATGGTTATAAAATCTCGTTCAATATCCTTTGTTAAATTGAACATTATCTCATCTCTTTACGGTTCATTTTATGAGCTCCAAACATGCAATATGTATGAGCAAATTTTTAGGAAAGGACTACACTAGAATGCTGCGACTTAACAAAAAAAAAAGCTTTGAATAAAACAAGAGAAATTGCTTGAGGCGCCACTCACAAGAGAATATGCGCGGCGCGACTTAATTTCAGGAAAGTACCTAAGCACTTAGTTATTTTGTACTGAAACTGTGTCAAAATATTATAACAGTGTTTTGCATTCACGTGTGGTCTTACCCTAAATGAGTTCTCCCCAACCTTTGTGGATTAAATCTATTGTATTTTGTTTACAAATACAAGCTGTAAAATATTTAAGCAGCATATTCAAGACCGCAAAATATCTCGTTACAGAATGCTATTTGGAAAACAATATTCACGAAATACCTGTTACAGCAAAACAAACGTTTATGTTACAATAACCAACTTATTACGAATATTATGATTAGCGTATCTCAAATGTGTTGTGTGTTTGTTATCGAGACTGTGACAGCTTTATTTACTCTCTCTCTGTACCCTGTATCATGCTTTAAACACCCCATTGTTGCCTACCCTCGAAGGGCGATTAGACTATATCCAAGACACTGGCCCTGTGCGAGTTGCCGGATTCACATACGCCATCGAATTTCTTCTCCGGAAATATGCAGGCTTCCTCATGATGTTTTCGTTCACCGAAAAGCCACTGGTATATCCGTACGTAAGTTTCAAAACTATAAGCACGTAACCGTTACGTTCCGTAGGTAAGTTTTATTTGCTCACCTTCTACAAAATGTTTTTCTATGGTAATGTATATTTAAGTTTAGATCTATGGTTTAGATTTAACATACATACAGGGTTATAAGGAAAGGATAAGCTAAGCCGAAAGGGACTCATAGTACTCATGATTGTGAAAAACTTTTACTATGAGACCAAACCCGAAATCGAGAAAAAAAACAGGCTAAATACAAATTGAAACTTATTTATAGCCAAAAGGAAAAATAATTATAAACTGTTTATGGAATCAGATAAAAAACACAGCTCAGGTCACTGCATCCGCAGGCAGTGTTCCCAAAATACTGCGGCGACGTTACTTCGTCGACCCCCAACATATATACGGTTAATTTTCGTGTATGTTCAGTCAAGGCTTACTCAAAAAGAGTTCTATATAGACAGGAATACTCTAGAGTCTAGGGTATAGATGGAAACAAAAATCCAAAAAAACCCCAAAGCTATTTCTAGTAATTTCAACGTTTCATCCTCCCTGTTGACAAACTAGAAAGATACAAAAAGTGCTTTTTTTTTCACGTTTAAAAAAAAACAGTGTACCATTTAGTAATAATAATTGCATTAGCAATACCAAACTATAGCTTCTGAGATATACATATGTTTTGAGTAGGAATGAATCTACCCTTTTCCTAACCACAATCTAAACACGCGATTATTTGCCAACGATTCTGATTGATTACTTTCTGATTGCAACAACACAGGATTGAAGCTAAGAATTAATGGAATAACGACTGAAACACCGAGGAAAACATTTTCCGCATCGACACATTTACGTGCCTGTATAAATTATCTTCTAAGCGTTTGAAAGGTGATTGATTAAATCGAGCAGTCTCCGTAAGGCCGCCTTTGTGGGCGAGAGAACTTGTGTACGTTTGAAAGATATTTGATTATCGATAGTCTCAATAAGTCCGCGTTTGCGGGCTAGAGATCTTGTGTGCGTTTGAAAGATATTTCATTATCGATAGTCTCAATAAGGCCGCGTTTGCGGGCTAGAGATCTTGTGTGCGTTTGAAAGATATTTCATTATCGATAGTCTCAATAAGGCCGCGTTTGCGGGCTAGAGATCTTGTGTGCGTTTGAAAGATATTTGATTATTGATAGTCTCAATAAGGCCGCGTTTGCGGGCTAGAGATCTTGTGTGCGTTTGAAAGATATTTGATTATTGATAGTCTCAACAAGGCCACGTTTTCGACCTCATATTCATATTCATATTCGTTAACAAGCAGAGAGGGGCGATAGCGACGGAGACTAGAGCAAATGGTATCATTTGCCTACCTATAAATCTCATTAGCAATTGTTTTAAGAAATCTTGAGTATTCAAGATTGGGTGATAACTACCCAGATTGAAGATTACTTAAATTGATTCTACCTCAGCTTCTATTTCTTGCAAGTGATTGACAAAGGTTTGGCTACGAGTTCTATCATTATTAATTTAGGTAGAAATCATAGATTAACCTACCTGCAAACTTACTCTACTTTATTCAGTAACTCATCTTTAAAACTACACTACTCTACTAGCGATATCATAAGACGAGAAATAAGGTTTTTTTAACAAAATTGAAAAATTCGATCAGTAGCTAACATTTTGTTTTTGACCCAATTTCTTCGGCTCACCTTTTGATAAGGCGATTTCCAGAAAAGGTTTTAAAAACCTCTGTGAATGCAAAGCGTGGGGTAAAGTTTCCTTTATAAATTCTATAATCGGATCTTGCCCCTCGAGCACAATAAGACCATGTTTACTTTGGGTATCTGTTTATCTAGTGAGCTTAAAGATATATTTGCCTACTCCATTCAAAGATTATTCTGGCATCTACTGGTTTTTGGTCACATGACGGACATAGTTTAGGACATCATTTTACTCATCGTTACAAACAACTTCTACTATGAGACCAATACTAAATCGGGACCAGGTATATAAAAGGTTGTTCAAGAAACAAGTACTTCCTTGGCAGGGGTGCTACATATCAATCACATCGTCCCTTCCCATCAGTAAAACTGTGGTAAAAACATGCCTGTATAGGGCATAAAAAAACAATGATATAGATTAATATAAGGGATTCACGACTTGATCTACTCACTATTTTCCAATTTTGCGGTTCGAACTCCGTAAAACAATACAATTATCGCTAAGCCAAGGCTATTTCGGATCACACCTTAAATTAATTGATTTCTGTGTCTGTGTGCCCGATTCACTTTGGTCATGTCCAGGGCCGGATCCAGATTTTCGGGACAGGGTAAGACAGGGTTCAATTGAAACAGCAATGAGTGAGAACATTAACAATAAGGTTCTCGAGTCTCCGTAAAATGACTTCATGACAGTTTACGAAAATGACTTGATGACATTTTACGAGCGGTCTAGGCTCTAGGCTGCAGGAGATTATATAGGGACCACACGTTAAATACTTACATACATTCAAAAAACATTACTTTCCTTCTTGGGCAGTAAAAAGACCAGCGGGCTTATCCTCTAACTTTGAAACGTTCGTGATTCTGATTGCGAGAGCATGTCATCCCGCTCGTACCAAGTTAGTCGCACTATGCGCGGTCCCGCTCGCGCACTATCACTATCGCTTTTAAAGTTACGGGATAAGCCCGCAGGGCCCGTATCGCGAGGTGCTTATTGCGATGATTATTAGATTCAGCCGACGACGCTACGCGATCACGAACTGTATCGCCACGCGATAAGATGTCGTGTGATAAGGTGTATGATCGCGCAATGTTGCCATCTGAACCTAACAATCATCGCAATAAGCACCTCAAGGTACGGGCCCAGTTGCTGAAAATACCGTTCAAATCCCTTATCATAGTAAATAGATCCGACCCTGACCGCTATCAATCTAATGTAGTGTAGTGGTGAAGTAATGAGATTCGACTCCCTGTTTTCTTTTCAGGTGTTCACAATACACAAAGATTTCGCGCTTGATAAGAATCACCTTCCATCAAGAGTGTATTTCGTCGACTCAGATTACGACGGCACGCTGTACCAAGTCAACTTCTGGGTTCATGCAGTGATGATCAAGTTATTACCCTGTTTAATATTAACCATCATAAGCGCTTGGTTGATCAGAGCTTTGTACAGAGTGAACACAAAGAAGAAAGCTCTTAAAGGGTACAGTGCATGCCCAGTTGAAGCAGTTAGTAATGGACACGGAAATGTCTTCACGAGGAAGTCTACGAAAAGGTCCAAGGCAGAAAGAAGGACCGATAGGACAACGAAGATGCTGTTAGCAGTGTTGCTACTGTTCCTGATCACGGAGTTTCCCCAAGGAATCTTAGGTAGGTTACTTTTGTTAGCATCTAAAATACGGATAGATGACGGAGGGCCTGTTTCATCATTAAAAAAAAAAAGGTTTGTTACCTTCTGATTAGTGCTAATTGCTGAGTAAGCTTCCCAAGTAACTATAGTTTTTATTCAGTTTATGTGACGTTTGGCGCTACTCCGACATTTTGAAACTAGTATTATTATAATATATATTATACTATATTAAGTTGCTTGTAGCTTAATTGGGACTTTACTCGGAGATGATGAAAGTGGCATTACGAAACGGACTGAAAAATTAATCTTATGTAAATTTTATTAATTTTTTAGATACTTAAGTAAGTTCATAACGAAGCGTTGGTCGGCCTCCAGCTCGTGTGACGACAATATTGTAAAAATCGCGGATCAAACCTTGACAAGATTGGCACACGACCGGGATTAGTGCGGTACAATAGGAGAGGCCTATGCTCAACAGTGGGCGATTACGAGCTGAAAATGAAGATGATGATGAACTTCATAAGGCGAATGGCTATCCTGACGTCCTGACGTCAGAATTTTTACGCCTTTTGAAGGCCTCTGGCATGGCTTAGCCGGCACCTTTAATCTGCCATCTGACATCATGGTAGTACTAAGTTTTAAATGCCACTCGCGGTCAGCCGTATTCGCTTCTTGCTTAATACAAAAAGGTTCTTGAAATATGACAAAATAGTGTACTGGGACAAAATCTGATCATTTTTTCTCAAATTAGCGCGCACTCAAAACTAGTTTGCTTTCCAGGTCTTCTGAGCGGTCTACTGGGGCGATGTTTCTTCAAGCGATGCTACGACCTGTTCGGCGAGATGATGGACGCTCTGGCGCTTCTCAACGGGGCTATCAACTTCGTGCTGTACTGCTCCATGTCGCGTCAGTTCCGCACCACGTTCGGATACATGATGCGGACAAAATGTGCGCCTGCGCCGCGCGCCGGCTCGCACACGGAACTGCAGACCACTTATGTGTGAAACCACTGTTTATATACTGTTTTATTACAATGTTTGGGCTATGCATGACTGTTTTAACCATGTTGGTTGATATTTAAACGTATTAGCGTTCTATCTTTCTATAGTTATCATTCTATGACATTAAAAAACATTGTTCTACATAATTTTATATGAGTATTTAACTTTTAAACAACAAAGTACTAGATAAATCAAAGTGAGAATTCAAGCCTGTACTTACATACTAGAGAAAATATTTAATAATATTGTGTTATAGAAAATCAAATGCGAATTAGAGGATGAGTGTGCAATTTTATCTGCATATAGACTGGGATACCAATTTCTCGGACGCTAAATGTTAAATAGAAATTAACTCATTACTGAAACCCCGAAAGCTCAAGATGAGTTTAGTTTTCAACAAATGCACTTTAATAGGCAGTTTGAAGTGTTTGTATATAGAGTTTGAAGTTAAGTGCGCACTATTTGAATATACATGACATCAAATCTTGTAAGAACTTTAATTTTTTCTTACGCAAAAGATTTTTTGCTATATATTTATCACAGAAGAGAAAAAAAACTTTTTTCTCTTTTCTGTGATCTTTATAGCAGCCAATGCGCGGGCGTCGCGTCGTCGGTCTCCGGGAGCGCGCATATTTCCTTATGAAGGAGCTCTAATAGCTTCCAAATCTGTCGGAAGCGAGAATCGACCGATATCAGAATCAGAATCTTTTTATTGCTTAAGCGGTGTATAATGAATTCTAATTTGCATCATTTTAACAGCTTACGCATTGCGGGCGTACAAAATTTAACTTTTAGGTATATAAGTATTTATTACAATAAGACGTAGACAATACTGTGATTGTAAACCGTATTAGTTTTTATTACATTAAGACGTAGATAATACCGTGATTGCAAACCGTATTAGTTTTTATTACATTACGACGAAGCCAATACCGTGATTGCAAACCGTATTAGTTTTTATTACATTAAGACGTAGGCAATGCCGTGATTGCAAACCGTATTAGTTTTTATTACATTACGACGAAGCCAATACCGTGATTGCAAACCGTATTAGTTTTTATTACATTAAGACGTAGGCAATGCCGTGATTGCAAACCGTATTAATTATAGTTAGTATGAATCCACACGCGAGTTTTGATAACGTAATTACCACAAAAAACAAACGTTTATAAAACGCGAGATAGCATTGTCATTAAATATTAAAGCTCATCTTGCAATATGCATCGGACAAACAAATAAATAACGGGAGAAGAAAGCAATTTAATAAAAACAAGGTGAAATAAATAAAAAAATACTGCTTACATAATGTAATTTAAAAATCGCTTTAGATCTGTGACAGATGGATCAGACATAGGGTTATATACAGGCTATACCCGGTGCAAAGCTGCCCAAAGTAGGGATAATATGGCAAAGTGGGCTATATAAAAGAATCCGAGCCCTTTGTAGTGGAAGCCCTCAAACAATGTTGAAATGTTTTTTTTTTTAACGCTTATAAGTCTGCGTTTGACCACCAACTCGCCTGTTAGTAAGCGACGATGTGGCCGAAGATGAAGCACGCAGACTTAGAAGATACCTATTCACTCTGACCTTGAAAAGCTGTAGATTCTAACTCTCAGGAAACAAGGAAGCTGGCAGTTTACAATGTCAATTCAACAAAATTGACATTGTTTCAATCCTAAAGTCTGCACTTGTGAAGACCTAAAAGAAGCTACTGAGAGTGCCAATGGGGCTTGCCGAATTCTGGTTAAAACTTTTTGTATAATATCATCATAAGCCATAAGACGTCCTCTGCTGTTAGCACAGGCCTCCCCCTTGTATAAATATAACAAGGAATAATACGATACAATACAAACCTATTCAAAAAGAAGAAGAAAAGGTTTACGGTTATATAATTATGCACTAAATTCAAAGGAGTTATTCAAACTTCATAATATTCATCACTATGAACAACTTTAAATATGTACCAGCAACGAAAACGCAAAAAAAGTATTGTTCCGTAGAAACAAAATGTTATTCAAAAGCAACAATTTTTTTTTATGTTACTCAGTGACGAGACGAGCATGTCGCTCACCTTATATTAAGTGTCACGCTTGCACATAATGAACAGTTCAGTGCCGGAGTTTTTGGCGGGAACGTGAAGAAGTCATGTTGCGTCATTATATTATTTTTCAAAACTTGTGTTATTTCGAGTGTTAATGTGTAAAAATGGTGGTTTTTTGTTCATTAGGTGTTCGCGAACATCCACGAGTGTTGGTGAATAGTATAATGTCGTGAAACGTGACTTTTCGTGTTGTGTCCAAAACTCCATAGAAACCCTTAGTAAAGTCTACAGCACTTTACTACACTTGACTTAGACTATGACTGAGTTTTAATTGTGAAATACTTTTACTTCACTTGAAATATTACAAAACTTGACACTGGCTTAATACACAATGTGTGGAGCCAACATTTAAGAGAATAAGTTTAGTGCCACCTAGAAATTTGAACTTCAACAGTTCAAAACTATGCGCGGCAATGCACTGCGCTCGTCACCCTGGGATGTTAGATGTTAAATGTCTGTATGCTCAGTAATTACGCTTGAAACATTGCCCTTCAATCCGAAACAAACTACTACTCAATGCTTGCAAACTACTGCTTGGCGGATGAATAACTGGCAAAGGTGTGGTACTTCCCCAGGCGGACTCTGCAAGCGAGCCCTACCACTACAACTACAACAATATGGAGCAGCTGCTTTTTTAAATGATTTTAGGATTCCTCTAAAGTAAAATTTGTTCTAAATGGTGAGTACAATGACCTCCTTTCTGCTCAGTACACTCGAAACATATAAATAGCCAAGTAAACCGTAGTATTTTTTCGATAGATAAATGGTCGAGTTGAGTGCTGTCGCGGACTCGACAATCCTAACAAACGACAGTCATTTGTCCCTGTCCCTCTATCCATATGGTGGGCATTTGTATCAAGTCATTGAGTAGGTCGTTCGGGTTATTTAATGTTTATAAGAAATGTTGCGACGTTGTTAGTTTTTGCCTGCTTGTGGGTAAGTCCGTGGTAAGTTCTATAACTTTCTAGAAGAGCAGCTTGTAAACATGTGCTTACAACATCCGATGCCAAAGCTGCAGTATGCAGCTCCAACATCATCCATGTCACCACGTCAGCTTGACTGTTTCTCATCAACATCAACACTACCATCTACACCAAAAGAGCAACTCTGCCAGCGGCACAGGACCAGGGCCTCGCTTCGATATTTCAAGGAGCTGGGTTACCCTTGGCTCGGGTAGATGCTGGTAGGGGAAATGCATAAATATACCTCATGTAAATTCAAGTGCGAGTCTTATCAACAAACCTCGAATAAGGATAAGAGCATCCGATGACGTCTTCATTAGATGAAGTCGCCACTTATACGTAGTCTCACTCTCACTCTCTCTGCACTGATATTGAATTTATGAATCAATGACTATGAATCAATTTCTGGGGAGCACAGTTAAGAATTTTCAACTTTTGCAAACATTGAATTTACTCCCTAATTAATGTAATTCGTGTGCTAGGGAAAGGATTGAAGCCCTTAAATCCAATAAGCTTGTTTATTCCAAGGTTATGCCCGTAGAAACGAACCTTGGCTACAAGATAACCACAGACTGTCCCGCAGAGCAAACGGTCGTAAACAACGGACCAAAGATAAAATACATCCCCAGTTTCTCCTTATTTAACTTACATTCCGTAGAGATATATTTCAGAGACTATAAATCACGGTCAGTAGGGTAAAAACGGCTATGAAATTTACATAGTGGTTGTAAATATTGTACATTTTCGGCACAATCGCCATGCAGATAGAGAAAGGAACCTCTTGAGTACTTATTTTTATGAACTTAGCACACGCTAATGAATTTGAAATCAACCTTAGACGTAGGTTATTTTTACTTGACTAAGAAGGAAGTTTTTGGAGTGTATGTGTGTATGAGAGTATGTAAGTATGTTGTGTGTATGCTTTTTACAGTCTACGCGAACTAAATCCACGAGTCTGTTAGCACTGGCAGGCCTATTTTACTTCGAAAACCAAGCGCTTAGCATTAGAAGCCTACTGCGGTGCCGCTTTTGCATCTAACGTTACTAGTGCGAAAGTGTCAGATGAATCGCCTTTTCGCACGCATTGCGTACTTGTAGGCACGTATCATGTATGTTTCGTGGTCTGTGCTAAAACTAACTTAATTGCGACGTTGCAAGAGCCTCAATTTATTTAACTGTTATCTCGGAGCGTGTCTTCTGAACTTATACTATTGTTCATTCGTTTATAAGTATTACTTACTAGTTAATTTATTTTATAATAATAATAATGTTATATAAACTTCAATATTAGAAAGGTAAGTAAGTAAGTAAGTTAGTTTATATAATACCTTATTTATAAAGCATATTGCCTGCATAAGCTTGTAAGTACATACTTACCTAATAATTATTAATATTTTAAGATTTATACCTACATACTTGTGTAAAAAAAAGATGTTCAAGTTCTAATGAGATATTAGGTATTGTTTCAAGATTAAAATGATACCAAATATTTGTACTGCTTTTGTTATCGTTTGTTTTTTGTCATTGTTTTGATAATCCTACACACGAAGAAATCGAGTCCATGGCGAGACAATAGCTTGCTGGAAAACACGAAAACAAAATCCTGATATAGCACCCTGAACCTAAGCACCTTTGAACCCTGAAAAAAGGTAAGTAAATATAAACTACCAGCTTGCTCGCATGGCTTCACTCGCCTAGGCAGTAAATAAAATACCCCATTTCACCTCTATAGGGATACCTTTAAATGGGGTATTTGATTTTCGAATTTTCTTTTCTTTTCTTATTTTCTCTACACCACCAGAAAACAGATAAATCCTGTACTACATCGCTTCATAATTACTACACACTTATGTTAAGAACAGACGAAAGCCTGCAAGTAACTGCATTACAAAAAAATAATTGGACCATTATTGGACTCAGCGAATTTCGCAGATACGGAGAGAGGATAGAAGAATATGTCGAATATATGCGAAACCCCCGGTAATCATGGAGTGGGCTTTATTATCAAGAAAGAAATACGAAACCATATAGAAGCAATACTGAATTTGGAATAGAGAAAGAAAGAAAGTTAGTCTATACAGCAAATCTAAAAGACTAAGCAAATCAGAAATTGATTCGTTCTATTCTCAACTAAGTACAGCGATAAACAAAAATACACACAAAAAATGTAATAGTCATGGGGGACGTTAACACAGGAGTAGGAGAGCGATTGAAAGGAGAAGACATAATTATAGGTCCTTACAGTTACGGAGATAGAACTAGGAAAGGCGAAAAACTAATCGAACTGTCGTACGAAAATAACCTATAAATCCTTAGCACCGAAAATAAAAACCGCAGTAACTGGATTTGTATCACCAAATGGTATCTATAAAAATGAAATAGACTTCATACTAACAGAAGTAAAATGTTCGAAGACTGCAGGAATATTAAAAACAATTATTTCGATACCAATCATAGAATGATAAGAGCAAAATTGATATTAAAACAAGAAAAGAAAAGTATACCATTCCAAATACAATCATATAATAAAAAGAAAACATACAATCAGAAGAATTAAAATCAAAGCTCAAATTTATAGACTCAGAAAAATACTTCATCTGTAAGATAAATACAACAAATTTAATGAAATACTAAATAATACAACAAAAGGTAAAACCGGTAAGGAAAGAGATAACAACAAAAGCTTAGACACATTAAAATATCTGTCAGAAAGAAGAGCGGAGCTGGTAATCATCAGAGAAAAGAATAATACTATCTAAAATGTGACTTAAAACAATGAATACACTGTACAACACAATGAATACATACAAGAAGAAATATTAAATTGATAAAATCTTAACAAAGCTACTTGCTACCTGGAATTAGAATATGCCGTTCGAAATCACAAAATAATGTAATAGTTTGCATGAGTTTGTTGATTTGTGAACCACGATTTGATGCGGTCTGCTATATTTGGTAGTAATGAGAATGCCTCAAGACAAAGTAATGTAGGTTGTGGTTTCTAATATGAGACACCTCCTACTTTAATATGAGTTTTAAAATGTTCTTAACAGGTATTAAAATTAAACTAGAATTGTTTATCTTTAAAGGCTTATATTAAACAGCAAGTTTAATGATCCAATCAGTATATGAAGATACCCGTGTACTGACTCCAGGGTAGGTGTCGTTAGCACAGCCTTCGCCCCAGGACACAATTCCGACAAGGATATTACCGAGGTAAAGGGGACCTCCAGAATCTCCTTGGCAGGCGTCTTTGCCTCCTACATCCAAGATACCAGCGCAAATCATGTTTTCTGTGATGACAGCCGGTCTGTTAGGGCGGTTGAGGTAGCGTTCTGTGCAAAGGGACCGATTTATGGTGTAGATGGTCACGTCCATGAGGACTGGGGAAGTGGTGCCACCTTGCTGTAAATAATGATAAGTTCACTTTAGAATTCATCAAGGCCGTAGTTAGTAAAGATAATAACGGGTAGAGACGTCCCTTAAAAAATCTAGTTATAAAACTCACAGTGAAAATGGCTTCTCAAATATGCTTGGAAAGTCGATCATTATTTTGACAACCTTCTTCGAGATAAATCGAAAAAGCTGTACCATGCGAGCATGCAGCCGGCAAATTTAGAAAATCCTATCTGTTGTGTTTAGTTTGGCAAAGCGACCGTATTAAATGGGACATTGCAATGTATTGCCGAGTCGCCTTTTAAAAAAAATGTAACTTTGTGATGAGACTAATAGCCGCTCGCCTGATGGTAGGCGTCACACTTTACCATAACTGTTCAATGTGACCCAGAATTTAAAACTATAGCAGTTCAAAATACTGGTGAGCACTGTCCTGCACTCGTCAGTGTGAGATATTAGATGATAAATCTCTTTATGCTTAGTAATCACGGTGGAAACATTGCACTTCAATCCGGAACACACTAAAGTTTGCACACAACTGCGCGGCGGTTGAATAACTGGGAAAAGTGCGCTACTTACCCAGGCGAACTCTGCAAAAGAGTCCTAACAAGTCTCTATACCTCTAGTTGCCTTTAGTACGTAGAGCATAACAGCTCAATGGGTACTTCTTAGAAAGTTGATTCTAGGTACTTACAGTAGTGGTACCCCATCCGGCGTGCACAACGGGCCAGTTATCAGGCAGATCGTAGTTTTGCGGCGGGATGGGCACTGTATTGATGACGTCGCTATAGACGAGCTGTGTGGCTAGCTGAGCCAGGGCAATGTCGGCGTCATAAGTCGCCGCCACGGCGTACTCGGGGTGCAGAATCACCTGGGAGAGGGTGTGGATCACTCCGCCGCTGTTGCGGTCGGTAGAACCAGCTCTGATGCGGCGCAAGTTGGCGACATGCTCAGGGCTGGAAGAGGGTTGTGTCATAGTGAGAATTAGGTATGAAGTAGTACATAGTCGATTAGTCATGGCATAGTTAGCTCACTCGCACATTTGCAACGTTTGTTGAGTGTGAATTTGTAAAAAAATATTGCGCATCTGTTGATAATAAGATCAGAAATATTTTAAAGAAATTTTCGTTTCGATATAATTTTATTTACTGTATTGTAAATTTATCAAAATGTATATTATTTTGTTTAAAAAACATGACGTATAATGTATAATATATTTTATTTTAAGCCTGTATTTGTGACAATAAAATATATTTTAGAAAATTCAAACTTAGTGATTTTTCTTCTGTAATAATGTGAAAATGCGCGGGCGAGACTGGGAAGTGACTAAAGGCCTACAAACGACAGCAAGCAGCTAGGTACTTTGCTAAAAAATTACAAAACAACTTTTAGTAATTGAAACTAGATCGCCACACGGTCATGCTACACGCCAGTATTCTTTACAATGGACTGACATAAAGAAATAAACCATAGGTAAAATAAAATAATAATTATATCTGGAATTTAAACAAAATTGAAAATTTATCAAGGAATACTAAGCGAGACACGCGCGCGACTTCGTCTTGCCTTGCACGATGTCGCGCGTCGAGACACGCGTCTTGCTTAACTTTCCTTGATAAAGGTCATCGAATGTGATCGAAACTATAGTCGGAATAACCGACTTAATTTAACGTGAGCATTCCCGTTTTATTAAAACAAAATTTATCAAAACCTCGTCAGTTTTCATAGGAAAATGGTAATGGAAATTAAATACAACAAAAATGGATATTAAACTTAATTAAACGACTAGAACCCCGGACGTAAAGAGGAAGCCAATGCTCAAATTTCATTAAGCCGCTTAGGCTACAGGAGGTAACATATGAACACACAAACTTACATACTTAACAAACAATCCAAAAATATTGTCTTCCTTCTTGGGAAGTCGGGAAAAAAGGAAGACGCAAGACCACACGAAATGAATGTTACCTACATGTGTCTCCGTTCTCGACTATAGTTCATACTCACTCATCATTGAAGCAGTGTGCAGCCGACACAACGTATAAGCTGTTGAGGATGTTTGCGGCGCAGCTCTGGCTCCAGACGTTGTTCCTGAACCTCTCCAGCTGCACTATGCTGGGGTACTTGTCGATGGTGGTGGGTTCGCCACCGACAATTCGTGCAGCACTGGCACTGTTGGCCGCGGCTAAAGGCAAGAAATGTTTTTATTTAGACGCTGCTCTCTACAACGATCCACAAGTACCTTGGCTGTAACCGTATCGGCACATGACATTTTTTTTTCATTTTAAGTAATGGCAAACAAGTGACGTGCTCCTTATGGTACGAGTAAGAAAAAAAACATACAATTTAAAATTATTTTGTTGCGAAAAAAGTATGTACAAATTAATTTACGTTATAGCACTATTCCTCAAAACAAGGTACATTTATCACCACCCGTATCTAAGGAAATAAATAAATAAATAAATCTAATGGATGAAAATGGCAGATTGTCGTTCAGTGTGGCTTTAAGGAGGAGGCCTGTGTTTAGCAGTGGACTTTTTCTGGATGATGACGATGTTCTTGGGGACCGCTGAGGTCGGTAGTGGTCACCGGCGTCTATTGACACTTCCAATAACTGGGGCATTGTCGATGCGTTGCCTAACTTTGAGGAACTTTGAGGATATTACATGCTTATAAAAAAATAGCCACCACGCAGGAAGATCCGACACCGAAAAAAAAAAAAAAAACAATTATAGCTTAAATTACTTCAATTATTAGACATTGAACAGTGAAATAAAAATGTCTGTGGTTTTAGAGATTACTGCGTGATCAAAACTTTAAGCCCGACTTACATCATTTAAGTAGATTCGAATTATTTAACTTGGTTCTCCAAAATATTTGTGTTATACATACATTCGTTCTATTTATTTAGTTTATTATTCCATAAAAATGACAGTATTTTTTTTGCAAAAAATTAATAAATTATATAACCTGCCACCAAAAGAATCCAAGCCCAAATCATAATGACACAGCCACGAATAAATTCAAACAATAAAATTATTGGATATGATTTGCATTTAAATAAAAACGTATAATCCGTAATCCGTATTAGTAATCTGCGTGACGTGAATTACGAAAAACCTACAGGGAAATCCATTTAGACAAATTTATAATGGTTTAAGCCAACACAATAATATTTCGATAGATAACATTGATAAGCTCAAAAAACCAGTAATGATAAATACGTTGGGCTAGATGAGTTTAGATAAGAAGTGGATAAGTCAATAAATCCTTCCTCTGTTAGGTGCCTAGATTGCTCACTAAATTAAACCATTTAGTTTTCACCCGAGGGCTCGTCCGAATCATAACGTTCGCGTTCTCATTGGCTATCTCAAGGCTAAGCCTACACGCAATGGACGCAAAGGAACTGTTATGAGAGTACATTTTTATCGGTGTTTTTTTACCGATGACTTTTACCGCGCTTCGATCTTCCTAGGGATGATCTGAGGTGGCAACTAATAGCCATGGACCGCACCTGAACGGCGTACCTCAAGGGTCTGTACTCTCCGCAACTCTATTCTTGCTGCACAATAATTACCCGCTCAAGCCGAGCTCTAGAGTTTTTACGGACAGTTGTACACCTCGAAACAAAAACCCATTGTCAGTACAGCTCAACCAAAGCCAAACTGACCCGATACTTTACTGAGGACATCCCAGACATCAGCTTGCGCGAGTATAGAATAGCTCTTAAACAGCTTAAGAGTAACAAGGCGGCGAGTCATGACGGAATAACTACCGAACTTTTGCGAAACGCGCCAAACTTAGATGTTTAAACGGATTGCGTCCCTGATGCGCCGCGTGCGGGGCAGCTCCAATATCTACCTGCAGCTGTTCGCCTCGAGGATGGATCTAGATTGCCCAATAATGCAGCACTGGACTAGGCTGCATGTTGAGCACTCTGGATCCAAACCTAAATTTAGACTGCGCTAAGAGTTATTTTTATTCTTGGTTTGTTCTGCGTGTTTGATTGATTTTTATGTAATGATTGTAATTTTGATTGTGACTTTTAATGTAATAATTTTATTTTATTTGATTTTATGTAATGTGCCCACGACTATGGATTGGTTCCGAAATAAATGATTTTTAATTTAATTTAATAGTTACGACCCCTTCATAATCCCTGGACTGATTTTACTCATACTTGAACTTAAAAGTGCATTAAATTATACTTCTTATTTCCATTTTAAGCCGTTTTTCTATTTTAAAATTCTGTCCCTACTGAGGTTGCCTGGAAGAAATCGCTTTAGGCGATAAGGCCGCCCATTATACTCCCGGATATTAAAATATTTTTTTTTATGTTTTATTGCATTTTCGGTTTCTAATAAAGTTATATCGTATTATATTGTAGTTGCTTACAAAAAAATATTGTCGATCAGGGACCCTATTCCTGTGCGCTCGAGATGATCTCGGTGACTGTCTCTCTAATTTAAAATTTAATGGGAGTGAGTGAGAGAGAGATAAAAATGTCATTTCTCCGAATAGGGGTCCTGGGACCCTATTCCTGTGCGCTCGAGATTATCTCGGTCACTGTCTCTCTAATTCAGAATTTAATGGGAGTGAGAGTGACCGAGATAAAATGTCATTTCTCCGAATAGGGGCCCTGATCGACGATTCGCAAGCTTAAGAGCATCGCGGCCACCTACTGCGGTCGTGTCGGTACAATACAAAACAATACAATATAACCCGAAAATACAATAAAACATAAACTAAACAGTGTTGATATATCTAGCAGTATTATGGGCGTCATTATCACCTAAAGTGATTTCTTCCAAGCATTCTTGTGATGCAGATTTTTTTAAATAGAAATACAGTACGATACCGGGACCCAAGTTGCTCTATAATAAGTTTGCATGTTATTGTTATAAAAATATACACACATACATAGATCCAAATACCGGCTTCAGTCAAATATAATAAAAATAAACGACCCAAAACAAAGTTCGAAAAAAGCTGCCAATCATCCAATATATCTTATATTTTGACTTCAAAAATGGTGCAAGTGTCAAGGTTTGTCGTTTTCAAGTAAAGCAAGTCTCAGTCATAGTCTTAGTCAACAATTTCAGTCACCGTCCAGTCGTAGTCATGCTTTAGTAAAGTACTGGAAGCTTAACTGGAAGCTGGGATGGAGTTTTGGAAGCAACACGGATAGTCACGTTTCACGACATACTTTCCACCAGCACTCATGAACGATAACGAGCACTTAACGCCTCGAATATGATGGAATCGACCAACTTCATGTATAGATTAATTATGAAACTAAAGATTGTCTTTAGATTTCTGACACTTTTATTCAGAAAACCGATGGTGGCTCCTACATTTAACTATACAGATAAGTTGGTAAGTCTGTAAACGAATTCTTGAATCGGGAACGCGAAGAGGCACGTTCTTAATAGACGGCAAAAAAATTACCGCTTCTGAACACTAACACTCGAAATAATACCAGTTTTGGAAAATAATACAGTGACACGACATGAAACTTCTTTACATTCCCGCCAAAACACGCTTTTTTTTTATGGTGTCGACTGACGACACGAGCAAGTCACTCGCCTGATGTTTCGCTTGCCTATAACAGTTCAATGCCACCCAAAAATGCGCGGCACCGAACTGCGCTCGTCCGTCACCATGAAATATTAGATGTTAAATCTCGGTATGCCCAGTAATTTGCTGGAAACATTGCCCTTCAATCCGGAACACAGTAATGCCACACGCTGCACCAATCATGCTACGAAGCAGACAAAATCTGAGAAGAACCGTCGCGTCAGTCAAAGTTTTTGTTTTCCGTTCCGTTTGTATATAATTAAGGTGTGTAAACCTGCGAACTCGTACAATGAATGTCAGACATCCGTTCTGGAATTTATCGCCTGCATCCGCGAGTGCTGTAGATGTAGTAAAGTTTGACGCAAATGGCTTGAATGTAGTACTTGAGGTCGTTCTACAGCGCGATCCGACTCGGCGCGCGGCTCGAGCTACGTCTGGATGAAATAAATAGCTTTGTGGTTAATTTTACAGTCCAGAAAAGTTTGTTTTATGGTTTTCCGTAGGTGTAATTTGCAATATTTATTTATTTATTTAAGTATACATTGCCACATAATGGGTAATGGTAACATTTTTCAGAATGTACTAAATTACACATTATAAGTACCCTGTTATAGGGTGTTGTAAACAGTATTGCTGTCTACATATTAAAAAAGTAAAACTACCTATTAATAACTATCTAAGTAAATATTATAATTGTGACATTAGATAAGTCTGTCTTTGACTTTTTAATGTTTGTGGTCTTTTCACGGCGAAGAGCTGCATCGTGAGAATTGATTACCTATATTTAAACATTTCCTAGCTTTTTTTAGCGTATAAATAAAAATAAATATATATCATTAAAAGAAAAAGAAAATACCCGACTGCAAAATGTAGGTAGCCTATGACACTTCGGACGTAAAGAGGAATCTAACGACACCTCACTCGCCAAAATCGGTCAAGCCGTGTAGATTACAGTCTTTTTTGTGATTTAAGGTTTGGTCACACACAGATCACCCCCTAGATTCCACACTCAGGACGATGGAAATGCACCACGCATCTGTCTAAGTACGCCTATAAAATATAGAAACGAGGAGGCGTAACCGGTGGGCAACCCACATCTTTATATAAAAAAAGTCAGAAGTGCGTATTTTTACCCCGAATTCTGGTTAAAAATACGCATTCACTTCGGTAAAAGTACGCATTCATGATTGTAAGAAGAGTATTAATAAATAACAACGCACAGTGTTACTATTGTTCTCTTTAGTAAATCAAGTATTAGTAGAAGTTTTCAAGCGTTCTCCGTTGCGTAGCAGAATAAACAGTATTTATAATATTTTAGAAACCTAAAGTTTTTTAAGAATTATTTGTCTTCTCGGGTGTATTTTTTTATCATAAGTTCGCTTGTTTCTATTATTCTGGAACAAAATATTACTCAATATCAAGGTTATATAAAATATATTTCAATAGATATTTTTAAAATAATGTTTTAGGGGGTAAAATTACCACGCTTGTATGCGTACTATTTACAAATACCCGATTAACTAGTAAATGAGACATATTTCACTAGTTCAAAAATCAAGAATGTTAGGGTAGTATTTTGTTTGTAGATTTTGTATGGATATAAATAAAGCCACATCTTTATTTATATCCATACAAAATCTACGAAACAAACTTATCTCGAATAAAGAATGGATATATCCATCACAATTTTTTCCTTGGAGCACAGTGTCCGATTTTGTCCCTGGTTTTGAATTTTTATTCATAATTCACCACGCTTGAACCCACAGAATATTATTACTTCTAGGCGCGCAACGCTCAACAAGTGTTGACGCAAGATGGCGGCTCAATCGCACACGATACCGTCAACCAAGTTCCCACGCCCGCTAAGCCCTATCGAAGTAATCCAATGCGTCCATTTGCCCCTAATGACTCTACATCATTTCTGTGTAACCCTTTAAAAGATATACGTAGTTTGAGTAGATTGGAGTTTCAATTTTAAATTACAAATCAACGAAAGTATTAAAATGAATCTCTAACGCAGCACCCTCGTTGCGGGGGCGTAATCCAACGGTAACACCAGGTTATCAGTCATGAAAACGAACAGCCCACGCTCTTTTTGTTTTATCATTATTTATGGTCGCCACAAACTTTGGCGAACTTTGCGCTGGACATTTTAATTAGCCAACACATTTTATGCTTCATGCTTTTTTATGTTGTAACCCTGCAGCCACACTATGTTCCTCGCATTGGCCCTCGCGTTGCCGCGAATTTTCGCGCCACGAACTTCTCTCCTCCCGCTACTAGTTCCTACATTCCTTACTAGTTGTTACCTGCGACTTCGTTCGCGTGGACATAAAAAAGTCCTATATATCCTATCTTATGTCCATCTTTGTGGTATACAGTAACTCCTAATCAATTTTTATCAAGATCCGTTCAGCCGTTTAGCCGTGATAACGCGACAAACATCCAGAGAGAGAGAGACAGAATTACTCGAGAGAGTGCGATAGATGGTGTTGATCCGTTTTTGAGCATTTTTAACGTTTTGTATGGACTGACAGTTGTAATGTAGGGAGTTCTGAATCACGCAAACGAAGTTTTTTGCTCGAGACGAACGTATTCCTTTGTATACTTCGAAGCTTTAATTGGTCCTGTTACGACTGTGGTATCCAAACCAATATTATAAAGTCAGAGTCAAAGTTATTTATTAGTAAATATTCATCTACAAGTCAAAAACCTTTTGTATACAATAGTATGCAAATTAAGTAGAGGCTATTCATTGAATTAATTAATTGAAAATATTAATTGAGAGGAATCTCTCAATTATAATATTGGTTTGGATACGCCTTTGGCTCTTACCATCTCGCCGGTCCTTTGACTCTCGCGACCGACAAAATCGGGAGGGGCAGTCAAGGCCGGGAGAATGACGAGCGGCAAGACGAGTGTGGCCACACTATGTCTCTGCCTACTTCTCTCGCTACTTTCCTCGCCACTAGTCGAGTGTCTGGCCGCAGCTTGATTCAGATTTCGGATTCAGATAAAATAAAAAAAGATTTATTGCTTACCTTGATAAGCCGTCTCTTCAAAGTAAAAATATGCCTGAAATTGTATCCCCTTTGACCTACAAGCCTAAAAATAAATAAAATAAAAAGCCTTCATTGCAAATACACATTTCAATTAAATTTTAACTAATAATAATACATTATATTCTTAATTATGTAAATATTCAATTTTATTATTATTTTATATCCAGTATTATCTGTTAGTCAATTATTATTGTTATTTTTGTATGTTTTACATTTAATATGAAGGCGCGCCGACGCCAATTTTAAATTTGTGAACGTCAAAAGTGGCCTGTCACTGTCAGAGCCACTCTAGCGAAGCGTCGCGTCTATGGGAGCGGGGCGGCCATCTTCAGAAACACACTTTTGATCGAGGAGTCGCCAGCGCACCGTGTCTGTGACGAATCGCTATTAATCGCGCCAATTACAGTGATTTTACAACAAATAAGACTTGAATTTGGAACAGAAGACAATTAAACAACTGATAGACCATTTATTTTATGTTACGAAGAATTATAATAATTTGAGAGTACAAAACAGAGTGTTGTTCCTTTTGTTTCACCGCATCACGTCCACGCCCAAGGATGAATATTCTGATGAACGGCCGCCTACTACTATACTACCCACCTGCGCCTTTAAATATTATTAAATTGTTGTCAGTTGTTTTGGTGTTTGTCTTGTGTATATGTCGTGTCATTGGCGTAGGCCTCCCCCTTTTTTCCATACTTTCCTGTCTCTTGCCGTTCTCAACCATTCAATTCCAAGTTTTTGGTTAAAAATATCCTCCCAACGTCTAGTTGGCCTTCCTCTGTTTCGTTTCTCTCCCCTTAGTTGCCATTATATGATTTTCTTACTCCATCTGTCGTTTTCCATCATGCATATATGTACTGACCAATTCCATTTCAATATTCTAGTAGTTGCTGTTATATCTCTTACTTTAGTTTTTTGTCTGATGGTTTGGTTATTTATTTGATCTGACAGTTTAATCCCTAACACACTTCTGTTACAATAGATAGATATAGATATGTACAGTAATTATAATAGTACCTAACTTGAACGCAGTTATCGCCACCGTCGCAATATCTTGCAATAATGCGACGGTGACTAAAAGTTGAGGCCTCCCAAAACATTCCTCTACTATTAGAGGAATGTTTTGGGAGGCCGTGCGGGTGATACCAGCACTTGGGATCGGGTGGAACTGCAAAGCGCTGCTCCTCGAGAACTCTTAAGTTTTAATTGGAATATACAATTGTGAGTACATGATATTGTAATAATAGATTATGTATAGATTAAATTAAACCCATGTTCATGTCTAATGGTGTATTCTTTTGAAATACTACGACATAACCTCATTTTGGACTTAAAATCAGGGCCAGCTACTGACACTTCTCTCCGTCTTTCTTTGACACAACGCTAGTTTGTTCTCGTCTTCTTTCCTCAGAGCCCATCCCCAGAGCTCACAATATACTAACATGAAAAAGCGATATAGTGGGAGCACAGTGGGAGATAGGCGTAGAAAAATAGCACAGATTTGTTCAAACAAACGACTACCGAGTATTTTTGATGATATGGTGGAGAGTTTACCTGACTGCCCAAGAAGCACGGTAATGTTTTTTGGGTGTATGTATATCTTGTATGTGTTTGTGTTACTATGTTACCTCCTGTAGCATAAACGACTTGACCAATTTTGACGCCATGTGTCGTTGGATATTTGTTTTTCTTTTTATTTCTCTGGCCGGAAGTGCACTTTTAATAATTGACCGAGCGAAGCGAAGGTCTCAGAGTTTGCTGGGACAAATCGGCTTTTGTATGTATTTTTGTATGTTTGTGTGCATATTTGTCCGATGATAACTTGCGAGCCGTTGATCCGATCTTCATGAAAGGCAAGTAGTTCATTTCAATACAATTTTTAAGTTCGAATATGAGCTGAATCGGTCCAGGGGTTGTGAAGATATAGGGGTCGCGAGGTCCCAGTTCGCCGCGAACTACTAGTAAGCTATTGTGCAAATAGTACATTGTTATGCTAGGGTTGAGAGTAACTTATTTAGTCCCGAGACGAGGTTCGATGCCCGAGAGTAGAGAGTATCTGATCTGAGGATCCTTTACGGTGAAGGCAAACATCGTAAGGAAACCTGCATATTTCCGGAGAAGAAATTCGATGGAGTATGTGAATCCGCTAACCCGCACTGGGCCAGCGTGGCGGATATGGCCTAGTTACCTTTCGAGGGTAGGCTGTGGGATGTTTAAAGACTGATACAGATACAGATGATTCCAACCTACCTTTAGACTATTCGCGCCTGCCGACACTTCAATGCACTGCTTGCCGCCAACTCTGATTTTGACAATTTTTGTGACAACTGGAAAACTGTTATGACATTTTTTTTGACGTATTCAGAAAATCTAATTGACCAATGGGACAGAGGCAATAAAGCCGATAATGATTTTGACATTTAATAAATTGTATAAACTTAGTTTTAAAACCTGACTTTTTTATTTTATTTCTTGTGCTATTTTAATTTTATTTTTTATTATGAATTATTATTATTATTATTTTGCTTTTCATTGTGAGATAAATGTAATGTTTTTGTCTCAATAAATGTAATTTAATTGAATTTAATTTAATTTAGTTAAGCAAGTTTTGGCTACGTAATTAAAAAAAATTTCATTTTCATAATATTAGTCTCCCTAATCTAATAATTAATCCACTTATCTTCTTGAGCGTACACATATTCGATTCATTATACAATAAACAGCTCCATAAATACGATATTCGCTTATATCACCAAATTCTCAATTAGGCGCTCCATTACGCTTCCGGCGTATGAGAGGTCTACAAGGAGCGCATTAATCATCGGAGAGTAAACTGTACAATATTGATCTACACTGAGCGTTTTGCCAAAACTTGGCACATTCTAACTTCCTAATCCTAACTATTATTATAAATCCGAAAGTAGCTCTATCTCTCTCTCTCTCTGTCTGGTTATTTGTCGCGTTGTCACGGCTAAACGGCTGGACGGATCAAGCTGTTTGTTGCATAGATATAGCTTTCGGGTCTGAGACGGACATAGGCTATTTTTTTATTTGTAGGTCCACGCGAACAAAGTAGTGGGTAACAGCTAGTTATTAATACAACTGCGTTTGAAATACCGCAAAAACTTTCGTCGTGTGACTTCGTGAAAAAGTCATGTCGCGTCATTGTATTTTTTTTTAACTTGTTTTGTTTTATCGTAAACGTGCTTGAGTAGAATAGTTATAATTTCGTGAAACGTGACTTTTCGAGTTGTTTCCAAAACTCCTTAAAAACCTCTATCAAAGTCTCCACTACTTTATTGTAGCATGACTTAGACTCGGCCGTGACTTACTTTACTTGACTTAGACTATAACTAGTTAAATAAAAACTTGTGAAATATTTTACTGCACTTGTAATATTACAAAAGTTGACACTGGCTAAATACACTAATGCGTGGAGCCAAAATATAAGAGAGAGAAAAAAAGGTTCGTTAGAGGTGCAACGTTTCGCTCAGCGCGCGAAATTCAAATTTTCTTGCGTTTTTTGTCAATTACAGCTTAATTACTCATTGTGGATTTATTGAAACCAATTTTGCGACAATAAATAAGTTGTTTTAAGAAATTACGGCTAAAATGATCACCTAGATACAACATGGCTTAACATGGCTTAGCTACAAATCTCAATAAGCTGATTTTCATCTTGGTTTTTGGTTTAGTGAGAAATATACTTATACCAGCTTTCAACTTGAATTTTTAGTTGGTGTAATTTCTTGAAACAATCTATTTATTATCGCAAAATTAGTTATCGCGAACCTACCATTATTAATTAAGCTGTAATTGACAAAAAACGCAAGAAAATTTAAATTTCCCGCGCTGAGCGAAACGTTGCACCATAAAGGAAATAAATATCTATTGACACAAGACGTGCGACGCCAGTCTTGAAGGAACAAAAAAAAAAAACTATTAATTACATCTCATACCGTCCACGCTAACAATACAATCTATTGTGTACTAACTCGTGGTAATGGAGTCGCATCGTCCACGGCAGTTGAAATATAGTGACAATGATAATAAAAGCAATAGATAAATATGTAATATAGGTTTATGTATATATATTTTTTCATGTTATTATTATTTTTATGTATCTACACCGCCGACCGTAGTTTTTAAGTCATAATTCTGCCCATCCAAAGGTTGTCTGGAAGAAATCGCTTTAGACTATAAGGCCGCCCATTATACTACCATTTTTAAAATATTAATGTTATATTTTTTTTTAAGTTTGTGTTCTTGGTGTATAATAAAGCAATATTGTATTGTATTGTAAATAGTTACAAAACAAATCAACTCATGCCGGGCGCGGTGCGAAGTAATTTTTCACGCTTACGGTTGGACGGTCCAAAATTCATGAATGCTATCTGCGGCAAATTGGAGGAGATTGGAATTGGAAATTCGAGGAGCTGGCCAGTGGCTAGTCATCTCTATTATATTTAGTTTATTATCTAATATATTTTGAGCGTAATATTTTCGTCACAAGTACGTGTTTCGTGACGAGGGTAATAGCTTCGAGTTGTCTACTGGTTACATGGTCTGTGTACAGCGGTAAGGCAGCTAATGACAACAAAGTGTCATTAATAACGTTTTTGACACAATGACGTCACGTAACTTGGCAAGGGCATAGCCCTTTTCACAGACTTGTATTTTGGTGGATGCTTACATCTAGACGAGGTGACAAAAAAATTATAAAACCAAACACCGACGATTTCTGTAGCAAGGGGATCAAGTACTGCCCCGGTGGCTCAGTTGGTAGTGAACCTACCTACTGTGTTTGGGGGCGTGGGTTCGATTCCCATCTAGAACAAACATTTATGTGATGAACATTTGTGTTTGTTCTATGTCTGGGTGTTAATATCTGTATAAGTATGTATTTTAAAAATATCTATGTACGTATATCAGTCTCTGGCAGCAATATTACAAGCTTTGCTTAGTTTGGGGTCAGATGACCGTGTGTGCAAAAAATGTCCCGGACATTTATTTATTTATTGTAGTTAAGTACGAAACGATTATCGCCAAAGTCTTCGCATAAGCCACGGCAATTTTCAGACTTTGGAAGCTCATATTTTAAAGGGGATTTCAGCAAGATACATTAATAGTAACTAACTAGTTGTTACTTTGCTTGACTATGTCTGAGACTGATTTAGATTGTGAATTATTTGACTTCACTATATTACAATACTTGACACTGGCTAAAAACAAGCCATGTGGAGTAAGAGAAAAAAAAACATCACTGACAGTTACAGTTAATTACACTAAGCGAAAGAAATTAAGAAAAGATCCGAGTTTGGGCGGGAACGTGAAGAAGTCATGTCGCGTCATTATATTATTTTCCAAAACTTGTGTTATTTCGAGTGTTAATGTGTAAAAATGCTGGATTTTTATTCATTAAGTGTTCGTGACGTCGCATGAGTGTTTGGTGAATAGTATAAAGTTGTGAAACGTGACTTTTCGTGTTGTTTCCAAAACTCCATAGAAACCTTTAGTAAAGTCTCCACCACTTTACTGGGGTATGACTTGGACTTAACCATGACTTACTTTGCTTGACTTAGACTATGACTAAGACTTGTTTCAATCGTGAAATACTTTACTTCACTTCAAATATTACAAAACTTAACACTGGCTAAATACACAACGTGTGAAGCTAAAATTTAAGAGAAAAAAAAAAAGGAAAGATCCATTTTCATTTCCTATTTTAGTGTACTGTCTGCAGCTACAACTTTACGTTAAAAAAACGGACAAGGCAAATGAATGTTAAACTTTCACTAATTATTTGATAAAATTAACTGTTGCTGTCAGCGACTATCCGATAGCTGGTGGACTGTAAGTATGTAAGTTATGTAAGTGTGTTTGTTCCCATTCAAATCTGTAACAGCTGAACGGATTTGAATGAAATTTGGTATGGAAGTAGCCTACACGATGGATTAACACATAGGCACATACTTTTTATCCCGATAAATGTAACAGTTCTTGTAGGATAGCGGGTGAAACCGCGGGGCGTAGCTATTTACCTATAATTATCATGACAAAGGGAAGTTAAGCAACTGTTTTCGCTTATGATCTCTTATTTAGATAATGATGTATACTTACAAAGTGCTTTGTCAACTTTCAGCTAACGAGAAATGTCACGTATGGAAACGAGACAAAATTAATTTATATTTTTGTTTAAAACTTCTTCTTGAACTTTTTAGGGTTCCGTAGTACTACAAGGAACCCTTATAAGATCGTCATGTCCGTCAGTCTGTCCGTCCGTCTGTCTGTCTGAATCCTTAACAGCCTTATAACTTTTAAAGTTATAAACATACATGTATGAATTTTTGCCTAGTCTCAAAAATTTTTTTTTTTTTTTTGTAAATTAAGGGTAGCTCCCATACATGTAAATAGGGGGTAAAAAAATAAAATTCGCTGCACCCCATCATGTTGGATGTCGTTGAATTGGTCTTTGTAAGGTGACAATTTTGACAGAATTAAAAAAACATAATTTTATAATTTATTAATGGGGTGGCTGTCATACATGTAAAGAGGGGATAAAAAACAAAGTCGCCTGTACCCCACATTTGGGGTATCATTGAATAGGTCTTTTAAAATGTTAAAGTTTCCTATACCATTTTTTTATCAAACGTACTGCTTGCGAAATATGGGCCGACGAAGTTGCTTGCAATGTATCCCCCCCCCGCCATTTAAAACTATGCATCTCAGAAACTTGTTATCTTCCATGTTGATAGATCTTAGTAAAAAATTTCTTTTAAAATTATTTTGGGCAACATGTGATAACTACTTTTTGAGTTATGCTGTAATAACGGATAAAAACTTCAAACATCCTACGCACCTACGGAACCCTACTAAGCATGGCCCGACATGCTCTTAACAAGTTATTTAATAAGACCGTTTAGATATCAAATTTTTATAGTTGAAGCTGTAGATAAAGGTGGAGCACCTACTTGCGTGGCTACTTTCTATCCCGGAAAAAAAAATTGGTTTCTGTAGAATAGCGGCTGAAACAGCGGGGAGCAGCTAGTAAGTAAAGTTATAATTACATCCTTTGATCGTACGAGTACACAGATTGCCGAAGGGCAATGACGTTGCAATCTTATCTCAATTCTGAAGGTGCTGGGAGACGAACGAATAAAATATTTTGCATTTCAAATATTGCCTTTGCCTGGTATCCTTTAATCCATTGCTTATATCTTGGTTCAGTGAATCTTGAATGGTTATAAATATTCAATGCTGTTACAATATTATTCCAATGCTGGACAATTTTATATTTGCATTCACGCAAGCGGCGTCATTGCCGTGTAGACTTCATAATAATCATTTAAAAAGAGAAAAAAAAAATGCTATGCTATGCCGCTTTTTGCTCAAGATGTTTGCCGCTCACTGTACCTACCTATGTGTATACCAATTTCCACATGATTAGTTAGTCGAAAATGAGCAAAACACAGATAACCAAAGAGAATATCATCACTTGAGGTTTTGGCGGGAACGTGAAGAATTCATGTCGCGTCATTTTATTATTTTCCAAAACTTGTGTTATTTCGAGTGTTAATGTGTAAAAACGGTGAATTTTTACCCTTTGGTAAATAGTATAATGTCGAGAAACGTGAATTTTCATGTTGTCAAAACTCCATAGAAAGCTCTAGTAAAGTTTTTAACACTTTACTGGGGCATGACTTGGACTTGACCGTGACTTGCTTTGCTCGCCTTTAACTGTGATTATGACTTATTTGATAGTACATAACAAAACTTTAAAATATATATGTATACTTGACACTGGCAAATGCATAAGACGTGCGACGCCAAAATACTCTAATCAATAAAAAAAAAAAAACACTAAATTAACTACGTGTAAGAGACGGGAGTTTCATAGATAAAATGAAAAAAGGCGATTGTATAAAACATGTACTAGAACTGAATACCGATAGAGATATTGCGATAGAGTCAAGCCATCGATAGAGCAAGACAGCGGATACGCGCCATTATTTCTAGTACACGTTTCATACATGTTCAAGCCTCTATTTTTACTAGAAAAGCAAAATAAGAAATGAGACATAGGTACAAAAACGGACATTGTAGTACTTCGACTACCTACACGCTTTTTTTTATGCTACTACGTAACAAAACGATCAAAACGCTTGTCTGATGGTAAGCGTCACACTTACCCATAAAAGCTCAGAATTTTGAACTTCAATAAATCAAAGCCCTGCGCGGCAATGCACATCGTTCGTCATCCTGCCAAGTAGGTTTTAAATCTCTTTAAGCTCAGTAATTTCACTGGAAATGTCGCCCTCCAATAAAAAGTAAGAAATAAGACAAGCAAAATTAGACATAATAGGTAAATAGGCACTTGGAGTTTTGGCGGGAACGTAATGAACTCATCTCACGTCATAGTATTATTTTCCAAAACTTGTGTTATTTCGAGGTTTAATAATTGTAAAAACGATGGATTTCTGTTCATTAAATGTTCGTGAACGTACAAGAGTGTTGGTGAATAGTATAATGTTGTGAAACGTGACTCTTCGTGTTGTTTCCAAAACTGCATAGAAACGTCTTAGTAAAGTCTCCATCACTTTACTGGGATATGAACTTGACCGTGACTTACTTTGATTGACTTAGACTATGACTGAGGTCTTTGTTTGAATTGTGAAATATTTTACTACACTTTAAATATTACTATACTTAATTAACACTGGCTGAATAGACAATGCTTGGAGCCAAAACATAAGCGAGAAAAAAATTAGATACTTCGATAAACTTCATTAGTGAAACTCGAGGATTCTCTACTATTTCGTCTTTGGTGAAACCTTAGAGCAACACAGGCCTGCGGCCGCCGTTCGGGCCGGTACCGAGTTGCTCAATGGGTGAAACCGATGAAACTACATAAAATCGTGTACCTACTTATTAAGTACAATAATACTGCCAAATATGCCTGTTGCTTTCTGATTTAACCCGTTTTATTGTTTCCCCTGACACACTAAGCTGAATTTACCGCCTGTTCATTTTACGATTCTGCGACGCTGGAATGGCGTGAACTATATTTAGTTGCGTGCTATAAAGTTAATTTTATTGGCATGCCGTTAAAAAGGTAAAACTTCACTAGATTATGTTCCGTTTATCCTGCAGCCGCTTCAGGATTCCTTCCTTGTCATAATAGCTGATAAAAAGAATAATTACCAGTACTGAACGGTATGTATTTTTTCGGCAACGTTAGTAAATTATTGTTCGTCCCAAACTGTGACCTTTCGTCCCCCTATATCTTCGAATGATTTGGGTCATTATCTAATTTTAAAATTGTATTTACATGAACTACTTGCCTACAAAATGTCATCATACTCAGATCAACCGTACGCAAGTTATGGTCTAACAAATATACATAAAAACATTAAGATGCAACGTTTCGCTCAGCGCTGCAAATTCAATTTTTTTTGCGTTTTTATGTCAATTACAGCTTTACTCATCGTGGGCTCAAAGCAAATTTTGCGACAATAAATAGGTCGTATCAAGAAATTACGGCTAAAATGAGCACCTAGATAATATTGGTTTAGCTCTCGATAGCTATTGACGAATCTCAATAAGCTGATTTTTATCTTGGTTTTTGGTTTATAGCGAGAAATGTACTTATACTAGCTTTCCCCGTGATTTTTTGGTTGGAGTAATTTCTTGATACAACCTATTTATTAGCGCAAAATTCATTGTCATGAACCCACGACGAGTGATTAAGTTGTAATTGATAAAAAACGCTAGAAAATTAGAATTTTTCGCGCTGACACTGCCGAAACGTTGCACTTTAAATACCCGATCAGAGTAATACTGCAGTATAGTTGGCTTCCAGAAATAAATTCATAGCTGAAAGAGCGCTTAAGGTCATTCCTTTCAATTTGGCCTAGGTCGAGATATTCAAGATGATTTTCTTTAACGGCCTTGACCTTCATTTTTAGCCGGGTTTATGGCACGTACGAATGTAAGTTTGTACATTGCCTGGAATTGATCTCATTGCGATAAAAATAGTGAAATGTGTGAAATGAGTGCTGTTATTTTTAAGGCATCGTTCGTGGTATGTTCAGTTAGTGTTCTGAGCAACGTGGCCTCGTACAACTGTATTAAAAACAGTATTATAATTTTTTTTGAAGCGTTATTACATTTTGCAATAAAAATTTTTTCAAGAGCTTGGCCATAAAAACAACGGTATGCAAAAGCGGTTTTATTTTTAGAACAATTTTATTAGCTTTTCGTTCCTTGTACCTATCTCTGTTTAGGTATTAACCTGAAAAATAATGACAACAATGACAATGACAATGTTTTAGACTAGGGCCCGTACCGTGAGGTGCTTATTACGATGATTATTAGGCTCAGCCGAGAACGCTGCGCGACCATACACCTTATCACGCGGCGATACGGTTCGCGGTCGCGCAGTGTCGTCGCTGAACCTAACAATCATCGCAATAAGCACCTCACGGTACGGGCCCTGATACTACAATGATATTATCCTAGTCGTCAAATCGAACAGCGAGTATTTTCTCGTTGTTATGGAAAGATCTAACCATGAAAGTAACCGAGCTGCCTGTGTGTATCAGGCAGGCTAAATCTCTTTCTATATTTAAAAACCTCGTTTATAAACATTATCTTTCTGTGTGTTAATTGGTACGTATGTATAATTATGTATTATTCGTTTTAAAGTATATATTTTACATATATTTAGTTTGTATTTATCGTATGTATTTTTATGTTTTCATATTATTATTATTTTTATGTATCTACACCACCGACCGTAGTTTATATGTCATAATTCTGTCCATACAAAGGTTGTCTGGAAGAAATCGCTTTAGGCGATAAGGCCGCCCATTATACTACCGTTTTTTTAATATTATTGTTTTTTAAGTTTGTCTGTTTTGGTGTATAATAAAGTTATATTGTATTGTATTGTATTGTAAAGTTACAATTCACTCGATAGAAAAAAAACGACTTAGGAATGTTAATAACACGGAATTTATATTTTCAATTTCCTCAAGGACATTTCACTAGTTTTATGTAAATTAAAATGTTGATTGTGCGAGCGGGAGAGCGTGTAAGCGCGTGTTTCGTAAACACGTAAATACCTTCACCCACCGTCCTTAATAATAAAAAGGTTAAGGCGAGGTCCAATCGCAAAAAGACAAAAAGTAGCATTTTTCAGCGCTTTGTTCGAAGTAACGAGATTACTTAATCAGGTGCAGAAAATACTGCAGATAGAAAATAAAACTGAAATTACGTTTAACCGAATAAAATTTCGAAAATCTGTCTTAGTTACAACATAAAAAATCGCAAAATGACCCCCTGAAAAACTCTTCTGAAATCAAATGCTCTGAATTTTCAGCGGTAACTACAAATTTTCTTTTACAAATTAAATATCCAGGCTAGTGGTTTATACGGCGAACCAGGTAGTTTTTTTATTTGATTTGTATATTTCCGATAATCGGCAAAAAAGCAATGAAAAACTACAATTTCCCGTTTTCTGATCAAGTATGATATGCGATTTTCAACTCTAAACCTTAGAACTTTGAGCGGGACAATACTCATTTCAAATCACGATCAGTCCTCGCCTTAACAGATATTTTCCAGAAGTAGAGAGAGAGAGAGATAAATACCAATTTCTCAATCTGTAAATACACGACCAATATCCATTCAGTTACAGTAGTTCCTCGGAGGTTCCGTATCGGTAGCAATGGGACTTTTCTTTTGTTATCATCATCATCGTCAGCCAGAAGACGTCCACTATACTGTACATAGGCCCCTTAGAGCGCCACACCGACACACACATTGTGTAATAATGTGTAGTAATCGTCGGCCCATCTAATGGGAAGCCTACCTAAGCTGCGTCTTCCGGTTTGTGGTCGCCACTGAACAACCTTTCTTCCACACCGAGTGATATGGCCTGCCCATTACCACTTCAGCTTGCGAACTCTGAAAGCTATATCGGTGACTTTGGTTCTTCGACGAATATCCTTGTTCCGGGTTCTTCGTTCGTTTGATTTTCTTTTGCAATGTAAAGAAAATAATAATACTTAATACCCCAATACGGAACCCTTTTCGACCTACCGTTAGTGGTTACAATCCAAACACGTGTCGTTTACTCGATTCGCTTAGAGGTTTACTTTTATTTGCTCTGCAATTATCCTTGGGTAGCTTTAACCCTAATTAATTGGTCTGCTTAAATAAGTATTTAAGGTTCAATAGGACTTATCTAAGTAATGATGTAGGTACTTTGGAAACTAGTAAGATATCTTGCAGGGATCATCCATGGAACGAAGTCCCACAAATCATGTTTTTTAATTTAAAAAAAAAAACGTAAATCAATGCGTAGCAAATTGCATAGTGATCGAATGAACGGTACCTACTCAAGTTATTGTTAACTCAACTCAATCTCAACAAATACAAACACAAATATAAAAACATATATACAGATGTCGATTAAGGGCCTCTTTTATTACCTCAAATAGTGTTGATAAGCTAATTTCTAAATTCTAATCACGCTAATATTATAAGTGCGACAGTTTGTGTGTAAGTGTGTTTGTTCCCGTTCAACTCTGTAACGGCTGAACGGATTGGAATGGAATTTGATATGGAGGTTGCTCATACCCTGGATTAATACATAGGCTAATTTTTATCTCGGAAAATATTCAGTTTCTGTAGAATACCGGGTAAAACTGCGGGGCACAGGTAAAAGTCTCAATTTACTTTAGTTTGAGTTTGTGTGACGGTCAGCGTTACTACATTTTAAAACTATAGTAGGTACCTACTGCAGTCACTTAACATTAAGAAGCTCTTAGACTCGGAGTTAGCTGACTCTTATTTATATAGCTGTTCCCGACGGAGTACTCAATTGTGACCTAAATTTAATATCCTTACTACCTAAGGACAATGTACATTCTAGAATACTGAAATAATTATAAACGTGCTGTATAGCTGTAGGCTATGAAAATTATGTTCTCACCTCACTCTCGCAAAAACACGTCGTAAAATGCTCTCAGTTAAGTAGTTTTTATAAAAATAAAGACGCAAAACAAAATAAAACGCACTTAACCCTCACACGATAATGAAAGAACCACTACCGTCCCACGGCCGTACAGTATGTGGTCACAAAACGGCATCGCTCGTCTGTTTGCCGCCTTTTACCTCGCCCACTCGTACCTATTTACTGTACAAATGCTTTCTTTGAATTTGTCCATGGGTAGCAGTTAAAGATCCATTCATTAAGTCCATTAAAAATGTATGGTCTGTATGACGGTTTCCAAATATAATTTACAAAGTATAATTTTCTATTCTATTATTATATGCCTCATGTTCTGTAATTCTGGGGCTAGGCCTAGTTTTTTGGTGAGCGTCAGTGGGGCCTAACACTAGAAAAGCAGCACTTACCAATAGTAATTAAATTACTTGAATTAATTATTTTAATGGATATTTTATTAAATAGATAATATAGTGGATAAGCAACAACGTGAAGTTTTTGTTTGTATATTTTTTTGTGTTTTACTGTCCCAACGCCCTTTCGCGTCCACAGCTATCTCGCTCGTGTATTTCCCATTACTGAAGATATAAAACTAAGTCTGACTTTCCGAAAGGTTTACGTTGTTCTGCTTGTGATAAGATTACAAGTTTTAAAGGAACATGCGTTCAAGATAGAAAAATACACACGAAACTCATGAAAGCTTGTTTTTTTGGATTCCTTCCGTCATTAAGTAAAACATTATTATTTTGGTCAACTAACTCTTCCAAATTTTTTCTATATTTTTCTAGGCATCGGACAGTGAGCGCGCATCGCGCCCCATACTCGAAAACGCGAAATTCGCGAAATATTTGCAAACTTAGGTCGGAGTCTACCTAAGCTCTGACAATTTTCCATACATTTGACTTTTTCGCGTGTCTAAGTTTTTATCCGGTCGTGGTGTGTGATACGTCGTCGGCTCCGTCTCGGCGTCCCCTCCGCGGATCTGCAACAAAAAGCAAAAAATTATTAGGAACATAGGATATATTCAAAATTTTCAGTAAATTTCAAGTAAAACATTATTATTTCGGTCAACTAACTCTTCAAATTTTTTTCTATATTTTTCTAGGTATCGGACAGTGAGCGCTCATCGCGCCCCATACTCGAAAACGCGAAATTCGCGAAATTTTTCCGTCAAATTATAAGATATCAAAATGGTGTTTTTTTTTTGTAATATTTTTGATCATTTAATTTGACAGACACAACATACAGTTTAAAGAAACGTAAGAACGACGATCCAAACTTGCGAATGTGATGTAGCAGCTAGCTCACATTTATAACTTTTTGTAGGAAGAGTCTGTGGCACGACAATAATAAAAAAATACGGTACGCCGACCATATACACCACAATTAAAATTGTTTTCGATATTATGCTTTATTTATATAATTACATGCTGAAAAAGTAAAAGAAATAGACTATACTTTAATTATTATATCTCATGGGAAACGGAAAATCGGAAAATCTTGCTTCGCTGAAAACCTGACAGAAATTATTTGCATTTGCTGAAAATAGATCCCCAGGCGTAGGTCACGTGGGAGTAGGTAAGACTTATTCATGAATGAGCTAACGACCTTATGATGGACAGTAGACGAAGCTCGAAATCTTTTGCTGTAAAAAAATCCAGTAATTAGTACAAACTAAAAGAAAACACGCGTAAATATCGGATCTAAAATAGAATCAATCAATTTTTATATTTAGCTGCGCTACTCCGAGTACTAGTACTACTAGTAAACACATTCGACCTTATCTGCTGTGCACCAATAGTAGGTAAAGTATCACACTAGTATTATAAATGTGAAAGTACAAACCTACCTACCTTTGGTACCTCCATACCAAATTTCGTTCAAATCCGTTTAGCCGTTACAGAGTTGAATGGGAACAAACAACTGTTTAAGTATGTAAGCATGTAAGTGTATTTGTTAAACAACTGTTTAAGTATGTAAGTATGTAAGTGTATTTGTTAAACAACTGTTTAAATATGTAAGTGTATTTGTTCCCATTCAACTCTGTAACGGCTAAACGGATTTAAACGAAATTTGGTATGGATTAGCCTACACAATGGATTAACATATAGGCACATACTTTCTATCCCAAAAAATGTAACAGTTCTTGTAGGACAGCGGGTGAAACCGCGGGGCGTAGCTATTTATCTATAATTATCATGACAAAGGGAAGTGAAGCAACTGTTTTCGCTTATGACCTCTTATTTAAATAATGATGTATACTTACAAAGTGCTTTGTCAACTTTCAGCTAACGAGAAATGTTACGTATGGAAACGAGACAAAATTAATTTCTATTTTTGTTTAAAACTTCGTCTTGAACTTTTTTAATAAGACCGTTTAGATATCAAATTCTTATAGTTGAAGCTGTAGGTAAAGATGAGGCACCATCGAAATAATTATATGTACTAGGAGAACATGATCTGTATCTCTAATTGAAGCAAATACCAACTTATTACCATTTCACTCTCTTCGAGCTGAGAAAAAGCAATCAGAACTCTCTTTCCAAGTCATAATGAGAGAGCAGGATTATATTATGTGGATATTTGGCTCAAATAAGTATTCGGATTGTGTTTTAGTGAGGCCTAGTGTCCATTTATATTTTGTCTGGTTATATTTTTTTACGGAGAGCTGGCAACTGATCTTAATTCCCTTTCTCTTGTACAATACTTTTAATGAATATCACTGAGGGTAATATTTACAAATGCTTTTCCAACATTTTCTTTATGAGAACATTTTAAATGTCTTATTGACCGAGCGAAGTGAAGGTCTCAGAGTTTACTCGGACAAATCGGCATTTCTATATATGTTTGTATGTTTGTGTGTATATTTGTCCGATGATAACATGCGAACCGTTGATCCGATCTTCATGAAATTTTGTAGGCAAGTAGTTCATTTCAATACAATTTTTAAGTTTGAATATGAGCTGAATCGGTCCAGGGGTTTTGAAGATAAATGGGTCGCGAGGTCTCAGTTCGCCGCGAACTACTAGTACTAATAAAATTTTCATGCTTACCCAAGCAAGTTTTCATTTACAAGAGCGACAAGATTTTTTATCTATTGCTCCGTTTATAGTACGTATTATCTAATTAATTAATTAACTATACGCGTACAAACATGTCCGATTGATATGTATTTTTAAGTTCACGAGTTGTAAATTATTCGTAGAAATAGAGATAGATATATTTTGTTTGTCTTTTCTTATAAATCGGAAGTCGCGTATAAACAGCTATAAAACCCAATGTCGAGGACTTGATGGGATTAGATTCTTATCATAAAAATGCCTGCACAAAAACATTTTCGTCACGGTCATTCACCTCTGATTTCAGTTTGATGATGAGCCAGAAGTTTTTTATTATCATCTTCCTTTCTTTGCTATTGTCTACTTTTTGGACAATATACTTACCTAAGTATATTAAAAACATTGTTTGTTTTTATGTTTGTGTCATAGCCAATGGGAACGCTCTCCGACTTTGGTGAATTTTGTCAGAATAAAGATTTCGTAATGCGGTAATCTGTGTTGTATTGTCACTGATGTTTTGTCAATAAATTTCCTATTTTAACCACCAAGCAGTAGCATGCATAAATTACTGTTCCGGATTAAAGGGTAATATAATATATTTAGTGAAATAACTTGTCATCAAGAGGTTTAATATCAAATAACATATACATCAAGTAACATATTTTTAAAACTTTTTCGTGAAACGGACTCTATTTTAACTTTGGCCAACTCGGCTCCGTTATCCACACTTGGTCGCTAGTACCTAGCTAGTGCATAAGTAAAGATCTGAATTACGAGTACTAAATAAACTTATAGGACAATCGGTAAAGATTACTGTTTGTACCTGCTCTCGAAAACTTGATAGAGTTCAAAGTTGCTAGCTGTTTATAACGTTGGTGACCCCATTATAGGGTGAGGTGAAAAAAATTCGAAGGCAGGAATGGCAGCTTTTCTAAAAAACAACGAAACGTTCATTTTAAAAGGTACGAAGCTTAATTTGCGTGTCAAAAGCTCCAGCCTCGGAGAAAGATCGTATATATTATTGTTAACGTGCGGTTCCGGGGTAGAATAAATTTAATAATCTGAACGTTGGGTGGGATTTTATAAGCTAATGAATGAAGTACTCTATCGTGTGACACCACTGCATACTAATGTTACGAGATATATTATTGTGATAAAGGAATTTATAGTAAGCGGCTAGTACAAGATAAAGCTTGACTTGGTACGTTGACTTCAATCGGGGTGATTCAAGTGAGGAGGTGTTCAGTAGAGAAGCATTTTTAGTTATTTCCAGAGTCTTCATCCTATCAGCTCTTAGCCTTCCATTGCTGGAAGAAGCCTCCCACATATTGAGGACCCCTTCAACATGTGGGTATTATGGTAGTTGGGTGGCTACCATAATCACCACGCTTTGCAGGCGGCTAAGAGAATCAGCGAGCGGAAGAGTCTTAGTCTCGGAATAAACAGCTAAGGTAATAGAAAATTAGCAATCGATTCGAACCGAAAATCAGGCAGCAGCGTCCTCTTAGTAAACGGTAAGCGTTCTGTGATCCCCAGGCTGCCTGCCAAGCATCGGTATTAAGTCATTTTCTCTGTTTATTATTAAATTGCTGTTGTATTCTTCACTCGTCACACATTGGCGTTGCTGTTATTATGTAGTACTTTTGTCTACTTAAAGGCGAGCAGCATTTGCTGATGTGCCTATATCACACATTGTTAAAACTTAAACTGTTAGTTAAAATTATCTTCTTCTTAATTACCTTCACCTTAAATGTCTAGCATGTTATTAAACGTATTTATATATACATCAGGCAACCTGCGGGCTTACCCTCTTACTTTGAAACGTTCGTGATTCTGATTGCGAGAGCATGCCATCTCGCTCGTACCAACTTAGTCGCACTATGCGCGATCCCGCTCGGGCAACTCTCGCTATCGCTTTCAGAGTTACGGGATGAACCCACTGTTCCAATTGTGAACGATTCTATTGCTTAAGATGAGGCGTGCAGTGTTGGTTTGAGATGGTACAGGCTGTAGCAAAGTCTTATCGCTTCTGCTGTCTGTTGCACACTCCTTTAGCGTGTGCATGCTGTGTATTTCAGGATGATTCCAGACTCCATTCAAAACTTTGAAAGTTTCAGTCAGGTCACCGCGTAGCCGTCTTTCTTCAATGGGCTTCTTTCTTTCAGTGATGAATTCTTCAGTGACGCGCAGAGCTTTTTTATTTGACAATAATAGAAATGAATTGAACGGGAAGATTTTAAGATTCAGTCAATGCAATAATTCAATCTACTTGACATGCGACTTGAATGAAATTAACTTGGCATAAATAAAATACGCTTCCATTTTCGGGAGGATAAACTGATTGCAAAATCGAAAAGGATAATTTCGAAATTGTGAATGTTAGAATGAACCTGGCTTGTGTTTAATATTTTTCGGGTGATGCTGATGCGTAGTGCTGATGGCTCCGTTGCGTTCCCTTGGAGATCCTGCAGACCTTTGTCAAGCACCTAGCCATGCCACCTGTTTTAGTGGGTATAATCCCACTTAACCCAGCCGCACCACTATGCAACCAAGCACTAAGTATTTTGCGAAGAATAGAAAATATGTCATACCGCCATATTTATTTCCCAAAGAACAGTTATCTGATTGAATTACAAACTTATCGTGACTAATAATACAAACTGAAAGATGTAATATCTAACATACAAAAATACGTCTAGGTGTTTATTCTACTTACAATTAGATAGATAGCTCTTTATTGTTCACACCAGAAACAACATGAAAATGACCAAAAAACCACTTAAAACTAGTGTAACAACTGGCGGCCTTATCGCTTAAAGCGATCTCTTCCAGGCAACTAATTTTAGGAACTATGACAGTTATGAATGAAACTAATAAAATATCCATTTCAATGCGTTCCTAAAATATTTTATGATCCATTCTTTAAAAATCTCTAAACTAACAAACGAAATAAATTTCTTAGAATAATAGATATTACCTACAGTTGATTTATTAATCACTGGACCATTTAATAAAAATCAATCTATTAACCACTTCATTGATTTACCTTTTTACGGCTGATAGCTTTCATATTCAACATGATCGATACTTTATCGGGCTCAAATAAAGTTATTTAAAGTTACCAGCGTTATCTTAGGCCAACGATAAGTCGTTGGATGAGTGCTAAACATCATACCTACACCATTACATTCATTATATCTTGTTATTACATGTTATTACCTATCAGAAGTAACTTAGGATTCTATTCTGGCTTGCCTAGGCTCTGTAGGCACTACAAAAGTCTTGCTAAAAATCATAATTTAAACATAAGCGATTATCTACCTAAATTTAAGAAATCCATTGATCTCATTAATAATGTAAGTTTTAGTAACTTATTTACATAGATCTCATTATATATGTAACATTCCCTCTTTTTTCTCAAAATTTCGTTGGTTGACTAATATTTCCCAAATTTAAATATAATTATTTTGATGTTTCCTAGTTTTAACTCGCTTCATATATTGCTACATTTTCTCATTGTATAATTAAGACTCGCAAGTAAATTGTTCACCTTCTAATCTAATCTAAAGTTAATTTAAACTATTTTGTACTCTGCAGGCAGCAAAAAATATTTTCATTTTAGTTTAGTCTATATAGTCGAACCTCCATGAGCACGACGTGGTCTCCTGTAATTCGGGGCGCACCCAGCTTGATGCCTATGTTTCATAATGTGAATGTAATGTGAAACTTCTGTTGGGGATCCATATTCTATAAAATAAATAAATAAAGTATCACTAGATCGTTTCAGAAACTCGATTATTTTACTGCAAAACAAATAGGCTAAGGTCAAAAAACCAATTATAGATAAAAAAAAGTTACAACAACCTCCAACTTAGGCTTTCATTATGACTAGTTGTTTTTACATATTTTATTTAAAAAATATATTTTAAAATGTTTGACACTTTAATAATTCATACACATTGTAAATATCACAGCACACACAAGGCTGATTAATTACTTAACTATAAATATACCTAAACTTTAAATAAGGCTATTACACGGAACGATGATCCTAAGCCGAAAGCACTATTACTCTCATCATTAAAAACTTTTACATTAGGACCAATCCTGAACTCGCAAAAAATAAATTAAACTTGTACACTTGAATGAAATTTTAAATGGAACATCATGTTTTTTTTTGTTTCAAGTTCCATAATAAAAGTGGTTCTTATTAAGATTTATTGAGCCTACGGCCTACACCTACAATACGATACTTGAATGGATGTCCATTAGCTCAGCTTCAAATTCTATTATTATTCTAAAGTTCATTGAAATAATTTTTGGCGAGCGACATTCACGATGATAAGTTTAATGTTGTTATAAATTTTCAATATAGCTTCAGTTTGGGTATTTTTGCTGGTGGTGGAGTTTTGGGAACAACACGAAAAGTCACGTTTTAAAATGTTTTTTTAGACACTAGCGCACCTCCACGAACGTTTAATGTATAAAAATCCACCGTAACACAAGGTTTGGAAAATTATAAAATGAAGCGACAGGACTTCTTCACGTTCCCGCCAAAACTTCCTACTTTTTTTCCTCTCATTGTTTGGCTCCACACGTTGTGTGGACAAACACACAACTGACACAACTGACTGACTTGACACAGGCTAAATAGCCAGTGCCAAGTACTGCACAAGCTTTGCAAAATAATACAATGACGCGACATGACTTCTTCACGTTCCCGCCAAAACTTCCTACTTATTAGTTACTATGTGGCAAAAGATCCAATCGATGTTTAGTCTGGTCCGCTACAGCATGTTTTCGTGTGAGCTAGCATGCCTCCACAAAAAGTGGGGGAACTTAATGTGAACATAGCACGTTAGTATGTTAGCTCACACGAAAACATGCCGCAGCTGACCCAGCCTTATAAAATGTACATAATAGGTAGTCACTATTATACCAGTCTTTTATTCGTTCTTACCCCATAAAAATCCCTCTCTACTGAACTTGACATTGGGGTAGTAAATTGGTCAGGCTTTTCTCCTTTGATCCGGGATCAATATTTTGGAGGTGTTCTAAGAGAGATTGGGAATGACAATTGCTAATGAACGATCTGACCTTTATAATATCTTACAACTAATCCTTGCAAGGTATAATATTAATTACTATCTATAATAAATATAATTGTATATACATTGTAGGATTGTTGTAGGATTTCTTACGTTTAGCGGGATAAGCTTTTTATGCTTTACACCTCACTTAAAAACTTACCTGATGTATTTTTTTTATCTTAAATTCTGGTTCCACACATGGTGTAGGTATTTAGCCAGTGTCAAGTTTATAAATAATTATAAGTGAAGTATAATATTCCACAACAAAAATACAAAAAAAGTCTCAGTCAGTGTAAGTCAAAAGTTTCAGTATTTTCTAGGTAAGTGTGCTCCATCCTAGACCATCATTGCTTAAAATCAGGCTACGCAAACCTATTTTGAATTATTATTGAAAAAAAGGTTCCCTACACTTTCTCGAATGTCTAGGGGTCATTCTAAAAGGTATGGTTATTTCTCCTGGGACGCTTTGTTTTAATAAATTTCTTAAGTTACATTGCAACTTGAATTTTAACTGAATGAAAAACCCTTTTTAAAAAATATACCAATTTAAAGTTTTGTTGTGACAGGGTAATGAAAATTCGAGGCTGGTATTATATCAGCAGAAACAAATCACATAGTAATAGATAGGTAGATAAACTCTTTATTGTTCACACCAGATATAGCTAGGACAGAAACTAAAATTTTAACTAGTGTAACAAATGGCGGCCTTATCGCTGAAAGCGATCTCTTCCAGGCAACTCTGGGATGGAGAGGATCGTAGAAGATATAAAAGACGAGGTGTGCAATAATGGAAATTATGTGACGTGACAATTATACTCTAAACTAAACTAAATACTCGTATAGACATATTACACACTAATAGTAATACATACTAATACATAAATAAGTAATAGTTACGTTTGGTGGAGGTGTCGTGTGACCGGAATGCTGGGGCCTATTTTGGGCAAAAACTCAGCATTGCCATCCAGCGTGGCAATGCTGCCAACATTCTGGCCACTCTCCCCTCCACCAAGGGGCTTGTAGATTAGGTTTTTTGTATTTATTTAATTTTGTTTTAATTTTAAGTAGTTAAGTTAAGTTTTATTTTATTGTAAATATGTATATAATTTATGAATAAATTGAAGTATATATATACTGCTAAAAAAAAAAAAAGTAGTAACAGCATTAGTATTAAGGTAAGGTCCAATCGCAGAACAGTATATAATATATAACAGTAGCATTTTTCAGCACTTTGTTCGAAGTGACGAGATTACCTAATAAATGCAAAAAAATATTGCAGATAGGAAATAAAACTGAAATTACGTTTAAATAAAATTTCAAAAATCTGTCTTAGATACAAAATAAAAATCGCATAATGACCCCCTGAAAAACCCTTCTGTAATCAAATGCTTTGAATTTTAAGAGGTAACTACAAATTTTCTTTTACAAATTAAATATCCAGGCTAGTGGTTTATACGGCGAACCAGGTAGTTTTTTTAGTTGATTTGTATATTTCCGATAATCGGCAAAAACCAATGAAAAACTACAATTTACCGTTTTCTCTTCAAGTATGATATGCGATTTTCAACTTTAAACCTTAGAACTTTGATAGGAACAATACTCATTTCAAATCACGATCAGTCCTCGCCTTAAGAACATACGTAGCTTGAATCGATAATCAAATTATGTAGTTTTCCCATCGAGGCGTTTTCTCGCCGGACTGGATCTTTTAGTACCGCCATTACATTCGTACGAAAACGCCTAGACTTTTGGGGCGTTACCTAATTATTATAGACATTTGGGTTTTATGGCTTCAGAAAGCTTTGTTTGATTCATAAAACAGTGCCGTAACTTCGTAATTCTGTGGCCAGCGTCTGTTGCTAACGCTATTTTTATAGCCCTCCTAATTTTCAATAACTCCGTAAATCATGAACTCAATGGTTATACAGTTCCAGTGATTTAATGTAAAACTTTTTAATTGGAGTACTTTGGTTCTTCATTTCTACATAAACGTATAAGAAAGAGGATATGTGGAGAAAAGTAGAAATAACAGGTAAGGGAGAAAAATTGCAATGGCACATAATGGGCAGGCCACATCGCTCGAAGAATCGATAACCGATGGGGAAGAAAGGTTCTTGAGTGGCGACCACGAACCGGAATACGAAGCGTAGGTAAGTCTCCCACTATGTGTACCGACGACACTGTATAGTCGCGGGCGAAAATTGGCATCAAATGGCAGATTTTCATTGGGCGCCGCACTAAATGGCCAATGAATAAAGGCCTTCCTTGTTCAGCAGTGGACGTCTTCTGGCTGATGACGATGAGAGAGAAATGGCGCAGGAATAAGCCGCTGGTATTGATTCCACTTAGAGATAGCAAGGTAGATAAGTGACGACGGCTTGAAATATTTGAGCTGTGCTTCATTTTTATTTTTATTTTTTCTAGCTGAATAGCTTGACTATTATTGGTACACGTAACTGCTGAATGACTATTGGTACTCGTAACTATAGGTATTCGTAACCGATGTTAACGTCCGTCTTCCCCGATTCTCGTTATCTTTTTCGCACTTTATAATTATAATTATAATAATTATAATATATTTTTAATATAAAAAATACTGAGTACTGACCAATTAAATAAATAAACACTAAATTTCTTTACAATAACAATGTCGATGTTTTAAAGTTATTTTAAGTTATTGTTTTTTATTTTGGCGAAGGAGAAGGGAAAATACTGTAACTTCTTCGTCAAAATAGAAAATGCTAACATAAAAATAGCTTTAAAACATGGGCGTTGTTATTCTATAGAAACTGAGTTTTTTTTTTAAATTTGTGCTCTGTATTTTTTAATTAAAGAAAACGTTGAAAAATGCTAACGAGATAGCGGAATTAGGGATGCGGGCTTTTATGCTACGGACGACACGACTTAGTCTTCGGATGGGTGATCGCGAGAGGCTTGCTCAAAAGAGCGTTACCGTATAAATCAAAAAACAAGTTAAATGACATAGTAATAATAAACAAAATTAACTAATCTAAAAGAACGCTATCTGTGGGAATTGTTCCCAAAATGCTGGCCCCATTACCACGTTGTATTGCAATACTCAGCCTTTGGGCGAAATAGAGGCCAGTTAAATTGTGTTCCGGTTGTTTGCCGGAACTTGTTGAAATTTGTAATACGAAATATTACGAAATATATGAAATATATGACGTATATATATGGAAAAAAGAAATTCGAAATTATTCGACATTTGAATTCTCAAGACCGAAATTTCAAATCGGAATAAAATTACTACGCACATTTATTATTAGCCTTGCTTTTATTATTTTCTCAAAGGAGGTGCTTAAAGTGGAGTATTCTCCTCGGGGATGCTGTCTTCGTCTTCGGCGCGTCGCGCCTTGAATCTCTCGCTGCACTCAGTATTCTAGTTTTAGCTCTGAAACTTGACAAATTGAATCCTTCGTTCCGTTGGGGGTTAAATTTGTCGCCCTAGACATAAGACAGATATCCCCTCGGTGCATAATCTGCTACCATAGCGTATTTTTTTCATCTGTCTTATGTCTTGACTTGAATTGAACTTTGACTTGAATGTAATCAACTATAAATTGAATTATTCCTTTAATTAATTAATGTAATTGGTGTTTTGTACCATTTTAATTAATATACATAAATAAATAAATAGATCTGTTGGTTTTTGTGCAGCTTTAATTACAGAGATGTCTTGATTTTTTGCAATTTGCAAGTTGAAATATGCGTTTAATTATACTCCAGTGCGCATCGCTCTTGCGGCCGCGCTCCCGACCAGAACTATCTCTCTCAAACATTTTGAAATTTTGAAAAATTTGTGGGATTTAAAACAATAATAACAGTCTGTTATCGTAAACTTTCCATTGACAATGTTTTATAGCAAACACGGTGTAGACACGGTGTAACATATAAAGAATCATCAAAATCTGAAAACTTTTAGGTGTGGAAAACAACAGTTGGCGTTTTTACAGATTTTAAATGGACTTTTTGTGTACTTTAATCTCCAGATTTTTATCTGTACTAACTCCAATTTATGTCACATCCCTTTATAAGGTCCGAAAAGGGTATCCGGTGTTTGATAGTTGAATACAATAACAAATGTTAATAATCAAATAGGTTGTTTATGCTTTATTTGTACTGAACTGCAAAATTATTTAGAAAAACGTATTCTAGGTGCCGACCGTCACGCTGCTCTCTTCTACTGCACTCTCCTAAAAGCGAATTCACTATTATTTACAACGTCAACAAAAAAAAAACCTTGCTACGAGCTCGTTACCCTTTTGGACAGCTAGAATAATCAAAGTACGAGAGTAGTCATCACATTAGCTTTCGTAAAGGTTCCCCCACGAGCTTTGAAACTTCAGTACCCCTGTCTGTGTACAACTGACAGTTTCGAATTATCACGTGCATGAACTGACTTGTATTGATTGACTAGATAACAAGGGTAAGGCCTCGTTCGCACGGGCGCTTTTTTGACGTCGCGTTAAAACCTGGCGTTGGCGCTTTTTTAAAGCTCTCCCACAAGTGGTTTCGTACGAACGCTTTATAATCACTGTTTTCTTGGATCTCACTGCAGTAGGACGCAAAATGAATTCCAGAATTTTGGAGGGAAGTGAAGAAAATCATGTTAAAAATACAAAAATCCCGTTTTTCACGTCGCATCATTGTATTATTTTCCAAAACTTGTGTTTTTTCGCGTGTTAATGTGTAAAAATGGTGGATTTTTATCCATTAAGTGTTCGTGAAATCGCACCAGGTTTTGTAAATCGTATAATGTTGTGAAACGTGAATCTTTGCGATTTTTCCAAAACTGCATAGTAACCTTTATATATGAGTGTCCACCACTTTACTCAAAATAAGACAAAGCGCGATAAAAAAAAAAAAATGTTCCCGCCAAAACCATGTGGCAACTTCGTGTAGCAACTAGCAACCACATTAAGTTTTGGCGGGAACGCGAAGAAGTCATGTCGCTCATTATACTATTTTCCAAAACTTGTGTTATATCGAGTGTTAATGTGTAAAAAAGATGGGTTTTTATACATTAAGTTCTCGTGATCGTGAATGGAGAATAATAGCTTCGAAATAGAAGCTTTCGGTAAAACTTCCATGCACCGCTTTACTGTAGCATGGATTATGGACCGGACTGACTGAAATTGCTTACTTAGATTATGACTGAGACTTGTTTTTATTATGAAATACTATGTTTTACTTGATAATAATAAAACTAGGCACTGGCTACACACACTGCCTATGTCTGGAGCCAAAATATAAGATTAAAAAATCCCTTGTAATATTTGAGAAAAGTACTACACAAGCTTTGTTTTTGGCGGATTTATGAACTCACTTATACTGGCCTCGGCTACTTCCCGGTCCATATTTTCATGTTCGTCCATAAATATGCCTCTGACATAATGAATGTACTATTTCTGTAAAACTTATATCATAAGGTTATCTAAACCTATCTTTAAGCGAGAACTGTTTAGGCTTTTGTGACCCATTAACTATATTTCTACTTTATTATTTAAGCTGTTAGTTTTCCATGTAAAATAAAATATACAACTACTTTACCTGCCAGCAATTCAATATTTCACAGGTAAGTATTTGATTGATTTTCATTAATTAGAAGTTAAACGAGCTAATATTGTCATAGAGACGTAATATTTGAACTGTTTCATATCTACCTGTTCCTTAGCCGTAATAGTTTAACTAAGCTCTAATGCAAACATACAAATAACCTAAATGTTTTCCTAACAGTCGTCTAAAAAGTTCGGATATCCGAATATTCCGTATTTTTTTTTCCAGTCATCTTTCATGAGAAAGTCACGTCGTCAAGTTAATCTTCCAAATTACTAAGTCAAACTTCAATCATCTATGTTTTGTATACAGGAAAGCGTGATGAATTTATCTATAAAATTCCGGTATTCCATTCCGTGACGAAAATGTATGAGGCCGATCTCAGTTGGACGTTTTAGGCGAACGACGCTACACGCCGCGAGGAAATCCCGCTTTTCCGCGGTTAGCCACGCCGGTATACAGAATAACTGTAATGTGATAACAATGACAACAAATGAGTGACTGTTAAAACAATTATTAAAATTATTGGAACAATCTCGAAACTCTGTTCGAAGTCGAAGATGTGATCAGCTTTGGTGAGTTTTTAAGCTTCTCACGAAACTTTTTCAGCTGTCGTTTTCAGATTATTTCTTGATAAATCGAGATAGAAACTTTTAGGAGTCAAGTTATTTAATCAAAAGCTTTGGTGACGTAAGTCTTGTTACTTGATAACGAAACTAGACTAGAATGAAACAATTATACTCTTGTTAACTTTCGTAGAAAGATTTCAGGTTTACAAAAAATACTTGAATGTAATTGGATATTTAAATTTAGTACAGTCGTGTCATTATTGGCACTTTTTTTACCACCCAATTATTCCCTAACGAGTTTTTTATCGCAGTGACGAAAATGACCAATAAACGTACTTTACTGATATATTTTTTTGTACTTTTTGGATGTAAATTGCAAATTGTCGTTCAGTGTGTCGGTCTAAGGTGCCTTTGTTCAATAGTGGACGTCTTCACGCTGTTGATGATGATGATGATGACAACTTTTTTTGGACAAAGTGAAATTTATTTTGTGGTCCACTACCGAAAGGTGAAAATATGTGAAAGTAATTTAAGATCTATAAACGTTGTACATACTTAGGTAAGTAAGTAATGATAAAATGGCGTGTAGGTACGTGTGCGAGGTCATTAAAATTACATTACCCTTATGATGATTTACGAGGACAGTAGGTCCATTTCAAAGACACATTAGGAAATTGGATCAGCCTTAGTATGAAAATTAAAAAAAGGATTACTTAACGAGGTAATTTTTTAGTGATAAAGTTTGTTTTTCTTCCTTATTTGTTACTCTAGCGTTTTTATCTGCTGGTAGATTTATAAAAAAACAGGTAGGTATAGGGTATAGCTCCACAGCAAAATTTTAAAAAAAGTATTTTATTCCACTTCTCTTTCTTTCCATTCGCCTTCGTACTTACCGATGCTATCTACCTCACTAGCACATTTGGATTTTTTTTTAGACAGGGTGTGAATTTCCAAAAACTGTATGTTGTATCCGGTTCCTCCTCGTGGTCAAACTGGCTAAGCCTATCAAAATAACAGAAACAATAAAAAAAAGGTTTTACCTATTTGATATCTTTTTATTTGACGGAAGATATCAAAAGGAGTTTTGGCGGGAACGTGAAGAAGTCATGTTGTGCCATTGTATGAATGTATTACTTTCCTTAGAACTTGTATTATTTGTGTGAAACGGTGAATTTTTATCCATTAAGTGCTCGTGAACATGCACGAGTGTTGGTGTAGGTATAGTATAATGTCGTGAAACGTAACACTTCGTGTTGTTTCCAAAGCTCCATAGAAACCTTTAGTAAAGTCTCCACCACTTTAACGGAGTATGACTTGGAGTTGACTGTGACTTACTTTGTATGGCTCAGACTATGACTGCAACTTTTTTTACTTGTAAAATATTTTACTTCACGCGAAATATTACAAAACATGATACTGACTAAATATGTCAATATATTAATTAATATTTGTACAGTCAAAATAAAAGAGAGGGAACAGAGATGTCAAAAACAAGAGTATTACTTTCAGATCTCAGTTACATCAAAATATAATTATTTTTTATATCTTCATTAACGGCTTACTTTGATAAAAATGTGATTTTTCTATTTAGCGCCCCTTATTAGTTGTGTAGATTAAAAAATCTTAGTTTGAGTTTTTTTTTTGTTCTGTCATATAGTATTGTATGGCGGGAAAACAAGATCACGTGACATTTTCTCGATTAAAAAAATCATTGATAAGACCTTGATTTACACACATCTTTCGCTGGCCCTCGGAACCCGATAGTGTATATTCAAGTGATTATTACACTATTAGTGAGGTAATAATAATATAGATTTGAATTGAACAGAATTTCGATTGATTTCCTGGTTTATGTATAATTTTGCAATTATTAGATTTTTGACTAGCGCGCGATAAAACCATCTCTTTTCATCTACTCGAGAAAGTGTACAGCGCTGTATTTCTCTCGATATATGAGAAAATGCGCAAGGGAGAACCCTTGCGCATTTTCTCATAAACGCATTTAGACGTGATAAAGAAAAAAATTCAAAACTAAGTATATGAAGAAAAATAAACTAAACAAAAGTGCCGATAGGAATGATGGATGGTTCCCGTGGAAAGTATTGTCTCCCAAACACTGGATACTGTAAAGGAATTCTTAACGATTATTTTCGTTGATGTTTTCTATTGAATAAACAACAAAGCAGTTTGATTGATTTTCTACTTCACTTCTATAATATAAAATGTACTTCTGTGTATGTGTAATTCAATACAGTTCTTTGCACAGTTGTTTTTATCTTTTGATATTATCATACATTAATATTCTGTGATACGTCAATTTTGGCACATTTAAATTAGAGGGAAAAAAAAATGTGTAATATAAAAAAAATATAGGCCTCATCAAATTTTAAATTTTAACCTACTGAAGTGTATTGAAATGAATATTAGTTTGATCTCTTGTAGAGTTTCGTTTTTTAATTCCGTTTATGTGTTTAAACGCGCCGATTATCCTATATACCTCTTTTCAGCTATAAGTATTACCTGTCTTCATGAAAAACCCTACTTCCATACTGATAATTAAAAAAATATATACTAGTCCAAAATGTGTACAAAAACACAAAGTAGCACCCAACAAAACAATGCTGCAATCAAAACCATATATAAATAATAATTCAAATTAGAGGAATTATCACCCGCAATACGTCAAAGGTATTACGATGTAGGTATTATGTTTTGACAATCTGTGAAAATCTTATAAAACAGCATTTTAGAGTTTTTGGCGGGAACGTGAAGTCATGTCGCGTCATTATATTATTTTCCAAAACTTGTGTTATTTCGAGTGTTAATGTGTAAAAATTGTGGATTTTTATTCATTAAGTGTTCGTGACCGCGCATGAGTGTTGGTGAATAGTATAATGTCGGTTCGTGACCGCGCATGAGTGTTGGTGAATAGTATAATGTCGTGAAACGTGACTTTTCGTGTTGTTTCCAAAACTCCATAGAAACCCTTAGTAAAGTCTCCACTTCTTTACTGGGGTGTGACTTGGACTTGACCGAGACTTACTTTACTTGACTTAGACTATGAATGAGACTTGTTTTAATTGTGAAATACTTTACTTCACTGCAAATATTACAAAACTTGACACTGGCTAAATACACAACGTGTGAAGCCAAAATTTAAGAGAAAAAAAAAAACAGCATTTTAGGTAGGCAACGCTGAAATATTGTAGATAGGTACGAGTAAGCTCGACAAAATATTTGTTTTGCGTCTAAGCTCCTAAGAGTACGGCGGTCGTAATCCCTGACCCATACGGACCCATAGTTCAACGAAACTTTACAAAGAGGACAGACTAGTGTCAATAGATCAATACGCACTCGTAAGTACTTTTTTTTTCTTTTGGCTCCACACGTTGTGTATTTAGACTGTGTCAAGTATTGTTATATTTTAAGTAAAATGAAATAATTCAAAATTAAAATACGTCTCAGTCAGAGTCTAAGTCAAGCAAAGTAGGCCACGGTCAAGTCCACGTCATGTCCCAGTAAAGTGGTGGAGACTTTACTAGAAGTTTATATGGAGTTTTGGAAACAACACGAAGTCATGTTTCACAACATATACACCAACACTCGTGCACGTTCTCGAACACTTAAGGATAAAAATCCACTATTTTTACACATTAACACTAGAAATAACACAAGTTATGGCAAATAATAAAATGACGTCACATGACTTTTTCACGTTTACGCGAAAAAACTGTAAGTACTTCTTTCCCATGATTTGCTCCAGCTTTGACAGCGTTCACGTGGTTACTTTACCATCAACCAATTAAACTTCCATCAAAAGATTTCGATCAAAATAACATATTATTTTACTCAAAAATGTTTGTAATGTGCTAGTTTTATTATTTGATTACCTTCTTTGAGCAAAGTCGAAGTCGAGCGAAGTCGAAAAAAAAAAGCGCAGCGCGCGGCACGTCTATTTTTTTTTCAATATTTCTTACTTTTTTCCATAAATTTTGATAAAATTAAAAATATAAAATTGTAAAAATGATCTCTTCAAACGACGAATTATTCGCATTGTTTGTGTTAAGCTATACATCTTGGTCCGCAATGACTGCACTGCTGGCCACGCTTTGATGGCCTCGAGCCAAGCTTAGCTACACTCTCGGTCTTCAAGCTTGGTCATCATTGAAGCCCTTGCAGTCCGTGCTGTGATGGCCTGGACCTGCGCTACGCTGCGCTTTCGGCCATCATCGTCGCTAACAGCAACGCAGTAGCTACAGATCGCAACAGTAATGTACTGTTGCTATAAGTAGTTAATTGTTGTGTTAATGTGACAGAGTCCGCCTGGCGAAATACCAAACCTTTACACAAACATTACAGTGTTCCGGATTGAAAGGCAATGTTTTCAGAAAAAATACTGAGCACAAAGAGATACATTGAATATCTCTTGGTGACCAGCGCAGTGCATTGCCACGCATAATTTTTAAGCTCAAAAATTCTGGGTGGCTCTGAACTGTTATAGGTAAGTTCGACGCTTAACATCAGGACTTTCTCGACTCGTCAATCAGTAAACTAAAAATAATATTCTACATGCTCTATATAATAAGTACTCCTTTGGAGTTTTGGCGGGAACGGCAAGAAGTCATGTCGCGTCATTCTATTTTTTTCCGAAACTCGTGTTATATCGAGTGTTAAAGTAAAAAAAAAAAAGAAAAAACGGTGGAAAAAAATAATAATATAAAAATGTTAATGTAAAAAAGGTGGATTTTTATCCATATATTTTTATTTTTATACGATGGATTTCTTATTCTTAAGGCCTTAAGAATAAGAAATCCATCCATTGCACCATCTAGGTTAACTTTAAACTACAGTCATAAATACAGCTAAAACTCCCGTTGAGCAAAAACATGTGTTGCACCATTTTAACTATGCTCAAAATGACGGATAACTCGTGCTGGCTCATGGTTAAGGTTAAAGGTATAGTTAATTTAACTATTACAGTAACTATAGCTGGGCTTATGGTGCAACCCAGCATAAGAGTTCGTGAAAGTGCACGAGTGTTGGTGAATAATATAATGCTGTGAAATTTGACTCTTCGTGTTGTTTCCAAAACTCCAAAGAAACCTCTAGTAAAGTTTCCACCACTTTACTGGAGAATGACGTGGACTTGACCGTGACTTACTTTGCTTGATTTAGACTATGACTGAGACTTATTTTATTTGTGAAATATTTAACTTTTACTTGGAATATAAGAATACTTGACACTGGCTAAATACACAACGTGTGGAGCCAAAACATAAGAGAAAAAAACTTACTCCTTTGAGAAATGTATGGATATCCATTTGATCCATGGATAGAGCAAAGGTTAATATTTACATATAAGCATTTAATACCAAAGTTCGTTACCTGAGATCACTTATTTCTATTTAGTTCAGTAGTAGCTTATTTTAATCATTTTCGACCAATAATCTAGCTTAATTTACATTGTATCTTTACAACATGCCTTACTAGTTATGTAATACCAAAATACCTACTCAAATCGTAAAAAGACGTCGTGGGCACTACCTTCTCATATGTCAGAAGTCGCCAAGTCGTAAATGGAGACCACGGTGTGAATAAAGATATTTTCAGGGCCAACTTCGGTTACGTAAGTATTCCATTTACTTCGGGACAAGATGTTATTTTTCCGAGACCGTATCGGTATCGATGTCAATTTTTGCCTAAAGTCTTGCCTGAATAATGGAAATAAAAAACAATTCTATAATGGAGATAGTTGTTCTGCTTAAATAGAAACATAATTTGTAAAGTTTTTTCTTGAGAATATTTATCCGTGCGTGTTTTTTAACGATGAGTCGTTAGACGCTTTATTGCAGTGGAAAACAATACAGATTTGCTATACGTATGTAGATACAGTTTAACGACGGATGGTTGATATCTGGTAGGTCAGCATTTCCATAGCTAAAAGCAATAATAATTGCATATCATGTAATTGTGTTTCAATTTAAAAGATTTGCATACCTCAGCAGCTCGTACAAAACCATGCATTTGCTGCGAGAAACCAGTGTGCTAAGCTGTTGGTTTCTCGTAGCAACGGTGCGAGCAAAGAGAATTGTCACTAACTGACAATTTATGATGCGTTTGGAAAATAAGTACCCAAAATATTTTATTTTTTTTAAATTTTGGCCGCTTTTTTTTTTAACACATTTATCACATACCTAATTTAATTATATTATTAACAGAATAAAGAAAAGAAGAAGAAGAAGTATATTAAAGACTAACAAAACGTACACACCCACCCACCCATTGAAACACACACACAAACCCATTACTCACACAATTTGTTTATTAATATTATTATTTAATAATATGATTAATATTTACTTCTACTGTTATACTGTTATATGTTCTCGTTGCTGAGTGAAAAGTTGTTTGTGCCCACACGAGACCAATGTTATTTCCATCTCGTACCCTTGAAGCCCTCGCGCTCGCGCTACGCTCGAGATTCAATTCTAGAATCTTTCGCTTGCTCGGGAAATCTGCAGTCGCAGCAAAAAATCAACATAGCTCTCTTGTTGCACAAATAACTATTATGCCATCTCAATACCTAGAAGATAAGTAGCTAGCTAGTTAAGTAGGTACATTTTTTAAATATTATTACGTCCGAGAGGATAATTACTGCTGACACTTATTTTGTTATTTTAAGACCTTTGTAACCACAGTTATTTACAATAAAAGTTTATCGTATCTTATCTTATCTTATAATATATATTCACTTTGACTTTGAAGCCGGCAGAGCGTTCAATAACTTGACTGTACGGATTAGGAACAGTTTTTAGCAAACAGGAAAACATTTATGATTCAGTGTGTCATTAAGAGCAAACTAAGTTCCCTCATGTGTCTACTAATCTATGTGAAATGTTTCGATTAAACAGCTATTTACAGATCTTTAACGACTCGTAAACTGTTCGGCGATTTTGCCTAGTCGATATAACAATAAATAATGGTGATGGATTATTTGAAGTAAAGTAAACAATTACTGCAATAAACTGTGTACAATCATGGATGAAAGAAGTCTATTGTGGAGGAAGTGCAATTTTGGTCATCATCATCATCATCATCAGCCGAGAGAGGTCCACTGCTGAACACAGGAGAGTGCCACACTAAATGGCTATTTTCCAATCGCATCCACCGGTTGCCCGCGACTTTCACAATGTGGTCAGTTTCACAATGTGGTAGACAAATATTTATTTGTGGAGAAAAAACACATTATGTACGCAAAAAACAAAAAAATAAGGTACTATCATACAAATTTACACAACATTGTGGTTCCAAATCAGCATAATACTGGTTGCAACAACTAGCGCTGGGCGTCCGCTGAAACCGGCGGTGACATCACCCGCTGATACCGCTGGTTTTGTAACTCAATATGTTATAAAGCCACAAGCTCAAGCGAGATATAATTTGTACACGTTTAAAAATTACACTGAGTAATATAGAGAAATTTCTCAGTTCATATGACCTGCAAAGGAACGTCGTTATTATCTCGTGAGTATCTCGGTGAAAGCTCCTTTTAATTAATGAACATCTCGTTTGAGGTATTAATGTACCTTTGCGTTTATCATGAAGATATGCAGTGTAAGCTTATGTATATTTTATGGCATACCGGACATAGGAAAACAGATAATGTTGTGTGAAAATCTTATCCTTGATCTGATACTTTCACAGTAAATAATTGTTTTCGTAATAGGATACTTAAATATTTCATCAAACTATAATATATTATACAAAAGTCACCAAAGTTTGAGGAAGGCGCGGGTTGTGGGGTAGCACTCCCCCCAAGCGTTCTCCTTGGCTATCTCAAGGTTATGCCTACTCGCGCCTGACAATCGACCAATCACAGTAATTTCTTATAAGTGTATTAAGACTGATGCGTGCTGCGCTTTGAGCGTCCTGAATGCGGAATCTAGGGTGTGATCTTGTGCACCACACGGTGGTGCCTATCCTAAAGCAGTTATTTAAACATCTATGCCCAGCCGGGGATGGAACCCGAGACCTACTCATAAAGCCTACCAACCAACTCAGAAGGGTCGTCTTATTTAACAAAAGATGCCTTAGGTAACTTACTGTGTACATTTTAACAGTTTCATAGAAGTTAGCGTTAGCAATACTCATTTCGGTGAAAGTTACGAGATTTCTACATTAATACTGTGATTACTTAAAACTCTCACATCGAAATGATGATAGAACTAGATTTTAACAAGTTATTACGTAAGTTTAGCAGAAATTCAAAATATACGCGTTGAATCGTAAACCATATTAAGTAACTCACAGAGTTTTGTTAGAAAGCTTTTATATAGCCAAAAAGTTAAGTTTTGAATTTGCGGCAACAATATTCAGAAACAGGAATACCTACAGACTCAAAGTAAATGTTATATCTTGCGTAACTTGTTTCTTATCATAAACATTATGCTTTAGATCTACCTGAATTTCACGACATTTATCTGAGAAAATGTAGTTAATGGCACAAAGTCAGACAAGGGAACTAACTGCCTGTGTCACTTTAAATGTAATATTCCAACAGAACCTATTATTGTATACCTCAGTCTAAAATAATTCATTGTATAAAACTTTATCACTCTTAACCAAATACCATTGGAAGAAGCTGCCTTTTGCAACACAGTTTCTAATTAACGCAAAAGGCAGAGCTATCACTTACATTTAACCTTAGTTTTATATTTTTGAAATAAATTATGTTATGTTATTCATAAAAAGCGAGATTGTCTGTTGTTAAGGTAAAAGAGATTATTAGGGCCGAAGTCTATTTTTTCAGTATGATTTGTTATCTTACCCACAGAAGAGGTTTTTTTTTTATCTGTGATCTTACTAGCCTTTAGGCGAGTAGCTTGCTAGATGCAACGGACATACAAATGTCCGAATATTCAAGGTATAGATTTTTAGCGTTACAACACATATTTATATAAACAAAAATTTAAATCAAATATAAATACAAATTAATAATTAAAAAAACAACAATTTTAAACAAACTTAAATTTAAAATAAATACAAACACGAAGCTAAAAGACACTTTGTGGCATTGCCAAAGAATGCTGGCAGCATTGCCACGCAAGTTCTTGCCCAAAATAGGCGACAGCATTCTGCCCATTCATCTCCACCAACGTTTGTTTGCAATTTTTTTTTGTATAAGTTTGGTATTTTTTAAAACTCTTATCAAACAAGTTTTATTATTAAAATAAAAACAAAATACGCGAATGTAAAACATAACCTACGAGCTGTGCCCCGCGGTTTCACTTGCTATCCTACTAAACCGTTGATTTTTTCGGGATAAAAAGTAGCCTACGTGTTAATTCAGTGAATAGGTAGCTCTAAATTTCATTCAAATCCGTGCAGCCGTTACAGAGTTGAACGGGAACAAACACACTTACATACTTACCTACTTACATACACACACACAAACTTTCACATTTATAATATTAGTGTGATATCACTCGGGAGGTAGAGAGGAATCCAAAGACTCGTCAAAATCGGACAAACCGCTTAAGAAATATGTAATATAGGAACATACAACATACACCCCAAATGCAAAATGCAATATCCTCATTCTTAGGCAGTCGGGTAATAAATTACTTTTGTATTTATCACAATGATTCATAATTCATCATAATCAAACCTGTTAATATTTAAATCCCTTCTTCGTCCAGACTTCGTTTATAACAAAGTCAAAACACAATGCCACCGGATTTTGTTGTTTCGAACAATGGTTTTCGTACGTAAACATCAACAATATGTTTCGTAAACTTACTTAGCTATTGCGTATAAGTATTTACTACGCATACATGACTATGTCTATACCCTCCCGTATACATAGACCCCGTACACATAGATGAAAACCCAACTTCAAAATGGATCCAAATTTTTGACAGTTTTAAAAACGGATATACGTGAGTATAATAAATACTAACTATTAATCTTATAAATTGAGAAGAAACAAAAAATACAGATTTGAGAGATACAGTAATTGTGACTTAGTCACAATTACTACAAAACACTTTTTTGCGTACCTGCCGTGACTCCGATGTCCAAATCGCTGATCCCTAATCATGCCCATTATAGATTCAGTCCCGAGTTTCCAATTACACGTTAATAGGTCCCTCGGTTGGTTGTCTCAGGGCAACAAACGTTTGAAAAGAGGACTTTGCACACCTTTTAATTCTAAAGCCTGATTACGCGTTGGCCTACGTGAGCAACAAATGTGGTAACGCGACGTGTCTCTTTGCGAAACCGGAAACGGCTTTGCCAAAATATAAGTAAAAAAAAAAAAAACTATACATGACCTACGTTGTCGCTGATAGCTTAGTGAAATACTACTACAATACATTATTACATTACTACATTTTAATGACATCACCTTGCATTGCGACTTGTCGCTCCTTTATGACCACCATCATCATCATCAAGAAGCTGTGCACTGCTAAACAAAGGAGCCCTTAGAGCGCACGACAATTTGCCATTTGCATCCACCAGTTGCCCGTGACTTTTGCAATGTCGTTTATGGCAATGGGTCAGAAGAATTTAAGTTTCTAAATAGAATGGTGTCCATTCTATTGTTTTTATTTTTTAATTAGAAAAAAAAATTTAGAAAAAAAATTGAAAAAGAAAAAAATAAATGAAAAAAATGTTTCTCGTGAAAATGTGCAGATAGTGCTAGTAAGGTTCGATTACTTTAATTAAGAAATGCCAAAGACAAACGCTCATAAAACTTGGGGCTCTCTACGTTGTTTAGGTCTTGGAAACGAGGACTGGCCTTCGTTTTCTCAAACACGATGTAAAAAAATATGACGAACTTCCGTGCAACGTTTCATCCCATATTGAACCCCTCTAGGGGATGAATATTCAAAAATCCTATCTTAGTGTTCACCATCGTGATAGTGTAAAGAAATCTTGTGCAAAATATTAGTATTGTCTGAAGTTTTTTTTTAAAATAGATGTTGTAATTTCTCACTTTATTGTGTGAAAAATATAATATGGAACACACAAACATACATACTTAAATACACTCCACAAACTTTAACCTCGTTTTGTTCAGTCGTATAATAAGCCGTACGACTTTAAAAAAATATTCTTATGAATACTTCATACTATTTCATAGTTTTACCATAGATGAAATACATAATAATGTTAGCAATATGGTGTCGTATTGTTCTTTCTGTATTTAGTATTTACCAGATTGTAAGCACTTCTGATTATTAAAACAAAGATGCGAAACGTGACCCTAACAAGTTCGCTGAAGTCCGTTTGAAGTTCGAGAATGTTCCATTGCTTTCTTAAATCACAAAAGACCTTTGTAATAAGGGTTGAAACCCACCAAACCGGACGTATTTTGGACAAAGAAACTATGATAAAAATGCAAGAAAACAAAGTTGTACTGAAAATTAGTGTCAATTTTATTTTGTCCGTGCTGCGTTTTTGTGTGTCTTATATCCCTTACCATTGCTTGCATTTTATTATTGCATCTATGGCAGCGGTCGTCACACTTTACTGGCCAAGGGCCACACATGACAATGTGAGTGCCAGCGCCGGGCCGCAGAGTATGTGAAGGCGCTCCAAGAGCGTTTTCCACACTTAGGGTGCAACACCTTAATTTTAACGATAACAATGACTTTAACGCTTGAAAATGTATGTGATTTGACAATTGTGGCAAGCAAATCATGTCAAGTCATCGGTTTCGAACGAAAATCTGATTTTTGTTTGACATCCTACTTACTATTATAAACGCGAAAGTTTGTAAGTATGGATAGATGGATGGATGAATGGATGGAAGGATGGATGGATGTCTGTTACTCTTTCACGCAAAAACTACTGAACAGATTTTGATGAAATTTGGCACACAGATAGTTTATAACCTGGATTAACATATAGGATACTTCATATCATGGTATTCCCACGGGAACGGGAACTACACGGGTGAAACCGCGGGGTGCAGCTAGTGTAGGTATATAGTTGACCATTGAAATATTTTACTTTGTCGCGGGCAGCACAAATAACGGCCGCGGGCCGAAATTTGACGACCACGGATCTATACCGTAGATGAGCAAAGAGATCGCTTCGTTGATTTTCTGAGGTAGCTTACAGAAATAAATGTTGATCTCTTTTCCGTACACGTGGGAAATTGTAAGGATACACGGAAACTGACGTAAGCATAGGAAACAAGAATTAATGTTCTAAGAAAAATGGGATGGCAGGAATTGAAATATAACGTAATCCTTCTTTGTGACTTTGATGAATAAACGAGAGTGATCTAGTGCCGCTAGCACGACCATTCAGTTTGTTTATCACACTAATATTAAGAATGTGAAAGTTTGTGTGTAAGTGTGTAAGTATGTATGTAACCTCTTAGTAAACGGTGAACGAAGCGTTGCTGCAGCCGCCTTTCAAGCTTGGTGATTATGGGACCATATCTTAAGCGGGGGGCCTTTGTTCAGCAGTGGGCGTGTTTTGGCTGATGATGACTAGTTTGGGAGACTCTGGGAATTTTTGTAATGCCCAAACCAAATTGATTTCATTTGATTTGATTTGATGAGGAGAAGTCAGGATACGTAAGGTAAAGTATGAGCTAAAGTAATTTTTTTTTTTCCAACCTTGTAGTATTTATAAACATTATCTTAATTTAATTAATATATTAAATGTTAAAGTTTGTGAGTGTGTATGTAGTATGTTTACTGCCAAGCAGCTCAGTAAGGGTTGAACGGGTATGAATAAACCGTTTATTCCGCGTGACACTAAGTTTGCACTACCAGTAGTGCTATAGGATTTTTCTTTCAAGTAGTGCAAAAATAAATATTACAAAAAATAGTTCTTACCGTGACACTACTCTGAAGCAAGTAGTGCCATAGGAAATAAGAACAAATCCAGGCACTTTATACTTTTTATCATAAAGTTTTTTTTCGAATTACAATTTTGGCGTTTTTGTTTTTAAATTCATTAGTGTCATCGGTAATAAGGAAGTATATGGAAAATAATAATGTTCAGCTATTCAGAAATGTAGTGTCACGAAAGAAAGAAAATTCCTATATCACTACTGGTAGTGCACAAACTGTAGTGTCACTACAGCGGAAATAAGCTTTAGTAAGTTAGCTTAGTTTAACACAGTTTAGTTTTTATCTCTTATCACAAACAATATTGTAGATAAGCAAGTGATTTTAATTTTTTTAAGTTATGTAAATATCCAAATGTTTAATGTTATGTATTATCCGTATTCCCTACTAATATTACAAACACAAAAGTGTGTTTGTTGATTTGTTTCTTCCCTTTTCAAGCAACAGTTCGACGTGATTTGGTAAAAGTATAGTTCCAGAGTCGGACAGTGGCATATTCATCCCAAAAATGTACGGTTACAGAGGTAAATTCGCGAAGCGCAGCTAGTATTGTTGTAAATTTCAAATGCATTTGCTATGTCCGTGTACGTGTTTTGAGTCGCTTCGCGTAGACACACAGTTTGCTACGGCGTAGCAGCGTAGCATACATTTGATTTATGGCTGTACTAGCTGCGTCCCGTGGTTTAACCCGCTATTCTACAGAAACCGATTTTTAAGAGTTTTCCGTTACCTTATGTGTTAATCCAGAGTATAAGCTTCCTCCATACCGAATTTCAATCAAATCCGTTCCGCCGTTACAGAGTTGAACGGGAACTAACACACTTACATACTTATCTACTTACATACTTACACACAAACTTTCGCATGTATAATATTAGTGTGATCTAACATCTCAGGGTGATGCGTGCATTGCATAGCCGTTGATATCTTTAAACTGTTCGAAATGACCCCCCCGCTTCATTTTCACGTAGCTTCTACATGAAGCAATGAATGTGGGTATAGAGTTACCCGGGTAGCATAACAATTACACGTGTTCCTTTACTGGGCAAATACAAACACAACAAGCAAAATTTAGCAAAACATATTGAGTTATCGAAGGGCTAGACGGTGCCGTACACCGGGGCCCCCAAGTTGAGGGGGCCCTCGGACCCTGACCAGCTAACCTCGTATTGAACTAGCTAAAAAAATCTCTCAACCTTGGAATACAGGTGGCAACACGACTTTAATCATGACAACTCATTTGAAAGATTACAGGAGAATTCCCCACAAGTTTTGACTTCTGTTCGAAACTTGTGGGGAATTCCCTTGTATTCTTCACTCAAGATACTCGTGCACACACATCATGTAGTAAGTAGCTGCAGTACATGATACAGAGCTGATTATACAGTAGCTTTGCACCTTTAAAATATTTATATATTTTAAAATGTATATTTTGACTGTATAAAACCTAAACAGTTTTTGCACCAGGCCCTTTTGTTACTTAGCTACATTACATACATTCTCAGCCAGAAGACGTCCACTGCTGAGCATAGGCCTCCCCCTTAGACCGCCACACCGACTAACAACGTGCTACTTGCATCAACGGTTGCCCACGAATTTCACAATGTCGTCGGTCCACCTAGAACCGCCACTCATGAACCTTTCTTTCCCATCGGTTATCGGTTCTTCGAGTTATGTGGCCTGCCCATTGCCACTTCAGCTTGCAAACTCTAACAGCTATATTGGTGACTTTGGTTCTTCAGCGAATATCTGCGTTTCGGATTTTATCGCGCAAAGAAACTCCGAGCATAGCTCTCTCCATTGCCCGCTGTGTGACTCTGAGTTTCTCCAAAAGGCTAGTAGTCAAGGACCACGTTTAAGTTTCATATGCTATCACTTGCGACACACATTGGTTGAAGACCCTTGTCATCAGGCATTGCGGGATTTTGGACGAGAAGATATTATGCAATTTCCCGAACGATGCCCATCTGAGTACCTAGCTACGCCTCTGACGTATTGTACTTACTTGAAGTTATTTAAGTACAAAACTCTATTTGCGAAGCCAACTACTTGCGATCCAATCTTGTTTACTCAACACTGGCTCTGAATATTAAATCAGTATAGACTGGAAACCGATTCTGAAACCTCATAAATAACAAGGGGTTATCAAACTACTCAATTTCTATATTTCGATAGATATTTTTTTTGTTTGTTGGCGCGAGTTTATTTTTGGTTCAGAAATTCATAGGAATTCTAATTTTACGGAAGTATGTTCCCGTGTAACTCAATATTGCCATGCGAGCAGGATTTTGTTTATAGGTATTTTTCCTTGAGCTAGTTTATTTTGCATTTTTAGGCTTCTCATATATTCGTGGGCTCCGTTTTGATCGCTGAGAACACAATCAAATTTAAAATGAAAGTACTTTTAACTAAAGACATTATATTAATTATATTAAGCAATGCAGTAAATGTAAACGATAACGATACGATACGGTTTTTTTTTGACTCACCTTGGGGCTCAGAGTGTGGATTTCCGCCTTCTGATCTATAGGTTGTGGGTTCGATTCCCACCCAGGACAAACATCTGTGTGATGAACATGGATGTTTGTTCTATGTCTAGGTGTTTCTATGTATTCTATGTATGTATTTACAAAAAAAAAGTATGTATGTATTCTATCAGATATCTAGGTCCCATAATACAAGCTTGCTTAGTTTGGGGCTAGATGGCGCTGTGTCAAAAACTTCCACCAATATTTATTTATTTATATTTTTATATACAAATTTAATTAATTTTGATATTTTTATTGCATTATCATTTTGAATCCATAACACACAGCTACCATCTGGCGTGAATAGAGCTTATCTCGACAATACAATAAGAGAAAACACGACACACTAACACCTAAGTCATCAAAGTGACTACTATACCTCTTACTATACGTTAAAACTTAATACTAAATTAAAAAAAAAAAGTCGCTCAGAATTCTTTGAAAAGAACATCGCTCTGTGTTTAGACATTATTCTATAAACGATAAACTGCCAAATAAACCAATAACACAATATTATTTAATCGTAAAACACGTATTTATGCCAAATCATCACATTTAGGCCTTATTTAATAAGGAGAATTCTATGCGTTTAGCACATGATGACGTCATGCCCAAAAGTTTCGAAATCTTTAATTTAGAAACACCTACCGTAGGAAATACAAAAATATTCACATTTGTAATTTAGCATTGACTATATTTTTTAGTAAATAACTTAAAAACTTTATCGTTTTTTATTTTATTGTCGCGCTTATCGCCTCATTTCCAACAGATCTGTACAGGGACCGTTTGTCGGTCCTTTTAACTACGCTTAGATTCAGTTGGTAGTTGGCAAGGATACCATAACATGGGGATAGAGTAAACTTTCTTGTACTCGCCTGGCTCGCCAACCCTAATGGAGTGTTCTGGCAACTTTCTTTGAGACCTAGTTCCTATTCCAGGCTATGTGTGTTTACCATCCTTGACCACACCGTCAATTAACATCAGCTGAGTTTGTGGTCTATGGTTTTTGTGTTTGCCAAACATACAAAAAGATATAGTTTAATTAGTGGTAATTCCGCGTAGGTTTATTTGTACTGTGTCAGCGGAAGGTGAGGATGGTCTACATTGTTTTTATGACCAAATTCGCTATGAACATTATAATACACCAGCGTACCCGGTTCATTACACAGATATTTTTTTATTAAAATATCTGAGGTGTGGTTCCGACGGCGACCGCAGACTGCAGGTCGTACACGGCCGTAAAATTGCTGAATAGTTTGGAAAAAAATACATCCGGGGAAAAATAATTAGGCACCGAAGTAACCTAGATATAGCCAATGAGAACATTTGGTCTCAGTCCCCGCAACCTTCTTCCTACCAACTTTGTCGAAAAAGCGATCTCGTAATGCGTATCTGTGGGTATAAGATACTTGGCTCAAACCACTGATTTATATTCTGTCTCTGCACGGGAATAAAATAACTAATTGAAACAGCCTCGCTCGCCTAGTAAGGGACTTTGCTAACTGACTTTCACGACCACAAGAGACAAAAGTTCGAAACTGATCCCTGTTGTAACGAAACTTATTTCTCATACTTTTTTTTTTCTTACAGATCAATTTGTCTTCCACATAAAAGAGATGAGATGAGGTCGAGGCAAAAATGATTGAAGACAACCCTGGGAACATTACGAGGACGCTGACCAACTTGTTCGCAGAAATGCTGCTTGAAACCGAAGTCGGGAAAGAAAACCAGAGCAATGTAGACTTCTCGCAGTTTCTCTCAGCTTTGAGAGAGCGGTCTTCTAAGAACAGCAGCCATGAACTTGACTTTGGAACGTTAGTCAAGCTGGTAGATGGGTTGAGGACCAGATTGAACCTGACTAAGTCAGACGAGCCTGCCTGTACTTACTGCGAAGGGAACTTTCGTGATTTCATTCTAGCGTACAACGGCATACACGGATACCTCAGCCTTATCGTAAGTATAATACATTTACTTATCTTTATTTGTCAATTATTTAACCGCCAATAAACTGGCTATAATCTGGCTGATAATGTAACCGCCAAACGGTAGTCTTCATAATTATACTACTTTGTTTCGGACTGAAGGGATTTTACTATTTTACTGAGCCTAAAGAGATTAAACATATTTCAGAGTTTCAAGGAGCCCAGTGTATTTCTGCTTTGCAGAGTTTTATACTATTGTTGAAGTTCACAGTTTCAGTTGTGTAGTGGTAGGGCTCTCTTACAAAGCCCGCCTGGGGAAGTACCACACCTTTGCCAGTTATTCAACCTCCAAGCAGTAGTGTGCAAACTTTAATGTGCTTCGGATTGAAGGATAATGCTTCCAGCGTAATTACTGGGCATAAAGAGATTTAACATCTAAGATCTCAAGAAGACGAGCGCAGCTATTGAAGTTCAAAATTGTGAGAGACACTGAATTGGAATAGGCAAGCGTAACGCTTAACATCAGGAAAGCGGATTGCTGGTGCCGTCACAGAGTACCATAAAAAAAACAGTTCTGAGTAGCACTGAGCTGTTTTGGGTAATCGTTACAGTTACCATAAGGCGAGTGACCTGTACGTTTCGTTATACAGTTGAATAATAAATAAAAAAAAACGTAAAAGGACGAACGGACTTGGTCGGTACGGCTGTTAGTTAGAGATTTGACATCTAAGATCTCAAGGAGACGAGCGCAGTGCATTGTCGCGCGGGGCTATGAACTATTCAAGTTCCAAATTGTGAGTGACACTGAATATATATATTAAATTTATATTCCTAGAAAAAAATAATGGAAACCAAAAACCACGATGAAAATCAGCTTATTGCCATTTGTAGCTAAAAAATTGCTTTAGTATTTCTTGATACAATTTAATAGCGCGAAATTGGTTTCAATAAATCCACGATGATTAATTACACGGTAATTAACCAAAAAAAAAACTAAAAAAGTTCGAATTTGGCGCCAGAGTTAAACGCTGCACCTTAATTGATTTTGTTTTTATTTTTGTATTGCTTGACATCGTATTTGTTTCCCCACAGGCAATTTGGATTATTTCGAACTTTCGTCTGCACAAGACTGCCCCATGGCAAAAAGCTGTTTCATTTAGAACTTAGTTTAAAAAAAGTAAAAAAAAAAAAACTCATATTACAAGAAGCAAAGAAAATACCTTTATGAAATTTTATTTGTGTGCTTTGAATATGACATCTTATTTTTAGAGAGGGCCTCCTCCAGTTTCTTCAAATTTCCATGGCTAAGGCCGACGTAGACCATTTCTTTCCTAATAGACTCTCATTTTTTTACCATATCCACTTGGATACTCCAGATAATCTTTTACAATAGTTTGGTTACTCTAGTTCTAAGTACTTTAGGGCCAATTGGACCATCTCCGTTCACGTCCCGTCACAAATTAAGGGACAGGGAAGCAGTAATGAATTGTAAATAAAGGGGTAAAGTGTCACACAATTTAGGAACTTGTTTACCGTTTAATGGTTTTCTGATGGATTAACCGTTTTGCAGGGGAAAGTTTGTTTTGACGTTCAGACCAGTTATTTAATTCGTTTTCGCATAATTGAATATGATAAATCAACGTTTCTATGTATTCTATGTAAATATTTTGTTATTGCTACATTAGATTATAACAAACTTTATCTTTCCTGTATTAAATAATATATAAATTTCAACTGAATCATGTATGTAGGTACATTTTTTTTCTTCTACGGGTCGAATCTGGACAAGATTGGCACAGGACCGGGATGAGTGGCGTACAAGAAGAGAGGCCTATGCTCAGCAGTGGGCGATTACGGGCTGAAAATTATGATGATGATATATTAGATTGTTGATTTTCTGTTTTTCTTTCATTGCAAAATGTTTTAGTAGGTTTGAATGTAGAGTATGTAACTTTTTGGATGAAATTATACTGTATACTTGCTTATTTTTACAAATAAAGAATTGAATTGAATTATGATACTACACGTTGTTAGGTATATAAGAATGTGGGAATGAAGGGCGATCTCAAAACTAAATCATTCGCCCTTATTATTTTAGTAATCTTGACTAACAACACAACAATAACAACAACGCAACTCACCAACGTAATTAACTCAACTTACTTGCAATTTATCACACTTTTTCTTATGAAGATATTTCGAGTAATGGAAAAGTCATTCATAATCACATCATCAAGTCACATCATAATATTACCATTTCAAATATTTCATTAGGTCTACTCGTATTACAGAAATATGTAAGTCATTACATGTCATGTAATAAAAATAAGTAGGTAGTTAGATGTAATTCGTGTAGCTTTCGTAAAATGAGTAGGTAGTCGCAGTAATTTGTCGTAAGGGCTCGTTCAGGCTCGTACGCGGGGCGTTGCGTGGCGCGTGGAGCGTCGCGACGTGCGGGGCTTTTTGCGGGCGCAAGCGTGAAGCGGCAAGCGGGACCCGCGGCGTCGCACGCTCATAGACAAACTCTCGCGTCGTGTGGCGCGTGCTGAATGATGGCGTCTGCCACGGAAGGAAGGACACAAAGGATGCGGTGTTGAACGTAACGGCAGTAGCTTCGACGCTCGCGGCGGTGGCCGCAGCGTCCTCTGCCGCGTGTATACTGTTAGATATCAAACAAAACGCGCATGAACACGCCTGTACATTAACACTCTTACATTAGTATATGTTTGATACGCGGCGTGCAAGGCCCGGCTTATCCCTGAACGAGCCTTAAGACATGATATTTCAAGGGCCACAAACAAAATGAAAGTAGTGTCTTAGAGAACTTCCAATTTCTACGAACACAAGGTTCAGGGGACGTGGAGTTTGTATTTATCAAATCTGTAGCAATATGTTGCCTTAAAGTTTGTTGCTATTAAAATTTTGTTGGTTTAGTTCGTTCTTGATCGGTAAGTAAAGTTATAGCTGTACATAACACGAACACAATTTACGTTAATAATATTATTTAGTAGTAATAGAAATAAAGAAACAGATTAAGAAACGAACAAACGAAAATGTTTTGGTTTCATATTTTCTAAATTTAGTATTTACTTTTAGAAACATATACTAAAAAATAAAAAAGTTAGACCGAAAATTGCAATAAAAAAGCAGCCTTTAAAAGAAAAGAGAAATAAGTCGAGATCGTATCGTGTATTATTATATATTATGTTCTGTGGTATCGTGACACGCATCGAAGTATATCTATTTAGATATTATATCGTCATAGATCAATAGTACTATAGTTCTTAGTGAGCAAAGTTGTTTTGCAGTGTTTTCTAAACTTTTTGTTTGAAACTCTTTTTAAGCATTACCTTGATCGGCTATAACTTGTAAAATACTCATATTATCAAGGATCTTGTATGATGCTTCGTCTAAGCATATTATAGACTCCAGTAAGTCTACGTATGTTTGAAAGTTATTTCAGTTTTTTTTTTTTTTTTTTTTCTTTTTCCTCCTAAGATTATTTCAGTTTACATACTATCCAATTTTTGTTTTGTTGTTTTAATTGTTAGCCACAGAATAAATATCTCTATCTCTTTTTTGTTGAAACTATTTTGAATTGACGGCTAATTTCGATACAAATCTCTTTTGTGAAAATCATTGGCCAGCTATGTCCAGTTATTTTCTTTTTATTATTTTGTTTATCTGTGACTCTTCTTTTGTTTTGTTTGCAACAAGGGACGTCTCGCGAGAAGCTGTTCGTGATATGATTTTTATGATTATAAACGACCTTATTTATAAGGAGAATTCTGTGTTATAAACGAGGTTCCTTCAAGAAATCTCACAAAAATGTACAAGCTGCAGTTGGGGAGTCTGCTCCTGGGGTAGCAACAGTTACTAGTGAATGGTATTGGGAAGTTTGTCTGCCTCAAGCTTTCAGGGAGTTGAATAGCGAGCGATCAAGGAGCGGTGCCCGTGGTATTCTATTTTACCAAGATAACGCGCCCACTCACACAGCTGCTAGAACCATGGGCTATTTGAATACTCCCCGTGTACAAATGTTACCGCACTGGGAAAAATACACGGCTTTCGAACACGGTTACATTTTCTGTAGCCATGTAAATGGCTGTGCCAGCCGGGTTTGGCAGCCGTGTGAAGCGCCGTGTACACGGCTAGAGATTTTACATGGCTATGTTAGCCATTTACACGGCTTCGTTAGCCGGTAGAAACGGTCACGTTTACCGTGTTTCATAATTTTCCAACCGTGTAAAAACCGTAGCCGTGCAAAAATGCACGGCTACACTCTAACACGGTTGTAAAAGCGGTGTATACACAGCGCATCGGGCCGTGTGTTAAGCAAACACGGTCTGCTGAGCCGTTTTAGACACGGCACAACAGGCCCTGTGCTAAGCAAAAGCTGGCTAAGTTAGCCAAGTCCCAATGATACTAGCAGACATGGTTGGCAGAGCCGTTTCAGACACGGCATGACAGGCTGTGTGTCAAACTAAATCAGGCTGCGATAGCCATGTCACACATGGAACCCGCAAACATGGTTGACGTAGCCGTTCTAGACACGGCACTACAGACCGTGTGCTCAACAAATCCTGGCTATGATAGCCGTGTCACAATTCAAACTCGTAAACACGGTTTCCGAAACCGTTTCAGACACGGCACGGAAGACCATGTGCTTAACAAAACCTGGCTATGATAGCAGTGTTCCAATACAAACTCGCAAACATAGTTTTCTGAGCCGTTTCAAACACAGCACGACAGACCGTGTGCTAAACAAAACCTGGCTAAGATAGCCGTGTCACAATTCAAACTCGCGATTATGGTTTCCGGAGCCGTTTCAGATACGGCACGATAGACCGTGTGCTTAACAAAACTTGGTTATGATAGTCGAGTCCCAATTCAGACTAGCTAACATGGTATCCGGAGCCGTTTCAGATACGGCACGAAAGACCGTGTGCTTAACAAAACCTGGCTATGATAGCAGTATTGCAAATGGAACCCGAAAACAATTGACGGAGACGTCCAAGACACGGCACTTTACGCCGTGTGCTAAACAGAACCTGGCTACGTTAGCCAAGTCACAATGAACAATGAACTCGTAAACATGGTTGCCAGAGCCGTTTCAGACATGGCACGACAGACCGTGTGCTTAACAAAACCTGGCTATGATAGCCATGTCACGATTCAAACTCGATAACATGGATTTCCGACTTCAATTCTGCCTGAGGAGTTAAATAAAACACTATGATTATGCTTCACAATAAGGAAAATCTCGTAAATAAATATACAAGTGAGCGTTAAGAACTTCTGAACTGTAAATATATTACGGAGAGAATCAGGACCACTCATATTAAATATTGCACGAAGACATTTTTTTTGTAATATGAATCTCGATCCTAATTCTACTGAATTGCCCCAAAATATGACACCATAACATAGGGAATGGATATATTAATTTATTTTACTGTTTATTTTAGAGATGTTTGTTTTCCAATTCAAATTAGCATCTATTGTTACACCTAAGAAATTACCTTCATCTATTATTTTAACATTAACTGCTCTATTTTTTATATTTAGCTAACACATGCATGTAGACATTGAGAGTAAGCATATGCCTACAAACTGCTATGCAGTTTGACATAATTATAATAAATAGTATGTACACTGGGAAAAATACACGGCTTTCGAACACGGTTACATTTTCTGTAGCCATGTAAATGGCTGTGCCAGCCGGGTTTGGCAGCCGTGTGAAGCGCCGTGTACACGGCTAGAGATTTTACATGGCTATGTTAGCCATTTACACGGCTTCGTTAGCCGGTAGAAACGGTCACGTTTACCGTGTTTCATAATTTTCCAACCGTGTAAAAACCGTAGCCGTGCAAAAATGCACGGCTACACTCTAACACGGTTGTAAAAGCGGTGTATACACAGCGCATCGGGCCGTGTGTTAAGCAAACACGGTCTGCTGAGCCGTTTTAGACACGGCATGACAGGCCGTGTGTCAAACTAAACCAGGCTGCGATAGCCATGTCTCACATGGAACCCGCAAACATGATTGACGTAGCCGTTCTAGACACGGCACTACAGACCGTGTGCTCAACAAATCCTGGCTATGATAGCCGTGTCACAATTCAAACTCGCAAACATGGTTTTCGAAACCGTTTAAGACACGGCACGGAAGACCGTGTGCTTAACAAAACCTGGCTATGATAGCTGTGTTCCAATACAAACTCGCAAACATGGTTTTCTGAGCCGTTTCAAACACAGCACGACAGACCGTATGCTAAACAAAACCTGGCTAAGATAGCCGTGTCACAATTCAAACTCGCGATTATGGTTTTCGGAGCCGTTTCAGACACGGCACGATAGACCGTGTGCTTAACAAAACTTGATTATGATAGCCGTGTCCCAATTCAGACTAGCTAACATGGTTTCTGGAGCCGTTTCAGACACGGCACGAAAGACCGTGTGCTTAACAAAACCTGGCTATGATAGCAGTATTGCAAATAACCCGAAAACAATTGACGGAGACGTCCAAGACACGGCACGTTAGACCGTGTGCTAAACAGAACCTGGCTACGTTAGCCAAGTCACAATGAACAATGAACTCGTAAACATGGTTGCCAGAGCCGTTTCAGACATAGCACGATAGCACTATGATAGCCATGTCACGATTCAAACTCGATAACATGGATTTCCGACTTCAATTCTGCTTGAGGAGTTAAATAAAACACTACGATTATGCTTCACAATAAGGAAAATCACGTAAATAAATATACAAGTGAGCGTTAAGAACTTTTATACTGTAAATATATTACGGAGAGAATCAGGACCACTCATATTAAATATTGCACGTAGACATTTTTTTTGTAATATGAATCTCGATCCTAATTCGACTGAATTGCCCCAAAATATGACACCATAACATAGGAAATGGATATATTAATTTATTTTATTGTTTATTTTAGAGATGTGTGTTTTCCAATTCAAATAAGCATCTATTGTTACACCTAAAAAAATACCTTCATCTATTATTTTAACAATAACTGCTCTATATTTTATATTTAGCTAACACATGCATGTAGACATTCAGAGTAAGCATCTGCCGACAAACTGCTATGCAGTTTGACAAAATTATAATAAATAGTATATACTTATGTTTCGTTATGAATAAATAATAATAAAAAAAAACGAAAAATCCTGGCTATGATAACCGTGTCACAAATGGAGTCCGTAAACATGGTTAACGGAGTCGTTTTAGACACGGCACGACAGACCGTGTGCTTAACAAAACCTGGCTATGATAGCCGTGCCGTGTTTCCGGAGCCGTTTCAGACACGGCACAACAGACCGTGTGGTAAATGAACCCTGGCCATGATAGCCGTGTCACAAATGTAACTCGCAAATATGGTTGCCGGAACCGTTTCCGACACAACACCAGAGATCGTGTACTGAAATCAGGCTACGATAGTCGTGTCACAACTGGACCCCACAATCGTGGTTAATGGTTTCAGACAAGACACGATACACCGTGTGCTAAAAAACCTAACTACGTAAGCCATTTCACAAATGGAATCCGCACAAACATGGTTGACTGACCCATTCTAGACACGACATGATACCGTGTAATGAACGAAACCTGGCTACGTTAGCCGTGTCACAAGTGGTACAAGGTTGATGGAGCCGTTTGAAATACGACACGATAGACCGTGTGCTAACTGAAACCTGACTATGAAAGCCGTGTCACAGATGAAACCCGCATAATCAACATAAAAGTTGTATTGCCACATAAATAGACTTGCCGTTTGCCACTAAAGTAAGGAATTTGAAATTATCTAAGACACAAATTTTTTTTCCTTATTAAATAAAAAACACAATTAACTTTATTGTTAATCTGTCAAGGGTTTTACTAATAAGTATGTGTGAGAGTATGAATAATATTTTTGTGTAATCCATTTTAAAATAAGACTATTATTTTATTATAATGCATCCACACTTTGATATATCTTGTCTATCTCTATAGTAATGGTGTATTTTAATATTATTTATAAATGTTACTAGCTACGCCCCGCGGTTCCACCCTCGATTCTACAGAAAACGAATATTTTTCCGGAATAACAAGTAGCCTATGTGTTAATCCAGAGAATAACCTCTATACCAAATTTCATTCAAATCCGTTCAGCCGTTACAGAGTTGAACGGAAACAAACATACTTACGTACTTATCGCTTACACAAACTATCGCAATTATAATATTAGTGTGATAAACTAGATAAGCACTAAACTTATTTCTTATTTTTACTAAAATGCATAAATATTATTCCTAGGTAAATGACTTCAGATATTTGTGGAACCTGGGGAAATGTCGATAGCCATATCTGGCAGCCGCGCATATATAAAAGTGCGCGCACGCGGGCGGCCAGCCATTCGTTTTCGTTTTGAGTTGAGTTTGGTGTGCTTGTATCTACTTCAAACGCTCTCAACATGTCAGGCGTTTATTACGCTATCAAAGAGGAAAAAGATGCAGCTACTGTTGAAAAATTACATAAATCCTGTTGCATGGAAGAATACATCGCTATATTTAAAGGTTAGTATCAGTTCGAGTAGGTACTTGCGTAAATAGTGTTTTTTTAAATATTAATTGTGTTATTAGTTGATACAAAATGATTCGCGAGAGAAACGAATGTGAGAACATGTGATTATGCCCGAAATTTTTGTTACCTACCTACTTAGTATGAGTAAATTTTGCATGTGAATCAGTGTTTCGGCGGGAACAATATTATTCCAAAAAAATAACTGTCCGTGCAACCGTTTTCTTTTGTAATAATATTGTTCCCACGTGTAAATACGAAAAAGAGCTAGGCGCATCAGGTACCTATGCGTTTTCGCAAATGTAATTGTTGTTTTGCACTCTGCCATTCGAGTTGCAGTAGGAAAGCGGCTAGGATAGCCGTGTCAACGCGGTAGTCGCAGACACTTTATACGGCTTCCTCAACCGCGTCAGACGGCTGTCCTAGCCGCCTCCCTACGATGCTAACAGCGATTGACCACGCCGCCCGTGCTGTGGTCTATTATCTACCTATTCCGTGATGTGGTCTTATTTGACAAGTGCAGTGAGTGGATTGTAGCTCGATGGATAACGAACTAAACTAAGTAAATAATTTTATTTCCAGAAAATGCTATAACAGCAAATGCGTTGCCGCTTTTGTCTGGGTCAAATCGGAACTGATTCCCAAGATCGTCCATCGCATCAAATTTAAAACGTGAACACTGGTGCAGAAACGTAAGTGACTAATCACGCTGATGTTATTTTTATAGATTATACCAAAGACATTTTTATAAGGAGAATTCTGAGGATTACACCTATGTTCTGTGCTAAATATGTGAAAGTACCGCTCCCTCTCTGTTTGCCATTTTGGTACCTATCAGTGAATTGTTTGTTCTAAGCAGCCGGACCAATCTTGATAAAATTTGGTAATGATAAACACACGAGGACGGACATAGTATACCTACTTTTCTTGAGTTCATTAACATCCATGTATCAGACGGAGCATGCTGTAGATTATTTTTAAAATAATTTCATTCTAAATAATTTTTTTTTTCTAGCGAATGCTGACATTATCACTATATCCACGTACCAGGGACTGGAATCATCATCTATTGTAGAAACAGCTTGGAAGGCAACATGGTCGCTTCGCAAGCGGTACTTCCTAACATTTTCACGTAGTCATCATTATGAATTTATAATATGAGAAATTACGAAAACTAAATGTATAATTATTACTTATTATATAATATTATTATGTGATGTAAAAATCTTTGAATAAAATTCTGTTTCTTAAAGTATTTTTTTAATCAACAAATTAACCATCACTAAATCCTAGAAAAATAATATTTAGACAATAGATTTGAGGACAGTATTTTTTTAGTTATTTTCGCTATTTTTAATTTTTCAAATGGTTTATTACAGGTCCTACACAGCTGGCGAACCTGAAACATGCGGGTCAAAAAAAGTGTTGGACTTTGCTGAGGCAGTCATTTACACGGCTACTTTAACTGCGTCACACACGGCGTCATACCCGTGCAGACCTGATTGAAGGAGCCGTATTAAAACGGCTGCCTTGGCCATGTCAACACGGATATGCTAACGCCTTTCTTAAGACCCTGCTCAGCTGGTGAAGCTGTGTGACGCGGTTGAGAAAGCCGCTTTACACGGCTTCTTCAACCGCGTCACACGTCCCGGCAGCTGAGCAGGGTCGTAGGAAAGTGGCTAGGACAGCCGTGTTGACGCGGTTAACGCAGCCGTTTTACAAGGCTTTTTCAACCGTGTCACATGGTTCCGCCAGCTGTGCTGGGTCGTAGGACAGCCGTGTTGACGCGGTTGACGCAGGCGCTTTACACGGCTTCTTCAACCGCGTCACACGGCTCCGTCAGTTGTGCAGGGTTGTAGGAAAGCGGCTAGGACAGCCATGTTGACGCGGCTGACGCAGCCGCTTTACACGGCTTTTTCAACCGCGTCACACGGCTCCGCCTACTGTGTAGGTTTGTAGGTGACGCGGTTGATGGAGCCGCTTTACACGGCTTCTTCAATTGCGTCACACGGCTCCGCCAGCTGTGTAGGGTCGTAGGAAAGCGGCTAGGACAGCCGTGTTGACGCGGTTGATGCAGCCGATTTACACGGCTCCGCCAGCTGTGTAGGGTCGTAGGAAAGCGGTTAGGACAGCCGTGTTGAAGCGGTCGAGGCAGCCGCTTTACACGGCTTCTTCCAACCGCGTCACACGGCTCCGCCAGCTGTGCAAGGTCGTAGGAAAGCGGGTAGGACAGCCGTGTTGACGTGGTTAACGCAGCATATATTACATGGTTACGCCAGCCACGTATATACTTAGCCGTGTCTAAATCATAACCGTGTCAACTAGTTTACACGGCTGCAACTGCAGTACCGTGTCCAGATTTAGCCGTGTCTAATCGGAACCGTGTCGACTAGTTGACACGGCTGCAACTGCAGTACCGTGTGCAGATCTAGCCGTGTATGATTATAACCGTGTCGACCAGTTGACACGGCTGCAACTGCAGTACCGTGTGCGGATCCAACCTTACCATCCTAGCCGTGTGCGGTTTTAACCGTGTGTCCACTGTAGCCGTGTTAGCGCCACACGGTAACCCTTGCCGTGTTTACACGGCTGCAACTGCAGTACCGGGTTTACACGGCCTTGCATAGCCGATAAATCGACCCTTTTTTTCCCCAGTGTACTTATGTTTCGTTATGAATAAATAATAATAAAACAAAACGAAAAATCCTGGCTATGATAACCGTGTCACAAATGGAGTCCGTAAACATGGTTAACGGAGTCGTTTTAGACACGGCACGACAGACCGTGTGCTTAACAAAACCTGGCTATGATAGCCGTGCCGTGTTTCCGGAGCCGTTTCAGACACGGCACAACAGACCGGGTGGTAAATGAACCCTGGCCATGATAGCCGTGTCACAAACGTAACTCGCAAATATGGTTGCCGGAACCGTTTCCGACACAACACCAGAGATCGTGTACTGAAATCAGGCTACGATAGTCGTGTCACAAATCGACCCCACAATCGTGGTTAACGGTTTCAGACAAGACACGATACACCGTGTGCTAAAAAACCTAACTACGTAAGCCATTTCACAAATGGAATCGGCACAAACATTGTTGACTGACCCATTCTAGACACGACATGATACCGTGTACTGAACGAAACCTGGCTACGTCAGCCGTGTCACAAGTGGTACAAGGTTGATGGAGCCGTTTGAAATACGACACGATAGACCGTATGCTAACTGAAACCTGACTATGAAAGCCGTGTCACAGATGAAACCCGCATAATCAACATAAAAGCTGTATTGCCACATAAATGCCGTTTGCCGTTTGCCACTAAAGTAAGGAATTTGAAATTATCTAAGACACAAATTTTTAAGCTTATTAAATAAAAAACTCAATTAACTTTATTGTTAATCTTTCAAAGGTCTTACTAATAAGTATGTGTGAGAGTATGAATAATATTTTTGTGTAATCCATTTTAAAATACGACTATTATTTTATTATAATGCATCCCACACTTTGATATATCTTGTCTATCTCTATAGTAATGGTGTATTTTAATATTATTTATAAATGTTACTAGCTGCGCCCCGCGGTTCTACCCGCTATTCTACAGAAAAAGAATATTTTTCCGGAATAAAAAGTAGCCTTTGTGTTAAGCCAGAGAATAAGCTACCTCTATACGAAATTTCATTCAAATCCGTTCAGCCGTTACAGAGTTGAACGGAAACAAACATACTTACGTACTTATCGCTTACACAAACTATCGCAATTATAATATTAGTGTGATAAACTAGATAAGCACTTAACTTATTTCTTATTTTTACTAAAATGCATAAATATTATTCCTAGGTAAATGACTTCAGATATTTGTGGAACCTGGGGAAATGTCGATAGCCATATCTGGCAGCCGCGCATATATAAAAGTGCGCGCACGCGGGCGGCCAGCCATTCGTTTTCGTTTTGAGTTGAGTTTGGTGTGCTTGTATCTACTTCAAACGCTCTCAACATGTCAGGCGTTTATTACGCTATCAAATAGAAAAAGATGCAGCTACTGTTGAAAAATTACTTAAATCCTGTTGCATGGAAGAATACATCGCTATATTTAAAGGTTAGTATCAGTTCGAGTAGGTACTTACGTAAATAGTGTTTTTTTATATTAATTGTGTTATTAGTTGATACAAAACGATTCACGAGAGAAACGAATGTGAGAACATGTGATTATGCCCGAAATTTCTGGTACCTACCTACTTAGTATGAGTAAATTTTGCATGTGAATCAGTGTTTCAGCGGGAACAATATTATTCCAAAAAAAAAACTGTCCGTGCAACCGTTTTCTTTTGTAATAATATTGTTCCCACGTGTAAATACGAAAAAGAGCTAGGCGCATCAGGTGCCTATGCGTTTTCGCAAATGTAATTGTTGTTTTGCACTCTGCCATTCGAGTTACTGTGCAGGGCAGTAGGAAAGCGGCTAGGATAGCCGTGTCGACGCGGTAGTCGCAGGCACTTTATACGGCTTCCTCAACCGCGTCAGACGGCTGTCCTAGCCGCCTCCCTACGATGCTAACAGCGATTAACCCCGCCGCCCGTGCTGTGGTCTATTATCTACCTATTCCGTGATGTGATCGTATTTGTCTAGTGCAGTGAGTGGATTGTAGCTCGATGGATAATGAACTAAACTAAGTAAATAATTTTATTTCCAGAAAATGCTATAACAGCAAATGCGTTGCCGCTTTTGTCTGGGTCAAATCGGAACTGATTCCCAAGATCGTCCATCGCATCAAATTTAAAACGTATTGGGAACACTGGTGCAGAAACGTAAGTGACTAATCACGCTGATGTTATTTTTATAGAGTATACCAAAGACATTTTTATAAGGAGAATTCTGAGGATTACACCTATGTTCTGTGCTAAATATGTGAAAGTACCGCTCCCTCTCTGTCTGCCAGTTTGTTACCTATCAGTGAATTGTTTGTTCTAAGCAGCCGGACCAATCTTGATAAAATTTGGTAATGATAAACACACGAGGACGGACATAGTATACCTACTTGAGTTCATTAACATCCATGTATCAGCCGCAGCATGCTGTGTGATATACAGTATCCAGTAGATTATTTTTTAAATAATTTCATTCTAAATAATATTTTTTTTCTAGCGAATGCTGACATTATCACGAGGGACTGGAATCATCATCTATTTTAGAAACAGCTTGGAAGGCAACATGGTCGTTTCGAAAGCAGTACTTCCTAACATTTTCACGTAGTCATCATTATGAATTTATAATATGAGAAATTACGAAAACTAAATGTATATTTATTACTTATTATAATATCTAATATTATTATGTGATGTAAAAATCTTTGAATAAAATTCTGTTTCTTAAAGTATTTTTTTAATCAACAAATTAACCATCACCAAATCCTACAAACATAATATTTAGACAGTAGATTTGAGGGCAGTGTTTTTTTAGTTATTTTCGTTATTTTTAATCGTTCAAATGTTTTATTACAGGTCCTACATAGCTGGCGAACCTGAAACATTCGGGTCAAAAAAAGTGTTGGACTTTGCTGAGGCAGTCGTTTTACACGGCTACTTTAACTGCGTCACACACGGCGGCATACCCGTGCAGACCTGCTTGAAGGAGCCGTATTAAAACGGCTGCCTTGGCCATGTCAACACGGATATGCTAACGCCCTTCTTAAGACCCTGCTCAGCTGGCGAAGCTGTGTGACGCGGTTGAGAAAGCCGCTTTACACGGCTTCTTCAACCGCGTCACACGGCTCCGCCAGCTGAGCAGGGTCGTAGGAAAGTGGCTAGGACAGCCGTGTTGACGCGGTTAACGCAGCCGCTTTACAAGGCTTTTTCAACCGTGTCACATGGTTCCGCCAGCTGTGCAGGGTCGTAGGACAGCCGTGTTGACGCGGTTGACGCAGGCGCTTTACACGGCTTTTTCAACCGCGTCACACGGCTCCGTCAGTTGTGTAGTGTCGTAGGACAGCCATGTTGATGCGGCTGACGCAGCCGCTTTACACGGCTTTTTCAACCGCGTCACACGGCTCCGCCTGCTGTGTAGGTTTGTAGGTGACGCGGTTGATGGAGCCGCTTTACACGGCTTCTTCAACCGCGTCACACGGCTCCGCCAGCTGTGTAGGGTCGTAGGAAAGCGGCTAGGACAGCCGTGTTGACGCGGTTGATGCAGGCGATTTACACGGCTCCGCCAGCTGTGCAGGGTCGTAGGAAAGTGGCTAGGACAGCCGTGTTGAAGCGGTCGAGGCAGCCGCTTTACACGGCTTCTTCCAACCGCGTCACACGGCTCCGCCAGCTGTGCAAGGTCGTAGGAAAGCGGCTAGGACAGCCGTGTTGACGTGGTTAACGCAGCATATATTACATGGTTACGCCAGCCACGTATATACTTAGCCGTGTCTAAATCATAACCGTGTCAACTAGTTGACACGGCTGCAACTGCAGTACCGTGTCCAGATTTAGCCGTGTCTAATCGGAACCGTGTCGACTAGTTGACACGGCTGCAACTGCAGTACCGTGTGCAGATCTAGCCGTGTATGATTATAACCGTGTCGACCAGTTGACACGGCTGCAACTGCAGTACCGTGTGCGGATCCAACCTTACCATCCTAGCCGTGTGCGGTTTTAACTGTGTGTCCACTGTAGCCGTGTTAGCGCCACACGGTAACCCTTGCCGTGTTTACACGGTGTAATGGGATTTTTCCCTACCTTAGGGTTATAGGTAGGAAATAAGAATAAACAAATTTTGATGTTCCGGATACCTTTTATTTGTATCGTTTTCTTTTTTGTTTGTTTTTGAGAGATCAACAAATGGTAAGGTAGCTAATTAGAGAAAATTATATTATATAAAGTTTAACAACTTAGTAAATTAAAATTGAAGGTAATAAAACAGGGTGGTGTCGTTTGGTCGAGTTCTTTCTAATGTAGTAAGGGGAAATTAATTTTGAATGTAAAAACTGGACTCGAGGCGAGGGACGAGGCTCGAGACAGGAAACCAAAGAGTCAAGTGGGTACCTGGTCACGCAGCATACCCAGGGGGTGGCTCCTGCTTCGGGACGTCCTCACCCAAAGGTCGAGATGTCCTCGCTCTTCAGCGGAGTATATTAGAGTAGAAGGTAGTTGTATAAACGTAAAGTAGTAGGCCGGGGTACCGGAGCGAGTAGTAAACCGGGGTACCGGAGCGAGTTGAATGCCGGGGTACCGGAACGAGTAGAATGCCGGGGTACCGGAACGAGTAGAATGCCGGGGTACCGGAACGAGTAGAATGCCGGGGTATCCGGAACGAGTAGAATGCCGGGGTATCCGGAACGACCCTGGAATAAATCCATTGCATCGATATAACTCTAGTAAAGAAACATTATATAAAGGAAAAAGGTAGTTGTATGGGAAAACTTATTTCTCCAAATTTATAAGTATTTGGAAAGTAAATCAAGGGAAATTATATGTCCTCACGACCGGTATGGTGGGGAGATTCTTTTGAGTATTATGTTTTAGTTCAAAGACTGAAACTAAACAAGATTTCTGACAATTTATGTGGAAACTTATTTCTTGAATTTTCCAAGTATTTGGCAAGAAATTTGAGATGAATTGGGTATCATCACGACCGGTATGGTGGTGAGGTACTTTTTAATAGGATGTAGCAGTTCAAAAACTTAAATTGGGGGATATTTCATACAAGTTATGGTTGAAACTAAAATAGACCAAAATTCCATCAAATTGAAATAAATTCCGGGAGATCTCGTACGATACAGACGGAGTGGGTTTGGATTAACCTTTTAGATGCATAAATATCACTCCACATACAATTTATGGGTAAAGTTAAGAAAATGCGTCGTGGACAAAAATATCAATGGATGGGGCGGACATACCTTTCGGGTTTTATTTAAGTAGGATTAAAGCGCGGGCGCATCCCCGCAGTCATCAAGTGCAGCTTTGATGAGCGGCGATCTGGCGGTCTCCAATGCCGAGGATCGATCTCCTGCTTGGTCCCGTGCCACGTAAAAACAAATCAACGCCCCATATTCGCAGCCGAAAACATTATGAAAAGGAATCTAAAACTTGAGCTGGGACAACATCGGATCGACTTATCTCAAAGCATCGTAAACTTAATCGGACGGAATCGACAAAATTGTGATTTCATTAGTTTTACCGAAAATCTATTTAGTATGTATGTATTATATGAAATAAAGACAGAATGGGAAAAATTATGATATTTAGTTTATAATTTTAGCAATAAACTATTAATTTATTACTCAGAAAGTTGTAATGAAAAGGAAATTAGTCGAATAAGGATCGATCAATACTACGATCGATTCGTAATTGATAATTGGTAGCACGCCCTTGGCCGGTATAATGACAATGAAGTTTTGACAGTAAGAAGCAAGGGACATTTAGCTTTTTTCTTCTTATTTGAAGGCGGGAATTTGAAAAGTTAACTATTATGAAAAAGGGTAAAATATGATGCTACAATGACCCCCTTTGCCACCGGAATTTTACTCGGGAAACGAGGAAAATTCAAGCTGGCCCTCCAGCTTTATTGGAGCAAAGCAATGGGTACGTAGTTATATACATGTAATGAGGTATGAAGTTAGCAAGGTAATGAGAAATGTAGTACGTAGTATTATTATTTGAAATCCTTTATGTGCCACTTGCCAAGGTATTTACCATTTTCGTGCTCAAGCACATACACTAACGGGGACAATTTTTTAATAATTTTGCACCGTTCGTATTTTGGAGCTAATTTGGCGGAAAAATATTTTTCTGCGGCACTTTGTTTGTAGGTTCTTTTCCAAATGTAGTCGCCTACATTAAAAGAAATATTCCGACGTTTATTATTATAATATTTTATATTACGGTCATGAGCTTTACGTAGCATAACCGTAACACGTTTGAAAATGTTGGACAAATGACTTAAATTGTCAGCGTAATCATCACGAGGTTTAACGATGAGCTCGTCAACTTCCTCGGGAGAAGGGTAAATATTGCCATCAGTCACGGCTTCTCTGCCGTGAACTAGCATGAAAGGGGAGTAAGAGGTAGATTCATTTACTGCGGTATTAAGAGCAAATTGGATTTTAGAGATATTAACATCCCATAGGCGATGATCCTCCTCCACATACGAGGACAGCGCGGTAATCACAGTACGGTTATACCTTTCGACAGTATTAATCTGAGGACAGTAAACGGGTCCTAGATGTATTTGGGGTATGTTATATTTATTATACAGGGCTTGAACTTCCTGACCAACAAATTGAGAGCCATTATCGGATATAATGGTTTGGGGAATTCCATGTACCATAAAAACATGATCTTCGAGTCTCTGAGCAATTACCTTGCCCGTAGCTCGACGTAGGGGAAATATTTGACAATATTTAGTAAAACAACAAACGACGACTAGGAGGAAAGTATTTTGTAGGCGGGACCGAGGTAGCGGTCCGACTAGGTCAATACTTAAGCACTGGTACGGGCGAGAGCATACTTTTGGCTCACCCATGAAACCAGGAGTCTTCAAAGTGCTGTGTTTATGTGCACTGCACGTAGGACAGGATTTAATAAATGCCTCGGTATCTTTATACATACCGGGCCAATAATAACGTAGTTTTAAACGTTTATAGCTTTTCGCAACTCCAAGATGAGCTGCGGTAGGATCACAGTGGTTGACTTTAAGGATATGTTCCCTACATTCAATGGGAAGAACTTCTTTCCATTGGAAATCACCGCTGAGTTTATTAGAAGATTTAGTATAACGATACAGTTTACCATCAATAAACTGGAAATTGGGACAAGCTCGAGGCTTCTCGATACATCGTTTAACGATGTTTAGGTACCACCCATCGGTAGTTTGAGAGGTATCAATAGTAGTAACAGGTACGGAGCGGGATAACGCATCCGGTATAATATGTTGAGCACCACTTCGGTGTTCAACAGCGAAATTATATGGGGATAATCTACAACCCCACCTGGCTAAACGACCAGTTGGATTTTTAAGATTCAAAAACCATTTTAAGCTAGCGTGATCAGTGATCACTCGAAAGGGTTTACTGCCTTCCAGATAAGGACGGAAATGTTCAACACCGTGAACAACGGCTAAAGCTTCCCGCTCGGTAGCGGAGTAATTACGTTCCGTAGGGGATAAGGAACGACTGTAATAGGCAATAGGATGTTCTTCACCGTCAATCAGCTGTGTTAGCGTAGAACCGACACCAAAGTCTGAAGCATCACAATGAACGGAGAATTCTTGAGTAAAATCAGGAGTAGCTAACACAGGAGCACTGGTTAGAGCAAGTTTTAAATCAGTAAAGGCGGACTCAGCCTCCGGAGTCCATAAAAATGGAGGAGCACCTTTTCGCGTAGACGTAAGGGCATTAAGAGCACCAGCTCTATGACTAAAATTTCGTATAAAGCGACGGTAATAAGAAGCAGTACCGAGGAAACGTTTCACATCTTTTCGGGAAATAGGAGTAGGAAAATCAATAAGAGCTTTAACTTTATCGGGGTCTGTTCGTAGACCATACTCGTCAACAACATGACCGAGGTACTTGAGCTGTTTACGGAAAAATTGGCATTTTCCCATGTTAATTGTAAGATTAGCATTAAGTAATTTTTCTTTGACTTTGAGGAGCAATTCTATATGATCTTGGAAGTTAGAATTAACGATAATTATGTCATCTAAATATATAAATAGATTATCACCGAACTCAGGACCGAACAAGCGATCCATTAATCGTTGTTGAGTGGCCGGAGCCGACGTCAAACCGAAACACATAACTTTAAAATGATATAAACCACGGGACGGAACTGTGAACGCAGTTTTTTCCCGAGATTCCAGGGAGTCAAGCGGCACTTGAAAATATGCAGATTTAAGATCGATTGAGGAGAGATATTTCGCATCCCGAAGCTTATCTAAAATTTGGTTAATGTAGGGTAATGGATAAGCATCATGTTTTGAAATTTCATTAAGTTTTCGACTATCCAAGCAAAAACGGAGAGTACCATCCGATTTGGGAGCCAAAGTAACGGGATTATTCCAAGCACTATTGCTGGGTTCTACAACATCGTCTTTTAACATCAGGTCTAAATGTTTATTCATTTCGGCTAGCTTCTCAGGAGACATAGGGTAATACCGCTGTTTAATAGGAAAATGATCCCCAGTATCAATCTTGTGAGATACTAAATGAGTTCGACCTAGTCCTTTCTTTTCCGCCGAAATATCTTCAAATTGTTGTGTAATATCCCTAGCCTGGTTCCGTTCAGAATCAGTAAGAGACTCAAAGTCATGTAAAAATTGATCGGAGGAAGCTATAGTTTTTACATGCTCTGTCGAAGAAAAATATTGACCCTCGGGTAACAAGGATAAAACGTCAGGAGCAATATTAAATTCTTTCCAGAAATTTATGCCGAATAATAATTCAGTAGTAACATCAGGTATGATATGGAATTTTACAATACCGGTTCTTCCAAATACGGTGACGGGTAAAAATACATAACCCGTAACAGGTGAGGAAGAGCCATTTGCAGTTTTAATGTAGTGTAAGTCCGAGGACGGATGCACAGTAACCAAATCGTTGAAATGAGCAAGGGCATCGCCTCCAACAATAGAGATTTCCGAACCAGAATCCAATAAACCTCTAAATTCCAGGTCGTAAACAGATATAGTGAGATATGGACATTTATCTCCAGTAGTATTTATTTCGTGAACCAACGAAGTATCAGTTTGAGTGGAAATGAAATCTTTTACAAACTTCAACCAGTCTTGCCATTCTTCTAAGCTAGTATGACCTTTAGGGGCAGTAGTATGGTATGTAGTAGTATTATACTTTTTAGTAGTAGTAGGGGTAGTATGTGTAGAATTAGTATAAACTTTAGTAGTAGTAGTAGTATAATTGTTAGATTTGCCCAATCGTTGATTCACTGAATTTAGTTTTTTGAAGCTGTTTTCACAGTTGTGCTGGAAGAGCACTTAGGACAAGTTTTAAACGTATAATCTTTTTCTCCACAGCGATAACACACTAACGTAAATGGAGCTGTACAATTAGTTAAATGGTGGCCGTTGACACGACAACGAACACAGAATTCCTCTTTCCCAGCAGTTTGTACAATCTGCACTTTAGTAAGACGCTGCCCCTTATATGACAAATCGGGTGCTAGACATGAAGGAGTAGTTTTCGGAGGCTCTGTAAACAAATCAGAACGCTGTTTGGCATTTTCCAATAGTCGACACTTCTTTTTTAAATCGGACCAAGTCTCTGCAGGATTAAGTGCTAACTGGGTAGTGTAAAACGGCCTAAGATTGAACAAGACAATGTTTAATTTTTCATCATCCGAAATGGTTTTAGATAAACGAGTAAAGTAGTTCTGCATAACACTGAGGTAATTTATAATACTTTCGTCAAAACCTTGGGACCTCTCACGAATTTCCTTCATCAAGCGATGATCATAATCAAAGGGTAAGTATTCTTCGATCAGCAAATTTTTCAATCCAGACCAATCATGAACTTCTTCGCGGACTCCTCGGTACCAACATAAGGCTTCATCCGAAAATAATTCAGCAGCAGAATTAAATAGTTTAGTATCAGAAATCCTACGTGACAAACATAATTCCTCCAATCGCTGAATAAATGCTTTGACACAAGTCTTTCCGTTGAACTTAAGATTAAGGGTATGGACCGCAGAATTTTTGTCAACGACACAAATTGTTTCCTTTGTATCTTGTCGAACAAGGGTAGAATTAGAAACAGGATCAAGGGTTTGAGATTCTTTCAAACTTAATCGGAATGTATGTAGTAAGTTATCCAGTTTAAGTAAGGTACGGTTTAAACGTTCCTGTAAAATAGTAACAATAGCCTGTAATTGAGCATCACCTTCCGGTACAATTCTACCTATGCGATGGTATAAATGGTGCGCTAATGCTTGTACGCGGTTTAATATTTTTAAAGAACAAGCTTTTTGAGTTGTTCCCAAAACCAAATCATCCAAACTTTCCAACTTAGCTTGGACATCGGTCAGTTCAGTTGAAATATTCAAGTCACAAGTGACAATCTCATCCGAAGGAATGTCTTTATTTAAAGCACGTACCTGCGCTCTTAAAGAAGTAACAGTATCGGTAGGTTTAGCTCCACGAATAGACACTTCGTACTCCAGCTCATCTTTATGTAGTAAATTAAAGGCAATTGGCCTTTCCTCCATTGTAATGGAAAAAGGGAAAAATATTTTTAAGTAGCAAAACAGTAATAATAGTAGTAATGTAGTTTATGGTAAGTAAACCACGGTAATAAGTAAGAGATAGTTGAACTCGACCATACGTTACAGTATTTGTAGCTTATGCTTAAGAATAACTTAAGATAAATGTAAACATTAAGAAAGAAAATTAAATGAACTCGACCAAATTTTTTCTGAGCAAATTGACCAGAAAATTGACTAATTTAGTAAGGAATTTAGTCACGAACACCACCAAGTCCTCTGTTCGGGCGCCATATTGTAATGGGATTTTTCCCTACCTTAGGGTTATAGGTAGGAAATAAGAATAAACAAATTTTGATGTTCCGGATACCTTTTATTTGTATCGTTTTCTTTTTTGTTTGTTTTTGAGAGATCAACAAATGGTAAGGTAGCTAATTAGAGAAAATTATATTATATAAAGTTTAACAACTTAGTAAATTAAAATTGAAGGTAATAAAACAGGGTGGTGTCGTTTGGTCGAGTTCTTTCTAATGTAGTAAGGGGAAATTAATTTTGAATGTAAAAACTGGACTCGAGGCGAGGGACGAGGCTCGAGACAGGAAACCAAAGAGTCAAGTGGGTACCTGGTCACGCAGCATACCCAGGGGGTGGCTCCTGCTTCGGGACGTCCTCACCCAAAGGTCGAGATGTCCTCGCTCTTCAGCGGAGTATATTAGAGTAGAAGGTAGTTGTATAAACGTAAAGTAGTAGGCCGGGGTACCGGAGCGAGTAGTAAACCGGGGTACCGGAGCGAGTTGAATGCCGGGGTACCGGAACGAGTAGAATGCCGGGGTACCGGAACGAGTAGAATGCCGGGGTACCGGAACGAGTAGAATGCCGGGGTATCCGGAACGAGTAGAATGCCGGGGTATCCGGAACGACCCTGGAATAAATCCATTGCATCGATATAACTCTAGTAAAGAAACATTATATAAAGGAAAAAGGTAGTTGTATGGGAAAACTTATTTCTCCAAATTTATAAGTATTTGGAAAGTAAATCAAGGGAAATTATATGTCCTCACGACCGGTATGGTGGGGAGATTCTTTTGAGTATTATGTTTTAGTTCAAAGACTGAAACTAAACAAGATTTCTGACAATTTATGTGGAAACTTATTTCTTGAATTTTCCAAGTATTTGGCAAGAAATTTGAGATGAATTGGGTATCATCACGACCGGTATGGTGGTGAGGTACTTTTTAATAGGATGTAGCAGTTCAAAAACTTAAATTGGGGGATATTTCATACAAGTTATGGTTGAAACTAAAATAGACCAAAATTCCATCAAATTGAAATAAATTCCGGGAGATCTCGTACGATACAGACGGAGTGGGTTTGGATTAACCTTTTAGATGCATAAATATCACTCCACATACAATTTATGGGTAAAGTTAAGAAAATGCGTCGTGGACAAAAATATCAATGGATGGGGCGGACATACCTTTCGGGTTTTATTTAAGTAGGATTAAAGCGCGGGCGCATCCCCGCAGTCATCAAGTGCAGCTTTGATGAGCGGCGATCTGGCGGTCTCCAATGCCGAGGATCGATCTCCTGCTTGGTCCCGTGCCACGTAAAAACAAATCAACGCCCCATATTCGCAGCCGAAAACATTATGAAAAGGAATCTAAAACTTGAGCTGGGACAACATCGGATCGACTTATCTCAAAGCATCGTAAACTTAATCGGACGGAATCGACAAAATTGTGATTTCATTAGTTTTACCGAAAATCTATTTAGTATGTATGTATTATATGAAATAAAGACAGAATGGGAAAAATTATGATATTTAGTTTATAATTTTAGCAATAAACTATTAATTTATTACTCAGAAAGTTGTAATGAAAAGGAAATTAGTCGAATAAGGATCGATCAATACTACGATCGATTCGTAATTGATAATTGGTAGCACGCCCTTGGCCGGTATAATGACAATGAAGTTTTGACAGTAAGAAGCAAGGGACATTTAGCTTTTTTCTTCTTATTTGAAGGCGGGAATTTGAAAAGTTAACTATTATGAAAAAGGGTAAAATATGATGCTACTGCAGTACCGGGTTTACACGGCCTTGCATAGCCGATAAATCGACCCTTTTTTTTCCCAGTGCGTACAGCCCAGATTTAGCTCCATGTGATATATATTTTTATTTATTACCCATGGTAAAAAAAAAGTTAAATTGTATACTGCAGAAGAGGCCGTCAAAGAATTTCGGCGGTTATTTGTCGACCTCCCGCATGATAAATTTTTTTAATGTTTCGAGAGCTGGTTCACCTTAATTGCTTAATTGCTTAATTGCATTGGGGTTGGTGGGGAATATGCTAAAAAGCCATAAATAAAAATAAAAACGTATTCCAATTATTTCTCATTTCATTTCGCTTCATTTCTCCGCGTATTACCACGAAAAAAAATATATTTGAAAATGGCTGCTCTGGAGAAAAAACATTTGAAAGTGGCACCTGATTTTGAAAAACGATTTTAAAATATTTTTAAAGCTGATAGCGTGGTACAAAATTTCAGAATTATAGTCCTTGAATAGTCCTTTGTATAAATGAGCCATAACACACAGTTGGATAGACAGAGAGATATAGTGAAATTATAAAGGTTCCTAGTTTATTAGGGAGACCTATAAAGAGGATTGTGTGAAATGAAACGGCAAATCAATCATCAAATTAGTGTTATTTGAAACGTTATAATTACACAGAAAATATGAACATACAAAGCATTTCTACAAATAGGAAAAAACGCAAAAAAGTAACCTTTTCAATATCCATCATACGAAAAATTCTCGTACACTAATAAATATATTTGGACGTCTAAAGAAGTGTCACTTCAAAGGTTGAGACCCTACTAGCCTAGCCTTCTTTGAAATTTTCTGATTCTACCTACTTCTTCAAAAGATGTTACAAAAAAATATATCAACCATTTTTATGTCGAGGATTCTACACGTACAATATCGTATAAAATTTGATTGAATGGTATTTATGACACATCATTATTTATTTACTTACCAAGATCCTAATTCTATCGTACATTTTGAAATGTAGTTACTTTTTTTTCCCCTCTTGATTCCATAAAGTAATAGTTTATTTAGCCATTGTCAAGTTTTGTAATATTTCAAGTGAAGTAAAATATTTCACAGTTAAAACAAGTCTCACTTCTAGAGAAAGTCAAGCAAAGTAAGTCACGGTCAATACCAAGGAATGAAGGAATACCAATGAATAATCAACTAGAGTTATTTATGGGCTTTTGAAAACAACTTAATATGTGAAGTTTCACGATATTATACTATTCATTCAGATACTACTCTTGCGTGTCCTAATCATAATGGGTAAAAATAACCAAAGTTTTGGATAATAATACAATGACATGATTTGTTCACTTTCCCGCCAAAAACTCCATGAAATTGTCCGTACATTGACACGAGATTTCCGTAGCGAAAAAGGACGGATATTGGTAATAAATTCTAATATAGTGTATCCCATGTCCAGTTACCAAAAGGCTTGCAAAGACCGAGCTTATTTCTGGAAAAATATTACTAGACGAAAATAGGTATAGATAGATGGATAGGGGATTTTACTGACAGGTATCTGGGAAATCCATCACGTTAAAGTTTCGCATATTATAGTGTAAGAAATACCGTCTCGTAACTCGCTTTCTTATTTGTTTATATAATTGTTTATCTGTTCGGTGCCAATTTTACAATAGATTTTTAAATAATTTATCGATAAGCTGCTAGAGACTAAAGCATTTAAGCTTAGATCAGAATTGTATGCAATGTAATGCATTTTATAACAATTTATGTAATAAGCTGGGCTCCCAGCTGTTTAGCAAGATTTAGTAGATCTGGATTATCTTTTGACATCCGTTATATAGTTTATGGGTACTGCAACGGTATTTATGTAGTAATTACATGAAAACAGTTAGATTACTAATTCCACCTAAATGTTGGCTAATAGTCTAGTAAGTTCGATGACATTTTATGTTACTATGTTTTTTTAATAATAATAAATAATAACTTCATACGTATTCAATTCTATATAATAAATAATTTCACACATACTACACAATAATAGCTTCCTATACGCATGAATCTCTCATTGACCGGTGTGCTTATGTACTGTAGGTGCATAGTAGCTCAATGTATTTTTTAGTTTTCGCTTTTATTAAAGACAAACTATAACAAACTCTCTTTGAAGCGTACGAAGTGTTGTCAGGCTATGACATATAATGCTACAAAGTAGGAGCTTTACTAGATCTCGTTGTTCGAAGCCCAACAAACATAGAGACACGTGTAAACCACTCACAGTGTATATTCACTACGCTTTCAGGGCTACAAAGGTTTTGCCGCTGGCTAGGTAGCCGTCACGCCCCACACGTATTATTATCACTCATATCACTTCAATATGTTGCGTATTTAGGAAATGCTTAATTAGTAACGATAATCTTTGTACCGTAAATCGTAGATACCTTGCTTAGGAGAATCGACGACTTGGTCGGTATGACGTGCGTTGGAAGGATCTAGAAGCTTACCGCAAACACTCTTTCAAATCGTTTTTTTTTGTGATAAAAATGTCTGTGAAATGACGAGCAATAATTTGGCGCTTTTTGTGTTTGAGGAAAAGTTAAAGTAGAGATGAACGTTCAATTAGTGATAATTCCGAGGATAAATGACAATATACCTATATCGTTTTTCTGAAAATGGTTACATGTCGCGTTTTAATAGTACGGAAGTACTGCTCATAAAATTGCTTATATAATTTCTTTTGATTGCAAAAATATTTCGAGCAAATAATAGTAACAAAAATTGTTATTTCAGGTCTGTATATTCGGCAGTCTGGCCAATGCGTTGAACGTAGCAGTTCTGACGCGGCGCGACCTGGCCGCTGCTCCTATCAACCGCCTGCTGAAGTGGCTCGCCGTCGCCGACATTTTCGTCATGATGGAGTACGTGCCCTTCGCTATCTACAAATACCTCGTGAGTATATTCACCTTTCAATCAACACTACTTAATTACTAAAATTTCATGTATCTAGGCATGAATCTGCTTAGTAAAAATTATAACTCTGAGAAGATGGTCACTGCCGGTCCGGAAACGTATGGTAGGGAGCTATGTGTGCTATGCTACGGTTACAGTGTGATTACCTTAATTTATTACTGAAAGATTTTCTTTTAGGATAAGAGTAGCTTTCATCACAAGAAAGGAAGAATTATTTTTTACTTTGAAAACTGACGTGGTTTTGGTAACTATAGTCGGAATAACCGACTCAATTTAAGATCTCTCTTCTCGTCTGATCGAAGCAACATGTGACCAAAATGCTGGCCTGTATTTCGCCCAAAGGTTGAGCATTGCAATACAACGTGGTAATGGGGCCAGCATTTTGGAAACAATTCCCACTGGTAGCGGTCTTTTAGATTAGTTGATTTTATTTAAATTGTTTCTTTCATTTTGTGAATTATGTTATTTAATTAGTTACTTATTATTGATTTATTTAGATGTATGGTACAACGTCAGTATTCCCGTATTATTAAAATAAAATTATTTTTTAATCCGATTATTAAATATATATTTTTAAATCCGGTAGGACCAAAACATCGCAAACTAGCTGGTTAGCATAGTCTATTCGAATTTTGCTGACGGAATTTAGGGAGTATTTTCTTGTGCCATATTGAGCGAATCGGTCCATGAATCAAAAGCTCCTATAAATAAAACGTCGCGCCATTCCCGTCGCCATATAGGAAAATAGCTTCTTCAGCGTTTTTTACACCGAAGATTTCCACATTTCAATAAGTATTCACGGGATATTTACCGCGATTTTCATTATTTTGGAGTTTTGGAGTTTCTGATATATCGGCACAGTTGCTTACGCCGTTGTATTTGTTTAAATAATTTACTTTTGTACTAGCTAAATCGTTTAAACTTGTTCTAAAACGTACCTGAAATGAGCGACAGAAAACGTCCATTCTCGACATGACGCATCGAAACCAAGTATGCCCAAACACAAAACTTAAAAAAAATATGTTATACGTATTAAACACAAAACTTTCAAAAAAAAAGTTATACCTACGTACCAAAAACACAAAACTTTCAAAAAAAATGTTGTCAAAAAACAAAACTTTCAAAAAAAAAATTATACGTATCCGATAGAAAATGTATTTAAAGTTAAACAGTATATCGGTCGTAAAAGAAAACTAAATTTCTCATACATTATGTAGATCTGCTGAATCTCGCAAACTGATTTACACAATGCGTTTATGAATGAATGAATGAATGATTATTCTTTATTGTCATACAGTTGCGTTCTTAACAATTACATAATATAAAAAAGTTAAGAATGCTTCCATTATGGACTCGTCAACTTGCTACAATTTTTGAGAATATTATTATTATTATATTATTATATCACTGTATAATTGTATTAGGTATTTGTTGTCTCCCTCAAAAAACGACAATCTTAGGAGGATTTATAAATTTTTATTTTTGAGAAAAGTTAAATTCAGTTACTGATATATCACGTCAGCTGTGTATGGTTAGTGGTTGGGCTCTCTTGCACAGTCTGCCTGGGGAATAACCATATCTTTGCCAGTTATTATAACCACCAATCAGTAACGTGCAAACATTACTGTATTCCGGATTGAAGGGCAATATTTCCAGCGTAATTACTGGGTATAAAAAGATTTAATAGTAATAAAATAAAATTTAATAAAACTTCTAATATTTTAGGGTTACGAGCGCAGTGCCTTGCCGCTTATGGTTTTGAACTGTTATGGACAAGCATGACGTTTAACATCAGAGTGCCTGGTGCGAGTTTTTTCAATTGCGTTTACCTATTCGATTGCGTTAATGTTTACTACAATTTGTTTGAAGTAAGCGTAGTACCATCTACAACTTGAAAAGTAAATTTTGTTTCATTAAAGCAAAGGTTTTCATCCTAATTAATATTATAAAGGCGAATGTAACTCTGTATCTCTGTCTGGGTGTTTGTCGCGTATCACGGCTAAACGGCTGAATGGATCGAGCTGAATTTTTGCATAGATAAAGCTTATAGGCTACTTTTTTTGTAGGTCCACACGAATGAAGTCGCTTGTAACAGCTAATATCATATAATTTCATGCTCATATTTTATAATTAATTTTGTGCTAACGGTATGTCCTTGACTAAAATGAGCAGGCGCTAGGCGGCACATACAAATATGCTAATTGTAGTGGTTATATATTTCAGCCGTTCGAAATTGATACAGTGGCAAGGAAGCGAACAGGCGAATATGTAATAAAATGCTGTGAATAACTTTTTTTCTTTACTGGCTCAGTAGAGTGTCTAACCCCCGAATACTGAAACGTTTGTTAACTTCGACAACCGATTAATTCTAATACTGCCTTTGTCTGGCACTAAACAAATGACAAAGGCAGCAATAGACTTAATTTGTCGTCAAAGTTAACAAACGTTTCAGTATTCGGGGGTATGTTACGCAATTGCGTTTCGTGTCAACCTTTGAAAATAAATCTTTAAAAAAACGGGGTCTTAAAAAAATATGTTATTCATAATGTATTCAAGTAGCCCGGTAAATAAGCTTTTAAATGAGGTATATAATTCACTAGCTCCGGCTCGCGGTTTTACCCGCTATTCTACAGGAACGGTATAAATTTTCAGGATAAAAAGTGTTATTCCAGGGAATAAGCTACCTCCATACCAAATTTCATCCAAATCCGTTCAGCCATTACAGAGTTGAACGGGAAGAAACACATTTATATACTTACATACTTACATACTAAAAGCTATCACAAATTGTCATATACATTGATAGATTCATTTTTAAAAGTAAAGAAAAAGTCAATTATATGATTGACTACTGTAATTGGCAGGCATACTCAAAGTGTGCTCCACGGAGCCGTAGGGGAGCCGAAAACATGCTTACATACATACACACAATTTTCCGCATTTATATTATTAGTGTGGTAGCTGCGCGAATTTTCTCGGAATAAAGTATCACTTTTGATATCTCATTTGTATGAAAACTAGGATTTGCTTTACCGCCTCCAACGACTCACATACTCAAGCTCATGGTTATTTTGTTCTGATAAAAGCATCGTTCGTAGAAACCGTACGAGATATGAAAACTTATCATAGACAGGTGTTCGTATATAAAAGTTAATCAGTGGGTAGACAAAATGGCATCGTATCACTTTACACACAAAGATAAAAATACATATTGCAATAAACGATAAATACCTATCAGGAGTGTGATAATAATCCAGACTTATATAAAACACGACAAGATATAAATACAAGCTTCATTCACACTTCGTCACGGAAACCTATTTCCCGACTGAAGATGCACTCGTCTGGTACATTTTCCATATCGATAAATATATAACTAGCTGCGCCCCGCTGTTTCACCCGCTATTCTGCAGAAACCGAATATTTTTCCGGGATAAAAAGCCTACGTGTTAATCCAGGGTGTAAGCTACCTCCATACCAAATTCCATTCAAATCCGTTCAGCCGTTACAGAGTTGAACGGCTACAAACACACTTACATACTTACACACAAACTTTCGCATTTATGATATTAATATAGTGTGATAAACTAACCCAACTGACAATTTAAAATGCAAGTCATTTTGCAACTTACTTTTGTTATCATAATTATTAAAAAACATTTTATTGTAGCTGTCCTCCTTTCTTCTGGTTTTGCTGTGTCCGACGACCGGTCCTCATGTAACTTAGTCGGTCACAGTAACTTTGTATATATTTTATTTTTTGTTGTCATTTTGTTCTTTATTGAAGAAGTGAAGCTTTATTATAATTTATGCTAAGTATGTATACATTTTACATCTACACTAGCTGCGCCCCGCGGTTTAACGGTTTAACCCGGTATTCTACAGAAACCGTATATATTTCGGGATAAAAAGTATAAGATAGAGAAAAAGAATCGGGATAAATTCCAGAGTATAAGCTACCTCCATACCAAATTTCATTCAAATCCGTTCAGCCATTACAGAGTTGAACGGAAACAAACACACTTATATACTTACCTGCTTACATACTTACACACAAACATTCGCTTTTATAATGTTAGTGTGATACTTATTTAGTTAAAGCCGAGACTTCGTTCGCTTCGCTCACTCGGTCAATCAATAAATATGGTATAAGCGAAAACCACGTCCGTCCAGTAGATGGTTGTGTTAAATTTGGAACAGGGACTTAATTTCTGACCTAAATTGTTTTTTTTTTTAAATAAACCGATCCTCTATAATGAATGGTCCTCCTACAAGTCGACATTGTCCCTAAAGCTCATAAAGAAATCGTTAAAAATAATCTCAGTCCAAAATTTCAATCAGTTTCATCAAATAGCGACATTGTATCGCGTTTTTGACGAAAATTGAAGAAAATTGTTACTGCTTTCCGGAATGTAATAAATAGGAATTGGGATCTAAGCGTGATTTCGGAATGCCTTCTGAAGCGATTTAGGAGAAATGAATAGGCAATTCACTTTGCGAAAGTATAGCTTTGTTTATATATTAGTGGAGTGCAATCGCAGCTGAGCCCGCCCAAAACAATTTAAAAAAAAAATATGCCTATGTCCGTCCTCATGAGTCAGACCATAGCTCCTTTGCCTATAATCATGAAAAGGTAGCAAACGATAAGCGGAGAGACAAAATTACATCTTTATTTCGTTAGATGGCGTTGATCAGTTTATGTGCATTTTTGACGTTGTGTATGGATTGACATCTAGTAAAATATAAAATTAATAATTTGACTAGTGCAAAAATGTTCATAAATAGTAGCGTTTTTTTTTCTTCTCTGTTTATAAATACTGTTATACCGTTACGAATGAGTAAGCTTGGGTTTCTATTTCAAGTGATGCAGAAATTGTGATGGTCATGTCGCTTTGTATAAGTTCTCTATGGTATAGTTATCTTTTAATTTGCCGTAGTACACGGAACAAAAAATGAAAAAAAAAAAACTTAAATATCTTGAACAAAAAATTCATTTAAATATTTGTAGATGTAATATTATAATATTTGTACGGGCGCAATGTATATTTTTTTTGTAATTTATGCATACTTAGTGATTTTATATCTTAAATAAATTAATGTGAAAAGGTACGAGCGAGAAAAATCCTCTGAAAAAGCTCTGAAAAAAAAACTATTTTATGTCCACGCGAACGAAGTCGCGGGTAACGACTAGTATAATATAAATATGTATCACGTTTATCTGACGTCTGTCATTAAATGGCAAACCATTAATAATATTATGCTACCAGCATGCACGCCAGTGCAGTGCCGATTTGCAGGGAACTGAGCATTGATTGATGCATTGAGCATTTTAATAATAATTAGTTATGACAGTCCTCCGGTCGACCGACCTTCATCGGTGGGGCACTGTCAATGTTTTATGGGTCACTATTTTTATGTGTTATGCAAAGCAGATTAGGTAGGAAGATTATATGTTTTGTTTTATATAATAAAACCATTAGCCTGTATAACCTACAAACGCTTGAAGCAATGTCATTGAAAATTAAAACTCGATCAAAAGTGATTCCAGAATAAATAACAAGGTCATAATGTTGCCAGTTTAAAGCGAGATTCGAAACAGCTTGAGGCTTAGGCCTCTCATTCCTCCTTAAAATTCTGCCCGAATAAACCCTTATTTTTATCTTCCCTTTACATTAAGTGCGTCAACCTTTTTTTCCACTTGGCAAGAGATCTCTTGAAAGCAGCACTCCCATTATGCTTTTCATTTTAAGTCGTATCTTTCGCGACGGTCAAACAATAGACTGTTGGTGTGGAACTCACTTAGGAAACGCTGTTGTAACTTTTTATTTCAACTGGATGTTTGGTTAGGCGCCAGACATATTCTAAGATATGTTTATGCTCGTCATTACAAACAAATTTTACTATGGGACCAGCCCTGAAATCACGAAAATAAAATCTATAGAAAAAGTCGCAGAAATGTGCGGAAAAGTTCTTTTTTTGTGGTTTCGGGGCTGGTCCCGTAGTAAACGTTATTTATAATAACGACATTTACATCCCAGAATACGTCTGTCATATAACCAAACACCCATAATATATTAGAAAGGTATCTCTTTTCGGTTTAGTAACATTTTTGGGTAAGTTTTGGAAAGATGTCTCAGGTAGTACGAGTAGGGAGAGTATTTTATTTTTCTCAAATAACAAACTATATCTTACTGTGATTAATTTCAGAGTTCTACATTTATACATTTAAAAAATAGTTTTTTCCCGATCAACCCTCTCACGTAGTATATAGAGTAATAAATTGTTATCAAAATCTGTCGTTATTTTTAGCATTACAAAAAGTATACATCGGTTAGCGTGGCCACACACGAGACAAAACATCATTATATCTACCAATAACGATTACCATTACCAATTTTCGACCAATAAGGATGCAGTGGATTTGCAGAGCCTTCGAAATAGCTGAAAATACGCTATCCTTTTTCTTCATGAGTAAAACTTCATTTTCCATCCCTTTTTTCTTTTGGAAAGATGCAGGTTCCAGTTGTCTGTTACATACATCCACATAAACATGATACATGTTTCTAGCTGTCTTTCTCTGTTACGTTTTTAGCATACTGAGTTTAAATACGTAAGGATAAAAGCAAATGAATAATTCAATAAAATATCAATACTTAATATAATTTTCATGAGTTCCTTAAGTAGAAATTCAATGTTTCAGTTCTAAGATAGTTTCAACAACTTGTAAGGATAGCCCTTGAATACGTTCTTACAAGTTAGCTAAACTAAAAGGACGAGCTAGACGTGTCTTTCGTAACTTCATTTGATCAACAAAGTACATCGTATGTTACTTTGTGTTCAAATGAAATGACACCTTAGAAATAGATAATAATTATATATCATAGGTACTTAATACCTTTTTATACGCACCGCTATGAATATTAAAATAATTTTGTTTGTCATAAACCGATGGTTATCATAAATCAGTTTCTGATGTAAGCAGCACAAAAAAAAATTAAGCAATACAATATTATTATGGATGGCAATATTTTTGCGATGTGTACTAAGTTAGAGGACCTTTTTGTTTTTAATAAAGTAAAATAAACAGTCCGAAGAGTTTGGAAAAACGATAAAAGTGTGTAGAAGGCTAGCTAGTGCAGGTTTTTACGACAGAAGCAGAATCTAGGGGAACAAGTCGACCTTTTATCTTATGTTGTATTTGTGTATATTTGTATGACGACACTTGCGAATCATTTATTCAATCATTTTGAAATTTTCTTGGCAAGTAGTTAATTTCAATACAATTTGACTAGCCTTATGGCTCAGTGGGAGGATTTCCGAATTCTGGGCTGTAGGTCGTTGGTTCGATTCTCACCCAGGACAAACATTTGTGTGATGAACATGGATGTTTGTTCTATGTCTGGGTGTTTCTTTGTATCTATGTATGTATTTAGAAAAAAAAAGTATTTATGTATTAAATCAGTTATCCCATAGTACAAGCTTGCTTAGTTTGGGGCTAGATGGCGCTGTATGAACAACGTCCACTAATATTTATTTATTAATTTTTAGGTTCGTTCGAACGAATAGTTTAATAGTTTGAATAGGTTAATAGTTTTTGAGAATTCGATGAATATTAAGTAAAAAAATTATGATTAAACTACCTATTATTATTATTATTATTATGAACTATTACTTTTATTGGCTATTGGTAACTAGCTAACAAACTCTCGTAGGCAGCTTCCTAGCATCCTACTTAGCAATAGCAACTCTTGTTCTATGACTTGTTACAAAACTTAATAAAAAATATATTTAAAGTTTGTATGGACATTTTTTAATCCTTGTAATATTTTGATGCGGATGCTAGCTTTTAAGCTTCACCTGGAACCCCGCGTTTTTTCTCGTTTGAAACCGCGTAATGCTGTCCTTCATCATATATCCTATCATTTGGTGGCCAAATTAAAATTGTTTTAAATTTATTATGTATTAATTGTATTATAGTATTAAATTGTTTTTATTTTAAGAGAAAAATATACAAGGTTTTGAAGGTCAAGAAACAAAAGTTGTTAGGTATGATGTAAGGATGTTGCCTATGAGAGGTTGTTGGATATTTACTAATAGCCCTGTATATCCAGTCTCTAAAATAGTTTCTTTCGTCCAAATCCGTTGAGTAGTTCCGATGCTAGCTCACCCTAGACGAAGCGGTGACCGCACCTCATTTTCAATGCTCACTCTCGCCATAGGGGGTATATGGACCACATGTGGACCAAGGTCACTATCTGACCGAGGACAAGCATTTTTTTGTGCCCGAATCGATCTTCGTGATGCATTTTTAATTTTGGAACTCTAGTCATACGAATCTCTTGAAAGTAAGTATCCTTTTCTTGACGCAACTTTTCTTCGGCTTCTAACACCCAGACCCAGAGCAGATATTTAATTCATCACTCAAACATCTGCCTGGCCGGGAATCGAACCCAGTACCTCCTACTTATAAGGCAGACGCGCTACCTACTAAGCCAGGGGGCGGGTCATTTATATCATATACTATTATCTGAGACTATTGTGTGGTTGTTCCAGATTCTACCGGGTCAGCGCGAAATGCCGTACAAATGGGCAGCGTACTTGCTATTCCACATGCACTTCGCACAGATATTTCACTCCGCGTCCATATGTCTGACTCTATCGCTGGCTGTTTGGAGATACGTGGCCATCAAGTGAGTAAGCAAACTGGGTTATCTATAACTATTGATAATGTGTGTGCACATTTTGTACCTTACTAAGGCCGTGGTCAAATTATCAGGTAGTTACAAAACAGCGCTGCGCTAGCAGTAATGACGTAAGTACCTTACTGTACGTTTGCTCTGTGGCACATATTTGAATTGGGGTTTGAACGAAGTTATGGGAGCAGGGTATATACAGGTAACTCTCTTGAGCAGAAATGAAACTTTAGAGAATGAAAGATGAAGCCCCCGTTCGATCGGTGACTTGAGTATCGTCGCGAATCTTGCTGTGTGCTTCATTTGGAAAGCAATGGCGGATGCTGCCTTTGCTTTCTTATGGTGCACGGTGTCTTAAAAATCCACGCGAATACAACAGTCATAATTATAAACTGCGTCGGCATGCGGCAGAGCGAGACTAGTTTCACCTTGTAGACACTCTCGCTTCGCGTCCCGCTTCCCGCATCAAAGAGCAGATAAACATATAGTCGAAATGTCATAGATGTCATAGTCGTACACAAGTAACCCCCGAATACTGAAATGCTTGTTAACTTTGACAACAGATTAATTCTAATGCTGCCTTTGTCTGGCATTAAGCAAATGACAAAGGCAGCAACAGACTTAATCTGTCGTCAAGGTCAAGGTCAGCAACGCGGGTAATTGTAAGCAAAATAAAAATTAAGAGATTCTGAGAAATTTCTTATAGTTGTACTCAAAAAAAAAACAGCCTTAATATTTTTAGTAAACCATAAAATTATAGCTTTACTATTTATGTTTCATTCCACTGCGCCTTTGTAAATGTTGGAGAAAATTTACCGATAATTTAACGTGTTTTTCAAGTTTTTAAACGTACCATGTACTTTCTTTCAGTCCAACGTGAGCTCTAGCTTTTCGTTTACTATGTACTGGCAAACTGTGTAATTAATTGTTTGGTAGTTTTTATCCGATCATGTGTGACGAGACTTCGATCTGGTGCCTTTCTCTGATGATTTCATTTCATTTTCAATGTATAGGTCGTAATTAGGTTTTGAAACAAAATATTGCACCATAACCACAAGCTACGTCAAAACGGAGCGATGCAGGCTAAGGGTGCGCCGCACCCTTACACGATAAGCATGTGCGCACACTTACCTCAAACTATCAGGGCGGGAATTGATCATTAATTGATAATTACGTAGCAGCTGTCGATATATAGCAAATGTCCAAAGGATATAGCTTACACAAGATTACACGATACATAATGATAAAATATCGTAATAATTTAAGCAAAAAAACTTCACTTACCTGTCGAAACAAAATGGCGCCGCGGGTCAGCGACACACGTGCGCTTCGAACGATGTCGCGGGGGGCACCGAGAAGGGGGAATGCCGTCCATCGGTTTTAACCCTTTTTCGACATACTTAGCATGAGCAGATTTACCCACTGCGCACAATTGCCCCACATGACTCTAAGAACTGTACCTACCTAGTTCATATCATAATTCATTTCATAATTTGAATCAGAATCAGAATCTGTTCAACTACAATGGATAAACTATAGAACGTAAGGTAAAAGTAGGTATTTTCAAGAACACCTTTATAATACTACCCATCGTTCATCCCTTATCCCGAATGTTCATCCGGATTACCACGAAGCCTGCGGCTCGCTGATGAATTACAGTTTGAAATCAATGTGTTCTGCGATTCCTTGTAGGAAAAAGCCGGCAGAAATTTGATGGGAACTTTTGTTTACATAGGTAGGTAAGTGCGAAGTACCCCGTCGAATATGGTTATACTGGATTAAATAGGAAGGTACCTAAATATCTGAAAGCTTCGATGGATTAATTGCGATAAAATAACCACAACTGTTGTTTGTTCAGCCTTTACTTTTATTTATATTAATTCCACAAGATCTTCAATTTCTCTCTACGGCTCTGTCACGGCCTAACCAAAAGTGTTGCCACATCCCTCTTTTAAAAAACCAACTAAATCAAAGTAAGCGACACTTGTGTTCGAGCGACATGACAGGTTTAATTAAATAAACTCCGACCGTTTCATACATTACCATATACTTATGAGTAATAATCACATAGTAATTGTCCTATAATATTAAATTATTTATTATTAAAATATTTATTTCTAACACATCTAACTATAAGGTTCTCATACCAGGAACTTTCAAAAGCAAATGCTACGAATTTAAAGTTAGTATAGTTTTCGACTCGTTTAAAGGTAGGTAGTTCGTATGAATAGTTTCCAGGCTTTTATTCGTATTATAATGGTTTCTGTGTAAGTCTTGAACAAACAAGGGCGCGTTATAATTAACAAGCAGACATTAGAGCCAGGACTGTATTGAAATTTTACCTAAATGTGTTTCGACAAATTTTATTTGGGACGTATTTCTACAGAGATCTTTATTAATTGTTGTCGTTTCTCATGTGGAAATAAGGAGGTAGTACCTCTCATGAAATGACATGTCTTTTTCATTTCGCTTAAGCACCTCTTGTTAGAATTCGCACAATACATTAATTGTAGGTTTTTCAATGAGGAAGATTAATGTTTTATTGACAGAGTGAGCGATGCGAAATAAGACTCTGGATCAACTGGCAAAATTTGCTTTCGTCTGTCCGTATGTTGGTACTCGCGTAAGCGTTTTTCAACTAATCTTGACCAAACATGGTATGCAATTTTATACTTTTGTTTGTCGTTGGCGATTTTTGGTTGGTCGTTTTTTTTTTGTTTTTCTCGTAATTGTCGATTTCTTTTAAATTTTTTTTTCTTCAAATATGGGGGAAGTTTTGCTGCGGCGCATTTTCCTGACCGATTTACATAATATTTGGCAGATACGAGTACATCCGGCATTCAGTTCTAAACAAAAATGTCGAATATGAGCAATATCGGCCAAGAGGTTGTCTAGATAATTATAAGGTCATATTATTTATGCTCAAAAAAAAAAAAATTAATCAGTTGGATGTAAAAAACTTCTCTGTACCTTTATAACCCCCGACATCCACCCCCTCCCTTTGTCTTTGGACTCCTTGTATTTGACTATGTAGCCTTTTTTCCTCTTAAATTTTGGCTCCATCCTCTCCATCCCATTCGTTTAAGTGAGTATTGTTCCTAAAGTAAGTAAGTATTGTACTTAAATGTTTGTGTGTTCTTATAACACGTTGACGGCTTGACCGATTTTGACGAGTGAGTTATCGTTGCATTCCTCTGTATGTCCGGTGTTAGGCTACATTTTGCTGTCGGGTTTTGTTTTTCTTTTAATAATAATACTTGTTGTTTACACAGATTTGAAGACTATTTGATGCTGTTATTGTAACATATTGACGTCTCAATTTCCGTTGGGTTCGTCTCGTCTCGTCTCGTTTGTTCTCTAAAGCAATTTATAACTAAATTCGATGAAAGTTTCGTCTGAAATAGCCTCGTTTCGAAACTACTCGCGGTATTTTACCAGTCTAACCTACCTCATTTTGCAGATATTCGGATAAAAACCACATTCTGTGCACGGAGAGGCGGTGCAGCACGGCAATCCTCAGCAGTTTCTTACTTCCGCCTATACTGTGCATCCCCACGTATATGGTAAGCAAATCACACTAATATTATAAATGCGAAAGCTTATGTTAGTGTGTAAGTAGGTAAGTGTGTTTGTTCCCGTTCAACTCTGTAACGGCTAGACGGATTTGAATGAAAGTTGGTATGGAGGTAGCTTACACCATGGATAGGTTACTAATAGGTTACTTTTTATCCCGGAAGAAGAACGCATGTAACCTTATAATTTTTTTATTTCTTTTAATAGTAGAAAAATAATAATTATTAATAATTAATTTATAATGTTAATGTCACTCCTTAAATCGAATAATCCGCCCCTAACTGTACCCAGTGCAAAGGTGCCCATAGCGCTGGCTGCGTTACCACGCTGAATGGCAGTGGCTATCTTTTGCACCAGGAACGAGCCGGAACGGGAGTCACCACCATCTTTAATTCTGCGCCCTATCTCGCGAACTAAATTCCTTGCCTCGTTGCCCCAACTGCCCGTGGTCTCGACGGGGAACTGCTCATAGTCTCGATGGCAAACCTTATAATTGTTTTATATGAAGTTGTCAATAACTTCTAATATTGTATGTTAGTGATGAACTAGAATTTTGTTACCTTTTATTACCTGTACCATCCATAATTACCTGTACCTGTGATGTGAAAGCCTCATTAATTATAACGAATGCAAAAGGCACTAAACTTTAATATGAGGAGGTGGTAGGTATACGTAGAAATCGGAGGGTGTATAATCTCGGGCTTATGGAGTGGAGGCGTTAAACGAAAAGTTCACAGATAAATATAAGCTTGTTTGCTCGAGGCGAAACTCAAATGTCTTTCCGGTGGTTTTCTTTGGTGACATAAAGTCTGAGAGTGTTTGTAACACTTCAAAATGTTTTGAATCTCTAAAAGAGATAAGGGGATTTTTTGTTTACACATTTCTCTACTTCTCTACTACTCTTCTCTTGTCTCTACTTGCTGAAAAGTAGTTCCTGCTCTTAGAGTTAAAAAAAACAAGGACCAATGTTTACCAACACATGAGATTTTTGTGGGGCTGAGCAAAATAAACCTAACTATACCTATACAGACAAAGTAAGAATAAAAACCAGCTGTTACATAGAAAAATGACAAAAAAATATACGGAAAAGGTTTTTTTTTCGCGATTTCAGTGTTGGTCCCATTGTAAAAGTTGTTCATAATAATGAGTACATTCATACCTGTCAATATTGTTGCATCTTTCTGAGACACGTTGTATACATTAGGAATCAACGCACAGACCAAACCACTCATGATAAAGACGTGAAATTTGGACCCAACACTCTAGGTGAACAATAAGAACTAAAATAAAATAAAAACTTTGTGAAATTCCATCTTTAACGGAGTAAAATGGACCCCCAAAGTTTGTATGGAAAAATAAAACATGCTAAGCCGGTGAAACTCGGTTTGTGTACTAGTACAAAAAATAAAAAGGAGCGTCTCAGGATTCTTCGCAAATAGTCCTCTAAAGGGGCGAAATTAACCCCCAAAGTTTGTATGAAAATAATAAACAAAATATCCTAAGCCAATGAATTTCGAATCGTGTACTGAGCACAAAAAATAAAGAAATGCGTATCTTAGTATCTTTCGAAAACCGCACAAGCTGGTATAAAATAAATATAATAACAAGATATAATAATACGTATAAATTAATTCTATTCCCTTTATGAATAAACGCGAATGAACCTTGGATCAGTTGCTCAGTCTTCTGTCTTTTTCAATCGAGTTCTAATTTTGAAAGAGCGAAAACAGGACTAATAACTAATCAAATAACTAAACAGGACTTGATAACTAATCCAAGGGCACTCCACGTTTATTAATACGGGGGTTAATGTATAATAGCTACAAAATATTCACAAAATTCGTTGTGCTGAAGAGTGGCCAAAATTCGCATCCAACGCAAAGTCTCTCGCACCGTTCTATGTATGGAATGGAGTATAACATTCAATTCAATTTGTATAACACACTAAGCTGCAAATACTTTATTTTTCATATAAACCAACCTTAGCACTCAAACAAGTACACACTCATTTTTTTGTGTGAGTCAGTCCGAATTATATTAAAATAATATTAGCATAAAAACAAAGTACATAGTATAATTTATGTAATTTTAGGCTAATAAAACAAGTACGAGCATCTTTGAGTCAAATGTAAAAAAATTATTATACTTTTAATAATTTATTACACCAAAACAGATAACGCTATCATTTTTAAAGGTCCATATGCCTAATCAGTTCTTTGTCTCGTTTCCGCCCGAGGTACTTTCGTAAGCGAGTTGAGAAAGCGCTTTATGACACAGATTTTCCATTGTCAATTAATATGTTATCTATAATAAAAATACATGATGGTAGCACTGGGACATGGCGATCGAAAAAGCTGTGGATGAACTCTGTGAAGAAGAATATGAGTGAGAGGGGAGTAAATGTCGAGATGAGAGCTCGACATTGACAGAGTGAAGAAGAGAAAGGAAACGTGCTGCGCTGACCCCATATAGTGGAATAAGGGCAGGATGACGATGATGATGATGACAAACAGTAAACTGTAATTAGTCGAGGTTGAGCGTTCTGTGAGCCGCCAGCTAAGTGTGGGGATTATGGCAACCCCTCCCCCTGTTAGGAGAAGTCTTTTGTTCAGCAGTGGACGTGCTGGCGGGCTGGCGATGATAAAAATTATTTATTTACATTACCGACTGCAGCGGAGTAGACCGAAATAAACATATACAGCAAGTATATATATTATCTTTAAAAGAAAAACAAAACCTCGACTACAAAATTTAACCTATGTCACTTCAGACATAAAGATGATTCAAACTGCTTAGTTTAGGCATAGATAAAATACTTTCTTTGTTTTACATAATATAGAAACACACAAACGTGTAACTTACAACCCAAAAACATTACCCTCCTTCTTGGGCAGTCGGATAAAAAGATACTTAATATTGGTATTTTTTCCGCAGGTATTTGACATTCACACGGCCGTAGTGCTGGAACCGACTGGCCCCATGATCCTCTACCACGTGGACTCCGACGAGGAGGGACAGCTCTATCAAATCAACTTTTGGGTGCACGCCGTCGTTATCAAGCTGCTGCCGTGCTGTATCCTCACAGTCATCAGTTTATGGCTGATACGAGAGGTGTACAGCGCCAATCAACACCAAAAGAAAATAAGAGTCTACAACGCTTGTCCAACGAATAATAAAGCCGTGAAGCGCCAGTACAAGGCAGACAGAAGAACGAATCGGACTACGAAGATGTTGGTCGCCGTCCTTCTTTTGTTTCTTGTGACGGAACTGCCTCAAGGAATACTGGGGCTGCTGAGTGGTTTGCTCGGCAGGTGCTTCTTTAAACGATGCTACGATTTGTTTGGGGAGCTAATGGACGCTCTGGCGCTACTTAATGGGGCTATCAACTTCGTGCTGTACTGCTCGATGTCGCGTCAGTTTCGGATGACGTTCGGGCAGATGATGTGGCGCGCTCATCTGCACCGCTGGCCGCCACCGAACGCCTCACACTCCGACGGACAGAACACGTGAGTCCTGATATCACTAATGCATTTAGTTAGAATTCTTCCGTGACATGCACATGTAGAGGCACGTTGTGGTGAGAGCAGCGTTGCTGCCAAGACAGACATCGTTTAAAAAAAAAAATATGTAAAAAAAGCTTGATTTGACTTGTCTTCACTTGAAAGAATTTGACATTAATTTGAATTTGGAATTCCAAGTCGGGAAAATAAACAAATTAACAATATGAAAAAAATAACGTCTAAGCAATGATATTTTACTAGAGTTACGACTTTGGTGCTCTTAAATGACCCCCGCAAATCTGTCCTTACGCTCAGATTTTATTATAGCTATCTCTTTTACTCTCTCACTTTTCGCATCTTCTTTCGCGCTCTTTGGCGGCTGTAAACAGATTGCAGCGGAGCCGATATCAGAGCGCCATTTTGAAGGTAAAAACCTATCTTGAGTAAAATAACATTGCGTCTACGGTTTAATTTGAATTTGGAATTCCAAGAAAAACACAAGATATTTGAATTCGAAATGACGAGTTTTGAAAAACGTTAATTTCATAGACAACCACCTAATGCAAATTAAGAAGCACCAGAAGTTAGGGTGTCTATACATGGCCTGACCTGATATCGTGTGAAAGAGATGGCTACATATAAGTTTCTGGGGGAGCGAAAGGGAGAAGCTATAACCTTAATAGTTTGTTTCTTTTACTCCCGTGAAATTCAAGTCTGGCTGTCCCTTTCGCACGACGTGAGGTCAGGCCATGTAGCGAGGTCTTTATTAAGACACACTCATTCGCTCAACTCAAGCATTCAACGTGGTCCTTGACTACTGGCCTGTTGGAAAAACTCAGAGTCGCACAGCGGGCAATGGAGAGAGCTATGCTCGGAGTTTCTTTGCGCGATAAAATCCGGAACGAGGATATTCGTCGAAGAACCAAAGTTGCCGACATAGCTTTCAGAGTTTGCAAGCTGAAGTGGCAATAGGCAGGCCATATCACTCGAGGAACCGATAACCGGTGGGGAAGAAAGGTTCTTGAAAGGCGACAACGAACCGGAAGACGCAGCGTAGGTAGGCCTCCCACTAGGTGGACCGACGACATTGTGAAAGTCGCGGGCAACCGGTGGATGCAAGTGGCCCGTTATCGGTCGGTGTGGCGCTCTAAGTGGGAGGCCTATGTTCAGCAGTGGACGTCTTATGGCTGATGATGATGATGACTCATTCGCTATTTTGGTCCGTAGCTTAAACAAACGTGAGATGAAAATAAATATTTTTGCTTTCGTCTATTCCGAGAGTATTAGGTAAATAATGAAATGCTGGATCTTTGCGTAATCATGTTACGTAATTGAGAGATGTGTGACTTCGTTAAATTGCAACGTTTTGATCAGCGCGCCAAATTCAAATTCAATTCAATTCTCGCGTTTTTGTTAAATCCGTGGATTTATTGAAACCAAAACCGTTAAATAGGTTGTGTCAAGAAATTACAGCTAAAATGATCACAGAGATAATATTGGTTTAGCCATGAATCTCATTAAGCTGATTTCCATCTTGGTTTACGGCTTAATGAGAATTAAGGTTTTTAAGGGCGAAGCTTAGTCCAGCAGTTGACGTCTAAGAGCTGATAAGACGAAGACTGTGTGACACTAATATTGTAAATGCGAAAGTTTGTAAGTAGGTAAGTATGTAAATGTTTTTGTTCCCGTTCAACTCTGTAACGGCTGAACGGATCTGGATTTAATTTGGTGTGGAGGTAGGTTATTCCCTGGGTTAACACATAGGCTACTTTTTATCCCGAAAAAAATAACCGTTCCTGTAGAATAGCGGGTGAAACCGCGGGGCGCAGCTAGTCTTCTGTAGTTTAGTCTACATTATTAGAATTAATTAGTTATTTCAGTCTGTCCCCTCAGGGGGACAAACGAGAATAACAAATAATATTAAAAAGAAAAAGTACCCGACTGCAAACGTAGCCTATGACACTCCGAACATAAAGAGGAATTTAACGACACCTCGTTGTCAAAACCGGTCAAGCTGTTAAGGCGAGGTCTATGCGCATAAACTACAAAAAGTAGTATTTTGAGCGCCTAGTTTGAATTGACGAGATTAAATAATCAGGTGCGAAAAATACTGCACGTATAAAATAAAACTAAAAATACGTTTAACCGAATAAAACTATGAAAATCTGTTAAAACAAAAAATCACAAAATGACCCTGTGATAAACCCTACTGAAATTAAAAGCTTTGAATTTTCAGCGGTACCTACCTACAAATTCTCTTTTACAAATTAAATACCCAGGCTAGAGGTATATACGGGGAACCAGGTAGTTTTTTTATTTGATTTGTATATTTCCGATAATCGGCAAAAAAGCAATGAAAACTACATTTTCCCGTTTTTTTCATCACAAATAGTTAGGTAGTTCATAGAACTATTGAACAAAAACAATCCAAATTTTAACATATTTCACATAATTAACATTTGTGATATGCGATTTTCAACTTTAAACCTTAGAACTTTGAGCGGGTACAATACTCATTTCAAATCAGGATCAGAACGAGCCTTAAGGCTATAGAAGCTAATACAGGACCACATAAACACACATACTTACAAAGATATACTCTGAAAACATTACGCTCCTTTTTGGGCAGTCGGGTAATAAGTGAAGAAAGAAATCTATTAATTTGTTTTGTTTTTTCTTTTCCAGTGCAAAGTCGTCTGTGCCTTGAGGAAAGTTCGTACAAGAGAAACATGTGAATGTACTTCAACATTTCCTGTGAAGGTTAAGAATTCTACAATTAAGTATCAAACGGTATTTTAAACGAGAAACAATTATAATTGTATATTGTCTTGAGTATTTGGTGATGTTCTTTGAATATTTTGGTTCCACACATTGGCAGCTTTATACTTTTCCAAGTCAAACTTGGTACTTTACAATAAAAACAAATCCCGGTCATAGTCTAAGTCAACTATTTCAGCCACTGTCATCGAAGTCATGCTTCAGTAAAGTGGCGGAGGCTTGACTGGAAGCTTCTATGGAGTTTTGGAAACAATAGAAAAATGCACGATTCACCCATACTCATGCAAATTAACGTAATATACTCAATGTTTAACAAAAACATTATAAAGAACACAAGTTTTGAAAAATAATACCAAGCGGCATCATAATTTTTTCACGTTGGTGGTGCCAAAAAATCTTTGGTGATGTAAAATAGTCATTTGTTAAAGTATTTAAAATGATTTGACATATTACGTTACGTCCTCTCTCGCTCGTACAATGAACTATTAGTATTTTATAAAACTACTAAGTATAAAATCGAAAAATGTTATTGCAACCTTCACTCTATAATGATAAAAAGTGTAATTTTTTTTGGTATAAACAAACATATTTCTTAAAAACATTTTGCGGGAAAATGATTTTTAGTTCATGTCATAAAACTCATGAAAAATTATTTGAAATAAACGATAATTTATTTAAAACAAAGAAAATATAGCAAGAATTTTAATCACAAACTAAATACAGTGTTCACAATTATTCCCCCTTAAATTTTGGCTTCTCACCTTGTGTATTTAGCCAGTGTGAAGTTTTGTAATATTTCAAATGAAGTTCAATATCGGCTGTAGTTCGTTATCCTAACATATCCATATATTTAGACATTGATCTGCAGAAAAAAAAAGAAACCTGCAAGTTCAAGTTCTCGTTTGCGCGATAACTTAGCTTGCAGAAAAGACTGGTAGTAATTTTATTACATTAAAAAAATATTGAGCTAGGGAGAGCGAGTAAAAACAATATCTTTATTTTCTTTTTAGATCTGTGAATATTAATTTATATTATTAAAATGTTTATTTTTAAATACAATAAGGAAAAGCTAGTCAACGAATACTTATTACTTATTTTTTTTTTTTTATATCATAAGCTTGTACAATTGCATTTATAATTCATGAAAGAATTTTGGCATGTAAGTAATTGTTACCCTCATACATATTATTTGTTATACAAATTTAAAGAATAAGGAAGGAAATTTTATACTGCGTCTCTATGCGCTATAGAGAGTGTTTTTTTTAACTGGGACAGTATGAAGAAATCCAAAACTATAGGAGATATAAGGAAACTGTATTAGGATCCATTATGTAATTTTTTGTGAAAACCATTTTGGTGTCATATTTTTTTGGTCAAGCGTAAGTTCCCCATAAAAACTATGTTATTTTGAAATATGTTTTTAAATGCGGTTTGACTCAGTTTCACGTAGGGATCACTTCATTGTATCAGAAGAGTAAAATCGGATTTATGGAAGAATTAACTTCTACTGCTCCGTTTTTTTCTGCCAGTACAATGAAACGATTATTACATGAAATTGAGTCGATCCGCATTAAAAAAATAGATCAAAACAACCAATTTTTATGTAGAACTCATGTTTGTCCAAAAAAATAATTACGCCAAAATAGTTTTGATACAAAATGAGTAAATGGTTCTTAAGACAGTTTTCCCGTATCTCATAAGGATTCGGATATGCCCATACTGTTCATTTAAAAAAATTAGCCTGTAAACGAGAACCTACTTGAAATGTTTTGTATGATATCGTATTATTTGCAAGAAAACACAGTAAAATTTTATGTTAATTTGTATCAATATCAGTAATTTACTAATATTGTACTGTATAAACAAACATGTATATTCGTGAAGAAAAAAATTCAAGAATTTAACAACAACAGATTTTTAAGGGCAAGGTGTTGTTAGATTTATACTCAAGTTAGGAATTTATTTAGCTACACTTTGCAATGATGTATATATGGGTATGCTGCCAATATTCTGGTCTCTTTATCCTCCACAAAGGGTCTTGTAAATATTTTTTTTGTTTTCATTGTTGGTTTAAGTTTGTATATAGTTGTTGCTTATATTTAAGTTGTTTTTAATGTTACGTTTCTAGTTTTAGTTTACATTTATTAGAGTTATTGTTTTCTTTTATTAAAATATGATGTATACTTGTTAGAAAAATATTGATAATGTTAGAGTTGGCTTGAATGTTGTTGAATATTGTTATATTTATTTTTTTATTACCTAAGTGTAAGGTTAATAAAAACGAATATTAAATGTACCTATGACCTATTGAGAAATTCACCATTAAAGTCGATAGGGTTACGATTACGAATATCTAACACAATTGAAATTGCCGAGCATAAAGTGACTAACATATAATATCTCACGGCGACGAGCGCAGTGCATTGCTGCGAATGGTTTTGAATGTCGACTTCAAAATTCTGAGTGTCGTGACGCTTATCATCAAGCGAACGATTAGCTTGTCTCGATAACCAGTGCCATAAAAAAACATAATTGTTAATAAGTATAGCAGTGCCAAATCCACACAATTTATCTATTTTGCTACACAGGTAGTGGCAAACGACTTGAGCAAAGACGTCATCTGCGCAGCACCTCATTTTAAGGTCTCTGGCGGAGTGAAGGTTGCGCGCGGAGTTTTCAACACAGGTGTACATGTACATGTGTACGTGTACATGCGCCAACATTTCCCCCCACTACGCCGGTTTTGCTCAAGATGTTTGCCGGTTACTACCGATAACGTAAAATTATTGAAAAGTCACATAAGGGCGATAGTAAGTATCGTGCTATGAAATGATTTCGGATACCAAACTATATTATAAGTACGTAGTACCTACTCATGTTTACATATTTTGATAATCAAATTAGCTTGACATAAACTTTTTACATCCGTAAATTATTTACGTTATAACTTGCTAAAATATCCAAATTTAAAAAAGCTTTTTATAAATGTGTGGTGTAAAATAACTTAAATATTGTTAAATTATGGTAAAAGTATCTACTTCTCTTTTAAGGTATACCTAAAGTTTCTCTTGTACGTCATGATCTGTACCTAATGTGTTTTTAAAGATAGTTCTAAATGTAAAATGTACACTTGGATGTTGAAACGAAGATTGTGCTCAGAGTTTTGTATAAGTCCGTATTGTAGGTACTGTAAGAATAAAGACATTTTATTGTGAGAATATTTCCGCGTAATTATTTCATCCCACAGTTTATATTTTTTATCTTATTAAAAAGACGCGTAATGCCTAAAACGCAAAATACAATAACAGATTTTTTTGTCGTTTAAGGACGTTGAAAAAATAATAATACAAATAAACACTAACGTACTCGTATCTTGCGGAAAAAAACAAGGCCAAATACGAATTCAGTTCATCTAACTAGGTATGTACCTTATAATAGCTACCTATTACTTAGATTTACTTAGATTACTTAGAAATATTAGCGTTGCTATTATTCGTCCAAATAACATTGTTGTGAATCATAATATCAATTATAAAAGCTGGTAATTTGTATGTAAGTTATATGTGTTTAAGCAGTAAATAAAAGATTTGAAAAAAAAAAAAAAAAAATTAGTCTGTAGGTACGTATTATCCCGTAATGTTGTAGTGGAACAGTCATGATATACAGGGTTATAAGGAAAGGTTATGCTGAGTCGAAAAGTTTTCATAGTAGGTACTCATCAATATGAACAACTTTTACTGAAGGCCCAATCCTGATATCAAGAAAAAAAACAGCCGTTCCATAGAAATATGTCAATGACACTCGACAAAATTTATGAATCAGTTGTTATTTTTTTCTCGAGTTCAGTGTTTATCCCATACTAAAAGTTGTTCATAATGAGTACTATGAACCCTTTTCGGCTAAGCATACCCTTTCCTTATAGTCCTGTATATTTCTATAGCATTCAAAATAATTATGAGGTATACAAGAGTGTTTTTCATAATGACGTTCCATTTTTACCGAATTTCGAAAAAACGAGTAGGTTTTCAATACGATTGTTTTTTTTTTAAACGTTTGTTGGCTGATATAGAAATTTAGATCTGACAATGGGATTCACGAGGAACCGAGGAAACTTCTTAAATATTATAAGCATACGTATAGCGATATTGGTATTTTCATTAACAAGTCAAGCTTCAGAAAGTATGAGGATGAGTATTGTTGAACAGGAATTGATGAAGTATTTCATGGGTGGCGCTAAGAACATCTCGATACGATATGCATTTTTTTAATAGTATAAATGGTGAAATGTTTTTATTTTTGTTAAAATTCTCGAGTCCAGTAGGTATTTTGGATTATACTAGACGACACGGGAAAGATTAAAACCAAAAGGCATTTTTTTTTTAAGCTAAATAATTGCGCTTGCTACTGAACTGATAAGAAGTTCAGAATTCTGTATGTATCCGGATGGCACTAAAACTTTTACCTGATGTTAATTGACAGTGTGTGTAAGTCGTGGTAGCACGCTCGCCTCATATTCGTGGAGTCTGAGATTCGAACCCTGACAGGCCCTTACCAATGAGTTATTTGGAACTAGGTACATACACCCCATGGCTTTTCGGTGAAGGAAAACATCGTGAGGAAACCTGCATGTTTCCTGAGCAGAAATTTGATCGCGTATGTAAAAACCCACACTGGACCAGTGTGGTGGATATGGCCTAATCAACCTTCGAGGGTAGGCCGAGTTCCCAGTAGTGGGATGTTTAAAGGCTGATGCAGATTTCGCCTGGAAGTTATGTAAGTTAGTAAGTAGTTAAGTTTTCAAGTAAGTTTGTATAGGCCGAGTGGCTGATGTCATATAGTTTTTAGGTCGTCTGTAAGCCTCTGACATGGCTCAGCGGTTGTTGTTATAACTAGGACCTACAATTTAACGTAGCATCCGACCCACGGTAGCGTTCAATTGATAATGGCTCTTGCAAACTATCGTCATCTGTTGCTTAGGAGGGTAGTCCTGCCGCGATGTTTTGGCGCAGTGGGCATTTGAAATTTGTATTCTGTCCATCTGTTTCCCGTGCGTGCGGTAAAGAGAGCTAGTGAATTTCCCTACATTTTTTGATGATTTTTCGGGGCAAACCTGTTATCATCCCGTAAATGTTATAAAAATTTTGTCCTTGCTGTTCTTTAGGACAGATTTCATTATAGTTCTCTCTTTTACTCTCTAACCTTTCGCACTCTTTGGCGGCCGTAAACAGACTGCAGCGGAGCCAAATTCAGAGCGCCATTTTGAAGGTAAAAACCTATCTTCAGTAAAATATCATTCGTACTACTACTTTCACATAACCAAGTGCATGACGTAAAGTACACTCCACGTACACTCTAACCCACATAGAATGGTGCGGGCGATACATGGGCTTTAATGCTTTTACATGCTTTTGCAATGTTTCCAGCGTAATTACTGGGCATACAGTGATTTAACATCTAACATCTCAGGCTGACGAGCGCAGTGCATTGCCGCGCATAGTTTTGAACTGTTGAATTTCAAAATTCTGGGTGGCACTGGTCACCGAGTAAAAAAAAAAAGTACCTTGCTGCGTTAGAAAGACGGAATTTTGAAGAACTATGTTAGTTTTTTAACTTTCTAGTTTAATTTTACCCGATGCGACGTGTGATCTCTTGCGCGGCGGCTGGCAGGCGGCCAACTGATCAACGCCAGTCATAACAAAAATTCATCATTCACTGTCATCTTGGGATTTTAACCTTCGAGACTAAATTTACGATAAAGTTTCCAGGATGTTTTCCTGTTGGAAAATTGAATGTTTTAACTAAGTACAATACAAAAACGTTTATTACATAAAAAAGTTACATCGAACCTGTGAAGTGTTGAAACTTTTGTAGCTGCGTCTACCGGCCGGCCACAAAATGCTTTTTTCTGATCGTTCGTTCGTTCCTTCGGGTTTCTGATAAAATACGGAACGAAGATATTCGCCGCAGAATCAAATTCACCGACATAGTTCTCAGGGTTTGCAAGTCGAAGTGGCAATGAATGAATGAATGAATGGTCACGTCTTAGACCACTTAGTTGGACCGATGACATTGTGAAAGTCGGGGACTACCGCTGTCGTTCAGTGTAGCGCTAGAATAGGCTTGGCCTTTGTTCAGCAGTGGACGTCTGGCCGATGATGATGAAGCGTTATTGTACGGAGCAGTTTAGACGATATTCCTTTGTTTTTTTTTTTCTTTCCAGACAAGGCATCGCTTCTTTTATCTATAATCGATAATTTTAGGTAGGCGTTTCATTATCAAATTATTAGGCGGCATTATGTATCAACAATAATTGGTTAAAAAGCAAGTCTAGACAGAGTAAATGTTGTTTACTTAGCTGGGACGGGCATTACTTACTACTAAAAAGTAAGTGTGTATAGACCGAGTGGCTAGCCCTGATGTTAGAGTTTTTAGCCCGCTTGTAAAACCACTACCTGTTGGCAACTATGTTGGCGGTATTACCACACTGACTGACAATTTATGCATTGCGCCAGATAAACACTAGCATTCCGGTCACGTGTCGCATCAACCAACAACAGCAAACGTGGCGCTCTGATAGATTTTTGAAAAATAAGATGAGCCCACACGGCCCCTAATTTTGCAGCGATTAAATACTCACCTACATAAGAGGGTCGTCTTTCCGCGAGGTTTTTGTGCATTCGATATTTGAAATCGTCTAGCTTTCGCTTTGTTTCCCATTCGTGCGATAGAGTGAAGGTAAATTTAACTTTTTGATGAAGTTAGCGTTTCGGGGGAAAAATGTCGACCCGAGTGTGTTCTAAATCCAGAACCACCGGAGAAAGGACAGCAGCGCCCCTTAGTAAACACTGAGTATTCTGCGATCCCTTAGCCTCCTGCCAGGCGTGGGGATTATGGCAAATTTTAGGGAGAAGCCTTTGCTCAATAGTGGAAGTCTTCTGGCTGATGATAATGACTTTTACTGCTATACCTATTTTGAAAGTTGTTTGAACATAAGTCAAAGCAACGACTTATGTTAACAATTCACTAATAAAGCCTTCACAGCGTATTGGCCTAGCAATAGCTGTGTTTTATCACGGGCCATGACTTTTGCCGGATAAACTCACAATTTAGCCCTATTTATTGGCAATTTCGGTGTATTGTTTGTACCTGACCGGGATCTATGGAAAGTTATTGTAATCGAGTTTGCTATTTACATTGAAGTATGAGTCTATGAGTCGTATTTATACTCGTAGTTTGAGTACTTCTTTAGTATGAATCAACATTATCATCAACAGCTAGAAGACGTCCACTGCTTAACGAAGGCCTCCCCCGTAGAAAAGGGATGGGTTGCCATAGTCGGCGGCTTAGGGATCGCAGAGCGCTCTCTGTTTAACATAAGTAAAAGATGCTGCCCGTCTTCCGGTGATAGCAGTTTTAGGACATATCCAGGTTCTTAGTATAAGTATCACGATAGATTTACATACTTTGACCCGAATAGTGAAACGCCAATCAAATACATATTTAAGTTCGCGTCAAACATCTGAGACCCTGTTATCCTTAAGAAACGTATACCTACAGAAATGCTAATTAAATCATCTCTTAAAATTTAACACGCCTGTAAATTTGAGCGTTAGTTTGTTTCATCCCTGTCATCATAATCATCAGCCGGAAGACGTCCGCTGCTGAAAATAGGCTTCCTCCTCAGAGCGCCCCCTTCATCAGCCAGAAGACGTCCACTGCTGAACATATGCCTCTCCCTTAGACCGCCACACCGACCGACAATGTGCCACTTGCATCCACCGCTGCCCACGACTTTCACAATATCGTCGGTTGGTTGGGAGGCCTGCCTACGCTTCGTCTTCCGGTTCGTGGTCGCCACTCAAGAACCCTTCTTCCCCGTAGGTTATCGGTTCTTCGAGTGATGTGGCCTGCCCATTGCCACTTCAGCTTGCAAACTCTGAGAGCTATATCGGTGACTTTGGTTCTTCGGCGAATATGCTCGTTTCGGATTTTATCGTGCAAAAAAACAACACAGAAGAAGTAGACCACACTAAACGACAACCTGCCATTTGCATCCAACTTTCTCAATGTCGCCGCGTCAACCTAGTGGGAGGCCTATCTACGCTGCATCTTCCGGTTCCTCATCGCCACTCAAGATCATTTCTTCTCCATCGTCCGTCGATTCTTTGAGAGAAGAGTTTGTAAGAGTTTCTCTGGTTTCAGAATTGAAATAATCGATAGCGGTTTCAAACGTAATTAATCACGGAGTACTTTAGTTTCCGTCAGCTCTTTTATCCTTCAAAAGTTTGGTAATTAGATTGGCTTGAGTATTTTGGCAGTAAATAAAGTGGCAATCAATTCATATTTAATTAGACTTTCTCTGAATAGACCCTTAAGTAACTGAAATACAAGTATTGCAAGAGTCAGCGATTGTTTTGAAAATACATTAATAACGAACAAATACCAATATCTACTTACAGTATTTTAAGATTGCATCTCTTTCAACTTTTTATGAAATGTTTTCCGAACAAAGAATTAAAATGTTCTCTGCTAAGTTCTCACCAATTTTTGTTACGTGGTAAAAGTATCGCACATAATTTTATAGCTTTCGGAAAATAAGGTTCTAGTTGAATACTAAGCCGTCGTACACAAGGCGACACAAGTTGTCGGGACGAGTTGTGACTTTCGTCTACACGACCTACATGCCAGACTCCACACTCATTCGATTTGCGTCTTCCTCTAAAGCATGTACAAAGACATAGAGCGATGTAGACAGTCAGTTCAGCAAGTCAGGCAATGGGGAGCGAAAGGCAAAACTAATCTCAGATGGCGCTGATCGCTGGTGCTTGTCATTAGTCTGATTGCTTGCACTTGTATGAGCATTTCGAGCTTCAGCTGCCTCCTTGATTTTAGCACTTCTGCCTTTGGAAATGAGAAAAGCGATGATCAAGGTCAAGTTCAAGTGTTTACGTTGATGTATCAATCCTAGAAAGAGTAATTTTTTTTAACCGACTTCCAAAAAAAAGGAGGTGTTTCTCAAGTGGACTGTATTTTTATTATTAAATAGGGTATAGATAATTTAGACACTGTTATTATAATATACGTATTAATTAATGAAATAAATAATAACCAGACTATATTTATCGTTTTAGTAAATAAAACAATCTATTGATATTTGATACTTTTTACAGTAAAAAAACACCAGCGATAATGCGCCACCTAGCGAGATAAATAAGCAATGCGTCTCCCCATTATTGCATGCACTGGAAACAAGATGAATTTAAGTTTACGACGTTCCATTTCAATTCGCTGTAAGAGAATTCTAATCCTCGAGTATCAATCTCATACTTTTCGTCATAAAGTATTTTTTTCCGACAGCCAAGAAAGTGGTTAATGTTTTTCAGGGGTATGTGAATGGGAGTGAATGTTTATTTGTTCCTTTGTGATCTGCTAGCGACTCAACAGCTACACCGATTTTGAATTGCTAGGTGTCGTTAGATTCGTCTTTATGTGCGAAATGTTTTTTATAATTTACTAGCCGCGCCTCGCGGTTTCACCCGCTATTCTACAGGAACGGTAAAATTTCTGTATAAATAATTGTTAATAAAGGAATAGCCTATGTAAAAATTATAAATTTCATCCAAATCCGTCCAGCCGTTACAGATTGATGGAAACAAATACACTTACATACTTACACACATACTTCGCATTTATAATATTATAGTGTGATATTTTCTAGCCGTTTTTTTTAAATATCCTAAAAAACAATACTTGTTATAACTTTGTATAGCGTAATAAAAGTGTGGCGTTACGAAAAATGTAAACAGAATCATAAATCATAAATAATTTATTTCCTAAAGTATTAATGTTAATTACAAAATTAGTTAAAACCTATTACAGCTTATTATCCGTTCTAAGAAGAGTTGTGTAACGGGCCAAACTAGACAAAGCCTGTCTCTAGGGCCAGTTTGCAGCACCTGTTGAAGCTCTGAAAGTTGTACCTATTCACAGTATCTGGAAGCTAAGGTTTATAAGGACACTACACATTAAATAATTACTTATTATATTTCATTTATGTAATCAAATGTTTATAATTATGTTTATTTAGTTTAATTAATATGCATGCTTAAAATAATGATTTAATCTTATATTTTATTCTTTACATTTAATGGAATCGACAGAATAATCGTTTCATTTTAGAAATTCAAATTTATTCAAATGATTGAGCCTGTATTAACAAATAAATATTTTTGTGAATAAATACATTCATTTAATACTTTCTAAGCGTGTCGCTTGTGAGCTTGGGCCTGAGTCGGCTAGTTCACACACTAGCCGACTCAGGCCCTCACGGGAAAGTGTGCGTTTGTCTGGGCGATACTCCATGATACTTCGATCGCCTCCTGTATGAATGCCCTTGTACTGCGACATGTTGTGAGCCTTGTGAGGGATTTTGGGCACGAGCACTAATGTAGGAAGGAATATATGAAAGAAATGTACGAGTAAATGGCTCCGTGACTCGGGTACAGATGTCCACGTGATAAGAATGTCGTCGAGTCGCGATTACACCAGGTCCTTTGGCGATTTGCTTTAGCTGCCTAGTGAACGATTGAACATGTTTGGGAACGTTTATTTTTTAGATAATTTAGCGACACATTTGTTAGCGCAAATTGACCAAGCAAATGGTCTTGGAGGTACGGGAAAAGTCGGTGGTTGTATAAATGCTTGGCAGTTTTTACGTATATTGTCCGACGATGAATTTCTAAGCTTTAACCTAGAAGCTTTATTTTTACATCTCCAAGATTAGACCTAATTATTTGACATTAATTTCAACTCAATACCGGCACACGCTCTTGGGAAAAACGGTCTTAACAGACAGACGGAAAACATAGTGATTCTATTAGGGTTATTTTTCCCCTTTTGAGGTAAAGAGCCCTAAAAATATGGATCTCTTTTAAATGTTTAATACTGTTTATATGTAATATGTATCATCATCATCATCATCAGCCACGGTACGTCCACTGCTGAACAAAGGCCTTAACTTAATCCTAATGCCATAATGTCCACGCTTGTTGGGCGGCTTGGAGGTCGCAGAACGCTCAACGTTTAGTAATAGACGCTGCTGCCCGTCCTCTGGTGGTTCTGATCGCAGTTTTAGGACAAACTCGGGATCATTATGTTTTTCATTATTTGTATACCATGAATTATGGTCATATTGTATACGAATAAGTAAACAGTATTAAATGGCGTCTTTATTACACGTTATTGGGATTCATAATTATTGTTATTTGAAAATTATCCTATACTAAATCCATAGAGAAATTTTAGACTAAAATTAAATGCTATAGGGCTACTAGGGAGGCAAAATATATTCAATATATTTGTATTCCTACAAAACGTGGTAACTACCAAAACCTACGTGTTCTTGGAAAATTAATGGATCTTCGAAGCTATTATTTGACTTTCACTACTCATGATCAAATTTATTAATCCAAAATTCCCGTTAGATAATTAATATGTGCCGTGCTTCAATTCCGGTAAGCTATCATTAACAATTACGAGTACGTAGCTATACTCCGATATTTCCATCCGAAATTGTTAGGATTCCCACAATACTTCGATGTGTTTGTGACAGATACAATTATTAGGTACAGGGTTTTCAGTTAGGCAACATATATATCCAAGGATATCACTGAACGTCACTGAAATCGAGAAAAAAAAACTGCCATTGAAAAAACTTCATATAAACAAGGCATCCAATTCGTATTCATGAAACCACAGAAAAATGTCATGCACTCTCGACGAAACATTCACTTATTTTTTGTCTAACCTATTGTCTGATAACAATAGTATATCCATAGTTGCCGGCTACGGCAGTGGATGCATAGCCAAAGTTATTTATAATGGCGAGTACAATGATAGCCATATACATACTTATTACGTTCGTCTTCATCTAGCTAAAGAGCAGTTCGATCTGATGCGTCACGATTCTGCTTTCGATTCTGCTGAGCTTTCAAGCTGTGGCAGCTGACGCGGATCTGCCAGAGCTTGATAGCTCATCCACATAATATTGATCTGTGGAGATCGCACATAATGCGTATTTCGCTTTCCTTTTTACCTCACGCATATAAACTGTTGAAAGAACTTCCATCTACGGTATTTCCGTAACTACAACATGGGCTTCTTCAAAAGGGCTGTTAATGTAGTCTTAAAAGTCAACAAAGTAAAAGTGAATTAAAAGTATCTCTAAAGCCCCTGATGCTAAAAGCAAGTCTGTTTGTTTGCCAACTATGGCATAAATTACATTAAAAACCCCCGGCACATCTAAAAGAGAGCTGATGATCTTCAAACGGACGAATACAATTTATTGCATCATAGCTAAGAACACTCTTGATCAGGTCACTATTCAAACAAACAAACACTAAAACAAAATTCATTCATCCCTTTGGGAGCTAAGATGGCTGTTTGACAGACCCTCTGCTTGCATCGGAGGTTACTAAAGTTCTTGCAGGTCGTGTAGGAATAATATTATCAATTTGCATTTTCAACGTGAGTAGTTACACTGTATTTCATAACTAGATAGAAAAACCTAAAATTATTAAGACAATCATATCTAATAATACCTAAGAATAGGTTGTACTTTGTATAGTGACACAAAAAATATGGGGACAAAGATAAAATAAGAATCACAAAAGATATCGTATACTTAATTGCACCTACATTCTGAACTGTAGGTAAATCAGTTAAAAAACTTAAAAATCATTAATCTGTCGCAGCCGTGATTGCATTGCTTAAAAACCATAGACAAAAAATAAAAGAATTCAAATCAGCGCGTTACTAAACAAGTATTGTTATTAAAAGGAAAACAAAAACATCCGACTGCGAAATGTAGCTTATGAATTACTTGTTATTACCCGTGACTTCGTTCGGGTGGACAAAATTATCATCCCATGTCCGTCTTTGTGATTATAAATATAATCACTAAATATTATACCTTATAAAATTTAATCAATATTTTTTCATCCGTTTAGCCTGCCGTGATAACGCGACAAATATCCAGACAGAGAGACAAAGTTACTTCGTATAGTTTGCTAGATGGCGTTGATATATTTTTGTGAATTTTTTGACGAACGTATTAATTTTCATACCTCGAAGCTCCTTCTTCGTAGTCAGATACAAATAGCTTTGCCATCTGATGCAAGGAATAGAATTGACTAGAGCTCTGAAGTCTTGCTGTGTGGCAACCACAGCACAGCACAGCACAGCACAGCAGTCGTGCTGTGTGGAAAAAAATATGTAGTACTAAAAAATACATAAAATGTTTATTTCATTAGTATCACAATCATATTATAATATTCGATTCTAATTTATTATTTGACGTCATCTGTTTAGTGCTAGAGCTTGCAAATGTAACAATTATTATATTGATTCGACGCCTTTAGGATTAATGAACACTAGAGATGTTCAAAATTCAGTTTAATCTGTTTCATTCATGGAAAAATTGGAAAATAAAGATATTTTGAAACTGAAACTACCTTCTTTAAGGCTTGTTTTATAGTCGTGTTCATAAAACTATTTGCAGAATTTTAATACGGCTTGATTAGTAACCATTCCACGAGGTAAAGTTACTTAATTTGTGATAAGCACCCTTTAAGTTCCAACCTATAATGTTCATGTCCATTAAATCAATGCATAATGTTCAAAGCTATACCGATGTATGTATTACATTCATATTCACAACATGAAAAAAGGGTTTTTAGACAGTGGTTGTCTTAACTTTTTTTTTTGGAATGACGACGCTGCTTGCTTCTGACGGCCCGTTGGGCCTTGGTTGTTCTAAATCGTCGAGTGTCTTTTAATATTAAGCTTTGATTGTGACTAATATGTAAACAGTATTTGTTGCAACCCTACAATGTTCTAGGGCCCAGCGCCCACCGAAATGATGTATGCGACGTGATCTGGCAATTTTTTCATACAGCACGCGGCTTGTGGCACGCAACGCACTAGAAAAACTTATCACGTCATTTAGATATGTTTCTGGCCTAAGAGCACCTAGTTAAGACACAAAGGTCATTAAATCTGATTTTAAGATTTATAGGTATATGGACCCACTTATTCTCACATGAAACTCAAGCCAATGCCAAAATCCACACCAAGTGAAATGGTAACAAACTGAAAGAGAGCCAGAATACTCATTCTGGCTCTCTTTCAGTTTGTTCATGTTAGAAGGTGCTAAAGTAGAACAAAGTAGTTAGACAGGTCGACCATAGCCTAGAGACAACAATTTTTTTTCACTGCCCGCGAAACCGGAAGGAAGTTCGGTGACGGATGAGGGTTCCCCTCGATTTTTCAAGACTAACTTTTTGTTGCACACATTGTTGGTACAATCGACGAAAAACATGTTTACTTATAAACAAAGTTTATTTTATTTTATTCATCTCTAAGACTTCTATCTTCTATCTAATCTGTAGTACATGCGGGGTGGGGATCCTGGCTTGAAATGTTAAAGCTATGCTATGCTACACAAGCTACCTTTATAACTTTCGAAACCTTCGGTATGACTAATTCACGACTAATTTTTGGAATTGAAACCAAGTCGATAGCCCCTACCGTTCGCTTGCATGAGAGGTGATGATTCTGGTTTGACCTTCAACCCAGAATCCTCACCAAATCATAGTTACTTTGGAATTTCGAAATTATGATGTGATGATTATCTGACATCGGTAACTAATTATGACTTAATTTTGGCACTGTCAGACTGATTTTCATGAAGTTTTCAGTGAGGATTCTGGCTTTAAGGTTGTAAAAAATATTCGTTTTATGGTTTATGGTCAGGCTCACTCTACTTCTATCTCTCTGCTTTGGCCACAGTAAAGTCCTTAGAAGGACTTATGTTATTGAGAGTACTCGTAGCTTACGAGTTTTACGGGACATCGGAAGGACGTATCCATCAAGAAAAGTGAAAGGGAACTAGAGTTTCCGACACGTCCCCGTGGTTGGCGACTTCTGAATGCCCAAGATTGATCGAAATCTAAGTAGTTGACCTAGCAAATCGAATAAATCCGAATCTACAGGAACAAGTCGTTGTTTTGTATTTTTGTGAGTATATTTTGTCCGACAATAAGTTATGAAGCGTTGATCCATTGACAGGAACACACAAACATTCCTTCCTTCTTGGGCAGTCGAGTAAAAACGAAAGTTTTTTTAAGCGTTTGTAGCCTTATCTTACACAGACAAAACATAAACTTTTTTGGAAATGTACGAACATTTTATAGTTACAATTTTATGAAAATGCGCGACGAAGACAACTGCGGCCGCGATCAGACACTTTTGTATCTCATAAATGATAATTCTTATTTCATATATTTGTTTCAACAAATGTGCTAAGCCTAATAATTTGACACTACTGCCCTAATAACCTACCTGCCCTCATGTTTTTGTTTGGTAAACTACCAGCGACTAATGGCTTTGACCACAAGTCGACTTATCCTTGGCATTAAACCTGAGTCATTGCTTTGATCAACTGCACGGAAAATGAGACAGGGCACGCTAAAAAATATAGACCGGGACAATCTGCAGAATCTATTTACTCATCAGAAATTGAATAATCTCCTTCGAAGAATTGCAGGGAAAATATGAATAAAATATATTTAATTTGATTAGAATTATGATTGTAATTACTACCCCAAAATTTATTTTTTATTGTTACTTAATGAAGTGACGAGTAAGGCGCTTACCTGATGTTAGAGTCACGCTTGCCATAACGGCTTAGTGCCACCCAAAAGTTTGATCTCCAAACAGAACTCTCAAACTTCACCTTTGAGTTCAAAACCCTGCGCGGCAATACACTGCGCTCGTCACCTTGAGATATTAGATGTAAAATCTCATTACGCCTAGTAATTTCGCTGGAAACATTGCCTTTCAATCCGAAACACAGTAATGCTTGCACACTACTGCTTGGCGGTTGAATAACTGGCAAAGATGTGGCTGGTAAAGTTGGAAAAATAAGATGTGGAATGTGGATGGACAGGGTGAAAGAAGAAATGTGTAGGAGGAGACTAAATGCAGATATTCTTTGCCTGTGCAATAAGGCTATGATGACAACTTTAATTCGAATCATCGGTTACTTTATTACAATATCTAGTTCGCAAAATTAACTATCTAGCTATAGTAAAATATTTCCACTAATGCCGACTACGCAACACCGTATCGTTTATACTATTTAGCACCATAAGATTCTATCGTGATCGTGATAACCTTAATTAAGCGGTACAGAGGGCTGTTCTCAATTTCTTGGAGATCAACCTCTAAAGCTTAGTACCTGCCCTTAATCTCAAGAAAACATAGCACTGGAAGGCTATATAAATAATAAGATTATAATACATATTTATCACAAAGAAAAAGAATAAAGTTTTATGGTTACGGATAATATACCTACAAGTATCTACGTCAGAGATATTATGATAATTATAAGCAGGTATATAAAGACTCGATCTCATCGTCAATGCACATTAGTTTTGCGGAGATTTGAAGCTAAGTAAGTGCTACGAATTATTCAATTTAAAATAAAATTATACACAAAAACCCTCATAATTAATTCTTATTGAAGTATAGAAGGTCAAGCAGGAACTACTTTGTTACAAAGTAGTTAATTGCTAATTATACCAAAATTATCTCTTTGTTATTCCTTCTATAGTTCAGAGACTACGTATCTTGGTAATATAAATTGACCTTTCTGTGGAAATCGTAATTTCAGTAATTTAATCATGTTTATGTAAATTTTTCCTAAAATATCGGAATGTTGTAAATTCAGACAAATGTATTTTAACTCCGTTTAATGGAAATGCACGAGTGAGATAGCTGATCTCACTCGTGGATTTACAAGTGTTTGCAAATAGAGATTGATAATAATTAATTGGATAATAATCTGTCTATTGGGATATACATTAATTTTATACGGAGTAATTGGAAATTTAGTACGGAGCTAAAAAAGTGGCTAGTGAGCGAAAACTTTTATACAATTAAAGAGTTTTTGGACAAGATATCATGTCGCTTGTATGTTTATCACGCAAAATATTAAACTGTTAAGTTAATTTCTTTTGACATATAAATATTTAAATAATTTTAGAATAATTTATTTGCATGCCTGATCTGAGATTATTATTGGCTGTTCTAACTTAATTTAAGATCTATTTACCCATTAACGAGCAAATGAAGAATAATAATATTTTATTATAGAAACTTAAATAACATTAAATAGTAAATAAATTGAAATAAATCCTAAGCAAAAACAAATCATAAATATATATACAACTTAAAACTAGCCCTAATCTAATAAACCGCTACTAGCAGGCATCGTGCCCAAAATGCTGGCTGAATTGCAGCAATAGCGAATTGAATAAAGAATTGAATTGATTGAAAATGTTTCAATTGAACTTTCATTATCTCTTTTGTTTTCTGGTATTGTCTAATTTGACGAAAGATATCGAAATAAATATTATTTTTAGATACGATTTAATTTCCACCGCTAAATGAAAATATATTAAAACGAAAGTCCATTTTAATCTATACCAATATTATAAAGAGGAAAGATTTGATTGTTTGTTTGCTTGTTTGCATTGAATAGGCTCCGAAACTACTGAAACGATTTGGAAAATTCTTTCGCTGTTGGGTAGCTTTGTAGCTTTCTTTATAATTTTCTTTTTTTTTTTGTAACTTGACGCAAATAGAAGGGTTTTTGTGTGTATATACTATAATTTTTATTTTTTTGTTAAATACCCGTACGAAGCCGGGGCGGGCTGCTAGTAATATATAATCTTATAACAGATACAACTTTTGCAACTCTTTTAACACTTTGTCTTCCTTCTCCAGCTATGAAACTCCTGGTCCTTTTCGCCCTGGTGGTAGTGGCGACAGCGCGCTCCAGCATCCACTATGATGTCAAGTACGACAATTTCAAAGTGGACGAAGTGACCGACAACCAGCGGCTGTTATGTGCTTACGGAAAATGCTTTTGTGGAACCGGAAAGTGTACGCCAGAGGGAAATGATATCAAGGGTGAGTCGTACCTATCATTTAAATTGTTGCACACACGCAGTTGATAGCAAATATTTTGTTTTCTCTTTGACTAGCTGTTCTTTTACTACATTTTTTTATTTATTTTACCGTTAGATTGGTGCTATAATAACCAGGGTTTGAAAAATCCGATTTTTATAATAAATATCAAAAATCCGATTTTTTTATATATATCCGGTATATATCGGATATATATCCAGGCTAAGAAAAAGAAGAAATATTTCCCAAGAAAGTGAAAAGTATTAACGCTAGGAGCACCAGCAATCCCCATTTTTTTATTACCTCGTAAAATAAACCTTATATGATATGAAGTTAAGTTTTGAATTTCAATAAAAAGCTAGCCGTACTGGTAAGTTAAAATAAATGGGACTTCCCCAACTTTAAATAAGGTTGCCATTTTAGGAACAAATCTAAATTACTCTGAATTGTAGTTTTTCGTTACGTGTTCCCAGGGTATGCATTAATCTCCAAAAAATTTAGTTCAGAAAACAGAAAAAAGTTAATTGATATATATCAAGATAAAAATCAATTGATATATATCTTGATATATATCGGCGAACTCTGATAATAACTAAGGAATAGACAAGATACAATATCGTTAATTTAACGTTTAATTTAACTGATATATTTGCATATGTTTGCTGCACTGCGTACATTTAGAGCGGTAGAGCACTTAACAATGCTTCTTTTCTTTTTGAGTGTCCAATATTCGATTTCTGTTAAAATATGGTCTGGCATATTTTTTTTACTAGTTGTTACCCGCGACTTCGTTCGTGTGGACATAAAAAAAATCTTTGTGCTATACATTAAATCCTTATAAAATTTTATCAAGATCCGTTCAACCATTTAGCCGTGATAAAGAGACAAAGCCACTTCCTATAGCTCGCTAGATGGCGTTGATCAATTTTTTGCATTTTTTGATGTTTTGTATGGATTGACAGGTGTAAAGTAAACTGAATCGCGCAAGGGAAGTTTTTTCCTCGAGGCGAACGTATTCTTTTTTTATATCTCGAAGTTTTATTGGTCCCGATACGACTGCGGCTATATTCCTCTGAATTATAATATAATCAGGATGAACAGAAGTGTGTGAGCTCACTGTGTTGCTGACTCTAGCATTGACCTCGTTGAGGTCAACTAGCATGTTATAGATGTTGGGGACTTGAATAAAGGAGCAGATCCTCCTTAGTCTGTAAGATGCCTCCGCATCACACAGAACCCTCGGAATCATTCAAGCATTTGTACCTAAGCATCATAATCTGTAACAGCCTTCTTAAGCTTGATGCGTTTATGGAGTTGCTAGTTTGCAGTGGCAGCTTAATTTTTCGGGTGACACATTTTTTTTGGGTATTCATCTACAGTTTTCACCTAGTCCCAACCAAATGTTTATTTTTTATTTTTATTGTTCTGACTGAGGAGACGAGAAAGTCACTCACCTGATGTTAACCCTCGCGCTTGCCCATAACAGTAAAATGTCACCAAAATTTTGAACTTCAACAGTTCGAAACTCTGCGCGTCAACACACAGCGCTCGTCACCCTGAGATATTAGATGTTAAATCTCTGTATGCCCAGTAATTACACTGGAAACACATTAATGTTTGCACACTACTGCTTGGTGGTTGAATAACTGGCTAAGGTGTGGTACTTCCCCAGACGGATTCTTGCAAAAGTCCTATCACTACAATATGTAGTTGTTATGTGTATGATATTTCGTACATAGTATGTTACTCTTAAATAAACTACTTTCGTTTCGATACGAAGTATAACATAAGTATACTCTCAAAAAATATTTTGACACCAAACCACGCTACTTAAATCTTCAACAATTTCATGTCCATATTTTTTGTGAAGAGTGTTTTTGATTGTGCTAACTTACTGAAGTGGGTACTCAACCGTGCTCCCAGCTGAGGTGAACCCTCATATTTTTCAGCTTACCTTTTCTACTTTGGACTTCGCTTCAAAATAATGACGCCCTTCAATTGTTGACGAGATTTTTTTATCGCAGGGTGGATCGCGGAGGGCACCGAGACAACATGTGAAAAGTGCTCGCCAAAACAGAAGGTTATGGTCGCCAAGTTCATCAAAGCACTGAAAGTGAAATGCCCTAATGAGTGGGAATTTCTGAGTAAGCGCGCGGACCCTGAGGGAAAACGCAATGCAGACCTGGAAAAGTTCCTACTGGCGTACGATAGTTAATTTTACATGACTAAGAAAATATTCGTACCTATTTGATTACCTCAATTAATCTAAACAGCAGGGATGTACTCAATTTAGAAACGAATATCAACTTTACTTCTGTCTAATTTTCTATACTAAGCTATATTTGATAGGAGAAAAAGTGATGCCAAGGATCAACTCTTATATGACTACGTTTGTATTTATTTATCCCAAACATTTTGTCTAAGTTTGAATTCAGAATCTTTGTCGAACGATTGAGTACTTTGAGTAGTTATGAATATTCTCCTTCAGTTAGTGTGTTTGTCAGTCAAAAGTCTGCATTTCAAGAAAGGCAACTTTTTGTAGCAATTTATTAGGATTGTTCGTGGCACAGTTACAAAACGCACGAAAAATGAAAAGAAAAACAATAGAAAATATACATATATGTAAGATCTACGAGTATTTTTTTTATTTAAATGGCTGTGTATTAAAAAATGATAAATAAATACTTTAATTATGTTCATACTATTATTTCATTTTTTTTAAGTCAAAAAATATAATGCAATGATAATTAATTTTATCTAAAAATACAGTTTTTTTTTCTACATAGCAAAAAAAATATCGTAACTGAATAAACAGAAACCGAAATGTTACTGTATTGAAAAGTAGGTAATTACCTAAAGAGGCCGAGGTATATTATATTTGAATGAAGATATAGATAGCCCAGGCAAGTCACGGTCTGACCCGGAACCAATTAAGCTTAGTACTCTTTTTTCTGTATATATGAATACTAGCTGTTGCCCGTGACTTCGTTCGCGTGGACCTACAAAAGCAGTCTATGTTCATCTCCAACCCTTAAGCTATATCTATGCAAACATTCGGCTTGATCCTTTCAACCGCTTAGCCGTGATAACGCGACAAACACCCAGACAGAGAGTCAGAGCGACAGACAGACAGAGAGTTAGGCTAGCATCTTTTACTCGGACTGATGTAAATGGTCCGAGCTCCGGCGCAGTCCCTTTTGAACCCTTCATAATAGACGCACCTTCGTCTTTATATCTATAAAGACGAAGGTGCGTAGAATACTTAGTAGTTCGAACGCGCTCTAATTAATTTGCGATGGATATAAAGCAAAATCGATTTTATAGGAAATTGCCGCTACGGTTCTACGAAAAGTAAACATAATCTTCTCTGTTTGACAGTGGGTTTTTGCTATGTAGCCGCGGGCAGAAGCTAGTTCATTAATAGAGAGAATTGTGTATCTAGGCTTCGCTTCACACGCTGATACAAAGCTGATTGTAGTTACATAAGTAGTACCTAAAGTATTCACAAATTATAAGTATTAATAAGTCGCATTAACAGATCGTTGTTCCAACAAAAACATACTAAAGTTGGAGATTTCTCTTAAGCTATATTAAGGTTATTCCTACTCGCGCCTACTAATGAACCACAGATAAATAAATCTGTGCAATGAACCAATGAGAGTACATTTTTTATATTTTGTCCAACGCGTGGTGCGCTTTGATCGTCCGAAGTATATATAGCATCTAGGGAGTGATCTATGTAATTCATTTAAGATGTCAAAATATTGAAACAAAAAAGGCATTTTTAGACCAAACAGTTCTCAATTTCGTCGCTAGTGGTTATCATAGGTCTGTGTCATGGTAATGTATGACTGTTTCTTTTAAAATTTCTGTTAAATTCCCATTTAGTTATTTTTCATCAAGTATGCGAAAGATGTAGCTCTGGCAGGGGATAAAATACATTTGTTATGTCGGGAGTTATCACTCCCGACAAGGCAAGTCAGTTGACACGATAGTGTCAACTGACTTGCCTTGTCGCGTGACTTGCCAAGCCACGCCAACATAGCCCTTGTAGCAGCAAACCTTGCTTATCTGACGTGTCCACACGTCGCTCGCGATTCCGCGGGTAGTTTCACTTTCGCAAATAAAACATCCAAAATGCGACAAGCCTGTTAGAGTTACACCTACTTTATGTAGTATGTAGTACACTACACCGAAATATCCACTAATTGTCTAATTGTTTTGAAAATTATGTAAATTATATATACGCATCGTAATGTTTTTGTTTTGGTGTTAATAGATTATTTTTATATCGTAATTTTAATGTTAGAGGTCATAAATTAATACAATATTAATCTTCATAATAGGTATGTTTTTTCTTAGAAACATAGCTATTCTTTCAGTCATAAATTGACACATGACGCTTGTTACATGATAACGCTAACACGACCAGATATTCTCTCGCATAATAACCTTTTGAACATAATATTTTGAACGATGTTTTATTAGTGCCGAGCACATTACACGAAGTACCTACTTCAATACCATACCAACCGACAAAACAGGATAAAAATCCGCAGATTTTTTCCATGGAACGACAATCGGCCCATCTGGTCTGCCATAAAGATAAACTGGAGCGTCCCAGCATCCATTCCAAAAGCTTTATTATATCTATGAGCGTTGATTGTGGAAAGCTTAAACAATAATGTCCCGGCAAATGGCTTCTGCGCTTATAAAGTTATAGCGCGGTATACTCATCTTCTATAGGGACACCAAGAAAGTATTTTTATTCGGATAATATTGTTAAGAAAATTTGTTGTTTGCGTAACAATTTACTAAGTCAAGATCTCGTTTATCAATAACGGTGTTAAACATAACGGTGTTAAGACTAACTCTCAGAGATGGTCCGGCAAAACTAAGTCCAATGACACACAATCATCATCGATGTCTCGCTCATACGAATATTTAATCGAATCACTCTAACCTTGTCATCTGTCATCCTCCTAGTCGTAAAATATCGTAGGTTTATGATTACCATTAAAAAACGATTTCAATTTAACTGTTTAATCCTAATCAAAACACAAAGTACACAAACACAAGTAGCCTGCGTCACAAAGTATAGTTCTAACCTATACAGTCATACCTACACATTTATGGAAGTGAATCATATTACTTTAAATATAACAAGAAACAAAAAACAAAATAAAAAGAAACAAACATTCTTGATTCTAGAGATTCCAAAAATATCAACTTATCCTGAATTTAAATAGCACGATGGCGAACCCACTGTAACCCTAAGCAAGATAAAGTTATTTTCACGTCTTCATTTTAGGCATGTTTCCATTTTGTCGACACCTCCTTCTTATTAGGGGTTAAAATATTATGTGAGAGGCTACAGACTGAGTTCGCAGAAACTAGGAGTGGCCTGGAGGCAAGGCAACTCGAATGTAGATGCAAATTAGGTCAAGTCAAACTACATGGGTATGTGTGATGTGTGTGTGCATCTAGTGTGGCGCGTAGCTCGAAAATATCGCTTTCTTTAGCAAATTATACGAGGCTCTTGCATCGTGAAGCTCAAATTATGAACCTTCGAATGAGATCATGTTCCCTTGCTTTTAACGTTTATCCGTATTATGTAGTTTAGTAGTTCTACACATTACCTACATAGTAGTATGTCTTCCTGTGACATGGTCTGTGACCAGCCACATAATATTGCTGCGCCCTCATTTACTGGGTATATGTCATAATGTAAGCTAAAACGTAGTTTTAGAAGAAGAATAAGTACATATATGCAATAAAGAAAGAATAAAGATCATTCACGACATATCTTCGTTCATTAATATTTTCAATTAATTAATTATGATCTCTTAAAAAAACCAACGCAGTCCACGGTGGTATAGTGTACTCGCAATGCCACCAACCGCCAAAAATGGAGAAGTATTGCAAGACGAGCCGCAGTCCTGGGAAGGGACGACGACAGCGAGGAGCCTCCGTGTACCGTCCACGCAACCACGACCACTCTGCCAAGAGTGCACGACTAGATAATAGAGACTAAGAACTATGAATAGGTACAATTTTTATAATTGTGTCTAGACTTTTTTAGGCTTAATTTTATAGATTCTATATTTCTCAATATTGTATTTACTCTAAGAACGAAGGACGAATACTCATACCTAAATAATTTATAAGACATAAAAACGACTACTTCTTCAAGGTCAACGTTGTCGTGTTTATTTTATTGCTGGAATCACATACATAAATTGTAGCTATAATGTTATTATCACTAACTGTATTATGCTGAATTAGACGAAGACAATGGCTGTGGCCGTCAGCGACGGCTTGTTCTGGCAGCCTCTCTTGAGAGCCAAATGTAGTAGGCAAATAAAAAATGTTCGAAATTTACAAAGAGTAGGTACGTACCTACTTTGTTATATCCTGATATATTCGGATACAGATTTAGTTGTTGAAATTATGGGTAACTAGCTGCGCCCCGCAGTCTCACCCGCTATTCTATAGAAACCAAATATTTTCCGGGAAAAAAAGCAGCCTATGTACTAATCCAGGGTGTAAGCTACCTCCATACCGAATTTCATTCAAATCCGTTCAGCCTTTACAGAGTTGAACGGGAACAAACACACTTACTTACCTACTTACACACTTTCACACAAACTTTCGCATTTATAATATTAGTGTGATATACACACGACTCGGATGGTAGGTCATGACATTCACTGAGGTTAACCTTAGGTATCTGACACGCTTGTTAACTTCGACAACAGATTAATTCTAATGCTGCCTTTGTTTGGCACTAAACAAATGTCAAAGACAGAAATAGACTTAATCTGTTGTCAAAGTTAACAAACGTTTCAGAAACCCGAGGTATGTCAGATGGAATTTGCGTGATCCTGACGTCGTTTCTCGCTGACGTCGGTCAAGTATCGTGTAATAATATATATAGCTATAGTACCTGTGTCCATAGAATAATATACAGGTAGTACATGTACCTTTAGGTTCTATAGTAGGTGGTATGACCAGTGGCTCACGGATTCGTGCGTGCGGAGCACAGAAGAGAGAGAAGTAAATAAAAAATTTTCCTCTTCTGTGGTGCGGAGTGACAGTCAGCAGTGGTCGGAGCGCGACCGTATCAGCACATGTTTTAGCTTCGTTCCTGCGTTTTGCAGGCTTCGTTTTCTTCGGACTAGATGCATGAATTGGACATGACTGACCGTGGCATCAATTTTCCGATTTGCTTGATATTTATTTTTTAAACTTTATCCTGGCTAAATACACTATGTGTAGAGCTAAAATAGAATAGTTTATTTTGTAAGTTATTTCAAATGCGAATTATTTGCTTACTAAAAAAATGTAGAGACGCGTGAGCACATTCATAGACAAACAAGAAAAGTTAATCGGGATATTCTACCAGTTACATCACTAGCAGAACGGTAGTCATTACCGTCCTAAGGATAGGAATGTTCATCAAATTACCATCAGATAGTCAGCGGGGGAATTAAGTAGTCCCTTACTGGTTTTTGATTGTCCGCTTGAATCGAAACCCGCTGACCAACCTGAATTAATTATCTAGCGAGGCCTTAGTGTAGACACTGCACTAATCTAATCCATATCAGAGAAAACTCCTGAAGATTATACAAGAGCGACTGTTATTTCCCAATCGCTGAGAACGGAAATTTAAATCTTACGCAGTGGAAAAAGGGATTTCTCTAATCTAAGTACACTTGTGTAAGTAGGTAGGTACCTCATAATTATAATATCATATATATAGGCTCATATATATACGCAGCAATTACACTGTCGATTTCTCTGCCTCCATGCATTCTCTGCACAGAGGATTTTCTGTAAACCATATAGCAAATGGAACTGTGTCTACTGTCCATTGACTACTTCGACGACCTGTCGGTATTGTATTTCCTTATCATTTTATCATTCTCACATCATTCCGTTTCTTAGGCAGTCAGTATTGAAGCAAGTTTCATTGCAGGCATTTTAAAACAATAGTTATTTGTTCAGAAGAAACAGAAGTCTCCTTATAAATAACATGTCTTTGGCGCAAGTACCTGTATTGAAACCTGAGCAAGCGAAGGATTCTAGGATTGGATCAAATAAAGATGCAGAATATTTTTGCTGTGTGCCGAAACACACAACTTTTCATCTCACTACAGCAAGGAATATACTAGGATCATAATAATCTTTGTATTATATTACTCTTTGGCTAGGATCATAGATAAAAATTTATACTAGCGTAGCTATAATAGTATTTTTTTTTTCTCTTTCCTCCTAACAGGATTATGGCGTCGCACGTCTTATGCATTTGCCAGAGTCAAGTATACATATATATTCTCAAGTTTTGTTATTTATTATCAAACAAGTCCTAGTCACGGCCAAAGGCGAGCAAAGCAAGTCACGATCAAGTCCAAGTCATGCCCCAGTAAAGTGGTGAAAACTTTACTAGAGCCTTCTATGGAGTTTTTGAAACAACACGAAAATTCACGTTTCACGACATTATACCATTCACCAACACTCGTGCATGTTCACGAACACTTAACGGGTAAAAATTCATCGTTTTTACACATTAACACTCGAAATAACACAAGTTTTGGAAAATAATAAAATGACATGAATTCTTCACGTTCCCGCCAAAACTCGTATTTATATTCTCTTTGGCTAGGATGATGGAAAGTGAATTGAATAAAGTGAAGAAAATTTAAAAAAAGTTCTTTTTCATGCAGTCGTCGTGCTGGCCAGTGCAATCATTCTAAAAATGAGGTTGGCGCACGGACTTGAAACAAGTATTAATGCATGTTCAGTGGACTTATAAAAAGACGGGTAAATTGGACTTTTGCACTCAGTTTTCGAATTATAAGCAGAATCTTTCAGAGCTTGTGAGGTGAAAAAATATTTTTTAGGAGATTCGACTATTAATAGCAAATATAAATTACTTTTAACAAGCAACACATTCAAACTAATAAATATGGAATTTTACTTTTATTAATTATTTATTTAAGACCAACAGCACAATAATACAAATTAATGAACATAGATACAACCTTTAACCGAGGTTACTTTCTTTATCCACTTACATCCAGCTCAAAGAAATTCCATTTCAATAATTATCTTTGCCTAGTACCTAATACCCAAAAGGAGCCAGAGCAGACATTTTCACTGGGCCTAACTCTACAACATCACAACGTTTTATCTAGATATGTAACCGTAACGTAACGAAGAGCTTATAAACTTGTTTCGAAAAGCTTTCCACAGAGCAATAATTTATAAGTCACTTGCAGTACAGACAGCGAGCGCACAATCTCGTAAATAACATTAAATTTATATTTACAGGGTGCTTCGACCAGATTCATTTGGAGGATTTCGTCACATGAATATTTACGAAGCCTTTTTACTACCGGCGGATGGGTTAAGAGTAAAAATTATGAAACAAAAATACAGCGCCGTTAAATTATCATATTGTGACGCACCGGCTCGTGTTTCCTCCCCTCAAATAGCCGTAGGATTTGTGACTTACTTTGGGCATAGATATAATTTTGGCATAATAAATCGGACGAAGTATTTCCAGATCATACCTTTTTAGGGTTACATAGTGATAAAAGGAACTCTTATAAGTTCGACATGTCCGTCTGTCTGTCTGTCTGGATCCTTTACAGCCTTATAACTTCCAAAGTTATGAAATTACATGCATGAAATTTTGCACAACGATATTCTAAGATACCTACAGTTTCAAAAATATATAAATACGTAAAATAAGGGTAGCTCCCTTACATGTAAAGAGGGGGTAAAAAAAATATCGCTGAACCCCATCATGTGGGGAATAGTTAAATAGGTCTTTTATAAGTAACAATTTGCAAAGAATAAAAAAAACATAATTTAGTTTTATAGGACGGCTGACATGTAAAGTTGGGATAAAAAAAAAGCCTTTCCCCCATCATATCATTCAATAGGTCTTAAAATAAAGCTTGCGTAAAATGGGCCGATAAAGTTGCTTACAATGTGCCCCCCCCCCGCGCCATTTCTAAACTATGCATTTCTTTTTTATTATTTATCAGTCGATACTCGGCAACCGACGATGATGAAAATAGACCTTTCATGTCATCAACAAATAAATTTAAAGCTGTATAAAGATTTAATTGCTAGTCTGAGCCGTAAAAAACTGGGTCAAGATAAACATCAAGAATTGAATTCCGACAGCCAGTAAAACAAAATTGGTAAAAAAAATCTTTATTGTTTGATAGCTTTTAACACATTAAAATTGTATAACACTGATTGGTAAAGCTTTTTAATTGTTTGGACACATAACGGGGAAATGCCTAAGCATTTTCGATGTGTTACATATTTTTAGAGAAAACTTTAACTCTAGCTAGGCTTCGAAACCCCGGACGTACGTCGGCTATTCTGCAAGTTAGCTTGCAGTGAACGCGTAAGTGAGGTGGTACGCTGAGGAACTTGCATTTTTTCTTGCACTGTATAAAATTTTTGTTGAAACATTACACTGTAAGAATAAGGAAATACAACAGATATCAACAAGAGGTTATGTGAGAACTACAGTCAAATATCATTACGATATTTTGAAATGTTTCTACAGCTATCAGCAAGAAAAATGCAAGTTTATTAGTGTTAGCTTATCAACTCACTTGCGCGATAAATTAGCTTCCAGAATACGCACTGAGCAGGGCGTGAGCGACGCGTGTTCGTAGTAGCATAGCTTGATTGTCACACGGCTTTGCTGCGCAGCAGGTGCCGTGCTGTTCATACAGTTCCTTGTAATAATAAATGCGTGGGCCCGCGATCAAGCTATGCTGCAACTAACCCGCCTTGGGTTTGTGGTCTTACATCATCGCTTCCCTATTTAGGCAATCTCGTTAGGACTTTTTAAACATTTTTTTCATACAAAAAATCACTTAATAGGAATTAAAAAAAAAACAGTATTCTTTGGAGTAATAATGCCAATATTTTAAATATTAGTAGTAGGTGAAATTATCAAAATCAAAATATTTAGACGAAGAAGAAAAAAACATTTATTTCGTGCTCTTTTTATTAAGCTTCTCCAAAAAAAAAAAGAATGCAATAAATGAGATTACAATGAGATGCTAAAGACTGTTTATTTATTTATTTTATTTCCACTCAGTAATTTTTTTATCTTCAAAAAATGTTTATATGGTCGGTTTATATGAATTATTAAAATTCATCCATAATTATAAATATCTACCTGTCATAATCAATCTTAAAAATATATTACATACAATGGTAACTACTCTTTAGTAACTGCCTAAGTCTACTCATACAAATTTGACTTTGGTTGAATTTGGGTCGACGTTGGTGTACTTGAAAAATACTTACACTTTTATTCCAGTTAATTCTATTTTACATTTAATTTGATCCTTACAGAATCAAATATTCATGATAAGCATAGGTATCTACATCATAAAAATCTGATAAAGTAATGATAGACATTGCACAGCCTAATGGGTCTCGAATGGCCAAAGGCCGTAATCAGGCCGATCGAAGCGCACCACGCATTGAACATAAAACACCGCTAGAAATTCACTCTCATTGGTTAATTGCTGGGTGCGAGTCAGCGCAACTTTAAGATAGCTAATGGGAACGCTTGGTATCAGTCCTCGCTACCCGCTCTTACCTCTAACTATTGAGTTTTTGTCAGACAAAGATATCGTAATGCGGTATCTTTAGGGGATAATTATGTGGTCTAGAAGCATGGTATAATTCTTACACAGGAATTACTTCTATAAATTAGGCGAGCAGTAAGAAAGGATTTTTGATTAGGTATTCATCCCCTAAGAGGGTTATATGAGGGATAAAACTTTGTATGGAAGTCTGTCATTCTTACTTTGTAAGAATGACAGACAGACAGACAGATGAGCAAAATCATCGAAGTCTCATTCATCAGCTAGTTAGGATTCCGTAGTAGGTACTAACAAGGAACCAGGTGTTAGTTCGTCATGTTCGTCTGTCTGTCTGAATCCTTCTCAGCCTTATAACTTCCAAACTTATAAATGATATTTTGCACTACGATAGTCTAAATAGGTATAGCCTCAAGTTTAATTTTTATTTATTGTTTTAATTATGGTGGTGCTTAGCTCCCATAGGTACTTGATTGATTCAGGCGTAACTTTGCGGAAGTTCATTTTCAAACTGTCAAAAATAACCAATATGTAGTGTCTTTCCGCTGTAACGTCGCGTCCAGTACAATAGGAATAATGAACAATTGTTTGTTTTTTACCTAATATTAAATTTTAAGAAAGAGAGCAGCACTGGCATCTGGCTGGGCCGTACCGTGTAGCGCTGTGTAAAAAAAAAAAAAAAAAAAATTACCGCTAGAAATAAAAAAATTAATTTAGGATAATAATTTCAAAATTGTTATATTCTTCTTTTCAAAAAATTGTTTAAACATTTGGAATAAATAATTTGTAATATACTTCTTTTCTAAAAATTATATAAAATTTAAATACATATTAGGTAAAAAACAAACAATTATTCATTATTCCTATTGTACTGGACGCGACGTTACAGCGGAAAGACTACATATTGGTTATTTTTGACAGTTTCCCACAGGTACATCTAATGAGGAGAAAAAAAAATTTTTTTGCTGTACCCCATCATGTGGGGTGTCGTTGAACAGATCTTTTAGAGGTTACAATTTTGAATGAATAAAAACACAATTTTATATTAATGGGTAGCTGTTTACATGTAAAGTGGGAATAAAAAACGTATTGGGTATTACTGAAAAGGTAATTTAAAACGAAGGTTATTGTTTCCAACGCCAATTTTATCAGATTTACCTCTTGCGAAATATGGGCCGACAAAGTAGCTCGCAATGTGATCCCTCTGCCATTTCTAAACTATGCATCTCAGAAACTTATCATCTTCCAAGTTGGTAAATCTTAGTAAAAACTCTATTTTAAAAGTATTTCGGGCGGCGTGTGCTTTTTGAGATAAGCAAAAAACGGATAAATACTTCAATCGTCCTAAGCGTCTACGGAACCTTACTAAGCATGGCCCGACATGCTCTTGACAAGCTATTTTTTAATAAACATCATCGTAACGAATTTGATAAAGACAAATTTTGTGTCAAAGTTAAAATTGTTTCATTACAAAGTTTGGAATTACTGGAATTGTCCAAGATACTTAAAATTAATATCATTGCATTAAAAGTTAACAATTTAATTTACAAATTGGCTCCAAACTTAGCGATACGCAGTCTTCGAAGCAACTTTATTTTAATTAATTTATATTAAATTATTAAAAAACTTTTGTTCGTCGACATTGTAATAAAGTCAGTGACATTCTGTATCTATTTTATTTTAATTTTATTATCGTACGAACACTGAACACGTGAACACGATGACTGACTCGCGATGACATAGCAATTACTCACTGCAGTGGCGATCGTCGTACAACCAATTACCGTCCTTGGGACAATGACGTTTCGGGTTGTGATTGGGCGTCCGCTGATCACTGTACGCGATCGCGCCGGTTTGCGCGAAAATAAAGTTTTTGTTTTGCTTACTGCCATTTGCCATAAAACGATTATGTCTAGATAAATACAAAAAATTAGATTGTAGGTACATTTGTGGTTCTCGTGTTAGTATAATGACTAGAACAAAATTTTTATTAACGCCGCACCTTACAGTTAATTATGAAAATTTTGATTCATTGTTTCTTGTTAGTTTAAAATATTATTGTTCCTTACAAATCTCTTTCTTTTTTTGTTTCTTATTATCGCGAACCGTGGAGAATATAACGTAATATTCTTGAAATAGTTCGAACTAATAGTTTTTTTTTTTATTTAGACCTTAACGCTTACAATAACTGTTGAATAATCCAGTTGGGAGGACGGAATTGACATACTTTAGTACAATCTTATTTAGCTACTTGCTAGCCAAGGTATATGTAAATGTAATAAGCAGGTAAGTGGTTTACATAGCTCGCTTCACGCCATACCCTATTCTACTCGCACTTTTCAAACATTTCTGAAGATAAATTATCATTGAAATGTTCAAAAAAATTACAGGCAGAAAATGGTTTAAAACAATTTCTATGATGAGTTTCTAAAATATAAGCAATGCCATTCATTTGTTTTAGTCCCAATCTGGGATATTTTGTAACTTTTATTTAAAAATATTTTCATGTGACAGCTCTGTTTTTATCCAACTGTCCAAGAAGGAGGGTAACATTTTTAACCACCCTCTTTATTTTAGATACTTAGTGTATTTTTTGTAATATTATTTGTATGCTGTATAATGTTGCCCGTTTTTCACAAGCAGTAAAATTAATTCAAAATTGTTCTAGCTTAAATTATTTGCTTACCGAAATATTAGTCCTATTTACTTATTAAATATAAAAATATATGGCATTTAATATAAATATTGCGCGGTTTCTATCTTTGCAATAAAATGTTATTGTAAGTACTAGTACATTTATTTGTTTCTTTATTTTCGCTGCCATGTATTATTTTTATTCAATGTATAAATAGTATACGTTTTTATATGAAAGTGCGATATACATGCGCATGAAAACTTAGCGTTTATTTTGACACGATATAATTAATTTTGTTAATTGGCAAGAAAAGCTTCAAAGGGCATTGAAACTTAGAAGTGCCTGCCAACAACATCACTTCAATTAACTTTTGTCTAATTATAATTAACAATGTATTATTAACCTTATAAAATGTAATAATTATTACACATTCGTATACAGAACTTACAGTGGTTTTGTAGTGGTAGGACTTTTGCAGAGTACGCCTGGGGAAGCCACACTTTTGCCAGCTATTCAACCGCAAAGCATTAGTGTGCAAACATTACTATGGTCCGGATTGAAGGGCAATGTTTCTAGCGAAATTACTGGGCATACATTTAACATCTAATATCTCTGGGTGACGAGCGCAATGCATTGCCGTACGTGGTATTAAAGTATTGGAAGTTCCAAATTCTGGGTGGCACTGAAATGTTACGGGCAAGCATATCATCAGGTGAGTGACTTGCTCGTCTTGTCAACCAGTATTATAAAAATTAATATAGATATACTAAGTATAATAATGATGTATATTACAATGAAATTAAATTTGCATAACACTCCGAGCCTAGGTCATTTATTGACAATGTTCGAAACAATGTATTTTTACCAACAAACCTTTACAGCTTTGGCAAAAAAACAAATCAATCAATAATTTTTTTGGTAGCAAAAATCGCATTTAACGCCCGTCGCTCCTGGCTCTCGCTATATCGTTCGCAATTTTAAAATGTTAAAATTAAGTTCGTCAAAAAAAATTACGAAAAGTGCGAACGAGATGGCTAAATAAGGGAGCCGGCTCTTAAACTGTTATGACGAGTTTTGTGATCAAGACCTCTGATACAGATGTCCTTACATTAAAATATTAGACCTTAAGAGCACGCTCCCCTTTCAAGTAAGCACTTATTAACATTAAAAATATTGAAAACATTGTCATTTTTATTTTAAAGATAACAAATTGATTTACATTTATAAATTCTCAGTCATTGGTTTTTTAACTTGAGAATTAAGATATCCCAGGCCTGGAAGCGCATCCTTAAAAAAATCGACGTCACAATAATACACAGTCTCAACAATATTTCAACTATATATTTTACATTCACACGTCACCAAATCAATGTCACAATAGTTTAAATACAACAATATAATGTTCACTCATTATATTCTCGCATCACATCGTCCCTTAATTATTATTAGTATGGCGCAAGTAACAAGCGATCATTAGGATATAATGAATATATATATCTAACTCATACGTATCTTTTAAACCTATATATTTCATTATGTATCTCTTGGGACCACTATATTATCTGAGGTAACAATAATTTCAATGACATATAAATTGTTTATTGCTGGGACGCACTGCAGCTACACTTTTCCTTTATAAGAAGTGTTCACACATCACTGGAGCGTTCCCTTGTTTAAGCCTACCTCAAGGTATCGACGTCTTTGCACTGAAACAATAAAAAAAACATTATCATTAACGATTCTGCGTGAAAATTTTAGCAATTCAAACATATCTAACCCTTTGCTTGTTTTTTTTTCCTAGACTTGGGATTTGAAAGGGAGATTTTATTATGTAAACCAATACCCGTGCTGTCGGACTACTCAGGCCTTGGTTACAGAGGTAGAAGTTGGATGCGGGAATTAAGAGAGGATGGGTTTGGGGAGGAGGTTTTAAGAATTAACTTGGTTACGCACAGGTTTAGAATTATTTAAAATACTTAAGAATTCTGAGCACAACACAAAACTTTGTCTTCAAATTACATTGGTTGGGATAGTAAATCTGAAACTTTGCTTTGATCAAGGTCAGTTTGTTTCTCTGATGTTAACTTATGAGAAGAATCATGAAAACTGATGATTTTTATTTTAACCGACTTCAAAAAAAAGGAGGAGGTTCTCAAGTTTTTCATGTTTGCTACCTCAGAACTCCGTCATTTAAGTATAAACAGACTCGAAAAAAAAACTTTTTTTATGGTCAAATCAATCAAATCACCAAATCGGTCCCGTTTTTTATCAAAATCCAGTTCTGATGGGATCCTTGAGGAATTGAGGGAACTCCTCAAATAGTACAGACATACATAAAGCTATTTTAGTATTTTCATCTACAATTCAAGCATTTGCATTCAAATAGTAACATTAATTTGCTACAACGTGGAACTCCACAATGATAAGTTTAGTATTTCACGGGTGGCGAAGAATCTCTATAGATCTTTTTTCCAGAGTATTTTGATAAAATCGTTTTTTTTTTTAAATTATTTTATAATGTTTACACATAACTAAAAAGGTAATAAGCAAAATATAAAGTCCAACAACACTAGTCCACACACTAGCCCACTAGTCCAGTCCACACTATTTCTGTCACTTTTAGGGTTCCGTAGTACTCTACAAGGAACCCTTATAAGTTTGTCATGTCCGTCTGTCTGTCCGTCCATCTGTCTGTCTGAATCCTTTACAGCCTTATTACTTTTAAAGTTATAAACTTACATGCATGAAATTTTGCACAACGATAGTCTACCTACAATTTCAAAAAATATTTTTTTTAATTATTTTTTTGTAAAATAAGGATAGCTCCCTTACATGTAAAGGGGGGGTAAAAAAAAATATTTCGCTGTACCCGATCATGTTGGGTGTCGTTGAATAGGTCTTTGTAAGGTGACAATTTTGACACAATTAAAAAAACATAATTTTATATTAATGGGGTGGGTGTCATATATGTAAAGTGGGGATAAAAAAAATTTTTTCGCCTGTACCCCACATGTGGGATATCATTGAATAAGTCTTTTAAAATGATGTTAAGTTTTCCTATACCATTTTTTATCACACATTATTACTATTATTATTTATTTTTTTACATACTGCTTGCGAAATATGGGCCGACAAAGTTGCTTTCAATGTGTGTCCCCCCCCCCCCCCCCCGCCATTTCTAAACTATGCATCTCAGAAACTTGTTATATTCCATGTTGATAGATCTTAGTAAAAACTTTCTTTTAAAATTATTTCGGGTAACGTGTGATAACTACTTTTTGAGTTATGCTGTAATAATGGATAAAAACTCCAAACATCCTACGCACCTACGGAACCCTACTAAGCATGGCCCGACATGCTCTTAACAAGTTATTTTTTATTTGTTGTGTCGGCAAACGAAAATCGTGAGGAAACCTGCATATTTCCGGAGAAGAAATTCGATGGCGTATGTGAATCCGCTAACCCGCACTGTGTGGTGGATACGGCCTAATCACCCTTCGAGGGTAGGCTGATATCCCAGATATGGGATGTTTAAAGGCTGATACAGAAGAAGCCGGAAAACAGTTTTGATGTAGTTGTGTTTATAAATGGTTATATTTTAAAGTAAAAGCAGTTCAAGTAAGTATTTTTATTAAAAGTTTTTATAACTTGAAACTTAAAAAAGAAATTGAGAGGATTCCACTTAAGCGCTTTTTGGTAATTTCCAAAACTTTTTGAGTTCCGAAAATTTTACCAACTTAGACATTGCTTACGCTGTTTACATTTTTATCGTTTGAACTTTCTTGTTTGAGTCTGATTTGTTTTTTTTACCAACAGCACAATATTGTGTGTACCCGACTCTAAAACTTTTTATTATGATAATCCTGTTTACATCGAGAAAATTTCTAATCAAGGAGACATATTTTTTTCTACAAATGTTTGGCCTAAATGATACCCTAATAAAATTAAATTAAAAGAAGTCAATTTTCGCCCGTCCCTCACTTTTGGGGTATCATTGAATAACTCTTTTAAAATCATGGTGAGGTTACTACACTAGATTTTTTTATCAAACCGCTTGCGAACTGTGGACATTTGTAATATTTAAATGATATGTAATTAATGAAAACGTTTTGTAATTATGTTCTTTTTTATCAATCAACAAATATGGATATTTTTTTCTGAAATAAATTATATATGGACAAAGTATGACGATGATGGAGACAAAGTATAGCTTGTAACGTGTCCCTACCATTTCTAAACTATACATCTCAGACACTTATTGTTGCCAATCGTAATGTATTTCGTACAAGTATTGTGTGTGTTTGTGTGTGTATGTGTGTGTTTGAAAAGAACATGGTCCCCTGGCCAGTATAGTTATTATTTATGATGTGAGCTCGAATTGGTGGCGTCATCTAGTTATTCTGAATTCAACTAAGTGAAAACAAATCGTTACTGATGTCAAGGAATAGAAAAACGGGGAGAAAGAAGTATCAAGAAACAAAGATAGTGCTAATTTTATTAAGCATTCAAATATAAAAGTTCCTTTTAATTAAAGGAACTCAGCATTATCATGCTGAGTTTTGGCGGAAACGTGAAGAATTCATGTCGCGTCATTTTATTATTTTCCAAAAATTGTGTTATTTCGTAGTGTTAACGTGTAAAAACGGTAAATTTTTACACGTTAAGTGTTCGTGCACGAGTGTTGGTTAATGGTATAATGTCGTGAAACGTGAATTTTCATGTTGTTTGCAAAACTCCATAGAAGGCTCTAGTAAAGTTTTCACCACTTTACTGGGGCATGACTTGGACTTGACCGTGACTTGCTTTGCTTGACTTTCACCGTGACTATGACTTGTTTGATAATATCTAACAAAACTTGAGAATATATATGTATACTTGACACTGGCAAATGCATAAGACGTGCGACGTCAAAATCCTCTTAGGAGGAAAGAGAAAAAAAAAACTATTTATATCATGTTTGTTACTATCGTGACTCCGCCACACTTATTACCTTCCAATGTTATAGATCTTCGTAAAAACTTTATTTTAAAATTATTTCGGGCAACATGTGTAAATAACTTTTTGAGATAAGCCGAAAACCCTGTTAAATACTTCAAACGTCCTACGCGTCTACGAAACCCTACTAAGCATGGCCCGACATGCTCTTTGACAAGTTATTTACTTACGTAATGAACATTTTTCTACAAGTACCTATATTGTTCTTTTTTTTTCTCTTTCCTCCTAAGAGGATTTTGGCGTCGCACGTCTTATGCATTTGCCAGTGTCAAGTATAAATGTCATGTAATTTTAATACTGGCTTGTCAATATATATATAATTAGAAATAAAAATAAAATGATATGTTAAAATTATGTAATAAACGTAACAAGTGTTTATTATGTATTGGTAATTTCACCTACGTGCCATCAACTAAACTTAAGTACATTGTTAATAAAATAAATTATATAATTTAATAGTACATGTATTTGTTCTTCTTATATAATAAATTATATAATTTAAACACAGATGTGTATACCCACTTACTACAGAAGCATAAAAAATATAATTTGTAGACAGTACACCGTCCTAATATTGTTACCAAAAGAACCCAAAATATCATGTCTCCTGTACCTTACCTGGTAAATAAGACGTATAAAGAATACGTGCCGCGAGTCTCTCATGACAAAAGCTGTATTTTTAGAAGCAGATACTTAAATTCACTGATTCACGAAAAATGCTCTTAGTTCAAACATATTTTACACGGATCACTAAGCATTTAATTCGATATGTAACAAACTTGAGGTTTATAAAAAGTTTTTCTTTTTGTGGCATTTATAGGCAGATTCTTTTCTAAGTAAACCATTCGTGAATAAGGTAAGTGTTTTCGGACTTATACCTGAGGTATTCTACTACGTATCTCTTAAAATATTATTTCCCTGATCTGTATGTTTTACTCAGTGTTGTTCTCCATACGGCAATTGCCGTATTATAAGGCTTTTAGGCACGCTGCGCTTCAAATATACGGCATACGGTAGCACTTCCAAAGCCGTATAATATTTGTATGAAATATACGGCAATCCAAGAAAGAGTTATCAAAAACTGTCATTAATAATTTTTCATGTAACGTAACGCACCGAGTTCACAGAATTCCCCCGTTGAAAAATGCCCTCTATAATACGACAAAATTGAAATGTTGGACTAATAACTGGTTTGTGTTTACATCGTTTCAATGAGCTTAGAGAAGGTGTTTCAATGAGTGAGCGGTGATATCTCAGAAAAATTAGAAAATCAAAGGGTGAAAATGTCGAACTGAGGAAGATAAGAGAAGAAGAGATTCCCAAGTGAAAATGAGACCTAACTTCTAACCACTATTCAAAATCTCTAAGAAGACCAGTAAAAAAAGCTAAGAACCATAATCTTGTATACAAATTAATGAAAAATTAGAACATGCAGCAATTTTTTTTTTAATTTTGTCCCAAAATACGGCAATTTTGTGGTGATACGGCAGCCCTAAAATCGACTTGGAACAACACTGGTTTTACTACAAAATGTTTTATTATTATCATTATCAAATACGCAGCAGACATAAGCCTATTCCAAAGAAAACTCTGGAGTTGAAGTTGCATTTTCTTTTATAAAATACTAGCGACCAGCCCCGGCTTTGCACGGATACCAAAATTCACAGGATCACCCGCTGGGCCAATCTGAATATTGCCTGAAAATATCATCGAATTCGGAGTCCATAGGAACACACACACATACACACATCGAATCGTATATATGTAGATAATAGATAGTATAAATATATGTAGTCTACAAAATAATCAATTAAAAATGCGTATTCCATCATGTACACAACGGCATCGATTCTGTTGTACTCACTAAACTAAAACAATCTCACAGGACTAAAATTATCTGAATCTCTTCATTTAAATATGTGAGATATGGCAATAATTTTAGCGCTGTGTTTAGAAAAACGTACAACAGAATCGACACCACTGTCTAATATAGTCTCCCAGTTTCAAGTTCATAATAGAACATTCTCGCATTCCCAGCGCCATGATTGAGATTTAACGAGGTTAATGAGCTAGGCTTGTTACGCGAACTGGCTCGGAACCTGGTTATTGGAAGATAACGGAATGCTAACTTTGCAGAAAATTTTAAACAGACGGTCCTAAAATAAAATATTTGCCTAGATAATGCCTTCAATAAATTATTTTTGAGAGCAGCTGCGTAGGAGCTTTATCATTATAGTATTATAACAAAATTTAAAAAAAAAACATTTATTTTTATTTTTGTTCCGTTTTCGTATATTGTATTGTATTGTAGCAATTGAATGAAGCGCTTCATTGCACTGCATTAGAATACAAAACTTAATTACTAGTAGTTCGCGGCGAACTGAGACCTCGCGATCTCTATATCTTCACAACCCCTGGACCGATTCATCTCATATTCGAACTTATTTTTTTTTATTGAAATGAACTACTTGCCTACAAAATTTTATGAAGATCGCATCAACGGTACGCAAGTTATCATCGGACAAATATACACACAAACATACATACAAAGGCCGATTTGTCCCAGTAAACTCTGAGACCTTCGCTTCGCTCTTTCAATTAAAGAACGGTTAAAGGAAAACAATCACATCACTCTAATATTATAAATACGAAAGTTTGTGTTTGTGTGTGTGTGTGTGTGTGGCGAAACTGATTTGGATGAAATTTTTAATGGAGATAGCTTATAGCCTGGATACTACGCTACTTTTTATCTCAGAAAATATACGACTCCTGTTGTCCTCCTAGTGTTGGAATTTAATTGACATTTTGATTGAGTATCATTTGTGGTCAGACATCTACAATTTGACGACCTGCCTGGCTTAGTTCGTAGAGCGTCTCCCAAGGTCTAGGGTTCGATCCCCGGCCGGGCAGATGTTAGAATGATAAATTGAATCTGCTCTGGATCTGAGTGTAAGTTGTGCGCGCCTTTGTGTGTGATCTATGGCACGCCTGATACACGGAGTTCTATTAGAAAGCTATGAGTATAAAGCGATATTTATTAACATTTAGGACAGATTCCTAGCCCAGATATTCTAGAAATAGAAAATTATTAGATGCCCGTAATGTAATGCTAACAATATAATATTACTTTTCCAATATGTATTATCTTCATAGACAAAAACAAAAGTAGATTTAGGGTTGCTCCCAACGTAAAAGTTATTGATAATGACGAGTACAATAATATCCTTGAATAAACCGAACAACCTGTAAAATAAATAAATATAGCGAAAGCTCAATTTCACGTTATGTTTTACTTTTACGTAGTTTGTGTTTTATTAGATTTATTGCTTTACTTAGTTATTCAACAAAAAAATCGAATAAAACCTAACGATTATTTCGGCGAAGTACAATAAGATACGGTTTTGAAATACTAGAATGTTGGTATTTTTTTACCCGACTCTTATAGACACGGACGGAATATTTTAATCCCAGAAAGTTCACGAAAACAGGAAAATTATTAGCCGCAGCTAGTAGAGTATTATACCTTGTTATACCCGGGTTTTCTATCCTTCTTTGTTATTTATTTACTGAGTGAATGGATATCAATTATTGCAGGTGGAGTTGTTTGAATTTAAAAAAAACTGTGTCTAAAACTTCAATCTTCTTCCCGCTGCAACATCGCGTCCAGTATAATAGGAATAACAATCGTTGTTTTTAACCTATTACTTATTTAAATTTGAATGTATATTTTGTAACGAAAAATAATATCAATTCAATTCTAATATATAACCTGAATATTTAGAAAACAAAAAAAATATAAAAAAATGATTTCTTAATATTGCTCTGTTGTTTATCTATAATTAATTTATAATAATTTTGGTTGTAATTTTAGCTCTTTTATTTAAGTTTAGATTGTAATAAAGATATTTTATTTGTAATAATTTGTATTCTATTGTATATCATATATATATCTATAGCCTATAATCAATCAACTAATAAGTTTTATGCTTAGCGTTAATACAGAACTCAATGGTTTTATTTGACCCACTATGAAATGAAAATGAAATAGATTTATTTACAGATTTGCATCCATAATACACAAATTTATAACTAAAATAAAATAGAACAAAAAAAAAAAAAAAAAAACGAACGAAATTAATAAATGATCACTAAGTGATCTGTGTGTGATACAGGCTCCACGTCCGATGTATGGGGCTGGAAAGCATACTATTTAGTATTTTATATTTATTTTAGATTTCTGTGTCCATACTTGCAAAAGAGTTTCGTGCGTAAGCGCCATGCGTTATTAAGTACTCACATTTCAATACTGAAGCTCAGCTGAACCTTATAATCTTTTCCGTGCACCTGCAGGAAGGAAACAATTTCACGGCTCACGATCAAACGCACAACTCAAAAGCATTTCTAGTGAATAAAGAAAGGAATTGGTTAAAATAAATAGATAATCGTGAAGAATGAGGGCAAGCTCGAAGCGAATGCGACAAACTGTAAAGTTTCCATAAAAACGCAGGCAGTGTACATAACAAGCAAAATTAAAATTAATATAACTACTACAACACGGGGTTCTTCAGAAGGGACTGTTAATAGAGTCTTTAAAGGTCGGCAACGTATCTGTGATGCCCCTGGTGTTACAGGTATCCATAGACGACGGTGATCGCTTACCATCAGGCGACCCGTCTGCTTGTTTACCACCCATGACACAAAAAAAAAAAAAAACTTTTTCGGTTTTAAATTTGGCATTCAAAACTTTTAGATATTATGTACTACGTAGTAGAAGGTGACATCGCATTACACTGCGATATCCCATTGAATTGTGGTCGATTGCTCAACAAACTATAGCTAGCTCGCTTTGTGTTGTAGCATTTGCATAAACATGCCTGGATGTGTACTATGTCGTAATAACCTGGGCATGTTTATGCGAATAATGTCTTTTTTACAGTGAGTGACTAACGTAACATTACTCCGTATCAGAAGGTCTATCAGGGAAAATGACGAAATGTGCAAAACGTCGCCATATTTAAACGTCAATATGGTGACAATGTCTTCAGTGATAAAACTATTCTTACTAGTTACTAGTTAAACGCAGTGGCGGATTCATACATTTTCCAACATGCAGGCTGTTAAATTTTTGCCGCTCTTAACTCCACCAACTAGATTTTCGTAATTCAGTAATTTAGATGAAAATGTATTTAAAAAAAATAGCGCATTTGAGCCTAGGACGGCAGATTTTAGGGGCTCAAATTGAGGGACCGATTTTTGTATATATTTACCGCGAGCTTATATTTTTTTTAAGTCGGTCCCTAAATTAGCCGCCCTTTCAATCAGCCGCGCTAGGCTCAAGGCTACTCAGCCTGCTGGTAAATCCGCCACTGGTTAAACGTTCAAAATGGAAAATAGCATGATTGCACGTTAGATAGCACGTTGCACCTTAATTATGGTCGCTTTGCACCATAATTAAGGTGCAACGTTTTGCTTAGCGCGCCAAATTCAAATTTTCTTGCGTTTTATGTCAATTGCAACTTAATTACTCATCGTGGGTTCATGAAAATAAATTTTGCGCTAACAAATAGGTTGTATCAAGAAATTACATCAACCAAAAAATCAAGGTGGAAGCTAGTATAAGTACACTTCTCAATAAACCAAAAACCAGGATAAAAATCAGCTTATTGAGATTCGTAGCTAAACCAATATTATCTTGATGATCATTTAGCCCGTAATTTCTTGGTACGACGTATTTATTGTCGCAAAATTTGTTTTCACGAACCCTCGATGAGCAATTAAGCTGTAATTCACAAAAAAAAACGCAAGAAAATTTGAATGTACCGCGCTGAGCGAAACGATGCAGTTTAAATTAGAGATTGCAACGTACTGATGTCGCAATACATTATGAATGTGTAGCCCCCGAATACTGAAACGTTTGTTAACTTTGACGACAGATTAAGTCTATTGCTGCCTTTGTCATTTGCTTAGTGCCAGACAAAGGCAATGAACAAACGTTTCAGTGTTTGGGGGCAGGTCAATATACTTTATAGACCCGCTTTTACATTCGCTGTATGATTAACTTGAAATAGTTGTTTAGTGATTAGAATAAATCTCGAAATTTTTAAAGGAATTCAAGTAAATATAATGAGTTGTTACTTTCGCATCATGGCGTAAATGTTCTTAGAAAAAAGTTGCTCAAAGCAAATATCAAATGGAAAAAAAGGTAAAGCTACTACCTCCACATTTATGGTTCGCTTGAATAAACAAATCGAAACATTAAACAACTGAACCAAACTCTACTAGGCACTCGAACACTATGAAAACTTATTTAAGTTTTAACAAGGTTAAAAGCAATAAATTTCCAATCAAAATAACGACTTATTTTTGACACCCTTCTGCTCGAAACTAGACCTGTTGCGTCACAAAACTAGTCTAAAGATTAACGGTCACAAACACGTGCGCGGCTAATTTCAGCAGCGAAAATCAAACGTCCAAGCCCCCAAAACCGACAGCGGTTTGAGCTGTGACTTGTTTACTTGCAGGCCTAACTTCAGTATAAATTAACATTGCCCATTGTTTAACAGTGGAAACGTTACGAGGCCTCGCTACATTACCCGACCTGACATCGTGTGAAAGAGATGACAATATATGAGTTTCTAGGGAGCTAAAGGGAAAAGCTATAACCTGAGTTGTTTGTTTTTGCTCCCGTGAAACTCAAATCTAGCTGTCCCTTTCCCACGATGTCAGGTCAGGTAATGTATAGCCACTTAAACTATAATTACCTAAGTGTTACCATCATCTTATATTTAACAGGCTGGTTGGACATTTGACCTCAATCTCACCTGATGGTAAACGCTCTTAGGTTTGAATGAAAACTGGTTCAATGTAAAGAGACAGGAATACACAGATAGATGCTTCGCGACAGATTTTCAATTTCAGTAACTGTTAATATTATTAATGAAAAAAAGCGTACAATGTTTAAATTTTACGCAATTATTGGAGAATATACTTGGCTTCTCGAATCTTCACTGCTCTTTGCTCTGGGAGATCACGACATTTACTACCATTGCTATGTAAATAATTATTCAAACAACAATAAAACAACGTATCTTATCTGCTAAATTCAAAAATGTCTTGATAGGTACTTACGTGTTCATATTATGCGAGTCGGAATGCGAGGCGGTGGGCGGCAGGAACCTCATCAAGGGCGGCCGCAGCAGCATCTGGCGGAACGTCTGTCGGAACTGCCGCGACATCGAGCAGTACAGCACGAAGTTGATCGACCCGTTCAGAAGAGCCAGGAAATCCATCATCTCCCCGAATAGATTGTAGCATTTCAGGAAGAAACACCAGCCCATCAAGCCACTCAGCAACCCAAGAATTCCTTGTGGGAGCTCTGTCACTAAGAACAGCAACAGAACTGCGAGCAGCATCTTTGTCGTTCTGTCCGTTCTTTTATCAGCTTTATGCTGGCGTTTCACCATTTTTTCAGCGGCGGTACAATTATTGTAATTCCTCAAATTCTTCTGATGTTGATTAGCACTATAGAGAGCTCTTATAAGCCATACGCTTATGACTGTTAATATGAAACAAGGAAGGAGCTTGATGACCACGGCGTGAACCCAGAAGTTAATCTGGTAGAGAGTGCCGTGGTGATCAGAGTCTACGTGGTAGGCGGTGATATGGTTGCCATATAGATCCGTCGTCGGCTTCTCATGAATATTGAACACCTGTGGATGAACAATAGTGTTTTGTATTTCAAAAATGAATTTTAAATAATTATTGTATGGAAAGTTAATAATGTTTGGGTCTAAATCGACAGCTCTACATTTTTACCCCACTGCCCAAAATAAGCGTAATGTTCATCGGGTCTATGTAGGTAAGTATGTAGTTTCTTACCGCTTAAACGGCTTGACCGATTCTGATGTGCAGGATGTCGTTAGATTCATCTTTGTAGCCGAAATGGGTATTTATCCATATTTTCGTAATCAGCTTTTTGTTCTTTTGTGTATTGAGTTTTTGAGATAAGTAAAATCATTAAACAAATCTGCATCAAGTAACTTAACATCAGTACGATAGATTGCATAATAAAGTCGCTGTTGTGTAAAGTTGTGTATGCGCATTCACCCAGAGCTCGTGTCTTACATAAAGGTATTATCTATAAAAAAATGTCTCGACAATTTACTAAAACAAAACTGAGGACGACGTTTCCGGAACCCTACACCAATCGTAAAAATGCGTAATTCCATCAACGCGAAAGGATACTTACCATAAAAGTGGGGATGCAAAGTACGGGTGGTAATAAAAAACTAGTGAGTATTGCGATGCTACACCGTCGCTCTGTGCACAGTACGCGGCTTTTATCGGAATACCTGTAAAATTAGAATTATAGGAATTTACACAAAAATACTTTTTGGTGACAGTACTTCTTCCCAACAAAAAATACTAGTGCCACCAACGTCAATTAATACATCACATCTTCCAGGAAAGCAAAGTAACGGTAGTGCTTTGGATGAATCCGCAAAAAGCCTCAAAAGGCGCAGATAGTAAACAAGGGCCATGCGGACCGCAGGCAAAAAAAAAGGTTTTTCAAAACATCTTGTGACCAAAATGCTAGCCAAAATGACGCAACCATTCCATTGTGGCACGATGCCTGCTGGTAGCGGCTCATTAGATTTGTTCCTTATTACAGTAAAGTTTACAAGTAGTTTAATACTTTCATCAAAAATTCAAGAGTAGTGTCTATCCACGTATATCCATCAGTTTTTCAAACTCCAAGTCCGAAATAACAATGTACAAGATGGTTTTTATACTCGTACGTCTTTATATACCGTACAACAAAATTGATTTGATTGCGAATAAAATAAAAAGCTTAGGATTATTCAAATAAAACAGTACATTGTAATATAGTAATATTATGAGGCGACCTGGACCGTGTTCAGTAAAGTCGTCCGACGACGCTCCATAACATCGAGTATGGGGCAAATGTCATCGAGGGTCGTCCGACGACCTTACTGAACACGGCCCTGGGAGATGGTTACTAAATGAACAGAATGATAAAAGGACACAATCGACAACCTGAATGTGTCAGTTTAATTTCGCGCAACATCATATACGAGCCATAATTTTGGCCAAATTCACAGGCCAGGTTATGTGGTTATGCATTATTATACCAGCGGTTATGCAATTTACCGCATGTTTTCCTAGACCATTGTGTAAGTGAAATAATCGTCAGTTCACATTACATAATCGATAACCGATGGGGACGGAAGTACAAGGTATAATTACCTTGTACTTCTGTACAACACCGCCGCAAATTTAAATTTAATTTAATAATAATTTACAACCTCAGTTTATAAAGCCGTTTTAATTAAGTAAGCTTTTAAAGGGGAGCTTTGAGATAATTACGACGGTAGTAAATATTGTTGGAACTTTGTAGTGTATATTCTAGGACATCATTATGACCAACTTTCATTACGGGACGAACACTGAAATCGTGAAAAAATATCAGCTGCCCCATACAGTTCGTCGAAAATATGTTTCTCGCATGCTTCACTTTACATCCCCGGAACATATAACATCATTGTCATCAGCCAGAAGACGTCACTACTGAAAAAAGGTCTCCCTCTTTGTTCAAAAGTGGAGGGAGCGCCATAATCCAAGCGCTTGACAGGCTGCTTGCGGATCGCAGAACGATCAGAACACATGCTCGTCCGGTGGTTCTGGTCATAGTTTTAGGACTTCCCAGAGTCCAGCATATAACATATTATACAAAATGTATGGTGTGGTGTGTGGTGTCTGCGATCGATGTATTTGTGTATTTAAGACAATAATAACTTACTTTATAGCTACGTATCTCCATATAGCTAAAGAAAGCGTCAGAAATATAGACGCGGTGTGCAGGATTTGTGCATAATGCATGTGAAACAGAATGTACGTTGCTTTGGAGTAACGGAAATCCAGCTCTGGGAGGATCTGCAAGCAAAAAGAAAGTGACTAAGACCTAAGGCCATTTCCCTTACCAAAGTGTTCTAGTGGTGAAACCTTTACACTTAGAGCAACACAGGCCTCCGGCCGGGTTCGGGCCGGTACCGAGTTAAATCTGGGCCGTTCGGGCCGGTACCGAGTTGCTCAATGCCTTTACCAATGCCCACCTGTATAAGCCTGAAATGTCCTAACATCTTAGACACAAACAAGACACAATGAGTAGTTGCTCCTATGACCATGACTTTTCACAAAACCGAATAAATGCCACAAAAATGTTAGTATAAGAATTTTTATTTTGGTATTTTATGGTGCAAACGAAATTTTTATCTATGATACTATGTTCCTTAATAGTAACATAAGACGTCAGTGCAAATGTCAATTCCTAAGCTTCAATCAGGAGATTAATAGTCAGGGCAAAGATATTTTACTAATGATAGGCCCCACCATAAGACCATAAGACGCCCCACTACCACCCTTACACTGTCGATTTCCCTTGGATACGTACAAAACGGTTCGAAACAACGTTTTTAATCCGTACGGCCAAGGAGTGGAATAAACTGCCGGCTTCCCTGTTTCCTGAGAGTTACAATCTGGAGCTTTTCAAGGTCAGAGTGAATAGGTATCTTCTAAGTCTGCGTGCTTCATCTTCGGCCACATCGTCGCTTACCAACAGGCGAGTTGGTGGTCAAACGCAGACTTATAAGCGTTAAAAAAAAAAAAAAAAAAAAAAAGGTTTTTACCTTCAAAATGGCGCATAATTTTATATTTATGTGTGTCTTGTTCGAAATTATTTTTGATGTTTCCTGTAAGGAATTGCCGTCCAATGAATATACAGTGCGATCAGGGAGCTATAAGTGTACTTAGTTTTTTTTTTCCTCTTTTGTATTGTCCTGCGACCATTGAGCAACTCGGTACCCACCCCGACCGGAGGTCTGTGTTGCTCTATGCCTGCGACTTTACCTAAACCTAACTAAACAGCTAACTTTCACCACGAATAGTTCAGTTCTTTAATCGTAAAAACAGGGAAAACATGTGAAAAATTCGAATAAAAAAAATTGAAAAGATATTAGATAAAACAGGAAAATATATTGATTGAATTAGAATTAGATATGCGTCGGTGAGTGTGACTGTGGAGATTTCACTTCGGAACCCTGCATGTACCATCATTACACTCACACACGAAAGTGTACTAGTAATAGATAAATTATGTCTTATCAACGAATTTAACATGTTTATCTTATACATGGCAGTACTACATACTAGAAAGCTACGCTAGGATCGATATCTATGCGATATTACGCAAAAGTTGACTGCCCAATAATTACAAAATACGGGGAAAATTAAATCTATAATATATATAATAAATAAATCTATATAAAGGAACAAGCTCTTAGGAATCTACGCACAGACCAAACTGCTTATGATAGAGACGTGAAATTTGAACCTCAAATGCTCTAGGTCAATGGTACTGAAACTTTTTGGCGACATAACACTTTTGGAAAAGGGAACATTTGACGGAGCCCTAAAAAACTTAAAACTTGTTTTGTGTGTACTTTTTATATTACTTGACATTAACATCATCGCGATCTCATTCCACTGCTACTCGTTTAAATAGATTTTTTAAATCTTTTAGTTGCAAAATTTATTTTACTCTGCTATTTTTAATATACAATTAATTTTTTTTGTATTTTTGCGGAGCCCCCACAGGGGCGCTGTGGAGCCCGAGGTCTCCGCAGAGCACACTTTGAATATGGCTGGTCTAGGTGAACAATAAGAACGGATTTTGCGATGTTCCACTTTTTATGAGATAAAATAGAACCCCAAAGTATGTATAGAAACAAAATATTTTTTTCATGTTAAGTTTGTAGTGGTAGAGCTCTCTTGCAGAGTCCGCCTGGGGAAGTACCACACCTTTGCCAGTTATTCAACCGCCAAGCAGTAGTGTGCAAGCATTACTGTGTTCCGGATTGAAGGGCAATGTTTCCAACGTAATTACTGGGCATACAGAGATTTAACATCTAACATCACAGGGTGACGAGCGCAGTGCATTGCCGCGCATAGTTTTGAGTTGTTGAAGTTCAAAATTCTGGGTGGCACTGAACTGTTATGGGCAAGCGTGACGCTTGACATCAGGTGAGCGACTTGCTAGTCTCGTCACCGAGTAACATAAAAAAAAAAAAAAAAAAAGTTATTCGGTTTGTATACAGAATATATAAAGAAATAGCATGTTACAGGATTTTTCAAAAAACAACCCCCAAAGGGTGACATGGGGTGTTTAAATTGTCTAGCTATTAGTACCTAATAAATACCATTACTGCTGGTTCGCAATCTACTACACTATACACAGAACTACTATAGTTTTAAATTTCGAGATTTGGGAATTTTGAAAAACCAAGAGGAAATTTGGTAAGAAAGCTACTACCCCGAATTACTCGTAACATGTAGGCTACTTAGGATAACGGGTGAAATTGCGATGCGTAATTTTATTAATAAAATATATATTAATTGAATATATTGCAGTGTATTGTGGTCTTACCAAGTATCGGTAAATAGCGAAAGGGATGTACTCGACCATGACGAAGACATCTGCCACCGCCAGCCACTTGAGCAGCCGGTTGATTGGCGCTGCTGCCATGTCCTTCCTAGTCAACACTGCGATGTTCAGCGTGTTCGACAAAACGCCGATTGTGCACACCTGGAAATAAAAAAAGCTTAAATTCTTGATGACTTATAAACTCTTTTGATGTTTCTTGTTCTGTGTTTAAAGTTAATTTTTCATGTATTGATATTGGAGACTATTGCGAGAAAAGGATGGCGCTATACACTTTCACGCGAAAAGTGACGGCTTTAGCGCGCGCTAGTCACAAAACCAGATAATTGCTTATTACATCTAAGCCAGGCAATCAATCAAAATTCTGTTCTATGCAATCCTAGATGTTATTATTACGTCACTATTAGCATAGAAAATAATAAGAGTGCCGTTTTAGCACAGATCTTTTGAAAAAGAAATATGGGTGTAATGCAAAAAAAATATAGTTTTGAAGAACTTCAAAATAACTAACGATGTAACGTCACCAGCCTTTTGGGTACGGTTGCCTGCGGATAATGACCTGAGCTCTCTTTTTTATCTGTAAATAATTTATAATAATTTTGGTTGTACTTTTAGCTCTTTTATTTAAGTTTAGATTCTATTTAGAATAGTAAAGGGACTTTTATACAATAATTCAATGTATTCAATAATGATAAAGTATTATATTACAAAAAAAAAGAAAAGAAAACTAACTAGTTTGTAATACGTATTCACATACATACTGAATATAGTACAAAGGCTAATACTAAGGCTCTTTTGCAGAATCCATCTGGGGAATTGTCTTTGCCAGTTATTCAAGCGCCAAATAGTAGTGTGTTAACATAACTGTGTTCAGGATTAAAGAGAAATGTTTCCAGAGAAATTGCTGGGCTTACAAAGATTTGACATCTAATATCTCAGGATAACGAGCACACTACATTGCCGCGTTCGAATTTCTAAGTGGGACTGCACTAATGAATGGGCAAGCGTGACAACAGGCGAGCGACTTGCAAATAAAAACACTTAGGTAATAAAGGAATCCTAATGCGATCCGAAAACAACAATGATCCCAAAAAGATGTCGCGTCATGATCTGATTTTACGAACATTCATCACCGAACATAATTATGTCAGGTCCATTCGGGCCACTGGCTGGCCTATGTCATTTTGAAATTGTCATCAAGATATTTTTCTGTGGAAAGATATCGGCAATCATTTGGGTAATTAGGTTACATTCCTTTTACTTCTTGGTCCTATGAGATTACTCAGATTATATTTTTTTGTATATCAGTAACTCGAGCAATGTGTAAACCACGGAATAGGAAAAAATTAATATCTTTCTAATTTTTTTGATGTAAACATACCAGATAACCAATTATATTCGGCGATGAAATATTCCTACACAAACTAGATTCTTAAATTTTAGTAAAATTGAAAGTCGTGGAATTTGGAAAGGGAAAGATTTCCAAATTTTGGTTTGTTTTATGTTAGCAAAATAGACAAATAATCTTTTATCCTTCCTTCCTTGATCCTTCTCTCTTTAAACAAAAAATTACTATATTACACACTGCGTTTAGCAAGGTTTCTCCGCAGAAAATATGTTTAAAAAAATGTTGCAAGGTATTTGTCTTGTATGCTGCAGAATCTTTAGTAATTAAATTATTTATCGCAATACAAGACAAAACCTTGGAAAAATGTTTAATATCATAGAATAAAAACAAACTAATGTTATTTTTCAGCTGCTGCTAACGGGCTTGTTTGTTATTACCTACATTCCGCCCCCATACCTGTTGGCACCGTTAACTAAACTTTGAATGTAACATTTGATCATTTTACAGAAAACAACTGTGAAGTACTGAAATATGATTAATGTTATGCTCTACTTTCGGTAGTTGGTGAGTTTGAAATAGACAGCATAAAATGTGAACTGAGGAAAGTTGTTTTATAGGTCGTACAAATAAAGTAGGGAGATGACATTTCTCAAATGTTTACGTCAGGAACAAATGTAGGTAAGCGTAAACATCCCAATGATGGAATGAACCCGGAAGCTAAGAATACTGGCGGAAGTATCTAACAGCACAGTAAGAAAGTTTTAGTAGCTTTTTTTTTTTTTCCTCCTAAGAGGATTTTGGCGTCGCACGTCTTATGCATTTGCCAGTGTCAAGTATACATATATATATATTCTCAAGTTTTGTTAGATATTATCAAATAAGTCATAGTCACGGTCAAAGTCAAGCGAAGCAAGTCACGGTCAAGTCCAAGTCATGCCCCAGTAAAGTGGTGAAAACATTACTAGAGCCTTCTTTGGAGTTTTGGAAACAACACGAAAATTCACGTTTACCATTATACCATTCACCAACACTCGTGCATGTACACGAACACTTAACGGGTAGAAATTCACCGTTTTTACACATTTACACTCGAAATAACACAAGTTTTGGAAAATAATAAAATGACGCGACGTGAATTCTTCACGTTCCCGCCAAAACTCCCTTTTAGTAGCTTTAAATATTATCAGTAATAGGCGTAAAAACAACAATGAAATAGTCGCACCAAAGGCGATTACTAATTGTCCTAAATCAACTCCCGTGGGCTTTTACCTTTAGATAAACTTTGAAGTTTGATGAGGAGCAGGGCTTACCCTAAAATTCTTTAGAACTTAAAATAATAATAAAATAAAGCAGAAAACCTCAAACGGCACAAATATGATTATTTAGACCGGTCGTACATGCTTTCAAATGTATTTATTTCCAAATTACAAGTACATTGCAATAAATTATATGACATCAAATAATATAAATAATGATGCAGCTTGTTGAACATTTGTTTGTACCGTTTGGGGTTGAGACTTTAGGTCCATAGGGGCTGGCCACCCACGAGCTATATAGGGACCTGGCCAAGCGTTTGGTGGAGGCGACGAATGACCAGAATGCTGGGGCCTATTTTGGGCAAAAACTTAGAATATATTTTGGCCACTTTCCCCTTCACCAAGAGGCTTGTAGATTACGTTTTTGTCTTTATTTATTATTTTTTTGTATATAATTTAAGTTGTTTTAATTTTACGTAGGTACTTAGGTAGTTTGTTATGTTAATAAATGTGAATAAAACCTCAACCTGAGGAGTAGCTCGGCCACCGTTTTTATGTTACAGTTATTCATAAAGACAAGCATTCGTACGCAATAGTTGACGTTAATTGGCTACTGCCACGTAGTCATCTAGGTCTCTGATTAGTTTCCGGCCGTGCTTTTTGATTGAATGATGAATTCCAATATCTGACTTGGGTCTGGATGACCGTGTTTTGTGTGTGTTTTATGGCATCCCAGGCACATAGAATCCTTGTGAGAAGCATTATTTATTTATAAGAGGGGGTTGTGATTCGGACCAGTACCCTTACTTTGTCACTTCTATAATAATGGTCTTTGCTTTCAAAAAACTCAGATTGGGCTTCATGAAAGCCAGTCGTGGCATTCTAAACGTGCTTTACCAGATAAAGTACATAATAAGGCCGCTGTTGATTTGCATACCATGGTGCCCCGTTTGTCTGTTTTCTACACCATTTTATTTAAAAAAAGTGTAACTAAGCAGCCGCAAAAATCAATTCCATGCACGATTTTTCTCCGGCCGTCAATTTAAAGGCGAGAAAATTAAATGAATGTTTACTTATTTCATATTTTCTTGATAGGTATTTGATTTCCATTTATGTCAGCAGGAAGTACCAGTAAACGTCAGTAATGCCAAAATTACCCCAATTTTCTCCTAGCTGCGTAATTTTATGAGTTTTGACGGCATATTTCGCGAAATTTAACACTGGCACAGACGTTTCTCTAACTTTAATGTTCGTTTGCTATTGATATCGAAACTTTTGAAACGTTTGTTGCAAACAAGAATTTGAAAATTTGACGCAAGAAGTGAGTAGGTACTTATATCAAAATATAATCAGGTATAAGGAATAAGAAGAAGGAAATCTTTATTGCTGAACTGTTTTCGAAGACATGCTATCAAATAAAAAGTCCACAGCCTGCCCATTTCTATTATTACCGCTGTTCTACAGAAAAACGATTATTTTTTCGGAATTATAATTAGACTTATGAGTTAATCCAGGATGTAAGATACCTTCATGCTAAATTTCATTCAAATCCGTTCAGCCGTTACAGAGTTGAACGGGAACAAAAACACTTACATACTTATCTACTTACAAGCTTTCGCATTTATAACATTAGTGTGATTATCATAAACCACTTATTGATTAAGTAATTTACATGCAAACTATTTGCGGTCTTCAAAATATTCTTTAGTGGTCTAAAATACTTTTGAGCCATGACTTCTTTTTAAAGCTATTTCCTTCTAGGCTCGATAAATCGATCATCCATTACATCTTTGATCTTGCCAAATAAAAAAATCCCTTTACAATTTTGTAAAAGCTTTTACGGATGAGTTTATTATTATGATTAGGTACAAGTAGATAGTAACGGTACAGTCGAGAATGGTATGCAAAGCTCGATTGGCGTGTATCAAAGGAAGAGCCTCGCTTTCATTGGCATTCATATCGAGAAAATATTTTGTGTGAATATTATCTAAAAATGGAATTCAGAACTTACGTCATTCGTACGACTGGATGTTCCATTAGGAGAACGAAATCGCAAAAAAAAACTGTTCCATACATTTTTTCAAGGATGTGATTATCGAGGTTATTCCTATTGAACGTCCGAATTTTATTTGCGATTTCAATGTTTGTCCCATTGTAAAATTTGTTCAGAATTATGAGTATATTATCTTATAATATATAATATAATATCTTAATATCCTAGAATATCTGAGTCGGCCACAGATTACTCACATGCTAATCAATTGGAAAAAAAAGCTGTAATAAAAAAAAAACCTCAAGAAAATGTTCATTTGGGAATATGAATTTGCGCTGAGCAAAACGTTGCAATACAACGTGGTAATGGGGCCAGCATTTTGGGAACAATTCCCACTGGTAGCGATCTTTTGGATTAGTTGGTTTTATTTAAATTATGTTTTTTTTATTTTGTGTATTATGTTATTTAATTAGGTACTTTTTATTAGCATGAACTATTTATTGATTTATGTGGGTAAGTGAGTTTTGTATGGATGTTCATCTGTTATCTACTCCTCATTATAAATTAAATAACATTATGAAATATTTAAAAAACTTTGCACTATAAAAAGGTTGTAAGTACGAACATCTATGTTCCGACAAAACCGCACCAATCACAAGGAAAGCGCGGGATGCGGGGATTGAGACCAAACATTCCCATTGGCTATTTCAAGGACAAGTCTACTCGCTCTTAGCAATGAACTAATAGAGCGAATTTCTACAGGTGTATTTTGACCGACGCGTGAAATAAAGAAAGATGAAAGAAAATAATTTTATTTTGGATCAACAGTAACACTAATATTGAAAGGTAGGCAGGTGAGCATATATCATATAACTATAGCTAATCAATGTGATGTGCATCGATCGTGCCGACCCCAAAATGTTTAATATAATAATATTTATTTTAACGAAAAATCTGATCCAAAGATAAACAGTGTGCACTGGATTCCACACTACGATGACCTGTGTCGTTGTCTCCAGGCTCTTCTTATTACAGAAAGTACAGCGTTACATTACAACTAATTCAAGTAAAAATTATTACATATTTCGATAAAAAATAATACACTTAAAGTTAAATTACACAGCAAAATTTTACCAAGTTTTCTTTTCTATTTGGGTAGTTTTAAATGAAACTATGAGAGTGCAGGATCTATGGCTAATATGTGTAGGTGTCTAACCGAACATCCAATAGATATTGTATTTATAGATATTTGTAGATATTGTATTGTTCTATATTGCATGTGTGAGTGATTGGCATTTAAAATTTCCGAAATAATAATGAAATATTCTCTAAAAAATATTAATATTCATAATTATTAATTATGAAATTTCCTGACTATCAACCCAATAAAAGGATTTAGTATATTTCAGAGTAGATTCACAGTAATAATCATATATCAAACATCAATCTATCACTAATTCTACGATAGGAAAAATAAAACGGACTGACGTTTCGCCAACGAAAACAATCTATCTGAATCGTTACGTAAGCAACCGACTGGAAAAAATTGAGGAAGCTTCAACCAGAAAACGGTTTGTGAAAATAAAATCATTCCAAATTAGAATCTTACCCAAGGGCTTCGAACCAATAACCGCCAACCTTTTTATTACACTGGTAGTACTGGCATTTCTTGTAAAATAACGATTTATCTACGATCTACGTGGATGTCTTTTCTACCTACTTACTTTAGTATTGGTATTAGTATTGCCTGGAAGAGATCGCTTTTAGCGATAAGGCCGCCACTTGTGGCACTAGCTTAAGTATAAGATAGTTCTGTACTGGTGTAATTTTTATTTTTGGTGCATACAATAAAGAGTTTCTATCTATCTATCTAGTATTTGGTATAGAATATGTCACTATTATATTATCACTTCGATCTACACAATGAGTTTTGGCGGGAACGTGAAGATGTCATGTCGCGTCATATGTGTAAAAATGATGGATTTCTTATTCTTAAGCCCTTAAGAATAAGAAATCCATCCATTGCACCATCTAGGTTAACTTTAAACTACAGTCATAAATACAGCTAAAACTCCCGTTGAGCAAAAACATGTGTTGCACCAATTTAACTATGCTCAAAATGACGGATAACTCGTGCTGGCTCATGGTTAAGGTTAAAGGTATAGTTAATTTAACTATTACAGTAACTATAGCTGGGCTTATGGTGCAACCCAGCATAAGTGTTCGTGAATGTGCTCGAGTGTTGGTGAATAGTATAATGTCGTGAAACGCGATTTTTACGTTGTGTCTAAAACTCCATATAGAAACCTTAAATTCTCCACCAATTTACTAGGGCATGACTTAGACTTTACCGTAACTTACTTTGCTTGACTTAGATCGTGACTGAGACTTCATTTTGTTGTGAAATATTGTGCTTCACTTGAAATATTTCAAAACTTGTCACTGGTTAAATACACACAGTGGGGAGCCAAAATTTAAGAGAAGAACAATGTAATTTCTTAATACAACTAATTTATTAGCGCATAATTGGTTTTTATGAACTCACGATGAATAATTCAGCTGTAATTGAAAAAAAAACGCATGAAATTTTGAATTTGTTATGCTGAGCGAAAGTTGTATAGGTTGTCTACTGTTTTTCCAGAACCAAAATAGCAATTTGTCCCGTGTAAGCCGAGGCTCAGCTGAATAATTGAGTTTTGGAGTAATCACCGTTAATTGCGGCGAGATTTGTTGGCTTTGTTTACGGAGTACGGACCGATGGTTACGCCCTGGTTGATGGTGACCGTTTTGTATTTGTCACTGCCTGCGATTAATATCTAAACCGCAGGCGTTTGTTACCTTACTGCCACCTTGAATACGGAATTACGGAAGACACCTTAAGCTACGGCTATTTCGCAACGGTAGGAAGAAACAACAACAAGGTGCGATCGAGATAGTTACGTTGCATGTGCAGTAATGTATGAAGTTCTATGAGAAAAAGAGTCAAAACAGAAAAAAAAACAAGAATACATTTTATAGTATTCTCAATTAAAACTTATTTATTAAAAACATAAGAGAGAGGAAAAAACAATAATACATTTTAAAGTATTCTCAATTAAAACTTATTTATTAGTGTTTCGACGAAGTGCTAACTTACTACGTTTTATACTTTTAGAGACCATTTCACGAAAATCGAAACAAAACCGTTTCGTTTCAGCGGTTATAAATTAACAGTTTTGTTGACAGCCTCTGGCTCGCTCCGGGAGCCTAATTCTTCCTAAGTCTGTTAATGAAATGAAACGTATAATAAGTAGACACTTAGCTGTCGAGGCCGCGAAAAAGTTACCTCTCAAAAAATAGTATTTTTATATTCATATTGTCATCTGTTTGAGCTCAGAAGTATAAGATAGATGTTAGCTGTCTCTGTTCTAGTAGAATCAGAATGCTTTTGATCAAATCACATTTAAGTATTTTCTTTAGTTTCTCATAAACAGATGTTATTTTATCAAAAATAGAGGCAAAGGCATTTTTTTTTTCCACTTTTGCGATTCTTTTTTTTTAATAATGTGAAAATTTGCGAGCGAGACAACTGTGAACGCGTCTTTAAACGTTTTAGGGGAGAATGTTTGGCGGTCTACTTAGCTGCCATGCAGAGATCGAAGCGCACGTTGTACAATATTTTACGACGACACAAAAAGCACACCAAGAACTCCGTCTTTAATTTTATTGGAAAAAAATGGGACAACTGACAGTTCAAAATGAATTGTCAAATGTAACATTGACATACCTCTCACCCCACCTCATTGGCCACCTCAAATCTGCTTGTGATCGTGCATAAAAGAGAATACAAATAATATCGTGCATGAGTGTTGGTGAACACTAAGATTGGTAATCTTAGTGTTCACCAACACGTAATAATAACGTAATAATTTTGAGATAGATTTATCTAAAGTTCGTGCACAGTTATTTTACCTTTAACACCTGTGTGTATTTTCTTGCTAGATTCGCATTGTTATGTATTTTAGTCATGGTGAAAATATTCTTGATTTTTTCTCTTGTATCGGTGATTATTAATCTGTTAACTTGCCGAAAAGTATTCAAAGTACCGGCAGAAAAAACTTTATAGCCAGAGATAAAAAAATCTTGAAAAAGTGTGAGCGACTCAGCCTAATGAGCGGAGCGAGCTCATAAGTCCAATCTCCATGTTGCATGACAGTTGTTCTAGATTTGTTTGAAAGATAAATTTTCATCAATTTTTTATTTTTTTATTTATAGGCTTGCGTTTGACTGCCATCACGTCTGATGGTAAACGAGGTTGCAGCCATAGATAAGAATGTATACTAGCGTAGATGCATCCTACGATGGACAAAAAACAACAAAACTACTACTACTACTACTTGCGCAAGTATTTATAACTTGCTTTAAAGTTACTCCATTAAAAGTACTTAGGCACTTCTTCACCCTTCTAGCGACTGATTAATTTTAATCCAATGCTTACACAAATCTTTTCCAAGTTCTTAATGCGTCTAATAAAAACAAACCAGCTAAAGTAAATATCAATTTCAGGACCGTTGTAAAACTTCGACCATAGTAAAATGAATGGACGGTAATAAGGGTTTATTACCATGCAACTTCCTAAAAATAACAAGTCAAAACAATCAAACGTAGGCTTCAATACGTAATTAAAAGTATGCATAGTACATTTGTCAAGACGTATTTTTGTGGATTTTGGATCGTATGTATTGACGTTCGTATGTCTCACACTTTTCACAGACTGAGAGCGACTGAAGCAAGATGAGCGCCGGCGCTCACTTTAAAGTTCAAATCGGGTAAATTTTTAATGGGCTATGGAGCGGTTGGGAGGATGTAGTAGACAAGATAATGAACAACTATTGTTCTACGACTTTTGAAACGTAACGTAACGTCCACGCGAAGCCGCGGGCTCAAGCTATTTAGTTATAAATAAATGAACAATTAACTAAAGACCTTAACAAACATCAATCTCTCAACTTGATACCAAATATAAAATTCAGTAAACTTAACATGTCTTAATTTCTCGACAAGACGAAGACGACAAGAGGTTGGAGGGCAAAGGCTAACTTTTACGTCGCTCCTCGGAAAATTTAAAATCGATTTCAAATTTTAAACTGAACACAAACGAGCAAATAAATGCACAAATAGAAAAAAGAGTGAGTTATTAAAGAATGAGTTGTACCAAAGTACTATACTTATTCAAAGGGTACTCTACTACGAATTTATAAACAACTAGACATCAATTCGTATTATTTCCAATCATTTAAATTCAAATTGGCCTCTTGATGCACTTTCGGAATTGTGCTCTATTTCGGTTTCGTTAAAGTTGAAAATTGTTAGTTTAGTTTTTAATATATTTAGCACATATTGGAGAATCGTGAGGAAAGCAGCCTTGATGCTTGTCTGCTTGAGTGAGCATCTGCGGACGGATCTGATGGGTGTTAGCGTCGGGTCACTAAACCGTCCTAACGATCACAGGTTCATCGATCAACGCTTTTGAATACTTGCATCTTATGAAGCAAATATGTAAAAATAATATCATTTTTATATTAAGAGCCGGATCTCCTGATTTAAAAAAAAACTCGAAAAAATGTTTTTTTTTTCTTCTCCTTCGCCAAATTAAAACTTTTTTTATTTATTAATACAGAAATATTACAATAAGTTGTTAATTATTGCCTTAAAACCTATATTAGGTTTGACTAGACAATTAGTTTTCGATAATATTCAAACAAGAAAAACAATAATATTATTATTAAACCATTATTTAAATTATTAGTTTTGACAGCTTTTTGGCTCGGTGGGTGCATCACCTTCTGATCTATAGGTTGTGGGTTCGATTTGTGTGATGGACAAACATTTGTGTGGTGAACATGGATGTTTGTTCTTTGTCTGGGTGTTACTATGTATTCTATGTTAGTATTTACAACAAAAAAAAGTATTTACGTATTCTATCAGTTACCTGGTACTCATAGTACACTTAGTTTAGGGGCTAGATGGCGCTGTGTGAAAAACGTCCACCAATTTTTATTTTATTTTATATTTCACTATAACATGGACATTGCTATAAAACATTGGCAATGGTATTAAAAGGGGGAAAAAAAACCCTCTTTGTAATTTTTATATTAACAAATTAGTTTTTATATGTGAAAAAAAGTGTACAGCGTTATCTTTTTCTCGAAATAGCCTCTTAAGGCGTGTATTGTACAGTCATCCCAAAGTCGCACATTTGTAACTTTTTATAAATACTGTGAATTTAAAAAAAAAATACATTGATCCCTCCGGAGACGCCCTAGAAATAGCTTGGGTGAACAGTACGATCCGACAGCTTCCGGCAACAGGAATTATTCAGTATTTGTTAACAATCAACCTACTAGGGCCCTAAGGGTTTGCCCTACTAGACTATCATCCTTCCGGGGTGCCAGGGCAATTTTTATATCCCTATTCCGGGTGACAAGCCGAGGTTTGTACCGCGGTGCCCTTGCGGTTGTAACCCCTAATTAATATACCATCTGACCTTGCCACCAGTCCGGTAAAACTGAAGAGGACGTAACGAAGCCAAAGCACATTCATTAAAAAAAAATGCTGTATCTGTTTATCACAACACAATATCAGACTTGTTCTAAAGAAGTCGGTTTGATAGTTTTTCCGACGTTTTCAAATCCTCGTCTGCGATCAAAAAACATTCACGACGCGCGGCGCGATCTTTTGCAACAGTAGTTAGATTTTGCTACCAAAACATTCTTTGAAGACCTCGCTACATTACCTGACCCGATATCATGCGAAAGGGACAGCTAGACTTGAATTACACGGGAGCAAAAGTAACAAACTACTAAAGTTACAGCTTCTCCCTTTCGCACTCCAGAAACCTATATATCCATCTCTTTCACACGATGTCAGGTCAGGTCATGTATAGCCATTTTGAGACGGTCATTGTGTTACCCCACCTAAAATAATAAATTCTACGGTCTTCTACAAAATTCAATCCTATCAAATTCCAATTTTAATCGTACCGCAGACATTGTTAGAAAAAATAATCTTAACAAAGAGTTAGAAAACGACAAAACATTTAATAATCAGTAACACAAAGCCCAATTTACTTTTGGTAATGGCTTCAGTGTACTTTTTTGTCCAAATCATTTTTCTGCTGTCAAGACAATTTGTAAGGTGAAATTTACCTTGTGAATTTTCAGAAAATGTTGATATTTTTCTAAAATGAAATTCCTTGCCGGTGACACTTCTCTCCAATATCCAGCTTTATTTAAAAAATTCTCAGTAGTTAAACCTCGTCCAAGTAGGTACGTCCGTAGGTTCCCGATACGATACGAGTCTTCGAGGGTTAGGAGGGCCTGTGTGTTGGGGACAGGGGAACAAATCGGGTTTTATATGTAAGTTTATTAAGATAACTTTAAATTTTAGACAAAGTTGCAAGTTGCAAATGCAGGATTTTAAATTAACATAGCGAAATTTGTCAAAGGTTGAAGTGTATTATAGGGATCGTGAGGTCATTTCTTCCCTTTGGCTATAAATAATGGTGTGACCACCGTAATTCCAAATTAATTTAATATTTGTATTCTTAATGTAAAATTTGTTTTAGGAGAAGCTGGCACTCGACATACAATCATAGACTAGTTCGGGAACATAATATGGATCAACACTAATTGTCAATACTGAAATAGGCTCGGGGCGAACAATTAGAGAAGATACTAGGCGCCTGTAATATATTTTAAGCGTTGTTTCTTTTAGTAGGTATAGGTCACAGATCACACTAGATACCGCATTACGAGATTCGTTGTTCCTACAAAAAGTCACCAAAGTTTGAGGAAGGCGCGGCTCGCGGGGAGTGCGACCAAGCGTTCTCAGTGGTTATCTCAAGGTTACGCCTAACAATCAACCAATCAGAGTCATTTCTTATAAATGTATTCAGACTGATGCGTGGTGCGCTTCGAGCGTCCTAAATACAGAATCTAGGGTGGTATCTGTAGTATAGGTACACATACAGGGAGTTCATATAGGCACACAGATGGGGATAAACCAAGCGGATTCACTGAACTTATCAAAATTATAGCCTCCGCGTAGTAAGCCCCCGTCTAACATGGCAGGCGTTAAATCAGAAAACTTTTGATGCGGGATAGGATGAGTTTAAGAGCCGTGCCCTATTTGCCAATAAGTGAAAACTGCCAGAAAATTTGACATGCCTTCTTAAGCTGGGTCGCACCATAATCACAATTAAAGTTACTGTTATACTTAAATTAACTATAACTTTAACCTTAACCATGAAGTTTAGCCAGCATATGTTATCCGTCATTTTAACCATATTAGTTTCGAGTTTTAACTGCAGTTTTGACTGTAGTTTAAAGTTAACCTAGATAGGCAACCCGGCCCTAATGTTATTAAATGGATGTAAGAGTGATTTAGAACTTTATGTAAAAGGCGGAACATTACATCGATTTAAAATAAGCGGTGTGGAAATGGACGGCTCTCTAATAACACAGGGAACTAGAATAATTATATCGGATGTAATTACTTTGATATACTTCATGGTTTAGTAAGTTCCTAACCCCAGCCTTATTAGCAAAGTTTAAAGACCGCTCGAAGACCTCTATTATAACTTAGGAGTTGTTGCCAACGCCTTGATACACTGCTATACAAAATAATAAATAAAATAAAAACATTTAAAAATATGTATGATCAATGGTCAATGAAATGAGCACGCATATGCAAACAGTATACCTACCTACAATTTATTTTGCTTAAATATTTTCAAGACAATGAAAAAATGGGTCATAAAATAAAAAATTCTTGCGAGAAAAAAATTTAGCCAAAGAGACGATAAGGTTCGGGTTCCAGGGTGCGTTCGGCGAAAAATAATAGTGAAGCATTAATGGTCGTTACGGAAAGAACGCTGAAAGTGAGACGTGGTAGATAAAGCTCTAATAAAGCAACTCATAAAATAGATTTATTGTTTCTCTCTAATTAGATCTCTGTCCCATTTGTAGCTTAATGTTTGGGACACTTGTAATAAGAAAATACCTAATTTTGTAGCCATTTTTTTTTTGACTGCCCTTGAAGGAGGGTAAAGTTTTTGGGGTGTATGTACATTTTGTGTGTTTTGTATTACCTCTAGTAGCCTAAAATGGCTTTACTAGTTTTGTTGAGTGAGGTGTCGGGGTGATACTCTTTATGTCCCGAGTGGCATAGGTTATATTTTGCAGTCGGATTTTTTGTTTTTAATTTAATAATAACACTTGTTTTGCTGTAACATAATATATTTACGTACTTGGATGCGAAGAAAAATCTTTGTACGACGTAGGTAAGTAGCGTGAATTTATCGTGTATCTACAAGAATACATTTTCCGAGCTTTCAATTTGGTCAATATAACAGAATACCAAAGACAAAGTTAGTATGGCAAATTGACAAAGCGGTTTGTGACTCTTTGTTTTCTCTTATGTTTTGGCTCCACATTGTGTATTTAGCCAGTGTCGAGTATTGTAATATTTCAAGTGAAGCCAAATATTTCAGAATTAAAATAAGTCCCAGTCATAATATAAGGTAAGCAAAGTAAGTCACGGTCTAAGTGGTACCACCAGTACTACAAGTAGTAACACAACAAATGGGCAACAAACGATATTAAGAGAGCTAGCTGATCTGATGATGGAAAATGGAATTCTTCAGTAACTAACATTAAAATTATATTTTTTGACATTGTTTAAAATCATAGCTTATTTAAATAACTAGGTATAATTATTAACCGACTAATATTGTATGACGTACTTGCAACGTCCAAACGTGAGGCGCTATTCTCTGTAACATTTTAAGGACCATGTTTGCTGCAATAAATATATTTTCATTTTCATTTTTTCATTAGATTGATGGAGTTTGGATTCATTTTGGATAAGCTTACACTATCGGATTTTATAGAAGCTTGTATGGAAAAAGATATTTTTTAACAAAAATGTATTCTTATTAATACTCCAATAGTTCTTCGCATATATCTTACTGAATAAAATTTAAATCTGATTTTTTTAGTAGTTAATGTAGTTTTAGTACGTATGTATTTTGTTTAGATAATAAGGCATAAGCCCGTTAAAAATAAATTTAACAATCGGAACATCTGACTGCCCCGGTAGCTCAGTTGGTAGTGAACCTACCTTCTGTGTTTGGGGGCGTGGGTGCGATTTCCATCTAGGACAAACATTCATGTGATGAATATTTGTGTTTGTTCTATGTCTGGGTGTTAATATCTATATAAGTATCTATTTAAAAATATCTATGTACGTATATCAGTCTCTGGCAGCCATATTACAAGCTTTGCTTAGTTTAGGGTCAGATGACCGTGTGTGCAAAAATGTCCCACATATTTATTTATTTATTTTTATCTTTATATCGATTTATCTACTTACCAATAAAGTGGCGTATCCATGGACACTGTTGTAAGTCTCGATCACGTTTCTAAAGTCTCCCGGAGCACAATAGTCCCAGCAAGGATCCGGAGGCTCGCTCGGACCCAGCTTATTTTGAGCATCTCTCATCATTTTCACCAATAAGGTCTCGAAATCCTCGCTTCCATGCACGCCAGAAGCCTGTTCTCTCATAACCGACATTATCTGGGTCTCATTGATTGCACCCTCAGATGAGTTGTTCCCCGACGCAGCAAGAATTTCTTGGAAAATGTCAAAAAGTGCCTGCGATTTGTTCGACATATTTAACATTCTTTGTATTTTTCTTTGTTTTATTTAAAACGTATGCTCATCGGTTTGAGGGAATCTTTCTGCGCACCGTAGACTTGGCTTCACCTGTGGGAGAAAGAAACTTGTCATGGACGGATTGACAATAGACAATAGACAATAGTTTATTTGTAGCATGAAAAAATTAGTTAAAAAGTGAAAAATAAACAAAAAATACACAGAGTTTTTTGCCACAAACCAGCCCCAACTCAGCAAGATGCTGGATGGCTCAGCAGGATTGAGTCTGGTATAGTTTGTAATATTTTCACGTTCTGGCCATTATTTTAGAATAATTTTCATTTTGTGCACGATGACGAAGGTGAAGTTCTGTCGGTGGAGTTCACCTGAATAAATTGTTGGGTTGAAATTAAAGAATATTTTATGAGCAGACATGTTTTAATTTGCTCTAGCGTCTTTTTGTGAGTAATTTTAATATTTTAGTGCTCATAAATATTCTGAGACTGAATAATACCTACGTACTTACTTTTGAAGGAGGTGGGTTGTATACGTTATGCTGATGCAAGCACACCGTGGCGGAGGGTGTAAAAATATTTTTTCTTTCTCATTACTTACATAATTTCAACTCTAAGAATATTAATGATTTTAAAACGAAAAATCAAAAACCTGTTGTAGGTTGCGTTGTAGGGACAAGGGCTCTATTTTTCAATCGCTCATGTGATTTCGCACGAAAATATCTTGCGAAATAAAAGATTTTCTATTGATGGAAAGCGATTTCGAAAGGTTCAAACCACGTTAGCAGTCATATAATTATTTCAAAATGCTACTTTTGTTTGAGATTTCGTTCGAAAGTCTGTTATTTCGCATGATATTTTCGTGCGAAATATCATATGACCGATTTAAAAATCGAGCTCCTAATCTCTTTAACACTCTTTGAACATGTTAAAAGTTAAAAAAATATTTAAATTAAGGCCCTGCTCCACTGATTCTCGCTATCTCGTTCGCACTTTTTCAAAATTTTTTTAAACAATTAATTACAGCGAGGAAAATAAAATTCATTTTATATCTTTATAATACCGTTGCCAATCTTTTAATAGCAATTTTTAAAGTTATTGTTTTTGAATTGTTCCCCCATTTCAGCCGGCTCCCCTAAATTAGGGGAGGGGATTTTATTCAAAAATAAAATCTGGCTCTTAAGAATAGAGTATACCGCCGTCTTGTCCATACAAAAAGCGAATTTTATAACCCACCCCTAAATTAATGTTATCCGATTTCGTTTTTTTTTTAATATGCTATCCACACCGTGGAAAACTGTGCTTGTATGTTTGTTTTTTTTTAAATTTCGCAATGTCTTTGTTGTTATAGGTGTGTCAATTTTTTTGCGTCAAAACAATGACGAAGAAAAGTAGTTGTTATTAGAATACCGTTTTTTTTTTTTTAATAATAGGTACAACATATCGAATAGATTATGGTTTATCCAAGCCATTGACACCAAAACCTAAAACTAATATCATCAAAATGTTAGGAAAATTCACTAACTCTCTCTATTGCACGCACGTAGAGCGACAGCTATACAATTTCAAATATCGAATGCGCCAAAACCTTGCGGAAGGACTATGATTTGGCCAGCTTTGAACACGATACGTGCTGGTACGATATTAGATTAGTTTTGATTTTAATTTGTTTTCTATTCCCCAAGTTACAATTATTTTTTTGTTCTTTATTTCTGTTTTTTCTTGTTCCTAGATATAAACTCATTCTAAAGAAATTAAAAAAAAATACAGTAAAACTTTAGAACGACGTGATTTTCTACGACGAATAAGAAGGCAAAAAACTATCTTTTAAGTTCTTTTTCGCCAAAATAGAAAGCTTAACTTGAACTTAACTTAGAAGCTCGATTATTTTTCAGCTCTAATTGACCGTTAAAAAAGGGTCTTGACAGACAGACAGACGGACAACGCAGTGGTACCACGAGGGTTTCTTTTTTTCTTTTGAGCTACGGCACACTAAATATCTTGAAAAGGAGTGAACGATACAGCTTAATGAGCGGAGCGAGCTCATAATTCCAATCTCCGTGTTGCATGTAAATTGTTCGAGAGTTGTTTAAAAGATAAACTTTCATCTCAAGATGACTTGCTCTAAAGTTACTCCATTAAAAAGTACAGATTAATTTCAATTCAATGCTTACACAAATGTTTTCCAAGTTTTTGATGCGTCTAATAAAATAAACCAGATAAAGTAAATATCAATTCCAAGACCGTTGTAAAACTTCGACCAAAGTAAAATGAATGAACGAACCCTAACCACACAACTTCCTTAAAAATTACAAGCCAAAAAAAATCAAACTTAGGCTTCTATATGTAATTCAAAGTATGTACAGAACATTTGTCACAAAAAAGTTATAGCGAAAATAATTTATAATTTATAATATTAAGGCATATTTTTGCGGATATTTGGAACGCATTTATTGACGAACGTATCGCTATGCGAACAAAGCTGTTACTTGATACATTTAAACAAAACTGTTGCTTGATACATTTGAACAAAACTGTTGCTTGATACATTTAAACAAAACTGTTGCTTGATACATTTGAACAAAACTGTTGCTTGATCATTTGAACAAAACTGTTGCTTGATACATTTCGGCCTAAATTATTATTTTCGACCTTTTTCAAAACTATGATATTTCTATTTATTGCATGTCATTAGTTATGTATATTTTTTATATTTTAAGATTGTTTTATGATATATGTTTTTTTGGTTCTGTAATTTGGTATCACATGACATTTTCTCGATATCAAAATCGTTAAAAATACCTCGATTTATCTATATAATTTTATATTATACAAGTAATGTAATTCAAATACAAACGAAATACCACTGACTGCAAAATGTAGTCTATGTCACTCCGGACGTAAAAAGGAATCGACACCGACACCTCACTCGTCAAAATTGGTCAAGCCGTTTAGGCTGCAGGAGGTACTATACGGACCCACAAACATACTTACATATTCATATTTCTACATACACCCCAAAAACATTACCCTTCTTTTTGGGCAGTGGGGTACAAAAAATAACGCACAAACCAAACCACTTATGATAGTGACGTAAAATTTGAACCCAATACGCAGTGTTGTTATAAATGTTCTGTGCCAATACCATACAAATGGTATAGGTGAACAAAAAAAAAACGGTTTCGCAAAAACCATTTTTTTTTGGTCCATTTTACACCTTTCATCTATGAAAGGGGTAAAATGGACCCTCAAAATTGTATGGAAATAAAATCTTTTGTCATGCTTAGACAATGAAACTCTGTTTATGGCCTAATAATAAAAAATAAAAAAGACGTGTCTCAGAAACTTCAAAAATCAACCCTTAAAGAGGTGAAATGGGGTCTATAATTAACTGTAGCCTATGCGAGCGAAGCCTTGCGGGCAAGCTAGTTCTAAATATATATATACTGCACACAATGACAATAATTTTACACACACATTCCCGAGATGCGGGGAGTTAAGTACACCGCTCTGCGTTTGATATGTTCTACCTGGCTCTACCCTCAGAAAAGAGAAAGAAGTATTTTTTTTCTCTTCTGTGGTTTCCTTATTTTGCACTCTATCCGTTTGTTTCCACATGGCAAAAATAGTAAATTCGATATAAATATACTAACCAGACCTAGATACGTAATCATATTCCTCGCTCTTTTATGACATCATTAAAATCTGTAATAAAAGATTATTTTCGGTAATAAATTGGCCAAATACTAATTTTATTGCCCTATAGGCATTAGAGTGAATAACAAGAGAGCTTAAAAACACGGCTTAGCAGAAAAATGTAGGAAATAATGGGAACTGCAAATAATTGCACTCTTGCAGTATTGCAATAAAATAATTCTTATTCTATTCTTATTCTGAAAAAGCTTGTAAATTTTATGAACGCGACTTGTGACCACGATGCTGGCCTCTACCTGGCTCAAAGAATTGCAATCGTAATTTAAGAGCCGGCGCGCCTGTTTCCGCTATCGCATGCGCACTGTTGAACCATTTTATTAATATAAAATTAGAGAAGAGTTTTTTTTTTATTACGGTTTATCTTAAGGTGCAACGTTTCGCTCAGCGCGCGAAATTAAAATTTTCTTGCGTTTTTTGTAAATTACAGCTTAATTACTCATCGTAGGTTCGTGAAAACTAATTTTGCGATAATAACTTGCAAAAGTTGGAGGAAAATTCAGGTCGCGGGGACTGCTACCAAGCGTTATCATTGACCATCTCAAGGTTTCGCGTACTCGCGCCTAGCAATAAACCAATGAAAGTAAATTTTAGTAGCTGTTTTGACTGATGCGTGGTGCGCTTCTATTGTACCGAGTGCGAAATGTAGAAATGTAGGGGTGATCTGTTAGTAATAAAGTAATCTAAGGTATCACAATAATATTATAAATTCGAAAGTTTGTGTGTAAGTATCTAAGTAGTTAAATATGTAAGTATGTTTTTTCCCGTTCAACTCTGTAACGGCTGAACGGATTTGAATGAAATTTGGTATGGCGGTAGCTTATACCCTGGACACAGACCCTGGCTTAACACATACAAGCTACTTTTTGTCCCGGAAAAATATTTGGTTTCTGTAGAATAGCGGGTGAAACCGCGGGGCGCAGCTAGTTTTATATATAAGTAGGTGTAATCATCATCATCTCAGCCACAGGACGTCCACTGCTGGACATAGGCCTCCCCCTAAAATTTCCACGAAGAGCGGATGGAAGCGGCTCGCATCCAGCACGTCCCTGCGGTCTTTATCAGGTCGTCCACCTTGTGGGTGGACGTCCTACGCTGCGCTTGCCGGTACGTGGTCTTCGTTCGAGAACCTTACAGCCCCATCGGCCATCAGTTCTGCGTGCTTGTGCCCTGCTCACTGCCAATTCAACTTGTTAACCCTCTGGGCTATGTCAGTGACTTTCGTTCGTCTACGGATCTGCTCATTTCGATCTCGCAGAGAAACCCCGAGCATAATAAGTAGGTGTAATAAGCCCTAACTCATAACATGTTACTCACCTTTTGAAAGTATATTGCGAGGTGAAACGTACTGAGATTCTTCGTAATAATCTGAGCTGAGCTATACTGCATTTTTCTCGGAAAACCTTTTACAATATTAAAGTAAAGCGTGAAAAACCACGTAAATATATACAGGTTGGTCCAAGCACTGACGTTAATCCGAAAAGTTTAGGTTCCTCTTACCAAGGACTTCACGAAAATACCCCATTTGTATGTTCTACGATTTTTCGTTGTTTAGGAGTTATTTTTTCCAAGAATTTTTCACAAATATGAATATGGCTTTAAAAAAAATCTCTATTATTGGGCGGATTTTTCGATGGTTAAAAGTTGTTTTTTTTTTTACCTGCGATTATTTTTAGTAATTTTAATAAGAAGAAAAAACACATCCTTGACTACGAAAACGAAAAAAACGAAAGAAAAACCACATCAAAACTTCACCGCTTCATTGCTTACTTCACTACATACATACAGGCAGCGTGGACACACGCAAATTTATATTAACTTAAAAAAAAACTACAATAACAACGCAACGGTGTCACAATAGACACCGATCTGGCGACAGTAACTGTTTCCGTGTAAATCCACGTCAACCCTCTAGTGCTACTCAGACTACCCTTCTACATTGTCTTCTAGTGAGTGCGAGTTCTTCTCATAGACGTCCAATGCTGGACAAGCCAGGTTGGCATAAGTGCTTGGCAGGCGGCTTAGAAATCATAGAATGTTCACCTTTTACTAAGAGGACGCTGCTGCCCGTTTCCTGCGATTCAGGTCGGAGTTTTAGGACATACCCGGGGTATGTCCGGGACCGAGTTTGGATCCGCTTAAGAGTTACGTAGTACAAATTCCAACTTTGGTCGCATAAATTGAATTTTAGTTTTCACTAAAGCCACATAATTATCGATGTCCATTCATTTTACCCAAACGAATTTACTTTGTAGACTAACATTTGAGAAATAATTGAAGCAATTAAAATTCACATCTTATTTTGATGTTCTTTACTGCACGTAGCCACGAAATGAATATTAAGAAGAATAAGTTTTTCTCATTTTTATATCTTATTTGAGTAAGTAGGTACTTAAGAATTATGTCCAAAAATTTATGTAACAAAACGTCCGTTAGGATAAACTGTTGAATCCAAAATTTTATGTGACACCTGATTATGTAGTCGGTTTTAAGCAATAAACGTTATTCTATTCTGTGTTTATCACCTCGATGAAAGTTTTTTTATGAGTCCATAAACGTTGAGTACAGTTTTCAGTTAATGCACAAAATATCTTAGCTTAAAACTAGCAAAGCGGCTCAAAGTCACTTTTGAGAATTTTAAAAGTAAACCGCCGTTTATTGTTATTTCGTTTTTATAGCCAAGTAAGTAGCTTCTTTTTTAAACACAGCACAGCACTTTCAAAATACATTTTTTTTGTTCTAATAAAAATCGCATTAAACTGAGCCGCGCGCGCGACCTCGTCTTGCTTTGCACAAAACAAAATGTCTTGTGCAAGTCAAGACGAAGTCGTGCGCGTGTCACGCTTATAGCATTCCTTAATAAAGGTCACCGAATGTGATCAAAACTATAATCGGAATAACCGACTCAATTTTACGTGAGGTTTCCCGTTTTATTAAAACAAAATGTGTCAAAGGCACGTCAGTTTTCATAGTTTTTTAATAATATAATAAATTAATAAGTTTTTTTTTTGTACTTAGTGACGAGACGAGCAACGAGCATGTTTGAAGGTAAGCGGTACGCTTTCTTAAAACATTTATGTGCACTGAGCAACTACACGACAATACACTCTGTCATTTCACTGGAAACATCTGGAATAAAGTAATGTTTGCACACTAATGAAAACTTATATTCCAATGCGTAAGATGGAATGTGTTTGCCTCTTTAGCCTTGCCTTTGACTTGTGTTCATAAGGCATAAATAAATATAAGATCAAAAATTAAAACCCGCCGACGTAAAAGTATGAAACAAGAAAACATTATTCGAAATTTAAAATGACATGGTCCATATAACAAAAAAATTTACCTTTTATCCGTATTCTAATGCCATGTGAAATATTGGCATCGGACTACGGTTTTTATGTTTCGATATAAACCTAAATAGCTAAAATCTGATTTGTTGTTTTGGAGATAGGAAGAAGCAATGAAACCTGAAAATAGGCACCTACAAACTTACATAATTAAGCTTATTGATATATATTTTGAATGAAGCCCTTTTGATTTTTTTGGGGTTAGAAAATTAAGCTATAAACTCCGCCATATAGGACTTAGCCTAAGCCTATGACAGGCGGAGTGTGAAGACGCATAGATAGATAGACACGTACTTATCTTGTCAAAATCTGATAAGCGGCTTAGGATATTCGAGGGAGCATACGAACATACTTGCGTACATAGACTGCCAAACTCATAACTTTCATTTTTCGTAGTCGGGTAAAAATAGCTTGTTGTTCAGCCCAGTCTTCAATTTTAAGGTACGTTTTAAACACATCCTTTCACAAAAAGTATAGCATAGACAGAGCTGCGCATAATATTATTTCAATATATCGAGGGGTGAAACCATTTTCTTTTTAGTTTCTCCATCGACTGGAATAACTTATCATTCTTTATGGTGCTGGCATTTGGCGATGACTAAAGAAATATGGCCCAAAAAGGGGAATAAAAGAGTGCCCGATAAAGACGATAGATAATCATGATTGACATTTTAATGGAGTAAAGAAAGATAATAATGATAAATAGCTTCGAACACTTCAATATATAAGATAAATAATTGCTTGCTTGAATGAATATCCTGTTTTCGTTTGCCTTATGGTTTTTTAACGGAACTACTTCGCAAATGTGCACCAAAGCCATAGATAATAATGATAAATAGCTTCGAACACTTCAATATATAAGATAAAAATAATTGCTTGCTTGAATGAATATCCTGTTTTCGTTTGCCTTATGGTTTTTTAACGGAACTACTTCGCAAATGTGCACCAAAGCCATAGATAATAATGATAAATAGCTTCGAACACTTCAATATATAAGATAAAAATAATTGCTTGCTTGAATGAATATCCTGTTTTCGTTTGACTTATGGTTTTTTAACGGAACTACTTCGCAAATGTGCACCAAAGCCATAGATAATAATGATAAATAGCTTCGAACACTTCAATATATAAGATAAATAATTGCTTGCTTGAATGAATATCCTGTTTTCGTTTGCCTTTTGGTTTTTTAACAGAACTACTTCGCAAATGTGCACCAAATCCATAGATAATAATGATAAATAGCTTCGAACACTTCAATATATAAAATAAATAATTGCTTGCTTGAATGAATATCCTGTTTTCGTTTGCCTTATGGTTTTTTAACGGAACTACTTCGCAAATGTGCACCAAAGTCATTTTACATATAAACATAGCGTATTACTAAACTCTCAGTCCTGTCTTAATTTTTATTTCCTGTAATAAATTGTCTCAGTTGCACGCTCAGGGCCCGTACCGTGAGGTGCTTATTGCGATGATTATTAGGCTCAGCCGAGAACGCTGCGCGACCATACACCTTATCGCGCGGCGATACGGTTCGTGGTCGCGCAGCGTCGTTGGCTGAACCTAACAATCATCGCAATAAGCACCTCACGGTACGGGCCCAGGGCTTCTTTCGTCATCAGCCAGAAGACGTCCACTGCACTGAACATAGGCCTCCCTCTTAGAACAGGGCTACATTAAATGCTTACAATGTGCGAAATTCTAAAAGACAATCTAGCACTACGTGCATGTGAGAGTTTGACAATGTAATACTTAGACAATCTGACACTACGTGCACTGTGGGAAGTGGACAATGTGATACTAGTCACTTTAGGGCACTAGACATCCCGAGACTAGACCATTTAGGAAACCGATCCAATTGGTACAGCAGACACTCCAGTTAATGTTGCCCTAACCCCGCCATAAGTTGCAGTCAATGTGAAAGGAAAACAAAACTCTAATTTTAACATTTTGTAAATGTATTGGACCTGTTGAAAATAGTATATACAACTAGTGCTTAGCTCGATCCATTTTAGTACGTTTAAGTTCGCTTACACCGAGCGTAAAAAAGAACTTTACGAGCATGAGAGGTGAAAAACATATTACTTTCTCTTCCGCAAATTTAAAGATATAGAAACATTTTTAATTTTTTTTGTTGGTTTACCAAAGAGTCTTTGTACAAATAAATTTAAACACTAGAATAATAAGACCTAGGCCAACGGAGGCTATTGCTTATAGAACAAACATGACGGTAGTGCGCAAAACTACCAAACTTAACTTAAAAAAAAAAACAAGCAATATAAAGGCGAGTGCCTGATTAAACAGAAATAAAGATACATATTAAAGCAAAATCAGTGGCTATTATTGATTGAGTCCATGGTAATTATAAAAGATGATAAAGCCATAAGAAAATAAATAAATTATATGCCTGTTGTTGTTGTAGACAAACATATCGTTAAAAATTTGGAAATACACACTGTTCACGAGAACTTGTAAATGCAAAGAACCATTTTATATTCCATGAAAATTATTTACAGAGGGTCTTTATAGGCTAGTTGGTCGAGCTACAACTCCAGTGCAAAGCTTTTCCTCCAGAGACTCAGGATAATATATATTCGAATTAATTAAGATATTTCTGTATAAAACCGGCGATGAATGAAAAAGAAGTAAATAAACATTTTATCTACGATCTCATTTTCTTCTCCCACGCCATTATGTACCGCGGCCGTTTCTATTAATAAAAATAAAATTATAGAGGAAAGCTTTTAGCTGCTAGATGTTTGACATCCACCAATAAGAAATCTTTATTTGAATAGCTTAGATTAGCTAAGGTGGAAACGGATTCAACGAAGCTATATTTTTTATATAGAGGGATTCTTGCTAAGGACGCTACGGATGGGAGCTGCGGATTTGAGCTAGGGATGCGCGAGTGGTGTAGCTATGTACAGAGCAGAGTACACGATGTACTACGTAGTTAGCGTGCGTTTGTCACCGACCGCATCTTTTTAGCACTGCTAACTCACGCAACGCATCTTCATATTACATCTCACCCGGCCCACTATACCTCTAAGCATTATTGGAAACATAAAGTTTCGTAGCTTACCTTTACCTAGTTCATAGCTTAGCTGCATAGCACATCTCTGGTGGAAAGACAGCTTTTCCGGTTTCTTAGAATAGAATAAAATTGTACATCTCTAGGTGTTAAGCAAGTCGGGCATTTACCCAGCCACATGCCCATATTCTAGCTACCTACATGCTATCTATCTAGATTATTTTTGCTAGGTACACTTTGACGTGATTCTGATAATAGGATTCGTTACGGCGCGACTAAAAGTGCGTACGATTTTCAACACATTGCTTTTCCATCACATTTGTGTGGGAAGAATCAAGGCTATGTATTCACTAGGCAACAATTGCCGCGCGACAAGTTGCGCAACGTGTTGCTATTCGTGTTGAGCTATGACGCGGAACTTTTGTTTAGTGTTGTTTGTTGTTTACGGTGTCTATCCATACGTCCGTCATCGTCAACATGTTGCCTGAGGAGGTATTGCTGATTTTATCTGCGATTTTTATAATCAGTGTTAGCAGTATCCCACAACAGTTTGATAAAATTCGATTAGTTGAAGCACAATGCATCAACAATGTCAGTAGTAACTGACATTGTTGATGCACCGTTTACGTCTACACACGCCATGATTTGATGCGCAACTACTGAGACACAACATGGCCCGCGTCATGTTGCGCGTCATCTGACAACGGCGCGCATTGTTGAGCATCTTGATCACGTGTTGCGCCCCAATACATGGCTTTAATGTGTAATAATTTTTCTATAAAATTAAGTTTAATTTATTTCGATTGTTTTGATGATTTCGATTTTAGACGTTTCAACCATTTATCAACCTAGACACGGCTTCGGTGGACTGCCAGCCAGCTGATATTTAAGTAACAATGGTAGTCACTAAGGTTGACTATTATGTAGGTATAGTGCTCGTTATAATTGAATAATTTTAATTATATTATATAGTATTTACCTACTACCTACCTAGCTTACCGTACCATTTAAAACAAAATAGCGTCGAATGATTTACACCAACCACCAAAACTAATCCGACAGACTAAAATTATTTGCGTCTCTTATCATTACATTATATGAGTATAGAAGGACAAAAAATTTTAAACTGTTAAATTTTGTTACTTTAGAACACTATTTCTCTGTTACACACTGAAAATACAAATTGAACTAATTATGCACCAAAACTAAAAACAAAGTGTTTCTCGTTTTAGTTTTTATGTTTAAGTTTATATTATAATTTAACTTTATATAATATAATATATTAAAGTACAAATAAAACAAAAAGTTTAATTTTTTAAAAACTATTTACAGATAAAATACAGAGCTCAGCACTACAGAAAACAGTACAAAAGAATAAGAAATAATGTCTCATTTTCCTATTCGCATACCCTCTCCTTTTCAAGTTTCAATTGCTAGCGCCGTCTGCCTTTGTATGAACCTACCTGTCTACCTCTGTACATTTCCAGTAATTAGGTTCGCAACGCTTCCAGCATTGACAGCAAAGATTTATTTAGAGAAAATGCACAACTATATTTCGGTATTCTGCTAGCCATTCTGTAATACATAATTTATAGAGCATTGTAGCTCCTATTTAGAAGCAAGTCACGAATCACTTAGCATTGCCTCACAAGGCGACAATTTGAAAATCGATTGAAGTTTATACTTCAATATTCAATATAGTATTCATTTTATTTATTACCCGTCTGTCCAAGAAGGCGAATATGTTGTTTGTATATTTGTGTGTTCCTATATTAATCATACTTACATTACAGGCTGTACGGCTAAACAGCATGTAATGTCTGTTTTGGCGAGAGCCACTGTGACGTGGGCTACATTTTGCAGTCATGTATTTTGTTATCTTTTAATAGTAGAACTTGTTTATTAATTATCCAAATAATAAATAACTGATGCTAATAGTGGGTTTATGGCTCGGAACAGATACTAAGCTTTCGGCCTCACAAAAACAAAGAAAACAGACGAATCTCCATACAGAGCGAAAAAAAGTAGGTAAATATAAAAGACAAATTTCTTTAAAAGATTTTTCTTATCAAAAACGGACAACAGAATTATACTTTATAGATAGAAATTCACACTTAGTGATTTTATACCCGAAATAATGTAAAAATGCGTGAGCGAGACAACAAAGGACGTGACGAAACATAGGGAAAAAAAATTAGGTACCTATTTCAAAATATCGTCCAATCATCCTGAATTACTCAAGTATTATTTTTCTCAGGCAAGTCAGTTAAATTAACGTGGCTAACGTCCCATAATTATTTGAAATTCTAGATAGTCTATATACTAAGCAAGGTATGTGTATACCACGTAAGCGCATAACAAACCAATCTACCTTATTTTGAAGACTTTACCGAGTATGTATATCACGATACACGTGGGTGAGACGCGATTGTGAGAATTGCCAGTGAGTTGTTCCCGAGGCCCATGATAGAACAATGAGAAAATAATGGACCAATTCCTGACAATGACGGATGACACATTAACACGTCGAAGTTCAAACAAATTGTATTAACAATATTCATAAAGAATGTAATTGGTAATGAAAATTCGTTGAAAACTTTGAAAACAGCGGAAATGGGATTTTATTACCAGGCATGTGACTTTAAACTTAACAAAATATATACGAACTAAAACAAGCTATCTAAACTACCTAAGTACTTTACTACCTAAGTAGTTTAACACTTTCTATTTTACTACTTAGGTAGTTTAGTTACGGCTGAAATATGTAACTACCTACCAAAAATTTGCATAATGCTGCGCGACTAGTGCTGCTGCCGTGACAGTACTCCCAACTTCGTGTCATAAAGATGTGACGACGCCAAATTGTCAACGCAAATTGCATCCCACGCAAAGTGTCGCCCCAACTTCCAAGGCAATAAGTGTCATTCCCGCAGGTCTTTTGCCATCGTCACGCGCAACATAGCTCGGCTCGAGTAAAGCTGCTACATTCGCGGTAGAAAAAGCCCGGCGTGAGACATCATTTAGGCTAACGTGACGACCAATTTGACCAGCACAGCTGCAGCACCATAATGATAGCGAAAGGCTTCAAAGCACCTCGCAACTAAACTTAAACTGAAAGGAAACGTATTGGATTGATTTCACTATTTTCAAAATTGAATAATTAGTTCCACATTTTGGCCACAGTTACCTACAGGACCGAACTAATTAACAATTTAAGTAATTTCGTAGCAAAATGGGTAAAACAGATGTGACGCACTAATATTATATGAGAAATAAATTACGGTTAGGGATTTAGTCACGTCCGCAGATAAGTCTTGCTAGCGCTCTTTGACGTTAATACAAATTTAAAAAAAAATTATAATGTTGTGTTTGGTTTTGATAAGATTACACAAATATTAAAAAGAAACTTTTGTTTTTATATCTTCTAATTTGATGGACGAGTTCGAAAAAGTTTATTTTTTTTCCGAGATCAAACCGCAATAGTAAATAAATTGTTCACCGAGGGGACAAAGTGACCGATTACCAAAGAAGGTGTAGTTTGAGGCCCTCGACTGCCAATTCGCTAATTGGGAATCGCTCTTTCTTTCGACTGATAAATATAGTGCGTTATACTAAAGTACTACTAAACAAATTAAAAATTCTGATAAATAATCCAAAAGCATGCAATCCGCGCGCGCTGTTATAGTCATTCGTTATTTCTTATTTTTAAATAATGTTCAGAAAAAGTAACTGGCCACTACATTTGTAGACTTTTTTTCTTTTGGTATTCTGACAGACCTACAGATATTACACAAAATAAAAAACATCACGATAGCAATGAATTTTCACATACTTTTTGGCCGCTCAGTGCGCGTTAACAATGGATTTCTATTCACTTTTACCGCTGGCATATCTATAAGATTCCGAGAAAGCGTGGAACAAAATGCTTTATCTGGTCTATGATAGACAGATAGAACATACAATAAGTACCTCTAACATAGACTTCGAACGAAAAATATTTCGTAACATTTTCGATAGAAAATATATGAAAAATGTTGCTTCCATTTACGCCCTAGGCGCAGTTCCATTTTTCATACGAATTGCTATCGAAATCGTACGAAAGTTTTTTGGATAGTTTATTTATACGCTAGGGGAGCAAATTTTAAAAATTTACTCTTTTTATACAAAAACTTTCAAGTATGGGATTGAGATAGGTATGGCACGACTATACGTATATGTACATATTTACAGATATATACTTACATTCTCCCCATCATAAAAAGGAATACGTTTTCCTAGAAATTCTGCTATAAAATAATATATTGTGTCAGCTGTACCAGTACCTTCTTAGAGGCGCTTCAAATCGGCGCCAGCACACTAGTAAAGTAGAAAGCAGTGCCATTACATGGATAGTCCTTCCGCAAGGTTTTGGCGCATTCAATTTTTGAAATTGTATAGCTGTCGCTGTTTCACGTGCGTGCGAGAATTTTCCTAACTTTTTGATGAAATTAGCGTTTACAGGGTAGTCTGTTATCACCCCTAAATCTTAAAGAAATCTTTTGTTTTGGTGTCAATGGCTTGGATAAACTATATCTATGCCGCTATGTTTTTTTTTCAAAAAATGTTTATGGTATTCTAACAATGACTAATTTTCTTCGTCATATTTTCGACGCAAAACAATTTAAGTGTCACTTTAAGTGACAATTGCGAAATTTTAAAAAAATATACATATAAGCATAGTTTTTCACGGTGTAGATAACGTGTAACAAAAATCATCGAAATCTAATAACGTTTAGGGGTGGGTATCAGACTACGGTTTGTGTATGGACGAGACGGCGGTATATAGTCTATAGTCGAAATAAAGAAAGACGTACAATTAAGCATCTCAACAGAAGTTCTTTGTTCCAGTACTATCTGTTACCCGCGACTTCGTTCGCGTGGACCTATAAAGAAAGTAGTCTATGTCCGTCTCCGACCCTTAATCTAAATCTATGCAAAAATTCAACTTGATCCGTATAGCCGTATAGAGACAGAGTTACATTCGAATTTATAATATTGTATGCAGGAAAAATAGAACATTACAAGCGATGAAGTTTTAATAAAAAAGGCATAACCAGTTCAAAATAAAAACCTCAAACCCAAATGAAATGTCTGTAAGTACAGAAGGCAGTTTGGTTTGCGCGGAAGTATGCAGCGAAGGGCCACGATCGAACGATTACTTTCCTTAACGTATTGATTTTGATATCAATTGTTCACTTGAACCAGCTCTTCGTCTATTCGTCGCCGCATTTTCCATATCACTTCGCCACACTGTTTTACACACATATCGAGGGAGTATCGAGTGTTTTGTATCGTTTTTTTAACCGACTTAAAAAATAAATAAGAAGGTTCTTTTTCATGAGGAGAGTCATCATCAGAAGGAGGTTCTTTTCGATACAATGCAAGAAAACTCAATCGTGATGTTTTTTTTCCCCTTGAAATAAGTCTTGTTAAAAAACATTATTGTCTATTTCAAATTAGGTGAAAAGTCCCAAAGATATTTAAAATTATAGATATACCTACAACATAACCAGTAAAAATAACGTATTAATTTAAGTAAAATTGAAAAGCTTTTAAATCACTGAAGTTGGAATAGTCGAGACAAGGAAGAAATATGTGGTCTTCTACGTGTAGAAATATCGTCGCCAAAGGAATACACTTTGGTAGAATTTCGGGTTTTCCGTGGTTTATTTTTAGAAAATATATACCTTTATTACCTACCTTACCTTTAATATATTGTTACACATGTTTTTTATTTAGTTATGATTCTTATCTTTCACAGCCTTCTTCAGATGATAAAAACATCGAGCATGTAGAAAAAAATCTTCAAATACAACTCACCGCGTCAGCGCGGAACGAGGTAGGTCGGTCAGTCATGTTATTTAATTGCTATGTTAATTGCTACGATTTAGCCTACGCCTAGGATTGGCCTAGGATTGCCTCAAGTAGGTCAATCAAAGGCGATCCAATTAGTGAGCTTGAACTATTTTTACCCGAATTCCAAAAAAGCAGGTTCTTAAAAAAATAACTTTATTTTTTTTAACTTTGTTACCTCAGAACTCAATTCATTTATGACCCGATTTGTAAAATTCTTTTTTAATTTGAAAGAGATACTTCTAGATTGATCCCATTTTTATCAAGATCCAATTCTAATGGGTTTCATGAGGAATAGACTCTCAAATATCAAGGGCATACGTATAGCGATTTTGGTATTTTCATGAACAATTCAATCATTTGCATACAGAAAAAATCATTCGGTGAAGGAACTTATGATGAACACAGATAGCCATCGGAAATCCACAATGATACGTATTTCACGGGTGCCCCAAGAACATTCAATAATGCGGTCTCTTTCAGATTATTTTGTTGAAGTCGGGTTTTTTAAATCAAAATTATTTTCGTAAGGGAATACATACAAGCTAGCAACCAACCAAAGTAAAAAAAAAATACAGACTTAGTTTTTAATATGACATGTACAAAATGTAGGTATAGGCTATAATATAAAAAGCTAGGTACACATCTAAATGTAGGCAGACCTTTACTTAGAAAAACAGACGTGTCTGTAATTAGATAGTCCTCCCACACTGAACTAAAACCGATGTCGTTCAGTAATGTTGAGGAAATGCTTCATTGAAAGCTCGTAAGTCAAGACAAAAGAAGTAATAGCCACAGCGTTGGTATTGTGTTACAACATAAAATAACCTGCTCACTGGCTGGAAAGCTCTCATACCATACCATCATTTTACCGATTTCATTGGTCAATATATAAGGTCAATATATAAATTTGACATCTTCAAAATTATTGTCATCCTTTTTACACAAATTGAGAATAAAAGAGACGCGAATAATTTTAGTCGTATTGGTAATATTGCTTTAGTGAGTGGTACAACAGAAGCGACGCGATTGTAGTTTTAGAGCATAGTTTTATAACTATAGAATTTTCAACACACCTGTTGGTAAAATGGATCTTATTACATCGCCTTTAAGAACTTAATCCAAGATATTACGCACGCGTGTTTTTTTTATTTTACATTACGACACTAGTGCGGTAATGGGATGCAAGATTTATGTAGAAAAGTTTTGGCGGGAACGTGAAGAAGTCATGTCATTATTGGTCACTATTATTGGAACCAAACTGGAACGGTGAAGAACTGATTCGTTTATTGAAACTGAATTGGAACAGTAATTAAATTATTAGGTTATTGGAACAAATAAGAAGGGATTAGCTTATCGGCAGCGTACAAGTATTTTTTCATTGTTCAAATGTGGTTACAATAAACGAAACATGAAGTATTTCATTTTTTGTCTCAAACTAAAGCCAATGTCAATAAACTCGTCACTTCATAGTTCCCTAGCAAATACCGGTTGTAAAGAGAATTCTGTAGTACCTACCTATGTGTAGGTACGTCAAAATGTTGTACTGAATTTGGCTCCAAATTCTTTAAATCGACCTTGCAAACTGAATCTTTTCTATCCTTCACCCTGTTATTATTAGTTCCCAGGTCACACTCCCCGATAGAGCTGGGCGAGTACCGCTATAAATATTAAATAACAGCGCAAACAAGGAACACCCTTCTAATTAATTTCATGGGCCTAAGTTTGCAAAGTCACAGTGAATAGAACACAAATTTTCACAGCGAAACTTCCAACGAACTGTCATTCGGAGATTATTTTGTCTACGTTTCCTTATTTATTTTGATAAATGATTGCATATTAAAAGAAATGAGATATTTTGTTTAATCTCTCGCTCGATTAAGAAGGGACGTCGTAAACAAGTAAACAAGTCATCGGCAGACTGGCACAAGGGAAATGTCCTAAGAAGATACTTTAATTACGTCATCTTCAATCTGTCTCGTACAAAAAATATAAGTCACCAAAGAATTTTAAGAATAAGAAGGCTGATATCTGATATCTGCAACATTGTGGAAACCTAAGCCCCTAAACAGGTTAATTAAAGTTACCTTTCAACAGACACATTACTTTAAAACTAAATAATAAAATAGTGCGATGATTATAGTCATTCTTTATCATGAAATACATTCATGCTTATGTAGGTACAATACGTTCATGTAAGCCGAGTGGATAGCCCTGGGCCGTGTTCACTTGTTCAGTAAGGACGTCCAACGAAGCTCGGTGACATTTGCAGTATGCTTCTAAAGTTCTGGAGCGTCGTCGGACGATCTTACTGAACACGGACTTGATGTAATATTTTATCTACAATTTTTGTATTTTTTTACCACGCTTCTGAGATGGTTGTAGTTGTTATACACTCGTTATAGGACAACCGGGACAAACAATTTAACAAGTATTTCGAGATATTTCGAGAAAAAGTTAGCGCTACTCACTTACGCGCGCAGATGAAGAGATTGCTTTAGCGCACGCTACTTATAAAATCGGATAATGGCTAATTACAACTAAACCAGATTATTAATCGAAATTCTGTTCCATGCTATCCTACACGTTATCATTACCTCACTATTAGTGTGATAATCACTTGAATATACACTACGGGTTCCACATGCTAGCGATGTGTGTCAATCGAGGTCTTTTTAATAAATAAAAAAATTAAGAAAATGTCATGAGATCATATTTTCCCTCTATGCTATACTAGACGATAGCGCCAAATAAACATATATCTCAAAATAAGATTTATAATCTACATAACTAACGACGTGCACTCAATAGAAGAAAAAAGATCTTTTGCAATATAGCTTCTTATCCTCGCTTACGAAAACGAATCTAGTCGACGGTTATGAGCGCTACAACAGCAACTATAACAGAACTCTATAACCTATTACAAACGCTACAAACCTCTTTATCCACTATTTTGTTCAATCACTCCCTCGACGCGTTCTTAGAATGAAGGTTCTAAGGTCAATCCTAATCCTAACTAATATTATAAGTCAGAGGAATATAGCCGCAGTCGTATCAGGACCAATAAAGCTTCAAGGTATGACAATGAATACGTTCGTCTCACGGAAAAAGCTTCACTTGCGCGGTTCAGAACTCCCTACATTACAACTGTCAGTCCATACAAAACGTCAAAAAATGCACAAAAATGGGTCAGCGCCGTCTAGCGAACTATAGGAAGTAACTTTGTCTCTCTGTCTGGATGTTTGTCGTGTTATCACGGCTAAAGGGCTGAACAGATCTTGATAAAATTTGATAAGAATTTACTTTACATCACAAAGACAAACATGGAATACTTTTTTATGTCCACGCGAACGAAGTGGCGGGTAACAAGTAGTATTCAATATATTAGTAAACAAATGCGTGTCAAAAAGCCGAGATCTAGGCACTAGGGAAAAGCTAAATGGAATAAGTAGGTTCGTAGCCCAATCGGATTTACTCGATTTGCCACTCGAGCTAGCTGTCATTGAGTCGGCTCGGCTTAATATACTTACTGAGTTATCTTATTCGTTTTTCTCGTGACAACTTGTCTTTTAAAAGCAATTTACCCGTTTTTTGGCGAAACAAGATCTGAAATTTTCAACACCCTAGTTTTATTTTATGAAACTGGATGACGATACGAGCAAGTCGCCACCCTAATGGAAAGCGCACGCTAACACATAATAGTTTAGTGCGACCCAGAAGTTTGAACTTCAACAGTTCTTGTCTCACCGCGCTCGTCACCTTGAGATATTAGATGTTAAGACTCTTTGTGCCCAGTGATTTCGCTGGAAGCATTGTCCATCAATTTGAAGCCACTGCTTCGAAGAAACGAATTAACTTCTCACTTCTTTCAGGGTTTGCAAGCTGAAGTGGCAATGGGCAGGCCACGTCCCGCAAAGAACACGATAACCTATACAGAAAGGTTCTTGGTACGGAAGCTACGGGACTAAAGGTCTTGAGTGGCGACCACGAACCGGAAGACGCAGCGTAAGTAGGCTTCTAACTAGTTGGACCGACGCCGTTGTGAAAATCGATTTAGGTATACGAACCTCGGCTTGGACCGTCACCCGGAATAGACACATCAGACTTGCCCTGAGACTCCAGAAGAGATGTGCCCTATAGTCCTGGGCCTCTTAAACCCTAAATTGAATTTGTTTGATTAAGCACGACGTACAATTAAGCATCTCAACAGAAGCTCTTTGTTCCAGTACTATCAGTTACCCGCGACTTCGTGACGTGCAACCGGGATGCAAATTGAAGATCGTTGTTCAGTGTGCGCTTTGCTCAGCAGTGAACTTCTTCACAATATCTTACGAAAAGCAAGTTTCTTTATGCATATAAGTAACTTTTTCAGAGAAATAGATAATACTGAGAGAGAACTTTTCCAAATAATAAAAAGTACAGAAGTGAAATCTACAGGAACAACAATAACAGAAAAAAGTAGGCCTATAAGATTCGATACCCTCTACATAAGAAGGGTATTTTCAGGCCAGTGAAGGGAGAGTATGTAAGATTTTTCAGAAATCTAGACTAGACTAATGAAATTCCACAATGTTTTCTGTCTTTGTACCCTCGTCGTAATTAAATTTTAGTAGAAGTAACTGACTCAAGGAATTATTAGAATCTGATAACCAAATGAAAATTCAGCGTTAAGTGATGACACTTATATTGAGCTAAAATTCATTTAAGGTACCCAAATTGCTTGTTAGATTGGCTTTGATTAGTTTTGTGAGAATAATTGTAATCTGAAATGGGTAAGGTTAGGTTAAGGTAAGGAAAAACGCTATATAGTATTGTCCATTTTTTGTATAATATAATAGATAGTGCGAATTTTTAAAACTATCGGTACGTTATATTATAACCAAATCTATTAACAAAATATATAATAATAAAAATATATTAAGAAATTTTAAGTAAGTAAGTATTTAGTATAAGGGCTTTAAAGAAACTTTCGGTTCTCTAAGTCCTATGAAAAATTTTTTTTTTTAAAGAGTAAACTTTTGTAAACGAGTTTTTTTTTCGGTCTGTGTTAATTTAAAAGAATAAAGAAAGTTCCATTTAAACATTGTCTTATCATAAACAGAGACAACAATAATTTCAGGAAATACACAATAAGTGATTTTGGACCTTAAATAAAGTAAAATTGCGCGAGCGAGATTGAGCGTCGTCCGTCATGATTGGAATCTGCAACATAGCCTACAACAGCCTGGGTGTACTTACTGTACTTACGCTTCCGTTGCTCTGCCATCTGAACATTTATATCTGTTATTCACTAAAGTAGTGGAAAATATTATCTATTCAACACTAAAAAGCTAGTGCGATTGCAAGAATTAATATATGGTACAATTTTGCAAGAAAAGTACCTGAAAAGCTATTCAAGACAACGCTTTTTACTTAAGACTAGGAAATTCCAAACACGTGCTCAGATAGCGAATCAGGGGACTTATTGCCCGTGACTTTATTGGGGCACGTGTCAGCTGTCGCGATGCAACGTCAACGTGTGAGGATAAACGAGATCTTTATTAGATTTCTTATTTTCGAAAACGGACACTGATGGTGCGGGCACAAAGCAGAAAGCTTCATTTCGTTAAAAGTTCATGACCGTTCTGAGCAAAGATAATAAAATGCAGCAAGATAATAAAAATTCTCTTCAAAACGCGCGGGCCCGGGATTATGAATAAGAATAAGAATAAGAATTATTTTATTTTAATACTGTGTACAAAGATGTTCTTAGAATAGGGATTAATGTTCCAACAGTGGACCCATATCGGGTGTGCAATATATTATTATCTACTTAATAAAATAGGTATGTTCTTAATTAAATTTTTCTTACGTTATAGTAGCAACTATCGAAAACAAAATGGTTGTAATGAATTTAAAACTAGATAACAAAAGAGTATTAAATAAACAAAAACTATTAAAACGATAGATAATGGACATTACCATTATTAAAGTATTCTTTCATGTCGTAAAATCCTTTGGTCAACAGCCATTTTTTTAATCTCCTGTTAAACAGTGGTCCATTTAAATGCTTTATATCAGAAGGTAAATCGTTAAATATTTTAATAGCTGTAAAATATGAGTTTTTGTGATATAAGGCGTTATTTGCTTGGGGAACGAAAATGTTGTTTTTATAATTAGATCGAAACGCGTTTAGCGTTTACGATTGGTGGCCAGTAATATTTTAATAATTAGTAAAATTATTAGTCAAATATAATTGCTGGTGGCTTAAAATTTATTCATACAGTATGCGCCTGTGATTGGCCAGCCAGTTTTTTTAGGTTTATGCGATTTTGAACACTGGTTTCTTGCAGCAAACGGTGCCTGTTCGAGCAGCTAAAAATATTTCACAATTGAAATAGTCTCCGTCATAGTCTAAGCCAAGTCTAAGTCACGATCAAGTCCAAGTTAAGCCCCAGTATAGTGTGACGACTATCATGTAAGTAATCAGCGCGCGTTCTCATTATGTGATTTATTGACAAGGCTCCTCTGAAGTGGCACTAACTGTGGTTTATATGAGCTCGAGCGGCATTGGCATTTAGCTCAGCATTAAGTATGCAAGCACTCTTGCATACTTATTGCTTAGATAGCAAAAATAATATACTGCATCATGCACCCTCTCGGCTATAAATGGACTTACTTAGCTTTGATTTTAATTCATAGTAAGACAATAATCCTAGACACTGATCTTTAGAAATAATCCTACAAATCGAGCAAGTGGATTGCACCATCTTCATCCTATGCTGTCACCTAAAATGTATAAATATTAAGTAATCCTAATATTTAAATGAATCTAAGTACTCTAGTCTCTTTAGGTAGGCCTCCCACTAGGTGTACTGATGATATTTTGAAGGTCGCGGGTAATCGGTGGATGCAAGTTGCAAATTGTCGTTCAGTTTTTTTTTTTTTTTTTTTCTATGTTACTCGGTGACGAGATTTTCTATGTTCAGTGTCATGTGGCGGTCTATATAAGGGGTATGTTCAGCAAGAGATGTCTTCAGGCTGTTGATGATGATGATGATGAAGTACTCTTTACTCAACCCATAACTTTATATTTACCCCTTCTTTTTGTATGTCTGTATGTTAGTATTTATGTATGTTTGTGTGTTATGTTAACCTAGAAGGCTTGACCGATTTCGACGAGTGTTTTAAAAAACCAGTTTTAAAAATGACATAATCATTCTGAATTCATTTTAACGACCCTCTGTCAATGGGGCATGTAAACATTTTCTTTTCATCCTAACTTTACATGTAGGGAAGCTACCCCAAAAAAATATTTTCACATAATTTCAGAATTTTACCTGGTAACAGTTCAGTTGGTTTGGTTTTTAGTTGGTATTGGTTGGTTTGGTGGTCTAAGCGTGAACCGAATTCAGCTGTACAACCATTGAATAAAATTGAATGAAATGATCGTTACATGCATACGAACAGACAGACACGGCAAAAATAATATAAGGGTTCCTTATATAGTTTGCTATGTAGCAACCACCAACCACAAAATAGGGACATCTCATTATTTAGAAGTATCTTCAGTTTCAGTCAGCTATACAATACAAATAAACAAAATTATATAAAACTAGCTGCGCCCTGCGGTTTCAGGTTTAAGTGAGTTTGTTCCCGTTCAAATCTGTAACAGCTGAACCGATTCGTATGAAATTTGGTATGAAGGTAGCTTATACCATGGATTAACACGTAGGGCAATGGAGAGAGCTATGCTGAGTTTATTTAAGAACCAAAGAACCGAAGAACCAAAGTCATCGGCTTAGCTTTCTGAGCTTGCAAGCTGAAATGGTAATGGGCAGGCCACATCACTCGAAGAACCGATAGCCGACGGGGAAGAAATGTTCTTTCAGAAATGCGACCACGGATTGTAAGACGCAGCGTAGGCAGGCCTCCCATTAGGTGGAGCGACAACATTGTTAAAGTCGCGGGCAATCGGTGGATGCAAGTGGCACGCTGTCAGCTATGTTTAGCAGTGGTCGGCTTCTGGCTCATGATGATGATGATGATGATGGATCACGTTCTCAGAAACTAGTGTAACGATATCGATAATCCAACCAAAAGAAATACAATTTGGTAACTAGTAATGTATCTAGGCATATATTTTTTTCTAATTTTTTATGCGAACTTATTTTTGCACGCGATTCCCATCAATCGTGCTCTATGGTCAATAAACTTAATCTACGAGCCGGCAAACATTAGCTGATGGCGATGAAATGTTTATTGTTTACAAGGAAATATTAGTGAATTAATCGAATAATTCGACAATCTGTGTTGCCTAGCTTTTTTTTCCTCGCACTGGTTTGTTTACCTACAAGGTTCGGATGTTTATTTGTTACTATCTTATTTATTTATTTAAAGAAACACCAACAGTATACATATTAATTATCATCTATGGGGTATCTATGGTGCAAGGCAAGACGAGGTCGCGCGCGTGTCTCGCTGAGCATTCCTTGATAAAGGTCACCGAATGTGATCGAAACTATAGTCGGAATAACCGACTCAATTTAACGTGAGTATTCCCGTTTTATTAAAACAAAATGTATGGGGTAACACTTTTTAAATCAGATAGGTACAGTTCTGATATGTACACCAAGTAACAGGTGTTTACAGCATTCACCGTTAAAAGCGTGGTTTTAAAAATAATAATAATTATATACACATAATTCATAACATAGATACGCAATTAAAGAAAAAGTCAGAACATTATTCATTTGTGTTGTTTGCATTTAGATGTTTTACAATATTATTTTAATAAAACGGGAATACTCATGTTAAATTGAGTCGGTTATTCCGACTATAGTTTCGATCACATTCGGTGACCTTTCGATCACATTCGGTCTTGCACTGGCAAGACGAGGTCGCGCGCGTGTCTTGCTGAGCATTCCTTGATAAAGGTCACCGAATGTGATCGAAACTATAGTCGCAATAACCGACTCAATTTAACGTGAGTATTCCCGTTTTATTAAAACAAAATGTATCAAAACCACGTCAGTTTTCATAGTAAAATATTATTTTTGAAAACGTGTAAAGAGTCGTGGAAGATATCAAGATCACACAAGGAAGCATTAATTTCGTTGTATGTACGACATATTCTTATTAGAGGAGAATTGTTGTCTTTGTTATTGTTAGTTAGCTCCTTGACGTGTCCGTGAATATTGAACCTTGCTAGCTCCTGTGTGTACTCTGCCAGGTAAATGACAGCGCAAGGAAGGTGAGACTCCTTGTTGATTACGATTATACAAGCTGCTCTTAACGGTGACGTCAAATCCTTATAGATAGGTCCTTCCAAATGGTTTTGGCGCATTCGATATTTGACATTATATAGCTGTCGCTCTGTTTCTTTCTCTGCTCTTGCGTGCAATAGAGCTCTCTCTATTGCACGCAAGAGAAACAGAGCGACAGCTATATAAAGTCAAATATCGAATGCGCCAAAACCTTAGTGAATTTTTCTAACTTTTTAATGAAATTAGCGTTTCGGAGGTAGTCTATTATCACCCCCTAAATCTTAAAGAAATCTTTTGTTTTTGGTGTCAATGGCTTGGATAAACCATAATCTATGCCCTTATTTTTTTTTAAATGTTTATGGTATTCTTAAAACAACTACTTTTTTTCGTCGTATTTTCAACGCAAAAAATTGAGTGCTTATAACAAAGATCTGTAATACCAATTTCTAAACTAAATTTGACAGCTCTACAATTGTTGCTATCTTCTTCTCCCATATAGAAACAAAACGAGACCAAGATAAGTTTAGTTTAGTCTAGAGAGTGGTACAACAGAATCGAGACCATATCAGTTATAATTATAATTAATTGATAATGAGATAAAGCTGATATTGCCAAAAATTTAAGTGCAATAAATTATATTAATTTAAATATAGTCGTATAACTATATTTTTTTTATTAAATTTGTTTATTGACATTAGAAACGATCTAGTAAATAAAGTCTATATCAGAATAAAATTTATACAGTACTAAAAACTATAAAACATACGACGCTAACAGATCTAAAAAAAGCTTAAAGTTACAAGAAAATAAACTCCAATAATATCTCACAAGCTTCTCTAATTAACTCATTAAAAGTTTACACTCACCCTGTAGCATCACGTTAAACACATCTAAAACTTTTCAAGTCCGCAAATCTCGAGACGCAAACAAATCACAATTCATTCACGGAACCACTCTGAATACAGTAACGAAATATTAATAAATAATAGAACAAGTTTTATACACGAGCGAAAATTGTTAAAAAATTGTGGTCTGCTAGTTGAGATGTGCTTCTCGACCGCTCTCACGATGGAGACTGAAAATGGAAATACATTTTAAGGGCCGCGACACACGCGCTACTGTGACGCTTTACTGATAACAATAGGCGTGGAAATTTGTAACATAGATGAAAATTCATTCGCACTGACATGACATTGGTGTGCGATTTACATAATTGCGTCTGCACGAATCTTATAGACGGTATAAATAGAGCTGTTTGCAGGATAATACAAATTTGCAGGTTTTCTAAAGTATGTTTTTGTAGAACGTTTTATTAGTATAATAAAGGTGACATCAAATATGCGCTGCGCCCGCGGTTTTGTCCGTCGGTTTTTCTTCCTAAGTATAATATACAGGGTTATAAGGAAAGGGTATGATAAGCCGAAAAGGGCTCATAGTACTCATCATTATGAACAACTTTTACTATGGGACCAACCCTGAAATCGCGAAAAAATATTAGCTGTTCCATACATTTTGTCGAGTGTCATTGACATTTTTTGTCAATACAAAACAACTTGTATGGAACAACTGTTCCATAATAAAAGTTGTTCATAGTGATAAGTACTATGAGCCCTTTTCGGCTTATCATACCCTTTCCTTATAACCTTGTATAACCTTCCTTATAAAGAGTTTTTTTTTTTTAATTGGACTGCAACAATATTGGTTCAGCCAATCTGTCTTTTTATGACGCTAGTGCTAAATGTGTTAATACCCGGGTATCTGGGTATAAACGCACAAAAGTTCATTAGTATCGGAAAGACTAGAAACTTTCTTGTAACTTTAAAAAAATATATATATAATTTTAATTTTTAAATTATACATTTTACCTTAGTCGCAGTATTCGGTGAATTTAACTGAAACTGTATATCATGACAGTTCAGTAAGCAGTATAACTGGAATTTAGGACGTTTTGCGCTATTGACGTTTCGCGCTTTGGTCATTGTGAGCTTTGGACATTTTGCTCCTTGGTCATTGTGCACCTTGTACCGAACACTATTTGGACATTTTGCCTCTGTGGTCATTGTGCGAAAACTGCGGGAGCTGGGCTGCTCTGAGTATATACGCAAACCTATAATAGCACCTAGCTCTGTAATAGTATATTCGTTTGTATATTTATTTTGTAGTCTTTAGTTTTTATATTCAGTTTTAATTGATAGAATATTTATAAAATTTGATAAATGGCACAAACCCCGAAATCGGAGGAGAAATATTGTAAAAAAAAACGACTTTTACCTACGCGAGTACCAACTCGGATTGATCTTAGCCAATTTTGCCACTTAAAGCAGATTTCCGTTCGATTCGCTCACTCGGTCTGTTAAAAAGTAGTTGATCTAACGAGTCAGTTCAATCACTCTCGCCTTCTCATGCGCGGCCCCGCCTGTAGGTATTTATCGCGGCTAGTTAAGCTTCGCTGTGTGCTAAAATGTATTGCGACATACTGAGAGTCTTTATATTTATTTGTCATATTAGGGTGAGTCTCCTTTACTTGTAGGTATTACTAATATATTTTACTGTGGCTTTAGTGACGATAACAAATCGTATACTATCAGGTATACAAAATACAAGTATACGAGTATATACAATTATTGTATTGTTTATATGTAAATAAATAAATAAATAGGTATAGGTGCGAAGTCCCTGTACTAAACCACAATACTTTACACTTACAAATTCCTTAAAAACAATGAATAAACACTTACGAGCAGGAAAAGTGAGGTCCTACGAGTATGAATGTTGTTTACGTGAAAAAATTAAATCATTGAAGGTATTCCCTGGGAGTTCCTCAGAAATTGAGTATAGTAAGTCATCATATTCGGGGTTTCCTTAATGACCCGATGTAATTAATGAAATACTTTTTTTTTGTAATCTTTATTTATTAGAAGCTTGAGTCGCTTTGCGACTATCCCCCGAATACTGAAACGTTTGTTAACTTTGACGACAGATTAAGTCTGTTGCTGCCTTTGTCATTTGCTTAGTGCCAGACAAAGGCAGCATTAGAATTAATTTGTTGTCAAAGTTAACAAGCGTTTCAGTATTCGGGGGTATATCAATACACTTTATAGACCCGCTTTTCCATTCGCTGTATGATTAACTTGAATTGTTTACTTAGTGATTAGAATAAATCTCGAAAGATCTCAGTATCATCTACTTAAAAATATTACACATCAATTTAAATGGTGTCCGTGCCGCCTCACTCAGTGGAGCGGACAGGACACTTTGAATACCGCCAACTTCGAGAAAATTAGAGCCAATACTTGTTATGAGGTACATTATTATATCTTATTACCATTATACCTACTCTCCGCGGAACTCGACACTACCAGAGAAGGCGAGTGCGAGAGTGCACCTACTACACGACAGTAGAAAAAATGTATTTTTAGTAGGGGCCGAAAGGCGGCTTCGTAAAGCTATAAGATTAGAGCATTCCGCCTACTTGTGCAAAGTTTTTTTTTTTTTTTTTAATATCGGAATATCTTTGTAGTGATAGGAAGTGACACATTTTTTGCGTTGAAATTAATATTAGGAAAAAAAAATTTTTTTTTGATAATATAAAACCTACCAAAAACAAAAGATTTTGATAAGATTTAGGGTGTTTTTCAGTCCCTTAGACACCCATCCTTTTGTTTTCTGATTGATAGCCTAATTATCAATAAAGATAATCAAAAACATCAATCATCAAATACCATCCACCTACACACAGTAAGTAAACACCGTCCTAAAACATATTTTTTCAGAACGTAGGAATTTCAACCGGAATTTCGTTCGTTCAAAGTGTTGACGAAATACCCCTTTCGTTCACACTTCACAGTGTTGATTCCGTGACCGACTAATCTTCACACTACTCTTTCATACTGGTGTAACGGTTAGGAAGAAAATTTCCTGACCTTCACATTAGTATTAAGGATAGGAATTCCCTTTCCTAACCTTAACACCGTTGCGTAATCTTTTCTTAAAGTGTGGACGAACGCAACTCCTAATAAGACCTCATGTACCTGCCTATTTTTTACATATTGATAAATTATTTACGTTTACGGTAGCAATTCATTTATTTTTTTAAAACTTATTCTAATTAAATTCGCGGTTGATGTTTTGTAAACGCTGGCAATAACTTTGCACCCTAAGGCTGGGTTGCATCAAATCCCAGTTTAAGTTACTGTTATAGTTAAATCAACTATAATTTTAACCTTAACCATGAAGTTTAGCTAGCATGTGTTATCCGTCATTTTGACCATAGTTAAAATGGTGCAACAAATGTTCCTGCTTAACGGGAGTTTTAACTGCAGTTCTGACTGTAGTATAAAGTTAAACTAGATGGTGCAACCCGACTTCATGCACACACAGGCCCGCGCCGCCAAGTCGTTATATTTTACTGCAGTTAAAAACAAGAAACAAAGTCTAACTGTGATAAAAGTATTATTTAAGACATCCATAAAAAAATAAACAATATTTTCGGCATACATACTTACCAAAAGTTCTTTTCTCGTAACAAAAAATGGGTCTGGGAACTGGGAGCTGCAAAATAGGAAACCGTACATCCTGATGCAATTACGAGCGATTTTGAGATAAGGGAGCGTTATTTTGTAAATACAACTCATAGATATTTTTGGGTAGCTTATTTTTCAATAAGCACCTACTGGTTCTCCTTCATGCGGATGAAAATCCATACGGGGGTTACCATTGAGCTATGTAGTAGGTACTAAGTAGACGTGACACGTAACGACATTGTACCGTTTAACTGTGGCACATGTGCCAAACGCAACACTTCACTAAGTTACTCGCTAGAAATAAAGCCCATTCGCATAAATATGTGCACGTCGCGTGACGTCATACATTAGAAGTCAAAGTCATAGATGTGTTGGCACAGCGAGCTCTAACGAGTGACTGAGTGAAGTGTGATCAAGTGAGCAATAATTAAATGGGACAACGGGAGTTTTGGCGGGAACGTGAAGAAAGTCATGTCGCGTCATTGTAGTATTTTCCAAAAATGTGTAAAAATAGTGGATTTTTATCCATTAATTGTTTGTGAACGTGCACGAGTGTTGTTTCCAAAACTCAATAGAAACCTCTAGTAAAGTCTCCACCACTTTACTGCGGCAAGACGTGGACTTGACCGTGACTTCATTTTCTTGACTTAGACTAGGACTGAGACTTATTTGACTTCACTTGAAATATTGGATTACTTGACACTAGCTAAATACACTATGTGTAGAGCCACAACATAAGAGTAAAAAACAAATGAACAGTGCATATCTCCGGCTAATCTGCCGATCCATGCGGCTTTGTCGGCCTTAGAGAACTTGAGTTAATTTGCCGGGGAAATGGGCCGAGAGTCATATTGTTTCGTCTTAACCTTGACGTAGGCGTGTTTCGACATACTTTGACCTCTCTTCAAATCCCGTACGTACCAGTACAATATAAATAGAAATACCTGAAACTTTCGGTATTTGTACGGAATTTTGTAAGTTTGAAAAGATGGTCCTATTATTCATATATTACCTTACTCCCCCTCATATTCGTGTACCTACCTACTCCATAAAGTTTATTCTTAGACGAATTCATTTCATAAATGGTTGTGCACTCAAAAATTATCTATATATACAAAACTAGTTGTCCCCCGCGACTTCGTTGGCGTGGACATAAAAAAAGTATCCTATCTTTGTGATATACAGTAACTTCTTATCAAATTTTATCAAGGTCCGTTTAGCAGTTTAGCCATGACAACGCGATAAAGATTCACACAGAGAGACAAAATTACTTCCTATAATTCGTTTTTTTTTTTTCTCTTATGTTTTGGCTCCACACGTTGTGTATTTAGCCAGTGTCAAGTATTGTAATATTTCAAGTATGATATTACATGATTCACAATTAAAATAAGTCTCAGTCATAGTTTAAGCTAAGTCAAGCAAAGTAAGTCACTGTCAAGTCCACGTCTTGCCCCAGTAAAGTGGTGGAGACTTTACTAGAGGTTTCAATGGAGTTTTGGAAATAACACGAAGAGTCACGTTTCAAAACATTATACTATTCACGAACACGCATGCACTTTCACGAACACTCAATGGATAAAAATCCACCATTTTTATACATTAATACTCGATATAACACAAGTTTAGGTAAATAATAGAATGACACGACAAGACTTCTTCATGTTCCCGCCAAAACTCCTATAATTCGTTAGATGACGTTAATCCGTTTTTTGAAGTTTTTGTACTTTTTGACGTTTTTGACTGACGGTAATTAGTTTTGTAATTTGGGGAGTTCTGAATCGCGCAAGCGAAGGTTCTTCCTCGAGACGAACGTATTCATTTTTATAAAATAAAATTCGGGTAAACGCTTGGTCCAAAATCCCGCAGTGCCTGACAAGGGTCTTCAGCCAATGTGTGTTGCCAGTGATGACATATGGAACTGAAACGTGGTCCTTGACTACTGGCCTTTTGGAGAAACTCAGAGTCACACAGCGAGCAATGGAGAGAGCTATGCTCGGAGTTTCTTTGCGCGATAAGATCCGAAACGAGGATATTCGCCGAAGAACCAAAGTCACCGATATAGCTATCAGAGTTTGCAAGCTGAAGTGGCAATGGGCAGGCCACATCACTCGAAGAACCGATAACCGATGGGGAAGAAAGGTTCTTGAGTGGCGACCACGAACCGGAAGGCGAAGCGTAGGCAGGCCTCCCACTAGGTGGACCGACAACATTGTGAAAGTCGCGGCCAACCGGTGGATGCAAGTGGCACATTGTCGGTCGGTGTGGCGGTCTAAGGGGGAGGCCTATGTTCAGCAGTGGACGTCTTCTGGCTGATAATGTAATGTAATGTAAACGCTGGCTGGGGTAATGCACAATACACCCCATGCGGGACGTCAGTGCAGGACTTACCGCCCCCATTTCGAACAAGATAAGAAATTAGCTTGTCGAACATACGAGGGGTAGTATATGGAAGGAAATGGCTGCGACAGATTTTTGGTTAAATTAATTAAAAACTACCCTGCATAAGTCCTGCAACTTGGAGACAGACAAATTGAAATTAATAAATCTCCCATGGCGAAAAAACACTTCCCAAATAAAGCGTCCGTAGCTCGGTGGCCTACCGTCTTTGTCTAGACTTTAGACAAGATTGTGTCTAGACAAGTTACCACCCTAGAAACGAACTTAAAAGTGGCATCGCGTTGTAAGATCTGCAATAATCAGACCATTTGTAATGATAGTGCTGGAACAATTGGATATTTTCCAAATAGCGAATGCTTTACTGTCTTAAGTTGATACTCTTTCCTAGGGCGCTAGTCTCGACTTTTCGCTACAGCACTTTGCGACCGAATTCGGTCGCTATGACGCAAAAATTCGACAGTAGCGATATTTGGTAGTCTCGACTACTACTAACTTAGCGTTTTTTCGCAAAATTCAACGCTATCTTTGCGTTTTTTCGTTACTTTGCGAATTACTTTGCGTCAATTTTGAAAGGCACGCTAAGTGTTCGACCGACGGTTGTCCACTACGATTGATGAGAAGTCTTCACAAAATTATATAGTGAATGTATTGTAATTGACTTATTTGACCATGGCGGATAAGTATGAGTAATTAATGTATTATTATTTTGTGTTATTGTTCAATTTAATTTATTTTTTATTATTAATTAAATTAATTATTTTATTATTATTATTAAATATTAATTAAATTTTAGTTGACGACCTGTCTGGCTTATTTGGTTACACGTCTGCCCTTAAGCAGAAAGTGCAGGACTCGTTTTTTTTTCCCCTATAAAATGAAAATGTCTGGTTTTAAGAGCAGCTTTTTTTTCTGTGCTGTAAAAGATATCTAGGTAATCATGCTTAGCAATTACCAAAGTGAAGCCAAAGACATGATAACTGCAATAAACAGGGTTATTGGTAACTAACGCATAACCTCGTAGGCATGTTCCCTACATCATACGTAACAATTTTTAAAGTTTGTATGGAAAAAAAAATATCACGATGAATTGGTGCGAATGTCATCTCCTAAGCTTCACCCGGATCTCCGAGTTCCTCCTCATTTAAAACTGCTTAATGTTATTGTCATTTGGAGGCCTAGTTTCAACATTTTTGTTTTTATTTTTGGGGAAAAAAAGAGGTTTGCGTTAGTTACCAATAACCCTGTATAAATGTCTGATCCGAATGTTTTGTAATATGACTTGTGTAATTAAAACGAAACCAAAAAAAAGAAAATTGATTCGCTGCTGATGCTTGACCGAGGGCTCCGGGATCTCCAAGGGAACGCACATGCCTAGATAAGTATTGACATTAAGGTGCATCGTTTCACTCATCGCGCGAAATTCAAGTTTTATTGCGTTTTTTGTCAATTACAGCTTAATTACTCATCGTGGATTTATCCAAACCAATTTTGCGCCAATACATAAGTTTTTTTAAAGAAATTACGGGTAAAATAATTACCTATATAACATTGGTTTAGCTACAAATTTCAATAAGCTGATTTTCATCTTGGTTTTTGGTTTAGTGGGAAATGTACTTATACTACTAGCTTTCAACTTGAATTTTTGGTTGGTGTAATTTCTTGAAACAATCTATTTATTATCGCAAAATTAGTTTTCATGAACCTACGATGACTAATTAAGCTGTAATTGACATAAAACGCAAGAAAATTTGAATTTCGCGCGCCGAGCGAAACGTTGCACCTTAAGCCTCATTCTGACACTCAATATATACGAACTTACTTGAGAACTACAGCTGACTGTGTAATCCACGTACCTACCTATTTTTTTTTTGCTTTTTCCTTTTGTAATAATAGGAAAGAAGAACGTAATCCTACGACCGATTTAATTACCGCTTTTCCTATACAGATATTAACTCTTAAAATCACCCGGTGTAAAAACTGTTGAAACTATAAATTATTGTAAAATAAATACTTTTAGAATAATATGGTCATCTTGTAGTGAGAGCAGAGAAGAGGAATATATCGCAAAATAATAAATGTAAAATAGTAATTTTGTAGTGGTTTTTTTTTTTCTTTTTCCTCCTAAGAGGATTTTGGCGTCGCACGTCTTATGCATTTGCCAGTGTCAAGTATACATATATATTCTCAAGTTTTGTTAGATATTATCAAATAAGTCATAGTCACGGTCAAAGTCAAGCAAAGCAAGTCACGGTCAAGTCCAAGTCATGCCCCAGTAAAGTGGTGAAAACTTTACTAGAGCCTTCTATGGAGTTTTGGAAACAACACGAAAATTCACGTTTTCGACATTATACCATTCACCAACACTCGTGCATGTACACGAACACTTAACGGGTAGAAATTCACCGTTTTTACACATTAACACTCGAAATAACACAAGTTTTGGGAAATAATAAAATGACGCGACATGAATTCTTCACGTTCCCGCCAAAACTCTTTGTAGTGGTTCTTCATTTCGGAAGCAAACGTTTAATGGTAGTAAAGAATCAGTCAAAAATAATTACACTTTATTATAAATTGTAACTTACCATGTCATATTTGTAAAATACAAATGTCATCGATAACTACAGGCGTTTTTACAATTTTAAAGTATGGTTGAACAGGATTTACATGCGCTACAAATTACAAATATTTATCAGTGATTGTTTTACAAGTTTGTAATTTGATTAAACAGCTATTACAGGTACAATTCTACAATTATGTCGTTTTTTTACAAATTTGTCGGATTGTAACTTTGGTTAAACATGGCCCAGTGTGCACGGACGGGTCTAGTATTATGTGTTGGGGAGTGAAGCGATGGTTGGGTTGCCATAGGGCCCAACGCGAGTAATGTAGCGATTTTCCGAGCGCTAAGGCTGGTTTGCTTGTATTTCTCGCCGGTATCGCAAACGATGCCCGCCAGCTGGTTCTTCACTCTGATGGGCATCATTGCATGATGTATTTTTGTGCACGGGTGGGCACAAAAATACGGCATCAATACCAAGAGCCAAGGCAGGCCGCCGAGGGGATGGAGCTATAATGCCAACAGTTACTTAATACTTATACTCTTTTACATTCTTGGATTCTTTTAATACAATTATTGCCCCTTTACAGCAAAGCAATATTTTTTTGTATGAGACGAGACATATTGTGAACGGTATTGAGTATTATGATACAATAATGATTGTACCTAATTTTGATATTTTGATATTATCTGTACGTCAATAAATATTTCTGATTTTGATGGTATACATAAAATATCTAATCTGGAATGAGAACTGGCTATCAAGTGAGGCTGCCGAAAAACACTATGTAAACAAGTACATACCTAAGTATAAACAATATGATATACCTAATATAATATAATTATGTAAACAAGTATACCTATGTCTATGTCAATACATACCTAAGTAATTGGTAAAGGTTGGGTCACCCCAACATTTCCACTCTAAGATACCTTCACATACTGTTACCGATGACATAGCCCCGCTGGACCCCGGAAGATTGGAGTCGCTCCCGTGACACTTCTCATAATTGTGTTAGATCCTCCACCTCATAAATTACTGACTCGTGTTGAATGTTCCAGCCGGAAGAAAGCCGTGTCATTTTCAACTCTAACACATCGGCATAGAGGTGATAAAAGTTTACAAATCGAAGCATTGATTATCCTTGACCTATGTTCCTTCTCGTACAATTTTGCGCCGCCTTTGCTTTTACCAAACGACATCTATTTACAAAGGACTTCTGAATAACCCTTTCTTTTTTTGTAGCCTACATAAACATTAATTGTTTACTGCGTAAAAGAGAGAAGTAATTTGTTATAATGGAAGTGGATCATTAATTAAATTCCATGGAGTTAGAGCACCAAACTAATTATCCAGGAAGTTGTTAATTTTAACATCCAAATTTGTGGTGCTTCCGGCAGACACAAAACGTAATTTTTTAGGAATACTTTTACAACACAGCATTTAGGACTATAAAATAAAAAATAAACGCGCGATCAATATCAAATATAGTATTTACAAAATTAGGTTTTATCGATAAAAATGACAAAAATAAATATATAGTTTAAAATCGATAAAACTTTTATTTACGGCAATAATGTCTAATTTGTCGATCGATAAGATACCATACCTACTTACGACTTCAGTTGTGACATAAAAGCACAATTTACTATCAAAATGTCATTCAGTATGGAAATATGTAAGACATCGAAACAACAAATCTCGTTAAGGGATATTGAAATCTCGTTATATCAACACGATACAATAGACAAAAAAGTGAAATTTGCCATAAAATAGCTATAAAACCAAACTTACCCACTTACCGAACTATTTCTCCGTAACAAATCAGAACCGCACAAAGGGCAGAACTGATATAATATATTATCCTCCCTTTTCACCGCCACCATCCACAATCAATGTGATCGTTAGTTTAGTTCAATGGTAAGGGTGATTTTACACGGTGCAGTGTGCGTTACATGAGTGATGAATACGCAATAATACGCATGCTACATGCACAATATGCACAATGCACATGTATCTCGCTTGTTTTGTTATTAGGGTTGTAGCTGTAGCAAATAAAGACGAGGCCGATTTATAGCTGCTCAAGCATTTCAAGCTAGTACTCTATGCTAGTTCGGATATTTACGTATAGAATTTAATACAAACTTTTATTTCGAAATCCAAAATTATTGTACAAGTTGGAGGTCGGTTGCGTCCGCTAATCGCATGAGGGCCTAGTTCTGACTGTGTTAGTAATTTATTCGAGTAACCAGTAATTTATTTACTAAAGTATCGCTTACTAAACTATACTCGATTAGATTTGTATTGTTTGGACTAAGCTAACTCGCCAGTCGGCTAAAATAATCGAGTCCTTCGACCTGGTGTGCTTGCGTCGGGACAATCCTTCGTGGTTCGAGTTCCCAAAAACATCCTGGGAGTCATCACAAAGGAGGATTTTTGGCTGACAGGAGTAAAGGTACCCGAGATACCAAGGACGGCTGCGCTACGCGAACCCGGCGCTACGGAGTGTGATGTCAAGTTTCAGCACACGACGATGACAGACGTGCTATTATTATATATAATTTATATTATATATAATAATAGCACATAGAAATATAATATTATATTTCGTTTTCTAATTGTGTTAAAATGCATTTTAGATTAAAGTATTTATCATATGGGACAAGTGTTATGCTTAAGTTGCCTAGTAGCTTTTAGTTTAGTATTATATATTATTTTCACTGGAGCCGCGTATTTTAGTAGCCGCGTAGTTTACATAATGCGCATATCCTGCGTAAGTGCTTCAAAATGCGCACGTTACCCGCACCGTGTAAAAACACCCTTTGGCTTGTGGTAGGAAGTAGCCTTCATTATGGGGGAGAAGCGTTCTATATCAACTTCCTTGTTTCAATATCCGATGCTAAATTGTCGTCGTAGATCGATAGAGATAAATCCCTTCACTTTCTCACATAAGATTGAAAATGTTCCGTGTAGAAACAGTTAGATACGTAATGGACTGGACGAGGTTCTGGTTTATCCTAATCCTAACTAACATTATAAATTCAAAAGTAACTCTGTCTCTCTGTCTGGGTGCTTGTCGCATTATCACGGCTAACCGGCTGAACGGAGCGATAGGGTCAGAGACGGACAAATGCTATATTTTTTTTAGGCCCACGCGAACGATATCGCGTGTAACAGCGTGTAAAATATAAATGCCGTTTGATGACAATGTGACGTGTTTCGTTTTTTAATTTACCTAACGCTAGTATCTAATTCTCCTACATCAATTCCTATGCTTAATGAGTGATGACGAGACGCGAATACATTTTCATTATTTTATACTAATAACCTAATTAGAGAGCTTCTCGCTCTAGAAAGGCAATTTTTTCCCCCAAATCAATTTACATCATCTTGGCCTGATCCGAAAATATCTCTAATTTTTATCGGCCTCACTCAATCACCTCGTTCGAATGGACAATAGATGGGGAATAGCTATTTTTATTTTTTTTACCCCAGTAATTAAATCTTGTGATTTTTTTTGTCTCTCAAAAGCTTGCTTTTTGTCGCTCTTTTAAGAGCGTGTGCGTGTGTGTGTGGAGCGAAAAAAACTGTTTAGTTAACACGGAGCCAAAATTACTAGTTTTAAAAAAGAAAACATAGGCTTGTGCCACCCCAGCATTAGTTTGCTACGGAACCGCCCGGTTACTGAGCGCTAGACTGTTCTCTTTAAACTGCACCATTTTCAGGCCTACTCGGCCGTTTCAAGAAGATCGTGTCATTCTTATGACGATCTCGAAGTGTACGTTGTTCGTATTTGGTAAGGTTATATGATCTGACCAAATTCGAACAACATGCGGGTCGAACTATGCAAAGAATAGCGCGACCTTCTTAAATCGGCAATCCCAAAACGGAGCTGCCTTAGGAAAACAGTCTAGACTCTAGACAAACAGAGGGCGCACGGTTCTGTGGCAAAAAAGCCACATAAGGCCTTAAAAAGGCTCCACAACAGCTTTATTAAATTATCTATCTACATATGTAAAAAAGAACGCGCACTTTTCTAGAAATCACGCACAGACTAAACCGCATATGATAGAGAAAAATTTGGACCAAATACTCGTCAAATGGTTAGGTGAATAATAACAACGGATTTTGCGAAATTCCACTTCAAAAGGGGTAAAATGGACACCCAAAATTTGTATTGAAATAAAATATATTTCATGCTAAACCAATGAAACTCGGTTTGTGTTTTGAGAATAAAAAATAAAGAAAGGCGTGTCTCAGAGTTTTTCGAAAATCAACTCCAACGGTGTTTAATTTACTGATTACAGAATACAGATTATTTTTTGATAAATTATAAAATTTACAGGTCAAGAAAATGTTAAAAAAAAACATATTAGGTACAAACTAAGATTGTGATGGCTATAATTTATGTACTCCTTAATCGAGTAATAGGCCTTACTGAGAAGGAGTAGCTTTAGTTTTGATTTGAATATATTGTTGGAAGCTGCAATTTTTATTGTCTCAGGTACCTTTGCGAACGAAGCCATGCGGGCCAGCTAGTATTTCAATATAGTCTACTCAGGCGAACCTAATAGGTTGAGTTGTCATTTCAAACTGAAAATTGCAAGGGATTACTTAAATTAAACCTTACATAATGAAATAGACTAAGCTACATGACGTTGCACCTGAAATGGACTGACCACTGATTGACACCTGACCTGACTGGACTGGACTAGCTTGTTCAATTATAACTTTCAGGTAATAAAAAATTATGCGTCATACCAAGGACGTCTGTGGTTAAATAGTTCTCAAACTTTATTAAAATGTATTGTGAGTATCTCACCAACTTCCTTACAACCAAGAAATTCTGCGAACTAAGTTATGAGGGACATGAGTTCGTATGGAGTACGTCATAACTTTCCAAGAGAGTAACTTATTATGTCCGAAGAACGAGCTAAAGGCTCAGACAGGATGGAATTTAGAGCTAATTTTGGATTATGAGCTTTTGTGCAAAATGAAAAAGGTCCACAACGTAAAAGCTGCGTTGTGGGCTCATTCATTTTGGACAAATGAGGATGTTGTACCTTCATCATTCATCATATTTAATCAAGGTTTCCAGTGAATTGACGTGAGCAGAGATTTATTTATCTAAAATCGCAGGGTTACAAGCGCAGTGCTTTGCTCCGCAGGATTTTAGATAGATAGAAACTCCTTATTGTAAACACCAGAAAAAGTAATTGGCGTAATTTGTAATTTTTTTTTTTTACTAGTTGTTGCCGCGTCTTAAAATATTTTGACATAAAAAAGTATCCTATGTCCGTCCTTGTGATACACAGTAACTCCTTATCAAATTTTATCAAGATCCATTCAGCCGTTCGTGAGACGCGACAAATTGGTAATATATATTAGGTACTAATAATATATTATTTTATCATTTATCATTTTATCTATGCTGTTAGCTAACATTAGGTATAGATACCTACCTACTCCCTTTACGTTATTCTCGTATTTTCATGATAGATGCAGTAAGAGCTAGGTATGGAGGTTTGTTCCATAATCCACCTACACACGAACGCATTTCTGCTGCTCCATTAGTTAGTGCATATGCAGTATTCTTTCTTACATACATTATGTAAGAAAGAAAGAAAGAAAAACATTTATTTTACGCACAAAACACTACAACACCAACTTCACAAAAATAAATTAAATGTAATGAAGAGAAAGGATAATACATAATTATGTTCAGTTGTCGCTGTAGTATCCAGTGCGACAAAAAAGGTCAGTGCTCAGCGATAATGCTGCTGATTTCTCCACAGCGTTGATTTTCAGCACTGACCGTCTGAGACGCACGGGACTGTTACCAAAATAGAAGAGGAGAAAACATTAATGGAATATAATAAAACTAGTTATATAGTTATAAATAATAAAAAAACATAAGGGAAGTATACAATATAGATAAACACACAGATAAAGACAAGCATGTATCTGTATTACATTTGTATGTGTATATTAAATAAAATAAAATAAATAAATATCTGGGACATTTTTGACCCCAAACTAAGCAAAGCTTGTAATATGGCTGCCAGAGACTGATATACTTACATAGATATTTTTTTTAAATACATACTTATATAGATATTAACACCCAGACATAGAACAAACACAAATATTCATCACATGAATGTTTGTCCTAGATGGGAATCGAACCCACGCCCCCAAACACAGAAGGTAGGTTCATTACCAACTGAGCCACCGGGGCACCGGTCCCCGGGGTATTGAGCATTAACTTCGCTCAACGTCTTTTCAGTTGGTTTTTCTGTAGACACAAGTTTTGAATTACGATCTAGAACTGTTCTCTCTAGGATATCATGCTTTGTATAGATAGTTGTTTGTGTTGTGTAATAAATAAATACAAACAAATGAAGTATATAATCTAATTAAGCTCGGAAACCTCCAGTAGAAGAATTCTAAAAACTTCCACAGTTAAGTAAACTATTTGTATCTATGTATCCCAGTTAACCCTCTTGCTTTATCAGCACTAATCAATCTCGTTAGTTCCACCATTACTTGTAGGCTATCTTGAAGCTTTGCAGTAATTGAGGAGAGTGGAGGAAAAAGTGCCTGCAAGCTTTGAATGGGCACATAAGGGCTGGGGCAAAGCGATGAATCGCGATGTGATATTAAATTTCTAATAAGTGCCCTCATCTTTAGAATAACATTGCAATTGTTTTAAAGCAGCTTTAATGCAAAGAAAGCTCTATAACCCGGACTTACGCGAGATAAAAAGTACCCTATGTGTTATTCCAGTGCTTAAGCTACCTCCATACCAAATTTCATTCAAATCCGTTTAGCCGTTACCGAGTTGAAAGGAAACAAACACACTTATATATTTACCTATTTACCTAATAACATACTTACCTACTTACCAACTTACACACTTACGCATAACTCTCGCAAGTGTGATTTTACTATTAAAAAAATACTGCACTAGCTGCGCCCCGCGGTTTCACCCGCTATTCTACAGAAACTCAATATTTTTCCGGGATAAAAAGCTTGTGTTAATCCAGGGTATAAGCTACTTCCATACCGAATTTCATTCAATCCGATAAACCGTTACACAGTTGAACTGGAACAAACACACTTACATACTTTATTTATTTATTTATTTCATTACAACTATTTTTACAGGATAGTACCTAATAGTGTAGTGTAGTTATGTCAACATTTTAAATATATAAGAAATTAGTCCAGAACATTAAATATTAAATACATGCAATGTCAACTAAATTAGATAAATACTTAAATACTTACCTACTTACATACTTACACATAAACTTTCGCATTTATGATATTAGTGTGATTAGTGCAATATGAAAGTATATAGATGAGTAAGTATTCGTTAAGAGTTTAGTTGGGTCGCCCCATTAAATGCAACATAAACAACGGCCAATAAACCCGACAATATTACTGTGCGTAGAAATTTAATCCATTTATCTAATTTTGTAGACGGTGATGTGGAAAACGATAAAGTTTTTACAGGAACATTAACTAAGTTTAATTAGTTTTCTCGAGTTTTGGCGGGAACGTGAAGAAGTCGTGTCGCGTCATTATATTATTTTCCAAAACTTGTGTTATTTCGAGTGTTAATGTGTAAAAATGGTGGATTTTTATTCATTAAGTGTTCGTGACGTTGCATGAGTCATGAGCATGAGTTGGTGAATAGTATAATGTCGTGAAACGTGACTTTTCGTGTTGTTTCCAAAACTCCATAGAAACCTTTAGTAATGTCCCCACTTTACTGGGGTATGACTTGGACTTGACCATGATTTGTTTTTATTGTGAAAAACTTTACTTCACTTCAAATATTACAAAACTTGACACTGGCTAAATACACAAAGTGTGAAGCCAAAAGTTAAGAAAAAAAAATTTGTTTTCTCGTGTTTTGGGCTGCACACATTGTGTATTTAGCCAGTGTCAAGGAGTGGAATAAACTGCAGGCTTCCTTGTTTCCTGAGAGCATTGAGCAACACGGTACCGGCCCGAACGGCCCATGGTGCTGAATGCCTGCAAGAGTTACAATCTAGAGCTTTTCAAGGTCAGGGTGAATAGGTATCTTCTAAGTCTGCGTCACATCGTCGCTTACCAACAGGCGAGTTGGAGGCTAAACGCAGACTCATTACAGTTAAAAAAAAAAGTGGTATTTCAAGTGAAGTAAAATATTTCATTGTTAAAACAAGCCGCAGTCATAATCTAAGTCACATATTTTTTTCAATGAAATAACGTATTTCAAAATTATTAATTAAAAAGTCAGTCACAGAAAAAAAAGTATCACAAACTTTTTTTTTTTAAATTGTGTTTTTGAGATTTGCCCACACTCTTTCACGTTACCGAAACGTTAGTTCTTTCGAGTGCTAATGAATATTAATCGTTAGAGTATTCAAACAACGGAAGACAAGTTTTCGAAAACTAAACAAATCTGCGACATGAATTTTTCACGTTCGCGCTAAAACTCTTGAATTTTATTAAATAGTAATTCAATGTGTGACATTGACTGTCGCGCGCCCAGGCAGGTAATCCAGTGCGTGAAATGAACGCGTCAGTGCGTTTAATTAACGTTTCATTTGGGTTAACCCAACGGTACTTTATAATAAAGTATCTTACGTTATTTCAAGTCCGAGTACTTTAAACTTTTCGAGAGCAATAAAGTACTTTATTTTCTCAATCTACTTTTTAAGTTTTTTTATATGTGAAATGAAACGTTAATTCATCGCAATGAAACGTTCCATTTCACGCACTGGATTCCCTCCCTACTCATTCTCTCACACCTTTGCACTGTCCTCCACCCATATGCCTCCACCTGTTATAATGTGAGTAATGTAGGATTAAGCCAAAGAGTAGAACACAAATTGCCGGCTTTCTTTCTTTCCTGGCAGATACAAGTTCCTGGCTTTTCAACGCGAGATTAAATGGGTATATTATATTCTAAGTCTGCCCGCTTTATCTGTGACTAAATCAAAGCTTACCAGGCGAATTGGTGGTTAAACGCGGACTTAGACGACATAAAAAAAAAAAGAAATAGAAAACAGTGTTAAGAGACACATTTTGTTTTAATGACACGAGAATCCGCGAGAAAATTAAGAATCCTTTTCAACGCGACATTAAATTGGTATATTCTAAGTCTGCCTGCTTTATCTGTGACTAAATCAAAGCTTACCAACAGGCGAGTTGGTGGTTAGGCGCGGACATAGACGCCATAAAAAAGAGAAATAGAAAACAGTGCTTACCTCCGAATACTGAAACGTTTGTTAACTTTGACGACAGAATAAGTCCATTGATGTCTTTGTCCTTTGCTTAGTGCCAGACAAATGCAGTATTAGAATTAATCTGTTGTCAAAGTTAACAAACGTTTCAGTATTCGGGGGTTAGAGACACATTTTGTTTTAATGACACGAGAATCCGGCTCAATCAAACTCGCGTTTAATTGAGTCTACTCAGGCTTTACCTATTTCGATCAGGTCCGGTGATCTTTTGGTATTAATATTATATGTTATATTATAACTAGCGGACACGACAGACGTTGTCCTGACAACAAAAAACATATTTTTTCAGCGCCACTGAATTCAATTGTGAATCTAAACCACCCGGAGATCAGTACTCAAATGTATACAAAATATATCATCAAAATCGGTCCAGACGTTTAGGACGGGTTCAGATACAGAAAATGTATAATTATATATAAACATAAGTAATAAGTAATATTTTTAATAATATATATAGTATTATGTTATTATTTTGATAGTAGCATATTACCTACTATTATAAGTATATAATCACCCAATGATATTTTACTAGAGGTACTACTTTAGCGCATTGAAAAATTACCCCCCCCAATCTTTCATTTATTACAGCTATCTCTTTTACTCTCTAACTTTTCGCATCTTCTTTCGCACTCTTTGGCGGCTGTACACAGACTACAGCGGAGCCGAATCTTTATTTCAAAGCGCCATTTTGAATATAAAATGTCATTGATATTACCTTTTAGGTAACTAACATTTATGTATTCTGTCTGCCTTCAAAACATAAGGGCCCCTTCTCTGTTTTTACATTCGTAGCTGAACAATTGATTGGTATTTAATATTATACTTACAAGCAATAAAAACTTGCTCATTCAATATTTTTGAAAACAAAAGCTATTATTTAGCGCACTTTTTTTTTATTCTCTTTCCTCCTGAGAGGATTTTGGCGTCGCACGTCTTATGCATTTGCCAGTGTCAAGTATACTTATATATTTTCAAGTTTTGTTAGATATTATCAAACAAGTCAGAGTCGCAGTCAAAGGTGAGCAAAGCAAGTCATGGTCAAGTCCAAGTCATGCCCCAGTAAAGTGGTGAAAACTTTACTAGAGCCTTCTAAGGAGTTTTGGAAACAACACGAAAATTCACGTTTCACGACATTATACCATTCACCAACACTCGTGCATATTAACGAACACTTAACGGGTAAAAATTCACCGTTTTTACACATTAACACTCGAAATAACACATGTTTTGGAAAATAATAAAATGACGCGACATGATTTCTTCACGTTCCCGCCAAAACTCCAACTTGAAATATTACAATACTTGACACTGGCTAAATATACAACGTGTGGAGCCAAAACATATGAGACAAAAAAAATTACATTGACAATGTAAGTAGAGATCGAAGTTTTGGCGGGAACGTGAAGAATTCATGTCGCATCATTTTATTATTTTCCAAAACTTGTGTTATTTCGAATGTTAATGTGTAAAAACGGTGAATTTCTACCCGTTAAGTGTTCGTGTATATGCATGAGTGTTGGTAAATGGTACAATGACGTGAAACGTGAATTTTCGTGTTGTTTTCAAAACTCCATAGAAGGCTCTAGTAAAGTTTTCACCACTTTACTGGGGCATGACTTGGACTTGACCGTGACTTGCTATGCTCGACTTTGACTATGACTTTGACAGTGACTATGACTTGTAATAATAACTAATATCTAACAAAACTTGAGAATATAAATGTATACTTGACACTGGCAAATGCATAAGACGTGCGACGCCAAAATCCTCTTAGGAGGAAAGAAGAAAAAAAAAAAAAAAAGAGATCGAAGTTTTGGCGGGAACGTGAAGAATTCATGTCGCGTCATTTTATTATTTTGCAAAACTTGTGTTATTTCGAGTGTTAATGTGTAAAAACGGTGAATTTTTACCCGTTAAGTGTTCGTGAATATGCACGAGTGTTGGTAGATGGTATAATGTCGTGAAACGTGAATTTTCGTATTGTTTCCAAAACTATAGAAGGCTCTAGTAAACTTTTCACCACTTTACTGGGGCATGACTTGGACTTGACCGTGACTTGCTTTGCTCGCCTTTGACTTGACTATGACTTGTTTGATAATATCTAACAAAACTTGAAAATATATGTGTATACTTGACACTGGCAAATGCATAAGATGTGCGACGCCAAAATCCTCTTAGGAGGAAATAGAAAAAAAAAGAAGTAGAGATCTTATCTTGAAAACTTTAGCTCTACGTAGCTCTACGTTGTAGAACTTTGCTACATACTTGCTACGGATGCGTAGCACTCGGATAAGTCCAGTTTCTAAATCGTTTGAAAATTCCAGCAATCCTAATCCTTAAAAGCAATAACGTGTTAAAGTGAAACAGATGGAATTAAGACGTTCGCCAAGCGGCGATATAGCTCCTGACGGGCGACACTGCTTCGTGCATCCTAAATAGGCGAGGGAAATATAGATACAGAATCGTTGGACGTGGGGCTTAGTAGGCTGGATATGACGTGCTGTTCCGCAAAGATTAGTTCGCTTTGACAATGGTGTTGGGATGAGAGGTCGGATTAAACTGAGCTTAGATATAAATATGACATACCTAAATCCCCAATGTTTGGCTAGCCTTGTGGCTTAGTGCGAGGAGGCAAAACTGTCAAGTTTCACATACGCACTTAGGGAACTTAGACGAGTAACAGACCTAGATACAGCTTTAACAGCCTATTACGCTTATGCATTCTCGTGGCTCAGCTACGGCGTCATACTCTGGGGAAACAGCGTGGATGCCAAAGATCTTTTTGTTGTCCAGAAAAAATGCATCCGAATACAGGCAAACATAAAACTTCCCGACATCAAAATATCAAATTTTCACAGATCTTATTTCATAAAATTTAAAATCTTAACGACTACACGCATATATATTTTAGAAAACTGCAAATTTGTGAAAAAACACCCTCAATTCTTTACAAAATTATCTGACAAGCGAAATACCGAATAATTATAAAAAACAAATTAATAGTACCACCGTCTAAACTATAAATGCATAGCTCCGGACCAAACCCAATGGCTGCTAAAATATATAACAAACTACCAGTACAGATAAAAGAGATAGAAGAAGAGTTCAAATTTGCTAAAGCCCTAAAAAGTGTATTACTCGCGAAATCCTACTATACCCTAGACGAATTTTTGAGAGATAAGACAATTATGGAATAGATTAACCCGCTCCGCACGATATTGCCATACCCAATCAGGGTCATTATGATTTACCTATTTAAAATATGCTAGTTAAGATCTGCATGTAATCCACATAATGTTTGCAATAAATGAATTGAGTATTGAGTATTTCCACCTTCTGAGCTGTTAGGTTGTGAGTTCGATTCTTACCAGGACAAAAAAAATTGTGTGTTGTATTTACAAAAAAAAAAGTAATCTGGTTCCCATAGTACAATCTTGCTTAGTTTGGGGCTAGAGGGCGCTGTGTGAAAAAAAACTTTACAGGTGCAACGTTTCGCTCATCGCGCGAAATTCAAATTTTCTTGCGTTTTTTGACAATTACATATTTTTACTTTTTTTGAGTTCCCGACATTCAACAAAAGAAATACACAAAATAATACTCTACGAAACATTTTACTTTTCAACTAAAGTGAAAATCGTGGTAAATATCGCGTGAGTACTAATCGTAATGTTCATAAAAACTGTTGCCTGACGCAACGTGCTAGGACCTCTCCCACCGGTGCGTTCCCAGTACCCCCCGGCTGGCTTCTGAGGGTACACAGAGGCAGACTACCTAGGTTTTAGTGAGTATAGCCCCACATAATTTTGCCTACATTGGAATGGACCCGGATATCTTTCGAAGCTTTTTCACCTCTGTCACCAAAAAATAAAAGAATTGCAGCCGTTGATTCGGCTCGTTGGGAGCAAGCGAAAAATAATCGGGTTATTTCGTTTTTGTATATTACGCCATTTATTATTCAGAGTAACTTTTGTGTACTTAAAGATTGTTGAAAAGTAAAGGATACGTATTTTCTGGTTTTACCTATCTTGGTTCAAAATTATCGAAATAACTTCAAATGAAAGTAGCTAGCAAGAGCTGTAGTCATGGTCACTCTATTCGTGACTGTACTAAGAACACTGTCCTAACACCTAACACCTTACGATAGATACGATACGTGTAGGTACCTACGTCGCTTCTCGCTCGCTTATCTTGTCTTACCAATATTATAAAGAGGAAAGATTTGATTGTTTGTTTGCATTGAATAGGCTCCGAAACTACTGAACCGATTTGAAAAATTCTTTCGCTGTTGGGAAGCTACACTATCCCCGGGTGACATAGGCTATATTATATTTTCAAAAAAATTAGGGATCCTTACTAAAACTCCAATAATGTAACCCAAGATGAAAAAAAAATACCTTATATCTGTACCATATACCATATTTTTATTTTTTTGTTAAATACCCGTGCGAAGCCGCGGCGGGCTGCTAGTAATATATAATTTAATAAAATATTAATAAATTCAAAAAAATAAATGGTATTTATTGGTTAAATATGTTCTATTAACGATACTGATTGCGTAATCAAAATTTGGGTACCACTTGATGATGATAATATTAAAGAGTTTGGCCTCGGTGTTATACAATATTACAATTCTTGGAAACTTAATTATTAGCTTCATCATAACGCTTTTTACATCATAAGTCCCACGAAGGTGCACAAATAATGTCAACGTTGCTATACAGGTCTCATTCACGTCAGAAGAAATTTATTGATAAATACCAACACCTTGGATTTTCCGAAAACAGTGGAAAGGCTGTCTCAGGACCCAACACTCCCACGTAAGACATACATATTCATAAAGCCGAAATAGCTTTTATGATCATGAGCTAAAGGTACGTGGGATGTGGTGGCATTGGAGTTAAAGGCGGGTTGATGTATCTACCAAACCTAACCAAAGGTATTAAACGCAATAATAATTATATTAAACAAACATTTGAATTCAATTGCAAAGCTAAGTCGGATAGATACGCGCTGTTCCATTTCAGTGGAGAACCTGTAAAAATGAATGAATGAATGAATATTCTTTATTGTCATACAGTTTTATTCTTAGGGTGCCTATACATGGCCTGACCTGACATCGTGTGAAAGGGACAGCTAGATAGGAATTTCACGGGAGCAAAAGAAACAAACTTTTAAGGGTATAGCTTCTCCCTTTCTCTCCCCAGAAACTTATAAATAGCCATCTCATTCAAGCGATGTCAGGTCAGGCCATGTAGCGAGGCCTTTAACAATTACAAAATATAAAAAAGTTAAGAATGCTTCCATTATGGACTCGTCAACTTGCTACAATTTTTACAATGTTATTATTTATATTATTATATCACTGTATATTATATTAGGAATTTGTTGCTTCCCTCAAAAAACTATAATATTAGGAGGATTTATCAATTCTATTTTTGAGTAAAAGTCAAATTCAGTAAAAGTATTTTTGTGGAGGCCTTAGCCTAGGTGTCAGTGTTTTAGGCCTCTGACATGACTTAGCGGTTGAGGACAAACAACCTAACAACCCACGGTACCGGTTAGAAGTGATTACAAGAAACGTTTTACATGCACCTAGACGGTTTTACGACGGTTGGATAAAACGATGCTGGCTATCTGAACTTTCGATAAACTAGATAAGCATCTGAGCACTTTCATGTAGGCCTGGTATTGTCCAGAAACCCTGGAAGAGACCGAAGCTACCTTAAACTCTAAAAACAGAATAAAATTCGGTCGGAATAAATTATCGGTACAACGAAAATTTGTCTTTCTTAACTAATATACACAATCTACATAAATTATATTGCTTAAAATAGTTAGATGTCAAAGGTGAGATATTTCCTACAAAAATATTTTTATTTTTAAAATTCGCTTTGTCTGGAAACCTCGATCAATCAACTTATAGGTAATCAAAACAAAATCTGAAGCTATATTTAGATCTGCCCGCTTTCTTGAAATTCTTTTATTAAGGTGAAATATTTCGCACAGCTCGCCGAATTAAAAAATTATGTCGTTTTTTTTGGCAATTACAGCTAAATGACCGGTTTTCCTTTTTGACACTTTATTTCATTTTCATACACCATTAATGTTATGAATTTTTTTCATAAGTCCGGAATGACGAAATTTGCCGAAGAACCAAAATCACCGCGACAGCTCTCAGGGTTTGCAAGCTAAAGAGGCAATGTGTCGGCCACATCGCTCGAAGAACCGATAACCGATGGGGAAGAAAGGTTCTCGAGTGGATACACTAGGGGGACTGACGTAATCTTAAAATTCGCGGGCAACCGCGGTGGATGTAAATGGCCAATTGTCTGCAGCATTATGGCTGATGATATCACTTTAAATAAATGGTGTGGCAATCTTAAAAACAACATATTTATTTATTTTCAAGATTCCGTCAGTTTTTAACGAAAATTGTTTAACGATTGCAACACTCATTATTCATCGTGGGTTCATAAACACTAATTTTGCGCAAATAAATAGGTTCAAGAAATTACACCAACCAATAAATCAAGGTGAAAGCTAGAATATACGTAAATTCTTCACTAAACCAAAAACCAAGATGAAAATCAGCTTATATATTTGTAATTAAACCATGCAATATTATCAATGTGATACAGCCGTAATTTCTTGATACAGCCTATTTTTTAACGCAAAAATTGGTTCAATAAATCCACGATGAGTGCGTTTGGCACGCTGAGCGAAACGTTGCACCTTAAGGCCCCACTCCCAGCCAGAGCTATATCTAAAAAAATATATAAAACAAAATTGTCAAAAAGGGCAGTAAGTGACAGTACTGACAGTAGGTAAGTGTAAAGGGCTAAAAATTTGATGACTAATATTAAAACACAGACGAAAACCGCAAGGTGTTTGATGATACCAACCTGTTTCATAAATCTCGTGTCTTTTGGACCTCAAGAGAAAAAAGCCATCCCTGCTTAAGCTTCCAGACCTCGATTAAGATGCCTAATGAAGTTAAGGCCTTGCTTAATGTGAACCCAACTTTCCGAATGTCTATTGTTTGTGTTTAGCCTTTAATTAATGTAACCTTGGATTACGCGAAATTACCTAAGTAGGGGAGGATTGGGCAAGACGGTTTAGTTAAGGTTTGATAATGAATAATATCTACATTTTTAAAGAAAATTTATTCAGTAAATAGTAATCAGTATTTGGAATAATTGGCCAAAATTCCTATTTACCGGTACCCATTAATTTTAACATATTCAACGATTAACCTAAAAAAGTAATTTCGCCCATTCTTGCCTCACAAGTGGGGTAGCACGGGGGGTACCCTATAGGGCTTGGTCGCCAATATAATTATTCTGCATATGCTCTTCTGACGAGCGCCCTCTCTGTTCTGAAAACGAAATTCCGTATTATTTTGAAATACGCAATTGATTTATGAATTATATTATATGAATTATTTAATAAAAAAATAACAAATAAAAAATTCACTTGAACAAGTTAAGACGGGGTATGTACTCCGACTTGCCCCATTAATGTGCACCCCATCTTATCACATTGGGTAATTTAGAAAAACGTAAGAAAATTCTAGACTTTTACAACCGAAACAATTCGAAAATAAGCTCACCTAATTCCTCTATTTTCACCCTTTTTATCAGTCTAACACTAGTTGCAGGCCTTAAAAATCTCGTCACGTGATAAAAAAGTAGAAAATTAATAGCAAAACGTGTAAAAACTAGGTTTTTCGGCATATTGTCAAAACGCGACGTTCAATTTCAACAGTTCTCGGTGAATGAAGGGGACGGGGTGGAGTATTAATATTTGGTGTGTATTGCTTTGGGACTAGGCTGCAGACCGGATCTTACCTCACTACCGCGTCTTGCCCCACCCTCCCCTATACCTACACAAAAACCAGATGTTAGTATGGACTTCCTGGATATTATAACTTGTTTCATTTACAGCTCAACCCAGTTTGACATTGAAAAATGCGTAAGTAAAATGCTTTAACTATAACAAGAGGACTGTTCCAGGTTAGTCTAAAATTCTGATGACTATTATCGTAATTCCTTTTGTAAATAGGTAATGTATATTTTTAAATTATTTATTTAAGTAACTATTTCAGTAATTTCCAAGTAGGTATAGACTACCCACGCCCCACAGCGGACGGTACCATCCATCAATAACCGTCAGTGCACCGTTCGGAGTGAATTGTCTTTGATGACGATGCAACGAGGCGGCGTCGCGTCGCGGCGCTGTCTGTCGCAGTGCTGTGCGTCATGTCGCAGCGCTCGCCTCAGCGCTTCGCGTTGGATGCCTGCCATTTATCGAGTGACAGATGTCACGTCGTGTACTATTAGTAGATACCAAAGAGTAATATAATGGATACGTCTTCTGTTGTGTAACTTACATAAGTACTTACCATATAATTAGAAATATTTAGTTACACAAAATTTTATGGTAGGTTTGCAACCTAACCAAATATGTTCTTTTATATTTTGGCTCCACACATATAGCTTAGACTTTTAGAACATTTATTCAGTACAGGGCCCGTACCATGAGGTGCTTATTGCGATGATTATTAGGTTCAGCCGACGATGCCGCGCAACCATACACCTTATCACCTTACCGCGCGGCGAGAGAGAGATAGTTTAGAGATAGATATATATAGATAGTTAAGATGAACAAATAAACATTTATTATTATTATTGTATACTTATTCTAATATAGTTATTTTCCTACGTACCTATACCTACCTAGAATAAAGCAGTTATTTTTTAAAACACCGTAACTATGTTGGTATATTAGTGAAGTTCCACTAAACACTCACTACGCAGTGGGAGTCGTAGTAGGAAATGAACTAAACCAGAGTTGGCTGGCAATGTGGGAAGTACCTAAGAGCCTAATTATTTTAGCAAGTGGTCCTTTAGGGAAGTGGTGTTGGTGGGCCGAAACAACTGCGCTTCGGAGGCTTTCAAACTGACAATAGCGCTGGATCACTAACCCTACACGAACTTCCTACTGATTATTTTAAGTTTTTAAAGTATTAAGTATTATTTTATTTTAAGTTTTTAAAGTATTTAATTCAATAACTGCACCCCCGTTGAAAGATAACGTCACAAAGACATTATAAGGATGCCACGCACCCAATCCTGTAATCCTATAAATTTTACAGCCAACTCAAGCTCTTCGCATTTTTATGCGTCTCTTTTCGTACCACGTCTCGTTTTTCCTGTCATTATTTTTCGAGACACGTTCGATAATAAATCGAGTAAGCTACCTACACTAGATATACCAACCCATACCTACGAGTACAAGCACATACTTGGATATTCTATGGGGAAAAAACACGTTGCGGTTTTGAAATTCTGTTTGGCGAAGGGCCTTTTCCTGTAGTTTATGAATGATTTTATGAATATTAGAATTTTATTTTCAACTGGCTGCGCCCCGCGGTTACACCCGCTATTCTACAGAAACAGAATATTTTTAATATTCTAATCTATGTGTTAATCCAGGGTATAAGCTACCAAATTTCATTCAAATTCGTTCAGCCGCTATACAGAGTTGAAGGGGAACAAACACACTTACATATTTACACCCTTACACACAAATTTTCGCATTTAATATTAGTATGATTTCCAATGAGCTTGGCGATAGTAGGAGCAAGGATCTTAGAGCAACACAGGTCTCCCGTTCGGGCCGGTACCGAGTTTAGGCCACACACTAAAAGCCTTGAACGTTTTTGACGAGTGAGAGTCGTTTGATGCCGATTGTGTCGAAGGTGTCGGTTAGGCTAAATTTTGCAGTCGATGTACAGCATTTTCTTTTCATAATATTTACTTCTTACGTCTTAATAGGGTAGTTTCTAGTAGCATTACTAGTAAATAACTTCGGGAACAAAATCCCCCATAGCCTTAGAGGTAAGATTATTCGGTAAGACCACTAAATACTACTGCCCACGTAAACACTTCTTTTAGAGAAAATTTACCAGAAAGTTGTAGATTAGGGGTTGGGGTTCCTTCTCCTTACTTTCAAGCTCGTCAAGAACAGAATAGGTAACCTTGGCTGGTCTTACATAATTGAATAAAACTTACCACTCTCAAAGAATTTACTCCAACCCAGTAGGACTCTGATTACTGTTTTCTATAGAGGGTAATATTTAATTAAAACAGATAATTTTACCGACAATAATTTATTTTAAAATTCATGGCAAATAACATTTGTTGTCGTCATTTCGATCAAAATAAAAGCACATATACTATATATAATATTAATAATAACTTTACACAGGCAACTGCGATCAGCACCCTCAATTATAAAAGTTCATAATTCTGATTGTGATAGCATGCCATCCCACTCGTAACAACTTACTCGCACTATGCGATGTCCTGCTCGCGCACGATTAGGAACATCCATAATATGGGGGCTGATTTGTGCAAAAGCGATAGCTAGACTTGGATCATTGGAAAACTCAAAAGGTCACAATTTGTCCCTTTTTGCGCCCAAGAAATTAATATCAAGCTATCCCTTTCGAATGATATCAGATCATGTTTAGAGGCCTCAAAGCAACATTTTGTTTAGACTTTTATAGACAGCTTTATTGTAATAACATAATTATTACGTTACCAAAAACTTTAAGTTTATATTTTTATTTATTTAAAAAGTACTCTAACTCTAAATAGGTACAAAATAGCTCATTTTTTTTTATTTATTTCATTTTTCATAAGTTGGAGCGTTTATAAGTATTAACATTTAACTCATGGCAAAAGTAAATGAATGAAAAGGAAAATAAGATAAAACAGAAATTTAACCATTACGTATGAGTATTGCATTGCAAAAACACAGAATAATTCGCTTAAGGACCGGCCTCCCTGATTCTAGACGTACCTAACGTTCTCACTCTTTCAATATTTTGTTAATATAAAATTACAGAGGAAATACAAAAAAACACGGAATATCTTTCCAAGAGACGGAAAAAAACAAAAATTGCCTTAAAACAATGGCAAAGGTATTCTTAAGATATTCCGTGTAAATAGTAGGTAATAAATATAAAAATACTTATTTCCTATTTGTAATTTTATATTAAGAAAAAAGTATATTGAAAAAGTGCGAACGAGACAGCGAGAATCAGAGAAACCGGCCCTCAAAATGCTGACTACAGACCGAAGTCACGTGGCACCGGCAGCTTCGATGTGTACACTACATAATTATAATTAAGTCGGGCGAAGCTCCACACACTCTACAGCTATCTCGCTCGCAAATTTTGTAGATAGTGTAAATTATCCAAAACTGTATGTTGTAACTATATTAATATCCGAAATAATCTAAAGAAATTATTTTTTTGATGTATTTTTTATATTGCTGTAAAAGACAGTGTTTTTTTTTATTAATTAGTTCCGATTTTTTGAAATTTTCGACCTCCTTCAAATTAAGAGATATACAATAACAAAAGTTTCTTTGAAATATTTGTAATTTCATCATAAGCAAAAGCAAATTTATGAAAAATCACACTTAGTGATTTTTATATCTTTAACAAAGTGAAAATGCGCGAGAAGGACAAATGTGGACGCGACTATGGACCTTAAATTTGCACAACTTTGCATAGAATGAGTTGATTCAAACATTCCATGCATTATTTTCGAGATCATTAGAATACCTTTCAAAACTTCCTTTGGACTCGTTACAATTCGTCGTAGTTCAGCAATGCGCTGAATAGATTAAAAGGTCTTTCAACCCTCAGCTGTTCTTTATACAAATCAACAGACGATGAAAGTAGCGTAAATGGTAGTTTTATCAAATAAATGGTTTTATCTTCAAATACTGAAGCTATTTTGGAACTATTAGTCTTCCCACAAAAAATGAAACAAAAGTCAGGGCCCGTACCGTGACGTGTTTATTAGGTTCAGCCGCAGACTCTGTGCGATCGTGAACCTTATCGCGCGGCGATATCTACTATTCGTGGACGCGCGTCGTCGGCGGGTGAACCTAATAATCAAAGTAATATTAATATAATAATGATCGCAATAAGTACTTCACTATTCTAAAAACACTATCTAAAGTACTCATCGGAAAATTCCATAAAGTTCTGGTAATGTTTTTATCACATCGCCGAATCAAATATTGTATTCGATGAGCTTTCGTATAATTTACAACATCAATATAACTGTTGTATTGCGTCTACAGATAATAAATCAAATTAGATTGTTATTTGGTTGATGAGTAACAGGTTAACGGCATGATAGACTTTCAGCTTGAATTCTTCTGTGACAACTATTGAGCTGTTATATTTCATTTTCCAATTATCATATTGTGACCATAATGCCGAAATTCATTCGGTCATAAATTCATTCGCATGAATATTGTACACTAGCTGCGCCCCGCGGTGTCACCTGCTATTCTACAGAAACCTAATATTTTTCCGCCTGGGGAAGTACCACATCTTAGCCAATTATTCAACCGCCAAGCAGTAGTGTGCAAGCATTACTGTGTGAACGGATTGAAGGGCAATGTTTCCAACGTAATTACTGGGCATACAGAGATTTAACATCTAACATCTCAGGGTGACGAGCGCAGTGCATTGCCGCGCACAGTTTTGAAGTGTTGAAGTTCAAAATTCTGGGTGGCACTGAACTGTTATGGGCAAGCGTGACGCTTGACATCAGGTGAGCGACTTGCTCGTCTCGTCACCGAGTAACATAGAAAATAGAAAAAAATAGAAAAAGTAGCCTATCAATCCAGGGTGGAAGCAACCTCCATACCAAATTTCATTCAAATCTGTTTAGCCGTTACATAGTTTATAAATATTTTTTTTTGTTTCTTTGGCTATTTCTTGGCATAGTAATAATGTAAATTTTAAATTAATGTTTACTTACCTTAAATTTAACCTTATTTTGTTTTGGCATACTTATGTAGTAAATAGGAGAGGCCATTGGCTCCCGACACACAGTCCATGACTAGTTTGGGAGACTCTGGGATCAACAATTTAGTTGTAATTTTTGTAATGCCCAAATAAATTTGATTTGATTTGAATTTGAATAGTTGAACGGGAACAAGCACTCTTACATAATTACCTACTTACAAACTTACACACAAACTTTCGCATTTATAATATTAGTGTGATGCCCGGAGTGTCGTAGCACACACCCTGCAAATGTATGCTAATAATAAAACAACACGTAATTCCACTGCGAGCGTCTAGCAACGGACTGAGTGAGTAATTTATAGCCCATGCATGTACCATAATGGAATGGGACGTCGCAATGTAGTGCAGTGTCTCCTCTAGTATCTACCTAGTATAACGATTCTTAAACTTTTTTGGCGACGGAAGCCTTTTTTGAAAACGAAATATTTGACGGAAATTATCATATCTAATTTTATGTGTAAGTAACCTTCTACTTTGTTTATTTTATACTTTCTGCGCTGCTCTCTCATATTACGCATTCCACTGCTCTTTTAGTTAGATTTTTTATGCTTTGTGTTGTTATATTTTTTTACATTGCTACCTACACAACGATTACGCTTTTGCTGCTTTAGGGTGTCTACACATGGCCCGACCCGACATCGCTTGAGAGAGATGGCTGTATGTGAGTTTCTGGGGAAGCGAAAGGGAGAAGCTATAACCTTAATAGTTTGTTTCTTTTGCTCCCGTGAAATTCAAATCTAGCTGTCCCTTTCACACGATGTCAGGTCGGGCCATGTGTAGACACCATTATAGTACCTCTTTAGTATAGGTACATTTTTTTTTCATTATGACCAGTATTTTCTTAGAGTTCCCACAGAGGCTATGCCCTAGGGAGATAACGTTCAAAGGTTTCTGAAAATCATTGACTGTCCTCCGAATTACTTTTTAAATTGGAAAACGCTAGAACAAATATTTAGAAAGTCGAACGTATATTGAGTCAGAGAAATTTATTTTTATGACATTTTGATCTCGGCGACCTTTCACATTGGTCGAAACAACGACACGGCCCAGTCTTCTAACTGGGGGTGATAGGACATGCACCGACGTCCCGTTTGGGGCCTGACGTACCGCTTAGTGAACAAGTCTTAACATTAAAATAAAACGATAATTACTTAACTACAATGTAACCAATATTTACAGCAATATCCTGAAGCGGTGACAGTGCAAAAGCAATGCTTTAAATTCGCAATTGATTATACATACACTAAAACAAATTTGACCGCGTTTACGGACTCAGAGGGCAGCTGAGCGGGGCGATAGCAGTGCGGTGACGCAATGCGCAAGCATTTATATGGCCATCCCTATCATTAGGCCCTAAAAGCAAATTGACATAAATAAGCAAAAGGCCCCTTTAATAATAACGTTAATTGCTCAGAACTGACGTACATAAACGTTAGAATTTGCTACTATTAAAACTACCTATTCAGCTATATGTCCCTTAGACAAAATCGACCCAAGAGCAGTATGTCGCTACGCTGCCTGTTGTGGTCAAAAACGCGGCCTTACATTATAAAAGGTGCACAATACACGTGTACCAGTGTATAATACATTATCATTGTGCAATCAGAATTGAATTGGCTATAATGGACAAGTGATTTGAATTTTGAACACATTCTTATTTAATTATGAATTGGGCTTTATTAGTCTCACCCCCGAATACTGAAACGATTGTTAACTTTGACGACAGATTAAGTCTATTGCTGCTTTTGTCATGTGCTTAGTGCCAGACAAAGGCAGTATTAGAATTAATCTGTTCTCAAAGTTAACAAACGTTTCAGTATTCGGGGGTTAGTATACATTATTTTCAGTTTGGTTTAAAAGTAAAAGTTACAGAGACTAGACTAGATGGTTTGCAGCTTTGCAGTAGAACTGATATATCCCTACTGATATAATATATCCTAAAATTATAAATATGTGTGTATAAATATAATCGGCCTACCTCGATGGGTGATTGGGCCGTATCCACCACGCTGGCCTAGTGCGGGTTGGCGGATTCACATACACCATCTAATTTCTCCGACACTACTTCCTACACTGAAAAGTCAGTGGTATATCCGTACGTAAGTTCCAAAGAAAATTCATTGGTACGGGCTATTATTAGACATGCGAAAGTGTATTCGTTGATTTGTTTGTCCTTTCTGCACGCAGCGACCAAAGGATCGACGTATTTTTTTGTCTTTTCTTTTGTACTGGAAAAATTATCAGTTCCCGTGGGATTGTCCACGCAGATGTATCCGCGGGGCGCATCTAGTTTATTATATCTCGATCCAAATAGGTAAACTAGTTTGATCGATTATAAAATTTAAATATAACTTTTAAATTTAGATATAAAGTAACAACATTACAAACACTCTGATAAGCGCGTTTTTCTTAAAATGTGCTTTGTAGAGTTCTCGTTGACGAGAAAGACATGCGAAAGCGAGACAAAACACATCCAATCTCTAACGGACCTATTCTACATTTCAAATTACAAAAAAGTTTTTAATCCCCCGATCTACTTTTGGATAAATTCAGTTACGTATTATTTATTTCTCAGCTAAAAGACTGCTATTATAACAAATTTGACTTTTACGTTTTACTTGTCACACTAATATTATAAATGCGAAAGTTTGTGTGTAAGTTTGTGAGTATGTACGTGTGTTTGTTCCCGTTCCTGTAACGGCTGAACGGATTTGGACGAAATTTGGTATGGAGGTACCTTATCCCCTGGCATAGCACATAGGTTTATCCTTATCCCGGAAAATTATTCGGTTTCTGTACAATAGCCAGTGAAACCGCGGGGCGCAGCTAGTGTAACATACGCTAAATATTTTAGAAAATATAAAAAGATACGCCAGAAGGCTACTTTTTATCCTAAATTTAACCGTTCCTGTAGAATAGTGGTTGAAACCGCGGGGCGCAGCTAGTATGATATACTCTAAACAATGATATTAACATTTACGACTAAAACTGTTTTAAGGTATGTGTTTTCTGATCACTCTTTTGCAAAGACTTTACAAATAGTATTATTAGGGACCTCTAGTGGTCAGTGGTGTAAACTGAAGAGAAACCGTGCCTCAAGTTGCGTTAATGGGCAGTTTTCCAGCAGTTGATGCCTAGAAGCGTCATAGATGGCGCTCAAAAATTGTTTTGTTATTTTTGTACTTACAATCATCATCATCATCCATAAGACGTCCACTGCTGAACATAGGCCTCCCGCTTAGAGCGCCACACTGACCGACATCGTGCCACTTGCATCCACCGTTTGCCCGCTATTTTCACAAATTCGTCGGTCCGCCTAATGGGAGGCCTGCCCGGGAGGTAAAATATTAATTTGTTGTTTAAACCGGCATTTAAAAAAAAGAGGTTCTCAATATGTTTTTTTTTTTATTTAGAAAAATCTTTTTGTATTATATATTTATTATATTTGTTGAAAGGAGATACTTCCAGATTGGTCCAATTTTTATCAAAATCCAGTTCTGATAATGGGATCCTTGAGGAATTGATGTCCACAAATATTAAAATATGAATCATATAGCGATTTTGGTATTTTCATCAACAAGTCAAGCATTTGCATTCAGAAAGTATCATTTGGTGAAGTGGAACTGACGAAGAAGACCACAGATGGCCACCGGAACTCCTCAATGATTCGTATTACACGGTGCCGCCAAGATAATCTGTATAATTATAGTTAAGCGACTATGGCGAAGCATATTTACATAAATGGTTCTGATGAAGTCGTTTTTTTTAAAATTGTTTATAGTATTATTGATAAAAAGTATGCGCAGTAAAGTGCCTAAATTGACATAATTAATAATATAACGGACCAAATTATTTATAAAACAATTACACATAATTTGCTTTACCCTTGTGACCCTAACTTTACTGTACCTGAAGCGATTATGATAAGAACTAAAAACAATATGCCTAAGAAAACAGGATACCTAAACTGCATGATGGCTCACAAGCAGGGTGTCCAAAAAGCTAGATGCCTATTATGGTCTAATCCATTATGTAAATCGCTTATTGACAGAGCGACATAACTTTGACTAGTGTTTAGCAAATTATGTCGCATACAAAAAATTCGTTCTGTTTGTTATGACCTCGTTGTCATTACAAGGATACATCAACTGCTAAAGTATCTTTTTGTTTTAATAAAACGAGAATACTCACGTTAAATTAAGTCGGTTATTCCAACTATAGTTTCGATCACATTCGGTGACCTTTATCAAGGAATGCTAAAGTATCCTTGTGACGAGGCAATAACAAATAAAAAGCATTTTTTGTATGATACATAATTTATTAGACGCTAGTACAAAGTTAGGTCATCGCACACATACTTTAATAATTGTAACCACGCCATCTAGCTTATATTATTAATTATTAAGGAATACACATGACTGGAAACTGTTCATTGATGTAATTTTATAGGATGTTTGTCTTGCTACAATATTGCAGTATCTCTCTTAGAAAGGCAAAATTGGCTCCACGGCTACAGTAGAGTTATTTCTCATTTTACGTATCATATATTTATAGAACAGCAAACACATCTACTGGAAAGAATTATCCATCCCTCAACATCTACAGTCTACGTTATTGGACGGCGCGGCGCCACTTGCAATGCGGAAGTGGCGCCATATAGTTCTATGTGAAAGGGGTACGAGTGTACAAGTTTATTAGAATGAGTCGTTTTCCTTTTTGACATTTCATTTAGAAAGCAATAAAAAAGGGGTTGAAAATGAATGAGGATTGAAATTATACTCATGAAGAAAAATGGACAAAGTTGTAATATTTCTGTCCTATAGCGTACGTTCAGTTTTTTCTAGGGCAGGCTATTAATACTGCATTCTGATTGGTCGTAGTTAGTGTCGGCTATTATTACTGTATCTTGATTGGTTGAAAACTGGTAATGGTAGGTATATGGTAATCGTGATTGGTTGATATATTTGATACTTAATACCTATACTTTTTCTAAGGTCACTTTCATCCAAAATAGATAGCATGGCACCCGTTACACAATATCCGTCAAAGTGAACGGATCATTTAAGCAATATCAATCACAGTTGAAGGATATTGTTTATAAATTGCCATGCCATCAATTTTGGATGAAAGAAACTGACATGATGTGTCAAAAAGGATAACGGCTCGTAATGCCATAAATCTTTACAAAAACTATTCTGTTCATACTTCAATATTTTTGAGAAAGTGTAAACAGTCAAAAACCTAATGTGATAAATTTGATCCTTTATTTTTACAACCATAAAGCCTAAATATTAAAAATTCAACATGAAAAATATAAGGCCCAGTTTCGATCCTTAGCACCGATACGTCTCGTTCTTAATCTACGTCATCACAATCCAATAAAGCCAAATTTATATTCAGTATAGTCATTTCATTAATATATATATATATATATAATCAGATGTTGCCATTCATAAATGCGTAAAAAACAATGTAATAAAACCTCTAGCATAGTCATCTTAAAACAATAGTCATCTAAAAAAAACAATTTACAAACTCTTGCATCTAAACTAATTATACAAACATCTATATAGAATTGCAAACTTATTAATTAAATTAAACATTAAATTAAAATTATATGTTAAATCAATTCTTAAAAATATATTGTTTTCTAGATATCAGGATAATAATATAATATCATCTTTGGTTTTTACAAACAATGCACGCTTTATTGTTCGACTCGTCATTATTATTAACGCTAAACTATTACATGATCATGGCATTTTGAAATATGTCCCTTTAAAACTAACTTTCTTTTGTAAACATTTGATTCTTGATTTAATTCGTTGAATTACGTATCACATAATCAGCCATAAGACGTCCACTGCTGAACATAGGCCTCCCCCTTAGAGCGCCACACCGACCGACAACGGGCTACTTGCATCCACCAACCGCCCGCGACTTTCACAATGTCGTCGATCCAACTAGTGGGAGGCCTACCTACGCTGCGTCTTCCGGTTCGTATCACACTTCACAATAAATGGGTTTAGTTTTAAAAATTTTGGCGTGATCGATATACGTGGTTAACGCTCATTCTGCACACCTTCGAAACAATATCAGCGCGAATACGCTACTAATTTAAATGTGAACCTTATAATAGCGCTGCGTACATCATAATTTCAAATAACTAACAACGACGTGTGTGACAAATTACCGAAGATATATAGTTCGAAGTTTATTATTTGAGTTTCTGCTCTAAGTAACACGCGAATAGGTTCATATTACAACGAGTAGCGATTTCGCAGCAATGCGTCCGCGTGCAAACCCGTTGCAGCGAAACCGCTACTAGTTTATATGTGACCCTTGTATGTGTAACAATAGAGTATTATTTTAAATGACAGCTTTCGATAGTAAAGCGTGCTTCAACGTCATGTTTCGCCATTAGACATTCTATTGTAACTCACGCGATACGGATTACATTGAAACTAGTATTGTATTGCTAAGATTTTATACAAGTTCAAGCCAACATGAGCCTTCATAAACTTAATATTTTAGTTCATTTTAGTATGATTGATGAATTAATAATCTCAATCAAATGCACCTTAAAGCTTGGTGAGGCTTTAATGCTCAATAGTAACGTATTCGGGACAAGCTTTTCATCAATAAAACCTGACTTCCACTACGAATCGATACCAGTTTTCGTCATTTCGTCTTCCCGATGATAAACACGATAGAACCAAAAACATGGTTTGTAAAGAAATCCAGCTCTTTTCTCAGTGGAAGGCTGCCTTTAGAGACATAAAAGGTGCGTTGACGACCAAACTCTGCTTAATGTTACTGCGGACATTCATAAGGACAAATTGCTCGGAATCCTAATAATTTCAAAAGTCTTATACAACCTGACGCAAAATATCGCATAACGACTATCAAAACTTATCTAACAATGTGCCTCGAATAAAAAATAACAAAAATAGTCTATACCTAAAATTTATTTAAAATAATTCTTAAAGTGTTAACACGGCAAGCACTTACGTCATAATTCGAAGGGGAAAATGGCGCAAAGTAATCTCTATTTGCAATATATAGTCGCTACAATATTCCCCTAATCTATTAAGTAGAAACAAACTAGGTTTCTAACAGCCATAATTAGCTTGAAAATCTCTTTAAAAATCTTAATCAACATACAAATTGCACAGATACAAACCTACACTTAGATTCAATACAACTGAGATATGATAAAAATTGCTTCTCACTTCGATCTGACAGCAATTGTATTTACAAATGAAACGTTCATAAATTACATACGGAACTAAGGCAAATGCTTCGAGGAACCACAGAAACGTTACTACACACTAATTGGCAGTTTTGTGCAAAACGCAACTACAAAAAAACGCTAACATTTAAATATACATTTCTACATCAAATTACTAAAAAAAACGCGAAACGTGAAACATTTTTATGGGAGACATTAATAGGCAAAGTTTATCTATAAATAAATTTACATTGATCCATCCGGTAACGTTGAATTGGCCATGGTACCCGATCCACATCGTTTAGATTAACGTACAGTAGTTATTACCTTGTGTTTGGGGGCGTGGGTTCGATTGCCATCCAGGACAAACATTCATGTGATGAATATTTGTGTTTGTTCTATGTCTGGGTGTTTATATCTACATAAGTATGTATTTATACGTTATATATGTACGTATATCAGTCTCTGGCAGCCATATTACAAGCTTTGCTTAGTTTGGGGTCAGATGACCGTGTGTGCAAAAATGTCGCAGATATTTATATTTATTTATTTATTTTATTTATCTATTTTTATTTTTTGAGGTAACTCCGCACTCCGTGGAAAATAGAGGGCTCAATTCAGTGCTGGGGCTCCATTTTTGAACCGATCGTGTGATATTTCGCTCGAAAAGTCCCAAACAAAAGTCGCATTTCTTTATACAATCATATCACTCGCTAAGGCACGATTGGTTTGAACCATTCGAATTTGCTTCTATCTTTAAATCTTGCAAGTTCTATCTTGTTCTGGTAGACTGGGTAGACTTTTAATCGTGCGAAATGTCATACTAGCGATTCAATAATGGAGCCCCTGGATAGACTGAGAAATCAAGATACATTTTCTTAATTCGAGTGATAGATTAAGATACTGAATCAATGTAAATCAGCCTTAGAAGTCAATTTTAATCTCACGAGGCGAAAGGTGAAAAAGCACTAAAAAACTGTATTTTACGTGTGGTATTTTCACGATGAGTAAATTAATTATGAAATATAATTTCATCGTTAATAAATTTGAAAAATCATATTTATCTCATAATTAATTAAATGTCCACTTATTTCCAAATTAAACGTTATCTTTTTCCAAAGGCGTAGAATCAACGACTTCTTATTCTCATAGATAATGCAGAGAAATTCGGACCTTTTGATTGATCTACTATTGATACTAACGTGCCATTGGTAGGCCAGATACGTAAGCGCTATATTCGCTAATGTGTTGTCTGACTGTTCCCCCTGCACCAAGTATCTATGTTCGTGAAACGTGAATTTTCGTGTTGTTTCCAAAACTCTATAGCAGGCTCTAGTAAAGTTTTCACCACTTTACTGGGGCATGACTTTGACTTGACCGTGACTTGTTTCGCTCGCCTTTGACCGTGACTATGACTCGTTTGATAATATCTAACAAAACTTGAGAATAAATATGTATACTTGACACTGGCAAATGCATAAGACGTGCGACGCCAAAATCCTCATAGGAGGAAAGAGAAAAAAAAAAGTATCTATGTCAAACGGTTGCATCATATCTATAGTCATTTGTACTCGTCGATATATCGCTTACACATGTGCACGAGATCTATGAACTTGGGTCGCAGGTTCGGGTCCAGGTTCCAGCAGTCCTTCATCAGGTGCCTGAATATCTCCGAGGGGCAGCCTTCAGGTATTTGAAAGCTGGAACAATCATTCGCAAATCAGTTGACCGCGAAGCAAACTTTGCGAGTTTTAGCGAGAACGTAAAGAAGTATGGCGCTTCATTGAACTGTTTTCCGAAACTTGTGTTATTTCGAGTGTTAATGTGTAAAAACGTTGGATTTTTATGTTAGTGCTCGAGTGTTGGTGAATAGTATCATTTCTTGAAACGTGACTCTCAATATTGTTTCCGAAACTCCATGAAAACCACTAGTAAAGTCTCTACAACTTTACAGGGACTAGGACTCGACCGTGACTTACTTTGCTTGGATTAGACTTTGACTACTTCTTGTTTGTTGTGAAATATTGTGGTTCACTTTAAATATTACAATACCTTATGGCTAAATACACAACGTAAGCAACTGTTAGGGAATGAAGGCCAATATTTCCAGCGAAATTACTAAGCATAAAGAGATTTAACATGCACACCATTCCAAAGTTATTATTAGATCTGAGAGGGCGCTAGCCCTGGTTCTCGCTATCTCGTACATTCTTTATCCAAAAAAAAAAACATATAAAAATAACAGGGAAGAAATTAAAAAAAAATGTCTTGTTAATTTCTTTAGAATACCATTGCCAATGTTTTATAACAATCTTCATGTTATTATTTAATTTATTTATTTAAGTCTGTATAACCCCTGTGTAACTCCCTGTCCCCCGAATACTGAAACGTTTGTTAACTTTGACGACAGATTAAGTTTATTGCTGTCATTTGCTTAGTGCCAGACAAAGGCAATATTAGAATTAATTTTTTGTCAAATTTAACAAACGTTTCAGTATTCGGGGGGTGTGTGTGTTAAAAAGCAACCTGTATAATCTGTGGTGTGAGGCCTTGTTCAGATAATGAGTGTGTTACCAAGAGGCGCGCTCCCGGGGCCGCTCCACGTCGAACTTGGGCACTTCCTGCCGGGCGCGGGTGAAGATCTCCCACGCCGTGACGCCGTACGACCACACGTCGCTCTTCGTGGAGAAGTGCCAGGGCTCCACGGCCGACTCGGGCGCGTACCTGCGGACACCGCCACCGGTCAGTGTGCGCATTGCGAGAAAATTTCTCTACTCTTTAACAAAAAAAAAAACCCGACAGCCAGACGGACTTGACGAAATTATAAGGGTTCCTTTTAGTACTACGGAACCCAAAAGCATCGCAACACCCACAGCGAACAAACACACCATGTTCAGCACACAAATGTTTGTCCTGATAAAGTGAATGAAAGTTCCACTGACCAGTTAATAGGCAGCAGCCGTTCAGTCTTGAGTCGATACGCGCTTTCCTCCTTGGGGATGATGCGCGCAAGTCCGAAGTCCGATATCTTCACGTGGTACTTGTTCACGACGAGAATGTTGCGAGTCGCGAGGTCGCGGTGCACCACGTTCTTGGCCGACACGTGGTCCATACCCTACAATAAAATGAATCAAATCAAATATATATTTACTGGTACAAAAACTATTGCTAAATTAACAACCCAAACGCAAAAGTACTTGGTAACAAGTAAGACAGCCACCGACCAAGGTACTAGAAATTCATAAAGCAATGTGTTTGTAAACAAAATAATGAGTTACTTTCTCCAAATATAATCAATGAGAAAATTCAGAGTCGAGTTTTGGCGGGAACTCTGTCGAGGTTTTTTACTGGTTCAATACACAACGAGCCAAAGCTTAGAGAAACTTACATCGGTAGTTAACAAAACAATTTTTATTTCGTTTTTTTTTTACAATTTACTGCAGCTGTCAGAAAGCTTCTTAGCGCGGCCGCACATGAGACAAAACATCAAATATACCAATAAACACGAATACTAATACCAATTTTAGACCAATCAGAATGTAGTAATAAATACAGGTACCAATTTCCGACCAATCAGGATACAATAATAATAGCCTACCCTTGATAAGCCTGAAAATACGCTACTAGACAGAAATATGATAACAATGTCTTTTTTCTTCATGAGTAATACTTAATTTTCCATCAATCAATATTTTTTTCTGTGGGAAAGAAACACGTATCCACCTGTATATTGCTTTCTCAGTTTACGGGTAAAGTAGTATTTTTTGGTTTTTTAATTAACATAAGTTGTGACTTAATTCTAAAACTCAAAGTTTTTTTTTCATATGGATCATTGCCGCAAAAAAAAATTTAAAAAAAGAAGTGATTTAAAATAGCAATTTCTTACCGTAGCGATGTCCTTCGCGTATTTAAGCAGATGGTCGGTCCTCAGTTTGTCCCCCTGGAACTTGAGGTAGTAGTTGAGCGAGCCTTCTTCCAAATATTCCATGACGATGAGGACGTCCGAGCCGTGGTCCCACGAGTAGCCCAGTATCTCCACTATGTTTATATGTTGTAAAGACTGCAACAAACAAATATTACCAGAGTGAGCAAATCTTTCTTAATCTGTAGTATTGATTTCTATAATACTAGTAGTTCGCGGCGAACTGAGACCTCGCGACCTCTGTATCTTAACAACCCCTGAACCGATTCAGCTCATATTCGAACTTAAAAATTGTATTGAAATGAACTACTTGCCTACTAAATTTCATGTAGATCGGATCAACGGTTCGCGAGTTATCATCGGACAAATATACACACAAACATACAAATGCCGATTTGTCCCAGTAAACTCTGAGACCTTCGCTTCGCTCGGTCAATTAATTAGGATACACACTGAGATATCTATCGATCCCGCACGCCGTGGCGGACGCGGAGTAGTGTGAGATTCGCCATAGATAGAGATAGAGCGATGGCAAGGCCAAAGTCGGAAGAAAGGGATGAACAGCGCGATGACAGGGGCGAGTAGAACAGTGTTGCCGCGAATATTCAGTATAATACGAGGAGCATACGCCAATGAGGCGACATTTACACTAAATTAATTTAAATAACCTCATTGCTGACTAGAAAGATAGAAATTATAGAATTGACATGATTCAATAATAACAATGTAAATAATCGTAATAAAATCAAAATACTAATTATAATAATTTAATAATTGGAATAATGTAAAAAAATGTAATTTGATTAAAGGCTTTTTTACTTTTTTGCTTTTTACGAGGAGCATAATAAGGCCGCGGGGTAATAGACATCGCCACCTGGTAGAGGTACTGATAAATAAGTTTTTTTTTTTATCGAATTTACCTTCATAATCTCGAGTTCGTTCTTGAAGTCCTCATACAGGGTGCCGTTTCTCTCCGACGCCTGCCGCGTCAGTTTTTTCACGGCCACTTCTTTCCGTTGAGATTCTTGATTATCACGCTCCATCCATCCCTTGAACACGTGCCCGTAGTTACCCTGGACATGTAATATCTATTAGATTCTAGTTTTTTTGTTTAGTAAAATATCGTGATATCGGCGCGTTATATAACAAAAGAGTTCAACGTTTGTAAAAGCCGGCTTGTGATTCATTTATCTCTCAAATAGTGGTGAGTCTTACCCCCGAATACTGAAACGCTTGTTAACTTTGACAACGGATTAATTCTAATACTGCCTTTGTCTGGCGCTAAGCAAATGACAGAGGCAGCAAGAGACTTAATCTGTCGTCAAAGTTAACAAACGTTTCAGTATTCGGGGGTTAAGATTTTAAATTAATAAAGGTGCGCGGGAAGAAATAATTATCAATATAAATTAATGAAATACGATTTTTTTTTACTCGGTGACGAGACGAGCAAGTCGCTCACATGATGTTAAGCATCACGCCTGCCTATAAAAGTTCAGTGCCACCCAGAATTTTGAACTTCAACAGTACAAAACTATGCGCGGCAATGCACTGCGCTCGTCACCCTGAGATGTTAGATGTAAATAAGTGTAATGATAAAATAATTTTAATTTAATTTGTCTTTAGTGTATAATGATTTAATTGCAACTTGATTCTTTTTTAAATAAACTAATGGTATAAAAATGTAATACTTCAAAAATTGTAGAACTGAAACTATCAAACCTTCTAATTTTTTTAAAATACTGTATACTTACTTTTATTTTTGCGGAACCTGATGAGTATACAAATTTGATGTTGTTTAATTTAATTCTATAATTCTGTAGGTCCATAAGCGAAGATTTCAAGAAATGTACTTTTAAATAGTTTGATTTGACGGGAAGGCCTAAACCCACAGATGAATAGAACTAGATACCTAGTCTAGGACGAGCCTAGCGCGCAACACATAAGTTTTATAAGACTTATATAAGACGCCGCCCCAAACATTGAACCTCAGTTCCGACCAAGTGCCAGAGCTGTGCGTGCGTGCGTGCGGCTTACAAAATAAAACGGTTGTTTTATTTTCCTGACAACCAACAGTAAACAAAAATGACTATCTGTGCAGTGAAATTGTGTGGAAAGTCATCCGCGCACTCAAACTACAAAAAAGACGGAATAACTTTTCATCGGTAAGTAAAATAATTCAGTTTTACAAAACATAGCTGAGCTCAGTGTATAATGGACACGTCGTCACTTATCCCTTTTCCTCATTGCGGTTATCCCATGCAGTTGTCCCTTTCTGGTGAAAGTAGTGTTGTGACTCATTAAACAAAACGCAGAATTGCATTTTCGATTTTCACCATACCGTAAAGGGATTCGAACACTGATGAATTCTAACTAACTAAACTGTGCACTCGGGACCTTCTGCTTGGACTAAACTCGACAAGCAACGAAATCACGATAGAATCGACCGGTAGCATCTAGCATGTGCGTGAGACTGTGGTGAGACTAGAGAAAATAACTTGTTAAGAGCATGTCGGGCCATGCTTAGTAGGGTTCCGTAGGTGCGTAGGATGTTTGAAGTTTTTATCCGTTACTAGCTTCTGCCCGCGGCTTCGCCCGCGTTTTTCTGGTAAACAATAATGGCGTTTATTAATAATAGTTGGCAATAATTTTGTCAGTAGACTATAGTATACGTCGTAAGTATTTCAATTTTATTAGGTGTATGATTCAGTTGTTAATTTCGATTCCCGGCTAAATAGATTTTTAGATGATGAATTGAAGTAACTGAGTTGATTCTGGGTAAACTAACATTATTTTTCGGACCTAACAAAACGCGTGATCTCGAGAAAAGGTCACATTTTAGAATAACACATTCTAAAGAAACGCGCAAAGAAAGCAGGGACCTCGAAAAAAAACATTCGACTTTACAGCTCGATCTCGAAAAATCCGCGAGTGCACGACACTGAGGAAGAATTAGTACTTTAATGCTGTTGTGTAGTTATGTTATGTTAGTGAGCTGAGTGAGTGCGATTACTATGACATCGGCAGTCGACCCAAGTGTTCGCAACTTATGTAAGTACCGATTAATAATGTTGCCCTACTGCCACAGCCTACTGCTTACCCCATCACTACGGAACGTACTAACTCGGTACAGTGGTGGGCGTAACCTTGATGATAGCCAATGGGAATAATTTGTCACGCTCCGCGCACCCCTTGCTTTCCTCAAACTGTGGCGACTTTTGATCGGACCAAAACCCGAGTGACGAGGTATCTGGTTCATCTGTGCCTAAACCCCAAGGTACTTAATTGAACTCAGTTTGGGGAGTAGTACTATACTACATTATTGATCTGTACTTTGATGAAATAGACAATTTGATTTGATCTCTTTCGCACATTTTCAACATTATTTTATATAAAAAAATTACAGAGAGAACCGATCATTTAATATACTTGGAATACCAATGCCGATGTTTTATAGCAATTTTTTTTTCATGTTATAATTTTTTAATTTGGCATAGGGCAGAAAAAACCTGGGGAAGAAAGGTTCTTGAGTGGCGACCACGAATCGGAATACGCAGCGTAGGTAGGCCTCCCACTAGGTGGGCCGAAGACATTGTGAAAGTCGCGTGTGGTGGATGCAAATGGCCCGTTGTCTGTCGGTATGGTGCTCTAAGAGGGAGGCTTATGTTCAGCAGTGGACGTCTTATGGCTGATGATGATGATAGGGCAGTTTTAGCTAAAATGTGTTTCATCCCCGATTCGACGCGTGAAACTTTCCGTGAACGAGAAGTAAAGACATACAGCATCTTTTAGCTAGCAAGGGCTCATCAAACTGAATTGTTTTATTTCGCATTCCGACATGAAGTCAACCTGATTCGTGATAATCAAGTGAATCGATCGACCTAAAAAAACTAAACATAACTAGTAGTTCGCGGCGAACTGAGACCTCGCGATCCCTATATCTTCACAACCCCTGGACTGATTCAGCTCATATTCGAACTTAAAAATTGTATTGAAATGAACTACTTGCCTACAAAATTTTATGAAGATCGGATCAACGGTTCGCAAGTTATCATCGGACAAAACACAAACATACAAACAAATGCCGATTTGTCCCAGTAAACTCTGAGACCTTCGCTTCGCTCGGTCAACAAGCGCAGTGAACAGAGTCATCGCAATACTCACGCTCCCGATCTTCTTAGTGATAGTGACGAGGTACGTCTTCCCCTGGGAGACGATGGACTCCATGAGGCGCGGCGCCGCCCACGCGCCGTCGTCGCCGTCGTCGAAGGTCCCGAGCGGCCCGCCGAGGCTGCTCGCGCTCCGCCCCGACACCTCGTTGCGGAGCGCGTAGGCCAGAGCGTTCATACTGTCCAGGGAGTTGGAGCTTTTGTTGTCCGCGAACTGTTCAAAGTAAATGGGTTCGTAAAGGCTGAGAGGACCGCTCAGGGCCCTAGTCTCGGCTTTTCGCTACAGCTTTACTTTTCGCTTTTAAGTATTATTATTACTATTGACATTTATTTTAAGCCTACAAATGTTTGTAGTGCTGAAAATTCTTGTTGTGTTTTTGTGACGTTTTGTTTATCTAACCTAGTTATATCTAGTGATGACTATCCATAAGAGTATTTTTAATACCTATTTGGAAATAAAAATGAATTGAATTGAATTGAACAGCACTTCGCAAAAATTCGACAACGAACACGTATTGTTAACGAAAAACTCAAACATTTTGCGTTCAAAATTCAACGCTACGTTTGCGTTTTTTCGTTAAAAATTCGTGTTCGTTGTCTATGATAATGATTTTGATGCCCAAAGCTTTACTCCGGTATTTCATAGAATTGACTCGAGTGGGATGTTAGTGGAAGACTTATCTCCTGCACCTCTAGTAAGAATAACATATATACTTGACTTACCGGATTATCATACTGGTCGGACATGGTTCCGTTCGTAGAGAGTACGCTGCTATCAGATATCAATGACTTGTTACTGCCGGCGTCGCTCAATTCGCTCGGGATAAATCTATCACCTGAAGGAAATGTAAGTTTTAACCGTTGCCAATAAATAAGAATTACATAGAACAGCGGGCATATCCTCTAACTTTGAAACGTTCGTGATACTGATTGCGAGAGCATGCCACCTCGCTCGTACCAACGTAGTCGCACTATGCGCGGTCCCGCTCGCGCAACTCTCGCTATCGCTTTCAGAGTTACGGGATAAGCCCACTGCTTTGTCAAACCGAAACTTAAGTACTAGTACTCAACTTTTTTTTTTTTATGTTACTTGGCTACGAGACGAGTAAGTCGGTCACCAGATGTTAAGCGTCACGCTTGCCCATAACAACTCAGTGCCACCCAGAATTTTGAACTTCAACAGTTCAAAACTATGCGCGGCAATGCACTGCGCTCGTCACCCTGAGATGTAAGATGTAAAATCTCTGTATGCCCAGTAATTACGCTGGGAACATTGCCCATTTCCATCCATTCAATCCGGAACACAGTAATGCTTGCACACTACTGCTTGGCGGTTGAATAACTGGCAAAGGTGTGATACTTCCCCAGGCGGACTCTACAAGAGATTCCTATCACTACGACCACTTAAGCGGTTGCCTTTTTTTTTTTTTTTTAATTTATTCGTAATTTCTTGATTGGTTGTTTGTAATGGTGAGTAATAGTGGCTAACCCTGCATGTGGCAGAATTGTAATATAGTTTTTTCTTTTATTGTTTACTCACTTGAAACAGTTTCTGCGTGTTCCATGTCCAATGATATCTTTGGTTCTTCGTAATCGTGAATCGGAACATATTCTGTAAAAACAATATTCTTTTAGATATAGTTTAGATTTTCACGTATCCCAACTGGATATCTTATTTCTGACAAACAGATCTTTTGAAATATCACCAATACATAGAAGAAAAAAAATGTTTTGTTTTCTTCAGTGAAACTTACGATGCGGCAGCGACTATAATGCGTTAATATGATATAGGCATTTTGTTTTTTTTTTTGTTTTCATTCGTGTATTCACAAAATTACACGAAGCTGCAAAAAAATACTGCTTTGAAATGCGAAAAAATAAGGAAAAAATATTCTAGCTTTTAAGGTGAACTTCCGACCAATTAACGTGGTCCTAGCAACACTGGTGTTCCGAAGTAAGTATTAATTAGTAAGTGCTAAAGCAGCCTGCACACAGCACACTGCGCACTAATAGCGAGGTAATAATAATATCTAAAATAACATCGAACAAAATCTTTGATTGATTTCCTAGTTTAGCTGTAATTAGCAATTTTCTTACTAGTTTACTAGCGCGCGCTAAAGCTATCTCTTTTCATCTGTATAGCGCTATCTTTTTCTCGCAATAGCTTCTTAAGGATAAATTTGGTGTTGTTTCGTCGTCTGGTGCATTTTGACAGATGTACTGTCCCCCCTGGTGGTCGTACCTCTGTGCAGCATGTGGTTCATGTCCCGCATGATCTCCTGCGGGCGCAGCGGGTCGGGCTGCCAGCACTGCCGCGCCAGCGCCCACACCTCGCTCGGGCAGCGCGCCGGCTTCAGCAGCCGGTCGCCCATCTCGTAGCTCTGGAATTATCTCTCAAATAGACAGGAACAACTCGACGCTAGGCCAGAGCTCGAACATAATGCTCGGTGGATGGATGCCTCATAATGGCACGAGTGTCATCTATCTATGCAAATAAAATAAATAAATAAATATCTGGGACATTTTTGCACACACGATCATCTAACCCCAAACTAAGCAAAGCTTGTAGTATGGCTGCCAGAGACTGATATGCGTACATATATATTTTTAAATACATACTTATGTAGATATTAACACCCAGACATAGAACAAACACAAATGTTCATCACATGAATGTTTGTCCTAGATGGGAATCGAACCCACGCCCCCAAACACAGAAGGCAGGTTCACTACCAACTGAGCCACCGGGGACAAAGAACAAGTCCTTTTCAAGGAATCAACGCACAGACCAAACCGCTTATATACATGTGAAATTTGAATCCAATACTCCTCAATTGGCCTAACTAGGTGAACCATAAGAACGAATTTTGCATAATTCCACTTCAGAAGGGGTGAAATGGATCCCCAAAGTTTGTATGGAAATAAAATATTGTTTTTATGCTAAGTTAAAAAAACTCTATATAATAAATATAAAAAATAAAGATTCAGTCTTAGGATTTTTCGAAATTCAATCCGTGAAGGGGTGAAATAGGGTTTTGATATTACCCAAGGCCTATGCGAGCAAATCCGTGCGTACGGGCAAGCTAATAAATAAATAAAAGAAAAAGCCCTTTTCTAGGAATCAACGCACAGACCAAAACCGCTTATGATAGAGACGTGAAATTCGAACCCAATACCCCTCAAGTGGTGTAGGTGAAAAAAAAGAACGGATTTTGCGAAATCAATTTCTAAGGGGGTAAAAGTGACCTCCAAAGTTTTTATGGAAATAAAATCTTGTTGAAACTTGGCTTGTGCACTTAGCATTTTAAAAAATGATGTCTCTGGGTTTTTCGAAAACCGACCCATAAAGTGAAATGGGGTGTTTGATTTATTTTATCCTATGCGAGCGAAGATGTGCCGGCAAGCTAGTAGGCTACATTTGCAGTCTGGTTTACTGTATTTTTTTTAAATAATAATACTTGTTCCTAACCGGCTAATTGAGCTATTATAACTATAAGCTGCTGGACTGGGAGCCAAGTTAAAAGAACCGGTCAAGTTCCCTAGTTACATATGAAGCACAGATCACACTAGATACCGCATTACGAGATTCGTTGTTCCTACAAAAAGTCACCAAAGTTTGAGGCGCGGCGCGGGTCGCGGGGAGTGCGACCAAGCGTTCTCATTGGCCATGTCAAGGTTACGCCTACTCGCGCCTAACAATCAACCAATCAGAGTAATTTCTTATAAGTGTATTTAGACTGATACGTGGTGCGTTTCGAGCGTCCTGAATGCAGAATCTAGGTTGGTGATCTGTGGTATGTAGTTACTCTAGCAATAGACTACACTTACCCGCGCAGTCAGTACCGGGTTGGTGTCAGTCGGCGACTGTCCATAGGAGAATACTTCCCAAAGAGTGGTCGCAAACGCCCATATATCTCCCACCACCGATCTCTTCGCCAGGCTCATGTCGCCGAAAAATTCGACGGGCATCCAATGAACACTGCAATAAATAAATAATAAATAAATAAATATCTGGGACATTTTTGCACACGGTCATCTGACCCCAAACTAAGCAAAGCTTGTAATATGGCTGCCAGAGACTGATATACGTACATATATATTTTTACATACATACTTATATAGATATTAACACCCAGACTTAGAGCAAACACAAATGTTCATCACATTAATGTTTGTCCTAGATGGGAATCGAACCCACGCCCCCAAACACAGAAGGTAGGTTCACTACCAACTGAGCCACCGCGGCAGTCAATGGAAAGTTGGGACGTTTAACTAACGATACATGAAATCGAAGTAATTCTTTATTGCTATCTAAGCATTCTTCAGAATCTCAGAAAGAATTCTTCTTCTTCATTGCATTCTACATTACTCACTGAACAATGCTCATTATTCAGTAAATATTCTTCAACATTCACTAAGCATTCTTCAATACCACAGATCACACTAGATACCGCTTTACGAGATTCTTTGTTCCTACAAAAAGTCACCAAAGTTTAGGGCGCGGGTCGCGGGGAGTGCGACCAAGCGTTCTCATTGGCTATCTCAAAGTTACTCCTACTCGCGCCTAACAATCAACAATCAGAGTAATTTTTTATAAGTGTATTTAGACTGAGGCGTGGTGCGTTTCGAGCGTCCTGAATGCAGAATCTAGGGTGTGATCTGTGTTCAATACTAACTGTATTCTTCATTACTCACTAAACATTCTTCAGCATTCACTAATCATTCTTCAGTACTCAGTCTCACACACGTAACATTCTTCCATACTTACTCATAATGCGTGTAGGCCCGTAGTGTAGGTCCGGAGAGTTTAACGACTATCCTGTCGGCGTCCATGGCGGCCAGCAGCAGCCGCCCGCAGCGGATGTATCCGTGAACCACACCCGCCTCAGATAGATCCCACAACGCACGCGCTAGTCCAGCGGAGACTTTCTTCAAGTGCAGAGGTTTCACTTTTTCTTCGTTTTCCCTGCAGGAATTGTCTAAACGTGTGCATTTAGAATATAAGAAGAATTTATCTTTAGTGTTGTTATTATAAATGCGAAAGTTTTTGTTCCCAGTCAACTCCTTAACAGCTGAACGGATTTGGATGAAATTTGGTATGGGAAAATATACTTTTCCTATGATATAGCGTATGTATAACCTATGTATAAAATTAAAACTAATATTAATATAATGAAGTTTATGTTTTGTAAGGGAAGGAAATTAAGAGGCTATTTTATTTTATTATTACGGTATAGCGGGTGAAAACGCAGGGCGCTGCTAGTCTGTAATAATGCACTGACAGAACTGGGGCGTAGTCGGGTTTTAGTATTTTAACCTATATCTTGTTTAGTTTCCACCACATGATTTTTTTAACTTTAAAAATGTTACATGTAAATCTGAGAAATAAAGCTCAGGCCGGGATCGTGACCTAAAAATAAACAATACCTGAGGTAGTCGTCAAAGGGTCCGTACGGTAGGTACTCGAGCACCATCGCCGTGGGAGAGCTTAGAGTGACGCCATACAGTCGTACTATGGAGCTGGATTGGACGCACGCCCATTTGCTAGCTAGATCTATGAAATCCTGAAATAAACATTTATAATTTTAAATGGCTAGTTATTTCTGCCTTTTGATGAAGAAACATTGGTTTCTTGGGGTCTAAGCGCATGGCTATTCTTTAAAGATCTTTCTAAGCGACTGATAGAAAGAACAAACGACAAAAGGGCTGGTGCTTACCTCGGCCAGAGAATTAGCATTGCTATTCAACGAGGTAACGTCACCAGCCTTTTGGGTACCCTGCCCGCGGATAGTGACCAGAGTGTGCCTAGTGCGAGTTTTTCCAAAGCCTTAACTTACGCGATGACGTTTACGTTAACTATGATTTGTATGAAGTAAGAGCAGTGCCACCTAGATGACGCTAGATGGCGCTGCTCTTATTTCATACAAATTATAGTTAAGGTGCAACGTTTGGCTCAGCGCGCGAAATTCAAATTTTCTTGCGTTTTATGTAAATTACAGCTTAATTACTCATCGTAGGTTCATGAAAACTAATTTTGCGATAATAAATAGATTCTTCCAAGAAATTACACCAACCAAAAATTCAAGTTGAAAGCTAGTATAAGTACATTTCCCACTAAACCAAAAACCAAGATGAAAATCAGCTTATTGAAATTTGTAGCTAAACTAATGTTATTTAGGTTAAGCTGTAATTGACATAAAACGCAAGAAAATTTGAATTTCGCGCGCTGAGCGAAACGTTGCACCTTAACGTCATCGACTAAGTAAACGCTTTTGGACAAACTCGCACTAGGCAATCTGAGCTCTGTTTTTTATCTGTAAATAATTTATAATAATTTTGGTTGTAATTTTATTTCTCTTATTTAAGTTGAGATTGTATTTAGAATGGTCTTTAATATGTACTTTTACTTTTAATAGTGGTCCTAAATAATGAACTTGAATAAAAAAAATCCACAAAAAAAAATGAAACAGTATATTTTTGAAGACAAAAAGTATCATAAAGTTTTATTATTTCACATGTAACAATAACATTGTTTTACCCTAAAACTTAAATTGATTCGGTGAAATCATAGTCGGAATAACCGACTCAATTTAACGCAATTCCTTAAAAATATCACCACACTAAAGCCAGAATAAACGACTCGTAAAGTAAAGTAATGGTATCTTCTAAGTTTGCGTGCTTCATCTTCGACCACGTCGTCGCTTACCAACAAGCGAGTCGGTGGTCAAACGCAGGATTATACGCGTTAAAAAAATAATTGTATTGTGTTTTACCTTCAAATAGTCAGTAGCTTTCTCCCGCTGTAAAGTCTTGAAAGCGACCACCAATTTCTTTGTTTCGTCGAGCCTCCACAAAGCTTTATACGTCGCTGTGATATTTTCTGACCCAGTCTTTTCAGAACCTGCAAGAGTAAGAAATCAGTGGAAAATACTAAAAACTAAGTAAATGTTCTGTACCACCACAATAATGCATTTGTGTACGTCAACGTCAATGACTTATACTTGAATACTTATTGAAACTCTTACCGCGAGTCAGACTCGCACTTGCTCGTTTTACATCCGCGTTCGCTCTTCGGTCCCGGCGCTTGAGGTTTTATACGCATCGCGCCGTTGTACAAAACAGGGTGTCGATAATGTACAGCCCAATAATGTACGACCCGATAATGTACGATGTACAAGTGGCAGGAGTGACGTCGACAAGAGTGGCTCAAGAAAGACAAATGGAAAAGGTTCTGGCAAACAGATCTGCTGAATACGAAATGCACCCAATGGAAAAGACATTATAAATAAATACAAGCAAGAATCAAAAAATAGGCTAACTTTTAATCGTTTATACGCAATAGTTACTATATAAGTTAATATGAAAAAGGCTATATTATTATTATTACCAACCGACTAAAAAAAAATTTTGTTTTGTTTGTTACCTCAGAACTCCGTCATCTATAAACCGATTTATTATATTAGGGTATTTTTATTCATTAAGTATTCTCAAGTGTTGGTGAATGGTGTAATGATGTAAAACGTGATTTTTTGTGTTGTTTCCAAAACTCCATAGAAAACTCTAGTAAAGTCTCCACTACTTTACTGGGGCATGACTAGGACTTGAAACAGACTTACCTTGCTTGACTATGACTGACACTAGAATATATTACAAAACTTGACATTGGCGAAATAAACAAGGCGACAAAAAAAATAAAAAAACACTTTACCTGTATATAGAAGGATGTCCTTGTTAGGCAAGCATCGGGGACTTTTATTATCTTTAAGAATCTCTTGTAACTCTGCTTGATCAATGCGCACTCCTTTTTTCACGGGCTCGCCGCATAATAATAGTTGAGATTTATCTGCAACAAAAAAATAATTTACAGAAGTTCGATAATCGCTGACGAGTAGAGACACGCTCAAAAACGTGTCAAAACATATAATGTTGTACATCCGTCTTTTTCCGCGTATGTCTGTGTATCCGTTATCTCCTCCTAAACCACGCAAAGCACCAAAAAAAAACCACCATCTGCCAAGCGTAGGGATTATGGCAAACATACTCCCAATAGGGCCTCTTCGTCCATAGTGACGTCTCAGAGCTGATAAGAAATATAGCTACTTGCTCACTAAGGGCAAAGAAAATCTACACGAGAAGAATAACAATCTCATACAAAAAGTGTATCCCAGAAAAATCTGCTTAAAACTAGATGGCTACTTAAAAGCCGATGTAAATATGGTTTATATAGAAACTTAGTATTGGTATATGTCCGCTATTTAAAGGTTTAGTTCAAATTAGATTGCAACATACGAAGTAAAAAATATGTTTCCAAAAAATAATGTTTTCAACGCCATCTCTTGAGAACTTAGCGAGTTTTGCAAATGAAATATCAAATTAATAATTTCATTGATATTAATATGCAAAAACAATTCATAAAAAATCGTGTTTTTTATCCGTGCCATTACGAATGAGTTAGCTTGGGTTCCTATTTCAGGTCAAGCAGAAATTGTGACGATCATATCGCAGATTAAAGCATCAGCATCATCATTCGACATATTATGTCTTTATCGACATATCTTTCTATGGACATTAGCACTCTTAGAATAATTGATTTCTCTATGCTAAAGGTTTACGAAAACAAAGTAACTAGTTACTTACTTAGTTTTCAGTAAGAACTTTTAACAATTTAGACAGGTGGCATAACAATTTAGAGGCCTATATCCACCAGAAAGACAAACAAGGCTAAGGAGGATAATGACGATGATGAACTTCTCCCAATTAGGTTAGCGCTCGCGGACCTTGCAGCAAGACCCAAACAAAATACAGACACGACCTTTTCGCGATTGCTTATAACAGCGGTCTCCAAACTACGGCCCACGGGCCAAACCCGGCTGCCACTGCCATCAATCCGGCCCGCGACAGCTTAAGATTAGTGTCATCAATCTGGCCCACGACAGCCAATGTTTTACTGTTGTTACTATTGCTGTGATAAGTTGAATGGAATAGAATGAAAACACAGAATGATAATTGATGTTTGCTTAGGTGGGCAGAAAAATTAAAATTGTTATGGCCCTTGCAACATACTGAAAAAAATATTATGGCCCCAAGGCTTCAAAGTTTGGAGACCCCTGGCTTATAAGGTAGCATTTTAGTTTGGAGAAGTCCAATTTTATTACTTTGTAGTGGTAGGACTCTATTACAGAATCCGCCTGGGGAAGTGTAGATCGCAGTTGATGGCGCGATGCGATGCCACGCAGAGTTTAAAACTGTTGTACGTTCAAAATATTGGATGGCACTGAACTGTTACGGGTAAGCGTGAGGCTTAACTTTAGGTGAGCCACTTGCTCGTCTCGTCAGTTAGTAACATAAAAAAAAAGTAGTTTGCAAAAACCTAGCTTCCACAAATTGTGTTACAAAAGTCCAACTTCTGTCTTCCAAAAATTACTGGATGATGATGCGTCAGTAGGCCACTCGGTGGACTGACGACATTGTGAAATTCTCATGCAACCGGTGGATGCAAATTACAAATTGTCGTTCAGTGTGGCGCTCTAGGGGGGTTCTGAACAATCAGCAAGGGACGTCTCTAGGCTGACGATGACTTACCATATTCGGAAGGCGGTATGCACTCGTTGAGGAATATCCTGCCCTCAGGGTTCTGGTGGCAGCTGACTAGCCTCTCGATGCTGAAGTATTCTTCCTTGTTGAATATGTAGCAATGACCTTTGTATTCTATTCTATAAGTCTCTGTGGTACTGAAAATTCAATATGAGAAGAATGTTAAGCTAGGTATCGACATTACGAGGCTGGCTTGTGAGGCTGCTCATGAGATAAGCTCGCGAGTAGTTAAGTCGAGACGCAGCCTTGCGGTACGCTCAATTTCCATGTCCACAATAAACACGAGCCACGCCGAGCCTGCGAGCCGTCAGTATACCTGATCACACGAGATTACGATGTTTTTCTTTATTTTGCACGTCGCGAGCGCGCAAGTCACACACATCAAGTCACACATGCGTCCCACACACGTTACACCAGACTTACACTGGCCACAGAATACTATTACCGGTGACAGGCTCACAATGAGCGCCTTTTCGGTGCCGCCACTTTATCGACAGGGAGTCGGCTCGCGCGAGTTTACGTTCAAATTGACACGCGAGGCACAAAAGTTTTTCTAAAAAAAACTAAAATTGACTGCTTAGCTTTGTTTATGTTGCTATCCTACTATTTTCAAATAGTCATGAACATTTTGTTTTAATAAAACGGGAATAATCACGTTAAATTGACTCGATTATTCCGACTATAGTTTCGATGACATTCGGTGACCTATATCAAGAAATGCTATAAGCGTGACACGCGCGCGACCTCGTCTTGCCTGCGCTGCGGGCTGCAGCGCGTCGCGCGCATAACATAATGGATATCCATCCAAACTAACATTATAAATTCGAAAGTAACTCTGTCTCTCTGTCTGGGTGTTTGTCGCGTTAGATAGATAGATAACTCTTTATTGTTAACACCAGAAACTACATGCATAATACAAAAATTTACTTAAAAACTAGTGTAACAATTCGCGGCCTTATCGCTTAAAGCGATCTCTTCCAGGCAAACTCAGCGCGGTGTCAAAGCTAAACGACTAAACGGATCGAGCTGAATTTTTGCATACATATAGCTTAAGGATCGGAGACGGACATAGGCATTTTTTTTTTTTGTAGGGCCACGCGTACGAAGGTGCGGTCACAGCTTCTAGTAGACTATAAGTGAACATTAGGCGTTAATTTAGAAACCTTACCTATTCTTTGTGCAAACGTCCAAATAGTAAACATTGTAGTCGTCCTGACATTGTCTTAGTATATAACAACCATGTTTCTTTGCTCGTTTTTCTTCCAACTTTCGATATGAGAATGCTCCTCTGAAACAACGTCAGGTTACAATTGTAGAACTTTTGTCCATTCCATCTTGTCTCTTTCACACAAGTTGTTGTTAAATTCACTAGAAAGAGACAAACACAGTCACAATTGAAGACACAGTAGCGAATTCAGCTTACCCCACTGGTCCATGACATTTTATCCTTTGCAATTCTTTCAACGAAGGCGTCTCGTCGTCTTTTGAGAGATTAAACGTCCATTTCACCATTAACCTGTACCAAAATATTATAATTTGAAAATTTGCGACATAATCCTAACCATTCTATTGTAATCCTAACTATCCTTATAACCTAATAGTAACCTAACCACCATTATAAACTAACTATCTTTTACCCGCGACCCTACAGAAAAAGGGTAGCCCATGTCCGTCTCCCACCTTTAAGCTATGTCTATGCAAAAATTTACGTCAATCCGTTCAGCCGTTTAGCCGTGACAACGCGACAAACACCCACAAAGAGAAACAGAATTACTTTCGCGTTTATAATATTAGTTAGGATTAGGTATAAATGCGGAAGTAAATAGTTCTCTCTGTCAGGGTGGTTGTCGCGTTGTCACGGCTAAACGGCTGAGCGGATCGACCTAAATGTTTGCAAATATATAGCTTAAGGATCGGAGACGTACTAAGGCATTTTTTTTATGTCCACGCGACTTCTTTGGCATACACATATACAAAAAAAATATTGCTTGACTAGACTATCCTCGGGTTTCTGAAACGTTTGTTAACTTTGACATTAGATTAAGTCTATTGCTGTCTTTTTCATTTGTTTAGTGCCAGACAAAGGCAGCTTTAGAATTAATCTGTTGTCAAATTAACCACGTTTCAGAAACCCGAGGTATGACTGAGACTTGTTTTTATTGTGAAATATTTAACGTCACTAGCAATACTACAAAACTTGACACTACTAATGTGTGGAGCCAAAACTTAAGCGAAAAAAAAACCATGCAAAAAGTTTGTCTATACATACCTATAATATCCATCACAGACTGATATAAACGATGAGAGTTGCTCTTCCGATTTGAATTTAAAGAACAAGGGAGTTCCTCTTCTCGATACCTCCAGCGAGTGGTCTCCGTTCCTGGTCAGATATATCAGTTCTTCTATCGCGCACACGTGGAACCACTGAAATCAACACTTTCCTTCAACCACTGGGAGATGTAGTAAAAATATTACGATAAGGTAATGTAATATTTTACTTGAGATACGATTTCAGCGCCCTTGAAATGGGTCTGCAAATCTTAAAAAATTAATCAGATCTCATTGTGGCTATCTCTTTTACTCGCTTGCTTTTCTCACCCTTTGACGAAGGTGGTTGCTAGGATACAATGAGCTGTAAACAGAATGCAGCGGAGACGAATTAAGCGGCGTAGCGCCGTTTTGAAGGTAAAAACTGTTTTTTAGTAAAATATCGTTGGGACCAATAAGGGTGTCTACACATGGCCTGAACTGACATCGTGTGAAAGAGACAGCTAGATTTGAATGTCACGGGAGCAAAAGAGACAAACTATTAAGGTTATACCTTCTCTCTTTCGCTTCCCCAGAAACTTCTATATAGCCATCTCTCTCTTAAACGATGTCAGGTCAGGTCATGTAGCGAGGCCTTAACAGCAATCTCCCAAATAATAAGTTACACAATCTGACAGGACTACAATTATTTCATTATCTATTTACAGAGACTGTAATCGAAATGATGGTATGTAATAAAAATAATGATGGTAGAATAAAAATAATTGTAATGTCCTTGACTTTCATTTAGTAAGATTATCATTGGACGGAGTGTAATAAGCGTTTACGAGATCAACATTTCTTACCTCTCTTTTCAATGTATTATAGAGCCGTATCCCGGGCTGGTGCGGGTGGAATGGTGCCACGACAACCTTTACTGGCGTCACGTCACTACCGTTCTGCCATAAAAGATTTTCGAACTCCTCCGCTAAATAGTTCGGTGCTAGGGCGTACAGTTGCTGAAGGTATAGGTTCTTAACGTAACTGTAACAAGATCAAGTAAATTAAAAAAATATTATTATTATAATTTTGGTGGAAAATTATTATTAGTTTTGTATTCTGCAATAGCTCTTACCCCCGAATACTCAAACGTTGGTTAACTTTGACGACAGATTAAGTCTATTGCTGCCTTTGTCATTTGCTTAGTGCCAGACAAAGGCAGTATTAGAACTAATCTGTTATCAAAGTTACCGAACGTTCCAGTATTCGGGGGTTGGTCTCTTTTAGTCACATAAGGTACTTAAGTGTGTCCGCGTTTTTTTTGTTCTGTTTTTGGCTTTCTGTGCGCTTTGGGCAACTGTAAGCACAGTAATAATTGTAAATAAATAAATAAAATCAATAGGATTACAGACAATTATGTATTCATAGCTTTGGAGAAAACTTTTATTGAAAGCTTTTATTGGTGATCTTTAGTTTTAATAATAAAACTGGTAAACGCGAAAATTTTAATAAGGATCTTCTAAAAAATCAACCACATAGTTTTACTAAATTATTTTTTTTCAATTTCAATACTTCTTTATTTCACATAATAATTTACAAATCTAATGTATAATCACCAGTGTTTGTTAATCCTAGTCGTACAAAAACAGAGGAGAGAATAATGTTTAGCAAGCGCGTAGGCTTATATAAAACTTAAGAAATGAAGGTACATAATTATACAAACTACAGTTTTACTAAAATACAATTAGAATTAATAATGTTACCGTTACGACTCATTTTTAAAATGCACAAATGAGTAATGACTTGCTTTCCTCTATCTGAGGACTCTGAGGACTACATTTACTTTGTGTTTATGGTGTGTCCACGTTTTATTTATTGTTTTAGAGATGTTGATTTGTTTTGATGTGATATTTTTTTTGTAACAGTATTTTTAGGATCCTTTCAAATGTTTATGTTCTACTGGCTGCGCCCCGCGGTTTCATCCGCTATTCTATAGAAACCGCATATTTTTCCGGATTTAAAAGTAGCCTATGTGTTAATCCAGGGTATGAGCTACCTCAATACCAAATTTTATTCAAATCCGTTCATACATTCAGCCGTTACAGAGTTGAACGGGAACAAACACATTTACATACTTATATATTTATCTACTTACATAATTACACACAAACTTTCGCATTAATAACTACCCGGCCCGACCTTTTCGGATGTCCGTAAGCATGCTTTTTGTTCCTATACATTAATGACCTTGACACTAAACAGCTTTGCTTGACTTGATTCATCTTTGTATCATAGACTACACTAGCTGCGCCCCGCGGTTTCACCCGCTATTCTACAGAAACGATTCAAGCCTATGTGTTAATCCAGGGAATAACCTACCACCATACCAAATTTCATCCGAATCCGTTCAGCCGTTATAGAGTTGAACGGGAACAAACACAAAAACACTAACACACAAAGTACTTACACACAAAGTTTCGCATTTATAATATTAGTGTGGTTTTACTGTCCGGCCTTTTTCCTTATAATAATAATACTTGTGTTTATCTTTGTTAATAAGATTGAGACTTTTTTACATGTTATCAAAATGACAGGTCAAGTTTCGTTGTACCATTCAGAAGATTAATATTTTACGCTTTCTTTAAGATTTTCTCTTATTTGAAAAATGCGACTATAGAGGATGCTAGAGGTCGTCGATTTCTGGCATTCTTCCAATTACATTACATTACATTATCAGCCAGAAGACGTCCACTGCTGAACATAGGCCTCCCCCTTAGACCGCCACACCGACCGACAATTTGCCACTTGCATCCACCGGTTGCCCGAGACTTTCACAATGTTACGCTTCGTCTTCCGGTTCGTGGTCGCCACTCAAGAACCTTTCTTCCCCATCGGTTATCGGTTCTTCGAGTGATGTGGCCTGCCCATTGCCACTTCAGCTTGCAAACTCTGAGAGCTATATCAGCTATCATTCTTCCAATACACAACATCAATAGAAAAATAATCTATATGTCATAGCATATTTTGTTATATATGTGATTCAATAAAACCATACAACTATGTAAATGGCAGTACAGGACCCTTATTCTCTATGGCACATGAGATAACTTGCCAATAACGCGTGACGTCATAACATGCTCTAAGCCTAAACGCAGTTCCTAATCGTGCCGCGACGTGAAGAATCGCGCGTTTAAGAAACTTAGAGAATACCGTTTCATGCGACTAACACGGAGTTAACTTAACATGGCGAGTAACAAGCTAGTTATGGCAATAGAGAATATGGGCCCTGGCAGGAAATACAACTGAAAATATAATTCAGGTAAATATATCTGGCAGGCAGTATACAAACAATACAATATGAATATGACAGTGATATAACGGACTTTTGGCGATTTTTCAATAATTGTGCTTTTCCGAGTGTTAATGGGTAATAGAGATGCGCACGAGTGTGGGAAAATCGTATAAAGTCGTAAACGAGTATTTTCATGTCGTTTACAAATTTCCATGCATGCTTGATGCTTTTTTTTACCCGACTGCCAATAAGAAAGGTATTGTTGTTCGGGTATTTGGTATTTTGTACATATTTATGTTGTTATCTTTAGGAGTCATCCTTTGTTTTGTCAATTTCTCGCTCGCGAGTAGTGCCAGGCACAGGAAAGAGATAACACGTAACAACAAATTAGATTTTAATTAAGACCAATATGAATAAGGCCGTTACGTAGAACATAATAGGTAGAATATACTGTTGGCCTTATAAATGTCATACTCTGAAAAGACAAAGGCGCTACCCACTGAGTGAGGATAGCTCAGTGGTAAGCCCGTTCGTATCGCAAGCCGCAGGGCTTGAGTTCAAATCTCAACAAAGCTACCGGTGAAGTAAAACTTCGTAACGAGACCATAGCATGGTGGTAGGGTACTTTATAGTGCTCGGCTGAATAGCTACCACCATCAAATTGAAAATCTGTCACAAAGCACCAAAAAGTGTTTTGTATTAACCTACTTAAAAGGCAGTTTCCATTCCAGGCTAGGTGCGTTTACCATCCTCGATCACACCGGTAAAAAAGTTTTGATTTTGGAGTTTGTGGTCAAATGTCTAGCTAGCTTGACAACTTAAAAAAAAAAACTAAATGAAAGCGACACGATTTTTGTCTCCATACTGTTTTTTTTTTCTTTAACAGTTTACTTACTTGACATTGTGTCCAACAGAAGCAAGCTGCGGTAGCAAGTCGAAAGCATGTTTTTTGGGGAATGGTCCATGTCTCCTCACTATCACCTTGGGTACGTATTTCTTGTAGTTTCTGACGACGTCGTTAAGTTGCAGCTTCTCCTCGGAAATAGCGCGGGTCCTAGAAAAATTAAGTCATACTACTGAGTCAATCGCCTTGAGAGTCCGTAAACCTATGTGTGCTCCAATTCTAACTGCTTTCAAGACAGGCGTGTGGTGTATAATACACAGATCACACTAGATACCGCATTTCCAGATTGTTGTTCCAACAAAAAGTCAACATAATTCATTGAGCTATTATTACTATGCTATTATACGCAGTAATAATAGCTCAATGCCAAAAAACCCTACCATTAAACGAATTTTTGTTAACGAATGTACCTATATCTATTTTCTGAGTGTGTTTTTTATGGAAATAAAGGATTATTATTATTATTATTATCTACTATCTACTACCTACTATCTACCTGGGCCGCTAGTCTCGACTTTTCGCTATGCACTTTGCGACCGACTTCGGTCGCTATGACGCAAAATTCAACGCATTGTTTGCGTTTTTTCGTTAACAATTCGTGTTTGTTGTCGAATTTTTGCGTCATAGCGACCGAATTCGGTCGCAAAGTGCTGTAGCGAAAAGTAGCGACTAGCGCCTCTGGTACCAACAGCCCTGTGCCCTAACTATTGCAACTGGGGGTCTTCAAACGACAGTGAATATGTATCTTCTAGGCAAGCGAGCTCTACCTGAGAAACTAAGTACAGAGTTGTTCTCCCTTGAGCTTCACAGGTTTAGGGCTAAGAAAAGAACAGAGGCTCGGCGTTTGGTCTCGCAGATTCAAAGAGAATAATGACGACTTCCATACAAACTTTCATCGCCTATATATCTTATTTACTAATAGTTCGCGGCGAACTGAGACCTTGCGACCTCTATATCTTCACAACCACTCGACCTATTCAGCTCATATTCGAACATAAAAATTGTATTGAAATGAACTACTTGCCTTCAAAATTTCATGAAGATCGGATCAACGGATCGCTAGTTATCATCGGACAAATATACACACAAACATACAAACAACTAACGGACTTCGTACGCGGGCTTAGGGCTCGGAAGTCAGAACTGATACTTGGAATTTGCCCGTGCAAACAACTTAGTAAAAATGACAAACTCCCAAAAAAAGTATTTCAGGCTCAAATCGAAGGCTTGGCATGAGGAAAGCTGAAAGATCAAATTGAAGGCTTTATTTAGCTGGTTCTTCCACATACACAAGCACACATACATCGGCGAATCCTGACTCTCTCGAGGCATCATGTATCGCAGAGGTTTATTTATTTATTTATATATATATAAATAAATAAATATCTCTAAATAGCAATAGCGGGGCAGGCGGCGTAGGAGCGGGCGGGGCGAGGGGAAGCGAGGAGAACGCTATGAATTGATATAATTACGAGTATGTATAGTGTAATATTGGACCCGTGTACGATCTAAAGCTGCGACCAGAACCAACAGAGGACGGGCAGCAGTCCTCTTAGTAAACGGTGAATATTCTGAGATCTCCAAGCCGCCAAGCGTGGGGATTACGGCAACCCCAATAGGGGGCGGCTTCGTCTAGCAGTGGACGTCTAAGAGCTGATAAGATAGCGTTATCTGAAGTGGCTTGTCATATATAAACAAAAAACAATATAAACAGTATGTTTATTAAACATTTTAACATTTTTATCGTCAATTTATTTTATTACCGTTCACGCGTACTTGGTTTATTGGCTATTGGTATATAGGTTTACCCGCGACTTCGTTCGCGTGGACCTATACAAAAAAAAACATACATTTTCCCGAGAAAAAAAGTAGCTTGTGTCCGTCTCCGACCCTTAAGCTATATCTATGCAAAAATGCAGGTCGTGATAACCGACAAAACCCCAGACAGAGAGACAGTTACATTCGCTTTTATAATACTACTAGCTGCGCCCGCTATTCTACAGTAACCGAATATTTTCCGGGATAAAATGTGTCAATCCGGGGTGTAAGCTACCTCCGTACTAAATTTCATTGAAATCCGATCAGCCGTTACAGAGTTGAACGGGAACAAACACACTTACATACTTACAAACAAACTTTCGCATTTATAATAATAATGTGATTGAGGATACCGACGCACAATATAACCATTATGCGTTATCACTTGAAGCAATTAGTTTAAAATATCGTTATATAATATTATCGCCACTAGAGTCAATATTGTTCATTTAATGTTTTGCAAATTTGTTTCCTGTCCTGAGTAGCGTAGGCTACTGTTGTATCTACTGGTCTATACGGTACGATGGTACTACCCCGAAGGAATTCATTGCACACGTCATTGTGAGACCAACATTGAAATCTCGTAAAAACACAGCTGTTTTCTATGAAACCAACCTTGTAATCTTGAAAAAAACAACGACTGTTTCATACAATTTTCTCAGCAGGAAAGGCGTTTTTTATTTATTTATGGAAAACTTTTTTTTCGATTTCAGTGCCATTTCTATGGTAAATGCCTTTCATAATTAAGAGTATTTTGAACGGTTCGTTTCGGGTTAATAAGATTGTTCAGTGTAAAGATAATGAGTTGGGATAGTTACAGGCTTTTCTCGGGATTCTGAAACGTTTAACTTTGACAACAGTTTAATTCTAATGATGCCTTTGTCTGGCACTAAGCAAATGACAAAGGCAGCAATAGACTTAATCTGTTGTCAAAGTTAACAAACGTTTGAGAATCCATGGGTTTGTTCAGCAGCGGACGCGTCTTCTGCCTAAAGGCCTCGCTACATGGCCTGACCTGACATCGTGTGAAAGGGACAGCTAGATTTGAATTTCACGGGAGCAAAAGAAACAAACTATTAAGGTTATAGCTTCTCCCTTTCGCTCCCCCATAAACTTATATATAGCCATCACTTTCAAACGATGTCAGGTCAGCCCATGTAGCGAGGCCTTTAATGATGTTGATGAAGAAAAAAAAAATGAAAGTAACAAACTTTCCATTAGCTACGTTTAGGAATGCGACATAGTACCTTAGGGTATTTTCGATGCCCTTGGTATAAGGAATCGAAAATTTTCAGGCTAACGACTGTTACCGTAACGACCGTTTGGACCAACCTGTATAATGTACATAGTATAATTATCTTGTATTTTATTTCTTTGTAGTTTCACTATTTGCGAAACTAACAAACATTAGTTACATAGTTTAGGTGATAGTCAAAACACATTGTTAGCGCACAGGCGAGTACATACATCGATCCCGCCGAGCTGGCGTCTTGCCGAGACAGGCAGCGAAAAAACCCAATAGATATCCTGCAATCTATTGGGTTTTTTCGGTTAACCCTGATTCTAGCTATATCGTTCGCACTTTATCAACATTTCTTTTTAATATAACAATGAAAGACGAAAAAATAAAATAATACATTAAACAATTTTAAATTAAGAAAACCGACTTCATCAGAACCATTTATTTAAATTTGCTTTGTCATAGTCGCTTAACTATCATAATCGAGATTATATGGCGCCACCCATTAAATAAGTACCCATCAATGTTGGAGTTCCGATGGCCATCTTCCAAAAAATAAATCTTCCAAAAAATAAAATTAAAATTTACAATAAAATTACAATTTCTCTTCTGATACAATTAAATGACCTTTAAGTGAAACTGAGTCAATTGGCATTAAAAAAAAATGATCAAAATAACCCATTTATATAGGGGACTCAAGCTTGACCTATAAATATATGGTTTTATACCCAAAATATAACCAAAATGGTTGTTTACAAAAAAAGACTTAATGGTTCCTATGACAGTTTCCTTGTATCTCCTATCGTTTCGTATTTCTTCATACTGCAAAATTAAAAAATCACTCTGTATATTCAAACATCAATTGCCATGCGTTAGTCTTACAAAAATCGCAATTGATTCGAATAATTATTCTTTTGTTTTGTTTGTCTCAATACTGGAGTGGTTTACCACGAGGGTGAAACCGCGGGGAATAGCAAGTGAATAGTAAAATACTTTAAAACAAATTTTGGTGGTTTGACTATTCCTCAAGCTATCCTAATTTTTAAGGGTTCCGTAGTACTAGAAGGAAGTTTATTTAATATACCTTCTTAGCTTGTTTTGCCAGATTTTTCCAACATCTCTGCATTGTTTTAAAGTAAAAAGTATCTAATGTACCCATCGTCTCAATACAGGAGTGGTTTACCACGAGGGTGAAACTTTGGTTGTTTGACTATTCATCATTTCTATAGATTAATAGCTATACTAATTTTTAAGGTTTCCTTAGTACTAGAAGGAAGTTTATTTAACATACCTTCTTAGCTTGTTTTGCCAGATTTTTCCAACATCTCTGCATTGTTTTAAAGTAAAAAGTATCTATCTTTCATCTGTGACTTCGCCCGCATATTTGAAGTGAAAATAATATATTAATAATAATTTTCATTAAATAAAGAAGTAGCCTATGCCCGTCCTCATCATTCAGACTATAGCAACTTAAATTTTCATCAAAATCGGTGCAGGGGAATTAGTTCTGAATGGCATAAGCGAAGTATTTTGCCGAGGTGAACATTTATTTTTATAATTCGAAGCTGATTGGTCCTGTTATGACTGCGGCTGTATTCCTCTGAATTATAATATCGGTATGAATTTACGCTATTTCCTTGTCAAATTTCTACAAGTTTCATTTTCTTTCAGATGAGCTTTTAAGTATTGAATAACAAATGTACAGAGATACAGTTACGTATTTGCATTAAACTGATTCACAACTATACTTTCATGTAAGTTTCTAGGCCATGTTTTCCATCATCCATCCATCATGCCAGCCAAGCGAGCATACAGGCTGACGATGTCTAGTGTCCTAGAATGTCTAGTATGCTAAATAGTCTAGTGTTCTATTGGGCCTTCAAAGTGCCACAAATGACGTGACTTGTCACAGGTCCTCTTTTTTCTTGACTCATTGGTTACTTACATATCAGTGATCCCTAATCCAAGTAGCTCTTGCTTGTGTTCAGGATATTTTATCTCCGGTATTTTATTCTCATTCACATCATTCCTCGCTTGTTGGAAGTAGTAGTCATAGGTTGTCTCATCGATGGTTACAAGCAGACCAAGCCTTGGGACCTGCAAGCAAGAAAACAGAATGCACCTACATGTCTCTGACAAACTGAGAATTATACAGGACTTTATAACTGGGAGCACTTTATGCTTATAAATATGTATGTGTATATACAAGTATATATATTATTATTATTTAGATATGTATTGTTGTAGTATTAGTAAGTAGTATATATTTAATATGTAACTATGTTTTAGTAGGTATGTAGTCTATATTTTTTTATTTTGTGTGTAGCGCAATCTCTTATAATAGCACATCCAGTCTCACTTCTTCCGTATAAATCATCGACATGCTAAGGTTGCCTGGAAGAGATTGCTCCAAGCGATAAGGTCGATAAGTTGTTACACTAGGTTTAAGTTGATTTTTTGTCTTATGTATGTCATTTCTGTTGTAAACAATAGAGTTAATATATCTATCTATCTACAGGTAGTCCACTATGCTGTGGCTGCTTGCATGAATATTATAGAATATTAATATAAAATTATAGAACAGGTGTTTTAGGGCATCGCAAAGCGACAGTTGCATGTAGAATCAGTAAAGCAGCTTCAGCATCATCCATGTCACCATGACAGCTTGACTTTTTCTCATCGTCTACGCTATTCTACATAACTAGAGTAACTGTGAGTGACACAGAGCCTAGCTCACCGTATTTCTTTATACGGGAATACTCCAGTTAGATTGAGTCAGTTATTCCAACTCTAGTATCGATCACATTCTATTATCTTTATCAATAAGCGCAACCATGTCTTGCCTTGCAAACCTAACGACGGAATAGCCGACTCAATTTAACGTGGTTATTTCCGTTCTATTTAAATAAATAAATAATTGATGCTGAAAATTAAAATAAAAGCAGGTACAAGTACATACTGTATTTTTTAAATAGTATCTTTGGCTACAAATACAGTAATGAAAAGTATCACTTTTGCGACCTGAAAGCACTGATTTGCAAATCAGATTTATTATTTATTCATTGCACAATGCATGGTATGCTGTTTTAAATTGTTTACAAATTACATGTCAAAACAACAAAAAACTTACCTTGAACCGAATCCTGAGTTCGTAATCTTTAGTGCTGCCGAGGACCCTGCAGTTATCTTTCAGGAAATAATCAGTGCCTTTGACTCGCAACGCAAACAGCGTACGAGTAAGTGGAGGTATGTTGTACTTCTTGCACAAAATTATACAAAGCTCTTCTGCAGTCGACGTGCTAGAACACCGTATTATATTCGATGTACGGTCCGTAACCACTGATACTTTAACAGTCTCTTCAATTGATGCCATCGTGAACTTGAACCATTTATAAAAAAACAAGAGGACGCCAAGAGATAAGACTCAACCCCGCATTGATAAAAACAATGATACAACATCTCCTGTTCCGTCCATCTCTAACACGATCACTAATAAATTTTGTTAACAATACACACTAACGAAATTGTTTATTTTTATCCAATTATGTTCCGCGTAGTATAAGTATTATATTCTTATTTTACATTTTATTTTTATTGCTCTCGCTCTCGCTGCTTCGTTTCCATTTCCACAACCATCCATTGAATTCAGTGTGACCGTCGTGAAAAACGAAATAGTACCATACTCTAGCTAGCTGGAAAACTGCCAAAACTTGCCACGCCATCTCATCAAAACTGCATATATCTAGTACCAGTGTTATTTTTAAAATTTTAATAGTACCTATAAAAAAACAAATACACTAAGTTCAATGAGGCGTTTTCCAAAAAAAAAGAAATCCTGGTTATAAAAGTACCCAATAGATGGCGTTAGATGTACATTGAGGTTTTGCTGTCACTGTCAAGACATGAAGACAAAAAATGTACGTGTGCCTTTTTTTTTTGTGTTTTGTTGGCTCCACATGTGTATTTAGACAATTTCAAGTAACTTAACTATGTATTTGAGTTCATTTGAAATATTACAATAGTTGACACTGGCTAAATACACAACGTGTGGAGCCAAAATTTACGATTTAAAAAATAAACATAAAATATTTTGACAGAAATGACAATGACAGGTAAAACGATAGGTCTGTTACGCCATCTAGTAAGTATTTTAGAACTACTTTTTTTTTTTTGAAAACGCCTCATTAATCTTTTTAATCAAATTGAAGCTTTGCAATAGATTAGATACCAAATTCTAACCGTAAAATATGACCAAAATCTGAGCTACGATAAATTATTATTCTGAGAATCACACATCTATTCTATACAATTTTTCTACCGAAGATTTTTTTAAATATTGTTGCATCCCAATTTTCTCCAAAAATAGGTAACTTTTAGAAACTAGTCCGTGGTGGATATGGCCCAATCACCCTTCGAGGGTAGGCTGATATCCCAGCAGTGGGATGTTTAAAGGCTGATAAAGATTTAGAAACTAGTAACACAGCCTACATTACGCTATCAAGGACCCTATTCCTGTGCGCTCGAGATTATCTCGATCATTGTCTCTCTAATATAGAATTTAACGGGAGCGAGAGTGACCGAGATAATCTCGAGCGCACAGGAATAGAGTCCCAAATCTTTGATGTAAAGGCCTCGCTACATGGCCTGACCTGAAAGAGATGGTTATATATAAGTTTCTGGAGGAGCGAAAAGGAGAAGCTATAACCTTAATAGTTTGTTACTTTTGCTCCCGTGAAATGCAAATCTACCTGTCCCTTTCACACGATGTCAGATCAGGCCATGTAGCGAGCCCTTAAGATCTATACATGGCCTGGACCCCTATTCCTGTGCGCTCGAGATTACCTCGGTCACTGTCTCTCTAATTTAGAATTTAATGGGAGTGAGAGTGACCGAGATAAAATGTCATTTCTCCGAATAGGGGCCCTGACCAGAGATCGTGTGAAATGGACAGCTATGTTTCTTTTGCTCCCGTGAAATTCAAGTCTAGCTCTGCCTTTCACACGATGTCAGGTCAGGCCATATTTAACCACTCTTTTACATCGCTGCCGGCTACGGCAGCGGAGGCACTACCCTTTACCGGCTCCGGCAGCGAAGGCATTTTTTTATTATGATAGAGATGGTCACACTGTTAAATTGTGATAAGCTTTTTTTTTGCACGAACGACGCCAGGCGCCATTGTTGTAGCGGTTCACTGTTGGTTGTCAGCAAGTTGTCTTTGTGTAAATTGAAAAAAATTGAAATTACTGCAGTTATTGAAATAAAAATACGCAACTCCAGCACTTATCTAAATCATAGGGGTAAGTAGCTTGAATTTTTAGTTTTTTAAATCTCATAAACTTATAAATCCAGATTTTTCACAAATCGCACGTGCAAGCAATCTGCAATGGTTGCCAAAAGCCGGTAAGCATTTCTTTTCTATATTATTCAAACTATAACTATAACTATAACTGGCAACGCAACTCTAAAATCATAAGTAGCATTTGTGTCTCCCTAGAGCGTCCTGTACAGGTTAGTGCTGATAATAAGTAAGTACATAAATTCGCACTACAGTTCTAGGATTTTACCCAGTTATCTCGTACCGGAAGATCTTCGGTTTCTCTTATTCAGTGTGATTTATTAGTTATTCAGTGTGTTCATCAAATCTTTTAGAGAATTTAACAACTATAATACTAGATAAGTACCTACTCCAAGTATATCAAAAAATGTGTATCTACCTCCATAAGAAATTTCTTTTGTTCACAGGTCGGTTTTTTAACTGCTAAATACTCTAGGAAAATAAAATGGACGATGATTGGGATGATAACGCCGAAGTGGTAAGATGTTAAAAATCTCATATTATTCTCTGAAAGAAAATTACTACACACTACTTATTTAAATACCCATTACATGGTTGTGGACCAACTACTCCGTCCAACTATTTGTACTACGGGCCTTCTCTAGGGGCAATCCTAGATTACACGAGAGGTTGATTGGTCACTTTGTAGTGTGTGTTTTTAACAACAGTTCTAAACTTAAAATTAACCTATACAGCTAACAAACAATAACAACAAAATACAGACAAAACTGTTAGTACCCAAAGGCTATACTTAATTGAGATTGGGGAATAAGTCCACTGATGTTCTGCTTAGGTTGTATTGTGTGTTATTCATTGTCTGCAGCTATTATAGCCAACCCAGGTCCTTGACCGGAGTGTAGTTCTGGCCTGCTGGCACACTTGATGTAAGATTGTAAGATGTCGCTAGTCCTTTAAACTGAGACATGATCATCACAATTTCTGCTTAACTAGAAATTTGAAACCCAAGCTTACTTATTTTTAATTGTATGAAGAAAAAAATACTTGTTAAGAATATTTTTGCATTAGTAACATCAGTAAAATTATTAATTTTATTTGCAAAACATGCTAGGTTGTCAAGAGATGGCATTGAAAACATTACTTTCGGAAACATAATAATATATTTTATGTTGTATATTGCATTCTAGTTTGTACTAAACCTTAAATTGCAGACCATGTTTCTATATTAACAATATTTTCATCAGCTTTTATAGCGGCTTAGACATTAGCTGAATACATACTTAAGCACCATCTAGTTTTCAAGGGTGCACTTTATTGTACAAGACTGTCATTAATCTTGTGAAAATTTTCTTTGATTGAAACTGTTATAGTTTTGACAAATGTTGTTATTAGCCACTGACTTATATGATAATAGTCTTTATTTTACTGAACTATAGATAATGGATCTTTTGATAGTTGTTTAAGTTTCAAACAACAATTGATAGTCCAAATTAAATGTACTTAATACCTAGTATAGATAGTGATCTCGTCAAAATTGTCATTGATACTATCGGTAATATCAGTAACTCAGTACGGTAGTGACTATCAAAGTGCATTACTATTACAGCTGTTACAAGCCATCAATCATTTTAAGTACATTTTTGTACCATGTACTTGTTTTCTAGTGTATGGCAACCAGGCATTTGTTTGCCAACACTACAATAGTCACATTTGATCATCAACCCACACATTCAAATCTGAGATTTCACATTCAATTAAAACAAAACGTGGATTAGAAGTTTTAATTTTTTTTCTCAACATTATGTCCTCATTGACTTAACTCTAATTTAGCCTAAATATTACATTTCATGTATTACAGGTACTGCCACCCCCTGTAACTCAAGGATTCAAAGGAAATAACAACAACAACTATGACTCTGTAGATGAAGGCCACAGTTTGTCACGAGGACGTGGATTCCAGTCTTTTGAAACTGAGGGTATGTTTCTACCTTTTTAAGCATCTCTACATAGTATAAAATGAAATCGCTTTTGGCGTCTGTCTGTGTATTCGCTAACTCCTAAACCAAACAACGGATTTAGATAAAGTTTTCACCATGAGTTAGATAATTATTCATGGAAGGTTTATTTATTTAAAAAGGCAGTAACTTCACATTTTTCACTTTTTTTTTATCTTGGCTCCAGGTTCTCTGCTATAAAGACTACTTAATAATTAGCTTGATACAATTTTAATTAAAAGAATTATCTGCTACATCATGGTAAAAAATACAAAGTTAACGCGAAAAGACCGAGCGAGTCCCGTCACGACTCGTGCTCGCTTCTTCGTTTTGCCAGCAGGTACGTAGGATCTTGTAAGTAACAAAAGAAGGTAACGGCTAGAACAGGCGAACTGCAAGCAACGTGTGCCGGTCAGGCTAGTAAACACTACATATAGCCTAATCTGTTCTAAAAATTGTCTCCCTTTAAATTAAAGCATAACTCTTATTATCAGGGAAATCACTTAAATTACCTTGTATTGTAGATTTTAGTCATTGACTCGGGTGTTACATTGCAAAGTTAATTTTCAGATCTCTTTATTTTTGATCCGTTGTTTATATTGTACTAGATGCGATAAAGCAGCGGAAAGACACTACAGATTGGTTATTATAGACTCTGATCGTAGATTTTCTTGTCTGCTTAAGATGGTTAGTCAATAACTTTTGCTGATCTAGCCATTATTGACTGACCAAAAAGGTGAGGTTTTTTGGGTGTTTATGTACATTCCATGTTACCTGCCCCGGTGGCTCAGTTGGTAGTGAACCTACCTTCTGAGTTTGGGGGCGTGGGTTCGATTCCCATCTAGGACAAACATTTATGTGATGAATATTTGTGTTTGTTCTATGTCTGGGTGTTAATATCTATATAAGTATGTTTTTAAAAATATCTATGTACGTATATCAGTCTCTGGCAGCCATATTACGAGCTTTGCTTAGTTTGGGGTCAGATGACCGTGTGTGCAAAAATGTCCCAGATATTTATTTATTATTTATTATTACCTACTGCCTAATTAGCTTGATCGAATTTGGCTACAATTTGCAATCTGCTTTTTCGTTGTTCTTATTTTTCCATTCTGTTGAATTGTTGCTCATAATAAAATTAACAATATTCAGTATTTCAAGTGTACTCTCATAGAAACCATTCTTTGTATCTGAGATTGCCATGAGTCATTAGTACTTTAAGTGCACTTTTTTTGTCTTAGTTACAAAAAAGCTTCTCAATTCAGAACTGGTGTGTGACCCACTTCATTTTAGTTTTTATTATTCAAAACTTTATCTTACATCGCTCTAAGTGTTATGTTAAATGAATTTGTTTACGAAAGTTGTGCCAACTGGCAAACGCACAACATGCTCTTTATATGACAGGAATAAAGGTCATTATCCTTACTTCGACACCTTACTGTTGTTATCACCCTTTGACTTTTGGTACTATACTATAATCAAGAGGCACCCAAAGAACTTGTTTTGATTTTAAAATAATAGAAGCTTTGAGCAAAACAGCTTTGTTAATTTAGATTCATAAGCATATAATTATCATAATATTTCTACTTAGCAAGTTTAAGGCTTTCTCAAACCAACCGCATGGCGGCAGCAGCACAGCTCGAGTTACTTGTGGGCCTGCACTTTTTGGACAAGGAACTGTATGAACAACTAGCTGTTACCGGTGACTTCGTTCACTTGGACCTAAAAAAAAAACTAGGCTCTGTCCGTCTCCAACCCTTAAGCTTTAAAAAAATTCAGGTCGATCCGTTCAGACGATTACCCGTGAAAACGCGACAAACACCCACACAGACAGACAAGTTAGGCATTAATAATATTAATTAGGATTACAAATATGAGCGGAAGTGCCTGAGGTATGCGAAATGACTGAATACCGAAAGAAATCCTATACAAAAGGAGCATTTGTCATATTTCTCGCTAAGTAAAGCCACGAGTGGTTCTTACGGTTATAATTTGCTTCTATCAACAGGAAATCTTTAAATTCGTATGATATTTTCGTGCGAAATATCATATCATCAGTGCAAAGCGTCATTTAGTAGTAATGCCTGTTGGTTTTAGCGAATATTCTAATTAATTCAGGGTATAATCTGCACACCTAATTAAATTTCATCCAAATGATCTAGCCATTGAAAAGACAAGTGGAAACGAATACACACTTAAAAATCAATGGCATTTAGGACTGCGGCAGGTTTTATACCAGTATCAAAGTCAGATTCTGTATCTGCAAGAGAGGTGAGCAGCGCAGTTAGTGCATAACAGGCCTCATCTAATAGCTGGAATGTTTGCTGATTCTAGTTGCCCACCACTCTATACCCATTCTATAGTATAGTTACTAAGGAAGGCGGTAGACCTGTAAATAAGTAGGAAAAATATAATATAGAAGTTTTTTTTTTTCTTGGCATGAGCTCTTTTTGCGGTTTTGAAACGCAGTTTGATCTAAGTTTGGTAATATTTCAGATGTCTCTGAAAGAAGCAACGGGTTCAGTGAGAGGCGAGGACGCGGCGGGCGTGGAGGCCGTGGCGGGCGCGGAGGCCGAGGCGGCCGCGGGGGCTCTCGAGACTTCGACACCAACGGGGGCGGGGGCTACGGTGGTGGCGGCGGATATGGTGGTGAGTGCTTCACGAACAACAGTGGCACATCTTTTTATTATAATTATAAATTACAGCCAAAGATACAAATGTCCAAACCGAAGGTAGAATCAAACCACCATAACTATTTAGTTATGTATATGCTATGTATGTTTTGTACATAATATTAACTTCAGATGCCATGGGCTAAAATAGGCTATAAGTATTGAGTGGCTGCTGGCGAGCTAGGTTTACACCTGTATTTCGGCAGGCACCTTACTTCCCTGTGTAAGCTGCCTGCCGAAATACAGGTGTAAACCTAGCTCGGCAGCCGCCACTCAATAATCAACAATTAAATAAAGTAACAAAGTTACAGCCAAAGTAGTAGTAGTTTCATACAAAAGTTTTCCAAATTAATCAAGGGTTTTGAGCGAGTGCCTTTTATGTGGTGGAAATATGTTTTTACTTTGCTGGAATCAACACACAAAATCACTGCTTCTGCTAATCAGCCAAGAAGTCGCAACGTTAACGCTGCCTGCGGTTTTGGGGGTAGGCTGAATGTATGTGTGTGTCTTTTTATGTAACTTCTACTCACACTTATATTATAAATGCCAAAGTTTTTGTGTAAGTATGTAAGTGTGTTTGTTCCCGTTCATTTCTGTAATGGCTGAACGGATTCGGATGAAAATTGGTATGGATGTAGCTTATTCCCCCGAATAATACATTTAAGCTACTTTTTGTTCTGAAAAATGTAACCGTTCCTGTAGAATAGCGGGTGAAACCGCGGGGCGCAGCTAATAGCATATAAATGGCTTGACCAATTGAAAAATGCGAGGTGTTAGATTCGTATTTATATTCAGTGTCAGGCTACATTTTGTAATTACGTTGTTTGTTCTTTTAATCTTTTGTATTTAAACACACATATTGTTAAATCTTACTCTTCGAAATATGATCCTACCTGATTGATGATACTTATTTCACCAGGCTAAGCAGGTACACGGCATACCTCTTGTTTTTTGCATACTAAGGCTTAAGAAGCCACTTGAGTTGTGGGCCGACCCGTCACCATCGTAATTTAAAATAGGCTACGATTATGAAGCACTAGCTGTTTCCCACGACTTCGCAAGATTGGAAAAAAAAGACCATTTGTTTTCTTGCACTTGTTCTTCATCAGTCCTATTTTTTTTTTTTTTTGTTTTTTGTTTTTTATTTACTATGTAATAGTTAACATTTTTATTGGTGATTAACACCAAAAAACCTCGCAGAGGTTTGTCTTGGCGATCGTGGTGCCATTCCACAACAACCATATTATATTAGAAAAATGGAAGGAATTAACTACCAAGACACGGGTGAATCGTGAAAACGTGAATGTACCTTTCCTTGAATAAATTATTTTGTATTTGTACTCTACTTCCACCTCCTAGACAGCTGCCATCTCTCCTTCCACCCTGTTCATATTGCGGCCCCACCCTGCTTCCATTCCACTTTTATCCAAAAATCTGGATTGTTATGTCCCTAATTTTAAAAACACCGTACTTTCCAACACTATATTTGAACCCCATAATGTGAACTAAAGGTGCAACGTTTAGCGTTTTTTGTCATTTACAGATCAATTACTCACCCTGGGTTCATAAAAACTAATTTTGCGCCAATAGGTAGGTTGTATCAAGAAATTTCACCAACCAAAAAATCAAGGTGAAAGGTAGTATATGTAACACTTTCTACTAAACAAAACCAAGATGAAAATCAGCTTACTGACATTTGTAGCTAAACTAATGTTATCTAGGTGATCATTTTAGCCGTAATTTCTTGACGTTGTGTCAAGTTGTGTCTGTTGGCCCAATATTGGTTTCAAGAAATCCTCGATGAGTGAGCTGTAATTGACAAAAACTCGAGAAAATTTGAATTTGGCGCGCTGATTGAAGCTTAAGATCATCCATGCATCACGGCGGAATCATGAATAGATATTGTTTTGTTAAAAGGAGACGACGATGAGGAGCGCGGTGACAGAGATCGCGGCGAGCGGGGCCGCGGGCGCGGGCGCGGCGGCCGGGGCGGGGGCCGCGGCGGGGGCGGCGAGCGAGGGGACCGCGACCGCAGCGGCGGCGACGAAGGCGGCCAAGAACCGGAGCTGGACGAGAACGGCGAGCCAAAGAAGCCGCCCGTCACATACGTGCCTCCCGAGCCCAGCACTGACGAGACCGAAATATTCAGCAGTTCGATCAGTTCCGGCATTAACTTCGATAAGTTCGATCACATCGCCGTCAAAGTGAGTAATTTTGCTGTGCTAGTTTCGGTTTATGCTATATTAATTTTGAAGCCTTTTTATTCGTGGTATGTAGTTTTGGTTTTTGGTCAGGCACAATCAAATGGTTTTACAGATTTGACGAATTTATAAACAAGAAATTTAATATTTACATGTTTATTATTTGTTAAATAAACCTACGCTTTAAGTTGACATGTAAATAGTAATTACGTAATAAATGAATATAATAGACAATAGACAATGGTTTATTTGCCACAAAAACAAAACAAAATATAAACAAAACTTAAAAGATAAATAAAAATTACAATTAAAAAACAACAAACACCTATTTTGTTTTATTTTTGTCACAAACCGGCCCCACCTCAGCATGATGCCGGCTGTGAACAACCAGCGCTGGTCTTCCGTTGGAGCCGGCAGGTGACGTCACGCACGAGAGTATCAAGAGGCGTGAAAGAGAGCTTAACGAAAAAATTAAATAAAAAAACTACATATTATTCTAAACAACAGTTAAATTTGTAAAGTTGTAAAAATAGACAAAAACAAATAAACAACAACAGTGAGACAAAAACAGGAAGGTAGCTACGGCAAAGGGAAAAAGAAAAATATAAGAGGGTAATATATGTTTCCCATTCGCTTACGGCAGTTTGCGTCAACTAGTTGAACAGTAATTTGGACCTAACATGAATGAACCTAATATGAACATCATATGAGTCGTTGAGCAATAAAAGTCACTCAATAAGACCTGTAAGTGCGAACGAGATAGACAGATTGAATGATTTATGACCCGACACTCAGATAATAATGCGTTTACTATAGTGATTATATTTAAGTGTTCATCATCATCAAAGCTATGATAATGTTTCAGGTGAGCGGTGAGAACCCCCCGCGGCCCATAGACAGCTTTGAGTCGGCCAACCTCCGGAAGTATGTGTTGGATAACATCCTCAAGTCTGGTTATACGAAACCGACGCCCATACAGAAGCACGCCATCCCCATCATCATGGGCGGCCGAGACCTCATGGGCTGCGCGCAAACTGGCTCCGGGAAAACGGTCAGTAAGCTTTTCACTACACTGGCTACTGACTAAGAATAATGCTATTTTTGTTTTAATAAAACGGGAATACTCACGTTAAATTGAGTCGGTTATTCCGACTATAGTTTCGATCACATTCGGTGACCTTTACGAATTTCCCGTTTTATTAAAACAAAATGTATCAAAACCACGTCAGTTTTCATAGTAAAATAATGCTATTAGCAAATAATACGAGAAGAATGACCATCTCGTACATAAGTGTATTCGCGAAAAAACAGAATAAAACTAGATGGCGCTTACATATTTCGTTGTTCAAACCGCCATACAAGCCGATGAAAATATGGTTAATATAGAAACATATTATTAGTTTGCTTCAAATTAGATTGCAGCATACGACGTAAAAAATATGTTTCCAAAAATAATGTTTTCAACGCCATCTCTTGAGAACATAGCGAAGAGTGATTTTACCAAACAGTTTATAGTAGAAATTAAGGCAGGGTTGCGCCATTTAGGTTCATTTTAAACTACAGATGTAACTGCAGTTAAAACTCCTGCTTATTAAGTACAAAAATGTGTTGCACCATTTTAACTTATGTTCAAAATGACGGATAACAAACACATGCTGGCTAAACTTCATAGCTAAGGTTAAAGTTATAGTTAATTTAACTTAGAACCGTAACTTTAACAGGGATTATGGTGCAACCCAGTCAAAGTTGTCAAAGTATTTTTTTTTTTTATAGACGGTTTTATAAACCGGAGTTAATTAAAAAAATGAAATTCTTTACAGGCTGCTTTCCTCCTTCCCATAATCAATACACTCTTACAAGATCAGGCTGAAACGAAGACTAGCGGCTACTGTGCACAACCCCAGGTAAGTTCTGTTTTTGAAAAGGGCGTAAACAAAACACATTTTTATGGACTATCTAGCTACATACTAACCTACTTACAGCGCCCCGCGGTTTCACCCGCTATCCTAAAGGAACTTTTAAATTTACCGGGATAAAAATGGATATGTGTTAATCCAGTGTATAAGCAATCTCCGTACCAAATATAATTCTAATCCGTTCAGCCGTTACAGAGTTGAACGGGAACAAACACTTACAAACTTACCTACTTACAGCGCCCCGCAGTTTTCACCCACTATCCTAAAGGAACTTTTAAATTTACTGGGATAAAAATGGCTGTGTTAATCCAGGGTACAAGCAACCTCCATACCAAATTTCATTCAAATCCGTTCAGCCGTTACAGAGTTGAACGGGAACAAACACTTAATCCTCTCCATGCTAAGGTTGCCTGGAAGAGATCGCTTTAAGCGATAAGGCCGCCAATTGTTACACTAGTTTTAAGTAGATTTTTGTATTATGCATTTAATTTCTGGTGTGAACAATAAAGAGTTATCTATCTATCTATCTATCTACATACTTTCATCATCATCATCATCAGCAATAAGACGTCCACTGCTGAACATAGGCCTCCCCCATACTTTCGCATTGATAATATTAGTGTGAAGTATATCTCGCTTCTTTGTTGCATGTAGTCACACCTTTAATTGTGATGACGTTTAGTCTGTTGCTGTTTCTTCTCTCCTGTGTTTTTATTGACGTATATTATGTTGGTGTTTATTAAATAAATAAATAGATGCATTTTGTTTTAATAAAACGGGAATACTCACTCACGTTCAATTGAGTCGGTTATTCCGACTAGTATCGATCACATCCGGTGAAGGTCAAGGAATGCTTAGCGTGACATGCGCGCGACCTCGTTTTGCCTTGCCTTTTTTATTAAAACAAAATGTGTCAAAACCACGTTAGTATTCACAGTAAAATAAAAAGATGCATCTTTACGATTAGATACGGTCAGTGCTGAAAATCAGCGCTGCGGAGAAATCCGCAGCATTATCGCTGAGCACTGACCTTTTTTGTCACTACAGCAACAACTGAACATAATTATATATTATTCTTTCTCTTCATTATATTTAATTTATTTTGTGAAGTTGGTGTTGCAGTGTTTTGTGCGTAAAACAAATGTTTTTCTTTCTTTCTTACTGAGTTAATAATGTTCGTAAGGTGGTGATCGTGGCGCCAACTCGCGAGCTGACGCTGCAGATATTCAACGAGGCGCGAAAGTTCTCTTACGGCTCCGTATTGAAGATAGCCGTTGCGTACGGTGGCACCGCCGTACGACACCAGGGAGACAATATCTCTGTGAGTATCTCACATCACACACACGCACACACATACACACAGACACACAAACCTAATATTATACTTAAGTTGATATTGTAATACCCGCAGTCGCCTAATGCTCACCTTTCATTTTTTGAGCATAGGTGTACTCTGAAAATCAGCCCTGCGTGACCTTTCGGGAGCACGCAGCATAGCGCTGAGCATATTAGCAAGCTGAGCAATATATTGCCAATCTAGTTTTTGCTTATGCTGCCGTGTCAATTTTTATAATTTTTTTGTTTTTTCTTTTGCAATAAATATATTCTTATTCTTATTGTAGATCTCTAATTCTTACGGGGGGTGATAAGCTAGGGGTGTTTTGTGCATTTACCCCGCTGCCATCCTACCCAGCCCAGCTCCTAAAAGTAACGGAGCACGGCCTTGGGTCGCTGGCATAACTACTCCTTTTCGTCAGATGTTATGCTATTGGAGACTTGGTGTATTGTAGATCTCCATGTCTAAATGTTTTTATTACCATTTTTTTTTAATATCTTATTGCACTCCCCGCGACTCGCGCCGCGCCTCAAACTTTGGTGACTTTTTGTAGGAACAACGAATCTCGTAATGCGGTATCTGGTGTGATCTGTGGCTCTTAACTAGAGACTAGTATTTAGTTTGACTTGTATAATACTGGTTGTAATCTAGTGTTGTCTAAAACTAGTATAATTTGTAGCGTGGCTGCCACATCCTGGTGGCGACTCCGGGGCGGCTGCACGATTTCGTGGACCGGAAGCGCGTTTCGTTCGAGGAAATTCGCTTCATTGTGCTGGACGAGGCCGACCGCATGCTGGACATGGGTTTCATGCCTAGCGTCGAGAAGATGATGGAACACGAAACCATGGTTTCTACGGTGAGTTATCAGTTTTAATGTTACTTGTGTAGTATTTTTTTTCTCTGTATAATTGGACTCACGGGGACATCTTTAGTTTATATTTTAGGTAAAAATTCGAATGTTTGTTACGCGATTACTACGCCAATATTATGAATTGATTTTGATGATTATGTTTTTGTTTCGTAGTCCATACTTCTGAGGTGGTGGTCCTATATAAATTTTAACGAAATAGACTTGACGATTAAAAATAAAATAATTTTTTTTATGTATATTTCCCGATTACTCGAAGACGGTTGGCCTGATTTGGAAAATTCTTTTCTTTGTTTGAAACGGTATACTTACCAGGTGGTCTCATTGTGATCAGGGGGTGTAACTTTAGTGGCGATGGTCATCGCGTACCGTTCCACTCGCGCCAACTTACCCGCACCATGCGAGCGAGCGGGACAGCGAGGCCCCCCAGGTCAGGATCTGATGATGGGATCCTGGATCCTGGACAAGTATCCTATGTCTGTCTTCGAGATATACAGTAACTCCTTATCAAATTTTATCAAGATCCGTTTAGCCGCGTAGCCGTGATAAACATCCAGACAAAGAGACAAAGTTACTTCCTATAGTTTGCTAGATGGCGTTGATCCAGTTTCGTGCATTTTTGTATGGACTGACAGTTGTATTGTAATCGCGCAAGCTAAGTTTTTTCCTCGAGATTAACGTATTCATTTTTATACCTCGAAGCTTTATTGGTCCTGATACGACTGCGGCTATATTTCCTCTGAATTATAATATTAGTTAGGATGGTGAACTGATTATATGTTCTGTGAACCAACAGGACCGCCGTCAGACGCTCATGTTCTCCGCCACGTTCCCCGAAGACATCCAGCACTTGGCCGGCCGGTTCCTGAACAACTACATCTTCGTGGCGGTGGGCATCGTGGGCGGCGCCAGCGCCGACGTCGAACAGATCTTCCACGAGGTCACCAAGTACGAGAAACAGAACATGCTCAAGAAACTCATTGCCGATAATGGTGGGTGCTTGTGATATAGATAGGATAATTTCAAAGAAAAATACTGAAAGGTGCAACAATTATTGGACCAATTCAGAAATCGCAAAATATTTCAAGTGAAGTCAAATATTTCACAATTAATACAAGTCTCAGTCATAGTCTAAGTCAAGCAAAGTAAGTCACGGTTAAGTACAACAACGGCTTGTCTTTTTCCAGATCGGAAGCGCATTCTCGTGTTCGTGGAGACGAAGCGCAATGCAGACTTCATAGCGGCCATGCTCTCCGAGCAACAGCTGCTGACTTCGTCCATCCACGGGGACAGGATGCAGCGCGAGAGAGAGGAGGCCCTCGACAACTTCAAGAGAGGCCGCCATTTTATTCTTGTTGCTACGGCCGTCGCCGCGCGAGGGCTCGGTAAGCCTTTTTTACAACCTTTTATTTATTTTGCTGTGTAAGAAAGAAAGAAAGAAAAAAAATATTATACGCACAAAACACTACAACATCAACTTCACAAAATACAGTCAACATAATGAAGAGAAAGGATCATAATATATATAATTATGTTTACTTGTCACTGTAGTGTCCAGTGGGACAAAAAAGATCAGTGTTCAGCGTCAGTGTGTATGTATGTATGTTCAGGTCAAATCTTGCAACTGAATTTTAGACCAGTTCCCTTGTTCAATTGAGTTTGAATTTTGCATGCCTGTCAAGTTCCGATGACAATACAATATTAGATATACAATATAGCAACTAACAGTAGATTATTGGAGTTTCTACTCATTTTGATCAGTTTAAAGTACCAATAAAGGATTTTATAAAAGCTTGTCAGGATAAATATATTTTTCTACAAAAACTTATTTCATCTGAATATGCGAAACAAAAAGGAAGGTTATGATATTGACATCTATGTATGTTCAGTTCCCTTCTAAACTACTTATCATAATTTGACAAATGAGGCATCGTTAGAATTGTACGTAGTATTTATATTCTCTTTGAGAAGCGTCTTCATCGTCCGCTGGTTATAGGCTCTGAGGCATCGAATTAAACTGAATATGGCGCCCTCTAGAGGACATAAGTTATGAACTAAAAAAAAAAGTTTTAATGATGCCAAATGATGGGTATCAAATGAAAGGGCTTAATTAGCACATTTCAAATATAGTATAGTTCAGTATATATATATTGTTAGCTGTTGCTTGCGGATTTGCTTGCATGCAACTGATAAAACTCAAGCTAAAACAAATTAGGACATAGTCGGATTTTAGTTTTTCAACCTATATATTGTTTATTTTTTTATGATTCTGTTTCAAATTAAATAAAAAAATATTGGTGGACGTTTTTCACACACAGTGCCACTTAGCCCCAAACTGAGCAAGCTTATAGCTATGGAAACCAGATAACTGATAGAATACATTGTTTATTGTAAAAACAAACATAGAATATCTAAAAACAGCCAGACAAAGAACAAACGTCCATGTTCATGTCACTCAAATGTTTATCCTGGGAATGGAACCCACAACCTACAGCTTCGAAGGCGGAAATCCTCCCACTGACCCACAAGGCTAGACTTGGACCCATATTTGTTGGTTGCCATAATCCCCACGCTTGGTTTAGAGATCGCAAAATGTTCACCAATTACTAAGAGGACGCTGCTTTCCTTCCTCTGGTGGTTCTGGTCGCAGTTGTAGTACATCATCACGACGACGACGAAGACGTTCACCGCTGAACATAGGGAGGTAGCTAACAGCTCTAAGGGGGAGTCCCTTAGAGCGTCACACCGACCAAGTGCCACTTGCGTCCACCGACTTTCTCAATGTCGTCAGTCCACAAAGTGGGAGGCCTGCCTACGCTGCGTCTTCCGGTTCGTGCTCGCCACGCAAGAACTTTTCTTCCCCATCGGTTATCGGTTCCTCGAGTGATGTGGCCTGCCCATTGCCACTTCAGCTTGCAAACACTGTTATATACCTGTGTCAATATCTAAATCATTTAATAAGGCAAAACAAAATCTCTAATATTATAAATGCGAAAGTTTGCAAGTATGTAAGTGTGTTTGTTCCCGTTCAACTCTGTAACGGCTGAACGGATTTGAATGAAATTTGGTTTTGAGTTTGCTTACACCCTGGATTAACACATACGCTACTTTTTATGGCGGTAAAATATTCAGTTTTTGTAGAATAGCGGGTGAAACCACGAGGCGCAACTGGTAACTGATATTCCCATCATTTAGTAATGCAAACCGTCCTTTTTCAGATATTAAAAACGTAGACATCGTGGTGAACTACGATCTTCCAAAGAGCATTGACGAGTACGTGCATCGGATCGGCAGGACCGGCCGCGTCGGCAACAGGGGGAAGGCGGTTTCCTTCTTTGATGCTGATCAGGTATGTTAGACATAATGTTTCCTTCTTTGATGCTGATCAGGTATGTTAGACATAATGTTTCCTTCTTTGATACTGATCAGGTATGTTAGACATAATGTTTCCTTCTTTGATGCTGATCAGGTATGTTAGACATAATGTTTCCTTCTTTGATGCTGATCAGGTATGTTAGACATAATGTTTCCTTCTTTGATGCTGATCAGGTATGTTAGACATAATGTTTCCTTCTTTGATGCTGATCAGGTATGTTAGACATAATGTTTCCTTCTTTGATGCTGATCAGGTATGTTAGACATGATGTTTCCTTCTTTGATGCTGATCAGGTATGTTAGACATAATGTTTCCTTCTTTGATGCTGATCAGGTATGTTAGACATAATGTTTCCTTCTTTGATGCTGATCAGGTATGTTAGACATAATGTCTTTATGCAACTTTTTTTTAAACTATTGATTCAACAACGCTCCTAAAAGAACTTCAAAATGCAAAGCTCCCCCGCCCGGCCCGGCCCGGATAGGCTTCCCTGATCCTCGCTATCTTAATATAAAAAATACCGAGTAAAATTTTAATAAAATTGACCATTTAATATCTTTGGAATACAATGATTTATAGCAAACTACCTGCGCTATTCTACAGAAACCGAAAATAATTCCGGGATAAAAAGTAGCCTATGTGTTAATTCAGGGTGTAAGCTATCTCTACACCAAATTTTATTGAAATAGGTTCAGCCGTTAGAGTTGAACCGGAACAAACACATATATACTTACACACATAAAAACTTTCGCATTTATTATTTTATTGTGATCTCATGCAATGTTTGATTTTCGCGGAGGAGAAGGAAAAAAATAAACAATTTTTTCGAGTATTTTTTAATTTTTTCTCCTTTGCCAAATTAAAAATATTGCTATAAAACATGGGCTATTGTAAAGATATTGAATGAAAAAAAATACCACTGTAATTTTTATATTAAAAAAATGTTGAATAAGTGCGAGCGAGACAGCTGTATCAAAGGAGCCGGCTCTTGAGGCAGAAAGCACGTCTTCACTCTAAGGACGCGTATTTGAGAAATTACTGATGATGATGTTTTGGGAATAGTCTTTATTTGAAAATGTAGCAAATTTACTAACGGATTTATTGGTAACTAACGCACAGCGGTTTCACCCATTTGGATAATCCCAGGATCCCTACATTTATCAGAGATGAAATTGCAAAAAAACGCATCAGATCTGTTGCTGCGAGAAAGAGGCACAAACAAACCAACAAACACTATTGAATTTATAATATTAGTAGGAATGTTGAAATAAAGCAATATAAGTTTATCATCGTACTATGAATTCCTTGCAGTGTTTTCTTTCCCCGGTAGCTCAAGGTCATTGTTGGGAATTGAACCAACACCCTGTGGCGTGCGATCCGAACGCACTAACCACCGAACTATCATCGCTACAAAATTGCTGTGGCCAACAATGTCTTATTCGATCCAAGACAAATGTTGCAAAAAAAACCCTTTTTTTTTCATTTTTTAAAGTTTTAAAAAAAAAACCTTTCCTGCCCCTTATCATGGATGTTCCTGATCATGATAGTGATAGTGCGCGAGCGGGACCGCGCATAGTGCGAGTACGTTGGAATGAGCGGGAATGGCATGCTATCACAATCAGAATCCCGAACGTTCATAATAAAGGGTTAATTATTATATTGTTGTATTCGAGGTGTTAAAAATAAAAATTGAAAAAACATTATAATTAGAAAAAGAACATCTTTGCCAGGTTTATTTCTTTATTCCATTTTATAAAACTTTTCTAGGATGGCAACTTAACGGCCGATCTGGAGAAGATTCTCCGGCAAGCCGAGCAAACCGTGCCCGACTTCTTGAAAGGAGGCGGCACTGCCACCTACAAGGGCAACAAATACGGAGGCAGCGACGTCCGAGTGAGTACAATCGCTTCATTTCAATACTCGAGACGAGGATGGCAAATAATAGGCAAACAACTGACAATCAACAAACAAAAAAAACTAGACAGAGAACGCACTATATATTGAACCATGATGTCACTGTTCACGTGCGCCCTACAAATTCTATACTAACACTTTGCAGGAAAGAGAGCATCCCATCTCCAGCTCCACCAAAAACTTTAAACGCTATATCTCGGAATGTTACTATCAGATTTAAATTATTTTTTCAGTATACATAACATATTTAATTATTACTATTAGTGCTCACGGGATATTTACCACGGTTATTGGGTATATTGGGAACTCAACAAAAACAATAACCGTGGTAAATATCCCGTGAGCACTAATAGTAATGTTGTAAACAACCACGAAAGTCTAAAACAGTGTTTATATTTAATTATATTTTTTACTAAGCTTGTTATTTAAAAAAAAGTTACTTCTACCTTAGTTTAGGGCTGTCTTTACAAGTTTGACTTGATCAACTGTATTCAGCACGTAGTCCGAAGGCCCTTTGTGTCATTCGAATAATATATGAAATAGCAGCACTGCTTTCATGAAATGCCAAAAGGTATTTCGACTTTATTTCAGTGCTAGTGATCGTTTTAATGTTAAACTTGTAAGCGTAGATATAACAATAATATTAAAAAGATTGCGCATAACTAATATGTACTAGTAGTTCTGCGAACGGTAAACCTCGCGAGCACAAACTTTTTTAAATAACCTCAATTCTAGATCCAAGAGGTCGTGAGGTCTCAGTTAGGGACAACGATCTGAGAACTTACGACCTGTGGGCTTATCCCGTAACTCTGAAAGCAATAGCGAGAGTTGCGCGAGCGGGACCGCGCATAGTGCGACTAAGTTGGTACGAGCGAGGTGGCATGCTCTCGCAATCAGAATCACGAACGGTTCAAAGAGGATAAGCCCCCTGAATCGGAATGATTTTGAATTTCAATGAGATTTTGCTCATATTCAAAATTATTTTTTACAACTGAGTACCGAATGTTTATGCAAAATTTTATCAAAATCGGCGGGTATATGGCACCGCAGCAACCATCCCCTCTTTTTGGGAGAAATACCCCCACCAATCAAAAATCGTAGAAACTATACTAAGTTTCGTCAAGATTGGTCGAAAAATACGACCTGTACGCAAGTACCAACAAACGGACAGATGAAAGCAAATTTTGCCTGTTAAAACTGAGACCTTTCGTTCGCTTCGCTCAGTCGGTCAAATAATATAATATGTTGTTCGAGCAAAAGAAGCAAGGGATGAAATGCTCCGATTTCTGTGAGGAACGAAAACAGTATGCACGTCGTTTGTAAAGATCTGAAATTATAATTTTTATTCATGCTCTCTCAAGGGGGATGATCAGGTATCGATACAACTTTGACTAATAGTTGCTAAATCTTAATGTTAATTCAGATTCGTGTTAATTGAATATTTTATACAACTGAGCGATAAAACCAGCAAGTCGCGCACCTGATGGTAAGCACCAGGCTACTCTGAAAATTGAGTCTACACTACTTGTTTTGAAATCCTGCACGGCTGTGTGCTCGTCATCTCCCCTATTTAGCTTTTTTGCCTACTGCCTGTATGAAAATGAGTGTGTGTATGTATGTAAAAAAGAACTACGTCTATTTGTGTTTCTATATTACCTAACCTAAACGGCTTTAGAGATTTTGAAGTGCAACATTCGTATTCATCTCCGATCGTCATAGGTACAATTTGCGCTCGTCTCATTTTAATAATACACATTTTATGGTTATTATTTTGTTTTTCAGAGCTTCTCCAATAACAGTGCTCCGGCCGACCAGGGCGAAGACCCCAACGAGGAGTGGTAGGACTGTGAAAGACAATTTGAAACTACTAAGTATCCAAGTCACGAGAAGCGTTTGTTTTTCCTACGTGCAACAAGTGGTTTGTGTATTTGACGTCATTGGTGCTTATGCTGGGACTAAAGAGGCATCACGCACAAGAATTGGCGTGTTTCTAACACATCCAAAGGGCTTTGAAGATTTTGGCGTTTGGTTGTTTTACTGTCCACCATTCTGTTTTGTCTTTCAAATAGCGGTCATTCACAAAACCTATGTGAATCGATTATTCGTATTAGTATTAGTGTCAGCACTAATACGAACATGGTTTGTAAGTGATAGAAATATCCTTCAGCGTCACGTTTCCAAGATATTCGCTTTCAAAGTTACAGAATATTTCAAAGTAGAACAATATTTTAGAGCCAATTTATACCTTCTAAGTCAACTTAGCGGCGGCACCACCAGTGTAGCATTGAAAGCGTATATCTTGGAAAAGTGACGTTCATATAGGTTTATTGAGTGGAGTACTTTGAAGAAAAAAAAAACAAGATGATGGACATTAGGTATGCCAGGCTTGAAACTAAAATATTCAAGACCCTTTGACCAGTGGAACTTTAAACTTATAACCCAGTGGAGTTTAGATTTAACTTGTTATCATCTGCAAACAAAACGGCGCGTAATAAGCGCTTTTACTTTTAATATGTGAAATAAATGTGGATATTTGCATGTAATTGCATTTAGTAAGCAATAAATGATTTTTGTAGTCCATACAAGGTGGTACTAGAGCCTAACAAGACTCAAGAGTCTTCAAAGTACATCCAGTGAAGTGTTCTATATAATATGTATTGTTAATTTTCGCTAACACGATGGTAGAACCATCTAAAAGCAACTCGCGAGACTGTAGCTAGCTTTGACAAAGCATTTTAGAATAAGTTTTTATTGTTAAGGATTTCATAGCCTCGATTTTATCATTAGATCCTAACTGTAATGCATAAGTCCCATTGAATTGTACAGATACATTTATCATACTGTTGTACTTAAGTTTTTTCTTTATTATTTAGTAATTAAGTTTTTCCATAACTTGTTTTCATTATATTTAGTTTTTATTGAGAGTAAGTTTGTTTTTTTTTTGTGTCTGGTTCGTTTGAAAATTGTATTGAGTTGGGATATGATTGTAAACTGTGATCTAATTATTAAAGTTGCTCAGTTAACATTTAAAAATAGTTGGGTGTGCATAGATTTTAACGTGTAAATTCCCTCTCATCATTTCATCCCGGCATCACTTAGTAACGTGCTAAGACAAAGGAATTTCAAGTCTTGAAATCAGGTTTTAGAATCTCATTTCGTGTTATCTAGCGTCGAGTGAAAAGGGCTCGAACGCTGAGCTAGAAATAAACCCGTGCCTGTGTGAAGAAACATTTATTCTTGTACAAATACATACTAACAACTTAAGGCCGCGCTTCCGGTTAGTTATCTCTTTCACACATTTTCAACATTTAAAAAAATAAAATATCGTTGAATGGAAATTTAATAATCAGGCAGTTATGTTAAGGTGGGATGAGACTTCACTCGGGTGAATGCTCACTCGAATGCACGATGACACGGCACATAGTAAATGGGCGTTCATCCGCTCTTTCTTATTATGTCGTCAAACGAAGTTGTGCGAAGAACACGAGTGAATGTTCTCTCTGCATTCAGACGTTTCATTTTTCGTTCATTCGGAGAGCGAGTGAATGATGCCAATGAAGAAATCCAACATCGTTGGATTCTATTCACAAATTAATGCACTCTTCATTCCAGTGAAATAAATGAACAAAAAATTAACTGTCTGATACCACCTTTAAGGATAACATTACCAATGTTTTTAGAGCAATTTTATATTTTGGCTTGTCGAAGGAGAAAAACAAAATAATTTTAAAATATATATTTTTGTCAAATAAGAATTATCAACATAAAAATTGCTTTAAAACTTTGGCAATGTTATGATTTGAGGTAAACTGGTTATTTTTTTTAAATACGTAGCCTTTGTGATTTGTTTTTATCTTTAAGTGTTGCAAATACGCGAGCGAGAGATAAGCGCCTATAAGGGGAGCGGGCTACTAATTCTAGATTGATAAAGTTGTAATCTGTGATGATTATTATAATAAGTAGAAATAGTCTTTGCATTGTTTATAACATTACGCCATAGATAAGTTCAAACACATAGTATGTAATTGACCATTAAAAAAAACTTTTAAAATTGTTTTTTGTTAAAAAGCGGGGACGGCATCACTTACGCATTTTGTTATATAATTTTCGAAAAGCTTTAAAAAATCTATTTTGTAGCGAATAACTTGTAAAATGGCTCATTTTATTAATTCTGTGTTTACGAATTTACTTACCGTACAAACTGCCCTGCATAATACATATAAGAAGGTTATATATACTCAGTTACTTGATTAAAATGATTATTTCATGAGATATGCTATGTTTTATTTTAAAACCTTATCTAATGTATATTATAAGCTATAGGCTTGTGCTTAGATACTATTACTAATTCGTTACCAGACTTATTTTTTGAGGGCTTTAGTTGACAGAATCAGATATTAAAGTTATTAAAATGTCGCTTTCCCTTGTGTTTCAGGCGAGTTAGATAGAGTCAGCAATACTTTGATTTAGTTCTGTCAACTTAAACCTCTAAGGGTCCGGTACCCACTGATCGAAGCGAATGCGCGAGTATTTGGTGTTGCGGATGAGACGAGACACCTCCTGTGTCGTCCTGACGCCGCTCGCGTCGGGTCAGGACCTGTCTGAACGCGCCTTGAGCTCGTGAATACACGTTTGTATCTCGGTAGAAACTTGTGCAAGGTTATGGAAATGATCAACATGCCATACATTTTGTACTGTCGATGCGCTTCTTTTCGTCTATGCGTTAGTGAGGGCCGACTCTAAAATTGACAATAATTTACTTATTAAAATCTAAAAAAACAACACCGACATTCACGCACTTGAACGTCACATCGTCACCATATCACAATAAAAATAAAGACAAGTCTTATTTTCTTAAAATAGCACCAAAAGACTAGTGATTTGATTACTTCTTCTAAGCTGAAAAGACCTAATGAATTGCATAATAATATAATATGTCAATATGGCCCAAAGGGCCCAAATGTATGTAAAATAATATCTAATGAGTACTAACAATATCTACGTAGGTATAAAAAAAATATAAATGTAGGTACAAATCTTAGAAGTTGAGCAATCAAGTTGAACAGTGGGTATTACTTACTGCTCAACTATGAATAGTCATAGTTGAGCAGTAAGTAAATAGACTATGAATAGTTGAGCAGTTACCAGTTGAGCCGTTGGTATTTCCCACTGCTCAACTTGGTGCAGTTGAGCAATGAGGAAGAAGCGACTATTTTATGGCCAATCAATAAAAACTTCAGAAGGCGCGTCGTGAGGTAGTTACCCCTTTATGTCAGAAGTACCATGTTCAAAAAGTTCTAATACGAGATTATACTCGCTGCTTTACGTTTGTACCCGGAGCCGAAATTGGAGTGTATTGGAAATTAAACTAGTACTTTACGAGAACATAAATACAAGTCTCAATACCTAATACAGCCTGTTCAACATGGTATACTTAGTAATACTGAAACAATCACACTGCATCAAAGAAATAAAAGTTGAGGTTTGAGAGCGGACTCAGCTGCCAAAATATAACTAAATTATGGCAGGTGATTTCGCTCCAGAGCAAACAATACGGAACATTGTCTGAAAATATAGATGCAATATGAGTACCAAAATGATTTATCTTATCAAAACCTTTAATTGAATGGTAAAATATTAAAAAAAACACGTAAAAAATACACGTGTTTTCGGCTCGGACACCGATGTAGTATTTATATTCTCTTTGGTCCGACCCACAGATGAATGGTCCGACCAGACACAGAATATCTTTTTTTAAGGCTCATACTATACAGACTAGCTGTCATTAAGGCGTTCATAAGACGACGTCACGTTCCACCTGAAGTACTGGACGAATCTGCAATTAACAGTAAGAAACATCGGTTAGTTCCTCGATCGCCTGCTCAGCATTTTCGCCTATAGACACGTTGCATGAAAAACCGGCTTTCAGTTTCCGTCAAAACCAAAAACGAATAACCAAAACAAAACCCCCCTTTTCTTCCGACATACGCGAAATATTTAAAATTTGATTTCAATTTGTGTATTATCTATTCTGTGTTTGTGTTTATGAATATAATTCTACAAACGGTAAATATAATTAGACAAAATTTTAACAGATGGCCAAAGGTCACGCGATGATATGAAATTGTGGTATTTATAAAAGTAAACTTCAAACAACGGCCTCGTATCTTTATAAATAAGATTCTCTTCGGCGTTGTCTTTTTTAGGGCACATGCGAAGGTTAAAATCGTAAATACAAGCAGTCCAAAATAAAATAAGAAATATTTTATCATTGGTCGTTTTGTAATTTAGGACGAACGAAAGATAAGTCTATAAACCCTCACAAATCCTTACAACTTATAATTGTCTTTCATCATCATCATCAACAGCCTGAAGACTGAACAAAGGCCAATAGAGCGCCAGACTGAATGACAATTTGCAATCATTACACCGGTTGCCGCGATTTTCACAATGTGACAGTCCACACCAAGTGACACATTTTTTTTTTTTGCGTTTGGGTATCTTCTCAAGATACCCAACTGATTTGGGGTGCAGCCGGGTTATGTGGGATTGTACCCACTAAAACCCCCCCGGTGGCCTGCCTTGGTGCTTGACCGAGGGCTCCGGGATCTCCAACGGAACGCACCGGAGCACCAAGTGACCCCTAGTGCAAGTGAAAGCAAGTGGCGCGTTGTCCGTCGGTGTAGCGCTCTAAGGGGGAGGCCTATGTTCAGCAGTGGACGTCTTCTGGCTGATGATGATGATAGTACTCAAAAACTTACCCTGTGAATAATACACAAATGACCGTGACAGCGATGCTCAGCACATAGATCGCCGCGGGGAAGGTAGATATCGTAACTTCGTACAGAGAGTTGTACATAACTGGCGAGAAGAGCGGACAGATCCCTTCTATCGCGGACATTAAAGCAAACACTTTCGCGATGTCCGTCAGAGGCAAGATCTTCGTGAGCAGAGACCGGATTAGAGGAGACGACAGCCCGCGGAACATCGACAATCCCGACCCTGAAATTATAAATCAACAAGTATAATTAATAACTACAAACCGTTTAAAATAGTAGAGATATCTGAATCGCTTAGTTGTGTACACTCACAGATCACACTGCATTCAGGACGCTCGAAGCGCACCAGGCATCAGTCTAAATTCAGTTATACGAAATTAGTCCTTTTGGTAGATTGTTAGGTGCGAGTAGGCGTAACCTTGAGATGGCCAATGAGAACGCTTGGTCGCACTCCCCGCGACCCGCGCCGCGCCTCAAACTTTGGTGACTTTTTGTACGAACAACGAATCACGTAATGCGTTATCTAGTGAGATCTGTGTGTACACTGCAATATTATAGTTGAAGATGTTCAGCATGTTTTGACCGAATGTGATACACACAGCACACTCAGTTACATTACCCCCACACGAAATTGCGATTTCCTTAGTCTTTCAGTCGTGGCTTATTGCAAAACAGGTCATCTAAATATTGAGATTAGAAAACGCCTTTCATAGGTCATTATATTTATCTATTGTTAAATATTGGCTCATTAGGTGCATATCGTTTGTAAGAATATATATCCTTTTCCTACTGCGATAATTCATAATGTTAAACCAGAAATAGAATAATATTTTTCGGGTGTACGTCATAATGTATGTTTCTGTGTTCTTATATTACCTCCTGTAGCCTAAACGGCTTGACCTATTTTGACGAGTGATGTGTCGATGGATTCCTCGATACGTCCGGAGTGACATAGGGTATATTTTGCAGTCGGATATTTTGTTTCTCTTTTAATGATATCATTTGATCATAGATAGATACATAACTCTTTATTGTTCTCAGCAGAAATTACATACAAAATACAAAAATCTACTTAAAACTGGTGTAACAATCGGCCCTATCGCTTAAAGCGATCTCTTCCAGGCAACCATAGTAAGGAGAGTATTTATTAGGATCATAATTATTAGGATCATAATACTTGGCTAAATCTTTGTCTCTGCCTCTGAAGATTCGAATATCTATTTTATTTTCCTCAATACTTACTTTTATCATCATTTAAACAAAGTCTGATCAACAAGAAATGATCAACAAATCTGAGGCATCTTTTAGTTTTTTTTTTCAAGGAACCTTTCAAAAATAATATCCCAAAAGCAAAAACTAGTTATGACATTTGGTGAGTCATGGTGTTTTGATACTTTGTATTACACATACCTAATATTAGGTAGGTACCTATAGTAATTAGGTAGGTACTTATTTGACGGTGACGATATTGACTCATCCGATAGATACCTTTAGATTTAATTTGACATTGTAATTAATTGTGTTTATTACTTTAGTTTTTACATTTTTATTCCTATTTGTATTAGGAAATTAGTTTAATATTTAAATTGTGTGAGATTAATGTTAGTGAATCCGTGTGTATCACAATAAATAGTTTGTATTTGAATAACTGCAGTCTTTTTTATGTTGCTGTGACAGGCGAGACTCGCACCCCCTCGCTATTAAACGTGGAGTGCCCTTGGATTACGTACCACGTGTTTAGTCTCTTTCGCTCTTTCGAAATTAGAACTCGATTGAAAAAGACAGAAGACTGAGCAACTGCTCCAAGATTTCTCCGCGTTTGTTAATAAGATAAGGTAATTATAATTCGAAGGAATTAGTATCAATTTATCATTTTCATTACTTACCTAAGTACATGTGCCAGGTTTGAGTAGCCATAGCTTTAGCCGAGTACTCTATAGCAGACGATATAAAGGCTATATTAGCGAATGCCAAGTCGCTTATCCTGAATAGCCTTTGGACCACAATCACTCCGAAGAACCCTCCGAGGAAAGACACAGTCGTGTGCGTTGCAGAAAACCGTGTGTAGTCCTTGAAACAAAAAATATTTCATTCTTGGTTGTAATTCAAGGCTATGCACAATGAAAAATCTTAATTAATTTAGTACCTAGTTCTACGAACAGAGACCTCGCCAGCACAAACTTTTTTGCATAACCTATTTTACAATGATTATTTCATAGTTTTTTTAGATTCTTGATTGTTTTTTTTTTTTTGGGTTACTGCGTTGTTGGCCTCTACAAAACTATCGGACTTTAGTTTTGATTGGTTGCTGCGGCGTTCGATGTCCCGAACTGAGAACTCTTGACCGATTTTGCTCATATACGAAGTCCTTGTTTAGAATTAAGTACCGAATATGTATGCCAAATATTATCAAAATGGGCCGGTATGGCTTTTTGGGGGAAATACCCCTCCAATTAATAATCGCCGACGACAAAGAAAATACTATGAAATTATAGAACGTATACCAATTTTCATCAAGATTAGTAGAAACCTACGACCTGTAATTACGCGAGTACCTACACTGACAGGTTAAAGCAAAATTTTCCAGTTGAAGTAGAGACTTCGTTAGCTTCGCTCACTCGATCAATAAATAAATTAAATAGAAAAAATATTGACTAACTAAAGAGAACAAGGGTTGAAACTCCCTCTCAGAATCTGTTTCTTGATTCGTGAGTAGTTACAGGTCGCGTCACATAAAAAGACACGCTTGTGTATCGAATTGTACCTAGTCCAGTCCAGTGTCGACCAGACTCTTTTTAGTAGTATACTAGTATACGTAACGTTAGAAGGAAACCATACCGTTAAAGTCCAATGCAGCTTCTCCCTCGAATACAAATACTCCAGGCTAATGATTCCGTACATAATGAAGATGGTCAAGCTGTTGGCCACGGTTAGCAGAAGGATCTGCGCTCGTCCTTTATTAGGGCGCCGCTTGAAGCACTCGCGGACCATCTCCTTTACGAGCAGAATATCGAGCACTGAAGATAGTGAACCCTGGAACAATAAACATTTTATAGCAATTATACTAGTAGATATATAATCCTAACTAATATTATAAATTCGAATAAATAATAATAATAATAATAAATATTGATGGACGTTTTTCACACACAGCGCCATCTAGCCCCAAACTAAACAAGCTTGTACTATGGGACCCAGATAACTGATAGAATACATAAATACTTGTTTTTTTTTGTAAATACATACATAGAATACATAGAAACACCCAGACAAAGAACAAACATCCATGTTCATCACACATATGTTTGTCCTAGATGGGAATCAAACGCACAACCTACAGCTCAGAAGGTGGGAATCCTCCCACTGAGCCACAAGGCTAGTCAATGTAATGTAACTGTGTCTCTCTGTATGGGTGTTTGTCGCGTTATCGCTGCTGAACGGATGAACGGATCAAGCCGAATTTTTGCATAGATGATAGATAAATCTTTATTGTTCACACCAGAAATTACATACATAATACAAAAAATGATATATATATAATAGAGGTAACCTATCATCGCAAGAATCCATTATTATTTCAGTCTTTCTTGTTTTAGTTGAGGAATAATTCCTATCTGGATTACTTACCTATGCCTGAACAGAATAACAAGTTATATGATTAAAAGAAAAATAAAATAACCGACTACAAATTGTAGCCTATGTCACTCCGGATGTAAAGAGCAACGAAACCTTACTCTTCAAAATCGGTCAATCCGATTAGGCTACAGGAGGTACCTACTACAGGAACACACTAAGAATCTTACATAGGTACTTATAAACAACACAAAAACCTTCATTGGGAAGTCGGGTAAAAACTGTTATATAAGCTACATACTGCTGCAGTGTGCAATCACTATGCACACGAAAAACAAAATCACAGCCTATGTATTTTTATTTCTTTTTTACATGAAAAAATCAAATGCCAAAACATAATGTCCGGACAAGGGCACAGAGTTAATTAGGTGAGTAGGTATGCAAATGAATTCTGTGATCAATTAGAAATGGCACAAAGCTTGGTATCTATACCTACAGAAATTGTATTGTGTTAATTTCTGTAATTGTGTTAATTTCTGTTTCACCAAACACAGAAATGACAAAATGTAGTGTTTGAAAGTGATCTGCAGATTATTTATGTTTATCTCTTGAAATAAATAACATAACACGATCAATGGCATGGACGCTTTGTCTATGATATAAATATTTCAAAAAAAAAGGCGGATGACTTAGAATATTCCAAAGGCGTGTGACAAATTTTCGCAAAGAAACTGAGCTTAGTAAATGATCGTATAATGCCGCTTTCAGACATAACCACGAACTGCTTCGAATAATTAGATTACTTGGTGCGTCATCTACTGACTGTTTTGCTATAGTTATGAGCAATTTTAGCAGTCAAAGTTCAGTTTAGCATATACTTTGGAGTTTAGTGAATAACGAAACATAACAAAAGAAATAGGTACATAACGACAGGATATTATAAATGCGGTTAGACGTCGAATAAAAATGTAAATAACATTTAGCTGTTTTATTTTTTTATCATGGTGATTCATTCAATTTTTACGTAGCTTTGGAACTCGGCCGGCGAAACGCTAAAAAGATACTGTATCATAATATAGTAGTTAGGTTAGGTTATATTTAAACTGAGACAAACAACGCGAAAGCCAAGCGAGCGAAGCGAGCGTGCCGCGGCAGCGACCAGCGAAGCGCTAAAAGCAACTTTAACATACTAAAGTAGTAATAATAGGTTAGGTTATGTTTAAACAGAGACAAACTACGCGCTAGCCGAGCAAGCGAAGCGAGCGTGTCACGACAGTGGCCGGCGAAGTGTTAAAAGCAATTGATGTATTATTATTTCGGAAATGTAGAAGCCGTGGTAGTTCAGTGGGAGCACGCTCGCCTCACATTCGTGGTGTCGTGGGTGCAAGCCCGGGCGGGCGAACCAATGAGTTCTTTAGAACTTACTTACGGATATACCACTGGCTTTTCGGTGAACGAAAAACATCGTGATGAAACCTGCATACTTCCGGAAAAGGAATTCGGTGCCGTATGTGAATCCGTCAACCCGCACTAGGCCAGAGCGTGGTGGATATGGCCTTCTCCCTAATCACCCTTCGAGGATATCACAGCGGTGGGATGCAGAGAAATCGACTATAATATTTTATTGAATAAGCTCGTATTTTATTTATTTTCGGAGTTTTTATTACTATCTAAAAGTTTTTATCGAAAATGCACCAACATAACATTTAGCTGTTATCAAGAGCATTGTGAATCATTCATTTTTTTTAAATTGTTATTCGCGTAGCTATAATTGAACTCATCATAATATTATTAAAAATGTTTAATCGCCCGGCTCAGCATTGACTGATAGCTAACTGATAACGACATAATATGGCTTATCTTTGTTATCATCCGCATGAAACCTGTACGCTGTTATTGTAGATAGCAAATTATAACATCTTAATGATATTGATATTATAAAACTATACTATATAGGAAGTCGATTTGACGACGGACATATTTTAGGATAATTATCATTCAGCTTATTATTATGACAAATCATAACATCATTTTGAATCAACAGTTCCATACTCTACATTTCGTCAAGGGTAAATACCATTTTTTTATGGGACAGCTTTTTTCCCCCGGGATTTCAAGTTTGGTCCACCTGTGTCGATCACGACTCCACGACCGACCGGCTCGCGACCGGCGCGAATTGTTAACGAAAAAACGCAAACAGCGTTTTTCGTTAACTATTCGTGTTCGTTGTCGAATTTTTGCGTCATAGCGACAATTCGGTCGCAAAGTGCTGTAGCGAAAAGTCTAGACTAGCGCCCCAGGCATAAAGAGGACTCCAACGACAACTCACTCTTCAAAATCGTTCAAGCCATTTAGGCTATAAAATGTAATATATAGGAACACACAAACATACAAAGAACCGCAAGAACATTACCCTCAATCTTGGGCAGTCGGGTAAAAAGTAAAAATTTGAATTCTTACCGGTATTGCGCCTCGCAAAGACTCCTGTATCCAGACATTCGTGTAGACATACGCGGCTACGTTCAGAGTGGCAGTGATAAGGAGAAGGTACACGTTCCCGACAGCCCGTATCACGTACGAGCTCGCAAGTGCGCCTAAAACGCTGCCAAGAGACACTGAAGCCTCCATGATTGTCATTCTGTAAGAGAACTTAATGTTAGAAATATCATAGATAAATAATGTAAATGTTCTTTGGAAATATTATTTTAGTGTTGGCGTGTTAACAATTAAAACAAGTCTCGGTCATTAGTCAAGCAAAGGAAGTCACGTTCAAGTCCAAGTCATGCCCCAGTAAAGTGGTGGAGACTTTACTAGAGATTTTTGTAGAAGCTTATAAACTTTCGGAAACAACATGAAAAGTCACGTTTCACAACAAAGTTTTTGTAGTTGTAGTCGCCCTTGAGTAGTTATTTTTATTCTGTATCTAAACATTTTCGAGGGCCGTAGGAGAGGTGCAGAGTTTTGGCGGTAACGTGAAGAAGTCATGTCGCGTCATTCTATTTTTTTACCAAAACTTGTGGTATTTCATGGAGGACTTTTATTCATTAAGTGTTCGTGAATGTGCACGAGTGTTAGTGATTAGTACATAATAGTGAAAAGTTACTCTTCGTGTTGTTTCCAAAACTCCTAAGAAACCTCTAGTAAAGTCTCCACCACTTTAGTGGGGCATGACATGGACTTGACCGTGGCTTACTTTGCTTGACTTAGTCTATGACTGAGTAATTGACTCCACTTGAAATATTACAATACTTGACACTGGCCAAATCTAAATACAAAACGTGTGGAGCTAAAATTTAAGAGAAAAAATGGGAGGGGTGCAGTATACTCAGCAGTAGGTTAAAAGGAACATAATAAAAAAAAATAAGAGCAAAAAGAGAGGGTAAAACCCGAATACTGAAACATTTGTTAACTTTGACAACAGATTAATTCTAATACTGCCTTTGTCTGGCACTAAGCAAATGACAAAGACAGCAATAGACTTGTTAGCAATCTGTCGTCAAAATTAACAAACGTTTCAGTATTCGGGAGTAAGTGTGTGGACCAAACTCAAATATCTGTATAACTATTAAAATTATGGTATGAACTATATTAATATACTGTTGCGACAATTTATTTCATATACGCGCGACTGTGAGCCATAGCGTGCTTTTCGTTTAAGTAAGCACGGGATTTTGTTGAAGTTTTTGGGGCGATCTATAATTTTTAAGATCGACCCAAGCCGTATAAATTCTATACCCTATACCCAAAAGCTCACAATGGTGGTTTACCTAATCGATCTCTTTTCTGTAGAAGATATATCGCTGATATAGCAGAACGCTCCCGTGAATAGAACTGTGAATCCTCCTGACAGTGAGTAAGGTATAGCTGTGACAATGAACCACCAAGGGCCTAGGTCGTCTATCATGCCATACACGACTTGCAGCATGGCAGACAAGGCTAGACCTGGAACAAAAAACTTGTTTAGCAAAGCAAAGAACGTCATTTGCCATCTCTATCTATTTATTTAGAGCAGACTATACTGAACGCCAATTCGAGAAGGTCGCGTCATTCTTTGTAGAGCACCACTAGATCACGTAGCGCGAGTTGTTCATAGTTGGTATAAGGATATAGTTGTTTTTATTTGATTTCAAAAATAAAATAAGTTTTGATTTCTGGACTTTTGTCCAATAATCCCCTTCCGCCAAAATAAAATCAATGGCTAAGAAGATTTCTAAATTTTCCCTCTAATAATCTTCAGCCTCACACTTAATGGGTATTGTTACTCTGTCTCCATCTTATTATGACCGAAACTGGCGTTTATTCATTGTGGTAATGCTGCCAGCATGCTGGGTATACTACTAGGCAAACAGGTAGTGGGCTTCAGCATTTGAATTATCTTTTAACCTTCGGCGGTGTCTGGGAAATCCAAAGATTCGTTTTTTGAGTATGCTGTCGTTTAGGTATTTTGTATGTATTTTGTTTAGTTTATCATAAAGACACTTGCCCGAACAAATCAATATAAAAAATCTTATCATTGTTTAAAATATTGGCATCATTTACGTTCTTCTTTGTCTCCCTGCGGTAAGTTTTTATAATGTCATTTATTTGTCTTGGCACTGTGCCATTATGTATACTTTTGTACTTGCTTCACACCACAGCTCTTCCCGAATTCTAGTTTTTCAACATTATACTGGGTTAAAAATATCCTCATAGTACAAGCTACTTATTAGCTGAATCACATCAAGATCGGATGAGCCGTTTAGTCGTGAAAAGATGACAAGAAAACAGATACGACCCTTCTAATATTTTAATGCATTTGAAACAGATTTTGGCAGATTACTGGTTTCTTTATTCCTCGCAGAAAAGAATATCTACAGGAGTTACTCTATCAGAATATCTACAGAAGGTACTATGCTCGCAGTAACGTAGAATATGGTATCGACGTGATTTTTTGCATGGATACAGTTTAAAGGCTGGAGATTGACATAGGTACATTTAAGTCGGGAAAAACTACTGTTCCAGTAAGATTGTCCGACTGTCCGTGCTGGTGAAACCACGAGGTGTAGCTAGTAGTGGATAACTTTCACAATGTGACAGTTTATAATATGTTTGAACATATTCATCTCGCGGATATGCGATAGCATTATCTGTAAGCTGTTGATAACTAATTTCAATTAAATGACGTAATATCACAACCTACACAATAGCTCTTTTCATACACAGCTCAAACCTTTTTTACCCAAACTGCCCAAGAGGGTAGGGGGGGGGAGTATTTTTTTGGAGTGTATATAAGTTTATAAAGAATGTTTGTTTGTGTATAGTACCTCCTGTAGCCTAAACGGCTTGACCGATTTTGAATTGACTTGTTTCGTGAATGCACCCTTCTTAGTTTTTTGAAGTCATGGAAGAAAGATTGTTATTTATGCACTAAGCAGCTGTCTGCGAGAGATTATTGGTATATTCAACAAAGTACTGCATACTTAGGAGTCTGGTAGGAGCAATCCGCAAGAAAACATTTAAAACCTTTATTTTAATACATTATACATAATTCTATACATTATATAAAATTATAATACACAAGTACAAACAAAGGACAAGATGTGGAGTTGCGGAAGTATGGCACGAACTGGTTGGCCTCAGGTACAGTTTTACAGACATTTCAAGTATCCCCAATTATTTAATGCAGTAAAAATGGGAATAATTTTTTTGTCATTATAGTTTTAAAAAGATTTTTGCCTGGCAAGCGATTTATTAGTCTCATTATTCACTTATGAAAAAAAAACAGATTAAACTCAGTACTAGCCGCGGTTAGCTCATTCGGATCACAATTCGCAGTACATGGGTTCAAACCCAAACAATGTAGCTTGAGCTTGAACTACCTGTGAAGGAAAACGTCACAAGGAAACCATAACATTGGTGGGGTACTTTCTGGTACTCGGCTGGCTACCTAACACCCTCAAGTTAAAAATCTGGTGCGAAGCATGTTACGGTTTGTCCCGGCAGACTTATTTAGGAGTCTGTTCCCATTCCATTCCATTCCAGGCTTCCGGCTAGGAAGCCGGAAGCAACGAACCGTCAATTGACTAGCTTTGTTGCTCAGTGGGTGGGTTTCCACCTTCTGAGCTGTGGGTTCGATTCCCACCCAGGACGAACATTTGTGTGATGAACATGGATGTTTGTTCTTCGTCTGGGTGTTTCTATGTATGCTATGTATGTATTTACAAATATATATCTATAATTATGTATTCTATCACTTATCTGGTTCCCGTAGTACAAACTTGCTTAGTTTGGGGCTAGATGACGCTGTGTGAAAAACGTCGTGCAAAAAAAAAAATATGACAAAATTAGTTTGTGGTCAAAAGCGTAGATTTAAAGAAAATTCAAAAAAAGATAGAGCTATTCAATACCATAAATAAGAATAGGAGGCAGGAATGCATAATTATAATAGACCGCTTATTACCAGAACAACAGGTCAGCCGACAGGCGATATAGATCACAACCAGATTACTAAAATATAAATGCATGACTAATCTATGAATTTTAGGTACCTATGCAAATGTAAATTATATTTTATTTTATCTATCATCTTCTGTGATGGTAAATGATATATTCTCCTAGTACCGGTGATACGTCGATAACTACCTGGCGGCAGGGCATTTTTTTATGTTACTTGGTGACGAGACGAGCAAGTCGCTCACCTGATGTTAAGCGTCACGCTTGCCCATAACAGTTCAGTGCCACCCAGAATTTTGAACTTCAACAGTTCATAACTATGCGCGGCAATGCACTGCGCTCGTCACCCTGAGATGTCAAATCTCTGTATGCCCAGTAATTACACTGGAAACATTGCCCTTCAATCCGAAACACAGTAATGCTTGCACACTACTGCTTCGCGGTTAAATAACTGGCAAAGGTGTGGTACTTCCCCAGGTGGACACTGCAAGAGAGCCCTACCACTACAATTTTACGATTTAAATCTGATAGCCGTACCACTACAAAAACACACCTACCTGGAACCCTTTTCTAAAGTGGTCTTCTATTTAAAGCTAAATGTAAGCATAATATATAGATTGCGTATAATATGTTTAAAGACAGTATATATATAAAAGGCGATATGTGTATGTACGTTGCCTAAGGACTCCAAAACGACTAGACAATTTTATTTCAACGATTTTGATGAAATTTTCTGGCAATCTCTAAATTAGCCCAGCGGATGATCCTGTGAAGTTTGGTCGTGCGAAGCCGGGGCGGGTCACTATTTTATTATAATTTACAAAAATGACGGTTGTTTGGTTCAATAGTAGAACATCTGCCTTAGGAGCAAGAGGTCCCAGATTCGATTCCCGGCCGGGCAGTTTGAATGATGAATATAAATATCTGCTCTGAGTCTGGTTGTCCATGTCTTTGTTTGTGTTCCACGGCATCCCCGACACAATCCTAGCTGTACCCTTTCCTTATAACCCTTATAAGGAAAGGGTATGCTAAGCCGAAAAGGGCTCATAGTACTAATGATGGTGAACAACTTTTACTATGGGACCAACACTGAAATCGAGAAAAAAAAATTTGCTTTTCCATACATTTTGTCGAGTGCCGTTGTCATTTTTCTTTGGAACAGCTGTTTTTTTCTCGATTCCAGAGTTGGTCCTATAGAAAAAGTTGTTCATAATGATGAGTACTATGAGCCCTTTTCTTATAACTCTGTATATATATATAACACCTATGAATGTGACACGTTATTATTATTTTCAATTGAAATCTGAATATGTGACACATAAAGGTAAATGCCAAAGATCAACCTTTCGAAAACCTTATTCTAATTTTATCAGACCGGTTTTTGTATGAAAACCGAGAAAATCTTTGAAAGAAGGACTAAAATGTTCCGGCATAAGGTGGATATTGAAGCCTGTAGCCGATCAGCGAGATCTCTGTCCTCTGTCTTGGTCAAAGGTGTTTTTTGCTCTGCGTGTTGTTTTTTAAAAGTCATGCACAACAAAAACATCTGGTTTAAAACTTGTAACTTAATACTAGGTACATACACATTGAAATAAAGAAGTTTATAATTGCAAATGCTCTAAATGTGGTTCTAAATATGTATGTCCGAACAGAGTAACTCGATAACGGGACTTGAGTGAAAGGGCACTCAAAGTATTGTTAACTACGAACTCAGACTACATAGGTATATCAAAGTACAGTAAATAGGATGTAAATGGTGTCGCATTTCAGCGTGTAACATGGCACTAAACCACTGTACTGTAAAATGGCATCCGGCTTTGTGGCTTACGTAAAACACGATGAAAAGAATAAGAAAGATGCACCGTCAAATTAAAAGATATCATCATCATCATCAAGAGCAGAACATGCAAAACAAAACACAAAACACAGCACAGCATCTCCACTGCAGAACATTTTACCGTTTACCATATCCTATACCTATTACTATCGCGAGAAAAAAAACAACTGTTCCATATTATTTGGGAATATTGAGTCCAAATTTCAATATCGAGTGTCATTTTCTATGGAACAGCTGATTTTTTTGGTTCCATAGTTAAAGTTGTTCTTAATGATGAGTATAGACATACCTTTCAGTAGTATTGCACCATTCAGTAACAATACCCCGCAGTCAGAGAAATACTGGTTCTATGATATACACCTTAGGTAGGTATGTAGATACACAATATAATAGATTATATAATTTCAATGTCATTTACTTATGTTTTTGCAGTAGAGTATCGGTAATCCGACAGAACACCGGAAATTTACCCTCCGTCGGCACCACAAAACGTTCGGATTATAGTATGGAGAATTTTAATCAAGCCATTTTTGAAATAAAACAAAGATTTTGCTTAATTTGGAAAGTATTTTTGATTTACGACGTAACTTATTACAATTATCAAGTCGCTAACGAAAAGTACAAACGTACGCTACAGGCAAATGGAGAGTGGTGCGCGGGCTCGGGGAACGCGGACGAAAGAGGTGTCGGTGCGTTCGGATTATGGAGGCGTCCGGCCCGGATTAGCGGGGGTTTGTATTATCGAGGCTCTGCTGTACGTGGGTTTGGTGCACATTTACTTGCAAACGAGATACAACGTCTAAATGCCAACTTTAGTAGATGTTTTGTACTTCGGCAATTAGGATATAGTTTTGCTACTTACAGGAGTTATAGGCATAGAGGAATCAACTTATAATATGTATATGATAAAGGCTAATGTTGCGGGAGATGTCGAGATGGACATGGAATTTTGCACAGAAACAGTAATATAACCAATTGAACTTGAATGAGTCATACCTTCATCTTTGTTGTGCATTACGTCATAATCTATTCTAACCAATTCTAACAACATCCTGTCGAATGCACGCCATAATTGCAATTGACTGGCTACTAAAGCTTAATGACATCGCGTGCTAAAATAAAAGGGGTCGACTTGTGAACTCACTCAAATCCCCTGTCTGCCATTTATTTTTTGTACTACGAAACTCGGAAAATATATTATAAGCTTGCTCGCACGGCACTAGACTAAGCTACAGTAATTTAAATACCCTATTTAACTTTTTTAAGGAGTGATCTTCGGAAACTGCGATACGCTATTCTTTATTTCTTGTATGTATGCAAAATTATCCGAGTTTCATTGGCGTAACATGAATAATATTTTTAGGGGATAATTTCAGCACTTTGGAGGAGTTCTAGCCAGATGTGGGCAACCTTTGTAAAGTTACGAGCCAAACTTTCGAACGTACATGGAGTAGAGGGCCGTAGCGTAGGGAGATGACATGACTGTCATCTCATCTCCATACCAGCTTGGGGTAATATTGGCCAGCAACGGTTTTTTTTTTTTAAATAGATGACGTTGAGTACCTTTCGCTAAACAGGTTGCATAGATTCTGCCGACTTTATTATTCAATTATGGCTAGCGGTCAGTGCAATGCACGGTCAGTGTTACGTCGGCCGGATAAATGCCGCGGCACGACTGGCTGGGGTTTGCCTATAATTATGTGATCTAGACCATTTGAGGAATTAGGGTCCAAACTTCAAGTCTCGGTTTTGTCTGTGCGTTGCTTGCTAGAAAAAAGCTTGGTCTTCTAAACTTAATTATTTCAATTTTAAATGTGCATTAAATATGCAAATGCGCATTTAATTATTATTTTTGTTGAGTGAACTTTACATTTTTGGTATTCAAATATATATAAATATAAGTCGAATTTGATAAGAATAAAGTAAGTGTTAAAGTTTTGATTTTTGATCGAGCGAAGCGAAGGTCTCAGAGTTTACTGGGACAAATCGGCATTTGTATGTATGTTTCTATGTTTGTGTGTATATTTGTCCGATGATAACTTGCGAACCGTTGATCCGATCTTTATATGAAATTTTGTAGGCAAGTAGTTCATTTCAATACAATTTTTAAGTTCGAATATGAGCTGAATCGGTCGAGCGGTTGTGAAGATATAGAGGTCGCGAGGTCTCAGTTCGCCGCGAACTCCTAGTTATATATCGTTCTATAATGTATTTAAACAGATGTTTGCAGAGAAAGCAGCTCTTCGGAGGTGTTTTTGAGAATTTTAACTTAGGATTGCTCAAATGATAAGGTGCAAGGTGCAAGCAAGAGTCAAGGATTCGACTATTTTAGTTAGTGCTCCGATTACAGCCATTAAGAGCGTAAGGATACAGTATCCGGTCAGTTTACTGACAAGTCTCTCCTTGCTTCTAGATACTTATATTAAACATGAACAGAAAAAAATTACTGCGCTCCTCATTAGATGCGAAGATTAGGGATGTCCTTGGCACTTACCTAACAGTGGCCACACGACCAGCGGTTTCCTGCCGTGGGTATCAGACCAGACTCCCATAAAACACGAGAGGACCGCAGGCGCCAGTGCTTCGATGACGCCTCGAACCGTCGACACGAAAGTTGCATACTTCTGCACCTCTTTTTCTAAGAGATGTGTTTCGTTTGTTTTATCCAGTGAGAGGAAGCCGGCGCACTCGATCTTCGAGTGGCCTAGTGAGATGTAACACGTTCGGTAGAGGATTATGTTGCTTAACGCTGCACCTGAAATGTTTAGGGATAATGGATGTGTCACTCCTTAGAATCAGGCTTGTCTCACTTCGACCGTAGCATTGCCTGGAATCCCGCAAACGGCCGCCTTTTCTGCGGTAACACCATTCACCTCGCACTGCTCCTTGGACAATCAGGACAATGCGGCCAAACACTGCTCTACTCGCGTGTCTCCCCGCGATATTTATCCCTTTTACGTCTTTGGCCTTGCTATCGCTCTATCTCTATCTCGCCGTTCCTTTGACTCGCGCTCAAAAAACTGTCAAAATCGAGAGAGGCAGGCAAAGCGAGGAGCATGACGAACGGCAGGACGAGTCACGGGGCCACGCTACGTCTCTGGCTACATCTCTGTCTGGACTCGCCACTCACATCAAGTGAGCCATAGCACTGCCATAGCAGGTAGCATTACATCTAAACTAACGATTGATAAAGTGACAGAGCGATCACTCTCGCCTGTTGCACGTGTTGCGTGCCTGTTGGTGTTTACATTGGGTACTATTTGGAATTTGGTACTATGGGTACAATAATTCGAAGTAGCGAGAGCCTCTATTTATCATCTCGAGAGTGAGACTGCTATACTTTTGTAAGGTATACGACACGTGGTAAAATGTATAAAGACTATGTTGCATACATTGCGATATAATATGTTATGCAATTGCAATAGGTTACTATAATTAGACTATTATAACTGTATGCTTTGTGCGTGTGATAAACCTTATCAATGGTAACCTAAATGCAAAAATGGCTATAAGAATAGAATTTCGAGATTTTAAACACAAAGGTCTGTTAAATGCAAATTGTGACACGCTCATGGTAGTTTTCGTAGCCTTGTTAGAAATGCTGATTTTTGTTGTTTTACGTAAACATTTTTTTTGACTCCATAAAAAAATTAACTTGGTGCGCTATATCTTGTAAATTATTAGACTGCAGTGAGCCGTGGTATTTATCATCCTTCGAACAACGAGGCTTAAAAACTCTGACATTAGGGCTGGCCACTAAGTATAAAGTAAACGAACAGACTTCCTTCATTGTTATTCGAAATAATTTATTTAAGCGAAGTATTTGACTACAAAGGGGTAATCAATTGACAAAATATTATAATGATAAGTGTTAATACGATTGTGTTGCAATAACAAACTTACCAGACAGGGATACACTCAAAATGGATATAAAAAGTGGTAATTCCATGGTTAATCTGAAAGGTCGAGCTGGAATTTCGCTTATTACTGCATTGTCATTAACTGCAGGAGTACTCTCCGTGACTTGTTCCTCATCTTGTGCCATTTTCTCTGATAATTAGGGTGTTTACTACCCAAATTAGAATTCAGAATGATTTTATAAATTACACAGATAGTACTTGGAGCAAATACACTTTTTAAGTAGATAAAAAATCATTTGTCAAGTAAACATAAGTATTTAATCTACAAGTTGGTAATATAATTATAACACAAGTTAAATTACGTAAAAAAAATATATTAAAAAAAAGTTTTGGGCACGCATCACACAAGTTCCTCGACAGATAGCGCGCGCGCGAATGAAAGAAGAAAGAATGAAGTAAGAACATATGGCGGAAATAAATACTGAATGATTTGAACGGTCTGAAGATAGATTTCAACATTGCTGCAAACGGTGAGAACGGCTGTTTTGGTATTGCTATATTAAAATAACCTTTAAATTAAATACCAAAGACAACATTATTTTTCTATTCGATTAAATTCCGATGTCGCTAGCAAGAAGCTTGGTCGCTAGTTTTCACAATGTATGTAGTCATCACTATTTTAAAAATAAAAGAAAAAAGTTGCTTGATTTGTCTATGAAATTACGGAACCGAAAGTCGGAAAAGGCGAGCGTTTTCCACAAAAATCTCTAAATACCTACGTTTGGGACGCTAAATTGCAACAAAGGAAACTTCCAAAACTTGTGAAACAAAGGTACGTACTTTGTGATATGAATTATGGCGTAAAAATATCAAAGTAAAGAAGTCTCATATACCGTGCGCTACTACTAGATGAGTCGCCTCATCTCGCCCGTCATTCATTCCACATCCGCTACTGTAAAAGTTTACTGTTATTTTTTCACAAACAATGCATTTATTTCACCAATAACTCGAAAAACTTAATGACATTGAGGACATAATCATCAATTCTGCTCAGATGATGAAAGTTTTGTTCTTCCACGAATATGCCACGACCTATTTTTAGATCGGCTTTCTTTTTTCCGAACCGCATTGCTGGCTATTAGCCGGTCCCATCGTAATCTAAGTTTTATTGGTGTTTCGTTCTAGAGAGGAGAGTAAAATGGCGGTGAACGTGTATTCTACCAATGTGACCTCGGAGAATTTGTCACGGCATGATATGCTGGCATGGGTAAACGACTGCCTTCAGTCCAACTTCGCAAAGATCGAGGAGCTATGTACAGGTGCAGCTTATTGTCAATTTATGGACATGTTGTTCCCTGGCAGTGTGCCCATGAAGAGAATCAAATTCAAGACAAACCTAGAACACGAGTACATACAAAACTTCAAAGTATTACAAGCAGCATTCAAAAAAATGGGTGTCGACAAGGTATGATGTTTGCAAACACTTTTGGCCTCTCATCCTTTATTAGTTCTGTCTAGGTACAGCATAGGTTTTAGAACATTTTAAAGGTACCTATTTTAATTATAACACACTTACCTTCCATTCGAAAATATTGTACAACTTTATAAACGGCATGTTAGGTAAGTATATGACGTTAGTATCATTTTAGCACACCTGGAAAAACAAACATAAATTCTTCAAAATGCTGTGACACATTCTGTCCATAACAAATTGGTGAGCAATATGCTTCCAGAAAATATGTATAGTTGCAACAATGAATTGTTTGATAATCTCTTTTATCTTCATAACTTCACGATGACTTAAATGACAGCACCATTTGATTGGAAAGATGTCTCACTCATACTGATAAGCTATATTAACTATATTTTTGTGTATTGAAACTTGACATATGATAACCACACTGTATTCCAATACCTTATACGGTTATCTGGATCTTATAAAGGCTATGTAATGGTCATCCTTGACACATACTGTTCGGTTTACTATTTGCCTTATAAGTTCAATGACTACTGAGTTGATTATTTATGTTGTTGACCCTAAAACTGGCTTTATAACTGGCCTAAAATGGTAGTTAGTGGGTGGGGCTGTGAGATACATTTCTGTGTAATACCATTTCTATTGTTATAAGACATTGTGAATTTTGTCAGCATAGAACATTTTCCAATTTTTGCTAAAAACAAAAGGTGACTACGAATTAGGTACCACAGAGTAAATAATTGCTCAAGTACAGAAGGATCACTTAGTTATATGTATAAATAGAGACTACATGTCAATAAACTAAATTTTAGCATGCACAGTAAAGTGTAACTGCCCTTGATAAAGATCTACGGACTACTGGTTTTAAGGCGAAATGCTTGGTGCTCGCAGTGAGATAGTCTTGCAGGGTGTGTGCACCGTGTCAAAATCTTTTCTACTCTTTATATTGTGCGAAAACGAGACAAACATATACATAGTAGTAGCCGTGTCCTGTTTTTGCACAAAAAAAGAATAGAGAACATTTTGAAATTTGCTTCTAGGCAACTTCCATAAATATACTCAGGTTAACCACCTACTGAGTTATGCTTGGAGAAGATATTTGGGTCAGAAGAAGTATTTATTTACATTTAAGATTAGTAAACTTTCAAGATTAGTGGAAAAATATCTAGGCCAGGTCATTGGCAGGTCGCATATGGAATTCAGGAATTCAGTACAAGGTGTTCACTAAATTCTCTTACAGTTTCAGCTTTTTGATTGGTAAAAATGTGAATTTATAGGTAATACCTGTGGACAAGCTGATAAAGGGGAGGTTTCAAGACAATTTTGAATTTTTACAATGGTTCAAAAAGTTTTTCGATGCTAACTATGACGGGAGGGAGTATGACGCGTTTGACGCCCGTGGAGGCTTCACGATTGGTTCGGGAGCGTGTGAGGCGGGCGTGCCTCTGTGTGGAGCCATCGCAGTGGTTGCGCCGCCGCCGCCACCCAAGGCTCGCCGCGCACTCCCTACGCATCACTCCTCCAGTATGCATAATATACAGCGTGTTGTATGAATCGTGTCCGACTCGCGAGAGGCTAAAAGCCGCCTCAGTAAACATTCAAACAAAAATTATAAATAGAGTATACCATACTTAGCATAGAGTTTTTCCAACTTTTAGCAAGCATCCAACAAACAGCAAGAGCCGCGCGAAATAACTTACGTAACGATGGCTTAAGTTTGTCATTAATAACAGTTTCTTTCATCACAAATAGTAATATGGTAATAATTTAACAATGTTTATTAACCGTTTATTGCCAGTTGGGAGAAGTCATCGTCCTCTCTTTTGGATCTAAGAAACTGAATTTAATGTCATAAAGGAAAATGGTTCTTGTTTTTTGAGTTGCTTTTAAATTGAATTACCGCTCAAGCTTAAATATTTAATGTTTTTTAAATGGGAGATTTTCTTGATTCATTTCATACAATAGAATAATTTATATATATCATAACCTAGATACCTCATAACACCCTCACGGGTTGGACACGTCTTATACATCACTCTGTATATGCATGAACATTCATCACACTTTGAAACTGTCTCGTGCAGTGTGCGCTCAGTCTCTCCGACCAAGAACAAATGTTTGTTTCTAAGTGTGATGGACTTGCCTTTCCTCTTGCCCGTGCATAGCAAGCACCAGCTCTGCATTAGAATGTTTGATTGTTTTTTTTTTTCATACTTCTCTTTTTGTTCTTTTGTAGATAGTGCCAATTGACAAACTGGTGAAGGGTCGTTTTCAAGATAACTTTGAGTTTTTGCAATGGTTCAAGAAATTCTTTGATGCCAACTATGGAGGCACGGAGTATGACGCGGTGGCGCAGCGCGAGGGCTTGCCGATGGGGCACGGGGGCTCGAGTGCGCCCCGCGGCGCCACCGCCCAGCCTAAGAAGACGCCCGCGCCCATCGCCAAAGTCGCGGCTCGACCCCAATCCAGTACTATTCGTTTTATTTTTATTGTTGTATCCCCCGCCCGTATTGCTTCGTTGTGTTGCTTGAGGATAACTATTTTTGATTCAGAATGGCATCTAGTAACAATATTTTCTCTATTTGCTACGAATAAGGTATATAAGGAAAACACAGAATTCTCCCTATTAGATCCATGAAGGAAAAATAACTTCCACAGAATGACCTCACTTGGTTGATAGCTTGGCAACATATTTTCGTCCCCTCTCTCTCTCTCTCTCCCCTTGTTTGTCGTGACATGCACACTGGATACAGGCGACCAACTGATCTTAGAATCGAACGGGGAGCCATCCGTTGCACTTTCTGAACAAAACTGACGACTATCCACATAAAATTGTTAGTTCTATCATTGGCCATCTATACAGATAACTAGATTAATCTATCAGGCCGCTCCTATTACCTCCTTCAGTACCTATTTGCGTGCATTTTTAGGGTTCGATAGCAAAATAAAAACCCTTATAGTTTTGTTTTAATAAAACGGGAATACTCACGTTAAATTGAGTCGGTTATTCCGACTATAGTTTCGATCACATTCGGTGACCTTTATCAAGGAATGCTCAGCGAGACATGCGCGCGACCTCGTCTTGCCTTGCGTGTCTCACTGAGCATTCCTTGATAAAGGTCACCGAATGTGATCGAAACTATAGTCGGAATAACCGACTCAATTTAACGTGAGTATTCCCGTTTTATTAAAACAAAATGTATCAAAACCACGTCAGTTTTCATAGTCAAATTTTAAACCTTATAGTTTTGCCTGTCTGTTTGTATGCCATGGTCCTATTTTAGCTTAGTTACAGTCTATAATATACCTTATTCATAGTTTATAAAGTCCGATAATGTTGTAGTGGCCAATAGAGGCCAACATACATAGTCATAAAAAATATACATATTAAACTATAGTTTATACGTGTAGTTGGAACCATTGTTTCATTACTTATTATGCATTATTTACAATTTCATAAGTAATAATATTTTATTGACGCAGCATGCCTCCTTGCATATTCATATTATTACCTATATTCAGTATTCATATATGTATTCAGAATTATTATGTAGCTTATAAATGAGCGTATTTTGTTTTTCTTAAAACAGGATTCAATAATAATGTCCCTTAAATATTTTGCAGTTCAAAAGGCGCCAAATAGCACCGTGAGGTCTCCACCAGCAGTTAACCTGCAGAGATTAAATCAAAGCGCGAAGGGGGATTCGAAAGTTATTGATGATTTAAATCACCAGGTAATTGTATGTTGTTTACTGATAAATCTTATTTACTGCTAGATGTTGTCTGTGTGGGTGTTTGCTGTTTAATTTAACTCGAGAGGTAGTAAGGGGCTTGCATGATTACCTAATGCTATGATACATTGCTTTACGATTGATAATGTTTTATTAAAATGTTTAGTACTACTTCTATTCCTTGTAGCATTTAGTATGCCTTAGTTATGAATCACACTAATATTATAAACGAGAAAATTTGTATGTAAGTGTGTATGTTCCCGGTCAACTCTGTAACGGCATGAAATTTGGTATGAAGGTAACTTATTTCCTGGAATAACACATAGGCCGGAACCAATCATCTTTTTTTCCTGAAAACTATAACCGTTCCTCTACAGGAACGGTATACAATACATCCGCTATTCTACAATAGCGGATGAAACCGCGGGCCGCAGCTAGTGATCAGTAAGCTTAACAGGATTGTATAGGGTTTTGTTGCTCTTGTATCAGTAGTCTGATGATCGGACTCTTCTCAGTAGTGCCTTGTTACAGTAAAAAAGTCACCAAGTATAAAAAAAATAAAAGAAAAAATATTGATACGGATATGGATATCACACTAATATTATAAATGCGAAAGTTTGTGTAAGTCTGTTTGTTCTCATTTAACTCTGTAACGGCTGCACGGATTTCAATGAAATTTGGTATGGAGGTTGCTCATACCCTAGATTAACACATGCCTACTTTTTATCAGGGTTTGAAAATATCCGATTTTTATAATAAATATCAAAAATCCAGGCTAAGAAAAAGAAGAAAATTTTCCCTAGAAAGTGAAAATTATTAACGCTAGGAGCACCAGAGAATCCCCATTTTTGATTAACTCATAAAATAAACCTTATATGATATGAAATTAAGGTTTGAATTTCAATAAAAAGATAGCCGCACTGGTAAGTTAAAGTAAAGGGGATTTTCCCAACTTTAAATGAGGTTGCCATTTTGGGAAACAATCTAAATTATTCTGAATTGTAGTTTTTCGCCTCGTGTTGCCAGGGTAAACATTAATCTCCAAAATTTTTAGTTCAGAAGACAGGAAAAATTCAAATTGATATATATCAAGATAAAAAACAATTGATATATATCGGCGAACCCTGCTTTTTATCCAGGAAAAATATTCAATTTCTGTATAGATATTTAGAATATCGGTCTACTGAAAAAGGATAATTTAGTTGGTCAGATCTGAGATCATTGCACTGATATTAGGCCGTTTTGTCAACACCTTGCTGACTTTCGTGTAAAAACGATAAAAAGCACATAGCTAGCTTTTTTTGGTTGTTTCTGAGTATAGCCATAATTAAATCATATATATATCATATAATAATATTTACTCATATATTTTTTAGATAAACGAATTGAAAGCAACCGTTGATGGTCTGGAGAAGGAAAGGGACTTCTATTTCGGTAAACTTCGGGACATAGAAGTGATCTGTCAAGAAATGGAGGAGCAACCGAACGGACCCATTGTTCAGAAGATTTTGGATATTCTATATGCAACTGAGGTGAGATCAACGTTTTGTTGTGAATCGTGTCTTTTCGTGTTGTTTTCAGAACTCCATAGAAGTTTCCAGAAAAGCCTCCACAACTTTACTGACTGAACAGTGACTGGAATTGTTGACTTATACTGAGTTTTGTTATCATTGTTAAATACTACACTTTAATTGAAAAATTACAAAAAGAACAAGCTCCTTTCAAGGAATCAACGCACAGACCAAACCAGTCGATAGTCGCGAAATTTGAACCCAATACTCCTGAAATGGTCTAGGTGTACAATAAGAACAGAATTTGCGAAATTCCACCTCTTATGGGGGAAAATGGACCCCTAAAGTTTGTATGGAAATGGAAATAAAATCTTTTTCGTGATAATCCAATTAAACTCTGTTTGTGTACTAAGCATCACACTATTTATATGTATATGAATATTTATAATATTATAAATGCGAAAGTTTGTGTGTCAGTAGGTAAGTATGTAAGATAGATAGATAACTTTATTGTTCACACCAGAAATTACATACATAATACAAAAATCTACTTTAAACTAGTGTAATAATTGGCGGCCTTATCGCTTAAAGCGATCTCTTCCAGGCAGGTAAGTGTGTTTGTTCCCATTCAACTCTGTAACGGCTCAATGTATTTGGATGAATAGCGGGTGAAACAGCGGGGCGCAGCTAGCAAAAAATAAAGAAAGGCATGTCTCGAGGATTTCCGAAAAATCCTGAGACATGCTTTTAGTATAAGATAAAAAAAAACTCGCTACTCGCCAAGAAAAAGATACCAGAGGCAACCCTGTGGTAATACTATGATTTTGTATTTTGCAGGACGGATTCGCGCCACCCGAAGACTTGGACGGTGACAACCCTCATCCGCCCGAAGAGGACGAGTACTGAAGAGGACTGCAGCGGTAACGCGTATCATAGTGCTCTTTGTATATTGTATCTAAACCGGAATTATATCGCTTACAATCATCTACATTACCGAGTGCTTAGTATACACAGCCAGTGACTTGGAATCTAATGGCCGTGGTGTTTCTTGACTACATCATTTTAAAAGTTTGTCCACGCCCTTAAATAAAAAAATTGCTCGCAATTCACCTGTTCAGTGGTTGATTTTTCGAAAAACCTTGAGACACGTGTTTCTTTATTTCTTGTACTATGTTTAGAAACCGATTATCATTAGCTTAGTATGAAAAAAGTTTTTGTTTTCATACAAACTTTGGGGTACCATTTTACCCCCCTTAGAAGTGGAATTTCGCTAAATCCTTTCTTATTTCACCTAGAATATTTAGTTCAAATTTCACGTCTCGATAATAAGCCGTTCGATCTGTGCGTTGATTCCTTGTTCTTTTATATGTATAGATGTCGAGGAAGCCGGCTAGAATGTGCTGTCTCGTTTTCGCGCGTTAAATTTTTCTTCAGCGATAATTTGACAGCATAGATAAGCATATTGAAAATGTCTGTATAAGAGGGCAGAATGCTTACGCTATAAAACAGAATTCAATCGTAATGGGACGTTTTTTTAATGTCCAATTTCAATGCGCATCGGGCTATTTTTACAGCACGATAAACTAAAGTAGCATGACTAGTAGGTTTTTTGTGAGTTATGTCTAGCGTTCCATTCACTTGCGGTCATTTCGTCTCGTGAGTCGATGAACCTCCTTGAAAATTGCCTGACTTGGGGCCATATTCTGGCGGACTCGGCGTTTTGTCGGCCACACCGTTGACGCACTTTCCTATGAGAGAGTTACCGAGATATTCCTGAACGCGCAAGAATAAAGCATGAGTTCAAGCCGATTATCTTGTAAATTACAAAATTATTATTACAGCTTTAAAACTCTTGCCATCCTTTTCTTACATGTTGAAATGGAAAGCGATCTATTTCATTTAAAAAACTTGTATCCTCACTTCTCGTCAGTGAGAGTTGACAGATCACTTTATAGAGTCGCTTGTCAAACATATATGAATACGAGGACAATTAAGCACAGTTACATCCTATCCCATTGATAGTGGGGATTTGTATAAGCGCCATTTATTTAATTTCCGTTCCCTGAAGTTTTTGACCAAAACATAATTTTGATATTTTTTTAATTTAATTTTGCGAGTTAGGAACACAGACCATTTAGAAAGCTTGTATCTAATACTTTATGAAATTTGCAAAATACTATCTCGGAAATTGAATGAATGACTTTTGAGCCGCCAAATCGTAAGCTTGATTAATTACCTCGTCCCGAGCGCGGTTAGTCGTATTTTAAAGTTTTTTTTTCGGCATCCGAGATTGTCATCATCGTCATCGGCCGGACGACGTCCACTGCTGAACATAGGCCTCACCCGTAGATCGGAGCGGTTCAACTTTATTATCTTTGGTTAAGATTCACCATAGCTATGTGAAGCCTGTAACTACATTGGAACATCTTTAGACTGCTTCCATTTAACTCTATAAGGCTTATAATTATGTAAAGACACAATGAGATGTTATTTTCAAGTAGACGCGTCTTTGGACTACATTAGTTCCTATTCGTTACTAAAATATCTATCTGAATTGTTGAACAATTTTAGGGGTCATTTTAAAGAGTATTTTTAATATCTGCTGCCGTGTTTTCTGCTCAAGCATTACAAATTCAACATTACACTCCGCCTGCTTCTCCAGACGAGAATTAGTGTTGCCGAACTGTCGATAGTTACTCGAAAATCAATTTTGATATCGATATTATCGAATACTATTGACGGTTTGCAGTATTATTGATAGTTTTGAACTTCGATAGTTACTACACTACTGACACTATCGATACAATTGCAGTCCTGGATGTGTTCAGGTGTCTCCACACGGGCCTGATCTGATTTATGCCATAAGGATAGCTAGACATTAATTTCAATATGTAAAAAAAAAAACTATGACAGATGTAGTTTGTTTCATTCACTCATGAAATTGATGTCTGGCATATCCTCGTCACAAAAATCAAATCAGGCCTGTGCCGAGATATTTTTCACTATCGTTAGTTTGGACTATCGATATTCGCTATAAACTAATGCCAGGATATCGATAGTGGAGTTGAACTATCGATTGGCAATACTAGTCTAGTCACAGATGGATGACAGAGACAGAGTGTAGATTTCCAATTCTTTCCGAATGGCTTCAGAAAACAAGGTTGGTGTATAATTATTTGTGAATATAGCTTGCATTTTATTATAATAATATGGCCATTCGCATTAGCAGGTATGTTGGGTCTCTCTCATTCGCACATTCAATATTTTTAACCATATCAAATTACTGTGGGTGATATTGAACAATGTTTTGCAACAGTTTATTTTAAGTGTAATATTTAAAATGTCCACTTAATTCTCATATTCACTATTCACTTACGAGTTGGAATGGAAGACGCAGCGCAGGAAGGCCTTCCACTAGGTGCAACGACGACATTGTGAAAGTCGCGGGCAACCGGTGGATGCAAGTTGTATTTCGGTGTGGCGCTCTAAGGGGGAGGCCTTTGTTCAGTAGTGCACGTCTTCCGGCTGATGATGATGATGTTATATAATTAGTAATGTTGATTGCGCGAGCGAGAGAGCGTAATGCGTCAAAGCGAACTTAAAGACGTAATTTTGCTTGCGACATTTTTCAGTTTGAAAAATTAGTGTACAATTTAGGTCTCGATTCTATTGTGCCACACTAAACAAATATGACAGAAAAAAAAACAAACTGTCTTTAGTTTAAAATGGTACATGTCGCTATTGGCCATATTTACTAAATCAATGATATGTACATAGTTATTAGATATAACCTCAAATCACAATATATCTCATTGAAATGGCCCAGATTAGCACTGTCTTATATTGAAATCTTGTTTGAAACTATTAATTAATTTTAGTAATGCTTTTAAAAGTGTAATCACCACATTTGGCTCAGTGTGGCTGTGTCATATCTAAGTACATTCCTAATAAATCGGAGCGTGATGTCTTGACTGATTCTTTCTAATTGTTTTGTATGTTGAAGGAATGGATCGTTCAGTGTTTCCTTAATATTGTATTGCAATATTTAGAGGAAGCGTTGTGGTGCAAATTTGTTTATATTGTCTCGAACACCGTTCTGGGGCCGTGTCGCCTTGACGTGCATTTAATAGATTGTTAAATATATTGCAAGTTGTTTACTGTTAATCTTTTGATAATTCTGTTATGTGAACAATTATTTGGCATTGTGATTATTCGTTCTGTTCTAAAGTAATTACGACAAAATTGTGATCAAAATTGAGATCTGATGCGTTTTTGTATCGCAAAAATGAATTCATTTCATGGATATTATCGGTAAAATGTTGGTAGTTCGGGTCACGAAACGAAAGCTTTTTGAAATGATAGTTTTTAACGCAGCTGCCTTCTTACTACCTTACACATACATGCTAATGTGAGATCATAAAAAAACGACATATTTTTTGCGTCAAAGTTTCAGAAAAGTGTGAGCAGGAACTGAGACAAAGCCCAGTGGCGTTCTTATTGGCTATCTCAAGGTTTCTATCAATTTTCCAATAAAATGGATTTGATATGTGCTTGAAAGATGCGAGGCTTTGATAGCTTCATTACTTTTAGGTGAAACTTGGTTGCTAGGTTACAATTAGCTGTATACGTCTGTATACAGCTAATTGCAGCGGAGCCCAATTTAAAGCATTATATTGAAGGTAAAACCCTATCTTAGGTAAAATATCATTGGGGTAATCTGTTTTAAAGTTACACGAAGGCTAAGCTCACTAAGTATTTGTGGCTGTAGTTAAAAATTCAAAAGCTCTTGATAAATGACCCGAATCAGAACGATGCAATTGAAACTAGGATAATCGAATTACAAGACAAGACTTACAATGTTTTCGCACTATAAACTAACTATAGGAAATATATAATACTAATTAATATTCGTAATATTTTTTATTTAGTAGAGCATGTTCCTTGATCGCGGACAAATAACGACATGATGGCGCAAAATAATGTTATCGCTGGTTCAAATACAAAATAATAAATACCTATGTATAAAAATAAATTATTTAATTTAGCATTCGTAAATTGCCTTAACAGCAGATATTAATTGCCTCTGGTTTTAAGATTGTGAATGTCTTATCGAATAAAATATACCTAAATAACTTTATTTGTTGTTTTATTTCAAATTTTGGCCTTACATACATGCGAAGAGGATCAACAGACGAAAAGGTCTGGTCCGAGCGATATTATCATTCTACGTCACTATCCGCCATTTTGTGGTATATCTTTGTCAGAGTGTTTGAATTACGTATTCCGTTCTCGCTTGCACACTGAAGACGTAGGCTGGTGCCACCCACGTGACCCATCAGCTCACGGCACAGATCACACTAGATTCTGCATTCAGGACGCTAGAGGCGCACCTCACATCAGTCTAAATACACTTACAAGAAATTTCTCTGATTGGTTGATTGTTAGGCACGAGCAGGCGTAACCTTGAGATAACCAATGAGAACGCCTGGTCGCAACTCCCCGCGACCCGCGCGGCGACTCAAACTGGTGACTTTGTAGGAACAACGAATCTCGTAATACGGTATCTAGTGTGATCTGTGGCTCACGGAGTGCCATTCCTGGCGGAATAAATTACTTACCTGTACCCCGGATGATCCATGTTTAACAGGAAAGAGAAAATCTAAAATAGATGCTCTCCTTTTCTTGCATAGTAATATTAAAAAATCCTGTCAGATCTGTGAGATGACAACACACTCGTCAGAACTAATAATTATCAGCTTCTCTTTTCATGAGAAAAGGATGGTAAAAATTGTAGAGATAAAATACTTGCTACATCGCAATAGTTAATGTTAGCACGCACGGCGAAGCGTAACTGTGATACGATACCTACAGGCGCCAAACGCTTTTGAGAAAACGTGAGTGATCGCTTTGTCACTTTTGCACTCGCAATGATATACCCAGGCCTGCAGGCTTCTCCTCTAACTTTGAAACGTTCGTGATTCTGATTGCGAGAGCATGCCATCTCGCTCGTACCAACTTAATCGCACTATGCGCGGTCCCGCTCGCGCAACTCTCCCTATCGCTTTCAGAGTTACGGGATAAGCCCACTGGTATTACTATTACCACAGAGAAATTATATAAAGAGTGCCAACGGCCTTTGAAGTTGCGTAACTGACGTAACGTAAGATGACTAAAACATCGTCACGATTTCTTCTCGACTTGAAATAGAAATCCAAGCTACTCATCTGTTATGGTACGCAGACTATCTTTTTGTTATGCAAGAACAGGACAAGGCTACGATTATGTATACGTTTGTCTCATTTATCACCATATAAAGAGTAGAGAAGATTTTGTCGCGGTGTACATGCTAAACAAACAGTACGATTTTGCATACTGAGATATTTTATTCCATAAAATTACAAACTTAATATTAACTTTGTGTTACAGTAAACTTAATAACATCTACTTATCATCATCATCATCAGCCATAAGACGTCCACTGCTGAACATAGGCCTCCCCCTCATCTACTTATGAAAGAAACTATTTATAAAGCAGGAATATAATATAATTGTACCTACACGTTGATGAAAAATCGATAGATATATTACTAATTCCCGACTAGGACCAGGAAAGCTGGACTCATTTTCAAAAGTAGGTACATAGACTAAATAAACATTTATGAACACGATTTTGTGCAAAGATTAGTTACACGATTTGCCCCGTACTCAGACGATTTGAAATAATAATGTCATAATTTAAGAAATACATTATAATATTACATTAATTCCTTAATAGTTAGTTATAGCTAATTAGTCGATAATATATTTAGTTACATTACTACACTAGTGACCTTACTCCGTGTGTCCATGAAAAAATCGCAAAAAGAAAACATTTTTTTTTTTCCATTGTTCTTGAATTTTCACCGATACTTAATAATATAATATTTAAAGCATTCAAGTAGCTAGACTTTTTTTTTAAATCAAACGCAAGCCCCAGAGCTTTGCTTGTCTGTTGCAATTCTAAAAATAACTCAAAAAAAAACTCGACTCAAACCCAATATTCAAATAGACAATCATCATTATCATCAACCAATCTGCCATTTGAATCCACCCGCGACGTTCACAATGTCGTCAGTCCAAAGTCCAAAGTCTCCCTTTCTAGTGGATAAGACTAGCATTTGCTCGCAGCGTGCACGTACCCGTATTCGTTATCTGCCAACAATAACATGCAGTCCCTATTTTCTAATAGACATTTTCCGTGAACAGACTATGGTGACGGTTACCCACGCCATTCAAGAAACTTTATTCCCCACCGGTGTTTGGTAAATAGACATTCATCGTAATAAAGTTCATTTTAGCACGTGTAGCGGAGCCGAAAAAAGCGACAGAATCGGGAGCGCTGGACTAAACGTGGAGCGTGACGAGCGGCAGGACGAATAACGTGGAACGTAAACACTTCGTCTCTGCCTACTTCCCTCGCTACTCGTCGTGTATGTGGCTGCATACATGTAAAATTGGCCCCGACGGATTGGCCCAAGGCTATAAAATGCTATATGGGTATAAGGGTATAAGCCTTCTCATTTGCAGTGATACCCTGGGTACGTTTACTGCAGAAATTGGTGCTCGAAGAGTTTAAATGACTTTATCAATACACATATCTCATGTTCGGTATCCTATTCCTATTGGATTTAATGTTCGAAATAGGTAACTCCATGGTTTGTGCAAAGTTTTTTTTCAATGGTGTAGAATTTGTTGTATTATTTCTGCTTGCAGCGCGAGTTTTCCGTGGCGTTGGAGTAAGAGAAAACGACACGTCACTATCATAGACATTCAATAGTCGCGAGTTATTAATTTTTCTTACAGCCCTTTTAGCTACAGTATTGTTCTCTGCGTCTAGTGAAAATGACACGTCGCTAAGCCTTGATAATATAAAATTTGTAGTGCCTTTTTGTCCGAGTTTAGTGTTATTTTTGTTCGCGGTTGTAGGTAAATCTTGTTTTCTTGATCTCAAGGTTCTGTTCATTGTTTCGTTTGGGGATATATTTGATTTGTCAGCAGTTCGAATCTTAGAATTTGTTCTACACGATCTTATTGATCGGTTGATTTTGTTATTACTTTTTTCAGGGGATATATTTGATTCGTCAGCAGTTCGATTCTTAGAATTTGTTCTACACGATCTTATTGATCGGTTGGTTTTGTTATTATTTTCTTCAGGGGATATATTTGATTTGTCAGCAGTTCGGTTTTTAGAATTTGTTCTACACGACCTTATTGATCGGTTGGTTTTGTTATTACTTTTTTCAGGGGATATATTTGATTTGTCAGCAGTTCGGTTCTTAGAATTTGTTCTACACGATCTTATTGATCTGTTATTATTTTCTTCAATAACGGGCGGGTTATTTGTTTGTGTAGTCTTTTTGGTAATATGGCTTTTATTATTTGGTTCAACTAGTTTTTTGTTACTATTAAATAGTTTTTTAGTTTGTGCATTATTTTCTACTATGTCCTGTTGTTTACTATTGCTTTTAAGCGGTTGTGATTGTTTTTTAGCATTCGTTTCTTTTTTATTCGTTTGAGCTTCAGTTTTAGTGCTATCATGTTTATTTCTGTTGGGTTTTTGAGCGCTTTGATTTTGTTTGTCTGGTTTCGTTCGTTGTTTTTTACCTTTCGGCGTCGTCGTTCTATCTTTTTTGGTTGTAGGTTCTTTAGATTTTTTACTTACTGTATTGGTGATTTCTTCAGACACGCGGTTGATATTAATAGAACTGCAGCCTTGATTCTTTTTCTGTTTACTTTCTGTATTAAGTACTACCGATTTATTGTCTTCGTTTGTAGTTCGGTCAAGTTTATTTCGTTTGGGAGCTCTGTGTGACCTAATTTTGAGGGTGCTATTGAATTTTTGTGTGGTGTCAAAAGTATAGTTTTGAGACGAAGGATTTGATGCAGTAAGAGGTTTCTTAGAAGTTAATGTAGTAGAAAAATCGTGGGTTTTTGCAGCTCCTATTGGTCGGATGACGTCTGAAAAAAATAGATAAAACATATGCATTACGGTTTTACTCGCTATCCTATAGGAAGAGTATTTTTTCAATGTGGTGATGGAGGATGTCTGACATTTGGTTTCATACAAATCCGGCCAGTATAGTTGACTGGGAACGAACGCAATGTCATTCAAAGTTACTGAATTATAATATTGAAACTACTAGCAGCGCCCCCTGGTTTCACCCGCTATCCTACAGGGGCCGTATATTTTTCCGGGATAAAAGACGAATTTTGACTATTTGTCAATAGTTCGCGCCGATAATCATCATCTTCAGCCGTAACGTCAACTGCTGGATAAAGGCCTTTGGGGGTCCGATTAATTAGGTTAATTAGGATGCCTATTCGACATCAATATAGATATTTGAGAAGTATTGGGTTCAAAGTTCACTTCTCTATCATACGCAGTAAGGTCCGAGTGTTGATTCCTAGAAAAGGGCTTGTTCTTTCATATATGTAATACGACGGTTTCACCCGCTATTCTACAGGAACGGTTAAATTTTTCAGAATAAAAAGTAGCCTGTGTTACTCCAGGGAATAACCTACCCCATACCAAATTACATCCAAATTCGTTCAGCCATTATAGAGTTGAACAGGAACAAACACACTTACACACAAACATTCGCATTTATTATATTAGTGTGATTAGGATGGCATTTGTTTTACCTGGTCTGAGATTTTCTTTTGGAATCAATTTGTCAATTCTGACTGAGGGTTGGAACTCTGCATCACTCTCGAAATCAGTTTCCCAAAATGGTTTAATTCTTGATTGTTTGTTACTATCTAACAAACACGGTAGTTTTTCGAGAAGTATCTCACAATTTCTAGTTTTGACAGGAGAAGATTTCTTGGGAGCGCTTTTCTTGTCTTTGTCTCTTTTTGTATTATGTTCTTTATAGACATCTGTTTGTGATTCCTTCACTATAGAATTTATCATTTCATCAGTGTAAGTATCACTCACACCGTCATCATTTGTTTGCATAGAAATAGTAGAAGAAGCATCCCATTTATCGTTTTCTAGTTCAGTCATGTTTTTGCTTTGAGATCCTGTTTTGTTTCTTTGACTCGTCACATTCATTTGATCTATGGGCACTATTTTGTGAATTAAATCTAATAAATTACTTTCGTCTTGTTGGATATCTCTGTTAAGACATGACTGGGTCGTGGCTTGTTGAAGTTTTCTCGCTTTATGTTTTTCCTTTTGAATGGCACCATACATACTGTTCTGTGGACTTTTCATATCGTCCAAACTCAGGTCTCTTGTCTCTAAAACATCGAGTTTCTGAGTGAAGAGTTTCCTTTTTATGAAACTCGGTCGCATTGAAAGGTTTGTTGAATTACATGTGAAGTTTGATTGTTCATCTTCAAATTTCTCTGTTTCTTCATCAACAGGTTTTTCTTGCATTTGTTGAGGAATTTCAGAAGGCACTTGTGGAATTGATAAAGGCGCAATAGATTTAGAAATCAATTTTTCTTTGGTAGATTTCCTTGCGGGACATGTAGGTTTAGTAAATACAAAATCATTTGCTTTGCCATTAAAAGATTTCAGTTTTCGAGCGTCTATGTCATTCTTACAAGGTGATAATGTCTTGAATCTCTTTTGATTTGGTAGACAGATATCTTCACTGTCAATACTTCGTTTTCTATTGGGGTTATTCGTTTGGTTTTGTTTAGTTTGATTAGAGAATATATCATCTCCATCACTGTCACTCTCAATATTTCTTTTGGAGTTTTTATCCATGGCTAAATCTCCATTTTGGGGATTCATTTCTATTAGTTCTTTTTCAACATTTTCTGTTATAGACGTTGGAATTATGGATCCGTTGAATCTCTGCGACAGCAGTTGGTAGCCGTTATTAAATCTCTCTTTTAATGACATTACAGGTGGTTTTTCTTGCATTTTATTAAACTTTATTGGAATCGGCATATTTCTGAACGAAGACATGTTTGACCCTGCAGGCATGCTTCTCAGAGAGCCGAGTGATCCCTGCGTTGTGTTCCAGTTCGTTGGCCCTGAATTTTGGATTGAGTTGTTTCTGACATAGTCTGTACAATCTTTGAACATATTGCTCCGTTCTATTTTCCTTCTGAAATTTGATATGTCAGTTATTGTTGATCTACAACCAGACATGTTATCTTTATAGCGAGAAGTTCTGATAGATCTGTCGTCACTACTGACCGATGAATTGCTTCCCTGTTCGCCCGAGTCATAACCGCTTATGCGTCTGTGGATTTTACGATATCTGCGATAGTCAATTTTTTTTCTAATATGTTTTCTATCATACTTGTTGCAAGCTTCTCTAATAACTTTTAACTCATGTTTGCTGAATTGTTCATTATTTATAGCTTGAACTATGTCTACTGCACTCACACTAGCAGATGTACCTGTAAAATAAGAAGTACTTGAATTAATTAGATTATTTATTATGCAGCTGAGCGAAGACGCGAGCTAGTCGTTCACCCGATGGCATGTGCCACTCAAAACTTAGAACTACAACAGATCAAAATCCTGTGTCGCGCCTTGCTTTTCACCCTGAGATTAATGATTTTTAATTTCTTTATGCTTAGTAATATCACCAGAAACATACTCCTTCAATATGGAACTCAGTAATGTTTGCATCGCACACTACTCCATGGCTGTTGAATATCTAGCAGGGTTTGGTAATTCCACAGATGGACTCTAACAGAGTCCTACTAGTACAAGATTTGTATTTGTAATTATCACTGTTTAGTACTGATACTGATCAGATCTGATACTTGATCAGTTTATGGTGGGACTGTGAAGAAGTCATGTCTCATCATTGTATTATTTTCCAAATTATTTTGTTATTTCGAGAGTGAATAAAAAATTTGCTAATGTGAACATGCACGAGTGTTGATAAATAGTATAATCTTGTGAAACGTAACATCGTGTTGTTTCCATAACTCCATAGAAATCTCTAGTAAAGTTTCCACTATTTTACTGGGGCATGACTTGTACTTGACCACCATTTCATTATGTTACGAAAAATTGTGGTTCACTTAAAATATTAGACATGATGGGTGGAACCAAAATTAAAGAGAAATAAAATATATACCTATGCTCCTGATAGACATTGGAGATCCACTTCTGCCATTAAATGCAGATCTTGGTGCACCCATTCCTTGGGGTTTGAAGGAATAGGCAAAATTCCCTTGCCTCATTTCACAGGTGCTCCTTACTGACATTGGTGATATCTCTCTTCTGTTGGATAAGCTCCGTTGATCATAGCTAGATGCTGCATATCTATGCCTATCATACGGTCGATGCATTTGCAATGATGAGGAAAATACATTGTTTCGGAAATTTATTCCTGTTATATTGTTGATATTTGTGTTCGGACCCTTGACTGACACAATCTAAAATAAAGTTTTTGATTAAAAAATAATTCTGTTCAGAGCACAAATATTTAGTTAGTGATTATACTCTTGGGCATCCAATCAAATGATAGACAAAAAATTTGAATGAGTTTCTTCTTGTGTCCTTGGTATTTTTACCCAAAGAGGGTAATGTTTTTGGGGTGTATGACTACATACAAAGAACGCACAAACATACTAATGTTTGTGCGTTCCTATAGTACCTCCTGTAGCCTGAACAGCATGACCAATTTAGACAAGTGAGGTGAAGTTTGATTTCTCATTACATTTAGAGTAAAATGGGCTACATTTTGCAGTCGAGAGCAAATTGTCTTTTATTTTAACCACAATCTGCGTTTTTTTATTGGGTATCTATTTCTAGTACTTGTAAAAAAAACAAAAAAAAATGAAATTAGCTAAAGTAACTTACTGCGGTAGGCTGTTAGGCCCTTTATTAACAGTAATCCTTACTAATATTATAAATTCATTAAAACTATAACTAAACAATTAAAAAAAAAAATGTACATTTATTTCGTGTAGTATCATAATGCCACTATACTACGCAAAAAAACATAATATTTTTATTTTCAGGTATAACCGGTCTTTCCTTTTGTTTTTCAATATCAAAGGATTTTGTGAAGATTTTGTAGTAAATATTACTTATATCAAAATTTTTACTACTAATGCCATTTTATCAAAATTCCAAATAAAAACGAAAAGTAACATATTTTTCATTTCCGTACACAATAATTTTCTGAGGTTCTGATTTCAACCCTGTCGGAGACGGAGTTATGCTACTTTTTTTGTGTGAGTCCACGCGAACGAAGTCGCTGGTAACAGCTAGTGTTTTAATTAAAATAATAAACATTAGTGTGAATACAAATACACTCAAAATACAAACCGTGCTCTCATTTTGGCAGGTAAACACGTTGTTTGTAAGAAGCTCATCACTATCACTGTCGCTCATTCTTCGGTTCTTACGAGACGAGAATTCTTAGTACCAGCTTCGTATGTTCGTAGGTCGTATAGATTTGTATTACCAATTTATATGTAAAGTTGTGATCCTTTTCAAGATTTACAATTTTATCACTAAAGTTACTACTGTAGATAAGATTTTATATTCATAGCAAACATAAAAGGTTTAATTTGGTCTATTTATTGTAACGGATTTATTTCATTTTCGCGTTGCGCTTGCAGGCGTCAGTGCTGCCATATTATTTAATTTTTTTCGCCCATTGGCGTGCTAGAGCCATTAAAGCCATACGGCCTTGTCTTTCTTATTGTTTTTTGAACAGCGGAGCGTTACAGCACGGCAGCGGAGGCACTACCTTTTTGCCTCTGCTTTTTGCCCTGGTTAACTACGAAACACTAAAAGTTGGAAGTTGGGTTGGTTATTGCGAAACGTGAAGAACTCAAGTCGCGTCATTGTACTATTTTCCAAATCTTGTGTTATTTAGAGTTAATATTTAGAAACGGTTGATTTTTATCGTTAGGTGCTCGTGATAGTGCATATGTGTTGGTGTATTTACCAATGTCGTGAAACGTGACTTTTCGGGTTGATTCCAAAACTCCGTAGAAACTTTCACCAATGTTAACAACGGATTAATTCTAATGCTGCCTTTGTCTGGCACTAAGCAAATGACAAAGGCAGCAACAGACTTAATCTGTCGTCAAAGTTAACAAACGTTTCAGTATTCGGGGGACTACGCTTTACTTGAAACTGGCTAAATACATAAAGTGTGAAGCCACAACATAAGATAAAAAGAAACCCTATTTATCATGGCCTATGACTTCAGTTAATTTTTTCTTCCTATAATTATTTCGCGACTTATGTTTTCCCCGTTTTTAAAAACACAATTCCTAATGAGGCGTTTTCCAAAAAAAAGAAATCCTGGTTATAAAAGTACCCAATAGATGGCGTTAGATGTACCTTGAGGTTTTCCTGTCACTGTCAAGACATGAAATGTACGTGTGCCTTTTTTTTCTCGTGTTTTTTGGCTCCACGTGTGTATCTAGACAATTTCAAGTAATGTAACTATGTATTTGACTTCATTTGAAATATTACAATAGTTACACTGGCTAAATACACAACGTGTGTAGCCAAAATTTACGATTTAAAAAATAAACATAAAATATTTCGACATAAATGACAATGACAGGTAAAACGATAGGTCTATTACGCCATCTAGTATGTATTTTAGAACTTTTTTTTTTTGCAAAATGCCTCTTACAGAAAATGGCAGAATGCACAGAGTGCGATGCCAAGACAGAAAAAAAAAAAGAGAGAAGACTTAATTTTTTTCGTCCAGTGTCAAGTTGTCAATGTCATTGACATTGACAGCAAAACAAAATTGTGATTTCAATAATTTTATTTTTTTAGGTTACATTTACATACGATTGGATGGGATCGAACGGTCGCCGCGCTCTTTTGCTAGATAGGAACAATACAAGTTATGGTTTAGAAGCAGTTAGTATAAAAATTTGAAAAAATGGCACTGGTAAGCCTAAAACAATTACTTCCAGTAACAAGAGTCTACGTTCCGTTCCGGAATGCTACAATTTTTAGTACGAACAAGTACAGCACCAGCACAACTAGTTCCAAAAATGGTCTCAACACTACGGACTGGGAAGAGCTGAGCAAGAAAAAGAAGATCAGTAAAGCCATGAAAGCTTATCTAGAAAGAGCCAGGGAACACGATGTCTTCATGAAGAGAGAGCATCTTGAGTACAATATTGGTAAGCGTCATCTCGCTAATATGATGGGAGAAGACCCTGAAACCTTCAGTCAGAAAGATGTCGATCGGGCAATTGAGTACTTGTTTCCGAGTGGTATCTATGACCCCGCAGCTAGGCCGTTGATGAAGCCACCAGAAGAAGTGTTTCCAGCGCGTAAGGCCGCCGAATTTGATGAAGCGGGAAGACCCCATCACTTCTTATTCTATACAGGAAAGCCCAACCTGCACAAGCTCCTGTATGATGCTGCTGAAAATATTCAACACTTGTATGCCTTCGAAGATAAAGTAATACGGAAAAAAGCTACACCTGACCCAAATGGAAAGTTGCAGTTAGAAGGTAATGTTTGGCTCGGAAAAGACGAGTTAGAAAATGTTTTGGTAGAGAAAGTCTCAGATCTAGAATATGACAACTTCAAAGTGGTCATGGAGAGACTTATCAGATTACCTTATTCATACAGATATAAGGAATTCATAGAAAAGTTTAGGAAACCACTGGCTACACAAAAGTTTGCTTTAGAGATACCAAAACCAAGTTACGACGATGAAGGACGTGCTTACATAACAACCTATGAATGTTTAAGAAAGAAAGCAAGGGGTGATGTGACCATTCATTCTCCTGGTACTGGGAAAATAACAATAAATGGCAAAGACATCACATATTTTGATGACATACAGTCAAGGGAGCAAGTGATATTTCCACTGATCTTTACCGAAATGCAAAACAGAGTGGACGTTCAATGCAATATTGAAGGAGGAGGGCCATCGGGACAAGCTGGGGCTCTGCGATGGGGCATAGCCTGGGGTTTGCGTAGCTTTGTAGAAAAAGATATGCTTGAAAAAATGCAGTTAGCTGGCCTACTCACAAGGGACATCCGAAAGCGTGAACGTAAGAAGCCTGGCCAGCCAGGAGCTAGAAAGAAGCCTACATGGAAGAAGCGATAATTTAGTATCGAAACAATAAATTAGTTATGAAAAATGATTTGTATTTTATTACCAACAAGATACAGAGCTTTTCAATGACAACAACAATTTATATCTAATTTTTTCTTCTAAAGCTTTTCTTCATAGTTTTCTTCCGCCCACCAATCTTCTTGCGGAACATTTGCATTTGGTCCTTTCTTTCTTTGTTGTAAATTCGCTTCTTCATGAGCGATTTCAATTCCTTTCTTTCTTTTTGAGCTTCAGGCTCATTTGACCTTGTGAAGAAGGCTAGGCCCTCTGGAAAAAAAAACTCGAGTCATATAACAAATCATTTACCCCCAAATACTGAACCGTTTGTTAACTTTGACAACAGATTAATTCTAATACTGCCTTTGGCACTAAGCAAATGACAAAGGCAGCAATAGACTTAATCTGTCGTCAAAGTTAACAAACGTTTCAGTATTTGGGGGTTAGCCATTTACTTTATCATTATTATATAGCTGCCAAATGGCAACAAATAATTACTTTTTATCAGAAACAAGATTTTTACCAAGACCATTTCTAAATGCCGTGTCCGTAAAAAGTCTATAAAATGTAAATTTGTATAATTCAATACTTTTATTATTAATTTCGTCACTTTTTTTCCGGTGCACAATACTTTCGTGCACGATCCAGGAGGCGTTGCTACAAACGCGACCGAAGCCAAGCAGGTAAAAGCTAGTGTTATATAAACTCTTCCCTACCTTCAAATCTTTGATCAGTCGGGCCAAAGAAAAAGCTTTCTTTCCAAACAGCTTTGCTTTCAGAGACCATAGCGGTAGTTGCAATTTTGGTTTCATTTTCGACCTCTTCAGGTTCAGAGTCAGAGGAGTCATAGACAAACGGATTTTTGTCTCCTGGCTGTAAGGGATTTTTTATATTCGGTTTCTTGGGTGGTTCCAAGGGTATGTAATCTGCTTCTTCTCCTTTTGATTCTGGAAATAATTCAGGTTTTGAAAAAGGGTAGATGACTGGCGTTTGATTTTCTAAACATAATAAGCTTTGTGAAGTATATATATATATCTAAAAGAGCAAGCCCTTTTCTAGAAATAAACGCACAGACAAACCTCTTTTAATGGAGATGTAAAATTTTAACTCATTACTCCTCAAATGGTTTAGGTGAACAATAAGAACGGATTTTAAATTCTAAAAGGGTAAAATGGACCCCCAAAGTTTATGCGGGTAATATTTTTTTTTTATGCTAAGCGAATGAAACTGTTTATATACTTAGCATAAAATAAAGAAAGGCGTATCTCAGAATTTTAAGCAAAATCACCTCTAAAGATGTGAAATGGGATGTTTCATTTACTGCCACAGATCACACCGTAGATTCTGCATTCAGGACGCTCGAAGCGCATCACAGATCAGTCTAAATACACTTATGAGAAATCACTGATTGGTTGGTTGCTAGGAGCGAGTAGGCGTAACCTTGAGATATGATAATGACGCAATGAGGACGCTTGGCACCACTCCCCGCGACCCGCGCCTTCCTCAATCTTTGGTTACTTTTTGCAGGAACAACGAATTTCGTAATGCGGTATCTAGTGTGATCTGTGACTGTAGCCTATGCGAGCGAAGCCGTGCAGGCAAGATATTATTTAATAAAATAAAAAATGCTTGAGCTATACAACTAACTGTGGACGCGACTAAGGGCCTTAATATATCTTTATAGAAGTATCAAGTGTGATGTAATACCTTGAAGCAGTTCTTCTACTAAAGAAATAATTTCAATCGGAAAATAGAGTTCTGAGATATAAGCGCTTATTTTTGAGATTGAGAGCTGCTGTCGAGAGGATGATGTGTACTACGTTACAGAACATAATATAATAATTAACTATGTACTAAGTACCTACACATTAACTCAGTCAGGCGACCATTTTTTTTTTTATCCCCTGCGTCATACTAAAAGATATCAAAACTAAAAACATCTTTAAAACATTTCTGGCACTATGATACAAACATGACTTTGACTATGACTTGTTTCAATTGTGTAATAATTTACTTCACATGTATTTTTACAAAACTTGACACTGGCTAAACATACAAAGTATGGAGCAAAAATTTAAGAAAAAATAATTTAGTTTTTTTGTAAATTTACACTTTTTACTTTGCCAATACCTTTTTCATGGGGTTCTGTATTTCCAAATAGACTCCTCAAACTAAACGTGGTAGGTTGTGCAATAGCTTCTTTCAACGTGTCAGTGACTTTATAGAACTGTTCTTTGGAAACCTCTGGTCTCGGTTCTTCTACTTTGAGTTGTTCTTGTACTTCAATTTCTGGTTGTTTATCCTTTTTCTTTTTTGTTTTCTTTGTGGATTCCTGTTTTGTGTCTTCTACTGGTGCTAAGAATTTTGCATGCTCAGGTTGACTCGGGTCGAAACGAAACATTCCTATCTTGGGCCTGAAATAAATATCATACAGAAATTATTTAGAGAAGAGTGACTTATAAAGATGCGTAGCCTGATTGTAACGGATAAGGACAGAAGATGTCGCTAGTGCTTGAAACTGCAACATGATCGTCACTATTTCTGCTTGACTTGAAATAGAAACCCAAGCTAACTCATTCATAATGGTACGTAGAAAAAACGCAATTTTTTACAGATATTTTTGCATAAAATTATTAATTTATATTTTATTTGAAAAACACGCTAGGTTCTCAACAGATGGCGTTGAAAACAATTGACAAACAAATATTTGAATTTGGATACTTTTTTAGTTATTAGACATTTTTAAATTGTATTATTTATTATTTTTAATACAAATTTTAGGTATAAATACATTAAATATATTAAATTAACGTCAGCAGTTTAAAAACAGAAAAAATATATATAAAAGATTATAGAATATAAAATATTAATTTATAATATCTATATCACTCCTAACATCTAATAATCCGCCCCTACTAGACATTGAGTAGGTACATCATTAATAGTTTTGTATTAAAGTAATAACAATACAAAATGTATGGAACAGCTGTTTTTTTTCCGAGATTTTAGAGTTGGTCCCATAGTAAAAGTTCAATATTGTTTTGTTTTAATAAAACGGGAATACTCACGTTAAATTGAGACGGTTATTCCGACTATAGTTTCGATCACATTCGGTGACCTTTATCAAGGAATGCTTAGCGAGACACGCGCGCGACCTCGTCTTGCCTTGCACTCGCTTGTCTTGTCTTGTCTTGTCTTGCGCGTGTCTCGCTAAGCATTCCTTGATAAAGGTCACCGAATGTGATCGAAACTATAGTCGGAATAACCGTCTCAATTTAACGTGAGTATTCCCGTTTTATTAAAACAAAATGTATCAAAACCACGTCAGTTTTCATAGTTCAATATTGTTGCACCTTTCTGAGACACATTGTATAATAAAACTATTTTTTTTTCCAAATCACACCCATGCTTTCTGAGACACATAGTATATACAGTATTAAACTCCAGAAACAAAAAAATATCATACTATTAAATGTCCACAGTACGTAATTTCATTATTACTTACTTATTTTTCTTTCCATCTCTATCTTCATCGGGTACTTTTTTTCTTATAGGGACACCAAGGACATCTTGCAATATGTTTAGCTGCTTGGCTTTTTCATCGACTTGGTTTAGTTCAATTTGGTTGTCTCCGTCAATAGTCTCTTGGTCTCCGTCCATATCATCTTCAACAAACCTTTCATCTAAGACGAAACGTTTATCAGATTTGTACCTCGATTGCAAATCTAAAACCTAATGTGAATCAAATAAATTAATAAAATAAATCAAATAATGAATCTGCACAAATAAATAAGTGTACATTTAAAAAAAAGAATACAACTTCTACACATAGTCTTCTTCTTCTCTACATAGTATAAAATAAAGAACTTGTGTCCGATACCGATGAAGAAAGAGAATGCAGAGCCTAACCCAAGTCAAATCAATAAGTTAAAAATACCCATAGTTATAGTTATATTAAGTAATAAAAAGACAATAATTCATAGACAGTGATACAATCAAATACTCAGTGCTAATAGTCAAAAGGCTTAGTAAAAAGTGAAGTGTCGTGGAGCTATCCTGAGGGAAAGGCATGTTATGTCCTAAAATGAGGGTAGTTCCGGAAAAACCAGTCTGGTACTGTCAACTTAACCAGTGACAGTGTGCTCAGCTATTTCGTGGAAATTGGTGCGTATATAATAGTCACTTTTTGCATCTTGATATCTGCTGACTTCTAAACCGCGCAACGGATTATGATACGGTTTTTACCATTAGTGAACTGATTTTTTCCAAATTACATGCATGCGAAGCCGGGGCGTAAATCAAGTTATTACAACCTAAACCAATAACCATAAAATACCTTTTGTCCCTTTTTGCCTTCAAACTGCTTCTTGATTTCAAAATTCAGCTCATTGCCGCTGTCATCATCATCATTATCGAATAGAGTTTTTCTCAGTTCAGGCGAGTTATTTGTCAATCTTTTTTCATAACCATTTATAGCTTTTGTGTCATCTTCGTTGTCAGAAAATATAATTTTTTTGTTTGGCACTTTGTCCTGAAAATAACAAGTGTGAATTTAAAAAAAACCTTGACCAATTCGAAAAACAGCTCATACATTTTAAAAAACTGGATCAATTTTCAGCAAATACACCGAAGAATCGACGTTAAATTGCAAAAATTGAAAAAAAAAAAAAAAAAAAATCCTAGATACAAACCTACAGAAATAGGTGTCAGACTTATAACATTCCTTATTTTTCCGATTTATTCCCATTTAGAATTAAATGATGCAGATTGAAGTAGACAGTACAGTATGTAAGTTATACTATTAATTTTAATCATACCAATATTGTAGATGACGTAGAAGTATTTTTGACCGACTTCCAAAATAACTGGTTTTTATTACAATTGTTTTTTTAATAATTATTTTTTATGTATTTACTTTAGAACTCCGTCATTTATAAAGCGATTATTTTTTATTTATTTCAAAGTTACTACTATGATGAAGCAAATTAAAAAAAAAAATGTGTTTTTTTGTTAAAATTTTATGTCATGAGAATGAACTTGCATCACTTTTTAACCAACTTCCAAAAAAAGGAGGTGCTTAATTCAACTGGTTTTTTATCTGTGTAAAATGCCCGAAAATGGAAACAGATTGTAAGTTGAACAGTTCAGCCTGTGTTACTGTAATCATTAAACAAATCAATACGTACAACATCAGTCAATCCAGATTTTAAAATCATCTTTTTCTGTTTGAACTCCTGACTTTTCTTTTTCATTGCTTCCATTCTCTTGTGGTCGGAATCCTGTTTTTTTTTGTATATATCTAATACATTGCCTGATCTCTTTTCAAACACCACATCTTCATTTTGGAAAACACTGTTTTTGGCATTGAAACTATCATTTCTCATTTCTTTGTTATGACTTATGTCTTTGAGTTCTATGTCATGTACAATCTTATTCATTTTCCATGATGTGTCTGGTCCATCTCCATATTGTACATTTTTTTCAGATGTTTTAGGATGATTAAGTCCTCTATTATGTGGTATTGGTTCTTCAATTTTTCTTTTCCGGGGATTTAATTTGTCTCCAAGTTTCAGTATGGGTGTCTTTTTAGACACATTTTGTTCGTCAGCCTATAAAATTAAAAATAAAAACTAAGACAATCAATTCTCAGTTTTAGCACCAAAAGAGGCTTAAGATTAACAATAACCTGAATGTATGAATAAAAGTTACACATTAAGTAAGTTAGTGTGCAAATGTAATTTACAATGAAAGTTAAACTATGACTTAAATTATAATTAATATTAAATGTTTAGTAGGTTAGATTGTTCAGTAAGTGACATTTTGGTCTAAAAGGTAAAGTTGCTAATTTTGTAAAAATAATAATTGAATTGAATGACTCACATTGTTTTTGGCGATATCTTAACTGGGAGCCTTTCTTTCCATTGTTGTCAGGGCTGTGCTTTAAATGAGACTCACATGCTCTATCTTGACTCACATTTTCAACACCCTTATTCCGAACTAATTGGATCCGTTGCGATTTCAAGTTAGATGCAATACGCGCTTTTCGTCTCGGTTTCGGTGTGTGAGAAGCCTGATGAAGATCACACTCAGTCCGATTAAGAAATCGACAAAAACTACGTGAGACATTATCAAACAATAATCTAGATTTCAAAATGTTTTGGGTACCTTTTCTGCTTCCTTTTGCTTTGCCTCTAATCTCTCCCTTTGCAACCTTTCAAGAAAACTTTCACGAGCTCGCGTCACATAGAGCCTGTTCCCGTTGAAATCCTCATTTGAGAAATGTTTTAGACCTGAAACAATAAACAAAAGCACATGCTTACTAGCCTTGACGTGCCCTCAACAAGTTTCAGTTTTAAAAGTTGCAGATTCATAGTTACAAAAGTTTTAATAAGTACCTTATAGCTACTTACATGTTTCTATATCATAATTTGAACCAGATATAGTTACAAATGCGAATTTTTTCTCGTTGCCTTCTGCAGATTTCGTCTTCAAATCTAAGTTTTTTATTTCACCATAACTAGAGAACGCGCTGCGTAAGTCTTCTTCAGCAGTATTATCTGGCAAATTTCCTATGAATAAACGTGTGGCCATTTTATATATTTTGCAAAACTTGGTAGTTTATGTATTTTAATTTAAAAACATGACTGCAAGAAAGTGAGGTTATTTTGCTTGACGTTGCATCAACTTGGAACCAGTGTCCAGTGTTCCCACCTCAGCGGTTTTAAAGCATAGATGGAGTACCAAATGTTCCAAACTTTAAAAATGTACAATGTAAAAAATCACTAGATATCGCTAAAATCTCCCTGATACAAATTAAGTATATTTGTGTTATTTTTAAACAATACGACAAATGGGTTAATTAAAATTCCCAAGCATTATTTCTTCTGTCTTCATCATTTTGCAGACGCCGATGTTGATGCTACAGATTGTACAGATTGCACTGGTTGATAAACTATAGAAGAATATTTAGCATTTCCAGGCAATTCGTCTTTTACATCATCATCATCAGGGAGTTTTGGCGGGATCACGAAGAAGTCATGTCACGCTATTGTATTATTTTCCAATACTTGTGTTATATCGAGTGTTAATGCATAAAAATGGTGGATTTTTATCCATTAAGTGTTCGTGAAAGTGTACGAGTGTTGGTGAATAGTATAATATCGTGAAACGTGACTTTTCGTGTTGTTTCCAAAACTGCATAGAAGCTTCTAGTAAAGTCTCTACCACTTCACTGAGGTAAAAACAAAATAGGAAAAAAAAATACGGAAGACAAGGCGGTATGGCCTTAATGGCTTTAGCCTGCCCAGAAATGGGCGAATAAATAAAAAAAAAAAAAAAACATCATCATCATCATCTTCACAGACGTCATATATAGTGACGAAATCTCTTTCACACGATGTCAGGTCAGGTAATGTATAGCCATGAAGCTGTGTGTGTATAGCCACTTTGACTTTTTTGGATTGGATGTCGTGAGACGGTCCTAAATATCTTAGTGACGCTACTTGTGTTGCTAATGAGAACTATCATGGCGAATGTTTTATATGGAGCCGTACGTTGTCGTTCGCGCTTTAGGCGTCACGTCGCGTTTATGAGGGATTTCGAATTGCAGTCCTGTAATTGTAATTTAATGTTTTACCTAAGAACGGTAAAACAAAAAGGGCTACGGGCTATGCTGTTTTTCTTTGCTTTACTAGTTTCAATGTCATCTTTCAATTATTTTTTAAAGTAGTTCTATAGAAGCTTTGACGTTTTGGACCATCCCTCAGTTCCAGTGACCCTATTCCTGTGCGCTCGAGATTATCTCGGTGACTGTCTCTCTAATTTAAAATTTAATGGGAGTGAGTGAGAGAGAGATAAAAATGTAATTTCTCCGAATAGGGTCCATGGACAGGTGCTGTCCGTCAACGCAAGAGTATGTTCCTCTATGGTAGATAATAACAGCTACGTGGTAAGTAGTAGTATATAATATAGTGTTCTGTGTACATGGTGGGAGGAGTTGGTCAAAAAATATCGAACTAGACTTGAATTTCATGGGAGTAAAATTAATAAACGAATAAGTTCATACTTCGCCTCATATTCTCCAATGAAATTCATATTTAGCTATCCCTTTTCATACATACATAATACAACCACAAATAACAAGATATTTTTCTATTCTTATATATCTATTTCATAATCGCAATACTCATTCACAACACGCAGTAAACTCTCCGGTAACTCCGCACTCGGGCCCCAAGATACAAGCTTCGTGCTTAGTTTGGGGCTCACTGGCTAATCTTCTACAGAGTGTATACAAAGAATTCCGAAAAACAGTTTGTTATAACTAAGATTTTTACTTTTATAATTTTGGCTTCTTTGTATGTTCTTTCTTATGTTGAAATAAATTATCTTATCTTATCTTTTGCATGATATCAGGGCCCCTATTCGGAGATATCACAAATTGGTGTCGATTTCGAGACTCCAATCTCGATTGTCTCTAGTCTCCATTCCGACCACTCGATGTATCTCGAACGCTAGCCACCGTGAATATCTCGAAAGATAGCGTTGAGAATAAGACATCTAGAAGATCGAAACATTTTTGGGGTTGAGATTGAATCACACCTTTTGAGAATAGGGGTCCAGGGGCCTTATCCCGTAACTCTGGTGGCGATGGTCTTCGTTTGCTATCCTGCTCGCTCGCATGGTGCGAGTAAGTTGGCGCGAAAGGGACGGCACACGATGACCACTGTCACCAGAGTTACAGGATAAGGCCCCAGATCAGCAGGGATAGATATCAGTTTCAGGCCTTGAATGAAAACGAAAACATATGTAATATAAAATCTATTTACTACATTCATAACACAAAAAATAATCCACATACATAATATTGTGTCAACTTGTTATTTATTTGAGAATTATTAATACATGAAATAAGATTGTGTGATCGCTAGTGACGCTTTTAACACTTTTGTAAATGCAATGCTGCTTTTGCCAGTTCGATTCTAAAAGAAATCGATCACAGAAACTATAGCTTTACTCGACTTGCTAAGTTTGTCATATTTGCGTATTTTTGTGATCATTATGTCACCTTTAACTTTCATCATGTACACATCATCATCATCATACACAGCCTTCCTTATCCCACTGCTGGGTATAGGCCTCTCTCTTGCTTTGCTATCTGCCTCGGTCCTGTGGCAATCTAGTCCAGGTTCGACCCGCGATGGTGACGTTGTTACTATTGTTTAAGAGTTAGCAACAAAAGTTATCAAAAAATTGATTTTATAATATCAAACTATATATGCACAAAACATAATTAGACAAAAATACATAACTATGGAAAAAAAATGCGAGATAGGCACATATAAGAAAATAACGTATGTTTATTATGGGCGGACCGTTTGGCGACCTGCGCTGCCGATTAAAGGTCACGCCATTCAGGGACAACCATAATAAGAGGCTTGGGCCCAGATTTAGATCAAGCGGTAAAGCCAGTTTTCCACTGAATAGGGAAGCGAAAACCAGCTTACTATTTTCTTAATTTCGATACATCTATACAACACAATTATATAACACTGTACATATTATTTATAAAATGCAATGTATTGTGTACAAATATAAATAAAAACAATTTCACAGTAACAAATCAGTCAACTTTACGCGAATACAAATCGATATTTTAAGTCATCATTAAAAAAAACTAGGCTTTCGCCAATTATATGTGTGACCCACAGATCACACCCTAGATTCTGCGTTCTGGACGCTTGAAGCGCACCACGCACTTATAAGAAATTACTCTGATTGTTGATTGTTAGGCGCCAGTAGGCGTAACCTTGAGATAGTCAATGAGAACGTTTGGTTGCACTCCCCGAGACTCGCGCCTTTCTCAAACTTTGGTGACTTTTTGTACGAACAACGAATCTCGTAATGCGGTATCTAGTGTGATCTGTGGTATGACCATTACGTAATTAATACATAAGGTACATAGGTTGTAAAATTATTTATTAACAATTAAGAGTGAAGCATTTTGCGCCATTTTAAGAAGTTCGGGTCATTCTTATCAAGAGCTCAAAGTGCGAGTCCTTCGAAGTTGGTATAAGATTTTTATATTATACTAGCTGTTACCAGCAACTTCGTTCGCGTGGACCAAAAAATAAAGTAGAGTATGTCAGTCTCCGACCCTAAAGCTATAAATATCTATATATTTCCGTTTGTTACTGAATGCCGAGTATCAGGGCTCCTATTCGGAGATATGACAAATTGATGTCGATTTTGAGATTCGAATCTCGATCGTCTCGTCTCGATTGCCTCCGTCCACTCGATGTATCTCGAACGCTAGCCATCGAGAATATCTCGAAAGATAGCGTTGGGAATAAGAAATCTCAAAGTTCGACATTGTTTTCGAGATGAGATTGAATCTCACCTTTTGAGAATAGGGTTCCAGCGCGACGCAACGTTGTAACACGTACTGCTTGTGCCAGATAGGTGGCGCGTTTATAACAATTATTAAAACAGTTACAGTTCATATTTTAATGTGTATAGATTAGAAATTAATAATTAATCGTATTGTCTATTGTATGTTATAACACCTTTTAGATTGGGCAGTATCCGCCGCAAAATAGTCTAATCCTAACTAAAAATATGAATGCCAAAGTAGCTCTGTCTGGGTGTTTATCGCGTTATCGTGGCTGAACGGATCGACCTGAATTTTTGCATAGATATAGCTTAAGGGTAGGAGACGGACATACGATACTTTTTTTTTTAATTTTTCGCTAACGAAGTCACGGGTAACTACTGCTAGTCGTTAAGGTGCAAAATTCGCTCAGCGCGGCAAATTCAAATTTTTGTCAATTACAGCTTAATTACTCATCGTGAGTTCATGAAAACGAATTTTGCGACAATAAATAGGTCGTATCAAGAAATTACGGCCAAAATGATCACCTAGATAATATTGGTTTAGCTACGAATCTCAATAACCTGATTTTTATCTTGGTTTTTGGTTTAGTGAGAAGTGTACTTATACTAGCTTTCACCTTGATTTTTTGGTTGGTGTAATTTCTTGATATAACCTATTTATTAACGCAAAATTTGATTTTCATGAAGCCACGATGAGTAATTAAGCTGTAATTGACAGAAAACGCAAGAAAATTTGAATTTGCCTCGCTGACCGAAACGTTGCATCTTTATAAAGCTTTCGATCTGCATTACACTAATATTTGAATTGAATTAAGAAACAAGTCAAAAACATTTAATTTATTACATGTCATATGTATTCTACAATAATGTGTATTATTTATAATAGATCTATGTATGGTTTTAAGAACACACTCGTGCTCGGTGGAACAATCAGACAGAACTGCTATGCTAAGCCAAAAAGGGTAATTTTACTCATTTGATTTGCAATGGGGTCAGACCGGAAGAGTAAAAAAAAAAAATGTTCTGTATACAAAGATAATTGATACTCGGCAAAATGTAAGGAACAACTTATTTAAGCAATTTATCAGGGTTGGTTAAAATAATGTGTTTAAGAAGTATGTAAGTACGTTTGTGTTTAAATTGTAAAATATTTTACTTCACTTGAAATATTACAAAACTTGACACTGTCTAAATACACAATATGTGCAGCCAAAATATAAGAAAAAAAAACGAGTGACAGGCTACATTTTGAAGTCCGTTTTTTTTCACATAAAGCGTTTGATAAAATTTGTTTAAAAAACTTAAACTGCGGAGGGCAAATTTAGTTTAAAAAAAAATGGCTTAGAAAAGCAGTTCTTTCCAAATAACAATGGTTTTTATTGATGCCATATTATAAGCGGTTATTTTGTACGCATAGTTGCTTTTGGCTCTAAATAATCAAATTGGTTATAGATTTTAAGTACTATAAGATAAAATAATCATATAAATGTCACGTCAACATAATTACACTAATTTCACATCAACATAATTACACTAATTAATAATAGAAATACAAAGAGATATTTTATTGGAATGGTGGTGATTATCTACTTACAAATAAATTATAACTAATAGTTTTTTTTAAATGCTACAACTAATATTAGACTAGTATTTATACAGTGTGTACACACAAATTCAAAGTGCGTGAAGTTAGATAGGTTTACTTTTTTAAATTTATGTTAGACGTATTATGTAGTAGGTATTTGATACAACATAATGTTGGTTAGAAGTTAACCCAGTGGCGGAAATACACATTTTCAAACTAAAGGCTTTTAAATGTTTGCCGCCCTTTCGATATTTTGCCGCTTAGTTTATTTTTGTATTTCAGCGATTAGTTGAAATTGCACAAAAAATATTTTTCATCACACTTGCTCGTAAAGTGGATCTTATTACATCGCTTTTAGGCTCATAATCCAATTATATTACGCAAGCGTGTTTTACGCCACTGCGTAAACCACCTCAACATATTAGCACAAATAGTGCCTATGAAAATGCTTGTCCACATTTAAGAACAGTCGTTTAGTTTAGAAATTGGTTCAACCGAATCGAAGCTATTTCTAAGTAAACCTACCTGAAAAGTTACAGCCAGTTTTAACGTTCAATTCCCGAAGACGCCACCTTTACTTCAAATTGCTTACAGTGCTATATTTTTTTTTAGTTTTAAGGCGGAACACGTGCGACAAAATCTAACAAAAGAAACTAACCAAAGCATGTTTGAGGAACGTCGCGGTTTGTTGCGATTTTACAATAACTAAGACGCGGTCTGATCACGACCTGTAATGAGTTTTGCATCAAAATAGCTTATTATACTTTTTGAAAACGGGTCGACACTTAGAATTTTTACTCTGCCTTTTTGTCGATTATCCGAAATATACAAACAAAATAAGAAAACTATAGCCTGGCTATTTAATTGGTAAAAGAAAATGCGCTGTTACCGCTTACAATTCAAAGCATTCCATTTCAAGTTTCATCAGGGTTTCTGCGATTTTTGTATTGTTTATTTCAGGCAGATTCTCGAAATTTTATTTGGTTAAACGTATTGTTAAAAAGCACATGTTTTGGGGCATTTATATAAGTCTCTTATTATTGGGGATAATATGAATCTCTATTTTAAAAAAAACTGGAATAAATCCACTTCTGGCCACAGACTCGTGATGGTAAGACCACAGGAAGTAAATCAAGACGTGACGTTCTACACAAATTTTCAAACTGTCGTTCCGGATAACTCTTATCAAATACAATCTAGGCATTTTCAAGGCTAGAGTGAATAGATTTCTTCTACGTCAACGTGCTCTATCCTCGGCCAAACTGTCGCTTAGGGGATTTGTCGCCAAACGTAGATCTATTGCCAGTCAAATCCCAGAATAAGAGAAATAAGAGAATAAGTCAGTTGCGACACAAGATTACTCTTGTCGAGGTCTTTCGACAAGGTCAACACAACAAGGACAAAGTCAACACAACAAGGAAATGAAAAGTTCGAGGTTTTACTTTTTGTTCGAGGTGTTTTGTCTTGTTGCGCGTCATTGTCGCGGGGAAAAAGATACATAGCAATTATTGGAATTATTGTCTTCTACATTGCGATGTACTTTGAAAATCTAAAAAAAAAAATGACAGTAGAAAAATCTTTCACAAGAAAAATTGGTTGATCAAAAACACGCATTTGCCCTCTAAGCCATTTGAAAAATAGATAGGTGGTATTCGTGGATCGAACCGAGTATAATACTCGGAGCTCAGACTCGGCGGTTCCTCAGCGAGTGCCCCGCGCGGTGCTACGTCGGCTCGTCGGATGACATCAGCGCTTCGCTCTGCTCGTCCAGATCCGGCAGGTTCCTTATCACCCTGTGGATATTGACGTGTTTTATTCCCCTATTAGACTTTAACTAGTAGATTTAACTAGTAGTTCGCGGCGAATTAAGACCTCGCGATCCCTATATCTTCACATCCCCTGGACCGATTCAGCTCATATTCGAACTTAAAAATTGTATTGAAATGAACTACTTGCCTACAATATTTAACGGAGATCGGATCAACGGTTCGCAAGTTATCATCGGACAAATATACACACAAACATACAAACATACATACAAAAGCCGATCTGTCCCAGTAAACTCTGAGACCTTCGCTTCGCTCGGTCAATTATTTTTACTTATACATTATATACGGTTTCGATGAAGTAATTATTTGTACTCGTACGTATCCTTCAGTATTTATTTTTACTTGTACGTAGTTGTGTACGTTCTCAGAGTAGTATATAAGCTCTTTCGTAATATGAAAATTTCTTTTCTAAAAGACAAGACGTATTCCATTCTATCAGATATAATGTCGAAGAGAATGATGAATTGAATTGAAAGACGAATTTAAATTTTCTTAGTGTTCGTTCTTTGGTAATCCCTGACACAGGGACACCTAGTTATGAGTGTGTAAGAAGTGTTTTTTGTAAAAAAACAACCGGTGGATGCAAATGGCACGTTGTCGGTCGGTGTAGCGCTCTAAGGGGGAGGTCTATTCAGCAGTAAACGTCCTCTGGCTGATGATAATGATGATGATAAAGAAGTGTTTTGACAGGCCTGTCTCACTGCGCGCGCGAAGCGTTAAGTCCAAAAACCCGCAGGCGGGGCATTTACACCTAACCTAAAAAGTACAAATGTGACAGAGCGATCACTCTCACCTTCTCGCTCAAGAACCGTCACGAAGCTAGCAATAAAACAAGTAGTCCAACTCACGTGAATCCCTCGGCCGCTCGCATCTTATTAGCTATGTAGTTGCAGTGTATGGGCACGTGCAGCACGGCCGCGGTCCAGCCGACCCCGGCCAGCACGGCCGCGAGACCCCGCCACGCGCCGGCGCCCCCGCCCCCGCCCCCGGCCCCGCGCCACGCGTCCACCGCCGCGGCCAGCGGGGCCGCCAGCCCCAGCATGCCGGTCGCTGTGCCGGGGGATGTTAGCGATCTACCCCTGGATATACAAACAAGTCATATGTTACACTACTTTTAAGTAGATTTTTGTATTATGCATGTAATTTCTGGTGTGAATAATAAAGAGTTATCTATCTATCTATAAATAAATATCTGGGACATTTTTGCACACACGGTCATCTGACTCCAAACTAAGCAAAGCTTGTAATATGGCTGCCAGAGACTGATATACGTACATATATATTTTTAAATACATACTTATATAGATATTAACGCCCAGACATAGAACAAACACAAATATTCATCACATGAATGTTTGTCCTAGATGAGAATCGAACCCACCCCCCCAAACACAGAAGGTAGGTTTACTACCAACTGAGCCTCCGGGGCAGTCAATCTATCTATGAATAAACTAAGGATAGCGCTCGCTTGTACGGTGAAAAGAGTAAACAAGCTATTGCCGTGACTTTTACTATTAGAATGTTTCAGCAAGATCCAGCACCGGTTCGTGGGTAGCGGCGAGGCTGGCTCCACTCGGTAATGTACTGACACAGATTATTCTCTAGATTCTGCATTCAGGACGCTCGAAGCGCACCACGCATCAGTCTAAATACACTTATACGAAATTACTCCTATTGGTTGATTGTTAGGCGCGAGTGGGCGTAGCCTTGAGATAGCCAATGAGAACGCTTGGTCGCACTCCCCGCGACCCGCGCGGCGCCTCAAACTTTGGTGACTTTTTGTAGGAACAACTAATGTCGTAATGCAGTATCTAGCAGTACTTACCAGAGCCACAGCGAGTCCAGCAGCAGCGGCCCGAGCGCCGCGTCCAGCAGCAGCCAGGTCCAGTAGCGAGGCGGAGGCAGCGAAGCTGGCTCCACGCCCGCTCCGCTCAGTACTCCGCCTATCGCCCATGACACGCATCCGCACAGACACCCCACTAGACCTGCAATAATTTATTTTGGCTCACAAAACAGCTAAAAACGACTTGCAGATACCGATACTTGGCTCTTGAAAATATCGGTTCCTGGATCCTGCATCTGGCAAGTCATCACCATGATCACCCACATGCAAAAGGCTGCACAAGACTATTTCCGCACCAACTGCTATACCCTAATAGGGTCATATGTGTCACTAAACCCAAATCATGTTATTTAAGACCTGCATGTATGTCGCAATAAATTATTGAGTATTGAGTATTTTGACCCTGACTCTTACGAGGACTTGTGTTTCGCAGAGATGATACACAAACACATACATTCTCACACACACCCACACAACCCACACAAGAAGCTTTCAAAATTGTTTTTTAATTTATTTATATTCATTGTCACTTTTATTTCTGGTCATCATAACAGGGAGCATAACAGGGGAGCACGAATCTCTGAAATACAAGCTTTAGCTTAGTCCAGAGATCCGTAGCCCACATATATCTTTAAGGTCAATTTTGGAAATAAATAAATTTTGTATTTGTATTTTCAATATCGAGCACCATTTTAAAAGGGCGATCCCCGATTTATTCATTTACTCTCCATCAATTAAAGGTATTTGTTTTTTCACAATTATCCGATTGTTAAGATTGTTGTTACCGTTCTTATGTTGGTTTCACCTGTTGTGTTTAAATCGATTGTCTGTCCTATGAGCACGAAATCTCAGGTTTGATATTCAGCTTGGCAGATGTTAGAATCATATAGCTGTTCTGGATTTGGGTGTTAGTTGTCCATGGCATTCCCGACAATTAAACCTAGTGGAGGAGCTAGGAGAGTGACGTGTTATTTATTTCAGCTGAAAGCTGACAACTTACCGACGAGTAGAGGAGCGTTGATGCCGTCTCCTTTCCTCAACTCTTGCCGGAATAATAACAAATGTATCGCGTAACAAAGAGCCGAGCCCAGCGAGGACAGCACAGCTACCCACTCGCTCTGGTGACTCTCGGATATACCCAGCACCACCTGAGATACAGGTAAAAACATGAGGACATGGTGGTTATGGAGGATTGCCGTTTAATGAGGTCCCTAATGCTAGTTCTGCGCAGGTACAAGAAAAAAAAACTATACTCTCGCGTGGCACATACAACATTTCACCTCAATCGCGATATAATACTAGACGTGGCCTAGAGTCCTTTTCATGAAAGAAGTTCCCGAGACGCGGCGCTGTTATCGCGTGACGGAAATGTAGCGTGAAAGGAATTGGATTAGTTCCGCCGTCTGCTGTAAAAAGCAACTACGAAAAAAAACTGAACTTAATGGCTAAATTTCATGAGGAAATGCTACATAATTTTTCGCAACAAGCATCCTTTTCGAAGTGAAATAAGAAAGTGATGAAATAGTAATTGGTGAAAGTAATGAAATAGTAATGAGTTTAAAAAAAAAACCTGGTCATAAACGTACCTAATAGATGGCGTTAGATGTAACTTGAACTTTTGCTGTCACTGTCAAAACATGAAAAACAAACAAATTTACGTGTGCCTTTGCTTTTACTTTTGCTCGTATTTTTTGGCTCCACATGTTTATTTAGACAATTTCAAGTAATGTAACTATGTATTTGACTTCATTTGAAATATTACAATAGTTGACACTGGCTAAATACAGAACGTGTGGAGCCAAAATTTAAGATTTAAAAAACAAACATTAAATATTTCGACAGAATTGACAATGACAGGTAAACCAATAGGACTATTACGCCATCTAGTAAGTATTTTAGAACATTTTTTTTTTTGAAAAAACGCCTCATTGTTTGAATGTGTTAAAAGAGTAATTTGTGAAAGAGGTGAAATAGTAATTCCTAATGATTCTCACCAGTCCAGCTGCGGTAAAGAGTACAGCGACGCTTTTCGATACGGTGAACCTGTCGTGCGGCACCTGAGCGAAAAGAGCGCCGAGCGAGAGCGCGAACGCGCCCGCCGTCGACGTGTATATAGTAGCTGAGCTGGTAGTAGTGTGCAGTATGCTCAACCGGTATAGGTAGTTTGATATGAACCACTGAAACAGAATTGAAAGTTTGAGCGAACATGTGCCAAAATGGCTTTTTTTCCGTAGTACTACAAGGAACCTTTATAAGTTGGTCATGTCCGTCTGTCTGTCTGTCCAAATCCTTTACAGCTATGTAGCTTCCAAAGTGACTTAGATTTACAACTTACAGGCAGAAAGAATAGCACAGCGAGACGCAGATGCCGCCTGGTGGCCGCCGCCGCAGCGCGTCTCTGCGCGTGCTCCGTCGCCCTCACCGACGCCGCCCACGACAGCCTCGCGAGCAGCGCTTCGCCGGCCATCGCCGCTGACATCACACGCACCTGAATACAATGTGTGTTTACGAACAAAAATCTTCATTAAAAATTACCGAACCAAAGCCAGACTACGAGTAAAACCACAGTAACTAGTGAGCAATCTGTGTTAAAGTGCTAATACAAGTAGACAAAAACTGCTGCAAGCTATTTAGTAAGTTTTGTTGTGACGACCCAGAATTTTTATTTGTTTATTGATATTACCATGCGATGTATCCTAAAGCCTATGTTAATAGACAATATACAATAGTTTAGTTGTAGCAAAAAACATAGAAAAATAAATTAAAAAGTGAAAAATAAACAAAACATACACAGAGTTTTTTGCCACAAACTAGCCCCAATGCATTATGCATTTTTTTTGCATAATTTACAAATTCCTTATTTGTGGCTACCTCCTTTCTACCCGACTGCCCCATAAGGAGGGTAATGTTTTTTTTAAACAATTTTATATTTGATCGCCATAAGGCAATCTGTCTTCTAGTACTAAGGTATAAACAAAACAAGAATTTAGAAGTTGGGTAAGTAAAGCTAAAGTTAATAATTATTACGTTTTAAGAAGTATACTAGTAGTAGTTTAGTTTTTGTTTTTTAATGATAAACAGAAAAACCCGACTGCAAAATGTAGCCTAGAGTCTGTGCAAAAAGAGAAGCATTGTGACATGACAGCGAACTAACATTTTTATTTACTTTATATGGTTAACACCCGAGTAAAACCAGAGTACTAGTGAGTACCGAGTAGGTGCCTACCAAGTATCAAAAGTTTTTTTTTTGGCGGGAACGTGAAGAAGTCATTTCGCATTGTATTATTTTCCAAATTATCATTACCCTCCTTTTAGGCTCGGGTAAAAAAACGAGTATTGGAATGGATTAGTTACAAGCATCTAAGGCTATTGTGATATCTTTCAGATGTATTGATTAACTAGCTGCGTCCCGCGGTTTTCTCCCGCTATTCTACAGAAACCGAATATTTTTCCGGGTTAAAAAATAGCCTGTGTTAATCCAGGGAGTAAGCTACCTCCATACCAAATTTCATTCAAATCCTTTGAGCCGTTACATAGTTGAACGGGAACAAACACACTTACATACTTAAACACAAATTTTCGCATTTATAATATTAGTGTGATGTACCTCGGCCACTTTATTGAACCGTACAGCCCTTGGTGCAGCGTCATCACTGTCCGTCGTTTCACCAGCTCTGACGGGAACAAATGTGGAATCACCCTGAAAAGTTTGAGGATATTATAACTTCTACAGTTTTCTGTATTCAGTGGTAAACAACCTTCAATTTAGCATTAAGTGTTCTATACAATAATATTAATTATGGACTTATTTTGTTCATCACTGTCGAAACAGTTCTTAAAGTTATTTCTTTGATAAAGTTTATGGTTTGATTCATTTAAAAGGGGTATCATCGTCTGAAGTTATGTAGAATCTTAACGATAACGATTTGTGATCGAAAATTGATCAACTTTTAGAGTCGTAAGGAGCTAAAATGCTGGTGAGCTACCTTGGTGCTGCTTTCAGGAGGGCCTTGGCAGCCACCCTGTATAGCAAAATATCATAGATATTATATCTTTATAGCTAGCTTTAAGTGACTTGTGAATTATTTCTCCCGATATATCTGTGTAAGTGCAATACATAAATATTGATACTGATTATGAATGCAATTAGTAAAAGTGATAGCTATGTCAGGCGAAGCAACAGTTTGTTGGGTAAATTTGAACGTGAAAGTACATGTATTTTTATCACTATATGTCTGTAGTAAGCACATTATCATCTAAGTCGTGGGTCATAAATAATTCAATCTTTATATCCCGCTCGCACTTACAGGTCTTACGGAGTGACGTTTATTGCTCGACAACTCAGATGATAACGCGTTAACAAATATGTGATGTGGGGATTTACACAGTGCAATGTATTAGTATAAAAAGCAACAGAACTACAAATAATTAGTCTACATACCAAACTGTTTGTCGATTCACTGAAATAGTTTTCGTCATCAGTCTCAGCGGTGGGTTCTAATAGTTGCTGTAAACATGAAACACTTTTAAGATACAAGCTTGTCCAGTTTTACTACAACAACTATAATTGCTTCCAATGTACAGTACACCAATTTTAGAAGCATGGGAAACTTGATCTACCTATAGCAACTACTCGCTCTAAAATCTTGCGCTGATTGGTCGATCGATTTCGCGGCAAGATCACCTCGTGCATGCGCCATCTTGGTCCGACAGTTGCCATTTGCACTCACCAATAAAGTTCAATATGTGTAAATGATTATTTACACGTCCGGGTACTATAGGAAACTGGTCTGCACTTTTCTGTGCAACGGAATTATTTGTTGTGTAAGACTCTATAAAGATTTGATTCTGTTGTACTCTAGAGATCTGATAGGTCACTTGGGCAATACCAGCTTATTGGGGTGATAGGTTCTGCACTGAAGTACCATATAGGATTGCTTTTTCCAGCCAGCCAGACCTAACTCAGCTCCTTGAAATAATAGGGCGAGGCTCTGGTCTGCAGTGGTGTAGTACTTAAATGATGCCCCTTACCAGTCTCATGATCAGTGGGCATAAGCAGGAGCAGAATACGTAATTCAAATACATTAGACAAAGATATGATGAATGGGGGATATTGAAATGAAGAAATGCAGATAGTTATACTCCTGTCACTTTAGTTTAGTGAAGGTGTCTACACACGGGAAGGATAACAATCTCGTACAAAAAAGTGTACCTCTGAATAATCTGCTTAAAACTAGATGGCGCTTACGTATTAAGTCAGCTAAGGCCCAAAACTGCTATAAAAGCCCAAGAAAATATGGTTAAAATAGAAACATAGTATTAGTAGATGTCCGCTAATTAAGGTTTCGTTAATGTCCCAGATATTTATTTATAAATTACTCCATGTAACTTATCACAAGCTATCCTTTAAAAAAAAAATCAGATCAGGTTCAAATGTAGACACCTTCTCTGTGGTACAACAGAATCAACATCAGTATGTTTAGGCACATACCACTTGGAATATGTTGTACATAAATTAAATTTTGTATAGCTACTCAGTTATAACAATATGCAGAATTCCGAACATCATTAGCTGTTTATAGTTGTACTATTGTAGTTGTAAGTAATGGTAACTTATTTAATGTCGACTTCATTTGAATATCTTTTGTTTGCAGCTTTACTGGTTTGTAAAATATTTGTAAATTAAAAAAAAATGTTTTATGAACTTACAGTGTAGTCTGGTGGTCGGCAAGGATCTTTAGAGGGCGGAGTGAAGCACAAGACCAACAGATAAATAAATAATAGTGAACTTCTCACATATGTCACAAGGAAAGGTCTTTCTAGGTGCTTCTCGGTATACAAATACTGAAAAGAAAATTAAACAAATGTTGGAGAACAAGGGATTTTTTTACTAGATAATCTTAATAGCGTCGACTACGGTAAACTCACTTTAGTCACCTCTGAAGATAGAACCCACAGCACAACCACCAATAGAAGGATGAATACTCCAAACGCATAATTTCTCTTATTGAACGGTTGAGTACCATTGTTGTTATTTTTGTTGCCGGGCACAACACGAAAGTAGTTATGGCACAAAGGCAACATCAAGCCGAATTCAAAGCAATCGCAGAAAACTATTATATTTTGTGTTGTTTTATACTCATAGTTTCACATACGCTTTTCGATGGTAAGGAATGCACAGTTACGGTAACACTTAGTAAAAAGCGTATATGTGGATAATTATCTTTGAACAGTGGTAAAACCGAGTTCTTATAAATGAAAATATCAGAATTTTCAATGTAATAATAAGAAGGAATCTTTTTGGAAAACCGTCAAGCCGTCAACCAACTTTATTCTGTAACTTTGACATTGACATAAACATTGACACATCATTTTATTTGTGTTTATTTTTTTCGCCCTTTGTACAATCTAGAGCTATTAAGACCATAACGCCTTGTCTTCCCTATTATTATTATTCAAACATTTACTCGGCGGTTCAAGGGGTGCGGTGCGGTGCACTTGGGCACAGAGACCTAGGAGGCGCCAGCCGACCGCCATATATTTCGATAGATACCTAATACACTGAGTTACACTGAGACCAAGCGAGCGGAGCCGCAGGCACAGCTTCATTATACATCATTATGTATTATTTTAATAAAGACGCCGCATGCTGCTTTTGGCACGTGTCATACCGTTCGCGATGTGCAAGTTAACTTCACTCTTATTGACCGAGCGAAGCGAAGGTCTCAGAGTTTACTGGGACAAATCGGCATTTGTATGTGTGTTTGTATGTTTTTGTGTATATTTTTCCGATGATAACTTGCGAACCGTTGATTCGATCTTCATAAAATTTTGTAGGCAAGTAGTTCACTTCAATACAATTTTTAGTTCGAATATGAGGTGAATCAGTCCAGGGGTTGTGAAGATATAGGGGTCACGAGTCTCAGTTCGGCGCGAACTACTAGAATATACTAAATAGTTTTAGGCCAACATGGGATTTTATGGAGTTTTGGAAACAACGCGAAAAGTCACGTTTCACGACATTATACTATTCACCAACAATCATGCATGGTCACGAACTCGAACTCTAACAACTCATTCGAATGGTTTAGATTGTCATTGTATTATTTTCCAAAACTTTTGTTATTTCGAGTGTTAATGTGTAAAAATGTTGGAATTTGTCCATTAAGTGTTTCTGAACGTGCACGAATGTTGGTGAATAGTATAATCACAAAAGAGGAAATTTTTTTATTTACTTCTCTCTGTTCTGTGAGTATAATGTTGTAAAACGTGACTCTTCGTGCTGTGTCCAAAACTCCATAAAAACCTCAAGCAAGTCTCCACCACTTTAGTGGACTTTGCCTTAGATTTGACCGCGACCCACTTTGCTTGACTTGGACTATGACTGAGACTTATTTATGACTTCACTTGAAATATGACAATACTTGACACTGGCTAAATACACAACGTGTGGAGCCTAAACAAAAGTGGAAAAAATAAAAATGGTTTAGGTTAGGTTACAACTAATTTCAAAGGGAGAAAGAATAATACTATTTTTGTAATTTCTAATTATAATAAATTACTGGCCTAATATAAATTATTCAGTACGATATTAAAATGACCGCTTGTAATGTCGATGTTATTAAATTGATTAGCAAGTATTACAATGTGCCTGTAGGGACTGTTTGCTATAACACTGATAAGGTAAACAAACTTGTACTCAAAAAACTGGATTTAAGTTACATAAACCTATTAGCATACATTTTAAGTTACATAAACTTATTAGCATACATTTTAAAGGTTTAGGATAATTTTATAAAATAACTATAATTCTTACAGGTGCTAACAACCGTATTAGACAAGCAAAGCGTTGAAGGCTTCGCCACCATAGTTTTAAGGTTAGCGGCAAAAAATGATCCTAACACGAATCAAGGGCAAGTCCTGCAGAGCTATCAGTGGCTGGAACACATAGCAATGTACGCCAATCAAGCTGCGAGCAACCCTGCCTTTGCAAAAGGGTTTTTAGAGGTATTTTTAAAATAAAAACCTTTCGACAATAATTTGTATAACATATTTTAAATATAAACTAAGATTCTTATGCGAAATATGGAATGTACCTCTGCGCCTTGACAGCTAAGTATACTCCTGTGTTCCTATGGCAAAAATGAATTGAACATTGTAAGATAAGATAAGATAAACTTTTATTGTAAATAACTGTGGTTACAAAGGTCTTAAAATAACAAAATAAGTATCAATAGTATTATCCTCTCGGATGTACAATAATATTTAAAAAATGTACCTACTTAACTAGTTAGGAACTAAGATTTAATGCTTTTGATTTAACTCGTACAGAGTTATACTTATTGTTCTTATTGTTTGCTTGCTGCGCCTAGTAGTTTTGCTTTTATTGTATGAATCTAGGTGATTGCTGTCAGAATTAAAGAAAATAATTTACATGAAAACTGCAACTTATTACTTTACATTAGAAAAACAAAAAAGGCAAATAATACAGGCTTTAATTATCTTTTTGCATAATTTTATTAACTGCATCATTCACAATCATCTGATAGAGAGTGGCCATAGAAAGTACTCTTTGGAGTGGTCTGTATTGTTATATTTTTATTTCAGGATATCAATAAAGCCCTAGAAATGAACTCATTCTTAACTGGACAACAGTTAACTGTGTGTGATGTTGCTGCTTATTATTCTTTATACCCACTTTTGGTAAGTATTAAGTAGTTACACTCCAGTGGCGGATTTGGGGGGAGGGCTAAGGGGCTCAAGCTTCCCCAAAAGCACCTGATTTCTTCTGTGACAAATCTTATGTGAACTTGATTATTATTATTCTAATATTTTTTTTAGCAAGCTTTACATTACCTAAGTAAAAATTGTTATTCAAGTGTAATAAAACCTGCACTCAATGGGGCCACCAAACCCCTCCCAAACTACATTCCTGGATCCGCTACTGTTACAGGGAATAAAAACATTGATGATTGACTATATTATTGGCTATTTGCTTTTAACATGGTTAATACACCAGGCCAGGCTCCGTCCGCCATTACCACCCTCGGCCACACCTTCACATAATATCAGTGGTGGTGAAATGATTAGGATGACAAATATTAAAAACACCCCACTATTCATATTTTAATGCTTGTTAACAGGACGCTAAAAACTATTTTATTTATTTACCTCGAGGTTTGTGCACAACAGATGTCAATGATAGGGCAAGAATAATCATGCAAGCTAGGCAGCAACTTGTAGCCGGGGCCATTTTTCGTGACAACAATTTACCAAATAATTCAATTAGAAAATCTAAACCCAGTCTAAAAGGATTTTGATTTGAGATCTACACTTTTTGTCACAATTACTCCTAATCAGGATGAGGCAGCGGGAGAGTGTAGATCCCGAATTAAGTCCTTACCGATTGAGTAGGGCCTGGATTAGAAGTTCTTACTGAGGTGATAAACTTTATGTTATTGTTTTATTTCAGGACCGTCTTTCAGTCCTCGAAAAAGAATCTCTGCTACATCTATGCCGGTGGTCCAAACATATTCAAGCGCAGCCGAAAGTATGTACCTCAAAGCCTCCTCTACAGTTCAATACCCTGGCTCTGAAAACCTTGGCTCCTGCATCTCACTGAGTAACACTTATTTATTGATTTAAATGCAAATTTTTGACTGTAACTTTATTTTCTTCCATGATTCTGATTTTATGTACTCAACAAGGCATAGGAACAAAAAAAACGGACAGACAGAGATACAGTTTGATTTTCGCAGCTATAATATTAGTGTGATTTTTGATAGAGTCATAGAATACATAAGAACAAGTACAGAAGACTCAGTCTGAAATTATATTTAAATAAATAGTCATTTGCTACATTGCAATAAAGTTTATATTAGCTTGCACAGCAAAGCATAATTATTAATAAAGCTCTCAAAGTTTGAGTATCCTTTATCTGTCATATTACAGTGTGCACAAGCTTCTTTTGCTCTGACTGGTACTAAATTGTTCTGCTACTTTCGCCTTGAATAGATGTAAAAGCAACCTTTTTCAAAAGGCTCAAGGCTATATACATTTTATGTGATTGTGTTCCTAGTGAGACATGCCTGGTTGAGTATAATTTTATGAATAATCTAATTAAGTGAACAAATTCTAATGGATTTGCTTTAGCTGCTTATAATTATAACTCTATGACAAGAATTAAAAACGAAAGAGACAAATTTATAGGAAATTTAGAATGTGCAAAACAAAGTATTATAATTGACAATATATTATTAACAATATGCGTTTTGTAAGTAAAATATTTTTAAGAAGTATGACAATGGGTATGAAACTAACAAAGAGACGAATACCTTCTATTAAAAAGCTATGAATCCAGAACTTTTTTGATTGGTTAGTTAATCACTTTATAAAGCAATAAAATGCTTAATGAAGTCATAAAATACTATGTACTCAGAAATGTTTTACTCAAGAAAAACATGCATAGCGTTGTGTGTTCTATGTTTTGCTGTCTGTGTAAGTAACTTTATTGGATAATATACCATCATTTAGTCAGTGGAAATCGATGCTACTGTACTATTTTACCTGACTAAGCTTATCTAACTTCGTTAACACACAGAGAGTTGATTGACGCCGACCGCTGTTTATGAAACGAAAGAGAGAAAAGGTTTCCTCATATTTTCTCTCGTTGGTTTGTAGGCCGTGGTTCTCAAGTGGGTTAGGAGTCGTATACTAAAATGGTGCTATCCTTTACAAGGTGCCAGATAATTCTGCAGAGCAAGTATAATATTTTTTCTATCGCCAATTTGACATCGACCGTCGATGAAATCCGTTTTTTTTTGGCATTTTTCCTTAATAATTCATTTTTTTTTTCAAATTTCTTGATCGATATCTAACATACCCCAGTGCTGTTGCGATCAATAAAAATATCCTGTAAAATTATCTGCATCTATCCGATTTGACAGCTCCCGGAACTAGGTATTCAGTATTTGGTATAGGCGCCGGTTACCATAGATACACGATCATACACCGACCTCGCCGGCGAGGTCGAAGAATCCGAGGATCTGTTAGGAGATGTTTGATTCGCTCCAAATTATCTAACAGATAATCAACGTACTGGGGCTCTAGGGTACAACACTTCTGGGGTGCCAGGGCAAGTCTGATGTCCCTATTCCGGGTGACGACACAAGCCGAGGATTGCATCGCAGCGGTGCCCTTGCGCTAATGCTGGTTTGCTACCAGGGACCCTATTCCTGTGCGCTCGAGATTGTCTTGGTCACTCTCACTCCCAATAAATTCTACATTAGAGAGACAGTGATCGAAATAATCTCGAGCGCACAGGAATAGGGTCCCAATCCGGTAAAGCTAGAGGCCGTCAGAGGCTAACAGCGTGGTACTAAAAAAAACTGTCTATTTTGGTTTTAGTACGAGACAAAATGATAACACCACTTTTAGATTTTGTATTGTATTACAAAGTTTTCGTTCGACCCATAAAACCTCAGAAAAATTATAAATAACAATCGGCTTATTCGATTATATACGATTCCAAGGTGGTCCCATAAAAATGTTATTAAAAAAGCGTACACAATACGTCGAATAGTCGCAAACAGGCAATTGGAGTCGCCTTCTATGTTTTGTGTGTACAATTATTTATTACAATTTCAGTTTGTAGAATCAGCGAAACTACGACAACTGTTCCCACTGCCAAAGCAGCTTTTCCCGCATGAACTCAAAAACTCGTCTTTGTCAAAGCCTTTTGTGTACCATCCTCAGCCATTCTCCTTCCCTGGCTATCCAGTGATTGTTTACTCTTGATAATGATCGACTCCGTGATGATGTACCTTGATGTCCAACTATGCGAAGAAAAGAAACATGGCGGTTTCCGACCAATGACAGCTCTGAATATCCTCGCTAATGATTATTATCATTGGTCGCTTTGACCGCCACATTTGTTTGCATGGCTGGACATTTAAAAAAGAAACATAGACCAATATATTAAAAAAAATATATAATATCCTTAGAATAACTACCTATTCCAAGATAATATCTAATATGCGTTTCGGTTCTGTTGTACCATTTTCATAACTCAACTATAGATGCTGTAAAATCGTTGCCATTCTTTTTTCGCGCCTTTTGATGAAAAAAGACGCATGTAGAACTAGAATTGAATTGTTACATTAGATTAGAATGATACGATATACATTATTATGTACCTACCTAATTTTTAATTTTTCGAGATAAATAAAAGACAATGGATTTTAAAGTCTGATTTAATTTTTTACATTTCCCCTTATCGTTTAAAAGACATACTTACTAGTGTACGTCATTAACATACCTACAAAAATGATTTACTTATTTCCTAGGTATATTTACAAAGGTTATTTTACTAAAGATAAATTGGCCTACTAAATAATAATAATAAGTTAATGATTATTTTAATAATATTTATAGTATACCTATTATAGGTACTAAGCAATAAGCATGCATGACTAAAACTATCAAACCCATTTTATATTAAAGTACTTTTTTTTTTGGAAACGGTTTACTGTTTGGTTCCATGTCCTGTATTGTTATTTTGAGCACCTGATGGTTTCCTGTCGGAGAAGCGCAGCATCAGGCATCGTTCCAACTTGTTCGAGTATGAACAACCATCGTCTTCAGCCTCTGGAGAAATTATAACAAACGCATAAAGAGACTGTCTGTAGAATTCGGGACCCACATCCCACAATATTATAATTTAAAAAAAACCGAGATGCTATAATCGATGCTCGAAAAATATAGCCAAGCGAAAGCATTTTTTTTATCTTATATTTTGGCTCTACACAGGGTGTATTTAGCCAGTGTCAAGTTTTATTATTTTCAAGTAAAGCATAGTATTTAACAGTAAAAACATGTAACAATTTCAGTCACTGTCCAGTCCAAGTTATGTTTCGGTGAAGTGGTGGAAGCTTTACTGCTTATTAATCGGTGAGCGTTCTGAGATTCCCAAGCCGTCTGCCAAGCGTAGCACCCCCTTCAGGAGGAGGCCTTTGTTCAGCAGTGGCCGTCTTTCGATTGAGGATGCGACTGTCCTGATTTTCGACCATTGCGACCCAGTTTTTACACGGCGACATTGTTTATCGACTTTACCTGACTGCAACTCCTGGAAACAAGCGCTGATCTGATCCTTGAGAACAGATCTGGACTGCTGTGACGTCACGGAAGACTGCACTTTGTTCCACAACTCAGCTTCTCGGGGAATGCCTCTGCTATCCACCTGTCGCGCATTACGGCAATTAGAATATCATTTTTGTCGTAATTTGCAAATTTGTGGTAGGTGGAAGCTTGGGTTGGAAGGTACTTACCACTTGTAAGTTGGCGAACACACACTGACTCAGACACTGAAATAGTTAAAGATTATCAATGAGCGAGCTAACCGAACTACGGGAACAAGTCATTGTTGAATGAATGAAGAATGGCTGTATGTTTGTGTGTGTTAAAGATACCATTTTTAAGTTCGAAATTGAGCATAATCGGTCAAGATGGTTGTGAAGCTATGTTATACTCCTACTATACTCTAGACCAGGGGTCTCCAAACTACGGCCCGCGGGCCAAATCCGCCCCGCCACTGCCATCAATCCGGCCCGCGGCAGCTTAAGACTAGTGTCATCAATCTGGCCCACGACAGCCAATGTTTTACTGTTCTTACTATTGCTGTGATAAGTTGAATGGGAGAGAATGAAAACACAGAATGATAATTGATGTTTGCTTAGGTGGGCAGAAAAATTAAAATTGTTATGGCCCTTGCAACATACCGAAAAAAATATTATGGCCTCAAGGCTTCAAAGTTTGGAGACCCCTGCTCTAGACGAATTTTTGACAGATAAGACAATTATGGAATAGATTGACCCGCTCCGCACGATATTGCCATATCCAATCAGGGTCATTATGATTACATATTTAAAATATGCTAGTAAGACCTGCATGTAATTTACGGTAATTAATTAATGTTTACAATAAATTTATTGAGTATAGGGATCGCGATGTCTCAGTTCAGCGCAAACTTATCTTTTTTTTACATCACACTAATATTATAAATGCGAAAGTTTTAGTTTGTCTGTAAGTATGTAAGTGTGTTTGTTCCCGTTCAACTCTGTAACGGCTGAACGGTTTTGAATGAAATTTGATATGGAGGTAGCTTACATCCCGGATTATCACATATGCTACTTTTTATCCCGGAAAAATATTTCGTTTCTGTGAAAACGCGGGGCGCAGCTAGTAGTTTATAAAATTAAGTCGTTTTCCTCTGCTGATGCTATAAGTTTGATAGCACCTGAAGCTATACATTCTAAGCTAGCTATAAATTAAATATCTTTCTGTCTGGATGTTTGTCGCGTTATCACGGCTAAACAGCTGAACGGAATTTGATAAAATTTAATAAGCAGTTACTGTATATCACAAAGACGGACATAGGATACTTTTTTTATGTCCACGCGAACAAAGTCGCGGGTAACAACTAGTAAATAATAAATTCAAAATTACACTCATAGATTTCCCCGTGTCGAGTCCAGTAAAGGTCAAAATTCTGTGCGGCACCGGTCTGTTATGGGCAACCGCTCCCTAATTATTACCTAACATCAGGCGAGCGACTTGCGCGTCTCTTCACTTATTATAATTTAAAAAAAAGTCTATTAAAAATTAGCAATATCGCAAAACTACTATCGAAAAAACTTTTGTTACGTATTCGATAGAAAACGTATGAAAAACACAATTTCTCCGATATCGGGGTAGATAAAAAGATATCGGTTCTATTTTCCATACCTACATTTGATATCGAAAGTTTTTTTTCGATAGTAGGTTATATTGAATGATTAATTCACCTGTTCATTTTCCGGCTTGTTAAGCAAGGGTTCGCTCCGCCTGGTCCTGTTCGTTCGATTCTCATCAGGGTAGCTCCCTCCCGCTGCCGTTCTAGGCATCGAATTCACGAACTTGTCACCCAAATTATCAATCCCATACCCGTGGTAGTCAGAATCTGTTGCGTTCATCACCAAGATTTGATCTTGCATGTCGGTTACGTTCCTTCTCTCATGGCTGTATGGATTTGTTTCGGGTTTGGTGCCATCGTCGATCCGAGGTGCGTTGTCAGCGAAGCGCTTTACTCGCTGGGGTTGTGGTTTAACGTTATCGTTTCCAGCGCAAGATTTCAGTGCTTCGCCCACTTCTTCTACTAACAGGTGTATGTTACCCTCTCCTGAACATTTCGCTATAGCAGGCAGCACTGCTAGAAGTATCACAGTTGAGAGCATTGTGTAGACTGAATGTTAGTGCAGTGTTTTTCCGTTTATAATGAGGATAGCACAGGATGCCGAGTAGTTAGGTTTGACGTGATTGTAGTCAAGAGCGATGGATTTCATGCAGCGGTTCCGGCATTGTACAATGGCCTTTTTAATGTTGACTGTACCTAATTAGGTACACCTACATAAATTAGGTCTGTCTACCAATTACGATGAATATTAAAAATGATTTGTGATTGAAAATAGATACTGTTGGTTTGTGAACACGGTAGAATGGGATTGACCTACTGTGACTGCAGGTAGAATTTCCTAAGTACTTATTTTCATTTTGTGTTCGATAGGAGAACTCACCTGATGTTAAGTGCGATCAAAGATGGTGAACACACCTAATCTGGAATAGGAACTAGCTCTAAAATGAGGCTGCTGGAAGACATTGTTTAGGTATAGATATAGGTGCTTGTCGACAGATTTTCAAGTTGAGGGTTGGCGTGTATTAGAATGTTCCCGTACTACCATGGTGTGGTTTCGTCACGATGTTTTTCCTTTACCAGATCAAGTTCATTGTTGGGATTTGAACCCTCGCCCTGTGGCGTGCGATACGACCGCGCTAACCACTGATCTATTACCGCTACACAAGTATAGTCTAGGAAGGTATTCCGATTTATAAATTATATAATAATACACGGTTTTACCAAGTTTTACTGAAAGGTGTGGCAATATTGAAACGTGTTGGGTATTACCGCGCGTTTGACAATTTCGCGACCCTACATATCCAGTGGGGACGTTGGGATTATGCCGTATTTCGATGTTAATGTGTAAAAATTATGGATTTTTGTTAATTAAGTGTTCGTGAACGTGCACGAATAATGTCCTGAGACTCGACTTTTCGTGTTGTTTGCAAAACTTCACAGTAACACCTAGTAACGTCTCCACCACTTTACTGGGGCTTAAATTGAACTTGACGTGATTTACTTTGTTTGACTGAGGCTTGTTTTCATTGTGAAATATTTGTCTTCACTTAAAATATTACAAAACTTGACACTGGTTAATTATATAGCCAAAATATAAGAGAAAAAAACGTACCAAACGGCTGGCCAGGTCCAGGTCTATATAGACCAGGTCATGTATTGGTATGTCTTGAGCCTCGGACCTGGACTTACCCCTGCGAGTCCGAGGGCCGAGTAGCACCAGGCACCACACCCCGGAAGTCGCTAGGTGGCGCTGCCTGGCAGCTGCGCGCCATTTTGTTTTCTTGAAATATCGATCGCCATTTGGAATCATTGGCGTTAAGTTTTCGTCGAAGCAACAACTCCGTAGCAGCCTTCCTGGCGTACGTCGTTTGTATAATATTATGTGAGCGCCGAGGACTCTATAGTAGTAATGCGTACAAAGTCACGGGGATCAGCTAGTATATAATAAATCAAACGAAGGTTTTTCTTAAGTATAATAATTTATTAATGTAAGAAGTAAGTACATCATTCATTCATCGATATCTTAATACAAAAATGATCAATACTTAGTTAGTTATATCTGAGCGTCTATTGATGAATAATTAATTTTCTATAAGGTATCTACTTAATACGCAGGTACAGCGGGCTTATCCTCTTTGAAACATTCGTAATTCTGATTGCGAGAGCATGCCATCTTGCTCGTACCAACTTAGTCGCACTATGCGCGGTTTCGCTCGCGCAACTCTCGCTATCGCTTTCAGAGTTTTTTTTTATGTTACTCGGTGACGAGACTAGCAAGTCGCTCACATGTCAAGCGTCACGCTTGCCCATAACAGTTCAGTGCCACCCAGAATTTTGAACTTCAACAACTCAAAACTATGCGCGGCAATGCACTGCGCTCGTCACCCTGAGATGTTAGATGTTAAATCTCTGTATGCCCAGTAATTACGCTGGAAACATTGCCCTTCAATCCGGTGCTTGCACACCTCTGCTTGGCGCTTGAATAACTGGCAAAGGTGTGGTACTTCCCCAGGCGGACTCTGCAAGAGAGCCCTACCACTACCACTAGAGTTACGGGATAAGTTTGAAAGTTTGTGTTCGCGAGGTCTTCTGTAACATTCTGTTGAGGTTTTGTTTGAGTGTCTTCTGTACTAGTAAATTAATTATGATGTATATAAATATCTTTTAGCTTAGTAAGTATGCCGTTTTGACGAACCTTGGATAAGTAACCAAATTTACCCTTTCCCATAGTGTCCCCACTTTCCGTTACCCCAGCCGCTCCAAGCCGCATTATGATCACTACCATAAAGCCTCACACCACTACCGTACGATCCATAACTGCTTCCGGCTAGCGCTGACTTGCCATAGTTCCCATAAACGCTGGCAACACCCGTCTTCCCAAATACTGTGGAGCCTAGGCTTGAACTAACGCTCGTACCTAGCCCTGCGACGTTTGTGTAAGTGTTTCCCACGACGCTAGCTGGTAAAGCTCCTACTTTTCCATAGGACCCTGATAGGCTGAACGTCAGGGGAATATGCACACCAAGGACTGGTTCCGATGAGCTGAAGCGTGGCCAAAACATGCGGCTTTCGACTGCAGCTGGTTTTTGGGTGGTTTCTGAAATTGTTGAGATATACTTATGTTAAAAAAAAACAAAGTCCGAGTGGAAAACGTAGCCTACGTTAATTTCATCCATACGGGCTTTGGCTACGACGACTAGGTACTTCGGCATCCTAATTAGTGGACATTGAGCAACTCGGTATCGGCTCGAACGGCCTAGATCCGCCGGAGGCCTGTGTTGCTCTAAGTTTGTGGAGCTTCGACATGGTCTAGTATAGTAAATGTAGCCTCCGGATACAAAAACGATCATAAAATATCGACCTCGCAATCCAAAATCGGTCAAGGTTACTTTACACGCGATTTCTACTTTACCTACATAACAAAATCTTTCAGGCCCTGAACTGTGACTATCAGTGCAAAAATATCGTTGTACTAAATACATTGCGTTTCCACCACAGATGAATATGTGGTTTTCACCAATGTTTAAGTCTAGGCGCTAGTTTACGCTTGTGTTTTAGCTTTTTTCTCATTAACGTACTAGTCTTCTAGTGACCTTTTTCCTGAAATTAGTACCTATGTACCTATTTATTTATTAATTAAAATTAATGCCACTAAACAATTAAACGAACTACAGGGTTTTCTTACTTGAAGAATATTTCTGGCATTGTATTTCTCAGCTTACCGTTATTTTCTCCATCTTCGTGAACATCCCTCGCAATCCATTCTTCTAAGGAGCGTCCCCACATTTCACCGGGTGATATGCTGTCACGGGCTTGTACCAGAGGGGGGCTCGGTACCAGGTACAGTGCTGGATCTAGCACTGCACTTTCTGCTATATACGCTGCCAGTATTAAAAATGTTGCTGTAATCTGCAACAACAATAGGCATCTGCTATCTGTACTAGCATACCCGCACGGCTTCGCTCGCGAAGGCTACTTACAGTAATTTCAAAATTCATTTTCACCTCTTCAGGGGTTGATTTTCGAAAAATCCTGAGTCTTGCATTAGTAACCCACCAACCGAGTTTTATTGGTATAGCACGAGAAACATTTTTATTTGCATACAAGTTTTGGTCTATTTTAGAGATGGAATTTCGCAAAATCCGTTTTTATTGTTCACCCTAGACCTATGAATAGATCTACCACGACTCGCCTGATAAGTGAATTACATAAACTAAGTATATCACGAAAGAACAACTGTTATATTAATGTCCATTATAAGTTGCTATATTTTACCAGCAGGGAGTTTAACTATTAAATATTAAAATAATAGTTTTGAAGTATCTATAAATAGTATAAAAATAAACATCTAGGTTCCCATGACCCACTACCATTTTTCCCGTAAAGAAAATCATGCCGTAGTATTAAATGGATAATGGATTGACACAACATGCAGATTTCATAAATTACATACCAATGGAAATTAGAGATCACCTTACTAGCTACCTACACATTGATCAGCCTAGCCTGTTCGTGCACAAGGTGATGCAAAGCCAGTGGTGGCTTGAATAAAGTTGCGTCTCTTGCATAGTTTCGTCTACAAATCGACGTCATGTCGGTGACGAGAGAATGACAAGAGTTGCTACTCTACTCGACTTAAAGAATCTGATTGAACGATAGAACTAGCTAGACTTTTTTTGTCTTATCATAATTAAAGTAGAACTAATTGGATTAATATGTTTTTGCCTTTCGGTTCTATCGTACAACCAGTTAATTGTTAGAATTTAGAAAGTACTGAATCGTACTGGCACCCTATTCCTGTGCGCTCGAGATTATTTCAGTCACTGTCTCTCTAATTTAGAATTTAATGGGAGTGAGAGTGACCGAGATAAAAATGTCATTTCTCCGAATAGGGGCCCTGAGCAGTAAAACTAATTAGACCTTTTTTGTCCTAAGTCAAACTTTTAAACGAAGAGATAAGGGAGAAAGAAGAGAAAGAAGAAAAAAGAAATAGACAAATATGATTGCTATGTGTTTGCGTTGATCTGTTCTACCCTTAGAGTAACAGAGACATCAGGCAGGTATCGAGTTGGTGCTACCGTACAACTAATTGAAATTGTTTTTTTTTATGGATGACTAAGCTGTTGGTCTAACGGCCTCTACAGCTATAACCGGACTTTGGCGAACACAAAGGCGTTGAGCCCTAAAATTATTTTTACGGCGCGAGTGTGACTAGCGCAAGGGCACCGCTACGGTACGAACCTCGGTTGGGCCGTCACCCGGGAGGGGGATATCAAACTTGCCCTGGCACCCCGGAAGGGGTGTGCCCTGGGGCCCTAGCGGTTTGGTTATTATCTGTTTGATTATTTGGATAGAAATTAATTGATCTTCGGACAGATCCTGGGACTATTCGACCACGCCGGCGAGGTCGGTGTATGATTGTGTACGTTTGGTAACCGGCGCCTATACAATACAATACTTATTTTTTGCGGGAGCTGTAGGATCGGTCAATTATTTCCCCATTCTGTTCCTTCATATAATGAGGCGTCTTCCAAAAAAAAAAAGTTCTAAAATACTTACTAGATGGCGTAATAGTCCTATCGTTTTACCTGTCATTGTCATTTCTGTCGAAATATTTTATGTTTATTTTTTAAATCGTAAATTTTGTTTCCACACGTTGTGTATTTAGCCAGTGTCAACTATTGTAATATTTCAAATGAAGTCAAATACATAGTTACATTACTTGAAATTGTCTAAATACACATGTGGAGTCAAAAATCACGAGAAAAAAAAGGCACACGTAATTTTTTTTGTCTTTCATGTCTTGACAGTGACAGAAAACCTCAGGGTCACATCTAACGCCATCTATTGGGTACTTTTATTACCAGGATTTTTATTTTTTTGGAAAACGCCTCATTAATTGATCGAATTTGTTTTACCCATTCTGTTCTGTCACGTAGAACGTGTTGGACTAACCCTAATTTTGATTTTAACACTACACACATCACAAACACACATTCACTTTCACAATGAGCAGTAGAATTTCATTTTTATCCACTCTGTTCTATGATAGAACTAATTATTTAGTAGGTCTAATTGGACTGAGCCGTACTCAATACTTGCGTCACCTCGTGTACGAACGTTACCACAATTATTTACCAACCACTTATGCTTCCACTGATTGTATCGCATAATAACATATCAAGTTATTTATTTCATGTATTTTCCTGTCGCTCACACTTGGAACGATAAAATCAATAATAAACTAATAACTTAAAAAAGGTAAACAAGTGATGTCCTTATTTTCAATTTCACAGATCGTTATTTAATATAAGAAAATTGTTTTTAGTTTTTTAATGCAACTTAGTGTTATGTTAGTTATGTTAGTAACAAATTGCTAATTAGCTCGTGTTAACAGTCGTAACTCTCGGCTGCCTTTTGAGCAGTAGGTCCTGGGCTCAACTTTAGACCTGGGTCCCTATTCCTGTGCGCTCGAGATTACCTCGGTCACTCTCACTCCCATTAAATTCTAAATTAGATAGACAGTGACCGATATAATCTCGAGCGCACAGGAATAGGGTACCAGGATGATTTTTAAATTACTATCTAAATATCTGTAGGTCAGTGTAGATATATAAGTACGTTATTGAATGAAAAGAAAACACATTCACAAAGTCACATAACGCGCAAAAAACTAAAATAAATGAAAAGTTACCTATACCATAGATAAAATAAAGTTTCTTTGCCTATACTTACAATCATATTAGAACACTGTCACCAAATCACCGGGTAAATGTTGCAGGAGCCAATGTTGCACAAATAACGTAACACACAGAGTGACCACTTCTGGTGTCGTTGTAAGGAGAAAGGCTTTCTCCCACTCTGGAGGTCGACTTTACGACCACGGCCAAGGTTACACGAGGAAAGTGAATGACCATAATGTGGGTTATGTTATTACGAAATACTCGTAACATGGGATAATGATTATGGGATTTATTGATAGAAAGTTGGGATCATAAAACTCATAGATTATAGTTCTATAGAACAAATGGACCAGTTTTCATTTTAATTGTTCTACCATTAAACTACTGGGATATAAGTTTTAACAGTTCTCTGACGTAACAGTCCCATAGAACAAATGGAAGTTACCGATTTATTTTTGTTCATATACATATAAACAAAACACTCGACTGCAAAATGTATGTAGACTATGTCATTCGGGACATAAAGAGGAATCGAACAACACCTCACTTGTCAAAATCGGTCAAGCCGCTTCGGCTACGGAACACACAAACATACTAACGCGCTCACATACTTACATACACCCCAAAAACAATACCCTCCTTTTTGGGCAGGATACAAATAAACACAATTCATATCGTTAAAAGAAAAAGAAAAAACCGACTGCATAATGTAGCCTATGTCACTCCGGAGTTAAAGAAGAGTCCAACGACACCTCGCTTGTCAAAATCGGTCATCACATATACATGAACATCATAATTATAGGAACACACAAAAATACTTACATACCCCAAAAACATTACCCTATTGGGCAGTCGAGTAAAAATAACGGATTTTTGATGAATAGACTCTAAGTAGATACGTTCTATTACGAGTCACCCTAGCTCATACACATTATTAAAAAAAACTATAATTAGGGTGCCGCTGCCAGCGTGGCAGGGCCCAAGCTACCAGTAGTTTGAGTTGCGAAATGAGGAATGATTGATGATGACTGCCTTCTGAATCCGACCCTTGACACAACCCTCTAATAGCGAGAGCTTCTTGAGGTATTCGTCGAGGCTTTTCGATATAAGGCCCATCACCGATACGACTTCCGAGACAATGATCGTCGAGTCAACATGCCACGTGGCGATAACGTAAGCGTAATTACTGGTCATACAGAAATTTAACATCTAACATCTCTTGATGACGAGCGCAATGCATTGCCGCGCATAGTGTTGAACTACAAAATTCTGGGTGGCATTGAACTGTTATGGACAAGCGTGACGCTTAACATCAGACGAGCGACTTGCTCGTATCGTCACAGAGTAACATAAAAAAAAAAGTCATGAGCCAAGTCAAGGTATTTGCTAAGTTTGCCCTTCTCGGCCTCCACGAAGTTCTCGTCATGTGGGATGGTGATGTCTACGAGCACTGCATGGCGCTGGGACCGGTCTACCATCACGGTGTTAGGCTTCTAATCTTGGTGACAATAGTCCTATCCGTGAGGAAGAGCGGTCCCGGCGGAACAAAGCAAGACTATTGAAGTAGTTCAATGGCAGAATTCTGCCAAAAATGGTCACACTGGATGAGGCGTTTTCCAAAAAAAAAGAAATCCTGGTTATAAAAGTACCCAATAGATGGCGTTAGACAAGGATCATGCTTCGTCTAAGGCGTTAGATGTACCTTGCGTTTTTTCTGTCACTGTCAAGACATGAAAGACAAAAAAATGTACGTGGGCTTTTTTTTTTCTCGTGTTTTTTGGCTCGACATGTTGATTTAGACAATTTCAAGTAACGTAACTATGTATTTGACTTCATATGAAATATTACAATAGTTGACACTGGCTAAATGCACAACGTGTGGAGCCAAAATTTACGATTTAAAAAATAAACATAAAATATTTCGACAGAAATGACAATGACAGGTAAAACGGTAGGTCTGTTACGCCATCTAGTAAGTATTTTAGAACTACTTTTTTTTTTTGGAAAACGCCTCATTGCGCTTTTGCTGAGGTTTGCTACGCGTGTAGCGCCAGCATTAGTTATCAACTACTTAGTTACTTAAGGCCTCGCTACATGGCCTGACCTGACATCGTTTCAAAGAGATGGATATATATAAGTTTCTATATTGAGAAGCTATAACCTTAATAGTTTGTTTCTTATGCTCCCGTGAAATTCAAATCGAGCTGTCCCTTTCACATGATGTCAGGTCAGGCCATGTATAGACACCCTTATGTTCACGTAAGGCTGATAGTATGTCGTTGCTAGTTATAAGAAATTCAATTGAATTATGTTTCGTGGGGGTCACAGTCATGAGAAATTGTGTGAGCTCATTATGTACCTACCATTACTCATACTCATTACATTAGGTAGGTATACATTAGGTAGAGGTCATTGAGAGGAATTAAATTATATTTTAAATCTTTATTTTCAAAATTAATGTTGTGATGGGGGCCATCAAAGTTGTCAGTTGTAGACCATAGTCTCCATTTTTAAATCGCTCTTATGATATTTCGCACGAGAATGTCATGGGATATTAAAGATATTCTATTGATAGAAGCATATTCGAATGGTTCAAACTCGATGCGTTAACAAGTGATATGATTATTTCAAAACGCGACTTTTGTTTGGGATTTCTTTCGAATGTCAGTAATTTCGTGATATTTTATTGCGAAATATCATACAAGCGATTCAAAAATGGAGCCCCAGATATTTAGAACCAAGTTCGGCCCAGCGAGCAACATCTGGGGCCCTATTCGGAGATATGAGAAATTGATGCCGATTTCGAGATTGAAATCTCGACTATCTCTTATCTCGATTGCCTCCGACCACTCGGCGTATCTCGCACTCTAGCCATCGTGAATATCTCGAAAGCGTCGAGAATAAGACATTCAAGAAGTTCGACATTTTTTTCGAGACGATATTGAATCTCATCTTTTGAGAATGCATCGAAATCGATGAGGAGAACTATAATATTACTTGAGTCCGACACGCACTTGGCCAGTTTTTTACTTCTAATAAATGCATGGGCAAAGATTTTGCGTAGGTATTTTTCCAGGTCCTATGTAAATGTTTGATGAAAATCTACAAGTAAGTTGAGTAATTCTTTGTATAACTTTAATTTCGTCAAAACATCGTCATTCATATGTGTTTTTCTTATAAATAGTACTCACCTAATGTGAGTCATTCGTACCTAGTTAAATCTTACAATGTCACCTACACTTTTGTGGTCAGTTTAGTTATGTTTAACCTTACGTAGGTACTAGCATTACGAAATTTACATATGTAGGTACCTATTTCATGGTTGTAGGTAATGGATCTTCCGCAGCTTTGCTGCTTGACTACCTAAAAACTTGTCTGTGTATTTTGTATCTGGTTCATTATCACCAAGATAAATAACCAATCTACCCGGGTATATTCTAAAACTGTGACCAGAGGACGGGCAGCATCGTTCTCTTAGTAAACAGTGGACATTCTGCGATCCCGAAGCCGCACGCCAAGCTTAGGTATAGATTACGGCAACTACCTCTTCATTAAAGCGGGGGCTTCGTCCAGCAGTGTTCCAGCAGCAGTGGAGCAGGTCTGATAGGAAGAAGTAAATAGTCAAGTTACCTGAACAAAAGTATTATTAAAAAAAAAAGTAAAAAAAAAAACCTGCTGCAAAGGATGGCCACTGCCGTCCAGCGCGGCAATGCAGCTAGCGTTCAGCGCGGCAATGCGCCGGGTACAGTTAGGGGCGGGTTATTTGATTTATTTAGTTTTAAATATTTAATTTATGTATTTTAGATATTTCATTTTTGAATTTTATTTTTTTGACAAATTTTGTGAGTAGGTATGCTGTAAGTATTCGTATTAACATTGTTTCGTGCCTTTGTATCATTATCATCATTAGGTACTTACGCTCAGCGCATTTTGTTATGTATAAACCCTTTTTTTAAGGTTTTGTGGTTTAGAGTTCATTCGCTTACAGTTCTGCGGGGAATTACACTGAATAATATACCTAATTATAATGTTACACAAAGTGAAATCATTTTCGTTCATCTTAGAAAGTCTGAAAGTTTAATTGGCTTATTATTAAGCTCCACTAATTTTTAATAATTAAATAACTAGCTGAGCCCCGCGGTTTCACCCGCTATTCTATAGAAACCGAATATTTTTCCGGGATAAAAAGTAGCCTGTGTTAAACCAAATTTCATTCAATCCGTTCAGCCTTTACAGAGTCGAACTGGAACCAACACACTTACAAACTTACCTACTTACACACTTACACACAAAATTTCGCATTTATAATAAAATATGACTAGCTGGTTTTACCCGCTATTCTACAGGAACGGTAAAATTTTTCGGAATAAAAAGCTCCATACCTAATTTCATCCAAATCTGTTCAGCCGTAACAGAGTTGAACGGGACCAAACACACTTACATATTTACACACAAACTTTCGCATTTATAATATTAGTTTGTTTATGTACTATTTAGTGATTATGTAGGCTATGCTAAAGTCAATGTAATTTATTGCTAAATATAAATTAACAGGTAAAATATAAGATTAGTATACCGATATAAGTATAGTTAGATTATTTGTTCATTGAATGACAAGACGAGCAAGACGCTCGCCTTGTGTTAAGCGCCACGCTTTACCATAACAGTCCAGTCGCACCCAGAATTTTACAGTCCAGTGCCACGCAGAATTTGGAATTGTAGCAGTTCAGTGCCACCGAGAACCTTGAACTTCAACAGACCAAACGCGGCAATGCACTGCGATCGTGGCCCTGAGATACGAGACGTTCAATATCTTTGTGCCCAGTAATTTAGTTAAAGTTCAATAATCTCCGAGGTTCTGAACTGATGGTCGTCACGCTTGCCCATAACAATGGGCTAGCGTGACGACCATCAGTCGTGCGACTTGCTTGTCTGATCTATAGGGAAGGCTTCATCTAGCAGTGGATGCATAAGAGCTGATAAGAAGATGGTCGAGGATGGTAAACACACCTAGCTTTCGAGTGACGCTGCCAGAACGCACCGTTAGGTAAGACAACACGGGCATTGAACTTGGGCTGGCTCGGCGCACGAAAAATGAGACGCACAGTGATGTGCTAAAATATTCGTACGGGTGAGATAGATATTGTAGCGATGATAGCTAAGTCGGGTCGGTGCGATCGGCGGGCTTATCCTCTAACTTTGAAACGTTCGTGATTCTGATTGCCAGAGCATGCCATCCCGCTCGTACCAACTTAGTCGCACTATGCGCGGTCCCGCTCGCACACTATCGCTTTCAGAGTTACGGGATAAGCCCGCAGATCGCACGCCGCAGGGCAAATCCCAACAATGAACTGGGACTGCCCGGTGAAGCAAACATCATGAGGAAACCATAGCATGGTGGTAGCGTACTACTTATTAACCGACATAAAAAAAAGGAGGTGCTCAAGTCAACTTTTTTTTTTATGTTTGTTACCTCAGAACTACGTCATTTATAAACCGATTTGGGAAATTCTTTTTTTATTTGAAAGTTCAGCAATCACCAGCACTATCACCAGCGACACCTGTATATATAAAAAAAACTGCTCGAGAGTCTTGGTAATTCAGTGGGAGCATGCTCGCCTCAAGATATAATCCACTCTTCTGCAGCAGGAACCAACGAATCCTAAGTTGGTAGGGACTGGTGAAACTAGCTTCATATTCGTGGGGTCGCGGGTTCGGACCCGAGCGGGCTAATACCGTACTAATAAGTTTGTAACTTATCTCCGGATATGGCTCTTCTGTGAAGGAAAACATCGTAAGGAAACCTGCATATTTCCGGAGAAGAAATTCGATGGCGTGTGAGAATCCGCCAACCTGCACTGGGCTAGCGAGGTGGATATGGCCTAATCACCCTACAGTAGCGTTACAGTCTCTTTGTTTGGCGCAACGCATGATTTGACATTCAGCGTGGTAAAGCCGCCGCCAGCATGCTGGGAAAGGTATAAAATATAAATAACGTATAACCCGATATAAAAAATAATATTATTGTAAGCTTACTAAATTAAATGTAAAAAGTTTAAGTAGATGGTGCATTAATTTTATTCAATAATAAATCTTATTTTCTTATTATATTTTAAGTTTATATCCTAAAAAAAAACAGAGTACGTTGTATCATATCATATTAATTAGTATCAGCCGTGGTAGTATCCGCCACCGTGATGGTAACCGCCACCGCCTCCATGTTGGTAACCGCCACCGCCACCACCTCCATGGTGGTATCCGCCGCCATTATGGTAGCCGCCACCGCCTCTGTTGTAGCCACCTCCGTGTCTGGACTCTTCAACTGGAGGCAGTAAAAAAGGTATTTTTTTTATTTGAGACAGTAAACAGTAACACAATATTATATTAACTAAATCTAACATAATAAAGAATGCCACCCACAGCACTAAATGCACCAATTAGGAATAGTTTGATTCAACTATATATTTTGTTGAGGTCCCACATCGAGACAAGATAACGCTTTAAACTTTCGCGTACAGTTGAACAGATGTTAGAACTCTTTGGCAGTTATTCAACTGCCAAGAAGTATTGTGCAAATAATACTGTGTTTCGGATTGAAGGACAATGTTTCCAGGGACTACTGGGGGTTAGAAAGATATTTAATATATCAGGGTGACGAGCTCAGTGCTTTGCCGCGCATGGCTTTGAACTGTTGAAGTTCAAAATTCTGTGTCGCGCTGAACTGCAATATGGGTAGCATTACTCTTAACATAAGGTGAACCACTTAATCATCGTCACTCAGTTGTGCTAACGAGATTTTTCAAGATTGTTTTCCTTTGTACCATAGAGTGAAAAATAAAAACAAATGTATTACACTGGACGCTTTTGTGTATTTTGGAATACGGTTACGGTTGTTTCATAGACAATGAAACAGTTTTGTACCAACGATATTTATAAGTGGGGCTCAAACAAAAACATTGGGATTCCACGGAACAATTATAGCCTTTGTATCGGGTCTGTCAAAGTGTAACTGTAGTCAACTGTCCGCTGGTAACAGTTGGGCAGCAAGCATTCAATGCGACTGAAACAAGGAACATAATACTCTCTAAAGAGAGGACTGAAATGTTAATAATTTTTCATCGCGTTGCCTGTAATTGTAATTTAGGCCTTTAGGTTTGCCCTTGTCTGGCCTCGATAGCACGTAATGCAGGGCTCATATAATTTTCCTAAACTAAAACATGATATAGCTTATTAGCGTCTCTATTGGGAGGGGTCCTACAGCAGTGGACAAATATATGCTGGCAATGGTCAAATTTTAACAACGATTCAGACCTAGTTGGTACCGGGTCTGCATTATGAGCAAATATGTGTAAATGATATAATATAATATCTGCGCTGGGTCTAGGTGTCAACTCTTATCTCCCGTCAACGTTGTTCCGTTAGGTGTATTGTTCCGTTAGGTAATACTGAAAGGTGTGTATGTACTCATCATTATGAACAACTTTTACTATGGGACCAACCCTGAAATATCGAAAAAAAAACTGTTACTGTTCTCTGTCTCTATTAAAAAAAATACATCTGGCGAGTATCATTGACATTTTTTATGGAACAGCTGTTTTTTTGTTCATTATGATGTGTACAATGTACATCATACATACCTTAATATTGTTGCACCTTCCAGTATCACCTTGTATCAAACAAGTTTTTAATTATAATAATGTTGCACAAGCCTTACTTATTTACCTTATTCTAGATTTACGACCAATATGAATAAGTTGCAAAAGGTACAAGATTCTCGTGCTGGAGATCAGCCACCACGCCGTGCCGCTCATCAAGGTGACCTGACCTGACCTGACAATACGCTACCTTACGGGATACAAACTAGCCTATGTGTTCCAGGGTATAAGCTACCACCGTATCAGTCACAGAGGTGAACGGGAACAAACACACTCACATACTTACCTATTTACACACTTGTGCACAAACTTTCGCATTTGTAATATTAGTGTCATAGCGACCCGCCCATGCCTGTCGTATTGACAATAATACCTGGACAATGCATGATGTTGAAATGGCAAAGAGTAATCTTACCTTGCAATGTTTCCACTGCCGACGCCGCGGCAGCAGGTAGGGCTTCAGTTTCTACGTCGGGGAGAACCGACGCATAGACTGCTGTGGCGCACACCACCAAAACGGCAATAGTTAGCTGTCAACAGAAACTTTAATTGCGAATTTACACAAATTTTTCAGATCACTTATCATCATTCAGTAATGTGTCTGATAATTTCCCTGAATACGTCAAAATTTAACAAAAAATACCAATAAGTATCTCCGGCGGCAACGTGATTTCATCAAAAGTGTTTAATTCTACCAAAGACGAAAAAAATATAATTTGAAACTGACAATGCTCCTAAATTCAATAAAAGTAATTATCTCAGCACTCCGAACGCAGTTAGTTCCGTAGTAGTACTTTGTGTGTGTGTAAACGATACTTGGTATCCTGAATCTGGTTGAACTGGTTTGGTTGAACTGTTGAAATGATCACTGAACTATGCGTAGCATGGCACTCGCCATCAAGCGAACGACTTGCTTATCTTATTACTCGTACAAAAAAACACGAGAAATTGTTTTATTTTCGGACAACTGCGAATACAAATGCGTAGGGCAGCAGTAATGGGCGGATTGCTGAAAATAGCAATAAGAAATTGGTGTTTTTTTTTTTATCTTTAACTATTTAAATTAATAACTTTTTAATTTATACAAATATCTTTTCAATATAACATTGCAGGTACAAAAATGTATATCAACACAAGTGCTCGAGGCAAAGTGATATAATAATTTTTAATTGTTTTTTTTTTTTAAATATTAGTTATACAAAGTCAACTTACAGTGTTCATTGTAGCAAATCTTGGGTGATTATGTTTCAGAACAGTTGGGGAGAGCTATATATAAGCATGGATAAGATTTTTTTCCTGCTCTAAGCTGGACACAATTATGGAATCTAAACGTTATTAAAAACGTTAAACGTTACTATTAACGTTCAGAACGTTCGTTCTTTGGTATATTCTTGTTTGGAAGTCTAGTTTTTTTAATGTTAAGTGTTTAGTTGACAAACAATATTAAGTTTTGGCAAAAGGTATGGACCCCGGAGTCCGAGGAACAAAATTTAATTAACAAAACAGTATTACATAATGATAATAAATGATGAAATTGTTTTGCAAACCAAAGTAGACAAGCTACACAGAAAAAAATATTATAAATATTTTAACTCATTTGTATAGTATGCGCCCCGCGGTTTCACCCGCGTGAAAAATCCTTCAGGAACCATAATTTTCCCGAACAAAAAGTAGCATACGTGGCGATCAGGCCATTAAAAAAAAAAACTCATCTCGATCCGTTGCTCTGTTGCTGGGTGAAAGAGAAACAAATAAACCAACAAACACGCTTTCGCATTTATAATATTAGTAGGGACTAGCTGTACCCGCGACTTCGTTCGCGATTGCCATCCCTACAGACTAATTATTCGCAATAAACCACAATTAGTCTTATATTAAACAACAACGCTGTGGTCTTCGGTAAAGCACTCTTATCAAGAAAGGAGCTTTTTAATTTGGATTTGAAAACTCCCAGGTTGTGTTTCTCAGAAGACAGTAACTCAGGTAGACTTCCTTTGCAGTTTGTGCAATAAAACCACTTTGCTTTGTGCGAGTCTTTGTAATTTCGACTGTAAAACGGTGTAACTTTTGAACTTTAGCGACTTGAACACATAATTGGTATATAAATAAACTAGTTATTTTATTTTTCTATTTTGTATTATTCGCTTTTTTTTTAAATACACAGCAAGATTCAAAAGTTTAAAACAGAAGTTTCAATGTACACTGGTTCACGGATCCGTGGGAGGACGATTGCTAGGTATTTGATACAATCAGTCCTCCCACAAAACTAGTTTTAGCGAGGTTAAGTCCCGATAAGAAATATTAAATTATGTAAAACGGTGTCTTGTCGCCGAGGCTCTCTTCGTTTGGTGGTGGATCGAAAATTATGTGGATATTACTTAGGTTTCACTTTTTTATGTTTGTTAGCTGTAGATTGACTAATGATTGATGTTTGTTTGTTGTTGTTGTAGAGCTATGCTCGGAGTTACTTTGCTCCATAAAATCCGGAAAGAGGATTAGTCAAAGAACCAAAGTCGCACCGACATAGCTCTCAGTGTTTGGAAGTTGAAGCAATGGGCAGGCCACGTCGCTCGAAGAATGGGGAAGAAAGATTCTTGAGTAGCGACCGCGAACTGGAAGACACAGCGTAGGCCCCCACAAGGTGTACCGACGACATCTTGAAAGTCGCGGGCAACCGGTGGATGCAAGTGGCATGCTGTCGGTCGCGGTGTGGCGGTCTAAGGAGGAAGCCTTTGTTCATCAGTTGACGTCTTCCGGCTGATGATGACGATGATGATGATGATGTTTGTTACCTCCATCATTGATGAACCGATTTGGTAAATTCTTTTTAATTTGATTTTATACTATCAGATTGGTCCCATTTTAATCAAAATCCAGTTATGATAATGGGACCCATGAGGAATTGAGGGAGCTCTACAAATATTATAGGCATATAGCGATTTTGGTATTTTCATCAACAAATCAAGCATTTGCATTCAGAAAGTATCATTTGGTGAATTGCAACTGATGAAGAAAGAGAGATGGCCATCGGAAATACAAAATGATAAGTTTGTCACGGGTGGCGCCAAGAACATTCGATAGTTTGGAAATTTATTTTTTAATTTGAAAGGAGATACTTCCAGAATGGTCCCGTTATTATGAAAATCCAGTTCTGATAATGAGATTAATGAGGAACTAAGGGAACTCCTACAAATACAAGCCCAGTGCTTAGTTTGGGGGCTCACCGATAACTGTTGTATCTCTTGCGATTTTCTTATGTCTTGCAAGCTATTTTAAGTTTTTATTTTGTGTACTTTCAATTCTTGGAAAATAAAGTTTTATGTTTATGTTTAATATTATAGTTATATTGATGAAAATACCAAAACATGAAAAGCATTTGCATTCAGAAAGTATCATTTGGTGAAGTGGACCTGATGTATATTATATTTTAAAATTGTTTATTACATACCTATCTATTAATCCATGGTATCTCTATGTTCTCATAACTTAACTGTAGTTTGAATGGAGTGATATAAAAAAATATATAGTATATTTATATATTTTTATTTTCAAAATGAAGGTAATTTGGTTACATCAACAAATGTGTATGACATTACTTTCCCCAGCCTCGTCCGCCGTGATATCCGCCACCACCGCGGTTGTATCCGCCACCACCGCGATAGTATCCGCTACCACCGCGGTAGTATCCGCCACCGCCATGGTTATAGCCTCCATGGCCTCCGTACGACCTAGACTCGTCACCTGGGGGTAAGTATTGTAGGGTGAGTTAAGTGGTAGATATATAATACTAGTTGTTACCCGCGACTTGATTCGCGTAGATATAAAAAAAGTATCCTATGTCTATGTGGTATACAGTTGCTCCTTATCAATTTTTTTCAAGATCCGTTCAGCCGTTTAGCCGTGATAACGCGACAAACATCCAGACAGAGAGACGAAGTTACTTCCTATAGATGCGTTGATCCATTTCTGTGCATTTTTTGACGTTTTGTTTGCAGTGACAGTAAAGTTGTAATGTCGGGAGTTTTGAATCGTGAAGCAATGTTTTTTTCCTCGAGACGAACGTATTCATTTTTATACCTCAAATTGTATTGGTCTTAATACGACTGCGGCTGTATTCCTCTGAAATATAATATTAGTCGTAGTTGCCACAGCAATTGCAAGTATAGTTGCGATTGCATGTTTTTGTTGATAGAGAAAGCTGTATAATACGTTGTATCGAAAGACATAAATAATAAATTCTGTGGTTGTATCTGTCTATCATAATATCTGAAATGTTATATAGCAGATTATTCACTGAGGGGAGATGACCGATTACTAACGATTAGTTTGACGATAAGTTGGGAATCGCACTTTCTTCTGATACATAGTAGAACTGTGTCGATCACGACAGACTGAGTCAAAACAACCGGCTCGCGAGTGTGACCATGCGTGACAATCTGAAAGTACACGGATCGTATCGGTTTTAGTTCACGGATTCGAACAGAACCCTTTTAAAATGTTATATCATGTATGATCGGTGATCTGTTGTGTGTATCTAATAAAAAATAAGCCCATTTCTAGGCACCAATGCACAGACCAAATCGCTTGTGATAGAGACGTGAAATTCGAACCCAACAATCTTCAAATAGTTTAGGTGAACAATGAGAACGGTTTTGTGAAATTCCGCCTCTAAAGGGGTAAAATGGACCCCCAAAGTTTGAATGGAAACAAATATTTTTTCATGCTAATTCAATTAAACTAAGTTTGGGTATTAAGCATTTAAAATAAAGAGAGGCAAGTCTCAGGATTTTTTGAAAATCAACCCCTAAAATAGGGCGTTTCATCTACAGTATTCAAGTTGTATTTAAGTTTTCAAGCTTGTATTTAATAAAATAAGAAACGCGAAAATGCTTGAGCTAGACAACTGTGGACTTGACCAAGGGCCTTAATGTTTCTTTAAAGTAGTATCAAAGTGTGATATCATACCTTGGAGCAGTTCTTCTGCCGGCGCCGCAGCAGCCAGTGCTTCTATGTCACTAGCGGGGTTCCCAGGTAGAGCAGACGCAAACGCCGCTGTGGCGCACACCACCAAAATTACGATAGTAAGCTGTCAACCATAGAAGAAATTGTCAACAGAGGAATTCATTCAATAGTTATCGACAAGAGGTTAATAAGAGCGATAATAGCTCAGTTGCTTGATGCGTTCGGATCAAATCCCAACAATAAGTTATAGCGTAGTAAAATAAGTTAGAGCTTCTGGTGAAGCAAAACATCATGAAGAAATCAAAGCATAGTGGTATGGTAATTTCTAATACTCGGCTGGCTAGGGTGGCCCACCACCTCACGTGAATCGAAAATCTATCGCCTCGCAGATAGGTAACAGTGCTCCCTTACATGAAGATAATTCGAATTTCAGGCCAGGGCCATGATTACCATCTTCGACCAAACCGTCACTACCATAAAAATACTTTCATGAGGATAAAAAAGGAAAGCAAGTATTATTCCAATATATCAATCGTCCTCCCATGGATCCCTGAATTAGTGCATATATAGAAACTTTTGTTCTCTATTTTTGAATATTGTTGTGAATTTAAAAAAAAAACGCGAATAATACAATATTGAAAAAAAAAAAATATTATTCCAATTCTGTGGATTTTTGTTAAGTCAGCAAGGGCTACACCTAGCACAAGTTTAATTGACTTTTTCATTGTAGCTAAAAGATAACAAAGGGATTGATTTCGAAGTGTATTAAGGTTATTTTAATTAAATTATTATTAGTATTGGAGTGAGACTTACAGTGTTCATTGTAGCAGACCTCTCAGGAATATGTGCAATACTGTCGGGGAAACCTAATATAAGCGATTATTATACTCTACATCAAAAAGGTCCTAACTCACACATTATGGCGAATAAAACAGTGTCCACTCACATATTTTTTGTAAATTAGCAGTAAACTTATTGGTAAATACTTATGGAAGATGACGCGGAAAACTGTTACCCGTTTTGCAAAATATTTTGTTTTTTTTTACATAATGCGTGCCCTTGTTTTTGCGAAGATTTTTTCTGCAGACCCAGGCAGGTAATGTCTTTCAAAACCTTGCTTTCGAAGAGGTCAAAGGCATTTAATTCAAAATACATTAAATCAATTTAGAGACACGATTCTTCACAAAAGTTTGACACATTTGATAGCACTCTTGCCTTCTTCGTCTTTGTTTGGTGTTTTTTTGTTTTCTTTGTCCTTGGTTTTTATTGACGTCAGAGGTTTTTTTTAAGTTAGGTAGGTGCCTATGTATCGGTGTGTCATATATGCTTATTAACTAAACAAAATACAAAAAAAATACCTAAACTACTTAGTCTGCTACACAAAAGAAACAGTTGGATTACCCAGAAAAAGAGTCCTAACCAGGAAGTGTGACTAGCGCAGTGCATTGTGGCACATAATTTGAACTGTTGAAGTTAAAAATTTTGGGTGCAAGATGACAATTTGCAAATGGGCGCTAAAGACCGAAACTTGCGGTAGTGGGGGACCTAAAGTTAAGACCTGAACTAAGCAATCAATATAATTGACCGAATGAGCGAAGCGAACGAAAGGTCTGTTTTAACTGGCAAAATTAGCTTTTATCTGTCCGTATGTTGGTAGGTACACGTGTCCAGGGCCCGTGAGGTGCTTATTGCCAAAATATTATTGTTAGGTTCAGCCGACGACGCTGCGCGACCGCGGACCGTAAGGTATATGTAAACGCGTACGGTGTATGGTCGTGCATCGTTGTCGGCTGAGCCTAACAATCATTGCAATAAGTTCACGTAACACGGAACTGGCCCTGCGGCCTTATCGTCTAACTTTGAAACATTCGTGATCCTTGTTGCGAGAGCATGCCATCCCGCGCGTACCAACTTAGCGCACTATGCGCGGTCCCACTCGCGCACTATCACTATCGCTTTCAGAGTTACGGGATAAGCCCTCTGGTCGTATTTTTCAACCAATCTTGACGAACTTGCTGTACAGGTTTTACAATTTTGTAGATATTATTTTGTCATCGGCGAATTTTGATTGTTAGGGTATTTCTCTTAAAAAGGGGCGAAGTTTGCTGCGGCACCATTTATCGTAAATGGCACCGCAGCATACTTTCCCTCTTTTGAGGCGAAATACTACACAAATCAAAATCGCCGTCGACTAAAAACTCTATGAAATAATAGAATTGCGATTGTGCAAAAATGTTTGTGCTCGCGAGGTCTACTGTTCGCAGAACTACTATAGTAGAATAAGATAGTTGTATGTAAGTATTGTGTGTACTCAGAGCACTCAAGGCGTCTTCTTGCGGCGGCGTCGTGTGGCGGGTCAAATATGTTCAGGGACCCTATTCCTGTGGGCTCTAGATTATCTCGGTCACTCTCACTCCCATTAAATTCTAAATTAGAGAGACAGTGACCGAGATAATCTCGAGCGCACAGGAATGGGGTCCCAGGAGATCGATGGCTGGGACATTCGTTAACTCGTGAACGGGTGCTGCTTGCACCTTGCTTGCTGTGCGTGTATTCCTCTTCTGAAGTCGTAAGTTTTATGTTAATGAAATAATGATAAATGAAATAGTGGACAAAATATTGGTTGGCAAAGGGCATGGACGAGGGAATCTGCGGAGCATCATTAAAAAAAATTGGGTGGCACTGAACTGTTATGAGCAAGCGTGACGCTTTACATCAGGCGAGCGTCTAACTTGTCTCGTCACTAAGAACCATAAAAAACCTATTGAAGGTCAAAAGATAAAAAGATAATCCAAATTTTGGATTGTCTTTTGAACTTCAACGTGTTTTTAGGGTTCACAACACCCTACTACAAGGAAACTTTATAATTTCGTCATGTCCGTCTGTCTGTCTGCCTGAATCCTATACAGCCTTATAACTTCCAAAGTTATAATCGTACATGCAAAAAAATTTGCATGTACGATTGATATTCTGAGTATATTTTTAAGTTAAAAAATAAAAATAAAAAACTTTTTTTTTGTTTAATAAAGGTAGCTCCCATACATGTAAAGAGACGAACAAAAAAAATATCGCTGTACCCCATCATGTGGGGTATCGATAAACAGGCCTTTAAAACAATCATAATTTAATATAATGGGACTCCACATGTAAATCGGGGATAAAATTTTCGCCTTTCTTCCACTTATGGGGTAACATTGAATAGGTCTTTTAAAGGTAAGGTAAGGTAAGGTTTTAAAGTAGGTTTTTTAAAGGTTTTTCTTTAAAGGTAATGTTTCCTACACCATTTTTTTTTATCAGATGTACCGCTCTTGCGAAATATGGGCCGACAAACTAGCTTGCAATACCTTTTCTAAACTATGCATCTCAGAAACTCATCATCTTCCAGGTTGATAAATTTTAGTAAAAACTTTATTTTCAAATTGTTTCGGCCAACTTGTGATAATAACTTTTTGAGATAAGAGGGAAACACTGTTAAATACTTCAAACGTCTTACGCGTATGTTTTATGTAACTATCGGTTGTCAGAGTACACAGCAAAGCTCGTGGTATGCAGAATGCATTAGGGTTGCGCTCACTGATTTTTCCTTTTTTTTTTAAACTTTCTTTTACTAGCGTAATGATTGCGCCAAATAAACGCCAGTATTTTGGTCACGTGTCGCACCAAACAGGCGCACAGGGGCTCTATTTTTGAATCGCACGCCTGAATATTTCATACAAAATTGCCGACGCTGCGCGACTGCGAATCTCATCATCGCGCGACAAGGTTCACATCGCGCAGCGTTGATAATTTCGCATAAACTACTCAGTCGAGCGATTTAAAAATAGAGCTCCTGATGTATGTACTTTTACTAGCACTAAGTGACAGAATATATCGATTTACATGCAAGATCGTATTTCCTTCGAATGTTGTAGGTTCTAAAGTTACGTATTCAAAATATAATATTATACAATGGCTTATGTTTAGTTTATCACCAGATATATTAAACTAGTAAAATATAAATTATAAAAAAACAAAATTATTTGCTGCCTAAAATAGTAAATGAGCACCAAAATTAAAACTCCATTTTAATGTGAAATCATAGCCAAATATTAGAGCAAGTGATTCCAAACCAATAATAACATAACCCAAAAAATAGAAAATAACAGCCAACATTTTAACCACATTTTAATTTTAAACGCCATCCAAATATTTAACATCTCGTTATCATATAAAAAGTCATATACTCTAGATAAATTATTAAAACATACATACCCAAAATTAGTTAATTAACGTTAATTAACTCCCTAAAGTTTGACTGTATACTATTCTACTATTTTTTCTGCGAACGGTAGACCTCGCGAGCACACACTTTTTTGCACAATTGCAATTCTACAATTTCGTAGAGTTTTTTTGTCTTCGGCAATTTTTGATTGGTGGGGTCAGTCGGTAAATGGTGCCGCAGGAAAATCCGCTTTTTGGGGGAAATCAATCAACCAATCAAAAACCGCCGACGACAAAAAATAAAATAAAATCGTAGAGCCTTGAAAATACGACCTGTACGTTAAAACTGTTAAAACTGAGACCTATCGTTCGCTTCGCTAACTCGGTCAAAAATGTTTACTAAAGTTTGAGGTTTTTAAGACCCTTTATTTTTAGAGCTTTACCGGCCGCTGTCGCGGCACGCTCGCTTCTCTTGCTCGGCTCGCGCTGTTTGGTGCGTTCATAACGCACCCCTAAAACAACAATGCTTTTCAATAAACAATAATAGGAACCCATACACCAAAACATTACAGAAGCCTAGAAAAATAAATAAAACAATTACAATATGTCAATATTTCCCAGAAAATTCTTCAGGGGTCAAAGTGACAGGTGTCAAAGTGACAGATGTCAAACTATGAAATGTCGATTAAGAGTGTAACACGGGTAAAAAATAACTTCCCGTGGGACTACTGGATCGCTTGTTAGTTCTACGGGAAGTTTTTTTACCCGTGGTAGGTACTACTGGTAATAATACTGGTAGTACCACGGGCAACAAACGGGCTTTATTTGGTTATACCCACTACCATTGGATAAAAAATGTACTAATGCGAGTTCGTTGTCATCATCCAAATCTCATTGTTTCGACAAAATGAAGCAATAAAACAACCAACCGTACAATTTGCCTAAGTTTTTATTTGCTTTAAAAGTAATGTTCACATCACAGATTGTAATACCGGTACAAAATGTTATATATATATATATATATATATATATATATATATATAAGTGCCTATCTCCATAAACGTTCATCACGTAAAAGCTAACCGGCTGAGGTATTTGAAGGTGTCACTTCAGAAGGTGATGAGTTAAGGAAGATCCGTCTCATCTCGTCATGCCACGACACATTTATTTTATTACATTTGCTAGTCGGTTCAGTTATTCATGTATGATTTTTAATAGAGTTGTCAAAGTTGCACACGCCCAGGAAAAAATTGACGAGGCCTCTAAAACTGTCAAAACTTCACTTGGATACCAATCCTCAATTCCTAAGGTATTTGCTGCTCTAGAGACTTCATCAAAAAAGTCGAGGACGCAGACAACTATGACGAAATACGAGTATAATTTTATGTGCAATTACTAATAGAGGGATTTATTGCTCTCAAACAAACCCTTTAAGGTTTTGTCAAAAATTCAAACGGCATTGTCATGTAGGTGGTACATTGTCTAGTGCCATAATAGCCCAGTCAAGTTCCGGACTTAGTATGAACGACCCGGACCGAAATCATAACAGAAATAAAAAATTGTGTTTGGTATAATTTGCTGACGTACAATCAATATTAAATTAAATTAAACAGTCTGGAGGTACGGCACATAGAAAAAGCATATATGATGGAGCCATAACACATTATCTTCGCTGACGACTCACTGCCGTGCTAACGATCGTCATCTCAAATAGACTCTAACATAGCGCAAATAGAGACGATAATGCTGAATGTAAAATTTGAGTCTGTTCCGGATACGGATTTTCAAATTATTATATATTATGAAAGGACGGTTCTACAATTATGTACAAAAAAATGCTGTTATTAGTTACTTCCGGGTCAAACGCTACATTGACTGGGCTATAAGTCATGATTTACTTATAAGTAGATGTTCAAAGTATACATTCTAGCGTCCCCAGCCCCCGCCGTAGCCGCCGCCGTAGCCCCCTCCGTAGCCCCCTCCGTAGCCCCCTCCGTAGCCCCCTCCGTAGCCGCCTCCGTAGCCGCCGCCCCAGCCGCCGCCGTGGCCATAGCCTCCGCCATGGCCATAGCCTCCGCCGTGGCCATAGCCTCCGCCGTAACGTTGACCGCCATATCCTTAACAAAATAATGCTAGAGTAAGTACAAAATAAACATAGCCTAGTTAAGTTACGGGACTTAGTATGGAGGAACCGGACATAATTCAAAATATAAATATAAATTGTCATTTATGCTTGAGCCATACATTATAGTCGCCGACGACTCACTGCCGTGCTTACTATCGTCATATAAAATAGGCTCTTAACGTAGTGCAAACAGAGACGATTTAGCAAAATGTAAATTTGAGTCTGTTCCAGATACGCATTTTGTTTCATTATTGTATATTAATAGGAGAGGTTGGTATTGCAATTTTTACTCATAGGAAACATTGTTTTATTTTTAGAAAGAAAAATAACTGCATATAAAAAAAGGTTTTAGTTTCTTGCCAGAGCCAGGAATCGAACCCGCCAAATATATAAAATAAACATTCTGTATTTCTAAGATGGTGATCGAAAGGGTCAACCTTATGCAACAAATCTCTCTAAGAAACATTCCTAGGATTCCCTGTGTCGGGGATGTAATGGAACGTACACAGAGACAAGGACAACAAGCATCCAGGCCCAGAGCAGATGTTAAAATTTATCATTCAAACATCTGCCCGGCTGGGAATCGAATCCGGGACCTCCTGCTCATAAGGCAGACGTTTTACTATAGAGTCAAACAACCTCAATTACTTACTTTAGACAACATTACTTGCGGATTTCGCCTACAGTGGCGCTAGCACTGATGAGTTTGTAACTGTACACTTACCTCTATGTCCCCTGTATCCGTAGCCGCCCCAACGTGTTTCCTCAGGCTGGAGGCTTTCTTGTTCCACCGCCTCGACTTCCGGAGTCCCAAGTGCCGGATCCGGGATTGCGGCTGGTAGCGCTGACGCATACGCGACGCACGCGCACATTAGTACACCCACGCACAATACCTGAAAAAGTGTAATAGATTTACTAGTTGTTTGCGTCGAACCGAGACCTCAACAACTATTACTTTGCAGCCCTTGGAGCGATTGTGAACTTAAAAATCGTATTGAAATGAATTATTTGCCTACAAAACTTCATCGAGATCGGTTCAACGGTTCGCAAATTATCGTCGGAAAAATATATCCACAAGGACAATAATTACTGACGTCGATTTGTTCCCTTAGATTCCGAGGCGTTCGTTTCGCTCTGACAATTAACATTATCTAACAGATTCAAATAGATGGACCAAAGTTTCGATGTTCGAAAATTTCAAGAAATCGATATGTTTTTTGTGTCACGAGCTGATCATGATCACAATTCTTGATAAGCCTTCGAATGAGGAGTTGGCTGGGAGGGTGAAATTTTCGTTGACAGGCGAATTGATAAAAAACGAAAAAAAAAAAGCGTTATTTATTTATTTATGGTACACAAAACAGATATCAATCAATTTCTTAACAAAATTTTAAGTAAAAATCTGAACTGGATTGTAATCCAAAATATGTGTACACAGAAAGGTAAAGTAATGAGACGAACGTGATGAAAGTACCCATCCGTAAAGCAACTAGCTTACAGATGGGTACCTCCAAGACGGCACAATATTTATATTTATATTAGAATTTTTATTATAAGAAGAAGATTTTATATTAGAACGTCATTGGTATTAATTAACTCAATGCAATTTGGAGGACACCGAGAACTACACAAAACACAAAAACTAATCAAATCCCGTTTTAAATTCTGATTTTATGTAACCTGAAAGGTTGATTGATCTTTACTTTTTGCGCTTTTGCATATCTAAGGAACTCGTTTATGGTTAAATTCACGTTTGGTATTTTACTCACTGTGTTCATAGTGACAGATCCTGCTGGTCAATGATGCTGGTGGCCAGCGTTGAGTGTATTTATACTTGAGCGAATAATCCTTGTGTTGTGACTAAGCACAGGTAAATAACCGTTGGCGAATACAAGTTCAACAGGGGCCGACCAGATCTATGGAAAAGGAGTCGGTTTGAATACGGACGTTTGAAGAGCGCTCTGTAGGTGACTCTTTACACTAACTTTAACATATCGTGTCCTTTGACAGCTGATAAAGTTTATATTAAAAAGTGATAAGAACTAATACTCAGTAGTTCGAGCCGAACTAAGATTTCGCGTACCTCTAACTTCCAAACTGAACCGATGTTGCTCATACTCAAAATACCCAAAATACACTCATAAAACCGAACAAGGTTTGTCTATGTCAAAATCTCCTCCAGGGTCACTTTGCCAAGATTCTACGATAGGAAGGTATACGAAGATATACGGTTTCAAAGTTACACTAATGGCGCCGCCGGTAATTTGACTTAGAACTAAATTGTATGTATGAATCGGGCAATCGGCTCTAAGCATATTGTTATAATAAATAAACAAATAAATAAATTAAATAATACTTACAGATCCCGCTGTTTTCAAAAGTTAAATCTTACCAATGTAGGTACCGACTTAATTTAACGTTAATCAATTTTTGTTTTAATTTTATTAAAACAAAATGTAGGTCATGTTCAGTCTGTCATATAGATTTATGATTTTAAGCATGAAGGTTTACAATTGCTTTTCTGTCCTACTTATTAGTTTAACCAATAACCAATAAAACACTTATTTTGTGACTGGCCTAAATGTACCCATTATCAAAATGACGTTTGATGCTATTATTTTATTGGACATATTGCTCTGAACCCCAAAATACAGGCATTCTCGCCTAGTTTGGGGATCGCTGGTAAAATCTAAATTGTATAATGTAAGTTTTCTGGTAATAAAATTATTATTATTATATTTAATTTTGATTTAGATCAGGGGTACCGTAACTCCCTTATCTACCGTAACTACCTTATCCCGTAACTCTGGTGGCGATGGTCTTCGTTTGCTATCCTGCTCGCTCGCATGGTGCGAGTAAGTAGGCGCGAGTGGGACGTCACGCGATGACCATTGCCACCAGAGTTACGGGATAAGGCCCCAGGGACCCTATTCGGAGAAATGACATTTTATCTCGGTCACTCTCACTCCCGTTAAATTCTGAATTAGAGAGACAGTGACCGAGATAAAATGTCATTTCTCCGAATAGGGTCCCAGGTCTGATGCAGATTGGCTTTACATTGCCTAATTACTTGGGAATCACCAAAATTGATACGTAATACATAATACTAATTCGTACGTAAGTAAATCAGTATTTGTATGGGTGTTCAACGTTAACTTGAGAACGGTTGATGAGATCTTCATGAAATTTTGCAGGCAAGAACTTAGTTGTATTGAAATGAACTATTTTAATACAATTCATTATCAATTTCAATGTCTGTGTACACATATTTTGGGTTACAATCCAGTTCAGATTTTTATTTAAAATTTTGTATACTAATTAAGAAATTGATTGATATCTGATTTGTGTACCATAAATAAATACAAGTCTTAAGTTCGAATATGAGTAGAATCGGTCAGGTTTTGTGACGTAATAGAATTCATGATGATAATTAAAATTGACAGTGCCTCATCCCGCCACTGTTGATTGAATATGCAAATTTGATTCTCTAAAACAATTTGTTAAAATTCGGCCAGTGCATGATTGTTCGCAGGATGTTTGGATTGAATTAGGATCCATTACCGTCATTTAGAAGATTATTATTAAGCGGCAATAATGTATGGATTGGTTTACAATTCACATCCTTAAATACAATGTAGGTACTAATCGTATAATCACTGTGAATCGTTAAATGCGGTATAAAGTTTTGTAAAAACTAAGATAATAGAAAAAAAATGTAATGATGTTTAAGTAGCAGGAGATCATTTGAGCATGAGCCAGCACTAATCTTGGTGCTTTTGAACGAATCATTGCTTCAAGCACATGCATACTCGAGATTGCAACATGATTTTGTCTTCTTTTTGTTGGAAATCATTGACTCATATGTCTATGATTATTGAGTTTATATGATATAGCTGATTAGTTTATACGATATAGGTTTAGAAATGTTCTATAGTTACGATCATAATAATTCAGCGCCTAATTTTCACAGTAATTTTTGTAGTGGTGGGACTCTTTCGCAAGATTCCGACTGGGAAAGTACCACACCTTTGCCTGTTATTCAACCGCCAAGCAGTAGTGTGCAAGCATTACTGTGTTCCGGATTGAAGGGCAATGTTTTCAGCGTAATTAATGAGCATACAGAGATTTAGCATCTAACATCTCAGGGTGACGAGCGCAGTGCATTGCCGCGCATAGTTTTGAACTGTTTAAGTTCAAAATTCTGGGTGGCACTGAACTATTATGGGCAAGCGTGACGCTTAACATCAGGTGAGCGACTTGCTCGTCTCGTAACCGAGTAACATAAAAAAAAAAAACAAAGATTGACTTTTCACGAAGCCTTCACACATCAAATTATCCTTTGTGAGGAAAAATTATATCCTTGCATACTTGTTGGATTCACACTTATAGTGATTTTATACATTAATAAAAAAAAAAAATATGTAACAGGCTCTAAAGGGAAGGCCTATGTTTAGCAGTGGATGTCTTACGGCTAGTGATGAAATGATGATGAGGTACATAAGTTTTCGAGGAAAAATATATTTTTCCAGACAAGCTTTTATAAAATCCCTCATTGGTACTGTAAGCTGAATGAGAATAAGTCCAAACTCCATTAATCTACCGTTAGTTACTGAGGAGTTCCGTTTTCCACCTTCCGTAGCCATCATCAGATCAGCTAGCTGTCATAATATTGTATTATCATCGGAAGTTGACAGGCATGCAAAATTTCAACTCCAATCTAAAGTGAATATTTGAACTTTGTTACATACATACATACATATATACATACAAACAATGCAAGTTAAATAATAGCTTGTAAAACAAAAAACGAGACGGATAATAGAGATTAGAATAGATTTATTTCTGCAGAGTTTCAAACTCAGTTTCAAAGAACACTGAGCCTGGGATGCACCATCTAGGTTAACTTTTAAACTACAGTCATAGCTGCAGTTAAAACTCCCGAATGTGTTGCACCATTTTAATTACGGATCACAATACATGCTGGCTAAACTTCATAGTTAATCAACCCAGCTTATGACATTGGTATCAAGGTAATGACAAACAACATCAATGTATGCTCGTAAACATAATTAATAATTTTATTCAGGTTATACATAACATATACATATGTAACAAACAAAGTGTAAAAAAAAGGTATATATATAAACATATCTATTTAACATATATACAATTACATATATAGGATTATCTTTATTTGCTAACTACTGCATCGGCCTTTTATCATCCCACTGGGGATATATCGGCCTATCGAGCAGGCCTAGCACCACAGAAGAGATCTAGAGGTAAAATTTCCTCTTCTGTGCCTAGCACGGGCACCGGGATAAAATTATGTCCACCCGTTTTGTCTTCGCGTCAACGTGACAAAGCTATAATATGGATACATCCGTCTCGTTCTCGCGGGATAAATATGATGGACAAAATTTTATCCCGGCGCCCGTGCTAGGCCTGCTGGAAGGGTGATTGTGTCGTGACGCTGAATTTTGGAAATGGAAACTTCGTAATAGTTCCAAGAGGCAGAGTAGGTATGTAGAAGAAAAACAAAGACTCTGTTTATAATAAGGCACAATATTATTGTATTTAGATAAATATCAATTCTAATGCAAACCCGTAATAAACGTAAAACAATATTATACTTATTACCTTGATGACCATCACTTGCCATGCTCATTAGTATATTACAGATTTTATACAATACTAGCTGCGCCCCGCGGTTTCATCCGCCATTCTACAGAAACCGGATATTTTCCGGGATAAAAAGTAACCTATGTCCAGTGTGTATCCAGGGTGTGGGCTACCTCCATACCAAATTTCATTCAAATCAGTTCAGCCGCTACTGAGTTGAACAGGAACAAACACACTTACATACTTACACTTGTCCTAATCCTAACTAATATTATAAATTCAAAAGTTACTCTCTCTGTCTGGGTGTTTGTCGCGTTATCACGGCTAAACGGCTGAACGGATCGAGCTAAGTTTTGCATATTTGTATTTAATCAGAATTCTGTGTATTTAGTATATTACAAAAAATATGCAAAGATTGCATTTTTTTTCTTGGATTTTGTTTTTGTTTTTTTTTGCGATTATTTTAGCTAAAAGACGGAGACGGCTACTTTTTTTTTTTGTAGGTCCACGCGAACGATTTCGCGGGTAAAATCTATATATATATATACTAGATGTTACCCGCGAATTCGTATATATATATATATATATAACAAGCCTTTTTTTAGGATACAACGCACATATCCAAACCCTTTATGATACAGACGTGAACTTTGAACGCACAAATCTAGGTCTAGGTAAACAATAAGAACAGATTTTATGAAATTCCAGCCCTAAAGGGGTAAAATGGACTCCCAAAGTTTGTATGGTTTTTTTTTTTTTTAAGTCAATGAATCTCAGTTTGTGTATTGCATAAAAATTAAAAAAAGCATGTCTCAGGATTTGTCGAAAATCAACCCCTAAAGAGGTAAAATGGGGTAGCCTATGCGAGCGGCGAGCGTGAAGCTGCACGGCGAACTAGTATTTAAAATAGGTATACTTCTGCTTATTGCTCTAAAGAGGGTAATTGCAATTCAGAAAACGTATGAAGCATAAGGGTGTCTACACATGGCCCGACCCGACATCGCTTGAAAGAGATGGCTATATATAAGTTTCTGGGGAAGCGAAAGGGAGAAGCTATAACCTTAATAGTTTGTTTCTTTTGCTCCCGTGAAATTCAAATCTAGCTGTCCCTTTCACACGATGTCAGGTCGGGCCTTGTGTAGACACCCTTACGTTGTCACTGGTGCTGGCAAAACCGTTAGATTAGGAGGATACGGACTGGTTTAAAAAAATGTTAATATTAGTACCAGAGTAGAAACTCACTTAACCCGTATTTTACTCGTAATATTTTCTTGCCTCTGAATTTAAAATAAGGTCATAAATCATATCTCTACTGTGACCTTAACTTTTATTCCTGATGCATTAGTGTTTTTTTTTTTTTATTGTTTCCTGTTATTTAACGAATGGAAAACATTTAAGGGGTATAGAGTGGTGCTCCACAGATATCTCATTCGCAAGTTTTCGTAGATATTGTAAATTTCCATAAATTGTATGTTGTGTCTGTTTATAGCACAGAAAAGATAAAGATAAGTAAAAAAAAATCTCATAGTGGTCTATAGCAACAATAGAAATATTTTAAAGACAATCTCGTTTTGAAATCTGTCGACAGAAGACTTTTCTATTGTATTTTTCGATCTTCGTCAAATTAAAAGATAAGTACATAAAAAACTTGACACTGGCTAAATACACTAAATGTGGAGCTAAAATTTAATATAAGAGAATAGAATAGAATAGAATAGAATAGAATAGAATAGAATAGAATAGAATAGAATAGAATAGAATAGAATAGAATAGAATAGAATAGAATAGAATAGAATAGAATAGAATAGAATAGAATAGAATAGAATAGAATAGAATAGAATAGAATAGAATAGAATAGAATAGAATAGAATAGAATAGAATAGAATAGAATAGAATAGAATAGAATAGAATAGAATAGAATAGAATAGAATAGAATAGAATAGAATAGAATAGAATAGAATAGAATAGAATAGAATAGAATAGAATAGAATAGAATAGAATAGAATAGAATAGAATAGAATAGAATAGAATAGAATAGAATAGAATAGAATAGAATAGAATAGAATAGAATAGAATAGAATAGAATAGAATAGAATAGAATAGAATAGAATAGAATAGAATAGAATAGAATAGAATAGAATAGAATAGAATAGAATAGAATAGAATAGAATAGAATAGAATAGAATAGAATAGAATAGAATAGAATAGAATAGAATAGAATAGAATAGAATAGAATAAAATTTATTCGACATTATAGCTACATACATAAAATAAAGTAACATATATTTCAATTACATTAGGTAGGCGTTAAAAACATCAGGAGATAACAAATAGAAGGAAAAAAGTTTCTTTAAAATAATTATGAGACATATCATAAATATACTTTTTGGAAACACACAGGGCCCTTATTCTCTATTGCCATAACTAGCTTGTTACGCGCCATGTTAAGTACACTCCGTGTTAGTCGCGTGAAACGGTATTCTCTAAGTTTCATAAACGCGCGTGTCTTCACGTCGCGGCACGATTAAGTTTAGAGCATGTTATGACGTCACGCGTTATTGGCAAGTTATATTATGTTCGATAGAGAATAAGCAAGCGAAACAGCTGTGGACGCGAGTAAGGATCTTACACCCGCTTTCTTGAACGCAAATTGGCGGAAATGTTACTCAACGACTGTTCAGTAGTGTTTGTTAATCTATTGTCATCATAATGTTAATCTTTTGTCCATGGATTTAGCATCTAAGCTTTTGTCATACGTATTTTGAGTTACTGAAAATCAAATGTGACTTTTCGTATCGTTTCTATAACTCCATAGAAACCTTTAAGTCAAGTCTCCACCGCTTTACTAGGAAATGGCTTGGTCTTGACCGTGACTTTATTTGCTTGACTTACACTATGACTACTGCAATATTGTTGTTCATATGAAATATTACAAAACTTGACACTGGCTAAATAAACAAAATGTGGAGCCAAAACTTAAGAGAAAAAAATAGTTTATTTGAAATGACTCATTTGATGGACGACGTGCGTCAAAACGTTAGAAAAAGTATAGGTACAGAACAAGGATCTTGTATCACACTGGATAGAGTGATTGCTTTGGCAGCGTGTCCACTTTCTGTTGTGACGTTTAGTGAGTAGGGAAGTGAAAACTAGTGCAGAATCTATCGATAAAAATGTACACAGTGTACAAAACTAAGAATTTGTAAATTAAGAACACAAAGTTTGCAAAAATATGTACTTTATTGAACATCGAAACTCGTAATTGTCATGTAAATAGTACGAATATATATAGTATATATAGTAACTATGAAAGTTAATAAGTATCTACACCGTCTCCTAGTTTCTTTTATTCTTCCTAGTTTTTTAATTGACAGCCCAGTCATAAAACTAGATTTTTCAAAACGTTTTCAACAAAGTCGAGAGTATTTAGGTGGCTCCCAGTTTTCGCGCCTCACAGCCTTTATCCACTGATTTCTGATTTCCGGACATTTTGGAAACCTATAACAAAATGTTTTATTTTAATTAATTGTTTAACCATGAACAACATTGGTACAAATTATCATACATTTCAAGCCGCGAAAGCTTCAAAAAGATTAAAATTAATTATCGATAGAATACGTATCAAGCCGATTAAACGCGGAAAGGAATTAACGGTTCATGTTTCACTTAATGTAGTATATGTAGGATATTACAAGAATATTATTAGATAAATATCGACCAAATATCGACAAAGTTTGAGACGTGCAGTGGTACTTCACTAGCAGGAACACGTAAAACAATGCATTTATTTATCTTAAATTAATGCTTAAATTCATTACTAAATAACACTGCGTGATAGTTGTATGTCTTCAAACATGTATATTCTTTAAGTGAAACGAATATTTAGCTTTGATTCTGGTTATTTTAGGTAAAAAACGCTACAAAAGACTTACGTGTGAAATGATAATTCTGGATCTTTTACTCCCCCTTTCGTTGTTCTCGATGCACAATACACAGCACAACACGCCATAATGCCACTATGTATAACAATATTAAGTATTCACAGCGATATTTTGATCCAATTTGCTTTTTTAGTAAGACGGGTCGCAATGTTGTGACCGACTAGTCGGTCAAAATGGACACAGAGTGCGAGGTTGCCAACCTTACAATAGCTCTCTCGCTTACTCTATGCGACGACCCGTGAAATAAAAAGAGAAACATGACAATGTGAACGTCGGAGCGGCAACGTCTCATGGGTCTGTCCAGTATGATGCTTCGTCTAAGGTACAGAATGTCGGTTAGCGTGGCCGCATATGAGACAAAACATTAAACTATCAGCCAATCACGATTACCATTACCAATTTTCTACAAATGATGATGCAGTAATAAGAAGACGGCAAGATACGGCTGCTTAATTGCACCTAGAATTTAAGCAACCGTATCTTGGGGACAAGGCCTTACAGTCGTAAAAAAAAAGCAAACAATTTCTAAGTAAACTTAGGAACATTTTAAATGTTGTTTTCGGAAACTAATATACAAAACAAACGTCGACACATTCGATCCACGGAGTATTCGAATCCATTAGCGCTCGGATGTAAATGCCACTCGCGGTCACCAGCTACGCTAGAGCTCTATTCATCTGTGGCTAGAGCGCATCGCCAGATTTCTTGATAGCGTTGTACTTACCGCCGTTTAATAATATTGACTTGCTTTTACACAATATTTCTCAAGAGCTGCGTGTTTTTTATTATTCAGAAGACTAGGTAGGACAGGTGAAATAAAAAAAAAGTTAGAACAGGTACCTTTTTCTACTACGTTGGAACATCGTAACAGACTACGCGGCCATCTTTTTCATAACACGCTTTATTTCCGTTCGCTTTTATTTGATCGGGTAAAATCGTAGAACTAACAAGTGTGTCTGGTTTCAGACCAGGAGACACCGCTGGGTTGGCGACCATTGCTGATTGCGTTGGTTGTTTATTAGGGCTCGTTTCATTTCCATCCCCATTCCCACCCTTAACATATTTAAGTGATAATTTTGATTTATTGTGCAGAACATTCCATGGCCTTACTTTATAACCACACTCCATTCTATCACCACGTATTATACATCCATTGTCTAACTCTTCGATTTCCACAGAGTCATTTATCTCTCCTATGTTTTTGTTGTAGCCACACAGATATCTTTGGCCGATGTATCGGCATATATTTATATTGTAATCGTAGCCATCAATTATTATTTCTTCGCCTTTTAGATCTTCCTGAGGAATACCAGATACACTTCTTAATATTTTTATGAAAAAATTATGAGGTGTTGGTATTTCTCGCTTTGAAGTCTCTGTCTTTATTTTATCGTTAAACAGCGGCTTTATTACTGAACGTTCAAGTAAAAACTGTTCTTTTTCTGATTTTTTCTCATTTACGATAGTAGACTGGACTGCATCTGCACATGTATGGCATTCTTTTTTCTTTTGTAAAGTCCGTTTGATAGTTCGATTACTTTTTGGAATTTCTGAGGCAGCAGATTCTGGATCTATCCAATCTAATGATTCATCAGTATCTAAAATATCATTCTCTTGCGATAATATAAACAGAGTTTGAGCTTCTGTGGTAGGGTTTGCGAGTCCATTATCTAGTTCTATGACTTCTGATTCTACATTAGATAAAAAGTCTTTGTTCGATTGTGTGGTATTTGTTTCATTTATAGCCTCCATGATACCTTCTTTGTGTGGTATAATATTGTGATTTTTTTTATTTTCTTCTCTAACATCGGCTGTAGCATTTATATCCTTGATAGATTTGGTTTCATTTTCAAGTTTAGTAGAGTCCAAATTTAGAGTATCGTAAATAATGTGTCCCAATTTAGGTGCGCAGCTAATGGTTATCATAATTTTAGTCAACATTAAATATATCTGTAACAAAACATTGTTGTGATTATAACTACTTGTCTGTTCTATGTTGTGATGAAATAACTGCATTAAATGAGCTAATGTACCTAGTGGGCATGGAGCTGAATGTGAAAAGTTAAAAAAGAAGCTTGTAGAAATATTTATTTGCTTACCTACCAATACTGACATAGTTTTATTTTTTCTAGAAAATCTTCGTTGATTGCGCGTTTTATTAACTCAACGGTGCAATTCTCACCCATATGATTGAAATCTTGTAGCTACGTAGTAAATGAGATTAAAATAAGTACAGTCAGCAACACAATGATGGCTATCTCTCCATGTATTTTTTGCAGTGTGCTAAGAATGATGCGCGATTTGCGATGAGAGTTCAGTCAACTTTTATACGTAATGGTAGCTTCGGTAGCAATAGATGATAATAGTTGATAATAATATCTCAGCCATTTAGCTGTTCTAATGATGGATGATGGTAATGGCTCGCGGCATTGGCTAAGACAGTTGAGTTACGACTCGTAGTTTTAAAGTCATGAGTACTTTGCAATGCACAATGACGGAAGTTTGAAAAATCAGAACAATGAAAAGGGACGATGGAATCATCTAATTGCTTGTAGAAATTTTACGTACCTATTTATTATTTTGAGATAAAAAAAAATGTTGGCTTCTATATTAAAGAAACTATGGTTGGTAAAAAGGATAATGTCGATCGTATTTTTTTATTAAAATCTACCTGCTTGAGTAATTCCTACTATACCAATACAAATTTTGTGCATACAAGTTATTCTATCATGATGTATTCAAAATTATACTATTAGAAAGATGCGTAACTCGATTGTAGTACTGATAAGGATGTAAGATGTCGCTAGTGCCTTAATCGGCAAAATCATCATCACGATTTTTGGTCGACTTGATAAATAGAAACCCTAGCTAACTAATTCGTTATGGTACGGAGAAAAAACGCGACTTGTTATAAATATTTTTGCATTATAATATGAGTAAAATTATTAATTTTATATTTTATTTGCCAAACTCGCTAGGTTCTCAAGAGATGGCGTTGAAAACATTATTTTTGGAAACTTAATTTTTACGCCATGTATTGCAATCTAATTTGAATTAAAATAGCGGACATAATTATAATTACTATGTTTCTATAATAACCATATTTTCATCGGCTTTTACAGCGGTTTGGACATTAGTAAACTAAATACTAATAGGAGTTCTTATTATCCTAGTGTTTAAATTTATTTGTATGAAGGCTGTTTGGTTATCCCAAAGACAGACCTTATTTATAAGAAGAATTCTGTGGGTTATCCAACTAAAATAAAAAATAGGTTATTATGTTTTATGTGTTATTAAACCTATTTTTTATAATGTTTTAAGCAGATTTTTGGGGCATTTTTTTTGATGCATAAGTCTGCGTTTGACCACCAAATCGCCTGTTGGTAAGCGACGATGTCTATGAGATTTTTGTTCTTCACTTGTAGATTTTCTTTGCATGTACGACTATATATTTGCTAGAATACATAATTATTTTTACAAAGTACCTCTTTTGCTTATTAAGGTTTTTATACCAACCTCAAATAAACTTCTTAATCTGCTTAATCTTCTTGTCAAAAATAACATATTTAAGTGTCAAATAAATGCCATAGATAAAAATGTATACTAGCGTACGAATGTACGAATCGTCACTGTTTATCACAAGTGCGTGCTTATGTACTTTGATTAGGATTTTATTTAGAGCGTAGCTTTTAAATTATGATTGATTTTATTTACAATTTTTTAAATACTTAGTTCAATCCGAGTTTAATGATCAAAAATGAAAACAAAATTAACCCTTGATAAATCCCATAATTATGAGACGATTGACTAACCTTTATACTAAAACAATATATTTCAGGAGCTAACATTGCGGAGAATCACAACATAATAATGTATTCTGAAAGAATAAAATGTGTTATAGCCGAAATGGTAAGCATTACTTGTTTTAAGTTTTAAGTAAAAGTGTTATGTTCATGCTCATTATGATTGTCTTTCATAGTCTTCTCAATACGTGAAATACAAAACATAATACCTACATTCAAAACCTTTACGAGCTAAACTCACAGAATTCGCCCTATTATTTGGCTAAACATTTACATGTTGGTTTTTATTTTGAGGGGAAATTTCTTCTTCTTTTTCTTTTTCTTCTTCTTCTGCTGTATTTAGGTACAGCCGCAAGTTATATAGAATTGCAACTTGTTATTTCTTCTTCTTCTTTTCTTATTCTATAAACCTCGATCTAGTTGTAATATTTTGTTTTTTCAATTCAGGAAAGAAAGATTCCTCCACTCAGACAAATCCAAAAACGAAGCTCACTTGTTGCCAGAGATGCCGTCGGTTTTTCTACAAAAGGATAAAAAGACGTATTAATAAAAAGGTTTTTGGGGTAGCAAACCCAAATTTATCCGAATACGAAGTGACCGATATTGATCTTGGAAATATAAATAGCAAATTCAAACTAAGTGACACAGGTTCTTTACTAACACTGTTTAAAAAGGCGCTTGATATAAAAGACTCAAACTGGAATACCTCTATAAAAAATATAGATTTGATCGAAGACGTTAGCTTCGGTGAATTGAAAAAAAAGTATTCAATAAAAGGATCCAAAGAGAAAATACTGAAAAATATGATAAATGATTACAGAAGAGGACGGTTGTCACAATCACAAATACAAAAGTCTAAGTATAATTTAAGGAAACTTGATAAAGAACAACTGCACAATATGTTAAATGATTACGAAACTGCACAAAGAAACAAATACGCTGATTTAAACGCTAAAGAATTGAAAAAGAAATTTATTGTTAAAAAGTCTCAAGAAAAAGTTCTTGACAAATTGATCGATGATTATAAAACAGGAAAACTATCTGCAACAGCACTATCTAATATGCATGGAATAGATGCTAAAAAGCTGGATCAAAACAAGTTGAATAACATGCTGCAGAAGTATGAAAATAGTCCTACTTTTGTGGCAAGAAAGTTTTCTCTCAAAAGCTCCCAAGAAAAAGTTTTGGAAAAGTTTATGGAAGACCATAGAAATGGTAAAGTGTCTGCAACTAAATTTACCAGTAAAGGTGGATTCGATTCTAATAAATTGAATAAGACACAGTTATATGCTATATTGAATAAGTACGAAGCAGAACAAAATAGCAAATCTTTGTTTGCGAAGTCAAACAGCAAATATAAAAACCTTATGGAAGACTTCAAAAGCCTTAAAAATTATCAGTCATTAATTGACCAGGCGAAAAAAAGAGTTTCTTTTGCATTATCTAAAAACAAGCAATATAGCAAATTAATAAAAAAATAGTAATACGTTATTATACAAAATTTAAAGGTAAGTACCTACCGTAGATCACCCCTAGACCCCACACTCAGGACGATCGAAGCGCACCACGTCTCGGTCGAAATACACAAATAAAAAATATTCTCATTGGTTCTTCACTAGGCGCGAGTAGGCGTAAACTTGAGCCAATGAGAACGCATGGTTGCAATCGCCCGTACCGCGCTTTTATCCAACTTTGGTGAATTTTTGTCGGAACAACGATCTCGTAATGGGGTGTCCACAGTCCACACTAATATTATACAGCGAAAGTTTGTGTTAAAGTATGTTAGTACTTATGTTTTTATCCCTCAAAAATATTCGGTTTCCGTAAAATAGCGGGTAAAACCGCAGCTAGTAAATATATAATGCGTCCAAAAAAAAAGTTCCGATCGCGTACATCAGTCGAGTATCAGGGACGAGGCAGGGCCGTGTACCATCAGGGTATCAAACTAAAAAAATATAATTATGTACGTTCATTTCATAGGTGTCTATGAACGAGACGAGTGTGTATGAAAGAGTTCGAATGATGTCATACATGAGCATGACGTCCATAGCTCTCCACCGACGTTTGCGGACGGAACTTAAATGTATCAATTTGGTTCTGCTACCTATCGATTCTCGTCAATAATGGACACTTTTATAATAATCTTATTTTGATAAATTCAATCAAACAGAACAGTTTATTTATTCCATAAAATGAAAATGATTTGTTTTATGAGAATAAAGCGCTTTTAACTTTCAAGTGTGTCAGTTAGCGTTTATTTTTCAATTGATTTTTTTGACCAACAGGACATGTACAAAGCATAATTATTTTAATAAACACAAGCTAAAATTAATTATATACTTAAATTGTTATTCTAAATCGATCACTTTATGGATATCATTTTTAGTTTTACAGAAACAGGCATGGAAAAACCAAGTTCTTCAAAGAAAATATCACGGAATCCATCATTACAGCTTATACGAAATAAATCTGGTCGCGCCGAAGTTGTGCCATCTAAAAAACATGTAACGACACAAGAACTAAAACAAAAACTATTGAAAAATAAAAAAGGTTTATATTGTTAAATTATTCGATCTCTTTTCATTTGGTTTTCCGATTTTATTCATTTAAAAGATATGAAACATTAATGAAATATGCAGTAATGTAACCTCTTTCTCTTATTTCACCCTGGTTTCACTATTTTCTGTAGATGCAAGAATAGAACAATCAAGTTCATCAACGACTTCATCAAAGAGACGATTAAAGCGGAGTAGAGCGGAACCTAAAAAAAAGACACCTGGACGAGCTGAAGATACACAATCGAAAAGAATAACTAAAACACAAGAAACCAAACAAAACCCGCTCAAAACTAAAAACCAGCTAGAAGCTCTCAATTATAATTCTCCGACTCAAACGATGGCAAAAATTCGTATCCCCATAATTAATACTAAAGTGTTAAATGTTATGGTTGATAATAAAGTAAAGAATCCAATCAAAGAAAAAAAACGTACTAAGAGAGATATTGACATGAAGGTGAAAAACAAAAAAAGGAATGGTAAAAAATCGGTTGAAAAAACTGAAACAAAGAGTAAACCGAGGAAGTTGAAAATTTTGGATTCGCCACCAGCCAAGAGTCCCAGTGAAATTATTTTTAAGAAGTTGGGCCGGCGAAGCAGTTCGCTTGCGGAAAAACCACCACAAAAGGCCCTGAAAAATAATAAGTCGATGTTGAAAATTTCGGATTTTCCACCAGATAAGAGTTTAAGTAAAGTAAGTGTCAAGAGATTGCGACGGGGACGCAGTTTGGTCACATGCCCGACTGCTGATGACAGTAACAAAACTAGCCTGCTTAAACGAAAAGTTAGAAGTCAGGTATGGAAACTGACTAAGAATTCGATCAAAGCAAACGAACACTGGCGAACATTGCTTGCAGAAAATAATATAATCATCGATAATATAAATCCAGAAGAAATCAATCTCAGTATTATAAATATAGATGCGTTGGGAATTAAAAATAAATTTGCAAAACGCACCCTTACTTGGCTACTAAAGTGATGTATAAAAATAAAATACTTATTAATGAATAAATAAGAAGAACCTTTAAACTTCAGATTCCATGCGTTTAGGTAATTTTGATGCAGACTTTACTTGCTGATTAATGTTTTGTAAACTTGATTGAAACGCATGTTGTTCCGCGATAAAGGCGATGCTGAGTTACTGCTTCGCTACAGCTGTGGTTTGTTTAGAATTCAAATATTATTTCCTAATCAAGAAAAGTTAACATAACATGCAATACGATTTAAAAATTAAGAAGTCAAAACAATTTAGTCTATTAAGAGGAAAATACCTGGTCTGAAATAAAACACACTAGGCACAGAATTCTCTCTATTAAGGTATACCTTTTAACAATAAATAATAACAGCTAGCAGCTAGCATCGGTATTCGTCAATATGATGCAATTGTAACAATAGCTAAGCCATGTTATAGAATGCTTCAGGCGGCCCTAAAACTCCCTCGAAGATTTTAACATTAGTCATTATTCACGTTAGAGATATTTGCTATTACAATTGTGTTTTCATTTTACAGATGTTCATAGACAATTTAAGTGCATCGGCAATCTGTACGCCTTGCAACAAGAGAGATTCTCCAAACCAATTGGAAAAGCCTGATTCACCAGCGGATACTTTTTCTTTAAGACAGGGAAGCCCTGATAATACTAAAGAAACTCCTGTTCCTGCGGAAGCTGGAAGACGCCAGAACAAATGCTGCCCATACAACTTTGATAGCCGTCTATGCCAAGTCGTGAACGATAGAGTGCTTTGTGGCTACAACAGAAATGTAGGCAAACCTCGAAACGACGCTGCACCCATAGGACTAACTGGCGGGTGCAGGATACGCGGAGGCAGGTTAGAATGTGGCTACGAACAGGGGCCCTTCGATAATATTAGAAGACCTCCAGCGTGGAACAACGCCGATGGTATTGATCCTTCTGTTGGTAATCGTGACGATACAGACGCAGAATATGCATATTATGATGTAAACCACGGTAAATTATTATTAAATAATAAAATGGGCATCAAAGTTACCAGAAGGGTGAAGTTAACCAGAGTAGAAAATTCAACCAGAAAATTAAAGTTATCGAAAGAAATAAACGCTGTTACAAAATGTATAGAAATTAAAGAGCGGATAGTGTGCAAATAAGTGCTATAATTTGGAACTTAAAGATCATCATTGTCAACGCTTTTTAGCTAAGGTGTGCGCCACTTACAATAAAAGATTAAAGACTGGCATGTATTTCCACCGTTTGTAATTAACAGTAGAGCCTCAAAACACAATGTACTTAAAATTAAGTTAATACATATAATTATTCTGATCTTGGAATTGATATACTTACTGTAGATTTGCTGTAGAATAAACATGATAATGCAAAATAAAATATATAAATTGTTACTAAAACAGCAGGTTTTATTTTCTGTTCCACTTACACAAAACAAACCGTATCAATTTTCAAATTAAGAAAATATTTTGTTAGGACTTTGCGAAAGTCATAGTTAAGCACGGATATTTTTGTAGGCGCTTCTGATTATAATTAACAAACAATTTAATATAACAAATGTTGAAATATACAAATGGTTACTAAAATTAGGTTTCGTTTTCTGGGCCCCTACACAAACAAAAACAATCAAACATTCAAATTGTAAAAAAACATTTTGCTTGCGCTTTTCGTTAGTGCTACTAAAATCTGTGGCGCTGATATTTAAGTAGGCGCTATTTAAAATACAAAGTATTTCCAATACAAATATTTAAATAACCACAACTATTCAAAAACAAATTCTAATCCTGACATAATGTTACTTATATCCGGCATTCCTTCTTCAGCAAACATCATGAATATTCGCTTCATTATACTAGTTTCATGGTCATCTTTTGGGTACACTACATCTAAGAAATTAGTCAATGTTTCAGCCATGCTTCTTTTTTGGTCGCTTGTCCCGTGGTCATGATTGAACCAGTCTTCGATCAATCCTGCTTTACATGAAGATATTGTTATCAATGCTATTATGGCCGTGGCAAGTATTCTTCTAATCATGATTCTTTTTGTTCCTGGAATGATACAATGATAACAAGTATTGTTATTAAAAGTAAATGAAAAACAACTGGTTTAAAGAAAAATTCAACGACGTGTTGCAATCCAAAATCGGTCAAGCCTTTTAGGATAGAAGGTTAGAAATATAACTGAAGATGAAAAAAAATGTAACGTTAAACGTTACATTTTTTTTTTCAACAGTAATTTAATGTATTCTTTAACTGTTTTGAAAAACAAACTAGTAAAGTCTCTAACCAGAGATAAATAATGTTTTGATTATGATGTTTTATTTTTGTTTTATCATAGAAAATGTTATATGTTCTAACTAACACTCCGATTATATTATAGTTTACATTATTTTATTTCCCTGTCTAATCACTATTTATGGCGAATGTTGTACATGCCTATAAAGGGTGATCATATCATTTCGAAGTGCCCACTCACGTAGAAATATATTATAAAAATGTAAAATATGTTCACTGTTGGCGTATCTCAATAAATAAATAAATAACCAGTATTAAAAAAATCTAAAACGCAAAAAAAAAAACTGTTTAATAAGAACGCGGCCTGTGTTGATGAATATTTTTTAATTCTAACATATTTATGGAATCCTTCTATGAGCGAGGCTCGAAACGCACAAGTTTTTTTTTTTTTTAATATTTAATCCGACGCCTGAAACAAATTGATAACTGAAATAAATTGGTAGTTTAAAAAGTTTTACAAATATTACGTTTCATACACTTATTATTGTTTATTTAGTTTTTCTTTGGAGTCATGGTTTGTTGTTGGGTTATTTTGTTGTTTGTAATTTAATTAGCAGTAAGGTTTTATAGGTTCTTTGCTAATTTTATTTCAAACAATGGAAATATTGTCTATGATCAGTCTGAAGGTTACGAGCTACATCTATCGAGAGGACGGCCTCTATTGTGAAGGTATAAAAAACAAGAAGTTCTAACATTTATCCTTAATTAATTTCGATAAGTCCCGTTTGGACCAATAAGAAATGACTATCGTCCAAAAATATTTAGTACCGATAACCGATGGGGAGGAAAGTTCTTAAGGTTTCGCTCAGCGCGGCAAATTCAAATTTTGTTGCATTTTTTGTCAATTACAACTTAGTTACTCATCGTGGGTTCATGAAAATGAATTTTGCGCTAATAAATAGGTTGTATCAAGAAATTACACCCACCAAAAAATCAAGGTGAAAGCTTCTCACTAAACCAAAAACCAAGATAAAAATCAGCTTATTGAGATTCGTAGCTAAACCAATATTATCTAAGTGATCATTTTAGCCGTAATTTGTTGATACGACCTATTTATTGTGTCGCAAAATTCATTTTCATAAACCCACGATGAGTAATTAAGCTGTAATTGACAAAAACACAAGAAAATTTGAAATGCGGCGCTGAGCGAAACGTTGCACCTTAAGTAGCGACCACTTACCGGAAGACACGGTCGGTCGCTTCTCACTAGGTGGACCAACAACATAATGAAATTCGCGGGCAACCGACTTCGACCAAAGTAAATAAATGGACGGGCACTAACCACTCAACTTCTTTTAAAATAACAAGTCAAAACAATCGAACTTAGACTTCAATACGTAATTATAGTAAATTTTTCACAAAAAACTAAACGACTAAACAAAAAACAAAACAAAAAAAACAACAAAAAACTATGACGAAGTTTTTTAAATAAATGGTTGCGGTGAAGCCGGTTTTAAAAAAAAAAAAAAGAAACATAAGCCCCGGCAAGTGTAGAATAACCATAGTTCAGGTAGTTCAGGTTTTTTAAAATACTTAACAACACAGAAACCCTTTCGGTAAAAAAATTGAGTCAGATGACGGGTTGGTCGTACCTCCGGCATCCGTTTTATTTCACCGTTGCTACAGCAGCGGAGTCATAGCCTACATTTTCACTGTTTCACCACACCGCTAAGATTAGCGCGGATTTAAATTTGAGATATATGTCATAAGCCTTACCTTAAAGTTTTAGTCTTATTGATAACAAAAATCTATCATAATTATGTCCCCAAACTCTTTCATAATAGTGGTTTTCCCATGCACTTCAATTGACACTTATGTAGAAAAACAAATCGCTTATATGTAACGTTATAGATATCGAAAAAAAACTAGCTAGAAAGGCTTTGGCGTCAGCGCTGGGTTTAGGTCCGTAACTGAGTGGATAGTGGTAGGTGCCACCACCACACGAGCCCACTTTCTTTAAAATTGTTTAAGACGATTGTGGGGAAAATCCATTAGTTCAGCGCCGTTACGTAAAACAACGTAATCCAAACTTTCGTGCATGTGTATTGACACTTTGGGCTCACAATAGATTAGTAAATACCTATGTACCGCAGGTTGCTTAAACTTAATTTCCTCAATTAATTAATTTTTTTTCTCAACTCCTGAATGTTGGTAGGAGCGGGAATTCTTGTTTGAGCACCTGACTTTTGTCAGGTTATTACTAATACAATTTTTTACGTTTTTACTCATAGTTGTGGCACTCGCTCAGTGCTATAAGTAGAATGGTAGTTTGAAAATATACCAACTTGGATTATTATGAAATTTTGTTATACGGAGTTATTCATCGTGGCTTAGTATGAGGAGTAAAGAGCCGGCTCCCCTGATTCAGAAATCTCGTTAGTAAATAAATAAAATATATATATATATATATATACCCTGAAATCGAGAAAAAAATACCAGCTGTTCCATAAATTTTGCCGAGTGTCATTGACATTTCTCTATGGAACAGCTGGTTATTTTTCGTCGATTTCAGGGTTCGTCCTTTATTAAAAGTTGTTCATAATGATCAGTATTATGAGCCCTTTTCAGCTTAGCATACGCTTTCCTTATAACCCTGTATAAATTAGAGGCAATTAAAAAATAAAATATATCTTTATAATACAATTGTCAATGTTTTATAGCAATTTTCACGTAATCATTTTGACTTGACTCAGAACTCCCTACATTACAACAGATTACTGTCAGTCCATACAAAACGTCAAAAAAACAAAACAAAAAAGGATCAACGCTATCTAGCGAACATTATGAAGTACCTAACTTTGTCTCTCTGTCTGGATGTTTGTCGCGTTATCACGGCTAAACGGCTTAACGGATCTTGATAAAATTTGATAAGGAGTTTCTGTATATCACAAACACGGATATAGATTTTTTTGTAGCGGTCGATGTAGCGGGTAACAACTAGTATGTTATATTCTAACTATATGAAAAAAATCTTAAAATGTGTATAAAACATATAACTATACTTATTTTTAGCACGTGACCTTGTCAGTGCAATAACTTATTAGGGGTCAGGTACTGATCATTCCTCTAATAAAACTCTGCACCGATTACTGATAAGTTCTATCTACTGTTGATTTATTACGACACACGTCTTACGTTTAGCCACTTTGCTACAAAACTAGCCATTAAGTATGATATCATTATTCAGAACACATTTCGGAAACCAGAATATTCACTTTCAAATGACTGTTTATATTTACGTCACGAATTCACGATGCCAAGCCGCATTATAACACACACACTTTGATGTTGGGCTAAACGTTGGCTTTCTTTATATATCTCAAACTATAACCATGGAATTGCTTTTTTTTAAAGTACTTTGCTTATCTTGATGATCAGTTAGTTAATCTAGGGGGTTTTAAGTTTAAGGTGCAACGTTTCGCTTGGCGCGCGAAATTCAAATTTTCTTGCGTTTTATGTCAATAACAGCGTAATTAATCATCGTAGGTTCATGAAAACTAGTTATGCGATAATAAATAGATTGTTTCAAGAAATTACACCAACCAAAAATTCAAATTGAAAGCTAGTGTAAGTACATTTCTCACTAAACCAAAAACCAAGATGAAAATCAGCTTATTGAAATTTGTAGCTAAACCAATGTTATCTAGGTAATCATTTTACCCGTAATTTCTTAAAACAATTTATTTATTGGCGCAAAATTGGTTTCAATAAATCCACGATGAGTAATTAAACTGTAATTGACAAAAAACGCAAGAAAATTTGAATTTCGCGCGATGAGTGAAACGTTGCACCTTAACAGTTTTAAGGCTATAGCCGGAAACTGTCTGACATGTCCTTAATATTATCTCCTATACTTAGGTTTACAAGTACGAATTAAACAATATATATGTAATAATAATAATAAATAAGTATATAGATTAAATTTTGTTTTTTTTGTTATGCTACTCGGTGACGAGACGAGCACGTAAAAAAGTTTAAAGTAGCTTTAAATTGAAACGGAACGTATTTAATAATCGGTTCACCCGTTTCGAAGGTACTCGAAGCGAAGATTTTTTTTGACGTGAATTTGTACTAGATCGACGTCAAACACCTTTTTTTTTTTTTTAAATATAATATTTGCTTCACAGACTGTGGGTTCCACGACTCTTTTCAAATTAAACAATTTTTGTCAACAAAAACAAAACCTTCGAAAATAAATATGTTAAACATTTTAGCTTATAATGTAATAATATACAGCATTATATGCGAAATAATATACAGCATTATGATAGCTTGCTTATTTATGGATGAGTAACTAAATCGTAAACCAAAGAATACCAACTATTACTAAACTTCATACTATAACTGACCTCGGTTTCTGTGAATCAGCGTCACCATGGCGTGCATTTTCTTTAAGGTCTTCTAATTGTTAATGATAATCGTCAAGTTTCCAACGGAAACTAGGTGAATATTTAATGTGGTCATGACTGTTTTATTCAGATTGTTACTATTACTGTCGGAGGAAGATGTCGTGTCTATTTCAGGTTTGTATAAAGTTAACAATAAGTTCTAAGTATTTCATTCTAATTAAATATAGCGATTTCGTGTTACTTAATGAAATGTTTTTTCCCCAGTTCTGTTCGATATTATCCATATTTTTTTGGATAGAAAAAATCCATAGCGCTCCTTTATTTCAAGGATTTAGTGTTCAGAAAGGATTTGAAGTGAAATTAGAGCCATTCCAATTTAAGCCTTTTACAATTTTCAAAGAAAAATGGTCACCATTAGGTATGTTTGGAATACGAAAAGGAATACAAAAACGAGATTTATCCTCGACACCTATGATGCCCCCAGCGCCTGTATTTGAACAAATTGATGAAGGCAAGACAATAATTGATAGAGGTGACGACAATATTGAAGTATCGCCCATGGCAATTCGTCCTGATCCTGAACTAGACAGTTTGAAACCACTTACATCAAATCTAATACGAATTCCATTGACGGAGAGTTTTATTCCACCTACGAGTACCAATAGTCTATATACAAGTGTAAACTATAATCTACCTGTGAATATTATTCCGAAAAACCCGGAACCAGTTATAGAAGAAATGTATGGGGAGTTGCCGCCGCGATCAATCAGGCCTTTATTTGAACCATCTGTTAACGACCGTCTACAACCAGTTAATGCAATGCCTATACAACCAGTTACCCCAATACCTGCACAACGATATACTGGTTTCTTCCCTGTGCAACCTGTGAACTCAATTACGGAAGGACAAGTTTTAATTCCTGAACGGGAACAACCACCTGTGCCACAAGGAGTGATTCCAGTAGTAACGCCACCACCACGCTCTTTGGCTCCTAACGATCTTTTGTCTGAGATTCCTCCAACCGATGGACCTTTGGTCAGAGGTTCCAAACTAGCGCTATATTACGGTAATGTTTTCTTGCAACTGATATCTCAATTTATTACGAGTGCTCGTAATAAACTTAGTCAGCTAAAGTCATCACCAACAACACCCCCTGTAGCTATAAATAAGTAAATTTCGTTAATTTGTACTTTATCAACCGCCTTTTAATGGGTTTGTTCGAAAATACGTACATAGGTTGTAATAAAATATTATAATTATAGCTGAAGATTCTTAGTTTTATTGCTTACTTTCCAATTGTAGAGTCGCTCTCTGTGATGCTTAGAGCAACACAGGCCTCCGGTGGGCCGTTCGGGCCGATACCGAGTTGCGCAATGCTGTGAAGTCTCGACAAGGCGCGGTGTTCTGAACGTTACGATCGTAGGAAAGACAACACTTCGTAAGAGTGGGAAGTAGAAGGAAAATGGGAAAAGATCACCGTATATTAAATATTTCGTCGCCGAACGTCCTAAGCTAACGATAAGCCGGGAAGAGTTTGATTTTACGGCCGCTTCTATGACGTGCCTCGCCTCAACTTTGCAGTGGAAGGTGGGCGTTATTCAGTAGTATATATGTGGGATTTACATGAGTCCACTTTCGCCGTTCGGCTAGGCGCTTCGCAAATCGCCTTACAGTACTTACTAGTAGATTTGGTGTTTGTATGTCTGATTCACGCTTTGCGACGGAAATCAACTTGCGTAAATCCTCCAATAGCATGCGTGCCACGAAAAATTGTCTCTTTTTGTGTGAATACGTGGCGTACACAATAATTATAAAATATAAATACTAGTAATTCGCCGCGACCTGAGACCTCGCGACCCCTATATCTTCACAACCCCTGGACCGATTCAACTCACATTCAAACTTAACAATTGTATTGAAATGAACTACTTTCCTACAAAATTTCATGAAGATCGGATCAACGGTTCGCAAGTTATCATCCGACAAATATACACACAAACATACATACACATGCCGATTTGTCCCAGTAAACTCTGAGACCTTCGATTCGCTCGGTCAATTAAATATAGCAGATAGAATAAATAAATACTTTTTTTTTGGATACACATACATATAATACATATATAAACTAACAGACAAAGAACAAACATCCGTGTTCATCACACAAATGTTTGTTTTGGATGGGAATCGAACCCACAACGTGGAAATCCTCCCACTGAGCCACAAGGCTAGTTATTATGTATATTATCAATCTCAATCAAAGCACTCGAGCCTCAAGATACAGGCTACGTGCTAACTTTGCCCACCATTCAACCTGTTTATGAACACATGTACATAGTCATGTGTTTATTTTTATAGTCCTAATTTTATTAAGTCTTGCTAATTCCTACAAAGTAATAAAGTTATTTGGCCTGATCTAATTTATTTCTCTAAAGTTTTTTTTAATTTATTTATTTATTTATAAGTTGAAACAGAAAAGGTGATTTATACAAATATTTAAAATTTAAACAAAAGTGAACAATAATTATAACATAATAATATACACCCTAGATTTCGCACTAGGTGGACCTGTGTCGCGAAATCCAGTGTCTTTCATTCCTTATCAAAACAATTCATTCGCTTGTTAAATTTAATTAGAGAATTTTATTTAAAAATAAACTCGATTCTTGCACGTAAACAATATTTAACTTGCGACTTACCTATCACTATACCAAATTTAGTTTAATTTACACGCATAAAATAAGTTGAAAAAAAAAAAGTTGAAATTTAGTTGACTACTTAATTTCTTAATACTATTTGCATAGGCGTTAATCCTAATGCTACCTAATATTATTAATGCTTTGTAACTCAGTTACAATTAACAATACAGTTAACTAAAGTTTACAGTTAGTTAGTAATATAGTTACAGTTAATAATATTAGGTTACAGTAACTCTGTCTCTCTGTCTATCTGTCTGGGTGTTTGTCGCGTTATCACTGCTTAACGGCTGAACGGACCGAGCTAAATTTTTGCGTAGATATAGCTTACCGGTAGGATACGGACATATGCTACTTTTTTTTGTAAGTCTACGCAAGTCGTAGGTAATTACTAGAAAGTAATATTAATGTCAATACTCTATTTAGAAATAAAACACTCACAATTTCTTAGCTGTCTTTAGTATAAAATTATCACTTTTGTAGGTACTTACACAAAAGTACTCGTATCACTAAATATTCTTAAAAATAATTTTATCACTTGTAAGTCTTATCGTCAACGGCCAAACCCGCCATATCCTCCAAAGCCACCGGGCCTGTAACCTTGGCCAAAACCTCCATAACCTTGCTGGCCGAACCCTCCTTGGTTGAAACCTCCTTGGAACCCACCTTGATTGTAATTAGGGTAACCACCGTAACCACCGTAACCACCGTAACCACCGGGTCTGTTATAGCCGCCGCCGGGCCCACCAATACCGAAACCGAACTGTGCGGTTGCCAGTGACAACATTGCCAAAACGACTGTGATGGCTAACAAAACCTGAAACAATAAAAAATATTAGATAGATAGATAATGACGTCGATTCTGTTATACCTTTTTCTGAACTAAACTAAATTTGACAGCTCTAAAATTCTTGCCATCCTTTTCATAAATTCCGAAAATAAAAGAGACGCTGATAATTTTAATTCTCTCAAACTAGTTTAGTTTAGTAAGTGGTACAAAAGAATCGACGCCAATACACACCAGCACACACGAAAACAAAGATCACAAAGAAGACAACCTTATAAGTAGTTCTAAAATAGGCGGCATTATTGTATCGTAAAGCGATCTCTTCCAGGCAGCCATTTGTTATTCATCATCATCATCAGACGGAAGACGTCCATATCTGAACAAGGGCCACCCCGTTCAAAATTAGGTGTGTGCCATAAAATTCACATTTTGCATTCGGCTTGAAATTGCAGAAAGCTCACCGTTTACTATTAACAATCTAAAAATAAACAATGAATACTACAAACTTGCTTTTGCAGGTAGGTATAATATAATTATAAGCTTTTACCCGCTGCTTCGCTCGCGTGGATGTTAAGTTACAAATTAACCTAAACCTAAAAGAAATCTCTGTACCTGTTTTGATCTTATAATATGTGAGGTCAAAAAGAGGGATGATGATGATGAATGAACCGTGGTGATGATAAGGTAGCGTTTTTGCAGATTGCAAGTTACCGCCAGGTTCATCACAGATGAATAGTTGAGTTTGTATATAATCTACAAAAAACACTACAAAACAAATTTAATATATATAATGTATAGTTAATAGATAAAAATTTAATCAAAGATAATTTTAAACAAAAACATTGGAATACTGAAAAAAGTTAGTAATAATGGCTTACCGTATTACCCAGTATTTTAGGAATTAGGCACCTACTTACTTTGGAAACTGCCATTGCGAAGCTGCGTAGACCAAGCTCTCTATCAATGAGATACTGACCACAAAGTATTGCTAGAATACCTTTAAATAGCCGTGTTAATGTATCTTTAGAAAATGGGAATTCACCAATTCTGATTTCCGCGAAAAAATGTTTACGTTATGGTTCTCAAACTTTCAGAAATCAATACAAAAGTTAAGTGCCATAGTTTCATTAAATGGTTTTGATGTTTTCCTATAAAACCTTCACCGGACCAGGGTATGTTCCAAGCTAGAGCGACCGTTCAATTCAAATTGAAAGCTAGTAAAAGTACATTTCTCACTAAACCAAAAACCAAGATGAAAATCAGCTTATTGCGATTTGTAGCTATACAAATGCTATGTAAGTGATAATTTTACCCGTAATTTCTTAAAACAACTTATTTATTGGCGCAAAATTGGTTTCAATAAATCCACGAAAAAAACGCAAGAAAATTTGTATATATAAGTATATAAGCATCAATAAGTTCGTTGATTGTCCTTTAATGGACAATCAATTTATTTAATTTAATTACTTTGAAGAAATTAAAATATTATTTTCTACTTTCTAGTTTAAGTTTAAAGTCGGATTTCGTTTTTTTTTCTCCAAAAATTAATTTTTATTCAAGTAGGTACGAGCAGTTTTTCCCTAATAAATAACGTTTAAATTAGTATTCACGGGACATTTACCACAATTTTATCACACAACTACAAATACAAATACATATACTTTATTTGGGTACAAATGAATTTAACACAAAAGATTGATTGAATCCACTGGCTCCGAACTAGTAAAAACTGTGTTTCGGGAACCAGTGGCTTCTAACTGTCTATCTCTTACTAATTTTAATGTAGTAAACAACCGCGAAAGTCTAAAACAGTGTTTAATAAATAATTTATACATGTTTTACCCAGTTGTTTACTAAACTTAACGTTATCAGTGGCCTTTTGTCAGGGCTGACTGGTTCTCTCCAATTTGTATACTGCAATTTTTTTTAAACCGTCCTTTATTAATTGGATTAATCATTTTATTTCAAACATTATAAATATATATAATATATATTAAGTAACTCAATTTCCCGTTTTGGAGTTATAATGCTGCACAGAATATGTAATATATGACATATTTTTAAGTAAGTTTACTTATTACTTGTTTCTGTGTACTTGCGTATCTGTGTCTTGGTTGGTTGTAATAATAGAAATGGTCTTTTTGGATGAATAAATAAATATTTGATATTTGATTTGAAATATGTTTATTTAAAGACCGTTTGTTACATTCGACAATATAATACGGAAAGATTCTTACGACATTTTATACACGGTTAGGGTATTCATATATATTTTTTACTTATCTTAAAATACCTATGCGCTTTAATGAGTTGCAGCAAAGCAAGCGCATCTGTATCTTCTGAAGAGGAAGACATCATATCGCCACAAACTCATCTTGTACCACAGATCTTGGCATATCGTCACCTCTCGTCCGCGCCGTGTTCGTTCCACGCCTACATCGCGTCCGCGGCTTAGTCTCTTGTGTATAATTCACGCCTAAAAGCCTCGCTATTAATTTGAATTTGATTTCTCCACGCCTTCCTGAGAAAATGGACCTTGCCAGACAGACCGACAGATAGACATACAGACTGAGAATAAAGTGATACTATGATGGTTCCTTTTTTCCTTTTGAGGTACGGAAGCCAAAAAGTATTAACAGTAGTAGTAGTAATGAAAAGTAACAAGTCTTTTTCTAGAAATCAATGCAAAGATCAAACAGCGAATATATCAAACTTACGATAGAGATGTGAAATTTGAACCCCCAAAGATTGTATGGAAACAAAATATTTTTTCATGCTAAGCCAAACTTGGTTTATGTACTAATCATAAAAAATCAAGAAAGGCATGTTTCAGGATTTTTCAAAAATCTACCCCTCAAGAAGTGAAATGGGGTTTTTAATTTTTAATTTACTGTACTCTATGCGAGTGAAGCCGTGCGGGCAAGCCAGTAATAAATATTCGCCGAAAGTCGGTAGAACTAGAAACGGTAGCACTAAAGTAAAGTACCTACCTCTTCGACGTTTTTACTTGTTTGAGAAACACTGTCTGATAATCGATAACACAAACACAAACCTGCTTAATGTGGTGTTTGCTCGTAAGGTAAGTTTATGGTTTGATTGAAGATCATTTCCAATTCGACAAAGCACCATAAACACAGCAAAAAACAATAGCATTTAGTCAATTAACGAAAATGTTTCCACGTTATTAAATTATAGGAAATTAAGATAAACATCATTATGGTCAATAAATCTGTAAAAAATATCAAAATGATTGAAGATTTTTTTATCGGGGAGACCACAACATTCTTCAGTATCTCTTCCTAATGTTTTTCCCAAAATAGCAATTAAAAATAATAAAGTCAAATTACAAAAAAAAAAACGCTACAATAAAACCTTTGATAAACTTTAGACCAACAAACTTAAAGTCAAATTTGATCAATCACCACCACAGAGTTCTCTCTATTATATACAGGATGTGGCGTAATGAAAGGATAACCCTTTACCTGCGGATACGGAACACTATGACAAATCAGAAAGTAAAAAAAATGTGCTGAAAAGTTTCATACTTTTCGTGTTCTTGGTAATTTTAGGTACAAATTTTATTGAAGAGGTTTAAGAAAATTTTCAATTACTCGAAAACCGTGAGACTTTTATGATTTAATTAGCATTTCTGTATACGTTTCTCTAGGATAACAGGGTCTCAGATGTTTGACGCGAACTTAAATATTTGATTTCCGCTCAGTCTAACCATCTCAGGAAATGCTGCTAAATTACTAGCGATATTTTTAGGAACAGTCATGATGTCCCCCATGCGAAGGTAAGGGAATATCCACTGAAGTTAAGCTTCACGCTTGCTCATAACAGTTCAGTGTCACCCAGAATTTGGAACCCCAACTGTTCAAAACCCGGCAATGCACTGCGCTCGTCACCCTGAGATATTAGATGTTAAATCTCTGTGCCCAGTAATTACGCTGGAAACATTGCCCTTCAATCCGGAACACAGTAATGTTTGCACACTACTGCTTGACAGTTGAATAACTGGCAAAGGTGTGGTACTTCCCCAGGCGGACTCTACAGAAGGGCCAGAATACCACTACCAGAATATACAATATATAGAAATACAATATGTTTTTTCGATGTCAGGACTGGGCCCGTACCGTGAGGTGCTTATTGCGATGATTGTTAGGTTCAGACGATGACACTGCGCGACCGCGAACCGTATCGCCGCGTGATAAAGTGTATGGTCGCGCAGCGTTCTCGGCTGAGCCTAATAATAATCGCAATACGCACCTCACAACCCTACGGGCCCTGGAATAACTATTCGAACCATTATGTATTGTATAGTTTAATTATTTTTTTTATGAAACTGAGTGACGCTTACCTTTACCCATAACAGTTGAATGAATTAATTTTGAACTATATAGTATATCTAGTACCTAGTTCAAAAGGCTGGTTGGTATTGTCCTGACACTGAGATATAATATGATAAATTTATTTAAGCTCATTAACATGAAATAATATTCATGCATTTTCAATGGACTGGCAGTATAGAAAATTCTTAAAAGAAGTTTCGAATTCAAAAAAACTTATGGCGCTGCCAACGCCATCGGTAGTGCAGGTAGATAGATAAATACTGTTGATCACACAAAACAAAAATTACATACATTTGAAAATGAGGCTTAAAACTATAGTACTGGCGACCTTATCGCTGAAAGCGATCTCTTCCAGGCAAGCTTAGGATGGAGAGGATTCATAGAAGAGGACGAAGACGGGGTGAGCAATGAAAGAGATTGTGTGATACTTATACTCGAATAAAGTAATATAATTAAGACATACAAACTAATAATTATAAAAGGCGGCCTAAAGGCGGCTACTTACCATCAGGCGCCCCGCCGCTTGTTGCCACTTATTTTTCCGACAGGCATTAAATAAAAGAACATCAAAAACCACTCTGCAAAATGTAGCCTATGATCTTCGGATACAAAGCCGAACCTAAAATAGACACCTCGGAATCTAAATCGGTAATTATAGGAATATACAAACATACATACTTACGTACACATACAAAATAGTTTCCAAAATCAGTATTAATGGTGATCTTTGCTCTTATGCATAGGTAGGAGTTTTAAATTGGCTCTACAATAATATTCTGGCTTCAGTTTGTTTATTCAGATACCATGAGTCGTTTATTTAAGGAATTACTGTTTTTCAGTTAACATAATCCTAACTAATAGTATAAATTCGATAGTAGCTCTGTCCTGTCTATCTGTGTCTTTGTCTGGATGTGGGTGTTTCTTACGCTATCACGGCTATACGGCTGAACGTATTTAGCTGAATTTTGTATAGATATAACTTAACTGTCGGAGACGAACATAGACTAATTTTTTTGTAGGTCCACGCGAATTATATACATCAGCGATGTATACATCAGTAATTCTAAGAGTGGATTGTATGGTAATAGTGGTCTGATTTAAGGTGGATTTAAGGCATATTGAAATGTGCTTGATATATGTGTAAAACAAATATTTATTCAGGTACAATTAAAAGCTAGGTAAAACATAGGTCCAATTCTCAGCAACTTCAAATAATTAAAAACTAGTCATAGTGTTTCAATCAAGATCTATTAGCCGCGACCAAAACCACCTTGGCCGCCACCGTAGCCTCCTTGGCTGCCACCGAAACCTCCTTGGCTTCCACCGTAACCTCCTTGACTTCCACCGAAACCTCCTTGGCTACCACCATAGCCTCCTTGGCTGCCACCGAAACCACCTTGGCTGCCGCCGTAGCCTCCTTGGCTGCCACCAAAGCCTCCTTGGCCGCCACCTCCACGGCCGCCGCCGTAGCCTTGGGCGAAGGTCATTGCCACCAGAGCCAACATTACACCGAGAACGATCAGAACCTGAAAATAAGAAACATACCTATAAATAGAATAATAGAATGCCACAAATAAATATATTATAAAACTAAAAAAGTTTGAAATATTCCTCTTTTAGTGCTGCGAATGTACTTAAATCTGTTTCATTATTTGACTTTATTTTTAGGAACAGAAGGATAAATCAAGAACAAATGTCTGAAATTAAATTTTTCAAGAAATGCTCTTCATTTAAACCGATGCGAATTTGAGGAAATTACTAAAATATTTTTAATACTCAGTACCCATGAAGATTTTTTTAAGATAGAAATTTCTCATTTACCTTGATTGAAGCCATTGCGGTTAGAACACCTTGTGAACTGTACAGATCACACTAGCTCCCGACCTTATATACTACATTTCAATGTATTCTGCTCTATGTATATTTTCCAGGAATCCGATAATTGGTATAGCAAACCGATACGGTTCTCAACATTTACAGCCATACTTATAAACGAGGATTTTTACAAATTTTATTTAACTTCTGCGCAATACAAAAATTAAGTGCGCAGTACTACTAATCTAATGTCAGTTAACTTTTTTTAAGTAAGGTCCTAGAGATAGTTTTACAATGTGGAGACGCACTGCTTATTTATATCGATAGGTGGCGCATTATCGCTGGTGTTGTTGCTTTTTTAAATTATCAATAGATAATTTAAAAAAGGTTCAAATATTAATAGATAATTTATATATTATTATAATGTATGGCTATAATATAATAAAAATATATGGTTATTACTTAGTTCATTAATGATCACGTATAGTAAATAACGTAAATTTACTACACCCTATTTAATAAAAAAAAAAACTGTTTCTAGGCTTGAAACATCAACGTACGAATTGAAAAAAGACGCAGCTCCTTCGCTTTTCTCATTTTCAAAGCTAGAAGCTCCAAAATCAAGTAGGCAGCTGAGATATGAAGCTCGAAGTGCTCATACAAGTGCAAGCAATCGGACTAAATGACAAGCACCAGGGATGAGCGCCATCTGAGATTAGTTTTGCCTGTGGCTCCCCATTGTCAGACAAATTGACAGTGATTTCAATGCCGCGATGCCGCTATTTGCTCAAGATGTTTGCCGGTTACTAATGCTACTTTTCTGACGAAAAGCTATTTGATGATTCAAATATTAGACCAGGGCCCGCACTGTGAGATGCTTATTGCGTTGTTTGTTAGGTTCAGCCACGGTTCAGCCGACGACGCGACCACGAACCGAATCGCCGCGCGATAACGTGTATGGTCGCGCAGCGTCATCGTTTGAACCTAACAATTATCGCAACAAGCAACTCATGGTACGGGCCCAGGGTTGTGTGTATGTAAAAGAGGTAAGTAAAATACTGGTCTGCTCCGGTAGAAATAAAAAAATATTGTTTCATTAATATCAGTTAAAAGAAATTGGAGATGGTGAAAATCGTATCAAAATCTGTTTCGTGGTGTACGAGTTACCGGATTTAAAGACGGACAGCCAGACGCACAAAGCGAAATTATTTTTTACTATGTAGAGATATTTCCATGCTTGGCTATTTCAATTTTTGTATATCTACTAAACTAAAGTTTGAGCATCACATTTGATTAGCCACAGCTCAGTGCGAAAATTATCAACGTGAGTTTGCGAACACTTTATTTGGCAGATTTAGTTGGTATTAATATTGGTAATACCACAATATTATGTCATTAGGTACAACATAATATTGACAATAATTATTGGTTGTGAACATTTCTTAGAAATTGTAGTTTACAAAAGCTGCTGAAGAGGGTTTGGGTATTTTACCTTGGAAACTAGTGTTTACGAACATGGTGATAGTTTATCTGAGGCTAGATCTTTTTGAAAATATTGTATCTAACAGTGCATAAAATCAAATTAAGGGTTGATTTCTGCTTCCACATAATTACCAAGCTTTCAGCCATTCTCCCTTCAAAGTTAAATATGACCAGCTACATCGGACTAATTACACAATTAGACTACTGAGACAAGGCTATCCATTGACATGAAAAAAAAATTGGCGTGTATCGAGATTCACTTACAACGTTTCAAACAAAAGAAGACGCTTGACGTTCTAATATTATGCCACTAAGCATGGGTTCTAATTGGACTCGGGTTGGCTTGGAGTACGACGAATAGCATGGATATGGACAAAAAAAATAATGTAGATTCTGTATACCAAGTTTTTTCAACTAATCTTGACGAAACAATTTCTTTTCTAACAGGTTCTACAATTTTATAGTTTTTTTTGTCGTCGGCGATTTTTGATTGGATGGGGTATATTTCCCCCAAAAGGGGGAAGTTTGCTGCGGTGCCATTTACCGGCCGATTTTAATAATATTTGGCAGAAACATTTGGTACTCAGTTCTAGACGAGAATTTTGAAGATGAGCAAAATCGGCGAAGAGTTTATCAAGATATACGGTTGTGAGGTCTCCGTTCGGGAGATCGCACTGAGACCTCACGACCTCATATCTTGATAAATTGTGGAATAGAGGTTGTGCAAAAAGTTCTTTTCGTAAAGGTTCGCAGAACTACTAGTTATAAACTATTTTACAGATAAAAACAGTATGATGTGTGTTAGTTATAAGGCATTTATAACGTGGAGCCATTTTTGATGTAAATTCTGGTGCCTGGAATAAACGATTTCATTTCAAATCAAAGCAATATAAACAGAAATAGATCATCCCATGTATTGTTTTTTTTTAACTAAAACAATTTAGAATCTTTTTACCTTTTAATGAGAGATATCTCACAAACAACACCAAAAAAAAAGTGGTTTGTTAAACCTTGTCCTCATATTTAAAAACTTTATTGAAATACAGAAAATACAGAAAATTTTATTCACGACAAAACAAATAAACATTTAAAAAAACTAAAATTTGTAATTGCTATTATTCGATATACTCGTATTCGTTGAGATCTGTGTCTACAATATAACACAAAGGTAAAGTATCTTACATATGTGGCTCATAAATGTAGAAGTTATGATACTGTGGCAGACTGGGACTGACAGACAGATGGACACGATATTTTTTTAAGGGTTCTTAATTATACGGCATATAAATAGACGGGTCTAAATGAAATGAGTTTCACTGTACTATGAAATTAATAAATTTAATACTGTCAAACACAGAATTCTTCTTATAAATAAGGCTTGTCTTTGCTGTCAAACTACTGCATATACACTGGTGAATAATTATCCTTATTATCCTTCTTGACGTAATACCCACCATAGGATCCAGTTGGGTAAGACGAGGGATACCACGATAGCACATCCCCATATCCAAAGTACGGGTATGTATAAACCCCCTGGATAGACGATGGTGGGTAAAAAGGCTTCGAATATGCCCCATAGAATTCACTATCGTCAGGTTTGGGATCCTTCAATTTCGTAGGCTTGAGACGATCTCCATAAGGCCCCGAAACAGGGCGCCAGGGGTATGGCTCATAGTCAGACTTGACAGCGTAGTGATCTCCATTTTCAGCACAAACTTTAGCAAGAATTAAAGGTAAAATCAGTAGTAGTGAATACATGTTTGTTTCAGCAAGTGACTGGAGCCAATAGGTAGAAAAAGCCTTTATAAGCCTTCCGTAGGCACTCGTTTACGAATTAGGGTTATCTTCATTGAAGTTACGGCTGTTCTTATCTGTGCCCTTGTTCAAATATAACTTAGTTGCTAAATTGGTTCCAGAAAGAGAGTCGTTCAGACTGATGTCAATTTACCATGAGTTTACTAGTATCGCTAGTGAAAAGATACACGGAAATAATAAACATATACATACTATTTATTTTTTAACTTTTCTATTACTCATTCTATAAAGAATCTATTAGGGCTTAACAAATAATATTATTAAAAGAAAAACAAAAATATCATTAAATATAATATTTATTATTATGAACATGTTTTATATTATGTTGTGATATTCGTGAAAATATCAAAACATGAGTGTAATCCTAGCCGTGCGTAGTTATCTATAACTATTATTTGGGAAAATCCATATATCTAAGGTTTAGTTATCTTTAGTATCCATACTTAGTTACAATTTAAAAGTAAACCGATTATTATACCAATTGTGTAGTACCTAGATATTATTATTTTGCTGTTGTTTTTACCCGACCACCTGTTTTTGCCGTGTAGGGATGTTTGTGGCTTCCTATTTTACCTCCTGTAGCCTGAACGGCTTGACTGTGAGGTGTAGTTCGATTCCTCTGTACGTCCGTCTACATTTCGCAGTCGGGTATTTTATTTTTTATTTTTCTTTTCATAAGTAATATTACTTGTTACCTTCTATCAAACACTGGAGTCAAAATTTTTGTATGTCTCTTGCATTGCTGAAGGCGCTTACATCTTCGTATGAGACGAAGCAAGTTCAACTGAGCTAGGGAAGAACGAAAAATAAACCTTTTTTTTAACGGCAATGAAATAAATTAATTACTAAAATAGGTTTACAAAAGAAATTATCGGTCGCCCCTTTTGAAAAGCTGTGTATTATTAGCAATCAAACAACGTGCCTGTATTGATTTGTAAGGAGTGCCGTCAACATTTCTCTGTAAACAACGTACAACAACAACGTACTGATAGTCAACGTATTTTCTAAACAAAACTGTACTGTTAAAAAACCATAGGTACGTATAACTTCTATCAAAAAACTTTCATATAAATACATATTATGTTTTCAATAGTAAAATGTATGAAAAATTAAAACTATAATATCTGACGTAACTATAATTTTCATACATTTTTTATCGAACGTTTTTTCGATAACGGTGGTAAATAAATAGCATTGGAAAACTTTTGATCCACTATTTGGCCAAATAATTTTGTTGGTCGCTTTTCTCTTCATTTACTAGAAAAGAGACATAAAATAAAATGTTAAGGGCAAAATTACTCCTGTTTCTTTCCGAACTGCAACCAAGACGGCGCATTGTTGAACCAATTCTGTGCCTCGTTGGTCCACTTCTCAGGGCCGTACTCCTTGCCTAAGTCGGTCCACCACGCTCCTATGTCGGGGAACGACGGAGAGCCGGACCCTGGTAAAATACAAACAGTTTTAATAACTATTTTCTCGCACATAAAGGGTATGTCTATAACATTTATGTCTATTTTTAGCAGACACTTATTAAACAAGCGAGTAATTGGCTAATAATAAAGCATTCGAAATGCATTTTCTCAAAGGCAGTGTATGGTCAGCTCATTTGGCCGCCTACTCGCTTATTCTCGCCATTTTTATGCAGAACTCGAAGCGCAGGTTGTTCGAAGTTGGTAAGGTTAAAGACTACATTTTATTACCAGAAAAAAGGCATGAAAAAAATATTATTTTATTCTAAGTCTCTCACACAAAACCGAGTGCGACCAAGGCATCCTGAGTTTGCAAATTTGTTGCAAGATTAGGTATTGATTGAATAAAAGTATGGCGGATATTAGTATTACGGGTGAAATTTTAACCAATACGTTCCTTCTTTTCTTCCTCTTTTTCAGGATAATTTTTGGAAAGGGCCAAGGGCCAAGTTCCGTCACGCCAAAATAATATACAATTAATTACCTAATTCTGTAAACCAAACTGCAGATTTTTTTGCCAATGCAAATGTTTTTTTTAAAGCAATCTGTTCTAAAAATTAAGATAATAAGATGGACTTCTAGGAAAATAAATAATATAATATAATCTAAAGTCTCCACCACTTTACAGGGGTATGACTTGGACTTGAACGTGACTTATTTTGCTTGATTTAGACTATGACTGAGACTTGCTTAATTGTAAAATATTTTACTTTATTTGAAATGTAAAAAAAACTGGAAACTCGCTAAATATAATGTGTGGAGCCAAAATACCAAAATACCTTTTTGACCAGTCGTCGCCGACGTTTCTTCGTCAGTTTCACGTTTATGAATAGCGCAGGCTATGGAGCCAATCAAGCACGCGAGTACGAAAAAGTACGTAAAATGCATCTGAAAAATAATAGTAAGTACATTGTTCACCGCGGAGGAAAAGTGACCGACGATTACCAACGAGGTTGTAGTTTGATTTTTCCGAGTGATAAGTAAATACTGCTTTAGACTACACTCACGAGGAAAATAAAAGACAAAACAAATCAAAGGCAAAGAAATAGATTTTCCTCTTGTTATGTTGTTAGTCTTATATTATATCAGTAATAGTTGACAAAAAATGTAAAAGTTGACAAAGGGCATTGACCTCGGAGTCCGTGGAGCTGCACGAAGAACAATAAAAAAAAAAGGCAAAGAAACCGCGCGCGCTTGATTTTCATTTCTTTTCATCATTTTTCAATTCAATAAATTAGCCCTTGCAACTTTGTAAGTTCGTCATGTCCATCAGTCATTCTGAATCCTTTACAGATATTGAGCAACTAGACACCAGCCCGAACGATCGGCCGAAGGCCTGTGTTGCTCTAAGTTTACAGTCTTCCTTACCTTCTAAAGATATAAATACGTATAAACTTCAAATGTTGCAACAATCTAAATTATATATAGATCTATCTAAAAAAAAATGATATAAGGGTAGGTCCCATAGACAAGAAAGACGACTGTAAACATTCCAAGGACGCTTGAAGTTGCAAAGACAGGACCTTCGCCTGCTGGTAGGCCTCATAATTAGTCATTGCAATTTGAATAGACACTTGTATAAACTGGAAGCTACGGATAGTCCTTTATGCCGTGGTTGCATGCAGGAGAACGAATCTGTGGGACATATGCTATGGCACTGTGAAGCCACAGAAGGGACTCAAATCGATGTTGGATTGCATGGGGCGGCTTCAGCATCATCCATGTCACCTCGAGGGCTGTACGGGTTTCACCGTCATTATCAACATTACCATCTAAAACTGGAGAACCTATGCCAGCGACCCAGAGCCTCACTCCGTTATTTCAAGGAGCTGGGTTGGCTTGGGTAGACGCTGGCAGGGGGAAATGCACAAATTGAACAATACACCCTAAGCGGGACGTCATTGCAGGACTTATCAACCCCATCTCGAATAAGAATAAGAATATATCTAAGAGGGGATGAAAAAATGTTTCGCTGTAATCCATCATGCGGGGTGTCGTTGGACTGGTCTTTTAAAGATAACAATTTAAAAGAAATAAAAAATTCATATTTTTATATTAAAAGGGATTTTTAAAGAAATCGTCGTTCTCCCTGGTGTTGGGTATCATTGAATAGGACTTTTAAAACGAAGTTAAGAATTTCTACGCCATTTTTTTATTAGATATACCGCTTTTTTTTTTGTTAATTAATTAATTTAATTTTAATTTTTTAAATTAATTTTTTTGTTTTTCTTTTTCAGCCAAAGAAGCGTTCTGTATCATTAAATTTTTTATTTTTTTTGTGGATTGACATGCTATTGCTTATCAGTATCCAAATATGTGGGACGACAAAGTAGTTAGGTACTTCACAATCGCTCAATCTATTTTCGAACTTAAAAAAGTACTGAAATGAACTACTTGTCGACAAAATTTTGTAAAGATTGGAACAATTATAAGTTATCCTCGGACTTTTGCATATATTATTGTTAAAAAACAAGTCAGTTTCTAGGAATCAACGCACATACCAAATCGCTTCTGACAGAGACGTGAAATTTGGACCCAACATTCCTCTAATGGTGTAGGTGAACAACAATTTCTATCGGATTTAGCGAAATTCCACCCCAGAAGCGTGGAAAGGCCCCAAAAGTTTGTACCTATGGCAATAAAATATTTTTTCATGAAACGGCAATGAAACCCGGCAAGCCAAGCATAAAAAATAAAGAAATCCATAATGACTCAGGATTTTTTGAAAATCAACCCCTGAAGAAGTGAAGTGGGGTTTTGCCTATGCGAGCGAAGTCGTGCGGGCAAGCTTGCTCGAATACAAACAGCTTGGTCTAGAAAACTATTTTATAACCGACTATGCTTAATAATTGCATATGGTCACAAAACTCCTAAGAATTGCCTTACACAAAAAAACTTAAAGATTGGATCAATTTTAAGTTATCGTCCGACAAATATAATATACAAATAGCTTAGTCTTGAAACCAAATGCAATTTTTTTACCGACTGGTTAAAAATTGCTTTTGGTTTCAAAACTCCAAAGTACGAGATATCAATTATTATACTACTATATTATACTATACTAGAACTGGTATCTTATACTAGTACTATATATTATACTGTAGGCTATACTAGATCATAGAGTTTACCAGTAAGCTAGTAAATTATATTACTAATCAGCCAGGCGAACACTACATGTATATGTATATTCCCCGTAAGGTCCAACGTTTGAGTACGCTAGGACTACTATACTAGACTGAGACATTTCAATTCAAAACTGAGGGTTCGTCAAATACTTAAATAGCAGAAGAATAACGTTATTTAAAATAAAAATAAAACTTACCTTTGCTGCTATTATCAAAAGGAACCAGCGTCTTCAAAATGTGCCTTTACGAAAAGTCGCTGCAGAATTTATACGCACTCATATCTATTTGCAAGGCATTATTAACTCCCAAAGACATTAATTAACTTTCAAAGTTGATAACCCGAAATAATTTGGTGAGCGACGCAATTGATGTAATTATCCGCCCATAATTCTGACATTTGGATGCAATACATATCAAGGTGACACAAAATTAAAGTATGTATTCAAAAATATCTACTCAAAGATAATATAAGCTTTTTTTCATGAATTCAGTGTGGAGTCTTTGATCTACAAACACATGACAATCTATACAGTCAATATGACACATATTTACAAAAAAAATGTATAAATTTAAAAACTGAAAACCGTTTTTTTTTTAAATAAGTATCCAACAACGACAAAAAAAAAGTTACAACCAAGTTAATTACTTAACATAAATTATTTTGCATCTTTAGAAGATTTGACATTGTTTATTAGTCTAATATTTAGCGATTTAGTCGTAACTTTGATTAGGACATTTCTAATTTCCCTAACCCGAAAGAACGATGGCGAACTCCCATACATAGTTTTATGTCAGTAAAATACACGGCGTCTTTAGATCAAAAATATCGCTAGTAATTAAGCAGCATTTCCTGAGATTGTTAGTCTAAGATTATTTTTTTATCGAGGAGGCCAGGATAAAACATTATTAGGCTTCAAAGTTTCGTAGGTTATGTTACTGTTATCAATTTAATGAAACTGAAACAGCACGAAGTCGTTATGTAGCTATAAAGCAAAACTGGAATTATAAGGCTTGCAGTAGTCACACAGAAGAAAATCAATATCCATAAAGTCCAAAGGCAGTCCGGTCGTAGGGAAATAAAAGAAAATCAAAGAGCGAAGTATAAGAGTATTTCACAACACTAAGTTGTGAAACTAAGTGTTGTTGTGTTACTAAGTATTCGAGAAAAACACTTGTTATGTTTTTATCACGCTTCCGCCAAAAGTCCAACCCCATATTAGCATGGCCCAAAGTGAAAAAAAGTTATTTCTATAAATGGTCTTTATAAGTGGTAAAAGGCCGTTAAAACAAATTATTAAGGAAATAATGTTTCAATTTAATTATTTTTGTATTGTTTATTAACTCTGGCTTTTACAAGCTTACATGTTTAGTTTAAAAAACGTAGAAAAATATTTACATATGTTCTGTACAAATGATATTTCAAGACGCTCCAAGATTTATGACATACAATTTCGCCATTGTTCTTTATCGATTTGTAGATCGATGGTTGACCCCTTTCGGCTCAGCGTGGCAAGTCTGTGTATCATGCAAAATGAAAGATTTTCTATTGATATAAAGAAGAAAATTCGAATTGTTTAAACCACTCGTTGCGTTAGCGAGTGATATAATTATTTACAAAATGCGACATTTTTTCGTGCGATTTATCATACGAGCGATTCAAATATCAAACTCCTGTATTGAACGCTTTTGCTGCGCGGCACCTGCATTTGGAGTTCGACGACAACGTACGAACCAATAATCAGATCTCCATGAAATTTTGTAGACAAGTAGTTCATTTCAATAAAAAAATTAAGATCGAATAGTGTAGAATCATCATATCATAAAGAGGGGTATCATATCAACATGAACTACTACTAACACGCGTTTGGTTTTCCAGTTCTTTGCATATTTAGACAGTAGGCTATTTTAGTCGAACCTCCATGAGCACGACGTGGGCTCCTGTAATTGGGGGTGCACCCAGCTTGATGCCTATGTTTCATAATGTGAATGTAATGTGTAACTTCTGTTGGGGATCCATATTCTATAAAATAAAATAAAAACCAGTCCTAACTTGTGGATGATCGCGAAATAGGAAAAAATATTAAGATTAAGTGTTAGTCTGGTTGATTAACAGGAAACGTAGTGGGTACTGGTAAACTTTACGACCAGTTTGGGCCATACCTACATGGTTCTAATACAAACCGATAAAATTAAAGATACTTACCCTTATAAAACGTGTGCGAAATCAGCTGACCAGCTCAATTGATTCAGATAATATCAAGTTCTAGTGACAACAGCAAAAAATCTAGATGCTGATACAGCACGCAACTACGTGACTCATTAGTAAATTGATGAATGAAAAACGCATAAAGGCGGTGTCATCAATTTTAACGCGATTGTTTTGAATTTTTGTGGAAGCTATGAGGCGAACCGTGATTTTAATAGCCTTGGTAAGATTTTACTATTTTGTTAGTTAGGTTTTGTATTCTGCAGGATTGTACGCTGAGAGACCAATCAACGGTATATGGACCTCAATTTTTATTTATGACCTAAAATCACGAAAAAAAAAACACATCTGCTCCATACATTATTCCCTTATTTTTTTTTCAAACTATACCCTTGTTCTACAGATGAGCCGTTTTTCTGCTATTTAAGAACAAGTAACCGATAACCATTCCCTCTTGTTCGTATATTGAATATTTTGTTATAAATTTACTGAGGGTGATATTGAAAAATGTTTTCATAATATTTTCTTTATTTCAATATAAAATATCTTCTAAAAAATAGACAGCTATTTTTATGTACATACATACACATATATACATATATATTTAAATTAAAATTAAACAAAAAAACATTAAATCATAGAGAAAAAGTTTAACATTTTTTAATTTATAGTTTCGTAATATTCATAATAATACTATATATATGCTATATACTATATATATGCAAAAGTGTGCTTTTATTGGTTTGTTTGTTCCTCTGTGCATGGATATAGCTTAATGGTTGGAGAGTGACATAGGCTACTTTTATCCAGGGAAATGTACGATTCTTGAGAGAATTTTCACGCGTGAGAAACCGCGGCGCGCAACTAGTTTCAATTAATTAAAAATGTTGATGGTACCAAAAAGCGCGTTGTGCCAGAGCAGCAGCTACCGCTGATCCATCTCTCAACGAACACCCCAACAGACAGTAGCTAGAACAACTAATTTCAGAGTTTTTAACATACATCAAAATTTTATTGCACTTGCCCAGTCAAGGTACGGGACTTAGCATGGAGGAACCGAAAATAATACATAACTTAAATATTAAATTGTGATTGGTAAAATTTGATGACATAGAACCTATATTCAATAAAATTAAACAGTCTGGAGATACGGAACATAGAAAAAGCATTTAATGCTTGAGCCATAATACATTATCGTTGCTGACGACTCGCTGCCGTGCTTACGATCGACATCTCAAATAGACTCTAACACAGCGCAAATAGAGACGATATTGTAAAACGTAAAATTTGAGCCTGTTCCGGATATGCATTTTATTTAATTATTATAAAAGTTTGAGCTCTGTTTTTTATCTATAAAATAATTTATAATAATTTTGTTTGTAATTTTAACTCTCTTATTTAAGTTTAGATTGTATTTAGAATAGTCTTAGTATAAAGTGTTTGTGTTTTTATTAATAAATCATGATTATGGATTAAAAAAAAAAAAAAATTATTAATATGAGAAGTTAGCTCTACAATTATGTACCGAAAAAAAACCTGTTCTTAATTACTTCCGGGTCAAACGCTAAATTGACTGGGCTATTATTCCATTTTTAGGCGATATTTCTTCAAGCAGTAGTATCAAGCGAAGCAGGGAAACACAGATGGAAGCGGGACTCAATGAAAACTTTCGTGGACACCGTAAAAGATTTCGGAAGCAAGGTCTACTCTACGATGCAGGACGCTGGCTACGGAATGAAGACTTGGGCAAATAAAGCTGGCAAATGGTTCCAGCAGAACCTCAACTTCTAATATCTAATTAACTAGTAGTTCGCGCCGAACTGAGACCTCGCGACCCCTATATCTTCACAACCCCTGGACCGATTCTGCTCATATTTGAACTTACAACAACCTACAAAATTTCATGAAGATCGGATCAACGGTTCGCAAGTTATCTTCGGACAAATATACACAAAAACATACAAACATACATACAAATGCTGATTTGCCCCAGTAAACTCTGAGACCTTCACTTCGCTCGGTCAAAATAATAAAAATAATAATATTTATTTTGATTTATATTATGTTTTATAGTTTTTATAATGAGTGTTGATCCATAGGCTCCCGGACTAGTCTAGGACTGTGTGTCAGGTGCCAGTGGCTTCTCCTACTAATGTTTTAAATCATGTCAAAACAAAGTACTTAAGTATACAATAAAAATACTATTAAATATTAAATTAACTAATTCAAAATTCAGAATTGTAATATCGATGGATAGTATTGTTTTGTGTAGATATGGAAAATTATATTTATGTAGTTAACTAGAATTATAGTGATTTCTCGTAATAAAAAATACAGTTATTTTTATTTCACAACAACTGTAACGATGACCAAACGATGACTAAGATCATTTAACTAATTGAGAGAATCTGTTGTATCGTTTAGTACATTCACGAAAGTGCTTTTTAACCGACTTCCAAGAAAAGAGGAGAGTCTCCAAGAGGAGGTTCTCAATTCTTTGATTTTGGTATTGTCATCAACAAGTCCTGGTTGCATTCCGAAAGTATATCATTTGGTGAAGTGGAACTGATGAAGAAGACTACAGAAGGCCACCGGTACTCCACAATGATAAATATTTCAAGAATAGAGCTATCACATCTCAATAGTGCATTTTTTTCAGAGTATTTTGTTGCAGTCGGATTTTTTTCAGTTGGAAATCTGCAAAAGATACCCGATTGCTTTGGGTTGCAACCTGATTATGTGGGATTATACCGACTAAAGCCCCCCCGGTAGCGTGCATTGGTGCTTGACGTAGGATTCCAGGATCTCCAAGAGAACGCACCGAGGCTGATGCAAGTGCCTATATTCTTTTTCGTCGCTCCCAAGTGGCGACAACACAAAAATATTGATGGTGATTCTTTATAAACGTGATCGTTATTTGGCATGAATAACGCATGATCAAAGATTACTTTCGAGGACTACATTTATCAGTTTTCCTGTTCAAGTACCAAAACCAGAAGAAAATAAAACAATTCTCTACATTACTCGGCGGATTAGTCAACGCTACTTGTCACCTCCGGCGTACCATTATTCAATTCGAGAGCGCTGTGGTGACCAGCTGCAGCTGTTGGAAGATAATAATAATAATCTTTATTCAGTATAAACAATTTATGTACATAATATTAAGTTCAAATGCCATGGGCTAAATAGGCTAAATGTCTTGAGTGGCTGCCAAGCTAGATTTACATCTGTATTTCGGCAGGCAGCTTACTCCCCTGTGTAACTTAATAGCTGTCAGCCTTACGACAAACGAGTGGACTTATACTAAATTGTAGGGACCTACCTAGATATTAATTTAACAATAGAAAAGTATAGCTGGAACACATTAAATGTATGGTAATTGTTGGCGACTGGCCGAATTAATGCTTTGTTTTTTTATTTCAAAAATTGAGATTATTCTTTAAACTTGTCAGTTTGGCAGAATCCTTGTGCGACAGAAGTTTCCATGTAATTGTGCATTGATTTTTATATTTAAATATCTGATATTATACCACTTTTCACCACCATCTTTCTTCATTTTAAGCACAGATGAATAGATTTTAAGCCTCATATTACAGTCCACCGTTCGGTTACAGTGATGGAGATAAAATCGGTCTAGATAGCCAGAGATAATGAAATTACGTGATAACTTCGACAGGTCAATATCTAGTAATGTGGTGTAATCTAGCCGATAGATGGCAGTTTCCGGTAATAATTCAATGAAAGAGTGTACTAAAAATGATAATAGACAAAATAGGTTTCTGCACTTTAGATTTTTTTAATGAAGCCTATTTTGATAGGCCATAGGAAAATATAAATACAGCTCACATTTCAACATTGGTCAAGTAATTTAGGCCATATCTAATTTCACATTTCAAGATTAAAAGGCATCTATAGTTATAAATAAAATAAAATATTTTATTAGAAAAAAAAAAACAAAATCCGACTTCAAGACGTATAATTAAGTACAACCTTAAACTAAAAAGTAGAAAATAATAGTTGAATTACATCAAAGCAAAGAGCACTAAAGGACAATCAACGAAAATAATGCTCACTTGTTGATGAAAATACCAAAATCGCTATATGTGTGCATATAATATTTGAAGAGTTTCCTTAATTCCTGATGGATCTCGTCATCAGAAATGGATTTTGATAAAAATGGGACTAATCTGTACCATGAACTAAAAAAAAAAAAATTAGTCTGTTTATAAATAACGGAGTTCAGAGGTAACAAAAAATAATAATATATATCAGTCGACTTGAGTACCTGCTCCTTTTTTTTGGGAAGTCGGTTGAAAAACCGACTTCATCGGAAACATTTATTTCAAATTGCTCCATAACCGAGATTATCTTGGCGCCACCCGTGAAATAGGAGTTTCGGTAGCAAAGCAAGTACAGCGTTGGTAATCTAGCACGAGTATATTCTCAAGATTCAGCAGCGACGTGAGTTGACATTGTGCAAATCGCGGGTCGATGTTTCTCTATGGATTCGATTTGCTCAGAACCGAGCCCGATATAATATACATATATAATATAATAAGAATACTAGCAGTCGAGACATAGTTCACGAAGACTTAATACTAAAAGAAAATTCAATTACCCACGTAAATATCATCATTGAGAATCAAGTTTAATTAATTTATAAACCAAGAACTCGACTGCATGTCAATGACACTAAAATTATTTAATCACCAATCAGGCTAATTTTCGTGGTTTTTTGTCGCGACGTAATAAAGACAGCCTTTTTTGTGATTGGTGTATTAGCATAATTATTAGTATTAGCTTATAATATAACCCATGATACTCCGGAAATAGAGACGAATGTGAGGTATCTAACAAAACCTCACATTTCGAAATTGGTCAAGCCGTTTAGACACAGTCTAAACGCATTGACCAATTGCATGTAGGTAGCATAAGCAAAAGCATACCTAATTGAATTATGTGCCTAAATACATTTGAAAAACATCATCTACCTTCCTTTCATGGGGGAAATAGCAATTGCAATCTTGCAATCCATGTCCGTCGCGGGTGCGGTATTTCAGGATTCAAAACTTTATGGCGGCTGTGAAATTAGAGCGAGACGCTGCGCAATAGCAAAGAAGTAGTTGTGCGCAGGCGTTGCAGAAACCGATTGGGCTGAGCCTCACTCGCAGCCCACTTCACAGCCGCACTAAAGTTTGAATCAACTTGTAATGTCTACGTGTAATATTGGAATTCTATGAAAGACATGACACTGTAGTCAGCAGGCGTGCAGATCGTGTGCATTGTTAATGAGGAAGTAACACTACAGACTAAATTGATGCATGCAATGTGAAATCACGACCTTCTGCGCTTGCAACTGACACGGATCGCAACTTTGAAACTGGTTTTAAATGGACCGGACCTTTAGTGTAAACATATGAGCATGACATTTTACTAAATGAATACCTAATAGTTATATAATAGCATTAACTTGGTCTAGCACTATTCCGCGGTTTCACCTACAATCCTATATACCTATATTACTTTCTTAGGTGATGTTTTACACAACAACTGAATGAAGAACAGACTTGTAGTCGTTATCGGCTGTGATATTTTGTAATGTGTGTGTGTTATTTCGTTTTTGTTCGGTATAACGTAAATAATTAATTTGTAACTAACCAAAAAGTAAATTATTATTGCCAGAACACAAAGTTAAAAAAGAAATAATAAGATAATAATAATAATTGATAAGGTTGCTATCATCATCTCGAACTGCTTACGAGAGGTTTTTGATAAATTAGAAATGGCTCTGTATAGTTTATCCAAATAGTGAACCATGGTTACAATTCAGATTGGATTCATCTCAGTGACGATTAGATGCGGGTAGCACATATTGCGTAGCTAATCGGATAGGGTTGCCAATTTTAAATTGTAACTGTCTAAAATCTAACAGAATAATTTATGTATCTGAGTTTTTAAATATTCTGTTAAATGTATTGAGTGCAATGGTCTGTAGAGGCTTTGCGCGAAGATTTCTAGAAATAGTTATTTTGATAGTAACTTTCTGAAAATATAGCTGATTGCTAATTGTCTAATTAGAAGAATAGTTTAGTTTTAATTTGGTTTCTGTAACCTCAAGTTGGTTACGGAAACCGACGCTCCTAAAATTGCAGAAAATTGCACTCTAATGCCGCCTCAAAATACGTCAGGAGTCAGCGCTATATATACTTTTTCAGCAATTTAATGCTTCTGTACAAATCATGGAATTCATGTTCGAATAAAAAACAGTAATTTTTTTACCAATCAATTTGCAATGCCAAGCTATAAATCCTATAATGGCTAAGTACAGGCCCGATGACCGCCCGTACTCACTCTGCCCTTGTGCGTCAGTACTTGATTGTCCAGCAATTTGGTGTGCTATCAACACGAGTGAAATCAGACCTTCCTGTGTGTCCTGCAGCACAGTAAGAGACGCACTTTGGAAGTGACTACACACAATCCAGAATTGCAGACAAATAAACAATCAACGACCTACATCATTTGGAAATTCAGCAGTGAACAACATAAGTCCATAATTATGTTCTGTCGGCTAACTTTCTTCTTTGTTCTTGTGAGTACAAGTGCCTATCTGTTTAGGATTGACTGAATTTTAAATTATTCTGATGTTCTAAAATGTTCTAGAGGTTTCTTTGTAGTTAGTTTAAGATGCTAATTCATTAGCATATCAGCTTATTTTTACTCGACTGCCCAAGAAGGGGGAGTAATGTTTTTGGGTGTATGTAAGTATGTGATTACCTACCTACGTATGTTTGTGTGCTCTTATATTACCTCCTGTAACGTAACTGGTTTGACCCATTTTGACGAGTGAGGTGTCGTTGCAATACTTATTTTGTACCTATCAAGATACTTCTGCATGACCAAATATTATATTATATAAACTTAAATTATATAGTATAGGTCTAGTTTGGTATTCATACCTTGATAATTATCATTATTTAGAGTTCTTTGTCAATTAACCTCAAACCACAAATTGATAACATGATGCTTCAACCTCCAATTAATTCCAGTGCATGCTCGCGCTTGCCACTGCGTTGCCTTCTGACAACTTACGAGAGAAGCGGGATGTGATGGATTCAATGAAAAACGCATGGGGTGAAGTCGTCAAAACGTTCAGCGACGCCGGCGACGCCATGGTGCACGTTTTCAAACCCACTGAAAAGAGCACCATCGACAAAATAGCGGACAGCGTTAAGCGTATTGGCCAATAACCAGTTCTCTCGCAAACGATCGATGCATAAACATTGCGTCATTTTTGCCGTAGGTATCTATTGTAACTCTTAGCCTCATGTTCCAATATTAAGTGGGCAAATGAGTTTATGATTAAATAATTGTCGACAAAACATTGGATCGTATTTGCGTCGTTTCTGTCGTACCACTCACTAAACTAAAGGATAGGCTAAGATTATGTGCATCTCTTGTCATTAAAAATAAGAATGGCAATAATTTTAGAGCTGTCAAATATTTGGTTTGTAAAACGGTACAACTTAATCGACGTCATGCTATGTAGTGATTGCACCTATAATTTTAAAGGTTTTGATTAATCACCGTTTCTTTTTTATTTTATGTGGAATATTATTATACTCTTACACTAAAAGCGGTGTTTTTTTATTTTTGGTAGAGTGACCATCGTTAACATCGAGTTTTTATTTTTTTATTTCAAAGATGATATTATGTGTTAGGAATTTATTAGTAATTCAATAATTGTGTTGTTAGCATGTAAAAAAATAAAATATATGTTAGGTATATGTATCACAATAAACAACTAAGTTCTTAAAGTATCGTAACGTGCAAATATTTTTTCTAGTGTTTGCAACAAGGTAACGCTACACGTCAGAGTGGTATGCCGCGGGCGCGCTGTCGACCTCATAAATTCCATCCTTATAATGCGCTGTGGTTTCCACACTGTTGTCATCAAGGATTTCAATCAACCGTTCAGTGCTCGGGGTTATTGGAGCGGGACTCTCCGGGTAATCAGGCCTTTTCTCGTAATCATCAATGTGTCCGTGACGAGACGGCATAAATATTACTCCAGCTGTCACTTCTCTTTCCTTCTCAAAATCATCGTCATTGAGAGAAAGTATGTTGTTCCTGTGTTTTAAATCACTAATGTCGTACTGATAGAGCTCGGACTTGTGACGCTCTCGTATGAACAAACAGTAAGCTATCCAAGCGATCACAATCGCTGCCTGTGGGGAACATCATCGGTCAGCGTTTTATGTTCAAAACAGCAATTTATGTACCCAATTTAAACGTAGACTTACCAGAACGAGAGCGATTATGAAACCGACGATGTAGACACCCATTATATCGAATATTATATTTAAAAGTGGAAAGACGAGTACTGCAAACGAGTTAGATTGAAAGAGTCGCTGGCTGCGATCGGTCCTGATGCCGTCGCATTCAATTAGTGTCAGCTGGTACTTGAGGCGGTTTTAGTCAGTGATGTCATTGGGAATTGAAGGAGCTACAATGAGCATAATGGGATCTATTTTAATGCGGAATCCGGGTACTTTAGGTTACAAGTGTCAAGTACGCTTGAGGTCATCTGCACTTACATATTATTAGTACGGTTGATCTACATTTTGATTACCATCGAATAGAGGACTACAGTACTGAGTAGACAACTCATAAGGATTTTTCTTTAAAATGTGCTGTGCAACGTGTAACGATGTGTTTTATTTAAAGTGCTAGCGTTTCTGATTGCTCTTATAAACTCTTTTCTTTGTGTTAAGACACGATAAACTGGCAAGGCAGCTGGGACGGTAACCCAGATAGTGGTTTGTATACGGGTTCAACTCTGGCCCATCGCACATTTTTTTTCTGTGTACTTTATACTAGTGTATAAGGTATACACAGAAACAAAAAAAGTGCGTATACATGAAAGAAAAACAAAGATTTTCAACATTGTATTATATTATTAATTATTCAATCTTAAATTGTATACTTATATTTAGTGCTTATCAAAATTCGTTTTTGATATGAGGTCAAGAGCTCAGGGACTAGACGTACCTCGTACTTTGCCCAATTTAGCTATTTATATTTGATTGGCGGGACAGTGTCGAGTAGGTCACTGGAAGATTGGTTTCAGAATTAGAAGTCAAGGTGTTATTTTTTGGTAAACAAAGAGATTCTTTTTATATTAACTAGCTGCGCTGCGCGGTTTCTTTCGCGTGGTAAAACTCCTACGGAAACGTCCGTATTCCCTGGATAGGGTATTTCTAGAGAAAGATAGCACCATACACTTTCGCTCGCAGATGAAAAGAGATGGCTTTAGAGCGCGCTAGTCAAAAAGTCTGATAATTACATCAAACCAGGAAAACAATATAAATTCTGTGCCATGAAAACCTAGATATTATTATTACCTTACTATATTAGTGTAATAATCACTTGAATGTACACTAGGGGTTCCGAGAGCCAGCGAAAAAAGTGTGTACATCGAGGTCTTTTCAATGTTTTTTTTTATCGAGAAAAGTAGTATATAGTAGTATATTATAGTCCTTCTGCGAGGTTTTGGCGCATTCGATATTTGAAATTGTATAGCTGTCGCTCTGTTTCTCGTGCGTGCATTAGAGAAAGTTAGTGAATTTTCCTAACTTTTTGATGAAATTTGCGTTTCGGAGGTAGTCTGTTCTCATCCCCTAAATCTTAATAAAATCTTTTGTTTTTGTTGTTTGCTTACTTAAACCATAATATATGCAGCAATGTTTTGTTTAAAAAAGAAAAGTTTATGGTATTCTACTAATAGCTGCTTTTCTTTATCGTATTTACGACGCAAAAAAATTGTCGCTTTAAATGCCTACAAAAACGAAGATATCGCGAAATTAAAGTAAAATCAAACATACAAGCATAGTTTTTTACGGTGTAGATGCATATAAAAAAATCATCGAAATCCGATAACATTTATGGTAATATTTAGCTCTTTTCATAGACATGATGGCGGTATACTCTATTTTATCTGCTGTTGTAGTCGAAGATGATAAAGTTTGGACTTGGATTGGGAAGCACTGCAGTCGTGGAGCAATTAAATGCATACAAAACAGATATAACAATATAATTTATTTTACAATAGACATATGTGTAATTGATAAGTAATAATTACTGATACATAGTTTTTGGACTATCCATCACGAGGTTGGGGTCCTGCAAAAATAAAAATTTATTAACAAAAGCTGTTACAAGTTTCAAACCTCTGACACGCACTTGGCCTAAATTGGAATTGTTAAGTTGAAATTTTATATATTTAGGTTCACCTGCACTGTGCACACCAATACTATGTCAAAAATGTACACAAATAAAATATAACTAAATGTCACAATACTTAAAGATGAAGACAGCATGCAATAATAAAGAGCGAGGTACTATAATTATAAATAGAATTAAGTCATTACATAAAACTCAAAAAATTTAATTTAAAAGTCATAATATGAATTATCATAATTGATCAGATAGTCAGAAACTTCAAAGTCTTCCTAAATGTATTAATGTGGTCACCAAATATGTCAACATCGGCTGTCTTAGACAGAGTATTATACATACGCACCATTCTAGCCCTGGGAGCATTTAATCCCACGTTAGAGTGAGACATCGCAGTTTTGTATTAAGTACGTATGTGCTATATGTTGGTCATTACACTCGAGCGATAAGGGATAAAGGAGCCGGGAATGTAATGATCAATGCACACGCGTTTGATAAGACGTTTTTCAACACACTTGCGAGGAGAAAATTAACTTAGAAAATTTCGTAGGCCGCTAGGCATTTCTCTCTAGATTTTAGTGGCAACCTAAGAGCGCTATTCCTCGTGTTATGCACCTCGATTAGTATTTCCGGATAGGTCAAATCTACGTTTTGCTTTTCTTCCCTACTTGAAGTCGAAATTTTTGATAATAACCACACAGTGAAAACGAAATATTTTGTACAATGGTGCGCAGTTTTCTATTTTCCCGCGCCTTATATCTATGCAAAAATTCAGGTCGTCCAAAATCCGTTCAGCCGTTTAGCCGTGATAATGCGAGAAACACCCAGACAGGCAGAGTCACTTTCGCATTTATAATATTAGTTAGGATTAGGATTATCTTGCGGTCAGTACCATAGATGGTGCACACTAGTAATATACAGGGTTATAAGGAATGCTAAGCTGAAAGGGGCTAATATTACTCATAGTTATGAATAACTTTTACTATTGGACCAACCATGAAATCAAGGAGAAAAAAACAGCTATTCCATGCACTTTGTCGAGAGTCCTTGACATTTTCCTATGGAACAGCTGACTTTTTTCTCGATTACAAGGTTGCTCCCATAGTAAAAGTGCTTCTTCTTCATACTATGAGCCCTTTTCGACTTAGCATATCCTTTTCTTAGAACCCTATATAGTTGTGATATGTTTAAAGTAACTCATTTAGTTTAGGTTACGTACCTTGAGGTCCATCAGCGATATTAACTGCAAAAAAATGTAAGTATAAATATATTAATTAAGATGTTAATATAATGTAGTGTTTACTTATGAATTTAAACCAAACAAATAACTTTCAGTAATTCTACATTTACTCCATTGCATACTAAAACAAAAAGTTAAAACGGTGAACTTTGGGCTTTTGTGTTTTCTTTACGACCGTTTTTGTACTGTATTTTACATATTTTTAGTATACTTAACTGTCATTAAATTTCTAAGAAGAATATATTATTTTTTTAATTTTGAATCGAAATTAATGAAAAAATAATATTCACCTTGATGTTCACCGTCAACTATATTCACTGAACCTAGAACAAACAAATTAAACATTGGCTTATTTTTTACACATGGTCGACCAACCCAATGCCCTCCGAGGGAAATTACCCTAAATATTGAAGTTAGCAAATTTTACTCAACGTTAACTTTTGCTTATTTTTAATGAATATTAATAATTATTGCGAAGAGCCTCGACCAACATTTCAAGAGGCTCTCGCTATATGGTTGGGCGAAGGGCCAGATGCAGAAGGCGGTCATCCTTTACAGAGCGCGAATTGTCAGGGGGTTCTTCATTCTACAGCCCTGACCACCGGTAGCTTGGGCCCTGTCTCGCTGCCGGCGGGACTTTTTATTTTTTATAAGTGACTACTAACATTGGCCAACAGCCAATATTGACCACTACAACCTTAACGAACTTTGGCGAACGCATATGGCGTTAAGCCCTAAAGCGTGACTAGCGCAAGGGTACCGCTGCGGAACGAACCTCGGCTTGGGCCGTTACCCGGGAGGGGGAAATCAGACTTGTCCGGGCACCCCAGAGGGGGTGTGCATTTTGGTTATTATCTGTATGATTACTTGGAGAGAATCTAACCGATCTTCTGACAGACCCTGGGACTGTTCGACTACGCCGGCGAGGTCGAGGTATGTGCCTTTGGTAACCGGCGCCTGTACCAAATACTGAAAACTTCCTAATTGATGGGAGCTGTCGGGTCAGGCCGGCGGGGTTTTTATAGTATCTGTTTTATATTTATATTGTAAAAAACCTAAATTTAAGATACGAAATAATTACTTGAATAATATTAATTTTTAAGAAATAAAAATAACTGCATTCAAAGTTTTTTAAGTGTACATTTGGCGGGTGTGGTTACCGGCTCTGGCAAGTGACTTTAAAAAAATCTTTAAAAAAAATTTTAATAATCAAAATAAAGAAATGTTTAATTTGAGTAAAATTTGCTAATTTCATTATGTTAGGGTACTTTCCCTCCGGGGGGTATTAGTTTGGTCCACTCTGCTTATATTATTCATTAATATCGTTATTATACTCATATTTAGAAACCAACGTCATTTTTATTCATAGTAATATTCCCTAATTTTATAAGTTAGGACTTACCTGGACCGTTATCCACATTAACTGAAATATAAAAAAAAGTTCAGTTAGTTTGTTAAATAGGTAACAAATAGTAATCACATAAATAGCCTTCTGAGATTTATTTATGTGAACATAGTTTATGGTGATATATTTATTATGTACAACTTAAAAAACAGACAATTAAAGAAAACTTAAAAATACTAACTAAAAACTAAAACCTAAAATAACTATAAAAATAGTGAACTTAGTAGATGGCTAAATATTAAAATTAAACGGAATGTGAAAAAAAAAACAACTTCATTATCGTCTTGCCCCTACTCGAATTATTTCAAAGCTAAAGTTGGATCAAAGCCAAAATCTTATGCCCGTCTGCACTAAACTTTGAAAGTTCTTAAGTTCATACTTGACTCTCTAGGACGTAACTAACAGTGAAAAATGCGTTGCACCAAACTTAGGAGGTTGCATAATTATATTATATTGAGTAAGACATCACCAATTTTGCATGTCATAAGGCTAAGTAAGCACATAACAAGTGTTAGTGTCAAACAAAACTGTCTGTCATAGGTACCATGGAAATTAATAATTCTTGCATTCATTTCATTCAAACGTCAGTTATAGGAATCACTTAACGTAAACAACTATGGTTGGTGCAGAGGAAGTCGATGCTTAAACGTCAGTTGTAGGAATCACTTAACGTAAACAACTATGGTTGGTGCAGAGGAAGTCGATGCTTAAGTCCGACTTTGCTTAGGTAATGCTTAGCTAAGTTTTGTCTTTGTTGACTTTAGTGCAGGTGGACATTATTGTTATAGGTGCTAAGCTAAAAAAAATATGATTTTCTATTCCGTGAATTAGTTATGTAGCAAGATTAGAGATTAGAGATTTGTTTTTTTCGTTCTATGGTCTGGTATAGCTAAGTTGGAAAAACCACGACTACATACAATTTTTTCCGTAGAAAAATCATCTATTTTTCGTTACATCTATTCTATTCAAGTGATTATTACTATAATAGTGAGGTACTTAATCATAATTTCTAGGTTAGCTTTTGCTGCTTCAATTGTAATCACAGCAACTTTATTTTTTTAATGGCGTGCTTTAAATCCATCTCTTTCATATGCATGCGGAAGTGTAGTACTCTTTCTCAACTCAGCCCCTTTAGGTAAGTACTTTCTAATTAAATAAAAAATAGCGTTACTCACCTCCTTCTCCAGGGGCGGGACCATCAGCAGTATTTACTGCAACGAGACAATAAATCAAGTCTTTCTAATAATAATAATAATACTCAACCATACATTTACAATGTCATAGAATGGCTGAACCAATGGTAGTCTAAAATCGTACTAAAACGCTAGAGGAGTCGAATACTGTTGCAAGCTGAATAATTACGTCTTGTAATGTCGACAATATTAAATTATTAACATAGCAATGATAGCTCAGAGGTTAGCCCGTTCGGATCGCACGCCGCTGGGCGTGGGTTCAAATTCAAACAATGAGTTCGAGCTACCGGTAGAGGAAAAAACCGTCAAAAAGTTATTAAGCTATCAAGTTGGAAATCTGTCACCAAGCACCTAACGGTGTGTTCCAGTCCAGCTGTCTTATTAAACGCAAATAAATGCTAATAGATGGCTCTATTAGCATTTATTTGCTTTTAATAAGTTAAATTTAGTTTTAATAAATAATTCATATAATTATTAGTAAAAAAAAAAATTATGTTCTCACCTTGGGGCATCGCAGCCGTAAGCGCGAAAAGAGTGACCAGCGCCAAAAGAATCTGAAACAAACAACAATGTACATGGGGTCCAAGTACGAAAAAACTTGTCAAACTTTTGTCAGCACGTTTAGTCGACGCCGCTGGTGATAAAAGAGCTGGCTCATTCCTCGCTCAAGAATTTCTTTGGCTATTCAACGCGGGAATGCAGCTAGCGTTCTTGGTACTTTGCCACACGGACACCAACTCTTTTTAGATTTTTAGTTCGAAGTTTTAGGTTTAAGTTTAGTGAATATGTATATAAATTATTGTGTTTTTAAATATATATATATATTTTTGTAATAAACAATGTAACTACTCAGATAAGAATAACAACAAAGAACATATTTTTTTGTGTAATGAAGCAATTTTATGTTTCTTTTCTATATGTCATTGCTTGGGTATATTAAGAATGTGTGTACCGTAATTATCATTACTACTTATTTATTATAATAATCTGTGGGAGGACTGATTGTATCAAATAAATAGACCTCACATTCATTCGTGAATCAGTGCATAGGTTATATATTTTTTCCTACTTATTTAAATATATTTTTTTGTAATTATCTAGTTGTGCATATAGTATTTAAGTATTTATTTTAATTTTGTATCTAGTTTTAGTTTGTATTTTTAAGTTTAGATAACTAGTAGTTCTCGCCGAACTGAGACCTCGCGACCCCTATATCTTCACAACCCCTGGACCGATTCAGCTCATATTCGAATTAAAAAATTGTGTTGAAATGAAATATTTGCCTACAAAATTTAATGAAGATCGGATCAACGGTGCGCAAGTTATCGTTGGACAAATATACACACAAACATACATACAAATGCTGATTTGTCCCAGTAAACTCTGAGACCTTCGCTTCGCTCGGTCAATAATATAGCTATAGTTTTATTATTTATTTCATATTCACAGGTAACTACTTAGTATGATATTTACTATAAACAATTATGCCAAGATACTATTAATTATAAATATATATATATACATAGTCTGTGGTGGTACTAATGGGTCCCAAACTAGGCAAAGCCTGTATCTTGGTGACCCAGTTTCAGCGGATTACAAATCAGATTTCGCGCGACAGAGATTTATAAGATTGTTATAGATAATAAACAAATAGACAATGAAGGAAGACAATATCATAAGGATAACAAAAGTGCAATACAGTAAATAGGTAGAGTAATTTGCAGGCAAGTATGAGAACTATTAGTGATTGAGTATGAGTGTGGTGATGTGTGTGTATGTATGTGTGTGTTTATATTATTATGATTTATTAATTTTATTAATGTGTTAAATAAACGCAATATTTCCCAGTTAGTATTTTAAAAAATGCGAATAAGATATAGATAAACATAAATAAATAAAACAACTAGATAGAATTGAAAAGTAATGGTGAAGTTTTTGTTTACGTACTTACCACATTTAGTAATACTTTTCTAGATAGTCTATTTAACAGGTTCCAAATTGAGAAAAAAATGAGCTGTTCCCTTAGAATAACTACCTATATTCTAAGGCTGTTCCATAGAAAAATGTCAATGACGCTCGACAAAATTCGTATGGAACAGCTGATTGTTTTTTCGCAATCACAGTGTTGGTATTGGTGTTCAAAATCATGAGTGTCTACTATGAGCCCCTTTCGGCTCAAAATATATACCCTTTCCTTAAAACCCTATAATTATATACATACTATAAATATGTAGTGGTAGTACTATATTGCAGAGAAGTACAACACCTTTGCCAGTAATTGAACCGCCAAGCAGTAGTGTGCAAACATTACTGAGTTCCGGATTGAAGGACAATATTTCCAGCGCATACAGTTTTGCTGGCACGTTCAATATCTTAGGGAGACGAGCGCAGTGCAGTGCGGCGTATAATTTTGAACTGTTGAAGTTCCAAATTCTGGATGGCACTGTTATGGGCAAGCGTGACGCTTAACATCAGGCTAGCGACTTGCTTGTCTCGTCACTCAGTATTATAAAAAATAAAATATTACATTATATTTTGTAAATAAATTTGGAAATACGGTAACATCTTTTTTTTTATAGAATTTGAAAATATAGTATACAGATATTGTTTTGCTTTATTTTACGTACCGTGAATTTCGACATGGTGAGCACTAGTTATGTGTAATTTGCAGTCAAACAAACTGAATGTCAAAGAGGAAAACATCTTATATACCGAGAACAATCAAATATTGATAAAGCCGACTAGCGGATAAGATAACCCCTGACCAGAGCAGTTATGTACACTAAAACTGGCGTGACAGAGAACGAGATAAAAAAGTAAATATCGGGCCTAAATGAACCGAAGCCGACGTTTTGAAATGCTAAAACGGATCGATGTTATTATCCTGGTAATATTATAGCCCAAAGCAAGTGTTATTGGGTCGTCCGAATTAGTGAATGATAACTATTTTCACTTTATTTTTAGAATGGTGTCAATACTGTTATTCCGTTTCCAAAACTGAACAATGACAAATTTAAAATAATAATTGTTGTCATTCTATTCTTCCAAATTGATATGAAAACAGATGCATATAATTTCAGTAGTCTCAGATTAGTACATAAGTGGTACAGCTAAATGACAAAAATGACGCTGACCAGTTAAATTTCTCTTAAGGTGCTTCCTCAGCGGGGGCATTACGTAATTTATTACGTATTTTACCTGTAATTTAACAGTTCAGATACGAGCACTACATCAGTGAGAGAGGAGAATCGAGCATTACAGCGCGCAACCTGTACCTAATTATAAATTTTGTTTACCACTAATTTTTAAACTGCGCATGTATTTTTTTGTATTTTTCTGTGTTAAGGTTTATATATATATATATATATATTTATTATATATATATATATTTATATTATTATATATATATATATATATTATATATTTATTTTTTATTTCATATACTATTATTTATAAACATATTATTTAGTTTATTTTTTTATAGTACCTATAAACCTATGCTAAGCCGGAAATGGCTCATAGTACTCATCATTATGAACAACTTACACTATGGGACCAACCCAGAAATCGAGAAAAAAAAACCAGCTGTTCCATAGAAAAATGTCAACGATACTTGACAAAATGTATGGAACAGTTGATATTTTTTTCTCGATTTCATGGTTGGTCCCATAGTAAAAGTTGTTCACAATCATGAGTACTACGAGCCCCTTTCGGCTTAGCATACCCTTTCCTTATAACCCTGTATATACACATAATAATATGATTTGTTTCCACCTACATAAGTAATATGACTTTTTATTAGCTGTGCTATATGTTTGTTTAAGATTATTTTTATATTATGATTTTGTGCTGTTGGTCTATTAATAAATAAATAAATAAAATAAATTTGTTACATTAAATCAGTGAGTGAGGAGAACCGAGCATTACAGCGCGCAACCTGTAATTATACAATTTGTAACAGTACATCAGTGAGTGAGGAGAACCGAGCATTACAGCGCGCAAGCTGTAATTATACAATTTGTAACATTACATCAGTGAGTGAGGAGAACCGAGCATTACAGCGCGCAACTTGTAATTATACAATTTGTAACATTACATCAGTGAGTGAGGAGAACCGAGCATTACAGCGCGCAACCTGTAATTATACAATTTATAACAGTACATCAGTGAGTGAGGAGCACCGAGCATTACAGCGCGCAATCTGTAATTATACAATTTGTAACATTATGTCAGTGAGTGAGGAGAACCGAGCATTAAAAACGAATCTAGATTGTTACAGTAGAAGCAAATGAATGCTCGTCAGTCAATGAGGCAATATTGTAACGTAATGCTTAGCATCGAATTTTGGATTGTTACATTACTTATTTACGATTGGAGCAAGTTCCAAATACAATGACATTCTCGTGTATTGAAACTATCCTGTTACAAAATGTATGTAAATGTTTTATTTACAACGCTAAAAAAATATATTGAGATATATGAAAAAAATATTGAAATATATGTTCATATATTTCAATATTTTTTTTTAGCGTTGTAAATAAAACATTTACATACATTTTTAGTTTTCAGATAAACAATAAAAGAAAAATAAAAAATACCCATCTGCAAAATGTATCCTATGGCCCTCCGAACATAAAAGGGAATTCAACGAAAACTCACTCGTCAAAATCAGCCGTTTAGGGTGCAACGTTTCGCACATGGCGTGAAATTCAATTTATTCTTGCGTTTTTTGTTAGTTACAGCTTAATTACACATCGTGGATTTATTGAAACCAATTTTGCGCCAATATATAAGTTGTTTTAAGAAATTACGGGTAAAATGATCACCTAAATAACATTGGTTTAGCTACGAATCTCAATAAGCTGATTTTCATCTTGGTTTTTTGTTTAGTGAGAAATGTACTTATACTAGCTTTCAACTTGAATTTTTGGTTGGTGTAATTTCTTGATACGACCTATTTATTGTCGCAAAATTAGTTTCAATGAACCTATGATGTGTAATTACGCAGTAATTGATAAAAAACGCAAGAAAATTTGAATAACGCGCGTTGAGCGAAACGTTGCACCTTAGGTTTCAGGAGGTAATTATAGGAACACAAATGCTTACCTCGTTGTATAAAGCACCAGCTTTGGTCGTTTGTTTATTTCTCTATTGGAGTTCCAAGAATGGATTTGTTTATAACTGTTGTTTACGTTTGTCCCAAAAAAAAATTGCAATCGTAAGGTCATAATAATCAAATCGTGGAAATGATAAAGTGTTTGCACGTTCTCTCCGCACGTTTATTTTCGTCATGTAAGTACCCATTGTGTACATGTATATAGGGTTATAAGGAAAGGGTATGCTAAGTCGAAAAGTGCTCATAATACTCATCATTGTGAACAACTATTACCTCGGATTTCTGAAACACTTGTTAACTTTGACAACGGATTAAGTCTATTGATGTCTTTATCATTTGTTTAGTGCCAGACAAAGAAAGCATTAGACTTAATCTGTTGTCAAAGTTAACTAACGTTTCAGAAACCTGAGGTTAGTATGACCTTCCTGAAAACGGGGGAAAAGTATCTGCTTTTCCATACATTTTGTCGAGTGTTATTGACATTTTTCTATGGAACACTGTTTTTTTTTTCTCGATTTCAGTGTTGGTCCCATACTACAAGTTGTTTATTATGATGAGTACTATGAGCGCTTTTCGGCTTAGTAAACCTTTTCCTTAAAACTGTATAGATAGCTTGCAAACCCTGAAAGCTACGCCGGTGACTTTGTTTCTTCAGCGAATATCCTCGTTTCGGATTTTATCGCGCAAAGAAACTCCAAACCATAGCTGACTCCATTGCCCGCTTTGTGACTCTGAGATTCTCCAACGGGCCAGCAGTTTTATATAGCATTTAGCTAGATAGTTATCATGCCGAACGAACAACTTACCGAACGCTGCCGATCCGAGTTATATTCTTCGGGCGACCGCTTTGCCGAAGTTGGACCTACCTAACTGAATAATCTGTCCAAGGTAGCTCGGTAACATGTTTGATTTAAAAAAAAAAAAAACTTTTTAGACTGAGTTATTACCTGTTATTAGAGTTATTGTAGGTAGTCTATGACAGTAAGCATAACCACTGTTCATATTGTGTAACTAATAAACTAAAATATTGTTAAGCTATTATTATTAACTAAACCATTTTTTTTGTCAGTTTTCGCTTCAAGTGTCAAGGTGCATTTCTTGCGAGTTAGCTCCGTGATCTTTCCGTTTCATGAGCCTGATTTTTTTTTTCATTTATTTTACAAAATCCACAGCTCTCAAAACAAATACATTAAACTTAAAGCGAGACTGACAGACAATAATGGATTAACATTTTACGAATGTAACTTATATAAAATAACGACAATAATTAAATAGTGACCTATATAAAATGCGTGCGTGTGTTTGGTTTCGTCCCGACTTTGCTTCCACATTTTCCTCATTAAGAACTTCGAGTACCTCCTGTTTGAAGCAAAATTTGCTGGAGTGGAACATGTCAATGTTTCTAATTTTTTTATTGTAGTTCTTATGTAACCGACTAACAACGGAAGTTTTTAAAGTTTGTCTCTACTTTATTCTAGGAAACGGGTATAAGATATTTTAGCTGCTAAAATTGTCCCACTGCAATTGGCAAAGGCGTCTCTTCCATCATCCCAAACTGCGTGCGTTCTGTTTTTGGTGGTTTTTTTATACAACTGGGTGGACGAGTCGTAAGTAGAAGCAAATAGCTAACACACTTATTTCATTACGTTATTATACGTTTAGTTTGATGATAAATCTCTTTACGCCCAGTAATATCGTAAAAAAAAAACATTGCCCGATCAAGAACACAGGTCCAGGTATTCCTGTGCGCTCGAGATTATCTCGGTCACTGTCTCTCTAATTTAGAATTTAATGGGAGTGAGAGTGACCGAGATAAAAATGTCATTTCTCCGAATAGGGGCCCTGGTAAGCTTGACATTCTATTCTAAAAAATTCGGCGGTGACTGGCTTTTAATGTCGAGATTATGGCGGCATACTTTTGTCTCTTCTGATATATTTTACGTACGTAGTTAAATGTGATAGCGGTACAAACACACTTTCACATGTATAATATTAGTAGGAAGTAGACTGCTACTATCCTAGTAGGATTATTTCCGGGCCTGTGCCGATCTCGTCCATTCCGTTTAGTATCCCGACGAGATTATCCATCCGTCTCGCAATGGTGCTCCTTTATCGTCTGATCATTGGAAACGTACTGCATGAGAACTTCATGCAGTAGGTATACCTTCATAAGATTTATGAAAATGTGTGATTCGTCGGAAGGTAAATAAACACATTTGACAAAACAAGCACAGTCGCCAGTTACCAAGAGTGGAAGTTTACACGTTTGATTAACTCGAAGCGTCAGCACTTTGCCCCTGTAAATGACGATGTTGACGAACAACGTGATGTCTTCCTCTACGTTAATATAAATAAGAATTTCAGGTTTTCCAGTAGCACAGTCTAGTGAGAACTAGGAAAGGACGCACTTGAGTAAGTTTTTTTATTGCAATTTTTCACTGATCTAACCTAATCTGTAAAAAAATATTATGGTATCGGAGTTTTTATAACTGGATACTGATAAGCAATAACATGTCAACCCACAAAAAAATAATAATAATAATAATACAGAACGCTTCTTTGTCAGCAATAAAAGCGTTCTGTATCAATAAAAAAAAAATTTTTTTTTGTGGTTTGACATGTTTTTGCTTATCAGTATCCTAACTAATCATTTGTACATAGTATTTAGAAGAAAAAAAACTATTTTTTTCAGCAAAGTCTTTACGAGGTTGATTTTATCAGAGTTCATTCCAGAATATAGTATAGCGCCGTCTCGTCCATACTATAAGTGATAAACCCACCCGTAAAATGTTATCCGATTTCGATGATTTTTTATATGTTATCTACACCATAAAAAAATATGCTTGTATGTTTGTATTTTTTTAAATTTCGCAATATCTTCGCTGTTATAGGCTCTTAAAGTGTTTTTTTTTTTCGAACGTACTACGAAGAAAAGTAGTTGTTATTAGAATACCATAACCATCTTTGAAAAAATAATGTATAGTTGCATAATTTACGGTTTATCCAAAGAAACACCAAAAATAAAAGATTTTGTTAAGATTTAGGGGGTGATAACAGACTACCCCCTGAAACACTAATTTCATCAAAAAGTTAGGAAAATTCACTAACTTTCTCTGTTGCATGCGAAAGAAACAGAGCGTCAGCTATAGAATTTCAAATATCGAATGCGCTAAAACCTCGCGGAACGACTATCCTTCTTAAAATGGAAACTGGATTAGTGCCTTTGTTACTCACAGAAAATTGCGTTGCCAGTATTATTATAGTATTGCCTTATTTATAGTATTGAAAGCAAAATACAAGCTAAGCATTATATATACAGGTACCTACAGGTACCTACAGGGACTACCCCCCTTAATACCTCAAACTAACCGTAGAAGCGAGGGATGTGAGGCTTACCGGCTCGTCTCATGTTATGCCCACCGTGAATGATCTTGGTCCCTGTTGTGTAGCTACATAACTCTTTATTTCTAGAAAAATGAAGACAGTTCTGGTATTTTGCGCCCTCGTGGCTGTCGTAGTCTGCCGCTCCGAAGAGACCTATAGCACGCAATACGACAATTTCAACGCACAAGAGTTGGTCGAAAACATTCGCCTGCTGAAGAATTACGCCAAATGCTTCCTGAACCAGGGACCTTGCACGCCTGAGGGATCGGACTTCAAAAGTGAGATACTATTTATTTACACTAATATTTTTATTGCGAATCTTTGTCAGGGTGTGTAAGTATTTTAGTATGATTGTTCACATTTAACGTCTAAACGGATTTGAATGATATTATTTACTATTGAATTTATCTTGGATTAACACACATCTAAGATATTTTTTATCCCGAAATATAAACAGAATTAAACAAGGGACAGAGATTGGGGGAGAACACTATTTCGATTTATTTTAAAACTAGCTGATGCCCGAGTCTTTGTACGCGATCAAACTCGGCCTTCGGCCTCGCTAAGCTTAAGAGTTTAGCGAGGCCGAAGGAAAATATTAAAACACCCCTGTATTAAGATACAGGGGTGTTTTAATATTTTCCAACAAATCAAAGATCATAAAAATCGGTCCACCCGTTCTTGAGTTATAAACGGTTTAAGTAACCCGATAATATATATTATAGTGGATACAAAACTAAGCATAAATTCAAAACCAGGTTTTTCTCTAATCCACTTGTAATTCGATACAGAAACTATCCCCGATGCTGTAAAGACCAATTGCGTGAAATGCTCCGCCAAACAGCGGGAGTTAATTCGCATCGTCGTCAAGGCACTTCAGGAGAAACTGCCGGAACTCTGGCAGGAGCTCGTCAAGAAGGAAGACCCTAACGGCCAGTACAAGGCTGAATTCGACGCCTTCCTTAACGCCTCCAACTAGATCAAAGCTGCAGTATTATGATCAGGAAGTTTACTGCAACCTTTTAAACATTCTCATTTAATGTCTTAAATTAGCTTCCAATTTTCACAAAAAAATTGAAAGCTCAAACTTTTCTTCGGAAACCTTTCTTGTATATACTGTTATCATACTAGTTTCATATAGTCAAAGACAAGCCATAAACCGAAAACAAATAAAAAAATCGCGAAAAATATTTATTTTCAGTTTTGCAACAAATATAAAAAGTGAAAATGAGGCGCTAATTTAAGAATATCATCTGGAATATTCTTGTAGTCTTTCTATTAGGTATAGATAGTAGGAGGAAAAAGATTGTGGTAAGCTCCAAGTAGGTTCGTAGCAAAAGAAGCAGTAGCCAACATTGAGCAACTCGGTACCGGCCCGAACGGGCCGGAGGCCATTGTTGCCCTATGGTGGCCGATAATTGAGCTTGTACTCCAAAATTAGTCCTAAAATCAACTCTAGTGTGCACGCATGATTAGAAATACTAGCGTGATTCAACGTTTATAAAAAATGACGCCTGCATTTAAACATGAACACAGAAACCTTGATGAAATTTGAAACGATGCTCAAAGTACGCGGCGAAGGCAGACCACTTGCATTGATGCCTTGTATTTTTTGGCAAAAGCAAAACTTGGAAACCTTGTCACAAGTTTACTGAACACTTAGCATTGATTGAAGTGCTAAGTGATCGGCAAACTTATGACCCGTGATAACAATTAGACCGATGTATTTATTGGTATTGGTTAAATCAGAAAACCAAAGGTTGAATTTTCTTTCACTACTTAGTTTTAGCTGTATTAATTCAAGCTAATTATTTACAGACAATATCACTTACTGTCATTTGCTATATTCTAATAGCAAATGACAGTAAGTGATATTGCCTGTAAATAATTATAAATCACTCGTTATGATACATCACATTAATTTTTATTTATGGTGTATAAGATTTTGTAAAATATACTAATTATTTATTGAAAAATATTTATTTTCGCAAATAAACATGACAAAAATATTTTAGTTTATCATTTCTTTTGGCTCAAAATCAAAGCGCCTGATACTGTTAGCGGCAAACAAATTGAGCAATGAAGTCCTCGTTGCAGCAGTTGGTTTTTAGATCTCATTGGCACAACGAAGGTTGCGCGGGAAGATTTCAACTTACGTGCGCCAACTATGCCTCCATTACGCTTTTTGCTCAAGATGTTTGCCGGTTGCGGTATATACCTTAACTGCGTTTAAATTTGGCTACCAACCCAGCATCATGCATACCTCGACAAAATCTTCTCACATCTTTTTGTCGTGCAAAAACAGGACACGGCTACAATTATGTATACGTTTGTATCATTTTCGCACGACATAAATAGTAAAGAAGTTTTTGTTGAAGTGCACAACTGCACATACTACTTGGGTTCCTGCGTACAGAAAACTAAAAAGTATACAGAGCCATACAAACGGAAAAAAAAACTATTTCTCGATTGGTCGGGTACTGCTCACACCACATGCAGCTCGGACCATGGTGCGAATCGCCCAAGTAATTTATTCTCTAAATTAATTCTAGGAGTGGCATGTAGGAGTGGCACTACCTCCTATATTATTAATAGTTCAAAACAGTTGATATTATGAAAAATAATTTAGCAGATTAAGAAGAGAGGGATATGTTTTTTTTTTTACATATTAAGGTAAATCAAAAAATTAAGGTTGACAAAAGATTTTGTTAAGATTTAGGGAGTGATAACAGACTACTCTCGAAACCCTAATTTCATAAAAAGTTAGGAAAATTCACTAACTCTCTCTGGCGTAGGCACGACAAACACAGCGACAGCTATACAATTTCAAATATCGAATGCGCCCAAAACTCGTGGAAGGACTATCTTCTTAATATTTCAGAACAATCACAGTATACTGTATATTTAGGTATTGATTCTTAATTTCTTACTTAATTGTACGTGCTTTATTCGAAAGTAAAACGCCTGAATTAAATAAATTATAAACATAAATGCTTAGTATATTTAGTTCAGGCGTTTCGGACACATCAAGTTTTAATTATTGGTTTGTGAAAAAAACAAGCATCGACAGTCCTATTTTAGTAATTTAAACAACAAAAAGCGGAAATATGCATCCCTTGGCGTTGGATACTTATAGCATAGTCAATTAGATATTCGACTAGCCTTGTGGCTCAGTGAGTGGATTTCCGCCTTCTGATCTATAGGTTGTGGGGTCGATTCCCACTCAGGACAAACATTTGTGTGATGAACATGGATGTTTGTTCTTTGTCTGGGTGTTTCTATGTATAGTATTTATGTATTCTATCAGTTATCTGGTTCTCATAGTACAAGCTTGCTTAGTTTGGGGCTAGATGGCGCTGTGTGAAAAAGTCCACCAATATTTAATATTTATTTATTTATAATTTATCGTTTAGCTTGGAAGTATATAATAACAGGTTCTTTTTCCCTGTATAGGTATAATTGTAGAACCAACCTCTTATATTAATGTACAATAATTAATAATTAAAAATGCGTATCCGGAACAGACTCAAATTTTACATTTTCCAATATCGTCTCTATTTGCCCTATGTTAGAATCTATATTCTTTTTCTTTGTTCCGTACATCCGGACTGTTTAGTTTAATTGTATACCGATTCTTTTCTACGTCAGTTGCTTGGTATTATCTATGAAAACATGGCGTAGCTGTAACAAGGAGCGACGCCAAAATCCTCTTAGGAGGAAAAAAAAAAAAAAAAAAAAAAACGAAATAAATTTGTGTGGCAAATCAAACCACTGGGCGGTAAGAGGAACAATCTTTCTGTAGAAAAAGAGAGGGCGAGGCTGTCCATGTAAAATTGCCGCCTACACTCGATTCGAATGGGGAAGATACAGGCTTAGAATGGAGGTTTTGGCTCACCACATTACTTGGCCTGGGAAATCCAAATGTGCAGACGCTACATAAATTTCTCTATTACGAAATATGATGGGACCAGAAACAGCGCGCATTATTTCGACAATTCTCATAGAAGACGGAACCAAGTATGTGAGTGTCATTAAAGCGATCACATCACGCATAAGCCCTGGAGCAAGTATTAGTTTTAAGTCAGTATTAGAACGCTTTAATAATGAGGGACAGCCCGAAGGAGAGCCCCTCGCTTCGATACATACCTAACAGAATGCAGACACCTTATAAGGACATGGAACTGCAAAGACATTGAAGAGGAGCTCATGACTCATGAGAGATCATAAATAATACCAAAAATCTAGTTTGTGATAGAAACTATTACCACATTATATACCTACGCTTGCAATATTTCAGTGCCATCTAGAATTTCGTAATTCAACAGTTCAAAATCCTGCGCGACAAAGCACTATGCGCTTGGCCTGATATATTAGATATTAAATGAGTTTTAACGTCTTATGCCCAATAATTTCCTTGATACCTTTGCCTTTTAATCCAGAACAAGTTTGAACTTGGCTGATTGCCATTCATATGTCGGTCGTCCTGCTGATGATGATGATGATGTCTACTGCTTGGTGGTTGAATAACTGGCAAGGGCGTGGTACTTCCCCATGCGGACTCGATACCATATTCCTTCCACTACAAAAACCTACCCACATAAGTCAAAGTAGAAAATAAAAAGAAGCGGTAATTTAGAACCTAAGATAATTGTAGAACCCCTAGCACAAAAACAATCGAAATAAATCTTGGGAAGTTGTAATAGCGTTCTGGCAGAACCTGATTTATAGGATGTCGAAGGGTTGTACAACATATCAAAGAGAGAAATCAATTAAAATCTCTGATTCTGTATCAGCCTTTAAACATCCCACTGTTGGGATATCAGCCTACCCTCGAAGGGTGATTAGGCCACATCTACCACGCTGGCCCAGTGCGGGTTGGCGGATTCACATACTCCATCGAATTTCTTCTCCGGAAATATGCAGGTTTCTTCACGATGTTTTCCTTCACGCTCTTCTTCTTCTTCTTCTTAAAGCCAGTGGTATATATCCGTACGTAAGTTCTAAAGAACTCATTGGTACTGGCCCCCGCCCGGGTTCGAACCCGCTACCTCAAGAATGTGAGGCGAACCTTCTCTCACTGAGCTACCACGACTTAATAAACGACGACCACGATTAAAATCTAAATTTATATTATTGTTATTAAGCTATAAGGGCGTCATTAATTAAACCCTTTATAAATAATAATTTAAAAATCTATGGGCACCTTTGCACCGGGTACAGTTAGGGGCGGATTATTCGATTTTAGTTGTGACACATTATAAATTAATATTCTATCTACTATGTCTAAAAAATGTTGACTTGTTAATTTAATTTATTTAATGTATTTTGGCTAATTATTTTAAGAGATTTAAAAAGAAACCCTTCGATAAAAATAAACAAATGAAAATTAACTTTAAGCAAAAACGACAGTTTTATAGATAATGCCCACGTTACAACATGGCGTTGCAAAAGCCTGCAGTCAATAATGCATGACGGTGATCAGTCAACACCGTTACCATGGTAAATGATTAACCTCACTCCCTTTTTGTTATGTTGCATTTCGCAACCCTCCTGAGGCTATATTTTTTGAATCGCTCGTATGATTTCGCACGAAAACATCATGCAAAATGAAAGATTTTCTATTGATAGAAAGCAAATTCGAATGGTTCAAACCACTCGTTGCGTTAGAGAGTGACATGATTATGTATAAAATGCGACTTTTGTTTGGGATTTCTTTCGAGAGTCAGTCATTTCGAATGATTTGGCATGATATTTTAGTGCGAAATATCATACGAGCGATTCAAAAATCGAGCCCCTGATTGAGGAACTGTTTCGAAAATTCGTTTATAATTTTTTTACAGACATACTCGTATATACTAACTGGTTAGCTTAGTTTTTTACGTTGCCTTATAACCTAGAGGTCTGGGGTCCGATTTCCGGTTGGGCAGATGTTTGGATGATAAATTTAAATTATGTTCCCTGGGTCTGCTTTCGAAGTTGTTTTTTTTTTAATAACGTTCCATTTATTAAATGTTCGAAGTAGCAGACACGCCCTCATGGCCTCACCTGGGCGCGAAATATCAAACACAATTAATGGTGCACTATGCAAGTGCAAGTCAACACGAAATCGAGCTCGCATCCGAGCCCGCACCGGCGCCCGCACTTGCTAGCTCAGCGTGAGCAAGCCTTAATAGATGTCCCGAGACAAAGCCGATCAAGTTAATGCATATAAGGCGTCAAACAAAATGTTCCGGAAAAACCGCAAATACAAATTTACACACAACGAAATTGGCCGGCGGATTATGATGATTATTTATTTCTAGCATAGCTACGGAACCCTACCATAAGCACACGAACTCGATAGATTAAAAATAATCTATTTTATGTCACAAGATTAACAACCAAAAATGTTGTAAATATTCAAGCTATGAAATGCACTGTCATTAAATTTGTAAATTTGCATTATAAAACTAAACATTTGATAAATGTAGGTACCTAATATATTTTTGTAATACGTTTATGGCTAGACATTTTAATTAAACTACCCAGAAGGGAGGTAATGTTTTCTCGCGTAGTGCTAACAAGACAAGAGTGCAAGGTGTCTTTAGATTCGTGTTTATGTTCACGTCATATAAGCTCCATTTCTGTTGTTTATGTATTTATTTTCCAGTCGGGTTCCTTGTTTATTTTTAAATAAAATAATAATTACTTGTTTACCAAGTGAAATAAAATATTGTAGGTATTCAATACCAATCACAGTTAACACTAGGTCAAGATTTACAAGCTTTCGATACTAAACTGGTTTTTCGTAATTTATGCTCAGTATTTAATTCCGAATTTTCGCTACACTCAAGCTAAGAATCCAAATTGTAAATTGAATTACTGTCTGTGTTTCTACTGGATACATATTTTTTTTCGTGTGCAAGTTTTATTTCTACGACGATAAAAACTTCAACTTATCTCTAAAGCTATCAGTAAACGAACTCGTTAGCTTGGTAGCTTTAAGTATAAATAGCATTGGCCCGATGAGAATAAACGTCACTTAGCTACTGTGTTCTGGAGAACATACTTTGGTAAGGGAAATATTCTTTAACTTGTGTTTCTCTGAATACTATAAATTTTCCTTGTGTTTTGTAGCATTTGATTGTTGTGGTTTGATTTTATGATTTGTAATATTAGTGTTTTAAGCTATACGTGTTCTTTTTTGTATGCAGAATTTTACGACTACTTTATGATCTCTGACTCACGTAAAATTTACACTTCAATTATTGTTTGCAGGTTCGTCAAAATGAAGTCCTGTTTCATCTTCGCCCTAGCCCTTGTGGCCGCCTGCTCTGCAGAAACCTACACTACAGAGAATGACGACTTGGATATAGCAGCAGTGGTTGCAAAACTTCAGACCCTGAAAGAGTTTGTGGACTGCTTCAACGACAACGGAAATTGCAATCCTCAATCTGCTGACTTCAAAAGTGAGTACAGCGCGAGTAACTTTTCTGTAGAGGTCGCCAAATAGCCGGCTCCCCTGGTCCAGCTACCTCGTTCGCACTTTTTCAATATTTTTTTAATATAGAAATTTGTTATAGGACAATTTAAAAAAAATAACTTTTAATATCTTTAGAATACCATTGCCAATGTTTGATAGTAATTTCCAGATTACTATTTTTAATTTGGCTAAGGAAAACTCGTTTTTTTTATATTTTCATCCTTCGTATGAGGCTCCTCGTACACGCGGTGACCAAATTATCGAATACTTAGTACCTAACTCGGTTAACGTAGCAATCTGTACAATACCTGAGAACAATCATTGTATGCCCCAAGGCGCCTGCCGCAGGTGAATGACACTTTCGGTTTTGCGGCAGCGGTTCATTCGCGGCGGCGGCGGCGTGCGCTGTTTTAGTTAGTGCATTCGCTATTCCGTTTATGCATACGACAGAAGAAGAAATTTCAAGCTGAAGGCACACGCATGAGAGCATAGATAAATGTTTTATCGCCTTGTGTATGAATGACCTAAGTGATTCATTGCATGTTAACATAATTAAATTCTTTGATTGTTGCTATGCTAATGTCTGGTTCTCAAAGATAACAGCATTGTTCTTACTTTTAATTATTGTTATTAACATAAGGTAACCTTCCTTACCTTTTTTAAATGACCTAGTAGTCATTATGTACTATGAGGAAGGAGATAATGATACTTTAGTTTTCACGGCTTTCCGAAAAAAGTACAGAGTTAAAAATCGCACCATTAAGAATGTTATGAGATAGTAGATTAACTAAGAAGATAAAAAAAAAAATAACAAAATTATTAATTAAATTTTATTTATGATCGTTAAGTAATTCATTCCCGGGCAGGGAATGGGGTGGCTGTGTCCTAAAACTGCAGTACCATCGGAGGACAGGCAGCAGCCTTCTCTTAGCAAACGGTAAACGTTTTGCGATCCTCAAGCCGCCTACCAAGCGTGGGGTTTATGGCAACGTATCTCTTTTCTAAGGGATCATTGCTGGGATAAACCAGCAGTCTTCTGTTCATTTGAGTTAATTTTTCATATTAAACAAAACGTGCAATTAAAAAAAAAAAAGGTTTTAGGATATGATTAACTTATTTTCTCTCCTTTATTTGTTTTTATCCCAGAGGACATGGCCGAAGCGATCCAGCAAGCCTGCGCCAAGTGCACCGACGCCCAGAAGCACATATTTAAGGTATTCCTGGATGGGCTCAAGAAGAAGCTGCCAGCTGAGAACGAGGCTTACAGGAAGAAGTACGACCCCGACAACAAATACTTCGGGCCTTTAGAAGCGGCCATTATTAATGCTTAAAAGATTGGAACTGTGTTGCAAAAAAAAGTACGATGTCCACTTATTTACAAGTCTTTTTATTTGAATAAAATCTCTACCGGCACCTTTAGAAGCGGCTATTATTAATGCTTAAAAGATTGGAACTGTGTTGCAAAAAAAAGTACGATGTCCACTTATTTACAAGTCTTTTTATTTGAATAAAATCTCTACCGGCAGCGACGTACTTAGACATAGGTCGACAATAGTTTTAAAATACTGGCACATGCGTCAACTCGTGAACGGGTGCTGCTTGCGGGAGCTGGACTGCTCGGTGTATACACGCAACATACTTATATTATCAGTAATAGTTAACAAAAAATGTAAAAGTTGACAAAGGGCATGGACCTCGGAGTCCGTGGAGTTATTAATAAAAAAAAAAAAAAAAATTAAAAAAATGTGGGTTGGAACTGGGCTCGATTAGCACGCGACCCAGGCAAATTGCATAACAAGAGAGAGGATATAGCAGCCAGCAGTGGGATAAACAAGGCTCCGGGTGATGATAATGATAAAGACGATGTAATTCAAACTGTCAAAAATAACCAATATGTAGTATCTTTCCGCTGCAACGTCGCGTCCAGTACAATAGGAATAATGAACAAAAAGAAGCAGCGGAAACATACTACATATTGGTTATTTTTGACAGTTTGAAAATGAACTTCCGCAAAGTTACGCCTGAATCAATCAACTACGATGTAATTGTCTACCCTAAATATTTGATAGTCAATCTCTACATGTTACAATTGTTATTTGACTTGCATCGTTCATATTTTGTTCTTCCGTTGTAACACTATTTTTCCGGGCACTTCCAATACTCGTTAAACAGTTTTATTACACTATAAACAAGTTTTTTTTTAAATCGGGCAAGTGCCTTTTTTAACTAAGCAAAATACATACAAACTACAACTACCTAAACTACTTAACCTACTACATGAAAATAGCAGTTGAATTATCCAGAGACCATTAACAAGAAATGAAGTTAAAAACTTTACTTAGCTTGTCGAAACCCGGGGCCTTATCATGTAACTCTGGTGGCGATGGTATTCTTTTGGTACTCGTATCCTGCTCGCTCGCATGGTGCGAGTTAGTTGGCGCTAGTAGAACGGCACGCGATGACCATCGCCATATAGTTACATGATAAGGCCCCTGGACTCTACACCACAATACTACTTCAGCTGTCAAAACATTTTTTAGCGCAGCTCGGTGTTGTTCCGACCGGGCAATAATAAATAGTAATATTTTATTGTGGTTCGGATGACAATATAAATAATAGTATCATTGAGTTTGTGATAATAATATGATGATAAGGTTCGAAGTTGACACTGAGACGTTAATGACAGTACACAAGTTTCTTTATTTTTAGGTCTTTGATGATAAAAGACGTCTTTTTAAACGTTGTCTTTTAAAGATAAGACACAACACAGTGATAAGATGCTACCCGCGACTTCATCGCGTCGACCCATCTATGCAAAAATTCAGGTCGATAATGTATCTTATGTGGGTCGATCCGTTCAACCGTTTAGCCGTGATAAACACACAACGCGACAAACACCCAGACACAGAGACAGATAGACAGAGAGACAGAGTTACATTCGTATTTATAATATTGGTTAGGAAGTTAGGATTATAAATGTTTGCACTGATATATATTTCACTAGTGAATGTTTCAATCATATTTGGAACTTTAAAAAAATTACTTTCCTTCAAAACTTGCAGATGTGTGAGTGAGATAGCTGTGCCACGACTAACATACTTTTAAACTTCATCTCTACAAAATATAATTATGAATGTTTTTGAATTTATAGGTGGATTAATATAGATCTATCTCCATATTAGGTTAAAAAAACTAACCTGTAAAACTTGTCGTACGTGATTGTAAATGATAAATACGGAGAATCTAACACTACACGCTTATTATAAATTTTAATAGCTCAACAGTGGTGGGGACTCAGATCAGAGAATCTCTGATCTGAGGGTGGGGACTACAGGTTAATTTGAAGTTTAACCTTCTTATGAAGATTAGGAACTTTTTTGTTCTATTAGCTTTAAGCTTCTTCAGCATGATATAGCACTTTTAACTTTTAAACTTATATTGTTGCCTACTATGAAAATTGTATTAAGTAATAAATTAACGCGTGTACTGTTTGTCAGACATAAAAGTTTCAAATTTTGATTTCAACTGAGTAATTATCACTAAGCCACCAAATGCGTTTCGTGACGTACATGATAGAATAAGGTGAATTCCGTAATCCGTCCTATGTTAATACATAATAGGGAGAATTTTGTGTTTAATAAATAACTATTATTCAAGGGGAAAGCTAAGTAAAAATTTCATCCTCACATTTCATGATTCCTTCACTAACTCCAAAATTAATAAATTCGTAAAATTTCAAAGTTTTGTTGTATCGTGTGTAATTTTCTAAAAGTGTACCAAATTTCAGTACTCTTAATAGTTTGTAATTAAAGAACGGTGACGTACAGGGGGACGGACTGGCAAACACGGCTATACTATACTGTTCCTTAATATGCTACAGAATCTTAAACTGCCTGGGATTGAAAATAATGCTCTTTGATTCTCTTACATTTCATAGTAAACCAAAAGAACCCTGAATTATCTGTCATTAGTTACCAATACTACAACTTTATTATAGATGTAAAAGACCATTTTATTTTGAACTTTTAGACCATCAGCCAGTCAGAGTTCTTCCTCCCCGCGGAGTCGTGGAGCTAGGAGATCGGCTTCGAGATATATCCTCCTTGCCGAGATAGGGCGCTGGAGCAACAGTATCCCCAGGGAATTTGATTTGAACGCGGCTGCCTCTCGGTATCCTTGAGATCCAACATGGTCGTGGATGGCCATATCTTGGCGTGGTAGTATTCTCTTTTTAGGGTCTCGGGGCCAGCGGAGCCAGGAGATTTTAGACCATTAGACCTGCTCAGTAGTAGCGGATCTGCCTTACGAGCAGGAGATCCCAGGACCGATTCCCAGCCTAGTAGATGTTTCAAAGATAAATACTTTAAGTCTGGTTGTTAGTTGTCCGTGTCTTTATGTGTTCCATTACATGGCATCCCCGACACAGAATAAGGCCTGCGTCTGATCATGCATATAGCAATGATACGGTCTAGAATAGTCAAGCACAATTACCCAACCTAATAACGTCTTTTACTCTATATTTGAAGTCACCCATGATTTGGGACTTGGGACTTGGGGTTTGCAGAAAGCTTACCGTTTCACCACTTATATTTTTCCGTCAGTCATTTAAGCATCGATAAGTATGGGTCTGGACCGTAAAAGCTGCAGATAGACGACGCATCGATGCTTTTGAAATGTGGTGCTGGCGGAGTATTCTACGCATTCCGTTTACGGCTCATAGGACAAACGTCTCGATCCTTAAGTAGTTGAAAATATCTAGCAGACTTTCAAGCATTTGCCTCCAGAGGGTACGATTAGAGATACTGATACTAATACTTCAGCAGATACTCCAGAGCCCGAAAGCCCTTCGACAATCTGGAGAAGCTGTAGTCACAGCAAAGTTAGAAGGAAAAACATCTAAGGGACGCACCAGATAAGGCAAGATGGTCCGATCAGATATCCAAGCAACTGGGCACGAAAATTACAGATGCCCTTCATCACGCCAAAGAGTGGAGCGGCTATGTCGTGAGAAAGGCATCACGACGCTCAGCAGTGAGTTAACGAATCGAGGAGAAGGAGGAGGTATTGGTCTTTAGGTATTGGTGTAGCTTATAGTGAAGCCATGGTAGTTCAGTGGGATAGTAGCTCATAATTCTAGAGTTTGAACCCGAATTGGGCCAGCTTGGTGGATATGGCCGAATCGCGTTTGGAGGGTAGGCCGATATCTAGGCAGTGGGATGTGTAAAGGCTGATGCGGAGGTATGGATCTAGGCAGACCAATCCACATTGACATGCTAGTGAATTCAATAATATGACTCGATCACTCTCATGAAGTTGCTAATCTTTCAAGGCTATATTTTTTAGACTTAACTTTTAGAGTAAATCTAATATTTATTTTTAATCGTATAAAAACAAACATCACATTTCTTAACGCTATTCATTAAGTATAAATGCACTAGACTTCCTAGTACCAACATCAGTTTGCAATCTCGTGTCCTAGAGAGCAACTTAGGTACTTGGTAAGTGATGTTTCAAAGGCTTCTATTTTTTGTACTTTTTGATATTTGTTAATTTTATTTACAATGTAGATATATTATTTATTAATAGCCTTTCTCCTGCATTCATTATACATTTAACAATTTATTGGTTGTCTTTAAAATATCTGATGAGATGTTAAAATATCACGTTTTGTGTGTGTGTGTGTGTATGTCACATACACCGTGAATACAGACAGCGTGATAGTGTGTTTGATTATTACTTAATCGATAATGTATAATTATATTGTTTACTAGCTTGCACGCACAGCTTCGCTCGCATAGGCTACAGTAATTTCAAACCCCCATTTTGTGAGTCGTAGCATGAAAAATTATATTTATATTCATACAATATTGGGGGTCCATTTCACCCCTTATGAGGTAGAACTTCCTAAAAACTGTTCTTATTATTCAGCTAGATCATATAAAGAATATGGGATTCATATTTCACCTCTCTAATAAGCGGTTTGGTCTGTGAGTTGCTTCTAAAGATAAATAATATATTATAGCGCGATTAGTGCCGGAGAGATTATAAGTTTAAATCACTAAATTATCAGTTCTCTTTTCTTTTGTAAAGCTACAATCATCACAAAGCTGACACAAAGTCATTATTCTTGTGATTTTATTTCTTTGGCAGTAAAATTACTAAACGATGAATTCCTTCTGCATCGTCGCCTTGGCCTTCGTGGCTGCTTGTGCAGCTGATGACACCTACACTTCAGATGCAGGCATAAACATCGACGTGCTGGTAAAAGACAAAAAGCAGGTGAAGGAGATTTTGGACTGCTTCACTGAAAAGTCAGATTGCAGCCCTCACGCTGCCGCTTTGAGAGGTAAGAACAAACGTTTTTTTTATTGTCGACTGACTAGCCGTTTGATCACATTTTAACTGATATTAAGAGGATATTCCTTCCGCGAGATTTTGGCGCATTCGATATTGGAAATTGTATAGCTGTCGCTCTGTTTCTGGGGCTTGTAATAGAGACAGCAAGTGAATTTTCCTATCTTTTTGATGAAGTAGCGTTTTAGGGGTAGTCTGTTATCAACCCCTTAAATCTTTAAAATACTTTAGTTTTTGATGTCACTGGCTTCGATAAACCATAATCTATGCCGCTGTGTTTTGTTTTTTTCAAAAAAAAAATTATGGTATGCGAGTAACAACTACTTCCCTCGTCGTATTTTCGACGCAAAAAAATGTTTGCAAGCATTTCAATTAAATGCTTATAATAATGAATACACGGCGAATTAAAAAAAAAAAACAACGTTTTCCATGATAGATAACATGTAAAAAATCCTCGAAATCGGTTAACATTTAGGAGTGGGTATCAGACTACGCTTTTTGTATCGACGAGACGGAGGTATACTCTATTCTTAAGCAACGGTGTGGTCAATGATGGTAAACAAACCTAGCCTGCAATAGGAACTGGCTCTCAATAAACATCTGCCGGAACATATCGCAGGTGCTTGACGACACATTTTCAACTTAAGTATGGTAGGTAGGTAGTCTAGAAAGTACTGTACCACATGCTATGGTTTCCTCATGATGTTTTTCTTCACCGATAGCTCAACGCTAACGCTCGTTAGGATTTGAGCGTTCAACTAGCGCGTGACCCGATCGCTCTAACCAGTGAGCTATCATCGCTACAATAAACCACTAAGCGTGTACTTGCGAATGATGGTAGTTAGTAACTATGATCAAACTACGTTTTTGGAAGTTTAAAGAACACATTACAAAAATTACAGCTAATTTACATGCAATACAATCTTTCGTATTTATAATATTAGTGTGATATCGAAACGAAATGTTCCGAGTTTAGTTTTTAGTTTCAGAATTTCGGTTTTTGTAAATTCATCATCAATCTACTAAAATCCCAAAATCAAAAGGACTTCTTTCCCTATCAAGGTGGCGTGATGAGCTGAACTCGCACGACAAACACTGTACCAACTAGGAAACTTGAAAGGAAGGAATGGAGGCCGCTCAGTAGTGGGACAGTCTAGGTCGAAAGTTACAAAAAACTACTAAAACTTGTAAATTTGCGAGTAATATATATAGAAAATGATGATGAATCCCCTCAATTATTTCAGACGATTTGCCTGACGCGCTCGGTAGTGCTTGCTCTAAATGCACTCCCCAGCAGAAGCGCAGCACCAGGCTCTTCTTCGAGGCCGTCAAGAAGTATTTCCTCGCCGATTATGAAGGTCTGCAGAAGAAATTCGATCCCGACAACAAACTGTTCTCGGCTTTGGAGGCGGCTATTGCTAGCTATTAAAAAAATGATCCATTAAAAGTTAAGCAAATGTTTATGAGAAGATCTGTTTAGCTTTTTTAAAATGTAGGTATACAGATTAAAATTATTACGTAGATTGAATTTTACAATAATTCACAGAAAAAAATGCATTTTCTCTGTAGAGCTACCCCTTTCCTAAGAGTCTAAAGGCGAGCGCTCAGTAGCTCGTATTATAATATAACAAGTCATCATCATCATCATCATCAGCCAGAAGAACATGAACTGCTGAACATAGGCCTCCCCCTTAGACCGCCTTACCGAGCGACAACGTGCCAGTTGCATCCACCGGTTGCATGCGACTTTCACAATTTCGTTGGTCCACCTAGTGGGAGGCTTACCTACGCTGCATCTTCCAGTTAGTGGTCGCCACTCAAGAACCTTTCTTCCTCACCGGTTATCGGTTCCCCGAGTGATGTGGCCTGCCCATTGCCACTTCAGCTTGCACAGTCTGAAAGCTATATAAGCGACTTTGGTTCTTCGACGAATATCCTCGTTCCGGATTTTATCGCGCAAAGAAACTCCGAGCATAGCTCTCTCCATTGCCCGCTGTGCGACTCTGAGTTTCTCCAAAAGGCCAGTGGTCATGCACCACGACAAGTATAACAAGTGATGTTATTAAAAGAAAACCAAAAACCCGACAACAAAATGTAGTCTATGACACTCCGGTCATAAAGAGGAATCCATGGCACCTCACTCGTCAAAATGTAGCCGTTTAGGCTACAGGAGGTAGTGGTGCTGAGGGCTCCGGTGCGTTCCCTTGGAGATCCCGGAGCCCCCGGTCAAGCACCTAGGCAGGCCACCGTGGGGGTTTTAATCCCACATAACCCGGCTGCACCCCAAAGAAGACGGGTATCTTGGTGAAGATTTCCCCCCCGAAAAAAAAAAAAGGCAACAGAAGGTAATAAAATAATACACTTATATTAAATATACTTATTACATGCTTTTTTACCCAAAAAAATTACCCTCGTTCTTGGGCAGGCGAGTACAAGCCGCAATTATCCTCAATAGCAAAAAGTGTTGAACAACTTATGGTATGTCAACGGTCTGTTTAAATATTTTGGTGAATCTTATTTGAAAAAATAGTGACATCTATTTTCAAACATTTGCCTACTGTTAGAGGCATGCATCATAGGGAAAACCTGGTTGTATTTGCGATCTATTCCGATTCACTTGTAACATAAGATGAATCTAAATTTTATTTAATAAGTATTCAAGCCGTAGAAGGTTCCAGTCATCGAACGAGGCACTTATATTTTTTGTCGACTCCTTCCTCGTATAAATAATGCTTTTAATTGAAGGCCAGATCGTGTGGTTTTAAATAGAACCATCTAAGAAATTTTCATCATTTGTTGTATTACTTCATAAGGTGGATCTCCACAGTAAATATTGAATCGTTTGCGCTGCATCCAAAAATGACTGTGATTTTAGTCGTAAGCTTGTTGTTATTATCGACAGTGGTAGCTCAGGACAAGTATTATGATAGGAGGTATGATTATTTTGAAATAGACTACTTTGTGAATAATCCGAGGCTGCTCAAGAAATACTTGGACTGTTTTCTGGATCAAGGACCGTGCACGCCGATTGGAAGGGTTTTCAAACGTAAGTGAAAACGAAAACTTGTTGTGTCACTAGCTTATGCCTGTGACTGTTGCTTGGCTTTCGGCCTTGCAGATTCAGGGCTCGGTACTGAGGTTTGGCCTTCCGCCTCGCAAAAACATAGTAAATATGACGAACTTATCGCCCCCATCGCGCATAAGAATAAGACGAACCTCCGTCCCTATTAGCGAACGAATAAAAGAACCCTTTCTTAATATACCTACGTTACATAAACAACTTTTGTGCATCATGTAATGCTATCGATGCATTATGCTATTATTATTATGGCTTTAGAAGAGCCATCGATGTATGCTGTGCGTTGTCTCTCAGTTTTCTCCAGTGACATGTCAGCGAAAAAAAAAGTGATAGGTTCCATTTTAACTACAGATATCTGATAAGCTTATCACACTATTATTATTTATTACTACAGCAATTATTATATGCTTAGTGTGATACTTATCATACTATGCAAGTGTCACATTTTGGGTCGCTGGGGGAGGTCTATGTTCAGCAGTGGCAGCAGTGTCTTATGGCTGATGATGATGACGATGATGATTCATACAACTCCGTAAGAGTTTGAATGTATGGTATGTAGTGGGCTTTGCCATATATTTCTCACATTTTGAAACGAAAAGAGACGCGGATAATTTTAGTCTTGTTAAATGAATAGTATAGTTTAAATACGCATGCGCAAGCGCATGGCTACTCTTTAAAGATATTTCTAAGCGGCTGATAGAAAGAACAAACGACAAAAGGACTGGTGCTTACCTCGGCCAGAGAATTAGCATTGCTATTCAACGAGGTAACGTCACCAGCCTTTTTGGGTACCCTGCCCGCGGATAGTGATCTGAGCTCTGTTTTTTATCCATAATTAATTTATAATAATTTTGATTTTATTTATTAAGTTTGACATGTAAATTGGCTTTACGAATTAAATGTTTAGAGTGGTGTACAAAATAATCTTCTTCAACTACCAAGTCTTGCTTCAATTTAATCTTTCTTACATATTATATGTGTTGCAACATTTTCAGAAGTTTTACCCGAAGTCATCTCCACGGCATGCAAGAAATGCACTCCTCTTCAAAAGAGATTCACGAAGAAAGCTTTCAACGCCTTCAAAACTATGTTACCTGAAATGCACCAAGAACTCAAAAAGAAATACGATCCACAGAACAAATACTACGATGCGTTTGAAAAAGCGATAGCATCAGCTTAATCACCTCTCTACAATCTATTTAGTACGTATAGAAGGTAAGCACAAAGGAAGCCCGAGGATCCTTGAAGACATTTGCATTTAATCGATGACAAATAATTTTTCTTCGAGACATGTCCAGATGTCAAGTACTTTTCTGAATCATCAATGCGTGCTTAATTACTGCTTTTCAAACTTAGCCATGTTTGGCTGATTGTATACTTAAGCGCTAGTAATTGACCTAAAAAGTGGGCTTATCGGTTACATGGTTACAACTTTTTATTTTATTTTTTGTTTTAATAAATTTTTCAAACAAAAAATACTAGTAAGCTGGAGCTTAAGGTAAGCTTAAGGAGTATAAATAGGGATCATTCTCGTTAGATCCAGGGCTAAGACTCATAATGGATCTATAGTGATATTTTTTCTCCTTAGATTCCATTTTTAAATTTTGGATCTATCGAGTACTTTTTTTTTTCAGTAGTTTCATTGGTAGCTCCTCGATGTCGTGCCTCAGCCATCTCCTTTACAAATTTCAGAGACGTCATTAGACGCTATGTAGTGACCGCTTAATGACGCCACTGCTATTAGAGGAAACTAAAGCTTTAGTGACATCGTTATCTTTAATATCGTCACAACGGATCCAATGAGATAGAAAGTTCTCAAAAGATCCACACTTCCAAAATGGGATTTAACGAGAAGAACAATTGTCAATAGATCCATTATGGATCTTAGCATTGGATCTAACGAGAATGATCCCAAAATTCTCTAGCAAGATAGCTCTGGACGTGACTAAGGCACTTAATATGCGTTGGTACTGTATTGAAGATGCAATTTTGATAGATTATTGACATATACAGTCTTTAGGTATCTAGGACTAGACCTAACCTAGTCCATGGGTTTTTTTATATGTTCTGTGTCCATGGACTAGGTATTTTCTTTAATGCAATCCGGCATACCATTTCATTATAATATGAACCCTTTCATTTATTTCATTTATTTAGTGTATTGGCACACAAAACAGAATACACACTGGGAAAAATACACGGCTTTCGAACACGGTTACATTTTCTGTAGCCATGTAAATGGCTGTGCCAGCCGGGTTCGGCAGCCGTGTGAAGCGCCGTGTACACGGCTAGAGATTTTACATGGCTATGTTAGCCATTTACACGGCTTCGTTAGCCGGTAGAAACGGTCACGTTTACCGTGTTTCATAATTTTCCAACCGTGTAAAAACCGTAGCCGTGCATAAATGCACGGCTACACTCTAACACGGTTGTAAAAGCTGTGTATACACAGCGCATCGGGCCGTGTGTTAAGCAAACACGGTCTGCTGAGCCGTTTTAGACACGGCACAACAGGCCCTGTGCTAAGCAAAAGCTGGCTACGTTAACCAAGTCCCAATGATACTAGCAGACATGGTTGGCAGAGCCGTTTCAGACACGGCATGACAGGCCGTGTGTCAAACTAAACCAGGCTGCGATGGCCATGTCACACATGGAACCCGCAGACATGGTTGACGTAGCCGTTCTAGACACGGCACTACAGACCGTGTGCTCAACAAATCCTGGCTATGATAGCCGTGTCACAATTCAAACTCGCAAACTCGGTTTCCGAAACCGTTTCAGACACGGCACGGAAGACCGTGTGCTTAACAAAACCTGGCTATGATAGCTGTGTTCCAATACAAACTCGCAAACATGGTTTTCTGAGCCGTTTCAAACACAGCACGACAGACCGTGTGCTAAAGAAAACCTGGCTAAGATATCAGTGTCACAATTCAAACTCGCGATTATGGTTTCCGGAGCCGTTTCAGACACGGCACGATAGATCGTGTGCTTAACAAAACTTGGTTATGATAGCAGTATTGCAAATGGAACCCGAAAACAATTGACGGAGACGTCCAAGACACGGCACGTTAGGCCGTGTGCTAAACAGAACCTGGCTATGATAGCCATGTCACGATTCAAACTCGATAACATGGATTTCCGACTTCAATTCTGCTTGAGGAGTAAAATAAAACACTACGATTATGCTTCACAATAAGGAAAATCTCGTAAATAAATATACAAGTGAGCGTTAAGAACTTCTGTACTGTAAATATATTACGGAGAGAATCAGGACCACTCATATTAAATATTGCACGAAGACATTTTTTTTGTAATATGAATCTCGATCCTAATTCGACTGAATTGCCCTAAAATATGACACCATAACATAGGGAATGGATATATTAATTTTTTTTATTGTTTATTTTAGAGTTGTGTGTTTTCCAATTCAAATTAGCATCTATTGTTACACCTAAGAAATTACCTTCATCTATTATTTTAACATTAACTGCTCTATTTTTTATATTTAGCTAACACATGCATGTAGACATTGAGAGTAAGCATCTGCCTACAAACTGCTATGCAGTTTGACATAATTATAATAAATAGTATGTACTTATGTTTCGTTATGAATAAATAATAATAAAACAAAACGAAAAATCCTGGCTATGATAACCGTGTCACAAATGGAGTCCGTAAACATGGTTAACGGAGTCGTTTTAGACACGGCACGACAGACCGTGTGCTTAACAAAACCTGGCTATGATAGCCGTGCCGTGTTTCCGGAGCCGTTTCAGACACGGCACAACAGACCGTGTGGTAAATGAACCCTGGCCATGATAGCCGTGTCACAAATGTAACTCGCAAATATGGTTGCCGGAACCGTTTCCGACACAACACCAGAGATCGTGTACTGAAATCAGGCTACGATAGTCGTGTCACAAATAGACCCCACATTCGTGGTTAACGGTTTCAGACAAGAAACGATACACCGTGTGCTAAAAAACCTAACTACGTAAGCCATTTCACAAATGGAATCCGCACAAACATGGTTGACTGACCCATTCTAGACACGACATGATACCGTGTACTGAACGAAACCTGGCTACGTTAGCCGTGTCACAAGTGGTACAAGGTTGATGGAGCCGTTTGAAATACGACACGATAGACCGTGTGCTAACTGAAACCTGACTATGAAAGCCGTGTCACAGATGAAACCCGCATAATCAACATAAAAGCTGTATTGCCACATAAATAGACTTGCCGTTTGCCACTAAAGTAAGGAATTTGAAATTATCTAAGATACAAATTTTTAAGCTTATTAAATAAAAAACACAATTAACTTTATTGTTAATCTGTCAAGGGTCTTACTAATAAGTATGTGTGAGAGTATGAATAATATTTTTGTGTAATCCATTTTAAAATAAGACTATTATTTTATTATAATGCATCCACACTTTGATATATCTTGTCTATCTCTATAGTAATGGTGTATTTTAATATTATTTATAAATGTTACTAGCTGCGCCCCGCGGTTCCACCCGCTATTCTACAGACAACTAATATTTTTCCGGAATAAAAAGTAGCCTATGGTGTAATCCAGAGAATAAGCTACCTTTATACTAAATTTCATTCAAATCCGTTCAGCCGTTACAGAGTTGAACGGAAACAAACATACTTACGTACTTATCGCTTACAATATTCGCTTATAATATTAGTGTGATAAACTAGATAAGCACTAAACTTATTTCTTATTTTTACTGAAATGCATAAATATTATTCCTAGGTAAATGACTTCAGATATTTGTGGAACCTGGGGAAATGTCGATAGCCATATCTGGCAGCCGCGCATATATAAAAGTGCGCGCACGCGGGCGGCCAGCTATTCGTTTTCGTTTTGAGTTGAGTTTGGTGTGCTTGTATCTACTTCAAACGCTCTCAACATGTCAGGCGTTTATTACGCTATCAAAGAGGAAAAAGATGCAGCTACTGTTGAAAAATTACATAAATCCTGTTACATGGAAGAATACATCGCTATATTTAAAGGTTAGTATCAGTTCGAGTAGGTACTTGCGTAAATAGTTTTTTTTTAAATATTAATTGTGTTATTAGTTGATACAAAACGATTCGCGAGAGAAACGAATGTGAGAACATGTGATTATGCCCGAAATTTTTGGTACATACCTACTTAGTATGAGTAAATTTTGCATGTGAATCAGTATTTCGGCGGGGCCAATATTATTCCAAAAAATAAACTGTCCGTGCAACCGTTTTCTTTTGTAATAATATTGTTCCCACGTGTAAATACGAAAAAGAGCTAGGCGCATCAGGTACCTATGCGTTTTCGCAAATGTAATTGTTGTTTTGCACTCTGCCATTCGATTTGCTGTGCAGGGCAGTAGGAAAGCGGCTAGGATAGCCGTGTCGACGCGGTAGTCGCAGGCACTTTATACGGCTTCCTCAACCGCGTCAGACGGCTGTCCTAGCCGCCTCCCTACGATGCTTTGACCACGCCGCCCGTGCTGTGGTCTATTATCTACCTATTCCGTGATGTGGTCTTATTTGACAAGTGCAGTGAGTGGATTGTAGCTCGATGGATAATGAACTAAACTAAGTAAATAATTTTATTTCCAGAAAATGCTATAACAGCAAATGCGTTGCCGCTTTTGTCTGGGTCAAATCGGAACGGAATCGGATCGGAATCGGATTCGCATCGCATCAAATTTAAAACGTATTGGGAACACTGGTGCAGAAACGTAAGTTTCTAATCATGCTCATGCTGATGTTATTTTTATAGATTATACCAAAGACATTTTTATAAGGAAAATTCTGATGTGAAAGTACCGCCCCCTCTCTGTCTGCCAGTTTGTTACCTATCAGTGAATTGTTTGTTCTAAGTAGCCGGACCAATCTTGATAAAATTTGGTAATGATAAACACACGAGGACGGACATAGTATACTTTTCTTGAGTTCATTAACATCCATGTATCAGCCGCAGCATGCTGTGTGATATACAGTATGCAGTAGATTATTTTTAAAATAATTTCATTCTAAATAATATTTTTTTTCTAGCGAATGCTGTCATTATCACGATATCCAAGTACCAGGGACTGGAATCATCATCTATTTTAGAAACAGCTTGGAAGGCAATATGGTCGCTTCGCAAGCGGTACTTCCTAACATTTTCACGTAGTCATCATTATGAATTTATAATATGAGAAATTACGAAAACTAAATGTATAATTATTACTTATTATATAATATTATTATGTGATGTAAAAATCTTTGAATAAAATTCTGTTTCTTACAGTATTTTTTTAATCAACAAATTAACCATTACCAAATCCTAGAAAAATTATATTTAGACAGTAGATTTGAGGGCAGTATTTTTTTAGTTATTTCCGTTATTTTTAATCGTTCCAATGGTTTATTACAGGTCCTACATAGCTGGCGAACCTGAAACATTCGGGTCAAAAAAGTGTTGGACTTTGCTGAGGCAGTCGTTATACACGGCTACTTTAACTGCGTCACACACGGCGGCATACCCGTGCAGACCTGCTTGAAGGAGCCGTATTAAAACGGCTGCCTTGGCCATGTCAACACGGATATGCTAACGCCCTTCTTAAGACCCTGCTCAGCTGGCGAAGCTGTGTGACGCGGTTGAGAAAGCCGCTTTACACGGCTTCTTCAACCGCGTCACACGGCTCCGCCAGCTGAGTAGGGTCGTAGGAAAGTGGCTAGGACAGCCGTGTTGACGCGGTTAACGCAGCCGCTTTACAAGGCTTTTTCAACCGTGTCACATGGTTCCGCCAGCTGTGCAGGGTCGCAGGACAGCCGTGTTGACGCGGTTGACGCAGGCGCTTTACACGGCTTCTTCAACCGCGTCACACGGCTCCGTCAGTTGTGCAGGGTTGTAGGAAAGCGGCTAGGACAGCCATGTTGACGCGGCTGACGCAGCCGCTTTACACGGCTTTTTCAACCGCGTCACACGGCTCCGCCTGCGGTGTAGGTTTGTAGGTGACGCGGTTGATGGAGCCGCTTTACACGGCTTCATCAGCCGCGTCACACGGCTCCGCCAGTTGTGTAGGGTCGTAGGAAAGCGGCTAGGACAGCCGTGTTGACGCGGTTGATGCAGCCGATATACACGGCTCCGCCAGCTGTGCAGGGTCGTAGGAAAGCGGCTAGGACAGCCGTGTTGAAGCGGTCGAGGCAGCCGCTTTACACGGCTTCTTCCAACCGCGTCACACGGCTCCGCCAGCTGTGCAAGGTCGTAGGAAAGCGGCTAGGACAGCCGTGTTGACGTGGTTAACGCAGCATATATTACATGGTTATGCCAGCCACGTATATACTTAGCCGTGTCTAAATCATAACCGTGTCAACTAGTTGACACGGCTGCAACTGCAGTACCGTGTCCAGATTTAGCCGTGTCTAATCGGAACCGTGTCGACTAGTTGACACGGCTGCAACTGCAGTACCGTGTGCAGATCTAGCCGTGTATGATTATAACCGTGTCGACCAGTTGACACGGCTGCAACTGCAGTACCGTGTGCGGATCCAATCTTACCATCCTAGCCGTGTGCGGTTTTAACCGTGTGTCCAATGTAGCCGTGTTAGCGCCACACGGTAACCCTTGCCGTGTTTACACGGCTGCAACTGCAGTACCGGGTTTACACGGCATTGCATAGCCGATAAATCGACTCTTTTTTTTCCCAGTGCAGTCAAATAAATACAAAAACAGCTTAGAATTTACAGTTTCGATCTGGACTATGAAAGGGTATGTTAAGCCGAAAGGAGCTAAAAGTACTCATGATTGTAAACAACTTTTAGTATGGGACGAACCATGAAATCGCAAAAAATACAAGAAGTCCACCTGAAGTCCCATACATTTTGTCGAGTGTCATTGACATTTTTCTATGGAGCAGCATTTATTTTTTTCTTTAATTAAGGGTTGGTTCCGTACTAATGTAATAATGATGAGTGCTATAACTATAAGTCCCTTTCGGCTTATAAGCATATCTTTTGCGTATAACCCTGTATAAAACCTTTTTTAAATGCTATTTAGTGACAAGGTGAGCTCGTCGCTTACCTGATATTAATCGTTACGCTTGCCAATAACAGTGCAGTCCTTATAATTTAGAACTTCAACAGTTCTAAACCATGCGCGGCAATGCACTACGCTGCGCAGCCTGAAATATTAGAATTTTAAAACTCTTTGTGCCCAGTAACTTTGCTGGAAGCATTGCGCTTCTTCCGAAACTGTAATGTTTACATACTACGGGTTGGCGGTTGAATAACTGGCAAAAGAGTCCTACCACTACTAAAGTTTGCGTGCAATGCTAATCCTTATTAGATTTCATGATCAACCAGAAATTTATGTGGGCTAATGATTATCTAAGTCGTTATGTAAATATAATCATAATTCGTATTGATTGTCTTGATATAGTTTTATGTTTGTTATGCAGAATTTGGAGTGCAATATGCATAGTATGTAAGCCATCGTGTGCCGGTAATAACCATAATTACTTCATTTATTTTCCTTATGTATATGCACGGTCAAAATCCCAAGGATTGCTTAACTTACCAAGTAATATCGGCATCGTGTGATATGTTTTGGGTTATGAACTGTTAACGATACATTTCAATAGTAACGCACAATGGCTCTACCATTGTTCCCTTGGTAGAGAATTAGATTCGTATACATCGGGCAAAAGGCTGAAATTCGATCGAGTAACCATTGCAACTGAGCCATGAGCCAACGAAGGTAGTGGGTATACGAAGACGTCAATATAAGCCACTGTCGCTTTCTGTAGCCGCTAGTTCTTTGGGCCCATTATAGAGAGTAAAAGGTGGGTGAACGAGCGTAGACAAAACGAACAAGTGTCTAATAGTTACGTGATCTGTGGTAGTCTAAACGTGTGACGTTCGATTATAATTGCAAATCATAAAGTTATATTTTTTTAATGTTAGACTGGTCCTGAATTGGTCCTCATAATTCTCTATAAATACGAGTCACGATACGAGTACAAATTAACGTTGCTTAATCCTTATTCGATTCACGTAGTGTTTGTCCAATGTCCATGGCGGCAACTTGCTAAAGAGTTTTGTTACATACAGGACATTCATTGGCCATACTCTGCCATCCTCTACGTGGGAAAGGACGTGATCAATTTTTGAAGAAAGTAATCTTTGTTTCCAGAATTTAACATGAGGGTCTTCATAGTTTTCGCTTGTCTGGTCGCGGCGGTGCTGGCTGCTGATAAGTACAACTCCAAGTACGATAACTTTGACGTGGACACGCTGATCAACAATGACCGTCTGTTGAAGGCTTATATAAGCTGCTTTTTGGACAAAGGAAGGTGTACTCCTGAAGGAGCTGATTTTAAAAGTAAGTTCTCCTTATCTTTTTTTTCACCAATGTTATACCATAAACTTCTACAAATATATAGGTATATGCGCCATTAAAATGTTCATTGTGATAAAATGAAAATTTTTCATGGCGTATGTACCTATGTATCTGTTATAGAAGTTTATATTTATTTGTTATAAAGAAAACATGTACCTAAAGCATATGAGCTTGCAGAAGTTACACAAATCAAAACTACCACATTTTAAGGTAGGGAAGTTTTTTTAAATATAAAATTGATAAGGTATATAGGTCTATGCGCCACGAAAAATGTTCCTGTACATGTTTTATTTATAACAAATGAATATAATATTTAATATTTACGATATTTACGAACTAGATTAAAAAAACATAAGTCGACGAAAGGGTAAGCTACAAATAAAAATCTTGATCATCTATTAATTTTTCAAGGAAAAATAGCTTAAATCATAACTAAATAAAGGATCGATTTAAATTTTCATGTACCTACGACATGTGCAAATAAGCTTACATAATCATTTATTGTTGGCAAAGAAGGCTACACACCAAGACGAGGTTAAGGCCGATTCGAAAAGGAAATCTTGAAGCATAATATCAAGTGACATAATAAATGGTTCTTGAGGCCAAACCAAGCTTTTATTTATTTACCTCTTTCAAGTCTTGATCAACATTTAATTTTTATAAAAATTTTTGCTCAAACTTCGTTACTCATATTTATAATTTTATCCCAATAATAATCTGTTTAATAATTATTAATTAATTTATTAATTATATTCAATTCATCATTATATTTATTAAATAATAATTGATTTTAGTTTAAATATGTGATTACTCAAAATACTTAAAGTTATTTCTCCAACTACTAATAAAATGCTAACGATTGACGCACAGGCAACGGCATAGCCTAAACCGGTGGGTCTGGAAGAATTAAAATTATGCACAATTATTATTGTTTCATAAATGACTTACATTTTTTTTTTTTTTTATATATTACTCGGTGACGAGTAACAAAAAAAAGACAAAACACAGTTTAACAACAGTTAACATAACACAGTGACAGTTTATATAAGTATTAAAGAAATTATTTTTGAATATTCGTTCCCATAATTTATTCTGCAAGATGAATATTCGTCATTTCTTTACTTATAATTACGATACCGGATGCTGAGCGCCAGTGCGAATCCTAAACCCGTCTTATCCCGTAACTCTGAAAGCGATAGTGATAGTGCGCGAGCGGGACCGCGCATTGTGCGACTAAGTTGGTACGAGCGAGATGGCATGCTCTCGCAATCAGAATCACAAACTTTTCAAAGTTAGCTAACATGCCCGCTAGCCCCGCGTACAAAATTGTGGGCATGAGCTAGTAGCGTCAATATATATACGCAGGTTACATTGTCTCACAGATAGTAATAGACTTTGTACACATTTTCAATCTTCTGGTTGATGTCACGATAATATTAGTACAAAACTACAAAACAAAATAAAATTGCAGAGCTGTATTTTCTTTTCTAAGATTCGATTATAATCTATACTTCATTTGTAGCATAAAACAATTTACTTTTATTATTGTGTCTCCACGCTTTAGTTTAACACTAAAGGCTGTGGTACACAGTACAAAAATGATCGGCGACGTCCCAGTTGCTCGCCAGTTTAACTAAGAAGCCTGCGAGTCAAGTCAGAATATCGACACGGAGAGTTTATCGTATGTGGTTTATCGTTGTCGGTAGCCTAATTTGTTTTTGGACAGTATATCACTATCTTTGACAATTAAGGATGTTAGTAAAATAAAACCTTTTCGTTTAAGGTATAACTATATTAGAGCAAAGCTAAACACACTGTTGGTGTTTTTTATTTTCTTGAGATTCATTCCTTGAGATTGCTTGTGGATTGCTTGCTTGCAGTTACGTTACCATGTGCCACCATTATCCTTATTTTTCCATACTTTGCCGTCTCTGTAGTATCTAAAACATTTGGTACCTATTGCAGAAGCCCTCCCAGAAGCGATAGAAACAACTTGCGGCAAGTGCTCAGCAAAACAGAAGAGTAACATCCGCAGAGTAATCAAAGCTATCCAACAGAAGCACGCCAAACAGTGGGAAGACCTCGTCAATAAAAATGATCCCACGGGCACTCATCGCGACAACTTTGAGAAATTTATCCAAGGGAGCTAAATTAATATTATTACGTAAGTAGGTTAGAAATAACATTAGTTTTGGAATCAGGAAAGCAGCAAGCATCGTCGTTGCTGGAATAAGCATTTCTTGTTTTACTACGCTCTCTATGAAAGGACTGGTGCAGGGTCGCAAGGCAGTATTGAAAATTTCCTCGCAGTTACAAAAAACGTGTTTCTTAAATTAAATCATAATCCAAAACGTTTTAATAAAACGTAAATAGACCGTAAGATTGTAAATTTTACTTAGAATGTGAAATATGCCTTACAGACACATCGTAATTCAGAGAACTGTGTTAGCTAGGGATAGCAGTTGTGATATTTTCTTTCAATAAGTTAAGTTACTTTTAAGTTAGAAATGGAAAATAAATTGTTTTGTAATTTATTTCAATGTCAGAATGACTGATATTGTACCCAAATAAAAACTAAAAATGTTGAAGATGGTTTCTATTTCCTAGATAATAATTAAAATCTATAATTTTTTTAATTTTAGATATTACGATACTTACCTATGTCAATACGCGATACATCGTGATATTTAGAAATAGCAATGATCTATCAGAAACAACCTCGACCGTAATCGAACAAAACATGTGGTGTAAAGAAGTGATTTACGACAAATGTGATGACAGATATCCACAGCCAAATCATCAACAGCTAGCCATTAATCTATCTAAGGTACGAGTACCTACGTCATTTCAAGAGTAGATGCTGTATAGGAACATACGAACATAGTTTGTATTTCAACTTCCATTATTAGAACTACCTACTACACATAGGAAGCCTACCAAGTCACTTCCGTCATCAAGTTGCAGTAACAATCAGATTTGGATTAGCTACGAAATCGGTAAACAGGTTGGATGTGGGTTTTTGTGTCATGCAAGCAGCGCTGAATTGCGCCAGCGCAGCGCAGCAAGACTGATGTAACTTTATTACTGAGCAATCTCGTCACACTACATTAATCTCTTCTGTATCTAATCAGTGGAGACTCTGGTCGACATCTGAATCGTTTGAATGGAATTGTTGCTATGGATTAGATACACTTTGGCAGCGTCTTTTGTCACAAAGCTATTGAGCAATTTATGTTCATTATCCTCTGTTTGTTCAGGAACAAAAATATATAAATTACCCTGTTGTTTGGAAATTCTAATTTAGGTATTATTATATATACAAGTAAATATAATTGCATATAAGTACCTATATTCTATTTACTGGTAGGTAATAGTTATGATAATAAAAATGATAATTTATCAGTTTTAAAGACCTATACTACCTAAGTTGATATTGCTGTGAGTTTTTCTGAAGCTTAGGTACTTATTAAATCTTCCTTTTTTAAGCACAAAAATCTGCATCAATTTTCAATACTTCAATAAACTGCACTATTATCACATAATCTCGACAAGCACGTTCACAATGGTTTTACGTCATTTGCTTTAGTACGTCATCGTGAGCCCCTAGATTCGATGGCGAACTGACGCGGTACGACTCATGAGATCAAGTTTAGTGGCCTTGACTTTTAGAAAATGGTGTTACGTTGTTATTGACAATTTAACAAGAACCGATGTTAAAAAACACCATATAAACCAGTTATAATTGACCACAGTTTTAATAACATAGATACCAGTTATAGTAGCTGTTTCTGTTAAGATTTGAAAAAAAATCGGCATTTCCGTCTTCGCCCCAACGGATCTCATCCCATGACGTCGTTTTCTTAAGTCAAGGCGTTGCCCTGAGGTATTAGATGCAAAATTTATTTTTTCCCAGTAATTTCGCTGGAAACATTGCCATGCATCCGAAACACAGAAATGTTGCTTAGCACAAAACACAATTCTGATTGGCTGTTGTATAACTGGCACCCAGGCGGATTTTGCAAATGTGTCCTACCACTACAAAAAGGTGGTGTAGTCTATAAATATATAAGAGGACAAGGCTTTTTCTATATAGGAATCAACACACAGATTAAACCGCTTATGATAGATACATGCAGTTTGGACCCAAAATTCCTCTGATAATCTAGATGAACAATAAGGACGGATTTTGCGAAATTTAACCACAGAGGGGTGAAATGGACCCCCAAAGTTAATATGGAAATAATAATCTTTTTTAATGCTACGCCAATGAAACTCGGTGTGTAAAGCATTTACATTGATTGATTCTACGAAAATCAACCCCTAAACAGTTGAAACAGCTGTTTCATTGACCTAGGCGAGCGAAGCCGGGTAAGCCAGTTACTTAATAGCACGGGAACACCATTGGAAAAATATTTTTTTGTATACTTGCAATTTATTATATTTAGTAAAATTTACTTAAAATAGTTTTAATGCTCCACATAGTGCCTGAAATCAAGTCCGTTTAACGCATCGCGGTAATGTTCCCGAATCTTGTTGCTAGGTTATCCCACTTGTCTATGTGAGAGAAAAAATCTAGACTTCATCAGCAGAAAACACAAATGCAGTGAAATCCTTCTCGTGTTCCCCGTTCGGGTCATACATTTTCTTGAACTCTATAAGGTCAGCTGGCTTTTTCTCGCCTAACGCTTTGACGGTCTTCTTGACGTGTTTCTTCTGAATCGGTGAACATTTTCCGCAGGACGTAGCGATCACCTCCGGGAGCAGTTCTGGAGAATTTAGTTCACATTACAAGGCGTTTCGGAGTAAGTTTCTTCGACGGAGTTAGTGTTATTGCAAGAGAAGTCGCAAAAACTAACGCACGAGTTTTGAATTACAAAGATATAAGACACAGTGAAGACAGGAATTTACTTGATTTACACATAAAATATTTACAAGTGAACAAAAACAATAACTGAATAGGACCATATACGAGGACCAGGAATAAGATACAATCAAAAAAGGAATAGAGGAAAGCGGTTTAAGGAGATGGGTCGACGAAGTCAAATATATAGCTTTATGGACAAGAATCACTCAACTCAAGACAGAACAGAATGGAAAAATCTGGAGAAGGCTTTTGCGCCTACAGACGTACTTGAAACTAGTGTGCATAGATGAAAATATTTATTTTAACGTGTAATACATTTAGTACTGTTTTCAGTAAATAATAGTCAGTAAAGTGAAAAGAACGGGATTTCAAAATATCTCACAGTATTTGACAACGCCTGACTGTATTAAGTATACCACGACCGTGCAAGCAAAATAGCACTAGTTTCATTGTAATAGCAATCGCACACATATGACTTCTTGCTCGAGCCTTTTTACATTCAAGTAAGGGCTAAAAAACGTAATCTATACTATATAAAAGAATAAGCCCGTTTCTAGGAATCAACGCACAGACCAAACCGCTTATGGTAGAGACCTGAAACTTGAACCCAACCCCTCAAATGGTCTAGATGAACAATAAGAAAGGATTTTGCAAAATTCCACCTCTAAATGGGTAAAATGGACTCCCAAAGTTTGTAAGGAAAAAAATATTTTTAAAATTGGCCAGTCTCAGGATTTTTACAAAAACTACTCCTAAATAGATGAAATATGGTGTTTAACTTACTGTGGTATGTGCGGGCGAAGCCGCGCGGGCCTGTTAGTTATTAATTATTAAAGCTTTACACTCATAACAGGATTCCCTGTGTCGATTCCATGGAACACAAGGACATGGAAAAATAGCACCCATACCCTTAGCAGACATATAATTAATTTAATTTAGTTTGGGGTCAGGTGACGATGTGTGCAAAAATGTCCCAGATATTTTAATTAAACTCAATGAGAGCGCGTCTGGTTATGAGCAGAATGCCGAGTACGAGTTTTTCCAAATGCGTTTACTTACTCGATGACGTTAACGTTAACTATAATTTGTATGAAATAAGAGCAGCGTTTCGTCATCTAGATAAACGAAATTACAAAAACTTGCACTCGGCACTTTGCAGGCCTAGCACGGGCGCCGGGATAAAGTTATATCCACCCGTATTGTCTTCGCGTCAACGTGACAAAGCTAGAATATGGATACATCCGTCTCGTTCTCGCGGGATAAATATGGTGGACCAAAGTTTATCCCGGCGCCCGTGCTAGGCCTGCTGGTCCAGTTTACGATTCCTGGGTCAGCAGATGTTGAATGATGAATTTAAACATCTCTGGATCTTAGTAAATGTCATTGTGTGTTCCATGGCATCCCCGACACAGGTAATCCTTGTCAACTATGTGTGTTAAGTGTTATCAATAAGGAATTAAAGTTTTTTTTTTATTACTCGGTGACGAGACGAGCATGTCGCTCACCTGATGTTAAGCGTCACGCTTGCCCGTAACAGTTCAGTGCCACCCAGAATTTTGAACACTATGCGCGGCAATGCACTGCGGTCGTCACCCTGCGATGTTCGATGTTAAATCTCTGTATACCCAGTAATTACGCTGGAAACATTGCCGTTCAATCCGGAACACAATAATGCTTGCTGCTTGGCGGTTGAATAACTGGCTAAGGTGTGGTACTTCCCCAGGCGGACTCTGCAAGTAGGCCCTACCACTACAAGACCGCAGTGAGTGAGTGAGTTTGCAGTAAGACCGGGACAGGGAATCCTAGTGCGGGAGCCGTGAGTGTAAAGCATTATATATATTTAAAAAAAACTTATATTATGTAAATAAATACGGTTCAAGCGAAGTTCAACTTACTTTTAAATTCTGCTGAGTGTTCCACATCACAAGGGCCTTTGTTCAACATGCAGTCGATATACTTAGTGAAGAGATCGTCGTCGGCTATAATCTTATCGACATCTATTTTATCGTAGACTTCGTCGTAGCACATCACTAGAGGGATTGCGAGAGTCACAACGGTCAATATTAGTAGAGCATTCATTTTCTACAAAAATAGGCTTCAAGTCTGAAAAAATCAATGGATATTAAATTTGAGGTGGGGGATTTCTGGATTTTCTGTCCAATAATCCCCTTAGAATCAATTTGAGAGGCGGAAGGGGATTATTGGCATTATTATAAAAAGCGAAAATAAAGTGATTAAAAAAATTATTATAAATGCGAAAGTTTGTGTGTAAGTATGTAAGTGTGTTTGTTCCCGTTCAACTCTGAAATGGCTGAACGGATTTGTATGAAATTTGGTATAGAGGTAGCTTACACCTTGGATTAACACATAGGCTATTTTTTTTATCCCGGAAAAATATTCGGTTTTTGTATAATAATGAGCGAAACCGCGGGACGCTGCTAGTTCATATATACATTTTCTATCTAATACGTAACGACAGTTTTTGCGATTGGTTGTTAGAGACGGCAAATTTTTTTTTACATAATTTTGCGCAGTATCTTATCATAGCACCAAAATATTACTTAAATCACTGTGATGATACCAAAAGAATTACTCACCAAAAGCTACGCACGCAGCTCCCCTCTGAGAATCTGACTCTTCACAAAAATGTCGCTTATTTATACCACAGACTGACGGAAAAACTCAATTATTTTAATTTCATTTGGACAAATATCCAATTGTTTTGCTATAATAGTTTGTACGTAATTTTGTCAATTTCAAATAAGCCTCGATGGTTAATGTCTGAACATTGACCTTGGATGAAATAATTTGGTTGAATCACATAATCAGATTGAATCTGAAAAAAATATGTAGTAAATAGTATGTAGGTACATTTTGGTAGTACAACTATTTAATAACTTATGCATGTGTTCTAATTAGTGTAAGCTTTCGAGGTTAATGCTATTTGTATCTATTTGTAGGTATTTATTGAGAGATACAAAATATTGTACTTTCTATAGGCGAGCACTGTTCCCCACACTAGGAGGAGTCCTGTGTCGTGGAATCCAGTGCCTTCCATTCAGAAAACAGATTTAATTGAAATTCGTAGACAGGTCAAGTTATCATCATCATCATCAGCCATAAGACGTCCACTGCTGAATATAGGCCACCCTTTAGACAAGTCAAGTATATTTTATTAAATAATAAAATAGCTTAGGACACTTCCTACTTCCACTTCCATATAAATGTAAGTACATAATTATGTATTATTATATAGATATATCGATAGACCTCATTTTTGTGAGCACCGTGAGTACGCTAAAATGACGTCACTCGTGACGTCATGTGGCTGACAGGAGCCAATAAATGCGCATTATATACCAACTTTTTGCACGCTGACAGTGCAAATGGTAACTATGTGCGCATTTTAAACCGTACTCAATCACAACAAATCAATGATTGCAATCTAATTGACCTGACATGACAGGCAGTGTTATTATTATTTCTCTATTCTAATATGACAGATTCACATGCTTTGAATTATTATGACGTATAGATGCTTCGATGCAGTGTCATTACAAGCACTTAGCAACCAATTAAAGGCAATTAAAAATAACACAGTAGAGCCATTGCGGCATGTGATGTTCTTTAATCTGCAGAGGCTTACGTCCTTTATTGGACAAATATGAAATAAGCTGATGATGATGAATGTATACCTACTCCAAGTGACAATAAATACAAAACAATACAAAATAAAAATAACGTCATCTGCGCAACAGTCGATATATATGGCATCGATTTCGATATGGTATGGTATGGCTATTAAAAATTTGATTTTGAATATATTATAAATTTAAATTAGAATTACTAAATCCAATATGACAGAATCTATATCAAAATTACTAAACAAAAATTATTATTTTTTGGGTAGATATATCGTGTTTGGTATCGAAATGAAGGGCTTCATGATTCCATGCTGGATATGTATCAATATATATATGTGCTTATGGGAGTTTGTAGGTGCCTATTTTCACGTTTCGTTGTTCCCACGTATCTCCAATAAAACTAATCAGATTTTAGCAAATTAGGTGTCTATCTAAGCATCTTAATACTGCGGGTACTATGGTATGGCAGACTTTATAGCCTAACTTCGCTACAGAATAATATACATGCTGAGCGCCAAAATTTCGAAAGATTTTGTAGGTCGACGACTGCATTCAACTCGCGCGCATTTTGTATTTAGCTTTGTACCTAAAAATGTGTAAATAAAATATAAGTTCAAAAACTAAAACCTACCTACGTAAAAGTATGAAACAAGAAAATATTATTCGAAATTCAAAATGGCGTGGTTCATAAAATGCGTTTGGCATCAGACTACGGTTATTTTTCTTTCGTCCTTTCAGGACTTTGGCGTCGTCAGACTACAGTTAAAGGGACTTCAAAACTCATTGGAAAAGTATGATGTTCTGCTGTTCCGTACATTTTGTCGAGTGTCATTGACATTTTTCTATGGAACAGCAGATATTTTTTTTCGATTTCAGTGGGTGTCCTATAGTAAAAGTTGTTCATAATGAAGAGTCCTTTTCGGGCGGTCACTTGCCGATGGGCGATATTGTATATATTTCGCTGCAACTCCCGCGCCAAATTAAACACGTCAATACAAGTTAGTTGACCAACCGGCGCGAGCGATACGCATCCCGCGTCCCTCGGCGGGATGCGCCTCGGTTTGACCGAAGCTTTAAGGAACTCTAATGTTGTAATCCTACCAGGAGAACAATGGAAACTATAACAATTATAAAACAACTGTGTGGTTTCTAGGCTCTATTATGATGTTATGAAATTACTGTTCATTCCCACGTTTTCCTATAAAATGGCGCGTCGTAATTAGGACACCATTAGCACTGCATCGATAGAAACGAACATACGAAGGTAAGAATATACGACTAAATCGTTTATTCGCAGAAGTTCTGAAATTATACCTTTATTTTAAGGCGCCGCCTGATCGTGATTTGAAATGAATATTGTACCCGCTCATAGTTCTAAGGCTTAAAGTTGAAAATCGCGTATCATCCTTGATGAAAAAAACGGGAAATTGTAGTTTTTTATTCCTTTTTTGCCTATTATCGGAAATATATAAAACAAATAAAAAAACTATCTGGTTCGCCGTATAAGCCAACTAGGTTATTTAATTTGTAAAAGAAAATTTGTAGTTGCCGCTGAAAATTCAGAGCATTTGATTTCAGAAGTGTTTTTCAGGGCGTGATTTTGCCATTTTTTATTTTGTAACTAAGACAGATATTTGGAATTTTATTCGGTTAAACGTATTTTTAGTTAATTTTTTTTTAGCACCTGATGATTTATTCTGTAATCACTTCAAACTAGCTTTAGGCGATAGGGCCGCTCATTATACTACCGTTTTTAAAATATTATTGTTCATTAATTTTTAAGTTTGTCTTTTTGGTGTATAATAAAGCTATATTGTATTGTATTGTAACTAGGCGCTCAAAATACTACTTTTTGTAGTTTTTGCGCTTAGACCTCGCCTTAAGTAAGGCCAAGTTTTCAATCCCACAAATTAAACGATTTCTTAGTTAGAGAAGCAATGTTATTTTTCTCAGCATACTTTTATATATATGTTCCATAATGTTGTTTCACAAACAGTATATTTGTCTTTGTGAATATCCTCACTATTTTCGAGAAAAGTGATAAATAAATAATACCTATAAGGTTATAAGGAAAGGGTATGATCGTGTACAACTTGGAGTATGGGACCAACCCTGAAATCGAGAGAAAAAAATCTGCTGTTTCATACATTTCATTTGAATCTGCTGTTCCATTGTCGTCGAGTGTCGTTGACATTTTTCTATGAAACTGATTTTTTTTCTCGACAATTAAGGGTTGGTCCCATAGTAAAACTTGCTCATAATGAGTACTATGAGCCCTTTTCGGCTTAGCGTACCCTTTCCATATAACCCTGTATAAATACCAGATGCATTATAGACAGTTACGTTAACAGCTTTTATGATGAACTCATGTTTATATCTATCTTATTACCAGTAAGTATAAATAAGTATTTATAATAAGTAAAAGTAGTAAAAGTAGGTATTTATAGAAAGATTTATAAAAAGTCTTTTATTTATTTATTTTTATTTGTTAATAATTTTATTTGTTACTTACAAATACAGAAATACAGATATATAGAAAATTTTATTCGTGACAAAAATACAAATAAAAAAATAAAAACACACAGTATAAAGAATTTACGCTATTTTTGTAACAAACCCGATCACAACACAGACATCTTTTACGACATCAGACAGTTCAATGTTAATTTTATTTATTTCATCAGGTCCCAAAATGAGAGCTCTTATCTCCTGCGCCGTAACGGTAGCCATTGTAATAGTGGCAGCTGAAGACATCCTGAAAGAAGAAGACATAGCACTTGTTCAGGACGAAAAATGGTTTCCAGAACTATACGACTGCTTGATGGATCGGGAGCCTTGTCCAGATAAAATGGTTGTTTACAGAGGTAGGTTCTTCTAAGTTTCAAAAAACTGAACTATGTAAACGTTATCTTAGGAAAAAAATACGCGTTTAACCTATCTTTTCGTATGTATGAAAATTTTACTAAATTATGGGCAGACATTTATTTTTTCAAATGTTTCTATAGAGACTCAGAGCTGCATAATCAGAGATATCTGAGACGCCTAGACCTCAACTCGTACAAGGGCCGTATCTGAAGTCCTTATTGAGATGATTGTTGTCGCTCGACGATACGATTTGAGGTCGCGTAGGGTCGGCGGCAGGACGTCGCGTCGTCTTGTTTCGTCGACTGGACCTCGTGGCTCAGCCGATAACAAATGGAGAAAATAATAAAAACAACTGTTTTATAACGAATTTTGTCAGTTTAAGCGTAGATAAAATACAATTCTTTGGCTTAGGTAAGTAAGTTTTCAGTCCCCAGATTTTATCTCAGTGATAAAAGCCAGAAGATGTCAATGCTTTACTTTATGGGCCTTACTTATAAACATTGCTTTAACAATGCTTAAAATTCGCTGTCAACTTCTGGCTGACATTAAATGTCACGCGCAAAAACGAGATGAACCATTTTAAGCATTGATTAAATTTAAGCAGTGCTTATAAGTAAGGCCCTTTATTTATAAAAAGTCTTATTATAGGTACATATGAATTTATAGGTAAATCCTTCTATTTTTTTAACTGTAAAATTGATTTTTAATTTCGTTTCGATAATAAATTCGCACATCTTTTGTTATCTGCATCGGCCTTGAAACATCCTAAGTATTATTACCAGAATTATACTTAATCTGGTATTTAATACCTTATGTATTATTTCCAGAAACGATTCCAAAATATCTCGAGACTAAATGCGGTGCCTGCTCACCAAAAGAAAAGGATTTGTTTGAGAAACTAACGAAAGTGGTAGCTGAGAATTACCCCAAAGAGTTCAAGGAGATGACGGACAAGCTTTCACCAAAAGCCCAATAAGGAATTAATATTATAATAATAACTATCACTACTGAGGCGTTTTCCGAAAAATAAAATAGTTCTAAAATACATACCAGATGGCGTAATAGTCCTATGTGTTTACCTGTCATTGTCAATTCTATCGAAATATTTTAAGTTTATTTTTTAAATCTTAAATTTTGGCTCCACACGTTGTGTATTTTCGACGAAGACGGTGATAGTGCAGGTGATTGCCGACACGATACCACACAAAAAAACCAAGAAATCGAAAAAATATATTTACTGTTCCATAGAAAAATGTCAATAGCACGATTACGCTTTACTTGAAGAATTACAGAACTTGACACTGACTGAATACACTACGTGTGGAGCCAAAATACAGGATTTACAACAAAATTACCTTTAAGAGATAACTTGTCATAGAAAATTTACTGTTGATCATAGGTAATTAATCTCATCAAGATAACATTACACAATAGCATTAAAATTTATTTCTGCCAAAAAGCGAAAAATCTAAATATTAGCACAAGTACAAAAAGATTAGCAAAAAATACTAGGTATTATTATTATCAAGTGGTTTTCGACCTGACCACTGAACTGACAGGATCCATTTTCAAACTCCATATCCATTGGCTTAATCGGTCTTTGGAAGTGGCAGCAACAAAAGAATACCTATGCATATAATAAACAGATTCTTTCGAGAAATGTAATAATAGTCAAAGAGATCGATGTCGCTTGCTAAAGAATACCTAATATAATTATGTTACTTGAGATAGAAGCCATCTAGGGAACTTATATGGAAACTTTTTCTAGCTTAGCATACTTACCTCATACTTTCACCATTCCAAATAAGTAAAAGTAAGAAATTACACGGTAAGTAACATTTTATGCTTTTAACTATTTTCCAAATTTTTACAATATTATTACATTATTCCAATTATTAAATTATTATTATTAGTATTTTGAATTTATTGCGATTATTTACGTTGTTATTATTTAATCATGTCAATTTTATAATTTCTATCTTTCTAGTCAGCAATGAGGTTATATTTTTAAATTAATTTAGTGTAAATGTCGCCTCATTGGCGTAAGCCTCTCCCAGTTTTGTCCAAAGTTTTCTTTCTCTAGCTATCCTCATCCATTGTCTTCCGTTTCTTTGTTTAAAAACATCTTCCCAGCGTCTATTCGGTCTACCTCTGTTTCTTTTTTTCTCTTCTCGGTACCCATTTCTTTATTTTCTTAGTCCATTTATCATTATCCATTCTACATATGTGTCCAGCCCAGTTCCATTTTAGTGTTCTTATACTTTTAATTATGTCTCTTATCTTGGTTTTCTGTCTAAATGTTGTCTTTTTTATTTGGTCAGATAATTTTATTCCTAGCATACTTCTTTCCATCTTTCTCTGGCACAGCGCCAATAGGTTTTCGTCTTCTTTTCGTAGGGCCCAAGTCTGGCAACCGTATATGAGGCATAGTAGTATTGCAACGTCGTATACTTTCGTCTTTATTGCTATGTCAATATGCTTGTTTTTCATTATTTCATTCCAAATAAAAGAACTATTAAATCAAAGATTTTGGCGGGAATGCGAATGCGAAATCATATTCATGTCGCGTCGCAGTTTTATTTTCCAAAACTTTTGATGAAATATGTTTGTGCACGTACGCGAGTGTTGGTGAATAGTATAATGTTGTGAAACTTGACTCTTCCCGTTGTTTCCAGCACTCCATATAAACTTCAAGTCTCCACCACATTACTGGTGCATGACATGGACTTGATCGTGACTTACTTAGCTTGACTTAGGCTATGACTGAGACTTGTTTAATTGTGAAAAATTGCACTACACTTGAAACATTACAGTACAAGTTAGCCAGTGTCAACTGGCTAAATACACAATGTGTGAAGCCAAAACATAAGAAAAAATAAATATTAATAGCAAGAATTAATAATAAATAAAAATATTTAGGGGAGAGTTGGATATTACCGCGCCGTTGAAAGTTTCGCACCCCTACATATCTCAATAACTACACATAGTAAAGAAGAGCCTACGTACTACGGTACTAATAGAACGACGTCCGAAGCCGCCTCCCCCGTGCGGATCGCCGGCGGATTTATTCGAGCGACCAAGAAATGCGTACACGCGTCAATTAATTATTTATGATTCTGATTATAATTCTGACGCATTTGAAAAATTTCGACACATTTGGTATAACTTTGTTGGAGTTTTTGTTAAGAAGCGTGATGATTTTTTTTACATTTATATAAAATGTATGTATATGAATTTAAAAGGAAAAACTACTGTATGTGTGATGTGATTTTGTGTGCAAAACAGTTGCTGCATTATTCTTTACGTTTCTGCAATGATATTTAACTAATTATTCAAAATGGTGCTTTGAATTTGGCTCCGCTGCAATCTGCGTACAGGCGCCAAGGAGTGCGAAAGAAGATGCGAAAAGTTAGGGAGTAAAAGAGATAGCTATAATTAAATCTGTAGTCAGTAATCAGTAAATACAGATTTGCAAATGCATTTTTAAAGGCGCTAAAATCGTATCTCTAGTAAAATATCATTGTGTTTCTTTGATAATTTGAGGTTACGAAACAAAATGGCCGAGTTTGATAATTCCAAGGCCAGGCGCGGCGGCTACAAATGTCCCAAAATCTACCATCAGAGATCGAATCAGACTAAGAAAATCCAATGGGTCGAAGAGATACTTTTACACCTCATGAAGAAAAAAAAAAACAAATTTTCAGTAATTGACCAGTATCTCTTCATTTTATTTGATTTCGTGTGTTTTGCTAAGCTACACGAGTAGCTAAATAAATTTCTTACCAGTAACTACAAGGTTTATTTCTGTAATTAAAACCTGAGCTTATTTTGAGTTTTTTTTTCCTTTAGGGGCACGGTAACATCCAACCCTCCCCTAGTTTTGGAATGATTCTCACATTATATTCAAGATTTGATAAGAAATAAAGAAACAATCAAACCTGATAGCAATATTAACAAGAATTAGCATTGCTATTCAACGAGGTAACGTCACCAGCCTTTTGGGTACCGTGCCCGCGGATACTGACCTGGCCCCGTACCGTGAGGTGCTTATTGCGATGATTGTTAGGTTGAGCCGCCGACGCTGCGCGACCACGAACTGTATCCCCGCGTGATAAGGTGTATGGTCGCGCAGCGTCGTCGGCTGAACCTAAAAATCATCGCAATAAGCAGCTCACGGTACGGGCCCTGAGCTCTGTTTTTATCTATAATTAATTTATAATAATTTCAGTTGTAATTTTAGCTCTTTTATTTAAGTTTAGATTGTATTTAGACTAGTCTTAGTATAAAGTGTTTGTGTTTCGTTAGATGTTAACAAGTATTTAAATAAAACGAGGATTAAAATCCTAAATTTGCCGATTTGAATTTATTTATTGATCTAGGGAGTAAAAAGAATGAAAGGTTTCATTTGCTTTAATGTATCTGAAAGTAAATATTCGTGTACAGGTCATATTTTTTTCAAGTAATTCTTGACGAAACTTGGTATACAGGTTCTACTATTTCATAGTTTTTTCTTGTCATTGGTGTTTATTTGTTGAATGGGTACGTATCTCCTCCGAAAAGGGTAAGTTTGCTGCGGCGCATTTACCAGCCGATTTAAATAATATTTGAAAGAAACATTTGGTACTCAATTCAAAAAAATAATTTCGAGTATGGTGCAAAATCGGTCAAGAGGTTGTCAAGATAAAGCTGGTGAGGATAAGTCATGATCATGACCTTATATCTTGACAGCTCGGCAGCATACTGAGTGTTCCATTAACAACTTTTAAAAAATTGCCACCCCTTTTCAGAGTCTATTATAAAACACAAATAATTTTTATTAAAAAAACTTTTTTAATCGGCAGACATCGAAGTCTCACCATAAAGGTTACGTTTCACAATTTTGGTACGGAACCCTAAAAAAATAATTAAATAAAAAAATAATAATAAAAAAAAAAAAAATGAAAATTTAAAATTTAAATGATATCCAAACTTTATATTTAATAAAAAACTATGAGGATAATCCTATCAAATGTATAAAAGATTCACAATACTTATTCAAGATATCAGTAAAGCTTTGCTCGCAGAGACAAATTGTCCTACAGAGGTAAGAATTATTATAATAAATTCGTTTCTATATCACTACCTATATATAGGATAATGTCTTAGTAGTAATACTCACTAGTATCTTAGTAGTAATACTAACTAGATTGCATTTTGTAAGTGGCCAACGTAGCAAAATTTTTATGTGGACATAATTTTATTGATCATTTGATCTAAGTAAGCGTATTGGAAACATTGAAATTTGGCATTGGCATTGGGATTCGGTTAGACAACAGGCCGATTCTAGGATATTATTTTACTCGTCATTCTTATTTTCTTATTCTTATTCGAGATGGGGGCGATAAGTCCTGCACTGACGGGATGTACGGGACTGGGATGTATTGTGCATTTCTCCCTGCCAGCGTTTACCCAAGCCAACACAGCTCCTTGAAATACAGGAGCGAGGCTCTGGGCCGCTGGCATAGCTGCTCAAGTGGTGTAGATGATGCAGTCGATGATGATGAGACCAAGTCAAGCTGTCGGGCTACTCATCATTATGAACAACTTTTACTATGCGACCAACGGCTGTTTCATACAAAAAAAACCATCATTCTCAACTAAAGATAGAACGGCTGATAATTTTTTCGCAATTTTATCGTTTCTTCCAAAATAAAAGTTGTTCATAATGATACAGTGATATCCTACGATATGTCCGTCGTCTAGCCGAATATCCAGTAGTTTGGGCAGTTCTAGATACTTGATCAACTTCCGGCTGGTTACACCATTTTATGAGCGGATGAAATCAATCATCAGACTATAAACACTACTATTTGTTTTCAGGGATACAAAATGGGCTATATTACTTTCTTCTGCGTCATTACCATAGCAGTCATAGTCAGAGCTGATGTTCTGAGCGAACAAGACGAGGAACTGATAGAAGACAATCAATGGTTCCAGAAGTTCCATGACTGTCTCATGGAGCTGGGCCCGTGTCCAGAGGAAGTAAAAAAATACACACGTGAGCATGATTTTTTAGGATGTGTTACTTGATGAGCTATGCTTGGCGTTTCTCTGAGGAATTGTACCCGGAACGAATTAATTCGCCAGAGACACAAAGTCACTGACATAGCTCAACGTATTACCAAGATGAAGTGGCAATGGGCCGGCCATAGCTTTCGTAGAACCGATAACTGTTGGGGTAGACGTGTTCTATAGTGAAGACCACGAATCGGCAAACTTAACACAGGACAAAAACCCTGAAACTCTATAGAGTGATGATATACGTAGTAGTACAGCTGGTATTGGTAGCAAATGAAACGCCGAAGCTATCTTCGGCTTTTCGCTTTAGCTAGACTATGATAGGCTGATAGTGATGATGATGCTTATTTTAGGGTCCCGTAGTACAATGCTCCCTTTGATTGTTGTTTCCGTCTGTCTTCACGTCCCTAGCCTGTCACAGTATCATAACATGTAAATTGTATGAACTAAAATAGATATTTAGATGATATTTGGACATAGATCTCAATATTTAAAATTATTTTCAGGTATTATCCCAGTTTACTTAAAGACTGCTTGCGGTTCCTGTTCCCCGAAAGAAAATGAATTGTTTCAGAAACATAAGGCTTTAGTGGCTAAGCTTTATCCAAAAATGTTCCAAAATTTGAAAGCCAAGTTTATTACAAAACTGAGTAGTTAAATGAAATAAATGTTCAAACATCTGGACGTTCGGATAATTGTACATTGGAAAAGGAAAGCTGTATTTTTTTGCGATTTCAGGCTTGGTCCCAATGTAAAAGTTCTTACTAATTGTGAGTAATAATGATATCCTAGATTATATACGTCGTCTAACCGAACGCCCTGTATGTGCCCAATACGTAGTTACAATAAAACTATTATAATGTGATGTATTAAATGTTTATCTGTTAGATAATGGTGAACATAACATAATAAAAACAAGACTTATTGTAAAAAATAAATTTTAGAATAAAACTGTCTGTGAAATGTTTGAGTTCAGATTTTTTCTCTCATCCTATACCCATTTTTTTTCCATCTCTTTGTTCGGCTTACTCCAGAAACCCCCTTAGACATATTAAGGTTGCCTGGAAGAGATCGCTTTAAGCGATAAGGCCGCCAGTTGTTACACTAGTTTTAAGTTGTGTTTGGTCTTTTGTATGCTATTTCTGGTGTGAACAATAAAGAGTTATCTATCTATCTACCCCTGCGAAGGGGATTTTGAATGGTTGTCAAAAATCCCCTTAGTATCAGAGCATGAGGATTAATGGAAAAAATATCCAGAAAGCCGTTTTATTTTGGTTTTTAGTCGGACAAAAGGTCTAGAAATCCCCTTAACCATTTATTTTGTTTCTGGGGAAAGGGGATTATTGGATATTTTTTTTTTTTTAATATCCTACCATAACTGTATTAAATAAGGTTCAGTTACTTTACCCCCAGAAATGCTATTGCCTGTTTGATTTTAGAGACTTCATTTTTTTTCTTACTAAGTATATTATTTAGCCAGTGTCGAGTTTTGTAATATTACAAGTGTAGTAAAATATTGCACAATTAACAGGAGTCCAAGCCATAGTCTAAGTCACGCAAGTCCAAGTTATGCCCTAGTAAAGTGGTGGAGATTTTACCATAGGTTTCTATAGAGTTTTGGAAGCAACACGAAAAGTCACGTTTCCGACATTATACTATCCACCAAAACTCGTGCTCGTTCATGAACACAAAATAAATCAAAATTGACATAAGTTTGACAAACGTACCGGGCCCTTATTCTCTATTGTCATAACTAGCTTGTTACGCGCCATGTTAAGTTCACCTCGTGTTAGTAGCATGAAACGGTATTCTCTATGTTTCTTATACGCGCGATTCTTCACGATTAGGAGTCGCTTTTAAGTTTAGAGCATGTTATGACGTCACGCGTTATTTGCAAGTTTTCTCATGTACGATAGAGAATACGGGCCCAGGAAACCGGGGGTCAGAGACATAATTTAAGTACTCCCATTTATTCAAAGATTAGCCAAATAAGAGGGTTTTTTCCTAAGAACCTGAAATTTCAATTGAATTTGAATTTTAAATTTAGGCTCTTCAGAGCCAGAACCAATATAAAATTTTGTTTTAATAAAACGGGAATACTCACGTTAAATTGAGTCGGTTATTCCGACTATAGTTTCGACAAACCGAGTCGGAATAACCGACTCAGTTTAACGTGAGTATTCCCGTTTTATTAAAACAAAATGTATCAAAACCACGTCAGTGTTCATAGTTAAATATTAAAATTGATTCTAAGAAATATTCGTAAGTGCCTATTTGTAACAACTATAAACCTAACAGTTTATTTTTATTAATTGCACCTGAAATCCTAATAGTTTGTTGCTATGATGTTATTATAAACGAATGCAGCCAAGTTTATTCCTTTAGGACCGTTACATCGACTTCGTTGCCCAACGACCTACTTTTTGGCTATACAAAGTGTAGTTTTTGCGCACCTAACTTTAGTCACGAACAAAAGATTGGCTACTGGCAAACAAGTTATCAAATATACCGTTTAGTTTCGCAACCTATAATCCCACTTAAGTATTATTCTTCAACACAAGATTTAAATTAAGTAGTTAGGTACCATTATTTTATTGGAAGCCAAGATTCTTTATTTTGACCCGACTGCCCAAGATGGAGGGAAAATGGGGTGTATGTAAGTAGGTAGGTAAGTTTGTATGTTCCTATATTACCTCCTTGTAACCTAAACGGCTTGTCCGATTTTGTTTGTCAATGGATTGCTCTTTACGTCCGGAGTGACAGGTAACATTTTGCAGTCGGGTATTTTGTACTTCTTCTTGTTGACCGAGTGAGCGAGACGAACGAAAGTCTCTGTTTTAACTGGCAAAATTTGTGTTCATCTGTCTGTATGTTAGTACTCGCGTACAGGTCTTATTTTTTTCAAACAATCTTGACGATAGTTAGTATAAAGGTTCTACAATTTTATAGGTTTATTAAAACGCCGACGACCGTAGAATTGCGATTGTGCAAAAAAAAATGTGCACGAGGTTAGTTGTAGCTGTATCTTTCATAATCAGTAACAAAAAGAACTTGGATACTGAACCGTATTTCCTATGGCGTCATAATTATTCGATTGTTAAATGAGGCGTTTTCCAAAAAAAAAGAAATTCTGGTAATAAAAGTACCCAATAGATGGCGTTAGATGTACCTTGAGCTTTTGCTGTCACTGTCAAGACATGAAAGACAAAAAAAAATTACGTGTTCCTTTTTTTTTTCTCGTGTTTTATGGCTCCACGCCATGCATGGCATGTTTTAGACAATTTCAAGTAATGTAACTATGTATTTGACTTCATTTGAAATATTACAATAGTTGACACTGGCTAAATACACAACGTGTGGAGCCAAAATTTACGATTTAAAAAATAAACATAAAATGTTTCGACAGAAATGACAATGACAGGTAAAACGATAGGTCTATTACGTCATCTAGTAAGTATTTTAGAACTTTTTTTTTTTTTTTTTGAAAACGCCTCATTTTGGGCACGTTGCCTGCCGGTAAAGGTTTATCAGATTAGAATTCGTTTTAATTTCATTTCTAGTTTCTTTTACATAACATTATTATTTCTGTCCTTTCACGTTGTTCATTATGTCACTTCAATATGGGTCACAAGGGTTATTGACGTTGTGAAACCTGTTTTAGGAGCTGCTTGTTTACTAATGAAATAACGGGTTTCTTTGATCCTTGAAAAAGCTTTTTGTTCAAATGAGATTATTTTTCTTCGTATTCGACAATTAAAATAATGTTAACTGCTAGGTAATGATAAAAAAAACACTCTATCAAGATTGGTCTTTCCTGCCAAAATACTTTTTTATTTATTTATTTTTTATTTATTATTCATTACACAGTTACATTTTATTTTTAAGAAATGGAGCACCGCAAAACTACAGTAAGTTTGTCGCGGTATCCACATTCGCAAGCTGCTGTTCTATGTTGATTGTGCTAGTTTCCGTCAAAGTTAATCGGAGCAACAATATACAGAGAATAAATTTGTTGCATGGCGGCCTACTACCATAGTGTACCAATAAACTAATTTAGAAATTCTGGATGTCAGGCGAGCGACATGCTCATCTTGTCAATCAGTAGGTATTACTATTTAATAATTTTAACACAACCATCCAGACCTAAAAAAAATCTGGAAAAAATGCACTATCGAGATGTTTTTCGCGCCACAAGTGAAATAAATATCTATATAAAATAAAAGTCAAGTTAAAAAATCGTTCAGATTTCATAAATAAAGAGAGAGAATCAGGGAGGAAATAAAAAAGTGAATATTTTCATCATGTTATTTTTATTATGGCGAAGAAGGAAAAACGTAGACAAAGTTATTTTTTCCTTAAAACTTTTGCAACCAGTGCCCGTACCGTGAGTTGCTTATTGCGATTATTGTTAGGCTCAGCTGACAACGCTGCGCAACCATACACCTTATCACGTCGCAATAATGTACGTGGTCGCGCAGCATCGTCGACTGAACCTAACAATTATCGCAATAAGCACCTCACGGTACGGGCCCAGGGCAACTTTGCAACTTTTGCTCTTACTAAGTTTGAATTAGAAATGTAAACAAATCGATGTTTAATAGTAGAGCCCGTCCCGTACTTTCATTGCGGGCGGACGATGCTATTTGTATGCGGCCCGTTAGTTCGACCTTTCTTCCTCTTCGACTGGTTTGCTGGCTTCTGGTGAGCAAGACGCTGCCATACCGCCGGTAACCGCCGCATCGGGAACACACACTTTCCTTTAAACCGTGAGTAAAAATCTTCTACCACTTACTTAGAAAGTTATATCAAGTTTGCGAGAAAGTTTAACTTTGACAATCGACTGATACAGTGACGGACGTTGTTTCGTTTGTTGTCCGTGGTCCAACCGCGTGGTTTTAGGATGACCATGGGTATTTTTTCTCCGGTGGTCCTATTGGTAGGACCACGGGCAAGTCGTATTTCCGATAGACAGACATGGGCAATTATTTTTGCATAAATATATTATGTTGTTGTGTCTATGCAATATAGTAATTGATACAACTATATTTTATGTTTGTAAATGTTTTCTCTTTGTGTAGAGAAAGTGCTCGAATGTTTTGTGAGCACGTAATGGCCAAGGTCGTGCATAATTTTTAGGTAAACAAGAAATAAGCTTGGTTGTAAGTATAACCGTGGATGACAACAGTTAATCGAGATATTTTTCGTTGTCCTTTACCAAAATAAAAAATAATAACATTATTAAAATTGCTAACGAAAACGTTAGCAATTTTATTTTTATTCTATTCTTTTAGGGTAAATAACAGCGCTTAAATAACAGGTATAATATTTTAATTTAAAGCTAATTAAAAGTTACCACTAATAGGCATATATAGCGTAGTTTTAAAAAAAAAAAGAAAAAAAAAAGATTTCTTTCGATTCTAAAGAGATATTCAATGGTTTCTAAAGAGTCTGTTTATGTCTTTAAATATCCCACTAAGTAATTTTTTGTCTCGAAGAGTTCAAAATATGTGAAAGAGATATCGAACCGCGAGCGCGGCTTTATCCTAAAACTATCCAAGTATTACAAGACTGTCCTGTCGCTGACCGAATGACAATTAACGCACAGCCTAAATCGGAGGCTACAAGCCGGGTATGCATAGATAAGAATGTATTGCGGGTATGTTCCTATCGTAGAGTATGGAAGCACTAAGAAAGAGTTTTTAGAAAATCCACCCCTGAGTGGGTGAAACGGTGAGTGCAGCTAGACTCTCATAAATGTATCTTCCAGTTCCCAGATACTGATAACCATGAAGAGTTGGTTGGTAGCCCTGTGCGCGCTGACGGTGGTGGTATCCGCCCAGCAGTATCCCAACCGATACGAGAACTACAACACAGACGCGATTATCCAGAACGAGAGGATCTTGCTCGCTTATTACAAGTGTGTCATGGACAAGGGGCCTTGTACAAAGGATGGGAAGAACTTCAAACGTAAGTTGCGTCTACTCGGTGTTCGGCGAGATGGGCATATTATTCTATGACACGGTGATGCCTGCGATTCTAGGACTAGGTCAAGGCTGGATTGCACCCACGGCAACTTTAAAATGCAGTTAAAACTCAATTTAAGCAACGCCGTTAACTATGAGCAAAATGACGTCGTAACTTATCAGTAACATTAACTACGCAAGATTAGCAGGTTAAAGTAAACGTTATAGTTATAGTTAAAAACTGTCAAACAAAGCCTACTGAGTTAACTATAACAAAAAATATGTAAGTGCAACACATGCTGGCTAAACTTCATGGTTAAGATTAAAGTTATAGTTAATATAAACTGTAACTATATAAGTGTAAAGTATAAATAAAAAAGTGGGAAAAATAAATAAAACAAAGGCAAACCGCAATTTGTTGACGTCATAACCAATCTGAAAAAAAATGATTGTTCTGGTCCGTGCACCTCATTATTTATGTACATTGAGATATATATTCTTTTGGTTCTATCATCTATTATAGCTTAGAAGGAAAAGATAATTAATTAATGGTATTATTTCCACAGTACAAAAAAAAAAAAATAGAAAAATTCTCGATATATCGAATATAATATCGATAATCACTTGAATATAGATAAGGATCTATATTCAAGTGATTATTACACTAATAGCAAAATAAATTCTAGGATGGCTTAAATAGAATTTTGATTGAATTGCTGGTTTAGTTGTTACACAGATTATATAGATATCGCATCACGAGATCATTGTTCCGACAAAAACTCATCAAAACGTGGGTTGCGGGGACTGCGACCAAACGTGTTCAATCTCTCTCAAGCTCAGGCTATCTCAAGGTTACACCTTGTCGCGCCTAGCAATGAAAAGTGTGCATTTTGATAGGTTTATTTTGACCGACGCGTAATGAACTTCGATCGTGATCTGTGAGATTAGCAATTATCTGATTGCTTGACTAGAGCGCGCTAAAGAAATATTATTTTTCATCTGCACACGAAAGTGTGTAGCGACATCTTTTTATCGAATTAGCCCCATAACAAGAATTAAAAGAAACGTTCGACATAAAATTACGTGTAGCCATTGTAAATATAATTCAAAGAACTTTAGTCGTTCTGTTATAGCCGTATATTGTCTACTCTATCCATTTGCTGCCCCGGTGGCTCAGTCGGTAGTGAACCTACCTTCTGTGTTTGGGGGCGTGGGTTCGATTCCCATCTAGGACAAACATTCATGTGATGAATATTTGTGTTTGTTCTATGCCTGGGTGTTAATATAAATATATAATTATGTATTTTAAAATATCTATGTACGAATATCAGTCTCTGGCAGCCATATTACAAGCTTTGCTTAGTTTGGGGTCAGATGACCGTGTTTGCAAAAATGTCCCAGATATTTATTATTTATTTCATACAAATGAAAAAGAAGAATCTTCAAACGGCTGATCAGAATATCACCAATTTTTAAAGTAATACGCGTGTATTCAAATCGGTAGATCCGTACGAGAGGAAATCGTACAATTGTAGTTACGTAGTTACTGTAACACAGGTTGTATACTCAGAAAATACTAAATTTATTTTTTCGAAAAACGGAAATACCACGAAAAATTTGGGCTTTTCTATTTTTTCCATCTTCTGTTTCAGTTTATTTTTTATGTTTCAAAATGTTGAAACTAGTCAAATACTAAACTGACAGTAGTAATGTAGGGACTAGGGAGTTCTGAATCGCGCAAATGATATTTTAGACTCAAGACGAACGTATTCGTTTTTATGCCTCATAGTATTTACTGGTCTTGTTTCGACTGCGACTACCTATATTCCTCTTTTCTCTGAATTATAATATTGGTATGGATTACGTTTACGTAACCGTCCGGTTTTACATGGGTGTAGTAAAAATATTTTTGCGTTTATATATTATCACATCTTCATTATATTTAATCAATGTGCGATTTCAGGAATATAGCTACTGTTTACGTCTTGTTAGTTCAATAGTTTCATGTCCATTGTTTTTTTTCTTAGATGCTGTATTTGAATGACGATTTACTTCGAATGATCTTTTTGTTACGTGCACTTTCTGAAAACTCAACACATTTATATTATTAACTTGGGTCTTGAAACGTTCAACCGAAGCTATGCAATCAATTTCTACCGTGAATCAATTTTAATTAGGCGAGATGGTTTTTAATTTTACCAAAATGTAGCGCTGCGCTACGAAGATAAACTCTAGATTGACTTTAGATACATGAAACGCCGACATCATTGCCTTTTTTTTGCGAGCTAGAAATCTTCTCAAGATACCCGACTGCTTTGGGGTGCAGCCGGGCTATGTGGGATTGTACCCACTAAAATCCCTCCGGTGGCCTGCCTTGGTGCTTGACCGAGGGCTCCGGGATCTCTAAGGGAACGCACCGGAGCCCTCAGCACCATGCTTCAGCTCCTCCCGGGACAGCTAGCAGCTGTCGTGAGATGTCTAAGCCTACAACAGCGTCCGCCACTTGACGCTGCTGTCCTCTCCGGGCTCTCTTTGGTAGATGGTAGTTAGAGCCCCACCTCTAACTACCCCCGAGCCCAGAGGTCCCCTTCGAAATCATTGCCTATTGAAATCTGGTTTTAAGTTAGAATTATTTTATCACAAAAAGTTCAAACCACACGTTTCATTTCAGGTGTTCTACCAGAGACGCTGACAACTGCCTGTGCACGCTGCAGCCCCAAACAGAAGCAAGTCGTGCGCAAGATGCTGCTCGGCATCAGAGCCAAGAGCGAGCCCCGGTTCTTCGAGCTGCTCGATAAATACGACCCAGAACAATCCAACAGAGAAGCCCTTTACAAGTTCCTCGTCACCGGAGTCTAGAACATTCTTCAAAAATAATTACTTCTACCCGGCTTCTATAATACAATTCAACATTTAAGAAATGGAAGATAAATTGATTCATTTTGGAATATAGAAGCCGGGCAAATGCCAATTACCTAGGTTAAGAAAATTTTCTCGCGAGGACCGACAATTTAATGATTGGATCCTTATAGAAATCCGTGCATTTATAAATTATTTACGTCGTTAATTATACTATCTATAAGTTAAGCCTATTTATTTATAATATAATGATAAACTATAATAATTGTACAGTATTTTTCTTGGTAGAATAAAATGGATAGGTACCATAATTATAGCACGTTCATAGACGTCACTCGAGGTTAAATCACGCGTATACACCGCAGATATTAAATATGCATGATTGACCATATACCTTCTTGTAAGTTGTAGCGTCATATTTGCAATGTAACCTTCCACTCCGAGGCTTAGTATGTAGGTTATTGTCTTGATTATTTTCTATAAATAAAGCATTGATTCTGCGATGAACCATATAGTTCACAAGCCACGAAGGCGTATTATCGGTGGACCGTGATTGGTATTGTGATTTGAAAATGAAACTCCTTATTATTGTACTGTGTTGGGTAGCCGTCGTATTAGCCGGTGATAAGTACAATGATTTCAACGACGACTTTAACATTTCGGAAGTGCTCGACAATGAACGGCTTTTGAACTCCTACGGTAAATGTTTATTGAATAATGGTCCTTGCACGCCGGAAATAAAACAAGTCAAAGGTAAGGATAAATATAAGCGCCTTACAAGATAATTATATTATTTTTAAAATAACTAGGAACTACAGCATACTACTTATAAGAGTAGCTTAAAATTAAACTAAACTAACTCCTTTTCCAAATTATTTGTAAATTCTAGTTCCAAATAATTAAAATACGATTATGATATTATAGGTATTTAGCTTCAGTTTTAACTCTATTATCTTTTACTGCAGTATTGACTTTATCAAGAGCCATGCGAAAAGTTTCAAAAGACACCCATCCTTGGGAGTGTTCTTTTTTAGCGATATTCCAAACTGATTCAAATTTTTCGTTTGTGAATTTCTCACCAATCGCTTCGAACACTTTCCTAATGATTGCCGGGGTTCGTTTTGCATACATATCTCGATGTGATACTCCAAGTAGTGTTAGTAGTACACTTGGATTTAGAGAAGCCCTAGCATCGGATTCTTCCGGGAAGTACGTTCTATCTGCTTTACAGTATCCAATAGGTGTTACAGGGTAATCCAAATCAATATATCTTCCTGATGGAAGACCTGCTCTTATACCTATATCAGGTTTTTGATCAGGTTTAACCATTTCAGAATAAGTCGTACGGAAGTCAATACAGTCAGCTGGGATGTCCCAAATTTTAGACAGCTCGGGAGTCGGTATTGTGTGGTTGATGATATCAATAATTTTTTTGTAATTTATTTGAGTACCATCGAAAGCATTAAACATCGCTAGCAATGGCTCGAGTAGTAATTTATTAAATATTATATATCTTTGGTTGCAAAAATCATAAACAAATTGTTTAGGCAGCCACCCCGTATTATATTTATCAAAATATTTGATTTTTAAATAAAGATCTCCAAAAAATGTCTTGTCAAATTTTGTTCTTAAACATTTTCTGAGCGTATTTAAGTGCTTTAGGCTTTTGCTGAATAAATCTCTCTCTGAATTCATTCTACAATTCGTAAGACATTCAGGAAGATTATCGGGTGGCTTAAGTATTCCAAAAGAATATCCTGAAGGCACGCAGTCGATGTTGTGATTTGGCGTTAGTACTTTTCCCATAGCAGCGCGTTGGGTATTTTTAAAATCTACTAACTGTTTATTTTGTGCCGTATTTAGCTGACCTGATAATACTCTATCATCTGTCAAGCATAATTTCATCCACTTCCCGTCGTGATCCGGATTCATTTTCTTTCCAAATATGTTTTCGGGATAATAAGATGGTCTGCAGTAATTACGGTCAGCTTGGAACGCGGTCTCTTTTGCTGCTGGGGATTTCTCAGGCACTGGGTTTTTAGGCATTACTATATCATATAAGCGTCCGCAATCGGCAGTTTTCTTGCCTAGCGTGGTGTTTGCAAAATCGAAGCCTTTTGGCAAAATAGGCGTTGGATCGGGACCAGTTCCTAATCTTTTTTTCCAGTATGATGTATAGATTGTAGTTTTGAAATCTTCTACTAGAATCTGAAACTTAGTATCCAATGGTGGATTGGTGATATCAGATCGATGCATGAGATCTTTAAGCTCAGTGAACGGGCCAACATTTCGAAGGTCTTTTCTAAGTGGCTTTCTCAAGGGAGGTAGCTTGAAGGGCTTAAGGTCTGTTTTTAGTGAGTCTCTAACAAGAGAGTCGACTTTGTCTTGGAGCAAATAATAGCTAAGACAGCCTGCGACTGATTCGTCGGCCTGTGCACTAGGAACTCCAGCCGCGCATACTTTTGAACCTCGTTCAATAAACATTCCCGTGTTTCCCTTGCCTCCTCCAGTCTGTAATGGATATATTTTTTGCATTTTTATTGTAATGTTATCTATTCTATACTCTATATTTTTAGCACAGTATTCTCCGTTTTTGATTTTTGCTTTGTTTTTTTATATTATTTGACGTCTGTCACGAGTATGTCACACAAATTGTAATTTAAACATTTAAGTACCAAAGAGAATGTAACGTTACTTGAAGACTTGAACGCTACCATATTATGTTGCGGTTCTGTACTCTTTGAAGTGCATCAAAGAGTACAAAACCACTACGCTCAATACAAACTAAAAAGAGAACACGCGTTTGCTATTGCGTTGCTTTAAATTTTCTATCTCGTTAGCAAAGACATTTATAAGGAGAATTCTGTGCTCGTTAGAGAGTATTATTTTCCTTTATACAGACTTCGATGCATGTATTTGAAATTAGTATATTATTCCGCATCAATCATTTCTCAAAAATCTAAAAACCGCTTTAGTCAAATTAAAATTAGTCCCACCAGTGGGTCATAGCAGTGGGTCCACGAGGTACCCCCCCGAATGACAATGCATTATGAGTGGTTTCGCTAGCATTTCGGTCACGCGTCTCCTCATTAGATCACTAATTCTGTAAATAAATATCAAAATCTTTTTATTTTTATATTAATTTATGTCATTAAATAGATCATCGTCGTTTAATTTTTTTCCAGAAAAACTACCTGAAGCTTTAGAGACAAGATGTGCTAAATGTACTGAGAAACAAAAGCAAACTGGAAAACAGCTGGCACGTGAATTAAAAAAACACCACCCAGGGCTATGGAAAGATCTCGTGGCCAAGTACGATCCTCAAGGCAAACACCAGCAGGCTTTCCAAGACTTCCTTGCATCGCCATAGAAAAATATACTACACCTTGAGACAAAATAGCTGCGAAATGAAACAAGTAATTGCTATTTATAATGACTTCAGGTTTCGAAATTAAATACTTTATTTATAAATATAGGTACATGTTACAAAAATAATAAAATTATTTTAAAAATCTAATGATGACCTTTCTGATTTATCGGCTCTGAACTGCTTGTATTTGTTATGTTTTCGAACGCACGCCGAAACGTTTGGTAACAAACCCACCCTTCTGAATGATATTTTTTTGCTGCTTCCCAGTATAAATCGAATTGCTCATCTGTAAATTTGCCATAAGCTGATTCAAACACTCTCCTTACAATATTGGTCTCCCTTTTTGCATACATGTCTCGATGATTTACGTGAAGTAGTGTCAAAACACTTGGGTTGAGGCATGATTTCATATCAGATTCTTGTGGCAGACAAATTCTGTCTGCTCTACAGTAATAATCTGGAGTAATAGGATAGTCTACGTCCAAATATCTTCCTGACGGCACCCCGGCCATGCGACTCAAATCTGGTTTTTGGTTCGGCTTTACCATTTCTGTATATGTTGTCTCAAAATCAACACAATCATCCGGAACATCAGGTACTTTAGGCATCTCCGGAAAGGGCTCTCGATAATTTAACAAGTGCGTGAACGTTTTGTATTTAATGTTCGATCCGTCGAATGCCGACCACATGGAAAGTAATGGTTCGATCAATGATGGGTCAAATCTTATAAACTTAGTTGCACAAAAATTATACACAACACCTTTAGGAAGCCAGCCTGTGTTATCTTTATCAAAATATTTTAAACTCAAGTATAGTTGATGAAAAAATGTTGGAAGAAATCTAGTTCTTAGGACCTTTCGAAGTGTGTTAAAGCCTTTCAAACACCTATTGAATTCATCACGACCAGGGTTAATTTCACAAGTAGTCAAACATTCCGGTAGATTATCTGGAGGTTTCAGTTTACCAAACGTGTATCCTTCTGGTACACATCTTATATTATCATTCGGTGCTAAAATAGTACCGCTTCTAGGTTGGCAAGCGTGTTGAAAATTTGATTGTATGGCGCTTACGATGGTGTGGTTAGCATTTCCCCTGACGATTCTATCATCCGTCACACAACATTTAGCGTACGTACCTCGTTTATCAACACCAGTTCTATGTCCGTAGGTGAGTTCTTTGTTAAACGGAGGCGAGCAATATTTGCGATCTGTTTGAGCACCGCTTTGTCGCGATCTTGGCGTCTTGTCTGTACATGGTTCTTTTGGCATAACAATATCGTAAAGTCGTCCGTGGTAAGGGGTTTTTTTCCCAAAAGTTGTGCCAAATATATCATACCCTTCAGGCATCATAGGAACGGGATCTGGTAAACTGCCCATGGGTTTTTTCCAATAGGATGTGTAGACTGTGTTTTTAAAGTCTTCTACCAGCGCTTGAAATTTAGTTTTGATCAGTGGGCGTAAGATTAGAGCTGCTTCAGTGTAGACACCATGACGACTATCTGGCGGTATTGGATGACGGAGCGGCGGCAGTGGTCTAGGCTTAGGTGGGGGAAACAATGCATCGCCGATAAGGGCCTCTACTTCGTTCTTCAACTGGTAACGCTGTAAGGCTCCACCAACTTCTTCGTCAGGTTGAGCGGTGGGTATGCCTGCCGCACATATTTGAGCGTCTCTTTTTATAAATTTGCCAAGGTTGCCCTTACCACCGGACGTAGACCGCTGGCAATCGATAGGCATGGCGTCAGATATTTTTTCAATTACTTACAAAATTAAATAATATATTTATTTAAGATTTGAGAATGAACAGTAAAGATTAAACTAAGATTCAAAGGATTTTTTGACGTTGTGTGGTATGACTCTAGAGCATGACGTACCGTAGTATTTGTATCATATTTATATTCTCTTTGGACGTACCCTTAGACGAAGCATCATACTGGACAGACCCATGAGACGTTGCCGCTCCGACGTTCACATTGTCATGTTTCTCTTTTTATTTCACGGGTCGTCGCATAGAGTAAGCGAGAGAGCTATTGTAAGATTGGCAACCTCGCACTCTGTGTCCACTTTGACCGACTAGTCGGTCACAACATTGCGACCCGTCTTACTAAAAAAGCAAATTGGATCAAAATATCGCTGTGAATACTTAATATTGTTATACATAGGGGCATTATGGCGTGTTGTGCTGTGTATTGTGCATCGAGAACAACGAAAGGGGGAGTAAAAGATCCAGAATTATCATTTCATGCGTAAGTCTTTTTAGCGTTTTTTACCTAAAATAACCAGAATCAAAGCTAAATATTCGTTTCACTTAAAGAATATACATGTTTGAAGTCATACATCTATCACGCAGTATTATTTAGTAATGAATTTAAGCATTAATTTAAGATAAATAAATGCATTGTTTTACGTGTTCCTGCTAGTGAAGTACCACTGCACGTTTCAAACTTTGTCGATATTTGGTCGATATTTATCTAATAATATTCTTGTAATATCCTACATATACTACATTAAGTGAAACATGTACTGTTAATTCCTTTCCGCGTTTAATCGGCTTGATACGTATTCTATCGATAATTAATTTTAATCTTTTTGAAGCTTTCGCGGCTTGAAATATATGATAATTTGTACCAATGTTGTGTCATGGTTAAACAATTAATTAAAATAAAACATTTTGTTATAGGTTTCCAAAATGTCCGGAAATCAGAAATCAGTGGATAAAGGCTGTGAGGCGCGAAAACTGGGAGCCACCTAAATACTCTCGAATTTGTTGAAAACATTTTGAAAAATCTAGTTTTATGACTGGGCTGTCAATTAAAAAACTAGGAAGAATAAAAGAAACTAGGAGACGGTGTAGATACTTATTAACTTTCATAGTTACTATATATAATATATATATTCGTATTATTTACATGGCAATTACGAGTTTCGATGTTCAATAAAGTACATATTTTTGCAAACATTGTGTTCTTAATTTACAAATTCTTAGTTTTGTACACTGTGTACATTTTTATCGATAGATTCTGCACTAGTTTTCACTTCCCTACTCACTAAACGCGCGAACAGAAAGTGGACACGCTGCCAAACGAATCACTCTATCCAGTGTGATACAAGATCCTTGGACGTACCACTCAAAGTACGTCTTCGGGTAGTACATCCATGGTCTAGTGTAACGTTATATTCTCTTTAGGTATGACGCTATGATTGAGCGTAGGGGTTCTGTCTTAAGGTTGAACTAAAAGAAAATACAAATACTAAGTCTAATCGCAGTTAGGCGGCCCGGCGCGGCGTGGCGCAGCGCAACACGGCACTGTAAAATATTCTTTCTATGGATCTTTTGACGCTATCCGCACTAATGAGGCGCAGCGGCGCGGCTGATTTGCCTCTGGAAGAATATTTTGCAGCTCCGCGCTTTAGAATAATCTAAGGATTCGAAGGGCTCTGTACCTTTACACCAAAGAGTAATTTATTATTGGTTTACACGTTATGGTTGACGTGACGTTGACATACTGACGTCTATAATATTATTATTTTTCTCTTATGTTTTGGTTTTGTTGTGTATTTAGCCAGTGTCAAGTATTATAATATTTCAAGTGATTTAAAATATTTCACGAATAAAACAAGTCTCAGTCATAGTCTAAGTCAAGCAAAGTAAGTCACGGTCAAGTTCACGTCATGCCCCAGTATAGGCGTCAGTGCGTTGACATTAATATTATAAAAATAATATTCCATTTCCTTCGTGTTTAAATAGAATCCTCACACAACACAATCTCTTTATAAAAATAATGATACTAACGTGAAAAATATCTCGATGCATTGTATTTTTTTTGTATTTTATTTCGAATATGGTAATGTGTTGTAATGGTCTATAAGTGTTAATTGCTAGTGCGGGTAAATCGTATGGTGAATCATGTCTATTTGTGTTGTTTCCATAACTCCGTATTCAGTAAAGTCACAGAATTCTCCTTATAAATAGTAAAGTATTCACCAATTTACTTGAGCATGACTTGGACTGAAATTGACTTAGATTTTGACTAAGACTTGTTCTGATTGGGATATGTAATACTTCACTTGAAATGTAAGTACTTAGCAAAATATGACACTGGCTGAATATATTGTGTGGGACAAAGTGGACATGGATGGGACAGATGATGGGACGGGATGGGGAGAGTAACCAAAAGAAGGATTGAAGAGAAGCGTAACTCCACTTATTTTTAATAGACTAGTACCTTATAAGGAGAATTCTGTGACTAGTTAGTTATAGAAATCAATGCATAGCTCTTACCTGCCACACTACAATGCATTTTACACAGAAAAAAAACACTGTCTACTTTTTGATTCTGATCTGAATCCGTAGTTCTATTGAATAGCTATATATTATCCATTTACCTATTCCTAATCTCTACAGATTATTTTTATGTTTTTTAATAATGCAAATTGAAATATTACCCAAAATAATTTTACAAAAATCAAACAAAAAAGAAGCGATTTCTGTGATCGAGAGAGCGCGATAGCAGCCGACAGTGAACAAACCCAATTCATAAAACATACTTTGAGGCTAAATGATACAAAGAAATCGGTAAGCCATACTATAGAAACTACTACACTCCGGTAGTTAACTCATAACTAGCACATCAGAATGGTACCCACGACATGAACGTATCCACTACCATACTAATTGTTAGGGATTATGTATTTATGGACAATGACAAACAACTCTTATAAAGGTGCTGGTCGATCTTCTTCCCTCAGTTTAGGTCAAGCCTTGGCGACAACTCAGTAAAGCAAAAATTGTGTACGAGCTGGAAAAATCTCAAAATATGAAAGCTATTGTGCTATTGGTGTTTGTCATACATTATGTGGCAGCGGATTTTTATAGTTCAAAATACGATGACTTTGATGTTGAACCAATCATAGAAAATGACAGAATAATGTTAAGTTACACGAAATGCTTCCTCGAAGAGGGACCTTGTACGCCGGATGCTAAGGATTTTAAAAGTAAGGATTGTAAAGAATCGATGTTATTATTTTAGTTTTTATACCTCTTAGTATGTAGCTAGCCCGCAGAGGTTTCGCTCTCAAGGTTATCTACCACTTAAACACACAGAACTATGAAAGCATCCCAATTAAATAATACCCGGCTTAGAAAACCTGATCAACCCATTTTACCCCGTAGGGGTTGTCGTGAGGAAACTAGCATATTTCCGGAGGAGACATTCGGTGGACTTTATGAATCCGCCAACCCGCACTGGGCCAGCGAGGTGTATATAGCCTAATCACCCTTCGGGGGGTAGGCTGGTATCCCAGCAGTGCGATGCTTAAAGGCTGATACAGGAGGGGATCGTCATTGGAATCTTTTGTTTAGTGTATTTGCTAAATTTCATCACGCTTAAAGAGAAAAAAAAATGGTACATACAAAATTTAGCACCCCCACGGTGAAAAAAATATCAATGACACTCGACAAAATGTATGTTTTTTTTTCTCGATTTCAGGGTTGGTCCCATAGCAAAAGTTGTTTATAATTATAAATACTATAAGCCCTTTTCGGACGGTCACTTGCCGAAACATATACGTATTGTTATCTGTAAACTATAAACTGATTTGAAGGATCAGATAACAATACTTATGTATTGTATTTGAGTGCCGAGTGCGAGTTTTTCCAAATGCATTTACTTTCTCGATCGCGTTAACGTTAACTATAATTTGTATGAAATAAGAGCAGCGCTATCTAGCGTCATCTAGATGGCACTGCTCTTATTCCATACAAATCATAGGTAAACCCAATTAGAATAACTCGCACTAGGCACTCAGATCTTTCAAAACAAACCTATAAAATTAATAGAGAATTGTTGTAAACTTCATGTACGCTCGCACTTTTTTTTCACGAGAAGGAAGAGAGAAGGGTTTAACATTTGGGGAAAAATATTTTTTGTATTTGAATGTAAGAGTCATTGCGGTGACTTATTGTTAAAATCTGTCTAGCGGTTTTAAGCTCTTTTCCTTATTAGTCGAGAGTTTTAATTGTTGATTCATACGTATTTACAGAGATAATACCCGAAGCGCTCGAGATGGTTTGTGAGAAATGCACCAGTAAACAGAAGCAGCTTATCAGGAAAGTTATTGGAGCTATCATGGAAAAACATCCAGAGGCTTGGGAACAGTTGACAGCCAAGTTCGATCCAGGTGACAAGTACAAGGAATCATTCGATAAGTTTATTGCTGGAACTGACTAGAATTTTAAACATCTATACAAATATATTGTTTTATAAAACTAATAATTCCTCCCGATGTACCCGCGCAGTAGACCAATTTTATTAGCGCGGGAGCTTCGATCTATAGGTTTATAAAGACAGGGTATGCTAAGCCGAAAAAGGCTCATAGTACTTAGTACCCATCATTATGAGCAACTTTTAGTATGGGATCAACGCTGAAATCGCGACAAAAAATATCAGCTATTCCATAGAAAAATGTCAATGGCATTCGACAAAATGTATGGATACTTTTTGGCGATTTCATGGTTGGTCCCATTGTAAAAGTTATTCATGATAAGTACTATGAGCCCTTCTCGGCATAGCATACCCTTTCCTTATAACCTTGTATAATGGCAAAGTAGAGTACTACGCGCGCTGAAATCTTACCCTTATAGTGGTCGCCGACGTCGGCCGGCCGGTAATCCGTGCGCCATCCTCGCCGGCCACCCGTCCGTCAGTGTACGAATCACGTAAGCAGGATAAAGCTAAGAATAGCAAGCAATACTCTGCCTTTTGCGCTTACAAATAAAGTTAAATAAAGATTATTTACAAATTACACGTTCCGCTGTCGGAAACCGGTAACCTGCCTATCGGAATTATTAGTGCTGTTAAACTTAACATTCATAGATAAACGTTATATTACACTAAAATACGTGATATAATACTAGGTTCTAACATCCACTAGATTAAAATAATATATTCTAAAGTAATTAAATAAAGAGTTCAAGATCTATCAAATGGTATTATATTGCATAACCCGACAGAAAAAAAGGACGTAACTGAAAAAAAAATACTGACTGCCGCAGAAGAGGACAATAATCAAAACTAGATTAGTTAAGTAACTTTTGTCCCTGTTTCAATCAAAATTCTATTTAAATCTTTTTACCTCCTTTCAGAGGCGAAGGCGTTGTTTGGAAACCTACCTTCTATAGGTAGTTATTCAAAGTGCGAACTTTAAGTTTCTAAGCTTTAGCTGGATACATTACTATATCCACGCAAACGAAGTCGCGGGTATTATATGTATTATTATGATTTAAAAAACTAATTTATAATGTTTTGTTTGAGAAAAAAATATACATATTCTTAAACTTCATGAAAGAAAGAAGAAGCCCAAAGAATGGTTTCCTGATCATGAAGAACACATTTTTATGCACGATTCGGCACAGTGTCACAAAGCCAGGTGTTACTGCATTCCTGACTGCAAAAAACATTACCGTTTTGCCCTGGCCGAGGAACCCCATAGAGAACATGTGGGAGCTCACCAAACTGGCGATAACCAAGGAAGCGATCACCACAAAGTGCCAATTGACTGAAACTCTTAAAAAAAAAATTTGGAACAAAATTCGGTAAGTATGATCTATGGAAGGTGCCTTTGAAAGGGTTTACGTTATTTCACGACAACGTTGTTATAAAGTCAGGTGTTTCCTATGAAATTCTAATAAAACTACTAATATTTTATAAAATATATTTATTACAATCTTAAAAATCAAATTCAAGCTGGCAAAGGCACTCGACGAATCGTATTACATCTTAACTGGATACTGATAAGCAATAACATGTCAACCAACAAAAAAATAAAAAAATTGTTAATGATACAGAACGCTTCTTTGTCAGCCATATAAGCGTTCTGTATCATTAACAAAAAAAAAATTTTTTTGTGCGTTGACATCTTACTGCTTATCAGTATCCATTACAAATTTAAACTCATTCTTAATTTACGCCTTCTCCTTGACAGAGTCGATCTGGTCCCTGTATCTCTGTTGGTATATATTGTCAGGGTCGTATTTAGCCCCCAATTTCTTCCACAGGTTAGGACGTTTATTGACTAAATTCCTAATCACTTTATCTGACCCAGTTTTTTGTTTTTCGGTACATTTAGAGCATTCGTTTTCTAAGGCGTCGGGGAGAGTTTCTTTTAGAGCTTTGCCATCGGGTGTGCACCGACCTTTCTCAAGGAGGCACTCAACGTAGCCGTTTATTAAGCGATCCGATTCGAGAATTTGATCCACGTCGATATGGTCCCATTTGTCAGTATATTTTGCAGGCTTCCCGTACGCAATGGCTACAGCGCATGTGAGAGTAATCAGAAGTAGCAGCTTCATATTGAATCTGAAATACAATTTTTATCTTTAAAAACATTTTAAGTGTTACCATTTAATGCAATGAATGACTAGTTGGCCAAATCAATCGCCTTATGGTAAACGTGGTAAGGCCCAGAACTGTTCAGTTCATAAACAATAGATACCATTCCATGCGAATTCCACGGACTTAATGCGGCGCGCGTTACGAGTTTCAACGAAGACCAGGTCATTCTGGTCGGAGCCGTTATTGACCCTGTGCCATCCCAGAATTTTAAACTTGTGATTTAAGATATTTATTTATTTCTCATAAGAAACTCAATTAAATGAGAATCAGGAAAATACTAATAAATATTGTTTCGTACGTTTTATTTAGGTATATCAATCATCATACATCAATTATTTACACAGGTACTGGTACATCAATGCTCTTGTAATACTTTTATTATTTTATCTTAATTATCTTTATTATCTTATAGCTTTATCACGTTTATTATCTTTATAACTTCATCTTTAGGATTAAAAAGTCCTTTCCATGCTTTTCTTCTAGGCAGGGTGGCACGGAGCCGGATTCTGGCTGCGCGTGAATTTTCAAGGCATTTTTCTTGTTTTGTAAAATAAATGTAAATGTAAAAAAACATACTATACCAGTATGTTTTTTTAGTAGTATTTCCTATAAATATGTTCAATGATATATAATTAACAAAAATGAATTCAAATAATGGTTTTATTTTATTCATATTTACCACTTTTCTATAAAGAACTAGCAAAAATTCGATCACCTCAGTTTTAGCCTCCCATAGACAGTAATTATGACAAAAAATTGCATTATAACTTTTTTAATCGCTTAACTTGATTCAAAAACATTCCAAAAACGTAAGTTTCATGTGTGGGTTTCATACAAAACTTAGGAGAAATCATCAATTTTCATAGCACACCAAAAAAATGCGAAAAATGCCAAACTATAAAATAACACAATATTGGGGGCACCACCTGAGAGTTACTTGTATGTTTATTTATTTTTTAATTTCGCAATATCTTCGTTGTTTGAGGCACTCAAGTGACAATATTTTCTCGTCGAAAATACAATAAAGAAAATTAGTAGTGGTTGTTAGTATACCATTTTTTTTTTTGTAAAATCATAACATAGCGGCTTAGATTATAGTTTACCCAAGCCATTGACACTAAAAACAAAAGATTTTGCTAAGATTTAGGGGTTGAAAACAGACTACCTCCGAAACGCTAATATCATCAAAGAGTTATTAGCGTTTCGGGGGTAGTGAATTTTCCTATCATCAAAGAGTTAGGAAAATTCACTAACTCTCTCTATCGCACGCACGAGAAACAGAGCGACAGCTACACGACGGTACAATTTCAAATATCGAATGCACCAAAACCTTGCGGAAGGACTATCCTCGGAAAGCATTTATTTAGTACTAGCTGCGCCCCGTTGCTTACCCTCGTTGAAAATGTCTCAGGAACCGAACATTTTTTCGAGATAAAAAGCCTACCTATATATCTCTCCAACCCATATACTATACTTAGGCAAAAAATCTCGTAGATCCGTTGATTGCTGCGTAAAAGAGAACAAACAAACACACTTTCGCATTTCATCCTTGATTCCGGAACACAATTTTTGCACAGTATAATGCTTGGCGGTTGGATAACTGCGGCAAAGCCCTACCACTATATTATCGGTGGTGGTACCTACTAGCTACAATTTGATGTATTTTTATGTATTCGATTTTAGCTTTATACCTATACGTTTATACTAAGTATTAATTTTATACCTAGATGCATTTTTCTGTCTAAACAATGGGCTTCAGTGTAATTGTAGGTATATAAGTTCACGGACACAATCGTAGTTAGTGCGGGTTTGTTTAATTACTTTGATTAGCCATTGTTTTATTGTTCTTTTGGGATCTGTTATTGTGTCGCTGAGTTACTGCACTATGCAACCTTCTAGAAGATATTGATCTCTACATAACTAGTGGTTCGTGCCGAACTGAGACCACGCCACCTATTTACAAAATCTAAAGAGGTAAGGTTTTTGCGGTGGGCCCCAAACTGGGCTGTATCTTGAGCACCCGAGGAATTATAAACGAGATTCTTTTCAATCATTTTTGCGCTTTGACGTTGTACACACTAACATAACACAATACATGTTTGTAAGTACATAGAATGTTATACATTAAAAAAAAAAAAAATACTGAATAGAATAAAAAAAATAAAAATATGTGGGACATTATTGCACACACGGTCACCTGACCCCAAACTAAGCAAAGCTTGTAATATGGCTGCCAGAGACTGATATACGTACATAGATATTTTTAAATACATACTTATATAGATATTAACACCCAGACATAGAACAAACACAAATATTCATCACATAAATGTTTGTCCTAGATGGGAATCGAACCCACGCCCCCAAACACAGAAGGTAAGTTCACTACCAACTGAGCCACCGGGGCAGTCGATGGAAAGAAATGGGTTCAAATTTCAAGTCTGTATCATAAGCGGTTAGGTCTGAGACCCTATTCCTGTGCGCTCGAGATTATCTCGATTACTGTCTCTCTAATTTAGAATTTAATGGGAGTGAGAGTGACCGAGATAATCTCTAGCGCACAGGAATAGGATCCCTGTGCATTGATTCCTAGAAAAAGGCTTATTCTTTTTTTTATACAAGGTGGCCCATCGGCAAGTGACCGCCCGAAAAGGGCTTATAGTATTCATCATTATGAACTTTACTACCAACCCTGAAATCGAGAAAAAAATACTGCTGCTCCATACATTTTGTCGAGTATCATTGACATTTTTATATGGAACAGCCAGTTATTTTTCTCGATTTAAGGGTTGGTCCCATAATAAAATTTGTTTATAATGATGAGTATGATAAGAGTACTATATATAAGAGCCTAGATATATAATGAGTACTATAAGCCCTTCTCGGGCGGTCACTTGCCGATGGGCGACATTGTATATAGATCGAATTGCGTATTGTTCACTAAAATGTACTTTAATCCGTAAGACTAGGCCATTGAATAAATGGTAATTGCCAGTTATTAAATGTGTGGTAAGAACTTCCTCAAACGATCTGTAAACAGAGCACCATAATTATCAAATTACTGAGTCACCGTCGTCAATATAATTTATTTCCTTATGGCGTAGGTATATTTCCATGTCCTCGATGCAACTATAGAGAATCAGTATTATCTATCTGATAGACGGATACATATTCACGTTGGTAACACACAGGAAAATACATAGATAGATAGATAATTTTATTCAATGGCTGAATTACAAACATCATATAATTAAATATAGGAGCTGCGCATCACACCGTATTTCTTCATTAATACAATTTCAATAATCAGTTTCAAATAACCTAATAAAGTTATTATAATAAAATTAATTCAATTTAATTTATTTTAAATATAATAAATTTTCGTTGTAATCGTAACAACATTCAAATATTACATATTATTAGGTATTATTACATAAACGTCTTTGATGTAATAAGTGACAATATTTTTTGGTCCAGTTTGATATATCGACTTTGCCTTTAACACACAGCGTTACCTAATAAATTTAACAAAAAAAACCGACTTCAACAAAATGTTTTGAATAAAATACAATATCCAGATGTTTTTGGTACCAACCGTGAAATACGTATCATTGAGGAGTTCCGGTGGCCATCTGTGGGTTTCTTCAACAGTTCCACTTCACGAAATAATACTTTTTGAATGCAAATGGTTGACATTTTGATGAATGACAATATTTTTTTGGTCGAGTTTGATATATCAACTTTGCTTTTACACACACAGCGTTACATAATAAATTTAACAAAAAATCCGACTTCAACAAAATGCTCTGAATAAAAATTATCGAAATGTTCTTGTTACCACCCGTGAAATACGTATCATTGAGGAGTTCCGGTGGCCATCTGTGGGTTTCTTCATCAGTTCCACTTCACGAAATAATACTTTTTGAATGCAAATGGTTGATATTTTGAGGATAACATCAAAATCTCTATGGATTCCATTATCAGAACAAAAATTTTATAAAAATGGGACCAATCTGGATTTATCTCCTCTCAAATTAAAAAAGAATTCTGCAAATCGGTTCCTAAATGTTCTGAGGTAACACTGTCTGTCGACTTGAACCTCCTCCTTTTTGGAATTCGTTAAAAACCTCACATTGACACGTTTTAGTGCCACCCAGAATTTTCAACAAAACAAAATCCTGCGCGACATCACACTTCGCTCTTTACTCGGAATATATGTCTTTATATGCCGTGTGATGTCACTGTTAACATTGTTTTGTACACTTATTGCTTGTAGTTTGTACACTACTGCTTAGCTGTTGAATAATTGGTAAAAGTTTAGTACTTCCCCAGACACTACCAATTATTCCACCATGAAATAGTTTCAACTAGTCACTATCAATTATTATATCAGCGTGTGAATAAAGGTCATGAAAGCAAGAATTAACATCTAGGGAATATATAAATATACCGATAAATATTGTTAAATAATGTCCACTTACTTGTTTTATCCTTTGTTAGCTCCGATCGACCCTTTGTTGGGCTGTGACGAAGAAACGCAGCTATGGGTCCATTTTATACTGCAGATTGTATGACTATCTATGACGCCTTTTTAATATTATGAAATTGTAGGGATGAAATGAAGTACAATAGCTTTGATAACGGAAGATTTATTTAATTGTGAGTGCTTAGTTTTTATTGAAATAAGCGTCAGAATATGACGGAAACATTTACGTATTGAACGTTTATTTTATAGAGTCTAGAACTAGAAGTTTTTGAGCATTCTATGTGTGTATTCCTATAAACCCTGGTGTTTTCATAAAATACACGTACTGCAGTTACATGTTACCTAGGTAGACTTAAATTGTGACGTTACTAAACTATAGAACTAAAGAAGAATTATGTGACGTAATTTAGTAGAGATCTCGACAGATAGCGCTGACACTGGTCCACTTCTAGGTATATACATCATAATCACCAACAACCTGTAGACATCCACTGCTGGACAAAGACTCTTTAAGCACCACGCTGAAAGCCAATTTGCATCTACCAGTTTCCCGTGACTTTCAAAATGTCGTCAATCCACCTAGTGGGAGTCCTACCTACGCTGCCTTTTCCAGTTCGTGGTCGTCATTCAAGAACCTTTATTCCCCCTCAGTTAACGACTCTTAGAGCGATGTGGCCTGCCCATTGCCACTTCAGCTTCTTGCTTCAGGTTGCAACACACATACTGGGAAACAAATGTTCTGATGGGCATGTCTTTACAGTTAGGATGTGCCCATGTCTCTTTTATTTATTCCCTCTAATGCATTTAGTGGAGTAGCGAGCAATCTTAATTTAGATGCTCTGCCTGCCCGCTACGGCCCGCTACGGACGGCGCGGCGTTTTGCGAAACCGCTGGGCATCGTTCAAATTATGGGATACATTTGAATTTAATAAATATAGAATTTGAGTTGAAAACCAAACATTTATTTTTATTTAAATTTAATGTATTTATTTAATAACCAAATTCAACCAAAAAGGTGCTCTGCAGTATCTTAATGAAAAATATTTTAATATTCCATATTTAAAAATTGTGTGCAAAATTTAGACAATTTGTTATTAAAGATTTCGTTTTAGAGTTTATTTTGGCTTGTTTTCAGGATTTTATATAATCGAGTAAAGTACATTCTATATTGTAACGAAATAGTACATTCCTCATACAATATATTTAGATATATCGTATATTATTTGTTTTACCGTTATTTAATACTAATTTATTTATTTATTTGTTATTTATTACTAATACTAATTTACCGTTATTTGTCGTAAAGACCCAAAATATATGATCTAGCAAACCATATAACACCATTTCGCCTCGGTAACTCGCCTAAATATTATACAACGTGTTCCAAAAAGCTGGGATAATACTGAAATGTATGTATGTACTCATCGCTATAAACAACTTTTATATAAAAAGTCGATATATAAAAGTCTGGTATTCCATAGAAACAAGTTATTCACCCTCGACGAAGTGTATGAAACAACTGATTTTTATTTCGCGATTTCAGTTTTGGTCCCTAGTAGAAGTAGTTCATATAATGATGAGTACATACATACCTTTCAGTATTATCCCACCTTTTTATAACAGGTTGTATACATGGTTCGATACTACTGTACACGAGAAGCACCTGTTGCTATATACCCCGTTTATAAGTACTATTAGAATTTTATATTAGTTCACTTCCTCCATAGAGTTGCTTGATCCTTGAAACTTTAAGCAAAATCAGATCACATCTCTTCCGTGAGTAGTATTCCTCTACGGAAGTAGGTAGTTCCTATCTATAGCATTGAGGATAATGTTTTACTGTTTTACTTTGTTATTATAATAGCTGATTTTCTACGAAATCGCCTTGGAAATTTTAGACTATAATGGCTCTTTTAAAACACGAACTGCTCGACATAACACAAAAATTAAATTAGATTAGGGGTAGTTTTAAGTTGTATATATATTTACGATTTATTTTTACTTAGGGTTTATTTCAATTTATTTATTATTTAATGTTATTTAACAAATCAAATTTCATAAAAAAAAAAACTTAAAAAAAAGTGTGTAAAAGTTTCGTGATTTAGACGTATCGCGATCTAAGTCCAAATTTTCTTTCTCTCTAAATCTCTAGCTATCTATCTCGTTAGACAGCGAGAATCAGGGAACAAACACAAAGTGCGAGTGTAAGGAAAGTCCGAACGCGCACTTTATCAACTTTTAAAAATATAAAAGATATTGAATAGAAATGAAAAAAATAACCTTCAGTTTCTTTAGAATAACTGATTCAATATTTTAGAGCAATTTTAACTTTATTATTTTTTGTTTTGGCGAAGGCGAAATAAACTCTAAAAAATGTTTTCTTTGAAATGCGAAATTACTAACGCTGCGCGACCGCGAATCGCCGCGTGATAAGGTTCGCGGTAGCGCAGAGTCGGTAATTTCGCATGAAATACTCAGGCAAGCGATTCGAAAATAGAGCCCATGTTCTACCTTTGACTAAGCTTTACAATCCTGCTGCCTGATACATTGTATAATGTTTACCTATCCTGTTACGTTGCAGATAAAATCATATAAGCAAGCTATATCATTTAGGGAGCGATTCAAAAATAGAGCCCCAGCTCTGGTACTATATTCGAAAACGTACTTAGTATGTCGATATGGCATACTTATACTTACCGAACTTTTGGTTTAGTAAATACAGGATAATAATATGATCTCACGCCTATCTAGCGCGAGAGATTAGGTCAATATCTAAGGTATTATTTATTTATTTAAGTATACATTGCCACATAATGCGTAATGGTAACATTTTTCAAAATGTACTAAATTACACATTATACCCTGTTATAGGGTGTTGCAAACAGTATTGTTGCCTACATACTAAAAAAGTAAAACTACCTATTAATAGACATACAGAATAATACAGCAAACTTATACGACTTACTAACTAAAATTTATAAATTTTTGTCCTCCAAAAATTCTTCTATATTATAGTAGTACATTTTTATTTATAAATGTTTTAGCTTATTTTGGATTTTTTTTGGGTTTATCTCGTCTCTTATCTATGTTGGTAGATGGTTAAATATTTTGATCCTCATATATTCGGGACCTCTTCTTGCTTTTTCCAGTTTTGGTTCAGGAGCCACACTACTTGAGTTATTAGAGGTAAACGATTTAAACAAATACCTGTACTATCCAAAGGCTTCAATTGGGAATTGCATACAAATTGTCTCATTTACATACAAACAAATTGTGCAACGTGGAGGCTACCACAGACCCACCGCAGACAGAACTGAGCATTCACTAAAATGTCATATTTTTTTAAGAAACTGAACAACAAATAAGGCTAACCATTTTGTCGAACACTCTTTGGTATTGGACAAACGCTAAATTAAATATTCGTCAAAATATCAGATTTGAATTTGCGCTTAGCAATGGTACAAACGCTAAATTAAATGTTCGGCAAAACGTCAGATTTGAATTTGCGCTTAGCAATGGTACAAACGCTAAATTAAATGTTCGGAAAAACGTCAGATTTGAATTTGCACTTAGCAATGGTACAAACGCTAAATTAAATGTTCGGCAAAATGTCAGATTTGAATTTGCGCTTAGCAATAGTACAACAGAATCACTTTTCGTTTGAGCATTTCCTGAATTGAGCATTCGCTGTAATGTTCTTAGGATGTACTTAAACGCCTATTTGTTTACGCATGAAAAAATCCCTGAGCGTTTGAATTCCGGAAGTTTTCTCGGTTGGTCTTTTTGTTAATTCTGTGAAAATGTACTTGTGGCCGTATGAGAATATTATCATCATTATCAGCCAAAAGACCACTGCTGAATAAAGCCCTTATTATGGCTATAACCCCCACGCTTGTCAGGCGGCTTGGGAATCGCAGGACGCTCATCGTTTACTAAGAAGACGCTGCTCCCCGCCCTCTGGCGGTTCTAGTCACAGTTTTAGGACATGCATCTAGGTCCAATAAATAAATAGTATCATGCTCATAATAATATTGGGTGACATAAAGTAAAAGTTACCATATCAAAAAGTCAGACCGAGAAAACGTTTGGATATTTTGTGGTATGGTTTATAAAGTTATGTTAGTAGGTGAGACGTTCCGATTAGGTAATAAATCAGGGACACCTAGTAGGTCCCCTAATTTGCAGACAAGTACAAGGCGTGACTATGGTTCTGTGCTGTGTTTGAAACGTCAATTCGCATGCTAAAACCAGCTTCGTTCAGATTTAGACAAATCAGACTAATATTAAGTGAAAATGTACGAGAAAGACAGCCGTGGATGTGTCTGCGGGTTTTACGAGGATAGTCCTTCCGCAAGGTTTTGTTGCATTCGATATTTGAAATTTTATAGCTGTCGATCTGTTTCCTCATGCGTGCAATAGAGAGAGCCAGTGAATTTTTTCGTCTGTTATCAGCCCCTAAATCTTAAGAAAACCTTTTGTTTTTGTTGCCATGGGCTTGAATAAACCATAATCTATGCTAAGTTTTGTTTTTTCAAAAAATATTTATGGTATTCTTATAACAACTACTCTACTTTGTCATATATTCGACGCAAAAAAAATGTCACTTTAAGTGCCCATAACAACGAAGATATTGCGAAATTGCGACAAAAATATTAATCATACAAGCATAGATTTCCACAGTGTAGATAACATATAAAAAAAAACATCGAAATCGGATAACGTTTAAGGGTGTGTATCACAGACTACGCTTTTTATTGACAAGACGGCGGCATACTTTAACGTTATTGTAAATAAATTGATTGATTGAATATCTGCCGAACTTAATTTTTAGTTTATGTCTGCGTAGAAACGTCTCCATCGACGTTTGCCGATCGTTGAACATCCCCGTGGTCAAATGATTCACTCATAAACAAAGGCGTCTTAATAGGTTGTACTATATTCCTGAACAATGATGCTTGCGAAGGTCTTCCATCGATTGCGTTAGATGTGCGCTACGGTATTCATTCGACGTTTCTGTGACACGTCATTATCATCAATTAGGTACAGATCAACAGATTAATGGGCACATCTAGATACAAACAGACTAAAAGCATCTTTCATCATCTCAAAGTAAATTGTTCCAACTTCGAATTAGTGCTAATCGGCAAGTCCCAAGTAACTTTAGTTTTTATTCAGTATAGGTGACAGCGCTACTCCGACAATTGAAAATAGTACTACAATAAAACTAGTTACTGGTCACTTTAAATAGCGAGTGGCTTACATGGGACTTTACCTGGAGATGATAAAGAGGCTTACCTATAAATAGCGTATACATACATATAATAGGCTGAGTAGGTAGCTCGTCTGCCTAGTGGATCGATTCCCGGCTGGGCAGATATTTGAATGACGAATTTAAGTCTCTGCTCTGGGTCTGTGTCTGGGTGTTAGTTGAAAATGTGTTTGTGTGAGTTCCAAGTTATGTATAACTTTAACTATTCTTATTTTTTCTTTTTTCTGTTTTTTGTTACAACAGAGCATGAATCACTTAAGCACAATACGCATATGTATTAGAGATTTTTAGCATAGCAAGAGCGAGGCTTATTCCTATGCATTGTAAGTTTATGGTTTATGGTAAACTAGCTGTTACCTGCGACTTCGTTCTCGTGGACCTACAACAAAAAAAAGAGTATCCTATATCCGTCTCCGACACTTAAGCTATATCAACGCAAAAATTCAGCTTGCTCCATTCAGCCGTTTAGCCGTGATTACACAACAAACACCCAGACAGAGACACAGATAGACAGAGTTACATTCGAATTTATATTATTAGTTAAGAAGTCAGGATAAATAAATTTGTATTTTGATATGGTACTATTTTTGTGGTCTCATATTGTTTTTTAATAACTACTTTTTTTTTGTAATGCGTTACCGGATACAATTATGCTTGTATTCATGTGCGTAGAATTATATTGGCGTTATTCAGTCATGGTCTGAATATTTTTAATACTAAGATCAAAGTACTTACTATCGAACGTTTTGCGACTAAACACTTATGACGCTGACAATTTGATACTGTTTGTCATTTTGCAATTTGGTCAATTTGCGACTACACGCTTATGACGTTGTGTAGAGCGTAGTATTATTATATGCTTGGTGGTAGAGCGTTCATATTATACGTTTATTATACGCCATATTACGTTAGATTGCCGAGGCACTGTGATTTGGGTATGAATTGACCCTTATGAGCAATCATTATCTATGAATGATAAAGAAGTTTTTTTAGCTTACTGACTTATTTACTTAGCCGAAGAAAATCTTATTTCAGAAAGATTTCAAAGAAACTTACATACCAAGGCCAAATAACCTACAACCAACGCACTGAAAATCTTATCTAGGTTTGGGTAATTCGACTTATTGTACGCTAATTACACAGAATGATGTTTTAACAAATATATATATAATAATATATAATATATTTCTGTTTTAATTAATATAAGTTTACTGTGAAGAAGTTGTTTTATTAGGATCTACTGAATACAATGCTAACGATTGACTCATAGAGATCGCACGGCCTAGACGGATGGGTCTAGAAACATGACATTTTGAACAGGATACTTCTAGCAAGCATATGTAAAAGTATATGTAGTAACTACTTCAAAACTCTATGAAACTAATTTGATAGCTGTCAACTTGACATCTGTCAACTTATTATTATTTATTTTGCGCAGAATGTGATGAATGATTTTTGATCCAAGGTACAGCTGTCAAAAGCCTGAGTATCAGTTATGAACGTCGTTTTCGTGGTTTTGGAAGACGCTGAGTTGAAATTGGATCCAAAGTGACAGGTGTCAAGTGATCATGTTGACGGTATGTCAAATAATGTTATCCAATATTCGTGATCCAACTGACAGGTAAGGAGAAAACAAGATGAAAGATGATCTTGTCTTTCTATTAAGGAAAATAAATTAATATATTCTATAACACACTTATTTTGTTTATTTTCTCGCATGTACTTGGACTATCTGCGTATTTGACGAAATGCGTGTTGACTAACTGCGAGTTGGACGAAATGCGTATTAGACGAAGTGCTATTAGATCCTTACTACCACCTTACCAATGTTACAAAACTTTTTAACTTTTTGTTACGAAATTAGCTAAATATTGAATTTGTGCAAGCAACACATTGCATAATTCTCTACTTAAGTAAGTGCGTTTCAAAATTGGCAGCTCGCCAGCATTGCCATGCACTCTGTTAGCGTATACATATTATGTAAAATCATTAAATATTGTCATTCTATTAAAATAATCAATTGATCATTGTTCCTTGTTAGTCTAGTTTAGAAGTGACCGACATATGAAGATACTTTCTAATCTATCTGGTTTGGCACTTACAAAAGTTACTCATATTTTGAACACTATCTTGGCCTGAGTTTACATCCGTAATGTTTTAGGCTATCATATTTTTTTCCATTCTAGAAAAATCAAATTAAAATGCGCTTAGGCATTACGGCGCCGAATGGAAACATAATTTATACGTTCACTCAAATACAAACGTATTGTTTGTGTGATTTAAAGATTTTGGCTTCTTCAATCACTATTATATATATATATTTTTTCTGAAGAAAGGTATTATTTCTTATATTCGAGATTTCCCTGCAAAAACCACTGATGTAACAAATACCTTTTTTATAGATACACGGGTTTCACTTTCAGCTTTAAATCCAGTCTAAAACCTCCCTGCAGATTTGTTATCTCAGTAGAATAAGAAGGGGGTAATAAAATAATTTTGGGTGCCTCATTTAAAAAAAAGGTAAATATATGTTATGTGTAATATTAACCCCCGAATACTGAAACGTTTGTTAACTTTGATAACAGATTAATTCTAATACTGCCTTTGTCTGGCAGTAAGCAAATGACAAACCCCCGAATACTGAAACGTTTGTTAACTTTGACGACATATTAAGTCTGTTGCTGCCTTTGTCATTTGCTTAGTGCCAGACAAAGGCAGCATTAGAATTAATCTGTTGTCAAAGTTAACAAGCGTTTCAGTATTCGGGGGAAAGGCAGCAATAAGACTTAATCTGTCGTCAAAGTTAACAAACGTTTCAGTATTCGGGGGTTAGTTGGGTAGTTTGTTGGTAACAGATATTATCGTAAATTTTTACGATCGGACTAGCATTTGCTTTTTTTTAAATGTTATATTTGCCATTCTTAATACCTATTCATAAATTACTACTTTTTCCAAGCATATCAAGAAACCTAACCAGAGCCGCCTGTTATGTAATCATGCGGTTTTTACGCTTCGCAGACGCACTGAAATAATGAACGAACCAGGGACAAATTAGATGCTTCAAGCACCTCGTCCAGTATAAATAGAGGCATATGATTACACTACCTTCATAAGTCACTCACGTCTTCTAGTGATTACAGTTCACAGAAGGATTTTAATGGTAGGTCGTTTTGACGCAGTTGGCATTGTTAGTTGCGTTTGAGAATATTAGTGGAATCGTGCTCACAAACAAATCATGGCTTTTACTTTGAAGACTAGGTCACTGTGTCTGGGGGCGCTTGTGCTATTGTGTTGAATTTTGTGCATGTCCTTATAAACACAATTGGTAATTTTCAAAAAAAAAAAGTAAATGTGTACCTATTAACATATCATCAATAACTTTGTAAACATTACTCATTTCTATGTAATTATTTAACTGGGATTTTGTTGCAACCCAGTCTAAGTATTCCAAGGTTGCTACAATTTTATTAACAAGGGGTAGGTAATAATATTTAGGGTTACAATTTCTATTTACTTCTGAACACATGCAATGGCTTTGAATTTGCTCATTCAAACATTTTATAAATAAATTCTTATATTATTAATTAGATCTTCTTGTTTTCGGTACATAATTGTAGAACCAAATTCTTCAAATTTTAAATTTTGCAATATCGTCACCATATGCGCTACGTTAGTCTATTTCAGATGACGCTCGTTAGCATGGCAGTGAGTTCTCGGCGACGATAATTTATAATGTCTCAATCATTTTTTTTTTTTAATGTTCCGTACCTCCAGAATGTTTAATTTAATATTGATTCTACGTCAGCAAATTATACCAATCACAATTTAATATTTATATTATTAATTATGTCCCGGTCCTCCATACCAAGTCCCGTAACTTGACTGGGCTAAACTACAACTTTTTTGTGATTTTTAACCAGTGACATTGCTTTATACTTAAATGTGCCTGTTGTAGTGTACAGAAAACGCATAATTTGACGTATTATTTCATAACTGCATACCTCACCATATATATATGCATATGCTTTACCTCTAAGTATGGGGAAGCTTAGAGTGGCTTTATCAAAGCTTTGTACCAATTCAGTCAATTCAATAACCAACCGACTTCCAAAAAAAGGAGAAGGTTTTTAAGTCAACTATCGATTTTAAATTTATGAAATAGTTTACAATAGAATTCTGACTAAATCGAAAAATTATGTCTAAACAAAACAGAATCAATCGGGGGAATGGAAAAAGACTTCCCATTCCTCCTTTACGAATCGGTTCTTTGATCGGAGGTACGGGATTATCTCCTATAGACGACAATATTATTCAGACTAATCAAATACAATTATTTATATGCTATTCTTCCATTACCAATAATAGAACAATGGCTTATTTTATTGTTGTAATCCTAGCGTCGTTCGCTATTGTCTGTTCATATGTTCTATACTGAACTTACATTTTATATTCTGTGATATAGTTGAATTTTTCTATACGCGTATAATCCGTGAGTTTTCACAAAATATGCAGCATCGATCTTATTTGTAGCATTTTCCTAAGTTATTTAAAACTATGTGCACCTCAACTTTTAAGCAGCGCTTTTCATTTTTAACTGAATTTTCCGTGATCAATAATACTTGTCTTCATAACATTCATCAAAATGGATTCAATCGTTTAGTTGGAAACGGGAAACAAACGAACAGATGACCAGACAGACGATAGATATAGGTGTCAATTATGTTGTACCATTTTCTAAACTAAACTAAATTTGACAGCGCTAAAATTGTTGCTATCCTTTTGACACCTACATAACCTAACTAATATTATAAATACGAATGTAACTCCTTATCTCTGTCTATATGTCTATCTGTTTGTCGCGTTATCACGGCTAAACGGCTCAACGGAGCGAGCTGAATTTTTGCATAGATATAGCATAAGGGTAGGAAACGGACATAGGCTATTTTTTTTATTGGTCTACGCGAACGAGGTCGCAGATAAAATAGTTAAAATATAAAGAGACGCAGCAAATTTGAGTCCTATTTCATTAGAGTTGTTGTAGAATTAATTTTGCAGTTGTTTTAATTTTGCATAAGTGTGGTAATACTGCTCCCACGCTGGGTAAGCTGCCATATGGTAGTGGGTTTAAACATTTGGTTTGTCTTTAGACGTTTAAGGGTCCCTGGGTAACCCAACAGTTTGTTTATGTTCTGCTAAGTGATTAAGGTAGTTTGTTAATGCGACAAACATCCAGACAGGGAGACAAAGCTACTTCCTATAGTTCGCTAGATGGCGTTGATCTATTTTTATGCATTTTTTGAAGTTTTGTATGGACTGACAATTGTAATGTAGGATAGTAGTTGTGAATCGCGCAAGCGAAGCTTTTTTCTCACGACGTACGTATTAATGTTTATACCTCGAAGCTTTATTACTCCTAATACGACTGCGGCTATATTCCTCTGAATTATAATATTCGTTAGGATTAAGAATGATTTAAAATAATGTACATGAAAATATTTTGTAATTGCAGTTCAATATGAAGCTTTTGGTAGTGCTGGGTTGCTTGGCGGCGGCAGTTGTGGCGGATAAATATACGGACAAATATGACGAAATAAACTTGCAAGAGATCCTCGACAACAAACGCCTACTCAAAGCTTACATCGACTGTATCATGGAGAGGGGAAAATGCACCCCCGAAGGAAAGGAACTAAAAGGTATGGGAATTAAGGTGCAACGTTTCACTCATCGCGCGAAATTCAAATTTTCTTGCTTTTTTTGTCAATTACAGCTTAATTACTCATCGTGGATTTATTGAAACCAATTTTGCGACAATAAATAAGTTGTTTAATAATTACATAATAATTACGGGTAAAATGATCACCTAGATAACATTGGCCTAAGCCAATGACAATGGCAATGACAATGGTTTATTGAGATTTGTAGCTAACTACAAATTGAGATTTGTTGTTTGAAAATCAACTTGTTGAGACAAGCTGATTTTCATCTTGGTTTTTGGTTTAGTGAGAAATATACTTATACCAGCTTTCAACTAGAATTTTTAGTTGGTGTAATTTCTTGAAACAATCTATTTATTATCGCAAAATTAGTTATCACGAACCTACGATTATTAATTAAGCTGTAATTGACAAATAACGCAAGAAAATTTGAATTTCGCGCGCTGAGCGAAACGTTGCACCTTAAGAACATTTTTTAATTACTAACAAATCGGTATCAAATAATACTCGGAGTTTTGGCGGGAACGCGAAGTCATATCGTGCCAATGTATTATATTCCAAAACGTGACGTGGACTTGATCGTGACTTTGCTTGACTTACTTTAATTATGAAATATTTGACTTCACTTCAAATATTTCGATACTTGACACTGGCTAAACACACAACGTGTCGAGTCAAAACATAAGGCGGGAAAAACCCGGTACGCGGTTATGTCCTGAAGCTGCGACCAGAACCATCATCGAAAGGGCAGCATCGTCCTCTTAGTAAACAGGGAGCGTTCTGCGATCCCCAATACGCCTGCCTAACGTGGTGATTATGGCAACAATCCTCGAGGAGGCTTTTGTTCAGTAGTGGACGTCTTCTGGCTAGTGATGACGATGATGGCATACTATCCGCTCCTCACGATTTAGCCCGCCATCTTATATCGCTGTTGTAACGTTATAAAATAGTGTTTCAATTTAGGGCATGGGGAAGTAGGACCAAACGAGACTATTGGGAACAAGGAGGGATGAAACGGGAATATGTAGAAGTTTCTGCGTTGACTTGAGTGCTGAAAACAACTAAATAACAGTTAACAACAATAATCATGTGTGTGAATACTGTTCAGCTATAAGTAATTTGAATTAAGTGTCGGTATATTTGCTGTACCAATTGGACCGGTTTCCTAAATGGTCTAATCTCGGGATGTCTAGTATCCTAAAGTTCCTAATATCACATTGTCCACTTCCCACAATGCATATTGTGTCAGATCGTCTACGTATTACATTGTCCAATTCTCACAAGAACGTGGTGTTAGATTGTCTTTTAGACTTTCGTACATTGTAAGCATTTAATGTAGCCCTAAGTGGGAGGCCCCCATTCATTCAGCTCATGTTCATTCAGTACAGGCAAAAAAAATATGGAGACGAGACTGAAAGCTTAGTAACCACCTGTCGTTTGGTTCGGAAAAAAACCTAAAATTAGTGCGTTCTTATTATTGTGAATTTTATTCAAGTAATAAGTACATAAACAAGATATATTATTAGATCGAGTATCGATATTCTGTCATTCACTATAGCCTTTACTACAGCTTTTAGATGTCTAGGTACTGCTGGACTTAGCGTCCCTCATATCGGGGGAGGGGGTTGCCATAATACTCACGCGTGGCAGACGGCTTGGTGATCGCATAATCTTCACCATTTCCTAAGAGGACGCTGTTATCCGTCCTCTGGCATTTCTTACTAACTTACCTAATCTCGATAAAATTGTGCTTTCTCTTGGAGGCCCTTTCATCATCTTGAAGTAAAGTCCCAAGTTAGCTAGTTTCTAGTTTAGTTAGTAATAACACTTTACTTAAAGGTTATGAAAAAAGCCCTCATGCCCTAATAATAGTGCCTCTCATGCCCTCATCAGATCTACTGGGTAACACTAAAAACTTTCGTGTATGAAGAGTTTCTAAAATGAAGAGTAGATAGAATTAACTAGATTCCAATTCAAACATTACGTTTTAGAGACATCTTGCCATCTTTTTTGTCCAGTTGCGACCATGGGTACTGCATAATGTTCGACTTCCTCCGCTATATCCGTCAACTTCCAATCCATCATTATGTCGTTACTTTGTTGACATCTAAAACTATAGTCGCCATTAAGACGAATATTAAACCTCAGTATTTACTCAGATTCAGTACTTAAGTACTTTCTTGCTTGTGAAACGAATGTTCCATAAGCAGCCTTCAACTAGAAGAGAAGGCTTGCGATTCTGCTAATGGTAAATAACCTATCGTGACATCCTAATCAAACTAAAGTATGGAGTTTTAGGAACTTTAATGGAATTAATTAAATAGCATTTTAGCTAAAATACTAGTTATGTGGAGATGATGCTTATATTAAAAATCATAACTAGATTAATCAATATTGTTACGATGGATTTTACTTTTTTTTTTACACTCGCTTCATTTTATTCAGATCTACAATCCGAATAATTATTACAACAACAACAACAACAAACACGTAAACTTGCAATTTACCAAAGAAACGTAAGCTTAAATATTGGAAACCCAACCCAAATATCATGGTGTTGGTAAACTTAAGAATGGAAACCCTAATAACAATGACTACGTGTACGTTCAATAGTTTAAATTTAACCAAAATACCTTACACACCTAGTGTGTTTACAATTGACGCACGTCGGAAATTTTCTAGCAATCGCTGCAACTTTTTTACAACACGAAGACTATGAATGTTATGAGCATTCACATATAAGTATACAGCATATATGCTGTAAAATAAAATGCTTAAAGTTGAAAAAACATTTTTAATGCTACTAAGCGACAAGACGAGAAAAAAAAACTCTTCTTTGGGTGCCACGTTGAATTTTGATATACAAATTGGTTGGTTCAGAACCATGCGCGGCAACGCAATGCGCTTGTCACCGTGACATGTTAAATCTCTTTATATTCAGTAACTTCACTGCAAACATTCCCCTTCAATTTGGAACATAGGCTTTGTGGTCGAATATCTGGCAAATGCATAATTTAAGTTATTTTTTTACAGATAACCTTCAAGATGCGATCGAGAGTGGGTGCGAAAAATGCACGGAGTCCCAAGAGAAGGGAGCTACCACTGCGATCGAACACCTCATCAAGCACGAGATAGAGATTTGGCGGGAGCTCTGTGCCAAGTTCGACCCCGAGGGCAAGTGGCGCAAGAAGTATGAGGAGCGTGCCAAGTCGCACGGCATAACCATCCCCGAATAATAGAAAAAAATCATAGAACATTTAGTTTACAAGAGCTGTGACTGACATACATGACATTTTCTTTTAATTTTATTTAATTTCTTTACACATACATCAATATATATCCTGTTTTCTAATAAATATATTTTCCTAAGTTATTTTCTTTTTAATTCTCCAAGTGTTTAATTTGAAATCGGTGTTTGACTGTTTGTGTTGTTTAAATACCTAACGTCAGTTTATTTTAATAAAATATTTCAATTCAGTATCTGAAAAAACTACGATTATGATTTATGACCCACCCTAGGTTTGTTTTTATACACATCACACTGACATAATAAATGCTTATCGGCTTAAGAAATTTTAATAAATTAGGTTAGGATATCTCTTATAAGCTACACAGAGTAATTTTTAAGTAAGCAGTAGTGTGCAAGCATTACTGTGTTCCGGGTTGGGCAATGTTTCCAGCATAATTACTGGGCATAAAGAGATTTATCATCTAATATCTCATGGTGACGAGCACTGTGCATTGCCGATCATGGTTTTGAACTGATGAAATTCAAAATTCTGGGTAGTACTGAATTGTTATGGGCAGGCGTGAAGCCATCAGGTGTGCGACTTGCTCGTCTAGTCACCATAAAAAAAGAATTTAAAAAAAGCAGAAACTCTCGCAGGCTACTTCCCTACTTTTCTTTCATGACTTTTCACAGAACTTAATACATTCATCAATAACTTAACAAGAGCATGTCTTGCTATCCTTAGTAGGGTTCCATAGACGCGTAGGACGTTTGAAGTATTTAACAGTTTTTCCGCATTTCTCAAAAAGTTATTATCACACGATACCAAAAATAATTTAAAAATAAAGTTTCTACTAAGATCTATCAACATAGATGATGATAAGTTTCTGAGAGGCATAGCATAGAAATAGCAGTTGGGGAACTTTGCAAGCTACTTTGTCGGCCCATGTTTCGCTAGCGGCAGTACGTGACAAAAATTGGTGTAGGGAACCTTAACTTCATTAAGATAGTAACGCAACGAGGTAACGTCACCAGCCTTTTGGGTACCCTGCCCGCGGATAGTGATCTGGGCCCGTACCGTGAGGTGCTTATTGCGATGATTGTTCGGTTCAGCCGAAAACTCTGCACGACCTCGAACCGTATCACCGCGCGATAAGGTTTGTGGTCGTGCAGCGTTGTCGCCTGACCCTAACAATCATCGCAATAAGCACCTCACGGTACGGGCCCAGAGCTCTGTTTTTTACCTATAATTAATTTATAATAATTTTGGTTGTAATTTTAGCTCTTTTGTTTAAGTTTAGATTGTATTTAGAATAGTCTTAGTGTAAAGTGTTTGTGTTTTGTTATATAATTAAGATAGTTAGTTTAAAAAAAAAAAAAACGCAGAAATGTTGCCCTCGGTGCCGCGTCCGAACCCCATGTTGCGTTGGAAATTATTTTTATCTTTTTCTCTCTAAAACCTGGCGCTATTTGACAGGTGTTCTAGAACCACTTAATAGTTACTAGCTCTATTTTTAATATTACTAATCAATAATAAATCTTAGTAGAGAAGTTGCAATTAGGTTACTTCACGTCCGACGTTTAGAATTGATATCAGGTTATTATCCTTTATAAGATATTTCATGGCCCAATAGCTCCTTCAGGCGTTTTCGGTGCGTTATGCAACTTCTTTTTCGTGCCTGGAAAGAGACTAAATGGTTCAAGTATAGTCCACTCCGTCGATTTCCAACCTACCTTTCGTGATGGTTGTCATATATTGATCTTTGATATCTTCATATTATGTCTGATTTCGAGGCTTGCTTTTTTGAGATTGTTGATCAAAAAGCCTAGTTCTGGTGCAGAGGAGCCGAAGAGAACTATGTCGTCCTTTGGCGGCCGCCTCCGTGCCTACGCCAGATGCCTTCTGCGTAGAGGCGAGGTGGCAGGTAGCGAAGGTGCTCACACAAGTGTCATCCTAAATTAGGCATCGCCCCCCAAGCTATCAATGAGAGGCCGTCAGGTCGTTTGTCATCTGACCGCGACATTCCAGGAGGCTCCAGCACACAAGCCACTTCCGCTTCAACCAGGGTTCGCCTGATGTTTTCATTCTTCCTCTTGAAACAAATAAATTGATTAATAATAATAACGTTTATTTGCCTAGAAAGCCTTTTCCATTGAAATTAAGATGCTAATTTTACATTAATATTCTGGGTCATATAATGTGATCGAAACTATAGTCGGAATAACCGACTGTATTTCCGTTTTATTAAAACAAAATTTGTCAAAACCACGTCAGTTTTCTTAGTAATATTCTGGGCCTACAGATAGATAATCTACTATAGATTCCGCACTTAGGACTATCAATCAATAAATATCAATCAATTCACTCGTTCAACGTACATACACGATCGAATTGCTGTCATATTTTAATGTGTATTGCCATTACATAAATACATCGATTTGTGTGTAATCAAAAATAATATTAATGATGTGTACCACCTCCCCGGGAATTAGTTTGCAAAAACTAGTAGCTTGCTATTATCTATATGACACTCCAGTGACTTTAACTGTGACCGATCAGATAAATAACTGATATAGACTGTAATTTTTTTTTAGCCAGCTTTAGTTCATTTAATGTCGGTCGAAAAGTAAAGGATAATAGGAGAATGGCATTGCCTAGTGTAAAAGACTTCAACGCGCAACCCGATTGCATGTAAAGTCAGACAGGCGTTTAAGTTTTTTAGAGCAAAATTTTGCATAAAGCGTTTACAATTTTACCCCATCCTTTACAGTTATCCTAAATAATTATATAAATTTTAATGTCACTCTATCTGTCTCTCTGTATGGGTGCTTACGGCGCTATCACGGCTGAACGGATCATGCTGAATTTTTCCAGAAATATAGCTTAATGGTTGAAGACTAACATGCCTATGTTCGTCTTCAACCCTTAACCCTTTTTTGTTTTTTTCGGTCCGTTCCGGTTGTTTCAGTCGGACGCTTCGGCGAACGATGTCGCGGGTAGCAGCTAGTTTTATATAATGAAATAAAAAAAACAATGTTGCTTGTGAGCGCGAGAGCTTGTTTGTTCGAAGAACCGATAAGACGCAGCGTAGAAAGGCCTGAATTAGGTGGACCGATGACATTGTGATAGTCGGACCAGATTGTCTCTCAGTGTGACACTCTAAGGCCTTTGTTCATCAGTGGACATCTTCTGGCTGACGATGATGATGAGCTAAAGAGTGCGTATTGTGTTAAAGCGGCGTTAGTGTATTTCCTGTCTCCTGTCAATCTATAGCGTTTATATGAATAATAAGTGTTCAATTTACATATTTACAACACCATTAATAGAGGAGGCTCCTTCATCCTTTGCGCAATTATCTTCGAACAATAGGTTCACAGTTACAACTCACATTAAACAACTTTATTGTAACAAATTCAGATCGAAAATGAAAAGATTACGCTGGAAACGGAAGGATGTTTTGTTGCGATAGAGTGGTAAAGTGTCTGGAAAATCGAGGAAACGGCCTATTGACAATTGCCAATCGATGATGTGGATATCAAAGCACTCACTCCGGGATATAAAATGATGGCTTTATGAAGTTCAGTTCTATAATTTGTTCCGTTAAAGTGACACGACGACAAGACCCAATTAAAAAAGTAAGGGATTTAGATCGTAGCGGTTATTTATTTATTACATGCTGCTGTTTCAATCGATAATACGAGTAGGTTTTTAGTCCCTTAATGTGTTATTCGTTTCTCTTTCACGTAGCAGTAGGGCAACTGGTCGACGTGATTTTTGCACAGAATTAGTTAGTTAGTGTCCAAGGATGTAGGTATGTATATATATATCTAACTAATTCTGTGCAAAAATCACGTCGACCAGTTATATATATATATATATATATATATATATATATACCTGTTATAGTCGCAGTTGTATACCTATAACCGATATCTATAATATATGTATGTTTTTTTAATTTAGCGTTTGTATTTAATCCGTCGAGTAAATTTCTTTAGCATCGAACAATATTTTAATATATTTTATTATAAATATCTACATATATATACCCATATATTATTCTAATTATTATTATACAATGGCAATTACATTATATCTAGCGTATTATTTAATATACTGTAAATTCTTGAAATTACTTAATTATAAAGCAATATCTACAAAGTTATGTTACAATAATAATGTCAAAACTTCTACGTCATTATAAAAAACGATAATAATTAAATATATAAAATAATAACATATATATATATATATCGGTTATAGGTTTTTTATAAGGGGAACCCGCATATGACCTAAAACTGCGACTATAACTACCAGAGGACGGATTTCCTTTTAGGAAGTGGTGAACATTCAGCGATCTCCAAGCTGCATGCCAAACGTGGGAATTATGGCAACCTAATATGGGGGAGGCTTTGTCCAGCAGTAGACTAAGACCAATAGCGGACAGCAGAGTAATATTATCGGGCATAGGTTTTTAATCTCGGAAATCGGTTCCCGAGGTATTTTCCACGCGGGTGAAACCACGGGGTGCAGCAAATTAATTTATAACCACATTTCAATATTTATTAAATTGGGAATCAGATCTTTAAACCTTAACCTCTTTTAAAGTGTTTTTTTCTATGGGTAGTTAATATGAGTCAAACAATAGCGACATTATTTTATTTATTCATTTATAATTACTATTGCGCATGAAAAAAATAATTAAAATTATAAATAATAAATATTCTATTATATTATAAAAAATATTAAATATTCTTAAGAGAATAATTCTAACTTTACACCCAGTGAGTCTTACTTTTAAGAACAGTTGTTCACTTGTTTCATACTTTCGATCACCGGAGCACTTTATTTTCATCTGTATGTTCGTAAAGCTAATTGGCCAATCCCACTGTTAAAGTTTTCGGGCCGCCCCAGTCTTTAATAATCTAATCTATGTAAGATTAATTATATATATATAATAATTCATTTAGTTGAGTATGTACTCGTATAGGTAATTTTTATGTATTTTGTAACGCAATTAGTCTAACATCTAACAAGTAATCGCTGTTATAACCATGTTGTGTGCTCACGGTTGGGATCGCGGATTCGAATAGAACTTCCATGAAATTATTATATAATGTATCATAGGTGATCTGTTGTGTGTACCTAATAAATAAATAAATAAATAAAAGATCTTTGTTCCAATCTCAGCTCAATATTGATTACCAGCTTGCCCGCATCTGGCTTTGCTCGCAGGAGCAAATAATAATGAAACACCCCATTTCACCTCTTTTAGGGGTTGATTTTAGAAAAACCCTTGACATGCCTTTCTTTATTTTTTTATGCTTAGTACACAGCCTGAGTATTATTAGCTATATTTTTTACTCATTTACTGTTCGCATCTTCTTACGCACTCTTTTGCGAAACTTGGTTTTAAGGTTATAATGCGCTGTAAATAGACTGCAGCGGAGCTAAAAAAACCTAACCACATTAATCTTGATAGACCTTTTGAGGATTTGGATTGAAATTTCACGTCTCTATCGTGAGTGTTTTTTACTGTGCGTTGATTCCTAGAAAAGGGCTTGGTCTATAATTTAATGTTTGTTGTGAGGACTTAACCACGCTAAAAACTATTTCATTTATTTACCTCGGCTTGGTCTTTTATACATTTTCTTTTATATTTTCAGGATGAACTGGTTAATATTGTCAGCCGTTATATGTCTAACAGCGGTCAGTGCTGCAGAACTGTATACTGATAGATACGATAACTTGAACGTAGACGAAATTATGCAAAATAAAAGATTGATGGACGCCTACCTGAACTGCGTACTGGGTAAAGGAAAATGCACGGCAGAAGGGAAGGCGTTAAAAGGTTAGTTCTCAGTACTAAAATATTATTAATATATTATTAGTTAAATTAACTATAACTTGATCTTACCCATGAAGTTTAGCCAGCATGTGTTATGCGTCATTTTGACCGTAGTTAAAATGGTGCAACACATTTTACTGCTTAACGGGAGTTTAACTGCAGTTATGACTGTAGTTTAAAATTAACCTAGATGGTTGCAGCCCGGGCTTACTGAATATTATTGTATAATTTCAGCTCACATCCAAGACGCCATTCAATCATCCTGCGCAAAATGTACAGATAAACAGCGCCAAAAATCTAGAAAAGTTGTCAATCACGTCAGAGCGAACGAAAAAAACTACTGGCAACAACTGAAAACTAAATACGACCCCGAAGAAAAGTACAAGAGCAATTACGAGACGTTTCTTGACAGTAACGATTAACAAATCATAATAAATACTTATAACCAAATTGATGACACGACAATTATTTTAAAGAAATATTTACTGCGCATCAAGAATACTGCATGAACATCAAACCGTCTACAGCAAAAACTATTTAGAATGCAGATGAAAATCGGATAGATGTTTTTTGAGATATTCGCGGTTCCCTTGTCGTATTTCCGATTGGTAGGAGGAACGGTTTATTTTTCCGATTATGTTATGTTACAGTTTGGTTACAGTCAAATAAAAAAACAAACCCGATAGCGGAACTTCGATTGAAAAACAGATCAAAACACAACACAAATTCCCGGTCCATGAATCGAAATTTATATATTTTAATGCGCAATTAGTAATTTTGTTGTTTCATAGAATTACTTTGTGTGACAACAGGGATTTAGGTACGCCAACCAACACATTTTTTTATATATTAATTTCCAAATAATTTTGAAGTTTACAATAGGTAAATAAATACATAAAAACAAACAGTTTTTTAATCTGCTCGTAGTTTACCTAAACTGAAAAAAAATACTCTTCTGTGCACTTCATTAGCTATACAGATTAGAGATCTTAGTTTTAGATATTACGTTTTTGTTTATATCGTCTAGAATAAGTTTGAAAAACGGATAACATGAAATTTTCTTCCTAAAAAATCCTTGAAAATACCTCGCTTTACACACGATTCACTAGATCTCCGAATTTCTAGTGTATTTTCAAGTGATCATTTATCTAATAATGAGGTAATAATAATCTCTAAGATAGATAGCTATATTTTGATTGATTTAGTTATAATTAGTTTCTTATTATGTTTCTTGTAATTACTATTTGTTTCTTCACCTAACGTGCTGAATTAATATCTTCTGATCTGCTCGCGAAAGTATTGCGCTATCTTTTACTTGACTGCAAAGTCAAGAAAAAGATTAAGCTTGTGAGTTTTTTTTTTCCATTTTAGCCTGTTCTTAAAGCAAACTACTTGTAAACAATGGAAAACCACACGCCTATTTACAGAGCAAACTTGTAAATCCCAGGCCACATCTAATACGAATATATTAGTAACAGACTGTAGGAAAACAAAACAGAAAACTAAAAATATGCTTGGTTACTACGTCATCGCATAGTACGTCAAGGTTAGACCACAAAAACGAATACTTGGAAATTCTATTACCAACCCCGGGATTCTGAAACATTTGTTAACTTTGACGACAGATTAAGTCTATTGATGTCTTTGTCATTTGCTTAGTGCCAGACAAAGGCAGCATTAGAGTTAATCTGTTGTCAAAGTTAACAAACGTTTCAGAATCCCGAGGTTAGGCCTTCTTTCGTCATTTCGAAATAAAGTCCTAATTAAGGTAGTCGCTGATTAAACTGGCAAGTAATTGTATTTAGGACTACAAAATGTCGGAGTAGCGCGAACTTAACATAACACACACATACACTTACACACACATATACACACACATACTCACATATACTACATCACATATTCTTAACATAAACTGAAGTTATTTGGGACTTTAGTATATTTAGTTAATCGCCAAGTAGCACTGGTAGGGCTGGTTCAGTACAGGGCTCTCTGCAAGTCTGCCTGGGGAAGTAGCAGACTTTTGCCAGTTACTCAGCAGTAGTGTGCAAACATTACTGTCTTTGTGTTCCAGAGTGAAGGGCAATGTTTCCAGCGTAATTACTGGGTATAGCTAAAGATATTTAACATTTAATATCTCAGGGTGACGAGCGCAGTGCATTGCCGTGCATGGTTTTGGACTGTTAAGGTTCAAAACTCTGGATGGTACCGAACTGATATGGGCAAGCGAGACGCTAACCATCAGGCGAGCAATTGCACGTTTCGTCACCTAGTATAAAAAAAAATTGTTTGATCTGAGACTTTTGTTTCGCTTAATCAAATAATACACAATATTTTACAAAACAATATATATTCTAATTTCACACATAATTATCATTCACATAACCTATTCCATCAATGGTTTGAGCTCGCTCTCGGTTTTGTACTTATTTATCAGCTTACTCCTTGCGCTGGGATCGTGTTTGATCAGGTGGGTAGGACAGTTGTCACAGTCCGTCTTGTGAGCTGCAACATTGGAAATATAGCCGTCAATTTAACTTGGAAATAAATAATAACAGTTTTTTTTCTGTTCATAATTATAGAAACTTACGTGAAAATTCGACAACGAATACGAATTGTTAACGAAAAAACGCAAACATAGCGTTGAATTTTCGCAATATGCAAAATTCAACGCTATGTTTGCGTTTTTTCGTTAACAATTCGTGTTCAAAGTCGAATTTTTGCGTCATAGGGACCGAATTCGGTCGCAAAGTGCTGTAGCGAATAGTCGAGACTAGCGCCCCTGACGTTTTAGGTAGCAAGGCTAACTCGTAACGCTACAGTAGGTTTACAAATAAAGTTCATAATAATAATTGTTATAAGCTTAGGTCAAAACAAAGGTGGTTCTCGCAGTTACAAAAAAAGACTTACAAACTTGATGGTTATTCGGTTATATACGCGATAAAGGTTATAAATGAAATAATAGTAACTAAGTGTTTTTGCCTCGAAAGCAAAGAAACGGATTTTGTATCCCCCTTTAAACATTTCACTGCTGGATATCGGTCTACTCTCGAAGGGTTACGAGTATTAGGCCATATCCAGCACGATGGCCCAGTGTGGATTGGCGGACTCTCATACGCCATCGAATTTCTTCTCCGGAAATATGCAGGTTTCCTCAGGATGTTTTCCTGTACAGAAAAGCCAGTGGTACATATGTAAGTTCAAAAAACTCATTGGTACGGGCGCTTAAACCCACGACCCCACGAATGTGTCGCACGCGTGCTCCCACTGAGCTATCACGACTTAGTAAATGAAACGGTTTAATTAATAATAAATAAATAACACGGTTTAACGATTTTTATGCAATCGATTGATAAGACGAGCACGTCGCTCGCATTTCATACTAAGCCTAAAGCAATCGTTTTATACTAAACCTTCAAAATCGTCCGGATTTATTTCTTCAGTATTTTTTTGTTCAAGCCCAATATTCGGTTTTTATATTCGTCAATGTTAAACTTGGCTGCGCGGCTGGCGACGATTTCCACTGCGAAGATACATTGTTACAAGATACATTGATACACTGTTACGGTTTTCATACTTTAACTTACTAAACCTAAAGCTAAAGCAAAATACAAACATACTAAACCTTCTTCATCAACCGGCGGATACTTTTCTTTAGTATTTTTTTCGGCATTGTATATAATTTCCAAATTTTGGTCTGTATATTTCTTTTCATTAGGCTTGGCTGCAGCGAGGGCTACCACAGCAAAGATACATAATACTGTTACGGTTTTCATTCTGTAACAAAGAAAAGGGTTACGTAGTTGACACACTTTTAGGATTTTTTTAAACACTACGTCTAAAAACAGAATTAGAACAATAATTATGATTCTACATATAAACTATTACAGATAAAAAAACAGAGCTCAGGTGACCTACGGGCTTATCCTCTAACTTTGAAACGTTCGTGATACTGATTGCGAGAGCATGCCATCTTTCTCGTACCAACTTAGTCGCACTATGCGCAGTCCCGCTCGCGCAACTCTCGCTATCGTTTTCAGAGTTACGGGATAAGCCCAGAGGACCCACGGAGTGACCCGAGTGTGGTCACTATCGAATATGAGCAAAATTGGTCAAGAGGTTTTCTAGATACAAGATCGTGAGTTCTCAGTTCGATGTCCCGAACTGAGACCGCGCAACCTTATATTTTGACAACCTCTTCATCGATTTTACTCATATTCAAAATCCTTGTTTCGAATCGAGTACTGAATGTACTCGATTCAGTCTCGAACCATCTAAAATCAGCCGGTTAATGAACGCGAGTACCAAGATACGGATATTATCTAAATCGGGCATTATATAGCGCCGCAGCAACCGTTGTAAAACATGTAAGTATACCATGTTTCGTCAAAATTCGTTGAAAGATACGACCTGTACGCGAGACACACGGACAGATGAAAGCTAATGCTGCCAGTGAAAACTGAGAATTCCCTCACTCGTCAAATAAATAAAATAAAATAATAGCAATATCTAAGATAGCTTAAGTTCCTATTATAAAACTTGAAAATATAAAATAAACGTCAAATCTACCTTGGTAACTATAGTATCCGTTGAAAGCACTAATAGCAGTCCAACTGTCTCTTCTAGTCTAAAAACACTATGAACAAAAAACAAAATGCCCCTTTTATGCGATATCGATCATAAATATAATACAATAACATACATAAATTAAACATTATACATTAAATATTATAATACTATATACTTAACCTTTAGCTGACGACCTACCCGTCTCACAGTCGTCACAACTTTTTTTTTTTTTTTAAATATGCGTCGTGCGACTTTACCCCTCCCGCTATCTTCCTCCTTGGCCATCTTCTTGCCACTAGACGACGCGGCGAGCTCCGCAGGTACACACGTGTCCGTATATGTGCGATCGCCGTCTCACAGACGTAAGTACGGTGTTTATGTACTAAAATTAGTCCATCTCTTGGACGTCACCTCAGTATTTGTGTAGGTAAGCTCATTGATGGGACATCGGTTAAATAGTTTTATAATTTTACAGAATGCTTATGGAGAATGTCATAATCGACTGAAAAGGCGAACAAATTACTTTTGCTATCAATGGAGAAAAAATAACATGCCTTGCTGTCATCACAGGTGCAGTGTCACATCATAGTCAGCCAGTGACTATAAAGTACACCAGTAAATGTACGAAATAAATGTGTTGTCAATTTTTTTATTTTAACCTTGAGAGTGTCTACTTTTATTTAATTGTGATACTCATATTATTAAAAAAGATAATTTAAATTCTTCTGTTTATGTTTATGTCAGTGTAATAAAAATGAACCCGATAAGCATGAAACTTGCAATAAGTTGTAGTAAGTTTCTGTACTGCATATTTGTAAGTTTAAAACATCATGTAGCAGGAACATGACAGTTACATAGATCTTATTGTTTATCTATAGACCTTTAATGGTCTCTGGTTAATTCAACTATTATTTTTATGTAGTAGTTTAGGTAGTTGTAGTTTGTATGTCTTTTGCTTAGTTAATAAAGGAACTTTCCCGTTAAAAAAAACTTATTGTCAAGTTGAATGAAGTTTACATTTCAACTTTACAGGTATATAACCTCCCAAATTTACCGAAATGTAAATAATTAACATTGTTTTATGAATGTAATTGCGATGTTACAAATAAAACTTTGCAGCAATATAATTTCACAGTCTTCACTGCCTAGCATTGCCCGAACCTTACAAAATGAAAGTTACTGAAATGTTTTACAGAAACATCGCAAAAATACGTCTATTGTTATATTTTTGTTTTCAACTTTTCTACAACACTACGAATTGGTCACTTCATTTACCTAACCTATGTAATGTTGCTAAAACTTAATTTTCGTTTGGTCACTGTAAACTTAAGATGAGTCTTATAGATAACTTACTTATGTAATGATGCTAAAATTTAATTTTCGAAAGTATTTAAGTACTTAGTTGAAATATTTACAGTTTAGGTCAATGTAAACATGATTTTGATCTAATCGTAGGTCTTAGGTAACTTTTTCTTGAGCCCCTTGGAACCGCTACCTGTATTTTCTATGACCGCTACTGCATGGCCCGTTCCCCTGCCACCTTTTTAGGGTTCCGTAGTACTACAAGGAACCCTTATAAGTTCGTCATGTCCGTCTGTCTGTCCGTCCGTCTGTCTGTCTGAATCCTTTACAGCCTTAGTTTTAAACATGTATGCATGAAATTTTGCACAACTTTAGTAAAGACCGTATCTTTTTTTTTGTATAATACGATTGAGTAGCTCCCACACATGAAAAGAGGGGATGAAAATAATAATTTCTCTTTACCCCATCGTGTGGGGCACAAGTCTTTTTAAGGTGACAATTTTGAAAGAATAAAAAATTCATAATTTTATATTGATAGGGTCATACATGTAAAGTGGAGATAAAAAAACACATGTCCCCCACATGTGGGGTATCATTCAATAGCTTTTTTAAAATGAAGTTAAGGTTTCTTACACCACTTTTGTTTCAGACCTACGGTTTGCGAATTATGGGCCGCCAAATTTGCTTGCAATGTGTTCCTCCCCCTGCCGTTTCTAAACTACACATCTCAGAAACTTTTTTTCTTCCATGTTGATAGATCTTAGTAAAAACTTTATTTTAAAATCATTTCGGGCAACATCTGATTATGACTTTTTGATATAAGCGGAAAAAACGGATAACTACTTCAAACGTCCTACGCACCCACGGAACTACTAAGCATGGCCCGACATGCTCTGAACAAGATGATTTAATGTTTTTTTTTTTTCTTGACTGAAAATAGCGGCTCTAATTCTAACTCAGACAAACTGAGCACAGGATAGGGATGATTATCATGAGTAGCGTAGAAGAATATAACCTACAGGCGGAAAATGATGATGATGATTATTTTTGGATAGAATTCTATCGATATTATCGAGTATAGTAGTCGATACGTTAGTAATCAAAATCAACCCTATTTCGATAAAAATATCGTTTTTTTTTTATGTGCAACCTTATGCAACTTAACAATTATGCTGTGCTCTGAGCCTGGCCTCACAGATCAGTTAATAGTAGTTCTGTCTTCTGCACTGTAAGGTCATTGTTACAATACCTATCACCATGAGCAAACAATGTGATGAACAAAAATGTTTGTTCTGAGTCTGGGTGTTATTAAAGTATTGTAAGTATATATCATTAGTATAATTATGTATGTATTTATAAAAAAAAACTATACAATGGGTAAATAACACATAATCAGAGAACAACAAGGCGTATTTAAAATGAATTTATGAAATTGGGTACATGAGAGTAAATGTTCCAAAGGACACCTAGAATTATACATGTAATAATATCAAAACAGACAGAGGCTTTTTCAAGCTGATCTTGAAATATTTGTAGCCTCCGACTGCAAGTTTTGATTTTCTATCATGTACACTTAAATCTTTCCTATAGTAAGTCTTTTACTGTGTAAGCTGAACTGTTCTGGAAAGAGCTGCCTGTATGTGTCAGGCTGGCTAAATCTCTTTATATATTTAAAAACCTCGTTTATAAACATTATCTTTCTGTGTGTTAATTGGTATGTATAATTATGTATTATTCGTTTTATAGTATATATTTTACATATATATAGTTTGTATTAATTGTGTGTATTTTATGTGTTTTTTTTTTCCATATTATTTTTATGTATCTACACCACCGACCGTAGTTTATAAGTCATAATTCTGTGCATCCAAAGGTTGTCTTGAAGAAATCGCTTTAGGTGATAAGGCCGCCCATTATACTACCGTTTTTAAAATATTAATGTTAATTTTTTTTTAGTCTCCTTTTTTTTTATTGTGTTGTATGATATTGTAGGTAATTCTAGGTATCCTTTGGAACATTTTCTCTCATGGACCCAAGTACATAATTCAATTTTAAATACGCCTTGCTTAAATCTTTTCAGTGTGTATATCATGCAGTCGAGTTTTATTTTTTAAATATATATTTTTTTAGTTTTTTTTTTTGTTGTGATTTGGTTTCGTACCTATACATTATTAAAGCCGTCCAATGATTAACATTATATAAATGAATAAACCAACGCGTCTAAATCCAGCAAGCTAGGATCACTACCAACTCGCCTGGTTGGTAGGTACCTCGTATCGGGATATACGATGTTAGGTATCTACCTAGCATGGTATATCCCCGATATCGTACATACGATATGTACAGGCGCGAGTAGACCAGTTAAAACTGAGTTCTTGTTATAATGAGCTCTCGTAATGACCGCGTTCAATTTAGATTGGTTAATAATAGAAGTATGATATTTGACTATTTTTACTGATGTGATACAAGTAAAAATAGCAGCATGGAAAATAATAGATAGAAAATAATAATTCGGTTGTTGTACTAGCGTGTATATGTTTGATTTAGTATTATGTTTGCCACAATGTGCTACGAAAAAGTGAAAATTATATGTTTTGTGAGCGATGTATTATTATTATTACCATAAAATGTAGGTTATGACACTCCGGATATAAAGAGGCTTCCATCGACACCTCGCTTGTCAACATCTAACTTACTGTTTCCAATTGGGTGTTTACATATACACTTATTTCACGATTGATAATATTCCATTTTCTGTTTAGGTATAAATAAACAACAACGGCTTATGATGATGATGATGAATTATAGATTACATACATATTTTATATTATTATTATTATTACTATCCCCACAGATATTTGTTACAGGGTTAATTTATTGTGACTGTCAGAGACGATAGCTATGTGTTAGTATTCTGACGCCTGAACAACGGGATGGGGGCAGCAGATGTTCATAATACTGTTATAGGACAATGGTCTAATAGTAAAGGGTCACAACAATCATCATCTAGCTGCTTACTTTTTATTAAAAATATTTGGAAAACATTTCCATAACTGTCAAATATTATAAGAGTTGAGACAACACCACTGCTGTGAGCTAACACCCTCACTTGACCCCCAAAGACATATCAGTCGTGTGAATCTCACAAAATAATTGTTGTAGATTACATTGGATACCATCAAACCCATCCTGACTTATAATGGGAGCAAACAAATTTTGGCTATAGAAAATGGATACCCAAATTACCAAATTTTTCGGATCATTTTCTCAATCCAAATACAAACACGCATTGAAAGTTGCACGAGTGTATACCCCAGCAAAATGATTGCATGAAGTGAAATAGTTGTCATACAATCATGACAAATTAATACAAAATAATTTAAAGGAAGATGCTACTTTGCATTAGTATTCTGGGAACACAGATCACCCTCTACAGATTCCGAACTTAGGACGATCAACGCGTAACAGTCACCAATATTAAATCACTCACTTTGGTACTTAGTCGCGTCTCTTAGATAGCCAATGGGAACGCTTGATCTCAGTCCCTCCAACCCAAAGAAGAGAGAAGTATTTTTTTTTTCTCATCAGCTGTGCTCCAACCTATGCTCTCCTCCAATTTTATGAGAGTTATATTATCTTCGTGTCCTATATCTGTATCAATATCATAGTACAAGTACAATTTGAGTAAGGAAACGTATCATATTGTTGGACTAGCGATTATAATTTCTAATAATATTTGTAGTAATGCAACTTTTGTTTGGGATTTCTTTAGAAAGTTAGTCATTTCGAATGATATTTTCGTGCGAAACATCATACGAGCGATTCAAAAATGGAGCCCTTGACCATGTTAGAGGCTAGCTCGCGGGCCTATTTAGAATGGCACCAAGAGAGGAAAAAAACATAGTACAATTCAATTTGGGCGCGTTAAGTATCTGGGATTTATTAGATTAGTTTTTTTTTTTTTTCTCTTGTAGTATATTAACTTTCGCGGTAGAATAATTTTAAATACAAAATTAATTTTTATTATTTCCGGCTAGGAAAGAATAAAAATATAATATAATAATAAAAATATCGTTATATAATAACGATATAATACTAAAGCGAGAAATAGCCAGACTATGGAACACATCCACTGAAATCATCCCAATTGTAATAGGAGCCACCGGTGTTATAGCCAAATCACTACACAGATATTGCACAAAATTAGACTCGAACATAAATACATACATAATTCAGAAACAGGCAGCAATCCACACAACGACAATAATCAGCAAAGTTTTGGGAGATTCCGTTTTTGTCAGCAGGGGAGCTGAGCCACCCTTTCCCTGAGGGTCTCGGAGGCGGGCGCTCAGTAGACCGAGCCTTGGCTCGAGTAGAGGAAAACCTCATCAAACCTAATATAATATTAATAATTACTAATATTTTTATCACATCTCAATATTGCGGCACCTTTATAGAGTCTTACGATCTGCAACGTACCTATCTAAAGTAACTAGCGTATACGTTTGTTACGTTATGTCTAGTCTAACTAATGTACCTAGACTAGAGTAAAGATTGTAGGTGCTAAACGGTCATCATTCATCATCATCAAGTCCACTAAGTCTTTTAGATCAGGCCTTCTTACATGTTTTTCGAACAAAAAAACTCTTTCGCTCGCACAAGTAAAAAATTTCATTAAATAAAATTATTCAGGGTGAATTTGAAAAACGTATATTTATGCAACAATTTTTAATTAACACGTAAAAGGACATACATTACTTGTTTTTCTTATCACATCACCTAATATTTTGACTGAGCAATGAAAATAGGTATGATTAGAACCAATTTTTTTTCTTAAATTTTTTAAATATCCATCTTTAGTTCATATAAAATCTGTCGAATACAAAAGGAGAAATAGAAGAATGGCATTGCCTAGTGCAAAAAACTTCAGCGCGCAATTCGATTGCCTGGAAAATCAGACAGGCGTTTTAAATTTTGGTTCCAATCGTACCTATAAAATTAATTGCTCAGTCAAAATATTAGGTGTATATATAAATATATAAGCAAATCAAATAATATGAAATTTAAATTGTTTGACTGTTGCCTAAACTTTTTTAACTAAACCTAAAATATTAAATAATTAAAAAAAAATGTTTTGATAGTCCGAGTGAAATACTTTTTTAGTTCGAAGAACTTATAAGACGCAGCGTAGGTAGGCTTTTTTTCATATATTTTTTCTTGGAGAAATGCGCACGCATAACGCGCTGCCACGGGGTCATGATATGGGACTCAAGCCCAACACTCATGCACATTCACGAAGACGCACGTTCACAAACATGTAAATCCACAGGTTTTACACATTAACACTCAAATATTACTAGTATTGAAAAATAAAAAAAATGACGCAACATGAATTCTTCACATTCCTACCAAACCTCCTAATAGTTATTGTCGTCCGTGCTTTATTCATTATTGTTGTGATAAACAGAGTCCGCCTGGGGAAGTATCACAGCTTTGCCAGTTATTCAACCACCAAGCAGTATAGTGCAAACATTACTGTGTTCTGGATTGAAGGGCAAAGTTTCCGGCGTAATTACTGAGCATAAAGAGATTTAACATCTCGGAGTGCATCGCTACTAATGGTTTACCTAAACTGAAAAAAATACTCTTCCGTGCACCTCATTAGCTATGTAGATTAGAGACCTTAATTTTAGATATTATGTTTTTGGTTCTATCGTCTAGAATAACCAAGTTTGAAAACAGGATTACATAAAATTTTCTCAATAAAAAATCCTTGAATATATCTCGATTTACACACGATTCGCTAGATCTCCGGATCCCTAATGTATTTTCAACTGATTATTTCTCTAATATTGAGGACTGATCGTGATTTGAAATGTGTATTGTTCCGCTCAAAGTTCTAAGGTATAAAGTTGAAAATCGCATATCATAAATTGATCAGAAAACGGTAAATTGTAGTTTTTCATTGTTTTTTTGCCGATTATTGGAAATATACGAATGAAATAAAAAAACTACCTGGTTCGTCGTATAAACCACTAGCCTGGATATTAAATTTATAAAAGAAAATTTGTAGTCACCGGTGAAAATTCAGTGCATTTGATTTCAGAAGGGTTTTTCAGGAGTTATTTTGCGATTTTTTATTTTGTAACTAAGACAGATTTTCGAAATTTTATTCGGTTAAACGTAATTTCAGTTTTATTTTCTTTACTTTTTGTTGTTTTGCGATTGGACCTCGCCTTAACAATAATCTCTAGGATAGCTCAGTACAGAATTTAGATTGATTTTGTTGTAATTAGCAACTATTTGTTTTGTTAACTAGCGAGAACTGTTCTTACACAGATCGGAAACCTGATAAGTAACATAATATCAATGACTAGAGATCTTGACACATCATCAATTTATTACTAACTTGACAGTTAAACATGATATCCAGGTTTTACAAACCATAAATTATCTGTAACTTTTCATGTATCATAAGTGGTAGTAATAATCAGTATTGACTGCAGTTTTAATTGCCTTAAGCCTATAAAATAAAAAGAATTCATCTCTTCTGATCTGCTCGCGAAAGTATAGCGCTATTAGCGCTATCTTTTTCTCGACTTGGCGCCTTAAGCTTGTTAGTTTATTTTTTTCCATTCTAACCTGTTCTTAAAGCAAACTACTTGTAAACAATGGAAAACCACACGCCTATTTACAGAGCAAACTTGTAAATCCCAGGCCACATCTAATACGAATAGATTAGTAATAGACTGTAGGCAATCAAAACAGAAACTAGATTTATGCATGGCTAGTACGTCATCGCATAGTACGTCAAGAATAATCACTTTAGCTTTATAGCTAGACCACAAAAACGTATACTTGGAAATTATAATAGGCCCTCTTTCATCATCTCGAAATAAAGTCCTAACTAAGGTACTCGTTGATTAACGTGGCAAGTAATTGTCACAAAATCCGAACTTAATTGGGACTTTTGTTTTCTTTAGTTACTCGCCAAATAGCACTAATTGCAAAGTAGCTAGTTAGTTTTAGTTGGTAGTTTAGTAGTGGTAGGGCTCTTCTGCAGAGTCTGCTTGGGGAAGTCCCACACCGTTGCCAGTTATTCAGCAGTAGTGTGCAAAAAATTCCGTGTTCCGGATTGAAGGGCAATGTTTCCAGCTTAATCACTGGGCATACAGAGATTTAATATCTCAGGGTAACGAGCGCAGTGCATTGCCATTAATGGTTTTGAACTGTTGTAGTTCAAAATTCTGGGTAGCACTGAACTGTTATAAGCGTAACACTTATATTATTAGGTGAGCGACTTGTCAACCCATCATCAAGTTTCATTTAAAAAAAAACTGATCAATACTTACTTCGAGATGATGAAAGAGGCCCTTACCTAGGTGTTATGTGCTATTGCTAATTATAATAATTATGCAAAGTATTATTAACATTAAAGAACAAAAAATTGGTAAATAATATCCTGGTTTATGTTTAAATAGCTTTTGGCAAACCGTTTTTGGATTTCTCTGAAATGTAATGAGTTTTTTATTAGCCAGAATTATTTATAAGGAGAATTCTGTGTTTCAGGGTTACTTTCTGTTCTATAAGTCTGACACAATGACGTAGATGCCTTATTTAATAGGGAGAATTCTGTGGTCTGTACAATATTACAATGCCATATCTCGATGTGGTAAAGTGAATAGAAGGGAAAATCGACAAATAGGTTTCTCTCATCGATCTGCCCAACTTTATAGTGCATCATGAAGTAATCGGCCAAATCATGAAATGCCGGCGTATTGTCATCTGTGCAGGCAGCGAGCGAAAGAGCGCGTTGACACTCAACGCAGCCTTAATAGTTTTGTAATAATTATGTTATTTAAATTAAATTATTAAGAAAATACTTTTTATTTTAATAACCATATTATTGCCTCGTGCGACCTCGTCTTTGCCATGCTCTGCAGTGCAAGGCATGACAAGCAGGGCTAGCAGCGCACCGCGACAAAATCCCCCCCCCCCCCCCCCTGTGCTAGCCCTGCATGTCGTGCGCATGTCACGCATAAAGCATTCCTTGATAAAGACCACCTGATGTGATAAAAATAATAGTCGCAATAACCGACTCAATTTTAACATGAGTTTTCCCGTTTTACTAAAATAAAATTTATCAAAACAACGTAATATAATTTATATTAGCGCCGGGGTGAATGTAACTACCAGGACAAACCTACTGTGTTTTTTTTGCTGTTATAAAATTTAACTAAGTTATTTAAACTGTGAAGAAAATTAATTTAAAAAAACCTTAATTTTCATTTTCATAAAAAATACTTTGTTGTATTTTCAGGGATCGGAACATCATGTCCTATCCGAATCCTAACTTCCTAACTAATATTATAATTCAGAGATATAGCCGCAGTCGTATCCGGACCAATAAAGCTTCGAGGTATAAAAATTAATACGTTCATCTCGAGGAAAAAACTTCGCTTGCCCGACTCAGAACTCTCTACATTACAATACTGTCAATCCATACAAAACGCCAAAAAATGCACAAAAACTGATCAACGCCATCTAGCGAACTCTGAATGGATGTTTGTCGCGTTATCACGGCTAAGCGGCTGAACATGGCGACTAAAGCCCCAATAAAAAACCAGGCATAAAAAAGGAGTTACTGTATATGTATATCACAAAAACGAAAATATGATACTTTTTTTATGTCCACGTGACCGAAGTCGCGGGTTAGCGCTTCCAAACATCATAATTAATAACAAAAGTTGTTAAAAAGTACGATGCTGCTTGCTATAAGTTGTTGGATAGTTACCAACAATCCTGTATATAATAGGCAAATGAAACGAATATATAATAATATACAATACAATACAATATAACTTTATTATTATATTATATTATACACCAAAAGACAATTAAACTTAAATATAAACGATAATAGAAAACCGGTAGTATAATGGGCGGCCTTATCGCCTAATATGTGTATGCTTCCTGAATGTAGATGGTATATCACTAAAGTTTTCTTCTTAAAGATTTGTTATGGCCAGTGTTTTTTGTTGGATCAAAAACTAAACTATCTGCCATTGACCTCGCCTTGACGTGCTTCAAGCATTAGCATGTGTGACATGGCTTTAAGGAAATACTTTTTTACTCTTTTGAAAAGTTACTCATACCCACGTCAAAGTGTACTTGTGCGCTGAACCAAGGAGAATATAAATACTAAGTAAGACGCTGAACATTAATTGACCATGAGAATAATTTGATTGCAGTTTTTTTAGCTTGTCATTTACATTAGAAACATTTTAACAGAACATATAATTTTTTTGAAAAGTTACATCTTTTTGTCAATATTACAACGTGGTATACGAAAATCAATTTTAAACTTAGTCATTCTCACCGAACTGAGATCTCGCGATCTCTAGATCGATTTTAGAAATCAAAAAAAAAGTAATAAATTATTCGGTTTCAAATTTCACAAAGATCGAATGAATAGTTGGGAAGTTATCATCAGATTACTTGTAAATAGACAACAATAATATGCTTAGTATGTATTGATTACAATAAAACATAAATATACACACAAACACCGAATTGTAGAGTAGTGGCAGGGCTCTTTTATAGTCTCTCTTACAGTCCAACTGGGGAAGTACCACACCTTTGCAAGTTATTCAACCTCCAAGCAGTAGTGTGCAAGCATTTCTGTATTCTGGATTGAAGGGCAATGTTTCCAGCGAAATTACTGCGCATAATAAGATTTAACATCTAATATCTCACAGTGACGAGCGCAGGATAGTGCCTTGCAGTATTTTGAACTCCTATACTTCAAATAGTTCAAAATTCTGGGTTGCATTCAACTGATAAGGGCAACCGTGACGCTAACCAACAGGCGAGCGATTGCACGTCTCGTCACTTAGTTTAAAAAATGTTTCCTCTTAGACTTTTGTTTCGCTAAATCAAATAATAGACAATACTTTACAAAACAATATATTTTCTAATTTCACACATAATTATGATTCATATAATCTATGCTTTCACTTGTCTGAGCTCGTTCTCGTACCGAACGACGTATTTACGCGATGCGTCGTACTTGTTTGTCAGCTGACCCCAGTAGTTGGGCTCGTGGTTGATCAGGTGGCCGATGACGGTGCGGGTGCCGGAGCGCTGGACCTCGGTACACTTCTCACAGTACGTCTCCAACGCTTCTTTAATGTGAGCTGCAACATTGGAAATATAGCCGTTTTTTTTTCTTGTTTATAATTGTAGAACTAGCCTCATATATTAATCTTAACTAATATTATAAATTAGAATGTAACTCTGTCTCTCTATCTATCTGTCTCTCTCTCTGTCTGGGTTTTTGTCGCGTTATCACGGCTAAACGGCTGAACGGATCAAGCTGAATTTTTGCATAGATCTAGCTTAAGGGATGGTCTACTTTTTTTTGTAGGTTTACGCGAACGAAGCGTTTTACAGCGGGTAAAGCGCAGCAGGTTAGTATACAATAATTAAACAAATGCGTATCCGGAACAGACTCAAATTTTACATTTTACTGTATTGTATTGATAATGTTTGATGAATTGACAATATACTGGAAATAAATATAATATTGTGTTGAATTAGACCCGTTTCTTAGCTGTCGATGCTGATAATTTTATTGCATCATTTAAAAAAAATATTCACAGAAAACATTTTAAAAAAAAACCTTACATTTTGTGATTTTTCTCATAAATAAATCATTAATTGTATTAAATGCCAAAAAATATAAATATACCGAGAATTTAGACGTTTCATATTTTTAAATATTCTCCTCTAGATTTCTAGTTAATTGTAAGCCTTGGATGGTCTATGGCATAGTAATCATAATAAAAACACTTTTAGGACTTTTTCGACGACGATTTGAATCATGCCAACAGCAGTTCAAAACTGGTTTAACAGAAACGAAAAAAAAGCACTACTAAAAATCTCATCTTGTTTTTGTATTCCAGTCTAGCAAAAAACCTGTCCAAAATTAGAATCCTCTGTCGCTAACGAATATGTATTTTGATCACATCCTTTTTTTGATCTTACCAAAAAAACGCAACGTTGTCAAAGATTATTTTTTTACTAACCGATAACATCTTTTGTATGGACTTGGTGAACAACTCATTTTAAGTTCTTGTTTCATTCATAGATTTAACAACCTTTTTACCTGACTGCCCAAGAAGGACGTTAATGCTTTTGATTGTTCCTTTTCTTGGTTGTCATAATTATTTACATTCTAATTGAAATTTGATTATAATCATACCCAGGCGGCATACAACATTTTATTGACACATTTTTTTTTTTTCCTTTTTGTTTTGTAAAGCAAAAGTGTCATACTAAACCTTCAAAATCAAACTTAACAAATAATTCTAAAAAGAAATAAGCTCGTGTACTCACACTTTAGTTCCCTGCCTTCAGGTGAGCACTTCCCCTGTTCTAGCACACACTTGATGTACGGAATTAGAAGTCTTTTGTTATTTACGATTTCGTTCAAGTCTATAGTGTCATATCGGTCTGTATATTTGTTGCCGTTGATGTTAGGCTTGGCTGCAGCGAAGGCTACCACTGCTAAGACACATAATACTGTTACGGTTTTCATTCTGTAACAAAGAAAAAGGTTACATAGTTGACACACTTTTAAAATTGTACTAAGCACTATAACTATAAACAGAACAAGAACAATATTATGATTATATAAATAAACAATAAAAGATAGAGCTTAGGTGACCTCGACCCAAGGATAGTGATCTGACTCGGGTCACTCTCAGTCGGCAATGTATCTAAAAGGCTGGCGACGTTATCTTGTTGAATAGCAACGCTAATTCTCTGGCCGAGGTAAGCACTATAGTCGTTTGTTATTTCTATCAGCCGCTTTGATAGGCATGCGCTTGGACCATAGAAAAATATTTCAGTTTTGTTGTTGTAAGTTTTTTTAAGGTTCTTTACCTCAAAATAATTAAAGGGACTCTTATATGATCACTTCGTTGCCATTCAATCATTCTGCCAAGACCCCACGTCGTTAATGCTAGCGCTCACTATTACGCGAACGATATTAGAGTTTTTAATAGATATTATAGTAAACACGACAATAAACAATTCGTGAAAAGTAAAAGTAAAATTAAATAATATTAAATAAAATAATAACAGTATCAGATTAATTAAGGTAGCTTACGTTTCTAAAATATAACTTGCGAATATAAAGTAAACTTCAAATCTACCTTGGTAATTTTATAAGCCGTTGAAAATGCCACTAGTCCAACTGTCTCCTAGTCCAAAAATACTATGAACAAAAAAAATATATGCCTATTTTTATATAGTGAGCAGGGCATTAATCCCAGAACTCTAGTTCTACAGATAAACGGGTTTTGTATTTCGGCGAACTGTTGCAAAAGCCGTCTACGTCAAGTTTGGGGGATTTTACCAAGCATCAAGTTTACCTATAACGTTTGTTAGCTCAGATGCGCTACCTCTTAAGAACTCTGTTAAAATAAGTTGGTAATCAAAAGACGATCGTCGTTGCTGTCGTAACTCGAAGGTTATCATAGCGTTAACTGTGACAAAGAACTGAATCGTACTCTTGTTTTGATAACTGTAGAGCAGAAGTGCGAGTTCAAATTTTCGAGTTCGAATTTCTTGATGTTAATCATTGACTTGTTATGTACTTCGTACTAGAGTAGACAACTAAGACAACGCACTAAGCGCCACTGTGGCCTATTGTGACCACTGTGTTACTGCTATACTTCGCTAAGTCACACGCTAGAAAAAGTATTATTATTAAAATAAATACAAAAAACCTAGATGCAAAATGTATGACACTGAACTTAAATAAGTTTTTGTGGAAAAAGATTTTTTTCCAGACAAGCTTATATAGTTCCGTTATTAGTACTGTTAGCTGATAAAAAAGCGGACTTGGTCTCCCGCTGTCATTCGATGAGTTCAAGGATCAGCATTATAAAATTTATTTAGGTGAATCGCTCGTAGAACCGATAACCGATGGATAAGAAAGGTTCTTGACTGGCAACCACGGGCTGGAAGACGCAGCGTAGGTAGGCTTCCCACTAGGTAGGTGGACTGACGACATTTTGAAGGTCGCGGGTAAACGGTGGATGCAAGTTGCAAATTGTCGTTCAGTGTTGCGGTCTAAGGGGGACGCCATAGTTGAAGAAATTTGTAGGGAAACTGCAGAGCGTTTTTGTCATAAGTCGAACGATAAAATTCAAAAATTAAGTATCTAAAATAAATAAATTAAATATAAAACTAAATCAGTCAATATAAATAACCCGCCCCTAACTGTACCCGGTGCAAAGGTGCCCATAACGCTAGCGGCATTATCGCGCTGGAAGGCAATGGCCATCCTTTGCACCAGGAACGTGCCGGAACGGGAGACAACACCGCTGTCCCTGATCCTACACCCTATCTCGTGAACCAAACGTTTAGCCTCCGCCCCACAACAACCCATAGTCTCCACGGCGATAGGCACAAAATAATATATGGCTCCATAGCCGCGTCCTTGGTTCGCTTTTTACTCGCAGCGTAGGCAGCAGCTGCTGCGTGCGAGTGGACTGAGCGACTCAAGTGGCTGACGCAAGTAGCGTGCCACACCAAGCACTTGCCATTTTTCCGGGGCACTAGGGTCAGCCCGTCTGGTCTCTTGCCATCGGACCTACTAAGACCCGGTGGCTCCAGCACACAGGGTATGGTGACGAGAAAACCTACCTGAGCAGCGACGACAACTCAACGCGTGGTGACTATTGGCCTCCACGATGGAACCGCAAGTGCATATAAGAGGTAAGCACACACTTGCAGCCCAGGCAAAAGGTCACCGTCACTCGCAGAGAGTTATCGTCCATCAAGGTGCCCAGGTGAAGTGAAGGAAGTGCTTGCAAACACGCCCCGGATTCAGACTGTGACACAGCTCTGAGTCTTGCCAAATCTGTTCCCATGGCATTGTCCATAAATCGCTTGTGAATCCTTTTTGCTCCATCGTCATCCCAAGCTCGCTGGACATGAGGAGTTCCTGGGCATGGCACACCCGGGTTGAGCACAGACCAAACGGTCAGGCTCATTTGGTATGCTCGCCCTGTCCCCATTGGGAGAAAGGATGACAGTGACAAGGTCCGCTACCCCATGCGCCGACGCAAGGAACATCCCGCGCACACCGAATCCCAAGACCCCCGTAGCGTATCTGTAGTGCTGCTTGACTCCACTGCAAATCATCCAGGGACACTTTAAGGATTGATTCCACGACAGATTTTAAAGCGCTGTCAAAACTACACACTTCTTCGGGACAAACCCAGGTGGGAGTAGGTCATACGTAGTCAATCAATCCGGGGTTCTTCCTCCTCGTCTCGTCTGTTAGCGGAGGTAGAAAAACGGCCTCAATGCGAATCTCCTTTCCGGGGCTAGACGCCGAGGGCAATTACCCCCGGGGAACATTGGACGGTGCGACTCCCTTACCCGGCCCCATAAAGCCGAGCGACATCACGGCACCCTGTTTAAATTTGGTGAGCGCTTCTTGTCATTTCCAGGGCAGTACGGGAATGGGATGCAACTCCGTCTCTCTCTCTCTCTCTCTCGCACTCACGATTGGGTGACATGGCGAAGGGTGGAAGAAAATGCCTCGCACGCAGCTCTGGAGTGGTTGTAACTACTTTCATATGTCATATTTCGATAATTTTATACCAAAACGAAAAAGTACGTATCCTTTATTTTTCAACAATTTTTAAGTACACGAAGTTTGGGTACAACTTAAAAAGTTACCCTGTGCATAAACAACTACATCTATTCATGGGGCCGGAAGTTCTGCCAAATTTTATAGCATGTCTAAATTTATAATATGGTGACCTACGTAATAGTACATTATGATACAAGTGTGCTATATGTTGGTAATTACACTCGAGGCGGTATTATTCTACACTCGAGAAGATAAAGGGACTGAGAGAGTGTAATGATCAATGCACAGGCACACGCGTCTCAGTTTTTTTTTTTTTATGTTACTCGGTGACGAGACGAGCAAGTCGCTCACTTGATGTTAAGCGACACGCTTGCCCATAACAGTTCAGTGCCACAAAGAATTTCGAACCTTGTTAGATGTTAAATCTCTGTATGCCCAGTGATTACGCTGGAAACATTGCCCTTCAACCCGGAACACAGTAATGCTTGCACACTACTGCTAGGCTGTTGAATAACTGGTAAAGGTGTGGCACTTCCCCAGGCGGACTCTGCAAGAGAGCCCTACCAAAATTGTACGTTTCTCAACACACCTGCTCGTAAAGTGGATTTAATTACATCGTTTTTAGGCTCAGAATCCAAGATATTACGCACGCGTGTTTTATACTTTACATTACCGCACTAATGCGTTAATGTTGTCCCCCACTGCAAGCTATATGCAGCTATGTTGATCTATCGAAGCATTCCTAGTTTAACCGGGGGTTGAAGTGAAGCATACAATTCTCAAACATGAGTCAAGTTAGCGACAAGACCACACAAGATTGGACCTGGCTTAGTGTCCCAGAGCTATGTACTTGAAGTATTGCTTATTATGCCTAAGAGAAAAAATAATAAAAAGCGAGTTTAAATAGTACGTGTTTACTTATATTAAATATATGTATGAAAGTTTTTGTGCCGGTAATTAATTGAGTTACTTAAACTCAACGATATCTTATTGTCATAATGGGAGAGACAGGAAAACGATAAGATATAAATAACCATTTTATTGTTGATTGATTAAATCAGAGAAATTTACAATAATAACAGTATTTACTATTTACCAATAAGTAATAAATTTAAAAGCTGCTACTTTAATTATGCAACTATTACAAAAAAATATTAAACGTAATATCACATTGTTAATTGTAATATGACTGTAACAGGAACTTAGGCCTTGGCTTCCTTGAGGTCATCCTCATACTTCTTGCTGTATTTCCTGTCGGGGTCGTATTTGTCACAAAGCTCTTTCCATTCCTCTGGCTTGTTGTTAATCAGGAACTTTATCACTTTCTTGGTGCCTTTCTTTTGCTTCTCGCTACACTTGGAGCAGTCGGTTTCGAGAGCATCTTGGATGTGGCCTGGTGAAATCAGATAAAAATCAAAAATTAATTACGAAAAGGTATGTATCGATAGTTAAAAAACAATAGTATTATTATTTAAAGAAAACAAAAACCCGGTTGCAAAGTATAGGTTGCATGCATCTTTGTTGGTGAGCACTTTTTTGTGTCTATGTGTATAATATCTAATGACATGTTCTCAGGCTGTTTAGAATGAAAAGATGTTATTTGTTTTGTTGGCTCATTGAAATTGTGGTGAAATGTGTGCATTTTGCAGAGGTAGGACTATTTTGTAGAGTCCGCCTGGGGACGAACCACACCTTTACCAGTTATTCCAACGCCAAGCAGTAGTATGCAAACATAAATGTGTTCCTGATCGAAAAGCAATGTTTCCGCGAAATGACTGGCCATAAAGAGACTTAACATCTAATATCTCAGGGTGATGAGCACAGTGCATTGCGTGTCACGCAGGGTTATGAACTGTGTTTTAAAATTCTATGTGGCACTGAACTTATATGGGTAAGTTTTACGCTTACCATCAGGCGAGCAACGTGCTCACCTCATCACTAAATTGAAACATAATATTATTAAAAAGCCATAATATTATTAATTAATAATATTATTATTACTCGTAAGTTCCTTAGCGGCGGCCGTGCATTTGGTGGTCTTTTTGAGCGCACAAAGGATGTACGGAGTCCGCGCGCGGTCATTGGGGAGTATCTCATCCAAGTCTATATCGTCGAACTCCTCGTTGTACTTCTCGTTCGGTCGAGCTAGCGCCACGGCAGCCACCATCGCGACCAAACACACGCAGATCATGCTCTTCATTTTTATTTCTAGAAAATTAAACCAAACTGATTAGAATATAAAGATACACCCTTTTATGGTGTAAATACCGTTCAGACGCACTAAGCGTTTCATTCCACCTTCTTAGTTAGAATATCATAGGTGTGGAACTCATTACACGTACTGCGTCTGTCTTTCCGAACAGGTACAATCCGGGGTTGTTCAAGAAAATATTGAACAAGTACTAAGTACATAGACATGCGCGATACATCTTCAGCCACATCGTCGCTTTCCATCAGGTGCGATGATGGTAAACGCATCCCTAGTTCGTTATAAATAAAAGTCTATGATCGGTGCTGTGCTCTGAAATTGGCAGGCAGCATGAACCCCGCATATATCAGAACAAGAGCTACCCTCTCTGCATCAACCTTTTAAGATCACAATGCTGGGATATCGGCATATCCGCGAAGAGTCATTGAGCCATATCCACCACGCTGACCCAGTGCCACTAAATACGAAGTATGATATAGTATGTAAGGCAACGGGTGGCAACGGAAATCTGAAGAATGGGTGACTGATCCCTTCTAACCAGAAGTGTAGTGATGTGGGCTGGTGACGATGGAGATGATAATTAATTATATTGAATTAGTCATGCTCCTTAGAGGAAGTGTGTCTTATGTTGACAGATGCAACAACGCTTCGAAAAACTACTAGAGTTAATATCCGAAGTAACTAGATGCTTTTTAACTAAAATGAGTTGGAAATAAGCGTTGATCCGTCATAGTATGTAAAAATTTGGCCTCCGAAAATAAATATGGCATGATAATCATGGAATACCATGACAGTAATAACTTTAATTTACTACTAAGCAGACAAGGGCGAACAAAAAGTACAAAGTAGTTAAAAAAAAACAAACTCCGAGTTGTCAACAACACCGAAATCAGGCGAAGAACACTCGGCAGGACACAAACTTGACGGAATAAAATAAATATATTTTAAGATGATGAGACATTTTAAAACTTGATAATTCACTGATTGAAAACATAAAACTGTAGATCCACTGAGAACTTGCGAGTTTAAATACAAATCTTAAGGTGCTAGAGAGTATTTTAAGTGAGGGCACCATGAGCATTCGTATGTAATGTAACAGTTCAGATTCGGGTATTGCATCGGTGAGGGAGTCAAACCGAGTATTACAGTGCGCAACCTGTAATGATACAATTTGTAACATTACAGAAGTGAGTAGGAAGAATCCGTGATACACTTTGTAACATCAATGCGCTCCTTAATAGTGTTAGTACGAGAGCCCACAACCAAAATATTTTTGCCGAAATAATAAAACCGAAAGCGAGCCCGTATAAAATCGAGAGATTTATTTATTCTAAAAATACTAATTACATCAAATTTTCCACAATCAATCAATCTCAACAATCAATTTCTCAGAAATTTTCCGCGTCAAGTCTGGACTGCATTTTTAAATATTATAAAAAATATTTACCGAGCTGTTTCAAAGCAATCGGTCTGATTTTAGGAATGTAATTAAATGATTGATTTAATAAGAAACAAAAGAATTAAAAAAAAAAAACAAAAAAAAGCTTTCACGAGACACCATCAGAAAAAAAAAGTTTAAATAAACCCAAGGCAGCTTTGCTATGGGTCTGAAAATCTTGTTTTCAAGTCAATGGTAATAGAAATTTATGTACCTACCAAAGTTTTTACACAAACTCAGCAAGTTGCCTATTGTTTGAATATCTTCAGAAGTCAAAGATTGATTTAGTATTTGTATTTTTAGTCACTATAGATATAAATGCAATCTAGATGCAAATGTCGCGAACATGATATTTATTAAAGCTATGCTTATCTATTAATATTTAAATTAATTTACCTATAAGTTGTTATTCCGCTGATGGAGAGCTTAGAACTGTACTGCTTCAGAGGTACAGCGTGTTTTTATACAGAAACTGTGAGCATAACAAAAAACAAGGATTATAGTTTGCTGACGTCATGCGTTGGTATATAAATTATTTTATTACTATTTACCTCATGTTAAAGATTGTATTTTTTACTCTCTTGTGGTTTAAGGTTTTCTAGTTATAAAATACGTAAACATACCCTTGTCGTAAAATATTTTTTTTTTTTTAATATATTCAGTGAAATAAACCAGTTAGACAGGCTTAAATCGAGACAAATTAAAATATGTATGTAAGTCTAAAAATGCTTGTGTATTATATTATTAACTGCATTTCTTTTTTGTATGTTGGGTTGGTACTATAGATAACATGCCCATAAAAAGCCTTTTGCGCAGAAAGGCCAGAAGTTTTTTTTTTTATACCAAAAAGGAAAATTTTTTTGTGACGTGACAGATGGAGTTGAAGTCTAAGACATTGTTGTTTTTAGGGTTCCGTATCTTAAAAGGTATCAAATCACTCCGGTTTCCGTTCGCCCGTCTGTCACAAAGGTTTTTCTAGAAAAGTAAGTAACGTAGAAACTTGGAATTCGGCATAATGATAGATCTTCATGTCGCTATCATTTAATAATTTAGACTAAACGTATAAATCGAGTGGGGTATCATTTAAAAGAGCTAAGTGTAATAGTACTAAAAAATTATTTTACTATTTTTATTCGGTATGGCCGAAAATGTGCACAAAATGACCATACCCGATATAAGCTGTTCGGCGCAAAATAACCATTATAACCAAAATAACCATAATCAATAGCCATTGATTGTGTTTGTTTTTAAACTTTTATGGTCGATGACGTCACACCTGAGACATGCTTATTACGGGCTATTCTAATAGCGGATATCAACTGTCAAACTTACTAAAAAATATATGCAATTTTGAAGGTCATCATGGCTTTCTTAGAGATTAAATCTTGCAAAATTGATAATAATCTAAACTTAAATATAATAAACTAAAACTAGAAACAAAATTAAAATATATAAAAATATCTACAAATAAATAATCACTTGTTAAGAGCATGTCGGGCCATGCTTAGTAGGGTTCCGTAGGTGCGAAGGATGTTTGAAGTTTTTATCCATTATTACAGCATAACTCAAAAAGTAGTTATCACACGTTACCCGAAATAATTTTAAAACTAAGTTTTTACTTCTGATATGCATAGTTTAGAAATGGCGGGGGGGGGGCGGGATACATTGCAAGCAACTTTGTCATATTTCGCAAGCAGTATGTTTGATAAGAAAATGGTATAGGAAACCTTAACATCATTCTAAAAGACCTATTCAATGATATCCCACATGTGGGGTACAGGCGAAAATTTTTTTTTATCCCCACTTTACATATATGACACCCACCCCATTAATATAAAATTATGTTTTTTTAATTCTGTCACCTTACAAAGACCTATTCATTCATCATTCACACCCAACATGATCGGGTGCAGCGAATTTTTTTTTCCCCCCCCTTTACATGTAAGGGAGCTACCCTTACTTTACAAAAAAAATAATTTTTTTATTTTTTGAATTTGTAGGTCTATACTTAGACTATTGTGCAAAATTTCATGCATGTAAGTTTATAACTTTAAAAGTAATAAGGCTGTAAAGGATTCAGACAGACAGACGGACGGACAGACAGACGGACATGACAAACTTATAAGGGTTCCTTGTAGTACTACGGAACCCTAAAAACAGCATTTAGATCGCTGTCTACGGGATTGATAATAAATAATTATAATACAAATAAAATAGGTAATAGGAATGTATGTCTTTGTGTGTTAGTTCCTATTTTGCTGAGTATTTATATATTCTTTTAGTAATAAGGCACAGAATTCTCCTTGTAAAGTCTTTGTTATAAGGAGAATTCTTTGTTTTTGTCAAATAATCACATGGATGGTCATAATACTAAAACCGAGTAAGGCCATTTTCCACCAAAAAATAATATTTTTGTTCAAAATGACTTTTTTCTTTGTTATCAAAATATAACGAAACTAAATTAATATTAGTGGATAATTAGTGGATGACCCATGTAAACTATGTCATTCAATATAAGTGTTGAAATGGAGTTTTGGCGGGAACGTGAAGAATTCATGTCGCATCATTTTATTATTTTCCAAAACTTGTGTTATTTCGAATGTTAATGTGTAAAAACGGTGAATTTCTACCCGTTAAGTGTTCGTGTATATGCATGAGTGTTGGTAAATGGTACAATGACGTGAAACGTGAATTTTCGTGTTGTTTCCAAAACTCCATAGAAGGCTCTAGTAAAGTTTTCACCACTTTACTGGGGCATGACTTGGACTTGACCGTGACTTGCTATGCTCGACTTTGACTATGACTTTGACAGTGACTATGACTTGTAATAATAACTAATATCTAACAAAACTTGAGAATATAAATGTATACTTGACACTGGCAAATGCATAAGACGTGCGACGCCAAAATCCTCTTAGGAGGAAAGAAGAAAAAAAAAAAAAAAGTGTTGAAATGAGTTTTTGGCGGGAACGTGAAGAAATCATGTCGCGTCATTTTATTATTTTCCAAAACTTGTGTTATTTCGAGTGTTAATGTGTAATAATGGTGAATTTTTACCCGTTAAGTGTTCGTGAACATGCACGCGTGTTGGTGAATGGTATAATGTCGTGAAACGTGAATTTTCGTGTTGTTTCCAAAACTCCATAGAAGGCTCTAGTAAAGTTTTCACCACTTTACTAGGGCATGACTTGGACTTGACCGGGACTTGCTTTGCACGACTTTGACCGTGACTATGACTTATTTGATAATATCTAACAAAACTTGAGAATATATATGTATACTTGACACTGGCAAATGCATAAGACGTGCGACGCCAAAATCCTCTTCGGAGGAAAAAGAAAAAAAAATAAAGTGTTGAAATAAAATCATAGTGGTGACGTATTGTTGAGTATATTATCAGTCTAATCTTGGGTTCGTACTTTTTGCACTTTCGTATACATTACAAGACTAATCAATATTTATGTACCTAAACAAAGAATAAAGGCCACCGTCTACACCACTGGAGCAGCTGTGCCAGCCGCCCAGGGGCCCTATTCGGAGAAATGACATTATTATCTCGGTCACTCTCACTCCCATTAAATTCTAAATTAGAGAGACAGTGACCGAGATAAAATGTCATTTCTCCGAATAGGGGCCCAGACCCCCACTCCGGTATTTCAAGGAGCTGGGTTGCCTTGGGTAAACGCTGGCAGCAGGAAATGCATAATACACTCCACGCGGAGCGTCAGTTCCAGGACTTATCGCCCCCATCTCGCATAAGAATAAGAATAAAAGTATGAAGGCTGTGTATAGGTTTAAATTACCTACTTATAATAAGCATAAATGATTATTGATTAAGTACTTCACACTACGAGTATCACACTAGTAATATAAACACGACAAACTTCGTCTGCAAGTGCTTAAGTGTGTTTGTTCCTAGTTCCTACTCAAGTTTTTTAGATTTGTTTGGTACGGAGGTAGCTTATACCCCAGATTAACACATAAATTACGGAAGGATAGCTGATGAAACCGCGGGGTACTGCTAGTATATCAAATTTTGATACATTAAAAATGCCAACATTAGGGATGTTGATCGCATGTCAGCTAGTCGAAAAATCGTTTTTTTTTTTTTTTTTTTTTTTTTTATCTATCTTGATTGAGAATCGTTTCTTGTACCGTAAAGCAGACCGGCGACGGCCATTGACGCAGCAGCCCTTTAATAATTTTATGCGTCGATTGTCAATTGACGATCACTTCATTCGGATTAAAAAACGATTAATTGGCTGCATCATCATTATCAGCCAAATTACGTCCACTGCTGGACAAAGGCCTCGCCTTAGAAAGGTACGATCAATCACGTAAATATTGAGTATACTCCATCGCCTCTAGTTTCTTTAAAGAATCTGAAGGATAAGTGATTCACGTGATATTTATTTGAAACTATATCCAAAAATAATCAACGGTGGATATATTTAATCGAAGTTCGTTTTTTTTGTGTCCGATCGGAGAATCTGCTATGAGATCGAATTCGAATCGTTCCGTATACAATTTTTTTCCACTAGAGTTGACATCCCTAAGATAAAATTAACTGTAGTGTTGCCATATTATTTTTTGTAATTTCCCAACTTTGTTTAGGATTCCTAGAGACCCATATATACCCTGAGCGTTTGATAAAAATAGTTCAGCAAAGTAGAGATGAATATAGGTGGAAACCTCATTTTACCTAAAAAACGTATCAGCGCATATCAAGAACAAACAGAAATGTTTCACCAATCACTTGTTCAACAACTTAAACCCCTACGGAAGCCTCCAATGAGCGTGCCACGATATAACACATTTGTATTGCTATTTTTTTAGAAATAAAATTATGTACCTACCTAAGTATGTAAGAATGTAAATTTGTTTATTGTATTCTGGGCTTACAAGTATGTAAATGACACTCTTACCATCTGTGTGTATATTCTGCAAGCTAAGAGAAGCACGGAAGTGAGTTGATATGCTATATACACTTTTGCCTAAGGCATTTAAGCATTTTTCTTGACGATGACTGTACAGAAAATTTGAAATACCGTGTGATACTAAAGGCACTTGCCTTTAGTTCCTCACCCATAAAATTCAACATTTAGACATTTTTGTCCATGCAGTAGTCTGCAAAAATATGCACATTCTCTTAGGTTTTCACCTCATGCGTGCGTTTGGGTTGCAGAATAGACTGGCAGTTTCAAAGAAGATAAATCCACTTATAAGCGAAAGTTGCGTATTCGTTTATTTGCGAATTTAGAGGATTCCATTTTCATCGTATTTAATTGAAAATATAAACTAAACATTATTTAACTTAACAATAATGTGGATGATCAAAAAAAAGTATAAAAGCCTATTTAAGAACCACTGTGATTTAACCTAAATCACTCTAATCAAAATTAACTCTATATAACAAAAACAACAGATTAACTCTATGGCTGTCTTTGTCGTTTGTTTAGTGCCAGACAAAGGCAGCATTAGAAATAATCTGTTGTCAAAGAAAAAGTTGTCAAACGTTTCAGAAACCCGAGGTGACTCACGCACCGGGAGTCCACTACAACTTTAACTTTGTAGTTAAAAAAATTATACCCGATATACGTCACGGTCATTTTTCCAACTACAATTTTAAGTTTGTAATAGCATTTTTTTAAATGTGCTACAAATTAATGATTTTTCAGATTAATTCTTTACTTGTGTTGTATGACCTCGCTTCTTTGCGAATTTGATGACTCTAGGCAATGATATTTTACTAAAGATAAGTTTTTACCTTCAAAATGGCGGTCTTAATTCGGCTCCGCTGCAGTCTGTTGACAGCCGCCAAAGAGTAAAGAAGATGCAAAAAGTTAGAGAGTAAGAAGATAGCTATAATGAAACCCATCCAAAAGGATATATTCGCGGGGTCATTTTAAGTGCGCTAAAATTGAATCTGTAGTAAAATATCATTGTATCATAGACTCTAGGTCAATAGTACCTTATAGGTTTTTATTTACTTGAGAGTGCGGCAAAAGCGACAAAATATGCGGCGTAAATGTCCGTATTTTATGTTAAGTCGACTAAGAGGCTTGATTTTTTAAAGTTCCATGGGTTTCCTAGGCTTCTTACAGGGTTATAAGAAAAGGGTATGCTAACCCGAAAAGGGCTCATAGTACTCATCTTTATGAACAACTTTGGTCAGTGTTGATCAGTCACATCAGTTTGATCAGTGTTGGTCCCATAGTAAAAGTTGTTCACAATCACGAGTACTATGAGGCCCTTACGGCTTAGCATACCTTTTCTTTATAATCCTGTATTTGATATATCAATTTGATACCTCCACGCGTTTCTGAGAAAAAAGGGTCTTGACAGACAGACGAACGGGCAGAAGGTGGTGTAAGGAAGGTGTATAAGTATTGTGTTTTTATAAAGCAAATTTATTTATGAATCGGACGTGAAGAACAGTATTTACTTATAAGTTTAAGCTACTACAATTTTTAACAGGCAACCATCACAAAAAATATTAACGTAATAAATCATATTGTTAATTGTAATATGACTGTAAAAGGAACTTAGGCCTGGGCTTCCTTGAGCTCATCCTCATACTTCTTGCTGTATTTCCTGTCGGGGTCGTATTTGTCACAAAGCTCTTTCCATTCCTCTGGCTTGTTGTTAATCAGGAACTTTATCACTTTCTTGGTGCCTTTCTTTTGCTTCTCGCTACACTTGGAGCATTCGGTTTCGAGAGCATCTTGGATGTGGCCTGGTGGATTCAGATAAAAATCAAAAATTAATTACGTAAAGGTGGCTGTTTCGGTAGGTAGAAAAGTATTATTATTTCAAAAAAACAAAAACCCGGTTGCAAAGCATAGCCTATGACACTCTCTGAACATAGAGAGGAATCCAACAACATCTCACTTGTCAATACCGGTCAAGGCGTTTGCTACAAGAGGTATATTATTAATTTGGAATCCACGATATGACATTTGTATCAACAACAATCAATTCAGAAAAATAACATGAGACATCTACAGTACAAATGCAAAACTTACGATGATAATTACGAATCTAGTTGCAGAAAATAACATATGTTACCTCTTCATGAAAGACGCAAGTTGGCTGACATAATAATGGTAATTAAAATAGCGCAATCACATATTGATTCTCCAGATCTCGTCTCCATGATAGGTATAATGGCTCCTTCACGTTCCCTCCGGCTCCCTAACCCCCGAATACTGAAACATTTGTTAACTTTGACGACAGATTAAGTCTGCCTTTGTCATTTGCTTAGTGCCAGACAAAGGCAGCATTAGAATTAATCTGTTGTCAAAGTTAACAAGCGTTTCAGTATTCGGGGGTGAGTGTCTAAATGTCCCCCGATGCGCTACCAGTTATAGGCAAAATTCATTTTTCATCAGATCTTCGAATACTATTAATAACATGAACTTGCCTGAATTTGACCTGTTTAATAAATCTCCGAACAAAGTCCGCAATTTAATGTCTAGAAATTGGTTTGACGGTACCTCTTAACTCTCGAGTTTTATTAATACCTACTTCCCTTACGGAAGATTATTTAAGATGTTTCTCTTTTATATTTTTGTAGCAACAAACTACGTTTAATAGTTAGTTTAAAGTAAATTTGTTATTCTAGACTCAAAATGCGAAAGCTTATAAATGGTGTTTAGAAATAATTTCATTAATAAGCTAGCTAAGATAACACTGTACGTTTTCCGAAAATAAATAAAACATATAAAATAAAGAGGCTAAACATCTAATATCTCAGGGTGATGAGCGCAGTGCATTGCGTGCCACGCAAGGTTTGAACTGTTGAAGTTCAAAATTCTGGGTGAATTGTTATGGGCAAGCTTTACGCTTACCATCAGGAGAGCAACGTGCTCGTCTCATCATAAAAAAATAATTAAAAAACCTTACTCGTAAGTTCATTAGCGGCGGCCGTGCATTTGGTGGTCTTTTTGAGCGCACAAAGGACGTACGGAGTCCGCGCGCGGTCATTGGGGAGTATCTCATCCAAGTCTATATCGTCGAACTCCTCGTTGTACTTCTCGTTCGGTCGAGCTAGCGCCACGGCAGCCACCATCGCGACCAAACACACGCAGATCATGCTCTTCATTTTGGTTTCTAGAAAATTAAACCTTACTGTAATAGACTAAAAATATACAACCTCTTATGATGTAAATACCGTTCAAACACACTAAGCGTTTCCATTCCACCTTCTGAGCTAGAACAGCAGAGGTGTGGAACTTATTACGCATACTGCGTCTATCTTTCCGAACTGGGACAATCCGGAATTATTCAAGAAAAGGCTACGTAGATACTTTTTAGGCAAGCGTGCTACATTTTCGGCCACATCGTCATCGGCCATTGAGATTGTGGTCAAACGTATGCTTAGTTCGTAGTAAAAAAGTCAGTGCTATAGTCAGAAATTAGCAGGCGGCAGAGTAAGGGGATGCAAGGGATTAAAGGCTTTCGTTGGCCGCCAAATACTAATTACGATTTAGTAAATAAGGCAATGAGATGTAACGGAAATCTGAAAAACGGCTGAGTGGCGTTTAAGTGTTGGATTAGATCCCTTCTAACCAGCAGTGTAGTGAATATTGATGTGGGCTGGTGACGATGATATTAATTTAAATTATTGAATTACTCATGCTCTTAACAAGATGAGTGTCTTTATAAAGTGGTGAGAGATGGAACAAAGCTTCAAAAACAGGCTTCTTGTAAACATGGCTGCTTGAGTTACAATAACCAGCAAAACGCGGCTTAGTTGCGAAATGTTGGACAAAAAATACAAGGGAAATATACAAATTACAAACTATAATCGAAGCTGCAAAGAGAGCCGTGGAAGATGAGCATCAAACTCCAAATACCTGTAAACTCCGAATTCGGGTGCAGAACAATAGGTATTTAAGGACGTCAGGACAACAATATGGAATACGAACTTGATATACACTCAATGCTATAAAATATAAGCGTTAATGCATGAAATAAATTTTAAGATGATGAGCAAAGACATATTTATAAGGAGAATTCTGTGATGATGAGATATTTTCAATGAATTAAAAATAAATTTACCTGAAAACTGTTTGTTCCCCGATTGCAAACTTAAAACTGTAGAACAACTGAGAACTTGCGAGTTTAAATACAAATCTTAGAGGGCATCAAAAAAACAAAGGAAATCTACATCTGAAGGAGTTAAATAAAGGAGTTCTTATGCATTTGTAATTGGCGCTACGCTGCGAAGCATAACATCTAAATATACGTACCTACCAAAGTTTTTACCCAAACTGAAAACGCTGCCTATTGTTTTTAACACCTTCGGGAGGAAAGATTGAATACTCAATACTCAATTCATTTATTGCAAACATTATGTGGATTACATGCAGATCTTAACTAGCATATTTAAAATAGGTAAACCATAATGACCCTGATTGGGTATGGCAATATCGTGCGGAGCGGGTTCCATAATTGTCTTATCTCTCAAAAATTCGTCTAGGGTATAGTAGGATTTCGCGAGTAATACACTTTTTAGGGCTTTAGCAAATTTGAACTCTTCTTCTATCTCTTTTATCTGTACTGGTTGATTTGACATTGAGTTTTTCTATTTTTAAAGTACATTAGTACTGTATAACGAGGTACTGTTTCGTCCGGGCTTGCGTAAGGCCTTGCTGACCTAGCACTCCTCAGCACTGTAGGGTTAGAGTAAGGACAGGCTCAGAGTTTCGGAGTTTTAATTAACCTTACCTTACCTTTACTGGTTTTAAAAAGGGAATAAACCCCTTCGATTTAATTTGATTTTTATTTTAGTTCATCCTCGATCCGCCGTGCAACAGTACGCCTACGCGAAGCAAAAACCCGAAGTAAAATAGCTGATGCTTTCTGCTGCATTAAATTTAAGGAGAAAATAGTGGGAAAGTGTATCCAGTTCAGGGGTTCTATTTTTGAATCGCTCATATGATTTCGCTCATAGAAAGCTAATTCGAATGGTTCAAACCAGTCGTTGCGTTATCGAGTGATATGATTACTGCAAATGATTATGCGGTTTATTATGCTTTTGTTTGGGATTTCGTTCAAAAGTCAGTCATTTCGCATGATATTTTCGAGTGAAATAATCGTACAAGGTATTCAAATATCGAGCCCCAGACAGTACTTAGAAGCTCAGCTCAGTTCGATAGGATTTAACCATTTTCGTTCGAACGTCCACTATTTTCTCATTAAAGATTTGCTAGTAATGAATGATATATTTTCTTAAATTTTCATATAGGTACATATAGATAGATTGTCTTTTATGTTGGTGTCTCATGATAGCTCATGCATATTTCCATTTATTACAACGACCAAGATAGTTTCTAATCTGGTTTTCTCGAAAACAATAACGCAAATAAATTGGCGCAACAAATAAATTCTATAGAAACCGAATATTTTTTTGGGATAAAAAGTAGACTGTGTTAATCCAGGTTGTAAGCTACTTCCATACCAAATTTCATTCAAATACGTTTAGCCATTACAGAGTTGAACGGGAACAAACACACTTACATACTTACCTACTTACATCACACACAAACTTCCGCATTTATAATATTAGTGTGATTCGTTTTATAAAAATACTCTTTACTCTTTTTTTCCTACTAGACACGATATTTATTTCAGCGGAAAAACACTACAGATTGGTTATTGTAGACAACAGTTTCATAATGAGAACTCTGATGGCAGCACAGATAAATGTGGCTGTTATGTTGTTTACGTCAGTAAGTAATCGGAAATACCAATCTTAATAAACAATCAAAACATAACCATAAACTCATGTTAATATTGAGCATCAATCAAACAGACTATGCATAAAACCGCAGCGAGCTTCGATCGAGAAATTTTCATTCAGTACAGACTGGTTAGAACATGGTTATGGTTATCGTAATGAGGCACTGAGCTTCCGGTTGACCCAGGTCCTCACGGGGCAAGGATTCCTCAGGAGGTACTTGTGCAACGTGGCCCGGAGGGAGGCGACCCTGGTGTGCCACCATGCGGCTGCGTGGGGAAAACCGCGCAGCACGTGCTAGAGGTGTGCCCGGATGAAGCGGAGCTGCGGCTAGAGCTGGTTGAGGTCGTAGGGGCGGACTTCTCGATACCGGCTATTCCAGCTCGAATGGTCGACAACGAGGGACCATGGGAAGCGATGTTCTCTTTCTTCGAGATCGCGATGTCGCAGAGAGAGACCAAGGAGCGGGAGATAGCATGCATTTCAGTGCATGCTATCTCTATCTTGTGTATCTATTAGTAAAAGATAGTAATAGCACTAAGTTTACTTTAGTGAGTATACAATGGAATCGATGCCATTATCTCAATCAGCCGGTTTTAAAGTAGTTAGTTCTTTGATTTCCAGTTTCAAAGGAGGTAAAAAATTGTACGAAACAAGATGCGTCACATCCATGAGTATAAAAACCTCTACACATAGCATGCCTTACTATTGATGGTCACGACAAGACATAAATCTTTTTGCTTTAAAAGACTTAAACAGTGTCGTAATTATGATGAAGGTTCAGGGGACCAAAATGGTAAATTAAGATAATAAAAAATATTATTAGCTTTAAGTTTTTACATGATTCTATTGGGTATTCAGTGTTCTTACTAATATACTAATATATATACTAATACACGATTAAGGCTAATAATATATTATTTACACCTAAAAAAATACCAATAGCACTCAAGTGCAAGCTTGTATAGAAGGTATGTAACTGGCAATCTCAAAATATGATTTTTAATCTACCTATCTAATGAGGTGCACTATAAATAATGGCAATTATATACATTTTGTCATCGTCGCACTATATCGATAATTCATTTTATGGGCTACGAAATTTAGGTAGATAAATAATAGTATATAAATTTTCAGGCTTAAACTGCTTTATAAATCTACATAGTTCTTTGTTTAAATAAGAGTACACGCTTAAAAATTATGTTAAGATATTTCTCTACCCGTGCCTTAGCCTTAGTATAAACCAAGTATTAACAAAACGTTTTACACAGACTGCAAATATACGTGTTTTATTTTTAATTGACGTTGCGCAAGTTACCGGTTTACCGGTTGCTTCAGCAACGGAAGCAAAGAAATGGAAATTTTTAAATTAAAAAAAAACGGTAATCCAGAATTCTAATGATTTAAAAATAGGTAAAATCAGTATCACTCTGTTTCAATATTCAAAGAAATTCATATCGAAGGAATTCAAAAATCGAAGCCCTGAATTTTTAAGTTGAAGTATGGCACCTAAGCATTTTTTTTACCTTACGTTTGTGTAAGTGGTCACGAGCGTGTCGGAAAATATCTCACAAACAATACACCTGAAAAGATGTTTTATGAAACCTTACTTACATTTAAGACAACTTCGTCAACCAACCAACATCTTTCCAATATGCGTGTATCGTATTGAATAGGACTACCCCTTACAATTTATGACGAATATCTGACCACCGTAGTCACTGCAGTGACTACGCGCTTTTACGTTAGCTTGCGTAGTGTAGGCCTAAGGGTGTCTACACATGGCCCGACCCGACATCGCTTGAAAGAGATGGCTATATATAAGTTTCTGGGGAAGCGAAAGGGAGAAGCTATAACCTTAATAGTTTGTTTCTTTTGCTCCCGTGAAATTCAAATCTAGTTGTTCCTTTCACACGATGTCAGGTCGGGCCATGTGTAGACACCCTAAGAGTGACGGCTATTAGCTCCGCCCGATTCCTCAAGGACATTGGCTTGATCCAATAATAGCAAGCCAAAGGCTTGATCCTATTATTTAATTTATTTATTTTGTAATAAAAGCAGCGTCTCCTTGCGCCATCTAGGTGGCACTGCTCTTACTTCATACAAAAATAATTGTAAGCATTGAATAGGGCACACGGCACTGAGATCAAAAATATTGTGATACACTACAATATGAAACTCTACGATGATGATGACTAAACTATACAAACTGTATAACTATCTTTTTTATACCTAAATTATCAGTTAGATTCTAATAATAAATAAATAATAAATAATAATATCTGGGACATTATTGCACACACGGTCACCTGACCCCAAACTAAGCAAAGCTTGTAATATGGCTGCCAAAGACTGATATACGTACATAGATATTTTTTAAATACATACTTATATAGATATTAACACCCAGACGATTCTAGTACGACTAGAAAAACAAAATCTGCAGTCATAAGTAAACATAGGACATTATGGACAAGAATGTTGTTTTATCGGGCATGCGCCTTCATTAACCAAACAAAATTCATACAAACTAAAAGAAACTGATCATTAATTTTAATTTAATTTAATTAAATTAGAAAAATTAGAATTCGTTTAAAGGTATAAGTTTTTAATTTCAGTTACTATGTAATAAAAAACAATGAAAGGCAAGCTTAAAACTAAAGCAACAATTTATTATAGAAAATCTAGAACTACTAAATTATTATTAATTCACAAGCCTTCACAATTCCTAAAAACATCTGGATTTAATATTTATATTGTAATATTATTAAAAAAAAATAGCTCGATTAACTTCTATTTATTTTTCTCGTAACCTGTAAATATGAAATAACTTTTTGTCACTGACTTGAATTCAAATTTTACCTTAGATTACACTAGTTGAGCAATTTGCAATACCTAGGTATTTAGCCTCCTTGTTTTAACATTATATTTAATCTAAATCTATATATATACAGGGTTATAAGGAAAGGGTATGCTAAGCCGAAAAGGGCTCATAGTACTCATCATCACGAACAACTTTTACAATGAGACCAACCCTGAAATGGAGAAAAAAAAATCAGCTGTTCCATAGAAAAATGTCAATGACACTCGACAAAATGTATGGAACAGCTGATTTTTTTTTCTCGATTTTAGGTTTGGTCCCATAGTAAGTAGTAGTTTCAGCTTAGCGTACCCTTTTCTTATAACCCTGTATAATACATAAGAGGACAAGCCCATTTCTATGAATCAAACCGCTTATGATAGAGACTTAAACTCTGAATCCGTACAATATTCCTGAAATGGTCTAGGTGAACTAAAAGAACGGGTTTTGAGAAATGCCACTTCTGAGGAGGTAAAATGGACCCCCCAAAGTTTGTATGGAAATAAAATCTTTTTTTATTCTATGCCAATGAAACTCGGTTTGTGTAGCATTAAAAATAAAGAAAGACATGGATTTGTCATGATTTTTCTAAAATCAACCCCTAAAGAGACTTCGTTTACTGTATCCTAGGCAAGCGAAGCCGTGCGGTCAAGCTTGTTTATGATAATAATATTTACTTATTCATGCTAATGGCTTCTACAGAAAAAAAATACATTAGGTAGGTCCAAGTATTTTGCGTAGTTATCATCAGAAGCGACTACCACAACGTCTTAGTTGAGCAATTGCGTTTTAGCCTACAAGGCATTAACAAACCAAACGCATCAGCAGCCTTTGCACTCGCCTTCCGCCACTAGAGTGAGAATAAGTTTACTGTTAAACTGAAATAGCTAGATTCAAGGTGTTGTAGTAAGCCACTGGTCATAATCGTTTGACTAAGATTGTGATGGACCTAAATGTTTTGATTGACTACTTAAATTATAGAAATGAGTTTCAATGTACACGTAAGGAGTATATTACAGTAGTGCCACAGGTACTCACTCGCACATTTTCAAGTTTTTGTTGATAATATGTATGCTGAAAATAATATGCAATGTTGCATTGTTCACATATACATATATATTATATGTATGTATATATTTCATATACATCAAAATTAATATACATAAAAGAAATTTTCGTTTTGATCTTTTAATTTCATGGCAGAGATCGAAATAAATCAAATTTCCCCTCAAATGGAACTACATAAAAACGAAAGTTTCTTTAAAACATTTAGTTTCACACTTAGCGATTTCATATCTTCAAAAATGTGAAAATGCGTGAGCGAGATAACCTTGGACGTCCCTAAGAGCCTTAAAACCATAACTTCGTTTACTCCTTGGCGGCATTGAGTTCAGATTCGTACTTCTTGGCGTACTTCCCGTTTGGGTCGTATTTGGCCTTGAGCTTGTCCCAGGCTTGGAGTTCGTGGTTGATGAGGTGGCGGAACACTTTCTCGGCGCCCTTGCGCTGAGTTTCCGTGCACTTAGCGCAATTGGTCTCCAGGGCTTCCTTTACGTGAGCTGGTGAATGTTCGAGCATATTTAAAAATATATTTACAAATAATTCATCCTATTGTGCAATTATTTTATTTATTTATTTATTAGGTACACACAACAAATCACCGATGATACATGATATAACATTTTTATAAAGGTTCTATTCGCATCCGCGATCCAAAACCGTGAGCACACAACATGGTTAAAACAATAAAAAATATTGAAACTTTATCATAAATGTGTTTTCTGCTGCCTGCCGTTGCTATGCCTGCTGTTATTTCGATGCTGATTGTTGTGACAGATTAATACCTCGTTAAAAAATACATAAAACAAAAATATCTGAACGAGATTCGAAACTGGATCAACCAGGAAAACGCAGGAAAACGAGATGTAATATCCCACTGTAAATATAATATTTCCCTACCTTTTAAATGAGATCCACGATTAAGTCGTTTGACGATCGAGGTTATAGGTATGTTTACGTATTTTTCGTAGCTAAGGTCTATTTTTTTTTTTAACGATTTCTAAATGCGCGGCTTAAAAATATTCTAATTTTTAGGGTGGATTTTTGAAATAGAGACGAAGGAGAATCCCAAAAACACCATCGAAAAATCCACCCATAAATCTTGAATATTTTTTAAGTCGCTTTCTAGACCGTGAAAACTTACATTTCAACTCCTTGCCGTCAGCAGTGCACTTGCCCTCGTCAAGGACACACTTGAGGTACGGCATCAGAAGCCTTTTGTTGCCGACGATCTGGTCTAGGTCGACCCCGTCGTATTTGCTTGTGTACTGAGAATTATCGGCAGGAAGCGCCAGGCTGACAACCGCTACGCCAAGGACACAAAGGATTACGGCTCCTTTCATTTTCTCTGAAACTGTAGAATTGGTTTGAAAATAATAACAGTTTACTTTAGTATTATTTGGATATATTTTATACTAGGCTGACATTTTGGCTCACTTGCCATTAATTCTATCCTCGTCACACTCCTGTCTAACCAAATGAGAGTGACAGGTTAGATAAATAATATCTTTGGTCCGAGAATAGCAACCTAACGAATGCAAGACTACTTACACATAGATAATAAACATAATAACAGTTTATCATATAAAATATAACTATAGCCTCGAAAACAGCGATAGTAACACTGCTGGGCCCGTACCATGAGGTGCTTATTGCGATGATTTTTAGGTTCAGCCGATGACACTGCGCGACCGCGAACCGTATCGCCGCGTGATAAGGTGTATGGTCGCGCAGCGTTCTCGGCTGAGCCTAATAATCATCGCAATAAGCACCTCAAGGTACGGGCCCTGTTTACTATATAAGATCATAAATAACCTAAGTTATAGTTATTGTTGTCTGTTCGTCTTCTATGCGTTTACACATCGCTTATCCATTTTATTTGAAGCTTTGTATTTGCGAGGCCAGTTTTTTTGCGTCGAGTCTTATACCCGAGCCCTATACTTGCGAGGCCAAAAGCCGTGTACACCGCTACAAAGCCGCTTCTACGTATAAAGTGAGAAACATTAGATTGTTCAACAACGTAACGTAATGTAACGTAATGAAGCTGGAGCCAATATGGCTCTACCTAAGTTTAATTACTGTTTTTGTATTCATCCTAAAAAGAACACGATGTTTGGTATTCGCGTCAAGTTTTTTATTACTAAGGCATAAAACAAAAATAGTTTGAACAATTCTGAACCGCTCGGCTATGGTTTTGTTTACAAACATTTCAAGGCAACTCCCAATCAATGTCCACCTTCTTCTAATCTAAGGGCCTCGCTACATGGCCTGGGACCCTATTCCTGTGCGCTCGAGATTATGTCGGTTACTGTCTCTCTAATTTAAAATTTAATGGGAGTGAGAGTGACCGAGATAATCTCGAGCGCACAGGAATAGGATCGTTGACCTGACATTGTTTGAAAGAGATGGCTATATATAAGTTTCTGGGAGAGCGAAAGGGAGAAGCTATAACCTTAATAGTTTGTTTCTTTTGCTCCCGTGAAATTCAAAATTAGCTGTCCCTTTCACACGATGTCAGGTCAGGCCATGTATAGACACCATAAGAAGTGATATTTTTTTTTATTATCATGACACTGGCAAATGCACAAGCCGTGCGGCGCCAAAGTCCTGAAATGACAAAAAAAAGGTAGAAATTACAATATGGTGACCTACCTTTCTTTGGCTAGGCAGGACGGAGTCTGGTCCACAGCACAGCAATGCGTTTATTAATTCACCCAGCACGCAACATCGAGTTTTATACTTTAACATTTAGCACTTTTCCAACGCACGAAAACTAGTTTTACCATTTATGACAAGTCCACAATTCCTCGAAATGTCATTTCGTCACTGTCGTTAAACAATGCAACTCTCTGATAGTTGCGTTAACATGAATTGATACTCATAAAGAAATTACCTTAACTTGTTATTTTTAAATCAGTAATGTACAAACTTGTTATTGGTTTTGTAGTAGAAATTCTTCTGAAATTGTATTGGCCCACTCTACTCCCCAACCTGCAGGGCCCCGACAAAATCTTTTTGTTATGCAAGAACAAGACATGGCTACGATTATGTATACGTTTGTCTCATTTTTCACGACATGAAGAGTAGAAAAGATTATGTTTTTTTTTACTGTTCGTCACATATTTGTAAGACTTACTGCATATTATAATTATTATATTCAAAAAGGTAATGTGGGAGTTTTAGCGGGAACGTGAAGAAGTCATGTCGCGTCATTCTATTATTTTCCAAAACTTGTGTTATATCGAGTGTTAATGTTTGAAAATGATGGATTTTTATCCATTGAACGTTCGAGAACATGAACGAGTTTTGGTGAATAGTTGTGCGAAACGTGACTCTTCGAGTTGTTTCCAAAACTCCATAGAAACCTCTAGTAAAGTCTCCACCACTTTACTGGGGCATAACGTGGACTTGACCATCACTTACTTTTCTTGATTTAGACTATGACTGAGACTTAAAAGGTATTGTGACTTAAGGCCTCGCTACATGGCCTGACCTGACATCGTTTGAATGTGATGGCTAAATATAAGTTTCTGGGGAGCGAAAGGAAGAAGCTAAAACCTTAATAGTTTGTTTCTTTTGCTCCCGTGAAATTCAAATCTAGCTGTCCCTTTCACACGATGTCAGGTCAGGCCATGTATAGCCACTCTTATATATGATGTAAACGGTGAGTGTTCTGCGATTCCCAAGCCTCCTGCCAATCGTGGGGATTTTTAGGAATGGAGGCTATAGTTCACCAGGCGACTTTTTCTGGCTGAATATGATGATGATGAGGTAACGTGACTGATCGAAGTGAAGAAAAAAAACATGCAAATCGGTCTGAACCGATAAGCTTGATTAAATCTGTAACGGCTGACAGATATGTAGTTGAGTGGGACATACACTTAACAAGTAAGATTTAAAATGGCTTTTTACCCTTTTTAGGTTTGATACATCAACAGTTTATTTTACCATCTGGTAAAACTAGTCAGTTGGTTTTAATTTCCTTTTTAAATTAAATATAGGCTGCATGCTGTTTGACCGCCTTTCCTGATGACATGAAACGGTCTATAACGAAGCAAACTAGCCTACAGAAGTAGAAGATAGTTAACCTTTCATGAAATTATTATTAAAAGAAAACAAAAAACCTAACTTCTTAAATGTAGCTTAATGCGGACATAAACAGGAATCCAACGATAACTCTCTCGTCTAAATCGTTAAAGCCGTCAGAAGGTAATAAATATAAAATCATACAAACTTAACTACATACACAGTTAAATACAACCCAAAGACATCATCCTCCGTCTTGGGCAGTCTGGTAAAAACTTGTTTGAATATCAAATATTTTTTCTCAACAATATACATGGTGCTTTTTAATCGGCTAGGGAGAGGTTGTGAAGAAGTTCTATACAAAATATAACGAACTACTTTTGTGCTACGACTTTTGAAAATTCACGAAAAAATCGGCTGTTATACATTTAATTGCATTAATTGTTCGTGGGAACATATCGTACGGAACAGCTGATAGTCGGCAGGATAGTCCTGCTGCTAGGTTTTGGCGCATTCAATATTTGAAATTTTATAGGTGTCGCTCTGTTTCTCGTGCGTGCAAGTTATTGAATTTTCCTAACTTTTTGATGAAATTCGCGTTTCGGGGGTAGTCTGTTATCACCCCCTAAATATTAACAAAATCTTTTTTTTGATGTCAATAGCTTGGATAAGCCAAAGTCTATGTTTTTTTTTAAATTATGGTATTCTCATAACAACTACTTTTCTTCGTCGTATTTTCGACGCATAAAAATTGTCACTTTAAGTGTCTATAACAACGAAGATATGGCGAAATTAAAAAAAAAACAACATAGAAGCATAGTTTTTAAGCTGTAGATAACATATAAACGTAGTCGGGTAAAAAAATCATCGAAATCGAATAACATTAAACTTGAATCTAGGACGATCGTGTTTATGAAAAAGTGAAGGAATTATTTGTTAGCAGAATCGAACGCAGTTCGAGACACTCCTGGCTTAGGTGGTAACGCTTTTGTCTTATATAAGGAGGGCTCAGGTTCAATGTTTAAATGATGAATATTATTTATTTTATGATAATTTCGAAAAATCCTTTCTTAGTATCCTTTTCCTTCCTTTCCTGTAGGTACGCATCAAGACAAATACACCCTTCAAATTTCAAGTCTCTACGACCAGCGGTACAGACTGTACGTTGTCTGTCAGTAAGTCAGGACTTTGATTCGATTTAAGGCCTCGCTACATGGCCTGACTTGACATCGTTTGAAAGAGATGGCTAGACCTGAATTTTACGGGAGTAAAAGAAACAAACTATTAAGATTATAGTTTCTCCCTTTCGCTCCCCCAGAGTCTTATATGTAGCCATCTCTTTCACACGATGTCAGGTCAGGCCATGTATAGACACCCATATTCCTAATGCATAGACAAAAAAATATAGTCTGCGAAATATTTTTAAATAAGAACCTTCGTAGATATAATCAAGTAATTTCCATGTTTCTAATTATACTAATTGTACAAGCAATTAAAACATAAACCTGGGTAATTACAAATAATTACATTCTTTTAATACAATGAAGCTCTAAGGATGGCCTTTGCTCAAAACTGGATGTGTTCTGGCTGATGATGATGATGAATACCAATACCTTAACACAAACTGTAAAAATTCCAATAAAACAGTTCAGTGATTTCAGTAATTAAAAGTTAATAACAGTAAATGTATGTTTGTTCCTCGTAAGTATGTTGAAAAGGGTACGTATTGAAAAGTTAAAAATTTAAATAGCTAACGTTGAAATGTCTAGGCAAAAAATGTCTAAAATCTAAATGTGAAATGGGTTAAGATGTCGAAAGTGTATAGCGCTATCTTCTTCTCGAATTAGCCTCATAAACCTTCTATGCTATCGCTCGCGCATTTTTTTTTTTTTTTCGTGGTACAAAAGTTATTGAAAGCGAAATAAAATTACAGGGACAGATAACAGAGGAAAATAACAGAGAGACTGGCAACGAAGTGATCCTATAAACCCTTATATATCACATCACACTAATATTATAAATGCGAAAGTTTGTGTGTAAGTATGTAAGTGTGTTTGTTCTCGTTTAACTTTGTAACGGCTGAACAGATTTAAATGAAATTTGGTATGGAGGTAGCTTACACCCTGGATTAACACATCTATCCTGGAAAAATATTCGGTTTCTGTAGAATAACGGGTGAAACCGCGGGGCACACCTAGTGGATACATATAAATCCTTGCCTTTTACATAGGCCTAAAAAAGGCCTATGGAAAATGTTTGGCCATGAAACCTTTATTACACAAAAAGTACACATCGGCCTAACGAGTTATTTATGTTTTGATGTTTACGAACACGTCCGGTTTACCTGATTCGAGGAAGACCAAAATAATTTTTAATAACCATTTAGTTAGTTCTGCGTCAAACCATGAGTAAGCCAATTATTTTTATTACTTACAGAACAGCCAAACAAAGACGTTTGAACAAACTATTGAAGGTACTTCCGTAATATTCTTCTTTAAAAATAAATGATGATGATAATGATAATAAACTTTCCCAAGCGGCCTGCTAAGCGTGGGGATTAAGGCAATCCATACACCCGCACTATGACAGATGTCAATCAGTGTCGCGCTCTAAGGGGCCTCCCCCTTTGCTCATCAGTGGATGTGTTCTGGCTAGTGATGATGATGATTTCATATAATAAAACAATTTTTCTGGGTAGTAGGTACTTGGCTACATTCTAGTACGACACAAAACCTTCAAAAAACCAAACATTATTATTGGTTGTAACTGCAGAAAATATCCAGAAATACCTTCCTATTAGCTGCTAGATATAGCCACTGCTAGATGAAGCCTCTCCCATCTTGATAGGTGGTTGCCATAATCCCCGCGCTTAGCAGGCGGTTTAGATCGCAGAACGCTCACAGTTTACTAAGAGGACGCTGCTGCCCGTTCTCCGGTGGTTCTAGTCGCAGTTTAAAGACATATAAGAAAATGCCGGCCTGCGCGTTCCTATTCGTCGGATGTTGGATTCATACAATGACTCTTTTCAAGATGTTGATATTTTTGCTTGCACTTCAAAATAATTCAAAGCTTTAGTGTATCAAAAGCTTTCCTCCTTAAATAACTTAAACAAATAATAAAGTGTTGTGTATATGTTGTAAGTTTAAATAGGCAAACCCGTGTATTTTTGGGATTTATTACAATGTTATTTTTTGTTACTTTATCTGCTAAGTTGGCTACTGCTAGCGGTAAATTTAAATAATTCTTATCAGCAATCTGAGAATAGTGCTGTGGGCTGTATTATTATTAAGTTTATTTATGCTACCACTTTAGTGTTAATTTTATAATATAGCTGTTTGCTGTTCCTTAATAAATAAATAAAATAAAATATACCAGGCAATACGTACCTATTATTTTACCATGAAAACTGACGTGGTTTTGATACATTTTGTTTTAATAAAACCGGAATACTCACGTTAAATTGAGTTGGAAATTCCGACTACAGTTTCGATCACATTCGGTGACTTTTATCAAGGAATGCTATTAACGACTCTGTTTAACGTGAGTATTCCCGTTTTATTAAAACAAAATGAGTTAAGTATTACTTTGTGCTATATCTAAGCAAAAATTTACTTGATCCGTTCAGCCGTTTAACCATACAGAGACAGAAAGACAGATAAACAGGTAGACAGATAGAAAGACAGAGTTACATTCGAAAGATACGATACGATAAGTGTAAGCGACTTAATCAAAGTTAGTAAAAATTAAGCGTTAATAATGTCTTATTATGCTTTTGCTTACTAGCTGTAGGGAGGCTTTCGCCCAGCATTAGGATATGACAGACTCATAATAATAATTACTTACTGCCCACTGCATAATACTGATCATGATAGAGACATAAGTTAGTATAGTACATTATATTATTTACTAGCTTAACCGCGACTTCGTTCGCGTGGACCAATAAAAAAAAAGTGGCCTATGTCTCCTACCCTTAATCTATAGCTATGCAAAAATTCTTCACCCGCTTAGCCGTGATAGTGCGACAAACACCCATATAGAGAGACAGATACACAGATATAGACAGAGTTACATTCGCATTTATAATATTAGTTAGGATGGATAAACATTAGACTTACTAACAACATGTTCTGAGTATTTGACGTATGAACGCGTTGACGTCAAATCATCTAACAATCAATTATCGTGGAGTTCAATTTGCATGTAGATTGTAGGTGTTAATCACTTGTTATTAGGAATTGTACAACCTGCATTATTATTAGATTAGTTTATTCTTGGTAAAAATCAAGTACACTTTAAGTGTACTTATTCACCATTGTTTTTAGGTATTGTATTGTTATTTTTTGAGTTTTAATTAGGTAGGAAAAAACTATTTGTTTTTTGAAATATTTTTTTATCATATTTTTTTTTTCGTTTCATACCTAGTCTGAGCAAGCATGCGTATTCCATTAGTACTTTGTACATAATTATATTGACGGCATAATATATTATGAATGTTTTTTCTTTATTTTTATTAGTTTTATTAGGAAAATTCGCCTTTTTACCCGCTGCCCTAGAAGTAGGGTAATGTTTTGGGGTGTATGTAAATAGGTATGTTTGTGTGTTTCTATATTACCTCCTTTAGCCTGAACAGCTAGACCGATTTTGACGAATAACGTGTCGTCAGATTCCTCTTTATGACCGGAGTGTCATAGACTACATGTTGCAGTCGGGTTTTCTGGGGTTTTTAATCTGAGGGTTTTTTATATTCTATTTTCTGTCAAACTGGAAATAGTTTTTTGTGTTTTTTTTATGCTTTTTGGGCAGGCTAGAGCAATAAAGCCATTATTAAGGCCTTGTCTTCCGGTTTCTTTTTTCAAACATTTTTTGCCTGTTTAGTGGTGGAGACTTTACTAGAAAAATCTATAGAATTTTGAAAACAACATGAATAGTCACGTTTTACGACATTACACTATTCACCAACACATAGGATAATGGGCATAAAATTATTGACTATTCTATCATTCAACCCGTTCTCACCACATTAATATCCAATCGCTTACACATTAATACTCTGCCAAAATCAAATCTCACTTTAATTATATCTAATCTCGAGGTCTATAATTATTTTTTTCTCAAACCGAAACGAGCAAAATAAATGCGGAGTAGCTCTATCAAAAAAAAATACTTTTTCAAGTTCAATGTTGGGTTATGTAACATTGAAAGGTCAATACCCTAGTATTGAACTTAATGTTACACAACACACTCATGGAACAGAAATAATCTATCGCCTATTTTAATACAGAGTTAAGTATTTTACTATGAAAACTGACGTGGTTTTGACACATTTTGTTTTAAAGAAACCGGAATACTCACGATAAATTGAGTCGGTAATTCCGACTATAGTTTCGATCACATTCGGTGACTTTTATCAAGGAATGATATTACCGACTCTATCTAACGTGAGTATTCCCGTTTTATTGAAACAAAATGAGTTAAGTATTACTTTGTGTATGTTAAGTGATGATGTGGGCAAAGATGTTAAAGACATCTAGCGTGGACCTCTATTCTCAAAAGCTTAGATTCAATCTCGTCTCGAAATAAATGTCGAAGTTCGAGATTTATTTCGAACTTCGACATTTCGCTATATTTCGAGATATTCACGATGGCAATAGCGTGCGGGATACAAAAAGTGGTCGGAGCCAATCGAGACGAGATATAGTAACGATTGGAATCTCGAAATCAACATCAATTTGTCATATCTCCGAGTTCCCTGGAGTATGAACTGCCTCTCAACTGAGGCTGCCGGAGCAAATCGTTAGGGGCTTGGCGACAGATTTTTTATCATTTATTTTTATTAAATATTAATTGCCCCAAATTTTGTACCTTCAAGCTGCAACGAGTGGAAAGAGAATATAGAAGCCTACCCAGACCCAGCAGTGGGTCGGAACAGGCTGTATTCATAAAATAATAAGAAGTAGCTCTCAGTATACGGTTGGGTCTGGGTCAGATTTATCAGGTAGTCATCCTGGACATAGCCCGTTAATTATCTCTTCCATGAAATTATTGTTCAAATTAAAATATCACTATTGATGATGATTATTAAGGATACACCGGTGGGGAAGAGAGTTTCTTGAGTGGCGACCACGAACCGGAGGACGCAGCGTAGGTAGGCCTCCCACTAGGAGGACCGACGACATTGTGAAAGTCACGGGCAACCGGTGGATGCAAGTGGCCCGTTGTCGGTCGGTGTGGCGCTCTAAGGGGGAGGCCTATGTTCAGCAGTGGACGTCTTATGGCTGATGATGATGTTGATGATTAAGGATATAACCCAATGGTTTACTTTTTTACAAGTTTTATCTGCGTGCGAGTTAATTCTCAAGGAAAAACACTGGTTACATTGCAATAATACCTATGTACAGTAGTTTACCTAAACTTCTTCGACGGTGATAAAATTTTATCTACGCAGACGTTGAGTACGCGTTAGGTACCTACAAGATCTTGATCTCTTAGCTTGATCTCAAGCATGACAACAGGTCTTTGCATATCAAACAGCGTGAGATAAATATACGAAATATTCAATGGCGAAACCATTAAACCATTTTTTTTATTTCAACGGTGAAATTTTGTTAGAGAAGATTAGCTAATTTCCATTTTCATGTGTCTTTTCAAAGTTAAATTTGTAAGAATACCTACATACAAATCCTCATAAATTGATAATGGTATTTTTTTGTTTCTCTTGTCAATTGTGGAGTATGGATCGTAGTGGTTTTTATGCCTAAAACTACGTCGATGCTGAGGCACGCACACCTACGGTGTCCCTGTATTGGTATGCTTTTTACACTGAAAATTTACGGTTCCAGAGTTTTTATCCACGTGTGTGGGCTTATCCATCATCATCATCCGCAGCCTTCTTTATCCCACTGCTGGGTATAGGCATTTTGTCTTGCTGAGCCTTATAGCTTGATCGTATGTTAATCTGGTCCAGGTAAGTGAGCCGCGATTTTTTAAATATTGTCCACTATATGTTATTTACTGCCGGATGACCAACGCTCCGCTTACACTGCCTCGTCCACCACTCTGTCATTGCCTCACTACACCTATCATCACTTCGCCTAGCGAATGTTGGGTGTCCTGCCCATTACCACTTTAAATTCACTTTTGTGGTTCCTAAGTCCCGAACTTTATAATACGCCGGATTTCCGTGTTCCGAACTCGATCTTGGAGTTTAATGCCGAACATGGACCTCTCCATGACTCTCTCGGTTTATCCCTAAGTGCTTCATTAATAAACATGCAACCAGTTAGTAAACATAATTACGCACCCATTTAAACAAATTTTCTTTAATATTTTTTTTTTTTTGTTGATTTTACCAGTTTGCTAGTTTCAGAGGTTTTTTTACCCGACTTCGGAAAAAGAAGGGGTATTCGCAATGTCGTCATTGATCATTGAACTGCATAATAATTATATTTAGTGGAGGCAAGGCAAATTCAAGGCAACACGAGCATTCCTTGAAAAAGATCACAGGATGTGATCGAAACTATAGCCGAAATAAATGACTCAATTAAACGTGATTTTTCCTGTTTTATTACAATGAAATGGGTCAAAACCACGTAATTTTTCATAGTAAAATATATTTATTGGGTTCGTAGAAAAATAATAGCTTTTTTGTGATTAACAGGCTAGCCTAGTCTGATGTTATTTGACGGTGTGATCGAAAATAGTAAACACCACTAGCCTGGAATGTGATCTGGCTCACAAGTGAGGTAGCCAGAATATACCATAGGTGCTTGGCGACAGATATTATACTTATATCAAAATCGGACCTGGAAAGTTCCAGACAACATTTATAGTCTTGATTAAGGCTTGAATGTTAATCCCATATAATTATTGGCAAACCGGCTTTCCTGGTGACGTCAAGTTTGATTGCGCACCGATTCACAACACGAAAATATTCCGATGGTTGCCGATTTATTAAGAAATGTTGTAGTGTTTATCCCAAATATTTTTTTGTGTATAATAATATATATTTCTCTTTAAAAGTTACTTGTTTTTATCGCTCCATATTGTTATATTATAGTTATTTTTAAGAGGAAAATCATTGGACTTATATTTACATAATATACATATGTATCGCGGCATTGTCACAAGATATTTATGCCAGCTAAGGTCATATGCATTAGCAGTATAAGGAAATTAAAACTTTATGTTTATGTAGACAAGAACGTTTGTGGATTGTCATTTTCTATTATGTGATTTCATGTGGCACAAATATAATGAAGCACGCCCTTGCTCGATTCTTTTCTGAGGCCAAGAAAACCGCAGATCAATTAAAATTTAATATTCTTAGATCTTCATAGGTAAATTACCCGATCGGAAGTCAACCGTAAAACCATTTAAACTTTGCAGGAAATACTGTAGGAAAAAGGAAAAATATCATGATTATTTATTATACTACAAACACACGAATAGTAACTAAAGTACTTACTAAGGAACGTGGGCATCACACATTTAATTTTTAACCGACTTCTAAAAAAAAAATTGGATTCCTCTTTACACTTGTACTGAAAAAAGCAAGGGCAAGGCAAAGCAAGGCGCAACAGGGCAAGGGTATTTTGCAGACGGATTTTTTGATTTCTTTCAGAAATACAAGTTTATGAAGTTTTAAAAAAAAGTCAGCTGTTCCATACATTTTGTTCACCATTGTAATTGACATTTTTCTAAGGAAGATATGTTTTTTTTCCATGATTTCAGTACTTAAATAGGTGGGTATTAAAATAAAATGTAAAAATGTTTAAAATGTTAAAAGTTTAAATAGCTAACGGCGAAATGTCTAAAATCTAAATGTTAAATTGTTTAAAACCCAAAACTTTAGAATATCAAAAAAAAACGTTAGAAAGCCTTATTTCAAAATGCCTTTGTTCAAAAGATATAAACTAACAATGTCTAATATTCAAATTATAGTTTTTATATTCCGTTTTAGTTGATAAAATATTTGTAAAACTTGATAAATGGCATTATATAAAAAAAAATAAGATTATAGAAAAACATTATAGAAAAAAAGTTACTCCGTGTTACCATTATCAATATTCAGACAAAGAATAAAATGACAAAAAAATAAAATACAAGAATACCCTATATGTTAGAATTTATTTAAAAAACATAAAATTCAATTGCAATCAGCAAACTAAACTATTGCAATTTTTTTAATTTTACTATATATACTATATTTTGAACATAAACTTAAGGGCCATTATTATAATAATTTGGTATTTTAAACGTTTGACCCATCGAATTTTGCTAAATTGATCTTGTTCAAATGACTTTCGACATCTTAAACTAATTAACATTTAGATTTTAGACATTTTGAACCTAAACATTTCGCTTTTTGCTATTTTAATTTTTAACATTTTAATACGTATCCACATAAGTAGGTACCTTTCAATATTGCCACACATTTCATTATCACTCTGTATAATGTACCTACCAACATAGACGTATAAATTTAATTCAAGGACCGCTCTACTAAGAAAATTACGCATTGTAAAAATGCATGTTTAGTAAGGAAAACAACAGGTTGTTATATTTCCTAGTCGCTACAAAGTACTTAAGAATAGAGTATACCGCCGCCTTGTCCATACAAAAAGCGTAGTATAACCACCGAATGTTATCCGAATTTGATGATTTTTATATGCTATCTACACCGTGAAAAACTATGCTTGTAAGTTTGTTTATTTATTTATTTCGTAGTCTTCGTTGTTATAGGCACTTAAAGAGACATTTTTTATTTGCGTCAAAAATAGGACGAATAAAAGTGGTTGTTATTATAATATCATAAACAGTTTCTGAAAAAACTAAACATAGCGGCATAGATAATGGCTTATCCAAGCCATTGACACCAAAAACAAAAGATTTTGATAAAATTTAGGGGGCGTTATCAGACTACCCTCGAAACAAAACATAGCGGCATAGATAATAGATTACCAAGCCAGTGACACCAAAAACACAAGATTTCGTTAAGATTTAGGGTGTAAATTATTCACCTATATTATATTATTATATATATTTTTTTTTTTATTAGGGTTATTATTTTCTGATGAAATTAACCTTTCGGGGATAGTCTTATCAGAAAGTGAGGAAAAATCACTAAATTTCTCTATTGCACGCACGGGTAACAGAGTGACAGCTATACAATTTCTAATATCGAATTTAACAAAACCTCGCGGTAGGACTATCCTCTTAACATTATTTATGCATGCGTACGACACTTGCCAGTAACTTGCTTGACCCCAATGAAGTGGCCCTGTCTGGTTGTGAATTATTCGTAAAAATTATTACGATACCCCACGAACTTAGTAAGCCAACAGTTATGAAACACGGAATCTGCTCAGTCTCAAAGAAAGATAATCAAAATCAATGCAATAAAATGACACATAAAACACATAAAAGAGTTCTACCTATTGATAGATAAGAAAATGACTAATAAACCACAACTCAACTAGGTTCGACCTTCGTCCAATGATCATCATCATCATTAGCCGGAAAAGGTCCACAGCTGAACATAGGTCTGCCTCTTAGACCGCCAGAGGCTTGCCTGCGCTGCGTCTTCCAGTTCGTGGTTGCCACTGAAGAACCTATCTTCCCTATCATTTATCGGTTCTTCGAGCGATGTGGCGTCCAATGAGATATTATTGGACCATGTCCAATGATAGGTATTATCAATGCCCAATGATAGGTATTATCAAAAGACACTAAACTATCAGATGGCCTCTGTGCCGAAGCTGTTTGCAGGAAAAAGACACCGTGGAGCCTACGCTACTGCACTGCAAGGCCACCGAAGATATATACGAATAAGATCTAGACTCCTTTAAGAAACTCAACAATAAGTCTCCAATGCCACAACATCTGACGGAATAGGATTGGAACAAGTATGCTAGCGACTCAAGGCCGTAGGCTCGGTTGGTTTGGGTAGACTGGCAAAGAGGGAAATGCACATCGTCAGAGCAGGTCTTTGACCACCAACGTATTCCATAATGTTGTGTACACTTAATTAACTAATAGTTCGCACCTGAGAGCTATGAATTCACAACTTTTGGACCGGTTCAACTTATATTTCAACTAGATATGCTGGGTTTTCTGATGAACGCTATGAATAACTTTGACTATGGTGTCAAACCAAAAATCGCAACACCAAACTGCACCAATCTAAGGGGAGGCCTTTGTTCAATGTGGAAGTATTCTGGCCGATATTAATGATATATACAAACATACACACTTACATATTGACATACTTACATAAACACTTACAAATAGTAATACACCCCAAAAACATTGCCCCTGTTTCTTGGGCAGTCGGGTACAAACCTACGCCATCTGAGGGTCACGTACATAATTACACATACCTACGTACTCGTTCCTGCGTCTAATTGTACCTACTTCATGATAATGATAAATACGATGATGGCTTAATGTGTGACTTGTGATTAATGTTAATTCAAGAATAAAGAATAGAGAAGTGCGCGTTGAAATATTTTGAAATGTAAATAGATAGATATATAAACTCCTTATTGTTCACACAAAATTTTAGATACATTAGAAAAGGGGCTCAGGAGGTAATAAGTTAGTTAAAAATTATTATGTAGACCATCTACCTAAAATACTGGCAGATGTACATTTCGGCTTCTCCTCTACGCTCCTATACAAAAGATTTCAACGCGCTCTAATTATGTAGGTAATAGCATAATTATGATTATTTTTTTATACTTCTTCTGTGAGAGTTTTAGGTAGCAAAACAAACAACGTTTATGCATATTTTAATAAATTTAAATTAAATATGCCTCCGTACATTATCCCTAAAACCTTCATCAAAATGCGAAACCAAATGTTATTTTTTTAGCATCACGTTTAATGCCTTTGTCAAACACAATTTTGTGCTTAAAATTAATCTTGATATTGTAAATAAAAATAACCGGTTAACCCGCACCGTCCACCTCCCAAGACCATCTGGTTGAACCGAGGAAAGTTTTTTTACAACGCTTACCTTTTCCCATCTGGGTGTCGTATGTGCAAAAAGTAACAATTTTCTATTCTATGAGTTGGTATGTTCACTAATAACGCCATCGCTGCAGTGTAGTCTGCAAGATAAGGGAACGCGCAAGGGAGATGATACGCCACGTGACTTTGACATTTCTCTGCAGTAATATTGGCAAAAAAGTGCAAGTTAACATAGGGCTCGATGAGGGATGCGCAGGGCGCGTGCGGCATTGCGTCGCGGGGCGTTGGACATTTACTCCGTTTCCGGAGAGGCGGCGCGTGAAATAGCAGGCGGAGCCCGAGGCATTGTCTGCGGCGTCGCACGCTTAAAGACGTACCGGTAACGTAAGACAAACATGCGTTACGGGTACCGGTAACGTAATACAAACATACGTTACGGGTACCGGTAACGTAAGATAAACATACGTTACGGGTACCGGTAACGTAAGATAAACATGCGTTACGGGTACCGGTAACGTAAGATAAACATGCGTTACGGGTACCGGTAACGTAAGACAAACATACGTTACGGGTACCGGTAACGTATGTTTCAGTTTGATTCATACTATACCGGTAAATGCCTGGCGACAGATTTAAAGTGTATTGTGTTAGTAAAGGTTTCCATTTAATTTTCCAGAGAACTAGTTTTTTTTAAGACATCTCAAATGTTATTATATAAAATGTTCCAAAGGATTATTTGGTATTTTACTTTTGTAAAGTCTTTAGTTTTGATATTCCGTTTTAATTGATAAAAATACGGATATACGGATGTGGCCTAGGAATGGGCATTCGATGCATTTACTAGCTTGAGTCACGGCTCTTGATAGCATAGCTAACTCACGCAACGCATCTTCATAGCATGTCTCACTTGCAGGGCTATCATGCGCACCGTCACAAAATCTTTTTGTTATGCAAGAACAGGACACGGCTACGATTATGTATGTGTTTGTCTCATTTTTCACGACATGAAGAGTAGAGAAGATTTTGTCTCGGTGCGCATGCTAGCCCTACTGGTCCGCAATACCTTTTAACATTAGTGGAAACGATCAAATAGATTTGTAGCTTAGCTTTTCTTCGTTCTTAGCTGAGCTGCGTAGCATATCTCTGGTGGAAATGCAGCCTAAAGCTACGCCATAGCTACACTGTACGGAGCTAAAACATTACTAGGTATATTTATAGGGTTATTTAGAACGGATATGCTAAGCTAAGCCTAAAAAGGCTCAGGCTAATTCAGGATTTTAAACTACTAAACGCAAAAAATAACCAGTATCTATTGTAGTACCTGTTGGGTGTGTGTTTGTTGTTGTTGTGTTGTATTTTTTTTTTTTTTTTTTTTTATGCCATAGGTGGCAAACAAGCAGACGGGCCGCATGATGGTAAGCGATCACCGTCGCCTATGGATACCTGTAACACCAGGGGCATCACAGATACGTTGCCGACCTTTAAAGACTCGATTAACAGCCCTTTTGAAGAACCCCATGTTGTAGTTACTCGGAAAAACCGCTGGTGGAAGCTCATTCCACAATTTGCGGGTGTGAGGCAAAAAGGATCGCGTAAAACGCACAGTGTGCGATTTCCACAGATCTATCACATGCAGATGAGCTTTTAAGCGGTGGCGGCTGGTGCGGTAATGAAATCGCGACGCCGGTACCAGGTCGAACAATTCTTCAGAACACTCCCCATTATATATGCGATAAAAGATAGAGAGAGATCCAATGTCTCTGCGCATGCTGAGCGGCTCTAGGTTTTCGGTGAGTTTGGGATCGTTGACAATTCTGACAGCTCTACGCTGTAATGCATCAAGGGGCTCAACTTGATACTTGGGTGCTCCATTCCACAGATGGGAGCAATACTCCACGTGAGGTCTGACTTGGGCTTTGTAAAGCAGAAGCCTTTGACCCGACGTGAAGTACCGCTTCGCCTTGTTGAGCACTCCAAGTTTCTTGGATGCAAGTTTCGCCTTACTTGCAATATGACCACGGAACTGCACATTATCTATTGTATGCTTCTATCTAAGGATATCTGTTTTATAGAACAGCTCATTGTCAGTTATTTTAATGGTAAGTATGTATAGGCTGAATGAGTAATCCTTATGTCAGAGTTATTAGGCCATCCTGAGGGTCTTGCATGGCTGAACAGTCATTCGTATAGAAAACAACCGTGAACTACAATTTTACGGGTTTTTTTTATTTATTTTAGTCTATAGTAACTCACGGTCACTCAAACCGGATACTGACCAGCTTAACTTTGGTGATCTGTCAGATTTACCTATAGTCAAGCTTCGCCACAAGCGCTACAACATATCAGCATTGGAAACAAAACAAAAAAATAGCGTCCATCTATGAGCACCTTTCAGCTTAACACCCTTTCGGACTAACCTAGTATATGAATGGGAGTTGTTATTGAAAACATGCTATTGCACTCAAATGTAATAGCTACATTTCAGGTAATTCAAGAAAATATGAGCTATTTGTCCTATTATAGTAATGAAAATAAAATTGCACCTTCAATTTTCTTATCTGCATATAAAGCCGTCAGGGCTCTAGATGTTATGTTTTACTGTGCATTGTGCAAGTGATAAACCCAAAGCCTAAGCCAAAGCCTCTATCCAAAACCCAAACGCCTTTGCTTATGTAAGTAGCAAATGTATTATCCTTATACAACGTGTCTCAGAACGGTCCAACAATATTGAAAGGTATGACAGGTATTATATACGTAGGTACTCCTCACTATAAACAACGTTTTCTATGGGACCAACCCTGAAATCGCGGGGAAAAATCTACTGCTCCGTACATTTTGTCGAGTGTCATTGACATTTTTATATGGAACAGCTGATGTTATTTTCGCGACTTGAGGGTTGGTGCCATAGTAAAAGTTGTTTTTACGAGTGGGAAATCTTCACGAGATACCCGACTGCTTTGGGATGCAGCCTGATTATGTGGGATTATACCCACTACAACCCCTCCGGTGGCCTGCCTTGGTGCCAAGGGAACGCACCGGAGTCTTCAGCACCACGCTTCAGCTCCTCGCGGGACAGCTACGAGCTGTCCTGAGAATCCTGTGCTTACAACAACGACAGCCATTCCACGCAGTGGAGGACCAGGGCTCGTTTAGGTTGATGGTTAGAGACCTACCTCTAACCACCCCCGAGCCCAGAAGTCCGCTTTTAGTAGGCTAAAAGGGGACGACAGGGGATACCCATGTCGTATTGAGTACTGATACCCTAGAATTATGTCGATTGTCTAATTGAATACCCAGTATAAAAGTATAACGCCTTAATTTTTATGCATTCTTTTTCCCGCTCTACTCTTTAGTAATGGAAAAATTACAAATATTCCAGGCAATAATGTTTCTGTACCTGGTCAGTATAATGGTACTGGTCCACGTTCAATGCGAGGAAATTTACACGAACAAGTACGATGGGGTGGACCTTGAAGAGATCCTGAATAGCGAGCGGCTTCTTACAGGCTACGTGAATTGTCTGCTGGATCTGGGTCCGTGCACGCCTGATGCTATGGAACTTAAGAGTAAGTAAATGGTGATGGTTCTTCTTCTTACAACAGTTTTTAGATATAATTCTTGTCATAGGCGGCCTAACTTTTATCGGTTAAGTTGAATAGATTTGTGATTCTTAATGCTTACCTCTGATGTGTAGTGAAGTGTGTACCCTTTTGAAATCCACCTGGAAAGTACCTTTGCCATTTATTCAAATGCCAAGCAGTAGTGTATAATAATTAATGTGTTCCGGATCGACAATGTTTCCATCCATTCAAGACTTTATGTTTAAATAAATAAATAAATATCGGGGACATTTTTGCACACACGGTCATCAGACCCCAAACTAAGCAAAGCTTGTAATATGGCTGCCAGAGACCGATATACTTACATATATACTTTTTAAATACACACTTATATATTTTATTATATATAAGTATTATATATATTAACACCCAGACATAGAACAAACACAAATGTCCATCACATGAATGTTTGTCCTAGATGAGAATCGAACCCACGCCCCCAAACACAGAAGGTAGGTTCACTACCAACTGAGCCACCGGGGCAGTCAGTTTGAGAGTTGCTGTGCATCTTCAAATCACATCACACTAATATAATAAATGCGAAAGTTTGTGTGTAAGTATGTGAGTGTATTTTTTCCATTCAACTCTGTAACGGCTAAACGTATTTAAATGAAAATTGGTAAGGAGGTAGTTATACCCTGGATTAACAAATAAGCTACTTTTGTCCCGGAAAAATATTCGGTTTCTGTAGAATAGCAGGTGAAACCGCGGGGCGCAGCTAGTCTTTTTATATCTATATAACGAGTCTCTGGTATGTAGCGCTGGTACGCTAAATAACAATATAGCAATTCGTATACATATTCGTAATAAATACAGATTTGATATTAGCATTCTCTAGTCTAGAATTTATATACAAAAAATCATGAAAGTATTCATTAGTATTTCTGCGAACGGTATACTACAATGTCATAGTCATTTTTGTCGTCGGCGATTTTTGGTTGGAGGAGTATTTCCTCCAAAAAGGGAGGAATTTTGCTGCGTCGTCGTTTACCGGCCGATTTTGGTAATATTTGGCAGAAACAAATTATTTAATTTATTAATTAATTTTTTTAACATTTTTTTTTATTCTTGTTTTCTTTTTTTACACTTTTAAGGAAAACTTACAGCCTTACTTAATAAGTAACATTATAACTAGAAAAAACTGGGCCAATTACAAGTTTCCGCCAATAGAATTGAGTACCAAATGTTTCTGTCAAATATTGTCAAAATAGGCCGGTAAGTAGCTATAAGGTCTGAAATACTACAGAACACGAAAGCAAATTTTGCCAGTTAAAGCATGGGACTTCGTTCGCTCCTCTCGCTCGGTCAAATTTTACTATTAGGCGTAAAAAATAATAAAACAAAGGTATGGTGTTGGAACTTGTTTCAGAGAACCTGCCAGACGCGATAGAGAATGACTGCGAGATGTGTACAGAGTGGCAACAAGAAGGCGCCGACCAAGTAATGCAACACATCATTGAGCACCGGCCTGGCGACTGGGAGAAGCTGGAACAAAAGTACTGTATACCTACTTACTCATGTTCTCCCTCTCATTCCCTCTCTTCATCTTTCTCCTCTTCTTTTCCTTCCTACAAGGTGTGTGTGAAAGGTACAACAATATTGAAATGTATGTATGTACTCATTATTATGAACAACTTTTACTATGGAATCAACACTGAAATCTCAAAAAAAAAAAGCTGTTCCATAGAAAAATTTCAGTGACACTAGACAAAGTGTATGGAACAAATATTCACCCGCTATTAAGTACACAAAATTTGCGCACTAGTTTAATTTAAATTTAAAGTTATCCTGTATACATTAGTATCCTAAATTACAGCGGTGCGAAGCCGCACGACGACGGCGCTTTTTATTCATAAAGAAATTTTTAACTTGTTGCCTGCGGTAATGTGTTTTTTTTTTATTATTTTTTTCAGACTGTATGTGATCAAAAACTTACTTACTAAATCCATTTAACTCCAACAGATATAATGAAGATGGCAGCTACAAACAAAAATATTTAAACAGCAAGCAAAAAGAAGAAGGCAATTCAACAGAAACATATTATAAAGACGAGAATAAGTCGAAAGAAAAAAACTAGTCGACTCTAATTTTACCGCCTCTGAATGCTGACATCCATCAAAATTTTCCTAAGCGAAGTCGAGTTGAAACGTATTATTATTTTTCAAGGTTTCTTGATTGTTCTGTTTTTCTAAATGTTTGAAATTTTGACTTTTGACCCCTATAATAAGGTTAGCTTTAAATATCGTCGTGAACGGTCTCGGATGTGGTCAAATGCAATTTAGGTACGACTTAATAACATCTGCACACACCAACGACAAGCTGTAAAAGGGCACAGGGCTTCCATTTTTGAATCGCTCGTATGACATTATTACGAAAGTATCATGAGAAATAACTGATTTCCAAAAAAACTCCCGGCAAGACTCGCATTTTTGAAATAATTATATCCCTCGTTTACAACGAGTGGTTTAAACTACTTCAATTTGCTTCTATCAGTAGAAAATTAAATTATTTCCCACTTCCTAAGAGCCTTTGTTCAGTCAGCAGTGGACGTCTTGTGGCTCGAATATAAAATCTTTAATTTCGCATGACATTTTCGTGCGAAATATCATACGAGAGAAGCAAAAATAGAGCCCATGGACAATCGGTAAAATAAATGGTATTTGTAACGAAGGTCACTAATAAAATTTTTTTTCATGAGAAACTGATTTTTCTTGTTGGGAGATATAACAAAAATAACATTCTTTGACAAAATGTATTTAGGAGATAATAAATAATTAAATTAACACATTCAAACCTACATAATCTGAGCTGCATACCGTTTGACTCTAACTTTAAATCCATCTTTAATGTACCGGTATTTCGATTTCGCTATTTCTTCGGGTTCCCCTAAGGTCTTATACCGCAAATCTTTGTATTTAGGTGTTTCCTTATATGGAGCATTTTGTAGAGCAGACCTACAAGAATTTCACTTTAAAACTAAAGTAAGAAACACAACGTAAATGCTATATTGTAACAACTTATTTATACCTAGTAATTAGATCAAATATAGGGAATAGGTAAGTATTTATTTTATAACAAGGGGGCTAAGTTTTTGGCTATATTGAACTCTTCGTTCCATGTTCTCCAGAATCGGCTGCTCAATCACTTAACATTAGGCGAGTTGGTGGCCAAGGTAGGTGTTAGAAGGAAAGAACATCTTTAAATATGTAATAAGAGCCTGTTCCAACTACACTAGGCAATACAGATTACAATTTAGATTTGTTATATTCATGGCTATGAACGTATACAACCATCTGGCCCTCTTAAAACAGAACGCTGCAATCTGTAAAACATCAATTTGAAAAAAAGGGTTCAAAAGTTGATTAAGTCTCTAATATCAATAACTCGTTACCAAAGTGAAACATAGTATCGAGTATTTTAGTAATGTATTAAACTGGATAGAACTAGTATCGAGCTACTTGTTCTCGTACAACCATTTCACCACTGGGGCTATGCCAGCGGCCCTGTGCCTCGCTTCGGTATTACAAGGAGCTGGGTTGGCTCGGGTAGACGCTGGAGGGAAACGCACAATACACTCCACGCGGGATATCAGTGCAGGACTTATCGCCCCCATCACGGATAAGAATAAAAAATGTACAATGAAAACTGACGTGGTTTTGATACATTTTGTTATAATAAATAAGACGTGTCTCGCTTAGCATTCCTTGATAAAGGTCACCGAATGTGATCGAAACTATAGTCGGAATAACCGACTCAATTTAACGTGATTATTCCCGTTTTATTAAAAAAAAACAATAAAATTAGTATCTACCGCGCTAACATGATTTAGTTTTTTTTTTATTGATTATTATAAAATGCTGGTTTCAGTGTTTTGGCATAACAGGTCATCTATATATATCTTATCACTAGCTCTCCTATATTCCAAGATTTCTTTAAAAAGCTAGTTTGTAATCAGCCAAGTATTCTCTGAACCCTCTGCTTTTCTCCGTACCTGGTGAGGAACATCTTCCAAGCAACAGGATCGTGGGCCATCATGGAGGCCGCCACCTTACCGGCCTTCTCCTTCTGCTTGTCTGTACACGTCTTGCAGTCGTCTTTAAGAGCTTGGATCAGGACGCCTGAAATTCGCAGCTGGTACATTCATATAAAAATATAAAATATAAATTATTGTGGTTGTTAGAAAATATGATGGGTAAAGGATAAATAAATTATTATATAAGAGGCAATCGTCGTTTTATAGGGATTACTCCAGAAATCCTCTTAGACAATCCCCTGTTAAGGGGATTTTTGCAATATTTGTCCGAAAATCCCCTTAGCATCAGAGCATGAGAGGCGTAGGGGATTATTGAACAGAGAAATCTAGAAATCCCCTGAGCCATTTATTTTATTTTAGTGGAAGGGGATTATTAGAAATAAAGTCTAGAAATCCCCTTAACCACTTAACACATTCCTTCTTCGGAAGGGGATATAGGCTGCCTTGGATAACAATACAAAAACACTTTATACTCATAGCTCCCCACTAAGTTTCACTTTTTCGGGGATGCTAAGGAACACACATAACTACACTCTTAACCGACACCCAGACCAAAGCACAATTCAATCATCTGCCCGGCCGGGAATCGAACCCGGTTACTCCTGATATTATGGCAGACCGACTAAGCATAATGGTAGTCGGAGAACACACTGAGATATACTAGACTAGATCAATGCCCTAACAGATAGGAAGATGAAATGCTAAGTTCTAACTTACTTTTCACTTTTCCCATTTCTGTAGAACAGTACCGATCGACGGACATGAGGCACTTGACATCTTCAGCCGGCAGCGCGGGCAGAGCCTCGTTCACATTCACCATACTCTTCAACGATTTCTCTTCTATATCCGTAGCATGGTTGAACATTGTGATCTGGTTGTCTGCGTACACCACGTTGAACCCCCGACTTTTAACGCCATCGCTTATTGTCCGGTCTATACCAGGAGCAGTGATTTCACACAAGGCGATAGAGAAAAGAGTAACTACGTATAATTGATGGGACCACATTCTGTTCGACGTCTTCACAATGTCTGAGACAAATGCTCTTACTTCTGCCCAGAGACTTCGATTCGAATTCTTGGCCGCTTCAAGTGATGCAATCAAGTGTTGTATAAACTAATTATTCAAAGGAATATTCAACAACAACACGATTAGGATGTTCAGCTGTCACCAACCTTTTTGGTGATACTTTCTTGCAGGCCGAAAGTCATCTGGGACAGAGTTCGCTGACACTTTGTATTTTAAAGTGTGGTTAAATGCCAAGAGGAAGGAGTTCCAAGAGACCAAGCGAAAACCTGATTTAATATGTATATTTTGATACGCTGATAAACAGGATGATTGTTTTATAGATGTCTGGACCGGCTATACATTAGGATTCGTTCAGATAAAGTTACTGGTTATCCAGTTAGGCATTTCGAATTTTGTAAAATTCTAAAACTTTTTTTAAACCTATAACTAGTGATTATAGCTTTTAAAAAAAGTTGGAATCGCGCAGCGATGGTATGTACCAATCACACAACTATCCCGGTCGGTTCCGTATTATTAGCGCGAGTCCCACACGTGCTCGGCTGAATTTTAGTAGATATTTATTGCTAAAATATAAACATTAATGTTTCTGTTTGTCTACTAAGTTTTAGCATATTTCCGTTCAAATGATGCAATAAAAATATGTATAAAATTGGACAAATTTTTACTTGGCCCAGTCAGCTATTCAGTGTCGGACATAGGTTGAACCCCATTGCATCTAACGTGTTAAAGTAAAAAAAAAACAACAAATATCAAACAAAAAAAAGGGGGGAAATTCGAATTTTCACAGAATTCGAAATAACCGGAGGACTAATGTATCGCTTATAATAAAGCCGTATAGACATACCCTTAAACGAATGTTTATAAATCAATCAGCCTGTTGAGAATAATCAAATTTTATTTTGCCGTGTTTCTTTATCGATTTCTTACCTAGTAAGAAGTTACCTGTTCACCAATAATTTTTTTTAAATAATTGTTGTAATGTCATTTATATACAATTAAAGTAAACATAGCTTGTTTACACGGATTTACAAAACGTATATATAGAATAAATTGTATTAATTATAACTTATAAATATATTTATAACTTATCCCTAGTTATTTGGATTTACGTTGCAACAAATTGAATTACCGTAATGCGTGTCACGCTATAACCTGCATTACGATGTGGATGTGGAGATTTCAACCCACCAATCTACAAGTACGTACCTAATATAATGAGACGCAATGTTTGAATCTCTTAACTCGGATGTAGGAGACAATACTTATCTCTGAGTTTCAACTTAAGTAGTTTTGTGTCAGTTCGTTTCGCAGGTACTTTTGGTGCGCGCAAAGTAATACTCTTTTTTCGATTGCATAAAAAAAATGAGGTAAAATGTTTCTAACACCTGGCATGTACCTGGGCATGTTATTCGGGGCGCGTGCGGCATCAATAAACAACCTTCGCTCGCATTCGCATACCAAATGCATATAATTTAAAATGTTGACGTTCCAATGTCATATACTTATCTATCCATGTATTAGTGGCATTGAGATATGTAAGTAACAAGTACAATTAAACTAATTTATACTTAATATCCACTTCTGCATCAGCGTTGAAGCATCGTACTGCTGGGATATCGGCCTACCCTCGAAGGGTGAAAGCAATATCCACCACGCTGGCCAGTGCCTAACCAGTTGCCAGTTGGCAGATTCACATACGCCATCGTATTTCTTCTTCGGAAATAATTATACAGGTTTCCTCAGGTTATGTTTATTCCTTCACCGAAAACTCATTGGTACGGGCCCGCCTGGGTGCGACCGGCGAACCGGCGACCCCACGAATGTGCGGCAAGCGTGCTCCCACTAAGCAACCAAGACTACTTACCTACTACGTACCAGGTACTTAGGTCAGAAAATCTAGACTGGACACATTGACCTATTATGCATGTAGGTACTACGTACCAGAGATAGCACCGTAGTATATTGTGATGTCCTGTTTGATTGTGACAAAAAACCTTATTCGCATATACCCGATCAGCATAGCTATGCAAATAAGTTTTGTGACGGATTGAAGCTAAGTAAGGTTGCTCAAGTGAAATGGAACGTTGTGATGGTACGTGGTAGTAACCACGTAGTAGCTCTAGTGCGTCCATTGACATATATTCTTCCGATTGACAAGAACATTCATGAAAACTATTTGTTCAAATTCAGGTGAGTCAGAACTAAAGTTCGCTGCAACGCTAAAACATTATTTATGTTGTATAACCAAACTATTAAGATATGCAGCAGAATTTCCAATTTTTTTAATTCTTGCGACCACACTGCGTGAATGTTGAAGCTACACTAAAGTAAGGTGTACGGATTGCAGTACAGTTAAGTCGAAAAGACTGAGTATTCGGATCGCGAAATCTAGCGCGTAGTAAGCATATATCTATGTGTTTAGTACACAGTGGCTCAATGCATGGACCATTTGTTGGTACCTAATTTATTTTTAATTGGCTGTGGCTATTATACTTTACATGCAGTGAACATTACAAATTATTATTATGCTCGTTACAGAACTAGACAAAAGCACAGAATAGAAAATCGTATAAGTAACAAAGTGCGAAGTAAAGATAAAATTTTACTATGAAAACTGACGTCGTTTTGATACATTTTGTTTTAATAAAACGGGAATATTCACGTTAAATTGAGTCGGTTAGCATTCCTTGATAAAGGTCACCGAATGTGATCGAAACTATAGTCGGAATAACCGACTCAATTTAATGTGAGTATATTCCCGTTTTATTAAAAGAAAAAGATAAAATGTTATATTGCTGTCTTTCGATGCAAGGCACAGCAGTGGAGCGATGCGTTTCAAGGTTTTCCCTCACCGGGGAGCCTGTAACGTAAAAGTTTAGATTTGAATATAACATCAGTGATGGAGGAGACCGAGCATTACAGCGCACAACCTGCTATGATACAATTTGTAACATTACATCAGTGAGTGAGGAGAACCGAGCACAGCACACAACCTGTAGATAATGATACAATTTGTAACATCAATGCGTTCCTTGACCAGCGGGCTTATCCTCTAACGTTGACACGTTCGTGATTCTGATTGCGAGAGCATGCCATCTCGCTCGTACCAACTTCGTAGCACTATGCGCGGTCCCGCTCGCTTTCAGAGTTACGGAATGAGCCCACATATCGCAATTTCCGGCGCGCACAGACTAGATTGTTACATTCTCAGATTAAATACCTCGTTACAGACATGCGAATGCTCGTCAGTCAGTGAGGCAGTGTTGTAACGTAATGCTCAAAATCGAATCTTGGATTGTTACATTACCTACAGGCGCTTGCTCCCTGTGAGGAAGATGCTATTGTAACGTAATGCTTAAAACCGAATCTTGGATTGTTACCTTACAGGAAACAATGGAAACATTTATTTCATTTCATTGAAATGGACGTCTTTTTTTCTCTTTTTTTTGTCATTTCAGGACTTTGGCGTCGTTTGTACGCCTTTAGATGACTTGGTTTTTTTGCCGCCACAAGGGCGCAGTGGCCGCAGTGGCCGCAGTGACCAATTAAGGTCAATATTCTTTGTTTTTTATTAAGCCTACCGCACTTTGTTCGAAACCTACACCTTCCCGGCCATGTTCTACAAAGCCGATACAGTCACGCGTCTCGGTGCAGAACGTCGTGTGAATAAGCCCTAAGATTTTATTACGTATTTAAAATTTAAAAGATTAAACATCATGCTTTTATCTTAATAAATCTGCATACATAAACGCTTTAAAATAATGCTATTCCAGTTTTTAAGGTCAAGTTAAATAGAAGTTAGAATTACTGGTACTCTAGACATTTTGGCAAGGTCTTTAAAAAGGTTTTATTAATTTTCCTAGGTAACATTAACCTAATTTTAATAAAAATTGGATTAAAAACATATGATATGTTCGTTTGTTTTTATTTTACCTTTTATCAATCTTATAGTATTTTAAACGGCTTGACAGATATTTTGAAGTTTATTAGGCAATGATTTTTTGCGTAGTTTCTCCGTTGGATTCTTTTACCCGACTGCTCAAGATGGGTAATGCTTTAGGGGTGCTTGTAAGTATGTATCCTTATGTGTTCCTCTATTACCTCCTGACAATGATATTTTACTTTACCTTCAAGATGACGCTCTGAATTCGGCTCCGCAGCAGCACGCAGAAGTCTGTTTACAGCTCATTGTAACCTAGCAACCAAGTTGCGCAAAAGATTGCAACAGGCACAGAATACTACTTTCTCTGTCTACGGCAAAAGGAGATGCGAAAAGAAAGAGATAGCTATGATGAGATTTTGCGGGGTCATTAAAATCGTTTCTCGAGTAAAATATCATTACCTCCATGTTGCCGCCTAATGCCTGATCGGCTTGATTTATTTTAACGATTGAGATGTCGTTGGATTCCCTGTTTGTCAGGAATTACATGTTAGGGTACAATTTGCAGTCGAGTATTTCATTTTTCTGTATAATTTTGTTCATCTCTGGAATGTCACGTCACGCTACATTACTGCAGTTGGGTTGTTTTCTCAGAGTATGAAATTACGCGTAGCGCGTAGTTACAGAGTATGAAGCTAGTTTCAGTACGCGCTAATAGTGCGCAACCCTGTATAAAAGACTACATACTTAGCAAGATAATCCAAATGCTCAAGTCCACTAACATTTGGCAGCGTACTCAGCATATTGTTGGCGTTACCACTCAAATTCTCAATGTTTATGCGATGCGCAAAAAAAAAAATCTGTCCCATAGAAAAATGTCACTCGACAAGATGTATGGAAAAGCTGGGTTATTTCAGTTTTGGTCCCGTAATAAAAGTTATTCATAATGATGAGTACTTACATCATACATACCTTTCAGTAACACCTCGTATAATAGGGGTGCAACTTCAATACCTTCCAATATTCTTACACCTTTCAGGAACATACCGTATAATAAGTGGCCCGTATAATCTTCAAAGGTCTCAGGGTAATGCAACAGGTAAGTTCTACATTACTCATCTACTACACTAACCCCCGAATACTGAAACGTTTGTTAACTTTGACGACATGGCTAATATCAGAAGTATATTATAAACTTAGGGAATATTTTGACGATAATTAAATTTCACATTCAATAGACAACAGAGATTTTTTGTAAATAAATATTTTTATAATAAGGTTAACAGTTTAGGTTAAGATTTTAATTAAAGTATAGTAGCTTGATAATGTGAATTCTATTTAAAATGTGAATTATTGTACGCCTGCAATGGGTAAGCTGTTGAAAGTTATTATTTTATTATTATCAAGAACACCTTTTGTACACATTTTTTACAATAAAAATATTCTGATTCTGATTCTGACAGATTAAGTCTACTGCTGCCTTTGTCATTTGCTTAGTGCCAGACAAAGGCAGTATTAGAACTAACTGTCAAAGTTAATGAACGTTTCAGTATTCTGGGGTAAGCTTCTTTCTTGGGTACCTTATCAATTGACCGAGTGAGTGAGTGAAGCGAACGAAAGGGCAAAAGGCAAAATTTGCTTTTATCTGTCCGTATGTTGGTACTTGCGTAAATAAGTTGTTCCGAAAATTGTTAGCCACAGAATAAATACAATCTCTTTTTTCTTGAAACTATTTTGAATTTACGGATATTTTGTTTTTTTGTGGTATCATGTAAGCAATCACCAGCACTATCACCAGTCTTCGTTCTCGGGAGCGTTTCCCCAAAGCCCTGTATAAGCGCAGGTTTCATGCTGTGCAATATCCAAGACACAGCAATCTATAATGGTTACTAGTTGTACTAACCAGCCCTAAAAATAGAGGATTAATTGAAAATGCAGTAATCAATAAAATGAATATAAATATAATTATCACTTTTTCAACATTTCTTCCATTATCTTAGACGCTACAGACATGTCGAGCTTATTATGAGAATTCTTAAACAATATGCCTAACAACGCTTTCAATACCTTTAGTCTTCCATCTTTATACTGTTTCACCAATTTTGGATTGTTTACTATTACTTCATTACATTGCTTTTTTATAGAATCTGAATCTGTTATCATTAACCATCCTTTATCTTGAATCAGTTCCGCTGGTCTAATATCGCTATCGGATAAGCCCACAAGTTCATCTAAAACTTTTCTACAAATTTCCAAATTTATTCTATTGCCCAAATATGTTTCTATTAATTCTTTCATCTGACTTATACTTATGGGGCAGTCCTCGACGTCTACCTTTCTTTTATTAAGTACAGTTAATAGGTCGTTTAAAAGGAGATTGGCGACTTTTGTTGCATTTTTAGGCTCGGGGGTCAGCTCTTGAAAATAGTCTAGTAAGACAGGTTCGTTGACAAGTTGGATGGCTGATTCTGGTCGTAGCTGGTAATCCTGTATGAGCCTCGCGCGTGTATCTTCTGGTAGCTCGGGCAATCTGTCCCTTATCAGTGGCACGCTGATAACGTCCTGATGATCATCTTTTGTTTTCAAATTGACGCGTAATGGAGGAAGGTTCGGTTCGGGCATGTATCTGCGAACAAAACCTTACGATTAAAAACTTATTGTGTTTATACCCGAGCCGCGCTGAGGATCGTTTGGCAGGTACAATAACATTGTAAATAGGTGAATGCATATATGGATACTGATAAGCAATAACATGTCAACTCAAAAAAATTTTTTTTTTTTGTTAATGATACAGAACGCTTCTTTGGCTGACAAAGAAGCGTTCTGAATCATGAAAAATAATTTTTTTTTTTGTGGTTTGACATGTTATTGCTTATCAGTATCCATATATGGTGGTTCTTTAAATATTTAGGTTTTGATAAAAGCCAATACTCTAGCAGCTATAATCTTACGTTCAAAAACTATCAAGTTATCAGAATTAACATTTTTCTTTGTACTTTTTATAATGTTATTGCAGCTCTCATAATGCTTCTTAGCAAAGAAAATCTACACGATAAGAATAACAATCTCATACAAAAAAATGTACCCCCGAAAAAACTGCTTATCGTACCATTACGAATGAGTTAACTTGAGTTTCTATTTCAAGTCAAGCAGAAATAGTGACGATCATGTCGCAGATTAAACCACTAGCGACATCTTACGTCTTTATCAGTAAGTACTACAAACGAGTTACGGACCTTCCTAAGAACATTAGGACTCTTATCCCCGAATACTGAAACGTTTGTTAACTTTGACAACAGATTAATTCTAATACTGCCTTTGTCTGGCACTAAGCAGATGACGAAGGCAGCAATAGACTTAATCTGTCGTCTTAGTTAACAAACGTTTCAGTATTCGGGGGTTAGTATTTCTTAGTTACTCTCGGGTTATCTATAGTTATTGGGTTAACTATATAGAATGGGATAATTATATATAATAGGAATAGGTTAATTATAATAAAAAGAAGTTCGAGCTGTTCACAAAATTTCATAAACAAAGTTGTCCTATTTCCTGTCTGTCTGAAAATATTAAAAAAGTACTGAATAGATACTCTTGCTGTTTACACTTTGTCTTTGTGTTTTTAACCTTTTGGTTTAAATTGTAACGAGCTATTCTACAGTACTACAATGGTTATAATAATAATAATAATAATAATAAAGCCTTTTTTTATTTTCCTTAATATAAAGTAACAAAATCTTATTCTAAACTATTTTACACATTAAAATATTAAGGACCTCTCAAAGAGTGAAGGCCTCCTCCATTTTTAACCACCTTTATGGTTATAATAAAAGTGATCAAAATAACTGTTGTCTTATTTTCGCCTTAGCGTTTATAAGAATTTTGTCAAACACAACATTTTGACAATTTTCTGTTGAGAACTTCGACTCGCATCCGGAGATAACCGGTTCGGAAAATGGCGCCTTTAATGATAAATGGTAAATAACCCGAGGTGAAATTGTGTAGTTTCCGGTAGACTCAACCTTTCGTGCAATTTCGTGATCAACTATCTGGTTATTGTTTATGTGGGTGCTTAATTACGATTCCTCATTAGCCTTGACTGCGCGTTATAACTGGTATTATTTAGACCTAGTACTTAGTTGTAGTAGTTACTGGTTTAAATTAATTAAATTATTATTTAAACCCATCTAATATTATAAATGCGAATGTAACTCTATCTCTCTGTCTATACGTCTATCTGAATTTTTGCCTACATATAGCTTAAGGGTAGCTTAAGGCACGGACACATGCTACTTTTTTATAGGTTTATTTTTCGTTGAAGCAATCACGGTATTTCAGGAATAGATACGCTATTGTGGATATTATGTGAGCGGCGTAAGGCTGCAATTCGTGACGGCGGTTTGCCGATATATGGCTGGCTCGAATGAAAGGATTATGGTAACCCTTCGGGGTATTCAGTTCAAGAGGTCAGCCCATAGATCCACGCGAACGAAGTCACGTGTAACAGCTAGTTATAAATAAATGCAATCAATATACCAGTTCCCAGACAGGTAAACAGGGTTTTTGTTTTTGTTGCTTCCATTCATTTGAGTTATCATTGAATCTTTTAAATTGAAAGTATGGTTTGATACCATTGACCTACAATAGCTCCATGTTTGATACATAATGACGCACCTTTTGCATAATACTTATAATAATAGTCTGTACCTATCAAAGCTCAGTGGTTAGCGCGTTCGGATCGCTCGCCGTTGGGCGTGGATACAAATCCCGACAATGAGTTTGAGCACATTATGGGCGTTCCGGCAGCCTTACTTGAGAGCCAAGCTTGAAAGCCAGTTACCGTTCCAGACTACGTGTTTACCATCCTCGACGACATCAACAGGAGAGTATGTAGTCGAATACATAGACTGTCCCACTTTTATTTTTAAAGGCCCAAATAAGGCGGTAAGCGCAGTGCAGTACCTGTAATCCTGCACGACTTCTTTGTCTCGCATGGGCACAGTGACTCGCGCGGCCGCGTCCCACGACCGAGTCTCGTTGAGTATCCGGCCGCCGCTATCCAGGACGCTCCTCTGGCGCTCGATCTCATGTTTTATGGCGCCCGCCACGCCGCGGATGGAACCTATGTTCTTTATCTGGAAATAACGAAAATAGGGAGTTAGCATTTGTTGTATGAAATTCGATACAAGTACTTTTTGATATGTAGTTTTTCGTGCTAAGCTTACACTGATCGGTGGTTTTAGAATCTTGTTATGATATAACATTTTAAGTAAAAACAATATATTGATAATGTCGTAGCGCGCATCTACAAAATAAATACCCCTCTTTGCTTTGAGGTACTAAACGTACTAAACGTTTCCAATCCACCTTCTTAGTAAGGACAGCAGAGGTGTGGAACTCTTTGCCTGCGTCTGTCTTTCCGAACAAATACAATCCGGGGCTGTTCAAAAAAATAGTGAATAGGTCCTTCCTAGGCAAGCGTGCTACATCTTCGACCACATCGTCGCTTTCCACCAGATGAGATTGTAGTCAAACGAATACCTAGTCCGATGTAAAAAAAAAAACCAAAAAAAAAAGGTGCAGGTGGGTTTTGTAGTATTACTCCCACTTAAACTACCTCGGTGGCCGGCCTCTATGCCCTGGCAAAGAACAACGGCTGCGCTATACGAACGCATTGCTGCCCGTTCCTCATCAATCAATGAAATTCTCGGGTTCCTAATTTTTGTGTGAAAAACAAACGGAGCAAGCATAAATACATACCTGTCATAATATTATTAAATTGTGTAAATAATTCATAACTTTGCCTAATTTAACTCTAAGCATAAGTTTTTCGTTTATGAAGGTGACTTATCTTTTATATTCAATGTTATTTATGGCCAATGAATATTTCTGATTGCTGATTTCATATATTTATTGCAAACATTATGATTTACATGCAGATCTTAGTCAGCATATTTTAGGTAGGTAATACTTAATGACCCTGATTGGATACAGCAGTAACGAGCGAGAGGATCGATCTACTCTGTCATTGTTTTATCTGTAATGAATTCGTCGAGCTAGGTCGTCTAATGTTACGACAAGCGCGGGTTTACTAAAGCTGTATTTTCTAGAATTGTGTTCCACGAGAGAAAAAGGAAAGGTGTGCTTTGGACTGCTTTGCTCTTGAATGTGGCGCATGCAAAACGAATGTTGCTTTCACCGGCAAAGTCGATACAAAGATGGATCTTTTGCGAGATTTCCCGAGTGCCTCTAGATTGTTGGGTTACTTTTTTTTGAGCTAGTAGGTAATTTTTAAGGTACGCACGTTTAAAAAAATAATACGTACAGACCTACAACGTAATATCAGGTTTGTCTCCCAGCGAGCACGGAGCATACACCTTGAGCCCCGCAGAGGAATCACTTTCCTATCTAAAACAACGAGTGCCAAACTGACAGAGCACTAGCACTCGCCTTCTCGCACGCGTCGCGCACCTGTAGGTATTTATCGCGGGTAAATACTTTTCGCTGTGCGTGCATTCGTCGTAGCGAGATCCTCTGTTTATTTAGTCAAAATAAAAAATCATTTTTTTAGTATAGTAAGTAAGGGTAGCTCCCGTACGTGTAAAGAGGGAATGATAAAAGTATTGGGCTGTCCCCCACATTTGGGGTATCATTGAATAGGTATTTTAAAGTTGTTAAGGTTAAAGTTTGAAGTTAAGGTTTCCTACGCCATTTTTTTATCAGACGTACCGTTTGCGAGATATGGGCCGACAAAGTTGCTTGCAAGGTGTGTGTGTGTCCCTGCCGCTTCTAAACTATGCAATCGAAACTTGTTATTTCGGGCAGCATCTGATAATGACTTTTTGAGTTGAGCGGAAAAAACCGGAAAAATACTTCAAACGTCATACGCACCTACGGAAACCTACTACGCATCGCCCGACATGCTCTTAACAAGTTATTGAGTTAATCACTCGCTAACGCCACGAGCTATTCGAATTTGCGTTATCAATAGAAAATCTTTTATTTCGCATCATATTTTCGTGCGAAATCATACGAGCGATTCAAAAATATAGCCCCATAACAGTTCAGTTATGTTCTGTGCTTTTACCTATGTATCTAAGTTTTGATCTTTTTGTAAGATTTCCTGATATCTCCCGAATTATGTGCTTCTGCGTTCGTTTTCTCGAATAATGGCCTTGTAGCATAAGAAAATGAGAACAGCTACATCTAATTTGTTGCTAGTTCATTGAGCACAAACTAAGCCGAAAGCAACAATTGCCGATCTAGATTTCTAGAATCTTCGCCTGTTTCTACTTTGAATATTTAAGCGACTGTTAAACCAATAAGGCAAATATTTCAAACGTCAATATCTAATGCCGCAAGAGTTACCAAATTATATGGCCAAACGCGTGGCTATTTCATATATAACATTGGTTTAAAATCAACTGTTTCGTTAAAATAAACCTAAACACGTTTGGTTAGAGAATATATTAAATAAACAGCGTCATCGGCGATTAGAAGCAGCTCTGCAAACAGGGTAGTCTAAAGTCCAGCAAACTTGACTTCGATACGAGTATTTTGGTAATATTACGTAGCGCTGTTTATCATCACCAGTTTTGATCGCAAAAAAGGTTGTAGGTACTAATTGGGTACGTACTAAACCCCATACTTATTTTGATGGAATTTCCAAAACGAATCTATTTTAAGAGACTACGAAGTATCAACAACTTGGAATTTCAGTTACGTATACATTTTGTCCCATAGACATCCGATCCCAGAACGAGGACATTATATTAGAATGGCTATCAAACAGCTTAAAAAAAACAAGGCCGGAAGCATGGGACAGAAGTGTGGTGGTGCTCTTCTTCAAAAAAAGGTAATAACACCTTACTGACTTACTGAAGAATTATAGACCCATCTTGCTCCTGAGCCTTGTGTACAAGCTGTTTTCGGGAGTCATTACGAATCGTCTCGAACGCAGGTTTTATGACTTTCAGCCTTTCGAACAAGCCGATTTTCGTATAAGCTTTGGCACATTGGACCACATACACACGCTCCGCCAGATTATACAGAAAACTGAGGAGTATAATCGGCCATATTCCTGGCGTTTGTGGACTATGAAAAAAGCCTTCGATGCAATCGAGATCTGGGATATAACAAATTCGAAGAAATGACTAATTGATGTCAATTTCGAGATTCTCGTTTTGATTGCCTCAAACCACAACCAATGTGTGTTGCTAATGGTGACATGGAACTGAAACGGGGTCCTTAACTGCTGGCCTTTTGGAGGAACTCAGAGTCGCACAGCGGGCAATGGCTATTCTCGGAGTTTCTTTGAGCGATAAAATACGGAACGAAAATATTCGCACAAGAACCAGTCTCTGACATAGCTCTCAGAGTATGAAAGCTGAAGTGGCAATGGGCACGCCACATCGCTCGATGAAACGATAACCAAGGGGAAGAAAGAATCCAGCGTGGCGACCACGAACTGGAAGACTTAGCGCAGGCACGCCTCTCACTAGGTGGACCGACGACATTGTTAAAGTCGCGGGCAGCCGGTGGATGCAAGTGGCAAGTTGTCGATCAGTGTGGCAGTCTAAGGGGGAGGCCTATGTCCAGCAGTGGACATCTTCCGGCTAATGATGATGATACATTTTGTAAAAATAAAAATGTTTATTGTTTGACATCATTACAAAGCTTGTATCAAATCTTGTGCACTCGACATGTTTCTGTTGTAAGAGGCAAAATCTCCTCCAGCGTCACGTTTCCAAGATAATGCGCTTTCAATGTTACACAATATTTTACGGTAAAACAATATGTTTATAGCCAACTCATTCAATTCAATTTAGTTTTAAGTCAACTCACCGGCAACGCCATCAGTGTAACTTTGAAAGCGTATATCTTAGAAACATGATGCTGGAGGAGATTTTGTCTCAGACAAACCTTGTTCTTATCAGTGTCTCTGATCATCTATCGATTCATGTAGGTTTTATAAGTGCCGCTATTTTGAAGAAAAAAAAAAAGATGGCGGACAGTAAGATATGCCAAGCTTCATACTAAAATATTCAAGGCCCTTTATATAATTAAAAAAATATATAAAATTACATAACATAACAAAACATTTATTCAGAAATAAAAAAATCGAGGTCTTTTCTTTAAAAAAAAACCGTTTAATTAAAACAACTACAAAAAAACTCGAATCTCGATTTTATTAATATTATCTTAACATTTTATTTTTCATAAAATCGAGATACGAGTTATTTTTTTAAATATATTGAATATGTGAGCGAAAGGGAATAAAACCGGGTGACAGGCAGATCTTTGTATTGCTTGCAATCAAAGAAATAAAGAAAGTTTATATTAATTATTCATTAATGTCATGATTGAGTTCCATCATCATTATTTATAACCTTTAATCACTCTGATGTGAAATGATTTTATAACGGAAATGATTTCTAGGTAAGAATTCTTTTACATCGCTAAATAGACGTAAACTGGTACAATAATTTAAACCAGTTTACTGATCGATCGACGCAAAGATAATACAAATGCTACGATAGACGTATCACGGAAATTATTGAGGAATTCTCAATTTGATTGATATTTTATCATAGTTTATTAGGTAGATATTTTGTGGTTACCATTATCACAAGAGTTACCACTCACCAGAGTTTGAGTTAGTTAAGTGTTTACCTCAAGATGCGAGCGTTTCGGTCCGCGAACTAAATTCATTTTTTTGCGTTTTTCTTGCATTTTTTGCCAATTAATAAGCACCTTGAGTTCATAAACAGACCTTTCGTAAATAAATAATACGTAGGTATTAACCATTCATACATTCCGCTATTACCAAAAACCAAGATGAAAGCCTGTCTAAGGACATAATTTAATGATTTTTACTGTCTAAGGATTCTTAGATAAACCAATGGTATCTACTACCTAATTGTATATGTACTACCTAAGTTTATATCTACTACCTAATTTTAAACGCGTTTTTCCTTTACACTATATGTTACACGCGACTTTGTTCGCGAGGACCTACAAAAAAAAGTAGCCTATGTCAGTCTCTGCAAAAATTCAGCTCGATCCGTTCAGCCGTTTAGCCGTGATAACGCGACAAACACCCAGACAGAGAGACAGATAGACAAAGAGACAAAGTTACTTTCGAATTTATAATATGAGTTGGGATTAGGATTGCAAATGTTTTAAAGCAATATTCTTGTTGATATTTTATATTTTGACGAAAGGAGAAGAAAAAAACAATTTTTTTTCGAGTTGAAGTTGCTAGTTGGTAGTACTTGCATCATCCAGAACCAATGGAGGACGGGCAGCAGCATCCTATTAGTAAACGATGAGTTTTGCATTCCCCAAGCCGCCTGCCAAGCGCGGAACCATGGCAGCACCCGGCCTGTTAAGGGAGGCCTTCGTTCAGCAGTCTCTGGCTGATGATGATGATTAAGTATTTGCAATTTTGGTAGAAATTGCTACTTGGTTATTGGTAGTTATTTGTTGGCAGTTGCTTGTTCTTGTTGGCTTTTGACATTTGCTAATGTTATTCGCTAGCTAGTATTAGTTGTACGTGCAAAGGTACTAACTTCAGTCCTAGTAGCCAGGGGATCGCCGGGCCGCCTCAGAGACACGTTAGCATCGACCCTCAAAGCGCCCTCTTCCATCCGCCCGGTGCAAGCTTCGAGCCGCTGCACTATTAGCACCAGCTCTTTGACCAGTGCTGCAGCTTCCTCGCCATCCTGCAAATTATATCATTAACTTGTTCACTTTACGAAAACTGCAGGCTGTTTTCGTAACGTAGCGTAAGTCCTCGAGGCGTTCCAGACAAGTCGGATCTGGCGGGTGATCGCATGGTAAGGTAAGAAGGATCTTTGCTCAGAAGTGGGATAGTAACGATTAATAAAGGACAATTAACGATGCTTGCAGCAGATAAGTTCAATTTACCGAGTGGGTGTATTGGGCAGTCTGCGCCGACGTCAGCAACTTGCTGGCTTTGCTGGACAACTGGTAGCTGATCTGATCGGTGGACGTACAATGGAGTCCGACTAGCTTGATCATGAACGTATCAACGTTATGTACCTATGTATACATATACTGCTTGATAATCATTTATTATTATTATTTTTTATGTTACGCGATGACGAGACGAGCAAGTCGCTCACCTGATGCCGTCCCGCTTGCCCATAACAGTTCAGTGCCACCCAGAATTTTGAACTCCAACAGTTCAAAACCTTGCGCGGCAATGCACTGCGCTCGTCACCCTGAGTTGTTAGATGTAAAATCTCTGTATGCCCAGTAATTACGCTGGAAACATTGCCCTTCAATCCGGAAGACAGTAATGCTTGCACACTACTGTTTGGTGATTTGGCTAGTGAAGTAATTACCGAGCGTTGCCAAAATATTATCTCGATTATATTAATAAGCGGTGTGGAGCTGTCCACCTCAACCTCGCTGACGTCTTACGTAAGAGACGGCTGTAAGGTGACATGGTGAAATTTGGTCGGTTCCAAGGAACTCATTATTTAATTTTGATCTATAAACAATCATTAATTTTGTCGTCCGCTGGTTAACAAGGGCCTCCCCCTGTGAAGGCGGGGATTGTTGACTTGGCATAGTCCCCACGTTTGGCAGATGGCTTTAGGATTGCAGAACGCTCATAATTTGCTAAGAGGAAGGTGGTGCCCATCCTCCAGTGGTTCTGGTAGCTGTTCTATGAGATACTTGGTTAGTAGTCAAGTACCTAATCACTGTGATATATTGCAATTCAAAAACAAACTCTTTGACCGGCAGAGTCTTAACCTACAAAAACCAGGATAATTCCATGTTGCTACGATGATAGGGTGAAATTTTAATGTTTCCAAGAATTTTATTTCAGGTTATTAAAAGCAAAAATCTGTATAACCTTGTCTCCCATCGGTTACTATGTACATTTAAAAAAAAAAATGCCACAGCAGCCCGGATAATTCCATAATTGTTTGGCTAGTGTTGGTTGATTTGCTATGACTAAAATGTGAATTACCAGTAATGTTCCACCACAGAATTCTCATTAGTAATGTTTTCCACATTCCTACTGTATGTTGTTCCTACATTATGACAGCATTTGAATATAGGCAATTTGCCTAGTGTTTTGTGAGAACAGTATGGATTTACCAGACAATGGAAGACTGATTTAATTATAAGAACAATGACTGCTTGACTTACATACCTATATAATTGGAATATAAATATAAGCACGGTTTACATTATTCCAGTAGTACTCTAGCACATCATAGCTACTGGAATAATGTATATTTATGCTCTAAGGGTGTGTCTAAACGACATATTATGTAGGTTCAGCAAGCATTCTCTGTACTAGCATCTAGCAAATTATATCCCATACAAAAATGCATTATTTTTAATATTACCGTACTGTATACATCAACTGTTGAAGTACCCTTGTAATGAGGTAATGCTAGAACAAACGTATTTATATATTCTTATTCTTATTTGAGATGGGGACGATAAGTCCTGCACTGACGTCCCACATGGGATGCTGCTCCAGTGGTGTGAATGGTGTTGTCGATGATGATGATAAGACCATCTACACATATTTATATATATATATACATATATATGCTTTCATGTTTCTGCCATTCTCGGTAGTTCCTTGCTAATAATGTGTTAAAGTAAAAACAAAACACCATACAAGTAATTTCTAGAAAACAAGAAATTTCTAGTAATGTACCTCTAAATCAGGTTCAAAAACGAGTTCGATAAGCGGTGCGCCAGCTCTGTTCAAATCAACCAAACTGCGTCTGAGTTCATTATCATGCAGAGACTTGCCACTGTCCTGCTCTAGTTGTATCTGCTTGATCTTTGAACTTTTCTTGTATGGCTTCTTGTGAACGCCAGGCGTGAATACCTGTAGGAAAAAAACAAGAGTGTAAACTAATTACACAAATAATATAAGGCGGAATTGAGTATGATATTGTCTATTCATTACATGCATAAGGGGTTAGGACCTTAAGTGGAGCATTGGTGAAGGTTTCACTGCTAGGCCACTTGCGTAAGGGAAATGTACTAACTTCTTTAGGCAACTTGTGAATATTTCGTTTGTATTTATACTATTAATAAACATTCAAAAAAACAATACAAATTACATTGACTCATTCCTTCACATACAAATTGTGACACCGCATTACTTGCGATGCCCTATTTGATTATGACACAATACACACTTCAGTCACTCGATATTATATAAAACCACATTCTATTAAACATTCCTGGGATGTCTCAAAGTACATACCCTGGCATTTTTATGCAAATAATACAACATTTGATCGCGAAAACTATAGTACGTAGTACCTAACTACCTAATAGCGCAATGACTACCTATCATTATTTTTAAGGATATTTGTACCTGAAAATGTATAGCCCCATCACTTGCTAAAGGTGCTCGCTGCTGCGTTATTTGATACCCAGCCGGAAGGTCGGCATAGAAATAGTGTTTTCTGTCAAAAGTTGAGAATTCGTTCACTTTGCAAGACAGTGCTAAGGCAGTTTTGATCCCCAATTCTACACATCGTCGATTGAGCACAGGCAATGTCCCGGGTATAGCAGCATCGAATAACGCTACACAATTATTTACAACACCGCCAAAAGTGTTCTCAGCACCAGAAAATAGTTTAGAATCGGTGTTTAATTGCGCGTGCACTTCTAACCCTACTACACTTTGCCACTTTTTGTCGGACACAGACGAGTAACTTCGCCCGAACGGTCTATTTTTTCGGAAGCATATAGGACGATATAGTTTCAAAACCCGCATTTTTATTCAAATTGTACACTGTGAAATGTTTTTTTTAAAATAAATAAACAGAAACAAAGTTCAGTGAGTGAAGTCAACGGCAATCAAAACCAAATCAAAACGAAACAACTCACAGCTGTTTTTGACTTTGACAATTACTGACGCACAACGCAGTGTGTGCCACAGAGAAAAAAACCATTGTGAAAAAAAATGACGTCATGGATCCGATTCAAATGTAAAAAGCTGGTAGTAATACTGGTCAAGTGCGTGTCGGATTCGCACATTGAAGGACCCCAAACAAAATTAAATATAGTAACCACACAATAATAATTATATATAACAGAATTTATAACGCTTTTTAAAAGTTATTATTGCCTTTTATGCACGAGTCGAAAAGGTTACAATGAATTATAAAATAAATTATTAAATTTACATTTGTAAATAAATAGGTAGGTAGGTGACTTACCAAAGGTGCCGATGTAACAAAATCTTCTGATTTGAAAATGGAAGCCTTGACGCATTTAATTTAATAAAACTATGTCTAAGAATTGCATTGATATACCTAGTTGACTTCAAATCTTAAATCTACCTTAATTGATTTTACATCTAAAATATCACATTATTATTTAACATTTTTTAATTTACGCGTAAAAACCCGTCACAACATCAAACAATAAAGAAAATAGGTAAAGGACGATAAAAGCTAAAGTGGCTTCAGCGATAGAATACATTTTCTTTATCTTTTTTAGTTAAAAAAAAGAAGTAAAACTGCGTGAAAACCGACGCGGGAAAATGTGAAAACGTTCGATCAATATCACTGATTCGTGGTGTTTGACCGCAACTCAAAACAACTGCCGTGCTCTTTATGAAACCTTGAATTATTATGCGACCATTTTAAGTTGTACAGTCGATGTCGTTTTATATAAAGATTTTCTGTACCAAGTAACTAATTATTGTAACCTTTTTCTTTTGTTACTTGTATAACAGCGCACACCCACCTACCGATAAAATTGTGCCTACGCGCTTCGTAGGTAAGTACTAACGTCACATTTCGTTTATTGGCTATATTATGATACTCAGTACAGTACACACCTATCGACTCCTATCGCGCCCTAATTACTCGACACAAATACTCAGACATTTCTAGAAATAAGTCCAAGAACACAGCACATTTTTACTAACAATAGACTAGAAATACTATTAGCGAGACATAGTTCTTGTGTTAGTCTAAATAGGAAGGTAGCTATTTATTTTGAGGATTTTGATATTCTAAAAATCACAAACAAAATATGTACTTAGGTACCTACATAAAACCTATTTAAAACAAGTTGATGAATAATAATACCTAATGATGCCTAACCCTGGACCGCAGACAAAACTCAATACTCAATCATTTATTGAGACATAAATGTGGATACATGCAGGTCATAAATAACATGTTTTGGTAATACATATGACCCTATTAGGGTATGGCAACAGTTGATGCGGAGCGCTCCATTTATAGATCGTCGAACTTATCTATAAGAAAATCGGCTAGTGTAATAACACGTGGATTCGAGGATGCACTTTAGATTTTTAATAAAACAATCATCATTACAGTTCATTATCATCATCTGAATCTTTCAGTTTGGTCGGCAAATTATTAAATATCTTTACAGCCATTGTATTAGGTCCAGAGCTGTGCATTTCTAGATTAGACTTCGGTTCAATGATTTGCCTATATTGGTATCTAGTTTTGCGAGCTTTATCTGTGACTTTATGAAAGAAATGAGGGTATTTTTTGACAAATTTAGCGATTTCAAATATGTAAATAGACACTATCGATTATTTTTTTTTAAATATAAAATAAAGTTTGTGGAAATTTGGCATGTAAATGTCAAGGGATTTTATATTATCGAGGATACGAATACATTTCTTCTGGGCAGTAAAGAGGTCTACTGCGTTTACACTGTTTCCCCAGAGAATAATGCCGTATCTGAGCACACATAAAATATAATTTTATGTTAAGTATTTTTGAGTAGTTAGATAGTTTTCAGGTAGGAAAAATATATATATAATATAAATATCATTATATAGGTAGGCATTATGTTACAGTTACTTTTTAGCCCATTGCCAGCCGCTTCCACGGCACGCTCGCCACATCACTCGAAGAACCCATAACCGATTGGAATGATAGGTTCTTGATTGGCGACCACGAACCGGATGACATTGTGAAAGGCGTGGGCAACCGATGGATGCAAGTGGCACGTTGTCAGTCGGACTATCTATGACACTACTATGACGCTCCGGACATAAAGAAGAATCGAACGGTTTTGTCAAAACCAGTCCAGCCCTTTAGGCTACAGGCTATATAAGACGTCATATAGGAACACACAAACATCCTTACATAAATACTTATATACTTACATACACCCCAATAACGTTACCCTCCTTCTTGGGCAGTCGGGTAAAATATTTCGAATTACGAGACTCGTGTCTCGCGTTTGTGATAAAAATACGGGTTTCATAAAACTCGCAAAAAAGTTTGTAGTATACTCTTTTACAGTGAGATGTTAATTTGCTCCTTTCAAATTCGGTATAGGGGTTGTTTGGATTTTGAAGCTGGTTGTTTGTACGAATACCTAACCAAACCCCAAATTGGTAAACACTTTAGGCAGGCAATTTCATGGAAGTTACGTACGAATAACATTTTGTGAATAATTTCTCACTTCAAATACCTAAGTAATCGGGTCTATAATAATTATTTAGCGAAGCATTTGTATGTAAAACAGAGTAATTAATTTTTATCCAACTCCTAGTTAATATTTGCATGGGAATGTTTAAAATTAAAAAATACCTAGTACCATTATAATGAAAAAAAAAAAATGTCCAATAGGCAAACTAATGCAAAGATAGGCGTTTTTTCGCCTTGTCTGATGATGACTATTTTATGATATAAAGCTAGCATATCATAAGCCTCGGCTTTCGATAATAGGATAATAGGAATTAATTAGGTGAAATGTTATCTGGCTTAGACCCACAGCAACGTTGCTAATTATTATTAGTTCTGCGAACAGTAGACCTTATGCGTTTTTTTTTTTATATTACATTCTCTCAGTTCGAGACTTTCGCCGAACCTAGACCTGATGACTTTATAACTTGACAACCTCTTGACCGAATTTATCCATATGCGCAATTCTTGTTTAAATTATTGTTCTTGTTAATTCTCCTATTATGAATGTACCTGATTGTGATAGAGATTGCGCGAACGGGAGCGCACGTTGTTCTTGAAAATTGGTACGAGTGGGATGGCATGCTATCATAAGCAGAATCACGAACATACAAATTATGGGTAAATTCTGAGAGAGTCATCGTTTTTCCCTTTTGAAACTTTATTGTCTACAGCCCTCAGAAATGTAGGTATAATTAAACTTACCTAAATACTGAGAATCTAAAATCGTGACGCAAAGTAAATTATGTTATCAATGAGCTATGCCTACCTAATCAAATAAGTATAGATAGTGAAGTAGGTATGTTGAGGGCTCGACACGATCTTATTTCTTCTCCTTTGTATTAAAACGTCTAGACACGCTTTATCAGTTGAAATGTGTCAAGAACTATTATGTAGATAGTCAAACAATATACCTACTAAGTAATACTTATCTAATTGATACCTAAGAAAGCACCTAGGTACTTACCAGTTCTAGTTTTCTGAAAGGAGAAGTTGGATACAGATTCACGACGTGTTTTGCTCAATGGTAGAATGACTGCCTTATGATCAGAAGGTCCTGGATGTGATTCCCGGGCGGGCAGATGTTTGAATGAAGAATTTAAATATCTGCTCTAGGTCTGGGTATAAGTAATCCTTGTGTTTGAAATGTGTGTACCGACACAGGGTATCCTATTGGGGAGCAATGCAAAATATGTTATTTAATAATAGCTAAAAAGAGAACCCTCCCAACGCACTACTGTGACTTATTATTTTTGTCTTTCCCGAACATTGAGCTAAATTTTCACGAATAAAATGTATAGTGCATTGTATTGTATACCTACCTAATTGCATTTTCTTTTGCGTTGGTCAGTAAACGCAAACTGTCACTAGACGCAAACTGCGTCGACCAACTTCGCAGTTTTCCCTGTAGCGGCCAATCACTTCAACAGAGCATTGAAGGTGAACTGAATCAATTATTGTATGGGCTAGGCATGCTCCAATGCAACGCAGTTAGTAAATATATCAAATGATTGCTATCCTTTGACAATCTACAAGTGAGTAACTATACCAAACAATGGGACGCAATGTTCGAATCACAATCTCTTTAGACAAGTATATCTCCGTGCCCTTCTTACTCGTAGCTACTTGGTTTCCCTGTGTGTGCCTGTGCCGAGGATACCATGGAACACACAAAATCATGGACAACTAACACTCAGACCCAGAGCAGATATTTAAATTGACCATTAAAACATCTATCACTGATAAGTCTCGAATGTAGAAGTTTGGATACGTGGCTATTTAGCAAACTTCTACAAAGACAACTACATCAAATTTTTAGGACGATAATCATTGATACCAAAATTACGTAAACGTCGTGCACATATGCGTTGAGGATTCTGGCGTGAAATGTTCACGGCACAATCTTCACCAAGCTATCTTTCTAACTCTGAAACTCTTGAAGCACTGGTTTCGAGATTCGGCATGTCTTCACGACACATTATTGGAATGAACACCAAGTCGATAGCCCCTACAGTTTTTGGCATGAGAGGTGAGGATTCTATCGTGACCTTCACCCCCAGAATCCTCACCAAACCATAGCTATACTTGAAAAAGATTTCTGTAAGACAGATGTCTTGCAGAAAGCTCTTTCCGATGACTTTTCTTCTTTCCTCTCACTTTTACATTCAACGGTAGGTACCACAATCTTCTGTATTTTATGGTAAAAGTTTTAACATAGAATATAATTATTATTGGTAGATATTATATTAGATTATTATAGAAAAATATATTACATATAGAGAAGGAAAAATAATAATAATAATAGTACAATATAAAAACAGCAATGGAGAGAGCTATGCTCGGAGTTTCTTTGCGCGATAAAATCCGGAACGAGGATATTCGTCGAAGAACCAAAGTTGCCGACATAGCTTTCAGAGATTGCAAGCTGAAGTGGCAATGGGCAGGCCATATCACACGAGGAACCGATAACCGGTGGGGAATAAAGGTTCTTGAGTGGCGACCACGAACCGGAAGACGCAGCGTAGGTAGGCCTCCCACTAGGTGGACCGACGACATTGTGAAAGTCGCGGGCAACCGGTGGATGCAAGTGGCCCGTTGTCGGTCGGTGTGGCGCTCTAAGGGGGAGGCCTATGTTCAGCAGTGGACGTCTTATGGCTGATGATGATGATGATAAAAATAGCACTGCCCGCTATTAACATATTAATATTATATCAGCTGATCAGCTTGACAACGTTCTCGGCTTGTGTTGGAGAAAGTAAGGGTGGAACAAAAAAAATATAAATATATTATATGTAGATAGGTAACTAGGGATTTCTCTCATGAAAAACACTCTTAGAAAATGTGCAAGCCACTGATCAACCTAGTTTTTTTTGTAGGTAGGTAAGTTGACACGTAGGTACCTGATAGGCAGTGGTAGTAAATACATTAAGATTATTACAAAGATTAAACATATCAATTTGTCTAGATAAGTGAACCCGGATGCTTGATACAAATTTCGTGATTATCTAAAATCCTAGCCTAAGTCAGTCTTTATACCCATCTTAGCTCAGACATACTTATTTATTTGGACTTATGTATCAGCGAAAAATCGCATATTTCAATGAACCGGATTCTTGTCGCTTTCTCGAGCTACAAGGACGGCCGGGCAAAGTCCAACTCCGCATATATACGTCAAACGTTTTACTGTTATATTTATATTCAAAAGTAATCAAACAACAATCAAACCATTAACTACGTGTATTACTGTGCTAACAGATGGCGAAAATGTTGTATGTTTTAGATATTTATATATCACTACCGTAAAAGAGATTTCTCTTATAAATAATGTATATATAACGCAAAAAAAAAACAGCTGTTCCATACATTTTGTCGAGTGTCATTGACATTCTATGGAACAATTGATTATTTTCTCGATTCCGGGGTTGGACCCATACTAAAAGTTGTTTATAATGATAAGTACTGTGAGCCTTTTTCGGCTTAGCATACCCTTTCCTTATAACCCTGTATATGTATTTAATGTTATATTATAAAATGATTATCTATACTCATTCTTATACATTAACTTGGTCAGTAATAAAATTGTTAAATTCTCTGCATAGATTATGGATAAAATTTACATAAGACGCCAATATCACCTGAATAATGAATAACACGAAACAAAGACACTATATATCTACCTACCTGTTGTGGCTATACCTACCTATTATTTCTATATATGTATGAACATAATATATCTAATTTATATACACAGTATAAAGTACCATGTATCATTTTAATGGACTTATGGACAATTTAATAGGAAGTACTGTAATTTATAGAGCATATTTAACTACATATACTAAATCACGTACTTTGTCAGCAGCTGTATATACTTGAAAGACGCAAATAAAGCCGATAAAATATAAAAGAACAATATTCAGGCTTTGAAAAATATTTCCAAATAACGAGACTCGTTTCTCGCGTTTGTGACAAAAATGCGGGTTCCACTTTTAAGTGCCAAAGTGGTTAGTACTCATTTACACTCAGACGTTAATTTGCTCGTTTTAAGAGCCAAACAATCCCTATAAGGTACAAACAGCTTGTTTGGACTTTGAAATAGTTTGCTTGTAGGTGCCGATACCTAACCAAATCGAAAATTAGTAAACACTTTAGGCAACTCACGGAAGTTACGCACGAAGAATAACATTTTGTAAATAATTTAAACACTGCAAATACATAATCAGCTCTGTCGAATAAAGCAACATATTCAAAGCATTTGCAGGTAAAACAGAATAATTAATTTTAAAGCAATTCTTATTTTAATTGTTAACGTCCAGTTTAAAATCACTTATATGCATTAATTAACCTTGGCCAAAATATTTCTCTTTTAGTAATTTTATATTTAGCTTCATACCTAATTAACTACCTGTTTTAAAAGTCTTCGGTACCTCATACTAATCTATTCAATTGTATAAAAGTTCGTACAACAGAATAAACCAAATTTATTTGCGATTTAATGCATAGATAAATCTAGAACTGCGTAGTATTTATATAGCGACTGTGCAGCGCAGAGCAATGACCCTCCATCTTTCTAGAAGCTTCGAATGGCGTACGTAAGTCATTCGGATTTTGCGATTGCTTGCCCTGCATGTTTAGTAAGCGAGTAAGGTATTAACTAACTATCTAATTAAACTTATGACGTTCTGGGTATTTCCTTTTCTTATCCTATAAAACATATTTCTTTTTTACCTACCTAATTTCAATCGTCGTTAAATTTTGACATAACTAATAACAGGTATTAGGTGTCATGGGCTAATCGTTGAACTGGGCCGTTCGAGATCTGCCTAGGCAGATCACGATAAGCCGGCATTTCTTGATTTGCAAACATACAAACGCACAACGCATAACAAAGCATAACGTTTGAAGTTTTGCCCAAGCATGGCGGTCATTCTGTAGGATGACCAAAGTACAAGCAAATAATATGAAGTTTAGATAATAAAGATTTACCCAGCCATGCACGGATATAGTATGTAGGGTTACGATTTTTTGTGTCGCCGCCACCTTTCTCGCACGTAAACAGACAGCTGACAGAGCGCAAATAGCGCCACAAGCGTCGCGAAACAGAACTACATTATGATGCACCCAGCCATATCTCGATGTGGCCTAGTGACTAGAAGGGCAAATTGACAAATAGGTTCTTCTCATCAATTTGCCCAACTTTATACTGGGCACGTCATGCAATAATCAGCCAAATCAAGAAATGCCGGCGTATCGTGATCTGCCCAGGCAGATCTCGGTTGCCACGGATGCCACGGTTCTTCCTCCTCCGGTTTCTTGGAGGCAGTTGGCTTCGAGATTGATCCTTCTTGTCGAGGCAGGTCGCTGGGGGACACTGCCCCCAGGGAAATTAGAAGGGGTTGATCGGCTCTTGCCGCTCATTTCCCATGTAGTCCGATGTGGGCACTGGCCACGGTGGCCATATTTTGGTATTGTGATATTTTTATCTCTTCATAGAAATAATGACTTACTTTACTAGTTCTTGTATTAAATCAGGCGTTACTTTGCGGAAGTACATCTTCAAATCTGTATTTTCAAGAAATCTCTAGTGTTTTACGGTGCTTTACCGCTGTAGAACGTAGTTATTTACTTAACGGCCAGAAAGATAGAATCTACCTTCTTCATGCATTCACTGCGAGATTAGCACAGCCTGAAGCCACGATACGGCGTAGATACGATACGATTTTCCACTACCTGCAAGTAGTCTTGTGAAAAAAATATAAAAATATCACCAAAATCAATCGGATCTACTAGCTCTTTAAGAAATTAGTAAGCTCGCCTGCGGCCCAGATTTCAAGCGGGCCAGCTGCCACCTACGCCAAAGATGCAGGCCCTATTCCAGCGAGATTAAGATTACCTCCGCTCTCACGCTCATGCTATTATAATGACTGAGATAGGGATCTAGATAGCATACAGCGTACCAGAATAAACTATAATTCAGGTGCGCTTGAAACTATCTCAGTGGTGCTGCCTTTATTATGAAAGCATCCCTGCTTTCCAAATTGGTAGGGTTCCACATTCGAGAGGGATTCGCGACAGTGAAAGTGCCAGTCGCGCAAACTCGTCAAATTGACCCGTTTGAGGACACTGACATGGCATACAGTAGGCATATGGGTAAGGAGTTAGTTTTAAAATAACTTCAGTACAAATGCGACACAAGGTCGTTGCTGGCAGCGATTGCGTAGAACGACACACCCATCACTGCGTTTGCCGAAGGTTAATAGGTAGCTATGCAAAATCAAGCCAAGTTCAGCAAGTGCCAGAATAATGAATTCTAATTCTATTTTCGTTAATTATTATCTTCTATATATGTGAGTTTTTGTACAACTACATACTTAGGTACTTAGGTACCTAAGAATATGAAGTTGTGAGTTGAATCAGGGTTCGCAAAAAATCAGATATGTACTTACATAGGTATTTACAATAAATATCAAAATATCAGATTGTTAATATTTATCCTATACATATCGGATATATATATCATGTACTTTAAAAGGTCGCAAATATAAATCAAAAATCAACAGTAATTAGTTTTTGGCAGTTTTTGTAATAAATAAAATCAATCAATCATCAATCTGGTTAGCATAGATCATTATCTATTTTTTATGGTAGATCCCCGGAAATTCCCTAGGATCATCGCCACTTCAAGTAAAGTACCTACTTACCATTTATCAAGTGCTAACGTGAAATCTGCACAAACGTGTTGTCGGGATGATAAATATCTATAAGAATGATAAATACATATCCACTGATATGTATCAGAAGCCCCTGAAGAGAAATAGTTAAAAATAAATGTAATTAAATGTAATAATTAATGGCTTTGCTCCAAAACACAGGTTCAGATGCCGTATTTTTGTGTTCAAAAAATCGTATAAAATTGGCTTAGCTTATAGAACACAAATAATATTGAAAATAAACATTATTATGCACGTTTTAAAATTAATTATATTTACAACTCGACCCAAAATCGCATATTAACCAAGGGATAGCAATTTTCAAGTTATTGTTTTGTAATTTTAGCGACCGAGACAGAAAAAACATTAGGTATCCTCCTTCTTGGGCAGTCGGGTAAAAACAAAACAAACTTTTTAACTTCTCCTTCGCCAAAAAAAAAATAGATAACATGAAAACATTACCACTTGTTTTTTAAAGATACCTATTGAATGTTTTTTTTTTTAAATAACCTAAGTACCTAAATATCTTTAATTTTTTATTTAAAAAATATCGCTGTACGGATCGACCATTCAGCCGTTTAGCCGATTTTTAACCTCGATTGGTCCACTCGAATGAAATCGCGGGTAACAGCTAGCTTATTATATTTCTGTATTAAAACGGTACGACCATAGTTGCATATAAACTAAGCCTATGTAGGGACAGGCTTACCAACTCATTTGTCGAGTTGGCTAAATTACAGAACTAAATTTTTTTTTTAAATGGATAGTCTGCTATGCTTAGTAAATACGGTAGGAACGCCTACACGCGGCTCTACAGATAAGTTGGTCGTACTTGGAAATACCCACAGATAAAAGGAAAAATACCCCACGACCGCATTTGTTGGACTTTGGCCATTGGTAGCTCAATGACTTTGGCCGACGCAGGCCGCTTCGAGATCGCCTTTACGAAACTTGCTTCGAAACGTGGAAAATGTAGTCTTTGGCATTTTGTTTTACCTCCTTCGAAACTACGATGTTGCATTTCAAGGCTCTTTGCTGCCGATTACAGCGATTGCGGCGGTGATTTGAAGAACTAAACTGTTTAGTCTTCTATTCCGTCAAATTTTTCAAACATTGGTTTTCTATTAATTATTATCATAAACATTAAATTTGGAGATAGAACCGATGCACCCATAAACAGAGACTATACACACCATGTACTATGTACATACCTTGGTAGACTCAAATCAGCAAATCAAACAGTCCCCTAAAAAAGTGAACCAGTATTGACGTACCTGTCAAATCAAAAAGTGACCCAGTAATTTTCATCTCATACTGATAATTTTTTTCATACTGATAATGAACTGCAGCGCTGCCAAATTTTATTTTTGTAATTTCCCAACTTTATTTACGTTTGCTAGAGACCCAGATACAGCTGATTTGGATCGATACAGCTGGATGGATCGCCCTGATCAACGAATAGGTACCTAATTATCTCCTAATTATATAGTAACACACGCGACTTCGTTCACGTTGACATAAAAAAAAAATATCCTATGTCCATCTTTGTGATGTACAGTAGGTAACTCCTTATCAAATTTTATCAAGATGCGTTCAGCCGTTTAGGCGTGATAACAAAACATCCAGACAGAGAGGCAAAGCGGGTATATAATCAAAGAAGAGACAAAGTTACTTCCTATAGTTCGCTAGAGGGCATTGATCTAATTATGTCATTTTTTTTTTTTGACGTTTTGTATGGACTGACAGTTGTAATATAGGGAGTTCTTAATCGCGCAAGCGAAGTTTTTTCCTCGAGACGAACATATTCATTTTATACGTCTAAGTTTTATTAGGACATATTATTTAAATGGAAATTAGGTGTCGATACGGTGATCTCTATGATCAGTGTTAATTTAAAACCTTCATTAGGTAGTTACATTCAATGAATACAGCCCATAGATATATAGGTACCTTATAAACACAGATATATTATAATAATAATAAATATTGGTGGACGTTTTTCACACAACGCCATAACAAGGCTAGTCAACAACAAACTACTAAGGACAAACAAAGAATTAATGACAAGTTTATTGCTTGGTCATATTGTACCTATCTAATAGTCATTAAAAGTAATTACCGCAACGGAAAGATGTAGGTATGTACTTAATAATCTAGAACGAGTACCTACCTATCACCTATACAATATACATACCGATTATTTCGGAACATGCCCATAGTCTTTTAACCTTTTAGTATTTATCTAAGTTACGATGAGAGTTTTGGAGGGAACGTGAAGAAGTCATGTCGCGTCATTGTATTATTTCCAAAACTTGTGTTATTTCGAGTGTTAATCTGTAAAAATGGTGGATTTTTATCCATAGTCAAGTGTTCGTGAACGTGCACGAGTGTTGGTGAATAGTATTTATAATGTTGTGAAACGTGACGCATCGTGTTGATTCCAAAACTCCGGAGAAACCCCTAGCAAAGTCACCACCACTTTAATGGGGCATGACGTGGACTTGATCGTGACTTACCTTGCTTTACTTAGACTTATTTTAATTGTGAAATATTTGACTTCACTTGAAGCATTACAATACTTGACACTGGATAAATACACAAAGTGTGGAGCCAAAACATAACAGAAAAAAACTAAATATATATATTATATAACCTATCTATAAAGTTGCGTAGCGGCATCTTGCGGATTCTAATTGAACGCGAATGTAGCGTACGCGGTTCGTAAATAAGTACGAGTCACAAGATTGTTATAAAATACGCTTCCATACCACTAAGCATTACTTCTTTGTGATAGTCTGACGTATTTTTGATAGATGGCGGTATGGGCCCGATTTTCCTACTTCCCTCATTTTTATATGTTAAAATCAATATAAGGAGAATTCTGTGGTTAAAATATTAATATTAATGATAAAATTGCTTATTCTTCTACAAGGGCTTAAATAGTAGGGAAAAAAAAGGAGAATATAATTGTAGGGATTATGTTGAATTCCCAAAGCAGCGAACGATTCTAGAGTAGAAATACAAGGAGCCAGATAAAAAAAATTGTCACTAGTTGTGAAGGTTCTCTACTTTTTATCATTGACTGCGAGGAAATAAATAGTAGTACACTAGGCCAAAGTAAAATGAATGGACGGGCCCAACTAAGAGAATTTTGAAGACTTTGAACCGAGAACGACCGAGAAACGAGACTCTCCACGAGAAAAATAAATTAGAGGCACTTTTACAATGACTGGCTTGGACTTGATAGTTTATTAATAGTAAGTATTTTAGAACATTTTTTTTTTTTTGGAAAACGCCTCATTGCACCTAGGTTTACCAACAATCACGTGATGTCATAGGAACTTTTAAACCAATCTTGAAACCGTCTCTTTCACAGATTTTCAACTTGTCACATTTTCAATTTTTCACTTTCAATAAAAAAATGGGATTTTATAAACAAATATAAATAACAGGCAGTTATCTTAAAAATGCCTTTATTCTTTGTTCTTTCAATGTTCTATAGCAATTTTCATGTTGTTATTTTTGGCAATTGAGAAGGAAAAACACACGATGTTACGTCAAAATAGGTTTTGTTATCTTCATCGCAAACGAATCGCCAGCCTATGAAGGAAGCGGACTTGAAATTTATTATACTTTCGAATATTTCCTAGCTTACCTACATGTAAACACTGTTGGATAGACGTTCGGACGTAGGAAACTGTTTATAATGGTGCTTTCAATCGGCTTGGGAGCGGTTGTGACGATGTTTTATCTAAGTTAACGACTATTGTTTTACGATTCAAAAAAAAACAGCTGTTCCGTACAAAATGAACGTGGATCTTGCAATAAAATAATGGAACAGCTGTTCCCCCCCCTCGTGAATTTTCAAAAGTCGTATAACAAAAGCTGTTCGTTATCTTGTAAGTTTAAACATTCTCGCAACCGCTTCCTAGCCGATTAAAAAGCACCGTGTATAGGATATAGTAATTGTAATTACTTACTTATTTAGTCAGATAAGATTTATTAATCGTACTCGGCCTGAATATTCGGCGTATTACGCTAGACTTGAGCAAAAACATTACTTAACATAGGTATGGCATCAATCATGCTATTTGTAGTATAGCTAAGAACACTTTTTTAAAGTTTTAATTAAATTTTTCAAATTCTAGGAACAATTTCAAGCAGTATCAAAATTTGTATAAATTAAACGTTTATTTATCAATGAAATATGCATTTTTTTATACAGCAATATAGGTGTTAATACATTATTAAGATGGAGGCTTCACATCAGTAGCCATGTACAAGGAATTAATTGCTATATCAGAGGATACAAAGGCCATAGATTTAGCTAGCGTCGACAACGATAGCGTGTCCATCACTATTCTATTAGCAACATGGTTCAGAATAGCTCCACGAGATTGTGCTGTATATTTCAAAGCCAGTTTAGTGACTCGCTCACAGGCAAGAGACTTTGAAGACGCACTTTTAGCTTCTTTGCCCGCTTGTTGCGCCGCTGTTTTCGCTAAATTCATCATCAAATCTTGGTGGTTCGACATTCCATTCTTAGCGTATCTTACAGACATCTGTACCTCAATCGATGCAGTTAATGCCCTTCTCAAAGCTACTACACTAGCCGCAGCCAAATACGCTACATCTCCGGCATACAGAATAGCTTTCTTTGCTTTAATTTCAAGCTTCTCTAACTTAAGTTTCATTTTCTTTTCGTTTGCCACTTCGTCTTCGACATCGGGTCTATCTATTTCTATGTCAGCTATAACATCGGAATTTAGAGCGGGCTTGAATAAGTTATCTTTGGGATTCATCCAGTCATCGACCAAATCGGGAGTACTCAATTCTTGTGTATCTAAATTTTGTGAATCGATTCTTGCATAGTTTGTGTTATTTATAAACTTATCTATTATTATAGCATTAGAATCATTTACAGCTCGATTGTTTTCGATGTCCAGTGCAGTTTGATTTAAAAACCCTTTCAGTGGAATAACATCATGCTTATTATTGAGAACACGAATTGTTTTTTTGTTACTTCTAGTAATGACTGAGAACGGCGTCAGTCTATTTGACTTCGGTGAAACTGCACTGTTGTTGTGATTCAAAGTAAATCCAATAGTTTTGTTTAGTATAGCGTTATAAACTGTAGTTGAAGTTGATTTAATAGAAACAGGAGCATATGTAGTCGATATTGTTTTAGGGTTGGTTTCGATCGATCGCTTCTTCCGTAAAGACAGGTCAACTGATTGTTTTTTAGATAGAGCTGTAGCATAGGTAATGTCTTTAAGGGCAGATACTATTGACACTTCAGCTGCTATTTGTGCTAGTCCATAAACTAATCGATGCAGTTCCGGTTCTGTGGAAGCTCTCGTTAATGTCAATATATGGCCAGATAAAGTTCTTGATATGTAGTCTAGAATTCGCCTTGTTTCTATCGCTGTGACTCCTTTATTTCTGCCAGGAGCTTCTAGAGCTTCCCTTGTTATTCTAGTTATCTTGTCCTGGATTTCTAACTTTGATAATATAGCAGAAACTAAATCCTTAGACATTTGATAGAGACTCTCTTCCATAACAGGATTTTGTGTCACATTTTTAGTTCCTTTAAGTAATTTGTCGTCTAAATGTTTTAGAACTTTATGCGGTGAGTTCATCATATATTTCTCTCCGACAATTTTAGAGTTCATCTTTTCTCTGAAATCATGAACGGGTGAAATGCCAGCAGCGACCAGTGTTATCTGTAAAATTATATTAGTAAGACAAATGTTTCTACATATAGCATTATATAAATTACAAATAAAAATAATATTTTCAATGCTTACGAAGGAAAGTGAAATCTTTAAAATTCGGAAACCCATTTTACAAACAAAGATAACGCGACACGTCCAGTCTCAAAACCGAATCAAAATACTTTCAAAACATAACTAGTATTTTAATTGGCCGTTATTTTAACAAACACTTGTTAACTAATTGTAAATTTGCTTGTAGCAGCAATCAAAAACAAAATACACCTAGAATTCTATGTTAGAATTAATTCTACTTGTGTCACATGTCTATCCGGCAAAAGAATTGTACATTGTAATTCTTCTTTTACTGTGTTCTATTCTTTTGTACACGTATAATGGTCGATATACGTGGCCATTTTCACTTGCCGCAATATCCATATCTACACTTCCGCTTGAGGACAGATCTCTTTTTCTTTTCACAATCTTTTGTTCTTTGCTGCCAATATACTGTGAAGATAGGTCCCCTTTATTTAAGTCTGCCACATCCTTAGAATTAACTCTTGAATCTTTTGCATCATCAGGCATGTATGCAGCCGGTAGTTCCTCGGAGGACTTTTGGGGTACATTTAGAGAAGCACTAGTAAGAATTAAAATTGCTAAAGCAGCTACACGAATCGCTAACATGTTCGATTAAATATTGTTAGTCGATACCAGCAGAGTTTATTTATAGAGAAACAATGCTAATTACTAGCATACTTTAACGAGCTCTAATATTCATCAACAACGGTTAATAATCACGTTAGCAGGTGTTTGTGATATCTATGATCATGATGCGAAAAAAAAAAGGTTTTTTTATGGAGATGTATTTATATGTAGATCATACTTAAAATATAATACACTAAAAACTTACTTAACTACAATTTTGTACACTACGCAAAAAGCTATACCAATGTCTTATAAATCCTTATTCTTAAATCATTTATTTGTGGGCGAGGTCCTGTGACGTGGTAGTGGATTATCTTCATTTTTAACCGAGAAAAGCAGGCAGCACTCGGATGCGGCTGCGGCCAGCGAGAGGGCGAGTTTCGCCAAACGGAGAGGCATCTACATCTTCTACTGAAGGCAGCAGGTCGCTCTCTTGTCCGCCGATGTCGCGTCGAGCCCTGTCCTTGTTATCAGAGGCACCAGCATCCTTTACCAAAGCACCAGATCCCGCACCTTCTTTTCCTGTAGCTGACGGTGTTTCTTGCTTTGCCGGTATGTGCTGGATCACCTCCTCGCCAACCGGAGCGCTGGCGCAGGCCGCGAGCAGCGCTAGCGACGCGACGACTAATAACGTTGAATGCATTCCCGATAGATCCAATGTTGCTTCACTTCTCACTTCTCAAACTGATATTCATCTCAGCCCTCGATCCGACTTATATCGGAAATCATTGCTGACACAAATAATTATAAATCATTGAAACAGCACATACGAATAATGCGCATTATTATTTGTAGAGCAAATCTGACGCACGAGCTCGGTACAGAAACTTCTATAAACAGCATGGGAGTGATCGTTTCATCACGAACCTTGACTCAGGGCGAGACGCTAATAAACCGCCAAATGCGGTAGACCGAGCTGATAAAGATAAAAGGCAACAAAGCGCCGGTTAGCACCCCTTCATTATGCTGTAAAAGGCATATCTACATTATTATTTTGTGAATCTGGTTTTGATATATCTACTGGTATTGATCTAAAGGTAAACGACACACCCATGAATATTATATTACTCTTTGGGCAAACCTCTATGTCGGACCCATAGAGCATCTATAGTATGGTTGACTCACGGGGTTGACTACAAACATGACAACCACGGACCGCAGGAGTATTATGTTCCTTGCCGCAGACAATCGAGAGAAAATAAGAGGAAAACATATTTCTCTCTTTCTCCCTCGTTAGTTAGAAGGCGACAACAAAGTTACATGGTGTCAGCAAAGCATCTATGGTCAGAACGTACTATGCCGATAAAGTAATTTCAATGACTGTTACTATAGATTTATCGAAAGTTACAAAGGGATAATAAAGTGTATCTGACCTTCAAAGGTCTCGTATCAATACATTTAAAATTTTATATCACGAGCCATATTACGCCATTGGTATAGAACACATGAACCATTGCTGTATGGTTCATGTAAGTACTGACTGATGAACAAATGGGTGACTGTGTTATTATTTTTTGCCCTAATTAGATAATTTTTGTGTTTATTTGAATTTCAATTTCATTTTGTTATAAATTCATTGTGTACATATATGATCATATTCTGGTCGAAATAAATGTATTTTGAATTTGAATTATAATTAATTATGTTCAACTTATAATAGACAATTACATATTTTCCTAATTTTCCTTTTCCTTCCTTGCGGGATAACTTCAATATACCTGTACCGATTTCGATAAAACAAGACCTATATTAGGCGCCGGACTCCACAAAACATATTTTTTTAAAAACTACATATGAATCCGAGTATTAATTTCTGAGTCTATCCCTGACAGCCAGTCAGACAAACAAACATTTTGAACCCTATATTTTTGAGTCCTGTTGCTCCCAAATACTCCTAAAAAAATATATTTTCAAAAATGGTTATCTATAATTAATTTATAATAATTTTGTAATTTTTGCTCTTTTATTTAAGTTTAGATTGTATTTAGTCTTAGTATAAACTGTTTGTGTTTCGTAAGATAATGAAATACTTATTGCGTAATAAAAAAAAAAATATATATCTTCAATTGTGTCTTCAATGTACAGTAATCCCCTCGTTACAGTTTTATTATAAGTATAGATAGATATTGATATAATAGATTCTAAAAAACCTAAATTTACGATAGGAAATAAATACCTGGATAATAATAATATTTTTTTATTGCGGACACAGTCATGATCCTTATGGAAAAAAAACTAAACGTTTGACCATAGTATCAAGTGACAGTGTGGTCGAAGTTGGTAAATAGCACGCCTAGCCTGAATGAGCTAATGCCTCTATAAATTAAACTTGCCGGAACACATCATTGTGTTTGGCCACAGATTTTTAAGTTATACCATATTCTTGTAATATATGTTTTGTGCCTAAAGATAGCTAGTCTGTCGAGCACTACAAAACGTCCTACCAGTAACACCATGATTTGTTCCCGATGTATTCTTTACTCCAGATATCCCCTTTGACCATCCCCTGCGAAGAGGATTTCTGGATTTTTTGTCCAATCATTTTTGTTTAATCATATTTTATTTTTTAAACACTTCATTGTTATTGCAGTCTCAGTATTTTTAGATGCCCTCATAATCCTCACAAACATTTTCATAATTATAGTAAAACACAAAAATCTAAATATCATTGCAACTCACATTTTTACAGTAATCCTACTCTATAAGTTCTATAGGTACTATTATCACAGGTTATTGTTTCTAAGGGTTGTTTTGTATCTCTAAAATTGATTCTAAGGAGACTAATGGACAAAAAAAACAGGAATCCCCTTTACAGGGGATTGTCTAAGGGGATTTCTGGGAGTAAGCCGCTTTCTTTTACCATTTTGTTTGTTGCTGAGATACGTGAGATACTCTAATAAATTAATAATCGTAGGTACCTGTAATACCAAACAATATCATTGTTCAGCATGTGTACAATTTTATACGTATTATATTACTTTAACTTACAACGCATTTGATGTCATATGATAATGAATTATACTTTCTCACACCTTTAATTTGATTAGTAAACTGAAGTTATATGAGTAAGTGTTTATGACGATTGGGGATTATTATATTATATTACTAGATGTTACGTGCGACTTCGTTCGCGTGGACTTAAAAAATTATAATTTTATCAATATCTGTTCAGCCGTTTAGCCGTGATAACGCGACAAACATTCAGACAGAGAAACAAAGCTACTTCCTAAAATTAGCTGGATATGTGATTTTTTGGACTGTCCGTATGTAGGTACTCGCTTATATACAGGTCGTATTTTTCTACTAATCTTGACGAAACTTGGTATACAGGCTCTAAGATTTTTTAGAATTTTTTAGTCGTGGGCGATTTTTGATTGGTGGGGTATTTCCCCCAAAAGGGGGAAAATTTGCTGCGACGCCATACATTGGCCGATGTTGATAGTGTCCGTATGTTAATGTTGGTACTCGCGTACAAGTCGCACTTTCCCACCAAGCTTGACGAAACTTGGTATACAGGTTCTACAACTTTATATTTGTCGGCGATTTTTGATTGGTGGGGTATTTCTCCCAAAAAAAGGGAAAAAGATTACGCCGCCATTTACCAGCTGATTTTGATAATATTTGGTACAAACATTCAGTACTCGATTATAAACATTATATCGAATATTAGCAAAATCGGTCAAGAGGTTGTCAAGATATAAGGTCGGTTCGGGAGATCGAACTGAGAACTCACGACCTTATATCTTGCCAAATATTATCAACGGTAACGACCGGTAACGGGCGCCGCAGCGTTTCCTATTTTTGGGGGAAATACCAATCAAAAACTAAACGACTAAAATATTCTATGAAATTGTAGAATTGTGATTGTGCTAAAAAGTTTGTGCTCACGAGGTCTACCGTTCGCAGAACTAGTAGTTATATTTGTTGCTGGCTTATCGTGTACCTAGGCCAAGAGAATAAATCTATCGTCAGAGTTTTTAGAGCTTCGCTGGATACAATTATGTAAACCTAAAGTTAATTTAAACTATTTTGTACTCTATAGGTAGCAAATAATATTTTCATTTTAGTTTAGTCTAGTCGAACCTCCATGAGCACGACGTGGTTTCCTGTAATTTGGGGTGCACCCAGCTTGATGCCTATGTTTCATAATGTGAATGTAATGTGAGACTTCTGTTGGGGTTCCATATTCTATAAAATAAAATAAATTAGCAGTTTACAGTAAAATTCGTTCAAGGATTATAAATCTTGAACCGCACTAAAAGCGGCGTGACAAGATAATTATTTCTTATCTATAGAATCGTATTACGGAGTTATTACGCGGCCATAGCTAGCTCGCGCGAGCGCGATGATAACACACATTGGATAATATGTGTTTTAATTAACATTTCAGTAATTAACATCCTATCCTAAGCATTGCCATTCAGCGTGGTAATGCCGCCAGCATGCTGGGTACTCTGCCAACTAGTAGTGGGCTTGAACATTTGGACTATCTAGAGACCTTTAATGGTCTCTGGTTAATCCAGTTGTTATTTTTATGTAGTAGGCTAAGTAGTTTAGGTAGTTGTAGTTTGTATCTATTTTGCTCAGTTAATAAAGGCACTTATCCTATCTATAATATTATAAATGCGAATGTACCTAACTCTCTCTCTCTGTCTGGGTGCTAGCCGCACTATCACGGTTAGAAGGCTAAACGGATCGAGCTGATTTTTTTCATAGATAGGTATAGGTTATGGGTCGGAGATAGACATACCCCCGAATACTGAAACGTTCATTAACTTTGATAACAGATTAATTCTAATACTGCCTTTGTCTGGCACTAAGCAAATGACAAAGGCAGCAATAGACTTAATCTGTCGTCAAAGTTAACAAGCGTTTCAGTATTCGGGGATTAGGCTACTTTTTTATACTTTCACGTGGACGATGTCGCTTGTAACAGTTAGTAATATATTATAAGATAGATGGTAGAATAAATGCCTTTACGGCCTTAAATAGCCATTTTAGCGAATACCGCAAGTAAATGGAAACCTTTATGAATTCCATTTACACGTTCTCATACTCCTCACTTTCCTTTTTCATATTTACACGATGGCTAAAGAGTCGTACTTACTCATCGAGTACGGCTTGGTTTCGTGCTGCGGAACTCTCGAGAATTTGACATTATCGATGTCATTAAGGCGAGGTCAAATCGCAAAACAACGAATAGTAGCATTTTTCAGCGCTTTGTTGAAGTGACGAGATTACTTATTCTAGTGCAACAAATACTGCAGATAGAAAATAAAACTGAAATTACGTTTAACCGAATAAAATTTCGAAAATCTGTCTTAGTTACAAAATAAAAAATCGCAAAATGACCCCCTGAAAAACCCTTCTGAAAACAAATGCTCTGAATTTTCAGCGGTAACTACAAATTTTCTTTTACAATTTGAATATCCAAGCTAGTGGTTTATACGGCGAACCAGGTAGTTTTTTTATTTGACTTGTATATTTCCGATAATCGGCAAAAAAACAATGAAAAACTACATTTTACCGTTTTCTGATCAAGTATGATATGCGATTTTTAACTTTAAGCCTTAGAGATTTGAGCGGCACAATACTAATTTTAAATCACGATCAGTCCTCGCCTTAAGCTTATCCTTAGTGCCTTGGGCCGGAGTATTATGAGGACACTCTGATGTTTGAAAGGCTTTCCTCCGATACCTTTATAAATTATACCTTATCCACTACTAGGCGAAGCTGAGTACTGAGTGGGTGGTTGCCGTAATATCCTCGCTTGATAGGCGTCTTGGAGATCGCAGAATGTTCACCGATTACTAAGAGGACGCAGCTGCCCGTCCTCCAGTATGGTTCTGGTCGCAGTTTAAGGACATGCCCGAGTATTCCTACAGTATAGGTATGCATAAACAAACGAACCAATAAATACGCACTACAAAAACATGTTCTCTGTTGTTTATTAAAAAAAAACAGAAATACATATAAGCCCAGCGAGAATAGGTAGTCAAAACAACACTTGTTATTTTAACCATGACATGGAATAATATTACCTATGGGTTATGGAAAGATTGCGCCACAAATAAGCGACATGACAAAACAAATCACAAGAAACAAACAACTTGTTTAATCTTGAAGATCTAGAGTTACACATACTCGGAAGGCAGAATGTGGCCTTACTCGTCAATAAACGGAAGGGTAGATGCGTCACGTTCAACTGCGTTTTCCACGAGCAATCGCCAAAGTAAACTATTTATCACCGTTTTTCAATATAATCCACGACAAAACACATTCATGGTCAATATGTTATTGAGAATATTTACTGAAAATGTTAGTGTCACGGGTACACAATGCGTCAATAAATTCCAATTCTGGAGATACTTATTAGCACCGTGGATGCGACTGACAACTATAAAAACTAAAGCATGTGGAGGGTTTGATTAGAATCCAAATAAACGGAAGACCGTGCACTCGCGTCAAAGTTTTTTGGGAGCATTTCCCATCGTATCGCGGAGAAGTAACTCGAAGCCCTTATAGAACATGGCTTCCACGTTGTGCGTCCTTCTCTCGCTTGCGCTATTCGCGTACAGTATCGCATCACCTGTTCCGGAAGGGGCGGAAACGACTACGACAGCTGATTACGAAGAAGTTGTTCCACTGTACGCTGTGGTGGAAGTCATCGAGCAAGTACCAGAGATTGTCGCATTCGTAGAAGCCCCAACAACGGAAGCGCCAGAGGAGGCCACGCATAAAGTAGCGAAGAGATCGCTAATAGGAGACAACCCCAATGACTTGTTAGGCGAATTCGATGGACTCAACTATGACAATGGTTTGACGGGTCTAGCGGGACGCAGAATCAAGACTCTGCCTTCGTGGGTAGGAAAATAATTATAGAAAAACTTAGTATTTCTAAATTTGAATTTGTTTTGAAGTCATAGGAGTCAGAATTAAGACACTTTCGGGTTTTTAATAAGTGCAATATTACCTATAAGAAGTATCAATTAATGTGTAAGTATACATTTGTAACTCAGACGTCCTATTTGGGGAATGTACTAAGTTATGAATAATTTTTACCAAAAATACCTACCTTTATGCGTTTTTTTATTTTAAATAAAGTCTTATGAAACGTATTCCTTTTTTTTACCTGCATGATCACTTCACAGAAATGTGTAACTAAAACTTAATTTAATTGTTTTTAAATAAGAAGTTACCCTTTTTAACCAAGTCAGTACCTATCAACATTAATAGGCCGAGTTGCACCATCTAGGTTAACTTTAAACTATAGTCATAACTGCAGTTAAAGTTACCGTTAAGCAGAAAAATATGTTATTTGTCATTTTAACTATGCTGAAAATTACGAATAACACATGGTGAAGGTTAAAGTTATAGTTAATTTAACTATACCAGTTTATATTAACTGAAATTATGGTGCAACCCAGCCTTAGTAACCTAAATCCTATTTGGACTATGGGTGACGTTAAAATACTTGCATTTTTTCTAATAGAACACAACATTTATTTCAAACCGTTTTTAAAATTTATTCCATATTCGTTCGAAACCTCTCTACGTAGATCTAGATACGTCATTACGACAGAAGAGTATTTTTTACCTGTCTCTTTTCTGTGGTCATTACAAAACTATAAACTAGTAGATTGTAAAATAAGGGAGCAAAATAATATTTTACGGCGAGGGCCCCTTTTTTGGATCCCGAGCGTAGCGAGGGATTATTTAGTAGAATCCTGAACGTAGCGAGGGATTCAAAGTACGTCGCCCGAGCCAAAAAAATATTTTGCGCCCGAGTGATACACTCTACTAAAAGAATAAATACTAAAATTAGAAAATAAAAGGCGCATATTTTATTGTAATATTATTATTTAATAAAACGTAGAGTAACAACTAAATTGAAATTAAATAGTATCTATTAATAAAACAACTAAAAATGGTCAGATCAAATACTTTCAGGAGTTAATTCTATACTTTCACTGTCACTTGAAGAACTCATTTTTCAAAACAAAACCATGAATTTCTAACAATCCGTGAAAATTGAAAAAAACGCGGGCTCTAGTTCGCGCGTTTTTAATTTGTTTTTTTTTTTTTATTATTCAGCTGGCGGCGTGACTATGGGCCGTCGTACCAGCCAGTCTTTATTCAAACAATATTCGCGTTCGATTTCTTTGGCGCTGAACACTCCATATTTAAAAAGTGTGCAGCAAAGATAATTGCGGCGCACTTATAAAGAGGATTAAAAACTCATTACTGCCCCCTAAAAGTTTCTTATAGAAAACACCACTTTGGGTGCACTTAAAGACGAACCAAGTCGTCCTTTTCGAATAGATCGTCATATCATAACATTGTCAATTATTATTCTGTGCATTGCTACTGAAAGTTTCTAGCTCCGTCTTGTTCAACAAAAATATCTTCTTCTATAAGTTCTATAATTTCCTCCCCACCGTTAGAGTCCAATACAGGAATGTCTATTATTGTTACTTCCCGAACAATGTGATTTGGGTTAAAATCAATATAGTCATTACCGGCGTGTACTTCTGTAGTAGTCTTCAATACTTCAGGACTTAAGAATAGTCCATCTAATAACCTACCACTTGCAAGTCTCAGGAAGATATAAAGTACCAAAAATACTGAGAGATTAGCCATTCTCGGCTTCCGCAGAACAATTATTCTTTTTCTCCGTGTGATTTAAGTTTTTATATGCAGATAGCCAGTGCAGTTTGTCCATTCTATGAAGGTGATAATTTGTAATAGGATTTGCTCTCTGAAGACGTAACGAGATGAACAAATGTTTGCATAGAGTGTGGTTTAGTTAGGTACCAGAAAATAACAATTGAGGTAAATGATTATAAAAGCAAATACATCATTTGCCTTTTACATGTTTTTAGAGAACAATAGAAACTTTTCGAAGATTTTAAATATCGTTAATTATATTCGAGATTAATAATTATATCTATGAAAAACCCATTATATGCTCGCTAATTTATTTCAGCTCTATAAGTGAAAAAAAGTTGTTTTTTATTTGTCATTAATCGTTAGAATCTTAATTAATCGTATTGAGCCAACGACAATACACAGAGGACATCCCAAACATCAGCCTGTACAAGATTATAAGGCACTCAAAACAGCAAGGCGCTGAGAGATGACGGAATAACGACAGAACTTCTGCGACCAAGTGGAAAACCGGTACTCCTAGTCCTCCAGAAGTTGTTTAACTCTGTAATACTCGACTACGCATGGCATAGGAGTGTAGTGTTGTCGGTTGCCGGCATAGGAGTGAGTTCTTCGAAAAGGGTGATAACACCCTACTGAAGAATTATAGGCCCATCTCGCTCCGAAGCCTTCTGTACAAGCTGTTCTCCATAGCCATTACTAACCGTCTCGAACACACGTTTGATGACTTCCAGCAGCCCAAATAAAACCTACCGGTTTCCGTAAAGGTTTTGTCACCATGGACCACATACACACGCAAGATTATATAGAAGTCTCAGGGGTAAAATCTGCCATTATACCTGGCGTTTGTGGGTTATGAAAAAGCCTCCAATTCAACCAACACCTGGGTAGTATTGCAGTCCCTTCTGCAACGTTATTTCTACGAAACTGTTCACAAGCGCATTGGAGGGTGTTCTCAAGGTCTTGGACTGGAACGGATTCAGCATTAACATTAATGGCGAATGCATCACTCACCTTTGATTTGCCGAAGGTATAGTCAACATGGCAGAGTCGCTGGCGTACTTTAACCCTATGTTCAACGACCATAGTAGTCTTAAAATGAACATGGATAAGAAGAAAATTATGCCAAATGGCCATATTGCAACTATATCGATAGTCGTTGGGAACAATATGCTGAAGTTGTTGACCATTATAACTACCTTGGACAGATTGTTTAGTTAGGTAGGTCCAACTTAGGCAAAAAGGTCACCCGAACAATCCAACTCGTATGGGCAGCGTTCGGGAAATTGCGTGATATCTTCTCGTCCAAAATTTCGCAGTGCCTGAATACGAGGGTCTTCAACCAATGTGTGTTGCCTTTGATGACATATGGAACTGAAACGCGGTCTTTAACTGCCGGCCTTTTGGAGAAACTCAAGAGTCACACAGCCAGCAATGGAGAGAACTATGCTCAGAGTTTTTTTGTGCGATAAAATCCGGAACGAGGATATTCGCCGAAGAACCAAAGTCACCGACATGGCTTTCAGGGTTTGCAAGCTGAAGTGCACATGGGCACGCCACATCACTCGAAGAACCGATAACCGATAGGGATGAAAGGTTTTTGAGTGGCAGCCACGAACCGTAAGATGCAGCGTAGGCAGGCCTCCCACTGGGTGGTCTGAACACATTGTAAAAGACGCCTGCAATCGGTGGATGCAAATGGCCAATTGTCGTTCAGTGTGGCGTTCTAAATGGAGGCCTGTATTCAGCAGTGGACATCTTATGGCTGATGATGATGATGACGACGTATTGGTATTTTATATTGTTTTGACAATATATGGAAAGTTAATATAATTAAATTGCTAGCCGGACTTCAAAGCTTTATCGCATAAAGTAATTGATGTTGAGGAAAACATACTAAAAAATCTCTACGTTTTATAACATAATAGATACAGATCTTGACTACCTACCGTTTCGACTAAATTACTTACATTTTTGTATGCGTGTCATGTGTGTTTGTGTTTGACATGTCAAATATTTAATTATAGGCGAAGTTGTCGATGTAATCTTAACCGGAACTGTCACGTTCAGCCCTCTTTTAGGGTTGAGCCCACGCGTTGTTCCGCAGTCACCAAAACAATCTCTATAAGTGAACAGTAAGCGTAAAAGAGATCACTATGAAAACTATGTTAATTATTGTTTTCGCCACTTATTTGGCAGCATCGAAGTGTTACCTGTTTCCAAACGTTACAGTTCCGCAGTATTACGTTCCTATTGTCAATATCAGAGGCATCAACGCATCCATAGTGTTTGTAAAACACGACAATACCGATGATGTGCTAATCAGTTCGCTAGTGGTAGACCTTTACTCCGATCAATCAGTAATAATATCGAGGGGTAAAGGCTATGCAGGAACGAATAAGGGTCTGCTTAATAGAGATCCTAACATCATACTACTGTCTAATGAAAGAATAACTGTCGATGAGTTGGATTCAGATGCTTTTAAAGTTATACTAAAATCTTACTGGTCTCCTGTATATCTTATTAAAACGATAAGAAATGGCAGCGATACATGCGAAAACGGGAAATTTAATAGAGATTTTATCAAAGAAATAGAAATTTGTATGAATTATATATGGCATGTATACAGAATTGTTAGAATGATCGTATCATTTCCTTATACCTGTCCTTACCATTATATTATTTACGGTGAAAAGAAGGAATCAAATATGGGACTGTACGATAGAACTATAAAAATAATAACTGCAAAGAACAAAAAAGAGTTAGAGAATGCTATTATGGTAAACAGTAAATTTAAACAACTCACAGCCGGTTACCCATTAAGAGCAAACATTTTCGAAAGATTTCCAACATCTATAAAATTATGCGACAAAATTGATATCTACATGAGAGTAAATTTGAATTACACGAATGGTTTCTGTGGACTGGACGGATTGGTGATGCATGATTACGTAAACCACTACCAATACAATTTATCAGTACCGCAAGATGAGTCGTGTGATATCTACGGATTTGTAGAGCCCGATACTCAGCGCATGACAGGGAGTCTCGGATGTATTATAGACAATAAAATGGACATCTCATTTGATTCGAGATTTATGGTGCAGTACACGATGAACCACCAGCCAGTACACCTTTTCTACTTGCATTACATTACAGCAGATTCGCTGGCAGTCATTCTGAAGAGACCTGACGAAATACCGCTCTGGCACTACGCTTTCAATAGTTTTGGTCTTAGAGCCGGGATTACTTTACAGATTCTGATATTGATATTGGGCGTTATAACGTGGACTTCGGCGTGGATAACAAGGGACATAGACAACCAAGAGCCGCGACCGTTGTACATTTATATTTTCAATGCTGTGACAAGTACGTTATTTGGATTTCCTATACAAAGAAGCAACCGGTTTCGAATACTGAGAGGGACGTCTCTAATTTGTTCAATCATTTTATTCGCATTTTACCAGGTACGAAATAGGAAGAACGAAACAAGAAAGCCAATGCGAGTAGATAATATACAAAATAGTTTTTCTTTCGACATCAGATGAACCTTTACGAACTATTTTCTTTTCTAGGGTAACGTAAACTATCACTTCACCACACAAACGAGATACAAAGAAATAAAAACACTAAGTCAACTGTACAATTCACAAAACACGTTGTACACGTCTCACTCAATTCATAGCATATTACTCAATAACAGAAATGAACAGGATAAGGACCAACTGGCTTATTTAAATCGCACGCAATTGAAGGACGATAACTTGGGAATAAGTAAGTAAAATCCTTAAAAAATATCTACTATTTAAAAGAATAGTGAGACCTACTTACAAGACCCACATTCTGAATTTATTGGCAAAGGATGCAATTTTCACTCCGTGTCGACTGTCGACTCAGGCCCTTGAATTACAAATTTGTAGTGGTAGGGCTCTCTTGCAGAGTCCGCCTGGGGAAGTACCACACCTTTGCTAGTTATTCAACCGCCAAGCAGTAGTGTGCAAGCATTACTGTGTTCCGGATTGAAGGGCAATGTTTCCAGCGTAATTACTGGGCATACAGAGATTTAACATCTAACATCTCAGGATGACGAGCGCAGTGCGTTGCCGCGCATAGTTTTGTTGAAGTTCAAAATTCTGGGTGGCACTGAACTGTTATGGGCAAGAGTGACGCTTAACACCAGGTGAGCGACTTGCTCGTCTCGTCAATGAGTAACATTTAAAAAAAAAATGTATAACCACTAAAATAGACCAAAAAAAAGCAACGAAAAAACGTCACAACAAAATGATAATATAACGGAACATCTGACGAAATAGCAACGGATCAGTTATGCCAGCAAAAAAACCGTGCATTCGACTGGTTTGGATAGCGTGATAGGCTGACATATAGGTCCTTCGCACATAACGATATTCACAGGTGACGAGTATATATGCGAGTCTCGGAGACTTAGTCACCACCAAGTATCGCACATACATTTGTGACACACTAAGATACGGTATCCTACGTGTCCGCTACTAGTCTCGCGATACCCGCCGTGTCGGTCACCCGCGCGTCGCGTCTCCAACTGATCTCGCCAAAATGGAGGCGAAACAGCAGATCAATAGTAAATTCATTGAAGAACATCCTAGCGGTGTGTGCTGCAAATGGAAATGATGAAATTTTCTTTGTTTTCAGTAGCATAATATACGAACCTCGAGTAGCGAACAAGTATTGTCCTCGGGTAGTCTATTGGTATGCGACTGAAGTATCGTCTGTTGCGGGTGTGAAGGGGCGATATGAAGGGCCTTAGAGATGTATAATAATATAACTTACTTTTATTAATGAAACTTAATGACGAGACGAGTAAGTCGCTCGCCTGATCTACTCCAAGCGGGGCATTAGTGTAAATTGTATCTCCCCAACATGGATAAACAATTAGAATCGAGCAAAATGTATAATTATCTTCTTGTTGCTTAATATCGGCCTTGTGCTGCAGGCTACATCCTCAACCACGAACGTTCGGCGACAATCGGCCGCGGCGAGGACGTACGCATCCAAGTGCTGCTCAACTTCACAGACGAGGCCGGCTCGCCGCTCGTGTACGTTGTCGACGAACCTTTCCACGTCTACTACTTGTCTTACATCTGCAGAACTGGTACGTTAATCAGCTGTGGTGCTCCAGGAAAGGCTAGATGTCTATGGTTAGCTTCAAGGGGCAGCATATCCTGAATTAGTGAGAGGATCTCTAATCGATTCTGCAGACTTCTACAAACTATTTAGGTAGCATTGGTTTTGAAAATTGAATAAATGAAATAAATGAACTATATTAATGAATTTGTATGTTAGGCTCTGTGTAAAGTGCTGGGATATCGGTCTACCTCCGAAGGGTGATTGGGCCATAACCACCACCCTGGCCAGGGTTGGCAGAATCACATATGCCATTGTTTTTTTTTCTCACGAAATATGCAGGTCTAATTTTTTATGCCATAGGTGGTAAACAAGCAGACGGGCAGCCTGATGGTAAACGATCACCGTCGACTCTGGATACGTGTAACACCAAGGGCATCAGAGATACATTGCTGACCTTTTCAGACTCTATTAACAGCCCTTTTGGAGAACCCCATGTAGGAATTATCGCCGGTGGATGCTCATTTCACAATTTGCAGATGTGAGACAAAAAGGATCGCGTAAAACGCACAGTGTGTGATTTTCACAGATCGATGATATGCGGATGAGCTTTTGGAATTGGTGGCTGGTGCGATGATAGAAACGCGACTCCGGTAACAGGTCGAACAATTCTTCAGAACAGTCTCCATTGTAAATGCGATAATAGATAGAGAGAGACCAAATGTCTCTGCGCATGCTGAGCGGCTCTAGGTGTTAGGTGAGATTGGGATCGTTGTCAATTCTGACAGCTCTACGCTGTAAGGTGTAATGCATTAAGTCAAGAGGCTCAAATTGATATTCGGGTACACCATTCAAAAAAACGGAGCAATACTCCACGTGATGTCGGACTTAGGCTTTGTAAAGCCTTTGACTCGACGTGAAATACCGCTTCGCCTTGTTGAGCAAACAGTTTCTTGGATGCAAGTTTCGCCTTATTTGCAATATGACCACGAAGCTTTACATTTGCAGAAATGTTGACACCTAAGATCCCGATACTCTCCAAAACCTCGAGGGGAGTGTTCTGAAAGCGAGAAGCCAAAACGAATGGGGGTTTTTAGCGGTGAACGCGTTGGGATTCCAATACCTGCTCAAGAGAGACCTCAACTTCAGACACTAGTTTGTTCCTACTTTCTTCAACTGCGGCACGAGGTGTATTAGCACGATCGGTATATGTGCATCGCCAGTTCTTTCGACCGCATAGAAATGCATGTTGCTTGTTTGCAACATGTCATTGATGTGGAGAATAAAAAGCATCGGCGATAACACAGAACCCAGAGGGACCTGGCGTCCCGCTTTGATAGTAGCAACATTGATAGTTGTGATGTCGGAGCAGCAACCATCCATAGAGAGTTAATAGATATGGGCCTATAGTTATACGGATCAGACCTACCAACCGATATTAATCGCCAAAACTGAAACCAAAAATATCAAAAGTTCGATATAAATAAGCTTTTTGTGTACATTGTAAATTGCTTGTTGCAGGTTTCCTATTCACAGAAGAAACACTTCGCTTTATGATGCGCTTATGGGGCTTCCGAAGGTAATTAAACGCAGTCCCATACAAAACACCACGTTTAATGCCAAACGCGGCAAACAAGATAACAGATGTTTTTATAATATTAATACGGAGATCGCGAGAGGATGCGCGGGCGCAAGCGGCACACGTCCGGCGCGGAATCGAGTTGGAGTGCACCTGCGGCGGCCGGCTTGCGAATGCAGCTCGCGGGCTGCGCGCGCCCCGCGCGCGTCGCTACCTGCGTCTCCGGCGCCCGACGGCTGCAGGGTGGTTGCGCAGTACGCCATATCACCCCCCTTGGAGAATCGAAGTTACCCGACCTGGAAAAAATCGGGAAATTTTACTCGACGGCCCGAGCGCGTAATTCGCGGGGCGTCATTCTGAATGCGGCTAGGCGCCGCCTCCTGAACATTTTCTGCCATCATAAAAGCTGGCTTAACTCTGTCTATTGACACTGTGACAGGTCCTCGGGTAAGTTCGATGGTTAAAGTTTTGTCTGTCCTACTTATTACTTTATGTGGTCCGGTGTAAGGAGGTTGTAGCGCGCCTCGTAAGGCATCTGTGCGTAAGTATATGTGAGAAGCTGACTTGAGGTCTCCGTGAACAAATATTGACTTATTGCCATGTCGTGAGGCAGGAGTAGGCCTTAGGTTCGCCATGTGTTCCTTGAGCTGTGCTATAAAATTGGCATCGGTGGTAATCGTAGGTGTATTATTTTGAAAGAACTCACCTGGTATTCTGAGTGCCTCACCGTATACCATTTCAGCTGCTGAGCTGTGTACATCTGGCTTCCACGCTGACCGCATTCCGAGTAGAACGAACGGTAGGGCTTCAGTCCATCTGGTCTCCTCGCGTGCCATGATAGCAGCTTTTAGCGTTCTGTGTAGCCGTTCTATCATCCCATTGGCGACCGGGTGGTAGGCTGTGGTGTGACGTAGCTGGACACCACATAAATCTGTCAAAGATCTGAAAAGTCGAGAGTTAAACTGACGTCCCTGATCTGTGGTAACAGTCTGCGGAGATCCGAATCTGGTGATCCACATTTCAAAGAAGGCCTTTGCTACCGTTTCTGCGGTTATATCACGTAGCGGAGTGACTTCTGGCCAGCGAGTAAATCTGTCTATCGCAGTTAAACAGTACCTGAAGTCTGATGCAGGCGGGAGCGGACCAATCAGATCTATATGCACGTGACTAAATCGAGCGCCTGGTAATGTAAAAGTGCCGATAGGTGCAGAAGTATGGCGGTGTACCTTACTCCTTTGACATGCATCACAAGTTTTGGCCCAAAGACGACAATCTTTGCGAATAGAGGGCCAAACAAATCTTCCAGCGATGAGCTTGATAGATGCTGCCGCACCAGGGTGACACAGGCCATGCAGCGAGTTGAAAACTTGCTGGCGTAGTTCCGCTGGTACAAACGGTCGAGGGGTTGCAGTCATTGTGTCGCAATATAAAAATAAACTTGTACCTGGGACTGGAACCTTTTGAAGTTTTAATGAAGTCGAGTTGTCTCGAAGTACTTCCTGTAGTTCCGGGTCGCTCTGCTGAGCTCGCGCGAGGTCTTCGAAGTCAGGAGGTTTCGCTACACTCTCCAAACGTGACAGGAAGTCTGCTGAAACATTTGATTTGCCTTCTATATATCTAATATCGGTGGTAAATTGCGATATAAAATCAAGGTGGTTGAATTGTCGCGGCGAGCATTGTCTTTCTTTGTGCTCAAAAGCAAATGTCAGAGGTTTATGATCCGTGTACACTACGAAGTGTCTTCCCTCGATCATAAAACGGAAATGCTTGATGCTCTCGTAGATCGCAAGCAACTCCCTATCATATGCGCTGTATTTCACCTGTGATTTGTTCAATTTCTTCGAAAAGAATGCAAGTGGCTGCCACGCGTTGTCAACCAGCTGTTCCAGAACTGAGCCCAAGGCTGAACTTGAGGCATCAGTTACTAGAGCGAGCGGTGCGTTAAGCTCGGGATGCACGAGGAGAGTAGAACGTGCTATGCTGTCTCTACACTTTCGAAAAACTTCCTGAAGTTCTGGCGTCCAGACGAGAAGCTGAGTACCCTTTATCTTGGGCCCAGAAATCATGGTGTGAAGTGGAGCTTGGTCAGTAGCTGCGTCTGGTATAAAGCGTCTATAAAAATTCAACATACCGAGAAATCTTCTCATGCCGTTGACGGTCTTCGGTGCTGGGAAGTCCTGGATAGTCTTCACTTTCGTGTCCAGGGGTCGCGTTCCGTTCTGCGTTATTGTGTATCCGAGAAAATCTACCTCTGTTACTCCGAATACACATTTAGAAACGTTCAAAAGTAGTCCATACTCTTCTAACCTCTTGAAGACCTGATGCAGGTGTTCCAGGTGCTCGGTCTCGTCCTGGGAATACACTAAAATATCATCAATATAGGAGTACGTAAAATCGAGTCCACGCAACACTTCATCGACGAAGCGTTGAAAAGTCTGAGCTGCGTTTCTCAAACCGAACGTCATAAACGGGAACTCATACATTCCAAAAGGCGTCGTTATGGCAGTTTTGGGAATATCCTCCTTAAAGACTGGCACCTGATGGTAAGCTCTGACGAGATCAAGCTTTGAAAAAAACTTCATTCCTGCAAGCCTATGACTATAATCCTCTAAGTGTCTGATCGGGTACCTATCGGGAATTGTACGAGCATTAAGCGCACGGTAGTCCCCACAGGGTCTCCAGCCGTTATCCTTTTTAGGCACTAGATGCAGCGCAGACGCCCACGCAGAATCTGATGGACGAGTTGTACCGTCTCGTATCATATACTCAAATTCTTCTTTGGCTATTTTTAGTCGGTCTGGTGCTAAACGTCTAGGTTTACTAAATACCGGCGGACCTGGCATCGTTCTAATGTAGTGAACAGTGGAGTGCTTGACTTCTCGAAACACACCTGGCGGTTTAACCAAGTCCGGGAACTTCGATAACAATTGATGGTACTCACTGTTACCGGATACTGCTTTTATGCTGAACAGCTGGCAAGATTTCAGCGAGCCTCGGGTGGACAATTTGGTGATGCTGTCAATAAGCTGCTGGTTCCTGCAATCCACAAGGAGGCCATAATGAGACAAAAAGTCAGCACCTATAATCGGTTTATCGACCGAAGCTACCACAAAATTCCAGGAAAAATCTCTTCGTAGTCCAAAATCCAAATGCATATTCTGCGTGCCGTAGGTACTTATAACGGTCCCGTTCGCAGCTGTGAGATCGTAGCTTGTGGGTTCCCGATATTGCCGGAGAAAACGTTTCGGAAGTACGCAGAGGTCCGAGCCTGTATCGATTAGATATTGAATTTTAGTTTTTGCGTCGGTTAAAAATAAGCGGCTGTTCAGGGCATAGCAATCATCTGCCGCCTCTACTGATTGCTGCGGCAGTTTTCCGCTTTTTTACCACTATAATTGCAAGGTGATCTGCACCTACGTGCTTTTTCGGCAAAAGTATCATGATACCAGCACATACCTGGAGTCCTGCTACTCTGACCTGCACTCCTTGACCTTGAAGTAGAACGGGAGCGCTGACGTTGCAAAGAGCGGCCCCGCTGTCCACGCACGTCGAGTTGAGCAAGCTGCGCTGTAATTTCGGTTTGAATGCGCGTCGAAATTCTGTCCTCCAAACGCCTAAACATGTCTTCAAAATGGCTGCCCGTACTAGCGACTTGAGACGACGTCACCGGTGTCACCTCACAAATTTTATCCGCCAGTTCGGCGACTTCTTCGAGGCTACCACTCTTCTGCGAGGCTATTATAGCCTGCACGTGTGTTGGCAAACGATTTGCCCACAAGGTGCGCAAAAATTCCTCGTTGACCCCGTCGGTGGCCAACGATCGAAGATGACGTAGGAATTGAGACGGCTTTCGGTCGCCCAACTCTTCGTGGGTTAAAAGTTGCCTGACCTTCTGATCGCGCGAAGTCGACAGTCGCTTCACCAATTCCTGCTTCAATTTTTCATATCGATCCGTCTTCGGCGGGTTGGTTATTATGTCGCGCACCTCCTTCGCATACTGGTGGTCCAATTGCTGAATGACCATATTAAATTTGGTTGCGTCGGCTTTAGTGCCGGTTATGTCAAATTGTGCCTCGACTTGCGCAAACCAAACCTCTGGATCCTCCGGCCAAAATGGAGGTAAGCGGACCGACACGCGATCCACCATCGCAAACGGGAGCGGTCGATCTTCGGCCTTAGGCATGTTCTCGGCGCTCTGCATATTCGAACTTAAACTCGGGGTCACCAGGTATGGGGCTTCCGAAGGTAATTAAACGCAGTCCCATACAAAACACCACGTTTAATGCCAAACGCGGCAAACAAGATAACAGATGTTTTTATAATATTAATACGGAGATCGCGAGAGGATGCGCGGGCGCAAGCGGCACACGTCCGGCGCGGAATCGAGTTGGAGTGCACCTGCGGCGGCCGGCTTGCGAATGCAGCTCGCGGGCTGCGCGCGCCCCGCGCGCGTCGCTACCTGCGTCTCCGGCGCCCGACGGCTGCAGGGTGGTTGCGCAGTACGCCATACGCTTGCTAGAAGCGGGGCTCCCTAGGAAATACTACGCGTGGACTCGACGTACGTTGAAATTCGGAGACTCTTACCCTAAGACTGGCGCGGAGCCAAGGCCAACGGACAAGTTAGCAATGCGAGACTTGCGCGTCGCTTTTGGTCTACTGGCGAGCGGCTGCTTGCTGTCCACGTTTTCTTTTCTCGTAGAATTGTATAGGGGCAACTCCAAGAAAAATACGCTGGGACACCATCGCGCTCATCTGAAATGAGAAATTAGAATATGTATGTCGAAATAATATTATAATCTAAGCATCTTATCTTATCTCGATCATAATTAGGACATTCACATAAAAATTACCACAAGGCCCAAATGATGTTAGTTATTTGCTTATAGTGCACAAAGATGCTGACAAAGTTTAAAAATAGTCATCTTTTTTTTTCACCTTAAGTAGAAATCACAGATCACACTAGATACCGCATTACGAGATTCGTTGTTCCTACAAAAAATCACCAGTTTGAGGAAGGCACGGGTCGCGGGGAATGCGACCAAGCGTTCTCATTGGCTATCTCAAGGTTACGCTTACTCGCGCCTAACAAAAAACCAATCAGAGTAATTTGTTATAAGTGTATTTAGACTGACGCGTGGTGCGCTACGAGCGTCCTGAATGCAGAATCTAAGGTGTGATCTGTGGTAGAAATAGAGACTACCTGTAGACAAAAAAAAAAAGATTTGAAGATGGTCATGAATATATTATAGTACTTTCCATTCCCCAATAACTTTAATAGTTATCTGACTGACAATCTTTCTGAAAGATTCAATAGATACTTCTAAGATCTACAACGAGCAGCATGACGCCTCATGGTAAGTGTCACTATTGCCCCTAACAGTTCAGTGCCATGCAGTTTTGAACTTAGTTTCAAACTCTGCGTGACAATGCACTGTCGCAACCCTGATTATGAGAATTTTAGAGCTATTAATAGCTCTAAAATTCTCATATCTCAGAATAAGAAAATAAGTAGATTTTTGCCCAGCAGTGAGATCTTTTAGACTTATAAAAAAAAATTGAATAGTTGGAATGGGTAAGTAAGTACAACCGAATCGACGCCTATAAACATAAAGTATTTTTAGAAAACTAGGTACTTACCTTAAAGTAGAAGATATGTGGAATTACAAAAAGTAGTAGGCGCCGATGTTGTTTAAACATAATTAATTTAGTATTGTAAAAGTGTAAACTCGAGTTGTATCAACTTGCGTTTAAAAGATGAATAAAGTAGATTTATGCTTTAATATCAAAAATTCAAAAGCGATTGGGGCTTAGTAAAAACTTTCTGAAGTCGTAGCGGTGTCAGATTTTTATGATTTTCAATTATTTTTATGCGATACAAAACAAACAAAAACAAAAAATAACACAAAAAGACAAAAACTGGCATAACTAAGTACTAAGACTAGTAATTTTCATAATAAAAATTGTAAAAACATAATTCATTTTTTAAAAAAACATCATCCGCTAAAATTAATATATCTATGGTAGATTTATAAATTTTAGCGGATTTGTGTCACAGATTATGAATAGATATCGCATTACAAGTTCCGAGAAAAATCTACTTATCTATAGTCCTTCACGCTTGAATCCTCACGTCTTTACTTATTATGACCGATGTTAGGTGCGCTTCGTGATTTGCGTACACAATTATCTATCGCAAAGCAAATATTAAGGCACATGACTAGCCTTGTTGCTCAGTGGATGGGTTTCCGCCTTTTATTCTGTAGGTTGTGTGTTCGATTTCCACCCAGGACAAACATTTGTGTGATGGACATGGATGTTTGCTCTTTGTCCGGGTGTTTCTATGTATTCTATGTATGTATATACAATATATACAGACATATAATACATATGTATGTATATATATATTATTATATCAGTTATCTGGTTTGGGGCTAGATGGCGCTGTGTGTGACAAACGTCCACCAATATATAAAAAGATAAAGGAATTACTAGCGGCATCAAATAGATTTTGCGATACATTTTCGCTAAAAAACGTTGGCCCTTAATTGTGTAATTGTAATAGAAATAAAATAATATATTGAGAGTATATAATAATAATAATATATTAAAATACGTAGAGCCATTTACAATAATTTATTTCCAACATAATTAGATATTAATATTATAACAGTGTCACCAAATTACTATATAATTATCACAATAATAACTGCATACAATTCAATACACCAATGTAACAAAAAAATTACTTGTAGAGAGCATGTCGTACCATGCTTAATAGGGTTCCGAAGGCGCGTAGGACGTGTGAAGTATTTATCAGTTTTTAACTATCTCAAAAATTCATTATCACATGTTGCCCGAAATAATTTTAAATGTTTTTTTTTTTACTAATATCTATCAACATGGAAGATAACTACTTTCCGAGATGCATAGTTTAGAAAATCTTAACTTCATTTTAAAATATCTATTCAACGATACCCCACATATAGGGGAAAGGCAAAATAATATTATTTATCCCCACTTTACATGACAGCCACTCCATTAATATCAAATTGTTTTTTTTTATTCTTTTAAAATTGTTAACTTAAAAAGACCTGTTCAATGACACCCCACATGATGGGGTAAGCGCAAATTTTTTTTCATCCTCTCTTTACATGTATGTGAGCTACCGTTTTTATAATATTTTTTTTATAGGAGGTCTATACTTAGATTATAGCTGTGCAAAATTTCATGCGTGTACGTTTATAACTTTGGAAGTTATAAGGTTGTAAAGGATTCAGACAGGACAGACAAGACGGACATGACGAACATATACAGGTACCTTGTCGTACTACGGAACCCTAATAGATTTAAAATCACTAAAACGTTTGCAACAGTGCTGCCAACTAATCTGTGAACAGAGTGGGGGAGCCACCATCGTTCTATCTGCACAAAACTCACAAAGCTATCCTGCAAACATTTTTAGTTCTAACATTCGGCCACCTCCACAGATAATTTGGTCGGTCTGACGGAATGACGTGCCGCCTTTTCTTTGGTTTATTTTCGACCTAGTTTCGATTCTACTATGACACTAAGCCTGAAATCGCGAAAAAAAACCCAGCTGTTTTCGCTTTTTTGTAGAACCATACAAAATTATACTGGTGATTTCTTCGCGATTTCAGTGTTGTTACCATAGTAAAAGTTACTTAGAATGACAAGAACAACGATACTCTAGAACAGGGATGGGAAACCTTTGTGGATCAACGTGCCATTTTTTTCTAAAGAAATGTTTAATGTTTTAGACGTGCCGACAAATAATTTTAACTTAGTGCTTATTGGGAAAATAATAAAACTACTAACAACTCAAAACTTTTCGTTTACTACCAAATAAATACATTATGCACATAGAAAAATAATATAGTAATACGTTTCAGATAAACGTGTAATTCAAATTAAAGTAACATTGGCGTGACTTCTGTTGTTGCAGATTAAGGCCTTGCTACATGGCCTGACCTGACATCGTTTGAAAGAGATGGCTATATATAGGTTTCTGGGGGAAGCGAAAGGGAGAAGCTATAACCTTAATAGTTTGTTTCTTTTGCTCCCGTGAAATTCAAATCTAGCTGTCCCTTTCACACGATGTCAGGTCAGGCCATGTATATACACCCTTAGATGACAAATAACTTGTATTAGGGTTGTACGATGTTGCTTTTAGCAGAATTCATGCTGAACTGGAGTCATCTAATACAAGAACAGTTTCTAAACAAGTCTTTAATATGATGCCCAATGTATATTGTCGCGTGCCAACAATGGCAAGCGTGCTATCGTTTCGCCATACCTGTTCTAGAAAATATTTGTTATCTAACCAAACACCAGAACATTATATCATTGTGCGTAGTTAATATCGATTTTTTAAATTAAATATCTTATCGTATGAGGTTATCGATATCAATCATACGCACATCACTATACCATAATCTAAATGCACTGTAACATAATATATCCTTAGGACATGTAAACTGATTTACGACCCGACGACTCAGATGACAAAGCGTTTACAATAATGCCGGTCCCAGACTTGCAAGCCGAATACCGAATGTTCGCGTAACGAAACGATATGGATAACGCCTCGCTCCGCGATAATTCTGGGCGATAGACGCTAGTCTGGGACAGACGTAATAGTAAATACACAGCGACCGGCTATCTTTAGAGTCGATTGTGGAGCCACAATAGTATTTTTAAACAAAACTGATTTAACTGGCTCGCTATTACACAGTTCCATGTTACAATTTTATAGCTATTGTCGAGTTGAGAATGCCACAAAGTTATACGTAGCATTAGCTACAATTATTGTAAAAACCTAGTTACTAGATGGCAGCACTGTAACCGATATCCATCTGGTAACTATTAAAAAACATGGTAGTCTACCATTAGTGAATTTTACAGATAGTCGTTTTACGAGGGTTAACAGTTGATTTCGGATTTAAATTCGAGATGAATCTGTCTCACTCTGATAGGTTAAATCACGTTTTCTAGAATATACTAAAAGTTTTTCACAACACTAGCGCAACAGTCACTGTCTCGATCCAGTCTTACATTATTTACTTGAGCAAGTTTTATAACACCATATCAATCAAAATTGAACTTAAAAATAACTTGAATTAGGTTATGATTAGTTATCGGCGCTGCAAATCAGTTGTAGCTACCGTTACTAATATTTAGATATCAGAAATTGAAATAAAGTAATATTTAAAGGGTTAATCCATCTGAGTAGTTAAACATCCAATGAGGAAAACGTCCAAACAGTTTGTCTAGTTGGACGTTTTGCTACTAAGACGAATTAATAATTACGCCGATGCTGTCGTACCATTTTCTAAACTTGTTTATCAGCTCTATAAATAGTGCCATCCTTTTCACACACATTGAAATGGAAAGAGACGCGAATGATTTTAGTGCTTCAGCTTGTTTAATTTATGGTACAACAGAATTGACATCAATAAACCTGGTTTTTTGTTACAAATACAATATTGCACTTATCAAGTTGCTTTAAAATGTATTTACCATTTATATTATATAATACCATTTCCAGAACTATTTGCTAGCTACACAATATAAAACCTACAAACGTGCAACAAGCAAAACGTACAACGAGTTGCTCTAATTAGACGTTGTTACTTATGACGTATTGATAATAATCCCATTTTTGTGCTCTTAAGAATACCGCTTTTTATTGCCGTTATCCAATGACAATAGAATCTATCTACATTTATATAATACCACCATTTCCAAAGCTATTTACTAGCTACATAATATAAAACTTACAAACATGCAACAAGCAAAACGTACAAGTTGCTCTAATTAGACGTTTTGTTACTTATGACGTATTGATAATAATCCCATTTTTGTGTACTCTTAAGAATACCGCTTTTTATTGCAGTTATCCAATGACAATGGATTCTATCTACATTTATATAATACCACCATTTCCAAAGCTATTTACTAGCTACACAATATAAAACCTACAAACATGCAACAAGCAAAACGTACAAGTTGCTCTAATTAGACGTTTTGTTACTTATGACGTATTGATAATAATCCCATTTTTGTGTACTCTTAAGAATACCGCTTTTTATTGCAGTTATCCAATGACAATGGAATCTATCTACATTTAAATAATATCACCATTTCCAAAGCTATTTGCTAGCTACATAATATAAAACCTACAAACGTGCATCGAGCAAAACGTCCAACTAGTTCGTCTAGTCGGGCGTTTTGTTACTTATGACGTTTTGATAACCCCTATTCTGATGTACCACTAAAAACATCAGTTTTATTGCACTTATCAAGTAACAATGGAATTAATCTACTTAACCTAGATATATTTTTTGTAATATAATCTGTAAATCCGTTTACTAGCTACATTCTACATAATATAAAACAACATAATAGTTGTCAAAGAAATGCGAAATGGAGGGCGTGACTGGTACATGAACAAAAAAAAAAAATACTTTGCAATAAAGCATTACCACAACCAAGCCATTAAAAAAAAACGGATTTTAAAAATTGAACAATCCGGAAGTAACTATGTATCTACTTGTCACAATCCCGATGTGGGTTTTTTGGCGGGAACGTGAAGAATTCATGTCGCGTCATTTTATTATTTTCCAAAACTTGTGTTATTTCGAGTGTTAATGTGTAAAAACGGTGAATTTTTACCCATTAAGTATTTGTGAACATCCACGAGTGTTGGTGAATGGTATAATGTCGTGAAACGTGAATTTTCATGTTGTTTCCAATACTCCATAGAAGGCTCTAGTAAAGTTTTCACCACTTTACTGGGGCATGACTTGGACTTGACTGTGACTTGCTTTACTCGCCTTTGACTGGGACTATGCCTTGTTTGATAATGTATAACAAAACTTGATAATATACATGTATACGTGACACTGGCAAATGCATAAGACGTGCGACGCCAAAATCGTCTTAGGAGGTGAAACAAAAAAAAAAAAAACCCGATGTGGCTAAAGTGTAATAAGTATAAGTGTAAGTTAGTACCTGGTGCATCCACACCGGAGTAACGTTTACAAACATTAGCCGGCAACAATGGATAACAGAATCTTATAATATGTTGCCGAGTTTTGAGTAACGTTGCGCAACTTTTAAAAACACTCAACATTTTACTGTCGGTGTTTGTGAACATATGATGTGCAAAACGCATATTTGTTGCTGAATGTTACTCCAAAGCAGGGACCGCGGAAGTACCTACTCCGGGCGTGTGGGCAAACTTCTTTGTATTTTTTTTCTTTGGTTTCAAACTTTCTCTTCCTTCTATATCCGGCCCCGGCTTCCTACGGGTCAATTTACTGCAGTTATAAGACAAAACAGATATGACAAGGTTTACTGATAATCAAATTATCAGTAAAATAATTAAAAAAAAAAAAATGCAATGATTCACTGGACGATACCAGAGAATTCCCTAAGAATGGATATTTCATTTAAGAAAAAAATAAAACTCTTGTACACAGAAACCTCCTTTACAACCAGGGACTGACTCAGGTCACTGTCTCTCTAATTTAGAATTTAATGGGAGTGAGAGTGACCGAGATAATCTCGAGCGCACAGGAATAGGGTCCCAAGTAGAAAAAGTGTAGGAGGCGTGCCCCCGTCTCTGTTCGATTTTACGGAGGCATTTGGCCCCCTCCGCCCCCCACTTCCACGGCCTCTGCTCCAATGTTTCGTTTTGTTAATCTATGCTATTGACGTTTCATTTCGTTAAATTAAATGCTCGAAGTGTGACACTTCATTATTTGTCAACGCCATCTATTACAATCTTTTAGTAATGAGTTTTTTGAGCTGTCAGAAAATCCCCCATTAGCGAGAGAAACACAAGTCCACATAGGATCTACACCCCACTTAGCTTGGAGAATAGACTGGCAGGTATCTAATTAGATATCAAACGCGCACATAAAATACAAAATGCAAATTACAAAATACACATAAAATACAAAATACTGGAATGTATAGATAGAAGTATAAAAATACTATGAAATGCCCGCACAATCGTGCTTCTTGCTCTAACACAAGTCTGAGTATACGTCTTTTTCGAACGCGTGTGCTTTGTGTGAATATTCTTGCCAAATTATTTTAATTTCATTGGTTGGACACTCATGCGCTCTTCACAGCGAAGCATTACAATTATTTCTTGAGCAATTTCATCCCTATTATATTAATCATATTATTTATTTTTTGATTAATCTAAGCTAACAGTAGCCGGTAGATAAAAACATGTATATAAAGCTTCACACGTTTTGTTACTAATAAATATTAAAATCTACGCATTTATAATGCATCGTCTAATTAGAAAAAGTCATGGACTTTCGGCAAGTAACTGTCATTACTCTAGCCCTCTGCTGAGTGGCGCTACGAGGAACTACATTTCCCTGTGGTCCCACCAATGGGGCAAAGCAGTGTGACCAAGAGGAACGACCCCTTTTTTCGTAATTGATTATGAAAAATATGACGGTGGACCAAACCAGAAATGGAAAATAGGATAGCGCCACTTATCGGGCATAAACGGAACTATTATCGTACATTTTCTATTGAATGAAACACGGAATGTATTTGGAGTACGGCTTAAAATGCGCTCACAGTCACAGTGCAGAAACCACAAACACTGATATCGGTCTGTTTAAATTGCTATTACGCTAATAGTGCGCCAAGAAGCACTATTAGCGTAATAGCAATTTAAACCGATCGATATCAGTGTTTGTGGTTTCTGCACTGTGACTGTGAGCGCACCGTTAAACCGTTCAACGTACAGTGCTTATGAGAGATAGGTTTCATTTTTCAGGTTATCTGTCTAAGTGTCTCATAATTTGAAGGACAGTTTCATTTCTGTCTGCACAAAAGACTGTGGCCTGCAATAAATCCATTATTTTTTTCCGATCAAAAACACAGAAAGACGAAACTAACAAACGACAATTTGAATTTGACATTAGCGCACACGGTACACTCACTCATTTTGAAATCAATTTCTCAATTTTCGAAATTCCATCTCTGAAGAGGTAAAATGGACCCCTAAAGTTTGTATGGCAATAAAATCTTTTTTCATGCTAAGCCAATGAAAATCGGTTCATGAAATAATAAAGAATGGCATATTATTTTTTTGTTAAATATTTATGTTATTCTAGATTCTAAATGAGAAAGCTTAATGATGCTTAGAAATAATATCAATAAGTTAACTAAGATAAACACTAAGTTTTCCGAAAATAAATATCTCGGGATTTTTCAAATCCAACCCCTGAAGAGGTGAAATGGGGTGTTTAATTTACTGTAGCCTTTGCGAGAGAAGATGTGCGGGCAAGCTAGCGTTTTGCTAAAATCATAGACTAATCAATTTACTACAATTTTATCAATTTACTTTAATTTTTGTGTCGACGCAATACTTTACAAAAGTGAAAGCGAATCGCCTCACTATGGCTTGATATCATCTGCTAGCCGACCACGCGACTAAAAAGGCTAGCAGATAGAAAAGCCACCGTTATTTCGACGTTCCGTTTTCCTTATCGGCAATTTTGAAAGAGCAATGAGACCGAGCGGAGTTATTGGAGTCCGCAATAGAGAGGGTTTTAGCAGAGTTCGGTTTGGAATACCATCCGCACATTCGTTTGGCGGCGTCCTCCCATTGCTGTATTATGTGCTCGTACGCTTTTCGGATGCAAGGTCGAGGATGGAATACGCAACCGATTTTGCGCAGCGATTTGAGCTCTTCTTTCGATTTCCATATACCTGAAATGGAGAACAGTTGAAAATCGGTAAGACGACTTCGAAAAATAAATCCGATAAAATCCGGATCATTCTATTTAGATCCAGCGGTAAGATCCACATGGGACCTACAGAGACATTCTTCTCTGTTTAGATCCCGTTTTGCAATCATGGTTCTATCGAGATCAGAGATCAGTAGATCCTCGACGGATCCTCGAGAAAGTCGAGGGCAACCGGCGGATGCAAGTGGCACGTTGTCAGTCAGTCTAAGGGTGTCTATACATGGCCTGGCCTGACACGGTGTGAAAGGGACAGCTTTGAATTTCACGGGAGCAAAAGAAACAAACTATTAAGGTTATAGCTTCTCCCTTTCGCTCCCCCAGAAACATATATATAGCCATCTCTTTCAAACGATGTCAGGTCAGGCCATGTAGCGAGACCTTTAGGGGCAGGCCTTTGTTCAGCAGTCGACGTCTTCTGGATGATGATGATGATGATGAAAACAACTTTCGAGTAGCACATTAGTACTACATAGAGAAATTATACTAAGAGTGCTAATGTCCATAAAAAGATGTGTAACCCAATTGTAGTACTGATAAAGATGTAGGATGTCGCTATTCCTAAACTGCGACATGTTCGTCACAGTTTTTGCTTGACTTGAAATAGAAATCCAAGCTAACTCATTCGTAATGCTACGGAGAAAAAACGCTACTTGTTAAGAATACTTTTGCATCAGTGATAACAGTAAAATTATTAATTTTATATTTTATTTGCTAAACACGCTAGGTTCTCAAGAGATGGCGTTGAAAACATATTGTTTACGTCGTATATTGCAATCTAATTTGAACTAAACCTCAAATTGCGGACATATACCGATACTACGTTTCTATATATTAACCATATTTTGATTGGCTTTTATAGCGTTCTGGACGAACCGGGAGACGCAGCGAGGTAGGCCTCCCACTATGTGGTCTGACGACATTGTAAAAGTCGCGGGCAACCGGTGGATATAATAACCAATTGTCATTCAGTGTGGCGGTTTAAGGGGGAGACTGAACATAAGCAGTGGACGTCTTGATGATGATGATGTTTTTTTATATAATAAAAAATACAATACAGAAAAAATAACTATATAATTTTCTGAAAAATGTTACCATTACGCATTATGTGGCAATGTACAATTTTTTTATTTTTTTTTTAATTTAGTTTTAGTCTGTACTCGCCTGTGTAAAGAAACTCACCTAAGTCGAGTCCGACGATATGCGCGCAGCCCAGAGAAGACATCTCGACTTGTAACGGCCGCTCCACGCGCAGCCCCGTGAGGTCCGCGATCAGCTGCGCGATGAAATCATTGTTCGACACGCCTCCGTCTAACCTGGAAACGGAAACAATCGACATAAATCTACTTGTACTAGTCACATTCCAAGTTTTTATATCATAGTAGTATTCTATGTGCGTATTTATAAAAAAAAAATTGTATTTATGTATTCTATAAGTTATCTAGTTCCCATAGTGCAAGCTTGCTTAGTTTGGGGCTAGATGGTGCTGTGTGAAAAAAGTCCACCAATATTTATTTATTGATTCTTCGAAAATATTTCGAGAAAAGTGAATCTTCTTGAAATTTTGTAGGCAAGTAGTTTTGTAGGCATTTCAATACAATTTTTAAGTTCGAATATGAGCACAATCGGAACTTGAGTTGTGAAGTTACAGGTCGCGAGGTCCCAGTTCAGTGCGGACTACTAGTATGTTCATATGAAGGCTGGAATATGTTTTTTTTATTTTTTTTAATTGTAATTTGGTGACGAGACGAGCAAGTCGCCCACCTGATGTTAAGCTTCACGCTTGCTCATAACAGTTCAGTGCCACCCAGAATTATGAACCTCAACAGTTCAAAACCACGCGCGGCAATGCACTGCGCTCGTCACCCTGAGATTTTAGATGTTAAATCTCTGTGCCCAGTAATCACGCTGGAAACATTGCCCTTCAATCCGGAACACAGTAATGTTTGCACAATACTGCTTGACGGTTAAATAACTGGCAAAGGTGTAAGGTGGATGTTAAATAATACTAACTTTATGCTAGTAAAAACGTAGTCGCTTTCTGCGCGTACGCAGGCGTAAAGTTGGGCCGTTCTAAAGGCGAGCGATTCTAAAACGGCGCGAACGAGATGCGCCTTCGTCGTCGACGGCTTCATGCCGATGAAACCAGAGGCCGCGGAGCCGTCGTTGTATGGAGGCTGGGGAAAAGGACAGAGTTATAAACATAACGCACTCTAGAAAAGGACAAATAAGACAGACTGGAAACAGCGTCAGTTTTTTTTTTTTATGTTACTCGGTGACGAGACGAGCAAGTCGCTCACCTGATATAAAGCGTCACGCTTGCCCTTAACAGTTCAGTGCCACCCAGAATTTTGAACTTCAACAGTTCAAAACTATGCGCGGCAATGCACTGCGCACGTCACCCTGAGATGTTAGATGTTAAATCTCTGTATGCCTAGTAATTACGCTGGAAACATTTTCCTTCAATCCGGAACACAGTAATGATTGCAAACAACTGCTTGGCGGTTGAATAACTGGCAAAGGCGTGGTACTTCCCCAGACGGACTCTTGCAAAAGAGCCCTATCACTACAACACTATATATACTGACATAATTTTCTGATGATATAAACAGTCTGTAGTGGTAGGGTTCCCTTGCAGAGTCCGTCTGGGGAAGTACCACGCCTTTGCCAGTTATTCAACCGCCATGCAGTAGTGTGCAAGCATTACTGTGTTCCAGATTGAAGGGGGATGTTTCCAGCGAAATTACTGGGCTTTTAGATATTTAACATCTGATATCTCAGGGTGGCGAGCGCAGTGCGGTGCCGCGCAGAGTTTGGAACTGTTAAAGTTCAACATTTTGAGTGGCATTGAACTGTTATGGGCGAACGCTAAACAACAGTCGAGCGACTTGCTCGTCAAGTCAGTCAGTACAATAACAAAAAAATTAAAAATAGGACTAACAGCGTCCCGCTGTGTCAACCGCTATTCTACGGAATGCGAATATTTTATAAAAAATATTTTTCCAGACAAGCTTTAATAAAATTTGTTATTGGTACTATAAGCTGATCAAAATGAGTCCAAACTCCATCAATCTACTGTTATTTACTGAGGAGTTCCGTTTTCCACCTTCCGTCTCCATCATCTGATCAGCTCGCTCTCATAATATTGTATATTCATCGGAACTTGACAGACATGTAACTTTCATTAATTGAACAAGGGACAGGTCTAAAATTCAGTTGCAAGATTTGACCCGAACATACACAAAATTAAAATAAAAGCTTGTAAAAATGTGTCATGTAAAAATGTCATGGTTCGTTGTTAATTCTGTAATTCATCATCATCATCAGCCAGAAGACGTCCACATAGGCACATAGGGTACATAGGCCTCCCCCTTAGAGCGTCACACCGACCGACAACGTGCCACTTGCATCCACCGGTTGCCCGCGACTTTCACAATGTCGTCGGTCCATCTAGTGGGAGGCCTGCCTACGCTGCGTCTTCCGGTGCGTGGTCGCCACTCAAAAACCTTTCTTACCCACCGGTTATCGGTTCCTCGAGTGATGTGGCCTGTCCATTGCCACTTCAGCTTGCAAACTCTGAAAGCTATGTCGGCGACTTTAGTTCTCCGACGAATATCCTCGTTCCGGATTTTATCGCGCGAAGGAAAAAAGTCTGTAATTGCTTACCCCCAAACCGCTGAAAGCCGGTATAAAGTAAACGCCATCCGTATCGGGAACCGATGTCGCTATTTCAGCCGACTCCTCCGGGTTGTCGAACAGACCTGAAACCATCGATGGGTATACCTTGCAGGTAATCACGGTAGCAATGGCGTGACCATACCGACCAGCTGGGGGGAGGGGGGGTTAGCATGTGTCCCGTAGCATTGAAAACAAGTAGTTCTGCGATCGAACACTTCGCTCACTTGGTCAATAATGAGGCGTTTTCCAAAAAAAAAAAAGTAGTTCTAAAATACTTACTAGATGGCGTAACAGACCTATCATTTTACCTGTCATTGTCATATCTGTCGAAATATTTTATGTTTATTTTTAAAATCGTAAATTTTGGCTCCACACGTTGTGTATTTAGCCAATGTCAACTATTGTAATATTTCAAATGAAGTCAAATACATAGTTACGTTACTTGAAATTGTCTAAATACACATGTCGAGCCAAAAAACACGAGAAAAAAAAAGCACACGTACATTTTTTTGTCTTTCATGTCTTGACAGTGACAGAAAAAACTCAAGGTACATCTAACGCCATCTATTGGGTACTTTTAAAACTAGGATTTTTTTTTTTTTTGGAAAACGCCTCATTGAAAAATTGAGTCACTTCTCACGTTTCACACTCGTTCGCTACTATGTACTAGATCTTTTTGAATGTTTTTTTTTCTATCCTGGAATTGTACGTTGTTGCATTCATATTTTTATTATTATCCCTCGCCTGCCTTTATACAGTAAGCGCTTACTCGGTTGGCGGTTCTTTTGACGAACCAAACGGTTTGTGGGTGCAGACCACAGATCACACTAGATACCGCACTACGAGATTCGTTGTTTCTACAAAAAGTCACCAAAGTTTGAGGCGCGGCGCGGGGCGCGGGGAGTGCGACCAAGCGTTCTCATTGGCTATCTCAAGGTTACGCCTACTCGCGCCTAACAATCAACAAATCAGAGTAATTTCTTATAAGTGTATTTAAACTGATCAGTGGTACGCTTCGAGCGTCCTAAATGCAGAAACTAGGGTGTGATCTGTGGTGCAGACTCATTAGAGTAGGCAACTGTGTTACTCAACGCATATTCGGACGCAGCCATTAACAGGAGTACTACTAACAGACCAGAAAAACAAGTTGCTAATTTAAAAGTGAAGGTGACATTATGCATTGGAGTATTACGTGGCCGCGTTATGTCACTGTATAAATGAATACCTATGACATTTGTAGTTTTATGGTCCTAAAAGCCAAATCCAAGTAGACAAAATATAAGTATAGGTAAGTATATGTATAATGTAGTATAAGTAAACTGTATATATATAATCATTTTAATATAAGTACCCAGGGTATAAACAACTATTTCGGAAACTTTCTATTCACAATTAACTATTTTTGCTTTTTTGAATTAAATAAATAAATATTGTTGGACGATTTTCACACAGCGCCATCTAGCCCTAAGCAAGCTTATACTATGGGAACTAGATAACTGACAGACTACATAAATACATACATAGAATACATAGAAGCACCCAGACAAAGAACAAACAGCCATGTTTATCACACACATGTTTGTCCTGGTTGGGAATCGAACCCACAACCTACAGCTCAGAAGGCGGAAATCCTCCCACTGGGCCATAAGGCTAGTCAACTGCTACTAGCTGCGCCCCGCGGTTTCACCCACTATTCTACAGAAGCGGTTAAATTTTTCGGGATAAAAAGTAGTGAGCCTATGTGTTAATCCAGGGAATTACCTACCTCCATACCAAAATTCATCCAAATCCGGTCTTGCCGTTACAGAGTTCAACGGGAACAAAACAATTATACTTACCTACTTACACACAAACTTTCGCATTTATAATATTAGTGTGATGTGAAACCTAGATATAGGTAATTAGAGGAGTCCTTCATTCTACTTTTTCCCTGTAAGAGACCTATTGACGAAGTGCATAATTTTAAACTTATTTTCTTATTATTTAATCTTGAGTTTTGTCCCCACAGTAAAGGACGCAGTATAGGTAATTGTAAGGGTGTCTACGCATGGCCCGACCCGAAATCGCTTGAAAGAGATGGCTATATATAAGTTTCTGGGGAAGCGAAAGGGAGAAGCTATAACCTTAATAGTTTGTTTCTTTTGCTCCCGTGAAATTCAAATCTAGCTGTCCCTTTCACACGATGTCGGTTCGGGCCATGTGTAGACACCCTAACTCTATGCACTTACCTAAGTTCTGAGCCCACTTGATAATCGACGCGGTGTCATTATTAGCGCCCTCTGCCGAGTAGACCAGTTCGTTGCCGAGTCGCCACCCTACTACAGGGTAGAGGCCCGACACGCTGGCGTGCGGTTGTGATCCCGAGTTTATGTTGAAGAATGTCCCCGTGCCCATTGTTAGCTTCACGTCTCCGACATCGAAGCAGCACGAACCCCACATGGAGGCTGTCTGATCTGCCATCTGCGAGAAATAATCAACCCTCTCACATCAACACTTACCTGACACTTGACATGACATAGAAAAAATCACTTTAAAATGTAATATTTCAACAGAACCTATTATTGTATACCCTCAGTCTAAAATAATTCATCGTATAAAACTTAATCACTCTTAACCACATACTATTGGAAGAAGCTGCCTTTTGCAACACAGTTTCTAACTAACGCAAAAGGCAGAGCTATCACTTGCATTTAACCTTAGTTTCATGTTTTTAAAATAAATTATGTTTATGTTTACTTATTGAAGCGTGTGTCCAAAAACAATTTTAATCGCTTAACTAACCCCCGAATACTGAAACGTTCGTTAACTTTGACAACAGATTAATTCTAATACTGCCTTTGTCTGGCACTAAGCAAATGACAAAGGTAGCAAGAGACTATCTGTCGTCAAAGTTAACAAACGTTTCAGTATTCGGGGGTTAGAAAGGGAGAAGCGTAGTGTAGCTCTACACCTAATCCTTATATCCTAATCCTATATAAAATATCCTTTCCTTTGGATAACTTCAAATAGTACCTTCTAGTCTGGCGCAAGTGCCTAGTAAAAAGAACACGTATGAAACGTGTACTAAAAATAATGGAGGCTATCGCTGGCTTGCTCTATCGATACCTTCACTCTATCGCACTATCTCTATCGGTATTCAGTTGTAGGACATGTTTCATATAATCGCCTTTTTTCATTTTTCTCTATGGAACTCCCGTCTCTTAAAAGTAGTAAACGTGATGATATTCTCTTTTGTACCTACCGTGCCGTAGCTATGGGTACCGGCATTTTCTTGTAATATTACCAATCGTTGGATGGATCATATGAACCACAGGAGGCCTATTCCCATTAGTGGGTGGAGACCGGCTCATTTAATTATTTAAATACGCCATGTTATTTGGAGTTCAGGAGAGGCCTGCGTCTAGCAACGGACAAATTACATATCGGTAGTAAATAAGTAGTAAGATAGTAAAGGATAGTGATACCAGTGCGGTTTCTATAACTATCATTCACGTGTGTCACACGAATGTTTTAAACACTTTTTTTGAAAGTATACAATTTTTCCATAGATAAGTTGGACACGAATTTAAAAAAAAAACAGAGTAAAGCACACTATGTAGTGAGTGTTATTTTGTAATATCGCACAGTTTCATATAGCGCGAGCGATAGCTTACTTTTACAGTATGTACACACATACCTACTTAGGACACAATTCGAGCAATAAGTATTGAAATAAGATACACAGTAGTTAGGTAGATTCTTTGTTCAAAACCTTGAACCTTGTTTGTTCTTGATGGGATCAAATGTGTCACATTGCAAAACTGGTGACCTACTCTTTATAAACTAAGAACAAACAGCTGGAAATTATATGCGTCCTCAGTTTGAAACAAAATAATGATTCTTAGCTCTAGTAGTTCGTTACTTTGTTAAAAACTTGTCTTCACTTCAGATCAAGAAAGTTCAAGTGTGTTGCTCGTGTGGTATTCTTTCCATGGCATTAACAAACAATTTAATTGAATACCACTCAGTAATTTTGTTAGAAAAATGTTTCAAAAATACGAACGAGCTAGCCGAATTAAGGAAGCGAGCCTTTAAAACAACTGCCCGAAAGACGGAGTGTTACTTTTAGAGATGTCCTTATTGCTGTGATTAACATTGAGCGACGTATGTACGCCGACGCTGCTCTAACGTGAACATGATTCGCGGTCGCGCAGCGTCGGCGGCTGAACCTAACAATCATCCTGATAAGGAAGTCATGGTGCAAGCCAAAGGTTTATGTAAGACAGTAAGAAAATTAATAGTTATTCTATACATATATCTAAGTATATACTACTATACGCTAGAATCCCACTAATTAAGAGACAATAAAAGTCATATTTATGAGTTCCTAATTACTGCCGGCAAAGCCACTGGCATTGCCTACCTATTTTCTTATCCGATAAAAAGTAGATAAACAGATTTAAATAAAGTTTGAGTGTGGTCGTGACAAATAAACATTCTATCGAAAATACCGTATATTATAGTCCGTTGACTGATAACTGGGTAATAAGGCCATTCTATGGAATTCTATGGATCTTTCATGGAACTGCTATAATTTTTTTCGATTTCAGGGTTGCTCCAATAGTAAAAGTTGTTCATAAAGATGAGCATTGTGAGCCCTTTTCGGCTTAGCATACCCTTTTCTTATAACCCTGTATTTGAGAACACATAATTCTAAATTAAAAAAACCGACTTCATCAGAGCCTTATATTTATATTTGTTTCGTTGTAGTCACTAACTAACATAATCGAGATTATCTTGGTGGAACCCGGGAAATACGTATCATTGAAGACTTCCGATGGCCATCTGTAGTCTTCTTCATCAGTTCCACTTCACCAAATGACACGTTCTGAATGCAAATGTATGACTTGTTGATGAAAATACTTAAATCGCTATATGCATATGCCTATAATATTTAAGGAGTTCCCTCAATTCCTCATGGATCCCATTATAAAAATCTGGAAGAATCTACTTTCAAATTTAAAAAAAATAAACAAATCGGTTTTTAAGTGACTGATCAAAGGTAGCAAAGTCGAATTGAGAACCTCTTTTTTTCGAAGTCAGTTAAAAAACACGTGAGAATCTAGTTAGTTGTTAACCTTGCTTAATTCAAAACAGTTAAACAAAAATATTTAACGATTGAAGCATTCATTTAACATCCTAACTAATATTATAAATGCGAATGTAACTCTGTCTCTCCGTCTGTCTGGCTATCTGTCTGGGTGTTTGTCGCGTTATCACGGCTAAACGGCTGAACGGATCGAGCTGAATTTTTGCAATAGCGACGGACATAGACATAGGAGTTACTGTTTATCACAAAGACGGACATAGGATACTTTTTTTGTAGGTCCACGCGAATGAAGTCGCGGGTAACAGTTAGTCATGATATACATGACTAACTGTTACCCGCGACTTCATTCGCGTGTACATAAAAAAAAGTATCCTACGTCCGTCTTTGTGATATACAGTGACTCCTTATCAAATTATATCATGATCCGTTCAGCCATTTAGCCGTGCTAACGCGACAAACATCCAGACGGAGAGACGAAGTTACTTCATACAGTTCGCTAGATGCGTTGATGCATTTTTGTGCTTGCGACGTTTAGTATGGACTGAAAGTTGTAATGTTGGAAGTTCTGAATCGCGCAAGCGAAGTTATTTCCTCGAAACGAACATTCATTTTTATACATCGAAGCTTTATTGGTCCTGATACGACTGCGGCTATTTTTCTCTGAATTATAATATTGTTTAGGATATCCCGCAAAGTCGACGCGGGTGGTCTTAAGGGTGACAAGCGCAATGCATTGCCGCGCAGGGTTTTGAACTGTTGAAGTTCAAAAATTTCGGGGCGCTGAACTGTTATGGACAAGCATAGCGCTTAACATCAGGTGAACGACTTGCTCGTATCGTTACTCAGCACCTTAAAAAAAACTTACACAGCTCCTTATAGGTATCGCATGGCCCCATATCTCCGGCAGCGTGGAGGTAAAGTGGTCTCCGGCCGTGTCCACGACCATCGGCAGAGTGGATGACGGTATCTTCAGCAACATGCTGCCCCAACTAGCCCACTGCATCGTGAACGGGTCGTAGAAACCTGTCGCTGATGCTGAAGATACGTCCGTCATGTGAACCTTCCCACCTATCGAGAAAACACTGTTATTAACACGCTTTACCATTTATTTAAATTTGCTTCGTCATAGTCGCTTTTTATTATTATCATGCAGCCAGAAGAAGTCCACTGCTGTGCATAGGCCTCCCCCTTAGACCACCACACCGACCGACACTTGCATCCACCGCTTGCCCACGACTTTCACAATGTCGTCGGTCCACCTAGTGGGAGGCTACGATCCTACGCATCGTCTTCCGTTTCATGGTCGCCACTCAAGAACCTTTCTTCCTCATCGGTTATCGGTTCTTCGAGTGATGTGGCCTGCCCATTGCCACTTCAGCTAGCAAACTCTGAGAGCTATATCGGTGACATTGGTTCTTCGGCGAATATCATCATAGTCGCTTAACTATCTTAATCGAGATTATCTTGGTGCCATCCATGAAATAGGTATCATTGAGGAGTTCCGGTGGCCGTCTGTGGTCTTCTTCATCAGTTCTACGTCACCATATTATTATGATTCTTACTGAATGCAAATGCTTGACTTATTGATGAAAGTACCAAAACTGCCTATAATATTTGCGGCCCAAGTCTCAGCTATGACTCAAGCTGGTTAGTTTTGGGTCTTGGGGTTCAGGAAGGTAGATATCTTTAAAATATTATCTTTATTTCTTCGAAATAACACGCTAGGGGCATTTTAACTTCTGGTGTGGGAAATTAGCTACTAAAGCAATTATATTGTTAATTATTATAGTAGATTAGAATAAAGCTCAGAATTGTTGTTGTTGTTGTTGTCTTTACGGTTAATTTAAATATCAAAACGAGGGTTTTGTTGTATGTGTATCAGCGATGGAACAGCAGATGAAAATTATGAGTAGTACCTACTTACATACATATTATAGGGTGCTGATAAAATATGCTAACAGTATAATATGACTATTGTTACCGATGTGAAACGAATATTTGTAGTTATAATAAAAACGTTTACATAAAAAAAAAAAATTTGAAAAAAAAACGACTTCAAACTTAAACTAAGAAGTAGAAAGGACAATCAACGAAGTTATTGATACTTATATACCTATTTATAATCATTTTTTTTTATTTTTTTTTTGGAAGTCGGTTAAAAATGCGATTTGTCAACGACGCGCAATGTTCGGGACAAAAAAAAAAACGCGTACGCCATACAAGTTAGCTTCAATCAAAAATATTAATGATTGACGCAAACTACACACGAACTAGTATGCAGCAAGAAAAAGCAGTTACATTATAGAAGTTTTTTTTTATACCTAGTTCTAGATACCATAGAAAGACACCATTTTTGTAGTCTTCACACAAATACCGAAAAAAATGTGAAATCTTAGTGCTATCTACTTCAGTTCAGAGATAAGTTGATCGAACTGTACCTGTAGTTTTTTTGGAGACACTATAGTATACTTTGGAAAAAATTAGTTCCCTCATTTGGGGCCCTCTACAGAAAAGTTAGACGCGATGTAGGCAGCCCTATCTCACTGCGAACTCAAAGCGTTTATCCTTGAAACCCGCAGGAGGTACCGCTTTTACGTCTAACCTAACCAGTAACGAACCCTACTTGTTTTAAGACATGTTGTAGTTGCTCAAAATAAGTATACTTGCCAGTGAGTTTGTACAAAAGCCAAGTGTCCAAAGTCCCGAACATCACATCGTTGTTTTGAAGTGCGGCCTTCAGGGCAGGCACGTTTTGCATCGCCCAGCATAGCCTTAACGATGTCTGCAGAAAAACGGCTTCTAATTACCCAGTCATAAAATCTAAGGAAACATAATAATTCGAAGTTGCGGTTTACAAACATTCAACATAGTAAATTCTAAATTACCTACATTATGACAAAGCATATAATGTATAATTTGTTGACCTCGGAGGTTTACGTTCTTGTAGAGGTAGGGCTCTCTTGCAGAGTCCGCCTGGGGAAGTACCGTAGCGAGCGACTGGTGTTTAGAAATAATTTCATTAATAAGCTAGCTAAGATAATTGTGGGTTCGATTCCCACCAAGGACAAACATTTTTGTGATGAACATGGATGTTTGTTCTTTGTCTGGGTGTTACTATGTATTCTATGTATGTATTTACAAAAAAATATTAGTATTTATGTATTCTATCAGTCATCTGGTTCCCATAGTCCAAGCTTGCTTAGTTTGGGGCTAGATGGCGCTGTGTGTAAAAGCGTCCACCAATATTTATTTATTTATTATTTTATTTACTAAAATTTACGAAAATAAATAAATAAATGGCTGTTCAGCTAATCAATTTCAATGGTTGAGACATAATTGAGAATTTTGTTAAGCTTAACTGAAATGTACACATACCTGTGAGTTCATGAATTTAAAAACACTGCCAGCTTTGAATCTTTTACTTCTTGTCAGCAGGTAGAGGGCGTAAGAGCTTACTTTGATGAACTGCAACAAAAAACAATAACAATTTGAATAACAATTAATTCATAAGCGTCATTCATAGTTAAGGGGGAGGCCTATGTTCAGCAGTGGCCGTCTTCTGGCTGATATTGTAATTCATAAGTGGTGTGTTTTACTCAGAGATCATATCGCAGGTTGACAGCCCGTACCTTTTTTTACGGTACTGAGAAACTAGTAGGTCGCGCGTCACGCTTGCCCATGACAGTTTTTTTTCTTTTTTCTCTCTTTCCTCCTAAGAGGATTATGGCGTCGCACGTCTTGTGCATTTGCCAGTGTCAAGTATACTCATATTTTTTCAAGTTTTGGTGAATATTGTCAAATAAGTCATAGTCACAGTCAAAGGCGAGCAAAGCAAGTCACGGTCAAGTCCAAGTCATGCCCCAGTAAAGTGGTGAAAACTTTACTAGAGCCTTCTATGGAGTTTTGGAAACAACACGAAAATTCACGTTTCACGACATTATACCATTCACCAACACTCGTGCATGTTCACGAACACTTAACGGGTAAAAATTCACTGTTTTTACACATTAACACTCGAAATAACACAAGTTTTGGAAAATAATAAAATGACGCGACATGATTTCTTCACGTTCCCGCCAAAAACTGCCCATGACAGTTCAGTGCCACCCAGAATTTTGAACTTCAACAGGTAAAAACCTTACGCAGCAATTTCCTCCTTTACGAAAATATTACGCGCAAAACTTGCAAATTTGATCGATCTTGAGGCTGGATAATTGTAGACGTTAATTACATGAATCAAGTTGAGCTATTTTCAGCCTGTTCCGTCTCGCTGCTGGGAAAAGGGTTCTCCTTATCGTATAAATTGCGCGTTCAAATATTGCTTACACAGAATCTTACGCATTTTAACCTCCCACCCCATTTTAACCGACTTAAAAAAAAGAGGTTCCCAAATCTACAGATTATTTTTTAATGTTTGTTACCTCAGAACTCCGTCATTTATGACGCGATTTGTTTTTTTTTTTGTTTTTTTTTAAAAGTATATTTCCAGATTGCTCACATTTTCTCATATTTTCATCAACAAGTCAAGTATTTGCATTCAGAAATTATCATTTGGTGAAGTGGAACTGATGAAGACGACCACAGATGGCCATCGGTAAAGTTTAATGATAAGTATTTCACGGATGGCACTAAGAACATCGCGACTTTGACGAAGCAAATAAATGGTTCTAATGAAGTCGGTTTTTTTTTTTTTTTTTTTCAAAATCTACAAAACAACCAAACCCACAAAAATAGTCTTACTACTTACCTTAAAAGTGACGCTTGTGTTCCACTGCTTGACTAGATTGTCTGCCCTCATGTCTTTCCACGTAATGAACCTGTGGAACGGCGCGCCACTTTCTTTGGACCAAGTGAGGAAGGTGCTTCGTTGGGTCGAAACACCCATCCCAGTCATCTGGCCAGCAGATAGGCTTGCATCTGATGTAAAATGATTATTTTTTTAAATGCCAAGAGCCACTCATTGGTAGAGCGCTACTCCAAAAAAAACACTTATAGTACATTACTGTCGCGTTGTGTAACGACTGTGTTGCTGGCAGCGATGATGATGGCCGAAAGCGTAGCGTAGCGAAGATCCAGGCCATCACAGCGCGGCTAGCATTGCAGCCCTTGATGGACAAGCTGGAATAAAGGCCGAGACCGAAGTTCGAGGCCTTTACAGCGGGGACAGCAAGGGCTGCAATGCTGACCAAGCTTAAAGGCAGAGAGTGTCTAAGCTTAGCTCGAGGCCGTCATAGCGTGGCCAGCAGTGCAGTCATTGCGGACAAGGCAAGGCATGGCTTGTATTATATAATGCGATACTCAGACAATGCGAGTAATTTAAATAAACCAGCTTCATACAGTGAGATTTTCATTTCATTTTATAGAATTTAATTTTAACTTTTTTAAATCCTTAAATTTTATTTTTTTCACTTCGACGGCCTTTTGTCTCTTCCCCGCAATTTTGTTTTCTTTATTTATCAGGCAATGATGCTTGTACTATCTATACAGCCATATTCTGAACAAAATCTTGTTGCACCTGACTATGTTTGAAGCAAAACTCGACAATAATGGATTTCCAAAGGAATCTGCTGGTGGCTAAAACTCACCAGCAATTAAATTCCATACAACTTTCATCATCATCATCAGACATAAGACATCCACTGCTGAACCTTAGTGCGTCACACCGACCGACCACGTGCCACTTGCATCCAACGGTTGCCCGCGACTTTCACATTGTCGTCGGTTCACCTAGTTGGTGGCCTGCCTACGCTACGTCTTCCGGTTCGTGGTCGCTACTCAAGAAACTTTCATCTCCATCGGTTATCGGTTCTTCGAGTTATGTGGCCTGCCCATTGCCATATAACTTTGCTGGCGCCTATTTGAATAGCGCGGAAAGGTCGACTTTTCTTAAAGTCAAAATAATGACCACATTACTACCATTTTAATGTAAATTTGTTTATGTTACTCATTGAGCAGATTAGCGAGTCGCTTGTGGCACGCCTGCCCATAACAGTTTACCGCCATCCAAACAAACAACAACCCAAACCTCAATTTGAACAGTTCAATAACCTGCGCGACAATGCACTGCCCTGGTCACCCTGAGATGTTAGACGTTACATTTCATCACGCTCGGTAATGACACTAGCAACTAGCCCTTCAATCAGGAGCTCAGTAATATTAGCTCACTACTATTTGGTGGTTGAATAACTGGCAAACGTGTGATACTTCCCCACAGGTGCGGACTGGATCTCACAATTTTCTAGGAATCAATGCACAGAACAAACCGCAAATGATAGAAATGTGAAATTTGGAATCAATACTCCTGAAATGGTCTAGTTTGCGAAATTCCACCCCCAAAATAAACTTATGTATGGAAAAAATGAGTTTTTTTTTTTAATGCAAAGCAAATGAGGCTTTGTGTAATAAGCATAAAAAATAAAGAAAGGCATGTCTCAGGATGTTTCGAAAATCAACGCTCAAAGGGGTGAGATGGGGTGTTTAATTTACTGTAGCCTATGCAAGCAAAGCCACGCCGGAAAGGTCGTTTTGAATAATTTACCGAGCCTAAACTTTATACCTCATATGTCAAAATTGGTCAAGCTGCTTAGTCTACAGGAAGTACTATAAGAACACACAAACATAAACCCCAAAAATATTACCCTCTTTCTTAGGCAGGGGGGTAAAAATAACCTTTTTTCACTGATTTTTACAGTTACAATTATTTTTAAAAGTATAATTGACAGCCTTATTTAATATCAGGTTGTCAATCAATTCATTTAATATCAGGCCACTAACACACAAGCATTCTCATTCGCATACTTGATCATCACTGGGAATCGCCCTGACAGCTGCGGTTGTTAGTAAAAATGTGAATGAAATCTATAACATATATATTACTACTACGTTATGTACCGTCGACTTTGTTCGTGTGAACCTACAAAAAAAAAGTACCCTATGTCTGTCTCCGATCCATAAGCTATATCTATGCAAAAATTCAGGTCGATCCATTTAACCGTTTAATCGTGATAACGCGACAAACCCCCAGACAGAGAGACAGAGTTACTTTCACATTTATAATATTAATTAGGATACAAAATTCAAAACTTACTGACAAGAGACTTTTGGACGACCGTAACAACCGACTCCCATAGCTCTTCAGGGTCAATTTCGACAAATCCTGGTTTAGGATAGTGAAGAATCACCTGGAGAAATAAAATAGCTTATAAATGATGTACCTCCAAATGAGAAATATTTCTAGAAATGATAAACATTCTAAAGTTTCTCCAATAGTATTTTGAAATTTAGTGTTGCTTATAGTATAATATTTATTACCTGATCAACAGCTCGCCCAACAGTCACAGTTCTCGAATTATAAATATAAGAGCGAATAGTTGTAGTGCCAATATCAAGAGTTAGAATATATTTTTCTTCCATTATTCTTATGTTGTATATATCCTGTGTTAGACGAATAATTATTTAGCAACCAACTCAGAAGTATATTTATGCAGCAAATTAGGTAACTTGCTTGCTGTTCATTCCTTTCTAATTTAATTTACTTTATTTTGTGCGAAATATCTATCAAAAAGATCGGTGGTTATAGCTCGATCGTCTTGTCACAACTCACATAACGTAGTATTATATTCTCTTTGCAACTCACAACTATTTCAACTTTCAACACCAACAGATAATTTTTTTTTTTTATGTCCTCGCTACATGACCTGACCTGACACCGTGTGAAAGGGACAGCTAGACTTGAATTTCACGGGAGCAAAAGAAACAAACTATTAAGGTTATAGCTTCTCCCTTTCGCTCCCCCAGAAACATATATAGCCATCTGTTTCACACGATGTCAGGTCAGGCCATGTATATCCACTCTTAAACTCATCTCTCCGGTTTCGTTCGTAGTGTTCAAGCGGCTGAAGTAATAAATAAATTTTTTTTTGTATGTCTGCACTCTTCTGTAATATAGGCTCAAGGCTTCGCTATATGGGAGACAACAATGTACGACTAGTGGGCTTATCCCAAGCTCTGAAACCTATAGCGAGAGTTGCGCGAGTGGGACCGCGCATAGTGCGACTAAAGGTGTCTACTTGGCCTGACCTGACATCGCGTGAAAGGGACAGCTAGACTTGAATTTCACGGGAGCAAAAGAAACAAACTATTAAGGTTACATCTTCTCCCTTTCGCCCCCCCAGAAATGTATATATAGCCATCTCTTTCACAAGATGTCAGGTCAGGCCATGTAGCGAGGCCTTGAGTTGGTACGAGCTAGATGGCATGCTCTCGCAATCAGAATCACGAACGTTTCATAAGAGGATGTTATAGGGGAGTAATATGTTGTGAAACGTCTCTTCGTGTTGTTTCCAAAACTCCATAAAAACCTCTAGTAATCTGTCCACCGCTTTACTGGGGCATGACGTGGACTTGACTGTGACTTAATTTTCTTGACTTACACTATGACTGAGACTTATTTGAACTGTAAAATATTTGACTTCACCTGAAATATTACAATACTTGACAGTGGCTAAAAAATAAGAGGGGTCGAAAAAACATAAATCAAAACAATCGAGTCTTATCTAATTTTATCTTATCGATTTTTTAATGCGCATCACTATTTTTTCAAAATAGCAACACTGAAAATGTTGTGTCTATGGTTATTTGCCACTTATTTGACAGCTCAGACAAGCGCGTTTATTTCTTGGAGCGCTGAGAATTGTGATGTAAAACGAGAAAAATAAATGTTTACTGGCCATCATGGCGAATCCAAGAAAATTCAGTGAAAAAATTGCGCTTCACAATCAAAAGCAGGCCGAAGAAACAGCTGCTTTTGAGAAGATTATGCGCGAAGTTTCCGACGCAACCAATAAGGTAGGTCTGTCGCCTATTTACTCAGGGAATCGCTTCCTGGCCGTCAAATGTGCCCGCCGACGTAAACAATAATCATTACAAAATGCGTATTGCGACTAAGTCCGCCAGCGATATTGTTTCAATAAACCAGCAAAATATTGTGACCCATGTTCTGTGAACAGTTCTCAATTGTCATTGTCAAATGTGTTTCAGGTCTATTTAGATTCTACACAATAGCCAGTTAGTTGTTTATTAATGTTACATCTAAGGAAACAGAACTCTTATAAGTTTTTGTATCTCGGTAATGTGTGATAACAATTCCTTTGCATCACAAAAAGTGCCCATTATTCTTCACAATTTTATAGATGCAGAAGTGTAATAAAACAATCTTGTAAACAATGGTACTCACCATTGATCAATCATGTACAACAGTTAATTAAAAGTGCAGTGTTGTGTGAGATGTTAGAGGGAAATGATTGCAGGTAAATACAAGTAGCAGATGTGCAAGAACAAAACCTCCCGACCCTGAAGTAGAGATTGTTGATACAACACTTCGGCCCACACAGAGTCAGCCCGGCTTGGGCACGTTCAGGAGTGGCTCCTTGCCAAATGTGGCTGCACCACAGGTTGAAAGAACAGACACGGAAAACATCAAGGTTCCTATATTTTGGAATCTTTGTACCTTTCAACTCATGTCAAATATAAACTTACGGCTTTACAGGAGCGATTAGTGTCAAACTGTTGAATTAATATGAATGAGCCTTTGTTGCAATGAGCTAATGTATCAAAGTGGCTTGCTATTTGATTTCCCAAACAATTTTATTTTATATATTGACAATGGTCAAAAAATATTCTTAATCACCTGTAGAGTTTTAAGTGAAGCATTTAACAGTGGTGCATTTTTTTGTTGATGCCTAAAATTTAGAGAATTTTGAAAACAATAAACATGAATGTGACAAACCAATCTAAAAAATAAGCAATATTAAACAGTCAGTCGGTTTATTAATCATAATTATAATTTATGCATAATTTTTGTATAATATATCAATCAAAACTTTACTATTCATCAATTATTGTCAAGGCTGTGTTATCTAAGCAGACTAAAGCTGTGATCACACTTAATGTATTTAGCAAACAACAGTTATTGCAGTAACATTACTTTTGAATGTTATCAAACTAATATTATAAATGCAAAAGTTTGTACGTAAGTATGGAAGTGTGTTAGTTCCCGTTCAACTCTGTAATGGCTGAACAGATTTGGATGAAATTTGGTATGGAGATAGCATACGCTGGATCAACACATAGGCTACTTCTTATCCCAGAACAATATTAATTTTCTGTAGAATAGCAGATGAAACTGCGGTGCGCTGCTAGTTTATTTATATAGCTGTCATTGAATGAGAGATAAAATTCTTATGTGCATTTCAAGAAAATTTTAATATGCAATTGGATTCTAACTAGACCTGGGAATTATTGATTTTTGGCCAGTGTTTTAATAGTTCAATAATGTGACATGCAAAAGGCTATGCGGCCTAGTTGCAGAAAATGCTCTCTCCAAGTAGTTAAATAATAATTTCTAAAGTGTTACTTATTACTATTATCCTGAAACTAAACAAAATTGTGCACCCACTGGGATTGTAGAATTTGCTATTTTTATTTCTGTAGTGGTGCAGCTTAAGAGACTGTCAATCATGTCAAATGCTCCTTATAGTTTTTCCAGTCTTTAAACACCCTTAGCTGTAGTAGTGAATGCTTGTACTATTAACGAAAAACAAGTTATGATGTGATCAAAACGTCAAATTACCCAAGAAGCTACCGCTAAATATATGAATGCATCAAATAGAAGGTGTTAACAAAGTTATCACACATAAGTGTTATTAAATAGGATCTAATCCATGTCATAATAAATGCTTGGGAAGTGTTACTAGCCTGTTGAGCATTCAACTTATATTTACATTAAAACATGTGTTCATAAGGTTAGTTTTGTTAACTGTCCGCAACATCATCTGTTCACTCTATTAAATAAACAAGGCAAAGATTATTGAGTGTGTAGTAACATTTTTATCATACTTGTTCTGCTCGTTTTAATTTTACAAGCTTTTATTGAACTTGCAATGTTAGTATGTATGTATGTTAAGGTCAAAACTGTGCAAATCAATTTTAGACAGTGCCCTTATTATAATGTTTGTGATCCTGATTGTGATAGCATGCCACCCCGCTCATACCAACATACTCGCACAATGCGCGGCCCCGCTCGCGCACTATCACTGTCAAGATCGGGAACATCCATGATAAGGGGGCAGTTCCCCTTGTTCAATTTGAATTTTGCATGCCTGTCGAGTTCCGATGACAATACAATATTGTGCCAGCGAGCTGCTGATGATGGAAAACGGAACTTCTCAGTAACTAACAGTAGATTGATAGAGTTTGGACTTCATTTTGATCAAGTAGTGTACAATACCAATAACGGATTTTATAAAATCTTGCCTGGGAAAATATTTTTTTCCACAAAAACTTATTTATTATGATCTAAGTTTTTCAAGCTCAGTGGACTCTCTTTCTCTCTGAACTATCATTTGACAGCTCTAAAAGTATCTGTATCTCCTTTCATCTCAATATGAAAGAAAATGATGGAACTATTTTTCAATGCTAGTCACTTTTAGTTGATGATGAACAGAATCAAGATTTATTTATTTCAACGCTAATCTGCAATTAAAAGGGGCATTACAGAATTTTAAACTTTATCTGCAAAATTATAAAAGGAAATAAGCACTATGGGCGTTGCCATCTCAGTGTGAATTGGCCCTAAGAATTACCTCGGCAGATACTACAAAAGATTCTAGTGTGCTTTTACAGTGACCTTAGTTGCACTAAAATATTAGCGTTCCTATTATACTTATGACAATCACTGAGTAGGGTGATCATTGTTTTGTTTGTTATGCTAGGATTTTAGAAGTGGCATGTCTCCGTTGTACAATAAATATTTAACAGTTTTACACAACAAATAATTCCGATCGGCAGTTTTCGTTTTCGCAGTAAAGCGCAGGCTGGTTGCCGTCAGTAGCCGTCCGTGTAAATGGTTATTAACACATATTTTGAACTTTATTTTCAAGCGTAAATGGCAGATGCATTCTTAGCTCTGTCCCGATTACGCGCTTCGTATAATGTCGGACCAAGGCCGCACGGGCGTCGCGATTTGCCGCGAAATCGATCGACCAATAATATCTCAAGATTTTAGCGCGCGTAGTTTCCATTGGAAGATATAAGTTTTCCGCGCTCCTACTGAGTTTGTAAATCCGGAGAAAGCATTAGTTTTGTAAAACTGTACCTAATTTGAAAAATGAGCATGTAATTTTGGCAAGTCGACATAGCAGCATGCTTAATCCATGCTATCATAATAAATCACACTAAGATTATTCATGCGAAGGTTTGTGTGCTGTACACCCAAGAGTTGAGTGCTTGTCCCCACTCAACTCCATAACGGAGGCAACACTTTATAGGACAAATCCGATTATATTGTATTGGGCAGCTGAATTAACTCATAGGGACTTTTTATTCCGAAAATTTATTGTTTTCAGTGAAATAGCGCGTAAAACCGCGGGGCGCAGATAGTTAAGTTTGATTAAGGGCTTATCATTATGTACGCAACCTCAAAGTTAGTCACCTATGTAACATTTTTATTTAAGTTAAAATTAGATTTAAGTCAACAAACAGATTTCTTAAAATAGAACCATTAAGTTATTCCTTCTTTTTTTTGTTCTGTAACAAATTGCGCTTTGTTAATTATATACATAGGCTATGTGTGTTATTATGTCATGTTTGCATGCCGAATGTTTATAGGATGTACTGGGCAAAGTAGTTAGCATGACATAATTCAAGACATGTAAGCCTGAGCTATTGTACTGTATAAGAATTTACAAAAAAAAACGCCATTGCACTATGCGATTTAGCACACTAACCTCGAGATTCTGAAACGTTTGTAACTTTGACAACAGATTAAGCCTATGGCTGTCTTTGTCATTTCCTTAGTGCCAGACAAAGGCAGCATTACATTTAATCTGTTGTCAAAGTTAATAAACGTTTTAGAATCCCGAGGTGAGGTACACTCCAAAAACCATAACTTTGTATTTTGTACTCATTTGATAAACAGTTTCTGCTAAAAAATAATGTCTTTTTGGGGCTGAATCTTAATATTTATGCACAAGAAATGAATATTTATTGGTCATTCAATTGTATACGGGGTTATAAGGAAAGAGTATGCTAAGCTGAAAGGGACTAATATTACTCATGATTGTGAACAACTTTTACTATGGGACCAACCCTGAAATCGAGGAAAACAAAACAGCTGTTCCATACATTTTGTCGAGTGTCATTGACATTTTTCTATGGAACAGCTTATATTTTTTTCTCGATTTCTGGGTTGGTCCCATAGTAAAAGTTTTTCATAATGATGAGTACTATGAGCCCCTTTCGGCTTAGTATACCCTTTCCTTATAACCCTGTATAAAACGAAAATTGTTCGAAAACGATAGTAATCATAAGTAAAAAGCAGTGCAGTTTCTCAAATAGCCCGCAACTTTTACAGGTCGAAATGTAATGGCTATTAGACTAATTTAGTACAAGTAAATGGCACACTGCATTGCATAGTGTTATGGCACTTATGTACGAAAGTGTCTTGTGTCGCTTGGAACTGCTGTCGCCGACACGACAAGAGAGGCGGACACCTATATGACGTTAGGATATTTCAGCATCGTACAAGTGGCGCATTGGTGACATTTCACCACTAGGCCACTTGCATGAGGGAAATGTCCTAAGTCCATACGCGTCCATTTTTTGTAATATTAAAATATATATCTAAAATCAAATATTTCGTTCGTTATTCTTTATCTTGAAACTCGTTTGAATGAAGACACAGAATAACGGCCCAGATTGTGTCCTGGCAAAAAAATATGGTGTATGTATGTATGTAGTTATAGTAAAACCGCTGGGCGGAAGGCGCTGTAAGTTTAATTCTCAATGCAGTAGGGAACTGCTTATTAGATGTCGTTGCTGTCTAATCGCCAACATATACATATATGTCTATCATAGCATAGCATACTTTACAGCTGTGTAAATAGCTTTGCTAAGGTATGTCGTCCATTGTCCGTAGCCGGAAGAGACGACGCTAGCGACACAGTACGGGCTGGGCGGAGGCGCAGGCGGGTGCAGCGGTGGCGGCGCTTCGCCCTCGCGGTCGCCCGGCCAGCGAGGCCGGACCTCCTCCTCCGTGGGGCCCATGCGGCGGCCGGCCGACAGGAAACACGACACCAGCCCTTATGGAAGTACAGTCTATTTAAGGTACGTGCCATATTGTGAAATCGCGCTATTGGTGCAGATGGCGCGTGTATTTTGTGCACGTTGAGTTGCGCACGAACGTGCGAGAGCAGGATACCGCGTGTTTCCTGTTCTGTAATGTAGTCCTTCTGGTTGTTTGTCTGTTCCTGTCTGTTGGACCTCCTCTGTGTGGCACATGCGGTCTATGACTGTGTTTAGTCCATGACTAAAGGTTTTAGTAAAGAATTTGGTAAAGAAGTAGAGTAGTAGTGTAAATCAGGTTGTTTGACAAGATACTTTAAACTTAAATTTTAAGCGGTCTCTTCCAGGCAACCGACTGATATTAACAGCACGAAATAAACAGTAGCCCTTAAAATTAAAATAAAAGTAATATTATTAAAATAAAAACAAAATACCCGACTGAAAAATGTAGGAAATGTAGGAGTTTTGTCCTTGCCTATGCCTAGGCTGCTTGCCTAGGCATAGGCAAGGACAAAACTCCAAAAAAAAAAAGATTTAATAAACTAACCGTCAACCGTCACCTCACTCGTCAAAATCGGTCAAGCCGTTTAGGCTACAGGAGGTAATATAGGAACACACAAACATACTTATATATACCCCAAAAACTCGTAACATCCTTCTTGAGCAATCGAGTTAAAAACTTAACAGGGTGATAACGAAACATTATAATCACGTTCTTGAGTAGTTTAACACTTAAAACATCGACATGTTTTACCAATTTTCACAAAAAAAAAAAAAAAAATAGTTGAAAACTCCAGCTATTTTCTTTCAGTTAGCTATTGCTGGGCTCTTGGGCGAACGAGCGATACAAGCACATTTGATTTTGCACTCTAAGCTCAGAAGTAGTATCCTATTGTGCTGCATATCTACTTGTTACATTGTTAGTCACAATGCTAATGCACCTGCCTTACATGAATAAATAAAATATAACCTGAAATTAATGACCAAACTGTAAACAGCAATCGATTATGCATTTTACAGAAGGTCATTTAGAGTTTAAAACCCGTTGAAACTTTGCCCCCACTAAAGCTTTGTTATACTTTATCGCAATAAAATTGTTTATTTCCTTTTATAATCATTGTGAGTAATATCGAAGACGTAGAAATCGACTTGGTACAGTACTACATGATTATTAAATACGAGTACTTAATTGTACCGTTTATCATACAAGGTCGAACGGGTGGTAAAGTGAATTAAAAACTTGTCCGTGGTGTTATTTGAGTCGGTCATAGAATAGATCGGTCAACGTCGCCATTTTCGCCTAAGTGTATTAAAATTACACTTTTGTTGACATTTAAGGCTTAGATAGTCCAACAAGAATGAGTTAATAAACAAAGCCCTTTAATCTTTCGTAGTGTTTACAAAATCGATATACGTAAAAAAAAAGGTTTTAATTTAAGTAATTCATGACTTTCGAAACTGTCCTGTACATAATTACATTCTCTGCCGTCTTGATCTTAAAGATAAATATACATGCATTGTTGATTATGCTAAATAGGTACGCAAAACAAAATAAAACCGAAACAAAAAAAAAAACGATAATGAAAGTTGGGAGGATAAATAAAATAAAAAAACCATCCTGCGCACCTCACTATCTGTCTAAATTAGTTATGAGATATGTGATGTTTTTACATAAGTCTTTACTTCCTTTCGTCTAGTATGGCTAAATTGTAAAACATAATTACAATACACTTTCTTGATAAAAGACAAACATTGAAAAAAACTCGATATACATAATTTTCGCCAGATCTCCGAAACCCTAGAATTCAAGTGATTTATACTCTAATTAGTGAGGTAATCATTAGGATAGCTTTTTGCACATTTGGTTGATTTTCATGTAGTTAGCAATCACACTAATATTATAAATGCGAAAGTTTGTGTGTAAGTATGTAAGTAGGTAAGTTTGTAAGTGTGTTTGTGCCCATTCAACTCTGTAACGGCTGAACCGATTTGAATGAAATGTGGTATGGAGGTAGCTTACACCCTTCCGACGATTTAATCGTCCAAAGAAACATCATGTTATAGCGCATAGCTCTCTTCATTGACCCGCTGTGTGATTGAGTTTCTCCAAAAGGCAAGCTGTTAAGGACCACGTCTCAGTTCCAATATCACTGGCAACACATATTGGTTGAAGATCTTTGTTTTCAGACACTTATGACATGCCAATGTTGGCCAAAGTCCCCAAACAAAAAGAGAATATAAAAAAAAAAGACACTTAGGAATTTTGGACGAGAAGATATCACGAAACTTCCCGAACGCTGCTGTTGGATTCTATAAAATAATATTTGTCCAAATAATGTTTAAAATACATTTATAACAAAGTTCGTTTAGTCTAACGTTAGTGTTCGATTTAATTTACTTTGTACTTAGTACCAATTTGGTATATTTATATCAAAGAAATCTAGTAAAAGCCGTAAAACAATAATTGAATTGACATTTATAACAACATAACTGCGTTCAAGGAATGAACGCTCCGTGAGTCATGCAGAAATTAATTCAAGTTCCATTGTATGTTCTAAGAAACCTCATTCATTATTAATAATAATTGTTTTATGTTTGGTAGTGGCTTATTTTGTACGGGAAAATATGCTGACACGGAATCAATTATGTAAATTCTTGTATCCACTAGCCCTTGGAAGCGTAAATTTGTGTTTTCCCGTGATGTTTGTTTCATGATGAAGTTATTAGGATGTTTTTTTTTTCAAGCCCTTTTCTAGGAATCAACGCACAGACCAAACCGCTCATGATAGAGACGTGAAATTTGAACCAAATACTCCTCAAATAAGAACGGATTTTGCGAATACCCTCTTCTTAAGGGGTAAAAGTTGTATGGAAATAAAATATACAGCGGGCTTGGTGGCTCAGTAGGTAGTGAAACTACCTTCTGTGTTTGGGGGCGTGGGTGCGATTCCCATCTAGGACAAACATTGATGTGATGAACATTTGTGTTTGTTCTCTGTCTGGGTGTTAATATCTATATAAGTATGTATTTAAAAAATATATATGTACGTATATCAGTCTCTGGCAGCCATATTACAAGCCTTGCTTAGTTTGGGGTCAGATGACCGTGTGCAAAAATGTCCCAGATATATTTATTTATATTTATATTATCCTCGAACTTTGAAACGTTCGTGATTCTGATTACGAGAGCATGCCATCTCGCTCGTACCATCTTAGTCGCATTATTCGCAGTCCCGCTTACCCACTATCACTATCGCTTTCAGAGTTATGGGATAAGCCCGCAGGTTGTTTTGTTTAACTGGGACAGTATGAGCATATCCGTATCCTAAGATACGGGTAAACTGTCATAGGAACCATTTACATATTTTTTATAAAAACGAACAGTATGACCATATCCGTATCCTAAGATACGGGTAAACTGTCATAGGAACCATTTACATATTTTTTATAAAAACGAACAGTATGAGCATATCCGAATCCTAAGATACGGGTAAACTGTCATAGGAACCATTTACTATTTTTTTATGAAAACGATTTTGGCGTGGTTATTTTTTTAGTCCAGCGTGAGTTCTCCATAAAAATGAGTTGTTTTGATCAATTTTGTTTTTAACATTTTGATCGACTCAGTAATGGAAGAAAAAAAAAACGGAGCAAGAAGTTGAATTTAGTCAAATTTGATAAATTACTAACTAATGCCAGTTAAACCAAAAGTAACTAACTATTACTACTTCTACTGATCCGATTTTTCTCTGCTGATTCAATAACATGATCCTAACGTGACACTGATTCGAGACAAACCGCATTAAAATAACAATAAATCAAAATAACTCATTTATATGAGGAACTTACGCTTGACCAAAAAAATTTGTATACCAAAATAGTTTTTATTTGTCAAGCCAATGAAAATCGGTTATATAACCTTTCTAACTATAATTATAAATGCGAATGTAATGTCTCTCTGCGTTTATCTATATATCTGTTTCTCTGTTTGGGTTTTTGATCAAGAACTGATCAAGCTGAGTTTTTGTATAGATATAGGATATAGGCTTAAGGGATAGGCAACTTTTTTTTTATTGTTCACGCGAACAAAGTCGCGGGTAACAGCTAGTACGTAATAAAGGCATGTCTCAGGATTTTTAGAAATTCAACCCCTTAAGAGGTGAATGAGGTATTTCATTTTCTTTTAGCCTATGCGGGCAAAGCCGTTGCGAGGAAGCTAGTGACTCATAAAACTGAAGGCAATCGAAATCAACGTTTTTCTGTTACATTGTCAAATATTTGAAATTACGGATTGATATCAGTCGTGTCGTGAAAATACATTCTTTCAAAGCATCCATCTCTACCGATTATCATGAGACGTCTTGTTGTCTACATCCCACATTAGACAAACAAAAATGAGCTGTAAGTTTTGTAGAGGTTTTACTTTAAAAACTGGCGTGGTTTTGATACATTTTACATCAATAGCTAAATACGTAGACAACTTACTGGTTGCTACACTAACCCCCGAATACTGAAAAATTCATTAACTTTGACAACATATTAATTGTAATACTGCCTTTGTCTGGCAATAAGCAAATGTAAAGGCAGCAATAGACTTAATCTGTCATCAGAGTTAACAAACGTTTCAGTATTCGGGGTAAGCTAGCTACAAGTTCTACCATAGGATCCTTTACACGATGACACTAACAAGTTCTGTTTACAGCTGTAAAATCTAATCAAGAAATGGAAGTCTAACAAGGCTTTTTACTTTACTGTCTGAAGACCCTACAACAAAATTGTTATCATTATTCTAAGTTGTATTAAAGAACTGTACAGATTACAAGTTTTATCGGGGTAGTCAACTATCATAAGGGCTATTCCAATTTGCTTCTGTGCGGAAAATATTTAAACTACGACTTTTTTCGGGTGGTGGCTAGTCTCATATTTTTCCTTGAATTTATTATGTCGCTGAATAGTACGTATTTGTCACTGTGAAACGTATTTATACGAGAAAACATACGGTAATACAATATTATGAGCCTTGCGCTGTCACGGCCGTTCGGTTCAAAAGCCACAGGTCTCCAACATTTCCTATTTAATTACATTCTTGAACTCTACAATCGCATTTATTGAATGTGATAATTTTTAGTAATTATTGTTGAAAGAGGTAGATGAGCTATTAAAGAACTCTTTTCTATTTTGTGTTCTGTGTTTAAATAATTTTTCATGCAATGATTTAAGCTTTTTGTTTCTTTGACACACCTAAAAAATCTGTCATCAAAACTCTGACTGGAAAACTATTTAAAAAAAAACGAATGTACTTTCATCATAAAACGTTGTTTATAATTTTATCCACAACATACAAAATAGGCTCAGCACATCACTGCAAGCTACTGCAACAATTATTTCCATTTGATATTCCATCGTGAGAGTCCCGCATCGGGAATTTCATACGACAGTTTTGCGACGTAAACAAACACTTGTCATTGTCAGTGTGGCGGAATACGAACAATCTACGACAGGCGGGAAACAAGGCGTGCCTATACGTCATAATTATCCTGATTTGCTAGTAACGGCATAGCTGTTAGTCATTTGTGAATAATAAGTACCTGTGGGATTCCCACATCATTTCGGATTGAAACAAAGTCGTTTCAACTTTATTGATAGTATCTATACGTAGTATAAAACAAAGTCACTTTTCGCGTCTGTCTGTCTGCTTATCCGCAACTTCTCGTAAACCACGCAACGGATTTCGGTGCGGTTTTCAACATCAGTTAGATAATTCTTCATTCACGGAAGGCTTACTTATATGTATATTTTTTTCAAAATTACACCCGTGCCAAGCCGGGCGGGTCGCTAGTTAATAATAAATCCTTCCCTCACATATAGAAACCTTGATAGAATTTAATTCAGATTAAACTGAATAGTAGAATAACTGATTACTTGAGATAGAAACGACGGTATTACGAAGACGAGACGGCAAGAAGCAAATTAATTTGTCTAGCAATTAAGGGTCTAAAGAGAAGAAAATATGCCCTACAGCTTATTGACTATAGACCCAGCGGGGCATATAAATAAATAATAAATGAATAAATATTGGTGGACGTTTTTCACACACCGCCATCTAGCCCCAAACTAAGCAAGCTTGTACTATGGGAACCAGATAACTGATAGAATACATAAATACTATAAATAGAAACACCCAGACAAAGAACAAACATCCATGTTCAATTGTTCATCACACAAATGTTTGTCCTGGGTGGGAATCCAACCCACAACCTATAGATCAGAAGGAGGATAGGACTGGTTATGATTATTACCTACTTCTTTTCTTCCTCTCCAGTGAAGGAGAGAGAAAGAATCAACAGACCTATGCCCAGCAGCAATACGCAGTTCTGGGTTCTGGTTCAACCCTTTGGTACACCCAGTACTACTGTAGTAGTACCTACATATTTTCCTATTTATCTTCCTTTTCAAATAATAAAAGTTGGACTGCAGTGCACTTTACAGCAGTGCATAAGATGTGTATATTGCCTTGTTTTAAGAAAAAACGTCTATGAAAAAAGCGTGCGTTATAGGATGCTAACCGAGATTCTCTTCTGCGGCTTTCCTTCTCGCAGGAACTATTTTCCTCGTTGTTAGTTTAAACACCTCGTATCTTACAATTACCCAAAATAGGTACGTGCTTTAAATATGGTCCAGTACTAATAGTGGTTATTGTGTTCCCGCAGTCCACCGGCGGACAGCAACTGGCGACGGACGCACAGCGACTCGGCGCTGCACCAGTCGTGCGGCGGTGACCAGCCTACGACGCCTCAGCCGCTGTCCCCGCACCACCACCCGCTGCGGTCGCATCCGCACCATCACCTCATGCCCCACCAGAACCACCACAGAAGTGAGTAAACTTGAACAGCTCACTGACTAGGCTATCTTGTACGCACTTTTTTTTTGAATAACGTTTTCTTTTAAATTAGCAATCAGTTATCTTAAGAATAACAACGCCAATGATGTAAAAAAAAACTGTTTTGATGGAGAAGAATTAAAAAAAAAATTACGTTTGTTTTTTTCATGACAATAACATGAAAATTGCTTTATAACATAGGCTGTTTATTTTTAAATTCCCATTACTTGTTTTTTTTTTATATATTCAAAGATGTAGAAAATATCTGAAAGAGATGTGTCACTTGCTTGAATAAATAATATAATCTACGGTGATAAGTTTTACTTTTAAAAAAATAATTTCGTTATTCTAATAAAAACTACACATAATTTCAAATAAAAAAAATATTACTATAAGTACGAAGATATTGCGATAGTTAAAAAATCAAACCTTTTCTTTTTCACAAATCAAAGCTTTTCACGGTGTATATAACATTAAAAAATCATCGAAATCAGTGAACGTATAGGGGTGACAAACAGTTGGTGCTTTTTGTATGGACAAGTAGGCGTTATACTCTAATCTCAAGCGTGCAGCGTGAGACAGCGCGGGAGCATACTTAAGCTATCCACTACCATTTCACTGCCGCTCGTCCGAATCTTGCTATCTAGGTGCGGGTCAGACGCGTGTCATCAAAATGGAATAAACATTGACACGTCTGCGCAAGCGTCTTTAACGTCCCTCGCAGCTGTAGCAGCGAACGAGCAAACGATTCGCCTGAGCTTGATCGCAAGCAGTAACAGCTGTCTTTGGACACATGCAACACTGGCGGCGTTCATGTTGCGTTGCCAGTTCGGAGAGGTACTTATGGACAACCTCTAAAACGATTGTTGTAGCTTAAGGCGAGGATTGATCGTGATTTGGTAAGGTTAAGGTTTAAAGTTGAAAATCGCTTATCATACTTGATGAGAAAACGGTAAATTGTAATTTTTCGTTGCTTTTTTGCCGATTATCGGAAATATACAAATCAAATAAAAAAACTACCTGGTTCACCGTATAAACCACTAGCCTGGTGTTTAATTTGTAAAAGAAAATTTGTAGTTACCGCTGAAAATTCAGAGCACTTGATTTCAGAAGTGTTTTTCAGGGGGTTATTTTGCGATTTTTTATTTTGTATCTAAGACAGATTTTCGATATTTTATTCGGTTAAACGTAATTTCAGTTTAATTTTCTATCTGCAGCATTTTTTGCACCTGATTAAGTAATCTCGTCACTTCCAACAAAGCGCAGAAAAATGCTACTTTTTGTTGTTTTGCGATTGGACCTCGCCTTAATAACAAGACGTTTTTGGGAAGTTCCATGCATCTTATAAGTACACGGAAAAAAGTAACGACAAAGGCCTCTGTTACGAAAGTCGTACCCAACATTTTTGCAAACCGTTTTTTTTAGGCTAGGCTGATTAAATTTAAAAACATGATTTCTTTATGACCTTATGCTATGGCCAAATTATCCAATTTGTAGTTTACGACGCACATTGTAGTGATGCTATCGCCGCCAGCTATAAAAAAATTCTTCTAAAATTGCTTCTGCCAAACTCTAGTTATTCAACCGAGAGCGCATAAAAAACTAGTAGTAGAGTTCACTTAGGGCCAATTCACACCGCATTGACTGTACTGCGGACGGCTTCTGTTGCTAGGCTATTTGTGGCCGCATTACATAGCCCATTTAACTTACCTGCCATCTTTGCATTACTCAGAACAATATTTTTTAAAGCCCAGGAGAAGCTGTGAGCCTGTGAGTAATGATGGTGGTAAATCTTTATTCGATATCATTTCTTTATTTAATACTAGGTTTTAGCCGCGACTTCGTTCGCGTAGACCTACAAAAAGAAAAAAGTAGCCTAGTAGTCTGACCCTTAAGCTATATCTATGGAAAAACTCAGGTCGATCCCTTCAGCCGTTTAGCCGTGATAATGCGACAAACACCCAGACAGAGTTACATTCGCATTTATAATATTATTTTGGATTCTAGTTAAAAAGGCAGACGTTTATTGACAATAGGCACGTACGTACATACCGTTATGAATTCGAATTGATGACGTTTAAACTTTTTACCTTGTGACTAAATATTTTTCCTTAACTATCACTGTAATATGTATTCTCCAAATTAATATTCTCCATCGATGACGTAAATAAAGTTATTCAAACATGCCGCGGTTTGGGGAAACCTGTTTCAGATAGTAAATACATTCGAACTAGTATTGAGACGACTTCCGTGCCGGTCGAGAATTTGGTCAGCAACTGATCGCGAGATCTGTTATAGTACTGACTGGCTTGCCCGCACGGCAAAGTAAATGACACGCACCATTTCACCGCTTTAGGGGTTGATTTTCGAAAAATCCTGAGAGATGCCTTTCTTTAAACTTTAATGCTTAGTGTACAAACTGAGTTTCATTGGCTTAGCATGAAAAAATATTTTATTTCTAAACAAACTTTCGGGGTCCGTTTTACCCCATTAGAGGTGGAATTTCGCAAAATCCGTTCTTATTTTCACCTAGACCACTTGAGGAGTATTGGGTTCAAATTTCACGTCTCTATCATAAGCGGTTTGGTCTGTGCGTTGTTTCCTAGAAAAAGCTTGTTCTTGTATATACTTATAAAGGATGGCCCATCGGCAAGTGACTGCCCGAAAAGGGCTTATAGTACAATCATTATGAACAACTTTTACTATGGGACCAACCCTGAAATCGAGAAATAAAACTGCTTATTAATCTTATTCTAATTTTATGAGTACGATTGAATCGATGTAGACAATGGACAAATTTTTATTGATGAAAAAAAAAAACAAATTGTACACAAGAACCAAAAACAAAAAGATAGATAAAAAAAAAACCTAATGCAATTTTTTTTAACCACAAACCGGACATGTACTCAACATTATCCTTCATCAACGTTCATGTCTGTTACTTTTCATAGGAAAAGAGGATAATTAGTCCTTGTTATGACTTTAAAATGAGGGCATATCTGGGTTTATCCTGTCGGATCACGAAATTCTGATCACTCAAAAAAGTCCCTTCTGACCACGCGATACGACGGGACAAGCAAAAAAATATATGTATGGCCAGGGACCCTATTCCTGTGCGCTCGAGATTATCTCGGTCACTGTCTCTCTCTCTCACTGTCTGATCACGACGCAGATTTGTTTCTTAGAAACCACTATTATTTGGTAGTCCAGTATTTGTCGTGCGAGTTCAGATCGTCACCCTAATAATAATAATTATTAACTATGAATCCATCGCTATCATACTTATAAAATGAGGGAATATGTCATAAATTTGTTGACCTTTTCATTTTCAGATGACATACACCTAGACGTGTTGAACACAATGGGAATGAATCCGAATAACCGGCCGCGATCCTCGTGCGAAATACCCAGGATACCGAACAATAATAAGTGAGTTGCATACATTACTGCCTTTATGTTATTATTGAACAACCGATTCCGTAAAAAGATGATCAAGACTCTTTCCTGGTGGTAAGTACCACATTTGGTCGACGACACTTTAAAACCGCGTCTAACACTGGGCTTGGCTCACTGATACTTGAATGCAAAGACTACTTCCTATAGATGCCGCACTTAGGACGGACGAAGCGCACCGCGCATCGGTCACAATACACCTTTAAAAATGCCCCTCCTTGGTTCATTGCTAGGCACGTCTATCTTTGGTATAGCCAATGGAACGCTTCGTCTCAGTCCCCGTAATCAACCAACCAACCAGCGATTTTGTTGCAAAAAAGATCTCGTAATGCTGTATCAAAGTAATTACGTGCTTGTATATTACTTTGATGTAGTGTTGGCTAAATAATGGAATTGAAAATTATGTCAGGTTTGTTAAAAAGAACACGATTCTGGCTCCTTCATTTAACTCCACACATGAGTTTTAAGTTGGTCGTGCTGTAGCTGGTAAATGTTTAGGATTTTCCAGCGGAAGTAACCTATGACAGATTTCTAACAAGCTCAAACTTGGCTCTAAAAAAATGTGGTGGGTGGTCACACTAGATACCGCATTACGAGATTCGTTTTCTTACAAAAAGTCACCAAAGCTTAAGGAAGGTGCGGGTCGCGGGGAGTGCGACCAAGCGTTCTCATTGGCTATCTCAAGGTTACGCCTACTCTCTCCTAACAATCAACTAATCAGAGTAATATCTTATAAGTGTATTTAGATTAATGTGTGGTGCACATCGAGCGTCCTGAATAAAGAATCTAGAGTGTGATCTGTGGGTGGGTAGAAGTCGGCTTCTACCTCTAATTGTTGACGTGATTCTATGACGAAACGAACCTCCAACATCAATATCGGACAGAGAATATCAGTACTTCGTTGCGCGCGCCTCCCCTACTTCACCACCACTTGTCATGGTTATCGACTTAGTATATTTATGCTGGCGCCGAGATGCCCGTTCCGGCGATATAAGCAGTATCTCCGTAACTCACATAACCTCCGTGCTATAACATTTCCAAAGTACATCGATTTTGTCTAATTTCATATCTGTTATGAGACTGCTAGCCAGACCGATTAGGCATTCATCGTATTCACGTCAAAATTTCATAACAATGAAAAGAAGACGCCTTAGAAAGTATTTCTATAAATTTCTTGAGTCGCCTGCGTTAGATCTCAACTTTTTTCCCGTTCCATTGACGCAAAAGATAACTTGACTACAATTATGAGCACTTATCACATAAACACGAAATAAAATCCGTTGTTTGACGTCACGTAGCCTGAATTGATCATATGATTTTATGCGATAGAAAATTCAAATGTGCACTTCAATTGGTTTTACGGTGTTTTAAGAGGATAGTCATATACAGAAAAACATTATAGACTGGTGCCACAAGTAGCAGCCTGATTGCTATAAGCGATCTCTTGCAGGCAACTATTTCTGTTTTTTTTTTTTTTTTTTTAAAGAATGCACTTTATAACATTAATAATTAGTGGCTAGTTAGGTGATACATAAAAACAGGTAAACTGCTGCCGAACTAGGCTCTAGGCCTGTGATTCAGCGTACAGCGCCCTTCCCACGAGAATGTATATGTAATAAGATGTAATTATTTTTTTATAATTTTCAAGATAAATATTTTAATAACATTGTTAGAGGATTTTTTGTATTGATAATTTTTATTGTTGCGAAGAAACTAAAAAACCTCTGTCTCAATTTTATGTCTCGAACCTTATTTAAAAAAAATACGCGAACAATATTGCTTGTTTCTTGAAGGGGGATTTATTTGCTTCATGTCGTGATGTTTTCAGTGTGTACGAAAGTGGTGCAAGCGGAGGAGGCGGCGGGTCGCTAGCGTGCGGCGAGTTACAAGTACCGGGCGGCTCGCTACCCGACCTCACCTCCGTGCACTTCCCTCAGCCGCACTACCGCGCCTCGCCAGACTACCAGCCGCGATATGTACGTACATCATACATTTACCGCGCCTCGCCAGACTACCAGCCGCGATATGTACGTACATCATACATTTACCGCGCCTCGCCAGACTACCAGCCGCGATATGTACGTACATCATACATTTACCGCGCCTCGCCAGACTACCAGCCGCGATATGTACGTACATCATACATTTACCGCGCCTCGCCAGACTACCAGCCGCGATATGTACGTACATCATACATTTACCGCGCCTCGCCAGACTACCAGCCGCGATATGTACGTACATCATACATTTACCGCGCCTCGCCAGACTACCAGCCGCGATATGTACGTACATCATACATTTACCGCGCCTCGCCAGACTACCAGCCGCGATATGTACGTACATCATACATTTACCGCGCCTCGCCAGACTACCAGCCGCGATATGTACGTACATCATACATTTACCGCGCCTCGCCAGACTACCAGCCGCTATAAATTTATACTTCTTATACATTGTCGAGGGATAAATCTCCCGAATGCGGTCGTTGTTTCGTCGTAACTTCACGAGAGTACGAGAAATAGTGAGAAAACTGATGTTCAAAATTACGACCCCTGTGAGTTCACGCGCCAAAACTATTTCAATAAATTAGAATACATTATAAGAGACGGAAATTGAAAAGATATCATGCGCGATTAGTGTCACATATCCCGTTAAACAATGTATTAATGTTTCGATGTCTCCTATTGCAGAGTCCGAGTTCCCCCGGCGGCAGCGTGTCCCCCGCGACAGGGGGTCTGTCCCCTGCGTCAGGGTCCCCTGTGGGAGCCACGGTGCCGCTCGCTGCGCTTCATCACCCACACGAACACAACTCTTCACTATATGACACACAGGTACGAAACAACTCTCCTATACCCGACCCGATGTACATGTACAAGTCACAGTACTAGAAGGTGAATCCCCGAAAAAACAACATTAAACTAGATGGCGCTTAAGTATTTAGTCAGTTAATGTTGAAGCCGCTATAAAAGCCGATGAAATATGGTTAATATAGAAACATAGTATTGGTATAATTATGTCCGCAATTTAAGGATTAGTTCAAATTAGATTGCAATATACGAAGTAAAAAATATGTTTTCAAAAATAATGTTTTAAACGCCATCTTTTGAGATCCTAGCGAGTATTGCAAATAAAATTTAGAATTGATAATTATACTGATATTATTAATGAAAAAATATTCATGACAAGTCGCGTTTTTTCTCCGTACCATTACGAATGAGCTAGCTTCGGGTTAAAGAATTTATTTTCTCAACAAGAAATAACAATTTCGCTTATGTGAGAAATTAAATATGAAAGTATTTATAATTATGCTTCGACAGTTAGTAGACAGTTAATCTAGATAAAAATAAAAAAAATAAAAAAAACTTGTGTTTTATATCAATTCAAGCGGAAATTATGACGATCATAATTGCAGACTAAAGCACTAGCGACATCTTGCGTCCTTATCAGTACTACAGTCGAGTTACGCATCTTTCTAAGGACATTAGCACTCTTAGTATAATTTCTCTGTCATTGCCAATGTTTTATAGCAGTTTTTATGTTTTTATTCTTTAATTTGCCGAATGACAAGAAAAAAATTTAACAAAATTGTTTTCTACCTTCTCCTTCGCCAAATAAAAAAATATTAATATGAAAATTGATATAACCCATTGGCGATGAAAAGATATTTTCGTTTTAATCTGTTTTTTTTTTTTTACTAAAAAAAAATGTTGATAATGTGCTAACGAGATCGCTGAATCAGAGCCGGCTCTTAAGTCGTGCGAAACAGCAAAAAATAATGACCAGGGCCCGTACCGTGACGTTTTTAAATAGAGACGTCGACGACGGCCCTGGTCAATTCAACTTACGATACTAGCTATTGCATTAACTTTGGTTAAAAGACGCTTTTACTAGAAGAAGGATATAAACCCCGTGTGGTGTGTTTTTTTTATTCAAGTTATTTGAACGCTACAATCGTCAAAATAATAAGATAAATAAAATCTAAAACACTAATTTGATAGTTGCATAATTTCGTAAGTAGACGCTTAAAAAAATAAATATTGGTGATAGATCTAATACTGCAAAATTAAGGAACTAAGGAACTAAAATTACTGTGTAACGCTCAGGAAAATCTTGCAAAGGTTATTTATGTAACTCTGTTTATTAAGGAGAGTTTTTGTACATTGTCGAATCCATAACCAAAATCACTTTCTTCAGCGTTATCACTGTTGCTATCCCAACTGTCTGATACCATTGCAACGTAGTCACTTTATTTACATGTCTTTAAAGGTGAAAGTAAGTAATAAAATTACACAAAAAATACCGTAAAACTGCGACTGCAAAATACGTTGCAATTATTTACTAGCGCTACTGTGACCTTAGACATAGTCTAGATGTTACGTAGAAATAAATGTTAAATCTAACATTGGTATCGATTCTGTTGTACATTATTCTTAAATAATTTTTGACAGGTCTAACATTGCTGCCGTCCTCATTTGCACAATTATATTTATAATTGAAACATTTTCATTTGAAAGACACGCAGCTAATTTTAATGCTCTTAGATTACTTACACGGCTAGCGCAGCGACCCTTAGAATCTTGGTCTCCAACACAAGACAATGCCACCGGTTCTGGTTTCGCGCTGTCTCTTTTCGTATTTCCAACGATAACTAGGCCGATAGACGGGTCTGTGGGCAACGGGAAGTCCAAGATACGCCTTCTCGACATTGCGATCTGCCCCATGCCCAGCAGGTGGCACGTCTAGCGAAGTCTCTGGGCTTTGGTCTCTTCCGTGATCAAACTGTATCTTCAACTAATCTCTTGTAATTTTTCGCTATAGTATCGCTTACAGTACAATAGGAATGATGTTGTATCCCTGGAAAAATGTGTCTTACAGTATTCTAGGGATACAAGTTAATTCCTGTTGTACTGTAAGCGATATCGCATTACTTACTATACTACCTGTATCCCTAGAGTACTCTAGAGTTTAATAGGAATGAACTTGTATATCTAGAGTGCTGTGTCTTACAGTACTCTAGGGATACAAGTTCATTTCTATTGTAATGTAAGCGATACTGCAGCGGAAAATTACAAGAGTTTCTTTGAAGATACAGTCTAAAGATAAACTTCAGCAAAGTAAAGCCTGATTCAATGAACTAGTCTCTCGTGATGTTCGGCTTTACGACAAGTTCCTTAAACTCCGTGTTTTTTTCGATTCTGTAAATACCGACTTCTCTTAGAACTACCCAGAATCTTGCGCATAAAGTTTCTCTCTTACTTTTCGTTTAGTTTTAAAAACATTACCCTCCTTCTTGGACAGTCGGGTAAAAATAGTACAACATAATCGACACCTATGGCTTTGAAATACTATAACACGTCCGTTCCGAGTCAGCCGTACCCGATAGGGGAATCTTAACATATTTCCGTTGTTTTGTTATGTTTGTGTTTTATTTGCTTTCAACACAAATCATTTTTTGTTTATTTCAGAATCACTTATCTGTACCAAACACAAATAATTATCTTCATCGTAATAAGGTTCGTTTTCTTTTTTAACCTCCTCTAAAAGTTTCCGATTCATCAATTTTGCAGCCGATGGCTTGTATGCTTTAACAACGCTCTGGGTCGGTTTTCGACGCTGAGACGCTCGAATTACAGTTTTTTTAACATTCCAATTCTTTTATTCATTATTGCAGTTGTACATTTTTGAAGGTTGGACATTTATCATTGGAGCTTACAATTGGCGAAAATCTGCATGATACAAAATTCTAAGTCATTTGCTTATATTTTCATGGCACTAATGGAGCGTGTGCGGAGAAATCGAATTACTGTACGTGATTTCTTTTTTATTACGCCGCACACATTACCAGTGTTTGGTTCTATCATGATTTTCTACTAACATTTATACCACGGAATATTGTCTGGGTACATTTTTAACATTTTTTTACTATTATTTATATATATACATATGAGTATAAAATATAACGTTTTTTTAAATTGAACTTTTGAAATCATCTACTGCTACCAAGTCAAGAAACTAACGAAACGTTACGAAATGAGTTTATTAAGCCTTTGGGACCTTACCCTGCCAATTCAAGCCGGCTGCTGCAGTCCATGCAGTGCTCAAAGCGTGCGTGTTGTTCGACTTTAGTAAGATTATTATAACCTTGTAAATTTCGAAAAACACACAACTTGAAGTCTACATAAGAATGGCGTGACCTTTTTAAATTGGCAGTGTATGAACCATACTACAGTTTTACATTACTAATAATTCCACCCGATGTACCTGCGCTGTAGACCAATTTTAGTACCGGTAACTTCGATCTACCAATGGCAAAGTATTGTACTACGCGCGCTAAAATCTTGCGCTGTTATTGGTCGATCGATTTCGCGGCAAAATCGCAGCCCGCCATCTTGTAAGCGGGACAGAGCTAAGAATGCATAGTAAAGAATTTGCATTTGCGCTTGCAAATAAAGTTCAATATCGATTATTTACACGTTCGGCTTTCGGAAACCGGTCTGCGGTTTCTGCTTATATGATCGGAATTATTTTTTGTGTAAAACTGTGAGACCATTTTAACAGTTACTTTAGTTCGCTTTGTTAGTTTTTTGATGCGCAATTCATAATTAATACTAACATCGTAATCTAGCAATACACGAAGAGCTTACACGAGAGTCATATCAGTTGAAGCATGGAAAATACGCACTTTTACAAGTGTTCTAAAATTCACATTCTATATTTTAAACCAGCATTGTACAGAGCAGATAGTGGTCCTATCAGACTGGCATACATTTTAATAGTGTCCCTAAAATGTTCTACCATGAGCTATTATTGTTCTGTGACTCTTTGTTATCGTTCAGAATAAAGGCCTCGCTACATGGCCTGACCTGACACCGTGTGAAAGGGACAGCTAGATTTGAATTTCACGGGAGCAAAAGAAACAAACTATTAAGGTTATAGTTTCTCCTTTTCGCTCCCCCTGAAACTTATATATAGCCATCTCTTTCAAACGATGTCAGGTCAGGCCATGTAGCGAGGCCTTAAATGCCAGCGTGATTTCATGTCATTTTAACTAGTCTGATGGGAACTTAAAGCTGTCATCACATTTCACGGTTCAAAGCGGAACGCAAAAAATAACTATGGTTTGTATCGAGGCATAATATAGGTTTAGTTTTTACAAATTTTATTCTAACTGCATGTTTCTGCCGGCTTTGCCAAGGTGTGATTGCTAATTCTGTAAAAAATATTTTAAAAAAATAAGACATTGTCAAACTTATCTAAAGAGTTATGAAGCCATTATGGAATGATGAATGAAACCTCTCAGGGGCTCTATTTTTGAATTGCTCGTATGATTTCGCACAAAAGTATTATGCGAAATGAAAGTATTTCTATTGATATAAAGCAAATTCGAATGGTCCAAACCACTCGTTGCGATAGCGAGTGATATGATTATTTCTAAAATGCCACTTTTATTTGGGATTTCGTTCGAAAGTCAGTCATTTCGAATGAAACGAGCGATACAAAAATAGAGGCCCAGGCTTGTCTAAAAAATACGAAGATGGCTCTCCCCCACTTAACCCTATACTGGATGTTCGGCTATACGACGTTCATATTGTAGATACCATTGGTACCCATCATGACGAACAACTTTTTCTAGGGGACCAAGCAAACATCTCAAAAAAAATACAGCTATTTTAAACATATCATTCATCCCCCCAACGAATTGAAACGGCTGATGATTTTTTTCGCGTCTTCATAAATAAATGAATGAATGATAGAATATTATTTACTGGCTGCGCCCCGCGGTTTCACCCGCTATTCTATAGAAACCGATTTATTTATTTATTTATCCGGGATAAAAAGCAGCCTATGTGTTAATCTAGGGTGTAACCTAACTCCATACCAAATTTCATTCAAATCCCTTCAGCCGTTACAGAGTTGACCCACACTTACGCCTACATACTTACGCACATACATAAAAAAAATATTAATTTATAATATTAGTGTTGTTGTCATACACTTGCATTCATATCAATTTCACATTATAAAATATTAAGAATGCTTCCGTTATGGACTCGTCAATGTAGCAACATCGGTTAATAATATTATTGGTATTACCTGTCTCCCTCAAAAAAATAACAAAAATATACATACATACTATACATATACATGGTTGGTATCATGGTAAATGTTAAGTACAACTAGCTGCGGCCCGCGCTTTCACCCGCATAAGCGGTGTGTACAAGTAGCGTGTTAATTCAGGATGTAAGCTACCTTCATACCAAATTTCATTCAAATCCGTTCCGCCGTTACAGAGTTCAAAGGGAACAAACATTACAGTGATTATATCCTAAAATAATTTGTTTTAATAAAACTGGGATTAATCATGTTAAATTGAGTCGGTTATTCGGACTATAGTTTCGATCACATTCGGTGACCTTTATCAAGGGATGCTATAAGCGTTAGCCGCGCACGAAGTCGTCTTGCCTTGCACCAAAATGTGTAAAAACCACGTCAGTATTTATAGTAAAATCCTATAATTTGTCCGTCGTCTAACTGAACACCAAATAGATTAGTTGGTAGTACTTAATTTCCGAATTGGTTATCAATCACACTATTTTCGCTCACAGCACGGTACCATAAAGTTGAAATTGGTATACGTGTAGTTGAGTGTAAGTTTCTCGCTGGTTGCAGAATATGTCACCTCTGGACGGGTGGATGACGTCAGGGTACCAGTCACACTGTAGTCCGCCCTCGCAATATTCCTCAACGTCAAATATCAACATACCTTCACCGACGGTGCGTAAACATGTAACTAATTATTATAATTAAGACTTAAAACATCAAGAAGATGAGACTCTTCGTGGTAAAATGAATAATTAATAGTAAAACCAGTTTGGAAAATAGCTCATAACTTTAAACTGCTGGACAGATTTTCATCAAACCACCGCAATTAAACCTGCGGTCATACAAAAAAGAAAAAAAAATATAGACATACAAATACACGAACAATGTCTTACTCCAAAAGCATCCGCCAAACATTCCGACACTCATAAAACAAAATTTAGTCTTATTGGTTGATAATCCAAACAAAGACTAAAATATTATGATTGTTATATTATATTTGTTTGTTTTTATGTTTTTTCACATAAATAAATTAAAAATAATAATAATAATAACTATTACCGATAAAACCCTAGTTAATCTTACAACGATTAACTGGATATAAATATCTTTTGAATCTTTCAGAGAGATTGACAGATAATGCCAGATAGCAATGAAAGTTATTAGGGAATGGAAAGTGCTCTTATATATTCACGACCATTGTCACATCTAATAAATTTTTTCAGTATTCATCATCCCAAATTGAATGGAATAAACTGATTTTATAGATGGTGAACAGTCCAGGCAGTCCGGTAGAATCACCACAAAACGACTACAGCAATCTACATCAAGCTCTATTACAGCCCTTTGAACAAATCACAATGGTGAGTCGATCTCTATCAATATCCCATGTACTGTATATTTAGTTACGATTAATGTGAACTCACATTTGTACCACATACTTACGTGGCGAAAATTGTACTGTTTTCTGCATGTTAAAATGATATTACTACACCAGGTACAATACTTCAAGATCCGATAGGTCACATAAGTGACACCAACCTACGCGATTAGCGCGCATAACAAAGAGCGGATTACGCTTAACAAACATGTTTGACGAAAACGACGATACACGACAAAATTGATGGTAACGTAAGCTGGTATCACTGCCCGAAATACCAGACCTTGATCTTTTTCGTGATTATAACGTGTAATGTGTTATTCCATGTCAATTATTTCTAATGTTTCTATGCATCATTCGGATATATAGCAGGGAGTTGTAAGTACTATTTTAATTCATATACTTTTTGAGTCACACACTGTGATTCGCGCAGAAGCTCTTGTTTAAGTACATGGTGCTTTTTAATCGGTTTGGATTGTGGGGTTCTATAAAGGATAGCTAATAACTTTTATACTACGAATTTTAAACATTCATGAAATAAAACAGCTGTTCCATATAAAATGTTCGAAGGTCTTGCAATAAAATGTATGGAACTTCTGATATCTTTTTTCGTAATTTTTTTAAAATTCATAGAACAAAAGTTGTTCTTTTCTACAACTTGCATACTACATTCTCACAACCTCTCTCAAGCCGATTAAAAAACACCCCAATTGGCACTGGTATATTATTGATTATGAAATTAGACGAGAGAAGTGCATTAATTTTAAACGAACTTACTTACGAAATTGAGTACAGTAAACAATCGCACATAACTAATGCAACAAAAATTGTTCCTAGTATTCACAAACATAGAAATGAAACGACAAACAACCATCCCGTTTTATGATTTGCATTGCTGCTGGACACAATTATTTTTTCGTTTAATCTTAAAAAAACCGTTGTAAAATTTGCCAAAGCTTGTTTTGATTTTTATGTGATTGGAAAAAGATATAAATGGTGTCTAAATACTTTGGCAAATTTTATTTACTACTAAACGCATTGGCCCGGGTATGTCCTAAAACTGCGACCACGGGACGGGCAGCAGCGACCTCTTAGTAAACGGTGAAATTTCTGTGATCCCCAAGCCGCCTGCCCAGCGTGGGGATTTTGGCAACCATCCCCTCAATATGCTGGAGGCTTGGTCTAGTAGTGGACGTCTAAGAGCTGATATGAAGAAACGCATTGGACTCGGAGAGAGATCACTCGAAACAGATTTGATACATAACATAGCAAATAATATTTATTGCAATAACACATTTATATCCGCGTCCAATGTGTTTGACATAGTGAGGGCTAACATTCGACCAAAATCGCAGGTACCGAACCGATAGACCAGAGCATTAAATTGTAAAAACATTAGGTAATAGACGACTACAGCCATATATAAATACGAGCATTTTGTGGACCGTTCCCACGAACGATGCATTTATCTTAAACATGCGTTAATCAAAGCTTTATTTGGTAGATTGGTCCTGTTGGATAAAATGCTCATGAATGAATGAATATTATTTATTGTCATATAGTTGCATTCATAACAATTACAAAATATAAAAAAGTTAAGAATGCTTCCATTATGGACTCGTCAACTTGCTACAATTTCTAACAATATTATTTATATCATTGTATATTTATATTAGGCATTTGGTGTCTCCCTCAAAAAACGACAATATTAGGAGGATTTATCAATTCAATTTTTGAGTAAAAGTCAAATTCAGTTCATGAGAAATCACGTGTGATCATGTGATAGCTTTCACTAAACTTGTTAATGTATATGTCGAACTGAGGGACCAGCCCTGGAATTCGCGAATAAATAAATAGCCATAGATTTAGTATAACTTTAAAACAATTGTAAAAACTAATCTTGGAATTTGTAAAAGATTAGGTAATAATTATAGACTTCAAGTGTGATGCCTCAATCCTACTCGCGAGATCTCGGAAAGTGTTTTAAAATTATTGTATATAATGTTATTACATATATTTAGTAACTCATTTGTAAGGCTTATTTACTTAATAACGGGTTCGAAAGTGAAAAGGATGAGACAATAAAGTGTCCTGCTTTCCCTAAATTCTCACAAACGAGCAACGCATTTTAGTGCAAATTACTTAATTAAATGTATAGTATTTATTTCTAATTAAATTGAGTAAAAACCTTACAGTAATTTGTATAAGCTTAACAAAATACCGACTTGATTGTCTTGACATTGATTGGATTTTGATAAAATTTGTAGCAATCTGGAAGTAAACAACCCTAAAAAATTATAATTTCCAAATCGGTTTATAAATGCCGAATAAAAAAAAAATATCGAATTGAGAACCTTTTTTGGAATTCGGTTAAAAATATAAATTAATCGAAAATATTTGTGGAATATCTAGATAGTGCCTGTTTTAGTTTGTTTAGATTGTTAATATATCGTTCATATATCACATGTTTAGATAATTAATATATCGTTCGCAGGAATGGCTTAGTAAATGCTCGTATCTATATTTGGCTGTAGTCGTCCGATGCCTAATGCTTTTTTACAATGTTGTATCAGTCGCTTTAATGGTTATTAAAAGTAAATACCCAACCCAGAATGACGTCGCTTTTCGGTGTTTGCAAGCGCGTTTGGCCAAAATATTTCGACAGATGTACGTCTACCAAATTTGCGTATGTTGGCCCTCACAACCCGCCATGTGGTAATCTATATAACGTTGGTGGATGTTGGCCAAGGACTGGGCGCAGTTGGTGCAGAGTCTCGTGGAATCCGGCTGGACCGCGCACGTGCAAGTGGCGGATAATGTACGACATTATTACACATTGCATTGTAGCGTCCGAGGGCGATAAGTGGATACATTTATGATGTCACATTTGCAAGGTCTACGAATAAATCTAGATGCGTTGTTGGAGTGCAATAGCAAATGATAAACATATCAACCCTTTTCGTCTGTTTATTTTTCTTGTTATAACTGCTATTGTTATTAGCTGGATTGACGAATTAATGTTAAGACAAAGTAAAAATCTTAACGATCTTATTCAGAAACGTCAATTAGGCCTTAGCTTAAATTAGCTTTGTATCGTATTCACGCGTGACTCACCTCGTCAGCGAAAAGTTGACGACACAATTTATAGCAGACAATAAACTTGCCCAACGTTTGTGAATAAGGAGGTAAATATCAGTAAAATTCTCGATGGATCTCCGCGATATAACATAGATTCCAAAAAAATATTCCGATTCAAAGCCACTTATGGCCTTTTCGGTATTCAATTTTATTTGTGTCGTTTTTACTACTTCTCAATACATTGTAAAAGTATTTTTATTTTTATTTTGTGGTTATGCTATAATATTCTTAACATACACACAAATGGGAATGAACTGGCTTGTATCCTATAGTTCATTTCTTTTTGTATCATAATTTATAAATGGTTGTTACTTGCTGACCTTATTTTAAAGCTTCGTTTTAATCTAAACCTAGCAACTATTTCTACAAAGTAGTTCATTAGGCATGATCAACAATTTTCATATTTTATAGTGTTTGTTTGCACACTATTTGCGTGCTAAATGAGACTGGTCCAAGTAACTGTCCAAAGTATTTTTGATATCAGTAAACAGACATCACTATTACTACTCTACAATACTATTTAGTGATCTCCTTGGATCAGTTTCCGTTAGTTAATGTAGGAAATTATCGTTTATTTACGATCTTATTGTTCTGTAATATTATTAAGCCCCTATTTTTAAATTCAAAACTGTATTATCTGAACAAAATCCTCATTTGAAATGTTTATTTAATTAAGAGTGATGAATATTTTGTTTTTTATCTCGAATTGATAGACTCGTATGATACAGTTAAAATCGCATGTAAAAGCATGCTTTTACATTTAAAAGTTACGTATACCAAACGGACCTGTTTTGTAAATTTCTGTCTTTTGTTGAAGTTGAATACTTTTAAGTCATTATTTGTCAGTTTGTTATTTAGCACCCTTTCACACGTTTTACGTTTCGGTTAAGAACTTTGACCTCGTGCTTACTCGATCTTATTTCTTAGCTTTAAGTATTTTCCCATAGAATGGTAGTAATATATAGTTTGGAGCAGTTACTGCGTTATTCTATTTTTTGCTTGCTATATTACAGTATGTGCAATTTATCTTGGCGGACCTGTATTTTGATCTTCTGACTTAATGGCGCTAATTCGTTCCCGAAACGTTTCCTTTCCACCAATTCGAAAATCTTGACAAATGTTGATAAGAAAACATCTCGTCGCTGGAAACTATCAAAAATCAAATACAGTAAATGCAGCCTGTTAACGTTGCATTGGTTGTCTATCATTATCTATATGACAGGGCCTGCCTACAGGGGATAGTGATTATTGTGTTCGAAATCAGTAACCATGTAAGATTTAAAGTGGGTATCACTCGAACGGGTTTGTAAATGGTAACACTGCTGAATTGTGGCAGATTCCATTCTGAGCACGAGAGAGGTATTGGCAATCGTTCAAACCTGTTGCTTTAAATCCTTCTGAATCCTTGTAAATAATTAGTGATTTTGTCTGAATTAGTAATAAAACCAGCTCATGTGATAATTCAAAGTGTTTATTTTGTAAAAACCAACGTATTGGAATTTCCGCTGAAACGTTAATCGGCTACACCGATGTACGAGACGCACTCGAGTGACCCACCTATGGCCCCATCAACGTCATTCCATTCTGACACAAGTCAGCAGTGTTGCCAAGTACAACCCCATTCGGGTGATATTTAAAACTTAAATGGTTACTGATTCTCATCACTATATATATAAAAGAATAAGCTCTTTTCTATGAATCAACGCACAGACCAAACCGTTTATGATAGAGACGTGAAACTTGAAACCAATACTCATCAAATGGTTTAGGTCAACAATAAGAACTGATTTTCTGAAATTCCACTTCTAAATGAGAAAATTGACCCTCAAAAATGTTTCTTGCTAATCCAATAAAACTGTGTAACAAGCCTAAAAATTAAAAAAGGAATGTCTCAGGATTTTTCGAAAATCAACGCCTAAAAAGGTGAAATAGGAGTTTTATTTTACTGAAGCCTAGGAGCGGGCAAGCTGGTCGCAAACATGTAGCTTATACCATCTTACGGTGATACTTCACAGAAGCGGAATGATTCTAAACTGAAACTTCACGCCTGCCAAGGTAGATTGTTCGTTCTGTATGGGTCCAGTAGAGCGATTTTTGAGTGTTATATTTGTTTCTTCAGTTGGATCACCCAGTAACGACGTACAATACGACGTATATGAACCACAGTTCACCGCACTCGCCCCAAACGAGTAATTCCGCGCACACGTACCCACAGGTGAGTCGCTTTTAAATATCGAATCCTTCTTTTAGTCAGAACAGTCACTCACAAAAGATTGAAAGTACAGGCTGTATAGTAATCCGGCAAATGATAGGAACCCAAGTCTGCCCTGGACATGGTCTGATTTCTGACAATCAATTTTGTAACAACGGTTGGTCACTTTTTTTAGTCCATTGCTACTTGTGAAACTAGTACTACTTTTTCGTGTACATAGTTAAATCAGGAATAACGGCGCTCGTAGGTGTTTTAGTAATTTTGGTCATGTTATAAAAAAATATGTTATGTTTTGGGCTTTTGAAATTGTATCGAGACCAACGCGGTAACCCTCACACAGTTATATTAAATGGATGTGTTGCAGACGAGTGAAGCGTGCAGTAGTGCTAGTGGGACGAGTGAGTCGAGGCCGCGAGCACGCGACCCAGTGCCGGGCGGGGGCGGCTTCCCCCCGCTCGCCTCGCCCTCCGCCCCGCCCACACCCGCTACGCCTGCCAGCATACCGGACATCATACTCACTGGTCAGTGTCACACCACTAACTACAAATAAGAACTACGTTCGTTCTTACACACCTCACTTCTTTACTCGCTTTGACGCTGTTTGGGCGTTTCCGCGTCACATTCACTTATATCTATTAGAAATTGGAATGTCTCGTACCATTATTAGAGCATGTCAACATTTTATGTATAGACTTCATCCGGGTTAAACCTATAAATGACCGCGAGGACAGCTCAGTTATATGCTTTGAAATGCCCCATACCCTCATTCGAGTTCATCATCATTATTTGTGTAGACTTTAACCAGGATAAAACTATTCACCCTGACCTCTAGGACACCTCAGCTATATCCATCGGAGTGTCCCAAGCCCATATATTAGAGCATGTCAACATTTTATGTGTAGACTTCATCCGGGTTAAACCTATTCACCATGAATGACCTCGAGGACAGCTCAGTTATATGCATTGAAATGTCCCATACCCTCATTTGAGTTCATCATAATTATATGTATAGACTTTAACCGGGATAAAACTATTCACCCTGACCTCGAGGACACCTCAGCTATATCCATCGGAGTGTCCCAAGCCGATATATTAGAGCATGTCAACATTTTATGTGTAGACTTCATCCGGGTTAAACCTATTCACCATGAATGACCTCGAGGACAGCTCAGTTATATGCATTGAAATGTCCCATACCCTCATTTGAGTTCATCATAATTATATGTATAGACTTTAACCGGGATAAAACTATTCACCCTGACCTCGAGGACACCTCAGCTATATCCATCGGAGTGTCCCAAGCCGATATATTAGAGCATGTCAACATTTTATGTGTTGACTTCATCCGGGTTAAACCTATTCACCATGAATAACCTCGAGGACAGCTCAGTTATATGCATTGAAATGTCCCATACCCTCATTTGAGTTCATCATCATTATGTGTGTAGACCTTAACCGGGTTAAACGTATGTACCCTGACCTCGAGGACACCTCCGCTATATCCATCGGAATGTCCCAAGCCCATATTAGACCCTGACCTCGAGGACACCTCAGCTATATCCATCGGAATGTCCCAAGCCCATATTAGAGCATGACAACATTCTCATGTGTGAACGTTGCGCGCAGACTTCGACCGCGTGACGGAGTACAGCGGGGAGCTGGAGAGCGGCATGTTCCTGGGCGAGGAGGCGCAGCTCCGCGCCGGCCTCGACCTCGACGACCTCAGCCTCCTCGAGGAGCCCGCCTCGCTCATGCCCGACTCCAGCGTCGAGCACGAGTTCCGCCTCGACCGCTTGTAGTACACCGACACGTCGTGCTAGCGCGCGCGCCCGCCCCCGCCCTCGCCCCTGCGCCTGCACTACCTAACATTCGTCTATTCAACGTTAACTTTAATATGCTGAGTAAAGCGCGAGCTCGCTACCACCTGCCGTGTTCTGAAGACCCGAAAGTTTCCACTTCATCTTCGTTACCTGTCACCGTCGTCCTGAACGTAGATGAGGGAGACGGAGAACGAAGATCTAGAAACGACATTTTCCGATTGGATTCAAAATACGATAGCAGATTGGCTGCCGCACGCCCTGCACGGCATTTATGATTATACAGGATGTAACGAAAACTGTGTCTGATCCGAAAACGTTATCCCAGTACACATTAAAATCAGATAATCGAAAGATCACATCTTTAAATTGAGTCGGTTATTCCGACTATAGTTTCGACCACATTCCTTGATAAAGATCCTGATTTTGATCAAAGCTATAGTCCATATAACCTACGGGCTTATCCTCTAACATTGTAACGTTCGTGATTCTGATTGCTAGAGCATGCCATCCCGCTCGTACCAACGTAGTCGCACTATGCGCACTATCACTATCGCTTTCAGAGTTACGGAATAAGCCCGCGGCTTGATTTGACGTGAGTATGCCCATGTTATTAAAATAAATTGGACGACTTTAATAAATTCGAAATGCACATCCAGCGCTGAGCCTATTATTTTATTTCATCGAGGGTTGCGTCGCTCTCGATTGTTAAGTATTTTTCAGTTTTTCGAGGTATCGGATATCAATTGCGAATCGGACAAGATTCTTGTTACATCCTGTATGAATGTTAGTCCAGTCGGCGTTAAGGGCGCTGCCGTTTCGGTATGAATCGACCCTGAATGTACACTCGAATATCATTAAATTTAATTCGGATCTAATGACGTTTTTTATCTACGCGCGACCGTCGCGGTCGATTCTTCTTGTAAATAAACTCGAAAGTGTTCACTTTTATTATGCATTTAAGCCGACGTGCGTGAGTGATTGACGAATTTTTCTAATATCTAGGGCGTATTATAGGGTTATACGGAAAGGGTATGCTGAGCCGAAAAGGGTTCATTATGAAATATTTATAATAACAAAAAAAAACGCCTTTAACAAAATACTCTAGAAACATTGCACTGTCGAGATGTTCTTGGCGCCACCCGAGAAATGATTATCATTGAGGAGTTCCGGTGGCCATCTGTGGTCGTCTTCATCAGTTCCGCTTCACCAAATGATACTTTCTGAATGCAAATGCTTGACTTTTTGATGAAAATACCAAAATCGCTATATGTATACCTATTATACACAAACCTCCTTACAAATCCTCTCCTTGCTAAGGTTGCCTGGAAGAGATCGCTTTAAGCGATAAGGCCGCCAGTTGTTACACTAGTTTTAAGTTTTTTTGGTCATTTCTATGTTATTACTGGTGTGAACAATAAAGAGTTATCTATCTATCTATATTTGAGGATTTCCCTTAACTCCTCATGGATCCCATTATCAGAACTGGATTTGGATAAAGTGCTACCAATCTGGAAGTATATATTATATTCTTTTAAATAAAAAAATATTTTTTCTAAATCAGCGAACATACAAAAAAAAACAATCGAATTGAGAACCTCCTCCCTTTTCGGAAGACTGTTAAAAATCAGCTGTTCCATAGAAAAAAGAGTCAATGACACTCGACACACAAATGCATGAAACAGCTGTTTTTTTTTCTCATGTTAAAAATTGTTCATTAGGAGTACTATGGGCCCTTTTCGGCTTAGCATACCCATTCCATATAGCCCTGTATATATTTTGTACGAAAACTGTGCTAGTTTACGCCTTACGTGTTACGAAATACGCGTCTTTAGATATTTTCCCTTATCTTCGTGCGCCGTCTTGATCTTTTACTCTTTTTTTTATATTGACGTTTTAATTTTTTTTATTTATCGTTTTAATATATTTTTTTATTGTCGTTCAGCGATTGCTCAAGCGGTGACTGAATATTGAACTCTTAAAACGATATCGTACCGATGTTTAGCTTTAATCGCGACAATCCTCTTTACGTTTGTACCGAAAGCTTGGCACTTGCTTTTAATACGTTACTTAGGGTGTCTATACATGGCCTGACCTGACATCGTATGATAGAGATGGCTATATATAAGTTTCTGGGGCAGCGAAAGGGAGAAGCTATAACCTTAAACGTTTTTTTCTTTTGCTCCCGTGAAATTCAAGTCTAGCTGTCCCTTTCACACGGTGTCAGTTCAGGCCATGAAGCGAGGCCTTTAGCCTCTGCGGAGCGACAAACTTATCTGGCGGTGGCTAAATGGAGGAACTAAAATTTGTGTAGATAGTTGAGGGTAAAAAAAAATCTGTGGTGGATATTCGTATGTAGAGATAAGATGGTCGCTCTGTTCGCCCCAATTCTTTTCTAAATGTTATTATTCTATAGATATACCTGTTAGTGCGTTGTACAATGTACATAGGAGAGTTGTTATTGACGATTTTTAAGCTTTTGTCGCAAACATATCTATGTGTGCGTACGTTGCAAGGAGGTTCCGTGGTAAATTGTTGTTTGGAACGTTTTCCCATTATATTTAAGTCTAGTGTTAGGGAATGGCGAGAGTAACGATACTTAAGGCTGCACTATGTCGCGGCCTACGGTGTCGATTCAAGAAAGGTGCCATACTTATTTAGAGCCCGAAACGCGCGTCGTTCAAAGTTGGTAAAATTATATAATCTTACCAAATTCTAACAACATACGCTTCCTTCTTAATTCGGCCGTGTTGGTCGCAAAATTGTGCAGCCTTAATACTTACTTCATATGACACTTGAAAAGCTGAGTATAAAATCTTCTATGAAATTCTTTTATACAAAAAGTCACAGGGAAGTTGAAGATCGTTTAGAGTTCTTATTAAGTCAGTAATTAAGGCCTCTTTCATCATCTCAAAGTAAAGTCTTGATTAGCTACTTTCCGATTAGTGCTAATAGGCGAGTAAAACTCCCAAGTAACTTTTGTTTTTGTTCAGGTTATGTGACGGTTAGCGTTACGCCGGCATTTTCAAACTACTACAGTTACTTGGCACTTCAACCGGCGAGTAGTTTTCTGACTCTACTTGGTGATGATGAAAGAGGCTCTTAGAAACATACAAGTGTAATTGTATTTTATATACTTGCTAGCTTTGTCTTAATTCCCTTGATGACTGAAAGACTCATTCTCGTGTCAATTAATCAAGACTGGTTTAGACATTGTTTTTAAAAACTTTGGCCGAAATCTTAGTGTTTGCCGAGGTTATTTTTCAATGCTGCATGTATGTACATTTTGGTATTGGGCAGTAAGTCAGGCTCCTTCAAATTTTCGCAAAACGTCGAAACCGACTTGTTCATTCATTCGTTCATTGAATGAGATATTTATTAGATTATCAAACTAACGTGACAACAACAAATATATATAAATATACTAGCTGCGCTCCGCGGTTCCACCCGCTATTCTACAGAAACCGAATATTTTTCCAGGATAAAAAGTAGCCAATCTTTTTAAACATCCATGGCGTAAGCTACCTTCATACCAAATTTCATTTAAATCCGTTCAGCCGTTACAGAGTTGAACGGAATCAAACACTTACATACTTACACACTTACACACAGACTTTCGCATTTATAATATTAGTGTGATAGTGTTGCTGCAGCGGCCGGAAAATCAGGCATCGCTGAAAGCGAAAATTGGGGCGAGGCGTAGCCGAGGCACAAATGTGACGCGATCAATTCTTGACAAGGGGCTTTATCTCGTAACTCTGGTGGCAATGGTCATCGCGTGCTGTCTCACTCGCGCCAACTTACTCGCACCATACGAGCGAGAAGGATAGCAAACGAAGACCATCGTCACCAAAGTTACGGGATAAGGCCCAAGGTTCGTATAACACTTTTCTAAAACAATGCTCGGATATGCAAATACATTGTATAATCGCAATTCCTATAGAGTAAGAAATATACTGCTCTTTTCGTGCCATGGAAAGTAACTTAATAGTTCAGAATCGCTATTCCCTAAACGTTACACTCAGCTTGGACAGAATGTTTTCGACAATTACTCGACACAACAGAATCTGTCTGCATTTTCACCTTTATATGGTAGTGATTATCTGAAGTTAAATTTTAACTAGTTAAGTTTCTACTTGTAATTAGTTGTTATAACCTTGATGCATTCGCAATATTCATTTATTTACTTGAATTAAAAATATATAGGTTGAACTAGAACTCTGTCACTTTATTTATTTGGAAATCGGCCAAAAGCTCTAGAAATTTTGGTAAATGTTCGAAATGTTTTCCCTATTTTTTCTCTCTTTTCTCCCTCTGTGCCTTGATGATATCATCAATCAAGGCTCATCCGTAAGATATTCAACAAAGCTATGAAGAGTGCTCCTCCGAGATGTTGAAAAACACTAGCATTCTAGAAAACTTTCGCCTCTGTTGCGTCCCATCGATCTTAAATAATTCTGTTCTGGAACATATCTCCGCACTTTAACTTTCCGTTTTGGTGATAACCTATCCTAAAACTTGACAAAAGCGTCGTAACAGATATCTCACAAGGCATTTTTTAAGTCTTAAATATTTTTTTAACGATTTCGTTTCCTACCGAACCTACCGTTAACCTCTTGAAGATTTGTCACAATTTCACAAATAAATCGGCGCTGGAATAACGACTTCTAAACAAATGAATTTTGTGAATGTATCGTATACCAATAGACGTGTTTTTTACCCGAATGCCCAAGATGGAGGGTAATGTTTTTTTTTTTGTTTTGTAAATGCTCATTATTATGTTTTAAGAGTCTAGTCAACAAGTTATGAATTTCAGACGGAATAGAACATTTCTTCGGGCTTTTTGTTAGTACAGTTTAATTACCATTCCAATCCAAATGTATGCGGGAGTAATTGGTGTGTTACGGAATGGTTCAACGACAGCGCGACCACATATTGGCCCAGGTTTAAAACGATCTAGTTTAGTTCAGGAAACAGTCGTTCGTACAGAAATTTACGCGGCGCCAACTCGGGCCTTGTAAACGTGCTAGTGCAAATTATCACTTAATTCTCTTTTATAGACAAAACCTCTTTATCCTGCACACAGATCACACTAGATACCGCATTACGAGATTCGTCGTTCCTACAAAAAGTCACTAAAGTTTGAGGAAGGCGCGGGTCGTGGAGAATGCGACCGAGCGCTCTCATTGGCTATCTCAAGGTTACGCCTACTCGCGCCTAACAGTCAACCAATCAGAGTAATTTCTTATAAGTATATTTAGACTGATGCGCGGTGCGCTTCGAGCGTCCTGAATGCAGAATCTAAGGTGTGATCTGTGATCATACATCACTAAATGTGCCTCAACTCGTTTGTATATAGCAAGATTTGACGAAAATATATATATATAAATATATATATTTGTTCCAATTTGCAGGATCGATTTATATTATCTTCTGGTAGATCTATAAATCGAGAATTATTTATACTCGTTTTTTTTTTTGTGGTAGTTCTAATGACCATGACAAATCAAACTGGGCCCTTATTCTCTATCGCACATGAGATAACTTGCCAATAACGCGTGACGTCATAACATACTCTAAACTTGAACTCGTGAAGAATCGCGCGTTTAAGAAACTTAGAGAATACCGTTTCATGCGACTAACACGGAGTGAACTTAACATGGCGCGTAACAAGCTAGTTATGGCAATAGAGAGTAAGGGACCTGATTCGTTAATACCACGTGATTAGCTTAAATTGTAACTTGCGCCAATATTTGGGCGCAGTTCGGCAGATGTTTGTAAATTTGACTGTATGTTGTTGGAAACTATCGATAGCCGTCGACGATATCGTAACAAACAATGAAAAGTTGTCACAGACACCAAATTTGAGGAAAAAGTGGGTAGCAAGAAAACCAAAAGTCAAAGCATTCCCATTGGCTATATCAAGTTTACGAGTAGCCGCGCCTGGCAAACAACCGATTAAAGAGATTTTTTATAGGTGTTTAAAACATTTGCTTGGTGCGTTCCGGAGTCTTTTAGTACGAAATCTATAGGGGTAATGATGTGAAAATGATGTTGTTTTATCACTATTAAATTCAATCGATCAGTTAGACAGTCAATCAAACTGCTATAATCAGAACCAAAACTTTATAATGACTGGAAAATAAACTCCGAGTAAGTTTATATAAATCGATAGCTATAATATATCTGAGCTATTTAAGCCATAAGCTAATAAACACGAAATCCTCTCAAAACCAGCCACTTATCTCAGCACCGCAAGTACGGCTTTTTATCGATCACTTTTTCACTTGTCGAATGTATCTTCGTCGATAAAAACATCAACTAAGACGTTAAATTTATAATCGATAAAACTAATTTTCTTGGCGACAAAGTGTCAAAATTTTTGATCGATAAAAACCCCGTACTTGCACTGCATCAAACTGATGGCTGTCTGTTTTGGTTAAAAATAAGTCGGGTTGTGAGTCCATTAGTTTCTTTTGTAATGTTGTCGCCTGTATACAGTGCGCTTATCAACTAGAGACAAAGGAAGACAGACGTTTCCTGACAAGGAGAGAAACACGATAATTATGCTGTCATCAATGAATAGTTTTATAGGTTTTTTTTTCCTTAAATACCTTATTCAATTCGTTTGAACGGTAAAGACACCATCGATAGTTTTGCAACGAACTGTAACCTCTTCTTTTGCGATGTCATACTGTGTCAGTGTTTGTTTAGTGTACATGTACAGTGTCGCTGTACGCAGCACCAATAGATCAGCCGTACCAAGTTTAATTTCAAATTCCGCTAGAAGGGTGTATACTGTATGACAGGAGAGATTAACTATTGATGTAAAAATAGTTATTGTACTATAATTGTGATATAGGAAAAAAAGCACAAGATAATTAATAATGAAGCCTAATCTGACGTTAAAATTAAGTTTCTCTTTTTTCTTATTAAAATTTTAAATAGTGTTTTTTCTAAAATTAGAGATACATTATGTACACGTTATGTATTGTAAGATAGTATCTGTTTTACGCAGAATTTTACGATTAAATATGTATTGGGTTAGATTTGAGTCTGAATCGGGTGCAATATTGTGTGATGTGTTGGGTCTAGGACATGTGATTCGATGTTATTATTTAAAAGTTTAAGTTCATTCATTTTCAAAAGTACAAATGCAATTTTTTTACCAAACCATATGACTGTACAAAACATTTATGTACGGGCTGACACTCTGTATATCGTCCACATCGGTGGTATAGTTGTAAATGTCTAAATTTTATTATTACTCTTGTATCGAAGTCTGTTTTTTATTCACTACCTTTTGCATTTTTGAGATAAGATACGAATAGTTAAGGCGAGGCGACATTATGGGCAGTGCATGAAAGTAATCCAGTTTTTAGTTCTTGTGCACATACTTCTATTAAGAGCCTTCTCTTCGTGCCACAGCCGTCCCACTCGCGCAATTGCAAGTTTTTGTATTTAGTGTGAATTTCCAAAATGTGTATAATTATATCTGTATATAACAACATCAAAAATGTTTTAAAGACATTTTCGTTTATATTTTTTGTAATGTGACGAAAGAGATTCAACACCTTTTTTTTTCAATCGGCAAAGATGCCAAATCAAAAGTTTTGTATAATACTTGTATATATAAAGGGCAATGTATGTATGTATGTTCTTTATATACTCCAAAACGGCTGGACCGATTTTAATGAAATTTTCAGGCAATCGTCAGATTAATCGCCAGCGAATAATTCTGTGAAGTTTGGTATCCGTGCGAATCCGGAGCTGGTCGCTAGTCATAGATAAAAAATAAAACATTTATTTTTTGGATTTTCACACGTAGTGATTTATATCTGAGACAACTATAGACATTACATAAGGTTAATGTGAGTAATCTTAACTACTGTGTAAAAATGTGTTTACTCGCTGCCCATACTGTTTGTTGTGGTGTAGACCATAATAATGTACCTGTGTACAATCATGCATGCTTTCGATGACATTGGAAGCAACGAAACACCAAAACGTGTGATCGGATTTTTTTTAAAAATAAACTTTAATTCTATTTGATCAGAGCAATTTATACGAAAAGTAAAGTAATTGTAAGACCTAAATGTTCATTATTTCAACTATGCACAAACTTGAGGATTTTGCAGTGAATATGTGTAAGGTTTTTTTTTTATTTAAACCAAATGTACATAAGTGTGATAGAGATGAATCGGTCTCATTTAAAATAAAGTTGTTGTAAGTAACGCAGTCATTTTATTTATTAGGTGACTCAACTCTATTGTTCAAGGTATTCTCTGTGTTTCAATTTGTAGGTGCAACAACAACAATACAACAATTTTCAAAGCCCTTTACGTATTCAATATTATCAATCACACTAATATTATAAATGCGAAAATTTGTGTGTAAGTATGTAATGCTTGTTCTCGTTCTACGCTGTAACGGCTGAACGGATTTAAATGAAATTTGGTATGGAGGTACTTGATACCCAGGAGTAACACGGGCTATTTTTTATCCCGGAAAAATATTCGGCTTATGTAGAATAGCGACTAAAACTTGTGGACCGACATTGTAACAACGTTACAATTAATTTCTCGAGTGCGCGACTGTGAGTAATTGCGGTTTCTGCATAATATATATAAGCTTCATCATGTTGCCGTTTTCGGCGCGTCGATGTTGAAGGTAGTTTTTATGTTACTCTGTGACGAGACGAGCAAGCCGCTCACCTGATGTTAAGCGTCACGCTTGCGCGTTACAGTTCAGTGCCACCCAGAATTTGAACTTCAACAATTCAAAATTATGCGCGGCAATGCAATGCGCTCGTCACCCTGAGGTGTTAGATGCTAAATCTCTGTATGCCCAGTAATTACGCTGGAAACATTGCCCTTCAATCCGAAACACAGTAATGCTTACACACTACTGCTTGGCGGTTGAATAACTGCCAAAGGTGTGGTACTTCCCCAGGCGGACTCTGCAAGAGAGCCCTACCACTACAAAAAGGTAGTGTTTGTTGATCAAAGTCTTTTACACATAGGTCCCGAAACTGCCAATCATATTTAAATACTAATTTTATGCTACCAATAGGCCTTTAGCTAAATGTGCTTTGACTCATTTTCGTCGTAAACGAGAAGTTGCGAACACAAAGCGCTCTAAGCAAATTATTCAGGTACCACCCTACTACTCTATGGCTGTAGAGCTAGATCCATCGCTTGTTCGTAAAGGCAGTAAACATTTATTTAAATAGCTTATTTTGCTTCTTCTGCGGTAAAGTTTAACTTGACTACTAATTTTCCTTTAATTTAAGCCAGTACCAAATATATGTCACTAAAAAGTACCATTGCCAACCAACCAGGAATTTATGTTCTCACCCTTCTTGTTAAGTTTTGTTTTAAAAAACAATCGAAATTATTGTCACACATCATTTGTCAATTTTTCTGCAGATTCCGAAGCAAACCACAAAATGCATTATCTATTTTTATTGGTATGTCTGGGATTTTCCGTGGTGGCCATTAACAGTAGACCATCACAATCTGAAGAGAATAACGAAAGGTATGAAATAACATTATAGTCTGACCAATAAGGAGAATTCTGTGGGTATGACCTTTCCTCGAGTGTGTATCTTTCTCCTTAAACTGTTGACTTTACACCGAAAGAGGCATAGATAGATAAATTATGAATAAAGGTACCTATTTATGTGGGAATGGGATTTTCCTCTTTTTAATAGGGCCACTTGTACATTTATTTAAATTTTTTTATTTACTTACAGTCAGGAAGAAATAGAATATGAAGAAGACAATGCACCCTCTGCAGAAGACAATCTGGACGACTCGCGGTTCGGAGACGAAGTAAACACCGCTCTTCTAAACCTCATTGCAAATAAAATCGTAATACCTAAAGACAATTCTTAAAATTCCTTTCTAATTTCAGGACTCGAATAACCAAGACATTGACCAAAGCCGACGTCTGCTGGAGCTGAACAGAAATAATTATCTACAAAAAAATCTAGCAGAGGATCAAGTGCCTCGAACTAACTTAGATGTGAGTTATGCTTTAATTTTTATTATTTTTTGCATTTATTACAATAAAATGTTGAATATCGAGTGAGACTTGTCTGAGAATTTTCGTACCCGCTGCAAATACTCTGCGCAACTACAGAGATAAGGGCGCGCATGGCAGAGCAGAATGTAAATGATAAGTCCACGCTTCTGAAGTTGCACAGGTTACTTGTAACGTGTTCAAGTTCCCTGAATGATGTCATTAAAAATTGTAGGCTCCTGACTACAAGCCTTCAAGAAGCAGGGATGTACGAAACGATAAATTTTATGGCGCTGCGAACAACAACGATGAATCCCAAAAATACGGCAAACGACGTAGATACATAGAAAACAGTGATCCGAAGGAACAATTAGAAGTAGCACAGCATTACACCAACGTTAATCACGATAACTTTAAAAATAATCGTTTGCACAACGAAATGCTACTTGGAAGTCCTATTAATAAAAGGACTTTTAGCTCGAAGAAGGCACAAACCGAAGAGGGCGAATTGTTATTTGAAACCAACCGTGACCAAACAAGTAAAGTGGACAAAAATGAATATTTCAATGAACCGGCTGACACAAACCAGCGCTCATCATATGCAAAACAATATTACAATCAAATGAAACCTGATAAAGCCATGTTAGAAATCAATAGCCGAGATAACGATTTTTTATACTACAACAGGGATAGACGCGAGGCCAAAAAATCTAAGCACGGTGACGCAGAAAGTATTGCAGGCGTTGACAGCGGAAAAGAAAGCTTAGAAAAATCTGATAGCGAAAATGAAGAAATGGCAATAAAGAGACATATTAAAAAAATGACAGGAGACGAGTTGGAACAACTTTTAAATTCATTGTCTGAAGAAAAAAGAGATCTCTTAAAAAAAATTATGGATGACGATGACATGTCGGAAAAATCATTTGAAAATATTAATAAGAGAGAAATCACAAAAAAAGCTGGTGCTGTTGAAGATAATGGCTACATAGAAAGTGGTCAGTCAGAATCTAGTAAACTTCAAGGTGGATTCACTGCTCTCGATGTTACGACTGCTTGCCCAGTGGCGCAAGGTTCCGATCCCACAACCACTAAACAAACTGAAAATCTGCCAGATAGTACAGTAGTAAATAATCAACAAAAGTCATCACAAGAAACAAATTCAGAAAATAAAGCCGATTTAAATGACAACATTGACAGAAATGCACAAAAATCGGACAACTTGTTTGCCTCTGACACCGATCCTAACAAAAGTTCCGCGGAAATCGCACCAAACGCACAGATATCAAAAAATGAAAATAAACGAGAAACTAGTATAGAATCTTTTAAAGATTCTAATATAGGAAGTAAAGATACAAAAGAATTTCGCTCAGACGATAGCTATTTTTTCCCTCAGGATGAGGATATGTCTCAATTTTTAGACGATGTTCAACAATCACGTTCCTACGATAGCTCAAAAATATATAAACGAGATGTAGATAATCAATCTGAACTAGATTCTAAACTGAAATCCTTAGAGGAGTCTTTTCCAAATTCTAATGCATATGATGATTCTGGCTCTTATTCTGGTCCTTTAATTAGAGTTAAAAGGAAGAATGCTGAGCAAGTTATGAAAAAACGATCAGCTGCGGTATTGCCAGAAGCTAAAGTTGGGTACTATCCTTATAAATCTGACATTAACGATGAGGACTCCGATGAAGGTAATGAGTTTGACGACGACGGCTTTTACGACCCTTCTCCAAACTTAGTGAACAATGACAGTAAAAATGTAGGTAGCATCTCTGGGCAAGCAGGACGAGATACTAGCTGTAAACTGAATTCAGTAGATCAATCTAAATCGTCAATTATTGATAGCACAATTAATATGGGATCAGATACAGATAATATCCTTTCTAGTGTTGAAGGAGTAGACGAAAATTTAATGTTCAGCAGTGGTTCGCGTAACCGGCGCAAGACTGAAGGAGGTTTTGTTGAACACGTGGATGGAAACAGCCTTTTCCAGTCTAAACAGAGCAATGCGCCGAACAGTGAGACAAAGTCTATGTCTAACAACAATTTAAACGTTCCAAATTACCAAGACAACGACTCGTTCGGAGGGTTCCCGCGTAGCTACGAAGGAGATTTAGGTAGATATAAAAGAATAAGGAGAGTAAAACAATCTCATGTCCCCGGGGCTCCTTCTCCTACATGATTTATTTTTAGGAATATGCCGCCTTATCCCTATATTACCAACGACGCGCGTTACGTCTTAAATTCGCTCACCAGTCTGCTGTAGTCCCACAAATACATAAGTAAATACTTAACTCAAGTGTTTTTAATCTATTACTGTTTATAGCTTCAATAAACAGCTAGATTAGTCGTTTGCCTTATTTATACTTTCTTGTAGTTTACGTGACACACGAAAACAACTCGTAAGTAATGATTATGATTTCCATCGATGTCTATTGATTATATTATATTATTTTAGTTTAATTTTACTACCTACCTACATTGATTTTAGAGACCCCATTTAAGTTTCTCTCTTAATAAGTAATATTGTTTTGTTTTATTTCTAGGGAGATGCTAGTCTTATACCTAAGACTAGAACTATGTACCTATTATGAGAATGTTGTACTGCCTACTTTTCATTTGTTTTTGTTTCCTAGCTATTGTTAGGTATAGTTTCTTATATAATACACTAAAATGTTTTATCTACTATGTTTTAATTTTTTTCTGAGTAAGGAGAAAGGAAAATTAACATCAAAACACAATTTTATAATGTTTTTTTATTACATGGCAAAGTTTGACAAAATAAAATATTAAATCGTTATAATTATAATGCATCCATTACATTTGAAATACGTATTAAGTTTGCATAAAAATAATTAAATTGTAGTAGGTATACAGAAGATCGGTTAATAGTATTAAGACAAGCAAGAAGTTAGCTCGCTCTTAAAACAACTTTAAAATGTAGTCAAAAGCTTAACATAATGAAAGAAAGGAATGATATAAGGCTTATTTTTCATAATTTATTTCTGATTTACTTTCGGAGCGTAGAACTTGTGCTCCCGAGTATCGCGCGTATGTTTGTATGGTGTGCGGGGAGCTTCTATCAAAGTTGCTGGGCAAGTGCCGTGGACGTGGGACGTGAACTCGCGTTTATAGCTGGTGCTGCCATCGCCAAGGACGAAGCTGGACGTATTGCCGTGACGTACTACACGTTCCACGCGCTCCACACGATCCGTCCTCTCTGCTCTCTGAGTATCTGAGCGCGTAAAGTTCCCGTAGGAGCGTGACTCGGAATGGCCGTACAACTCTCCGCCGACTCGCAAGTTATCTCTCGCGTTAGTGCGCTGCTGCCGCTCGATCACCGACGTGGACTGGCCGTCCCGAACCTGGCTACGGCGTGAATCGACAGTGTCCGTGTGCTGCGAGATCACAGCCATGTTATCGCGGGTCGATCTATGCATGGAACTGATGCTCTTCCTGTCAGCGCTTTGGGAAGAATTTGTGATATATTCGCCGCGATCGCAAAGGTTTCCAATGCTCTTTCTCTGGGCTGCAGCGGTGGAGCTAATGGAATGATGAGCTTCAGTGGTTGAAGAAATTCCTTTACGATGCAACACGGAGTTCGCAGCCGACGCATCAGAAACTAGATCTGATGTGCGCTTGTGATGACCACCACGAGATGAGTTGTCTACGACGTATGTGGTGTCGTTACCGCCGTGCATTGCGTTCTGAAACTCGATGCTGGTTTTTGTGACACTATCACTTAGCTGGTTTCTCGTAGTCGCATGTTGTGAAGACCTTGATGTTGAACTTTGTTCCACGTGACTTCCTTTAGTAAGGTGGGTTGCCGAGCCAGTAGTTCTCTGATTCTGGCTTTCGATTATGTGGCGTTGATTAGAGTTGATACCCGAATGATCAGAGGACACGATTCTCTGATTTTGACCTGTGATGTCATGGCGATGATCAGATGAAATTATTCTCTGGTTAGTGTTGCCTCCAACCTGCCTAGTTTGATGACTGTCGGAAACCACACGCTCTTGCTTCGATCTTGTTATGTTTTGATCACTGTGGGTCATGCTAGTGGAAGTTGTAGAAGAAGTTGAGCCAAAGTTTTTCTGCGAGTGATTTTCATTTGTCTGTCGTTGATGGGAGCTTAAGCCTTGGTTTGTAGTAGGTGGTACTGGTTGATCTGATGTAATTATTCGTTGGGTATTTTCGTCTGTTATGTTTTGGTGTGAACGAGATACATTCTGGTCAACATGTGTGCCTTTCGTAACGTGAGTGACATGTCTAACGTTCCTTTGATTGCTTATATCTGACGAAGATACACGATGTACTTCTTGGTTTGTTGACGAAGAGACATGATCCGATGAAACGACCCTTTGAGTGCTATCTCCCCCAACCACCTGCCTGTTGCGTGGCGTGCGATCGTCTGGTTCTCCACGCAGAGTGGGTCGCTGTGTTGTAGACGGAGCTATATCTCCGCCGGTCGCTACATCGACTTCAACATTTCGCGTAACCATAACCCATTTTCCTCCTCTTAGTTTCTTTTCAGTTATTTGCTTAACCGTCTTCGAAGTTGATGTTGTAGAAGTAATGTGTTTTATATTTTTTGTGTCACTTTTGCTAACAACGTTCTTGTCTGCTGTTCCTCTTGATACAGAACGATCAGTCACGTTTTTTACTTGGGTGCGATCTATTATATCTTGTGTGGATGGTTGGTCAATGTGTTTAACTGGGCCACGATCAACTACATCTTGTGAAGAAGTAGAGTGCTTGACGAAAGTACCTGTGTGTAAATGTTTTGATGTGGTATGCTCAGCAGAGGTTTGCGAATGGGATTGTTTTACATGCGTCTCATTACGAGTAACATGTGTGTGCTCATCATGGTGTTGTTCAACGCCATTTCTGACAACTCTAGTGACATGCGATTTCACGTCGCGATCGTCTCGTCCAGTCACAGAATGAGACTCGGTATTTCTAGTTATCTCGCTTGATTTCGTTGTATCTTGTTTACTAATGTCCCCGTTGGTATAAAGGTTGTCCTTAGGTCTAATCGGTCCTGATTTTTCACCTGGAGACCATTTTTGTGGCCCAGGTCTTTCGAAGGCTCCCTCTGGTTTTAAATTATCTTTTGGTCGTACTTGAGCCGGCGTGTCCCCTGGTGCCCATTGCGGCCTCTGTGGCTGATCAAAGTCACCTTCAGGCTTAAGATTGTCCTTTGGTCGAACCTGAGAAGGTGTTTCTCCAGGAGCCCATTTTGTAGGTTTACGTGAGTCCATGTCGCCTTCAGGATACAGATTGTCTCTTGGTTTGACAGGGCTCGATCTATCACCAGGTTGCCATTTTGGTCTCTGGGGGAGATCGAAATCTCCTTCTGATTTAAGATTGTCCTTGGGTCGTACTTGAGAAGGTTTTTCTCCTGGAGCCCACTTGGTTTTTTGAGGGCGATCAAAATCACCTTCTGGTTTAAGGTTGTCTTTTGGTCGAACTTGAGCTGTGGTTTCTCCTGGTTGCCATTGAGATTTAGGTCTATCTTGGAAGTCACCATCTGGGTGCAGGTTATCTTTTGGCCTTACTTGGTCAGGCCTGTCTCCAGTTGGCCATTTTGGCCTTGAAGGTCTATCAAATTCCCCTTCAGGTCTCAGGTTGTCTTTATGGCGTACTTGAGCAGGTGTTTCGCCAGGCTGCCATTGTGTTTTCGGACGTTTTTCAAAGTCTCCTTCGAGGTGCAAGTTATCCTTCGGCTTAGTTTGTTCAGGTCTATCAGCAGGAGTCCACTTTTGCTGAGAAGGTCTATCAAAGTCGCCCTCGGGCTTAAGAGTGTCCTTAGGACGCACTTGATCTGGTGTGAATCCTGGCTGCCAGTGGTCTTTAGGCCGTTTTTCAAACTCACCGTCCGGCCTTAAGTTGTCATCCGGTTTTTTCTGATCAGGGCGATCTGCCGGTTTCCAGGTCGTTTTAACTGGACGGTCAAAATCGCCATCAGGTTTTAAATTATCCGTTTGTTTTATGGGTGTCCGTTTTTCTCCGGAAACTGGCTCCTGAATCGGCCTGCGTTCGAAATCTCCTTCTGGTTTTAAATTATCAGGATGATAAATAATAGCAGATCTTTCGCCTTTTGTAACTTTGTAATCGTCTCTGCGCGTGTGGTCTTCAAATACACCTTCAATTTTCAGGTTATCTTCACGACGCGTTAATTTAACTCGCTGTCCCTTGACTACACGGTACGTGTCAGACGTTCTGATGTTTTCCATTTTCCCTTCCATTTTTAAATTATCCTCATGTTTAACCACAGCTGTTCTTTCTCCCGTCACAATACTGTAATCATTTCTTTGTTTCATATCTATAAATTCTCCTTCTATCTTTAGGTTATCTTCTCTGCGTATTATATCTAGCCGTTCTATCTTTTGTTTACGGCGTACATCCGTATCGCGATCAATAGTTATGTTGTCGACTTGTTTAAAAGGTCGCCGTTTCTCTGCAGGTTGCGATGGAACAACTTCAGGCTTGTAAAACTTACCATCAGGCTTTAAGTTGTCTTGAGGTTTGACTACAGGCGCCCTTTCACCTTTTGTAGCGCCATAGTCATTTCTTACTTCAAGGTCAATAAACTCACCCTCTGTTCGTAAATTATCTTCGTGCCTCTGAATAACGACTCTTTCAGTTTTATCGATTCGCTTGTAATCGTCACGAGAACGATGTACATCGATAACTCCCTCCATCTTGAGATGATCTTCGTGTTTTACGACGTCTACTCTATCCCCACGGGTCGCTGTGTAATCAGTGCGTCTAATTACTTCCATATCACCTTCAGGTTTCAGATTATCTTCAGGTTTCTTAGGAGTTTGTCTCTCAGCTGGACGCCATTCATCATGTTTTGGTTTTTCGAATTCACCTTCGGGCTTGAGATTGTCTTTTGGTTTCTTTTGTGTCACCTTTTCAGCTGGCCGCCACTTGTCATGCTTAGGTTGTTCAAATTCTCCCTCGGGTTTCAAATTGTCCTTTGGTTTAACAGCTTCAGGTCTATCAGCAGGGCGCCATTTGTCTTTTTTGGGCGTCTCGAACTCACCTTCTGGCCTCAGGTTGTCTTCAGGACGCTTTTGGGTTGGTCGTTCAGCTGGGCGCCATTCATCATGTTTTGGTTTCTCGAACTCACCTTCGGGCTTAAGATTGTCTTTTGGTTTCTTTTGTGTCACTTTTTCAGCTGGCCGCCACTTGTCATATTTAGGTTGTTCAAATTCTCCCTCGGGTTTCAAATTGTCTTTTGGTTTAACGGCTTCAGTTCTATCAGCAGGACGCCATTTGTCTTTTTTGGGCGTTTCGAATTCACCTTCGGGTCTTAAATTATCTTCAGGGCGCTTCTGCGTCGGTCGTTCAGCTGGACGCCATACGTCATGTTTGGGTTGTTCAAATTCTCCTTCAGGTTTCAAATTATCTTTTGGTTTCACAGCTTCTCGTCTGTCAGCGGGCCGCCACTTGTCTTTTTTTGGAGTCTCAAAGTCTCCTTCTGGTTTTAAGTTATCTTCAGGGCGCTTTTGTTGGGGCCTATCAGCTGGACGCCATTCCTCATGCATAGGTTGTTCAAATTCTCCTTCTGGTCTGAGATTATCTTTAGGTTTCTTTGGTGTTACTTTTTCGGCAGGGCGCCACTCATCATGTTTGGGTTGCTCAAATTCTCCCTCCGGTTTCAAATTATCTTTTGGTTTAACGGCTTCAGGTCTGTCAGCAGGGCGCCATTTGTCTTTTTTGGGAGTTTCAAATTCACCTTCTGGCCGAAGGTTGTCTTCTGGTCTTTTTTGGACTGGTCTTTCAGCTGGACGCCATTCGGCGTGTTTTGGTTGGTCAAATTCACCTTCAGGCTTAAGATTGTCTTTAGGTTTCTTTTGTATTACACGTTCAGCTGGCCGCCATTCATCATGTTTGGGCTGTTCAAATTCTCCTTCGGGTTTCAAATTATCCTTTGGCTTAACTGCGTCTCGCCTATCAGCCGGTCGCCATTTGTCTTTTTTGGGGCTTTCAAAGTCGCCTTCTGGTTTTAAGTTGTCTTCAGGGCGCTTTTGTTGCGGCCTATCAGCTGGACGCCATTCTTCATGCTTAGGTTGTTCAAATTCTCCTTCTGGTCTGAGATTATCTTTAGGTTTCTTTTGCGTTACTTTTTCCGCTGGGCGCCATTCGTCATATTTAGGCTGTTCGAAATCTCCCTCTGGTTTCAAGTTATCCTTAGGCTTCACAGGCTCACGTCGATCTGCAGGTTGCCATCTGTCTTTTCTTGGTGTTTCGAATTCGCCCTCTGGCCGTAAGTTATCTTCGGGACGCTTTTGGGTTGGTCTCTCAGCTGGGCGCCATTCGTCGTGTTTTGGCTGTTCAAACTCTCCTTCTGGTTTCAAATTATCCTTTGGTTTGACAGCTTCACGTCTTTCTGCAGGGCGCCACTTATCTTTTAAAGGAGTATCAAACTCACCTTCAGGTTTTAAATTGTCCTCAGGTCTCTTTTGAATTGGTCGCTCAGCTGGGCGCCATTCGTCGTGTTTTGGCTGCTCAAATTCTCCTTCTGGTTTCAAATTATCCTTTGGCTTAACTGCGTCTCGCCTATCAGCTGGCCGCCACTTGTCTTTTTTGGGGCTTTCAAAGTCGCCTTCCGGTTTTAAGTTGTCTTCAGGGCGCTTTTGTTGCGGCCTATCAGCTGGACGCCATTCTTCATGCTTAGGTTGTTCAAATTCTCCTTCTGGTCTGAGATTATCTTTAGGTTTCTTTTGCGTTACTTTTTCCGCTGGGCGCCATTCGTCATGTTTAGGCTGTTCGAATTCTCCCTCTGGTTTCAAGTTATCCTTAGGCTTAACAGGCTCACGCCGATCAGCAGGTTGCCATCTGTCTTTTCTTGGTGTTTCGAATTCGCCCTCTGGTCGTAAGTTATCTTCGGGACGCTTTTGGGTTGGTCTCTCAGCTGGACGCCATTCGTCGTGTTTTGGCTGTTCAAACTCTCCTTCTGCTTTCAAATTATCCTTTGGTTTGACAGCTTCACGTCTTTCAGCAGGGCGCCACTTATCTTTTAAAGGAGTATCAAACTCACCTTCAGGTTTTAAATTGTCCTCAGGTCTCTTTTGGACTGGTCGCTCAGCTGGGCGCCATTCGTCGTGTTTTGGCTGCTCAAATTCTCCTTCTGGTTTCAAATTATCCTTTGGCTTAACAGCTTCACGTCTATCAGCAGGGCGCCACTTATCTTTTCTAGGAGTATCAAACTCGCCTTCAGGTTTTAAATTGTCCTCGGGTCTCTTTTGGATTGGTCGCTCAGCTGGGCGCCATTCGTCATGTTTTGGTTGCTCAAATTCTCCTTCTGGTTTCAAATTATCCTTAGGCTTAACAGCTTCACGTCTTTCAGCAGGACGCCACTTATCTTTTGAAGGAGTATCAAATTCGCCTTCAGGTTTTAAATTGTCCTCAGGTCTCTTTTGGACTGGTCGCTCAGCTGGGCGCCATTCGTCGTGTTTTGGCTGCTCAAATTCTCCTTCTGGTTTCAAATTATCCTTTGGCTTAACAGCTTCACGTCTATCAGCAGGGCGCCACTTATCTTTTGTAGGAGTATCAAACTCGCCCTCAGGTTTCAAATTGTCCTCAGGTCTCTTTTGGATAGGTCGCTCAGCTGGGCGCCATTCGTCGTGTTTTGGCTGTTCAAATTCTCCTTCTGGTTTCAAATTATCCTTAGGCTTAACAGCTTCACGTCTTTCAGCAGGACGCCACTTATCTTTTGAAGGAGTATCAAATTCGCCTTCAGGTTTTAAATTGTCCTCAGGTCTCTTTTGGACTGGTCGCTCAGCTGGGCGCCATTCGTCGTGTTTTGGCTGCTCAAATTCTCCTTCTGGTTTCAAATTATCTTTTGGCTTAACAGCTTCACGTCTATCAGCAGGGCGCCACTTATCTTTTCTAGGCGTATCAAACTCGCCTTCAGGTTTCAAATTGTCTTCAGGTCTCCTTTGGACTGGTCGCTCAGCAGGGCGCCATTCGTCGTGTTTTGGCTGTTCAAATTCTCCTTCTGGTTTCAAATTATCCTTTGGCTTAACAGCTTCACGTCTTTCAGCAGGGCGCCACTTATCTTTTGTAGGAGTATCAAACTCGCCTTCAGGTTTTAAATTGTCCTCAGGTCGCTTTTGGACTGGTCGCTCAGCTGGGCGCCATTCGTCGTGTTTCGGCTGTTCAAATTCTCCTTCTGGTTTCAAATTATCCTTTGGCTTAACAGCTTCACGGCGGTCAGCTGGTTGCCACTTATCTTTCTTCGGGGTTTCAAACTCACCTTCTGGTTTCAAATTATCTTCAGGTTTCTTTTGGACTTGTCGTTCAGCTGGGCGCCACTCGTCATGCTTAGGTTGTTCAAAGTCACCTTCAGGCTTCAGGTTGTCAACAGGTTTCTTTTGCCTCGGTCTTTCGGTGAGCTTGGGTTGGTATGCGTCTTGCGACACAGTGTGACTTTCAAACGTACCTTCCATGTGCAAATTATCCTTTCGTATAATTTGCTGCTGTCTTATATCGGTCTCTTCGTAAGTTCTGTACTCTTCTTGAGAAGTCGTAACTTTTTGCAAGTCATCAGTAGAATAAAACTTTTCAAAATCTTCTTTGGTCCATGTGCGACGTCTTTGAGGTCGCTCGACTGGAGCTTGTTTTTCAGGGAAGTCTTCTTGATTGGACGTAACGAATTCAATTTCACCTTCTCGAATTATGTTGTCTGTTCTACGTGCGACCATCGATGTCCTTTCTACTATGTCTGTGTAATCGATATACTCTGATTTATTTGTAGTGTCCGTTGTCATTTCTCCCTCAATCTTAGTCCATGTATTACGGCGAACTTGTTTTGGCCTTTCCATTGGTTTTACGGTATACTCAGTACGGCTCGTTGTAGTATCTGAAATAAAATCTCATTAAATGCTAAACCAAGATGAATGTAGTAAGGATAATTTATTTACCAATACTAGATAAAACAAACGGCTCCTCCAATACATTTTTTTGTATATACTTGAGTATCTTACTTAATATACAGAGGATGTCGTAATGATTGGATAACCATTCATTAAGACACATACATACATCTCACCTTTTATACAGGTAAAAGGTCCTATAGACTCCAAAACGGCTGGACCGATTTTGATGAAATTTTCAGGCAATCTTCAGATTAGTGATCATCTGAAGTTTGTTACCCTTGCGAAGCTAGGACGGGGGGACGATAATTTATAATAAAAATAAAAACTAAACATGGATAAACAATGTATACAACTACTACTAGTTGTACAAGTAAAATAATAGCAAAATGTAAACTCTTCTGTCCTCTTTATGCAACATAAAAATATTCAGAATTTAGTCTAAAGAACTTCTATGTGTATGATGTGGTCTGATGGACCAACTTAGTGCCTGTTTCTAAACGTGAAGGTAATGTGTAACTTCTGTTAGGCATCCATATTGTATTATTAAATAAATACTAGTTTAATTGTATGGATATCAAAATAATACCTGTAAATTCTCCTTCAGTGATAATATTATCAGTGTGGCGAATTATTTCACGTCGGTCAGCGGGACGCCACTGGTCTTTTTTAGGCGTTTCGAATTCACCTTCTGGTCTCAAATTATCCTCTGGTCTCTTTTGAACTGGACGATCAGCAGGACGCCACTCGTCGTGTTTCGGTTGTTCAAAGTCACCCTCAGGTTTTAGATTATCTTTGGGCTTAACAGGTTCACGTTTGTCGGCTGGGCGCCATTGATCTTTTTTAGGTGTTTCGAATTCACCTTCTGGTCTCAAATTATCCTCTGGTCTCTTTTGAACTGGACGATCTGCAGGACGCCACTCATCGTGTTTCGGTTGTTCAAAGTCACCCTCAGGTTTTAGATTATCTTTGGGCTTAACAGGTTCACGTTTGTCGGCTGGGCGCCATTTATCTTTTTTAGGTGTTTCGAATTCACCTTCTGGTCTCAAATTATCCTCTGGTCTCTTTTGAACTGGACGATCTGCAGGACGCCACTCATCGTGTTTCGGTTGTTCAAAGTCACCCTCAGGTTTTAGATTATCTTTGGGCTTAACAGGTTCACGTTTGTCGGCTGGGCGCCATTGATCTTTTTTAGGTGTTTCGAATTCACCTTCTGGTCTCAAATTATCCTCTGGTCTCTTTTGAACTGGACGATCTGCAGGACGCCACTCATCGTGTTTCGGTTGTTCAAAGTCACCCTCAGGTTTAAGATTATCTTTGGGCTTAACAGGTTCACGTTTGTCGGCTGGGCGCCATTGATCTTTTTTAGGTGTTTCGAATTCACCTTCTGGTTTCAAATTATCCTCTGGCTTCTTTTGAACGGGGCGATCAGCAGGACGCCACACGTCGTGTTTCGGTTGTTCAAATTCTCCCTCAGGTTTTAGATTATCTTTGGGTTTAACAGGTTCACGTTTGTCGGCCGGACGCCATTTATCTTGTTTCGGTTGTTCAAATTCGCCTTCTGGTCTGAGATTATCCTTAGGCTTCTTTTGCGTAACTCTTTCAGCTGGGCGCCATTCATCTTGTTTTGGCTGTTCAAACTCACCTTCTGGTTTCAAGTTATCCTGTGGTTTTTTCTGTTTTGGACGATCAGCTGGTTGCCACTCATCATGTTTTGGTTTTTCGAACTCTCCCTCAGGTTTAAGATTATCCTTAGGTCTATTCTGTGTTACTTTTTCAGCTGGACGCCATTCGTCGTGTTTAGGCTGTTCAAATTCCCCTTCAGGTTTAAGATTGTCTTTTGGCTTAACAGCTTCTCGCTTGTCAGCAGGACGCCATTGGTCTTTCTTCGGTGTCTCGAATTCACCTTCTGGTTTTAAATTGTCTTCAGGTCTCTTTTGAGTCTGTCGTTCAGCTGGGCGCCATTCGTCATGTTTAGGTTTTTCAAATTCACCTTCAGGTTTCAGATTGTCTTTAGGTTTATTTTGTGTTACTTTTTCTGCTGGACGCCATTCATCATGTTTTGGCTGCTCAAATTGTCCCTCAGGTTTCAGATTGTCTTTTGGTTTAACAGCATCACGACGCTCAGCCGGTTGCCATTTGTCTTTTTTTGGTGCATCAAATTCACCTTCCGGTCTTAAATTATCTTCGGGTCGTTTTTGAACTGGTCGCTCAGCTGGCCGCCAACGCTCTTTTTCAGGAGAAGTGAATTCACCCTCTGGCTTAAGGTTATCTTCCGGACGACGCACAGGTGCTCTGTCACCCGGGCGCCACTCGTCAGGTCGACGTCTGTCGAAATCACCTTCAGGTTTCAGATTGTCTTCAGGTTTTATAGGTTTCTGCCTATCAGCGGGGCGCCATTGCTCCTTATCCGGCGTGGTGAAATCTCCCTCGGGCCGAAGGTTGTCCTCTGGTTTACGTACTGTAGCCCTCTCGCCCGGTCGCCATTCCTCAGGACGTCTCTTTTCAAAATCACCCTCAGGTTTCAGATTGTCTTCAGGTTTTTTCTGTTTAGGTCTTTCTGCGGGCTGCCACTGAGGACGTTCGGGCTCCTGGAAGTCGCCTTCGAGGCGCAGATGGTCCTCGTGGTGCACGGCGGTTGTGCGGCTGACGTGCTTCTCGTCGTAGTCGCGCTGGTACGCGGAGACCACGCTCGTCGTGTGCTCCACATCGAACAATGGCTCCGGGACATCGTTGTGTGGGCAACGGTGGCGCCTGTTAACAATGTTTACGACATGCTTAGAAACAACCCATAGGCTACATATTTGAATCGCTCGTATATTATTTCGTACGAAAATATCATGTGAAATAACTGACTTTTGAAACAAAAGTTGAATTTTTGAATAATATCACTCGCTAACGCAACTAGTCGTTTGAACGATTCAAATTTACTTCTATTAATAGAAAGTCTTTCAATTGTCTTGATATTTTCGGGCGCAATATCATACGAGGGATAGGGGGGAAATTTAATACGAGTATATTTTTGACACCTTTTGACACGATATGGATGTAGAATAAGCGGGAACCTTCGAGGAAGCGGCAATGGAGGCAGCGTCAGGGGCTCGGCCATCGCACGCGTCCATTGCGCTCACCTCGACTGTTCAGTACACACACGAGTCACAAGGCAATGGTGCTCAGGGCACTTCACAGCTGTTCCTCGAGTAAGTTTCGCGCCATTTATTCACTGTTTTTTTACAAAAATGCATATTCATTTGCTGCAATTAGTATATTCCAATTTTTATTTCGCAATAAAATATTTTGTACTAAATACTTAGATATCTCGAAATTTTGTTTTCTGAATTTTCGGAATATACATAACTTTTAGTATTATTTTGCGATAGTTAAATTTAATGTTTTTTTTTCCAAATCTAGCCCTAGATCCAGGTAAATAGGCTATCGTATAATGTTCCAGTTCAGGCTGTTTTCGTGACGGTCGGCGATTCACAGCCGCGGCGCGTGTATACTGACGCGGTTACCGCGAGTTCCGCCCGCCTCTCTGAGAAACCTTCGTGTTACTTCAACCAGCAATACACGTACTTAGGTAGGTACATAGCGCTTTTGTATATTTTAAGCTGTTTTTACATTAACTACGTACACAAGCTAACACTCCCTTGGATACGTACAAAACAGTTTGAGTCTTCTGTTTAATCCGTACAACTAAGCATTGGAACAAACTGCCGGCTTCCTTGTTTCTGAGAGATATAATCTAGGGTTTTTCAAGGCCAGAGTGAATATATCGTCTAAGTTGCGTGCTTCATCTTCGACCATCGTCGCTTGCCATCAGGCGAGGCCAGTTAAAGGTAAAACGCGGACTTATACGCTATAAAAAAAAAGGTTTAGAATCCACACTGTGTCCACAAACGCACTAACGTATAACTCTAGGTTAGGTAACAATTTTAATATTTTAGCGATTTCGCAAATAGAATTTTACAATCTTGACCATTTCTACGTGTATAGAAAATTCCTAATTTGTATTTTGTTAGAAATGCTACTTACTGAACTATTCGCAAGGAGGACAGTTCTAAGCTTCGTAGAAAATTTGTAAAACAAAACAGACCCTATTCTAAAGCAATAACGATGCAATACTTAAGTACTTACTCGCCAGCATAGTTCAATGCTCTACCAGACTACCTGCTGAAAGCCAGCGCGGCGTGACCTAGTACCTGTGGTTACTATAACAACAGTGCTGATAGCTACTGAATTCTTTATCAGAATATATGGTAGGCAAATGTGAATCGAATAGGGTTATACCTTACTTACCGCAGTCTGTCTGTGTGTGGCGGCTTATAGAAATACTAGCTATTCACCTAGACCATTTGAAGAGTATTAGATCCAAATTTCAAATCTCTATCATAAGCGGTTTGGTCTTCGCGTTGATTCCTAGAAAAGGGCTTGTTCTTTTATATGTTCATATAGATACAGACAGCAATATCCATCCACTGTCATTGAATCAAAAAAAAAATGCTTTCGGAAAATTTAATAATGTTATCAGTACTTATGACTATTAGTTTTTATCCTGTAGGAAAATCCGGTATGTAGTTTGATAGAATATACTGAGGTAATCATGTTGGATGTCAACGTATTCAGGAGTCTTAAAAACGAGACATCGGATATTCAGAATTCAGATTGAAATCATGCCTAATAAAGTACACACTGCTGTCGCCTGTTTTGGTTTCACTGACGTCATACAAGTCTTAGGACAATCGTATAAGGCATGCCTTGCTTCACGCGTCCCGTTTTATCAGTTTTACAGATTTTCAGAGCAATACTGTTAATCACGTGAATTCGAGATTAATTCAGATTTCTCTGTATACAGGCGTTAGGGCAGATGTAGGTTGCAGATGCAATAACTAATACGATATAGAGATATAGGAGTGACTCATTTGCACAACTTTCGAGAACAGAGTGCCTTTATCTGTGGCATTTGCAAGGAGGGAAACGCGATATCTTGAACATGTTTTGATTGATTTCCTACAGACCAGAGGCTAACTGTGGTAGGAACCTCGTTCTCATGATTTTTGTAGGTTAAACATGTTCAAAAATGTATAGTCAGAACAGTCATATAAGATAGTCGTACTTACTTAAAATAATTGAGTACAAAGAATTTTGAAAATAAACTAAGAAAAAGTCCAAGTCGTACCTAGCAATAAAATTAAAGATAGCAACAGGGCGACCCACTTTCGTCCCGTGTAGTTATAGAAAGTGTAGTTATAGTTTTGTAGTGGTAGGGCTCTCTTGCAGAGTCCGCCTGGGGAAGTACCACACCTTTGCCAGTTATTCAACCGCCAAGCAGTAGTGTGCAAGCATTACTGTGTTCCGGATTGAAGGGCAATGTTTCCAGCGTAATTACTGGGCATACAGAGATTTAACATCTAACATCTCAGGGTGACGAGCGCAGTGCATTGCCGCGCATAGTTTTGAACTGTTGAAGTTCAAAATTCAGGGTGGCACTGAACTGTGATGGGCAAGCGTGACGCTTAACATCAGGTGAGCGAATTGCTCGTCTCGTCAACGAGTAAAATATATTTAAAAAAAAAAAAAAAAAAAAAAAACAGGTTCCAAAGGTAAGAGTCATCAATAAACCAGTCAGCTGTGAGTAGGTCTCACAAATTCGATGCGTAAGTAGCACACATAGGCTCTATGGTGATTATTATTTAATAGTTCAAAAGTAATTAGTTCTAGCTACTGTTCTAAGCTGTCGCCTAGCGATGGGGGGCAAACATGTTCTAAATCTACATCCACCTACATTGTACTGCCTAATATTACGATCGATATCTCGGAACTATGCCTTGAAAAGGTCATCCCGATCAATGTTGGAACGACAGGGACATGATTCCACACTTATTTCCATTTCACGAAAAATTCAAATATGAATCAAAATGGAATAGACGTGGAATTAATTACTTGTGTCTTCTTCGAGCGTATTCAAATTTTAATATAGAGAATAAGACAAAACACACAATGACTCTCAACTAAGTACTAGATTATTAAAAAGGTTGGTACCTACTTAGGAATCCTCTAAAAAACATCGGTAAACCTTTTGAGATTAAATGTTTGACTATCTCTCCTGAATTGTAACTTTTTCTATAATTATTATTATGCTTGAGAAGTAGGTACATTATATGAAAGCCATTTTTTTCTGGACTTCCAATACGTACATCCAAATGTAACCCAAATTATTTACCTGAGAAACAGCACCATCTCGAAAACCCTTACCACATTGGCAAAGAAATTCACAGGTGCGTGAGGAGAAATGTAACAGTACAAGACAGACAGGAGTGGCTTCTGAATGCAAAATACATGAAGCAACGCGTAAGGGCGTCATTACGTAGATAACAATAGGTTTATTGCGTGATTACGAAGCTGCCATGCGTGGCAGATATCAGTTGACAATGTCGGATGAAGCTGTTCACGAAGCTTAGTACGTACGCTGATGAGATTATCGATGTGGAATATAAACACAAACATAATTTATTATAAAAACAAGTTTGATACTAAAAAAAAATGTGGTTCTGCCTCTTGCGTTAGTGAAATATGTGTTGCAAAAAGCAGCGTTTTGTAGTAGCTTGTACTTAGTTGTCATAGCTAAATATGTAAAGTCTAATTTCATGTACCTAAAGATAAGTATTTATATATACGCAATTTGAAAAGCAGAAATTGCAAATGTTCCATACACAGTCATGATCACAGTGAAAGATCTTTTTAACGACTGATTCAACATCGACGCTCCAAAAATCCGGAAGCACGCCAAAGATGAGTATTAAAAAATCATTGCCGCGAGCCCGACTCTCTCGAGGCTGGGCTACGCGATTACTGGTACTTGTCACCCTTACACACCCACATATCTCCACGCACCCACTCCACTCGTTTTGCACCTCCCAAAGTCCCAACATGTAAGCCCAATTCGAGTCAAACTTCATAGTAATCTTTTACCGCGCCGCACCTTCTTTTTGGCAATCATTAAGTATGTAGACCCTGCGATACAGGCTATCGCCTAGTGCAGGGTCTATAAGCAAATTATAACCTTTAAAACTTAAATTGAATGTAGTAGCAATATTTTGAAGTTGGGTTTTTGGACAATAAAAATATTTGTATTTTGTGTATTTGAACAAAAAGAGTCGGTCAAGATTGGTTTTTCAAAACGGTCGCTTTTTAAAAAATCGTTGCTACTATTCTGGTATTTGCAGTTTTATTGATAATATATTAGATTTATAGTTTTAAAGAGTTTGATTACGATTTATTTTTTCGTACTCATCAATCTAGGTCGTTGCCAATACAAACCCGGCTTGACGATATTATCACGCTCGAATTCAATGACTTTCTACACGTGCATTTGTTTTGTTCCAATGTTAAAATTATTTCAATAACACTACTAAATAATTGTAATTTAAAATAATTGTATGAAAAACAGCTGGTGTAGCAATAACAAGGCATATCGTTAACCTCTCCTCAAAAATAACTACAATGGATCATACAAGTGGCAATAAAGTTTTCTGCGAAAGTAACCCTGACATGATGAGAGCATACAACTTGAAATATTCATGACCAAAGACGAGACTCATTAACATTGACCAGCTGGTGATTAATGCATTGATTACTCTTTTTTTTTTTAAATGTTCAATGTCTTGATTGTAATTGCTTGTATAAGGGACTGCCATGTTGTCAAAGCCGTGGTAGCTCAGTGGGAGCAAGCTCGTCTCACATTCGTACCAATGAGTTCTTTGGAACTTACGTACGGATATACCACTGGCTTTTCGGTGAAGGAAAACATCGTGAGGAAACCTGCATATTTCCGGAGAAGAAATTCGATGGCATATGTGAATCCGCCAACTCGCACTGGGCCAGCGTGGTGGATATGGCATAATCACCCTGCGAGCGTATGCCGATATCTCAGCACTGATATGTTTAAAGGCTGATGCAGACGTTGTCATTATAAAAGACCAAAAAAAAAATGAATAAAAAAAATGCTTGTAAATTATAAAATTCATATGCTATAGCACCGTTGTAGAAACGTTGGCAAGTTACCTACTGCTAGACTTATACCGTTAATAAAGTTGTTTAATTACAATTTCTAATCATGGAGTGAAACATCGCTATAAATAGTCAGTTGTGACTCTGTAGCTTCCTATTTGTTTGCATGCCTTGCTTATTTTGATCATTTATATGAAGCATGGCTTAGTTTGCTTGTTAACCGACTACCAAAAACAGTAGGATGTTCTCAAGTCGAGTGTTTTTTTTTTTTACCGCAGAACTCCGTCATTTATGAACTGATTTGGAAAATTCTTTTTTATTTTGAAGGAGATACTTTTAAATTGGTCCCATTTTTATTAACATCCTGTTCTAATAAATCGGTCCATGAAGAATTGAGAGAACTCCACAAATATTATAGCGGTATACGACATTACAAGAATCATATCTAAATATTAAAAGTAAGTATGTAACCTACTCATCTAATAATAATGGGATGTGTAAAGACAAGAAGTCCTCTTAGAACTTTCGCGTGTTACTGTTTTATTGCCGCTCGTGTCTTGACAATGCTTAGGTATTCTAATCAAACATTTTAACTAGTTGTTCGCGCCGAACTGAGACCTCGCGATCCCTATATCTTCACAACCCCTGGACCGATTCAGCTCATATTCGAACTTAAAATTGTATTGAAATAAACTATTTGCCTACAAAATTTCATGAAGATCGGATCAACGGGTCGCAAGTTATCATCGGACAAATATACACACAAACATAAAAACATACATACAAATGCCGATTTGTCCCAGTAAACTCTGAGACCTTCGCTTCGCTCGGTCAATAATTACATAACAGCGATAGAGAAAGTCGGAGTCAAAGTTGCAGTCTAAGTATTAGGAAATTGCCTATTGTATGCCAAGTTGTACCTAAGCCTAACAGGCACAACTAAATAATCATTAAATTGCAGTCACTGTGTCGATATGAACATATTGTATGATTTGTATGTATGAGTGAGTGATGGATGACTGGACGCAATAAGGAATAAACATTTACGAAAAGAGGCATCAATACTTGAATAAGTATAGAAAATAGGTTTTAATAAAATTACGTTAACATTGTAAGTCAAGGTGTTGCTATACAAAAAACTTACGATAGTATATGTAGATAAACAGGGGTATAAAAAAACAAGTTATGTACCTAAGTATATGAAGGAGGTAATTATAATGGTGAACCAGGAAACTGTAGACATCGATGACGAAATCATTGCATATAAACATAAAAGGAACAACACACATAAAGGCACATAAATGTAGATGCATTTGATATTAATGTTACTTTACATTATTACATGGAAAAAGTCCCTGGATGTCAATTATATCGACCGAATAAGAACTAGGTACCTTCAGCTGTATATAATACCCTATGCCATTGCCCATCACATTGTTACCATTATTATGATGAAGCTGACGTAGACTTGAAGTCTAAATTTCCATTAAAAAATTACAATGTCTAAATGATATTTCCAATGAAATCAACTTAAAAAAATAAAAATGGTCTTGACGCATTTATGACATATTTTTTTTTTTTTTTTTTCTGTAGTTTTTTCGATATTCGACCATGCCACTCCCATTGTAAAAGTAGTACATATGTTTACTACTAAACCTAAACTAAGCCCTTGTCCCTCCAAAGAGAAACAAGTACAGCTTTACACAACAAACAAGTACAGCTTTAGTAGCTTCTTGGCTTCTTCCGATATTTATGTCATTAAACATTTGTTTATATATCCTGAGAGTAGATTTTACAATAGTTTATAACAAATGCGTCAATGATTAAGCAAAGGATGTGCATGCACGTCCAGCATCTGTTTTAAGTCCTGAGTCATTGTGAAGGCATCATATTACTGGTGGGAAGGATTATGCGTCTGGCTATATCTGGAGATTACTCAACATTTCACCTTTTGCTGGGAATGCGTACCTAAATAAAGATCGAATATGACTAAATATTTTACCGGGATCTTTCTCTTCTTTCTCTTTCTGCGGTGCTTTCCAAAATAAGTATTAATTGAAATTAGTTCCGAGGAAAACTGTTTACCACTAGTACTTCGCGACGAACTGAGATCGTGATCCCTACATCTTCACAACCCCTGGACCGATTTAGCTCATATTCGAACTTAAAAATTGTATTGAAATGAACTACTTGCCTACAAAATTTCATGAACATCTGATCAACGGTTCGCAAGTTATCATCGGACAAATATACACACAAACATACAAACATACATACAAAAGCCGATTTGTCCCAGTAAACTCTGAGACCTTCGCTGCGGTCGGTCAATAACTAAGTACTTTAACTACTTTATGGAAGAAATAAGAATCAATAGATATTGTTTTATTATTAAAGAACTAAAATCTGTAACGGACCGGAATAAACTAGCAAGAGAGTGCGATTCGATCAAAAATATTTCACTACATCTAGAGTAGGTACCTTGTTCTAATCATATAAGAAAAAGAAGTCGCGATTGTAAAAATGCATCTCGGAATGCTTTTCTCTATAAAAGTAATGTGCGTCCAGTCCATATAGATTTTAATTCGGATTCGTCAGAATCTTTAGCATGAGTTTATGGTGATCACAAAAAGCGCGACCCCAATGCGCAGGAGTTGAAAGTTGTCGCGAGAGTTCGTCCAAAAACGGCTTGATGCCAATCCAAACGGGTATTGTGTATGTATGGTACCTGATGTCTGGCAACATACGAAACCGCAGACCATACCGTTGTGTAATTTAAAACTACTTTTTACATGCGTACTTAATAATAAAACTCAACAACGCGTATCCGCGGGAACAAAACTTATCAATACATATGAAAGAATTCGTATGCGAAACACTTATCTACATATTTTACATACGTTCAGGTCTTTTCAAATTTGTTTTAAAAAGTTCATTGTTATTTAAACTGGCAAAGATAAGATACATAATCATAATATATCGCCATATACGTGAAGGAGTGTCGCTTTAAATGACAAACTCCATAAATGTGACTTGTTTTTTGTCGTTTGAAGTGGCGGGTGTTAAGACTGAAGAATCGGAAATATTAATGCATGTGGGAGTAGGAACAGTTCTCCAGTCACCGGCACAGCTAGACAAGGTCGCCGACCATATGGCGTATCTACCTGTATTTAAGCCAGCCAATATCACGCAAACTTATTCTGAAAATTACGCAACGATCGTGCAACGCTGATTGCAATCTCTTTTAAGTCCCACCGTATTCGTAGTGACCTCTGCGGTCTGCCAGAGCGACTGTACTAGCCTAATTGCATCGGTTCCAATTTATTGTTTAGTTTCCTGCCACAAATTGATTTGCTCTTGAAAATCAACGATATGTTGCCTCGCTGACTTCCTCTCAAACAAAAATACGCAAAAAATAGACCTCATAATAAATCAAAAGCTGAGAACTAAATCCGGTTTTAGCCAGCATTCCAACGCACCGATGTTTGCGACGTGTCGTTGCAAAATGCCAACTAAATCGTTACAAATGCAAAATGTACGTACCTACTAAATACCAAACTGTAAAGCTTCGAGGAAAAGGCTTTTGTGATTGGGTGGGTGTTAGGTTTAATTAAGAAATTCGACAGAGCGATACGCGGTGACGTAAGGCCCGCCGTTGATACAGAGCGTCCTGTGTTCGAAAACGTTAAGTTCTTACAAAGAGACAAGTAAACAACAAACGAGTTTGAGCGAGGACGTGGGCTCACGGCGCGGTGAGATCACCGCCACGAATATAGAGACGCCTGAGGTCGCAGCCTGCACCACTTTGCACGTCACGTATCTTTCTAATTGCCGTGCCGATTTTGTTTACAATGAATGCTTTCCACGGCTCTCACGCGACAATAAGTCCATGAGAAGTGCTTGTGCTTGAAGAAAAACAAATTAACTGAAACTTTCTACTCAAGGTCACATTCTGCTTCAAAATCTAGCAAAACATTTCTGAAAAATTTGCTATAAAAAGATTATGATGTGTCTATCATGTTGTAATTAGAGGATCATAATAACAGCCCACGAATTTTCCAAAAAAGGTCTGCACATATAATCCCAGCTCAATAAACATCCAAAACAACTTAGTAACAACTTGTGAATTTAGGTATTATCGGGGATCGTGAGAAGTTAATACCTGGGGTATAATACCATTTTTCACATTATACTGTGTATTGATATGCTGGATAGTAGGACACTGTAAGGTCAATTTAAAGATGGCTGAGCATTTTTCAATTGAGCAGGACATGTGGGCGAGTAATGCTTCATCGGCACTTTACTCATTTGCTCTCGTTAGCTTTATGTGATGCTATCACTCACTTTGTGCGCGACAGGTGATAATAAACCTGCAATCAAAATCTAGAAACATCAAAAACGAACTTATCTCGAAGACATTTAAATAAAATGTCGCTATCTCGATTGACGTCACAATCGAATTCTTCGATAGCGTTGCATTCGAATGCATTATTAGGTAAGTACCTAATAAATATTTAAACGATAAATATATCCATATCTTTATAATGTTAATTCTAAGAACTACTTAAGCAGTCCAAATCCGTATCATTTCCAAATCGTGAAAGAATGTTTTGAAGCTCTGACAGTTTCTGCAGTAAACAAAATTATCGCAAGTGCTACAAATGGATGTCACGTCCAGTTGGCGGGGTCCTGGAGCAAGCTCCCACCTGGGATTTACAAACAATAGAATTGTACATCTAGTACTTACAAGTAGATATAAAAGTTCTCGGTATAAGCTACAGTCGTAATGATAATAAATATTGGCATAGGATGTTGAGCTTACAGTCGAGAACTGTACTACGCTCTCCAAAGTTTTTACTTTACTTTGATATGAGTTTTTCCATTATTCCAGTCTCCAAAATAGCCTTCGTGCTTAAATATCCAAAACAACTAGATATAGGTATTCCAAGAAAAACTCGTTTCAGACTAGTCTTGCCAAAGAAAAGTGCAATTATCCACGCTAAGCCGTCAAGTTCTCCTTGGAACGTTTTGTAATTTTATATGGCAGTGATTCTATCGAAGTCACCAGATATGGCTATCCCGCTTGTCGGAGTGTTGTGGGTCTAAACGTGCCATGCATGTAGAACTGCAGCAGTTATTATAGTTGGGCGCCGATGTCACGTGCGCTTACAGGCTACTGATACATTTATTCCAATTGTTATTACATAGGCGCTTAGATTATGATTTATCACCGCCATAGAAGGTTAGAATTATTTTTTCTCTATGATTCAACAGCTGTGACTTGTGTTATTGAGAAATAATTTGTTGTGAGCTTTAGGATGAGCTCAGACACATTCTTAGAAGTAGCTTCGGGTTTGTCATCTGGGTATTTATTGTTGGCTGTGTTAAAAATTGTTTGTTATCATTGAAGCCTATCGCTTCGTCTCGTTTGTTTCGTCACTAATTTAAATCTGGATGCGTGAGTACCCAAATAATTTCATCATCACTATCGTAAACTAGACTCTAGCTTGTTTTACTTACATAGAAGTAAGAGCTACCTCTTACAGCGTAACAAAATAAGCTACCGGCATGACACTGGCTACACAAAGATAGCATTCATTAGTTTCAGTGCAATAAACTCATCTGTGCCATATCATTCTGTTTGGACTGGATGATTTGTATTGAAGTCAGTCATTCACCAGATGTTTCTAAGCAGAATCAAAATAGCTGAAGCACAAAGCCCTTTCAGTGCTACCGACGTGTTGCAAACCATAACAAAACACTCGGTCACGGTGCGAGCACGTGAGCCCAGATGCAATGACAGTCACTATGGCCTCTCGTCATACTCGAGTAACCTGCGCCAGCCTAGCTCAAGTGAATCCGCCGGTGTGCGGTGCTGCTGCCGGCTTTCACGAATTTACGATGCAAATTTTACTAACGGAGAAGTTATCAAAGTTACATCTCGTCGACACGTTACAAATCCTAGCGAAGCGGAAATTTTAACGACTTAATCGAATTGAAGATCCGACCATTGGCCTTGAAAGTACAAAAAAGGAAACGAAAAATTGTAGAGCTCAATATCAATCATCTCTTATACGAGGCTTCGATGCCGGAATTGCAGCCTTTAAAATTGCATGAGTTCGAGGAGGAAATGATATCATCGCAGCGTTAAGAAAACCATTAAAAACTACTTTACGACCAGCGTGACGCTTCAGTACCTACTCGTTCTTTATTATTGTTAAAAGAGGTAGGTACTTACAGTAATTAACTTCATTGCAAAACGAAGGTCAAGATTCGTCCACCCCAAATATGGTAAGCAAGGAGAATCTGATTTTTTATTGTAAATTTAAGGAGGCCAACAAATAAAATAACAATTAAATTTGTATGCTCTTGGGACGATGGCTACGTAACGACTCAAAAGTTGAACCTATCAACGACTAGTTTTCTTACTCTAAGATATTTTAATATTGACCGAGGTACTTAGATCATGAAACATTAAATTGATTGACCTATTTTCAGTAGAGGCAGTGGGTGATACAAATTATTAAGTTGTCTCACGGTGTCACACACAACCATTCTATTATTGAAAACTAAGGTAGCTTTACAAATCAATAACGGTTTACCGGTTATGTTCGATACTCCTTGTTTTAAAAATATAAATGACCTTGTTAAAATTAGTACAATAATATAGTTACAAGTTACAGTTAGTTATAATTAGTACAAGTACAGTTATCTTTTCTTATCTTTCCGCGGGATTTTGAAACGTTTGTTAACTTTGACAACAGATTATGTCTTTTGCTGTCTTTGTCATTTGCTTAGAGCCAGACAAAGGCAGCATTTGAATTAATCTGTTGTCAAAGTTAATAAACGTACTTTTTGGTGAAATTCAATATTGATTTTAGGAATATCGAATAGTTCAGTAACATTACCTAAGTAGTGTACCCTAGTGGTACTCGTATCTTCGGAATAATATTCGTTATTAGGTGAGTACCTTACGACGTTCGTGTTAATTATTTTACTACCTATTGACTTTGATCCGAATATTTCAAAAAAACTGCGACCAGAAACACCGGAGGACAGGCACCAGCTTATTTTTAGTAAACGGTGAACATCTGCAATCGCCTAGCCGCCTGCCAAGCGTGGGTATTATGGCAAGCCCTTAATATGTGGAGGTTTCGTCCAATAGTGAACGTCTAAGAGCTGATAAGAAGAACTATTGGCAGTATTACTCATATAAAATATCTATTAAATTGTGAGCTTATCGTCATAATCAATAAAAAAAAAACTAATAACCGTCTCAACTGTTTCTAATCCTATAAGTTATGTTATGACATGACTGACTATCACACATGTCATGACCTCAAACATATCTATATTATGTCCTATGCGATTCTACTAAGAATATTTTTGCAATTGCCTGCAACATTTATGCTTTTGTAAAATTCTAAAGACAAGTCTTGGAATAATTCGTCCGTTCAACTATCGCAATAGTAATGTTTGTTGTTGCTTACAATAGGTACCAAATGTTACCCGAGGTTAATGAGCTAATGACGTTCACAACTGAACGAATCTTTATGTTGTGTCCGAATCATGTCCGAATATAGATTCAGCTGATGTTTGTGCAACTCTTGACTCCAGATAATTGCGTGGTCAATTGTAAATAAACGCACTGAGAGATTATTTATTAACTGTCATAGCCAGTATAGGTGATGTCTGTGAGTAAAGGTCAGCTGATAGGACACGGGTAGCGCAACTAATAAATATACCTAAAATGACTAGGTACATATAATACCTACGGAAAGCCGCTTTATTTTACTATCCATGGTTTACTTTTAAAAATATAGGTACAAAGAAACAATGACCAAATTACACCTACAACCAATATCTTATCAGAAATATTATCAAATATGATTTGGACTCTAATACAAACAAGTGCACGTCGATTCGATAATAGATATCAAATATTTCGATAGATAATTGATAATCATTATTTGGCTACTATAGATTACATAATATAATATTACGAGTATAATTATATACACCACAGTCTTCTTAAATTTTGCGGTTCATAACATAATATTGTTAATAAAAAAAAAAACTCTTTATAAATAAGGATATCAATTAAAACATGTATGTAGTATGTTTTCAAAATATTTAGCAAAACAGAGTTATCTCCTACATTATCATCAACACTGAAAAGACCTTGTCTCGAGCAAGATTTATCTGCGTTATCAACTAGCACAACACAGATACCTTCTCTCTTTCGTCAAATTTGTTACAAACCATTCTAGATACCACCTCACATACCTAGATATCAGGTTTTCAGAATAGGAAAGAAAATCAACTGCTTTCTCTAGATCTGCACAAACTTGTTCTGATTTCTTCCGACGTTCCTAGAAATCGTCAACTTCATGACGGTCCCCAATGTTCCTAAGGTGACGCAATCAGGTTAAGAAGGGCTTTGTCAAAGAATGTTAATACTTCCGACGTTTAGGGCTATCCATTAGTGCTAGAGTAAGTCCATTACTAAAAAGTACATTAAGGGAACTTTGTATTTATATAATCGGATTTAATGTTTACGAATTTATCGATGCAGCCCTCACAATTCCAACAGATCCGATTAAATATCTATTTGACGATCGAATGGTTTAATCCGATTAGTATAAAATGCAACTGAATCCTCGCAAACCAGATATAAAATGGAGGTTTGTAGAGGTATTAAAGACGTGTGATCCATATGCAAAGAAAGGTGCCGGGTACAGTAAGGCACGACCACGACTATTTCGACCTATTTAACATGATTAGCCATCAAGTTACCTTGAAAGTAGATATTTTAGTTACATTCGTGTGTTATACTTTCATACGAGTGTTCTACGAAACTTTGCCAGTCACGGAATAAACTTAAGCAATTAATACGGAAAACGAATAAGTTTTGTAATAGGTATTCACAATGCAGTAGTTAAATAAATAATGAACAATAATGATAATAATGAAGTAATGTTTAGTTTTGCAGTTTTCGGTGTTGGAACTGACCATAACGATTTACTTACGTAGGTATAACAATGCTTAAGTTATTATTAGAATGTGATTAACATTTAAGACGACCTTGAAGCATAGGATGCGATACGAATCGAATAAGTAGAGATTCGATTTTTTAATGCATTAGCTTATTCCTTTTTTTGTGCTGCTTACTACACGCCATAGCGTGATGCGATGCAGTAAAGGTAGCATAGGTAAGTCAGTTGTTGAAATTGTAAAAATATCGGTAACTGTGACATTACGGCGGAATCAATTGACTATTGACGTTCATATACAGATGCTTATATTCTGTAAGTCCGTTGTATTGATCGAGAATGTTAAGTCCTAGTAAATGCAAAATACTTAGCCAAGATCCCATCAGTGTGTACAATAAATTCTATCTGTCTTTTGGGATTTGGTATTCACAAGTATGTTGTGTATGGTGACTGTATTACTAAAATTATATATATTATTATATATTATTTATATGACCACCAACTATAAAATTGTATATGGGTTTCGTGCAACTATAACTAAAAAGATAGGTGATAAAAGAAATAAAATGGAACCTTAAATTCCTTATACAGAAACGTGTTTAAACAGTTGTTTAGAAGTAGTACGTTACCTGTCTTGTTGAAGATAAGTACTAAGAACCAAATGAGGAAATAGCTTCAGTGGAACAAACAGATGCTATAAACTATGACTACCTTCATACGTGACCCACGATATAGATGTTTACTAGTCATCACATTTGTATTATTAGGTATGAATAAAATAGTGTTTGTTTGCGCTAGTGAAATCATAATGGTTTTCGTGGTTGGCTGATTTTATTATGACGTGATTATGAGTCGTCAATGTGACGTTGCAAATCATCACTGGTAATTTAGTCTAAAATATCATTGGAAATACGCGTCGTATTGACATATTGCTCAAAAATATCCTCCGAATGTGTTCGCATGCAAAAATAATTGTACGATTTTATGTTGAAATATTGTTTAGTTGCGCCATCAGTTAGTATCAATGAACGTTAATTTAGCGTTAGAGACTAGGTTAATTGACAGAGTCGTTGATCATTGGTGCTCTTAATTTAATAATTCTATGATTGTACCTAAATTATTCTATTCATAAAAAATTGCCTAACGAGAAGATTTAGTATTTATTTCTTTCTAAAATTACCAATGCGACTGACCTAAATTATGATTTGATAGGCCCACATAATTATTATTAGAAATATTTTTAACAACACCTACTAACAAAATGTCATCCATAGTTTTCAGGCTTTTAGCTCTAACAGACGTAATTGACGGCTGACCAGAACAACGTTTAATCATGAGAGAGAAAGAGAGGGAAATCAATATCTCTCTCTCTCTCTCTCTCTCTCTCTCTCTTGTCCGCCATACCATATCCTCGTTTGAATTACAAGTAAAAGAGTAAAGTACCGAAGAAGATAGAACGTAGGGTGATTGTAAGGTAGAGCAGGCGATCTTCAATTCTAATTGGTTAACTCCCGAATACTGAAACGCTTGTTAACTTTAACGACAGATTAAGTCTATTGCTGCTTTTGACATTTGCTTAGTGCCAAACAAAGGCAGTATTACAATTAATCTGTTGTCAAAATTAACGAACGTTTCAGTATTCGGGAGTAAGTTAAACAAAGAATCTCAAAATAAAAAGTACATTAGTAGAATAATAAACTGTAAAAGCTAATTGCAGAATCAGAACGAGTCTTATTCAGAACAGCGCTGAATGCAGCTCGATGCCACCCACGCGAGTGAGGCAATCAATAAAAGGCTCTTGGTGAAGCAAAGCTGAGTCACAAGCACCAGGTGTCGCTCAATACGGTAAAGACAACAAGAATTTCTAGAAAATATAAAACTTATTCATGACATTGAGTAGGTAGGTAAACAAGAACAACAACAGATTGTTTGAAGAAGAATTAGTCGCCCGTTTGAAATGCCTGCTTATTTATATGATATGACATTCCTAATATATATATATAGATATTCCTATAGAATACTATAGAATACTTATAACTAATAATAAGCTCTAACTGCTAAACATAATAAGTATCTCGCTCTAAAAGATTTCGCATTATAGCTCTATGTTGAGCTCAAACCTCGGCTCAAAGTCATATTATAAAAACAGAACTACCTACTTAGACTTTACTACGGACGATAATATCGTAGCTTTAAATTAATTAACATCCAAAACAAAACAATACAACCTATCAGACAGTCATAACACAATTCACGTTCACTTCAAAGTGAACTATTGTACACAATTTGTTTTCATAAAACGGGAATACTCACGTTAAAATGAGTCGGTTATTCCGAGTTTCAATGACATTCGGTGACCTTTATCAAGGAATGCTATAGCGTGACACGCGCGCGACCTCGTCTTGCCTTGCACTCAAAACCACGTCAGTTTTCGTAGTAATATTGTACACAACATGTTGATTTCGTGCGTTAGTCATTAAACGACCATGACATTGGCGAAGGCGAGAGGTAATGAGAATCACGGAGTAAGAAACAGTTCGGTGGGCAAATTGCCAGAACATCGTAATATGACGAATAAGTACTAATAACAACAATGCCGGAATTTCATAAGTTGGAAAAACAATGACAAGTGGTTTAGAAGCTGTAACGAGAATTCTGTTAAATGTAGAAATAAATATGCGAAATGTTTCTAATACGTGCCGTCAAAGGCTTGATTTTGCGTAGGTCGTCGGCCTCTACCCACCCAGCAATATTATTGTTAAATGTAAATCTCTAGCTACCTATTTGCTTCGACCAAAGTAAAACATTGGTCGAAGCCTATTTGATCAAAATCTAGAAGATTAAAGTTGCTTACTGAAGATTTTGATCTATTATACTTCGTTATTAAAGTTCAATGAACTATTGTTCATATCTTAAGTACTAAGTATGCCTCGTATTCTGAATTTATGGCAAGAGTTCTGAGGTAGAAGTGACAACAATAATAGCCACAATACCCAAACACGAGCGATTCAAAAGGATTCAGTTAACTATTCTAGACGAAGTAATAGCACTAGTTACCGGGGCACGACTGAGACGCTTGTTAGAATGCATTACGTAAGCATCGCCTCATTTAGAAGTCCGTCTCTCGGGCTTATCATAGATCATTGGACGCAGACAAAATGCTCAAATAAGTCTATCCTTGTATAATTATATCAGAATTACCTTCTTTAGAAGACGGAAACTAAAGAAGGTTGACGACTATAATAAGCTTGAGAATGCGAGAAATCTATATGTCAATGGCTCTTGAATAAGTAATGGATCATCATTTGCGGAATAAAAAAATGCAGGTACTTGTCGGATAATTCTATAGGTAGAATTTTTTTTTTTTTATTGTTGTAGATAAAAGGCGGTATTAAAGCTAAGCCAAAATATTTCATAATTACTGATAAGATATTAAGTTATCCGTTTGTAACCACTCCCTGATGATTGTATCTTTGGTCGCACCAAATGATTACGAATGTGCATTTTTTTCATTAATAACAATGTAGGGTGCGTTTTTATGGCGTTATAATTACCTACACATTGTCACCTGCCTTATATTTGTGGTCGATATACAATATTAAGTACGGTATAGTACGTGCAATTCAAAATATGTCTTTAAACGGGAAACACTATGACGTGGTTTGCATAATTGATTTAGTTGTAAATTTCTCGCAAAATGATGTAAAACTTATTTAAATCTCTGATACGTGTATGTAAAGATCGTGACTGCTTAGTTACTGCTGTTTACCTGCGACGTATTGGCGCATTTTAATTCAATTTGTTCTTACATACGGTTACTCACGTCGTTCGAAATACATAAACTTTTACGTAATTTGCATATAGTATTTTTTTTTTAACTCGAAACCAATAAACTTCTAACTCTAACGCTTCAATGGAAACAAAAATGATAAAGCTTCTATACAATTAAACCTGATTCTACTGACGGCAACATTCCCATACAAAATCGGTACCTATTTATCTATTTACATTCGTCAATTTGTAACAGCAAATAACGATGGTCAGAGATACACAATGAAGCTCCATTAGACGATAGTCAAACATGGTCACTCAATGGACGCCTGCAAATAACACGAACGATCGTTGCATGTTGAGCATAATAAATGCGCGAAACAATTATTAATATCGTGTCAAAAGGTTTATCAATTATCAGAGAAAGTTGCATTATAAATAACGTTAGTTACTCACCCACAAGTGCACATTTCGCAGATGCATTGCTCCTTCGGTTCATGTTTCTTAGGGCCACCGTGCCGCGGCCTGGTCTCGTCAATGTAGACGGTTTCCTCAGTCGTGGTTCGGTCGTCACGCACCGTTTTCCTATTATCGATGATGGTCTCGTCGTAAACGGTGCTGACAACTTCTTCCCTAGTAGTGTCCGTGATTGCACGGTCCACCACATCGTACTCCCGGATGACGTCTTCAGTCGTTTGGACATCGCGCTAAAATAATTAGAAATTATTTAAAACAAGTAACGTTTTGTGTACCTACGTTAATTTTGGCTCTTGAGATATATGCACTTACCAGGTTTTTGAAGTCAACCGCGCTCTTGTCAACGAAGACGTCAGTCTTTATCTTGTCGTCTTCCTTCGCATCTTCATACGTCGTTATTTTTCTGGTAATACCATTCTTGGTTACGTATCGAGTAACTTCCACTTGGCTTCTATTCTTTTCAATTTCAAAAGCTTTTCTTGTAGACTCACCAGTGGTAGATGTCAGAACAGTAGTTTCTTCAGTGTCAACTCCTTCGTAAAGGTCTTTAACATCTTCATTGATTTTTGTTCCAAAAGTTACTTTCTCGATGCGCTTGAAAGGATATTTTTTCACAGTATCTATGATTTCCTTAAGGATGCGGTCATCAATGTTTCTGTTGATTACGATGTTTTTGTTGCTCACTTTTACATCCTTTTTATATTGAGAACTTTCAATAATCTTGCGCAAATCGCTTATAGAGGTGAAATCTTTTATGTCTCTCGAAGATAATATAATATTTTCTTGAGTATCTTGGCGTTTCAGGTGATGCCTAGGTTGCTCAGGTTTTCCAAAAGGCGACACTTCTTTAGGTCTTTTGGGTCTATCGTCATCTGTTTCATAAACAAACTTTCCGTTCCAAGTACCAGTGCTTCTTTCATAAGTAGTTAACGTATCTTTAGTTTGAGAATCGGTTGTTTCTTTAGTCAAATTCTGTTTCTCAGTGTTTATAAACTCGGTTGTTTTCGATACATCTTTTGTATCCCTGGTTGTAGATTGAGTATCAGTAGATGTTGACTGATAAGTAGTTGAATGAACATCTTTGTCGGTTATGTCTTGAATTCGCTGGTTGTGTATATCATCTGTTTCTGTGATATGTTCAGTAATCGCCTTCTTTTTAGTAAAGTCGCCAATGTAAGTGTTACTGGTAGAAGCAACTTCTTTCCCGTCTTTGTACAAAGAAGACCCTTCCGAGATTAAAGTTCCGCTTGTTGGTTGCTGTCCTTTTTTACCAGTATCATAGTGAGATTCTTTGTCTAAAACATGACGTGAGTATTCATGCTGAGGCTTAATACCAGTACCACTTATATTATGACTCTTTTCATGCGTCGAATGTTCTTTGCTGTCACCCCATTCTCGGTGGGAACTATCCACGACAACTTCTTTGCCATCTACAATTTTAACGACATAAGATGATGTCGTTGCCTGTTCAGCACTGCTTGTATTACTCTTCATAATTTTTGTAGAATAATTGACGTTGTCTAAATTTTTTACTTGCAAAATATCACCAACTTTCTTAAGTTCGTTTTGAATGGTAGAGTCGTAACCGTAGAAGTTTGAAGAATCAGTTTGATTAACATTTCGTCTTCTATCTTGAACAAGTTGCTTGTTAGACGAGACATTTTCGTACGAATCTGTGTGGCTCACATTACGTCTTTGATCAGTAACCGTTTCATGGCTAGTCACATTTTCGATATTGGTTCTGTTAGTCTGATTTATGTTTGTATTGTCAGAAATATTTTGTGTGTACACCTGATCACTTCCGGTGGTTAGCTGATCTTGAATATTCTGTTGTTGATTTACGTTATCGGAAGTTATCCTGGAATATTTCTGATCATCTGCAGATGATAGCTGTTCTCGAATGTACTGTTGATGGCGAGCGTCATCTTTCTCTGTTAATATATTGGCATGTTTGTTTATTTCCTTGCCATCTTTTATAAGTTTGGAATCCTCTTTTAGTACCATTCCACTTGTTGGTTTTTGCCCATCTTTACCCGTATCGAAGTTAGATTTCATATCCCGGTTATGGATGCTATGCACAGATTGCGGTTTGATGCCTGTTCCACTAATACTGGCATAAGCTTCTTTTGTGGAATGTTCTTGAGCATCTCCCCATTCTCTGTTTGAGCTATCGATGATTCTTTCTTTTCCGTCGACAATCTCAACCACGTAGGAAGACGATGATGATTTTGTGATGTTGCTGCTCTTTGAGTCACTTGTCTGAGAAGTACTGGTAAACTCCTTAGTCTTAGAATTTTTATCTAGGCTTCCTTCACCACCGTAGAAATTGGAAGTATTAGATTTGATTGTCTGATTTTTATTTGCTGGCTCTGGTGAGTTTCTGTATGTTACATTCTCGCGTTGTTTAACATTTTTCGAGTCTCTTGCGTTAGTTGAGTACCCAGTCTGAGTCTGTGACACCAGGTTCTGTCTTTCGGTCTGTAAGAAGTTGTTCGAAGCATTTGCATTCTGTGATCGGGTAGTAAGAGTTGAGCTAGATCCCGGAATATTGCCGGTAGAGTTATCGATGAACCCCGTGTTCAGGGTCTGATTCGGGGCAGAAGAGTCGGCGGTTCTGTCAAATGATTGACTGTGGCTCGAACCAGAATGCTGGACTGAAGTCGAAGAAGTCTGGAATGTTTCATTTTTGGAACTCTGCTGGTGCGAAGTGGATTCTTGTACCACAGAATTAGAGGTAAACTCACCAGTGGTCGATTGTGCCATGTCACTTACGTTGTGTTCATGAGATCTTATTTGCGAAAGGTCACTCATCGACGGCGCTTCGGTGATGATGTAGTGCGGATGACTGTTGTAATGTTCAGAAATGGTCGAGCCACTAATCGAAGCGTGGTCGGTCACGTCGGTTATCATCAACGGGTCATCCTCCTCGACCTTAACGTCGATGTAGCGGATCTTCTTACCGGACGAAACCTTCTGCAGCGTATTGCTGCTCTGAACCGTTGAACTAGTGCTGGTCTTCTGAACACTCGTCGACGCACTGGTAGAAGTCACCGCGGAGGACTTTGTTTCTTTAGTCTTTTTATTTTTTATCGTCATTTTGGTCCCACTATTTTACGATTTAAAACTAATAAATAAATGAGATTCTAATTTTTAAATTAACACGATTAAATATTATTTAAATAAAATGATCACAAAAGTGAAGTCAAACAATTGCCATGTAACAAGAAGATAAATAAATGATCGCGAGAGTCGTTCGTGTCGTATGTCGCGGGTGCGCGCGCGCCGTTCGCGACTGGCTCGCGGAGTCTGAGCGTGCGCCGGCGCAGGCCCCCCTCGCGCTCGCGCCCGCCCACCAACCTTCGAGACACGTAAGCGATCACATCTCACCTCAACGCACTGTTGGACTCATACCAAAAATGGATTAAGCTTAACCTTATTGAGTTGCATTTATTGCTAAATTTTAGTCATCGGCCGCTCCAATGACATAAGTTAACTTTTAAATTTGAAATAGCAAACAATAAAATACAGATACCTACTCCTATTAACCTAAAATTGTTCACTTAAACTGATAATCTGAACAAAAATAAAACGCATCTCTAATAAATACAAACAATCGCAAATCATGGAGAACAATCATTTTCAAATTGTGGAAATAGCAAGTCAGGCAAATACAGTTGTTCTGTTGCCGTTTAAAGTAATAAACGTGAGGCAATTTAAATCTAAATTTATTTAAAATAGCTCTATAAATCTCGCCCAATCGCGGCAGAGCTCGAAATGAACGAGACATTCGAGGTAAAATTGGTTGATGGAGAAAACTAAAACTAAATCGCGAGCAGCTTTACTAAAATCCTAAGCAGCCTATTTTCTACTTGCCAAAAAAAACTTGGTAGAGTTTACAGAAGAGAAACCGAAGGTAGCGTTTGGAGACTGAGAGACAGTGTGATGTCAAAAAAGCAATACCATATTTTATTCTCCAACACAAAAATTGTATTTATTTCTTGACTATTAAAGGACAGGTAGGTAGATAAAATAAATAAATATAAATAAATATTGGTAGACGTTTTTCACACACAGCGCCATCTAACCCCAAACTAAGCAAAAATGTACTATGGGAACCAGATAACAGCTGATAGAATACATAAATACTTTTTGTTGTTGTTGTTAATATATACATAGAAACACCCAGACAAAGAACAAACATACATGTTCATCACACAAATGTTTCTCCAGGGTGGGAATCGAAACCACAACTTTGCCTCCTCTGAGCTTAAATCCTCTCACTGAGCCACAAGGCTAGTCAGGCACAAGTCTAGATAATATTTACCGAGTGATCTTCTGTTCTTATTAAGAGTTGTACTGTTCATGCCAGCACGGCTTCGCTCGCATTGGCTACAGAAATTTCAACACCCCATTTCATCGCTTTAGGGGTGATTTTTGAAAAATCATGAGATTTAATTTTTTTAATATTTTGTACACAAACAGAATTTTATTAGCGTTACATGTCATTGTTTTTTGCGCCATATTTCCTAGTAAGCCGAGAAAAACTGACGTATCTATTGACCACATTTACAGCTCAACGTAAGTGGCACATATGCAAGATTTGCATAATATTTTGGCGCAGTGCAGCGCCTCCAACGTGACCCAGTCTTGCCGTAGAGCTTACTCAAGTGAACCACGTTCAAAAGGATTAATTCTTGATATATCATTTGAAATAAATTGCTTCTACCCTTACTCTTAGATCATCTGCGGATGCGGATGTGTTTATAATGTTTGTATGTCTGTTACTGTTTTTCTCCAATCACGTTGAACCTATTTCGATGTGTTTTTTTTTTAAATCAGGTTTCATTGCGGGGGTTGTTCGGTGTAAATCTGTCCGCAGAGCTCTTCCTGAATGAATCAGGAGTTCCCGGGTTTAGAAATTGTAACGTACATTTGTTTTTCACAATATAGTTTTACTTTTGTGCCTTGCAGAATAGAAGGCCTGGGTATGTCCGCCTAAACTTCGACCAGAACTGCTAGAGGATGGGCAGCAGCGTCCTCTTAGGAAACGGAGAACATTCTGCGACCTCCAAGCTGCCTGCCAAGTGTGCGGATTTTGGCAATGGATTATGGATCTCAATAGCGGAGAGGTTCCATACAGCAGTGGATGTCTATAGCTGAAAAGAAGAAGAGACTAATAGATAATTCAGCGCGTGGTGGGTTTGACGTAGGAAAATGAAGGATTTTTAAAATCAAGTTTAGTATCAAATCAATAAGTAAGTATATAATCACGGAATACCTATTAGCAGAAGTTGTGAGTGACGTTCTAGCCGTTTGTATAGCGGGCCAGCAGCGGAAAGTAAACACCGGCAATATTTATTTGTAATTTTTTCCTAATTTTGTTTTTAGGCACTGTTTTTTACTTTTGCAAGGGCCAAAGTGTGACCTAACCTTACTTGCAGTAAGTGCAAGGAGTGTGACCTGGTTTTTTTCTAACCCACCACTTCGTGCAGCGGGCGCAGCACAACTGATTTTGTCAAGTTTGATGCGTGGCAGCTCTGTGGGAGTACGCTCGCCTCACATTCGTAGGGTCGTGGGTTCGAACCCGGGTGGGGCCCGTACCAATGAGTTCTTTGGAACTTACTTACGGATATATACCACTGGCTTCTCGGTGAAGGAAAACATTGTGAGGAAACCTGCATATTTTCGTAGAAGAAATTCGATGGCATATCTGAATCCGCCAGCCCGCACTGGGCCGTGGCGTGGGCGTGGCGGATATGGCCTAATCACCCCTTCGAGGGTAGGCTGATATCTTAGCAGTAGGATGCAGATGACAACGTAATCTAAACGAACTTTTCATGATTGTGTACCTTTACTTATAGCTGTTTATCTTGTGGATTCGTAGAACTTGTAGAAGGCGAATATCATATGGGCACTTGAATACGGCTTATTCGCAAATTAAACATGCCTTACTTGGTTAGACGGATCCCGTTATCAGCTCTAATTGATCCACTGTTATAAACATTGAATCGATAAGACACTCGTCTTTAGCTTAACAAAATATCTAATTAGGTCCTTAGATGATCCACTTGCGATTATAAGTTAGTCTTGGCTCTTGGGTAAGCCTTGACCAAAGTAAAATGAAGCTTTGGTCGAAGCTTGTACAGGTACAAAGTATAATCTACCTACTCGTAAAATTTTAAGTACTCAGCATTATGTCATATCTGTTCAATTAGTTAGATAGGCACTTACTAGGTACGACATACTTACTAGGACCGACATAGTTTAGCGGATTAGCAAACTGAAGTAGCAGTGGGCCGATCATATCTGTCGTAGAACCGATAACCGTTGGGATAGACGTGTTCTGGAGTGGAGATCGCGAATCAGGAAACGTAGCGCAGGGCGCCCTGAAAATAGATGGAGTGACTATGTGCGTAGCCGGCGGTGGGTGGAAGAAATAAGCCGAAGATCGAGTTGAGTGGCGTGCCTTGGGAGAGGCTTTGGACTATTATAGGCTGATGTTGATACTAGGTACTAGGGGAGACAAATAGTTCGCGAAATGAGAAGGCGATAAAATAATACTCAATATTATTTTCACTTTTTGAATATACTCTCCCTAAGCCCTAATAAATTATTCAGATCATTCAAATTTCGAAATAGTCCGAAATTATCGTCATCAGCTCTTCATCTTGTCAAAGATTCCACACTTCGGACAATCGATGCGCGCCACGCTTCAGTCAAAATAAACCGGTAACATGTCACTTTCATTGTACACTACTTAGTTGTTACCCGCGACTTCGTTCGCATGGACGTACAAAGAAAAAAGTAGCCTATGTCCGTCTCCTACCTTTAAACTATATTTATGCAAAGATTCGGCTCGATCCGTTTAGCCGAGATAACGCGACAAACACCCAGACAGAGAGACAGAGTTACATTCGCATTAATATTAGTTAGGATTAGGATTGCTGGAGTTGCTAGAAGTAGCCTTGAGATAGTCAATGGGAGCTCTTTGTATCAGTCCACACAATACTCGCTTACCTCCACCTTGGTGCTTTTTTGTCGGAACAAAGCTCTTGTAATGTGGTATCTATAAGGAGTAATCCGTCGTAGATACCTTTTTACTTTTACTTACCTACAAAGCTACAGTGACGGGCCCGTACCGTGAGGTGCTTATTGCGATGATTGTTAGGTTCACCCGATGACGCTGCTCGACCATGAACCGTATTGCCGCGCGATAAGGTGTGCGGTTGCGCAGCGTTGTCAGCTGAGCCTAACAATCATCGCAATAAGCACCTCACGGTACGGGCCCTGTTACACTAAGTAAATCTTGGTTTAGCCCTAAATCCTAAATAAATGATTCATTGCCTAAGAGCATAAAATATTAATTGTTTATTGACCTAAATAATGAGGATACTCGTAAGTACCTACGTACTTGTTTTTTCCGAAGATCTGTCTGTGTCATTGAAGGTTAGAGATTAAGTAGGTTATTCAGAGCGCCTTTGCTCAATAGTCATATTTATATTTAGATATTTTTCAATCATTTCAAGAAGTGATTACATCTTAAATCTTGTTACACAATCTTTAATTATAAGATTTAACTAAGCAAGATTGTGGATTTTTTTTGTAATACTCTTAGTAATAAACAGTTCAAATTTTTTTTTTTTTTTTTGTAAGATATATTTCAGGAATACCTAGCTCCTCATAAGTGCCTTAAATATAATAAAAAATAAATGATTAAGGGGATTTCTGGATTTTTGTACAATAATCCACTTCCATAGAGAGGTGGTTTAAGAGGATTTCTAGACTTTTTGTCCAAAAATCCCCTTCACCAAAATTAAATAAATAGCTAAGGGGATTTCTGTTTTTTTTTTGGCCAATATTGCCCTTCGACACCTCAAATGAGATGCTAAGGGGATTAATGGACAAAAAATCAAGAAATCCCCTTCACAGGGGATGGTCTAAGGGGATATCTGGAGTAAGCCGTTCCCTACACGCATCTTTAGAATCTTTACACTAGCTTGCCCGCACGGCTTCCATCAGGCTAACGGCTTGCTCGTCTCAACACTCGGAAATATTTCAAAAACCGGTCAAGTGCGAGTTGGACTCGCACACCGAGGATTACATACCAACTACAGAACTCTTTTTTCCATCCGGTTCCGGATCGTTACCGCGTGTCCGACACGTGCTTGGTCGGTGTTTAGTATTTGTTGCCAGAATACATGATATGACACACAAAAATAAAGAAATTCCAAGCTAGTTTAGTTTTAGAGATAGACCCCGTAATACAAAGGGTCTACAATTACAATCGAAGGACCTCTTTAATTTAAGCTGGGTTGCACCATAATCCCAGTTAAAGTTACTGTTATAGTTAAATTAACTATAACTTTAACCTTACCCATGAAGTTTTGTTATCCGTCATTTTGACCATAGTTAAAATGGTGCAAATATAACGGGAATTTTAACTGCAGTTATGCAGTCATAAATAGTTTAAAGTGAACCTAGATGGTGCAACTTGGCCTTAGTGTTGGGGTTTTGAGCGACTCCTGGTAAGTACCCATACCTACTTGCCTACCAAAAAGCGTTTTTTACTTGCGCCACGATGCGTGGGTTGTACCTAATAATGCAACTTGAATGAAACTTGGTTCTTTACAATTAAAGACAAAGATCTTTTAAACTATAGATAGGTACAAAATACCCAATTGTAGAAACTGTGGAAGTTTTTTTAACGTTTCACACTAGGCACATTAGGATACCCTGTATCGGAGATGCCATGGATCATACATAAAGACATGGATAACGAACACCGCGACCCAGATATTTTAAATCACATCTTCCCAGGAATCGAACCCTATACCTCGTCTATTACTAAGCCAGGATGTTCGATGGAGACATAGGCTTCACAAAAACAACATTGTAATAACTAACCATATTTATTGCTAGACAGTTTGAAGCGTTTGTTTAAATCCGAGTCTGTGAATAATAAGTTTTACACCTTGTTGCAGTTTTTAGCGCGTCGAAGTGTATTCTATAATTTCAAAGATCTTTGATAGCACTTTTGCCGATATCTGCAATTCCATATTTTACGCAAACCAATAAGTGTATAACGAATAATCGAGACTGCCAAATGCGAAGGCTTTCGACGTGGGTAGCGCAAGGTTGGTGTTGTCGGGCTATACAAGGTGGTGGTAGGCCGGTGGGCGAACATTGAATCACGCGCCCACGGCCGATTGTCTGCCTGCAGCTCAGATAATCTATTAATCACTGGTTTTACACCGTTATGTATCATAACAATTATTTTTATGAACAGGCAGTTGAGATATTGCTCGGGTCGATAACGGTTAGTCCACTCTCAATCTTCAGAATGGGCTTGCTATGTTCCTTCATTACCAGGGACATTACCAGACCATTACCAGGGGCGGATTTCCCAATAGACAAAGTAGGCCCGGGCCTAGGGCGGCAAAACTTGAAGATATTTTCTACCGCTCTGTGAACTCGCGTCAACGTAATCCGGAGGTCGAACCATACCATGGTTGGTATGTTCGAGGCCCTGCAATAATAAAAATAATAATAGCAGGGCGGCAATCTTCCATAGGCTTAGGGCAGCCAAGGTATCAAATCCGCCCCTGCCTTCGACTAAATATCTATGTTCGTCAAAGACATTATAAGTGTCAGATAGCCCCACGAAAATATTACACGCAAAATAGCATAAGCTCGCCAATTGGATCGCCTGTATGATTGGCAGTGTTTTCGAACCGCCAATTCTAGGCGCAAATTGCATGAATAACTTTTGAGCCACTCATTCTAACGTTATCCCGCGGCCGACGCGGTGAGATATTTTGCTGCTTGCAGGATCAACTGATTTTATTATCTTTGATTTGCATAATAATCACAGATAATAATACTTGGCCTGGGGTAGGGTAGGTAGGCCAAACATAGCTCCAGCCCAGGGGCTCGCCTGGGGCTTCATTTTTGAATCGCTTGTATGATATTTCGCACGAACATAATTATCATGCGACACTAAATATTTTCTATTGATAGAAGCAAATTCGAATAGTTCAATACACTCGTTGCGTTAACGAGTGATATGATTATTTCAAAAATGCAACTTTCGCATGAAAATATCGTGCGAAATATCATACGAACGATTCAAAAATGGAGCCCCTGGTAGAAATAAACAAACATAATATTTTATTATTTACTATCAAACTAATTGATCGAAAAATCAAGTGATTTGATTTGATTTGTAATTGATCGAGTGAGCGAAGCGAACGAAAGGTCTCAGTTTTAACTTGCGTCTGTCCGTATGTTGGTACTCGAGTACAGGTCGTATTTTCTAAATAATCTTGACGCAATTTTTTGTCGTTGGCGATTTTTGATAGGTGGGGTATTTCTCCCAAAAAGCGGGAAAATTTGCTACGGCGCCTCTTAAGCCGCCACTATGAAATAGTAGAATTGAGATTGTGTAAAAAGTTTGTTCTCGCGAGGTTTACTGTATATACTCTTCGCAGAACTACTAGTATTATAAATGCGAAAGTTTGTGCGTAAGTGTGTAAATATGTAAGTATGTTTGTTCCCAGCGGCTGAACGGATTTGGATTAAATTTGGTATGGAGGTAGCTTTTTACCCTGGAAGAAAACACAAGACTTTTTATCCCGAAAAAATACACTATTCCTAAAAGCGAGTGAAACCGCAGGGCGCTGCTAGTAGGTAATTAATAAGTTATACAGGGCCCTTATTCTCTAATGCCATAACTAGCTTGTTACGCGCAATGTTAACTCCGTGTTAATCGCATGAAACGGTATTCTCTAACCCCCGAATACTGAAACGTTTGTTAACTTTGACAACAGATTAATTCTAATGCTGCCTTTGTCTGGCACTAAGCAAATGACAAAGGCAGCAACAGAATTAATCTGTTGTCAAAGTTAACAAAGGTTTCAGTACTCGGGGGTAAGTTTCTAAAACGCGCGATTCTTCAAATCGTGGCACGATTTGGAACCGAGTTTAAGTAAGTAAGTAAGTATGTTATGGCATCACGCGTTATTGGCAAGTTATCTCATGTGCGACAGAGAATAAAGGCCCAGGTGATTAGTTCCCATTTAGATATTGTTCTTCAAGGCTTGATAGACAACATGATGAATAGAATTCATAACTGTTTCTCTTTCATCCACGTCTTGTATTTTTCTTATTTTAACGGCAATCATGTGAGCGAAATGGTCATATTCGTCCAACTCTTCTAGTTGCCGTTTTATAGTCAGTGATTTCATGGACACTAAAGCTTCGTTTATGTGCTTTTTGGCTTCGCATATCGATGTGAGTACATGTTTCTCTGGTTTTTTAACGTAAAAAGTGTGCACACGCCTAGCTCTTGGTACAACTGCCTTCTCGTCGACGGCTTCGTGGTCTTCAGATGATTCCAGTAGTTCTTCTATCTCACACTCGAGACACGTCTCTTCGGAATCTGGAGAAAACTGAAACATACGTAGGTATATATGATTGTAAGATGCTTAGATTCTAGTCGGGTAATTAAAAGCCCATAGCAGTAACTTCATATTTGCCTCATAATGATACAGATCCAAAAATTTTATCAACTACCTATCTATAGGTATACAAAGTACAAGGTATGTTGCAACTTTCAGTAACAGCCCTTATATAATATAATTTTATATAATTTTTCTATCAATCAACGCACAGACCAAACTGCTTATGATAGAGACGTGAAATTTGAACCCAGATACTCTAGGTCAGGGGTCTCCAAGCGTTGAAGCCGTAATATATAATATTTTTTTCGGTATGTTGCAAGGGCCATAACAAATTTTAATTTTTCTGCCCACCTAAGCAAACATCAATTATTATTCTGTGTTTTCATTATCTTCCATTCAACTTATCACAGCAATAATAACATCAGTAAAACATTGGCTGTCGTGGGCCAGATTGATGACACTAGTCTTAAGCTGTCGCGGGCCGGATTGATGGCAGTGGCGGGCCGGATTTGGCCCGCGGGCCGTAGTTTGGAGACCCCTGCTCTAGGTGAACAATAAGAACGGATATGGCAAAATTCCACTTCTAAAACTGGACCTCCAAAGTTTATATAATAAAAGTTTATAAGTTAAGTTTAGTTTATGACTTGTAGATGAATATTTACCAATAAATAACTTTGACTTTGACTTTGATTTTGACTTTGACTTTATATAATAAATATAACAACATCTTTTTACATGAGACAACCAATGAGACTCGGTTTGTGTAATAAGAGTAAAAAATAAAGACATGCATGTTTCAGGATTTTTCAAACATCGACCACATGTCGACAACTAAAGAGTTGAAATAGGGTGTTACATTGACTGTAGCCTTAGCCGTGCGGACAGGCTAGTTCCAAATACCATAGTACTGAGTATATTTCCTCTATGCTAATACTCACGGGTTCTAGGTCCATGCAATAAACGCCTGATTGTTTAATTAGAATATGCGGATGTTTCTTCGTCAAGTGCCGAATGAGACTGTACGTCGATTTATTGGTCACAGATAATATTTGCGGGCAGTACAAGCACTGCACCTTCTTCTCTGAATTTACATCAGAGAAATGTAACCAAACTTGGCTTTTAGCTCTGTGCGACATTATGTTTATTATCGTGATCACTGCTAATTCCTGAAATCAAAGAAATAAGAAACGGCATAACATATTAACCTACCTATCGTCAGATGTTCGCATTACTGAGGAAGGGTGCCGACGAGACACCTCTCTTTTGAAGGCGCTCGCCTGACTATGTTATTAGTTCGATTCAAAAATAGAGCCCCTGATCTGAATACCGAATATTACCGATCCCGTATATTTCAACGAATGCTACCTGTCCTCGGTACAAGGCCGCTATAACAGAATACGCGCTTTTTCGCTCGCACAAGCAATATATATTTTTTTAGTTATATAGCATTGAAAAGAGATACTGAAAAAAAGTTTACAGCATTTTCAAAAAAACATTTTCAATACACGTATTCAGGCGCGCACGCTCAGCGCCCGAATAGCAACCGCTTCGCACAAGCGTCGCAAGCGCCCAGCGCCCGCGCTCCCTCCACTCCCGCGGTATCGCGAATTCCTCGCGAATACTTTGTGGTCACCCTATAGAGCGGCTGTTGACTCTGAGCCACAGATGAATAGCCCTGAGTGGACACGATGTGTACGCTTATGAAGAGCTACTCGAACATCAGCGCACATTGAAATCGTGTCACATGAACGCGCTCCAATAACCTTATGCCTATTTTAAACTGTTTTTTAATTGTCTAACCTTCCCGCGACACACCCACAGAGATTGCTATGCTATTTGATAGGGTGAGACAAAAAAATTGACATTTACAGATACAGGTACTTACAAGTTAGGTGCTTTGGTTACGATACCCCGTGCCAGCACTGTTCTGCACAGAGTTAGTGGCACACTGACGCTCGTGACTCTGATTGTCACGTCGTGGTGGCGCAGTGCGTCTCGTACCACCTGTCCTTCGATCATCTACCCTCTTCCGCACAGGCGCACACTTGCGGGTGCCAGGTGCACGGTGCGCTCCGCTGTACAGACCAAGGTCTCCGAATATATCTAACTACCGCCTTCCTCACAGAACATGTTAGAAAGCAATCTGTATACTTATCATGGAAACTTTATAAGGAATGTACTGCGTTTGTTCAAGCAGGCTTAGCATAAGCGCCGCGACATAGTCCTGTCGTCTCACTTTTTGTCATTTGAGAACGTGACAAGGTTGTAGTTAAAAAAAAAAAAAAAACATGGAAAACCAATCGCTATGTACCTATAGTGAAATAAAAACTAAGACTACTTAAAATAAAAACTTTTAAATAAACTTAGTTTAAAAAAAAACTGAATGCGTTTATGTAGAATATATGCAAGTACTCAGGTACCTACAGGATTCCTACCATCGATCAATAAAATTGACATTTGCCATCAACAAAAACAGTATTATCGATTATAAAAATGTCATATTCGACAAACACCAATTTTGTCTATTCAAATCAAATATGTTGATAAAACACACCTAAGTATGTATGTATGTATCGATAAAAAAGTAGACAACCGTCGCGGCGCGCATGAAACGTTCCGTAAAATATAAAATTATGAAGGTAAGTTTTCCCGCCGAGATTTGTGGGTCTCGCCGTTTGTAAAAAAAATACAGTAGTGTCTCCCCTACTCAAACTTTACAGATAGGTTTTTATTTAATATTTTATACAGCTGGTGCCATCTAGTTAGAATTTTGACAACGAATTAAAACTATAAATGGCGCACTCTATGAATTTTTGGTGAACTTCACCTTTTGTTTCCCGCGTCCTCTAGCGAGATTAGATGACAACATTATGACATCCTTAGAACTGTAACTGTATCTTAGTTCATAACATTTTCAATGACAATAACGAACAGATGGCGCTTCTAGTTCTTCAGAACAATAACTAAAAACCGTTACTTCTCTGTGCGCAGGGTTGTCAGACCGAAATTTACATTACAAGTTTTCCGTACTATTCATGACCGACTCTACTGTATTTTGTACTTTTTGCAACCCAAACTATTTTGTGATAAGCATCTCAAAATGGCCGGGATCGCCGCTTTACTGATTTTTTTAACGGAATTGTAATAGCTGTAACATAATAAGAAAGTCTCCATTTCCGAATTAAAACGCAGAAGTTTTGATTCTTTAAGTCATTTTAAATGATAATTTACTGCTTAATCTTCCTTGTTTTTCAGTCGTGATTTCAATCGCTTTGATAGTTTATGTACGAAATTAAAGGTATATCAGAAATGACTCAAATAAAAATACCCATCACTCTAATATTGTATTACTTATGTACCCTTCGAGAAGTTAGCCAAAAATGTATCAGAGTAAGTATGAACCTATTACAAAATACAAACTTCTAGCAGAAGAGTAAAACAGTGTAAGCATTCTGCATTTCAATTTGCATTTTTCATACTTATATACTGTACTTATAATCAATTATATTATATAAAAATATCGTGTGATCCCACTTGACTGTAGGTAGGTGTTTACCCTTATGCCGATCCCAGACTTGCAGGCAACTCCGAATGTTCGCGCACCGGGGCGACTTCCGCCAATCAGAGACGAGTATGAGTGTGTGACTATCGCCAATCGGTAGCGGAATTGGCGGATATCACCACGTTGCGAGAAAATTCGGGATTCGGCGTGGAGGTCTGGGACTGGCGATATTTTGACATTTATCGGCATTAATAGGCAAAAAAAATGCACATTTACACATTAGTATATCACCTGTTCATTCACTCAAGGTCCACACGGGCCTGATCTTATTATAGTCAAGAGGATAGCTAGACATACATTTCATTAGAGTAGATAAAAAAAAACTATTAAGGTCATAAAATTGTCCCTTTTGCTCCCATGAAATTTACTTGCTGAATAACCAGTGATTGTCAGTGTCACTAAACTTGTCAGGTGTCAAGACAGCAGACCGTAATTTATTGGAAATACTCATGGCAGCACTGTGTCTACGTGCGTCACACGCTGCGCAGTCGAAATCCTTAGGCAATCAAGTTTTGAGATCGAGATCACAGAAATAAATTAACAGCTGTTCCACAATATTCTTTCGGGCAACTCAGGCAAGCAAGCAGCAGCTGTGCCCAGCAAGCAGTCGTATACGTTTTCCTTGGCATAGGAAGTTGAAACACGATTGTTTGGACTTGCTCAACTCGCTGTGCTTTGCTAATCATTGTTGTACAACTCTCCGTGTGGTCTGGACTGTTCTTTTCCATTTTTCAACGTTTATTACTGTGTGCGAGAATCAGTATTGGCGTTCGAAGTGTGTGAATCATTAATCCGTTACCAACATTCGTGGAGCTATGTTTATAAAACGTTAGTTGTTGTTGTGATTCAGGTTGAAATGTCTCGTGAATACGTGGAGTGCGAGAAGATTTTCACAGTGTTATAACAATAGAATCTCTTTTAGATAGTGATTTTATAAAATTTAGTTATTGACAATGTCTAATACGGTTCCCAGTAGTTCTGCTCTGAGGGCCCTAGCCCTGGAGTATAAGAGCCTACAAGAGGAGCCTGTGGAAGGCTTCCGAGTAAAGTTATTGGGAGAGGACAATCTGTTTGAGTGGGAAGTGGCAATATTTGGACCCCCTGACACACTGTACCAGGGTGGATATTTTAAGGTAAGGGTACCTTTCTTAATTAGCTATAAGAAAAAAAACCCATACTTAAGCAATTAAAAATGACGGGTACGTAATATATATATTTTACAATTCTCACTCTTGAATTACATAATTTGAGGGTAGATATGAAGGTCATGATTTAATAAAAAGAAGCAATGAGGTATATTCCTTTTATCATTATCTCTGTCATTTCTCAAATAAACTACAAATTTGGCAAACTACAATCTTGTTAATGTGTACTGCAGTTTTTCTTTCGGCTTTAGAGAATGACTATTAGCTTTCACCTGCAGATTTTAAATGACAAAAGAATAGCTTTTTTCTGTAACAAAAAGTAGCCTACTTTTTGCCGGCCTCATGATTCAGACTGTATAGCCAATAAAATTTTCATCAAAATAAGTGCAGCATTTGTGAAAAGGTAACAAACAATAGACAAAGTAACTTTCTATAATTCAGTTGATGGTTTTAAACCAGTTTTGTGCATTTTGCACACCAACTAACAGTTTTCGTAAATTAAGGGAGTTTTGTTCCGCTCAATCAAATTTTTTTGCTCGAGATGGATATATTCATTTTTATACCTCAAAGCTTTGGTTAGTCCTGTAACGACTGCGGCTATATTCATCTGATACAATATTGGTAGGGATGAGTCCTTTCTAACCAGAATTACATACAGGACTACCACATTACCTTCAGTCCCACTAACAAAAATAACTTGTATTAATGAATTGTCTTATGTTTTAGTCTGAGAAACATTGCTAAAGAAGATTAGCCAAGACGGCAATGTTCCGACGGAAGCAATAGTATGTTGTTAGATTCAGTTTTGCTAGACGAGCTCAGAAAGTGAGTCAACAGTTTCCCTATGTGAACTGTCATGATATTCTTACCTATATATATTTTTTTATGTCTGGCTAGGCATTAGTTTGACTACTATTTAACCTGATGGAAAACGACGATGTCGCCGAAGATGTAGCACACTTGCCTAGGAAGTACCTAAACAGCTGCAGGTTGTATTTGTTTGGAAAGACAGATGCATAGGTAATGAGCTCCCCCACCTCTGCCGTCTTTACTAAGAAGGTGGATTGGAAACGCTTAGTAAGTTTAAACTGTATTTCCACCATTAGGGGGTGCCTTTTTTGTGTGTCTGGTGGTGTTTTAGAAGTTTGTGACGGCAGGATTAGGTTAGTCACACTCACCGTAGTGTATAAAACACTGACGGTCCTTAATGTTCTTTTCTTCTTTTCAGGCACATATGAAATTCCCACCAGACTACCCATACTCGCCACCAACTATTAGGTTTTTAACGAAAGTATGGCATCCGAATGTATATGAGGTAAGTGATAACAATAATGATGACATATTCCTGGTAGAGGTATAGATGTACTATTATTCTCTTATTATTATATAGTATTTTGTTCTATAGATGATGTTCAAAAATAATTTTGCAAGCTAAGTTCTTAGAATATAGACAGTGGGATGCAAGAGAAAATAAGAGGAAAATATATTACTTGCTACAGAAACAGAATATTCTTCCGAGATAATATAAAGCCCAGATGTGTTTTTTTTTTTTTTTCTCAATAGTTAAACATACATAGCGTTTTTCCTGATTCTGCCAAAATGCATAGCAGTTTGTAGGCAGAGTGTACCTATCATTGTAAACATTGTCTTATGTAGCTACTATGTACGAGTAGGTGGATTAAGTGAATAACTAAGTAAATACCAATACTAGGTAACCTAGATATTAATATACCTAATATTAATATATAGGTTTCCCAGTATTTATGACATGAATAGTTATAATTATATTGGAATATTTACGAAAATAGCACAACAGCACCTACTGTAGTGAACAGCAGGTACGGCCGCACCACTCTCGCAAACACTCTTAATTGTTTTGCTCCGGTAATCTGTCTAACATTAATTTCTTTAATGCTTTCTTAAATGTAAATTTGGTGTTATATTGTTTTTCATAGTTGTCCGGCAAATCATTACAAAGTCTAGGAAGTATCCATTTCCTGGTACGGGAGTAATCCAGAGTCTAAGCTACCTCCGTACCCAATCCATTCAGCCGTTAAAAAGTTGAACAGGAGCAAGCACACTTACATATTTACACCTTTCGCATTTATAATATTAGTGTGAATAGCGGGGGCTCAATTTTCTTAGCGATAGCGGTGGTGGGCAGTTGACAATTAGACAACACCAGGGTCCTGATAAACAAAAGTTATAGAAAAAAGATTTTAGGGTTCTGTTCCGTAGTAAATTAAGGAACACTTATAATTTCGTCGTATCCGTCTGTATGTCATGGCACAGTCGATTTATGCAGAAACTAAGAGATTGTGGCTCTGAATTTTAGTAAACCTAATTAAGCATACCTATACCACAGAATAAATAATAGCAACCGCTAGTAGGTATATCGCAAAAGCCATAAAACAAGAATGAATTGAAGTGCTAAAATGGAAAACGTATGATATTTTTAGCTCTCCTGCATCCTATACAGAAACCAGTTTTTTTTTTACCTACTTCATAGAATGGATTATCATTGAAAAAGGAATTTAAAATAATTACAAAAGTGGCAATATAAAAAAAAATATGGCCAAAAATGTTCGATGTCGTTTCGTCTGGGTCAAGGCACTAACTAAGCAGGCATTTAAAAAAAATATTCATAAAATGTGAGATAGGTAATTAGCGTATAGGCAGCTTCTATGTATATTTCTTTCTTTCTATGTAGGTATGCTTTTAAAAATATCACGACTTATTATGGTCTCACAGTTAACAAGATACCTATATCCTTGGATTTAAACAAATGTTTGAAAGAAAACCGCAAAAACAACTTCGCACGCCAATAACTCCAAGATACTTATTTCTAACACTAGTTGTTACCCGCGGCTTCGTTCGCGTAGAAATAAAAAAGGTATCCCATCTCCGTCTTTGTGATATACAGTATCTACTTAACAAATTTTATCAAGATCGGTTGAGCCGTTTAGCCGTGATAACGCGACAAATATCCAGATAGGTAGACAAAGTTACTTCCTATAGTTCGGTAGATGGCGTTGATCCATTTTTGTGCATTTTTTTACGTTTCATAGGGACTGAGAGTTCTGTTGTAATGTATAATGTAGGGAGTTCTCGTTCTCGAGACGAAAGTATTAATTTTTATACCTCGAAGCTTTATTGGTCCTGATACGACTGCGGCTATAATCCTCTGAATTAGGATAGCTACGGAACTCTACCATGAGCGTATCACAACACGCACTTGACAGTTCGTTCTCGATACCTCATCGTCAATCAATCTTTGCCTACGCAAAAAATGGAAAAGTCCTTCAGAGGGCTTAAAAACTGACATCAAGGCTGGCCACTCGGCCTGTACGACCTTACATTAGCAAAAAACAACTTTAATAAAGTACCTGTAAACTCAATATTTGCGAAGAACATCGATTCGCATCCGGATAAAGTCAGTGTCAATGGTTTCTATGTATAGACTCGAAATACAGGAAAAACTTCGCACAATGGCAATTGTATGTTCAAGCTGTAGTGCAAGCAGTGCAAGCTACCACTTGTCGTTTACTGACGCGATGATGAAGTAACTATGATCATGGCCTTTTTTTTTAACGTAAATTCAATGAATGTCTTATCGGTCCGGCAAGGGGTCTCATGTCAGAAATGAAATTAAGACAAAATTGATGTACTTTGAAAATGTTACAGTACGGAAGCTATGTGAGTTACGGAAATGGTGTTTATATCGCCGTATCAGGCATCTCAGCGCCAGCATAAATGTAATAGGTCGATGACCATGACAAGTGGTGGGGAGGTGGGGGGCGCGCGCAACGCAGTACTGATATTCGCAGTCCGAGATTGATGTTGATTCGAGTTTCTTGTCGTTATAGAATTCACGTCAAAAACTAGCGGTTTTTTTTTTCAATATTGTATTACTCGCATATTATTTTTAAATACACAACATTCGAAAATAGAGAACAGAAGTTTCTGTATGCACTGGTTCACGGATCCGTGGGAGGACGATTGGTATTTGACACAATCAGTCTCCCAAAATTAGCGGTAGGAGTCCGACTTCTGTCCACCCCAATTTCTTAAAGTATTATGTATTTACTCACTTACCTTCCTACTAACTACACCTCGTTCCACATGATACATTTTTTTTTTTTTTTGTTTTTTTTTTGCGACGGGGAAATCTTCACCAATATACCCGTCTGCTTTGGGGTGCAGCCGGGTTATGTGGGATTATACCCACTAAAACCCCCCCCGGTGGCCTGCCTTGGTATGATACCTATCATTTCATTTATTTATATTCTTCTCATAAATTTAATCGTGAGATTTTTATTCTCATCATGTTATCGACCTAGCTTATCTATGTTTTTGGTTTTAATTGATTCAACCCTGTTCCTTGTGCTTTGTTTCAATGTAGAAGTTAAAGCATTGATAAAACTGGATAAGTTGGATACGAAGATAGGTAATAAAACCTTGGAACACATCTTCCTAGTTTTCTGATCTGAGAATCGAACCCATGTGCCTCTGGCTACTGAGTGTGTGTTAGTGTAGTAGGTAGGTAGTATATAGTTGCGACATAGACATATTCTCGTCAACTCGACTACTTTGACCCCGGGCTTGAAGACATTTCTTAGTGTCGTGGTTTGACCCACTTTTTCAGTTTAACTTTAATGTTGCATTTCCTCACCGAAAATAAGCTTTTAATAATTTTTTGACTCAATAGTCTTGTATTATCTACCTTTTTTAAAATACTTAGTGACGAGAAGGGCAAGCCGCTCGCCTGATGGTAAGCGTCACGCTTGCCTATAACATTTCAGTTCCATCCAGAATTTTAAATTTCATCAGTTCAAAACAATGCGTGGCAATGCACTGCTCTGTCATCCTCAGATATTAAAACTCAGTAATTTTACAGGAAACATTATTCAATATGGTAATGTAAACAGTATGTATATGCACACTATTACTTACCGGTTGAATTAGGCGCAGCACACACCAAAGACAATTGTGTGCAATGGCATTTGTGTGCAGTAAGACATATTTTGTATTTTGTGACACTTTTTGTGAAGAAATGTGGTGTGTTGTCTATTAACGCACTCGTATTTAAATGTAGGTCTGCGAAAACTACGATTGTCTACGATTGTGTGGTGCACTTTTTTTTTATACAAAAGACTTTTATACAAGACTTTACAAAATATCCGTATACTTATACAGAGCTAAGTGCTATTATAGATTTTTGCGTATATACTTCGAGCAGACCAGCATCCGCAAGCAGCGCCAGTTCACGAGTTGGCGCATGTGCCAGCCATCGCTCTCCTCCATAAAAGTGGGCGACCCGCCACACAACGCAGGAAGAAGCTTGACTGCTCTGGGGTGCACAACATTTGTAGTATTGGTGTGTGGTGCGCATAACTGGCACAGATACTGGCAAAGGTGTGGTGCTTCCCCAGGTGGACACGGCTAGATTCCTACTAAATAAAACCGATTACTGACAAGAGAACTGAAGTTCAAACGTCTTCTTATTTGCGAAAATAGTACGAATTCTCTGGCGATTGAATTTGTAAAACTTGAATAAGAATGAAGCTGTCCCGTTATAATATTGTAAACAGCCTCGAGTTCCCCTCAATCATAAATTTGCATCTAGATATGAACCGGCAGTGGTTTAAAGCGTTATCACTCTTGCGTTATTCAATGTGTGTATCCTTCAGTTCTCAAAACTTGACAATAGCCGGCACAGATCACACCTAGATTCCGCACTCACCACCACCTTGCATCGGTCTAATATCTATAAAAATATACTCTCATTTGTTCTTTGCTAGGTGCGAGTTCAGTAACAGCACAGCTAATCTGTGGCTTATTTATGTTCTGTGTCTGTGGCTCTGTGGAAACAGCGAGGGCTACAAAAGACCGCAGATAGAAAAGAAAATATATTTCTCTCTCTTTCGCCCTTGTTTCGACGGTGTTCGCCGCGTACCAAATCCGGCCCGCTTCCCTAATTCAGCTATCTCGTTTCATTTTCATTTTTTTTTTAAATTTTAAAGCTCAGATCGGAAATTATAAAAAAACTTCGCACAATATATTTTAATTAGAATAAAAATGTCAATGTTTTAAAATTGTTTTATTTAAACATTTTCTATTTTGACTTTATTTTGTTTTTTTGGCTCCTTGGCCAAAATAAAAAATCGTAACTTAAAAATTGCCATCTAAACATTGACTTTTTTAAATTTCAGCTCTGTATTTTTTAAATAAATAAAAAAATGAATAAGTGCGAACGAGATAGCTGCATTCGGCAAGCGGGCTCTTAAGGGTATGATGGCCTTGCTTATCCAAATGTAGCAACTGACATTTTCCATGGGAGACCCGCAATTTTGTTCTAAAAATACGATGGAGGCTTCCTCACTCTATTAAGGAGAAGTTGGTCGCGCCGTACTGCGGCAAAAAATACAAGCAATAACAGCCTACTGCCTAGCACGGGGCACGGGCGCCCTGATAAAATTTCGGCCACCTTTTTTATCCTGCGAGAACGAGACGGACGGGTCACATTCTAGCTTTGTCACGTTGACGCGAAGAAAAAACGAGTGGACAATACTTTATTCCGGCATACCGGGATGACCCTGACGTGGACGAATCAACTGTCCTAGCGTGACCTAGAAGCAGTCGTGATAAAAATCATACCGTTGTGTCATCGGCATACTAAGATATGTATTTTACGGTCGTTTTGGCATTTCCAAAATAACAACCGTCTGATTACTGCTAGCTTACCACTGTGTCATTACCGTTAGCTTTTAGAAGAGGTCGCAGTGACTCGCCGACGCGAAATAATGTACAGAGTATAGTCTGCACCGGGGTCATCAGACCTACTAAGTGATTCACAGAATGACGTGCGCGCTCGAGCGTCCCTGTCGCTAGTCCGAGCTTCCTGGAAACTTTTTGCATTTGTATTTGTATCGTATTGACACAAACACGTAGGCTCTAATAATTGGAGTATTGAAAATTGCATAGTAATGCCTACTCCTACTTGTCGATTTGTTAGAACGATTAGAACCAGTGGGCTTATCCCGTAACTCTGAAAGCGATAGGGATAGTGTGTGCGAGCGGGACCGCGCTTAGTGAGACTAAGTTGGTACGAGCGGGATAGCATGCTCTGGCAATTAGAATCACGAACGTTTCAAAGTTAGAGGATAAGCCCGCAGCTTGTAACAATATCTGCTAATGCAGATTACCACACATCGTGAGTCACAAAAAATTACTCAAAAAAAAAATCGTGACAACATAAAACTGTAAAACGGGCTCTAAGAATTGGCGGTTTGAAAACGTAATGTTAGATGAGCTGTTGAAACGTCTAAAACCAGCCTAAAATATTTTCCAACGCAAATCACCACACATCGTGAGTCACCGCCTTGATCTAGGCTTCTCAATAATAAGCAAGGAAACAATGACTGAAAAAAAAACGTGTGACCATAAAACCATAAATGGCTATTGGACTATTGAAAACTGCTAAGTAATGTTAGATTAATTGTTGAAACGTTAGAAACCAGCCTAAAATATTTACCACACATCGTGAGTCATCGGCTTAATCTACGTCTCTCAATAATAAGTAAGAAAACAATGACTGAAAAAATCGTGTGAACATAAAACTGTAAAACTATAATCAGTCGATATAAATCTGCTGATACCATAGAAGTTATCTTTCATTAGCTAGCTGTTAACCGCACGACATAGAACAGGATGTACATCATGGTTGAACGACCTACTACATGGAGCAATGGCAACCGGCTGAACAATATATTTCAGCGCATTATCAATCACTCAGAAAAATAAGAATATCACACTAATATTATAAATGCGAAGTTTGTGTGTAAGTAGGTAGTGTAAGTAGGGGCGGGCCCGTACCAATGAGTTCTTTGGAACTTACGTATACCACTGGCTTTACGGTGAAGGAAAACATCGTGAGGAAACCTGCATATTTCCGGAGAAGAAATTCGATGGCATATGTGAATCCGCCAACCCGCACTGGGCCAGCGTGGTGGATATGGCCTAATCGCCCTTCGAGAGTAGGCTGATATCCCAGCAGTGGGATGTTTAAAGGCTGATATAGTAGTAGTAGGTAAGTATGCAAGTGTTTGTTCCCGTTCGACTCTGTAAAGGCTGAACGGATTTTAATGAAATTTGGTATGGAAGTAGCTTACAACCTGGATTAACATATTACTTAGTAGACTACTTTTACACCGAAACTGAATATAATCAAAGATCAATCATTTATAATGCAAAATTCAGACATAGGTGTGAACGGCTTTAGCTGCTAATAAGACGCTGACGACAGTCAAAATTTTTGCCACTTTTTACCCGACTACGAAAACATACTTACATACAATAATAATTACTTATAACCGAAGGGTTATAAGTTTGGCAGTCTTGTATGAATGTTCATATGTTTCTTCTAATCTCTTAAACCGCTTATCAGGTTTTGACAAGATAGGTGTCTATAGGTGCATCTTCGTACTCCGCGTGTATACGGAATTATACTAAATCCAATATGGCGGATTTGATAACAAAATTCTTCTGCGGACCATGCAATTTTGAATTACAATTTTACATAGGCAGGTTTTAGTTTTCGATTCTATATTTTACTATACAGTTTATTGCAGTGAAAAATATTTGTATTTCTGACGTAACTGAATGTAAACAAGAGTTCAAAAAACTTATTTCGAATTTAATCGATACGCCCCCGGCCTAAATATCTGTAATGTTTTTAAATTAATTACAGTAACGTGTTATGTATTCTAAAGTTATTGTTTATTAATCGAAAAATCGACGCGCAACCTTGTGTAACCGCCATAATTTTACTCAGCCAGATGCGACTCTATATAATGCATTATAAGATAAGCCTAATGATAATAATAATAATATAATGATGACTGCGGTAACACACGTGCACACACGCAGTGATCGTAACTAATGAGTTACGATCACTGCCCTAAATAAAATATATCAGTAAGGGCAATGGAAATTAAGGAAACATCATTCTAGGAAACATCATACAATTTCGATTCTTCATTTTGTTTCATCACGGGCGTGTGTACTATTATCTATTCTACGTCGCAGGTCATTGTTTGTTTGTTCAAGCGTCGTCCGTCATCGAGACGCAATCGATTCACGTGCGAAAAAACTACAATTTCAGTCATATATTTAGTACTAGTTGTTAGCCGAAACTTCGTTCGCGTGGTCAAATTTTATCAAGATCCGTTTGGTCGTGATAACGCGACAAACATCCAGACTCAGAGACAAAGTTACTTCCTACAGCTCGCTACATAGAATTGATCCGTTTTTGGGCATTTTTGACGTCTTGTATGAACTGACAGTTATAATGTCGGGAGTTGTGAATCGCGCGAGCGAAGTTTTTTCCTCGAGACGAACGTATTCATTTTCATACCTCAAAGCTTTATTGGTTCTGATTCCTGATACGACTGCGGCTATATTCCTCTGAATTATAATATTAGTTAGTATTTCAAGTATATGGTTCCAATAATATCAGCTTTGCGCAATGTCAATACTTGTTTTGATTTACTTGTAAGAATTGTGACTTCCTCGGGGGCGGCTCTGGTTGGCACTTCCCGGCCTTGGGGGTAATTAACCTTATCCGCGAGTCGACTTTCGGTGGCTGCTTTGAACTTGGTGCTATATTCCCACGATCATCTTTAAATAACGCCCTAGAGACGCGATTTCGTCGCAACAGTCGAAGCCCGTGCCAACATTTCAATTAGACACTTCTTCTATTAGGCACGTGGTTGCATTCGAAGTCGGAATAAGAAAAATCTAGTTTACATATTTTTCATCGATCTGTTTTATATAAACTGTTTGCTTGTTTACTGATTGCAGCTTTTCATCAGGTTAGAAACACTTTCACTTCTAACGCATCCTGTTTGAGGTTTTTACGACCCATGGAGTCCAGAGGCGATGTTCCCGTTTCATGGACATGGCCGTGCCTCTTAGCCTCAGAGGCTTTCGACTTATCCTCGGCCCAACATAAATAATTCCTTTTCAACCATAGATAAATAATGTTATTTGGTTTCAAAATAACTCGGCGCGATATTTACAAACACCTAGATAACAGGCGAGCACTCAAACTACGAACTTAGCTGCGCAAATTTGACGTCACCTTGCTGTGATATAACAAAAGAAATCAATTACCAGTGAATAAAATAGAGCAGCTACACAAATAATTTGATTTGACTATTAATTTCTAGAAACAATACTTACACCTAACTCAACCGGACATTCCACCTATCTCTACTATAGCATTAGAACATCTAGGTTGACGATTTCTGCATTGGGAGTACTATAGAACAATATTATACCTTTGCTCAAGCATTTTTTCATCGGCAATCTGTTATTCAAGTGTTCATTCCTCTAATGATAAAGTAGTGGTACTGGGCCTCGATGCTTTAATCACTCGTATGATATTTCGCACGCCAATATCATGCGAAATCGTATTAAATGACTGACTTTCGATCGAAATCCCAAACTAAAGTCGCATTTTTTAAATTATCATTAGTCGCTAACGCAACGAGTCGTATGAACCATTCGAATTTGTTTTCTATCAATAGAAAATCTTACATTCGTGCGAAATTTTACGAATGATTCAAAAATAGAGCCCCAGGACTTTTTTGCAGAGCCCGCCTGGGGAAGTACCACACCTTTGCCAGTTATTCAACAGTAAGCAGTAATGTGCAAACATTAATGTGTTCCGGATTGAAGGGCAAAATTTCCATTGAAATAATTGAGAAAAATGAGTTTTGTCATCTAATATCTCAGGGTGACGAGCGCATGGTTTCGAACTCATAAAGTTTGAAATTCAGGATGGCATTTAACCGTTATAGGCAAGCGTGACGCTTATCATCAGGCGAGCGACTTGCTTGTCTCGAGAACGGTTGTAAAAAAATTATTAATAAGCTTCATCGATTGTGTACGATTCGTGACCGTGACCGTACCTTGACATCGATATAATCGTAGCATCTGCGCGCTATGACCGTAGTTTCTAGATCGCGAATCGCGATGTAACGCGCTATTCCCGAAATCCCAAGTGCGCCCGATTTAGAGGTCAGAGTCAGACGCACCACGCGTTTCTTTGTGAGGAATCGCTCGGTGAACCGGTGGCATATTTTTAGCCGGGGGCGTCGCTCTACCGCGTAGTCGTCTGAGACGATCGCCTCTTTTGCGCTATCATCGTGAGCGTGACATTAAAACTAATAAAAAACAACTTGGACATTTATCCTTTGGCCAGATACGCATAATACAGTCTAGGCACAGCAGCATGTCTAGTCTATTAGATTCTCTTGTTTATTCAAAACGTCTTGTCTCAGAGTTATTTCAGTTCTATTGTTTTGACACTATGCCCTTCATAGCTTACAGTCTTGTCTTTCGATCGATATCTCTCGAAATAGCCCAAATCGCACGTTTTTTTTTACATTGTCTATGTATTATTTGAATTTGAATGTTGAGTTTGTTTACCATTGCTGTCCAAATTGGCAGAGTTCATCGACACGTGCCAATGTATGCGTCCCTATAAATGTCCTACTTAAAAAGTAAGTCGCAGGTGCATAAAATCGAACAAATACAAAGAAGAATAGAAGAAAACCTATTTGGTTATATTTGGTAGAAGAGTTCCTACCAAAAATTGTTTTAGTTAGGTATTGACATGTTTTTTTAATTTTTATTAATTGATTATTATTAATTTATGTAAATTGTATTATTATTATTTGACTGGATATTCATTGACCAATGTATATATATTTTTTTTTTCAATTATTTTAGTTTAAATTAATTTTTAAATTTTGATTTTTGCCAAAAAAATTTGGAAACTGACGTGTAACCAATGGTAATAACTAAATGATAATGAGTATAATGCTTGGGAGAAACAGCGACTATTTACATTTTAAATTGTTAGCTTCCTCTTGTGCAGACTGGTTTGATGAGTGCCAGAGAAGACCGTTAGACGCTACCACTTTCACTGACCGGTGTTGTGTTTGCCCACATCGTTGGCCATGGAATACCTAACTGAGAGCTGTTTTCCGGAACTCATAAATAGAATAAGTAAACTTTCCCATCATACAGGGTTACTTTAATAATAGCAGGTAATATAAATTGGGATGACTAGAGAATAGAGAAATAAAAAAATTAAGTGTGGGACGAGTCAATAATCGAAAGTGGGTTAACTTAAGACAATGGCGTCATGGGATGAAGACGGAAAAAGCCTTTAAACTTTGTCCACCAGATTACTTGCTCATTGACAGGTCGATGACGTAACTTTGTACAGTTGTACACAACATATAAGTAATTCCGATCGGCAGTTTTCGTTTGTGCAGAAAAGCGCAGACCGGTTTCCGATGGTAAACGAACGTGTAAACGATTATGTACAGATATTTATCTTTATTTGCATTCTTAGCTCGGTTCCGCTTACACGATTCTTACACTGTCGCATGGACGGCGCGATTTTGCCGGGTAATCGATCGACCAATAACAGCCCAAGATTTTAGCGCGCGTAGTTGCCATTGGTAGATCGAAGTTTCCAGCGCTACTAAAATTGGCCTACTGCGCACTGCAGGTACATTTGGAAGAATTATTTGTTGTGTAAAACTGTACCAACGTCTGGCAAATTATTTGATACAAAGTCATCCACTTTATATAAGGTTTCAAAAAGTACATATTCTGTTGGACATACTTTTAATTAACTAAGAACCTCTTGGATGTGGCTTTCCTACACCATACTCAAATTTAACAAATTTTGTTCCATGCCTTTTGTTAAAATAAAATAAAGTTATTATGGATTTTTTTTATATTTGTAAATAAAACAAATTTGTAATTCGAATGTAATTTTCAAGCTTCATCCGGGCCCGCGCGTTGTTTCTAATTTGTGGTACGTGAATGTGAACTAGGACTACCCGACTTGGACACGACTTTGTAAAAACTATATTTTTTTTGTGTTTTTAGATAGATTTCACTAAGTAGTGGACAGTCGTAAAATTATTTTTGATAGTATTAAAACAGTTTTTTTTTTTTTTTTAAACTTGTTTTTCGAAAGATTTCGCTAAGTAGTAAAACTATTTTCGTTAGTAGAAAAAACACAAGTTTTAGAGAATACTACTAAACGGCGACATGGGTTTCCCACTTTGGCGGCAAAAACTCCTATAACGTTAGTTGTAGAATAATACTATAATAATACGTACAACGATAGTTGTAGAATAAAAATCTGTTCTATCTGATCATTTCGACGTGGATGTCTACATGCATCTATTAGCCAGTAGTCTTGCACCTACATGTTGTAAGTACGTAGCCGACTATCGCGCATGTAGACTCTCATCTAGGTCATTTGGAAACCGGAGTAGGCCACCGACTCGTTCGTGTTACAAAATATCCCAATTGTTTTCTAAAACGTCTATCTTCTAGGTGACCTTTACTCGTAATATTATATGTATGACGTCGCATCTTCTGTGAATTCAGAACGATTGATCTTCTGGAAACTGCAATTTTTTTGCCCTATGCGGTGAATCCGCAATTTATCCTCACGCAAAGATAAATGCCCAAAGATAAATAGGGGGAGGCCTATGTTCAGCAGTGGACGTCTTCTGGCTGATAATGTAATGTAATGTAAAAAGATAAATGGCGAGGTCTCAGCCATTTGGCGTGAACTGTTTGGAGATCAATTGATTTGTAGAGATGAATAAAGCGGAGCAATGTCCTTGCCTTTCTCTGCATCAGCCTTTTAACATCCCACTGCTAGGGTATGGGCCTACCCTCGAAAGATGATTTAGCTATATCGACCACGCAGGACCAGCGCGGGTTAGTGGATTCGCATACGCCCTGGAATTTGTTCTCCGGAAATATCAATCTACAGGGTTATAAGGAAAGGGTATGCTAAGCCGAAAGGGGCTCGTAGTACTCGTCATTGTGAACAACTTTTAGTATAGGACCAACCCTGAAATCGAGAAAAAAATATCTGCTGTTTCAAACATTTTGTCGACTGTCATTGACATTTTTCTATGGAACAGCTGATATTTATTTCTCGATTTCAGGGTTGGTCTCATAGTAAAAGTTGTTCACAATGATGAGTACTACGAGCCCCTTTCGGCTTAGCATACCCTTTCTTTATAATCCTGTATAATATACAATCACGATGTTCGATCACGAATATGAGGCGAGGGTGCTCCCACTGAGTTACAACGACTAGGAACGAAGTACGAAGTCCTTGCCTATCCCAGAAAGATAATTTAGACAGAATTGATACTTACCTAATTGCATCCCTTGTAATGAATTCAGTCCGGATCTTTGCCAACAAAGCGACCATGCTTTACTGCGTGTACAGGGTTCGTCAAGGTTGAGTAGCAGTTGCGGAAGTAATACTTGTTTTTCCGACTCGCTCTTCCGTTATCTCCTTACACAGATATACTACTCAGACTGTTTAATAGAATAATCTAGATTTGTATGATCGGTCGGTGATTTGTTATAAGATTATACTAGTTTGCATGAACGGCTTCGCTCGCATAGGCTAGAGCAAATTAAACAACCCGTTTCGATTGATTTTCGAAAAATCCTGAGACATGTCGTTCTTAATTTTTATGATTAGTACATAAACCGAGTTTTATTGGTGATAACGATCGACGCGCCTCCTATGTTTTTTTTTTTTTTTTTTGGTTTACCAACAGGATGAAACAATTAATCAACTAATAATAAACATGATAATACATTAGGACCTATGTAACACCCCAGTAACAGGTAAACTCTGCATGTTTTTAAATTTGGACATGAATACACTCGCTGGGATCACAATACAAACAATATGTGATCCTGTACTTATACAACACATCACGTAAGGGCTAGAGTAGCCCTTTTTTTAAATTTATATTATATATATTTTTTATTTTTTTTAATGTTGTTATTAGTCATTTAAATCTGTCAAAGGGAATGAGCGTGGTGCGTGTTGTAGTGGGCGGTAAATCCTCTTGCTAAATTAGTCGTCGCTGCGCCACCTCCAGGCACGACGCGTATTGCTTACAATAATGTATGTCCAAAAAACTACCTTCAGCCAGAATAAAATAAAGTGCTCGAATATTAGAAATAATAGTTCTCATTGGTTGTCGCCATCTGTCGTCAACAATATATAATAAAGGGGTAAAATGACCCCCAAAGTTTGTGTGAAATAAAAAAATTCATGCTAAGCCATAGCATGAATTTTTTTATTTCCACACAAACTATAGGGGTCATTTTACCCCTTTAAAGGTGGATTACGCAAAACCCGTTCCTATTGGTCACCTAGACTAGACCCTTTGAGGAGTATTGGGTTCAAATTTCACACCTCTGTCATAAGCGGTTTGGTCTGTGGGTTGATTCCTAGAAACGGCCTTCTTCTCTAATATTGATATAGACTTAGACTATAAAGAGTTTAAATTCGTAACTTTGTTTCTTGAAGGTAATCTCTATAGAAATACAAAATCGATTCTATGAAAATACCTTTACAGGTACAAAGTTACACTATCCCTGAGTGATATAGGCTAAGTCCTGTTTAGTGCGGGTGAATCCGCAGGTAACAGTAGCAGTAGATGTACTCTCTGGTTGTGGTAGCTCAGTATTGGAATTTTGCTTCCAGAGTAATACGTGCGGCATGAATTAGTATTGTTTTTACTATGGTTCGATGAATAGTAGAAAATGCATAGTATACGTGCATAGTACGCTGTATGTGTGCAATAAAGAGTTAAAAATTTGCTTCCGTATCTATATCGCTTCCTATAACATTGAAACAACAAAACATGACAGATTTTAAAACATGTCAGGCGGCCTGGATATAGGTTTCGTGGCATTTATTATAATTCAATATTTCATGTGTGGAAACTTTCTGCTTTTGTTTTGTTTTGAAGGTTTCCACACATGAAATATTACGTTCAAAAGCAGAAAGTTTCCACACATGAAATATTGAATTATAATAAATGCCACGAAACCTATATCCAGGCCGCCTGAGATGTGTGAAGTTCAATTTCCTCAACGCGTTACGAACAGGCGTTGTTATGAACCCAGTTGGTAATCCGCTGACGGGGAAGATAAAAACAATAGATTTTATGTAACCTTTGTGTTACGAACGAAAACGAAATATGCCTGGCTTTATAACCAGCCAGCCATATGAAGATTTAATAAGTTGGCCTTCCTCACTCGTTGCGCAAGGCAATCAATGCTTCTTGTAGATGTATCGACTGTCATTTGAACATGGAGGCCTTTTGTGCACTGAGACGCGTTAAAATGCTGCAAAACCTTGTTTTAATTCCTATTACGAACAGTTCCATTTAATCAAAGTAAAGCATTTCCTGTTATTATCATGGTTACTGATTTAGATATGATTCAGAATAATTCTTCATTCCATAGATATATAGGTGACAATTTCAATTAATGCGTAGGGACGTTGAGTTTTTAGCACTACGATATCAAGCAAGTCTTGTTATTGTATTGTAAATATTTTTTTAATTACTTGAAAACTGTTCTCAAGTTATATAACGACGTAGAAATGGTAGAAAGGATTTTCGTTGATAAAGAAAAGCAACAAATAAAGAAGCCACAAAACTTCAATTATGGGGTTGTAACTTAGAAATTTCTTCGAAACTTTCGGGAGGAATAAAGGTTTCGTTTTCAATCTGTTTGCTTGTTCGAGGACTATGTTGGGTTTATTTCCAAAGAATTATTTGAAAGCAAAATAACATTCATCGATACCGAGAATTAGGGAAAGTGACTCTTTAAAAGTAAAACGAGTTTGATAACCCGATAGCTCGCTCTGGCCTGCTCCAAATTCAATTACATTTCCTTGAAAGTTAAATTTTTCGGTAGATGACAGTTAAAAAGACCTTTCGCACTTCAATTCGTATTGGTTTGCCCCAGTGACCTACTGCAGAATTTGAAAGCATTATACGATTCAACCAAATTGCAATCAGGAATTTTACGATTTAGTAGCTATAAGCAAAACGTTGTTGTTGAACTGCTCTGCTTCAACTGTAAATATCCACATCAGCTTACGGCTTGACAACACGCGCACGACACCTTCCTGTATAGATGACGTCTCGCGTCGTCTGCACGCAGTCGGAGGCGGTCTGCCAATCTCCGACCTTCTCGGCGGCCATTTCATTTTTTACAACTTACAATCGCTCTAATCTCTTTCACTAATCTTGTTCCACTCATTCTTCAGCTATAAACAAACCGAGTAGACGGCTTGTACTGACCTAAGGCTGCCTGATCTTACGTGCCGAAAAATTAGATAACTTCCTTCTAGATTTATATCCGTTGGCAATAATCTTGGTGTGTCTTTATATATAGCAGATAGCATGATTCATTGAAAATACATCAGTATAGATTTATAATTCACCGAAATGATGATACAAGACATACGAGCCTGTAATGAGTTTCAGACTTAGCACAATTCCGAGAATTATAATAGTATATTATCTTACGTATATAGTTTTCTTGGAACCTATTTAATTAATTTAAATTCAAACCAAAAATTACGTTTGTGCATTTCACAGATTTGTTAATTTCATGACGAATCTTTCAACTATGTCGCCTTTGTGACGATCAAGTATTCAGAGTATTTCGAACACATAATTACTTTGGATTTTGTCGAGATTCGGTTGCAATAGAAATGCCGGACGGCTATAGACGACCGTAACTTAGTAAAGAGACAGTGATTTTTAACGAACATTGCATGTTTGTCATAGCATTAAACCTTGTTGGTAGTCCACGACACATTCTAATGCACACAGTACATATTTATAAGTATTATTTCTTGAATTTCAGAACGGCGACCTGTGCATATCGATCCTGCACCCGCCGGTGGACGATCCGCAGTCGGGTGAGCTGCCGTGCGAGCGCTGGAACCCCACGCAGTCGGTGCGCACGGTGTTGCTCTCCGTGATCTCGCTGCTCAACGAACCCAATACCTTCAGCCCCGCCAACGTGGACGCCAGCGTCATGTATCGCCGCTGGCGCGACTCCAAGGGCAAGGACAAGGAGTACGAGAACATCATTAGGTAAGGATCGGATACGTACTCGCTCTTCAATTCTTCTATGTTATATCGTCCAACCAGTCGAGTGGACATCCCATGTAATATTTGTCCACAGAAGAGATAGAGAGTGCCCACAGCAATTGCCGTAGGCGACGCTGATAAATAACGCCACATAATACTATAATCCAATCTCATGTCGCACATCGTCACTCCGGCCAGCTTCCCGGAGTAGTAATCAGATAAACACACTCTCCGTGAAACAATCTTCACTCTCTGTACTATCCTCCTATATTGTGTAGATATGGGAAAGAATCACAATTGACAAAATTCAATTTGATAAGAGTGTTTAGTAAAGTTACAATAAAAACCGAAAACAAAATTATAATAAAATTACCAACTGCATGATATCTTAATTGGAAAGGCAATGTTGTCATGCTATCAGATATGATGAAGGAGAAAGTGGACCGTATCCGAACCGATGAAAGTGATGGCCAGGCTTCCTAACCACGAGTGAAGCTGTGCGCTTGCGCAACTAACTTAGAACAAAAATGCAAGTTTTTGCCTCTAAAAGTAGGTGCTGCTTTTTGACTGCGGCGCGGTTCGCATTTTTCTCTCTTACATGAAAAGACACAAACAAACTGTGTTATAGCAGCTCTTCGATTGCCGAGAGCAAAGGTATCCTAGACGCTGCTCTCGTTGCGTTCGCTCCACCTCGAACCTCGACTATCCTAGGGCGAGAGACGCAAGAGTATACATACAGACGGCATTAGGGATCAAGGACAGGCAAATGCTGTACAGCTTTCATGCACTGTCTCATGCACGCTCTCTCTCGCTCGCTCTCACCGAATACTACAACAAAAACATGAAATCATCGTTTGTTTTTTTTTTTTTTACGTATCAACTATTATAATTGAAGTTACCTTCCCACCTAACTACAGAATAAGAACTATTTATATAGCACTAACAGTTATATTGTAACACTTCAGTTATTACTAAATTTACATATACATATATGTATTACAATGTGGGTAGTCGATAAAGCTGTGGGCGATCGAGAATGAATGAGACGTCCTAAATCATGCCCACTGGATAACTGTACCCAGTCGAATTTCTATCATAGTGATAGGCGTCTGGCCGGCGTCTGCAAACTATTTATTAAGATTAGGTTAATTGACCGAGTGAGCGAAGCGAACGAAAGTCTCTGTTTAAACTGGCCAAATTTGCTTTCATCTGTCCGTATGTTGGTACTCGCGTACAGGTCGTATTTTACAACCAATCTTGACGAAACTAGGTATACAGTTTCTACAACTTTGTAGATTTTTTTTGTCGTCGACGATTTTTGATCGGTGGGTATTTCCCTCAAAAAGGAGGAAAGTTTGCTGCAGCGCCATTTAAATGGCGCCGCAGCAACCTTCCCAGAAGTATTGTAGGGTGTCTGCCGCCTGGTTAGGGGTGGTTATCCTAATCCTAACTAATATCATAAATGCGAAAGTAACTCTGTCTATATGTATCTATCTGGGTGTTTGTCGCGTTATCACGGCTAAACGGCAAATCTTTCAAAAAGTATGTCTACTCGGCGTAGTCTGTTCAAATAAATGAGGCTGATTACTCACTATGTCTATTTATGTTTTGCAGAAAGCAAGCTCAAGTGGCGCGCATGGATGCCGAGAAGGAAGGCATCGTGGTGCCGCTCACGTTAGAAGACTATTGCATCAAGACCCAAGTGAAGTCGACGACGCATGAACCACAGGTTTGTCTCTTCTTTTCAGTTCATACACGCCAGTTTGATTTAATATAGACGTTTCTATTACACACGTTGACAGAGGAAGCAATATACGCCTGGATACATGTCCCTTTCCCACAGGTAAAAAGGAGAATTAAGTAAAAAAAAGGCAAAAAATAAATAAAAAAAAGGGCAAAATTATAATATTTCTGTCCCATAACGTATGTACAGTTTTTTCAAGGACAGGGTATTTATTATTACTGTATCCTGATTGGTCGAAAATTGGTAATGGTAATCGTGATTGGTTGATATATATGTTATTTTGCTTCATGCCCCTAGGGCCACATTTTTTCTAAGCCGGTGGGGTACAAACATGAAATTTGATTCCATATAAAACTAAGAAAGGATTTTTGAAAATGTGTCCCTTAAGAAGGTGGTAGTTTGTGTGGAGGTGAGACATTTTGACTTTGTATTTGTGAGGCCGAAGGCTTGGTCCCGAGTCCTAAACCTGCGAGACCGAAGGCTAAGTAGCACCGTGTACGAACTTCAGTTTGTGTTCTACGCCTAGCCTGACCAATATAAAAAGAGAGGCGGAGAGTTAAATTTAACAAGCACAGCGAAACGTAACTTACCTTAATAAATACCTACAGGCGCTTGAAGCCCGGATGCAGGGAAAGGTATAGGCTTTTATCGTATTACCGCGGGCAAGAGGTTTTAGTCTTGAGAATTTACAGAATCGCACTATCACTTTCGCACTCGTTAGGGTGGTTGTAAGAGAACTGCGCCGGAATGGCTCCAAGGCCATTGTATACTCTATCCATGGGACAGAGATAATACCAGAAAAATGACAGCGTCGCCATTGGTTGGCGATAACAAGCTAAAGAAGCGTTTAAATGTGGGCGCGGCGAAATGCCATATAACAACTAAGGCGAAATGCCAATGCCACTTTTAGTTTTTTGAGAAATTAATAATCGTACACCAGTAGTGGTGACTTATACCAGGTACATTTGGGACTAAGTGCGCCTGTTCCTGTGGACTACCTAGTCCACGCAGATACTTGATCAAAATATCTATTCCACCTAGTCGTTATGCCAGACTACATCTGTAGCTTGCACGCGTCTATTGTTCTTATGATTAGTGCTGCTGTTTATCCTACGACTTGGCGTGTTCGTTCGATTGATATCGCTTTATACCGCAATAGTTCAATAATAATAATAAGATTTTCTCGCATTTGTTAAAACTACTATAAAAAGTAGGAGGAATATATAGCTACTATAGGAAATATAAAATGCACTCATCTGTCCCTATCACTTGCATACAAAAGTACAAAAGAGAGAACGCTGTATTCTCTGTTCCGTGGATAGAGTAGGTAGTAGGTATAGAGTAGTACACTTCGTGGGTTGCAATGAGACCCCCCCCCTGAAATTAATGATGTAACCTGTTTGCCCTGTGGTGTAAAATGATTGAGTTGTTGTGCATTTCAGCTGGACATGACAGACTTCTACGACGACGACTACGATGATCTGGACACGGAGTCCGATGACGAGCTCGAGGGCGGCGAGGGGGACGCCGACGACAGCGGCAATGGCGAGTCGTGAGCCCCGTGCGTGTACCACTCACGAACCGCTGCACTAGGAGCCCTACTACACTTGGAGCCCTAGTGTCGGTGAACCACTAAACGGGGAATCCTACTAGTGTCCGTGAACCACGTGCGAACTACAATATTGCGAGACCTAGTGTCGGTAAACCACTCGTGAACCAGTAGACTGGGAGACCAGCTGTAGGTGAACCACTGCACTGGCGGCCCTAGTGTCGATGCACCATTGCACTGGACTACTAAGTCATAATCATATCTAATATTGTCAAATAGCTGCATCCCGCGGTTCTACCCGTCTTTCACCGGTTCTCCAGCATTTTTCCGGGACAAGAAGTCCGTCATGATGTCTTTTCGACAAATGTTATCGATTTAATTGAAGTCGCTTAGTTGTGAAATGGTAATTTGCCTTCTTCTTGCTTTCGCATTTAAATGTTGCTTTTGTGTTTATATTGTGATGCTAATATTTCTGTAAAACACAATATTTTTTTATCAAACAAAATATGTATATCTGTGCGGATAACGTCTATGCATTGAATATTTGGAAGGAAGAAAAAAGGTTAATACTGCAGAGCGCAGCTAATTACTGGTAGAGGTAATTATTATTTTGTCTAATAGCTATAGACCTTTGATGGTCCTGTAATATAGAAGGCAAATATGGCGCGGTCACGGATTAACCTCATAGATTCCGTACGCAAGACGATCGCAGCGCACCACGCGTCTCGAAACACTTACAATAATTCACTTTGATTGTTTCATTTCTAATAGCCAATGAGAGCGCTCTATCGCGGGGAGATAGAGAGTGAACCCGCGATTTTTTTAATTCAATTTTTTCTGTGGTGATTTCGACATGCGATATCTATATTGCACAAAAAGTCATATTTTATACTTAGGGCGCTCCAGATTTCTTCAACTGAAAACTCAACGTATATTTTGTTTGTATAAAAAAGGTAGATAATGCCCTGGCATGATAGTAGAATTGAATCTCTTATACGTAAAGTTGTAGGCTATGAATCAGCTGCCGGAGCCGGCAACGATGAAATAATGGAATGATTGCCGGAGATACTACCAAACCTACTGTCATTAGACTCAAATCTGTGACAGGAAGGGTTTCCGGACTGTTATGATAAAAATAACCTGAACCTACCGTTATCTGAGTCGGCTATGTCATACTAGAACGGTTTCCTGGTTGTCATAAAACACAAGATATAGGTTAAAAAACTAAAACCCGACTACGTTCTTTCGTCACGGCGCATTTTTTCTTGCAAAAACATTTTTTAACAATGGGTTTGTAAAAAAAAAACTAACAATAACTTTGAAATGTGCCAATTAAGCCCTTTCATTTGATAACTAACATGAACACGGCATCATACAATTTAATTTTTATTTGTGTTTCATGTGTGTATGTCGTCTAGAAGGCGCCATATTCAATTTAATGTGACGTCACATAGCGTATAACCTGCGGGCGATAAAGACGCTTCCAACGATACATCATTTTTAAAAATTTGATAAGTAGTTTAGAAGTTATGAGGGAACTGATGAACATAACATACATAACGGTCAAAATCATAACCCTCCTTTATCGTAGTCGGGTAAAAATAAAACCTTAATCTATAGTTATCCGACCCGGATATTCTTTTTTTAGTGTTTCATCCGTCCACCTCCGGCAAAAGTTGCCAACTACGGCTCCGGAAGGACTTCCAAAAGTGTATGTTTGCTGGCACATTAAGAGCTTATGAAATTTCCCATACGCAAGTGGCCTAGTGTTAAAATCTTCACTAATGCGCCATTTTTACTAAGCCGAAATATCCTAAGACTCATAATTGGCTCCGATGTATGCCCTGTTGTAAATAGGGCTGAATAAAATGAAGCTCAACGGTTCGCTAAATAATGAAAACCATTTTGAAGGAAGTTGTTAGAACTTAGTTTAAAAAAAAAATACTGTCTCGGTGCAGTCCATGCGACGAGGACAGCGACACTTAGTTCTGTCACTTAAGGCCCAGCTCGCCCTGACTGTCGCAATCTCGTTTGCACTTTAAAAATAACACAATTTACAGTAAAACTATGTGTTTAGAGCCAATTCATAACTTTAATTTTGTTCTAAGTCATCTTACCGGCGGCGCCAGCAGTGCATCTCTTATAGCTTATAGCTTTGAAACGTGACGCTGAAGGAGATTTTGTCTCATACAAACCTTGTTCGTATTAGTGTCAGCTATCGATTCATATAGGTCTTGTGAGTGGCCGCTCTTTTGAAGAAAAAACAAGATGGCGGACAGTAGGTATGCCAGGCTTCATACTAAAATATTCAAGGCCTTTTCGTGAAGTAGCTAGGTACTTTAATAAATAATTTATTAAAGGCTACTTTAACAATTTGTAATTACTAGATGCGGACTAAAAAACTCACGTGTAGTGGGAATTATAATTAATAAAGCTCAATATCTCGTTGCATGAAATATTAGCCTATGCAGTGGTAATAAAAAAAAAATGAGTTATGACTTTGTAAATAGTCTTCATAGTGAGAAGTCAGCCTGTTGCTGTTGTCTAATGACAACAACAGCGTAGGGATAAATCTTTTTGAGTATTTTTCAACAACTTCTTGGCCGTAGGTATCTCTTGCCTGGGGCCGTGCACTGGCGCGCTCGAGACTACCTCTGCTGTCCCGCTCACTCTCATGACATTTCTAGAGTCTGGTAAAAAAGAGTGGGCGTAAGATTGGGGGGCGTAGCTGTTTTAAATTACCGTTTTTGTTTTACTAACAACACAATAGTGTGGCCGGCCCCCTGTTTATATAACTTGCGACTCGCGATTTAGTCGCAAAATTGACAGTTCTGTCATAGTTTAACTGTCAAATAGCGATTTAGTCGCAAAATTGACAGTTCCGTCATAGTTTAACTGTCAAATAGCGATTTAGTTGCAAAATTGACAGTTCCGTCATAGTTTAACTGTCAAATTTGCGACTAAATCGCTAGTTAATACTTTAAAAATATTTTAGTTAATTATTCAGAATGGTTAAACAGGTTGCATCATATTATTTTTCAATCAAAAGTAACACGCAAATTCACTCGATAACAAAGTAATACAACACGATAGCTGAGTTTCACAAATACAAAATGGTAGAGATGAGTTGCCATTTAATAATCGTAATGTTAGTTCACTTTTTGGCCACGACCACTCTCTTTCTGAACAGACTAACAAGAAATACTGGGACCAAGATAGTATCGAGCACATCAGAACGAGGCCCACTAATTGGGTAAATAAGTTACTAATAATTATCGCTTAGTTAATGTAGTAGTTAATTAGTCATGCTTCGTTTATACGCAAACTATTACAATACATAGAATAAAAGAACGTTCTCATTATGTAAAATGTTAGGTTTCTTGTCGTTTAATACTACATAGGTTCTCTTTGTTATACTTTTTTACTAATAAGACTTCTGTGATTATAAAAACATTGTCGCCTAATGCATAATTATTTGTTTTTTTATTGCGTATTAGTGTTTTTTTTTAAATCATTACTAGAAACAATTTGAGTTTATAGAATTTTAATTAATTATTATTTTTTTCATTGTAGTCGAGTTCATAAAGATTATATTCTGTATTAAATTGTATAAACATAATTACCTTTTTATGGTGTAATGTTTGGCTCAGCGCGACAAATTCAAATTTTCATGCGTTTTCAGCTCAATTAATCGAGTGTTACTAAAAACGAATTTTACTCCAATAAATAGGTTTTATCAAGAAATTACACCAAAAAAATCAAAATGAAAGCTAGTAAAGTACACTTGTCACTGAACCAAAAACCAACAGCTTAATGTATTCGTAGCTAAACCAATATTATCTAGATGATTATTTTAGACGTAATTTTTTGACACAACCTATTTATTGGCGTAAAATTGTTTTTAATAAATCCACGATGAGTAATTGTAATTGTAATTGACAAAAAGCATAAAAAACTTTGAATTTGGTGCTCTGAGCGAAACGTTGCACCTTAACTCTAGTAAAATGTAAAAAAAATACAACGTATTTTAATGATAACGTACTGAACTATACTGACAGCCTATAAGTTAATTCAAAATTTTAATGTACAGAGATTTTATCAAATATAATGAAAATTTGATTAGAGGATCATGCTCAAATCATATACGATAAAAAATATATTCAGCGTATCCATAAGCTACGAGTTATTATAGAAATACGCGCGTATTGTTCCACGTACGAAATTAACTGTAAATGATTATCGATACACGCAAAAGTGAATTATGGTTAGTGTGCACTAAGTTAAAATTAGTAACCTTAGTATAATTGTTTGTAAGATTTAGACTACATTTTACGATTTTAGCTTCTATCTTCATATTACTTGATCGGGTGTCAAGTATCAATTTGAAGTAGCGCTATCCTGTAATCCAGTCGTCTGGCGTTTGTTCTCATTTAAATGTAGCTAAAATCGTCCAAAACTTAAATGTTAGTTAGATCTTAAGATATGTAAGTGGTTTGGAAAATCAGTTTAGGAAAATTTCGCGACGAGCATGTTAATTACTTAATGATAGTAACTATTTAAAAATAATAAAAGATGTGTTTGAAAGAGATTTCTGTTTTATTACAAACTTCGGACTTTGGTTTTGTTGTTATGATACTCTCGGGACGCACAGTCAATAAAATCAATCATGTAGGAAAAATTGAGGTATTTATGTATGTTTATAATGTATTATATCCAACTCGGATGGGCAGCGTTCGGGAAATTGCGTGATATCTTCTCGTCTAAAATCTGGATCATATGGAACTGAAACGTGGGCCTTGACCACTGGCCTTTTGGAGAAACTCAGAGTCGTACAGCAGGCAATGGAGAGAGCTATGTTCGGAGTTTCGTTGCGCGATAAAATCTGGAACGAGGGTATTCGTCGAAGAACCAAAGTCGCCGACATAGCTTTCAGAGTTTACAAGCTGAAGTGGCAATGGGCAGGCCACATCACTCGAGGAACCGATAACCGGTGCGGAAGAAAGGTTATTGAGTGGCGACCACCTAGGCCCAACATAGGCCTCCCACTAGGTGGACCGACGATATTGTGAAAGTCGCGGGCAACCGGTGGATGCAAGTGGCCCGTTGTCGGTCGGTGTGGCGCGCTAAGGGGGAGGCCTATGTTCAGCAGTGGACGTCTTATGGCTGATGATGATTATATTGTAATGGAAATGCATGAAATACTCGTGAACACTAAATGATTTTGTAGAGAAGTACGGTAGAAGGAAGAATCTCGGTTCTAGGCCCATTAAGAGATACGACAAATTGATGTCGATTTCGAATTCCAATCTCGACTATCTCTCGTCTGATTGCCTTCGACCACTCGACGTATCTCGCAAGCTAGCCATCGTGAATATCTTGAAAGATAGCTTTATGAATAAGAAATCTCGGAGATCGATTTTTTTTCCGAGATGAGATTGAATCTCATCTTTTGAAAATAAGAGTCCGGACCTCGATATTCCTGTGCGCTCGAGATTATCTCGGTGACTGTCTCTCTAATTTAAAATTTAATAGGAGTGAGTGAGAGAGAGATAAAAATGTCATTTCTCCGAATAGGGGCCCAGGAACCCTATTCGGAGAAATGACATTTTATCTCGGTCACTCTCACTCCCATTAAATTCTAAATTAGAGAGACAGTGACCGAGATAAAATGTCATTTTTCCGAATAGGGTCCCTGTGCGCTCGAGATTATCTCGGCGACTGTCTCTCTAATTTAAAATTTAATGGGAGTGAGTGAGAGAGAGATAAAAATGTCATTTCTCCGAATACCGTACCACAGTAGAGGGAGCCACCAGGGCCCCTGCCCTGGTGGCTCCCTCTACTGTGGTACAAGTTCAAGTAATGGTCTGTTTAGTCGATTATTATGGTGACATCACTAAACAAATGTGAATGTCAATGAGAACGAGACGTCACCTTTGCAGATGTCATCCTGTCAATGTCAGAAATAAAATGTAATTTTGTTTTTTGAAAGTTTACGGGAGAGTTGTGAATTTTGTTGTAATAAAATATATAAAAATATTTTATGCAGGCTAATCAAATTTATTGGACAAATTCTTGTAATAATGAGTTGTGTCAGTGTTTTAGCTCAGTCTAACGAATATCTAAGCTTCAGAAGCAGTATTCCACTAAGGAAAATAGTTGTCGACTCAGATGGCACCAAGGTAAACAAAGTTATTTTTCACACCAAATGGTTTTTATTTCGTTATGATAATACAGTTAAACGTATTACTACAACCATATGATTAATAACAAAGTTGCCGCGTTAAATTAAGTTTTTTTTGTTTACTTTATGCTTACGTTGTCTTATGCTTCCTTCCAAAAAACGATTTTTACACTACAATATACAGGCTTGGCGAATCTTTGACTCGGGGCCAAAGTCAGTGAGCTGCCCGCTGATATGTCTCCCGCCAGTATCAGGCACTGCTGACGTGTTCTTCAACCAAGTGATGGGGCTCTCGTCCCGAGGAGTAAGGGTCATCGCCGCGGAGCCTCCTCCATATTGGAATATGAAAGAATGGTGCGATGGCTTCAAACGACTCATAGATTATCTGGAGCTTGATAAAATTCATATTTTTGGGGCGTCTTTGGGTAATTATTGTTGTCTTACTTTGACTAATCCTAGATTAAAAATACAAAGAAACATAAAACTTGTATATGTTGTAAGTCATGTGAAAGTAGGTGTAGTCAATGGGTCACTCGTGTGGATCCAAAGTTTTTTGCACAAATTCCATACATAATATCATTAAACAAATCTCATGGTCCTGCCTATAATTTATCTATCTGTTGTTCTGAATAATTTAGGTGACGGATGCAAGATTTATTAAAAAAAAAAAACAGGTTAACAATTAAACAGGTCACACTAAACAACACACAAAAAAAACACAATCACACTAATATTATAAATGAGATAGTTTGTGCGTAAGTGTATTTGTTCCCGTTCAACTCTGTAATGGCTGATGAAATTTGGTGTGGAGGTGGCTTATACCCTGGATTAACTTTTTAAGGCTACTTTTTATCCCGCAAAAACATTTGGTTTCTGTAGAATAGCGGGTGATATTGCAGGCTGCCACTAGTGAAGAAATAATTTAAATGGGCAACTGAAGTTCTGAGAAATAAGTGCTTAAAGTTTTTGGTGAGATTGAGTGCTGTATCTCCCTTTCCATCAAAGAGAGTATTTCGCACTAATATAATAAATGCAAAAGTTTGTGCGTAACTAAGTGATTATGTTTGTTCCTGTTCAACTCTGTGACAACTTAACGGATTTATCTAGTAGATTTATCTAGTGCCTAGAATTAACCAGTGTTTTGTGTGATTAACCAAACTTTTCTGTTACAGGTGGTTTCATAGCACAGAAATTCACAGAAGTAACAAAAAACTGCCCCAGAGTAGTATCTCTGGTCCTCTGTAACACATTTACGGACACCTCAGTTTTTGAGTACCACGATTCTTCTGCATTATTCTGGCTTCTGCCCTCTCTGGTGTTGAAGCGAATGCTGATGGGCAACTTTACAACAGATAAGATTGACTGCAGGATGGCGGACGCTATTGACTTTATGGTTGAGAGGGTGAGTATTGTATTTGATCATTGTATGAATGTCTAATCGGTCTGGCAAGGCGCCTCATGTCAGAAATGAAATTAAGACAAAATTGATGTATAATTTAATGTATCAGGACTTAACCACGCTAAAACTAGTTTATCGAAGTAAACAAGTAGTTTATCCAAGTTTATTTAGTTTAGTTAACTAGTTTTTAGTGGTGACCACGGCCATTGAAACTTGGCCGAAACGTCCAGGTATATAAATAAACTAGTTTTACCGTGGTTAATTCCTGATACATTAAATTATGTGTTCAAATCGCGAAAGTTTAAAAGTTAAAATTGATGTACTTTAGAAATGTTATAGTATGGAGGCTATGTGAGTTACGGAAAAGTGCATATATCGTCGTATCGGGCATCTCAGCGCCAGCGTAGACTAGGTTGATGACCATGACAAGTGGGGAGATGGGGTGTTGCACGCAAGGCAGTACTGATATTCTGTGTAGCATGTCACTACAAGAGGAAATTGAACTGAATCGACCCTCCGAGATTGATGCTACAGTTTTTTTTCGTCGAAGAATTCAAGCCAAAAACTAGCGGTACAAGCAGACTTCTCAGCTTCTGCTTGGAAGCAGACTCCCTCACCAATATTTTTTTATTTGATGTCGTGTATTTGTGCCACATAATTGCATCAATATCAAACATCAAATATAATTTATTTCAGTCTAAGTATGATAATGGTCCTTAAATCTAATTTAAAATAGAACCTAATTATTTAAATACCGAAATATAATATAGTGACCCTGAACACTAGGTTAGGTTATGTTTGAAATGTTGTGATCACTGTGACATGTCAGTTATCGTTTTTACTGTACCTACTGTCACTGAAATCAGTTTAGTGGTGACATTGAGATTTTAAATTACCAAAGTCCCCACCATTTTCATTTTACACCAGTAAAAAAAAAAAAAGCAGTAAAGGCACTGGGAATTTAAATTGGAAAACAAATGGAAATCGTTTTGTTAATTATTATCACAAAATTATAATTTGTGATAATAATTCAAGTAGTGACTATCTACATAGGGATTTATCTATTGTTTAATATGACCTTTAATGTCATGATTTGTTGACTTTAATTTACATCTTGATAACATATTTTGTGGTTTGATCTTCTTAAAAAATAATAGTTTGTTATTTAGTGTACAAGCACCTGTACCCGAGCCGCGTTTAGGATAATTAGTGTAGCTTCAATAACACTGTAAAAATCGAAATAAAATCTGTGAGTTCTGATCACATCTGCTTGGTTTTGGAGTGCTCTGCTGAGGCAGAGCACTCCAAAACCAAATCACTCGTGTATCACTCCTGATATACCTATATTAGTAATAGATTAAAAGAAAGTGTTTACGTTAAACTTTTTAACATTTTGTGATGTCTCCCTCTTGGCTCCCGGGTTCTATTCCCCGCCGGATAGGTGTTTGAATGATGAATTCAAATATCTGGGTCTAGGTGTTAGTTGTCCGTGTCTTTGTATGTGTAACATGGCATTCCGGGTGCAGGGAAGCCTAGTCGGAAACTACTTAAGTGTAAGCGAATATTTAATCTTCGTCACAAGTTTGCTAGCGTGCGTATATACAAGATATATTTTATCAGATATAGTATTTTTTTATTATTTTTAAAATAACAAATTAGTGTCGTTTTAAATCTAAAGACCTAAGATATTCCTTCAGCTAAGAAACTAAAGACCATCCATATTCCTTCAGCGATAAGGCCGCCAGTTATACTAGTTTTTATTAAGGTTCTTTTCCAAAGTGTTTATCGATCTTTCTACTCCTCTAGCTGGAATCGCTAACCCAGTCAGAGTTGGCTTCCCGACTAACCCTCAACTGCAGCCCGTGCTACATTCAGCCCCAGCTACTCAGCGACCTGCCCATCACCGTCATGGACGTGTGGGACGAGAGTGCGCTGAGCTCCCGCGTCAGGGAAGACCTGTACAAGTCGTACCCTCAAGCAAAACTGGCGCATCTAAAAAGCGGAGGCAACTTCCCTTATTTGAGCAGAAGCGATGAAGTCAACTTACATTTACTGGTGAGACTAAGTTTCTATAATGCACTGTTTTTACCCGACTGCCTAAGGTAGGTAAAGTTTTTAGGGTGTATGTGTAAACAAGATAACTCTTTATTGTTCACACAACATTACATACATTAAAAAAAAGGAGGCTTAAAAACTAATAAGTACAAAAGTTACTTATTTGTACTAATTTTAAGAAATATATAGTAGGTAGATGTACGTCAGGTCAGGCCATGTATAGCCACTCTTAACGAGAAGCGAGTGTATAGTTCCGATAGTGTTGTCGCTGGGCTATAGCGAGTGTCCGAGTGCGACGGGCGATTACTAGCACTGTAGTGTAGTGATAATGACCGCTGAGAGTCTGACCACCAAGCAAGCATCGCTCAGCAGCAACATTTTATTTTTCCTATATTTTTAAAGCGAAATATCAATTCCTTTTTTAAAAAACAGTTTCTTATTCCAATGAAATTCCGATCAAGGAACGAGAACAAATTTTCCGGGCTATCTCTAAACAGGAATGTCGTTAAACAACAAGGACATTAATAGTTCATTTATCTGCTGTTGTCAGTGATACCGGTTCGATATTTTATTCTGCCTCCGATACACTTATAACCCACTATAGATACCGCATTATGTGATCGTTGTTCCGACGAAAACTCACCAAAGTCGGAGGAAAGCGCGGGTTGCGGGGACTGAGGCCAAACGTTCTCTTAGACCGTCTCAAGGTTATTTCTCGCGTCTAGCAATGAAACAATTACATTGTTTTTTTTTAATGTTTATTTTGAAGGACGTGTGGGTGCGCTTCGTTCGTCCTGTATAATCCATGTGATATAATGTGGGCTAACCAGACTCATACAATATTAATAATAACCTAGCTTCCACCTGCGGTTTAGTCAGCTTATTTATAGTAATTATCATAATTTTCATACAAATATATTTCCCGAAAAAACGTTATTGTAGGCGTCCTCGACCATTCATCCTCGTTATTCAGACTATTTTAATTTTCATCAAGATCGGGGCAGTCGTAGCTGCTGGTTTCATTAAGTCGTGAAAAGGTATCAAAGAGACAGACATAGTTACAGAGTTACTTTCTAAGGTTCAATAGACGGCGTTGATCCATTTTTGTGCATTTTTTGAAGTTTTATAAGGACTGACAATTGTAATGTAGGAAGTTCTGAAACGCGCAAATGAAGTTTTTGGGTCGAGACTAACGTATTAATTTTTACAACTTGAAGCTTTTTATTGTCAAAATTGATGTAGCGACTGCAGGGCGTTAATATTAATTAATTGTACATAATAAATTATACATATGGTGAGCGTTTTTAACCGACTTTTAAAAAAGAAGGAGGTTCTCAATTCGACTGTATGTTTTTGTTTTGTAAGTTTGTTACGCGATTACTCCGCCAATCATGAACTGATTTTGATTTTTTTTTTTGTTTGGTAGGTCATACTTCAGAGGTACCATATACATTTTATCGAAATTGATTCGGCGCTTTTTGGAAAAATCAAGAAAAATATACGCAGATGACGTTTTGGTTTTTTGTGGTTTTCTTCAGCAAAAGTTTTGATTTTCTACTTTTAAGTCTAAGTTTGTACATGTATAATAATAATACATGTACATGTTGTACATGTATGTACAAACTTAGTATATGTAATCTTGAATGTATGTATGAAATGTATGTAGTCTTGAAGTGGGTTTTTTTTTTTCTTAAAAAATAATCTATGATTAAAGAATTTCTAAGTTGACCTCTACCTGCATGTTAACGAAACATTAATCTCTATTGAGATCTTGTAAAGCAGGATTTGTTTTATCAATATGTTTCCATCATGCTAATATGTTTAAAAAAAGATATAAACTAGTATGCCCCGTTTAATGTCACAGACAGTGATAAAAATAATATATTAGTTTGGTAAAAAAAAAGTTTATATTTAGATAGAATAGATATATTTTAACTCTAGAAAAACCATACAAATTATAGACAAACATACACTGGAAGGACAAATCTTGGAACTTGGATCTTGAATCTTGGACAATAAGGACTTCACGGTACGGCCCCAGAACGTCCTAAATTACGTTTCCCTAAATAATGACTTGTTGGTTTATCTTGTTCACAGATACACCTGCGACAATTCGAAGGCACGGAGCTCTCGCCCTCGTATCTGAGCCTCCACAAAATGCCGTCACCAGCCAATAGCAACCCAGAAGAAGGTACGGTCAGCTACTTCAACCAGCGGGAAAAATACGTCAAAATTACGTAATTTTTTTACTAATTAAGTTCAGTAAATATGACGACTAGAGACTGTTATTGGCAGCGAGTCATGAGGCGCGGTACTCACCAGCGAACTGTTGTTATAACGAACCTGTCATAATTTAGAATGCCGTAAGTGTAAAACGAGCCCTGTTTGTGACACTTTGCTGTCTGTACTTCGGGTTTCTAGCTCGTAAACGGGACGAGTTACGGACTCGAAATTGGGATATTTTGTGTAGAACATTGCCACAAAAACCGAATATTTAATTTGAAGTTAAATTAGTGTTTTTTTTTTTTACAACAATTGTAGATATTTTTAAAGAACATTTTTAAAAAGAAAGAAAATTATTTTATTTTGCAACAAGAGTACTTAACATTAATAATATTGAAGGCAGGTGAGCAATATTATATAACTGTAGCTAATCAATGTTATGTGTCTCAAAAATGGCCTCAACTCAGCATAATGCTGTTCAGTGCTTTAGTATGTTATAGGTTTTCAGATTCGTTAGATATCTGATTGTGTGCAAACCAGGGTATGAAAAAATCCGATTTTTATAATAAGTATCGAAAATCTTTTTTTTTTTTTATATATCCGATATATATCCAGGCTAAGAAATAGAAGCAAATTTTCCCTAGAAAGTGAAAATTATTAACACTAGGAGCACCAGGGAATCCCCATTTTTGATTACCTCATAAAACCTTATTTATATGATATGAAGTTAAGGTTTGAATTACAATAAAAAGCTAGCCGTACTGGCAAGTTAAAGTAAAGGGGATTTCCCCAACTTTAAATGAGGTTGCCATTTTGGGAAACAATCTAAATTATTCTGAATGAGGCGTTTTCCAAAGAAAAAAAAATAGTTCTAAAATACTTACTAGATGGCGTAATAGACCTATCGTTTTACCTGTCATTGTCATTTCTGTCGAAATATTTTGTTTATTTTTTAAATCGTAAATTTTGGCTCCACACGTTGTGTATTTAGCCAGTGTCAACTATTGTAATATTTCAAATGAAGTCAAATACATAGTTACGTTTCTTGAAATTGTCTAAATACGCATGTGGAGCCAAAAAACACGAGAAAAAAAAGGCACACATACATTTTTTTGTCTTTCATGTCTTGACAGTGACAGAAAACCTCAAGGTACATCTAACGCCATCTATTGGGTACATTTATTACCAGGATTTTTTTTTTTTGGAAAACGCCTCATTGTAGTTTTTCGCTACGATCTGCCAGGGTAAACATTAATCTCCAAATTTTTTAGTTCAGAAGTCAGGAAAAAAACAATTGTTATATATCGGCAAACCCTGGTGCAAACTCTCTAATAAATAAAAAAAACACTACCAAGTCGACCAAGTGTGAGTCGGACTGAAGTTGAGGATCCGGAACTGAATAAAAGATTTTTTTTTAATACAGTAACGCGATGTCCGGCTACGGTTGGTTGGCATAGTCGGTTTTTTTTTTACTTGACTTTTTCTTTTTTTATCTACAGTCGGGAAAGCGAACGATATTTTAATGTGATTGATTCCCTCGCGAACCACTTAATGTAAGTGGTAGTGGTAGTGTGGAGTGTAAGTGGTAGTCTTACTCGGTACGATTTTTATAAAGAGCCGGCGCCACTGAAACAGACATCCCGCTCGCACTTTTTCAAAAAAAATTGCATGAAAATTACAAAGCGGTAATTAAAAAAAATATCGATTGCTTAATTGTTTTAGAATACCTTTGCCAATGTTTTATAGCAATGTTCATGTTATTATTTTTTAATTTGGCGAAGGAGAATAAAAAGCTTCGCCAAAATGAAAAACAATTACATGAAAATTGCTATAAAACGACGATTGTTTTCTAAAGATATTAAATGTTTTTTTTAAATACCTCTCTGTAATTTTTATATTAAAAAAATTTGAAAAAGTGCGAGCGAGATAGCGCGAGCCAGGGGAGCCGGGCCTAACCAGTAACACAACAGTGACATGATCAAAGTTAGCTCGCTTGTGTTACGAGTGCTCCGCTTGCAGCAAATTCATTCAATACTAAATACTTTCCTTAGGTAGCAATTATCACAGTTTAGTAAGAAGTTAGTGTGAATTCCGTTGAATACAGAGCGTGCGTGCGATTCGGATAAGAGTCCTTTACGCATTTAACAGTTATAAAACACCACATGAGTACGCGCCGCATTCAAAAAAACCTATTATTGGCAAATATAAAAAAAATGCGCTCCGTGTCTGTAATGAAGCGCTAGTCTTAGCTTAAGCTATAAGCATATATACTCTAAGTACTTATATGGCAATAAGTAAACTCTAAAATATTTAGATACTATTTTAGAAGGATAAAGTGTCACGTGTAAGCTAGGTTAAATTACGTACACTGAACTAAATGGTACTTTGTCGAATAATTATCCTTCCACATTTCCTTCGTTGCTCAAAGATGTGAAGGACAATTCTTACTATGAAAAAGTTTTACACAGACATCGGTAAACTAGAGTCCGTTATAGAAGGAAACCAGTTTAAAGCGTCGATTGCCGTCGATGTAAAATATACAGTAAAAGTCACTAACCTCGTCTATTTTCCAAACATTCAAGTCCAGTCGGCGTGGTAACAAGTTCCAAGATATTGCTAGTTATTCCCTGCACACGCAACTGATCTGATTTATGAGAAAGGCGTGGCTAGATTTGAATTTCATGAGAGTAAAAGAAACTAAGGAGGTTTTCAACTAAGGTTATATTTTGTCCCGGTATCTAGCTTACACTTTCCCATGCTAGATCAGGGGTTCCATTTTTGAATCGCTTATATGATATTTCGCACGAAAATGTTCTATTGATAGAAGCAAATTCGAATGGTCGAAACCACTCGATGCGTTTGCTAGTAATATGATTTGAAAAATGCGACTTTTGATTGCGATTTCTTTCGAAAGTCAGTCATTATATCAAAGATATTTTTTTCGAAATATCATACTTACGAGCGATTCAAAGATGGTGCCCAGCGTCATGTATGGAGGTCTCCATTCTTACGTAGTATTTATATTATCTTTGGTCTCCATGTGTCACTCACACATTTTGCAACATTTTCATTTAGCCCGAGGGTGGGGTATGTTATTTTGTTCGATGACATTGGCTAGCTTTCGTTAACGAATCCATGCTTGGACGAAAATGATGCTAAATCCATGAATCCATGTCTACTAGAACGAAGAGGTGTGGAAGAAAGAGTTCTGGAATGAGAAAAGTTTCCATTTGTTTAGATTTTTTTTTATTAGAGTAATTTTGAAGTGAACCCTTTTGTTAATTTTGAATGTTGTAAAGAGGAATTTATCGCTTATAGAGCGCTAGTCCAAATTAGTTGGTAGATTTGTAATAAAACAAAGTTTTTTTTTTTAGCTTTCTTTGATGTTTTTATTAACTCTCATGCCTTATCAGGATAAAAATATGATGGCTAACAATAAAATGGCCGAAATTCATGAGACTGTTAAATGATTCCAAAATAGTTGTAAGTTTCTGTAAATTTTATAGCAATATTTTATGGCTACTACTGTAAGATATAGGATATAAAAATAAATGCAATTATATTATAATAACAATGTCTATTATTTCAACTGTTATCATATACTTAAGTTAGATATGTAACGATGATCTCGAAAGATATTTCTAAAAAAAAACTTGAGTTAATGATACAGAACGCTTCTTTGGCTGACAAAGAAGCGTTCTGTATCATTTACAATTATTTTTTTTTAGAAGTATCTATTTCTATTTGTGATGTTATTGCTTATCAGTATCCAATTGGACCTTAAAGCCAGGTAAAGATAACTTCTACTTTCTATCAATGGAACAGTAATCTAGGTAAACTGAGATATACAGATAATTTTTCAGATTTTCAACTTTTTATCAACGGATCCGAAATCTAGATAAACTGAGATTAGGAGATAATTTCACCTTTCTATCAATGGAACTGAAGCCATACCAAGACAGACATGGAGATAATGTAACTGTAATGCTCATTCAAGGTAGGTATTATATAAATAAATAATCCAGAATTTCTAGCAATGGAAACTAAACCTGGGAAAAACTGATATATGCAGATAATTTTTAACTTTACACTAATGGAACCGAAATCTAGGTAAACTGAAATATGCATTTAATTTCAACTTTCTATCAAAAAACTAAAACCCAGGAAAACAAAGACATTCAGATTATTTCGACTTTCTATCAATGGAACTGAATCGATCAGGCTGAGGACTTACATCTGACCTGATTTATACATACATCATGGTGAATAAGTTGTAAATATACAAGCACAGCCAGAGGCTTTTAGACAAAAAAGTTTCTTGTGCGTCCATTTTGAAACAAAGTTCCGCTAGGAGAACGTTCTCCTAGCGAAAAGAGTTTTTCGCAAATATCTCAATAACGGCTGGACGCACAAATTTGAAATTGCCATACACGACTGCAATGAACTCAACATCTACTACAATCAAATCCGGAAATTCAACACTTTTTCGCCATGAGTATGCACACCAAACGCCAAATATATATCCCGTGCTCCCTCGCGAAATCGGGCAAGCTGACACACGGAGGTATATAAGCACTCTCTCCTAAAAGTTAATTTTTTCTTCCTATAATTATTTCGCGACTTATGGTTTCCCCGTTTTTAAAAACACAAGTCCTAATACAGAAAATGGCAGAATGCACAGAGTGCGATGCCAAGAAAGAAAGAAAGAAAAAAAACGTAACAACCGCTCCGAACTTAGCGCTGGCTTATCGACAAACATTTTATGATTTTAATGAGTTCATGAATAGTAAATTGTAATTTGAGGATAAAATTGTTAACTTTTTTTTTTGTTGACATTTCATGTTCTGACGTAACAATTTAACTTTGTATAACGTATTTAAATGATCATTGTATTCAATGAATAGCCTCTACTTAATGTGCATACTATTATAAATATTGTGTACAAAAGGTTATTATTTTTGACTTGTAGATGAATATTTACCAATAAATAACTTTGACTATGCTCAAGCCAAATAAAAAAATCAGTTTTTTATTCTTTATTTTTATATTCACAAAAAAAGAATACATCAATGTATTCTTTTTTTGTGTACTACTTTTTTCTTACTATTCCGAATGAAATCCGATTGACTTTCAATCTGAATCAATCGGAGTTTTTCAGTTTTTTCTTCTTCCGTGAACTTTTTGGTGATTGATTTTGTCATTTTTTTTTTTCTTTTGTTTTTTGTGATGGGTGCTCAGCACCTATTTGGCTCTCATGGGTGCCCGACGGAGTCGGCGCCCCCTGAGCACAGTCCATATAACCCGTAAGGTTACGTACGACACCGATACTAGCGTGCCATTGGCGGGCGGAGCATGTTTATAGGCACTTTTAGTGCTAATGAGTTAACTGAAAGTGGTTGCCCTGACCCAGATGAGTATGAGCATTTGAGGTAGGAAGTCGATGGAAACAAGCGTAGTCTATGAAATCTGTTACCGCCCTTGATAACAAAATGTATCGTTATCGGATGCTGGTACTAACTAAGCATCATATACCAAAATTCAACACTCAAATAACTTCTTAAATACATTTATTTAACAGAAACTACGGAACATCTATGTATCTCTTTCTATTTTATTAAATTTCTGATCCTTCTTTTCCTTTTGTGCTTGCAGCGCTTTTTCTCTCTCTTCGTCATCTGAGAAGTATTCCGCTAAGCTGTCGTTTTCAGGAATCGCGTGACCAGCCATAGTAGAGCCCTTCTCCGTGAGAGCGTTGATTTTGACTAGAGGCTCGTCGAAGGACGTGGATTCCAGCTCAGGCTGGTTTAATGTCTGTGTGTTGTGTGCCGTCACAGTTGAATATATTGACATAGCCTGTGAAATCAAAAGTTATTTTTATTAGCAGGGTTCGAAGCTATTATTATCACGATAGAACATTGGGTTTTCAGTTTGCATAAACAAATTTGTGTGGCCATAGGCCACGCCTTTTTGTTTAGATGTTTTTTGTGTATTGTATCGAAAAACCTCGCGCAGGAGACACGGCTTTACGCACACAAAATAAAGTACACGCATCTAAACTCACAACTATGACTAACCCGCCATTGTTTTTATTTTTCAAAACTTGTGTTATTTCAAGTGTTAATGTGTAAAAATGGTGGATTTTTATCCATTTAGTGTTCGTGAGTGTTGGTGAATAGTATAATGTTGTGAATCGTGACTATTCGTGTTGTTTCCAAAACTCCTTATAAACATCTAGTAAAGTCTTCACCACTTTACTGGGGCATGACGTGGACTTGACCGTGACTTAATTTGCTTGACTTAGACTAAGAGTGAGACTTATTTTAATTGTGAAATATTTGACTTCACTTGAAATATAACAATACTTGACACTCGTTAAATACACAACGTGTGGAGCCAAAAATAATAAGAGAAAAAAATAGATTCGTCCCTTAAGGTGCAACGTTTCGCTCATCGCGCGAAATTCAAATTTTATTGCGTTTTTTGTCAATTACAGCTTAATTACTCATCGTGGATTTATTGAAACCAATTTTGCGGCAATAAATAAGTTGTTCTAAGAAATTACGGGTAAAATGATCACTTAGATAACATTGGTTTAGCTACGAATCTCAATAAGTTTTCATCATGGTTTTTGGTTTAGCGAAAAATGTACCTACACTAGCTTTCAAAATGAATTTTTGGTTGATGTAATGTCTTGAAACAATCTATTTATTATCGCAAAATTAGTTTTCATGGACCTACGATGAGCAATTCAGCTGTAATTGACAAAAAACGCAACAAAATTTGAATTTCGCGCGCTGAGCGAAACGATGCACCTTAACATCAGTTGTATACAAAAAGGTGAGCAGTGACCAAACGCCTGTCCTGTGAACCATAAAAACCATAATGTAATAGTTACCTGTGCTACTAAATTAGAGACATCCCCGGCATTGGCTGGCAGAATGAGAGTATTGTTGGTGCGAGCGAGTTTGTTGAACGCAGATACATATTGTTCCGCGAGTGTGAGGGAGGCAGCGTGCTTGTTGTCCTGCAATACAAACGAGATACTGATTCATTGGCCTAAGGTTGTCTATACATGGCCTGACCTGACATCGTGTGAAAGGGACAGCTATATTTGAATTTCACGGGAGCAAAAGAAACAAACTATTAAGGTTATAGCTTCTCCCTTTCGCTCCCCCAGAAACTTATATATTGCCATCTCTTTCAAACGATGCCAGGTCAGGCCATGTAGCGAGGCCTTTATTTGATAAAATAGTAGATGGTACATCTAGTGCATAAAACGATCCATTTTACCCGTGACGTTTATTTATGTCGAGGGTAAAATGGATTTATGCACGAGTTATATACTCGGCTTTTCACTTTACTTCCGAGGAAATGAAAAATTTCAAATTCACTTCGATTCATTTTGATGAAACTATATTCTATTTAAATTCAAATTATTATTATTTTTATATTAGTGAGGCATCAGTTACTACGACGGAGCGCAGACTCCGTAATTTAAAAACAGACAATTGTCTAGATCTCTATTAATACCCTGATATTTGGGTATTATTAAAGACCTAGGCAAAGTTTCTATATTAAATATACTACAAACAGAAACTCTTTCAACAATTTTGAAGAGCTTACTTTTATGCCCTAGAGCAAAAACTGTTACTTAACTAACCTTACTTGCTCCATGCTAAGGTTGCCTGGAAGAGATCGCTTGAAGCGATAAGGCCGCCAATTGTTACACTAGTTTTAAGTAGATTTTTGTATTATGCATGTAATTTCTGGTGTGAACAATAAAGAGTTATCTATCTATCTATCTATCTTACTTTTGTGAAACTTACAAGTGAAAATGTGATTTTTCTATTACATACTTATGTAGATTAAAAATGTTATTTTGGGATATATGGTTTATTGTTTCTGTCATATAGTATTTCATAGCGGCAACCAAGATTGTATGACATTTCCTCGACAAAAAAAAACATTGAAAAGTCCTCGATTTACACACATTTTTCGCGGGAGCTCGGAACCCCTAGTGTATATACAAGTTATTAATACACTAACAGTGGCGTAATAATAATATCTAGAATTGCATAGAACAGAAATTAGATTGATTTCCTGGTTTACTTTCTAGGTACAATTATCTGGTTTTTGACTAGATCGCGCTAAAGCCATCTTTTCTCATCTGCACGCGAAAGTGTATAGGGCTATTCTTTCTCGCTCGCATAATATTTGAAAAATAATAATTAAAAACATAGAAAAAAGAAAGTTAGAGAAAAAAAAACGATTATGTATTGTTGCAAATTAAAAGTTGTTGCCTGCGGGAGGTTGTTGACAAATGACGCGCCAGTAACTTTCAACCACAGATCACACTAGATACCGCATTACGACATTTGTTGTTCCTACAAAAAGTCATCAAAGTTTGAAGCGCGGCGCGGGTCGCGGGGAGTGCGACCAAGCGTTCTCATTGGCTATCTCAAGGTTACGGCTACTCGCGCCTAACAATCAACCAATCAGAGTAATTTCTTATAAGTGTATTTAGACTGATGCGTGGTGCGCTTCGAGCGTCCTGAATGCAGGATCTAGGTGTGATCTGTGCTTTGAGCGGACCAAATTGCAGTATCGTGCACACCTCAGGTAGTGGTCTGAATCGTTTCCGAGTAATTTTAGTGTATGTGACGATAGGTGAGCGTACCACGTTTGAGAGAGAGCTGCCAAGGAGTCGGAGCCCCTGAGCGCGCGCCTCCGCCACCGCCAGCATCGCGTTCGCCTCGCCCGATGCCTTGTTGATCTGCTCTTGTTTCTCCGCCTCTGAGGAGACAGACAATACAATACAATATAGCTTTATTATACACCAAAAAGATAAACTTAACAAAAATTAACAATAATATTTTAAAAACGGTAGTATAACGGGCGGCCTTATCGCCTAAAGCGACAGACAGCAGAGATTAGACAATATAGTTTGTGTTTGTTTGTTGTTGTGGACACTATGCAGACTATAGAACAACTAGTAGTTCTGCGGTAGACCTCGCGAGGACAAACTTTTTCGCACAGCCTTACTACAATTTCTTAGGTGTTTTTTCGTCGGCGATTTTTTGATCGGAGGGGTATTTCCCCCAAAAAATAGCGGAATATAAGTTTGCTGCGTCGCCATTTATCGGCCGATTTTGTTAATTGCAGAAGCATTTGGTACTCAATTCTAAATAGGAATTTCAAATATGAGCAAAATTGGTTGTCAAGACCCAGTCAGACAGTTTCAGTTCGATGTCCTGAACTGAGACGTCGTTTCATCAAAATTAGTTGAAAAATACGACCTGTACGCGAATACCAACATACTGACAGTTGAAGCGGGGACTTCGTTCACTTCGCTCACTCGGTCAGTAATTAAAACAGATTGCAACACTATCCTGGCCTGCCGCTTGCCCTCGGCCACGTCGATGTCGGCGGCGCGCACTCCCTCCGACTCCAGTATCGCGGCGCGCTTCTTACGGTCACGTTCCATCTGTATCCTCGTGCAACTTACCCGAGGCGAGTATCCTGGCCTGCCGCTTGCCCTCGGCCACGTTGATGTCGGCGGCGCGCACTCCCTCCGACTCCAGTATCGCAGCGCGCTTCTTCCGCTCTGCCTCTACTTGCATTTGCATCGCTTCGTGCACCCGCGACGGTAGCTTTATATCACCTGCCGGAATAATGTTTAACTTATTGCAATGCATATTGCGTTGTTAGCCAAAAAAATTATCCAAAAAAAAAAATTGTTCGTAATGTAGACCTGCAGACACAGATGAACCAGATACCTCGTCACGCGGGTTTTGGTCCGATCAAAAGTCGCCACAGTTTGAGGAAAGCACGGGGTGCGCGGAGCGTGACAAATAATTCCCATTGGCTATCATCAAGGTTACGCCCACCACTGTACCGAGTTAGTACGTTCCGTAGTGATGGGGTAAGCAGTAGGCTGTGGCAGTAGGGCAACATCGGTACTTACCTACATAGCGAACTTCCGCTCTGCCATAGTAATCGCACTCACTCGAATTTCAACTCACTAACATAACATTACTACACAACACCATTAAAGTACTAATTCTTCCTCAGTGTCGTGCACTCGCGGATTTTTCGAGATCGAGCTGTAAAGTCGAATGTTTTTTTTCGAGGTCCCTGCTTTCTTTGCGCGTTTCAATAGAATGTGTTATTCTAAAATGTAACATATTCTCGAGATCACGCGTTTTGTTAGGTCCGAAAAATAATGTTAGTTTACCCAGAATCAACTCAGTTACTTCAATTCATCATCTAAAAATCTATTTAGCCGGGTATCGAAATTAACAACTGAATCATACACCTAATAACCTTGAAATACTTACGTCGTATACTATAGTCTACTGACAAAAACGCCATTATTGTTTACCAGAAAAACGCGGGCGAAGCCGCGGGCAGAAGCTAGTAACGGATAAAAACTTCAAACATCCTACGCACCTACGGAACCCTACTAAGCATGGCCCGACATGCTCTTAACAAGTTAAGACCACAGTCTCAGGCACATGCTAGATGCTGCCGGTCGATTCTATCGTGATTTCGTTGCTTGTCGAGTTTAGTCCAAGCAGAAGGTCCCGAGTGTACAGTTTAGTTAGTTAGAATTCATCAGTGTTCGAATCCCTTTACGGTATGGTGAACATCGAAAATGCAAGTCTGCGTTTTGTTTAATGAGTCACAACACTACTTTATACGTGCGTTCGCCAGAAAGGGACAACTGCATGGGATATCCGCAATGAGGAAAAGGGATAAGTGACGACGTGTCCATTATACGCTGAGCTCAGCTATGTCTTGTAAAACTGAATTATTTTACTTACCGATGAAAAGTTATTCCGTCTTTTTTGTAGTTTGAGTGCGCGGATGACTTTCCACACAATTTCACTGCACAGATAGTCATTTTTGTTTACTGTTGGTTGTCAGGAAAATAAAACAACCGTTTTATTTTGTAAGCCGCACGCACGCACGCACAGCTCTGGCTCTTGGTCGGAACTGAGGTTCAATATTTGGGGCGGCGTCTTATATAAGTCTTAAAAAACTTATGTGTTGCGCGCTAGGCTCGTCCTAGACTAGGTATCTAGTTCTATTCATCTGTGCCTGCAGATAAGCTAGGTTACATAGAAAACTGTGTCCTTTTGCCTCTACTGTTGTACAGAAAACATACTTACGGATTTCATAACGCAGACACGTGATGCCCCATGCTTCACTCGCCTTATTAATTGCTTCCACTATGGAGATATTTAGAGATTCCCTCTCTCTGAACACTTTGTCCAGCGATATCTGTCCGAGTTCCGAACGCATGGTGGTTTGTGCTAGCTGGGTGATGGCAAACTCCGGATCCTCAACGCCATATGATGCTAGAATTATGAACTGCTTGCAAAATACATAGTACAATTACACAAAATGGGGGTACTAAGCCAAAAGGAGCCCATTGTAACAGTACTGTAGCATGGGGGGCCGAGGGGGACATTGCAGGCGGTATTTTTTGGGGCATCGCGCAGCATCCGATCATCATCATCATTAGCCAGAAGACGTCCACTGCTAAACATAGGCCTCCCGCATATAGGCATCGGTTTGCTATCTTTGAAATATGTCCACATACTAATGTGTCGCAGCGGCGACACGTAGTGCAGGATTTGTGCGAACCAGCTGATTTCAAAACTTACATACAATAATAACTCTTAGGTTAGGTTAGGTAAGCTGATGAACTAGTAAACCCATTGTTTTTTACTTTTACCCTGCCTGCAACCACGACCCCCCCAATAAGACTTGGCGATGCACCTGGGGATCGAGATTGCATTGAAAAACATTGCAGTACAGCATCCAGAAATAATAATAATAAATCATTTATTTTTGCAGAAATGGTTTAGCATTATGTTTTTAAAAGATAATAAGGAGAGTGAGATAGGAATAGACTACATTCATGTGAATAGTATCAGCGCCAAGTCAATGATATTTTACTTTAATTTTTAATTTGAATTTAGTTGAAATATGATTTAAGCAGTCATAAAATGGCCTCACAAATGTCTTTTAAGACAGTTTTCATCATAGCTATCTCTACTCTCTTACTTTTATCATCGTCTTTCTCACTCTTTGGCGAAACATGGTAGCTATGTTACACAGAGCTGTACACAGACTGCAGAGGAGCCGAATACAAGGCACCATTTTAAAGGTAAGTAAAGTATAATTGACAGTGTGATGTTTATTTCTTACCTAAATAAGGATCGATAATTCTAAGATAGAGCACTCCATCAATGCTCAGGGTTACATTATCTGATGTAATGGCACTCTGCTTCGGCACATCTATGGCTATTTCTTTCAGGCTCTGCACATACTTTATCTTATCTACAATAGGCCATAGCAGGTTCAATCCAGGCTCTAATATCCTGTGGAATTTACCCATTCGCTCTACCACCCATGCCTGAATGGAATAAAATATCAAATGAAAAATTACAGAACAGAAAGTCTTATTACATCATATTACAAAAGAACAAGTAAACCACGATAACTAACGACAATACGTCTCTAGATACTTAACTTGGCATAATATGATGTAATTATTGTAAAGAATACTTGTTTAATAGCAATAGTGAATTCTATGAGCAATACTAACCTCTTGCTGTGGCACAAACATTATAATTGTGTTTAGCGGAGTAGTCGTGCGGCTTCTTGCCGCTGTGATATTGAACAATACACGAGCATTGTTTTGATAATCTGGCACGAAAACATTCTGAAAAAAATATTGCCAAAATTAAGGTTATGTCCAAGAATAATGTAAACATTCAAAACATTGCTCACTTTTAAATATATCGCTTTAGTGAGAAACAATCTGGATCGAGTAAACATGTTGAAGAAACCACAAACGGATTTTCCACACACAAACTTTCAATCCATTCCAATTACAACTAAAATTCTGATTACTAATTTACTACAGAATTCTTTTTATTTTTTTTTCTGACTGAGTTGCCGTTTTTTATGGAGAAAATGCTAGATTTGGCACCGTTAATGCTAAAAATGTGGCGTGGCAGCTTTGAAAGAGATGGCTATATATAAATTTCTGGGGGAGCGAAAGGGAGAAGTTATAACCTTAATAGTTTGTTTCTTTTGCTCCCGTGAAATTGAAATCTAGTTGTCCCTTTCACACGATGTCAGGTCAGGCCATGTGTAGACACCCTAAATATGCTAAAAAAAATTCCAACTGCCAAGGGTCAAACCCAAGGATCTTGTATCACTTGTATGATGCTTCGTCTAAGGTCAAACCTCAAAATATTTATACAGTGCTATATTATTATTATTATTATTTTTTTCCTCCTGTGAGGATTTTGGCGTCGCACGTCTTATGCATTTGCCAGTGTCAAGTATACATATATATTCTCAAGTTTTGTTAGATATTATCAAATAAGTCATAGTCACGGTCAAAGTCGTGCAAAGCAAGTCACGGTCAAGTCCAAGTCATGCCCCAGTAAAGTGGTGAAAACTTTTCTAGAGCCTTCTATGGAGTTTTGGAAACAACACGAAAATTCACGTTTTACGACATTATACCATTCACCAACACTCGTGCATGTACATGAACACTTAACGGGTAGAAATTCACCGTTTTTACACATTAACACTCGAAATTACACAAGTTTTGGAAAATAATAAAATGACCCGACTTGAATTCTTCACGTTCCCGCCAAAACTCCTACAGTGCTATTATATTTAAATATTGAACAATATTTGAATATCATCAACTTCATCTTGTGTTTGTGACAGTAGTGATGAAGGTGGGCTTTTTTCAGTATTAATACTTACTCACAGTAGTACTTATAGGCTGCATATTTTTGTGGTGGTACTTAGGGCTCTCTTGCAGAGTCCGCCTGGGGAAGTACCACATCTTTGCCAGTTATTCAGCCGCCAAGCAGTAGTGTGCAAGCTTTACTGTGTTCCGGATTGAAGAGCAATGATTCCAGCGTAATTACTGGGCATACAGACATTTAACATCTAAAATCTCAGGGTGACGAGCGCAATGCATTGCCACGCATAGTTTTGAACTGTTGAAGTCCAAAATTCTGGGTGGCACTGAACTGTTATGGGCAAGCGTGACGCATACATGGCCTGACCCGACATCGTGTGAAAGGGACAGCTAGATTTGAAATTTCACGGGAGCAAAAGAAACAAACTATTAAGGTTACAGCTTCTCGCTTTCGCTCCCCAGAAACTCATATATCCATGCCTGTCACACGATGTCAGGTCAGGTCATGTATAGCCACTTTCATTTATATGTATATCATAATATATTTAGATAATCAAAGCGTATCTAAGCACGTTCGAAAATAACAAAACTGTTTGATCGATAGCGATACGTTATATCAAGGAACTTAGTGCCATACATTCATCTATGCTTAGTGCAGTTCATAGTACGATCTAGCGATGTTGTTTGTATCTTCTTATCTTTAACTATGTGGTCTATTTAATCTGATAACTGGATAACTAAAATAAAATAAATAAATAAAAAACTATTTTAGTATATATAAATTCATTGGTATGCTAAAATTGTGAGCGAATAATGAATAACAATAATAAGCCATCGTCATCAAACGAAACAAATCGGACTAACAATTTTGTATCTAAAGTGAGGCGGCTGAAAATCGAAGAAAACCTTCTGCTGCAAAGTCTAAAAAAACTTAACCAAAAACGAAATTATGAAGTGTCGGAATCAGATATAATTAACGATGTGGATTGTAAAAACACGATAAAAAACCTAAAAGATTCGTATACAAACATCAGAAATCTATTTGATGATTTAAAAATCGTAACAAGCTCTCAAGAACTACTTGCCGAACTAGGTGTGTAGTGCATACAAGTATAAGCCTCTATACAAGTACACACGGTATGATCTGAGGCCTGCTGATATTATGCACGATATAGGCACGATAATGTCATCCGTTTACTGGCGTCTGATTTGAGAAGCAGCCGGAAACGGAAGTCTATCACTTACTTGCTATCTATATCCTATCATCATCATCATCATCATCGTCATCAAGCGGAAGATGTCCACTGCTGAATATAGGTTTCCCCCTTACACCGCCATACCGACCGACAACTTGTCACTTGCATCCACCGGTCTCTATCCTATGGCTCTCTCGCGCCAACTCAAGGTATCTCCATACATTCCATGGGAGTTAATGAAACAACCTATAACCGTAGTAGTTTTTTTTTTTTTAATAAACCTACATATTGCTTTTTGCGCTTTACCTTTTCAGATATTTTTGAAATTAAAAATAAAGTTTTGGAATTAGAAAAGAATATGAAATCGTGTAAATTTTATCTCAATACTGAAGTTCGGTCTTTAAAAAGTGCTGAGCAAGAGTTAACGAAACAGGTAAGTTACATAGTCGAAATGCGATTCCATTGTTTTATATATAACTTGCTGCGGCGCGCGGTTTCACCCGCTATCGCAGAGAAACCGTATTTGTTTTCTTGGGTTAAAAAGCTTTTGTGTTAATCCAGGTTATAACCGCCATACCGAATTTCATCCAAATCCGTTCAGCCGTTACAGAGTTGAATAAACACAATTTCATACTTACCCACTTACGCACAAACTTTCGCATTTATAATATTAGTGTGATGTGATAACAGAATAGTATTTTGTGACCCGTTTGGTTATATTAGAGTAGGTAATTGTTTTTTTTTATACAGACAGACAAGTAGATCATACATGTATCATACACAGATAAATGAATCATAAAAATCTGTGGTCACTGACTACATCCTTGTCTGTTTTTTATAGCTGGAAGAAATAAACTTTATGGATACTAATATAAAGAAACGAGCCAATATATCTTCGACAAGCCTCAAGCAAGCGGTTCCCAGTCCCGTAAGACTTATTATGACCTCGCCATTAAAGTGCATTGTGAGTATATTTAGAATTCTTTAGTAAATTATGGAATCCTAATAATTTCGGGAATCCTAATCATTTTAATAAATTCTTAAATTTAAAAAACCTTTTTCAAAAATTACTTTCCAGATTTAAAAAAATACGTATAATTATTTTTTTCTTTCCTCTAAGAGGATTTTGGCGTCGCACGTCTTGTGCATTTGCCAGTGTTAAGTATACATATATATTCTCAAGTTTTACTAGATATTGTCAAACAAGTCATAGTCACGGTCAAAGGCGAGCAAAGCAACTCACGGTCAAGTCCAAGTCATGCCCCAGTAAAGTGGTGAAAACTTTACTAGAACCTTCTATGAAGTTTTGGAAACAACACAAAAAATCACGTTTCACGACATTATACTATTCACCAACACTCGTGCATGTTCAGGAACACTTAAAGGGTAAAACTTCACAGTTTTTACACATTAACACTCGAAATAACACAAGTTTTGGAAAATAATAAAATGACCCGACTTGAATTCATCACGTTCCCGCCAAAACTCTACGTATAATTTGTGATGTTGTTACGTGGTCTGCGGGCTTATCCCGTAACTCTGAAAGCGACAGTGATAGTGCGCGAGCGGGACCGCGCATAGTGTGACTAAGGTGGTACGAGCGGGATGGCATGCTCTCGCAATCAGAATCACGAACGTTTCAAAGTTAGAGAGGATAAGCCCGCTGGGCCCGTAGCCGTACCATAAGGTGCTTATGGCGATGATAGTTCGGTTCAGCCGACGACGCAGCGCGATCACGATACTTATCGCCACACGATAAGGTGTATGGTCGCGCAGCGTTGTCGGCTGAACCTAACAGTCATCGCAATAAGCACCTCACGGTACGGGCCCAGATGTATGAAGTCTTGTCTTGAGTTTTCGATTGTATAATGAGTAAGATCTAATCAAAGAATAAAATAACGAAATATTAGTAAACTATAATGACGCATTAGCATAAGTTACGAAAACGAAACTTATTACGAAATGTTGCCCCCCCGGTGGCTCAGTTGGTAGTGAACCTACCTTCTGTGTTTGGGGGCGTGGGTTCGATTCCCATCTAGGACAAACCCTCATGTGATGAACATTTGTGTTTGTTCTATGTCTGGGTGTTAATATCTATATAAGTATGTATTAAAAATATATATATGTACTTATATCAGTCTCTGGCAGCCATATTACAAGCTTTGCTTAGTTTGGGGTCAGATCACCGTGTATATAGGTATAAAATTCCGTTATTTGTCGATTTTATTATTGTACAACGTCATTTTAATTTTCTCTCTTAGGAAGTTCAAGAATTTCAAGATTTTATGAAAAACTGCCCTAACCGCTATGGGGGATGGAATGAGTATCATCATAATGTATTTGTTAAACTCTGGCAGAACTTTTTTGGAAATGTAACAAATACGGAATGTAACGATTCACTTGATGAAAACTTCGCATTAGACAATTTTGTTGAGGAGTCCTTAATCAAACTGCAAGGTAACCTATTTCTTAAATATTTATCTGCAAAGAAAAATTATAATTATATGGCCTGACCTGACATCGTTTGAAAGAGATGGCTATATACATGTTTCTGGGGGAGCTAAAGGGAGAAGCTATAACCTTAATAGTTTGTTTCTTTTGCTCCCGTGAAATTCAGATCTAGCTGTACCTTTCACACGGTGTCAGGTCAGGGACCCTATTCCTGTGCGCTCGAGATTATCTCGGTCACTGTCGGTTAGAATTTAATGGGAGTGAGAGTGACCGAGATAAAAATGTCATTTCTCCGAATATGGCCCTGGCCATGTTTGGACACCTTTAATATCACGTTTGTTCTCAAGTTATATTTCATTTTCAAAATGTGTGGATTTTTCATTATTTTGTTGTTATTACTTAGGATATTTTCATATGAATTTACCAAAATGAGCGGATTAAGAAAATTGAACTTTTTATGGGTGGATTTTTCGATGGTGTTTTTCTGATTCTCCTTCGTCCCTCTTCGAAAAATCCAGACTAAAAAAAGTTAGAATATTTTTAAGTCGCTAATTTGGAAAATGTTTAAAAAAAACATAACTTCTTAACTACAAAAAATCGTAGAACATGCATGGGGATATTTTGTGAAACCCTTGGTATGCGGAACTAAAATTTTTCGGATTTACGTCACGGTTTGAACCACCCTACTTACTTACTTTAAAAAAAAAACACTTTCAGTGGCGCTGTTTAAAGCGAGTTACGTGCGTGGCCTCGTCTGGATTTGCACTGTGAGCCGCATAATAAAAACAAAGTTTCATTGCTTTCAATTCATATTTACAGGTATAGATAAAAAAAGCTTAATGTCACACGTGGATTGGTATAAACAATACTTGTTTTTAAAATCAAAACAACAGACTGCAATTGATAAATGGAAATCTAAGCGAAGATCTGTAAGAAAAGTTCCCGATGATAATCTGGTGCACTCCAGTGTACAAAATGAGGTTACAAATAGTCGACAGCTAAAATGTGCCGAGATTAAAAATAAACTCAAATCGTCTAAGCAAATGAAAAACACCACAAGGAAAGAAGACATTGAGCGAGTTACGGCACCTACAAAACAATGGTTAAGCAGATGCGAATATGAGCAAAAGAGGGAACAAATTATTTTTATTGAAAATTTAGAGAAGTTGTAAGTTTTTCAGACACCTACATACTTACTACCCACAGATAAACAGTTCTGTCTACTACCTAAATCAGACTAACCTGAGAGTGGCTATACATGGCCTGACCTGACATCGTGTGAAAGAGATGGCTATATATACGTTTCAGGGGGGGCGAAAGAGAGAAGCTATAACCGTAATAGTTTGTTTCTTTTGCTCCCGTGAAATTTAAGTCTAGCTTTCCCTTTCATACGATGTCACGTCAGGTCATGTATAGCCAGTCTAATAGAAAGTTTTAGTCTCATCCCAGTTTTTCAGTGTTTCTTCTTTCTATATATAAGTTTCAGGGGGAGCGAAAGGGAGAAGCTATAACCTTAATAGTTTGTTTCTTTTGCTCCCGTGAAACTCAAATCTAGCTGTCCCTTTCACACGATGTCAGGTCAGGCCATGTAGCGAGGCCTTCATGTGTTACATGCAGTTAGTGTTATGAAAATTAATGAAAATAATGTGATAACACCGTTACCATAATTTATTTATTGTTTTTTTCAGACGGGTACCGAACTGGAGACAGTATTTATAAAAAGAAAAATGGTTATACTTAAGTCACAGAATAGGATAGATACTTATACTGTTCAATACTTTTCATACATACAAAATAAATAAAAGTATGTATACATTATTAACGATCGTGACAGGATACAATAAAATAAGGGCTAGCTTAAAAATCCCTAAAATATGAAAAAATATTAATTTTACCAATATCACGCTTGGCGTTCCACTCAAATAGTCCCTTCGTAATGTGCATCAAACTTTAAAATAAATTGTCAGACACAATAATGCTTACTGGGACATGGCTTAATAGTGTTGAATATGATTCTGAGTTAGTTGATGGTAAGTACGAGGTTTACAGGCGCGATCGCGAAAGTAGAAAGTTTTGTGTACGCAAAGATGGAGGTGGCACTAAACGATTTAAGTCTATTCTGTCTCAGCAAATTGTGATGAAGATTCGGTGCGTGAATCTTCCCAGAAACGTATCTGATAACAGATGCAATCCCAACAAGCACGCCCTCGGCATGGAAACCATCAATTTCAACGGCAATACGGAATACGTTGCCATTGCCAACAGCTGCTAGGTCTGTGATACGGCTTATCGAGGCAATCTACTGCTGCTGTAGCTTCTGCGGTTTTGCCTGACATCGACTTGGTTTCTACCGAAAATTAACTCTGTTTAGAATAAAGCTAGAGAAGCTGGAAGTAGCACTAAAAGCAGGGTATTTTAACCATCAAAAATTAACTTCTCTGCTAGAGATCACACCGAAATTATTGTGTGACACGAGTGTCAGGTTACAACACCGCCGGTCGTTCGAGATATTTGTAATGATCACCTTCAAATTTGTCACGCACAAACTATCTAAGGACGTGTTAAAAATAAGTCCTTAGACAAGACAAGTTAAACCATAAACAGAATCCTCACAAAGAGTGCGGCTTAAAATGTGCACATACTTAACTACCATTTGCACTGTCAGCGTGCAAACAGTCGGTTTAAGATGCGCATTGTCAGCCACATGACGTCATGAGTGACGTCATTATAGTGTGCTCACCATGGATTTAGCATCATGTTTCGTCCAAGGTGCTCACGGTGCTCACGAGATAGTGCACTGTGTGCGCTAATGTCAAATTCAAATTGTCACCTGTGAATTCCTTTATTATCTGGTTTTTTTTTCTAGAAATAAATGGATTTAATGCAGGCCAAAGTCTTCTGTGAAGACAGAAATGAAACTGTGCCATCAAATTATGAGACACTGAGACGAATAACCTGAAAAATGAAACTATCTGACATAAGCACGCTAATGATCGGTTTAATTTGTTGGCGCGCTGTGAGCGTACTAACAATTTAAACAGATCGTTAGCAGCACAGAAGAGGAAAAATGTTTACCTCTAGATCTCTCTTCTGTGGTTAGTAGTGTATGTGGTGTTTGCACTGTGAGCGCATTTTAAACCGCACTCAAAGTGTAACTGACGCTACTTCTAGAGATGGCTTTATTAGAATCAGCGGGCTTATCCTCTAACTTTGAAACGTTCGTGATTCTGATTGCGAGAGCATGCCATCTCGCTCGTACTAACTTACTTCGCACTATGCGCGGTCCCGCTCGTGCAACTCTCGCTATCGCTAGCCAGTGTCAAGTTCTGTAATATTTGAAGTGAAATAAAGTATTTCACAATTAAAACAAGTCTCAGTCATAGTCTAAGTCAAGTAAAGTAAGTCACGGTCAAGTCCAAGTCATGCACCAGTAAAGTGGTGGGGGCTTTCTAAAGGTTTCTATGGAGTTTTGAAAACAACACGAAAAGTCGCGTTTCACGACATTATACTATTCACCAACACTCATGCAACGTCACGAACAATTAATGAATAAAAATCCACCATTTTTACACATTAAGGGTGTCTACACATGGCCTGACCTGACAGCGTGTGAAAGGGACAACTAGATTTGAATTTTACGGGAGCAAAAGAAACAAACTATCAAGATTATAGCTTCTCCCTTTCGCTCCCCCAGAAACTTATATATAGCCATCTCTTTCAAACGATATCAGTAGGCTTATCCCGTAGTTCTGAAAGCGATAGCGAGAGTTGCTCGAGCGGGACCGCGCATAGTGCGAGTAAGTTGGTACGAGCGAGATGGCATGCTCTCGCAATCAGAATCACGAACGTTTCAAAGTTAGAGGATAAGCCCGCAGGTCAGGCCATGTAGCGAGGCCTTAACACTGGAAATAATACAAGTTTTGGAAAATAATATAGTGACACGACATGACTTCTTCACGTTCCCGCCAAAACTCCAAGCTTCATGGTTTAGCCACTATAAACTGACGTGTAACTTTGATTGACACGACACCAACCACGCAGTGGTGCCAGATCTGTTGACTCTAAAGCTATGTAGGATACTTGGTTAGTCAAAACCTATAATATTAAAAAGTTTTCGACAACTGTTGTAATAATGATTACGACATTCATCGTTGATTCTTAAATTCATTTGACTGTCATTTTGATTTTGTTTCTTAGAAGGTCCTTTACGTAATGTGTGAGTTTGTCCATGGAAAAAACAGTAGAGTGCGAGAAATCAGGAAATAGTTAAATGAATCCTGAAATTATTTTCGAGCTCATTAAGTACTTATATAGTATGTTTTGCAAAAACATGATAAAAAGCTATAACCTTAGTAGTTTGTTTCTTTTGCTCCCGTGAAATTCAAGTCTAGCTGGACCCCTATTCGGAGAAATGACATTTTATCTCGGTCACTGTCTCTCTAATTTAGAATTTAATGGGAGTGAGAGTGACCGAGATAAAATGACATATCTCCGAATAGGGTCCCTGTTCCTTTCGCACGATGTCAGGTCAGGTAATGTAGCGTAATGTAATGTAATCCTTCATTTTGTGTTGTTTTCTTATTGCAAAAAAGTGTAACTATGATGAATTTCATTGATATCCGTGTGTAAATATGTAGTTGCATTCATGTTTTTTTTATGTAACCAGGGACTATAGAGCGTGCATAAGCTGTGAGATTTCTATGAGAAAACGGCGATTTTGTCAGGGACCCTATTCGGAGAAATGACATTTTTATCTCGGTCACTCTCACTCACATTAAATTCTAAATTAGAGAGACAGTGACCGAGATAATCTCGAGCGCACAGGAATAGGGTCCCAAAAAGAGAAGTCTGTTTACCTTTTTATCAGTTTAGGATGAACAGACGATAATGAGGCGTTTTCAAAAAAAAAGAAATCCTGGTAATAAAAGTACCCGATAGATGTACCTTGAGGTTTTCTGTCACTGTCAAGACATGAAAGACAAAAAAATGTACGTGTGCCTTTTTTTCCTCGTGTTTTTTGGCTCCACATGTGTATTTAGACAATTTCAAGTAATGTAACTATGTATTTGACTTCATTTGAAATATTACAATAGTTGACACTGGCTAAATACACAACGTGTGGAGCCAAAATTTACGATTTAAAAAATAAACGTAAAATATTTCGGCATAATGCCGAAAAATATTTTAATAACGATAGGACGATAGGTAAAACGATAGGACTATTACGCCATCTAGTAAGTATTTTAGAACTTTTTTTTTTTTTGAAAACGCCTCATTATATATTTTGTAGGCACACGAACTGGGACCCTATTTCTGTGCGCTCGAGATTATCTCGGTCACTCTCACTCCCAATAAATTCTAAATTAGAGAGACAGTGACCGATATAATCTCGAGCGCACAGGAATAGGGTCCCTGAGCGGGAAACCGAAAATAAGCTACTTGGGGCGAATTTATTTCGATCTTGTCTGGCAACACCTGTATAAGTAATTGGCCTGGCTGACTTTGCATTCGATTCTATTTTTTCATTTTCATTTTACTCTCCGCTTTTGTGAGATAAGTTGCCGGCTCAAAGACGTAATTTAGTCCAAGAGTATTTTATATCTTCTAGTTTTTTAGTTTTTAAGTCTTGCCTATTAGGCTATATCGTAAAAATACTTAGGAAAAGAAGTAGAATTATTATCATCATGGGTGCGTTGACGACGGCTCTCGGGCTCCTGCTCCTCACATTTGCGACGGCCCGGTCTGATGATTCTCCAAAAGGACCCAAAGTTACCCACACGGTGAGACAAAGAGTCATTATTTATTTATAAGTAGTTACTTCAAAGTAACGGTCCTCTATGAGATCATATTAATGTCCTGACCTTACCGGTCGGTGACCTTTCAATGAAGCTTTTCAAGTTTTGATGACGCTACAACTTTTTTATTGTTAGTAATAGTAGACTTAGGCGTTTCAAATACAAAAGGGATGGTTCTTGATTTGAAGTAAATAATATTAAAAAAAAAGGTTTATTTAATGGTTTTTTTGGAGCTTTTTTTACCTTCTTACACTGGGTGTTCGCTTAAATGACAGACAATATTTTCTATTACCTAATTATTATTGTCATTAGCCTAACTAATATTATAAATGTGAAAGGTACTCTGTTTCACTGGGTGTTTGTCGCGTTTTTCATGTCTGAATGGATCCACCTGAATTTTTGCATTTTGCATATACATATAATAATATATATAATATATAGCCTAAGGATCAGAGACAGACATAGGCTACTTTTTTTTTTTGTAGATCCATGCTAGCAATGGTGCGTCTATTGCCTACTGTTACACCTATATTCCATATTTATAATACTAACGAGACGTAGACGTAACCTAAGTAGACGTAGACGTTTGAAATGTAGATGTAGACTAAGGGTCACGTAGACTTTTTAGACAAAAATAATACTATAAAGTTAACACTTTAGTAGTTTATGAAAAACTGTAATTTTTGCAGGTAATTTTTACACCTTTTGTTTCACAACTTTACTGTTGGAGTATTACAGCAGATGAGGAATAAATGATCAAGGAGTTATGATATAGTGAAAAAAAACAGTTGTTCCATGGATACATTTTGTCGAGAGTGAATGACCTTTTTCTATTGAACAGGTTTTTTTGTTTCTCCTGATTTCAGATTTGGTCTCATAGTAAAAGTTGTTCATAATAATGAGTACATTCATATCCTAGAATATGTCTGGCATAACCAAACACACATAATAAATGACCATGGCCTTCAAAGATATGATAGAAAATTAGTGATAACAAGATAATTATTTTCATTAAAATTGATTGTGAATTTTTTGGGTAAAAAGAATAGCATAGAATCGTTTATTGGCCTTATAACATTGGTAGTTACACTGGGCAAGTCACATTTACAAAATATTTAGTTCATAATTACATAATTTCAAATATCTAATCAAAAAACACAACAAAAAATAAGTACCAATAATAATTAATTTAATAAAAAAAAATTGTTAATGTAATAAAATATGATTAATAATAATGTCAGCAAGTTTTATAAATGTCAAAAAAAAATTCAAGAGTATAAAAGCAATAATAGTACATTATATTACTAACATAATTATATTATATCAACTCTTAATAATTCACATGATTTGTTTTCTTATCATTATTTCTAAAAAATTTGGCAGATTTGCTTCACTGGCTTTAAGACATATTTTAATTTTTTAAAAGCATAATAAAACTTTATAGCTCTAATTACTTGAAGGCACTTCCCAAGGGCATCTTTCATCACCTCCAAATAAACTGCCAAGTAAGTTACACATTAACGTTAAACTGGCAAGTAACAGAAAGGCTTGTTTCATAATGTCAAGAGTTAATCCTCTCATAAAATAAACTGAACAAAGACAGGAATTACTTTTGCCTTTACTCGCCAACAACACTTTGTGATTATAAAAAAAGTCCTAAGAGTAAGTACTAAGAAAACTCAACATGTGTATGATGACATGTTCTTATTTTGGTACAAGACTTCAAAAAAATCTAGATTTACTTCCAAATGCAAAAGAAAATTGCTGTATTTTCTTACGCATATTTTTATCTTGGTACTAAATAAATAAGTTTGATTTCATATATGATAAATCTGTAAATACAAAGCAAATACAGTAAATTATTTTTTGTTACACTTCTTTCGTTCATTTGTTACTAGTTTTTTTTTCAAATTTTTATGCAAAATGCAAAATTAAATGCAAAATCTTGTTGTGCCTAACTGTACTCTTCCTTTGCATCACAGAGTTACCAACAAGTAAGAAAAAGTTTTAGGTATTTACTTATTTAGTACTGACATGTACAACTTGTACATATAAGCGAAAAGCTTACTAAAAGCTTCAAAGATAAAACCCTTGTTCGGATTACACAATTTTTAGTCTGAGTAATGTCTTGGGAGTGTGTGTTCTATTTCGGAACAAAAAAAAATTTGCCAAGTGGTTCAGTAACTAATCATAATATTTTATTGGTAATGGTTATTACATGTCATGTTTTACATCATCACTCAAATATGCACATACTTAAAATTAATAAAAATAGCAAAAAAAATAAAATTGTCAGATGACAACAAATACATTAACGTAATGTCGCAGTCGCCTTGGTCTGACTTAAATCGCTCAAATTTTTAGGGTTTCTCTCGATTTCTCCAAGATCCCATAATCAGATTCTGCCCTGATCACGATGGGACGACCTGGGACGTATAATAACCAATCAAACAAAAAAACAAGTTTCCAAATCAATCCAGGCATCTTCGAGTAATCGGGGAACAAACATAACATGCTTTTTCCAAAAACGTCACTGAATCAATTTCGATAAAATGGATATGGGATTACCTTTGAAGTATAACCTACCAAAGTAATAGTGTAACCAACATACAAAAAACAACACAGTGGATTGAGAACTTCGTCATTTTTTGAAGTCGGATAAAAAAAAAACAGTAAAATAATGTCAATACAAAATCATTATTACATTCTAAATTACTTGTTACTTGACGTAATTATTAACTCAGTAGAACTAAGCATAACCGCCATAATAAATTGTGGTCAAATGCCACGTCATCTATTTTGCCTTGCTAACAGCAGATCAGTGGGCTTATCCCGTAACTCCGAAAGCGATAGCGAGAGTTGCGCGAGTGGGACCGCGCATAGTGCAACTACATTGGTACGAGCGAGATGGCATGCTCTCGCAATCAGAATCGCGAACGTTTCAAAGCTAGAGGATAAGCACGCAGATGTTTTTTACCGTTCTGTAACGGTATTCTATAGAAATCATTGTGGCTATCATTCCTTTTATAATAAATGTACAACTTTTTGTTATATAGATCCAAAAAAAATGATGCGACTGGCGGAGGAGAAAGGTAACGTTTTTGGAATGTATGTAAGTATGTATGTTTGTGTGTTCCTATATTACCACCTGTATATGTCGTTTGATTCCTTTTTATATCCGGCTACATTTAGCAGTCACGTTTTTTGTTTTTTTTTTAATAATAACTAGTTGTTAGTAACCGATAACCCGTGACTTCGTTCGCGTGGACGTAAAAAATGTATCCTATGTCCGTCTTTCTGATATATAGTAACTCCTTATCACATTTTATCAAGATCCGATAAAGTTACTCTCTATAGTTCGGTAGAAGGCGTTGATCTGTTTTTGTGCATTTTTGACTTATTATATGGACTGTCAGTAATGTAGGGAGTTCTGAATCGGGCAAGCGAAGTTTTTACCTCGAGACGAACGTATTTTTAATATCTCAAAGCTTTATTGGTCCTGATACGACTGCGGCTATATTTCTTTGAATTATAACATTCGTTAGGATTATAGGAACTTTACCAATTCATTGAAATCTCATTAGCTTTCATTGCTTTCCATTCTTTGATTTTTTATTTAATTGGACGAATTGGAAAACTTCTAGACTATAACTCTTGTCTTATCGGCTGAATGCCGTTTTAATTGATTTGCAGATTGATTAAGGTTTACTCATGTTATGATTTATTGAGTAGTTTTATTTTTCTTAACTTGCCTTAAATTTTGTGACCGAAGTATTTTTAGGTTTTGGTACTTGAATAGTAAAAAAGGAACCCTTATGGTGAGACTCTGGTGTCTATCTGTCTGTTGCAGTAAATTTTCTAAATAAAATATATTAATGCTACTAATTTAAAATTGGTATAGATTGCGGAGGTAGGGACAGAAAACTAAAACTGACAGAAAAATACTATAAAATTGTAGAACCTGTATACTAAGTTTCGTCAAGATTGGCTTTTTTTTTTTTTTTTTTTTTTTTTTTTTTTTATTATTTATAGGCTTGCGTTTGACTGCCATCACGCCTGATGGTAAACGAGGATGCAGCCTACGATGGAGCACGCTTGCCTAGAAGAAACCGATTCACTCGCGACTTAAAGACACCCAGATTATAATTATCAGGAAAAACCCACTCGGGCAGCGCATTCCACTGTTCAGCAGTTCGAATAAAGAAAGTGGAATCAAACCGTTTCGTACGAGTTTTTGGTATATCTACCATGAAACGGTGTCGCTTTTTTGAGCTCCTGGCTGTCCGATAGAAGAATGGGCAGGGGGGAATTAGATCATGCAAATCCGGTTGAAAAATACGACCTGGGCCCGTACCGTAAGGTGCTTATTGCGATGATTATTAGGCTCAGCCGAGAACGCTGCGCGACCATACACCTTATCACGCGGCGATACGGTTCGCGGTCGCGCAGTGTCATCGCTGAACGTAACAATCATCGCAATAAGCACCTCACGGTACGGGCCCTGTACGCGAGTACCAACAAACGGACAGATGAAAGCAAATTTTGCCAGTTAAAACTGAGACTTTTCGTTCGCTTCGCTTACTTGGCCATCAAGTGGCTTACACAGAGTGGCTTAGTACCAAATTGATGTGATGGTTGTGGAGCATTGATTATGGAGGATTCATGAGGAATTTCTATAAATGTGCAGCGTTCATTTGTAACATTCAAAATACGTTTACTCACAAGTGAGCAAAATAGAGTTTAAATCACCGTTTTATGGGTAAAAGCATCATTTTTTTATCCACTGATGTCTGTAATACTTAGTAATAAGTTGTTGAGGAAAAAAATATTTTTAAGCTGATCAAAATGATATCCAACTCCATCCATCTACTTTTAGTTACTCAGGAGTTCCGTTTTCCACCTTTCGTTCCCATCATCAGATCAGTTCGCTCAGCTCGCTCTTATAATATTGTATTGTCATCGGAACTTCACAGGCATGCAAAATTTCAACTCAATTGAACAAGGGAAAGAGGGGGCTTATCCTCTAACTTTGAAACGTTCGTGATTCTGATTGCGAGAGCAAACTATCTCGCTCGTACCAACTTAGTCGCACTATGCGTGGTCCCGCTCGCACACACCCTCGCTATCGCTTTCAGAGTTACGGGATAAGCCCACTGGTCTAAGATTTGAAAGATTTGACCTTAATTAACATACATACAAACATTACAAGTTAAATAAAAGCTTGTAAAATAGAAATGAGTTCATTCATTACGACCAAATTACGACACAGCCTGCATATTTGTAGTACTGTGAATAGTATGATGTAGGTAAGGTACTTGAATCTGATCAAGATAGATCGCCTTACAAAACATCAATCCCATGTTACAAAACCAATCATTCAATGAAACGGTAATTTTATAACTCATTGTAGTCCACTCTACTTTATTGACCTTTATAAGATACGGGCCTTATCTATCAAACCTACCAATTGCGCCAATTTAATCTTGGAATGTAATGTTTTTCAGATTTTAACTAAATTTGAATGTACCTAATTAAAAACTACTAGTAATTATCTTTTGTAAATTTTTACTCGACTGCTCAGAATGAAGTATAAGGTAAAATTTCTAGGCTACCTCCTGTCGCCTAAACGGCATGATTTTGTATTGGTGTCGTTAAATTGGTATTTGGTCATAGTGTTCACTTTGCAGCCGGTTTTTTTTTCTTCCCAAGTTTTATTTATTTATTGAGTTGTTAATATTTTAAATGAAAATGTATTATTATAACTATGAAACATAGTGTATTTAGGTCAGCTGCTATCGGCTTTGCTAGCGATACAATACATAACCACACTATTCTTCCAAATGACCAATGAAATGAATGAAAATGTAGTTCTTGTGGTACCTATAACAAAAAACGTAATCTAAATAGATACGTATATAAAACCCGTATCGCTGACTGACAATCGATGCACGGAGGTGCTAGAACCATGTCATATTCAGGGTAGCTTCCTATGGACTTGTAGATGAGCACTAAGGGTTTTCGAAAATCCACCCCTGAGCTATTGAAATCAGTTGGCCCAGCTGAGTTGATTTTGGTATTTTCATCAACAAGTCGACCATTTGGATTCAGGAAGTAGGTATCATTTGGTGAAGTTAAACTGTTGAAGAAGACCACAGAGGGCTACCGGAACTCCTCAATGATACGTATTTCTCGGGTGGCTCCAAATAATCTCGATTATGTTAGTTTGGCTCACAGAATTCTCCTTATAAATAAGGTCGTTTGGCTGTTGAATGAAGTCTATGTATGATTATAAAGTCGACAAATTGGTTTTTTTTAAGCATTGTATGACGATACAAGCTAGGACAGGAAAATATCTTATTTTGATCTATAAACCATAGTTGGAAGTTATAAGAATGTCCATAAAACCTCAGCAGATTATCTTGGCAAGCTGAATAATTTTAGAATATTTACGTGAAATAACGCGTCACACTAATAGCTCCTAACAAGGTTTCCCTGTGTCGGGGATGCCTTGGAACACATACAGAGACATGAAAACTAATATCTAGGTACCTATTATAATTTCATCATTCAAATATCTTTCCGAACAACTAAGCCAGGATAAGGGTCTAACACAGAATTCTCCTTATAAAAACCCCTTTATGTCTTTGGGGTCTAATAAATTAAAATGTTGTGCTTCTAATACTTTTGCGTTATCTCTCTTCCTGTAGCAATGTTTCATTTTATGCATTATCATTTATTATATCAACAACGGTAAAAACTTATTTTCTATGTGGCGCTGTTGTCGAATCATACTTTGAACGCAAAATATTTCTTTTCTAGGTGTCCTTCGACATGAAGATCGGAGACGAGGAAGTCGGTACAATTAAGATTGGTCTTTTCGGAAAGACTGTGCCAAAGACTACGGAGAACTTCTTCCAACTAGCCCAGAAACCTGCAGGGCAAGGGTACAAGGGCAGCAAATTCCACAGGGTGATTGAAAGCTTTATGATCCAAGGTGGTGACTTCACTAAAGGAGACGGTACTGGTGGTGAGTTTTATTTTTACTTAGGTTCGTCATTATTTCAGCCCTTATCGACCGTCTGCTGGACATAGGCCACTTCTTTAATAATCATTTTTTTTCTGGATTTCCAGTTTTTTGCCGACCTTACCCACGTGTTGCCATGTGCCCTAACGATATTTTCCTCCCGTGTAGGTGGTGGTCTGCCCGCTAGTGCTTCCTTAGGACATCATATTTCGACCTATGACTTGCAGTTCACCTGTCGTCTATTGTCTTGTAAATTTTTCTTACCCACCTCCACTGAGCTCATTAGGAACTCTGTCTAAACAAGAGATGTCCAACATGCCGCGCTCTACAGCACGTAAGCACAGATCACTACTATATTCCGTAATCAGGACGATCGAAGTGCACCAACCATTGGTCTAATAAATACTCCTATAAAAATTACTCTCATTGGTTCCTTGCTAGGCGCGAGTAAACTTTGAGATAGCCAATGAGAGAGCTTGGTCGCAGTCGCAAATATTGCAACCAGATTTCCTGGCATGCGCACCGCAATAAAATCTTTTTACGTTGTTTCATTTTCGCATGACATTTAAAGTAGAGAAGATTTTGTCGCGGCGCACATGCTTAGTCTAGGTATGTGTCTGGAAACTTATTTCCTTTGGGATTCCAAAGATGTTATAGTTCAACACCATTCAGAGCGGAGTTGCTCACGGTTGCTTGATTGATGTTTGTTATTTGATGACTCACCAAACTCCTTAGGATCTTCGCCTTAATACATGTTTACCAAGAGACTGATCTTTCGATGCTCGCTGAAGTTCTTCAAGCATCTGTTGCTTTTCTGATACTGGATTTAGTATGTAGCACACACCACTAATTATTGTAGTTTCTTGATAACATTCTATATATTATACAGGGTTATAAGGAAATGGTATGCTAAGCTGAAAGGGGCTCATAGTACCCATGATTATGAACAACTTTTACTATGGGACCAAACCTAAAATCGAGAAAAAACATCAGCTGTTCCATACATTTTGTCGAGTGTCATTGACATTTTTCTATGGAACAGATGATATTTTTTTCTTTATTTCAGGGTTGGTCTCATAGTAAAAGTTGTTCGTAATGATGAGTACTATGAGCCCTTTTCGGCTTAGCATACCCTTTCCTTATAACCCTGTATAACAGAACAAGCCCTTTTCTAGAATCAACGCACAAACAAAATTGCTTATGTCAGAGAAGTGAAACTTGAACCCAATACTCCTAGACAAATGCTCTAGGTGAACAATAAGAACGAATTTTGCTAAATTCCATTTCTAAAGAAGTAAAATGGACCCCCGAAGTTTGTATGGAAATAAAATCTTTCATACCAAGTCAATGAAACTCGGTTTGTGTATTAACCTTAAAAAATAAAGAAATGCATGTCTCAGGATTTTTCGAAAATCAACCCTTGAAGAGTAGAAATGAGGTGTGTTTCATTTACTGTATCCCCATTCAGTTTTTCCGCCGAAATATGATCTTGGCTGCTTCAAACGAAGGGTGAATAGAGTCCTCAAAGGTAGGCAGCGCACTTTCAATGCCCCTGGTATTGGAGGTGTCCATAGGCGACGGTGACCACTTACCATCAGGAGGCCCGTCGCTTGTTTGCCACCATGTAGCCTAGGCGTGCGAAGTCGTGCGGTCAAGCTAGTATTTTAAACAAAATCTCCATAGGCCGCAGCATTTACGGCGAGCGTTTCGAAGACGAGAACTTCAAGCTGCGCCACTACGGCCCTGGCTGGCTGTCGATGGCCAACGCTGGCAAGGATACCAACGGTTCCCAGTTCTTCATCACTACCGTAAAGACCCCCTGGCTGGACAACAGGCACGTTGTCTTCGGCAAGGTCTTGGAAGGCATGGTAAGAATCTCTCAATTTATAGGGATGACCTGACTGCCCATGATAGAGGTTGTTTTTAGGGTATATACGTAACTATGTATGTGTGAGTTTTCCTAAGTTTCCCTGACATGTCTTCGATCAAATATAACTTTGAAGTAAGCTTCCTGTGGCCTAAAAAACATGAATAATTTTGAAAAGCGACAGGCCTTTAGATTCATGACAATGTCTGGACTGTCGGCTATACTTATAGGAATAATAATAATAATAAAACCCTCAAAAAAGGAAACATATCTGCTTTTATCATCATTTCAAGACAATGACAACCCAGACCAGATATGGCATCATTAAAAATGATAGCAGAAAAGCAAAAATTATTCGTTCTTATAACAAGAGACTTGCCTTTTTTAATATGCAAACACTGTCAGATCGCCGAATTAAACTAGATTTAATTTTCCTACATAAATTGCTACACAATAATGCTAACTGTCCGGAACTATTGTCAAAATTTAAATTTAGAGTACCATTTAGATATCCGCGTAAGCCGATAACGCCATTCGCTCCTATATACCGTAGAACTGTGTTGGGGTCCAACTCACCAGTCCCAAGAATGAGTAGACTAATAAATAAGTATCAGCATTTAGGTCAATTGGACATTTTTGGGGACAAATTATTAGGGTTCAAGATTGGCTTAAGCTTGATTATGGCCTGTCGGCCATAGTCAGGTTTGGGTTAGTCTTGAACATTGTATTTAACAAACTCTCTAACTCTTCTTCTAGATATTTGTTTTATATTGATTTTATTATTAATAGTTAAAAATTAAGGAATATTAATGCATGCTGTGCTTCCTTAGATATATAACGCATTTTGTTTAAATTTAGTGTAAGATTATGGTGTTAGAATTAATGTTGTTATAAATGTGAAGCCTCAATAAATAAATAAATAAATAAATAAATTAAAACATGTGCCCATGGCAATTATTAACCTAATTAAAATAATAACCTCTTGCTTATAAGGCAAAAGCCTGGCCAATGCCTGGCAATGATTACCGCTAGAATTGATTGTTCATACATCCGGCATGGCTGCGTCAGGCATGTCGCAGTTAGAAAATTGTAAAATGGACTGTGACTAAATGACATTATTTTTTTTAGTTTTACTTATTTATTGTTGATTAAATTTTTGTTGTTGCGCTAAATTTTATTTTGAATGACCTATATGATAATTATTTTTCTGCGCACTTTTTCTATTGACTTCTGTGATCTGTGACATGTTTTAAGTGATTTTATAAGTTATGGGTGTAATTTGCTTTAATAAATGATTTTAATAATAAAAGCAGATGCCCTGTATTTTAGTTATTTTAGCAAGATTATTTTCTAATTTGAATTGGGATTAGTAAAAATACTTTTAAATGCAACCATGTTATTAACAGTAATGGAAACATTCTGCAGTACTCTTATTTCAACATAGCAGAGCCTCCATTTACTGACTTTTTCTGTAATCAGAGAGCAGGTCTGACACCTGTTTTATAACTTTGTTGCCATTGTGACTGCAAACAATAAATGCAATGAATTTTCTTTACAGGATGTTGTGCGTAAAATTGAGAAGACCACAACTGGATCCAACGACCGTCCCACCAAGGATGTCGTCATTGCTGACGTTCATGTCGAGGAAATCGCTGAACCATTCAGTGTCGCAAAAGAATAGCAAAAGATATTATAGCTCTAAGTGTAAAAAAAGTTTCATTTTTGTCAAAAACAAAATAAATTTTCTTGATTGTATAAAACTTGTCACAAGTTATACCATTGTTACTGGAGATTCTATGATTCACAAATAATATTTTTGTCAAATAAAACACAATATTTAACTCGAGCGTTTTATTTCTTGTAAGCACTCTTCAGCTTCGTCTTTGACCTCTTTATTTTTGTTCAACATGCCTAGTTTCCAACCATGGCCACAGTGCCTCCTGGCTTCATCTAAGAGCTGTTTCTTCAAGTAGGCCCTTCCTAGATTGACATACATTGTTCCTAAATCTTCAAGTTTTATAGCTTGTCCTAAATTGATTGCTTGTTGAAAATATGTTATGCTTTCATCAGCATTTCCCATTCTGTCGTAGACTGTCCCTATGTCATTTAACTGGTAGACCACATGTTCCTGCTCTAAACTAGGCACTTGCTTCATTTGATCTAATGCGTCGGTCATCAATTTGACTGCTTTATCCAACTGATTGTTTTCCAAAAAGAGTCTTCCATACCAATCGTTAGTTAACGCTAGGAGTTTTAAATTATCCTCACTTGGGTCGGATATGATAAATTTCCTCAATTTTTCAAGGCAAAATTCAAATCCTATTTGTGCTGTAGTGTACTCTTTCTGGAGATGACTTATTCTGGCTAGTTTGACACTGATGTGGACTACACGGGGGTCATCTTCAGTGGCACCTTTAGACATGATTCTTTGTGTAAGATTGATAAACAGATTCTTCGCTTTGTCTAGCTGTTCTCGCTCTAAGGCTAAGTTCGCCATGATATCGTAAATGTATGTGATGCCAAGATCGTGACGAATCTGCTGTGCTTGCCTCAGTGCTACGTGGAGGAGCTGTTCAGCCTTTTCGTAATCTGTTCTTTGAATAAAGAGAATACAGTGTTTTATTGTATGTATCAGGTCATCTTCCGCTGTAATTTTTTTGTCGAAACCGAGCCAAGTGAACAGCGAAAAACCGAGCATGTATGGCACTGCATTTTTTCTTTTAGATATTTGATGTGAAATTACAGTAGGTATTGGTGCAGGTTTAAAACCAATAGCTAAACGTGACAATCTGTTCCACATAAAACGGATTCTCGAAGACATAGCTGTATTCTAGTTTTAGCTTGAGACTTTCTTGAAAATGTTTTTTAGATTACATAAGAGTGTACGTTAAGTCGCAGGAGAATTATCAGAGGTTATCAGAGACTGAAAAAACTCTATACTTTTCACTTTAATGAATAAATTTAAGAGCATTTCAAACAAAAAACTGTTTTTTGAACCTAAAATTACGTAAACTCTTCACTAACATCAAACCAGCTGATTCTTTTTTTTTTTTTTTTTTTTTTTTCCTCCTTAGAGGATTTTGGCGTCGCACGTCTTATGCATTTGCCAGTGTCAAGTATACATATTTATACTCAAGTTTAGTTAGATATAATCAAACAAGTCATAGTCACTGTCAAAGTCGAGCAAAGCAAGTCACGGTCAAGTCCTAGTCATGCCCCAGTAAAGTGGTGAAAACTTTACTAGAGCCTTCTATGGAGTTTTGGAAACAACACGAAAATTCACGTTTCACGACATTATACCATTCACCAACACTCGTGCATGTTCACGAACACTTAACGGGTAAAAATTCACAGTTTTTACACATTAACACTCGAAATAACACAAGTAATGGAAAATAATATAATGACGCGACATGATTTCTGCACTTTCCCGCCAAAACTCCTCAGCTGATTCTTCTTCTTCTCTTAAATGTTGGCTTCACACATTGTGTATTTAGCCAGTGTCAAAATTTGTAATATTTCAAGTGAAGTATTTCACAATTAAAACTCAGTCATACTCTAAGTGTAACGAGTGTAAGTCACGGTCAAGTCCAAGTCATAGCCCAGTAAAGTGGTGGAGACTTTACTAAGGGTTTCTATGGAGTTTTGGAAACAACACGAAAAGTCACGTTTCACGACATTATACTATTCACCGACACTCGTGCATGTTCACGAACACCTAATGAACAAAAATCCACCATTTTTACACATTAACACTCGAAATAACACAAGTTTTGGAAAATAATATAATGACGCAACATGACTTCTTCACGTTCCCGCCAAAACACCCAACACCCAACAGCTGATTCTCCTGTCATCAGTTTTTTTTTTAATTATTTATTCACCCATTTCTGGGCAGGCTAAAGCCATTAAGGCCATACCGCCTTGTCTTCCGTATTTTTTTTTGTCTATTTTTTTTGCCTTTGTAAAGTGGTAGAGACTTTACTAGAAGCTTCTATGGAGTTTTGGAAATAACACGAAAAGTCACGTTTCACGATATTATACTATTCATCAACATTCGTACACTTTCACGAACACTTAATGGATAAAAATCCACCATTTTTATGTATTAACACTCGATATAACACAAGTATTGGAAAATAATACAATAGCGCGACATGACTTTTTCATGATCCCGCCAAACCTCCCAATGGTAAATACTAAATAAATAAAAATAGGAGTTTTGGCGGGAACGTGAAGAATTCATGTCGCGTCATTTTATTATTTTGCAAAACTTGTGATATTTCGAGTGTTAATGTGTAAAAAAAAACGGTGAATTTTTACCCGTTAAGTGTTCTTGAACTTGCACGAGTGTTGGTGAATGGTATAATGTCGTGAAACGTGAATTTTCGTGTTGATTTCAAAACTCCATAGAAGGCTCTAGTAAAGTTTTCACCACTTTACTGGGGCATGACTTGGACTTGACCGTGACTTGCTTTGCTCGCCTTTGACTGTGACTATGACTTGTTTGATAATATCTAACAAAACTTGAAAATATATATGTATACTTGACACTGGCAAATGCATAAGACATGCGACGCCAAAATCCTCTTCGGAGGAAATAGAAAAAAAAAAAAAAAAAAAAAATAGCACTCACTGTCAAAGTCAGTCACCTGACTGAAGGAGTTGAAGAAACGAAAGTACGAAAAATAATTTGCAGAATTTGTTATTGCGTTTTTGTGTCGTCACTACAAATTAAATTAGAAAGCGCGATTATTCTGCCCTAAAAGCGGAGTGTGTATTATGTCTATTATGATTAGGCTTAGTTGACGTAACGCAGACCAATAATATTCTAAGTACTCGACTAGGTGAGAGCGCCTCTACCTCGGGAAAAGAAGGCCGTCTTATTTAGTAATAATAAATGGCGAAACAGTAGTTTGAGTTAAAAAGATGAACGATACGACCACCACAGGCTTGCCTCCCGTAAAAGAGGACACCTTCTGTAAATATGTTTTGTACTATGAAATAAACAATACAAGGTTGGTACCTGATAATTGGAATTATATTTTATGTCCCTGTGTTGTTTTTGTGCTCTCTAATAATAGTTTATCTTATTTGTCCGCAGGGTCCGGATCTGGGATTTGATAATTTTGATACCGAATGCCCTGTTTGTGCTGTTCCTAGTTGTTAGGTTTAATAAGGCTCAACTGAAACTGCGTGCTACAAGTAGTCCGATATTTCTGACCTTCTATACTTTGGTATGGGGGAATGTGATTATTAGTGTGGTGCGATGTGTAGTGTCAATGACTGTGAATCCGGCTGACCCTGTTGGTGGCCTAGTGGATAAAGTGCTCTGGGTGGTGGTACGGTTCTTTCTGCTTGCCACTGAAATGAGCGTTGTCATTTTTGGTCTGGCTTTTGGTAAGTTTTGTGCTTGTAAATTTTAGTTCAACTCCTATGTCATTAATCCACAAATTTGTCTTATTTTGTACTATCTGAAGGTTGAGTAGAATTGAATTAAATTTGGCCTGAATGAAGTTTATGCAGAATATACCTACGTGTCTTTTTTTTTTGGAAGCTATGAATTATCTAAGCACATGAAGCCATGGTTTAGACCAGCTAAGTAGTATCATGCATACTTATCCTTCTAGACAATCATAGGAAATAGACAAAAAACAGACTATCTACGCTGCTCGCCAATAAATATAAATGCATAAAACCTATCATTTTATTTAGTGCAACTGAGTGATAAAAAGATATTCTCACTTAATCAATGCAAGTTCTCTACATTGTGTAACTTTACTGTTGTTACACAAATGCTGGTAGCACTGACCTAATAACCTGTTTTTTTGTGGGCAACATTTCAGACTAGAACATTACACTTACAATTATTTAAATCCAAAAGTTGAAACAGATTTGTTCTTAACAATTTGACAGTCCCGGGTACCACATTCGGGCCCCGGTAGACAAGCCGCACAAGTCTAGCATGCACACCGCAACTTTTTTTTTTGTTATTATGTAAGAGCAGGACACGACTACGATTATGTATATGTTTGTCTCATTTTTCTATCACGAAGAGTAGAGAAAATTTTGTCATAGTGCGCATGCTAGCTCTGCAGGTAGCACATATGGGCAGCACACCTGAATCATTTTGTTGGAAAAAAAAATGTGTTACACCGGATGCAATTGTGAATATTTGAATATGGTTAAGTAGGGCATAAGGCATAACACATAGATAATAAAACCGTTATGCATCAACAATATTTTATATGTTGGATGCAAAAAAAAAAAATTGGGATTCCGTGAAACAATTTTAGTTTTTATTTTTTTGTCTGTATGGGGCGTTTAAAAGTTGCTGAAATTATTTTGATTCCATTTAATTAATGCTACATTGTTTATTCAACAAATGATACTACCATCCTACCTTAATTCCACCTTAAAATTGTAGAATCAAAAAATAGTGACAAGAAATGTGATTATTTAGGCATAACATATAATATATTAAAGGACCTGTCATTCTACTAGCTTGTGTGCGACCTTGTTTCAACTAAACAGCTTGAGCAATCTTGATGAAATTTGGCATGGAAGTAATGTGCCTCATGAAGACAGACATAGAATACTTTTTACCTCAAAAAATGAAAAAACCACACTGGTAAAAAGTAGGCGGTTACGAGCCAATATTTTAAATTGGACTTTATAAACTTTATTAGACACAGGTTAAATAATAGTGCCATAATTTTCTTAGGCATTATAAATACATTGTTATTCAAATGCTATTTAAAAAGATAAATAAAATAACTTTTTTATAATTATTTTATGTTAGCTAATGCTCACAACTTAGCTCGGCCTTCAGCCTATTTAAAAACCTTGTCCTGTCAATTACATACACAACAAAAAAGAAATCATCTAAATCGGTCCAGCTGTTCTCCAGTGATGCTCCTTTATGCATGTGGCAATTGATTTTTATACAAATAATAGATATATTTATGATAATATATAGCTAACTATTGCTTGGACATTTTTGATAAATAAAAACTTTCAGAAAGAGATACTTAATGAGATATAAATAGTGTTATGTGCTTAAAAAAATAGTACAATTGAAAAATATATTTTCAGGTCACTTGGACAGCCGCAGCAGTATCAGATATGTCCTTCTCGCCACATCTCTCATATCACTGGCGTTTACGGCAACACAGGGCACTCTGGAGATAGTCATGCCTGACGATATATTCCACATTGAGGCGAGAGACTACAACCTGTTTGGACACGGGGGCATGCTGTTCTGGTTCACATCTTCTGTGGTGTTTGCACTGATCTACTCCTTGATACTGCTGTTGCCGTGGATCCCGTTGAGAGAGTATCTAGCTTTACCCTGTAAGTAACTATGTGATAGATTTAAGTTATACTTTGCAAGGATAATAAGCTATTGTACAATATAGAATAACAGCTCGGTATATGAACCACTAGCTGCGTCCCGGGGTTTCATCCGCTATTCTACAGAAACTGAATATTTTTGTGGAATAAAAACCTATTGTAGCCTATGTGTTAATCCAGGGTGCAAACTACCTCCATAACAAATTTCATTCAAATCCGTTCAGCCGTTACAGAGTTGAACGGGAACAAATACACTTAAAAACTTACACACAATATAACCAATAACCAACCAATAATATAATAAATATGTTAACCCATTTATTATATTAGTGTGATCTAACTCTACTCTAATCTAATCTCTACTTAATTTGCATACTATTGTGTACAAAAGGTTATTATTTTTGACTTGTAGATGAATATTTACCAATAAATAATTTTGACTTTAACTAGCAACCTGCTTTGGCTTTACATGGGTGTAAAAATAATCGGAGTTTGTATAGACCTTGATAACTTTAAGGCAAAGTCTTAAAAATAGTAAACGGATTCTATTCACTAGTATTTAAAGTCCATATTATTAGAGTTTATTAAAATCTGGACTTACTTAATGTTGCCTTAAGGGCTAAACTCAGGGCTCAACTGTCACACAACTTTATAACAGATTTTTAGCTATTTATTATCGACTTCATTATGATTTCTGATACTTATATTTTATTGAATTGTATCTATCCATTATTTAATTACATTTATTTTACAAAATGTAACCGTCTAACCCTTAAAGTGACACAACCCTTACAGCATTAAACTTGTAACATGTAACTTGTTTTTAAACTCGACAAAAACGACTCTCAGACCAAAACTTATATCTGGACTCACAACTGTTGGTCATAATTCCTAAATGCATTATTATTGAATGTAATAATCCTTTATTTGTAATATAGTTACATTGTAATTTAATTATAAAACTTTTATATTTTAAAACATTATAAATTATGCTTCCAAATAGCACAATTAAAGTGATGTGATTGGTCAATTATGCAGCTGTAAAAAGATGTTTATAAACAAAGGCAAATTATTGTTGATAAGTTCAAATGGCATTTTTCTTCGCTATTGTATTCAATAATATTGTAGGGCAGTAAATCAATTGTTTATTACACAATAGTGAAGATAAACAGCAGCCAGATTACAATATCTGTCAATGACAATCGTGCCAATCTGCTCGCATGTAGTAAGCACAGAATAAATAATAGTACTACAAATACTGAACACTCCAAAACGATATTTCAATTTAAATTCAAAATTATTTCATTTAATTTCACAATAAAACTTGCCTGAGGGCCACATACCGGGCTCGACCTGTTTCTTGGGTTAGGAAGTGGGTAGGAATAAATAGAGACTCGCTACGTCGTAATTATGTTAACTTTTGCATGCACATCAAAGAGTAACTAAACTTTATAAATACATACAAGTGCTCAAAGCGCAAGTTCTGGGTTTTGCAATATATACTCTTACTGCGTGCCAGAGCCTTGTTCTGATCATTACAGAATCGCTGTTACTTTCGCACCTGTAAGGCTAGATGTAAAAGTGTCTTAGAGCGGGCTGGAGGCTATAGGTACATTATATGTATAACTAGCTGCGCCCCGCGGTTTCACCCGCTATTCTACAGAAACGGTTAATTTTTATGGGATAAACAGTAGCCAAAGTCAAAGTTATTTGTTAAATATTCATCTACAAGTCAAAAATAATAACCTTTTGTATACAATAGCCTATGTGTTAATCCAGAGAATAACCTACCCCCATACCAAACTTCATCCGAATGCTTTTAGCCGTTACAGAGTTGAAAGGGAAGAAACATACTTACATACTTACACACAAACTTTCGCATTTATAATATTAGTGTGATTATGGGCTATTACGTTTCGGAGGCTGTTTCGAGAAAATTATAGCGCTAAACACTTACGCGCACATATGGAAAGAGATAGATTTAGCGTGCGCTAGTAAAAAAAGTTATATAATTTATAATCACAACTAAACTTTTCAATGTTTTTTTTAATCGAGAAAGTATCTTGTAATCATATTTTCCCCCTTGGCTATACTAGACGATAGGACATAAAAAACATTATATCTCAAAATAAGATTATTAATTTACTTAACTAATGAGAGCACTGAATAGAAAAATCTTTTTTTTTTAATACGGCCGTTACGATAAGAATAAGTAAGATGGCGCGGATGCGATTACTACAATCGCGATCGCCATTGACAGCTAACGTAATCAGATTGTAGACCAATATGAAAACTATGATAACCTTTGACTCTGCGTTGATTTTGAAGTCATCAAGGAAAGCTAGATAGTTGTTCAAACAACTATGTATTTTGAACCGACTACAAAAAAGGAGGAGGTTATCAAGTCGACCTTTAGAGGAAAGGGGTAAAATGGACCCACAAAGTTTGTATGGAAACAGAATCTTTTTCCACAGTCTATTGTTTTCGCTCTCTCTAAAAAAAAAAATGATGCCAATTTTTTACAAGCTTTTATTTAACTTGCAAGTTGTATGTATGTATGTTCGGGTCAAATCTTGCAACTGAATTTTAGACCGCAGTTTTGTTCAATTGAGTTGAAATTTTGCATGCCTGTCAAGTTCCGATGACAATACAATATTATGACCGCGAGCTGATATGATGATGGAGACGGAAGGTGGCAAAAGGAGCTCCTCAGTAACAGAGGACTGGTCGAGTTTGGACTCATTTTGATCAGCTTACAGTATCAATAACGGATTTAAAAATAGTTTGCGTGGAAATATATGTTTTTCTACACGCATTAAATGGAATTTGTGTGTCTAGCTATTTTTAAAAGACATTACATTTCTATAGGAAATTCTGAAATATGTCACACTAAAATATTTCCTTTGTGGAAGTTTATTGTTATACCTTTCAGACCACTTAGTCATCAGTCGTCGCGATTAATAGACTTGGTGCCGTTTTTGTATGAGTCACGAATAGATTGGCGAACGGTAAAAACTTCTTATTAGCTTATAGGTTTGCACTGTCGAGAGTCTAACGTGCTCTATAATTGCCCGAGTGAGCGAAGCGGACAACAGTCTGCTGCAACTGGCAAAATTTGCATTAATCTGTCTTTATGTTGGTACTCGCTTACGGCTCTTATCTTTCAACTAATCTTGACGAAACTTGGTATACAGTTCTTTACGAAACTTGGTATACAGTTTCTACAATTTCAATTTAAATTTTATACTAGTCATAATTCTGTCCATCCATAGGTTGTCTGGAAGAAATCGCTTTAGGCGACAAGGCCGCCCATTATACTACAGTTTTAAAATATTATTGTTCATTTTTTTTTAAAGTCTTTTTTGTATAATAAAGCTATATTGTATTGTACAATTTTATTGTTTTTTTTTTGCCGTCGGCGATTTTTAATTGGAGAGGTATTTCCCCCAGTGTTATTTTGAACCCAATCGGGGCGGCGGAAAGGATTTTATCGAGATCTAAACTGTCCGTCTTCGTCAAGTTATCAATAGTTTAAAGTTTAGACGGAGTTGAACGATTCAGAGTCGGGGACGAAGATCTCGAATCGAATCCTTTCCGAATGGGTTTAGAGGGCCTTTTTTTTTTTGCGAGGGGGGGATATCTTCACAATAAAACTCCCCCAGTGGCCTGCCTTGGTGCTTGATCGACGGCTCCGGGTTCTCCAAGGGAACGTACCGGAGCCCTTAGCACCACGCTTCAGCACCTCCCGGGACAGCTAGCAGCTGTAGTGAGACGCCTAAGCCTGCAACAGCGTTCGCCACTCGACGCTGTCGTCGTCCCTGGGCTCGCTTCGGTAGATGGTGGTTAGAGCCCTACCTCTAACCACCCCCGAGCCCAAAGGTCCCCTTTTATTAGGCTCTCACTACAGGCAGGGGATGTCGATGCCGTATTCTAATGCCCCGGCATCAGGGTTTTGTTTCTGTCCATGTGAACGGTCCCAATGCCTCATCATTGGACTCCTTATGTCGTCAGCGATAGCCGCGAGAATTCCGTTGCTGGAATGACGCAAGCGATGCCAGAACGAAGCCACCCTCGATCTTATTATGGCAAAAAAGTCAGGAACTCTCGCCTCAGCAAAAAAATTGACGCACTACAGTACCGCGGTAACCTCATAAGAGTCCGGAATGCGTCATTATACTGGACTCTTATTGTATTAATCGCTTTTCGCGTGAACAATATCCACAACTGGCACGTATACATGCACAGGCAATACGCTTTAAAGAGAGTAGTTTTTACGTCCGTACTGCACTTAGCGAACCGGCGAGCAAGCATGTTACTTCTGAGGGCCCCTTAGAGGGCCTAGTGCGAGTTTTTTCAAATGCGTTTACTTACTCGATCGATTTGTACGAAATAAGACAGCGCCGTCTAGATGGCTCTGCTCTTACTGCATACAAATCTTAGTAGTTAACGTTAACGCGATTGGATAGGTAAACGAAATTGGAAAAACTCGCACTAGGCACTCAGGATAAAAGGCCAGGGGTTCGATCGAAGATTCTATCGGTTATGTAACCTCACAAACCACTAAATGATTCCAGCGAAGCTGTCGTTCTACCTGTACGTACTACTGCTGGTGCTGCTGGACGCCACGCAGGCGGTAGGCGCGGGGCTACTCGGGTGGGGCTCCATGCAGTCGGGGCTGTGCGTCGTCGACGTCACCACTTGGCTCTACTTCTCTCTCTACACGCCGCTTGTATATCACACCTTCTTGAGCGACTTCTTTAGGTAAGTGGACCTCGTTTTTTTCGCTAACATTAACTATAATGTTACGAGTGTCAGTACCAAGTTTTTTTTTCTTCTTAGGGTTCCGTACCTCAAAATGAAATAAGAAACCTGCTCTCGCAATCAGAATCAAAAACGTTTCAAACTTAAAGGATAAGCCCGCGGGCTCATTTTGTTTTGTTGTTATTTCTAGTGTATCGCAGCCCAGCATAATGTTCTCGTACAAGGCCCAGATGGACGAGCCGATGGACGAGGACCAGGTCTCGCTGCCGCACCAGCAAAGCTTCAGCTCGCTTAAGACAGACTCCGACTACATCTACCAGGTGCGTGCAAGTATCCTTAATCTCTATTAATGTTATTAAGAGGCTTTTAACTTTGCCTATGGGACCTAGCCAACTCTGACATAGCGAAATCTATCGACTAACCTAACACTCGTATATTATTTGGATCCATAGATTATTATCAGGTGGAACAGAACAGAAAACAACAGAAAGGTTATTACTTCAGGCTCAATAACGTACATACACACCCATTTTCACACGCACACATCTTCACCCACTCACGTCCACACACACACTGGTCATCATCACTGCGAACCCTGACTCTTACGAGTACTTGAGTATCGCAGTGATGATACCCACACACACACCCTCTCACATATTATGTAAAGATGTGCTATATTAAGAAAGAGTAGGGTCTCTTAACACAGGCATTTGTATGTTTAAAGAGTGTCCCTGGTTGCTTAGATCTGTTTTGTATTGTGTAGTTACTGAATAAATTTATTATTATTATTATAGAGAAATGAATGATATGTAGAACCCAATGGCTAATGGTCATAGAAAGATGCGTAACCCGATTTAAGTACAGATAGGGACGTAAGATTTCGCTAGTTAAAGAACTACAACTGCGATATGATCGCACCGGCGGAAAAAACTATAGCCGGAGGTAAAATAACTGTGAACGGAGTGTAGTTACTATAATATTTTAAAACTTGGTTATATTTCAGCAGAGCAACAGCGTATACGACAGCACGTTGTTCGAAGCTGGCGGTAACACTCCCATGAACCCGGTGTATAGCGCCTCGCTTCAAAGCCCAGACTCGATAGCCTCCGGACAGTCCATAGAGATATCGCCCGCCACTGGCTTTCACCAAAACATGCCTTCCACATAACAAGCACGTCACTTAACACTTGATATATCCAAAGAAAATGCTCGATGTTCATTGGCTAGCGGGTGGCGTGGAAAATTAGGCCGTTTAAGGGGGCTCATACACTGGTTCTCGCTGTAGAAAAAATTTCTCGTCATTGACTTTGGAATACCATTGACAATGTTTTATAACATTTTTTTTTCTTTTGGCTAAGGAGAAGGAAAAATCATTTCTTTTGTTTTTTTTTTTGCTTTTTCCTTAGCCAAATTAAAAAAATAATAACATGAAAATTGTTATACTTAAAGATTGGCAAATGGTATTACAAAATCATTGTCAACACATTATTTTTAAATTTCTTCTCTGTTATATATTAGAAAATGTTGATAGAGTGCGAACGAGATAGCTAGAACCAGGGTATACGACTCGAAACAAGACAGCGATTGGGTATTTTGTCGACCCGAGTAGTCCCACGATTTCTGCCATGCATGCGAATGGATTTCACATTCTTATCGATGAAATAACGACGTGGGCACGATTAAAGTTGACGCTACTCGAGTCACACGAACGGCCTAAATCGACCAATCAGGGAAGAAATTCACCAATAAGTTTGTCGCGTCATTTTCGGAGAAGCCTATTGGTTGTTTTTCGTTGGCAGTATCGGTCGATGTGAGTTGCCAATTGGTTGACATGAAAAGAGCTTTGTGGAGGTCAGATTGGTATAATTTGTTTGATGTTTCCAATTAAGGTGCAACGTTTCGTTCAGCGCGCCAAATTCAAATTTCCTCGTGTTTTTGGCAATTACAGCTAAATTACTCGTGGATTTAATGAAACCAGTTTTAGCCCATTCGCTGAGCGGAACGTTGCACCTTTAATCGAAGATGGTTTATTGTATAGACATCGGCAATGTTTGAATGATATGTCGCTATCCATTGCATCATCGGCATCAATAATTTTAGAATAGAATCTTGTAAACACTTAACTTTAGCACTATATAAAGAGTAGCTACTACATTATTTCTACTTGTAAAGGAATCTCGAAATAATATAAGTTTCTATTAAGACTGGCGCAGATCTGGCGAACCGCGCATTTAAAAAGTTATAATATACTAGCTATTACAAGCGACTTCGTTCGTGTGGACGTACAAAAAAAATTGCCTATGTCAGTCTCCGACCCTTAAGCTATATCTGTGCAAAATTTGAGCTTGATCCGTTCAGCCGTTTAATATTATAAATTTGTATGTCTCTCTGTCTCGCTGTCTGGGTGTTTGTCCCTTTATCATAAACGGCCGAACGGATCAAGCTGAATTTTTGCATAGATATAGCTTAAGGGTCGGAGACGGACATAGGCTTTTTTTTTGTAGGTCCACGTGAGCGAAGTCGCGGGTAACAGCTAGTAAATGATGTTTCAAATTTTCGACGTCGACAAAATACTGCAGTAGTAAGATTCGTTTGCAGGGTCCGCCTAGGGAAGGACCACACCTTTGCCAGTTAATCAAAAAAGCAGTAGTGTGCAAACATGACTGTGTTCCGGTTTGAAGGGCAATTTTTCGAGCGTAATTACTGAACATAAAGAGATTTAACATCTAATATCTGAGAGTGACGAGCGCAGGACAGTGCTACGCAGGGTTTTGAACTGCTATGAGAGTTCTGGGTGTCATTGAAGCGTTATGGGCAGGCGTGACGCTTGCCATCAGGCGAGCGACTTGCTCCTCTCGTCACTACCATCGTTTCTTTTTTTTTGTGGATGAGGACAACGCTCGCTTCGCCAGACTTGCGTAAGAAAGCATTTTTTCATCGAATTATTACTATTTACGTTTGTGATATATTTGAAGCCAGTGATCAAATGAATTACTTGAGACTGTGTTACATCCCACTTCTTGTAGTCTTGTAAAGGATCCATCCAAATAATTGACATTAGATTTAGCTACTGATAAGATTGTAGATGTAAAGGTTTGCTGTGACGTTTGAGACTCGTCTTGTGATTTATTTAGTTAACCATTCTGTTTATTGCAATTTAAATAGTCATATACTACATAAACAGTAGTACAGTACTACATATACTACATAAACAGTCATATACTACATGTATAATATGTGTCCTGTGAGTGTTACTAAGGTAGCTATGAAAGACCTAACGACCTCGGGCCGCAGACTAACCAGAGAAAATAGGAGGCCAATATATTTCTCGCTTTTTCTATCTCGTTTGTTTACACGCACAGCAATATTTAATAAAGGTCGTATTGATTTAAATGTATATCTAATATAATGAAATTTTAATAGTGATAGGTTTTTACCTTAAAAATGGCGCTGAATTCGGCTTCGTCTGTTTACAGCCGCCAAAGAGTGAGAAAGAAGATGCGAAAAGTTAGAGAGTAAAAGAGATAGCTCTAATGAAATCTGTCTGAAAATTCTGATTTACGGGGGTCATTTTAAGTGCGCTAAAATCGCATCTCTATTAAAATATTATTGCCAAATAACGATTAAAAATAAGTAATACATCGATTAGAACGTATTTTTATGTTCCACGTATTCGAATGATTATTATCAATATTGCCCTGTTCATAAAGTATTATTTAGCGTGACACATTGGATTCGATAACATTATAGTATTTTAGACGTTGGTGTCGATTCGACTTTACCATCACTTAAACGTACCTGAAAACACTAACATTATCTGTGTATCGTTTCATTTCAATGTTAGCAAAAGATGATCAAATATAGTTTAGTTATTAAAATGGTACAACAGAATCAACATCATTAACATTAACTTATAAACGCATTTTAAGGCAAGGTTTTTAAGGCGCCCACAGGGTCCGCTCGCGCATTTTCTTATTGAAGACTATACGTATAAAAACACTTATGTGCGAATTTCCAAAAAGTATATGTCTTATATTATAATGATATGATTAAAAAATATTTTAAGATACTTTCGTTTTAGTAACAGAAAACAACGGAAAAAAAACTTCAAAAAAATTAAGACCAAAAGCGTAAATTTCTTGAAAATATTTTTGATATTATGACAGTAAGATACAGCAGTTTTTGGAAATTCACATTTTATCAACAAAAACTTGCAAGAGCGAGATAGCTGTATCTTAAATGTCTAAATATTAAATTGAAAAACCGTCATTTAAGTTCTGAGCAATACGAAAATAAAGTGCGTGAAGTGCTGGGCCCCTATTCGGAGAAATGACATTTTATCTCGGTCACTCTCACTCCCATTAAATTCTAAATTAGAGAGACAGTGACCGAGATAATCTCTAGCGCACAGGAATAGGGTCCCTGATATGGTACTGAAATAATGTTGTGTTCTCAAATTACAGCCTTACCTTTTTTTTCTTCTTTGTTTTCCTTATCTTTTTTTGGTTCCTCACAGTGTATTTAGCCAGGTAGAGTTTTGTTATTTTCAAGTAAAGCATAGTAGTTCACAATAAAAACAAGTCTCAGTCATAGTCAAAAATTTCATTCAAACGCCTCTAACAGTGACGTTAGTATTACGCACTTCATTTTTCTAGGGCTCAGAACTTAAATGAAGTTTGTCAATTTAAGATCTCACTCGCACTTTTGCAAGTACATGTAGAAATTGTTACTACCATTGATTGTCTATAAAATCCATTATTTGTGTCGATTTTTTTGTATCTCTAAGGTAAGCTAAACTAAGCTGAACTGAGCTGACAAGACTAAAATTATCTGCATCTCTTTTTATTTCGATGTAGAAGAAAATGGTGAAAACAATTTTAGAGCTGTCAAAAGTTTAGAGAATAGCAAAACAGAATCGACACCATTGCCTTTGTACGACTGATTGCTTTTATTACAGATTTCAAAGATTTATTTAGACTAATTTTGAAATGAGTCCATCTTGAACGTAACATAACAATTTAGAAAACTTATTTTTATAGAAACCTAGACTTATAATAGTTTTTCAGTGTACCTAAGTCCTAATTCACTCACAAATTCAGCTTGATTAATCATAATGTATGTGAAAACTGACGTGGTTTTGATACATTTTGTTTTAATAAAACGGGAATACTCACGTTAAATTGAGCCGGTTATTTCGGTTTCACATTCGGTGACCTTTATCAAGGAATGCTCAGCGAGACTCGCGCGCGACCTCGTCTTGCCTTGTATGAAAGAGATGGCTATATATAAGTTTCTGGGGGAGCGAAAGGGAGAAGCTATATATAACCTTAATAGTTTGTTTCTTTTACTCCCGTGAAATTCAAGTCTAGCTGCCTTTCGCACGATGTCAGGTCAGGCCATGTAGCGAGGCCTTTAAGATTGTACCCAATGGCAAATGTCGATATTATTTTTTTTCTTTAATTTTGGCTCCGCACTTTGTGTATGTGAGCCAGTGTCAAGTTATGTAATATTTCAAGTGAATTATAATATTGTGTCAGTCATAGTCTAAGTCAAGCAAAGTAAGTAAGTCTTTGAGAAAACGCGAAATTGTGTTTTTTGTTTGCTTTTTTGTCGATTATCCGAAATATACAAACCAATTTTTTTTAAACTGGTCCGTCGTACAAAACAGCCTAGCTTTTTAAATTGTAAAAGAAAATGTGTTGTTACCACAGAAAATTCAGAGCATTTCATTTCAGAAAGGTTTTTCGGGGGGCAATTTGCAATTTTTTGTTTTGTAAATCAGACATGTTTTGGAAATTTTATTCGGTTAAACGTATTGTTAGTTATATTTTCTACCTGCATTATTTTTTGCATCTGATTATCTAATCTCGTCACTACGAAATTTCGAATTTTTTGTTGTTTTTGTGATTAGACCGCGCCTTAACTGCCGATTATTTACTATTGATTGTTAAATTACCTACAGAACACAGCTCAGCGAAGGCGATTTAGCTTTACTTCAAAGCTTAATCACATTGCGATTGATGAAGATCATACCACAATCGAATTTTAAGAAGCACGCCATGATCATGGCTTTCCGCTCTCGAACCATGTGGATCTCATCTTTACTGTTGACTAGTAGAGCCCTGCGGTTTCACCCGCTATGCCATAGAAATAGTATATTTTACGGCATAAAAAGTTGTGTATCTGTTAATCCAGTGTATAATCTACCTCGACACCAAATTTCATCCAAATCCGTTCTGCCGTTACGGAGTTACTGGGACTTTCGCAAAAACATTCGCATTTATAATATTAGTGCGATAGCAAACATCCGAGCGGACGGGCTTCCATCAACAGCATCGCGATTAAATTTTGACGTGAAGCAAAATCGCTGCAGTCTGAATAATTTTAGTTTGGATATAGAAATTATTCAAGGTTATGTTCATATATATCATTTTGATACCTCATAAACAAACAAGCAATATTTGAAGGCGTACTTAGTAATCGCAATAAATGATAGGAAGGTTTGTCTGATTGATAAGTAATTGTTAAATTTGATTTACAAAGTTATCATAAATAGATGGGAAATCATGGACTTTGTGTTTAGTTTTTCGATGGAATTTATGATTTGTATGAGAAAGAACGAGACGTAACACGGAGTACAGTTTTACACAAAAAATAACTCCTCCCGATGTACCTGCGCAGTAGGTCAGTTAGTAGCGCGGGAAAATTCGATCTACCAATGGCAATGTTATTATTGGTCGATAGTTTCCGCGGTAAAGTCGCGGCCGCCATGCGCCATCTTGTACGAATCGTGTAAGCGGGACAGAGCTAAGAATGCATAGCAAGCAATACTCTGCCATTTGTGATTGCAAATAAAGTCTAATACAGAATATAGATTATTTACATGTTCGGCTGCCGGAAACCCGTCTGCGCTAACGAAAAGGGCCGATCGGAATTATTTGTAGTGTAAAACTGTTCATATTCTAAGATTACCGAACGCTCGTTTATAAGGGGATAGAGGAGTTTTGCAGATCTGTAAATATTTCCCTTCTGATTCGATTGTATTGTATTGTTGTTCCTTAATAGTACCCCAGGCCGGTTTAAGATACTTTCAGACAGCTGTAAAAACTGAATTAAAACATTTTCCGTTCTTATTTTCACTCTTATGTTCAAAAAATACTTTTGCAATTTATAATTTAGTAGCTGCGCACGATGTAAGCTACCTCCATACCAAATTTCATTCAAATCCGTTCAGCCGTTACAGAGTTGAACGGGAACAAACACACTTACATAATTACAAACTTTCGCATTTATAATTTTAGTGTGCTTGTTTTCAATCCACTTTTTTCAATATGATTGCAGCTGTCAGAACGTTTCTTAGATCGGCTCGGTTGTACTATTAGACACGAATTTCGTCACGCCGGTCCCAGACTTGCAGGCCATATTCCGAACCAGATGCATATACACTCATCACTGACTGGCGGATATCACACCTCATTGCTCCGACATTCGGGGTTCGGCCTGCAAGTCTGGGACCGGCATCAGGCATGGGATATATAAAGTTTTTATGTATGTAAGTATACCTATTTGTTATCGACACGACACTTTTACTTCTTGTCTGAATAATGACTTTTTTTATGGCTTATTTATGAAGAGAATGTAAAACACATAGTTATCAATTCATGATTAACTTTTTCTGATACAGAATATTTTGTTGACTATTAGTTTATTTACTATATTATTGTTGTGATTGTGTAAATACTTACCTATTACCTATTTTATTGTAGATTTTCTTTTATGCAAATCACTCAATATCAACATTATAGAAATGCTTCTCGAATATATTTTAGACTTAAGTTTTTTTTCCAAAAAAAGAAGAGCTCGAGATTGCTCTGAGGCATGTAAATTGTAACTATTAAAATTTTACTATACTTAAGTAGATATAGATTATTTACAGATGATTTTGAAATGCAGTAGTTATATGTATTTTGATTTCAATTTATTTTTTGTTATTTGGCAAGCCAGCCATGTCAATTGCAGATTCAGATATTAATTGATCTTGTCAATTTTTCCTTTTAATTGTGATAGTCCATTAGATGTACTAAGTGATATTTTGGTTGGTGGTATATATTTTTGTTGATTTCAAACCTTAAAATAAAAATAAAATAATTTTATTGAAACTTCTTTTATTTCTGTACCGACAAAGTTCCGCAGCTGTGGGTAGTAAAAATAGTCTGTAGTTCACTTTTCAAACTCTTCATGAATAAACGGATGTCTCAAGCAATCACTGACAGATATTCTTTGGTTGGAATCTAACATAAGCATCTTCTCTAACAAATCTTTCAGTTGCACCAACTTTTTCTCTTCCCCCATAGACAGGTTTTTGCAAGATTTCTGTAGTTCTTTATAAATATCTCTGGTGACAGTGTTGTTGCATATTTCGACTACTTTATCCCTTCCGGAGAATTCATCTTTTTTGTGCAGTAGAAAGTTATTGTTATAGTTAAAGTGTTGGTCTTTGAATTTGCCTTTCTTTATCAGTTTGCTGGAGATTTTACCCTTTAAATCCATAAAACATTTGAGCATCTTGTTATTTGAGCCTCCCGTGAACATTATCTTTCCAGTGGCCATCTCATAGATGGTACAAGCTGTTGACCAAATATCTATACTGTGGTTATATGCTATGCCCAGTATGATTTCAGGGGCCCTGTAAAATCTTGATACTAGATATGGTGTGAGGTCATTGTCATCCACTTTAGCTGCTGAGCCAAAGTCGCATAACTTCAAAACATTTTTCTTCTCATTGACTAAGATATTGTCAGGTTTAATATCAGCATGTACAATGCCAATTTTCTTCAACAATCTCAAAGCCAAGAACAGTTGTCGACTATAACTGATTAGTGCTTTCATGTGGATTCCGTGGTGTTTGCCATATTTTTTGAGGACGGCCCTCAAGTCCATATGTAGTGATTCTAGGACCAGACACAAGTGCCCTTTGTGCATAAAATGTGTCATAAATCTGACACAATGGTATTTATTTTCAGGGTCCGCCTCATTGATTTCAGTTAATATTGAGACTTCTTTGAGGCTGGTTTTGTACATCAATTCATTATTTCTTACAATTTTTATTGCCACTTGTGAGTTAGTTTGATTATCTTGTGCTCTAACTACATTCGCAAAGACACCTTGTCCTAAAATGTCTTTTAGAATGTATCTTTTGTTAATAACATCACCTGATCTGATATTGTAATAGCCATCAGCGTCATCCCAATTATCAGTTAACTGAGAATTATTTTCTTCTTTTGCAATGGTTCCGGCGGTACTTTTGTGAACAAAGTCGTCTTTTTCTGAAAACATGTCTGTAATCAAATTATCTGTACCATCTTTTACTTTTACAACTTTATTGTTTGTATCACTTTGCAAAGCTTTTTCTACTTGTTCGACATTATTTTTATTTTCCTGTTTTACGTTTGATTCGTCACCATTCAATTTCTCTAAAAGCTGTTTTCGTTGTTTTCGTCTTTGCTCAATGATATTCTCTTCATCTTCTGAATCTAGGTGAATGTCTTGATAATCTGGCGAACATTCTTTAGTAGTTTTTATTTCTTTCTTGGAGATCTTTTCTTGGTGTGACTTAGAGTTTCCACTGCTGAATGTTTTATGTTCAGAGTGTTTACGTTTCTTTCTTTCTCTTGTAGACTGTTTGCTTCTAGAGTTATTATCCTTACGATGTTCTAATCTCTCAAGTTCCTGTTTTAATGAACGTCTTCTTTTCAAAAGATCGTCTATTTCATGATTGGTAGTGGGTAAGGGGGGAGTTTTTGAGCGTCGATCATGTTGCAACATATTTTGGTAACTGTATTTTTTTGTTTTAGTTTTTGTAGAATCTTCCTTGAGTCTTCTTGATGATTTAGAGTCATGTCGGTTGTTTCTGTCTGACATATTATTAACAATTATTCACTGTTCTTTCACTTGTGCTGTCTTAATTCTGCAATTTTCATCTGTAAGCGTAACAATAACATTCAATTAATAATACAGTTACTTTGATATTACCTAATAAAGCATAAAATCAAAATTGAAATAAAAACAAGTTGTTCACATCACATATCATTATATTTGAAGCTTTCAGAGTCAATTCCATGAATGTTGTTTGTAAAAACAAAACAGTAAAAACAACCATCAAGAAAATGACTGATGCATAGCACATCTATGTGGTAAAAAAAATGTTTAACTATATCTTTGATTACATTTCCACCAAGTTCCATAAGAGCCAACATTCTCTCAGTCACTACTTCTCATTTTATCATTATTTCATCTTTGTACATCCTCTATTGTTATAAAATGTCCAGCCATGTTTCCGTTTCTTTTCTCATTTGACAGTACCATCCATGGTTTTTATAGCATAAGGCTATTGCATTTTATCTTATGAGCGTTGGCATCTATGCATTAATCAGTATTTTTTCCCAACTAGAAAAAATACAAATGTTAATTGTAATTATTCACACTACTACGGCTATACTCATGGTTTCAAGAAGATAAAAACATTAGTAGATACTCATCCCAATTTCTTTTTCAAGGACGGAAAGTTCATTTCCATTTGCCACATCCACAATGACATTCAGAAATAGGCTAGGCAATACTTTTCTTATTGAAATAGTAGGTACTCAAGCATGTAGTCATATAATATGTCAGTAATAAGTAAAAACAAAAATTTGAAAGTAATTGAAATACATAATATACACTTTTGTGCAGTGCTCAGCTTAAAGTGTCCATTGCAAGCATCCACTAGATGACTCATTCATCATATAATTGAATCATTGTTACATCAACAAAATATTTTTTTAAGTATCCTTCATTGTATGAGTATTGTAGTTATTAAAAGGAAAACACATTAAAATGTAACACAAAAAATCCTATTTTAGTTGTTGGTAGGCTCAGAATATGTAATTCCTTGATCAGAGTTGATAGCAATTATTTTAGTTTTGCTGATGTAAAAATAATTGAAATACCAGGATTCCTTGAGTTACACAAAAACAGTTCCTCGAGTTACACAAAATAATATTTTTTCAACATCACATCTGTACTGTTGAGTGCTTGAGAAAGCATTTTAAGTTTCACCGAAGGCTGGTAAAATTTAAAATGCCTTTGTCAGTCACTTCATTACGTTTTTAGATAGGAAAACGCAAAGATTATTCCGTAAAAACCAAAATTTCAGATGATGAATTGACTTTCTATTTTTTTATTTTCTAGTCCGCCATCTAGGGTTGCTAGATCGAGTTTCTAAAATTTCCCCATATTCAAGTATTCCTTATTATTTTCTCCAAAATGATGTTCCGAAACTTTTTTCCTCAAATAAAATAATGGTCCTGGCTAATTCACGAGACGTGCGACGCCTAAGTTCTGCTGCCGTATTCTCAGCTCAAACGGAAAAGTTTCGATTCGAGATTTACACTCTCCGTCTGCGTCAACTACAAGTGGGATGATAGAGACAGAAAGTGTACATTTCGAATCGAATCCTTTCCGATTGGCTTCAGAATACGATCACTGGACTGAAAGGACAAAAAGAAAAATATTTAAAATAAATCAAAAGCTGCGATTCAACCACGACTCAAAAAAAAAAAATTAAACTTCAAGATTTCTTATTCTCAGCGCTATATTTCGAGATATTAACGATGGCTGGCGTGCGAGATACATCGAGTGGTTTGGGGACCCTATTCGGAGTAATGACATTTTATCTCGGTCACTGTCTCTCTAATTTAGAATTTAATGGGAGTGAGAGTGAACGAGATAAAATGTCATATCTCCGAATAGGACCAGTGTGAAAGAGATGGCTATATATGAGTTTCTGGGGAGCGAAAGGGAGAAGCTATAACCTTATTAGTTTGTTTCTTTTGCTCCCGTGAAATTCAAGTCTAGATGTCCCTTTAGCACGATGTCGGGTCAGGTAATGTAGCGAGGCCTTATAATAATGCCTAGATAGCGTTGGCGGTTAGTGGATCTTTGTTTATGCGCGACATCAGAACATTTATACTCCCATGGTATAATAAAATACCAAACGGAGCATTCTTCGACTAGCGAAGAAAAACTCCAAAATTCCCCTTATTTATTTTTCGTTTCTCAAACATTTCCCCTTGGAAGAATGCATTTCCCCAAGAATTTCATTTCCCCAAAGAACATAAAATACTCTTTATTTTTCCCTCCAAGTAAAATACCCAATCTACCAAAGCTGATGTCCATGATAGCTGCTGTCAACGACTGTAACTGTCACCAAAGCTGTCACAATAATGATGCGGTAATTAATCTAGTGATGTGCCAAATCGATTGTTTGTGGCCTGATATTTGTTTTTTGTATAGTGTAGTCTTTATATAGTTAAAATATCATACACAAGTGTACGAGATTTGTATTTTTTTTCATCTCGTACACAGACTGCTAAATCTCGTACGGCTGACAACGCTGGGTGGAGACTTTAATAGAGGTTTCTATTGGAATTTTGAAAACAACACGAAAAGTTTCACATCATTATATTATTAACCAACACTTTATTAACACAAGTTTTGAAAATTAATAAAATGACGTGACATGACTTCTTCACGTTTCCGCTAAATCTCTAGACCACTATAGTTTTAGACAAATTTCCTAAATTTTACGACTTTTTATGTTAAGGGTTTTTAGAAGGTTTTACCGGAATTGGGCCCAGTATCTTTATCGAAGCTCTAGACAGAATTGGCTGTCGGAGTAACCGAGTTATGTTTTTTATTCTTTCTTGGCATCGCATTCGAACACTTTCTTTTCGTACGGATATAATATAGAATGTAGAGTTGTAGCGGGAACGTGAAAAAGTCTAGTTTAATTTTTCAAAACTTGTGTACAATATTCGCAATATCTGTAAAAATCTTTCATTATGTTTGACTTTTCTGAGGTAGAGACGATGGATTTGTATCCATTAAGTGTTTGTGGTTGCGGGTAATCACTTACTGGATGCAAGTTGCAAATTGTCGTTCAGTGAGGCGGTCTAAGAGGGAGGCCTTTTTTAGCAGTGGACGTCTTCATGTTATTGATAATGATGATGAAGTGTTTGAATAGTTTAATGTCGTGAAACGTGAGTTTTCATGTTGTTTCCAAAACTACCTAAAAAACACATAACAAAGTCTCCACCACTTAATTGGATTTGATCGTGTCTTATTTGTAGTGAAACTTTTGACTTGTATTGTATCTAATAATATGATACTGGCTAAATCTCCCCGAGTAAAAATATTCTTTGGGCTAAATACACAGGTGTGGAACCAAAATGTAAGAGAAAAATATATACAAATATACCAACTATAACCTAAAAGAATCGAAGAGGCAAGCGAAGTTTTTGAAATCGGATTTTTATATAATTCTCTCGAAGATCTTTTTTGTAAATCTTTTTATACAATAAAAGATGTCTGCATTTCTCAATTCATTTGTGAAGATCTCATTTAGTCCTAATTTTCGTCTACTATCACCATGCAGAAATTTTAATTTTACAGCAGGTAAAATTTATAATACAATTGGATAATTATGGAATGTGAAGTTAATTTGGAGTTATTCAAATTATTTACCTACCTACGTATGTTGCAGTTAATCATCTTTATTCGCCTGCCGCAATTGGTGTTGATAACTATATTCATGTAAGGAAGAGAATTCAAGAGCAGTTTGCCAATTTCTCCGACAAATTTCGTGCTAAGATGAATGATTTTGTGTCGGATCCCAAGAATATGATATTCACTGAAGATCTGAAGAATATGGTGCATATGGCAGAGCCATCAGATTTAGAACTAGTTGTTAATATGGTTAAGAAGTGAGTTGAGTTGACTATATGAGTAGCACAGAATCTTATTGATCATTATTATCCCAAGGCACAACACTAACACACATTTCAGATAACGTTAACACATTGTATGTAACTTTGGTATTGTTTTGCTGCTATTAATAAAATTCAAAATTTGATGTAAACAGACCAAAACATTATGATTTTTCTTTAATTAACTTTTTGGGTTTAGTTTAGGATTCTGTCATTATTTTCAGGTTCAACTCTCAAAGTAGTGAATTTCGTTTCGGTTCATTCATATTTGGTCCAGTGGTTATGAGGATGTTCTATTTTCTTGATGCCCCAGAACAAGCTCTACAGGTAAAATAACACTTTTCCGTGAATCTCTAAGCAGACTGTATTATAACAGCTGCAACCTGAATATTATCCAGTGCTACCCTCTTAGAAAAATTAAATTAGTAAAGCATGTCGATTAGCATGGCTGCGTAAGAGACAAAACATCATTTATATCTATCAATCACAATTGCTATTACCGTTTCAACCAATCAGAGTGCTGAGTGTGAATTTTTCTGATTGCATTTCTCTATTTGGCTTATGATTTGTATGAAATAAGAGCAATGCCATCTAGCACCATCTAAGTGGCACTGCTCTTACTTCTTACAAATCGTAGTTCACATTAATGCGATCACATAGATAAACGCAGCTGAAAAAACAATCAGGATGCCGTGGAAATGCAGATGCTTGAAAAACTTAAAATACGCCACGGAAATATTATTCCTTTTTCTTTATGAGTATCTTAACTCATATTTTAGAGTTATTAATTTTGTGTAAGTCTGTGGTGATAGTGATCATTTGTTAACTTTGATGACAGATTAAGTCTATTGCTGCCTTTGTCATTTGCTTAGTGCTAGACAAAGGCAGTATTAGAATTAATCTGTTGTCAAAGTTAACAAACGTTTCAGTATTCGGGAGTCTGTGTGATAATTTGATTTTATATTTTAAATTTTCTCCCCTCAGTGCTTTAATGACCCTGCAAACAAAGGTTTCTTTGACCAGCTCGTAACATATCAAATACTGCTGGACCTGCTCTACAACAATGAAATGTTTGATCAAATGTACCAAGTATTTGAAAAGGTTAAAGAGAAGCAAATAAATATGTCCAAGTATCCTAAGTACCCAGTAGTACTTGTTTTGGCAGCTTGTTATAAGCAAGTAAGTGTCCAAACATCACATAACTTTGATGTAGCCCATATACTGTACACAGGTCGCACTTATATTCCCCTCAAAAAAAATATTTAGTGCAAAATAGCATAAGCTAGCCAACTGGATCGCCTTTGTTTCAACCCTAAGCGGAAATTTCATGCATTAATTTTGAGCTGCCTTATCGTAAATGCGATTACATACCTTATGTCTTCTTATGTCGCGCACCTGGCGTCTTGGTGACTTGTATTTTGAAAACCCTACATTTTTGTTTTTCAAGTAATTTTGTTATCTTTAAAGTCATAGCATAGTAGGTTTTATATATGTATATTGTATTATCCTGGAACAAATAAACACGATTTTTACAGATATTGCCTATGATTTAGTGAATTTACTGACATAAAAAATTAAATACTTTACTGTTAATGTCTTTCTCATCAACTTCGTAGAATTCTGTAATATTTTTGTATAATTTCAGAATACACCAAAGAGTATGGAATATGCATCAAAACTGTGGACTGACATGCTCAATGTTGGTACAGTACCATTGAGGAGAGCTTCCACATTCTTTGCAGGTATGTGCAACACAAATAAAAAAATATTTTTAGAAATGAAAATTAAAACACACATGTACTGTTACCGTGTAATAAAAGCCATAAGTATAGTAGAACTAGTACGAATTTTCCGAACAGTAGACCTCATATTGTAGACATTCTACAATTTCAAAGAATTATTTTGTCATCAGCAACTTTTGATTGGAGGGATATTTCCCCCAAACACGGGGGCAAGTTTGCTGCAAGTTTGTTTACTGGCCGATTTTGACAATATTTGGCATAAACATTCGGTACGGAATTTTGGCGGGAATGTGACGAAATCAAGTCGAGTCATTGTACTATTTTCCAAAACTTGAATTTTTTCGATTTTTAAATAACTCAAGATAGATTAATAAGGTCAAGATAGATAGATAAGATTGATTCAATTGTGAAATATTTTACTCGACTTGAAATATTACAAAACTTGACAGTTTGAAGCCAAAATATGAGAGAATAAAAAAAAAACAGTAACTCAATTCTAAACAAGAATTTCGAATTTGAGCAAAATCGGTCAAGAGGTGGTCATAACGTTTTTTTTTGGCGTCAGAGTCCGTTAATTCAATTAAAATAAATTTTAATCCTTCCAATCAAAAATCGAAAAGGACAAAAAAAAACTATGTAATTGTAGAACCTGTGTACCAACTTTCATCAAGATTAGTTGAAATATACGACATCTACATATGGACAGATGAAAGCAAATTTTGCTAGTTGAAGCAGAGACGTTGTTCCCCTCGCTCACTTGGTCAATAATAACATTGTCTTTCCAGCTCTGGCGTTAAATCAAGGAGCTCCGCACATTGCGTTAGAATCAATATCAATGCAGAGACAACATTATGTTACAATAAGGAATATCAAGGTAAAAAAAAAAACACCAGCTTTTGGAAATGGTTTCATTCTCGTAGTAACAACTATGTCAGGGGGCCTTATCCCGTAACTCTGGTGGCAATGGTCATCGCGTGCCGTCCCACTCGCGCCAACTTACTCGCACCATGCGAGCGACCAGGATAGCAAACGAAGACCATCGCCACCAGAGTTACGAGATAAGGCCCAGGGATATTGTTATTATTAGCTTTCTATTCATCGATGAGGAAAAGTGACAAATTACCAACGAGGGTATACTTACATTGTACTTATCTCAGATAATTTTCTCGAAGAGACCTAACGATAAAACTAAAAATATAATTTAAAAAAAGGAAAAAGCGCGTTAGCAATGGATTGTCATATACTTTTTCTGCCCGATCAGCGAGTTAATGAATTTCCATTTTTTTTTTTCTGAATAATGACGTAGTTTCTCCCTCATTTTAACAAAGTAATGAGGTACGGTAAAAAGTGTAGTATAATACTGATTTATATACATTTTTTACAGGCGATAGCTTTAGCGGAAATGGGCCGAGTAGACGACGCGGTTGTGGTGCTGAAGCAAGTCCTGGAAGTGGACCGGCCCGACCAGCAGGGCAAGCACACGTTCTTTAAGGACAGTGTAAGTACCTATCACATACTAAGAATAAGCTATGATATAAGGAAAATACAGATATTGATAAAATTTGACGAGGAGGGATGTATTCAGGGTAGTAGGCCTTCCTAGACTTATTATCTAAAAAGTCCTGAGCCCGTACCGTGAGGTGCTTACTGCGAAACAATAAGTACCTCACAGTAAGGGCCCTGGTTCTTCAAAACTTCTGAAAAAGGGTGATTTTCGAGGTCAAGGTTCAACATAAAACTTAAAAGTGATCTCATAAATTTTGCTTGCCTCTGCGATTTTTACAGGTTAGATTTGGTTTTTTTTAATACTTTTTTCTCATACCTTTTGGTTCCACAATATCACATTTTGTAGTTTTACAAGTCAAATTTTTCACAACTAAAATAAGTCATAGTCACGGGGGCGGCTGATAGTAATTCATTTCGTGCTAGGTACTCGTGCTGTCTACAATGTAACTCAACCTAGTATTTCGTGAGTTCAACATCTGTGGTTCAACATTACATAGATTGGAATCAAGCCAATTTGATTCTTATACAACTTATAAAAGAGCCGCTCATTTATGGAATGCTAATAGCTAACAAAACATTGTTCCCATTCGCAGTACGGGTTGTTTACTAACATGTTGCTAAACACGGTTAGCGAATAATGTTTTTTTAGAAAATTGTCACAACGGACTCTGCTTAATATCACAATGCAAAACCAAAGAATGAGCTGGGGAGTTTTGGCGGGAACGTGAAGAATTCATGTCGCGTCATTTTATTATTTTCCAAAACGTGTGTTATTTCGAGTGTTAATGTGTAAAAACGGTGAATTTTTACCCGTTAAGTGTTCGTGAAAATGCACGAGTGTTGGTGAATGATATAATGTCGTGAAACGTGAATTTTCATGCTGTTTCCAGAACTCCATAGAAGGCTCTAGTAAAGTTTTCACCACTTTACTGGGGCATGACTTGGACTTTTTTTGCTTGCCTTTGACTGTGAGCTGTGACTATGAGTTGTTTGATATTATAATAACAAAACTTGACTATACTTGACACTGGCAAATGCATAAGACGTGCGACGCCAAAATCATCTTAGGAGGAGAAGAAAAAAAAAAAAAATGCTGAGAGGAACACACATTGCCATCGGTATATACTGCGATAATGTATTTATAGATTGATGCATCATTTTTCACAAATGATTTATTATTTTACAGGTGGAGCGAGTCCGTCAAGCAGTGGAAAAGTCAAACAAGAAAGACGTAGTCAAAGAATTTGAAGACGTCGAGAAAGCGTTAAAAGACAGAGCGCTTATTGATTCTCAGGTAAAAAATAACCTTCAACAATAGATACCACTTTTGATAGTCTTACTGGAACAAGAGTTAAATAATTACCCTCGTATGACTTGGTCTCTACTACTCTGTTCTCGTATGACTTGGTCTCTACTCCGTTCTCGTATGACTTGGTCTCTACTCCGTTAATCGTTTTGCCAGCCTATATTACGCCTATATTTCATTCAAAAGTATATATACGTTTTTTTTTTAATTATTAAAAAGATTATTTCGGTTTTGACATATTTTTACAGTTTAATTATTATTACAGTTTATAATAATATTATTATTTTTAGTAATAATAATGATGTTCAACAGTATTTCTTTAAATAATATGTAAAAGATCTAGAATGATAAGCGCAGTTTTAGATTTCAATGTGTTAGAGACCTTTCGCTATTTGATTCAAAATCGTTGTACAAGGCAATGCTATAGAATATTCTGTCAACTTCTCGCTGACGACTAAAGCGACATACGAAAACGAGACAGAGCACATTTAAACTGACGAATATTGACCGACTGAGTGAAGCGAAGGAAGCCGCTGCTTTGCTTTCGTCTGTCCGTATGTTGGCGATAAAAAAATCCATAACGACAAAAAAACGACGTAAAATACGACTGTACGACCCATTTTGCTCATATTCGAAATTCTTGTTAAGAATTGAGTACCGAATGTTTCTGCCAAATATCAAAAGCCGCTAAATGGCTAAACTCAAATTCCCCCCTTTTTGGAGGAAATACTCCTCAAATGAAAAAGCGCAGACGACAAAAAAAAAAAAAACTATGTATGCTCGCGAGGTCTACTGTTCGCAGAACTACTATTATATTAGACTTGATGTTATGTTTGTTTCAATTCAGTCACTGGACCAGCTGTTAAGTTCAGAGATCTCGGTGGCGAGCAAACCCGCGCCGGCGGGGCTACCCGGAAGGTACCCAACCAAGCAGATGCCGTACGGGATGAGGAAGAAAACTGCCGTCAAATAAAGTGGAATATGTGTTAGGCGTCGTCCTAGTTGGCTACGATCGTACGAGCAAACGATGCGATTTCGTCGCACGACGAGATTAAATAGACAAATATCTTTAGTGTCCTATTGAAGCTCGAAAGTCATCCCAATAATTTTATAACGCTCGTACGATTGGTTTGATCGTGCGAACGTGCAAACTTACAGATCTTTTTTGAGTGTCCTAATTGGTCATGCGTCTTCGCGCGAACGTGATGTTAGTTATATGGTCTGCGTCTTCTTTTTTCCAATGTCATTTGCAATTTTCTAAGCCATATTACCCGAAAGCAAAAACAGCATCTCTATAAACAACCATTGTTGAAATGATGAATATTTATTTATTTATTTAATTACCTAATTGCCTCTAATTACTTATTTAATAGAAATTTTATGTTACTTTACTTTTATTGTACAATTATTATGTCGAATAAATTATATTGTATTACGACACCTGTTGGACCATCGCACGATAATTTCATCGCGCGACGAAATCGCATCGTCTGCTTGTTCGATCGTTATCCAATTAGGACGACGCCTTATGCCGCCTTTACACTCTCGCCAAGACTAGCCGAGAGAGATCTCGGTTCTCGGAGTATTTGCGAGTGTGTACAGTGTACATGAAATGTACTTTAAACGAAGTGTACATGAAATGACTCGTATGTCTGTGATTGCTGATTTTTAGTACAAACTAGTGGAGTGTATTTATTTATTATGTATTTGTTCTATTTTTACGTGATCTTTGTTCCTACAACAGTTGATATGATATGATAATTTTAAAATGCTACCTGTTTGGGATTTCTTTTGAAAGTCAGTCATTTCGCATGATATTTTCGTATCATAAAAGCGATTCAAAAATGGAGCCCTTGATTGTGTAACGTATAGGGATAAAATATGTGATGGAAATTACTCGCGATGCTCCAATGCTCCAGAATGTTCTGGGATAAAAGTATGCATCCTATCCTTGTGATGCAAACTGCTTTCTTTTTAAATTGTATCGAGATTTGAATTATTATGTCAATTTTTTAATTTGGTTATTGACGTTTGGCCACCAACTCGCATACCGCATTGGAAATACCGGAGGAGGAAGCTCATTCCACAATTTGCAGGTGTGAGGCAAAAAGGATCGCGTAAAACGCACAGTGTGCGATTTCCACAGATCGTATTTGAAATTAGTATTGTTGGGAAGATTAGTGTAACAAGTATGATATTTGGCGTGTGACTAAATAGCATTCATCGTTAAAAGGTACGAAAAATCAGCAAGTAGGCTTTATCTCGTAGTGTACTTTGTATAAATAATATTGTACATACTTACTAGTGATAGTTGAATGCGTGAGCGAACTACTGGATGAAATTAAAGGCTAATTGTTAACTATTTGTTTTTCTTTTTTTTGATTGTTAAGATATTTATAGATCACGCCTCATCATTAGCCAGAAGACCACTGCTGAATATAAGCCTCCCCCTTAGTCGCCACACCGACTGACAACGTGCCACTTGCACCCAACGGTTGCCCGCGAATTTCATAATGTCGTCATTTTGTTATGATTTTGACTCAAATTCGACTTCATTTTGTATCGATTATTGCTTACTTTTGACTCGATTTTGTCTTGTTTTCGACTTTACAACCAGAGGTGTAGGCTGTGCGTTGTCTGTCAGTCAGGACGGTTATTGTTATAGTATTAGATTGTAGTGTTTACAACACAACGCGTGATCACAAAGCGAGCTCTAGCGTTTGATAAGTCAAACGATCAACTCACTCGGGTGAAGTTGAGCAAAGTCTCCATCATTAAATGGGACAGCGCAATGTAATGCGGTGTCACTTCTAGTACGAATTAGTACATATTAGCTCAATATAGATAGCTTTCTTTTTATCCCGGAAAACGAGTAATTTTTGTAGCAGATGCGCAGCTAATTGAGTATACTTGATTATGGAACTAAATTGGCTAGATGTGTAGAAATGTGACATGCAGGAGGTTTTTGGTTTCTTAAAAATAGCCGCATGTATAGGTACAAACTTATCAATTTAATTTGTGCAAGTGTCGGTAATTACGTTGCCACGTATTCAACAAATTATAACTACACCAATTTCAGGACGTAATTGAAAAAAAAAAAGGTTTTCATAAAACTAATTGGTGTGAAATATATCTGACAATTATTCATAAATGGAACTAATATGCTTGAAATTGTAGTATTTTGATAGTAATTAAATGAAAATTAGGATAAAACATTGTAACAATACAAGGTGTTACTGAAAGGTGTAACAATATTGAAAGGTATGTATGTACTCATCATTATGAACAACTTTTACTATGGGACTAACCTAACCCTGAAATCGCGAAAAAAGTCAACTGTTCCATCCAGTGGATTTGTGGGTTGACTGATTGTATCAAATAGCAATTGTTCTCCCGTGGATCCGTGAACCAGGGCATATTTATTGAAACTTCTGTTCTCTATTTTTGAATATTGTTCTGAATTTAAAAAAAAAAGCGTATAATTAAAAATGGAAAAAAAAAAACCATACGTTTTGTCGAGTGTCATTGACATTTTTCTATGGAACAGCTGTTTCTTTTTCGCGGTTTCAGGGTTGGTCTCATAGTAAAAGTGATCGAAACTATAGTCGGAATAACCGACTCAATTTAACGTGAGCATTCCCGTTTTCTTAAAACAAAATGTATCAAAACCACGTCAGTTTTCATAGTAAAATAGTAAAAGTTGTTCTTAATGATGAGTACATACATACCTTTCAATATTGTTGCACCTTTCGGTAGGTAGCATCCTGTATAATAATTACTGAAACGGCTGACTGAAATGAATGTTTTGTACACATCGACGTTTTCTCGACGCAGTTGTAGCTATCCTGGAGGGACTACGAAATGGAAAGGGAACAAAAAATAATGAAAATACAAGCAGGTTCTTTAAAAAAACGGTTCGAGTTGTTGATTAAAAATGATACTGAGGATCCTATAGAAGCAGAGAAAAATATGGTCAGCTATATCCAGAAACTGGTTGGGATTCATAATGTCTTTGGAGACAGTGATCGACGTTAGTATATTTGTTTCAACCATTTTATAACGAACAATAAAACACACACCATGACACTCGTGCCTCTCTTTTAGTTAACCAAGCCGCCAGAGTGCGAATGAAGATGCAAAAAAATTGAGTGTAAAAGAGATAGCTATAATGAAATCTGTCCAAAAGGACATTTGCCATCAGATCTGATCAGATTTGGCTTTTTAAGTGCGCTAAAATCGTATCCCCTTGAAAACTCCTTTTTTTTTAAGTCTTGTTTTATGCACTAGTTGTAAGTCTTGTTTTATGCACTAGTTGTAAGTCTTGTTTTATGCACTAGTTGTACAATACACCTACTGTTGTTCCGTCTCTCGTCAAAAATTATGACGAGGCTTCTAGCTGTATGAGGGATGGTCAAATTGCCTCAAACATGATACGTAATTATTGTTTTACAGGTTTTACTCCCTTCAACTTTTTAGCAATGGTGATGTTCGCGGGAGCGCATGTGTATGTAGGCTCACTTAGCCAGCTGGTGTACTTAGTACAGGTGTTCCCTGATAAGGTTGAGTCTTTCAAAGTACTAAACTGCGTGAGTGCTACTTCGGTGCCGTTTTCGAAGTACATCTTCATGTGGACCGCCAGGTAATCTTGTATTATCTTTCTGTAGTTACTATTACACATTGTTAGCGGTGTCCTACCTGCGAGGGTGATATCAATAAGTGATTGTTTTTATAGCATCATTAGCTCGCCCGGCTTTCACCCCCTTAAGGGGGTTTAGTTTCTAAAAATCCTGAGACATGTAAGTATTTCTATATTTCTTTTCCCAAGCTTACCTTTTATACCTATCCCCATTGAGCAACTCGGTACCGGCCCGAACAGCCCAGACCGGAGGCCAGTGTTACTCTAAGTCCTAACTCCTACGAAATTTCACGATAGAACCAAACATTCTTTTACATCATTATTTTCAGGTCTCGCCTCCGAATTATCTTCGAGATGAGTCGCGAAGGTCTGTCCTCCATTCCCGACGGTAGTCCAGCCCAAAAGGTGATGCTGACGACTCTCCAGAAAGCGCGATTTACCTCCTGGCTCGTCGTGTTCAACCAAGGGTTGTCCCACCTGCTCTTTCTGTTGGTACCTTTTCTGTTTACTGTTTTTGGTAATGATCGGTATTTGCCAACAACACCTGGAGATTCTTATGGTAAGATTGTATATACTTTGTCTTGTATCGTCAGTGTGTTGTAACAAAATTTCAAAACCTAAGAGTTTACTGAGAATAGCGGGGGATCATTTTACCCAGAGGGAGCGCTTTTCACACCTATCCCCTTAGTTGCTTTACAATCAACTTGACCAATAATCATGGCTAGAACTTTGTCAATGTTTCTTCTAAAACCTCTAGGTAGGTACAACCAAGGGTTGTCCCACCTGCTCTTTCTGTTGGTACCTTTTCTGTTTACTGTTTTTGGTAATGATCGGTATTTGCCAACAACACCTGGAGATTCTTATGGTAAGATTGTATATACTTTGTCTTGTATCGTCAGTGTGTTGTAACAAAATTTCAAAACCTAAGAGTTTACTGAGAATAGCGGGGGATCATTTTACCCAGAGGGAGCGCTTTTCACACCTATCCCCTTAGTTGCTTTACAATCAACTTGACCAATAATCATGGCTAGAACTTTGTCAATGTTTCTTCTAAAACCTCTAGGTAGGTACTTATTATTAAAATGATTAAAAAATTCCAGGACTTTCTCCAAAATATGAGACCCCGTTCTACGAGCTTACGTTTGGGATAACGACACTCGGAACATTTTTCTCGGCTGTTAACCAGACCGGCTACATCGTGCTTTTCGTGATCCTCCTATCCCATGAGCTTGGCCACTTATACTCCATCACTGCCACTTTGAACGAAATACACTACATCTTGACGAAATCTGATGAGATTGAAGAACGCGAGTCTATTAATGAAAAGCTGAAATTTTGCATCAAACAGCATCAGTTTTTGCTGAAGTTTCACGACAAGATAAGGGAGTTGTATAAAATGATTTTTGGAGCTCATTTCTTTATGATGACTGTTGTTCTTGTGACGACATTGCAAACTCTTAATCAATGGGATATAAGGAATACCATTTTGACTGGACTCACTGGAATACTGCCTTTATTCATATATTGTTTTGGTGGTGAGTTGCTGATATCCGCTGGTACTGGAATGGTTGCAGCGGTGTACGCAAGTGGATGGGAGCGCATGGAGATAAAACAGGCCAGGTTGGTGCTTCTGATGCTGTGCTTGTCTCAAAGGCCCTTGTATTTGACGGCGGCGGATATTTTCGTTATGAACCGTGAGACTTTTGGCAATGTGGCTCAGGTGGTTTATAAGATTTATGCTGTCTTTAATTAAAACTATGCGAAAAAGAGTATAGGCCTGATGCTATTGTGATGGCCGTGAGTTTTGTGGGATCAAAAATTAACTATATCTTGGTTGCAATAAAGTCGATACACTTTTTAAATGAAAGTATTTATACCCAGAAATGAGACATTATTAAAATACTAGCTGTTTGCCGTGACTTCGTACGCTGTACTAGTTTAGGGCCCGAGGCTGAGGCACGGCCTTTGGCCAAGCATATGCAAAGTAAAAATTACGAACTTTCATACAAATTTCAGCCCTCATTCAACCGTATTAGGGGCAGCATTTAAAAAAACTTTTCTTACTGGAACTCATGTTCAAATTATCATGCTTTTGGCCCACCAGTTTATGCGACATTTTAGCTATATTTCAAGTGTTTGGTTTAGGCAAGTTTAGGCTATGTGTCATATATTAGATTTTTACTTATTACAAGTACCTAGATATATAGAACATACTCGTAGATGATGTTGCCTATTATCTGATTGAATAATAGTACTGCACCAAATATCTATGTACTGCACAGAAAATACACTATACTAAAAGATAAAACTTAACAATGTTTTTAATGCACAATAAAGATGCTACATTTTATCCGTGTACATTTTTGTTTTACTGCTTATTTATCTCCACACCTAATGTCTCACGCATAAGCTTATTATAAAGAACAGGAACCATAAATTCATGGTAAAATAAAGAAATCCTTATAGTGTTCTACGGGGCGCCGAAACGACGTCTCGTTAGTCGCCTATGAAATATGGAAATACGTTTGTCAGTCTGACGCCCCCGTGATATAGGATCAACAATATCTGAGGAACTGCGTATATTCTATGACTTTAAGATGATAAATAGTGCAGTGTTTGATACCTCGGCTTTTTGCTAACAGGGTTTCCCACTTTTCTGGTACTTGCAGAATTTTCAGGGAATACATTTTTTTGTTGATGTAAGGTAGTATTGGTGGCAGTTGTAAGCGCGTGGAGGCCACTCTCTCGATTTACCGAACTTGAATTAGTATGTTTTTAAATCTATCCTAGTTCCAAAAAAATAACCACCAAATCACCTCTGACGGGACTTTTTAACATCTTATTGAACAAATGTTTGTTTCGAGACTGTTAATAATTCGTATTTTTGAATAATTCAAAATTGAACGAGGGCTGACATTTCCAGGTTTTAAAAAAACCACAAAGACAACCCTTTTTTGGGAATGGTTTTGTTAAAAGCCATGGAACAAAATTTGTTGAGCACGATGTTGGGAAGTGGTCTGCGATAGGTGGCTGGTTAATTGAAAATGACCGTAATAAACCAAATAAACCGTAAAATCAAATTCCATCAAGGTTTTCCACAACACTTTTTGCATCGAACCCTCATTTTTGTCCTTTAAAAAAAAAACTTTTAAAGTTGTTGTGCATCACAACAACTTATTGCTCATTAAAATCTCCATCACTTAAAATATGTTTGTAGAACAAAATCAGATAGTAAAGCAAACCAAAGCGGAGATCCCGTTTCACTAACCACGAATGAGGCGACGCCGACGCCTAAATGAGGAACTCCTAATCTAAGAAAAGTGCTAAGCGTAATCTTCTGTTTCACCAATCCATTTGAATAGCTCTTATGCTCAGATTTGCTTAAATTTTTGACAGTAATGTGTAGTTTGATTGTTTGGTTATCAGCTTGTGCTTTTGACGTTTGAATTTTATTAAAACCTGATTTAAAATAATAACAATACAACTTTACACTGAGTGAGCGAGCGTGGCGTGGCGCTTCCTATCATCAAACACTCCCGAATCGATGAACGTTTTTTTGCCCTAGGTAACTCCTAAAGAGTTCTAATTAGATTTATTTTATTCGAACCTAGTCTGCCACACCAAGGCATAACTTGTTCTTTCTTTGGAATGTATTATTTATTATAGTATGTGGTTAGTTTTCGTGTTGCATTTAAGTAAGTAGCAATTGTTTTTTTGATGCGCGAATAAATAGAATTCTTTTATCTGATTCGGACGGACGGAGAAGCTTACAGGCAAGTACAACAAAAAAATTCCATGCATGTTAGGCAACATTAAGAAATGATTTATGTAACTACAAAACGTACCGGAAGTCGTTATCTGAGACCCCAGAAGAGGGAAAAGGGTACAAAACGATTTTTTTTAGCCTGCTCTTTATGTTAATGTGAAAAGACATTTACGTTTTACTGTAACCGCAATATTTTTAAACTATGCCGTTGAATGATATTCAACCAAATGTTCTACTTATACATGTTTTTTTCCTATAAATTTAATGACCTTTCATGCCTTTCTGCCCTTTGTAACAACGCGGCTACCGAGCTAACGAGGCCGCGTAGCTCCGTTTTTACCCGTCTGCCCAAGAACGGGGGGTAATGTTTTTGGGGTGTATAGTATGTTAGGAATTTTTGTAGATAATCCTATATAACCTCCTGCAGCCTAACGGGTTGAACGGTTTCGACGAGTGAACTGTCGTTGGATTCCACTTTATGTCCGGAGTGTCAAACTACTTTTTGGGTTTTTTTTTTTTGTTTTTTTAATAATAGTAATACTTGACCTATAAGATCTCCCATTTCTCACGCTCCATTGCTAGCTGGGACCAGAGTTTGGCTTCAGAGATCTATGGCCTTCTTCAAGCACCTAACGCGTGAGGATCTTTACCCATCATGATGATCTGACCATTCGTGACTACAACAAACGCCCGCAACAAAATATATAAAAAAAACTATTCAGAAAATGTTATTTCCCAATGGAAACAATCTGAAAATTGGTAGCTACACGTGACAAACTGCAGATTTGGCGCGAACCGGGACGATTCCCTCGGGATCATCCCGTTATATAAAGAGCTTACCGCGAATCCAGCTATCTTCTCTGTAGGGTTGTCGACGGTCGCCATTAGCTAAGTGAATTGACATGCAAAGCCTCTTATATTCAAATAATTTGCTTATAAATCCACGATAGAGTCAAGATTTCGTCGAGTCTGTATGGTTTCCTGAAAATCATTCCAATGTTTACCGAGATCTCGCTCAATTCTCTCGTAAAGTTATCTACGATTATTTCATTTCTCTCGTAAGGATAGGCAAATTATTGATTTGCTTATGCTTTTTTTTTGTGGCAAATGTTAAAGATACATTTTTGCCAGAGACAAGTTGTACGGCACAAGAGAAAAAAAATATTATAAAAACGGAATTTTGAATTTATCAGATAAAACAAAGAAAATATCCTATATGAATAATATATATTGCTTATGCTTACTTATAAACGTAAGAACATCAGAAGCGTCAGAGAAGTTTTTTTTTTTACTATCTTTCTCTTTTCTGTGGTTTTCGCCTATGGCTAGAAAAGGATGAACAACACTAGCTCATCGGGACAGACGATTCGTATATAAATACTCATCCGTGCTCTACTGCTGCGTGACGATACCTGCCGGCTCCGGTTGTTACAGCCGGCATCATGCTGAGGTGGGGCCGGTTTGTGACAAAAATAAAACAAAATTGTAGGTACATCACACGTTATGTTATATTTTTTATGTGATAATAAACAAATGTAATTTAATGTAATGTAGTTTTTTATGTAATAGTAAATCATTGTCTATTGTCATGAAAATCTGTCGGGTATGTCGGGTAGCAATAGTTGATAATTATGATGATGATTGAAGATCTAAACATGGACTCTGGTATGTCCTAAAACTGCTACCAGATCTACCGGAGGATGGGCAGCAGCGTGCTGCGATCTCAAAGCCGTCTGCCAAGCGTGGTTTTTCTGATACGGAGAGGCCTTTGTTCAGCAGTGAACGTCTTCTGGTTGATGATGATCATAATGATTTCCGTGAACTAAGTACTTATCCTATTTACATACAAAGACCCGAAGGGTTGGATGTTGCTGAACCACGTTAGTAAGGTTTTTTCTTGTCGGTAAACATTTTTTCAAAGGAATAAACTAAGCTATAGTCTTTAAATACATAGTCCTGAAAGGTTGCCTTTCAAATTATAAAAGGCTTAATTTCCTAAAACACCTAAGACCTTTCGGAGCACCAAAATCCTATTGGATCTAAAAACAGGAGCGTTCTGTAGATAAAAAAGGTTGAAATCCTCTGGGAATCCCATTCTTATGTAAGATCCGATGGCATAAAAGGGGTCTTGAAATCTATCTGTCTAGATAGCTCTGCGCGCGGGTTTACAAAATATATTACATTCAAGAACAAAAACATACACTGCAAAAATGTTGGAATTGAAAGAATAATTTTACTCTTGGATGAGTTTTGATTTTTTTAGATGAGGTTTCCAATGTATACAATTTTCAGAACATTTGGATGGTTTCTATTTGTGCGTACCTATCCTATAATATTTTGTGCTGATTTCCCACAGTGGTGGCTACAGAAGTCGTGAACAACAGATAGTTCTAAACCTATATAGTTATAATATATGTAGTTTCGTGTGAAAGATTCTTGAGTGGCGACCGGACCGATTGTGAAAGTCGCGAGTATAGGTTTAGAAAACAGAAACCCTTTTAGGTTTTATTCTTACAAGTTTTATTTTTCTTGCAATGTTTGAATGTGTGTGTATTTATGTATCTCATTATGATTAGCTTACAGTACCAACAACGGATTTTATAAAGGCTTGTCTGGAAAAATATGTAATTCCACAAAAAAATATATGTTATTTTTTACCTTATTTACTTTATTTGTATTATTTTATTTTATTTAAAAATAAGTTTTTGTGGACAAATATATTTTTCCAGACAAGCTTTTATAAAATCCGTTATTGGTTCTGTAAGTTGATCATAATGAGTCCAAACTCCATCAATATACTGTTAGATACTGAGGAGTTCCGATTTCCACCTCTCTCCATCATCATATCAGCTCGCTCTCATAACATTGTATTGTCATCGGAACATGACAGGCATGCTAAATTTCAACTCAATTAAACTAACTGGTCTAAAATTCAGTTGCAAGATTTGACCCGAACATACACACATACACACATTGCAAGTTAAATAAAAGCTTGTAATAAGATTGTTTACGATACTCATTTTCATAAGTTCATATTTAAAACAATATACAGGGTTATAAGGAAAAAGTATGCTAAGCCTAAAAGGGCTTATAGTACTTATCATTATGAACAACTTTTACTATGGGACCAACCCACAAATCCAGAAAAAATAATCAGCTGTTCCATACATTTTGTCGAATGTCATTGACATTTTTCTATGGAACAGCTGATATTTTTTTCACGATTTCAGTGTTGGTCCCATAGTAAAAGTTGTTCACAATGATGTGGGTTTAGTAGAACTCGCACGATAAATAATAAGACTGAATTAACGAACGGTAAATATAATTTGGAATTTATAAACAGGTTAGCAAAACAATGCGAAATAGAAAGTAACAAGGAATTAACAAAACAACAAGAATATTAGATGAATAAAAGACGAGCGCGCGGTAAGCGAGTACACAAGCTCGTAGCAAGGCTAGCCGTCCTTGTGTGTCCTCTGGCGCGGGCGGCGAGTCGGTGCAGTCGGCCGGCCACAGCGCTAACGTAGTTAGTACGCGCCTGTGCAAAACCAGATCAACAAGACGCGGAGTGTACCATAAGCGGTAGCGATTTAATATAATATATTTATTTAATTGTATCTGCTTTTGCAAAGGTGGCGTGTGATAGTACGCCACAATGACGAGTACTTTGAGCTCTTTTCGGCTTAGCATACCCTTTCCTTATAACCCTGTATTTTAAACTTGATGCTCTTTGATCTTGATAATAAAAGTAAATTGAACCTCAGTTATTATGCAATTTTTACAAAACAGCGTTCAAAATAAAACTCTTACGCCAGTGGAAATTCTATCAGATTTTATTTTTATATACATGCGAAGCATTCAAACGGAAAAAGTGCTGTAAAAGAAGTCCCGAGTGAAACTTTATCCAGTTTCGAAGACAAGTTAAAGAACAGTGTTGCAGAAAAGACGCTGGTTGTAGATCGATATTGCAGCGGCAGGCGAAAAAAATTGTTCGAAGTATAGATAGATAACTCTTTATTGTTCACACCAGAAATAATATACAGATGACCAAAAAACAACTTAAAACTAGTGTAACAACTGGCAGCCTTATCGCTTAAAGCGATCTCTTCCAGGCAACCATAGAGATGAGAACATGGAGAGGATTTGTATGGAAGAGTAAGGGACGAATGTGAAAAATAAAGGCCGAGGCGTCGAGAGCCGGACATATGCGCCTCGTCACGCTCTTGACAACCTATTTAAAACTTACGTAGTTACAAGCAGACCTTTTACATTTCTCATCTGTTTCGTAAACGTCTCCAGATATCGGAAGTTTATGTGAATCTCATAAAATCGTCAAACAGATTGATCCGGGGCGTTAGAAAAGTCATTACAAACGGAATCTTATCGAATAAATTGGGATTCGTCCTGACTGACAATTTTAACTTTTGATTACTTGCGGAACATTTTTTTAATACAGGGGAATCGAGGACAGATTGATATCGATCGATCGAATGGTATATTAATCAGTTGACGTTCATCTTAGCACAGTTCTATCTCAGTAAAAGGCAAAAATTAGATAGAAGTTATAAAGAAGCATCTCTAGTTGAAATGAAAAATAATGACAATTTTCTAATGATTTCTAACTTTTTAAAACCGCACGATGAAAACTGTTCTAACCGTTAAGTTATTTTGAAATTAGTTTTATTGTTAACGCTCGTAACGTAGCCGCGCTACCATCTAAGCCAGGAACCCTATTCCTGTGCGCTCGAGATTATCTCGGTCACTCTCAGTCCCATTAAATTCTAAATTAGAGAGACAGTGACCGAGATAATCTCGAGCGCACAGGAATAGGGTCCCTGGATCTAAGTTAAATATGCATATTTAAACATGCATGCATGTGATTACCCGACTAGTGATTAATAACTCCCAAATACTTAAATTATTTTTCTGGACCATTTTATATGATTAAAATAGCATGTCGTAATCAAATGAGAATCTCTGGACTTTCGTATTGACGACCACACTGGTTTACTTTGGTAGCACAACGTCTTAATGGGCACAGGTTCGATTCCCGGCCTGGCAGATCTTTAAATAGGTAATGAAGTTAAATATCTGCTCTGGAACAGTCTTTGTTGTTCTTGTCTTTGTCTGTTCCATTGGCATCATTGAAAACCTATAATGTAGAGCATTATTCGTTTTGTAATAGGCTTATTACAACCAGACTTTTGTTATGTTTTCAAAATGTACTTTTACACTTTGCAAACTGGAACAAGCGTAAAGCCTAGACTCCACCAAAGCGGAGACGAGACGAACTGAGAGATGTGTTAGAAACAGCCAATAGGATACACATCTCGTATCCGCTTAGCTTCGGTGGAGACGGTAGTACAGAGAGGAGAAGAGATGTCTCATATTTGGTTACAGCAAAAAAAATAGAGGTGTGAGCTGTGTCTCGACAGCGCGCAGCGGAGACGAGAGGAGAGTTTAGCGTTATATTCTCTTTGATGTGAGCGGCGTGCGACGAGCGGCACCGCTAATTCCCCCGCATCGTACAACGCACCCACAGTCCACCTAGTGGGAAGCCTACTTACGCTATGTCTTCCGGTTCGTGGTCGCCACTCAAGCACCTTTACATCAAGTGCTCTACATGCGTAGGTTTTTTACCGGCGCCGTATCTATGTAAAAGTACTATACGCGTGTAAAATTAATTTTAAAAAACTCAATCTGTTAGCAGCACAAAGCTTCTCTTGCTTACATTTTCATATAATATTACGCATGTCTAAAGAATAATACATAGCATGACAGATAAATATCGTCCAATAATATCCAATTTTACGCCTTGTCGATCTCAGACGAGTTTTTTCGGAACTAAGAAAAATCTGCTAAAATTCTTGTTGTAAGTCACAAAGGGAATTTCATTAATACTAGATAAGCAAGGACGTTCCAAAGACGATGTTATTTTCGACTGATTTAAACTTGTATTCTCCTTCTTTATAAATAACTTATAGATTAATGTCCCGTGCAAAAATTCTTACCTACCTCGTAAGATACCTGAATACAATAATATTTTACTAGAGATACGATTGCTGACCCGCACAAATCTGTCCTTTCGGACAGATTGCATTATAGCTATCTCTTTGACTCTTTAACTTTTCGTATTTTCTTTCGCTCTCTTTGGCTGCAGCGGAGCCGAATTCAGAGCGCCATTTTAAAGGTAAATCTTGGTACCTATCTTTAGTAAAATACATTGCTAGAGCTTCGACCAAAGTAAAATGAATGGACGGCCCCCAGTCAGAGAATTTTGACGACGTTAAGAGAGCGCCGGCGCTCACCGTGCTTCAATCGCTCTGTCTGTGAAAAGTGCGAGACGTAGGTATGTTCGAATGTCAAACCGTTCGAGAGCAACTAATAAACACAGATGTACCTTTTCTGTCGTATATAGGATTTTGGCGTCGCATGTCTTATGCATTTGCCAGTGTCAAGTATACATATATATTTTCAAGTTTTATTATTAAATATTATCAAACGAGTCATAGTCACAGTCAAAGGCGAGCAAAGCAAGTCACGGTCAAGTCCAAGTCATGCCCCAGTAAAGTGGTGGAGACTTTACTAGACGTTTCTATGGAGTTTTGGAAACAACACGAAGGGTCTCGTTTCACAACATTATACTATTCACCAACACTCGTGTACATTCACGACCACTTAATGGATAAAAATGCATCATTTTATACATTACCACTCGAAATAGCACAAGTTTTGGAAAATAGTTTAATGACGCGACATGACTTCTTCACCTTCCCGCCAAAAACTCCAAGGGAGTTTTGAATTGCGCAAACAAGTTCCCGCCTCAATACTAACGTACGTCTAATTTTTACCCGACTACGAAAAAGGAGGGTAATGAGTTTGGCAGTCTATGTGTACGTACGAATGTATATATGTATGTTCATAAATGTTCTCTCTAATCTCCTAAACCGCTTATTATACGAAGTGTTTATTGGCCTGCTAAAGACAGCTACTATAACTATATTATATATTATATTGGTTTGGATGGTTTGAATATGTGGATTGGTGTGGATACTAGCTATAAATAAATAAATATTTTTTGTATGAAAAAAATAATTTATACACACTTATACACGTAACTATTCAATTTAATGTATAATGCATTTAAGTATAGTAAACAAGTTTATTATACATTTAAATTTAATATTACATTAATAACAGTTAGTACTATAAATATTTTTTACTTTATTACAATAAGAATTGCGGAGAATAATATAAATAATATAATAATATATGTATGAGTATTTTGATAAATGTCAGAAGGTTAGATTTTTTATGTCTGTACATATACCTATCTACATCACTCAATATGACTTATGTAATACATTATAGGCTACGATTATTAGATTGAAGAATAGATTGATTGAAGTTCGTTTGACAATGAGGCGTTTTCCAAAAAAAAAAAAACTTAAATATTAGATGAAATTAACATAAAATATTTCGACAGAATTGACAATGAAAATGGTAAACCAATAGGACTATAAAGCCACCTAGTAAGTATTTTAGAACTGTTTTTTTTTTTGGAAAACTCCTCATTTCAATAAAACTCAACGCCCGATGACATAGGTATTTTACATTATAATCCGAACGTTGTCGGATGACTTTACTGAACACAGTAGTAAAAGTAAGGATTTGATGAGATCATGGCAAATGTAATTTTGTAACACACTGTATATACGCTGTTGATGACATTTGGTGTGGAGGTAGCTTAATCCCTATAATAACACATATGCTACTTTTTATCATGAAAAAAATTACCGTTCCTGTAAAATAGCGGGTGACACCGCGGGGCGCTGCTAGCTAAATATAAATACTCATAATATACTCAATATAAATCGAGATAGTTTTTGAATAACCAAGCATTAGTACAACTCTCAATATAAGAAAATATAACAATCCCCTTCTTACATTTTTAAACTCCATCCATTTTTATGTAGCATTTTTCTATGACCTTAATAGTGTTCATAAAAATATTGAAACAATAATAGGTATTTTAAATTTAAATATCATACCATACATACCATATCATACTCATAGCTATTACCTAATAACTATATGACGAATTCAAAATTTATTTTAACAGTTTAAATTATCGATATGCTATAAAAGTTTATAATACAAATAGCGTTTTGTTTCCCAATTTCATTCTTAAATCACTAGATAATTAATCTATGTAATTTTTATAACACGAAAAGTTAAAACGTTTGGCAACATTTACTCGTAAAGCTATTTACACAAAATGTTATTTCAAATTTTTTTTTTTTTCATAATGATGAATTTTGCAACCAAAAGGTAATAAAACTATATTATTAATAGTTATTAGTAAGTATTTATATGTTTATTTCATATTTAAATAGGTAATGTCAGGTGGGTACAAACAACAGAGGCTTTTAAACTTTTTGGTTAAAATGTGCGTCATAGACAATTATAATTTTTATTTACAAAAAGGTGCATCTTTATTTTTTATCGTAATACTTACATCTAAACTTATCACATAAATAAATTCTTTAAAATTAGACTAGGTAGTCTAATTTTAATAAAATTTAAATTTTAAATATTAGTTGCGTTGTAAACTAGAAAAATTGTCAGCATCTCTACTTACTAGTTACTTGGTTTATTATTATTGACGGGTGAAAGGCAAAAGGCTTCAAGTGACCTTCGACCAATGTATAATGAATGTACGGGCCCTAACCACACAACCCCCTTAAAATAACAAGTCAAAACAAACGAACATAGGCTTCAATACGTAATTAAAACTATGTACGTATAGTACAGAAAAGAGATAGCGAATATAATATCATAATTAAATATCAAGGCACAATTTTGCGGCTATTTGGATCGTATGTGTTGACGAGCGTACGTCTGGCACTTTAAGAGCGACAGAAGCAAGGTGAGCGCTGGCGGTCACTTTAAAGTCTTCAAAATCCTCTTACTTGGGCCCCTTCATTCATTCTACTTTGGTCGAAGCAAGTGACCACATTTTAAGGTAACAGCGACTTTTTTCAGCATCGTTTGAACTAAGTTTCGAGCACTAAAATTGCTAGAAAAGGCCAAACAGTTGCTCAATTCTGAGCAGTTTTTTTAGCGCTGTAATCATTAGTAAAAATTGACGCTTTTGTATGAAATTGTAGGTACATAAAGAATATACTTTTTGTGGTATACTCGTACCTACTGAAATCGAAAGAAAACAAAGCACGTTTACGTTAAGTCCTCCTGAATACAGAAAGAACTTCTGTATTCTGAGCTTCAAGTCATACCAATTTGCCAATTTACCTACTGTACAATTTATTATAATATTTATTAATAAAATTTAAACAAATATGATTTAAAAGGTATTTATTATTTACATAAGTAAGTAAGTATAATATAATATTTTTTTTCGCTTATCCCCCGCATGCGGGGTATCATTGAAAAGGTCTTTTAAAATAAACTTATGGTTTTCCTACACCATTTTTTTATCAGATGTACCGCTTGCGAAATATGGGCCGAAAAAGTTGCTTACAATGCCCCCCCCCCTGCCATTTCTAAATTATGCATCTTAGAAACTTATAATCTTCCATGTTGATAGATCTTAGTAAAAACTTTCTTTTAAAATTATTTCGGGCAATATGTGATTATTACTTTGTGAGGTATGCGCTAAAAACGGATAAATACTTCAATCGTCCTACGCACCTACGGAACCCTACTCAGCATGTCCCCACATGCTCTTAACAAGTTATTATTATTATAATATAAATGCACGTTAGAATCTAATTGGCATAAAGATATAGAAAGCAATAATTATGGGCAATTGGTTCTCATTAACAATTGGTTTTCTCAATTGGTTAACTCACTGGATGATTAACGATGATGGTACGAATTTCTTGGATAGTTGTCTAATACTTCTCTTCTTCTATTTCAAAAGGTTAGCAGATTGACAAGTTACACAATTTTGTTACGCCGGCTGTACTCGCTCGCCAATAGAAGCTTAGTACTTACTTAGTACTAGTTTTTTTTTTTCAACCCCGTAATCGACAAGATTGAACCGGAAGACGAAGCGTAGGTAGGCCTCCCACTAGGTGGACCGACGACATTGTGAAATTCACGGGCAACCGGTGGATGCAAGTGGCCCGTTGTCGGTCGGTGTGGCGCTCTAAGAGGGAGGCCTATGTTCAGCAGTGGACGTCTTATGGCTGATGATGATGATGATGATGATGATGAATCGACAAGAACAAAAAAATGGGCTTAGTTCCGTTCGCTGGCCCGGCGCGTACGAGTATAAATGGCCCCTAACCCTTACCTAAGCCCCTGACTGAGAGTGGGGTAAAACTAAGATATAGCGATAGCTTGTGACGCAAGACGCATTATTATTTATCTATTTACTCTAATCGGGTCGTAATTTATTTTTGGGAACTAATATGAAGAACAAATCATATTTTTTTTCAAATTGTTTAAGAACATAATAGGTACCATATAGGTGTATATGTATAGGTACATAATTCTCCTCGCTCCACATGAGTAATGAGGCGTTTTCCAAAAAAAATAAAAAACCTGGTAATAAAAGTTCCCAATAAATGGCGTTAGATGTACCTTGAGGTTTTCTGTCACTGTCAAGACACGAAAGACAAAAAAATGTACGTGTGCCTTTTTTTTTCCCGTGTTTTTTGGCTCCACATGTGTATTTAGACAATTTCAAGTAATGTAACTATGTATTTGACTTCATTTGAAATATTACAATAGTTGACACTGGCTAAATACACAACGCGTGAAGGCGAAATTTACGATTTAAAAAATAAACATAAAATATTTCGACAGAAATGACAATGACAGATAAAACGATACGCCATGTAGTAAGTATTTCAGAACAATTTTTATTTTTTTTGGAATACGCCTCATTAGAGTTAACGATGTGGTATGATTTTATGTGTGTTTTACTCTAATCATTATTCTGATTTAGTGAATAATCAAAAAAAAAAAACAGAAAACTGCTTTTCGTCAGAGTCAAAGGGACTTACTTATCGGTTCTCGCGAAGCAAATTTCTCGCGGTTTCTCGGCGAGTATCCTCACAGGGCATCTTTACTTATAATAGAAGAGCCTAATTTTATGTTTGCGTTGGACCCGAAATATACCTAGTTACATTTTTATTAATAGTTGAAATATTTTCGATTGGGGCTAGAACTCGTAGAGTTCGGAGTAGACGTCTTTGATATTTCCGACTGACTCGTTCCGTATACGCCATTCGGAGTTTTTTGTTCACAAAATTCATTATTAACAATTTCAGCATGGATAGTATGTTTTGTAGTATAGTTGTTCGAATTAGGATAGTTGTTTAGGAAGTAAGCATCAGAGTTGTTAGAGATAAAGGTTGGTTCGACGTGGTTGGTTGAAGAGGAAGGACAATTTTTACTGGTTGAAATGGAGTTCGAATCGAAGATTGGTTTGATATGGTTGGTGGGTGGGTGGTTGGTGTGATTACATTCGCTGGTTGACACACGGGTTGGATCGTTGTTGCTGGTTGAAATACAGATTTGATTAAGTGGGTTGGTTGGAGCTTCAAGCCAAGCGACATGGTTGATAGAGCGAAGAGGCGATGAAGAGGCGGGAGAGGCCGGGAGGGACGCTTCAGGGCCGCCGGCGGCGGAGACGTCCTCCTCGGGCAATGTGAGCAGGCGCGAGAGCCTCCCCCGCCCCCCGCCTCACACCGGCGACTGGTCCCCGCTTGCGCTGCCGATGTAATCCTGCGCAGTCAATTAATAACGCTAAGATGATCAGATGAAATGATCAGTCGATTTGATTCGCGCGGACCGCCGTATAGCAAACGAACTAGAAAGAGATATATATATATTTACCTATTATTTTTACTCGTTGGTTATGTCAGTTGTTTTCAGGTGTGCGAATGTTTTAACTGAGCAGGGATTGCAAGACAAGATTAACGAGTAACGTGTAAGCTTAATAATCTTACCAGCCTGCTACCATCTTACCGTATCAATAAGATATACAAGGCTATAAGGAAAGAGTATGCTAAGCCGAAAAGGGCTCACAGTATCAGTTTCAGTTTCAGTTTTTTATTAATAACAGAAAAAAGTTACGTCAGCAAAAAAAAAAAATGTTACATCAAGTAAATAGTCAAATTCATTTCATTAAAATTATATAAATTTCTATACCTAAATATCCACAATACAAAATAATTAATAATAATAATAATAAAAAAAGGTCAAATTGACCAAGGTCAAGACACCTTGAGTTTAGTTATTATCAACACATGGGCTCATTATGAACAAAAAAGTTATTCACAATCATGAGTACTATGAGCTCCTTTCGGCTTAGCATAACCTTTCCTTATAGCCCTTTAGATCAACGGATGTGTTGCGAGGATCAGCTGATTTTTATCGCTGGGTTGGTCTCATAGTAAAACTTGTTCAAAATGACGAGTACAATGATTTGTATGAATATAGAATATGTCTGTCGTGTACCTAAAAAAGAACACCCAGTATTTAATATACAGGCTGATTAAATACATAAATAGGAGTAACTTTTTGTAGTGGTAGGATTTTTTCCAGAGTCCGCCAGAGGAAGTACCACACCATTTGCCAATTATTCAACCGCCAAGCAGTAGTGTGCAAAAATTACTTTGTTCCGGATTGAAGGGCAATGTTTCCAGTGAAATTACTGAGCATAAATAGGTCGAACATAATATATCTCAGGCGCAATGCATTGCCGCATACGATTTTGAACTGTTAAAGTTCAAAGTTCTGAGTGGCCCGGAATAGTTATGGGCCAGTGTGATGCTTACCATCAGGCGAGCGACTTGCTCGACTCGTCATTCAGTTGATTATAAAGAAAAAAAATAAAAAAACTTAGGAGTATACCTATCTACTCACAGCATGTAGATGCCGTCCATCCAGCGGAGGTAGCAGAGAAGTCCTCGGCACCAGAAGCGTGGTGGTGGTCGTCTCCGATGCAGCAGACTCTCTCTTCGACGGGTGGTGGTATAACCTGTCCCACAGGCTCTTGTTAACACCCGGTTTTATTACATCTGTATCCATATGCGGTTTTAAATGGCGGGCAACCAAATCTTTATCTACCCTAGACCCTAGATCTCTAAGAGAGATCACGCCGGTTAAAAAATAAATTCGAGATTACGCCGGAAAATTATTTTAAAAATAAATACTTTTAAGCATTCTGGTCGCACTTTCAGGACATTTTTGGTTTGAAACCAGAATACACCTAACAGAGCAATCGGTGAGAAAATGGCTGGCACCATCATTATCTGTTCTGTGACCCTAACACACAATTTCATTGTTATACCTTGTTACGGATAGTAATAAAAACATCGAAAAAGAAATAAGAAATGTAACTTATTAAATGTGCTTATTTAATAAATTATTATTAACTGTGCTATTAACTAAGTTACCGATAACTTTTTGTGCGGCTAAAAATACGTACACAACCGAATAAAATATTGAAATCTCCGAAATAATAATAGAGCAGCTGCTGATGTAACATTATTCTACCAACTTAAATAACGTTTCTTCGAAAATTGCTGTATGCCTATTTTATCGTAAATATTCTATTGCAGATCCAATTGGCGCGGCGGCTCATTCAGCGGAGCAGCACAAGCGGCGCAAATATGCCAACCTCGGTAGTGGTTATATATTTGAGCCGTTTGGAGTAGAGACGTTGGGCCCTTGGGTACCGGGAGCTCATCTTATTTTCAAAAACTTAACAGAGCGCCTGGTTGACGCGACGCGTGACCAAAATGCTGGCGTTTATTTGGCTCAACGTATAAGCATTGCCATTCAGCGTGGTAATGCCGCCAGCATGCTGGTTACGCTGCCAACTGGTAGTGGGCTTGAACATTTGGATTATCTATAGACCTTTAATGGTCTCTGGATAATTCAACTGTTATTTTTATGTATTGAATAAGGACTCTTAAGAATTATTAAAAATTGCTTATAATTACAGAATGTTCCCTCTTAGGTATATAGGTATATAACTTAAATTATTATTACTATATTATGTTACAGTTACTTTTTAAGTTATCTATAGTTACAATATTACAGTTGTTGTTTGTCGCAGTTCAAACATAACTAGAGTTCGGGGCCATTATAATGTGTTACAGTTACTTTTTAGCACTTCACTGGCCGCTGCCGGGGCTCGCTCGCTTCGCTCGCTCGGCTGGTGCGCTGTTTGTCGCAGTTCAAACATAATGTAACCTAGTGTTCAGCACTACCATATTATGATAGAGTTACTTTTTAGTTCCTAGTCGGCCGCTCCCGCGGCTCGCTCGCTTCGATCGCTCGGTTCGCGCGTTGTTTGTTGCAGTTCAGACATAACTTAACCCAGTGTTTGATTGTTTGTTGGTAAACGATAGTTTGGCTACTTAAGCACTAATATTTTGTTATAAAGTACAAGTATTTTAACTGTTCATCAAACCGAGAAAAAATTGTAGAGATCAAAAGAAATAGTTCCCCGTTTCTCATTTCACAGGTAAGATACCAATAGACATGACAATACCCCATTTGGTCATTCACTTTCACGGTTTGCTTCAGAGGACAAAAGTACCTACATAACTATTATACCTACCTACTCGTAGTTCGTACAAAGCGGTTTTGTCCGACCCTGAATATTTAAGTCCAACTAAAATAATGGTAGGGCTGCAGCTAACGATAAACTAACAAGTTTCGTTTTGTACTTAACTACATAGCCGCAGATCGAGTAACAGATAGATACACACATGTCGGTAGATAGACAAAGACGTGTCAAAAACCTATTCACGACTTAGCAGCTCAACCAACCTCGATAAAATGTGACAAAGAAGTGGTGTACGCACGAAAAACTCCATAAAGCTATTTTTACCAGACTACCCAAGTAGGAAGGTAATGTTTTTGGGGTGTATGTAACTTGTAAGTGGATAAGTATAGTATGGTCCAAGAGGGACTTAAATCCAAAGAATTTAGGTTCTTTGTACCTACTAAGGCACTTACTAAAATATCTAATTGTATGTTCTACGATTTTTCGTAGCTTAAGAGTTATGTTTTTTTTTGTTAAGGATTTTCCACATGGACGGTTAATTTCTAACTTTTACGATAAACTTAGGAACAATCAAAACATCTTTACCAAAAAACACTATCGGAAAATCCACCCCAAAAATGTAAAAAAAAAATTAACCGTTCCTATGGAAAATACTTAAGAAAAAAAAACTCCTAAGCTATATACGAAAAATCGTAGAACATAATGGGGTATTTTCGTGAAGCCCTTTGTATGAGGAACCTAAATTTTCGGATTGTAGTCACCGTTTGGACCACTCTATTATTTTAGTATAGGTTATCTCTAGAGTTGATTGCAAGGAACATAGTTCCCTTAATGTTTCCCCCTCTTCTATTTTGGTAGCAGTCCCGTGCGTCTCAGACGGTCAGTGCTGAAAATCAGCGCTGCGGAGAAATCCGCAGCATTATCGCTGAGCACTGACCTTTTTTGTCGCACTGGACACTACAGCGACAACTGAACATAATTATATATTATTCTTTCCCTTCATTATAATTAATTTATTTTGTGAAGTTAGTGTTGTAGTGTTTTGTGCGTAAAATAAATGTTTTTCTTTCTTTCTTTCTTACTGTCTATGGTTAATTGAATAAAAAAGTCAGTGCGAAATATCATGGCTGTCGCGTTTAATACACATCACGTTTAACACACGTCCCGCTACATATCCATCAATGGCGTCGAAGCTCGGGAAACATAGTAGGTACCTATATTTCGGGGTACTCACGACGTTCGACCATAACTTACAATGCTGGAAAACGTATAAAAGTAGAATTACTCATTGGTTAATTGCAAATGAAGTGAAAATTTCGCACTGATTTTTGTATTCAATCAACTATAGACAATCAACGCTAGAGATAACCTATCCAACAATTATGTATGTTTGTGTGTTTCTTTAGACAGCAGAATCGACAACACACTGCGGCGCCTTTAGCTGTTTTTTTCTAAATTACCTATAATATTACCCCTTTCCAGTATAAGATAAAGTTAAGCGGGGCTTAAATGTAAAAGGTTTTACATGCCTGCTTACCTTTGGGTTAAGTTTATTATACATTACTTCTGCAGTTTAGTCCCCTAGAGCCCACGTGAGACCGAGTGAAAAAGCACTTGTTACGAATTAATATGTATTAAAGCTATTCCGGTGAGAAAACCAAGATGGAATTCATGAAATCCAATTTACATTTTATATGAGATTTGATCATTGCAATCACCTTACTTTGGTTATTATTTTTCAGTGGATGTTATTTATTTGAACACCAGAAGAACCCACATTTAATTTAAAAGTCATAACAAAATGCTAACTGTACCAAAATACCAAAATACCAAAATATGCGAAGTAGAAAAAGAATAAGTCTAAGGGCTTAGAGTAAACTAATAAGGGCGCTCTGCCGACCGTCTGTTTGACTTTATACCACTTTACCCCACTCCATCCATTAAACCCCCGAGATGTTGGCATGTTTCAGGGCATCCTGGCCGCACCCACCTGTGAGGCGGCGAGGACCTTGTATGCCAAGGTCTCGGTCATACTGTTACAGCGTAGGGACTCCAGTCCCTTTTAAGTGGTCGTAATAGTGTTGTAAAACGGGGCTGGCATAATCGCATGGCGACTAAAGCCCCAAAATAAAATAGATATTAAAAAAAAAAAAAAAAAAACCCTCCATCCTTATGTCAACCGCATCATGCTACGTGGAATGTAGTATAAGGTGGAGATATTTTGTGATATCAGATGAGCAATTAAATATTTCCTCCTCTTTTTATTTCATAGAAAGGCATGCATCAAATTGTGTTAGTTTAGTGTTCCTACTAGACATTAAAGTAAAACCAAAATACAAAAGCTGATTATAATACTGTTTATTGTAAACAAAAATAAAAACTTAATCCAAATCCACATTATTCTTTAATAGTTTCTTCGTAAATGCATAAAGCTGGTCCGGCTAGCTCGGTACCCAGAACAATCCCGGTGTCTTCACACTGTGAGCCTAGTGGGAAAAATATTTGATCAAATATGGATTTGGAAAAGCAGAACAAGACTCAGGACAGAAACAACACTAGCAGGTGGCTTAGAACGCGTCTAGATAAAAAAATATGTATATAATATATATGTATAACAAAACATGTAAGTTTCTTAGACTTTACTGCGCGTTTGGTGATTTGTTAGTTTTCTAACAGTGTTTTATTCTTTGACTGAGTAGAGCCTCCTGCCAATGCAGTTTTATTGCGAAGAGGGATAAAATAAAACTAAATTTAAACTAGCTGCTGAACATGAGCCACTGATGATGCACCTGCAAAGAAACTGCAACGCAAAGTATACGAATTGTTGTACGCAAAGTAATTAATATATATTATTAATTAATATTATAAATGCCAAAGTAGCTCTGTCTCTCTGTCTTGGTGTTTGTCGCGTTATCATGGCTAAACGCCTGAACGGATCGACCTGTTGTTTTTCATATATAGGGGATCGGAGACGGACTCCATTTTTTTGTAGGTCCACGCGAACGATGTCGCGGGCAACAGCTATTATGAAATATATTAGAATACTAGCTGCGCCCCGCGGTTTCACCCGCTCTTCTACAGAAACCGATTATTTTTCCGGGATAAAAAGTAGCCTGTGTGTTAATCCAGGTTATAAGCTATCTCCATACCAAATTTCATTCAATTTCGTTCAGCCGTTACAGTTGAACCGGAATAAACACACTTACACACTTACATACTTACCTACTTACACACTTTAAACTTTCGCAATTTATAATATTAGTGTGAAGCGTAATTGCGTATTGTGTGTAACTGGTACTGGTACTGTGTACTTGTACTTTAGTCAAGCACTGGTACCGCATTATGCTTCCCAAAAACGTTCAGTTTTACTTGGCCCTGGAGTATTTGAATAATACTACTACTACAATATCAGCCTTTAAACATCCCACTGCTGGGATATCAGCCTACCCTCTAAGGGTGATTAGGCCATATCCACCACGCTGGCCCAGTGCGGGTTGGCGGATTCACATACGCCATCGAATTTCTTCTCCGGAGATATGCAGGTTTCCTCACGATGTTTTCCTTCACCGTAAAGCCAGTGGTATATGAATAATACTTAATGATATATCGATGCAAAAATTCAAGTCGATCTGTTCAGCAGTTTAGCCGTGATAATGCGACAAACACGCAGACAGAGACACAGAGAGAGAGACAGACTTACATTCATATATTTTTTTTTATGTTACTCGGTGACGAGACTAGAAAGTCGCTCACCTGATGTTAAACGTCACGCTTGCCCATAACAGTTCAGTGCCACCCAGAATTTTGAACTGAACAGTTCAAAACTATGCGCGGCAATGCACTGCGCTCTTCACCCTGAGATGTTAGATGTTAGTTAGGATGGTAGCCGCATCGCTATAATCATTAGAACGCTAAAATTGCCTACTCTTGCAAAACAATTCAAGTATATACTTATGTTTTTTTATTAATATTATAAATGCGAAAGTTTGTGTGTAAGTATGTAAGTGTGTTTGTTTCCGTTAAACTCTGTAACGGCTGGACGGATTTGAATGAAATTTAGTATGGAGCATATTCCCTGGATTAACACATAGGCTACTTTTATCCTGATTTTTTTACCGTTCCTGTAGAATAGCGGGTAAATCTGCGGGGCGCAGCCAGTGTATAATATATACCATGTATATATCATGTTTGTTATAAAACCAGTTATGGCAAACAAAATCCGGAAACGGTACGCGTACGAATTTTAACGAGGTTATAATGAAGCTCCTCTCGGAAGGTTGTGTATCAAAATTTAATTTATGTGAAGCTGATAAGTTAAATGGCGCTTATTAGTTTAACCTTGTGAGAATGTTACAAGGTCTCTCCTAAAACGACTTGTTTGATCGAATTACTATAATAACCTTATGTCGATACCTATATATTGTTAGATGGATGTTAAGAACCAGTAGTGGCATAGGGGAGACAATTTGCAAGCAGATCTAGGTAGGGTGGATGGTGGGTAAAAATAATATATGACCATACACATCATTAGGTAGGTAAAATTAGACCAGGTAATTTGCAATCTGTAGGTAAAGTGAGATTTTTATGTTTATAATAATATTTTTCCATAGAAGAAGATCAGACGAATTCATGAAGATCACGGTTAATATTATTTGCACAATTTCAGAGTTGATGCGAACGATGATAAATATACAATAAATAATCAGTACAAGAGCTAGCATTTTAACAGAAATCACACTGTAGATCTGTAATTGTTTTCCTATCGGAAAGAGAAGATCACCACAGAGAAAGAAAAATGTGTTCTAAACACATTTTTTTAAGGTCACGGTGACACAATGTAGTGCAGTGTTCTAGTTACCAAGCTAAGCGTATTCAGAAACCCCTTTATTCGTAACGAGTCGGTGTATTATAAGCTCTCCCTCGCTTTAAAACTCGTGGTGCTTTGGTGGATAAAAAAAAATTCGCTCGGGTTAACCTGTCTTACTGTTACTGTGAATATCAAAATAAAGTATCTACTAGGTACACTTCAAAATTATTTCGAATGGTGGGTTGTATTGCATTATTCGAAATATATAACTAAAACGTAAAGTTAGTGACTGCCCCGGTGGCTCAGTTGGTAGTGAACGTACCTTCTGTGTTTGAGGGCGTGGGTTCGATTCCTATCTAGGACAAACATTCATGTGATGAATATTTGTATTTGTTCTATGTCTGGGTGTTAATATCTACATAAGTATGTATTTAAAAATATCTATGTATATCAGTCTCTGGCAGCCATATTACAAGCTTTGCTCAGTTTGGGGTCAGATGACCATGTGTGCAAAAATGTCCCAGATATTTATTTATTTATAATAATATGTAAAGAAGCTGCATGAAAGGCTTAGTATTTTGAAAGTAACCAAACTACTACCTACATATTAAGTATGTACAATAGTAGCATAGAAAAATTATACGAGAAGAATGATAATCTTATATAAAAAAATGTACCCCTGAAAAAATCGATCATTCAAACTAGATGGCACTTATGTATTTAGTTAGCTAATGTTCAAACCGCTATAAAAGCCGATGAAAATGGTTAATATAGAAACATAGTATTAGTATATGTCCGCAATTTATATTTAGTTCGAATTAGATTGCAATATACGACTAAAAAAACATGTTTCCAAAATTAATGTTTTCATCTCTCGAGAACCAAGCGTATTTTGCAACTAAAATAATTAATAATTTTACTGATAATGCAAAAATATTCATAACGAATAGGGTTTTTTTTTCTCCGTACTCTTACGAATGAGTTAGCTTGGGTTTCTATTTCAAGTCAAGCCGAAATTGTGACGATCACGTCGCATTTTAAAGTAGCTGCGACATCTTACGTCCTTATCAGTACTACAAGCGAGTTGGGCATCTTTCTCTGGGCATTGGCAGTCTTCTGTATATAATTTATCTATGATAGTAGTAAACATTTTCATATCAACGATGATGAATTTGCTGTTGCAGTTTCGATCAGAAAATCCTCGATCCGCTCTTTATACTATCTGTAGCGTTTATCCATGGCTACAACCGCTTACCCAAATTATTATATTTGAAAGCTAGGCGTCTGGACGCCACTTTCTAACGCACTCTTTCAGAACTCCTTAGTATATGATAACAACTCCGTTGACACATCGAACACACATACCAAGTAAGCATTTGCAATCGTGTCATTACATGATATTACTTCCCTTGTAGACTTAGGCAGCGAGTGCATAAAAACAGCGTGAGTGAACGGAGAAAATTATTGCGCGATTAAGTTACAGTCCGCCGACCAAGTCCTCTTTGCATTTCATACACAAGAAAAAGCAACCACATAAGCGCGAGTCAGCAGTAGTGCAGCTAGAATGCGGACCGCCCGTTTTGTGATACAAGGAACTGCATGAACCACTCATCATCGTTGAGTGCCATCTTCATATTGAAGTTTGAAGGTCAGTACTTCATTCATACTTCTTGTGACCCCATGCTGTATAATTTCGATGCTGGTAGTCCAGTCCACTCCTTGATGTCATCCAGCCATTTCTGTCTCGGACGTTCTAGGTCTCTTTTTTCCGGAATTCTGCCCTCAAGGATCAACCCGATGTGTCAGAGGATGTGTCCGAAGAAGGTGACCTTCCGTCCCATGACATCAGCTCTCTTTTGCGGTGGCCATCTCTAGTCCAACGAATCTTGAACATCTAACGCAAATGCCTGTATTTGGTCACAGATTTATTTTAACATGACCCACGTTCGCATCCGATCGATACAAGAGCGTGGACCAAACGTAGCATCTCATGATGCGGTCTCTTACTAATCTAATATTGTGGTCGCAGAGGGCTTTGGACAATTTGTGAAAAGCAGATCTGTCTTGTCCGATTTTACATCTCACTTCCTCCTGGTGCCAGAGGTTTGAGGTGAATACAAGACCGCGGTGTTTGAATCTTTCGACTTTTTCAATTTCCTTGCTACATAAGTAGCTATAAACAACAGACGAGGTTTAGCTTAGGTCGACTTAAGAACCACTAACACATCAAATATGAGAGTAAGAGCTGCTCAGCACAGCCGCGTGACAGTTCGCGTTCGGCCTTTTTGGTGTGTATCAGTATATAGTATATATTCATGTAGCTCCAAGTATTACAAAACGGTGGAACCACGTTTAAGTTGCGCTTCTGCTGAAACGCATGTGGTTTGTAGCTGCCCTAAACGTTGGCGTCACAGCTCGACGACTCTGTCGGCTGACGTCAACAGCAATATGTAGGTAGTCATTCCCAAAAAAAAACATGCGTAACTCTACCTAATGCTCTCAGTCCTGGACCTTGGAGACCAGTCCTTGGAGTACGAGGCCCCTCTCCGCCTACCACCGCCTATATTCCGGCCAGTCTTCCACCGCTCCACGTGGTATCGTATCGCGTGGCGTACTTCCGTATTCATGAAGCAGTAGAACAATGCCACTGTGAAACCCTGGGGAAGAAAAAAGACCAGGTAAATTCTATAAGGTTTTACAAGATAGATAGACAACTCTTTATTGTTCACACCAGAAATGATATACATAAGACAAATATGTACTTGGATAAGTTATGTAGACGAAGAGAATAGGATATCATTGATAAGAAAATCTTTTGCTATGGGACCATCCCACAAATTGCGAAAATAAAACAGCCGTTCTATAGTAAAATTACATTCCCGCTCGACGAAACGTGTGGAACAGTTGATTTTGTTAGGAGCGCCTTTATGTAAGGGATCCACACCTAAAGCAGTTTTTTAAACAATTCAATTTTTTCCTTGGTAGCGGTTATAATTATTTAAAAAGTACTTTAGTGCTTCAGTTCTTATATAATATAGTCTCTGAATAAAAGAACCGCCAAATACGGACACACAGACATACGAATGGCGAAACTATAAGGGTTCCTAGTTTGATAAGAAACCTAAAAACTAAAAGGCGACTGAATAAACTGAATATAAATTCTTGAAATCTTTCGTGCCCCTTCAGAAACAGATGCTCCCAATTGACCTCTAATGAGCAAAAACTTCGTGAAAATTAAGTTTAAAACCCGAAAACGAACCTTAGTGGGGAGTAGGACTTATAAAAGATAATTATACAATTTGAACCTAATAGATGGATGTTATTGCTACATTATTTATCTATCTTTTCAACGACCAACTGAATTGTATTATAAAACCCGTCCTTAAAGCTACAACGCTATTGGCAAAGAGAAAATCCATTACAAGTAAATTCTATTAGGCAAATTGCCTAATTATATTATTTTTCCAGACTTTTAAAGTCCTTTTTATTACAAGATAGCCTCATTATCCATTCAACTCAACCAATTTAAGCAGTTGAGTCTACATAACTAAACCAAGTAGGTATTAGAAAAATCGTATTACATGTTGTTGTAATGTTACACACATTTCGAAAAGAGGCCTTTGGTATTATATTTTTTTCTTGTTTTTCCTTCTAAATTGTGGCCACTCATAAAACGTATATGAATCGATTGCTGACATAAATACGAACAAGGTTTGTATGAAACAAAATAATTCTATATATTATATGTTTGTATGCCCTGTATGTGATGACCGTAAACAATATTTTTAGAGCCTATTCATACATTCAATTTTGTTCTCAGTCAATTTGCGGACGGCGCCACCAGTGTAACTTTAAAATCGTATAACTTAGAAATGTGACGCTGGATTCAATTTTGTCGGATTTGTATTAGTGTCAGCTATCGATTCATGTAGGTTTTATGAGTGACCGCTATATTGAAGAAAAACCAAGATGGCGGACAATAGGTATACCAAAATCTTTAAAGCCCTTTGCCCAACCAATATTGATGGGAACAGCTTACCTAGGCTACCTTCTAAATGACCCTACGCATAATAATTATGTTTGCATAGGATACCCGCATTAAAATATTAAGCGTCGCGTAAAGGATTCAAATTACCATAGGTACTAAATTCTGTTTCAGTTTGAAAAGACCTTCAACATTTAGTACTCCAACTCCATTTCACATAAAAATGTGTAGAATTTTATATAAATTGCATCGTGAACCCTTTAAAGTTTCATCTCTCTCCTACACTCATTTTATCGAATCCAAAATCACAACGTCACTGAGAACCTATTAATACCTTTCAAACTTGAAACTCTCTTCTACGACAACGATTCCGTGTCGATTACTTTAAAACTCATTAACTGGCGACAACGATGCAATATCATACGGAGGCGTAGTTCCAAAATTCATTTTGAAATACATCGCCAATCTGTGCAGAGACTGTGTTTGGTTGAAAGGGGAAATATATCTTGATGCCATCAAACATTTTTAAAATCCTTGTTCAAATCACAATCGGGTTGACAAAAATTGTTCGCAAATCAGAAATTTGCTCTTCTTTACTTTTCCTAGGCCCAGTTTCCATAACAATATAACTCATGATCCGATCGTGTGTAACAAGACAATTATTGACGGCTCTAATTCAAAATATGTGTACCTACGGAGCAGATAATCACGCAGCGTCATGCATTTTAACATATCTTTTTGGGGTTTTTATTTTGCTATTAAGTAATGGGACAAGCAAATTAAAGCTTACCAATTATAAGTATTCAATTCATAATTTATTTTTTTAATAAATCAGAATATTTTTTTTTGGTCTTGAACATTAATTGACCATGAAGTTTTTTTTTGAGTTTTTTTCGTTTTTGAGTATCCTGAGTTTAAAAGTACCTTGGTACTCATGCTCGCACGACTCAAAGAGAAAAGTGGGCAGCTTTGAAGTTTGTATACTTTAGAGAAACACCCAGCTTAGGCATCTGTCTCAAGTGGTTCCCTGTCTCAACTTAAGCCGATTAAGAATGGCTTTAAGGATACTTAGACGGTGGTTATTTTTAATGTAGGTCAGTCAAAGAGAGTTTTGTTTCTGTTTTTGTTAATGAGGCTAATCGTAGATTTTTTTGAAGGCTAAAACATATATTTTCTTGTTATACCGGTAGGTTGACTATTTTTTACCGAAACGGAAAATTTAGGTTCGCATGGAGTGGAAATGAGAGCCTATGGCATAGTTTAAAAAAAAATAAGTTTTTAAAATCATTGTATGAAGAAAACACTAACAAGTTCAAACAAAAGAGGATTAAGGAAGGAAGGAGGATTGAGGAAAGAGGATTTTAAGAATTAAAAAAAGTTGGCACAAACGCCTTAATTATGCTTTGTACCTCACAAGCAAAACTTTTTATGTCGGTAAAAAGAGTCACTCTTAACGAGTGAACATAAGCAGGTGAAACAAAAACTACCGAAACTTTCAAATTCCCGAATAACCTGTGCAATGTGCATGCTTCGAGTTCAAGTTAAATTTCAAATCATTTATTCTGCTTCAAATTGTGGTTACATGTCTGCTAGAAATAATACTAGCTGTTACAAGAGACTTCGTTCGCGTGGACCTACAAAAAACTAGCCTATGTCCGTCTCCGACCCTTAAGGTGCAACGTTTCACTCACCGCGCGAAATTCAAATTTTCTTGCGATTTTTGTCAATTACAGCTTAATTACTCATCGTGGATTTATCGAAACCAATTTTGCGCCAATAAATAAGTTGTCTTAAGACATTACGGGTAAAATGATCACCTAGATAACATTGGTTTAGCTACAAATTTCAATAAGCTGATTTTCATCTTGGTTTTTGGTTTAGTGGGAAATGTACTTATACTAGCTTTCAACTTGAATTTCTGGTTGGTGTAATTTCTTGAAACAATCTATTTATTATCGCAAAATTAGTTTTCATGAACCTACGATGAGTAATTAAGCTGTAGTTGACATAAAACGGTAGAAAATTTGAATTTCGCGCGCTGAGCGAAACGTTGCACCTTAAGCTATATCTATGCAAATACTCAGCTTGATCCGTTCTGCCGCTTAGCAGTGATAACACGACAAACACCCAGACAGACAGACAGAGCTACATTCGAATTTATAATATTGGTTAGGATTGTTGTCCAACAGAATTTGAAAAAAAATTTAAAATTAAGATTTTTTGTAGTGGTAGGGCTCGCTTTCAGAGTCCGCCTGGGGAAGTACCACACCTTTGCCAGTTATTCAACCGCCAAGCAGTAGTGTGCAAGCACTACATTGAAGGGCAATGTTTCCAGCGTAATTACTGGGCATACAGAGATTAAACATCTAACATCTCAGGGTAACGAGCACAGTGCATTGCCGCGCATAGTTTTGAACTGTTGAAGTTCAAAATTCTGGGTGGCAACATAAAAAAAAAAAAGATTTATTTTCTATCTGGCAAGCGAAACAGAAGTTGAAGTTAATAAGCTTGTACGTGTTCGTGTATAGGTATTAGTTACCTGTGTAGATAGCATGAGTGCTCTCGTGTAGTCGAAAGCGTCCGCGAACCAGCCATCATCGCTGGGCCCGCAGAGCACCAGCAGGTTCGTGATGCCCAGCAGTGGGATTAGAACTAGTAGCGCCTTAGTCGCTTTCCGGTACTGTTCGGTTTCTAACGTGTTTGCTGATCGCAGCTTCGTAATTAGAACCTGTAAAAATATTGAGATAGTTTGTAAAAAAACAAAACTTCGGAACTTACTTTTTTAACTGGTATTAACTGCTCCATCTCCAGGGTTAATTTAAATTTAATCCTGTTCTGTTAAATAGTTCTGCTCACGTTAATTGCTATTTTATTTCAATAAATGTAAAGTTGTTTTTTATAATTTTTACATATAACCAAAATCTAGATAGATCTTACATACATTTAGATTTCATTCTAAGACATCATAGTGCTAAGTTGTGATTTTGATTCTGTGGTTGAGATTCTTTGCGATTCACTTCACGACATTCGCGACATTCACGACATTTCGCTACGCACGCTACTAATTCAAAACCGTATACAATTGTAGGGACCACGTAGTCACAACGGGGTAAAGGGACAACGTAGAGGCAATCCCGTCTCACTTACCCACATGATCCTGATAAGAAAGAAGAGGTTCAAGGCTAGGCCGGCTAGTGACGGCGCCTTGTGGATCCAGTCTACCTGGTGCTCATGCATCCACAAACACATCTTCTCCTCCCCCGCGAGTGCCAGCTGCAACATCAAACCAGATTGCTACAAATATATTGCTTAATAAAATCGTATGAGGGTGCGTTCGTAATGCCCGCTGCACACTCTCGTCGAGCCAGGCCGAGGATAACTGTGTACTATAGTGGTTCTCGCTGGTTCTTGGTTCTCATTTGTTCACGCCTATCCTCGTGCGATCTCGGCTGTATCACAGAATAAATAATAGTAAAAATAAGAAAGACTCTCAAGTTGACATTTTAATAAGTATAAAAGTTAATTTAAAAATGCACAGCAAAAAGTAACTACCCGCTATGAATAGCGGCGGGCGGCAGGCGGACCACGGGTCCAAAACACGAGAGTGGCCCCACTCGTTAGATTAGATGTAAAGGCGGCCTCGAACGCGGGTTTCAGGGCTAAAGGCTTTGCGGACGCAGTAAGATATGGTCGCGTTTAATTATTTTGCGCCCGAATCAAACATTTCGATCGGTTCTTGCGACGTGTGAAGGGCTGAGAACGCGGATGCGTAGGGTGCCTCGGAATAAATATGGCGAGAGTGAACAGCCGGCATTAGAATTTCATGATACGCTTATTCCTGTTCATATTCAGAAATGGATTTGGTAAATAGGAATCTTCGTAGCGTTGATATTGATATTGAATCCATGTAATATTATTTTGTTCGTTGAAGTGTGGGATTTTGCTAAAGTTAATGATACTGCAGCGGTTATAAGCCGCAGGTTCTATATTTCACATAATAATAAAAATTACGTCAATATTACAAGTTACGATGACTTCAGATATAGAACTTTGAGAGCTTAATCGCGCTTGGCTAAAACGATTGCGTGGCTCAAATTCATTCATGCCATTTGCACATAGGCGATCGGTGAGTTTTACTATTTTGCGCAAAATATTTTCATGGAGGGGATAGGTACGAGTTGTCAACCACTTACGTGGTGATTGACGCTTTTAAAAATAACAAAAAAGCAATAGTTAACGTTTTTTTGAAATAGCCTAAATGCAGGTAAAGGCTTGCACTACTGCACGTCTCTAATGCACCCTATTCCGCCTCACATAACGGCAATTATTCACGCACATCGCGCTCGTTTCAATATTTTTTAATTTTTTATTAATTCATTTATTTCAAGCATCAAGGGCTATTAGTATTTTGTCGATACTTCTCTATATACGTAATGTAAGTACAACGCAAGAACGTGATTGAGGGAAGCGATACAAGGGTTCGAGCACGGATGGCTAAGAAATATTTTACAAGTATGAAATATAGATGGGTATTGTGAAACGAGAGGGAAAACGTGACGGAAAATCACAGGATCGGATACGCGCGATGTAAAAATATTCGAGGAAAACGTTTTTCTCTATAACTTGTACCCATTGTAGAAACTATATAACGTAATTTTTGTCAACTTCTTTTAGGCGCAACGCAATGTGAGTTTATCCAGTGTGTATTTTTAAGTGAAATATAACGGATAAAATCAACAATTTTTACAAATTCACACTCGAAATAACACAAGTTTTGAAAAATAATACATAGCGGCGTCTTTGTTTTTTTCACGTTGGCGCAAAAAGTCTTTTTGTTCCCTATAAATATGTAAAGCTAGGCGTGCACTAGAATTATAGGATTAAAAAATACCGAAATTTAAAAATGGAACGCATGGCTATAATTAATAAAGCTTTCTCGGAAAATACTCGTACGTTCAGAAAAAATGTATGAAAATTCATTGTTAACGCGCTAAGCGTGCAGAAAAAGTATCTGGAAATCCATTGCTAATGCTCTGTTTTCTTTATTTTTTTTGTGTAATATCTGTAGGTCGGTAATAATGCCAAAAACAAAAAGTTTTTATTCCCAAGTCCGATAAATGATACAGGCCTCTTGCTTTTATAAAGAAGAAAGGAAAATTGCGCTCGTTTTTTTTCTGAGCTTTCAATTTCTTTTGTATTTTCCTCGTAAGTGTTATAAAGCACTATGTATCACTCGGAGGAAATTGCGATTTTCAACTCGTGTGTACTTATAAGGCCAAACCTAGTTCAAACTACAACCTCGTTGGTAATCGGTCACTTTCTCCCCTCGGTGAACAATGTACTAAAAGCATTATTTAGAAGTCGCGGTGTTTTTTTGCTGTTTATAAAAATTACATTATTACTTGGTTATTACACTAAATCCATTTTTTGACAACTGTCATGAAAAAATTGAAGGTCCCAAAAATTTTGGTCTGACGTTTTGGTTCCAAAAGAAATGTGTAGAGATGCGTTGTTATAGTTGCTCCAGTGTAAGGATCGGAAACGCATATTTATGGCAAAATGTAGTCCAGTCCTTTTTTTAAGTGGCCAACATTTTAAGTTATTTTCTAAGTGACTATTGCTTCTGACGTTCTATGTTTAAATTTCAAGTGTCTTGAAACTTATATATACTTACAGTGCCACGTAGCAATATTTTAACCATGTATACTGAAACTCCAAACTCACCCCATCTGTGCTTGTGTTAGCCGGCACGACCGTGACCAAACATCGCGATATCACCCATATTGTTATAAATATTGCTGGTGCACCTAAAACAAACCGAGCACAAAATAAAATCAGTAAAAGAAAAACAAAATAGCAAATATATCCAACAGCAAAACGTAGCCTATGTCACTCCGGACGTAAAGAGGAATCCAACGGCACCTCACTCGTCAAAATCGGTCCATCCGTTTAGGCTACAGGAGGTACTATCTATAAGAACACACAAATATACCTACATATTAACATACATAAACCCAAAAAAATATTCTTCTTCTTGCGGGCAGTCGGTTAAAAAATATCTACACTTATTAGTGTAGATAAATAGTATAATTGACCGAGCGAAGCTCAGAGTTTACTGAGATAAATTGGCATTTGTATGTTTGTGTGTATATTTGTCCCATGATAACTTGCGAACCGTTGATCCGATCTTCATGAAATTTTGTAGGCAAGTAGTTCATTTCAATACAATTTTTAAGTTAATATGAGCTGAATCGGTCCAGGGGTTGTGAAGATATAGGGACCGCGAGGTCTCAGTTCGCCGCGAACTACTATTTGTAGTGTGTGTGATACGAGTAGTAGTGTCATTCAAACTTTATGGCGGGTTTGAAATTAGAGCAAGGCGCTGCGTAATACCAAAGTAGTAGTTGTGGAAGCTAGCCTATGACACTCCGGATATTTAGACAATTCTAACGACCCTTGATATATCCAAAATCGGTCGAGCTATTTAAGGAAGTCAAACAGGAACATACATATTACACATACACATACACTTGAAGTCGAGTGTTCGTAAGTGCACTCTGGGCAGTCAGGTAAAATATATAAAAATATAAGTATAATTTGCAATTTTGTTTGTTTGTAGTAATCTTTATAACTGTCCGAATACAAAAATTCTTTCACTAATAGAATGTACTTAGGTAATGTGTAATCGATTAGACGAAGGTTAAAAATCTGGGATTTAATAGTAATCGTCATTATGAAGAACATTTACTATGGGAATTGTTTTTTTTTAAAGGACTTTTGTCACATTATGCCACCCCCGTAACAGACAAAGGAACATATACATAAACTGATATTTATAATACACGCTTATATAATTTTAACAGCATTATAGCTTCCTCAGATACGAAACAAATATTTGCTGTTCCAAAAATAAATTTAGAAAACATTCTAAAAAAAAAAAACATTACCATTGAAGAAATGTATGGAGCCGCCAGAGTTAGTTATTCTAAGGGATCAGCATTTTTTTTTCGCGAATTCATTTGTGTTGCCACAAAAGAACTTTTTCATAGTAAAGAGTAAAATGATATTCTACAAAAACTCCGACGTCTAACCGAACATCCAGAATACACTTTGAATTCTACAGGACATCTAAAGTAGATAAGCCAATGATAAAAGCTTAGTAGTTTTCTATACACGCAAGCAAAGCAGCAGGCAAAAACAAGTAGGCAAATGTAGTGAATGAACAGATTAAACTCACCCCAGCCTATAGTAGTGTATACTTTAAGCTTAATATTTTCTGCTGTGAATGTTTCCACGACGAGCATATACAAATACAACCCTGAAAAAAAAAACATCAATGCATAAAATACACCTAATCGACTCTAGACAAAGAGTTCTTATAGCTTTGTTGTTGGCAAGTTCGACTTGCACGCAGCATCGCAGGCGTGGGTTCAAATCCCAACAAGAGCTTGAGCTGCCGGTGAAGAAAAAAACCGTGAGGAAACCATAGCATGGCGGTAGGGTAGTTTCCAGTTTTAGTATTCGGCTGTCTACCTACTACTCACGTTGAAAAATATTGATAATATTTATGGACGTTATTCACACACAGCGCCATCTAGCCCCAAACTAAGCATGCTTGTACTATTGGAACCAGATAACATACATAAATACATAAATACTTTTTTAATATATACATACACAGAATACATAGAAACATCCAGACAAAGAACAAAGAACCATGTTCGTCACACAAATGTTTGTCCTGGGTGGGAATCGAAACCCCGACCTACAGCTCAGAAGGTGAAAATCCTCCCACTGAGCTACAAGGCTAGTCGAAGTAGAAGTGGTCAAGGTGAAGTTCAAGCTTAAAATCTGAGATAGATTTCGTATGTTGTCAAGTGTGTTTGTCAACTTCGACCATACACTTAAGTTCAATGCCTAGGCATTAGACCACAACTAAAGAAAGGCCTTATTATGTTTGATTCTATACTGTCAAACATCATCAAACAAAAGGCAAAGACACGAAATGTATGAGCCGTAAAACGTACCACCTTCAGCTAAATTTCAAATGCACGACGCAATTTTTTTTGGTTCATGCAACGGTGTCTATTTTTCTGGTAAGTATTGTAGACGAAGCGTATTTTCTTACCTTCAACAAGCATCCAAAAGAAGTTAGTTAAATAGAAGTAATGCGTACAAATGACTAACAACATACACGACGTTTGCTCCTGCTGAGAATCCTCAGACCAATTCTGGAACAGACAGATGATAAACAATAAGCTTACTCTGTAGATTTAAGTCTATACAGAGTCAAGTATGTAGACAGACCTATCACACTAATAATTTAATTTAACACGAATGTTTTTTTATACATTTTATATTTTTATTTGAGGGGCTTTGTCGCTCAGCAACTACATCGTCCTGTGCCCCACGGTACACGAAAATTATATAGACTAAATAAATGAAAACACAAAATGATCAATTAATGTATATTAATAATTACAGTATTCAATTATTAATTAAGCCTTTATCGTACTCCGGGCTGGCTAGGATGCAATCACAAAATCCGACGTCAGCAATTTCGTTCCGATTAAACCATAATCTCTTAGAAGTGTAGTGTAGTGTAAATAGGTGTGTTTATTTATACAACTCCATATCAGGTAAGCAGATTCATATGAAATTTGGTATGAAGGTAGCTTATTAGCCACCTCCACAGTTTTAACACAAAAGGTACTTTTTATCCCAAAAAAATATTGTTGTCTTACTAGCAAACTGTGGAGTGAATCTAACAAGTCATAATTACTAACCAATAATTATATCTTACTAACTGTGTCCCGCGGTTTCATTGGTACCTCTGAGACCAGGGTATTAAATAGCCCGCACATACACGCGAGTGGCCCCAACAGGTCTTTCGACATAAGCCTAAATTCAAAGTAATTTTGTTTCCGGTTCCTGCCGCCGGACGCTAGTGGCACTATAAAGTCTTTATAGTGCCTATGTTTGTGTTTATTCACTTTGCTTCGGGTCGCAAACGCTACCGTAATAGCTACGCCGGACTAAAATATCATGTTACATATTCACGTTTGCAACACATTGTGTCATACGGTGGGCGCAGAAGAGCGCGATACGTAGGTAAGCTTTAATTTTGTTTAACCTTATTCTGTTGGATCAATAAACTATTTTATGTATATTGACAGCGCTCGCTGTTTTAATCGCTATTCTGCGGGAATCGTTAATGTTTAGGGTTCCATACCGCAAGGGTAAAATCGAAACGCTATTGCCGTCACTCAGCAATAGGATGTTGGATCCTGAAAACTAAACAATAATTGGAACGGAGTCGCCTATGGCCATCGTGGTGATCATATTCACGGGTGATCAAATGATCAAAGGGCACTAAATTGTGGCTTATGATAACCCAGATGATATCATCCAGTTGTCCATAGTAGAATGGACCATAATATGAGCTCAAAGACTTTTCTTCGTACATTTTCCAACTATCAATGACAAACGTTTAAATAAATGAGGCTTCGAAATGGATGTAAAGGGTCGAATTCTATTATCTAAAAATAGTTTTCGTCAGAAAAATAATGGCTTTCCTAACGCCAGTCACTGTAACACTTGACGCCAGATGTGCCATTTGTTATTACAAAAGTTTTCTCCTTCGCTTCGATCCCAGACAGCTTGTTCAGTAATTGACCGAGCGAAGCGAAGGTCTCAGAGTTTACATAGACAAATCGGCATTTGTATGTATGTTTGTGTGTATATTTGTCCGATGATAACTTGCGAACCGTTGATCCGATCTTCATGAATCATCTCATCATCATCATCTTCATTTTGTAGGCAAGTAGTTCATTTCAATACAATTTCTAAGTTCGAATATCAGCTTAATCGGTCCAGGGGTTGTAAAGATATATGGATCGCGAGGTCTCAGTTCGCCACGAACTACTAGTTTTAGTAGTAGTTTTATGTTAGTGGTTTTTTTAGTTTCTTTATTTGCCACTAAGTGTACAATCATTATTTGTTAAGCAAGGATGCAATAAATAAACAAATAAATAAATAAAATAAATAAATATCTGGGACATTATTGCACACACGGTCATCTGACCCCAAACTAAGCAAAGCTTGTAATATGGCTGCCAGAGACTGATAAACGTACATAGATATTTTTAAATACATACTTATATAGATATTAACACCCAGACATAGAACAAACACAAACATTCATCACATAAATGTTTTTTTTTGGCGCGAGTACTTGTATTGAAGTCTGAGCGCAGCGAGGGTTTCAAAGCTACGAGACGCAGAATAACTTTGCTGCCGAGCGAAACACATAACTTTTCATCTCCCTGCAGCGAGGAAAATGCTAGTTACGTAGTATTTATATTCTCTTTGAATGCTAGGATGATGGAAAGTGAATTGAATAAAGAGAACAAAACATTTAAAAGTTTTTTTTAATGCAGTCGTCTTGCTGGCCAGTGGGGTTATTCTAAAAATGAGGTTGGCCTAAAAATAAGTATTAATGCTATTTCAGTTGACTGGCGCATGGCGGTACAGAAAATTATTGAAAAAAAAGAATCGAATTAAAAAAAATCTTTCCATGCTATGCATTGAATATAGACAGGCATATATTCAAAGGCTAGCGGATAAAATGCACTTTTTAACTCAGATCTCGAATGATAAATAGAATATTTCCGACCTTGTGAGGTGAAAAGGTCTAATGCACTTATAATACTCTATAATTATGCACTTAGGCGTAATCGTCCATTACGGGAATCAAAAATCATCAAATTGCAAATTGTTTGGGTGTTAAAAAACCCGGACTAGTGCCTCTGTATCATCCCATATGGGTTCAATTTTTCCTATTGAGGTAACCCTTAATGCAATTGCAAAGAATACTATATTTCTAGTTACATTAATGAGTCTTTTCTATCCTATGTTTGAGGTTTATTACAATTATCTACGCAATTATTAAAATCTTGTTCATATTGATATAAATAAAAACGGATAGATATGAAAGCAGATCGTCGTATTTTATTGAGCGAGCGAAGCGAAGGTCTCAGAGTCTTCTCCAGAACAAGCCGGCTTTTGTACATGTTTGTATGTTTATTTGTCCGACGATAATTTTAGTAATATGTAGTCAAAATAATTTAAGAATATTTTCTATTCAAGTTTTTATAATGTATCTGACGTGTAAATGTTTTTATGAATAAATTAATTAATACCTACGAATATAAATTGCAAACCGTTATTCCGTCTCTTATACAATTTTGTAGGCAAGTAATTCATTTCAATACAATTTCATCTTTATGTGATGTTATAGGGGTCGCCAGGTCTCAATTCGGCACGAACTGCTAGTTTAAATTAAAATAACAAAAAAAAAAAAATTTACTTCCTTCTGTCTTCCTTATATCGTTACTCCATGGTTATCGGCTTAGTTACCACTGCTACGCTTATTTTTAAAAGAATTTCTTTAAATCCATTTTATAGCGCTAGAACCGGTCCTGAATTCTGATGATGTCCTTCTTCCGCACCTGCGTATCTTTATTCATGAACGTTTCATTTAGACAGAACTTTACTTGCTTTTGAATAATTTTGTGGCCGTGACTTGAATATATTTTGGATGCAACAGATTATTCAACACCACTTTCTTCTTCGTCTCTTTCTTGTTGTTACTTTGTTACTTTAATTCTTAAAACGAGCCTGATAAAGATCAGTAAGGAACGCGACTTTTTTTAAATCTCCTAAATGCATATAGGAAAATTTAAGAGAGTCGGATTTCTTTTCGGAACGAAAAGTGCCGACTGCCGACGTCAGTGCGCGTGCGTTGGTCTCCAAAAGAGCAAGCTTCGACCGGTATAAAATCATCATCATCATCATCATCTTTAGCCTAAAGACGTCTACTGCTGAACAAAGGCCTCTCTCTTAGACCGCCACACTAAACGACAATTTGCAATTTGCATCCACCGGTTTCGGCCCGCGACTTTCAAAATGTCGTCAGTCCACCTGGGGGGACGCCTACCTACACACCGCGTCTTCCAGTTGGTGGTTGCCACTCAAAAACCTTTGTTCCCCATCGGCTATCGGTTCTTCGAGCGATGTAAAATACCGTAAGTGAAAAGCGTATTTATTATAGTTCGCAACTATCTAGCAGAAAGATATAGACTTCAAAAGTCTAATTCAAGAAAAATATTGTGTTATACTCACTTGTAAACCTAAATTTAATATCCAACTACATGCTGATAAAATATATGTAGACATAAGGTTTGTGTGTATCGTGTTCCTCAGACATCGAAGGTCCCTGAAACCAAAACAAAAGGCGTTAGTGTATTTTACTGTAACTTTAAAATAATTATTACCCTTCTGCCTAAGAAAAAGGGTTGTATTGCATGAAATAATTTCTAGATAAAAACACTGTTAGGGTAGAGCAGTAACCGACGCAAAGAGGAGTGTTAGGTGACCTTTGCTCCGCTTTAAAGACTGCGTCGACCCTGCTTTGACCTCATTCAACATCGAACACGGCGAGTGAGAGGAGCTCGCGGAGGAAAGGAATCAGTGGCGAAATCGCTTTAAGAGGACCAGGAACTCCATGACGAAGCCTAGTTTGACAAGGCTTGCTGAAAAAAGAGCGATGGCGAGCAATGAGATCGTTCTATCGCAACACACATCTGTAACTAGATGTGGACGAGCCTGCCGCTCGCGTATTGAACTACAACGAAGCGTTCAACATTCTGCAGATACTGCTACAGACGTATGAGGCCGTATATTTATGTAGGGATTCAAATTCTAGAATCTACTTGCAAAGTAAAATTTTCTTAATTTCTTCTTCTTTGTTGGATTGTTGACCTTTGCTTGTTTGGATAAAATTAAGAAAACCGAATGCGTAATGAATATTTTGGCTTAGTTAAGTTTCAGCCTGATATTTAAGTTATGTTTGATTTGTTGGCCCACGCTCGCCGAGCGCTCCAAGCGAAAGTTTTAACATCAAAATATTTGTTTTTACCGTTTTCTGTGAAGGTAATTTTTAAACACAGAATGTTTAATATGATACTGGATCAAAAGGTCAAAGAGTGATCATTTTAGTCTTCAAAAAATTTCTATTGTAGCTACGTAGTTCATTGTTTTCTTAATGTTTCAGTTATATATTTTTAATGTACTATGAACAATGGCGAAATTTTTGGTGGTAAACCTTGGAGCGTCTTGAAATATTATTTCAACAGAACGTTTGTACTTATTTATTACGTTTCAACGAAACATTTAAGCTAGTAAAAGGCAGAATTAAAATATCAGTAAAAAAACATTAAATTGAAACGTCATTTCCTCCATAAATATTTTTTATTTTATAAAATATAATTTACTAGCTGCGCCCCGCGATTTCACCCGCTATTCTACAGGAACCGTTAAATTTTTCGGGATAAAAAGCCTATGTGGTAATCCAGAGTATAAACTACCTCCTTAGCAAATTTGTTCAGCCGTTACAGAGTTGAACGGGAACAAAAACTTACATACTTACACACAAACTTTCGCATTTATAATATTAGTGTGATGTTATCTATATACATCATAGGATAATCTGACAATCGGATCGTTGCGAAAATCCTAGGAATATTGCAAAGGAATGGATAATTGGAATCCAAAGCAGATTTTCACAATCGTACGAGCTATAAATCAATGTGTAAGTATTATATATTATTTTATCTACTTTATTGTTTTTGATTTTAGTGTACGTACTTTTTTTTAACATTTATAAAAATGGTCTATTGTCTATTTTTAGGATCATTGCCAAAATCCGAACCGTCACTTTATGAGCGTTGATTGTCTTAAATTAACGTTATGGACTTGAGGGATGCGCTGATTGGCTAGCGGCTACATTGCTTAGTTTTATGTTGTTTTGTTCGTCCAGAGTTTTGATAGTAAGTGCCGTTACTTAAGTACAAAAAAACACGGAATGCTTACATCAATACACAGACATTAAATTTTACCAGTGCAATATTAGTAAAGTGACTGAAGTTGTATTAATACACGAGTCGAGCCGGCTCGGTTAGTGCAGATAATTTAGAGGTTATAACCGAAAAATAACTTTTTAAGTCATACAGCGCTCACCAAGATAACTGCACATAACGAGAACGAACTTCGGAGCGAATTAATCTTGTTAAACTTAAATTCAGGAATTTAATGGGATTAAATATAATAACCACAAAAATATATTTTATGACTCTGTTCTCTTACCAAAAAATATACTAACCCCCGAATACTGAAACGTTTGTTAACTTTGACGATAGATTAAGTCTATTGCTGTCTTTGTCATTTGCTTAGTGCCAAACAAAGGCAGTATTAAAATTAATCTGCTGTCAAAGTTAACAAACGTTTCAGTACTCGGGGGTAAACTCTTCAAATTGCGTTCAAACACCAAATGATCACCAAATTTTACCAAGCAAATACTATATAAATAAATTGACATATATGATTGCCATAAAATTTAGGAATATAACCAAATAAACACAGAATTCTCCCTATTTCATGTCTTTACAAATATAGTATACTCCCAACGACGTTGTTGTGACTACGAGCAAAAGTAAGTAAGTAGTTAAATACTTATGTACTTACGTAAGCATTAAGCTGCCAGAGTTGAGTCACCCTGTACAAAACTCATCTAGCTTGTTTCGGAATTCTTATTGGTCATGAGCTCGAAAATCATGTCATGAGGTCATGTTATGTCAACTTGTAACATGATACCAGTAATTAACGGAAAGGGAAAAACAAAAATAATACGGTAATACTTTTGTTGTTATTCGTAATTGCATAACTTTCTTTTAATAATGAATAATATCGTGGTAGCTCAATGGGAGCACGCTCGCCTTACATTCGTGGGGTTGTGGGTTCAAACCCAGGCCCGGACCAAGGAGCTCTTTGTAACTTACGTAAGGATATACCACTGGCTTTTTGGTGAAGGAAAACATCGTGAGGAAACCTGCATATTCCCGGAGAAGAAATTCGATGGCGTGTGTGAATCCGCCAACCCGCACTGGACCAGCGTGGTTTGTATGGCCTAATCTCCTTTCGAGGGTAGGCCGATATCTCAGCAGTGTGATGTTTCAACTGATGCAGGAGGAAATAATAATTAACGCCTTACTCCCATCCACCCACGGGGTGGACTGCCTTAGAACTGCGACCGGAACCACCGGAGGATGGGCAGCAGCGTCCTCTTAGTAAAAGTTGAGCGTTATTTGATCCCCAGGCCACCTGCCAAGCGTGGGAATTATGACACCAATGGGTAACATAATTCCCTTGTCCCTTGTTCGACGTCCACTGTTTTACAAAGACCTCGCTCTTAGGAAACTTCCTTACGGGCGAGGCCTTTGCTTAGCAGTGAACGTTCTGGCTGATGATGATGATGAAAGAGTAATTGCTATAATGTTTTACCGAAACATCCATCTTTTCTGAGTGACTGAATTAATTGATTAATTAGTACCTACACCAAGAAACGCGAAAATGTACCTAGAAGTTTTAGGTACATTTATTAGAAGTGATTTTCGGTGTGAGTATAGCTTTTTCTGTAAATATCTATACTATATAGTAACCTGTAGGTCTTATCTTCGTTTTATTTAATATTTGGTATTTGGTACCAAATATTAAATAAAACGAACCTTGCTCCTACTCCGGACAAAATTATAATTAATAATATTATTAAAAGAAAAACAAAATACCCGACTGCAAAATCTAGCCATGTCATTGAGAACGTAAAGACGATTCCAACAATACCTCACTCGTCAAAATCGGTCAAGCCTTAGGCTAGAGGAGGTAATATAGGAACACACATACATACTGCTGGGTACGCTGCCAACTGGTAGTGGGCTTGAACATTTGGATTACTGTTATTTTTGTGTAGTTGGCTAAGTAGTTTAGGTAGTTGTAGTTTGTATGTATTTTGCTTAGTTGATAAAGACATTTGCCCTTTAAAAAAAAACATACTTACATACATCCCAAAAACATTACCTTCCTTCTTGTGCGGTCGGGTAAAGAGGTACAATTGAAATATTTTCTACTCCCACATGCGTGACGAAGATAGTGAAAAAGAGTTTGTAAGCTTGTTTTATTATTTGCAAAGAAATGATTATGCGCAAGCTGTGTTGACGGTAAACAGCACGGGCTCCGAATATGCAAATAATCTAATTACTTTTGTAGTATTTCGGAGAGGAGTTTGAGATAGTATGCGCTCTTTATGTTGGCAAATGTACGAAACATTTCTAATACATATAAAACCTTACATTTCTTTAACTAATTTAAAGAAATGTAAGGTCTGTACGGGTCTGTGTCTACCTACGATTCCGCACCTCAGTCGGTTCTTTCGATAACTCCGAAGAAAATCCTATTCTAAAACATGGATGAGTTATTATGTACTTGATGATTAAACGAACTTACTAAGTGAAGTTCTATCATAATTATACGAAGCACCTCGTACGAAGAGATAAGTATCCTGAAATAAATGTATTATTTACACATGTAGTACCGCATAGGTGCCACCGCTCATGCACTGTTGTTGATAGTAAGTAAATTAAAAAGTATTGTCTATGTTCACCACCACCGGTCCGCCATCTTGCCTGTCCTGTCATAGCCGTCATTTAGTTTAGAGTTTTGTGGGATATTGCCGAATGCTTACTTGGGCAACATAGCTAGCTATGGGGGATGGGCGGGTGGTTGATACTTATCTCTTCGTACGAGGTGCTTCGTATAATTATGATAGAACTTCACTTAGTAAGTTCGTTTAATCATCAATTATACTTGCACCTCGTACTCGAGATAAGTATCCTGAAATAAATGTATTATTTACACATGTAGAGGTTGAGAGATATTTTCGGTAATATCCCTGGTAATAAAAGGTTGGGTCAGTTATTAAAAGCATTATGCCTATTTTCCTCATAATTATAATCATTTATAATAGTTATATATGTAAATTACATAGATTAACATAAATTATGATTATATCAAACATTACCTGCTAAGTGTAGGTATTTATAGTAATGAAGTAAACAACCTTAGTAATCCTTATGATTAGGTGTAAACTAGTAAGTGGACTTATTTAGTCGTAATCAATAACTGCTCTGGCTAGGGTAGTTTGATCGTTATCTGTAATGATTGGTCTCTGATAGAAACGACCGAACGTGGCCGAAGTACCACTCCACCCCGCTGCCTTTCTTATGGCATCAATGTTAACACCCAATTGATGGGCTCTGGAGGTTGAAGCGTGACGGGTGCTGTGTGCCGTGAATATGCTGACATCAATACCACAGTCTTTAAGTGTTGCCTTGATCCATCGGCTAACGGTTTGTGTTGTCACTAAGTTGTGAGGTTTTTTAAAAGCAATAAACAAGTTATTATTTTTTCGAATAGAAGCTGTTTGTTTAATATAGGATAGCAAAGTTGTAGCGGGGCATATCTGAGGTTTTTCGCTGAAGAAAGGTATGCAAAGAATGGGTTGATTACTGCCTGCCTTTGAAGTTTTTATTAGATCGGGTATTTTAATATTTATTTGTGATGAGTTAGATTCGATGTTATCGATTTTAATTTTATGTAAAGTTTGTACTCTTTGTGCTGTTGTGAGGGCTAACAAAGTGGCACATTTCTTTGTGAGTCTCTCTAATGATAGCGTTTCATTGGGATACCACGCGCTTAGAAAATCTAGCACTTTAGACGTATCCCAGGTCACATTATATTTAGGTGTAGGAGGACGTATCCTAAAGACTCCTTTATAAAATCTCTTTATTCGGTCGTCTGTCGATATTTGTGGTCCTATCAAAAGAGACAAGGCACCTCGATAGCTATTGAGCGTCCCGTATTGGACGCCCGACTGAAAGATTTGCGTTAGAAAGTACATAACTGTCGGCACTGAAGCTTCAAATACATTACGGCCGTTTTGGCAGCAGAAACTATACCATCGTTTAAGGCATACGTCATATTGTCTGATGGAGTTAGTACTCAGAGATGCCAGCATAATTTCTATTGATGATGGAGGCACACTTCGCCTCAGTAGCGCTTCCCGCACAAGACTCCGGCAGCCAGGGTAAGGTTTTCGTGAATCTTGCTTCTGCTGGAATGTGAGATAAGGACGTTTTCGTTAGGTTTGAAAAATATTAAGTCGGATACGAGGAGTTGTCTGAATATAGGATACCAAGGCTGTGTCGGCCACATTGGAATCACTACAATGCCTTTTGCCTGATCTGAGATAATTTTCCGAAGAGTTTTTAAGATAACTGAGAACGGAGGGAATGCATAAAAGAACCATGAGGACCAGCTTATTGTAAGGGCATCAATGGTGAACGCGTCTGGGTCTTTTTGCCAAGAAACATATAAGTCACATTTTTTATTGATGCGACTAGCAAATAGGTCAATTTCGGGAGATCCAAACTTAGTTATGATGTTTCTGAACGCTTCATCTCTCAATTCCCATTCGATATCAGGATGAGAGCGCCGTGACTCCAAGTCAGCTACCTTGTTATCGGCTGACTTTATATATGACGCAACTACAATGATCCTTCGTTGTTCGCACCATTGCCAAAGGGCTTTTGCTATTTTGGTTAGGTGGGGAAATTGGATACCACCCATTCGGTTGATATAGCTAATGGCAGTGGAGTTATCTACCCGCATTAAAATTTGGCAATCTGTATAATTTTTGACGAAAATTTTAAGTGCGATGAATGCAGCTGTAAGTTCAAGTTGGTTGATGTGAAGTTTTCGTTCTTCGTTAGACCATGGCCCGTTGGCAGTTTGGTCTCCACAGGCAGCCCCCCAACCCGTTGTTGAGGCGTCAGAAAACAACTCTAATTTAAACTGGTCATCTCTTATCTTTTTTACTGCGTGAGGGATGACCTGAAGCCACCATTCGAGGTCTGAGTGCAATGAGTTAGGGATTTGCATAACCTTATCGTAGTTATCGTGACCTTGTAGATTTAAAAATTTACAACGTTCTAATTGCTTAGTGTACAGCCATCCATATTCGACGGCGGGGCAAGCTGATACCAAAAGTCCTACGATCTGCGCGAATTGCCTGATTTTCCACGATTTTAGTTTCATAAATTTTTTGATTTCTGATAATATTCTTTCTCGTTTTTCGCTAGGTAATTGGACATTAAACTCGTGCGTGTCGATAATGTAGCCGAGATATCTACATCTAGAAGAGGGAGTCAAGACGCTCTTATTTAAATTGATTACGAATCCTAGACTTGAAAGAAATTTCTGGGTAGTTTCTACGATAATCAGGCAGTTCTTGTAAGAATGAGACATTAAACATATGTCGTCGAGATATATGCTAGAACAGTAGCCAGCTGACCTTAGTAATCTTACCACAGGTTTCATAATTTTTGTGAATATGTATGGAGCTGTGTTTAGGCCAAAAGGTAATGCGTTAAATTCATACAGAATGCCATAGAAAATGAACCTTAAGTATTTTCTGGACTGCTCATGTATTTTTACTAAGAAATATGCGTCCTTGAGGTCTATGGTTGCCATTAGACAATCTTTAGAAACCATTTTAAGAACTGTACGTAAATCTTCGAGTTTAAAATGATTAGTTTCAATAAATTTGTTAAGATTTTTTAAATTCAGGATGAATCGCATCTTTCCGTTTGGTTTTGGTCGTAAGAAAATGTTGGACAAAAATTGATCATTGCAAGGTTCACATTTTGATATCGCTCCAATCTCTAAGAGATCAGATATAGCTTCATTGTATTGTGACAGTTCTTTAGATGTGTAGATAGGTGTTGTAGGTAAAGAAGTTTGTACTACAGGACTAGAGAAAATAAGTTTATAGCCAGAGATCCAAGATAGGATTGTTTTATCGTTGGTGATTTGCGACCACTCATTGTAAAATAAGGATAAGCGTCCTGCATGTTTTACCTCTTCTATGTCCGGCGATAATTGAAGTTGTTCTTCGGCGGCTGCGATGATGGTCTGGATTGCTTGGCGGGCTGACTCTGGTGAGAGGCAGGCTGTCGCGTCTTCTGTGTTGTCACCGGCGGTTTCCGGAACGGAGCCGCCGGAGCTTTCACGTTTAAATTGCTAGCCTTGGATGTTGACGGCTGCGGCTTGTTCTTATTGGCATTGTGGCTATATTTTATTTCAGCGCTTGATTTGGAAACAGCTTTTGCTGTTTTGAGCGCATCTGGTAAGTTTTCTCCAAATAAAAACTTGTCAATTTTTGAAGTCAGTATCTGTGATTTTACATCCTTTTTTAGTACCGACGTGCTGAACATTCTCCTAGTACTCGAGTCGGAGTATTGAATGTCGCACAAGATTTTGGACGCATCCATTAGCTTTTTTAGAAGCTGAGTATCTCTGTTTTGAGATTCTAAAAGAGAGGAGGTGGCCCCTGCCAGGCAGGATATAGCTGAGCCAAGAAGTTTTTGTTTAGCCTCAATGGCTTTGTCACGGTTGACTAGAGTCTCCGGCAGAGCAGCCTTTATCTCGGGATTCATCAAAGGTGCACCTAGCAGTGTAGCATTGGATGGAAGCAAGTATTTTTGTTGGAGCTCCTTTTTTGCCTCTTTGGTAAGACCGTTAGATGCGACGTGTTGCAATCTACTTGCTAGTTCTTTATGAATCTCAGGTCCGTTTTGGACATTGTTTTGGGGATCGTCCCCTAAGATCTCCAGTATATCTTTATCCAGACTGACGTCTTCCGTCTCCGTGATCGGACCCTCATTTGAGGTTTGGTCTGCGTTAGTCGAAGTTGTGATTGTGAGTGATGCAGAGGGTATCTCTGTGTTCAACTCTGTGTTTGTTAGATTTTGTTCCGATGACACGAGAACGTCGTCATCAGGTATTATTTCTGGTTCATCTAGGAGCCCCAGCAGATCGTTATCTGAAAAATTTTCATTGAATAAGTATGCTGGGTATTTTTGTTACACAATGGAAAAACCCAAAGGTAGATCCGATAGTGTGCAGAATGTGGCAACACAGTCCAAAGAGCAGTGTGAATACATTCATTAAAGGCAAGCGTTATATCAAATGCGGTGAGGCAGTCCATAGATCAGCTCGAATGCATTAGATTTTGCAAGCCAAACATAAAGGAAAGATATAAATGAATAATGTAAGAGTCCCAAATAATATATTTTATTTATATTGAGGGTAGATACAATGCGGTGAGACAGTCCAAAGATCAGCTCGAATGCATTTTATCGTATGAAGGTAAAGTTAACGATAAGTAGTAGGTACATACCTTCGACACTATTTTTGGAATCCGTTTCGCTCGAAGACGATGAATCATTTTGTTTACGCGCCCGTTTTAGTTTCTTTTTTAGCTTTTTTATTTGATCGCTGATATGGTCAAGATCACTGTTACGCTTGCGTTTCGGCATGGTAACTTTTTTATTTTTATTTTTTCTTAAATGATAAGTTTATGTGCGAAATATTCGTGTTGAACGGTTGAGCACTAAACTGCGAATGGCGGCTATGACAGGACAGGCAAGATGGCGGACCGGTGGTGGTGAACATAGACAATACTTTTTAATTTACTTACTATCAACAACAGTGCATGAGCGGTGGCACCTATGCGGTACTACATGTGTAAATAATACATTTATTTCAGGATACTTATCTCGAGTACGAGGTGCAAGTATAATTGGTAATAGAGGCGACATTTGAAGTAAATTGTTACTCGTTCTGCATTTTAGTCTTTCTGCATTTTACTCGTTCCGTATTAGGCTTTTTGTTTTGTAGGCAATCTGATAAATGAATTTCAATACCTTATTTGATTGTGCTTATTTTGTGTAACTACAGTCAGTAACTCGCTGAAAAATAAAAATCTTTTTGGCATAAAAATGGCTGAAGTGTAGTACATAATACAAAATATACTTATGCAAATATTGCAACACAATGCGTGATCAGACAGCGAGCTCAAGCGAGTGCCAATGTGAAGTTTAGAAAAGTGACCACAGTTAAATGGGACATCGCATTATAATGAAGTTTCATCTCTAGCAAATAGTATATAATAGCTCAATGTTTTAGAATGGGGCTAGATGACATTGATGAATACATTTTAGCTGTATAATTCAATCCCCTACCTTAGTTTTACCCTTATTTGGGTATAGCTTTATTGATACCCTTTCGCCAGACTTGGTGGTTTTGAGTTATTTATGCCGACAGGCCTATCGTCAATCGTTGAACAGCAAAAATAATATTGTTGTTACTTGTTTACCTACCTAGCAAAAAAATAATGAACTGTGGTTATAGTATCCATTCAAAAATTACGGTGAAAATACAGAAATTGTTTACGAAAAATACGTTGATATTGCTCCATACGAAATACTCTGTCCCTGGCATATGTTTGCCTACGGCATATTTTAGCAATTTAGAAGAAAAACAAAAGCGGATCAGTCACGTCACATATTTTATCTCACTTTCAGCCTGTTTTAGCGGTGAAACAGGAATATTATTCATGAACGGTTGTAATATCGTTCGATGTAATGTCTAGTCATTTAGGAAATCTCCCAGGTCGATGTGGGTCAGAGTCATTAGCCCGCCATGGAGTGATTCGCCATGATATTGGCGTTAACACCCCTCGATATCTTTAGGTGAATGCTGTAATGGAACGAATAATGATTTGGAGTGGAAAGGTAGAGTGGTGGAGTGTAATGTGTCATGGGGGTAGAAAGTCAGCTTGAATTGGCCAGCGAAAAGGAGGGTTATGATTTTGACCGATATGTAATATGTACGTATGCTCATCTGTTCCCTCATAACTTCTAAACAACTTATCACAATTTGACAAATGAGGTATAGTTGGGAGCGACTTAATTATCCGCTGATTATTTGCTATATGACGTCACATTACATTGAATTTGTCGAATGTTGATTATTCAGAGGACATAAGCACATATACTAAAAAAATATGTGCTGGCTGCCGTGTTGGGTGTCCAATGATAAGGTTTAATTAGTACATTTAAAAAATATATAAAATAATATTATATTGTTAGTTGATTTAAAAAAAATATTGTTTAAAAATTATTTTGCAAGCAAAATTTCGCCATGACGTAGTCGAATTTTAGTTTTTAAATCTATATCTTGTTTAGTGAAGTATTTTTAATTTTAGAATAAACTATGACCTTTTGACAATTTCATGCAACCTTTGAATTTTGTGTAGTTCGAAACCTTGGACGAAACAATGATGCTAAATCCATGGTCGAAACCATACAATTTGACACGCGGCCGTGGCTCGCCTAGCGCATATAGTCAAAGGAAATGCGAGGCTACACTGTCACAAAACAAAATATTTTAAAAGCGACTGGCGAGGTGCCAAGCGCGAAATATCGCCAGTTCCAAGTATTTGGTAACATTTCCTTTTTTTATGCGTAGTAGTAATGAGACGAACTGTACGCTCGCCTAATTTTAAGCTTTACGCTTGCCCATAATAGTTCAGTGCCGCTTAGGATTTGAAATTCAAACAGTCCAAAATTATGCGCCGCAATGCACTGCACTCGTCACCCTTAGACATTAGATGCTCTTTATGCCCAGTAATTTCGCTGGAAACATTGCCTTTAATCAGTACTGCTCACAGTACTGTACTGTATCACAGTACTGCTTGGCGGTTGAATAACTGGCAAAAGTGTAGGACTAGGCGGACTCTGCAAAAAAATCCTATATAAAATCGGTCAATCAATACAAATTCTGTTCTATGACCATATAGCTGCAGGCAGCTTTCGCTAGGATTTCACTACCGCGCCTTTGGCCTTACCAGTTCTTGTCATAATTCCTGCGATTTAATACGAAAGTACAGCAATATTACCTATACTAATACTCACTTGAAGTAAAGAAACACGAAGACAGCCAGCGATAGCACAGCGAGGCTGAGCGAGTAACCAGCGAGGTAGATTAGACTAGTCACTTCTGTCGGGCTCACGTTGGCGATGCGTTCCGTACAGTTGACGTAGTTGGTGTAGTTGTGCCAAGTGCCGTCCATGCACAGCCGCGATGCGTTCTCTGCGAACAAAAGACGTATGAATCGAATTAAATGTCGAGACTCCTGGATTATTTCGTAGTACGTCTGCCTTTTGAGCAGCAGGTTCCGGGAGCGATTCCCAGCCGGGCAGTTATTTGAATGATATATTTTAATATTTACTACAGGTCAGGGTGTTAGTTGTCAATGTCTTTTTTTGTATTTATTGGCATCCCCAACACGGAATCTTAGTGGGGAGCTAAGAGTTTGAAGCGTTATTATTTATTGTTTATGAGTTGCATGATATTGCGCTTTGCGTTTCGCAATTGATTGAAACGTGTAGTGTTGTTACAACACTTATACAATACCGTTTTGATTATTTTATAAGAGCGTTCACGCATAAGCGTTTGGCGGTGCTTGCATCGGTACCCGCACGACGCCATGCGTGACGACCCACAGGCCATACGCTTATGTTTGAACGCTCTCATACACGGCTATACGTTTGAATTATGGCCCTTAGTTGCGCAAAGCCCCACGTTTGCGTTTCGTAAAGGAGCCCTAGATCTCATTACATTCCAAGACGCACGATTAATGAAGAAGCTGTTTCTCTCAAGTCAATAATGAGCTTTAGTTATTCACAAATTTTCGACGTAATAATAAATTTATGGGTAAATAAATTATGAATTACTTATCAAGGAAACACTAAAGAAAAATAAATGAATAGTCTGAATAAGAGGAATTTAATTTTCCTAAAAACAAACAATACGGCTTTTCATAATAGCCCGGAAAAACGGAATAGAGATTTAATTTCTTATACAAGAATTGTTTGTTGGTCGATATCTTCCGTGGAAAGTTGATGTTAAGCGCTGTTAAAATAGAAATTATATTTTATCAACGTGTTCAGTCATTGAAAATATAATGTGTTAGAATTTCTTAGAAAGATTAAATATTAAACATTAGCTTGCAGACCAGACAAACACGCGAATTGTCAGTTGTAAAGTAAAATACCTACAATGTACGTGGTCTTCTTTACAATTTATTTGTTTGGCTCGTCCAGAGTCGCTCACGTTGATGGTAAGCGTCATATTTAAATTTTTTAAATATCAATATTTACGTATAATGTGTAAATCGACGTATGATATTATACTACAACTTTATATTAGGTTTCTGCTTCATACTCACAGAAGAGAGAGAAGTAAAAAAAATTTCCTCTTCTGTGTTCATACTAGATACTACATTGTTTTGGCTAACCGTACGTCAACACGACGCTAAGCATCCGGTGAAGGTCAATACACTAGATAACACATGAACCTATGTACCTATGGAACGCATGGTTCTGTAGAACCCACAGAACTTATCGCACCAAAAATCTATCTAAGTAAAAACCCTTAATTAATTAATTAATTCGTTAAAAAGCAATAAGAAACTTACTTTTCAAGTTGATAATATTAAGACTACCATTACGGATGTACGGTGTAATTTGTACTTTTATGAAAATAAACTTATTATTATCTCTACTTTGCTACATTGGGATCCATTAACAACAACGAACGAAGCAACATAAATGAAAAACAGCCCGCGGGGCTTTTCAATAACACAGACTTAAAATAGCTGCAAGCGTGTAATAAAGGAAGAGCCTATTCCACTTCCTATTTATTTGTTTTCGACATAATAGCGCTTTTGTTTTTGTCTCAGTCAAGACACAACAGTAGTTACATTACAACAAGTCATTTGTATTTTTTTTTGTGATACAAATTTTTCGTAACCATTTTTAAAACGAATGACTGATACGCAATAAAATAAATAAATAAGTGTGCACGTTTTCAGTCGTGTTAACTCAATGGGTGCACGCTCGCCTCATATTTGTGGGGTCTCGGGTTCGAACCCTGGCGGGGCCATACTATTGGGTTCTTTGGAATTTACAACGGATATACCACTGGCTTTTCGGTGAAGGAAAACATTGTAAGGAAATCTGCATATTTACGAAGAAGAAATTCGATGGCGTATGTGAATCCGCCAACTCGCACTAGGCCAGCGTGGTGGATATGGCCCAATCACCCTTCGAGGGTAGGCCGATATCCCAGCAGTGGGATGTTAAGAGGCTAATTCAGATGCAAGTACACAATGCTTAAGTTGTCGAAATCCGTCATGACATAATTGAACTATCCATATTCAAGGGGAATACGGATTCAGGTAACGTAATTCCCGAAACATACTCGTATTTTCTAACTTTTGTTTACCGTTCCAATCACAACGGAATTAATAGAACAACGGTACCAGCGATCGGAAAGTGTTAAATTTCACAACAAAAATAACAATTCATTTAATGTATCAGGACTTAACCACGCTAAAACTTAAAAACGTATAGGTATATAAATAAACTAGTTTTAGCGTGGTTAAGTCCCGATACATTAAATTATGTGTCCAAATCGCGAAAGTTTAAAAGTTACAAAAATAACAATTATCCTTATCTATAAATTTTTGTAATAAAGGCCTTGCACAATAATGGGATTGTAAATAACAGCTTTTGCGAATACAGACAAAACCCTGATAAATTATTCATCAAATCGTTCAAAGTTTCAAGTCAATCGACTTCGGTTGATTTACATAAAGTTTTAAACATAATGAGAAAGTATCCAAGAAGTTGTTCGCAGGAACACGCCATATTGGCTTTTATTTATAAATCCAACTAAGCAAGAATCTCTTAGGTACATGATTTATCTTCAGACTTCGTTGATTAACCAGTGTTGTTGTGAAAAGAGGCATTAACCCTATATAAACGCTATAAATCAGACATTTATCTTCTTATTTATCAAAGTCTATCTAAAGAGAAATCTGAAAATGGTTCCAGATGAGAAATTTCATATACTTTGTTCAGGACTTTATCCTTGATACTGCAGAATTTAATAAGAAATAAGTTTTTGTTTTTTTTTTCCATACAAGCTTTTATAAAATCCGTTATTGGTGCTGTAAGCTGATCAACATGAGTCCAAACTCCAACAATCTACTGTTAGTTACTGAGGAGTTCTTCGGTATCCATTACCAGATCAGCTCGCTGTCAAAATATTGTGTTGTCATCGGAACTTGACAGGCAAGCAAAATTTCAACTTATATTAAACATGGGGAACTGGTCTTAAATTCAGTTGCACATATATTCATACATACATAAAAAAGGCCAAGAAGGAGGCCATAAAGGGCCATAACGGGGAGGCCTAAGTTCAGCAGTGGACGTCTTCTGGCTGATAATGTAATACATAAAAACACTGCAATTCCTTGCATTGAATTAAGGCTACACTACTTTGTGGCCTGTACTGGGTAAGTAACATATGGTCGAAATACAAAATCTCGAACATTCAACAGTAATACTAACGCTTGATCGAATATCACTTACATTACTTACATTTAAAATAAATAAAACTCATTTGACCGAAATACCACAGACATACAAACATAAGAATACCATTCACCAAATATTCAAGACAAGTGCATACTCCTCAATTAACATAACATACAAAAACATATAATATACTACACGTACTAATATTATGATCGAACCTCAAATCTAATACATTACCATACAGCGAAATCTAATAATGAAATATCAAAATAAAATGTATCCCTAATGTTTCACGAAAACACTTTTGACAAAATATTACTTTACAAACAACGTTTCTTAGACTATTAATTTTACAAACACCATTCAGCAAATGCTTCATTACCTAACCTAACCTAGTGTTAGAAGCCACTACATTATGTTACAGTTACTTGCGCTTCGCTCCATCGTCTCGCGCGTTGTTTGTCGCAGTTAAAACATACCTTACACTACATTATATTACAGTTACTTTTTAGCGCAGTTTCAATTATTAGAATCTTTGTTAAACCAATAATCTATACCAAAAGCACGCTATGTCAAATAATAAACCTGGTGATCTGTTCTGTATACCTAATAAATAAAAATATCAAATAAAAATATGAAATATAATAAATATCGAAGCGCGAGTTGATCAAAGTTGTTAAGATTATAATATAGCTTTACCAAATTTGAACATCGCGCGTTTAGAGCTATGCTTGCTATAAAAAAAGAAAGCAAGGCCACTTGAAATAAATATTAAATAAAATGTACTTACGCGTGTCGTCGTACTGAACTCCGTGAAATTCCTTAAAGCATGGCTGCACTGCAAGCGTGTTCCACGGAGTAGGGTCCCAGCAGAGCAGCCCATCATAGTATGCCGGGCAGTAGTTCTCCGACAGGTTGAGGTTCCTCCCCAGGCACTCTTCCACCTTCGCACTGGCATTTTCCACCACCCTCTCAGCACTCTCCAATGTCTGTAGGTCCTCCAGTTTGTCCGATTCAATACAACTCTTCAACTAAAAATCCGAGCTCAGCAGCTTTGTTTTATTCTATGGCTTCTTTCTTTACACTATACACTATAAAGTCAAATTCATAGTCACTCTATCTCGTCTCAATTGTGGACTCTTTCATCTCGAATATTCACAATTTCAGGTGTTTTGCGTGCAGGTGCTCGCCGGAGCGGAGCCTGCGAAGTACCTCTGAGTCCTCAGTGAGAACGTTACCATGATAAGAGTGTTTGCTTTCGGCTTGTGTTCTAACTTATCAAGTGATAACGCTCTCTGAGCAAACATCTGCAGTCTGTAGGAGTAAGTATTTGTGTATCGTGCGAGGAACTCTAGTTTTTATTTAATTGCCTTCGTTCCATTGCAGCCTTCTTTTCCGCGCGACCTGCAAAGAGACATTGGTAATGTTATCATTTGATAATGCTGTGTTAGCTGTGGGATTACAGTCCGGCGTTAGTACTCGTACAGTGCCGAACATCATCCATTAAAATACAACTACAAACGTTAATGTACCGTCTATTTTCACTGATAAAAAGTCTAATGTAACCTTGTGTGGTATCAACTTATTTATTTATTACTGGTCGCGCCCCTTGGTTTCATGACTATCTAGCATTTTTCGAGATAGGAAGATTTCTATGCCTTTGCTAAGTACACTATTTTTTATTGACCGAGTGAGCGAAGCGAAGGAAAGGTCTCAGGTTTAACTGGCAAAATTTGGCTTTCATCTGTCCGTATGTTGGTACTCGCCTACAGGTTGTATTTTTCATTTTTCATGATATCTTGACGAAGTTTAGTATACAGATTATACGATTTTTTAAGTTTTATTTTTGTCGTCGTCGTGTGATTATATAATATTGATTGGTTGGGTATTTTCCCCAAAAAGGCGGAAGCTTGCTGCGGCGATATACAAGCCGATTTTGATAATATTTGGCAGAAATATTCGGTACTCAATTCTGGATAAGAATTTTAAATATGAGCGAAATCGGTCAAGAGGTTGTCGAGATATAAATTCGTGAGTTCTCAGGTCTATATCCCGAACTGAGCGTCGGTAACTGGCGCCGCAGAAAATTTCCCCTCTTTTTCGGAGAAATACCACACCAATCAAAAATCGCGGAAGAAAATCTATGAAATTGGAGAATTGATTTCGGGCAAAAAAGTTTGTGCTCGCGAGGTCGACTGCTCGCAGAACTACTAGTACTGTTATGGTTGGTTGATTTGATATGATTCGTTCTGCGAATTATTCGTGAAAAAGTAACAAACAGACAGAAGTAACGGCAAACATACTTTAACACTTATAATATTAGTGTGGTTAGATTCTAAGATAAGGTGGCATATTTGAATGTCAAATGTTGTAAGTCATCGACTCGTGGGCGTTGATCGCGTAGATACTGCTATAAATAGTTTACTGGAGGTGAATCAATTGGGGCGGAAAATTTTTGATGTTTAGAGATAGATAACCTTACCAAATCTATAAAGTCTTCAGCTAAGTTGTATATATTTAAAATTAGTAGTTTTTGTTTTAGTTTGTATATTTAAGTTTAGATTATAATATAGATTATATTATAATACTTTAGAGAAAAAATTGTTTAATTTTTTTTTTTATTTGTGGTTTAGTAATTTTTTTTTTATATTACTTGTTAACAAGTTATGGAAATAAAGCAAAAATACAAAAATATATTTTAAAAGTCTTCAAGAGTATATCATACTAGTATACCCGGCACGGTTTCGCTCAGTAAATGAAACACTAACAACACACTTTGAAACACTTTTCATTCACCTCTTTAGGGGTTCTCTCTGCATCAGCCATTAAACATCCCACTGTTAAGATATCGGCCTATGTCACCCTTTAAGGGTGACTAGGTCATATCCACCACGTTGGCCCAGTGCGGGTTGGCGGATTCATACACGCCATCGAATTTCTTCTCCGGAAATATGCAGGTTTCCTACGATGATTTCCTTCACCGAAAAGCCAGCCATATATGTCTGTACATATATTCCAAAAACTCATTGGTATGTAAGGCGAACGTTCTCCCACTGAGCTGCCACGACTTCCACGGCTTTAGAGGTTGATTTCCGAAATTTCGTGAGATACACCTTTCTTTATTTTTTTTATGCCGAGTTCAAAAACCGAGTTTAATTACCTTAGCATGAAAAAATTTGTATAACCATACAAATTTTGGAAGTAGCTTTTTACGTGGTATTTAGCAAAATCCGCTTTTATTATTCATCTAGAGTCTAGACTATTTCAGGAGTATTGGGTTCAAATTTCGTCTCTATCATAAGCAGTTTGGTCTGTGCGTTGATATCTGGAAAAGGGCTTGTTTTTTTTATAAACTTACATACTATAGATAGGCAGGCCTGGTTAGTATTACTTATTTTTGTATATTTACATAAACTGTTTTCGTACAACATTTCATCAAAATATGATATTCTCGTATGGTACGCGAGTTATCGTCGGACAAACATACCTACAGAGAAATATACTTTCTGAGGTCACTGATATTTTTGTCAATTTCCAAGTCCCCAAGTTCCCGACTTTTTACCCGACTGCCCAAGAAGGGTAGTGTTTTTTTGTTTATGTTTGTGTGTTCCTATGAGATGTCCTGTAGCCTAAAGGGCTTGATCGATTTTTATACAAGCGAGGTTTCGTTCGTTTCCTTTTTACATCCGGAGTGTCATGAGCTACCTTTTGCAGTCGGGTATTTTCTTTTTCTTTTAACGATATTACAGAGATTGAGTGATTGACTGAGTGTTTGCGTCTCTTTAAATTTCTATAATTTTGAGAAAAGCATGGCAACAATTGTAGACCTGTCAAATTTACTTTAATTTATAGATTGGTATAACAGAGTAACTATTTATTTATTATAAACCTGGTCTATTACTGAAAAACTCAGAGAAAAACTAGTTAAATGCGAACAGGCAATGGAAAGGAGTATGCTGGGAATAAAATTAAAAGACAACAATACAAATGCAGTAATAAAACAAAAAAACAAAAGTTGCCGACATACTCGTTCGCATTGACCATCAGAAATGGGGATGGACAAGACACATGTTGCGTTGTTGCGTAACTACTTTATGGTACCCAAGAGATTGTACTAGAAGACAGGGATGTCCCATACGAAGATGAGATGACGACATTAGACAAACCTTGGACCATACTGGACAAGAGTGGCAGAAGACCGCAGTCAATGGAGAGAGTTGGAGGAGGCCTACGCCAAAAGGCACACCGAGCAGAGGGACATTTTATGAAAAATAATTAAATACAAATTATACATTACCAATGTTCGGAATAAATGGCTATAAATAAATAAATAAAATAAAAATATCAGAATAAGCATCATGGACGAATCAACGGAATTTTACAAAGTATTATAGATGCGGTGTGCAGCGACACCAGGTTGGTCTTCGTGGTGGTTGCGGAAAACTTCGACCTTTTGAACAAATTAAAACTAAAGTGCTTCGCTAACAGTATTAGTCTCGTAGTTAGTTCAAGGGTTAACTAAATAACCCTTATTAACTAAATTTGCTTTTATTTTCAATTCAAAACTGCAAAGCTAAGTCCTGGAGATCATCCACGGATCTCTTCCAAAGTTCAAAGTTAGCGTTATTTAAAGTTTCAAAGCCGTAAATCTTGGGTTTATTTGGCTTAGCATTAAAATCGAACCATTTTATGAACAAATAGATGAGTTTTCTTGAATACAACAGAACTTGGAGTATTTTCTTAACACAAAAATGTTGTTGAAAAGAAAATTCTGCCTTAGATAAAGTAAGTTTTTTTTTTTACTTTTCGGACTTATCAATCTATCAGACTTATCAGTCTAGTTACTGATTATACTCACTTAGGTATGAAGGTAATTTTGTCTTTTTATTTTCTGAAGGATGAATTATTTTTCTTTACCTACCTAAACCCACGCATTAAGTAAACAATCGATTTGACCCTTCAGATCCTTGGGTTAAGGATTGGGTCTAGCATTCAATAGAAATAAAGTTGTTATTCGGGAATAAAAATGTATTCTCCGGTTTTTATCTTATAAATAAAAATGAAGCATCGTGTGTGTCTCAGGGCTTGCGCACGTTGAACTAGAGAGCGCGGGGGCGGGCGCGGGCGCGATTTCACGCTTGAGTTGGCCGCCAGGCGTTTGCGCGGGTGTGACGCGACCGCGACTGAAACAAACTACTGAACACGTTCGATATTGCCGCAAGTGACAGTCGCGAGCTTGTCCGTTACTTCAACTTACATGCACTTGCATTGTACGCCATTTGTTTAAAATTTTGCGCCCGCGCCCTCTAGTTAACGTGGGTAAGCACTTAGAAGGCGGTGTATTTCTAGGAGAAATCAGGGTAAGAATTTATGTAACAAATCCTAGCTACACGAGGGTTGCTATGCAAAAATCGAATACGAAGATAAATTATGTACTCAAGTGTTTGAGATCCTCGATCTTGGGATCGAGGCCGGTTATTTGTGAGCAATTTACTGGCATAAAGGCGACTTGGCTCGTTTCATATTCAAATGATGTACTTGTCTGGAGTACTTGCTCGCCATAGTGTTATTAGACCTGATTTTGACTACTGGTGAACCAGCTTACGTGAATTCTATATTAGTGTTAGAAACATTGGTCAAATAACAATAAAAGAGTGTTGGTGTTCTTTCCAGCCCCTATGTCTCTTACTCTCTTACTCTCGGACCATCTTACTTATATAGTTCTGTAAGTAGCTCGTCCTTTTTCGTAAGTCCTAAAATCTAAAAAAAACATACAGTCTCTGACATCGGGGCCCCTAGCCACTCGGTATAGACCGAGTGGCTAGTCCCCGATGTCAGAGACTGACGGACTTACTTACCTTTATAGTACTATAGTTTACTCGTCCTTATCGTAAATTCAAAAATCTATTAAAAAAAAATACAAAGTCTGTGACATCAGGGCCGCTAGCCACTCGGTCTATACGGACTTAATTTACCTATAAAGTACCGTAATTTACTCGTCCCTTTTCGTAAATCCTTAACTCCAAAAAAATATATACAATGTCTCTGACATCAGGGCCTTTGACCACTCGGCCTATAGGGATTTACTTACCTACATTTAGTACTGCAATTTACACGTGCACTGAAGAAAATATGATAGTTTAAATTTAATGATTTCTTTATATATTACTTTTTATGCAACTAAAAAGTAATCTATATCTATTCTATTATATATAATAAAACTGTAGCCGGGCGAAATCTGTACATTAAATATTTTGTCTGGGGGGAATTACATAAGGGATATAGATGTCAAAATAGTTTTTTTTTTAATTTTTGTCTGTCTGTCTGTCCCTTTGTTACCACATCACGCTAAAACTACCGGACGGATTTTATGAAACTTGGTATAGGTATTGCTTATTTCACGGATTAACATATAGGATACTTTTGATTCCGAATTTCATCCCCGAAAGGGGTGAAAAGGGTTGGTAAAGTTTCTATGGCGGTATTTTTTTTTGTGAAGGTTTTGTTATAAAACTTTGCAAATTTATTAATAAACAGAAAATATTTAACACGTGTTTCACAGTTTTTGATAAATCAACCCCTAAAGGGGTGAACTTTGGAGTCTTCAATATGCGAACCGCGGTGAAACCGGAATCTTCAATTTAGATACCCTCGCAGTTTGATAGCTCCTTCAGTCTAAAGTTAACGCTCCTGAGAGTGCCACTTTACGTCCTGCTCGGTAGTTATGATAACTTCACTTTAACGAGCGACCTTATAAATTGAAATAGCTCCCTAGAGCAGTAAACACCATAAAATATTCATATTTTATGACCAGAAAAGCCTATATCCGTAGTTTCCTAATACGAAAGCCATAATTTATATCGATTAAGTAATAGATAGGTGTAATGTCGTATAGGTTTAGTGGCCAGGTCTAGTTCAAATATGATACATTTCTCATATTATAAACTAGCTTCTGTAGTAAAGTAATGTAATACTTTCCCTTAATACCAATCCCTTCACGCCGTCTACCGCTTCCATTCCGTTCCAGTCCGTGTTCCTTCACGCCCCAAGTTCTCGTTGTCTTTTTATTCCGATCTCTATCCTGCTCCGTTATGCTCCTATCCCGTTCTTATCTCACTCTCGACTTGCTGAACCTGCAGTTCAGTCTTGCTCTGGTCCTATCTCCATCTCGCTTTTTTCGCTCTGGCCCTGCTTTCAACTCTTTTCCATCCCTCTGATATCTGTCTCCGACATCACGTTATGTACTGAGAAGCTTGTAAACCAACTTAGAAAGCGTTAGTGTTAGTAAAAATGACGATACTCTTTGTGTAGAAATGAAAGTAACTCTGTTTATTACGAATTTATATGTAACTGTGCTGATTATATTTAAATTTGTCAAAAAGGAAGGATATATTATAATATTTCAATAATATTATAGGCAAAAAATAATATTGTTCTCCCTGACAATATTGGAAAGTGGCGGGTAAGTAACGCACAGGACACATAACGCAATTAAAATTCTATTCATACGATTATTTATTATTATTATTACGATTATTTTATATTGCGTGCAGATTATTATTTTAATCCTCCTAAGATGATCTGACCATATTAATGGACAATCTGGAGTGAGTTGTGAAAATTTCATAAGGATCAAAAGAATGTAAGGTGAAAGAAAGAAAATTATTTTGTCAATTAGAACTACAAATATCTATAGAGCAGCAAAACACACCCAAAATGGTCCTTGTTGTAATTACGTAACAGCAAACGCTGGCATAAAACCCTATTGTAACCTAAAAGTAAATAATAATTTTCAAAATGTTTATTCCTTGTATTGCTGATTGGCTGATCTGTATTATAAATATGTAAGCTCGACAAGATAAGCCCAAGGATGCTCGAGGTCGACCGGATTACGTTCAGAGTTTCTAAACATAGCTCAGGAACGGCCTATTTCTGTGCTAAAGGCATACCATATAACGGACCTACTGGTATATCGCTCGCAAGGGTGGGTGTGAGAATTTACCTACAGACATCCACAGTTAATATTTACGAGTTAAGAGGTTGGATATGAGGACACATTGTTCACATTGATAATATTTTTTATCAATTTTTAATATTTTGCCGCAGTTAGGATAAATTTGCTAAAATATGAGGAAATCGTAGTATAATGTGTGCTTTCTAGTGCCCGACTGGCGTGGAAATCTAGTGCAAGTCAAGTTAAAAATCTGTCGTCAAGCACTTAACGGCGTGGCCCGTCGAGCTATCAGGCGTGTTTGCCACCTTTCATTACTTTCAACGACAACACTTAACACTTAGCATCAAGTAAATTTTAAACAAACAACTGTTCTGTCAACCATAAACAAACTGATCATTTACCGAACCGCCGAATCGTTATGGCTATATATATATATATATGGTTATGGTTATGCTATTTATGTTTATGTTATTTTGCTGAGTCAGAAGTATACGCTTCTACGGTTTCCAAAAACTTTTCTGTTTACGAAAGCATCAGGTTACGTGGTTGTTGTTTCAGGAAGAGTCATTTTGTTCCCTTTCTAAAACAAACCGCGTAATTTTGCAGCACTAGTTGCGGGTGGAACGAGTCATGCCTGAAAACACCGGAATCGGTTTGCTGCTGCGTCGGATTGGCTTTGTACTTTATGTTTCAGTTTTCCGCCCGCTTTTAAATAAATGTAAATATCTCGTGCTGTTTCTGACAGAGGTACAACAGATAGGCGATTGCTGTTCTGACATGTTTGCAACATAAAAATGTTTCGGCTTGGAACAACAAGATACTATTTTTTATATATTTTTTTATTCTGTTTATTATATATTTTTTGAAGATATAATTTTTGCGATTTTTACTTTTTATCTATACATTTTTCAACGTAATGAGACGTGATGGAATTAATGTTTGTTTTTCTGTTGCGAATTTACAAAATAACTGTCATAACGTAGTAACTAAATAAATTACCACAGCTGCGTTTCATGGTGTTTATTTTTTTAAATACAGTGTTGACAATGATCATAATATGGTATTCTGTTCCATTGATAGCATCTGTTCTAGTGTTGGAGTAGCAACCTTTTCACATTAAATTGTAGCGCACTATGTCACTGTTGTCACTGCATCGCTCACGCTCCGTGACTTATGTAAAAGTTATTAAAATTATGATCCTCGTAAATCAGCCTGACTACGTAAACAAACGTTTATCATGCAGACGCTCCTCACTTCTTGGAAACACATTGCATACGAAATGTTTTGACAACATTAGGAAAACGTTGTTTTAGAGGCTTGCTAAAATTATTACATGCGTGCACTGTGCGCGTAGATTTACTGCCAAGATTGGCTATACAAGCTATACCTAAGAATGACAAGAGCTCCACTAATTAGGATGCAGAAGTATTCGCTGTAACCGAAACCGGCATGAATCCGACGCCAATTCTTTGAATTGAAATTTGATTGAATCATTTCCTAAACTAAAGTAAATTTGACACCTCTAAAATTTGTTGCCATCTTTTCACAGACACAGATAAGTTTAGTTCCGTCTGATTGGTTGAGGTTAACTAGCTAAAACTATTATCGCGTATTGTCATTTTTATATACGTAGAAAATTGTAGGTACGTGCTATAACAAGAACGACTTCGCAGAATTCCTTCGTAAAAGACAAGCTACTATTGCAAAACGGTGGAACGTGAATATAGATCTCACAGAATAGCTTTTAAAAACTCCTCCAAACGTGTGAATTAAGCTCTCTATATAATCTCTACGTAGTATAAAATAAAGCCGCTTTTCGCGTCTATTCACTAACTCTACCTAAACCACGCAACGGATTTTGATGCGGTTTTCAGCATCAGTTAGATACCTTTTCTAAATAAGCGTTAATTTCCGTGCGTATCCGTAGCGGGTCGTTACATATATATAACTCTATCGAATTATAATTTTTTTGTATCGTCGAGGCTTTATCCGTGTTATAATTTTTATGTTTGTAGTCTAAAAGTAAAAGTCTAAAAGTTTACTTTGCTATCACACTAATATTATAATTGTGAAAGTTTGTGTGTAAGTATGTAAGTGTGTTTGTTCCCGTTCAACTCAGAAGGACTGAGCAGATTTGAATGAAATTTGGTATGGAGCTTACTCCCTGGATTAACGCATAGGCCACTTTTTATCCTGATTTAGATATTCGGTTTCTGTAGAATAGCGGATGAAACCGCGGGCGCAGCTTGTACCTACATTAAAATACAATCATGACAGTATCTACGCGCCAAATATTGAACTTCCTTTATCGTTTAATTTTAGTCAGTCCAAAAGTATGACATCTTTTCTTTTTTAAGTCTTTGTTTCAGACCGGCGAAGCTAATTCAAATAAAACTCCACTTATTTTGCCGTTTCCGAAAATTAAAAGGCTATTCCCTCGTCAAACGTCGGAAACAAGACGAATTTGATGTGGAAAGGCTGCTCTCAGTCGTATAAATTTTGTTATTGTAAGATCTACCGATCCCCTTTCATAACTTTGATTTGAGAAAACAATGGAGTTTGCTGTAAATTTACCGTTTGAAATAACAAGTACCGAATTAAAAAAAAAACTATATAATAAACTACATAACAGTGATTGATAGCAATTTAATGGCTCGCTTTATTAAAAAAAACAGAACTTCTTAACTATTTTTGTTCTTGATATAACGAATATTACACAGGTACATTACAACATTTAGGTTGACAGCCTGTGTAACGAAAATTTCTTTCGCACAGATTCTACATTTTTTTAAATAAATAGATAATATCTCAAAAAATTTAGAAAATTCGGGAACGAGTTAGTATTTGCTGGAAAGTATATTAAAGAGGTAAAATTTTTTCCTCTTCTGTGATTACACCAAGTAAAGGTTCCCCTAATTATCGTTTGAAAATGTTGAAAATATGTAAAAGAGATATTATGTGTGACTGGAATATTATATGTGGCGGCATGTTATATTATCCTAACTAATTTTATAATTCAGAGGAGTATAGCCGCAGTCACATTAGGACTAATAAAGCTTTGTGGTATAAAAATGAATACGTTCGTATCTAGGAATAAACTTCGCTTGCGCCATTCAGAACTCCCTAAATTAGAACTGTCAGTCGATACAAAACGTCAAAAAATGCACAAAAATCAATCAACGCCATCTAATTAACTATAAGAAGTAGCTTTGTATCACTCTCTGGATGTTTGTCGCGTTGTCACGCCTAAGCGGCTGAACGTATCTTGATAAAATTTGATAAGGAGTTACTGTACATTTTGTCAAAAAGTATCGGGAATTGATCATTTGCTTATGATTCCTAATTATTATTTTTTCTTTTTTTTTCTTTGCTAGTTTGGCACAGCTGTTTTCCATTTTAGCGCAGAGTTTGAGTTGCATCTGTCATTTCTATAAAACACAGTGCTGTTTTTTGTTAGATCATCTGCCCTTATTTGATAAGGAGAATTCTGTGGAACATCTGTAGTGTGTGTTGCGAATTTCGTAATGGACAAAAAATCTTGGACTTTGCACCACGACAATGCGCCTTCGCACAAGGCAATCATTGTGAACAAATGTTTGACCTTATTCACCAGATATGACTCTAGCCGACTTCTTTCTTTTTCCTAAACTCAAATACCACTTCGTGGCACCCGTTTCCATTCGGTAGAAGTCACAAAAGAGAATTCGCGGCGAGAACTGAACTCAATATTGGAACAAGCGTTTAAAAAATGTTTCGATGGTTGGATTATTCGTTGGCGTCAGTGTATCAATTCTGAGAGAGCATACTTTGAAGGCGATAAAATAAATTTGGAAGAATAACTAATATTTATGTATTATTGACAGAGTAGTGTATCACAAAACTAGTCGTGGTAGCTCAATGGGAGAGCGCTCGCCTCACATTCCTGAGGTAAAGGGTTCGAACCCGGGCGGGGGGCCCGTACCAATGAGTTCTTTGGAACTTACGTACGGCTTTACGGTGAAGGAAAACATTGTGAGGAAACCTGCATATTTCCGAACAAGAAATTCGATGGAGTATGTGAATCCGCCAATCCGCACTGGGCCAGCGTGGTGGATATGGCCTAATCACCCTTCGAGGGTAGGCTGATATCCCAACAGTGGGATGTTTACATGATACAGATACAGTGTAACACAAATACGGACATAGGATACTTTTTTTATGTCCACGCGAACGAAGTCGCGTGAAATAACTAGTATTTAAAATATTTATGTAGTATGCTACAACGCTGATAAATTCAGCTGAGACCCGTATTTTTATTTTCAGTATTATTTATCCCGTTATAAAACTTTGGACTCGTGAAAATGTGTGTTTATTTTTCTAAAAAGAGGGCTGTTGTACGAGTATGAAAAAGGTTCCTTATTCTGACTTAACGAAATATTGTTTTAAAATACCAGTACATAAGAGAAATTCCGGGAAGGTCACCTGGGGTCTTATAGCGAATGAAAATAGATACGCATTTAGTTAATAATAATTTTCATTTTTCGAAATAGGTACAAACCTAAAATGTACTGTAAATTGTACCAGCTTCAAGGCAGTCCCACACTTACATTTAAGATGAACTATACATGAAATCACTAAAAATATTAATGAAAAAGTTTGTCTGTTTATAAAAAATAGCAGATACCTAAGCCTACCTAAGTTTGTGTCCAGTCTGCTACAATAACGGCTATGGAGTATTGTACCCTGACCTTTTATGACAGCAGGTGTAGTGGTAGGACACTCTTGTAGAGTCCACATAAGAAAGTATACCTCACTTTTGCCAGTTATTCCAGCGAGTAGTGGTGTGGAAACATTTCGGTATTCTGTATCGAAGGGCAATAATAAGCATGCAGAGATTAAACATCAAATATCTCAGGGTGACGAGCGCAGTGCATTGCAGTGCCGGAGGTTGAACTGTTGAAGTTTTAAATTCTGGTTGGTACTGAATAGTTATGGGCAGCCGTGACGCTTACCAGTAGGCGAGTGACCTCGTCGTCACGTCACTCACTTGCATAAAAAAAGTCGAAACATAAAACGACTTAGGTATACCTTTTTTATTTATATTTTGCGAGGAAATCTTCACAAGATACCCGACAGCTTTGGGGTGCAGCCGGCTTATCTGCATGGGATTATACCCACTAAAACCCTTCCGGTGGCCTGCCTTGGTGCTTGACTGAGGGCTCCGGTATCGCCAAGGGAACGCACCGGAGCCCTCAGCACCACACTTCAGCTCCTCCCGGGACAGCTAGCAGCTGTCGTGAGACGCCTAAGCCTACAATAGCGTCCACCACTCGATGCTGTCGTCCTCTCCGGTGTCGCTTAGGTAGATGGTTAGAGCCACATTTCTAACCACCCCCCGAGCCCAGAGGTCCCTTGTAGTAGGCTCTTACTACAGGCAGGGGATACCGATGCCGTATTCTAGTGCTCCGGCATCAGGGCAAAAAAAAAAGAGTTATACATAAGGTAGTTAATTGATTTAGGCGTTACTTACTGAATATTGTAGAAAATGAACTCAAAAAAAGACAACCAATTGATCCCTTGTTACTTTAGAACTGGACGCGACATTGCAGAAAGACACTACAAATTGGTTATTATAGACATGGTTATAATATAATATTATAAACCTCAAACAGACAAATATGGTTATTTAGATCGGACGTTTGTGCCGTTTGGGGTTGAGACTTTAGGTCCGTAGGGGCCGGCCGCCCACGACGCCCACGACTTTTATAGGGACGTGGCCAAAAGTTTAGTGGAGGCGACGAAAGACCAGAATGCTGGGGCCTATTTTTTTGCCATGCAGCAATGTTGCCAGCATTCTGGCCACTTTCCCCTCCACCAAGGGGCTTGTAAATTAGGTTTTTGTAATTATTTATTTTTGTTTATAATTGAAGTTGTTTTAATTTTAAGTAGGAAGGTAGTTTGTTATATTTTATTGTACATATGTATACAACGTTTATACGTTGGAGCTTAGTGCCATGTTTCTAAGTGTGTAATGTGTAACTCCTGTTGAGGATAGACACAGTTTGACTAGTTTCTGTAATTACGTCTTATTTCCATTTCATCACTCAGACTAACTGAACGCCGCGTCTGATTACCTTCTCGTGCCAATGCATTTATTTTTGCCCGACTACGGCTAGAAGAAGAGTCTATTTTTAGGTATATGAGTAACTGTTACCCACGACTTCGTTCGCGTGTACTTAAGAAGCCTATGTCCGTCTACGATCCTTAAGCTATATCTATGCAAAAAATCAGCATGATCCGTTTAGCTGCTTAGCCATGACAACGCGACAAACACCCAGACAGAGAGACAAAGAGACAGATAGAGAGACAGAGCTACTTTCGAATCAATAATATTAGTTATGATTACGTAAATAATATGTTCCCGCTAATCTCCAGGTAGCATCACTTGATGTCATTATTTAATCACCAGATTACTTCTATTTTATTCTCACATAGTTCGCTATCTGACAAAATAATTCAATGAAAATATCACGGAATTTATTCTTCTTTCCTAAAAAGACATCTACAAAATATTTTACGCGTCTACAAAAATCCAGCTTAATGTCTCTTAGGAAATCTCATTCCATTGGTACCTAATAAAAACAGGACATTGAAACGTTAGCTCGTATTGCCTATTTATATCTATGTATTATAGTTTCATTTATTTCTCGATGTCGTGTCTACAGTACCTAGATTTGTTTGGAGAAGTAATGAAAAAAATATATTTTCTTGACTTTCCTGAGCGGAATCGGGAAAGTTTGTTGATTCTGCGTTCTACAGCATAATTGTGATTTAAATAATGTGCAATCAGAGATTGAAATTGCTTACAAATCACCTTACATTGCTTTGAATACTAGAAATAACAAGGGATACTCTAGATAATTTATTAAATTGACAGACGGCTTTTCCTCCTTTTTTTGGAAGTCGGTTAAAAACATGGAAATCGGATTACATTTAGGGATAGGAAACTGTTGGCGCTTTTTGTGTGGACAAGAAGGCAGCATACGTTTAGCTCAGCGCACCAAATTCAATTTTTTTCTTGCGTTTTTAGGGTTCCGTAGTTCTAAAAGGAACCCTTCTAAGTTCGTCATGTCCGCCTATTTGTTTGTCTGTCTGTCTGTCTAAATCCCTTTCAGACTTGTAACTTCCAAAGTTATAAGCTTACATGCATTAAGCATAAATAAACACAATTTAAGCTTGTTTTGCACAACGATAATGTCTAAGTATAGTTTCAAAAAATAAAAATACTTTTTTTTTGTAAAATAAGTGTAGCTTTCATACATGCACAGAGGGAATTTAAAAAAGAATTGCGGTGTATCCCAGCATGTGAGGAATAGTTGAATAGGTATTTTAAATATTGAAAGAAAAAAAAAAAATTATAGGGTGGCATACTACATGTAAAGAGGGGGTGAAAAAAACTATTTATTAGCACAAAATTAGTTTTCACTAACCCACGATGAGTAATTGAAAACATTGAAATATTTTTGAGGTTTTAGTCTATGCAGAGAATACCTTAATATTAGTTACAGCAGTTTACCTTTGTTTCTGGCATTTGCTCTAATTCAAAATACACGAAATTGATAGTTTTAAATATTCTTGAAAAACGAAAATTAAAAAAAATATATATGAAAGAAAGCTTTTCTTAGAAATTGTAATCATAATAAATCATTCTACCTCACCTAAAAAACAGATGTCGTATCAAAGAATCGGAAAACGATAAAGTTTCAAACCTAAATTAAATTGCAATCAATGTCGATTGTAAATCAAATTTTACAGCTCTGTATGTTTCATCAACCAACTTCAAACAGAAAACGTTAACTGAATAACCTTTGCGAATAAGATAATTAATTTTTTTTGCAAAAAATTGGCTTTTTGAAATTGACATACTAAGAATGCGAGGATAAAATTACTTTTATTATTTATCTACGATACTCGACTAGGATTCGTAGATTAATAATTAAATAAATTTTATCCTCGCATCCTTAGTATGTCAATTTCAAAAAGTCAATTTTATAATCTAATTTGAGATTTCTAAAACCGTTTTTCATAATTACTTCACATAAAATATTCGAGGCCAAAGACAAAAAGCTATTTGATTACTAGCATCAGCTAAAGCTACTTTCATAAGAATTATACCTAAAAGAACTAGCCGAATCACATAGTTTTCGAGCCCAGCAAATGTTTCGCAATAATTACTTTGCAGTCTAAGAAACGTCTTATGGTGTTGATTATTTATATCTAACATATTTACAGAACCCTATCATGAGCGTGTCACGACATGCACTTGATAGTTTTTTCATCTCGTACTATAATAAAACATTCGAGTTGAATTTTATTAAAAAATATATTTTCATGCTTGTTTGAATGAGTATGTAGCGCTCATATAATAAGATAATAATACCAATTTTATGAAGCTAATTAATAATAAAATGAAGCGCGGCCGGAAATTAATTTAAAATTAATCAATACTTTACGCTTTCTTATTATAAATAAATTGACGAATTTCTGCCTCGTAAACTTTTTCGCCTCGCTAATAATCATTTCGGGCAATTGGTTTCGTATATTTGAGAATTATCCCCTAGCCACCTAGGGGATAATTCTCAAATATACGGTAAATGGTAAATTATATATATATGGTAATATAATATATGGTATGGTATCATTTCGGGCAATTGGTTAATGGTAAACGGTAAATGATAAATTATATATATATATGGTAATATTATATATGGTATATGGTAAATTAATCTACTTGTTTATCTTAACAGCCTAATTCAAATAAAAAATAGATTTTTCTAGTTTTGTAGATTAGAAATCTTATTTTGAGATCTTATTTTTTTTTTGGTTCTGTCGTTTAGTAAAACATAGAGGAAAATATTATTACACGACATTTTCTCGATAAAAAAAAAACATTTAAAAGACTTCAATTAACACCCATTTTGCGCTGACGCTCGGAAACCCCTATTACACAAATAGTGAGGTAATATTATCTAGGATTGCATCGAACAGAATTTTAGCAATTATGTGATTTTTTTACTAGCACGCGCTTAAGCCATCTCTTTTCGTCAAGTTTTTAGCATTTATATTTTTCTCGTAATAGGCTCTTAAGGTCGCTTTGACACAATACGTCCTCTCTAATTTTTTTTAAATTACTTTTTGCTTAGTTATATGAACATATTTGAAACATATTTTCTATTCCTTGTGCTCAGCTTTATAAACAGTTTTTACTGTAGGACCAAAAATTAAGTCGCGTAAAAAAACATCTGTTCAACAAAAAAAAACAATAATAATTATCCTAACCGATTCGGCCACGGCGACTAAGCTCCCGTAAGTTTATATGGACACACTGAGTGATTCCGGGTGAAGTGCTCTCATATGACTTATGTACCCGATCTTTGCAGTGAATGTCCGGCGAGAACAGTGACTGCAAGTCAATCCTGACTTGCAGTTACTCTGCCATTAACATAATTATAAGATATACGAAATTAATCTCAAATACTGAGGGAGGTTGACTTTTTAGTTCATCAAGTTTCCGATCCAGCTCACGCTTTCTTTCGACTTCAAAAGCGTGTACATGACTCTCCACAAATCTTCTCCACTCAGGCCCATTTTCAGCTTGCGATTCCCAACAAGAGGGCTCAATGTTGCAGTTTTTCATGTGTCTCTTCTGAACGTCTTTAAATCTCAAAAACTGGCCGCCAGGTTTCCGCTAGTCATTTTAAAATTCAGAGAAGAAAACGCGCCACTCTCTCGTTGTTGTTCATATTCATAGATATATTATTTAATTCATGACATTATTCTATGTTACAGCCGCCTTTTTTCCCCCTAAAAGCCGAAATGAAAATATTCGTGAAGAACCATCACTAACATATATAATATGTTAGCTTCAGGGCTTGCACGCTGAAGTGAAATGTGCCCATTTCACTTCAGCGCTAGAAACGCTAGAAAACCAATATCCGAGGAGGAATAAAGTTTATTGAGCGGCGACCACGGACCGAAAGACGCGGAGTAGGTAGGCCTTCCACTAGGCCAGCTGACGACATTGTGAAAGCCGCGGGCAACCGGTGGTATCAAATCGTTCAGTGTGGCGCTTTGAGGCCTTTGTTTTACAGTGGACGTCTTTTGGCTGATGATGATACAAATCATTTAAAAGAGAACAATTAACGAAAGTCAGGATAACCTTTATTTCGCTGAATTTAAATTGTCTACAAACCAAACAGAAAGTCGGGTCCTCTATTTGTTTTCAGTTATATGATGGGATAGCAAGTAATTTAGAACACGATGATTGTCTTGTTGTTGATTTGGCTATATAAGGAAATTATGTAGTAATTAACTTTTTTCCCGACTATTCAAGAAAGAGGGTAACCTTTTTGGATTGTATGTAATGTAACATTTACCTATATATTTATTTATTTATCTATATATTTATTTAACTTAACGCAGCTATTTAAATTTTAAATAATTTCTATAAGCGAAATTCAATTTTAAACCAATAAATTTAGAGATCACAGCGAACCAATTTACTCCAATTAAGTCGTACGATGCGTCCTATCAAAGTGGTATTTAAACACTAATAAATTGTACTGGTTAGTTTTGTTATATTTGTAAAATTTTATGCTACGCCGTAGCAAGATTTTGTGATATTGTTTTGTGTGCTACGCTATTGCACCTACAACGTTTGTACTACGCTGTAGCATTTTTCTAAAATTGTTAATATTGAAATTTGTGCTCTTTAGTTGTTGTACAACAACCGCTTGCTAAGCCGTAGTAGTATTTCAAAATTTGAAATGTTACGTAACAGTTTTTAATAAACTACCTAGCGCGTGCTGTGATAATAAACTAGTATTTTTTTATTTTTCGGGCTAGGTGATTAACCACAGCTCACGAGTTTTAACAGTTCAATCGAAAATGGTGAGCATGTTATTTGATCTTGTAAATTGCAAATTAAGCACAGCTATTAGTACGCTTTGACTTGCGAAAGCAATGTGGCATTAGAATGTTCGTGGAATTTCCATCGGAGATAAAAATAATACACCTATCAAAGTGTGGGCGTTTCGAAATAACCACGGTTCCAAACTTCATGTTAAACAATTATTTCCAAATTAATGTCTGGATTGAAGGTGATTTCTTTGAAGAGTTTCAATAAAGGTGTTGAAGCGTATACCTATTACTTTGAGTAATTGATATTTGAGTACAACAACATCTATTTTGAAATGACTTAAAACATAATTGACATACGAAACTAAGGAACGATATTAACTAGTTGTGCTCTGCGGTTTTCAGTTTTGCCGCGGTATAAGTATGTTCGTCTTCACACTAGTTTTTTTTTGTTATGCTGCACAATACTATGTTTTGCTTGCAGGAATCCTCAGGTGGCTGGACCCGGGTATGTCCTCAAACTGCTACCAGAACCACCAAAGGACAGGCAGCAACGTTGTCTTAGAAAATGGTGAACTTTCTGCGATCTCCAAGCCGCCTGCCTGACTTCTTCCTGCAGTGGACGTCTAAAAGCTGATAGTATTCCATAGGCGACGGTGATCACGTACTGGCGACCTGTCTGCTTGTTTGCCAAAACCGGCATAAAATAGTTTTGGCTGTTTGTCGCTTTATCACGGCTAAACGGCTGAACGGATCGAGCTGAATTTTTGCATCGATATAGCTTAAGGGTAGGAGACGGACATGGGCTACTTTTATTTGTAGGTCCACGCGAACGAAGTCGAGGGCAACAGCTAGTAGTTTATATCAGCTTAAAATTTGGTTTTCGGTTTAGTCTTGTAAAACGTAAAATCTCGGTATCGCTTTTACATTTCATAAATTAATGAGATAGAGACAAACACATTCATCATGGGGTTGACTACATATAGATAGATAGATAGATAGATAACTCTTTATTGTTCACACCAGAAATTACATGCATAATACAAAAATCTACTTAAAACTAGTGTAATAATTGGCATATATAGATATCGATATATATAGATGATCTAAGCAGTGTCAGAATTTTTAGATCAAAAATGTGGCGGCAAAGCGGTGGTCAGTGAGATAGATAAAATGTAAAAAACCCTAAATTATAAAATTATGATTAATACATTATTTCCCCTGTCCATCTCTATGGCTATTGGGACAAAATAAATAAAATGCGCAGTGGCGGCCAAATAGGTGCGCTTATGACTTATTAGACCAATACGCGTGATCCGCAGCCGCGGATGACCTTGGTGAAGGTTAGTGAAACATTGTGAATGGAATCCCCACAGACAAATTAACTAGATAAGTTTTCACACCACTAGGCATGATTTGAATTGAACTTTACCGCCACAGTAATTGAAAAAAACCAAAGAAATATTTTATAAACCTAGATAAAAATGGTTGAAGTCAAGGAAAGAAACCGTTTCTTTTATACTTCGACAAAATAAAATCCATTCCAACGTAACCCATATTTTTGTACGATTTTATAGCATAAAATTAACGAAAGAAAACAACTGCAACAAAACAAATCGCATTGTAATAACACTTTGTAGAGAAACAATGCGACAAAAAAATATCATTTCGCTTTCTGTGCCGCGAATGTCGGGGTCCCCTTCTCAGTATTGAAGTTGAGAGAACTGGTGTAAAAGGAACTCTTTAATTGCCTCAGATCCAGGGAAAATGTTTATAAGTGAATGGTTATTAATTTTAACTGAGTAGTAACATCTTTTATATCTGTACAAACTAAAAGAAGTTCATGCAGGCGTCCTGTTGGATCTGTACCGATGATTTCTCTGCCTTTCAGCCAAGTCAGATCCTGGATCCGAAAACATGCGGCAAAACTACATAAATAATACTGGGCATGTAATGAGGGTTGCAGGCAGTCAAGGGAAGCCTTTCCGGAATTAAACCCGTGATACTCCCGACGGCTCCTAAGCCTCAAACGTGATAAGCTCCGCCGAGTTGTCGGAGTGACCACGGGACACTGCTCTCTAAACAAACACCTTTTTACTATTGGGGTTACAGACAGCCCTCTATGCAGAAGCTGCATGGAGGCCGAAGAAACGGCCGCGCATATGCTGTTTGAATGCAGCAGCGTGGCACAACAACGTACATCGATCCTCGGTTCACAGAGGACGCTCCGGGAAGCCTGCGCCAGCGTGAGCGAGCTGCTGGCTTTTCTGGCGGATACCGGGTGGCTGGACTAGCCGCAGCCGGGATGAGACGCAAACGGGGCCGTTATGCGGCCTAGTTGCCGAAATAAGCCCGTTAACCAAGTATACCAAGTACCAAGTAAGTAACTGTACTAACAAAAAACTGCTTTAAATTCAGTTTTAAGCGTCGGAAGAAAAAAAAACGGCGGCCATTTTGATTTTGGCAGTATATTTGTCAATAAAAAGGGCTGACAGCTGAACGGATAGAAACATGTCATTTAAGACGACGATTCATCTTTATTTCGCGATTTCGGTGCTGGTCTTATAGTAAAAGTTGTTATTAATTATATTATCAGTACATACATACTCTTACCTTTCAGTATTAATCCACCTTTTTATACCAGGTTGTAAATCGGTATCAAATTATCAAAAATATCCAGTTATATAAGAAAACTAGCTAAAAATCCTCTGACAGACGAACGGACGAGCACGGGAGCACAGAAGCGAAAAAATTTTTACTTCTTTCTTTTTTCTGTGCACGGGTGTGATCTCAAGGGAGTTCAAGATAAACCTAGAGATTTGTTACGTTTGACTTTCGCACTGTTGCTGATTCATGTCTCGCTAATTGTCGTCTTAATCTTTGTATTTTATGTTTTCCAATTGGGTCGGCAAACATCATACGTTGCAAGATTTGTATAGAAACATGTTGATAACGACATTTTTTGTAAAACACTGTGTCGAACAAGTTTCGTTACAACAAGTTGTGTGACAATGCAAACGCGGCAAACCCAGAAAACAGAGTTTTCAAAATGTTTTATCAGTGAAAACACTCCTTAAAGCGGCAAATATCCCTTGTAGTCACATCATACTTTCAACTATGTCAAGTCACTGGAAGTTTAGCGAGCGAAGTTTGCTAACGGAATTTAATATTCGACAATGCGAAAAGGACTGATGCTATAATATACGAGGTTATAATATATGGTTATATATATGAGGTTATAATATAGACCACGACATTTGTAGAATTGGCTAATTCTGAGAATTAGACATTTATGAGAATTAGATATTCAGCGAAATAGGCATTTGTAGTATTATATATCATTCTGATTATTAGGCATTAAAAATAAAATAAAATTAGGTAGACATTTGTAGAATTAGCCATTTTGAGAATTGGTCTTTTGGCTCTTACGTCAACTGAATTTGAGGTTTAGTAGCTATTTTAAAAATTACAATTGGTTACAATAATCAGCTTAGCTTTTAATCAATTGTAAAGGCAAACCCTATTGACAACCCTATTGTCAAAGCTTATTAGGCACTCGAAGGCCTTTGCCGTCTGAATATTGACCAGCTTTGCTTTTCGTGTTAGCATATACATATTATTATACCAAATGTGACAGGTCAGGGGTTACCTTAAGGCAATGAAAACCAGTCATGTGATAATTCATAAAATTGAGGATAATGCAAATATCAAGTACCTATTTTCATCATTAAAATTAAGGTTACACAAAATAAAGGTCAACGCCCACAGTCTCCGCTTTGAAATCTTAGGATAAAGCCAGATTATTTGGGATAACCCAAATCCTCTTATTGGTCACCTTTTCAGTAGACATTTATTCACAAATAGGTACGATGACGTTTGAAATAATGTACACTTATGATAGTACAAAAATAAATAAATAAATTACATCATAGCTTTATTGTCATCGATAATGCGGTACAGACCTCTAAAGCAAAAGGTTATGCTTCGTTCAGATGTATAAAGCATAGTAATTAATTATAACAAAGTTATAATAAAATTATAATAAATAAATATATATATATATATAAATATAAATAAATAATTAATTATTATAAAGTTATTTTTGTATTCGAGTTTATTTTTTTGTCTATTTGTGTAGATCTTACCCCCGAATACTGAAACGTTCATTAACTTTGACAACAGATTAATTCTAATACTGCCTTTGTCTGGCACTGAGCAAATGACAAAGGCAGCAATAGACTTAATCTTTCGTCAAAGTTAACAAACGTTTCAGTATTCGGGGGTTAGTTTCTTATTGTCGAAGTGCTGCTTAGATTTGTTTCCTTTTTAAGTCAATGAATAATATATTTTGGTTAGATATTAAGTATTGATATTATAAGTATCAACTTTACAGGTATAGGTATGTAGAGTCGTAAAACTAAGTAAATATATGTTATTAGTAAATATAATTTGATGTCAAAAGATTGTAAGAGTAAGTTAAGATTGAAGCAATCTCTATATAATTTAAAAGCAAAATTCGAAATACTTTCACAAACGCTGTAAAATTACTAAAGTAATTGATCGATCGATACTTCACATTCACCTAACAGCTATTCAGGTATTATACGTTAATAGATAGATGGATTAAATTGTAGAGAAAATTTATAGCATTGGGTTGAGTTCTTTAACCTCGGATAGAATCTTGAACGAAATGAAGACAAAATTAGCCTCAAACTATTTTTCTTATTTTGTTTTTCAACACAAAGCAGACAAAGAAAATTTCGTAGGGAATGGCGTTAGTATTTTGCTTGGACAAACGAATATATAATTATAAATATATATCATGACAACTTGTTTTCTGTAACTCCTTCTTTAAAAAATAAATATACAATATTGTAACATGTCATGTCATAGGTCTTTAAGTCGACTGATAAGATTGCAAAACTTTCTCGAAAGATGGCCACCTTAAAAACCCTTTTATTTAGTTTGAGCATTTTTCCAAGATACATTTCATAGAGTACACTCGTTCTTCGTTAGTAACCGTGCTACATCTTAGACCGCATCATTGCTCAACATTAAGCAAGATGTGGTCATACGCGTATTCGATGTCGATTGTCTTTATTTATTTTTCCTATTTATTTATATCATGTTTATTGTTAATTGTGATTTTTGATGCACGCCTCAATCTCCCTCTCTTCAACCACGGGGATGACTGGTAGAAAATGTTTTAGCATTAAGTTCTTCTGTTGTACCTAATACGTTGTATGTGTGTGCAATACAATATTAAATAAATACGCAAGCTTAATTAAAATTAAAGTCAAGAACTCGTAAAGGCATTATGTATTTCGTATCTTATGAACAAACCTATCACCCCATTTTATGCTTAGGTATACCTACATCGTTCCTATAACAAGAAAAGCTAAACTTTAAGCAACTTTACCAACAAAAAGACTTTTAGCCAGTGATCTATCTAATAATGATGAGTCACGGCAGGAAAGTTCTCATTTGTTCCCACCGTAGCCGCGCTGCGTACAAAATTTCAAAGCTCCCTTATTATAAAGACTATATTATATCCCACAGTTGTACAAGACGTGACTTCGAAGTACGTGATTTCGAAACTTTGGGACTCATTAACTTACTCGTAATCAAAGTTTAGGCGACGCTGGTAGACGTTAAAGTTAAATAAAAAGAAAATAACTTTGATAATATTTCCGAGTATTCTGTTCAGGTATTTCTTCAACCACAAAGATGATAACAGTAGAAAAATACTAACTTTTACTTGAAATTAAGTAGAAGTCAGCATAGGATCCAGCTTTATTTCATTGCAAACAAAATTGTGTATTTTTTTTTGTAAAACTTAACTCTGTAGACATTCATTCGTATGCAGAGCAACGCAATCTGATGATATATGATGAGGGTACTGTATTGCTCATGAAAAATTTAGAGATTTTTGTTATGCATAAAACACAAGAAACTATGAATAAAATCGTTTTAAACTTTCTTACTCGCCAAAATGTTTCTTGATCTTTGTAGTATGACAGTTTTGGTAAAAGGTATAAGAGGAAAATAAAATAGCAACAATATTATTAGAATTAAGCAACATTTAAACTAATTAAATGTTGCCTAAACGATCAACGATTTGGTTCCAAATTCTCGATGAGTCTCTCAAGAATGGAACTTCCTACCGACTTCCTTTTGTCTGAGAACTACAATCTAGACATTTTCAAGGCTTAAGTTAATAGATTTCTACTGGATCAACTAGCTCCATCCTCGGCCCTACAGTCGCTACCCATCAGGCGAGTTGGTGGCTAAAACTTCTGTGTGGTGTGTGTATCTATTTTCCAATTTAATAAATACCTTGAAAATATTAAGGTCAAATGAAGTAATTATAGCACCTCATTTTTTTTCTTGCTGTTTGGTTCCCAATATGTAAACAATGAATTAGTATCTGGCAGCAATCGTAAATCTTCCGTAGAAACCAATGATGGTGCCAACGTAATTGAGAAAAGTGAGGGCAGGTCGGGTCCTTGATATTTTTTCTGGACCCGAATTTCCTGTTTACTATTTAATTAATTTCACAACGGGAACAGGAATAGGCGAAATTTGATATAATTGGCTTTGTTATATTTATACTTAATATACGATACCTGTGATGTTAAGAATTAAAATGACTTTATGTGTACACAAGTACACATTTAAACAAAAAAAAAAAACCGCAAAATGTAGTCTACCGGCTTGGTTGTTCTTGTTCTCTACAAAACATAACAAGCTTGGTTAGATCTTTCAAATTCCACACAAGAAATATTTCACGCTTGCTTTAGCTCGAAAGTTTGTTAGAAATTTTATTTGCACGCCTTGTTTTCTGGCGAATTATGAATATTTTATTTCTATGTTGAGGATGTTTTTAAAAGAAAAAACAGAGGTAAGTATAAAAGGACTTGAAGGAGTTAACCTGAGCTTTTTTATCTGTTTTGAGTAGTTTATAGTAATTTTAATTTTTAATAAGTTTCAATTTGTATTTTCAGTGTTAGAAAATAAATATCTGCATAACTAACGATTGAAAAACGTTTTATGATTACTTTATACCCAATACTTCGATCACCTGCAGGCCTATGCGGACTGCGACAAAATCTTATCTACACTGTGTTGTGAGAAAATAAGACATACCTATATACGTGTCCTATTTTTGCACTACAAAAACAGAAGATAACATTATGTATGCTAGGCCCTCTGGATATTGTGAGTTCGAATCACTGATTTTTAAAATATAAGTACTTACTAGTAAAATGGAAATCAGTTGTTCGAATATATTGTTGTTATCTTAGAAAACATCACATAAAATAAAGAACCAGAACATGAGTTATTCATAAGTTTCAGACGTTTATCAGTCTTTAAAATTTATTTCGCTATGTTATTCTAGAGTTTATTCTCGGTGACATATAGCTTTATTTGCATACTTTCCAGGCGAGATTTATACGACGCAAATACAAATTTAATAAGTTCTGGCGGTCTGGTGTCTGGAGTCAGGAATCAAGTGAAATTAGACATTGAGTAATATACACTATATTACTTTCTTGTAACAAGGAATAAATATGCGTGTATTTGATACCTTATATTAATGTAGGTAAGTATATTAATTTAATAAACCCAAAAAAGCTTGCCTCGAGCCTGTAAAGTCCTAGTAAAGACCTTGGTTAAGTGAATAAGTACTTATTACATTTTAGAATGTTTGTATATTTAGTCTTCGTTTCAATTTAATATTAATATATTTAATATTTTTAAAAAGAGAGCATCGCTAGATAGAAGTTTTTGACTATCTTTATGCAAGCCTTGATATTGTTTTTTGCCCATTATTCTTTTGTTCATTTAAATCACCTTACTGTATTGTGTTTTAGTATGTTTTTATTGGACTTTTCACCTCACTTTTTTTCGTCGCTCGCTCACTCGAAAACGTGAAGTGAACGTCCAATAAATACCACTCATTCACAAGTGAACGCCCAACAAATAAGTTTTAATATTTATTGGGCGTTCACTTCCAGTTTTTGAGTGAGCGAGTTATGAGAACGAACGTTAAGAAAAAAGTGAAGTGAAAAGTCCAAAAAATAAATACTTATTTAAAAACACTTTTTATTCGATGCGCGATTATTACTATTCTCGTTCTCTACCATTTGAACACATTTATATTATAATGTACTAGCGACCCACCCTGGATTCGCACGGGTACCAAAATCACAGGATTACCCGCTGGGCTAATCAGAAGTCTGACAATTTCATCAAAATTGGTCCAGCCGTTTTGTGCCCATAGGGAACATACATGCATTCATGGCCTTTTATATATATAGATTATCTATGTATGTGCTATCAATCGCTTTTACAATCCGTGCCTAGAAAATATTCGTTACAAAAGAAATATACTTGCATGTTAACTGTGTAAAGAGACACGGATGACGCGCGTGTTCCGCAATAAAGGAAATCGAAGCCATTGTGCGTTTTACAGGCCCTAAATTTGTTTTATGACGGCATTGAAGCCGAATGCTAGATTGAAACACGAACAACCAGACTGCCATTACTTTGCTTGGAGTATAAACCGTGTTAATAAAATGAAAAAAACAAAACACAACCTACTCAATGCCGAAAAATGATTACAACAAATCCGCGTTTATTATTTGCTTAGTGTCAAATTTAATAGAAATAAATCGGAAACCGATTTTCCCATATTCAATATTTTAAGGGTAATTCAGTTTGCACCGTGTCGGGTCCGGGGCATGGCCGGGGCACGGTCCGGCCCCAACCCGATGTAACGTGAATTATCCTTCCTTTGTATAAAATGACTAGCTTGCACCCTTGGCTTCGTTCGCATAAGCTACATTACTGCAACACCCAATTTCACCTCGTAAGGTTTTAGGGTTGCTTTTCGAAAAATCCTGAGACATATCTTTATTTTGTATGATTAGTACATTAACAGAGTTTTATTGGCTTATCATGAAAAAAGATTTTATTTCCACACAAACTTTGGGGGTCATGGACAAAAAAGAAACCCCCTTCGCAGGGGATTGTCTCAGGAGATTTCTGGAGTAAGCCGTCCATTTTACCCCTTTAGAAGAAGAATTTTGCAAAACTCGTTATTGTTGTTCACCTAGCTAGAGCATTTGAGGAGTATTGGGTCCAAATTTCGCCCGCTGATGGAAGACAATGGTACACCTTCGACACATATAAATGGTTAATTTCTAATTCGTGATGGCGGCACGCGAGGGCACCATAACTTAGAAACAGTACGATGCGCGAGTGCAGGCGTGCGGCGAGGCGGCGGCGTGGAGCAGAACGGTTATTATATGCGGTCGGTTTACAGAGCGTGTGGTAACAACTGCGTGATTTTGGCACAGGAGTATCTACTGCTATAGCCGTATTGCTACATTGCAGGTTACGATAAATTGGCGGGGTAAGAATATCGCTTCTTTACATTGTAATAGTTAGCATTCTTTGACAAGGGTGTGACAACGGTGAACTTTATTCAATAGTCGGTTTTCGTATCCACACATATTTTAGATAGTGTAGGACTCTTTTGCAGATTCCGCCTGCGATAGTACCACACCATTGCCGCTATTCAAGCGCCAAGAAGTAGTGTGCGAATATTAATGTGTGCCGGATTGAAAGGTAATGTTTCCGATGCAATTTCTGAGCATAAAGACAAGATCTAATATCTCGGAGTGACGAACCCAAGACAGTGCCACGCAGACTGCTACAGTCCAAAATTCTGGATGATATTGAACTGTATAATGGACAAGCATCAGGCGAGCAAAGAGCTAACCGTACAAAAAACGATTGGAAAATCTACAAAAAAATACTTGTCGAACAACACCGTTCTATCTTGCACATTCAAATAAGTAAAACCCGTCATTGGCCTTATAAAACCTCTAATAGCTGTAGCAATAAACCGGTACATGGCATCAATAGTTGAAAGAAACTTGTTGATATTAAACGAGGAAAACGTCGCTTTGTAACTTTTATTTCCCTTTTATTAGCACACATTTCGCTCGCATTTGTTTGCATGTGACGTCCTCTTCAGATTATGCCTATTATACACTAGGGGGAGCGAAATTAATTTTTTGGTCATTTTGAATTTTAATAGTTAAAATTCGGTGTCATTTAGAGTCAAATTAAGCAATGAATTAATTGGCGATGACCGCAAGGTCATTGAACTATACGAAAAAGTAAACTCTAGACGTAAGTTCGTAGACTTCATTTTCTACTGGAAACAATACAGTTTGTCATAAAAAATACGAAAAATGGTCACTGGTGAATGCAGTGACGCGCGTGGGATGTAGATTCGTTGCACGTTTCGCGCCAGCGACGTTAACAGTTTGAAATAAAATATACGCGTATTTGTATATTTTAAAAATGTTGGAGTATAATTTCATATCCCAACGTTTATAAATAATGTTTAATTTTGTACTCTAAGACAAAAAATATCCAATTTTTTTCAGCAAATTCTGAAACTTTGAAGCCAATGCGGAGATTGAAGATGTTATCTAATCGAAATAAGTAAATCTAAAACATATATTTTAACAATTTTTATATTTTTTTTTATCTTACTCAGTGACGAGACGAACAAGTCACGATGTTAAGCGTCACGCTTGCCCATAACAGTTCAGTGCCACCCAGAATTTTGAACTTCAACAGTTCAAAACTATAGCGGCAATGCACTGCGCTCGTCATCCTGAGATGTTAGATGTTAAATCTCTGTATGCCCAGTCTCTGTATGTATGGAAACATTGCCCTTCAATCCGGAACACAGTAATGCTTGCACACTACTGCTTGGCGGTTGAATAACTGGCAAAGGTGTGGTACTTCCCCAGGCGGACTCTGCAAGAGAGCCCTACCACTACAAAATAAAATACAAATGTAGCTTCACAACAAAGCTTTTTCTACTCGGGTCTTCTTACTATATTATTCGAAATATTTAAATGTACATGTAATTTATAAAGTTTCTAGTACTTTTGTTCTAAATTTTCTAACCTAGAGACTGTTGATCCAGCTTCTAATAAATGGAATTATCAAGTAAACATTATTATTATTATAATCATATTCTTTTTTTAGCCGACTGCCCAAGAAGGAAGGTTATGTTTTTGGGCTGTATGTGAGTATTTTGGAACCGGGTATGCCCTAAAACTGCGATCAGAACCACCTCTTCGTAAACGATGACTATTCTGCAACCTCCAAGCAGCCTGTCAAGAGAACACACTTACAAACCTACACACTTACACACAAACTTTCGCATTTATAATATTAGTGTGATGATAAAATGCGAATGTTAGCGTCGTCTGAAGAGGCCTTTATACTTATGGGGTCGTTTTAATGTATGTGTGCAAATATAGCCGTTTCAATAGCCGTATTGTTGTGGACCTCGTGTGCTGGTAACCAATACATTACGAGTTTTGAAATACGTTTTGCAAATGGAACGGAAAATGATATGATAGGTTATGAAAATTGGCTAATTGATGTCGATTCCCATGACTCATGGTCTAAAGCAGGGCATCCCATATCTTGGGCAATAGACCCCTTTTCCAAAATGAACTGATACCACAGACCCCCATAGCCAAATTACTTTAAAAAATACTATTTCTAGTTTTATCGTATTGATACAAATTAAAAAAAAATCGGTTAAGCGAGTTAACTTGAATATCAAGTGTAATTAATAATTATTATTACAAATTCCGTAAAAATACTTAAGTGGGTAATTTTTTGAAAAAAGCATTAAATAAATAGGGCTCGATTTTTAGACCTCGTGAACCCCCAAAATCAGTTTTAGTTTATGCCGACTCATAGGGATCAAACTAGTACCGTCCTTTTCTCATTCGTTGAATACGAAGGAGAGTTTTTTTTTAAATTTAATTGTAGTGTTGTTTTATTATTGACGTTGTAAAACCTGATTTCGAATAACCAGACCCGAAACCTGAAGAAAATGTATGTTGTATGTCTATGGAGATAAATATTTACTGTTTGGTCAATAAAACGCGTCGGCTTCCGATGATACCCAAAAGAAGTTCCGAGAATTTCGCTTAGTAAAATACAAGTCAAACGCGAAGTAAATACAAAGCAAAACTAAACATAACATAGGAATATTTAGGAAAATGAAGCTTTCTACGATAAAACTGGATAAACCTGATATGATTCGTAAGCTTGAAAGTTACAGACCAGTTACAAAGTTACAGACTTGACTGACTTAAAATAAAATTGCGTTCATGGACATTTGCATAACAACATTACAAAATATACATAACTTAATGAAGATATTTTAATGTACCTAGTCAAATGTACCTTACTATCTATAAATACTACCACGGTGCTTGGGCTATATTGATAAAATTAATGGGATGTTAAACTAGAAAGTTTTATGCCATGCTTTCAAAATTCATGAATGTTAAAGATACGAATTCCTCGCGCGCATGATTTGCTTGAACTATAATAAAATTAAAATCCATCAACCTATTTCCAGGCAACTTGTATTGTTTGTGTCATCTGTCAGTCCTACTGATATGAAGATGGGAGGTGACGGAGACAGAGATATTGTCGATAGCTCTACAAATATAGATGTATTTATTCATGACAAAAAACAGATATAAAAAAATAGACATAACATAAAGTGAGTACATATAGATTTTTCACGAAACCTACCTTAACTAACCATAAAGCTGGTTTTTAGCATTGATTTTCTGCTTAGACTGGCAGGTCCTAGAATCAGCCCGATTTGTTAAACATCCCTTTTTTACAGTATGTTACCTGTGGTTTAAACCTAACAATTTGAACCTAGAACTAGGTTTTTAACGAATAATCTTACCTACTACATTTTACTTTCATTGTTTTACTAGAAGTGCCCCGCGGTATCAACCTTGAGTGGAAAATTCCTCAGGAACGTGCATTTTCCCGGAATAAAAAATAGCCTGTCACTCTCCAACACTTAAACTATATCTATGTTACAATTCAGGTCGATCCGTTGCTTTGTTGCTACGAGAAGCAAAAAAGCGACAAACATACTGTCGTTCGCATTTATAATATTAGTAGGGATTTCCTATTCCATATAAGCATAGCCTTTTAATGCAAGTTAATTATAATATTAAATTCATCAATATTCAATTTTATTTCAAAAAAAAAATCGTTAAAAGACAATCTGAAATAAAATGTAAAGGAAATGGGCATAAAATGGAGCATTCTTATTTGACTTTACATAAAATGTAGATAAATATTTAATAGAAAAAAGTCAAAATCAATAGCCACTTTATACTTACGTCGAGGCAGGACTACTTAGGGCAGCGAATGTAATACTTTATTTTTGCTGTAACTTAAAAAATATGGCTGTTATAATTATTATTGTACATAAAAACTTTGGTGTGTTTTTGCCATAATCCCCTCGCTTGGCAAACGGCTTGGGGATCGCAGAATGATATTGCCGATCAGGAAGAAAGGTTCTTGCATGGTAATAATAATAACAAAACGTTTATTGCATCAATTCCTATGTGTAGTGGTACATGCTCTTAATAGGTAGATATCAATATATAATTGATATAGATTGGGTATAGGAACCACGAACCGGAAGACGCAGAGTAAGTAACGCGTAAGTCGCGGATATCCGGTGGATGGAAATGGCAGATTGTCGTTGGGCCGTAATTCTGTATTTTCGTTCAGACTCATAACGCGTTACGAGTTTGATTGAAGAAACAGAATAACGTACTATAAAGGGCAGGCCTTTGTTAAACAGTGAATCTCTAATGGCTGATGATGATGATACTTTGGTAGTGTTTCGAACTGCAAAAGCGAGGTTTCTAGAAACAATACTTATACAGAGTATAATGAGATTTAATAGTTACCATTTCAGGGCAACAACCGCTGGATCGTACTCGTAGTTTAAAGTTCTGGGAGTCATGGAATTACTGTAGGAAAACGTCCGAAGATACATTGCCAGCTACGCGCGACTCGTGTCCTCAGTCTAAGCCCCTACCCCGTACAAAGTATGTGCGAACGACACGTGTAGTTTTTAGTTAAAAAAGGCACAAAAAAAGTAACAAACCTATACATTGAAATAAAAAGACAGGCTGAAAGCATAAAAATAAAATAGTGCGAGTCGGACTCGCGCGACGAAGGTTCAGTGTATGTATATTTATTTTGTACTAATACATCGCATCGCATCGCGGTTTCACCCGCTATTCTACAGAAACCGAATATTTTTCCGGGATAAAAAGTGGCCTATGTGCTACTCCAGGATATAAGGTACCTCCATTCCAAATTTTATTTAAATCCGTTCAGCCGTTACGGAGTTAAACGGGAACAAACACACACACATACTTACAGACTTACATACTTACCTAGTTACCTAATTACCGACTTACTTAATTACATACTTACCTACTTAACTACTTACCTACTTACCTACTTAACTACTTACCTACTTACCTACTTACCTACTTACCTACTTACCTACTTACCTACTTACCTACTTACCTACTTACCCACTTACCCACTTACCTACTTACCTACTTACCTACTTACCTACTTACCCACTTACCCACTTACCCACTTACCCACTTACCCACTTACCCACTTACCCACTTACCCACTTACCCACTTACCCACTTACCCACTTACCCACTTACCCACTTACCCACTTACCCACTTACCCACTTACCCACTTACCCACTTACCCACTTACCCACTTACCCACTTACCCACTTACCTACTTACCTACTTACCTACTTACCTACTTACCTACTTACCTACTTACCTACTTACCTACTTATCTACTTACCTACTTACCTACTTACCTACTTACCTACTTACCTACTTACCTAATTACATACTTACACACTTACACACAAACTTTCGCATTTATAATATTAGTGTGATTTAACTAAACGCGCCTTAAACAATTATATAATAGAGTTCAAGAAATTTACAAAAAGGCTGATTAATTGACTACCCTCTTTCGTCTGTCTGTTAAACGTCAACTATTTGTCTTGAACCCAGACAGCCTAGACGCCTGAGCTTTGTTTATCTTGGTAAAATTATTGTACAGAAGACAAACCTCCAGCGGGCACGCAAAACTTAGTAGGTAATGTAACGAAACCGATTAATCTTTACCGAGTGAACATTTCATACAAAATGTACGTAGTAACTCAAACACATACATTCTCATTCATAAATCACTACACACCCACACAAGAATCTTAAAATGCACGAATCTCTGAAATACAAGCTTTAGCTTAGTTCAGAGATCCGACCCCACAGATATTTTTAAGGTCAATGTTGGAAATAAAGACTTTGTATTGTAAAAAAAAAAACATTTAATTTAAATAATTGATAAAGTATAGAGCTTAGCAGAGCTTAAAATAAAATAAAATAATAGGAAATACATATTTTTTCAACTTAACTCTGACAAGAATATGAGACAAAGCGCTTATTATCTAAAACAGTGGGCTTATCCTCTAACTTTGAAACGTTCGTGATTCTGATTGCGAGAGCATGCCATCTCGCTCGTACCAACTTAGTCGCACTATGCGCGGTCCTGCTCGCGCAACTCTCGCTATCGCTTTCAGAGTTACGGGATAAGCCCCCCGAAAAAAATATGAAAATATTAGGTTTGTATGATCATAAAAATGTTAAGTCCTCGTAGTTATATTGAAAATTTGTTATAGTTGCCAGGAAATTGTGATTTACAGTTAATAATCATTAATAAGCATGAGAGAAGTACGCGTAATTTGACTTTTGGTAAATACAGATGGCAAAGTACAATCTTTTTTGGGGCTAATGCTTGTAAGAGACATAGGAACAGGATACCTATGACATAGGATTGTTATTAACAGGTGGTTTGCCGTGCTTGCATACGCGGCGTCTGATAATTATCTACGCTCCGGATGTTCATACAGTGCTTACAGTTGTGATACTGTCTTCGTTTGTATTGTAAAAACAACAATTTGCAAATGTTGTAGTGAAAAATCATTCTAATTCACTTAGTGTTCACTATACTAAATATATGGTGTCCACCCAGATAAAACACGTGAACCTGGCCTAAACCGGCTGTAAATGACATAACTTAATGTCAACGAAATAACTGACTGCTGGAAAGTTCAAATTGGACAGTGCAGACTGTTTTAATAAATGCAATGCTGTCAAAGTTAATTACCCAACTGCCCAAGAAGGATGGTAATGTTTCTGGGGTGTATTTAAATATGTTCGTGTGTTCCTTCCTTGTATAAGACGTCCTGTAGCATAAACGGCTTGACCGATTTTGACAAGCGAGGAGTCGTTGGATTTCTCTCTACGTTCGGAGTGTCATAGGCATTTTGTAGTCGGGTATTTTGTTTTTCTTTTAACGATATTACTTGTTTGTTTTATAATATAACTATATGCGCTCCACGGTGGTAAACATTCCCGGGAATAACAGATTTAAAATCAACAAACGAACCAAAAAACACACTTTCACGTTTATTATATTATAGTAGGGATTACCTGTGAATCGACGTCGATGTTATACTCTTAATTCATTAGGCAGACGGTTTGGAATCTCCTGAAACAAAATGAAAGAAAAATGTATTTCTAGTTAAAAAAAACTCGACAACATGGTGTGGTATGTGTGTAATCTACATGCGTAATTAGTAGCTATACTCGTCATGACGAAGTATTTCTTTCGCACCAATTAAAGTTGTGAAAAAAGTGCACAAGATTAAACTCCACTAAGATAGTATTGTAATCAAGTTTTATAGGAACAATTTAAGCAGCTGCATAAAATTAATTTAATGTCAGTATAATCTTCGACTCAGGTAAAATAAATGGACGGGCCCAAACCACATAACTTTCTTAAAAATAACAAGTCAAAACAATCGAACTTAGGCTTTAGTACGTAATTAATAATAGTGAATTTGTCATAAAAAAGAGATAGCCAAGCCGTGTTTATCTGTGCTTTCGAACGTTTGATATTCGAAAGTACGTCTCGCACTTTTCACGGGCTGAGGGCGACTGAAGCAAGGTGAGCGCCGGCGATCACTTTACAGTCTTCAAAATTCTCATTCATTTTACTTTGGTCGAAGAGTATAATAATAAAATAAGCTACGAGTAGCTAAAGGCAAGATGATGCCTGAAATCCTTTTTCGCACCCACTCGAAACTTTCAGCGAAGTTTCTCTAAATCTGGTATACTTTACAATGATAAAAACTTTCCTAAAATATTATCTTGTCTTTGGGGAGGCAAAGTCTTAATTAAGGCTTTAAAATTGAATAGGGTATCAAGCTGCAGTAATTAAATAAAATGTTTCAGAGTGACTGGTATAAATATTTTCTGAAAAGGTTTTCATTGGCTCGTCTACGACTTTAAAACCGAGAGCTTAAATTAGGGGAGCGAACCCTTAAGAAATCTTGTGCCTGCGGAAACGTTACATGTTTTACAACGAAAACAGTAAAGTAATCAAAGTTTCTCTTAACGACGCGGTGCACGGAGGTAAAGCATAGTCCCATAAATAGCTGGTCTTAATCGAGGATTAACTCAGTCGTAATCCCGACTAATCTCGTAACGTGGCAGAAAAACAATTACCAGAAGCCCAGGAATCTATTTACAATTGAATGTAATTACTACGTTCATATAATTCCATTTGCAATTAGACTCTGAATCTCTATGAAGATTACGGTGATGTATGCATAGTGGATATTAGGTAGTACTGGTAGCCTACTAAAAGGGGACCGCTGGGCTCGGAGGTGGTTAGAGGTGGGGCTCTAACCACCATCTACCGAAGCTAGCCCCGGGAAGGACGACAGCGACACGACAGCTGCTAGCTGTCCTGGAAGGAGCTGAAGCATGGTGCCGAGGGCTCCAGTGCGTTCCCTTGGAGATCCCGGAGCCCTCGATCAAGCACCAAGGCAGGCCACCGGAGGGGTTTTAGTGGTTATAATCCCACATAACCAGGCTGCACCCCATAGCAGTCGGGTATCTTGTGAATATTAACCACTAGCAAAAAAAAAAGGTAGTGCTGGTCAAAAACAAGAGAAATAAAGTAGTTTTATTTGTAGTATTGCTCTAAAAACTAGGTACGGCAGGCGATTTCCGAGTCAACCAAATAAATGATAAACATTCAACGAACCGTTGAATTTTTAATTTGATTTCAAATCCAACATAATTCATCAAACATATATCAATCCAAAATATCCAACACAGACTTTTTGTTTTTGTGGCTACGCTGGGCGCTAGGCGCTAGGCCACGCTTCTTGTGCTTTCTCACTGTCCTGACTATGCATTTGTTCATTTTGTAGCATCTCTCATTACTTTCAAAGGGTTTTTCGCTATTTTAGTACCTTCAATTTTATTTTAATAATACGGGAATCACATGACAGCAGTGTCGTGCTTTAGCGTTCTGCGATCTATCTATAGTTTCCATCTTATCCGGTGATCTTGATCAAGGAATTCTATAGCGCAACGCGCGTGATCTCGTCTTACCGTGCCTTGTGCTATATTCGGAACACTACTTAATTTAACGTGGTTATGTCCGTATTATTACAATAAAATGTGTCACACACGTCAGTTTTTTGGTAAGTTCCTTCTTTGTCAATTTTTCTCTTGTAGTACTAATAGTAGAACTAGTTAGACTGATTAGTTGGCAACAGGAACTTTCGCAATGTTTTTTTAGAATTGTTCCGTAATTCCATGAAACATTACGATTCCTGAAAAAGTAACACATCTCTGAGGTTCAAACAATTTCTTCTAGTCAATTAATTATCATCGCTCAGAGTTGCTCGGCAGCAAAGTTCACAATTTCAGACAATGTCACCCGCCATGATGGATGTGATCTGCCCACCGAATAAAATACAAACCATATTACGTGTGAGAGGATGAGAGGTAATTATTTATCTTGCTGTGGATGAAAGCCTATTCTATTTTAACGAAGGCACCCTTTGATCTCACATGTTGGACATATGCTTGTACTGTTGTGAAAAATATGAAATTTAATTTGTCAAAAACGAACGTGGGCCTTAGCAAAGACGCACGTATTTTTAAAAGAGAATATTTATTTTAATCTGTGTATTTTCGATGACGTTTTTGGTAAATTATATTAAATTTTGTTAAGAAACAGTTAAGCACATGATCTTTATAGAATTCGTATTCTTTGAAGTTTTTGGCAGGGGTAAATGTTTAGTAATGATTCTCATCATTACCACACATAAACAAATTTTCTATTTATTTCTCACGATATACGTAAATATGACCTTTATCAGAAGAGATAATTTAGAGAAGTTATACGTTCTTGTTATACGCTACCTTAATAAGCAACTGCCATCTTCTTTTAAATAAATAATAGCCAAAATAAGACAAAACATTAATTTCTCTGTTTGTCTACTAAGTTTTAGCCTATTTCCGTTCCAATAATCATAATCAATTTAGTTACAGGATATTATTACAAAGATAACAAGATTCAAAATAGCGTACAATATTGTACAGACCTATAATTTAAGTGCCTATCCAAAATTCAAAATCCAAAATCCAAAATTAAATGTCAAACTGAATAGGGATATAAATTACAATAATATCAAATAACAAAAAATAAGAACAAGACAAAAATAATAATATGTCAATTAATACATTAAAACAAAAAAAAAAAACAAAACAAAGCGTGATACACAATGTCAACTTCCAAAACTTCTAAATAATGTCAATTCAAAAATTGTTTATTAAATAAGTTATAATTTCAATTTTGTAAATTCATCATAGCTGTAGAACGTCTGCCAATAATGCAACAAAGTTAGACAAATTTTTGAATTTTTACTAGCTATTTCAGTGTCGGACAGAGGCCATGGCCTCTAAAGTGTTAAACTATGCATTAGAGCCCTCAAATTCACCATAATAAGTTTTACCGTAATTATATGTAGGACATAAGTAAATAAAAAAAAGCACTAAATCTAAAACCTGGTTCTTGAATGTTCCAGCAAAGTACATAATTATTAACGACACCGTTAATACTTATGTACTTTGTTGGAACATTTGAAAGACTTTTGCTACGCCGTAGGCCCGCCGGAACATTAGCCGTACAGCCGTAGATTAATATCTACGGCTGTACGGCTAATGTATTGGCGGTGAAACTGAAATAAGCCACGTGGAAACTACATTAGCAGATAGCGAACAATGATACAGAAGACTAGCATGCTTGCACGGCTTTGCTCACATACTGTGAATTAAGCACCCTGTTTCATCTCTGTAGGGGTTGATTTTTGAAAGATCCTAACATATGACTTTTTTATGATTAGTACATAAACCGAGTTTCATTGGCTTAGCATGGAAAAATATTATATTTCCATACATAATTTGGGGGTCCATTTTACCCCCTAAGAGGTGCAATTTCGTAAAACCCTTTCTTATTGTTCACCCCATTTGAGAAGGTCCAAACTTCACGTCTATATGATAAGCGGTTTGTTCTGTGCGTTGATTCCTAGAATAGTGCTTGTTATTTTATATAGGTAGATAGATATACATTGTTATTATAGAAAAATTGTGCTGTGCTAAAATAGTTTACAATTAGTAGTAGCACAAAGCTTTCTACTTGTATATGTTTTTGTTTCTATTTGTTACGTTGCAATGATGGAGTAGATAACTTGAATGAAATATGGTTATACAAACGTTGAATAAATCACATGCATAATGTACATTTTATACTTTAATTACTTACTTACTTTAATTACTTTAAAAAAAGAATAATTATGAAAATCGAATATGGTTTATCTATGTTACTCATATAACTAGAGAAAATCTGTGTTTTGTAATTTTCCTGAAAGGACGGTTGTAGTCACACTGAGTTATGGTAAGCTAGATGTTACTGTTACGAGTTACGCCGCGGATGGTACAGTCACCACAATAAATAACGGGATCCCTTTGTTTCACCTAAGTTTGTTATTCCTATTTTACTTTGGCATAATGAGTTACCATATTTTTATTGGCATAGGTATTTTTTCTTCTATATTCGTTTAGGCATATTATGGTTAATGGGTTTTTTACTTTTGTTATATAAAAAATGAACACAGGTAGTTGATTGTTATACGTATTTATTATTAATTGCAATACATTTCAATATTTGTCAATTGGTAAGTTATATAAATGTAATATGCATTTTTGTAAACATTTAAAAACCCTTACAAGTACAGAAACGAATCAAATAACAGTGTAGGTTCTAACCGCCTTAGGTAAGGTAAGGTTTTTTTTTAAACTCAAAATCCATTTCAATTACAGAAACGAGTCGCATAACAGTAAGTTGTAAACGCCGCAGATAACAGTATATTGTATTTTTTTTTATAAAAACTCAAAAACCCTCTCAATTATAAAACGATGCAAAATGAGGGGTGGTTTTAAAAATGTTGAATTTAAAAGGTATTTTCGCTATGCCGATAAGCATTATGATTTTATGCCGTTATCCGTGTTTTATTTTATATAAAAGATAAAATTAATTGTTATTGTTATGTTAACTTTAGTTAATGGGAAAATAGTTATGCCTAAACATTTATGCGTGATTATTATTATGCTAATAGTGGGTAGGAAAATTATGCTGACAAAATTGATTTTTATGCGTAACAAACCCAACCCATAAATAACATAATAGATATTGATACAGTTATTTATTTGCTTCGCAATATGGTCTCATTGCTTGTTTGATTAGTTAACGATTTCTTGGCGCCCAAGAAATAAAATAGTAATCCATCACACGATAGTGCCGCACCTTTGTGCGGTAGCCGCGGCGTTGCCCCCAGCACGACCCGAAGAAGCCGTCCATATAAAGTGCCTTTATATATAAAAAGTATATGTCGAGCTTATCATTATAACATATATTATTAGTTATTATTAGTAAGGACATGTAGTTAATTTATATTTACAAAACAATTGGATTGGACTTATATATCGTACACTGTAACTCATACTCATAGTTTTTTTTTGACCTTTTGTTCAGTACCACAAAGTTTCAGAACAAGGAGAAAGTTAATAATGCATCTCTGAAACTTCTAGGTATTGGAATTCGCGCTCTACATCTTCACACAGGAACCAACTTTCCAAGTTGTCGAACTGCGAACTCGAGGTCTGCCGCAGACAGGGTGCTATAAACCAGTTATATAATTCAGGATCTCATTACACATTCGAGAACTTTCTCCGCCTGCAAACCGATGGAAAATCATTAAAAATTGCCAATACGCGGAGTGTATCTGACACATTGACTTAAGCAGCCGGTAGCACGAACGCTACGAAATCGCTACTAATAATTTCGTAGCATAACTTCAAATTATAAACTACTAGCTGCGTCCCGCGGTTTCACCCACTATTCTACAGAAACCGAATATTTTTCGATACCGATAAAAAGTAGCCTATGCGTTAATCAAGGGTGTAAACTACCTCCATAACAAATTTCATTCAAATCCGTTCAGAGTTGAACGGGAAGAAACACACTTACATACTTACCTACTTAAAAACTTACTTTCGCATTTATAATATTAGTGTGATGGCATATATGACAAATTACCAAATATCTGTAGTCCGAAGTTTGTCATTTGAAATTCTGCTACAAGTTACACGATATTAGGTTATTATGAGAACGAGTAGCGATTTCGCAGGTATGATTTCGCAGCGGAGGTGTGCTACCTGCGTCAACCAGCTAGTGCCGCAAACAAGCAACAATTATAACCGTAATTATTTATGTCGGTTACGGAAATTTGATATATTTTTGTACACGAAAGATTACAGAAAAAAATATTGGAATAAAGCAATAGGTATATTGTTTCGGAGCCTGTAGAATATGTTAGAGTCCTGTCTGACAGTTGATTTTTTATTTTACTTTGTTTGTATGTCGGGTAGAACGAATAGAGTGATTTTTTCCCGTACTGTCGAGGAGGGTAATGTTTTTGGGATGTATGTAACTATGTGAGTATGTTTGTGTGTTCCTATATTACCCCCTATAGCCTAAAATACTGTTTTTTGAGATGTGTCCTTGATTTTTTTGTCATACATTTTGCAGTTGGGTTTTGTGTTTGTCTTTTAATAATAATTTACAAAAATAATAAAACCACTCATAAAAATTAAATACTATAAACTAGTGAACTAGTTTAAGTTTTCCAAAAAAATATCGTACCAACTTTTCTTCTACGTTAAAAAGAAAATGGGATAATATTGTCTCATAATCACTTTAACTTTCGCAATAAAAAGTCCATTTGTTAAGGAAAACAAACGCAAGCTCCAAATTGAAGGAACCCACACACGACTTAAATGGCTTTTAACTTATAGAAAAGTTCTGTTTGACTCACGAAATTAGTTTGCACAGAATGATTAGTTTAGTAATTTCTGGAAGAAGTGCTCTGGGGTAGCTGAAACTGCAATACGTTTTTGCTAACATCGACATTTGTTAGACATGCAAACGAGAACAATATACATTAGAATATATGGCTACATAATTACATTATTGTTTATTATATATTTATTATAATATAATATATCAATTTAATATAATATTTACATTTATTTATTTATAGTATCGTCCTTGGCCATTTAATCATATAGTAACAAAAAATGTCAGCGGTAGGCAAATAGATTGGAGGGTAAGAATAGCGTTTGTTATACTCGTTGGAGTCATATTCGGCCATCGCACGTCAAAAAGCTACATACATCTACTATTAAGGCTTACCCACCGCGAAATATCGCGAATATATGGAATAGATACCAAAGGCCAAAGATACTTTCTTTGGCCGCCAGGATCTTTGAGCCAATGTGAAGCGAAATCGCGCCCGCACCCGCGCCCTCACCCGTCAGCTCAGCGTGAACAAGTACTTAGAAATGGGGCTTATAAACAATACTATAAGTTTTCCGTCAGACGATGGAAATCTTGTAAGATATCATTGTAATCGTCAATATTAACCACATTTACAATGGACCAACTTGAAATACCTTTCGACATTTTCATGACATGAAATTTTTCGGTGAAAAAAGTTCTTAAAAAAGTTTTTGTTTTGAGGATTTTATTGTAAGGCGATAAGGCCGTCAATTGTTACACTAGTTTTTAAGTAGATTTTTGTATTATGCATGTAATTTCTGGTGTGAACAATAAAGAGTTATCTATCTATCTATTGTAAACGTTTTTCAGAATGAGGAGTAAACAAATAGAGGAATTCTATTTCTAAAAAATATGTTTGTCGTGGGAGCCAAAAAACTGGAAGAGTGAATAAAAATAAAAATAAACAATAGCTTAACGTCATATTCGCCGTTCTTTCGCGGTAGTCCTATGACAGGATCTCTAGGAGCTTAAAAAATGTAGAAGCCTTCTGTAGTAATTTTCGTACATTTATTATTTAGCCCGAGCTGGGTTGCCTCAGGTACGAATTTGAGATTTTATTAATCCCTAAAAGAAGTCCTGTTTATTTTGCGCTAGAATAGATGGTCCAACCCACGCAGAGTTTGAATTAACATCGTATTGGTTTGTTTCGTTGGTTCACGTTTCCCAACCTTTAGCGGTAAAAATGGGCACCGGACCTTAAATATTTAAGGCATCGCATGTTTCGCATTATCGTTGTTTTGTGTAGCGCAATTTTAACATAAACTTTATCTCTTCACTCTGGAAAAAAAAAGTAAATGGTTTTGCCGCGACTGAATAAATCATGGCCGGTCGTGGCCCTGGCAATTATCATAAAAATTATAGTAGTTAGTGGTTGTCTGTCTGTGTTTGTTATATTGTTTTATTTATTTAAGTATACAATGCCACATAATGCGTAATGGTAACATTTTTCAGAATGTACTAAATTGCACATTATACCCTGTTATAGGGTGTTGCAAACAGTATAGTTGCCTACATACTAAAAAAGTAAAACTACCTATTAATAAATACAGAAATACAGAATGATACAGAAATCAATCCTGTTTACGTTTTAAGTTTGGAAACCGGAGTTCGATTACTGCCGATCCTTTGCAGCGGAAAAACACTAGAATTCTATTACATTGTCAGTAGTTTAGTACTAAGTTTTCGGTTTGACGACCGAATTATTCAATGATAAATCATTGAATTCACCAATGAGAACCAACAATTAATGCATTTTAATGTAGGACCACATTTTTTGTAGGGATAGTTATTTCTATGACTTCAGTAATGTCATATTTTGCATCAATAAAAGTCAAAATAGTGTTTTCGTTATTATAACTAATGTAAAAAACATAGTGTAGAGGTTCTAGTTATACATAAATGTCTATTTTGTTACACCGCTGTCTTTTAGAGATTGTTACTTTGCCTGAAGATCAAACGATCTAGCAAACCTTGGCAGGCTTACCTATTTCAACTAACACCCAACCGTCAAAAGGATAGCATATTGTAATAAGGAACCACCAAAGGAATTGCTAAATCAAACTTTCCTAAGAGCATCTCATGGCAAAGGTTTGCCTGAAGCATTGTTTTCAATGTATTATGCTGAATCAGGGCAACCAAGGGCATCTCGACCTCGAGGGGACAGAGAGAAGGCAATTTTTTCCCTACATTTTTATGTTTTTCCAACAATATTCTGCACAGATGTCGAGAACCCGTTTTTAAAAGCTTTTTGCTTAAGTTGCTTTCTTGAAATGAAAATTATTAAGGTTAATTTGTAAGATGCTTAGAATGAGTCCATTCGTGCTTTGTGCGGGTGAACAATGTATTTTGTAGTCAATTATTTAGTTGATTATCTGTCCTTAAGCCGATATAAAGGGTTATTTTTAATGAACTTAAACTCTTGTTTTTTCTCTCCCATAACAAAACCAAAATATTTAAGTTAGGACAATTAACTAAATGACAACATTACGCGATTTCAATTTTAGCATTTGGACCTATCAAAGCCTTGATACAACACGACAGCTGAGTTTGATAATACAAAATGACGGAAATGAGCTGCCATTTTAAAAATCTTAATCTTAGTTCTCTCGTTAGAGAGTATTATGTTCCTTGCTTAGTTCACTTTTTGGCGTCAACCACACTCTTTCTGAATAGAACTCTCTGCTTTTGCTAACCTAACAATTTTATCTATTTAATTTCTACTTACTCGTTCAAACCCTGTACAAATACCTTCTCATGCAATTTGTCAGTCGTTCAGCAATTCCAATCACATCAGATTTGTTGTTTCAGCGTCTAGCAACGGAGCCTGTTTGTTTAAAACGTGCGATAAAAGTGTATGTGATCTACTTTCTTGAAGAAACATTTATTTATTGGCGCTAAGCTGCTTTCTTCCTATCCTCTGAGCGCATCCTGATGTTGACGGGAAGCTTTTTTTACCGATACACTAGAAAATAAAACTTTAAAATATGAAGAAAATAAAGTTAAGGTTAGTTTTTTTTAGGATCGTTGATCTTTATATACCTAAAGTATACCTAGGCGTTCCACGTAACGTTTTTTTTAAAATCATCTTTGTGTGGAATCCATGAGTAGATAAGTTCATAATATGGATAGCGCTATTTATTTGATGTTTAGTGTAGGAAGATATTTTCAGAATCTCCAAGTAAAGTCCCAAGTAAGTTACTCGCCGGTTAAAGTAGAAAGTAACTGTAGTAACTTCAAATGTTGCAGTAGTACTAATCGTCCTATTGTGGGGCACAGGGCTCGTCTAAAAAAAAACAATGTTTGGTACCTCTAAATAAATAAATAAAAAATAAATAAAAAAAACCGAACAAAAAAAACTTGGGACTTTTACTCGCCAATTTCATAGCACCATTTGAAAAGTAGCCAATCTTAACACTTTACTTTAAGATGATGAAAGAGGGGAACATCTGATTAAATTATATTTATCATTTTTATCATCTTCACAGTCAACTGGTGGACATAGGTTTCTCCCAAAGGACGCCTCCTATATTTTGCCAAAAAAGCTGACGTGGTTTTGACACATTTACGTTAAACTGACTCGGTTATTGAGAGTGTAGTTCCGATCACATCCAGGAATGCTTTATCAAGGAATTCTATAAGCGCGACGCACGCGACCTCGTTTTGCCTTGCACCCAAGCTCGCCTTGCTTGCTTGTCGGAATAACAGACTCAGTTGAAAGTGAGTATTCCCGTTTTATTAAAATCCTTGAATTTCTTTTCCAGTTCTCTGCCAAAATCGGGCCTGTTCACTCTATCCTCCCTGAGTTAAACTTTTATAATCTGTCTCATATAGTTATGTAAGCATATATAGAAGTATTTTTGTTTGTTTATTATATGTATATACATATAGGTTGATAGGGCACTCTGCCCTTTGCTTTTTGGTCAACAAACCCATTCGGCTTAATGATTTCTCTAATGTTTCGATCATTTGTTTTAATGGAATTAATTAAGAGCTTACAAACTCCTAAGTAAGCTCCCGAAATCTTGCGTTTAATTAAATGAACGTGTCTCTAAATATTTGATCGGATTCTTATTGCTCTTTTGAATTAGTTTCGATTTAAACTTGAGACTTGAGGTAAGTTTAATTTATTTAAATTAAAAATAAATGAAATTAAAATTAAAGGGGGACGCCTATGTTCAGCAGTGGACGTCTTCTAGCTGATAATGTAATGTAAAAATAAATTGACGTAATGATGGCAAATCAATATGAAAATATTTCTTTAGACTTAATTTGTTTTGCGTGTATCTAATAATAAACTTTATTCTGAGTGTTCATTTAGACGATGGGTATATTCTAGGCTAAGTTATCACTGTAACAAAACTCATCATCGAAAAATAAAAACAGCTGTTCATTACATTTTTTCAAGGATGAACACAAAGTCAATATAAAGAACTGGGCCCGTACCGTGAGGTAATTATTGCGATGATTGTTAGGTTCAGCCGTCGACGCTGCGCGACCACTAACCGTAAGGCCGCGCGATGAGGTGTATGGTCGCGCAGCGTTGTCGGCTGAACCTAACAATCATCGCAATAAGCACGTCACGGTACGGGCCCTGAAAGGATAAAGATCTTAAATAGTTATAATCTAGTTAAGTTGACATAAATATTTCTATTTTTATGATGAAGTTTTTTGATATTTGATTATTCTGACTCTGTTTATAATTGTAATGGAATGAATTTTAGGTAGTTTTTTAAAGACTTTGTGATATTTACTTGCATGCTAAATTTATAGTTGAGATAGTGTGCATTAATTACCTTTAAGACCACAATGTAAATTGTTCTACCTACTCTCGCAAGTAATAAATGAATATGAATATGAAAATGTACAAGGGAATAGAGAACAAATTAAAATTATCACTAATGTAATAAACCACTACTACAGGTGTCGTGCCCAAAATGCTGGCCGAATTACCACGTTGAATTGCAATACTAATTCTTTGACCAAGGTGGAGGCCAGCATTTTGGTCACGAGACGATTAAACCAGACGCGTTGAAAGGTCTATTTAACTTTTTTGGTGAATGACATTGGGCAGGCCAGATCACTCGAAGAACCGGTAACCGATGAGGAAGAAAGGTGCTTGAGTGGCGACAACAAACACGAAGACGCAGCGTAGGCAGGCCTCCCACTAGGTGGACCCACGACTTTGTGAAAGTCGCGGGCAACCCGTCGATGCCAGTGGCACTTTGTTGGTCGGTGTGGCGCTTTAAGGGGGAGGCCTATGTTCAGCAGTGGATGTCAAATAAGTATCATGGCATATGTAGTACTACACCTGCCTATATGACAAAAACCTGATAAATGTGAAAGCAATTAACAATTATTGTTACTTCCACATTTTTTCAAAAAGATGTTTTGTTTTTTTGATTACTTTAAAAATAACTTGTGTCCTTATTAGTTTTTAAGTCTCTTTTTCTAATGTACGTAAGATGTTGTGGAACAATAAAGAGTTATCTTATCTTATGGCTGATGATGATGATGAATGAATTTTTTTTACCTTAATATTGCAGCAGTTATTTATTTCTACATTTTTATGGTCCTACAGTTAATATCACATGACTATTATAAATGCGAAAGTTTGTGTGTAAGTGTGTAAGTATGTAAGTATGTATGTAAGTAGGTAAGTATGTAAGTGTGTTTGTTTCCTTTCAAATCTGTAACGGCTGAATGGATTTGAATGAAATTTGGTATGGAGATAGCTTATACACTGGATTAACACATAGGCTAGGCTTTTTATCCCGAAAATTGAACGGTTCCTGTAGGATAGCGGGTGAAGCCGCGGAGCGCAGCTAGTTATTCATAATGATGAATACAGTGATAAGTATATAGAATATATTGTTCATATAACCGACCATCCAGTAAATAACCTTTATTTTGACAAAATGTTGACATAACTACACTATTGTATTAGGTGCTATCCTGTAAAAATAGTTGTAATGAAATAAATAAATAAATCAATTTTTATTTATTTATTTTCGGAAAACATACAGTGTTATCTTAGCTAGCTTATTAATGAAATTATTTCTAAACACCATTTATTAGCTTTCGCATTTTGAATCTAGAATAACAAATTTACTTTAAACTAACTATTAAACGTAGCTTGCTTGTAACTTATCTCAAGCTCAACAGCTTTACGTTAATTTTTATCTAACAACTACTTGCCTAGAACTTGAATTCTTCTTTTTATTATCTGCAATTTCATGTCAATAATTATATGGTTAGCTTTTACAACAGATCACACCCTAGATTTTGCATTCAGGACGCTCGAAGCGCACCACGCATCAGTCTAAATACACTTATAAGAAATTACTCTGATTGGTTGATTGTTACGCGCGAGTAGGCGTAATCTTGAGATAGCCAATGAGAACGCTTGGTCGTACTCCCCGCGACCCGCGTCTTCCTCAAACTTTGGTGACTTTTTGTAGGAACAACGAATATTGTAATGCGGTATCTTATGTGATCTGTGGCTTTTACATTCATGTAATAAACTTAAGTATCAGTTCATCCTTCTAATCAGATTGCTTTCTGTTAATGTAATCAAGCCTTCTTTACGATCGTAGTTGCTTCGCAGCGCTCGTCAGCCAGCGATACTCGAGCCATAAAGATAAGCCTTTCATTATGAAGAGAATCAAACCACTTATAATGCAGCTCACAGTGTATTAATGCAGTAAGATAGGTACTTTTTTCCCTCTTAAGTTTTGGCTCCACACGAGTTTAGCCAGTGTCAAGTATTGTAATATTTCAAGTTAAGACAAATATTTCCCAATTTTCAATGTTTTTCAAGTCTCGGCTTAAACCCCCGAGATGTTGGCATGTTTCAGGGAATCCTGGCCGCACCCACCTGTGTTGCAGCGACGCCCTTGTATGCCAAGATCTCGGACATACTAATTCAGCGTAGGGACTCCAGTCCCTTTTGAGTGATATCAAAATAGTGGTAAAACAGGGCTGGCATAATCGCTTGGCGACTAAAGCCCTAATAAAAACTAGATTAACAAAAAAAAAAGTCTCTTTGATTATATAAGTCAAACAAATTAAGTCACGGTCAAGTCCACGTCATGCCCCAGTAAAGTGTTTACTTTTTTATTTATTTATATATAAACATACAAAACAGAATACAATCATATTAAGATTATTATTTAAGTAACATTTTTATAGATCTGTATTACATAACTGATGTAAGTGATGGAGATTTGACTATAGGTTTCTATGAGGTTCTGGAAACAACACGAAGAATCTCGTTTCACAACATTATACTATTCACCAACAATCGTGCACGTTCACGAACACTTCACACTATAATGTTATAAATGCGAATGTTTGTGTGTAAGTATGTAAGAAGGTAAGTATGCAAGTATGTAAGTGTGTTTGTTCCTGTTCATCTCAGTAACGGCTGAACCGATTTGAATGAAATTTGGTATGGAGGGGTAGCCTATACACTGGATTAACACGTAGTGATTATGGCAAACTTACGGGGACCCTTCTTAAGCAGTCGAAGTCTTCTGGCTGATGATGATGGTGATGATGAAGTACCTAACCGACGCTCTCTTACAGTTTACTGACTCAACACAGACTTCGACGGCGATGGCTCAGATAAAGTAAGCATTCTAAGTACGTGTTCCAATCAGCACAGGTTCGTCGATCTTCAAGAATCTTTTCACCTTTCTACTGAAGTCGACCTTGTGGCTCGCCACCGTCTTTGCGAATGAGTGCAGTATTCTGTTTGCTTAAATCAACTGTGGCAAGGTTCAGTTCTGCCCGAAAGGGTACGCTCGAACGAAAAACAGAGCTAGTCTGTGATGAGCAGACGTAATTCTAGCATAGAAAAAATAATTATAGAAGACACAATCTCATACAAAAAAGTGTAGCCCCGAAACAGCATAAAGCTAGATGGCGCTTACGCTTATGGTATTTAATCAGCTCATGTTCAAACCACAAAAAATTCGAGAAAATAATGGTTAATATAGAAACATAGTATTGGTATAAGTCCGTAATTTTGGTTCAAATTAGATTGACGTAAAAATATGTTTAAAAATAATGTTTTTAACACCATCTCTTAAGAACCTAGAGTTATATACAAATAAAATATAAAAAATAATAATTTTAATGATATTATTAATGCAAAAATACTCAAAACTTGCAAGTAGCGTTTTTTCTCCGTACCATTACGAATAAGTTAGCTTGGATTTATATTTTAAGTCAAGCAGAAATTGTGACGATCATGTCTAAGTTACTACAAACTAGTTACTCAGTTGCTGGTAAAGTACTAGCGATATCTTATGTCTTTATCAATACAACGATCGGGTTACGCACGTTCTTTCTATGGCCATCGGCACTCTTCTTTATATAAAATCTCTATGATGTACCCCTATGTGTTAGTATCCCTACTTAGTTTGTGAAGTAAGACGTGACTGCCTGCACATTGATAACTATTTTTTAAATCTCGAAACAACGAAGTGTTATATGTTTAATGCCTATAATGTGAGGTTGTGTATGACTGTTGAATTATAGCTCTAAAACGCGTCGACCAATTTTATGCTTCTTTTTTATTTAAAAGCAATTTCATCGCGACGTTTCATGAAAATCTGTTCAGCTGTTTAGAAGTTATTAATTCTTTTCCGTATTAATTGCGGTTTTGTTTTTGCAATCTTTTGTTTTGTTTTTTATATATGACAGGCTAGGCATTAACCACAAACTCACCTGAAGTTAAGTAACGGTGTGGTCGAGGTTGATAAACATACCTAGCCTAGTATAAGAACTGGCTCTCAAGTGAGGCAGCCGGAACACCGGATTTACAATTTGACGGTGGTAGCTAGCCAGCAGAGTAGTAGAAAGTACCCGACGACCATGCCATTGTTTCCTCGCGATGTTTTCTTTCACGGGTAGCTCAAGTTCAACCCACGCCCTGCGCCTTGCGATCCGTACGCATTAATCACTGAGCTATTACCGCTACAAGTAATCAAGTACTGTAAACCAACCACGAGGCTCATCACAGAGTTGTTACGTATTAGTTTAATGTAGTTAGGTACTTCGACCAAAAGTTAATGCAGAAAATATTGTGTCCTATGGAAAAGTGGAGTGGATCGACAAGGGCTTTAAATAATGAATTGGCTCGTTTACAACAGTTTAAGGCATTGCAACGACTTAAATATCATTTCAACTTGTGTATTTTATTCAGCAATTCTGCTGTTCTAGCCATAGTTCATAACCAGTCCACTATGTATTTTTTTACTCCTCCTTTCCCGAGTAACGAACTCATCAACTTTTCGCGTTCACGACGAAAAAACAGCCAATAGCCGTGCAATTTCCGAAGTTAACAGCTTTCTATTTTTTGAATTCGATGGAACGTTGCCTATTCCATTTTTTATCATGATTGTCAGCTTGCAAGCTCCACGGAGATAAACAGAAAATGCAACGTCACATTTCGACAAATGACCAGCAGGGCTAACATGCGCACCGCGACAAAATCTTCTCTACTCTTCACGTCGTGAAAAATGAGACAAACGTATACATAATCGTAGCCGTGTCCTGTTCTTGCATAACAAAAAGATTTTGTCGCGGTGCGCATGCTAGCCCTACTGGGCCCTTCTTCTCTATTGACATAACTGGCTTGTTACGCGCCATGTTAAGTTCACTCCGTGTTAGTCGCACGAAACGGTATTCTCTAAGTTTCTTAAACGCACGATTCTTCACATCGTAGCACGATTAAGAACCGCGTTTAAGTTTTGAGCAAGTTATGACGTCACGCGTTATTGGCAATTTATCTCATGTGCGATAGAGAATAAGGGCCCTGCAACAAACGGGGACTTTTATTTCCTGATTTGTCCGTTTTTATGGTGCCGTGCCTGAAAAGGAAAAAAGGAACCCTTATAAGATTACTTCGTTGTCCGTCTCTCTGTCAAGACTCTTTTTTTTATCAGGTATCAAGTTGAAGTTAATATCAAATACTGAAGTCTACTGTACTGAGGTCCCTTTGAAGCTGTAAAAAAATCAAGCTACTAAGTCAAAGCAATCAAAACATACGGCCATTTATGCCGCATATTTTGTCGCTTTTGCCGCACTCGTAAGAAACGAGAAGGAAGGGCTTCTTACAGCCTTCGACTTATAGCACCAGTAAAGGAATAGGTCTAAAAATCATTAATTTGTAGATGTATAAATTTAAAAAAATCGATTAAATTTGTAGTTAGAGAAATGTCCATCCGTATCTGTGGCGTATGGGATATGGGAGATCATTTTTTTAAATACAAATTTAAGTTTGTACGGATGCATCGTTTCGCGAGTCAGACTTGCACTTGTCGCGTTTTATATAGCGGACTCTTTGTTGCGTCGTGCTGAAAGTTCATTGCCCGTAAGTTTACTGGATGAAAGTTACTCGTAACTTCAAAGACCATTTTAAGTGTGCATTTTATGTTAAAGAACATGAATTTTTAAAACAATTTTCTTCAAATTATTCCAATTTCTAGACACAATCACATTCTGCAACAGCTCTCGTATTGTACCCGACAATGTAATTTACGAGTCCCGAGTCGGAATCTTGTAACAAGTAGCACAGGTTGTTCCCTCCCGGCGAAGGGACCACGTATCATTTGTCTCGGTTGGCTATAAATTGTGACACCGTATGCAACGTGGAATAATACGGGATGAAAGCAAGCTATACATATATTTACGCTGGCTTGTATTTTGGGCAATGAAAAGTTTAATAACATCTTTAAGTTATAATGAGAAAGAAAGTGTATATCTTTGACAGAACGCAGATCAAAAGCGTCCTCTCTTTGGATATTTTGTTTCATCCAAAACCGTTCTGATCAATTTGTGTTGATCTTGATAAAAAGTAGACTCTATGGTTGTTTTGGAGCACGAATACTTACAAATCAGTTATAAATTCTATGATGAAAAGAGATGAAAGAGGAAAAAGGGCTTTTTAAAATGTAAGCCATTGGCAGGAGTTTTATTTTGATTTTATTTAAAGAAACGTACCTACATTTCCTTTTTACAATACAGTGTTTTGGGCATACATTTTAGTAAGATTCGAGTGGGTACTAAAGAGGCCATTTGGTAACGGACTCTCAGTCCGGAAACATTTAATGAGATATATAAGCCAGAGAGTGTGTATCTATTGTTATCAGGGTCAGAAACCCGCACCACATACGTATGGATCGGTCCCCAGAGATGTCTGTCGTACCATTTCTATAAATAGTTGTGTTAGGATTGATGCCCCAGAAGTTACTAGGACTTCGAACATACAAAGATAAAGCCGGAAATTTTATAATATGGCGCCAACCCCGAAATCGTGAAATAATATCAGCTTTTCCATAGAGAAATATCAATGACACTCGACAAAATGTGATACTTTTTTAGCAGTTTCAGGGTTGGTTCCATAGTAAAATTTGTTCATAGTGATGAGTACTATGAGCCCTTCTCTGCTCAGCATACCCTTTTCTTATAACCCTGTATATAGATGCAGTTAATATACAAACTTATCTTTTATTGATTCTAATAAGTTGTTTTTTTGGTAAATATCATATTTTTTTTGATGTGAAAGATGAACTGGACCTGGATAATTATGTTATAAAACTACAACCAGCACATGTTGGACGAACAATGGCGTCCTCTTAGTAAACGGTGAGCCTGCGAGCCCCAAGTCGCCTGCCAAGTTTGGGTATTATGGCAACTCCCCTCCCCCATAAGGAGGTCTTTGAGTCGACACTGGACGTCTTCTGGTTCCTGATTTCCATGAACTACTAATTCTATTTACGTACAAAGACCCGAAGGGTTGGATGTTGCTGAAGCAATGACGTAGGTAACTTTTGTCTTGTTGGTAAACATTTTTTAAAGGAATAAACTAAGCAACTGTCCTGTAGTATAGGGCGGCCTTTGTTCTGCAATAGACGTTGATGACTTTTTTTAGGGTTTTATTATCTAGATACAATAATAATTAACTTTAGCAGTAACGAGGCAGATATGTAGTGCTGTATAAAATATTAATTTGTTAGTATTAGAATGAGTTGTTATAATCAAGTTTGTTTTGTTTTTTTGGGCTTTGTAATTTAAAATCAACAACGTGATACAATAGAATGGAAACAAAAGTAAAAACTCGACCATGTGTGTTATACTTGGTAAAAGGTTACCCGAGCGATAGGAGTAAAAACAAACCTTTTAGTTTACCTATAAATAAATAAATAAATATTGGTGGACGTTTTTCACACACAGCGCCATCTAGCCCCAAACTAAGCAAGCTTGTACTATGGGAACCAGATAACTGATAGAATATATAAATACTTTTTTTTTGTAAATACATACATAGAATACATAGAAACACCCAGACAAAGAACATACATCCATGATCATCACACAAATGTCTGTCCTGCGTGTGGATCGAACCACAATTTCAATTTAAATACTTCTTTATTTCTTATAATAATTTACAAATTGAATGTACAATCACCAGTGTTTATTGTTCCTGGTGGTACAAAAACAGAGAAGATAAAAAATGTTTAGCAAGCGCATAGGCTTATATAAAACTTAAGAAATGAAGGTACATAATTATATAAAATGGTGTTTAAAATTTATAAACTATACAAAATAATGTGTTTTTAGACACATAAGCTTAAGAGTGAGCAATACGTTAGGTGAAAATATGAATACATTTTTATTATATATACATATATATATATATATATATTTCTTTTTTTGTGACTATGCGGTAAGCGCTACGGGAATTATTATCAAAGCGGGTAGCGTGAACAAGCGCTCGGCCGGTCGCCGCTACGGACCGCAGATAGCAACATGAACCTGTCGGCGTCGTGTACTGGTCACTCACACGAGCGCGCGCGGGCACGGCGCGTGTCGCGCGCGCCACCTCCGCCCTTCATACCGGATGGTAATACGGGTGGGTATGGCGCGCGCGGCAGCGGCCAGCGGTCCGCGCACGCTCACACGTGCGACACCGTCTACTCATAGCACTCTAAGAATAAGTGATGTGGTAATTTGTATCGATTATAATTATCGATGTATGATAGATCATTTTTGCGTGATTTACATGTGTTTTTGATCAGTTTATTTTTGTTGAGAGGATTTTTTTCCAAATAAAATTTTTCAGACAGCTTATAGACATACACATCAATTTTGGGTAAGCCAATATTTAAATGAAGTTTATGTAAGTTAGTGCGAAAGGGAGCGTTAAAGGCTTGTTTGACAGCTTTGTTTTGTACTACCTGAAGTTTTTGATAATTAGTTTGGCAAGTGCTGCTCCACACAGGACATGCGTACGTAATGCAAGGTCGGATCAAGGTGCAATATGTGCGTAATTTCGAGTTGCTGCTTAGGCAGGAACGTTTATTTAAGATCGGGTTTAGAGCGTTTAGTGCTTTAATACCTTTAAGGTGAAATTTGGACGTGTTTTCAGTCCAATTAAGTTTTGAATCTAATGTTAAACCCAAGTATTTGACTGAACGGCTCCAAGGTATGGCAAATCCATCAATATTTAGGGTTCTAGAGGGAAAAGTACGCTTTCTGGTGAAGAGAATGGCCTCAGTTTTCGAGGCATTAATTTTAAGTTTCCATTTGTTAAAATATTCAAGCAGTCGGTCCATAGAGAGTTGGAGGCGGCTGGTTATCAGGTCAGTATCTGAGGAGGAGGTGAAGGAAGCTGTATCATCGGCAAAACAGGCAATGTTGGTTTCCCGCTGAACAGGTATGTCGTTCAGGTAGTATAGAAAAAGCGGAGGGCCTACGATAGAACCTTGTGGTACACCTGCAGGCATTGGTTTAGGTGGAGAAGTGAAATCATTGATGTAAACGCGGAAGCTACGATCAGTTTGGTACGAGTTAATAATTTTGACTAAGGAAATAGGGAAACCCATCTCAATGAGCTTGTGAAGGAGACCTTCGTGCCAGACCGTATCAAACGCTTTTTCTATGTCTAAGAGAAACATTCCAGTGGATTGTTTCATGTTAAGGTTGTGCGACACAGTTTCAGCAACTCTAGCCAGCTGTTGAATCGTTGAATGATTCTGCCGAAAGCCAAATTGTTCATCGATAAGGAGATTATCGGATACGCGAAGTAAGCGCCTATATATGATCTTTTCGAAAAGTTTTCCCAGACAGGGTAGGAGACTGATTGGACGGTAGGAAGTCGGATCTGAAGCGTCCTTACCGGGCTTGTGTATCGCTATAACCTTGGCCGTTTTCCAAGGTAATGGGAAATAATTCAGCAAGAGACAGGCATTAAAGATTTTGGTGAGAAAGACAATGGATTTATGGGATAAGTTCTTAATTAAGATATTTGTGATCTGATCCGGACCAGGAGCTTTGCGTGGTTTCAAGCCTGAAATACATTTTTTTACTTCGAACGGTCTAACTAATATAGAATGTTCATAGCTGGAATCGTGATGTAATTTGGACATAGAACGTTCTACCGCTGGCATTTCATCGCTGGGCCAGTCGTGAGTCAGCAACATATTATTCAAGAATGCATTAGCTAGGGCATTACATGTGTTTGCGGATCAGTGGAAAAAGAGCCATCTTTCAGCTTCAATGCCGGGATGGTGGGTGCGTTTGAAGAGCGCAGGCTTTTTACTAGACGCCAGAGATCGTTACCAGGATTATCGACCTTTTTTAGTTTGTTATTCCATTCCGTGTCATTGTGATGTTTTAAAGCTAGGCTAATCTGCAGCTTTAGTTGGTTAATTTTATTAGTCAGTATTTTATGCAGGATAAAGTTGGTTTCTCTTGCAGCAAATCTACGTAGGCGGTTTTTCTGGTCAATCATACGCTTGATACGTCGAGGCAATGTGGAAAGGTTCCAAGGTTTAAGGATTGTGATTGGAATGGATGAATCTCTACTCTCTAATACTGAGTGTTGAAATTTGGTAATAGCAGTATCGATTTCAGTAGAAGATTCAAATATTTTTGAAGTTAATGTAATATCATGGTTAAGAAGATTACGGTATTTTGTCCAGTTAGCTTTTGCATAGTTAAATTTTTGAATCGGTTTACGACAAAATTTGTTGATAAATTTGACAAAGACGGGAAAATGATTAGACGATAAAGCTGGAACGGTGAGTATATTACTGGGGGCATTGACATTTTTCGATAAGAGTATGTCAGGTATTGATTGAGTGAAATCTGCGCAATAATGAACAAGTGTAATGTCCTGTGGCGCATAGATAATGTACTCGCTAATGAGCATATGCTCGTATAGGGTTTTTCCGCGATTATTGCTCGGTCCAGGCGACCATAAGGGATGTTTTGAGTTCAGATCACCCATTGCCAGTACTTTGGATCCGGTTGACATGATGCTGTCTATGTCACTAGGAAGTAGCGGAAGGTTAGGGGATTGGTAAACTGAGTATATTATGATATTATTGTTATTTATAGTAGTTAGAGAGATACCAATAGCTTCAAGATTTTGTGAATGTGGAGATGGTATAAGGTTGTGTGATAAATCAGAACGAACAATTAATGCTACACCCTGGCCAACACAATCACGATGCTTGTCCTTGCGGTAGCAAACAAAGCCTGGGATGTTCAAGGTAAGTCGGTTTGTCAACTTAGTTTCGCAGAGTGCTATGATGTCAACGTTCAGTCTACTCACCGCAAGTTCTGCGAGTTCCTGTTGCTTTTTATGAACGCCGTCAGCGTTCCAATACAGTATGCGTAACTCATGACAACTAGACATAATGTCCGAGGTGAGTTAGTATCAGTATAACTTTCTCCATGAAAGTTTTGCATTTTATGAACTCTTGCTTGATTGATTGGATAGTCGTAAGAATTTCCAGCATCTCCAAGGTATGAAGGTCTTGAGGATTTTTTTCAGTAGTTGCTCCAGAACACGGCGTTGGCTGGGCTTTTCTCGTGAGTATAGGTACGTTCATGGACTGAAGTGGTTCAAGAGACCGCTCAGAGCAGTTGATGATAAGATTATTTGGGTCTTCAGGCTGGAGATCGCGATTTTGTTTCACACTTGAAGTTGATTTTACGATCTGAGCCCAAGTACCTGGGGCAGCCACCTTTGCGCGAATGGAAGCAGAAGACATAATTTTCCGTAGGGCCTCACGTCTGGAGTCGATACGGTCGATATATTTAAGTCGTTCAGCGCATTGGGCGTAATTGGCAGGATGTTCTTGTTGACAATTGCAGCAGCGAGCGGGCTCTTCTCTGTCCTTTTTGGTACATTCCCAGGTGGAGTGGGGTTGAGCACACTTCACGCATCGTGGCTGATGGTTGCAGTTTCGCGCGGCATGCCCGAAGCCTTGGCACCTGAAACACTGTGTTCCTGCCTTTTTGCTGGGCTTATAACGCTGAATTTCAACTACACAATTTGATAGGTACTTTATCTTTTTAAATTTCGCCATATCAGTGTCACTGGGTAATTGAACCAGTACCGGCGGACATTCTGACGGATATAGTGTTTTTAGGTCCGAGACTTTAGCCCCAGCGAATCCTAATGTGTCTAATTCCGCTGCTATACTGGCATGAACACACTTTGGTAATCCTTTTAGGACAGCTTTGGGGAATTTCTCATCTTTGCGCGTGAATGTGTGAAAGGCTACTCCTTCACTAAGCAGGCCATCTTTGAGTTGTTGGTGGTTCTTGGAAGAATAGCATTGTACTCTCACCAGCTTCCGACCTCGATACTGCATATGGTAGTCCTTACTATGTTTTTCAATGACGTCTCTTATTTTTTGATGAGTTCTCTCACCGTCCAACTCAATAATAATCGGAGGAGTATTATTAGCGATCTTCTTTTTGCTGGCATTGAGGAAGGAGTCCGGGGCTACCTCTACGACGTCAACAGGAAGGCTCTTGAAACTGTTTTCTGTTGGCGTTTCTTTATTCTTAAGGCCATTTGTGGGTTTTGTGACGAACTTCTTAGGTTTGCGCCATTTGTCTGGGGATATCTCATCTTCTCTTGGTCTCTTGTTGCCCAAGTTTGGGTTGGATGTAGATCTGGACAAAAATTTGTCCATGTTGGACTAAGATACGGACTATCGACAAATTGTCGATAGCACCTTAGCCCAACACTAAAAGTGCACGACCGGTTTGTCTAATCCTGGGTAGATACTTTAGACGTGTGGTCGGGTTGACAACCAAGCGCGGAGTGAATCACAACCTAAAGCTCAGAAGGTGCAAATCCTCCCACTGAGCCACAAGGCTAGTCTCTATCCCTCGAACTGAATTTCAATGAACAACGAATTGTAAATCTCTTACTGAAAATATTGCATGTACATGTTTTTGAGTTCAGGTCAAAAATTCAGGTCGATCCGTTCAGTTGTTTAGCCGTGATAACGCGACAAACAGACAGAGAGACAGAGGGACAGTTACTTTTTTTTTGAGTTTCAGTAGGAATTTAATGTTTTTTTTTTCTTTTTATGTTACTCAGTGACGAGACAAACAAGTCGCTCACCTGATGTTAAGCGTCACGCTTGCCCATAACAGTTCAGTGCCACCCAGAATTTTGAACTTCAACAGCTCAAAACTATGCGCGGCAATGCACTGCACTCCTCACTCTGAGATGTTAGATGTTAAATCTCTGTATACCCAGTGATTACGCTGGAAACATTGCCCTTCAACCCGGAACACAGTAATGCTTGCACACTATGGCTTGGCGGTTGAATAACTGGCAAAGGTGTGGTACTTCCCCAGGCGGACACTACAAATTTGGTTCTTGAGTATTATGGAGTTCATTTGTTATTTACTTCTGAGATGGGCGCCGACTAGTGCGGATGTCTTCCTGCAGGCGTAATTTGCATAACTTATATTTATCACTCTTTCGCGCAGGGACAAAACTTGGATTTTAGCTGACGACGTACAGAGCTTCACGAATTGAATTGTATCCTAGCGTTCACCTAAAAGTAAAAAAAAAAAAAACCACTGAGCTTGTGCCTCAGTGGGAGGATTTCTGCCTTCTGAGCTGTAGGTAGTGGGTTCGATTCCCACCCAGGACAAACATTTGTGTGATGAACATGGACGTTTGTTCTTTGTCTGGGTGTTTCTATGTATTCTATGCATGTATTTAAAAAAAAAAAAAAAAAAAGTGTCTTCTATCAGTTATGTGGTTCCCGCATAGTGCAAGCTTGCTTAGATTAGGACTAGATGGCGCTGTGTGTGAGAAACGTCCACCAATATTTATTTATTTTACATTATACCAAAGAGTAAATAATCCGATGACGATGAAAACTCGAAACAATTGAACATAGCTCGTGCTGCTTAACTTATAGTAGCCATGAAATCTTTTCCTAGCATTTACCAAACGGAGAACTTTCAAACTATTCGTCCAATATGTCTCTTGGCTCGATGTTCAGTGTTTCAGTGCCAAAACGGTACCATATCGTATCGTGCACAACGTTCTATTGGTCAGTATTCTTAATAATTTAACAACAGCGTGGCGGGAATGACCAATGAATTGCACTCATGACTGTAGGCCTGCTTTAATCGCTCTTTTGAAAGCTTGACGTTAAATGGAAAATCTTCTTATTACATAAAAGATGACGTATCTATGTTCCCTATAGACTCCAAAACGGCTGGAGGTATTCTGATGAAATTATCAGGGAATCTTCAGAATAGCCCAGCGGATGATCCTGTGAAGTTTGGTACTCGTGTGAAAGCCGGGGGGGCCGCTAGTAACATACAAAAGGCGATGTATGTATGTATGTTCCCTATATACTCCAAAACGGCTGGACCGATTTTAATGAAATTTTCAGGGAAACCCAGTTTCGTGAAGTTTGGTACTCGTGCAAGGCCGGAGCGTGACGATAGTTTTGAATAATTCTGATAAAGCATGTACAAATGCATCTGATCTGATTTGTGCGAAAGGTATAGAACATGGAAGTTAAAGAAGAAATTAAAAAGGCCACAATTCCTCCCTTTTACTACCGTGATATTCGTATCTAGCTATTTTTTACTTCAGATCCGGTCATAATGAAGAGGTATTGAGGTCTTATCGTATCACTGAGACAGACCGACATTTTGTAATACCTCATAATTATATAAGGCGCGTGCCACACACTTCAGGGTGGGGTTCTTCTGTTCTTCCGAATTTTAAGATTCTAGATTGTAAAAATCTGTCTCGGTAGAGTACACCCGGCGAGCCCACCATTAGTTAATGTATCCAGTCCAGTACTCTTTGCTTTCGCTCTAATTGAGATGGGAGTGACTGTACAGAAACAATTAAAGATAACTAACTGTAGCTGCAATCAGCCAGTTGAAATAAAGAAGAAAGAAAAACATTTATTTTATGCACAAAACACTACAACACCAACGTTACAAAATATAATGAAGATAAATAATATATATAATTATGTTCGGTTGTCGCTGTAGTGTCCAGTGCGACAAAAGGTCAGTTCTCAGTATTTATGCTGCGGATTTCTCCGCAGCGCTGATTTTCAGCACTGACCGTCTGAGACGCACGGGACTGTTACCAAAATAGACGAGGGGAAAACATTATGGGAATAGAATTAAATATATAATAAAAATAAATATAATATAATAAAATTAGTTATAAATAATAAATAAACATTAAAAAGATAAGGGTAAGTATACAATATTTATGCACACAGATAAAGATAAACAATATGAATGATTTACAAGTACAGTTACTGTTGTTCTAGACATAAAGCAAATATTATATTCACTGATCGAATTGAGATCCAGTATTATTCCAGAGCCAAAGTTGCCTTATGCATTTAAGTTACTCGATTCACTATTACTGAGTGACAAATATACTCTGATCTAATCAAACTCGCAGAGAAATTCAGAATTCGGGGAACAGATAATTCGATCTGCGTCTTCGAATTCCAACATCGTGACCTTAATAGCAAATTATACCTACATATCTGTATGGGGAAGAAAGGTTCATGAGTGGCGACCACAAACCAGAAGACGCCCAGCCAGGCCTCTCACGAGGTGGGCCGACAACATTGTCGCCGCGGGCAACCGGTATAGATGCAAGTGGCAGGTTGTCGTCCGGTGTGGCGCTCTAAGGGGGGAGGCATATGTTCAGCAGTGGACGTCTTCCGGCTGATGATGATGATGCGATTTTTTAAGAAGATCTGATCATGAAATACTTGTTGACCAACTGCGAGTTAAACGAAGTGCGTATTGGACCAAGGGCTAGGTCATCTCATTTCAAAGTTCATCTAAAAGTTACAATATCTCATTAAACAGGAATTAGAAATTTTACTATTTTTAATTGCTTGGCGAGATGCTATCCATTTTAATAGCTGCCGAAATGAATCCCATGGTATGCCGCCAAAATGAACGCGAATGAACATTTAATAACTTCACTTACTTTTAGTAACTTGTAATGGGTTTAAGTCGTGTGAATGGAGTTAAATTGAATTCGGATGCAGTGAAAGTTAAAATATTACTATAGTCGCCTGTGGCTTGAGTAATTCGATTTGACTACGTTAAAATGCACTTTGCTGTAAATTTACTTAACTTGTTTTATATACGTGCCTCTAGATACGAGATTTTACGAGTACGCCACGCTTTGATTATTTCAAGAATGACTACGGTCCGAAATTTATAAGATAACTAGCTTATACCCGCGGCTTCGTCCGCTTTGTTCTAAGAAAAAATAATGGCGTTCTTGTGAGTTCGCTTTGGTCTGTGCGTTGATTCCTAGAAAAGGGCTCCTTCTTTTATGTATGTAGATATATATAAATTTATATCATAATATCCTGCATAATTCAGTAGTTTAGCTATTACATAACATTATATTTAAAGAACTTTTAATAATTGTACACAAATAAATAACTATTAACTATATATAACTATTAACTATATAAAATAATTATAACTATTCTTTACTTATTAATTGAAAATATTATTTTTTAGATGGCTTGGTGAATTATTGTACAAAAATATGCATCTTTTATTTTTCTTGATGCTTCATAAAAGTTGAAATCGAAAAAATATTGCTGATAACAACTGTTATCAAATAATATTAAATAATATACGGCATCTTGAGAGCTTTAATGCATTCTGTCTGTATCTTGTTAAAAATATATAACCGACTGGAAGCGATCAAAAGGCTCCTTCAACTGTGCAAAACTTGAAATGTTCCGAGGGCCGTTAATCTATCCAGTCTGTAAAGAACTCTAGATTTGCACGTTTTCATGGAGTAGGTAGCTCGGATTGCAGCGGCGTATTTGATAATATGTCCAATATAACAAGTGCTGTTAGACATTGTATTATATGTCGAACGATTGTAGGAAGATTTACTGAATCCCATCGGACACGATTCTGCACTAAAGCAGAATGCATTTCAATAATCTATTGATATGCTTTTTAGTTTAAAAGCCAATGATAAGAAGATAAACCTTGAAAGCCTTCCATAATAACAATTTTTCTTCGTCATAATTTCAACGCAAAAATTTCGTCACTCTAGGTGCCTATAACTACATAGATATAGCGATAAAAAACCTATAAGCATAGTTTTTTACGGTGTAGTTAACATATAAAAAGGATGATCAAAATGCGATAACAATTAGGGGTGTGAAACAGCTAGCGCTTTTTGTATGGATGAATAGGCAGTCTAATGTTAATGGCAAAATACACTGATACATAGATAATACACTACCACTCACTCCCTCATACGGACCACTCATTCATATCCATCTACATCTATACACAAGGGAATATCCCCATGAGCCCAACCCGGGTGACTTTTTGATACATAAACCTATGTAAAACTTCTTAGCGCGCACGTCCTCAACAACTTCAGATAAATCTGTCCTGGGTCACCAAGAGACCGGCTTAGCCGAGTTTGGGGCCATACTGTTAAGTCAGTATATAACAAGAGTATACACTAGTATACATTAAGCATCAATATAAAACATTTTCCTGGAAATACATATTTATTTTACTTTACTTTAAAATATTAATAACCTGCCAAAAATTAAAAATAATGTAAGAAGCAGCGTGTCGTTGAACACACATTCAAGATTAATACGATACGCACGAGGTGAGGTAATTATGATCCACACGAAAAGTTAGATAAACACGAAAAAATAAGTTTTTTTGGATAAATATATTTTTCCAGACAAGCTTTTATAAAATCGTTATTGGTACTGTAAGCTGATCAAAATAAGTCCAAATTTCATCAATCTTCTGTTATTTACTGAGGGGTTCCGTTTTCCACCTTCCATATCCATCATCAGATCGGCTCGCTCTCATAATATTGTACTATTGTCATCGGAGCTCGACATGCGTGTAAAATTTCAACCTAATTGAAGAACTGGTCTAAAATTCAGTTGCGAGATTTGACCCGCACATACATACTTACGTACATACATACAAACATTTCAAGTTAAATAAATATTCGAAAAAAAAAAGGTTGCCTGTACGGCTAAATAGCCAATCCTTGATAAATTTAACAAGAAAGTAACAAAAATATTGGAAAATACCGGGTAAAACATGGAGCTTTTTGTAACATTTTCCTAATCCTTTAGCTTCATATACATCCTCATTAACACGTTAACTTAACTGCGTCTTAACTAAATCAGTAACGTGCCAATTTTTTAAACGAAAGTGTTTAACTCACTTCTCATATACCTTAGTTCAAGCACTTTAGGGTTTGATAATGACAATTTATTTAGGACTAGGTGTTACCCGCGACTTCGTTCGCGTGGACATAAAAAAAGTATCCCATGTCCGTCTTTGTGATATACAGTAAATCCTTATCAAATTTTATCAAGATACGTTCAGCTGATTAGCCGTGATAACGCGACAAACATCCAATCAGAGAGACAAAGTTACTTCTTAGATAGCGTTGTTCCATTTTTGTAAATTTATTATTTTTTATTGCATTGTAGGGAGTTCTGAATCGCGCAAGCGAAGTTTTTTCCTCGAGACGAACGTATTCATTTTATACCTCGAGGCTTCATTGGTCCTGATACGACTGCGGCTATATTCTTCTGAATAATCTTAGTTAAGAAGTTAGGATTAGAGTAGGTTTACTGCCTACTTATCCGTGTAGGTTATTCAAGGCAGACACAAAAAACAAAAGTTTTGATAAGATTTAGGATTGAAAACAGCTTACCCCGATACACCAATTTCATTAAAAAGTTTAGGTAGATTCACTCACAGCCTGCACGCACGCACAGGGATCAGAGCGAGAGCAATACAATTTTCAAATACGTACTGCGACAAAATCTCGCGAGAAGAACAACCCTCTTAAGGCGTTATTGTGATTGAATCGAAAAGAGCATTCAGGAAAATACCGATATTTTCAAGATTTTTAAATGAAGACTATTAATATGCGTGCATGTAGTAACACGCAACAAACTCGGACTAGTGATACCTACTTATTTTTCTTTGATGTAATCAATCTGTGTATTTTTACGATCGAAGACATTAAATTTTATTAATAGGCTTTGATCTAGTACGATGGGATGTCGTAAACCATGATTACATTTGGGAAAATTTCCCCCATGAACATTATGTTCCTTGTACCTACTTCTTTCCAACAAAATAATGTTCATAATAATAATTAAAGTACTCCTTATAAAGTGGATATAGGTAACAATATTTACATATTTATTACAATTTAAATACCTCTAATATACAAGATATAACAGGTATAGTAATAAAAAGTAAAAGATAATAATATATAATCTACTAGTGTACCCGTAACTTAGTTCGCGTGGACATAAAAAAAGTGTCCTATGTCCGTCTTTGTGAACTCCTTAGCAAATTTTATCAAGATCTGTTCAGCCGTTTAGCCGCGACAAACATCATGTATTTTTTGTCATTTTGTATGGACTGACAGAAATGTAGGGAGTTCTGAATCGCGTAAGTGAAGTTTTTTCCTTGAGACGAACGTATATATTTTTATACGTATGTTTTTTTTTTTTTTCAATTTTTATTGGTCCTTGCGGCTATATTCATCTGAATTATAATATGATTGTTTTTTTGACGTGTTCGTTATTGTCAGGAAAAGGTTTGTATGAATTGTTTAGCAAGGCCAAAGGCGTGTACGAAGTCGCGGGCATCAGCATAATAGTAATATATATTTTTTTACAAAAATGTTTCTGAAAAATATCCACCATCCAAAGAGGGTGGAACTAAAGAGCATTAGGTTCAATTAAACGAGAATATCACTCTATAAAAAGTTATGAAAAATGGGCTATAATTTGTCGCTCACCGAAATACTCCACCTTTCATATTAAATTTAAACCAAATTTGTATTGAAAAATTGCACATGGAAATATCTGCGACATAAGAATAAAACCTTTCTCTCCGTTTTTGATCTGCAAAAATGTTATAAGTTGATAAAGAGTAATAAATTAACTGGAATGAATTCCTGTAATAAAACTGCAACATCTACACTAAACAACCATTTTTGGAGTAGAAAATATTTCGATTCTGAAGAAAGAATACTTTTTAAACAAGTGGAAGTACAAAACGTAAACTCAGTCGATAACTATAACTCTATGGAACGTTTAGTAGTTTCTTCGAAGCGCAAATAATATTTATTAAGAAAACTAACCTGCAGTACAATTACTGCAATGAATAGAAAATGTTTCTCCAATTGGAAAAAGCAGTTATGCTCAACAACGGAAACTATTGCAATTTCCGATCTAATAGAAGTAAAAGAGAGTTCAATAGCTTTCGAAATATTTCCATTGAGGCGATACTTTCCGGATTTTTTTCTAATTGACAATTTTGGTTAGTGTTATTTGGGATGACATTAACTATACCGGTATTATAGGCATTATAATTGTGATTGTTATAGTTTCCTTTTTAAATGTAGAATCGTAGTCAGACAATAGTTTATTTATTTATTTATTGAGATACGCCAACAGTGAACATATTTTACATTCTTATAATATATTTCTACGTGAGTACATGGAACTGATATGATCACCCTTTATAGGCATATACAACATTCGCCATATGCAGTTTGTATGCATATGTTTATGTGTAGGCTTTGTTGGACAAGTATGAACAATATAAGCCGAGACAAGGAAGGAAAGGAACACAATAACTAAAATGAATACCAGAGTTCGAAAGCTAATACAATTCGTACTTTTGGAACCAGAAAACTAACTAACCAAACACGAACGATTTTGAAACGCAAAAAAATTGAATACTTCACGCGTCGGTTATAGCTGGTTATAGCAATGCACGGTGTGTAGTAATGATTGATGTTGGGCAAGTCTCGACGTTCACTTTGCAACTATAATATATACATCGCGGCTTTCCTGCATACTTAGTTAGCAACATGATAGTTTCCTGGCGGTGTAATGGACCATCCTCGCACGAATAAATGATAAGAATTGCATGTTATTATTCGGACGAACTCACGATCAAACATAATAATTGTAGCGCAATCAGTTCGCTAAATGATAAAAATATTGTTTGCGTGACTAACCTCCGAATATTGAACTGTTTATTAACTTTGACGACAGATTAAGTCTATTGCTGCCTTTGTCATTTGCTTAGTGCCAGACAAAGGCAGCATTAGAATTAATCCGTTGTCAATGTTAACAAATGTTTCAGTATTCGGGGGTAAAACGCATCGGTTGTTGTAAGACTAAGTATATCAATCAATAAGTACGCCTTTATCTTAGGATTTATACAATTCGTAAAAACTTACAAAGTAACGTTAGTATTTATCATCTGCATTTTTTCAAGCTATTTACCATATATTATATATATATTATATATATTTTTTCAACCCATCTTGAATCTCCTTAGAAAAAGCTCAGTCAAAGTTAGCCCGTAAAAGGTTTTAAGTCGCGAAGCAACTCAACAAGATTAAACAAAACTTCACAGGCATTCTGAATCCTAAACCAATGCAACAACTCCAAAAGGGCGGAATTAAGGGGTGATAATTGTTAGAGCCCCTTTATTTAATTAACAAGGCCTCGCCGAGGGCTCTGCCATGATTCGTAATGAGCAGGCTGTGGGATGCCCCAGGCCTATAAATTCGCAAATTTCATAAGCCTAATTAGATGGTCGAGTGCTTTGGGTGGCGCTAATCCCTGATAAGATAGCGCTGACTTGTAAATTCGTTTTAAGTGTAGATATTCCTTTTAAAGTGAGTCAGTAATGATCAATGCCCTAGGTGTCCATTTTCCAGAACTATATAAGACCTCTATATACATGGAATCTACGCTGGAGAGAAATAGTAATTATTAATCGAAAGTCAACAAGACGAAGTGATAGAACAGATGAAGAATACTTACCAGAGTTCGTTTTCTGGTTCCAAAAGTACGAATTGTATTAACTTCCGAACTCTGGTGTTCACTTTTAGTTATTGCGATCCTTTCCTTACTTTGCCTCGGCTTATATTGTTCATACTTGTCCAACAAATGGATGTCTGTCCATACACATACCCATACAAACTATTTTCTGACTACGATTCAACATTTAAACAGGAAATAATAACACTCACAATTATAATGCCTATAATAGAATGATTTTTGCGACAGTCGTTGGTTTTTAATTTATTTTAATTTTGTGTAAAAGGATAGAAATCTGGAATAAATTTTAATTTCATAAAGAACCATATTTTCTGAAGTAAAACTTCAAAAGGCGGTCAGCACATACAACACATCATTCTATTTTTTTTTGGTGCAGACAATGTTGGCTCAACAATTCTTGGATATACCAAGTGCTATTATTGCTCTTGGTATAAGCACGTCGTGATATTATAATTAATATAATCTGAGAAAGAATATTTTCAGAACAATGATAATTCAACGGGGCTAAATGAGATCCCTGATTGCGATTGCCTTATCGGCCGCCCGGGGGTGGAAGTCGCAAGAGCTAAAAACCTAAGCTCCAGAAACACTTTCAGTATTAAAGGCATAAAGCCGCGAGTAGCGCTCAGTGACACTGCAGCACACCTATCGACACACTAAGATATCCACACCAATGTTGCCTCTTCGGAACCAATTTCCGGCATCCTTTATGGGGGGTCCATCTATTCGGTGGCAACTTAGCAAGTCACCACCCGCCGCAAGATCTGAAATGAGGCATAATTGGGGGTACCGTACCTCATTCCATAGCCCAATTTTACCATATATTATATCCAAAAGTGCATCACAATCATATTTTGTTAATCCCATTTAATCACCATATTTTGTTGGTATTACAACCTCTATTAAGTATATAGTTATGTTTTAAATGTAAAAATTAGTTCTTTTGGTTCCGGCCTCACTGACACCTTCTAAACAGCCGGGCTCGAAAATTATTATTAATAAATGTTTTTATTTCATGCATTGACAATTATTTGTGTGTGTTATAAGTGTCTACTTACATCAATAGTTTGAAGCGCTCAGGCTGATAATGTCTAGTGTCCTAAATGTCCAATGTGCTAAAGAGTAATGTCCTATGTGGGCACATTTTTAAATTGCAATGTGAATCACAGTGTTGTTGTAGGTTAAAATGTAAGGGAGTTTAACCGTATTATCCTAACTATCCTAATCCTCCTATCTAATATTATAATTCAGAGGGATATAGCCGCAGTCGTTTCAGGACCAATAAAGCTTAGAGGTATAAAAATGAATAGGTTCGTCTCGAGGAGAAAACTTCGATTGCGCGATTCAGAACTGCTTACATTGGTCAGTCCATACAAAACGTCAAAAATGCACAAAAATGGATCAACGCCGTCTAGGGCGGGAACGTGAAGAAATCATGTCGCGTGTTCTGTGTTGTGTTTTATTTAGGCCATCTTTAAATTAAGGGAAGGCTATCAAAGGAGTTTTGGCGGGAACGTGAAGAAATCATGTCGCGTCATTTTATTATTTTCCAAAACTTGTGTTATTTCGTGTGTAAATGTGTAAAAACAGTGAATTTTTACCCGTTAAGTGTTCGTGAACATGCACGAGTGTTGGTGAATGGTATAATGTCGTGAAACGTGAATTTTCGTGTTGTTTCCAAAACTCCATAGAAAGCTCTAGTAAAGTTTTCACCACTTTACTGGGGCATGACTTGGACTTGACCGTGACTTGCTTTGCTCGCCTTTGACTGTGACTATGACTTATTTGACAATATTCACCAAAACTTGAAAAAATATGAGTATACTTGACACTGGCAAATGCATAAGACGTGCGACGCCATAATCCTCTTAGGAGGAAAGAGAAAAAAAAAAGGACTATAAGAAGTGACTTTGTCTGGTTTTTTATCACGGCTAAACTACTAAACGGATCTTGATAAAAATTGATAAAGAGTTACTTTATATCATAAAGACGGAGAAAGGATACTTTTTTTTGTCCATGCGATCGAAGTCGCGGGTAACAACTATATAGTTATAAATTTTGTACAGGCCCTCGGGGTTCCCAAGCTTTATGTTTGTACTCAAAAGTAGTAAAATATTCAGTTTGGTAAACAAAGTGCGGGCAAGCGGCTTTCTGCGTGTTATGAGTAACTTAGTATAAGCCTTGGTTGACGGTCCTATTGTTGAAGTTGAAATAATCTTTACGTTATTTTCAAATTATGTTATGAAGTTGTAGTACACATTTTAATCTGACAATGAATAACGTCGACCTTGACGATATGCTCACACAATCCACTTCGACAGCTAAGGCGATTGATTTGGTTACGTTATTTTATTCTAAAAATAACTATGTTATTATTATTACTTCAATACTATAAACAATAATGTTATTTTGAACTAACTGAGCTATCTAATCCGCTATTTTCAAAGCAAATACGAAATTTATCAACATATATTCATCATCGTAACAAAAACAAACACATCATATTAGTTTACGCATCTTGGTGTTAGAATCAATTTCAAAATAATTACAGCTTTACAGCGAATGTGGCAGTAATAAGGTTTAAACTCGTACGCTTCTAACCTCAAAGCGGTAATTTCAGTTTGCGCAGTACGAACAATTTCCTTTGTAAAACACTATTTATTACACAGTATCTACGACAAGTGATTGAGCACCCACGACAAACAATTTGCGATACAAGGGCGGAATGTACCGGCTGTTCGGTTAAACGACGGACATAATTATTAGAGAATAGTATTGTACATATACAGTATGTACAAATGTAAAGCAGTTTATAGAAATATGTCATTCACTCTCAATGAAACGTATGGCACAGGCGATTTTTTTTTGTTTGTTTAAATACTTTGGGTAGATCCAATGAATTTCCCCGAATATGTCCGGCGTCTTACCGAATCGGATATGTTTAACAAAATGTATCTCACACAATTTTAACACGTATAGAGGACTTTATAGATGTACAATAAAAAAAAAATAGATTTCTAAAGTTTTATGGTTGTAACATGTAAAAAATAATCACTGAAATCGGAATTGTAACGGAAATATCAAATACACATAAAATATTAAGTCAAATTGATAGATTTCTCCTTTGGCGTAGTAAGGTAAGTCAAATGATTGCCCCAATAGTAACCGATGTGGTTTGTAATCAGTCACATTTGAATCCCAGGAATCTTGTCCAAACAAATAGACGTGCGGTTAAGCATAATTGCGGTATTGAAGAGTATACAAAGGCCGAGCATTGTTAACCTTACAGTGAGCTTTCAGTTTTCATTTCACTCAAACGTCACTAATAAATTCACCACAGCTCAAGTTTTAAAGAAAATAATTAGTTACTGATTAATTCTTCTGAGAAAATAAAATTGAATTATAAAAAAAAACTGCTCAACGGGCACCTCCATATTAAGAACCTGTTAAAAAGTTAATTTTTTGATTGGCTTCTCTTCATTGTTTCTAACGAAAACAACGTTTTTTAAAACTATTAGGTCTATCTTGCTTTAAACTTTGTTAACTCTTTACACTTTCGTACACAAAGTAGAAGATGAAAATACTCAAAGCGAACTTTATGGTTAAGAATTAAAGAGGTTTTTTACTTTACCACGTTTAATTTAACGACTCTAAGATATTATTTATGAATGTACAATATAAGATTTGATATATGAAATTTGAAACTTGAAATTTGAAAATATAATAAATTATATATTTTAATTGGATAATTACATTATAATTGGAAAAGAAACCTTTTCGAATTTATTTGGCAAGCAGATTTCGTGCGTAAATTTATGAAGCACGAGACCCTTGGAATCCGCGAAACAGTCCTACAGAGCTGATGGAAAACCTGGTCTGAGAGAACTGGGTAGTCTTTAGTAATTTAATAAATTATTATATTAATTTTAATGTAATATAAATTAGTATATATATATATATATATATTTTAATTATATTGATGCCGAAGCTATTAATATTGATGCCGAATCCGTTCCAGTCCAAGAGCTTGATAACGTCCTCCAATGCCTTCGTGAACAGTTTCGGAGAAATAACGTTTGTCTGTCTCACGCCTTTCTGCAATTGGATTCGTTTCGTGCTCTCGTCCTGCAACCGGATTGACATGGTGGCGTTTCTTTACAAACACTTTAGCACCTCGTTATACCTATAGTCAATCTGACACTGCTGAAACGACTGCAACACTGCCCAAGTCTCGATTGAATCGAAGGCTTTTTCATAGTCCACAAATGCTAGGCGTAATGGCCGATTATACTCTTCAGTCTTCTGTAAAATCTGGGGGAGCGTATGTGGTCCATGGTGCTAAAGCCTTTACGGAAACCAGCTTTTTCAGGAGGCTGGAAGTCATCAAACCTGCGTTCGAGACAAGAAATACGTGACAATACATGTAGGAATTGATTTGGGTAACTTGTATACTGCGAAACAGTTAAAATCTACTCGAACGGTTAGATGTTTCCCTGAGGATAGATCGTAGAGTTTTTGAATTAATTTTAGACCTCCAAAATGAATCCAAACCTTCAGCTGAACCAGTTGGCAATATAATACCAAATGCTTTAAATTGAATAAAAAAATTACAATTTCTTTATTTGTATTTCTCACCTTACAAAATCTAAAAATCACTAAAGTAATAAAATTAGAACCATCCTCTTTCGTTATTGCTCTTTCGGACACTGTAAATGGAATCAATTAGTTGAGATGTTCAGTATCTGCCTTGTCTCTGCCAAAGGTCCGGGCGGGTGTCAGTGTCAGTTTACGGACCTTAATTGCTTTTGTCCTGCTTTTGCGCTATTAATTCGTCCGCCCCCGCTGTCACACCGCTAGTAGCAATTTAGACGTATCTTTTAAATATTTTCTACTGCTCAATGCTCAGCAGTATTGGGATGATATAGCAAACTCTCTGAAGAAGGGTTAAGATTAATCATTAAACTCAAAATCTGTATTATTGCTTACTAACTTGGAAAACTTTGGAAAAGTTGGGTTAAACTTTTCGTTGTGAAAGAGTATTAAATAGAAATAGAGGCAGTTTTTTTTTTAAATTATATATTATTAAGTATAACATTTTGTTTTAATAAGACGGGAATAGTCACGTTAAATTGAGTCGGTTATTCCGACTATAGTTTCGATCACATTCCCATTCCCATTCCCGTTTTATTAAAACAAAATATATCAAAACCAAGTCAGTTTTCATAGGTATAACATGTTATTTTTTTAAAGAATTACCATCAATTCAGTATATAATTTAAGTATACACATTAAGTTCTAGGCTTTAAATGTAAGAAGTACGTTTCTTGACATTAGGAATGAAAATATTTTTCATGTAGATGATACACATATTTATTTAGCCGTCGATACCAAAAGGAAATTCGTAGAATCACTCAAATTCATGAGAGCTAACTAACGAAATAGTAAGAGCGTGGAGCGTGTTTGGTAAATGAAATGAGTTTCAAATACGAGAACGTTGCGGATAGGTATTTGAGAATGCTTGAGTAAGCATTGTAGGTACATTACCTGCGAATATCCTAAGTAAAAGGTTATTTGACTGCCCCGGTGGCTCAGTTGGTAGTGAACCTACGTTCTGTGCCTGGGGGCGTGGGTTCGATTCCCATATAGGACAAACATTTATGTGATGAATATTTGTGTTTGTTCTATGTCTGGGTGTTAATATCTATATAAGTATGTATTTAAAAAATATCTATGTACGTATATCAGTCTCTGGCAGCCATATTACAAGCTTTGCTTAGTTTGGGGTCAGATGACCGTGTGTGCAAAAATGTCCCAGATATTTATTTATTAGAATTTCAGAGTACATGACGCACTTACCGGAAAAATACATTTAACGGAAAATAATTATGAGTTCACGAATATATTTATAAGTAGATAAAAGCATAGTGTAAGTACCACCTTTATAATGAGAGGGCTCTCGCGTAGGTAAGTGCCCGGCCGGAATGACCTGAATATTTATATTAAATTATGAAGAAAAACCCTTAAAATTAACCATAGTGTCTATTCTTTACGTGGTATTAGTATGTGGGACCAGAAATGAAATTGCGCCGAGGGTTAAAGTTTTTTTTCTATAGAACAGCTGATTCTTTCTCCCAACAACATCTAACAGAGGAACATCTTGTCAGAACCAACACCTCATTCATATTAATGGGTATAGCCGTATCACTGTCACCAGCCGAGTGCGAAAGATTGCAATTTTCATTAGCCACTGTGCTCGAAGGTGCGAGTGACAGATTGCCCATGTCCTTTGTAGGACAGGGGCTTACGAAAAAAATAATCACCAGCCGGCAAATGTACGCTGAAAAATGAAAAATGAATGACGACGAAAAATTTGGTTAACACTTTATTGTAGATCAAAACATGAGATGGACGCGATTATTGTAAGTACATTATGCCTACATCTGTCTCGGTTTACCACAAAATTAAAAAATATATGAATAATAGTAAAAAATCTTGTATACATACAAGATGTTACTGAAAGGTGCAACAATATTGAAAGGTACGTCACTCCTAATCACAACTCATCATTATGAACAACTCTTACTATGGGATAAGCCGCGAAATCGAAAAAAAAAGGCTGTTCCATATAAAAATGCTAATGACACTCGACAAAATGTAAATAATAAATGACATAATTATGATAGAACTTCACTTAGGTAAGTTCGTTGAGTTGAATTTGTATCTACCAGATCTAATGTCCTAACCTCTTAACTTATAATCGCAAGTAGCCCAGATCAATACTTCAGATCGAGACTTGACGTTCCATAACGAGTGGGAATTAAAAAAAACTTGGTTAGTAAATTGATGGACAGATAAACTATTTATTATTTACACTAGATTTGTCATTTGTGCTTAAGATTAAGAAGTAGTGTATTAGCAGGCGGCCTTATCGATGAAAGCGAAAAAATTGCGATTAAGTAATTTCAAAATGTTTAGATAAAGTTATAGTAGGTATTTATATTTAATATATGCCTATAAATAATATAAGAATTAAGACAGAATAATAAACTTAACAATATTTTACGTTAGCCAATATACATCCACAAACATGAGGTACATACCTCATAATTGCACAAATATGAACTATGTACCTCATGTTTGTGTCCCTCAAACTACAAAAGCAAATTATTAATACACATGGACATTCTACTTCATTATCATTAAATACATATAATTGTACTAAAATGTTATGTTACAAAATGTAAATGTGTTACCTTTAAAATGTACCAGTAAATAGATTTGCCGCAGTCTCCTGACAAACTAAAAGTCAGAATGGTGACATGCCAATTTGTCACGTCTTTCCCTCGGCGCGGCATTTTTCTGGTCAGATATTAATGGTGGTGTGGTTCTTTAGAGAAATTCAACTTAATTTAGGGTAACTTATCTCCGTTACTCTACATTCAGTTGGTTTAGGGAAAAAATAGTCGGCTTGAGAAAAATCTGGAGCATGTTTAGGAAGTCGGAAAATTTCATTTAGAAAGAAAATGGAAATAAAATAATACAATAATCATCTCAAATGATATTGTTTTACTATAAAACCTGTCAAGTACAAAACGGTCCTAAGGTCCTATTGTTATGTTGGAAAAAAAAATATCACCACAGGCCGAGTTTTTAGTGTGCAAAGTGTGTTTTAGTGTTGTGGTTTTTTCAACACATTTTGTTTGACTTCTCATAAGCTTTTACTTGGCTATGTCTGGTATACTATTTTTTTATCATTTAAAGAAATCAAAATTGTATAACAAATGTTCTGTCTTACATATAAAAATCGAAAATAGCTAATTTGTATCAATTCTCAAAAATAGTTTTAAAACACAATAAATTTTAATTCCTTTTTCGAAAATACTACTCGATAAGTAGGTAAACAAATTTTTATTCTCGCTTTTCATGTTGGAGAGCTATCCATAGTAATAAGAAAACAATGATGATGAATGATGTAGAAAGCGGAAAGCGGTATGATGTAGTCCTAATATTTACTAAGTAAAAGAACTGTGACTTCACCGACACGGCGCCACTATAAGCGTTCCTTGTTTGCTATACGGAACTCTAAAAATGGTGTTCTACGTGAGTCGCTACTTAACAACACAGATAAGAGACGAGATAAACCCTAGAAAATTCCAAATGAAGCTAAAACATTTATTAATAAAAAAATGCTACTATGATATAGAAGAATTTTTGGAGGACAAACATTTATAAATTTTAGTTATAAGTCGTATAAGTTTTCCGTATTATTCTGTATTTCTATATTTATTAATAGGTAGTTTTACTATTTAGTATGTAGGCAACATTACTGTTTGCAACACCCTATAACAGGGTATAATGTTTAATTTAGTACATTCTGATAAATGTTACCATTACGCATTATGTGGCAATGTATACTTAAATAAATAAATAACTGTAGTTCCAGAGAACTAATATTAAGCGAAATTTTCAGCTATGGAAAATATGCTTTTACTTGTTATTACAAATAAGCTTGTCTAAGCTGAGTAGTTCTTAGAAAAATACGGGTCCCGCCATGGCCTTAGTTGCTGTGTAAGTTCTTGCCGCCATATTTGCAGTGCTGTACGTATATACAGCACCACAAACTACCTCGCATGGTCGCTCTAACGTAGGTTTAGAGTCAATTCCCGGTGGAGAGGCTCCTCCCAGGACTAGCCAGCTAAATCACCTGGCCATTACGGGCCTTGGTTCATCTTTGCTTTGTCGTGGGTGACCAAGCCACCTAAGCCCTCTGGCCACAACGTCGCTTCTCGGGGGAAATAAGACCTACTACTTAAGATGACAGGCTTCTGTTATGTCTGTTGATTCGCGGTCACCGAAGATTCATCTAGTTCGTCTGTTGTCTTTTAAGACAGATCAGTGAGTTACGCCATAATGCACAGTTTTTCTGAAAATTACATATATTTTTTTTAAATGTCCGAGAATCAAAGTTCTGAAGCTTCGTTGAGCCTTTTAATCCACTGCGTAAGAAGCCTGTAGGATAGAAGTGGATATTTTGAACAAAGATGAGCTTGCCCGTGTAAATAGCGACAGAAATTTTCTCTAAAAAGGTTGGTAAGTAGCTGTATCTTTTTCATAGAGAAGTTACAAGACTATATAAAACTGTAAGAGATTTTCTTACGTTATTTTTCAAGTAGACGAGTATAAGTACTTATTATGAAAAATGTTGTATAGGTAATAATAATTAATATACCTACCAATATATTGAGTTTTCGTTTCAGAAGTCGCTAGCAATAGAGTTAAGAGCTCGTTATCTCGATCTTGAATAATCCTAAGCTTTCAAAAAAATATTCCTACATTTTCAGCCATATTCAATAAGAAACATGCCCAAATTCAAATCCACACGATCTCATGTATTTCCCTTAACGACTGGCTTGTGACATTGTTGAGAATAACCTTTTAAATCGCTTTAGCGTCATTTTGCGAAAAATTCTTTACATTTTCGATAAATATCTTTTCTTTTACGAGGAATGTCGCTGAGAAAATCAAGTATACGGAATACAAAGGTTCAATAAAAAAATTGCTTATTCCAAATGAAATTGTTTGAGTCTTTGTTAATACTTTAATTTGTTGTCGTTTTAGCCTTTGATGCCAGTTTGATAAAGATCTATCCAAAAATAAACGAAATGAAACGTTCAAACGCATTATATTTTAGCAGTATTACATAATAAACATAATCCTCATAACATAATCATAATTTTCGCTAATGGCTCTCTCGCACGCACATTTAACCATTTTCATTGTTTAAAATGACTAAGGGTGATATTAAAAAAATGTTCCTGCAAAATATTTTTTATTACAATATTTCCAATGTTTATATCGAGTGTGTGCCTTTACTAACTTCACAAATTAAATACAAACTATAACTACATACACTACTTTACTCAAAAAGCTCTTAAAATGTGGCCATTATTATGACAATCTTCTTTGGGCAAAGTCGGTCTTGCCGCGCTACTCGACTAGACGCCAGCGAATTTGTATGGAATTTCATTGGTGGCATGTTTTAGCCACCAGCTATTTCCTTTGAAAATCCATTATTGTCGAGTTTTGTTTCAAAAGTAATCAGGTGCATAAACATCTAGCGCCATCTAGATGGCACTGCTCTTAGTTCAGACAAATTGTAGTTAGCGTTAACGCGATCGATAAGGTAAACGCGGTAAAAACTCGCACTAGGCACACAAATATTTAAATTCATCATGGCAGTTTCGGCATAAAAAAACTCTTGCCAGTATTTGTGATCGTCATGAGAAAGCTTTATAAATAAACGGGGTTCAACCCAGGCAGCTAGAGTAGGCAATAATTTTCCTAAATACCCAACTAATTAATGTTCGTTTGGACTGACATTGCAAATATAAATTGAATAGTTGTTTTGCTATCTCCAATTTCAGAAATTCTAATTTGCTCAATGTCAGAGGTTTTAAGTAGACAATTCGAGTTTCTGTGTAAACAAGTCACAGTAAAAGCATTTTATAACTCACTTTCTCGGAAATTACGTTGGTCCATTTTTTTTAATGTGGTAGAATTAACGTCATTATGATATTTCTGTAGAATAAATATGCGGGCGACAAAAGTGTATGGAAATCCATTGTAAACACGCTGAGAGGGCAGAAAAAGTATATGAAAATACGTGGTCAATGCGCTGGTTTTTTTTTAAATATCGGGTTTAGTGTAATTTATCACTAAGTCCGCAATATGATACTGGCTACTTGCTTTAGTGCGCGTGGTTTACTTGCCTTTGATTTATTTATTTATCTGAATTTTAATTTTGTTGTCTTTTATGTTCCTCGTAAGTGTAATGTATTTCGGAAGAAAGTGCGATTCCCTACTGCTGTCTATTAAGGCCCTGAGTCGCACCTCGGGCCTCAAACTTACACCCTCCTCGGTAATCGGTCACTTTCTCACCTGAGTGTCTTGATTTTTAAATGCAGACTCAGTTCCAGATTCATAACTCGTATTAATAGCATGCAAATCTCATTGCTAGCACGAAGCGATAAGTCTTGTTTCCTGCATGCGGGTCTTACATCTTACCGATAAGAGTTAGAAAGTGGTAGAACTATCAATCTCGCAAATTTGTTCATTATCCTGTACCTACACAACACTCACAAACGCTCCCTAGCCGATTAAAAATCACCATGTATAAAGAAGAGTGCCAATGGCAGTAGAAAGATGCGTAACCCGATTGTAGTAACTGATAAGGATATAAAATGTCGCTAGTGCTTTAAACTGCATGATAATTGTTTCAATTTCTGCTTGACTTGAAATAGAAACTCATTCGTAATGGTGCGGAGAAAAAGCGCTACTTGCTATGAATATTTTTGCATTTATAGTAATATCAGTAAGGTTCTCAAGAGATGGTGTTGAAAACATATTTTTTACGTAGCATATTGCAAACTAATTTGAACTAAACCTTAAATTACGGACATATACCAATACTGTTTCTATAAAATTCTTATTTTCATCAACATTTATAGCTGTTTGAAGATTAGATAGCTAAATATGTAAGCGCCATCTAGTTTTATGCTGTACACTTTTAAGAATGATTGCCGGGTAAGAGATTGTCATTCTTCTCGTATAATTTTTAGCAAGGACGATAAGGTAGGCTCTAGTGATCTATGTATGTAGACATTTTAAATGAATTATTGTATAGTTTGGTAATAAATTATACAGTACCAACTGAATCCTAGATGCAAAACAGTATTTTCGTACGAATAACTCAATTTTTTTGCTAAGTTCAAGATCTTACATTGAACTTACTTTTGAGCTGGGGAGAGAGCGAGATAAAACTCAATCTAAGTTTGAGAATGTGCTCCCTTTCTGAAAAGATTAACAAACAATCATAAACACAAAAGTTGAATATACAAAATCGTTGATATTTTTATTTTTTATTAAGAATATAATGCTATCCGATGTTATGTTAATTTTACCGGAATATTTTAGTTTACACTCAGTTTTTTGCCTGTGCTGACTTTCAGCAACATACTCGTAAATCTAGTCTACGCCACAATAGGTTTGTCTATCAATAACTCAGAAGATTGATCATAATAAACGATAAGATGTATCTATTTCAAGGCATCATCTATCTGAATTTGGCTCTACTCCAGAGATTTATCTATAATGTTTAGACAGAACGGGTCAATATAAACTATGTAACATTTAACGTAACTAGTAGCTATGTGAACAGTAGACCTCGCGAGCACAAAACTTTTTTGCACAACATCAATTCTACAATTCTATTATGTTTTTGCCGTCGGCGATTTTTGATTACTATCATACGAAACAAGAATCTTCGATGTCGTATCCTACGAGAAATTAGCTGCGGCGCCATTTACCGGCCCATTTTGATGACATTTGGTAGATACATTCGGTACTCAATTCGAAACAAGAATTTTTGAATATGAGCAGAATCGGTCAAGAGATTCTCAGGGAGATCGGGAGGTTTTAGATCGATGTCCCGAACGGATACCTCATGACCCTCCACATCATAACACATCAAAAGAAGTGTAAATCTCCAAGGTAAGATCTATATTATAACCTAATGCATTACCACAGATAAATAGAACTGCATTACTTATCGAAACAATGTTTTGCTCAATCACACTAATATTATAAATACGAAAGTTTGTGTGTAAGTGTGTATGTAAGTATGTAAGTATGTAAGTAAGTAAGTATGTAAGTGTGTTTGTTCCCGTTTAACTCTGTAACGGTTGGAACGAATTTGGATCAAATTTGGTATGGAGGTAGCTTATTCCCTGAAATAACAAATAGGCTACTTTTTATCCTGAAAAGTAACCGTTTCTGTAGAATAGCGGGTGAAACTGCGGGGCGCAGCTAGTAAACAATAATTTTTGAATAAACTTCAAAAATAGAGAACGATTATTACACTTTTCACCTCCACTGACGTCGATGCTATAAATTATATGATTGATAGCGTAGATCATAATAGATCAGAAATGCGGATAAGAAAATCAGCGGTAACATTTTTCGCTTCGCTTCGTAATGCAAAAGTTGATTTATAAATATCGACATACCATCTAATACAACGATGTTTTTATTAGACGCAAAAACTCCGTCTGCAAAATGTGGCCTATGATACTCCGGACATACAGAGGAATCTAAAGGCGCCTCACTCGTAAAAATCGCGGCATGGTTATAGTAAGTAGGTAATAATAAAACACACAAACATACATACTTACAAACCTAAAATCACCCAAAAACGTCACCCTCCTTTTAAGTTATAGATTGTGAAGATTCTTATTTATCATAATGTAGACATTGTAGATGTTTTTATTATTGGTGTGAAATCTTTTTAGTTTGTATTTTAGTAAGAAATTATGATACTTTAAAATAATTTAATAGATAGATTAACTCTGTATTGTTCACACAAAATTTTACATAAATTTAAAAGGAGGCTTAAAAAGTAGTGTAACAACTGGCGGCCTTGTCACTGAAAGCGATCTCTTCCAGGCTTTCTTCTTATGGAGAGGATTAATAGAAGAGGTAGTAGGCGAGGTGTGCAATGATGGAGATTATGTGATACTTATACTCTAATAAACCAATATAATTATAGGCATACAAACTAATAATAATACGTACTAATAATTAAATTACAAAATATAATTAATATAATATAATAAGGGATGGAAACCAGCTAATTAAGGATCCGTTTTAGCCATAATACATGTATTCTAAAAGATAACTCGTATCGGTACAAGTCGGTAGCGAAACGGAGGCTGCGTAGAAACCAAAGTTTGCCTAAGATAATTGAATATAAAATGAAGTGAAAATACCATTTACTTGAGGCCCTCAGGCCCACGCACGGTCTCGAACTTTGGTCGCTACATTCAATTTACTCGTACTTTTTAAAGCCCTCTCTTGATTTGATTAATTGATAAAATAAGAGTTTTGATTCATCTCAATTCATTTTTATTTCATAAACAACTTTTTAGATTGATTTAACGTTAGGTTATTTCCTAATTACCTAATATATAGATTTCCTAATATGTAGAACCAATTAAAAACACTACTTCATGCTTGATTACCTAAGCCAATTTAATAACTGGATAAAATACTGCGAGTCTGACTCGCTCACTGAGAGCACTGTATATTTTTTTTTACGAAAACTATGTAATGTAATGATAAGATTATTTGGACTGATGGAACAATTTTAACTTTGTAGTATATATTTATTCTCCCTTACATCGGTCAAGTCTACAAAAATTAATTATAAAAGCCTGAAATATTTTTATATAAATAACTACAAATGAGTATTATACTTTATTAACAAAAATTATATACATATTTACAATAATAAAAATAACCTATCTACTACTACTAACCTACTTAAAATTAAAACAAATTATAAACAAAAATAAATAAATACAAAAAACCTAATCTACGAGCCCCTTGGTGGAAGGGAGTGTGGCCAGAATGCTGGCAGCATTGCCACGCTGGATGGCAATGCTGAGTTTTTGCCCAAAGTAGGCCCCAGCATTCCGGTCACTCGTCACCTCCACCAAACGTTTGGCCAGGTCCCTATAAAGCTCGTGAGCGGCCGGCCCCCATGGACCTAAAGTCTCAACCCCAAACGGCACAAACATATACGACCGGTCTAAATAATTATATTTGTGCCGTTTGAGGTTTTCTGCTTTAGTCGCGGCAGCGCCAGCCTGACCTGCTGTTGCCGGAAGATGGGACGGCGCCAGTGTGTCAACACAGGTAGCGTCCCAAACTAGCGGCCGCCCCATCTTCCATGGGATGAGGGTCATCCCGTCGGGTCTCTTGCCGTCGTCCCGCATCAGCCCATTAGGTTCTAAAATAGACGGGACGCCGGCACTAACAAAGGCCCGACGGATAATATCATTTAAGCTGGCGTGCCGCGGTATTCGCCCTGCGCTCTTAATGCATGATAATCCATGGTGGCCGAAACGATCTGCCATTTCAGAGCACACACAACGATGAGGAACCTGACAAGGGGCACCTACGCGTAGGGAAACAGCTAACCGGAAGGTATTATTATCTAAAAGATTACCAATATTTTTGGATGGCAGAGCATGTAGCCAAAGCCCCGATTCCCATTGAGTGACAGCAAGTAGGCGAGCACGCTCTTTAGGAGAACTTGAAGTATTAATTAGAGTTTTAAGTTCTAACTCACAGAGCGGCCCATCCCACTGCCTCTGAGAAGCGGGAGTTTTGGGAAAAGTTTGGCTTGGACAGGATATTTTCCAGCTTTCTACAGCCTCAGCTAGATAACTAATTTGAAAATTTGGAAGGGACGTTGATAAAATTGCGTTAACTAATTTTTGAGTGCTGAGGACTGACGATATGAAAGCTGGCAAAGAAACACTGGAAATTTTGCGTATACCGAGACCTCCAAACCTGACAGGTAGTGAAGCCTGACGCCAAGTACGATCGTCAAAAGGTGTGTTAATTATGGTGGTGAGTGTATCCCTTTGAATGTTGTCAAGCTGTTGTAAAGGTACACTGTGATTCCAAAGCTGACAACATCTAAGAGAATACATAAATTTTGGAACAAAAAGGCAATATCGAATGATAAAATAAGCCATGTGAGCATTTATTTTTTGAAGGCGGTCCGAAACAGAGTTAAAATTTTGAATTTTGTCGTCCACAAAATCTTCTATTGACTCATCTAGGATCGGGGATCCTAAGAGGCGAAGTGATCTGTTGTCTAATACTTTGATGTTTGGAGCAATTTGTTCGAAAAGGTTTATTGTTTCATTCTTGGAAACCGTAGAATAATTTGGAATAAAAAGTTCGCATTTCGAAAAATTTAGGGTGAGACCTATTTTACTAAAATCTGTGATTAAATTTTGTAGATCTTTAAGTACAGTTTTTACATCGCCTCCTAAGGTCCCGTCATCTAGGTACCACACGTTAAATTTGGACTCTAATTTTTCGATGATTGGATGGATAGCTAATGAGAAAATAGCCGGTCCAAGCGGATCACCCTGTTGACACCCGACTTCTGAAGATAGCATGTTGTTTTTGTAAATTAATTTTGAAGGTTTACCATAACACTGCCAAATGAAATTATAAATGAAGGGAATTTTGTCTTTAACTTGGGCCAAAAGAGTGTTTCTGTCAACAGAATTAAAGGCGTTCTTAACGTCCACCTTCAGCAGCACTTCACCTCCTTGGTGATGTAAAAAAGTTCTAAGGGCGTGCACCGCCGCCTCACAGCCACCACGCGAACCAAAACCCAACTGCAAAGGTTGGAAATTGTTGCAGAGGGATTCCTTTATGTGTTTTACACAAGTTTTTGCTGTAAGGCGACGATACACTGTACCAACAGCTATTGGCCTTATGCCACCATCTTTTTTAAGTAGGGCGCATAAATTAGCTCCGTACAAAAAGGGTACAATTGCGTCATTCACTTTGCCTGCTAGCATTAAATTCACTAGAGCAGCTAGTTCTTTGAGTAGGGAGTCCCCGTTTTCGCCGCAACTGGCACTAGTTAAATCTTTTAAATGTTGCGGCGTAAGAGAATCGAGGCCCCCCGCTGAGCCGCTGGGAAAAGATGCTATAGCAAAAATGATGTCGTCTAAAGTTGCGGTAAGAGCATCCTCCTCAGTAACACTAGCAGGCGAAGGAAGAGCTTGATTAGCTGCTGATGGTGGATGTTTTTCCTTCAGTGCCAACAAAGTGTCCGGAGTGTTTGGTGCCAATGTATCATTAGAGAATAACAGTCTAGCCGAACCTCTAATATCTCCTTCACTCATTTTATCTTCCACTAAACGATATAACTTGCGGGAAGACATGGAACGAACTGGGTTAAACGAAGCTAAGGTGATATCAGGATTACTATTTGAATTTTGTTGACAATTTTGTTTTATTTTACTAGTAAGGGAATTTTGATCTGATGGGTTTTTCGGAACATGGAGAATTCTATACGGAAAAGTCAACAAGTGCTCCCAGGCTTGAAGTGAGTTGCTTGTATTTACTTTCCTGATGTCATCGATGAGACATCTGGCGACGCTTATACGAGCACCACGTGGAATTCTTTTTATAACTGGAAGTTTTGATTTGAAATTGCCTAAAAGTTCCCCAAAATTTTCAAAGTTTTCATATTGAGGATGTACCTCGCTAGAGGAATTTGGAGCCGAACGGTGAGCTTTACTTAAATGAATTTTGAGTCCGCGATTGCCTTTAAAGAAACGTGACTGGGAACACTGGTTGCACTTCACAAGATTTTCTGACGACACATTGGCAGGCATAAAGTTTGAATTTTGACCATCCGTCCGAGTAGCCGTATCCCGTTGCGAATTACAATCTAAATCGCGCACAACTGAAGATGAAGTGATTCTGGTCTCTTCATCGTGTAGAGGCAGCTGTCGCCTACAACGCCGATCCTGTTGGAGCGGCGGAGGCGACAAAAGCCTTGCGTCTTCTTCCGGAGTGTGAAATATATCATCGTCGTGCGGTGGGGACGAAGCAGCAAGCATATAAAACAATGAAATCAATCAAAAAAAACTTTAAAATATATACAAAATGCGTCAACATTGACAGTGTCCATTTCAAAATTCAAAGTTGTTTGAATATGCGCAGATCACATCACGACCACGACTTGGAGCCATAATATAAAATGAAACGTGGAAAGGGTGATTTTATTTTTTACAATATTGCTGTTACTACAAATTAATTAGCTTGTGCTTTTAATTTAAATTAACTTGTACTTTAAGACCTTCTTTTTGCCAAATTTCATGATTCTAGTTCAACGGGAAGTCAAAATATGGGGTATACAACATACATGGCTGTATTTTTTGATTGCGTTGCTTAGAAACTTGTTTTTTTTAACAGTTCCTATACTACTTACACTATAAGCCCCTATTTGATATGATACCTCCTTTCCTGAGAAAAAAGCTAATCGACGAACAACGAAGCGATCCTGTAAGGGTTCCTTTTTAGGGTTCCGTAGTACTAAAAAGAACCCTTATAGGTTCGTTATTTCCGTCTGTCTGCCTGAATACTTTACAGTCTTATCTCTTCTAAAGTTATAAACTTACATGCATGCAATTTTGCACAATGATAGTCTAGGTATAGACCTATAGGTAAGAAAAATAAAAAAAATATTTTTTTATTTTTTGTAAAATAAGGATAGCTCCCATACCTGTAAAGAGGGGGTACAAAAAAAAACACTGAACCCCATCATGACTGTGGGGAATCGTTGAATAGGTTTTTTAAAAGTAACAATTTGAAAGAATAAAGAAATCATAATTTATTTTTTATGGGGCGGATGTCATGTAAAGAAGGGATAAAAAAAAAACGCCTGCCTTTAAAAATGCCCTTATAATAATGTCAAGGTTTCCTACACTATTTTTTTATCAGATGTACCGTTTGCGAAATATAGGTCGACAAAGTTGCTTACAATGTGTCCCACCTCCTGCCATTTCTAAACTATGCATCTCAGAAACTTGTAATCTTTCATGTTGATAGATCTTGGTAAAATTTTTATTTTAAAATTATTTCGAGCAACATGTGATAATTTATTTTTGTGATATGCGGTAAAAACGAATAAATACTTCAAACGTTCTACGCGCCTACGGAACCCTACTAAGCATGGGCCGACATGCTCTTAGCAAATGATTTGCTTTTCAGGTACAGAGCAGTATCTCAAAAAAGTTAACTAATAATAAAGTATGATTGCGATCGGAATAAAAAATATTTTAGTAAAATAACTAAAGTTAGTGCCATCACTGATTTGCCTATTTTGGCGTATGGATGTCAGTGCCATATAATTTTTTCCGAATGTGAAAATCTTTTTTCCCGACTGCATATTATACATATGTATATTATACAAGACATAATGTATAAGTGTATGTTGAGGCTTGACCGATTGTGATAAGTGGGGTCTCGTTGGATTCCATTTTGCGTCCGGAGTAACCTAGGCTACATTTTGCATTGGAATTTTTGTTTTTCTTACGTCTTTTTCTATGGACCAAATTGATAGTAAACAGATGGTGACCATCGCCGCTTGTGAACGGTAGAGACGTAGCGGTTGTGCTGCCTACCCCGGAATGTGTTTTAACCTTTCTTTTGAAATAGAATTAAAGATAAATAGCACCCTTATTTGTTCGCAGAATCGGAATCATCAAGCTAGCGAACCGTTAATAATTGTTAACCATAAACCCAATAATGACACTGAATAGCAACTCAAATAACCCTATTCGGAAAATACGAGGGATTTCAGCCTGTTTAATGAGAGAAAATTCTCATGCAACATCCCTTCCGGGATAAGGTAAGGGGACTATTTAATTGCAAATCAGAAGTACGTAACGCGCATCAAATGTATGTTGTATGTTAAAATGTTGCTTTTTTTTCTACAGACTTTATTAACTAAACAAAACACATACGAATTAAAACAAAGTTTAGTTGGATTATCGAGACCATTTGAGGTCTAATGATAATCGAAATGTTCGAGCCAGTTGGCAGCGTGACCAGCATGTTGGCTGCATTACTATTCTGATTGGCATTGCATGCTCATGCGTTGCGCCCGATAAACGCCAGCATTTTTGAAACGCATCGCAGCATAATAATATCACAACCAGGCGCTTTGATATTATTATGCTTGTAGATCAAAAACTGATAGACATGACCTTAAAAGACTAAGCGAAATTGATCCTTCGACATTTTGTAATTATTTTTGTCATAGACATTTCCCGATTTTGATATAGATATTTGGGCGTGCAGTTAATAATTTTGTTGGGATGTTTAGTATGACGAGCGGCTTTTTGGTGTGCGATTAAATATGATCTACCCGAAAAGTAAAGTGCGTTTAGAATTCAAGCTGTGGCTTTAATAAATGTCAGTAGCAGAGGAGTGGAATTACATACAGTGGAGACAAAGCGGTGATGCCGTCTGTGGAATTCTTTAAGCCAGCGTTCAGCAGGGCCTCGCTTTTGAAACGGTATGAAAACATTCAGATGTCGTTTAAGTTGAGCAAAGACTATAATGCTGAATTGAGTGTATACAATTTAAAAGTTTCGTTCTGGATTGTTTTTATAATATAGAAGCGGATGGTTAAGTTTGCATTTAGTGCTGAACAAGCCGCACTTAGATTTGGATTGAGCGAGTTTTTTGAACCATAGGTATTTTTTGAACTAAAAGTTATCAGCGAGTAATTCAACCCGTACCTTTACGTCGGTTAGAGTACTTGCAGTGCAGAAACATCAAAAATAATAATCCTAGCAAACATAATTTGGGCGTCGAAGAAATATATATTTCCTCTTGTTGTCGCTCATTGGTTCTCTATCTGATGTTTTTAGGAGTAATTTTATTAACTAACAGTAATTTATTTCAGCTATATCACTCACGCATTTGATGTTTAGTTTTAAATATAAATGGTATGGTGTGCTTTTGAAAAATGTGCATCGGTAACTTACTAATTATTGGAATTGAAACAAAGTCGATACCGTTAACTCGCATTAGAGGTGAGGATTCTGGGTTGACCTTCGACCCGGAAACCTCACCAAACCTTCTATATCTTCGGCAGTATGATGCGATTAGTTATCTGACATTAGGGAGACTCATCAAATCATTAGCCAAGATATTCACAGCTGAGCAAAGGCTTTTGGTTTTGCTTTGCTTTGCTTTTGCCATAATCCACAAGCTTGGAAGGCGACTTGGGGATCGCACACTAAGAGGACGGTGATGCCCATCCTCTGGTAGTTCTGGTCGCAGTTTTAGCTCATACCCCCTCCATAGAACTATTCTTGACTATGTTTTTGCAGTGTCATAACTGATTAGCTTTAAGAGCGTTTATTCTGGGCTTGGAATGTGCTGTCTTGTGTCCGCACTACTAACTTCGAGACAACAAGATGTTGACAAAATTTATCATAACATAGATTGTTTTATTGAGCGTTTAGAATAGATGCTTATTGTAAAATAGTTCAACTGAAAATACGCAACAAACGAGTGGCTTAAAACAACACGCCTACAGACATTAGATGATAGAGTTTCCATGTCTATCCCATTCCCACACCCATTCCAGAGTGCTGACCGACAGCATTTGCGGTAAATGAATCAGGTTCCAAGTAGTTACACAATCACATAAGTTCTAATCAAACGCACTAATCGTTTGCGGCTAAAACTCATTTGCGAACGGATATCGAGTGGGTATTGGGTGTGAGCTATTACGTCAGCCTTTTGGACGGCCCTTAATTAGAGCGATATGCTTGATAGTACTCTTGCTAATCCGGCACTTCAGGAAATTACTAGATGTACCACCATTCATAGAGATTTTTTTGCTACCATTACCTACTGTGTAATAGTAGGTATATCTAGTAATTTTGGGGAGGACGACAGCGTCGAGTGGCTGAAGTTGTCGTCACCTCATTAAGCCTGGCTTTAATTTTCTCATGCCATTGATTACGAAGGAATGTAATTTGTAATAAAATGTAATCAGAAATTAATTTGATAAAGGATGTTGGCTATGATCGGTTCTAGGCAGAATTTTGCGGCAGCTATTTCCGGTGCTCACAGCTTGGAAATAACTAGCGAAGAGATTATCAGATGTATTAAAATGCGCCACTTGTTAACGTCCAAATTTTAACTCCCTCGTCACTCTCTTATCCCTGAAAATTTCAAAGTATTTCAGCTTTAAAAACATTAATGTATCTCCCGTGGTATATCATTAATGTATCGTACAAGGATATCATTATTAGTTATACATTCTTTAACGAAATTATTTAGATTTCCATCTGATCAGATATCAAACAAATTCTTCCATAACTCTTCTTGTTTTGTAGTGTGTATTCCTACATTTCTGAATACAGGCCTCTCTGCATATTTTTCACAACTGTCATAGAGATGACAGTTGCGGCAAGAGTGCCGCGGTCTACTTGGTTACATATGTCGTCAATATAGCGTTTTGGAGGGGGGTGTGGTGGTCTGGTGTTTGCCCAAGTTTTGCACTCCAGAATGCGTCTTGGCCATCGATGTGTCAACTTCATTGTCAATTACTATTCACTGTTCTGTTCAGCTTCTAAAATTATACAACATTTTATCATATCACTAGATTCAAAATATTTATCACTTGATTCTGTTAAATTTACTAATCTTTTTCAGAACCACTCGTATAAAGAGACCTACTTAGTGTGATGAAACGTATTTGCATAGGGTAGGTTTGATTTGTATAAGGAACATTCTCGGGGGTTTTCTGGCGACCAAGATTTGGATTGGATTTGGATTGTTTGGTAGCTTCAGATTTATCACTTCTTGAACGTCGATAGTTGCCATTTTAGTCAATTTAATGTAATTCACATCACAACTATAGCTAAAAGGCACAGAATTTTCCTAATAAAAATATATATATTTTTTTTCCTTTTTTCCTTATAAGGATAGAAAAAACAAGCAGATTAAAAAGATCAAATAACAATCAAAATGTCATGTCGTACAAAGAAATCTGAAGGCGAGCTGGCGAGAAGATGAGTTTGAAATTGGAAAATATCTGCAGATTTCCGATTTAAAATTTGGATTCCGTTGGAGGCCGGGTGCCTCCTAAAATCACTATAAATATGAATCATAATATTTCTTTCCAACTTTTTGCAGACATTTTGATAAACGAAATTCAACACAGCAGAACAAAATATGGAGTATGTATTGTCCAGAACGCCTCTCGTAAACTCAATTACAGACAAATATTTTTTCCAATAGCAGATAAGCGGACAGTCTATTTACAAAGGCCGGAGAAAGCTTACAGGAAATTAATATTTCCTCCCAAACATCCGTTGTGAATGTATTTTTATTATTATTTTTTCACTAAAAGCAAGTATTGCTTGATCCCTTCTGAATATCCTGTATCTGTCATCTTGAAATTGGACTTCCAGTCGGAAATTAATATGAAATTCGAATTCAAACCTTCAAACAGGAAATGTAAGTAAGCAAATAGTTGACTGATTATTTCAAGAAGGTACAACATTGGCGTTTATGCATTAGAGTCTAGACGAAGACCTATTTTGGGAATTCGTACGAAACTGGTTACGTAGAAATAAATAAAAAAATGATCTTTGTACAGTTACATAGCACAGGTTTCGTACCTGGCCGAAGGCACCCGAAGGGACACAAACGCTCGATAAATTATTGAGCTCATTCTTTTCTATAAAATGAACTGTCTTCTCGGTGATGATAAGAATAACGCATGAAAAAGAGTTTTTTTTTTCATAGAACATTAATTTGTCAAGCGTTTCTGTATAATAGAGTAGATAGATAATTATGTAAGTAGCACTTTATTAAAAATCAAAAAACGTAATTAAAAACAGATACTACTAATTGGTATCCAGGCGGTGTGGGTACTTAAGTATAGTAAGATAAGTTATTATTTACATGTGAAGGTTAACTTTTTAACATTACATCGAATTACATAAAACCTCAGAATATATAATATCTAGTTTATTACAACAAGATAATACGGATACCCTTTGAACGTTTGAAGGTGCCGCTTGTGGCTTAATTCTATTAGCCACGATTAACCTTTAAGTACGTACGTACTTGACCGTAGCTGAACAGAACACAGTAAGTAACTTGAAATCTCGACGTTTTCTGTTGTATTTGCTCACTGGATTTTGAGAGCGTTTTGGGTTCTGTAGTAAATTAAAAAAACCTTTATAGTTTTCTCCGTTTTGTGTCCGTCCGTATGTATGTCTCTGTTCTTTTATTATTACAAAAACATTAAAAACAAAGTGACATGCACGAGTGGATGATACTTAGAATTTTTAAGATACCTTAGAAACGCAAAGGAACAATATATTAACAAGATACATTCTAACGCTGAGAAACTTATCATCATCATCATCAGCCGTAAGGCCTTTGCTAAACATGGGCCTCCTCTTTAGAACGCCACAATGAACGACAATAATTGTCCATTTGCATCCACCTGTTGCCCGCGATTTTTATAATGTCGTCAGTCAACCTAGTGGCAAGCGTACTGTGTGTGTATTCCTGTTCGTGGTCGCCACTCAAGAACCTTTCTTCCTCATCGGTTATCGATTCTTCGAGCTTGCAAACTCTGAGAGCTATGTCTGTGACCTATGTCTGTGACTTTGGTTGTTGGGCGAATATCCTCGTTCCGGGTTTTATCGCGCAAAGAAAATGATCTTTCAAACTCAATCAATCTAAGCACATAGCTCAAGTGCTATGCGCACTTGAATCGTATAAAAAGAATTATGAAATAGATTGTTAGGGATGTTAGAACGCATCTGTAACGGCCGAAATGGTCGTTGCAACTAATATTATAATGAACTTGGAACATTTTCATAATCAAATGTCATCTCGTCTAGTTTGAGAGCACAGATAAAAAGATCCCTTTTATCTGTCTTTGAGAGTAAAGCCGTTAAGTAAAGAGTAACTTAATACTTGCTTTTGAAGCGGGGCTCAAAGTGTACATTCTGGTTATTGACTGTGGCTTGGATAGGAGCAACTTGTAAGTGGGCGATGTGGGTTTACGAGATTACAGAAGAAGATGCGGGCTGCAGCCCACTAATAAAGTAGATACGAGTATCTGTGAGCCCACTTGAATCTGGAGCAATGGTGCAGTAAGTGGGTACAGCTTTGCATCCGACGAGTGCAGAATTAGTTCAATTTGCGAGTTCCCTTGTGTATATCTTTATACACTAACTTGCTCGCACGGCTTCACTTGCATAGACTGCTACAGTAAATTAAACACCCCATTTCACCTCTTCAGGGGTTTATTTTCGAAAAATCTTGAGATATTTCTTTATTTATTTGTATGCTTAGGACACAAACAGAATTTCATTGCCAAATTTCGCAAAGTTCGTTTTTATTATTCAACTAAACCATTTGAAGAGTATTTCTTTAAAATTTCACGTCTCTATCATAAGCGGCTTCGTCTGTGCGTTGACTCCTAGAAAAGGGCTTGTTCTTTTATGTACATAGATGGATGGTGGTTTTTAATTGACAAGGGAAAGGTTGTGAGGATGTTGCATAAAAGGTGAGAAACAATAATCCTCCTACGACTTTAAAAAAAAAATACAAAAAAGCGTTTCTTTTTTCGTGGATCTTGTTATAAAATTTATGGAAGTGAAGATTTTTTCCCGAATTTTTATAGGTCTTAGAACAAAAGTTAAAAAAACAAAAACAGAAACTGTTTATTACTTCTAATATTACAAAAAAATACATGCTTGCTTATTCTAATCTTATAATTAAAGATTGTGTACTAAGCAATATTTTTATTTCTTTAAATTGACAACATTTAACTGTAACTGCTCTACTTAATTATTACATAACTACATTGAGTATTATCCGGGCATGCCCCGAACATTGTTTATATTTATCTAATAAGATTTTTTTTTAATTATATTTTTAACTATTTTATGGTTTTTGCTATGAATTTTTCCTATTAATGTTTTGGGAAAACTATTTAATTTTTGAGGTAAGATGCTTATCCCAGTCCTTCTTTTTATACCTAAGCTTGTTGTTGGTACGCTTTGCTCGTCCTGATATTGGAATCTAAAAGTTGTCTGTGGTACAAACTATTTATATCAGAGGTAATATGCACCGAATAACTAGGCACTTAATTGACTTAGCAAGCTTTCAATACATTTGCATCTTGCATGAGCAGTACTCTGGGGATTTAGCGAAATTGCTCTGGATTGCATTGCATTCGAGTCCTGGGATAGTAGCGAACGTTCATATTTCTTGTGTATATGTGGATAAGGAAATTGAGTTCCAACGTTATACAACTGTCATGGCATCCATACAACCTACTCCGCTGAATTCTAATTACTTTTCAGGGTGGCTTTAATAATATAGAAATGTGTGGGCAATGTGTGTTGCCAGTGATGACATAATTGTGGAACTGAAACGTGGTCCTTGAGTGTTGGCCTTCTGGAATAACTCAGAGCCACACAGCGGGCAATGGAGGGAGCTATGCTCGGAGTTTCTTTGGGCGATGAAATCCGGAACAAGTGTATTAGTCGAAGAACCAAGTTCACTGATTTAGCTCTCAGGGTTCGCAAGTGGCAATATTGGCAGGCCACATCACTCGAAGAACCGATACCCAATGGGTAAGAAAGGTTCTTGAGTAGCAACCACGAGCTGGAAGGCGCAGCGTAGGCGTCCCACTAGGTGGACTGACGACATTTTTAAGGTCGCAAGTAACCGGTGGATGCAAGTTGCAAATTGTCGTTCAGTGTGGCGGTCTAAGGGGGAGGTCTATGTTCAGCAATGGACATCTTCCGGCTGATGATGATGATGATGATAAAAACGAATGAAGATAACCTTTTCAATATTAAAAGGCTAATGTTGTCTTTTTCCCCGGACGTGGGAATGTTCCAAAACTGCTACCAGAACAACAGGAGGACCGGCAGCAGCGTTCTCTTAGTAGACGTTGAGCGTTCTGTGATCCCCAAGCTGTCTGCCAGCTGCAAGCTTGGGGATTATGGCAACCCATAAGGGGAGGCCTTTTTCAGTAGTTCTGGCTGATTATAATGAACGTTATCTATTTCATCAAACTAATGGTTTTGGTAACACCGATTTTGGTCACATAACATGGTAAGCAATGTGTATTCCAAGGACAAATTATAAGGATATAAAATATAATTATATGTATTCAAAAACTAAAACCCGCCTACGTAAATGTATGAAACAATGGCAACACTATGTCATTTAATGGACATAATGTTTTTCCAATGATTCCAACGTAACTTTAACCATAGTCTCATGCCAAGGCAGGGGACTTTAAAACTCATTAACCCCCCAATACTGAAACGTTTGTTAACTTAGACAACAGATTAATTCTAATACTACCTTTGTCTGGCACTAAGCAAATGACAGAGACAGCTATAGACTTAATCTGTCGTCAAAGTTAACAAACGTTTCAGTATTCGGGGGTAAGGCAACCAGACTATGGTTAAAGGGAGTTTAAAACTCATTGGAAAAACACTATAAGCGGTTCAGGAGATTAGAGGGAACATACTTACATACATACATAGACTGTCAAACTCATAACCCTCCTTCTACGTCATCATCATCATCATCATCTCAGCCACAGGACGTCCACTGCTAGACATAGGCCTCCCCCTTAGATTTCCACGAAGAGCGGATGGAAGCGGCTCGCATCCAGCGCGTTCCTGCGGTCTTTATCAGGTCGTCCGTCCACCTTGTGGGTGGACGTCCTACGCTGCGCTTGCCGGTACGCGGTCTCCATTCGAGAACCTTACAGCCCCATCGGCCATCAGTTCTGCGTGCTATGTGCCCTACCCACTGCCACTTCAACTTGCTAATCCTCTGGGCTATGTCAGTGACTTTCGTTCGTCTACGGATCTCCTCATTTCTGATTCGATCTCGCAGAGAAACCCCGAGCATAGCCCTCTCCATAGCTCGTTGTGCTACTTTGAGCTTACTAATAAGGCTCACAGTAAGAGACCACGTTTCAGAGCCATAAGTCATCACTGGTAACACACACTGGTCGAAGACTTTCGACTTTAGACACTGAGGTATTTTGGACGAGAAAACGTTGCGCAGTTTTCCGAACGCTGCCCAGCCGAGTTGGATTCGACGATTGACCTCTTTCTCGAAGTTGGACCTACCTAGTTGGACTGCTTGTTGGCCTTCTACGTAGTCGGGTAAAAAAGACAAAGGTATTATAAGGACAATTTTTTTGTCCTGATAAAACCACGATGCGTAGTTCGTTCATAATGACTATATCAAGTGCTTAGTGAGGAGTGCTAGTACGAAAAGTCAACAAATTACTATATTCGGGTCGTATTACGATAGCACCCTCGCAATATTTATACAGTGTCTGTTAAAATGTCGACTTAGGCGACATAACAGTTTATTGCGCGAACTAGTGAGATTTCTGGAAGCTTCTACTCGTATGTCTTTGAAACAAGATTAGGCTTGGTTTTTGTATATATATTTAACTAAGACCGATCAGAATTAGATAATTTACGTATCCCGTATTTTTTTCTACGATGTAAAAAATATCACAATCACACTAATATTATAAATGCGCAAGTTTGTGTATAAGTAGGTAAGTATGTAAGTGTGTTTGATCCTCTAACTTTGTGACGGCTGAACGGATTTGAGTGAAATTTGGTATGGAGATAGCTTACACCCTGGATTAACACATATGCATTTTTCATCCCGGAAAAATATTCGGTTTCTGTAGAATAGCGGGTGAAACCGCGGGGCCCAGCTAGTAATACATATATAGGAGACACTTTAATTGTGATCGTGTATTTTACAGCTAAGAAAACAGTTTTTAGTAATTAACCATATTATAGTTCCATTGAGTATAGAATTAGTATTTGTGGTTATAGACTGTATATTGTCTCATTTTGATACACTCTGCGTAACTGCAGATGATATATTTCATCTTTTTATTTAACTATACATACTCAGATAAAGAACTCTGCATGTTTTGGTACAAAGAAGAATATATATATATATAAACAAATCCCTACTAATATTTTAAATGCGAAAGTGTGATTGATAGTTGTTTTAAAAATATTTAAATATACATGTATAACCTAGTCAGAACAAGGCAGATGGCACAGAAAGAAAGAGGCCCAACCCTGGAGTATACCCTATACCCGGCAGTAATGTGGATAATGATGATGAGTCTTCTATTGAAAGTTCGTTTATTAGTTTATTAAAATAGCAGTTTTTAGGAAAGATTTTATAGGAAACCTAAAAACTACCTTCTCAAAAAAATATCACATCGATTATATACGAACCTATAATGTATATAATAATATATAAACCTAAAAAAAAAGATTTCATTTCACAGCCCTATTTTACTATAATTCCATTAGTAAAAAAAAATTTTTACCATTTCGAAGAGGACTTTTAATATCGAGACAGGTATAAAAATAGCTAAAAATTTACGAACAAAAATAACGTTATTTACTTCATTAATATTTGTCGGCAGGCATAATTGAAATGATGTCAAGTTAAATGCCTAAGAAATACTGATTATTTTCAAGCGACTTATTTTGCTCCAATATTTTTGTAAAGCATTAGACAAGCGTCGATTAAAACAATGGCTGATTTGATCCCCAAACGCATCGCTAAGGAAGAGAATTCCTTAAGGCGAGGACTGATCGTAATTTGAAATGAGTATTGTCCCGCTCAAAGTTCTAAGGTTTAAAGTTGAAAATCGCATATCATACTTGATGAGAAAACTGTGAATTGTAGTTTTTCATTGCTTTTTTGCCGATTATCGGAAATATACAAATCAAATAAAAAAACTACCTGGTTCGCCGTATAAACCACTAGCCTGGATATTTAATTTGTAAAAGAAAAATTGTAGCTACCGCCTCAAATTCAGAGCATTTGATTTCAGAAGGGATTTTCAGAGGGTCATTTTGCGATAATTTATTTTGTATCTAAGACAGATTTTCGAAATTTTATTCGGTTAAACGTAATTTCAGTTTTATTTTCTAACCGCAGTATTTTTTGCAGCTGATTAAGTAATCTCGTCACTACGAACAAAGCGCTGCAAAATGCTACTTTTTGTTGTTTTCGCGATTGGACCTTGCCTTAACCAAAAATAAAATTACTTTATTAAATCTTGTCAAACTCGTCAGGTGTTATTGACGTTTCATTAAAGAATATGAAATGAATTCGTAGAATATAAATCTTCTCGTAAGTTATTCAAAATCTGGAAAATACGGATAATAACTGAGTTTTTCTCAGTTATTGTAATTTCATTATTTCATTCAGGATTCGTAGTTGTCTGTCAAACAAAATACATTTTAATAACAAAAAAAAAAAACATTTGAGAAAATTAAATAACGAAATTAAATTAACTGGTGTTTATTTGGAAAATCACACATTTAATATCCTCAATAATGTGGAAATGCGCGAGCGATACAACAGTGGAAGCGTTGTAAAAGTCAATGATTTAAGTATTAGATGTCTTATTAAATGCAAAATTTTCCACCTCAAGGAGCAAAACATTACGTTGCAGGAATACATTTTTTTTTGTATTTTATGGCAGTTTTGTTCTGACAAGCTATCGCACAAAGCTACAATCTGACCATTAATAGAAAATAAAAATAAAATCCTGATGCAGCCGCATTTTCTGTTGTTACTTGCAACTCGTTAAAATACCAAAATTAGATTTCGTGGGCAAGTTGACGTGCAACATTATTGCGTCCACTATTCTCCATGTTAGATAAGAATATGGCCATGAAAGTTCAAACAAGTTGAAAGTATTTACTCGTTACATACCAAGTAACGGCTTATATTATTAACACGTAAAACGTAGAAACGCAAATCGCCAAGTATGTGTACTTAGCCTTCAGCTAACCATGTTCACTCAAAAACGGAGTCTACGGAAATTTCGGAACGTACAAAGTTTTGTACGAGTTTTGCTGACGATTTCCCCTTTCCGTAACGTACATGTGAACAGGGACCCTATTCGGAGAAATGACATTTTATCTCGGTCACTCTCACTCCCATTAAATTCTAAATTAGAGAGACAGTGACCGAGATAATCTCGAGCGCACAGGAATAGGGTCCCAGTACAAATCCATTATATTATTGTTATAGTACCTACTTAAAACGTAGTATGTAATTATAACTTCTTTAGGTCAGCCTTCGTTTGTATTTCGCAATTATTTGTGACATTAATGCCACATTTGGCGGTCATGCGTGGCTTCATCATTAGTGGCTTGCCAGATATGAAATGATGAGGCAATCATGTAATTTTCATTACGGTTCGTTATCGATTGTAATGCGTTGTTGTTGACGCGTATGATGCCTTGATGCCTAAATGGTGCTTAATATTTGCTACTGTTTTTATAAGCTGAGATTGGAGATTGGTTGGAAGGTAATTGAACGAGCGAAGCGAAGGTCTCAGAGTTTACTGGGACAAATCGGCATTTGTATGTATGTTTGTATGTTTGCGTGTATATTTGTCCGATGATAACTTGCTAACCGTTGATCCGATCTTCATGAAATTGTAGGCAAGTAGTTCATTTTAATACAATTTTTAAGTTCGAATATGAGCTGAATCGGTCGAGCGGTTGTGAAGATATAGGGGTCGCGAGGTCTCAGTTTGCCGCGAACTACTAGTAATAATAGTTTTTGTTTATTTACACCATTGTGGTAACAACAATAAATATTTAAAAAAAACAAAAACTGCGATATATCTACGATGCGGTATCTGTGGCTATCAAGCAGCAAGTATAAACCTAATCAGCATGTGTCTACTCTTCATATCAGATCGATCTGCCATTACTTCGATAACCATCAGGAACCCAATATGTAATAGACAAAAAAAGTGTATTTCCATATAAACAAGGTGATATTGTAATGACAGCATGAATAAGTCATGAGTTCCATAGAAATGTAACACATCGGCAGTGTTTCAACTTTAACTTATGGCGTGCGTACTAAAATGCTCTCATTAAAAGAAAAACAAAAAAGCATCTTGGCGGCAAGGCCAAAACCTGTCAAGCCATTTAGGCTACAGGAGGTAACACAACAGACAAACATACACAATTACATACTTACATACACCCAAAAAACATTACCGTACTTCTTGGGCTGTCGGGTAAAAAGGAAACTTATGGTGATTCAGTATCTGCTTTGTCTGTCCGGTTGTATTTTATGGCCGATTTTTAACCACTGCTATCGGCATGGTTTGGCACAGATCTATATTAGGTCAGTTTCCCCACCCATTCTCTTCGCTTTGCCTCTAGTCCTAGTTCATCTGGGTTCGGGCCTCCTCGTTGCTCGGCGCCAGGACGCTCGGTCCTGGGATGTCGTTGGTGGCTGGGCCAGGCTCCTTATATATTTCTGGACATTTGCCCACCATGTGGCTGGGGTTCTGCCTTTACCTACTGTTTTATTTGGGATGCTAATTGCCTCATAATATGTCAGTACCAACGAAGTCTTGATACTTTTAGGGTTTCAATATCGGTAAAGTCATTTCTGCAATTCGAAGTCAGATAAAACAAACAAATATACTTATGTACATATTTACATACACCCAAAAATAACTACCCTTCTGTTTGGGCAGTATGTTTTCGCCATTTGAATTTTTGAAATAAATCGACCAATACGAGTATTTTTCCAATAGGTATATTAGAACGTTTTTCACGACAAGCTTATGCCATGCATTATCGGAACCAAGAATAATTTGGCAAGCTTTGGTACTGTTTATTTAATACAGTGCATGATCGGAAGCGGCACTGTAACCAACGAAAAATCACGCTTAAAGCTTTAATATTACAAGAGCTTATTTCAGAAAGTGTGATGAGACGTGTCATTTTCGTGAATATCATTTTATTACGAAAAGGTGATTTTTATTCCGCACACACTGGCCTAACAAACAGAAGTGATGGATAATGCTATTATCGTGAATGTGATTTAAATTCGGGACTGTTCTTCATCTTGCATGCCCTAATGTTTTTGTTCAGTGATTATTTTCAGTCCCTGACACTCACGTTCCACAATTATTAAAAATTCCGTGATTCACATGTAAACTGTAAACTCTTCAATAACAATTACTTAGTTTTTCCTTAAGAACTTAGGTATATGTTAATCTAAACATTTTTGGTTATCGTCCACGACAATACTGACAATGACAATATTAAGGATAATTATTAATCTAAGTAAATTACTTTAATTATCAATGAAAGTATTTTACTTAGAATTCGAACGGGACTAGTTCGATTAATCGATTGGACGAGCTTACTTTTTTCTTTTAGTTTAGTTAAAAAACCATTTTACAACAATACACACAGAATTGACAAACAGCACCCCCACCCCCACATATGCACACACACCACACACAAAAACTCACACACACATTACACATACGTGTACATTACACATTTTTTAACTAATAATATAGTTATATATGACAGAGGAGGATCTTCGCCATCATCAGCACTCATCGTTGATCCTTTTCTCTGTGGGCGTCGGTGGGTGGTGTTGGATGAAGAAAACAGACTCAATCAGATTATAATATCAATTCAATAGTTAGATACAACACAGTAGATATGTAGCCACGTATAGCTACGTATCGTAGAACGCGGGATGGTTCAGTGCTAGAAGTTAAAAAAAAAACTCTTCTGTGGGTCAGTGGTAACCGCACGCGCCGTCGGCCAACAGAAAAGTGAAATCCGAATAGAAGGCGCGTCACTAACTCCATCGAGCGCCACCAGCTGGCGCTTGCGTCCAGGATCCGGCCCGATTGCGACTTAATATTTATTTAAAACTAGTTGATGCCCGCGATTTTATATTTTATATTTTATTAAATACTAATTAAATACAATATTGTTTATTTAATAGTATTCTATTGTTTGTTAGTTCAGTGTAATTACAGTAAGTAATCAGGTTTTTGTTTACTTTCCTCATATACCAAATGAAAAGCAGTGTGTTTATTTTGGGTGAAATACCTATTTAGGCACGAGATGGTTTGGCGCACGAGCGAAGCGAGTGCTCCAATAGTTCGAGAGGTCTCTTTCCTCCCTTGTGTAACACTCTACTATTGCGTATATATCGTAATGCACAATTTATTGCCTTAGAAGAAGCTCTGGTATCTAGACCGATTTCCCGAGAAAATTGCACAGCATTTATAAACTGATAAACATTAGTCAAGCCGAGTATTATTATATTCAAAAACATTTTGAAGCTACCCAAGCGTATATACCCAACGGAAACTATCAAGAAAGCCGCAGTGTTCTCGAGAGACTTGTAGGGCCGTCAAGTAAACTAACTAGCGACGCTCTTTTAGTTCCACCTACACTGGGAAAAATACACGGCTTTCGAACACGGTTACATTTTCTGTAGCCATGTAAATGGCTGTGCCAGCCGGGTTTGGCAGCCGTGTGAAGCGCCGTGTACACGGCTAGAGATTTTACATGGCTATGTTAGCCATTTACACGGCTTCGTTAGCCGGTAGAAACGGTCACGTTTACCGTGTTTCATAATTTTCCAACCGTGTAAAAACCGTAGCCGTGCAAAAATGCACGGCTACACTCTAACACGGTCGTAAAAGCGGTGTATACACAGCGCATCGGGCCGTGTGTTAAGCAAACACGGTCTGCTGAGCCGTTTTAGACACGGCACAACAGGCCCTGTGCTAAGCAAAAGCTGGCTACGTTAGCCAAGTCCCAATGATACTAGCAGACATGGTTGGCAGAGCCGTTTCAGACACGGCATGACAGGCCGTGTGTCAAACTAAACCAGGCTGCGATAGCCATGTCACACATGGAACCCGCAAACATGGTTGACGTAGCCGTTCTAGACACGGCACTACAGACCGTGTGCTCAGCAAATCCTGGCTATGATAGCCGTGTCACAATTCAAACTCGTAAACACGGTTTCCGAAACCGCTTCAGACACGGCACGGAAGACCGTGTGCTTAACGAAACCTGGCTATGATAGCTGTGTTCCAATACAAACTCGCAAACATGGTTTTCTGAGCCGTTTCAAACACAGCACGACAGACCGTGTGCTAAACAAAAGCAGGCTAAGATAGCCGTGTCACAATTCAAACTCGCGATTATGGTTTCCGGAGCCGTTTCAGACACGGCACGATAGACCGTGTGCTTAACAAAACTTGGTTATGATAGCCATGTCCCAATTCAGACTAGCTAACATGGTTTCCGGAGCCGTTTCAGACATGGCACGAAAGACCGTGTGCTTAACAAAACCTGGCTATGATAGCAGTATTGCAAATGGAACCCGAAAACAATTGACGGAGACGTCCAAGACACGGCACGTTAGGCCGTGTGCTACATGGAACCTGGTTACGTTAGCCAAGTCACAATGAACAATAAACTCGTAAACATGGTTGCTAGAGCCGTTTCAGACATGGCACGACAGACCGTGTGCTTAACAAAACCTGGCTATGATAGCCATGTCACGATTAAAACTCGATAACATGGATTTCCGACTTCAATTCTGCTTGAGGAGTTAAATAAAACACTACGATTATGCTTCACAATAAGGAAAATCTCGTAAATAAATATACAAGTGAGCGTTAAGAACATCTGTACTGTAAATATATTACGGAGAGAATCAGGACCACTCATATTAAATATTGCACGAAGACATTTTTTTTGTAATATGAATCACGATCCTAATTCGACTGAATTGCCCCAAAATATGACACCATAACATAGGGAATGGATATATTAATTTATTTTATTGTTTATTTTAGAGATGTGTGTTTTCCAATTCAAATTGGCATATATTGTTACACCTAAGAAATTACCTTCATCTGTTAATTTAACATTAACTGCTCTATTTTTTATATTTAGCTAACACATGCATGTAGACATTGAGAGTAAGCATCTGCCTACAAACTGCTATGCAGTTTGACATAATTATAATAAATAGTATGTACTTATGTTTCGTTATGAATAAATAATAATAAAACAAAACGAAAAATCCTGGCTATGATAACCGTGTCATAAATGGAGTCCGTAAACATGGTTAACGGAGTCGTTTTAGACACGGCACGACAGACCGTGTGCTTAACAAAACCTGGCTATGATAACCGTGCCGTGTTTCCGGAGCCGTTTCAGACACGGCACAACAGACCGTGTGGTAAATGAACCCTGGCTATGATACACAAATGTAACTCGCAAATATGGTTGCCGGAACCGTTTCCGACACAACACCAGAGATCGTGTACTGAAATCAGGCTACGATAGTCGTGTCACAAATGGACCCCACAATCGTGGTTAACGGTTTCAGACAAGACACGATACACCGTGTGCTAAAAAACCTAACTACGTAAGCCATTTCAGAAATGAAATCCGCACAAACATGGTTGACTGACCCATTCTAGACACGACATGATACCGTGTACTGAACGAAACCTGGCTACGTTAGCCGTGTCACAAGTGCTACAAGGTTGATGGAGCCGTTTGAAATACGACACGATAGACCGTGTGCTAACTGAAACCTGACTATGAAAGCCGTGTCACAGATGAAACCCGCATAATCAACATAAAAGTTGTATTGCCACATAAATAGACTTGCCGTTTGCCACTAAAGTAAGGAATTTGAAATTATCTAAGACACAAATTTTTAAGCTTATTAAATAAAAAACACAATTAACTTTATTGTTAATCTGTCAAGGGTGTTACTAATAAGTATGTGTGAGAGTATGAATAATATTTTTGTGTAATCCATTTTAAAATAAGACTATTATTTTATTATAATGCATCCACACTTTGATATATCTTGTCTATCTCTATAGTAATGGCGTATTTTAATATTATTTATAAATATTCTTACAGTATTCTACAGAAAACGAATATTTTTCCGGAATAAAAAGTAGCCTATGTGTTAATCCAGAGAATAAGCTACCTCTATACCAAATTTAATTCAAATCCGTTCAGCCGTTACAGAGTTGAACGGAAACAAACATACTTACGTACTTATCGCTTACACAAACTATCGCAATCATAATATTAGTGTGATAAACTAGATGAACACTAAACTTATTTCTTATTTTTACTAAAATGCATAAATATTATTCCTAGGTAAATGACTTCAGATATTTGTGGAACCTGGGGAAATGTCGATAGCTATATCTGGCAGCCGCGCATATATAAAAGTGCGCGCACGCGGGCGGCCAGCCATTCGTTTTCGTTTTGAGTTGAGTTTGGTGTACTTGTATCTACTTCAAACGCTCTCAACATGTCAGGCGCTATCAAAGAGGAAAAAGATGCAGCTACTGTTGATAAATTACATAAATCCTGTTGCATGGAAGAATACATCGCTATATTTAAAGGTTAGTATCAGTTCGAGTAGATACTTGCGTAAATAGTGTTTTTTTGAGTTTTAGTTGATACAAAACGATTCGCGGGAGAAACGAATGTGAGAACATGTGATTATGCCCGAAATTTTTGGTACCTACCTACTTAGTATGAGTAAATTTTGCATGTGAATCAGTGTTTCGGCGGGAACAATATTATTGCAGGGCAGTAGGAAAGCGGCTACGATAGCCGTGTCGACGCGGTAGTCGCAGGCACTTTATACGGCTTCCTCAACCGCGTCAGACGGCTGTCCTAGCCCGTGCTGTGGTCTATTATCTACCTATTCCGTGATGTGGTCTTATTTGACAAATGCAGTGAGTGGATTGTAGCTCGATGGATAATGAACTAAACTAAGTAAATCATTTTATTTCCAGAAAATGCTATAACAGCAAATGCGTTGCCGCTTTTGTCTGCGTCAAATCGGAATTGATTCCCAAGATCGTCCATCGCATCAAATTTAAAACGTATTGGGAACACTGGTGCAGAAACGTAAGTGACTAATCACGCTGATGTTATTTTTATACATTATACCAAAGACATTTTTATAAGGAGAATGCTGAGGATTACACCTATGTTCTGTGCTAAATATGTGAAACTACCGCTCCCTCTCTGTTTGCCAGTTTGTTACCTATCAGTGAATTGTTTGTTCTAAGCAGCCGGACCAATCTTGATAAAATTTGGTAATGATAAACACACGAGGACGGACATAGTATACCTACTTTTCTTGAGTTCATTAACATCCATGTATCAGCCGCAGCATGCTGTGTGATATACAGTATGCAGTAAATTATTTTTAAAATAATTTCATTCTAAATAATATTTTTTTTCTAGCGAATGCTGACATTATCACGATATCCAAGTACCAGGGACTGGAATCATCATCTATTTTAGAAACGGCTTGGAAGGCAACATGGTCGCTTCGCAAGCGGTACTTCCTAACATTTTCACGTAGTCATTATTATGAATTTATAATATGAGAAATTACGAAAACTAAATGTATAATTATTACTTATTATATAATATTATTATGTGATGTAAAAATCTTTGAATAAAATTCTGTTTCTTAAAGTATTTTTTTAATCAACAAATTAACCATCACCAAATCCTAGAAAAATAATATTTAGACAGTAGATTTGAGGGCAGTATTTTTTTAGTTATTTTCGTTATTTTTAATCGTTCAAATGGTTTATTACAGGTCCTACATAGCTGGCGAACCTGAAACATTCGGGTCAAAAAAAGTGTTGGACTTTGCTGAGGCGGTCGTTTTACACGGCTACTTTAACTGCGTCACACACGGCGGCATACCCGTGCAGACCTGCTTGAAGGAGCCGTATTAAAACGGCTGCCTTGGCCATGTCAACACGGATATGCTAACGCCCTTCTTAAGACCCTGCTCAGCTGGCGAAGCTGTGTGACGCGGTTGAGAAAGCCGCTTTACACGGCTTCTTCAACCGCGTCACACGGCTCCGCCAGCTGAGCAGGGTCGTAGGAAAGTGGCTAGGACAGCCGTGTTGACGCGGTTAACGCAGCCGCTTTACAAGGCTTTTTCAACCGTGTCACATGGTTCCGCCAGCTATGCAGGGTCGTAGGACAGCCGTGTTGACGCGGTTGACGCAGGCGCTTTACACGGCTTCTTCAACCGCGTCACACGGCTCCGTCAGTTGTGCAGGGTTGTAGGAAAGCGGCTAGGACAGCCATGTTGACGTGGCTGACGCAACCGCTTTACACGGCTTTTTCAACCGCGTCACACGGCTCCGCCTGCTGTGTAGATTTGTAGGTGACGCGGTTGATGGAGCCGCTTTACACGGCTTCTTCAACCGCGTCACACGGCTCCGCCAGCTGTGTAGGGTCGTAGGAAAGCGGCTAGGACAGCCGTGTTGACGCGGTTGATGCAGCCGATTTATACGGCTCCGCCAGCTGTTCAGGGTCGTAGGAAAGCGGCTAGGACAGCCGTGTTGAAGCGGTCGAGGCAGCCGCTTTACACGGCTTCTTCCAACCGCGTCACACGGCTCCGCCAGCTGTGCAAGGTCGTAGGAAAGCGGCTACGACAGCCGTGTTGACGTGGTTAACGCAGCATATATTACATGGTTACGCCAGCCACGTATACTTAGCCGTGTCTAAATCATAACCGTGTCAACTAGTTCACACGGCTGCAACTGCAGTACCGTGTCCAGATTTAGCCGTGTCTAATCGGAACCGTGTCGACTAGTTGACACGGCTGCAACTGCAGTACCGTGTGCAGATCTAGCCGTGTATGATTATAACCGTGTCGACCAGTTGACACGGCTGCAACTGCAGTACCGTGTGCGGATCCAACCTTACCATCCTAGCCGTGTGCGATTTTAACCGTGTGTCCACTGTAGCCGTGTTAGCGCCACACGGTAACCCTTGCCGTGTTTACACGGCTGCAACTGCAGTACCGGGTTTACACGGCCTTGCATAGCCGATAAATCGACCCTTTTTTTTCCCAGTGTACGGATTTCCAGGTTTTCAACAATGTCGAGGGAATTAAAAGTTCCATAGGACCTTACTCACGTTTTAGGGTGCGTTTCGCTTCTTCATCCAAATTAGCTAATTAAAAATAATTTGGGTTGATTCGGCATTAAATAAATAAATAACAGAAATGTCGTATTTGCTTCGTTATAATGGCATAAAAAATCACTAGTGTATGAAATTCTGACGATTTGGTTACTTGAGATCTAGTGTGTCGATTTACCACAGGTGTAGTGTATACTATGTACAAAAGGTCTCCTTTGACATAGGGCTTGCAATACGCCACCTGATGTGGGTGCGTGTTCTGTGTTGTGTTTTATTTAGGCCATCTTTAAATTAAGGGAAGGCTATCAAAGGAGTTTTGGCGGGAACGTGAAGAAATCATGTCGCGTCATTTTATTATTTTCCAAAACTTGTGTTATTTCGTGTGTTAATGTGTAAAAACAGTGAATTTTTACCCGTTAAGTGTTCGTGAACATGCACGAGTGTTGGTGAATGGTATAATGTCGTGAAACGTGAATTTTCGTGTTGTTTCCAAAACTCCATAGAAGGCTCTAGTAAAGTTTTCGCCACTTTACTGGGGCATGACTTGGACTTGACCGTGACTTGCTTTGCTCGCCTTTGACTGTGATTATGACTTATTTGACAATATTCACCAAAACTTGAAAAAATATGAGTATACTTGACACTGGCAAATGCATAAGACGTGCGACGCCATAATCCTCTTAGGAGGAAAGAGAAAAAAAAAAGGCTATCAAAGCTAATATCTTCGAAAAACCTTCCGTTTTAGTCTTATTTCAAAATACCGCCACAGTCGGCAGCCTAACATTGAGAATTAGCTCAGTCAAGGGACTTAGTATGGAGGACCCGGACATAATTGATAACATATATATAAAATTTGTGTTGGGGTATAATTTGCTTACGCTCAATCAATATTCAATTAATTTAAACAGTCCTGAGGTGCGGAACATAGAAAAAGCTCACTTGAAATATTACGAAACTTGACACTGGCTAAACATGCAACGTGAAAAGCCAAAATTTAAAAGAAAATAAAATAGCATTACTGAAATTTTACATGCAAGTGAGTGACAAAACGAGCAAATCGCTCAACTGACGATAAGCGTTACGCTTGCCAAGAAAAGTTGTGTTCAGTGCCATCCAGAATGTTGAACGTCAATCTTTAAAAGCATGCGCCACAATGCATTGCAGTAATATTTAGTATTTTTGGCACTGTGCTCGTTACCCTGGGATATATTCGATGTTAAATACCTTTGTACCTTGTGAAATTACTGGAAACATTGTCCTTCAATCCGGAACACAGTTCACATTTTATTTTGGTAACAGTCTCGTGCGTCTCAGACGGTCAGTGCCGAAAATCAGCGCTGCGGAGAAATCCGCAGCATAATCACTGAGAACTGACCTTTTTTTGACGCACTGGACACTACAGCGACAACTGAACATAATATTATTAATATAATTTTTCTTTCTTTCTCTTTCTTACATATCTGTGAGTACAAATGGAAATGTACTGTCGATAAAAGTAGTTCATAATCAGCCAGAAGACGTCCACTGCTGAACATAGGCCTCCCTGTTAGACCGCCACACCGACCGACAATGTGCCACTTGCATCAACCGGTTCCCCGCGACTTTCACAATGTCGTCGGTCCACCTAGTGGGAGATTGCATATGGTTCGTGTTCGCCACTCAAGAACCTTTCTTCCCCATCATTTATCGGTTCTTCGAGTGATGTGGCCTGCCCATTGCCACTTCAGCTTGCAAACTCTGTAAGCTATATCGGTGACTTTGGTTCTTCGGCGAATAACCTCGTTCCGGATTTTATCGCGCAAAGAAACTCCGAGCATAGCTCTCTCCGTTGTCCGCTGTGTGACTCTGAGTTTAACCAAAAAGCCCGCAGTTACTATTATGTATCAAATTTGTTTATATAATATGCTAATATGAACTTATCTATGTGCTAACGACTTTAGGACTATATCTACTATACTATACTATCGTTTATCCACTATACTGTATATTACTGTGTGACTCTAAGTTTCTGAGTTTAATAGTAGTAGAAAAATTGTTCAATACCCACAAAATCCAACATACCGGAACATATACAGTTATACAGTGTAAACTAACAACGTTAGCATCGCCCAATCATCATTCCATCAATTTATGTGGATCGTAATATATGATACGCTTCCGCGATATTGGCTTGTAGCCTTGAATCTATCCCCTGCTAAATAAGTATAAATACCTATAAATTGATAGCGATATTCGTATCGAATGATTCAGCGACTACGATTTAATTTTCGGCAATAAATTTCTGTTTATTTTTATTGATTTTATGTGCTACAAAGTAACGAGAAGAAGAAGTTATTCGCCTAGTAGTAAGCGTATCGCTTTTTCGTAATAGTTCAGGGCCCCTATTCGGAGAAATGACATTTTATCTCGGTCACTGTCTCTCTAATTTAGAATTTAATGGGAGTGAGAGTGACCGAGATAAAATGTCATATCTCCGAATAGGGTCCCAGGTACTAGCTATAATACTGAGATGAGTTTGCTTAAGGTGCAACGTTTCGGTCAGCGCGCGAAATTCAAATTTTCTTGCGTTTTATGTCAATTACAGCTTAATTATTCATCGTAGGTTCATGAAAACTAATTTTGCGATAATAAATAGAATGTTTCAAGAAATCACACCAACCAAAAATTCAAGTTGAAAGCTAGTATAAGTACATTTCCCACTAAACCAAAAACCAAGATGAAAATCAGCTTATTGAGATTTGTAGCTAAACCAATGTTATTTAGGTCATCATTTTACCCGTAATTTCTCAAAATAACTTATTTATTAGCGCAAAATTGGTTTCAATAAATCCACGACGACTAATTAAGCTGTAATTGACAAAAAACGCAAGAAAATTTGAATTTCGCGCGATGAGTGAAACGATGCACCTTAAAGAATGTTTCCAGTGAAAATACTCGGCATAATTAACATCATTTAACAACTTATACCTAGCTAGCTGCACCACGCAGTTTCACCCGCTATTGTACAGAAACCGAATATTTTTCGGGGATAAAAAGTAGCCTATATGCAAATCCAGGGTCTAAGTTACCTCTATAACAAATTTCATTCAAATCCGTTCAGCCGTTACAGAGTTGAACGGCAGCTAAAACACTTGCATAGTTACATATTTACACACTTACACACAAACTTTCGCATTTAAAATATTAGTGTGATTTTATGATGATTATCAGGGCAATGCATATCTGCGGAAGGTTTTAAACTGTTGAAGTCCCAAATCCAGAATTTGAATGAATTTTTAAGGGGAAGCGTGATACTAACCATCAGGCGATTGAATTATTCGTCTCGGCACCCATAGACTAAAACAGAAGTGTTTCTTGGAAACCTTTTACATTGACATGGTGAAATTGACGAAAACGCGGGCTGTAGTTCGCGAGTTTTTGATTTAACTTCATTTTTTTTTATTCAGCTGGCGGCGCGATTTTGGCCCTCGTACCAACCAGTCCTTATTCAAACAATATTTGCGTTCGATTTCTTTGGCGCTGTATACTAAGATGTTCCAAATTTAAAAAGTGCGCGGCAAAGATAATTGCGGCGCACTTATAAAGAGGATTAAAAACTCATTACTGCCCCCTAAAAGTTTCTTATAGAAAACATCACCTTTGTGTGCACTTAAAGACGAAACCAAGTCGTCCATTTCGAATAGATGGGATGAAATAATTTTAGACTGATCAGCATGAGTTTTGTTTTCATAATTACTTCAACTTCTACTCAAAAGATAGTACTCATCATCATCAGCCAAAATACGTCCACTGCAGAACATAGGCCTTCCCGTAGAAAGCCAAAATGAACGCCAATTTACTATTTGCATCCACGTGTTGTTGTCAGTACACCTAGTGGGAAGCCCACCTACGCTGCGTCTTCCTGTTCGTGGCCGCCACTCAAGAACCTTTTTTCCCCATCGGTTATCGGTTCTTCGAGCGATGTGGCCTGCCCATTGCCACTTAAGCTTGGAAGCCCTGAAAACTATGTCAGTGACTTTGATTCTTCGGCGAATATCTTCGTTCGCGATTTTATCGCGCAAAGAAACTCAGTGCACAGCTCTCTCCATTGCCTGCTGTGTGACTCTGAGTTTATCCAAAAATGTTAGTATTTTGTATCAAATTTGTCCATGCTAATTTGAACTTATGTGCTAACGACTTTAGGACTATCGTTTATCCACTTTCTATAGTGACGAAACAAATCCTGTTGACACGACATGCCAAGGTTTATTGGACGACGGCAAATATTTGTCAGAGTTCTAATGGAGTCGCGCCTTTGTGACCTTCCTTTATCACGTATTAATAAGACATAATGCTTCAAATGTTGTGACTTGAAAATGCTGAAATTTGATTATGGCATAGGCACAATGCAAAAAAATATTTTTCTCGGAATATTAGAAAACGGGCATTACAGTTTTCTATTTTATAAGTTCAGAAACGAGTCATTTTATTGTTTTGTTTTGTGGATTTTTTTCTCTTCTATTTTGCCTCTACACATTATGTATTAAGCCGGTGTCATGTTTTTTATATTGCAAGTTAATTAAAATATTTCACAGTTAAAATAAGTTTTAGACATAGTACCGTCATGTTCAAGTCATGCCCCAGTAAAGCGGTGCAGACTTTACTAGAGGCTTCTATGGAGTTCTGGAAGCAACACAAAAAGTCACGTCATGACATTATACTATTCACCAACACTCTTCCATTTTCCATTTTCACGAACACATAATGGATAAAAATCCATTGTTTTTACCACAATTAACCCTCAATATTATCACAAGTTTTGGAAAATAATACAATGACGCGACACGACTTCTTCACGTTCCCGCCTAAACTCCTTGTTTTGTGGATTCGTCTTGTTGTTTGCTGTAGTTTATTTTTTTTGACGTAGATATATTTCACAAATTAATGTGTCAAATTACCTGCTTATAATATTTCGCAGAACGCTATATTTTGAGTTTTGGCGCCAACGTGAAAAATGTATGTCGCTGCTTTTTATTATTTTCCAAAACTTCCCTTATGTCCATTATTATCCATTGATTGTTCATTAATGAGTAAGAGTGTGGTAAAGTTGCATTATGCGGTGATACGTGTCTTTGCGCGTTTTTTCCGATACTCCATAGAAGTTTGTGTTGACTATGACTGAGACTGGTTTTTATTGCAAAAAAAAAGTATTTCACTTGAAAAGTTGAAAAATTAAACTCGACTGACGCTGGTACCTACATTGTGTGTACCCAAAATATAAAAAAAAAAAAAAAAAAACTCTGTTTTATCCCACCTGACATAAATTAAACATGCTATATGCACATATAGACATATCTAGATATACTCGTACATCGTAATCATAGGACGAATTTTACTGAAGCCCACCGTTTGCCCAAGTAATTACCACAATATGCTTTCTTTACAGGATTTTTAAATGTTTTAACAGGACAGCTGTTAAAACAAATTAAACAAATGAAACAGTTAACGCACGGAGCGATTTTAATTAAAAAGCTTGTAACTTGAAAAATACGCCGTTAGATCCCTTTTGTGTGATAATTTTAAAATTATGGGGGATTAGACGGAATTCATGTGATAACAATCTGAGCTTTGAGAATAATCTCAGCTGTAGAAGCTCGACTGGTATCGAATCGATGACAAAAATCCCGAACAAACGAATGATTAATGTGTATGCCATATGTGATGAATTATATAGCTACAGCGTAATTATCTTTGCATACATTAATAATTTAACTCGCGCATTCAGCGTGTTATAAATGAGAGAGTTAATTAGTTAATTAGTCAACAAATAAAATAGCAAAACGTTTTTGTGTCATTGGAAATTGGTTTGTACTTTCGTTACACATGTAACGAAATAAGGTTCAACTTATCATGACCATTTATTTTGCTACCACCGGATACTGAAGAGCCGATTTTCGTTTCAAAGAGACACAAAGAAATGACAAAACGCCACTTAGAAACATCGCAGATTTTCCCCATCTTTTTTCTCCCTCTATGATGACGTCTTAAGCCCGGGGTTAAAAGTCGAAGTCCCTTCTTAGCACACTGACCTCATTTAGCATTAGCTTGAATTTGCGTGAAATGGTATTACTGACAATTTTAGTATTCCTTTTGCCCGAACACTGGAATAGTAGTAACCCGCCGCTGGTGAAAATTTCACCGTGAAAATTAAATGGGCGGTGCAATAATTAATTCCTGTTTCAGCAATTTATCGCTTTGTTCTGGCAAGTAGCTTGAATGAATTTTAACGAGAATTTAGGTACTTTTAATTTACTATGCATTAAATTGTACTAAATTAAATGTAAACAACAAAAATGTTGTATAATAAGTAGGCAGTGAAGTAAATACCTTTGTTCGTAGATAAATAAGCTCTGCCTTCGGCATCGTAAATAATCGTCATTAGTCGGAAGATGTCCATTGTTTAACATAGGCCTCCCCTTAGACCGCCACACTAACACACTAACCCCCGAATACTGAAACAAGACAACTGTAGTGTAGTGTAGTACTGTACTGTAGTGCAAGGCAAGACGAGGTCGCGCGCGTGTCTCGCTGAGCATTCCTTGATAAAGGTCACCGAATGTGATCGAAACTATAGTCGGAATAAACGACTCAATTTAACGTGAGTATTTCCGTTTTATTAAAACAAAATGAATACTGAAACGTTTGTTAACTTTGATGACAGATTTAGACTATTGCTGTCTTGACAAAGGCAGGATTAGAATTAATCTGATGTCAAAGTTAACAAGTTTCAGTATTCGGGGGTTAGCGACAATTTGCCATTTGCATCTACCGGTTGCCCGCATCTTTCACAATGTCGTCTGTCCGCCTAGTGGGAGGTCTGCCTACACTATGTGTTCCGATCCGCCACTCAAGAAGCTTTCCTTTTCATCGGTTATCGGTTTTTCGAGCGACGTGGCCTGCCCATCGCCACTTCAGCTTGCAAACCCTGAAAGCTATGTCAGTGACTTTGGTTCTTCGGCGAATATTTTCGTTCTTTTTATCGCAGTGTAACTTTTTAAGTGTTGCTCAATTTTTTTATACATAGTTTAAAAATTGTTGAAAAATAAAGGATATGTAGTTTTTGGTTTTACCCATCTTAGTACAAAAATATCGAAATAACTTCAAATGAAAGTAGCTACAGCAAGAGCTGTAATCATGGTCACTCTATTCGTGATTGTACTACGAACATCTACGATACGTGTATACGTGCATCGCTTCTTCTTGCTCGCTAGAGCGAGAAGTAGGTAGGTAATTATTGTATTTTCCGGTTTTCAGACATTTTATGCTGGATAAATTAACTACCGCTAACTAAAAAAAAGTATTTTTATTGGTTAAATATGTTCTATTAACGATTGCGTCATAAAAATCTTGCGCACTACTTAAAAAAATTACCCTGTATAAGACCTGGGCCCCTATTTGGAGATATGACAAATTGATATCGATTTCGAGATCCCAATCTCGACTGTCTTTCGTCTCGATCGCCTCCGACCACTCGACGTATCTCGCACGCTAGCCATCGAGAATATCTCGAACTATATAGTGTTGAGAATTAGAAATATCGAAGTTCGTAATTTTTTTCGAGACGAGATTAAATCTCAGCCTTTGAGAACAGGTCCTTGAGGTCCTGTACAATATTTCATACTTCTAGACCCACAAGTTTAGGCTGTGACGTGCCTTGTCTGTCAGTGATTACAGTTTTACTAGGTAGCTCTTCACGCTCGCTTGAGTTATAAGGAAGTGAGTGATTTTTAGACGATAATATATAAAGTTATCCAACAGTGTAATGCAGTTAATTACAACTTTGCCAACATAACTGTGAGCATAGCATTCATTTTATTCAATAGTTTATATCATTTCGAAAACTTATCGTGACATTTATCACAAGTTCGATCACGATCATTTCTCATAAAGCTCCATTGTTATCGCGTAAACTTTATTAAATTCAAAGTGCCTCGTCGGGTCTTGGCACCAATAAAAACGATAAGCTTTTGAGAGCCTTTGATATTTCACGAGAGTGCCCTAACGCGGCAAATAAATAACTGGCAAATGCAAACAATACAAATTGTTTGGAGTAATCAATCAGTGGCCAGCTCACACTATTTTTAATGGTAGTTATAGTAATTACGTAGCTTTGTTGCCAACATTTTCACAATAAGTACAAAAAAATAATCTTATTTCATAGTAAGTGCCTTACTTAGAAAAAAAATGATTTTTATTTTTAGTGCACCTCATGTAGATTACAAATCTTATTTTGAGATATATGTTTTTTTGGTTCTGTCATCTAGTATTGCAAGGCGGGAAAACAAGATTACATGACAGTTTCTCGATAAAAATAACACTTTTCTTATTGCATACTTAGTTCCTCACCTCTTCGGTTGGCTTCCGTTTTAAGCCCGGGAATTCGTAGATAGCGGCCAGAGCGACAGTGACAGTGGAGCACAGTGGTGACAGTTGCGACCGGATGGTGTTTTATCAAATTTTTTATGTTCTAAATAGGTTTGTGGTTTGTTTTTATTATTTATGGTTTGTTTGTAAATCCAAAGGATAATAATAAAAAGAGATGAACGCGCACGCAGAAAAAAATGTATTTAAAATACAACTCACCGCCCCAGGCTCGGGACGAGGTAATTAATTTTCGCTTACGGTTGGTAGGCTCAAAATTAGTTCCACATACTAGTCACGTTACTCGTCCTGCCACCTGTCATGCTCCTCGCCCCGGCACCGGTTTCAGTTTTCTCGATTTTTTGAGCGCGAGTCAATGGAGTAGCAAAATAGATGTCAAGGTGAAGATAGATGAAAAGCGCGAGGAAAGGCAGAGTAGAGCAGTGTGTGGTTGCAAATATTGCAAAAAACTGTTAATTTGACGTTACCAAGTTTTATGCTAACCCAAAGTCTTCTTAATAAATGAATTGAATTGAATTAACGGCAACTCGAGGAGTAGCGCGAAGAGCATTGCGAGAATCGTAGTGTGGCCGCTTGTTTATTTAGGCCCCTAGCCAGAATGTAAATTTAGCCGATGATTATAAGATCAAATTTCCCTTAGATTTGCAGATACACAGACTGTCTAAGCTTCCTAAAATCAGCAGATTATAATACCTAGTTGACGGAGTAAACGGGATAAAGGGGATAACGGTATTTCTGTGTTTGCCTCAAACAATACGGAGAGTCGCTTCCCGCGGAAAGTTCGATTATTTAATTTACGCTCGGGATAAATTCCGAGTGGATAGACACGACACGTGAGAAACTTGGACGTTGTTTCAGAAATATATTTACAGCGTCATATTTTATTTTACTTATAGTGAAAAAGTTACCGAGAAATTTGAATATCAAAATAAATGAAACACTGTGTTGTTTTTTTTTGTGGTTGTTTACTACATTTAATTAAGTACTGACGGGATATTTACCACGATTTTTGTTGTTTATGAATTCCCAATATTTCGGCATCGCACACACAAACATGACCCGTGAACATGGCGCAACGCATGCAACTGCGCCGAAATATCTGGAACTCCTAGACAAAAAAATCGTGGTACTAATATAAATTATTTAGAACTTGTACATTTAGTTATATCGAATAAATATTATACAAGAGTACTTGAGGACTACACTTTTTGACATCCAGTTTGCACCGTTTCTAGTGTTACGTATATTATCGATGCGCAGATGTATTTTTATTAAAAATATATACTTCCAAGATATGTAATATTATTAAGATTAAAATAAATGTAATAATGGCACAGGTATATATGCATAAGATAACATTGCGTAATAACTTTTGTTTTAATAAAACGGGAATTCTCACGTTAAATTGAGTCGGTTATTCCGACTATAGTTTCGATCACATTTACCTTTATCAAGGAATGCTAGTGCAAGATAAGATGAGGTCGCGCGCGTGTCACGCTTAAAGCATTCCTTGATCGAAACTATAGTCGGAATAACCGACTCAATGTAAGTTTAGTATTCCCGTTTTATTAAAACAAAATGAGTCAAAACCACGTAAGTTTTCATAGTAAAATTGCGTCATTAAGTAAGTTATGTATCTTTATTTAAAAGTATCGACTTTAAAAAAGTATAAAAATAGACTTACGTTTGACTTAGTCGTACCAAAAATATAGAAACGAAGAGCTTTGCATAATGCTTGTAGTGATGTACGGTCGGGCTGTGATCGCGTTTGTATGGACGTCCGATATAATTAACTGTAAAGAGGCGGGCGGAATCAAAGGGCACACTAATTATCAATATCCTTTAGGAGCAGTCTATAAGTTGCTCAAGTACAAGTATTAGTTACAAACTTAATAATGTTTGAACAGAATCCACGAAGTTTGATCATGTTTTGAGCCAAATTTCCATAAACAATTTTCTTGAAAATCGAATTTAAGCTTGAACATGGCACTGCCTAAGATTTGCGGTTCTTTGTTTCTGTTTGCTTAAATTCGTAATGTGACTAAACTTATTTCTCAGTTATAGTTGTGTGAAGTTTAATGATTATCTCTCAAGCACCTAGATCTATTTTGATGTTTCCTAGTTTTAACTCGTTTCATATATTGCTACATTTTCTCATTGTATAATTAAGATTCGCTAGTAAATTTTTCCACTGTAGATAGTAAATTTAAATAAATAAATTAAAATAAAAATAAAAAATAAATTAAATTAAGTAATTTTTTTTTCCCAATGTAACCTAAATTTAGTTTAAACTATTTTGTACTCTGCAGGCAGCAAAAAATATTTTCATTTTAGTTTAGTCTAGTCGAACCTCCATGAGCACGACGTGGTCTCCTGTAATTGGGGGTGCACCCAGCTTGATGCCTATGTTTCATAATGTGAATGTAATGTGTAACTTCTGTTGGGGATCCATATTCTATAAAATAAAATAAAATAAATCTAATTTACTGGTAAATTTCAATGATAACTGATTAGGCAGGCAAATCTCTAGAGAACGAGGATTGATAGCTGTGGTAAAACTTGAGCAAACTGTTGCCAAAGTAGGTACTTGTACTTAACTTCTGCGTTTTGCTTTTATCAATAGCACAAGTTTATGCAATAGTCGGGTGACAATGTGTTTAGCTATTCACATTCAAACAGCCTTTCTCATTTGAGTATATTTTTTCAGTAGCATGCGTTCGAAGTGAAAACCGCTTTGAGTTTCTTTTATTCTGGACTCCATAAACAGTTTTTGTAAAAGCAACTACAAAATTGCCTAAGTATATATGTAACTATCGAAATACGCAACGTGTGATAGAGACAACGAATAAGATCCAATGGACGATCGAAATAATATAAACTCTGAAGTTTTGGCGCCAGCGTGAAAAGACCTTGTGTTATTCCGAGTATTAATGTGTAATAATGTTGGATTATTATTCATTATGTGTTTGATAACGTGCACAAGTGTGGGCAAATCATATAAAGCGGTGAAGCGTGTCATTTTGTGTTGTTTCCAAAACTCCGCAGAAGTTTCCAGTAAAGCGAAGGTCAACTTACTAAAGCATGACTCGGACTTGACAGTGACTGAAATTGTGGAGTGAGGCTAATTGTGCTTGTGAAATATTCTACTTTACTTGAAAAGTTATATGACATGATATTGATTAAACACACAAAGTGTGGAGCTAAAACATAAGACAAATAAAACCTCAATGCACAGAACGCATCAACTTGCATACAGAGAGGCGCTAATTAAACTTAGTTGGTGTTAAATACTGTACAAGCACCTTGAACCTACTAGTTTTAATATTTAGTTGGTGTTAAATAGTGTACAAGCACATTTAACCTGCTGATAGAGATTTATCATTTATTAATAAAAAAATGAATGATATAAAGATAACTATATCCAAGCCAATAGGTGTGTTGGTACTTAATTAACTTTAACACCTACGAGTCACTTTATTATGCGAATGCTTACTTACTTTCATTAATGTTATGTCGTATATGTTGCTATGGAATAATCTTTTTTATTAACACAACGGTAGAAATGGAATAAAATTACTTTTTAGTTTACTTGAGGCGTTTAGACGCAGTCAAGGTTGTCTCGCTAGCACATTTACACATTATTTTATTGAATACTAGTTGATGCCCGCGAAGCTCGGCCTTTGGGCTCGCTAAGCTCTTCATAAGAACACTCTCCTCACAATTACGAACAAAACAAAAAAGGAATCATCAAAATCGGTTCAGCCTTTCTCAAGTGAAGTCAAATTATATATATATAAATGAACCCCTTTTTTTCTGGATTTTGATGATATATATATATATATATGTCGGATCCGGATAGTAATCACGACTTCTATTACTAGAAGAGAAGCGCGCCAACGTCGTGACAGTTGGCAACTGCCTGAACAACGTCACCTCGTGCGCTTCCGGCGTACCTGTAGGCTGTACTTTAATCACCACGAGAGCCCTAATATTGGATTGACGGAAGAGAAGCGCGCCATAACATCGTGCCAGTCGGCAACTACCTGAACAGTCACCTCGTGCGCTTCCGGCGTAGCTGTATGCCCACGAGAGCTCTAATATTGGATTGGCGGAAGAGTAGCGCGCTAACGTCGTGTCAGTCGGCAACTACCTGAACAAAGTCACCTTGTGCGCTTCCGGCGTAGCCTCGGTGTCTTCGTTCGACTGTGTTCGTCACTTCTATACCGAGAGCCGTGGAGTGAAGACGTCTAAGAACTATCCTATCGTCTCGTTATTACCTACCTGTTAAATTAAGATGTTCGATTGCTGTTTATAGTTGGAAATGGTTTAAATTAAATTAAGATGTTCGATTGCTGTTTATGGTTAAAAATGGTTTAAATAAGAGCCAGTGTTTCCTCATTTCGCACGATTACCCACAATACGCCCACAGGATGTCTGAAGATGATGTTCGGCCCGCCCCCTAATAAATATTCTGATGTCTCCGACATATATATATATATATAATGATACTAAGATACGACGAAAGTAATTTTAAATACTGAATTTCCAAAGAGTATATATTATCATACCTGTTTACGATAATATTACAAAAGTTTTAAAGAAAACGTCGTTTGATCATATCTTGGGAGAAACGAAAAATAATACTTCTCGATCTCTTCCGTCAAATTAAAAGAAAATTTCTTTCGAATATTGTTTATGTTAGACAGATCCATATAAATACAGTTTTAGAAAATAACTACCAAAACAAAATCTCGTTAATGTGCGAGTGAGATGGGATGTGGGAGGACTATACCTTTTATCTAATTCAATAAGCTTATCACTATGAGACGCTAGCGTAATGTTTTATTATGGTAGGTACGTATAGTTTATTCAATGGTCGTAGGGGTCATAGCGATTGTATTGAATGTTTATTTTGTGACATAACAGATATGTACTTATAATGATAAGAACGTATTTGCTTACTATTGTTAGCCTGGAACACCGCCGTCAATCTTCGACAGAGAATATCGGAGAAAATGCATCAGAGCTGCGTGAGTGACCTTATCCCACAATCTTCGTATTGCTACAGGACAAGTAGAAAGACGTCCCACTACAATCCTTACACATTCTTATTTCATTTAAATTCTGATTTCTCTTGGATACGCACATAACATTTTGAATCTACGTTTTTAATCCGCCGCCGCAAGGAATGCATCAAACGGATGGCTTTCTTGTTTCCTGAGAGATACAATATAAGGTTTTCAAGGTCATCGTGAATAGGTATCTTTTAGGTCTGCGTGTTTCTTCTTCGGTCATATTGACGCTTACAGGACCCACACTAACCCCCGCCCGCCCGCGCTTGGCGCACAACGAGTGCGCTAGGCGCACAACTGGTGCGCTAGGCGCACAACGGGTGCGGTTGCCCGTACTTGCTCGTAAAAAAACATGCCAAAGTAGAATACAAAAGGAAGCGAGGAATAAAATTTAAGGACACGTATGCCAAAACAGATGAAATCAGAAATATTTATTGGCCATAAATAACATTGACATTACAGGCAAGTTACTTTTACAAATTAAACTATGTTTAGAGTTAAATTAGGCAAACCAATAAAGACTAAACAATTTAATAATATTATGATAGGTCGGTATTTATTATGCTTAACTCATACACTACACACTACACTCATTATGCTTCATTACACAAAAATGAGGATTGAGAATACCATTGACTCACTTAATTTGTAGAACGGATTATTTTCAAAGAAATGCTTAGACTCTGTTTAAAACCTTTGTTTGAAAAACCTTTGTTCATAACGTAGATTTAATAAGGACGCACCAAAAAACAAAAAAATGCTGAGATTAGATAAGATTTACAGGAAGTACTTATTTACTTTAGTACGTAGTAGTAGAACACTTGCAGAAACCACTTAGGGTAGTACCACACCGCTGACAGTTAGTTCCAACGCCAAACAGAAGTGTGAAAAAATTACTGTGTTCCAGATTCAAGGCTATTTCCAGTGAACCGACTAACCCCAATAGGACCTTTGATTTAAAATAAAAATACATATTCCATTTGGATACTATTGTATATAACAACAAGTTATTATTTTTGACTTGTAAATGAATATTTACTGATAAACATTGACCAGCGTTGAGTTTGACTTTAATAATGTTTAGGTATTCTATATCAGCCTTTAAACATCCCACTGCTGGGATATCAGCCTACCCTCGAAGGGTGATTAGGCCATATCCACTCGCTGGCCCAGTGTGGGTTGGCGGATTCACATACTCCATCGAATTTCTTCTCCGGAGATATGCAGGTTTCCTCACGATGTTTTCCTTCACCGTAAAGCCAGTGGTATATCCGTACGTAAGTTCCAAAGAACTCATTGGTACGTGCCCGCCCGGGTTCGAACCCGCTACCTCAGGAATGTGAGGCGAGCGTTCTCCCACTTAGCTACCACGACTTTTTAGGTATACTTGAGTCTAATGGGTGTCACCTTAACTAATATTATAATTCAGAGGAATATAGCCGCAGTCGTATCAGAACCAATAAAGCTTCGAGGTATAAAAATGACTACTTTCGACTCGGGGAAAAAACTTCACTTGTGCGATTCAGAACTCCCTACATTACAACTGTCAGTCCATACAAAACGTAAAAAATCCACAAAAGTAGATCAACGCCATTTAGCGAACTATAGGAAGTAACTCTGTCTCTCTGTCTGGATCTTTATCACGTTATCACGGCTAAACGGCTAAACGGAACCAAAAAAATAAATAAATAAAAGTAAATTTGATAAGGAGTTACTGTATAACACATAGAAGGACATAGGATACTTTTTGATGTCCACGCGAACGAAGTCGCGGGTAACAACTAGTGTTAGCATAAATGCTTACTTCTGGTTTTCTGGAACAGTAGTCCTGGTTTTTCTACTACCAATTGATATATGTATAAAAACTTAGTAACATTTAGTAGATAAATGCCATGAACACGCTGAATTTTAATAAAATATCGCCAATTTCATAATGGATACCACTTCAAAGTTTATTAACGTTTCATTCAATCATCATATTATAGCACAAAATTAAGGTTATCAATACAAGAATTCGGATTAAAATTTTAATTACAGAGTGCTTCAATTATACTGTTTCATTCAGGTTCAGATTTCATTCCGTCATTAATTAATTCACTGGAAAGTCAAAATAATATTACGATATTCAGTAAAAATAAGTTAATTGTTACATTTTCAATTAAATCAAGTTGTTTGTTAAGTTTAAGATTAGGAGGAAGGGGAAAAAGTGAATGGTCACAATATATATGGGGTATAATCACTTAGCAGATGACTTGGACATCGCAGTTACTCCCGTTTCGTAAGAGGACGCTCTACCCGTCCTCAGGTTGTGCAACATCATACAATATACAGGTTGATTTCAATACACCGGGGGTGAGTAATTTATGGTCCGATTTCCCTGTTTCTTGCTTGTTGTTGTTGACTTTTTTAATACAAAAATGATGAGTGGAAATTTTAAAAAAAAAACACGAATTTTCTATAAAATAACAATGTCAATGTTTTAAACTATTTTTTGTTATTCTTTTTATTTTGGCGTCAAAATAGAAAATGTTAACAAAATAAAATAGCTTAACAACATTAAAATTGTAATTCTAAAGAAACTAAGACTATATGCTTTTTAAATTTCGCCTCTGTATTTTTTAAATAAAAAAATATATTGAAAAAGCTCGAAGGAGAATAAGGGAAGCGGACTGTTAAAAAAATAACACGATAGTAGGTAAAAAAATCGCGATCGTAGTTTCCACGTTTACCTTTTCCTCTGCATACTGGAAAGTAGGTGAAGTTAATATCGCGTCATCATCATCATCAGTCCACCTAGTGGGAGGCCTATCTACGCTGCGTCTTCCGGTTCATGGTCACCACTCAAGAACCTTTCCTCCCCATCGGTTATCGGTTCCTCGAGTGATGTGGCCCGCCCATTGCCACTTCAGCTTGCAAACTCTGAAAGCTATCTCGGCGACTTTGGTTCTTCGACGAATTTCCTCGTTCCGGATTTTTAATGTCGCGTGAACAGGGCCAATGTGACAGTTTTTAATCTCCATTAATAGACTAGAAACAGTAAGAAAGTAAAAGATAACGACATGAGTAACACACTCTATCCAGTCGGTCACAGTCGCCGTAAAACCACCCATAAAACGAGCTCAGAACTCGTTAACGCAAGCACTTCCCTTCGCAGGCGATACAATAAACTTACTTATTGAAATAACTACACCTTTATGCTGTTACTGACTCTTAGCAATATATTGCTCTGTAATTTAATGCCCACGAGAGCCCTAATATTGGATTGGCGGGTACACACTCGTCGTGGTTCTTTTGTTTAAGTTATACTCGTAACTCGTACCTATTTGAAAGGCAATAGGGGAAAAATTCTATATTGGCAAAAGACGGGCGCAAATCGGAAACAAATTGATTCGAGTTATGGTGGCACTTCACATACCTATTTGTGTTTTGTTGTTCCACCTGTACTTCCCCAAACACAACTCGGGGACATTATCAAGCTGAACATGTTGCTTACGCATTGTTCTGTTTTGTTAAAATCAATTCGGCCAGATTGGAACGCTGTTTGGAAATCAAATGGTATATATAATATTAAACTATTAATTTTATTAATATTATTTAGGGTTTATTTATTACTTAATGTTATTTAAGTTATGTCTAGACTTATTGTAATAAAGTTCTGCTTTAAAATAAATTATAGATATGTAATAAAGAGTAAAGTATTAAGTTGTACATATAAATAATAGTGTGGAATATAATAATAATATGTTAATTGCAGGCAGTAGTTTTTTTTTAGTTTTTTCCTTTTGTATATGTAATTTATATATATATATATACATATTTTTTGTAAATATACTTCTTTTATGTACAGTACAACACATTAATCGTTTCATTCATCATTCTTCTGTACACAGTTTCAATTTATGCGTCGAGTACTTCCAAAATGAAGCTGACATGTTGGTGTAACATGCTTGCATCGTGTCGTATTTGATCAAATAATTGTCTGTCGCCCAAATATCACGAACACGCTGTCCACACTGAACGCGAATAGCAACAATAGTATCTGAATCCTTCGATATGTGACCAAAAACCGACAACCGGTGGTTACGAGTGTTCATGTAATTGCGTATTCGTCTTATACATGAAAAATTGGCAAATATAGACGAATAGAGTAACTTCAAACCGTCATAATTGGACAAATAAGACGAATATCATTACGTGAAACGTGTTATTTGTGTTGCAGTGTCAAGAATATCGTGTGACAAAGTAAATTATCGATCTATATTTTTATCGATATCAATTAGGTATATTTAGTTACATTCATAGTTTTAAAATACAGGCTACGAGCTACGAAATGCTACGCTGCCTTTTCTAACGCTACGAAAACGTAGCACGTAGCTGTTTACTTGTTTTATTATTCTTGTAATATTCGTACAATTTAGTTGCAATTTTCAGAAAAATACTAATTTGACATGAAAATACAACTATTACAATTACTATAGTTTAAGTGGATTCTAGTACGTAGTTCATTAAGAATAGAGTATACCGCCTTCTTGTCCATAGAAAAAGCGTAGTCCACCCACCCCTAAATGTTATCCGATTTCAATGTTTTTTTTATATGTTATCTAAATCGTGAGAAACTATGTATGAAAACTTGTATGCTAATTATTTTTTTTCGTACGCAGGCTCATAAAAAACTTAAAAGATATGTTAAATGATTACAAGACACTCCATTTCACAAAGCACGGTGTGGCAGGCACATGGGTTCAGTAAATAACCATGTGTTACGTACCATGCTATATGGGATGGAGTATACTTTGATTTCATGCATTATTTATCGACAACCTTTTCGAAATGCCAGCAGTCAATCAAGCTAAGAGTCAAAGTTCCAAAAGCTTGTCTTCTCCACATTGCGGTAACGAAACTTTCAGCCGAAAGTTACTACTAAGTTAGGTAAAGTTTTCTACTAAGCTCGATACGTTATGTTCGCGTCGACACGAGTTGTTGTAGGAGCCATCCATCAATTAAACTAAACTATAGACATTGATTAAAAAGAAGTTGTAAAAAAACAAATCTGCTATAGTTTTTGAAGTTTATAAAGGATAAAAATAGTTACATAAAATTTTAGGCTCACACGTATAGTCCACGCTCGAGTTGAATGCTGTCGGGCTCTTCGAAAGCCTTCGAAAGCTTGGCACTCAACTCGCGCGCGATCTGTAGTTATTACATTAATAATCAAAACATTTTTCAGTTCACGTTGTGTATTATTTTAATATTTCATTGAGATGAGGTAATTTCTTTATTATTTTTTATATTATTTATCTGGTTTTCGGTTTACAGTTTTTTTACATGTCTTATAATTAAAATTTGTTATTTATTAGTTTTCATCGAAATGTATTTTGTTTTTTAATTTAAGAACTACGGTTCACCTTTCATTGAATTGGCATTTAGTTCGTTGTTCTATTTGCACTATTGCTAAAATCCTATTAGGAGGAAAAGTATTTAACGACATTACCCTGTATCAGATTTATCATGATTTCCCTTGTAAAGAATGGGTTCTCTCAAGGGATTTTCTTCCTAAATCATATAAATTGATGCCGATACGTTTCGACTTCCGAAACTTTTCAATACAAATCTACCTTTTTATAGATTGGGGAAATAACTCGTCATAAATAAAATAGTGACACATTTCGGACAAATTGTAACGCTGTCACAGCATTTATTTGTAAACATGAGTACGGAGCGTCGTGTTTTTTAAACATACCTGTTAGTCTCTCATCAAACTTTTAGTTTTCTTAATTTTTTTTTTTATGAAACTGCGTAACGAGACGGTCATGTCACTCGCCTAAAGTTAAGCGTTATGCTATTTTCAGTGGAATCCAAAATTATAACTATAAACAGTTCAAAACTGTATATATAGTATATCAGTCTCTGACAGCCATATTATAAGCTTTGCTTAGTTTGGGGTCAGATGACCGTGTGTGCAATACTGTCCCAGATATTTAAAAAAAAAAAAAAAAAAAAAAAAGAAAAAAAAAAAAAAACATGAGCGGCAATGCATTGCGGTGGTTGCTCTGAGATATTAGATGTTAAATCTTTTATGGCCCGTAATTTCACGGGCAAGAATTAAATATTTGTATTATGTTGTATTAGTTTCTGTTCTGCACCTGTGCTGAGTTAGTTGCATTGTAAAGATAACTTTCGACTTGCACTAGTCGCAATATTTAAAAAAAAACTAATATTGACAAATATCATACAGGTAGCACAAGAATTCTTCAGTTTGTGTAGAGTCATACTTTTTTAATCATAAAATTATAAGTCGATTAATAATTTTCTAGGTGGAGCCTATGCCTTTATCTTTTATATATTACAATATACATTTTTACTTCGTTTTGTTGATAGTAGAGTCAAGCAAAAGAAAAAGAACCCCCGAATACTGAAACGTTTGTTAACTTTGACAACAGATTAATTCTAATGCTGCCTTTGTCTGACACTAAGCAAATGACAAAGACAGCAATAGACTTAATCTGTCGTCAAAGTTAACAAACGTTTCAGTATTCGGGGGGAAGTGAAGTATAAGAAGTTACGTGGAGTGTGTGAAGTGTGTGATATGATAACTGTTAGGTTACATAGATTCAGTTAACGCGACTGTATTTGTTATGTCCACGTGTAAAATAAAAACATTTAGAAAATGTACTCAAAATGACCCAAAATAATGGGTCTGAGTTAAGAGAAAGGTAAGAGGACCAGTCATAAAGTCTGCAATTCACGGTTTAAACCCTCACGACTTACTGAGGGTACGTAGCTTAACCTTTTTACTTTGCTTAAAAGCCGGCCCAAATTAGAGATTAATTTGATTATTGGATTAAATTAAGCAGAATGTCACTCTAATTTATTCCAAAAATCAAAGCGAGCTGCAATATCACGTGCTAAAAGCAACATTATAAAACAATGATTTGCAATATTTGCGGACTTCCCACTCAGCAGAAGATAAAAACTTATTCGTATAAACATAGTCCAATATGTCCATGTAACATGTAACATATATGCCCGTGTGTCGTAAATGACCGAAGTTCGGCATAGTGGTCACATTTGATTGGAAGATTGCGATGTAGTGTATTGCGATCTGCTGAACAGTGGAATGCGCTGCCCGAGTGGGTATTTCCCGATAATTATAATCTGGGTGTCTCCAAATCGCGAGTGAATCGGTTTCTTCTAGGCAAGCGTGCTCCATCGTAGGCTGCATCCTCGTTTGACATCAGACGTGATGGCAGTCAAACGCAAGCCTATAAATAACAAAAAAAAAAAAAATACGTTGAGATCTCAAGTACATAAGTAGTAGTAGTAGTAGTGGTAGGTGTAGTAGGTACATATTAGCTAAATATTATAAAACACGGTTTTCAGGCCACGCTCCCGGCCACAGCTATCTTTTTCATACATTTTTTTTTTGTTATAAATGCCGTTGCTAATGTTTTGTAGCAATAATTCATGTTATTATTATTCTATTTTGCCGAAGGACAAGGAAAAAGTCGAAACATTTGTTTATTTTCTTCTTTTTGGTCAAAATAAAAAATGTTAACATGAAAATTGATTTAAACTTTAGCTTTAGTATTCTATAAAGATAACTGACATTTCACTTATTTCTATTTCCACTCAGTGATAATGTATATAAAAAAATGTTGAATAAGAGCGACCGAGATAGAATAATTAAGAGACCGAGCTGAGTTTTTATGTTCATTCAGTAACTAAGGACTATTTCAGATGGGCAATATCCCGATTTGCGACTGGAGCCATTAGTGTAATAATTTATTTTAGTACTATGAACACTAAAAAAGAGCTTACAGAAAAACCTTACTTTGGCCTTATATAAGTCCGCTTTTCTTTACTTGCATAATTATGTTAGTAACCCCAGCGCATCGAAATTGGCTGTAAAATAAATCAAGAACTAATTTTTATTGAGATTAGTCATACAAAAATATATATATCATTGGTTGGTGAAGCATACATATATATTTTTTTAATATTAGGTTTTTTTTTTGGTTGATAACGGTACAACCCACCAAAACATCACACTCAAAAAAAAGCAAAAATCAACTTTCAAGTACACAGTACATAGTAGTTTTAATGAATAAAAAACATTATGGATAGGAAGTTATCATAATGCGTACACGGTACTGACTATAATGCTACTTCAATGATCCATTGTTTATTATTTTATTGCCATGCTTATATTTCAACTGTAACTAAATACTTCGTTATAAACAATGTTGTTAGATTTTAAAAGGTCTTGGCATCTTTTAGATGATTCGGTAAGTGCTTGTATAAGTGCTTATATGTTTAATGTGGAAATTTTGAATAAAATAAATCGTCAAACGACAGAGATATTCAATTTTCAGTTGAACGCGAGCGAAGGTCTCAGAGCCTACGGGATCGAATTAACGCTTTTTGGTTACACAATTTATAGAAATAGACATAACATATATAGATAGACCATATCACACTAATATTATAAATGCGAAGGTTTGTGTGTAAGTAGGTAAGTATGAAAGTGTGTTTGTGCCCGTTCAACTCTGTAACGGCTGAACGGATTTGGATTGAGTTTGTGTGTAAGTATGTAACTAGGTAAGTAGGTAGATTACACCCGGGGTTAGCACATAGGCTACTTTTTAACGCGGAAAAATATTCGGTTTCTGTAGAATCGAGGGCGGAACCGCGGGGCGCAGCTACTTTACAGAAAACGAATATTTTTCCGGGATAAAAAGTCGCCTATGTGCAGTATTAAGCTACCTCCATACTTACCTAGTTACATACTTACACACAAACTTTCGCATTTATAATATTAGTGTGATATCTTGACAATAACTTGCGTATCGCTTATCCGATCTTCAAGAAACTGCATGAAGGCAAGTAGTGCATGCATAAACAATTTATAAATTTCACTTTCTTGCCCGCACGGCTTCGCTCGCATAGGCTTCAGTAAATAAAACATCCCATATGACCTTTTTTAGGGGTTGATTCTCGAAAAATCCTGAGACATGCCTTTTTTTTGTGTTATACACAAACCGAATTCAATTGGCGTAGCATAAAAAAAAAACTTTCCATACAAACTTTGGGAGTCCATTTTACCACTTTAGAGATGAAATTTCGCAAAATTCGTTGTAATTGCTCACATAGACCATGTGAGTAACATTGGGTCCAAATTTGACGTCTTTATCATAATCATCTTGCTTTTTCTTCCGCACAATATAAAACAAAAAAAAAAAACAACAAAAAAAATATGACAACAAGCGGCAGTTAGAGTGGCTATACAATGTATAGCTATACGATGTCGGGTTGGGCCATGTATACTATACATGGCATGCTTGTTGTCATATTTTTTATTTTATTTATTGGAGCACTTTGTATGTCAACCTTGTTTGGTAATTAAGGAGTAGTGATTTAAAAACGATATTGTTTATATTACTAAGTAATATTACTTACTCAGGATATATTTCATTACTAAAATAATCTAAACTTAAATGTACAAACTAAAACTATAAACTATACTAAACTAAACTAAATAAGTACTTAAATAAATTAAATCTAAAATATCTACAAATAAAAAACGGCATTTAGGTCGCTGTCTGCGGGTAAGGTGCCCAAAAAGCTGGCGACATTACCCCGTTGAATTGCCAAGCTCACCCTTTGACCGAGGTAAGCGCCAGCTCTTTGGTCACCTGTAATTTCGACTAATTTATATTACTTAAAATATAATAGACCTATAATTGGCTGTTTTATAAAATGTATCTATGTTCATCAATTTGTATTATTGTGCTGTTGGTCTTAAATAAATAAATAAATAAGCGGCTTAGTCTGTGGTTTGATTCCTAGAAAAGGGCTTGTTCTTTTATGTGCATAGATGGATTATGAGCAAAATCGGTCAAGGGGTTGTAAAGATGTCGAGGTTGCGAGGTCACAGATCGGGGAACTACTAATGCTATAAGAAACGACAAAAGCCTTCGGGTGGCCTTAAAACTCTGATATCCTGAGCACTTTGGCCACTCAGCCAATACGGACGAACTTAATGTCGGAGCGAAGCAAAGGGAACAAGTCGGCGTTTGTATGTATCTATGTATGTAAGGAAACATTTACATTCACTGGAAACACTTGGTGAAAGGTACGCAGACAATACAAAGCATAGTTGTAAGCCAGCAGTTCCATATACTAGACTTACCAGAGTGAGTATGACTTACCGTCGTATTGATATTACGTTTTGATTTTTCTATAATAAAATTCCATGTGCATTACAAAATTTTAAAAAGTTGTAAAAGATACACTGACCAGTTAGGCATATAGTAGAAAGTAGATGAATATTTGAAATACTTTAATACTTTTACTTTTTACTTTCTAATACTTTAATACTGGATACTGCCCATACATGCATTTAAGTACAACTGAAATATAAATTTAGGTACATCTAATATTGAGGTACGTCACCTTAATATTAAATGTATCTAAAAGCGAATCCATCCAAGCGAATGTAAATTGCTACGGAATAAAAGATTTTTGACTTGACTTTGACTTTGATCTATGTTCGACGATAATAAATTACTAATTGAATTACAGTAATTTAGGGAACCAATATATTTATTGAATCATCAATATGGTACTAGCTTCATGTTTACCGAAAAGATCTTTCTGGAACAGTGTTATTAGAGGAATGACTTGTAGGGTTCTCCATCGTTCGCATAGTCTAACTGATAAATGGTTCTTACAATCTGTTTTAATGGATTAGGTAGAACATAAGTGATCAAATTTTGCTGTGGCTTTCCTATTAATGAGGTGTATTTTGTCGTGACTTTACACACTTCAATAAATAAATATTCTTGATTTATTTTATACTAAAGTCGGTTAAATAACTTATTTTACGCTTTGACACAAAACTCGCTCCCATTAGCACGGCCAACATTTTAAACCAAATGTAATGAAAATGTTTTTGCAACATTTTCATATATTTCATTGAATAATAACTTATTTGGATCTAACGACAATTCGTCCATCATAAGTGTAAGGTAGTTTCAATAACATCCACAGTAATTTTATATCATTAAAAAGAAAGCGGCGAGAAATTATTTGGTTTTCTGCTCTTAAAAGTCATATCATTCCTACAATCAGATTGGTCCACAGAACCTACCAAGATACTACAATCCGCAACATTGTCACTCCCATTTTCCACTGCAGTATACAAATTGTCCTTCCCGTTTACACTTTAAGCCATAAAAGAAGATGTTGAATAGAGGTTTGATGCGCGTAATTCGAAGATTCCACTTGACACGTCCTTATACAGATGCCACTATAAATCCGAGCATTAACACATTGAGCAAACAACTCACAATCAATTCAATGCCGGGGTCACAAGATAACGTTGTGAGATGTTATTCAACACATTGATATGTACTATACAGTCTTATATACATTCCAGTAGTTCGATTCTAACTTCTTAGTTAGACCTCCCGAACTCTATATCAGTCTTTGCGACTGCATTGATTTTGATATTTGTATTTAATAATTGCATTTGCATTCATAACTTATCATTGTTTTTTTGACTAGGTAATTAATTAAGCAAATTACAAACTACTTAGCCCACTACACAAAAACCAGAGACCATTGAAAGGCTAAACATAATTCAAATGCTCAAGCCCACTACCAGTCGGCAGCGTACCCAGCATGCTGGCGAGTGATAGTCAGTGTTCTTATCTGGCGGCATTACCACTCTGATTGGCAATGCTTATGCGTTGCGCTAGATAACTTGCCTTTAAGATTATGAAAATCAAATCATCTGAACGTTCGTTGAAAATTATCGTTGGTATGAAAAAACAAAAACACAATTCCACACGTTTTGTGATTCTGTATACTAGAAAACATAATTTTATAAATATTGATTTGTAAATTTTACCCACCGCTTAATAATGTTCAAACGAGAATCTTGGGATTTTCCTATTACGTAGTTAGGTAATATGTATCGATAATTTTTGGGATGTTCCTGTTTTGTATGTATATAGTCTTATTATCTATAGGTACGTACTTAAGTCGTAGATACAATAAACACGTGTATAAATTAATTATTATCTTAAAAAATATTAAATATAACCCAAATAACTATTGAAAGTTATGATATTAGTGTAAATAAAATAAACTTACTTCAATAACGATTACTCCTGAAGTTTGATGAAAACTGCTTTCGCTCCTGAAAAGTCAATGTAAATTCCAAATCACTCAACCTTTCACTAACATACACTGAACACTTCTCATTTATGGGTTCGATTATAGCTAGATAGTTATATTATTATTATTATTTTTAATTATTTTGTTCGGTAACTTTTATTCGACGAGTATAAGGATGGGAGCGGCGCGCGTCCGTCGGACGTCAATGATCCGATTACACTGACCTGGCTGAAACGGGTGAAACGGCTGAATTGAACGGAGTCTACTCGAAGCCAAGGTAGACTTTCACAATCTCTGGTTACCGTCCAAATAAACCACACGTGATTTAATTGGTCTGACAGACAATATTATTTTTAGGGCTCGCTCCCCTAGTTCAGCTATCTCGTTATTTTTTAATATGAAAACTACAAAGTGGACATTATTAAAAAACAGACATTTATCTTAAGAATAACAATGCCAATGTTTTTTTTTTTTTACAGATTTTAGCTATGTTATATATTTCGTTAATTCCAACAAAAAGATAATAAATTCAATTCAATTTAACAATAAATAGAAATCCATAATAACACTTACAAATATAGTCAATTAAATTACAAAAATTACCCACCCCTAACTGTACCCGGCGCAAAGGTGCCCATTATACATTTAACTAAAAGAATTGTTTAAGTACCAACTTCTGTTTTGACAAAGAAAATGGAACAAAAAGAACTTTCGTGTTTTATTACTTCTCCGTCGCCAAAATAAAAAAAACTAACACGAAAATGACTACACAATATTGGCAAAGGTATGCTGTCTGTATATTTTTACAAGCTTGTAATTAACTTGCAATGTTCGTATTTATGTACGTATGTTTAATTGTTTAGGTCAAATCTTGGAACTCAATTTTAGACCAGTTCCCCTTGTTTAATTGAGTTGAAATTTTGCATGCCTGTCAAGCTCCGAAGGTATACAACATTATGATAGTGAGCTGATCTGATGATGGAGACGGAAGGTGGAAAACGGAATTCTCAGTTTCCAACAGTAGATTGATGGAGTTTGGACTCATTTTGATCAGCTTACAGTACCAATAACAGATTTTATAAAAGCTTGTCTAGATTATTTTTTTATCACAAATAATTATTTTAAAATTCCACTGAATGAAGATTTTTTTATAAAGTACGGATACAATTGGTCTAATCAAAAGACCTACCTCATACATACATATACACACTGCACATTTCATTTCGTCACGTGACATTGCTTAACTAAATTCAACTGTTAATTATTCCAAACGGAAAAATCGGTTTGAATAATCTAGAATTTATATGTGAGGTTGTGTAACGCAGTTTTGCAGAGATTTTGAATATGTAATGCCCTAAATCTTAAGCTATTTGCTTATTAGCTTCGGGCTTTCTATTTAATCACAAATAAAAAATTCATAAACGCATTAAAATTTTCGTACTTAGTTCGATATTCCGGCCTTGATTTTCGTGTGTTGTGGGAAAGGGGAGCGTCTTTACGATTCAATTTGTGATAAGAGCCCCCGGCGGCGTATACGCCTATGAAACTAATTTTATTTTTTACAGCGAAATTGGAGAATTTTCCACATGTGTGTAGGCTTCGGGAATTTGCATGTCAACAACATTTTACCGATGGGGAGGAAAGGTTCTTGAGTGGCGACTACGAACCGGAAGACGCAGCGTAGGAAGGCCTCCCACCAGGTGGACCGCGGACATTGTGAAAATCGCGGGCAAACAGTGGATGCGAGTGGCACGTTGTCGGTCGGTGTGGCGGAGGCCTATGTTCAGAAGTGGACGTCTTCTGGCTGATGATGATGATGAATATTTTTGTTAGAGCACTGGCCAATCTTAACTAATATTATAATTCAGAGATTCATATAATTCAGTCGTATCAGGAGCAATAAAGCTTCGAGGTTTAAGAATGAATATGTTCGTCTCAAGGGAAAAACTTCGCTTGCGCGATTCAGAACTTGTAGTGAGTTCTGAATCGCGTCATTCGAATTAAAACTGTCAGGCCATACAAAACGTCAAAAATGCACAAAATTGGATCAACGCCATCTAGCGAACTACAGGAAGTAACTTTGTCCCACTGTCTGGATGTTTGTCACGTTATCACGGCTGAACGGATCTTGATAAAATTTGATAAGTAGTTACTGTATGTCACAAAGGTACTTTTTTATGTCCACGTGAACGAAGTCACGGGTAACAACTAGTATGTGATAAAGCACTGGTTTTGTCTTTTTGAACTAGTGCTAGTTTTAGCAGTGTTTTATCTCTCTAGGTCTACAGATTTTGGCAACGAGCCAAATTAATGTCGCCCGCGGCAGGATAGAATAAGGACCACTTTTGCAAATTAGATTGCTCGAGTTCATTTCGAAAGTCACGTAGATTAATAACTACGCTTACAATAAAATGTTGAGCAATATTTTTATCCAACTAAGTAAGCTTTTTTTATCTGATTTGATCAAATATGATAATGTTAGGAGACATAAATTAAAATGTCCGAGATTATCTGGTACAAATAAGCGTTGCATTTCAATGTAGTAATGCCGCTAGCAGGCTGGGTATCTTGCCGACCGGTAGTGGACTTTGATATTTTTATTATCTTAAATCTTTAACGGTATCTGAGTAATCAAACTGTTCGTTTTGTGTAGTAGGGTGTTAAGAGTATTTGCTTTAGTTTGCATGTATTTTGTTTAGCAATTAAAACACTAATTTGTATTTACTAAAAAAAAAAAATATAATATATTTACAAATGTGATTTAATGTAGTAATAATAGGGTACTGTTTGTTATCCTACAGCTAATCGAAATACCGCTGAAAATACTGTATATATGCCATAACAATTATTATTACTAAAAGAAAAACAAAAAACATGACTAGCCTATAACACTCTGGACATAAAGAGGAATCGACTGATACATTACTCGTCCGAATCGGTTAAGCCGTGTAGGCTACAGAAGATAATATAGAAACATACATAGAAAATAGTCACAGACTTACATACACTCCAAAAACATAAACTTTTGGATGTCGAGTAAAAAAGTCAAGTAATGTTCCAATATATCTACGAAGCGTAGCTTTGGCTACGCCAACTTAAGCTTTCATACCGCTACTGTCGTAGGCAACACGCTACGCATCGTTTACCGTAGCTTTGTTGATTTCGAAATCTTTCAGTAACAGTTATTTAATAACGCATTTTTTTTTTTTTATAAATTCAATGTCATTAAATCGAAAAAATCTACTACCTTGTTTACTAGCACATGTAACTCGACATTTTTATCAACTTTTCTCAGTTCTCTTGTTGTTTACTTTTTATAAAAAGTGATTTTTATATTCTTAGTTTTTTGTTACTTACAGTTAAGTATCTGTTCTTAGAGTATATTTTTTTTAAATCTAACTTAGTAAACCTTTCGCCATATACTTACCTAATGTTAATCAATATTTTATTAGATTTGATAATGCTATTTTAAGACGAAATAATCTTTGACAGAAATAAGATGCGAAGTACGAATAACATATACATTCACAAAAACAATATTACGAATTAAAAAAAAAACAGTACTTGTCCCAGATACTTCATTTGATTGATATGTTTTATTTACAAGGGAAAATAATAATTATTAGAATGAATAAGCATTTTTTTAAATAGAAATCCGAACTGTGGGAACAACATTACACTCTGTTTCACTAACCTAAACAAATGCTAAAATAGAACATATTTCGTATCGCAAATGAACCCTTACAGGGCGACCTAAATCTACCTGACTGTAACATTTTTCAGTCAAGTGTCGGCAGAGCGGGCCCTCCAAGTTTCCTTACATTATTATTGACATGGAAAGTGACACTCCACAGATCAAGGCGACGGAGCCCCTCGAACAGCCAGTGGACCGAAGGCCGATCCGCTGACGGTTTTTACGTGACAAAGGAGTTTCCAGTTCAATTTCTGAGGGCTGTTAGCCGCACCAGATAAATAATAGACTGTAAGTTGGCCGAAAAATGTGCAAATAAGCTACATATTTTGCGTCGTAGATACTGGGTAAAACTAAAAAGGCCTTTTATTTTGAATTCACATTCTTTTCGGGTATGTAAGTTTGTTAGTATATATTATGTTCCTATTTTATCTCCTATAATATATAAATCCCTAGCAGATAATTCAGTGTTAAGAATATTTTTTGGCTTAGTTATTATTATTTCATTATATTTGTACCACATTAAAATAAATATGTTGGAAAGCTCTGTAAAAAAGAAACGCATTTGTCAATGACTTTTATAACTATAGCTACGAGTAATATCGCACTGTTTGCTAGTATTGTAAATAGCAAACGTTTTTTTTTTAATTTTAATATACCGCATAGAAACACTTTATTGTCATAAACACTTGACTAGAGGATTGATTAGGGTAGCTTTTAGAAACTTTAGCAGCTGCTTCGCCTTGGCAAGACGTGCCTCTCAACAGATCTTTGAGGATTTGGGTAGGCTCGCCCAAGGATAACTCTTGTGAGCAAAAGTTATATTACGACCTACATTCTACATGTCAAGGCAAAGTTAAGTGAAAGATGAACAGCTTAATACTAATACATTTCTGATTCAAAAATCACACTGTGATTTCTCAATATTTCAGCTTTATCATAAGTCATGGCCCGCTTTATGAAAAAAGTAAAGCGTTCAAGCGTTCTCGTTTACTATCTCAATGTTATATGCCTACTCGCGCCTAGCAATGAATCAATGAGAGTCAATTTTTATAGTTCTATTTAGACCGATGCTCGGTGCGCTTCAAGCGTCCTGAGTGCGGAATCTAGATGTGATCTATCTCCGCTATCCTGCCAATTCATCTTTTCTGAATAAAAAGTACACTGACAAAGTTTTGCTTTTATAATATTAGTGTGATGTCATTATAATGACTGTATTTATTAGGTAACTTCTTCGGTCTCTTTTCTGCCGAGCTAACTAAAGCAATTAAACTAAAAACACTGATGCAAAAGAAAAGTATGCATCATAAGGACCGACAGAAAGCATTACCTTTATCTAAAAAAATACATTAGAATTTCGGTCAAACTAAGGCGGATGAGCGATTCGCTCGCGACGCGATTCGCCCGCGGCACGATTCGGTCGTGGCGCGATTCGCCCGCGGCACGATTCGCTTTTGCTTAGCCTCCCAAGTTGCAGACTTGCAGTTGGCAAGTCACGCGTCAATTTGAACATTTTCATACTAGTTAGTTGACGCAATCGGCGCGAGCGAATCGCGTGCCGCGTCCCACGGTGTGATTCGCCTCAGTTTATACGAAGCGTCATAAACTTCGTAAAAACTTCGCTCGCAACTTCACAACTATCTTTTAACTTTTATTTTACGTTTCGCAACTTTGTTCGTTCGTTCGTCGCCTTGCCTTAAACCCATCTTACGTGACAAATGTTATTACAAAACGTGGCACGTAGCTACATGCAAGGAAAACTTGTCAGAACATTAAGTGCCAAGTCACTTAAATGGGTTTCGCGTTTTACATATGCCGATGACTGCAGAGTAAAGGTATTTTTTAATAATTTACATATTTTTATGGATTAAATTACTGAGGCAAAGTTAACCAGCTTGGCAGTTCCAAAAATGTAATTCAGTCTGAGCTTTCTAACTAAATAGGTAATTAAAAAAATAATTGCTTTTGCATAAAATATTTATTTTAATGTAATTTTGTAGTTTGAACTCTGTGAGCCATAGGTAAAATATTTTAGTGTGCATTTAATAGCTTGACCCATTAATTGGGTGCCTCCGAGCGGATCTCGCTATCAACCCATGTCATTGATCTGACGAAATAGGTTCATAGGTCATTTATGATTGACTTTCTTTTAGCGAAGTATTCACCCTATAATTTCGTGATCAGTACAGACCTAATTAAATATTGTTTTTATTCTTTTGAAATCTGATTCACATTTTACAACGCTAAGATGAAACTAGACCTACAACTAAGACCAGAAACACTGGAGGACGAGGAGTAGCGTCCTCTTAGTAAACGGTGCACTTTCCGCGATCTTCAAGCCGCTGATGCAACTGGCTGATGATGAGGGGATGAAACTTTAGTAGAGATAAAGTTTTTCAAAGTTACAAAAGCGTTCAAGACTGACACACTGATTCAATCGATTGATTTGTAGTAAAAATCGTCATCATTATTAGCTTGTAATGATCCACTGGTAAGTAAGAGCCGCATCCCTCTTGTACCGTTAAATACTCTTTATGACGACTTTTTTTGAACAATCTTGGGCGATTCGCACCGTGGTCCGAACTGCAAAGGGTACGAGGTGCCGCAGTACCCAATGGTACTTACTTGGTTTTTACGATTTACATATTGCCATCCACAATTACAAGACATGATACTTCAGACACTAAGAAAAATCCTGTTTGCATAAGTCTTCGCTGAAAATATCCAGACAGGCGAAAGTCCATAAGCAAACATTGTTACATTATTTATTCTGTAACAAAGGAAGTTCCTTGCCCTATTCATGTTTGTAAAATTGTTCGATTGCTGTGGGGCAGAAAGTTTTGATGAAAATTGCTTTGTTGTTGTTTACTGTCCTGTCAGATTTGTGGGAATTGTATTTTTTCTGGCATTATCTGAATGAAGTTGGTAACGGAAATTTTAACGTGAAAACGTTTTTAAAAAGGCTTCCATACTATAAAGTCCCGACAGAGTTAGCGATGATTTTGTTGTCGCCAAATTTGCGACATCATTTTTGCTTCCCTACTCTTGGCAGGCGGCTTGGGGATCTCAGAACTTTATTCGTTTATTAAGAAGAAGCTAACTGCCTTTTCTGCGGTGGTTCTGGGGCTCATTATTTGAATCGCTGCTATGGTATTATGCACGAAAATATCTTGCGAAATTACTGACTTTCGAAAGAAATCCCAAACAAAAGTCGCATTTTTTAAATAATCATATCACTCGCTAATGCAATGAGTAGTTCGAGTCATTTTGGTTTCTCTGAAAACCTTTACCTTCCTTTTTGGGCAGTCGGTATACAGGGTTATTGGTAACTAACGCAAAACCTCTTGTAGGCATGTTCCCTACATCATACTTAACAACTTTTGTTCCGTGACTTTTAATAATTCTTAATCTTTTTCTCCCAAAATAATAACAAAAATGTTTAAATTAGGGCTCTAAATGACAATAATATTACCTAAGCGGTTGCACTAAAACATTACAAATATATTATTTTTTCCATATAAACTTTAAAAATGGTTTTTGGTAAATTTATTAAGTTTTGTAAAAGTCATAGAACAAATATTGTTAGGAATGATGTGGCGAACTTGCCTACAAGAAGTTTTTTCGGTAGTTACTAATAACCCTTACATAATATATGAGCAGCGTTAATTAACTTCGTTCTGTTACAAAAAATGTTTGAAGTCAAGCCAACATTTCAAACCGTCGCACGTTACCGAAGTCGGTAAGTACAGTTCATTTTCGTAGAGATTGAAGAGCAATTAACAGCTAAAACACCTACTCCTAAATACCTACTTTACTCGTAATTATACCTTCCAATAATTTCAAAGCGACAAAGTTAATTCTTCAAAGCAGTCATTATAATTTCGACCTTCTCTGCTTTATTCACATTTTCAAAGTATTCTTTAATCTTCCAATTTCCAATAATGAAAGGCTTCTTAGGTCAGGCCTAAAGAACTGTAATGGAAAGGCCAATATTCCATGGATTATTTAGCTACTTTAAAAACTGGGGCATTCAAATACAGGTAGGAGACGGATTGCAAAGAAAGCAGAACGTTATATAAGAATTAAGAAATAAATAAAAATGTGCTAGAGCGTGTGTACTTTTTTATTTGTATATATCTATTATGATAAAAATGAAAAAACAAAAAAACTTTTTTGTCAATACAATACAGTACAACACAACACAATACAATACAACACTATACAACACAACACAATACAACACAACACAGTACGCAGTACAGTACAGTAATCGCAACGCAATACAAAACAACTTTAATAGACACAAAAAAAAAAAAAAAACAGTAATGAACAATACATAAACGGCAGAACAATAATCCCTAAAGGAATGTCGTCCAAAAACCCCTTGTATTGACAGAAAATTTTTGATTGAAAAAAACATAATAAAAAAAACATAATTATTAACTTACCTACCAATACCGTCAATAATAATACAATATAAGTGTACCTTCATTTTACCTTGGTCTAAGGGTGTAACTAATTTTATATTGTCTTAATAAAATAATGTGTTATTCTGGAAACTTATCTGCTTTCACATAGTTATTAAATTCTCTACCTTTGAGTACATAATATCTTTTAAGCGAGTTAATATTTTTAGATTTATATATTTTTTATTTTTTAGGTGTCTAGGTACTCAGTAAAATTGCAGCATTACCCATGTTTAAGGCCAAAAGCATTTAAATAATTTAATAGTAAAACTTTGTGGTTGCTCGCGCACAAAACTTTGTAAACGAATTTCTGAGTTCAGCAAAAAACAAAATTACACAAATAAGCACTTATACACCAACAAGGTTTCAGCAAATTTCTTGAAACCCGAACTTAATATTTTGTTTTCTTATACGTTTAAGTATTGTATTATAATTTTGTCCATCACAAACTTTAGAACTAAAATCTAGTCAAACTTGTTAGGGTACAAAGTTTCATTCATTTGAATATTGTAGTTCTCAATGGCTACTTATGTAAATACTATGAATCAAGAACTTATTTTTATTCGTAAAAAAATAATACGTAAGTGAATCTAAATATCGTAACTTTTTGTTATATGTAGACTCTAACAGTTCCTTATTTATCATTTATTTTATTTATGATACATACTACAGGCTGCTCGTACGTCTTTTAAACGCGCAAATACTGATCATTGGTTGCCTGCCGATCATCGGATGTCATCGAACATGAGTTCGACGAACAAGAAACTGGGGGTAAGCGAAACGTTGCACCTTAACATGAACTGTTACATGAACAGTGCCATTTAGAAGTTTAAACTTCAACAGTTAAGGCTTAAGGTACTTGTCTCACCGCCAGCAAGGAGGCGACGAACTACCGACTATTTTCTCGCTCAGAGAATATATAGATGTAGATACTCGTATATAGATAAGAATATATAGAGATATAATAGATGTAGATCCCGTGTGAATAAAAGAGACACATATATATTATTATTTATTTGATCGCTCACTGCTCACACTGCCGGAGAGATATCTTTCCACTTCGCCGCCCTAGTGCTTGAATGTCCAACCAACCACTTTCATCGAGAATTACTTTTAGGTTTTAAAATTTAAAAGATATAACTACGCACCTTATTATATATATATCATTTAATTTAATTTTTGTACAACTTGCACTTTTTGCAAAAATAAAATTTCCTATCTCCAAATGAAAATAATTTCCAGTGCTTGTTTAACCTAACCCCTTAATTTGTTCAACCTCCGTTCTTGTATAGCCAACCTTCAAGGCCATTTATGCATGCATTTAAAAAAAGTTTTGAGGAACTTAGAGAAAGTATTATATTTTACTATACAATATATTACATAGTTTACTAAATGTCTGTGTGAATAGATACTACAACTTTACTATGTCATAGCTATAGTATTATCTAAGTAATTAAACAGTTCTAGAAACAAGACATAGTAAACAAAAATATATTCAGAACGATTTGTTTCAGCCGGTTCCTATCTCCGCGTGTTTGCTTCGTTAATTATTTGAATGGACCAATCTGTGTAACTTTCACGTCCGAGTTGAGAAGTCTCTGTGGACGACAAAGTGCCTAGTAGTTGTTGCGTCGAGAGTTGTGGCCATCTATATACTCGTCTGAAGACGTCGCTGAGTTGAGAAACTAACGTTATCTTAATAGTGTTTCAGAAAGTCGTGATTCAATGTCTAAATATTCGTTGCCCGTAGTGCCTAATAAAATAGGACTTATATGGACTTAGTTAGAGGTCTAACTATCCACCAGAACGAGCCCGGGGAGGACGACCACGGCAAGTGGCTGATGTTTCAGGACGGCTAATAATTGTCCCGCGAGGAGCTGCAGCAGTGATGAGGTTGTCATTGCGTTCTCTTAGAGATCCCGGAACCTTTCTACAAGCACTAAAGCAAGCCACCAGGTGGGTTTTTGTGGGTAATTAGTATATTTAGTCCAAACTCTATCAATCTACTGTTAGTTACAGAGAAGTTCTGTTTCCCACCACCAAAAGCAAAACCAAAAAGCCAAAGCCAAAGATCTCACCAAAAAGCTCGCTCTCATAATGTTGTATTGACAGGCATGGACACTTTCAGCTCAATTGAAGGGAACTGGTCCAACATTCAGTTGCAAGATTTGACCCGAACACACATACTACATACATACATTGAAAGTTAAATAAAAGCTTGTAAAAACGACTTAAAACTAGTGTAACAACTGGCAGCCTTATCGCTTAAAGCAATCTCTTCCAGACAACATTCGACTAGCTTTCTGGCTCAGTGGGAGAATTTCCGCCTTCTGAGCAGTGGGTTGTGGGTTCGATTCCCACCCAGGACAAACATTTTATGTGATGAACCCAGATATTTGTTCTTTGTCTGGGGTGTTTCTATGTACATACATTTATAAAAAAACTGTCAGCTATCTGGTTCCCATAGTACAAGCTTGCTTAGTTTGGGGCTAGATGGCGCTGTGTGTGAAAAACGTCCACCAATATTTATTTATTTATTTATATATATCGGGGTCGACCTCAAAATAAAACAAGAACAGCCTAGTTTTGTTCATTTACTGTATCTCTCTACTTAGCTATACTTGTATGTGTGTTCCTACACTTAGATGTACCTATGTTCATCCAAAGTACTTAGAGTACCAAATATTAGTATTAGTATATTTATATTAGTAGTTATTAGCACCTAATAATAAATAATAAAAACAGATTCAATCTTCATCGTATATCCTACAAGTAAACCCAACAACAGCAAAATCTATCAAAAATTCTAGTTAGATACATAGCTAACTAACTTTTCTGCTATAATAAAATTTAACTTTGTAAGAAAATATTATAACCAGCTGCTCTTCTCTGGCAGTAACTCAATCTCCTTAGATTCGATAGTGCAAGTGCATTATCAGCCACTTGACTCAATTACGTGGCTAATATCCAGCAAATGCCCTCGGGACTGCGACGGAGAACATAATATTATAAAGTTAGCACCACACGGGAGGACAGCGAGCGAACATTTTTATAATTATTTTGTTAGTTCATCAACAAGTGGCGCTCTATGACAATGTACGAGACAGAAAAGAAGAATTAAAAATGTTTGTCTTCTGTGGTACGTTGGACGTCGCGTCGTCGGTGTCGCGTTGACCGCCTTTACAAGCGTGATCGCTTAAGGTGCAACGTTTCGCTCAGCGCGCGAAATTCAAACTTTCTTGCGTTTTCTGTCAATTACAGCTTAATTACTCATCGTAGGTTCATGAAAACTAATTTTGCGATAATAAATAGATTGTTTCAAGAAATTACACCAACCAAAAGTTCAAATTGAAAGCTAATATAAGTACATTTCTCGCTAAACCAAAAACTAAGACGATAATCAGCTTATTGAGAATTGTAGCTAAACCAATGTTATCTAGGTGATCATTTTACCCGTAATTGCTTAAAACAACTTATTTATTAGCCATTTGAGGAGTATTAGGTAAACATTTCACATTTCTATTATAAGCGGTTTGGTCTGTGCGTTGATTCCTAGAAAAAAGGTTGTTATTTATATTTATCATTTGAATGCCCTATATGTTCTATATGCATGTTGTATGTTCACGATTTAATTGGAAAGATATGGATAGTTAAAATTTAAATTCAGTTTATTTCCTTTTACCCTTTTCCCCCAGTTTAGTACTCGTAGTTTTATTCTGGTACCTGGCTGTTAGTCTACGTGAAATCGTAATTAAAATCATAACACATTTTAACCCGTTCACCAATTTGTCCATGTATGTTCACTCGTCTGAACGCCCCAAAGTGCTTCGACTGGTATAATTGACCAGTCGCCGGCACAGGCGACCGTTGCGTGTGTGCTCACCCTAATTTGCTTTACACTTGACCTGAATCGGGAAATCTAGTCCATCAAATAAGTAACATTTTGGGGGAATGCGAGGAGTTGATTTCCGGAGGCGAAATTGTCACATTAGATTCACTTTAGTGGATTTCCGATGTTCTGCCGACATTGTGACGACAACTTTGTATTTTTTTACGTACTAATACATAGTAATAGAAGTTCGCTCCAAACTGAGACCTCGCGATGTTTTGTTTTACAAGATTTTATTTCATTTACCTACATAATGTACACTGTTCATAGTGTATAGATACTTAATGAAATGTTGTTCTTCCAAATCAAAACTTGTAATTGATTTTTCGACCACTTTCAACATGTAGACTCTGAGACCTCGCTTCGCTCGGTCAGTTATGTTTTATGGACATTTAATGAAAGGCCGTAAAATTACGCCAATTCGCAAAGGTATTTTCGTCAAGCTTTTTACTATGTTGAAACCAACTTACAGGTACTACTTTTCACATAATTTACACAAGAAAACACTATTTCTAATTATATAATACAACAAATACAAAAGGTTTGCTTCTTCTTGCCCAAATCTGAATCTGAACTGGACCAATTTCAAGGTCAGTTTTTATGAGAGGTACAGCTGCTTTGACTTAGATTTTATTTAAAGTTTTTCGTATGAAACCCTATTCTTTTTAACTTAATTAACTTAACTTTTTAATATCATGGATTTTGTTGAAAAATATAGTTGTAAGTTCTTTCGTAGTATTTGTATTGTCTTTGTTGTAGGTCTGTTCTAAAAACAAGACAAAAAAATATTTTTTTTACTTTATGTACATAAGTAATATATCTAAGATTATGAAAACAGAGCGGTTTATTATGATATTAATGATAAATCTTCATTGCGTACACGTGATCCATATAAAAAACATCAAAAGTCTTATATATTTACAAAAAAATATATTGCTTTATTGCAAATTTAAGCGAACGGGGAAAAAAAATGGCAGCCATTTTGATTTTAGCAGTAAGAAGAGGGCCAATAAAAAGTTATGGCAGCTCAAAAGATAACTTACTTAAAGGCAATATAATAGAGTACTATTTATATTCAAGAAAAGGTATAGTGAAGCGTTCTTTACAGCTAAATGTAGAGAACGAAAGTATTGTACACTCCAACTTATTATTTTCTATACATTTTTAAATCATTATCTAAATCCTTAAAATACAATAAATAGTTCTTCATCAATTGTTATAAAACAACGTTAACATCTGCCTTTGTTAGATTCAACGCCTACGTCGCGCGCTACCCTTGCTTATGTATCCCTGAATAAATAAGATAAAGGTGCTTTCAAAGCTTTGATGAAATATTCACAGTGGCTACAAAATGTTTCTGCATTGAGCTTGAATTGAAAGCCGTTACGAGAAATATGAAATTTGTAATTTTGAAATTTTCGCTGAATATTGTCCGTTACACTCTCACCATCGACCTTAGTATTGACATATTACTAATTATGTTATATTACTACTACTGTCAGTGTGTTTCGGTTCTTACTTGAAATAACTTGGAGTCCGCCTGGGGAAGTACCACACCTTTGCCAGTTATTCAACCGTCAAGCAGTAGTGTGCAAGCATTACTGTGTTCCGGATTGAAGGGCAATGTTTCAAGCGTAATTACTGGGTATACGTAGATTTAATATCTAACATCTCAGGGTGACGAGCGAGGGCGAGGGTGAAAATTCTGGGTGGCACTGAACTGTTATGGGCAAGCGTGACGTTTAACATCAGGTGAGCGACTTGCTCGTCTCGTCACAGAGTAACACAAAAAAAATATATATATTAAGTCACACTGTCACATAAGATCAAGAAGTGTAATCACAGTGTAGTGTAGTATTGTGTAGTGTTTGAACTGTTTTTTTTTTTTTTTTTCCTGCTTACAGGATTTTGGCGTCGCATGTCTTATGCATTTGCCAGTGTAGATAATATATTATCAAGTTTTGTTAAATATTATCAAACAAGTCATAGTCACAGTCAAAGGCGAGCAAAGCAAGTCCGGTCAAGTCCAAGTCATAGTCATGCCCCAGTAAAGTGGTGAAAACTTTACTAGAGCGTTCTATGGAGTTTTGGAAACAACACGAAAATTCACGTTTCACGACATTATACCATTCACCAACACTCGTACACGTTCACGAACACTTAACAAGTAAAAATTCACCATTTTTACACATTAACACTCGAAATAACACAAGTTTTGGAAAATAATAAAATGACGCGACATGAATTCTTTACGTTCCCGCCAAAAACTCTTTGGACTGTTCGTTGCAGAGTTCGTCTAGGAATGTACTTGACCTTCGTATACGTATACAACCACCAAGCATTCCATCAGCCCCGATAAGACCATTATACGAATAAGTTGGTTGCCTGATGGCTGTTTTTTTTTACTGCCGTTCAAAACGCTTGCAATGGCTTCGCTGTGTGTAATAAACACAAATATAAGAAAGGCATATCTCAGGATTTTTTGAAAATCAACGTTTAAAGTGGTGATATAGGGTTTTGAAATTACTGAGCCGATGCGAGCGAAGCCGTACGGGTAAGGTAGTTAACTATAAACTACGCTTGTTCCTTCAAACTCAAACAGGAACATACCAGACTGTGTTACACGATCACAATATCGCTTATTAGACTTTGACGACATATTGCAAGTGGGTTTATTGCTATAGTTCTATACCAACTATTATAGGTAAGGCAGGAAGTAATAGATTTTTTATTGTTCGACGAATTCTTTCTCAAACTCAAAAATAAGGGTTTTTCCTTAGAGAAGGTTGCGCAAAAAGTATAACCATATTTGAAGACATTAAAACTTTCTGATTTGGCGATTAAAATAGTTGGTTTTTTGGAGTTTTGGCGGGAACGTGCAGAAGTCATGGCGCGTCATTGTATTAATTTCCAAAACTTGTGTTATTTCGAGTGTTGATGATAATTAAATTAAATAATAATTAAAAATGGTTGATTTTTATTCTTTAAGTGCTCGTAAACGTGCACAAGTGTTGGTAAATAGTTAGAAAAATAAAAAATATCGACATGAAAATTGCTTTGAAACACGACTAAAGACTACGCAAAAAAAAGATTATTAGTTTACATAAGAAGTTATTTTTTACTAAAAACAAATCTGCTCATGATAACTTTTGCCTTCCAGACTTTCTTTTGGATTAGGATTTCTGAAATCTGATAAGTGTAGTGAAACTTGGTCGCAGCTCTAGGCTTTCGCTTTCCTTTCGTCCTTTCGCGAACTCTTGCCCAAAGCACCCAAAGTAGCAAACTTCCTTAATTTATTGTCAGTTCACGTTATTTTCCTGTTTTCTCCACTTTACGCGTTTTAATTGAGCCCAGTCGAGGGTGTATTTATTCTTCAGAAGTCAGGTACGAAACTCGCTCACGCAAAAGACGCTCATTTTGATTAACTTGTTTAGGAAGACGGAATTGTGTCATTTGGAAAAGTTAACATTTAAGTAGATTACGTACAAATGGCGTGTTGGTAAATAGCCTAATGCCATTTATAATCGAAATGTTAAAGGCGTGGGTCGAAACAGGACTCTGTTTAAAACAAACCCGCATTGAAGTAAGTAGAGAGTTAGAGACAAGTACTATAAGAGTGGGGAAGCTAGATAAATTTCCACTTTGATCGCGATGTCCATCAAGTGAAAGAGTGATTTATCTTTTCAAGAATTCGCTCAGGTACTTGGGTAACTAATGCTTTTGCAGTTGTCAGAGATTTATCGCCTGTTTTTTCTTTGATACAAAGTAGATAAAATACTGCTGGAAAAAAATTAAGTAAGCATGAGAAAATTGGCTCATACTTGCAAATTAATCAAAGCTTGCAAATGCAAAAGTAGGCTTGTTTTGCATCTGTATTTTTTTATAGTGCTGAGTGAGGAGACGAACAAGTCACTCACCTGATGTTATACGCTACGCTTGACCATAAAAGTTCAATGTGTCATCCTGAGATATTAAATCGAAATATTGAAGAACTTCCTACATTACAACTGTCAGTCCATACAATGCGTAAAAAAATGCACAAAAATGGATCAACGCCATCTAGCGAAGCATAGGAAGTAGCTTTGTCTCTCTGTCTGGATGTTTGTCGCATTATCATGGCTGAGCGGATCTTGATAAAATTTGATAAGGAATTACTGTGTATCACAAAAAGTCGGACATTTTTTTTTTTTATGTTTCACGGTGACGAGACGAGCAAGTCGCTCAACTTATGTTAAGCGTCACGCTTGCCCATAACAGTTCAGTGCCATCCAGAATTTTGAACTTCAACAGTTCAAAACTATGCGCGGCAATGCGCTGCGCTCGTCACCCTGAGATATTATTATTATATAAGGGATAAGCGTGGAGGCGTGCTCGTCGCATCCCTTGCCGGTCCGGTTAGCACACACATGAATATCACTGATGTGTGTGCTTTCAGAACTGCAACTCCACTTAAAGTTTAACTGGTGGTAGGGCCTTATAGTCCGCCTGGCTAGCTACCACCCTTCTGTTTAAGTGTGTCGCTAAATGTCAATTGTTTTGGCACTGACGTGTTCCGGCACTTGTGCAGGAGCGCCAGTTCCCTTCCCCCTTTTACAGCATGTTCTGCTCTCTATCCTGAGACCCTACAGGTGCGAAGATGCAGCTACCGTCATCGGTCGTGAAGGAGCGGCATGGGGGTCAGGGAGACCCGGTGAAACGGCTGACCGCTGGCCGCCCGCAGGACAGTAGGGGACCCGAACCCGGGGATTTCTTCAAAGCTCCGCCCCGGGAGGCCGTCCCGCCATCCGGCGCATAATCCTGTGGAGGTGCTGCCGTGCCGGTGTAGGAGACCGGAGTGGATCCCGGCAATGCCTCCCAGGGGGGACCGGGGGCCCTTCCGTACCCCATGCCGGTCATTCACTTACTGTATATGGTGACTCATCCCACACACATCTGTTCTTCGTCGCTAGATAGAGAGCCCTACATGCTGTAACTCCTTCAACTCAACTTTAACTCCCAATGGCCAGTAAATCAAGAATGAGCGTTTCTTCAGCGGCCTCCGACTCCACATATCAAGTGGACTTCTGTAACATTCGGGGTATTCATGCCAATTTGAATGAGGTTCATCATCATCTTGAATCTACGAAACCTGCCTTGCTCTTCTTGACGGAGACACAAATTTCCTGCCCTGCCGAGACATCTTACCTCTTATACCCTGGTTACAAACTCGAGCATACTTTTATGCGTCGTGCCGGGGTATGTGTGTATGTCCGGGAAGATGTTTGTTGTCGCCGTCTCAGTGGCCTTGAAGAATGTGACCTGTCCACTTTATGGGTGCGCACGGACTTTGGGGGTAGTACCCGTATCTATGCGTGCCTCTACAGGTCTCATAGCGGGGACGCGGAGACAACTCGGTTATTTGAGCACGTTGCTAGAGGAGCTGACAAAGTATTAGAGCAGCACACTTCCGCTGAGTTAGTGGTTCTTGGTGACTGTAACGCTCACCATGCTGAGTGGCTTGGTTCCAAAGCTACTGATCACGCGGGTCGTGCTGCTTCTGACTTTGCCTTAGCTCATGGCCTCTCTCAACTTGTTACTGGAATAACAAGAATTCCTGACGTTGAGAGTCATGATCCCTCTTTGCTGGACCTTTTCATGACCTCCCACCCTGACCAGTACCAGGTATCAGTTGAGGCACCACTCGGTCATTCTGATCACTGCCTCATCCGAACCTCAGTGCCTTTCTCGGTTCACGCCCATGCCGTTCCCTCTGGCAAGCGCAAGGTTTGGCACTATAGGTCAGCGGATTGGGATGGATTGCGTGAGTTCTACGCGTCCTATCCCTGGGGGCGGCTTTGCTTTTCTTCAGACGATGTTGACACGTGTGCGGACTCCGTCACTGATGTCGTGCTTCAAGGAATGGAATGTTTTATTCCAAACACTGTCGTACGCGTCGGTGGACGGAGTCGTCCATGGTTTAATAAATCCTGCGCGGAAGCTTCGCGTTTGAAGCGTGATGCTTTTAAATCATGGTCCGAAGCTTTCGCCAGTGAAAACCCGCACACACCTGTCTTGAAGAAAAATCTTAACGCTGCCTCTAGGTCCAGTAAAAGGGTGATTGTCGAGGCCAAAGCTGCCCACGTCAGCAGAATTGGCGACCAACTTGCACGGTTCCCATCTGGAAGTCGAGCTTTTTGGTCACTTGCCAAGGCTGCTGAAGGCAACTTTTGTCGGTCCTCTCTACCTGCCATGCGTAGGCCGGATGACACATTGGCTCATAGCGCAAAGGAGAAAGCCGACATCCTTGGTACCCTCTTTGCCTCAAACTCGACTCTCGACGATGGGGGCGCAGCACCACCCACCATTCCGCGGTGTGCGAGTTCCATGCCAGAAGTACGCTTCTCTCAGAAAGCGGTACGGAAGGAACTCATGTCCCTTGATGTGCGAAAGTCGAGTGGGCCTGATGGCATTCCGGCCATCGTCCTTAAAACTTGTGCTCCCGAGTTGACTCCGGTCCTAACGCGTCTTTTCCTGCTTTCATATTCAACCGGATGTGTGCCTACTTCGTGGAGGATTGCCTTGGTCCACCCGATTCCTAAAAAAGGAGATCGGTCTGATCCGTCTAACTACAGGCCCATAGCTATTACCTCTCTACTCTGTAAGGTGATGGAGCGAGTGGTAAACACCCAGCTCCTTGGTTACTTGGAGGAGCACCAGCTCATCAGTGATCGTCAGTACGGTTTCCGTCATGGACGATCAGCTGGTGATCTTCTGGTATACCTCACTCACCGTTGGGCTGAAGCCGTTGAGAGTAGGGGGGAAGCGCTTGCAGTTAGTCTGGATATAGCCAAAGCCTTTGATCGGGTCTGGCACAGGGCACTCCTATCCAAGCTACCATCCTATGGACTTCCTGAGGGGTTATGTACATGGGTTGCCAGCTTCCTTGCTGATCGGAGTATCAAGGTCGTTGTAGACGGTTGCTGCTCCGACAGCATTTCTATCAATGCTGGCGTCCCGCAGGGTTCTGTGTTATCGCCGACGCTCTTTATTCTCCACATCAATGACATGTTGCAAACAAGCAACATGCATTGCTATGCGGATGACAGCACTGGCGATGCACAGTATACCGGTCGTGCTAACATACCTCGTGCCGTTGTTGAAGAAAGTAGGAACAAACTAGTGTCTGAAGTTGAGGCCTCTCTTGAGCAGGTCTCGGATTGGGGTGAACTGAATTTAGTCCAGTTTAACCCAACGAAGACACAGGTTTGCGCGTTCACCGCTAAAAAAATCCCATTTGTCGTCGCTCCTCGGTTTCAGAACGCTCCCCTCAAGGTTTCGGAGAGCATCGGGATCTTAGGTGTTGACATTTCTGCAAATGTACAGTTCCGTGGTCATATTGCAAGTAAGGCGAAACTTGCATCCAAGAAACTTGGTGTGCTCAACAAGGCGAAGCGGTACTTCACGTCGGGTCAAAGGCTTCTGCTTTACAAAGCCCAAGTCCGACCTCACGTGGAGTATTGCTCCCATCTGTGGAATGGAGCACCCAAGTATCAAGTTGAGCCCCTTGATGCATTACAGCGTAGAGCTGTCAGAATTGTCAACGATCCCAAACTCACCGAAAACCTAGAGCCGCTCAGCATGCGCAGAGACATTGGATCTCTCTCTATCTTTTATCGCATTTATAATGGGGAGTGTTCTCAAGAATTGTTCGACCTGGTACCGGCGTCGCGATTTCATTACCGCACCAGCCGCCACCGCTTAAAAGCTCATCCGCATGTGATAGATCTGTGGAAATCGCACACTGTGCGTTTTACGCGATCCTTTTTGCCTCACACCTGCAAATTGTGGAATGAGCTTCCACCAGCGGTTTTTCCGAGTAACTACAACATGGGGTTCTTCAAAAGGGCTGTTAATCGAGTCTTTAAAGGTCGGCAACGTATCTGTGATGCCCCTGGTGTTACAGGTATCCATAGGCGACGGTGATCGCTTACCATCAGGCGGCCCGTCTGCTTGTTTGCCACCTATGGCATAAAAAAAAAAAAAAAAAAAATATATTAGATGTTAAATCTCTGTATGCCCAGTAATTACGCTGGAAACATTGCCCTTCAATCAGGAACACAGTAATGTTTGCAAAGTACTGATGTGCTTATCCACGTTAACTAGAGGGCGCGGGTGCGGGCGCGGGCGCAAAATTTGAAGCATATGGCGGTACTATGCAAGTGAACACGTACAAAACGCAGGCGTGGGTGGAAGTAGCGAGCAACTGACATCCGCGCCAATATCAAACATGTGCACTTGTTTGTTTCCCTCGCGGTTGACTTACCTGAGTAAGTCACACGCTACACTCACGCAAACGCCTCGCGGCCAACGTGAGCACAAAATCGTGCCCGCGGCCGCGTCCGCTAGTTCAACGTGCGCAAGCCCTAAAATTAATTCAATTTTGTATATTACACCTTGGAATGTTGTACCTAAATTATCATTTCTCTTGGGTGTAAACGATAAGCAATTCAAATATAATCCTCGTCACTGTTAGCATTTAGACCACTTAAAATGCCTGAAAGCCTCTGACAATGACTAAACCACATGTTTTGAAACAAAGCCCGCTAGCAAACGTGCACTGTGCATGGCAGACCGTTTGTAGGTAGCTTAACAATGTTTTTGAAAGTCTCGGGCAACCGGTGGGTGCAAGTTGAAAATTGTCGTTCAGTGTGGCGATCTAAGGGGGAGGCCTTTGTTCAGCAGTGGACGTCTTCAGGTTGTTGCTACCAAAACGACCAAAACCACCAGAGGACGAGCAGCAGCTTCCTCTTAGGAATTGGTGAACATTCTGCGATCTCCAAGCCGCCTGCATAGCGGGGGGATTAACGCAACCACTCTCCCCTGGATATGGGGTGGCTTCGTCCAAAAGCGTGGTGGACGTCTAAAACCTTTTTAAAAACCTACCTATTATATGCTATTACTGTTATTATGGATACCTTCAAAATCCAGGGAAATTTCGAGCCTATACAACGTGCTTTAGAAATAACGCAAAACCTCTCGTATGGCACCTTCTCTACAATATTTTTACCACGACTTTTAATAATTATTTATATTTTTCTCCTAAAACAAAAACAAATTTTTAGACTTCATTTGTTTTAAACTTGCGAGGATTATTTACCACGTTTAAGCTTGGAGTACGTGTTAATTGTTTTTTTACCGGACTATCCAAGAAATAAGAATGTATTATATGATTCACGTTTGAAAACTTCACTTTTGTTGCTAGATTCGACTCTATGTTTGGAGTGTTATAGGCTCTACTAGACTCTATAGCTCTATAGCTATCCCTTGCAAAAACCTACTTTTTAGTCACTATTTTAAGATAAGCCTCGGGAATTACGATTGCACTGAAATTATATACAAAGCTTATCATTTAATCTGGTTTATTACATCGTTATGAGCCGCGTCCCTTCATTCAGCTATCTCTTTCGCCGGGCCTTAAAGAGTTTTTACCCGACTACGCGAAGCAAAAAGGAGGGTTATGATTGTGACCGGTTATATGTATGTATGTATGTTCATCTTATCTTATCATAATTTGACAAATGAGGTAACGTTGGAAGCGTCTTGATCGCACGCTGGTTATAGGCTATGTGACGTCACAATAAATTGAATATGACGCCCTCTAGAGGATATAAACTCATGAAAAAAAAATTTCGCTTCACCCCATCATGTTGGGTGTCGTTGAACAGGTGACAATTTTGACAGAAAAAAAAACATAATTTTATATTAATGGGCTGTCATACATGTAAAGTACAAATATTTTTTCGCCTGTACCCCACATGTAGGTATCATTGAATAGGTCTTTTAAAATGATCTTAAGGTTTCCTATACAATTTTTTTATCAAACGTACTGCTTGCGAAAAATATGGGCCGACAAAGTTGCTTGCAATGTGTCCCCTCCCCCGCCATTTCTAAACTATGCATCTCAGAAACTTGTAATCTTCCATGTTGATAGATCTTAGTAAAAACTTTATTTTAAAATTATTTTAGGCAACATGTGATAACTACTTTTTGAGATATGAGGTAATAACGGATAAATACTTCAAACGTCCTACACACCTACTAAGCATGGCCCGACATGCTCTTAACAAGTTATTTTAACCTACACAAACTGGGCCGTGACGGATGTTCTATTTAATTTATTTTATTCTGTTTTTAAACTTAATTATACTTGTCCTCGATGGTATATCAAACTATACTGATCCACTAACAAATGCGTGCCAGCATCAGTACAATGTGGGCCTACGCGATTTGTAATACAAGATTCTAAGTACCACTACACACCGCACGAATTACTCCGCTGCCACGCTTTTCAGGTGCTGCTGATGAATATTTGGTGTGCAAAACGCGCGGGCTCGCGTTGCGCTGCTGCTATCACGCGTTTTGTGTGTGAAAGCCTTTCGTAAGGCAAGTTATTTCTATTGGTCTCATATGAACGGCAACGCCTTCTAACTGATGTGAGCAATTTCAATATTCAATCCACGTTGTGTCTGGTCGCTATTTGTCAAGAAGCTATTGTCTTGGAGGAACGCTTTGTTTGAAGTTGATTATAGCATAATATATTTTTCAAGACGCGTCAAGTATACTATACACTTTTTTCATAATACTTAACTATGTATTACGTTATATCTTAGATCATTTCTGTTTATGCGTCTTTTTTATGTCGGGACATTTTTTGTAACACGATTTCTGTGTCGTGGCATACGTCGCGTGGCAATGGTCTCGAAGCGTCGACACGCGCGACCTTCGAGTCGCGCGACGGGGTTTGCCTAGTGGGACTGTGTTCCGCGAATTTCGCAATATGGCAGTAGTGTGATATCCTCGGGTGACATCTCAACCGCAACTTGTGTGTGAATGTGCCGCGACATGTCCCTCGACTTTGTGTCTTAGTGAATAAGTACATGGCTTTGCTGATTATAAACAAAGACTGACTCTTCTGACGTTATCGAGAAAGCAGAATAATTTAAAATGTACCGGCAAAAAACCTATAGCCGATTAAAAAACATGTGTGGAGTAAATAGGCATTGGTTTTAGATAAGAAACGGCAAACTTTAAAAAACTAAAAATTTCCTTTAAAAGAAAACTATAGCTAGTTTTATGAAAGAAAACTTATTTTTTTTTGATGTTCAATTGAAGATTTTCATACTTAAAATTGAAAGTAAATATACCTACGCCTACTGAGAATTAGTAGTTTCAGTATAGTTCCTTTGAAAAACTGCAGTGACAGAAAATGCAGTAAGTCTCTTTCAAAGAGACTGACTGGTAAAGGAACTTCTGAGAACAAACGATTCCATCCATTCTCGCTAAGCTACCTAGTAAACCTCTATTATATAGGGTTTGATTTCATTCATTAGAATTCTGTAATTCTATTGAACGATGAATAACAGGTAGCTCTTGAATGCGCCTACCCAAGTCACGCTTCACTTTAACCGATTAATTGTGTTACTCGAAGCACTTTGAGCATTGCTTATGTATAATGAATCAATAGCAAATATCCTTAGAAAACATACAGTACGAAATATCAAAGCAATTTGCAAATTGAATCTACCTAAATTGTATCTTAGGTCCCTTTGATCGCCATGGTATAAATGCATCACCGCTGCATTTGCGTCAAGCCAATAAATACCAATAAACAGATCAATCATTCCAAAATTGTATATTATTTATTCAGTGAATTTATTTCGAGTTTTTGTAGACCATATTTCTTAAAACAGTATCGGTCAGTACTCACTACTAACTTACTATAGCAACGGCACTTAACATACCTAAGTAAACCTTCACTGAGACTTACTTGGAACATTGTTTAAAATCTGTCAACGTGCGTTCTTGATAGATTTCCGTAGCTAGGGTAAAAATAAATTTGCCCATATGCCGAGGCACTAGAATACGGCATCGATATCCCCTGCCCGTAGTAAGAGCCTACTAAAAGGGGACCTCTGGGCTCGGGATGGTTAAAGGTGGGGATCTAACCACCATCTACCAAAGCGAGTCCCGGGGAGTACGTCGAATGGCGGACCCTGTTGTAGGCTTAGGAGTCTCACGACTGCTGCTAGCTGTCCTGGGAGGAGTTGAAGCGTGGTGTTGAGGGCTCCGGTGCGTTCCCTTGGGGATCCAGGAGCCGTCGGTCAAGCACCAAGGCAGGCCATCGGGAAGGGGTTTTAGTGGGTAGTCCCACATAACCAGGCTGCACCCTAAAGCAGGCGGCTATCTTGTGAAGATTTCACCTAGCAAAAAATAAAAAAGGTTAACAATAAATAATCACAATCGTCATAGGCAGAGTTCTTAGTGCACGAAATTTTTCAGGCGTATTTGGATTGACTCCTGATAAGCACGAACTTGTCCGGCTAAAAATCCTGAACTATTAAACTACAGTACGTCGTGATAATCCCAAAGCAGTTTCAGTCTGTGAGCTAGCCTTTCTTTCTTGCTTTCTTCCAGATTTCTCAAGAAATATCTTCAGTTTTTGATACAAACACGTGGTAAAATCCAAGGAAATGGCTACTTTGGACTCGAATATTAAATAAATGGGACGTGATTCTAAAATAAACAGTTCTTGAAACCGCATCGTTATTTTGAATTCCCATTTTAAATGTAAATGTCCCGTTGTAATTGAAACCCCACTCGACGGGGTAGATAAATATTTGTTTTTCATCAAAGCAAAAAAAAAAAAGATTGTACTTAGTAGCTGGTGTAGTTATTGATATGTTTACATATTTCAGCACAAATTCTGTAGGTAACAATACCGTAACATACAGACAGACACGCTGAAACTAAAAGGGGTCCTTAGTTTCCTACTGAACCCTAAAACATACAAATATTGAGATGAGTGATTCATTTTATATAAGGAAGTAATGCTTTCTGTATGTATTTGCATTACGCAGCAGTATGAAAGATGATGATGCCTACTTGTAAGTTAGAATGAAACAAGCCCTTGCAACAAGTTTTGATAAATATTGACCTGTAAAGCTTTCTAAGTTAAATCAAAACCTAAGTGACGCTCTAAGTGTAAGTAAGCGTAACCAAAGCCCGTACCGTACCTTATCGCGCGACAATTCGTGGTCGCGCAGCGTCGACGGCTGCACCTAAAAATCATTTAGAATCTGAAAGAGATAACAACTAGTGTTATAGGTAACATATTTTTTCCAGAAGCTAGTACGTGGAGTATATAAAATAATTTCTTCCATGGGCAGACATCGGGTTGTTACCGCCTTGCGGTGGATGCAATTTTCTCGCGGCAATTTAGTTATGGTATCGATCTATACCTCAAACGCCTACACAATACTAGCAGATACTTTTAATTGTCTACCTGTTTACATTACCTTCTGTCTTGATCGATTTTGATGAGTGAGGTCTCGATTGATTCGTCTTTATGTCCTGAATAACATAGGTTACATTTTGCAGGCGGGTTTTTTTGTTTTTTGTTTAGTAACAATACTTGCTGCCATGCATTTTATTAAGACTTATGTGTCCTTCTACTGGTAGGAGCACGAAGACTTATGCTCCTATCGTAAAATAGGTAGGTACACGAAAGTATACGATTAAATAAAATTTTGCTTACAAAGTAATAAAAAATAAAAAAATCCTTAGTATTTCCAAAATATGTTGAAATCAAAATTTTTACAGAGGTGTTTGTCAAATATAAATAATGCTACCTAAACAAAAATATTTTATCGTTTCCGCTTTATTCATGTCCGCTCCGTACTTAAAGGAAATAGCCGTACTATCTGACAACTTTGAAATTCTATACAACAGGTACCCACAGAAGAAATCTCTCAGCTCTCGCCGTAGCACAAAGGGAGCAATCCTGAAAATACTTCAGTATCTTATTTCAGATCAAATGTTTTGTCCTTGTAGAAGGCATTTTATACTAGTTATCTATACAACAGGCACATTTTTAGATTCTCAGAAAGTAGCATATTGTTTATAAGATAATTATAATCTTCTTCTTCTATAAAGAACAAGCTCTTTTTTTGTATCAATGCACAGACAAACCGCTTATGATAGAGTCGTGGTATTGACCTTCAAATTGTCTGTGAACAATTAAAACCACCTCTAAAGGGGTGAAATGGACCCCTAAAGCTTATATGGAAATAAAATATCGCACCCCACAACTACTAAAACTTTGAGTCCCGACTCAAAAACAACGATTTTGAGATATAGCAATTTGAAATTTTAGAAAATCGTACTGAATGAAATAATCATTATCATGCCGCAACTTAAATACCAGTTTAAAGAGTTATTATCTGTCTTAAATTTTTAGGATTCCTTAATACTACCCTCCCTAAAAAAATAATCATCATCATCGTCATTTTTCAGTCCGTAATCGCCCACTGCTGAGCATAGACGCACGCATAGACGTCTTGTACGCCACTTATCCGGTCTTGTACCAATCTTGTCAGTCACAGTAATTATTAAATTGAATGAAAAATTGTATAAAATTATATTATATTGAATTATATATATTATTATATCAGAAACTTATCATCTTCCACGTTGATGGATCGTAATAAAAGCTTTCTTTTGAAATTATTTCGGACAATATGTGATAATAACTTTTTGTGATAAGCGGGAAAACCGTTAAATTCTTCAAACGTCCTACGGAATGTATCTACGGACTAAGCATGGCCCGACAAAGCATGCTTTTTACAAGTTATTGAAAGCTAGTGGCCAGCATTATTTTCCGGACTTGGTACGCTAAAAACTTTTTGTGATTTGGCATTATTACAGACCTACAGTTAAGTACTTCGAGAAGTTAGCCAAAAAAAGGCTGGTTAAAATAAATAATCAAAATACAGATATTACCTAAAATGTTGTTATAAAATATTTTTTGGCATTATTACAATAAAACAGAATTTAAAAAAATAGCGTGTTAACAATGGATATTTTTAAACAGTTTTTCATCCCGCTCAGGGCGTCAAGAACTGATTGTCATATTTTTTTCTGTTCGCAAATTTGTACTAAAATAATGACGTACATTCTCCCTCATTTAAAAAATAATAATGTGGCAAGTTATTTCCCAGAAAGTGTTGTATACATATTTTTGTTCATCAATCCAATATAGGTACTATTTAATATGATAGGTACACCTAAAGTCATTACTAGGAGAATTCTCGCGAGAGCTGAGTGGTTTACCTTTGTGAGGGAATTCCTGTGAGAACCCTTGCAAGGGAACGGGATGAAAAATGAATTTTCTTATTACTTGTTATTAAGGTCACAGTGTAGAGATCTATCGTCGAGTAAACCTTGCAAAGGTGCCTTGTGTTTAGGCGAGGAAAAGGTTTATATCAGAGATTTTTCAGTAAAATCACTGGGAAAATATAAATAGGTACCTTTGTGAATTTCGTATATCTAGTGTTGCACATGCGATAAAGTACAACGCGGAATACATACTGTATAGTGTCTTATTGGAACACTGTGTACATCGCTGCGCACCGTACGAATAAGTCTTTTTAACTTTGCATATTGCCTCTCCTAGGTTGGTATTACATATATAAAGGGTACAATACATACAATGTTGTACAAAGTACGATACTGTACAAAGGTAAAAAAACTGTAAGCCTTATTAGTCCCTAGCAGTACATTTTGCAGTTAAAGTCTAGGCGGGTTCTATATCGGACATTCCATTAGCCAAGTGACATGGGATAGCCTTATCTTTCTATTATAGCATTTCTCTATTATCCATGCGGGCGTATTGTTAGAGTTCTTAGAGAACTCACTTAGGTAATTTGAGTAAGAGAACCCTGATAGGTATTCCAATACCGGTAATGGCTCACTAAAAAAAATATTATTCCTTTAATTGAAGGTAGGTACACACTCCGTCTCGGTGCCGTGGCCGCGGCTCCCGGTAGCCGTGGTAGCTCAGCACGCTCACCTCACATTCGTGGGTACGTAGAGATATACCACTGGCTTTTCGGCGAAGGAAAACATCGCTAAGTAGTCTGCATATTATTCCCGGAGAGAAATTCGATGGCGTCTGTGAATCCGCCGCAACACGCAACGCCCAGCGTGGTGGATAAGGCCTAATCACCATCCGAGGGTAGGCCGATATCCCAGCAGCGGGATGCTTAAAGTCTGATGCAGAGGTATACACACTCGTAACTACTTACCGTATACTGTGTAGCTATGCCATGTATTTAATTACCAGTAATGGCTTATTGAAAAAATTATTACCTCTTTATTAGTACAAACTCGTACTTAGATACCGCATCCAATTAATGAAATTTTCAACCGAAAGCAAGTCGGTTTCTCTTGTTTTGAACGCATTGTTGAATTGTCTTTCAGTGTGGTGGTCTAAGGGGAGGCCTTTGTTCAGCAGCGTACGCCTTCAGGCTGTTGATGACGATGATGATGAAAACCGAGTTGGGCATGAGCCGCATGAGTCGAAATAAATTTAAAGTCGGATTACTTAGGTACTTGTATAAGTTTTTTGGTACGTCAAAATATGAAAATATGTGCACGAAATAAACTCGACGGCTGTTTCTGAACTTAAGAAGTTTATGTCTCATGATCATTTCAGTTTGTTGTTGAGTGTACCAAATTATCACTTCGAAGTTTCGACACGGTAACTCTGGAGCTCAGTCAAAACTAACTTTTGAACAAGTCTGAAACCATTATCATACAGATTGTGCTAAGTTGTTTGAGAATAGTTAAGATTTACAAGGTTTTAGTCTTGAGATAAGGGAAAACAATTTGGATACGTTATCTTGGAATTTAAAATGAATTCACAAAAACCCGACTGCAAAATATTACCTACTCACCCTGTACTTAGGGGAATCCATCGACAATTCACTTTTCAAAATTGGTCAAGGCGTTTGCTACAGGAGATAATTAGGAACACACAATAATACATATTTACAAAAACTTTACCTTCCTTCTGGAGCAGTCGTGTAAAAATGATAGAAAACTTTACATAGAGGTATATTATTTAATGATAACAGGGATTTATCCTGATTCTATCGATTTAACTACTGTGCTATACTTTTAAGCCAAAGCTTTTTAAAGCTTTTTAAGGTTTTAAACTTGGTGTGTTTTCAGAACTTGCTGTAAATCTAAAATGAACAGCAAATAATAAAACCAACCAAGTGCGAGTCGGACTCATGACGTAGGCTTCCTACAGGTTCGAGTCGAGACACGATTTCAGCAAAATCGTCACCGTCATATAAATAAATAGTTGGCAAGTATTGCGAACAATTGATGATATATACTTCGACAAAGAGCTCGCCCGAAGAATCCAACTCGAAGACAAGGGACTTCGACTAATGTATGTCGCCAGTGATGCCATATGGAACTGAATCATAGTCCTTGACCAGTGGCCTTTTGGAGAGTCGCACAACGGGCAATGGAGAGAGCTATGCTCGGAGTTTCTTTGCGCGATAAAATCCGGAACAAAGATATTCGCCTAAGAATCAAAGTCACCGATACTAAGAAAGGTTCTTGAGTGACGACCCCGCATAGGAAGACGCAGCATAGGCAGGCCGCCAACTAGGTGGACCGACGACATTGTGAAAGTCGCAGGTAACCGGTGGATGCAAGTGGCACGTTGTCGGTCGGTGTGGCGCTCTAAACGGGAGGCCTATGTTCAGCAGTGGACGTCTTCTGGCTGATGATGATTATACGTACGTAGGTAGGTAAGCAGTTTGGAAATTACCGGAAGCTAACAGCCCAGTATCAATCTGATTGGCGTGCCTTAGGAGAGGGATTTGTCTGGGACTGAGGACTGATGAGGGCTGATGATGACGAAGATGATGAATTAGATACTTGTGGCATTAAGTTGTAAGTTTATCCGTTTCTTACTTTCTGGTGAACATAATAGAGTTTCTATCTGTCGTAGCCACTTTGATTAGTACTTAGAAGTATATCATTCTTTGTACAGACTATGTGACCTGTTTGTCTAACTTGGAATTTTATGATACATATAAACTGATTCTAGATGCTTCATTCTTAATTGGGATGAACGGTCTATATAGTTTTAAAAAAACAAGCTAATAGCTAATTTAATAAATTTGCTTGAATTAACAGATAAAACTCACAGTAATCATAATCAAGAGGGCTACAATGATTAAGTATGTATGAGTAGACTCGGTATTTTCAAACACTATTTACACTGATAAGGGAACATTGAACTTCTACTCATTAAAGTAAATAAGATTTTGAGATATCTTTACGGCATCCAAGTCTTAGAACATTGTAAAGTATATAAAATAACTTTAAAATATTACTTTAAAAGTAATATTATTATGATTAACTATAGTTCTACGGAAGACGGTTTTCTTTTAAAATTAATAGCATAACTTTTATCGAAAACCTTTCGTACGTATTCAACAAAGAGCTTTGAATTATTGATTTCAAAGTTATATATTCTGAACGTATGTATTTTATATAATATATACTTTGTACCCAGCAAAATTTATGAAAATGGAACAGCGCCTCTGACGGACGTAAATGGAAACATTTTTTTTTACACAGTCGCTATCGAATACGCGTCTAACGAAAGTTTTGTTTGAAAATAGTGTTGCTAGGTACAGTTACGAAGTACTATTTAATTAAGAATCAATTGTAGTCGCAAATAAAACAAAGTTGATTTATATTGAGTGAGAGTTGAATAGACTAAGAAAGTATTTCAAAAGTGAGGGCCACTTTTAATTGTTTTGATAAACTTGATAAAAACCAAGAACAATGTTTTGTTGCACTTATATCAAAATATTGTAAAATATAATTGTTCCCAAAATAAATATTTGTTATGCTAAAATCTAGATGCTTCGTTTGTTCTCGCGAACTCCTCCTTTCTGCTTGCATCTTTGACTGTTGACGCGTCTCTTCGTTTGACCAGGAAGTAAATTAGTCTGTAAAACAACCAATATTTACAAATCAGCTAAAACAACAAAATTAAATAGCAGTTAACAGTTATATGTTTGGGCGAGAAACTAACACGCAGCGCTATACAAAAACGGACACTCGTAGAAAGATACAATCTGTATTATAGAAATTAAAAACAAAAAAAAATAACAATCTTCTATAGGTAGTAGAAATATCTTTACTAAAGTCTATAATTCAATCCACCATAATAGTTGAATAAGAACATTATTTAATCTATGGTATAAGTAAGTATCTATCATAGATTTTACTAGGTCCTCAATATTTAATTTATTTTGACAAGACTTTTTCTCTTTTCTTAAATCTACCAAATATCATCAAAATCAGTATTTTTTATTTCCCCAAAATAGCTAAATAGATAGCTCCAGATATAGTGTATATGAATGAATAATTTAAACTTTGCTTAAAAAAGCAAGAACTGGTATCTTAACTAGAGGCGTATTTTCAAGTTGTTGTCATAATAAAAATAAATTACAAGACATAAAATTGATAATAAAAAAATGAATCGGCTTCAGCCTTGACTCTTGACTAAGCTCAATATTTGCCGTGGTAATAGCTGAAACCAGATCAGCAAAACTTAATTACAAAATAATCATTTCATCAAATTTTAATTGGAATATCGCTACTGCTACAAATAACAATTTGCTTCCCCAATACCCTCTAATTTTCACTAGCATGAAAAGCCTCAATTAACTTCAAATTCAAAGCCTCAAGTGCATTTCAAAAGAGCACAAAGAGAAGTTTCTGCAGTCGGTAATTAATGGTCACTACTTCGAAATTAACTGTTAAATTGTTCTTAACTACCGGGTAAGTTATTTATTAGCTGCTGCTAGTGATTGCAGCTTGCAGTTAACTAGTTTAGGTAGGAACTTGTAAAAGCTCATAAAATGATGTAAATCCTTCGCAGACTGCTTCTTTACACTTTAAAACAATTTTAGAGAAGTACAAAAATTGTCGAACTTGGCAAAAATTTTTTTTTATTTTTTTTTATTGAGATTTGAACCGAGTTATTTATAGGTATACCGAGGAGCCTTTTTAGGGTTCCGTAGTATTTTAATAGATTTTGGCGTTTGAAGGTGCTTATGAAGTAACAAATTTAACATCATTCACTTTTGTGCTAAAACTACTTCATGCTGCGGTTCTAACAACAGCGAAGTGTGTTTTGATTTTTTTAGCGCAAATGTATTGCAACTAAACACCTGTATAATGATGTCAAAATCTTAAGGGTATTGAATGGTACAGTGGATATCACATTTCACAAATTTTATTAACAGTTACTGAATGCTAAAACATGCTAAAATATATATTAGGCACTTACCTAATATGTTTGACTTTTTACGACTACACATTTGAAACGATGATGATAAAATTTGTTAGGAAATAGTCAGTGCAAGAATGACGAATATTAGACACTTTTAAACTAGGAAAAAAAATAAAAAAATGCGTGTATACACAAGGAAAAAACTGCGAGTCAATGACTAGAAGAGTCTACTAATTGAGCGTGAGAGCAGATGACGATTATGGGACTCGAGAAGAACCGATTTTAAATGCGTTGCTTCATGTACGTAAGGCTTAGTACTGAGTCTTTTTGTTTTATATCTTACGTGAAAAGTCCTAAAGCCAGCACCGTGAGTCCAGCGTCGAACATGTAGAAGGCTCCGGGGAAGCTTTCAATAGTCCACATATAGATGTAGCTCGATGCAGGCAAGTAGATCGACGGCGCAATTGCTTCGGTAACGCCAATCAGCGCGTTTAATTTTGCTGAAAGAAGTTAACAATATTGTACGTATTACACCTGCTACGTCTCATTGGAATATTATGGGGATTTTGATCGCGCGAGTAGTGATCAGTGCCGCAGATTGAAAGAGAAGGTGGCTCTATAAGCGGATATTTTTTTCTCGCTCACCCGCGTTTGTTGTAAGTTGTTGCATTCAAAGAAAACTTTAGTCAAAGAGACTTATATGAGCCTTTATATACTCAGTATGTGCCACGACCCAAATGCGCGCTAGTTTGTACACATTGATTTTCTTACTTCTTTTGTAAATTGTAACTGTGCTAACAGATAGGAAGGTAGCCCACGTGCATCTTGAGCGTACGTATCCGTACCTCAAACTGATCACTTTTGCATGTTACCTGCGCAAGTGCCTCAACATACGCAATGCACACGTTACCCGCACTGTATAGACGCTGTTTCCATTAAGTGCCTATCCAATCTATCTATTCCCAATTCTTATTAAAGACTAAGATATTTTATCCAAAGTTCAAAAATAAAGATATTAGAAGGAAATACTCTTTCAACCAATTGATATCCAAATAATGTAAAGACCTTTATTTATATTCCAACCTTCCTTTGAAGTTTGTCTTGTAATCCGTGTATCCCTAAGTAATGCCTTTTCCGGGTCATATGGCGGACTACTTTAGGATTATTTCGGTATTTTTATTTTTCAAATATGTATTGAATGAAAACTCGTATTTGATTTTGAATTTTAGATAAAAGATTAGCTAGGTCAATGGCATGTCTTGGAAGTAAGGTTTTAGAATACTTAGTACTCTAAAAGTACTTTAGTACTCTGCCTTGTAAGAGTCAAGTAAAATAGGAAGTGGTGGTCAGATTTGGGGATCTGTCATCACGTTCAAACGAGTTCAGTGAAGACGATGGCGCTCTTTCCTATGGAGATCTCACCTCACTCCAACTCACTGCTCTCTTTCTGGCACAAATGTATGCCACCGACTTCCCCGAAGGTTCCCGGCTTCGTTTTGGCTTAGTGACCTTGGCTTGGTTACCTTCGGTGAAGCTAAGAGTAACTGGAGTCATGGCGGTAAGTTGGTGTGGCTGGCCGGTACCGAGAGAGGCCGTTTCATTGTGCTTTGCCTCTAAGTTGTTTCTCCACGTTACGAAAAGCCGAACCGTGCCACCGTAGGTATTTTAGTTAGCAAAATCTAGCATAACCTGACTACACACCCCAAGGTAAGTCATATTTGTTTCTATTTTAGAAGATTTTCTCTCTATCATTAAAACATATAGTATAACATATAGGTCAGTAGCTTGAAGTTAGGGAACAAATGATCTAAATTGAAAAGTTGAGTGATCTAATTTGAAGTATCAGCTACTTTAGTAGCTTAGCTTAGCTTTAGTTTAATTTATCGTAAGTTATTTGTGATCCAAATATTTTAATAATATGCGAATATTAAGTTAAGAAAACATAAAAATAATTATCTATACTTGTGTCGAAGTTATTCTAGGTACACACCTTTTTTTTTTTTCGAGGTGGAAATCTTCACCAAGATACCCGTCTGCTTTGGGGTGCAGCCGGGTTATGTGGGATTATACCAACTAAAAAAACCCCCCCGGTGGCCTGCCTTGGTGCTTGACCGAGGGCTCCGGGATCTCCAAGGGAACGCACCAGAGCCCTCAGCACCACGCTTTCTAGGTACCCACCTACGCGGTTTCGTATCTAGGTAGGTTTAAAACTCCGTGTACGGCTTTCTTTGAAAATTTTGTTTAACCGACTTGTTCTCTACTTACAGATTGATCTATTCTCTACTTGTTCACCAATCTACCGAATAACCCCTTGTTTCGCTAAACAAATCACTGAAATAAGTCTTGAGTTTAATATTCTCTTGATAAATTGTTGCGACTGGGATTTATTTGGTGGTGGGTTACGTGAGTTTTTTTTTTCAATATCTAATATTAGTGCTGACGCGGGTAGTGGGATGCAAGCAAGATGTAACAAGTATTTGTCGTATAGGGTCGAATTTAGCTGAGCAAAAATATGGCAGTTTCGCAATGACTCCAGCGAGCCATTATACCACTCTATAGAAATATGCTATGAATTAATTATCCATTAAAGGTATTGAGAGACAGTGATGTAAAAAACTAGCTTTATTAAAAAACTATTTACTACGCAAGTTTTCTATTGACATTCAAAATAGTTTTTAAATTTTACGCCATAAAAAAGACGAGCATATTTATTAAAAGACGGTCGATTTTTTACAAATTTAGATATTGTGTTTATGCGGAGTAACAAAAGTAACTACTGCAGTGAAAAATTAAATATACGAAGAAAATTTTTTTTTTTTTATTGCTCCGTTTGGTAAGTTCTAATTCAGTTATCTCGTTCCTTATTATTATTATTTTTTAATGGAAGAAGGAAATATAATTTTTTTAGGTATTCCTTCTATTACGCCAAAATAAAAATAAAATATTATGAAAATTCCTACAAAACATATTTTAAAAAAATTTAATATTTTTTAGCAATAAAAGATAATTCCATTCAGTACTTTTTATATTAAAAAAAGGCTCAGCTTATCATATAGATTAGCTGAGCCCTTAATTATGAGGATGTCGCTTGGTCTAAAATTTATTCCTGAATTTCGAAAGAGACTCCACATTATCCTGACCTTTGCACTCTTCTGACCTTTCTCTACCAGGTCAAGATAAGTTACTATTTTAACAATAAAGTATTGAGTACTAGCTTGAACTAACCTACTTCTTCTGTAGGCACGCTTTTACTGGCAATCGACCTGACCGCTGTCAAGCCCGTGTGGCTGAAAAGGTTGACCACTGGCGCTGCGTAGAACCACTGCCTGGTCGGCGCGAAAGCAAACATGAAGCATCCGGCTATCCTGCTTACTCCTGCCAGTCCTCCTATAGCGCTGTCTTGCACATGAAGCTTCTTACTGAGGACGAATATGCAGAAGGCGGTTCCTGAAAAAATAAAACAAGAAAACTCATATATTAGTTATATACTTGATTTTTTATAAACTTCCACAAAAAAAAAAAAAAAACAGAATAAAGTCCGATGCATATATACTTGAACCGCACTAAGACCGTTCTGACAGCTACGATAACATTATTTAGGGTTCCGTATCTTCCGTGTCCACCCCTCTTTCTGACACAGAGGTTTTTTTAAATATTTAACCTTAGTGTATCGGCTACTAGCTACAGCTCTTACGTTCTATAAACTACGAATGCTATCAGAATTTGTCTTTTTTGTAGCTGTCAGAGTGCTTGCTAACGAGCCTCGGGTGTAGGTAGGCAAGAAAAAGTACAAACAATCAGACATAAATACAGTTGCTTTTACTTTTATTAGATTAGCGGAACGATGGTTCTTAGTATTTAAAATAATCATATCTCATTGCACCATTTTTTATATTCATGATGACATAATATCACGTTAAAAATAAATTATAAAAATGACGTTTTAAAAAAAAAAACAACTTAACAAATTCCAGGGAATTAGAATTACCTACTACTTGGCAATTCACATCGCAATATAAAATCAACTTTTTTGAAACTGTTGGTAAATTAATATTCAAATTTGGCTTGAAGATAAAATTATAAATGCGGGTCGAATTGCACAAAATGGTGGCGTCAATGTAAAAATACCAAACGTGTTGCCGCACACTTTGGTACATTGCTATCTACCTGAGGTATCTGCATTTGCATAGCGTAGCATTCAAAGTTCATTTAAAACCCAATTATCAATTTACGTAAGTACACGTCACAGATTTCGCTCATGATGATCGAAGCGCATCACGCGTTGACCAAAATACGTATAGAATTTTGTTCTCATTCTAATCCAACTAATATTATAATTCAGAGGAATATAGCTGCAGTGGTATCAGGACTAATAAGGATTTGAGTTATCCTAACTAATATTATAATTCAGAGGAATATAGCCGCAGTCGTATCAGGACCAATAAATCTTCGAGGTAAAACATAACTAATATTATAATTCACAAGAATAAAGCCGCAGTCGTATCAGGACCAATAAAGCTTCGAGGTATCCTAAGTTATATTATAATCCAGAGGAATATAGCCGCAGTTGTATCAGGAATTCAGGACCAATAAATCTTCGAGGTAAAACATAACTAATATTATAATTCTGAGGAATATAGCCGCAGTCGTATCAGGACCAATAAATCTTCGAGGTAAAACATAACTAATATTATAAATCAGAGGAATAAAGCCGCAGTCGTATCAGGACCAATAAAGCTTCGAGGTATCCTAACTAATATTATAATCCAGAGGGATATAGCCGCAGTCGTATCAGGACCAATAAATCTTCGAGGTAAAACATAACTAATATTATAATTCTGAGGAATATAGCCGCAGCCGTATCAGGACCAATAAATCTTCGAGGTAAAACATAACTAATATTATAATTCAGAGGAATATAGCTGTAGTCGTATCAGGACCAATAAAGCTTCGAGGTATTCTAACTAATATTATAATTCAGAGGAATATAGCCGCAGTCGTATCAGGACCAATAAATCTTCGAGGTAAAACATAACTAATATTATAATTCAGAGGAATATAGCCGCAGTCGTCTCAGGACCAATAAAGCTTCGAGGTATCCTAACTAATATTATAATCCAGAGGAATATAGCCGCAGTCGTATCAGGACCAATAAATCTTCGAGGTAAAACATAACTAATATTATAATCCAGAGGAATATAGCCGCAGTCGTATCAGGACCAATAAATCTTCGAGGTAAAACATAACTAATATTATAATTCAGAGGAATATAGCCGTAGTCGTATCAGGACCAATAAATCTTCGAGGTAAAACATAACTAATATTATAATTCAGAGGAATATAGCCGGCAGTCGTTTCAGGACTAATATAGCTTCGAGGTATTCTAACTAATATTATAATTCAGAGAAATATAGCCGCAGTCGTATCAGGACCAAATCAGGACCAATAAAGGTTCGAGGTATAAAAAATAATACGTACGTCTCGACGAAAAAATTCGCTTGAAACTTTTTGCATTACAACTGTTAGTCCATACAAAATGTCAAAAAATGAATCAACGCCATCTAGCGAACTATAGGAAGTAACTTAGTCTCTCTGTCTGGATGTTTGACGCGTTATCAGGGCTAAACGGCTAAATTGATCTTGATAAAATTTAATAAGGAGTTACTGAAAATCACGATAACGAACCTAGGATACTGTTTTTATGTCCACGCGAAAGTCGCGGTTAACAACTAATTGGCTTATAATTGCTGGGAGCGAGAAACTATAACCTGAGATCACAGAACATATATTATAATAATACTACGCCTAAGATAGCCAATACGAACGCTTTATCTCAGCCGCTGCAATTTTTGTTACTTTGGTGCTTTAAATATTTACAAAATACACAGCCCTTAGAAAAAAACAAAACAAAACTTACAAGCTTAACTAACAGCCAATTAAGGATTTACATTTTGTTATGAGACTACTAACTACAAACGTATAATTATCTATGTGTATGTGTGCGTGCGTGTATGTGCATGCGTGTATGTATGGGAGGGTATGTGTGTGCATGTGTTTGTGTGTGTGACGATATATAAATGCAGGTATTAAAGTTACACAGTTAATTGTCATGATTAATTTTAGATATCCCATTTACAAATTTCCTTATTACAGTGAAAGATGTCAACTAAGTTATTAAATTTCAATAAAAGTTGCTTATAGACGACTAATAATTGAGAATTGGAACTAAGATCTAGTGATGAAAGATCTAAAGGGGTTGATCTGTGGTATATTTTGTTCATTAGTGCGTCTGAGTTATTCAATAGAGCTGGGTCGGGTTTTATTTTATGGCGCGATAAAAAAAAAAACTGACTAGGTATACTAGGTAAGTCAATTCGGCCCGGGTATATCCTAAAAATGAGACCAGAGTCACGTGAGGACGGGCAGCAACATATTCTTTGTAAAAGGTGAACATTCTGTGATCTTCAAGCCACCAAGCCAAGCGTGGGGATTATGGCAAACAAAAATAAGCCGGAGGTATCCACCGGTTCATTCTAAGTGGCTAGCGCTGATGTCAGTTTTTAGGTCACCCTGATGGCTTAGTGGTTGTTTTAATAGCACAAACAACCGGGACCTTCAATTTGAATTATCTTGCAACACGGTAGTGCTCAGCTATATAAAAGTTACAGAGGGTAAATTGAAAAAATATATATATAACAAAATTATCTTATTAAATCTTTGTTATCTATAAAATACAAGTGCTTATTTTATAATAGCAATTTTCATGTTATTCTTTTTATTTTGGCAAAGAAAAATAATATAGATGAAAAAACCCGTTTCTTAAAAATAAAAAATAATATTTTTTTAAATTTCTTCTCTGTTATTTTAGTATAAAAATAATAATAAAAAAAGTGCGAACGTGATCTTTGAATCGGTGGGCTTATTCCGTAACTCTGAAAGCGATAGCTAGAGTTGCGCGAGCGGGACCGCGCATTACGACTAAGTTGGTACGAGCGCGATGGAATGTTCTCGCAATCAGAATCACGAACGTTTCAAAGTTAGAGGATAAGCCCGCAGGGCACCGGCCCTTAGCATCGATGATCGGTTACGAACGCCTAGTTGAGCTGCGCTATGACCGCTATAATACAAATGCGATGGTCGCATAGTCGAACTAGATCCCGTAACAGTTAAAAAAATCTAAGATTCAATTTCCAAAATAGGCCATTTAAAATAATACTTTTTTACAACAAACAAACTTTTTTTTTAAAGATTGTAACATATCTAACTTGACGAGTTGAATAATATATGCTATCGTTACCATAATGTCGAAATCTCTTTTGATTTTCAAGACTAAGATTCAAGTCAAGGTTTTCCAGAGGCAAGACATGAGATATTATTTTATTATTTATGTCGTATGCGCTCTCATTAATATCGCGGAGAGTGACATAGCAAAATAACAGAAATTAGTACTTAGTTTTCGCTAGATAGTGCAAGGAATTTATAAATATAATAACAGGGCTTGACTCAGCTACAAGTATAATAAAATCATTGACAAGTCCAAATTGAATTCAAAACTAACATAAGTTATTAGACTGAAATTCCCATCAATTTCCGGTCCATATTATGAAGAAACAAGATTAAACTATTTACGAAGTAGTTATAGTAAATAATATACGATAATTTAATCCAGAAAAAAAAAAAACGATATCTTTATGCACTTAAACTTGGATCTTGGATTGATAAAAGCAATGAAATAAATAATTATGTTCTCGCTAATATTTGATATTCGCTCTTATGACATAATAATAAAGCCTATTTTAAAAATATTTTGTTTAAGCATTGCGTGAACGGTTGATTATTCTATCTCGTTTCCTCGACTTGACCTAGGTCGAAGCAACAAGATGTGCAAATGCCACGCAGTAGCAAGCAAGTAGGTATTTTATTTAGCTTACAGTCCTCTTTGTTTTTCTCTGCCATCTAGCGAACTATAAGAAGTAACTTTGTCTCTCTGTCTGGATGTTAGTCGCATAATCACGGCTAAACGGCTGAACAGATCTTGATAAAATTTGATAAGGGGTACTGTACATCACAAAGATGGGCATACTTTTTTTAAGTTCACGAAGTCGCGTGTAACAACTAGTTGTGTTTAATGGCTGGCAAATATCAAGGAGCTTTCAGCATCTCAAGCATGCAGCATGGATCGCAGTAAGTTTTGTTTGCCCACACTTCATTATGAACACGGAAAACATGAATTTCTGACATGTGCATCAAGTATGTACAAGGATTGTACGGTACGCAAATACAGAAAAAAAAACACAAAAACATGCATATAAAGTCTCAGAAAATCCAGGGAGAGTCTGATATGCAATTACAAAACCTTATCAATCTGGACAAAGTCACCTTACATAATATACCTACAATAATTATGCGTAACGCGTTGATAAAAGGCGAATAGTTTATCATACACCGAATTTTGATCAATACATTTTAAAATATTTATCTCACAAACTGCCTCACAAGTATAAAATGTGTTACAAGTAAGTACCTAAAAAAATATTGTTTCCTCAAAAATTAAACATTACAAAAAATCCATACCCTACTACATACATACTTACTACATCTTGTCCTGTCAATGGTATATAAACCAAAACGCTAAAAGGGACATTGTAAACTCTGGCAATATTCTGTACGTACTACATTACAATAAAAGCAAATGCAAGATGCCACCTTAAGAACATGCGTACACTTGAGATGTTTTATGATAGGTCCTACTCCGCAACTTTTATGGGAGCAACTTCTCACTTTTCATGTATAAGTACAGGCTTCAGTTAATAGGCTTAAGCGGTAATAGTAGTAAGTATAATCTTGACTGCTTCAAATGAAAGGGTTGAATAGAGTCCTCAAAGGTTACGCACTGACAATGGCCCGGGTATTGGTGGTGTCTGTCCATAGGCGGCACTGACCACTTACCATAAGGAGGCCCGTCACTTTTTTGCCACAAACCAATTAAATAAAAAAAAGATCAGAAGAATCAGTTGTTTTTTCATTTATGTTACATATTATATCATGGGTTCTTCCACTCACTTGACTACTGTAATGTTACAAATTGTATCATTACAGGCTACGCACTGGTATGATCACTGATGCAATGCTAGAATCTTAACAGTTACATTAGAGATGAATGCACCCAGTGTGGCCGATGCGGCATGCTTTTAGGTAAATATTTATTTATATGGTCTTACAGAGACTTTCCAACGTGATTACTTAATATATTATTTGACACTAAACTTTATTTGACACCAACAGAGCATAGGTAGGGCCGGGTCTCAGATCACGTATCTACACTACAATGGCGCAATAATAATATGATGCGCCACATTCTATCATGTAATTTATACTCGACTAGGTGCATCCCGCGGTTTAACCCGCGTTTGTTTTTATTTTTTGGATAATAATTAGCTAGTTACTTTCTGGCCCTTTGAATAGTACCTACCCATAAAAAGCTACGTTGATCTACTACTCCTTTGTGTCAAAAAATAACAAACAAATACACTTTCGATTTTAAATATTTGTACGGATCACAGAATGCGCTACGAGCTCGTCTTTCAAATTACCTTTCTCGACATACAATGCCTGTGCCTATATACAACTAACCTGCGTAGCAAATCTATGTATATATAACAGAACAGGCCTTTTTTTAGGAATCAACGCACAGACCAAACGTATGATAGAGACGTCAAATTTGAATCCCATACTCCTCAATTGATCTAGGTGAACAATAATTGGGGGTATTGCACAATTTCACTTCTGAAGCGGTAAAATGGATCCCCAAAGTTCGTATAGAATAAAACCATTTTTCATGCTAAACCAATGAAAAAAAAAAATATATATACTAATCATACAAAATAAAGAAAGACATGTCTCAGGATCTTTCAAAAATTAACCCCTAAATATTCGTAATATTTATATACATTATTATTTTTATTTTTATTTACTGTAGCCACAGATCACACTCCTATTTAACATCACAGTTAGCGTTCTGCTAGATACCTAAATCCTCACCTGTTAACGTTAGCATCAGCTGGAGTCTTCAACTTTTGATCCAACTAACGTAAAGCATGCCACAAAAATAATGAGACGCATGCTTCTAATTGTCTTTACCAAAAACCCTTCTTGTAAAAAGAAGTATGCATCAGCGGGATGCCCTGTCGTTCAATTGATTTTTGATTGATTTTCGTTGCTATTGCATTATTTACAGACTGCCGAGCACAGATCACACTAGTACAGCATTACGGGATCGTAGTTCGGATAAAAAGACACCAAAGTCGGTAGAAATCGTGGGTTGTAGGGACTGCGAGCAAGCATTCTCATTTGCTATATCAAGGTTACGCCTAGCAATTAACCAATGTATGTATATTTTTAAAGGTGTTAGTAAATTCTTGATGCGCTTCGATGATTCTGAGTGCGGAACCTAGTGTGATCTGTGGTGTCTCGCATGTATCAGACGATGCGGTTTGAAGCTAATGCGCTCAAATATGGATATGGATAAAGACTAGTGCAGCTAGCACCCAGACCTAGACCACTGGTGGTACCCCGGACCTTCAGCATCGACACTACCAAATTAAATTAACCAAATAGCTGACGAAACCGTTATCAAGTGTGCGGAGGTTCTTATCACTAATTAACATACCAAATAACCCGAGGACGATGTTTATGGTCCCATAAATGCTGTATTCCACTTCAGTAAAATTGAATTTCCGAATGCTGTACAGGTACGACACCTGTGAGTCACCTGCGAAGGAAAAAGGAGAGGATAAGTCGAGACAAGTATTATTATTAGAAGAAATCAAAAACCCAACTGCAAAATATAGCCTTCGTTGATCCAGGCATAAAGAGGAATCCCACATTGCTCGTTAATATCAGTCAAGCCGTTTAGGCTACTTTAGGTAATTAATGAACACACAAACATTCATTCTTACATACAAACATACATCGCTTTAGGCGATAAGGCCGCCCATTACACTACCGGTTTTCTATTATTGTTTATATTTAAGTTGAATTGTCTTTTGTGTATAATAAAGTTATATTGTATTGTATTGTATTGTACACCCCAAAAACATTACTTTCCTTCTTAGTCAGTCGGGTAAAAAAGATAGCAATAAAATTTCGCGTGCAGTTGAAAGATATTGATTTAGCGCGCTCTAGACAAAAAATCTGATTGTTAATGAACCAGCAAACCAATCAAAACGGTGTACAAAGTTATCCTAAAAAATAATGGTTACTCTCGTTCTTCATCCCTCAAAGCCTCACTCAAAAGACGGAAGTTTATAATCAGTGCGGTCTACCCACAGAAGAGAGAAGTATAGTAAAAAAAAATCCTCTTCTGTGGGTCTACCCGTGACTACTTACGACCTACGGTGCCGAAACGTGGACACTGACAAAATTAATTAAAACCGCAAATTTAATTAAGAACAAATGGGCCAGTTTGCGTTTTAATAGTTCGACCATTGAACTACTGGGATAAAAATGTTTTAACAGTTCTATGACGTCACAGTACTATAGAAAAAATGGGAGTTACTGGTTCAAAGTCGCTCAGCGAGCTATAGAACTGGAGGTTAACTAGAGGTAATTTTAAAACGTCTAATTTTGTTTAATTTAATGTAATCGAAGATTTTCGACGATTTATTTTAGAGAAAGTTTCATGACATCGACCTTTTAGTTATAAGATATAATGAAAAAACATATCACAAAACAAGATCTACATAACTAATGAGGTAGACAGAACAAAAAAAAACACTACCAATTTAGTTCCGCCATTATAGACACAAAAAGATAACAATTACTACAAATTCGTGCAAATAAAACTGAGATAGATTTTAAACTGAGAGATTGATTGAAAGACCAACGCTTTTAATGGTAAAAGATATATTGACACTTCCACTGCAGGAGTATTTTCAGTAAACTTTCAAGTGTGAGATTGAGGTTACTTGAACATTATACCAACGTACAGTTTCTATTACTATTGGTTGCTTAACGCGGAAGCCTCGGGAACAGGTAACTTAGGGCCCTTTTCCTGTCATGCAGATTTCTGCCCTCGTACGGATCGTGCGGATTGTGCGTCCGCAGCCAATCCGCGGTCCGCGGCCCGCGTGCATGTATGAAATGATAGGATGCGGGCGACCCGCACGCGTTCCAAATCCCCACGCGGACCAAATCCGCATGACAGGAAAATAGCCCATATAGTGCTACGAGCGGTTTGCGTATTAGATCTTTTAGACCAATTGTCTTTTGTGGGAGCAATGATAAGTGTAGTAGTGGCCATTGCAGTGAGTGTTTATGCCAACAGTATATTCTCTGGCCTATCACCCGAAAGTTTCTGTCCGAGATTGGTCGCATACATTTGGTTTATTACCTACTAAGATAAGTCATGATTATATGAGTAGGTGTGTAATACGTTATTTCCATAGATTTCACATTCAGAACGATCGAAGCGCACACGCATCCGTCAAAATCACAGATAAAATATACATAAAAACTCATTCTGCTAGACGCGAGTAGGCGTATCCCTGGGATAGCCAATAAGCACTTTCCTCCAACTAGAGTGCGTTTTTTTCGGAACAGAGATCTTGTAATTAGGCATCTAAAGGGTAATCTGCGGTGTCTACTATAAATTTTATAGTCAATTATTATTTTAAGAGTAGGTACCTCATATCTGAATAATGTTACCTTAACACATATTGTGTACGGTACCTATTTTCACATTGTCAATGGCTATTATTGTTTAGTATCGGTCACGGCCGTGGACATTCTACGTGACGAGATAATATGCCAACTCACAATTGAACACAATCTTAAAACACCCTTGTCATAATAAAACTTAATATTGTTTAACTTATTATGAAGGAGTGTGTTTAAATATTGACAACGACACTGTCATAAATTAACAGTTTTGCAAACATTGTATTGGTACGTGGTGAAATTTGAAATTATGTTACCACTCGTAATCACAGCAACGTAATGTTTGACGCAAAAGTTATTTATGTAAGAATACTAGATAAACTCGGTCTAAGTACCTACTCGAGTTTGCAAAAGTAATCGAAAGTGACACTTGTGAGAGTTGACATTTTAAGTAAAAGTCAATGTTTGATTTTGATATGTTAAAAAAAAAGTTGTGATGAAATAAAATATGAAGGTTTTTTTTTATATATGTTGAAAAGATAGGGGAAGGCATAGTTACTGATCTAAGTTACTTTATATATTTCACAAATTTTGAACACATTTGAAGAAAAAAGAATCTTGTGTAAAAAAAAAAACAAGCAGATTTATTTGTCACACAAACAACTAAAACTAACATTAACTGTTTTTAAGCAAACAACTGTTCCTTCTTCCTATTGTTCTGACGCGACGTCGCAGCGAAAGACTCTACAGATTGGTTATTTTAGACACTATTTAAAAATGAACTTCCACAAAATTACGCTTGAATCCATCAACTACTTAAATAAATAAATAAATCAACTACTTAAATAATTTTACCGATGTTATAAAGCAATGTATGAAAAAATCTCAAAAAAATAGTTTTTTTCCACCTCATTCGCGTACCATCTCTTGTATTCTACTTATAATAGCGTAAAGTAAAGATTAATTAATAAAAAAATAAAAACTGTTTTGTTCTATTACAAATGCAGTGTGTAATATTTTTTATTTTTATTTTTTCTTTTTATTCTTTTGATTATTTTTTTTTTTTTATTTCGATATTTATGATTTAATTAATGTTAGTGTTTATTCAATAAATAAATAAAAAAATATAAATATAAAAAATATACCTATATTAAAATGCAAAAAAAAACAGTAACATGATTTATAAAAAAATATCACAATATCAACAGCCAGAAGAAGACTTCCCTAGACCCCACGCTTGGGGAGTAGAACACTCACCGTTTAATAAGGGGACACTACCTATTAGCAAAGAAACTTTACAGGAGAAGAAGTATCATCTCTTTCCAAAAAGTGTACCCCTGTATCTCGTGTATTTTATCTATGCTATTAGTATGTCATATTATTCAATTAACTATGTTTTTAATTTTTCATATCACTTTGGAATTTATTGTACCTACTTGACTCGATTTTCCTCATCGTTGCTGCAATTAAAATGGAAGAGGCGTTGCGCATTTTATAATGCACCCTTCACCCAGTAAAGGAAATTGAATTAGTGGAAAATTAGAAAATTTCTCATACTTGGAAAGTCTGCTTGAAGTTACCTGACCAGAGAAACGAAAACAGTACTTTCGTCCCTGGGAAACGATTTAAAAATTGCATTGCTTGCAGTTTTCAAATTTAAAATCTGCAAGCTATGGTCCTAATTTTTATATATCCACTCTGTTAAATCGCCCACACACACAGCCCACAGACAAACACTCACACGTGCACGAGCGCGCACACACACACACACAGACACACACAGTCTCTCTCTCTTTCTCTCTTACACACACATACACACACAAACGCTCCCACTAATACACACCTACCCCACACACAAACTCAGTCTCATACACATAAAACCATACACGCATTACACACAAACAACCACAAAATAACACGCAAACCTACACTCCCCACAGACTAACACTCACTTATTACACACATACGCACACAAGCATAACATGAATATACCCACAAAACCAAACACACGCATACACATTATTCACACACCGGTGGGTGTGTGAATATTCAGCATGATAGATGAATTCAAATAATTTGCCAATAAGACGGAGAACAAGGAAAATGCTTCTGATTTATCCGGTATCTGGCCAGACAAGATTTTTATAAATAGTTCAACAGAGGTCCTTGGTATTTAATTAGTTCCAAGGATTTTTACCCATATTTAATTTTATATTTAAATTCCTTGATTGATTCATACTACAATTTTTTTATTGATTGAGTTCTGACAATCATTATAATATGTGTGATACTTTGATGAACCTACCTATGTACCTCCTAGTAGTATTTAAGAATAAACAAATCCTACGGTTTTCAGTAAAATTGTAGATAAACACATACAATACATACACGTTTATGTATGTATACTTCTTATTGTCTTATTATTTGTCTCTACACATAGTGTATTTAGCTAGTGTTCGTTTTGTAATTGTTCAAGTAAAACAGAGTATTTCACAATAAAAACAAGCCTCAGTCATAATGTAAGTCAAAATTTCAGTCACTTTCCGGTCCAAGTCATGCTTCAGTAAAGTGCTGATAGATTTACCTAGTGGAAGCTTCTACGCAGTTTTGGAAACAATAAGAAATCACACGATTTACCACTTTATACGAATTGCCCGCACTCTTGCACGATGACATCCATTATACCTACATTAACACTCGAAGTAACACATTAATCTTAGTTTTGGAAACTTATAAATTACACCGCGGCGACATGATTTTTTAAATTTGGTGCCAAAGCTCTTCAAAAACATATTTTTAAATTATATTTAAAACTATTTGTTATCATTGTAACAGTTATTCTGCATTCTGCATCAGCCTTTTAATATCCTACTATTGGGATCTTCGACAAAAGTAAAATGAATGGGCGGTCCCAAGTAAAAGAATTTTGGAGACTTTAAAGTGAGCCCCGGCGCTCACCTTGCTGGATTCGCTCTCAGTCTGTGAAAAGAGCGAGACGTACGTTCGACAATACATGCGATCCAAATATCCGCAAAAATATGCCTTAAGGCGAGGTCCAATCGTAAAGCAACAAAAAGTAGCATTTTTCAGCGCTTTGTTCGAATTGACGAGATTACTTAATCAGGTGCAAAAAATACTGCAGATAGAAAATAAAACTGAAATTTTAAACGTTTACCGAATAAAATTTCGAAAATCTGTCTTAGTTACAAAATAAAAAATCGCAAAATGAGAAATCAAATGATCCCTTCAGAATCAAATGATTCTGAAGGGTTTTTCAGGGGGCTCTGAATTTTCAGTGGTAACTACAAATTTTCTTTTACAAATTAAATATCCTAGCTAGGGGTTTATACGGCGAACCAGGTAGTTTTTTTATTTGATTTGTTTATTTCTGATAATCGGCAAAAAACAAATGAAAAACTACAATTTACCTTTTTCTCATCAAGTAAGATATGCGATTTTCAACTTTAAACCTTAGAACTTTGAGCGGGACAGTACTAATTTCAAATCACGATCAGTCCTCGCCTTAATATTATAATATGATATTTATTATAATCGCTATCTCTTTTTTGTGACAAATGTACATCGTTTTAATAACGGATTGTTTTGACTTGTAACTTTATGTGAATAAGACAAGTGTTCGTAGAAGTACAAGTCGTGGTAGCTCAGTGAGAACACACTCGCCTAGCTCACATTCGCGGGGTCGCGGGTTCGAACCCGGGCGGGCATGTACCAATGAGTTCTTTGGAATGGAACTTCATCAGAAAGACGTCCACTGCTGAACATAGGCCTACCACTAAGACCGCCACACCGACCTACGAGCAGTTGAACACTACCTACTACGAACACTTGTCTTATACACATAAAGTAATAAAACTTCTATTTATACATAGGTTGAATAGCGAGCAGCGCCAAACAGTCTCCATTATTTTGAAGCATCCCAAAATAGCTCCTCAAAGTTCGTTGTCCAATCTCAGCGGTCATTTTCCTACAAGCCATTAATCTAGCACTCAGTGTTTTTCATTAGTCCCCTTGATTTCTGAAGCCTCAGGCTCTGAGTGCTCTGTGCTCTTAAGATGTATCTGTGCGAATGAACTTTCACGGTGCGCAAACGTAATTTGTTTGGTGAGCTTGATGATAGTAAAGTGAAGTTATAATCTAGGTGTCTTCAAGTCGCGAGTGAATCGGTTTCTTCTAGGCAAGCGTGCTCCATCGTAGGCTGCATCTTCGTTTAACATCAGACGTGATGGCAGTCAAACGCAAGCCTAGAAATAATTTAATAAAAAGTTATTATCATTTTTATTGTTATTGTCACAAATCACATGGAATGAGCAAACGAATTTGGTTTTCATTATGAACATAAAAAATCGGTAGTTATTTTGGTGTAAAACCTATTTATCTGACTTCCGTTGCGTAGGTATAAGTCGATGAACGTGTGAAGTGTGAAGGTGTGGAGGGTGTAAGTAAATCTTATACTGAGTGTTCGGTTAGACGACGGACATATTATATAATTGTACTCGTCATAATGAAAAACTTTAAGCACGAGTTTTGGAGGGAACGTGAAGAGGTCATGTCGCGTCATTGTATTATTTTCCAAACTTGTGTTATTTCAAGTGTTAATGAGTAAAAATTGTGGATTTTCATTCATTAAAGTGTTCTTGAACGTGCACAAGTGTTGGTGAATAGCATAATGTTGTGAAACGTGACTCTTCGTATTGTTTCCAAAACTCCACAGAAACCTCAAGTAAGATCTCCACCACTTTACTGGGGCTTGACGTGGACTTAACCGTGACTTGCTTTGCTTGACTTAGACTAAGATTGAGACTTATTTTAATTGTGAAATATTTGACTTCACCTGAAATATTACAATACTTGACACTGGAGGACTACTTGACACTTAAGAGGAAAAAAAAACAACCCAGAAATTGCGGGAAAAAATATATGAGCCGTTCCATAGAAAAATGTTCTGACTGAAACGAATGAAACAGCAGTTTATTTTTTTCGTTTTCTGTTTTATCGCTTCGTAAAAGTTGTGCATGATGATGGTGGGTTCTATGATATTGTAGAGTATTTTCGTCGTCTAACATCTAGTATAGGTATGATATGGTATGTACCTAGCATTGAATCAGCAATATTATTGCGTTCTCGAAAACGCCTTGATATTTTTTTTCCAGTAAGAGAAGATTTTAATAGAGACGTCGGTATAGAACGCCTTACAAAACCAAAGTAAATCTCTCGCTTGCACCCGACATGCCCGTGAATTGTTCGCACTAAGCTTCAAATACGTTATCTTACACAACAAGTAAGTACTACCTCGTTGAGCTAGTAGATAATAATAACTAGATGATAATAGTGATTAAGATCTAGATCTTAGGCACACTTACAGAAGTGAAATTATAAATGTTTACGCCCAGAGTAAATCCGTACAAGACGGATCGTCATAATTAGCAGAACGAGAATAAATCTTAAGAAAATTCCAAACCATATATTATTATCATATTAAATACATATACATGCAAGTGCCTTTATTAACTAAGCAAAATACATACAAACTACAACTACCAAAACTAAGAGTTGGATTATCCAGAGTATCCACTACCAGTTGGCAGCGTATCCAGCATGCTGGCGGCATTACCGCGCTGAATGGCAATTCCTATGCGTAGCGCCAAATAAATGCCATATACATTGTATTGTGTAAGTAGGTCCGACCCGTGAAGAGTATAAACATGAGTCAGTTAATCATCATCATCATCATCAGCCATAAGACGTCCACTGCTGAACATAGGCCTCCCCCTTGGAGCGCCACACCGACCAACAACGGGCCACTTGCATCCACCGGTTGCCCGCGACTTTCACAATGTCAGTTAATATTCAACTTAAATATAAATATAAATGTATATATTAAATATATTAAATGTAAATGTATAATACATAATTTATGTAAATTTACTCATTTTATGTTAAGTTAATAATATTATATGTTATATACACAACTACTTTCAACTTGAAAAAAAAAGAGCAACGGAGAAAAGGTTCGATCGTAAATGTGCTATCAGATAGTTTGTTTACGTCATAATGACAAGGTAATATTACAAGTTAAGGTTGGAACTACACGAGTTGTTCAGATATCCTGCAGAGATATCCGAGAATGATCTAGTCCTGTCGAGCTAGCGAATTAGTTGCGTGATTATTTAGTGAAAGTACGGTAAATACGCATTATGAAGAAGAGCACTGGTGGAATTTTACCCAATAATTACATTTTTTACCGACGCACTGCCCAAGAAGGAAGGTAATGTCTTTGGGGTGTTCGTAAGTTTGTATATATAATTTAATGTTTCTTATCAGGGTACAGGGTGACTAATAAACGGCGACCAAGACGCAGATATCGGGAGAATAGGATTGACATTAAGAGGCTTTCATGCCATATGTTAAAGGGGTGTAAACCCTCTTGTCCAAGTTGGCCATGCATGTGAAGACGCCGAAGGATTTCATTCCTTTCCAGATTCTTGGCGTGTACAAGGTCGATTGCAGCTGCGGTAGTTACTACATTGGTCAAACAAAGCGTACAATAGCGGAAAGGATCAAAGAACACCTCGCAGCCGCCAAGAATCGCCAGACACAGAAGTCTACATTTGCTCGAGGCGGGATCAGGGCACTGGATTGAGCTCCACGATCCGAAGATCATCTCCATTAAATGACATTACTACGCAATAATGTTTCGTGAAGCGTTTGAAATTTGAAAACATCGTAATTTCAACCAGGAGCATGGTTTTAAGTTATCGGCGTCGTGGAATCCTGTCACTAGCAAGTGTTCGTATCGCGGTGTAGTGTACACCGCGATAAGTAGGTGTAGTGTGCACCTTGTAATTCTGTTGATACAGTCAGTGTTGTGTGTAGTGGTGACAACCCTACGTTTTTTCAAGACCAAAATAAATGAGGGTAGATCTCAACACCCTCATTTCACACCGAGACGACCCGCATTCTTCAGTCAGCTCGTGACCACGGCTATTGAAACATGGCCGAAACGTTGAGGTATTATGCGTTGAAATAGAACCTCGAAATTTACTCTTTGCGACCAGACAAATAGACATAACTCCGCAACGGACAGAGTTACATAAATTATTTGTATACGTCGTCATGTGGCTATTAAGATGCTCTAAAAGGTAAGCTAATCCGAAAAATAAAGTAGACAAGTAAAAAGGCATGCCGGGTAACAGGGTACCAAACGTTTTAAAACTGCTTTTTTTAGGCAATACTCAGCAATTGCAGGAATAATCAGCGCCAGAGTCAACGGGAAAGGAGTCGAGCGCTTAGCCCAGTTTGTACTGAATCAAACGAGTGTCAAAATTTATCCACACGAGTGAGGCGCCTTCGTGAGCGTCGTGTTTGAGCATGAGATGAGCATTTTGCATTTGTGCAATATTAGTGTGAATTGTGACTGTGCGAAGTAAGTAGATTATTATTTCCAATTAAAACCGAGTTTTACATTGTAAATGTTCAGTTAATTCTGTCGCTGCCTTTATCTCAATGAAGTCAAGGCTGCCTTGTTATTTAGAGGCTTACCTTGCTGGCTACCGGCGAAATGCGAAATGAACGTAATTTGTAATGCAGTATCTTACTGGGTATGAGATTTCTATATACTTTTTGCTCTGCTACTTACACCTATTCTGTGACTAGAATAGACATTATCGGTAGAACAAAAAAAAAATGACAGTCAAGGTTTCAATTGTAGAGGAGATATAAACATTTTCTACGGCATTGATTGTGCTCTATGTAAGAAAAGCACTTGACTAGCCCTTTGATCGCTTGTTCTTTCTACAATAACTAGTCCGCAGCGGCTTTGTTTACGAAGGTGACGACGTAGGTACTACGTTTGCATAATATTATTACCTTATCTAGGTTACATACTTACATACAAATTAGGGAACATCTCAATAAAATTATACTCGATGAACTACGAATAAATAAAAATTAAGTAATTTTATTATTATTTATTTATTGAAAGGTTCATTATATTCATATTTTTTTATGACCTGTATTTTTGCGGAGCCCTCACAGAGGTATTTTAGGAACTATGGCTGCTCTAGAATAAAGAAAAACATTTTTTTTTTATTCCACCCCTTAGGGTGCGTTAAAAAAAGGTGAAATGCTTATATTTTTATTTTGTTTAGTATATTTATAAAGCTTAATACAATTATATTCCCTATAACATTTAAGATGTATTCACCTATATACCATGTTCTATTGAAGTTTTCATTTATTTAAATGAAGGACCAGACTTTTTCTCTCTTACTCTGTTATTATAAAATGTACCTAATATGCTTAAATTAAGCTAAAACAACTGTAATATTGTAATAAATAAAATGTCTGAAAAACATTTTAGAAAATCACCCTAGATAGTATCATACATAATTTAAAATGTTTATTATTCGGTTGAGAGAGCCTGTATTGTGTCAAAGCGAGGTTGAATAAATACTTTGTAAAACTGCATTACCTTCACCGTGAACTCTGTTAAGGTCATAATCTACATGATAATGTGAGATCATAGTTTTCTCGTGTTTATGGATTTATTACAAGCAATAGATTGTAGTGGTAGGAGTCAAAATAGGTAGAGTGATTGAACGACGAAGCAAAAACTTACAACTACTAGATTTACGAGGAATTATGATTTTACATGTCGCACAGCGCGCAATGGAGAGAGCTATGCTATGAGTTTCTTTGCGCGATAAAATCCGAAACGAGGATATTCGTCGAAGAACCAAAGTCGCTGATATAGCTTTCAGAATGTGCAAGCTGAAGTGGCAATGGACAGGCCACATCACTCGAGGAACCTATAACCGGTGGGGAAGAAAGGTTCTTGAGTGGCGACCAAGAACCAGAAGACGCAGCGTAGGTAGGCCTCCCACTAGGTGGATCGACGACATTGTGAAAGTCGCGGGAAGCCGGTTGATGCAAGTGGCCCGTTGTCGTTCGGTGTGGCGCTCTAAGGGAAAGGCCTATGTTCAGCAGCGGACATCTTATGGCTGATGATGATGATGTTGATTTTACTTACTAGGATTTATTTTGGGCTTATGGATTTCAAAGTTTTTCTGTAATGAGCTAGTATAGTAGGCTATGTGACGAACACCGGCCGCGGTTAACATTCGGGGCGGACGGCGGTGACCATCGAACAGTAATAGAACAGACGAGTCATGAACAGACATTTTTATTGACATACAGACACACAATATCAAATAAATAAATAAATAAATATCTGGGACATTATTGCACACACGGTCATCTGACCCCAAACTAAGCAAAGCTTGTAATATGGCTGCCAGAGACTGATATACGTACATAATACTCAATACCGTTCACAATATCTCTCGTCACATACAAAATCATACATTTACGTCACATGCGCCAAATACATTTCACTACTGTTACCATTTCTGCCTACAATATGCACTAATCACAAGGTCAAATGTAATTCCATACATTTGCCACTGTGCCTGCTAAGATTGCATAGATATGGTTTTTAAGAACTCGTGATCACGGTAAGCTCTCGTCTACTCGCGTCTAAGAACCAACTTTCCGCTCTCGTATCAGAATACACTATTTTATTTCGTCCTTGAAGTATCTGTATAAAAATTCCGTGAAATACTGACGGACACCGTGAAACTTTAAGAGTTCCTTATTTTGATACGGAAGCTTAAACTTTTAGTTCACTAATTAGGTAATTTTAACTACAACAAGATGCAGTTACCGCCACATCTGCGTTTTTATAATCTTTGTCATAACAGCTTGCAAGAAGAATGTCGACGAAATAATTTGGTTTGACTTCTAAAGTAGTCATTTATTATTTAGTTATCTAGTTTCCGATTAAAACTAGTTTGTTTGCATTTTCTTACTTATTTTAGCAATATCGTAATACATACCCCGTCTTATTTAGGTGAAAACGTTTGTTTATTAATCAGCCTACGAGCGAGCGCACAGCGAGCAACTAGTAGTAGGGAAGCCCAAGCGGGGATTTTGGTATTTACTGAAGCTCGCCATATGAAAATATACAACACAACAGCTATACAATTTCAACTGTGAATTTCAAATATCAAATGCGCCAAAACCTCGCGGAAGGACTATCCTCTTAAATGAGCCCGAAAGAAGCTCCCATTAAAAAATTATGACGATTCGGCCATCACGAAAAATAAGTAAATAAATCATGTTTTTTTTTTTCAAATTTTCAGATTTCGAAAAACCCTTCAGATAGTCGTCCAGATTATGGTTCAGCCCGTCTGTCTAGGGCATGAAACTGAATCGTCTGAACGATCTGACGCGATCGAGCGTTTCTAAACGACGTTTTTTTTTTTTTACAGCCGCCGCGATCTAACGCGTCATAATAATCAGAGCTTGAATGAAGAATGGGAGCTTCTTTCTGGTTCACTTAAATAATAATCAGAGTTTTGAATGGGAGCTTCTTTCTGGTTCACTTAACATCCCCTCTAAATATGTGACGCGCACGAGTTTTTTTTTTTTTTTTTTTACTTATGGCCCCCACCATGCAAACCGGCAGATTGACATACCTCCGTTACGTGGGGCATTATGCACTGTCAATATCTGCCGCCCTCGAATATCTCCATTGTGACTGTTTTTTTTTAACATTTTTGAAAATCTGTAGCCGATGTCCCCCCGAAAAAAATAAAATAAAAATACCCATTTAGCATCGTGGGCACCATAGCGAGTGACTGAGTGCGAAGAAGCAACGTTTCTCAATCTAAATTGAACATTGCGGTAGAGGCTGGTGACTTCTCTAGTACGAAGCACATACTAACTCAGTATTTTCCTGTGGGTTTTTTGAACCTGGTGCCAGCTAAACTAGATGAATACAGGGTTTTTCGTAACCAACCAAAAACCGTCCGATTCCGTCCGACATATTTATACATATACACTTTTCACAAAAGCAAAATATTACCAAAAAAATAAAATATATGGTTTGAGTGATATATTTTTTTTTAGTGCAAATGTAGCTTCAACCGGGCGGTTCCTCGTATACAGGGTCTAACAGAAAACTGTAACAATTTAAAAGGTATGTATGTATGTGCACTCATCATTATGAACAACGTTTACTATGGGAACAAACCTAAAATTCGAAAAAATAAACAACTTTGCCATATATATGGCACAGCTTTTTTTTTGTATTCATTTTGTCAACTATCATTGACATTTTTCTATGGAACGCAGCTGATTTTTTAGCTATCTCAGGGTTGGTCCCATAGTAAAAGTTTTTCATAATGATGAGTACATCATACCTTTCAATATTTTTGCACCTTTCAGTAACAACTTGTATATTAATGGGTACTGGCTAAAAACCCAATCTAACTACTTCTCATTTTAGGCCGCGTATTATTAGACGTGACCCCTAACTTAATTGTCTTGTGTAAAAAAAAACCCCGGACAAGTGCGAGACTGAAAGTCTTTTGATTTACTTGTGTCAAATTAGGCAGAATAAAGGCTGTTTATTTTTATTTGCGTTGAATTAGAACCTTGATTTTTTTACAGATTTATAGGACCCTAGACCTAAGTATTTGATGTTAATTTCAACTCGATACCTACACGCGTTCCTGAGAAAAAGGGTATTGACAGACAGACGGACAGATAGACAACGAATGATCCTAAAAGGACTTATTTTTTCCCTTTTGGTTACGGAATCCTAAAGAAGAGGTGTTTATTAAATGTTACCACTCACCATACAAAGGTCCGACCATCAACAAATACAGAGCGAGGACACAAAATATTTGAGTTCTTCCACCGAATTCTCTACTTTTTAACGCCACCTTCACTGTGTTACTGACTAGTTGCAGCACTTCGCACGATATATTCAAACATTTGTTTCTCACATCACTTTTTTCAATTTGCACATCATCATTCGGCAAAACGTCCTCAAGTTTGACAAGTCCGTATAGAAAACCAACTGTGTACAGCCCAAGTAACAAACCAAATACTCCATAGTATCCCAAAGCTCTCAATAAAATGCCGCTGAGAACCGTTCCTGTGGGAGTTCCTAGTGTAACGCATATCGTGACTAGTCCAAGTCGAAACGTTCTGTTCTCGACCGAAGTTCTATCTGCCATAAAACTGAACATGCCCATAAATATAATTATGTAACTACCAGTCAGTGCAGCCGGCAACGCCTCGATCAGCGCCGTCCCTCTTAGAGGCAGCTCTCTAAAGTAGTAAGTTGCCAACAGTAGCCCAATATTTGCAATTATCTCACCAATAAAAGGAAAGAGTATGCATATTTTCCTCTTCTTATATTTATCGCTCCATGCTCCGATAAAGATCACCATTACAGCCGGAATGGCCGTTTGCAAAGGAAACTTCCAGGCGACGACTTTTGCTACCAACGAGTGTATCTGAATGAGTTCTTCTTCGAGACCGGTAGTATTGCGATCTCTGATGCGATCGCAGACGGCGTCGCTGAAATTGAAGTTCACTCTGCAGGCTTTTTCTAAGTGCATGTTCTGGACGGCTAGAGACGAAATTGCGGTACAGAGCATGTAAATAAACAGACATGGCTCGACCGACGTCTCCCGTAGAACGTTCTTTATTGACTTCAAGGCACTTTTCGAATTTTCCCTCCAAGTTTTTCTTCTCGAGCCTTCAGTGAGTTGAATGTTTGAGTCCGTCAAGTCGTTGACGCTGCTGATGCTTGCGATGGTCCCGATCATGTTTATTGTAAAAGTGAGAGTCAGTAAAAGTCTTCGTTATTTAACTCCACACACGACACTGCGTCGCCGGCACTCGTTGGTGACTATACGCTTAATCCGTGTCTTTTCGACTGTCGTTTCCAAAAACCTGAGCAGTAAATGTCATGTTGTAGAGTCGAGCGCGATATGAATGCGTCGGCGCAAACGAGGCGTTTTTACATCTCGGCTTCTACGATAACACAGGCCGACGACACAAGATTTAATAAATATGTAGTTCGTTTATCTACCTAAGTTACGCATCAACCGGCATTGTGCGCCGATACCTACTGCTGACTGACTTGACGAGTGACGATCGTCCTTTAAACGACAATTAATAACTAAGAACAACAGTTCACAACTGTTCAAATAATGAAAAAATGGTTTTTGTGACGTGTTGTTGTACTTATGGCCCTACTTTACTAAGCGGGCATTAACATGTTGATAAATAAAAAGCGGCCCGTATCAATCATGGTTTAAAACTGGTGTAAGATTAATACAACCGAATCAATCGTCTAAAACATAAGTTGTGGTGCTCTAATGAACGTAGGATGAGGTCGTCAACCTTTTTTATGATGACCGTTTCGTGTACAGGGTCGAGTTTGCTTGTTGAATTGAGTAGATCGGTTGTTTACACAGAGTATTTGACGCTACCTGAACTAAAATGTGTTCTTATCTGGGTATCTTAATTAAGAAGTAGGTACACTTTCACTTGTGACGTCGGAATTACTAAATAAGTTTGATGGAAGCAAAAAATTGCGTGGATCGTGCATGTTAATGGCTCCTCACATTTTTTCTGAGTGTAACTTTTTGACAGCTCCGCTTATGTAATTAGATGGTGCAGTGACGTCACTGAGAGAGATTCAATGTAACCTTTATTTTTAGGTCATTGTTAAAATTTTAACGCGGAGTTAAGTGTATCCTTAATCTTTGTTGTTGTCATACCACCATTTTTATTTCGTCAGACAATATTATCAATACAAAGGTTTATGTGTTTTTGTCGGGGTGTGTGTGTGTCCCAGTTAACTCTGTAAAGTGTTTTGCGATGTTTTGACTAGCCTTGTGGGTCAGTGGGTGGATTTCCGCCGTCTGAGCCGCAGGTTGGGGGTTCGTATCCCACCCAGGACAATCATTCGTGTGATGAACATGGATGTTTGTTCTTTGTATGGGTGTTTCTATGTATTCTATGTATGTGCTTACAAAAAAATAAGTATTTATGTATTATATCAGTTATCTGGTTCCCATAGTACAAGCTTGCTTAGTTTGGGGCTAGATGGCGCTGTGTGAGAAAACGTCCACCAATATTTATTTATTATTATGTGCGACAAACCCTGTAAATATCGGCTGTTCCTGTAATATCGGCTGTTTGTTTGGAACAGATGAGTAATATGAGCTTCCATCTTAGCCGTATACTCTTTTTTTATGATACTGAGAGAGAGACGAGCAAGGCACTTATCTGATGTCAAGCGCCACGCTTGCACATAACAGTTCAGAGTCACCCATAATATTGAACTTCAACAGGTCAAAACTAAACGCGGAATAAAATATGCTAATACACTGCGCTCGTCACCTCGAAATGAGATCTCTTTATGTCCAGAAATTACGCTGTAAACATTGCCCTTCATGAAATCCGGAACGTAGAAATGTTTACACACTACTGCTTGGCGGATGAATAGCTGTCAAATATGTGGTACTTCCCCAGGCGGACTCTGCAAAAAAGTCCTACTCTAATTCAAATTCAAACTACAGCTAAACTAAAGACATACTCTTTCAGAATAACCCAGTATAGAGTAAAGGTACTGATTCTGCCTATCTACATTTTTAATAGCATAATATCATCAGTTTGCTGATAGAATAATTCTTTTGTTCTACAATAAAAGGTTACATGTATATATGTATATACATGTAGGTATACATTTAGGTATGTATGTATATAGGTTAGGTTTTATCTACAATAAATCACTTAGTAGATTTTTACTTTCTTGCGATAGTTATTTTTTTTAATTCATTCAGTTTATCATAATACCTACAGTAATAAGGTTGAGCAGGTATTTCTATATTAGTAGAGATAGTGTATATCTAATAGTCAATAAAAACTTTGTAAATATTTACTATCAATAATTTTATCACTTAATCAAATATTTTGATTAGCCACATTTCCATTGGATTTACCTTTTCCCTATGCCTCTCCAAGACTAGCGTCTATCGCCCCGAATTATCGCGAAACGAGACGAGACAGAGACGAATATACGCGTTTCTGTTTGGCGGATATCAACTTGTTGCACGAATATTCGGTATTCGGTCTGCAAATCTGGAACAGGCATTACGATAAGTTCCTTAATTATTTTGGCGCCAAGAAGTTGGATGGATCACACGCCCATTGAACGTCAATCGGCCATTTGCATCCTCGGCTTGCCCGCGACTTTTACAATGTCTTCGGTCCACCTCATTATGAAGCCACTATTATGTCACTGTTACTATTACGTCATTATTACTCTTACTAATATGACTATAACTAAAAACCTACTATGACGTTTGTCTATCTATAAAACAACCCTAATAGTTGCTATGCATAGAAAAAATATTGAAATAAATAAAAATCTGAATCAGAATCTGAATAATTTTAATTTAAAAAAACCGACTTCATCAGAACCATTTATTTAACATTGCTTTGTCATAGTCGCATATCTATCATAATGAGATTACTGTGGCGCCACCCGTGAAATACGTATCATTAAGAAGTTCCGGTGGCTATCACTTGTTGATTAGAATACCAAAATCGGTATGTGTATGCCTATAATATTTTAGGGGTTCCCTCAATTCCTCATGGATCCCATTATTAGAACTGGATTGTGCTAAAAAATGGGACTAATCTGGAAGTATCTCCTTATTTTTTTTTATTTTTTTTTAAACTATAGAATGTTCTTAGCGCCACCCGTGTAATACCTATCGTTGTGGATTTCCAATGGCTATCCTGTGGCCTTCTTCATCAGTTCCACTTCACCATATGATACGTTTTAAGTGCAAATGCTGGACTTGTTGAAGAAAATACCAAAATCGCTATAACTATGTGTCTAGGTATGGCTAAAATATTTAATATTTATATACAATACATATTTAATATTTGGGGTGCTCCCTCAATTCCCCATGGGTCCCGTTAACAGAACTGGATTTTGATACAAACGGAACCAACCTGGAAGTAACTAACACCTTTGAAAAAAAATGAAACGACTTACAAATGACAGAGTTCAGGGGTATTTATTAAGCATTAAAAAAATATACGGGGTGAATAGAATCGCTACACTACCGTGCGTTTTACTGTGAAAACATTTTTTTTAAAGGCTCCCCTTGCCAGAGTTAGCGATGAATCGATTTTATTGTCCCAAAATGTTTAATATATTCTGAGAATAGATCCCTGAACTGTGGCGCATGTTGACGTAAGTGTACTAATACACTTACGTCACATGCACCTGCATCATTGAGCAGGGAGAAGAGGTGAAAAAGAGCCTTGAAATTCACTCTGCGCGACCAGAGAAATAGTCATAACAGAAGAGTCCACAGAAACAGTACCGAATCAAACGAGCGCCAACATTTATCCACATAACGAGTGAGCCGCCTTCGTGAGTGTCGTGTGCTAACAGCCACAGTTCAGTGATCTATTTTCAGAATATATACAACACTTGATGGTACAACCCTAGAGTCACGAATATATATTTTTTTAAATATTTTTACAAATTCATAAGCTTTTCATTCTTTTTTCATTCTGGCAGGCAGGCCTTTTTATAAACGTTTTCACGATAAAACAGTCGAATTCAGAATCTCCTCCTTTTATTTCGGTTAATAATAGCGGAAGCGGTGAAGTCGCGTGTGTTCCGCCAACCTCACTTGAGAGCAATTTCCTATTCCAGGCTGGGGTTATTTAGCATATTTGACCCCATGCACCGTCACTTTATATAAGGTAAATTGTGGTCCAATGCATAGCCTAATAGACGTATAAAAGGTACTATGGCAATTATGATTGAGATAAGCTCGAACTTTCTTCTCACCCCTCTTGCGGGGTGGGGGAAGGGTATCGGGGCAATAACTATGGGCGTGCTCATGGTTTCTTCTTCTACTACGGGGACTTCATTTCGGTTCCACTTAAACGTCAATGCGATCAAGCCCTGCCGGGTGAGATCCCTGGTTGCCCAGGGAAGGCCCAGCGAGCCGATCAGGCACGACAGTGGCAACCGGGAGCGATGTCCCCGTTGATTGAGATAAGGCTTCGAGCACTGATATATATACAGGTGTTTTACCCGACTGCCTTAGAAGGAGGCTAATGTTCTTTGGGGTGTATGTATATATGAAATTGAGATCTATATATTGCCATAAATAAATTTATAGGCGTTTCTAAATGAAATAGCAAACAGAAACTTATTCTATTTACCAATTACTAAAAAACTCGGTACTAATTAAAGATAACAAATAGTCTATTAAAAAAAATATGTTATCAATTATTATCTTTAAGAAGTGCTATTTAATAGATAAGTAAAATTACAATAACAATGCATCAGAAATGTACAACCAGACTTATCTGTTAAGTTGGCCAAATGAGGGAAATAAAATTGTCTATTATCCAGAGAATGTCTATTTTTTAATAACTAGAATGGTGGCTCCCCCTTACTCTAGAGATAAGTTATAATCAGTAAGCTTTAGCTATTTTAAATAAATGCATTAAACTCTTCTTGGTTTTTGTAAATTCAGACGCTGTTCATAGGCAATTTAAGTTTAAAGTGATTTGATTACTATGCAAATTACTTTTTAGACATAAATGTTAAGCTACTTAGATATTTTGCTTTCGAGACATCCCGCGCATGAGTGGATAAATCGATATTGCCACAAACAGTATACAAACAAAATTTTCTCTGAAAAGGTATCGGGTATACCAAATTATGCGAGAAATCAGTAAGTTTTTATTTTTTTAAAAATGATGAAAATTTGAAAATGAATAATTTATTGTTAAATGTTTTATTTTTTATCCTTTTATCAAATTTAACGAATGTTATAAATATCTACATTTCTTACTTCGTGCTCCGACAGACGCACTTGCGAGTGAGTACACATTCCAGACTATGTGTTAAAGACAAATATAAATATATATATATAAATATATTAAATGATAAATTGTGTTAATTAAAGAGACCTATATTAAAATTTTATATTTTACCTATCGAGCAAAGCAACGCAGAAAAAGGGTTAGACGAGGATAACAAACAAATCAAAGCGAATACTACAAAACAAAATAGGCCAGCAAGCACTACAAATTGTCCCAAACTTACGAACATAGCATTATCTTTGACCTTTTCCATGAGCGTCCGCTGGTCCAGTGACGCATCTCATAACTCAATTTAGCTGCCATCAATCTGTACTACGATTCAGTAGGAAAAATACGTACAAAACGCGACCAATGCGAAACTATTTCGTGTAACAACATGCAATTGGCAAGGAGACAGAGCAGTCAACGATTTCATTAGGTACCTAGAGGATATGTAAACAGGTTAAGAAAGCGAGCCATTGCAACATGATTTTACTGCAAGTAGAGCATGGCTACAGCGAGCTACAATAGTACAATCAGCTGAAGCTAAATCAGCACTTAATCAGTAGCAAATTATATGTTTAGATTACTTGATCAAAGCTTTGCGGATAAATATCAACGCGACATCAAACTCGTAAATAAGAACAAGGAAAATCTGATGCAGCTTTGGAAAAATCAGACAGCAGGTCTTCTTATCAGCTCGAACTCTCTCCTCTATTGGGGAGTGGTGGACGCCCGATCACTACGCATGGCAGGCGGAGTGGAGATCGCAGAATGTTTATGATTTACTAAAAAAAAAAGCTGGCCGTCCTCCAGTTCTGGTCGCAGTTTTAAGACATATCCCCATCCACAAATCACAAAACAGTTATATAGAAGCGGAATACAACATTGACAAACGAGCAGAGAAAGGCATTGAAACCCAGCATACACTTATAAATAACCATCTAAATTATAAACATAAGCAACAGGGTCAGAAGAAGTATGAAAGTATTGATAAGTATATACCCACTCTACAAGAATTTACTCTAGCACCTATATATGTAAGTATACCACACATATTATGATGAAAAACACACTGATTGACTCCACGATGGATATTTATTATGGTAAGATTGCTATAAGCTCCAAAGCAACTCAGCGACGAAATTCAAATAGTGTCAAGCCAAATATCGAAAGAGCTGACTTTACCCATCAACAGTATACAGTCCAACTTAAAATAAAGTTTACAAACTATTGAAAATCAAAGCAAGAATGAGCAGAAATACTTTATCGTTGAAATAACCTTACCTTTAGTAAGCAGATTCAGTTTTCAAGTATACCATTTGATACAGATCCCTGTTCAAATCGAGAACGACATGATCAGCATCAATCTGGTTACGGATTTCATAGCGACTAATTTAATAAGAGACTATTATCTCACAATTAAAAGCAACGATCTTCAAGCCTACCAGGAAGAAACCTAAATCTGTCCCCTAAACATTTAGTCCTGTCAAATATAACCTAATATAACACCTGCATACTCAAGAGGAAAACTGCAAAGATAATTGGTTACAACTACACGATATATCGTCATATCTGTATGTTGCATGTGATACTAATTCTTTAACAATCATATGTGACAGCGAAACTCGAGCTCGCTGTGTCAGCAAGGCCGAGCTCATTCAACTCTCTAAATAATGTGTAACAAAGGGCCGGGTCATAGCATTTTTTCATTATCAGCACGAATTTATGCTCAATATCAAACGTAGTTCTAGAAAACTTAGCTCCAATAAATCATCATACGGCCAATGTCACGCCACCGTAGGATTTCCATGGTGCCGTTTCCATGGTGCGTACTAGAATACTAAGCACTATTGTAAACTCAGTCGTAGGCGATCCACATTAGCGCACGAAAGTCACGCCACCCACAATTATTATGCACTGAAATTTATGCTCAATCTCAAACTAAGTGCTAGAAAACTTAGGTCTACAAATCATCATACGGTCAATGTCACGCCAACGTGTGATTTCCATGGTGCCGTTTCCATGGTGCGTACTAGAATACTAAGAAGGAGGAATACGAGGATGCGTAGGCTGCATCCTCGTTTAACATCAGACGTGATGGCAGTAAAACGCAAGCCTATAAATAATAATAATAAATAAAAGTACTAAACCTAATGGCATGCAATATTCCGTCTCATACACCATCTCTAGGTATGTAATATCTTGAACATTGTAATAACATTTTTCTACATCCAAAACTACATTTATTAAGAACCTCTACCAAAGCTGATTTGAAACTAACTTGGAAAATTAAGTACTAAATTAAAAATAAGCTAATTAAAAACTATCGGTATACTTCTTTAAAAAATGAGACATTTAAACCGTAAGCCCCTTGCGACCCAGATGGCACTAAATTTAATTCTTAAAATAAATACAACAGCTGCGTACAGTCTATTATTTAATTTAATCACAGGGCAAAGTAAATTAAGCCGTTCGTACACAAAGCGACCGAAGTATCGGAGAATCGGCTTCACGACTTCGCTTGTGACGTTTCGAATAGTGCACTTGAAAAAAGTTTCGTACATGTACATGAATGTGAGTTGCGACGCGTCAAGTTACCGACTTCCGTCGCCTCGTGTACGAACGATTTAAGTTTAAAGTTACAGGGAAGTGACGTGAGCGTGCCTTTCTTTTTCAGCTTGGTTTTAAGCCCTATCACCTCCTTTTTGTTGTGAAAAATTCAGAGCACTCTGTAAGGTAACAAATACATTGGTACATGTTAATTCCATTTTTAAAAACAAAAGATATTCAAATTATTTCCTTTTTTAAATCCAATTAATATTCAAGCTTTACCAGCCAGTATTAACCATTTCAGTTTCAAAGAGTTTGTACCTCATTCTCACTATATAATGAAAGCCCCTCGATTTTTCCAATTATTAGAAATAAAAAATAAATTTACTAAGGTCCGGTATCTACCAAAGCGAACATGAGTTGAAGTTTCAATTTTTTCCAAAGAAATTAAAAATAAACAAAACACGAACTAAACATATTGCCATTTTAGCGTATTTGTTTGAGTAACAAGATACTTAAACTGAGCCTCCATTCCATACGGCTTTGGTGGATACCGACCCTATCCCCTTCCGACTCTGACACAGATGGCACAAATGATTATTCTTAAAAGTAAATACAAAGCCGGTACACACTGTACAGCCTATTATTTAATTTTAATATCGGATACTCGGCTTCTCGAATAGCGTCGCATCTTACAGTGTGAGAAAAAAAAAAACAAATAAACTTTTTAAAAAACTTGAACACTTGAAAAAGGTTAGTTGACGAATTGATGAAACGCAACGTATTCCATGGAAGCGCACTAAGAGAATTGCGACGCTATGTATTCGAGTTACCGACTTGCATCGCCTCGTGTACGACTGCTCTTAGTTTAAAGTTACAAGGAAGTGACATCATTGTCGTGAGCGTGCATTTCTTTTTCGGCTGGGTTTTGAACTCTATCCCTCTCTTGTTTCTTGTGGAAAATGTAGAGCACTCTGCAAGGAAACAAATACATTGATTGAATTTCGTCAATTCCAAAGGAAGAAAAACAAGTTTAGTTTCCTACTCGTATACATAAAAAAAAAACAAAAGGAACAGGTGTATTTTTTCTCGATTTCATGTTTGGTCCCATAGTAAAAGTTGCTTATGATGATGAGTACTACGAGCCCTTTTCGGCATAGCATAACCTTTCCTTATAACCTTGTAGAATTCTCAGCTTTAGCACATTAAAAAAAGAAAACTCTAGAAGGACAAACTTGAAGCCTTTAGTACATTGGTCCAGTTCAGGTCACTTGTTTAGTTTAGATACAATTCCTGACTTAATTTACTTATGATACACTAGCTGCGCGCCGCGGTTTCGCCGCTATTCTACAGAAACCGAATATTTTTCCGGGATAAAAGCAGCCTATGTGTTAATCTAGGGTATAAACTACCTCAATACCAGATTGCATTTAAATCTGTTCAGCCGTTAGAAAGTTGTACGGGAACAAACACACCTACACTTACCAACTTACATATTTACATACTATCACACAAACATTCGCATTTATAATATTAGTGTGATTTTCATTGCAAAAAGTGTCTGGGCAATTACCCGAATACCACAACACGTAATTTGAATGGGCACGGCAAAAGGTCTAGGACGATTTTTTTATTAAATTTTTAACGAGTAAGTTACATGTCGGTATTTATCTACGGTATGTATTGTAATGTATAGTTGCGGTTGTTATTTTGTGGTGGTGTTCGGAATAGTGAAGTCTTAGTGTAGTCATAAATAAAGATGCTGATAATGCTAAGATTTGATATCATCATCAATCAATCATGCTCTGTATTCGTTAAAATTTAATTCAAATATAACATTATAACAATTCAATTATTTTAAAGTTGAAACAGGAAATGTGATTTTTCATATTATTATTATTTTTATGTATCTACACCACCGACCGTAGTTTATAAGTCATAATTCTGACCATCCAAAGGTTGTCTGGAAGAAATCGCTTTAGGCGATAAGGCCGCCCATTATACTACCGGTTTTTTTAAATGTTATTGTTTTTTAAGTTTGTCTGTTTTGTTGTATAATAAAGTTATATTGTATTGTATTGTGATTTATTATTTATTGTAGTGGTATATACTAAGTGGTAAATTCTGCCTGGGGAAGTACCACACCTTTGCCAGTTATTCAACGACCAAGCAGTAGTGTGCAAGCATTTCTGTGTTCCGGATTGAAGGGCAATGTTTTCAGCGTAATTACTGGGAATACAGATATTTAGCATCTAATATCTCAGGGTGATGCATTGCCGGGCATTATTTTGAACTGTTAACGTTCAACATTCTGGTTGGCACTGAACTGTTATGGGCAGTAGCGACGCTTACCATCAGGTGAACGCCTTGCTCGTCTCATCATTCAGTATACAAAAAAACTCATATTCCTTTTGCGGTTCTCGTTGAATATATTATATGTATTGTGGTATTTAAGTAATCTGAGTCGTGCATGTTAAAACACCAACACCGAGAACAAACTTGAATACAATGTGAATAATAAACTCTATTCGAAAGATAGACTGTTGAAGTCAGTACTTATAATCCTCATGCTTTTATGTTTTAGAATCTATCTGTGTAATCGTTATAGCAAAGAAAAATCATATAAAAAAGAGTGCCGAAAATAGAAAGATACGAAACCCGATTATAGTAACTGATAAGGACGTAAGATGTCGCTAGTATTTTTAACTGCGATATTATCGTTTTAATTTCTGCTTGACTTGAAATAGAAACCCAAGCTAACTCATTCCGGAAAACGCTACTTGTTCGGAATATTTTTGCAGTAGATATCAGTAAAATTATTGTTTTATATTTTATTTGCAAGAAAAGCTAGGTTCACAAGACATGGCGTTGAAAACATTATTTTTGGAAACATGTTTTTACGGCGTATACTGCAATCTGATTTGAACTAAACCTTAAATAGCGGACATGTTATCAATACCATGTTTTTATATGAAACATATTTTCATCGTCTTTTATAGCGTTTTGAGTATTAGCTGACTAAATAATTATGTAAGCACCATCTAGTTTGCTATTTTTACGAGAGTACACTTTTTTGTATGAGATTGTTATTCTTCTCGTATATCTTTTCTATAGTTCGGCTGAAACGCATTATACTACAGACTTATTCCATATATTATGTATAAAAAGTTTGTTTAATTTCCATTCATTTCTTCGAGGGTGAATGATACTTTAGCATGGGACAGCTGACAGATTTCAGCGTTGGTCTCTTTGTTGTTTTTCAAAAGGACGCTAAGTGAATGATATTCTAGAATATGTCCATTGGTTTAAATGAACAACCTAAGGTTTCCTGGAAGAGATCGCTTTAAGCGATAAGGCTGCCAATTGTTACACTAGTTTTAAGTTGATTATTGTATTATGCATGTAATTTCTGGTGTGAACAATAAAGAGTTATCTATCTATCTATCTTTCTATCTATCTATGTATTCGATTGATAATTTTTGAACTTTACTGCTTAAGCAACAAAAACAATTATAGTTCAAGGCCTCGTCTCCTATCAGCTCAGTGTTAATGAAGATAAATTTTTGTTGCATTACTCAATTGAAGTAGTTAAAAATATCGCTGCCTTTTTTATGTAGCAGTATAGTAGAGGACGGGCAAGGCAGCTAGTTCGCTCTTCACAGGATAATATATATAAGAAAGATTAATAAAGGCACTTTGAACCGAGACCCATCTGCAAATCAGCATTGAGTGTCCCAAACACTTACGACTTATTCTCAGTCCAATTTCAAACCAAATGTTTTCTGTGTTATCGTTAAATGTTTCATAATCAGCCAGAAGACTAATGAACATAGGCCTTCCCCTTAGAGCGTCACGCCGACCGACAACGTGCCACTTGCATCCACCGGTTGCCCGCGACTTTCACAATGTCGTCGGTCCACCTAGTGGGAGGTCTGCCTTGTGATCGAATAAGCTTCATATTATTCTCTTATTCATTCCGTGAAGTAGTCCACAAAAGATAGAGACCTTATTGACCGATCCATTCGTGAGATAGAGCACATAGCCGTCAACACAGTCATGAAAAATTGGGCTGAAAGGATGCGCTACTGCGGAGACAGCTAAACAACCATATCAATGAAACTGTGTTTCATAAATATTGGAAATGTTTGCTGTTTCCAATATATTTATAATTTTATTTTATTGCATTTTTAAAAAGAAACTATTATAGTTTTGGGCTACCCTATACTAAATGACTGTTAACCTCCTTTAATGCTTATTCCTTATATTATTCTTTATGTTCTAGTTCTGTAGTAGAAGATACGAGAAATCCTTAGATTACATGATACTATAAGGAGAATTAATCAACCACTTATTTTTACGTGCTATAAACATACGTGAATATAAGCAGGGCAGGCACAGTCATCGCTCCCCCGACGAAATACGTCGCTCCGGGCACCGACTCGAAGGTATTGGCGAATATCTGAAGATACATTGGCCCGTACACCATCGGTATTATGGCTTCGGCAAACCCGATCAGCGAGCACATTTTAGCTGAAAATATTAGAATATCCATATGTTTTATATAACTCTATTAACAGGATAGCAATACTCAGCGGTTTAGCCAAGTTTTTTTAATAAAAATAACGTCTATGTCTACTCGTAACTTTCTACTAAGTTGCCCTATACTATGGTACACAAATATTGACATTCTCTACTTCATTAACACCTAACCCCAGGACATATATTCAAACTAGTTGTTAACCGAGATTTCATTCGTGTGGACATAAAAATATGTGTGTATGTCCATCTTTGTGATATACAGTAACTCCTTATCAAATTTTATCAAGATCCATTCAGCCGTTTACCCGTTATACCGCGACAAACATCCAGACAGAGAGACAAATTTACTTTTTATGGTTTGGAAGATGGTGTTCATCAATTTTTGTGCATCTTTTGACGTTTCATTTAGACCTATAGTGCTATTGTAGGGAGTCCTGATTCGCACATACGAAGTTTTTTTTCTCATGTCGAACATATTCATTTATATACCTCGAAGTTTTGATTGGTTCTGATACGAATGCGGCTTTATTCCTAATAGCCTAATTATAACATTGGTGTGGATTCCCCATCGTATTTTCAGTAGATATGCTTCAGTTCACGGAATCAATTTACAATATTTTTGAATGCCAGGGTAGGAAGTATATCTTTACTTGGTGATTTAAAATTTAAAGAGACAGTACAAGAGATACTTAGAGATTAGATAAGCGTAATATTCTGAAATGAAAGTTTTGAATATTTATTTACTTTTATAACCAAAGACAGCAAGTCTACACAGCTGTTCCAAAATTATGTAACTAGCTCCTGCCCGCGGCTTCGCCTGCGTTTTTCTGGGAAACAATAATCCATTGAGTTACTATGGAGGTTAATAATTATACTTATCACACAGAAACTATACATTTTACCGGGATAAAAATAGCTTATGTATTAATCCATGCCATAAGCTACCCGAAACCAAATTTCATCTAAATATGTGCAGCTGTTACAAAGTTAAGGAGAAACAAACATACTATCACCAAAATTTTAAATATTTTTTTTGATATTAACGGGAGCTAATTTAGCAAAAACTGTGATACCCATATCTTTTTATTTTTTCTGTAGAGTATTCACACCAAGTTTGGTATCAATCGAACCAAAGAATAAAAAGTTTCATACAAACTTTAACACCCTATTTCACCCCCTTAGGGGTTGATTTTCGAAAAATCTTTTCTTAGTTTGCGTTTACATCCCTCAATAAACATACTCTCCAAATTATAACTCCTAGGTCCAGCGGTTTAGGCTGTACGTTGTCTATAGGTCAGTCAGTCAGTCAGGACAAAGCCTTTTATAGGTATAGATTTGTTTTACAATCAAGGTTCATGAAAATTTTAAATTAACATCAGACGTTCCATTCAACGTTCGTCTTACTACATATTGATTCTGATTCAAGCTGCTCTTGACCACTTAAAGATGTTCGTACCTGGCTGCTGACATCAACTACAAGTAAAAAACACCGGCACGTGCGTAGGAGTATCAACGTAACCTCGTCATTTTTTTTAATGATTTTTTCCTCGTTTGGGTTTATTTATTATTTATAGATTCTACATATTTAAATAAAAAAAGAAAAAATGCTCGAATCTGGAGAATTCTGAATTAAAATCAATTAGGAATAGCTTTATTATAATTCGATTCCCTAAATAAAATCTTTGTTATATACGCTATGAATATAATTTTTAAAGTAACTATCTGCACACTGTCCATCAGAATTGTTTGTTTCATTTTTCTACGAAGAATGACCATTTAAGTATAAAGATTTCAGCTATAACTTGGGTTACATGTAATAGCTATGAAACAATCAAGCAAGCTTGGTGTCCTGAGAAAATTCAAATGACACCAGAGTCCAGACACTTCTAAATCATTTCGTGCTTTTAGGAATTTCGTTGGAATCAAGGAAATATTGTACAATGCATCTACTAAATTGTATTGTGTATAATTTTCGTAGTTCATTTATGCACAACCTCAATTCTACTGTATCATATATTTTTTTGCTTCGCCGATATTGTATTGGTGATGTATTGATATCATCTGTCCATAGTTTGGTACTCGCGTACAGGCCGAATTTTTTAACCAATCTTGACGAAACTTGGTACACAGGTTTTTGAAAAAAAAATGTAGCCGTTGGCGATTTTTGATTGGGGATTTTTACCCATTTTGGAGTACCGACATACGAACAAATAAAAGAAAATTTTGCCAGTTAAAACTAAGACCTTTCGTTTGATTCGCTCACTCTTTCAATTATCCCTAAAACCAGTCGTGTAAAAAACAAGGTTCCAACGGGGACTCACCAACATTCTCAGGTTCCACAACTTTGGTCCCAAGAGACCTAATCGCTGTCGCAGCGGAATTCCCGAAGAAGTCGAATGCTGGCCCACTATAATACCACTCCTTAGTTGGAGCCAGCCCATAGACGACCGACGATACAGTTTTACAAGAAGTAGCTATCATGCCCAAAACGGTGTCGTGCATTTTGAGAAGTTTGCTGAATATTGTCACTGCTACTGCCGTTCCTGAAAATAAGATGTTAGCTATGTTCAGTACGCTTCCGCTGTCACTAAAGAGAACAAAAATGTAGCTTTTTTATTTATTTTTCGGACATATAAATTTGTCTATCCAAGAACATGCTTTGAGTTAAAACTAAACTATTACTAGACTAGGCTGTTGATTAATTGATAAATTACAGGACTATTTTTGTCGTCTCGTAAATGCATGTACGTGTTTCAATAAATATCATTAAAAAAACATAATGCTCAGAATAAATAATAATACAATTAAGGTACGATTATTATCTTTTATGTGCCTAAGGTAAGGTTTAGCGCACTACAATCATTATGAACACTGTATGGGTATCAATCAAAATTGATAAATAATTACGAGTTTGTAGTACGCTCAACCGCTGATCTCATATCCGGGATAGATTAACCAAGCTTTTAGTTTTATTAATAAAATTAAAGTAAAAGGAATCTATTCTTATGTTGACATTCAAAATAATAAACAGGTTATTAGATTGCCAGGGTCTCAAACTGGTATTATTTTATTATTAGTATTTGCTGAATTATATAGTATAGACTATGTTTACTTTACAAGAAGGGCAAACGTCATTAGTAGTGGGGGTTAGGTAGTACCATTAAAAATGAATCTTATGATTATTTAACTTACCAGCAGTGCCTAACAATATCGAATAAGTGGTGAACAGACTCAGTTCAACCACATCCATGTCGAATCTTGCCAGTGTGTATTGGTAGAGTATATTGGCTTCACCTAAAAAATATTTAAAATAAAAAAAAACGGGAACTGTTTATTTTTTTCGTAAATAAAATATGAGAACGAAACAAGGCAAGCTACTGCATCTAGCCATATTTAAAAAAAAAACATAATATCATACCAACAACAGGTCCCATGATGACAATATGGGCACATATCACCAAAATTATTTGTATACGCTGCCTCCCGCGAGACAATAATATCACAGACAATGTGTCCCACAAATTCTTCGGATGGAAAAATAGCTTTAATTGGTCAAAGATTGTCCCCTGTTGCTGTATTCTGTTTACGTCGTGAATCCTCCAAGATGTGTGTATAAAACCGATCAAGTATATTGCACAGTTGATGCCGAATACGCCGTAATATCCGAGTTTTTGTGTCAAAATGCCGCTTATGGACGTCCCGAATGGAAATCCTAAAGTGACAATGACGGCGACAATGCCCATTCTCAAAGTTCGAGACTCAAGGGTCGTTACATCGGCAATATAGCTGAAAGAGCCCATCAACGCAATGGTCTGTCCACCGGATAAAGCTGTAGGTACGGCTTCTATTAAGGCTGTTACCCATAATGGCCACTCGAGGAAGAAATACGTAGTCAAGAGCAACCCAAGTGAAGATATCAGTTCTCCTATAATTGGAATGAGCATTAGCGTCTTCCTGTTGCCAGTTCTGTCACTCCATGCACCAACAAATAGCACGACAATCGCTGGAACACTGCTTGCAACAGGGGTCTGCCATGATTGCATATTTGTCACTAAAGTCAAAGCCTCCAGCTGCGCTAGTTTAGTTATGTTGTCGTCCGTGTCACCATTGATGGCCTTGGTGCAGATTTCTTCCGTGTAATTTAAGTCCACGCGGCAAGCTTTCTCTGTATTAAGTTTGTTTACAGCGAGTGCCGAAATAGCTATTGGTAAGATATAGCATAATAGATACGGTTCGACAGTGAAGAATGTCAATGTTTTATTTATTATGTTGCTGCAGCTTAAGGATTCTTCTTTCTTAGCAGGACTTATTCCATTCCGTTCATTTTTCCCATTAGTTTCCGGAAGTGGATGATTGAGATTCGTTTCTGTAAGCTCAATACCAGATTGTATCTTCTGTGTCATTGCGAAGAAGTTTTACGAGCACATCACTGAATTATTATCTTGATAAACTTTCAAACAAGACACAAATTTAGGTATGTCCAAATGTATTTTTACACACGGTCAGCAAGCGACTGGCCGCCGGCTCTGACTTGTTATAAGGCATCAAAGAACTTGTTTTTTTCTCAAGTGTATAATAGAAATACCACAACAATAATTATGATGGTCGCTTGCGGAGATGAATCAAACAAGTACCTACTTCTGAAGGTCATACAGATTAAGGTTAAGATCAGTTTTGTTTGTCTAGATGCGATAGTTTTATGCAATATTCCTGTGCTTTAAATTTTATTGAAGATTTAGATATTTGAACACTTTATCTCAATTAAATTATACACAACCGCAAAACTATAATATTATTTGACATAGTATCATTTATGAAAGTAGCAATAATAAAATTATATGGTACCAAAAAACGTAGTACAACTATTCTCTCTCTCTCTCTGTGGTCGGTACTTCATGACTGAAGGTCGTGATCACTAGGACGTCTTTAATGTACTGGAGTGGACGGCTTGTCTCCAGCAGTTTCTATTGGCAGCCATCTGCACCACATCTTGAAACTTCATCTTCCCCTCTCGGAGCTGGTCAGTCTATCTAGTTGGAGATCTACCACGTGATCTCCCCTGCACGTTTCCCACGATAACCAGCTTTTCAAGGCTTTCGTCGCCGCGCCTCGCTATATGGCCGAAATAGGAGAGTATACGGCGGTGACAAATCGTAGAAAGCCTGTCTTTTACGTTTAGTTGCGTAAGAATTCTCGTTCTCGTTTCTCGTTGCGTTCGTGGTGCGTTTCGCAGTCCACGGTATCCGTAGCATTCGCCTCCACATCTCGAATGCATCGATCCTTTTCTTCTCTCTTGCTAAGATGGTCCATGTCTCCAGACCGTATAAGAATATAGGGAAAACCAAGGCTCGAACTAAGCGCATGTTCGTCTTCCATGATATGCCTCGGTTTTTCCAAATGTTCCCCAAACGAGTCATTGCGTCCCTTCCCGTCCCACGTCCTTCCTACGTTTGATTTCCGGCACACAGCTTCCATCATTGCAGATGTAAGAGCCCAGGTAGATGAAACCATCAACCGCTTCAATGCCCTGGCAGGTATTAGAGCCTGAGAGTAGTCCGGCCCGGTCGACTATCATCAATTTTGTCTTACTTTTATTGATAGAAAGCCCCATGGCCTCACTCTCGGTGTCCAGCCGGTGCAGTAGCATTTCCATTTCCTCCATCGATGTTGCCAACAAAATTGTGTCGTCTGCGTAACGAAGATTGGAGATCCTTTTGCCACCTACCGCAAATCCACCAGTCCACTCTTCCAGTACCTTGCGGATAATATACTCTCCGTAGATGCTACGATGATGTCAACTACTACTACTACTACTTAATTCAAATTCAAATTTCTTTATTGATGACAACAGGGGTCACATTTTAGTTACCTTAAGTTCTTACCTTTAGTGTTTAGAATTTCGAAAATTTACAGAATCTCGTGAACAATCACATAATTCCCTTTCAGTTCGCTCTACGAACTTTAAGTATGTACAGAAATTTTAACTACGCTTTAAGTTTAAATTCAAAAAAAAGTTTCCTGCCAATTTATGTTTAGAAATGTGAAAGTTATTATCTAAAAAACACCACCGCCTTGGGCAGTCGGGTAAAAAGTTATACACAGCTCGAGAAGAGTCTTTGATAATAGATAAGAACAGATGGCGGATTTTTATTCATAGTGCCTTAATGGTCCAGATAGCTTTGTGGTTTTGATATAGAGACGTTTTTAAAAGGCGTTAATTTTTTGCGCCGAAAACAACTGGTTGTTCGCAAAGATATGCATGCACAAACATTACCCTACTTCTTGGGCAGTCGGGTAAAAACTAGGAGGTCAAACGAAAGTGACTCGAAATAGTTTGTGCAAATTCAAATACGGCTTGTTAGTGGAAGTGGGAAATTTGCCTTGACACACTTCGGCGGTGTAGCCTAGCCTGTAGATGGAAACTGTGCGCCTGATGAAATTCTTGGCAAAGATCTTTGATTACATACGAAAAGAAAATACCACATTCTTATAACGCCTTCCCTTAAGCTTTCCATATATTTGTAGTCACTAATGTCGATATTAACAAATTGCGTAGGGGTGTGTTAATTTTATAAAACCAGGTATTTTGATAGCGTTAAGTGCATTTGGGAAGTGCACTCTCCTTATTTGAAATGTTTAACATATTTGACAGTGACAAGGCTGCATTTTTGTTTTAATAAAAAGGGAATACTCACGTTAAGCTGAGTCGGTTATTCCGACTATAGTTTCTATCACATTCGTTGACCTTTATCAAGGAATGCTATAAGTGTGACAACGCGTGGCACGCGCGCGACCTCGTCTCGCCTTTGGGTGCAAAATGCTATGCTTTTTTTATATTTTTATGACAAAATAGACGATTTTTTAGGATTTGGGCTCCTGCCATAGACAAAATATAGGAAACATAGTTGAGCGAAGGTCTCAGAGTTTACTGGAACAAATCGGCATTTATATGTATGTTTGTGTGTATATTTGTCCGATGATAACTAGCGAACCGTTGATCTATCTTTATGAAATTTTGTAGGCAAGTAGTTAATTTCAATACAATTTTTAAGTTCGAATATGAGCTGAATCGGTCCAGGGGTTGTGAAGATATAGGGATCGCGAGGTCTCAGTTCGCCGCGAACTACTAGTTTTCAGAAAATCTTCATAGTCTATGATTAATGTCAAAAATAAAAACGAGTTCACTTTTTGACCAGAGATCGTCAGCATTTTTTAATTTCCCTTTGCTCCTATCAAGTAGTGATCCGCCGTAAAGAACATGAGATGCTAAATAATAGCTGGAAGCACTCGGCCGCAAGGCGGATGAGATGAAACCATTACACTATTGCTATATATAAAATAAAGCTATATATACTCTATGGTCAATGACCTTACCGAGGCACTTGCCCTAAACCGATTCAAATATTTTTGAATCTACGAGTCACACGAAGAGAGAGTCATCACATAGTCTACGAGAACAAATCGGCATTTGTATGTTTGTGTGTATATTTGTCCGACGATAACTTGCGTACCGTTGATCAGATCTTCATGAAATTTTGCAGGCAAGTAATTCATGACAATACAAGTTCGATTATGAGCATTATCGGTCAAGGGGTTGCAAAGATACAGGGGTCGAACGGAACAGAGAACAAAATCTGTACCAAATATTAGTTTCTAATACTAGTAGTTCGTGTCGAACTGAGACCTCGCGACCCCTTTATCTTCACAATCCCTGGACCGATTTAGCTCATATTTGAAAAATTGTATTGAAATGAACTACTTGCCTACAAAATTTCATGAAGATCGGAGCAACGGTTCGCAAGTTATTATCGGACAAATATATACACCGACATACAGACATAACATACAAACATACATACAAATGCCGATTTGTTCCAGTAAACTCTGAGACCTTTGCTTTGCGCAGTCGAAAATAACCTAGATGGCGTAGTATGCACTTAAAACGCGGTGGCGAGATCCGCAGACAGAAAAAGCAATTGTCATCCAGTCATTCACGAAGCAATTACAACCTTAGGTGGTTATAATATAATACAAACATCGAGATGTTACTCCTGACTTCATAAGATGTGGTACATGGGCGCGAGCTTTTATTATTTTTCTCTATGTTTTGGCCCCACACGTTGTAGCCAGTTTCCAAGTTTTGTAATATTTCTACTGAAGTCAAATATTTCACAATTAAAATTAATCTAAATCAAGCAAAGTAAGTCACAGTCAAGTCAAAGTCATGCCCCAGTAAAGTGGTGGAGACTACTAGAGCTTTCGTCAGAGGCTTAGTCATATCAGCACCCTCGGTTAAATCTTTTCGACCATGCCGCTACTAAAAGATCTAGTTTTCTTTCTTCTACTATCACATACTCATACTCATTTATTTATAACTATAGGTACACGTCACTGGTTTTAATTACACTTATTAGTGCACATAAATAATATTTAAAAAAAAAAATTCGTCTTCTATTATTCTTCTACTTATAAATAATCACCAAACATTTATGAATACTTCTATTCATAAATGTTTGGTATTGGTAAGTAGGTTGAAAACATAAAATAAATATATCTTTAAAAAGTATTCGTTTTTGAAAATTAATTTTCATAACAATTTTTACAACACTATAAATAATCATACTTTCGCTTGTTTTGAATCCAAAAAACATATAAATCTAATAATTCCTTCAGGATGAAGTCAAAGCAGGAAGAAGTACGTCATACTTTCATATTTTAATCAATTTTTGTATAGTTTTTGAAAAATGAGTAAAAAGTCTAACCTGTTAGGGTGTCTATACATGGCCCGACCCGACATCGTGTGAAAGGGACAGCTAGATTTGAATTTCACGGGAGCAATAGAAACAAACTATTAAGGTTATAGCTTCTCCCTTTCGCTTCCCCAGAAACTTATATATATCTCTTTCAAGCGATGTCGGGTCGGGCCATGTGTAGACACCCTAAAATTACAAGTTTTATCCTCACATTTCTTTGAAACATGGCTCTTAAAATCATATGCAACCCACGTCATTTGTTCTTGCAAATGAATCGTGAATTGAATAAGAAATTCGAAGAAACCATTGTATATTTTGAGAAAATGCAAACGTACACCTGGTCACCAATTTTGTGACCTAACTTTTAAAAATCCAGTTCTTTCAATAGTTCATTGCTCCGACTCCATCTTTTTATACCTGCAAGCTAAATATAGTTCAATTTTAAATCTTTAAATGAAAACACAAATTTTCTTCAGTATGATATAAATTTAAAATATTTAATGGCAAAACTAACATGCATAACCATTTTACTGCCAGATATTTCATTATTGTTTAGTTTAATTTAATTGTATTTTCGGTGTCTAATGAAGTTGTCTTGTGTTGTAACATGGTAGTAACATATTACAATTTGACAACTTATGTAAGACTTTTACAGTTGACTACTAAGTAGATACATTAGCAAAAAAATTGACCTCTAAACTTTCTCTCAGCAAACAAACATAAGTGAAATATTTAAATATACTACGGAAAAATCATAAATAACATTCAATTATCTCTGAAATAACTGAATTTAACACTTTATAACGCTTTCCAAAATATCTATAATATTTTCAGTGCTACTGTGTTAGTGCATTCACGTTTTTGTTCACTATATCTTTCACGAAATGTTATTTATACACCATACCTGCTCAAATATGGCCAACTATATATCATGCAAACCTCATTTTTAAAGTAAGTTATTGACGCCCTGCTGTTGAGCCGGCAATAATATTATACTGGATTTCACTATTTGCATATATTATATTATATTATATGCATTATATATTAATTTTCCCACTCCGTTTTTTTTAAATGTTTGCATTTGGTCGTTCTTAGCAATATTATTATGAATGTTAGAACCGCCTTAATACGCAAGCTTACGTCTGTATAGGAACGCACACACGTGAATGACTATCATGCAGCTATGGACGCCTCCCGCTTCTAATAAGTATAGATAAAACTAATCTTGAAATTTGAGTGTTCAGATTTGAAATTTGACATATGAATGAATTTGGAATATAAAATTTAAAGTTTGGAATTTGTTATTTGAAATTTCTAATTTCGTATTCCAAATTCCATATTTATCGCAATTATTATAAATAAATTAAATTATTATAAATTATCAACTGCTCGGCTTCTCGACTCGTATTACACTGTGAAAAAAAAAACATAAAAAACTTTTTTTTAAACTTGAACACTTGAAAAAAGTTTAGTTACGTAAAGTACTCGAGTTACCGACTTGCATCGCCTGGTGTACGACCGCGCTTAGTTTAAAGTTATAGGGAAGTGACATCGTTGTCGTAAGCGTGCATTTCTTTTTCGGCTGGGTTTTGAAGTCTATCCCTCTCTTGTTTCTTGTGAAAAATGTAGAGCACTCTGCAAGGAAACAAATACATTGATTGTGTTTCGTCGGAAGAAAAACGAGTGTCCTACTTACTCGTATAACGTTTAAGGCAAATACATAAAAAATAAACTGAAACGTTAAATAAACTCTTTAACTCTCTTTCTCCATTGTTTTGTTTTTTGTTCTTATTTATTTTTTAGTATGCGAAATCTGGTATGACCAATGTCATACCAGATTACAGATTTGTCTGTGTGTAGTGTCTGGGTAACTACCCGAATACCACAAGACGTACATTGAACGGCAACAGGTCTAGGATGATTTTTTTATTTAAATTTTAACGAGTAAGGTACATGTCAGTATTTACTTGTAAGGAATCTTTTCAAGTAATTAGGTATTACATATATAATAGTCTAAGGAGTATTAATCAACCACTTTTTTGAAGTGTATACGTGCTATAAACATACATGAATATAAGCAGAGCAGGTACAGTCATCGCTCCCCCGACGAAATACGTAGCTCCGGGCACCGACTCGAAGGTACTGACGAATATCTGAAGATACATTGGTGCGTACATCATCGGTATTATGGCTTCAGCCAACCCGATCAGCGAGCACATTTTAGCTGAAAAAATATAATTTTCATACGTTTTTATAAAACTCTATTAATATGATAGCATACTCGGCGGCTTAGATACGTTTTTTAAATAATGTTTATGTCTACTCTAAGCTTCCTGATAGGATGCCCTGTGTCGGGGATGCCGCATGGGAAACAAATATTGACATACTCTAACACCTTATTATGTTTAACACCTAAACCCAAAACGTATATTTAAATTCACCATCGTAGTTCTATTTCAAGAAACAAAACGTAAATTCAGTATAAGCTTCAGTTCTCGGAATTAAAATTTCAATATTCTTAGAATGCCAACGTACCTAGGAAGTATATATTTAAAAGGTGATTTAAAATTGAAAAAGACACAGTGTACTCAGAGGTTAGTTAAGCATAATATTCTGAACTGAAAGCTTTGAATATTAATTAGTTCCTATAACCAAAGACAGAATTATGTACAATTATGTATTTGTTTTACAATCAAGGTCCATGCAAATTTAAAATTGACATCGAAGGTTCCATTCATCTTCCTTGTTTATAAATGGACTACCTGACTATATTCTTATCAGCGATTAGCCCGCTTTCGCATATTAGTGGGATAATGAACCATCCTAGTTGAACGACCAGTGATTGTACTTTTTAACCGACTAAAAAAAAAAGTAGGAGTTTCTCAAGTTGATTGTTTTTTTAAATGTTTGTTACCTCAGAACTGCATCATTTATAAACCGATTTAAATGCTTTTTTTATTTGAAAGAAGACACTTCCAGATTGGTCCCACTTTTTTCGAAATCTAGTTCTAGGAATTGAGGGAATTCCTCAAATTTCATGGGCATACATGTAGCTATTTTGGTATTTTCGTCAACAAGTCAAGCATTTGCATCACAATGTATCAGTAACTATGGTGAAGTGGAACTGATGAATGATGGCCATAGGAACTCCATAATGGTAAGTGTTTCACGGGTGGCGCAAGCACATTCGATAGTGATACTGTATATTTTTTGTTAAATTTATTCATCTAATTCAATAAATAAATTAAATAAAACCAGATCCGTAGACGAACGAAAGTCACTGACATAGCCCAGAGGATTAGCAAGTTGAAGTGGCAGTGGGCAGGGCACATAGCACGCAGAACTGATGGCCGATGGGGCTGTAAAGTTCTCGAATGGAGACCACGTACCGGCAAGCGCAGCGTAGGACGTCCACTCACAAGGTGGACGGACGACCTGATAAAGACCGCAGGAACGGGCTGGATGCGAGCCGCTTCCATCCGCTCTTCGTGGAAATCTAAGGGGGAGGACTATGTCCAGCAGTGGACGTCCTGTGGCTGAGATGATGATGATGAAAACCAACATCGGAAGTAAATTAGCGACATTTGACGTGGAGGAAAAAATAACTAGGTATTACACAAATTTAGCGCAGAGGACGCTAGCGGGTTAACTGACTGCGTTGCGAAGATTTATTGATACTACGAAATTTCTTACTTTTTTAATGTTGAATCTTCTGCGAAATGAATATTAACAGTAATAGTTTCTTGGATCCTGGAGTAGGATCGATATTTTGAAAGAAATTTTACCAGGAATACATAGGCTAAAAAGCAATCGACGAAAATATTATGATACTTGTATTCCAATTGACAATTTATAATCAGTTATTTTTGGAGTCGGTGCCAGCTCAAAGTGGTATATAAGTATCAAATAATTCCGTTGATTTAATGCTCTTTGCTTTGAAGTTATTAAAATATTATTTTCTACTTTTTAGTTTAAGTTTTGTTGGAATCAAAAAATGTATTTACGAAATTGTGTGTATAACCTAATAACACAACAGTCTTTTTTGTGCAGACGTGTAAAAAACAAGGATCCACCGGAGACTTACCAACATTCTCAGGATCCACAACTTTAGTCCCAAGGGACCGAATCGCTATCACACCTGAATCCCCAAAGAAATCGAATGCTGTCCCACTATAATACCACTCCCTAGTTGGAGCCAGCCCGTAGACGAGCGACGATACAGTTTTACAAGAAGTAGCTATCATGCCCAAAACGGTGTCGTGCATTTTAAGAAGCTTGCTGAATATTGTCACTGCTACTGCCGTTCCTGAAAATAAGATGTTAGCTATATTCAGTACGCTTCCGCTGTCACAAACAAGAACAATAACACATTAATTACATATTTTAAGAATATCATAAAGCACAGAAGAAATAATAATACAATTAAAGTATAATTATTATCTATATTATGTGTAAGTAATAAGTAAGGTAAGGTTTACAATACAGTACTTAATAGCGTATTCCTTATGAGCAGTCACGGTATCAGTAAATCGTAAAGACCAATCAAAATTAGTTAATAATTACGAGTTTGTTGTAACATACAACAAACTCGTAATTATCGTAAGTACGCTGATCTGGTATCCGTGATAGAATAACATAATTTTTAGTTTTATTAATAAAATAAACGTAAAAGGCCATTTCAATTCCTATATTGCAATTCAAATGAATAAGCAAGTTAATTAGTTTGATAGTTAAGTTAGTTAGTTAGTTAAGTTAGTTAACATAAGTAAGCTCTCTATTATCACGGACAGGACTATTGCCTGATATCGTGGTAGTCGAACGGACAGTGACTGAAATTGTTGACTTAGACTGTGACTGATATTAGTTTTTGTTGTGAAATACTATGCTTTACTGGAAAATAAACCGTTCCGTTCGACCCCTATATATTTGCAACCCCTTGACCGCTTATGCTCATACTCGAACTCGAAAATTGTATTGTCATGAACTACTTGCCTGCAACATTTCATGAAGATCAGATCAACGGTACGCAAGTTATCGTCGAACAAATATTCACAGAAACATACATCCAAACGCCGATTTGTTCCATTTAAAATATGAGACACTCGCTTTGCTCGGTCAATTAGTTAACTTACCCGCAGTGCGTAGTAATATCGAACATCCGGTGAACATAGACATTTCAACACCATTCATGTCGAATCTTGCAAGCGTGTATTGGTATAATATATATTCTTCGCCTAAAACACATTTTTTATTGGTTTGCAAACTGGATGTTACAGCAAACCTTATTAACAATCACTAGACTTATGAATATCACGATTGACTGAACAGACTTTTAAGTCCAAACATACAATCATGCACACATTTTCAACTCACACATTTAAAATAAAAAACCAGAACTCCTTTTTTTTCCGTAAAAAAATACAAGAACAAAAAGAACAAGGCAAGCTACCGCATCTAGCCATATTAAAAAAAACATAACACCATACCAACAACAGGTCCCATGATGACAATATGGGCACATATCACCAAAATTATTTGTATACGCTGCCTCCCGCGAGACAATAATATCAACGATAATGTGTCCCACAAATTCTTCGGATGGAGAAATAGCTTTATTTGGTCAAAGATTGTCCCCTGTTGCTGTATTCTGTTTACGTCGTGAATCCTCCAAGATGTGTGTATAAAACCGGTTAAGTATATTGCAAAGCAGATGCCGAACACGCCGTAATATCCGAGATTTTTTGTCAAAATGCCGCTTAAGGACATCCCGAATGGATATCCTAAAGTGACAATGACGCCGACAATGCCCATTCTCAAAGTTCGAGACTCAAGGGTCGATATATCGGCAATGTAGCTGTACGAGCCCATCATCGCAATAGTCGGTCCACCGGATAATGCTGTAGGCACAGCTTCTATTAAGGCTGTTACCCATAATGGCCACTCGAGGAAGAAATACGTAGCCAAGAGTAGCCCAAGTGAAGATACCAGTTCTCCTATAATTGGAATGAGCATTAGCGTCTTCCTGTTGCCAGTTCTATCACTCCACGCGCCTACGAATAGCACGAAAATCATTGGAACACTGCTTGCAACAGGAGTCTGCCATGATAACATATTTGACAATAACGTCAGAGACTCTTGCTGCGCCAGCTTAGTTATGTTGTCGTCCGTGTCAGCATTGACAACCTTGGCGCAGATTTCTTGCGTGTAATTTAAGTCCACGCGGCAAGCTTTCTCTGTATTAAATTGCTTTACAGCGAGTTCCGATAAAGCTATTGGTAAGATATAGCATAATAGATACGGTTCGACAGTGAAGAATGTCAATCCTTTATTTATTATGTGGCTGCAGTTTAAGGATACTTCTGTCTTAGCATGACTTTTTCCATTCCCTTCATTTTTCCCATTGGTTTCCGGAAGTGGATGATTAAGATTCATTTCTGTAAGCTCAGTATTGGATTGTATCTTCTGTGTCATTGCGAAGAGGTTTTACAAGCACGTCACTGAATTATTATTACTATCTTTCAAGCAAGACACAAATTTATTTATTTTCAAATGTATTTTTACACACGGTCAGCAGGCGACTGGCTGCCGGCTCTGACTTGTTCTAAACCAAGTCAGAGTTTGAGAGGTTGAGTTTGTTTTGTTATAAAATATCAAAAAACCCGTTTTTTCTCAATTGTATAGTCGAAATTCCACAATAATAATTATTATGGTTATACTCGCTTGCGGAGATGATCCAAGCAAATACCTATTTGTGAAAGTTATAAAGGTTAATGTAAAAATCAGTTTCATCTAGGTACGATAGTTTTATGCAATGCTAGCTGTTACCCACTACTTTGTTACTATTTGTTAGCTGTTGTTCTTTCGAGAGGACCAAAAGAAAAGTAGTCTATGTCCGTCTCCGACCCTTAACCTATATCTATGCAAAAATGCAGCTCGATCCGTCCAGCCGTTTAACCGTGATAACGCGACAAACACCCAAACAGAAAGACATATCTAATAGACAGAGCTACTTTCGAATTAATTAGTTAGGATTGGGATTCCTGTGCTTTTTACGCTTCTTGACCGGTCGGGACGATATCGATTGCGATATCCTTATTCCTAATCCTAATTTCGACTTTTTGTTTTTTGACAAATCTCCGAAACAGTACCTAAATTCGGATAAATTCGTCACCGCGATCCAGAAAAGATTAAAATTTGCTTTGCAAAGCATATTCAACCATACCTGTATTCATACCTATTCAACATTCTTAAATATTGCGTAATATCTCCAGTTTCCGTGAACCGATTATAGTGAAACAACACCAAAGACCATTTTTTATTTAGAAAAAAACATGTTAACCCATCTCCTAATTCTACAAAATGTCAAGATAATCAAAAAACCAACTTAAGCTGAGCCTTGTGCACTAAGGATCCGGTATGTTCCGTGGTTCAACTTGTAATAGCAAACCTCATATTTTCCTAAATTGCTTCATCATCATCGGCCATAAGACGTCCACTGCTGAACATAGGGAGCGCCACACCGACCGACAACGGGCCACTTGCATCTACCGGTTGCCCGCGACTTTCACAATGTCGTCGGTCCACATAGTGGGAGGCCTACCTACGCTGCGTCTCCCGGATCGTGGTCGCCACTCAAGATACTTTCTTCCCCATCGGTTATCGGTTGCTCGAGTGATGTGGCCTGCCCATTGCCACTTCAGCTTGCAATCTCTGAAGTATCGAACTATCGAAGTAAATTGCGTCATAACTTCAATATTCCTGCACCGATTTTGATGAAACAAAGCCTATGCTATGCGCTGGAATCCACAGAAGAACAAACACAAAACACACACAAGAACCAGATAGCACGCATTTCAGTACTAAGTGACTTAAGTTTAAGTGGAATCGACGACAATGTCAGTTATCGAAGTAACAATAATAGAATTATGTGGTACCAAGAAAAGTAGTTACCTATTTACTTAAATCTTGCCTTCATTATGTTTGGCATTCCGAAAAGTTACAGAATATCGTGAACAAACACATCATCCCCTCTCAATTCCCTCTACGAAACGTTGGTTGCGTTCATTCATGTTTGGAAATGCGAAAATTATTATCTAAAAAACACTAGCCACCTTCATCAGCAGTCGGGTAAAAAATTATAATCAGCTCGAGATGAGTCATTTGAATAACTAAGATGGCGGATTTTCATGCATGGTACTGTGGTTTTAGTCGAGATAGCTTTGTGCTTTTGAAGAGAGATTTTTAAAAGGCGTCCATTTGTTACGTGACCATGCGCCGAAAAATACTGGGTGTTCGCATAGACATACAAAAATTAAGAGGTCAAAAGAAAGTGGACGAAACAGTTTGTGCAAATACAAACATGGCTAACTATGGCGGTGGAAGGGCGAACTTAGCCTTGACACTCGTCGGCGGTGTTCCGCAGTGTAGCCTAACCTGTAGATGGAAACTATTGGAAACCGTGCGTGCGCCTGATTAAATTCATCTCGAATTACATACGAAACGTAAAGTACCACATTTTTACAACGCCTTCCATTACGCTTTCCGTGGTCATTTGTGAGGATATTAACAAACTGGGGCGCTAGTCTCGACTTTTCGCTATGCACTTTGCGACCGAATTCGGTCGCTATGACGCAAAATTCAACGCTATTTTTGCGTTTTTTCAGAACAATTAGTGTTCGTTGTCGAATTTTGCGTCATAGCGACCGAAGTTGATCGCAATGACGCAAAATTCAACGCTTTGTTTGCGTTTTTCGTTAACAATTCGTGTTCGTTGTTGAATTTTTGCGTCATAGCGATCGAATTCGGTCGCTATGACGCAAAATTCGACAACGAACACTAATTGTTCTGAAAAAACGCAAAAATAGCGTTGAATTTTGCGTCATAGCGACCGAATTCGGTCGCAAAGTGCATAGCGATAAGTCGAGACTAGCGCCCCTGGATGTGTGTTAATTTTATAAAAGCAGGCACCTTCCTTCCTAGCTTAGGAATTATAGGAACTGTCATTTAGGCCAAGGGTTTTTTACCTAGACTTACAGAAAAATCGCCTACCATTTCACACGGAGCTCTAAGGGAAAAAATATAAAATAATATATGTTCAAGGAGCATGTTAAGAAGTATTATCTTTCACATATGCCACCTCGTTGACACTGTTATGGTTTCCTATATTATTTTATGTTATTTATTAGTATATTTTAGTCACATATCATTAGTTTTACTATGAAAACTGACGTGGTTTTGATACATTTTGTTTTAATAAAACGGGAATACTCACGTTAACGTTAACGTGAGTATTCCCGTTTTATTAAAATAAAAAATATATCATTAGTTATTTATGTATTAGTATTACTATTAGTTTGTAATATGTTTAGCAATATTTAGTGTAGTTTAGAGTATATTTGTGTCACATAATTTCCATTTTTGCACACCCCGTCATTTACAACTTCTACAATACTTTCCATCCCAAGGTTGCCTGGAAGAGATCGCTTTCAGCGATAAGACCGCCATTTGTTACACTAGTCAAAATGTTTTGTTTTCTGTCCTAGCTATGTACGATCTGGTGTGAACAATAAAGAGTTTATCTATCTATCTATATCTATATGTATTAGACTGGTTATACCCATTATTTTGGTATTTTCGAATAAACCGATATGTGACAATAATATAAAAAGGATATCCTGTGAAAACATAGACACAATAGTTTTAAACATTATTGTATTGTTCAAGAATTATTCTCGTCTATTGAACTAGTAAGCTAGTTCTGCGAGCAGTAGCCGTCGTGAATGGCAATTCTATTATTATACTATATCGCTCGTAAAAAACCTGTGTTTTATTAGTATCCAAGTTTAGTTTAAGTTGAACCCCGGGAAGTAAGAGCGCCGATATACACGAACCTCCATTTAATTGGTGGATTAGGTACATAATACTATACTTTCAGTGTCATTTACATGCAGTTTTAAACTTGATGATACATAACTAGCTTGTGCCCGCAGCTTTACTCGCGTCGAAGTTAGTTACAAAATAATCTAAAACTAATCTCTATACTTGTTTTGAACTTAGAGTTAGAATAATTATCCGGTGAGATCAATATGAATTGGCGATAACATATACAAAACTAATATGTATTCCTATAGCATTTTCAGGCAAAAAATATGAACGTGTCAACGAACAAGCCATTTGTGAAGTAGTTTTAAAAAAAATATTATTTATTCGCTTAATCCGTTCTTACTATCCACCTTTTGAATAGTATTGGTTCAAAATTTAACGTTTTTTTCATGAGCGGTTTCGTCTGTCGAATGGAGATTTTTTAAAATTTCTATATAAACTTTGGGCGTCCATTTCACCCCTTTAGATGCGGAATTTCGCAAAATCTGTTAACACCACCTAAACAATTTGAAGAGTATTGGGTCAAAATTTCACGTCTCTAACATAAGCGGTTTGGTCGGTGCGTTGATTCCTAGAAAAGGGCTGGTTCTTTTATATAGGTATGTAATTATATTGATATATATATAAATACTAGCTGCGCTTCATGGTTTCACCACTATTCTACAGAAACCCAATATTTTTCCAGGATAAAAAGTAGTCCATGTGCTATCCAGTGTATAAGCTACCTCCATTTAAATTTCATTCAAATCAGTTAAGCCGTTACAGAGTTGAACGGGAATAAACACACTTACATACCTACCTACTTACACACAAACTTTCGCATTTATAATATTCATCATCATCATCAACGGCCATAACACGTCCACTGCTGAACCTATGTTCTAAGGGGGAGGCCTATGCCTCCCCCTTAGACCGCCACACCGAGCGATAACGGGCCACTTGCATCCACCGGTTGCCCACGACTTTCATAATGTCTTCGGTCCACCTTGTGGGAGGCCTACGTACGCTGCGTCTTCCGGTTCGTGGTCGCCAGTCAAGAACCTTTCTTCTCCATCGGTTATCGGTTCCTCGAGTAATAATAATCGGTTTATAATATTAGTGTGATAGATTAGAGGACGATTTTCGAAAAATCCTGAGACATACCGTTCTTTAGTTTTTGTGATTAGTACACGAACCGAGTTTCATTGGTGTATGATATTTTTGTTATTTCATACTAACTTTGAGGGGTGTTTAAGTTATCTATAGGCCTTTATTGCCCATAGGTAGCTCATTCGATCTCTAATTTCAGACAACGTGTCCAGTGCTATCCGTGTTGCGAGGCTAATTAACTTTCTGCAAGAAATAAATATAGCCCAGCATTTTGATCACAGGCAGATTGTGGCTCCGCGACAAATCCTAAGATAAAAAAATAAAATATAGATTTCATATTCAGATTTCAGATTATTTATTCACCTTATAACAATGATTAGTTATATTAGGTAAGTTATTTACAGCTTAGGATGTATTATATCCTAAAATATATCCAAAGCACCCTGCCCGCGCGGTCCAAGAGTAAATGGGTTTTTGGTATAATAAATAATTAGTTATACTTTGTAGAATTAAACTAGTTTAATTAAGTGGGAGCAGCATGACTTGAACACATTTAGTTTTTCGCAAAATGTAAGTACCTATTTTGAAATGGTGCTAATGTCTGTAATGTTTACCAACGAATGGTTTCCTGGTACCCCAATTTACATCGGTTTGCTAAAATAATACAATAACATTGCTTGTAAAATTATTGCACAGTTGTTTGGAAATATTAGCTTATGTAATATCGATGCGTATTTTATTTCTTTATCGATTGTTAAAAAACTTGTTATGGTTATAAAATTACTGCATAAAAGTGGATTTCAGTAATTCTTGATCAAGTAAAAGACGAAAAAATGTTTTTAGCGCTTAATTGTTTTTTTTACAACAATTATCGAACGTTACGTTAAGAAAAGTGTGTATGTAGTTAGTGTGTAGTGTCTGTAGGTATACCCTAACTTTGTTGCAATCATGGACGGTTTTTACGGTACTGAGAACTATATGTTATTCGTATTTGTTCAAGCGAGCCCATGCAGGGAAGACAACGGCGCAGTGGTGTGGCCCGCCTTCTTTTAATGCTCTTCATGCTTGCTTATCATATAAATGTAATGGAAATGTAAGTATTTATTTCAAAAAGTAATTACAGGAAATATATGCATATATATATTAATATATGACATTTGTATATACAATACAACGTATTACACTAAACTACCTTAAAATAACTATGTAAAATACCTAAGTAAATTATCAAACTTAAAAATAAAATGAATACATTACCCCTCTGGTGGAAGAAAAGATGGCTAGAATGCAGCATAGCCACGCTGGATGACAATGCTGAGTTTTTTACCAAAACGGTCATTCCGTATATCCACTGTAAGACGGCCACACTAGCGTGTGTATATCTCCACCCCAGACGCAGACGGGGTGGATAGTCGGAATTCACATAATTATGACTGTTCTTCCGACTTTTTACCCAAGTCAACAGTCAATATACCCATACAATTTAATATAAATATTATTAATTTTTAAATAATCACATAGTTAAACAATAATCATATTACGTATTGCATTTATATTACTTGCTCGTTTCCCCTTGACCGGAATTGTTATTTTGATCAACATAACTGGAATCGTTGGTCCATATGGACCCTGAAAATAAAACCCATAAAATTTCAAATTAGAATTTCAATAAACGCGTAAATTGATTAAGAAATAATAAAACAAGGTTTATTTATAAAATAAATCAACTCTTATTTGGCTATAAATTCGCCTTTAAATTAAAGTTTTTTTTTTCATAGACACGACTTTTGTTGGTCCTTTACTTTGACGTACTGTATGCATAATAAAGAAAATGAATTAAAATGTAAATTTTACTTATTCTATGCGATTTTACGTACAACAAAAATGTGATATTGATGTGACATCGATAAAAAACTAATAAAAAAAAGCCTAATTTTTTTTTTGTTTTTTGTTTCAATGGCTTGGATAAACTATAATCTATGCCACTATATTTTATTTTTTCAAAGAATGTTTATGGTATTCTAAGAACAACTACTTTTTTTCGTCGTATTTCCGATGCAAATAAATTGTCACTTTAAGTGCCTGTAACAAAGAAGATATTGCGAAATTAAAAAAAAACATACAAGCATAGTTACATCGAAATCGGATAACGTTTAGGGGTGAGTATCAGACTACGCTTTTTGTATGGACGAGACGGCGGTATACTGATATCACTAAGTAATTTATAAATTCTGAAACATGTCCAGGAAATGACTACTTAATACTAATTTCATTAATGAGTAGATGTGAAGTAAGTGTTGATAAATTCGTCTCTTTTAATGTTGATTTGCAATCGTTTCTACATTTCTTTGGTACATCGAAAGTGTTAGCGAAAAATTAAGTGTTGTTTTTAAAAGTTTTTTAAGTTTAATTTAGTTAAAATTAAATTAAGTTTTGCAAGCATTCCAAAAACTTTACGTACTTTAGATGATTTTCTTTATTTGAAATTGTTTTATGCCAATATTCCAATGACTTTGTAGCCTGTGAGTCACTGCGAATGATTTCCAAGCACCAGACCCCAAACCGCAGACGAGGTGGATAGATGAACACGATTCCGAGTATCCGCCCTAAGGTGTTTTAGGGTGCATAAAAGGAATAGCCCGACCAGCATTCCGGTCTCCTGTCGCCTTAAAGAAGTCATAAGAATATTAAATGGATTGTAAATGGCTACTTCAATAGGTACCTATTTTAAAATAAAATAGTAGCCAATTAAATAGTAGGTGAATGGACGGTCGATAGCAATATTCATTCTAAGCGACTTTAAATACTTATGGATGTTCCCGAGATTGATTTCTACCTAACCTGCATTGATTTCTGTTCTAGTAAGTACGCTATTATCAGACGTCCGTGCTGCGTCCCCATTAGGTTAGGGTCAGCATTCCGCTGCTATGTCGGGATAATATGTAAACAAAAATACTGGCTGCTCCAGGCAGCTCTTTTCTGGTTGCCAATTAACCAAGGAATGAGGATCACATTTTGCATATATTAAAAACTTTAATATTCTCAAATTATATTATATATATTCGGAAAGCAGCGTCCTTCATAAGAATCATCATCATACCACTGAGAGATTTACGAGTACAATTCTACGGCTTACAGGTTTTTTCAAGTTACTCTGCATCAGCCTTTTCACATCACATGCTGGGATAAAGGCCTACCCTCGAAGGGTGATTGGGTCATATCCATCACGCTGGCGCCATGCGGGTTGGCGGATTATAATTATACAATGTATAGTTATATGGTATATCCATACTTAAGTTCCAAAGAAGTTATTGGTAAGGGCTCGCCCGGGCTTGAACCCGCGACCCCACGAATATGAGGCGAGCGTGCTCCCACTGAGCTACTACGGCCAAACATAACTAGACATTCATAATTGTATTGGGTTGAGTACCAATTCAGTGACATTCAATTCTAAAATGTATTACGCAATTTCGGTCATCTTGACCGACAAAAAATTGGAACGAATTAACTTCGTACGTGAGATTATTATACGTTCAACTTGTATAGACAAGGCAGTTGTAGTTCACTTCAAAAATACTACGCGACTATGTTTTTATCAGAATAATTGTGAATGAAAAGCTGCTAAAAAAAATAGTTCAATGTTGACGTGAAAAGTGGTAAAACATATTGTTTTTTTTTTTCACGCTTGCCCATAACAGTTCAGTGCCACCCAGAAATTTGAACTTTAACAGTTCAAAACTATGCGCGGCAATGCACTGCGCTCGTCACCCTGAGATGTTAGATGTTAAATCTCTGTATGCACAGTAATTACGCTGGAAACATTGCCCTTCAATCCGGAGCACAGTAATACTTGCACACTACTGCTTGGCGGTTGAATAACTGACAAAGGTGTGGTACTTCCCCAGGCGGACTCTGCAAGAGCCCTACCACTACACAATGAAAATGAAAAATGAATGAGTTTGTGAGGAGATGAAATCTTCGCTTAGATACGCGATTAAGAACTCCCTATATAAGAACTAAATGTTCATACAAAACGTCGAAAAATTCACAATAATAAATCAACGCCATCTTTATTCTAAAATGTTTTAAAATTTGTTTGCCGCTCAGTTTCGTAACCGCGGAACAGATTTGGATGTAATTTGATGTAGAAATATTCTAGTAACCTGGAACACATAATTATGCTGAAAAGTAGTGAATGTTTTTTGTAGCAGACGGTTAAAACCATATACGAATATTACAAATAGAAGCTTATGTATAGAAAAAATATATATTCTTTGCTAAGAAGTGATGTTTTCAGGGTTTATGTTTGTCTGACGTCATCTTTGTTTCACCATAACCTAAATATTTCTATGATGTGGTATAACTTGAATCCATGAGTACCTACATTATCCAAGCCGTCGTGTTTTTAAATTTCTTGATTATTAAGCATGTCTGTCGCAAGCGCTAATTAGGCCTTCATATTAAGGAAGTTAAATCAAAAATGTTACCTTTTATTTAAAAAAGATGACCGTGACTATAAAGACAGAACTGCGTATTTAAAACAAATTCTAGAATGGTATATTATATATTCTATTCCTATAGTATATTATATATACATATAATATTCTAGTTCCTTCACGTTTGCAAAAAATGCCACCGTCCGCTGTCCGCAATCCGTTTTGAGTTTTAGAGATGAGACGTTGAGCTATTTGTAAAATAATGTCGCACCGAGAGCTTCAGGTGTTTTTCGTTTCTGCAATCTCAACATTATTTAAAACACAACAATAATATACGTTGTGTTACTGATAGGTGCAACAATATTGTAAGGTATATATATGTATATGCACGCATCATTCTTAACGACTTTTACTATCGAACCAACCCTAGAAACCCCAAAAAATAAACAGCTGTTCCATAAATTTTGGCGTGTCATAAACATTTTTCTATGGAACAGTTGTTTTTCATAAAATTGTTAATAATGATTAGTAAATACTTAACCTTTTAATATTGTTGCACCTTTCAGTAACAACCTGTATATAGAGTTCAGGCATGGGGTTAACGTTTGCAAAAACTGCAGACTGCAAACCGTTTTGTTTTTGAGAAATTTATAAGTTGGGCTATTTCAAAAATCACGCCACGAGCGTGTGAGGTGAGTTTCCTTTCTGGGCTCCCGCAATAAAATGATAACTGTAATAATTATACAGGGAAGAACAGAACATATATCCCAATTAAAATTTTTAAAACCATTGGCATCTTTCACGACCCTACAAAAAACATAGCTTCCGTAGGTCGAGGAAAATTTGACCCTCACAATGAAACCATAATGGCACATGAGTTTTTATACAACCCAAAGTCTCAGTCACTCAAAACTAGATAACGGTCTGTTTTTGCAAACGTAAAGACAGTTCGACTATAGGTACTATTCCAGTAATGTATGATGATGACACACAAGGAAATTGAAAATAAATTTATTTCTTTGTTTTGTATTAATTTCATTCAATAGTATGTCATACCTACCTACTGTTAAGTTTATTTTATTAACTCATGTTTTAATAATGCTTTAGATTTACCGCAATTTATTCTTATTACAAGTATACTTACTGGGTGTTCGATTAGACCACAGACATTATTTCACTCAACGAGTTTTTTTTTCTTTTTTCTTTTGATTTAAAAAAAAAAGATTTGAAGGAGAGTTACTTTAGCAAATAGTCAAGCTTACATAAAATTTGTTTATAGTTAAGATAATTTATACATTACAATTGCTGTATCTAATCATGCATTTTAGAAGAACTTTAAAAATCATTTTAATTTAAAACATCCATTTCAAATTAACTTATTAATTAGACTCACATTAAGAGTTATGATAACAGTAAACATCACCAATGATTGAAATTTAAGTAAAACTATTCTGTGATAGCGAACTCGCCACAATGTACTAACCACACAAAAGAAACGTTTCAGTAATGATCTGCCCAAGGCTGGTCACGGTGAAGACAAGTTCCATAGAACCTCATTATTTATTGAGCATACGTGAGTGGTATCCAAGCACGACCACGTGATAACGCTAACATTGATAAAGTACAAATTAAACTGTACCAACGGCCAGCTGATAGCCAGTCGCGGATCTCGGCGCACACGCAGCAGCCGTAGCCAGAGCGACGCAAGCGCGCGTAGCATGCGGACACGACGCTGCTGCAAACATTCAATACAAGCAAAACTAAAAGTATTACTTCAATACATGAAAAAAAAAAAATGTTACTCTAAAAAACATATCAAATCAAGTGAACAATAAAAATTATGCTTAAAAACAAATGAACGTTAAAGTGAGAAGTTATCAAAATGACGCTGCGGGTCGAAGTGCCCGAAAAAGTTTTGAACGCAGAATGCAAGTGCAACCCTTATGGCCCTGCAAACCCTGAAATCAAGAAAGAAATGCAATGGAACCGACGGCTTAAACAATACATCAAAGAGACGTGGGCGTTTAGATCTAAAGTTACAGTGGAACCTTTCGTCGTGTGTTACATGTTGCCGAGCGTGCTTGCTGGCTTAGCCGTTCAGAATTTGTGTTTAGAGAAATCATGTTTAGTCAATTTGAATTACGACGAAATCACATGCAAGCATATCATGCAGGGCAAAACTTACAATTATACAGAACAGGAGAAAAATGTGCAGACAATGGTCGCGACGATGACGGCATGGAGCTACCCTCTGCAGACTGCACTGCCTGGCATCCTCACGCTGTTTCTCGGAGCGTGGAGCGATCGGACGGGCAACAGGAAACCGTTCATGATGCTCCCTATTTTCGGAAAGTTTGTGGCGGCTTTAGGTTGCATTTTAAGCACAGTGTTCTTTCTTCAAATAGGAGTGAACGAAACCGCCCTCATAGAGGGTCTCCCACCTGCGCTAGCCGGCGGCCGCGTGGCCGTCACCATGGCTGTTTACAGCTATGTCACAGACATTACTACCGAATCTGAGAGGACTTTCAGGTTAGGGATCATTACCGCTACATTGACTCTTAGCAGGCCTATCGGTCTTGCTCTCAGCGGCTATATGACTCACCGTTTCGGCTATTACGGAATTTTCTCAGTCGCGTGTGTTTTTTATATGACGGGCTTTGTTTACATTGCGCTTAGGCTGAAAACGAAACCGAAAAAGACTGTGGAAGAAAATGAGAGCAAGGAGACTTGTGTTTCGATGTTTTCAATTAATGATTTAGTGGCGACAGTGAATGTGGCGATAAAGAAGAGGGAATACTCACGTCGTCTGCAGATATTCCTAATACTTTTTGCTTATATGCTCATCGTGGGACCAGTACTAGGTAACTATCTTAAACCTTCTTAGTATTAATATATAACATAATTACTGATATGAAAGAAACTACAAGTAAAAGTAATAATATTAAATTAGGAAATTCCTGTTAGGATAGTTGTAATTGTTATAAACAAAATATATACAAATTTGTCGTGCCACAGCTGTCACAATCGCACATTTTCAAGTTTTTGTGGAATGTGCATTTCCGAAAACTGAATGTCTGAATGTCTGTCTGTATATGATCTATCAGAAAAAGTTTTTAATTACCTACAGGTTTACAAATATATCAATTTGAAGGAAGATATTGAAAAAAATTATTTCTCCTTCAACTTAAAAATAAATATTATTTAATACATTTTTTTGTAATCTTACCATCGACAGATAAAACTTTTTTCTAAAACTGTTGCAACATTTACTTTAATTCACACATAAAGAATTTATATCTTCAATTACAAAAATGCGCGAGCGAGACTTCTGTAAGCACGAATAACGGCCTTAAATGTAGTTTTACGGAATGTTAGTATAGTGAGCTAACGGTCCCATTGATAAATAAAGATGTAAGAACAAACAGAACAAACAACATACATTATAATGATGATGTGCATATTTATATTTATTTTTGCAATAAAATACCACAGTCACAACGCGACATAAAATTCAACGCACGATCTGAGATCAGTTGGTTCTATTGTGATTTTACGGCCGAATGTAAAACTTTACACATTCGATACGAAATGGCGAGTATCGATGGTTTATCACATATTCGTTTATTATAAAGGAAACATTAATACCTACTAAGGCATTTTTTTGTCTACCAGTTGTTTTTAAAATACCAATACCTCTTGGCTCTTTGCTTATGTAGCTTCTTGATATCAGGCTTAACAACTAACAATTTTAGTTCCATGTCTTTTAGCAGTTGGTACCTTTTTCCAAGCAATAGCAAAACTAAATGACAATAGCTTTACGCGGGTGAAGCTCACAACCTACAAAGCACAAAACTAAAAGAACCACATGTATTTTTTGTGAATTTATTCAATTTAAGCGTTGTAAGTAATTCGTAAATTAATTACCTTGTGCGGGTTTTCTACCAACACCTGTCCCAATTTATACAGTGTCCAAACGATGACGACAATCTGAAAAATGTAGGTTCTTCATACCAAGGGCTTCACGAAAATACCCCATGTAAGTTCCATGATTTTTTGTAGTTCAGTGCTTTAGTACCTAAGTACTAGTTAATTTTTCACCAATTTACTATTTGGGAATCCAATTTTTTACTGTATTTCCTCATAAAAGCAGAAGACAAAACTCAATTACTTTAACGCAAATCCTACTTAAAGGCAATAGTTCCGTCAAATAATTTTTTTTTTAAACTCTATTAAATTATTGAGTCACATGGAGCTATATAAACGCTTCTTTTTCCTTGATAATGTGTGTTTTGAGACTTGGGAGAAATAATAAATACAAACGATAATGTGACTTTCGAAGTCGAAGTTCATTCGCCTGGTCCAATCTAAAATGTTGTTGATAAGGATGTTACCGGTAAAACACAGTAAATAAATATATTTTATACCTAACCGTTAACTTCCTTAAATCAAAGCAAAGGTGTCGACTCTTTTCATTTAAATACCTATGTGACAAAAAATAGTAACAGTCAAAGACCTTTTAAGTTTATTTCAGACAATAGAAGATATTTACAAAAGCATTCATGCCAAAGTTATATAGTGTATTTGATTAAAAAATAGACATATTCTAAAAAAAATAAAAAAAATAAACTAAAAAAAATTAAAAAAAAAAACTAATAAAAATTTACAATAACTTAATAACTTCAAAAATGTCATTTTATTCATATTTATGAACAATATGTAAAATAACAATAAATAAACTAAACAATAAAACGAATTTTGCCAAATTCCTAATACAAGGTGTATTAGGAATTTGGCAAAATACAAGGTGTATTAGGGATATTGAAAAGCTGTGTATTATTTTAGTTTTAGACCAAAAACTACTACAAGTACTATTCAGTCTGCTGGCTCTGGAAAATGCAGCAGAATCATAAATAAAAAAGTTATCCATAGACACAAATCCATAGATTACGCATTCTATTGCCTTATTTTTTTTACCGTCGTTTATGTTTATATATTTTATAATCAAAGAGTTTAGTTATTGAAAGACTTTAATTTGTTTGTCTAAAACTAAAATAATACATGGTTTATTACAATTTTCAATATATTTAAAGTCCTGTAGATTTCAACGGAACAAAACTATCGGCGATAAATTAAAACCGCTTAGGTGAATCACTGGATGTTGGTCACTGCCCCAATTACGAGGATCTCCGAGGGAGAGGAATCTCACTGTGGCATAGCCCCGTAGACGGGATCCGTAACCTTCAAAGTAAAGAAGCTGGAATACGATAGAAAAGTCTATAGGAAAACGTGCTTCAAGCTCCTGTAAATTTGTATGAAGATTGGCCTAAAGGTCGCGCCTTAAAGATATAATTTTACTTATAGAAGTGCATACCGATATTTATACACATATAATTGTTATATTGTTATGATTTATATATTTAATTTAAATCTAATGTCCAGACAATTATTGCGCACTGCTCTGGCAATAGGCTATGGCTAGTTTACTAACCTTACTAGATGCAAAATAAATATAATTTTATTATTACTTAGAACCATAACGGATATAATAAACCGGAATAATTCTATCGAATGTCAGCGGACATTACTTACTTGCAGTGCGGCTTAAAACAATAATGTAGGTATATGATAACAAAGTATTTATGATAGTCGGGAAAAACCTCGTCGAATGACAGCGGTCTTATTTCGATGCATATTTGTTGTTAATTACTTTTTCCGGTTTATTATAACTTAAGAAACATGCCGAATATAAAATTCTGAGGAATAATTCATTCAGCAGTAGTTGTAACAGGACCAATCAAAACCTCGAGGTATAAAAAATTATATTTATAAGCTGAAAAATTAGTTTGCGCGACTCAGAAGTCACTACATGAACTATCACTCCATAAAACATGACAAAAAATTCTCAAAAACATATCGACGCCATCTACTGAAATAAAGAAAGTAATTTTATCGTTTGTAGCCTTTTCATAACAAAACGCCTGCACCGATTTTGGTAAAAATTTAAGGGCCTGCGCACATTGAACTAGCGGGCGCGAAATTTCATACATATCGCGTACTATGCAAAAGAGCTCACGGACAAAACGTAGGTGCGGGTCGGGGTGGCATTAACGGACAAGCTCGAGACTGTTACTCGCGGCAATATCAAACGTGTGCAGTCGTTTGTTTCTATCGCGGTTTCAAATATCTCATACGTCACGTCACGTCAAACGCCTGGCAGCCAACGTGACCACGAAATCGCACTCGCGTCGGTGCCCGCGCCCTTGTCTCCGCCCGCTAGTACAACGTGCGCATGGCCTAAGTCGCTATGAATTATGAGCACGGCTTTTTTTCTAAAAAAAGTTTTGCACGGGCGCAGCCGCAGGTGAAAGCTAGCATATTCTATAGCTGCGCCCCGCGCTTTTATTCACAATTTCCAGTAATCCCGCAAATTTTCGGGATAAAAAAGATTCGATTCCTTTTTTAACGACGCACGTCATAGAAATTGATTAAGCACACTATTTTCTTACGAAGATCGGTTCAGCCGTTTAGCTATAAAATGTAACAAAGAAACCATACAGACAACTTTAGTCTGGCATTATTAGCAGTGCGAAGTGATTATTATACTTTGCATAATAGTGTTGTACGATAGTAAAGTTTGTCCTAACGGCAGTAGCTAGACAATTGCTTTACTACTGTTTTATTTTGTAATTGACCAGTTTAAGCTAAATAAGTACAGTTAATACCTTATCGGTCACTTGAACTAACAATAGCAAAACGCCAAAACAAGCGGGTAATATACGCAACGAGATGATTGCTTGTAATTGTAACGATTACCGACTACCTACCGCACGTTTGACATTTTACTGTTTGTAGAACAATACAATTTAGCTTTATTACACAAAAGAACCAAAAAAATAAATAAAAAAACCGGTAGTATGATGGGCGGCGTCATCGCCTAAAGCTATTTCTTCCAGACAGTCGTACGGATGGACAGAAACTATATGATAGAAATATGGCCTATGGTGTACACGAAAATGGAAATTTATATATAGAAGTATTTATTTTTATTTTCGTGCGTTTATATATATATACTCTGACTACTGACTGCTTATAATTCAAATACAAACATACGTACCTCACCATAAATAAACATTTAATTCTATACGTACCGTAAACTAATATTATAGATTAAATAATAAATGCGAAAGTAAATGCTGTCTATCTGTCTATCTGTCTCGGTGTTTGTCGCGTTTTCACGGCTAAACGGCTGAACGAATCGACCTGAATATTTGCACAGATTTAGCTTAAGGGTCGTAGAATATATAGGCTACTTTTTTTTGTTACCAATAACCCTATACATTCATACCACACAGTCATAGAGAGCATAGAAGTTACGCAGGACGAATTGCACTGCTTTAGGCCTTACTGAATAAACCCAAGCTGTACGCGTGACATAGATAGATATACGATCCTAGCTACTCACTATAGCTACTTACAGGTTAGACAAGGAAATCCTAACTAATATCATAATTCAGAGGAATATAGCCGCAGTCGAAGCAGGACCAATAATGTTTCGAGGTTACGATCGAGGTAATGAATACGTTTTTCGCGAGCAAAAAACTTCACTTTCGCGATTCAGAATTCCCTACATTACAACTGAGGAGGTCCGGAACAAAAGCCGATAAATCCACTTTTCGACTTTATTTTTTTTATATTTTTTTCTGTCACTTTACTTACTCATACATACTCTACACCACTCTGGACACCATAAATCACGTTAAAAATGCACTAAACAAGCCTCCGAATATGAGCAGCCGGAACAAAAGCAGGGGCTAAGACAATCGTTTTTTGCGTTTTCTGTAAAATTACGCCAAGTGGATTTATCGGCTTTTGTTCCGGACCTCCTCAACTGTCAGTCCATACAATGCGTAAAAAAATGCACAAAAATGAATCAACGCCATCTAGCGAATGTGGTTCTTCACAGGTGTTCATAGATATTTATTTTAATTTTCATGAAATTTGCTGTTTGAAGAGAATACCTAAAATAAAATATTTTAATTACAAGAAATAATTATAAGTAATTACAATTATGCAGAAGACCTTCTTTTTTCCTAGAATATTTTTTCTAGGAAAAATATCATTGTTTGTCTTCGATCCAAATCCATCATAATGAGACGTACCAGAAATAAAGGTAATACCGAAGCTATAATTATAGCCTTAGCTCGCTAAGGTAATTTGATAGAATGAAAATAAATACAGAATTTGAGTTTTCACCTTTAACAGCAGCTTAGAAGTTGTGGAGAGGTACCACAGATAAACAGAGAGGTATACATCGAAACTCCGAGCAAAAGAGGCGGAAATCCAGGAGTTGAGAAAATATATGGTTGAGCATCTGTGGGTTGAGCGAACGAATCAGGCTCTCACAGTTGTTTCAAAATGGGGTGATGAGAACCTCGTTCAATTCAATGCCAGCAAGGGTAGGGTAGGATAGTGGAAGGGCTCTTATGCAGAGTCCACCTGGGAAAGTACCACACTTTTGCCAGTTATTCAACCGCCAAGCAGTAGTGTGCAAACATTACTGTTATGGATTGAAGGGCAGTGTTTCCAGCATAATTACTGGGCATAAAGAGATTAACATCTAATATCTCATGGTGACGAGCGTAGTGCATTGCCGCTCATGGTTTTGAACTGTTGAAGTTCAAAATTCTTGGATAGCACTGGTTTGTTATGAGCAGGCGTGATGCTTAACATCAGGTGAGCGACTTGCTCGTCTCGTCACCGAGTTACATAAAAAAAGAAGCAAAACCCAAGCCTGTCTTTTCTCCGCAAAAAAGTGTTCATTCGACATACCTCTTTCATTCCGAAATGTTCCTGTACCTTTGGCAGACCACTTTGAACTCCTAGGGTTAACCCTTACACCTACGCTCAACTACGGAACCTACCTGGAGTCAAAGATTAAAAAGCTAGTAAATAGCTGAGGTGGTATTTCACGCCGGGGCAGTAAAGTTGCGTACTCTTTATCAAGCGCAAGTTCGGTCGTGCGTGGAATACTACTGCCGCCTTTGAGACGGCTCCGCCAGATACCAGCTCGAAGCTCTTGAATCAATAGATCGGCGTGGTGCTCGGCTTATTGGCGATGAAAAGTTGGTTGCCAAAAAACTTCTTAGCCTAGAACACCGCCGTAAGGTAGCGTGTCTTTCAATCTTTTACAGGATTAATTTCGGAGAGTGTGTTTCACAGCTACACGACTTTATCCCACCATCCCCCTTTTAATACAGGACAAGTAGAGAGACGCCCCACTACCATCCTTACACTGTTGATTTCCCTTGGATATGTAGAAAATGTTTTGAAACAACGTTTTTAATCCGTACAGCCAAAGGAGTGGAATAAACTGCCGGCTTAGTTGTTTCCTGAGAGTTGCAATCTAGGGATTTCTAGGTCAGAGTGAATAGGTATCTTATAAGTCTGCGTGCTTCACCTTCGACCAGATCATAGCTTACCAACAGGCGAGTCGGTGGTCAAACGCAGACGTTATTCGCGTTAAAAAAACATTTTCATACGCACATTCTTAAATACCAAAACTTCTAGTTGTATTATTGTGTGAACCGGAAGATGCAGAGTAGGCAGGCCTCCCACTTATTGAACTGACGACATTTTGGATGCAACCGGTGGATGCAAGTGGCAGGTTATCATTTGGTGTGGCGCTCTAAGGCGCCTATGTTCCAGAAGTGGACGTCTTACGGCTGATGATGATGATCATGAATTTTCTTACACGAAATCATATAAATAATAATGCGCAAATTAGAGACAAAAAGTAATTAGATGAGTCTTCTAAATTTTTATTCTTATCTCTATTTATTACAATGGATTTTAATTATGCATATTTGCTCTACATTGAAACTTTCCTAATATTAGTTCATAAACATATAGTTTTTGTTTGTTAATCTTATGTTTGTTGTTTGTTATACAAGGTTTATTTATTATACCGTGTTTGGTTGTGAATAAATACATGTTTTCAAAAAATTTCATTGAGGTTTATAAAAAATTTGCAGGAAAATAACTGAATTCATAAATGTATAGTGTGTGAATTTTTAATGATTTCCTTATTAAACTGGTTTTATCTAGTAATACACATAATTAGCCTATAATATTGAGTCATTACGAATATTATTATAATTATTCAGGTCATATTCTAAATTTCGCGAGTTGGCGACGAATAGTCTTCATTTTGGATACCTTCTTCATGAAAGTTAGATATGGATAGTTAGTTAATTAGTTCGAATTCGAATTGAAGTGAAATTTAAATTTCTACTAAGTCGGTTTTAATTAAATTACTCGAATTAATTGAGTTAAAGGTCCACAATGACTGAACTGCTGGCCGCGCTATGGCGGTCTCGAGCTAAACTTAGCTACGATCTCGGACTTCAAGCGTGGTCAGCATTGCAGCCCTTGCTGTCTGCGGTGTAAAGGCCTCGACCTTCAGTCTCGGCCTTTATTCCAGTTTGTCCATCAAGAGCTGCAATGCTGACTGCGCTGTGATGGCCTGTACCTGCGCTTCGCTAAACTTTCGGCCGTCACCATCGCTACCAGCAACACAGTCATTACAGACCACGACAGTAATGTACTACTGTTTTATAATTTTTCGCAAAACCTATTACATTGTCAACAATGTTTTATGGTTATGTGTGCCACTTTTTAGCCCTGTATCATTACCACGTCTCACTAGCGCTACGTATTGATTTTACTGAATTCTATTTAAAAAAGTACGAGTCGCTAAGTTTTGTGTTTGTATTGTTTTTTGTAGTTGTTTAATTTTAGGGTCACCTCAAGGCCTCTGACATGGAATTGTTAAAGGACGTAGAACCAAAGTTGTTTGTTCGTTATGATGATGAACTTCTGTATGTACATATAAGATGTTGTTAGCATTTTTAACGTGTGTATATTGTGTTACAATGTCAGTCATGTAATGTTTTGTTGTGTATTATGGCCTAGAGCCAAGGATAATCTCGCTAGATCAATCCGAAAACAACCGCGGAGTGTCTGAGACAATGGGCATTTACGATAGGGGTCAATAATGTTTTTTTTACTTTTTGCTTTCTTGATCTATTTAGGTTCCTGGTTATTTATTGTCCAATTATTATGTGAAATAAAATTTAATTTCTCCTATACTATGTGTATGGAAAATTAATAATCGTATCAACTCTCTATTTATGGATATAGTGTTTTACAATGTTGAATAGATTTGAAAAATTGCTCCGAACTAAAACTATCTGACCTGGGCCCGTACCGTGAGGTGCTTATGATTGTTAGGTTCAGCGATGAAACTGCGCGACCGCGAACCGTATCGCCGCGTGATAAGGTGTATGGTCGCGCAGCGTTCTCGGCTGAGCCTAATAATCATCGCAATAAGCACCTCACGGTACGGGCCCTGTACCTATAGTAAAGTTGACACTAGTTGAGTAGCTCTAGCGCATATCGGCTGTAACGCTGAATGTAAATAAATAAATAAATATAAATAAATATCTGGGACATTTTTGCACACACGGTCATCTGACCCCAAACTAAGCAAAGCTTGTAATATGGCTGCCAGAGACTGATATACGTACATAGATATTTTTTAAATACATACTTATATAGATATTAACACCCAGACATAGAACAAACACAAATATTCATCACAAAAATGTTTGTCCTAGATGGGAATCGAACCCACGCCCCCAGTCACAGAACGTAGGTTCACTACCAACTGAGCCACCGGGGCAGTCGAATGTTTCCAGATATTAATAAATAAATGTCGCACTGGCTAAACTAATACCTGTTTCGTTTGGGATAAAGGTGAGGCGCAGATGACATACTGGTTCACGCGCTACAAGTTCAAGTTCACCGAGGTTGACTACAGCTTGTTCCTGACTTATTCCGTCCTCGTAGGCACTATTGGTAAGTATGCGTAGGGAACGGCCTGAATTTTTACAACTCTTTTCTTTATTTGCTCTTTTATCTATAATGAAAAATAAGCCAAGCCTCTGAAATAGATAAGAACGCAAAATTTACGACAGTTTTATTTGTCACACCCTGACTCAACTTTCCAAAACGTTGTATGATCGAGTGCTGCCTACATAGAAGTTGTATGTCTAGTTCTTTGAAAAATTTTGTATATCTAGTTCTTTGAAAAAAAAATTTAGTAATTCATGCAGTCATTACGAGATAAGATGAGAATTTGTCTCTAAAAATAGTTGACAAAACACATCACATAAGTTTCCGTTGGTCTATATGAATTTTGATAAAAAGTTAATCACCAATGTGTAGTAATTTTGTAGAACAAATAAACTGATAAAATAATGCAAATATTAACCGGAAAATAAATTTTCTCATGGGCTTATAGTTTCCGCCGTATTGCGGAGCAATAAATGTTTCGAGAACAAACATTTTGATATTTTTAGTTAGATACGATTATAATGATAATGTCGCAACTAAATTTTAAGGTTTTAAGGTTTAATTCGTTATAATATGTAGTAGCGAAGAAAGGTTCTTGAGTGGCGACCACGAACCAGAAGACGCAGCGTAGGCAGGCCTCCCTCTAGATAAACCGGCGACATTGTGAAAATCGCGGGAAACCGCTGCATCCAAGTGGCACGTTGCCGTTCGGTGTTGCGCGCTAAGGGGGAGGCCTATGTTCAGCAGTGGACGTCTTTTGTGGCTGATGATGAAACTATACACAAATAATTAGGTAGTTCATAAAACTAGTGAACAAAAAAAAAAACTTATTACGCATATTCATAATATTATGAAAATAAGTCGTTCACAGTGAAGTTTGTCTCGCGACTCAGTAATAATGATAACGCTATAATTCTAAGAAATTATAGAGATCTCAATCAACAATTTCTCCATTCCAATATTTTTTAAATGCATAAACACGTATCCCCAGTACAAAATCTAATGTTTTTTTGCACAGGTTCGTTCATAACGATATATCTGTTCAGCAAAAGATGGAACATAGACGACAGCATCATTGGCGTTATCGCTTGCCTGAGCAGGATCGCGGCTAGTGTGGTCTATGCTGTGGCCCCGACGAGGACGATATACTTCCTGGGCCCTGTGCTGGACATGTTCAGCTCAGCCGGGGCGACCTCACTCCGCTCGCTTGCTACTAAGCTGGTTCATGATGATGAAACTGGTAAGTCACTTGGATATCTTAAACAAACAGATGGGAACGTATTGATGCCTGAAAACTGCGAGTCTGAGAGACGAGATAAAATTTCTACGCGACTCAGATAAAGACTAAGATACTTAACGCCGACTAAAAGTCCGTCGTTTGCGATATTCAAGCGAAAGTTTTTTTTTTGTGATGACGTTCAGCCAGCGCTTAGATTATATTAATTGATAATATTCGTTGTCACAGAGGTAAAATCACTATGTACTGTACTACTATTTAATCCGGAAAAAATATAATTATATTTGTCCTATCTTATGTACCACCTAAATATTTATGTCCTGTAGGGTATCGAGGCCAGGGTATCGTAGTAATTCTGTAAAAATATCTTGTATAAATACATAACTCGAAAATTGCTACTTTATATTTATTTATTTAAGTATACATTGCCACATAATGCGTAATGGTAACATTTTTCAGAATGTACACTTTATACCTTATTATTAGGGTGTTGCAATCAGTATTATTACCTTCATACTAAAAAAGTAAAAATACCTGTTATTATATACTAGAAATCTTATACGACTTATAAACTACTTTTTATATATTTTTATCTTCTAAAAATTCTTCTATTTAATTGTAGTTTTTTTTTTTCATAACATAGCTTAGCTTCTTTTGGAATTTTCTATAGGGTTTGTCTAGTCTCTTTTCTGTGTTGAAACAGCAAAAGCAAATAAATAGAATAATATATCTCATACAAAATCATACTTAGCCAAAAACGTCAAATTAATTATATTGCATTGTATTAGAATTTCTTTATTGTACGTGCTAAATGTCTTCGTTTAGACACCTACGACACCAGAAGCAATTCTTAGTGTAGGTGCTACACGACACTAAAATTCGCGCTCAAGCTACAATATTTTTGTAAAATATTTAACCTTTATTTATATATTTTGAAAGCTCGTCAAGAATTTTGGAAAAACTGTAAAATGTAGTTTGTACCCGACAGCCCAATTAGGAGGGTAAGGGGGGTTTTATGGGTTGTATGTAAGTATGTACGGTTGAGCTATTATTTATGTTATTTACCTAATCTTTTACAAATTCCAAGATTCGTTTTTACAATTGGCTATTTATTTCGCGAATTCCGAGGGTTGTCCCTCAGTTCTCCATAAATTTTGATACAAATTTGATTTGATTTTGATCCAAACAAATTTTGTGTTCTTTTTTGGTACAAGTTGGTATACGTGTATCGATCTATTGGATCATACTCGTTAGATCAAGTGCTAACTACCCAGAATTTTCGTAATTATAAATTATCTTCGAAACATAACTAAGTATCAACACGTAAGTAAACTTAAAAATTAATTTTATCTACACACAGAGCTGTTAAAAACGCAAAAATAATATTAGTCGAGTTTTACCATTTTACACAGGAGGCACGGAATTAATGGGTACCTTAACATTTTTATACTTAGGTATCAAATTACCTAATTCAAGTGTTCGTTTTTTAAATATGACTTTAGTACTTTGGTGATTGTTAGCTCATTGGCCTAATTGGTTATTTTTAGAGGCAGATTTTAGACTAATTTTTGGCCGCAGGACCCCGTTACCCGTCACCCGTTTAGCAAACAAAACATTTCCTTTTGTCAGCCCTTCAACAAACAATCAAAAACTAAATAGGTTTTGATAACATAAGCGTGTACTCTAATGACGATCATTAAAAAAATTAAAGTTACTGCGGTAAAAATAAAACACAAAACTTCACTTAGATGATTTTTGCCGAATGGACTGAGAGCAGCAACTTAAAATTATGAAGAATTTCTTCGCTAAGCACTTAAAAAGTTTTATTGGTCTAAAAATCCAAAGCCAGTTCTAAAAAACATAAAACACTGAAGAGCATCGGTCTTTTAATTTACAAAAAATTTACATATTTGGCACATTTAGTATTTATCTACCTACCATAATTATGAATATAAAACTCTTTGAAACCAGATTATACTTTTTTTTTAAACACGATACAAGTGACACCAGTGTATTTTTTATTAGCATCGTGTTATTTTAAAATATATGGACAAGATAAATAATTATTTATCGCGTAAGCTGAACATAGAAATAAACTGCGTATATTTTAAAAGGTCAATGACCACATTCGAATCTAAATTTTTATTTGCCAACGTCATAGAAAAAGTATACGAGAAGAATGACAATCTTATGTATAAACTAGATAGCGCTTACGTATTTAATCAGTTTATGTTCAAACCGCTATAAAAGCCGATGTAAATATGGTAAATATAGAACAAAGTATTGGTATATGTCCGCAATATAAGGTTAAGTTCAAATTACATTGCAATATACGATGTAAAAAATATGTTTTAGACTTTCCTGGTGGTTTACTACATTACTATTAGTACTCAAGTCAAGCAGAAATTATGACAATCACGTCGCATTTTAAGCCACTAGCGACATCTTACGTCCTTAACAGCTACTACAATCGGGTTTCGCATCTTACTATGGCTATTGGCACTCTTCTTTATATCATTTCTATGTGTTAACGTCGTCAACTAGTTTTAGAAAAGAAAAATATAAAAACTGAGACTGAGCTTGTGTACACATTTGAAATTAAAAAAATAACTAAGGCAACACAAAAATATTCTTTATTTGATTAAACTACCAAAGGTCCTAAACCCTATACCCTAGGTTTATAGAGTTGATTCTATTTTTTTCTTACTTAATAATATAACGCGAGCATACGCTTGTAATAAAATGTATTTTTATAAATAAAACAACCAGTCATTTCATGACAATGGGTAAGTAACAGTTACGGTTGACTAGATAGGATCGTATAGAATAGACTGTAATTTCGGAAACATCTCATCGTCATGTTCATCATCATGTTGCTTCTGGTGGAAAATCAAAAGTGGGTTTAGAAACAGCTGCTTTTTCGGTCAAACTGAAGCACATCCCGTCGTGGGACGTGATTCGCTCGCGTCGATTGCATCAACCACAGAAGAGAGAAGTAAATAATCCTAAGTAATTTTTCCTCTTCTGTGGCATCAACCTACTTGTAAGACGTGTTTAATTGGCACGGGAGTTGCACCGAAATATATACGCGGGATCGAGCGTAATCTAGGAAAGGCCGATGAACATGGAATTATTTTTACAAAGTTAAAAGAAAGCAAGATCCTATACGACCTTACCCACGAAGACTACACAGATTATTATGAAAAAAGATAGTTTATCGCAATAGTCCTGCTCCAGGATCCATTTTCTTCTCTTCTTCAAACCTTGAGTTTATTTTTCAGCTACTGCTAATAATAACAAAACCTTAACTACGATATCAAAAGAAAAATAATGACGCGCAGGAATTCGCGTCAGTTTAGGGGGCTAACCCCCGAATACTGAAACGTTTGTTAACTTTGACAACAGATTAATTCTAATACTGCCTTTGTCTGGCACGAAGCAAATGACAAAGTCAGCGGTAGACTTAATCTGTCGTCAATGTTAACAAACGTTTCGGTATTCCGGGATAAAGCTAGCAAATCGCGCCGATTCGCTTGCTCGCCTCAATTCAGCTTTTTTCGAATTCTAAGGACGTTTGCGTACAGAATAGGAAAGTTTGCAATGGGCATTACACAAATCTAAAATCTTAAAGCAATCAAATCAGTTTATAAGAATCTAGTAGCGTTTTATGGCGCTGTTTTGCGCAATGTTTTACGGTTCCTTTTGAAGATAAAACCGTTAGAGCCGTTAATTTGCTCGGAAAGTATTTGAATTAATTATAATCAGGCAGTGGTGTTATTTTTTGATAAGAAGTACTATTTTTTTTTGCGAATGATAACCCTTGAACTTCCCGAAAGATTATTTTGGATTCTATAACAAACATTTCTGCAAAAAACCAAGTGTACATTAGAATACATTAATAAATCAAATCACGAGTAGATGTCATTTTACAACCTTTTATTTAACTTGTAATGGTTGTTGGTCTGTTTGTATGTATGTTAATGTAAAATCTTGCAACTCAATATTAGATCAGTTTCCCTTGTTTAATTGAGTTGTAATTTTGCGTGCCTGTCAAGTTCCGATGACAATACAGTATTATGACAGTGAGCTGATTTGACGATGGATACGGAAGGTGGAAAACTTAAGTCATCAGTAACTAACATTAGATTGATGGAAAACTCAACCGGACTCATTAAGATCAGTTTGAAGTACCAATAACGGATTTTATAAAAGCTTGTCTGGAAAAATTGTTTTTTCCACAAAAACTTATTAATGTCGTACTGAAATGTCTCCGTTTGTAAAGAAACCACGCGCGGTACAAAACATTGACAACGCCTCTCCGCGCGGTGTGGCGCGGCGCATTTGTATGAGAACACCGCGCCCCGTCGCGTTGTGAGAATCTTCTTACGTATTTGAATACACTCTGGAAGCTGTAGTTTTTGAGTCTTGAAAAAGTCATAGCCTAGTTCTAAAAGTAAGTGTCACATAAACGTCAGTCGCCAGAAACTCATAAAAAACGATTGTATTTTTGCTATAGGATTCTGATGAGATGCAAATGATTACAATATCTGGTATCCTAATATCATTTGGAAAACCAAGTTTGTGAAAACAAAGACAGAGTCTGAAAAACATGTAAATTGACACATAAGTGTTTGATTCCATATCAATCTTTTAACATACCACTGCTGGGACATCGGTCTACCCTCGAATGGTGATTGGGTCATTTTTATCACGCTGGCCCTGGCGGGTTGGCGGATTCACATATGCCATCGAATTTCTTCTCCGGAGATACGCAGGATTTCCTTCACCAAAAAGTCAGTAGTATATCCGTAAGTAAGTACCAAGAACACATTGGTACGGGCCCGCTCGTGTTAGAATCCGCGACCCAACGAATATGAGGCGAGCGTGCTCCCAAGGGTCTTCAACCAATGTGTGTTGCCAGTGATGACATTGCCAGCCATTTGTGCAGAAAGAAAAAAGTTGACAAAAAAATAATGTATGCCGCTGCTGTAAAAAACTGCTATTTTCAGGCAATGCGCAGTGTAGGAATATTCATCGCCAGAGGCAACCGGGCAGAACTCGAGCTCTTAGCCCGTATTGTACTGAATCAAACGAGTGCCAAAATGTATACGTCCACCGATATTTATTATTATTACAGTGTAGTCCGTTTAGTACGACTTCGCATTCAACAACCAACCGTTTTTAGTGACGTAAGTATAGGCATATGTTTAGTTTTAATATAAGCCTCCATGAAAGTACATCCGTTTATTACGACTCCGCTTAAAACAACCGACCGCTTTTAACGCGCACACCCTTGCCAGCACATCGCTGATTGGAATGCGACTATTTATTTTAGGCAGTACTTAATTTTCGAGTAACGAGTGAGTACGCGTACAAAAATGGCTTCTAAAAAACGAAAAAGGGTCTCTATTGAAGAAAAAAGTGTAATAACACAACGTTTAGAAGCTGGCGAAACGAATGTAACGATTGCGAAGGGATTCGGTGGAAATCATTCGACAATATCCACACAATTATAATTATAAAAAACAAAAATGTCTGTTCGTTTAGTGACGGCGGCGTCCGGTTAGTACGACGTAATATCAACGGTCCCATGCCCGTCGTTAGAATCGGATTCTACTATATTACTATCCCCAAAACGAATAAGACGCCTTCATGCACGCCGCAGACTTGTAGCACAGAATATAATTATAATAATACTGCGCTTGTAGCGTTGGGCGCTGTTGTATAGCCACCGATAGCGTCGACCAGTCCATCGAAAGACGTATTCACGTAAAAAACGGTAGTTTAGCGATATTAGCCACCACGTTTTTATTATCTTATTGGTTCAAGACCTAAAATAAATTGCTGATTAGAGTAACATGTACCTAAATATGGCTTGACCCATATTAATAAATTCATACAATACATGTTATATCTTCTTTGAGCGAACAAAGGTCCAGCTCGTTACACTTATCGAGACATTCATGAGTTTGTTGACACACCGATTGACACATGTTTCACCATTACCGTCACCAGGTTATACCGTGATCCTAACTGTGACACTTGATTTAAGTATAATTATGTAAATTTATGAGAGGATTATGAGGGCATCTAATAAAATATAGACTGTGATTACGTAATAAGCTGTTTTTATTCAATTTAAAAAATACTAGTAGTTTGCGGCGAACTGAGACCTCGCGATCCTTATATCTTCACAACCCCTGGACCGATTCGGCTCATATTCGAACTTAAAAATTGAATTGAAATGAACTACTTGTCTACAAAATTTAATGAAGATCGGATCAACCGTACGCAAGTTATTATCGGACAAATATACACACAAACATACATACATATGCCGATTTGTCCCAGTAAACTCTGAGACCTTCGCTTCGCTCGGTCAATAATTGGATTGGAATTGAGATTTTTGGTTATTTCTACGGAAGGGGATTATTCAGAGACCATATAGCGTCTGAATAAAAGGACGTAACATAATTGGTGAAATAAAAATAAGAGGTTAAATTTGATTCACGTATTGTAACCGATATTGGAGGAAATATAGATATCTTGTGAAATATTTACTAACGTTGAAAGGGGGATTTAAAATCACTGTGGAATATAGCCGACTTAGTTAATGTTGTGTGTTGCTAGTGATGAGTTACCTATGGAACTGAAACGTGGTCCTTGACTACTGGCCTTTTGGAGAAACTCAGAGTCACACAGCAATCAATGGAGAGAGCTATGCTCGGAGTTTCTTTGCGCGATAAAATCGGAAACGAGGATATTCGCCGAAGAACAAAAGTCACCGATATAGCTTACAGAGTTTGCAAGCTGAAGTGGCAATGGGCAGGCCACAGCACTCAAAGCACCGATAACCGATGGGAAATATTCTTGAGTGGCGACCAGGAACCGGAAGACGAAGCGTAGGCAGGCCTACCCACTAGAGAGACCGACGACATCGTGAAAGTCGCGGGCAACCGGTGGATGCAAGTGGCACGTTGTTGGTCGCAAGTTAATACTTCTGAGGAGTCAAACAAAAAGTTTTGAAGGAAAACCGCAAAATAATGAGTATTTCTAACACAGCCACGGAACCATGAGCGTGCCAGGACAAGGGCACAGACAGGTGACAGGTTTTTAAAATATACGTAATCAATTAACGTCACGAAAGCGGCGAAAGCGGTGTATTGAGACATTTGAGACTGATGGGGTGAAATCTAAGTATTTGTTAGCAAGCGCAAAAGGAGACATCACTTTTAGTGGGTGGAAAATGGCTGGTGATAATGACGACAGTTGTATGTTATTTCAATCTAAATATGGTTTTTTGTATTTTGTTTAATGATTATGCAGTTATTTCCAGGTTAGTTTTGAAAGAAATAACTAGTAATTTTTGATAAAACGAATGTAAACGAGGTTGTACTTGGTCATAAGTATATTTAATAACTTGTTAAAAGTATGACGGGCCATGCTTAGTAGAGTTCCTTAGCCACATAGGACGTTTGAAGTATATATATCCGTTGTTATCGCATATCTCAAAAATTCATTGTCATCATCCCATGTTGCCCGAAATAATTTTAAAAGAAAGTTTTTACTAATCGAATCTATCAACATAGAAGATAACAAGTTTCTGAGATGTATAGTTTAGAAATGGTAAGGGGGACACACATTGCAAGCAACTTTGTCGGCCCATATTTCCCAAGACATATGATAAAAAAATGGTGTAGGAAACCTTAAACTGATTTTAAAAGACCTTTTCAATGACACCCCACATGTGGGGGACAGGCAAAAATATTTTGTTTTACCCACTTTACATGTGACCCATACTTTTTTTTTTTATTCTTTGTAAATTGTGACTTTTAAAAGACTTATTCAACGATTCCCCACATGCTAGGGATCAGCGATATATTTTTTTACCCTCTCTTTACATTCATCGGAGCTACCCTTATTTTACAAGAAAAAAAAGTATTTTTATTTTTTGAAACTATAGGTCTATACTTAGACTATCGATGTGCAAAATTTCATGTGTGTAAGTTTATAACTTTGGAAGTTCTTAGGGTGTAAAGGATTCCGACAGACAGAGAGACAGACAGACATGACGAACTTATAAGGATTCCTTTTAGTACTACGGAACCCTAAAAACTAGGTGCTTACTAACTTTTTTTCTAGCTGTCCATAAATCAGCGCGGCCCTCCGCAATGACTCACAAAATTTAATTTTTTTAAGTGGTTTTAGGTTTTTTAAAGTTCAGCTGACTTTGTTCCAGCGCATTAATATTTATGACACATATTTGTATGGAACAATACTTTTAATAATAAGTGATTGTTTAAGCTAGATAATTATATTAACTATTATTGCGACATTGTAGTTTGCTAATGTAATTAAGTACAACATAATTTATTGTCTATTAAACTAAACACATAGGATTACTTCCTATCACAGCTGTCTCGTATATCGATAAATTTGGTATATGAACATGAGTCATGAACATGAATTTGACACGAATAAATTTTAATCACGACTAAGACCATTGTGCAAATGTTTTGATTTCAGCTCAGGATTAATTAAGTGTTACATACACACGTAACTAGATCACTAAGTATTAAATTAATATTTTGCCTACCTATTAAAATTTGATTAATAGGTTTGATTTTGATATTAAATTCAATATCGCGGTTGCTCCGCTTTGGATCGATTAGGGCGGTTAGCTTTGAAGCCTTATATTTTATCTACGCTAATTGAAAATCACAGCGTATAATGTTATTAGGAAGATATACCAACTTGTTTCTTACGAGGTTTCTTTTAAATGCTACTGAGTGAAGAGACGACAGTTAATCAACCGCCAAGCAGTAGTGTGCAAGCATTACTGTGTTCCGGATTGAAGCGCAATGTTTCCAGCGAAATTACTGATGGGCATACAGAGATTTAACATCTAATATCTCAGGATGACGAGCGCAGTGCGGTGCCGCGCAGAGTTTGGAAATGTTTAAGTTCAAACTTTTGGTTGGGTTGAACTGTTACGGACAAGCGTGACGTGAGCAACTTTCTCATCTCGTCAGTGAATACCAAAAAAAAGACGAGCAAGTCGATAGCAGTTATGTTACGAAAGATTTTTAACTTCAGCTCTTCAAAACCATGTGCAACAATGCACTACACTCGTCATCCTAAGATATCAAATGCTCAGTAATTTCATTTTAAACATTGACCTTGGATCCGGAACACGCTAATGTTTGCACACTATTACTGCTTGGTGGTTGAATAACTATCAAAGGTGTGGTTCTTCCTAGGAGAGCTCTGTGAAAGGCTCCTACTATTACACAAGCAGTACAGTACATCATCATCAGCCCATCACAGTCCGCTGCTGGACATAGGCCTCTCCCAAGTGACGCCACTTAGCCCGATCTTCGGCTTTTAACTTCCACCCACTGCCAGCTGTCCTACGTATATCGTCACTCCATCGCATTCCAGGGCGTACAGTTTTCAGGGAGTTTTCAGTACAGTACTTCAGTTTTTTCACACACGCTACAAGTATTTATTGAAAAACGTAAAGAAATGAAATCAATCAGTTAGTTGTGACCACAGAATTCTCCTTATAAATTATGTCATATGCACATGGTTTGTAAATTTTTGTACAAAACATAAAAATCAAAATAACATTACAAGCTTTGTTTCTCAGGTGTATTTACTGCTCGTAAAATAGATACGAGTAACATTTAAAAAACCAAGATAATTTAATGGCGCTTGTATTGACAAACACTCGCTGAATTTTCAACGCAGAATTGCTTGTTTTATCTTAATTAAACAGTATTTTTTGTGATGTACCGAGTACTTTTCACCGTTAACCTTCACTGTTAATCTAAACGACGACATTTTTCGAACAAACAGCAAAAATATTACAACCAAAAATATTAAGAAAAATATTGTGAAATATGCGTTCGTTCTAATTATTGTTTTATATCTTCCTATATACTAACAAAAACAGTTGTAGGTAAAGGAGTATTATAACCCTTTAAGGTTCAACGTTTCGCTCATTAAAATTTTCTTGCGTTTTATGTCAATTACAGCTTAATCACATCGTAGGCTTATGAGAATTAATTTTGCGATAATAAATATATTGTTTCAATAAATTACACCAACCAAAAATTCAAGTTGAAAGCTAGTATAAGTACATTTCCCACTAAACCAAAAACCAAGATGAAAATCAGCTTATTGAAATTTGTAGCTAAACCAATGTTATCGCGGTAATCATTTTACCCGTAATTACTTATTTATTGGCGCAAAATTGGTTTCAATAAATCCACGATGTAATTAACCTGTAATTGACAAAAAACGCAAGAAAATTTGAATTTCGCGCGATGAGTGAAACGATGCACCTTAAAAGAGACTAGAGATCTGATTAAAACGAATTAGTAGTTTGTACACTATACGACAACATTGTAAAACAACATACCGACAAAACCGACACTGACACCGACGACATTGTGAAAGTCGCGGGCAACCGGTGGATGCAAGTGGCACATTGTCGGTCGGTGTGGCGGTCTAAGAAGGAGGCCTATGTTCAGCAGTGGACGTCTTCTGGCTGATAATGTATGTAATGTACACTATACGTATATACTATACTTATTGACATAATTATAACCTATGATCCTATGTTAGTGATGACACATGGAAAAAAAGAGTCAGTCAGCGGGCAATGAGAGAGCTATGCTCGGAGTTTCTTTGAGCGATAAAATCCGGGACGAGGACATTCGCCGAAGAACCAAAGTCACCGACATAGCTCACAGAGTTTGCAAGCTTAAGTGTGTTAGACGCTGTTCATGGTATAAAGCGACTCTATATACCATGTACAGCGTCTAGCATATATGTAACATCTCACAATTTCTAATACAGAAACAAATACTTAGCTGCTTTATTTTTTTAGTCCACGCAAAAACTATACTATTAAAACATAGATATAAGGTATCTGTGTATTCAAAATATGTTCGACCTGGGACCCTATTCCTGTGCGCTCTTATCGCGCACATTATGACTGTCTCTCTAATGTAGAATTTAATGGGAGTGAGAGTGACCAAGACAATCTCGAGCGCACAGAAATAGGGTCCTTGTTCGGTCTGATCTCTAGATTGATAACGTTATCTTACTACAATATGCAAAGTAATGTATTTCCTACAGCTTTAAGAAAGATTTAATTTTTTGTTGTTGTTGAGGACGAGAAGAGAAAAGTAACGTTGAAAACAGATTCACTACTGATTTTTTATAACATTCTAATTTAACAAAAAAAAAAACATTTATTTTCTTGACATAATATTAATAAACAACATATTTTTTTTCACAATCATATATTTATATGATCCGCAGAAAATCCGCTTTTTTTTATTTTTTTTTGAGTTTATTTATTAATACAGAAAATTACAATAAGTTATTCACTATTGCTTTAAAACCTAAATAACCTTTGCGCGTGGGAACTTCTTTCATGAAAAGCACTCTACGCAAAATTTTCCGTTGCGGTAAAAAAAGTCATAGTATAAATGTTTGAAAGGAAAAATCAAATCAAGCTGTGAGTATAAGTATGAGTTTGTGGTCAAATGTCACTTGACCGTAAATCACCTGATGTTAAGTGACGGCGTGGTGGACATTGTAAGTATGAGTGGGTTTTTCATGTCAGCAGTTTTGTGTGCAAGCGAGATATACAGGGTTATAAGAAAAGGGTATGCTAAGCCGAAAGGGGGTCAATAGTACTCATGATTGTGAACAACTTTTACTATGGGACCAACCCAGAAATCGAGAAAAAAATATTAGCTGTTCCATAGAAAAATGTCAATGACATTCGACAAAATGTATGGAACAGCCGATATTTTTTTGTGATTTCAGGTTTGGTCACATACTAAAAGTTGTTCATAATGATGAGTAAAATGAACCCTTTTCGGCTTAGCATAACCTTTCCTTATAACCCTGTATTATGTCAGGTACTCGTCCTAACTGGCTTAACTATTTATTTTGGTATTGCATTTGCCTCGAAGTCATTTTTATGAAACAATGTTTTCCATTTTCTCCAACAACGTCGCCATCAACATAATAACAGTGACGAAAACCATGCCACTAATATACCGTTTACACTAGATAATATCTGACGGACGACAGAAGTATTTGTAATGCAGACCTGTCGCCTTTGTTGGTAAACAAACCACGCATCATATTTCATATATTACGCATTATAATATTATAAGAAAAATAAACAGACTGGAAATTTTAGAAAATGTGGATAGTGAAGCCTAGTTAGGAGACAAATATAATTAAAGTCCTAAACTTTTAGATAGGTGGTTAATAATATAGGAGACTAGAAATGATGATACCCACATACATCTCAATCATACAAATTCCTGTGTTAGAGTCCCATGTGTGTATATATGTATATAGCACATCTTTTACGTGGTATGTGAGGCGTGGACGTGTGTTCCACGCCTCACATACCACATATAAAAAGTTTATTCAGTAATAAAACAATACAATTACAGATTCAAGCGACTATGGATATTTAAGCATACAAATTCCTGTGTTAGAGTCCCATGTGTGTATATATGTATATAGCACATCTTTTACGTGGTATGTGAGGCGTGGACGTGTGTTCAACGCCTCACATACCACATATAAAAAGTTTATTATTTATTACAATATGGGTGACGTTTTTTTAAGGTGTGACTTGTTTGAAGGGCGGTGTTGTTGTTTCAGGCTTATTATATTTGCTTGTATCTTGATAGCGGCTAGCACTAGCTACTATATTTTAGAGTCTAGAAGATACATTTATTCATTTTGTGTGTTAGGGAGAAACAGTCAAGAGAGAAGATTGTGGTTTATTTTTTATAGATGCACGCAGTATCGCTCCCAAAGTGGAACTTATACCTTTAGGTCAAAATAAATTATTGTCTCTTTGTTGAAAATAATTTGTAGCTCGATAAGCCACGGCAAGCCTTTTTCAAGATGTTATATAATAACTGAAAATATGACTGTCTTCGTACTCTTCTGACTCTGCTTCCTATTGAAAACTTTAGGACTTCAGTATGTTTTCCTTCTAAACAGTCCCAATAAATTCAGGGATTCAAATTCAACATCATCTCAAAACCTAATTTCCCTTGACAAAACCCAAACACCTTCCTCCATCAGTTATATACATGTCCGAAGGTCGTTACCTTAACTGTCACTTTGTTTTTTTTGTGATAAAAAAAACATCGATCAAGAAAAGAAATTGGCGTAATAAAGTACGGTATGGACTCGATAATCCGGCACTTTTTTATGGGGACAGATGTCGCGCACTTTGTAGAAACTCACAAAAAACCACGAAGTTTAATGTCCAAAGATAAATTACTTTTTTTTGCATTTTTGTGAATAAATGTTTCACAAAGTAAACTCCTAGGAGTCATTGTACGAGACAGTTATATACATGGTAAAAACTTGAGCTAGAACATTTCCTTACTAAATATAAAACAGTATAAAAACGTCTGAAAAGTTGCGGTGTCTTACGCAATGAGGTAGTTAGTTACCGAAAGTTGAGCAAGATATTGAAAATCTATTGAGCACAAGTAAAATGAAGACGAAACTACAAAAAGTTTTGAAGATGTAATACAAATCTGTAGACGTAGAGTCGGTAAAAATCTATGTGTTGTTATATTTACTTATATTCAATTATTATTCTTTTTTTTTTTTTTTTTTTTTTTTTTTTTTATGTAACTCGGTGACGAGACGAGCAAGTCGCTCACCTGATGTTAAGCGTCACGCTTGCCCATAACAGTTCAGTGCCACCCAGAATTTTGAACTTCAACAGTTCAAAACAATGTGCGGCAATGCACTGCGCTCGTCACCCTAAGATTTTAGATGTTAAATCTCTGTATGCCCAGTAATTACGCTGGAAACATTGCCCTTCATCCGGAACACAGTAATGCTTGCACACTACTGCTTGGCGGTTGAATAACTGACAAAGGTGTGGTACTTCCCCAGGCGGCCTCTGCAAGAGAGCCCTACCACTACAAAATACTAACATATTACTAATATATTATTTACTGTCCTTGTTAATTTCTTAAATTATAAATTTTTATGAGCTTATTATGCAAGAATATCGAATTACTAGTACCGCCGACAATATCTTTAAGAATTACGTAGGTACTATAGTGTAGACTTATGTATTATAAATAATAAAATAAATAAATATCTGGGACATATTTGCACATTTGACCCCAAACTAAGCAAAGCTTGTAATATGGCTGCCAGAGACTGATATACGTACATATATATTTTTTAAATACATACTTATATATATATTAACACCCAGACATAGAACAAACACAAATATTCATAACATAAATGTTTGTCCTAGATGGGAATCGAATCCACGCCCCCAAGCACAGAACGTAGGTTCACTACCAACTGAGCCACCGGGGCAGTCAAAGTAAATTATAGTGCACAGGGTTATCTTAATTAACCAAAATCTCTCGCAGGCACCGTCTCTACATCATACTGAACAACCTTTGTTTTAAGACTTTTCAAAAGTATGGGAAATTGTCATTTTTGTTGCAAATGTGAACTCTTAAGCTCCAGCCGGGACCGTTCCCGCTTGCTTATTTTGTTACCCTGCAATATTACGAAATGTATCGGGACCACCTGCTTAGGAAGCAAACAACTAAGCCAGCCCTATTGTACATTAATTTACTGAGAACTGAAGCCTATTTTTTACCAAAAAAACTAATTAAAACTGTATTTGACATATGTTTTTCTCTTTCACAGGTAAAACAAGCTCTCTAATAAGCATATCGGAAGCCCTGGTTCCCGTTATATACTCGCCGATATACAGCAAGGTGTACCTCACAACTTTGGATATGTTTCCGGGCGCTTTCTACCTGATCAGTGCTGCCTTAGCCTTACCTGCCATAGTTACATTAGTGTAAGTTATCTAATATATAAAAGAACATGTCTTATTCTAGGAATCAACGCACAGAGCAAACCGCACATGATAGAGACGTGAAATTTTGACCCAATACTCATCAAATGGTCTATAGGTGGACATTAAGAATGGATTTTCCACCTCAGAGGGGGCGAAATGGAAGCTCAAATTTTATATGGAAAAAGTTTTTATTCAGGGTTTTTATAAGTTTTCAGGGGTTGATTTTCGAAAATTCCTGAGGCATGCACTTCTTTATTTTTTAAGTTTATTATTTAAACATTTATTAATTTATTTTGACATGATTTTCGAAAATTCCTGAGGCATGCACTTCTTTATTTTTTAAGTTTATTATTTAAACACGTTACGTTAATTTAACGTAAATAAATTAATAAATGTTTAAATAATAAACTTAAAAAATAAAGAGGTGCATGCCTCAGGAATTTTCGAAAATCAACCCCTGAAGAGGTGAAATAGGGTTTTGATATTACTGTAGCCAATGCGAGCGAAGCCGTGCGGGAAATTCAGTATTTCTTATTATTTATTTCGATCAGATCGAAAAGGACAACAGCCATCATTAGATGCGTCTTTGGTTATCTGTTGTTGACTTCAGTTTATTCTATGTACCTATCTACATTTTTGTTGATCTAGTATCAAGTAATATTATTAGAACAAAAAAGAAAATACCCACCTGCAAAATATAGTCTATGTCACTCAGGACGTAAAGAAAAATACAACGACACTTCACTCGTCAAAATCGGTCAAGCCGTTTAGGCTCCAGGAGTTATACACCTACACCCCAAAACATTACCCTACTTATTGGGGTAAAAACTAGGAGAACCCTCCAAACGGGATCTCACGACCCCTGTATCTTCACAACCGCTGCACCGAAGTTGCTCATAATTGACTTTCACGAACTACTTGCCTACAAAATTTCATGAGGATCAGATCAACGTTCGCAAGTAATCGTCGTACAATATTGTACACGTAAACAAAGGCCAACTTGTTCCCGTTGAGAGTCAATTATTGTCACCCTCTAACTTTTGGCCACAATTTTACGTGTCAAGTAATCGTCGTACAATATTATACACGTAAACAAACGAATGCCAACTTGTTCCCGTTGAGAGTCAATTATTTTCACCCTCTAACTTTTGGCCACAATTTTACGTGTCAAGTAATCGTCGTACAAAATTTTACAAGTAAACAAACAAACGCCAACCTGTTCCCGCTGAGAGTCAATTATTTTCACCCTCTAACTTTTGGCCACAATTTTACGTGTCAAGTAATCGTCGTACAATATTATACACGTAAACAAACGAATGCCAACTTGTTCCCGTTGAGAGTCAATTATTGTCACCCTCTAACTTTTGGCCACAATTTTACGTGTCAAGTAATCGTCGTACAATATTATACACGTAAACAAACGAATGCCAACTTGTTCCCGTTGAGAGTCAATTATTTTCACCCTCTAACTTTTGGCCACAATTTTACGTGTCAAGTAATCGTCGTACAAAATTTTACAAGTAAACAAACAAACGCCAACCTGTTCCCGCTGAGAGTCAATTATTTTCACCCTCTAACTTTTGGCCACAATTTTACGTGCTATCTACATCTAAACACGAATGCCCGAAGAAAAGAGCAATTTTTTTTTTTGTGGACCTTTTTCACACTGCGCCATCTAGCCCCAAACTAAGCAAGCTTATACTATGGGAACCAGATAGCTGATAGATTATTTTTTTTTGTATATGTAAATAGAATACATAGTAACACCCAGACAAAAAACAAAACATCCATGTTCATCACACAAAATGTTTGTCCTTAGTCGGAATCGAACCCACAACCTATAGATCAGAAGGTGGAAATCCACCCACTGAGCCACAAGGCTTCGAATTAAGATTTTTTTTAGAGATATATCGTATATAAGACATATAAGTTTCCATCGTCTGAATCGATTTGTTGCGTGTTATATACCTACCCTTATACAATATTATGTACTCAGTCTTGTGTATCATTTTCTCATGTTATAAGCTTGTTTTCCTTTGTCTTCATTGAACTAGTAGCATAGAACATAATATATAATAATATGCTAGAAGCATAGTATCCCATACCTACAATATTCTGCTTGTTCTTGGGGCATTGTTCTAAATCCTCATTAGTGGGATACAAGGTTGGGCGACCTCAAACCCGAATCACTGCTTAGTGAATATTAATGGTCTCGGTAACAAGAGCCTTGTTCTTTGGGGATATAGTATTCTTGAGGGATCTTATCAATCGTTTCTCTTAGGTCTTTACGGACTCGTTAAAGGAAAAAAAAACAGCTCTTACATACATTTTGTCTAGTGTCATTGAAATTTTTCTATGGTATATAGCTGATTATTCTTTCTCGATTTCAGGGTTGGTCCCATGCAAAAAGTTGTTTATAATGATGAGTACTATGAGCCTTTTTCGGCTTAGCATACCCTTTTCTTATAACCCTGTATAATAAAATAAAATAAATCACACTAATACTATAAATGCGAAAGTTAGTAATAAATAGTTAAGTAGGTAAGTATGTAGGTAAGTGTGTTTGTTCCCGTTGAACTCTGCAACGGCGGAACGGATTTGAATGAAATTTGGTATGGAGGTAGCTTATACCCTGGATTAACACAGAGGCCACTTTTTATCCCGGAAAAATATTCATTTAGTATAGAATAGCGGGTGAAATCGCGGGGCGCAGCTAGTATGACAAAAATGAATGTTACCCAGTATTTTTACTCAACAAAAATATATGTTCAATGCGCGTGCGAGAGAGCGTAAGGTTTGCACACTTATTGTTTAAAATATTATTCTGTGCTTCTCATTATGATATCGTCAGACATTGTGGTGAAGTTCAGAAAATATTACTATTAGTACTCACGGGATATTTACCACGTTTATTATTTTTATGGCCCATGCAACTGTGCCGAAATATCGGGAACTCAACAAAAATAATAACAGTGATAAATAAATAAATATCTGGGACATTATTGCACACACGGTCATCTGACCCCAAACTAAGCAAAGATACTGATATACGTACATAGATATTTTTAAATACATACTTATATAGATATTAACACCCAGACATAGAACAAACACAAATATTCATCACATAAATGTTTGTCCTAGATGGGAATCGAAACCCACGCCCCCAGACACAGAAGGTAGGTTCACTACCAACTGAGCAACAGGGGCAGACAAAAAAATAAATAATAAATATCCTGTGAGTACTAATAGTAATGTTGTAAACCACCACGAAAGTTTAAAACAGTGTTCAGAAAATATGATTTGGACAAATTTTAATCTACATTGTCACCCTAACAAAAATCGTATAATCAATGCTGTTACCCAAAGAATTCTCAAGTAGAAAAATGTCAAGTGCACTTAGGAGTTACATTATTCGGACACAATGAAACCGATTACAACATGTCAGCAAAAAAAGACCTTGCGGTCAACAACTCTAATGCCCTATTATACGTAATTTGAACTGATCGATTTCTCGATTCCGACCTTGAACCGACATTTTCTATATTTAACCATTATTTCCTATCTACTTCCATGCCCTACGACATAATAGAAAGGCCGGTCATTTTAGTAATTTTGTCATCGCAAATTACCTATTTCTGATCATGGAAATTGCCGAAGAACCTTGAAGTGCAAAGTTGAGATGTGTCATAGCCGATGTAGTTACTGCCTTTTATGGAACCTATTATAATAAGTAGTAATTTAAGTAATATGTAATATATACTACGTAAACACGTACGTATACGCAGTCTTGCAAGGCAAGACGAGGTCGCGCGCGTGTCTCGCTTAGCATTCCTTGATAAAGGTCACCGAATGTGATCGAAACTATAGTCGGAATAACCGACTCAATTTAACGTGAGTATTCCCGTTTTATTAAAACAAAATATACTTATACGTTACGTGGATAGGTTAGGAATCTACGGGAGTGTCACGAGACAAAAACTTTTTTTTTTTTTAAATCTTTTTTTTAGGGACATTGAGTCACACATTGTACGCGTAGGTATTGCACTGGACATAGAAAACCGCAACAAATGATTTTATATATTAATTCGTCATATTATACTGTATTATTGACGGTATTTGTTAAAGCATGAGTCGTTTTGACGACATTACCTACGACAGAATTTTGACCACATTAGTTTCCAAGCAGTTAGGTATATTGAAATAATTATAATTGCCAAAAAAGTATTCATCATTTTACTAAACCCTTTCTGGAATTCGATCGAATCCCTACAATCAAACCCATACAACGATGTCGTAAGTTACCACGCAATGTGTAACTGTGACAACATGGCAACCGAAATGGTTTTATAAGTAGATTTGTATAAGAAAATGACAAATCTTTGTGGGTGGTAATTTTTTAACTCTTACGTGCTACAATTATACATGAAAATTAAATATTGCGGTCGAAATAAGATTCTCTCTTATTCTTATTCGACGTGTAAACCAAGCATATAAGTACGCACAGCAAAAAAAAAAAAACTCTAACTCTTTATGTCATGCGAAAATGAGACAAACGTATATACACAATCATAGCCGTGTCTAGTTTTTGCACGGATAAAGACTAGAGATTCTGTCCTGGTGTCCTTGCCAGGCCTGCTGAGGGCGAGGGCCTGGAATGTATTTGGGAGTTTCCCTCTCCTTTGAAGTCATTTAAAAATAAGAAGCTTGAACGTTGTTATATTTAATTTCCTTGTTCACAGAATAATCTCATATCTCCGAAAAGAGGAGGCTGCCTCAGAAAGCAAGAAACTAGAAGACAATAGAGACGCAGAGGTCAAATCGAGGGAAAACGAAATCACTCCTTTTTGATATAATGAATTTAAATTTAAGTTTATTGTTAATGTTTTATTCAAAAATCTCAATAAATGTAAGGTTTGTATTTGCATCGTGTGTTTCGTGTTTAGAAAACTATAATCCATTTACCAAAACGTCCAACGTCCGTAGGACGTCCACCCACAAGGTGGACAGACGACCTGATAAACACCGCAGGAACGCGCTGGATACGAGCCGCTTCCATCCGCTCTTCGTGGAAATCTAAGGAGGAGGCCTATGTCCAGCAATGGACGTCCTGTGGCTGAGATGATGACATTTACCAAAGAAAATCTAAACGAGAAGAATAACAATCTCATACAATAAAGTGTAGCCCGAAAAAATGCTTAAAACTAGATGAAGTATTTAGTCAGCATATGGACATATGCTTATGCATATGACAAACAGCAATAAAAGCCGATGAAAATATGGTTAATGTAGAAACATATTATAAGTACCTACATGTCCGCTAATTAAGATTTAGTCCAAATAAGATTGCAATATACGACTTAAAAAATCTGTTTCCAAAAATAAAGTGTTCAACGTCATCACTTGAGAACCTTACAACTTTTGCAAATAAAATATAAAATTAATAATTTTACTGATATTAAGAATGCAAAAATATTCATAATAAATCCCGTTTTTATCCGTACCATACCATACCATACCATACCACGAATGAGTTAGCTTGGGTTTCTATTTCAAGTCGAGTAAAAATTGTGACGATAACTTTGTCAACTGCATCTGATCGCGAACGGTTGCAGTTATCAATTCAAACGTGTATGGAAATCATGATATATTATGCTCTCATTAATTTTCTTTGTTAGTGTGTCTGTTTCTTTATTAAGTAAGTTTCAGCCAAGATACAAAAGAGGAAAGAAAATTAAAATATCATTATTAGGACAAATGAAACTAAAACAAAACGTTCAATCACGTTCGATCACGTAATAAATGATCGAGCATCCAAGCAGCCATTGCCAAAATAGATATGTAATGAGCTAAATCCTTTGTCGCGTCCACTGTGATCACGCACGCGCTTTTTCAAGTAATTAGTTTTAAAGACATAAAAAAAAAAACATGAATTTCTTAAAGTAGATATGTATATATAATTTAATTTGACAAAAGAGATCGAAGATACACGCTGTAAATAAATTAACCAATGCACAATTACATGGAAACTTCTGTCGCCAGGATTCTGCCAAAAACTCAAGTTTTTAAGAATAATTTCATTTTTAAAATAAAAAAGAACAAAGCATTAATTCGGCCAGTCGCCAACATCCCGGAATACATACCAAAACCATATTTTTTTAAATATTTCTGATATGATGATGGACAGAATACAACATATAGTTTTGGAAATACACACCATCTACAAAAACTTGCAAATGTGCTAATACGGTAGCTATTTACTCTGACCCCTCAAGATTGTGAAAGCATAATGTCAAAAGTCGGTTCTGCGAGTACCTAAACAAGGATTTATTCTTCGTCCAGACCAAAGAGCATATAATTACCACGTTTTAGTCCGGAGTCCGGGCTACAAGTACTCGGCCCGCATAAAAAATAGAAGTGGGTAGAAAGTAATAAACAGATAACAAACACATAAATTATTTTAGAAGCACTGGTTTGAGGTCACTGCATTAATAAAATGGCATTTTAATGGATTTATAATTTTACTTTGGTATTCTTAGAAAGGCATTAGGTACCTAGTTATTTTCAAATCAGGTACAAATTAAGCAGATAAATTTCAACTGATAAAAATTGATGGACCTTACGAAAAAATAAACGATTAAGGCTGTGCTCTCATTTGTTGGCGGCGTATCGTGATTATGCCCCTAGTGGTTTCTAAATGGAAGGCCTTTGTTCAGTGGTGGGCGTCTTCAGGCAGGACGAGGAGGAAGATTAAAGCTTCGTACCTATAATTACAGTAGTGATAAAAAGCAGGTCCCCACGAAGCCAACCCGATAAGAGCACACTCATATTTCACCACTTGGTGGTATAAACTACATGCATAACTATATAGCTCTTATATAAGCCCAGCAGGCCTAGCACGGGCGCCGGGATAAACTTATGTCCACCCGTTTTGCCTTCGCGTCAACGTGACAAAGCTAAAATATGGATACATCCGTCTAGTTCTCGCGGGATAAATATGGTGGACAACATTTTATCCCGCTAGAAAGATATTTAAAAAAACCGGGCCAGGAATCGAATCCGGGACTTCAGCGCAGAAAGCAAACGAGCATTTCTATCATCAACATACACGTGCATCATGTAGAGGCACAAGTAAATATATTATAATTGTAATACGAGTCGTTTTTCGTGTGGTATGCTTGTCTTGTACGAAGAATTCCAGATATTGTATAAAGAAGAATTATTTTCGTTCATGGTGCCAAGGTAACGATAGGCGTCGGGCAAATTCTAGATAGCATTCACAGAGATAACCTCATCACCCTGTCATTAGTTATCTCATTGTATATTCCATTATACCCAGAATATGACAACGTCACGGAAAATCAAAAATAACAAAATATTCACAGACTGTTTCAGTTTTACCTTAAACTTGCTCTTGCACTATTTCTACTTTAAATAGTGAGAGTAACGCCAAAGATGCTCTAAAAGACGTGAAGTAGGCAGCTATTAGCTGCCATCTTTGGCGTTACCTTGGCATCATGAACGAAAATAATTCTTCTTTATACAATATCTGGAATTCTTCGTATAAGAGTAGTATACCACACGAAAAACGACTCGTATTACAATTATAATATATATTATAATACTGCTAGTGCAGTATTATAATTCGACCAATGGACTCTTCCAAGAAGTGTCCATCCTATCGTGATCTGGACCTCTTTAGTATGAAAGCTGGTAGGTAAACGTTACAATTAGCTTATAAGAAGGGTGTGTCCTACCACGTCAGGGATGCGCATTCGAGGGGTTCGTTTCTTAAACAAAACTGGTTCGTCGAACAGGTATTTTATAAGTTTGACGAAATCATTAAGATTAAGACGATCTGAACCTGTATTGGTTACTCTGTACCTCAAGTACAAAATGAAGAATTTATAATTGTAATTCTTATTTTTTTTTTATTAATTTTCATATTTTTTTTCTTTTTTGAATTAATAATATTTTTTATTATTTAAATTTCTGACATTTAATTTGTTATTAATAAAAATCTGAATCTGAATCTGAATCCTAAAACAGCGACCAGAACCACCGGAATACGGGCAGCAGTTCCTCGTAGTAAACGGTGGTCGTTCTGCGAGCCCCAAGCCTGCACAGGTGTTATGGCAACCCAGCGTTAAGTGGGAAGCATTTTTCAGCTATGGTAAATTTTATTCATAAAAGTTCGATTAGCTAATCCGTTCAATAAAAAAAAAAACTCTTGCTTCCGCACGTGTTATTTCAGATTTGACAGATAATTTTATATTAGCTTGTCGAGCGATTGTGGACAAGAAATTAAGGGACTCCTACCATATCCGATTCCAAAGTAAGCTAGATACTAGTTGGGTAAAGTGGCAAATAACTGTAGCACTATTTTTTTTTTCTCTTATGTTTTGGCTCCACACGTTGTGTAATTAGCCAGTGTCAAGTATTGTAACATTTCAAGTGAAGTCAAATATTTCACAATTAAAACAAGTCTCAGTCATAGTCTAAGTCAAAAAAGTAAGTCACGGTCAAGTCCACGTCATGCCCCAGTAAATTGGCGCCCACTATACTAGAGGTTTCTATGGAGTTTTGGAAACAACACGAAGAGTTACGTTTCACAACATTATACTATTCATCAACATTCGTGTATGTTTACGAACACTTAATAAAAAAAAAACAATTTTTTTACACATTAACACTCGAAATAACACAATTTTTGGAAAATAATACAATGACGCGACATCTTCACGTCTTCTTTCTTCACTTTCCCGCCGAAACTCCGAAGCACTAGTTACAAACTGTCGAAATAGCGCTAAACGTCGTATTGAACTAAGCAAAAATTAAAATTACTTGGAACTTTTACTCGCCAATTAACATAAGTTTGAAAGTAGCTAATCAATACTTTGAGACGATGAAAGAGACCCTCATCTCGAACCAACATCTACAGGGACTACTAATTAAAATACCAAACTAATTTCACGACGTTTAATTAAATATTTACAATCTATTTACAAAACAAATAAGTTTAATGTACTCACAACACTAGAACTTAAGTTTGAAATCTTTAGAGGGCGCCTTCGCTTGTGGTTTCAAGCCAGCGGTGCCGCTGATAAGCATATTGATATATCTTCCCTGTTGGTCTGATGGCAGTTTGATGCCGAGCACTTCGCAGTTCCGGAGGATCTCGGAGCAGCCTCGCAGGTCCCTGTTTTTCACTGTAACAAGAAACGGAATTGGGCTTACTCTCCTAAATTAGGCAATCTCGTTCGCTCGTTTTCAAAATATAAATCACTGAAGGAAAAAAAAAATTATGCCCATAATCTTTACAATGACAACGTAAAGCAATCTTTATGATTTTGACTTAGATTTTGTATTTTTTTCTTCTTTTTCACCAATGTAAAAAAATATTTCATAAAAATTGATATGACTAATACGGCGTTAAAAAATTGGGTAGTTAACTTTTGTTTTTTTTTTCTTTGTCTATCCTGAACGGTACCAGTATTTTTAAAAAATTTTTTTTTAATACCTTCGTCCCCGCGATTTGCCATTATTTCTGGGTTTTCAGGGGAAAGTATCCTGTGTCCGTCTTCGTAATACACACTGCCTCCTCGCCAGATTTCATACAAATCGTCTAGCTTATGTGGAAAGGTAAGCAGACGAGTAACTTTGGCAAACACACCGTTTTTGCATTCAAAAAATTAAAACCTGGTAACTTCGCCCCTTGGACCATACTTCGCCTATATCTTAAACGTGATAAATAATATTTATTTTTATTTTATTGCTAATGCTTCTTTTAGCTTAACATAAGTATAATTAACGTGATCCCATGACTTTACAAGCTCAATGTAAAACGCAATAAAAAAAAAACCTGTCTTTGTTTTGTTAGAAAATGTACCTTATCTAGAAATATATTGATTTATCACATTCATTAATTAACGATTTACATTTGATGGTAGAGGTATCAAATCACCAAATCGGTAATATTATTAAAAGAAAAAGAAAATACCCGACTGCAAAATGTAGTCTGACGGTCTATAAAGATGAATCTAGCGACATAACTCATCAAAATAGGTCAAGCTGTTTAGGCTACAAGAGGTAATACATAGGAACACACAAACAAGCACACTTATGTAAACCGATAGTTCGCTAGATGGCGTTGGATTAGGTAGTTGGTGTTTTGCTCGATACAAACGAACGAAGGGCAATGTTTCCAGCGTAATTTCTGGGCACATAGAGATTTAACATCTAGGTAATATCTCAGGGTGAAGAGCGCAGTGCATTGCCGCGCATGGGTTTGAACTGTTGAAGTTTAAAATTCTGGGTGGCACTGAACTGTTATTCGCAAGCGTGAAGCTTAACATCATGTGAGCGACTTGCTCGTCTCGTCACCAAATTCCATTTAAAAAAAAATGAAGATTACTAGAAGTAGCACTATATAACTAGGACAATGCACTAACTAAACAACCACCACGACTGCTTGCCACTAATGACCACTAGTGACTCGTCGACACCAACAAGTTCCCTCGAAGCCTCTATTGCAGAGCAGAGTTTAAAGAAACAAAGTATCGCATCCGTACATTAACTTTCTTCGTAGCCCAATGTTCGCGCCCCGCGATTATCTTGTTTTCCCAAAAACATCCCGAATTAATGTCATATGTTCGTCCTTTGACGCGCACTATCAAAGCAATTAAACCTCGACGTGTAAAGGTAACAAATAGACAGGTTTGACTGGCTGACTCTTAAACAGAAACAAAAAAAAAAAAAAAAAACTCTATTTTTAGTATTTTATGGCCACTGTCGGCTTTAAAATACTAAATAAGTATTTTGTTATACAAAGATTTTTTTACTTTTATATCGAAGCGGAAAATTTTGGGTACAACAGGTTCAATTTATTTTTATTTTTTATTATTATTTATAGGCTTGCGTTTGACTGCCATCTCGTCTGATGTCAAACGAGGATGCAGCCTACGATGGAGCACGCTTGGCTAGATGAAACCGATTCACTCGCGACTTGAAGACACCCAGATTATAATTATCAGGTGTAACGTTACGCCCTCTAGAGGGGGGACGTAAGGTCAGTTTATCTAGGACCTAGGAACCTACCTATGGGAGGACCCTAAAATTGAGGAAAAAAAACAAAGAGAAATTTAGACAGAATTTAATAACAACCAATGATTTACACTGTTTAAAAAAAAAACAAATACAATTTTGTAGACCAATTTGTAAATTTTGACGTAAGTAAGGTTTTATAGTTAAAACTGTTGTCGATAACCTTGGAAAAATGATGGACTCCTTCAGGAAAAACCCACTCGGGCAGCGCATTCCACTGTTCAGCAGTTCGAATAAAGAAAGTGGAATCAAACCGAATGTACTAGACGAAATGTCCATACAAATGTACATACCTCTTAGTGTATGCTCCATAAAAAAGTTAATTATGTAAATTAAAAAAATCTCCAAGGTAACTTTACCAAAGACCTGTCCTCTCGGCGTATAATGTTACGTTCTCAAAATGTAATAATTTCAAAAAATTATAAGTCACATTTGCAAGATGACACGTTCGCGAGATAGAAACCCAAAATTTTCCGTTTCGGTATAAAAGTTACCCGTGTGATGTGGTTTGGGAATAAATAAATAAATATAAATATTGGTGGACGCTTTTACACACAGCGCCATCTAGCCCCAAACTAAGCAAGCTTGTGTGGGAAGCAGATAACGGATAAAATACATAAATACTTTTTTTTAAAATACATACATAGAATACATAGAAACACCCAGACAAAGAACAAACGTCCATGTTCATCACACAAATTTTTGTCCTCGGCGGGAATCGAACCCACAAGCTCAGAAGGTGGAAATCCGCCCACCGAGCCACAAGGCTAGTCAAAGGGAATCAATCAAACAATACTGTAAAAGACAAATTATTAGGTATTTTACTATATTACTCATTCCATATCTATTCGTATGCATTATCAGGGAACCCAATATTATTATACGCAGATATACTAAGTTCATTTAGGTTACTTGATTAGTAATGTATGCTATATAGACAAGTAACTGGCCCAATTTGGTTTTGTTATCAGATCACACAAAAGCTACACTGGAATACTTACTACGTAGTAGTACTAGACTACTGAGTAGTTGAACTTCCATACACTGTCACTTTGAACATAGTCATGTTTGACTACCGGAGAGATGTAATTTCTTAATACCAGTATCTACCACGCGTATAATGCAATTGGAATCCTAACTAATATTACACATTCGAAAGTAATCCTCTCTGTCTGGATGTTTGTCGGCTAAGCGGCTGAAAGAATCGTGCTGAATTTTTGCATAGATATAGCTTAAAGGTCGGAGTCGCTAGTAACAGCTAGTACGTTATAATGTAGAGACTATGATTACGTTTACTATGAAAACTGAAGTGGTTTTGACACATTTTGTTTTAATAAAACGGGAATACTCACGTTAAATTGAGTCGGTTAATCCGACTACAGTTTCGATCACATTCGGTGACCTTTATCAAGGAATGCTAAGCGTGACACGCGCGCGACCTCGTCTTGCACGCGTGGAAAAGATATAGGTAGACTAGACCTAGATTTTTGCCTTGCACTGACGAGGCTTGCACCGAATGTGATCGAAACTATAGTCGGAATAACCGACTCAATTTAACGCGAGTATCCCCGTTTTATTAAAACAAAAAATATGATGTAGTTGACAACCAGCCCGATGAGTTGACAAAATTAAACCGATTGCAAAAAAGGGGCGAGACGTTGACGTACATACGTGGACGAGATTAGATCGAGACAGATAGCAATGGCATAAGAGAGAGAGCAGGCCTATACCCAGCTTTGGCTCGATTCAGGCTGACCATGATGATAATAATTCTACCATAGTACACAACAGATCAGTATAGATTATGTCACCTGTTCGAAATTCTACTGAATAAAAAAATAATCACTAGTGAATTTACGAAACTAAGGAGGATTTTAAATAAAAATCTAGCGAATATATCAGTTGTATTCAAATTATTTTTATCAGTCGAAATCAGACTGCAGAATATAGCCTATGACACTCCGGAGATAAAGACACAGCCGATCAGGATACAGGAGATATACAGAAACAAACGCAAATACATAATATTATACACGAAAAATATTAGGAAAATACGGTACATTGAGAAATAAAGACCAAATGCAAACTAACCCCCAATTACAGGAGACCACGTCGTGTTCATGGAGGTTCGACTAGACTAAAATAAAATGAAAATATTTTTTTATAAAAAATGTTGAAATAACCCTTCAATCAAAAATAGCCAACGCCAAAAAAATACAAAATTGTAGAACCTGTGTATACCAAGTTTCGTCAAGATTGGTTAAAAAGTACGACCTGTACGCGAGTACCAACATATGGACAGGTGAAAACATTTTGGCAGTTAAAACTGGGACCTTGCGTTCGCTTCGCTCACACGGTCATTTATGTAAAATTATTATGTGTAATTGTTTTATTATAACCATTAACTATCATAATATTATGTAATTGTTATTTAAATAAAAGGTAAATAAAGTACATATACCTTGATATTTATTTTAAATGCTTTCATTTTATGGATTGTACATACTTATATTTTTTTCATATAACTTCACTTATCAAATTTTTTACAAGATAATTTAACATACATACATACAATTTTGTGTAACATACATACTATTATGACAAAGTGTTATTGTAATGTGTATGTCATTTTTAGAGCAATGTAGGGCAAACCAACAGCATACAAATTGGCACAAGTTGATAAACTGGTGACTACTTGGGCCATTATCCATGTTGTCGAGTGATAAATTCTGTTTAGCATGATTATGTAATCTACCAGTAGCTTTGTCTGTGAACTCGTTTCGAGAAAAACAATGTCAGATTAGAGTACTTTAACCCTACGAAGACTAGTCCTTTGAAACCATGAAACTTTGATGCTGCATTTTCACCAAAGGATGCAATATATGACGTATGGAACTGAAACGTGGTCCTTGACTACTGCATGTCCTTTTGAAGAAACTCGCACAGTCATAGTCGCAAAGCAGGCAATGGAGAGAACTATGCTTGGGGTTTCGCTCGGTCAATAATTGGATTGGAATTGAGATTTTTGGTTCTTCTACGGAAGGGGATTATTCAGAGACCATATAGCGTCTGAATAAAAGGACGTAACATAATTGGTGAAATAAAAATAAGAGGTTAAATTTGATTCACGTATAGATTGCAACCGATATTGGAGGAAATATAGATATCTTGTGAAATGTTTATTGACGTTGAAAAGGGGATTTAAAATCATTGTGGAATATAGCCGACTTAGTTAATGTTGTGTGTTGCTAGTGATGACATATGGAACTTAAACGTGGTCCTTGACTACTGGCCTTTTGGAGAAACTCAGAGTCACACAGTGGGCAATGGAGAGAGCTATGCTCGGAGTTTCTTTGCGCGATAAAATCCAAAACGAGGATACTCGCCGAAGAACGGTCTCCGATATAGCTATTAGAGTTAGCAAACTGAAGTGGCAATGGGCAGGCCACACCACTCGAAGATCCGATAACCGACGGGGAGGAAAGGTTCTTGAGTGGCGACCACGAACCAGAAGACGCAGCGTAGGCAGGCCTCCCTCTAGGTAAACCGGCGATATTGTGAAAGTCGCGGGCAACCGCTGGACGCAAGTAGCACGTTGCCGTTCGGTGTTGCGCGCTAAGGGGGAGGGCTATGTTCAGCAGTGGACGTCTTATGGCTGACGATGATGATGCAACATAAGTAAGCTGTGTGAACGCCTTCAATAGGATTTGTATTTTCGTAGTTACTTCCCTAGCTATGGTTGGCTTTAGACAGGTTTATTTTCGGATATCATTACTACAAGGCAAAATAGAGGTAGGTACAAAAAGAACCACTTTTTTTCCCGACTATGCGAAGCAAAAAGGAGTGTTATGATTTTGACCATTATGTATGTATATATCTATGTATGTTCAACTTCTAAACTACTTATCATAATTTGACAAAGTAAGTAGGTATTGTTGGAAGCGTCTACGAAAAAAAAGAATGTTTTTATGATGCCATGTTGAATGAAATGAAATGATAATAAAAATATATTTACATTGTTAGCTGTTGCTTGCGCCATGCACCCGATAAAACTAAAGCTCTTGTAAGGACGTAGTCGAATTTTAGTTTTTCGTCCTATATTTTGATGTTTCCTAGTTTTAACTCGCTTCATATATTGCTACATTTTCTCATTGTATAATTAAGATTCGCAAGTAAATTTTCCCACTTCCAATGTAACCTAAAGTTAATTTAAACTATTTTGTATGCTGCAGGCACAAAAAATATTTTCATTTTAGTTTAGTCTAGTCGAACCTCCATGAGCCCGACGTGGTCTCCTGTAATTGGGGGTGCACCCAGCTTGATGCCTATGTTTCATAATGTGAATGTAATGTGTAACTTCTGTTGGGGATCCATATTCTATAAAATAAAATAAAACGGCCTCCAGAACTCTTCAATGATAAGTATTACACGGGTGGCGCCAAGAACATCTCGATAGTGCATTTTTTTCAGAGTATGTATTATGTTGTTCAGTTTTTTTTTTGTTAAAATTTTCGGCTAAGCATTGCAGTTTTGTTTAATCATTTTTAATTTGTACCTAGTCCTTTAACTTTCGTAGATTGTGATAATAATATTCAACTTACGTTTATAACTGAAGAGCACTTGGAGCACCTTGGTGTAGTCATCCATCATATTGTACTTAAGCAGTGTCTGCAGCAGTCTCACCACTGCATCCTCATTGTAGTCGCTTCTCAGAGCCGATATACATAGGGCTGTAACCCTGGAAACAATAGAGCAAGAAATAAAAAGACTACCTATTTTGGCATATTGTTTAGATTCCAGGCTAAGCCAGGGCAGAAATTTGACCCATGTTTTGTTTTGGTTTGGTTTTTGGTCTTTGGTCTTTTTTGATTTTTTGTAGCTGTGATTTAATCAACAACAAAATTGAATACTCCACTTTTCAGGTAAAGCAACTTAATGTATACATTTTTTATTGAAGACGTCAATGTTCATAAATTTGCATTTTAATAGGTATGCATTTTAATATTAATAGGTAATTAGCATATTTTTTCCTGTTGTACTGTAAGCTCAGAGAAGGGACTAAAGAGTAACAATATTTCTTATAAATGCCTCTTGTTACATTAAAAAACATGTAAGTTCTGGAAAAACAAAAATAACTAACGTTAATTAACTTTGTTTATAAAGTTTAAAGTAGTGTTCATTATTAGGCCTGTAATGCAGAAGCTGGACCTAAGATGGTGGGTATATTAAGACTGCAATACTTTTGTTGTTGTAAAAGACTTTTGCTTTGGCAATTTTTTTTTTTGTTCAATTCACAATTGGCAGAGTCATTGTGTAACAAACATACAAAAAGAAAACATACAGTCAAATTGAGAACCTCATTTTTTGAAGTCAGTTAAGTAAATATGAAAAGGTTAAGTAAAAAAAAAATACTTTTATTGAAGTACTTAAGTACTTATTACCTTAATAATTGTGATAAACTTACTTCTCGCTAACAATTTCTCTTAGATCTTCTGAAGCATCCCACAGCTCATTTGACAGCATTTGGTCAGAGTACCAAGTGCTCAACCAACAGATGTGCCAAAAACACACCAGGGGGTAATGCTCCTCCCAAACATTGCTAAATTCCAGCACATATTTTTTGAAAACAACCAAAGAAGCCTCCGAGCGATTCAGAACAGAATCATGGATCAATTCTCTGAAAATTACTCTGTAGAAACACCTCAAGTTTTCATTTTTAATGAAACAGTCTTTTAACATTGATAAGCCTTTTTCAGAGTTACCTCTGAGGCATTGTGCTTTAGCCAAGTAGTGGTTGAATTCACCGTTTCTTTTGTACACATTGGGTAGAGTTTTCGCAGAGTATTTTTGTAATAAAGTGACCATTTCAGGCTTACCAACATTGCTGTAATGTTTGAGCAATGTCTTAAGTGTTATGTCACTTATAAGTCTACGAAGGCGCAGGCAGTCTGTTAAAATTTGTTCAATTTTCTTGTCTTTGTTTTTTAAAATCTGTTGCTGCAATATCTTGTCTATTTCTTCATCAGTCAACGCAGACACATCTCTAGTGTTGGCGTCAGCTTTAACAAAGTACTGGGCGCTCATGTCTGGTACTAAGAAATGTTTGCTGGTCATCTTTTCTCGCTGTCTCTGTAGCAAATCGGTGTCAAAGATATCGATGGCATCCACCGTGGTTGTGTAATATGACATCTTTGGAACATACTTCTGCATCCGTAAAATGTGACTGACATATCGTAAGAGGGCTTCATGTTGTCTTAATACTTGCATTTTGAGCACATTCATTGTTTTTCAACAGTAATAATATGGCCGTATATTGCCTTTGAAAGGAAAACGTCGCGGTATTACAGTGGTGAATCACACATTTTTTTAATGCTAAAGCACAGGAAGTTCGGGAAACAGGCGTTAATTAAAAAACTTGAAACGCCAATATGTTTTGGAATTAAAAAACACTTATGTACATTATATAAAAGGTAAATAAACAGAGCAACATAACCTTACTTTATTTCTGACAAACTAAACTGACAATGACATGAATGACATTGAATTGACATTGACAAATAATAATTAAAATGACTATAAAACAACATTCCAAACCTACTTCTTGGGCAGTCGGGTATAAACAAGATTTTTCCGAAGAGGAAATGGCCAGGCAAAGGATCTTCGGACCATACATACAGCTTTGCACGTGCCATCTAGCAAAAAATTGTTGAACTGCAAGGAACTCATTGTTAGGAATGGAGCAAATGGTACTTCTATTACACACTAGATGGCAGTTTCAAAATGTTCACTCCCATCTAGTGACTTGAAAGCGAACTGCAAAGAGTCTTATTATTTAGAATGCAGAAGTTGTTCTACAATTTTACACTAGATAGCTATTTTAAGCGCCATCTAGTGACCAATATCTAAATTGCAAAGTACTCTATCGTTTAGAACTTAGCAAATGGTACTACGCTGTCACACTAGATGGCAGGTGCATCAATATTGTAACTGCCATCTAGTGTCGAGTAGCCAAACTGCAGAGAATCTCATCGTTTAAGATGTAGCAAATGGTACTACGCTTTCGCACTAGATAGCAGGCTGCATCAGTATTTTAATCGAAATTAAGTACAAGTAGTAGAATTAAATTAAAAAACTCAATTCAGCAAAATAAATACAGAAATACAGAAATATTTATTACGTAACAAAAAATACAGGCACACAAAAGAAACATTATTATGTTAAATGAAATATACACGTAATAGACAGGAAGTGTACCTATATATTTGTCACGAAACCGGCCCCAACTCAGCATGAGCTGGCTGCACAGATTCATCTGTGCCCGTAGCACATGCTGTGTCATTCACGGACCGCAGATCAACATCAGAAAATAAGAAAGAATATATATTTCTGTCTTTTTCGTTCACTGAACGGCTTCAACGGAAGATCTGTGGGCTTATCCCGTAACTCTGAAAGCGATAGCGAGAGTTGCGCGAGCGGGACCGCGCATAGTGCGACTATGTTAGTACGAGCGAGATGGCATACTCTCGCAATCAGAATCATGAACGTTTCAAAGTTAGAGGATAAGCCCGCAGGGCCGCTAGTCTTGACTTTTCGCTATGCACTTGCGACCGAGTTCGGTTGCTATGACGCAAAATGCAACGCTATTTTTGCGTTTTTTGAGAACAATTAGTGTTCGTTGTCGAATTTTGCGTCATAGCGACCGAAGTCGGTCGCTACAACGCAAAATTCAACGCTTTGTTTGCGTTTTTTCGCTAACAATTCGAGTTCGTTGTCGAATTTTTGCGTCATAGCTACCGAAGTCGGTCTCTATGACGCAAAATTCAACGCTATGTTTGCGTTTTTTCGTAAAAATTCGTGTTCGTTGTCGAATTTTTGCGTCATAGCTACCGAAGTCGGTCTCTATGACGCAAAATTCAACGCTGTTTTCGTTTTTTCACTAACAATTCGTGTTCGTTGTCGAACTTTTGCGTCATAGCGACCGAATTCGGTCGCAAAGTGCTGTAGCGAAAAGTCGAGACTAGCGCCCCAGCGCTGTTTGATAAACAGCATTATGCTGAGTTGACCATTTTTGTGACACATAACATTGATTAGCAATAGTTATATGATATTGCTCACCTGGCTACCCTTCAATATTAAAAAAAAAAAAAAAAAAATTCTTTCCTTCTTTTTCTCTCCAGTTTGTTATACGGTGCAAACCAAATTTTTACTGTTTTTATGAGAACCTATGGCTTATTCTATTCCTCTGAGAATCAAAGAGTCAGCGTTACACCGCCTCAGAATTTCATCACATCCATCAAATAATGATAACTCAATTCCGCAACGGCTGAACGGATTTTAAATGAAATTTGGTACTGAAGTAGCTCATACCTGGATTACCAATCTAACACATAGGCTATTATCCCGAAAAATTTATACGTGCGGTTCCTTTAAGATGGCGGGTGAATCTGCAAGGCGCTGCTAGTGGCTACCTAATAAGTAAGCATAATACTTGTCATATAACTAACTACATCTACTAGTATTTCTGCGAACAGTAGACCTCGCGAGCACAACCTTTTTTACACGACCTCTTTCATAGTTTTTTTTTGTAGTTAGCTATTTTTTTCGGGTATGTTTCTAAAAATGGGGGTTTATGGTCGTGAGGCCTCAGTTTGAATGTCCCGAACTGAGACCTCACGACTTTGAGTGCCAAATGAATGAATGTTGTCCCTCCAATCAAAACGCCGACGACAGAAGAAAAACTATAAAATTGTACCGTGTAGGTGTAATTGTAACAATTACAAAGATGGTGACAACAAACATTTTCATTACCAGCCCAGAAACTCTTGTTAGCAATGATAACTGCATTCGTGGAACGAAGCATAACTCATTCGATTAACCATCGCCTTTCTGAATGCCTGCGGGCGTATTTAACCACAACCGAACCAACTTATCAAGACCCTAGTTTAACAGCGACAATTTAACACTGAGGGACCAAGAAGAATTGGTTTTTACACAGATTAAAACAATAGTCACTACGTGCTTACTATATCAGCGTAAAATAAATCCAGTCTGGAAGGACCTTCCTCAAATGCTACAGTGGTGAAATTCGGAGGTCTAGTTAACTTGGATAGTAGTTTTTTCGTCGGCTAATAAGGAGATCTTGGTAAAGTATTAATCCCATTTTAATATGACTAATTGCGACGTTAATTGACAGTGCGTTGAGTTAGAGTTTGTGGGTGGAAGTAGGTGCCATAAATTACCATAAAGGATTCCGTCGTTACGTCTGTTAGGACCGAACAGAAGGGGTGACTCGACACGTATATAGATGTTAATATATTTTCTTATAGATATCGGATATTTTGGTAATTACTGTCATGGTATTTCTGAAAATATTAATTACAATATTATATATTTATATATATTCTTTTTTTTTATATATTTTATTTTCATTTTTTTTTTTGTTTTGTTTTTTTTTTTATGTGTATGTGTAATATAAATCTACTAGCGTCGACAGGCTCGCAAAAACTCGCATTATGTGTGCCGAAAGAGGGAGGAGGCTTATGCCCTGCAGTGGGCTGAATAAGCTACCGATGATGATGATGATTGCCTCGGTTTCGCTTCAACTCAGATTTTCAAAATGTTAAAAAATGAGTGTAAAATAATAAAAAAAAACAGTTCGGTCCATCGAATGCGTTTCCCCCCCATAAAATAAGTAAGTCATACCAATACTGTTGCATAACATAATATTGGAACTTCTTCGCTTTTTTTTTTCTTTTTGTCAATTGCCTCTAAAAGGTAATCTTAGCATAGAGTAAATATAGCTAAATATTTACTCTATGCTAAGATTACCTATTATATATATATATATATGGTACTAGGTTAAAAATATATTAAAACTCCAAATTATCCGTCACGAATCGTACGGTTCTTGGGACGTGTGGTTAGACAATGGTGACAGTGGCACAGTGTACGTAGCAGTTCCGACGGCAGAGCGAAGTTATTGGACCGTGTCTACCGTGAAGGCAACAATGGTGTGACATCATGGATGGGAGAGCCTAGCGTGTCACTGCCGGTGACACGGCGAAAATTTAAACCTATAATTGGGACTAGACTGCAAAACATAGATAACTGAGATCTCTCCGTTTGTCTCTGTCCGGTAGATCTTTATCCTGTTCGTTGCCTTTCATTCAAGAATGACCACTGAACGGACCATTTTAAAAAAATGCTGCGCATAGTCTCTGAAGCGGTACACACTTTGAGTATAGCTGCACTAAGGTTCGGAGAGCCAGCATAAAATTTGTGTAAATCGATGACTTTTCGATGTTTTTTTTTATTGAGAAATTGTCATGTAATCATGTTTTCCCTCTTATCCATAAAAGACGATATAGAACCAAAAAAAAGCAATATCCCAAAATAAGATTTGTAATCTACATAACTAATGAGGTGCACTGAATAGAAATATATCATTTTTTCTAAATTAGCTTCCTACTACGGGAATACTGAAAACACAAGTATTTTCCGACAAAATGTCTGCCTTTCAGAAAACAACAATAGTGCGCGGTATTTGCGACAAGTGTATATCTACTAGAACATCTAGATAACATCCAAGCAGACCCGCAGACAGCCTCCAGACAACTATGAAAGTTGTCGAAGGCTGTCGCTGTAAAATGTGTGACTAAAGTCACAATAGATAGTCTTTATATCGATAAAATCTGAATAGCCGGACCGACTGTTTGTCGCGGTGAAGGTGCGAAAATAGCTTGTTCCCTAACATGGCGCAGATATATTTGACTAAGTATTAAAGAACCCTCAAGAACTTAAAATGTTGAGCATTCGCTGTTTGTAAATTTTGTTAACTCGATAAATCGTTGCGTTTCTTAAAAACAGTTGTACTTATTAAATTAAATAATTAAATAGAATGGAATTATAGTTAGTTTTCATTTTGACTGCTGGAACTTTTACCAAAGTTCGTTTTCCAACTCTTCCAGTAACACATCGATTAAAGCCCGTGCCGTGTGCTTTGATACCCTCGCCTTATTGTCCTGTCTGCATCCCTTTACTAACTATGCGTGAACATTGACAATGGCTTCTATAATGCTTGTCATCGATACGGACATACGTTTATGACTAGCTGTTGCCTATGTATGGCTTCGTCTTGGTAGAACTATTAAAAACGTATCGTACTTAGAACAAACAAACAAACAACAAAAACATTGCAAACAAACACTGAAAACATTTATCTTAGTCAGGAACGCAAGAATGTTTGCACACTACTGCTTGGCGGCAAATAAATGGCAATTTATTATGCAAAGCCTTCGACCACCCTTCGACCAACTTGAAACATGACACTAGCCTTCTAGGCCGTGCCGCGAATATTGTTTTACCTAGAACAGACACAACTACATCACAATTATTTGATAGATACCTAATAATCATACGGAGATTTACATTATGACATGCATTTCTTTATAATACTTTTGTATCGTCACAAACGATTCTCTTGTCCATGTCGAAATGTGGCAATTGTCTTGAATAATGATATCTTTATGTCCATTTGAAATCATAAAAACAGGACTAGTGCGAGTTTGACTCGCGCACTGAGGCTTCCGTACAAACTTAACTTTGTATTTGAAAAAAATATCTCCCTATTCTCTCACACATCGATATACGTCACGTAATTTGTCCTTTTTTAATCCTATATAGCATAGATAAGTTATACTAAGAATGCTAATTTTCTTAGAAAGATGCGTAACTCGACTGTAGTACCGACTATTATGGACGTAAGATGGCGCTAGTACTTTCATTCATATTCTTTCATTACCTTCACAATTTCTGCTTGACTTGACATAAAAACCCAAGCTTACTCATTCATAATGGTACGGAGAAACAAATGAAACAATGCAACTTGTTATGAATATTTTTGCGTTAATATACCTAAAATTATTAGTTTTATATTTTATTTGCAAAATTCACTAGGTTCTCAAGCTACCTCAACATACCTCAAACATTAAATAGTCTTCCCAAATCATTAATAGGAAAAATTCATGGCAAAAACCACAAAATAGTCAAAAATGTAATGAAAAAATATTTCCTATTAGATAAATATAAATAATTTTTGGGGGTGCATGCCCGGACAATCCTCAATGTAATAAGTAAGTAACATAGTGACAGTTAAATGTCGTCAATATAAAGAAACTTAAAAAGATTGCCTAGTACACAATCTTTTATTATAAGATTAAACTAAGTATGATTATAGTTTTTTTTGTAATACTCATAGTAATAAAAAGTATTTATTTTTTATTTATTTCAAAGACGTGGCATTGAAAACTTAATTTTTGAAAAGCTATTTTTTACGTCGTATATTGCAATCTAATTTGAACAAAACCATTAATAGCCGACATATCCTAATACTATGTTTATACATTAACCATATTTTCATCGGCTTTTATAGCGGGTTGGACATCAGCTGACTAAATATGTAAGCGCCATCTAGTTTTAAGCAGATTTTTCGGGGGTACACCTATCTTTGTGCACAGTATTGCAATAAGATAATTCTTATTCTTATTTTCTTATACACTTTTTGTATGAGATGGTTTTTCTTTTTATGTATGTTTCTTCTTTTTCTTAATTCTCGTCTTTCTTTGCTACGTGCTACAAATGAGTGATTTTCAAATTTATTCATTTACTTGTGCTGTAAGATCTTGCTTCTTGCTATTGGTTTTTATTTACTTGCCGAGGTCTTATTTACATAAGCAGCATAAATGACCGATTTTTTTTTGCACTGTCTTAGAAGCTTGTCTCCAGGGGACCGTAGTTCTGAGTATTTGATATTAAATTGACGAACAACGACGTGATCCTTTTAACATTTAGAAGAAATAATTACGCACTTTACAATATTATATACTAGCTGCGCCCCGCGGTTTGACCCTCTATTCTACAGGAACGGTAAAAAAATCGGGATAAAAAGTAGCCGTGTAAATCTAGGGAATAAGCTACCTCCATACCAAATTTCATTAAAATTCGTTCAGCCGTTACAGAGTTGAACGGGAACAAACACATTTACATACTAACCTACTTAAATACTTATGAAGCCGTTGGGATGCCGGACGTAGGTTTGAAGAATATGGTAATAAGGTTAGTTGACAAAACAATAATTTATAAGAAGCACATATTCGGACTTTGTATAATATCGTGTAAACCGTGTGGTCAGACAACATACATCATAACAACAAATACAACATTTCATCTACATTGGCCTCGGATTTTATTTCTGTGCCAATCACTTCTAACCTACGTCCGATTTAGTAAAAAAACATTTCGGGCAACATCTTATAATGACTTTGAGATATGCGGTAAAAACGTAAGCATGGCCCGACATGCCCTTAACAAGTTATTATTTATATTAAAAATGTTAGAAAGTATGAACCAGATGACTGAATCAGGGGAGCTGGCCCATCTTTTTACTGAATATAATCGTTGAATACAACGATGCTGTAGGGATAGACGTTCTAAGTACATTATATTTATTTAAAAAAATTAAACAGACCATAGCGAATTTGCATGGCGGCTATTCACGAGCAACACGTCTGTAATGGCCTAATAGGTAATCATTATTGTTCTCACTATTGTGACGCCTCCGTGACACTGATAACATAACCAGACTACGTTATCACTTACATCCTATTAAGGGAAGGCTATCTCCTAATACAGTCTGTTACACATCTATTTATCCTGCCATAAATCTCTTTATCTCAAGTCGAGTTTGATATCCGACGTATAAACTGCGGGACGTGAAATACCCGAAATAAATGACATTAGGTTATGCCAGCAAGCCGTTTGCCTGATTCAAGCCATCGAAAATTACTACATATAACTACGCGTTCCCATGTCAGTCGCAGAAATGTGAACTTTGTAGGCAAATACCTAATAACTTCACAGAGATTAATCAAACAGTGCGGAATCTTACAGCAATAAGTACTTATCGCCAGTAGGAGTTTGTAAAATAATCTTATAAGAATAGAGTATACCGCTGTCTGAATAGAGCCTCTGTCTAGAAGTTTGTCGCGTTATCGATCAATCAATCACGACTAAAGGGCTGTTCAGCCCTTTAGTCGTGATTTATCGTGATCGAGATTTTGGTAAAATATGATATGAAGCTACTCTATACCACATAGACGGACATAGGATACTTTTTTATGTCCACGTGAACCAAGTCACGGGTAACAACTAGTACATATTAAAGTATCAACGTATCTGTGATGGCCTTGGTTTTACAGGTATCCATAGGCGACGGTGGCTTACCATCAGGGCCGCCTGATGGTAAGCGATCACCGTTGATCGTCGTTGTCAGCGAAGCAGACGGGCCGCCGTCTGCTTGTTTGCCACCTAAGGCATAAAAAAAAGAAAAAAATACATAATACACTTTTCGTTTCAAAAGAAGTTTTATCTTATTGCAGTGTTTCCACAGACTTGTGATATCTTTGTATCATAACATATTGTACAAAATAAGAATTGTACGAATGGCCCAGGATTCTGTTTTTTTTTTAGTTTTCGTTCCGTGGTACGTGAGAACCGTCAAATCTTGTGATTTATTCGTCGTGGGATCTCCATATTGTGGAATAGATACGTAACAATGGTAGAAGATAACATTTAGGGCAATAAATTCAGAAAACTTCGACTCTGTATTGTGAGGGGTGACAAAACGAGACAGTGAGGTGGTAATTCGAAGTTTTTAATAGAAAATAATATATTTAAGTATCGATGACGATGACAATACATTCAAGTATGTCCAAAGATAATAAAAGATAATTACACAGTCATGCAAAAAAAAAACTCATTAAAATACAACTAACCGCGCCCCCGGAAACAGGAGAAAGGCTTACGATTAGGCGGCTCAAAATTCATGCAATTTGCGTTTCTAATCGGCCTGGTCGAGGAACCAGCCAAGTTGCTTGTCACCCTTTCTAGTTTCTCAAAATATAATCATATCGTTAGTCTTTAAAATGCATGGAAATAGCTTCAAACCCACGTACATTACAATTATGTAAAATACAGTTTTATCGACATTTTAAACCTAAATGAATGGAAACCAACAATTTGACCAAAACGAACCTCAGAAACCTAAGAAACCTGGTATTCTACTAAGAGAGTTTAAAAAAAATGGAAAACGTTTAACTTTCTTAGGCGAGGACTTTTAGCATGGCTTGCATACACGCTCACTATATCAGTTAACCTAACCTAACTTTACCTCTGATCAAGAACTCTGACCAAAAGCAAAAAAAAATGCCAAAAGTGCGTGTGTGTGCCGTATAAATCAGTATGATGAAAAAGACAGTCATCCAACAAAGACATCCAACGACAAACGAATCCGATAAACTGTAGTTTGCATTTGACCCAAGTATCAGGTAACTATGAATTATGTAAAAATTTTATAAATTAAAAAGGCACCTATTAATTCTAAATAGATTTGAAGACACGCGTTTTGTACTTTTTGGGAAAGACAGACTCCAGCTTAGCGGTATAAAATTGTAGAACCGAAGCGCGTGATGCGTACGTGGGAAATGTCCACCAAGGGGAATATCCACAAGCCACGCTTTGATCGCAATTTTCTGGCTGACCGATGATAGAAAGAAGCGGGCGGAATCAGGCCGTGCAGTATTTTTTTCCGCAAAAATATCTTGTTGTCATGTTTCTTTTTAATTGACAGGCTAGGCTTTTGACCACAACGCATCTGATATTATGGTGTGGTCGAAGATGATTAATACTCCTGGAATGGAAACTATAGCTCTAAAGTGAGGCTGCTGAAACACACCGCACATTTTTGTCTTAATCTTTCTCAGTTTGTAATTTTTATTGTTGTGTTTGTACACCTGTATCTTATGCACAAACATATTTTTTTTTCGCACGCTGCTCCATCTAGCCCCAAACTAAGCAAGCTAGTTCTATGGGGACCCCGTAGGAACCAATAGAAACATTCAGACAAAGAACAATCATGTTCATCACACAAATGTTTGTTCTAGGTGGGAATCGAACCCACAACCTACAGCCCAGAAAAAAAAAAAAAAAAAAAAAAGAAAAAAAAAAAATAATAATAATAAAAATAGAAGGCGAAAATCCTCCAACTGAGCTACGAGACATAATGAGCAACTCGGTACCGGCCCAACCGTAGGCCTGTGTTGCTCTATGTAATGGAGTCATAACGGAATCACACAATCGCATAATTTTTGAGATATAACTTAGCTACTTAATTGTCATCATCATCGATCCACACAGCTAGAAGACGTCCACAGCAATTATTAATATTTTATTTATTTATTTAATAGCTATCTGAACAAAGACCTTCCCCTTACTACATACCTCGTCATAATTTTCCGCGATGAGTCGGCTCAATGCGCAATTGTCTCTTTCTCTTTCTACATTTCTCGTACTTCCGTCTTCTTTCTTCACACAGTTAAGTTAGGTAATATTCGATTAGTAGGTATATTTATTTATATCGTTAGGTTTTCTACATACACTTTTGTAATCAATTCCACAATTCTAAGCCACGTTCAAATCCTAAATATTGATCAAAAACCGAATGTGATAGGTTTTTGATACAGTTTGGTCACCCTACTTATAGAAGTCCAGATGCTCCATTTGTGTGCCATTGAAAGGCGGACAAATGGCTATGGAGCCATAAATTTGGCTCAATTGGCAAATTATTATAGCCATTTAACTTAACGTACCTACAAACTAATTTTATTTATATTTAGCACGTGGTTGGCGTTACGATCTACGATAGATCAAATAGTTTTTTTTACATCCAGCTGTTACGCTATTGTTATGTGTTATAATATATTTTTAGATATAGATTGATAAGATTACTTATTTATATTAGTCGTATGAGCGCTAACTGTTACTTAATTATACATAAACAAATGAATTGTTAAAATGATTAAAGCAATATTTGTATGTTTTGGTATGTGCTGTTGTTTCAGTACACTACAAAGATGTACATCATTATGATTATAGACGTTTGAATCTGTGTGAGGACTGATGGTATCAAATAGCAATTGTCCTTCCATAGATCCGTTACTCGCGTACTTTTGTTGTATTGTGGTACCTTTTTTTTTTTTACATTCAGGTTATAAATAACTATAGGTGCGTACTGTTGTAACATTGCCATTCTGCGTGGCAATGACGTGAGCATTCTGGACTCTTTGCCATCTTGGTATAGAGTTTGGGCTTGAGCATTTGGATTATCATCCGACGTACAGTATTTTCTGGGTAATCCAACTGCTCGTTTTGTGCAGCAGGAACTTATCCATTAAATTGTCTTTTCGTAGTAGAGCTAAAAGTCCTAAAAGTGCAGCCAAAACCACCAGAGCACGGGCATCTCCATCAAAAACGGTGAACATTCTACGATCCCCAAGTTGTCTGGCAAGCGTGGGGTTTATGGCAACCCTCCACCTCCCCCCAATATAGAGGAGGATTGGTCCAGAAGTGGACAAGATACGACTACGACGAATCACAGTTAAATAATATCATTTGAAAATTGATTTAATCAATAGACTAATAACAAATAATACTACTTAACTTCTTTGTTTAGAGTTAACGCTCTAAAATTTAGGGAAAACCAAAAATGTTATTACTAACCTGCGTTGCATCGAGCGCCTACCAAATACTGTAAGTTCTATCTGTGCCATCACAGGCCAACGAACTTATCTGTTTACAGTTGAACGGGGGAGGCACTATCGTACTTAGTGGACAAAACTGACAGTTTGCCGTGGAAAATATTTAGTTCGCCAATTGGGTCACCTCTACCAATAAATTAATCTGACTGTTCTGAGTTTCCAATCCAATGTCGAGAACTAGATAGAGAGCCTGGGTCAAACCGCTCGAGACTGCGGTTGAAAGGAATCGGGACATCGGCATTCACACGTACCTCTACCTATATGTACATGTTTTTTTATGTGTATAACTTTTAATGGCATAGAATTTTAACAGCGATGCAATACATTAATGTTAATAGCAGAGGACCTAGCGCTATGACAAAATTCAGCGAGGTTTTATTTTATAGTAAATAGTACAGTATTATTGTAATAAAACTATACAACAGACTAGTAGTTCGAGCTGAGAAATTAACCTTGCCTACAAAATGTCATGAAGATCGCATAAACGGTTCTTAAGTTATCTTCGGATAAATATACATACAAACATAAAAATATTACAAACACACACACAAATACTCGACGACAACGACTATGATACCTTCGCTTCGCTCGGTCAATAAATAAGGAATAAATAGTTGTAGATTGATTGTAATAATTGTAGATTGAAAATCAGAAGAACTACCTAACACAGACTATAGTCGTGAATCTCTTGTCAAAAGCAAAAATACTGCGAATTTCCAAGTACTATCTAAGTATAATAGGTGTATACCTATCCCGTTATATAAAATACAATCACATATCATCTCTAATAAATTTCGCCCAAAGGCTGAGTATTGCAATACAACGTGGTAATGGGGCCAGCATTTTGGGAATAATTCCCACTGATAGCGTTATTTTAGATTAGTTTATTTTGTTTATTATTACTTTGTAATTTTAAGTCCTATTTAACTGAATTAATTATAAATTTAAAATTAGTGTCTAACTGAAATGTCTGAACATCTTTCAATATGTCAGTTCTTTTGAATCAGAGAAATCATTGAGATTGTAACTATAATTATCTTTACGAGGAAAGATTTACAGCCCCAATTAGTTCTCAACTCCTATCCCAACTGCTGCCTACATTCCGGGCGACTTTGTGTTGCCAATTAAACGAATCAGTGTGACCTGATACATCGTGGCAACTATAGATTCTTCGCTTGTACTGAACTACTGAAGTATTGAATAGGTATTTCGTCTATTTTTCTATCTCTAATATTTTGGCTCTACACATAGTGTATTTAATAATTATGTTATATCACTAGTGAAGTATTTTATTTTTGTTTTTCATCTTTGTAAATATGGTCAAGCCAAAGTCATGCCCCAGTATAGTGGTTAAGAATTTACTAGAGGTTTCTATTTTGAAACAGCTAGAAAATTCACGTTTCACTATAATATACATAGGATTTCCGCGTTTGACCACCAACTCGCCTGCTGATAAGCGACGGTGTGGTCGAAGATGAAGCACTCAGAAGATACATATACCTATTCACTATGGCCATGAAAAGCTCTAGATTTTATCCCAGAAAACAAGAAAACCGGCAGTTTGTTCCACTCCTTAGCTGTACGGATTAAAAACGTTGATTCAAAACGTTTTGTACGTATTCAAGGGCAATCAACAGTGTAAGGATGGTAGTGGGGCGTCTGTGTACTAGTAAAATGGGGATGGTAGAATGAGGACGAATAAACTATTCTCCATCACTCGTGCACGTTGTCAAACACTTAATGAGAGGACTTATTGTATCAAACAGCAATCGTCCTCCCATGGATCCGTGAGCCACTACATGCTGGTTATATAAACTTCTGTTCTCTATTTTTGAATATTGTTGTGTATTTAAAAAAAAATATGCAAATAGTACAATATTGAAAAAAAAACATTGCTATGAGCGCTATTTGCCCTAGAAAACGCTCTCCTGCCGCAAAGTGTACAAACTGTACCTAGCGTCATACAAATATAGGATTGCTTCAAATACAATAATAAGATTGATTTTATCAATGGACATTATTTATATGATCGCTGATTTGGTTAGCACGCCCGCGACGATTGCAAAGGCGCCGATCGCATAAATTGCTTAGGAAAATGGACCGCACGCAGACTAACGACCGAGAGGTCGCGCACTTAAAATGTCGCTTGGAAAAATAACAAACATCTTAACGGCGAACTTAATACCTTTTCTTTACTTTTTTCTAATAATATTTTTGTTACTAATAATAGTTTGGTAGAAAATTAACAAAGAGATGATTAGATACATACCTAACATACACTGCCAAACTTATAATCCTCTTTTTTTTCGTAGTCGGGTAAAAAACCGCGGCGAAGCTAGTAGCACTGATTAAAAAAGAATTGGGATGGGTAGAAGTGAGTTTATAAACGCTAATTTTTGACGTGAATTCTATGACGAAAAGAAAATTCAATATCAATCTCAGAAAGAGAATATCAGTAAGACCTGCATTACGCGTTGGTTAAGTAAATAATCCTACACACTAGTATGAACGTTAGGAAATAATTTTCCTAGCCTTCACACTGCTATAAAAACAGTATGAAGGTTAGGAAGTTTTCTTCCTAACCATCACACCAGTGTTACAGAGAAGTGAGAAGGTTAGTCGGTCACGATAAATACTTATTCGAACATAAATGCTAATATTTAAGTCCCTTCTTAATTTAAAGATGACAGCGGCCTACTTCATGAATTGCTATTTCATTTACTTACTGCATCTGACATTTAGATCGTGATTAGTTTACCAATAAATTATTTATACAGCGCGGCGATATCAAAGAGATAACATTATCGCCGTGAAGATAAAGTGTTTCAATGAGATATCTAGAAATAGGAGCAATTAATCGATATCTGACAGATTGTGACAAGTAATAGTAAGATTAGGTCAGTTTGGTATCTTTAAACGTAGAGATGCTTTATTAGAGAACATACGTCTTTTAATCACTTATTTATCCCTTTGTAGATGACTGAGCCATAAGCAAGTGTATAAAATGTGCTTATGTATGGGTTGAGGTCTAGCAACCTCATAATTATCCCAGATGTATTTCAGACTGCCCCGGTGGCTCAGTTGGTAGTGAACCTACCTTCTGTGTTTGGGGGCGTGGGTTCGATTCCCATCTAGGACTAACATTCATGTGATGAATATTTGTGTTTGTTCTATGTCTGGGTGTTAATATCTATATAAGTATGTATTTAAAAATATCTATGTACGTATATCAGTCTCTGGCAGCCATATTACAAGCTTTGCTTAGTTTGGGGTCAGATGACCGTGTGTGAAAAAATGTCCCAGATATTTATTATTATTATTTATTTATTTATTTATTTCTGCATTTCTGTATGTCTGCGATTCTCGCCTATTTGGCCTCTTTTTACCCGACTGCCCTAGAAGGAGGGACAATGTTTTTGGGGCTTATATAAGTATTTAATTATGCATGTGTCCTATGTATATAAAGTTTATTTCTATATTAGTTACTTCCAGTATACTAAACGGCTTAACCAATTTTGTTGAGTGAAGTTTCGTTGGATTCCTCTTTATGTCCGGTCCGTCATGGGATACAGTTTGCACTCGGTTTTAAAAAAAATATTTTTAATAGTAATACTCGACCTGAGGCCATATCCCGTAATTCTGATGGCAATGGCCATCGCGTGCCGTCCCGCTCGCGCCAACTTACTCGCACCATGCAAGCGAGCAGGATAGCAAACGAAGACCATCGCCACCAGAGTTACGGGATAAGGCCCCTGGTTTGAGCCTGAAAATGCTCTAAATGTGAAAGTAAGTAATGCGCTTGTGTGTTGCGCCAGCATTTTTCTGACGCGTCACATCAACCACGAGCTCAAAAAAAATTTGAACATGAGATGAGCTAGCGTCCCTCTCGAACCCAATCTCATGTAAAATTCACTATAATACGGCAACGAAACAGAAAAACATTCAAATCAATAATAACAATGCTAGTTATCTATGTACCTTTATGTCCTGCCTTTTGGTTCAGATTAATGGTCTAAAACCGATCTGAAAAATCTATACACATTAACCATCTATTTCTATATATAAATAGGGTCATTATCTGGTTCTCTCAATGATTCATGATATCAACAGATCTGATTATTCAGCTTGTCGGTGTCGCCATTGTTAGAGAATTCAATTCGATACAAATTGCGACATTAGTGATTTATTATAATTAGTTTATTTTCTTGGTGAATGAATTAGATGACGTTATCGGAGGACTTAGAGGCATATTTAAGTATTCGAAACAGATGAAACATATTACCTATTTTTGGAAATTATATAAGTTCTTATCTAGGCACACACACTATCAGGCTTTTTTCTTTTATATTTAAAATAGAGTAATCAACTTGAATCCCACCAGTTGTCGACATGTTATGAATAGGAATATCGACAGGAAAATGTTTAATATTTTATAGGTACAAGTTTTATAGGTTTTTATAGGTTTATTAAAATTAACACTTAAATGACTGAACTAACTGACAGTTAAATGTTGTCAATGTAAAGAAATTTAAAAAGATTGCCTAGTACACAATCTTTAATTATAAGATTAAACTAAGCATGATTGTAGATTTTTTGTAATACTCATAGAAATAAACAGTTTTTTTTTTTTTTTTAAACATAAAATAAAGGAGTATAATTGTAATCATTGCACAATTGACGGAGCTATCACATGCTTCACATATACTATTGAAATTCAAACTTCAGAATGCCACGAAACTATTATGGGCACAGAAGAGAGAGGTAAAAATGTTTCCTCTTCTGTGATTATGGGCAAGCGTAGTGCTGTTGAGATATCTACCCTCGAAGGGTGATTGGACCATATCCACCACTCCGGCCCAGTGCGGGTTGGAGGATTCACATACGCGATATAATTTCTTCTCCGGAAATATGCAGGTTTCCTCATGATGTTTTCCTTCACCGAAAAGCCAGTGGTATATCCGTACGTAAGCTCCAAAGAACACATTGGTACGGTCCCGCCCGGGATCGAACGCACGACCCCACGAAAGCGAGGCGATCGTGGTAGTCGTGGTAGCTCAGTGGGAACAACTGAGCTACCACTGCTACCACAGTCACGTCACTGAGAAAAAGTAAAAAAAAAAAACGTATCATTACAAGGTTTTCAGTTAGACGACCGACTTATTCTAGGACATCACTGTTCTCGTCTTTATTGAACAACTTCGCAATGTTAAGGCTAGTCCCGTAGGTAGGAAAATTTTTCATAGAGTGCAATGAGAATATAATGTCTAATGTCGTATAATCCAACAACAACTAGACTTTATAGTTCTCTTCGGGTTCGTTTGGGTGAATGGTCGCAGGGGGTTCTAACCATGTGATACACCTCAGCTGGTTGAAGGTCCCAACTTTGAACCACACTCCCGAGCTCATAGCTTTTAATAATGTATAATACGGCCATGGTAAGGTCTTACTAGATGCAGCTATTCGCTCGTGTGTATTCTATTGATGCCTAGCATATTTTTATCCTTCTTTTCACACTTATTGGCAGAATCTACCAACAGAAAATTACACAATGTAATCAGTAGCTAATAATTATTTTTTGTAGATAGATTACTCCAGAACTGAATTGTACCATACCAAAAACCTAATGTAATCCCAAACAAGCAGTAGAGCACGTAACAGCATTTCTTAGTTTCAGTTCGACAAGTCGTAAGCACAGGTGACATAGACTACATTTTCGAACAGTGGGTTGCGTTGCGATGGCGTTTGAAAACAATAATTACTTGTCCAATTTCTACTCGTTCACAAGTCCACACATCATAGAATCTCCGTCGTCGATACTTTTACTTACTGATAATAATATGAAAAGAGAGAAGTCGAGAGCGGCGGCGGCGCTTCAGATGGTGTTAGCCGTCTCGACTTTCGCGACACCAGACATGACAGTGTCATATTCTACTTGACCCTTCCGACCTCCAGCTATGCATTGGACACGGCAGTTAATAGATTTGTCAAGGAAGTAGCCAACATGGAGATGATTAAGAAATGTGCGTTTGTTATTTATAGCACGGTTATTTGAACGTCTTTTAAAAAAGATTTTCTCACCTTTTTTATACTATCCGTTTCTTTTTTAAACGTCGCAGTTTTCAGCTTTGTTCTGATTTATATATATATTTATATTATATATATATATATATATATATATATATGTATTTATAAATATAGCTTAGTAGAGTGTTAATTGAAAGATGAATCATTGGCAACTCGGCGATAGAGACACCTCAATAACGATCAATTTAACTACATTTATATGACCCGTGAACATTACTTATATATTCATAAAAGATCTATGGAATTGAAAATTTAATGGACCTACGACAAATGTATGGAGTTATTATTGTTTGCTTGCAAATTTAGGCATGATCCCACTGTTTAATCGGTAAGTACTATAATTATAGCTCGCCCACACGGTATCGCTCGCATAGGCTACAAATATAAATAAATTAAATACCCCATTTCACCCCTTTAGGGGTTGATTTTCTAAAATCGAGACATGCTTTTCTTAATTTTTTTATGATTAGTACATGAACTGAGTTTTAATGGCTTATCGTGAAAACAGATTTTATTTCTATACAAACTTTGGGATCAATTTTCGAAAAATCCGATCTTATTGTTTACCTAGACCATTTGATGAGCATGGGTTCAAATTTCAGGTGTCTATCATAAGCGGTTTCCTAGAAAAGGCCTTGAAAGGCCTTGTTTTTTTATACTTAAAGTCCTCTATCACCCAACTGATCCATCTCTCAGGTTACATTCAGTATATTATATACCTAGAATTTCAGTTGGAACTTACAGCATTTCCGTATGCTCTACAGGAATTTTGCTGAGATGTGTAATAAATTATACCAAACCGATTCTTACAATCGGTTCAATAGTTCATTGATACTGTCACAAAGACTTGTTGTTACATTTCTTATGAAGATTACGTCATTTGGACCTACGAGTCACTTTTAAATATTACCCAATTCAGCTCTACGCTGCTATATGGCACGCTATATAATTATCCCATAAAAATTGTCCCATAAACATTAATTTAGGCAAATACTTTAGATTCTTTCATTAGGTTGACAGCTCGTACAGTCTCAAGGGCCAATTACGAGTCTGGACAAAGTAAAATGCTCATGAACCTTTGAGACTAATTAATTGACACTACAGAGTTACTTGGCTAAATAAAATGCGGTCGAAGTCGTAGTTTCTCGCAAACAAATGGCTGATTATGAAGATAAAGGACTTTGTTCGGTCAAAAGCTTCTAAAGATCTTTTTGATTTGATTAATCAAAATACATATTTTTTGGATTAAGAACGCTACTTGAAAACAGTTATGAAATAATGAAATGAAATATTTATTGGTAGCAAAGCTACAAGTCGGTCAGGATAAATAAGGTTCAATTTCAACTGCCTCGGTGGCTCAGTTGGTAGTGAACCTACCTTCTGTGTTTGGGGGCGTGGGTTCGATTCCCATCTAGGACAAACATTCATGTGATGAATATTTGTGTTTGTTCTATGTCTGGGTGTTAATATCTATATAAGTATGTATTTAAAAATATCTATGTACGTATATCAGTCTCTGGCAGCCATATCACAAGCATTGCTTAGTTTGGGGTCAGATGACCGTGTGTGCAAATGTCCCAGATATTTATTTTTTATTTATTTATTAACATACTTAAACCCTTAGAAAACAATAAATTTATAATAAATTGAATAAATTAACAGTGAATTAAAATAAATTAAATTAAATTTTCATACAATCATATTCGTTTAGGTCATAAAATGGATGGTCTAACAACCAGAGTTTCAGTTTAGACTTAAATAACTCAGTGGAAGTTGCGCCCAGTATTTCGTCGGGCAATTTATTGTAAATAGAGGGACCTCCCAGTAAGTTGCACTATAAACATTAAACTGGGTGCATAGACTCTGGTAATGTTGATTGATTATAGAATTTTCTTATATGAAATTCTACGCTTCTCTGATGCTCGCTACCTCGTTTCAGTTTTCAACATCTTATATTTTAAAATTACAGCGACGAAATAACTTTAAAAAAAGGATCACGAAATATCTGACGAATATGTTGTAAATTTTTTAGATAGTTTTTGATTTTAATTTTCATTATGATAATTAAACTCGTAAATATTGTTTTTTTCCTTCTCTTTCGCCAAAATAACAAATAGGTAATAACATAAAAATTGCTTTAAAATATTGGCAATGGTATTCATAAGATATACCGTAATTAATTTTTTTATTTTATTTCACAATTATCTATAATTTTATCTTTAAAAAAAAAATTTGAGAAATTACTTACGAGAATAATTTGGATATAATAATTTTGTGTTATTAAACATTAAACGCAATGTCTATAAAATACACGAGAATGAACAACGTAATCGGTATTAATAATTAATTAGCAAATGTATTATAAAAAAGGTCAAAAAGTAGGTTAAATATCGTGTAGATAAGTAAAAACTCGTTTTGTTCTTGAATGAAAAATGTTTGAAACTTCCAAACGGACAGGTGAAACGTCTTAGCTAATAACAGCTATATTTAGTGACCACTAATAAGGTGATACGAGGAAGATAGACGATATCGCCAAGTGTACGATTACGCAGAGCTTTCGGGCGTGAGAGCCGTCACTTCTTTGGACACATTATCGTGTTACAATGTGTACCTACTCGTATTTGGTAGACTCTATTTAGATTTGAATTGACGCTAATAGTGTTGCATTTTGTCTCATTTGGTTAATTTTTTTGTTCTATTATATTTATCGTATTTTTGTTCTACTCGCTATTCTACAGGAACGGTTAAATTTTTTGGGTTAAAAAGTATGCCTATGCGTTAATTCCAGGGAATAAGCTCCATACCAAATTTCTTCCAAATCCGTTCAGCCGTTACAGAGTTGAACGGGAAATAACACTTACATACTTACTTATTTACATACACACTTCACACTCAAACTTTCGCATTTATAATATTAGTGTGATTTAATAGCTTGGTTCTCATTGATGGATTAACTTGTAGCCTTCGCGGGCTTAGGCTGTTTGTACGACGTGGGATAGCCTATTCTGTTTTCTAATTTAGCTCCACACGTAATGCATTTAGCCAGTGTCAAGTTTTGTTTATTTCAAGTGACAATCAAAGTTAAGTTTCAGTTATATTCTAAGTCGATTTCAGCCGTAGTCTCGTCCAGCTCATGTACCAGTAATGTGGATGTTTTACTGCAAATTTTTACGCAGTTTTGGAAACACAACGAAAATAAACAACACTACTTTTCAAAACGATTTTCCCACACTCGTGCAACTAAAGTAACTCTGTCTGTCTGTCTGTCTTAAGGCTGTTATTTTATTTATGTCACAAATAAAGGTTTGATTTAATCTGGATGAAATTCGGCATGCATCTTGAGGCAGGAAATAAAATACTTTATTTCGATTAAAAATTAATTTATAATAAAGCCCTTTTTTTGTAATGCCAAGCAACTATAATAATTTGTTACCAACTTTAGCAGATATAGCAGATTAAGGCTGTGACAGAGTGGTGGTCGAGACAAGGTAGGCGGAGAGTTAGTCGTCCAGCTGAGATAAGTCGACAATATCGTCACCATCACAGGAGAGAGAAGTAAATAAAAAAAAAATCTCTTCTGTGGTCACCATCGCGGGTTGAACCTGGACTAGATTGGTACAGGACGAAGAAAGAGGCTTATACCCATCAGTGGGACAAACAAGGCTGTGGATGATGATGCAGTTATAATATACAAGTAGTTACCGGCGACTTCGTTCCCGTGGACATTAAAAAAGTATCTTATGTCCGACTTTGTGATATAGCCGTTTAGCCGCGATAACGCGACAAACATTCAAAGTTACTTCCTATAGTTCGCTAGATGGCGTTGGTCTATTTTTGTGCACTTTTTGACGTTTCGTATGGACTAACAGTTGTAATGTAGGGAGTTCTGAATCGCGCAAGCGGAGTTTTTTCCTCAATACGAACGTATATTCATTTTTATACCTCGAAGTTTGGTCCTCCTGATACGACTGCGGCTATATTCCTCTGAATTATAATATTAGTTAGGATTCTGGTTCCAAGTGCAACATACTTTCTTCAATTCAGAAACCAGCGCCCCTTGTTTACGTGTCATGTGACAATCAATTATTGTGGCCAAATAAATTGAGTAAAACAACTTGATCACATACACGTAGGATTAATTTACGTTGTGTAAACTTTCAAGAGCTGACACACCTACTTGCTTACTTCCTGGTTTTCACTTTCAGTCCGAATTAATAACAGACTAGATCCTGTTCTCCGTTTCTAACCTTTACTCGATTGAATTGTAAAAGCAATCTTGATAAAATTTGCCATGAGGACACTAGGATTACCTGCGTCAAAGATGCAATGGAACTCAAAAAGAAACGGAAAAGTAATACCCAGAGCCAGAACAAACCGGAAACAAGAGCCAGAACAACAGAGGCCGAGAATCAAACAGCAGAATGTTTGGCCAGGCAGTGGCACTACCAACTAAGCCAGCTGCCGTCCTCGTACAGAAGAGTATGGACATTTATGCTTGAAAACGAACATGATATATAGGTTGAAAAATTAATACCCCACTACGTCTTTACTTCACGGCGCAGTTTTGCTTGCAAAGTCATTTTATAACAATGTGTTTATTACAAATACAGCTAACAATATCATTAATAAAATAAAATAAAAACATGACTTTATGTCCTTTAGAGGGCGCCATATTCAATTTAATCTGATCTCACATTAGCCTGTAAGTAGTGGACAATCAAGTAGCTTTCAATGATACCTCACTTATAGGACCACTTCGTTGTCCGACTGTCTGTTAAGACCCTTTCTCAGGAACGCGTATGGTTGAAATAAATATCATATACTTAGGTCTACGGTCCAATGAACTGTAAAAAAATCAAGGTTTTAAGTGAAGACAATAAAAAAATACGGCCATTCATGCTTCATATTTTGGCACTCGCAAGTAAATCAACACCTTTATGTAACCTATAGACTTCCCGTTGACCTAGAATCATTAAATTTGGGAAGAAAGAACGTCTTACAGCACAAGTAAAGTAATAAATTTGAAAATATTAAATTTGCAGTTAAAACACATCAAAAAAATATGGAAAACTAAATTTGTAGTTGGAGAAATGACCGTGACGTATATCGATGTATAGGAGATATTTTTTTCAACTACAAAGTTAGTTTGTACGGAAGCGTCGGTGCGCGAGTCAGACTCGCACTTGTCCGGTTTAAAAGAAAAGTAGTTTTGCGTTTGATCGCATTCTGCCTGATGGCAGGCAATAAATGGCATGGCTGATGGTGAAATTTGTCTTAAGGATGTTCAACGCTTTGATCAATTTAAGTTTTATGCGGCTTTGCTCGGCTCGGTCTACATTTCAGGTTCAGTTTATCCAATCATCCGTTAAACATAATATTCATTACCTGCCACTGCAGTAATGTTCTAAATCAGTCAGATTCTCGTGTCGTTTATCTTCCTACTTCGAACAGGAAAACATAGCTTAATTAGCTTTTTACCATAAAAATGTTAACAAAGTTCGTCGTGTGGGCGTATACGATGATACCTATATACGTATCTAGGTAGTTGATGTGTCAATGTCAAAATATGTATCACGTGGACAAAAGGTTTTATGATACTAACTTTATTCGGAAAGTTCAAGGTTGTTCTAATAATTATATATAATATTATAGTGATTATGACACAGATAGTTATACGGAGTTATAAGGAAAGGGTATGCTAAGCCGAAAAGGGCTCATAATACTCATGATTATGTTTTTTTTTACTATAGGACCAACCCTGAAATCGAGAGAAAAAAAGAGCCGTTCCATAGAAAAATGACAATGTTCTCGACAAAATGCACGGAACAACTGTTTTTTTTTTCTCGATTTCAGGGTTGAATCCATAGTAAAAGTTTTTCACAAAAATGAGTACTATGAGCTCCTTTCGGCTTAGCACACCCTATCCTTATAGTCCTGTATTGTAGATGCGAAAGACTTTATTCCTTTCTGGCAAACATTCACTTATAATAAAGCAACATTTTCTGAATTTTTAGGGAAAATATTAAGTTTTCAATAAATACAACCAGATTTTGTATTGTAATTTGCTCCAGCTCGGCTATTACCGTCTAACAAACTAGAACAAAAGAGACAGAAAGATTTTTTCTCCTATATTCGCTCTTTATGAACTGCTGCTGTACCATTTCCGCGCTCTCTTAGGGCTATAAGATCATCAACCTAATGTAACAGTATCCTAGCAAAAAAAAGAAGTTAAATGGATGCTACCGATAGCTCCTAGTCAAAATTTTAATTGGTGGGTTTTGTGACAGCTTATGTGCTATTCGTATCATAGATGAAATTCAGTTTCATCTTTGTCTTTCTCTCAATTGTAGAGCAAGAGAGCAACAATCTTAAACACTGAAAAGAGAATGCTCTGAGACTGAGGTTATGGTTATTGAAGCCTGTTCTAAGAGTAATTATATTCCTGGCGTGAAATATCCAGACAATTAATTGGCATCATCGTAGAGGTTTATTGGACGTTAAATTAAAAGTGTGAAGCGTAAACCAATAAAAGTATATTGTTGAGTTTTTAAATCGCACAGTGCTGTGAATAGTGGACCTCTAAATCTACCTACTTACCTACGTACCGATTAATACAAAACCAAACCAGCATGTGCTAAAAATTATGTTCTGCAATAATTTTTAACGCAGAAATGCATTTACTTTAATTAAACGTTATATGAGACAATTTAAAGTCTCTTTCTAACTAGCAGTGGTTCTCTCGTTGTTACATTTACATGGCTAAACCGACCTTAGTGATTCTTGACAAAAAAATTAGTCGGTATCTTTGAGAATGGAATTTGCATTGAATAAAAGTGATAAACCGGCTTAAAGCATTACTAGATAGTGAGGACCAGCTAGTTTGAAATTGTAAAAATCTTTTCTTTCAAAATATCGGTAGTGCTATTGTTATATTTTGTGGTTGATATAGCCATATCAAGGCTACGCCTACTCGCACCTAACAATCAACAAATCAGAGTAATTACTTATAAGTGCATATAGACCGATGCGTGGTGCGCTTCGAGCGTCCTGAAAGCAGAATCTAGGTTGTGATCTGTGGTACGAACCTTTGAGCAGCTCGGTACTGGCCTGAAAGACGGAGGCCTGTGTTGCTTTAAGGTACGAACAGACGCGTATTGACCATATTAAACTGAGCTCTTGTTATAATGACCTCTCGTACTGACCGCGTTCGACGTACTTTACTTGTACCACACAATAAATGTTAGTTCAATTCTTGTACTAGTACTAGTGTGTATAAGTCTGGTTTAATATTATGTTTGCCACAATTTGCCATGAAAAAAAGCAACTTGTTTTTTTTTTTGTGAGCGATGTATTATTATTATTATTACTATAAAATGTAGCCTGTGACACTCCGGTCATTAAGAAGAATCGAACCTCGCATGTCAAAATCGGTCCAGCCGCTTAAGCTATCTATAGCATGGACTTAGCCCAAAACGTCCATGTCCTTGGGCTATAGGAACACACAAACATACTGACATGCATATTTACATATATACTTACATACATACTTACTTACATACACCCTAAAAACGCCTTCATCTTAGGCAGTCGGGTAAAAAGAAAAATTACCGTACAAAAATAACTTTGCATCAAAATGGAAGGAGACGTTGACTGATGGACGGGAAATGAGATGTTCTGACGACATCGACCTTATTCACTTTGACTAGAAAAGCGAGAAAGAGGAACATAAATATAATAATCAATCGATGTTAGATGCGAATCAATTCACGTGTTATTTGTTCATAGACTTCGGTATACAAACTCTTCATTGTTTACACCAAAAATTACAAATAAGAATAGTCATGCTAAAATCTAAGAGCGATCTCGTCCATGCAACCACAGGACCCCTACTCTCTAAAGCCGACATTAAATCTCGTCTCGAAAAAAAATCGAACTTAAAGATTTCTTATTCTCAGCGCTATATTTCGAGATATTCACGATGGCTAGCGTGCGAGTTGATGGAAGCAATCGAGACTCGTCTCGGATTCGGATACAGAAATCAGAATTCGGAAATCGAAAATCGGAATCGGAAATTTCGGAATTCGGATTTCGGAATCAGAATCAGGATTCAGAATATCTTCTAGGATAGAGAAGACTCATAAAAACTAAAAAAGTAGAAGATGGATGTGCAATAAGGGAGAATGTCGTGGACAAACCAATCTAATAGTAATATATACTAATACACAAATTACCTAAAAATAAAGAATGTAATGTAATAAATTCAACAACATTTGTATTTATTGGATTGTATGTATGTGTTTTGTTTTGTGTTTTAATGGATTTCATGCAAGAGTATGTTGGTGCAAGCAAGCGTTATTGATAATTATTGATACCTTAGATATAGATATATACCATATACCCAAACCCGAAACACTTACTTAAGGTGCATAAATAAGTTTGAATAATAGTCGAAGTCACGAGAAAATCTAGAGAGAAATAAAAAAGTAAAAATATTATTATAAGGCCTCTTTCACCATCTTAAAGTAAAATAATGATAAACTATTTTCCGATTTGTGCTAATTGGCGAAACTCTAATAATTGTCAATCGCCAGGCAAGGCGAGAAGTCGACTGCGCCGCAGCTTATTAAAAAATTAATAATTTAAATTCCATTTGATTTAATTTAAGCTATTTTTAGTTTTACATAGTTCATTTTTTTTAAACTATACCAACAATAGCATTATATAAAAACCATTTAAATAAATAAAATCCTCGTGTCGTATTCAGTAAATAATAATAATAAAATAAAAATGTGAAATTCGTTTTATTTCATTTAATATCCATTTCTATATTGATTTAATTTTAAATTAATAGGTGTGTTTTTTTTTGATATCCTAGCCTAAATTTGATCATCTCATTGAGCAAACAGTATTTGGAGATTGAATATACCTCAGTTTCTGTTAATTTTCGCATGCTTTATTCGGATTAGTCCCATCTGGCCCAGTGGCCGGCCCGGTACCGCGGCGGCTGGGAAAAAAGTACCATAGGCCCCGGTGATATAGACACCGGGGCTTTAGAACAGAACTTTATTTGTTTCATCGGCCCTAGCAGCACATGCTCTCTGGATTCTGTCCCGGAACCGGGGAGGTTGGGAAAAAAAGTAGCATCATCCCCGGTGATACTAAGGGTGTCTACACATGGCCCGACCCGACATCGCTTGAAAGAGATGGCTATATATAAGTTTCTGGGGAAGCGAAAGGGAGAAGCTATAACCTTAATAGTTTGTTTCTTTTGCTCCCGTGAAATTCAAATCTAGCTGTCCCTTTCACACGATGTCAGGTCGGGCCATGTGTAGACACCCTAATACTATAGCCAATAGTAATATATAAAAGGACAGCTAAGTAGTGTTATAACTAGCAGTGTGGTCGATGGAACTTTTTAACCCGCCGCCCCGGTACCGGGGCGGGGCCACCGGGCCAGATGGGACTAATCCCTTTATTTATCAGAATCCTCTCTCAGGGCGTTCCGACATAGATAGCCGGAATTTGGCGCAATAGTAGGAAACAGTGGCCCAATTAAAGGCAAACTCTATTGAAGTTCAGTATATCATGAATGTATGTGTTGACGCATAGTTAAAATATTTAGTCTGTAAAAATAGGTAAGTGGTCTATCAAGATGTAGGCCTACTGAAAAGGGAAATTTATTTGATTGAGTTATCTAAAACAAAAGGCCATCAACCTCATTTATTGGCCTAAATTATGACTCGGATGTTTTTTACCTGACAACCTGAGAAAGAGGGAAACGGTCTTGGTGTAAATGCAAGTACGTATGTTTGTATGGTCCTATATTACCACCTAAATGGCTTGACCGATTTTGACGAGTGTAGTGTCATTGGATTCTGCTTTACGTCCGAAATGTCAAAGGCTATATTTGCAGTTGGGTTTTGTTTTACCAAAAATACTTTTGGGTAATGGAAAGTAATTTGATTTTATATAGAGCAAAAATAGGTAGTGTACATTTTACCTAGATGTAGATGTAGATGGACGAAGAGCAGGAAAAAATCAAGTATTAAACAGTCTCGAGACAGTCAAGGACACACACGAGCCTGAACTAATATTTGTGAAGAGGATAGCTAGACATACATTTAATTGGAGTAACTGAAGCAAGCTATTAAAGTCATAGCTTGTCCCTTTTGCTCCCATGAAATTAATATTATGCTATCTCTTTCGCATGACATCAGATAATGTAATGTATAGAAGCTTTCACAGGAATAGTGTTTCAGTAGTGGTCCGCACACGACGCAACATGTAGACGCATTACCAACCAGTTTACGATTGGTTGCTCCGTGAAAGGACCGCCAGCCATGGAAATACTAGTGCAATGAATTAGACTAGTGCTATGAAAACTGACGTGGTTTTCATACATTTTGTTTTAATAAAACGGGAATACTCACGTTAAATTGAGTCGGTTATTCCGACTATAGTTTCGATCACATTCGGTCTCGCTTAACATTCCTTGATAAAGGTCACCGAATGTGATCGAAATTATAGTCGGAATAACCGACTTATTTTAACTTGATTATTCCCGTTATATAGAGTATATTAAAAGAAAAATACTAGTGCTGTTATATATACTCGTTGGCAATTATTATTTTTATCAGCTGCACCTCGCAGCTTTATCGTATAGTTTTAAGACTGACATTTTCCGGATAAATTCTCATTATAAAACACTTTCTAGCCAATTTACGTCAAAATCGATAGAGGTGTTTCGTATTGAAAATGTAAATATATTCATATTTTACTTCCGCATTCACAATATTACACGGGACAGTGGTTTAGCCGAAAGGAGCTCTTTGTATTCGCATAATCCTGAAAACAGTTCAACCTTGAAATCACAACAAAAATAAAACAGCTGTTCCATAATAATGTCATTGACTCTCAACGAAATTTATGGACAAGTATCTATCTATATAATTATATAAAGTTCGATGTTTGTATGTATGTTCCATATGAACTCCAAAACGGCTAGATTGACTGATGAAATTTTCAGGCAATCTTCATATTAGGCCAGCGGTTGATCTTGTGAAGTTTGGTATCGGTGCGAAGCCGGGGCGGATCGCTTTTTATTATGAAAAGAAAAACAAAACACTTGACCGCAAAATGTAACCTATGACATTCCGGACATAAAGAGCAATCCAATGATACCACGCTATTCAAAATCGGTCAAGCCGTTTAGGCTATACCTAGGAGGTGATATACATACTTAGGTACATATACCTAAAAATTACCCTTGGGTTTTTATCCTTACTTATTAAAATTTGTTAAAAATGATGACTTCAATGAGCTGCATTCGACTTAGTATACCGTATACCACTAAGTGATTATTTTTTAACCTCTGAAATACTCCAGAAAATATAGAATAGGTTTCCTCGTATTAGTATTTGATCTTTTGAGTAACAAAACTGTAAAAGTTCTAGTTACGTCGCGTTGTAACTAAAACTTATTCTGTGGCTCTAGCACCAGCGCAGCTCCATCGCAGTCATCTCTTCACGGCTTATGAATCAATTAAACTTCCACGCGAATCTTAAATTCGGAACGTTGAAGGTAAACGACACGAGGTGCACAATAGTAAAACTAGGAACGAGCGAGTACCGTACCGGCAAAGCAATGCCGGCATGGCACCGGCTATAGTCCATAACCAACCGCGTTTCGGTCCGCACGCGCTTCGTACCTCGGACCTAACACGCGGGAAAACGCAACGGACACTTTTCGAATTTTCATAAACCTTACCGGCCGGTTCTTCATACTATTTTAAACAGAATACATAACATTTTCATTATTTTCAGCCAGAGTTTTCTATTACTTTAACAAATTGACTTTAATTTGGAAACGTGAATGAAACAGTGAATGAATTTTTCATGTGACCCATAGTTTAAAGGTTAGTATGTTTGTTTTGAATAGTATTACCATTTAATGTAATGTATTTAATTCGATACGGAGCATAGATTCGTCGCGGCTATCAATGAAGTTCTGATTGCAAGCCGGACGTGCGTAAAGTTCATGTTAACCTTAACCCTTCGGTTTAAAGTACACTTATCTATTTTGGGTGGTCCTATTTACTTTAAATGGATAAATGAAATCAGTACAATCGATTCTTGAATTTCCAAACTATATCTGTGATATCGTCAAAATACCTTTTTAGATAGAGAGGTGATGTTTTTTAATTTAGATATGAGATTTGTTTACGATAAGTATCGTAATTACCTCCGCAAAAGCGGAGGTGGTGAGTTGAAAGGGGGTTTGCGGTTAAATTTAGACCGTGGCGTGTGACTCGGTGAAATTAAAATTAAAAGTGAGTTAATTTAATTATGATAATTAAAAAAGCTTCATAAGATTACGATACTTTTATACGGCTGACCGGCTAGGCGTTTGATCACTTCTTACCTGAGGTTTAGTGATTTCGCCGTTAAAAATTATAATATTACGAAAGGAGAACTAATGTAACTACATGGCATACCATACATTACACATACTATTTTTACAGCTCCACCAGTAGACAAGGGTAGACTAGATATACAGACAGACGGGCAAACAATTGGTACTTTAGGGCTTCCTTTTTCCTTTTGACTAAATTGCATTTACTTAGCATATTTTTAGCACTTAACTCGATTTGCACGAGTAATGTCAAAATAGAAAAATGTCCAAAGCAAATGTCCAAAAGTAAAAATGTCTTATTATGTTCGCCTAATCACTAGATTGGTAGATCACACTTTTACATTATTAATGCGAAAGTTTTTGTGAAAGTATGTAAGCATGTAAGCATGTAAGCATGTAAGCATGTAAGGATGTAAGCATGTAAGCATGTAAGCATGTAAGCATGTGAGCATATAAGCATGTAAGCATTTGAACACGTGAGCATATGAGCATGTAAGCAAGTGACCACGCGAGCGTGTGAGCATGTGAGCATGTATGCAACGAGCCCGGCTGGCTCGCCTCCTTAACCGCGCTCTCCTGGGCTGCTGAGCGAGAGGATCTCTCTCTCTCTCTCGCTCCTCGGTCTCCCTCTGCGACATCACAACCTCGCAGAAAGCGAAGGTAGTTATTCCCTGGATTAACTCATAAGCTATTTTTACCGTTCCTGTAGAATAGCGGGTGAAACCGTGGGGCGCAGCTAGTAACAAATAAATCTGATTTTAATGTAGTAGGATATTGTAGTGATAAGACTGTTATGCAGAGTCCACCTGGGGAACTACCAGAGCTTTGCCAATTATTCAACCGCCAAGCAGTAGTGCAAGCACTACAGTGTTCCCGATTGAAAGGCAAGCGAAATTGCTGGGCTCAATTATTTGTAAATTTACATCTAATATCTCGCACTGGAAGAGTTTGGAACTGTTGGAGTTCAACATTTTGGGTGGCATTGAACTGTTATGGGCAAGCGTGACGCTTAATATCAGGAGAGCGACTTGCTCGTCTCGTCAGTCAGTAGCAAAAAAAACTACTTTAATGCAAATTAAATTACAAAAACTGAGACGCACACTCGCTGTCAAAAGTTATAGGTACCTGATTAAACAGATAAGAACTACTCGTGGAAAACAAGCAGATTATTATTTCGATAGTTGATAGCATCACCTATAAATTCGACCGTTAATTTTAGACTGACTGAGGTTTGAGGAATGACGTCTGGGTTCCGTACAGTAAAAAAAATATGTTTGTGTTTCATCTATTTTTGGTGTCTTGCCTTAAGAAAGGGCTTCAGGTACAGTCTAAATATGTAGAACCAGCTTGCCGGCAAGGCTTCGCTCGCATAGGCTACAGTCATTTCAAAACCCCATTTCACCTTTTCAGGGGTTCATTTTGCGTAATAATATTTACGTTTGTATGTTCTTGTATTAGCTCCAGCTTGACCGATTTTGACAAACAAGGTGTAGTTGGATTCCTCTTTATGCCTAAATTTGGCTTGTTTCGTCTTCATCCCAATAGATCTCATCCCATGACGTCATTTTCTTAAATCAACCCACTTTCTATTATTGACTCGTCCCTCACCAATTTTTTTGATTTTTCTATTCTCAAGTCATCCCAATTTATATTATCTGCTATTATTAACTCATTCCGTGCTTTTGCAGTCGGGTTTTTTTGATTTATTTTAATTGTTATTGTCCATTTTTGTTTCAACCTTTTTTAACCCTAAAAACATTTCTCTACCTCCTATCTAAATAACATAGACCTTATAATATTAGTATCTTAAAATTTATGTAATCCCAAAAACAACACGGTCTCTTTTACTACTTGTTATTAACGATCCAATATTTATTAATCGTAATCGTATTTGCTAAGACTTTTAAAAGATTTGCAAATCATTAACATGCATTTGATTGATATATAGTAACAATTTAACATATATTGTAAATAAAAAATCTGACTTCATCAGAACACTATATTTTTTTTTTTCATTTTTTAAGCTTCATACTATCATAATAATCAAGATTATCTTGGCGCCACCCGTGAAAAACGTATCATTGAAAAATTCCGGTGGCCATCTGCGGTTTACTACATCAGTTCCACGTCACCAAAATTAAATGATACTTTCTGAATCCAAGTGCTTGACTTGTTGACGAAAATACTAAAATCACTATAATATTTCCTCAAATATTATCATCATCATCGTCATTATCAGCCAAAAAACGTCCACCGCTGAACAAAGACCTCCTTAGAGCACATTGAACGACAATCTGCCAATCTTCTCTCTTTCTTCATTTATTCATTCTTTTTTGACCCTGTTGGCAAAATGTAGTTTACCTACAGGGTAAAATTGAGTTGGAGGTCAAACTCGGATAATTATGCCTAAACAATATTAAAAAGATTAAGAGGATTGACAATCTTTTTGAAGAAGACAATGAAAGAAAAAGATTGGCAAATTGTCGTTCAGTGTGGTGGTCTAAGAAGGTCTTTGTTAAGGTGCATCGTTTCACTCATCGCGCGAAATTCAAATTTCTTGCGTTTTTTGTCAATTACAGCTTAATTACTCATCGTGGATTTATTGAAACCAATTTTGCGACAATAAATAAGTTGTTTTAAGAATTTACAGGTAAAATCATTACCTAGATAACATTGGTTTAGCTACAAATTTCAATAAGCTGATTTTCGTCTTGGTTTTTGGTTTAGTGGGAAATGTACTTATACTAGCTTTCAAGTTGAATTTTTGGTTAGTGTAATTTCTTGAAATCTATTTATTATCGCAAAATTAGTTTTCATGAACCTACGACGAGTAATTAAGCTGTAATTGACATAAAACGCAAGAAAATTTGAATTTCGCGCGATGAGCGAAACGTTGCACCCTCAACGCATTTATTTATTCTCCAATATAGTTAAATAAAAGATTGCGTACCAGAAAAATATGTAGGCAGAAAATTTATGGAATTACTTACAGTAGGCTATTATCTGCCAAATTTTATCTAAGTAGTCGTAAAAAATTAACTAAATCAGTTTACTTTCTGCTAATTTAAGCGGATTAACATCAGCTCTATTTACAGGCGTAATAAACAGGTCGGTAAAGATTAGAATATTTTATAACAGTATAATTAATTGGGCAATCGGCTTCATTCATTAAGATTGTAATTTATGCAATCGACTTATCAGTGCGCTGACATGTGGTAGGTATAGATGTCGGATCGTATTTTTTGGTCGCGGCCGGTTCTGATCATAGTGATATGAGTGATTGATAAAATATTTATTGAAGTCAAACATTAAACTACGCTGCGTCGGTCGTGCGTGTCACGCCTTTGCTCACAGAAAGAAATACATTTAAAACGCAGATATAGATTTTTATTAAGAGAATTTAGCATTTATGCTGAGAAGGGTCCTTTTCGACATTATTATTGTTATAATTATCTTTATTTTACCTTCTATTCATTATCTCTTGATATTTTTACGCCTAACTAATGTAATTGAAATATATGTTACTTTACTTTATGTATGTAGTTATTATGTCGAATAAATTTTATTCTATTCTACTCTATTCTATTTTATTCAATTCAATTCAGCGTGTATAATATCAAAACTAATATCATCATCATCATCAGCCGGAAGACGTCCACTGCTCAAGGCCTCTCCCTTAGACCGCCACACCGACCTAAAACTTGTCACTTGCATCCACCGGGTACAAATGCCCGCGACTTTCACAATGTCGTCGGTCCAATTTGCCTGCTTGCACTGCGTCTTCCAGTTCGTGGTCGCCACTCAAGAACTTTTCTTCACTAACGGTTATCGGGTCTTCGAGATATGTGGCCTGCCCATTGCCACTTCAGCTTGCAAACCCTGAGAGTTATGTCGGTGACTTTGGTTCTTCGGAAAATATGCTCGTTCCGGATTTTTTCGCGCAAAGAGATTCTGAGCATAGCTTACTCCATTGCTCGCTGTCCCAAGCCGTAATATATCTAAACTAATATTATCAAGTCATTATTAACAATAAAATTGATAATTTCTCATATATTTAAACAAAAAATAAGGTTTCATTACACATTTTTATGCACACAGTAATTGAGCTGTAATACCCTCAATGCATACAGTTCATTCTATAATACAGTTCAACAAAAACATTTTTTGACCACGATTATTTTTAACTGCTAAAATGTTCAATATTCCTTGCATACTAAGGTTTTTTTTACTTTCTAGTTATTAGCGACAGTGTCATTCTCATTATGTTCTACTCTATAAGTCACACTGTTCTTCCACTCTACTCATTTCGATGTACTTATTGTTCCATTGTAATTCATCTCTAATTTTAATAATATTTTTTGCACTTTTTGCTAACTTGAAACATGATTTATCTATGACATTGTCACTTACATGATTTGTGGTTAGGTTAAGGCGAGATGGAAATGGGCGATGACCCCAAATAAACGAATAGGAATTGGCAAAATGAGTTTGAAAAATATCTTGTAGTTATTTCTAAAATTTGTTTTAAAGAATTTCACATCGTTTTTTAGCAGGCCTTGCTTTTTATTTAATTTTGAAACCGTTCACTTATTTGTACCCACATATATATTTTTATATACATAGACAAACTTTTATTAATTTTAACTGTTTTCTTTTTCTGTATTTCTTGTACATAAGTTCAGAAGCTAATTAGATATTTTATATACCAACGAAGTTCGGTCTCCGGTTTCACCCGCTATCTTACTGGACCCATAATTTTTGAATAGTTGATGATGATGTTATAGGCTCTTAACGACTTATCTGTATTGGTGATTATTGCACCATGCTCAAGAACCCAGTGTATTAACTATCTCTACACCACATTCAAAATCCGTTTTTCAGATACCGAATTGATTGGGAACCTCAGAAAAAAAGTTGGGAACGAAAACACAATAGGAAAAAAAAGTCTGAATAGCTCAACTAATTGAGCTTCTTAGTTGAGCCTAGGGTCCGAAACGCACAAACTACGTATCTTATGTATAATTTCAGTGTGATAGTAAAATTTACTTTTTTCAGCTTTGACACTTTATGACTTAAATTACACCTAAAAATAACTACAGCTAACTGTAACTTTGCCCTTTGCCGGCTTATCGGCGCTATTACCGCTTATCAACGCACATCGTACGTAACAATTCGACCTACATGCATGTTAGAAATTTCAATAAATATATTTAATAAATCAGACCCTACAGGAAAAAATACAAAACTGCATTGTTCAGTGTAAAAATACGTTTTTAATACGAATTTAAATCTTAGTAAAGCCGTACTACCTACGTAATGTAGTAATGTCCTTCTAAGTAGTTATGGATGCCACCGCGAATGTTATTTTTTTTTTGTAATTTAGGTTTATTTTTAATTACTATATTAGTTTTAGTGAATATTATAATATCATGAAATATTTGAATTACAGATATAAATCCATTTACAGTAGATAATATTAACATTAAAATGAATTAAATTATATTAAAATTAATTAAATTAAACTGCATTAAATCTAATTACATTAAATTAAAAATTACATTTACACAAAAAGTAATTATTTTTGTTCGGGACGCCAACGCAGCACATGCTTTTTAAACAATTGGCTAAGGATAGGACCGTCGTTTCTGTCTGCCACTACTTTCAGGTAGCTGTTGCTGCTGCCACGCACCCGCATATCAGTTATCTAATTATTATTTTTTAAATTACTCAGTGTCCGCTTAGACTACAGACAAGTTTTTATTTACTCGCAAGTGTCAAAATATGAAGCATAAATGGCCGTACTATTTTATTTCATTGATTTAGAAGGTTGATATTTTTACAGGTCCAAGGGATCATAGATATAAGTATATGGTATAAATTCAAACTTGATTGACTGACGGACACCGAAGTAATCCTATAAAAAACACTTTTATTTTTATTTTAAGTTAGGGAACCCTAAAATATAACGATGACAACATCGGAGTCTCTTAGTTACAAAACTATGGATACATTCAAATACAACTTATCCTCTGCTATTCTACATTATTATAAAGGTAAGTATATGAAAAATGACTTTTTAAACTCTCCATGTGTGGTCAGGTGTTACTAAAAATATTATTTTACCACTTACAGAAAATAACATTAGAAAAATATACTTTATTGCGTCAAGAAAAGGGTTTAAACTTATATCTTCTAGTATAAAATAAGAATTATGTGCTCTATGCAATATTTTAAATGTAATTTGCTGACGGTCAGCTACTGTAATCAAGAAAAAATCCAGTAGATTGCTGTTTGATTAAAGACATCAACTTAAAAACCACTTTCACGAGGACAAGAGTTCAGCTAGTTGCATCTGTGGCTTACAGTAATTATTAGATTTAACATAATTCAATTTTATAGAAGGCCTTAAGGCGAAGGCGGTTCCGCCGTAGTGCTAAGCGAAATAGATTTAATTGTGCTTACTATTTATAAACAAGTTTTACTCCGGAATCTAAACCGAAATTGATATAATAATGAAAATGAATAACCAGCTGCTCCATAAAAAATGTCATCCACATTTAAATTAAATAAATAAAACTTTGGCAATTCAACGGGGTAATGTTGCCAGCTTTTTGGGCACCTTACTCGTAGACAGCGACCTAAATGCGCTTTTTCATTTGTAGATATTTTAGATTTAATTTATTTAAGTATTTATTTTAATCTTGTTTGTAGTTTTAGTTTTAGTTTGTATATTTAAGTTTAGATTATAATATAGTTTCCTTTTATATAAATTTTAAAAATATTTTCAGATAAATAAAAATAAATAGAACAAGTAATAAATATTTTATGGAAAACAAAGTACCCGACTGCAAAATGTAGCCTATGTCACTCGGGACTTTAAAAAAAATCCATCAACGCATCATTCGTAAAATCAGGCCGAAGGATCTACTATAGACACATAAATATAATAAAATATATTTAAATACTTACGTACTAAAAACATTAAACTCCTTCTTGGGCAGTCGGGTAAAAACTGCTGTTTTTTTTTTCGCAACTTTATGTTTGGTCTCACACTAAAAGTTGTTATAATAATGTTAATTATAAGTATATAATTATAAGTAAGATAAATAAGTTTAATTACCTTTTTTGGTTGTTATAATAATGAGTACAATTTTTTTTTTCGGTTGAGTACCGCCGTTCTTTGTAACCCTGAAAAGCTACATTTGATTTATAATAACACCAGCAACCCGCCGGATTTGGACGGACACCAAAAACATACTCAACAGGATCACCCGCTGGGCTAATATGAAGATCCCTAAAAAAAAATCAACACCGATTTTGACCTCACCTTTTATATATTAAGAAAGAAGCCGAAAGATGGTAAATACGCCTTGCCTAGTTTTGGATATTGCTCTCAAAAGCTATAGACAAGCTGCTGAACTAGGTTTTGATATTAAGGATGTTAACTATAAAATAAATAAATAAATAAATATCTGGAACATTTTTGCACACACGGTCTCTGACCCCAAACTAAGCAAAGCTTGTAATATGGCTGACAGAGACTGATATACGTACATATATATTTTTAAATACATACTTATATAGATATTAACACCCAGACATAGAACAAACACAAATGTTCATCACATTAATGTTTGACCTAGGTGGGAATCGAACCCACGCCCCCAAACACAGAAGGTAGGTAACTACCTTCTAACAGCAACTATAATAGTCAAGCAAGCAGAAATTTGCGTTCCCATCATGCTACGATGTTTTCCTTTACGGAAGCTCGGAATGCTTTATCGGAATGCTAGCATTTAAAACCATACCATAAATTATCGCATTCATCTGTTCGATTTCATTTTCATTCATGCTTTATTCACAAGTACCGATCTGATATTATGAAACATACGCTTAACCATCGAAGCCAATATAATATGAATCACTAAATCTACATACCTAAACACTCGAAGTTGTTGGCATTCATAGACTCCGAGGCCTCTGCATACTACAAAGAAAATATTCTAATACTATTCATCGCGATAAGCGTCTGCTCACAATTAGGTTATCTCAGTGTTACCCATCTCATAAACAAATAGATTGTTAGAAAAATATGTGCTCTGAACAGAACAGGCGCGATTTCGTAATGCGAACTGATACACACCAGTGGAAGAGTGTATTTGTAAATGCTCAATAAATAATTTGAAGTGGGAATCGGTTTTCATACGACCGTGATACTATTTGGAAAGATAAATAATATCATTTTAAATTCTTTGTTTGAAACAGGTATGAAAATATCTTTTGAATTTTCCTAAAACTTATTTCTACAAAAGTATTTGCTAAGCTTTATGGTACTACAGTTTTAAAAGATACTTCTGTTCAAAATTAATCTTGAATGTTAATAACTAACTAAATATTCAAAGAGATTTCATAATTATCAGTTTTTCTTGTGGACATACCTATAGTAAAAAACCTTTTTTATCTTCCTGTTATTTCGCTTATACAAGGTTATAAGGAAAGGGTATGCTAAGCCGAAAAGGGCTCGTAGTGCTCATTATGAACAACTTTTAGTATAGGACAAACACAGTCACCATGAAAAAAAAATAGCTGTGCCTTATAGAAATGTAAATGACACTCAAAAAAAAACTTGGAACAGCTGTATTTTTTTTCGCGATTTCTGGTTTGATCCAATAGTAAAAGTTGTTCATAATGATGAGTACCTATGAGCCCTCTTCGGCTTCGCATAACCTTTCCTTATAACCCTGTAGAGAATATGCATGTAGGTCAACTGACTCTACTTTTTGTTGGGTTCATTAACATTTTTGGTGGCTTCAACAAAAAGTTGTTTCTGAAAATGTAAACGACAAGAGAAACTCGATTGATAGTTTATATGTAAAATGAAACAAGCAAAAACTTTTGAAGTTTTGTGTGGTCTGGTTTAATTAAAAGAATTGCATAAAAGAGCGATAACTAAGCAAAAGTACCGACAAGACAAGACAATTTTGAATGCTGACCCCTTCAAAAATATACAGGAAGTATTTATATCCGTTAATTGTAATAACTATCACAAAATATCACTTAATTCTCACACATATTCCGGCTACAATTATAACAGAAATAATGCAGATAACGTATTACCTAACATCAACATGACTCATAAACGTATGTTGTTAAACACCGAGGGTCATTGATACTGTTAATGATATAGAAATTTAATACAGGCAACCTTTTGCCCTACATTGATTGCAAGATTTATTATTATTTCAGTGATTAAAACAGGTAGGGGGGAAATATTGTCGCTAAAAAGCTGTCATTTTCAAATACTTACTAATATTTTCGTGTTTTATTGTTTCTTTAATCCCTTGGATATTATTACAATTATTTTTCAAGTTGAATGAAGTATCTACTTATCTATACCAGATATTAGTTTTTCGTCTAGTCTATTCTTGTTGTATTTGTTTAAATCTATATTTTTGAGGTATTTCATCTTTAGCTCTTGCACCTATAATGCCTATATGGTGTGGGTCGTCTATATCATATTGATTCGCGAAAAATGTTTATTTAAGTGCAAGTACCTATAAAAATGATAATAAACTTAAGTAAAGTATTTTTTTTTTCTTCAAATTAACACAGTAACATACAAGTGTCGGTATCTAATTCTCGAAATACCATAGCATCTGATAAATTTATCATATAGAGATGTCTATGACATTCCAAAGAATGTTCTTTAAATAGTCATAGAGTCGTATATTTATCTTGTAAATTGGTTCATGGCAGCTTATATTTGCGCAGTTGTGGTGCCGTTCAAGCTATTGTCTTTGACACAATTTCTAGGGTAATGCTAGAACATTTTAATAATAGGTGTCGTAACGGTAAAGCTGTTCCATAGGTAACATTAAGAAACTGAAATTATACCTGTGTAGTGTGTACCATAGTATTTAGTAAACTAAAGTTTGTGGTATTTATTAATATTATGTAATTTGATTTATTTTTATATAAACGGCTTAAAGCACATAAAACTTTAAGTTAACTTTAAGTTTACTTTAAGTTTAGGTAAGTAGGGGATTCTAATAAATATATTAATAAGTAGGAAATGTTAATATTATTTCCACATAAATACCAAATTTTGAAGATGTAACTACCGTGGCTTTCTTTGCGACAGAATGGGATTAAGTTTGAAAATATATTTTAAATATATAGAGAGAGAGAGCATAAAAGTTGCTTTTAATTTTAAATCAATCTCCCAGTGTCATAGTGCAGCCATTCATACAAGATTAATATTTGTAATACGACGCCGCGTTGATACACACATCAAATTGAAATAAAAGCAAAACAGTCAAAGGCAGGTCAAGATTTATGGTCATTATTGAGGCAGTAAAAACAAAGCAGTAGCAAAGCTTTCTACAAGTCAAACAGCTGCTAACAAAGCAGCTAACAACCTAATTTGAAAAAAAATGTTGTAGAAAAGTAAAACAAAATGAAAACGTCAAAGAATATAGTAATATAGCTTTTTGATACTTAATATAATCTATATTTATTTATTTTATTTATTTATAAGTTGATACAGGAAAGGTGATTTATACAAATATTTAAAATTTAAACAAAAGTGAACAATAATTATAACATATTCTAGTACCCTAGATTTCGCACTAGGTGGACCTAGATTTCTTGGAATAGTTTCCATTATTCGTTAAGATCGGCTGTTTGAAAAGGCCGTGAAATTCATTCAAGATATTGTTGAATTTATTGATTTACTGACGATATTGTACTATAGAAACAAGAAAGAGAGAGAGATGTATTTTTTTGAACACATACCATCTACTCGGAAATAAGAAAGATATTTATTAAGTCATCGTTAACAGAGCTTCCGAACTCATAAACAATGTAAGAAGATTAAAAACGTGTCAATATACAAATTGAAACGTCAGATCTATTGATTTGTATCGCTTTGAGGTCAGAGCTTACACTATCGGTAATATCTTTGTAATTTATCTATTTTGTGGTCAAACAAACTCCCTTGATCGAAGATTGCGCTCTATATAAAACTGGTAGAGTAAGTTTGTGGGTGTGTTTGATTTTCGTGATTAATATTATTTTTTGTAGGTAATTGCGAATGAAATATGGAATAGCATATCTAACTGTTATTGCTATAACAACCTTTGTGTGTGGAAATGTAAATCGTAGGTAGTCATTAGCATTTATTGATAGGCATGACTTCGTTTGTGGAATGAAACAGATTACTATGATTTATGTATCTGCGATGAAGTATTTCTTGTAATTAATAAATCAACTTAAATTCTACAATTAATAACAAGTAGCAATGATCAAATCTAGTTTTTACTATAAAATACATAATTTATATTTATAGCTAACCTGAGCGTAGATCCTTTTTATAACGCTACTAGCTGATGCCCGTGACTTCGTACGTGATGCAAGCTCAGCAGTCGGCCTCGTTAAACTCTTCATACAACCTTGTCAATTTTTCTGCTATTTGGGGCGGAGACAAATCTAACAAATCAAAGATCATACAAATTGGTCCAGCCGTTCTTGAGTTATAAATGGTGTAACTAACCCGACCTTGTTTTATATATGTATATATATAGATAGGTTAATTAATAATACATAGCTTATAAGCAATTTTCAAATATATTTTCTCTTGCATCAGTCAGTCCAGCTCTGGGCATAAACCGTATAGGTTTGTTATTGAAATGATTTAGTGACTGAAACTGAAGACCTGATAATTATTTGGTAAATAATATTTACAAAGATCTGTAATAACACTAAATACAATTTTAAAGTACTTTCCGAGATCTCGCGAGTTGTGAGGATTGAGGGACCACACTATTTACCTAATCATTTACAAAAACCAAGATTAGTTTTTACAAATTTTTTAAGCCTTTTACTAAATCCTTAGCTATTTATTTCGCGTTTTCCAGGTTGGGCCCTCAATTCTCTACTACGGTCAGATTGGTGGATGGTTGTCAAAGGGAAGGGAAATTATTAACACAAATAAAAAACCCGACTGCATGATATAGTCACTGAAAAGATGTAAACAAGGCGTAATTAAAATGAAATTATTAAATGGATGGACCCAATGAGAGAAAATGTACCAAAGGACACCTAAACACACATGCTATAAGATCTTTTCATCAAGATATAAAGACACAGTCGAAGGCTTTTCTAAGCTGATCGTGAAATATTTGTAGCCTCCGACTGCGTGTTTTGATCTTGTGACATGTAATTTTGGGTATCGTTTGGTACATTTTCTTTCATGTTCCCAATTTCATAATTTCATTTTAAACCATTATATTCATTTAATTTGAAATTCTTTCCCTGTTAGTGATCGAGCTGGTATTGGTTGATGGAAAGTTAGCTTTACGTTACTAGGTAACAAGACCAGCTCTTATCGCGACAATTTATATAAAATTAATGACTTAACTTAGTGGCAGAATAATTGGGACAATGTGACATGCACATTCGCTTCACTACCAAAAAACTGACCACTCAAATAGCGCTAGAAAATGAATGCTATATAATCGTTGCTATAACTGAGGTGTCCAAGAATAGAACATTCACAGCCATAACTTGTCTGGGGACTTACCTGTCAGGTCGCACGTCTGGACAGTGTCGGGCAGCTGTAACTGGCCACCTCTGCAATGTTGCGAAGAAGGAATGTGAGATTCGCGGATATACTGAATATGTTTTAGAAGTTATTAATATCATGTACTTACTGATGTTTCATTCTGCTAGCCTAAAAAAAGAAGTAGTTTTAGTCAAGTTCTCTTTTTTCTAAACAATGCCATCAAAATGCTAGATATCATACATAATTTATATTCAACGCTTTAATAAAATCAAGATTCAAATTATTGTCACAGAAATTTATTATTTCACCTGAGTGTTTATAATTTAACGATTATGATCGTCATTAGTAAAAAATATTGTGCGTAAAAATAAAATAACAGCTTTATTAATTACTGACTAATCTCATTAAAATAGCTTAGAATATATTTGATATTATCAAAAGACATTAAACTGATTTTATTTCGTATTTTATGGTCTTGTATATTGATCAACATACCAGCAAAAGCTCAGTTCAATAAGTCGTCTTTTTTGGCTGACTGCTTCTATAAAATATGATCCGAGCGATTGATACCTTTAACAAAACAGCTAAGTAGGTAATTCCAAACAATGTAGAGTTTGCGACGCTTGAATTTTGATTTATCTCGATAATTGTTCTCATTATATTGGTTGCTACCTGTATTACTGCTTTTTCTGCTCACTTCGTTGAAGCCTCACGTCCAACGCATGATTCATGTTAGGTGTGTCTATTGATACCGATATTAAAATATTCAATGAGTGTTTATTTTTGATTTGAGTTTTTGTCCGTTTCAAAGTTAAAAGTTTTATTTTGTGCGAATTGATCTATTTACTTAACATTTTTTGTTACCGTTTGAATGATGAATATATTTTTTTAGTTGTGAGTAATTAGTATTGTTACTATTAAGGTAAAAAGGCAAAGACACAAACTGCGTTAAATGAATGGGTATCTATTTCGAAGGAGCTGGATTGAGCACCTTATTATAAGCCTTAGTATCGATTTATACAGTGTGGGAAGTCATGCTTAACAGTTCGATTGATGCACGATTTATACACCGAGTTATTTGTTTTACGTCAAAAATTGATCGATCATTGCCCGTTGTGTTTTTTTCTAATATTTTTGATCGCTAGACACTCGCTCACATGCCATCATTACAATGTTTGGAAATCTTAATCAACAAATCTTATTAAACACTAGTACACTTCTTTCTTCACTTCACGCACCCAAGGGCTCATAAATCCATTTCATAATATCAAATGTTTACCCGGCGGCGCCATTGCTGTCCTAGAAAAGTGATAGCAGACGTTTAAGCATCTCGTTATTTTTACGCCGCCTCGAACACGAATAATTTACTCGTTCCTTTTTTCACAGATCCTCAATTTGGCGACTTGGGTCCTGACGGTTTGGGATGATGACCAACGTCGGTGTCACATGACGCTGGAAAAATGAAACGTGTAATGAGAAGATCGATCGATAGACTCTTGTGTAACAGAGTTCAATCAACTGAGATTTTTCAATCTAGTGCTAAATTTGTGGCGTGACTCAGTGGTATCAATTGTATAGACACCCGCTTTTGCAATAAGTGATATTTCGTTACGGTGATCGTGTGTGGAGCGATACGGTACAGCCATCATGTTGCTGCAAGGGCCTCTTATGTTCTACATTTCAATAATGTGAGTATTGACTATCACTTGTGATGCTATCATATATTCATTTCAATATCAATTCAGTTTGTTGTTGAAAAAGCGATTATTAACGTTTATTGGCTTATCTATAAATACAAAACAAGTAAATACTATTGTAAATATAAAGTTAATTGGAATTAATGGAACCGAATCTCTATTTTACTAAATCTACTGTTTAGGATTGAGATCCATAAAAGTCACTCAATATTTAATTATGATTTACAATGTTGATCAAAGACTATAAAATAAACAAACTCTTGTAGATAGATCCAAAGTTGTCAGCCGACGCCTTTGGCTGTGGTTATTCAGTTGTTTTGTTGATTTATTTTATGACCCATAGATTTTTGTTGTATTAATTTGCAATCGTTCGTAATAATTTATGTGATATACTATAGGTAGATGACTATGTGTAGGTATTCCTGCTGCCACGTACGATACATATACACCATTAAAGTAATTCTAGAATTCTAAATCCTGAAATACTAAAATCGATAGTATGCTTCAGTCTTTGGCAAGAGGTTTAGTACTTTACATTCATAGCGACTGTGTTGTTTGTAGACAAATAAATATGACTTTGTTACTAGTTGTGGTGGGATCTACTACTACAAACATTATAGACATTAGGCCCACCTTTGAAAGGCCAGTAAAGAAGCTATCTACAGCATTTCTCACTTTATATCATTTTACACTTCGATCGTGGTCTACTTACAAATCACTGCCGTTGTAACCGATTTCTACTTTAATGCCCTATTTTTTAAGAGTGAAATTTATTTGTTTACTTATAGATTTATTACACATCTCCAGAAATATTCCTGCACTATATCGATTAAGCGCGTTTTAATTCCAAACGCCATTTACTGAGTGTTAATCTAAATTGTGTAATTGCGTGGTGTATGTTTTATGAATGGTGCGGACGAGCTGTGGGCGATCCGGACACCGAACGGGTCCGGCAAATTCTGTGTCACCACCGTCTGTACGACGCTAACCAGTATCTTTCCTAACAGAATGAGATCCGGGGATGTCAAAATTATACAGTTATTAATCGTAATCTAGGTGGAATAAGGAAATCGCAGCTAATTGGGGGTATTGAAGCAAATTGTGCTAAATCAGCCGTGAAGTCGTGTTATTAAATTGATTTTTCGTAATGGTTGTTTTTTGAAATTTTAAAGTTTTAGCTTTTTTCCTACAGATGCACTATACCTACACCAAAAACAAAGCAAACGTTTTCGATTAAAGCAAGTACGTACATTTTGTTTAACAATCCTTCCTGGCGTGAATTAAATAGTGCATTTCGGCCATTAATGTATTATAATATTTGTAAAGTAAGTTTATTTTTTTTGGATTCTTATTCCAAACTTGAGTAACTGCTTTTAGTCGTGCCATCATATATTTAAATAATAACTTGGCAGAGTATGTCGGACCATGCTTATGTTGTGCGTTTTTTTGTGCTTTGTAGGGTTCCGTAGACGCATAGGCACGAGTGGGTTCAGTGGACGTAAGAGCCGTTTTTAATATTTAACAAATTTTTTCCGCTAATCTCCAAAAGTTACTATGGCATGTTGCCCAAAATAATTTTGAAATAAAGTTTTTGCTCAGATCTATCGTCAAAGATGAAACCATTCTGAAATGCATATTTTAGTAATGGCAGGGGGGGGGGGACATAGCAAGCAACTTATATTTCTATGGGTCGACAAAGTTTTTTTATCTTCGCAAGCAGTACATCCTGATAAAAAATGTAGGAAAACTAACCTTCATTTTAAAACACATATTCGATGATGCCCCAGATGTGGGGGATATGTGAAAACATTTTTTTTATCCCACTTTACATATATGATAGCCATAATAAAAAAAAAAAAGATTTTTTATCATTTCAAAATTGTAAACTTTAAAAGATCTGTTCAACGACAGCCCACATGATGGTACAGCGAAATATTTTTTTCATCCCCTCTTTACATGCACGGGAGCTACATTTACTGTAAAATATATACATTTTTTTACTAGAGGAACAATTGTTGAAATTATTGCGATGTGCAAAATTTCATGCATATAATACGTTTATAACTTTGCAAATTATAAGGCTGGAAAGGATTCAGACAGACAGACAGACATGACGAACTTATACGGGTTCCTTGTAGTCCTACGGAACCCTACAAATGTCATAGACATGTACTATTAGCTGTTATCTCAAATTTTGTCGTCATCAGGAATATAACCTTCAAATAGATAGATAAAAGCCCAAACGCAATTTACAAAAGCCCAAAAATTATCAGTTTCTGTGACTAAATATGTTCAATCCTCATTGTTTATTCGGCCAAGGTCATCAATTATTCATTTGATCAAATTATAGTAGTTTAATAATTTCGATATATTTATTTACGATGAGGTATAGTAGAATTAGAAACGGACCTGTATAGAAACGGACCTATATAGTAGAATTGTGAACTGAGTCTGACCCATTCGACAATACCTTGATAAATGAGTAATATACTCCAATGGATTTGGTAATTGATTACGTTTCCTGTACTTCTAATAGCTTTGTGACATTGTATTCCGTATACTTTGATTGTGCTTGCTCAAGGTACCTAGTACTTACATTATATGCTTTGCTTTTGTAACTTTTACGTGTATTGGGAACCTACGATGACATCACATTCGTGCCAACATTGTAAGAACTAAACAATGTTAGTAGACCATCCTGTTATTTCAATAGGAAATGACTTGGTTTCATCGCTTTCAATACGAATAGGTTCATTTCGATTGTATTCGGTTATAATATTGATCACATATGGACTGCAATGTTTCTTACGATTCTTATAAAGTCCCTGGCGTATTGTTGTTTAATGAATAGTTTATCGCAGCTGCTATGCAAGTGAAATACAATATTAGTAATAATTTATTGGTAAGCTCTTGACGATTAGACTAATTGGTCGAAATGCTACTAACATTATCAGGATTTCTTATCGGTTTATTTTATGCAATATAATACATATATTTAACAATTTTTTTTTTTTTTTTTTTTTACTAATTGATCTATTATGAAAGCAGTATAGAGTATTTATAGAGCTGCATGGACTTCTGCTCATTTACTGACTTCCAAACTTCTATTTAATGAATGTGGTAAGTAATGATGACACATTTTGGAAATAAACGATGATTACAATCATCATCATCATCAACCAGAAGACGTCAACTGCTGAACATAGGCCGGCCGACACACCGACCGACTACGTGCCACCTGCATCTACCCGTTGCCGGCGACATGCACAATGTCGTCGGTCCATGTAGTAGGAAGCCTGCCTACGCTGGGTCGTCCAGGGGCGCTAGTCTCGATTTTTCGCTACAGCACTTTGCGACCGAATTCGGTCGCTATAACGCAAAAATTCGAGACTAGCGCCCCAGTTCGTGGTCGACACCAAGAAACTTTCTTCCCCATCGTTATCGGTTCTTCGAGCACCATTAAAATGCCTCACAATACATTTCTAAAACGCAATTTATTTGTTTTTATTAAAAAAATACAGTATGACGTTAAGCCTATTAAAATAAAACTTCTTGGAGAGCTCTAACATATAATAATATTACAATTTTACGAGCATTTCCTATCCACGCCTCCGTGTTATTTGCCGTAATAAAATCAATTTAAGCATGCTTATTTTCACATTATGCTTAACTAAACTGTTTCCTTATTGTTTCTTGTAAATATTGAAGTGTTTAGCATATATGTTACGAATTCCAAATTTTGTGATTTTGTTTTTAAGGCAGCTGTGGCTTAAATTAATTGTTATACTGACATTTAGACGTGACAAATCGACATAACTGTTCTGCTATGGTGGTCCTCGGCTTCAGCATTATCACACTAATATAATGCTTTGCATGCAAGCAGAGCCAATACAATGTTTAGGAATAGTATAATTTATAATTAAACACCTATCAGACAAAAGCTATAATTATCAACAATTATTCAATTCAATTCAATACTTTATTTTCAAATAGGTTTTAAAAATACTCTTATGGATAGTCATCACTATATATAACTAGGTTAAATAAACAAAACGTCACAAAAGCACAACACGAATTATCAGCACTAAAAACTTTGTAGGCTTAAAATAAATGTCATGTAGAATTCGAAAATAATTTTAAAGTCATTTACACCACAGAAGAGGAAAAGTTACTTCTCTCTCTTCTGTGATTTTCACCTATTTGCTTCTTAATTATAAAACTGTAAATATTTAAAAAAATATGTAGAAACCTTAATTTTACAGCCGCTATGAATTTGTACATGCATTTGAATGTTAATTTTTATAATTGTGTTAAGCTGTTTATGACGTCGCTGAGAGTATATTTACTTATACCTAAAGCTCGAAAAAAAAAAAATTGAAAAAATATATAATAAGTTAAAAAAGCTCCTATAGATATCGTTATACCTTTAAATATAAAGTTGTCTATTTATAAACTCAGATTATTTATGTAACTTACACTAATGATTCTCGTTAAAAGAAACCCGAATACATTCAAACAAACTTGTGAGTTATAAGGATCTGACCGACTGGAGGTGATAAAATTATTAATTATGATTATTAAGAGCTAAGAGGTGATTAATGGTCGTCCGATAAGTACGGCCTGCCTCGATCGAAAGCGCCGTGTAGGTGTCGGTCGAATTCGGATGACACTATGCAGAATGTAAGTATTTTATATAAACGTAAAAAAAATTGTCATTTAGATGTATAATAAATAATTATTATACCTACCATGAATGACCAAGAGTTCCCTCACACACAGACTCAGCCCTGGGATGAAAAGATTATGGATGATGATAATAAACCTTAAACCAGTATATATATTTTTTTAGACTTCGTGTATTATAACCTTTTAAGCGACATTTACCTTGAAATTTTACACCCCACATATATTATTATGTCATAACATGATACACTATAATAAATTGGAAACATTCAGGTTTCAAAAACTTCTAATAAGGGGTATATCAATTGTGTGAAAGAAGAATTTTGAGTGAGAGGGGACTAAATGATGAGGTGATGGCTAACAGAAGTGTGGTACTAGAGTGAAGAGGAGAAAGGAATCGTTCTGGGCCCCTATTCGGAGAAATGACATTTTATCTCGGTCACTCTCACTCCCATTAAATTCTAAATTAGAGAGACAGTGACCGAGATAATCTCGAGCGCACAGGAATAGGGTCCCTGTTCTGATACCACCTAGTGAGGCGAGGGCAGGGAGATGAATTTTTAAAATATTTTTTATATACACGAGTATGGTCGATATTTTTATTATGATTAGTAATTTTATGCATATCTATATTACTTTTAAATCGTTCAATTAAACACTATCTTTCTTTAAGTTAATTGGTACGTATGTATAATGTGTATCTATTGTGAGTTTTTATAGTATTTATATATAGTGTGTAATTATTGTATGTATTTCTATGTAAGTATTAGGATTATGCATGTATTTTCATATATTATATTATATATATAATGCAGATATCTACACCACCGACCGTATTGTTTTCATACATATTTCTGTCCATCCCAAGGTTGTCTGCAAGAAATCGCTTTAGGCGACAAGGCCGCCCATTATGCTACCGGTTTTCTATTATTGTTTATATTTAAGTTTAATTGTCTTTTGATGTATAATAAAGTTATATTGTATTGTATTAAAACAAAATTATAAAAAAATTAATTGATATACTGGCTACTTCTCTTCTAAAACTGTCCATGCACGAGCGGAAGGGAATAATGGTACTAATTACGTAAACTGCAGCTTTGTTCGATAAGCACAAAGCTCAGTGTGAGTGGATTAACCTCATGTTAACAGGGTACTCGACTGGCCGAGTTTTTATACTCAAGGATCTTCGGATATGCGGGAAAGCTCTCTAATTTAGGAAAAAATAAAATTTAGAGACTTTAAAGTCCAAAATTATTTTTTATTACAATAACTAGGTATCTTGACTGCCCCGGTGGCTCACTTGGTAGTGAGCCTACCTTCTGTGTTTGGGGGCGTGGGTTCGATTCCCATCTAGGACACACATTCATGTGATGAACATTTGTGTTTGTTCTATGTCTGGGTGTTAATATCTATATAAGTATGTATTTAAAAAATATATATGTACGTATATCAGTCTCTGGCAGCCATATTACAAGCTTTGCTTAGTTTGGGGTCAGATGACCGTGTGTGCAATAATGTCCCAGATATTTATTTATTTATTATTTTATTTATAAATGAACACTAATTGCCTAGTAGACATTTGCTCAGTTGAAGCAGGTAGATAGATATACACTAAACTTAGTGTTTACGAGTGGACTCATGAATTTTACACGATGACATTAAAATCAATGTTGATACTGTATTAATAACAATGGCATTTCGTAACAGTAATTTCTAAGGAATATACCTCGTATGGCTCTTACGTCAACTGAACCCGCTCCAACCGAACCTGCGGGATCTTGACGTAACGCATATTTTGAATCGGTAGACTGAACCCGTTTGACAATGTTTGTAGTTTGTATAGACGAAGATAAAAGTTTTTGACAATTAATATTACGAAAATGACTCAAACGCGATGGGTCTGCTGCGCTCCCATCGCAGCAGACCCATCGCGTTTGAGTCATGTATATTTCAAGTACAACTAGTTAGATTATGCGAATACGAGTATTTGGATACAAACCGCCATATAACAGTTAGAGCCACAACAGCATGTTAATTATAATTATATTTAAAACTAGCTTTCCCGGTTTCGCTCGTATATGCTACAGTAAATTAAACACCACACTTCACCTCTGATTTCGACCTACTTACATACATACTTACACACTTACACACAAACTTTTGCATTTATAATATTAGTATGACGATTAGTACAAAAACCGAATTGCATCGCCAAAGAATGAAAAAATATTTTACTTCCATACAAATTTTGGGGGTCCATTTTACCCCTTTAGGGGTCGGATTTCGCAATACCCGTTCTTATTGTTCACCTAGACCATTTGAGGAGTAATATGTTCAAATTTTACTTCACTTTCAAAAGAGTTTTGTTCTGTGCTTTGATTCGTAGAAAATGGCTTATTTGTTCTTTTGTTTAAATATATATATTTGCAGCTGATTTGATGTTAGTTTGGGATTGAAGATGTGTCGTATATTAGGAAGTAGGATATCCTATAGATATATGTTGCATAGGATATACCCGTACTCTGTTTTTTCTGCCATATATCTAAGTAATATTTGATCGTATATATATTTATATACGTTTGCTTGAAGCTTATGTTTATGTTACCTCTTCTAACCATATTTTGTAGTATCGTTATATGTTTGGTATCGTTGAGACTACGTTTTAAAGTAATAGTACCAATGAACCTACTTTTGTAGGTCACCATTCTAAGTTGAACTGGAGAAGTTACGGTGCCAATTATTTAAACTAGTCGAATGCATCTTTTGAGTGTATTATAAATGCAGTCGGGTCCATTTAGGTAATATTTATTTATTTATTTATCAATTCTTTTCCATTGGGTGGGCATTACAGGTTAAGGTTAAAAAACTAACTTTAAACAATAATACAACAAACAATTAATAATTTAAAGAAAAACTGAAGTTTTTCTTGTGGCATGAATGGATGATGATTATGATAATAATAATAATAATAATAATAATATAATAACATAATAATAATATATAATATAATATAATATATAATAAATATGATAATAATATAATAATTAAAAAATATATTATTAATTAAATTTATTATCTATTAGGTGACCATAATTTATATCCGTGAGATCGATTGTCACCATGATTAAAACGACAAATAAAAAGACCGCCGGAAGCGCTCGGGTAGATGAAATAGGTAGAATGACATTTAAAATGCCAAACATAAATATAGATTTGAGTGTTTCATTATTTATATACTTACCTAATAGCTAGAAGCAATAGACGGCTTAATACACAGAAACGTAGCATTGTAAAGAATTTATATCTAAGCATATTATTAATCTTTATCTTTTACTCCCCTGGCTGCGTAACTGCGTGGCTGGCTCTGTGCGTAAAACACTTGCCGAAAACTGACTTGCTTTAAAATATATTTTTAAAGTTGTCTTTCTTTTTATAAACAGCTTTGAATTAACTTCTTTTGGAACGTAATTTGTCGAGTACAGTAAATCTAAGTAAGGAGTTAATTAAGAGACTACATTAATAAGAACATGTTATCCCCAATAAAAAGCTGATTAATCTAGATTTTAAGACGTTAATGAGTAATAGAAAAGCTAATAGGTATTAGTTGATCAGGCAGTTAAAACAACAGAATACAAAAAACAACCACCAATAACAAAAACTAACCTAACCTTAGACTCAATTCAATTCAATTCAATTCATTTATTCGGACCCTGGGTTAGCACAACACTTGGTAACGTCAAATACACAGTTTTCATATGAAATTAATTAAATATTAATTAAACATAGCAATATTAATTAAGCATAGCATAAACTAAGCAGTAGGCGTTTGTTCATTCATTATGGCTCCTGATAATGGTACAGTTACAAATGTAATCTGTGCTGTCATTAAATTACAAATTTAAAATTTTAATAATAATAATATTAGTAAGTATCTGTGTATTGTGTGCATATATTTATGTACTACATTATGTATAATCTAGTGTCTCAATCACAAAACGATTTATAATAAGGAAGCCATTGCAACAATATATCCGAACTCTAGCAATGTCGGAGAGTATATTATCAATGGACGGGATAAATGAACCGTGCGAATATGACATTTCAATTGATATTATTGAGGGCATCATGGATAAAATGAGACAGATTCATTTTGGGCAGTTATATAATTGTTTCCTTATTTATACGAATATCAAATTTTTATTTAAACGTACGTCATTTTCTTATTTAAGACTTACTAGTAGTTCGCGGCGAACTGAGAAATTAAATTGAATATTGAAATGAACTACTTGCCTACAAAATTTCATGAAGACCGGATCAACGGTTAGCAAGTTATCATCGGACAAACATACATACAAATGCTGATTTGTCCCAGTAAACTTTGAGACCTTCGCTTCGCTCGTTCAATTAATCTGTTACTTGAACCACCTAAAGTGTCATGAGAATCGATGCTTTAACAGTTTAAATTCAAAATTTTCATAATGTGGATTAATCTGATCACGAAAGATTATAGTTATATTGGAATATTATAATGCACGCAAAATTTGCATCGTTTTACACGATCTAAAACGTTTGGATGACAAAATGTATATGATAATTGGTATCTTTAATTGAGCTTTATCTATTTTTAGGTGATTTAGCATAATGTTGGTCTCAAAGTGTAATTATATAAGGATATTTTTATGAATAACTTTTGTATAATGTTTGGATATTTGTTTTTGTAAACCTAATTTACAATGCACTTAAATAATTTTCTTTTTGTAAAAGAAGTAACAGTGTCAACGTTAATATACGTAAATTCAACATTTATTAAATATGATGAGTCGTTTAAAAAATTGCTGTTACTTTAGTGTAAAACCATAATATTAGAGAGCTTTAATCCAGCATCAAAGTACGGAAATATTGTTGAAACTTGATCATGTAGAACTTGTTCTTATAATGCAAATTTCTTTGAATTCCTAAATAGGTATCTACTACCTACAAGTATATTCCAGACCCCTATTATTGTATAATCGGCGACATTGGCGGCGACGTCGTTGTAATTTACGGCTTTATGAATAAATTTAATATACATTTTTAATATGTCAAATTAATCATGAAGCGCGGACATTGACATTGTCAGTTGACACAACCTTCAGTTTCAACAAGTTCAATGACTTTGTCATATACATTGAAACCTGTGCTATTATTCGACAGCAAATAGCAAAATGTTAGTGTATGACTCAATCTTTTCTCACCTAAACGCGCTGTTTCACATTGTTTGGTATCAAATTATTATTCTTTACTTCGCAAGCGATGCGTGACTCATGTGTGTAAAATCAAAATAATCTTCGTACTGCTGTTATGACAGATTTATGTAGATAATTTGGAAAATAAATGTACTTAGCTGTATATGCATAAGGCTGCACGCGTTTTTCGAGTGTTTCAAGAAAATTGCTTTAGTAATGAAACAGATGAGAATGAGATGAAAGAGACGAAACAAAAGCCTCGTGCAAAATGCAGCACTGAAAAAATTAAATTTTGCAAATAAAATATTTCTATATTGTAGCTATCTAACTCACGTGAATGTTTTTATATACTAACTAGCATCTTGCCTGTTCCCTATTAGACAATCAACGCGGTGTGAAACAATGAGGCTATAAGTCTGTCACTTGGAATAATGAACGCAATTCAATTAAAAGCTTTAACCTCATTTGTGAAGAGTTCTTTGTCTTAAGTGAAACAAATCTGCGTTTTATTTTGTATTTTATGGCGCAGATCAGTTAGACTTATGTCGAACTGTCTTGCATATTTGAGCAGAGTGGGTCCTCTCCATCCTAAGGTTGCCTGGAAGAGATCGCTTTTAGCGATAAGGCCGTCAGTAGCTTTGGTTGTCCTAATTATGTACAAATTGGTGTGAACAATAAAGAGTTAATCTATCTATATATTTATCTATCTATCTAACTATATCTTTCTATCTATCTATCTATCAATGCTAAACGCGCATCATATCTTTTTTTAAATTTCGATCTCTGGAAAACTTTACCATTATCAAAATTGTGTACATAAGAGACAATCAATTATGACAGCAAATATAATATCTCAAATGGAACAAAATGTTTGCTTATTTATATAAATATGTGAGGATGGTGAAGAATTTCACAAAAAAACCAAGAACTGCCGACAAATTGTAATTCTTGTAAGAAAATACGATCGAATTAAAATGTTTCAACTGGTTTCGTAACGTAAAAATTCGTTCCTAATCCCCGCATCGAATGGGTGTTAATAAGTGTGTCACTTCAGCCAAACCGAATGACAGGTCTAATAACCGTGAAGCGCGTCATTCCTGAAATAAATGTTGCCGTTATGTTTTGTCAACTACAGTTTAATACATCCTAAGTAATATTATAATTCGGAGGAATATAGCCGCAGTCGTATCAGGACCAATAAAGCTGCGAGGTATAAAAATGAATACGTTCGTCTCAAGGAAAAAACTTCGTTTGCGCGATCCAGTACTCTCGACATTACAACTGTCAGGCCATACAAAAAAATGTACAAAAATGTATTAGTATCTTTGTCTCTCTGTCTGGATGTTTGTCGCGTTTTCACGGCTAAGCGGCTGAACGGATTTTGATAAAATTAGATAAGGAGTTACTTTATATCACAAAGACGGATATAGGATACTTTTTCAATGTCCTTGCGATTAAAGTCGCGGGTAACAGCTAGTGCATACTATAGAAGATTCTACATTAAATGACGTATAAATTCGTGTCCCGAACATAATTTCTATAACTGGTACCTACACATGAAAGAAAGTAGGGCTCTTCTGCAGTCTGCCGGGGAAGTACCACACCTTTGCCAGTTATTGAACCGCCAAGCAGTAGTGTGCAAACGTTACTATGTCCCAGATTGAAGGGCAATGTTTCCAGCGTATTTACAGGGCATAAAGAGATTTATTATCTAATATATTAGGGTGTCGAGCGCAAAACATTGCCGCTCATGGTTTTGAACGTGAGGTGAGCGATATTCACGTCTCGTCATGAAATTTAAAAAAAAAAGTGGCAATGACACTGCATCTAACAAAGGCAACCAATTTGTCACTTCATTCATTATTAACTTTAACTTTCATTAGTTATTTTGGAAATTGTTGTTTTAGTATTTACTTTGTAGAGTATTAAGGGTGGATTCGACCAAACGAGAGTAAATATAAATCGGTGTTTTGCCTTAATTCTATACAAAAGCTGTCAAACCACCATTTTATTTCTCAGATAACAGTTATCTGGCGTTGGAAAATTCCAGCCTAAATCACATTTATACGCTGAAACAGTCCTATAATTGATATTAATAAGGGATGTAATTGTCTTAATTTTTAAGGTTCCGTACCTTAAAAGGAAAAAAGGAATCCTTACAGGATCATTTTATTGTCCGTCTATCCGTCTCTCTGTCTGTCTGTCAAGATATTTTTTCAGCAGAAAATTTAAAAAAAAAACTTTTTGTATGTATCAAGTTGATACCTCTTGCTGACAAGAACTGTCACGTAACATCATAGATTCATAGACATTTTATAAAACAGATTAGCTAACGGCAAGTGACGTGTATGATAAAAATACTAGGCTTTCTAACCCTAATCGAACAAACGATCGGAAAAGTTTATTACATAGTCTTTTGGTTTCAGCACACCGTGCAATTATAACGCATCAAAAATCTTAACCAGGATGCGAGCATGAATGAAACTGTCCCAATTCCGAAGTCGGTGATCTGGAACGTCGCGCTCTCGTTCCGGAGTTGCACAAAACGCCACTGTGACTTTGTCACTTCGCCACCATTGCTGAATATCAATAGGATCATTTAGCTCGTGAAAACCTACCCAAACTAGTGCCCACACGAAGGTGTGCACTAATTGCAGCGATAATTCAACAGACAGGAGATAAAGCTTTTATTCACATAGTTTTTATCGTCTTGTTCAAATTTTTTAATCCAAGCAAGAATGTAGCCACCACCCGAATGTAGAAGAACATCTGCACTGCGCAAAAAGTTTCCCACAATCAAACTAGTATAGCAAGATCACCAGCAGTTTCTGAAAAAAATATTTGCAATTTAGTGTCCTTATAAAAGTTTACTCAGTCACGAGTTTTACAATTGCCTTTGCTTATATCACAGATATTTGCTTTATTTGCCTATAAGGCTAAGGCTAAGGTTGTTGATGTGTTTTATCTGTAGTCTCGTAAGAGCAAGCATGAATACTCCTGAATTGATATCCTATGATTATTCTTGGAGGATTGATTATTTTCGTTAAGGCTATATAACAAAGTTTTATTTTATTCTTTTGTTGTGAAAATGCCAGAGTGAGACAGGAGTTGATGTATTTATTTAATTGGAATTTATATAATTAAAGTTATTTTAATTACAAAATAATGTTGTTAACCTGCTTATCTATGTATGTTGAACTAGAGTAATCATTTTGAAGAATCTGTGACAAGCCATATGTTTATTACTGTGTCGTAAATTTGATACTTACGTTTCTCAGAAATGAAAACAGCTCTATTTACTACACAGTTTACATAATAACTTTCATTATTTCCAAAGAAACATTCATAAACCGGCACGTGCCTTATTCATATGTCTACACGTGTACAAGCTCAGCAGCTGAGCGCAGTGAAATGTGAAGATTACTAGAAAACAGAGTAGTCAACACGGATTATGTACAATAAGCCCATGATTGATCATAACATAGAACATTAATATTACAAGCTTATAAAGTTATGCGTGTTTTGGGTACTTGATCCCCTGTCATTACGATGCTATGAAGGTGAGTAGGACAGAATAATGATAGATAAAGGGAACCATTTAGAATTCTAGATTGATTGTCGTTATCATTGTAATTCTATACTGTGGTATAAGTAATAAATACTCTGGTATATTGGCTACCTATCCTTAAAAGAGAGCTGTTGCCTACTACACTAATAAGCATGAACATGTCATGGGACAAAACACAAAAACCTTCATTAGTCTCAAGCAAAAAAGTATTCTCTATGAATTCTCACAGTTGATGCACTACGAGTAATTAAGACAGAATTCAAGTGAATGAGAGCGAAAATTACTGGTATCCTAATGTGAGGAGTGGACCTGACTGAGCTATCAGCATCTTAAGAAAAAAGCTCGAGAACGCAACAAAACAGCAATTTTGATTAATAATCTCCAATCCTTATTGAGGATAATGCATGCGATGGTAAATAGATTATTCTAGACGAATGTACAGTCCTCTCTCTCTCTCTCTCTCTCTCTCTCTGCTCTTCACGAAATGCATCCAACATATTTAGTCTTACTATCACTTTTTTCGAAATTACCCTTTAAAATATGAAACAAGTACTGTGACTTAAAACCTAAAAACTAAACCGGAAATAAACAAAAAGAATTCAAATCGGTTCATCCATTGGAAAGGTACCATGGACACACATGGGTTTCAAACATAATTATTATAACACTGCTTTTCTGATCGGGGGTTGTTTATTCGAACAAATGCCAGCTGATTCAAAAATATATGTATTATTTTTTCTCGAATTCAAGTCATCGTGTAGACTGCAGAACAAAGAAAAGCGTTTCCCCAAGTTTAGGTTTAATAAAACTTACGCGAGGTTTAGTATCCCGGTTGCGGTAGGCGGTAAGAGAGGCCATAAATTCGGAGATATTTACGAACTACCATGATGTTTACTGATTTATTTATTTCTATTTGTGTTACCGTCTTACCGTACAAAGATCTGACGTGGAGGAATGTCGGAAGCTTGTAGAATTTTTGATTTCTTGTCTGGAAGCTTTTGATGCGTCTTTATCTAGTTTAAAAAGTTGATAATTATACTCTACGACATATGGCCACGTATGTAAAAGCGGCTTTATTTTGAACACAGCATACCTAATCATTAACAAGCTAAGCTGCAGATACATAACATATTATGTATATTTACAAGAAAGAAAAACAACATTTGTTTATATATATTTTTTATACTATTTATCTAAATTATTATAATTACCAAGAAATATTTATAATCATTTACATTGTATTGATAAAAGGCTCTCCAAATTGAGCGAATTATTTTTTATTATAGGTATTATAGCTATACCGGGAAGACCAAGGAGAACTTTTATAGACCAGATAAAAAAGAAGGCAGATGTCATGTCGTACAGGGAGGTGAAAACGCTGGCAGAAGACCGCCAAGCATGGAAATTACTCCAAGACAAGAGCTACGCTCTTAAATAATGAATGAAATAGCATATAAATACGTCTTTTAGTTACGCGTAATCACAACACAACACCACTGCATATATCGTTTAATGCATAAATTAGAGGAAGACGAAACTTGAAGCTAAAAGCGCACGAATGAAGACAAATCTTTTAAACACCTTCTTTTTTTTCTTGCGAAATATGATTCAATGAGAGACAGTATTCTAAAAGCTCTGCTAGTATTATTGCATGGATATACTTTTAGAAACGATTTTGACATAAATTGCTGTCAAGTCTTCTAATCCGGCTGCACTTGATTACAGACTACACTGTGGCCAAATTATCTTTAGAGTAGAGTGTGGGAGCCACAATCATATATTTTTAAACAAAGCTTAGGCATTCGGTAACATTGTTTCGTTTCTTCATTTGACAACCAGTACGGATAAGTTGGTCGTTATGTAACCGAAGCACGGGTGGCGACATGGTGACAGTGATGGCACAAAGAAGCCGTGTGAGTGATGGCAACATCGCTAGACTACATTGAGCTACAATACTAATATTTAATTGGATCATACCAAAAACACCACAAACCACAAACTCACTTTTAAGTGACGGTGTGGTTGAGGATGGTAAACACAGTAAACGCATCTGGAAGCCTGAAATAGGAAATGGCTCTCAATTGAAACTGTCGGAACACACATTAGGCGTCAGATTTTCAATTTGAGGATGGTAGCTAAAAGAAAGTACCTACCATACAACCATGTTGTAGTTTCCACACGGTATCTTCACCGGTATCTTAAGCTTATTATTATAGGGATAGAACCCACGCTCTTATATCATCAATTTCAACTGCTTTTTCATATTTTAAGGCTGCGACCAGACCTGCGCGTCAGCAACTCGGGAAGCGAGAGCGTCAACTGCTGTCCATGCTTTCTTATGACACAGATTTTTACGCGACCACGATTCAGGGCGATCCCTTTTTAAATTTTGAGTAGACGCTCCCGCACAATGTCACACTTTACGTATCTGACGCGCATGCTTAGCCCAGAATGGAAGGTATTGCTTATACATTATTTTTAAATATTAGCATAATAATCTTGCAACATTTTTTTTGTTGAAAAGAAAAAAGGTAGTATCATAGTTACTACCTTTTTTCTTTTTAAGTCCTTCCATTCATCTTAAAATAAAATTAGGCTAAGCTTACACTTATTATGTAACTCTTTACACTGCTCGTGTAAACATTGATACAACGTTTGTCGTCAGTTCTCGCTTGCAGTAGCCATTTGACATAATACAACTGTACAAACAGGCGAACACACATTGGACATAGTAGACACGTCTTAATTAAACTGCGTCGCTGCTTTGTTTTAATTTTTGCGTAGAGTAGGATGATGTTCAGAGATTTTTATTGTTAGACTACGCCTTATAAATCAATCAATATTTATTTCTAAATTCCAAGGACATCGCATCGTACGCAGATAACAACAACCAATTTAAAAAAAAAACTCACTCATATCACGAAAATAAAACGCTCAAAAAATCGTACACTGGTCAAAAGAGTCGACCAATGAAATGGACGAATTACATGAACGAATTTTTTGAACTCCCAACGTTTTGAACGTTTTTTTGGTCAACTCAAAGTAATTCATTATAATAATCGTGTTATATGCACATCAAATATCTATAGACAGAATTTATAATAAGCTAGACTAATCTATTCTAGGTAACCTACTTTAGCAGGTCAAAATAAACCAAACATTTCACTAGAATCTAACAACAATACAAAGTTTTTAGATTTAATCAAAAACTAAGACATAATATCTATTTATTACCATCTACCTATTTTAAGGTAAGTTTCATAACAATTGTTAGCCGTAGTTAGCCATTTATAGCCACCATCATCAGCTCACATTAGCCCGCTGCCTTTGTTCCTAGCCTCTCTTAAGGTACCCCAGATTTCACGAACGAACTGTTCTCAAATTTCACGGCCAATGTTTCCAGAAAAATTAGTGACCAATATCTCAAGGTGACGAGTGCATTGACGCGCCATAAAATGTTTAAAGTTCAAAATTCTGGGTGTCACTGAAATACAGGGTTATAAGGAAAGGGTTTGCTAAACCGAAAAGGGCTCGTAGTACTCTTGATTTTGAACACCTTTTACTATGGGACCAACTCTGAAATCCAGAAAAAAATATCAGCTATTCCATATATTTTGTTGAGTGTCATTGACATTTACGAGCCCTTTTCGGCTTAGCAAGCCCTTTCCTTACAATCCTGTATTATGAGCAAGCGTGATGCTTATCATCAAAAAAGCAACTTGGAGTTTTGGCGGGAACATGAAGATATCATGTCGCGTCTTTTTATTATTTTCCAAAACTTGTGTTATTTTGAGTGTTAATGTGTAAAAATGGTGAATTTTTACCCGTTAAGTGTTCGTGAACATGCACGAGTGTTGGTGAATGGTATAATGTCGTGAAACGTGAATTTTCGTGTTGTTTCCAAAACTCCATAGAAGGCTCTAGTAAAGTTTTCACCACTTTACTGGGGCATAACTTGGACTTGACCGTGACTTTCTTTGCTTGACTTTGACCGTGACTATGACTTGTTTGATAATATCTAACAAAACTTGAGAATATATTATGTATACTTGACACTGGCAAATGCATAAGACGTGCGACGCCAAAATCCTCTTAGGAGGAAAGAGAAAAAAAAAAAAAAAGCAACTTGCTCATCTCGCCAACCAGTATAGCATAAAAACAAAAAACAAACTGATATTTAAAATGTTAGTATCATACGGACACATCTCTCGTCCCCTTCCTTCCTTCAATAAGTACATTATTTTCCACTTATCTAAGTTTATCACAGTATCTCACGATACGGCGTTTGTAAACGTTCTCTACAAACTGTCTTACATTGCGTTTGGCAATATTTGCTGTTCGTATTGCTCATTAAGGACAAGAACTTGAGTTGCAGTTAGAAATTTTACTCAAATGACGTAAAATTAGATCTTCAGTTAAACAAGATACAGGGTGAAAAAAGAAAACCCGACTACGTTTCTAACTTTTTGCTTGCAAAATCTTAGCAATTAAAATCTGCTAGTCAAGGACTTTCATTTAAAACCCAAAACGGCATTTTTTTTTTGGCTGTCCTCTGGAGGGCGCCCTAGTAATCAATTGAATGTGACGTCACATAGCTTATAACTAGCGGACGATAATGACGCTTCCAAAGATACCTCATTTGTCATATTATGATAGTAGTTTCGATTTAATGAGAAAACATACATACATACATACATACATAACGGTCAAAATCATAACCCTCGTTTTTGATAGTCGGGTAAAAATAAAAGTTGCAAACTAGGTCTATCTTAATTTTGATGAAATAAAAAGTCCTCTTACGCAAAAAACTCACAGTTATACTAAGATCCACGTCAATATTCAAGTAGTACTTGCGTTTTTTTTTTTTTTGTTTGTTATTAGTGTGGAATGAGTAAACTTATTCTAAGAACCTATCAGCCCCTGTATTCACAATCCATTCGAGAAGGACTCGATACGAGAACATCGAGAAAATGGTATTTCTTTGTTTGAGATCTATTTATTTATTTATTTATAGCAATACATTAAAAACTTACAGTCTAAGGACCAAAACTACAGAATGACGGAGACGAAGAGATCTTGAATACAATCTTTTCGAATAGCAAGGATAACATAATAATTTGATCGCGTATGCAGAAAATATATCTTTAAAAACAATTCATCGCACTTGGTCGGGACGATGAAAGTTAACGCGTTTACGATTCTTAAGACCGACGTAGTTATACCTATTTTTCAAAAGTCTTGCTTCTATATCCTCTTAAATTTTATTTTTCAAAAGATTGTTTGCTGGAATATCCCGCTAGGCATAAGCGATATAATTGGCGAAATACTGCTATTTGAGGCATACCTTATTTTCGTAAGGGGTGAAGGTATGAGCTGTCAATCTGTGAAGTGGTCTATGGGTATCGGTAATAGTTTTTTTATTATATTATGTAGTTTTTAGTAATATACAGCCACTTATTATTTCGTTATTCAAATTGAGTATGAAGCTCAGATCTTTTTACGTTTCTATTATTATATAAATGGTAATTTTATGGTTTTGGTTAAATAAATATAATATGAAAGTGACATTTCCAATTTAAATTGTAATCACACACGTAAGTTATAATATGAATTGGCCAGCGTAATTTTATGATAGCAAAGGTCGTAAGATCAAATTTGAACAATACTGTAATTTAAATAATTCGGATATTATAATTTAATTCAGTAAATTAATAACATCGGGTAGATGTTTGAGTGATAAATTTAAATATTTGTTCTGGTCTCTTCGTGTCTTTGTGTATGTTCCGTCTCATCCTGGCACAAGAAAATATACTATGGTGCTATGTATGCATGTGTAGCGTTGTATCCTCATCCCAAGGCATCTCAAGGAAACAGAGAGAAAGACAGAGGAGGGAGAGAGAGAGAGAGAGAGAGAGAGGGATGTTAATAATTGGTCGACAGATTTTGTACCAAACCATTATTATAATACGTATAGGTAAATATGGATTTACTACTAAATAAGACAATAAGACGAGGTCTTGAAGGTTTGTATAAATCAAACAACTCAATTAAAAAAACAAAAAAAAGCTTCTGACCACGCAAAAATAGAGGTTACGACAAAATAGAGAAAAAACACTGTGTAGGTATTTATATATATTAAAAAATGGCTTATTGCCAATGTCCCCACTATCGTCCTCACCAGGTTCCTAGAAACCGATCACTATGATGCACTCTCGACAACAAATCGATTTTCATCATAATTCGTAATCATGAATAAAAAAACGAAAGCGTCTCAGAAACGATTTCTCTGTCATCTGTTACTCTACACAGATCGGATTCCTGACTAAACGTTCGCGAGCCATTAATTTGGCAAATCACTATTGAGTGGCGCCGGACTAACAAAACATGCCTACTTTTATTATAATAAATTATAAACAGCACCTTGTTGACGGAAATATTTTCAAGTTTAATTAGGTATACCTTTAGTCCTTCAATTATCTTTGGGTAACCAACCGTTCGTATTACGTAGTAGGCAAAATAGTATCACACTGCTGAGATATTGGCCTACCCTCAAAAATTGTGAGGGGGGAGAGGAGTTTGAGTTTGTATGTATTTTGTTTAAACAATACCTTCAACAAATCTCTAGTGTTTTTCAGGTACAATTTATAGCAGACTAGCTGATGGCCCCGAAGCTCGGCCTTCAGTCTCGCTAAACTCTTCATACAAACCTTGTCCTCGCAATTACGAACACAACAAAAAAGAAATCATCAAAATCGGTCCAGCCTTTCTCAAATCATAGCGTGACCAGGAAAAAAAAAGGTTCATTTTTATATATATAGTTGAGATTTGAAGATGGTCTCCACAAAGTAATGCCTAATTAAATGAATAACCTGTTTTTTTAAATCACTGACCCGTTAAAAAAACATCAAGAATTATTTAAAACTTGGGTACATGTTTAATGCTACGCTTTTTAATTTTGTTCCTTTGGTGATTTTGGCTTGGTGGTTTTAGTGAGAATTACGCAGCCCACCCCGTTCCGAAGGGGATGCCTTTGAGTCCAGTCCTTAGTGGTACCATCAGACAGGACCATTGATGGAATTTTTCTACCATGGAATAGTATTTTTACCGCTGTACCTACCACTAATTGTACCGCAAAATAGTTTCCTTTGGAAAATTAAATTATTCGTTTACCTTTTTCTATAATAACCACAGAAAAAAGAAAGATTTTTTTTCATCATCATCATAATCATCATCATCAGCCATAAGACGTCCACTGCTGAACATAGGCCTCCCCCTTAGAGCGCCACACCGACCGACAACGGGCCACTTGCATCCACCGGTTGCCCGCGACTTTCACAATGTCGTCGGTCCACCTAGTGGGAGGCCTACCTACGCTGCATCTTCCTGTTCGCCACTCAAGAAGTGCCACAGCCACAGTATTGTTTACACAATCTATTAAACGCAAAATGAAAATGAGGAAAATATTTAATTAATTAACTTAACTTTTGTTGACATTTCATGTTCTGACGTAATAATTATTATAATTGAATGTTATTAACGCATTTTAATTATAATTGTATTCAGTGAATAGCCTCTACTTAATTTGCATACTATTTTATACAAAAGGTTATGATTTTTGACTTGTAGGTGAACACCAATAAATAACTTTGACTTTGACTTTGCAACACTTGAATGCGCATCGCGACAAAATCTTATCTACTCTTCATGTCGTGAAAAATGAGATAAACGTATACATAATCGTAGCTGTGTCCTGTTCTTGCTTAACAAAAAGATTTTGTCGCGGTGCGCATGCTAGCCTTCCTGGCAAAGGTGATATATAAATTATTCCTCTAGGCGTAGGTACTCTTTAAAAAAAAGCTAAAGCTACAAAAATAATTAAACTATTAGAAAATATATAGTTGAATGTAAATGAAAAAATTACAAGCTCATATTTTGTTTAGTTATTAAAATAGCTAATGATTCCATTTCTAGCTGAACATACAGTGTAACTGTGCTAAGCAGGATCTCAATTTTTTTGGTTTGGGTACAAATATTGAGTGATTTTACCATATTTTATGTTTAAACTTATACAGGGTAACTGTTTCTATAGTGCACTAATTTTGTGAAGGATTGTTGAAAAATAAAGGATACATATTTGTAGGTTTTAATCACCTTGGTACAAAATTATCGAAATAACTCCAACTGAAAGTAGCTACAGCAAGAGCTGTAATCATGGTCACTCTATTCGTGATTGTACTACGAACATCTACGATACGTGTAGGTACCTACACCGTTTCATCTCGCTCGCTACAGTGAGAAGTAGAGGTAATTATTGTATTATAGGTTTTCCGATATTTCGTAGTCAATAAATTATTAAATGTAAAAAAATAGTAATCTTTATTGGTTAAATTGTTCTATTAACGATACTGATTGCGCGATAAGAATTTGCGCACTACTTGAAAGCTACCCTGTATATACGAGATTGATGTACTGTAAAACCAGATCACACTATATGGATGACGTACAACCTAACTGTATACCTACTCATGCAACAGTTTCTAGTGGCTATTTGCGTGCACTTGACATTGAAATATTATGGTTCGAAATGGAGATCAATTGATCCTCGAACCGGTAGATGGGACGCTCGATTTTGTATCACGCCTAACGATGTAATGTATTGCCAATATGAACGGATATTAAGGCATATTACAGCTACAAATGGGTTTTTAACTTTATAAGGTCTCTGGTAACTTTTACGAACTTCTTTAGTAACTAATTTCAAGTTTGAAAATTTGCAGTTATTTAAAAGAAACTTGAAGACACGTTTTCCTTAAATAAGGTACTTGATTTGGGCAGGCCACATCACTCAAAGAACCGATAGCCGATGGGGAGGAAAGGTTCTTGAGTGGCGATTACGAACCGCAAGACGCAGCGCAGGCAGGCCTCTCACAAGGTGGACCAACGACATTGTGAAAGTCGCGGACAACCGATGGATGCAAGTGGCAAGTTGTCGGTTGGTGTGGAGGTCTAAGGGTCTAAGGGCATTTGTTCAGCAGTGGATTTCTTCAGGCTGTTGACGATAATGATGCTGATTTTACGTGAGGTTGCGTTTCCCACCAGGGAGGTGTAGAAAGTGTAAAAGTGTAGAATGCAGCTAGTGGACAGTGTGTTGAATGTCCACAGGAAATAATAGCGTGTATTAATGATTAAAATTCCGAGAGGTTATCTGTGGCTGCAATCATTGCAGTCACGTTCGGTTAGACGTAGTTTTGCGTGTGTAGAGTGCTTAGACTTTTCCCTCGTGGGGTTTCATTGCATGTAGAGACTGATTTATCTGATGTACGATAAAACTATTCACTTCTCATTTAATAAAAAAACGTATTTTGTTGATGAATCGAGCCAAAATCTTTCATGGTCTCCGTTAATAAAAGGCGCCATAATTTTATTATGTTTCGAAATTGGGATTTTATTTTTTCCTAGTATGAACTTGTTTAGTAAATATTATTATAAGTAAAAAAACTTCAACAAAACACTCTATAAATGCACTATCGAGATAATTACATAGTTCCGGTGACCATTTGTGGTCTTTTTCATCAGTTCTACTTCACCAAATGTTATTTTCTGAATGCATAGGCTTGACTTGTTGACGATAATACTAAAATCTTTATACATAAGCCCATAATATTTGAGGAATTCTCTCAATTCCTCATTGATCCCATTATCAGAACTAAATTTTGATAAAAACGAGATCAACCTGGAAGTATATATACACTTTGAAATAAAAAACGAAATTCTGAGGTAACAAATAAAAAAATAAAAAACAGTCGACTTGAGAACCTCCTCCTTTTTTTGGAAGTCGGTTAATAAAATAACACAAATATGTCTTAGTTTTCTATACTAACTTCCTGAAAAAACAATAGTCTTATACAAAAGTTATTATTTTCCTTCAAACAAAAGAGCCTAAGTTCAGCCCACACAACTATAAGACAAATATAGTCCAACCATTATTTTAGAGCTTTTGGTCAGCAACAGTAAAGTTCAATAGACCTAGCATCTGGATACTGTTGAAAATAATAGTTTGATGTTTATAATAAAGAGCTAGTTACCGTCCAGACAAAAAGCAAAGGTGTAACGAACTAAAATAATTTACACCTACACCTTGTTATGTACCAGAAACAAATGAGCATTTTTTAATACACTTTTGTTTCTATAAAATATTTATAATGTGAAAATACAGATCTTAGGTTGAGGAACCACTGGATACGACACGTGTGGAGCTAAATTGGGTTGAAATGTCAATGTTTCCAAGAAAATTCGAGTCACTAAACGCAAAAAATTATCCATGTGGCACAGATTTGGAGGGTTTCTTGTCAATAGAATTGCATTAATTGCCGACATAAATATAGCATAAAATATAAGCGTGTGGCATAAGAACTGGGACCAACGTTGAAATAGTGAATCTAAAATATCAACTTTTCCATATTTAAAAGGTCATTAACACACGACGAAACTTATATGGAACAACAGTCAGTTTGTTCGCGATTGTGGGAATATGAGTTCTTTTTGGTTAAGCATTCCTAGCATATTTTTTTTGGTTAAGCAGTAGTGTGCAAGCATTATTGTGTTCCGGATTGAAGGGCAATGTTTCCAGCGTAATTACTGGGCATACAGAAATTTAACATCTAACACCTCAGCGTGATAAGCGCAGTGCATCGCCGCGCATAGTTTTGAACTGTTGAAGTTCAAAATTCTGGGTGGCACTAAACTGTTATGGGCAAGCGTGACGCTTAACATCAGGTGAGCGATTTGCTCGTCTCGTCACCGAGAAACATTAAAAAAAAAAAACCTTTTCTGAATAATCGTGAGCATGAACTCATATAATTATTGACCCTACCAATAAGACTCAGTATGTACTCTTAGTTTTGACGCCACACCACACTATCTCGCCACGTAATTTCGTCCATTGCCATCCATAGCCTCCGAGAACACTGTCTGATTACTGCAATTAGCTGCAGTGACAATGGCATTTGATGTCATTCCATACTTAGCCTACAGGAGTGGTACCCATATTTGCCAAGTAATAAACAATACATGTAATCAACGTGACTGAAACTGTGTCAACTTGGCAATTTAGTATCCATTATGCTACAGGTTATAAAATTACTTCACCTGTTACCCTATAGACGTTTAATCTTTGAAATTTTACCAAATTTAATCCTAATCAGTTCGGTCGTTACTGAATTGAGAATAACACACAAACATGCATTCACGTTCATATTATTGGTTATAGTTATTCTTTTATTTTAAAAACTGCTCCGGCGGCTCAGTTGGTAGTGAACCTACGTTCTGTGCTTGGGGGCGTGGGTTCGATTCCCATCTAAGACAAACATTTATGTGATGAATATTTGTGTTTGTTCTATGTCTGGGTGTTAATATCTATATAAGTATGTATTTAAAAAATATCTATGTACGTATATCAGTCTCTGGCAGCCATATTACAAGCTTTGCTTAGTTTGGGGTCAGATGACCGTGTGTGCATTAATGCCCCAGATATTTATTTATTTAAATTAATGCTTTACGATTCTATATCTTCACTAGGATTCCATGTGTTGGGTATGCCTTGGAACATACACAAAGACATACGTATGTATATATGTATGTCTCTAACCCTAACCCCCAGACCTAAATTATCATACAAATATCTGCCGAGAATCGAAGTCAGGACCTCATAAGTCAAACGCCATACAGGTCATCAAATACAAGTGCTACTATCAAAAGAAACAAAAAACCCGACTGTAATGTAACGTATGACGCTCCGGAGTTACAAATGCATCCAACTACACCTCACTAGTCAAATTCGGTTCAGCCGTATTTATTTTAATCTATACATCTCTTTATATATAAAAACTAGCTGTTACCCGCGACTTTTGTCTCTTCGTTCTTTTGACTTCTGTCATAATACCTTATTGTCATTGGAACTTGACAGGCATGCAAAATTTCAACTCAATTATGAACAAGGGAAACTGGTCTAAAATTGATTTGCAAGATTTGACCTTAACATTCATACATACAAACATTGCAAGTTAATTAAAAGCTTGTAAAATAAAGAAGGGCATGTCTCAGTTTTTTTCGAAAATAAACCCCTAAAGGGATGAAATGGGGTGTTTCATTTACATTTTCTAATTCAGTGTTTCATTTTCCAAATGAGGTGTAGCCTAGGCCAGGGGTCTCCAAACTACGGCCCGCGGGCCAAATCCGGCCCGCCACTGCCATCAATCCGGCCCGCGACAGCTAAAGTCTAGTGTCATCAATCTGGCCAACGACAGCTAATGTTTTACTGTGATAAGTTGAATGGAAGAATATGAAAACACAGAATGATAATTGATGTTTGCTTAGGTGGGCATAAAAATTAAAATTGTTATGGCCCTTGCAACATACCGAAAAAAATATTATGGCCCCAAGGCTTCAAAGTTTGGAGGCCCCTAGCCTAGCTAGCCTAGGCGAACGAAGCCGTGCGGGCAAGCTAGCAATCATCGTAATAAGACTATCTTTTGTTGGGTTGAATGAAGATGGGTGCTACAGTTTATCACGTAAAATGGCATCATTCTCACAGTTATTCCATTGTACCCATATCAACTAAAAAAATACCAATTATGGCAGGAACCAGCAGAATTGGTGAATCAGATTGAAAAAAAAACGATTGTCCGGTTAACGAACTGCGACGAATTTTTGAAGCAGTTACGTATTTAGCAGAAAAAGTTTAACTACATCGATAGAGAAAATTAATTATTTTCAGCTCCATATTTCAATTTAAAGCCTAGCCTTGTGGCTCAGTGGGAGGATTTCCGACTTCTGAGCTGTAAGATTGTGGGTTCGATTCCCACCCAGGACAAACATTTGTGTGATGAACATGGATGTTTGTTCTATGTCTGGGTGTTTCTTTGTATCTATGTATGTATTGACAAAAAAAAAAGTATTTATGTATTCTGTCAGTTATCTGGTTCCCATAGTACAAGATTGCTTAGTTTGGGGCTAGATGGCGCTGTGTGAAAAACGTCCACTAATATTTATTATTATTATTTATTAAATAGTTGAATATTTTGCTGAAGTTTATTGAAATGCTAGCCTAATTTGAATAGCGCACTACCACAATGTCAAATATAAAAAGGAACATCTTACAAAAATTCGCGTCCAAAGTTGTCTCTTTCACGCATTTTCACGTTGTTGAACAAATATAAGCTTACTAGCTGTTACCTGCGACTTCTTTCGCGTGGACCCATTAAGAAAAGTAGCCTATTAAGCTATGTCTATGCAGAAATGCAGGTCGATCCGTTAAGCCGTTTAGCCGTGATAACGCGACGAACACCCAGACAGATAGACAGAGAGACAGTTACATTTGCATTTATATTAGTTAGGATAATATCACTACGTGTGAATTTTCAAAACGTGTATGGGGGTCCATTTTCGAATCGCTCGTATGATATTTCGCACGAAAATATCAGGCGAAAAGAAAGATTTTCTCATGCTAGAAATAAATTCGAATGGTTCAACCACTCGTTGCGTTAGCGAATAATATGATTATTTCAAAAATGCGACTTTTGTTTCTATTTTTTTTTAAAGTCTGTAACTTCACGTGATATTTTCGTGCTGAATAAAAAACGAGCGATTCAAAAATGGAGCCCATGGTCTGTTTATGACAAGATTAGAAATGTTATAAATAATGTTTTAAATTTATGAAGATCGAAAAAAAACGCCATTTTTTTTTAATCTCTTCTGTCAAATTACTTTACTTTAAAATATGTCTGATGTTATGGTACTATAAGTACAAACACATAGTTTTTGGAAATACAAAATAATATGTACAAAAACTTTACTAAAGGAGTTTTATGTAGGATAAGGATAGTATATGCCTACTTACATAGTAATACACTTAGACGTCTATTACCGGACGAAGTCTCCCTATTTGTGTTCCCATTATTATTTTTTTCATTACGACGCTTTTGTTCTCTAACGACCTCTACAGCTATAACCGGACTTTTGTTGCCATAATCACCTCGCTTGGAAGGCGGCATGGAGATCGCAGAATGCTTACCGTTTCAACGAGGGCGCTACTGCACGTCCTCCTGTGCAAAGCAAATGCCTCCGTACAATAGCGTCGAAAAGACCAAGCTTTCTGATTCTAGAAACACTAGAATCTACAATAGACAATTTGATCGTTATAATTTTATTAATGTCCACTAATATACCATCATAGGACAGAAACGTGCACCATCTAATTACGTTAGCCATTCGTTAGCCGGACGTAAATTTACGAGCTGTTAATGTAAATGGGGTCTTTTCGACCCGCACAAACAGACAAATCAAATTATAAATGTTGTTTGCTGACCGTGTAAAGGGCCTTTGTGGAAGCCCCATAAAAATAATTGGTGTAATTCTTCTCGATCGTTTGTTATAAAATTGGGGTTAGCGTTTAACAAGTAGTTTAAAGCATTATAAGTTTAATTATGCTTTTTATACACAAGGCTAATCGGGCGGTTAGCTGCTCAATGGATTCTATGCTATGGTTCCGCTCACAAAACTAAACCTGCCAATTGATAGAATAGATTTCTTACTAAAAAGTGGAGTACTCTCACGTGTTATTTATTTTTTCAATAAATAATAATATAATAAATATTGATAGATGTTTTCGCACACAGCGCCATCTAGCCCCGAACTACTTACTACTAACACTACTAATTAGTAGTGCAACAGTATCAGAATATAACGCAGCAGTCTTTATGATGGTAACTGTTACTACTTTGGTAATGGTGACTACCATTAATAGTCACGACTACAGGGACTATTTTACCGAAAAAATCTAAGTCTCTCTCACTCAAAAATGTATCACAAGATTGAAAAATATAATACATCACCCGCAATACAAAAAAAAACAGATAGGCTGCAGGAGGTACGATAGGAACACAACCATACTTACATACCTACATCCCAAATACATTACGGTCCTTCTTGGGCAGTCGGGTAAAAACTCGAAGGAATATGAAAATAGAAATAATCCAGGGGATTAAAACGCATGAATCATCAGCATCGATATAGGTTTATAACCGCGGTTACTGATTAGTATTGATCGAATCCAGATTCACACAAAGGTTTCAACTTCGTTTTATCTTAATCACTGATTAATGGTATTACGTTACGGCTTTTAAGTTCTCAATTACCTACTTACTTAAGTGATAAGTATATGTTTAAATAGTACAGAGACAGGTGAAGTTTATCATCTCGAATCCTAAATGCATTCAATGAACTACATAACTCGACCAACTTTGCATCTTCAAAATAGTTGGATTGTTCTTTGCACGCGGATTAGACGGTTTTCACACAATTCACTGATCACTGCTCGAACGAAAAGCGTTTCAGTGACTTGTACCGCGCGTGTTATCTATATACAAAAGGAGAAATTTTAGTAGGTACAACATTCATAAGTTTTTGTTGTAAAAATATTTTTCCAGTCTAGCTCTTATAGAATCCGTTATTGGTACTGGAAGCTGATCAAAATGAGACCAAACTCCATCAATCTACTGTTAGTTACGAATGAGTTTCGGTTTCCACCTTCCGTATTCCATTAGATCAGCTCGCTGTTATAATATTGTATTGTCATCGGAACTTAACAGGCATGCAAAATTTTAACTCGAGTGTAAGGGGGACTGGTCTAAAATTGAGTTGCAAGATTTGATCTTAACATACAGACATACCACAGAATTCTCCTTATAAATTGAGACATACAAACATTGCAAGTTAAATAAAAGCCTGTAAAATGCAGTCTGAGAATCGCCTTTTTTTTTTTCTATTTCCTCCCGAGAGGATTTTGGCGTCGCACGTCTTATGTATTTGCCAGTGTCAAGTACACTTATATGTTTTCAAGTTTTGTTAAATAATATCAAAATTCACCGCTGTTACACATTAACACTTGAAATTACACAAGTTTTGGAAAATAATAAAATGACGCGACATGATTTCTTCACGTTCCCGGCAAAACTCCGAGAATCGCCTTGCAAATAGGTTTATACAACGCGCAAAAGTTTTAATCACAGCAGTTGACTGTCAAGCTGTCAACCAAGTAGCAGTATCGTCTATCGTCGTTTGGCATAATGTATTAGTAAGTGATCACTTTTGAAAAAACAGGAATTTAATACTTTGCCTGAAAATTCAGAACAATGAATTTCAAAAAATTACTCTTATGATAATTGTTTCCGTTTGTGACTCCCATTTAACTATTCAAATCATAAATAATAATTAAATTCAAACAAAACTGCGCTTCATAAGCATTGAGCAGGACGGAAATAATAACACTTAAATAACTCTTATAAACATATTAGACTAACCAAATAGAGAACACTAAGGCACCATCAGATTAAATTCTTTGTCACCGGACTCCATGTGAAGATATAAATGAAGTTGACTCTATCCGAAATTGCCATCCATAAGTAATTGTCTTTCATAAATCAAAATGTAAAGAGACGTAAATGTGAAATTAATTTGACTACAAGGTTGATCAAACTGTTTTCGTAGGTAGGTATGTAATTCCTTTATTTTGTACGACTAAGTGACCAGATGAATAAGTTGTTCCTTGAGATGGTAACAAGAGAGTTGTGGCTTGGTCAGACAGCTAATTGAGCTCCATAAAAACACACGCAAGGGTGTGGAATGTGGAGCTCAATATTTTCATTAATATTTTAATGAGGCGTTTTCCAAAAAAAAAAATGTAGTTCTAAAATAGTAGTTTTACCTGTCATTGTCATTTCTGTCAAAATATTTTATGTTTATTTTTTAAATCGTAAATTTTGGCTCCACACGTTGTGTATTTAGCCAGTGTCAACTAGGTATTGTAATATTTCAAATGAAGTCAAATACATAGTTACGTTACTTGAAATTGTATAAATACACATGTCGAGCCAAAAAACACGAGAAAAAAAAAGGCACACGTACATTTTTTTGTCTTTCATGTCTTGACAGTGACAGAAAAAACTCAAGGTACATCTAACGCCATCTATTGGGTACTTTTATAACCAGGATTTCTTTTTTTTTGGAAAACGCCTCATTACGGCATCGACTTCATGTTCGGTAAGAATCACGTTACGTTGCCTTTATCGAAATACAGAAATATTTAATCAGTAACAAAAAATACAGATACAGAAAAGAAAAATAATAGTAAATAAATCAAATATAAAAGTCATACCCCCGAATACTGAACCGTCTGTTAACTTTGACAACAGATTAATTCTAATACTGCCTTTGTCTGGCACTAAGCAAATGACAAAGACAGTAATAGACTTAATCTGTCGTCAAAGTTAGGGTGTCTACACATGGCCCGACCCGACATCGCTTGAAAGAGATGGCTATATATAAGTTTCTGGGGAAGCGAAAGGGAGAAGCTATAACCTTAATAGTTTGTTTCTTTTGCTCCCGTGAAATTCAAATCTAGCTGTCCCTTTCACACGATGACAGGTCGGGCCATGTGTAGACACCCTTAACAAACGTTTCAGTATACGGGGGTTAGACAGGAAGACAGAATACCTATATGTTTGTCACGAAACCGATCCCAACTCGGCTTAAGCTGCTTGTAAACAGCCAGCGCTGGTATTCTGTTGGGACCGGCAGGTGATGTCACGCGCGGCACGATATAGTTGTGTGCAGACAAGTGCAGCGGGAGGACAGAAAATAGCTTGTTAAGATCATATCAGGCCATGCTTAGTAGGGTTCCGTAGGCGCATAGGACGTTTGAAGTATTTATTAGTTTTTTCAGTTTATCTCAAAAAGTTATTATCAGATGTTGCCCGAAATAATTTTAAAAGAAAGTTTTTAATAAGATCTATCAACATGGAAATAATCAAGTTTCTGAGATGCATAGTTTAAAATTTAAATTAAATTTAAATTTTAAAAGACCTATTTAATGATACCCCACATGTGGGGCACAGGTGTTTTTTTTTATCCCCACTTTACATGTATGCCACCCCATTTATATAAATTTATGATTTTTTTATTCTATCAAAATTGTTACCTTGCAAAGATCTGTTCAACGACACCCAACATGATGGGGTGCAGCGTAATTTTTTTTTACCCGATCTTTACATTTTTGGGACGTTTATTTAAAAAAAAAAAGTTCTTTTTATTTTTTGAAACTGTACGTCTATACTTAGACTACTGTCGTGCAAAATTTCATGCATGTAAGTTTATAAAATTGGAAGTTATAAGGTTGTAAAGGATTCAGACAGACAGACGGACGGACATGACGAACTTATAAGGGTTCCTTGTAGTACTACGGAACCCTAAAAAGGGCCTAAAATTATCGAGCCTGAAAAGCCTATTATTTATATACAGTTTTACGGTCTCTAAACTACATTACTACGCAATGCTTAAGGTACTTAATTAAGTTTATGACAAAGAGCCTCAATCGTCCTACGAGTGTCAAGTGATTACAATTTCCATCACAACCGGCGCCTGTTCTTTATGCTGCCGATAGCCACCGGTTGCATGCCAATGAGCTGATAATATCTGAATACTTTGCTTTAGGAAACACAAGTGGTTATCAATGAACCAATAAAAAGATTTACGGTGTGGCAATCGGCTACTTTGTGTTTTACAGTTATTTAATGAGAATTGGAAATAATTTGGAGGCGTTTTGGAAGTAAATTGTTGAGATTTCCTTTGAAGCAATACTTATCAACCATGAAGGATTATTAAAAGAAAATGGAGTTCTCTGTTGCTTATAAAAGTAGTTACGTAGTTACCACTAATATTATCCTCGGGTTTCTGAAACGTTTGTTAACTTTTACAACTTTGACAGCAGATTAATTCTAATGCTGCCTTTGTCTGGCACTAAGCAAATGACAACGACAGCAATAGATTTAATCTGTTGTCAAAGTTAACAAACGTTTTAGAAATCCGGGCTAAAGGGTCATAAAACGAAGACGTCATAATAAGCGTATCACGAATAAGCGTTGGAATTTTATTTTTAACAAGTCTCAAATGCCTCCTCTGCAATTCTCCAAATCCTCTGCAATTTCGCTTTCAGTACAATAGGAAAACCGATCAATTGTTTATTTTCCAGTTTACACAAAGTATTTTATGGAATTGAAGGTAACATAGCTTGAAACAAAAATACAAAATAACCCAAAACAAAAGTATTACTAACATGAAATCGTTTTTAATTAATTATCGTGACACTTATAATTTAACACGCAAAAAATAAGCAATCATTAGCGTTGGAATAGTTTCTCCCCGTGTTTTGTCTTTATACGGGGTAAGTAAATGGGATGTCGTCGGCGTCTCGCCGTGCCATACCCCCGAATACTGAAACGCTTGTTAACTTTGACGACAGATTAAGTCTGTTGCTGCCTTTGTCATTTGCTTAGTGCCAGACAAAGGCAGCATTAGAATGAATCTGTCGTCAAAGTTAACAAACGTTTCAGTATTCGGGGGTTAGGGTGTCAAATCCCATGCAATCAAATGCACCCTTTAGCTATCTGTAAAGGAAAATATTGTGAAGGAACTATAAATGATGATAGAGTATTTAACTTTCATTATGTTCGACAAGCCAGTTACGTACCAAATTATAGGCTAGGCTATTATAGGCTAGCTACCATATTACTTCCGAATACTGAAACGTTTGTTAACATTGACGACAGCTTAAGTCTATTGCTGTCTTTGTCATTTGCCAGACAAAGCCAACATTAGAATTAGATAGATAGATAGATAGATAGAAACTCTTTATTGTGTACACCAAAAATAAAAAGAACACATGTACAGAACTATCTTATACTTAAGCTAGTGGCACAAGTGGCGGCCTTATCGCTAAAAGTGATCTCTTCCAGGCAACCATTGCATGGAAAGAAATTCACATGATGGAACAGGTGAGGTATGACGAACACTTTTAATAATATAAATTGATAAATACTAAGTATATAATATATATATATATATATATAAATATGTGTGTATAATATAAATAATATATTAATCTACAAAATTAATCTGAAAATTAATTATTATTTTTTAATTATTAATCTGTTGTCAAAGTTAACAAACATTTCAGAATCCCGAGGCTATAATAGTAAATGAGTGAGTGATGAGCAAGATAAATTAAGATTTTCACAGGTGCCTCATTAAATAACGTAGTAAGTTACTATGTTTGTTCTATGTTGGTGGTCTATCAAAGTGAAAATGTTGAATGGCAGCATACCTCGCCTTTCTACTAATAAGGCACGACTTTCAAGCTTTATTTAAGTCTGGTCATCGTTGCATCATAACTATTAACAATATTATGAGAATTATTACCATCATTAGAATTGGCATCGCATTAGCAAGAGCTTCCTTAGCTTTGGCGGTGTCTATTCTAGGCACCTTGAGTTTTCCATTATATCCGTGACAATATAATTAAGTACTCTTAAGTGTTATTGAAAACTAGTTATACCCTCGATTTTGCCTGTGATATTCAAAGCGCAATTTCCAGGATAAAGAGTATCATATGATCGTTTTCATGATGGACTTTATTTCTTTGCCCATCAAGATGGATTCAGTTGGAAAAAATAAATAAACAAACTGACAGACAGAGAGAGAGAAAAGATAACAGAAACAGAGGGACAGATAAATTTAGGGACATAGAGACACAGGCTGGCAGAGAGGCAGATAAACTCATAGGACAAGCAGGGAGACAAAAATGCAATGACATAGAGAAATCGATAGAAGGCAAGATAGACTTACATTATTTATTTTGAATGAAAAATCCCGAATGGAAAATGTAACCTATTACACTCCGGAAGTAAGCACTTAAAAAAATATAATGACAACTTGCATTCCTAACACTGTCAGTCCATTCAAGCCATATATGTCAAGAAACACCCGAAAATATTATGTCCTTCTTGGCAGTTGGGTAAAAACAGTATGACAGAACCTAAGCCTAAGAACGCTTTACTATTATGCCATTTATATACAATAAAGCTCCTTGTACAGAAGAACCGTACTCCTAAAATTTACAAGAAGCATGAATACAGAGCAAAATTTAGATTTATCAGTCGCTCCATTTATAACACAGTGCCATTTGGAGTGTATCTGGATGAAACAAGAATGGTGCTAACGAATCTAAAGTAAACAGTAACATTCATGGGCCTTGGGCAGGATAAAAGCGGGCAGCGTAGAGAAGTGAATTTAAGTGTTCAATGGTGTCTGTGTTTCAGTAGTGGTAGGGCTCTTCTGAAGAGTCCGCCTGGGGAAGTACCACACCTTTGCCAGTTATTTAACCAAAAAGCAGTAAAAAAAAAACAAAAATGACTGTGTTCCGGATTGAAGGGTAATATTTTTACGTAATCACTGGGCATAAAGAGATTTAATATCTAATATCTCAGGGTAACGAGCGCAGTGCATTGCCGCTCATGGTTTTGAACTGTTATAGTTAAAAATTCTGGGTGGCACTGAACACGAGGAAACACTCTTATCGGCGTGCTTTTGCCCGTTCCAAAGTGCCAAAACCGTAAAAGAATTCCAACGAAAGCCTATCGCAGTAAAAACAGCTTTTGTCCTTCTCATTTATTTGATGAGATAAATAAATAAATAAATAAATAAATATCTGGGACATTATTGCACACACGGTCATCTGACCCCAAACTAAGCAAAGCTTGTAATATGGCTGCCAGAGACTGATATACGTACATAGATATTTTTTAAATACATACTTATATAGATATTAACACCCAGACATAGAACAAACACAAATATTCATCACATAAATGTTTGTCCTAGATGGGAATCGAACCCACGCCCCCAAGCACAGAACGTAGGTTCACTACCAACTGAGCCACCGGGGCAGTCAATGGATAAGTATATCTTCTAAAATTATGGTATAATTGCTTTTACATCTAAAAACAAAAACCATCGCAAAAAAAAACAATCAATGCAAGCCAATCAAACAGTATCCCACAGCGGTATGTAGCCAATACGACACATTGACATGTGTAAATACTAAATAGGCCACATAGGTACAAGGAGTGTTCGGTCATGGACTGGTGGACACTTGCGTCACCGATATGGCGGTAAATCACTCGACTTTAGGAATGAGATCACGGGATCGAACGAGATGTGCCTAATTGGAGTACGAATGTACGAAGGACGGCGATTTGTGACCGGCAGCGGAGTGCAATTTGTCTAAAGGTTCGTGTCAGTGCCAAATGTGTTTGAAAATAGGTAGGTTCAATAAGTTGATAATGTTTTGAGTTCTAGGCCTCATCTTAGCTTACTGTGTTACTATGGGTAAGATTTTTAAGCAAAATAAAAAGTCCTACTCATAATCGTAAAATTGGTAGAATTAAATACATATTGTCTTGCAGTCTATTTAGCAGTAGGCCTCTGTAACTATTTGTAAATGGCCAAAATTTGAGGAAGCGTATGCCTAGCATCAGTTGCATATTCAGGGCTGATGATAACTGGCCAAATGAAAACTCTTAAACAAAATCAAATTCAAAATTATATAAATCTAGCTAATAACATTAATTAAAATTAAAAGACGAGCCACAACTCTTTCATTGCCCAAATAGGCAAGCTTTTTTCCAAATGTTTTCATAGTCTGTCAAACTTTGTTAATGGACGCATTCCTTGACATAAATAGATATTCGGAACGCGCCACACTGATTTAACAGTTTTATTTTATTCGGTTATTTACCCTACAACTGCTGCGTTTGGTGCTTGTTCGTTTGTACCAGCCCCAGAAGGAAGGTAATGTTTTTCTGGTGTATAACGTGACTTTTTAAGATCAATCAAAATCTCCCTTAATCTTAGGGTTCTCCTCTTTTTAGACTCGGTTGAAAAAAAATCTTATCATTCGGGAGATTGCGTGATGTATTCTCCTTCAAAACCCCGCGGCGAAGATAATTGTTTTCGACAAATGCGTGTTGCCAGTGAAACATGGTCCTATTGACGAAACTCAGAGTCACACACCGGGCAATGGAGAGAGCTGATGTTGGAGTTTCTTTGTGCAATAAAATCCGGAACGAGGATATTCGCCGAAGAACCAAAGTCACCGACATAGCTTTCAGGGTTTGCAAGGCGAAGTGTCAATGGACAGGCCGCATCACACGAAAAACTGATAACCGATGGGGAAGAAAGGTTCTTGGGTGACCACAAATTGGAAGACGCAGCGTTAGTAGAGGTAGACCGATGACATGAAAGTCCCGGGCAAACGGAGGATGCAAATGGCCGTTGTTTTTTCAGTTTTGCGCTCTAAGCAGATGCCTATGTTCAGCAGTGAGTGTCTTTGGCCTGATGATGATGATGATGATGATGATGAAAACAAAGTAACCAATGGAAATATTAAATAGTTGAATTAAAATAGACTGAAACATTTTTGTCATCTATTCTTAACCGCAAGCGGAATGAACTAAATTAACTAAAAGTCAAGTAAAGTCGGAGGTCAATTAGATATTTGAAGAGTGTTTCATACGTTAAAAAAGAATTAAAAATAGACGCGCATATTTTTCTCAATTCATTCGTATGGTATTGCCTGAAACATTTTTATAAGATGAGTGTGTCACATACCTACTACTTACATATATGTACTCAACTACTTACATATACTCAATGTGAGTTTATAGTTTTATAAACTCACATTGATTTTCAATGCCAAAAAAATATGATGACTTTATCTTCGTGGTCTGCCCTTATAACCCCCGAATACTGAAACGTTTGTTAATTTTGACAATTAATTAATCTGTCGTCAAAGTTGACAAGCGTTTCAGTATTCGGGGGTTAATCCCTGAATTAGGTAAGTATACCACCGTCTCGTCCATACATACGACGAAGAAAAGTAGTTGCAGTTGGAATATTTTTTGAAAAAATGTATTGTTCACACTTTCATAACATTATGGATATAAACATTACTAAGTGGAAAGTTGAAAAACTAAACAGTAAAAAGAAAGAAGAAGAATATTTATCTGCCCAAAACACTAGAATAATAATTATACATTTGCATGCACAATAAAATGGATGTTAAAGTATTTTTTGTCACTTTAAATCATGCTTTGCCTGGAAGGCGTACATTTTTATTTCGATATGGCACAACACTGTTATTTGTATTATTATAAAAACAAACAAACAAACAAACAGTATATATTAAGAAAAATAATGCCAATGTCTTAAGCATATTTTTAAGTTAAGATTTTCTATTTTGACGGAGAAGAAGGAGAAAAACAATATTTTCATGTGTTTTCTTTCATCTCCTTCGCCCAAAAAAAAGTAACAAGAATCGCTGTAAAATATAGTCAATTAATGATTGTTTATTTTTCAATTTCCACTCAGTAATTTTTATATTAAAAAACTAGTTGTTACCCGCGACATCGTTCGCGTGTATATAAAAAAATTATCCTATGTCCGTCTTTGTGATATACAGTAACTTCGTATCAAATTTAATCAAGATCGGTTCAGGTTTTTCAAGCGAAGTTTTTTCCTCGAGACGAACGTATTCATTTTCACACCTCGAAGCTTAATTACAACTGCATGCGGCTATATTCCTCTAAATTATTATATAAGTTAGTTAGGATGATGAAAGAGTGCGAACGAGAGAGTTGAATCAGGGACCGAGGCCTGAAGCCATTGATCGCCATCTCGAGCTAATCGCAGTCAAAATGTTATGATTGAGTGTACTTAAAATACGATGATACTAACAAAGCATTTTCTTCCACGCGTAAATCTACCACGAGCTTTTCTCTAAGCTGAGTAAATTTCATAAATCTTAAGAGTAACGAGACATTAGTAATATTTGTAAAGCTGAAACTTCAATCTAAAACGGGTGTTATTGTTACAGGATCCTGCCGATGTTTTCGAGGGATGCTCTCACATACGCAGGGTCAACAAACACAGACCTTGGACGACCGGTGAGTTGTCTCAATCCACATAAAATTACTAAGTTACGTCCTCGTAAGGATAACCTAATACGACTGTATAAGGAGAATTCTGTGTACGACTGCTATAATATTGTATCTTGTAGCATCATTTTTTCCATTTTTTTACTATAATTAACTTTTCAAATTCCCGCCTTCAAATAAGAAGAAAAAAGGTAAATGTCACTTGTTTCTTACTGTCAAAAACTTCATTGTCATTATACCGGCTAAGGGCGTGCTACCAATTATCAATTACGAATCGATCGTGTTATTGATCGATCCTTTATCGACTAATTTCCTTTAATTACAATTTTCTAAGTACTAAATTAATGGTTTATTGCTAAAATTATAAACTAAATACCATATTTTTTCCCATTCTGTCTTAATGAGGAAACATAGGAATAAAAGGTACCCGGAATATCAACTGTGTTTATTTTTTATTTCCTACCTTTAATCCTTAGGGAAGCGAAAATCCCATTACAATCTAAAAAAAAATATAATAGAGGAATGCGTAGAGAATGTCACTCGCCTAATGACAAGCACTTCATGTCCATATTATTGAAAAAATGTGTAATTTCTATTCAACAATTTTTAATTTTAAAATGTCTAAATTGCACGACTTCGCAATGCACTTATCACTTGATATCTTTAGTATCTGGAAACATTGTAATCGAACTACCTATTAAACACATTTTTAGGGTTCCTTACCTGCAGGATGTCAACCCTATTATTAATTCTACGACGTCTGACGTCTGTCCGTTCGTCTGTTTGTCCTATATTTAAAAAGCTCTATCTTTTGACCGTAATATACTTGAACTATACTATTGATAAGGTAACTTGAAATGACGCATTATATGTGGTTTTATTATGGCGGATTTCTTAACAAATAAAAAAATAAATAAAATTAAGGCGGTCCTCCATACAAGTAACGTGTTTTAACGACATTTCTTGCTTTTTCTCTACGGTTAAAACCACAGAAGAGAAAAAAAAATTACGTGGTTAAAACGGTAATACATACATGCGTCAAACTTGGTGCGATTATAGTGCAAATTTCATAGTATTAAAAATCAAACAAATATGAACTGGCTCAAGCTAAGGATCCCGAACTAAATGAAGGGAAACACAATTTTTTGGTAATTTTGGAGGAAAACGTCGGTGTGCAATTCCGACTCGCACTCTGTCAGTTTTTAATTCTTACCAATATATTATATTACTGAGAAATAAATGAAACTAAAATATCGATCTATGCTAGGACCATTCGCTGTCCAATTTTAGACTAAACAGTTGATCTTGAGTTGATCTAAATGAAATTGACTCGCATCTTGCCGATGTTATCCGATCCATACAGGAGTTTTATTGACAGGCTGATATTAGAGAACTTCCGCACTGAATGGATCTAATATTGGAACTTCGAATCAAGGCTACGTTCACGCCTGAATGTGCAATTTTGTGTACGTGTATTTCGTAAAAAAAGTAGGTACAAAGTGTTTGTCTCGAGACGAACGTATTAATTTCTAATACCTCCGAGATTTTCTTTGTCCTGTTACAACTGCGGCTATATTAATCTAAATAATATTAGCGGTTTGGATCATATAAATACAGTATTTTTTTACTCGGAACTCATTGTTGGCTAGGTATGGGCTAGATTTAATGGACTCAGTGCTTGAGCTTCTTTTTACCCTACTGCTCAAGAAGGAGGGTAATGTTTTTGGGGTGTATGTAAAGTATTATTGTGTTCCTATGTAATGTCCTGTAGCCTAAACGGCTTCACAGATTGTGATAAGCCAGATGTTTTATCTACGGTGTGTCATAGGCTACATTTTACAGTTGGGTGTTTTGCTTTTGTTTTAATGATGTTACTTATTTATTTTATCTTTTAGGCTATCAATACCGTTCTCTGTAAAAAAATCTGAGCTTACTGTATATGGTCGCCAGAGTTTTTGCATTAATTTTACTCTCCATTTAGCTGCGATTTATATCTGTCTTACAAGTCACGTAGATATAATCAAGTACATCACAATAGGCAATTTATTGCTCATTATATTTCGCGAAAGTGGCACATCAGCTACTTTGTACGATAACAGCTGGGCAATTTGTTCCAAGGACCACCAATTTGAGGTTGGAAGAATTGGTACAACGTCAATGACATCCATCAGTCTACGATACGTTTAATAGAAATGACCACTTATATCAATCAAACCTATTAGATACCTTTGTAACAGTGATTTGCATAACCAGAATTGTCTTCATTATTTAGAAAAATAATGAAAAATATAACGTACTTAATACTTATAGATAATAGCTATAGCTATTAATTATTTTTATAGTTATAGTGCTAAGGCATATCTGCGCAACAACAGGACAAGTTGTAAGAACCTCGAACTTTTCCTAGTTCAGTATTCCAAACTTTTTACATATTTAATAATTGCGACTGAAAAAATAATAATGATGGAACACACCAATAAAAACACGAATCATTAAAAGTAATAGAAATAAAGTAGAGGTTTGGTATCTGGTAAGGAAGAGGTTAAAGGTTCATTAAAATCCCCTTAGAAGCTGGAAACGATGATGATATGACTAAATCCATTAAACTTATTTACAAGCTAGTGACCTCAAATTTTCAGGTGGTTCGAACGACGCAGACGACTCGAACGAACACGACGGTGTACGCGTGGAGTGCGTGGGGCAAATGGAGTCCGTGCTCGCGGACCTGCGGTGGCGGCGTGTCCGTGCAGCAGCGGTATTGCCTGCCCAGGGACCCTGCAAGGTCTTTATTACTTCTTTTATTCCATTTTATATTACCGTGTCCCGCTGCGGACGGCACTGTTATTTAAACAAGGCCGTTGGTAGCAGGTCAGGACATGTGGAGGGTTACTGCCTTCTGTATCTGACCCTTGATCCTGCCCTTGATCCAGAGATAAACTCTTCTTTAATAGGCTACTGGCTCTTGTCTTTGACATTTTTTCTCATTCATCCATTTTTATCAAAGGTTTAATGTATTTTTCCATTGGATTTAATCCATTTGTCATATTTTTTTCATGAGACAGGTACTGCTGAGCAGTACTTTTCTGTTCTTCTACAGGGCTAAACGTATCTAATGAAGGAAATATTGATTACTTACTCATCATCATAAAATTTAGCAACAACTATTTTTTCTACTACATAATTGTGAAAATGGCATAACGTAATATCACATTTTCATATGCACCTGAATTCAATATTGTTACGACGAGGTACTTTACTATGTGAGCTTCCCTGATTAAATTCAATTGAAGTACAGCCATTTTCACTTGAGTTTACATCTCTAAAGTATGTGGTGACTCTCATTATTTATGTTCAGTTCATGTTCCACGGCAACCTATACGAGGTGTGGGGCCATTTTCACCCTGAATGTACTTCCACACTCCATACAGTGACTTTCGTAGAAAGGTGGTGTGAAGAATACAAATTCTAGATTTCTGATGAATAAATGCATGGCCAATCCGTAGAGATAATGACTCCTGGCCTACACAGATTTTGTAGAGATTTCAATTTCTCAATACAAAAATTTTAAAAGAAATAATTTTATTACGTCTCCAAATGTGTCGAAGGATATAATCGTATCATTTTCCGTAACTGGCGCTTTTAAAAAATCTAGAAACAGGATATGTACAGATAATGAAGATCCTAATGATACCGATGACAAATTATCATTTACGGTCAATAAAGCTACTTTTTGTTATTCAACAAGACTAACGATCCAAATAACACATACTTACATCCTTTAAAATAGTATCAAAATTCAAAAACACATTAAAGGATAAGATAATCTAAAGTTATACATAGCGCGTCATCGTTATTCTAATTTCTCTTCAATAGTAAAAACCAAATTCTTGTTTGACAAACGAAAACAAAGTAAGATTAATGTGATCTCCTGGACTTTAGGGTTCTCCAACTAAACCAGATTTAAAAACGATCAGATTCTATTTCGGTTTTTTTTTTTTGGGAAGCAATATTTTAACCGCGTCCATAGACTAATTGCCATAGTTTGGTTTCTTCACCTTTCGATTTCATAACACATACCTATGCATAAATTATGCATATGCAGAAATTATGCCATCTTAGTGTATAGTGTAGATTGGCGAGCTATTAAGTAGCTATTTAGTAGGATTTTGGAAATGATAATATTGATTTCAATTTCAAACTTACCTCAAAAAAATAAACGAACACGAAAATTGTCTACAAACTTTCTACGAGGGCGAATAAACAAAAATGTTCTGCAAATTTATCATCTGTATATATATTAATAAATAACAAATTCGGTTTAGTTACACCATTTATAACTTTAGAACGGCTGGATCGATTTTTTCAAATCCAAAGATTAAAAAAATTTTTTTTTGTTGTAATAAATACAACAAATCAAAATTTGTTGTATTTTTTTCTCCGCACCGAATAGCAGAATAACAATTAAAAGATCAGAAAAATTCACAAGGTTTGTAATTTGTATGAAGAGTTTAGCGAGGCTGAGCTAGCATCGCGTACGAAGTCACGGGCATCTTCTAGTTATACTGTATAATAAGTTAATTGATTAAACAAATAATACTTTAACTTCAAGAAACGTGAACTATCTGATAGAACGAACGACAATGTTTCTTTGGATGTAATGATGAGAGCACAAATTTGTACACCTATTATACTTCACAAAGACACCAGTTGTAATCGATCAAGTAGCGATCGAAATAGAATCGATAATAAAAAACCATCAATCGACAATACAACCGCTTTGATGAATCAGCTAATGGAATGATTATTTATAAATATTTTAAAAAAATAGGTACATAGCAATTTATCATTAAATTATTAAGATACCAAAGTGATAACTATCAATAATATTGGTAGTATGCCGTGTAATCTTATAATTCCGCACCCACCTTGTCTCGAATTGTCATTGTCATTCAAGTAGTGATAAATACAAGATAAGTTCGATTGATCGACACAAACAGTTTGATTAAATAACTATTTCGCCACGTTTGTGTCAAAAGTGAACGTTTTGTGTCAAAGGTTAACGGTAGGACCGTTCGTACACGGGGCAACTTAAGATAACAAGGTGTATCATACAGCTTTTATGGCACCCTTTGCCTATGTACATACATGAAAGACCCGATGCATCAGGTTGCTGTGCACGATTAAAGTAGCGATACTACTCGAGTGTCTGACTTGTGTTGCTTCGTATACAAGCGGTCTACCGTAAACAAAAGCGACCTACCTCAATACCAAATACTTGGTGTATTCCGGTTTGATATCGACAATCTACTTAGCAAGACGAATCTTGCTGGGCGCGCCTAAACACGAATCGAATAGCGGAAAACCATGGTCAGCGGACCAACGAGAGGAAATGAGAGGAAAATTACTCTTTATTCCTTTCTCGTTTGGTATACGGCGGTCCACGCTATCACATCCGCAGCGCTGTTAGGGCTAGAACAACTTATTGTCGGCAATGAGAGCAATACAAGCACACGACAAAAGTCGTTCGTGCGACAATACTCTCTAATTTAAAAGTCGTGCCTATTAATAAACTAGTCCATAGTAATTAGGTTCAGCTTATTGTCTCTTATTAGATACTTATCAACGTTAAGTTAATCAATGCTTAAAATACTCGGCTGACGTGAAGCGTCACGCGCAAAAACGAGACGGAGCATTTTAAACATTGATTAAATTTAAGCAATATTTCTAAGTAAGGCCTTTAATGTCATTGTTGTATCTGAGCCCATAATTATGTGGTGCTTAGAAACTTGCTGTTACTGTATTCGAGTCGCTGACTTGTGTCGCCTAGTGTACAAACATTTTCTCGTTAATACGACCTCCGCCCTATTCGCGTCCGATGTTGTCAAGATTAAGTTACAGTTGCTATTGTACCAAATTAAGGTAATATTGATGTTAACAACGACTAAACGGTCAAGTTCGAGGTTATAGAATGTTTGGATGAAATATTGATTATTTCCCACGAAGAAATCGATTGAGGTTGAAATTGTATTTGCTGATTAAGACCGTACCTATATTGTTAAGATTAGAGTATACCGTTACTGTTTCCCAGCCATAAATCCTATGCGACTTCGATGATTTTTTATATGTTATCTGCATCGTGATAAAACTATGCTTAATTTTTTGAATTATCGCAATATCTTTGTAGTTTTAGGCACGAATTTAGTTTTAGGTGACGAATTTTTTCCTTTTTATTTATTAGAATATTTTTTTAAACAATCTCTTTCTTGAGCAATCGGGTAAAAGGAAAAACACAGAATATAATCAAAACTATAGCCGGAATAACCGACTCGATGTAACGTAATTCCCTTTGATTAAACACCAGAACCAGGTCAGTTTTCATACGTCAATGTATTTAATAGAACTTTCGTTCAATACTTATTGTGTTGAATACTAAGTAATTCAATACCAATGTCATTTTGTACAACTCCACGTGACTCTGCCTATTCTACTAAGCATTGATTGTACAACTCCAAGTGACTCTACCCGCTAAACCCGCCATTTGTTACACTAGTTAATGTTTTGTTTTCTGTCCTAGTTATGTATGATCTGGTGTGAACAATAAAGAGTTTATCTATCTATCTATCTATCTATCTATCTATCTATACATTGATGTTCGTCTTCACTAATACAAATCTCTGTTTCGTTAAAAAAATCACAAGTTTGATTGACAGCCCACAATTTACTCCCCTTTTACTAATGGCATGATTGTTATCATTTTGTTTACTAGTTATTTAGTATTGAATGCTGTAGTTTACAAGATTGTCGGCTATATCTAACATAGAGGAAAGTGGATTACTATGTTAACAAGATAACGACATGTTTTTTTTTTGTTTATTCGCCCATTTCTGGGCAGGCTAAAGCCATTAAGGCCACCGCCTTGTCTTCCGTATTTTTTTTCCCCTATTTTTTATTTTGCCTCAGTAAAGTAGTGGAGACTTTACTAGAAGCTTCTACGGAGTTTTGGAAACAACACGAAAAGTCACGTTTCACGATATTATACTATTCATATACACTCGTACACTTTCACGAACACTTAATGGATAAAAATCCACCATTTTTATGCATTAACACTCGACACAAGTATTGGAAAATAATACAATAGCGCGACATGACTTCTTCATGATCCCGCCAAAACTCGATAACGACATGTTGTAAACTGCGCATGGTGCGTCCCATACTGTTTTGTATTTGGCCAGGTTATTTCTACATTTAATAAATCAATAATGCATCACCCTCATCCCGACTAGGTTTCCCTCAGTGAATGCCATGGACACACAAAAAGACATGGATAAAAAACACTCAGACACATAGAAGATATACCTAGTAACTTTAACATTCAGATGCCCGGTCGAGAACGATCAGGAACCTATTGTTCTCAAGGCAGACGCGCTACAAAAGAATCCAGGAAGATCATAATTATGAGACGAACAAAATTTTAAGCAAGCGATTGCGAAAAATTGCTATTGGAACTTTCATTAGAGCTTATTTTAATAAGGTCTAATAAAATTTCCAATGGTGATGAAAACTAAACAACCCACTGAAGCATGTTTTTGACATCTTGCGAAAAATTATACAGTAGGTACAGTAGTTACGATTTCTAGAGGCCATGGTGCCTTCTCTATGTGTATGGTTTATGGTTTTAGGGTTCCGTAGTACTATAAATCCCCTTATAAGTGCTTCATGTCCGTCCGTCTGTCTGAATCCTTTACAGCATTATAACTTTCAAAGTTATAACGTAATGTAAATTAACGTAAAAAATATTTATTATTCGGACGACATTCCTCCGAATTTTGGTTCAATGAGTTTCGCTTTACGAGTATTCATTTGTAATTAAAACTACATACCTACCATACTTTTTATTTGTATGGGGAAAATGCTTTTACGCATACCCATCCGCTGGGCGGACGGGCTATGTCGGACTCGACGACGCATAAGACGCAACGCTCCTACCGACTAAAAACCCCACGATATTCCGTCGGCATCGGAATACAAATAGCGCCGCGGGATCTCTCGCGCACTCTCCGCAGATACCTACCATACCTGTGATTCTAAGGCACCCTACAATAAAGGTTGGCCCGATATACTCTTGACAATTTATTGTATTTTATTTGATGACATGCTTGTCATTCCACACTAGGGCCCTTACCGTGTCATGCTTATTACGATGATTGTTAGGTTCAGCCGCTGGCGCGACTTCGAATCGTATCACCGCGAGATAAGGTCTACGGTCGCGCAGCGTTGGTGGCTGAACCTGACAATCATCGCAATAAGGACTAGATACGGGCCCAACTTTGCCTAGATGAGATCTACCTACAGCTCAGTTAATATATTAATTACCTGCCAACATCGTGATTCGCCGATGGCATTTCGCTTAACAATTCTATTAGCAGTTTATCTCTGTACGAGATCGTTTCGGATACTTTGGTATTTGTGGTATTTAACCAAAGTAGATCTAGACGAGTTGAATAATTTTCCTATGAAAACTGTCTTGGTCTTTCTAATTTTAAATTAAATTCAGTAGACCTACCTACCTAGCTACCTGCAACTTAGTAGATCGTAGATCACTCAAGAAATCAAAAATTAAAAATTGAACAAATAGTAAATTATATTAATTATGTTTTTAAAAAACAAATTTATTTAAGGGTCTAATGTCTGAAGACTGTGACTGAGACTTGTTTAACTTCAAATGTTATAAAACTTGATACTTGTCTAAATACACAATGTGTGGAGCCAAAATACGAGAGAGAAAAAAAGCTTCGTTTATACATGCACACACTATGCTTTGCCTATTTTTTCATGACAGCTGGAACTTAAAATTGGGACAACAGATTGGGACCAAACTCACCGTCACCAGCCATAATATAGCAAAGCGTGCTATTAGGTCCCCATCCCCAATAAGATTGTCTTAACCTAATGCAGGGAACCCTCGTCTGGAAATCAATGCTATTACACACACACTACACAGATATGTTTAGATTCATCTATCGAATAATATCGGCCGGTCGGAAATCTTATAAATACTTGTCATAATCTGTTATTTTAGTAATCATGTAATTATGGTCTCGAAACGCAGTTACAACTTCAGGAACATAGCGTATCAAATTATATCTCAGATGTCCTTTACGATGTTTATATCTATTTTACTTGTCAAATAGTCAGTTAGCGTGAATGCATTACGAAATTGCTTTCCAATTTGTTTTATATACCTATTTTACGAGCAAAACTGACCGGTTATTTTAACGATTGGTACAAAGGCCGCCGATGCGATGCAGTTCTCATTAAAATCTCTTTGGTCTTAATACTCGTTGTGTCCTAGATGAATAAATAAACAATTCGAGCTTTTACTGGGAAATCGTGATGGAGGTTTTTAATGGGCAATTTCCTTATGTTATGAACATCATTTTGGAAGCAGTGGTTGAATGGCTCTAAAGAGATCATTAAGTCTTCTTGTAACTCAAAAATTAAAAAAAAAAAATAGAGTCCATAAATATAAAACACCAAGTAACAAATAAGAACAAACATTAAGAAAACGAATCTAAAAGACCGCTGAAAGACCAGTGGGAAATTTTACCAAAATGCTGGTCTGTCTCATTCCACTAGTGCATTTTCATTTTCATTTTATTTTTATTTGCACCCTTATAAAAAAATAAGTTTATAACTTTGGAAAATATAAGGCTGTAAAGGATTCAGACAGACAAACAGACGGACATGACGAACTTATAAGGGTTCCTTTAGTACTACGGAACCCTATAAAGGAAATACGTAGATAATTTAATTTGATTTAATAGTAATTAAAACTTTCAATTCCTGGTCGAAGATCTAGAGGAACCCTAAAACAAAGTGGAAAGATGTAGTGTTAAAGGATACTAGAGAATTAGGTTCTCAGCGATAATGCCGCAGACAGACCAAAGTGGAAAAGAAAAATAAAAAAAGCATATAACATGGGAAATAGGAAAAGAGAGATTCGAGTTTCGTCGTGGGTATTATAAATACACATATTATGTATATATATACGCAAGTGCTTATAGATTTTAAACATTCATAAGCATTTCTCTCGCCTCCAATCAAAACGCGTGCGCCCAATCGACCACCTAACAAACAAAACACATTATCATCATATCAATATCACATGCAATTAAACGTCGGCGTCTAAAGCGATGGAGTTTCATAATTTTAATTACGATACAAAGGTATCTCGCACCCCGCTGGGCCAAGGAATGCCCTAATGACGAACTGAAACAATGACGATTCGATGCTTATAGATGATATATACTATCGGGAATCGGAATTAATCGATGGGGCGATAGCACGCGTTGAAGAATAGATAGTGTGTAAATAAAAAAGTAGTGGGTGTCGTTACGTCAAATACACTGTAAGAGCAAGAACACTAAGCTTATCTCTATTTACTAGGGCTGAGATGAAACTTGACTAGAGAATGAAAAGGGAGTAGGTACTTGTAATACAGACCAAAAGTTGGTTTACACGGGACGAAAGATCACAAAACAAAATATAAAATTAGCACACTAAATGACAATCTCGATTCCGACAGCAGACACTCTAGGAAAACCACAGAAGAGTTTTTTTTTTATATCTTTCATATTGTGTATATGTATCTGTGAGGAGAAAAGAAATAGGAAATCAGATATATGTTATGTATATTTTTAGGATATTGATCCCGAGTAGAGGTTACGCATTACTTCGACATTTAGATACACACTAAGTTGGGTGCACATCCCAACTATGGAGACCACGTCATGCACACAGAAGCTCAGGTGGAGTAAATAAGAATAACTTTCAACAAAAAATAAATCATTGAAAGTAATTTAAAGTTTGTTATACAAAAAAAGTATAGGTTAGGTTCCGGAGGAAAGTCAGAGAAGGAAAGTCGGAGAAGGGCATACAGGGTAACAAAACCCTGTATGCACAGTATTGTGCAGTGCATAGCAGTGGATTATTAAGGGCCGATGATAACGATGGAGACTCGAGTTACTTTATCTAAACAGCGTTGTGCTTTAGCCGCGTCCTCCATCCTACATAATGTTAACAATTTCTACGTGACTGTACTAGTAACCAAATAATTTGTGTTCAATGGATGAGTAATTACAGATTCCTGATCGTTATCTGCGACGTTATGGCAATCAGGATCTTTGATTAGGCCTGCCTATAGAACGGTACCTCACACGATGTTTACATTTGTAAGTACCTCATAGGGGGGCATTTTAAGGTGACAATTTTTCGTCCTTGTTGTTTCACTGTGATGGACTTACAAAATGCCTAGATTTTATTTTTTTAAAATACGGTCACATTCGCAATAGCACGGTTATTGTTTTTTTTTTGCGCTCATGACGTTCTTGTCCATGAGAGGTGTTCTATGCAGCTATGCTATGAACGAAGTAAACCTAAGCTACGAATCTAATTGACCGTTTCCACTAATGCTAAGAGGTATAGCGGACCGTGTAAGATGTGCTATGAAGATGCATGAGTCGAGCTAATGGATGCGTTGGATACTATACTATTCCCGCATCATCGGCAGCTCACGTACGCATCTTCCATCCGTAGTTCCCATCCTTAACACGCAACCCTCTATATAAAAAACATAGCTTCGTTTAACCCGTTCCTATAAGTGCTAAGCTAAGCTATGAAAATAAAGGTTCCTTATTGGATGTTACAATTGTTACACGCATCTATAGCTACACAGCGTTGTACATCTCTGGTGGGAAAACACCCTTAGCATAGACTATCTTAGTTAGACTATAGGTACGAGTTGGTACTTATTAGAAATTTCACCTACTCTAGTTCCACTTCAAACTTTCTTCAAGTTTTCACTCCCATAACCCCATCAAATATCAGGCGTAAATGCAAACCGCATCGTAATCTGGCTTAGATAACTTGGATGCTTGGCTTGGCTTGGATAACCGCAGACTGGAGGTCGGGTCGCCCGCTGCCACTGTGACCCGGAACACAAGGGGCTAATCAGGGACTACTGTGCATGTGCACGCGGATGCATAAGTGTTTAGAAATCTTGGTTCAAAGAAAATTGTTCGAAAAACGAAAACATCGTCTTCATCTTCATAACATCGTTATCGTCTCCAGACACTTTTGTGATCACCCACTGCTGAGCATGAGGTTCTTTTCTTGTATATGCAGGTATGCCTCTCTTCCGAGTCACGCGTTGATCATAGCCAGTGAGCTTACCCCGTAACTCTGAAAGCGATAGCGCGAGTTGCGAGACTGGGACCACGCATAGTACGACTAAGTTGGTACGAGCCAGATGGCATGCTCTCGCAATCAGAATCGCGAACGTTTCAAAGTTAGAGGCACAGAATTCTCCTTATAAATAAGCCAGCAGATCCCAAGTACCAAAATGCTAAAATGTCACCTACAAGAATGTAATACTTACTTTATAAAATTTGTTGGAAGTGAAGTACTTGCATACTTTTATCTCCTAGACTGTATTACTTAGTAAAGCAGTCTTGGGTAAATTTTAGGATTTATCGGTTTACATTTTTGGTTATATATTCTTCTGCAAAGATGAGCACGTGAGTTCTTTGCTTTAGATTCTAGAGAAATGAGATAGGGTTTAACGTATTCCTGTTACGTATCCAATTTTGTATCCAAATGCGATGAAATAAGTAATAAGAAACATTCCCATTGATGGTCCAGCCATCAATGATATTTTACTAAAGTTAAGTTTTTACCTTCAAAATGGCGCTCTGAATTTGGCTCCACTGCTGTCTATTTATGGCCAAAGAGTGTGAAAGAAGATACGAAAAGTTAGATAGTAAAAGAGATAGCTATACTGAAATCTGTAATCTAATAAAATATCATTGCCAGCTACTGTATTAGGAGTCAATAATTTGTCCATCCGACTGTACCTGACATTGACACCGTAAGCACCACAATACGGATTCAATCAGGCGGTAAGTATGTGGTTGATGCGAATGACGCGACGAGAAGCGGCACGAAATTTTCTATTTCCAATGTCCGAAGGTGACGGAAGTGACCTATACATTGAGTCATATCAGTTGCCTGATAGTTTCGAATAGGTTTTTTTTTTATGGAGAACATGTCGCTCGCTAGATGGTAAGCGTCACGCTTGCCCATAGTTCAGTGCCACTCAGAATTATGATCTTCAATAATTCTATACCAATACCAGTGCAGCAATGCACTTCACTCGTCACTCTGAGTTATCATCATCATCATCATTAGCCAGAAGACGTACACTGCTGAATATAGGCCTCCTCCTTGAAACGCCACACCGACCAACAACGTGCCACTTGCATCCACCGGTTACCCGCGACTTTCACAATGTCGTCAGTCTACCTACTGGGAGGCCTGCCTACGCCTGAGACGCCTGCGTGCCTGAGTTAGCATGGGGTTCTTTCATGGTTCTTAAAACGCAACTTAGCTGTAATGCCTTTCTTTGTTATTAAAGGTATCCATAAAAGGTACGATGGTCTTACCATCAAGCGATGCGTCTGCTCGGCAAACAAGCATATGGCTTTAAAAAAACGAGAAATGTAATCGTTCGATGAAATCTAATAGAACCACTGAGGCTTCGTGCAAGTTGCTCTACGATAGTTACAGAAGATTACAAGAAAGATGTATTTAATCATCTATATAATATCATATCAATAGATGAGATGTAGATTCCTTCAAGTTGTACGAAAACATAATTATAATTAATGTTAAAATAAGAGTGTGTATATGTTATGTTCCTTTCTTACGCATATATAATATAATACGTATCCTTCATAGCGTCTCGCCATTGTTTTAAGAGAAAACCAGTCACGTAGTTTTCAGGTCTGTGTGTTCATGTTCTAGAAGACAAGTATTTGTGAAATAAACAGCGTGTTCAAATACTAGACTAGACATCTTTAGCATACATTAACTAAACTATGAAAGTAGATATCTCGACTTGCCTATTTGCTTTTATGACGTGGATATGTGTACCTATACCTAGGTCGGTACTTGGAAAACATTAGGTTATGTTTTTGAAAGTGATTTAAAAATTGTTCGACTAAAAACCTAGTAATTAGATAGCCGTTTGTAGCTCATAGCTTTGCTACATTCGTTAAAAATTGCTTTTTCTTTTGTAACAACTTTAAAAAAAATTGAAACGATTAATTTCCGAGCTTTCAACTGTCAGCTTATGTGTATGAAACCGTAAACAAAACATATAGGTACTTATCGCATTATTACTTTAAGTTTTAAGTAGTGCTCAGTTATAAATAGATAAATCTAATCTAACCTACCTACGCTGAATCACATCAGTCAGGTACATACAGGGTAACTTTTTAAGTAGTGTAGAAATATTGTGTACTTAAAGATTGTTCAAAAATAAAAGATACGAATTTTTTGGTTTTACCCACCCTGGTACAAAATAACTTTAAAAAAAAATATATTACAGCAAGAGCAGTAGTCATGGTCACTCTATTAGTGATTGTACTACGAACACCTACGATACGGTAGGTACTTACTTCGCTTCTTATAGCTCGCTACAAAGAGAAGTAGGTAGGTAATTAAAATATTATAAGTTTTCCGACATTTCGTGGTCAATAAATTAATAAATGCAAAAAAAATGTTTTGTTTTTCTTGGTTAAATTATGTTCTATTGCGATACTGATTGTTTGATAAAATTTTTGTTAGTTAAATTAGTTTTTGAAGTAACCCTGTGTAGTGTATACATAATTTTAGGGCCGTGAAGACGGATGCAATGATATAAAGACTGCCTTCTGCCTTCTACCTTGCTCAAAGGTTTTCAATCGCAATGCAAATTCGGCCAGCATTTTGAGCGCGATGCCTGCATGTAGCGGCTTAGTGTTTCACTTTGTTTAATATTTCCTTGTAATTATTATACAATATTATCGTACCGTAGCTGTGCGGTATCGGTTTACTAAAAACTTACAAATATTGTCAGAATCTGAAGACCGTTCCGCGGGCGTATCCTCTAACTTTGAAACGTTCGTGATTCTGATTGCGAGAGCATGCCATCCCGCTCGTACCAACTTAGTCGCACTATGCGCGGTCCCGCTCGCACAACTCTTGCAATCGCTTTCAGATTTACGGGATAAGCCCACTGTTCACTATCCCAGTTCATTTCATATCTTTTTTTTCTAGGATGCGGCGTAGCAGAAAGAGAAGGAAGTTAGTGAGGAGCGTGGAGCACTTGCGACGAGTTAGGAACGCTGCCGGAGCCGTGGACTCGATCCCGGACTGCCCCGGACTCGCGCGGCGTTATCACGAGTGTAATACTGCGGTAAGAGTCATTATATAATTTTATTACCTAATAACAGTGTCGAGATTATCGTCAGGCTCAGAAATGAGTCTAACCTAACATAACATAAAAATCAAGAGCTATCCACCGAATATTGAAACGTTTGTTAACTTTGACGACAGATTAAGTCTATTGCTGCCTTTGTCATTTGCTTAGTGCCAGACAAAGGCAGTATTAGAATTAATCTGTTGTTAAAGTTAACAAAAATTTCAGTATTCGGGGGTTAGTCTTTTCGACTAAGTGCCTCTCTGCTGTCTGTTGGTTACCACTTGACTCTTGACAACGAAACGTGTAGACAGTTTGATGAAATTCGGTAAGTAACTAAGTAACTAGTAACATAAGTAACTAGTAACATAAGTAAGTAGTGCATTGCGTCATGAGCATTAAATGTGATAGACAAACAATTATCGATAGATAAACTCTTTATTGCTCTCACATACAAATTACATACATTTGTAAACGAGGCTTAAATACTAGTGTAACAACTGGCAGCCTTATCGCTGAAAGCAATCTCTTCCAGGCAGCCTCAGGATGGAGAGGATTTAGAGAAGAGGTAGAAGACGGGATGTAAAATGATAGATACAAATTAGGTAATCATTTAGCCTGGAAGATCCGTGAACACTGTAAAACTTTGGGCAAAACCTCTGAGCGTGGACATTGGCTTAACCTGTGTATAGCCTTAGTTCATCTGTGCCTTAGCCTGTCGGCGTAGTTCCAACGTCCTTTTACAGGTGAAAGTGGGGACGTTGAGAATTTAAATAGTTGTAACGTTCCTAGTTGTCCTATCTAGATATAGTAGGTAGCAAGGAAACAAGAAGGAAGTTAACAAGAATTATATTTAGAACAATGAAAACAGAATTAATAACTAAAATAGAAGTAATAAAAAAACTAAAGAATGAACACAAGAGTGAAGCTAAGATCGGGTCGGGGTAAGACTACGTTCATGAACCGAAGTGCGTTACGCGACCGTTTAGACACACTGGCCTTGGAAATTAGCGCGCGACGTCCACGGAGCAGTGGCGGCCCACGGAGTTAGGTCCGCGAAGGTTGTTGGGTGCCCGGGGTGAGCAAATCAGTTGTCTCCAGTCCAGAGGGTAGCGGGGGTAGCACCACGCCAACCGGTAAGGCCAACAGCAGGTGGTCACTAGTCGTGCGGGAAAACCCTGGAATCCCGCATTTTAGGCGTCTTAGAAAATGACCATATTTTTAGTTTGACTGCTACATTTGATGATATTGCGCAAAGCAAACCCAAGCAGTGAAGTCTAATGTAATGAATAGAATCCGAGATGAGGCAGTCAAACTTGTACATAATACATATCAAACGTACGTACGCACGTACATACGCACGTACGTACTTAACGGTTAAAAATACAGTGATATGAAAATTAGTAGTAGGTACAATTTATAAAAAATATTTTCCTGATTAATGAAACGCTTAAAGTAATACAGATAATTGAGTAACAGTAAATAAAGCTTCAGGGAAAATATTTTCAAGAACTAGAAAATTAAGCAAGCCTAACAATTGTAAATGTTACGGTGCAATTGAAATAAGGATTAAACCTATCTAGGTACATTCAAATAAAACTCTGATCGTATGATGAGGCAGCGGTTGCAAGAATATTGCTAGGATTTAATTACATTTAAACAGCCTTGTCATGAGCGGGCCGCTAGATAAAAATGCCGAACCTAGTGGTTATTTGAATGTACTCACGTCATGCTCGTAAGCTACACTACAGCTATAAACATTTGTAACACTCACCCAATTCGGGGTAAACACACAGCACTTTTTAATTATAAATATATTTAACTGTATTAAACAAAATTAACTCTGATATTAGAATTAGCGGCGTAGTAAAAATATGATAGATAGCGGAACCGAACGTAGCGTCCGTCTCCCAATACAGCCGGCAGTCGCTTGGCGCCTCGAAGGTCGACGCGGTTAGCTGAGACCGTTAATCCCCGCGCCTCACGTCACCCGCTCGCCACTCTCTCATTGGCCAGGACGCGCGAACTCGGTAGTTGCGTTTACGCAGAAAATGTTCGAGGATTATGTAGAATTGTCACATACCCCTCTTTTTAGGTAAGGATTTTTCCTGGGAAAAATCCAATAAGCAGTCTAGGTGAGTTTGAAATCTTTAACATGCCAGGTTCCCAAGTTACGACCTGTCATGTCTTCGAGATCGTAGACTAGTTTTGATCTCTTTGCCGTTATTCGACATTTTATAAATTTCGGTGCCAATTTTTTTGAAAACCTATTGTCTTTGTCGCTCTGGTAGAATGTGCGTTTCCAGATAATGTCACCTACGTTAAAATCGACATTTTTGCGTCGCAAATTATAGTTGGTAGCATTGCGAGAATGTGCTTTTATTAGTGAGAGTTGCACCTTGTCAAAGATTTTCTGCAGTGCGCCCAAATTCTCAGCGTAACTATCACGAGGAGCAAATACGATTTGATTCTCCAGATCAGCATCAATGTAATGTGAACCATCGCTTGGTAGTTCACGCCCAAAAATAAGGAATGATGGAGTGAACCCAGTAACTTCATTGACGGCGCTGTTTAAGGCAAATCGTATTTTGGGAATATTATTGTCCCAAGACCTATGGTCGTCTTCAATGAAAGTAGACACTGCTGTCATTATAGTTTTATTGTATCTCTCTACTGTATTAATTTGAGGAGTATAGAGTGGGGTATAGTAGACGTTTGGAATACTGTAATGAGTGAATAAATTACGCATCATGTGGCTAGTAAATTGTTTTCCGTTGTCCATGATTACAGTACTCGGAATGCCATGAGTAAGGAAAACACTATCCTCTAAGATCCTACAAATGATATCAGACGTAGCTCGTCTGATGGGGAAAAGTAAACAATATTTGGAAAAGCAACATGTTATCACAAGGAGAAATGTGTTTTGCTTTCTAGTTACAGGAAGAGGTCCAACCAGATCTACACTTATCATTTGAAAGGGACGGCAGCAGTCTTTAGGTCTACCCATCGTTCCTAGAGTAGTGTGATTAGGGTATTTGTAGGATAAGCATGTTTCGCAACTTGTGACAAAGTTTGTCACATCTTTATGTAGACCGCCCCACGTTGGGCGCCATTGTAACGTTCCTAGTTGTCCTATCTAGATATAGTAGGTAGCAAGGAAACAAGAAGGAAGTTAACAAGAATTATATTTAGAACAATGAAAACAGAATTAATAACTAAAATAGAAGTAATAAAAAAACTAAAGAATGAACACAAGAGTGAAGCTAAGATCGGGTCGGGGTAAGACTACGTTCATGAACCGAAGTGCGTTACGCGACCGTTTAGACACACTGGCCTTGGAAATTAGCGCGCGACGTCCACGGAGCAGTGGCGGCCCACGGAGTTAGGTCCGCGAAGGTTGTTGGGTGCCCGGGGTGAGCAAATCAGTTGTCTCCAGTCCAGAGGGTAGCGGGGGTAGCACCACGCCAACCGGTAAGGCCAACAGCAGGTGGTCACTAGTCGTGCGGGAAAACCCTGGAATCCCGCATTTTAGGCGTCTTAGAAAATGACCATATTTTTAGTTTGACTGCTACATTTGATGATATTGCGCAAAGCAAACCCAAGCAGTGAAGTCTAATGTAATGAATAGAATCCGAGATGAGGCAGTCAAACTTGTACATAATACATATCAAACGTACGTACGCACGTACATACGCACGTACGTACTTAACGGTTAAAAATACAGTGATATGAAAATTAGTAGTAGGTACAATTTATAAAAAATATTTTCCTGATTAATGAAACGCTTAAAGTAATACAGATAATTGAGTAACAGTAAATAAAGCTTCAGGGAAAATATTTTCAAGAACTAGAAAATTAAGCAAGCCTAACAATTGTAAATGTTACGGTGCAATTGAAATAAGGATTAAACCTATCTAGGTACATTCAAATAAAACTCTGATCGTATGATGAGGCAGCGGTTGCAAGAATATTGCTAGGATTTAATTACATTTAAACAGCCTTGTCATGAGCGGGCCGCTAGATAAAAATGCCGAACCTAGTGGTTATTTGAATGTACTCACGTCATGCTCGTAAGCTACACTACAGCTATAAACATTTGTAACACTCACCCAATTCGGGGTAAACACACAGCACTTTTTAATTATAAATATATTTAACTGTATTAAACAAAATTAACTCTGATATTAGAATTAGCGGCGTAGTAAAAATATGATAGATAGCGGAACCGAACGTAGCGTCCGTCTCCCAATACAGCCGGCAGTCGCTTGGCGCCTCGAAGGTCGACGCGGTTAGCTGAGACCGTTAATCCCCGCGCCTCACGTCACCCGCTCGCCACTCTCTCATTGGCCAGGACGCGCGAACTCGGTAGTTGCGTTTACGCAGAAAATGTTCGAGGATTATGTAGAATTGTCACATAGTGAACATCCCTAAAGACTTTTTAGTAGCGCGGAATTTAAATTTCGCACTTTCCCCCGTAATAGTGTCATGACTGACCTTTCTGAAGCCATTCCTTTGGCACTTATGTTGTTAGAAGTAAGCGATCTTTTTTGTCAAAGTTTTGTCTCTTATTCCAGCCCTGTCCCGGGCCGCAGCGAGATCCCCGCTCGGAGCAATGCGCGGTTTACGACCGCCGGCCGTTCCGAGGAAGGTTCTACACTTGGGTGCCTTATGTAGATGGTGAGGTTCATTTAAATCACAGATCTGTGATTTAAATATTTCTGCTTATGTAGTCGGTAACAATTTAGTTCGTATATAAGCAGGGCCGTCTTTAACCTATTGGAGGCCTTGGGCATATAAGTATATTGGGGCCCCTACGACCTTGACAGAACACTATTTTGTTAGAATAGACAAAGAAAGTAAACAAGCAAGGTTCTATATCTATTTTTATTTTATTACAGTCACATTAAATAAATAGATAATTTATATAATACAGGGCTATGAGGACAGGGTATGCTAAGCCGCAAGGGGCTCAGAGTACTCATGATTGTGAACAACTTTTACTATGGGACCAACCCAGAAATCATATCAGAAAGCATCGGGCTTATCCTCTAACTTTGAAACGTTCGTGATTCTGATTGCGAGAGCGTGCCATCTCGCTCGTACTAACTTAGTCGCACTATGCGCGGTCCCGCTCGCGCAACTCTCGCTATCGCTTTCAGAGTTACGGGATAACCCCACTGGTTTTATTTAAATTACTCGCATTGCTTGAGTAAAGCACTATACGTGTACAAGCCTTGGTCCGCAGTGACTGCAACTGATGACCACGCTATGACGGCCTCGAGCTAAGCCTAGCTACGCTCTCGGCCTTCAAGCTTGGTCATCATTGCATGCCTTTGCTGTCCGCAGTCAGTAACAACTACAATACAAACAAAACACAAGACCAGACCACAGACAAATACAAGTTTTTTTTCCCTCTTATTTTTTGGCTCCACACGTTGGTTAGTGCAAGTGTCAAGTTTTATAATATTTAGTCAAATATTTATACGTCGATTATAATTTGGTGATCTGGCAGGAAGAAGGGGGTCCTTGTCGAACGCGGGGCCCTGAGCATGTGCCCAGAGTGCCCAGTGGGAAAGAGGGCCCTGTATATAGGTACAGTTAGCGGCAAACAAGCTTGGCGGAGTAAAGGTTACGGGAGGAGATTAAAACCTACGTACCTATGTGTACATGCGCCAACTTTTCTCCCATTACGCCGCTTTTTGCTCTCGATGTTTGTCTGACACTGTACCTACGAGAAAAGAGGTAAGCTGCAGGGAAAAATACTGTTATAAAAGATTTCCTATGGACCGGCTGTCGCCAGGAAGCGGGATCGTTCCTCGTAGTTTCACTACTTTGCCCCAATGGTGGGACTACGAGTAGGTAAATGTAGTTCCTGTGGTCCGACTCAGTAGTGGGCCTACAAAGAACACATTCTGCCGTGCCTCGTGGACCCAATCACTTAGATACCTAAACAGGGCTAAATAAAAAAACAAGTCGTCAAAAATTTTAATTTCTAGTAGAATTATACTTTTTCTCAGAAAGTGCTATGAATCAATTACTTACTTATATTTTTATTTAGCTTGTTTTGGTAAGTAACTTCATCATTGAGTCCACGAGTAACGGCGAAGTGTATCTCTTTGTGTATTCTGAGGTGTATCTATTCTTCGTGGGCTTACTTCGGAGTGGGACACGAGGAACTACATTTCCTCGTGGTCCACCAATGGGGCAATGTAAGGGGACCACAACGAACGATACCGCTGCCTTGTATGCGCCGACCGCACCGTCTCACAAACGAGATATTGAACGAGATCCTAACAAATATTATTAAAGTGAATGTAAACTCTATCTCTCTGACTCTCTGTCTGAATGCTTGTAGGGTTATCACGGCTAAACGGCTGAACGGGTCCTGAATTTTTTATAGGTATAGCCGGACATATGCCGGGCGTGGGTTCGAGTCCCATCTAGGACAAACATTCATGTGATGAATATTTTTGTCTATGTCTGGATGTTAATATCTGTATAAGTATGTATTTAAAAAATATCTATGTACGTATATCAGACTCTGGCAGCCATATTACAAGCTTTGCTTAGTTTGGGGTCTGATGACCGTGTGTGCAAATATGTCCCAGATATTTATTTATTTATACAGGGTTATTGGTAACTAACTAACTGACATATATGCTACTTTAATTATTTTTTTCGTCCACGCCAATGCGAATTGGTTTACAGCTAGTAAGTATATATTATCCTCTTATTGTCTCTCGTTGGTCTGTGGTCCGTGCTTGTCAAGGTCTTACGTTTTTTCACAACTGGAGTAACGAGACGAGCAATTTACTTTTTGCGCGACACTTATTATATGTTATTTTAATTTATTTTATTTACATTAAACTTTAAATTTTCATTAAATTAATGGAATGTGACGTGTAACTTGGTGTTTTTTGACCGAACGAAGCGAAGGTCTCAGAGTTTACTGGGACAAATCGGCATTTGCATGTATGTTTGTATGTGTATATTTGTTCGATGATAACTTGCGAACCGTTGATCCGATCTTCATGAAATTTTGTAGGCAAGTAGTTTATTTCAATACAATTTTTAAGTTCGAATATGAGCTGAATCGGTCCAGGGGTTGTGAAGATATAGGGGTCGCAAGGTCTCAGTTCGCCGCGAACTACTAGTAATAAATGATTTGATTTGATATTAAAAGGCAATCTTTTGATTTTCAACAGTTCAAAACCTTGCGCGATACTGCGCTGATTAAAACTGTTACATCTCAAGATTTTTTATAATTAGGTACCTGCTAAGTACCTACTGCTTATTGGTTGATTATACCTAAATGCTAATTAACACAGTAAGAAGCAAAAATAACTGGTATCTACTTTCCAAAGCGGGCTCAGGAAAAGGGTCATACTACTAATAAGTTTTTAGTACAAAAATATCCTACGTTTGTTTATTTCAGGTGATTCACCGTGCACCCTGAACTGCCGACCGCGCGGGCAGCAGTTCTATGCCTCTTTGGCGCTGGTCACCGACGGCACGCCCTGCACCAAACCTGGCTTCCGAGCCATTTGCGTTCAGGGTTCCTGCAAGGTAAGTTCCTCCTATGTTTTTTTATTATTGAGCTAAGGAGTAAGCAAGGCAAGACGAGGTCGCGCGTGCGTCACGCTTATAGTATTCCTTGAAAAAGATCACCGGACGGAAAGATCGAAAAGATCACCCGTTTTACTAAATAAAAGAAGACACAATATTCGAACTTTTTTTAAAGGTACGCATCGTTGTTAGTTGTACCTACAGCGCCATCTGTGGATGAGTAGAAACTACAAGGAAACACTACACAGTCATGTCAATCAGAACCAAGGTGCCATGTGATTATGAGGTGTTTGTGATCTTGAGACTATATTTTTTTATTATCATGTGTCGAACTAGCGCCATCTATTGTTGAGTAGTTTACTTATTTGTGCAGGTGCTGAAAAAAATGTTTCATCTTATTGAAATTATTGCGTGCAATAACTTGATCAAACTCATATTTTTTATACACAGATATATAATAAGCAAGCAGAGCAAAACAGTAATTAATTTAAGCATATTTCTAAGCTATGTTTACTGTTACATTGTACAGTTTATGGTTTTATTTACGGGCTTACCAACCTTTCAAGAAACAAGTTTTATAAAATGACTTTCTATAATGTTTAGTTCGAACATGGTTTCTTTTAAATATCAGTCATTTAGCCTAAGCCGCTTTCGATTAATGGCTGGCTTTCCTATCTAGGGTTGATCAACCTTTCCCAGGAGTAAGTCAGTAAATACTTAAGTAGTAAGTTAATTTAGGCAAAGAGAAAGATTTTCTTTGTAAGTATAGGCCCCGTGGTGAGCCATGATATAAGCCGAGCCGAGTCGCGCCGAGCCGAGCCGAGCCGAGTTTTTAAGCGATCTAAAAGCGTAAAAGCCTCTGAGATGGGCTGATAGCAGTGTTATTACAAGAGGATTTTGTGGTTGCCGTATTTAAAGCTGCAAATTGCCGTATTTTAGGATAAAAGTAAAAACTTGTGGGTCGTATAGAGGTATCGCGTTATTCAGTGCGGCAGGTAAAGTTCTAGCCCATATTATAAACCACCGGTTGGGAGAACTAGCTGAGCGCAAGCCAGTGCGGGTTCCGTCCGGCCAGAGGCACGGTTGAAGGTATTTTCGTCACTAAACAGCTACAGGAAAAGTCTCTGGAGCAACATCAGTGGATATACAATGGGACTGTCATAATTATAATTAAAAAAAGTTTCCTAATTAGGGCGTAAAAGTCTTGGAAACAGCCTACTTTTTTTATCCTACGCACGATGTTGTGTTATACCTTATTTTTATCATAAGTGAAATGTGTCTTAAAAACATATCTGTAGTGTACTCTCCGTACATTTTATTTTGTGACGGAGGAAACGAAACTTCAAACGAAATTCTTCTGCATTGGGGTACAGCCAATGTATATGGGAGTATACCCAAAAACCCTCTCGGTGGTCTGCCTCTGTGCCTGCCGGGATCTCCATAGGAACGAACGCACCGATAGACCTTCCAGTATTCAAAAATTGTAATGGTAATATATGATAAAAAAGGAAAACAACCGTTCCCCATTGTAAGTACGTACTTATTTATAATGCGGAGTTACTCTAGAATTTTCTCAGCGAAGTATAAACGCCTGATTAATTAAATTTTAATACTTACTAGCTGATGTCCGCAAATTCGTATGTGATTAAGCTCGACCTACGACCTTGCTAAACTCTTCATATAAACCTTGTCCTGACAATTACGAACAACAAAACAGAAATCATCAAAATGGGTCAAGCCGGTTTTGAATTTTAGCGAGACTAACGAACGGCGATTCATTGTTATATACATAAAATAAATATAGATTTATACAATTTGCACTGATTTAATGTCATTATTCTAATTATTGTGTATCTACTGATTTCATAAAAATCCATTTTGTTTTATCTGTCCTCCTTTCTTCTGATAATGCTGTGCCTGATTGAATTGAATTTATTTAATTCAATTCTTTGCATATATTTTTTTAACATTATTACAGTGTTCTTAGACACGTCAATTCCACCAAATTGATAAAATATAAAAAATAGCAATAGTTTTGCAGCTGTATAAAGTTAAAATCTAATGGTTTGTATGGAAGCAATAAACCACCTGAATCAGTTTATTTGCTCCAAAGCGACGCAAATGTTGCAACCAACTACAATAAAAGCTCTACTCGTGAGCCTATTTGTCACAAGCTTCCAATTTAAACAACAGTACTGGCCATTTGCACTCAACCGTGGCAAATTTTGTCCGGCTTTATTGTTACAAATGACCACTGCATCGGGTGGGTCAAACACTGAGATTATGGAAGCTAAGATACTGATACTATGTGGTTTTGATACAAAATTCAGAACGAATTCTCATACCTAGGTAGGTAGCTATTAACTCGCATAAATGGGAATAAAACAAAAACCAGCGTTAGTCGCAAAGGTAAAAAAACTTCTCACCTCATAAATAATAATGACCAACCTTACCTTATTACACCCTTATTAAGACATCGACGGCCCCCGGAGCCTGTGTTTGACAATTATTAAAATTAGTAGTCGTATCACAGCAGCAGCAGCAGCAGTCGCTCTTCAGCAGTGGCAAGTTCTTCAGCAGGCTCTTCTTCTGTGTGACTGTTTTCAAATCGTAGTTGTAAATGAATCGGTCTGCAATCGTTCATCGCAGGCTGAAGGGGGACCAACGCAACCGTTTGAAAAAAATTACAAGTTTAGTTCTCGCATCTCCTTAATTCTTCCATTGGAGGTCAAAAGCAGCTTTGCGGCCAGTCTATTGTAATACGGCAATACAGTGTGATTACTGTCAGAACAATGGCAGCCGATCGAGTGCCGTTACTGCCCGAGGTGGCGAAGTAACTATTATTTAACCTGCGCCCGAGGTCTGCTCCGGTAATGTACGACTATCCTGATTCCTTGGCACACCCAGCAACTAACTGTAAAGTTATTTTAACGCCCAGATAGAGCAAGTCTTCCCTACGCTGCCGCGCGCCGGTTAGAAACCTTATATACCTATGGTAATTCGGTTTCATTCATTTCGTACTACCTGTTACCCGCGAATTCGTTCGCTTGGACCAACAAAAAAAGTAGGGTATGTCCGTCTCCGACCCTTAAGCTATATATATTTATGCAAAAATTCAGGTTGATATGTCCAGCCGTTTAGCCGTGATAACGCGACTAACACCCAGACAGAGAGACAGATATAGATAGACAGAGTTACTTTCGCATATAAAATATTAGTGAGTTTTAGGCTATACCTACCTACAGAACTGAACGGGTTAGAAATTATACTGGCAGTCAGGTGATAATAGCGGACGCAAAGGTAAACAAAAATGTATGTAAGTAAACAGCTAACAAAATGTATTGCTGATAGAATCATAATGTACCGTCATCCACAAACACCCTTATCCCTCTTTTGGTACATTGCGGTACCACGATTACCCTCCATAGATTCCGCAATAAGGATGATCGAATACCACCTTGCGTAGGTCAAGCACATACAAAAAAAAACACATTAAAATCACTTACAGAAATTACTTTGTATTAGTGCCCGAAACCCGCGTTTTTCTCCAACTTTAGTGCGTTTTTGTGGGATAACTGTACTATTTTGTAAATAATACATTCAATGTTCAAGGACCTAATTCAATAGAACTTAACAAAGGCAGAGTTTTTGAAACTATTCACGAAAAACCTAAATTATATTCACGACTGCAGAGTTATTATATATAGAAACTCTACGCTATTCTAATAAGTGACTATAACTGATTAAACTTTTTTGATTATTAATATAAATTGATCAAGTGCGCTTATTATTTAAAGGAGGTATGCAGAATTAGCATAAATAAAAATGTTTTACCATAAATCTCAATCCCGCCTCGGGTGTTCCGATCGATAGCTCGGTTTCTACCAATCTCTCGACACTGGTGATTTTATGCAAAAACTAATTGACAGTAATCAAAGACTAGAAATATTATTTACGGTCAACAAAATGTAATGTTGCGGGGTAATGTCGCCAGCTTTTTGGGCACCTTACCCGCATTCAGCGACCTAAATGCGGTTTTTTATTTGTAGATATTTTAGATTTAATTTATTTAAGTACTTATTTTAATTTTGTTTATAGTTTTAGTTTGTACATTTAAGTTTAGATTATAGTCAAAAAAATGTATTGAATTTTGCTGGTTACGCTAGATTCTTGAAAGCGCTTTTGATAACGTCTTGTTTACTTTCTCATTGCATATAAAATTAACTTTGTTTTCTTAGATATTTCTGCGATGAAGTTATCAATTCTTGCATTTATTGCTCTTGCATTGCAGCTAGTAGGTACTGTTTTGACACCAGTTTTATATTTTTGAATCCAAACAATGTTATTGGTAACATAATTTTATTATATGGGTTCTTACCTACTTATATCTATCATTACTCGTAGGAATCATCTGTAGAAGATCTGTGGAGGTAACTATAATACTTGAAATAATTATCTGAATCCTTAAATAAATAATAGATTGGATCGAATACTAAAACTATGTAGCGCTGCACCTATGTTTTTAAACGAGCCTAAAAAATGACATTTGATGACCAATTATTTTAATATGATGAAGGGTTTCTTTTGAAAATCATCAAAATACGATGTTAGAATGTTATATTATGAATCATCAAAATGTTAGATGGAGAGGCACTGGTGTATTCATCAATATTATTGTCAAGTTTCAATTTTTTACGTGTGTTTTAACTTTTTTCTTAACAATTATTTTCATAAATTAACAATGGACCTGACAACACCGTCTGTTTTCAATAATGATAATCACCCAAACCTCTGTCATAATCATCATTTCAACACCCAGCTGCAGAACTTGGCAGACCCTTTGAAAGTACCGATTATAGTACATTATTGCGTTGCATTGAAAGGTGGTCCAAAAATTAAAACCAGTACGATGGCGTTGCCAGCCTGAAGCAGTATTTACACTGATCGGGAGACAAATTATTCGTACCCTGATTGTAGAGTAATGACAAGCCACTAGTGCCGCGAGACCGCGGCCTGTAGACATGACTGTGTCCCTGTTGGCATTTTTTATGTTGCTACCAGTTTACAATACTTCAACTAGGTGTTTGTTTATACGAAGGACATGTTCTAGGACATCTTTGAACTCGTCCTTTACTACTGAACCAACGATAAAATCACCAAAAACAAAAACAGTTTGAAAAACCAAAAAAAATGTCTTTAGTTCGTGAAAATAAGCGTTTTTGTTCGCGATTTTGGACTTTATGTCATATTAAGAGTTGTTCATAATCATGAGTACCTACAAAGATATCTTTGTATTTGTTTATGTCAAACGTCTAATCGAACACCTGATAACTGAAAAAATGGTAGCAAAATGGCAAGGGACAGTCACATCAAAAGGCGTCTGTACAGCGCTCAAAGTAGAAGATGCATGCTACATTGTAACTTACAAAACTTTCAACATTATTGACCGAGTGAGCTCAGCAAACGAAAGCCTCTATTTCAACTGGCAAAATTTGCTTTCTTTTTACTCGTGTACAGGTCGTATTTTGATGATTTTCAAAAGAAACCCTTCAATCTTTTAAAATATTTTTTTAATTCTTATTATTCTCTTACTATATATGTTTATTCATAAACATTCCGTATTCCATTCTAAACAAGAATTTCGAAAACGAGCAAAACCTTTGCTCGTTTTCCTGCTGTAGGGAAAAGGATGCGAATGATGACGACAACTCTGAAGGCTATTTTTGAAAGGTGTTTCTGTCACGACGTTATTAGATACTTGTACTTCGATTCAGGGTGAACAAATAGTTAACAAATATCAATTCTCGTCTTCGCAATATCTTTGGCCCATAAGATAGAAATAAATAAATTCTTATTTATGTGATTATAGCCTTAACGCCTAGTGTAAATATATTATTTCTCAAATTCTTGTTCAGTTTTCACAAACGATTTGACATTTACTTATAATTTTGTAAGCTCAAGAAAGTAGAAGAGCCAATAATTATAGTGTTTTGATTACGGTAATATCTTAGAAAACTACTTTCCTATTTATGGTTTAATTAATACCTATTAAATAGATATGGGGCTAAATATCAATAGTGGTTAGTGCATAGCTTTAAAATAAACGTAAATCAACGTTAAAATTATCAGTGCTTTTTCATCTACATACCGATCCACTATTAAAATTATGTGATTATTTTAAACTACGAACAAATTCCTTTAGAGTATTTATTTAATGTATATGGGAATAAGTTCCTAGTCAAATAGAAATTTGCGAGCAATTTTTATTTTAATGTTTTATTGGACATTTTTGGGCCACCAACTCGAGATGGAAATTTTTCGAACAACAACGATGTGAAGTGACGGAGTGTCCGCGGATAAAGAACTTCGATCTAGTAAAAAAATATTAATATAATAAAATATTTTTTTAAATACAATTAAATTAATTCGAAATCACTTTCTAGGGCCTTTTTCAATTATTTTTATTTTATTTATTTTATGACATTCATTTTAATTTTATGTTTTTTTTTTTGTCGGGCAAGTATCTACTTTATTACCTAAAGAACACAAACTACAAGCTACTTATCAATCAATCAATATTTATTTCCGAATTTCTTCCAAAGTTCTTCATAATAAGAACAGTAAGATTACCTTTGATAATTCAAATGTTCAAACCACTTCTAGGGAAAATAGTGCAGTTCTAACGTTTATCATACTTTCGGACAGAGCTTCAAAAAAATGTGATAGTCATACAATAATAATATAATATATATATATATAATAAAGTATAATATTTAATATACTTGCCAGTGTACTCTAAGTTACAATACTATAGAAGTACTTAAGTGGATAACCTAACTGAGGTTTATTACACCCGCAATAAAAATCGCACCTTAGCGCTCTGCTAACTATTTAAAAGGATTCCAATCATCACTTTGCGCTGAACTCCGTCACGGGTCTAATTCTTCTAAGGTCAGGAGCTATGACGTACTAAAGTGATTCTTAACCTTTTTTTGTCGGATCATTCTCTTTAGATCCAGTGCTCAGATCCGTGTGGGATCTACAGACTTTTTCCTCTTTAGATCCTTGTTACTGTGAACCATTTTGCATATCGGAGTCTGTGGTTACTGTGGTAAAAAAAACGTAAACAAGTTCCTCCGCCATAGAAAAGACAGAAATATATCCAAGGAAGCATTTCCCAGGCGTAGTTAGTAGCGTCGTCGCGTGTAAGCTCTTTTTATGTACCTCAGTACGAGACGAACACGTCGCTTGCTTGATGATAAGCGTCATGCTTACACATAACAGTACAGTGCCACTTAGAATGTTGAACTTCAAAAACAAAACCATATGTGGCAATGCACTGCGCTGTCACCCTCTGGTATTATGTTCCTTGGAAGTAACGATGTCGAATCTCTTGTAATTTTCTAATGAAAATAAAATTTGACAGCTCGAAAATTATTGCCATCCTATTCTCAGAAATTGAAAGGAAAAGAGTCGCACATAATTTTACTCCTTTTCCTCCTTTTATTCTTTTTTCGTGAGTGGTACAATAGAATCGGACGTCGTTAGGTCATTATGTATCTATAGGAGGTAATAATTAGGAACACACGAACATACATACTTATACATATACTTACGTTTTACATACTTACGTCTTATATAAACTTCAGTTACATTCTAACTAGTTACTGAAAACCCCGCGGAGCGCTGATAGAGTCGCCACGGACCACCTGGACCACGTACCCATAGGTTTAGAATCCATGTGCTAAAGCGTTACGTGATGTGATGGATATCTTCATGGAATTCCGCTGTTCGATTAGATTAACAATAGCAGGGTTCTTGCATCATGCCTGGCGCCTCAGGAGTCATGTTTATAGCCCTACCTTATTATGACTTTGGCGCCGGCGTGTTTTTGCAATTTAATGGTATATTGGATATGTAAGTTTCTATACTTTAGTATATACCTATTTTTAGAAAAAGACCTGCAAACGAAAATTTAAAAAAAAACCTATTTGGGTTATTCTCATTTGGGTTATTTTGTTGGGACTTTGATATTTTTATCTAATAGCTTTCTCTCTCTTAGCGCCGAATGCTGAAACGTTTGTTAACTTTGACGACAGATTAAGTCAATTGCTGTCTTTGTCATTTGCTTAGTGCCAGACAAAGGTAGTATTAGAATTAATCTGTTGTCAAAGTTAACAAACGTTTCAGTATTTGGGGGTTAGAATGATATTATAATTGTAAACTGTTGAGAACTCGCTCGCTCATTCGATATTTTAATTGAAGTGTGTCTGTAACTAAATGGTAGTAGACGGGTAATGATTATCGAGTATTATTGAGCTATGCTCGGAGTTTCTTCGCGCGATAAAATCCGAAACGAGGATATTCGTCGAAGAACCAAAGTTGCCGACATAGCTTTCAGAGTTTGCAAGCTGAAGTGGCAATGGGCAGGCCATATCACTCGAGGAACAGATAACCGGTGGGGAAGAAAGGTTCTTGAGTGGCGACCACGAACCGGAAGACTCAGCGTAGGTTGGCCTCCCATTAGGTGGACCGACGACATTGTGAAAGTCGCGGGCAACCGGTGGATGCAAGTGGCCCGTTGTCGGTCGGTGTGGCGCTCTAAGGGGGAGGCCTATGTTCAGCAGTGGACGTCTATATGGCTGATGATGATGATGATGATTGATGACTAGTATCTGTTTGCGAAAAGGAAAAATGCTGCACCGAGAATCCGCTTAAAATAAACAGGGGAGTAATCTGTGTGTAATCAATTTTGCCTTTTAAATAGACCAACGTACGATTGACGATGTAAGTAGCCAAGCCAGACTGGGAATAGAGATATAATGCCTAGTTTTAAGTTTTAACTTTTTGATTAATTGCTAAATTAATGACCGATTTACTGCTGCTCTGAAACCATCTAAAGCAAAATACGTCAAAACATTAAAACCAAATGGGTTATGGCAAAAAATAATTTATTAGCCTCCTCAGATGTGGTGTACCTAAACCCACCAATTTCTCGTAGAGTTGAGTGGGGGAGCCACCATCAGATTTCTGAAGAAAACTGATAGCTTCATGTTGTAGTTTTTAGGTTACTTGTTTAGCCATCTTTACAGATTAGTTGGTCACACTGTAATGGCTTTTATAGCTGGAGGCTAGTATATATTGACGAAAACATGCTCGTTCCCGGAGGTCCGATGATTAGAAGTTTTTTTTACCTCATTTTTACATTTCTATGTTTTTGATGGATTGATTTATTTGTTTTTTTTTCTTTATTTCTTGTTACAGTTTTTGACTATGAAGATCAGAACAACGGTGAATATAATTTTAAAACATGTTGATAGGTATGTTTAATTATTATTTGAATAACTTAAATCATAAGGTGTATTTTTTTTTAAATATATTTTTTTTAATTTTAGTACGCAGATTCTATCACAGAATTCAAGCATATTAAGTATTGTGTTACGGATCAGTCGAGATAATTGAGAAGCTGATAAACTAAGCGTGCAATCGTGCCTTACGGCTTGTAATGATCAAGACATTTGATACAACACTTAACCCTTTAAAACATTGTTGCAAATGCATTTCGAAATGAAAATACAGAATTATTTATTTCTTTACAAAAAATACAGACAGAAAAGAAACATAATAATAAATTAAATATAAAAGTAATAGACAGGAAGTGTACCTATATATTTGTCACGAAACCGACTTAGCATAAGCTGGGTTTAAACAACCAGCGGTGGTATTCTGTTGGGACCGGCAGGTGACGTCAAGCGCGGCACGATATTGTTGTGTGTGAAAAAGTGCAGTGGAAAAAGAAAAATAGGGGGTACATATAGAAACTTTTCATACGGGTATAGTTATGCAAATTACATACAAGCAAGTGAATAACGTAAGTGAGTAATCGCCAAACGTAGCGTAGGGCGCCCTGAAACTAGATGGAGTGACGATGTGCGTAGTACAGCTGGCGGTGTTTGGAAGAAAAAAGCCGAAGATCGGGTTGAGTGGCGTGCATTGGGAGAGGCTTATGTCCAGCAGTGGACTACTATAGGCTGATGATGATGAAGTGAGTAACGTAACCTACTCAACCAAAGCAAAATGTATATTAAGGCGTCACCAATACAAGCGAGAATATATTGGCATGGGAACTCTACGTAAACCCCACGTCGACTATTCAATGTGAAACTTTCTACCTTTAGGCTTTGTACAGGATTCCATGGATCGCCTGACAGAGCCAAAAGCAGCTTTTGCTGTACAGGGTTTTAACAAAAGGGCATGCTAAGCCGAAAGGGGCTCATAGTACTCATCATTATAAACAACTTTTAAGATGGGACCAACCCAGAAATCGAGAAAAAAAATCAGCTGTTTCATAGGAAAATGTCAATGACACTCGACAAAATATATGGAACATCTTTTTCCCCCTCACGATTTCAGGGTCGTTCTCATAGTAAAAGTAATTCACAATCGTGAGTACTTTCGACCCTTTCGATTTAGCATACCCTTTCCTTATAGCCCAGAAAAAGGCGATTTTTTTTTATTTTTTTTTATAAAAAATATAGTGATTTTTTAATACCTAATATTGTGGTCTTGAATATGAATAACAGGCATTCACAACTTCAATGTTTCACGGAAGTCGAAACCTGAAAACTTTACTTACTGCTTACTTTGCAGCTGTCCAAACCACTTATAACTTGCCGTAAGTAGCTGTCAAAACTACTTTAGCTAACATTGTTGCCAGCTGAAAATCAGCTGCAATATTTCTTTGCATCTATAACTCACAGATTATGCTCAAACATTTTCAAACTGGATTGAAGGTAATCCTTATTTCATTACTGCTCATGCTGTTATTAATGTAGGCGAAAGGCGCACAATATAATTTATTCCAAAAATAAGCAAAATAGTGAGGATTAGTTTAGTCGTGGTATCGGTCTTCTGCAGCCTCAGGTCCGCCTGGAGAAGAAACACATATTTGCCAGATATTCAACCGCAAATGAGTAGTGTGCAAACGTTACTGTGTTCCGGATTGAAGGGCGATGTTTCCAATTTTTAAGATACGGGCGTTTCCTGGTTTGGAATTGGGACCCGCTAGTACCACCACAGACTATGTAGATATATAATCAATAGTATTTTGATATAATTATTTATATCATATTAAGTAAGTAGTATCCTGTTTTTATGGCAATAAACATTATCTTATAATTACTGGGCATAAAGTGATTTAACATCTATCTTAGGGTGACGAGCGCACTCCATTGCCACGCAGGCTTTTGAACTGTTGACGTTCAAAATTCTGAGTGTCACTGACCTGTTATGGGCAATCGACTTGCTCGTCTCGTCACCAAGTTCAATAAAAAAAAGGGGCTTTTTTTACAAAGTTTGTCCGAATGGATTTTGACATTGCTAGGCTGTTTTGATTCACGTTCTTAAGTAGACCGTAACCTATCCACCCACATTTGGGACAGCTAATTTGCAAATTGACTGAGCCTTCATGGCCTGTCTCCATAATTTGATAATTAATAAAACGATCATTAATGTACCTTGCTAATTAAGTACTGTCGAGAATTCATTGTAGAACCGTTGTTACGAAAAATGTGTATAGGTATAATTATAATAATATATAATTATAAATATATATATATATATATATAATATATGCAAAGATAATTTTCATTACAAATTCCGTTTCCAAGCGACATCACACAGTCTTTGCCAGTGAGTCTTCCGCCTTCAATTCAAACAAACGCGCTGAAAATACGCAAAACAAAACACTAGTGAGGTGAGCCTCGTAAATTCTCAAAGAATGCAAAATCAACGTTTTACTTTAATACATTCGTTTAAAATAGCTTTTGTACGAACAATAACTCAGGGGAAGCGTCGTGCTTCCTTTTTCCGTGTTTATTGTTTTAACAATGTGTAATATGCCTACATAGGTATTTGCAATTTTTGAAATTATTTGTGTTATGGTATTCCGCAAATATCATGAACACCTGTAGAATACAGTGCTTTGAACTCGCTTGATTACTACGTGGGCTTGTTTCAGAAGATTGTTAGTAAAACCAATAATTATAAATATATAATAACGATGATACGCATTGACGTTAAAACATATTTAAGCAAAGTAATGGAAGATTTGCTGACAGCTCAAAAAAAAACCCAAAATCATTACTAAAATAGATGGCATTGCCAAATAATGAAGTCAGTGTGACCCTTCGACCATTTAATTTAACCTATCCCGTACCTATCCTTTTGGCGTGAGTGACGTTCTATAACTTTATGCTACATTAGACATCATGGTCTACGTAGTATTTATATTCTCTTTGATCATGGTCTAAAGTCACAGTTAAAATAAATATCTAAACTAAAAAATGATATCATTCTTTGTCATTTTTCATTTGTTTATTGCCCCTCTTGAAAGTAAATAAAATAAATAGACTGTTTGGAAATGGCTCCACTTCCATGTGTTGCAGCTTCTGCACTTAAAATTTATTTTAGCACGCTTTCTTTCCTAAAGCTGAAACTCGTCTAGCACTCGATAATATTCTGTGACAGTCAAAGAGGACGGTGATAGTGACTGACTTGACTTGATGGTAGTTGGCTACTCGCTTTTTATCACTTAATTGTTTGCTAACGCCTTGGACGAAACATCATACGCTAAATCCATAGCTAACGCCATCTATTGGGTCGATTTGTAAAAAATATATTTTAATCGACTGTCATTACCTTAATAAATGAAAATAATTAATAATAAGTCATCGTTTTAAAACTTTTGGAACAAACTAAGTATTGGTAAGCTTATTATTTCGTATATTTACAGTCAAGACAGTTAAAAATAATATTTTACAGTCATTACTCTAATAGAAATGTGGTTAGTTCATAAACGTTAAAGAAAAAAAAAAAAAGTTCTATTCTTTAGCTTATAAGTAATTTTTTATGCAAGTTATCCATTTCAAATAAATGGTTTAAAATCAGAATTTCCTATAATTAGGCTCGTAATATCATTATCACCAAAACGTAAAAGTATTTTAATGCATTGCAAAATATTTAAACGATTGTGCGTGTTATATCTTCAAATATTCCAGCTGACGTAACACTAACTTTTATAAATAGCCTTTGGAAAAACATATTTAGCTAATAGAATATTTTCTCATATATTAAACTAAACGAATAGTTTATGTCAAATTAGAGTCCAATATAACAACGGAAGATAACAATGCGTGACATGAATCTCTCGTCAGAAGCTTTTATAGTTGCGAAAGAGCTTTTCTAATGAAAGTGATTGTGTCTGAAATAGGAAGCAACCTACGAATCAATAAATATGAACGTATTATAAGAGATGTTCAATTGTATGATAAGTGCAACCATTTTACAGGTTGGTTTATGTTTGCGACATTGTAGGTTAATAAGCGTTACATAAAACAAATACCTTGTATAATGGAATGACAGACCCCCGAATACTGAAACGTTTGTTAACTTTGACAACAGATTAATTCTAATACTGACTTTGTCTGGCACTAAGCAAATGACAAAGACAGCTGTTAAGGAAAGGATATGCTTAGCCGAAAAGGGGCTCATTGTACTCATGATTGTGACAACGTTTACTATGGGACCAACAAAGAAATCGAGAAAAAAAAAAACTGCTGTTCCATACATTTTGTCGCGTGTCATTGACATTTTTCTATAGAATAGCTGACTGGATTTCAGTGTTGGTCCTATAGTAAAAGTTGTTCATAATGATGATTAGTATGAGCCCTTTCCGGCTTGACATACCCCTTTCTTAAAAACCCTGTATAACTTTTTGTCATTTTCATTAACAAAAGAACGTGGACAAAAATTAGCATTGCTATCTAGCGTGGCAATGCTGTTAGCTTTCTAGCCATCTTTCCTTCCACCAAATAGCTGGTAGATTAGTTTTAATATTATAAGTTTGTAATTATTTTTTAATGTCATTAATAGTAGTTACCTTAATAAAGATTTTTTGAAGTTTGTATATATTTTATATGTTAAGTTGGTACTTAAGTAAGTTATTATTGCGTATTTTTCTCGCTCTGCTAATAAAATAACCTTAACCAAAAAACGAGCTCGAGTCTAGGTAATAAATTTAAATGCCATCATAAGCAGTCAATAAATCTTATACGATGTTATGGCATTACAGATTGTGCTGTTATGCTAAATTTACTCAACGAACTTGTACCTGATGTTATAACAAGGGTGGGTACTAGCCTGCGGGAAAGGAAGCTTATAAATCTGACATAAGGCACTTGTCTCACCGAGGATGTGGAAGCGGCGAAATATGGAATATTTTTTCGCTCAAGAAAATTATAATCGATGTAGATTCCATGCGAATAAAAGACACACATATATTAATAGGTGAACGCTGACTGTTCACACTGCCGCCGAGAAATCTCTCTCTCTCAAGTTCTTGTCGCAGCGACAAGAACTAGACTCAAAGATAATACTCCCTGAGCGATGCTTGCTTGACGGTCACACTCGCCGAGAGACTCCCAGCGTTAATTCTCTACTATAGTGTGATTTGTGACACGTCACATTTGTATATTGCAGCATTAGCGTCAAAACTTTTTTTTCTCAAATAATAATTATGCTTGGAAATTCGAACATAATTTTGACAACCTTCTTTTGACGGCGGCAAAGATACATTGAGGTATTATGGTAATAATAGCTTAATGCAAAGATAAGTATTATAAAATTTACTGACCTCTAAAATGCGTACAAACTTGTAAAATAGAAATAGAAATCAATGATTAAAATCCATATATATCGGTTTTGGATGTGGTGATGATGATGTAGTATAATGTACTAAATCCAATGAAAAGAAGCTATGCAGAATTTTATGCCCGTCTACACTAAAGTCAATAAAGATAAAACTTAGCTAAAGATAAAACTTAGGTAAAGATAAAACTTAGCTAAAGATAAAAATTAGCTAAAGATAAAACTTAGCTAAAGATAAAACTTAGCTAAGCTTAGTCGGACTTAGGCATGTCAAAGGAAAGGACATCGCTTACGCATTTATGCAATCATCATTTTGTTGCAACTAACGATTTTTATTGTTAGGTACGTCCTAAAGAGTTAAATATTAACTTAGGAGCTGTCAAAGTTTAGTGCAGACGGGAATTAGTATATGTCGATAAAATGCGTCTAAATGAATGTGTCTGAATGTGGTGCTAAAATGACGTAAGTCGAAAAGTAATCAATTCAACCTACTGTATCAAACGAAAAAAACTTAGCAATAGCCATGTCCACGTAAACAGAGGCATTTGACTCCACTAGTAGTCCGAGCTATGACCTACCAATCCCTATAACTTCACAATCCCTGCACCTATATTACTCATAAATAAAATTTAAAATTATATTGTAATGAACTGTATCAGCTTTTAAACATCTCACTGCTGGGATATCAGCCTACCCTCGAAGGGTGATTAGGCCATATCCACCACGCTGGCCCAGTGCGTGTTGGCGGATTCACATACTCCATCGAATTTCTTCTCCGAAAATATGCAGGTTTCCTCACGATGTTTTCCTTCACCGTAAAGCCAGTGGCATATCCTAAGATCAGAGAAACAAGGGTATATCTAGACGTAAGTTCCAAAAAACTCATGGTTACGGGCCCGCCCGGGTTCGAACCTACGACCCCACGAATGTAAGGCGAGCATGCTCCCCGCTGAGCTACCACAGCTATTCTGCCAAAATATTTATCAAAACCAGAGATAATTTGTCACTATTTGTTATCAGCATTGCATGACAAATGCACTATTTAGTTAGATAAGACTATGATAATTTACCTACGAACATTCTGCGATCCGTCTTCATTATCAGTGTGCAAAGATATATTTTGGCAAATGGCTAATGCAAACAAATGCAGGAATGTTCATTTTGATAAGGAACTGTTTTCATTTCTGTTTCGTGTCATATAAATACTGAACAGTACTTATGTATCATCATCATCATCATCATTATCATCATCATCAGTCGGAAGACGTCCACTGCTGAACCTAGGCCTCCCCCTTAGAGCACCACAGCGAACGACAACCTGCTACTTGCATCCACCGGGGTTGCTCGCGACTTTCACAATTTCGTCGGTCCACCTAGTTGGCCTGCCCTTGCTGCGTTTTACGGTTCGTGGATCTCACTCAAGAATCTTTTTTCCCCATCGGTTATCGGTTTTTGTGGCACATCACACCCATTGCCACTTCAGCTATTGCCATGTCGGTGACCTTGGTTCTTCGGCGAATATCCTCGTTCTGAATTTAATCACGCAAAGAAACTTCGAGCATAGGTAGCATAGCTCTCCATTGCCCGCTCTGCGACTCTGAGTTTCTCCAGAAGGCCATCAATCAAGTACCACTACTTTTGTTTAGAAGCAATTCATTTTTTTTTATGGCAAATTTATTTACGGCCATAACTTCTACATCCTAAAATTCTGTATCAACCAAAGCAGAACTGAATGAAGCCAAAAAAATCAGATAATATTTTCAAAGAAAAGTTTGGAAAATTAGACATTTAAATCCATTCCGCTCAACTCAGTTTTGGTTGTACTAGTATAATTATGAATACCGATACCTGAAGCTATGGGTAATGGTTAATTATAATATTATTATTGGATCTTTAGTGACGTAAATGCTGCATTTTTAAATAGCTTTCAAACATTTTAAATCCATACATACTAAATTATAATTTACGAGTATGATGTATGGAGCTGAACCACGCAAGCGCAAGCCACTGCATTGCCCGCTCTGATTGATGACGACGTGTGGGAGTCAACTCGAGACAAAACATGCGCTTACACATTTGGCAAGCCTAAATTTGCGAATGCATCATCGCCGTGGATAGGGAACAGCGGATAAATTTCCGATCGATCCGAAATATAAATACCACTTTAAAACGTAGGCTTATAACAAACATTAAAACAAGATATACTTAGCTCGAAAAACTAAACCCCGACTATACGTGAGCTTTAGTTTTATCAGGTGCATGCAAGAAAAGCCGCTGGCAACAGCTAGCAATATGTATGTATTTGAAATGTGCTAATTAAGCGCTTTCATTTGATACCCAACACTACATCATTCAATTCAATTATTTTTCTAGTTCATGACTTTATGTCCTCTAAGAAAGTGTCTCATTCAATTGAATGTGACGTCACATATAACCAGGGGACGATGAAGATGCTTCCAACTATACCTCATTTGTCAAATTATTAAGTATAGTAGAAATTATGAGGGAAAAGATGAGCAAACATACATACATACCGGTCAAAATGATAACCCTCTTTTTTGCTTCGTGTAGTCGGGTTATTAAGTAAGATTAAGTGTTAATGAGTTAGCCCACTTATTCAAATTGTTTAGCAAATCAACTTGCAATAAAACAATAAACAAAAGCAACAACACAGGAAATTGCATTTCACCTCAATACAAATATAATAGAATAGTAGAATAATAGTAGTAAAAATATAGTGTAATAGAGTAGTAGAACTCTTCCATTTTGACACAATACTTAAAAAAGTCGAAATAACTTTGACCGCAATAAATAAATTAATCCCGCGTGTATTATAAAATAAATAATGAATAAACGTCTGCGTATTCTGCTAGTTTGTACATTTTGCGTTTAGTGCATTTGCCGTTTGTACATTCTAAGCATTGTATTTTGCAATAATGTACGTTATGCATTTGTACATTCTAAGCATTGTACAATGTAAATTTGAAATAATGTACATTATGCGTTTGTACATTTTGCGTGTGGTTACCATTTTGCATATTGCGCATTATAAGCCGGAGGGTATTTAATGATGTACCTACTAATACGAGTAAAACTCTTAACTAACCAAAGCTCGCTTTTACTGCTACGGGTAGGATAAACGCATGCGCAAGTCGATCACGACGTGACATGATTGTTAAAAAAAAAGTAAAATGCGGGTGACATGTAACTTCACATTTTAGAAAGTTTAACCACATTTTCGAAAGGACCGGATTTTAACCAGGGGGTATGTCCTTAAACTGTGTTTAGAACCACTGGAGGGCGGGCAGCAGCGTTCTCTTAGTAAAAGGTGAGCGCTTTGCGATCTCCAAGATGCCTGCCAAGCGTGTGGACAATGTCAACCTTCTGAAGGGGGAGGCCTTTGTTCAGCAGTGGACGTCTTCTGCCTGATAATGATCCGAATAATCCAATTCTTATAATAAGTCCCCGCGAGTCGACCGCGGATATTTTATCAATGGCTTGATAGGGAAAATGTTGACTTTTTTATGTAGCTTGGTGACGAGACGAGCAAGTCGCTCACCTGATGTTAAGCGTCACGCTTGCCGCTAACAACCCAGTGCCACCTAGCAACAACAACAAGCTGCTTCAATAGTTCAAAACCCTGCGCGGTAATACACTGCGCTCGTCATCCTCAGACACTAAATGTTAAATGTCTCAATACCCAGTAATTACACTGCTAACATTGCCCTTCAATCCGGAACACAGTAATGTTTGCACGCTACTGCTTGGCGGTTGAATAACTGGAAAAGGTGTGGTTCTTCCCTAGACGGACTGCAGTAGAGCCCTACCACTACTAAAACTACTTTACTACGACTATTTAATGCGACTCTTTAAAAAATGTGTTGTAACAAAGGCGCTCCCATGAAGGTAGCATTCTTCCCATCGGTGCTTGCGCAGTGCCCACGTCAGCGCATTGACCGCGTGTAATCGCCTGATTCACGCGCATGCGGTGTTACTTAACATTCCTATCGGATGCTATACTACACCTAATTATTCTATAAATCATTTGATCTGATCATCATGATAACATGAACGATAAGCACAGATATATTAAAAGACGAGCGATTTTACGCGACTTGCACATTTTTGGAAATCGGGGTATCTGTACCAAGAAAAACCGATTTCTTTTAAATTTAATTTTGTCAGGATGAATTTTAACACTGTTAAAATAGACCAATTTAGATGCAACAAAACGAGAATGAATACCCATTGATAGTTAATGGGTGCAATGTGTTTCACTTAAGGCACCTTCGCTTTTACGCACTTGAGGTAATAAAAGGGCTTACGTAAAAGGGCCTTTATTTGTAAAGATATCACCGTAAGCATATCAATCACCTTGTTAAAAATGCCTTATTTTTACCAACGCGTTACCCATTTGTGTCCTCAAACATTCTTTAGGTAAATTGCCTACCTACACATGGGAAAGTGCTCAATCTTGTCCGGTGAAAAATGAGTTGATTGTTTGTCTAGGGTCCCTTACAGTCAGGGCTGTCATGTGATGAATAAATATTCTTTTGATGATAGTGCTGTGGTTTTAGGACGCCCAGACACGTTTGTCTTTGACAAGGCCTCGCAGCGTCCATGAAACGTCAAGGGTTTTATGGAGCTGGCATGTATTGACTGCAAATGTATTGTATCCATTCTACATTTTGTACCAAAGTAGAAGAAAAATAGTTTTCCAATTTGGAAACCGACAGGTTTTTTAAATTAGGTGTTTAACTCGGGAAAGGTGACAACCATAACTCGAGTTTCTAGTTAAGTCAGCAGTTTCTACGTATGAGGCACTCAAGATAAGCTCTAAATAAATTTGTGCGGGCTGAGTGTAAATTTGGTTAAATTCGTTCGTTAGGCTATTTTCGACCAAGGTCCCGGGTTCAATGTTCCTTATAGGGCATATGATATGCATTGACTCACTACCAGTGACATGGTCAGGAAGACTTAAGAGGAGTGACTTTAAATCTTGATACAAATAACATTTATTTCTATTTAGAACGGTTACACAAGGCGTCTTTTAGCAGCAATGAAAACGCGCGTTTTTAATCGCAAATTTATAAGGCGACACTTGCATGAATTTAAGCACGCGTGAGCATCGATCAAATGTAACTCGAAAATTTGTCAAACTAACCCCGAAAACTGAAATGTTTCTTAACTTTGACAACAGATTAATTCTAATACTGCCTTTGTCTGGCACTAAGCAAATAACAAAGAATCTGTCGTCAAAGTTAACAAACGTTTCAGTATTCGGGGGTTAGAGGGAAAAAAAGAAAACTCAAGAGGCAAGAAAGCAAAAGCCAAGAGTCTCACTAGACTGTACTTGTTTCTCTTCGGGAGCTGTATATTGGCTGTAAATAAAAAATAATGTAAAGAAGAAGAAAAATCCACTTATATGTAATTATTTGAATTATAATCCTATTTCTATTATAATTGTTCTCTTATACCAAGATTCAGTAACTATTTTCATTCCAGTCCTTTTTTTTAAATTTTCTTTCTAATTATTTATCATACTTTAATAGCCAGAAAATTTTGTTATTTAATCATTTTTACTCAAGCCTGTTTTATTATCTGCTTGTAATATATTATATTGATGTTAATTATATTAATGGTGACAACAAATTGATTAAACCACTTGCCCAAATAACTTCTAATAACCATGACACATCCACATCGCCATTTCCCGAACTAAAATTTAAAAGTAATGAATCACGTTTATCAAATCAAGCAGTTTAAAAATAATACCACCAATTTGAAGGCGCTTATGGAAATAATTTAAATTAATTTGAGCAAGTGTGAGAAACAATGACTAATGCCAAAGTAATGAGTGTCGCTTCCAGTTGGTCTTCATTCTGCATTTGGAAATAATAACCAGTAAACCAGTGTTCTTAATTGAGACAATTATCAAAAATTAAACTTCCTTTATTCAACAAAACTCTTAATGCCTTAATTACTGTCGCGTAAATAATAAGGCGTAGAAAGACAAATTTGTAAAATTCGAGCCTAACTTCACAAGACGAGAGTCCACGTTGATCCTGCCGCACTAAGTGTAACTAATTGAAGCTGAAAAAACCATAGATCTGTCCCCCAGAGGCTTGAGGAGAATCACCATCTATAGCATAGCGGTGATGTATGGATACGGAACTCATTCCTTTTTCCTCGGCCTTATTTTCTGATGAAAATCAATAAAACGTTGTTTTGAGTGTATACACAATAGTTTCCCCCTTTTGAAAAGGTTAGTCACTGTTTCACATTTTCGAGATACTACGCTGCGTACACGCAAAGGCACAGCTTATTACACAGTGCCTTGATGATTTATGAGCTGCCCAACTGTTTGCAGACCTTTTACGGCAAATCTGTGCTTTGTGGCCACCGCGGCAACGTGTTCCATTATAACTTTATGTTATAACTAGCTGCACGTCGCGGGCTTACTCGCTATCCCACAAAAATTGCTTTATATTTTGATTTGGGATATGAGCTACTTGCTTACCAAGCGTAATTTAAATCCGTTTAGCTGTTATAAATTTGAGTAACAGCCAATTGTTTGATTTGTTATTGAAAAAAAACATTTAGTATGATAAGCGTGGCAATTCATAGTGGTAATTCGTCTAGCATTTTGAGCACGATGCCTGGAAACAAACCAATAAACAAACTTTCGCATTTTTTTATATAAGTGTGTTGTGATGTTATAATAACAATGATACGCATATGGCTCTCATTTACCTACGAGATGCTCATTTAAAAATTTTTTTGGTAATGATACCTTATAAATAGAGTTGACTTTCGCCCTTCGGCAGCGCCTACTGTTTCTCGAGAACTATGTTTTTTGTTTCTTTACTAGATTAAGTATGTTTGTGTATATATGTCATCCACTTCATCAGTATCATTATCAGTATAAGAGTGATAGTGGTTATCCACCCATCAAAACATCACGTATCTAGTATGTAGGAGTTACTTTTAGTTTCAGCCGAGAAAAAGCAAGTCCTTGCTGGTTTTCAGGACTACAGTGCCAAATGTTTTATGTGCTCGCCCCGCAGAGCTTAGCAAATTAGACCTTGTGGGTTTAAGTTTATATACCTACCTACAAATTGTATTGTACTTTGTACTAATTTAATAACTGTTCTTATTGTTTTTTGTTTTAATATTATTGAGAATTAATAAACTTAATATATTATTGCGTATATAAACCTAATATAGGTTTTAAGGCAAGAGTGAACAACTTATTGTAATTTTCTGTATTAAAAAATAAATAAATAAATTGTTCAAGCCAAATATTTTTGTCTTTGATAAAAAATTAATTGAAACTAGTTAATAGATCTGGATTGAATTTTAATTACCTGTCAGACACATCTTTCTCTTTTCTGTATACATTTGAAAACTGACACGGTAATTTTAGTGCCCGATACAACACTTACAACACTGCATCTTGACAAACACATTGTTGAGACAGATGGTGTTGATAACGCAAATATCCGAAAACTCGTACATATACATTACATAGAAAAATCTAGGCTGCAGACTTTTTGCGAAACATTTTTCATTGATAGGTAGGTAGGTAATACTTTATTAAAAACCACACAAAGTATAGAAGAACAGATATAGTAACTAGTAGGTACGATCGCCTTGGCTTGTAATATAATTCTAAAACTTCTAATTCTTTTAAAGTAATTAAATCGGTCTTTCCAGGCAATGCAAAAATGCACTGACAGGAACAGCATGAAAAATCAGTGGCTCATAAAATAAAATTTAATAAACTTAACTGGACGTTAACGAAACAGTCTTACCCCCGAATACTGAAACGATTGTTAACTTTGACAACATATTAATTCTAATGCTGCCTTTGTCTGGCACTAAGCCAATGACAAAGGCAGCAACAGACTGACCCCCGAATACTGAAACGTTCGTTAACTTTGACAACAGATTAATTCTAATACTGCCTTTGTCTGACACTAAGCAAATGACAAAGGCAGCAATAGACTTAATCTGTCGTCAAAGTTAACAAACGTTTCAGTATTCGGGGGTTAATCTGTATATATTATGTTCCTGAATAGTTTAAAATAAAATAATAAATAGGTAACAACAAATTGAAAACGCAAACTAGAAACACACAGGGTAACTTTTTAAGTAGTGCGCAAATTTCGTGTACCACATTGTTGAAAAATAAAGGATACGTATTTTTTGGTTTTACCCACCATGGTAAAAAGTTATTGAAATAACTTCAAATGTAAGTAGCTACAGCAAAAGTTGTAGTCATGGTTACTCTAATCGTGATTGTACTACGAACACCTACGACACGTGTAGGTGAATAAAAGAGGTAAGAAGTAGCGATGTAAGTACATCGCTACTTCTCGCTCGCTACAGCTACAGCGAGAAGTAGGCAGGTAATAATTGTAATACAGGTTTTCCGACATTTTGTAGTCAATAAATTAATAATGCAAAAAATGTCTTTTTTATTGTTTAAATAACGACGCTGATTGCGTGATATATTTTTTTTTTTTAATGTTACCCTGTAATATGAACCTATTCAAAGATCATACATGATATATAAATAATAAATAAATATAACAATATGTAATAAATAGTTAACATATAAATGAATAGTCTAAAATCGTACACACCCTAAAACTAACTACGAGTACGTGATCCCACGTAAGTAGTATTTTTTCTGCGGTTGGCATCCGGTAAGAATAACCCGGTTACCTAATAACAAACATTGCTAATAATAGAGTTTATTCTCAATGGAAAAATATATGGAATTGGTTCGGTGAAGCGTTTAGAATGCAATCGAAACATCCGCCTGTCTCGGCCCTAATTCACATACCATTTGGGTAAAGGTGGAAACTCAACCGCGAACCGTAGTAAGTGTACTATCTTCATCCCGCGGTTCTGGGACAAAATCAAAATCAAAATTTCCGGATAATACAAATTCATCATGTTATAGAATATTAGGTTTCAATAGTTATGATAAACGATGATATTGAACACGATGGTGAAAAGTAATTAAAATTAACTGAAATTCTGATCGAATCGCTGTTTCGTAAATTTTATATTAGACTAGCTGCTACCTGCGACTTCGTTCGCTTGGACCTACAAAAAAAAGTAGCCTATGTTCGTCTCCGAACCTTAAGCTATATCTATGCAAAAACTAAGGTCGATCCGTTCAGCCGTTTAGCCGTGATAATGCGGCAAACACCCAGACAGACGTCTCTCTGTCTCTGGGTGTCAGAGAGACAGAGAGCAGAAAGACAGAGAGACAGATAGGCAGAGCTACTTTCGCATTCATAATATTAGTTAGAATATTTGGATCAGCGCGCATCAACAAAATCTTCTTCACCTATAATAAGTCGTGCGAAAATGAGACAAACGTATACAATAATGGTAGCCGTGTCCTGTTTTTTCACGATTAAAAGAGTAGAGATAATTTTGTAGCTAGGCCTGCTGAATTCAGCAACTCCAGTAACTTTTTGTAGTGGTAGGGCTCTCTTGCAGAGTCCGCCTGGGGAAGTACCACACCTTTGCCAGTTATTCAACCGCCAAGCAGTAGTGTGCAAGCATTACTGTGTTCCGGATTGAAGGGCAATGTTACCAGCGTAATTACTGGGCATACAGAGATTAAACATCTAACATCTCAGGGTGACGAGCGCAATGCATTGCCGCGCATTGTTTTGAACTGTTGAAGTTCAAAATTCTGGGTGGCACTGAACTGTTATGGGCAAGCGTGACGCTTAACATCAGGTGAGCGACTTGCTCGTCTCGTCACCAAGTAACATAAAAAAAAAAAAAAAAAAAAAAAAAAAAAAAAGTAACACTTATCGGTAGCCTTATTTAGATTTTCAATGGTAGACTTGTTGGGGCATGAGGTACAGTCCATCACATTTAACTTAATTTGTAGTCGCGTACCCAGAGGCATTGGGTCCAGAAGTTACTACAGCGACAGCTATACCATTTCAAATATCGAATGCGCCAAAACTTCGCGGAAGGAGTATCCTCGTAAGACTTCAAAGAGCAAATCATTTAATCAGCCTTTGCGGAAGTCCACTGTCAATCAGTATCCGGCTGTCATTCCCAGCCAGAAGCACGAAATGTCAAAACGTCCTGATGATGCCTCGTGTAGATGCGAAAGACGTTTCGACACAGTACTCTGAAGATACGAGTTCATTCCTATTGTACTAGACGCGTTAATGCACTAAAACACTAGAGATTTGTTAAAGATAGTTTTCAAAAACATTTTTTTCCTCATTAACAAAAATAAATATCTAACCTAATAAGAACTTTAAAAACGCCATACATGAGTTGTTTGTTAGCGCATCCCTCTAACTTTAACTATGTATATTTGAAGCCGTGAAGTGGCATGCTCGGCTTTACAGGTCGGTAGCTGTGAAGATGCGCTTTAGTAATTTTACCTCGAAAACCTCGTTTTAAATAGTTAAATTTCAAAGGGGTGAAGTTTCTTAGCAAAAGCAAGAATGCGGACTTCTGAACTATTCTGTCGTGGCATGTCTGTCTTAGAAATTGTTTTACCACAAAGGCATTTTAATTTTAAGGTTTTTGTCAATTTTTGTATCTTAATTATACCTACTTTTAAATAACAAAACGCACTACTAATTTTACCCGACTGCCCAGATAGAGAAGAGTGTTTGAGAGTATGTATGTTTGTCTATTTCTATTTTACTGCTTGACAGATTTTGCAAATTTTCGTTAGATTGTCTTCATGACCGTTATGCCGCGGGGTAAGTTATGCCAGCAGGTTTTTATTCTCTTAATAATAAAATTATTGCTAGTTTTAACTATTCTATAGGAACACAATTTTTTTCATAATGAACTCTATCAATTAATCCAGAATAATATAAACTGCTCCCATACGTATCAAATTTCATTTAAATCCATTTCCTTCATTTCCTTACAGAGTTGAGTGGAAAAAAAAAAGCTTTCACACAAACTTTTGTATCTATTTTACTTGAATTAATCTAATGTGTAATTAAAATTATATATTGGCAGTTTTCATAAATAATTATCAGTGTGATTTCTCCTGTATCTTTATTTATTTTTTGCGAGGGGGAAGTCTTCACAAGATACTCGACTGCTTTGAGGTGCAGCCGGATTATATGGGATTATACCCACTAAACCTTACCGGTGGCCTGCTTTGGTGCTTGACCGAGGGCTCCGAAATCTCCAAGGGAACGCACCGAAGCCTTCAGCACCACGCTTCAGCTCCTCTCGGGACAGCTAGCAGCTGTCGTTAGACGCCTACAGGCCCGAGCCTACAACAGCGTCAGCCACTCGACGCTGTCGTCCTCCCCGGGCTCGCTTCGGTAGATGGTAAGATCCCCACCTCTAACCACCTCCGAGCCAAGAGATCCCTTTTTAATAGGCTCTAGGGGATACCGATGCTGTATTCTAGTGCCCCGGAATCAGAGCAAGATTTCTCCTGTACCTATATAACTTAAATCTACGCAGGTACAGTATCAGTAAGTCAATTAAAACGAATGCCTATTCTCTCGTATTCCAAATTTCTTAGGCAATAATATATCATTCCTAACGATAATTGTGGCAGAGGAATGCAATGTGTAAGCACCATTATCAGTTCGCCAAAAGATTGCATAATGTTTGGGTGAACTGTTTATACATTACACATTATTGTACACAGAACGGCGCCTACCATATCTGACAAATAGTTAAATGTGATGCTTTATCATGATTTTGATTTATATGAAACTTATAACCTTGAACATTTACTCGTGCAAAACATTGAGCATTCGCCGTTTTGTAAATGTTGGTGAACTGCACATACCCCTAGCTCAAATACTATCGAAAAAACTTTCATAACGCATTTCATAGACAATGTATCAAAAATGTAGTTTCCAATTAAGCCCGCTAGGAACGCTAGTGCATTATTCATACATTTTGGTATCGAAAGTTTAAGTTTATCAAACTCGATATTTCTCCCAACGCAAATTATATTGCACGCAACAACGCTCATGTTCGATGAAAAGCACAAGTCGTATGAATATTTGATTAATTGGCAAAACCTAATTCAGGCATGATATCACGTAACTAGACATACTAAAGTATTACTGAATAAAAAAGTAATTTGATTCTCCAATTATAACCCTGCTATGCGTTAACTCTCATGCTCAATTGCCTGTTTTGTCAGATTAGATCTCCTATATACCTCTATATACCTATATAGATATACCTCCAGTTGAAACTAAATAAATAGCTCTACTCGTATGAGTAGAACTATTTGTTACGAGTAGAGCTCTGACCGTATCGATCTAACAGTAAGACGTATTATTTATACCTACTACCATTTCGCAATCCCATTTAACCACTTAACTATCAGATGTAATCGCAAACTCAGAGACGATGTAAGGAGAGGTTCAATTGGGGCACTATAGCCTTGACCGTTCCTTGATTACAGAAGATTCTATTGGAATGTTGTTTATCCCTATACTAATATTATATATTATAAATGCGAGTGTGTTTGTTGGTTTGTTTGTTCCTCTTTCACGCAACAGCGGATCGACGTGATTTTTTGCATGGATATAGTTTAAGTGTCGGAAAGTGACATAGACAACTGTTTATCCCGGGACAATGTAGGTTCCTGAGGGAGTTTTCACGCGGGTGAAACTGCGGGGTGCAACTAGTGAAAAATAAAAGGTAGAGCGTTGGTTAAAAATATCTAGAATATATTATTACTGACACAAAAAAACTGTCTAGACTAATAACAATAAAGTTGGGTTTGGTTTGGAAAAGGGCAAACCCTTAGAAGTAAGTGAAATAGTTACTTCTTTTCAAGTGGTAAAACAAAAGGAAAAAGTAGGGTTACCTAATTCCACAAACGCAAAAAACTACTATAAATAATATACCTCAATTTTTTTCCTGTCTACCTGCTAATGATTACTCTTCACTCAAATAAATAGTGACTAAGTCACTGATCGAGTAAGGGCAGGGTCGGGATAGCGTACAAAAAAAGAGACCTATATGCTCAAAAAAAGAGGCCTATATGCTCGTGACCTGAAAATAACAATGATGATGTAAATGACTGCACGCGGCCGTGAATCCCACCCTGGGTGAAGGACAGTTTTGTTTACTTAGAAGCAGCCGTTATCATCACTCGTCCATTTGCCGGTAGCTACCCAGCAGGCGGGCTAATTACACCTGTCTGTCAAAACTACTATCGGAACGGCTTTATCGTACACCCGCTACGACCGATGAGTAGACAATCTACGGAGAAAAAACTACTAGGAGAACAATGATTAATGAATGTTGGTGGGTATGTGCATTTTTGCATCCTTTTTCTCGTACATGAATCTGTTGGCACAAGATTCAAACAATATAATCACGATACCTCGTTATACTTATCAATATCAACACATTGCGACAGCTACATTGCTTTGCCTGCAATGCACTAGCTACAGTTTTTTCAAAATTGTTTCTCTGCTTTTTATTCTTTCCTACGACTTAGTAGTTAGAAACAGTTGTTCATCTTTCTTTGATTCTTGTCTCAGTAATGTGCGGTTGTTTTTTCACACAATTATTGACGGTTAACGCTTTTATGTTTACGGTAGGTATATCCATAGCTTGTGTCTTGTATAAAGGGCTTTTATTGGTTGGCAAAGTATATTATTAGGTACATGCATATATATTATCTAGAGACGGTGATCCGAACACTGCGTCCTATTATGTACAGTACTTGTAGATTGGTACTATCGTACTATTACTTCGCAGCGTACCTATACTTTTGAGAATTGCGTGTGTGAAAGGCTCTCGGGAGCAGCGCAACGCGTGACGTTCACTCACTAACGCTGGTCGCATTCGACTGAGTTCACAGTGGTGCGTAGTATTAAGTATTCCTTTATTTTTATATTTTTTATTTTTACAACACACGCCTCACAAAAATAACGTGCATGCAAATTTAAACTTAAAATAAAATATTAACTTAAATTCACAACTTACAAACATGCTGGTATGACCATCACAGTATGACCATCGCATTGAGTATCCTGTGCGCACATAAGTCTGTACCATTTGAAGTGTTGACTTACCATTTGAAGTGTTACTTCCATTCTCCCGGATGCTTATGTTCCGTCAACGGGGTAGATAGGACAAGTAGTTTCATCGACCCCGGTAAGCCCGGAGTCGGGGCTTAACGTGGTTGATGGGATGGATCGAGTATCCCCAGTATCGCGGTTAGCGGGGTGGATGGCAGTTCTCAAGTTTTGTTTGACCCGTTGGATGAAGATAATATCTATAACATTAATTCATCCCATAACAAATTGTTTGTTCTAAATACAATTTTTAATTACAAGAAAAAACTATATTATTGTAAATCTATACAAAAAGTTAAACTACCTACTTAGTTATAAAGTACAGTTAGAGTCATTGTACTACTTGATATAAAATTAAATAAGCTACTGTTCACAAATACATTAGTAGCACCAAGAGTTCGTTATTTATTCAAATATCTGATACGGATAATGCAAGTGGTCGTGTCTGGTCGTCGATATCGGTGGTCAAGTTTACGGTAGAAATCTGCGACACTGGACTAGTTGCGTTTCTTGTAAGTGGTTAGGTTTATTAATTCTCAACGCTTAGATTCTTGTGAGTCGTTTACTGTTATCACTAAGTCGTTTTTTTTAAATCTTGTATTTTGGCTCCACACGTTGTGTGTAAAAGTATCAAGTTTTATAATTTTCCAAGTAGAGTATTTCACAAGAAAAAAAATCTCAGTCGATCTCAATCTCAGTCAACAATTTCAGTCACTGTCCAGTCAAAGTCATGCTTAATTATGGAATCATTTTCAAGGACATTCAAGCAAAATATACCCTGGTCTAGTCCAAGACAATTGGTGCTATGGGATTTTGGAAACAACAAGAAAATATACACATTTCGCAGCAAACCTTTTGCCTACAAATGTGCACGTTATCATCTGTTTAATATTTAATTATCTACCATTGGACAAAACGCAAGTTTGGACAAATATGACGTAATGACCGCGACATTATTTTTTCTTGTTGGCGCCAAAACTCGACCCACGCCCTCGGCTATGTCGTATTTTTTTTTTTTTTGTTAGTGTACTTAATTTTCGCTAATATTATCACACCCTCTGTTTCTTGTATTTCTGGTAATATTATCACACCCTCTCTTTTTCTTGTATGTTTGATTTCTGCGCGTATTTATTTTCTACAATTTCCGCAAGAGAAAAGCTATACCAAGAAGTTTTCACGTAGTTTTATGTTTTATTCATTAGTGCTATAAATCCCCCAGAATTCAGCAAATCTTGTTCTTTCTACAACCCTAAGCCATAAATCTGCTCCCCACGTGATCTCCAAGTACCAATAACTCTTCGGTGAGCAACCGCCACGAATTTTGTCCATTTTTGCGTCACGCGCATAAATCCTAAGGTACCGGCAAGTAGGTATAAAATATGTCTACGCTTTAGAACTACGTCACATTATACAATACCACAGATGTTTTTCTACCTACCGATTAACTGCCAAACATTCTTATTGAGATAAGGTACAAAACGGTGAAGCATGTCAATGTAGTCGGGTGAACCTAGTAAGTAGATGGGCGCTCGCGTGCGACACAGTCCGCAGAGAGCGCGCGGCCGCGCTACCGACACGATCCTACCTCAGTTTCCCGCGAGTTCCGGAAAATTGGCGCGAAAATGACGAACTGTCAAGTTTTTGAACTTTAAATAAGTTTTAACTGCATGCAAGCGTCGAACCAAAAAGGACTAATGTGAAGTGTTACAATATTGAAACGAGAATTTAAATTTTCGTATGGTAGCTTCGCTTTTCATATTATTATTTTTTACTATTTTCGAATAATTATCTTGAATTAATGAATTCTATTCATGTGTCCGCGTAATTAAAAAAAATAGAGCACCCTGGAATGACAACATTTTCACATATTTTAACCGAAAGAAAAATTGTGACTTCAAAATCTTAAAAAATATTTTTATACAACATTTTACAATAATTTTGTCACTAAGTATTATCACATTTTAAATGCGCAAGTGAGTAAATGAACACGCACCCACCATATGTATCTTTGTTTGTTTGGAATAAGTCTTTGCTTTTATTTATTATTATACAATCGGAAAAAGTACTAAAACTTTGAGTATAAAGTTTTATTTACGTTTTTTTTTTTTATTATTTTACTCTGTCCATTTTGTGGCAGTAGTAATTCAAGCTGAGTAGGTAATATATATATACATGTTTGATGGTTTATCTAATCAAATTCTTCAGTTTTATAATCTCCACCCATATTATTAGTAGTTCCCACCGAACTGAGACATCACGACCCCTATAACTGCATACCCCCTGAACCGATTCAGCTCATATTCGAATTTAAAATTTGTAGTGAAATGAACTACTAGCCTACAAAATTTCATGAAGATTGGATTATTGGTTCTTAAGTTATCGTCGGACAAATATACATACAAACAAAACTCTGAGATCTTCGCTTCGCTCGGTCAGTAAAATTACAATAACGGTCAACTACGGCAAAAAAAATGTAGCAATTTTGTTTTAACTTTGCTAACGGAGTGTAATATGCTGGAATTTGTGATAATTATTCGGAAAATTTGTCTAGTCAGTGTTATGTTGTTTGGAGTAGGTACCAACATAATACATTCCTGAAATAAACGTTGATGGTTGTACCAGGTGAAAATATAGCTAAAGACATAAATAATGACTTGTTACTATTATACATAGCTAAACGTATGCAGATCTACAACAAAATGTGGAGCATAATAAATTGAGGTTTACAAAACATTTTCAATGCAACCTGAAGGCGTGATACACATAAAACTGGGTTTAGGAAACGCACTTATCGCAGTGCAAATAACACTGTATCTGTGTTAAATTGTATGTATTTACATTCGTTCTCGGGCACACAGGTGAGTTCCTGATTGTGGAAATTGCTAAACTTGTGATCATTCGTTTTTTTTTTAATTATTTGGCTTCTACTATTTAAATTCCTATTTATGATGTAAGAAATAGGCTTCCTTTTTATGTAGGAAGTTACGGGGTTCTTTTCAATACACAGTTTTATTTTTTATTTTATATAAATAAACCACAGAATTCTCCTTATAAATAAGGTCTTTGAAATAAACTATAAGATTTTGCGGCTTCCGCTGCGCTTTGAATAAAGTATATGTAGCTAAGAATTTTTAGAATCGTTTAAGTAATTCCTACGATAGGGCATAGTTTTTACAAATTAACAATATTACAAAGTTTATCTCTTTAGTATAGAGAAAAAAATAACAAACTGTTGAATCCTTTTAACAATATTATCGATGTCATGAAGTTGCGATAATATAACCTTATATATTATTTTTTGTGGCATTTTCAAACAAATACAAAAATGGCTTGCGTACTTACCTAAGCATACGTATTTTTTATAGGCCAATACATTTTGATAAACTAGATCTGTTGTAAACATAGTTGACACGCCTACCTATTTGAATAGTGCTATAGGATGTTTACTAACTAGTAGTTCGCGCCGAACTGAGACCTCGCGATCCCTATATCTTCACTACCCCTGGACCGATTCAGCTCATATTTCAACTTGTATTGAACAAAAAATTGTATTGAAATGAACTACTTTCCTACAAAATTTCATGAAGATCGGATCAACGGTTCGCAAGTTATCATCGGACAAATATACACACAAACATGCATACTAATACCGATTTTTTCCAGTAAACTCTGAGACCTTCACTTCGCTCAGTCAATTAGAAAATTCCATAAATGTCATTCATAAATAGAGCGATAGTTTCCTTGGGCTTCATTTGAGTGATTGTTGTGTCTATGGTATTTTTGGAGGACTGGTCCATTATGTCGAAAGCCTCGGTGCCAAAAACTTCAATTGATTGTCGAATATAGCTGACGCGTGTACTTACTGAGAACGCAATGAGCGTACTGACTCACTGGCCGCATCATCTTTGTTTTCAAACGGTACTATAAGACCGCAGATCATGTAATAGTTAAATCCGTTTATCCCCCATGGCACTACTGCTTGAACTATCATAGGCATTTTCTCACTCTCGTGACACTATTCCTTATTCCCAGTTACAGTAAGAAATAATTTTAACAAAAAAAAACCGACATCAATATGATACTCTGAAAAAAATGCACCATCGAGATATTATCTGCGCCACTCTTGAAATATTTATCTACCGAGTTACGGTGGCCATCTATGGTCATCTTCATCAGTTCCAAACATTGAGCAAATCGGTACCAGCCCGAACGGTCCACCGGACGTCTGTGTTGCTCTAAAGTTCCACTTTACCGATTGAAACTTTCTGAATGCAAAAGCTTGACTTATTGATGAAAATACCAAAATTGATATATTTGTATGCCTATAATTTTGAGGAGTTATCTCTATTTGTCATGGATCCCATTATCAGAACTGGATTTTGATAAAAATGGGATCAATCTTACATCCTACTGAGGTAAAATAAAAACAGTCGACTTGAGAACTTCCTCCTTTTTTGGAAGTCGGCTAAAAACGCGATTTGTATGCTACGAAGAATTAAATCATTAGGATGGATTAGTTTAATGGCCAAGATATCTATTATATAAAATTATGATAGATGTTTGTAATTCACCAAAGATGAGTGTGCTCTACAAATACCTTTTTCACGATTCCGTATCACACAAATGAACTCCTAGAGTTTTGCCGTGTTCAATTGTCGGTCTGTCGGTGTCTGTACTATAATACTGAAATGTGGTATACATATACCACATACAAAAACAAAAACCCTTGTATAACCCTTTGTATATCTGGTACAAAAAAAAACCCTTTTTTTAATTTTTTATTTTTTTTAATTTTGATTTATTTGTTTTTTGTACAAGGTTGGGTTAGGTCTCGACTTTTATGCCGTAATGAGATGACTTTCAGGCATCGCTTGCGTCGTTTCAGCAACGGAATTCTCGCGGCTGTCGCTGTCGACATAAGGAGTCCAATGATGCGGATAAGGATATTGGGACTATTCACATGGATAGAAACAAAAAATGACACGGCACTATTGTACACCTTATGTTTATTTTTACTGACTGACCCCCCTTTACAGTGTGCTTAAATTTTAGATTAGATTAGATTGTCATTACAACTAAGATATGGGTCAAATGTTTCTGAAATAAACAATTATTATTATTATTAAAAGTAAAAAAAAAAAAAAGTAAACTGTTAATTTGGAATGAAAAAAAAACCTGCCCGTGGGGTATCATTGAAAAGGAAATAGAAAATAATTAATGAAGTTTTTAAACCTAATGACTACAACAGCAAACACAAACTATAAAGCTGGTAACTGAGAAACGATTTATCATCTATTAAAAGTAACAAGTTTTGCTAATACGATTCAGATTAATCTAGGTAGATACATATACATACATTTCATAAAATGAAGTCAGTTTCCGCGTCTGTCTGTTTGTATATCCGCTAGCTCCTCCTATATCTCGCAACTAATTGTGATGCGGTTTTCACCATAAGTTAGGTAATAATAATTGTTCACGGAAGGTTTATATTTATTTATTTATTTTAAATTACACCCGTGCGAAGCCGGGACGGGCCGCTAGTAATATATAAATTTAATTGCTTTAAGTAGTCCTTTATTGTAGACCTCCTCCTTTACTCCAATTCCACTTTAATTTTGGAAAAAATATATACACTTTTACATAATTTTAAGAGCGATCGCTAAACTTGATGGATCGTAAGTCGAAACTGTCGAATCCGTAAAAAGTAGTAAAAAAATTGTCTAATATCCAGCGAGTATTCGTCTAGCAGTAGGTGAACTATTATTTATTCTGTAACAGAAGTAGATGCTGGACAAAGCAAGCGCAAATAGAGTTATTTGCCAAAAACAATTACGGTTGACTTCATCAATGTACTGTGGTTGACTCTAACAAATTGCCAGTCAGAGTACTTTTCAGTTGTGCTGATGAGTAATACGTACTTTTCAGGCGGATTATCTGTGGCTTACTCAGCCTCGTTATGGATGGTCGTGAGGCCCATGGTTTCTAATTGATTGACCATGGTTTCCGCATGAAACCGCAAATAAGAACTGTGTAGTTATGATAACTATGAAATTCGAATTGATTAATTGACACGGAAGTGCTAAACATTTTTTGAATTACAGTTTTAACATTCATATCTTTAACTCGCTTCAAATAGGAATAAGTGTTTCATATATCTACCTATATCTTCCTTAGATTCCTATGTACGTACCTAATGTACGTGTATATCACTGATTCAATAATTTAGGTATGGCCGAGAGGTAATCTTGTTTAACCCTAGAGACAGCATCTAAGATAGGGTATCGAGCTAACCCATATCATAAGTTCTTACAAGGTATAAGATGACGTGATTTACTATCCATTTTACGGTTTTCATGGTTTTGCTTATATCGATGGTAAATTGGTGCGGCACTAACGATTTTGGTGGTGGATATTTTACGATAAGTATACATTCATATTATCACTCGTAATAAAGAAAAACCCTGTTTTATAACTCACCAAGTTATAAAAACAGTTGAAGTTGAAGTTAAAAATCAAGTCCGGGATGTATATGAGCCAGAAAAAAAAACCTCAGCTAAATTGGCGGATTATATAATTTAAGTGTCATTTTATGTGTTTGGTTTTATTTTTACAAATTTATTATAAGCCTACTTGTTATAGATGGAAGGAAAAGGATTGCTGGCATTTGCCTTTTTTTATTATAGTAGGGAGGTATAATAGTAATAACGAGTATTTAGTGTAATGAAAGTTAGGTAAAGCAGTTTTTGATCAATCGACGCCCATTGATTCAAGCCTGGGTATGAAAAATAGGAAATAGGGAAATTGATTTCAAACGGGGGAGAATGCATAGACGAAGTGGAACGACGCATGACGATTTCCAGAAAAGCAATAAAAAATTAAAGCAAATATGAATGATTCGACACATCGCTAAAGCCACTAAGGTCCGGCTTGTCAGTTTTAGGTTTACCCATATTTTTATACGCCGCAGAAACGTGCGAGAAATTGAGAAAAATAAAATAGATAGATGATCTAGAGATGTGGTGCTAGAAGAATGGTTGGGATATCATGGACCGAGTTTCGTAAAAACATTTTGATAGTCTTTTTACTATGAAAACTGACGTGGTTTTGAAACATTTTGTTTTAATAAAACGGGAATACTCACGTTAAATTGAGTCGGTTATTCCGACTATAGTTTCGATCACAATCGGTGACCTTTATCAAGGAATGCTCAGCGAGACACGCGCGCAACCTCGTCTTGCCTTGCACTGATTTTGATAGTCCAAGAATTCAACATCAAAAAGATTCTGTATGCTGTAGTACATACTCGCATACTCGCTCTCTTTGGGCCGCTTGTAGGCGAAACAACGACTCCTTGATAGAGCGCCTTGTCGTCCAGGGACAAATAGAAGACACTAGATCGTGTCGGAGGTCACCCACACGATGGACCGACCAAACCAAGTCTTCAGTGGGTGGTCCTTTGCACGAATGCTCCAGGATAACTGTATTCGAGAAAGGTGGCGAAACATCGTGAGGCGAATCACATCTGCCCCTGGCGCCACTACCACGTGACGGTCACGACCGCTCTATCAAGAGCGTAAAGAAACAAGAAAAGAGAAGAGGTTTTTTTTTTGTTCTGAAGATGAAAACAGGAAACGCCACGTTTATCTAAATACCAACTTGTCGAGTTTTCTCGTCTGTTATCGCTTAAATTATACGTCCATAGATAAATACTAGAAAAGATCCAAATCTTTCTCAAGGTCGGCCCAATGTCATCGTAGGTAAGATGTTATCAGCCTAACCAATTTGTGTTATCTGTAAGACCTAAGTGGGTCACACGAGTCAGATGAGTATGGAGTATTAGATCTAAAAAGATATATAATTGTGTATAATATAATACTATTATACTAGTTGTTCGCGGCGAACTGAGACCTCGCGACCCCTATATCTTCACAACCCCTGAACCGATTCAGCTCATATTGGAACTTAAAAATTGTATTGAAATGAACTACTTGCCCATAACTTTTATGAAGATCGGATCAACGGTTCGCAAGTTATCATCGGACAAATATACACACAAACATACATACAAAAGCCGATTTGTCCCAGTAAACTCTGAGACCTTCGCTTCGCTCGGTCAAATATAATATTCAAATAGAATATAATGTTAATCTCTTAATTATCTAATATCTGGTTCCAAAATAAGTGTCCGAAAAACCCATGACAATAAAATAACCATAAAATAACTTTAACGATCTAATGACATGGAATTCGCATTGATAGAATAAATGAGCATCACAGAAAACGCTTTGAACTGCTAAGTAACAATAGTAGGGCTATTTTTATGTCTTACGAAATTCGTTTAATTTTCCATTCGAAGTGAGAAATGTATTACTATGTGACCTTCGATCCTATTTCAAAGGTTCAGGTTGAGTCATTGTTCTACAATTTTAATAATGAGAACTATTAACAAGATAAACTAGTTTTCACAAACAGTAGTGATCTATAATAATCTATTTCAGTGCACGAAAATCCAAAACCAACTTATTCTTCTGAAGTAAATGTCTACAGCACCATAAATAACTGCACGGAAGTACTCAGAGCCATAACAATTAATAAAATCAGACGTGCATTAATAAACGTCGCAGTCATGGGCGCGCATCTTGGTCTTGATCTTCGTATTAATTTACACACCTAGTTTCGGGTTACAGAACAATTAATTACGCAGAATCGCTTAATAAATGTACCGCGAAACGTACGTACTTACCAATTGAATATTGTTTGTTGCACAGTCAATTAGCGATGAAAATCGATCCCGCGTCCGGCACAAAAGCAGATCGCGAGCCGAAACAGATGGTTCTAATGGAATCAAACGCATGCTCAGTGCTACATCTGAGGAATGCGTTGAAAGCGCTATCTTACAATATTGTTGTATTAAAAAAATTATCAAATTTTCGGTGGCGTTTTCCACCACAATTAGCAAATTGTGAAATGCCTTTATAGAACAAAGCGAGTAACGTTAATGAATAAATAAATATTGGTGGACGTTTTTCACACAGCGCCATCTAGCCCCAAGCTAAGCAAGCTTGTACTATGGGAACCAAATAACTGATAGAATACATAAATACTTTTTTTTTTGTAAATACATACATAGAATACATAGAAACACCCAGACAAAGAACTAACATCAATGGTCATCACACAAATGTTTGTCCTGGATGGGAATCGAACCCACAACCTATAGATCAGAAGGTAGAAATCCACCCACTGAGCCACAAGGCTAGTAATATATGTCCGAATTAAAGTTTAAGAACTGTTTCTGTGGAAAAAAAACAAATTCTTACTTATTATGAGTCGTGCATTCACGCACGATTTATCACGGTCTAGTACAAAATTGGGTTTTTGAGATCCAGAGTTCTATGATATCCTGAAATCAGACCAAAAGAAGAGTTGTAATATTCTATCGTTCTTACTAGATTGCATTTTTGCTTTGTTTTTACTCTTAGGCCCAAATCACGCCCTTCAATAAATCATCCGTTTAACAGATTAAAACTATTGTTTTCAAATAATATGTTAATTCTCTCGCAACATTCGTCACCATATATATTAAGTTTATAAATGGCGGACGTGACAGCTTTTACATAATATTTACCTGCAACATGGTCCAACGTAACGTTAATTTGAATAAAAGTTCGAGTAGACCAACAAGTTGCACTAATTTAGCAAGAATAACAAAAAAAAAAAGTGTCCAGAAATCTCCTTTAAAACACTAGTGACTGTTTCATCGATGTTTCTATTCTGTCATTCGCCTCGCTTTCTAGTTAAATACACAATAAATTATTGTTTTATGAACGCAAATCTGAATCCATCAATATTTTCCAGTCTTTTTGATACCTTTTCAAAAATAAACGCCTGAATTGATCTTCGTGAAATTGAATTAATGTGAAACACAAAGAGGATGAGCCCTACATACTTTTTGTTAACGATACATTTTCATACAAAAATGCTGGTAAAACCACAAGGTAAGAAAACACACAAGCTATTATAGTATACTAGCTGCGTCTCGCGGTTTCACCCGCGAGAGGGTATTATCCAGGGTATAAGCTACCTCCATACCATATTTCATCCAAATTCATTCAGCCGTTACAGAGTTGAACAGGAAACGCACAAACTTTCGCTTTTATAATATTTGTGTGATAAGTTCAATTACTATCGATAATAGTTGGTATTTTTTGGCCTTAGCGACGACGTAGAGCAATTTTCTGCTGCCATGTTGCAACGTTATATAGTCTATTATTTAATCTATGACAGGGCGAGATAAAAACGCGGCTAAAATGGGCCAATTACAAAATATATTAAATATTGTAAAAGTTTGCCTACAGTGTCTTCGGTGGCGCCCTAAAACCATAACAGTTTACATACCCTAGATCGGAGCTAAGGGACGAGTTATCTCTTTGTGTCAATTTTGCGAGAGATAGACTACAATATCATCTTTCGTGGCCTAAAATGCCTAGCGTTTTTTTAATCCAAACCAAAATTATAATTGAGAGGAATGTAGCCGCAGTCGTAACAGGACCAATCAAAGCTTCGAGGTATACAAATGAATACGTTCGTCTCGAGCAGAAAACATCGTTTGCGTTCAGAACTCCCTACATTACAACTGTCAGTCCATACAAAACAAAAAAAAAACACAAAACGGATCAACACCATCTACCGAAATATAGAGAGGAACTCTCTTTGTCTGGATGTTTGTCGCGTTGTCACAGCTGAACGAATCTTGATAAAATTTGATAAGGAGTTACTGCATATCACAAAGATTGACATATAATACGTTTTTAGTCCACGCGAACGAAGTTGCGGGTAACAATTAGTTGTGTAATAGGTCAGTCTTCTTGATGACCTTGTAATGAAAAAATACTTTTGGAGACTATAAGACAGATCTGGTAATCATTACATTTCAAAAGTATTATAATCTATTATCAGATACAACCTACTCTACCTAATGGAAACAATAAAAAAAAATTACATCACATAATATATGTTTCCAAAAACTCGTCGTAGTAATTGCGTAACTTACATAAAATTGGTCTTAAATAAAGTTCAAACGCTATTTTAATACCTGCTTAGAATCGATATTTGCTCGAAACCTTTGGCAATGGCAAATAGCTTTTATCGGTCATTATAACCAGCGAGCCTACTCATTTCTCAAGAATGTGAAACAACTCAATTTTCCTAGTTCAACTGCTAGTATGCAAAAGAAAACTAGTATTTACCGTTCAACCATCAATTTTACATACTACTTGGGCCAAGAAACCTTTTAGAATTCAAATTAAAAATAGGTACCATTATGGGTATTCTAAGACTAGAAGTTTTTATTGGAAAATTATGTTAAGATCCTTACGCAAGCTTTAAAAATGTAGGATCTATTTAAAGTTATCGTGCGTTTAAAACCTCTTATAATCTATAAATAAATAAAAAACTATAGTTTTTTATTTCTACATTTCATTCATTCATTCTTTGTATTTTATATTTAAAACTATAGTTTTGTATTTCTACATTTCATTCATTCGTTCTTTATATTTTATATTTAAAACTATAGTTTTTTATAAAAAACTATTTTACATGTAACGGAAGTTTTTCTCTTGATATTTTTTATTGATATTTCTTGTTTTTTATAAATAAAAAAATCTGAATAAATCTATAGCAGTCAACGATCATCCCATATAAATAATTATACGTTGAATTAATTACTATCAATCGGAAACAACATTTTAATTATTGAAAAGGAAACAAAAGTAGTAATTACACAGAAGGCAACCCTTGTACGATAACCGCCGGAAGCTACATTCGAAGTGTTAAATGCTTTTCACCGAATCTTATCTGATTTAAATCCTGAATATATGCAGTACCTATATAATTTATAATTCATTATAAAAACAACCTCCAGAAATAACTTGATAAATATTACAACTTTAAAATATTTTTAAAAGCTAATTGAACAGTTATAATTATATTCACTTAATATTTGTATTCCAAATACAAATATGAGAAGCCACTATTAACTCATTTAATTTAGATTCAGCTATAAACAATTATTTAAATAATTAGTATGTTAAATAAGCATTTAGGAAAATTAACGTCCAAAACTCAAAATATAAATTATAGTTATTAGACTAAAATGTGTAGTTTTATTAGTAAATTATGATTTTCTAAAAAATCGAATAGAAACTCAAAATTATTTCTTAAAGCACAATAAAAATATGGCATCACATTTATGGTGAATAAATTTAGAATTAGTCTTCGCACTAAAAGTGATATATGTGTAATATGATGGCAATATTATTATAATTATTTTATTAATAATATATTACCAACTTTATTTGAGGATGAATTTTGAAATGCATAAGGTGACGTATCTATTACCAATTACGAAAAAAAAAACCAGACAAAGTAGTTTGCTCTAGACTGAGGTCTCGTGACCCCGATATCTTCTGATATTTTTCCTAATATTTAAACTATTACTCGATGGGTTCGATTCCCATCTAGGACAAACATTTATGTGATGAATGTTTGTTCTATGTCTGGGTGTTAATATCTATATAAGTATGTATTTAAAAAATATCTATGTACGTATATCAGTCTCTGGCAGCCATATTACAAGCTTTGCTTAGTTTGGGGTCAGATGACCGTGTGTGCAATAATGTATATATATATATATATATATATTTTTATTACTATACTTATACTATGAAAACTGACGTGGTTTTGATACATTTTGTTTTAATAAAACGAGAATACTGACGTTAAATTGAGTGCAAGGCAAGACGAGGTCGCGCGCGTGTCTCGCTTAGCATTCCTTGATAAAGGTCACCGAATGTGATCGAAACTATAGTCGGAATAAAAGACTCAATTTAACGTGAGTAGTCACGTTTTATTAAAACAAAATATTACTTTTCTTGCTTATAAAAGCTTTTAAAAAAAGATCGCTGCAACCATATTCAACTTATCATTAAACTTCCATACAAACATACATACATACAGTCAATAAATTGCTTTAACCGATCAATAAAACATAAGATGAATAAAGGACTAGAAACTATTGATCTACGTAATAGTAAGAAAAATTAAAAATTAGACGTCGTGACTGTACGTTTAAAAAACATGGTGAAAATTTTATAATTTACATGATAACATTATCTAATACAAACAGTTATAAAATGTTGCCTATTCGCATTAGATTAGATACATCCAATTTACAGCGGACCACAACTACTAGTCTTATTATCATCAAACATCTATCGGAACATCGACACGGCAATTAACGCCTCTGGGTCATAGACACAACAACTTTGATGATACTATCGCACAAAATACGACAATCAAAAAGAGACCCTGGAAATATTCATATAAGAGTGTGTTTCAAAGGATTTGATCTTCAAATGCGCGTACTTCGTTACTTTACTAATGCAGAGGAAATTAAACAGCTGTGAAGTACTTACGAAATTGATTATCTGTTCAGATATGTAGGAAAACGAAGCAACACCGTCGAACATAATAATTATGACGTTAAAACTAACTGCACACTGATGTTTATCATTATCATCGCACAAGAGACATTACAAGATGAGAGTTTAAAATTGAATGCCTAATTTAAATACACTGATTTATCATCTACATTCATAATACAATTGTTACGAAACAAAATAGATGCAAATAAATTCTTAGTTTTGACAACAGAAGATAAAGCAGGCAATAAAATGAACATAAAAAAAATATCCGTAATATTATTTCGTTACAAAAATCTGAGTGGTTTCGCCAACCACATCAAAATAATTTTATGATTATGGTGCCCATTAAACGCTGAAAAAGTTACAAACGTTTTAACGCACCACTGCCAATCTGATTTATGTGTTTCCGAAAAAAATCACTTCGATACAAAGAGATTAGTGACGGTAGTAGTAAAATATGACGAGAACAAAGTGATCAGAATATCTGGCTTTGGGCCAGATCGAGTGTATGGAACTCCTCGCACTTATTCAAACTCGTCATTCATGGCATACGGCAGCGCATAGCACTTAGAAGAATTCACAAACATTCAATGGAACAAATTCTGCAATAAGATAAATTAAGATTTAAAAATAGTTATCGACGCAATGAACACGTAAGACGTCAGCTAGGAAAACCAATAAAACGTTGAATATTGTAGTGACTGTTATTCTAACCTTCCACATGGACATGTGAATTAAACTAAAAATACTATCCGTGACGCAAAATGCGAAGTTCATCAGAGAGATGATATCAATATCTCAAACTATTTACGGGAGTTGTAAAAGTTGTTTGCTTTTAACTACATACGTCGTCCTTGAAAGGGTTTACAGACGATCTGAAACTTTTGATGCCGTAAAATATATTTATAACATTTATGAAAATACATAATATGATTTGTGGCTTATATAAAGTCACGGTTTGATGGATGTTCGCATCCGTCTATTTTCATAGCAGAAAATGGGCGATAACGGATTTTTTCTGCTATTTTTATAGTAGAAGTATAAATCTTCTTATGTTTAATTAACTGTATGATATAAGGAAGGAGATGCAGTATTAATAAGAACAGGAACGTATCTTATTTATTTCAGTATGCTTAATTGCACGCCAACTAGAAAATATTTAACTATTGTTATTACAGTTAAATATTTTGTGCCTAATGTACCAATGAAAATTTTAAAATTACCTATGCTTATTTTTTCGTCACAATGAAAAAATCTCTTGTAGTATCAATGTATCTGTTATCGTACCTTGAAATGTTTGCATTAGCTCAATATTTTATTAACACGTAGCCTATCTGTGTATGAAATTACGAAAGAATGTGTTTTTACAGCACACAGGTAATCTCAATGCCATTCTTTGAGTATGTCTGACTATTCTATGTGCACTTTTTACTAAAACAACTACTTTAACTTAGCTAAGACACATAATTTTTGGAGTCAATTTTTTCTTTGGAATCCATTTTCTCCGTCCTATAAATAGTAATACATTTAATAATAGTTTAATTAATACATTTCTTAACAGTATGTAAGTAAAATCATTATATCTATTTGTTTATTACCAGGTAAATTGGCTGGTTTTAATTCGCAGAACTGTTTCAAATTATGTCACAGATCCTGGTTTACGCATAAAATTATGCGAATATTTATGTTAATGTCACGATTGATCATGCATCAACCTTTTATCTGCCAATGTCGATGTTTTCTCTTATTGCATGCATCCAGATTTACTGATAAATGCAACAATAATAACTCTCACAGAGATAACTTTATGTAGTAAATGATCAGTTATATCGAAGCTGTTTTATTTACTTATCGACAACATATTATTTTCATCATCATCATCATCATCATCGGCCATAAGACGTCCACTGCTGAACATAGGCCTCTCCTTAGAGCCCTACACCGACCGACAACTTGCCATTTGCATCCACCGGTTGCCCGCGACTTTCACAATGTCGTCGGTCCACCTAGGGGTAGGCATGCCTACGATTCGTCTTCCGGTTCATGGTCGCCACTCAATAAACTTTCTTCTCCATCGGTTATCGGTATTATTTTAATCCGATATAATTAATAATCATAAGAATTACGTGTTCACACAAAAGCTGTTCAAATATTTTTGAGCACAAGGATACTATTTAGTAATGTGTTACCAATTTTTCTTTACAAAATGACGACATTATAGTCGTATTGGCCGATGGCCCTACAAATTAGTACTTACACGAATATAGTTCTTGTAATCTGTGTAAATAAACTTATAAGAATGTAGGTTATCACCTGTTATAAACAAACCATAAACTCAACTTATCAAATACGTTTTTTTTTTTCATGTGAAGGTGGTGTCATTCGCAAAGGTACTTTTTTTTTCTGTTTCAATGGTGAAGCCATTAACGAACAGAATAGTTCTTTGCTGACAAAAACTCTACTTTGTCTAGTGTAAGAAGCGATAACAAAAGTGAAATTATTATTTAATTGAAACGAACTTTGATCAGTAAAAATGGTGAACATTGCTGTGACGTCTCTCCTTGCTATTGCATTGGTAAGTAATTGTTATTTTCGTTTCAGATCTGCAACATTCACATTCAAAACACACATTCATTTTGTCATTCAACATACTTTACACATTTATCAGCATAGAAATTAATTGGTGAAAGAATATCGCGTCAATTTCAATAGCGTCTAAACGTTCAATTTTCCATTATTACGGTCAACACTATAGGTATACCAGAGCCGAGCTAATAAACATTTAATAATAACAGCTGTATATAGCTGTGTGTATAGCATTTAAAACTTTCTTTTTTAATATTTCACAAAAGTTTAAATCGTGTACCAGACACACTTTTAAGTTAAAAAAACTGGTAGTATTTTCGACCTTCATTCATCATTTTTCAAAGTTATTGCAGCTGTTAGAACTTTTCTTAGCACGGCTCAGGTTTAGCATATAATACATGAATATTATAGTCTTCGCCTAAACGTATACATGTGATCAAAACTATATAGATAGGTACAAATCATAATTATATTTTTATTGGCCGCGTGAACGAAGCGAACGACGAAACAAACAACGTAGTCTCTGCAACAACTGGCAAAACTTGCGTTCTTCTGTCCATATGTTGATATTCGCGTAAATATCGTACTTTCCAACTAATCTTAATGAAACTTGGTAAGCCTGATCTACGATTGCATAGTTTTTTTTGTCGTCGGAAATTTTTGATTGTAGGAGTATTTCCCCCAAAAAGGTTTGCTAAGGCGCCATTTAGCGGAAGTTTTTGATGCTATTTGGAAAAACATTTGGTTCTTAGTTCTAAACAAGAATTCCGAATATTAGTAAAATCAGTCAAGATATGTTCTCGAGGAAAAATTGAAATTGCGCAAAGAATTAATTAAGAAACAATTATGCTTGCAAGGTCTACTGTTGGCAAAACTACTAGTAATACAGACTAATCAACAAATTTTGTTTTAAATTCGTTTGTCCATCAATGATCACACTCCCTTTAAATACTCATAAATCCTCAAACATATATTCCATGTGAATGCTGTTGACACTTCAATATACAAGAAAAATTGGGTTTTCTTGTGATGTCACTATCCCATAAATAACTATTCCAAGATTAAAGGCAAGCTTGAAATTCTTTCGTAAAGATTTACACGCGCTGTTTCATTTGCAAGTCATAAAGTTTGACATTGAAACCGTTTGCTCTTCTTTACGACCAGGAAATCGATGTAGTCGTCAAAAATTCCAAGTCGGTTATGGAACATTGGTCAGCGATCATTTTGCAAAATATACGCGAGGTTTGGATCTTATTTAACTTTACGAATTCCTACATGGATTCGAGGAATGTTGGCGCCGCTGTCTCACCGCGATCTCTATTTGTATTTGACGAACACAACGGATATCACGCACTCAATGCAAACCTCCAAATTGTACGGTCACGAGCTTTTTGTTTGTCCTGATCTATCATCTTTGGCAAACTACAAATACTTAAGAGAACTGCTATAATAGCTATTATACATACATACATTTGTAATTTAATTTGAATAATGCTAAGCAGTGTATTGTTATTCGCCATATATTTCATATTTGTTCTCTAGAGTACGGTATTTATTCTTATTGAATAAGAGCGTTATGTTGCACGATAAACGCTCGCGACCCAGTTGTTGGCAGTTGTTGTGCAGATTGGTGTTTGCATAGCCGTTTCGTCGCACTCCCTAGCCACCTTTGTTTCAGCTAGACTACCACTGAATGGCTAATTTAGAATACCACTTATCTGATTCAGTTGCTCATTCGACCTGAATATTCAGCTCCATAAATCGCGCGTCATAATTGTGGAATGCCCATTGTCTTTGTTTATGCAACATCAATAGCGTCTGGACATATTATCACTGAAATAAAGCATTCAGGATTAATTCAAGGATGAGCGCCCGTAAATTTGTCAAAAGTGAAATCAACCAGGCGTTCAGTCCGAATTTAGTCGGATGGATACGAACCAGACCCTTCAGGATCCTGCGGCTTGTTAAAGTTTCACGCGTAATGAACTTTGTCTGTGTTGTGCGGGTTCGCTGGAAATAGCTTATGAAATTTGTAGGTGCTACAGGCTTGGAGTCAAGTTGTGTATTAATTTACAAGTTTTAGTCTTAGCGCCTCAAAGCGTATAATAATGAAAGCTTTTGTGTAGTTAGAGCTCTAAATTACATTCAATGCCAAAATTTTTATGTATTTTACGCTGATAACGCACCTTTTGTCGTTAATATATAGCTTCTGCACATCATTGCTCTATTTCCATAATTTGCAAATGCAGTCCATAAATGTTTTGGCCTTGTCCAGGCTTGTCTCGTGCCATAAACGACAAACAATTGAAAGCAATAAAGTGACATATGCGTTGAATCTAGACAACTGATTACAAACCTGAACGAACGGCCTAGCTCTGCTAGGCCTTGTTACTTGACAGACTAATAGTCTGTATCAAGTTCCATCAAAGGGGTCAGAAGTGCATTAAAGGACGATGCCAGATATTTTAATAGGATTACAATTTATTTCTAGTATTACGACCATTACATCAACCAAACACACCCGCACACATAGTACATAATATGTACTAAGCATTTAATTTAATTTATTTAATTACTATTAAAGCATGAGTAAAAAAATAGTTTTTTTTTTTGCACTTCTTTATATGAATTGCATGTGTATAATAATATTGCAATGTTTGTACCTATTTTTTATTTTTATACAATGTGTTACAAATAGTTGGAGAATATACTGAAATCGCGAGTAAACTGCTATTTTATAGAAACAAGTCATTCACCCTCGACGAAATGTATGTTATGCAAGAACAGGAAACGGCTACGATTATGTATAGGTTTGTCCAACTTTTCAGCAAGAAGAACAGAGAAGATTTTGTCGCGTGCGCATGCTAGCCCTGCTGGTCCCATAGTAAAAGTTGTTCATACAATCAGTATTATCCCACCTTTTTGTAACATATTGTATAATTAACATGCAAAAATATATTTCTTACAAAAATATATTTAAGGACATACTCTGATCTTTTGTGTTAGTTTTATTTAGTTTTGCATTTCCTTGTAAATGCAATGTTTTTTCAATTGTGTAAATTATCAAAGATTCGAGAAACGCAGATCGTTTCTCGAATCTTTCTTAATTTGCCTTTTTCGTAAATTTATCTGGTAGATATTGCTTTCAGGGATAAGGTCGCCATTTGTTACACTTAATCTGGAGCGAACAATAAAGAGTTTATCTATTTGTCTGTTAAACTGCACAAAAAGCCAACTTCAATGTTTGCATTGATAATGTTGCTGCAAATCTTTGCGCGTCTACAGTGTTAGTAGTTTTTGTATTCAGTGTTAAAAAAAATGCGTAATAAATTTGCTGGCAAATGTATATCTATTACGCAATTTTTTTAACACTGAATACAAAAACTACTAACATTGAATGTGTCAAATTAATAAAATCAGTAAACATAGTGGTTGCTGGGTGTAAAAGCGTTTATGTAATGTCTCAAATTGGTATTGAAGAATTTTTATAGACCACATGGCTGTTAGCACCATGCTCTTTATTCGGAGAAGTGACAACACCCATATTTTACTTATTTAACTACTAAGCCGATTCCAAACTATGAGTGGACACTTATGGGGGCGTCAAACTACTAGTAGAAACATTCGTCTCATTAAATGTATGGTGGCCTCTCGTATCAAAGCTATGACAATACCACACAATAATGTTACATACCTACAAACGAATTGGTAGTATCCTTATGGAATTTGAATCTTTCAAGGTTAAGAAGCTTGTGCGCTACTTGTAGGGCCAGGGACATAATTGGCAAAATTGTTCATAATGGTTAATGGCACATTAATAATTAGGAAAGTCGATAAAATCTTGAGAATTTTAATCTTTTGAGATATTAGATGCTAAATCTATGTATGCCCAGTAATTACGCTGGAAACATTGCCCTTCAATCCGGAATACAGTAATGTTTGCTCACTACTGCTTGGCGGCTGAATAACTAGCAAAGGTGTGGTACTTCCCCAGGCGGACTTTGCAAGAGAGCCCTATATACTACCACTACAACAATAAATAGGTAATATCGTTTCAAGATGGATGAAATGAAGCTAGATGGATTGTTTATATTAAATACAGACGATTTTCATATAAAATGTTCTATCTTATGTTGTTTCTTACTACTAGGTACTACTACTTATGTTACGAAATAAATGCCAAGCAGCTTGTCAAGCGTGGGGATTATGGCAACCCACCCTTTTCTAAGTAGTGTTCCCCCTTGTCCCTTTGTTCAGCAGTGGACGTCATCTTGCCGATGATGGTGATAACGAAATAGAATCCAAGGAGCCATTATATTTCCCTAATTACATATACAAAGGCCATAAATATAATTAACTGCCAAACTTTCTCAGCAGTACGGCTCAGCTTTCCCATTCAGCAGTACGGAAATATAATATTCCTTCAGAACAATTGAAATACATTAGAGCCAAACAAGCGCGCTAAGAATAGAGTATACCGTCGTCTTGTCCACATAAAAAGCGTAGTCTGACACCCACCCTTAAATGTTAACATGATTTTTTATGTTATCTACATCGTGGAACACTATGCTTGCATTCTTGTTTTTTTTTTTTTTTTTTTTACTTTCGCAAGATCATCTTTGTTATTGGCACTCAAGTGACAAGTTTTTTGCGTCGAAAATATGACGAAGAAAAGTAGTTGTTATTAGAATACCACAAACATTTTTTGAAAATACAAAACAGCGGCATTGATTATGTTTTATCCAAGCCATTGTCACCAAAACCAAAAGATTTTGTTAACATTTAGGGGGTGATACGATATGACTACCCCCGAAACGCTAATTTCATCAAAAAGTAATCTTTCATTCATCTCTCTCTGTTGCACGCACGAGAAACACAGCGATAACTATACAATTTCAAAAATCGAATGCGCCAAAACGTCGCGGAAGGCCTATCTTCTGAACGCAAAGAAAGGCTTATATTTTAGGCATTTTCTTGTGTGAACTAAGAATTTTAGCAGGCGCCAGAAATTTGTTCTTAGGTCTAAAAATTTAAAAAAAAACAGTAGTATACTTTATTTCATCTTAGTCTAATATTTATTTTTGGTACTTCTTGGGTGTTAAGTACTTTGTCTGCCATTGCCCCGACTAGGCACTAGAATACGGGCATCAGTATCCCCTGCGTTTAGTAAGGGCCTACTAAAAGGGGACCCCTGGGCTCGGGGGTGGTTAAAGGTGAGGCTCTAACCGTCTACTTAAACGAGCCTGAAGAGGACGAAAGCTCTAGATTAGGCGTCTCAGGAAAGCTTCTAGCTATCCCGGGAGGAGCTGAAGCGCGGTGCTAAGGGCTCCGGTGTGTTAGAGATCCCAGAATCCTAGGTCAAGCACCAAGACAGGCATTGACGCTAGTTTTAGTGGGTATAATCCCACATAACCCGGCTGCACCCGCAGTCGGACATCTTGTGAATATTTCCTCCTATATATTAAAAAATAAAGAAAGAAAATGGTACTTTGTCTGGCTCCTGGTCTATTATTAATGTGGATAATATAATCTATCTGTGTCACGCGATTTAAAAAAGGTTATTATGGTCGAAATACGAACCGCCAAGTTAAATATACACACTTATGCATCAGAAAATTCAAAGAGACACAAAGCGTGTTGAATCACTGGCCCTTGAAGTGATTTATAAAGCAATTAATTAACTAAGTCGGCTTTTCGTTGAACGCTATAAGTGTACTACAAGGACAGTGCGCACTGTTCACAGTAAAATGACTACTAAATATTTTTCTTCTTTAGCCTTTCATCGTCCATTTTTCAAAATGGGCCTATCCTAATTTCTTCGAATACTTAGCTTCTGTCTGTTTTGCTAGTTTGTACATTTTGCGTGTGGTTACCATTTTGCGTATTACATTTGTAAGCCGGAGAGATCTAGTCGTGGAATCTATTAAAGAAAGTTTTATCTAATTCGGTCAGATTAAATGTCATGAGCCAAAAAAAAGAGGTCAATCACACTAATATTATAAATGCGAAAGTTTGTGTGAAAGTGTGTAAGTATATTTTTTCCCGTTCAACTCTGTAACGGCTGAACGGATTTGAATGAAATTTTATATGGGGGTAGCTTATACCCTGGATTAACTCATAGGCTACTTTTTATCCCAGTAAAATGTTCGGTTTATGTAGAATAGCGGATGAAACTGCAAGCCGCAGCTAGTGAACTCATAAATATTATGTTGTTTATGTATGGACATAATCGCATGTATGGACATGCGAAGTGAAGGCGAAATTTTTTTCACTGCATTTTCTCGTAAATTTTGACATTGAATGGGACTTTTGCATGAACTCATTTGGATCTCTTGTATTGCAAAGATATTTTTTCTGCATGCGCGATTAACGTTTTTTTTTTCTGGCGGAACCCTATGATAAGCGTGTCTCGACTCGCTATTGACAACTTATTCATCATCGACGTTGTACCGAGTTGTAAGCTGTGAATATCCCTTTACTGAGCGCTATCGTCCACAGAAGCGCCGTAAAAGGGCGCATTACGACTCACTAATGCGTTACATGCATTAGTGTCACATTAATTACGAAATACAGCAACGCAATATTAAATCTGTAATATGCGGCGATTGAACAAAGAACTTTGTGATTTTACGATACGCGTATATTTTTTAGACTCAGGCATGTCCTAAAACTGCGACGGGCAGCAGCGCCCTCTTAGTAAGCAGTTCTGCAATGCCCAATTGCCCAAGCCGTCTACCAAGTAAGGCTATTATAGCAAACTGCCCCCTGAGGAAGGCCTTTGTTCAGCCGTTGTTTTGTTTTGTCTTCTGTCTGATGATATATATTTTTTATCCGACTGCCCAAGAAGCAGGCAAATGTTTTTGTGGTGTATGTAAGCATGTAAGTATATACGTTTGTATGTTTGTGTGTTCCTATATGACGTCCTATAGCCTAAACGGCTGGACCGATTTTGACAAGTGACGTGTCGCTCAATGCCTTTTTGTATCCGGAGTATTAGCTACCTTTTATAGTAATAATAATAACAATAATACATGGCTTTTAAAAATTGCATTGTTAGATAAGGGTATCGCCAGTCAGTGGCCCAGAGGGGGGCAAATTGATTTTTGGCGGATTGCAAAAGTATGAATTATCGTTGTAGGTACAGTCTAAAGCACAGGAAGCTTAATAAGAACGGTACAAAGGCTTATGTGTAGAGCACCAGCTTTTGACTATACAAGAAATAATATTACAAAAAAAAATTAAAATAATTTGGGACAAAACTGCCTCAAATGTTCCAGTATGAATGACAGTAGACAGATTAATTTTTGACACTTAAAAGCAAGGTAACTGAGTGGAATTAGAGTTGCTTTGCATTTGGCAATATGCTTTTGTATCTCTAGAGGGGGGCATCTGCACCTCCCCTGCCCGCCTTGGTGACGCCCTTGTTGTTAGATAGTAACACTAAGATATGGTTAACAAAGACAGATCAATTTCGATAATCAAAGATTATTAACAATGACATAAAATTTAACTAAGTGTGTCTAATGATCCATTTATTAACATACAAAATCAATTTACCGCCAGGATAGTTTTTGTAAAAGTAGCCAGTAAAGTAAAGTAAGCCAGGATAGTTTTCCAAAATGTCCTAATTAGTATGGAGACCATGTAGTTACATGCTGGTATCGTATAATTCGACAATTTACTTGGTAATTTGAAAGGAATAAAAGTACAAAATGTAGCCAGCATGTAGCTCGCCCCTTACCGTGTCATTATAAGACCAAATGAGAAAGTGAGAAATAGAAAAATGACATTATTTTATCATCACCCAAATGACATCCGCTACGGAACAAAGGCCTCTCCCTAGATCCATCGAGGATCTACCAACAAATTTGCGTTAACACAAAGGCTTCTTTTTGTTAAGCATTTCGTTGCGTGAACCAAGAAGAAAAATTACCGTGTTTAAATGACTTGAATCGAAAGTAAAAACTATTCTCATTATGCATAGACTAGGTATTTTTATCTACATTAACAAAACGTAATTTTTTATCAACAAGTTTGTAGCACGTCTTAAAACTTAAATAGTTGCTATAAATAAAACTTCTATCTGCTTAAAATAGCCTGGACTCACCTCTACCACGATCACAGTGCATAAAATTTGATGTACATAATCAATTGATTTAAAAGTGTTATAATAAAGTCAATGGCTGAATTTTAAAGATAATGGTAAAGTACGAACAACTTATTTGAAGAGTAAAGTGAAGGAGCCACCTTAGTATTTTTCGAACAAAACTGTTAGCTTTACGCGGAAAAGCTTAGTTCGCTCTTTTGACCACCTGTACAGATATTGAGCGCTTTGTAATATATTTTCAAAAGCTTTGATAGCTAAGCCTCGCTCAAAGAAGGTGTAGGATGAAAGGAAATATTAAACTTTGCTGTATTCTTGGTATTATCTGTAAATACCGCGTCGATAACAGTAACTGGTCGAGTTCAAATTGTGCCTATTTCTAATAATCTTTGTGCTCGTACCTACTAGAAATAATATCGGTCAGTGTAACTGAGTAACTGATCCGATAACTTAGGATAATATCGAGAATAAAGCTTCTGTGTTAATAACTGATACGCAAAGTTATTGTGGCTTAAAAATATAAATAAAACTCTAACGTCTGACGCCTGTCTACTCGGAGGTAAGACACGCGTGGAAATGAAGACATAAAATCGTTCAGATTACCTTTTTATGGACTTCACAAAGAAATTTCACGTGACTAATTCACTACTTACTTGACTGCTTGTATTGGAGAAGCTACAATAGTAGGTACCCATTTTACGAATAATTAAAATACGTAGTGAAATAAAGTTTCGTATTATTTTTTGTATGTGTGATGATGTGAATAATTATCACCTTTATTAAAATGTAATTAGGCTTTTTGTTTGAGCAAGGAGGCGCCAATACGTTACTATGGAGATCCCAACGACCTCCGCTAAGCACAGAGGCCGACCACCGAGAGATTTTAGTGGATGTAATCCCACATAACCCGAACAACAAGTATCTTTCGAAGAATCTTTTTACCTAAATTTATTACCTATTAACAACCAAAAAAGGTTCATATTATTAAAACCAAATCAAAACCGTTCTTTGCTCCCAGGTTGTAGGGCGCGAAGGAGTGCTGGCATCCACGGAGACGAGAGAGCTCCGCTGTGGCAGGCGCCTGGTGTCAGGCCTGTTCTCTCGCCCACGGCTGCCCCTCGGCTACTCGTACGTGACCACGGTCCCGCGCGGCGCCTGCCGACTTAATGTCTCCGAGATTGTCTCCAGCGAGAACTACATAGGTAAGAATGTTTTCTTTTGCTCCCTTTTGTCGGAAAAGGTATGCTTAGCTGATGGAAGAGGCTCATTTGATTGTCTCATAATTAGGCATGAGTACTAATAATCCCTTTTGGTTTTGATTCCCCTCTCTGACTAATGCTGTAGATTTAGCCGTTTATAAATTAATTTAACAAGCATTTCGTGCTAAACCAACCTATCTTGCGATATCTATTTTTCTCCGATTTTGATCATAATCGTTTTATTTTTATTTTTTATTGAAATGGAATTATTGCCTGCCATAAACACATGAAGAAATACGCAGAAAACAACAATCATCTGAATGCTTTTTTAATGTAGGACAATAGGCTGAAAACGTGAGTTTATTAAGATTATCAATCACTGCTGTCAACTATAGTACTTATATCACTTAGTTCCAGTATGCTACACATCTAGATGCAGTTCAATTAGTAGCTGAAAGAATCACCGACCCATTTACTCAAATAGGACATTCAAATAATAAGGAACTATTATACTCACACTAACTTTAAGAACCTTGTAACACATTTTACATCCATAATGATGTCAATATCGATGTTTTATTGAAAACGTCCCGTAAATTACGAATAGTAGGTCACGGAAACAGGTCTTAAACGAGAAATGAAGTGTTGAGTAGTGCAAAGATCGATGTCGAATCGATTAATAGAAATTGCACATTCGGTGCGCCGACGCTGGTCTTCAATAGAGGCGCCTACTTCGCGGCAAATTGTGAGATAAATGGAGGTAGTCGAAGCGCAATTGGTGGTTAATTATTTGCATGACGCAGTCGGTAGCAATTTAGTTTGAGCTAGATATTTATTGGTGTTCTTATTTAACCAGAGTTTAGTGTTGCTCATCCAAATATTTTTGTTTCAGCTTTGAAGGCGACCAATGGGACTTACATCATGAATGGGGAATTTGCTGTGAGTGCGCCTGGCACATACGAGGCGGTCGGCGCCAGGTTTATGTACACTAGGACAGCTGGCCTTGACAGCGTCTTCGCTTTAGGGCCAACCCATCACCCTATTGATATCATGGTAAATACAAACAGCACTTTTCAAACTTAACATTTTTATACTTTACTTTACATATTTTTACTTGTTCATGGCTAATACAAAATAATTTTTCAGATTCTGTATACCCAACCGAACCCGAACATAAAATACGAGTTTTTAACCGACTTGGATCCAGACGACACGAGCAACGATATTCCGACGGTGACCCCTCCACACCATCAGATGGCAAGACATCATCGCCACCACAACTCGGAGTCAAAGTTGAGGGACCTAGACCGAGCGAAATCTGATCCGTCACTATCAAAACAGCCCGATTTAAACAGCTTAGAACCTCAATCACATGTCGATACGAACCAAATCGGCGATAGGAAATTCACCTGGAAAATTATGGCAATGACACCATGCTCTCGATCTTGCGGAGGGGGTCTGCAGATTGGCAAGTTCAAATGTGTAGAGATTGGAGAGAACGGTGACAGAGACATGGAAGTGTCTTCGATGCACTGCACCGGACCTGCACCGTCGTCTCGTCGCCGGAGATGTGGAAACGTTCCGTGTCCCCCGAGATGGCGGGCTGCGGCTTGGGGGCCGTGTCCTGTTTGTGGACCAGCGCACAGGACTCGCATCGTAGGCTGCGTTCAAGATCACGCAAGAGGAATCACCAAGGTATGAATACTTAAAATGTTTATTCGTCATCATCAACAACAGCCTGAAGAGGTCCACTGCTAAACACTGCTGGTCCCTTAGACCGCCACACTGAACGACAATTTGGGATTTGCATCCACCGGTTGCCCACGACTTTCAAAATATTGTCAGTCCACATAATGGGAGCCTGCCTACTCTGCTTCTTCCGATTCGGGATTGCCACTCAAGAAACTTTTTTCCCCACCAGTTATCGTTTCTTCGAGCGATGTGGCCATTGCCGCATTGCAACTTTAGCTTGCAAACCCTGAGAGCTATGTCGGCCACTAGATAGCCTTTTAAATAATTAAATGTTTAATAACTAAACTTAATAAGATACCTGTGAGCAATGGTGATGATGAGTTTAAAATTTCAGATCAGTGATCAAAAATGCCCTCTGCCAATGCCACCAAACACTGAACCTTGCAATATCTCAAATTGCGACGGAACTGCCGTGACACCTGAGATCCCACGACCTGATGCCAGACGACAAGTGCGACCAAGAGATAGAACAGATGCGTTCAGAGAAGGGCCAGTTATCACGTTAGCTACTAACCTCAGCGACGATATATCATCAACCACTCAGTCGCCAAATTATACGTTCAGTGGATCTGGCGGGTGGCTGTATACAGAATGGTCTACGGTGAGTAATTTTGCTTTGGTTTTCTATATAATTGTTGAAAATAGCCTCCTTGGAGGTGGTCTTATGGTCACCAACTCGCTTCAAGGAGCATTCTCCTTGACTTTAAAACGCTCAAATTATAGCTAAAATTCAATTCTCTTAATGAAATAGGTCTGTACCAGATATAATTTTAAAGAAACATGCATTAACATTGCTAGATTTCAATATTATTCTACCCCCAGTGTGTCGGGTGGTGTGTTGGTGGTGGGGTGCAATCTCGAGGAGTCCGTTGCGCAGATCCAACTGGATGTGTGACACAGAGGGCCCCGGAAGCCATCCAAACCTGTTCTGTACGAAGACAGTGCGATGCTCAGTGGTTTACCGGTAAGTATAGGCAATAAAACAGTCACATCAACTGTAAGTCTTTTTACCACGTTTTTGTTATCTCGCTTCCTTGTCTGTATAATGTTAGTCAATTTGCTTGTCTCTTCGGTAAAAAAATCCAATCAAATTTGTAACTAGCTTCTTGAAACTTTGAACATAGCTCAGATCTAGATGACAATACAATATTCCGTTTCATCATCATCATCAGCCGGAAGACGTCCACTGCTGAATAAAGGCCTCCCCTTTAGACCACCACACCAACCGACAACTTGCCACTTGCATCAACCGGTTGCCCGTGACTTTCACAATGTCGCCGGTCCACCTTATGGGAGGCCTGCCTGCTTTGCGTCTTCCAGTTCGTGGTCGATACTCAATAACCTTTCTTCCACATCGCTCGAAGAACCGAAACTAGTTATTCGAGTGATGTGGCCTACCCATTGCCACTTCAGCTTGCAAAACATGAGAGCTATGTCGGTGAAGCTCACAACGCTTCTCTTCTAACAAGACAAAATTAAGAACTAGCAGTCGTAGTATCACGAAGTTTTAAGCCACTTGTTTTAATTGTTTCATATTTTCCGTACCTAGGTATATAAAATTCTATCTTGAGATTATTTTCCTGACGTGTTAGAATGTTTCATGTAAATGTTTGTGCTCATTAGATTTGGCAATGAACTTGGTACCAAATCGGTCAAACCGCATCAGATGTTGAATTTTCTGATGGATTACTTGGAAACTTGATAAATTGTTACGCCTTGATTCATAAATTAGGTAAACTTGATTTTATATTATACGTTGATATAATTATTAGGTTACGCACATGAGATTGTTTGAAATTATCGACAAGATAACAATCTCCAACAAATAATGTTGTTACAAAATCTTCTTCTGTTTCTGTTATTGGTTTTTGTTAAGGCCCTAAATAACACCCCAAACTTTAGGGAGTGAAGTTCTCTCATCTTCCGCTCAAGAAGAAAACCGCGTCAGTTTTTGCTATAGAGGCTGTAATCACTTGTTCCTAGGTGAATGGTCCACCTGCTCAGCTCCTTGTGGAGGTCGGCAAGTCCGCGGAGTAATCTGCATAGGAGGCAACGGACGTAGGCTTCGCGACGGGTCCTGCGCCAGAACTCGACCAGAATCAGAACGAGAATGTGGAGGGAAGTGCAGCCCGTCGTGGTATCTTAGTGACTGGAGTGAGGTGAGACATTAATAAATAATTTATTTTAATATTTGTTCCATGCTCTTGATCTCGTGTCAAAATATATTATAGCCACACTACGTCACATTCACATAACGGTTCAAACTATTTATAAATATAACACAGTCACTTTATCTTTTGTTCTTTATTTGTTTTTTTTTACTGCTTCACGAATGAAATCGATGATTTTGATAAAATTTGTACACTACCTAACTCGAATCTTATATACCACCTATGCCATAGGTCCTATGACATAACAAATGTGGACAAAGACTTGGACCAGAGACCAGTTTGGGGCGCGTGTGCACTTACCTATAGTGACCAATAAGTAGCGTGTTGCAAATTCTAAGTCGGAGCATACACTTTCAGTCAACATAAATCACGATTTGTACGCGATTGTCCATTAGTTTACGCCAACGCAATGGGCTTCCCTTTCAGTAATTCTGATCACAATTCACCTGTAGTGATGTCTATCTGATACGTGCTACTAATGTGCAGCCCAAGTTGTGACTTGAGTCAGAAAGTGAGAAGAGTCTGTCTGTAGCATCAGCGCGAGTAGCCTCCGCTAAATCTTACTAACGAGTGCGAATGTGACGGAGCGATATCTTTTACTTCCTTGCAAGCCTTGTTCTCCTACAGGTATTTATGATGCTTCGTAACGCTTCCATAAGCTTCTTGTGATGTTCCGAGACGGTCAATTTTTAAAATCTCGTCTCGGAGCCAGATGCCTTTATGCGCTTTATTATTACTTCTTCTGTGTCCGAGTCTGGTACTAGACAGAAGATTGATTGTCACTGATTGATGCAGTGCCAAGGTCCTTGCGAAGCCGGCGTGCAGTCTCGCACGGTGTGGTGCGCGCGGGGCGGAGTGGATGGCGCGGGAGGAGCAGCGAGAGATCACGAGTGCCCCGGAGTGAGGCCGCCGGCCAAGCGCACCTGCGTGCCGGCCCGATGCTCCAGCAAACCTGTCTCCAAGCCTCAAGTACTGAGCCCCGTGCCATCAGGTTTGTTATTTAATTTATGACTACCATTCCCTCTTTTATTTTTTCACGGTCAAGAAACAATGTCTAGGTAAGAATTCTATGGGCAATATACATACTCGCCTGTTACCAACACAGACCCTGTACTTTGTATGTGCTAAACATGGCTTCAGATAGTTTTCAGTAATTTGAATTTAAAATTCCATTTATTACATCTTATTCAAAAGATTGTAACTTACCTTAATTATATCACATTCCAGTTTCAGACCCGCAGCAGCGAGTGACTCGGCACCAAAGTAAAGACAGAACTTATGCGGATGGTAAGTTAAGCATTTTCATTGTACACCTCTTTCAGATGTCAAATCAAGGAGGTTTACTAGTATGGCGGAGTTTCAAATTAAATTATTAACTTAGAGTGTTTGTATTACGGAGACGGTCTGACAAAACTTTGTTCGTGCATGGGGCTGATTCCTGCCTATTTAAATGCCTGCCTGGCTATGCAAAGTCGTTATTAGATTATCGCTGTTTATACTGTCTTATTTATTTATTTTTGTATTCTTTTCAAAGTTCCTTCAATTTTTTTTTCTATTTTCAGGAGCGTGCACAGACAAGCTTACCAACTGCGCATTGGCAGTGCAGGCGCGACTATGCCACTACCCGTACTATGGCGACTACTGCTGCCGCTCTTGCCACGGGCGATAGGCACTTAAAGTGATAGGTATTAGTGAGATAGGTACATGAACGAGCCCACTGCACTACTTAGGCCTTAAGGTCGCGTTTTTATACATTTTTATGGAATCTTTCTCGATGCCACTACAGGTGGTTTAATGAATCTTCCACCAACGCTCGCTACCGACTCGCCGTCACTCACTCTGCTTTGCCCGTTCTGGCCAAACACGCGGCTTTACAGATCCTTAAGAGAATGTAGACTATTGGACCCTAGACTATATAGGAACATAAATTATGTACTTCTGAATTTCGTGCGTAGAATCTTGAGATAACTTTTGTGTATTATTTTTAGGGTTATTTTACAACAGTCTGTAGCGGGCATTACTCGAATAAGGAGAACTAAAGGTAACTAATGATTTACCGTAGAAACATGGGGACAAAAATCTCAACGTTATGAAAATACTTTTGTTATTTCGGTCGAAACTCAACTATTTATTTCTTGAATACTAAATTTATAAACACTGAAAACGGAAATTCCGTAGTCAATATCCCACATCTGGATTTTAAAATTTCTAAACTAGAAAGTGGGTTAAGTTCGTGCGCGTGGGCAAATGAAAATAAACTGATGTGTTTGTAAGTATTAGGGATAGTATCGTGATCTCCAGATGTTAGTCGGGATGGAGTCGATCTGTGTACTGTATAATACATACTATATTCTCATTTATTTGTAATAAAACGTATACGTACGGTTTTGCTCTGAATGCACCAAATTATATTTTTGTAGTTTAATAATAAGGAGCCCGTTATGAAGTTTAGGGCATTTAGCCGCGTTCAACATTAGTTTTTACTAATTTTACTTCAATAACACTGACGTAATGTTAGTAAACTTAGTTGACAAATTATGCAAAAGAAAACAATAAGGAAATTAAAAAAAAAAACATATTGTGAGAACGTGGCTTTATTTAATGAAATAATTCCGATCAAGACTAAAATCACACAAAACTTTGTAAAGTTTTGCTAAAACATTGTGAAACAATTTAAAATATTTTTTACAAAAGGCATGTATGAAAAAAAAATTACAATAATGGGTATTTGCACAAAATCCTACAAAATTAGGCACTTTAGAAGGTAAAATAAAACTTGCCTTGTAACCATTACTTTTATAGGATTGCAATTCGCGACTTGCTATAATTAGAGATTAATAATTAATTAACTTAAGGTAATAATGAGCGCAAGGTATTAAAAAACAAAGTAAAGTTTAAAAAAAAAAAAATGTATTTCCAAAGCATTCTCGGAATAATGCCTTGGCATCTTTTGCCCTCAAGCATACATGATCACTTTTATCTTCAATTTCACGCGATTTAGTATAAACCGTATAATGGTGAATATTACGGCCTCAATATCTACATGCTTACTAGCCCAGTTAAGTTACGGAACTTAGTATGGAAGACCCGGACATAATTCATAACTTATATATTACAAAATGTTTGGTATAATTTGCTGTCGTAGAATCAAAATTAAATTAAATTAAAAAGTCTGGAGGTACGAAACGTAGAAAAAGCATTTATGCTTGAGCCGTATAACATTATCGTCACTGACGACTCGCTGCCGTGCTTACGATCGTCATCTGAAATAGACTAACATGACGTTAATAGAGACGATATTGCAAAATGTAAAATTTGATTATGTTACGGATAATCACTAAATTTAATTATTGTGTACTAATACGAGTAGTTAGTTCTACAATTACTTACAGAAAAAAAAACCTGTTATTAATTAGTTCCGGGTCAAACGCAAAATTGACTGGGCTATACGGCGTGGCGGCCGGAATGAAATGAACTGACCATAAACACGCATCTGGGACCCTATTCCTGTGCGCTCGAGATTATCTCGGTCACTGGCTCTCTAATTTAGAATTTAATGGGAGTGAGAGTGACCGAGATAATCTCGAGCGCACAGGAATAGGGTCCCTGGTCAAACCAAACTGGCAGCGCAGGTTTAGGTACCTGTGCAGTTGTGCAGTTTGGCAATTCCGTGTATATACACTTTAGAATGCAATACTTAGGCTATGCCGTAGCGTAAGAACAAAATAGTATTCCTTTAAAATAATTCTACTTAGTTGTACTGTGTTTGTTATTTTAGAAAGTATGACAAAGTGTTCATAATTTATTTTTGGATTCTATTAGTTGAGAATCTTTTTATGTATGATTATAATTTGATTATTTGTCTGTGGTTCCTAATAACTTGAGAAATAATATATTAAGTCATCTTGTCTAAATTATTGATAAATGTTTTGTATCTTTTTATTTCAATTATTTCAAAAATGGAGCCACGGATGAACTATCGTAATTAGAATAGAAAATAGATTTTGTAAATAGTTACTTTTATATGTATAGTGCATTTACTTACTGGCTGTTAAGTATTTATATTACCAACATTTATCCATACCATCACAACTATTGTATTAATTGGTTTTCGCTAAAATTAACGACTTGCCTACTGTATAATGTACTAATGACGCGTATAACAATGTACAAAAATAATAAGCTTTAAAACACCGAAACAGACTTTGAATCTATCATTATAATAGTCCGAGAGCCCAATACCAAAACCATGTGTCAACGTTTTGCGGCTTAAACCGTATAAAATCGTTACACTAGATTTGACTAGATAATTTTGAACCCGACTAGGCGGCCAGTAACGGTAAGTAGCAGATTTTCAGTAGCCACATGCACTATATAAAAAAAATATGCCAGTCGAAATTACTATTTTTTTTTATTCCGCTCTACTTCGCCATATCTACTGCTGAACCAGTCTTATAACATCCCACTGCTGAGATATCGGCCTACCCTCGAAGGGCGATTAGGCCATATCCACCACGCTAGCCCAGTGCGTGTTGGCGGATTCACATAAGCCATCAGATTTCTTCTCCGGGAAAGATCCTCACCCTCACGATGTTTTCCTTCACCGAAAAGCCAGTGGTATATCCGTACGTAAGTTCCAAAGACCTCATTGGTACGGACTCGCCCGGGATCGAACCTGCGAGCCCACGAATGTGAGGCGAGGGTGCACCCACACTGAGCTATCATGGCTAATATATCTACTGAGCATAATTTAGATACACAAATGACTTTCAGAAGACTAAAATATGAAGCTCATGCGCAAGTAGCACACCTCTGCCGCGAAACCGTAGCAGCTAAATTGCTACTTCTTTAAATGTAAATTTAAATTACCTTATATCGTGTCAGGTACAACAGATTATTATGTAATGACACAAAATTGGCAAGTTTCATTTTCGAAATATGTCATACCAAATAATGTCTCACTCACAGATGAATCTGTGGTCTCACTATATTATAAGGTTCACATTTAAACTCCTAGTAGCGGTTTCGGTTTTGCGGCAGAGGTGTGCTACTAGCCTTTAGTTGTACTGCAATACTGGGCAGGTGCGAAGCTTACCATCAAATGTCATTAAGACACGACTTTATTTCTGTAGATATGCGAGAAGTAAGGTTAATAATTTGTATATGAATTGCATGGGAAAAACACGTCTCTCTATAATTATATTCTCTTACTTTCAAATGGGTTAGTGTTAATCAGAAGATGTCACACAACTCCCAATACCTACTACATGATATACTTATTAAGTTGTTCATTTATTTTATCAAACCTGTTCTGACCTGGAAGCACATTCAGTTGGGAACTAAAACACTAGGTAATGAACTAAAAGTGTAGACAGCGTAAAATGTATTCTAGGCTACCAGATTAAATGTCACCACTTATTTTTTAACAGAATTTTCGGCCACGAAGTGATCGATCGTCAAACATCGAATTAGTGGCAAAAAAATCTGTCACTTACCAAAAAACAGGAAAATGGCGACCGCCACTCTATAAACATAAATAACTCTTCTTACTTAGGTATAGCTCACCGCCATGTCAGGGATACCATGGACTGCACATTCAAATCATCATCATCTAATTGTCAACACGGTCAACAATCGAACCACTGGTACCTTAGGCGTAAGAGGCATTCAGGCAGGCAAACCTAAGGCATTCAGAGTGTCAATACAAAATTGCGATAAAAGTATATTCCAAGAACCTTCACCCCAAGTAGCACCTATGAAGCACCTTATCGCACCTATGAAGCTCCATTGTTATAATTTACGCGATAAAACACACATAGGTACACTACTTACAATATCCACTTTGGCTAGAGTGCTTATTATGTCAGATGGAGTGCCTTAGAGTGCCCTATAAAGGCATTAACCGTAGACAATACTTATTGTCTGCCAATCTAATATACGGAATCCAATAGTTAAGATGTCGGATTTAACGGATTCGGTTATTTCTAAACCGACATTGGGAAGGTTGGAAACAAAGGAGAGTGCTTTGATCAAAACATTGCGACTGACGATTAATTTATTAACGAATATGTTAATGTGTTTGACGGTGTTTGTTAGTCTGTTTTATGCGTGTGGATCTAAGAAAATAACGGCGTTTCAGCTGCATATCGTATTTTGCGTATTGGGGGTGAGCAATCTTTCTTCACGCAAGTCTAGAGCTCTCGGATGTTTGCGCTAGTGGCTGCGCAGTATGTATATTTTGGAAGTAAGGTGCACCACAAACCAAGGACACATTTGTGTGTATTTGACATAAGAGGGGCTTATGCTCTGCAGTGGGCTGAATAAGCTGCCGATGATGATGAAGACATTTGTGTTAAGAAATGTAGTGTGTTGTCTATTAGCGTACTTGTATTTAAATGTAGGTCTACGATAAATATTTTTTGTATACAACATTTGTGATATTGGTGTGTTGGGCGCCTTAGAGAGACGCGGAGACTGCGTACTGCGCATACATTCACAGATCTTTCACGAACTGTATTTCTATAAGTAAATATAGTAAGTAAAGAAAAATATGTTCCAGAATGAGCTTATTCCTAAATATAATTTTCTACCAACAACCCCTCAGGAAAGAAAGCCTTATAATGAATAAGAAAGCAGCCTTAAATTTGCGTTCAAATCGTGATATTTACGACCTATAAGCTGTCCGCTGAGAATTGACGCTGCATCATAATAGCTTTTCACAAAAATCTTTCTACCTAGTTAGGGCTAAGATTTAACAGGAGTTAATCCATTCCAGTATCAAGTCTTCATGTGTCAAGGAGCGTTGGTGATGTCGAAGTACAACAGCTGGTCAATGTATCTAAGTCGGCAGAATAGAAAACGCCTGCATATATTGTTTCAACTACTTGGACTTTTATTGGTAGTCGTTGGGAGTAGTATTATAATACACAAGGAAAAGCTTCATTTCAACTCTATGCATGGAAATTTAGGTAAATCTCTTTTTTTTTTCAATCTATATCCGATTTGTGAAAAAGTCATTCATTATCATTAATATAGACTTAAGTATGTATATTATTTATTTTCTCAATTGTTGTATAAGAAATTGGTATTCAATCAATTTTTAATCACTTTCACTCTTTTATCTCACTATCACTCACAAATTGAATAAACAAAGAACTTCGGATGTATAGATAGCTAAGTACTTCAGTGATTCATTATACTGTTAATTAACTTTTACCCGCGACTTCGTTCGCTTGGACCCACAAAAAAAAGTAGCCCATGTCCGTCTCCGACCCTTAAGCTATATCTATGCAAAAACTCAGCTTGATCCGTTAAGCCAGACAGACAGAGAGACAGAGTTACTTTTGAATTTATAGTATTAGTTAGGATGTAATCGCATTTGAGAGCCTTTTTTATTTCAGGAATAATTGGTCTGATAATGAGTTTGGTGAGCATATTGAACGGCGCTCTGGCCAACTACGCTTACAAGCTGTACCAATCCTACGTGTTCCCCATTAAACTCGTACATTGCATATCTGGGATTCTTACTATGTTTATATCTGCGGCTGCTTTATCTACTGGCTTCGAGGAGTTCCCCTTCAAGATATGGATGAAAAATGATGAGGCTGTTGTAGGGCTGATATTGATCACCTGGTTGTTTACCGTGTTTGTGGCGTTGGACTTTTCGTTGTTGTCGGGGCAAAGACTGCTTAAATTGATTTAATGTACTGCATAAGCAACCGCAAAAAGCAAATAAAAAACGATATTAAAATAAAATATTCTAATGATATGTTATTTTTAGCACCTAAGTAATTTGGCTTACTCCAGAAATCCCTTTAGACAATCTCCTGCGAAGAGGATTTCTGGATTTTTTGTCCAAAATTTTTTTAAAGGGTATTTCAGAGAACCAGAACATGAGAGGTGGGATTATTGGCCAATAAACTCCAGAAATCCCCTGAGCCACAGGCACAGGTACGAGAGATCACGTGGTATTTCCTATAACTTTTAACTCAATTCAACTACTATAATATATAACTGCCATTCGATAAACTGCATGTAGCGATAGTTTATCTCGCAACTACTATTTTGAGATATTTATCCCATTGATAGCAGCCAGATAAGACACAGTTGCGATCAGTTCGTTGTAAGAGAACAAGCGGTTAGTGAGAATTTGTTGAAAAAATGTCGCCTCCGCCGCCACCTCCTCCACCCCCACCACCCCCTCCACACATTCCTTATAATCCTCACATACTAGAGGCAAATGGACAGTATCAAGGAAAACCAGAATCACATCCTTTGATTGTGCTATTAAATGTTGCCAATACTCTGACGCAGTTACTTCTTGGTGCGGTGGTTTTTTGTGCGTTCTCTTTTGCCAACCTTTTTGGATATGGGAATTCGATTTCGCAGCATATTTATTTGTGCGTCATTGGGGTGAGTAGTAGTTGCTAGTTAAACATTTTATTTGTGTATTTCTAAACATCTCGTAGGTTACCCAGGGTATTTAAACTGTAAAAACCTAAACAAGATGTCCAGAAATGTATAAATAAAAAAGTTATTAACAAAAAAAAAACGTTATTTACGTGTAGTTACCGGATCATGGATTTATAGTACCGGATCGACTCTATGATCAGTTTTTTTTTTTGAGCTTCTTTCGGTACTTTTTCGTGCGTGTCGCCTTGTGATGGTGCAAAGTGTGACGCATTATCCGCATTACTACCTAATATGGTTGGAACAATCTGTCTGACTGTGTGTATACTACTTGTTAGTAAAACCCGTTTAAGTTTACCAAAATGTCTTAAGATCAAAGGAAAAAATGATCTCGGCACCACTGTTTTTAATATTAAGCCTGGGAATATACAGAAAATGTTGAATAGAATTGAATAGAATTGAATATTTGTTTCCGTTGCCCAAATGATGCTCTTTCTCTTTCAGTACGTTATACTCATGAGCCAAGCTATCCTGTCCTTTAACAACTACGCCGGCTGGTCGTACAGCCTCAAGTACGAACACAAAAGAATAATTCACGGGATGATGCAGATCCTTGGCTCCATCCTGGCAATAGCTGGCAGCATCGTCAGGATCGTCGACTCTAGTGAGCATTTTCACAACGCTCATTCAGTTACCGGTAAGGTCATACAATGTTGCTTATAGTAGACTAACTTTGCGGTGTGGCTGTATCTAAGACTTCAGTTTTTCATCACTTAACATTAAATACAAAAATCATTCAGTAATTTAATTATGTAATCCACCAATTAATCGGAGCTTCCTGCATTATCGGCACTCTTCATTCCCGGAGTTCAAATTAGGTGATTGGAAATCCGAAAACATTGCCCTCCTTTCTTGGCAGTTGGGTAAACATTAAGATAAGGGAGACCAGCAGGGCTAGCATGCGCATCGCGACAAAATCTTGTTGCTATGCAAGAATAGGACACGGCTACGATTATGTATACATTTGTCTCATTTTTCACGACATTAAGAGTAGAGAAAATTTTGTCGAGGTGCGACAATTCAGCCGGGCATGCTAATTGATGACCTGAATATTACATTATCTCTCCCACTTACAAACAACCCTCCAAATTTTTTTGTATTCCGAATCTAACACGGATCCTTTATTTTCAGGTATAATCGCCATGATTTTAGCATTTTTGAGTCTCATTGGAGGTATCCTAAATTTCTTAATGGATGGTAAAATGAATACGATTCTGTACAAAACAGTGCACGCGTGTTGTGGATCTTTGACCATATCAGTCGCGTTTATATGCCTATGCTTAGGTTTTAACAATTGGTACAAATATATCTTTGGTGAGGTCAATGCTAATCTTGCTATAACGCTTGCCGTATTCGCGTTAGCAGGTGTTCTTACATCTGCATTCTTAAGGACTATTCAGAGAATAGTAAAATATTGAACCAACTTGATTACAGGATGCCGGGGGCCTAAAACAAATAATACCGGGAGAAAGGCAAACTTTTGTATACTAGAAATACAAAGGTTTTGTTTTAATTTATGGTCTTTAATGTCAATTTCTAAATTTGCTTACACGCAAATTGACACTGTAAATTGTTTCGGGTATAAATTAAATTTTATTTGTTAGGATAGGATCTACGTCTTAAGAATATAGTATACCGCCGTCTTGTCCGTACAAAAAGCGTAGTCTGATACCCACCCCTAAATATTATCCAATTTCGATGTTTTTTTATATGTAGATAACATATAAAAAAACATCACACCGTGAAAAACTATGCTTGTATGTATGTTTGTTTTTTTTAATTCTGCAATATCTTCGTTGTTATAGGCACCTAGAGTGACAATTTGTGACATGGTCTGTGACCAGCCATATTATATTGCTGCGCCCTTTTATACAGGGTATATGTCATTATGTAAGCTAAAACGTAGTTTTGGAAGAAGTATATGTACCTTCATAAATGTGTAATAAATAAAGAATCAATAAATAATGAATCAATTTTTTGTCGAAAATACGATAATGAAAAGTAGTTTTTACTGGAATACCATAAACATTTTTTGAAAAAACAAAACAGCGGCATAGATTATAGTTTTCAAGCCATTTCAATATCAAAAACAAAAGATTTTGTTAAGATTTAGGGGGTGATAACAGTCGACCCCCGAAACACTAAAAAGTAATGAAAATTCACAAACTCTATCGCAGTCACGAGAAACAAAAGCAAAAGCTCTTAAAGTTAGATACTTTGAGGCATGGGGACACTTAAAAAAGCCTAAAATGTTGATTCTACTTTCATCATCATCGGCAACCTATTCAGACCACTGCAGAGCATAAGCCGTTTTGTGCCAATCTAGTCCAGGTGTTACCGCTAAATTTTTGGATATCGACACGCCATCTCTGAATCGGTCTACCTGGGATACGCTTACCATCACGTCAGAGACCTACCATCACCACATCTAGCCTATTCTACTTTAAGCCTATTAAATAGTATTCTAAGTAATAATAATAAAATAAATAATAATAGTATAATAATAAATAAGACATTAATTAATGAATTTGATTGTTTTATTTTATCACTTGTTTAACACCTACATATTTACATTTTATATTACTTAATTAATGCTGTGATATTGAATTCAATACAATAAAATATTTTTTTACTACGCCAATTAAAATAATCAATACTACAGTGAGTTGAGTGATGATAATTCTAACTTATACCATAAGTATTAATAGGTAAATAATCTTATTTTAAATATCACACAGAATAATCATAATTTAAAATATATAATTCTACTGAAAATTATAAACGAAATATATTCAGATAACTTTTCCAATGCGTTTTTTTGATTAAAAATACGAAATGAATATTCACAACGACAATGACGATGTCATGTTAATGTTACTACCTCCTGATACATTTTGATAACGTAGAACCCTCTTCGTATCCATTCAATGGTAAGTATAGATTATTGATAAAATTGAATGAGTGAAAAACCAACATTTCTACTTAGGTATATGGTGTCAATTACTTCAAATTGAAAACACTGATTATTATTAAAATTTGATTCAAGACGTTCCACGGATAGTCGCGATAATTACGTTATGTCGTAAAATTAACAAAAAGTTTTGTTACTGTAATGACCTTTATTGTCTTATAATAAACTTTATCAGAGAGTGAAACACTTTTAAACTACTTAAATCTAAAATCTCATTATTTTTTAAAATACTGGTGAGTTCATCGCCCTCTGCAGGAGTCGCAGCAGTTTTCTACGTAGTAGTTGTAATGGCAAAGGCGGGCTTGCACGGCCAGCCCACAGTTGGGCAACTTGTCTTCACAGTCTAATGAATAAAACCATAATATAAAAGTTATAAACTTCAACATAAACTAAAAATTCTAACTTCTAACTAACCTAAAGGAAATTAGAGAGATCGCTTAAACCATCTAGGCCCGTACTGCCTAATAGATAGTTGACACGATCTCTAAATTTGCTGTCCGCGTTGCCTCGCTGGATGGTAAAGTTTACTATCTGTCCGAAATACAGGTCAGCATTTTGGTCACTTGCTCCAATATAGTTCGAGAAGTGAGCCTAAAATCAATAGCTATCAAAAAATAAATTTTAACTAAAAATAAAAAACCGAACCAAAACTATATTTTTCGTACATTTTCAGCATTTTTCAGATACCGGTTTAAACTACTTGCTTTTTTTACTTTTATAAAAATATTACCCTAGGATTAATATTGCAAAAGTCTTAAAGCAATTTTAATGTTTTTGGCTTTTTTTTATATTGGAAAAAAAAAAAACAAAAAAAAAGTTTTTCCTATTGTGACTTTTTTCTCTGAAAACGCTTTATTTGTGCGAAGAGATAAAAGTTGCCGGTAACGAGGCCATAAGGCCATTTTATACAGATTATTATATTATTTTATTGTATATTTTAATAAGATATATAAAGAAAATATATATAAGATACTAATATATATATACAACTTGTGCAGATACTCTGGCACCCTCCCACCTCCAAAGCACTTCGAGGGCGGCTGGTGCAGCGGCGGAAATGGCGGAAAACCTCAAACGGAGGAAATATGAATCGCTCAGCGAGGGATACATATTCCTTCCGTTTGGGGTTGAGACCATGGGACCTTGGGGTCCGGCCGCCCGTTGTTTAGTTAAGGAGCTGTCCAGGCGCCTAGTCGAAATTACAGGTGACCAAAGAGCTGGCGCTTACCGCGGTCAAAGGGTGAGCTTGGCAATTCAACGGGGTAATGTCGCCAGCTTTTTGGGCACCTTTCCCGCAGACAGCGACCTAAATGCCGTTTTTTATTTGTAGATATTTTAGATTTAATTTATTTAAGTACTTATTTAGTTTAGTATAGCTTATAGTTTTAGTTTGTACATTTAAGTTTAGATTATTTTAGTAAAAATGAAATATACAAGAACATATATAAGATATATGAACATTTTGAAGGTAATCGATTTTGAAAATGAAGGTATTTTTTTTTATATATAATAGGTGGCAAACAAGCGACGGGCCTCCTGATGGTAAGTGGTCACCGCCGCCTATGGACACCTCCAATCCCAGGGGCATTGTCAGTGCGTTGCCTACCTTTGAGGACTTTTTACAAACTAGGCACAGTCTAAAATATTGTATATTATTATTATTATTTATTATTATTATTATATGCCAATATTGTGTGAATAACTTTTTCAGGCTAGCAACGCCTCTGTAAGTCTTTTAAAAACATAGTTTGATTTTAATTGTATTTAAATCCATGAACTATACTAAAATATTAGTGAAAACAAACTATTAGCCTATTGCACCAGGCTCATATTTTAATCTAAGCCTTTGAGGACTAAATATATAGCTAAAAATTTTACCTTTTCTTGTTCTGTCTCTGGTCATGGCTTTTTGTGTGGTAGTCGTGGTCGTGGTGTATTCGGGAACTTTTTGAGATTCTGCAATTAAAATCATGTAGTATAATATGTTTCATTCTGCAATAAAGATCTAAGAGGTCCTAGCTAGGTCGATATTGAGTTTGTCACTGTTTTTTCTTCTTTATGAGATTGAAATGATGATGGTAAAGTTACTGCCCGGTTGTTCTTTTTTGTAGTTAATAATTTGGTCATCATCATAATCAGCAAGAAGACATCCACTGCTGAACAATAGAGCCTCCCCCCTTCCTAAGGGAGTCTTAGGCAGGAGAGGGTCGCCATAACACTTGGCAGACGGCTTGGTGATTTCATAATGCTCACTGCTTATGCCGCTCGTTACTGTCCGTCCTTCGGGGGTTCTGGTCGTACCCGGGTCCAAACATAATAATTTTGTTGTTGCTGGGATACAGGATTAAATGTGAATAAAATAATGACGAACCAATAGTAAGATCAGGCGGCAGTGTAGAATGGCTGTCACAGTGCGCAGAACAAGCACGGTGTGCTTCAGGGCGGATGCTATTGCAGTCGGCGTCGCTCACCACGCTCTCGCTCTTGGAGTCCCCGGGAGCGCAAAGGACGGAGCGTCTTTGCAATCCCACGGAATCAGGGGAGCAGTTGCTGGTGCACTGATAAAAAAAAATTGAATATTTTTTTGGCTTCGTATATGTACTTTTGTATCATGATCCATAGAATCTGCAATCAGTAGATCAATTTTAACAGCGGTGGCTCGATCTAAATAAACTAAAACTTAATTTTACATTGAGTAAAAAAACCTGACCAGACGAACGAACGGGCATGGAAGAATTTTACAGAGGTTTTATTCTAAGGTACAGAGCGCTAAAAATGAAACATTTTTTATTAGAATTAAAAAATGAATGGAATATTATAATCTAACATCGCAGTAGATCAATGAGAAGTTACTTGATAACGTTTTTAATTATATATGCAATAAGTTATGACAATGAGATGCTACTGACGTTATTGTAACACTTTCTAAACTTGATAGCTGCTAAAATGCTGCTTGTTGTTAAAATAATTGCCATCCATTTCACGCAGTCATAGTGAAATTAAAAGAGACTTCAATGAATGAGGTCCTGTCCGATTGGTTTAGTTTAGTGAATGGTACAACAGAATGGACACCATTGAATGCTAATTTATCGTTGATAGGAAGGAAATAGTGCAGAAAAAAGTATGTACTTATTTAAGTACTTCAATTTAAAAGTTAATGTTGACAAAGCTACTTATCTATATTTTGACGAAGATTGTATCATAGCACTGAACCTGTCCACTTAGTCGTCTTTACAAAAGCTAAATTATTGGTAATAAAACACATACCATTATTGGAATGACAAATTATTGTGTTGAAAAAATGATCTTCTATTTGCATCTGAAATTCCTAACTACTAACAGTTTTTGATGAGATGAGTATTAGACAATACATTGACCTCATCTAATGTCTAGCAAAGCTAACTATGTCACCATTAACAAGACCCATTCGTCTACTTAATAGGTGGGCGTCTCCAACACTATTGTTAATTAGGGCATTAATCACATTGTATGGTACAATTAATTGAAGGGTCTAGGTAATACTGTGTATTTATTAGCTGCTGAGCCAGTTTAATTAGCTACTGACAGTTCTGATGTTTAGAGGAAAATAATTAGGGCAAACTGTGTTATTGTAGTCTAAATTATTATTTTAGCATTTTCTGTCTTTTTAAGAAAACCACGAATTAATTAACTCTTAATTATACAAGTTGTACGAAAGTTGCAGATGTACGAAAGATATCGTACTTCCAAATCACGTTCTTATAATTCTCTTTTTATTTAGTACGATATTAGTGATAAGCACTTTCATCAATCACTTGACTATACTAGTCTACCTGTACTATCTATCAGAAGTTGAGAACAGGCATCCATAGATACGATAGATTGACGGAATCTAAAGGCACGATAATCATGCTTCAATTGTCATAAAAATGATAAGGACGGATAGTAATAAACGGGAAAAGATTTAGATATATAAGATTTATTCTTAGATTATTTGAAAGGCAGGAAAGAGAATACAAGACTAGTATAGGATTTAAATCAAAACAGATGACGCGAAGAGAAGCCTAAATCGGTAGAAAATATGTAATGATAAAGAAAAAAAAGATATAGGTGATATTTAACTTAGGTTAAATCTCTAATGCGACTGATACTGCATCGGATATAAGCACGTATAAGATCATTTTTTTAATACGTACAAAATGTGATGGTAAGCTCTTCCAACTAAGCAAGACCTTTACAAATGAAGCAAACATTTAAGAAGAAGAAGAAGGAGGGGTAAGATCCACTCACCTTGTCCCACTCGCTGAAGTACCAAGTTGGTGTGCAATTAGTACCACACTGTCTCTCGTGGTTTGGCTTGGATCCAGCACAGGCTGAGTCCCGCAGGTGTCTGCCAGTACCCCCGATACAAAGTACTCCTCGTATCTGCTTTCCGTTGCAGTAAGACGAACACGGAGACCAATCGCCTGGAAAAATGTAGTACCTGGTTCCTGACTGATTTTATATTCTAATAAACTATAGGAAAATACACTTTTCAAATTCCGAAACAATTCACTTTTCAATGGAACAAAAGCTTATACAAGTGCCTTGATTCCATTGCAAGTACTTTTAACAAAATTAGGTACATTTTAAATTAGGTATACAAAACTTATTTTCGTTCTCAGAATTCAGAAACAAATTAATAGCTTTTTCAAAACTTTGCAATTTACTTACCAACAAACCAATTTCCTTCCATTGGCGCACATTCCTTTTTCGGAGTACAAATTCGGAATGAATCAGGAGCCTCCTGCATGAGGCAGCCTGAAGGATCTGCGCAACGAACTCTGCGGGTCTTGACACCTCCACCCACACACCATCCTACGCACTGAAATATTTATAATGAATAATAACAGCAAGAAGCATCAAAACACAGATTCGTTTGAGGTGTAGTAGAAACAAATACATGTGCCATTAAGATTTTAAAAATATATGAAAAAGTCAAGCAAATGCGAATGGTGGTATTTGAAATTTAGCAAGACTTAGCTAGGCTAGCTTACGTGCCAAATCGTGAACAATTTTACCTCTGACCAATCCGTGAATAGCCATCCACCGACCGCACCAAAGCTGTATTCCGGTCCAATATCAGCATCTGAACCGTTGACAGTCACGGTATAGACCGGTCCATCTTGAAAGGTGTCAGTGTGCTCCCTCGGCCTCACTCGCTTAGGCTCTATGTGGCTGACACTACCGATATTTACTTCGTCGCAGTTGGGAATGTTGCATCTTTCACTGGTTTGTGGTCTAGATGAGAAGCATTTCTGGTCACTTATCTAAAAAAAAAACTTTCATTCAAGATAATTTCTGAAACCATTGTTAAGATCTAATTCTAATTTCAAATAATGTATGAACTTGAATTATTATGTCTTTTTTGAATCTATACAAAAACTTGGCTCAAATTAAAGTAGACCATAAACACAATACGGTTTTAAATACCTTGGTGATCCCTCTGGAATGATCTTGAACACAGCCCACAATCCTCTTCCTAGTAGCAGGACCACACTTGGGGCAGGCAGACCAGGCGGCGGCGCGCCACCGCGGAGGGCACGGAGCATTGCCGCAGCGTCGACGTCGCCCCGCCGGTGCAGTCCCAGTACAATGTACTGCAGATACTTCCTTGTCGGGACTGGAAGCACTTGTTGCTACGCACCGATATTTTCCTAGCTATAATGCAAAAAACATAAAGTTATTAAATCACTTATATTTTCAGGAATCTTATATCCGCTCTCTCTCTCTCTCTGACTTAAATTCTTAAAAATTATAGACTTGCCTGTATCCCTCCTCCGCAAGTTCGCGTGCACTGAGTATAGGACAGTATTTTCCACGTAAACTTCTTTTCTCCAACCACGTTCTCATTTTCAGTATCCTCAAGTTCTTTAGACAAACTAACAAGATCTGGATGTCTAGGAATGCCCGTGGGTTTATGAGAATCTAAGAATGTATGGTGTCTTCGAGAGTGTTTACTTGAAACAGTCGGGTGAATATCAGGTGCGTCGGCTCTTGGAGTATCAACGTCATCATCGCCGTTAGGTGATTCAGTAAAGTATTCATACCTAATAGTCGGATTTGGTTGTGTATAGAGAATCTGTAATAACAAATATATGAATGTGATCATCAAAGTAGGTATCATTTTGTAAAGGTGAATCTTAAATAAGTATATCAAATGTCTTACCATAATGTCAATAGGTTGCAATATGGGCCCAACAGCAAAAACTTGGTCAAGGCCCGCAGCACGTGTATAAAGAAACCGGGCGCCAGCTGCCTCATAATTCCCAGGTGAGCTCACCGCAAATTCGCCATTCATTATGAACGATCCATTCAAAATTTTCAGAGCTGAAAGTGAACGAGCACATACATTTCTATGCTAAGTATGTTTAGAAAATGTCCTGCTATTTGCGCCGTAACTTTTTAACGTACGGCCGAGTGCCGACGTTGCGCAATAAAGTATCTGTAATTTATTGTCGTCAATTCATCATGTGAGCGAATGATCGCTGTAAACCACCTGTAGACAGCATTCAAAATGGATTTTGCAAAATGCACGTCAAAGCCAAGGATTAGCACTGAACGAAGTGGGCGTTCCATCTCCTATTCTGAGTAAATTATTTTTGCAGTCGGTTGTCGATGAGAATTGATGCCAATGTTTGCGGGCCATTAGGTCTCAACAAATAACTATTCGCGTTCTGTGTGTGGGTGATGGATTTGATTAATTGAACTTGACATTATATACTTTAAAACTAAATGAAAAAGTATAGGTAAGGCAAGAGAAATGGGATGTCCAATCAAGTAGTGCAAATGATTCGAAGCGAGCCCAGGGAAGCCGATGGAGCGATGTGCCCTCTGTCCAAAAAAATTAGATCTTTGCTAAGACTAAACTCACTAAAGTTTAACGCCGCCCGGCCAGAGCAATCGGCTCGTCGGCGGGTTCGTAAGGAAAGCGCGGGTCGCAGTGACTGAGACAAAGCGTTCCCATTAGCTATTTTAGTCAATGAATCAATGAAACTAAATTTTATGCAATTGCCAGAAGTAGAATAATGTTTTTCGGATGGAACCATGAATGTATATATGTTTATCTGTTCTTTTATTACTTATAGTACCGATTTTGGATTGCGAGAAGTTGTTAGATTTGTATTTTTATACAATTTTATACAAGGTCCTTGGCTATATTTTGCACTCGGGTTCTTCTTTATTTATCAATAATATCTGCTATAATATGTTTTGCAAAAGCGTGATGCGCTTCAACCATTTTGACTGCGGAACCTATTGGCAGTAATCTGTGGCTCTGACTAACAAAGACGCAAGCTATCAAGGATTGGGTGTATTCCTACATATATATTTTTACATTACTGTGACAAGTCGAACAAGTCGCTCATCTGTTGTGCATGACGCTTGCCCATAACAGTTTAATGCCATCCAGAATTTCAAACTTCAACAGTTTAAAACAATGCACTGCGCTCGTCATTGCAGCCTGTGATAGACATTAAATCTCTTTAAGCTCTGTAATTACTCTAGAAACATTGCCCTTCAATCCGGAATGCAGCAATGTTTGCACACTACTGCGTAGCGTTTGAATAATTTTACTGGCAATGGTATTTCCCCTGGCAGACTCTAAAAAAGAGTCCTACCACTACATTAACATATGATAACCTAGCTGTACCTCAAACACAGCCACAAAGTACTTATCTTTCAATCGATTCCTTTTAGATATCAAATAAGTTGTAGTTACTTACCTATATAGTTCTCGCTACCGGTGATTTCAGAAACATTCAGTCGGCAGGCGCCGCTTGGAACTGTCGCTACATACGTGTAGCCAAGAGGTAGTCGCGGTCGTGAGAACAGTCCCGATACTAGTCTGTGGCCGCACCGGAATTCCCTTGTTGAACCCGCTAGAACTGCTTCTTGACCAACCACCTGAGTACCAGAAATGAATGTTAACTGCATGTATAGATTGAGTCGAAGTAAAAGAGTTCAACAGATCCTATTATGACGGGTTATTTGATAAGATTATTTGGTTACTTGGATTTCCAAATATATAATTACATTTTAAAATACAGTGTTTCGGTAGGGAAAAAGTCATTCACATTAGACAAAATGTATATTGTATGTCGGAGTCGGAATTATGTATGAACCTATCTTTCAGATTCAGTATGCGTTTGTATTAAATTTCTAATTTGTAAGGAGATTACAATAGTTCCACTCGTAAGAAGTAGAGTTTGAAGCTTTCTAGTAGTCGCCCAAACGCCAAAGCAGAAAACATTCATGAAACAAAGTCATAACACAATTACCTCAAAAGAGTTTACGAGGCAACCATTTGACGCCAACGATACGCGAAGACGACAGCCCTAACAATGGTTCATGATCGTAATGATCATTATACGACGTATTGTTCCGCTGACTGTCTACACTACGACCTCTAGTACCTACTAGGTACTAAAAAATCTCAATAAACGAAGCTGATTAAGATTTCTAACCCACCATAATCTTTAGAATGTGAACGATCCTTATCTTAGTAATAGTTTTCGATTGAAATTGTTGAGATTTTTTGCTTGATTTTTATCAGGTCGTTCCAAACAAGTAGAAACCTATATCTACCCACGTTAATGTATAAGGAAGGAGCAGCGTTAAAGAGAAATTATATTTTAAGGAGGTAATACTGTGAAGGAAAGATCGTGGAGCACGAGATTAAGTTGTCGACGGGCGCATTACCAATATGAAACTTTAACGTTTTGCTTGCCGCCTGGCACAAGCAAAAGCAGTGTGTAAATTCTACGCTTTCTGCTAGCACGGAATTTCTAATTAAAGCAGATGTAACGTTTTACTATTCTAAACTGATTCAAGTTATGCCGATCAATAATAATTGTGAGTTCAATTCAAAACCAAGGCTACTTTCGTACGAAAAAGTACGTAGCAACGTACTATAGATCATTATTACTTAACCTATTGTCGTCAAATATTTATTGATTATGTATCAACACGGGGAACTTTTAATTTAATTAGGTTTAAATAACTTTATTATCAACAAAGACAACATTGTCACTTATGTGATAACATAATTTAATTAATGTAGTAATCCCACATTTTTATTTCTGTTTATAGATAACACCGAGTAATGTAACTTCACAGGTTATAAAACGCAAAGGTAAACACTGAGAGCAAATAAACCAACAATATAAATTGTCAAGTTAATTGCAACCATTTAACAAAAAGAAGTCGCCTCACGTTCTTGCTCCAGCAAATGACCCATTTGATTGCTATCATGTATGCAGGTTATATCTGTTTTTAGCTTGAGGTGCCATAATATTATCGCTTTAAACCTCTTATGAGCCAAGTGTCTTTAACGCTGTTTTATCATGTATAAAAATGTTTTCAGATCTACCGTCCTATTTTTGTGGTGCAGTGTACATTTGTAAACATTTTATGTGTCGCTTTGGATATGTTAATAACGGACTTATATTCAATTTACTGCTCTGTACTACATTTATTACCTACCTACTCGTATCATTACTCGAGAGCAATAAAAGCAAAGATTATACACATCGAACATGACGTCTGAGGACGTAAATATTAGGGTCTCAATACTACCTATAGTAATGTTAAAATAGTAGATAATTTATAATTCCACTGGCCACGAATTTTTGATCCTGTCTTGAAATATATGAGCGAAAGGAAATCTAAATCAGCAACATATAGGTTGAGATAGAAAAGGCAGTAAAAATCTAATTTATCGAAATTTTACATTAAAGGTTCGCACAATAATGTCACTTATCTCTTTTATGACTTTGTTGCTTTTAACTATGTATAGAGTAGCGCTTCTCTTAATGTGACACCCGAGGACCACCTCAAATGTGACCGTCGCATTTATTCACCGTTCCAAAAGCCTTAAACCGATATAAATGGTCATCGAAAATTCAAATTTTATGCTAAAACGGCGCCAACCTGCCAATTTCAATCCGACGGCAGTAAAAAGTATTCCGTAAGTATGTCTGAACGCTTTACTTTATCATAGTAAATTTTATTACGGGCATAATGAAGCTATTATAGAATAATTTATTACGAATAGATGATCCATGTCAGAATTTATTTGTTTTGCTTGTATAAATTAATTGGTTTCGAAAGCATTAATATTTAATCAAATTACAATAATCTCAGTTCGATCGTTAATCAGCGAACACTTAGTAACGTGTACGGCAATAAATCTATTAGAGTGGTAATTGAAAACGTCCACTAATAGGCTATTAATTAGGATGAAGTGTGAGTTAACGAATTACCTGTCGTTGGTCGGCTAACACGCCGCGCGCCTCTTTGAACCATGTATTCCCTTCGTACAGTGAGAAATATATTAGATAAAATTAATTGAATGTTTAACAACCACGAGTGTATTCAGCGGCGACTAACAGTTATTTAATTACATGTACTTACATAAGGTAACACATTTTAGAATCAGTTACTTGATAGTCTTAATAGACCAAAAAGAGCTAACTAAATTAGCAATGAGCTAATTTAGTATTGTTGGGTCTGAACTGATGTTGTTGAAATAATAAATTATCATATGTACAAAATCGAATAAATAAAGTTTAAACTTTTAAAATAGTGCGGCCACAGATATGTGTAGGTCGTGTTTATTAAAGCGATAACGTCGATTAGTATTTCTTGGGAAAAGAAACGACATTTTCCCTTTACAAATGCGTCATGCCACACAGACTGACAAGCCAAATAATGTACATCTTCAGTTTAACATAATAGAGGCCGCGCCTCCATAAACTGCCTTTGTAAATTGGACAGAAAAGTTTAATTGGTCGTAATGTGTTCTTATAAATCAATTAATACGGCAACCTCCTTTCTTGGCTACACTGATTAGAATCTCGACAATCTTGACTCGCTCATTGGACAGTATCATTTATAAATCTTCGTAACAAACTCAGTAAACATCGAAATAGCTGCTCGCATTTATCTTACATGTTTGACTGTTAACTTTTATTCGATGACTGCAATATTGGAAAATTTAATCGTTTGAGAGACGTTAATCGAAATCGGTCGTTTGGATCTATTACCCACCCACCTTACCCGATTAAGGGTTCTCGTTACCACATTACACGTTTATAATCGAGTACATTGTAAAGTTCCGTCGTACAACAAGGTCAGACAGAGACAAAAATCATGTACAATGCCCGTGTTATACCAGCAGCGGCAGTGGTTGGGAACAATGGGAATGTTACCCTCGAAGTTGTTGACCACTATAAATACCTTGGACAGATTGTTCAGTTTGGTAAGCCCAGCTTGGGCAAAGAAGTTGCCAGAAGAATGCAACTCGGATGGGCAGAATGCGAGTGTCTGAAGACAATAGTCTTCAACCAATGTGTGTTGCCAGGGATGACAGTCATATAAAACTGAAACGTGGTCCTTAAGTGCTGGCCTTTTGGACAAACTCAGATTCGCACTACGAGCATCGGAGAGAGCTATGCTCGGAGTTTTTTTGCGCGATAAAATCCGGAACGACTATACTCGCCGAAGAACCAATTTAAACCAATTTTAGTTAACCCAAAAGTCACCGATTTAGCTCTAAGGGTTTGCAAGCTGAAGTGGCAATGGGCAGGCCACATCGCTCGAAGAACCAATAACCGATGGGTAAGAAAAGTACTTGCTGAGTGGCAACCACGAGTTGGAAGAAGAAGCTTAGGTAGGCCTCCCACTAGGTGGACTGATAACATTTTGAAGATCGCAGGTAGCCGGTGGGTGCAAGTTGCAAATTGTCGTTCACTGTGGCGGTCTAAGGGGGAGGCCTTATTTCAGCAGGGGACGTCTTCAGGCTGTTGATTAAGTACAACAAGGAACCCGTATAAGATCGTCGTGTTCGTCCGTCCATCCGCCGGCTCGTCCGCCCTAATCGGTCACACAGCATCACAACTTCTACATTTATGACTATGAACCAAAGTACATGAAATAAAATGCTATGAAATTTAAGAATTAAGTTAAGTACATCAATAATTAATTTAAGTATATCAAGAAAAAAAATACTGCTTTGGAAAAGTGGAGATAAATTATTTCACTTCTCGTTTGTAAAAATGCATTAATACTTATTTCGTGTCAGTATGCAAGCCGCAACTTTTATAATAATCGCACTGGCAAGCAGTATGACTGCACGAAAAAAAAAGTTCTTCTCTTTATTCAATTCACTTTCCATCATCCTAGCATTTTCCTCGCTGTAGTAAGCAAAGAGAATATAAATACTACGTAAGAGTAGTGAGGAGAAAAGTTGTGTGTTTCGCTCGGCGGCGATGTTATTCTGCGTCTCGTAGCTTTGAAACCATCGCTACGCCCTGGCTTCAATGCGAGTACTCGCGACAAAAAACAACTTTACAGCATTGCATAATAAATAGCTCTAATTTTTATACAAACTTTGGGGGTCCATTTTACCCCTTTAGAAGCGGAATATCGAAAAATTCGTTCCTATTATTCACCTAGACCATTTAAGGAGGATTGAGTTTAAATTTTACCTTCTTAAGCGGTTTGGTATGTGCATTTATTCCTAGAAAAGGCTTGTAATTTTATATCTATAGTTTTTTCTTCTTTAAATTTTCGAAAGAAGCAAAAGATGGATTAACCATCCCAAATCTTCTTTTCATTTATATAATTAATTAAGTACTAAAATCACTTTATAGGACAAGGGCACAAGGATACACCATGCAATATGTAATCTAGTTACTCAGGTACTTTTTCTGGGTACTCGTAATAAATTAGGTAAAGGTAATACTTACGAGCACGAGGCAAACGAGAAGTAGGCCGGAAGCTGCCATGTTGCTCATCTTGTCAATGTGTATCGTAGATAACTAACTACAGATAATTGTTTTGATAAACAAGCAGTTTTTCACTGACACTTGATAGATGGGTTTCATTTTTTGCACATCACAAACATAAATCAAAATATTTTAACACACAGCTAAACTAGTAGAGACTTTTCTGCAATGACAATATTTTTTGCAATTGCAGACGAGCGAGTTGCTCACCTGATGGTAAGTGTCACGCTTTTTACCGCTCGTACCAACCAATTTTTTTAATTCAACAAAACAAAATCCTGTGCAGCAATTATATTAAGTCTCTCATTAAGAAACTCTACCCTGTACCCAGAATAAAAGGTAAAAAAAAAAACTTTTATCGACAGAAAATAATATATGATTCAATTTCCAATAATTGTATGATAAACACAACGCGAACCTTAAATACAAAAACCTAAAAGGAATTATTTTTATCGGTATCACCACAAAAATATCTGCCTAAGTGTATCCCATTAAATTTCGTATAAAAGCTTCTGAAAGTAGCACCAATCATAATTAGTAAATAATGAACATTATAAATGGAATTAATATAACAGAACAAGCACTCATCGTCCAATTTGCTTGCCGACAGCACAAAGACAGTTGAAAATAAAACGAACACGGTTAGTGAAATGTTCAAGACCAAAGCATGCATTAAATATATGAAACAACTTATTCGAGTTGTAAATTATAATTAACAGCCGTGAAGGTTGTTTCACAATGAGATGCGCCAAAACTCTGGACAATATTAAACCGGAGTAATTATTCAGGTCTCCCGTTGTAAAGTATTTTATTGTTAAAACTTGTAATAGAAGTGTATTGTAGTTGTGTGTTGCCAAGAGTAATGCTCGCTTTGATCTCGATTCATGAATTGAATTGAATTTAAATGAGTAGGTACTAGCCAAATCCCTATTGATATCTTTATGCCGAGAGCTGGCTTTGAGGTTATCTATATTCGCCAACTGTTCGTTCTCATAGGTCTCGGTGGTACAATTTGCTTTTCTAATTTTGCTCTATTCTAAATTCGCATTAGAAACATTACATTCTATTTTACGAGTATAGGATTAGGTACACTAACATTAAAATTCAAACTACCATTAATCTAAACATAGATTTTCTGCAGCATGCCTGATTGCAGCATGCAATTTTCTGTGGTATTTAAAAATAACTTCCGATCCTAAATAGCTACGACGTTTTAATCACTTTGACTGTTCGATACTTTCTAACAATTTTTGGTCTACATTTAGTTCGGTTGCGATCATTTTAATTGCATGTGGATGGTTTCTTAGTTGCATAGCAATTCCTATTGCAACAACGCATGATTTTTCATGCCTCATCACGGGGAAAGTGGCTCTTCTACGAATTTTGAATTGGTTACTATTAGTGTTTGTGTCATTGAATACAAATTGCAGCACGGTCTTATCCAGACCTCATAAACTGAATGATGGCTGGGCGCCAACTCCCGTCGGTGACGACTCATGGTCTAACTGCTAGCGTGCATTTGGGATTAGGCGAATGAGGCTATCGCAACACGTTACTGCTTATCTATGGGTGTGTTTTCCACTATCCGATTGATCAATCGGAGACGAAAATACTTTTAACCTGCCTGTCCAAAGAAACATGACGGAATGTATCTTTCTGTTTGTGGCACCTTTAAATTATTTTGCTGGTAAAATAAATAAGTACCTATTGGATTATTCACACTTAAACATTAGCCAACTCAAATTTAGATGACTGGAATATGCCTGAAGTATTGCATAATTTTTGGGGAGTTCAGATAAACCTATACAAGTGAGTAAAATTTTGCTTAAGTAGATATAAAAAGCTTGTTTTTATTTCAAAGTCATGATACCAAATATAATTATAAACTAAACGTACTTAATTATACATTTTAAAGTATATACAATTCAACAATGTGTAAGTGCCACAATCATCATGCGTAAACTAGTAAAACTCTACAAACAGATACGTGGATCAAATTGATAAGAGAATAATACAGCATAACTATATACAAAATCTTATAATCGTAATTCTTGTTCAAAATGTTTTCATTTCCTAAATATAGAGAGCAATAATATAAGAACCAAGTTACATTATATTTTGTCTTAAGTGGCAGTTTAAAAAACAATGTATTTTCACAATGCCACTACGAGGTCAGATAATTTTATCCGTACCGAATAATTTTTAGGGTTCAGTATTAAAAATGTTTCCATTGCACCACGCTAATAGGTCAAGTGACATTAATAAAGTTTTACAGCCGAAAAATATAGAATCGACGCCTCAGTTTATATTATAGGCTATAAATCACTTAGAATAGAATTCCCGGGTTAACCCCGCTCGCGTGTCGCCACTAAATATTTCAATTATTGTTATTATGATATTGCCGTCCCAATGTGCCCTATTACAAAATTTCAAATCACGTTTTGGTTTGTGATTTATTGGAGCTTTTACATTTTTGAACAGGGATAATAAGAACCATTCTAAATGTTTAGTATTATTATTATATTAGAAGTTCAAAACGATTTATTTGATCGGGATAATTATAATTAATGCAAAGATATTTATAAGAGATTTTCTTTATAAAGTAAAGCAAGAAGTTGGTCGGGATATTTCATTTGTTAAAGAAAATGTGTCAAAGATTATGGTTTGATGCGGGCATCATCTTATCAACATTTTAATATTAACATGTTTTTTTTTTTTTTCCGTATGAACCTGTTTCCCCAATGAAGCCGATGCAGTTAATGACCCTACACAACAAGTTCTACATTTTCCTTAGAGAAAGCTACTTTGGTATGTCCTGACATGTAAATAACATACAAACATGCTCATGAGAAACTTTGTCAACATTGGCTACTGTCCAACGACAATGTCGCAAATTATGTTTTGTTTGCGAGTATTATTATTATCAACGCACAAGAAAACAAATGTGTATAAATGTGATGCTATGACTGTCGGGGCGTTAAATGGGTATTTAGTTACGAGTATCATTTATTTAATTGAAAGCATATTTATTATAGTAATCGCGGTATACGACTCAGATAGCAAATTGTTTAATGCTACCGGTAACAACAACGTTCATGTACAATGTACGAAGATTTGAATCTAAACTTTTGAATTAAAACAGATACAAATTTAGGAATTTAGGAATGTGGTTCCTTTTATTGCTTTAATTAATAAAAAAACTATTAATAATATAAATGGAACAAAACATGAATATCAAAGCTTTTACATAGGCGTAATTCGGCAGTGACCTTTGACTGATATAACTGTCCATCAAACTTTTCATAGCTTGCTCTAAATACCTAAGATGGTTATTTATGTTCCTTTGTCGTGAATGACAAATTACAAATACAGAGTTTAATGGCACATTAATGAGTGGACCATAACAAATTTCAGAGAACGACAATTATGATGAATGGCGATACTTTGAAATAGAGATGTGACAAAGTAGCTGATTCATGGTTTAGGGCTGATGTTTGACAGTTTATTCAAAAATGAAGACCTTACAGTGACAACACATATAAAGTTATGACTAGTTTTGCTATTGATGATTTCGATTAGACTGAAATCAATATAAGAAATAGAAAATTGATTGCTATAAAATAACGATTGAAAATCAAGGAGGCTGGCATTGGGAACAATTTGATTGAGAATGTTATTATGTAGGACATAGTGCGCGTAGACTCAGATCCAACCTAAACGCGAGTATATTCTTTTGGCAAATATCTTCCAGTATGGTATTTAAAACCTAGCTTAAAATTGATTTTAACTTTTTTTTTGTTAGCCACAATTAGCGGCAACTTATATGACGTGTCGTCTTGCGCTTTAACATACTTTTCACTTAATTGTCGTTGTTGTTTTCTTTTCATGTATGCTGATGCCGAGTGTAAAAATTAGTAACTAAATATAATGTAGGCGCGTCTGTTGTTTTTTCCTAAATAAAAGTTTCAAACCAAGATCTACAAGACAAGGCAGCATAGATGCTTGTAATTGATCAAGCCATTTAACCACCCCTAATACAAAGCGAATTTCTAGAATTACCAAAATTAGAGTAGACAGTTAATTCCATTCATAAATTTTCAATTAGACATGGCAACCCTGCCAGCAGATGTTAATCGACCTTGTGCTAACCCCAATTAGAAGTTTGTGCTGGTCTTTTAACAATCTTAACGAAAAATTAACGCAGAATGGTGTCGCAGATGACGCGGCGGATATTGTGTTGTGACGTTTAGTGGTCACAAATTAAATAACACTCGTAAATGTTCTAATAGTAAATTCACATAGGGCTGATTTTTTAATCGTCAGATAACTATTCTCTGAGGAACAATATGGCCGTTTGACATATGTTTTACACAAAAGGTGTCAAACCGCCATATTTATTCCTCAGTAGTTATCTGACGATTGAAAAATCATACCTTACTGGTAGAAGAATCTGACACTGTTGGAATGTGTCCGGGACGAAGCTCAGAGACGGGATGTGCTGTGTAATTATATGTATAATATAGGTTTTTGTAACAGCATTTTGGCTTCGCCAGTATCTGAGGAAGCTAAAATGCTGTTAAAATTATATAACCGTGTATTATAAGTGTTACTTTATGTATATGTTCCTTTGTCTGTTACGGGGGTGGCATAGTCACCGAGTGACAAAACTCCTTTAAAAAAATAAAGATTTAAAAAAAAAACTGACACTAACTCCTGTATAACATAAAAGTACCTACACCTACACCTTGGTTAACACAAAAAAAAAATAGGATTTATTTAATTGCTTCTTTATTTATTGTCTAAATGTCACATTACTAACAGTTGATATTTTTCATACCGCAACGGTAAAAAGTAACCATTATAGAAAAACTCCTGTGCCTGTCTGTTTGTCACAGTCGATTTTCTGAGGAACCATAAGAGCTATCGACTTGAATTTTTACACAAATTTAAATAACGTTTGCTTACATAGGTAAGCAACCGTTATTTAAATTTGCACTTAATAGTAAGTGCAAAATTATAAGTAAATTATGTTAACTACACTTCTAATAGCCTTTGTCTCTATCCTTCTCTATCCTGTCTCTATCTGTCTCATTTTTTTTCCTTTTGTCTAATAAACTGAAATGTCTATTGCTGAAAATACGGTATGAAGAAGGAGGAATTTTGTTTAAATCTGCTGTGGGTTAGTGGCATAATATGAAAAGTCTTGGATTTAACAATTTGAAACTTACTACTGTATTTTATTTCATGCAAAACTATTGAAATTATACTTTTTTTGTAACACGAATCGTTTTTTTATTTAATTTCTAGGAAAATAAAAAAATATACCCCTTTATTTCTGAAGCTTACGGGCAAAAAAAACTGATTTGATTCAGGAAAATAGATGTTTGGACAAAGTGCACAAGAAAATAAAACGATATTAAAAGTAGACTACCTTTTATAAAAACAGTACCAGCAAGTTTTACTCGCGTTTTGGCAAATTATTTTTATAATGATGGTAATTTCTGTCACCGCCACACGAATGAACATATAAAAATAACCAATTGAATAGGCGATGAAGCTAATTGATTGAAACCAAAATGACAAATGCTTCGCAAACAAATTCGTGTAGAAGAAAGACATAGGTAAATAAAAATCAAATGGTTGATTTAGTATATAACTCTCGTTGTACTTAGGTATGTGCAGTCACCTACATCGCTTACAGACGAAAATTAACTACGGCCTGTGAAAAACGTCGTACTCTTTGTAGGCCGTAAGTACTTGCAGTACAATGTATATCGTACAAACTTTACAGTTTTTCTTGAGTATTCCTGACCTTCATTCAGTTTGCAATGTCTGGTCTAAAATTATTCTTCAATCAGTAGTGAGGGAATAGTAAATCACTAATTTTGGTAGTAATACAGTATTGTTAGGTATTCAAACGAATGGCGTCGTTTGTGCCTGTTGATATATTGCCGTTGTTGTTGTTGTCGCATTTCGTCTGCATAAGAAAGACCTTTCTACGATTGTGTAATATTGCTTAATATTTTCAAAGCACATGTTTAAAGCCGATAAAATATTACCATCCCGAGAATTATAGGCTCAGTCCACTCAACATCGAAATTTGACAGCCATTAAATTAAAATCGAATTGTCATTGACCGAGAGTTACAGCACTTAACTTAGACCAATATAATTGCCGACGATAAGAGGGTTTTTAAAAACTCATTCGCTTTAATATTAACGGATGCATTCACTCAGATTCGGTGTTGAAATTCTGGACACAATCTTTAGAAGTATAAAATTTGGAGGTGCTAAATTAAGGTAACGTTACACTTTAAAGTCAGATAGATGTTTTTTCCGGGTGATTTTTATCGTTAAAAAATAAATTGTTCGATATTTGAAGATTTCAATTACTGTGTGATATTGGTCCGGTTACGTTTGCGCTGCGCTTGATCGCGCGCCGCGGTGCCGTGCGGTACTGGCGCGTAAAGCACGCGTCTCCCGCGCATTGATATCGTGGAAAATCGACTAACTGCGAACGTCTCGCATCGGAGACATACTGGGAGGGTTAACGTATTCGACATCTGGGGAACCTTTTTTTCAAGATCTTAGATGTAGAAACAATAAGTTTCAGCTTTTTGTTCTGTACTCTTAAAGTCTTAATTTACATTTCTGTAAGATAAACATTTGCAACAACATAATTGGGCAACACTTAAAGAAAGAGATGAACTCAGACCATGTTTAACTGTAATTTGCCATTGTTATCCATGCAAGTATGAGACTATAAATTTTTTTCTGCAACTTAGGCACAGAATCGCCCATGTGTAGCCATGTTACTTAAAATGGAAATGTTGCATTTCACTTTTACTTAAATTAGAGATTGAATGACAGGTCTTATAATTTTCATACCTGTTCTTGCTAAAAATCTTAACGAAATCAGTATATCCTACTATATCCCGGCTTTTATGTATGTGTCAGGGCATTATAACGGATTTTGATGTTTCGTTTCGTAACTTTATCGCTGAATTGGCGATTTATAGATCTTTTTTTCACAATTGATCATTTTCACGCTTCGATCATAACTAAATTATAAATTAACTACATCAAATTTAGTTTAAACGAGAGGTATTGATGCAATATACTTAAATCGAAACTATTTGAGTACGTTTGCTTATCCTTAGGCATTTCTCGCCCCTGTATTTTACAATAGCTAAGGTTTAAAAGCTCTTCTGTAAAATAGACATAAAATATTGCCTCTGACATCAAAAATGATGTGTACAATAATTCTGTCGCATTATGTTAATTATACGTCAAGTTAATATAACAGTATCTGACAAATATTTAACACCAGCGTTTACTCACTTGCGGACTATGAGTAACACTAGCTTTTCTGTGTAAACGAGCCTAGTAATGTACTGTACCTATACCTGATAAAACTTTACTGCAAATAGTTTTATTAAACGCAGTAACAGCGTTCTAGTATTAGCTTAAAACTACTGCTTTTCAACTTTTTCAACGTTTTTTACTCGGAACACATTCGGTTGTACCAAGGGGAAAATGTTAACTCCAGATTTTGTACCCTGACGATATCCTAACTAATATTATTAATTCGTAAGTGACTCACTGTCTCTTTGTATGGGTGTTTGTCTCGTTATCATGGCTAAACGGTTGAACGGGTCGAGCTATTTTTTTGCATAGATATAGCTTATGGTAGAAGTTGGACACAGCTAACTGTTTTTGTATGTCCACGCGAGCCAAGTCGTGGGTAACAGCTAGTAATTATATAATTAAGCGCTAAAATCTACAGCATGCGTTGCTTATGAAATATTTACTGATAGTTTCGCCATATTTGGCTTTATTATTGTTAAATGTATACAACTTAGTCAAATCGAAATCGAATAAATTATGAAATATATGATTGTGTTAATTTATTATCAGAACAAATCTCTTGCAGTCAATATAATAAATGCTTATTTATGTTTAGTTTAGGTCGCGTTATATTTCGTCCCAGTTTATTTTCTTGTCATTAACATTACTAAAAAACCTATAAGCTTTATATTTAATGTTTACATTTTTTCTGGGTGATTCGTACCATACAATTTCGTAGAGGTTTGTCTTGGCGCCAGGCTCTCTACTATTAACCCCCGAATACTGAAACGTTTGTTAACTTTGACGACAGATTAAGTCTATTGCTGCCTTTGTCATTTGCTTAGTGCCAGACAAAGGCAGTATTAGAATTAATCTGTTGTTATAGTTAACAAACGTTTCAGTATTCGGGAGTAAGACTAGTATAATTAGCTTGATAGAATAATAACTAAGAGAACTAGCTATCTGCTACTTACAATTTGCAACATTCATATAAATTATGTTGATTTATTATTTCTAAATTCAAAATCTGTTTCTACAAATATATTATTTATAAATGTTTTACTTATTTTTTAATTAGGTTTATTTGTAAGATATTTTATACATTGACTAATGTACTGCATTAAAATATATTTTTTTTACGATAAATACGATATTCGACTATCTATCTTTAGCTTTACAATCGAAATGATCTCTAAATTATTTATGGTCCGACATAAAATATCCAAATAGACATTGACATACATTCGATAGTAGTGGAAACGGTTTATAATAATAGGTACACTGTTAAATTGTATTACGAATATTTTATTATGTACCAATGTTTTACAAAGTTTGAAAACTACGTTAAATATATCAGACATAACTGGGATATGTGAAGATTAAAAGCAATTCGTTAAACTTAAACGGCCAAAACACGGCCAAAGCACTCTAAGACAGACTGCATAATATAATACCTAATAAAATTTAATTATTTACCTACCTGCATAATTAAATTAAAATTCTATAGTTGCATAAATCCATAATATTAAAAACCGTAATATTAATATCAATAATTATATTTATTTCATTCTGATCACCGATCCTATCATTTAGATTTCAGAAGTATTATTATGTTGCCATCGCAAAAATATTAAAGTATTTTTTATACATAGATGTAATAAATTCTAGCCAGATATTAAACACAGCTCCTGGTATCACTAATTTCTACTATTTCATGCAAATTTATATTTGTTAATTACACTTCTAGAATATCTAGCAATATTTTAGCGGTTCTAGTCTTCTGTAAATCGTCTTCTGTTAAGAGTAAATCAGAATAACTGACAGAACGTGTTATTACATACAACTTTAATAATACACGTAATTTTATAAGAATCATAGCGTACCTACTTGAGATGCCTTCTAAGATTGATTACCAATGAGCCAATTTAACTAACAGAATAAATTCAACGATGACATTAAATCATGTTTTGAAGTAAGATTATAATAAAAAACGAAGTAACTGACAAGTTCCGAGTCGAACCATGCGGCGTTGCCAAAAAAATTATGTTAGTAAAAATTGTTTCTTTCTGGTCCCAGCGTACGTTAGTTATAGTTGTACCATGCAGATTTTAAATCGGCGTTTTCAGTATTTTATGAAGTACAGTGTATGTAAACAGAAATTTAAATTTATAACTAGTTTTTGAGATTTCGTTTTTTAAATCAAAAAATGGTTATAAGTTACACAAATTTGAAGTACAGTAGACTTTGACGGCAGCCACACTTGATAGCCTGTTCCCTTTTAAAGTGTGCTCATCATCTTTGACCACACTGTCATTGAGTTCAAACAACCAGCTTATTCTTATTCTTATTCTTATTCGAGATGGGGGCGATAAGTCCTGCACTGACGTCCCGCATGTGGTGTATTGTGTAACAACTAGCTTGTCGACCACTAAAAAAATGCCAGTAGCAAATGACAATGACAGAAATAAAGAGCTTTGGGTACGAATTAAGAGCTTAGGACATTTCCCCGACACACTAGTGGTGAAATGGACTAGACCAATGCGCCACTTGTACTAAGCCGAAATGTCCCAATCTCTTAATACGAGGAGTGGAATAACAATAAAACGGCGATGAATACTGAAGTAATCATTCCAAATGGTGCATGGTATTTTTTATAAGGACGCGAATTGTCTTGAAAAGGGGATGAAATGTTTAGTTTTCTCAGATTGATTGAAAGTGAGCCAATTCTACACCTACTATTCTAAAACACCGATCTATTCTAAAGCATGGTTTGAAATGAGACGAGCTCTCACTTCTAACACTGCACATACTAATAGGCCCACAGTAAGCGTACACATTAATACTAAAGAACCCTATTCAATTCTATCAAAATATTCTGCATAATAGTAATAGCTGCTGTTTGTGGCAGTGGGTCGTAGCAATCGATAATCTCTGACAGACTCTTTAACGAATCAGTGGCCGAGGATATGAAGCGGCGTTATTAAGTGCAGGCGCACTTCAAAGGTTTTTGAAACGAGAATACCACGAGCTTCACAGAATTTATTTTAAAATTTATGCATAGAATAGCGATACCTTACGGTGGGTGGCAGTAATCGGTGATCTGAGGCGCATACCGAGCGGCGCCAGACTCACGGACATGCGCTTATAGCGAGGCAACTGCCCTATCGCCCCACTTTTAAAAAATAGGAAGATTCTTGATGAATCACAAACTGCCATCAATAAAAGGCCTTGTACAAACTACCGGAATTGTTCAGCCTATTTTCACCGTTATCATACTACTCGTTTGTTTTATAACACAATTTGTGTCCTTTGTGTTTGTGTTTGTTGTGCCGACTCTGCAGCCTAGAGCTGCAAATTTAAAAATTTGGCCAAAACTTCTTCGAAAATTTCTGGTGAGGAAAATATTATGGATTGATTTTAAGATAGGTTTATATTCGATTTATCACTGTTCATCTTCATATCTTAGTACCTACGTGTTATAATGCTTTACAGTTTTGATCAAACTTGCTAGAAATTGTCGCACTACATTGTGCATCAGTGGTTTTAGTCGAAAGGCCAATTAGACTCTAGACTTCACTTAGCTCTGAATAGGCTTGATGATTCATCTAGCCGATTCCGTAAATTTTCAATGACATACATAAACTTGGGCTATATAGTTTTTGTACTGATATTGATTACTAGTACGCTACTCATCAATATTAGTCCATGTATTTATCATCAAGGAAACACTGCCAAAAACATTATCAAAACATTAATTAGTGGCGACAGATCGATAATAACTATTGATGTGGATTCGATGAACGTCAAATCGGTCGGCAAGGGGTCTCGTGTCAGAAATGAAATTAAGACAAAATTGATGTACTTTGGAAATGCACGGAGGTTAGGTGAGTTACGGAAATAGTACTTATATCGCCGTATCAGGCATCTCGGCGCCAGCATAACTATCAGGCGGCAACAGGGGGGAGCGCAGCGCAGTACTAATATTCTCTCTTCGAGGTATATGTTGGAGATTCTTCTCGTAATATAATTCACGTCATAAGCTAGCGGTAGAAACCCGACTAATACTCACCCCAATTAATTTAGGTAATCTACGACCCTAATCTTGTTCTTCTTTATTTCTGTAAAATCTACAACTGAGTTCTGGTAGTTGTGTGCTCATACATTTTTGTATAATAATTGAGAAAAAATGCTTGATGTTTGACTATAGCTCAATGTTTTTCTACTACTTTTCCAACGGTGCCACTATCATAACTTGTGCTGATATAAACCTAGCAAAATATATAGGCTCTTCGGGTCTTCGTTATAACCTGTTTGTAGCAGTAACCTCACATTAGGTACAGTTACCTACCACCTACGATTGGCGATTAGATTTTAATACGCAATAAAATTAATAGCTCCAGCTCTCGGTGCGGTTCGTAACATTTCGCTTGTAATTAAACATATATTAATTTTTGACAGTGCTGCGTAATCTTAGGGTGCCATACATAGGTAACGTAAAAGAGAACTTAAAGCAGGTACTGTTCTTACTGTCTATACGTCTAAAGGGGGCTGACCTCACCACAATGCAAAATCACCAAGAAAATGTCCACACAAGTAGGTATATATATAACCAGATCACTGATAGCTGTAAGACTGATGAAGTTGTAGATACGCTGTATGTCACTGTCTTAGTAATGACCAGCCTGACAAGAGTATCTGACTAAGAAAAAGGTTGTGATTAAGGTAAAGAAAGCGAGAATTGCCTTTTCATAACTAGGTATGCCGAGGATAAGTCTAAAAATACTTACTTAGTAACTGTGTAGCAAATTATTAAAGAAGTCTAGAATTTTGAACACCAATGCCGCCGTTGAAATCGTTGGTGACCACGACTATTATTGACTGTTGCAATGTGCAATTATTTGAACTTAGGTTTAAAGAACTAAGGTCACAATGTGCTTGGAGACGGTAATAAAGCTTAACAGAAATCGGCAAGTAAAAAGGCAAATTTGTTAAAAAAAATTAAACCTCATACTAATTTAAAAGGATGTTTTGTGTTTATGAGTAATAAGAATAAGTTTTGCATTGTATGCGTAGTGAGAATAACTCATCATCTTCCTGCCTCTGTCCCACTTGGTGGTGTCGGCACAGTATGTTTCCTTTCTCCACTTTACTCTATCAGCCGTCATCTCGACATTTACTCCCCTCTCACTCATACCCACACAGTTCATGCACACTTTTTTCGGTCACTCTCTACCGCTTACTGTCATATCTAGGCACCTCCTAGCCACATGACTATCCTCCTTCTCATGATATGTCCGTACCAGGATAGTCTACCACTTTTTAATTTTTCTGTCACTGTCACTACTTCCATACTTCCTCTAACATACTCATTCCTAATCTTGTCCATTCTTGTCACTCCACACATTCATCTTAACATTCGCATCTCCGCTTCTTGCAATTTCTTTTCTTGCTCTCCTTTACTGGCCCAACACTATGATCCATACAACAGGACAGGTCTTACAATGGTTTTGTAAATATTCCCCTTTAGTTTAACGGGAGTTCGCGAATCGCAAATAGTGAGTGTAGTGAGAAGCTTGCCTATAAATATTATATAAGCTTGGCAGGTTGAGGACCCTACCCATACGGTCCAAGTCTCAAGTCCCAAGATCTTAAAAATCAAGTAGACGAGTATATAGATCATACTAACAGATAATAATCATAAGCACGATATTTCAATAATAACATTGATTGACATTAAAACTAATAATACTGGATCAGAATAAAATACTTATCGAAAACATGTAAAAATTAAACGAAATAATGATAAAAACCAGCCAAAGTACATCGATATTTACGCTTTAGGCGATAAGGCCGCCCATTATACTACCGTTTTTATAAATATTATTGTTAATTTTTTTTAAGTTTGTCTTTTTTGGTGTATAATAATTTTAATATATTTATATTGTATTGTAATATATATTTATATGTATTTATTGGCCATGGAACATTGATATATTTATTTTCTTCTTGCAGAATGTATTCGTATTTCGTATTATTTTATATTAGACATAATTTGTATCCCTACTACTGTATCAAATTACATATGACTAAGGTCACCAAAGGCGCTAATTATATTTATAAGGATTGTTAGATATTTTAGAATTGAATAAATAGTAATTTTGCCGGCACGTGGGCGCCGTAGATGTGTCAATAGAACTTCTGTTAATCAGAATAGATGAATGGCTGTGTTTTTGTTACAAAACTGCTAATTTTATTATGGACATTATTTAAATGGATTAGGCTATACTCGAATACGATAGTTGGCCTATAAAATGTTTTCAACATTTATGTAACGACGCAAAAAATAAATATTACATTATGATAATAACTAATTGACGAGTTCTTCAAAAACGAACTATGAAAATAATAATATACTTATTCCGACATTACTTCCAAGAAGAGCTACTAGTCATTTGATTATTTTACTTTTATGAGACCGTGAAATATTATATGAATGTCTAAACAAATGGCACGTACTCTATACATAAGTATCGTCGACTCTCTGCCGACTTAACAGGCAAATGCAAAACTGCCGTACAAGATTCGGAAGATGACCTAAATACAGCCTAACAAGGTAGGTGTAGACTTTTCTATAGCCCCGTAACAAAGAGCAAAGCGCGAGTTGTAAATGCTTTAACGAGCACACGGGAATCATTATCACATCATAAAATAGAGAGGAAAGGCACACGGAATGATTTGCGATGAACAAATAAGTGTACGGATTTTATTGAATTAGCATAAGCATGAAATGAATACTAAGATAATTTCTCAAAAGGGAAGATAAACATCGGATCGTATTTTATGTCTTATTTACAACAGTAAGTACCAGTAAGTACAGTAAGTTAATCTAAAATTTCTAACACGAGTGCCAATCCTCTGTTTTTTAATTTATCTAGTAAGAAACCCGATTTCATATATCATCAGAAAAAAACAGTCAAAACGTGGGTAAACGGCAGTTAATCCAGCAATGTAATATACGTAATTGTCAAACCTAATGTAAGAACCACAAAACAATAAATCAGGCAATGTGATAAATTTAATAGTAGAAACAATAAAGACTACCACGTCCACCGCAGGGCATTTATCAATGATGGACGTAGCCAAGAGCTGAAACTAAATGGGCGCATAAAAACTACTTAAGTTAAATAGATAGGAGAAAATTTACGTTACTGCGTTACGTTGAGTAAGAGAGAATCAACTAAAAGTCGTCCGTTGTAACCCTTACAGATTCTATTTTGAAAATAAATTGCCTTCTGACTATACTTATCTCTATTTTGCATCAAGAATCAGAGGGGCAATTACCCCCACTTATTCATACCTTTCTAAGACACATGTGATCAATCAAGGCATCGCCAGCTGTCCTCGCATCCTTGAAACGCTGCTGTGTCAATACAGCGCATGCAAATTACGACAATTATCTACAATCTGTGCCTGACTTGCGCCCAATTGAACCTAGATCTTTACCATCTGTTATTGAGCTTTTATTTTAGGTATATAATATGCTGTGAGTTCAGAAAACGTGTGGTGGCGTTGTCATTGTATATTGTCCAAATTTGTGGCGTTCAGTTTGATAATTTTGCCACTTCAGCCACTTTTTCTCATTACCCAAAACGAACGCTATAATCATGATATGTCAAGGTCTGTCAGTATCGGCAGCAGATGCCGTTGATTCAGTTTGTGATTTGGACTAGGTAGATTTAAAAATCAATCAAACTCTTTAGGTTAAAAAACAACCACAATAACGTTTGCGAGGTGGGTCAAACCTGTCAGTTCACGTTGGCACTTTTATCTGCTTTTGAGTTATCCGAACAGTAATCAAAAATATTTAAATTTTATTTTATTTTATTTATTTATTTAGGTACACAAAACAGATATCAATCATTTTCTTAATTAGTATACAAAATTTTAAGTAAAAATCTGAACTGGATTGTAATCCAAAATATGTGTACACAGAAAAAAAAAAAAATTAGACGAATTGCATTAAAATACAACTTTTGCTCGCACATTACGAACGCTACGTGTACCGTTTTTGACGTTTATAGAGCAGTTACTCAGTTACCGAACTAACTATATGGTTGCCTACATATTTCAATGCCATGCAGTAATTTAGAGATTTTAACTGGCTTACTTTGTATTTGTAGGCCATATATTGGCAGTGGGTGGAAGTTAAAAGCGGAAGATCGGGCTAAGTGGCGTGACTTAGGAGACTTATGTCCAGCAGTTGACTGTGATGGGCCGATGATGATGATGATGATATTGACTCAGGACCTGCGGGCTTATCCTCTAACTTTGAAACGTTCGTGATTCTGATTGCGAGAGCATGCCATCTCGCTCGTACCAACTTAGTCACACTATGCGCGGTCCTGCTCGCGCAACTCTCGCTATTTCTATAGACTATATATATATATATATATATATATAACTATAGAGTTACGGGATAAGCCCACTGATCGCTTTTGTGTTGCCTTATCGACTTGCCGCTAACCAAGCGTCAACAGAACGCGGGCTCGTGACCATTTGGTTCATCTTCTGCGTATGAAGTTTCAAAAAAGAATACTGAACAGCTTTTTCGAGACTACGGCGATCTAGTGCAGAGTCGATGTTTGTTGTGATCTTTGATGTGGTAAGTTGGATTATATTAGACATTCAATCTACGGGCTGATGTTTTAAGGTTTTTAGGGTCCCCCTATAGGTGCCACTCTACTGTTTGACCGTTTGTCTGTACGCATGTCAAACTTGTAAACGTAAAGGTAACGTGTAACTATAGCTCGTAAACTGGATGAGTAACAGACCTGAAATTTGTACGGTTTGTGTAAATGAAACCGAATATGTAATTAAATATTTATCGCATCCTTCAACGAAAGGGAGTAGAAAGATGTTTTTTTTTGTACGTTTTGTGTAGTCCCCTTTTTATGGTCCCTTATGCTCTTTCTCCATAGAACGGGGCCCGTACCGTGAGCAAAGTCTGCAGATTGTAAAGTTCAGCTCAACCAAAAAAAATAAAAAAGTCGGATAGTTCGTCGCGTAAGGTTCGGTTAGGTACTGCGACAGCTTTATGGTGCACAGCGTCGGTGTGATCCCTTAGTAGACGTTGATTTTTATGACGAGTATAACACAATGATTTCATTTAGTCTATAGCATAATAGTTCTTTTTAAATAGTGTGACTAACTAACCCAGTATATAACCCAGTTCAGAAAAAAACAAACGTTTTGGAAATACACAAATGTGATTAATTTATTTTATGGTTTGCTTTCTATTTATAATAAATCATCATCTTGATCATCCGGAAGATGTAGCCGACTAGAACAAAGGCCTCCCCCTAAAGGAGGGGTTTGTCATAATCCCCACGCTTCGCAGGAGGAATGCTCACCGTTTACTAAGCGGACGCTGTTGCCCGTCCTCCGGTGATTCTGGTTGCAGTTTTAGCCCGAGCCCTATATCTTTAATAATATTTTGGCATGCATATATAAACTTGGTCCTTGACTACTGGCCTTTTGGAGAAACTCAGAGTCACACAGCGGGCAATGGAGAGAGCTATGCTCGGAGTTTCTTTGCGCGATAAGATCCGAAACGAGGATATTCGCCGAAGAACCAAAGTCACCGATATAGCTCTCAGAGTTTGCAAGCTGAAGTGGCAATGGGCAGGACACATCACTCGAAGAACCGATAACCGATGGGGAAGAAAGGTTCTTGAGTGGCGACCACGAACCGGAAGACGAAGCGTAGGCAGGCCTCCCACTAGGTGGACCGACGACATTGTGAAAGTCGCGGGCAACCGGTGGATGCAAGTGGCACATTGTCGGTCGGTGTGGCGGTCTAAGGTAGAGGCCTATGTTCAGCAGTGGACGTCTTCTGGCTGATAATGTAAAAAATATAAACTTACACGTACCTTACAAACTCCCCCGACACACATGGCTCTCACCCCCGGCTTGGTACACGGCGTGCCGTCCGCGACGATCGACAGCGACGCATAGAACTGCTGCCCCATCGGCCGACAGTTCAGCAAACATGGATGATCACCTGACAAAATAAACCAACCAGATAAATTATAAAATAACGCTACATACTTATAGCTCCGCACTAGGATTTCATGTATCGAGGATGTCTTGGAACACATGTATGTGTTCCAGACACGGACAAGTCCAATAAGTCCAAAGTCTCCACCACTTTAGTGGGGCATGACTTGGACTTAATTGTGGCTCCCCTGCAGGCTCCCCTGATTCAGCTATCTCGTTCGCACTTTTACAACATTTTTTATATATAAAAATTATAGACAGAAAATTAAAACGAATTGATCATTTAATATATTTAGAATACCATTGCCAATTTTGTATAACAATTTACATGTTATTATTTTTTAATTTGGCGAAGGAGAAGAAAAAAATCTCGATTTTTTTTTTATTTCCTTCTTCTTGGCCGCTAAAAAAATATAAACAAAACGAAAATTGCTCTATGACATTGGCAATTGTATTCTAAATATAATAAATGTTTTTATTTGCTTGATTTAGACTTAGTTCTAATTTTGATATATTTTACTTCACTTTTATTCTTCTCCTTCCTCCTAAGAGGATTATGGCGTCGCACGTGTTATGGATTTGCCAGTGTCAAGTATACTTATATATTTTCAAGTTTTGTTAAATATTATCAAATAAGTCATAGTCACAATCAAAGGCAAGCAAAGCAAGTCACGGTCAAGTCCAAGTCATGCCCCAGTAAAGTGGTGAAAACTTTACTAGAGCCTTCTATGGAGTTTTGGAAACAACACGAAAATTCACGTTTCACGACATTATACCATTCACCAACACTCGAAACACTTTTACACATTTACACTCGAAATAACACAAGTTTTGGAAAATAATAAAATGACGCGACATGAATTCTTCACGGTCCCGCCAATACTCTTTTTTTTTTTTACTTCACTTTTTTTTTTTCTCTTAAATTTTGGCTTCACACGTTGTGTATTTAGCCAGTGTCAAGTTTTGTATTATTTGAAGTGAAGTAAAGTATTTCACAAATAAAACAAGACTCAGTCATAGTCTAAGTCAAGTAAAGTAAGTCACGGTCATGTCCAAGTCATACTCCAGTAAAGTGGTGGAGACTTTACAAAAGGTTTCTGTGGAGTTTTGGAAATAACACGAAAAGTCACGTTTCACGACAATATACTATTCACCAACACTCGTGCAAGGTCACGAACACTTAATGAATAAAAATCCACCATTTTTACACATTAACACTCAAAATAACACAAGTTTTGGAAAATAATATAATGACGCGACATGACTTCTTCACGTTCCCGCCAAAACTCCTCTTACTTCACTTGTAACATTAAAACACTTCACACTGGCTAAATACACTACGTGTGGAGCCAAAATATGAGAAAAAACATTCCATTCATTCCATTGCTTCTGTACTTCGCAATGAGTTCAACCTAGCTCTGAAATCCTATACGGCTAGAAAAAAAAAAATATTATTACTTTTGAAACGGAGCTAGTTTCAAAAGTAATCAATTTTTTTAAACGAATTTTGTTGCCATTACCAACAAAGCTATATCATTTGGTGCTATTGCTAGGTATCAATAAGCTTTTAAGAACTACTAACCTTAACCTACTAAGAAATAATTGGTAGATATTATTAGATTGGAAATTTAATAAATGTGACACTAACCGTCAATATAAGGCACCCAGGTATAGAATCGGCCTCGAAATGGCTTCCTGTCGTATACAGCACACTGTTCTGCTCGTAATCCTCTTTGGATCCCGGGACAAGGCTTAAACAGAAAAAAAAAGAAAATTAGTAATTAATATCAGACGAGAAAATTATTTTCAACTCTCTTACTCGAAAGTAATGCTTCTGTTCCGTAAAACCAGTGCGCAAAACTCAATTTTTCTTACTGGTGAATAAACCGAAGTAACGTTATTTTTTCAGGAAAGCTCCATAGCAATGTTTCATAGCATCTCGATTTTCTTTTGTTTTACTTCGAAATTTGATACTAAAGTCGAGTTTTTAATCAGACGGAGTAAAATTATATTACGAGTGCTGCCACTTTTTCGTAAAAAATAGCTATGTGGTAAATATATTTAGTTCCTTTCATCATATCAGTTCAGTGAACTATTTCATTACTTAATATTCTAAAGTCTTCCTTAAAGTCGTAATTTAAATAATATAAAGAATAATAAATAAATGATGGCAGTGAATGCTTATTCGTAAATACACAAATTAAAAAAATAATTTACAAATTACATACTGTAATGCTTATTTAATTTATAGTTCTTCATTTGGACGATATCATCACTACGACTTGAAAGTTGACAACATTATTTTGACAAATGACATTTCGATCTGTCAGTTTACTCCGTCTGATTAAAAATTTGACTGTAGGTCAGTTGTAGTATTTTCTCGACATTGCGGTTAAAGATTGTGTGTATCACGCGAGAGTAAAGTTATTATTTTGTTTCTTGTGCCTTTGAATTTCTCGCTACGCTCAGGATTCTAACCATGAAAAAACTCTGTTCACTCGGACACAATAACGAAATTTACTCTCTTGTTCAACTGAAATAACTATGAAGAAACTACCTATGTCTTTCAAGCAGAATAAATAATGCTTGCGAACTCCAAGCTTAGAACTAGCATTAATCAAAAGTAGTGAATATCTGCATTTTGTAGTAAATGCGTCAGAAATGGAAATCAATCATCCAAATCGTTTCCTCGAAGAAATAAGCACTAATTGAATAGAACAATGCCTAACAAGGAAGCATTAATTCGACATTAAATCCGTATACTTAATTCAACTGTATGAACGGACAAAAGTCACAAATTCCTCAGCCTTTGTCGCGTACTTTCAATATAAAAGTACAAAAAAATAGTTATTGGACTGTTTTTGACCATGTCGCAGACAATATGAAGTGTTTTTCTTAATCGGCTAAACGTATAAATTAACTGATTTACCGAGACAAGGTCCTATAACTGATGACACGTTTTCGTCATTAATCGCAGCACAAATCGTAATGGCCGATTAAGATTATTTATTACAAACGTCGTGGGAAAGTATGATTTTATATACCGAATGTTTGTTTGTACAAGATATCAATAGAATAATGCAGTTCTGATTTCATCTCACGAGTACAATTATGTAGGTCATGCTGCATTGAATAGTATTGCATATCTAAAAATCATAAAAATAGGTGTATGTGGGTTACTAACTTGTATTATAATCGCTGAGATTAATCTCTACTAAGACATGAAATATTATGAACGAAACTCAGAAAGAAAAATAAAATTAGGCCGTAAGATTGCCAGGGACCCTATTCCTGTGCGCTCGAGATTATCTCGGTGACTGTCTCTCTAATTTAAAATTTAATGGGAGTGAGAGAGAGAGAGAGATAAAAATGTCATTTCTCCGAATAGGGGCCCTGGCCTGACATCGTGTGAAAGGGACAGCTAGATTTGAATTTCACGGGAGCAAAACTAACAAACTATTAAGGTTATAGCTTCTCCCTTTCGCTCCCCCAGAAACTTATATATGGCCATCACTTTCAAACGATTTCAGGTCAGGCCATGTAGCGAGGCCTTAACCAAGCCAATTAAATAACTACTGATTTCATGCCAAGTGCCATATTACAATCCAAGTAGACGCAAAATCAACAATACGATACAGATTTGAGTTTATAATGTCTCTTCTGACATTTGTAAATTAAACAATAATAATAATAATAAAATTACGTAATTAATATTTCATTTGAGTATAATTGGACCGAATTTAGTTATTTGTTTTTTTGTCGACATTTACCCAGCACTGGAGAAGTAAAAGTATTTTTTTTTTCTCTAGGCAGCTGGCAAATAGACACTTGATAGGTACTGTCTATTCTTACCTCAGTATTACATTCTCTGTATCTCTTCGCTTCTCCAATACAATCAGTTGAGTGGATTTGTCGCGACACTCGAACTGTCACTATCGGTGGTGGTAGAGTCCCCTCAATAGATGTTAAGCCCCTGAAACAAATAAACAAAAGAATTTACTACTAGGAACACAAAATATTTTAAACAAAGCTAAGAAGACAGCAAATGAAATTCACAAAAATAAAATAAAATTATTGAAATGGTACATATACTTTATTTAGGTCATCACGTCTAGATTAGATATATAGATAGAATGATAGCCAAAATCACATACAGAACAACCTTATAAACTAGTGCCACAAGTGGCGGCCTAATCGCTAAAAATGATCTCTTCCAAACAACCATTATAGAATTGTTTAGTACGCGTACTTGATAGTGTTTTCGATAGGGATCAAAATATTGTGGCAGCAAATAACATTACTTATGGCAATACGTTTGGAATGTTATTATGCTAGCTAGTGCCCGCGTTTTCGGTCGTGTGGAAGTTACTTTACAAAATATCTAAAACAAATCTCTATAGATTTGTACCTGTTTTGAAATTAGAATAATATCTGGAGAGGTCAAACTGAATAGGCGGTAGCTTGTAATAATCAAAAGTTCTACAAAACTATTATAAGTTCCTATTTTCTCCAGAGCATTTTCAGGTTAATTGTTACTTTACAATGATCATGCCATTTATCAGGTAGTTTATTTATTTATTTGCAAACTTCGGGGTTCCATTCCGTACCTTTAGAGGTGTAATTTAGCGATATCCATTCTTATTGTCCACCTAAACCATTGAAGAGTATTGAGTCCAAATTTCACGTCTCTATCATGAGCGGCTTGGTCTGTGCGTTTATTCCTAGAAAGGGGCTTGTAATTTTATATATATGTAATATATATATATATATTATTTTAAAATACCTGATAATGCCACGTACAACACAAGTTTTTACCACGTGGAAATTCATAAACATAACTGGTTATGTCACGCAGGACAAAAATAAAAATTCTAGCTGTACCGTAATCAACAAAACCGTCTCAGGAATATACATGTTGGAAAATACACATCCTGACATACCTACATTTTTATATACTTAAAACATTAAGACATAAAATCAGTCTACAAAACAACACAAACTAAAAGAAACAAAAAAGAAGCAGCATGTCTCCCTAATGAAATCAACGACATTAGTTACAAATGGCTCTAAACGCGTTAATCTAATTTAGTCCAAAACATAAAAAAAAAACTCTTGATATATTATACTATCTCATTATTTGAGCCTTAACAAATGTTCCCTCAAAGGACGGCACATTAGTTAAATGTAAACTAAAAACTATGAATATTCATGTCTGTTGAATGATTAGTTCCTGAGGGTACTCAAGTTTATCATATATGTAAAAGGATACAGCAGACAGCGGTAGACTTGGCGCCATTAAAAGATGATATCTCAAAGCATCTGCGTTAGTTAAAGGTGAAATAATTGCGCAAGTTATGCGTGATCAGGTTTAATGACAATATTTTATTGACCGAGCGAATCGAAGGTCTCAGAGTTTACTGGGACAAATCGGCATTTGTATGTATGTTTGTATGTTTGTGTGTATATTTGTCCGATGATAACTTGCGAACCGTTGATCCGATCTTCATGAAATGTTGTAGGAAAGTAGTTCATTTCAAAACAATTTTTAAGTTCGAATATGAGCTGAATCGGTCCAGGGGTCGCGAGGTCTCAGTTCGGCGCTAAGTACTAGTTTATTGATGGTACACAAAATGTCGATGTTAGTAATTAGATGGAAACACAATACAGACCCAACTTAAAAGACTGAGCTTTACTCAGTCTTTTAAATTGGGTCTGTATTTGAAATTGAAATAGTTTCAAGCGCCAACAAGGCTTCCAATATAACTATTTTGATGTTCCGCGACACCTCTTTTAATTTTTTTTAATATAATATGGTCATTATCATCATCAAACAGACGACGTCGACTGCTGAACATAGGCTGACACATACTCCTTAAATTAATATAATAAATTAAATTATATTAATAAATTAAATTGAGTACGGTAACAAAAACAAAATACCTGACTGCAAAATGTAGCCTGTGTTGCACCGGACGTAAAGAGGAATCTAATGACACCTCACTTGTCAAAATCGATCAAGCCGTTTAGGCTACATGAGTGAAAATAGGAACACACAAACATTATCCACCTTCTCGGGGAATTGGATAAAAATACTCTATAAGTGGTGCCATATACCTACATCGTATAAAAAATTCAACCCTGGCTTACAAAGATAAGCGATAAGACGATTGGAGCCTCTTGCGTTATTCCTTTTTTTGTAAAAATAATTATTTTTAAAACATTACAAAAAATAAAGCCTTGCTTATCCTGAAGGGTCAATTAAAACTGTATATTGTAATACACTTAACAATTCTAATTTTCATGTCTCGACAGCACATGTTAAACCATAATTCATGCGCGAGCATGACCGAGAGCGTATTGGTGCTCAAATGTAAAGTGTACTCTGTATGGGGGTTTATGACAAATTGAGTTATGACAAATGACGCGCATCCTAATTTGTCGGGCGTGTAGTCAGCAGGATACTCGAATTTTAATGGCTTAGAATTATTCTGATACTTGACGCTGCGTGTCTGTGTAAAATCTTTGTGAGCTTTTTTTTCGTTTTTGGGAGATAGTCCTACAACTTTTTTCTCAACTTTTTTAGTCACAATATTATGTGACAACTTTTTATAATAAACTATGAAACGTTTTTTTAATATTGTGAATTGCAACTTCCGAGCAGAATATATGCTTGAAGATTGCAAAGATCTGCTAAATGTGTTAAAATATATAGCATTATATGTATGCATGTATTAAAGTACAATGTACTTAAAAACTTTTTTTAAATGCCACCTCTTTTTCTAAAGCGCCAAGATAATACTCGTAAATAACATGCGTCATAAAATGTTTATCTGTAATTTGATTGCACTGAGCTGATCTCACTATTCCAGTTATGGAACTATGTATGTACCTGTACCAATAATCTGCCCATCCCGATATACAAGCCCAAGGAAATCATAGCACCGGCGTGGCGCCCTTATTAATTAAGAATGACGGCATTTTGATTACCTACTTATCTATCTAACAGGACTTACATCCACCTGACCAACTACCATTTTATCTATGCCTATCCGTAACTACCCGTAGCAGTATCTATTACTTATTCTGTTTACCCATTAACTTCTACCGAAACTGTATCGTCGTTGTATTAGTTACTCTATCTGTGGTATCATAGTTTCTTCTCGTGCCATAGAAACTAATAAGTAAACTGTTATCAGTAAGTATTAATCCTAGAGCGGGTCGTTACAATTATCTACAGAGCATCCATTTGTACGTAAATAGCTTGACTTGTTTCCGAATAACGGGGAAGGCGATTACTTCCCGACGATTTTCAGGTGAGGCTATCTCTGCTTGTTTTACACGGGTAAGTTTATCAGGTAAGGTATTAAATGAGGCAGACACGAAGTTGTCTAACGAAAATAACAACAGTGTGCATATTTTTGACATCCCTAATGAAAAATTGGCTCGTCACTGACAACGCAGTTAAAGTCATATCACTTACTCGGCTTACTACGTAGGCGATTCAATGCGAACCCAATTGCGAAGTGATCCAATGCGGTGACACTCAAATTCATTGCGATGAGGTGCGACGCGGCGGCTTTTTCCAACTTGCAACACACCGCCGCGCCGCCGCCGCCGACGTTCAGTTGGCACTGTTCATTTGTCATGGACGTTACATTTGTCATTTTCGCGTTCGCTTCGTTTTGCGCCGCACCGCGCCGAGGCCCGCTTGTTTTTGGTCACGTAGGACACTGCAATAGGTATTGGCTATTTGTTGGTTTCGCGCCGCTTCGCATTCGCGTCAAGATTCGCCTACGTAGCACGCCGCGCTACTTCTTTTTACTTATTTTTTAAATAAGTATACACTTAGAGTACGGTTTAAAATGCGCTCACAGTGCAAACACCACATACACTGCTAACGATCGGTTTAAATTGTTAGTACGCTCACAGCGCGCCAACAAATTAAACCGATCATGAGCGTGCTTATGTCAAAGAGTTTCATTTTTCAGGTTATCGGCCTGTGTCTCATAATTTGATGGTCACAGTTTCATTTCTGTTTTCACAGAAGACTGTGGCCTGCATTCAATCCATTTTTTTCTATAAAAAAACAGAGAATATCGGAGGTCACAGGTGACAATTTGAATTTGACATTAGCGCACACAGTGCACTACCTCATTCTTGTGAGCACCGTGAGCACGCTAAAATGACGTCACTCATGACGTCATGTGTCTGACAGGAGCCTTTATATGCGCATTTTAAACCGACTGTTTGCACGCTGACAGTGCAAATGGTAACTATGTGCACATTTTAAACCGCACTCTTAATAGCTAGTAACAACACCAAATAATAATAATCTTTAATCATCATAAGTTTTTTACGTAAAAATTCTTAATATGGCTGCTAGGGTTCCCAAACTTCACATATACCCTTGGATTTAGACTTGATATTGAAATTTATTTTTCCTAATATTGTTTTGCCAATCATCACAATTTTGTCTAAAAGCAAAGATAATGTCTTAATTTTGAAAAAATGTTACCGAAAAACCAAACGCCTCTTGGTTTAAATTACATAGATACTATAGGGAATAGAAAAAAACCCTTGCACTGTGAACAGAAGTATCATAGAGCCAGTAAATTAACAAATACTAAGAAAACAAATGCAACAATCAGATACGTCACCCGGACAAAAGATTGAGAAGCGGTATGGCATACTAAACAATTGCACATTAATCTTCAGGCAAGCATTGAGCACCGCGCCGCAGTGAAGTGACCCTGCAAGTCACGCCACGAGCCTCAGGATCCCGCGCCATGGGAACAGCTACTTTAAATAAACACCACGTCAATTACTGCTTTAGATTAAAGTTGAAGAGTTGAGAGAGCAATCCCTCATTAGTACAACATGTAGACAAAAATGAAGTTTGCCTTGTTTGTGAAATGGGCGGTAATCGCGCTCATTACGGGACGTATCGTAGTGATGCGTGTCAATCAAGACGCGGTGTACAACGAGACAGTAAATAAGCTACACTGATTACTAGCACAGTTGTAGTGCTCAGTTTTCATATTCACAGGAGCTTCAAGAGAAGATATGAGATGCCAATGTATGATACTTTGGTACTTTCGCACGCCTTATTTATTACGCATATGTATTTCAAGCAAGTCTCAACTCTCACAAATTACCATTGATATACAGTGACGCATATGAGAGGAGGGGGGATTACGGATTCAACCCCCCAAATATACAGCGGCTTACACTAGATAATAATCAAAGTTAGAGAGATAGCAACGCGCTGTCCTTTAAAAAAAAAATCATTCAAATCAAATCCCTTTAATACAACGCCCCAGTAGACCAAATTATCATGAAAATGGTTACCCCCTTTTGGAAACCAATAGGTATCTCAACAACCGATTGAAGTCATCGAAATAGTAAATATGTAACTAATTAAGCGAATATTTATATGTACCTAATGAAACGTTTAAAGTAACATATTTAATTTATGAGATCTATATCAATAAAAAAAGGGAAAAAAAAAAGAATAAGATTTAAGACAACCTATAAAATACTTTTTAGATCACCGCAGAAAAAAAAGTTGATAAAGCATAGTTTATTAAGAAATTTTGTTTCGCAGTAAATAAGTAATATGTTACCAAATAATAATAGGTATTGTAGCTCGGTAGCTTGTTGGTAATGTACGTTACATAAAAACACGTCGATTTCAAGTAGTCTTTCTTTAATTTTCTTCTCACGGTCAATGACTAGCCTTGTGGCTCAATGGGTGGATTTCCACCTTTTGAGCTGTGGTTTGTGGGTTCGATTCCCACCCAGGACAAACATTTGTGTGATGAACATGGATGTTTGTTCTTTGTCGGGGTGTTTCTATGTATTCTATGTATGTATTTACAAAAAAAAGTATTTATGTATCTGGTAAAAAGTATCTGGTTAGTACAAGCTTGCTTAGTTTGGGGCTAGATGGCGCCGTGTGTAAATAACGTCCACCAACATTTATTTATTTATTTAATGAATGAGATACTTGAAAAAGCGAGAGAAAAATGAACATTGTTTTCCGTACCTACCTATTCCACCTGTGGAAGCTATAAATACGACACTGGATAGATTTATTTAAATATTTTAAGATTAAACGCCTTTTTAGTGACTATGTATTTGACACAGCTCATTGGTTAAGAGATGGTAAGTAAATGATAATAAGTTTAGCCTGGATTTGAACAAGCGTTCAATTGTGGCTGCTAAAACACATAGTCAATGTAATTTAAATAAGTTGATTTGCTCAACTCGATTTTTATAGCAAAGAATGTGAAAATCGAATTACTATCCCGTCGTGTTCTCGTCACACTGTACATAACTCAATCACTGTATTCCAGCATGATCGTCCAGTGTGAGTGCAAGCAATCAATAGCTAAACGTACAATAACAGCTTGTTACAAGCCCGACGCCACGGGGTTTCCATTACCTTAATTTAGTCGATAAAAACCTCTGAGGTACCTCCGCGCCTTCTGAGGGCATGTTTAACCTTTAACCCGAGTTAAAGCGCTTCAGTCTGGCGAAATTCCGTATTTTATAAGCACATACTCAGTTTCCAGAGCGAATTAAGCCCTTCTTTATGGATGTTAGCGCATGATGGAACATTAACGTTAAATCATGTAGAAGTTATTATGGCATTAAAATTTATTTTACTTTTTCGCTCGACAAAGTTATAGGTCGTGGGGGAAATTTGTATTGTAAGACTAGGGGTTAAGCTCACGCTTATGTTATGGATAACGTATTTTTATTTTGACAAAATTATATATACTTATTGCAATTTAATATATTTTTTGCTTTTTTTGCGCACCATGCTATGCGAAATAGAGTATTAGTTGGGTCTTGTCTGGAAATAAAATGTCGGACGAAGACACATTATCGATATCATTGCACAAAGAGCCCAAAAGCCTCAATATAGCGCCAGCGCTTCATTGTATTCGAGGCTCTATACTTTACTGTAGCGATAAAGCTCATCCTCACAATTAACAAGATAATCAAGAACTACAATCAAATAAACTTACGATCACACTCACAAAGTAAAGATTGTAAAGGACCACCCACACCCAATCGATTCAGTGCTAATCAACTGGCACTAAATCGCGCATGTCGACGATTGATAAGCGCAAATGGACCACGTTATGCGTAACGACAGCCGAAATGCCACCGAAGTCGTGCTCAATCAAACAAATTACAATATCTCTTACAATATAATTCATCTGAACAACCGGTATTTTATGGTAGAAACTCGTTCATGCTTATCACACTTTATCATAGTGCAACTTAATGTTTCCAAAGTGTGAACGTAGCTTTAAGAATTTCGTTAGATTTGTGTAGCACCGAGAAAAACGATTTAAAATAAACAACGTGACTTTTGTTTTATTTATTGGGATATGGATAACGTTTCGAAATATAATAATGTGTTATTCGTAATAATACAATACAATTATACACATTTTGACATTTGTTCGTTCTAATTTGTTCGTTGTTTGTTCTTGTTCGTAATAATGTACAATGCTTTTTATAGTATTAAGTTCGATGCCAACCACTCTACGTATTATCATCGTGAAATTTGTGGATATAATTAGAACTTACTCGTATCTTTGAATATTTTATTATCTTTCTAAAAAAATTATATATTATTTATAAATTTAATTACTACCTATTTGTAATATTAATTACTAACAACAATCAGCAATGCAATTACTTCAAGAAAACCTTTAGGTTAAGTCTTACCTACATCTTATCGCTTAGCTATTCTTCTAGTATAAAATGAACCTTAACAGGCGTGTAAAATCGTGGAGCTTGTAAGTTTTGCTTTTCCATCAGGTTTCATTATTATAACACGCGCGCGACGCATTGTCGGCACTTGTTGGAAATTTATAACCAAGGTAATTGTCTTCTTCGTTAAAGAGAAAGTAAAGTGAGTAGTATTAAATGGTCAAAACATAATATAAATCAAAATGATAAAAAGCTTGTACAGGAAGTTGTCAAGAAGAAAGTTGTCTTTTTGTGTCATGACACTTTGTAGTTCGTGAGCATAAATCAAGAGATCTTGGTGATCTCTTCGACAAGCTATTTTATCGAGACACGTCTATGGAGGTTTAGCGGAAATTAAAAGAAAAGAGATACGGATTAAAACAGATAGCAACATCCATGGATAAAATAAAGGAAGACGCCTAACCGGCACAGCATGATGTGGCCACTTATAATATTAATCTAACATCTTTTATGCATGTGTTGTATAATATTTCCCATGTTGTATGCAAATAAATTATCTTATCTTAGAAGAGAAAACAAATAATGTTTTAACAAGACGTCAAAACTACGGCAGATCGAACAGAAATTGAAACGTACAATCGCTATCAAAGCAAGAATAACAAGAAGAAAAGAACTAAAAAAGGAACATACAACACACCTATGTCCGTATAGTGGTCAGATTTCGTTGGAACACTGACCTGTGTAAGCACTGACGCTCCTGGTACGCTACTCCACCTCCACAGGTCCTCGAACATAAACTCCATTTGCCCCAGGCGCTCCACGCATAGCCTGTGCTCTTCGTGTCTCTTATTTTCTGCAATTTAATGGAAATTGTTACAACTATTGTTTTGAGTAGTAAGAGTAAGTTTTACTGTGCTAATTTGAATTATCAACTTGGTTGGCAACAACCTTCAAATTACAAACGAGAGAGAAAGAGAGATAAATATTATTTTCCTCGTTGGTCTGCGGTCCGTGGTTGTCAGGTGTGTTAGGGGCCTAAGAATTTCTTCGCTGAAGAGACTTTGTACTTTGTCTAAGACCAGAATATTCTAACATTGAACGACCGGATTTTTTTCTCAGACATTCGAAATTCTGAAAGTAGTGCACTATTTATTTTCACTCCCGTGTGCACTGCTGCTTAATTTTGGAACGCCAAAACACTTTACTCGGAAAGTCCATGATGACGAATAACTCGAAAAGTTCATATTACTTCAAAAGTATGTCATATCAAATGAAATTGTTTTGACTGTGCAAATCGACTACTCTCTCAATGTATCTCCTTCGCGCTGATATTACATGATTTATCAAGATTAACTAAGTCACAACGATTATATTATAGGAATTTAAATACCTGCCGATATTTATTTATTTTAGATTTCGGTAGATAGGCAGTAGATACATTATAAACGTTATTTATTTTTAAGTCAGTTACTCGTTACACCCAATGTTTTAGGTGTTTGAATAAAGTTATTGACCGAGCGAAACGAAAGGTCTCAGAGTTTACTGGGACAAATCGGCATTTGTATGTATGTTTGTATGTTTGTGTGTATATTTGTCCGATGATAACTTGTGAACCGTTGATCCGATCTTCATGAAATTTTGTAGGCAAGTAGTTCATTTTAATACAATTTTTAAATTCGAATATGAGCTGAATCGGTCCAGTGGTTGTGAAGATATAGGGGTCGCGAGGTTTCAGTTCGCCGCGAACTACTAGTTATATTTTCAGAAACAGCGAATATCAGCATTGCAACAAGCTAACAACTTACAAGCCGGTGCCAGTGATGCCACAAGCCTGATGAGAGAAATTTAATTCAGTCATTAGTATGTTACTGCTACTACTGATATTTAGTGCTACTGCTATTACAATGAACTTGAAGAAATTTTGGATGGAAGTGACTATTTTGTAACTCTTTGTTTTATTTTAATTTATCTCTATCTCATTATAGCGAGTGGCGAGCGTATAACGAGTAGTTTTATATTGATAGGCAAAAAATAATTGTATTGAGTGTACCAACAAACAATGAAGAACTCAAATACTCATTAATCTATACTTATAAAAGAACAAGCCTTTTTCTAGGAACACACAGAAGAAACCGCTTATGGCGTGAAATTTGGACCCAACATTCCTCAGATGGTCTAGATGAACAGAAATAACGGATTTTGCGAAATTACACCTAAGAAGGGGCGAAATGGACCCCCAAAGTTTGTATGTTTTTTTTATGCTACGTCAATGAAACTCGGTGTGAATAATAAGCATACAAAATAAAGAAAGGTAAGGTTTTTCGAAAAACTACACCTGAAAAAGGGAAATGGGGTTTTTAAATTACTGTATCCTATGCGAGCGATCCCGTACGGGCAAGGTAGTTAATAATAAATAATTAATACGTTAATAAGTACGCTCTAAAAAAAATGGGAAAACCGTGCAGCCATAGTAGCACTCCATGCCTCTCTTCATGTATTATGCCCAAAAAACAGAATCAGAATCAGATTTTTTTATTGAGATAAAGAAACACGATATCAAAATTAGATACAAGCATTATTGTATCATAATACTCAACACCGTACACAATATTTCTCGTCACATACAAAAAATCATGCTATGCTGTAAAGGGGCAGTAATACAGGAAAGAAGAAAATAATGGAATTAAAATAACGCCACTTGTAATGTAATGTAGCGTTTTATTGAGACATACCTGTACATGTGCCTCCGAAGCCGGAACATTTGTCACGTTTGTTGACATTGTCATTTGAACTATTACGGCGGCCCTGGAAATGAAGAAAGTAATAGAATATTAGCTGTGCAAGAATGCAAATAAAAATTACCCATTTGTGTGCTAAGACCCTCAAGCTATTCTCCCGTTATATTACAAAGGTAAACTATGTATTTGCGGTATATAAGGTACGTCAAACGACGTCAAAGAAAAACAAATGACGGGAAAACAAACGAAATTTTAAAAAAAAAGTGGTTTAATTTGACATTAATTTGAATTTGGAATTCCAAGTAGAACATAAGGTATTTGAGTTCAAAACACCAGTTTTGAAAAATGTCATTTACATATAGGTAAGCACCTAATATTTAGATTTGAATTGTGATCAAAATATTATACCTAAATTTATATAAGTCTGCGACATTTACTTCAATCCACGTCTTAAATTTACCTATACGACTTAATGTCTTATTGTTTGCATTAGAAGTCAATGTACGAGTAAATCTTAGCAAAACAATACAGGGCTGAACCTAATATCTCTTTACGTGTCAGTCTGCTTGTTTGATCAAGCAGTAACCATACTCTACCAACTTATTTCAGTAATTATTTATCAAGCCAAATAATGAAATACAATCATTTTTTAAATAGCACTGTAGTAGTTAGAAAAGCAACAATGGATAAAAACACAGCGGTACAAAAGAATGCTAACTATTACTGGTGGCACATGACTATAACAAATTGGTTGTTTGCAAGCTACCAGCCGTTCATCCAAAGAAAGTTAAATCCTAGGTCAGCAATTTCCTTGAAAACACTGATAGGTCCGACGATCTCTCCAAAGAATGCTATTACTAGCGGCACATGCCTAATAACAAATTGGTCTTTTGTAATCTACCAGCCGTTCATCCAAAGAAATTTAAAGCCTAGGTCAGCAATTTCCTTGAAAACACTGATAGGTCCGACGATCTCTGCAATTTCACATGCCCTAGACACGTTAATGATGCTGGATAAGACTGATTCGCCTGCTCGAATGCAATTATCACATCCGTTCGGACAATTTGTCAGTCAAACGTATATACTCGAAGTATTACCAAGTAGGGTGTCTTGTCTGGAAAGTAATACTGTATGAGAAGGAATAAATAACATAGGTTTTTGATCACTTTTAAAACACCAGCTCACACACTCGCGAAATCCAGTAAGTCTGTGTACATGGAAGATACACACCTGTACAACCACCTACCGAAGAGCATCAGAAATGCAGCTACCGACAATATTTTTAAAACAAAATTGAAATTACTGCTGCAAAGCAGATCTTATTATACAGTAAAAGAAATTACCGATGACAAATTATACGTCGGTAACTAACGGTGTACCTAATTAATTTTTATTAACCAGACTTGTAAAATATTTTTACCAATAAAATCAGAATCTGAATCTGATCTTTTGATAATCAATTTTGAAGAGAACTATTATTTTGATGTATTTTCTTATGGTTTTTTTAATCATATAGACAATGCCATAAAACGGTTTAAAAAAAAAACGGTACGGTTGGTTAAGTGCATCCATTTGCCATTTACCTGTTGCCTTCTGTAGGTGATTGTTAATAATGGATGGTTTAGTGACCATCGCAAAGATCAACATAAAATACCATGGCGAAGCATCGAAACGTTTTCTTTTTTTTAGTGCTTTAGGTGCCTAATTTTATAGGGCTCCTATGATAGTCTGGATCTCAAGCAGTTTTGTAAAAAAAAAAATATTTAGGTTAGCAAAAAATTTTAGAGTGGTAATTCTTGCGCATTCGACATTGTTTTTGTCCTCTACTAATACCACGTCCGTGATGTGTTGTTGCCCTAGAATGGTCTTACCTCAGTCCCAATACTTTTTACTTGGAAATGGCTGCACTATTCCACTTCACACGATTTACTGCTCGTGGATAAACGGAGGTAATAAGCACTAACAACATCCACTTTAGTCTTTGTCTAAAGTTAAACAAGAAAGCCTGTTCAATTTGTTGGAACGTATCTATGGCTTGTATGTGGGTGAACGTGTGCCATGAATTCAATTTGTCTTTCACATTCACGCACCCAATTTGGAGTTTTTTTTTTATTATTTAGAAAATCAGGGCTGACACTTCTAGAAATTTCAAACAAAACTAATCATAAATTGATGCGTAAAATGGCATTACCTTTGAATAATGTGGCCAACATGTAAGTACTTTAATAACTTTTACCAGCCAATCATTAAGCCGGCAAGCAGTAGTGCGCAAAGCAGTACTATCTTATATTTCCAAAGCGACACAATGACAATCTGGTGCCGCCCAAAGTTTTCTGTTGAAGAACATCATTTTGGGTGTGACTTACTCGAACCTGCTTGAACTCAGTAGTGTAATTTAAGAAAACATAATTACTACCTCAGCATTGTCATCTAGAGTGGCGATGCTGCCAACAATCAAGACGCCTTTCCTTCCACCAAGTGGTTAGTTTATCAGTTTTGTTTTTCTGTTTGTAAATATAGGTTTTTAATAGTTATTTTAAGCTAGTTTAGTTTAACATTTTTTCCTTTTAAATTCTTATTAAAAAGAATACCTATAAATAATTAAGCTACTGCGATGCAACATACAGCAGCAATCTTATTTATTTTATGATTGAAACGTTCTCTAGAGAAAAGGCCGACAAATCGGTTGCTGCAATTCAATCGGCGATTTATCTTTAATCGCCAAACATGCCTATGACTCATCGCGTGTTATCTATCGTTGACAACCCTGAAGGGCCGGCCCACGTTCTCACTGCATTTCCCACACTGCTGCCTAAACTGTGCTTTCATAAACAGACTGGCTGCCTAGGTAATATTCCGAGCACAGCCGCTGACTGCAGACGACGATGGCCAATATTCATACCTGCGTTCATATTTCGTTGCAGCGGAAAGACACCACAGATTTGTAATTCTAAATCTCTTCTAAATCGACTGCCCCGGTGGCTCAGTTGGTAGTGAACTTACCTTCTGTGTTTGGGGGCGTGGGTTCGATTCCCATCTAGGACAAACATTTATGTGATGAATATTTGTGTTCGTTCTATGTCTGGGTGTTAATATCTATATAAGTATGTATTTAAAAATATCTATGTACGTATATCAGTCTCTGGCAGCCATATTACATACAAGCGTTGCTTAATTTGGGGTCAGGTGACCGTGTGTGCAATAATGTCCCACATATTTATTATATTATTTATTAATTTTAAACACAGTTTGAAAATGAACTTCCGCAAAGTTACGCCTGAAACAATCAACTATTTATTGTACTTTATTCTAAAAATAATACTTAAATAAACGCATAATTACTGACTGAAGACTGTTTTTGTTAATTATATTATATAAAGTTAAATTATAATTTATATAAGTTTAGTGTTGGAGGTTGCAAACGTAACAATTATTATATTTATTTGTCACGTTCAAGATTCTGTTACGTTAATTCATGGTAAATTAAGGTATTTTGAAATTGAAATTGAATTTCAGATGAGCTCTTAAAGGAACAGATGTCCAGAACAGATAAGAGAACGTCCTAATTGGCTATCGCTGGTGTGAACAAATAAAAAAAATATCACACGAACTTAATTCTAGCAACTTCGAACAGGGGCTCTATTTTTGAATCGCTCTTATGATTTTGCACGAAATTATCATGTGAAATTAAAGATATTCTATTGATAGAAAACAAATTCGAATGGTTCAACCATTCGCTTCGTTAGCGTGTAATACGATTATTTCAGAGATGCTACTTTTGGTTGGGATTTCTTTCTGTAGCCAGCCATTTCGCATGATTACGCATGATGTTTTCATGCGAAATATCATACGACCGATTAAAAAATCCCCTGATCGCATTAAAATCTCGTGAACTTACTTTGAAAATTTACCTGATTTAGACACAATTTTGCTATTATTATAACTGGAGTTGCTCACGTTTCATTGAGTCGGTTCAGTATGATTTACAATACTTTACTCCGAGCGACATACGAGTTAGTATCGATTAGAATACCATAATTTTAATAATACTGCTTGATTTTGGTATTGTATGAACAAAGAAATGCGATCGTTATTTGTTTGCGACCGATGATGTATTAGGATGATAGAATATAACTTTACAAGAAGACTATTTAAGTATATATTTTCTATTCTACTTCATGTCTTACTTCCATTGACATAAAGGAAACGTGCGCTTCCAATAGCGTCTGCGGTCTGCAGTCTGCAGCCGCCATCAGAATAGCGCCACATTATCTATGACTTTATGGTACACACTGCCTAATCCGTGCATTCATTGCGCAATAGACGACTCCATTAGGTGCCCGGCGTTGGTCCGCAGACGCATCGGCCACACTCTACATTAAAGTATTAAAACTATCGAACGAGTCTGTAAAACGGCCTAATGAACATCTTAAGTGGTTTATTGAGTGCCGGTGGCCGTTATTTTATGTTAAAATCTGTGTGACGTTTGCCATGAGAAATGGCTCGGTGTCTCGTTTTTGACATTACGAAACTGTTGTTAAAGAGATTTTACTGAATTGATTCCCACCGACTTCCTTGGCTATAAACTTAGAGCAACGCGGGTGTCGACCCAACCGAAAGGCTGGAAGCTGCGATGCCCTAAGGCAATAAAATTGGTAAAAATGCTAAACAGCTATCCGTTACAAACTAAACCAAAAAAAAACGGACAACTAACCAACTACCAAACTAATTTGACAGTGCTTAAATTATTTGATGTCTTTTTAATTTAATTTAAAATAACTTGTCAAGAGCAGGTCGGGCTATGCTTAGTAGGGTTCCGTAGGAGCGAAAGACGTTTGAAGTATTTATTAGTTTTTACCGCATATCTCAAAAAGTAATTATTACATGTTGCCTGAAATAATTTTAAAACAAAGTTTTTACTACGATCTATCAACATGGAAGCTTACAAGTTTCTGAGATGCATAGTTTAGTAATGCCAGGGACACAATGTAAACAACTTTTTCGGCCCATATTTCGCAAGCGATAGATCTGATAAAAAAAAACTGTCTGTTAAAGTAACCTTTAACTTTATTATAATAGATATTCAATGATACCCCACATGTGGGGGACAAGCAATATTTTTTTCTATCCCCACTTTAATGATAGCCCACCATAAAAATAAAATTATGTTTGTTTTATTATCTGCAAATTGTTATCTTTAAAAGACCTATTCAACAATTTCCCACATAATGTGGTTCGGAAAAATTATTTTTTTTACCCCTTCTTTACATGTATGGGAGCGTTACCCTTATTTTTAAAAAAAATACTATATTTATTTATCTCAACTGTAGGTCTACACTTAGACTATCGTTGTGCAAAATTTCATGCAAGTAAGTTTATAACTTTGGAAGTTATAAGGCTGTAAAAGACCAGACAGAATCCTCGAGACAAATAGACGGACAAACAGACGGACATGATGAACTTATAAGGGTTCCTTTTAGTACTACGGAACCCTAAAAAGGGTGACAAAGATTGGTTTAATTTTAGTAAAACGGGATACCCAGTGTAACGTGAGTATTCCCGTTTTACTAACATAAAATGTGTCAGTTTTCATAGCAAATGATTTTAGAGTTGACAAATTGAATTAAGTTTCAAAAATGATAAAAAAACTTCAAACATACTTATCAACATTATTTTTTTCAGGACGGGAAGTCCAAATTTCTAGTCACTATGGTTGACTTCAACGATAGATCCAAAGTAAGCAAATAGACCAAAATGTAGTCAATTACACTAAATAGAAAACGATGCCAGATGTAGATAACAGAAGTCTGAAAAGAGCGGAGTTACACGAGCGTGTCTATATACCTACCTAGGTAACTACAATGTAGGCTAGCCAACGATATATTCTAATAAATAGTTCACAGAAGACTAGATCTGCAATGGCCTAGAACAGCTATTTATCAAAAGCATTTTGGGATAATTACGTAAGTCGCTGCCTCTGTGTCGCATTCCTGACTCATTTGTTTTAGGAGAAATATAACATTATTATTATATTGACAAAGTGTAGAAATAATAATAGGAAAACATCATCATCATCATCCTCATCCAACTGCTGGACTATGCCCCTCTCTTGCTATAGCATCTACCTCGGTCCTGTGGTAATCTAGTCCAGGTTTGACCCGCGATGGCGATATCGTCTACCCATCTCGCAACTGGACGACCAGCGCTCCGCCTTCCTTGCCTCTGCCACCACTTGTCACAACCTTACTCCACTTGTCATCTCTGAGCCTAGCAACGTCCTGCCCAGCTCCACTTAAGAATAATTACCGCTATTCCGACGTCTCGAACCTTTGTTCTCTTTCGGATTTCGGTATTACGTAACCTCTCCGTGGCACCCTGTGCTACCCAGATTTTATACACAGCCTTATGGTCCATGTGTCCATATCTCATGGTGGGCAGGATACACTGGATAAAGTGGCGAGTTTTAAGGCACTATTATTTTTATCTATGACACTAGGTATACATAATACTTAGGTATATATTAATACCTAACAACAGTTGAACCTGTATACAATTAGTACAGGAGAAAACATGGCACAACTCGATCAATATGGAAGTTAGATATTTTTTCTTATAATTGACAGGCTAGGCATTTGACCACAATTCACATGAACTGACGGTGTGGTCGATGATGATAAACATACCTAGCCAATTGCCGCCAGTTGTTACACTAATTTTAACTAACTAAACATTTTTTAACTACTACTACTTAGCCTACTACATAAAAATAGCAGTTGGATTAACCAGAGACCATTCAATATCTATAGATAATCCAAATGTTCAAGCCCACTACCAGTTGGCAGCGTACCCAGCATGCTTGACTAACTAAACTAAGCTGTGTCCTTACTATGTACAATTTAATGTGAACAATAAAGAGTTTATTTCTCTATCTAGTCTGGAATGGGAATTGGCTCTGAATTTATTTCGCGTGAATAAAAACAAGGTATATTAAAAAAGTGTTAGATTCCATAGCACAAAAGTTTTATGCATTTGATGTGGTCAGTTGCTGAATACTACTTAATACTAAATTAATTCAATATGTATTCAAACAATAAGGTAAAAATCCAAATCAAAGACTTTACAATATTCGTTATGACTTTTATGACTTATCCCTAAACTAAGAACCCGAAAATCATCCGCAGCTTTCTGTATCCCACTACTCCCGATGATGGTATAGGTCTCTTGCTGTACCATCTGCCTCTAAGCTTTGTTAATGAAGTCCAGGTTCGACCCACGATTTTCATAATATCGCTGCCGTTTGACCAACGGTCCACCTACTCCAACTTACTCTACCTCCACCACCACTCTGTCACAATCACAATCTTACTCCTGTCATCCTGTCATCACTTCGCCTAGCGACGTGTCCTGCCCAGCTTCACTTGCAGTTACTTACAAATTCATTTTGATAGAGACAATTGTTTAGTTGCTACCAGTCAAATTCTTCAAGATTAGAGTTATTAAATAAGGCTTCTGCTACGAATAAGCTATCATTATTTGTAGGGTTTCTCCTTTGTAGACATATTATGCGCTCCACGGAACTAAATGTGACAAATAAAATCACTTGAAATTCATAATATAACTGTTCGCATACAAAATGCTATCAATATTAACATAAAACACACACAATTCGTTGGCGGAACGATTGCTCCAATGCCAGATACGAATAGTTACAATTTACCACTGCTATAAACAGTTATAACCACTCAGTTAAGTCTTAGCCGCGGGAAGCAATGTAACTGTGCAGCAGTGATTAAAATACATTGTACTCACATACCCATAGTGGACAAAAGTCGTCCTAAAAAACGAAAGTAAATGTACCACCAATTTTGTTTATGAGATGGAATCTAATAAACACCTCCTTGTTTCATGAAAATAACAAACGCATCCTTGTTTAGTTATTTTTTAATAAGAAACTCGTGGTTAAGATCTGTGTATTTTTATGTTCGTTTTTTCGAGACCCTTTTACATTTTTTTTAGTTTTTTTTTTTAAACTTTTAACCCTTGAAAAATCCTTTTGGCAACCAATTCGCCTATTGGTAAGCGACGATGTGGTCAAAGATGGAGCACGCGGACCAAGAAGATACCTATTCACCTAGACCTTGAAAAGCTCTAGATTGTATCTCTCGGGAAACCAGGTTGCCGTTTCTTCCACTCCTTGGGTATAGATTACAAACGTAGATTCAAAACGTTTCTTGTAATAAATAGACAGACAATCTAGATACTTTACGGCAGTGACTTTGGATTTGGCTTGAGGATTTTTTGGATTTTACCAATTCACCAATTAGCTTGTTAGCACGCCGGTCTTCTGATTTTATGTTTTCAGCTGGTGCTTGGCTTTAGCTGGTCTCTGTCTAAGAGTAACTAAACAACTGACTATATCATACATTGTCACGAGCTCCGGGATATTGGTTGCTGGTGTAGTGACAGTGGTGAAATTGCTAGTCGTTCTGTTTTATTTAGCAGTGATAGAGTCTTTACGTTAACTAGCTAATCGGCTTCAGTGTAAGATTAGAATCGGCTAGATAATTATTGCCACTAAATAATTGATTAAATATGATAGTGACTCAAAGAATACCAACTATTACTACGTGCTATTTCGAATTAATACGACAATGTGACAGGACTAAAATTATCTTAATCTTTTTTTATTTCAATTTGTGAGAAAAAGGTGTCTACAATAAAATTTTAAGGCTGTCAAATTTAGTTTGGTTTAGAAAACTGTACAACAGAATCGGTTACACTACCTGTTTACTTATTTGTAAAATTTAATTAATTTTCTTAATGAAAATACCAGTTTCTAACCAGTTACCAGTTTAATACCAGTTTTCTAACAATAAGATAGTTTTCAACAATAATATTGTAATTTAATGTTTCTTTTCAGGACTTAACCACGCTAAAACTATTTTTTATTTATATACCTCGACGTTTCGGCCATGTTTCAATAGCCGTGGTCACGAGCTGACAAATACAATAAATAATAATATATTTGAGTACAATTATACTTCAAATGAGTTTTCTAGCAAAATGATAAAAATATGTTTTCTATTTCTTGTTAAGGGCTCGCTCCCCTAATTTAGCTATCTCGCTCGCACATTTCATTACTGAGAGGAAATTACAAAAAAAAACTGCTGTCATTAGAATAACAATGCATTTTTATTTTTTTTCTTATGTCAAGAATTTCTATTTTGACATTATTCTATTTTTACTCCTTGGTCAAAATAAGAAAATTGCTACATACATACATTGGCAAAGATATTCTAGCCGTAAGTCCACCGCGCGGTTATTTATTTCCGACAATGTAAGTATTCCATTGATTTCTCAATCGATTCAAACCTGTGATTTTGGTCTTTAATAGAGTTAAGGTGAAGGGGAAAAAAACCTACACAAATAACAGGGCAAGAGCTAAAAATAAAATAAAATGAACAAGTCCTGCTATATACAGTCACGTAAAAATACTCGGGGTATCTACTTGTTTAATTTAATGAAATCAACGAATCTCCATTCTCTTCCGCTAATTCTTCTAATAACTTTTATCCCATTTCACGCTTAACCGTTCTTGTACAAGACAAATATCGCAGCAATCTCGTAAAAGGCCTATTGTGTGATTGTGCTTACGTATTTCTACAATGCATAGCTTTAACTGTTTACCTACCTCTAAAGCCGTTACGCTCCGTTATGCTCCCACTTCCAACTATAAAAGGACATTCCCAGCTTCACCTCGCACTTGACCTTTATTTTAGAGTTCCGTATTTTGATAGAAAATAATTATGTTTTAATAAAACGGGAATACTCATGTTAAATTGAGTCGGTTTTCCGACTATAGTTTCGATCACATTCATGGAAGTGTTAAGGATAAGGTTACAATATAATATAATTTAAGGTAAGTAAACAAATTGCTTTAGCAACTGTATATATGTTAGTTGGATCTGTGGGAGAACTGATTGTATCAAATAGCAATCGTCCTCCAACGGATCCGTGAACATATATAAACTTCTGTTCTCAAGAAATATAGAAACTTCTGTTCTCTCTTTTTGAATCTTATTGTGTTATAGTGTATGTAACAATTTCAAAAAAATGCGAATAGTACAATATTGAAAAAAAAGCTGTATTAGATTACAGATAAAAGGCAAACCGTTAAAACACTTTAAAAAAATTGAATGGCTTAGGTAGAGCTACAGAACCATCAATGTGTATGCCGCAACTGTCTCTTTGCCAGTTTATTTTCAATCCTATTTCTGAAGCTCGTGCGAGCATGAATGGACCGTATAATTTTTGTTTATTGTCAAAGGAGCCCCTTGATAGAGTTTACTTAGGTACCTAAAGGACACTCTACTAGTTTACTCTTTCAACTTAGGAAAACATTTGCTTATCTGACATAATGTTTCGGTAACTGTAACGGTCAGACGTAATTATTAAGGGACTGTCTTTTTAGTTAGGATTTTTTTTTCGTAAAATAATCTTAAGGCCCTGATTACTGGGCGCAGCCATCTCGCTCGACACTTTATGTTTTTTAAAGATAAACAATAAAATTGTTAGCTGTATTTTTGGGGTTCCGTAGTCCTACAAGGAACCCTTATAAGTTCGTCATGTCCGTCTGTCTGTCTGTCTGAATCCTTTACAGCCTTATAACTTCCAAAGTTATACACTTACATGCATGGAATTTTGCACAACGATAGTCTAAGTATAAAAAAAAAAAAAAAAAAAAAAAAAAAAAAAAATAATAATACCAGTTTAAAAAAATTAAAAAAAGTTTTTTTGTAAAATAAGGGTAGCTCCCATAAATGTAAAGAAGGGGGTAAATTTTTTTAAACTTTTTAAGCCTATGTTCAGCATTTTTTTTATTTTATTTTTTGACTTGTCTGCGTTGTTGGCCAGCACTGGCCACTACAACCTTAGCGGATTTTGGCGAACGCATATGGCGTTGAGCCCTAAAATAATTATTAGACGCGAGGGTGACAAACGCAAGGGTACTGCTGTGATACGAACCTCGGCTTGGGCCGTCACCCAGAGGAAGAAATCAGAACAGAATTTGCAGTGAACGTATTCGTTTTCATACAACTTTGCTGGCGCCTATTCGAGTACGAGGCGCACTTTGCTCAAACAAGATTGTCAAAGTAAAGACCACATTACGATCGTTTTTGAGTAAAATTCCTTGCCTAAAATTTACCATTGTAAATCTAACGATGGAAGTGAAAAATCCATCGAGGTTGCCAATTAGTTATATTATGATTTATGAGCTAAGCCCCGCGGTTTTACCTGCGTGGACAATCCTGGAACTGTATTTTTTTCTGGCATTAAAACTAGTCTATGTCACTCTCCTTTAAACTGTACCAATCCATACAAAAAAAAACACGTTAATTCGTTGTTCTTACGTTAAAAAGGAACAAACAAACCAACAAACACACTTATTATTATCATTTATAATAATTGTAGGGGTACTAAAAAGATACAGCATAAAATTAAAAATTTTAATCATAGTCCCATAATGGGCTAAAACTATATTTACTAAGAAGACACAAACAGCTTAAAATTAAAATGTTTATCAAAGTGACTTCGCATTTCATTGGCACATATTTCTACCTAATTAAATAAAACTTTCATAAAATTTTAGAAAATGAGAGATATTTTGCGTAGTTTGTACAGTCATCTAGTCAAACGGTTTTCGAGAAGTGCTATGTTTCGCTTTATTTATGCGGTAACTATGCTGCTACCTCTTTGTTTTACTACACTAACAAACTGACTGAACATATTTGAACACGTAGATGGTGTCAAAAAAAAGTAGAAATTAACAATTTTATTCCCGATTTTTTTTTGCATGCCTCGTAACGATGTTGTTCATTATAAACACAGAAGAGATATTTTTTTTACTTCTAGATTTCTTTTCTGTGTTTTCTTCTTTAAAGTTGACAGAACTTTATAAATTGATGTCGCCAATACTAGCGATGCGGCCACACTCTACTCGCGCTTCTCGTTGCGCTATTCAACCTCTTTACGTGCCATCACTCTATTTAAATTTACAGGTTTATAAGGAAAGGGTACGCTTATCCGAAAGGGGCTCATAGTATTCATGATTATGAACAACTTTTACTATGGGACCAACCCTGAAATCAAAAAAAAAGGATCTGCTGTTACATTTTGTGAAGTTTACATTTTACTATGGAACAGCTGTTTTGTTTCTCGATTTTAGGGTTGGTCCCATAGTAAACGTTGTTACTAACGATGAGTAGTATGAGTTTTTTTCGGCTTAGCATAAACGTTAACGTTATAAACGTTGTTCATTATGAGTAGTATGAATTATTTTCGGCTTTCCTTATATCCCTGTATATCGCCGGTCCTTTGGTTCGCGCTCAAAAAATCGTCAAAATCGGGAGCGGTGGGAAGGCAAGGAGCATGATGGTCAACAGGACGAGTAACGAGGCTGCACTACGTCTCTGCCTACCTCCCTCGAGTATGTGGCAGCATCATAACTGTCCTGATACATAAGGAATATCGAAATTTTAATTAGTCTAGTTCTGCCAACTTAAGTCTAAATTTAGCTTTTTTCATGTTTTCGGGGTTGGTGCTATAGATAGTAAAAGGTGTTTATAGTGATTGTTATTGTACATTATGTTAATCGTCTAACCAAACACCTAGTGTATAATGTTCACTGGGCTAAGTATGAATACTTACGTACCGAATTATATACATGTAAAAGTTGAAATCGAAAAGTAAAATTGCATGGAACTGTACACAAAATACGAACTATTATTTAAGCTTAGAGCAACGCTGGCCTCCGACTGATTCAGGCCGGTATCGTGTTGCTCTAAGTATTTAGATATCGAATTTTACTTTCCGAGTTCCGGTAGTACTTCACCTCGTCTATTTGCTTCTAGTCCCTTCAATCTCTGTGTATCTACGAACTCATCCTGAATTTACACTTTAGTAAACTTCCCGGAAATTAACGCGAGTTCCTCAAAAAATCAGCACGCACTAACGAGCTAGTACTGTAAACTAAAAAGCGGTCGAGATGATATACTGGATAGTCCATACGAAGATCTGATGACCCGCTAAGTTTCATGCACTTTACCACTTTTAAATAAGCGCTATATTTGAACGGTTTTAACACGCTGAGTACAGGTCTTTATGCTCGTAAATGTACCGCTCAGTCAGATTTATTAGGTATTGAATTTATACAGTTTTCAGGCCGACGAAAACACTTTTACAACATTGAAGACGTAAACTTTCACTGGTTGGAGGAAATGTTCTGCAGTTAATTTAGTAACTGGTGACGTACGCTAATTAGGTAGGAGAATTTATATCGTATTCTGTTCATATTCCAAATTCACGAAATTTCACGGAACTTGTTAGATATTTTTTTTTTTTAAATATGCCTAGCGATATTCTACAGTGGTCAATTTGGGAAGTGGTCATAATGGTAAATGGACGTTTTGGGAAGTGGACTTTATAGGAATTGTCATTACGGAAAATGCCTAATGAACTTCCCCAAGTGGTCATTTTGGAACTAAACGATTATTTGCATGTCTTGATATTTGTTTGACTTATTGAAGAGACCTGGGCCCGTACCTTGAGGAGCTTAATGCGATGATTGTTAGGTTCAGCCGACGACACTGCGAAACCACGAACCGTATCGCCACGTGATAAAGTATATGGTCACGCAGCGTTGTCTGCTGCACCTAACAATAATCGCAATAAGCACCTCACGGTAAGGGTCCTGTTTAGTGAGATTAGGCACTCTGATTTATCACTCTAACTACGGGAGAAATTTTAAAGACCTACTTAAAAACTAGTAATAATAGCAGATGAGGTCGCATGAGCCCTCCCTGAAACCGTATGAGGTCCATTTGACCTCCGCCAGGGCTATCTCACTGCAAACACGAAGTTTTTATCCTGTACGCATTATTATTTTGTTAATAATTACATCATCATCATCATCGGCCCATGACAGTCCACTCGACATAGGCCTCGTCCAAGTCACGCCACTTAACCCGATCTTCGGCTTTTAACTTCCACCCACTGCCAGCGAATTAATAATAAATAATTAATAATGTAAACTCTAAATTATAGCTCTTTACTAAAAGTGCGTACTTATTTTAATTTTCTTCTTCTGTGAACTTACCATAATAAGATTTTCCACAAAAATCGCCTTCCTTTCCCCATTTTACTGTCACTGTTTACTGTCTTTCAATCTGAGCTTCTCTTTTTTCATCTTAATCACAGACTATTTTTATTTACTGACGAGTTTATGACATCATGTTAAGATAATCTATAGTTTATGTATTTTTTATGAGTTTCACGTCACTCCACAGTCGATTTTCGGCATAGCGAAGTCCAGTGCAGTTTCATTTTACTTTAGTTCCTGTAACAAAAAATAAATATGTTTTATCTTTTGTAAAAGTTATGTTAACGACCTTGATTATTTTGTTAACAGCGTCTAGCTTCCCCCACGCAGATTCTAGACTAGGATGCTATTACTATATTTTTATGTGCTTTAAAAAACCTATGATATCACTACTTTCGTACTATGGTTGCCTGGAAGAGATCGCTTACAGCGGTAACCGATAAGGCCGCCAGTTGTTACACTAGTTTTTTAGCATGTTTTGAAATTGTGTGAACAACAAAGAGTTAATATCTATCTATCTACTTTAGTCTTTCTAGAAAAGACAAAAATGACACTAGATGAAAGATGAACTCTTTTACTCTCTTTTTTTTCTTTTTTTTTTAACTCTGCGTTCAAATTTTTCTAGTTCCTCGAGTTTTTTTAGACAAGAAGTTCATCTCGAGTAATTTTACTGAACTAATGCAAAAATATTCATAACAAGTGGCGTTTTTCTCTCCACACCATTACGAATGAACTTAAGTTTATATTTCAAGTCGAGCAGAAATTTTAACAATCATGTGGCAGCTTAAATCGTTCGACATATTACGTCCTTATAAGCATAGTACTTATATAGTACTTACTACATATCGGGCTCTTCATCTTTCTATGGCCATTGGCACTGTTATTTATATAATGTATCTATGCTACTAGTATCGGAGATGTTGCAACCAAAGTACCTAGTATTATACTAGGTACCTAGTATTATACTTGGTACTATACTAGTAGTATAATAACTTAATTCTTCTGTTGGAGCCAACTAGTCGTAAGTAAACATATTAATTGCCCAGCTAGAAAATGTATCAGAAAATATTCAGTTTTCACTCTTTTAGGCATTGTAACAAGGTTAAAATTACAAAATTAGTACTAAAACTTAAAATGAACATGAGCTTTCAAATTTTCGGAACCTACCTTCATGGGATAGTTTACACTGAGAAGTTCGTAAGACACGCGAGAAAATAAGTGGATGACTTTATGGCCTACTTTAGGCATTTTTTGGCCACCTGTGAAATACATATCATTTAGGAGTTCAGGTCGACATCTGTGGTCTTCTTCATCAGTTCCACTTCAACAAATAATACTTTCTGAATCCAAATGCTTGACTTGTTGATGAAAATACCAAAATCGCTATAGGCATGCGTATAATATTTGAATAGTTCCCTCAATTCCTCATGGATCCAATTATTAGAACTGGATTTTGATAAAAATGGGACCTATCTGAAAGTATATCCTTTCAAATAAAAAAAGTATTTTTCAAATCGGTTTATAATGACGTAGTTCTGAGGTAAAAAAACAGTAGAATTGAGAACATCCTCCTTTTTTGGAATGCAGTTAAAAAGTTGTTATCAGTAACTACGAGCTTTTTTTAATTAAAATAATACTTGTCTTTCCATTTCACTTTTCAATTTTCTTTTGACCACAATCTAGAGACCAGATGTAAATAAATATTATGGTTCCAAAATTACATATGTTACAAAACTATTACATCACCGCAGTGTGTCACCGTGTTGAGCTTTATCTCACTATCAGTGCAAACATGAAGCAATGATAACATAATTACTCGACTATGATTAAAGTTTGCATCTTAAAAGACTTGAAAAGGTTAGACAAGGCTCAATATAATACCTAAATATGAGAAGACCAATCTATACGTAAGTAATGCTCCTCATTCTTTCAGCACAAAATGCTTATAATAATTAGCTTGCTTACGAATATTATTTTTATTTTGCTTTTACATGTGACTTCATACTGTCAATGATTTCGTTGAAGTCTTATTTGTCTGCGTAAAGTTTGGAGTTCAAGGGCGTAAGACAAAAGTTACGTACGGCTATATACCCAAATGTGAATTGTAATTAGGACAGGTCAGTCAATTACACACATTTCACGAATAACCCTAACAAATAAATAAATCAAAAAAACTTACCTTAAAACGTTTAAAAAAAAATATAATTTCATTAATATAATTAAAAAAAAGCAAACGAATTTAGAATAGTCACTTTTTTCTGGTTAACAAAATTAATTCAAAAAGTTTCAAATCAAATCCATTCAAGTGAATAAAACTTTTTAATATAAAAATAGTTCTGAATTTAAATTTCAATTCCCGCGTACTTCGTAAGGGCGGGCATGCGCGTTGCCCGTACGCCCGACCGTGTTGCTTTTAGCGGACTGGACATTGGATTGGACGCTTCCATGGCTACTAAAATGAAGTGGAAAGTACTTTATTGCTAGGAAATGGGCACCCCTGGCAAGGGAAAACTCTTTGCAACTTATCGGCAGTAAATACAATAACAGTACTAGCATGCTAAAGAAAACTAACTAGCATCGTAAATTAGTAAAGAAAATTAAAAATGAACCTATAATTTGCTTTCGAATAGGTTCGTTTATAGTTACTTTTTTTCGAAGGTCTTTAACAAACTATAAAATAAATAGTCAAATTGAACACCAATAAAACGTGCAATAAAGATCTGTATCGCGAATCGATCGTTAGTCTAGGAATTGTAAAAGTCGTATATCATCCAATTGGTGGAGACATTAATGGCGGCATGTATCAAGACAAGTATCGTCGTTTGGTTGACCGCGACACATGTTTTTGGTTAACAACAATCTAATAAGATTCTTACCATATTATTTAGAAGTATTCAAATCATGATGATTCCAGTAACACAAAAATATCACCCACATTCTAAAAAAGCTTTCATTAATGGTATAGATCTACTACTGGTACTCAATTTTGTCTCTTCGCAACCAAAAACCATACCAAAGGCTGTATGAATAATTCACACAATAATGCAAAGCCAAAAGTTAACTTAAAAAAATTACATGTAAGAGAAGTTTTGGCTTGGAAATAACGTAAAAAATTGCGTCGCGTTTTGCGCTTCGAAATATTATTTTCGAAAACTTGTGTTTATTCGATTATTAAAGTGTAATAGTAGTGGATTAATAATAACGTGCACAATTATTTTCTGGTTGTTTCCAAAACTCCATGGAACTCACATCTAGTAAAATCTCCACCAATACTAAAACATGTCTTAGACTTCGCCAAGACTTACTTTTTTTTATTTTGGCTGTGACTTCTTTCGCTGTATTTTTAATAAAACTTTAAAATATTCGAACACTTGACACTAGCAAACGCCCAAGACATGTATCGCCAAAATTGTCTCGGGAGGAAATAAAAAATAAAAAGAGTACGATTTTAAATTGTACGTGACTGTACTGTATCATCATCATCATAGGGACTTTTTAGGAATTTATACCCGAAGGCCGTCCGTCCGGCAAAGACTGTCCGTCCGCATAACACATGTTTGAAGGTCGTAAACGAAATAAGTAGCAAAAGATAAGACCGAAAACCGATAAGACCGAATTATTATTTTATTAGATATTCGATTATATTACTTTTCCTGAGGAGTCCATACAAGAAAAAAGCCAACTACTAACAAATTTGTGCCTATATTTCTTTTAAATATCTGTTAAAATTTAAAACTGAAGGCATTTTCTGAAAAATCAATAATACTAGCATAGACTGAAATTAGTTTTTAACATGAAATATCTTGATAATTGAAACTCGGCCTATGATGATGTTGATTATTTATTTTTAAATTGAATATGGAACCCTACTATGAACATGACAGAAAACGCACTTTGAAGAATTGTATTATTATAAAAATTGGCAGTACATATATATCCATTTTAACGCTAACTATGTATAAAAAAACTACGACCTCAGAAGTTTAAACAATATAATAAAATGGTAACTTTCTTATGCTACAGTAACGAATATTGCTTAAAATTTGGAAAGAAACCATTATACTTGTAGTTTTTACCCGACTGCCCATGAAAGAGGGTAACGTTTCTGAAGTGATTATGTAATTATGTTCGCTGTAACCTAAACGGCTTGACCGATTTTGACAAGCGAGGTGTCGTTGGATTACTCTTTACATCCGGACTGTCATATGCTACTTTTTTGCAGTCGGGTATTTTGTTTTTCTTTTAACGGTGACTTGTTAAAATATTTTATCAATGTGATTAAAATAAATATTTATGTTACAAAAGATAAATAATTATAATCGTTCATTAGTATTTTTTGCCGCATATTTTACGGCTGACCATAAATTATTTTTACATCACGTAAAAATAAACTTAAGTACTTAATTTAATCAAAATAAACATGAATCTGGATTTTATTGCGTTGATTAAAAATAATAATGTGTTTTAACGAATTCCATTAATGCGGAGTGAGAGTGCTCAGAATGTCGTAAAATACTTAAAACTCTTAGAATGCCCGCTCCATTGAGAACTTGAAACGTTTGGAACAGTACAGGGCGATCAAAACCCAAAGTATCGCAACACTTTCGCTTAAAATAGAGTATACCGCTGTCTTGTTCATACAAAAAGAGTAGTCTGATACTCAGCCCCAAATGTTATGATATTTTTATATGTTATCAACACCGTGGAAAACGATGCTTGTATGATTGTTTTTTTTTTAATTTTGCAATATCTTCTTTGTTATAGGCACTTAACGTGTAAATTTTTTTGCGTCGAAAATACGACGACGAAAAGTTGTTAGAATACCATAAACATTTTTTGAAAAAACAAAACATAACGGCATAGAGTATATTGATGTAGATTTTGTTAAGATTTAGGGGGTGATAACAGACTACCCCCGAAACGCTAATTTCATCAAAAAGTTAGGAAAATTTTGACGCGACCTACTAGTATTATACTATAAAAACATTTTATATTTAAGGCAGTCTGGCAGATCAGTTTAAAAAGCACCCTGTACGTTATCCAGTTCCCGTTTTAAAGCGCAGCACTAGCGCCCCAGGTGGTCTACTGACACCCATACATTTCATTACTTACCGACAGACTAACTCGCCCTTAACACTCCGTATTGATAAACTTTATTGTTCCGAAGAAGCTTTTACTGAGTTTTGTTTATTTAGCTGCAAATGGGCATTTGTTTACAAAATAACGAGTAAAAGCAAAATATGGTATTTTTTTGTTGATTGATAGTAACTTTTAGATCTGAGAAAAGCAAACAGAAAAATTAGTTACCTATTAATGGGGTTCCACAGGCAAAACTTTTCGCAGATGGCGCCAGCGGTTGGATTAGTTTTTAATTAATTAGCGAGGCAAAGGAATGCTTGACAAATCAGTGTATGCAGATTCTCCCTGGTCATACGAGTATATAGAATGTTCTCTGTTGAACTGTCGCCACATTTTTTTTTTCTTATAGCAATTTCCCACTTCTTTTTCAATATGGGGTTTTTATTTGGATACAGACTGAAGTTTACCAACATTGGAACAGATTCCAATATGCCATCGTGTCCTGTATCAGGATACAGGACACGATGGAATTGGAATCATAACATGGAACATATTGGAATCTAGTAAGAGTAAAATCATTACATAAATTGTAGGAAAAAAAACAACAAAATTTACGTCATTGACGTAAAATGTTTTTTTCTTGGACGAAACAATGATGCTAAATCCATGGTTTTTCTCTTCTGTAGGCCACATCGACGATACACCACCTAGCGAGAAAATATAGCAGTGTGGATCCTCATTAGGTACCCTTGAAGTAGGCTTTTAAAGTGAATGCGGAGGTAGTCGTCCAATGCACAGAAGAGGTTTTTTTTTACTTTTCTGTGGTCCGACGCAACGTCCGCTTCGCGTTAGGAATAAAAAGCTGTCTACCATATATGCATATGCCTCTTTTACCAGATTGACTTAATATAGATAAGACGTACAATAGTATAGGAAAGTGGCACTTAGTTCAACTTCACACTTCGGCATAGATACCTCGTGGAAATCAACCCACGAGCCCTTGGAGTTCCAATACCTATACAAAGGCCGAGTGCACCGATTCCTATTTAACAGCGGTCGCGAGTGGCTATATCAGATGGCAGAGCTTATTAGGCTGTTTTTTTTTTTGATGATGTAATTGTACATAGAGAATAGAACTGATCTTGATCGTGACTTATTTTACTTGATTTAGACTATGACTGAGACTTGTTTTAACTGTAAAATATTTAACTTCTCTTGGAATACACTGGCAAATACACAACGTGTGGAGCCAAAATATAAGAGAAAGAGAAAACATGTCTCAAAATAAAATTGAAATAGGTAAGTCACTATCCTCATAAACTTTGAATTTAAATTTTATTTTTCTGTATTTACAATTTAATGTTTACTCTAATTTTGTATTTTTTTCCTGTAAATAGCATATATATGTTATTGTACTTAGAAATAGTTATTTGTTTTCACGACGGGAAGGCCTAGTCCCCAAGATTCGGGTGATGAAATGTACCTAATTTGGAGAATAACGCCAGAAATTAAAATAATTTTGCACAAACCTACTTTTTGTGACAATAAATCATTTTTAATTTTGAACTGAGTTTGATGAAGGTTGACAACGGCCTAGGTGGTCTATTAACACCATACACTTTATTAGTACGAGAAAACTATCATTTGTACAGACTATCATTTGTCTGATAAGCTTTATTGTCTCTCGTTTTGTTCCATTAGGTCAATAAATAGATGACAAAATATAGAGTAGACCACTTTGAAGTAAGTAAAGTCACAAGTGTATAATTAAGATAAATAAGGAATAGAGATTTAATTTTTATCCCTGTGAAAGCCTTCCCGGAATTAATGATCAAGTAAGTTTTTGTAGATGATCCTTACGCGTATTATTACATCAACTGAATCAATCGTGAACGTCGAGGCTATCCACTATCCTGCTCCTCGATAACACGAATATAGTGAGAAGAGTAGAGTAGAGTAACATTTATATTGTATTGTGGAAATAATTCTCGACATAATTACATTGTTATTATTTTTATTTTTTATTATTATTAATTTGACATTCACTATGGTTATTATACTTAACTTAAATTTAATATTAATTATTGACTTTTGTAATAGCAAATTATTATTATTATTATTTTTCTATTGTTAATGTATAACAAGAGTAATTCTCTTCTCAAGAGTAATTAAAACCAGTGACGTGTAGTCTATGGTTATAAATAAATGAGTATGAATATGAAGATTTTACTATGAAAACTGACGTGGTTTTGATACATTTTGTTTTAATAAAAATACAATTTTAATTTTAAATTTAAATTTTAAGTTTAATTAAATTTGTGATCGAAACTATAGTCGGAATAACCGACTCAATTTAACGTGAGTATTCCCGTTTTATTAAAACAAAAATAGTGAGAGGACTTAAACGGACGAAACCTTTTGAGTTTAGTGATAGTGACAGTGTATTGTACAGTGCTAACAGAACACGAGAACAAAGTGTCCTCCCCTTAAATAGAGACAATAAGAAAAGTGTTAGTGTATACGTTCTTAGATTGTACTCTACTTAGCAGATTAAATTAAAATTAAATTACTTATTAGTCTCAAGCCTAGATTGTAATATTGATGAGGCACCATATTATAATATGGAACGTCATTAAAACAAAAAAAAAAACTGAATCAATCTACATCTTGGATTAGAATTAAAATTCTGGAATTTGATAATCTAGTTGGATAAGACTAGAGAAGTTTGACAAGAAATTAAGCCTAAAGTAAATTTTGGTTTAATTTTTGCTTACCACAAACGTTTAGTCATCTTGCAGATCTGTAGGCTATTTTTATTTTTTATGGTACTCGGTGAAGAGACGAACAAGACGCTCACCTGATATTAAGCGTCACGAATGCCCATAACAGTTCAGTGCCACCCAGAATTTTGAACTTAAACAGTTTAAAACCACGCGCAGCAATGCACTGCGCTCGTCTCCTTGAGAACTAGATGTTATATCTCTGTATGCGAAGTAATAACGCTGGAAACATTGCCCTTCAATCCGGAACACAGAAACGTTACACAAACTTGGTGGTTGAATAACTGGCAAACGTGTGAGCTCCGCAAGGGAGCCCTACCGCTACACAAAGTAGTAGTAATAAGCAGTTTAAGCATCCTGCTTATTTAATTTATTTTATTCTCGACTATATTTCACTCGACCATAAGATCTAATTGTTTTAGTTTTGTCTCTCTGTCATGGTACGTATTTTGACAGTTCTATACGTACTTTGACAATATTGTATTTGTATATTGTATTTTTTAAACTTTAGTGCTACGGTAATAAAGCTCGTGCAATTGTACCTGTAGTGTGAAAAGGCCCTAAATGTTAACTATTAGCATAGAAAAATATTTTATCTGTGCTATTAGTTATTAAGTTATAATATTTACTCGAATAACAATTTCCGCATATCTGACTTTTCGAATTTCAACTTTATTTTTAGAAACGTGAACAATGACGATTGGTAAGTCTTTGGCCTATCTATGACTAGTCAACGTTAATCAACAAACGTTAAATATGGCATTTAGATTCAATAAAAATGCTTTTTAGAACGACAAATTAAATGTCAACTTCGAACGATTAAGTACCATCAATGCACTGCAGCCACGTGAAATTGGTCTTAGTCTTCAGTTTATCGTCGTTGAAAATATAAGGATCAAGAACTGTTGATCATTCATGCAATAACGCATTTTCATTCCTACTTTCCGTCCACCCACAAGGTGGACGGACGACCTGATAAAGACCGCAGGAACGCGCTGGATGCGAGCCGCTTCCATCCGCTCTTCGTGGAAATCTAAGGGGGAGGCCTATGTCCAGCAGTGGACGTCCTGTGGCTGAGATGATGATGATGATGATGATTCCTACTTTAATATTTTCTCTACTGAACTATGTAAGTATGGTAAGGTATGCAACTCTTATGAGGCTAACACTGCGGATGTCACATATTCAACACCTTATATATCTACGGAATCACAGTAATTTAATCTGATAAGAATAACATTTAATCTCTTACTGAGACTACTTCGGGTTCTCTTTAGAAAATTAAGATTTATGAACTTGAAACAGAATTTAAAGTCAATTGTTTTTGAAGGAACGAAATATATGAACGAAGGGCACTAGATTTCGCCATACAGGACCACCTAGTACGAATTCTACTAATGATATAATACACTGTATTGCATTACATTACATTGCATTGCATTGTATTGTTGTTGTATTGTACATTGTACATTGTTGTGTGTATACTGTCCATGTTTGTTCAAGTTACTCTTTACATGTTTCTGTTAGTAAATAAATAAATAAAATATAGGCACGGAACATAGGTGCAAGAGAAAGTGGATCCTCTAAAAATAATTTATAAATATTCATTCACATACAGATCTCTATTTTATTTTAGTTGTTATAAAATTAATCTCAAGCACACTCTATGAGCTCAGTAATGACAGCTGAAATGTTCTCCGCACTTGATATAGAACTTTTAATTCATTCCTAATTTGAGATGTGATAACTTTTAAAATAACTTGAGTAATCGATTGAAGTAGTGTTCGAAAGTTTTTTTTTATTGAGAGAAAGTGTCGGGATATTTTGTGCCGGGTCCTTTATGGGTTAGATATGTGTGACCAATGTTTGATCACAGTCCATCTTAGCTGAATACTAAGTCAACGTAACTAGTATGTGGTAGACTTTTTTCCTCCGCACTCGTAGTTTGATTACAGGGTTATACAATTTGGGATATCGGCCTATCCTCGAAGGATGATTAGGCTATTTCCACCATGCTGGTCCAGTGCCGGTTGGCGGATTCACATACGCCATCGAATTTCTTCTCCGGAAATATGCATGTTTCGTCACGATATTTACGTTCAACGAAAAGCCTACGTACTTAAGTAGTAAGTATACGTACGTAAGTTCCAAAGAACTTATAGGTACGGGCCCGCCCGGGTTCGAATCGAACCCCATGAACATAATGCGAGCGTGCTCCCACTGAGCTACCAAGACCAAAAATGATACAGGGTATAGATTTGCAATATTTATGAGCACCTTATTACGATCCTATATAAGTACAGGACCCGTACCGTGAGGTGCATAATGCGATCATTGCTAGGTTCAGCCGACACGGTGCGCGACCACGAACCATGTCACCGCGCGATAAGGTATATGGTCGCGCAGCGTTGTCAACTGAACCTAACAATCATCGCAATAAGCACCTCACGGTACGGGTCCTGTAGTAGCCTAAAGATAGTTTAAAGTTCTTCAGTTATTATAAGAACCCGTTTTGTCTTAAATGAAATCCAAGAACTGTTAACAAGACGTCAAATTACCAAAATCAAACAAAAGCCTAGAAAGTACAACATTAAAATACTACAAAGCTGTTTCGCAATTATTAATATACGAAAAATGGCGAACCCTACTGTCAAAATCATAATTTTAGTCATTCGCAAAGAATTCTCCCTATCATTGTATTATTCGTTATTTTGATTCTGTAACTGTACTGAAATAACTATTTTTAGACAGATTTACAGGAAGCTATAAAACACTATTAGACTAACATGCACAATTGCAATGTTAACGTCCCATTCATGGTCTCCCATAAAAGCCGGTGACATCCATTGATGGTGCATAACTGTTTACCCAAACAAGAATTAGGAACACGAGTGCAAGTTAGGTTAGTTAACGTAAGTTAGCATGCTTGTACTTACTTAGGGGTACCTTCGGAAAACGGTTATCTTTGAAACAGACTGTAGGCGATCTAAAAGTAGAAAAGGGAATATTTTAATAACCCCTTCTAATATTTATAAGCTTCAAACATAATAAAACCAGTTCGCATGTGTAGAATAATTCTGTTTTAGACTTTCGTGGGTGCTTACTACATTACTATTAGTAGTGTATTTAGTATTAGAAGCAAAAGACTGAGAAAGTATGTAGATGGTTTGTCTGCTCCTAAATTTCGTAATTTTTTATCATCCGCCTGCATCTACAGTATACCCGTGAACATGGAGCATGCAACTGTGCCGAAATATTGGGAACTCAACAAAAGTAAGAATCATGGTAAATATCCCATGAGTACTAATAGTAATGTAGAAGAATCCTCTTTAAAATGCAACTCACTGGGGCGGCCTCTGGATTGGGTAATTAATTAGCTTACGCTTGGACAGCTGAAAATTCATTCATGATAGATGAATGAAGAGCCAACCAATCATAGGCGATCTAATGGACAAGAATATGCTAGTTTTGGGCATAGTGTATTTGTGAGAAGGAAATAGGTTCGAGTACTGTTTCTGCTTAAATGTCACCTAACTAATAATAATACTTCAAGAATAGTAAAGGTTGCATAATTATGGTTCTTATAAGTTAAAGATTAACCTGATATGCGACCTTTTTTAAAAATATAATTTTTCTGTATGTCTCCAGCGCAAGCCCTGAACGCTCTACTAGCTCTCACAGGCAATCTTTACTGACCTACATACGACTAAGAGACCGAGTTCCGACCTCAGTCAGCTAATTGCTTTACAATTTCCGCACTACACGTATGCAGGCGGCGCGATTCATGCTTGGGCATTGGTTAGAACCCTGTTAGTAGTCTGCCGTGATTCAACTATGACTGTTCCAGGGAAAGTTTCAAAATGTATTTTTACCCGACAAAAAGGAGGATTATGATTTTGACCGATATCGTTCATCTGTTCAGCCTCATAAGTTCTAAGCTACCTATCATAATTTGACAACATATGAGGATCTTTGGAAGCGTCTTGATCATCCGCTGGTTATGGTTATAGGCTATGAAATCACAATGACGTTAAATTATATTGAATCTTGGCGCCCACTAGAGGACATAAACTCGTGAACTAAAAAACTTTTTAATGATGCCGTGTTGGGTATCTAATGAAATGGCTTAATTAGCACCTTCAAAAATAAAAATAATATATTGTTAGATGTTTTCAAAATATATTTTTAATTTAAATTGATTAAATTGAAAAAAAAATTGAAAATTAATTAAATTGAAAAATTAAATTTAAAAAAATATATTTTGCAAGCAAAAATGTGCCGGGACGTAAGAAAGTCGGGTTTTAGTTTTTCAACTTATATCTTGTTAGCATTAAATTTGATATGTTATGTTTTTTTTTTGTTTTTGTCATGAGAGAAGAATAAGAATCTTCTCAAGATACCCTGTTTTGGGGTACAGTGCAGCCTTGTTGTGCGGGATTCTTCATCCTCATCAGCCAGAAGACGTTCACTGCTGACGAAAGGCCTCCCCGTTAGTACAGGAGTGAGTTTTTATAATCCTCGCGCTTGGCAGGCAACTTGAAAATCGCAGAAACCTCATCATTTACCTAAGATGACGCTGCTGCCCGTCCTCCGGTAGTTCTAGTCGCAGTTTTAGGACATACTGAGGTGTATGAGTGGGATTGCACTCAGTAAAATGGTTGTCTGTCTCCGTACCTGATGACGGGAGCCGAGATCTTCAGAGGATTGACTGAAGCGTATCTTTTTTCCTAGTGGTGTCAGTGTGTCAATTTGTCCGGTCTTGACTATATTACCGACACTTAAAAATTAAAAAGAACAATGTTTTTGTTACGCAAAAAAACACAGTACTTACTTGCTTTGTTTGTAAGGATAAGATAATAAGTACGATTTGTATGATTTATCATTCATTATGCAAATAATATGACGTAGCACGGACGTAACACCAACGTCAAGACCAAAACTTGACGCAACTTCCAACCTTATCTCATCGACGTAAAGTCTGAAACATTACTCCTACACTTCTTACACACTGATACGCAGATCTAGTTAAGCAGAAACCGCATATCAGCTGCAAGTGGGTAAAGCTGCTGACATACGGTCGTTTTTCTCGAGGTTAGGGTAAAATTTCAACAGTATGCTTCCGTAAAATACCGCGAACCAGAGTACGAACTAGAGACCGTAATTCGGATTTCACAAATCTGAAACTTTGATGAACTTAGCTCAGAAAGTTCAGAAGTTGTTCAGCAAATGTTTGTGACTTCAATGTACCTTTAAGCTTCCCATTGCTGAGATATCGGCCTACCCTCCAAGTGTGATTAGGTCATATCTCACTAAGCTGGCCCAGTGTGGGTTAGCGGATTCACACACCACCAAATTTCTTCTCCGGAAATATGCAGGCTTCCTCATGATGTTTTCAAAAGCCAGTGGTACATTCGTACGTAAGTTCCAAAGAACTCATTCGTACGGGCCCACTCGGGTTTGAACCCACGAACATGAGGCGAGCGTGCTCCGACTGCGCTACCACGACTACAATGTACATTACTCTGAACCATACAGAAATTACTAAAGAAAATCATTTCACCCCTTTAGAGGTAGAATTTCGCAAAATCCGTTCTTACACTTAGACTATTTGAGAAATGTTGGATCCAAATTTTACGTATTTATCATAAGAAAGAAAGAAAAGAAAAGAAAAGGGCTTCTTCTTTTATTTTATATATATAGTAGAAGTAGATGTCTCATTTTAACGTGAGCAATCTGATACCGTTTTATTAAAAGGAAATATACATATATCTATATATAATGTTTAATATATCTCCGAACAAAGTCCGCAATTTAATGTCAGAAATTGGTTTGACGGTAACTCCTAACTCTCGAGTTTTATTACTTCCCCCTTAAGGAATTTAAGATATTTCTCTTTTATATTTTGGGGCAAACAAGCTACGTTTAATAGATAATTTTAAGTAAAAAAAAATATAGTTATTCTAGATTCAAAATGCGAAAGCTAATAAATGGTGTTTAGAAATAATTTCATAAATAAGCTAGCTAAGATAACACTGTATGTTTTCCGAAAATAAATAAATAAATATTTGGTTCTCAGATAAAGGTCAGTTTTTTGGGAACATCTCGATACGCATAGCTACCGTTAAGACGATGAGAGATAAAGGTTAAATCCATAAATTATAGTTAAATCAGAACTCCGATATGAAAATGTCTTTATTGTGCATGTATCTCAGCCGAGTGAGCCGCACAAAAACCGTCGACTGGCTCGCGCCCAATCTGCTCCCATTAATCTGGAATGCTCTCCCTACAGCCTTGTTTACATAGTTCTACCTTGGTAGGGCTACTACCTTGCTAAAATTTATTATTTAATCTTTGATTTAGAAAAATATAGGACCACACAAACATACATTCTTACATACTTATATAACTAGTTAGTAACTTAGTAGTTCTGCGAACAGTAGACCTCGAGAGCAATTTTTTTTGCAAAATTTTAATTTTATAATTTCATAGATTTTTTTGTCGAAGTTCACATCGAACTGAGTCGTCACGACCTTATGTCTTGACAGCATCTTTAAAGATTTTGCTCATATTCGAAATTTTTGTTTAGAATTTAGCACCGAATGTTTCTGCCAAATATTGGCAGAAAAATGGCGCCGCATCAACGTCCCCCCCTTTTTGGGGGAAATACCCCTCCAATCAAAAATATCCGACGACAAAATAAAAGCAATAAAATTGCAGAACCTGTGTGCAAAGTTTCATCAAGATTAGTTTAAAATACGAGCTAGTACGATATTTTGTGTACGCGAGCACAAACGAAGAACCGATAACCGATGGGGAAGAAAGGTTCTTGAGTGGCGACCACGAACCGGAAGACGAAGCGTAGGCAGGCTAGGTGGACCGACGACATTGTAAAAGTCGCGGGCAACCGGTGGATGCAAGTGGCACATTGTCGGTCGGTGTGGCGGTTTAAGGGGGAGGCCTATGCTCAGCAGTGGACTGACTGATGAGCACAAACGAACAGACGAAAACAAATTTTGCAAGTTATAGCAGAGACTTCGTTCGCTTCGCTCACTCGATCAATTGCATAATAATTACATACATTTTAGTCGTCGAAATTACTGGGCATAAAGAGTTATAAGTGCGTCGAGCGCAGTGCATTGCTGCGCATACTTTTAAACGATTGAAGTAAAAACTCACTCACTCACACACTCACTCAGAAGCATAAAAAACTTTTTAAATAACTTTTAACATTACTTTTTTTTTTTTTTAATCGAGAGTTACCCTAGAGCTCTACCGTTGTAGAGCTAACCTTTTTTTCCATTCAGCATTCTAACTCTACCGCACAATCTAAAAGCCTAGAGGCGACTTTGTATCCGATGAAGTACATATCCAGTTAAACTTTGATTCAGATAATTATGCTCTGTTACAAAGCAATCGGATACCAATTAGGAAAAGCAGGCTCCATATAGTTTATTTTTAAAATTGAAGTGGAAAAAAAGATACATAATTTTAATAAGTGTAGGAAAATCGCTACTTGAAATTTTCCTACACCTATTAAAATTTCTTAATTTAAAACTAATTGGAAAAATATAATGTACATTATATTACGGACCATGCCACTTTGAAATTCGTATAACATTTTCTTGTTTCATACTTTAAAAAAAAATTGGTATACAATATATTAAAACATAATAGGAAAATATATTATGGACCATGCTATTTTGGATTTTGAATAATATTTTCGTGTTTTATAGTATAATTTAACGTACTGAACTTATGTATAGCTTATGTACATGTTGATAGCGAAGATTTATTTATTTATTTTATTTATTAATTTATTTATTTATTTTTACGAATATTTATTTATTATTATGTCCCACATATTTATCTAGTTTTAACAAACTAAATCTTGATTTTTCAACAAAAACATTTTAAGCGCCTATTTATTAACAACCATTCATTCAAACAAACATCTCATTCAATCTCATTCCTCGTCAATGGACAAAAATCCAACGTGACCGTAATAAACATATCAATACGATTTTTACGTCCGTACCAAGGACAATATCAAACGCTAAATAATTGAAGTGGCAAATAAACAGATAGAAACAGCTACTTGTGGGGTCTAATGTCAACAGGAGGAATGGCTGTGGTAGATGTAATGATTTAACTGCGGACACCCGTGATTTCAGCGGGTCAATGACATTGAGAATTGTTCAGCTTATTGTACTTCTATGATACTAGTACCCCGTCCGTGATGTGGACATACGGAGCGCGGAGCGCTGAAGCCGTATTATAGAACAATGTTTATTAGTGAATTTAGTTCCGAATTGCACCGCGTCTGATACGTTCCGGACAAAAAAATTGTGGAACACAGTCATGATCATAGTCGCCTCTAGAAGTATAGAAGTACTATTTTAATAAATAGGTGACAGAAAAAGGGCCATTGGAATAAATTGAGGTCAATTTTTTTAACAAGTTCGTTATTTCCGTGTCTAATTTCTACAGCGTGTCAAAAGAAGTCGCAGAGTGCCTTTGTAGCAAAATGCAACTTAAAAACGACGGACCGTGAAAAAGTCTGTGTTTCGGACTATCTATGGGTGCCGCGCACAATTTCGAACTGTCGAAGTTCAAAATTTTGTGTGGCACTGAACTGTTTTAGATAAGCGTGACGGCGAGCGACTTTCTCGTCTCCTCCCTCAGTTGTATAAAAAAAGTGATTTATTTCAGATTTGTTCATTAGTAGACACATTTTCAAATAATTTATAATTAAAATACTTAAATACATACTTGACTTACATTATAGCATATAGATATTTATTTTTAAACCAACTTTTGTTTTTAAGGCTCTTAAATAATAATTAAATAATTAATTAATAATAATTAAATAATAATTACTGGACCCGCCTCAAACTGAACCCTCGGCATGAGTTGACAAATTGATTAATTTATTATTTTTCTTTAGTCAAATAGACCCGCTTTAAAATTCAGAAGAAAACAGTTGTATGATTTCAAATCGATGTACAGGCGTGAACAAATAAAGCTGTCCACTAAACTCGTTGAAGCCTTTTTATCCTGTAACTAAATCTTAAACTCACGAATATCTATCGTTGACCAATTTTCTCTGAGTTGAACATAATTATATGTCTATACTCTCGTAGTTCTGTGTACACAAGCAGGTGAAAGTTTAATTGTTTGATTTGATCCCTTGTCATCTTAATACTTATATTTGTCTTGATATACTTGTCTTGTTTAATCTGTGATGGGTACAAATAAAGACAAAGTTACGAGTTAAAAAAAAAAATTACTTGAAATAGAGGTGTCGGACGAAGTGGCGTGCCAAGGCAAAGGCCTTGTTATCGGCTGATGATAATGCCAATTTTCATAAGATTAAGTATCTTTAACAAGAAAATAGCTGACTTCAATCAATCAATATAATCATACAGCCATGTAAGCCGTGGTAGCTCAATTCGTGGGGTCGTGGGTTCGAACCCGGGCAGGTTCGAACCAATGAGTTCTTTGGAACTTACGTACGGATATGCTACTGGCTTTTGGTGAAGGAAAACATCGTGAGGAAACCTGCATATTTCCGGAGATGAAACTCGATGGCGTATGTGAATCCGCCAACCTGCAATGGGCCAGCGTGGTGACCAATGGCCCAATCACCCTTCAAGGGTAGGCCGATATCCCAGCAGTGGGATGTTTAAAGGCTGATGCAGAATCTAGAGTTCTATGTCTAGAGTTGACACGTGTAAAAACTCAGTGGTAGTAAAAAGATGATTTCGATATTTCAGTTTTACGAAACTGCATATGATTTGAACCATTATTGGGATTACTTATACTTCTACTAACAATGTCATGTTCGCACAATAAATGCCTCATTTTATATGGAAATTGGAAGCACTAACGAAACGTACTTACAAACCTCAAATTACGGGCTTAGAGCCGCCCGAGCTTAGAGTCTACGGGAACAAATCGGCATTTGTATGTATGTTTGTATGATTGGGCGTATATTTGTCCGACGATAACTTGCGTACCGTTGATCTGATCTTTATGAAATTTTGCAGTCAAGTAGTAACTAGTGTTGTCATTTTGTTTTAGTTATTTAGTTAGCATCAAAAATCATTAGTAATATTTTTATAATCATATTTCTAAATGTATTAAAAATATAAACACGTGAAATCCACTGCACTTAACAAGACAAGATTTATCAACAAATAATAACATAATAACAATACATAATGTAAGTTAGATGTATAATTTTATCAATATGGATAAACTTTACAAAACCATTACCAGCATTCGTTAAAACGATTTTTTTTATAAAACTTAGTTCTGGCAATACTCCAGGTACAGTCAGGGAATGGAGAGATTCAATTTTATTGAAGTAAATATCAAAATTAAATTCAGAGCACAAACAACGCTGAATATACAACGACAAGTAAGCAAGTTTTTGTAATGCGTATCCAAGCGCCTGCCAAATAGATTGAAATTCAGCACCTACGATAGAAACATGCCATAGCTATCTCACTCGCACACTTGCTAGTTTTTGTAGATAGTGTGAATTGTTAAAAACTGTATTTTTAACTATCTTGATATATAGATAATAACATACACAGAAACATGACATCAGAAATATTCTTTAGTTTTGGTTTTTTCGTTTGATGTCTTCTCAATACTCAATTCATTTATTTATTTATTTATATATAAACATACAAAACAGAATGCAATCATATTAAGAATATTATTATATAAGTAACATTTATAGATCTGTGTTACATTCTAAAACTAAGTTGCGTTATATTAAATGAATCTGAATATACCACCACTAGAGGAGTTGGTATGAAATTAATAAAATATGTGGTATTGCAAACAATACGTGATATGATTTTTACATGCAGATCTTAGTTATAGCATAACTACCCTGATTGTGTATGGCAATATCGTGCGGATCAATCCATTCCATAATTGTTTTATCTGTAAATAATTAGTATTGGGTATAGTAGCATTTTGTGAGTAATACATCTTTTAAGGCTTTAGCAAACTTGACTCTTAGTGATTTTGTATCTGTGGACGCTGTGTTTGTATGGACGCGACTAATGGCCTTAAGGACATATTATGTATTATAGTTACACCAATTAGAAACAAAAATATGTTAACCTGAGTGCCAAACTACAGGATAAGTAGATGGCGATGGTAATGTTAAAATGAAAATAAATATTATTCAGATTTGTAACTGACCCTAGTTAGTTTATTTATGATGCTGGCAGTACCAATGAAACAACATTTCATTTTGAATAATAAAACGATGAGGCCCATTGAACACAGTCATCAATATTTTTCAAAAGAGATTTGGAAACCTAAACAATGTTGTCAACGGTTTCAAAAATGATCTCATTTCCGTTCCCCGTAAAAAACACGGAAATGACCAGCCAAATGATCTTTAATTAAAATAAAATTGATATTTTCACCGTTAAAGTCAATGGTTTATTTTGTTATGAGTGCAAATGACTCACTTATTATAAGTAGTTAAGTAACTCTCCTAATTTATGACTTATCGGTATTCAAAACGTGGGCGATCTTACGATCTTTATTAAATTTGGTAGATGGAAAATGAATATAGAAGAGCTGGATGATTTGATGTCGATGTCGAAAAACATCGACATCAATACCGATTGCCGATTCTCTTGTAAGTGCCAATTTATTTTCCAAACTATCTAGTTACAGGCTGAAAATAAAAAATATTTAAATTTAAATTTAGTTTCGTTTCATTCACAACGGAATCAACGTCATATAATATTAATTTATAATAAAATTATAGTATTATAATATCGCGGTTATAATCAATACTTTGATTAATTAACGCGAAAAATGCAATAAAACCACATAATCGTATAAATACATAATTATTATAACAGTTTTCATCTTAAATTGTATTGTAATATTTTCTTATTTTTACTAAGTAAGTACTAATGACATTATTAATTTACATTTGACATTGAATTATTATTATTATTATTTCACATTTAATTTAGGAATGTAAATTAATTAATTATTGTAATTAATTATATTTCAGATAAAAATATTTATTCAGTTTTTGTACTAAAAATTAAATAATAAATATTTTTAGGATTTTAACATATTTTTTTTAGTAAATATAATAATTTTCAGTTTATGTACTGTCATTTAAATATTCTTTGTAAGGTTACAGACAAACAATTGATCCCTTGTTTCTATTGTACTAGACGCATAAACCAAAACTAATAAATCACAAATACACTTTAAATAACAGCGCCTTAGCTTCACTTTCACTAGACTCAGTACGGATGTTACTTATTAAGAATCACTTTACACAAATAAGCCGAGATTATAATGTGTTTATGGACCGACTTTGACTAATGAAAAGAGGGATTTATTCCAATAATTTATTTAAAATCGTAGCTCTACCGCAGTTAGCATTATTGATAAAACATTAATATGAAATTTAGCATAAATCATTTTTAAGGTGAAAGAAAATAAAATATTTTAACTGTAGAACTTCTGGGTAAAAACTTGTCTTGTCATAGTAAAAAAAAACGAGATTACCTCTGTAAAGAAAAAGTTCTTGCGTATTGTTATGTGTTAGAAGCCTTAGATCACGATAAGCTTGCAACCTAATCGTTTATTAACCTTGATTCCGCATATTCAGTGTGTAACCGATTGACTCATCGACTGGTCCTCATAAGTCTATCGGATGACAACCGGATTACAAGACCTGACTATAGGCATATGCACTTGGCACCTTGCAACGCTGGTTGGAATTTAACTACATATACAGGATAGTCTAAGCGGTGACGTCACGTAAAAAATAGATTTCTCATATCTACCAAGGGCTTCCGAAAAACACCAACAAAACAACAGGTGAGTACTTTTGCGCCACCTAGTACAAACATTGCAAGTTAAATAAAAGCTTATACAAAATAAGTGGCGATACCACTTTATCGCCTAAAAGCATCGTTGGCGTTTTGAGTATAGACTATGGGGGGTACTTCCCGCTCGGTAGCACCCCTTCGTCCACACTGTTGACGATCGGGAAAACAAGGGTATGGGTATATCGCTTATAAATGACTTTCCTGTGGTAAGTATATAGTGTCAGGAAAAGGACTCACCCCACTGGCGTCTATAAAAGTAGTAAAATAGAAATCAGAGATGATCACACAGTGATATATCACAGTGATATATCATTCACATAGTGACATATCGCTCGATGACGCGGCAGTTTTTTTTTTTTGCTTCTTTCCAACCCGATCGCGAGTATTCTTCGACTATCAAAAAGTATGTATGTTCTCGTTTTGTACTTACTTTACTCCTATATAATATTTTGTTCCCGTATTTTTTATGTAACTATCGTGTAAAGATATTTTATGTCTCTGTACCTAAAAAGCAAAATATATCGAATTCAACTGTTCAAAAGGCTCTGTATTCGTATTATTTTGTATTAGTTAATATTATTTAATACTAGTCAATATTAGGTAGATACAAGCTGTTTATTTCGTAGCAGAAATCACGATCTAAAATGAGTACGGCGGTTTAATAATTACATAATTGTAATAAATGACCTAAAACAAAAACAAATTACAATTTAACTTTGTTAAATTGTAATTTGTGGCTGTCACTAAAAAATATTTATCACACAAATACGTACTAACTGTTATCTAAACCATGTTATTGTTCCCAATTGTAAAATACCGCGGGCTACGTTCCAATTCCAATAATCCAATTAGATCAAAAGCTCGCGTTTGAACTTCCATGGAAGGTATTTTATTACGGTTTCTAATATGAATCGTTCATCATCCGTAACGATACGGTTTTCGTCAGTGTTACAAAAATTCTTAAAACGTTTACGTAACGGAACATTGTTTAACATTACTTATTGTAGTCAAGTAGTGCCGACTGATAAATGCAAGGTTGCCATTCCACGTGGATTCAACGCTACTACTAACATAGTGTTAACTAAAACTCATCATCATCAATATCATCGGCCATAAGACGTCCACTAGTAAAAATAGGCGTAACCTTAGAGCGCTAAACCGAACGACAACGTGTCACTTTCATCCAGAGGTTGCCCGTGACTTTCACAATGTCCTCGGTCCACGTAGTGGGAGGCCTGCCTACGCTGCGTCATCAGGTTCGTAGTCGCCACTCAAGAACCTTTCCTCCCCATCGGTTATCGGCTTCAGGCTTCAGCTTGCAAACTCTGAAAGCTAACTAAAATTTAACTAATTTAAAATAGTTTATACACTGAGGGTAGACAGTGACCAATTACCAACGAGGATTTAGTTTGATGACAACAATACAAGTTTGATACACACAAGTTAGGAATCGCAGTTTCCTCCGATTGATACTTATGCACTTCCGAAGAAAATAAAAGACAAAATAAACCATAATCCCCACGCTTGTCAGGCGGCTTAGGATTCGCAAAACTCTAACCGCTTACTAAGAGGACGCTACTGCCCGTACTCCGGTGGTTCTGGCCCATTTCTGGCTGCAGCTTTAGGACTTAACCCGGGTCACAAGCAAGCATAAGATAGTCTATACCAATATTATAAAGAGGAAAGATTTGATTGTTTGTTTGTTTGGTTGTTTGTTTGTTTGCATTGAATAGGCTCCGAAACTACTGAACCGATTTGAAAAATTCTTTCGCTGTTGGGAAGCTACACTATCCCCGGGCGACATAGGCTATATTATATTTTCAAAAAAATTAGGGATCCTTACTAAAACTCCAATAATTGTAACCCAAGATGTAAAAAAAATACGTAAATATTCTTTACATCGCGTGCGCTGCGAAAACTATTGATGATGATAGAATAATCTATACCAATATTATAACGAGGAAAGACTTGATTGTTTGTTTGTTTGTTTGCATTGAATAGGCTCCGAAACTACTGAACCGATTTAAAAAAATATTTCGCTGTTGGGTAGCTTTTTAGCTTTCGTTATAATTTTCTTTTTTTTTGTAACTTGACGCAAATAGAAGGGTTTTTGTGTGTGTATTATAATTATTTTTTTTGTTCAGTACCCGTGCCAAGTTGCTGAACTACATATAATTCTCTATTCCACTAACAATAGCAGCAGTAAGTATAATAATCGAAAGCAAATAGTTGTAACTGGATCTAACCAGCAACTGTAAAGACGTCACAGTGCCGAGCTATTAGCAAGTGGTGTCCGATTCCCTTCCTGGATCGGAATATCTCACAAGTCTAAACAGATAAATCACTTACAATTGTAACTTTAAAATGAAGCGTTTAGGCTTAAAATTGAACGAGGTTATTTTATCTTATCGTGACAGTATGAAGGGAGGGCAAGTGGAAAATGAAGAAGTTTTATTTAAAAGGCTGAAAAATTGTTCCAAATTTGTTAGTGAAATAAATAGTATTAAGTTTTCAAAATTTTTTCTATAACTAAAATTATTTTCAGTGTGGTGAACCGATTTTTATGTTACATTCTCTACTTTGTCGAAGATGATAGAAAAATGATATTTTTAGAGAGATTTTTCTTCTACTTTTCTAAAATAAAAATAAAATATAAAACATTGGTAGGAATTATTAGATACACAGCCGTGGTAGCTCAATGGAACCACGCTCGCCTCACATTGGTGGGGTCGTGGGTGCGAACCCAGGTGGGCCCGTACCGATGAGTTTTTTGGAACTTACGAACTTACCACTGGCTTTTCGGTGAAGGAACACATCGGGAGGAAACCAGCATATATTCGGTGAAGAAATTCGATGGCGTATGTGAATCCGCTAACCCGCACTGGGATGTGGCTAATTACTTTTCGAGGATAGGCCGGTATCCCAACAGTGGGATTTTTAAAGGCTGATGTATAAGAAGGTAATATTAGATAACTGACTGTTCGTTCTCCCCTCTCAGTGTTATTTAAAATCATTTTTGTCTTTTTTTTTTTTTAAATACGACCTAAAATGCAAGACTCATCATTAGCCAACTGGACCCTAATCGGAGATATCTCCGAACAGGGGGGCCCCTATTCGGAGATATCTCCGCCCCTATTCGGAGATATCTCCGCCCCTGTTCGGAGATATCTCCGATTAGGGGCCAGTTGTCTAAGCCAAATCGAGATTCAAATCTCGACTGTCTCTCGTCTCGATTGGGTCGGACTTCTCGATGTATCTCGCACTCTATCGTGAATATAACGAAAGATAGCGTTGAAAATAAGAAAACTCGAAATTCGTAATTTTTTCGAGACGAGATTGAATCTCAGCTTTTGAGAATAGGGGTCCTGCTCTTAGAACAAAGTTGTTCCATTTCCACATTTCCAATGAAGCACTGGATTATCACCTTAAATATCTCGAACTGTAAAGTACTCAGGTTGCCTAAAGAATTACTCACTGATAAAATGTGTGTGCCTAGCCTTGTTTCACTCCAGACAGGCACCTTAACGGGACGCTCTCCAAACAGGACAACCAACTTATCTCTACAGTTAAATGAAGGAGCCACCATCATATTTTTAACGAAACTAACAGTTATTCACACAATATTTTTAGTTCCACTAACAATAAGATAAGTTGGTCGGTCTAACATGAATTAATTACCTGTGGAAATAACGTCATAATGCCAAGCATCGTGAGTACTATGTGCCATCATCTAATGATATATTAATTATAAAGGTACTTCTAGGTATAACTATAAAAATGGTACTAGAACAGGGTTAAGCACAATACTAATACCTACCTATACCACACTAGCTAAAAGGATTCTTTTTTAGAAGAAACCACTAAGTTTGATGACCATTTAAATACATTGCTAGTGTACAAATGTGTGTTACTAGTTTCTATACAGTGTGTGTAAATGTACTCAGTGATAGGTTGATTGACCTTAGAAAAAAAATCTGAACAAATAATGTTCTTGTGGTAATTTTCTATTTAAAGCTAGCATTATATTATTATTGTGATAGTTAACACCTCGAAAAGTTGGTTTAATCCAATTAGCTTTATTTAAGCATTTTGGGAATATGTCTGCGGAACTTAGCGTATTGACAACTTATTTGTTAATAACCTGACTAAAGAACAAAATCCTTAGGTATTACAACACAATATATGTATACGATTTTGTTTTAATAAAACGGGAATACTCACTTTACATTGAGACGGTTATTCCGTCTATTGCAAGGCATGACGAGGTCGCGCGCGTGTCACGCTTAGCATACCTTGATCAAGGTCACCGAATGTGATTGAAACTGTAGTCGGAATAATCGACTCAATTTAACGTGAGTATTCCCGTTTTATTAAAACAAAATGTGTCAGAACCACGTCAGTTTTCATAGTAAAATATATGTACTAGTGCATAATTTTATTAAAATTATCAGTAAATATATCTAAAAAAAAAACCTATAACACGTTGGATGTCATAAGTAAAATAATGGCACTTGTTAATCTTCCACATGTGATCTTTCCCCAGATTTTGTCTTCGATATTCTAGAACCCTGTAGCGTACCTATATAAGCTAGAGGGTTGTATGCTTGGTACTTAAGTATAAGTAATAGGATTGCGTAATGGTGAACTGTACGTACACCTGCGTATGCGCATTTAATGGACGAGAACCGGGAGAGACAGGATGTCGCATTAGCTTGATGTCTTGATAATCCGGACGGTACCGTGTATTAATAGTTTAATAATAACTTGCCCGTTACATGGCCATGCTTCCGCGGTACACTGTTTTTGTAGTAAACCTTGAGGCTTGGAAACTCCTTTAATAAGCAATGATCGCACCGGTATAGGCTCCAGATCAAAAAGAGTGAACAACCCTGGAGTGTTCGTTGCAGGCTTGAATTCAAATACCGGTCGTCGAATTTTTGAGTATATTATCTATAATATTTTAAGAAAACCCAAACAGTGTGGACTCTTTTAATTAAAAATTATTACTAGGCTATGAAAATATTCGATGTAGGTTTCAGAGTTTGCAAGCTGAAGTTGAAATGGGCAGGCCACATCGCTCGAAGAACCTATAACTAATGGGGAGGAAAGGACGAAATGGAAGAAGCAGCGTAGGTAGGCCTTCACTAGGTGTACTGACGACATTGTGAAAATCAGGGGCAACCGATGGATGCAAATTGCAAATTGTTGTTCAGTGTCGCGATTAAGGGGGAGGCCTTTGTCCAGCAATGGACATCTTCAGGAGTTGATGATGATGATTAAGAACATCTCTTTATGTTAGACGTCTTCTAAAAAGTCAGAAGCTAGCTAAGCTAAGCTTTAGAAAGAAGTAAAAGAAAAATAATGAATAGAATGACGGAAAAGAAGAGATAGAGATAAACATAAAGAAGAAAGGTATATAGAAATAAAAAAAGTTGCAGAGAGAGGAGAGAGGTGATGAAAGGAAAGATAGACCTCAGTGGATCCATCAAAACGCTCCGAAATCTTAGCATACTAAACACTCGATCCGCGATATGTCTGCAAAAGATATGTAAGCATTGGATTAGCACAAGTGAGTCAGACACGTAATACGGTCCTCGTGTGATCTCCGTCGGCGTCGCGTTTGTATCGAGACGACACGTGCACGATAACAGGTTATTCAGCCGAAGGAAGCGAGTGTAATGCCGAGCGCGACTACAGCGACAGCGAGGGCGAGTAAATCTTTTCAACCCACTTCGTCAAGACAACTCAAGACAGTGTACAGATCATCACACTAATAATTATAAATAATAATTATAATAATTAAATAATTATAAATATACATTATAATAATTAAATAATTATAAATATACATTATAATAATTATAATTATAAATTATAATAATTATAATTATAAATTATAATAATTATAATTATATATTATAATAATTATAAATGTAAAAGTTTGTGTGTAAATGTGTAAATTTAATGCCGGCTTAGTAGCCGCTTATCATATAACATATAGGCTGATTTTTTGTCTCGGAAAAATATACGGTACCTGCGGGGTGGCTGATGAAACCACGAGATGACGCTAGTCTTAAATAAAACCCCCTTACTAAAAACTAAACACTTTTGTTACTCAGGTACTCAATTAATGGAGGAACTCGTAGTTTTAACTCAGACGATCTCTACTTATAGGATCTCTACTGAATTTTTAACTTAAAAAAGAAACCTAGTGAGCATAAGACGATGATAGAAATAAATAAGTTTCACAATAAATCATGCTTCACTCTCATTGCTCCTTACCAAGATTCACTGTATCGAAAATGTAACGGAACACATACAAAGATATGCACTATTAAAATTCATCATTGATTCAATTTTCAAATTCATTCAAATATATGCCCGGCATGAAATCGAACTCAGGACCTCGTGCTTATAAGGCGGCCGTGCTCTAAATTTAGCTAGAAGGGTTGTCGATTTCGACAGATAGTTCATTATGGATCATCATAATTATAAGGTACGGTATTATCTCAGAAATGGGGTAAAGTTTGAGATAAAACTGTAAAGTGCGGGTAGTTTGACAAAAATGTTTTCCTATTCATTTGGTAAACAAATCTAGTATTCCTTTTTTAAGCCCAGTAACTAGTAGCTGGTGATAAATGCTTGTGGTAAAATAATCAACAAGCCAGAACTTTGTGTACCTAATGATAAAATATATTGCGATGGCAATGTTAAAGCATAATTTAAATAAATAAGTGATTATTCAAATAGAACTGCTCTAGAAAATGGTTCTATAAGTACAGCAGTTTAGGTAAATTGCAGGAATAAGCAATAATTTCTAAAACACTGGGTGTTGCAAATTGCAAATGCTTTTGATAAACGAGCAAGTAGATACTCTACATTTTATAAGACTTAGAATTATTGGACTACTTCGAAAGCTTTAAATTTGTAGCGCACTCTACGCTTAACACTATAATATCAAGAAGTTTAGGTAGTTTGTACCCGATCCAACAGCTCCCGCCAATAGGAAGTATTCAGTATTTGGCATAGGCGTCGGTTACCAAAGACATACGATACACCGAAATTACCGGCGTGGTCGAAGAGTCTAAAGATCGATTAGATTCTCTCCAAATAATCAAACAGATAATAACAAAACTGCTAGGGCTCCAGGGCACACCCCTTCCGGGGTGCCAGGGCAAGTCTGATTTCCCCTCCTGGGTGACGGCCTAAGCCAAGGTTGGTACCATAGCGGTGCCCTTGCGCTAATCACCCTCGCGCCGTAAAAATAGTTTTAGGGCTCAACGCCTTTTGCGTTCGCCAAAGTTCGGTTACAGAAAAAAAAATTAAATTTACAAAATTTTATTTATGGAATAAAAAACGAATTGTACACAAAAAACAAAAAGGTAGGTTAAAAATAGATAAAAAATACATAGTTTTATATATACACATTGTTTTTAACCAACAAATCGGTTCCAGCTCAGCATAATACTGGTTGCGAACAACCAGCGCTGGTCTTCCGCTGAACCGGCGGTGACGTCACCCACTATTACCGCACGGAATGTTATAGCTGTAGAGGCCGTTAGTGACCAACAGCTTAGGTATCAATTTTTCAAAAATGTATTTACCATTTTGTGTAGTTTGTAAGGACTTCCTCTTAAAAACGCATCATAATTATAATAAACACGTAAATCCCGATTGCAAAATGTAGCCTATGAAACTCAGGATACAAAGAATATTCCAACTATACCCTAAACGAGACAATATAAAGCCCAAACATTATAAACTTCTTCACGGGCAGCTGGGTAAAAAAAGAACTAACAAACAACCGTCAATTTTTACACCGTATTTAAATTCTCTTTGTTTTACACTGTCAAAAAAATTATCCAATTTGCGCACAGCCCAAAATATCACATACTGATTATAAAAACAATTTCTCATCACCTCAACCACACCCTTTTCAATTCTATTTGCTCCACCTGTAATCGATGTCAGATGGGAGCGTCACCGACATGCCTCTTAATACATTAATATTAACATCGGCCTGTATAACCAATTTTGTGTTTAAAGTGTAGTAGAGCCACCGTCGTTTTATTTAAACAAAACTGACAACCACTACTTGCAAATTTTTAGTTCTTTGATTGGACCAACTGTACGCATAAGTTGGTCGGTTTTTAACGTGTTACTCGAGTCCACCATGTAGGCTGATTTTATCGAACACTGATTGAACATGGTTTTTGCAACGGTAAGTATTTAAATGGTAAAATAGATCGCAATTACGGCCGTGTCCCGTTCGGATAAAATGATTTTATCGGATTTGATAATTGAATGGCGTCATACCTCCTTAGGAACATGGTACATATGACTCATTGATGTTTTTTCCCTCTGCCTACGAATTATACTCATGGGTAATCTTCCCTTCACCTACAAATAAGTTGATTCGCTTCTTTTTTCAGAGGCTAAACAATACAGCCAGCGCTGGAGCAGCGGGGAGGATATCGAAAAATCACCCTTCGTGGGTAGGCGATAGGTATGACTGATTTAAATACTGATACAAGAAAGAGAAACAGTACAATGTTTTTTTTCTATCATTCAGAACAGGATTGATATATAAGCGGACTGATTCAAATTTTACTCCTTAACTTACCTTTTCATTATTGTACTGCTAAGTTCCACTTAAATATAAACTTAATGGTGTCTGTTACATAACTAAAAAAAAGATAAAAGTGTCCTTAAATGTTTAACGTGTAAAAAAGATTGCGCCTGCATTTTTTGGTAAATGTTTTATTGTTTTTTTTTACCCGACTACCCAAGAAGCAGGGTAATGTTTTTGGAGTGTATGTAAGACATGTAATTATGTATATGTGTTCCTATAGTACCCCCTGCAGCCAAAACGTCTTGACCGATTTTGACGACTGAGGTGTCTTTGAATTCCTCTTCACATCCGGTGTGACACAGGCTATTTTGCAGTCGGGTATTTTGTTTTTCTTTTAAAAGTATTACTTGGTCAGAAAGTAAATACAACGAAAATATTTTCAAAAATCAACTCACCAAACAATTAGGAAAATCATCCGGAACACCACTACGTCGAAAGAATTAAAAAAATCACTTTCAAGAAAAAACAAAAAAAAACTTTAAATTTATTTACGAAATGTTCCTTACTACTGCTACTATCTTCTAGTAGAAATGTGCGCGCGCGCGTTCCTTAACCACCGGCTTTCGACTGTGGAAAGGGCTCACTCCGATGTAACTCTGTTGGAAAGTAATAACCAAGTAAAAGTTCATGTAATTATGTACTGTGCTCTAGGGCGACGTTGTTATAACTATCGGTCAGTTGACATACAGACATCGCATTTATTTTCCATATAGATACGTCTTATTGTAACATTATTAGTTGTAGTTAGCTATCAGGTTTTAATAGCCTTCAGATCATGACAAGATTTACAATTCCAGATTATTTTATTACATAAAAAATAACCCAAAAAAATACAAAAATTACTTTATCTTTAATATAAGTACAAATATTACTCAAATTACATTATTTAGATAATTCATAAAAAACTATATACAACTTATAACTACATAAAATATGTACATACCTATTTTAGATAACCCAGCCCTAAAAAATAACGTCAAATATTTATTAAGCTCTAAAGTAATTTCGTGAAATGACATGTGGTTATCGGACTAGGACAAGAATGACAAACCCTATGTATTCTCCGCAAATCTATCTAATTTAGGGTTTTTTTTTTCGTAGTACTAGTAGACTAGTAATACTAATAGTAGTAATAGTTCAACTATTGTTTTTTTGTATATTTCATTTTTACTAAAATAATCTAAACTTAAATGTACAAACTAAAACTATAAACTATACTAAACTAAATAATAATTAATTATTATTTATTAATAACCTACTTAAAATTAAAACAAATTATAAACAAAAATAAATAAATACAAAAAACCTAATGTTTTTTTTATTTACTGTATAATTAAATAAATAAATATTCGGGTCATTTTTGCACACACGGTCATCTGACCCCAAACTAAGCAAAGCTTGTAATATGGCTGCCAGAGACTGATATACGTACATATATATTTTTTTAAGTACATACTTATATAGATATTAACACCAGACAGAACAAACACAAATGTTCATCACATGAATGTTTGTCCTAGATGGGAATCGAACCCACGCCCCCAAACACAGAAGGTAGGTTCACTACCAACTGAGCCACCGGGGCAGTCACAAAAATAAATAAATAAATAAAGTAAATTAAAAGTATAGTAGAGTGTTGGCACCAACTTGAAAAAATCATGTCGCCGCTTGTACTGTTTTCCGTTCTTTCGAGTGTTAATGGTGGATAATAAGTATCCATTAAGTGTTCGTTAACGTTCACGAGTAGAGTATGGCCAAATAATAAAGTGGTGAATCATGTATTTTCGTGTTGTTTCCAAAACTTAAGCTCCCGTAAAGCATGTACCAGGACTTGGACTGGACTGTAGCTGAAACTTACACTAAGGCTGAGACTTGATAATATTGTAGGGACTTCATTTTTATTACAAGTTTTGTTTTATCGAATAAGCCAGCTAAATACGTAAGGTACGTGTGGATCCAAAATAGAACGAGAAAAAAGAAAAAAGTAGCTCCACATGAATGACGATCCGTCCATTCACACTATCATTAAATACCTACTGCTGTACAGTATACACCTAGTTGTTAGATGTAATGTCTTAATAAGAGAGTTATTATTCCAGTAGGTGGTCTGGAATAATATGCATGTAAGGTATGCTATGGATAGTTATGCAGTACTTTATTACCAACGAGTTCGAAAAACTAAAAGGACATATACTACAACCTAACACGAATTGGGCTTGCTATATGTACAGACAATTTAAACGAACACAGAAAGCTTAATACTACAAACATTTTCTCGAGTTTCATTAAACCTCTGAAACTCGGCGGAGACTTTAAGAGGTTTAACATCTAACAAACCATATCTCAGTATACATACGTAGATTTGTATACGGTTTGTGTAAAAGCTTATGATTATTTGCAAATAGGTTATGTTCAATTCATATTCGTGCTGAAGCACTATTCTGAAGCATCACAATGAGAATGGAAATTATGGTGATGGCGAGAAGGAAACAACGAATACTATATACTATCTACAATCGAACAACACGACTGTTATTAAATACTACGCGAGTAGTAGTTAATATCTTAATATGATGGCAATAGTCCGGTAGGTGGGCTTGGTTAATGGCCCGGCAACTATGTTTAAGGGTTAGGATGCAATGCAGCTAAACGGAATATCTTTCGTTATTACTTTCACAGTGTTTGTATTCGATTCAATTCAATTAATAGAATAGCTAGAATAATCAAATAATCTAATCTGATATAAAATCAAAATAGAAAAGAAAAAAATCTAGATGGCATAGGGGTGTATGGTAAACACGTTTTGCAATATTCAAGAAATCGGGCGTCTCTATAAGGACACACTTCAATAAAAGCTGCACACAAACCAATATTCTTATGAATTAAACCTGAAACTAAAGGATGAAAAATATACAATTAAGTAGCAAAAACACTGTTTTAGACTTTCGTGGTTGTTTAGAACATTACTATTAGTACTCACGGGATATTTACCACGGTTATTGTTTTTGTTGAGTTCCCGATGTTCCCGTGAACATGGCGCATGCAACTGTGCCGAAATATCGGGAACTCAACAAAAACAATAACCGTGGTAAATATCCCGTGAGTACTAATAGTAAGTAGCAAAAGCCGCAATGCAATCGTTTTTGCACTTAGATTAAAAATATAACCCTTGTCAATCAAACCTCCCTACTAGGTTTCCCTGTGACGGGGATACCATAGAACACACAAATACACGGAAAATGAACACCCAGACCCGCAGATATTTAAATTCTTCATTCACACCTGCACACCGGGAATCGAACCCGGGAAGCTCCTGCTTATAAGGCAGACGCGTTACTAAGCAAGGAGGCTCGTCTTTAGATAAGATGGAACCGATCGCTCAGACTCACGAGCATCTAGACATGTACCCTGGCAGAGATGAAACTGTAAGCTCACTTCCCGTTTCGATTTTCTGAGCGATTGCACTAATGTACTAACTGATAAATTTAATAACAACATAATAATTACATAGTTATTGTGAAATTGAAACATTTTCATTTTTGCATCTATAGTTTTTCAAAGGTCGGCAACGTATATTCTGTGTATACGGGTAACCATAGACGACGGTGACCGCTTATATTACCATCATGCGGTCAGACTGCTTGTCTGAAAAAAAGAGTTGCAAAAAGAAAATAAGGTAGTCACTGCAAAATCGACAGTCCTTTGAAATCAATTGGACGCTACAGAAAAATGCTGACTGACCTATTCAGAGAATTGGATGTATCGGTCTCGAATCGAAAAATCTTAAATGAACGGGGTCATAATTATAGTTTTAGCTTTTCAGGAACACATTTTGTTACAACAAAAGAACTCTGTTCTTAGCAATAGCGAGGGTAATATTTTTAGGGTGTATGTGAGTATGTGTATTTCTGTGTTCCTATTAACTCTTGTAGCCTAAACGGTTTGACCGATTTTAACGTGAAAGGTATCGTTGGTAAACAGGTGAAATTGGGTGTTTCATTTACTTTAGCCAATGCGAGCAGAGCCGTGGGGGCAAGGTAGTAGGCTATATTTTGCAGACGGGTGTTTTTGTTTTAGTACTTGTTTATAAATTTTCTATCGAATACGTTAGGAAAGTTTTTTCGGTAAAAGTTTGTTATCTTGTGTAAACACTACCTTACCATGATCCTCAACTCCTGAGTAACTCTTACATATACTAGCACAGGGTACGTGTGGTCCCGTCAAGTGGCGAATCGGGGATGCCGATAAATATCGTGTAAGTAGTGCTTGTTGAACGATTTTGTTTTGTTGTGTTGGACTTAAGGTGCAACGTTTCACTCATCGCGCGAAATTCAAATTTTCTTACGTTTTTTGTCAATTACATCATAATTACTCGTCGTGGATTTATCGAAACCAATTTTGCGCCAATAAATAAGTTGTTTTAAGAAATTACGGGTAAAATGATCACCTAGATAACATTGGTTTAGCTACAAATCTCAATAAGCTGATTTTCATCTTGATTTTTGGTTTAGTGAGAAATGTACTTATACTAGCTTTCAACTTGAATGTTTGGTTGGTGTAATTTCTTGAAACAATGTATTTATTATCGCAAAATTAGTTTTCATAAACCTACGATGAGTAATTAAGCTGTAATTGACAAAAAAACCCAACAAAATTTGAATTTCGCGCGCTGAGCGAAACGTTGCACCTCTGTACGACGGATTCAGTACAAAAGTATTCTTCTGTTTCCTCCCTGAATAATGACACAACAGAAAATACTTTTTGCCATAAAAAACATAGGAGTGGTAGATACAATTTTGATAGTAAAAGATTATTTTTTGTATTGTCGTTATTCAGAGAGGATAAAGAAGAATACTTTTATATGCAATAAGTGGTGGAACACTTATCTCTTAAGGAGCAGCTGTGAATGGAAGTAATAGTTAAAAATGTTTTGCCGCGTGGAGAATTTTTCATACCGGCCAGCATTTCCGATTCAAAAAAAAAATGGGGACTTATGCAGAGCTCGAAGCGCGAGTTGAAAATTGGTAAGATTACCTTACCAAATTCGAACTGCGCCTACTTCAAGTTCTGCATAAGAATCGCGCGACCTTACCTCGGGTACAGATACAAACCCTAAAAGCTGTGATTACTGCATCAGCGTTCTACCATCCCACTGCTGGGATATCGGCCTACGGTCGGTGATTGGGCCATATCCACCACGCAAAAAAAAAACACTGATTTTGAAAAACCTTGTTTAACCTAGTAAAAATGGTACTATAAGCCTCGTTTATACTAACCAGTTTAAAATCACAAGTATTATTATGATATGAAAAACAAAAAAAACCGACTGCAAAACGCAGGATCACAAAAAGGAATCCAACGACACCCACCCGCTACAATCGGTCAAGCTGTTTCGGCTAAAGAAAGTAGTATAGGAACACACAAACTTAAATACTTATATACATACATAAGAAAAATCTGATAGGAATCTAAACCCTGATTGCTCTGAACCAAATGTGACAAACTTCAAGACCCATCTCAAAAAGCTCAACGGACATAAAATGGGTGCGCACGCGACATTTGAATGTGACGACGCTCTAAGTGACAAACTTTCTGGTAAAACGTAAGCAATGACACTTCTTATTGGTCACGATCTCGTAACGCACTTAGCGGTACCAGGTTTAAGAAGTGAAGAGGCCCAGATTTAGGGACCCGAGGTTCATAGGCACTTACCTAATAGTAAGAACCGCTACCTTTTCTTGTGATAACAATTTTGGGTTTTTGTTTTGCCAATTATAACCCTCCTTTTTCGTAGTCGGGTTTTTTTACCCGACTACGAAAAAGTTTTAAAGGTTTAGGTATTTTTTGTGATACTTTAAATGACAGATTTCCAGTGGAAAAAAAATCTAGTTTACATCATACGAGGCCCTCCTCGAACTATATTCGAGGCTGGGCGTTTTAGGCCCAGAGAAATTCAACACCACTAACACAAGTGCTTTTCGTGCTTATAGTGACTTATAACTATGGAAGTTTATGTTGTAAAACATAGTAGGCAGCCATCAAAGCAAACGAGATGTCTATAACTACTTATCTGTGGGATCATGATGACAATAATGAGGAAGCAAATGAACCTTTTAAAGAATTCACAAGAACATGAGAAAATCATCAGATGGCCGCGAACGTTCTTCATATTCTGGTCTGCGCCTGCGCCGATATCGATAAATCTCTCTAATCGAATACGTTCGACGGCCGTTGCGAGGATCGATTTATAACAATTAACGACCATGGGAATGACGGACGATTCCGTGGTTTACTCGTACTATGGAAATAGTTGTTGCCTCTAGCGTAATAATAATTACACATAATTATATTGTTTCCTTGTTTACTAATTTCAGCGAAGGCAATAGAAATAATAATAATAGGTTTTGAATGACTAAATAATGTCAAATATTAACAATATTTAACAATTATCCTAACTAATATTATAAATACGAAAGTACCTAACTGTCTCTCTATCTCTCTGACTGGGTGTTTGTCGTGTTATCACGGCTAAGCGGACCGACCTGAATTTTCGCATAGATATAGTTTAAGGATCGGAGACGGACAAAGGCTACTTTTTTTATTCATACGAAGTAGCGGGTAAAAGCTAGTTTATTATAATTGTAAATGTGACCTCGCACCCCATGTATCGTTACAACTCCTTGACATAACTTATAAATTGTATTTGCATGCACTAATTGCCCACAAAATTTCATGAAGATCGGATCAACGGTATTCAAAGTTATCAACGAAAATAATTATGTACATTCAAACGCATATTTGTCCTAGTAGATACAAAAACAAACGCGTCTCTCGGTCAGTTACTGTTTTTTTGCCGTTTCAGACGAAATGCGACCTCTGCGCATTTCTGCGAAGGTAGCAGGACAGTGGACGACACTGACACAGGAACAGCGCCGGGAGGAGACCTAGAAACAGTGGTGGCTCTAGGGCGGTGCGAGCGGTGCGACCGCGTAGGGCGCCGTCATGTGAGGGGCGCCGAAAACGCCTCACCACCGATCGACTGTAGCAATGAAATAAAATCCAGCTGGCAGCGAGGGCGACGAGGTTGAAAGTTTGGTTTCGACTTTCGTCTCCGTTCGTCTCCGTTAATCCGTCTTGAGATCCCGCGCCCAAAAATTTGGTTAGGACCGCCACGGCTTACATAACTAAGTGGAAAATGGTTGATTAAAATAATGAGGCGATGAAATAATGAAATAATGTCCACTAAGACATATCAGCGGAGCAAATAAAGTGTTTCCTTTACTTTCCTCTTCTCTTTTCTATCCTAGGCTATGGTGAACCAGTCTATGTGAGAGTTAAGCTCGTCCCGCCATATTCGCCTTTGCCTATAATCTATTAATCAAGGCATATCCTCAAAACTAACGACTGACCGATGATCGTATCCGTCGATCTATAAATCAGAATCAATAATCGTTGTAATCGAGACACGATCGATGCCGACGGCCGATTATGTTCGAGTTGGTACTCGGGAAGAGTTCTGGACTTGTTGAACGTATGGGGCAGGCAATGACTGAAAAGTCAAATTTCTTGTGAAGAAAGTTTAATTATTTTTTCTCATAACAAAGGGTAACTGCGATGGCCTTACTTTTATCGAGATGTATCGTATATCGGCGGGGTGAAGTCATATCGACAAACGTAACATGTATTATTGCATATAAATGATTTGATTGATTGATTGTAATGTTTTCCCTAAAATATTGTGCTACATAAGAAACTAGGTATAATGTACTACTTAGATAGGTGCATACCTATTTTTGAAGGTCTTTGTCGACTCACGATAAAACTTAGATATGAATTAAAAAGTATGGTGGATCAATAAACATGGGTAGCTTGTAACAAGCCGTATTTCAAATTGTTCCTTACTCACTACTAATTAATAGCTTAGAAGCCGCTTACGAAATCCGGAGATATGTCTACGTATAGAGATAGGTATCTTCCCATACCTATTAAACATTTTTCCTTTTGTTTTTATTTCACTGACCGTTCTTTATCAGGTGGTATGTTGACAAATGGGTTACGCCTCGCAGCGTAGCCTTCTTATCCTTAGGTAGGAATTCATTAAGCTTTTATTAATTGGAAGGCGGCCACAGGTCCTCCCTAATGTGGTAGGTTGGGTACCGACAAACGAGTACGGACCTACAGTCAAAATTGTTATGTTTCCGTAAGTTATGGTTATCAGAAAGAGGGTTAGCCTTTGACTACTTATTTGAAACATTAAGGAGATGCTGTTAAGTACTGAAAGGCACACTTTCCACGACATATTTGGGACACTAAGAGTGTCGGCACACGAGACATCTGCTTATACTAAGTACCTATATAGAACAAATTGCAAAATAATTAAAATAGTCGACTTTGTTTGTACACCACAGATGAATCTGTGTTGTACACTTGTATCGCATCAATGCGATACATCCCTACGCATTTTGTACTCTGCGGTTACAGGCTGTCGATCGCTCTCTCTCCTTCCGTCTGTGACTCCGATTTAGATAAAGTGATAATAAATCATTAAACAAGTACTTACTTATAAACAATATGTTTTTATTTAATCGTCTCCACTGCCAGGTCCACGCAGCCCTGTGTTACCCATACTTTGTATCAAAAATTCAGAACCTAAGTAACAAATAACTTGTTAAGAGCATGTCGGTCCATGCTTAGTAGGGTTTTGTAGGCGCGTAGTTGCCCGAAATAAGTGATACTAAGTTTAGTTTTTACTAAGATCTATCAACGTGGAAGATTACATTACAAGTTTCTGAGATGCATAGTTTAAAAATGGCAGTGACACTGGACACACATGGACAGGGCAGGGCACATTGTAAGCAAATTTGTCGGCCCGATTTTGCAAGCGGAACATCTGATACAAAAATGGTGTAGGATCGCTTAACTTTATTTTAAAAGACCTATTCAATGATACATGTGAGGGATAGGGTTTTTTTTAATGGAAACATAGCGACAGCAATACCATTACTATTAATACTACGCGAAAAAGTTATTCATGAAGTAGCTAAGTTAATGCATGTCACAAGTGCCATTATTGTACACTCGAAATGGTCAGCCTGTTGGAACTTTTTACATAATATCTCATGTAAGATTTCGGCTGGAGGACCCTGAACATTACGGTCAAAATTCATATTTTCAAGAAGTTTGGTACTTGTAGCGCCATCTTTTGAAAACTAGAAATATTTTTTTTACGTCACCTAGCGGGCAGTAGCTAAACTACATGATTGTCAGTAGCGCCATCTCTGCTACAGCAGATGCAATATTTTTAGAGTGACATCTAGCGTGGCATTATTAGTATGATTGTTGTTGTGGCTTCGTAGGTGGCAGATTAATAAAATTGAAAATGTGAAAAATAAAAACAAAAAATAAATTACTTTTCCAGAAAGGATTCAAGAAGACAAATCTATCGATTTAAAATTATTGCACTGTTTGCGTCAAGTCAGGCAAACTACTTACTTAGGCTACAAGTAAAAGATGTAGCTTTAATTACGAAGTTTAAGATGTTTACCTATACCATAGAAAAGTTATAATAAGCCTAGCGTCTAGCCTATACAATATTCCTGACTGCAAAATTTAAGCTTATTTTTTATGGCACGAACATCTAACGATACCTGATATTTTAAATTGAATTAGCCGTTAGGCTACAGCAGTACAGTACAGTAGGTACATAGGAACACACAAACATACCACTTTCACATATTATAATTATTACCTCCTTTCTGCCTGGCAGTCAAACTTACCCTATCCACGGTTTATATATGTCTTATTCAAATTTATCATTGTTCCTAGCCAAACAGGTAGCATAGATGCCGAGTGGTATAAGCATGAAGAATTCATCAGAATGGTATTCAGGTCAAGTTGATGCCTCAGAATAAGAACATCCACCACTCCTACAGAAGTTCGAAAAGAAATTTCATCATTGCGAGATAAAGATAGGATTAATCTACCAAATACCTTTATCATTCACCTGTATCGACGCGTTACGCAAGATGATAATCTCGGAGCTGTCAATGATATCCGATACGCTCTCCTGTTATCTCCAAGAGGTCTCTCCAAGATTCAGTGCCGGAGTCGGTCTGACGCGTGTAAGAGTCCGGAGTGAAAACGGTTCGAGGAGCCTACTCTGTGGCGAGAAAAGCAAAGATGGACAGGCCCAGCACCAGTCAGCAATCCGTGGAGAAGATAGAGATGTTCGAAGTGAGGGAACATGTTCCTTATCAAGCGGAAATAACGCGTGCCCCAGCGGCTTATGATGAAGAGAGTGGGAACGTGTATAATTCCTCCTGGGATTCGGCCTGGCAAGCCATCTGCCAGCTGTTCAATCTAATCCAGCACATGCAGGTCGCTATTGTGACGTTTTGCCTCTGGCACTTTGCGTTGACGTCGGCACCTAATGGATCGATCAGCAATCTTCAGCTGCATATCATTTTTGCAGGCACTGGCGTAAGTACCTATTGAATGCTCTGTTCGAACTTGTAATGTAATTAAAAGAAAAACAAAATACCCGACTACAAAATGCAGCTTATTGACGCTCCGTTCGTAAAAAGGGATCCAACGAACCCTAACACTCTCATTAAAATCGGTCAAGGCTACAGGAGGTAATTCCTATATATTGTCACACAAACATACACCTCAAAAAGATTACCCACCTTGGGCAGTCGGGTAAAAACTAACAGGTTTATAATTTATACTTAACCTATCAAGTGACATTTTTACTTCAAGAGCTTACCAAGTATTATTATGAAAGCAATAGTAAAGCTTCATAAATTGAACTTGCCCATCACTTTGACCATTCAAAAGTCACGTACAGTACCGTACAAATACGACTCTATGTGCGAGAGAGTCTACGTGTGGCGTCTACAAACATCATAAATACATTGAACAAAAAGTACCCTATGCAGTTGTTGACACATCATTCATAAAATTACCGTTTTAGTAAACGATCAGATGAACCATAGAAAAGATATTTTTTAAATTCCATCCACGATCCAAGAATCTTTGTGAGCTGCCCTGTTATAAAGCCGCACAGGCGCAATTTATTTTCGGAAGCCAAGATCCACGGCCGGGTGCTTTTATATTTTTAAGGATTTGTCGGCGCGACTAAAAAATCTGCTCGTGACCAATATGCTGGCCTATATTTCGTAACGCGGCTCGCATTTCGAACACGTCTGAAACTAGAGATCGTAGTTCCTAAGGCTATGATAGTTTAAACTATGTGTGATTACTTTTAAGTTATACTTAGTGTGTAGTTATCACACAAAAATTAGAAATGCGAAAGTTGGTGTGTAGCTTACACCCTGGATTAACACATAGGCTACTTTAGAAAAATATTCGGTTTTTGTAGAATAGCGGGTGAAACCGCGGGGCGCAGCTAGTAGTTTATATGTTGTTACAACAAATGCAATATTTTACAAGGGAAATATAAATGTTTATATATTGAGCTGTTTAAATGCTTTTCACCAAATAAAAATAAATAAGTAATAGAAAGAAATAGAAATAATAGAGCAATATAAAGTAATAGAGGATCTCCTTCGTTTATTCCAGTACCAGCTGTTCCTAGTAGAAGCGGTTCTGACGCTGCACCGACACAACTCCTGGTCGTCCCAGCTGTCCAAGGACGGCAAGCGCATCGTGCACGGCTGCCTGCAACTTATTGGAGCAGTGTTCGTGATAGCCGGCACTTTCCTCGGCCTGGCTGAAGTTAACATGACCATCAATACGGCTCATGGCATTTGCGGTAAGTCTCATTTCGTAACGTTATTTTTTTTTTGGTTCCATTCTAGGTTGTATGCTCAATGTTTTTGAGGTTTGCGAATTAGGAGCAAATCTTACTGCGCAGACCCAGTCTCAACCTGAAACCTAAAATATGCGTAGGTACTGCGCAGCTACTTGACTATCTATACTAACTATATCATATATCAGAGAGCTCAAAAAGATTTGCGTGTACTGTCTTTATCTTCGACTACACTACTTATGTTATAGTGACGGCCAAAGGTGGATATCCTGTTATAACGACGGTCAAGGGCCCATATATACTTTACGTACGATGAAGTCTAGCGATAGGTGGATATTTATGTAAAGACATATTTTTTTTTAAATAAAGAGACACAGACAAGAAGCCCGAATAGTAGGTATGGAAATTACCAATCTTTGTGGGAAACAAAATATTAGTAACCTTTATGAGTGTAAGTGTACCTTTTATTGGTATAAGTAACTCTAAAGTTATCTCCGAAACACTTATGTATCTGTGGCATACTTACAAAAACACACCGATCGCAAGATAAAAATTGACAGTATCGCTTTGCAATAAGTATTACCTGAAGCCAAGATAAAAGAAAAAAAAAACACAATATCGCTTGCGGAAAAATTCTCTCAACGCGCCGGGCGGGAGACGAAGTTATTGATCGCGATTACGATTGGGCGGCTTAAAAATGATTTATTCAATTTAGCATCATGTCAATAATAATGTAATATTTCTTTATTTTTTTATCTACCTTTTAGTTTTTGTTCTTTTTGTACAATTTGTTTTTTTGCCATAAGTAAACATTTGTCTATTGTCTATTCAATAACCAGGGGGCTTATCCTCTAACTTTGAAACGTTCGTGATTCTGATTGCGAGAGCATGCCATCTCGCTCGCACCAATTTAGTCGCACTATGCACGGTCCCGCTCGCGCAACTCTCGCTATCGCTTTCAGAGTTACGGGATAAGCCCACAGCTCGAAGAGCCGGCCAATCTTAGGATATGACGAAACGATAAAGACGTGATCTTTGAACTCAATACTCTCGAAATAGTGAACAAAAAGAGCGGATTTTGGTCTAAAGGATTACTCTAAAGGGGTAAAAATCGTCTCCCAAAAATGAGTATGATAATAAAATATTTTTGAAACTCGATTTATGTACTAATCATAAAAAATAAAGAAAAGCATGTATTAGGATCACAGATCACACCCTAATACTGCGTTCAGGACGCTCGAAGCGCACCACAGATCAGTCTAAATACACTTATAAGAAATTACACTGATTGGTTGATTGTTAGGCGCGAGTAAGCGTATCCTTGAGATAGCCAATGAGAACGCTTGGTCGCACTCCTCGCACTTTCCTCAAACTTTGGTGACTTTTTGAAACAACGAATCTCGTAATGCGGTATCTAGTGTGATCTGTGATTACGAAAATCAACCCAAAAGAGGCGATATAATTTACTGTAGCTTATGCGAGCGAAGCTGCGCGGGCAAGCTAGTAATAGGTATAATTAACTTCAAATAACGTTAGAATTGAAAATTAATTCGTATTGCAGGTGTCATCGCCCTAGCCTTCTCGCTAGTCAGTTTCATCACCGGCATCATCGCACTTTTCTCCTCCAAGATTCGACTCATGATCAAGAGTGGACCAGTCAAGATCCTCCACCTCTCCGTTGGTTTGTTTGCCATCTCCATGGGTCTTATCACTATAGCTATAGGGTTCAACATGGACTTCTACAGTGCAGCACAAGGAGGGTTATCGACAGCTTTAATGGTATTTGTAATTATTATACTGGCGTATGTCCTAGTCCAGCCTATTGTTGACTTGATATCTACTACTAGAAACTCGCTATGACTGACAAACGTGGACGGATCTACGGACGGCGACAGTGTCGCATAGTTTTATAGTTTTAAGATAGATGTTATGCTGTTTTTCACTATTATTACAAAATTCCGTTACCAAAATGATATTACAAAATTTAAAAGAATTCGGATGTTCGCGCGTCCATCAAATCCACGAATATTCTACCTAATCGCTGTAATCATCATCATCAGCCAGAAGACGTCCACTGCTGAACATAGGCTTCCCCCTTAGACCGCCACACCGACCGACAACGTGCCACTTGCATCCACCGGTTGCCCGCGACTTTCACAATGTCGTCGGTCCACCTATTGAGAGTCCTACCTACGCCGTATCTTCCGGTTCGTGGTCGCCACTCAAGAAACTTTCTTTCCCACCGGTTATCGGTTCCTCGATTATTATGGCCTACCCATTGCCACTTCAGCTTGAAAACTCTAAAAGCTATGTCGGTGACTTTGGTTTTGCGGCGAATATCCTCGTTCTGGATTTTATCGCGCAAAGAAACTCCGAGCATAGCTCTCTCCATTACCGGCTGTGCGACACCGAGTTTCTCCAAAAGGCCAGTGCCCTGTAATACGGGCAGATAAAGAATGGGACGTAACGTGATCTTCGCGAGTCCAATGTCGCGCGAATAACTTCAAATCACGCGTGCATATTTTTAGTTGACCTGCGATTATTTTCGCTTGCATACGAGCCAACGGTCGGGCGACCCAACACTAGAACACAAGGCCTCGCTACATGGCCTGACCTGACATCGATTGAAAGAGATGGCTATATATAAGTTTCTGGGGGAGCGAAAGGGAGAAGCTATAACCTTAATAGTTTGTTTCTTTTGTCCCCGTGAAATTAAAATCTAGCTGTCCCTTTCACACGATGTCAGGTCAGGCCATGTATAGAAACCCTCAGAATGCGCTAAATGTTAACTTTTGGTACTATTAAACTAAATCATTCCATGAATCAAAATCCATGATGTATGAATTTAAATTATTGGGAGACTGGGCACAAATGTTTTTATGCGTAATTTGAACATTACGTGTATAAAAACTCGATATGATATAATTATACTTGTAAAAAATATGTTTAAGCATATACCTAGTTATTAAGTTAGATAATTATATTCCTTCGTACTTTTTGTATCTTTTAAACTAATTTAAAAAACTTATTACTAAAATAAGATTTGAAGCAAAACATCTTGATTTTAAGATACTTTAACGTTTTTTTTTAAAATAACTCTACTTATGTTGTTATTAAATTATAATAACATAAAGTAGAAATTACGAAAATATGGATGTGTGTTGAGTGTGGTGTAAGTACTTACATTATTCATTATTTTTAAGTTTCATTAAATACTTTTTTTTGTAAAATTGTGTTTCATTTACGTTTCTGAAGGTAGAACTAAATATCTGATATCAATATTGTTCATATGTTCAATGTATATTTGCTAAGAACATGCTTATGTTATGTCAAGTAACAGATGTAATTCCACCTTATACATTAGAATTTAAGTTTAAAATTGAACACAGCTGTACTGAGCAATTCACACTTTTAGATGTTCATAATTTTCAAAAAACTCATTTGAATTGAGATAAAAATTGGTTATTTAAATGAACTTTTTACCCGTCTGCATAAGAAGAATTATTTTTTCGGGATGAATGTAAGTGTGAATATGTAAGCATGTTAGTATGTTTGTGTGTTCCTATACAGGGTTATAAGGAAAGGGTATGCTAAGCAGAGAAGGGCTCATAGTACTTATCATTATGAATAACTTTTACTATGGGACCAACACTGAAATCGAGAAAAAATATCAGCTGTTCCATAGAAAAATGTCAATGGCACTCGACAAAATGTATGGAACAGCTGATATTTTTTTCGCGATTTCAGGTTTCGTCCCATAGTAAAAGTTGTTCACTATCATGAGTACTACGAGCCCCTTTCGACTTAGCATACCCTTTCCTTATAACCCTGTATTACCTGCTGGAGCCTTAAACAGCTTGACCAATTTTGAAGATTGTCGTTGTTATACCTCTTTATGCCTGGAATGACATATATAGGCTATAATCATTTTGCAGTCGGGTATTTTGTTGTTATTTTAATAATTTTTACTCGGAATATACTTCGTACCTTACACCTTACCTAACACAATATGAAATTCCAAATCAACAACTTTGTTATTTCGATTGCAAAGTAAAAGCAATAATACAAAGTAAAACATTTATTTATACCAAATACTTACTAGAATACATTAATTAAGATTTGGGCTGGGCCTTCTTGGCAGCCTCGGCCTCCGCCTCGCTCTTTTCAAAAGCCGCGATCAGTTTTTCGACCTCTGCGCTCGAGAGCACTCTGATTACCGTCTTGTTGTCCTTGCGAGTCAGGGTCGCCATCTCAACTGCAAGGTACAAGAAGAATGGAAAATGACTATTCACACGTCTCTGAACCGAGCTGCCAACTGCAACTGCAGACAGCACGAGCAGCGACTGCATGCAGTTGGCAGCTACACAATTGGTTTGTATGTATTTCTATGAAATTACTCCAAAGCGCCGCGGCAGCAGCACGTGCAGTCAATATTATGTGAAACAATACTGAGAGCTATGTATGTGCTCGTCATTTTGAACAACTTTTACTATGGGACAAAAACTGAAAATCGAAAACAAAAGTTAGCTGTTCCATACAAAAAGGTCAATGACACTCGACAAAATGTATGGAACAACTGTTTTTTTTTCGCGATTTCAGATTTTGTCCCATAGTAAAAGTTGTTCAAAATGATGACTACATACATACCTTTCAATATTTTTGCACCTTTCAATACCATTCTGTATCATTTTTCTAAATTACACCTGTGCAAAGCTGGAGTGGGTCGCTAGTCCTAACTAATACTATAAATTCAAATGTCTGGGTGTTTGTCGCGTTATCACAGCTAACTGGCTCAACATATTGAGCTGAATTTTTGCATAGTTATAGCTTAAGGGTTGGAGACGGACATTCAAGGTCACACTTCCCTAATTAATTCAGTGACATCTCTGAATGTGACTTCTGTATTTGTATTATTCTGTGACGCGGTGCACTTTACTAGAGATCAACCTTATCCATGGCTGGGTAAAGGCCTCTCTCTTGCTATGCTATCTGCCTCAGTCCTGTGTGCTAATCTGCTTCGTTTGACTTGCGATGGTAACGATGGTACTAGAATTATCACACTAATACTATAAATGCGATAGTTTGTGTGTAAGTATGTAAGTGTCTTTGTTCCCGTTCAACTCTGTAATGGCTGAACGGTTGGATGTAGCTTACACCCTGGATTAACTATAGGCCTATATAATAGGCTACATTTTATATCGGAATAATATTCGGTTTCTGTAGATGTAGCGGATGAAACCTCGGGGCGCAGCTATTTTACTAGCAGATGTAGGTACAAACCTTTCTCTGGCGTAATCTTGGTCATATCCAGGGTCTTGCTGAGCACCTTGATGGCCAGCGCTTGTGCTTCAGCTAGAGTTGTCTCGTTTTCCTTGTACTCTTGCTTGAGACTTGATACTGCAGCCTGTGTTATAATGTGGGGTTAGAAAATGGTATAGTATGGCTATAGTAGTCTATGGTAGTATTAAAGACTCGCTGCCCTTGGAGCTGCCTTTAAAGTGGGAAGAGGTCGCCGTATGTTGTGCTCTCTGTCGCACTTGAGGTCTTATGGAAAGGCACAGTGACATACCAATTTCGTATCAATGTTTGTTAACTGATTTCTTTTACAATTAATTAGAACAATATAAACCTATACCCCGATATAATAAATATGGAGTACCCTTGGATTAGTTACCAAGTTTTTAGTCCTTTTCGCTCTCTGGAAATTATAACTCGATTGAAAAAGACAGAAGACTGAGCAGCTGCTCCGAGGTTTATCTGCGTTTATTAATAAGGAGGATAAAGTACATTTCGTAATAAGTAACAGACCTCTATTTGGTATAATATTATAATACCTGTACAGTTGTACATGCGTAGCATAGTAATCAATAATCTTATTTTACGCTGAAAATATAAATTAAGTAATATTTTCAGCGTAAAATAAGATTATTTAAGATTCTTCTTCTCAGTCGTAGTCATTTTTGCTGTGAAGCGATAAGCAGTTATCGATGAAGATAGATGGTGTGGCAGTTAGATCAGGTCAGGTTTTTGTTTACCTCAGCACCAAAAACATGGGCTTCACATAGTTTATAATAATGATTATGATTATATTTTTAATGTTAAAACACTTGAAAACCACAGAAAACCAGCCTATAAGAGAAGATATGAGTAATATATCTCTCTCTTTTATTTGTCAGTGTTTTTTTAAACAGTACTTACAGCACTATTATTTCCAATGCAAGTTGCCTTCCAGCCTCCATAGTTACCACTGGGGTCAGACTGGTAGAGCTGGTACCCATAGTGCTTGTCCCATCCCATGTAAAGGATTGATACACCAAATGGACGCTTGCCTGGAAATACACACAACTGTTTGTGAAACAATGTTATGTTAATAATGCTGATTTTGTAAAAACATAACTTATCATGCCCTGCTACGCAACTGAAATGTTTTTGGTTTCTAGAAGTCTTAAAGTCCTAATGCAACCCATGGGAGACATCAGTGCAGGAGTTATCACCCCCATTTTGAATAAGAATAAGTCTTAAAACCATTAGACGAGTGAAGTTTGACAGCTCAAATGACTCGGTAAAGAACAAATTACCTTTATGGCTAAATTGCTGTAATACCACCTTTACTACATTGAAAGACATTACCATTATTCGATTTTAAATTAATTATATGCAGTTTAAATAAGGAACTAACTAGGTATATTTAACAAGATGCTCACAGCAAAATGCTTACCTCCATACTGAGTATACGCTTGTTTGACATCACACAGCCATGATACAAGTTGCTCACAGGGAATAGATTCACCGTAGTTCAACAAATACCTCTGTGCTATCAGTCTCAGTTCATTAGTCAGCACATTGGCGTCAGAAGTGATTCCGGCGACTGAACAGACCATGTCATCATTCAGTTTGTAGATTTTTTCAGAGAAAAACACTTCGTCGAGTAGCTTATTGGTGTTCCTGCGCTCGGCGGCGAGTAAAATACCGTCCGTAGCAAGGATTCCAAGTGACGTGCCGGCGTGACTGATGGCTTCCATGGCATATTCCACTTGGTACAGACGGCCTGGAGAAAAATAGCCATTAAAATAATAAAATGTATCCTCAAGCGATTAATAAGGAGATGCTGTAAGAATAAGGCATACCTTCAGGCGAGAATATGGTTGTACGTGTATCATAACGTCGAGCCTGTTAAAAATACAAAAGGAATTATGTTTATGCATTGAATGACCAAGCAAGAAGTCGCTAACCTATAAATACAAACGTATATTAAAAATTGATTCATGAGTAAGCGCAACGTACCATTTTGTCCTATTTCTAGGATAATTTACACAGGGATTAATGTTTTAATTCTGATCAGCAAATTAATTTAATTTTCCAAAGTTTCGCCGGGATGACACTCAAAATCAAATCAAATATAATCAAAAGTTCCTAAATCAAAATTTGACAGTCACTTTTTTCTTTTTTTTTTCTGTTATATTTAGGCTCCACACATAGTATATAGCCAATCAAGTGTATGTCAATTTGTAAATATTTCAGGTGAAATCAAACATTTCACAATAAAATATACGACATTATATTATTCACCTACACTCGTGCACGTTCACGAACACCTAAAATTAACCGTTTATAAACATTAAAATCAAAATTACAAACTATTATTATTCTCCCTTTCGCTCACCCAGAAACTTATATATAGCCATCTCTTTCGCACCATGTCAAGTCAGGCCATGTAGCAAAGAGAAAAAAAATATTAAAAAATGAGAAACAAAAGTCAATATCGAGGTGACGTTGGTGACGTATCACCCGGTCCGGTTCTCGTATCTCGTCAAGAAAACAACCGTGACGGACGATTGTAAACAACTAGAATATTATTTAATTTCTCCTCCTACACTGTGAGAATTATATTTATATAAATACCTGCAGATTATGGCCGTCGAAAAATCAAAAGTGTTTGCTAATGCAAATGTTCCCAAGAAATCTCGCCTGGAAATGAATATAAGACAACTTCTGAATAAATGTGAATTGATAGCGAAACAGGAGCCTTTGGAAGGTAACTGGAGGCTGAAAAAGTATGTGGAAGCTCTAAGTTATATGATCACTGAGCTGAAGACTGGACCAGAGTGAGTAAATTTTATTATTATCGTAGTAACTAATTTGGCTGGTTCCGGCACGCAAAGATACTAGCCACACCAAAAAACCTCTAAAATACGAAATCAATCCTATGCAAATGTCCGATGATATTATGTTTAATAACATATATATATATATATATGTTATATAGAAAATATTATGTTATATATATATATATATAACATAATATTTTTTATCAGTAAAATTACTATATTTTGTGTATAAATGTTTAAGGACAGGGTTGGCATTTCACCATAAACTCACTTGATCGGCATAGATAAATATTATAATAAGAGTGCTAATGTCCATAGAAAGACGTGTAATCCGATTGTAGTACTTATAAGGACGAAATTGAAACATGGGCTTCCAGGGACAAGCCCGGAGAAGGGGCCCCGACTCGGGTTCCTCTCTTAGCTTCACCGTGGCTGACCAGGCCATGGCTACCCCCCCACCACGACAAGGCAGGAACCCACAGGGGGCATCTTGTGTTATCCTACCTTGTCATTACCAACCCTTTAATAAGCAGCTATGTAAATAATATTACTCTGCTGTAATATTCTATTGGCATAAAAATTATGTAAAATTGTTTTTCTATTTCAGCAAACCTACTAAAGATGTGATAGCTGAATATAGCAAAAGAGCAACATTCTTAAAAGGAGTCATTCAAACAGCTACTCTAAACACACCTATTGAAAAAGTAAGTCACGTCAATCCTAACTAATATTAGGATTCAGTGGAATATAGCCGCAGTTGTATCAGGACCAATTTAGGCTTCCAGGTATAAAAATTAATACCTAATTAATTTGATAAGGATTTACTGTATATCACAAAGACGGACAAATTATACTTTTTTGTCCACGCGAACGAAATCGCGGGTAACAACTAGTTTCATATAACAGGTACTTCAATACAAAAACAAACTAAAAAAGAACTTAGAAATGAAAAAGAAGCCAAAAATAAAATCATGATGGATTTTCAGTACCTCAAATTTTGTGATCTCGATTCTCAAGGATCAATCTTGCTATTTAATTATTTGTGATATTTTGATTCTGTTGAATGGCTTATTAAATTGTTAATTAATTAATTTAACTTAATTTTTGTTCTGAGACAATGGTTACATCAAGGCATAAGACATTTTATATGACATGTTTTAAATGTAAATTCACAAACATTGACAGTTGGAAGCGGTTCAACAGCTGTCCCATGGTGTAGCGACCATGTCAGCTGATGCTGCCGCTCAGGAGATCCATCAGAAGACTGTTGCCAAGTACGGAGTGGAACTGCGGTCTGAGCTCTTTGGCCTAGGTGATTAACTTGATTTGTCAAATCTTGCTTGCGTTGACTACTAATATACTTAATTTTTATTTACTGCACCATTTGAATTCTCTACATTTTAAATGCCCTGTCTATCCTGAGGGTACACATATGGTATGTAACGCTATGACCTGGTGTTTGACTTTAGTACTGCAAGGTTCTTTTTTTTTAATGTAAATTAGTGACAAGACTAGCAAGTTGGCCACCTGATTGATGTAAAGCGCCACGCTTGCACATAACAATTCAGTGCCACCCAGAATTTTGAACTCCAACAGTTCAAAACCATGCGTGGCAAATCAACTCTCTCCATGAGACTTGGTTGGTCTTGCATCATTTTAACAGGAAAGAATAGGTCTTCTTAAGAAGCTAATTTAAAAAAAATATGGTTTTCTATTCACAGTTCCTGATTAGTAGAACAATTTATCGAAAAAAAAACATTGAAATGATCTCCATTTACATACATTTATCGCTGGCGCTCTGAACCCCTAGTGTATATTCAAGTGATTATCACACTAATAGTGAGGTAATAATAATATCTAGGATAGCATCGAACAAAATTTTGACTTCCGGGTTTAGTTGTAATTAGCATTCATCAGATTTTTTGATTAGCGATAAAGATCACACTAGATACCCCATTATAACATTAGGGAAGAAAAGCTCATTTTCAGTTTGGAAGATGCACAGATCACACTAGATACCGCATTACGAGATTCGCTGTTCCTACAAAAAGTCAACAAAGTTTGAGGAAGGCGCGGGTCGCGGGGAGTGTGCCCTAGCGTTCTCATTGGCTATCTCAAGGTTACGCCTACTCGCGCCTAACAATCAACCAACCAGAGTAATTTTTAATAAGTGTATTTAGATTGATGCGTGGTGCGCTGCAAGCGTTCTGAATGCAGAATCTAGGGTGTGATCTTTGGTCCGGACCTATGTAAATATGCGCCTATGTAAATAGTCCGGACTGTAAGGCCGCGGGTTAAATCCAGTTCCAAATGTGTTGCCTTTTATTAATTTCAGAAGAAACAGACGACTCTCTCCGTAAGCGTAACATAATTAAAGCTCCAAACTTCACGAGCAATGCCGGAGGGCAAGAAGACATGGACTCTTTGCTCAAATACCATCAGAACATGCAAGAGAAGGTCGCTGAGAATATGGTCTTATTGACGAAGAGCTTAAAGGAACAGTCACAGATCGCTAGCACTATTATAAGACAAGATACAGAGGTATAGAACCCTACATACTTATCGAAACTCAAAAATATACAGCTAAAGACTAACATTTTTTATAAAGATTTACGTTAAAGATTTTGCAAACAATAGTAAACAAAATATAGAAATCTTCTAATAGCTTAGTAATGTCACATACTGAGTACTGGGTGAGCCGTCGTAGCTCAGTGAGCGCACACTCGCCTCATATTCGTGGGCTCACGCAATCGAACCCGAGCGGGCCCATACCAATGAGTTCTTTGGTACTTGTGAAATCAGAAATATTTATTGGCCATAAATAACATTAAATATTACAGGCAAGACACTATTATAAAAAATACTTATGTACAGATATACCACTGGCCTTTCGGTGAAGGGAAACATCATGAGGAATCCTGCATAAACCTCACTTCACTTCACTTGTGAAGATACTCGATGGCATATTATTTGAATCCGCCAACCCGCACTGGGCTTGCGTGGTGGATATGGGCCAATCACCCTTTCGAGGGCAGGTCGATATACCAGAAGTGGGATGATAAAAGTCTGATGCCGACTGGGTAACATATACACTGGTATACATGATAGTTGGGACTGGGACCATAATTTTAGCCTGCAAGTTTCCAAATTTATATCTATTCCATTGATGCGCTCTACTCTCAGTTCGTTACTTTGCCAGTCTTGATAGACAGACAAACAGGTGGACAACGAAGTTTCCTATAAAGGTTCCTTTTTTCCTTTTGAGGTATGGAACCCTAGAAATAACCTAATATCTCAGTGCGTTACTTTGCCAGTCTGACAGACAGACAAACAGACGGACAACGAAGTTTCCTATAAACGTTCCTTTTTGCCTTTTGAGGTACGGAACCCTAAAAATATCCTAATATCTCGGTGCGTTACTTTGCCAGTCTGACAGACAGACAAACAGAAGGAAAACGAAGTTTCCTATAAAGGTTCCTTTTTCCTTTTTGAGGTACGGAACCCTAAAAATAACCTAATATCTCAGTTTGTTAATTTGCCAGGCACTGAAGAAATCCACCGACCTTACTGACCGCAACATGATGTCGTTGAAAGTGGAGTCGAACAGGTTGCAGGAGCACAGTCGCAGCGCCTGGAAATGCTGGCTGTGGCTCATGCTGGCTGTCGTTATGGCTATATTTATTAGTAAGTTATTCAACTTACATTGTGCAAACCGCTAGGCAATGTATTGCAAACGGAATTATAAAATCCGGTAAAAAAAAAAAAACATTATCGGATGCGGTTACTGACAAAAGTCAGCACTTAAGGCCTCGCTACAAGTCCTGACCTGACATCGTTTGAAAGAGATGGCTATATATAAGTTTCTGGGGGAGCGAAAGGGAGAAGCTATAACCTTAGTAGTTTGTTTCTTTTGCTCCCGTGAAATTAAAATCTCTTCACACGATGTCATGTCAGGTCATGTATAGACACCCTTAAGTAGACATATATTTGTCTTGACTTTTTCTGCCCATTTAAAGATTAAAGTCGCGATTTACGGACGGATCCGATAATTTGCTTGTTGCTTTACAGTCCAAGTATGCTGATAACTTTTGCTCCGTTTTTTAAAGTATGATTGTAACCGTTACGATACTACAGTGAAATATTAAATAAGAAATGTTTTCATTCAACTTTTTGCAATGTAGCTGAAAATACTTGGACCGAGTATAAAAGCCCAGACTCCACTGAAGCGGAGATGTGCGAAGCGGACAGGAGTGGAGATGCTTAACAGTTAGGGTGTATCCACTGAAGCCGTGCAGAGATCTGTACTGGCCAGAGCGGAGCTGAGTTGCGTGCGGCGCTTTACTAGCTAGAGTGTTTTTTTCTCTTTCTTCCTAAGAGAATTTTGGCATCGCACGTCTTATGCATTTGCAGTGTCAAGTATACTCATATATTTTCACGTTTTGTTAAATATTATCAAACAAGTCATCCTTCACAGTCAAAGGCGAGCAAAGCAAGTCACGGTCAAGTCCAAGTGACCCAGTAAAGTGGTGAAAACTTTACTGGAGCCTTCTATGGAGTTTTGGAAACAACACTAAAATTCACGTTTCACGACATTATACCATTCACCAACACTCGTGCAAAAACTTAACGGGTAAAAATTCACCGTTTTTACACATTAACACTCGAAATAACACAAATTTTGGAAAATAATAAAATGACGCGACATGATTTCTTCACGTTCCCGCCAAAACCCTAGCGAGAGTTGAGTTGTACTCTACCGCGGGGAACTAGCTGATCCGCTCGCCGCACGCCGCTCACATCTCTCGTCTCCGCTGCGCGCTATCGCCAGCTTGCGAGGCGCGGCTCACATCTCTGTTTTGTTCGAGCTAAACAAATATGAGACATTTCCTCTCCTCTCCGCTCAACTGTATCCACTAAAGCTAAGCGGAGACGTACGAGATATGTAAATAACGAAATTCTATTGCTTGCTTCTAACATATCTCCTCTCGTCTCCGCTTTGGAGGAGGCTGGGACTAATGGTCTCGACGATACCCCGTGTGTTCTAACTATAATGTCTTTGCCGGTCAGTGGTATCATCATTTGAAGTCTCATGATTATCTTAATATTTATTTTCATTCCAGATATGGTGCTCTTCATGAAAGTCATGAAGAAAAGAAAATTCGAGAGTTAGTGTAGTAGGTATGTGTTTCAATTTATTTTGTATACAGATTAGTGTTACTGAGCTGGTTACTGTGATTATTATTTTGTATATTATTTAAGTTATATATAAAAAATTATGGTTAATGTATGACATCATTGAAAGGAATTATTTATTAAAATATAATTATATTTGTATTAAGTATTTGATATTTAAATAATTGTTATTTGTTCTACCTATCCATTATACTTTTATCAGATAGAATTTGAAATGAAAGTACTTATTGTAATTAATTAACTTTATTTTCCTCTATTCAGGTATAAACTACAATACTAATAAAAATTAAACAAATGCAAGAATAGTGACATATTAATATTTTAAAAAAAAAACAGTGCTAAAAATAACAGTTTTGATCCTTAATAATTTATTTTTCTATTCCCATCCATATTTAAGTAGAATTTCGGTTATAAACTATGTCTAATGAAATTACTAAAAAATATAACTTAAGAAAGCATTGATCTATTTATTATATATTTAATAGAGGAGAACCGCAGAACATTGCAATGCCATATTTAATTGTGGCCACTTTTTCAAACTTCTCCAAATTCTAGCGAGTCACTGGGTGGATTGGAGCAGTGACCATAATTAAATTAAGCATCGCTATTTAAAAGGCTTTGAATATTTTAGTTTAAACCTGGCATACCTACTGTCCGTCACCTTGTTTTTTCTTCAAAATAGCAGCCACTCATGAACCTGATATGAATCGATAGCTGACACTGATACGAATAAGGTTTGTATGAGACAATATCTACTCCGATGTCACGCTTCCAAGATATACGCTGTCACAGTTACACTGGCGGAGCCGCCGGTAAGTTGACTTAGAACTAAACTGAAGGTTTGAATTGGCTCTAAAAATATTGTGTAACATTGAGATCGTATATCTTGGAAACGTAACGCGGGAGTAGATTTTATTCGTATTAGTGTCAGCTATCGATTCATGTAAGTTATATGAGTTGCCGGAATTTTGAAGAAAAAGCAAGATGGCGGACAGTATGCCAAAATATTGAAACCCCTTTATTATTTAATTTGCGGTGTCACCTCTTACTCAGTTCATAATAGCTCGATGTAAGAAATAAATATTTGTTTAACATTTTCTAAGTACCTATGAAGATAAATAAAATAACGGATTCAATTTTATTGTACATTTGGCTTTATTGCCATTTTAGGACGAGAATTATCTCTAGGCTCGTACAGCGTTCCTTAGCCCACATTTCAGTCTCTGAAGCCCCTGAATGGGTGTAGATCTGCTGTAAAATTCTTTAAAATTTGATAAGGCTAAAACAACAGCGTTTAAAAAAAACGGATGTTAACAAGTAACAAGAAATTAAATTTAAAAAATTGGAACAATTCTGTCAGTTCATATTCTGATGTTCCAATCTAAATTAAACTAATCCAACAGCACTGAATTTGTCTGCGTCTCTCATAATTTTAAAGTGTGAGAAAGGCATGACAACAAATTTAGATCTGTCATGTTTTAGTCTAGCTTAGAAAATGATCACAAAAAACCACAAAATCACAACAACAAAATAATAATAATAATAATTGTCGCCACTTTGTACTATTGTGTAACAAAATTTACGCTATTGGTAAGACTTCAGTAATACGTACACAAAATCCGCAGAACATATTGTGATACTAGTGCCATTAATATGCATCCTTTTTAGCGAGTTGTTAATCTGTGCGTGATTTTACTGGACCACTCTTTATTTCTATTAGAAAATCGTTCAATTTTACTAAGTTTTATTTATATATTTTATAATTTTTAGGTATTCTTCTATTCTAGTAATTATTAAGTATAATATTATTTGTATGAAACATTATTATGATGTGTAGAGTAGGAGGGTAAATAGATGTAACAGCTTAATTTAGGCAGATATATAATTGTTTCTCAAGTTATTGGAAAACGCTATCTGTTATTTAGTATATGAAAGTTTCAGTAGTTTAATTACGTAGTTTTGAATGCCTCTCATTAGACTACTTAATAGCCTAGACAATAAGGAGGACATATGATCTACATTTTCAAAAAAAAAAAACAGAATTGGATGCAAAAAGCTACGTAACAAAATGCTGACTTCTCAATTTGGATGATAGATGGCTGTTTTTGCAAAAACCACAACAGCAGACAGGTAAGTGCATTTTGAGAGATAAAGCTTACAGGCTATTAGACACGGATTACTGTAAAAGCGTTAAATACTTCGCTGTATTATCCATTTCTCATAATTATCTAACACTCGTATTCGCGAATTATATTCGCGCCAAAAGCAATTGTTTCTAACTCTTCTGCAACTATCATATGGTTTCCTAACTGTGCTAGATTTCGGGTCTACTTCTTGTCGTAGACGTCAGTTAGCTCAAACTTCCAGATTTTGTTAGGGCCGATTTCTGTGACGTAGAGATGGGAACCGTTCCTCGTCACCGCCAGGGAGTGGGGATTGGTGAAACCCTGTAAATGAAAAAGTTAAACTTAAAAATTAATGAACAATAATATTTTAAAAACGGTAGTATAATGGGCGGCCTTATCGCAAATAAGTAATTTAAGTAAATAAATAATTAATTTAGACTTTTCCTTGTTTTTGTAGCTCTTTTAAGGTAGATCAGTACTATACGTATAGTTATAAATGACGATGATTAAATGGTCAAAAACACTTGGTCAGCTGTCAATAAATTTAGGTCAGTAAATATAGTCATCTCAGGTGCTACTTTTGATCAGTAAAAACAGAATACAGATATTTGTAATAAAATCGATTTCTAGGCACTTATTTTCCCACGTTTGCATATAGGCGTTAAACATGTAGGATGTTTCTCTAAGTACGTTGATAAGGTTTGTAACACGAAAAGCGAGCGTATAAATTCTGCTATTTATACTCACAGTGCTTGGCTCCCAAGTGTCCAGAATGTTACCATACACAGCATTGACGGTAAACCCTCTAACCGCGATATTCTGCGCCGTCGGCCCATTCACAGCATAGATCGTGTCTCCATGGGACGCCACAGCAAAGACCCTACCCAAAGTCGGGTCTTCGATAATCGTAGCTGGGTCTAGGATATCCACGTAGCTCTTCAGTCCAGCTTTAGGACATACAATCCTCATGTTCTCTCGATCAGCGACGCAAACTATATCCAAATTCTCTAAAAGAGTCACGCTATGAGGAAGGTTTAGGGTCAAAGTATCGGAGTACGTTGGTATGGCCATGAGTAAGATTCCTGCTGCGTTGAACTTTAAGATCTGGTTGTTGCAGTATCCGTCAGCGACAAAGATCTCGCCAGTGGTAGCTATGGCTACAGATGTAGGCATGCAGAGTAATACTCTGCGTCGGTATGGGTAACCGGCTGTGAAAGCTTCTCCGATCGTCAAAGTTGGGTACTTATGGTTGCTTGGAGTGTACTGTAAAGAAAAGTTCAATCACTGGCTTAAAAAGTTTATAAACCGTAACAGAGAACCTCTTTAGATTTTTTCTACTCGATATCCATTTTATAGTATATCTCCTATAGGCTTTAAAAACTAGTAGTAAACTCGCTAGTAAATTTTTCCACTTCCAATGTAACCTAAATTTAATTTAAAATATTTTCATTTTAGTTTAGTATAGTCGAACCTCCATGAGCACGACGTGGGACCCTATTCCTGTGCGCTCGAGATTATCTCGGTCACTCTCACTCCCATTAAATTCTAAATTAGAGAGACAGTGACCGAGATAATCTCGAGCGCACAGGAATAGGGTCCCAAATCTCCTGTAATTGGGGGTGCACCCAGCTTGATGCCTATGTTTCATAATGTGAATGTAATGTGTAACTTCTGTTGGGGATCCATATTCTATAAAATAAAATAAAATAAATAAAAATAAAATATAAACTAAAAGTAAACCGAATAGTATCGCAAATAACGAATCGATAATGATGTTCACATAAGTGGAACAGTGTTTCGGCTTTTTCGCAAGCAATACCCTTGATCCAATTTCTCCAACTTCATATTCCTTTATACTAAGTTACCTTGAAAACTTGGTGCTTTTCCACGTCCGACGTCCGTGACCCAGACTAGACGTAATCTTGATGGCGTACTCACTACTATTTGTTGAATATACTACAGTTACACTAAGGAAACAATGCTCCCTAAAGCCCAGTACAATTTTGTTGAAAGAGTAGCGGGCTGATTTATTTGGTGATGATGATTTATTACTTCCTGATGGGACTCAAATGTAATTTCCCGGCTCCGTAATTTTTCCTGGCACATTTACCCTGAGCCTCGGCACTGTACCTCTGTCATACTTAATTAAATTCTTATAGATAACGTTAAAAATTACGTAACATACTAAACAAAGTGCAAGTTTACCTTACAGTAGGTACAGTTATGCTCGCCATAAATTAAAATCGATTGCTTGAAAATTATGATCAAGTTTAGTCGACATCGAAATTATTTAGTAGATTAGTCTTTCATCCCTTCAATATTTGAGGGGGCGCAGCGTTCGTCTAAGTATAAAAAAATACTGCGATAAATGGTTTAAAACTATGATTCGTCAATGAACCAAAGATTAACCTTTAATAACGGTGCAAAGTTTACTTACCTTGAAAACTTGATGTTTTGCTACATCGGTGACCCAAACATTGTCGTGGTGATCCACCGTCAGTCCGTGGGGCATGTAGAAGGCGTACGCTCCCCAACTATGCAGGACAGACCCTGAATGAGGATCTAACACCAGGATTGTGTCTTCGATGATGGGCCCCTTGTCCAGGTTCTGATAGGCATTGGACTCGTTGAAGGTGCTAGAAAAAAAACCTAGTTTAATCTAGGAAAACAATATTTTATTCAAGACAAAAACCGATGTCTGATATTCGTTTGTTATTTATTCCTAATGTGAAGCATTAGGAATATAGGACAAAGACGAAACATTAAAAAAAAAAACATCAAAATGTCATACCTTTCGTCCCATATTCGTTCAGCTCTGTGGAAAATGACGGGCTGGCCTAAGGAATTGATCGACACTGCAGTTATTTGCCCAACGTTGAGGGACTGCTGTGGCCAGTCCTTTACCTCTTGAGGTCTCAATACTATTTCGTCTTTTGGCTGAAACGATTGTGTTACATAGAAGTACTCATCCTGCTTAAAAGTCAAAGTAAAACTTTTTCCAATTTAAGCAAGAATTAGTTGGTATATTTACCAACTAATTACTTTTTTTTTTGGTATTAGTTGGTTTAGCTTTATTGACCTGCTTTGTAAAAAAATGTTTTGCAAAGTCGCGAACATAATTACGTCCAAGTTAGCTACACATTCGATTTGTAAGTACATAATATTATAATTTGAACCGGTTTTGTTTTAGTAAAAAAATATTCTTACCACATGTAGATCCAAGTTCTTCAACACATCTTCGTTCGCGCCATAATTGAAGTAATCAAAGTTCTCTCTTACAGTTTCTGGCTCACAGTTGATTGAGCCCAAAGCGAAAATTAGGAACAGTAATCGCAACATTTTGGATAAACTATTTGTTGTGATCTGACTATTGTTGGAGCAGACTGTGTACTGAGCATTTATTGATTACTAGGTCCTATTTTACCACGCATGCGTAGGGAGAAGATAGCGTCTTCGTAACAATCTCAAGGTCAAAATATAGGGAGTCAAATGAAAACCCATACAAATTCCGAGTAAACATAGATTTATTCTCTCATCATCTCGAGTGTAATCAATAAAAAATGGTCGACACTCGACTCGCGTTCGCTATAATTTTGTCATTTTAGATTCAAAGAAATGGTATCACTCAGTTCTTAGGCTAATTATGAAAATAGAAGACGAAATTTCATTTCATTTATATTGAATCAGTCTCGAAATAGATCGTTGTTCTAATTTGGCACGATTTCGTTCTGCGTTATTATCTACAACAATGATAAGCAAGATTTATAGGTTGGTTTTATCTATCTTCTATGGACATTTTCGTATATCTATTGCGGTCTCCATTCTGAATTCGGCTGGTCCCAGATGTACCCGGTCTCGGTCATGGAGCATACTGCGTTGTAATATCTTCCAGGGCTTCTGCAGTACGACCAGGATGGACACTTACATCGAAACAATGTTTGGAACTCCTCCTTGCATATTTCATTCCACCAGCAAGTTCTCTGCAAATAAATTATTTATCTCAATCGATGTCAAACCATTGTTTGCATAAGAGAAGGTAGATAAGATAGCAATCAAGTGTTTTTGTTATCGATTGATTTGAGTTCCTGACCAAATGAGTGATTCAAATTCTCTATTAGGTACATTAAAGGTTATTGAAATGCTTACCTCTGTTATATATCCTCTTACAGACTGATCTGAGTTGCTCCTTTTTGTAACGGCACTGATCGGCATTGTAATCAAAATCACCATGGAAGCGAACATCACATATTGCGCCTAAAACATTATATTTCTCACAAATTTTATCACAAACACAAACAGTAATCACAACAGATTGTATTGTAACTTTGGGGTGTAGTCTTACCTTAATCATAGCAAGGTTTTGGGCCGAAAATAGAAAATAATACGCCAGGGGTAACCTTTCATTTCACGCCCCGATACGGAGCTTTCCTACTTTTCCTAGTAACGAGCGGGCCGGGTGTAGGGATGGGAAAATTTCGCTACTCACTATTATCGACATGAGTGTGGTTTTTTGTTTCTTGATTTACCTTTATTTAGCTAGACATGACACGAAAGTAGTGCCTGGCATTCTACATTATTATCACACTATGATAGTTTATTATTATTTTTGCACACTTTGCAACATTTAGTACTATTAATAATAACTTTAACTCTCGATATTTTGTGTATATTTTATATAGGTTTTCTACAGGTTGGTCCAAACGGTGACGACAATTCGAAAAATTCGCCAAGGGCTTCGCGAAAATACCCCAGGTTTTACTATCTTTCGTTGTTTGTGACTTATGTTTTTTTTCTTAAGAGTTTTCCATTTGAGCGGTTAAAAAAAACTATCTTTTTGGGTGGATTTTTCGATGAAGGATGAAGGAGAATCAGAAAAACATCAAATAATCCACCCAAAGAATGAAAGATTTTTTTAAGCCATATGGAAAATCCTTACGAAAATTATTTAAATAAAAACAACTCCGAAAGTAAGAAAAATCGTAGAACATACATGGGGTATTTTAGTGAAGTCCTTGGTGTGAACAACCTAAATTTTTCGGATTGACGTCAACATTTGGACAACCCTGTAAATTATAATTATGTTAGTAGCTGGCTTTTAATAAACTTTAGCTATAGGTAGGTACTTTTTTACGTTTATTCTTATACCAACAATAAATAACTTACAAAAATCACTAGCTAAGTAGGACTTTCACAATTACTTTAAATAAATGCAAACAGTTACTTATTCTTACAAAGTTAAAATAGAAATTAGATAGATACGTAAAAATAACTAGGATCTATACAACAATAATAATGATACAAGGGTTAATCAAAACAAGAGAATGGCACTTATGTAAATATCAAATGTTTCAAACATTGGAGAACTAATTTACAACAAACTTTGGTCGAAAACTACCTCTACATTTGGGATTATAATTTTTCTATCTTCTTCCAAAATAAGGAAAAAGTCGTCACTAGATTAATTTGTTTTACATCGCGTGTACTTCGTTTATTTTGTTTTCGTCATCAATTTCTTGCTCTTGCTTTCTGTGCATGTCTTCTGCTTCTTTACTGAAAATAATATTACAAACTGTACTTATAAAGTACAATGGTGTCGATTCTGTTGCACCATTCCCTGAATCAAACTAATCTGACAAAAATATTCATCTTTTTGACCGAGCGAAGCGAAGGTCTCGGAGTTTACTTGGACAAATCGGCATTTGTATGTATGTTTGTGTGTATATTTGTCCGACGATAACTTGCGAACCGTTGATCCGATCTTCATGAAATTTTCTAGGCAAGTAGTTCATTTCAATACAATTTTTAAGTTCGAATATGAGCTGAATCGGTCCAGGGGTTATGAAGATAGAGGGACCGCGAGGTCTCAGTTCGCCGCGAACTACTAGTTTATTTTAGTTCAGGAAATGGTAAAACAGAATTGACATCATTCTGCTTCAGCCTTTTAAACATCCCACTGCTGAGCCTACCCTCGAAGCGTGATTGGGCTATATCCACCGCGCTGGCTCAGTGCGGGTTGGCGGATTCACATATGCCATCGAATTTCTTCTCCGGAAATATGCAGGTTAGAGGTTACCTCACGATGTTTTCCTTCACCGAAAAGCCAGCGGTATTGACATCATTATTCATTGAAAAGTGGGAGATCGATCCGACTGGAGAGCTTTGGAAGAGGCGCAGCAGTGAACCGATGTGGACTGATGATGACGATAATATTGCACAAAAGTATACTCACGTGTACTTGTTAGGCGAAGATGGCTGAAATATACTTTTAGGGCATAGCCTATAGTAAGGCCAGCATTCGCCCCCCGATTCGCCTGCTTTTTGTGCTTCTACGTACTCTTGTAGAAGACTAGCGTACGGCGATTGACTTGGCCTGAAAGATTGTTAAGTGTGAATGAAATTTTCAATGAAATACCTGTTTTTTTCGCGATTTCATGCATGGCTAGTTCTATATTAAAAGTTGTTAATGATGATGATTAAAATGAGATGTTTCGGATTAGTACCACCGTTCCGAGTAACCCTATAATGATAAGGACAAATAAAACATCTTCAAGCAAATTATATAAACAATCTTGTAAAACGGTAGCGTTATATTTTGTCCCAATTAATTACAAGCATTAATTACGCCGTAGGTTTTTCTCACAATGCTCGAAAGGTAGAGCTTACATTAAAAGAAAGATATATATTTGTTGTTGTTGATTGTTTACAGTCAGCATTATGCTGAGTTGGGATCGGGCTTGTGACAAAAATGGGGTAAATTCTTTATACTGTGTTTTTTTTAAATATTTTAATATATATTTGTGTCATAAATAAAATGTCCTGTATTTTCTGTATTTCGATGTTCTGTGATAATTAAGGTCGTACCGCACTTCACAGCACCGAGAACATATAACTGCACAAAGCGGCAGCTCGCGTTATTTTTTGCTTATTCGCGTAAGAGCTGCTCGTAGAAAGATGGGTCACTACGACAGTAATGAGGATTTGGTAGATATTTCTTTGTTATGTGCAAAAGAAGAACGCATTACGGAAGATAAAGAAAAGAGGACGAAATGGATTGTTGATATATCAAGGTCACGCTATAACGAAGGAGAATATCTTTTTTTCCTCGCCTGTATATTTAACGGGCACCAAAATATGTATATTTTTATTTTAAAAATAAAAATCTAATAGGTTAGAAAGCTGAGGCAGGATCAAAACAAAGCATATGCAAATTAATACAATAGCATTCAAATAACATTAAAACTCACGTAAAGAAAAGCTTCATTACTTCGCCGATGAAGCCGAAGTTTTTGAGAGGATGCGCTTGAATTTCGCAGATCGCCCTCAAAAGGCACTCTTTGCCCTCTAGTCCAAAATTTGCCATCATGTCCTCCGCGACGGTGTACATTAGTGCTCTGAAAAGAAAATTAATTTGCATGAATTACCCGGGGCTAAAGAAGTAGAGATATGTTTTCTGGGTGTATATAAGTACGACGTATGTAAGTTCCTACGAGTATGTTATCTGTAGACCAAACAACTTGACCAATTTTGGGATGTGAGATGTAGTTAGATTCGTTTCAAATTTTCGCAGTTATCCTAACTAATATTATAGTTCAGAGGAATATAGCCGCAGTCGTATTAGGACCAATAAAGCTTCCAGGTATAAAAATGAATGCGTGCCTCTAGACGAAAAAACTTGGCTTGCGCGATTCTGAACTCCCTACATTACAACTGTCAGTCCACAGTCCAACGTCTAAAAATGCACAAAAATGAATCAACGCCATCAAGCGAACTAGAGGAAGTAGCTTTGTCTTTCTGTCTGGATGTTTGTCGCGTTATCACGGCTATACGGCTGAACGGGTCTTGATAAAATTTGATAAGGAGTTACTATATATCACAAAGACGGACATAGGATACTTTTTAATGTCCAAGCGAACGAAGTCGCGGGTAACAACTAGTAGGTTATAATCTATGGTAATCTTCTTATCAGCTCTTAGACGTCCACTACTGGACGAAGCCTCCCTCCTATTGGGAGGTGGTTGCCATAATCCCCACGTTTAGTAGGCGGCTTGGAGATCGCAGAATATCACCGTTTACTAAGGAGACGCACTCTGCTGCTCGTCCTCCGGTGGTTCTCAGTTTCAGAAAAAATCTAGTTTTTAAATAATCGCAACTGAAACCCTTTCAATCTCACTACTGTCCTAATTAAAAACATCTGAACATTGCGTGACGGGTCAAAATTAAATCACCCGGAAACTACAAGTAAACTAGAGTCAGGTTTATATTTCTGCTGAAATGAGACGACGTTGCAATGGCTGAAGTCGTAAATATTTTAGTAGGGCGTAAAATATTTGCTTCATAATTTGTTCATGACTGGTCGACAGTGTGTAGCGAATTGGCTGTTAGTTTCAATAGCCTATTCCAAAAGTCTCATTTCATTTCATTAAGTAAGTATATTGTTTTTCATTTATTTTGAACTTATGTGCTGAAGTCAGAGCTTGGTGATAATTGTGTGACCTAAAGACTGACGCCAACCGGAGTCTCTCCAACGGTTTCATGCTTTTAAAAAACATTAACAAAGAACAAGACGACGTCCAATAGTGTATTTGTGGTTACAATTAAAGTGTGCCACTGACATAACACCGAAATGTAAATGAGTGTTCTATTCAGCACCACCGTTATGCAATGGGCGCCGGATTTCGAATCGCATGTAGCATCCAAATCATCCTCGCCGACTTCCTGCGTCCATTGCCAATTGTTTTTCGTGAATGGAATTCCTTATGACTTATCCGTGAAGGTGAAAGTGATGGAATTTTAGCCTGTCAGGGCCACGTGGAAGAAATGCATGTGCCCGTACTGCCAATCGTATGTGTGTGGTCGGTACAAAATTAATTTAATGACTGTTCCCGTTTCGGGATCCTCTTCTTGGCCGGCTTATATGACATTGTGTTGTTACCTCCCTATGTTTATGTGACACCTGCTCGTGTTTCAGCACTTGTTTTACTGTAACTGTCAAGTTTATCTTATTTACCACTGACCAAGTGTAACCTACTGACATTGTTTTCGGTTGATAAGTATTCTCCTGTATACAATGTATTTTCAATGTTACGCTTTGTTTGGAAAAGTTGTGCTTTTGTACGTACCTTTCCCCACCATGTAGTCTGTCCAGCATAGCCTCTTCGACTTCTGGCGGGAGGGGTACAGATCGCTTCCCTCGTCTTCGATCCAAGTAATGTCCTACGTATTGAGCCATCATTGAGGCTGCCGTGCTTCCCATGGATCTTGCCAGAAATGATGGAAAGTCTCCGTATGGATTCTCATTGTCCGTGAGACCGAGTTTGTCAAAATCGACTAAAAACAGAATAAACATATTTTATACTGCAAAATATTATTCTCTTCAATAGCTTAGCTCCACGATACACACAGGTCCATAGGTCTAAGCTAAAAGCTTGAAGACTCTTGGAAAATATTAGTGTCAAACGTTGCAACGAGTAGTTGTGCTGAATCAAAATCTGTGTCGTGTGTATTGGCTTTTTGTAGTAAACGAGGCCTACTGAACTACTTCTAATAGTTACGGATTAATTCTAATCTAAAATTTACGGTCGCACATGTCAATGCTGCAAAATCTATAAACACTAATTGGCCCAATCACTAATCTACTTGCATAAATTAACAGTTCTACTTTCAATTAGAAGATTAATCGTAATACCCACCTAATTTTTAAACTATGTTCTCTTTAGAATTAGTAAAATCTAAACTAGGTACTAATACAACCTCTAATGTTAACAACAGCTTTGTTCGAGTCATTGAGAAGTACGTCTTGGTTAATATTGCTAGTTTCTACTGTTCTATTTATTTGAAATCTTATTACTGACTGTTAACTTCCACTTCGTATTTCAGTTTATCTGTAAATTATCACTCGATCAGTATCAATTTCAAATAAACATTTATGATCTGAAAAAAGAAGCTAATTGATCTTGATTAGAACTGGTTCAAATTCTGACCAGTTCTGATTTTGGGTAGCTTTTATTATTTAGAGCTTTTTGTGCCCCACTGCTGGGTAAAGACCTCCCTTCACTCACACGGGTTAAAGCTTGGATCTTGTTATACCACAGGACCATCTCCGCCTGGGCCTTCCGAGTCCCCTAATGACGTAATGACCTAGGTAATTGGGTAGCTAATTGAAAGAGGTACACCGAAAATGATATATAATTTAATCTTATCACTAAAATCGTCTTCTTCTAGGCGCCCTTTAATATGAAGAGGAAAGTGAATAAAGATTCTTACTTGTGAAAGGAAAACTGATCGTGACGTTAGAGAGAAACCCTTTTGGTGGATGTCTTACGAACGGCATCGATAGAGAGGGCGTTATCGACATCGAGGTTCCTGGCGGCAATGCCAGTCTACCGTCGTTGGTGATCCATAGTATCCTCTTCTGTCTCGAGTGAGGCACGTCCTCTTTGGCTAGGCCGTCTTGATTCAGAGACGCCATTGGCAATAAGGCCGCTAATGCTATGCTAAGTAACACACGAGGTACAGACGTGTCCATCGCCAACCTGAAAAATAATATTATTGCAAATTGATTAAAATGTTACTTAATAATTAATATTGTTTTTGTACTGAAATCGCTGTGAAATAGTGATAACTTTACTAAATAAAGAAAATTCTAAAAGGAATAAAACATTCTAAACGCGTAAGTTGGTATCTTTTAGAATGTTTTCTTCAGCATTTTCCAAGCAGTTCGGGAAAAGGAATTATAAGGCAAAATAACGATCCAGATTACAAGCTCCTTAGTTCAAAATCCTGCAAGAAGTTTTATCCAAAAGATTTTGAATTATGTTGGAATGTGACATCTTTCAATGTCACTGTGGTACTCTTAATTTGTTTGCTGAAGTGTTTGTAAATAAAAGTTTCTAATTTTAATTATATTTTATATATTCAATGTATAGTGGTTCTAAAATGCAATCATGATATCCCAGTGTAAGCACTTTCGCATAAGAGACAACAACGAATACGGATTCGATGTTGAGAATTACATTAAATCAATCGAAATAAAATATAAAATGGATATTAGGAAACTGCCACAGTGGAAACAAATAGTGCAACGTTTGCATGTGGCCACCACAGATTGCAAGAGAAAAAAGCTAGCATCAGATTTCAGGAAGAAATATATAATAGATAATCTTTATATGCAGGCAACGAGACTATCACCGTTTCAACTTAACGACATGATGGCCCGCACCAGTCAGAAATGGCTGGCTTTGAAAGCCAACATTAAAAAACCGAAAGTAACTTTACTGCCGGCGTTTGTAGAAACTGTACAAGAATATAGCGAAATACCAGGAGAGTCCGATAACAAATCTACAGCACACCCTAATACAGAAGTTATAACTACAGCCTCAGCTATTGTTACTGAAGATGTTAGTGTACAACGAGTTCAAACTGTTGTTGACTTAGAATCAAATGTGGAAGTACCATCTCATTTGCCTATATTCCTTCGTTTAAATCAGCATAAACTCTTATCACCCATAAGAACTCAGGATAGTGGCTTAAGTCACGTCTCTACAATAAGTGAACTTGAAATTAAGTCTGACAGCGAATTTAAAGAATGGTTATTGGTAAAACAGTCATCAATGGTAAAATGTATTCCTGAACAAATTAAAATCATTGACAACATTTTGGTCGAGCAAATCAAGAAATTTGCTATAATAAATTGCACTACTGAATATTTAAATCTCAGGTATCAATACGTTACTGAAAGGACACGTTTTAATTGGGCAAGAATTCGTCCAGAAACCCCGCTGAGAATATATCCAGGATTAAGAGTATCGTTAGAGTTCATTTTCAAGTTACTTCCAAATGAAAACGATGAAGAATTTGTTTCGAGTCTGTTTTTCAAAGTTGGTCCCAATACGATTGCAGGATTTCCAACGGAAGCGTATATAGTACCGATCGTCACTGATTTTCGTGACGAACCATCCTTTACCGTTTCGGAAACTGTTACCTTTACCCCCGCTTATTCTTGGCATATAAATGGAAACTATGGATATCCAACAGGAGTAGTCAATGTGTCAGTTAAAAACGGCAGACACTACAACATACGTGTGGCCAAACGAATTGTAGATTACATTGAAGAGTCAACAACCTCTGTATCTGATGTGGCTATAGCCCCAAATACTGTAAGTTTAATGGAGAGAACTGAACCAAATGAACCTGGCTTCATAAGTCCAGAATTTTCTGCCGTGGGGGATCCATCAACACAAATTGTCGAAGCGGAGTCGGTGCAAACAATTGATTTTATTGGACTCATAGCGTATGAAATAGTAGATCTTGCTTTAGAAGCATTCGTGTTCGAAAATACCTATATTAATTTGCGTCCACAATCAAAAAAGATTCACGTCTATTTTACTAAAGCTGAGCATATAGGCTATCATCAGTCCTACTACGATTTTCACTTGTGTGAGCCTGAAACAGGGAATGTTCTCGAAACTAAAAGTGTGCTATTACTTGCAGAAGTATTACCACATCCTCTTCAATTAATTCCTGAATTGTTGGATATGTCCGATTCTCCAATAACTCACGGATTTTGCGAAGACCATATTATTATAACTAACACACATAGAGTGTATAATGTAATAGTTAAATTCAATGTTACAACAAAGATGAAAAAACTTTTTCGCATAACTCCTATAGAAGCGCTTATAGAACCAAAAGCAAGATTAAATTTTACTGTCCGGATCTGCTCTAGAGATTTCAAGAACTACAAAAAGCCTGATGACTTTGCACATTTTACTGTTAAGATAACATTTAGCGGACATAAAGCCGTTTACAATAACGTGCCGCCTCTTTTTTATGAGATAATTGCGCCATGCGCTTCCGATTTCAAGAAAATATACAACGAAAAATATTACAAAGAAGAAATATCCCGTGAAAACTCACTAGCTATCAGTGGAAATTCACTAGCTGTCAGTTTATAATAGGAGCTGACAATTGATCGAACAAATCATTGTCTTTTCATTTAGATTTGGTATGTGGAAAGGCTTTAGATTTAATGACGAAGTCCGGAACAAACAAGCAAAAAGCGCCAATGATACGTTTTCCAAGGAATGTCGTACAGTCAAGGACCAAACCTGTCGAGCTGACCCACTTTTATGTGTTGCGGGTCAGGCGAGCTGATTGCCTGAACCCACATAATATCCCAGACCCGATGTGCAGGTTATACGCGAACCGGTTATTTGCGACAATCGATGATAAATCAAATACAAGCTGATAGAAAGTATTCTAGATTACATACTGTAGGTCTACGGCCTACAAGCTATGGAATATACTGCTGCCTTAAAGACAGTTATCGCTCAGTTGTACAATAGAACCCGATCAACATCGGGTTCCATATATTTTATAGACGGCTTCGGACTCCCTAAAAGGAGAACCGGTTGAGTAAATTGTATTATGCTTAACAGCGAACCCCATGATTCTAGCATAAAATGCTGCAAATGGCTTATCAATTCATTGAATAGGCATACATATTTGTCCTTTTATTAAACGTGTTTATTTCTTTCCACGCCTCGGGGTAGTAAAATATCTTTGTAAGATATGTTATGCCAACTATTTTATATAGACATTTTTATAGAATAGTGCACTTGTATAAATTACCACTGTTCTTGTTTTCCATAATATTAAATTAATCATATCTAATAAAATAAAATAAAATAAAGGATTTCTAGGTCATTAACTGTCTAACCCCCGAATACTGAAACGTTTGTTAACGTTGACGACAAATGAAGTATGTTGCTGCCTTTGTCATTTGCTTAGTGCCAGACAAAGAAAGGCAGCATTAGAATCAATCTGTTGTCAAAGTTAACAAGCGTTTCAGTATTCGGGGGTTAATGTACGAAAATTTTGCGTGCATTTGGAAATTTTCATGCATTGAACAATACGTTTACTTATTTATCATTCGCTCAGGATATTTTTATTCATACTTCGTAAGTCACCAGAGAATACTTAGTATTTCGATAGAATCGATTATGTACTCGTATTGATATGTCACTAAATCAGTATTCGATACGTGATACCACTTTCTGTAAACTCTCACTGTAAAAAAGGCTATCGATTATGGTTCAGTCATATAATGATAAGGAATCCTCAAAAGGACACTGATATCAGTAGGTGTGTATGTCACACCTGATTTTATCGGGAACTACAAACTACATCGACTTCTGCGAGGTTATGTTATCATTATATGTTTCTTCGTTTTCTTACTGTGCAGTGTGCACACTAGATTAGTGGTAACTACCTATTTTTAACCGACTTTCAAAAAAAGGAGGAGGTTCTAAAGGCGACTGTTATTATTTTATTTTATATATTTTTTTATGTTTGTTACCTCAAACCTCCGTCATTTATGAACCGATTAGGTTTGTTTTTTTTTATTTGAATGAAGATACTTCCACATTGGTCCCATTTCCAATTTCAAAATCCAGTTCTCATAATAGGATCCATGAGGAATTAAGGGAACTCCTCAAATATTATAGGCATACTATAGCGATTTTGGTATTTTCACCAACAAGCCAAGAATTCATTTGTCATTTGGTCATGTGGAAAGTCATTTGCTGAAGTGGAACTGATGAAGAAGATCACAGATGGCCACCTGAACTCCACAATGATAAGTATAACTGCCCCGGTGGCTCAGTTGGTAGTGAACCTACGTTCTGTGCTTGGGGGCGTGGGTTCGATTCCCATCTAGGACAAACATTTATGTGATGAATATTTGTGTTTGTTCTATGTCTGGGTGTTAATATCTATATAAGTATGTATTTAAAAAATATCTATGTACGTATATCAGTCTCTGGCAGCCATATTACAAGCTTTGCTTAGTTTGGGGTCAGATGACCGTGTGTGCAATAATGTCCCAGATTTATTTATTTATTTATTATTTATTTCAAGGGAGGCGCCAAGATAATATCTCGATTATGATAGTTGGGCGACTACGACGAAGCAAATTTCAATATATACTTAGTTCTGATGAAGTCGGTTCTTATAAATTTAATATGATCTAATTCAGGCTTCTTATTATATTCACCCAAGCTTTTATGAATTATTATGATGTAACTATTTCTTTTTATATGTATTAATAAAAACGAAACCAAAAAAAAAAAAACATTGTCCTCCTCATCAAAATTGGTCAAGCAGTTTAGGCTACAGGAGGTAATAATGTAACGCACAAACATACATACTTACAATACCCACATACATACATACAGCCGAAGAACATTAACCTCCTTGGGCAGTCGGATGGTAAAAAAGCATAAAGCAAAAACTAGTAGGGTATACTCATATTTCATATTTATTATCACATCCGTCAGTGTACCTCTACTTTGATACGAACTACGGTGCCTAAATGGTGCCTAACGATGTTTAACTCATATCGCGGCACCGCACCGCTACCGGTACCACCTCATCGGTAATGACTTTGATAAGTCCCCCTCTTACGTGACATTAGATCATATCTCATAATACATGGAGACGGAGAGACTAATGATATGAAGACTGCAAACATCCTTAAATAGCTGTGTTTTGTCGTAATTTAATCAAGAAGAATGTTTTATAGACTTTGTGGCGAGATCGCAAGGATGAACGCGAAAAAATACCACTTAGGATCGTTTCTCTATTTCGATTTTTGCCGTGATGTTAAGCATTAGCACACCGATGGGGAAGGGGGGGTAAGGCTTTTGCGCTGCAGTGAGACGGTGCGGTGTAAGCTAATATTTCGATTTTTTTATGAGGATCTTGAAGCAGTCAATCACTGTTTCACGTGCTCGTCATCCTTTCATTAGTTTTCTCTAATTGAATTATTGCCGTGATGTTAGCATTAGCACAACGATGGGGCCGGGAGACAGAGGCTTTTACCCTTCAGTGAGACGGTGCAATGCGTGCTAATATTTCGATTTTTAATGAGGATCCTAAAGCTGTCAATCACTGTTTCACGTGCCCGTCATCCTCTCATTCGTTTGTCTATTTCGGTTTTTGCCGTGATGTTAGCATTAGCACAACGATGGGGAAGGAAGACAGAGGCTTTTGTCCTGCAGTGAGACGGTGCAGTGCGTGCTATCCTCAGCCGTCAAACACTGTTTCACGTGCTCACCCTGCCGCTAAAATGTTAGCAAAAGTGATGTTTGACAGCTCAATTGGTCCATTAATATGTTGGGGTTTATCAATAAAAGTTTACCCATGAGTTTTTGGGCTCTCGAGTTTTTTTGGACAAGTTAAATTATCTAAATGCGACAGCCACACTGGAATGCAAAGTATGTTTTGACTTCAAACGTCGCAAGGTCTGGTCAAAGCCATATACTTCAAGAAGCTTTGTTTTTCTTGTAGATACATTTTATTGTGCTTTGGAAAGAATTTTTGGTTTATAGCGTGATTTTTATGTTTTATTAACTTTATTGTCCTAAACCAGAAGTAGTTAAATCCTAACTAATATTATAAATGCGAATGTAACTCTGTCTGTTTCTTTGTCTGGGTGTTTGTCGCGTTATCACGGCTAAACGGCTGATCAAATCGAGCTGATTTTTGCATAGATATAGCTTAAGGATGGGAGTCGGACTTAAGCAACATTTTTTTATTGATCCACGCGAACGAAGTCGCGGGTAACAGCTACTAAATATACATTTTCTGGAATCTTTAAAAATATCAAAATTTATGCGATATTTTAATTTTGTCTAATAAATCCCTACTGATGGGCGACCTTCCTTGCCTAGTAGATAGCGAGTTTGTCTTAGGAGCAGGAGGTCCCAGGTTCGATTCCCGGCCGGGCAGATATATGAATTATGAATTAAGCAGTGCTTTTCCAAGATAAAAGTATATTCGTGTGACTCCAGTCCTCAAGGGTAAGGTAGGTTATTTGAAACTTTTTCAACAACGTTTGATATAGGACTCCTTTGGCCTCTTCATCTCGTAAGGCTTAAACTTACAGCCCAGATAACAATGTCTTATTAAAATGGTTATCCTAGCTTTTGGTTGAAAAACGTTAACAATACAGCAAAGTTTACAAATGCCCATATTGTCCTTATGGCAGTATTCCGCTACTCATTGTACCCACAAACAAATTGTGTGTATTTCTGACTCGAAATGTTTTATTGTTTTACTCGTGCTCCGTTTTATAGAGCCGGCATGACAGTTTATAGCATCGCACGGCCTTATTTAGTACCGCGTGCGGTTTAGTATTGCCCCGTGCCACATACGTTTTGATTTTGATGAGGAAATGCGCCTTAGATAGATATGCTTAAATGTTGTCCAGGGTGACATCGGTGAAAGTATCGTTTGATGGCTATGGCGAAGGGATTGGCAATAAACGTAATTATTGAAATCGTAACCTTATAGTGGTAACTATTAACGCTATAAAAAATTGTCTTACCAAAACTTTTAAAGTACCTTTACCATATTCAGGGGTTCGTTGCTAACTAAATAACCTAAGCCCGGAACTGAAACGTTTGTTAACTTTGACAACAGATTAATTCTATTACTGCCTTTGTCTGGCACTAAGCAAATGACAAAGATAGCAATAGACATAATCTGTCGTCGAAGTTAACAAACGTTTCAGTATTCGGCGGTAAGAACATTATTCGTATTGTGTTATTCGTTTGTCCCGCATTTGTATGGCACGGTTCTTTGGGTTTTTGCTGTATTTTCATTCTTTTCAACGATTCAAGGGCAGGCGGTGAAATTAAAGTGAAATTGAAAAAATATCTATTATTAATCAATATTTGCTTTGATGACAAATTTTAAAATATCTATTTTATCTATATGTTTATAATCAGGCTGAAATATAGTACGGTTTTCAGTGATTTTAGATCAGCGAGAGGAATAACGATATTGAACGATTAATAGCCTATATCTGCCTAAGACAATCGGTAATATGCTAATGTTAGTCCTACAAAGCATGGATGCATCCTACAAAATAAAAGTAATATTATGCCTGCTGCCTAGGTAGTCACGAACAAATTCATTTACAATCCGAATGAAGGTGCAACGTTTCGCTCGGAGCGTGAAATTCAAATTTTCTTGCGTTTTATGTCAATTACAGCTTAATTACTCATCGTAGGTTCATGAAAACTAATTTTGCGATAATAAATAGATTATTTCAAGAAATTATACTAACCAGAAATTCAATTTGAAAGCTAGTATAAGTACATTTCCCACTAAACCAAAAACCAAGATGAAAATCAGCTTATTGAAATTTGTAGCTAAACCAATGTTATCTAGGTAATAATTTTACCCGTAATGTCTTAAAACAACTTATTTATTGGCGCAAAATTGGTTTCGATAAATCCACGATGAGTAATTGAGCTGTAATTAACAAAAAACGCAAGAAAATTTGAATTTCGCGCGATGAGTGAAACGTTGCACCTTAATGGTAGATATAGGTAGCCAGTAGACACTAGTTTGATTCATAAACCCCACAGCATATTTCAACCTTCCAACTAAATATGAATCCGAAATATACGAATCAAAATATTAAGATGTGAAATGGAATTTTCCACGTGTTCACTCACAAAGAAGAAAAGTAAACGACATTAATATTTAACAATACATGCGATACGATAGAAATCACTGATAACAAAACTTTGTTATCATATTAAATGTTGAAAGACCCATCAACACATTCATATTGGTAAAAAAGCTAAATGGTTTTACCATTATATCACTACAAAACACATCAAGAAGTCCCGTCGCAAATTCAATTTCGCTGTAAACGTTCACGACAGCAGTAAAACTGTAGAGGTAAGAGCCAATAGAATTTGAATTCCACTTGAAGACAAAGAATATACAAGGAAATTGAGAGATGTGTGAACCAGCAATAAAGCTTTATATTTTAATGAATGCAAATGAATACAATCCAGCCTAAGTGACGATGTTAACTAGATCTGAGAACGTATCGAGAACACATTTAAATAATACAGTGTATAAAAATAAGCACTAATTATTTTCCTGTAGCAATAAAATCACTCACCTTAACAAGATATCACAAGTGTTAGGAATATTACGTTCATCCAGCACCATAGAAGGCAAATAAGCGTCCTTGCAGAACTATCTGCCACCATCAATCACAAACTACGAGGTCCTTGACGAGCGATCATCGCAAGATGTACCGCCTGATTGCAGGATAGCGGGTCACCAGCGCACGCACACGTCTTGTTGCCAAAATTTCGCAAGCTTTCGGCAACGCTCGCGCATAATAAACACAAAAACACAATATAATCCTTCAAAATCTTGAGAAATTATGTCGTCCGCGTCGTCGCGTTCGTCCTGGAGTCCTGCTACTAATTTGTTTGACGCGCGCGATATCCAAGACGATTTGTATTCACTCGTCGCCGAAACTCTCTTCGCTGATTGCGATGCAGCGCGCGTCCGGCGCTTTCCGCATTGTGTGACAATAGAGCGCACCCGAGGGTGAGAGGGTAGGGCTCATCGTTCACGGAACACTTGCAGGAGGCCTCCGAGGCCCGACAGAGTAATGAGTGCTATCTGGTTGCGAGCGCTGTCACGGCGATACCGGTACGGAATGGAGGCGGCCGGGTGTAATCGTTCGACGTCGCCTCGCCAGTTGGCCACTGGGTTAGCGGTGCTCTTTTTCCTGCTTTTCTTCTTTCTTTAATAGGTAACACACATTAAGTGAATCTGCTAGGAACCTGTTTGTTAAGTACCTGAGAATAAACATTTAACTTGTTAGTGTCCACTTGTAGGAGTAACGATGTATTAAGTACACTGAATAGATTTTTTTAAATAATCTATGTTCATTATGTACAGGTTTTATGGTCGCTTAACCTTAGATCAGAAATTCAGTTGTTTACTTTTATTTGCGAAATGATTGTTTATTTAAACATTCTTTAAACTTTTTAACCGACTTCCAAAAAAAGGAGGAGGTTCTCAATTCGTTTTTTTTTTTTAATGTTTGTTACCTCATAATCTCTATTACTATATACTTTTACTGGGTCCCATTTTCATCAAAATCCAGTTCTGATAATGGGATTCATGAGGAATTGAGGAAACTCCTAAACTATTATAGGAAAACGATTAAAGCGATTTTGGTATTTTCATCAACAATTCAAGTTTGCATTCAGAAAGTATCATTTGTTGAAGTGGAACTGATGAAGAAGACCACAGATGGCCTAGTATTTCGCGGGTGGCGTCAGGAACATCACGATAGTGCATTTTTTTTAAAGAATATCTTTTTGTTTTACCACATCCTACTTGATGTGATTAAAAACGGAGTACGCTTACCAAGGATAAACCTGCTTACTCCAGATTCCTTGCGACACATATTAAAATAAATGAAATCGAAGCGCACCTGGCTTCTTCCGTGTCTGCAACTTAATTTTTGTCCGAATTTGAAATTTGAAATGAAATTTATTATCAACAAACGTCTTAATAAATATTGTACAGAAATTATATTTGCTTATACAGTCATGGTGCAATTAATTAATTAAAATTAAACAAAGCTATGTAGAGTATATAGCATCTCTATTTGCTCATCCGCATTGTGCGGCATGTTCTACGGGTAAGCGTTATAAATCAGTCTGAGTCTTCTTTTAATTAGTTTTACTGGGTTGGTGCAATGTTCGTAATGAAAGTGACTGAGGAGCATGCGTCGAAGATTATTGCAAAAAAATAACATTGAGGTAACAGGGTTCTTAAAAGTAGATTTTCATCGGATTGTGTTACAGAACTGGGTCGGAACAATCGTGAGTTGCAGGGTTATGTATTATTCTTAGGGTGTCTACACATGGCCCAACCTGACATCGTGTGAAACGGACAGCTAGATTTGAATTTCATGGGAGCAAAAGAAACAAACTATTAAGGTTATAGCTTCTCCATTTCGCTTCCCCAGAAACTTATATATAGCCATCTCTTTCAAGCGATGTCGGGTCGGGCCATGTGTAGACACCCTTAACTAACTTTATAATTATAATGGCACAAACGTTAATTAGGTGGGCTCCGAGCCGCGAAGATCGGAGATTTGTTGGTCTTGCGTTGACATCATTCTGATTGCGACATGCAATTTATGATCTCTTCAGATGTTACGAATTTACAATGTCTTTTTTATAATGGATATTATACAACATAGAACGCTTTACACAGAACAGAACGCACAGAACGCTTTTAACGCTGTACAGCTTTATTTGTTTTTTAGAATAAGTATCAGATAGCCACATGAAATAAATAGATATTCAATCGTCGATTGCGAAGATAAGCTTCGCCTTGACTAATCATACACGACGCGTCGACTACTAAGGATAGTTTAGTAATTTGCCTGCATATAATATTTTGCCTATTAATAACACGAATTTGAGTGGAAGCATTGAACCTTTTTAGTGTTGAGAGTAGAGTAGACCTTGATTTCATTGAATACTATCATGGTTGCCTCGAAGAAATCGCTAAATCTGCTAATCAGAAACCTAGGCCCGAGTAGTGCTTGCTGTCTTTACCACAACATTATGTACAACATCTTATATAATTATTATGTCAAATTTCTCCCGATTGGTAAGTTAAGTAATGATTAGCAGCTTCTGACAGATTTCTACTTGCAGTCTACATTGAAGAATACATAATACAGCATGTCCAACTACGGGATTGGGAATTGGGATGGATCTAGCTCTGAATTAGCACTACACATCGCTTTCTTGACTTTGCTAAGAAAAGCCATCAATCAGTGTGGCTGAAATTAACATAAGCGTCGTTAATGTAAACAAATGTAGGTAGAAACTGACACCCCTATTAATAATGCATTTCACTGGCGCATTGTTATGGTAATTAATTTGGCACACATACCTACTCCAGGGTGAAACTTCAGTGTGCGCGTGACCTGGGCGTCTTTTCGACACTTATGCATTGGACAATTATGATTGTTTCGTGGGAGCTACTCCCTTGTCATAGTAATTTTTGGGATGAAGTACCTAAGTACGGTCGGGACCGCAGTAGTGAACCACGGCTAGACGAAGCATTAAGCATTTAAAAGTATTTTTATTTCAATGTTACAATGATCTGTCACTCCTTCAATAAAGAAAACAAGATAAAGCTAAAAGAGCTTAAGCTAAACTCGAGAGAAAAAGAGTAAGATTATAATATAAATGTTTAGGATGTTGTTAGGCCTGCAGGTGGAATAAGGCTGGAATGAATGGTGGTCGAGGCAGGTAACCGGTTCCTTGGTTATCCAGCTGCAAGAAAGTTTGACTATTTTTTTCACGATAGAAGCTAGACTTCCTGCGCAGGTAGATGGCTGAGCAAGGAAGAAACTCAGGTTAATAAATAAGGCTGTGGAAAAGTAGTTTGAGAGATTATTTCTATTAGCCTTCATGATGTTCATTTCAGCTGCACTTTTAGGGTAGGGACTTTTAAGGGGGAAAAGAAATGATCACAACTTAGATGTGGCATTGCTTACTATGACAAAGTTCTAAAACGCCTATGTATTTTAGAGTTGTTTGTAACAGGAAATATCTTTCACGAGTTACGCGAATTTTAATAACAAGGGGTTACCGTTGTAATGACCGTTCGGTTAGAAATCTATTGTTTGTTGTGTGTTTTGAAGAAGTGGTGTTTGTATAGACATCTGTCTTTTTGCTATAAATACTACTAGATTTATCTATGTAGGTAATGGGCTAAAATCGTTCGTAATTTTGGCGTTAATAGGTGTCTAAGTATATATCATTGAAATATTTTTAAATATAGCAAACGATGTTTTTGTCAATATTTGTAGTCAGTATTAGGTAAGTCTTCTATACTGATCGTCGTGTATAGTTGAAGAGTTATTTGTCACTCTTTGCGCTTCGTTCTTCTACTTTCTCCTATCGCTCAAGGGTGCGTAACACGTACCTATGAGTGCTGATAAGGATAAAGAGATGAAAGCGACAGATCTGGTAACTTGCCTATATTTAAGAAAAAATGAATCATGAACTTTCTTTTACCGCAAAAGCTATGAGATTAAATTTTTTAAAGAAATATTAATTAAAAGAGTTATCTTATTCGTAACGTTCATGTGATTCTACAAAGTATCTTTAAATGCTCCTTGTGTGCCTTTGCCACCTTGTTTGATAGCCCAGATCATTATAAGGTCTTCATATTTGACGAAATCCTGTGATCAAAATTTGCTCGGAACGATTGATCTCATATATATATATAATATATATATTTATATTTTATCATAAACATAATATCTCGGTCAAAACTTATGAAGTGATGAATTTGTTTCGCGATTTAAACATACATTTGGTCCGGATAATTTTAAGTTATGATTGGGATTTTAACAATTATCTGTTGAACTACCTTATGCTTTATACTCAACTGCAGAAAATTTGTGAGTAAGCCGTTTACTTCGAACATGATACCGAACAGGATTTTGCATAACACGGTTACCTACACAACCCTCTGGAGATTAATACCGTCAGTTATGTCCATATCTTTATAATTTATCTCATTTATATCGTGGATTTTTCTAATAAACACAAAACATATAGTGGTATGCTAAGTGTTTGAGTACAACACATCTGATTTGTATTTCTGTCGCTTCATCTAATAATTCATGTTTTTAAATATTCAAGGCCAGTATAGGGTACTTTCTAGTCGAAGAGTAGGGCGATACTCACCACTGACTCGGCGATTTAGTACGTTACTTAATTAGGTAAATGGGTTGCAATTATTTCTAAGTACCTAAAAGGCCATTACATATGTATGTCCGAGCCAGTGCCAGATGCAAAGACCGGTCGCTCAGACCGAAAAGGAGATAAGAAACTCGTAAAAATAGAAAACAATTTCGCGCAAAGATAAAACGTGCTGGCTCGCAATAATGACACGAAATTCGGCGCGGGAGTCGTTCGCTACAACCGCGAGCAACATTTACATCACCCGGCTTTACCGTTACTGCATCGACCTCCCCTAAAATATGGCAACCTCAAATCCTACATTTATTATGATAACTTTCTCAATACGAACAAGTGGGCCTTCAAGAGGATCAATGGGCTTTATTACACGTTTTAAAGTCCTTGCATTTTAGAGCCTACGCTTCCGCTTTCAAACCACTGTGATTTATTTTAACGCGATATTAATAATGTTTACGATGCAAAACAGACTAATATAACAATGCAATTATCGGGTATTAAAATATCTTATCTCTGATTACAATTTCAATCGGACCTGTAATCAGATAAACTTAGATAACAGTGTAATTATTGTTTTCCAATAACTGATAATGAGATAAAAATATCAGTCTGTAAATGTCCATAGCATTGTTTGGTCAAAATGACAGAGAATAAGAAAAAGCCGTTTTTCACTTTAAAACGTTGGAATAGTCAGAAGAAGATAAGTGATGATGTGTTGAGTTTGAGGACGCCTCCGCCGCCAGCGAGTCCTCGTAGTCAAGAGCCTCAGTTCTTTAGGTCGCACGCTACAACAGTCGCAATGAGAGCAGCGAATTCCATTTCAGAGCCCAAGCCTAGAAAGTAAGTATTAGATGTTATTAAGTTAACCCACCCATTAACTTTATAGACTGATCGTTTTCAGTGTCCGTCTGGCAAAGTATGTTGGACCGTCTTACGAGTCAAATAGCAAGATTTCGTCAGAGCCAAACATATTACTATTGTAATAAATCAAACGTTATGTCTTCAAGGCATCTTTGTCTAGTACCTACTATGTATTTAGATCAACAGCCTCGACGACTCTTCTATACAAATTGCTGGGCACAAAAACTAGTGCCAAAATGCGATGATTAATACCTCAAAAAATATAATCGCCGTCTGATTATCGTAAAAAAGAGACAACGCTTGTATTGATTAGCATTAAATTAGCACACATCTGTGTTTTTTCGTTGAATATTATACGGCGGTATAAGATATGGCTTATTATCGATTTGATATTTGATGCTAGAAATCCTAAATCGAAAAACTAATTGCGTTTGCACAGACATCTCGGCATCTTCGAATCTAGAGTTTCAACAGTCTGTGGATACATAGTAAAGCTCAATTTCTTCCTATTGTGATATTTGCAAAATGTTATCAGATTGTCGGCTGGTGGAATAAAAGAGTTGGTGCAATGTTCTTTGTGCTTGGAGGTGTTGCACAATCCAAAGATGCTGCCATGCCAACATACTTTCTGTATGGCGTGTCTAGCAGTGTACATTGCAGGTATTTATATTTACCTTTGTAAACAAACAATTACTAGATACTTTATTTGTTGGAAATAAATAGGAAAGCTGGCTGGTGAAGAATGTGAATTTAATCTTTTAAGGAAAACAAATATGATTTTTATAAAAATACAAACTAACAGATCGGACATCAGTCAAGTAACACAATTCTAATAATTTAAATAATTGACAGAAACTTTTTGATTACAACAACTAGGTCGTAATACAACATGCTCCCTAAAAAAGTTAATAGAAATTAACCTGCTCCCTTAATCTAAAGAAGATATACAAAACAGTAAATAGCAGCATAATAAAAACTAGGTCATACCCATACGGTCAAAGCATTTCCGATGTTTTGTAGGTCCTAAAGGTAAGTTAGTTAAAACATCAGCAGGTAACATGTCCGTGGGCATATACTTTAACTCTACTGTTTTATCACTAACCTTCTCACGAATGAAATGGTACTTTACGTCGATATGTTTTGTCCTATTATGATGTACTGGATTCATTGCCAATTTTTGCGCACTCTGACTATCCGTGTACAAAACAATATTATGACACTTACTTGTAATATCGTTTACTAGTCGTTTCAAGTATATCGCATCCTTTACTGCTGAAGCTAAGGCCATGAATTCTGCTTCCGCTGAGGATAGAGCCACTGTAGGCTGCTTTTTGGCTTCCCATGATACTGGACCAGAGGCAAGCTCGAAAAAGAATCCAGTGTATGACCTTCTATCTATTGGACAATTGGCCCAGTCTGCATCTGAAAATCCTGTTATTGAATCACATTTTCCTTTACTGTATGTGATACCACAATCTTTGGTATGTTTCAAATACCTGAGACACCTTTTGGCCATATTCCAGTGAGATTCGTCATAACAAGAGTTAAATTGGCTTAAATAGCTTACAGTATAAGCAATATCTGGACGAGTATTTACAGCCAAGAACATTAAACACCCAATCAATTCACGGTAAGGAAAGTTACCACACTCGCCTACACCAGGTTCAAGAGATTTCTTGATCAGCGGGGTGGAGACACCTTTACAATCAGTCATATTGAATTTCTTTAACACTCTTTCAATATAGGTACATTGGGATAACTTTATCCCATTACTATCACGATTAATATTTATTCCTGTAAAGAATTTTATCAATCCAAGATCTTTAATTGAGAAACATTTCTCGATTTGGTTTTTAAAATTGTCAAACGTCATTTTATCTTTGTAAAGAACGACGAGGTCGTCAACATAGCACGCCAAAACCAAAGAGTCTTTGTTCGGAAATCTTTTTATAAAAATGCAGGGCTCCGATGTTTGCTGAAAACCAAGACTATGCAAGGTCTCCTTGAGCTTCGTATTCCACGCTCTTGGTGCCTGCTTTAAACCATATAGTGATCGTTTCAGTCGACAAACTTTTGATTCTTCCCCTTCCCGAACAAAACCTTTCGGCTGTGTCATATACACTTCTTCTTCTAAGTCCCCGTTGAGAAACGCCGTATCGACATCAAGATGTTGCACATTATAATCTTCCTGCACTGCGATTGCTAGCAGGGTTCGCAATGAAGAATTGCGTACAAACCGGAGCAAACGTTTCGCTATAATCAACACCTTCTTTTTGCCTAAAACCCTTTGCTACTAATCGAGCTTTATATTTAACTAGGTTACCTTCTGCGTCACGCTTTTGTTTGTAGACCCACTTACATGGAATACAAGTTTTATTACTTGGTTTGTCTACCAAAAGCCATGTGCCCTTTTTGAGTAGAGCATTGTACTCTTCTTTCATAGCTGATATCCATTTATCTCTATCATCACTAGTGATAGCGTCATGATAACTATATGGATCATCAGATTCCTCATCTAATAGAGTACTATATGAGAAATAGTCCGGAGGTTTGCGTACTCGTGAAGGATATCGTCTTGAAGAATCAACATCTTCCCCAGATCCAATTGAGGAATCTGGAGACAAATTGAACTGCTCACCTGATTGTTGTTCATCGATATCATCGATATCATCGATTTCTACATTATCTTCAGCATCCACGAAAGAAGTATCAGAAGCATCAACATTTACTTCACTATCCCTAGAAGAAGTAGATGGTAAATTTTCTTCTGTTATAACTCCAGATGAAGATGATGGCTGAGAAAATAATTTGACAATGTCAGAGTTCACACTACATGTTGGCGCATTTTTATCCTTCAGTCCAGTGAAATTATTTTCAAAGAATGTTACGTCTCTTGACTTCAACAGCCTCCTAGGACTCGACGCATTTCGAAAGAAATAGTTTTGTGGATTATCTGAATATCCTACAAAGATGTGTTCTTCTGCTTTCATATCTAATTTGTTCCTTTGACAGGAGGGAACATGAGTCAGTGCTCTACATCCAAAGATTTTTAGATGAGACAAATCAGGTTTTTTGTTAAACCACATTTCATACGGTGTCTTACCAGTGAGAGCGCGATGTGGTGAGCGATTTTTTAAATAGACACTCGTCTCTACTGCGTCTTGCCAGTAAGCTTGTGAAAGTGAACTGTGTGACAATAGCGAACGAGCTTTTTCTACTATGCTACGGTTACATCTCTCACTAACCCCATTTTGTTGCGGGCTGTAAGGTACCGTGGTTTGCCAAATAATACCCTGTGACTGTACAAAATCTGACATTTCTTTGTTGATCATTTCAGTTCCGTTATCGGAACGCATTTTCTTTATTTTTGTACCAGTCTGTCTCTCTATAAAAGATTGGAAAGCACAGAACTTCGACTTAACTTCGGTCTTGGATGACATACAATATAGAAATATAAATCTTGTATAGTCATCAACAAAAATAATGAAATATTTATTACCTTTGAACGAAGTCGTCTGTAGAGGCCCACAAATGTCAGTATGAACCAACTCCAGAGGTGATGTAGCTTTTACGTACTTCAAACTTTTGAAAGGCTTCCTAGCTTGCTTACCCTCTATACAGGGTATGCACGGTTCCTTGTCAACTACTGTGTACTCCACGCCGATAGCTTGACCTTTTCTGAGTAGATCCATTCCAATTCTGCAAAGATGCCCTAACCTTTTATGCCAAAGCTGAAAATCAGAACAGTCAGAGTGCACAAGCTTAGCTGAAACAGTATTAGCCATACTAACTATACAATCTAAAGTATATAGCCCATTACAAACAGAACCTTTAGCTAATATTTCCTTAGTACAGACTTCATCATTTTTCATATTCATGTTATAGATAATGCAACCTTCTTGGTTGAAAACTACAGAATAACCTTTATCTGCCATAATTTTAACTGATAGTAAGTTACAATTCAAATCAGGAACATGGGCTACATTATCTATTTTATCCGCTAATGAGTCAGTTGAAATAGATACATCACCAACTCCTACAACAGGCACTTTCTCTCCATTAGCCACAGTAATCATTCCACCTTGTACTGGTCGATAACTGCTGAACCACTCACGATGTGGAGTCATATGTATGGTTGCGCCGGAATCAATGATCCATTTCTGATTTGTCAGGGATGGTGTCGAAAGAGTCATTCCCTCCATAGCAGCCTGGTCCGCCTTCTTGTCATTTTTAACTGGACAATTTGGGCTTTTGTGACCTGTTTGCTTACATTTATAACAGATTATAGGCCTTTTCTTTTTAGTAATTTGAGACTCCTTTGATCGTAGTGCAACCACCTCTTCCTGATGAGGGTCTTTTGACACTTCATTTAATAATCTAGTTTTGACCAGTTCACTACTTACATCAATATTGGAATTCTCTAGGGCCATAATCAGCGGTTCGTATTTTGAAGTCAATCCTCCGAGAATAATCGCTGCCAAAGAGCCGTCATCGATTTTCTTTCCGATGTCGTTAAGATCTTGAGCTGTACTCATAATGGCGTTGATATATGATTCAATGTCTTGAAAGTCAGTCAAAGAATATTTGTACAACTTACGCTCTAGCGACAGTCGTCTTCCCATGCCTCTATCTTCATAAGCTTTCTGCAGAGCAGTCCAAGCTTCTTTTGCACTTTTCGAAGATCGTACATGCGAAATTGCACTTCCGTCTACAGTAAGGCAAATTTTTGATAATGCCTTCTGATCGTTTCGTAATCGTACCTCTTCCGACGACTTATCTGAATCACCATACCCAACTATAGCAGTCCAACACTCCTCGTGAATGAGTAGCATACGCATTTTGAACTTCCAAGTTGGATAACCATCTCGGTTTCTCAACATTTGAATTCCGTGAAAATTCAAGCTGTTGTTCTTCTCCATAACGCTTTCTTCGTGCTGATAACGTGTTGGAAATAAATAGGAAAGCTGGCTGGTGAAGAATGTGAATTTAATCTTTTAAGGAAAACAAATATGATTTTTATAAAAATACAAACTAACAGATCGGACATCAGTCAAGTAACACAATTCTAATAATTTAAATAATTGACAGAAACTTTTTGATTACAACAACTAGGTCGTAATACAACATTATTGCTCTAAGTATTTCTGAAGCGATCCTTCTTCCACGACAGTCTTCGTTTGAACTACTAGTCCTTACATCAGGAGGTAGAGCGCTTTTAGAATATATGGAGATCTTCGTTGTTCTTTAGTGAAATGTGTACTGTGAGTAGTTCCCACGTCTTCCTTTCTTCCGATTTGCTCTTGATATCATTCGTTTTCAATCTGACACTCTCCAGCTGACTACTGCAGTAAAGTAGTACCTAACAAGAGTTTCTACGAAAGATGAAGTGTTCACCAAACTTTAGTGTCATTACACGAAATCTAAACCTCCACTATCGTAACTTTTTCAGACCAACCAATCTTCGAATGCCCAATATGTCGAACTCGCATCCAAGTCCATGGTCCCAACTTCGTAGAAGAACTTCCATCAAACCTGTACATAGACTCGCTACTCCAGCTAGTTGGTGTCCCGAAGAAAGCTGAAACTCCGCCTTCCACTCCTGGCAACGTTGGCATGCAAAGTGTGGACTTGTTCGCGGCTGGGGGTAAAGTAAGATGTACACAGTGCAAGACCATGTGTGACAGTTTGGATATCAACTCTTGTGAACATTGTAAACTGGTAAGTTCTCTTTCATTCCTTTTGGATACACCTTTCTTTGGAAAACTGGATGCAGAGAGCCGACGACTGAGCCCATTGGCTTAAGTATATACCATGTGCCTATAAGTACATTACAGTAGACCCTTCTGGATTAGTTGGTAGCAGTTCAGATATCTCGGTTTCGTTTTGCGGCAGGGCAGACATTTGGGTGGTTAAATTAAATCTTAATCTATATCTGCTCTGGGTCTGGTTGTTAGTTGTCTTTTTACGGTCTTTCTGTGTGTTCCATGGCAACCACCACAAAGGGAGACCTTGTGGAGAGCATTGAGAATGAGGCTATATTTGTAAACAAAAAAAGACACGTAGTATTTATATTTAATTATTATTTAATGTGTAACTCCACGGACACGGGGGTCCGTGACTTTTGTTACAAAACTAATTTATTTTAGCTGTAAACGTAGATGTTTTTCTACCACAGTCTTTTTTCCCGACAGAAGGCAACTGATGATGATGACTATTTTTGTTTTTGCTGACAGGACCTGGTGTTCAGTGTTTTTTTTTTCTTTTTATTATCTCCCCTTTTTACAAAACAGACCAGAAATTATTCGCAAATCCAAATAAATTGTTCACTCTCCTATACTTTACAGTAGTCCTGTGTCGATCACTAACAATCAATAAATCGGGATTCACGTTTGATCGAATCGAAGTCTTCGTCGCTCATCGGTCTCCGATGGTATGGTATAAGACGCTATGATGAGGACCATGCTCTTACACACTTGGCGACTATATTTAGTATTTTATTGACGACTGATTTCGCACTTGAACATAAAGATCGTTTTTTTTTTGTTTAATTGAACCTTTCTTTGGTAAATTTGAAACTTACAACGAAGACTTTGGTAAAATTGCATAATGTCAATGAATGCTATTTTTGATTGCAAATTTATCAATTTTTGAATGATATCGATAACAGCGTACTTACTTATATCAATACACTACTGTTTACCTATCTCGCCTTTTATAAGTCACATCACGTTATCAACCCCCCCGCAAAATAGGATATCTTCCTATTCTCGCCCGCAAATTGCATGAATGAATTTTGAACGAAGTTAGTAAGATGGCTAGCTGAATGTATAAAGAGAATCTGTCTGCTTGTTTTATTATCTTGGAGAAATACCGACAGACTAATTTAAATCCCCCCTTCCCTCATCATGGCAATACTTAATTTTAGCTTTCAAAAATATTCGTTTAGTTTAATCGTTTTAGCCTTTAGTTCTGAAACTTTTAAGCGGTCACCTAAAATCCATTTCTTTGTAAACCTATGCCTAGTATTCTATTACTGCAAAATACAGCTTTTATTCAAATCACGTCCACCATTTATCTAATCGCAGTAATTTCGCTTGTTTATTTGCAGAAATTCTGCAAGGTATGCTGGTCCCAACATCTGGACGATATGAGAATTCAAATTGGCTCTATTTTGAAGCAGCTAGACTCAGCGGCCGGTCGACTTGAGCATAAAATTGAACATTATAAAGTAAGTATCAGGGCGATTCGTACACAAGGCGACACTAATCGACGACATGAGTTAGCGTCGCCTCACGACTCCCGTTTAGCACTCATGTCGAGTCGCTGACACATGGATTGCCAAGGGGCGCTTCCTTCTCCTCGTCATGCCGGATGACCTCGAGCCTCGAGCGCAGATGGCGTAGGTGGCTGCGCCGATTCGTGTGTGACCTTTGATGTCATCGACACATACAAACGGTGCCTTCCACAATGACACGGACGGCGCACTTCCCATGACTGGTGCTACGGGCCGCGTGAAAGGAAATCATGCTTTTTTGGAAAGCCTTTTTTTCGTTTTGCGATGAAGTTCTAAACTCCATTTAAGAGTACTGCAAGAATCGAGTATCCGAGTCGCCTCGTGTACGGACGACCTATGTCAAAGGAAAACATCGTGGGTAAAGCCCATATGTCTTTATATCAAGTCGTTTGTATGCTAACTTGTATAGAGTACTTGAGTATATCTATAGAGTTAGTGCAGTGAAGTTAAGTTAGTGTTTTACGAATGTGAAGTGAGTCAGTGGCATGTTTTTATTTGATGTAATATCATACCTACAAGTACGATATACCTGCTACCTACGCAAAGCGAATTCGTTTCTTGCCTTTTTTTCTAGACAATGTATTACAGTAGCGTAAACTAATGAGTTATATACGGCTTTGATCACAGATTCGAACAAAGTCTTTTTAAATTGTAACTATACCATGTATGATCTGCGGTGTTTACCTTATATTACAAATACAAATTGATTAATAAATAAATAAATATCTGGGACATTTTTGCACAGACGGTCATCTGACCCCAAACTAAGCAAAGCTTGTAATATGGCTGCCAGAGACTGATATACGTCCATATATTTTTTTTTTTAATACATACTTATATAGATATTAATTAACACCCAGACATAGAACAAACACAAATGTTCATCACATGGATGTTTGTCCTAGATGGGAATCGAACCCACGCCCCCAAACACAGAAGGTAGGTTCACTACCAACTGAGCCACCGGGGCAGTCAATAATCTTATACATTCGCAGGATCGCTGCGAACGTATATCAGAACAAATAACTGTAGCAGCAGACGAGAAAATAAACGCTATCATAGCGGCCAAAGAGGGTATGCTAAAGGAGACAGGAGACTTGCAGAAAACTGGAGATATGTCCGCATTAGCGCTGAAAAGTTCACTAGAGGAAGCCAGGACCGTGGCGAATAGGACCATGACGGTTACTGATAACCTCAGTGACGATCAAAGGGTACGTACCTAGGTTCGAGGTATAATATACGAGGCTATTTTTAATTTACCTAAAAACCCTCGCAGGCAGCTTCCCCTTATATCACTTGACAACTTGTGTTGTATGACTTTTCACAAAATATTAAAAGGTTTTTCCACAGAGTTCTCCTTATAAATGTCTTTGGGTTTTTCGAATATTTTATCTTTGAGTTTTTTGGTGCTATGCTGTTATAAGATTTTCGCCTCCACTATGGGTCTAAATATACCAACAGCACGGGCGCTGTGGGATAAAAATGTACGGCGCTCCATGGAACGAAAAAGACCAAGCGGACGTCGCTGATCGATAGAGCGCTATAGATTTTGTGTCATAGCGCCCCGTCCGCGCGCCCAGGGCGCTTGCTATATCAAGTCCTTATGACTGTTGGTTCTTTAACGAAGCGCCCTCGGTAAAATAGCAATTATGCAAGGTTACACGGAACGGTGGTACTAGGTCGAATGAAGCTCATTGAACTCATCATTATGAACAACTATTTTACTAAAAGAATAACCCGGAAATTGCAAAAATGTCTCCATTTTCATCATCATCAGCCGGAAAACGTTCACTATTGAACATATGTTACCCACTTAGACCGCCACATAGACCGACAACTAGTACCGGTTCGTGGTCGCCACTCAATAACCCTTCTTCCCCTTCGGCTATAGGTTCTTCGAGGGTTGTGGCATGCCCATTGCCACTTCAGCTCGCAAACCCTGAGAGCAAATCAAATCAAATCATTTATTGATAACACCCAGTTACACGTCACATTACATTACATTAATAATTGACAATACAAGGTTAACAATAATAATATAATTTAAATAAATTCCATTAATAATTGTCAATATAATTTTAATAATAATAATAATAATGCAGAATTGTCCGCAAATTTCTAAATAACTATAAGTAAGTAAGGAAATAGAAAAAAAAAAATGCACTCGGCTTTGGCCCGTGCTAAATAAACCTCCTGTTGCAGGAGAGAAACGATATTCGTTTATACATAATAATAATAATAAAAGAATTTAAATTAAGAGTCGTTTAACTTTCAATAATTTCTAATGCTATGTCGGTGACTGGTTCTTCGGCGAATATCCTCGTTCTGAATTTCATCGCGCAAAGAAACTCCGAGCATAGCTCTCGATCTCCATTTCCCGCTGTGAATAAGCCTTACATTTCTTTAATGTATTTTCTATGGAACGGCATTTTTTTTTCGTGATTCCTTTGTTGTTAGTATTGATTGTAAGTACAATGAGCTTATTTCGCCTTAGTACCACTGCGCACCATTATGTGCAAACGAGTCCTGTTCTTTGGTCGCAGGGATTAAAAAAATATGTAGGATACCTACTATTTTTTACACAACTTTTTAAACAAGTTTATACGACTGATTCGAGTGCAATAACTTGGCATTATTGGCGTGTAAATAAAATCATTGGAATTACGTCGTATCCGGATTACTATAAGTATTAGGTATAATTTATGTTTCGGCGAAGAATCCGAACGCATTATTGTTACGATAATCCTACAAGAAGGCAAGGCTCAATTCATATCGAATTTTCTTTTTAATCTGTCCGCAAGCGGTATATCTTTGTGGTTACATCACTCAGATAATACCCATAACAGTTGAGTCGGTCAGTAATTAGTGCTTGAAACACGACTGACGATGATAAACGCCTTATCTATGCTGAATTTAATTTGTATTTCCCTTCGCAAACCATGGACTGTAGTGGTAGGATACTTTTAGCCGCCAAGCAGTAGTTTGCAATCATAACTCTCTGCCGCTTACAATCACGTGAGAGACAGTCCATATGGTCACTCAGGTGCTTTTTATTTATTTATTTTTATTTGGATTACAACAAAATACTCTGAAAAAAAATGCATTTTCGAGATGTTAATGGCGTCACCCGTGAAATATTTATTATTAAACAGTTCCGGTGGCCATCTGTGGTCTTCATCAAGTCCACTTCACCAAATCATACTTTCTGAATGCAAATACTTGACTTGTTGATGAAAATGTCAAAATCTATATATGTATGCCAATAATATTTGAGGAGTTCCCTCAATTCCTCATGGATTCCACTGAATTTTGATAAAAATGGGACCAATCTGCTAAACCGGTTTTTTAGTAATTTTCCAAGCCGGTTGAACCAATGTAAAAAAACGGTCGGAAACCTCCTCCTTTTTTTTTGAAGGTCGGCTAAAAAATTATCATGGCCACTTTAAAAACTCGTATCGAGAAAACATGTTAGGCTTCTGACTGAACCCAGGCATCTTCTAGCAAGCTTGTATCCTTCGCAAATCATACAATCAGAAAGTTAGAATCATCAAAATTCAAGCATCGTTTTGATTTGCTTACCATTTCTATTTTCTACATAACTTGACTCAGCCCATCTATAATTTCGCAGAGGTCATCGGGTATGGTCCAGCATTAGCTACGAAAGGGGAACTTTTATTTTCTAACTAGCTATTAATAAAAACCTGACAACTGCGAGTCCGACTTGCGCACCGAGGGTTCCGTACAGCCTTGCGTTTACGACGTATAGAAAATGGCTTGTTCTTTTATATAATACTAGTTTTTAAGCATTAATTCGTTCGCGTGGAAATAAAAAAAGTATCCTATCCTATTCTAAAGTCTTTGTGAAATACAGTAACTCCTTATCAAATTTTATCAAGATTCGTTCAGCCGCTTAGCCGTGATAACGCGACAAACATCCAGACAGAGAGACAAATTTACTTCCTATAGTTAGTTAGATGGCGTTGATCCCTTTTTATGCACTTTTTTGACGTTTTGTATGGGCTGACAGTTGTAATATAGGGAGTTCTGAATCGTGCAAGCGAAGTTTTTTTTTAAGTACTTTATTTCTTTTGGCTAGTACTTTACCTGTTTTTAATGTCACTACTTCCCTACATTTCAGGTGACAACATTCATAAATCTCCACCAAAACGCGATACAACTTCTATCAGACGTATCTAAATGGGACTCCGATCGTTTCGTGTTCGACAAGGAAAACTTCCGGATCGAAATGGACTCGGGAACTCCGATCGACGCGGAGTCCGACGAGCCGGTGCCGGAGGGGGCGAAACAGAACAACCCTCTGGAGAGTGAGGAAAGCCTTGTTTTGCATTATAGGTAGGTTGAATTACTCGTACCTAGTACATATGACTTAAGGTTGCGACAGGGTTTTTGGCGAGAACGTGAAGAAGTCATGTCGCGTTTTCCTAAACTTGTGTTATTTCGAGTCACAGATCACACTAGATACCACATTACGAGATTCGTTGTTCCTACAAAAAGTCACCAAAGTTTTTAGGAAGGCGCGGGTCGCGAGGATTGCGACCAAGCGTTCCCATTGGCTATCTCAAGGTTACGCCTACTCGTGCCTAACAATCAACCAATCAGAGTAATTTCTTATAAGTGTATTTAGACTGATGAGTGGTGCGCTTCGAGCGTCCTGAATGCAGAATCTAGGGTGTGATCTGTTCGAGTGTTTATGTTAAGTTTTCGTGGAAAAATATTTTTTCCAGACCAGCTTTTATAAAATACGTTATTAGTACTTTAAGCTGCCTTTTGATGTACTTGACCGTGATAGTGATAGTGCGCGAGCAGGACCGCTCATAGTGCGAGTATGTTGGTATGAGCATCCTATCACAATCAGAATCACGAATGTTCGTAACAAGGGCACTGATCAAATTGAGTCCAAACTTCCACAATCAAACTGATAATTACTGAGGAGTTCCGAAGTACCGAAGAAAACAAAAATTGCATGTTACTACTTACTACATTTAGTAATATTGGAAGTACGGCGGGCAATAGACCAATGTCATTAGGAACACGTTTTTGACGCCATAGTAGGTCGGATCAGGACCTGAGGTCATACAACAAGGGAGATGTGGCAAGGGGGCATGGCAGGTGCGAACGCAACTGTCCTAAAACAGACCAGGGCCCGTACGTGAGGTCCTTATTGCGATGATTGTTAGGTTCAGCTGCCGACACTGCACGACCGCGAACCGTATCACAGTGCGATAAGGTTCACGGTCGCGTAGTGTCGGCGGCTGAACCCAACAATCATCGCAATAAGGACCTCACGTACGGGCCCTGATGCCTTCGATTTTACTCGAACTCACCTTGGGGACGGATTCGGCTCTTTCGATTTTTGACAAATTCCTCGTTGTTCGATGGCTGTTTGCTAAAATGCCGGCTGTTTTATCGTTTACTAGTTGTTTACCCGCGACTTCGTTGGCGTGGACATAAAAAGTATCTTATATCCGTCATTGTGATATACAGTAACTCCTTATCAAATTTTATCGAGATCCGTTTACTTAATTATGTACCAAAATTTCTACCTAAAAAATGTTGCAAAATATCTTTTTAATATCTCTGTAATTTCATTTACATTGTGATTGTGCGAGCGAGAGAGTATTATTGCGCATTATGTAAAATTTGCCTTAACTGAGCACAGATTATAAATAAACACCGCTTCACAGAATTACCTACCTAGGCTAGTGCATTAGACCACAATCAATCGAGTGGTGCCCATAGACGTGTAATATGTTAGCTTATTTGATAATATTATGATCATATACCTGACGATTGTCATTGAGTACTTATCACAATTCTCTCTTATTTAAATCTGCACTCATAAAAAAAACACAACAATATTTGAAGAACACATCACTACAGGCCCGAACTAGGTGATTTACTAAATTCTTTAGCCGATTGAAGAAAATCTGAGCTGAAAATCTAAAATCGCGTGTATATCGAAAGAACACAAACCTATACGGCAAGTATAGAACTTCGTCGCGTTAAATGTTAGAATGATTGTGCTTAGGCTTTCAAGTGAAACGAGACGTTATTTAACATCAAGCATATTATGAAAAAGAGCTAGAATGATAAGCTTGTAATTGATTGCACATTGGAATGTGTCAGTCTGTTCTCTGCTCCACCGGAACCACCGGAGGACGGGCTGCATCATCCTTTTATTAAACGGTGAGCATTTACGATCCCCAAGCTGCCTGCCAAGTAGGGGGATTATGACAACTATTTTGGGTAGGCCTTTTATAAGCAGTAACTTGCTTGTTTGTCACTCAAAGTAGCAAAAAAAAGTAAAGTCAAGAACATAAGAAGAAAATAAAGTATTATTCACAGGCACAGATCACACTAGATAGCGCATTGCGAGATTCATTGTTCCTACAAAAAGTCACCAAAGTTTGAGTACGGCGCGGGTCGCGGGGAGTGCGACCAAGCGTTCTAATTGGCTATCTCAAGGTTACACCTACTCGCGCCTAACAATCAACCAATAGGTGTAATTTTAAGTGTATTTAGACTGATGCGTGGTGCGCTTCGAGCGTCCTGAATGCATAATCTAGAGTGTGATCTGTGTTCACAGGTCTCGCAATTTCATCCCTCACTACATATGGCGTAAGACCTCGCGCCCTTGCGGCATTGGGCTCAGTCCGTGGGACAACCACCTGTACATCTGTGGGATGGATAGCCACAGTGTGATTGTGGTAGAACGAACTCAGGCGAAGATCGTCACAAGACTGTCGTGCGAAGAGATGCTGTGCCCAGTACATGTCGCCTTTATGAAAGGCTTGGGAGAGGTTTATATAACGGGTAAGGAAGTTATTTCTTTTCGGACATTCTTATAATCCCCAATAAGGGCCGGTTTCCGTGATTCTCGCCATCTCGTTCACATTTTTTCAACATTTTTTAAATATTATATTACAGAGTGAAATTTATATCTTAATAGTACCATTGCCATTGTTTTATAGCAATGTTCAAGTTATTATTTCTTATTTTGGCGAAGGAGAAGGTATAAAACGCGAAAAAAAAAACCTTCGAATAATAATTCTAATGGTATTTACTAACGATATAATATTTTCAAATATCCTTACAGTAATAATAATTTATAGTATTTTTTAAATATAATGATATATATAACAATATAATAATTCCAATTTGAAGTGTTTAGTTTTTTTTTTTGGTAAGAGAGCTTAGTCTTATTTTGGACAGTGTTTTTAGTGAGAATACATACGAACCGGTACATACGGTCTATGGTTCTACATGTTTTTTTTTTATTCTGTTGCGATGCCTAATTTATTCGCATATATCCAGATAAATGGAAGCACTGCATCCACGTGTTCACCAAGGACGGCGAGTACTTGCGCTCCATCGGGCAGAAGGGCAGCCCGGTCGGCATGTTCCGCTCGCCGGAGGGCATCGCTACTGATAACGTTAACCAACACATCTATGTCGTCGACACTGGGAACGATAGAGTGCAGGTAATCTGTAATTCTAGCTACGCCCCGCGGTTTCACCCGCTATTCTAAAGACACCGAATATTTTTCCGGGATTAAAAGCAGCTTATGTGTCAATCCAGGCTGTAAGCTACCTCCATACCAAATTTCGTTCAAATCCGTTCAGTCGTTACAGAGTTGAACGGGAACTTACATACTTACAAACTTTCATCATCGCTCTCGCAAACAGACGAAGGTCTAACAGACTGACAGTAGTTTGCAGTTAACATGCATATATTTTTGTTTTGTAGTAGTAGTAGTAGGGTATTTTGCAGAGTTCGCCTTGGGAAGCACCACACCTTTGTAAGTTATTCAACCGTTAAGCAGTAGTGTGCAAACATTACTGTGTTCCCGATTGAAGGGCAATGTTGCCAGCTAAATTTCTGGGCATACAGAGATTTAACATCTAATATCTCAGGGTGACGAGCGCAGTGCATTGCCGCGCATGGTTTTGGAATGTTGGTTTCAAAATTCTGGGTGGCACTGAACTGTTATGGGCAAGCCTGAAACTTAACACCAGTGAGCGTCTTGCTCGTCTCGTCATTCAGTAAAATAAAAATTGCTTTCCCTTATTTCATTTTTATTCCCAGATTCTTCAGCCGGATGGCAAATTCGTAGACCAAATCGGAGTCACAACGCGTCTCCAAGCAAACCCAACCACTCCGAGCGTTTGGGACTCCTCCGAAATCACCTGCACCGAACTAAACTCGCCCACCAGCATCGCGCTAACCATCGACCGAGTGATCATCTTAGACAGCGGAAACCGACGCGTCAAAGTCTATAACAAACACGATAAGGGGAAAATCTTAGAGTTCGGTTCTCTGGGCCAAAGGAAAGGACAGTTTAGACAGCCGGAAGTGCTAGCAGTAGATCCCATGGGTAATATTTTCGTTGGCGATTCGGGGAATTGTCGCGTTCAAATTTTCAAACCGAACGGGCATTTGGTAAGGGTTTTCGGAGGGTTGGGCAGTAACCCGGGCAAGTTTGGGTGGATATCCGGTATACATGTTACGAAGCAGTTAGATATCATCATTAGCGATACGAAGAATCATATTGTTAATTTCTTTTAGTGTTTGGGAATAATAGATTGTTGCTTTTGTTTTTAGTTATCCGTATATATATTTTTCGGTATATTTCCGCCTTTTGAGCTGTTGGTTGTGGGTGCGATTCCTACCCAGGACAAACATTTGTGTAATGAACATGGATGTTTGTACTCTATGTATTTACAAAAAAAAAATGTATGGTAGGTATCTGTTATCTGGTTCCCATGGTACAATCTTGCTTAGTTTGGGGCTAGATGGCGCTGTGTGAAAAACGTCCACCAATAATTTTATTTATTTATTTCAAATGCTAGTTTTTTTTTTTTTTTTTTTTCCTCCTAAGAGGATTTTGGCGTCGCACGTCTTATGCATTTGCCAGTGTCAAGTATACATATATATTCCCAAGTTTTGTTAGATATTATCAAATAAGTCATAGTCACGGTCAAAGTCGAGCAAAGCAAGTCACGGTCAAGTCCAACTCATGCCCCAGCAAGGTGGTGAAAACTTTACTAGAGCCTTCTATGGAGTTTTGGAAACAACACGAAAATTCACGTTTCACGACATTATACCATTCACCAACACTCGTGCACGTACACGAACACTTAACGGGTAAAAATTCACCGTTTTTACACATTAACACTCGTAATAACACAAGTTTTGGAAAATAATAAAATGACGCGACATGAATTCTTCACGTTCCCGCCAAAACTCCAATGCTAGATTTCTTGCCTTTATAAAGGTTATGTTTACAAAATGCGTATAGCAAACCCAAACTAACTTGATACTTGCGCCATGATTGACTTAATATTATTTTGATTATATTAAAACAATACTTACCTGAATGCGACCATTTGGGGATAAATTACTTGGGGATTATTAATTATTTGGGGATATTGGATAAATTTAATTGGCACAGCCAGAGAAGCTCATGCAAATTTTATTTTCTCAATGAGATCTTGCACTTCGATCAAGTATCAAAATATCTGGTCGTACTATCGGGGTTGCTAACTTCTAGATAACTTTGCGATAGCGCCCCTATTAACTTCAACTCTATTTTGCCAAGCTGTTACAAAGAATTAACTGCTTAATTAGCAATGCTAATTCTGAGTATTTCTGAGGAAAACACAAAGGATAACTGTGAATGTATAAAGTAGAGATAAAAATAAATGTAACAATATTTTTATTTTGAGTGTGGAAATATCCAAAATTAATTAACTTAAAATTAAACATTACATATAGCACTGATGTCGAGTGATTAAAATAAATTCGAAACAAACACGCGTTTCATTTATACTAATACAATTAAAATATAGAAATAGAAAATAAATTTAATTTATCACAATTGTATTAGATCTCTGTAGGTAATAGAAAAATAAATTGCATTTCAATAATTAATACCAACTTGATAGTAAGGACATAATCGTATTCGACGCTAAAATTAGGCTAAACATGAACGTTACTTAATTTCATAGAATGTGACACCGGCTTAATACAAGAGTAAGAAAATAATTCATTTGGTGAATAAAATGAAGATCTTAAAAACTATAGGTACCAAAATGCAGTACGTACATATGAGGGAAGCACGCCATTGTCCACAGTCGCGCATTTGAAAAATGAGTCATAGTACAGTTTTATTGGTAATTTTTTATCTATAGTTCTAAAGATCTTTAGTAAAAGGGAACACTTCATTACATGAATAGAATTTGAGTATTCAACATCAGGAAGAATACTACAATTATTTATGCATTATACTGTGCAGTCAGCTTATCCGTGCGGAGTTCTTACCGTGAAGTACTTATTGCGATGATTGTTAGGTTCACCCGCCGACGCTTCGCGACCACGAATCGTATCGCCGCCCGATAAGGTTCACGGTCGCGCAGCGCCGGCGGCTGAACCTAACAATCACCGCGCAAAATAAGAGCTAAAGATTTAATTGAAGCAGAAGGCAGTATTTTTTTTTCCTGAAAATACAACGGTGGCTCCCCCCAGATAAAAGTGTAGCTATGAATAGTTGACCTCGAAGAACAGTTAATAAATCGATAGCACTATGCTACTACATACTGAAAGTATCGATATCAAAATTCGGAAATACTGTTCATACTTTTTACAATCGAACTTAGATATTATCGATACTATTGCCTAAGATTGGTTTTTAACTTCTAAATGGCGGTTTGAACTCGTCTCCATTGCATTCTGTTCACACTCATTGTAACCTAGCAACCAAGTTTCACCAAATAATGTGAAAGAAGATGCGAGATAGTTACAATGAGATCTGTCTTAAAAGACAGATATTGCGGCGCAATTTTAAGGGCGCTAAAATTGTTAAAATATCCTGTAAAATATCATTGCCTTCAATGGTATCTCGATTAACCAACTTCGTTTTATATAGTAGGCCAAATTATTTAGGGTAGTTTGTTTTTATTTCTATTTTGTGTAGTTAATAAAGGAACATACCTACCCATAAAAATAAATCATAACACAGACACTTTAAAAAAAAATGGACGCCATTAATTGTATCGTTTCATTTTGTGCTATCGATACTTTCACACTATTGCCGGCCAATCGATAGTAGACTGTCGATCTGTAACAGTACCAGATCAGTTATTAACACCGTACTGTTTTAGTATGATTCATATGTTGCCTAATGTTTTTAATTTATCTATATGTTGCATTGGGTAAATATAATTTCAACTATGCACGTTACTACGGCCCGCGCCTACGTGTCATGACAACAATGCCAAATAAAATAACTACGTAATTAATGGACGTCACGTCTACAATTCCAAATTACTCATTACTTAATTGTAAATAGTAGATACATTTATTTGGGGTACTACGATGGCGTTATATAAAGTTAGTGAAGTAGACATTCTAACGAAGCCATAAACCCCTTTGAAGGCTTCCTTAGATTATGCCTAAACAGTAACTACTAATTTCATGACGTTTAATAATTTGTGGTTTTTTTTACGATCTCAAATTTCGGCTTCACACGTAGTGTGAACATTTAGCCAGTATCAAGTTTTCATCAGAACATACTATTTTTTATTTCTCAAAACTGTAAACATTTAAATTCAATGAGGCGTTTTCCAAAAATAAATATATCCTTGTTATAAAAGTCCCAATAGATGGCGTTAGATGTACCTTGAGTTTTTTCTGTCACTGTCAAGACATGAAAGACAAAAAAATGTACGTGTGCCTTTTTTTTTCTCGTGTTTTTGGCTCGACATGTGTATTTAGACAATTTCAAGTAACGTAACTATGTATTTGACTTCATTTGAAATATTACATTAGTTGACACTGGCTAAATACACAACATGTGGAGCCAAAATTTACGATTTAAGAATTAAACAAAAACATTTCGACAGAAATGACAATGACAGGTAAAACGATAGGTCTGTTACACCATCTAGTAGGTATTTTAGAACTACTTTTATTTTTTTTGGAAAACGCCTCATTATGATAAAATTACGCGGTGTCAAATGAGAACGCAAGGCCGGGTGAAGAGTAGCAAAATAAATACAAATATAAAATAATAAATCTCTTCCAAACTTTTTTTTTTGGATTCCAAATGTCACGATCAATATTACATTATACTTTGTTATACTATGAATAAACTATGATAGGACAATAAAATATACACCACTTATGTAAGTCTTGACTCACCACCGCTTTCCTTCAGAACCAAAAACTAACCAACATTGATGATTACGTTATTTCGATATTAACAAAATGATAAGTGAACTATAAGGTACGAACGTTATTAACTTATCAATTACAATTATTTAAGAAGTTATTTAAGAAATTTAAAAACCGTCAATCGATGTTTGAATGAATGATCTTGAAATTCGCTGTATTGAAATTACCACAGCGACAACAGCGCATTCAAATCCTACGACTGCTCTCTTTTTGCACTTCGTTTTAAAGCAGAAAGTTCGATATTGAACACTATAAAATACTGCTAGCAGCCTGATTACGTTAGATGTCAATCGCAATCTTGCCTTCCCGCTTGCGCCACCAGTGCAGTGTGAATGGATGACACAAAACCCCGCAAAAGAAAACAAAATTAACAGCAAAAATAATCAGGATTAACTTAAAAATTACTACTAAAGATATCTTCAGTCTATCCATTAAGCAAATCGCTTTTTAAAAGCGCGATGAGATAACTTTGTAAAAAAACGCATTCTATTTATTATTACCTCTTTACAAGGATACATCAACTGATGAAGTATCCTTGTAACTAGGTAATAACAAATAGAACGAATTTTTTGTATGCGAAATAATACCCTAGAAAGTTATGTTAGCTACTTAGCTACAAAGTTATGTCATCGCGCTGTCAAAAAGCGATTAACATAATGGATAGACCAGAGCCACACCAGAGCAAACAATATCCCTCGAGTCGAAATTTGAAAACAATTTGAAAGACGTCAAATTTGACAAATTTTATCTTTCGACTGGAACGGTGATAATGCTAGCCGTCGATATACAATGATCTATGAAGATCTCTGGCGTGGGTGATAATTCAATATTAATCATATGGCTTAACGTCAGTCTCCATTAGGTGGTAAGAATTAGCAATATCTACGAATATATTTACATACGAAACTGATCTTTAAATAAAATAATGCTTAATTAAAACAATTCTAGGGATTAAAACTTAAAGCCATTGTTCATTACTATTATTATGAAAATTACACCCATGATAAAACATTTTACAGAACCAAAAAGGCAGAGTAAGCAAAATATCGTTAGGCTCTCTGCCGAATCACACTTTCCGTCTTACAAAAATATACAATAATTAATTAAGTGTTAAATTAATTGCTAACGAAACAAGTCTAAAAATCGTGAAATATAAAAATTACAGTAGTTAATTATATTGCTTTTCACGTTCCAATGCATTTAATGAAAAGGCGAGTCTTATGCATGAATGCACTCGGGATATTGGCCAATGTCTGTTCGGACTTAAGGCACTATTCTAGTTTATATTGTTAGTAAAATTGTGACCCAGAACACCCAAACAATAGGAGTCGAATAGGAGTGAAACATGCCAGCGACCCAAGGATTCCGTTATTTTAAGGAGCTGGACTATTTTTGGTGGGCTGGCAGGGAGAAGTAAATGAACAGTACACCCCAAGGCAGGACGTCGATAATGAAGGGCTCACATGGAATTTAAATTTGGATCTGGGAAATGGATCGAGGCAATTTAAGTGATGATGATGAAGTGTAAACTAAAAGTTGTCGAACTGGCTATAAATATCCGAAGTTTACAACATGTGGGGTTTTCTCAAAGTTATTCAAGTTTAGTCTAGTCTATCCCTAAAAGAAACACGGGCAGTTAATTGCCCCTCGTCAATAACCGAGCGCATAAAATATTTATATACTCATCAGGGAACAAATACAGGGTTATAAGGAAGGGTATGCCGAGCCGAAAAGGGCTCATAGTACTCATCATTATGAATAACTTTTACTATGGAACCAAACCTGAAATCGAAAAAAAAAAGCAGTTGTTCCATAGAAAAATATCAATGACACCCGACAAAATGTAAGAAACAGCTGTTGTTTTTTTCTCGACTTCAGGGTTGGTTCCATAGTAAAAGTTGTTCACAAACATGAGCTCCCCTCGGCTCAGCATACCCTTTCCTTATAACCCTGTATAATGTTGTGACTTTAACAGAACCAATAGCTTAATCAGATCAATAATTTGTTATATTCGATATCGAACTTTAGATCGTCATTTTGAAATTACATTTTTGCATGTCTGCTATTGACGGTGCGCCCAGTAGGAAAGGGAAGTTTGCTCACAGGTTTAATTTCATTAGAAAGCTTATTTTTGCCTTAAATTAAGAAACTATTTGAGTATGTCATAAATGTACGTAAATAATGTCGCAACCGAATCATTGTGTCAAAGTGAGATTCACACGAAATAGTAAAAAAATAAATAACAATTAAACATTTCGCAGGTTGCACAAACAACCAACTTTGGTTTTAAAAGTCAGTAATCATGTATGTTATACTGTACACAGTACATATTCGCCGTGACAAGCGAGAGCCACTGACGCCTATAATACTCACTAGTAAAATAGAAATCAATGGCGGGAGCGTATAGGGTTGCCCTTAGGCATGCTAGTTTAGTTTTTTGTCAGACAAAAACTTTACCAGCCTGGCTCCGCTAAATACCTTCAATCTGACAACAAAACGATTTAGCGACCTCAAATGGTCGTGAAATTGTACCCCGGTCAGGCAAAATTTTATCCCAGCAGACCGTAAACGGGGCAGATAAAATTTTAGTCGGTATGATTTTTCTTCTCGCGGATGCGCCTGGACTGTCTGCCGTTTATCCAGTATAATTTTTATTTTGGTTAGTTGCAACACACTTGCTTATGCTGTTTGGATTTCGCCGACTCGCGCCTCGCCTCGTCATTTTGCGCCCGAGTCACAGACACTTCTAGGACGTTGCACATAATAACTCAATGGGGTGACATTAAACAATGGGTAAAGTTTGGGGAAAGATCAACTAGAGTATGGTATGGCACCTAGGAGGAACGGCACGGCTGGCAGCGACCCACGGAGTGGCTGTCGCCGAGCACCACCGCGTCGGGGTCCGCCGGCGGACCTTCGCTGCTGTCGTGCTGTCGCTGGAATTACGAAAAACAAATTTGTTATCATAATTTTAAATGACAATATTTGCACCAGCAATTTGCATTTGCAATTATTTATTTTTTATTTTTATTTATTTGTTAAATCTCTGTATGCCCAGTAATTGCGCTGGAAACATTGCCCTTCAATCCGGAACACAGTAATGCTTGCACACCACTGCTTGGCTGTTGAATAACTGGCAAAGGTGTGGCACTTCCCCAGGCGGACTCTGCAAGATAGCCCTACCACTACAATCACCTATCATTATCATGATCATCAAATTCTTACTTATAATTTACAGCTTTGTTATTCACTTATTGTCATTTAAACGTTAGTGTTATTTGTTACTTATTTGATGAACTTTGTTTTAAGTTGTAAATATAAACTCTCGTTAAGGCAGGCAGACTGTACAGTACGGACTATCCTTGTTGGGTCTCATTCTCTCGCGCCTCGCCTAGGGTTTCGGTAGGGCAGGTATTTTGCACCCGAGCCAAAAGGTGGTTCTTGAAAGTACGTAAGTGTCTCGGGGTGCCTCGGCGACAACAGCTGGGATTGTGACTTGGCAAATGTTTGTTTCCACTCAAATCTGTATATGTATATCTATATTATAAAAAAGAACACAGCCCTTTTCTAGGAATCAACGCACAGACCGAATATGATATAGATGTGAAATTTGAACCCAATAACTCCTCGAATGGTCTGGGTGAACAATAAAAACGGCTTTTGCGAAATTCCACTACTAACGGGGTAAAATGGACCCCCAATATTTGTATTACATTATGGCGCTGTGTTTAAAAAAGACCACTAAAATTTATTTATATTTATTTGATATAACTTAGTTTAGCTATTGGTAGCCAGGAGGTTTGCTCCAGTGTCAGTGGGCTGCTACCGCAGAATGGTGAAAATCTCACCTTAAGCTCTGTAGCTAGACTACGGAATGTGTCTTCAACATTAGTGTTGTCTTTCGCTGAAGTCTCCATCACAAACATAATTTCAGGTACGTATCGACAGAAGCTTTGAGGCTCGTCTGGTTCTACTTCTCTCTGGTCCATCAAGTCACATTTGTTGCCGATAAGGGACACAATGACATTCGATGATGTGTACCTTCTCACTTCTTCTATCCACTTTTGTAGAGACAAAAATGTTGATCTTTTTGTGATGTCGTACACTGAAAATTAAACATTCACCTTGTAATAATAATATATGTTCAAGCCATTTAGGAACTAATAAAGGTAATAAAACACACAAACAAACATACACTCAAAAACATTGCCCTCTTCCTTGGTCAGTTGGGTCAAAATAGGTTGATAATAAGATCAGTGTTTTATACATTTAAACATTTTTCATAACATAATAAACTGATAATAAATAGATACTGACAAAATGAATCATACAACCAAGTACCATTGTGTGTTGCAAGATTAATTAGCTTCATACTAATCTCTAGAGCAATGATTTACTCACATGTAAAAAGATAGATGCAATTTTCAATTTATTACAAAACCAAGATCATAAAACTCAGGTCCTGTTTTTGAGTTATAAATAGTGTAACTAGCCCGACTTTGTTTTATTTATTACTAGCTGCGCCCTGCGGTTTCACCCGCTATCCTACAGGAACCGTTACTTTTTTTTCGAGATAAAAGTAGCCTAGATGTTAATCCAGTGTATTAGCTACCTCCATACCAAATTTCATCCAAATTCGCAACGTACGCTACTTTCACATTTATAAATGAGTGTGATCTATATACTCCTTAAATGGTCCAGGTGGACAATAAGAACGGATTTTAAGAAATTCCACTTCTAAAGGGGTAAATTAGACCCCTAAAATTTGTATGGAAATAAAATATTTTTTCATGCTAATCCAATGAAACTTGGTTTGAGTAATAAGCATAAAGAAAGGCATGTCTTAGGATTTATCGAAAAGAGTGAAGCCGTACGGGAAAGCTAGTATAATAATATATACATGTATATATAAACACATATAAAAAGTATCCATTTCAATTAATATTCTATGTTAGTTTGTAGTATTTTCTATATATTTAATGTAGTTTGTACTTATTTTTTACTTCCATAGCATCAGCTATTCAAAGAATTAATATTACCAGTTTTCACTTTTTTTTCTTTATTTATATATGTATATCTTTATCTATATCCTGATCGGGTTGTTGAGGGAGTATGTCATTCAGTAGTTTTATGAATCTCAGTGTAGGTGCACTTAAATAGTGGGCGGATGTAGGAAATAACCAGGATGATGTCAACTATATCTTACCTATGATTACTCCATTTGCTGACCTGTAGTAGCTCTGAGTGATGGTCCTAAATCTCTCTTGCCCTGCAGTGTCCCAAATCTGAAGCTGATAAGTTATCAAATTAGTAGTAATGCAGCACTTCAAAAATGTAAGCAATATTTTTGGAATTAATATTTATAGAGCCTACTATAATACGAGATAAATAGTTGGAATTTGATACGCTTTCGCAGAGCTAATAAAAATACTGGCAAATTCACCGTGTGCAGGCAAATGACATGATAGGATGCAATTATAGAAATTAGATTATATAATTATACTAACCTTGACCTTTTTCCCGTCTACTAGTAGCGTTTTCATTGAAAAGTCTACGCCTATAGTATTTCCGTGTCTTTCTATGAAATTCCCGGATTTCAACCGCTGTACAATACATGTTTTTCCAGTTCCACAGTCACCGATTAGCACTATTTTAAACAGGTAGTCGAATTGCTCGTCGGGAACACTCATTAAAGTGTTTGGATTACGGCTACTCATGATTTGAATTTAATTTAATTATGGAAAGAGAAATTTTGCGACTGCCTGTTTACGTTGTTTACCATTAAATTGACATTTATGACATTAGTTGGAGGAAAAAAAGCAACTTGATTGAAATAAGAAAAAAAAATGGGATTTGACATTAGTATTTTTTTTCTCTCTCTTATGTTTTGGCTCCACACGTTGTGTATTTAGCCAAGTATTGTAATATTTCAAGTGAATATTGCAATATTTATTTAAGTAATAAAATAAGTCTCAGTTATAGTCCAAGTCAAGCAAAGCACGGTCAAGTCCACGTCATGTCCCAGTAAAGTACAGTTTTCGCGAAAACTTGATGGATAACCCGAAATAACAAAAGTTATGGAAAATAATATAATGACGCGACATGACTTCTTCAAGTTTCCGGCAAAACTCCCTTTTGACATTATATTTAAGGTGTATTTAAGCGACAAGGGAGTACAGTATAATATATGGAATATATATTGTATATTATATTAACTAGTAGTTCGCGGCGAACTGAGACCTCGCGACCCCTATATCTTCACAATCGCTGGAGCGATTCTGCTCATATTCAAACATAAAAATTGTATTGAAATGAACTACTTGCCTACGAAATTTCATGAAGATCGGATCAACGGTTCGCAAGTTATCATCGAACAAATATACAAACAAACATACAAACATACATACAATTGCCGATTTGTCCCAGTAAACTCTAAATGTTTCGCTTCGCTCGGTCAATAATATAAGCTACACGGAAAAATATACGGAAGACGAGGCAGTATAGTTTTAAGGGCTCTAGCGTGCCCATTGGGCGAAAAATATAAAAAATATAGACAGCTCATGAATGGCTCATGAGTTCACCTCAAATCCGGTAATGACGGTTTGTTTTGTTTCCAAAACTTCATAGAAACTTCTAGTAAAGTCGCCACTACTTTACTGAGGCAAACAAATATAACTGATTTTTTTTACAGAAGTCAAGGTATGGTCTTAATGGCTCTAGCCTGCCCAAAAAGCGAAAAAAAAACCTCATGAGTTCAAAAGTCAAAACTATATTATGTCATTGTCAATTGTCAAAACAAATCAAAAAGCTCAAGCTGAATTCTGAAATATTTACGCTAGTAAAATAATGAGGCATTTCGTTACATATTTAATATTTTGTCTAATTAAAATCACTTCATAAGAGTTAAAGCATGATGAAAATCAGCGGTATAATAATACGTCTCTTGCTTATTTTCGTTCTTGGTGTTTCTAACACGTATGGAATCGAGGTATAAACCTATATCAAATTTGCAGTTCTTTGCTACCAAGACCCGATTTTCACAAATTATTTGTATTTGCAGATCCCAGAAGCATTCCAAAAGTCCAACCATACCAATAACTGGGCAGTTCTAGTAGATACGTCTCGGTTTTGGTTCAATTATCGGCATGTAGCGAATGTGTTATCTATATACCGCAGTGTGAAGCGGCTGGGTATACCGGACAGTCAGATTATCCTGATGATTTCCGACGACATGGCGTGCAACCCGCGGAACCCGAGGCCGGCAACAATATTCAACAACGCACACGAGCAGATCAACGTCTATGGAGATGATGTTGAAGTAGACTACAGAGGTTATGAGGTTTGTATAAAATAGTATTTCGCGCCGAACTGACTGACTTCGGTATATTGCTCATATTTGAACTTTGAAAAGGAAAAAACTAAAGCAGAATACCTCAAACGGCACAAATATGGTTACTTAGATCGGTCGTACATGTTTGTGCTGTTTGGGGTTGAGACTTTAGGTCCATGGGGGCCATATTTATATAGGGACCTGGCCAAACTTTTGGTGGAGGTGACGAACGATCAGAATGCTGGGGCTTATTTTGGGAAAAAGTTAGCATTGTTTATTTATTTTTGTATATATTGTTTGTATGTATTTAGTTGTTTTAATTTTAAGTAGGTAGGTAGGTTATATTTTATTGCTAATATATATATATATAGTAATATTTAATAAATAAAAATATTTTACTTTTGAAAAGGATTAGTTGCAATTTTACTATGGAAACTGAAGTGGATTTGTCAAATATAATTTTAATATAAAAGGAACACTTACCTTAAATTTTATCAGTTATTCTTACTATAGTGTTTATCACATTTGGTGGACACATCAAGAAATGCTATGAACCACTAAAATGCTATGTCAAATAAAATAAAATGAGCAACTTGCCTTCAAAATTTCATGAAAATGAAATCATTGACGATCGAGTTATAACTTATTTACATATTTTTTTACTATATTATTATTATAAAAAAGCTGTCTTGCTCATTTAGACAAGGTAACACACTGTTCGCTCCTGTTCCCTTGGTCAAAAACTGATTTTATTTATTTTTCGGCATGTTTCCAGACATTCTAGTATCCTATATTATAATGAAGCAAATTTTATTGTCTCAACAGAATCGGTTCAGCCAATGCATTTAGGTAATTTTAAGGATTCTGGCATATTTGGACAAATTAAGATTGACGCTGGCTAGCTATATACATTCAACGTATACCTTACTTTGTGTCCATACTGTGCCGTGTGTCTGTAAAATTTGATGCTGTAGTTTTAAAGTGTAAATGTTACCTAAGTCATATTATTAACTGAATTCGGTTCCAGGTATCAGTTGAAAACTTCATTCGTCTACTAACAGGTCGAGTGCCACCTGACACTCCTCGCTCCAAACGCCTTCTAACGGATGAAGGCAGCAACATTCTTATCTACCTAACTGGTCACGGTGGGGATGGCTTTTTAAAGTTCCAGGATTCAGAGGAGGTCACCAGCCAAGAACTGGCCGATGCTTTGGAACAGATGTGGCAGAAGAGAAGGTTAGGATTGTATATTCTAATACAGTGGACGTCTGAAATAACCAGGATACTCACACATAGCAACACACACAACCAACCAAATAACCACAGCTAATGCCACAGTCACTATCCAAAACAAACTATGAACTTATCATAGCTAAGAAGTAGTTTGTATCATGAATATGGACACAGGATACAACCTGGAATGCAATAGATACTGGGAAATAGGTGGTTAAAGTCCTAATGTCCCTAGAAAGATGTGTAACTCAATTGTAGTACTGATAAGTACATAAGATATTGCTAGTGTTTAAGGTTGCCTGGAAGAGATCGCTTTCAGCGATAAGGCCGCCATTTGTTACACTAGCTAAAATGTTTTGTTTTCTGTCCTACTATGTACGATCTGGTGTGAACAATAAAGAGTTTATCTATATATCTATCTAGTGTTTAAATCTTTAATTTAAAAATTATAAAATTTTATTCACCATGACTTGAGACTTCAAGTCACCATTGTTCACCATTTATCTACACTATATTGTAGTATTAAATATTCATAGTTATATTAAATTTTCAGGTATAATGAAATTTTCTTCATAATAGACACATGTCAGGCGTCATCTATGTATGAGAAATTCTATTCTCCCAACATTTTGGCCACAGCTAGCAGTTTGGTCGGTGAAGATTCTCTATCAGTAAGTAATTTTTTTAACACATAAAATACACAGTTTGTCATAGACAGTAACATTAATTAAAAAGAATAATTAAAAAGTTACTTTATAATATTAATTTTCTCCGTCAGGCGTGCGACGAGATTATCAATCGCGCTTACGATTGGTCTTCTCAAAATTCATTCACGCAATTTGCGCCTAGGAATGGCCAGCTCGAGCCTCATCATAGGCTATCCAATTGGCGAGATTATGCTATATTGCGCGTAATATTTTCGTGAGCGGGAAAAACGTAACAGCTTATAACCGGTTACAGTTATAATGGTCTACTAGCTGCGCCCGTCTATTTTAACCGTGTGTGCAATTCTTCCAGAACTACTTTTTTTACCCGACTACCCAAGGAGAGTAATATTTTTGGGGCGTAATGTAAACCTAAACACCTTTTTGCCGATTTTTATGTCTGGAGTGATATAAAAACATTTTGCAGTCGGGTTTTCTATTTGTTTTTTAATAATATTACTTTTTGGATAAGCCCTTGTCAGTTTCCGGCCTTGGAACTGAAAAAAAAAGAAATAGATAAAAAAATCCGTGCATATAATCATGTATCATCACCAATAAACTCACAAAATTTCGCAACTTTTAATAATAAAAATAAAATAATATTGGTGGACGTTTTTCACACACAGCGCCATCTAGTCCCAAACTAAGCAAGCTTGTACTATGGGAACCAGATAACTGATAGAATACATTAATACTTATTCTTTGTAAATACATACATAATAGAATACATAGAACCACCCAGAAAAAGATCAAACATGTTCATCACACAAATGTTTGTCTTGGGTAGGAATCGAACCCACAACCACGCATCTTACAAGCCAGAAATCCACCCACTGAGTGACAAGGCTAGTCAATTTGGAATATTAGTTGGAATGGTGTTTGCCTTTTTATATTGTATCTCTTTTTTTTTTTCAGCATCATGTAGACTCTGCAATAGGTGTGTACATTATAGATAGATACACTTACTATGTGCTTGAGTTTCTGGAGAATGTGCATCCGGACAGCAAGAGGACCATGTCTGAATTTGTAAGTACCCTTTTCTTATACCCTTTAACCCCTCCAGCAAACCAAAGAAAATCTACACGAGAAGAATAACAATCTCGGTCAAACATTTTGAAGGTAAAATATCATTGGCAGTTAACACTAAAAGATGACCGTAGCGCCGACTACAGGTGACACCTAGATTCCGCACTAAAGACGATTGAAGCGCACCATGCGTCGGTCTAAATACCCCAATAAACATTTACTCTCATTGGTTCATCGCTGGATTGAGTAGGCGTAACCTTGAGATAGGCAATGAGAACGGTTGGTTTGGTTGCAGTCCTTTCAACCCGCGCTTTCCTCCAACTTAGGTGGCTTTTCGTCGGTACAACGATCTCGTTTGTAGTGTCTTTTGTGTCGCCAACAGTCTTAACATCGAATTCTTTTTTGAGTTCATAATATTTTGGGAACAAGATAGCGCTATACACTCGCGTGCAGATTTAAGAGATAGCTGTAGCGCGCGCTAATCAAAAAATCATAATTACTAATTACAGCTAAAGCAGGAAATCATTCAAAATTTGAAAAAAATATGTGTTACCTTTCTGTTACAGTAATAATTACATATTTTATAATATATTTTTAGAATATAAATATATTGGTGGGCGTTTTTCACACACAGCGCCATCTAGCCCCAAACTAGGCAAGCTTGCACTATGGGAACCAGATAACTGATAGAATACATAAATACTTCTCTTTTTTTGTACATACATACATACATAGAATACATAGGATCACCCAGCCTAAAGAAGAAACATCCATGTTCATCACAATAATGTTTGTCCTGGGCGGGAATCGAACCCACAACCTGCAGCTCAGAAGGCGGAAATACCACTGAGCCACAAGTCTAGTCACGTATACACTAGAGATTGGAAATCTAATCAAAAATGTGTGTAAATCAAGATGTTTTTTAATAAAAATGTCATGTAATCATGTTTTCCCTCATACCTGTCAGTACTAGACGTAGAACCAAAAAAAAAACATTTATCTCTACAGAATCTTTATCTCTATTCTAAATTATTATTTTTTATGTTATTCGGTGACGAGACGAGCAAGTCGCTCACCTGATGTAAAGCGTCACGCTTGCCCATAACAGTTCAGTGCTACTCACAATTTTGAACTTCAACATTTCAAAACTATGCGCGGCAATGCATTGCGCTCGTAACCATGAGATGTTAGATGTAAAAATCTCTGTATGCCCAGTAATTACGCTGGAAACATTGCCCTTCAATCCGGAACTCAGTAATGCTTGCACACTACTGCTTGGCGGTTGAATAACTGGCAAAGGTGTGGTACTTCCCCAGGCGGACTCTGCAAGAGAGCCTTACCACTACACGTGGTACTTCCCCAGGCGCACTAATTATAATAACTATAACTAATTAGGTGCGCGAAAATAATAATTTACAGTATTTTCAGTCTAGCTTCTTAAATTCCAGCTGGCAGTATGTCCGAAAAGCGCTTGTCTGTCCACCGTGGGGGTCCGACGTGACCTTTTCAAACGGGACCCGAACATAGTACCTATAACTGACTTCTTTGGGTCCGTCCGGCACATCATCATCACTACTGACCCCATCAACATACTGGATATACCAAAGAGGAAAAAGAAAACTGAGTAAGTACTACTAACTACTAGTAGTTCGCGCCGAACTGAGACCTAGCGACCCCTATAACTTCACAACCCCTTGACCAATTCAGCTTAAATTCAAACTTTAAAATTTTATTGAATACTTGCCAACAAAATTTCATAAAGATCGCATTAACGGTTCTCAAGTTATCGTCGGACAAATATACTTACGAACATATAAACATACATACAGCTGCCGATTTGTTCTCGTAGACTCTGAGACCTTCGCTTCGCTCGATCTAATAACTAGTAGTTCGCGCCAAACTGAGACCTCGCGACCCCTATATCTTCACAACCCTGGACCGATTCAGCTCATATTCAAACTTAAAATTTGTATTTGCCTACAAAATTTCATGAAGATCGGATCAACGGTCCGCAAGTTATCATCGGAAAAATATACACACAAACATACATACAAATGCCGATTTGTCTCAGTAAACTCTGAGACCTTCGCTTCGCTCGATCAAATAATTAAATTAATAATTAATTTAACCAATAATTAACACCATTATTACATGCTCTGACTTTGATGATAATAATTGATGTATTAATTTTAATACTGCATTGTTCACCGAGGGGAGAAAGTGCCCGATTACTATTGAGGACACAGTCTCGGGCCGAGTTGGGAATCACACTTTCTCCCAAGTGTTATAATGCTTTATACAAAGAAAATACAATACAAAAAATATATATATTGAAAAATCAGATAAATAAATCAAAGGCAAAAAACCGCGCGAGCGTTTTCCATTTTATATTTCTGTTTTTAAAGCAAATGGTCAATAACATTTTGCGGAATTGGTGATAAAAAAATATTGTACACCTATAAAAACATACTTTAATCATCGACATATATGCGCATATGTCAATGACGCTCATTGGTTCCTTGTTAGCGCGAGTAAGCGTGACCTGGAGATAGCCAATGAGAACGCGTGGTCGCAGTCCCCGCTACCCGTGCTTTCCTCCAATTTTGGTAACTTTGTCGGAACAATAATTTCGTAATCTATAAAAATCTATTTTGGTTTAAAGCTACCTCCATACCTATTTCCGAATCCGAATCCGCTTAGCCATTACAGTGTTGAGCGGGAACAAACGCACAAACTTCGTTCAAACAATGTTAGTGTGATAATGCGGCATGAGTCATTCATTAGATTTTGTTATACCAATAGTTTTATATTTGTTCCAGAAATAAAACCAAAGCAGTAGAAAGGAGGGAGTACCTACCACAGTTCCCGATGCATCTAGTCCAAAACACGTGAACAAATTTCATTGTTCATCGTGAATTCATTTCTATTTAGTATTATTAAAGGTAATAAACTAATTTCCATTTTACTATATTCGTTTTAATCCTGGGTTTTCTCTAATTAGGTATGCATTTAATATCTTGTATTATCTTATCACGAGAAACAACTTAACCGATCTCGATTATATTTGGCGAGCAATCACTTGAATTCTTTACAAAATTATCTGACAAGCGAGGTTATCGAATAAGGTCTAATTATAAACATAAATTAAAAGTACCGTCGTCTAAACTACCAATGTATAGCTCCGGATCAAACCCAATTTCTGCTAAAATATTTAACAAACTACCAGTACAGATAAAAGAGATAGAAGATGAATTCAAATTTGCTAATGCCCTAAAAGTTGTATTACCCGCGAAATCGTACTATACCCCAGACGAATTTTTGACAGATAAGTCAATTCTGGAATAGATTGACGCGCTCCGCACGATATTGCCATACCCAATCAGGGTCGTTATGATTACTAATTTAAAATATGCTAATTAAGATCTGCTTGTAATTTACATAATGTTTGCAATAATGTATTGAGTATTGAATATTGAACTCCTCAGAAGAAACATAAATTTTGTCCTTGCATGAGAAGAATCAACGTTGGGCACTTAGTTTTTCTTTTAGTTTTAAAATCCTTTCTTACTTGATTATTTAAGGAGAGTAAAGTTTTTGGGGTGTATTATATTAGTGCATTATGATACAATGTGCCAATGTTGGTCATTATACTGGAGGCAGTATTATTGGTGCGCACCGCAGGCGAGCGCGATAAGGGGCCGAGTACTTACATAATCTCTAGAACCAGCCGGCTTATCCTCTAACTTTGAAACGTTCGTGATTCTGATTGCGAGATCATGCCATCTCGCTCGTACCAACTTAGTCGCACTATGCGCGGTCCCGCTCGCGCAACTCTCGCTATCGCTTTCAGAGTTACAGGATAAGCCCACAGTTCTAGGATAATGTAAGTACTATTTTAATTAAAAAATAAAACAATAAAAGATAATTATTCTCTATTTATTTCTCTAATGTACTAAGAATTCAACATGACACAACCAGTTCGTCGTTGGTTCTATTATTACAGCGAATGCGTTCTCATCTCACTGATACGAGATCGAGATCTAGATACTAGGGTATAGCACCATTAAAATTACTTTCATAGGCCATAATACTTTTGGTCTAAAGGTGCGTCCACATTTCGTCAATGTACGGAGTACATCACCATTTTCGTGGCGTAACTACCATTTTCATTATAGTAATAACCTGTTGGGTGTCGTGACTACGTATAATTTGACAGCTGTATATTTCACAAAATGTTGTTACCTACGATATAAATTAATATAAAGGCGCCATAACGCCGGTTACAGTCGAGTCGGTCTCGTCTTTTGTCGTAATTAAATAGATTGGTATGTGAAGTGAACACTATATACATAATATCATTGACACATATGTTAAATAGATCCATCATACAATGAATCACTTAACCCTTTGAACACCAACGTTGCTTCCAACAGACAAAAATCTTTGCTCAGCAGGCCAAGCAAGCGCACCGCGAGGAAATCTTCTCTACTCTTTATGAAGTGCAAAAATGAGATAATGCTTAATTGTAGTCGTGTTCTGTTATTGCATGCCAAGGCCTACGCCAATGACGAGCTTAGGCGTCACTATTTTTTTGTGATTTCCTTTAAAAAAAAGTTAATGTATTTTAATACTTAAATAATGTTCGTGGCGTTCAAAGGGTTAAGAAAAAAAATATGTCACATTGATTCGTCTGTAGTCGGCAGTTAATAATTGTAATATTGTTGTTTAAACAATTATATCAGAATAGAATAAAAGACGCAGATGACTTCAGCATAAATCATTCAATTTATCTATGAAATGATTACCGTCCAATGAATAATAAGGAAATAAGAAGGAAAATAAAAAGGAAATACATTTTTGTTTGTATTTTACAAATGTTTTAAATGATTCAATATTGAGTTCCATGGCTCAAATGGCTGTTTAATACATTTGACTACAATAAACATATAATTTTTCTCTTAAAACTACTATTAAGTGGTATTCGTCATTTGCGCTTATTAAAAAGTACTTAAGTCATTTTATAAGTAGGTATTTGTAACTTTCATACAGTTTATTTTTTGCTTTTCTCGAAGTAAATAGCTATACGTTAAACACTAACTGTACTTTCGAAGTAAGTTACTGCCTTAACGTCAAAAAAACTAAGTTCATTTTATTTTAATTTTGTTGTATCTACGCTAAATATTTAATAAACTATTTAAATGCGAAACAGTATCTAAGCTCAAATAACTACTAGCTATTACGACTAGTTCATATTAAATATTTCTTCGAATGCAATTTATTAACGAACCTTTTCATAATATACATAAAAACTTAATTACATAATCAATGTGCGTATTGTTTTACTAAGTTTGAAAGCTTTTTTTCATGTGTAATATTAACTAGTATTATGAATGAACATTAAAATGTACTTTACAAATAACAACATATTTCTTTCAACATATGAAAAGACGTCAAATTATTATTTCTAAATAGGTATTTTTTTTGCTTCATACGAATTACTGCATAATTTAACAGATTTAGACTAAACATTAAATCATATGGATTGATTTAAATCAATTCGTATGATTTCATGTTTTTAACATTTTATGTATGCGATTAATTTTAGAATAGAGGCCCGAAACGAAGCGAAGTAAGAAAACAAGAACATTCATATATAACATAACATAACATATTTTGTTAAAAGTAATGTCACGAACAAAACAAAACACAAAAGTCAAATTATACCTAAGAATGTCCGTCAGGATCAGCCCCCCTACCAAACGTCCCCATCAAACTGGCAGCGTTACCGCGCTGGATGGCCAGGGAGATGTGCTGGGCAAGAAAATGTCCCGAACGAGGATCCCGCCCCCTCTCCCTCAAGCGACGCCCTAGGTCGGCCACGAACTTCTTGGCGTCGGAGCCCCACGATCCCGCCGTCTCGACGGCAAACGGCACGAACTCGTACGTTGATTCAAGGCTTAAAATGTTTGTTTGTTAAAATTATTACATAAGTACGTACTAGTAGTTCTGCGAACAGTAGACCTCGCGAGCACAAACTATTTTGCACAAACTCACAACCTTATAACTCGACAACCTCTTGACCGATTTTGCACATATTCGACATTCTTATCGAATTGAGTAAAACGCATTTTTATTCCCATAACTTAAATAATATTAAATAATAAATAAAATGAACTAAATCCTAAAGAATTGAGTATAGACTGTTACTGCTACACATTATCAAAATCGGTCGGTAAATGGCGCCATAGCAACTTCCCTTTCAGGAGGGAATACCCCTCCATTCTCCAACCAAAAATCGCCTATGACAAAAATGAAATGAACTTGTAGAACCTGGGCCCGTACCGTGAGGTGGTTATTGCGATGATTGTTAGGTTCAATCCATATACATATATTTGTCCATAGGACATATATCCATATGTCCGTATGGATATTTGTTCTAAATTCTAAAGTTCGTATTTTTCAACTAATCTTGACGAAACTTGGTATACAGGGCCTGTACCGTGAGGTGGTTATTGCGATGATTGTTATGTTCAGACGACAACGCTGCGCGACAATACACCTTATCGCGCGGCGACACGGTTCGTGGTCGCGCAGCGTCACCGGCTGAACCTAACAATCATCGCAATAACTACCTCACGGTGCGGGTCCTGTATACCAAGTTTCGTCAATATTAGTTGAAAAATACGAACTTTAGAATTTAGAACAATTATCCATACGGACATATGAAAGAAAATTTTTCTAGTTGTTGCGAAGACTTCGCTCGCTCGGTCATAAGCTTTTAAAATACTAACAGGCTGTGATGAATAAAAATTAACTTGATGAACAATTTAAAACTATGGCAAATTGGTAACTATACAAGAGTAAGTAGATATTATAACATTTCTAGCCCAGTCAATTAAGCGTTTGACCCTGAAGAAATTAATAACAAGGTTTTTTTTTATATAATTATTATTGTAGAACCAACCTCTCATATTAATATACAATAATTAAACAAATTGCATATCCGGAACAGACTCAAATTTAACATTTATAATATCGTCTCTATTTGCGCTACGTTAGAGTCTATTTCAGATGACGATCGTAAGCACGGCAGCGATCCGTCAGTGAAGATAATGTTATATGGCTCAAGCATAAAATGCTTTTCTATGTTACGTACCTCCAGACTGTTTAATTTAATTTAATATTGATTCTACGTCAGCAAATTATACGAAACACAATTTAATATTTATGTTATGAATTACTTCCGGGTCCTCCATACTAAGTCGTAGTCTCGTAACTTGACTGGGTTATTTCTCCGCTTCTCAGATAATCATGTTCTATATGACTACAATTAATAACAAGTTTCAAGGTATTTACATTGTTATACTTTATAAAATTTGTACTACTTACTTTCTAGCGACCCGATATTTTGAAAGATATGAATTTTAAAAAAATCCAGTATTTTCTTTGTATTCAGTTAATTTTCATATTGATGCAAAGAAATGAACATTTGCATAAACCGTCAATGTTGATATTTATTTTTTGATAAAATTCCCCGTCGTTTTTTTAAGTCTTTGAGCGAACGCGCATTTTGTGACAATACACATTTTTTTTATAACAATAGTATTAGGCGTTTGTAGGTATACAAGTGTTTCGTGGTACCGAGACGGTAATCTGTATTAACTGATCAAAGCTTTGATAATCTCATCATCATCATCATCTCAGCCACAGGACGTCCACTGCTGGACATAGGCCTCCCCCTTAGATTTCCACGAAGAGCGGATGGAAGCGGCTCGCATCCAGCGCGTTCCTGCGGTCTTTATCAGGTCGTCCGTCCACCTTGTGGGTGGACGTCCTACGCTGCGCTTGCCGGTACGCGGTCTCCATTCGAGAACCTTACAGCCCCATCGGCCATCAGTTCTGCGTGCTATGTGCCCTGCCCACTGCCACTTCAACTTGCTAATCTAGTTTTGGCTAATTACTTTAACAGCATTTTTTCAACTACGACAATGAAATTTGATAATTAACTCCAGCTGTGTTAATTCGTTAGTGTTTTTATTACTTTTTATAGCGTAAATGTATTACTTAATAATAATTTTGTTTGCAAATAGCTGAATAAAAAATGTACTAGATAGTAAATGTTTTGTCATAAGTTCTTTACTGTTGATGAATCTTTTTGTTTACAGTTTTGTTAAATCATTTGTATTATGAGTAACAGACCTTTAAGTGCCCGCTTCCATTAGGCTTTCCCGTTCGCACTTTTTCAGCAAATATAAAAATTATTACACATTTTTAATCTTAATTTATAAAAGGCAAAATGTGTATGTTCCTTATTCCAAAAAGGGTGCATCGATTTTGATGAAATTTTCAGGGAATCTTCACATAGTACAGCGGGTGATCCAGTGATGTTTGGTAACCGTGCGAAGCCGAGGTGGGTCGCTATTGTAAAATAATCACTGATTAGAAATTTAAACATGTAAACAGTCAGTTATCTTTGGAATAACATTAGCAATGAAAAAAAACCCTCACCTTCGGCAAAATAGAAACTTTCTTTTAAGAGATGTTACTTTTAATAACGTACTGGTTTTTTAACTTCAAAAATGTGTGAAGGCCGGGAGCGCGACCTTAATAACAAGTAATGGTCTTGCTTAATTTTTATACAGTTATGTAAATTAGTATTTCTATACTTAATTTAGATACTTTACAATAAAAAATATATGGTCAACATAATTATCATTTTAAAATGAAACACAATACCATCTTATCACAAAGTACAGTATATCACGTGCACATAGTTGCTGTGCAAATGTAGTACATCAAAATGTTCAAAAAAAAAAAATTATCCTTTGAATGAAAATGAACGCGTACTTATTTTATACTATGGTCTTTTTTATTCCACTCACATACAATAATTCTGATACGTACCAAAAATACTTTTTAGGGAATAAATATGCCCGGAAATTCAGTAAGATAATTAATCTTTGCTAATAGATAAAAAACAAAACCTTTCAAAACTCACTGACTAATTGAGGCCGTTGTAGCTAAATGACGCATAGGTAAAAATTATATTTAAATGTTTGCCTACCAAAAATAAACGAAGGAATGCTAAATTAAATCAGTTTACTTATGAATTTGTTTGCCGATAATGAGGCGTTTTCCAAAAAAAAAAGTAGTTCTAAAATACTTACTAGATGGCGTAACAGACCTATCGTTTTACCTGTCATTGTCATTTCTGTCGAAATATTATATGTTTATTTTTTAAATCGTAAATTTTGGCTCCACACGTTGTGTATTTAGCCAGTGTCAACTATTGTAATATTTCAGATGAAGTCAAATACATAGTTACGTTACTCGAAATTGTCTAAATACACATGTCGAGCCAAAAAACACGAGAAAAAAAAAGGCACACGTACATTTTTTGTCTTTCATGTCTTGACAGTGACAGAAAAAACTCAAGGTACGTCTAACGCTATTGCTATTTATCTAAATCTATTGGGTACTTTTATAACCAGGTTTTTTTTTTTGGATAACGCCTCATTACGGCATACATTAGGTCAAAATCCTAGGTTCTACCCAACGACACAATAACACAAAAAATGACGTTAAAAAGGACACACCGGACACTGTCCACTCCACTGTCAACTAAAGTATATAAAAAGTCAAAAAAAAAACACTTTTAAACCGCAGCCGAAAGCCTCAAAACATTAAATTAAAATTGAAAACAACTTTTTATAACCATATGGTTGTTAATGATGTTGCAAAAGGCTGGTAAAAAAAAAACGAATTGAGAACGACCTCCATTTTTTAGAAGTCTGTTAAAAACAAAGTGATATCAATATTTTAAAATACTAGGTAAGTAAGATATTGTTGTATATATACCTACTAAAGCACTACTATGCAGTGCATGTCGGTATTTGAAAACATGTCTTGCGTTTTACCTAAATAGGTACATAATAAAATCATTGCCTATGGATCTTGATATCAATTACACATTTTGCAGAGATCCGTTGTTCTAAAGGCGGAGACTGACTTGCAACGTTTGTTTGTAATGTATCATTCGAGGCGAGCTTGTTACGGCGATACACATCACGCGGCGAACGCTCGCTTTGAGCACGTGGCTCAAGCGCGCTCCATTTCTTGTTACAAAACGGCAATACACTAAACGTGGCGAACAACCAGCAGGCCTAGCACGGGCGGCGGGATAAAGCTATGTCCACCCGTTTTGTCTTCGCGTCAACGTGACAGAGCTAGAATACGGATACATTCGTCTCGTTCTCGCGGTATAAATATGGTGGACAAAATTTTATCCCGGCGTCTGTGGAAGGCCTGCTGCACTAGCTTGTTTGTAAACATGCGCTCGCATCGAGCCGCTCGGCTGCAATGGCTACTGAAACTCGACAAATTACAAGCAAACGTTGCAAGTCTGTCTCCGCCTTAAAATCTATCGAGATCTGTGGCGACCAATATTTGTTTTAACTTTCGTTGTAACCTACGTCCTAATTAAATTAGACAACGCCCGTGTTTGTTCGCTTGATGATTCCTATGATAAATTGATGGCCTCTAATTACATCCTAATTTCCACATCTCCATTATTTTTAAATCTTTAACGCTACCATATATTGTGTGATCACTTTTGTTAGTAAGTATTCACTTGATTTGTTCTAGATAAATTTGTACAGTGTGTGCCTCAAGCCCTACCGCGTACGTTTGGTTGAAGCGATTCGAAATAAAGCCCAAATCGAAATGTATGCTTGAATCCGGCCAGATCAAACTGTCCGGCTACCTTTTCAGTTTGTCTTCTTCGTGGGTAGCCTTAACACTTAAAATCGTAAAAGAAAGCTTTGGCCCTTATCTTGTTCATAGTTTGATCTCCAGCGCGGTCTGGTAATGATGATGAGACTCTTGAAGTCTTGTAATGCTCATCCGTGGCTGTCCTGCTTCACAAACTCGTAATAGTGGTCTATGGTGTAGTTGAAGAGTTGGAAGTCATTCCTGGAAGGACGAAAGTTTCAACGTCATTACATTTCAATATGTATTTTAGCTATAGTTTTGCTAACGAGATATGCATTGGTAGGTACAAGACGACAGCGACCGAGTACAAGTAATAATTAAAAGAAAACAAAATACCCGATTGCAAAATGTAGACTGCCACTCCAGTCATAAATAGGAGTCCAACTATCACTCGTCAAAGTCGGTCAAGGCGTTTAGGCTACAGGAGATGAAGTAGCAACAACAAACATACATGTTTACATTCACTCCAAAAGCATTACCCCTCCTTCTCGGGCAGTGTGGTAAAAATAGAGGAAACGTACATATCTATATAAGTACCTATTTAAATCAAGCACTCGGACTTCATCCCTTGGACTATTATCTATTCTGTGCCATAGCTTGAACCGAGATACTCCCTATAGGCAAAAGAACAGACTGCAACATGATACAAGGTTTGATAATTTAGGTACCTACATCTAAAATTTGTAATTCACCGCCTCAAAATATTTCCTTACTACCTCAAAAGAATACATTTTTTTAAATGGAATTTGGTCACGAGACGAGCAAGTCGCTAATCTGATATTAAGCATTACGCTTGCAGTTCAGTGCCAACCAGAGTTTTGGACTTTAACAGTTTAAAAACCTTGCGCTGCAATGCACTGCGCTCGACATCCTGAGATATTAGATGTTAAATCTCTATAAGCTCAGTAATTACGCTGGAAACATAATTATATTGCCCTTCAATTCGGAACATAGTAATGTTTACACACTATTGCTAGGCGGTTGAATAACTGGCAAAGGTGTGATACTTACCCAGGCAGACTCTGCAGAACAGCCCTACCACTACAAAAATCATATCGTTTATACAGCAACTATCATCTCCAGCTACATGAACAAAACCACGTTAAACGTTGAAGCTCGACGATCACTGTCAGACGAAATTCACAACAGATAGGAAGCTTTTTTTTTTTTTATGCCGTGGGTGGCAAACAAGCAGACGGGCCGCCTGATGGTAAGCGATCACCGTCGCCTATGGATACCTGTAACACCAGGGGCATCACAGATACGTTGCCGACCTTTAAAGACTCGATTAACAGCCCTTTTGAAGAACCCCGTGTTGTAGTTACTCGGAAAAACCGCTGGTGGAAGCTCATTCCACAATTTGCAGGTGTGAGGCAAAAAGGATCGCGTAAAACGCACAGTGTGCGATTTCCACAGATCTATCACATGCGGATGAACTTTTAAGCGGTTAGCTAGTAGACCTCAAACATGTCAATCCAGGATATAGATATCATCCTATTACCAGAATTGTTTAGGAAAAGTATCTCAAACTACCCTAAATCCATGATACCTACTTATAAAGCTTGTAGAGGCCGTCTAGCTGCACTTTGCTAAGTCTCGAGTACAGATGGTTAATGTTGTGGAGAGTGTTGGTGCCTTTCCCTGTGTTGCGCCATTCGGGCTTCACCACATCCTGGAGGCGGGCCAGTCGGATCAGGTACCGCTGGTCTTCCTGGAAATCAAGTTATAAGTGTTAGAAATAGATTCGAGATTCAACTAAGACTTAACTATGGCTTTGCTGGTCCATAGTTTAATCCACTGAAATCTTCCTGTTCAGTTTATGTTGAGTGTGAACCCTATTCATGGTCGGAATTTCCAATCTGCTTTGATTATATCAACCTATATCATTATTATTTTCCTGTTCATAATACCAGTAGTTCTGCGAACAGTAGACATGGCGAGCAGAAACTTTTTTGTACAATCTCAATTTCTCAGTAATTCGGGACTTTCGTCCCGATCTGAGACCTCAAGACCTTATGCATCTCTTGACCGATTTTGCTCATATACATATACCTATTCAAAAGTATTGCTTAGAATTGATATGATATCAAATATTATCAAAATCAGCCGGTAAATGGCGCCGCAGCAAACTTCCCCTTATTGGGGGAAATATCACTCCAATCAACAATCGCCTTTTGTATTTATTTATTTAGATATTTTTTGTATAAGTACCTACTTAGGTACGTACTTATACCTAGCATAGTAATAAAAAACAGAAAAGCCAACTCGATTATCTGCAATACAAGTGTTCATCAACCTGCTATATCCACTGAAATGCTATAAACTTATCAATTTGCAGTCTACGTAGTTATGGGATCGTTCTGCGACATGATAGCATCAAATAATAAGTAAGTATGTACGTAGGTACTAGTACTACTACCCTACCTACGTAATAGGGGTGCGCCGATTCAATTACATGGCCATTTCGACCCAGGGGGAAGAAATAACAAGGTCCATTGGGGAATTATATACCCATCTGACGAGGAAAACTTGCCAACCGTGTTTTTGTAGGGGCATCACAACGCCAAAGGAGTTTTCGAGTGAATATCCTCTATGGGTAAACGTGTAATGATGTAGGTATTTATTAAGAAATATCACGTCCAATTTGCAGCTACATTTCTTTATAGAAAGTTTTTTGGGAATTATTAGTTATTTAAAAAAAGGTTTGTTTGCCATAATACTATGGTACGCATTGCTTTCTCTTGCCTATAGCAGCGGCGGTACCTAGCTGCGCGGTAGGTAGGTATATACCTAATGCTGTGCTCAGTAAGCAAGCAAGAGCCTACGGTTATTCGATTCGATACAAGTACTATTAATTTGTCTATGGGCTATGGCTATGGCTATGGCTCGTCACTCTGAGATATAAATAAAACGACTTATACAGGATATGTCGTAATAAATGGCTATGTATATGAAAATTGCATTACCATATTATTAATGAAAATTACAATTTATGAGAGTCTTTAAATCTAGTAACAACATAACATCAGGCAGAATGTGGTCAAACGCAAATCTATTTTAATTTAAAAAAGTAAGCTACATTGGCAATTGAACAACTAAGTTGTGAAATTTCCCAAGGCGGATTACTGTTTTCTACATAAAAAAATTTACAATAGACAGATGTCAGTGAGCCGGACTCTGCAAAAGTGACCTAAACCGCGACACGATACATCAGTTGGAGAGGGGAACCATGTCACTGAAGCTTTTAGCACCTATTACAAAAGTGTTAGTCATTCTGCGACGAAAAGTGGAAGTCATGGATGACATCACTCAATCAACAGAGCGTCATGCCATATCCTGCCTTCACGACTATACCTACGACTCCGCACTCCCAAATATTGAGGATGAGGTGCGGCCATTCAAACTCCGGATGCTATTCTATACATATACCTTCTGCAATCTATAACAAAACACGTCTCTGCATTAGCCATAAACAGGCCACAGTAGTGTCGATCGCAGCTCTACATTTTCCGGTCGTTTGAAACGTATTTTTGAAGACAGAATATTGGCTCGCAAGTCCCACTATTGGAAACCGATGATTATGCTTGCGTAGATAGGTATTCGCTCCAGTTTAGTTTCGAGCGCATCATTGGCTGCGTCGTCTGTTGCGTCGCGCGGTGCAAATTGCAGTGCTGACCGCGATAAGAATAAGATATTACGAAATCTTGTATTGCATCTCAGCGAAACTTGATTAGCAGAAAAAGAAAGTCAAGCACTCTGTCCTAATATAACACAGTTACGTGAGATATCCAAGGTATCATCTTTGTGTGTGTTTATGAATGGTCGAGGCTTCGCCACTGTGTCTTATTGACGAAAGCTTTGTTTCCCTTAACGGTAGCGGTATGGTTGACCACAAAGCTATTGTGTGAAATGACTCGCTGTTCTAAAAACTCGCTAATGCATGCAGTAATGTCTGTGAACTAGAATAATAATTCCTGTGGCTAACAGCGCCAAGTCTTGCGTGAAAAAAATAACATGAGACTATTATGCAAGTATTGGAAAATTGTTTAACTAGCATCCTCCAAAAAGTAATGAATAAACTCAAAACGTTACCTTGGAAACCCACAACTCCTTCAAATCTTAAGAGGCCGCCTAAGGTAGAGTTTGCACAAAATTGAATCATCTAATCGTGATTCCTCATTGATATACTTAGCATCGTACTTAGGTATATGCTTAAAGCGGCGGGCAAACGGAATGCAAAGACCTCAAACCCTGCTGGCGTTGGTACATTAAAAGAGGCCTTCGTTCAACCGATGTCACGCATAAGCTGATGATGAAAAATTATTATTATTAAAAGAAAAAATTAAAAAACCTGACAGCATCATTCTGGACATAAAGAGAAAGTCAAGGACACCTCACTCGTCAACATCGGGTAAGCTGTTTATACTACAGGAGATAATTTATAGGAATATACATAATTACATACTAACAGTACACCGTAAAATCATTATATCCTCCTTCTTGGACAGTCTGGTAAAAATAGAAAACAAGAATATAACTTACATCCAGCGTCTCAAACTTCAATATGACATCGAAGTCGAATCTGCATGGCGTGCAGAAGTCCGAGTACGGTGTCCAGTGCATGTCCAGGGAACGCTTGGCTCTGGCCTCGTCCAGGACATAGGCTACGAACTCTTCGAACACTGGGTATCGCTCAGTCGCTGCTGGTGACGACGACTGAAACAAAAAGATATCTTGCATCACTGTAAAAAAAAACACGTAGATAGGGCTGTCTAAATTTCAACCATCCATTAACCTCTTACCCTAACGCTAAGGCATCAGCGGCGGTGAGGTTTGAATGCTGAAGCCCATAATTAAAAAAGCGAGTTTATTTTTACCAACAGAAGTTGTATTTCTCTGCTCATTGTGGGTACTTAGCTTTATTTTTGGTGCCTAAAAGTTTAAGATAAGTTTTAAGAGGATAGTCCTTTCGAGAGGTTTTGGCGCATTCGATATTTGAAATTGTATACCTGTCGCTCTGTTTCTCGTGCGTGCAGTAGAGCTCTCTCTACTGCTCTTAGCTCTTAGTGAATAATCCTAACTTTTTGATGTAATTAGCGTTTCGGGGGTAGTCTATTATCACCCCTTAAATCTTAACAAAAACTTTTAGGTGTCAATTGCTTGGATAAACCATGCCATGCCGCTGTTTTGTTTTTCCAAAAATGTTTATGGTATTCTATTAACAATTACTATCCTTCGTCGTATTTTCGTCGCAAAAAAAAATGTCACTGTGTATAACAACGAAGCTATTACGAAATTAAAAAAAAGTCAAAGATATAAACATAGTTTTTCACTGTGTAAGTAGATAACATATAAAAACATCATGGAAACCTTACCCACCTTTCTATATTTCTTGATAATCATGTGTCCCATCTTGTCATGGAAAGACTTGGGCCATGCGTGCACTATCTTGTCATTATACGCCGATGCCAACCTCTCGAGCGGGTGCCTTACAATCAGGAATGATATGGAATCTGCGTGTGCTTTCTTTATCATCTCCACCGTTGGCCTGGCGTACTTCTTCCTCGCTAACACTAATGGCACCTCCTTGGTCTTGTCCAGGAATGCGGGGGTGTAGTTTGCCATTAGATTGAAGTTGTACATCCAGGATGTAGATGCAGCTTTGAATATGTTGCACCTGAAGAGGGAAGTGTTAGTGCTAGATTAGACTTTTGTCGCATAAAGATAAAATTCTTTACTATTGAAAACTCTTTTAGTGGATTTTTATTAGATATTATTTTATTCTTGATTTCAAAATTCGGTAAAAATAATAGTAATAGTACATATTTTTTTTCGAATATAAACTTCTTTATTTTAACTTTTTTATTTTATTTTTAATTTCTACTTAGTTACTTTGAAGATACTTGTGTTATTATCTATTCTGTGCCCCTAATGCCCATTCCGGCAGGTAGGACTATCTCCAAATCTCAGTTTTTTTTTACTGAGCTGTTTTTGGTAAATCCAGCAAGTTTTACTCCTCTTGAAGTAGGTACCTACCTACATAGGCTATCATTTCATTATTTATAGCTTACATACGTGTACCTAATCAACCCGTGGTTTTACCAATTATGGTCTGTTTTCATTAGCAACTTTTTAACTCGAGTTTAATTAAACAAGGTTGCTAATGAGTTTTTGCAATGACAAATTGGTGTTAATTATGAAGACATGATTAGTGCAAGATTAGCTTTGGAAATTAATTTCTACTGAAAGTCCATCATTTAATTATCATTATCATCCACAGCCTTCTTTGCTGAATTGGGCCCCTTTTTGCCATGTTGTTTACATCGATTATAAGCTAATCGTATTCAGATTTAAACCGCGACGGTGACGGTAACGTTGACGCATCTCGCTGCTGGATGACCAATCCCCCGTCATATCTTGTTGACTCAGCTAAATCAGCTAATCACTGAGTCGCACTTTAAATAACATCGAATCATAACACTAAACTCAACGAAATAATTTCCCCTCACCAGAATGGTCTGAAGCCATGATAACGGACGCTACAGGGAAGCGACAAGACGATGAAATGGAAGGTTATGGACCCGCGATAGCGTCTTTAATTTTAATACTTTACTTTGGAATAAAGTAGAAAGGTTTTAATTTACTCATCGTATAGTTCGACTTTGTTTCGTGTTTCTTACCATATGACATGGTACTGCCTATTGATGAGGTATTCCCAAGCATTGGCCTTGTGACTGCTGCTGTCCAAGCCCAACCTGGAGCACTCAGACCTCAAGTAGTTGCTCCTGGCGTTCATCCTCATATTGACCTCTGTGAACTTCTCCCTTGTGATGAGCGTTTCATCATGAGTGTCGTTGTCAAAGAGGAACTGAAACAAGAAGTACAAAAATTAAATTTGTTGCAGTTTTTTTTTGGCACTTGGCGTAGTTCGCTTCAACCGCGTATCACGTTTTAGATTACGTACAGATCTGGATATTTGTAAGCAGTGCAAAAAGAGATATATGCGAGTACAATCCTATCAGTTTGTTGAATTACCTCGGAACAATCCCTTAAAATAATGACTAACATTGCAATGCAAGTATTTAGTAAGTAGGTAGGTAGTTATTGCAATTGCAATGCTCAGGCTAGTGACTACCCAATTTACCACAAATAACAAACACAAGAACCAAAGTCACCGATATAGCTCTCAGAGTTTGCAAGCTGAAGTGGCAATGGGCAGGCCACATCGAAGATCCGATAACCGATGTGGAAGAAAGGTTCTTGAGTGGCGACCACGAACCGGAAGACGAAGCGTAGGCAGGCCTCCCACTAGGTGGACCGACGACATTGTGAAAGTCGCGGGCAAACGGTGGATGCAAGTGGCACATTGTCGGTCGGTGTGGCGGTCTAAGGGGGAGGCCTCTGTTCAGCAGTGGACGTCTTCTGGCTGATAATGTAATGTAATGTAACAAACACACTACCTAAAAAAAAACACCTACTAAAAACTACCTAAAAAAGGTTTTGACAGCTGCTTTTACCTAAAAATATTTTTTTTAGATTTGTAATAATGTTAATGTTATTAATTATTACATTCATGAAATCTAAATGAAAACCTTTACTTGACTATAGCATGTCGACTAGCAGAAACATTCTTACGATCACGAAACTAGTAAAACTGATCTGAATTTAAGGTTTTTCAGCTTATTAAAATGATATTGTAGCTGTCAGAACGATTCTTTAACCCCCGAATACTGAAACTTTTGTTAAAACAGATTAAGTCTATTGCTGTCTTTGTCATTTGCTTAGTACCAGACAAAGGCAGTATTAGAATTAATCTGTTGTCAAAGTTAACAAACGTTGTCAGTATTCGGGGGTTTGCAGATCAAGTGTAGGAAGACGCTGTACACTAGCATGCATTGTAAGTGATTAGGAAAATGTGAGCCCATTCACAGATATAAAGCAGTCTGTAGATACAGTAGATATAGTTTGGTATGTTTAAAGAGTAGACTAGTATCAATTTTTTTTCTAAACAGGAACAAGCCATACATAGTAATAAAATAAAATAGAAAATGATTCGTATTATTTGCTGCACCTCTCCTTGATCCGGTATATAACTTTATATACATGAAGTCATGAATTTCAATGTAGTGGTCCGACTCCATGCAATGTGATATCCAACTTAAAGCTAGAATACTCGTAGATTCAAAAACAAAATCTAATGTCACGAAACTATTCTATACTTGTTGGTTAATGTTCTACACCAACAGAATGACTTGTCCTGTAGCCCAGTCAAGTTACGGGACTTATAGTATGATATAACTTATATGATATATCATACTAAACTTATTATAAATATTACTTATATTATATCTTATAAGACTTATGTTCCTCCATACTTAAGTATGCAGGACATAATTCATAACATAAATATAAAATTGGTGGTATAATTTGCTGACGTAGTCAATATAATTATTGTCAATATTAAATTAAATTAAACATCTGGAGGTACGGAACATAGAAAAAGCATTTTCCATAATACATTATCATCGCCGACAACTCAATGCCGTGCTTACGATCGTTATCTGAATAGACTCCTACATAATTAAAGCAAATAGAGACTATATTGCTAAATGTAAAATTTGGGTCTGCTCCGATACACATTTTGTTTAATTATTGTTTATTATTGAGGGGTTGGTTCTACAAATATGTACAGGAAAAAAACTGTTATTAGTTACTTCTGGGTCAAACGCTAAATTGACTGGTCTACTGTGCTGTATTTGGGAACGGAAGTGAACTCGTAAACAAACCGCTGATGATACTTACGACCATCGATTAGGACGTTACATTGGTGAAGGCAAACATTTAGCTTGGGCTTGGCGTATTATTTAGTAAGAAAACGCTAAATATTCTTAAATCTGTGTAAGCAGTATAGATAAGAGATTTATTGCTTAAGTCCTACATAAGTAATAGATCTCTGCTTATGAAGTTAACCTAAGTTAGGTGATTAAGTAGTTATTTACTAGCTGATGCCCGCGTCTTCGTACGCGGTGCATCTAGGTTTAGGGTAGATTTAGGGCTCGGGAAGTCGGGGCCGAGATTGGCCTCGAAAATTCAAAGTAATAATGTTGGACTTATACTTTCCCCACTATGCGGATCCCACACGGGAGATGAACTTTGAAAAATCTGATTGTTCAACTACGTTTTTTAAGGCAAAATTTCATGAGCCTTTACCAGTTTATGAGTTTAGGATGTGCGTTATAGTTATGTCTGTCAGATAGATTAAATCTAAATAGTAGAAGATATTTGGTACCGACTGGAACCATTATGTACGTTCGTGATTCTGATTGTTATTATGATATTTAAGGGAGAGGCCATTGGCTTTCAAAATACAGTATTCACTAGTTCGGAGCCAAAGGGTTCATAACATTTTTTGTGTAAATAATTATGTCCAATAAAGGATTTTTGTATTTTGTATTGTGATAGCTAGCTAATACGGTTTCGCTTGCGCTCGATCACTATTACAATCGGGAACAATCTTCCATGAGGGATGGTTGAACCCTGAACCTCACTAGCATAGAACCGAGGAAGATGCTGTGAGACAAAAGAATGCTGTAGATGATAAAAATTGTGTGCATATTTCATATCCTCATATTTCACACAAACATTTTGTTAATACTAACTTTATACTTATTACATATTTTTGAAAAAGCTTTCCATGTTTCCAACCCTTTTAAAGTCCCAATTGGCCTACTTATCACGGAAACAACCACATTAGCTTAATAACTGAGGTCGATTACTAAAGGCATTAATTATTTTAACTCATTAATTACTGGAAGTTAATTAGCGTGCTTATAGCAGCCGGCGTTTATTTAATTAGCACCTAAATTCATGAAATGTATGAACCTAAGGGTCAGATAAGTGATAACGGTGAAAATGGCCGGATGAATTAATCCGAAATATATCGAATAGATTTATTGTTCTAACGCCAAAAATATAAAGGAGAGTTTTTATTTTGGCAAAGGAGGAAAAAACTGGAAATGAATAATTGTTTTTCCTTCTCTTTCGCCAAAATAAAAAATTATAACATGGAAATTGTTATAAAACATCGGCAATGGTATTCTAAAGATATTCCGTGATCGTTATTTTTTATGAAACTTGCTAACCTATGAGAAATCCCAATAAAGTTCGTAAGTTTGACGCCCGTCTATGTATCTGTGGTTTTGTACTCAACGCTCAAACGAATGGATCGATATCAAAGCGATTTAAAAAAATCGAATGGTAGTTTTATCGTAAATTGTTCTCGTCATTAATACGCCATAAATACCACGTACTTTGATTATGTGGACGATCTATACAAACGTACCTTGTCTTCTATTTCCTCCCTGAATAATGACACTACAGAAAATATTTCATGACATTAAATGTATGTGCCATGCTCATAGGACATAATTAAAAAAAAAAAATTGACCATGACAGAGGTCGATATAAATATTGCGACAATTATAAATTATGTGTGTTATTTAGGCATTGGTCGCCCTCCAGCTCCTCGGATGACGATATTGTGACAATCGCGGGTCGAACTTGGACAAGATTGGCACAGGACCGGGATAAGTGGCGTACAAGAAGAGAGGCCTATGCTCAGCAGTGGGCGATTACGGGTTGAAAATGATGATGATGAATGATGTGTGTTATATGTAGGTATGTCAGTGTGTAAGTATGTATGTTTACATAAACATACATACTTGTACTTGTGTTGTATGTTCCTAGATATATTACCTCTTGTAGCCTAAGCTGGTTGACCGATTTTGATGAGTGAGGTGTGGTTGGGTTCCCCTTTGTGCCTGGAGTGACAGGCTACATTTTGCAGTCATGTATTTTGAGTTGCTGTTAATAATATTGCTTGTTAGACGACTTCTACTACTATGTTTTATTCTATGGCTGAAGCTTCTTACGCAAATGACACGTTCACGTGGCGAGACGCGGACTCTAGGATTCTTTTATTTCACCTTATTAGCACCATTTATTTCGGTAAACTCGTTCTGTGTCTGCACTTTCTGTGTGTTTTATAATAAAGATTTAATAAGACATTTCTTAATTAAGACGATCTCCAAATAGATTCGCTAATTGGCAAGTTGGCAACACTAACATCCGGTTACAATAAACATTCAAATTAATGTAAATTACAATTGCTTGCTGCTTGAAAAATCTTGATAAAGTTGGAATGGTTGTGATTTACCTACTATGGAATTATTACAATATAGATACAGGCATAGAAATAGAATGAGCTATAATACTTGGCTAGGTAACATGTTTATGATATAATACAAGTATATAGTAAACTAGCTGTTACCCGCTACTTCGTTCGCGTGGACCTACAAAAAAAGTAGCTATGTTAGAAAAAAAACAGATCTATCCGTTCAGCCATTTAACCATGATATCGCTACAAATACCTAGACTGAGAGACAGATAGACAGAGTTACTGTCATATTTATAATATTAGTTAGGATTAGTATAGAGTAGCCGTGGTAGCTCAGTGGGAGCACGCTCGCCTCACATTGGGTCGTGGGTTCGAACCCGGGCGGGCCCATACCAATGAGTTCTTTGGAACTTACGTACGGATTTACCACTGGCTTTTCGGTGAAGGAAAAAATTGTGAGGAAACCTGCATATTTCGTATTTTTCGTATGTGAATCCGCCAACCCGCACTGGGCTAGCGTGGTGGATATGTCCTAATCACCCTTCGAGGGTAGGCTGATATCAACAGTGTGATGTTTAAAGGCTGAAGCAGAGGAGAGTCCTCAAAAGTATGCAATGCACTGAAAATAATAACCATACACCAGGTAATGGAGGAAGTGTCAAAAGGCGGCGTGCGGCGGTGACCACTTACCAACAGGAGGTATGTTAACATCAACTTATCCACTTGACATGTTCTTAACGACGATGGATGCAAATAGTCAATTGTCTTTCAGTGTAGCGCTCTGAGGGGGAGACCTTGGACGTCTTGCGGCTGATGATGATGAGTCAATGCATTAGAATAGCGTAAACCGACGTCCCGTCCATATAAAAAGCGACTCTTAAACGTAACTTAACGTAACCCCTAAACATTATCCGATTTCGATGTTTCTTTATATGTTATCCAAACCGTGAAAACTGTGCTTGTATGTTTTATTATGTTAAATTTCGCTATATCTTCGTTATTATAGGCACTTAAAGTGACGTTTCTGCGTAGAAAATACGTCGAATGCTAGAATACCACTAACATTTTTTTTTAAAACAAAACGTAGCGGCAATGTATAGATTATAGTTTATCCAAGCCATTGACACCAAAAACATAAGATTTTGTTAAGATTTAGGAGGTGAATAACAGACTACCCCCGAAACGCTAATTTCATCAAAAAGTTAGGAAAATTGACTAACTCTCTTTATCGCACGCACGAGAAACAGAGCGACAGGTATACAATTTCAAATATCGAATGCGCCAAAACCTCGCGGCAGGACTATCCTCTTAAAGTGGTAGCTTCAAAAAAATTGTTAACTTAAATCCATCAAAGCTGCATAAATCAAAAGAATGTTAGACACATTCCCAGGGGAACAAGACAAGTGTCCTTTAGAAGGTACTTCACGACAAAATGTCAACAGTCGTGGTGACTTTAATATCAAACGAAACAGCTTTGGTGGAAATTCATGCAGATAATAATTGTAAGCATTCTTAGCTCTTTGCGTACCAAATCATATAACAGTTTGGGTTGTCATCAGCCACAGTAATAAGACCGGTTCTCATCATGCAGACATAGGTACTATTTGTAGTACTTGAGTACTACATAGACTTAGAACATTGAGTTAGGATAAACTCTGAATTTGATAGACTTATCTAATATATTGTATATCAACCAAGTTCAATAAACTTCAGCTGTTGTTCTTGTGTCTAAGCTTAGTAGGTATATCCGAAGCGGTTACCTATAGGTAGGTGTTCCAACGTAGGTCTTACGCGTAAGTACTGAACTTTCACTTGGACTTTCCAAACACTTGAAAACTCTCGCTTCTCGACCTCATTTTGTGATTCCACGCAATTCTTTCGGACTCTGTTGCAATTTAAATTGCATTGCAGGTATTCGGTGTTACGTTATGTGGATGACGCTTACATCCTTTTACGTATTTCTTAACCAACATTTATCGTTTATTTATTTTTACGGACTAATTATTTATGATTGATTGATGAGATTACTGGTTATTGCTATCAGGCACCTAAACTCAGGCTTGCGCTCGAAAAGTCAACACGTCGTCGTCGATGCCCCCTAAAAGGAGTGAAACACGTATTAACAAGAACACGAAATCGAGAAATGAAATCATTTTCATCCGTGCACTCAAAGAGTCAACACGTCGTCCTAAAGATATCGTAGACGTATCTCGTGTAGACGTGAAACAAGTGTTGACAAGAACACAACATTGAACGGAAATGAACTCATTCACAGCCGTGCGCTCGAAACAGTCAACATGTCTTTTTTATAATAAGGGCTGCGAACAAGCCGACAGTTCGCCTGATGGTAAGCAAACTGCCCCCTATAGACACTTACAACACTATTGTGTTGTCGATGGGTTGCTAGGCCGGAGAGGTGTTTGAAGACGACTTTTTAAAGCGCTGCATGTTCTGTGCAAAAAGACCTACGTTGGAAGGGCATTTCACATCTTGCAAACGCCCGGGAGAAAGGATTGATAAAATCGAACTGTGTGGGATTTACAGGTTTGCAAGATGTGGGGGTGAGCCTCTTGACTGTGTTAGGGTGTGCGTAGGTGAAACTCAGACACAGGAATAAGACCTTCAGAGCATTCCCCGAAATATAAGCGCTAGAAGATACAAAGGGAACCCACGTCTCTTTGGAGGCTGAGTGGGTCCAGCTTGTTTAGTAGCTTGGGATCGTCAACAATTGTAGTGACCCGTTAACCCCCTCAACTGTAGGCAGTTGAGAGGATGAAGCTGGTATTTCGGTGTACCATTACAGAGTTTGGATCAATACTCCACGTGGGCTCTAAGCACTTGTGTGCTTGGAAAAGCAAAAGCCGCTGACCCGGCGTAAAGTATCGCTTCGCTCTGTTAAGTACACCGAGCTCATTAGAGGCCAGTTTCGCCTTAGCCTCTAAGTAACACCGAAACCGGACCTTACTGGAAATTTTGACGCCGAGGATCTCCAACCGTTTTGAGAATGTCAAGGGAATGACCGCGGGTTTGGAACAAATGGAGCTTTTCGTCGTGGACGTAGTCTTAAAGATCGTGTAGCGTTGAAAAAAATGATAGTGAAGCGGAATAGAGGTTATTCTTAAGTGGACTCGAAGAATAGACAAGTCCTCTTCAAGATATCTCGTGTAGGTGAAACATATAATGTGTCGACAAAAACGCGATATTGAAGCGAAAAAGCGAAAGGGATACAGATTTGAAGATGAACGTACGCAAAACAAACGCAAAGTGAAATGAATCAAACGAAAACTTGAAAAATATGTATGGAGTAGTCTCGCGGGAAAACGTAAAACCGGGGTAAAGCCACGAGACGACAAATTACGGGATACCGCGATGATGCGAAATTTCCCTTGAGTTCTCGTGCAATTTTATGATAAATGCCCTTATCTAATGTATATAAAGTACCCTCATACTCATTGGTCGTATAGTAAATAGTTGACAAAACCATTATGGATTTATCGATTCTGTGACAAAAAAAAAACTGAAAAAACTTGTAAAAACTTGTATAACTATAGAGTAGTTGATATGCTTTCAACTGGTAGTGGGCTAGACCATATGAATTATCTTTAGACCTTCAATTGTATCCAACTTTACGTTTTGTTATAGCAGGTTTTGTAATATAAGTACCTACCTAGTTTATTTTAGTTTGCACAACAGTAAAATAACGCCCAGAAAAATTAACAACAAAGCACAAGAGCGGTAAAAAAAAAGATACAGGTCTGGCCGAAACTACGGTCTTAACATCAGGGCCGTGTTCAATTAGGTAGTTCGACGACGTTCGATGACATTTGCAGTATACTCGTAATGTCATGGAGCGTCATTGGACGACCTTACTGATCGCAACCATGGTCAATCTTCATCAGGTACCCTGTCAACTGTAAAGACAATTAAAATGGTGAGCTGTTGCCAGTCACAATACCTTGTAATATAAAAAATACTAACTAAACCAGAAGGTGCTTTCAAGGATTCCCATTCTAAACAATAATAAAGATTTAAGTACCAATTCTATTTAAGTAGTTTCCGAACAGTCTTCCCCACGCAACCTGCGCTCCCACTCACGCAAAACAATACCTCCCATTGATTTATTCACAGCTGCTCCTCTGATACCGAGGGGCAACATTTTTGTATCACTCGTGTGATATTTCGCTTGAAAATATCATTCGAAATGACTGACTTTCGAAAGTCGCATTTTTGAAATAATCATATTACTCGCTAACGGAACGAACCACAGAAGAGGAAAAAATATATTTACTTCTCTCTTCTGTGGTTTGAACCATCCAAATTTGCTTCTATCAACAGAAAATCTTTCAATTCGCAAGATATTTTCGTGCGAAATACCATACAAGTGTTTAAAAAATGGAGCCCCTGTGTTCTGTAAGACATTAAATATTAATAATGTCTAGGTACCAATCAAAAAAAAAATAGCGTAAACGCACCTAAAAACCACGGACAGCGATAAATTAGACAAAATAAGATGAAAATATATTTCTCTCCTATTCTCTGTCGTTTTTCACGGTATGCGCGAACCAGGTTTATAAGCTTTAAAATGTTCCTGCTAATTGCAAAATTGCACCCAAGATGGTCCCTTAAGCGACAAACTTTCAGGGTTACTTTTAAATTAGTGCTCATGGGATATTTACCACGTATTTTTTTCCATCCTGTTAGTACTAATTTAAATAGCCGCGAAAGTCTAAAACTTTCAAGGTTGTTAAAAACACTGACAGAATCTCATCATTAGCACCTAATTTTCACTGAACTTTGAGCGCTCTCACTCTTGACAATTATTTTACAATTATTAATGGAATGTGACGTGTAACTTGGTGTTATCAATAAATGATTTGATTTAATTTTACTTAAAAAAATAACATTGTTGATTTATTTTGTTATACACTAGTTTTACATAACCAAGAGCAAAGCTGTAAACATAAGATCAAAAAGAGGCAACTTTTTTCCGCAGTTTTTTATTTGCGGCATGTCTTTATCTACTTAAAACTAATATTAGGATATAAGAACTTGCGTATTTTAAATTGTATATATAATATACATTTTGTTGTGAGATAGATTTTACGAACAATTTTTGAGGAATTTAATTTAATAAATTTATCATAACAGGTATACTTTGAGGTATGAGATGCACAAAGTTTAGTTTAAATTGTAGGCGCCAGTTTAAGGTGCAGCGTTTCGCTCGTCGCGTGAAATTCGGTTTTTTTTTGCGTTTTTTGTTAATTACAGCTTAATTACTCATCGTGGATTTATTGAAACAAATTTTGCGCCAATAAATAAGTTGTTTTAAGAAATTACGGGTAAAATTATCGCTTAGATAACATTGGTTTAGCTACAAATATCGATAAGCTGATTTTCATCTTGGTTTTTGGCTTAGTGACATATGTACCTATACTAGCTTTCAACTTGAATTTTTGTTTGGTGTCATTTCTTGAAACAATCTATTTATTATCGCATAATTAGTTTTCATGAACCTACGATGAGTAATTAATCTGTAATTGACAAAAAACGCAAGAAAATTTGAATTTCGCGCGCTGAGCGAAACGTTGCACCTTAAAACCTAATAGTCGGTTTGTTGCGACGAGTTTAGGTTTCAAACACTCAACGGAACACAAGCACGTTAGTCTTTGATTATGTACTTTTCTAAAGAATCAAAGGCTTGTAGTGTAGCAACCGGTCCAAAGGGCTTTGTTTGTCACATGTACCAGTACCACACCAGTACCTACGTAGGTAATTTTAGAAAGCTTTTGGAAATAAACTGGCTCAATTCAGTTCAACCTGCGCAATAAGGAAAGAAAAAATTACAGACCTTGAGGAAAATGTAAAGATTAACCTACCATTAAAACAGATAATGCTCTGTAATCTGTAACTATATTTAGTAAATCCGACTGAATCTCTCGAACGAACTCTTTTTACCTTACCTTTTATACCTATTATTTGATTAAACAAAAAAAAAAAAAAACAGCATTTGATTAATATCCCGTTTTGATGGCTTCTATATGCGCGTTTAAACCAATTATTTTGTTCGATAGGTACTTATATTAACTCCACTAATAATTTTAGGTCGATAATTTATATTTTTTATACATTAAATCAATAATCATCGTTGTAATTTAAGTAAGTACTAAGTATACGAAATAATAGTTATTTGATACACAGCCTAAAATTACAATTACAGGTCATTGACTAAGCATTACGTTGAGTAACGGGTCTATTTTTAACCGACTTCCAAAAAAAGGAGGCTAAATAAGTCGTAGTCGAGTTGGACTGTTTTATTTTATTTTATGGGTGTTTATGTTACCTTAGAAATCTGTCATTTATAAACCGATTTCGTTTTTTTTGTACGATTTGCGTTTCTTATTTTAATGGCTTAAAATTTAGCTTTGGCTCTGAGGTTTATTGAATTTATACATCGTTCTTCTCTTATTTTCCCGGAAACCATAAATAGGAATCAGGAAATAAACTTTCGAGTTTTTTTATATATTTTTTTACAAAATACTTTCTTCGTCTATAGACGACAAAAAATGTACTCTCGTAGATTTTAGATTTTCGTCTCGTTAGATTTTTGTCATGTAGTTTACATTTATCTTTATGGCTGCAATTGGCATGTAAACTCATAACTAGCATAAACTGATGTTTTGGTAAAGATTTTCAGGTGATTTCCTAAAGATTCTCTTAATTGGGCAATAAAGAGCAAACATATTAAGCAAGGTAGACTTAAGTGCTTGCCTGATTGTAAAACTAAAAATGTTATGTTCTTGAAAATTTTCTAGTAAAACTCCCCAACTTTAGATTATAATAAGTTTATATAATATAATAACCTACACTGAATCTGAGTAGGTATAGCTAATAAGAAATTACGGGCCGAACTAATGTCTAAGGGTGTCTACACATGGCCCGACCCGACATCGTGTGAAAGGGACAGCTAGATCTGAATTTCACGGGAGCAAAAGAAACAAACTATTAAGGTTATAGCTTCTCCCTTTCGCTTCCCCAGAAACCCATACATATCTCCTTCAAACGATGTCGGGTCAGGCCATGTGTAGACACCCTACCACTCGATGCGGTTGCACCCTTCTACCGAACAAATCCAACATACTTAGGTATGTGCATTGTACAAACAAACAGCCTTCAAAAAAGAGGACTTTAAATGCGTGTAAGAAAAAATATTTCGTCCCTTGGAGTGGTATATTAATGTAGAATAAGTAAGTATATTATTTTTGTTGTGGTTGGTTAGAAGTCGGCTTTTTGAAAAGATATTGAGTGATAGAAGTGCGGTCGCGCTACAGATTGCCGTCTAGATCACTCACTCAGGACAATTTTGTTTACTCCGGACAAAGTTATTTAACCAAATTAGGTTAAATTTGGTTTATTAGATGTCTGATAGGCGCGAATATGCGTAGCCTTGAGATAGCTAATGAAAGCGCTCGGTCGTCAAAACCACAGAAGAGAGAAGGGTAAAAAAAAAACCTCTTCTGTGGTCAAAATCCTCGCTTTTCTCTTTGGTGAGTTTTTGTCGGAAAAACAATCTTGTAATGCGGTATCTATTTATAATCTGTGGGTTCGTCCCATACAAAACAATCGCCTTTATATATACCAGGCGTAAGAATCTGTGACTGTGACCATGACATTCTATAATAATCATGATCTGATATAAACATCCTGTAGCGAATAGACATGCCGCTATCTCCTGGCATAAAATATGCCAGGAAATAGCGCTTGCATCGTGCTAGCTAGTTTAGTTCCCGGGTCACAGAGAGGACGCGAGCTCGAGCGAATGCGGAGGAGTCTGACGCAGTCATCTGATGCATTTCGCAATTTAGGTAGATAAGATAAGAAAATATTAATGAAACAGATTTTAGTGGTCTTAACTGTTGAGGTTCAAAATTCTGGGTGGCACTGAACTGCTATGGGCAAACGTGAAGCTTAACATCAGGTGAGCGAATTGCTCGTCTCGTCACCGAATAACATAAAAAAAAACTTATTCTACTACAAAAAACATGCTGTAAGATTACCCAGAGACCGTTGAAGGCCACGGTCATGCCAGTCGGCAACTACAACTTGTTTTATATTGTTTCTGTTTACTTTTTCGCCTTATTATTTTTCTGGAGTTCGGCTGCGGATGTGTTTGACATCCACCAATAAGGAACCTTTCATTTTCATAGCATAGCTTAGTTAAGAATTGGTGGGAACGGATTCAACCAAGCTATATGTTTTTATATAGAGGGAGGCGTGCTAAGGATGGGAACTACGGATGGAAGCTACGGATGTGAGCAAGGGATGCGCGAGCTGTGTGCAGAGCTATGTATATAGCTATGTCCAGAGCAGAGTACACGACGTCCCCGTCCCGCTCTCCTACTACCGATCAATTAGCAAGAGGCACGGATCTTTATAGCACATCTCGCCCAGGGACCCTATTCGGAGAAATGACATTTTATCTCGGTCACTCTCACTCCCATTAAATTCTAAATTAGAGAGACAGTGACCGAGATAAAATGTCATTTCTCCGAATAGGGTCCCAGGCCGCTGTACCTCTTAGCATTCCTGGAAACGGTCACATAATTTCGTAGCTTAGCTTTGCCTCGTTCCTAGCTTAGCTGCATAGCGCATCTCTGGTGGAAAAGCCGCCTTATCGCGATGTGCGGATGAAGCCAAATCGTCTCGAAATACTAAATCATACATTGCGATGCATTCGCGATTACATTCGCTGGAATAGTTTTATCTCGACATCGCGACGTAAATATACAGGTTGAGGCTTGTGTCATTACGCCGCACACTTTTTATTACGATATTTTGATATGGAATATTGAGGATAATGGAGCCGCACCATTAAATTTGAGGCTCAGGTAGGCATGTCTCGTTGCAACTCATCTTATTCAGTAATACTCAATTATTATATTACTTATTTAATAATCTCAAATTCGCAAAAATATTATCAATGGATTTTTCGGTATATTTTGAACAGGAATATTTTTTATTAAGTTTTTTTGGAAGCTTTTTACATCGCTAACAAGCTTTCGATTATTTTATTAACTCATGCTCTAAGCTACTTTGCTTACACCGCTAAAAAGCCATCAATTATTTTTCTTGACTCATGCTTTAAGCTACTTTAAAACCAACAACCAATAGAAAAACAAGAAACAAAAATAGATTTTATAAAACAGCCAATTATAGGTCTGTTCTATATACTAATATAAACAATATCGTGACTCACTTTTCCCACTCTCTTCACTCTCACCAATCCTCGTCTAATATTGCATGTTATAATTATTATAATGACTTATGTGACGCTTACGCGTGAATGTTTTTCTCCGCACACATACAAATGCTTTGAATGACGGCTGTAAACTTGTCAGATCACATGTCACGCCATGTCATGTTACAGACGGACACTGCCCTATCAGCTTTTCCCAGCTTTTCTATTATACTAGATACATGTAATGTATCTAGCTGCAAGACACGGCACAGCGAGGAGAAAATAAGCAAATGCTGCAAACGGAAACATGTGTATAATAATATGCTTTAATAGAGATAGTGACGTGTTTTTGATTTTTGATATATGATGGTCCAAAGTAAACAACACAGTAGGTACATCTACCTACCTTGTTAGATACGATAAATTGACATTTGTGCAAGTTCAAGGTTCTGTTATTTTATTAAAATTTTGATGCAGTTGGAACGGAAGGTCACGTTCATTTAGCTAAGTACCTATGCGAATCCAGTTTATTTGCGTTGGTTGTTTTTTGTGTTTATAACATTCATTTCGAAGCAATTACATGGTGAATTTACTAAAAAGGGATCTGCAACAAACAGGTGAACCAGGTAACTAGGTTGAATAAACTCTGTAAACCATTACCAAAAATTAAAAATACCAAAGCAGATAAATTTTATTTGACGTCGTAGAATGTAAAATACGCTCATTTGATTATACTCACCGTGTACTCACCCAACGACAACGATTCTGTTAACAATTTTTTTAACTAAACTAAATTTGACAGCTTTAAAAATAATGACATCCTTTTCTAACATTTAAACCGAAAGATATCCAGATAATTTTAATCCTGTCATTAGTTTAGAGATTGATACAACAGCATCGACGCGGGACGCCTTTATGTAGATACGAGGCTTTGATCAAAACAATATAGGTATAGGGATGAGTACTAATGTCACAGATATATATATATATACAAAAAGGTATTACTCATTACCTAACAATTCCACTAGAAAACAATCCGTTCCGGAATCGTGCCCATTGTCAGAAGCAATTCTAGTCGTGTATAGACCGTTAAACTTATTTGAGAGAGTTGACTATATGATGGAACTAAAATTTCCTAATGATGGCTATCAGTCTGCTTAGAAAAAACGATCGTGGCTCTTCCATGCAACTATACAGATAAGTGATACAAAGTTATGCAGCTGACCTTGACTGCAGGACGGTACGCTCTATTGGATGATTGACCAATCTAATTCAATTGAGATTAAACTTTTTATGATAGCACCTCTAGGATTTTGCGTAGGAATTCTTGTTCCGTCAGGAAAGACTTCCTGTTACAGTGAGATAATAGCTAAATTGGAATAATACGCGCAGCTTGAGTCGGAGAGAAAATAGAAATGTGAAAAATATTGTTTTTGTTCAATGATACTGTGTGACGATGACGAGACTAGCCTGTTTAATTTCTCAAAGGGACTAGCATGTCAACTAGCGTAACAGTTCAGTGCGACCCAGAATTTTGAAGTTCAACAGTTCAAAACTATAAGCAATGTATCGCTCGTCACTCTGAGATATTTAATCCTAGCTAATATTATAAATGCGAAAGTAAATCTGTGTCTCTGTCTATCTGTCGCTCTGTGTCTTTGTCTGGGTGTGTTTCGCGTTATCACGGCTAAACGGATCGAGCTGAATTTTTGCATACATATAGCTCAAGTGTTGGAGACGGACAAAGGCTACGTAATCTTCGAAAGGAAACGAACGAAACGAAGTCGCGGGAAACAGCTAGTGTTAAAAATTTTTTTTGTGCTCAGTAATTTCGCTGGAAATATTGCCCTTCAATCCGGAACACAATAATGTTTGCACACGACTGATCGGCGGTTGTATAACTGGCAAAGTTGTGGTACTTCCTTATATAAGCGGACTCTGCAAAAGAGTCATACCACTACAACTAAAAAAAAACAAATCTCCCAGAATAGTGAGTGACGTACTCCAGCGTAAGGACCATGAAGCGTGTTTACTTAAGTTTAATTACTGTGAACAAATCTTCGGTCCGCAATAAACGCCGGATATAGTAATGTTGCGTTTACATGGTAATTCGTTAAACAAACCGCTAGTTGATCTTAATCACGAGTCACGAGTAACGCCTTTCTTATTTAACGCGATCTAGATAAGTAGAATGTTGTAGTTTAGTGTTAAAAAAATATATGATAGAGTATAGAAATATTTTGTACTTACTAAGGTGATTAATACTTATATTCCGCTTGCTATCGGATGCTCGTTATCAACTCAGTTAAACTAGTAGTTCGCGGCGAACTAAGACCTCGCGACCCCTATATCTTCACAACCCCTGGACCGATTCAGCTCATATTCGAACTTAAAAATTGTATTGAAATGAACTACTTGCCTACAACATTTCATGTAGATCGGAGCAACGGTTCGCAAGTTATCATCGGACAAATATACACACAAACATACATACAAATGCCGATTTGTCCCAGTAAACTCTGAGACCTTCGCTTCGCTCGGTCAAGAATGAAAAAGTTTTCATTTTTTTTGGTTGTGTTTTTACTATTTTTTCGCGTCCGCCTGGGGAAGTACCGTACCTATGTCAGTTATTCAACCGCCAAGCAGTAATGTGCAAATATTTACTGTGTTCGGGATTGAAGGGCAATGTTACTAGCGTAATTACTGAGCATAAATAGATTTAACATCTAATATCTCAGAGTGACGAGCGCAGGACATGCCACGCATTGAACTGTTATGGACGCTCAAGCATGTCCATAACAGTCCAATCACTCACTCTTACCATCGGGTAAGCGACCTGCTCGTCTCGTCACTTAGTACGTATAATTGACTGTAGCTTATTTTACACTAGCTGCACCCCGCGGTTTCACCCACTATTCTACAGAAACCGAATATTTTCCCGGGCTAAAAATTAAGCTACGTATGTGTTAATCCAGGTTGTAAACTACCTCCATGCAAAAACACACTTACACATTTATAATATTAGTGTGATTAGAAAAACTAATAAATTGCTATTATTATTTTTAGTTTATTGTTCCACTGCTATAGATAGAAGCATCTCCTCCCTTCTTACAGATTGTCCGTCTTCGGCTTTGGTGGTGAAGTGCTCCGTGGTCGAGTTAAGTTCGACACTCCTCTTTCACTGGGTCTACACGGAGGTAACCTTTGCTCGGTGTTCTTCCGTAAAACGAGTATAAGACAATATTATTTAGTCAGAGAAAGTAATACCGGGTTTTTATTATTTTTGTTTTCTGTCTTCTTTTAATTGCAGCTATCAGAGATCATCATATAGCGGAAAGAATATAGGTGCATAACTTTACAACGACGAATTTTACAGCAAGGTCCACTAATATGAAATCTTTAAAATACACTAAAATGTAAGAAACAGATTCTATAATGAACAGTTAGATAAGGATAACAAAATCGACAAGTAATAATATAATTTATATTATAACAGTTAGATAATTATAATGAAGAAAATAATGTATTAGAAAAATTTTGTTTTAATAAAACGGGAATACTCACGTTAAATTGAGTCGGTTATATCGACTATAGTTTCGATCACATTCGGTGACCTTTATCAAGGAATGCTTAGCGAAACCGAGAACCGATAGTCGGAATAACCGACTCAATTTAACGTGAGTATTCTCGTTTTATTAAAACAAAATGTATCAAAAACACGTCAGTTTTCATATTAGAAAAATATAACCCACCTCTACATTGCCTTTTAAATGACAAAACATAAATTAAGTATTTATATGAAGATTACTTAAACAATTAAGACACTACTTTTCAAAATTTGCTCAAACATCTACCGATTTTAGTTACAATTAGAATTTTCTATTTCGTAACGGGAGCTTTTTTGCCTAGACAAAGATTACAATTAGAAAGCCAAGCACGTATGTCCGTGAATAGCCACGATATGCCAGCTATGCACTCACCAGTACAAATGTCTTGAATGCTGAGCAGGAAGTTCGGAATCTTAACGATACTAGACATACATGCTGTCGCATGAGTGGCGTTCTTAATTAATTGTGCAAATGTAAACGATACGTTTACTGTAAAAGTTTATTCAGATATGCATTTACGACCTTTGCTTTGCCGGATTCCGCCCTGGATATTTGACTGTGATACAGAGTACTTTTTAAGAGTGCGCATATTTAGTATATTATTTTTATTTGTGAAATACGTTCTAATAGTGATACTGAATGGTGAAAAAATATGCGCTAAATCATCAAAAAATCTATATTACCAATGACAAGAAAGATTAAAGGCCCTTGAGTACTTTAGTAATAATAATGGAGCCTGGCATACCTAATGTCCGCCATCTTGCTTTTTGTTCAAAACTAGCGGCCACTCATAACACCTATATGAATCGATAGCTGACACTAATACGAACAAGGTTTGTATTAGACAAAATCTCCTCCAACGTCACGTTTATAAGATATAACGCTTTCAAATTTACACTGGTGGCGCCGTCGATAAGTTGACTTAGAACTAAATTGAAGGTATGATTATTAAAAATGTTGTTTTACTGTCATCATCAGCCATAAGACGATCACTGCTGAACATAGGCATAAGGGGGGATCCCCTTAAGTTACTGTCATCTACTTTTTTACTCTATTATATGATCAAACATTCAGTTTTCCAGAAATATTTCCTAAATATTTCTGATAGAATGCTGTCGGCTGTCTGCCCTGAATGCGTTTTTATCAGATCTGTGCTGATCTTTATCAAAGAGACGATCACGATCCAACGATAATTATTTGCATTTATTAGTTAGCTTTTACCCGTGCCTTCACCCGCACTGTGAACAAAACAGCCTCTTTCACTCAGAGATAGAGTAGTGAAAATATTTTTAGAATGTATTCAGAGATTACTCCCTACAAACAAAGTTTCATCATCATCGTCATCATCATCCGTCCACAGCCGAACATAGGCCTTCCCCTTATAGCGCCACACCGAACGACAACCTGTCACTTGCATCCACCGGTATAGCCTGTGACTTTCACAATATCGTCGGTCCAGCTAGTGGGAGGCTTGCCTACGCTGCGTTTTCCGATATAATAATAATGTTAATATTATTAACATATATATATATATATATATATATATATATATATATAAATTTATATATATATATATATATATAACATTATATAATATATTATATTAACATTATATAATAATAATTTTAATATTATCATTATATATATATATATATATTATTATAAACGGTGTTTTTTAATCGGCTAGGGAGCGGTGGTAAGGGTGTTGTAAACAATATAACAAACAACTTTTGAAAATTTTAAAATAAAATATCTGTTCCATACAAAATGCAATTCCAATAAAATGTATGGAACAGCTGCTTTTTTCCTGAATTTCAAAAGTTATAGAAAAAAGTTGTTCGTTATCTTTTATACCTACAACATCCTCACAACCGCTCCCTAACCGATTAAAAAGCACCATTTATAAATAATAAAGATAATTTATATTACGTAAGTAGCTTTATGGTTCGTTTTAGTAGATCAGGTACGTGCCATCGCTGGAACTCACGCCAAGGCTATAAAGGTACCAAACCTGAACTGTAGACATGCAATTCAGAGTAGGTACACGACAACAATAGGCCCATAGCTATACCCGAGTGAATAGCTAGTTCATACAGTGCCGTCCCACGCTGTCACGCAAAACATGTTAGAAATTCCGCTCATGACTCTATAAATTGTAAGTATGTATAGGACAGTCTTTGGCTTATTAGACCGTGATAGTGTATTACAGATTTAAATGTTATAAACTAGTGACATTACACAGCAACAATTAAATGCATTGCGCGCAGCGCAGCACCGCGCAGAAATTTGAACTTTTAAAATTTGTAGGTGTATATGTAGCGAAATCATACCTAAGTTTTTTTTTTTTTTTTGTTTGATGTTATTTTATTTTATTTTAATTTTGTATTTGCTGTTTGACAAAAAATGTTTTCTGTTTGTTTCTGTTTTGTGTTACTATTGACATGTAGGACAAAATATAATATAATATAAATTAATTTTGTGTTCTAATTGTAATTGAATTTCTTTTTATGTGGAATATGGACCTTTGTAGTCTGAATTAAATGATTTGAATTTTAATTTACTTTGTATGTAGAAGCTCTAAGTAAACATTATCAAGAACTTTTCGTAAATATTAAAGATTTCATCTTTTTAGTACCTACAACCGCTCAAGCTTAGATAGGTGCTTCATCGCTATCTTTACTGAACTTGCTCCACCAGCTAGTGCTTACAGCTGTAATGTATCTATAGCAAGGTATAAATACTACAAGTAATACCATAGAACAATTATACAAGAAGAATGACAATCTCATACAAAAATGGGTATCCCGAAAAAACAGCATAAAACTAGATGGAGCGTACGTATTTAGCCAACTAATGTTCAAACCGCTATAAGTATATTTTCCACTATTTTATTACTACTACTACTTATTACTTACTATTTTACCTTATTATTACCTTACCTTACCTTACCTTACCTTATTATTTTAAGTTAATATAGAAACATATACTATTGGTATGCGTCTGAAATTTAGGGTTTAGTTCAAATTAGATTGCAATATACGACGTAAAGTTATGTTTTCAAAAATAGGGTTTTTCAACGCCATCTCTTGAGATCCTAGCGTGTTTTGCAAATAAAATGTATGTATATATATATACATCCTAACTAATATTATGAATGCCAAAGTAACTCTGTCTCTCTAGCTGTCTATCTGTCTCTCTGTCTCGGCGTTTGTCGCGTTTCCACTAAACGGCTGAACGGATAGACTTGAATTTTTGCATATAATATATAGCGGGTCGGAGACGAAATAGGCTACTTTTTTTTGTAGGTTCATGTCATTGAGCTACTAGGTATTGTAGCTCAATGGTCCAAGTGAAAGGTGAACGAAGTCGGGAGTAACAGCTAGTTATGTATAATATAATAAGTAATTCTTGTTATATATACGTGTATAGGTTATGACATAAAAATGCTAACCTACCCTACTTATATAATTTAATTATTAAAACCGCTTATATTTTCAACCATGTGAAATAGAGCAAGGCAAGCTATCGGAACAAACTTGTACCTGTATATAATATGCATACGCAGTTCTCTAAGCGATGTAATCAGCACCTAATGCAATAAAATTAACTGGAGCGATTTTCTAATACGCATATATAATCATGTTATGCCACATTCAAACGAGAGGCATTCTTGTGTTGAATATTTTTATAAAGAATTTATGCCTAAAATCTCATCTGCTGCGGTACAAACTAAAATTCATGCAGGTTTATATTTTGTAAAAATAGACATATTATTAACACTCATAAAAAATGCTCCTGTAAGAATAAAATTACAATCGATTTTATTGAAATATAATTATAACAGCTGTACCGAACACGTAGGTGTTAACCTTAATTATTAAGGCCCATTGACACAAAAATTAGCACTAGTCATACAATAATAGGCACTTCCAATTTAATTGACACGGTTCAAATTGACGAAAACGCGTGAAAAAACATTTGTAGAAAATTCGTAGAAATATGCGCTTGTTCATGCAAACTATGTCACATAACTGTCACACAGTACAGATACGGGCAGATGTTTAGTTAAAAAGTAAGTAAACGAATAAGTAGTTACATTACAAGAAACAGTAAAAATCCAGATACAGGAACACATCATGCTCACACACATTTGGGGTTACAAGCTCTCAGTCTACTGCATGGGTATGCTTATAATTGTTATAAGTATATACATATGTATGCATGTATATTATATTTAAGTATGTATTGTTATAGTATTAGTAAGTAGTACATACAGGATAACTTTTTAAGTACATAGTGCAGAAGTTTTGTGTACTTATATAAAGATTGTTGAGAAATAAAGGATACGTATATAGGCTGTTCCGAAAATTGTTGGCCACAGAATAAATACAATCTCTTTTTTCTTGAAACTATTTTGAATTGACGGCTAATTTATATAAAGTTAAATTTTAATATAAATCTCTTTGGTGAAAATCATCGGCCACCTATCTGCAGTTATTTTTTAAAAGTTATCTGTCACTCTTCTGTTGTTTGTAACAATTGACGTCTCGCGGGAAGCTTCTCGTGCTATCATTTTTTATGCTATCGTGCAGTTTCTACCATCCTGCATGAACACATTAAACTTAGGAAGCTTGTTTCGCATAAATGCATATTTTAGAGTGGAATATTTTGAAAAGCTTTTTTCATATTGCAACTATTTTTCATTTCACTAACAATTTTCGGAACTTGGTTTTAGGCGCCTTTGTACGAAATTATCTAAATAACTTCAAATGAAAGTAGCTACAGCAAGTGCTGTAGTCACGGTCACTCTATTCGTGATTGTTACTACGAACACCTACGATACGTGTAGATACTCGTACCTACATCTAATCTTCTCGCTCGCTACAGCGAGAAGTATGTAGGTCATTATTGTATTATAGGTTTTCAAACATTTCGTGGCCAATAACTTTTATATTGGTTTAACATTTTCTATTTACGATGCCGATTGCGTGATAAAAAGTTGCGCTAAAAAATATCCTGTATATTATTTACACATGGTTTATGGTTTAGTAGCTACGTAGTCTTTTTATGTAGTTATGTCTATTTTTGAGTGTCACATAAACCCTCTTAGTAGCACACCCCGGCCCTTACCTCTGACATCCTCTGCTTGCTATGGTTGCCTGGTCGAGATCGCTTTAAGCGATAAGGCCGCCAGTTGTAACACTAGTTTTATGTCTTACGTTTATCATTTCTGGTTTGAACAAGCGCTGCGGTCGTACGGTGATAAACCTATTTTTAAATATTTTAAACTTGAAACTGTGATAGGCAAAAGTTAGTATATCGGTGATTTATTTCGTGAAAAGTACTGTACTGACACTTTCATGAAGAACTTTAATTAGGTATTATAACTCGCTTCAGACTCTGGAGGCGATCATAATTTTTGTAACTGGTGTTGTTACCGGACGCCACAAAAGTCGTGATCTGATTTGTCCTTCTGCAGTTTTCTTATAATCAGTGGAAATATTGAACATCTTTTTACACCTAGTCGCTACTCGCTGGTGAAACTGGGGTAGTAAACCCAAAACTACAGTCTTTAGCGGTTGACACAAACATAGATAGCTACCTATATAACATCATAGGGCAACAACCCTTGGCTATGACCTGCCCCTTGGTAAATGTAACATACGGTCGATACAGTATTCCAAAGTTTAACGTGTTTGTACCTAATTATGATTTTATTCAAAACTATTTGTGGAGGGATGGATAAGTCGTCGCCACTCAAGAATCTTTCTTCATCATCGGTTGTTCGAGCGTTGTGGCCTGCCTATGGCCTATTCAAATTGAAGTGGCAATGAAGTTATGAACTGAAATTTTGGTCACAAAAAAAATTATTATTATTTTTAGTTTTCGCAGCCAAGACTTGTTTTAGTAATACTTACCTCATTCTGCGGGCCTATCCTCTAATTTTGAAACATTCGTGATTCTGATTGCGAGAGCATGCTATCTAATTCAAGCGTGGGTCGATCCCATGCAATGCAATGGATCCTTTGGCGCCTACACTGCCCATTGAAAAAGGCCGCGCCGTTCTTACCTATGCAGAACACGAAACGCGGGGGCCCATTCCCAGGCCGTACGATATTTGAGACTGTGACATTGTAGCATGCAAACCTGTGTCACGCAAGATGCTATCTTGGTCTTGTTCTATTTGCCTCGGCGAATATATACCTAAACATGTACTATTGTATACCTAACCTATTCTGTGTCTTGGTGTATGAAGAGTCAAACATACATAATTTCAGAAAACCCATAAATACAACTTTGCACGTCAATAACTTGGCCTGCGATAGAGATGACAATTTTTCCCTAACACAGCTATTGATACGGAACACATGTGCGAGACACGACACGCACTTAACTGAATTTGTTATTTTACTTAAACTAGTTTGCAACAAACAAGATGTTCTTAGAACTATTACGAGTACTTAATTTAACCGCTCAGTTAGCTCTTTTGTTATTTTAACTGATGTGTCTATTGCATGTCTAGGTGAGGTACGTGATCAAAGGTTTTTTGTACCACCTCCATACATGCCAAGTTAATTACTTGCGTTCCTATCTACTATAATGTCGCATAGAAGAAACGACATGGTTATTTATCACTAGTAGTTCGCGCCGAACTGAGACCTTGCGACCCCTATATATTCACAACCCCTGAACCGATTCAGCTCATGTTCGAACTTAAAAATTGTATTGAAATGAACTACTTTCCTACAAAATTTCATGAAGATCGGATCAACGGTTCGCAAGTTATTATCGGACAAATATACACACAAACATACATACAAATGCCGATTTGTCCCAGTAAACTCTGAGACCTTCGCTTGGCTCGGTCAACAAGCGATACTAACTTCTTTCAGTAGTCCACAATTTATGGATTTTATATATTCACTATAATAGCTCTAGTACTGCTAACCTGATACAATCAGGTTTGAATTGTAAGAAACAGCATTTTTAGTATTATATATTAGAATATTACCAAGGTTAACAATAAGTTTTTTAGTGTAAAATAAATTATTGATTTCTTTGATGACCATTAAGTATTTTAGCCTTTACTTCAGCCTTTTAGTTTTGAGCAGGGTTCGCCAATATAATATATAAGCGGATATATATCATTCATGATTTCTGAACAATCGATTCTGATTCTGATTTTTTCCTGGCTTCTGAACTAAAATTTTTGGAGATTATTGTTTATCCTGGCAACACGTAGCGAAAAACAATAATTTAGATTGTTTCCCAAAATGGCAACCTCATTTAAGGTTGGGGAAATCCCCTTTACTCTAACGGCTAGCTATTTATTGAAATTCAAACCTTAACTTCATATCGTATAAAGGTTTATTTTATGAGGTAATAAAAATGGGAATTCCCTGGTGCTCCTAGCGTTAATAATTTTCACTTTCTAGGGAAAATTTCTTAGCCTGGCTATATATAAAAAAATCGGATTTTTGATTTTTTCTAACCTTGGTTTTGAGCGGGTAAGAAACACAGAGGTACACCAGTAGGTACCTATCTACTATCTAATGTACCTGAATGCTTTTCTATCTTCAGTCTCGCTCATATTTACGCCGCTGGTTCTATTTTGCGCCAGTTTCTTCATAAGCAGAAATGATTCCTATACTCTAACTAAAAAATGACAGGTAGTTAGACTAACAGCTGCTAAGAACCTAGTTATCCCAAAAACATTATTGCAGGGAGTTGTATAATTCTTATTGCTACACACAGATGAATAGAAGCTATAGAAGCGTCTTCCACATGGTTCAATTATCTATTTTGTGATACATGGTACTACTTTGGGATACTAGTAAACTAGATTATTATGGTTTTTAGGGTAGGTAGGCATTTCTGACGAGCAACATACAACTGCTCTATTATAAGTTGAAAAGCAATTTTGTATCTAGTTTGTCTGTGTCTAAAGATAAATGGATGCAGTAGATAAGTACATCTTTTTAATATATCTTCTTAGTACGTGTTTATTGTTTGTCATAAGTATGCCATTCGAAGACCGTTAGACAGAGCCAAGGTTGGTATGCATACAGATTGGGCATTTCTTTGTCAAACGCGTTTGAAGTTCAATTCCGACTCTTCGCTTTCAACGTTACATCAGGCTCTTGTCAGACGGCTCGCTTTAATGGTTGTGGTGGTCATATATTTTTTGTGCACTAGCGACCCGCCCCGGCTTCGTACGTGTACCAAACTGAAGATTCCCTAAAGTTGATTCGAATTCCGGTCCTGAAGATTGCCGTTTTGGGGTCTTTAGGGAACATAACATAGCCTTTAAATATATGTAAATTGAAGTTCCTTGTTAATACGACAACAAGGGTAGATATTGGGCGCTTTACAGTATCTGACTTTCTTTCTCTGGTTTTCTCTGGATCAACCTGGTGCACTCATGTGATGACTAAATAACGACCAGAAAAAAGAAAAGAACTTAGAAGAAATGGAAAGAAGAAAGAGAGAAATAGGATAATAAAAGACGCAAGAGATTCGAGTAGGTAACTCTTAGTGCAACTCTCGTCAGAGAGTGCAGACTTGTTACTATAGTAACTTACTGACTTGTTACACAGCAAAATATATAATAGAATCATCTAGAACCAATAATAGACTAAATAATTATGCAGAGTAGATCAAACCAATGCACCCAAAAGAGAAAGAACCCTAAATATTTAAGTTAACAAATTTCACCCACAGAAAATAACTGCATTCAAATATTTTTTGAAGTCACTTTCCAGAGCTGGGAATCGAATCCGTCAAATGTAGAAATTAACATTCTGTATTTTTATGATACTAATCGAGAGGGTCAATCATAAGGAACAAATCTTTCTAATAAGCGTTGCACATACAATCGAAAAAAGTTAAGGAAATAGTCAAACTAAATACGAATGCTTAGTTTTTTAGCGAACCCAGTGAGGGTTCGATTCCCGGCTCTGTTAAAAAAACATTGATTGCAGTTCATTCTATTTCTTAAAATACATAAAGAAATTAAGAAATGTTTCCTTTGAGTAAAATAGAATATTTAGGGTACTTTCCATCCGGGGGGCATTGGTTTGATCCATCCTGTATATGTATATTTAAACCTGGAATAACTGGTCGTATAGCACTGGAGTTTCCAGTGTAATTGAAAACTTGAGTTCCAGCTGGGTTTAAAAACCAACCTTTATATTTAAACCTGGAATAACTGTCGTAGAGCACAGGAGTTTCCAGTGTAGTTGAAAACTTGAGTTCCCGCTGGGTTTAAAGACCAACCTTTACTGTGAAGTGCATATAAACTATTTTGGTCAAAATAATAGGTACATTTCTGGCAGCCGTCTGCGATGTGGGTTTTAATCCTCGCTTTTGTTTCGTTTCGGCCTGGAATGCGAAGCTCAGAGGAAAACAGCTTGTATGTCTTTCGTTTTCCTTTTGCTTCAAGTTGTTTATTTTATTTGGACTGGTCAGTATATATGGTACTATATGTTCTGTGTGTCTGGGTTAGATACCTAATGAGCGCTGTAAGTACTTTTACTTCTTACACGTCTATCCGGGGAGGGTAGTGTTTTTCAAACAGAACAATTAGACTGTACCCAGAATTAGGTACATTTTTAGTATAAAAAAAACATTCTTTTGAAATCTAAAATGAAACCAAAAGACTTCACAATTTTCGTTATAGTGGATTCTGTCTACTTTAGTACAAATAACTTTAAATAAAAGAATAACGGCTTCATCAGAGCTTTATTTAAATTTGCTTCGTCATTGCCACATAACTTTCATAATCGAATTTAACTATCTTAGCGCCACCCATGAAATATGTATCATTGAGGAGTTCCGGTTTCCGGTGTCCTTCTGTGGTCTTCTTCATCATTTCGACTTCACCAAATGATACTTTCTGAATGCACATGCTTGACTTGTTGATGTAAATACCAAAATCACTATATGAATGCCTATAATATTTGAGGAGTTCCCTCAGTTACTCATGGATCTCATTATCAGAAATGGATTTTAATTAAAATGGGACCAATCTAGAAGTATCTCCTTTCAAGTACGAAAAGGTTTTTCCAAATCGGATTGCAAATTGATGTTGTTCTGAGGTAGCAAACAAAGAAAAAACAACTGAATTGAGAACCCATTTATTTGTAAATCGGTTAGAAATGTCTCTATTATTTGATTCTTTATTCTAAAAATATTATCAAAGGCGATCAAAATTCGCCGTTCCGAATAATGTGGAGTGTCTTAGTTTTCTTAACCACAGAATATATATAACACAATGAACGTTGTTGACATATTATGACATAATACCTACAATAGATTTATCTTAAGAGTTAGGTATCAACGAGATCATGTCAGCCGCTTATCAGATAACAGTTTGATTGATAGCTCACAAAAATGTTGATGATACCTTCAAAACGTATATAGGTAGGTTATTACCTTAAGGTAAAATAAAACATTTTTCATACGTACTGTAAACTTTTATCTTATAAAACTGCAATGCAATATTAAGATCACGGAGATACTAAGTACCTATAGATACTTATTATAATTATGTCATGGTATTAAGAAACACAGACGTATGTCCATTTTTGAACTTGTTTTCCTCTAAAATGTAAATATACATTAAAAAAAATGCAACCCATTAGTGTATTATTAATTTATATTTTTGCAAAAAGTGTAAAACTACATTAGATAATAGAAGAAAAACTTATGTTGTGCAAAAATTGCGCAATTTTTTGAACGGAGCTGTAAAGTTTTCAGCCAAAATATAAAATTTGTCACAAGTACAACATAACACACGTTTATCAGTGCTTTATTTAAATACTAACATATATTAGTTTGCGCTCAGTCGTCTATAGACCTTTAGTTAGTACCCACAAACCATGTCACCAAAGAAACGAATCGAAACGTACTCGTAGTTAGCATTTTCCAGTCGCAATTAATCAAACAAAATAATTCTTCCGATTATATTATCGTTTCACTTATTCCATTTCCGATACAGTAGGCGAACCAGCGCAAATATTGCATTTTGATATATTTGTGTGAAGAATTAATTTTGTGAAAATTCATAACAATAACGAACAAAGATATTTTACTGTCATGACTGATATTTGGTGGCGATTCTGTTATGCCATTTACTGAAATGAACTAAATTTAACAGCTCTAAAAAAAAATTACTATGAAAACTGACGTGGTTTTATACATTTTGTTTTAATAAAACTCACGTTAAATTGAGTCGGATATTCCGACTGTAGTTTCGATCACATTCGGTGACCTTTATCAAGGAATGCTCAGCGAGACACGCGCGCGACCTCGTCTTGCCTTGCTCTAAAATTGTTTCAACCCTTTCTGTTTGTCGATATGAAAAGAGTCGCAGATAATTTTAGTCCAGTCAGATTAGGTTAGTGAGAAGATTGATGATTTTGATTTAACAAAACTTTCTAATTTGTTATATTATCTAGAATTTGGCGAGTTTCCTAGTTAACCAAAGTTGAAATCTACATTACAACAAAATATATGAATAGACGCCCAGAATTGTAGCCAACACAACAATGAGTAAAACAGGGATACTGTCATTCATAATAACATTTTCTTATTAGATGAGCCATTCAGTTGTCACTTTAAACATTGTTGATATGACAACAGGCTAATTAAATTACATAAATAAGTAGACACAATATTTTGAAATGTCAAAATGTAATTTACAATCAAAATGGTGGTTTGTATTGTATATTGTATGGCATTGGCATCAATTCCAATATATAGTTATTTTTTCTTTTCGATTTTGTTTTCGTCTTTGCCTGGATTTTGTATTTTGTATTTCATAATAATCATTATTTACTTAAAAGTTTGCGTATTTAGTAAGTATCAAGTTTAGCTATAATTCAGATGAATTAAATTAAATTTTACAATAAAAAAAACAAGCGTCAGTCATACTCTGAAACAATAATTTCAGACATAGTCCATTGCGAGTCATTTGTATTCAGTAAAGTGATTTTACAAGACTGAGTTTTACTGAGTTATTCACTGGAGAAGATTATTCCTTAATTAATTTTATAGTAATTGAGTTATCTGCGTCCGCTAAAATTTTATACCAATAAAAATTTAATGTTTTTTGTCACGAACCACGATAAAAACTATTGCATTTATTTACCTCGACGTATGTTTGTGTTTATTGTGTTCAAACCGCGAAAGTTTAAAATTGATATATATCAATAATCTTAGAACTTTAAATAATGGTAACACAAAAATAATGCAGTCACGCCCTTTAGTTATAAAAAAATTGAATAAGGTGCATTTCGATTCATTTCTATACCAGAAGTGTTGTTAAAAACATCGGTAAGCGTGCAATTGTCAGCACAGTGATCAGTCTCGAGTCTCTTTACTACACCAAACACTTTTTATACCTATCATCATCATCATTTGTCTGATCGGCTAATCTGTTTAGCTGCTTAGCCAGGGACGGATTTAGGGAAGGCTACAGCCCTGGGGCCTCTAGTACCACCGTTGCTTGTTACCTTGTTTACTTACTAGATATTCTTATTTTTTATTTTCTATATATTTAGCCCGTGTATATAAATAATACCTTACTTTTGTAGATATAAAACATTAAACAAATTCTTGGCTTTTTTTTTGCAAAGTCTTATAAATGTTTAGTTGAAAAGTTTAAAATAATGTATTGTTAAGACATTATTTGACATATCTTTATAAGCCATGGTCAAAATTCAATTTAATCTATAAGAGACCTTTTTTGTAGATATTTTTTCCAATAAAAGAAACCTAGGAATATGTCCCCATATTTCTATTTTACATAAACTGCATTGTGTCTGGTGTAGCAAAGCAATGAGACTAGGTGACATAAGATTTGTCAGTTACCTGGGTCCTTAACAGTGTGGGTGTTGTTATCGTGTATGCAGGCGCATAATATGTCCCGTTAATTTTATAGAAGTCACTCTGTAAAAAAAGAAATTTTCGCTTAAGGTGTGATTTCAAACTGAAATCGTTTATGTGCACTGTTAATATTCAAATTAGCAGCCTGATTACTTTAGCTGTCACTCAAAATCGTTATCGCACTATCTTATACGAACCTACTATAGATGGCGTGACTACGATTACGAATGACAGACACACCTAAGGTAATCAGGTTAAACCCAATATAAAATTGAGGCCCGTTCAGATAAACCCAATATTCGCTGCCCACCTCTTCCGTTTGTTGCCCGTGGTCTAACCGCGTGGTTCTACTAGTAGGACCCAGGTGTTTCATATTGTTTCTATCAAATTAAGCCCAATATAGTGGAAACAACCTGTTCACTTCTGTTAGCCTGGTTCATCCAAATTTGGATGAACTTTATCAGTTTCAAAAATATAAAATAATAAAAATAACACGCTGCAATACATATTTAAACAAAATGTGGCTGAAAATATAGATATCGATTGCAACGATCTTTGTTATCATTTACAATTGGAATCGAAGTCCGTTGCCACGAACTCCAAGTGAATACCGCGCATCGTGCATTTCTAAATACGTCTTTATTAGTCGTTCATAAAAGATAGAACTCATACAATATAAATGTATAATTATACTAATAGTCGTATTTCCTCCAAAAAAAAATGTACACACCCTAACTAAGAGATATTTAGGGACACTACCTTGGTAACTATAGTACCTAAGTACCTACTATACTCGTTGTAGAACTACGATGAAATGTTGGTTGCGCAATGCGCATTTCGATTGGTAGTTTTTTCCGCAACTCTTGTATTTTGTGCCTACAGATGTTTCGTGTGTTGATCCTACAATTTATATTTCTCATAAGGTCCTCTGTTGACTAAAAGATTTTAGTCGACAGAAAATCGCTATTTCGTTCTAACTCCTTTTGTCTCTTTTACTCTTACAGAAAGATGCTTCTTGTGTTGATCCTACAATTTTCTATTTCTATTCTCAAAAGCGGAGATTCAATCACGTCTTCAAAAAACTATCTTTGAGATTTCATATTCTCCGCGCTATCTTTCGAGATATTCACGATGGATAGCGTTTGAGATACATCTAGTCATCGTGTGGTTGGGGGCAATCGAGACGAGATTAATTCGAGAATGCAATCTCGAAATCGACATCAATTCGTCATATCTCCGAATAGAGGCCCAGGCCTCCATTGACTACAAGATTTTAGTCGGCAGTCGTTCTCTCGTTCTAATTCCTATTGACTCTTTTACTCTTATGGATTTTTGATGCGTCATGACAAAAATGAGAAAAGTATTTACAGGGTGCATTTTGAGAGGTGTATCAACAGCAGCTCAGCAGAATATATATAAGACCTCACAACCAACCAATTTTAATAAAGTCATCAATCGTAAAATCTCAAAAAAATATATCAACTATTTCGTTCATTTTATTTCAAGCGTCATTTTTTTTAAAAATGAAATAGCTGTTTTGTTTTTCTTTATTTCATATCGGTATGTAATGAAGCTGATTCACTTTTCAAAATATCAGATCTGCCCTGTATTTTTTTGTTAAGTAAGTAGGTTTTTTAGCTGTGTGTAAGTTTTTTTGTAGTTACTATACCTACTATCGATAGTAAGCAGTTGGCAGGTTCATAAATATATCACAATTAATTAAGTAAGAAAAATTACAACCATAACTTACTTTTAACGGGCATAAAATGTATTACCTAGAAATTACACATTAAGCTAAGCACGCAAAATGTAAATAGCGATTCATATTTTACTCGATGATTTATTAGGTACACAAATTATATAAAAACGGTTTTCCAACAGCTTTCAATAATAAAGGTTTAACTTTGTAACTGTTACTTATAAATAGTTCCGATTGCTTTTAATAGTTACTTTGAATAAAATCGTTTGAGTTGATACATAATAAAAGTTTTAATTTTTTTCATTCTTCCTACGACCAAAGTTAAATGAATGGACGGGCCCAAGTAAGATAACTTTGAAGACGTTAAAGTGAGCGCCGGCGCTCACCTTGCTTCAGCGCTCTCAGTCTGTGAAAAGTGCGAGACGTTCGTACGTCAATACATCCGATCCGAATGTCCGCAAAAAAATGCCTTTTTTGTGGCAAATGTAATATACTTTTAATTACGTATTGAAGCCTAAGTTCATGAAGCCATCATCATCATCTTCATCATTTCAGTTGTATCGGGCTTAAATTTGGTTTTTGACTCGATTAATAAAAAATTAAACAATTGATATTCTAAAGTAGGTGATAGATTTACAATTTACAATTGATATTCTAAAGTAAATGCATAATTTACGTATACAATTAAATATCTAGAAATTTAATCAATTGGGCCTTTATAAAATGTATTATAATTCATCTATCATCATTCTGGTTTACAATGAAAGGTGATGGAAAACGCTGAAACGGCGTCTGGAGCCAAAACTTCAAAAAAAAAAGAGATAAGAACTACAAGCAAGAATAAATATTTACGAAAATCAATAGAAGGGAATTATAATTTCGAAATTCAAAATTTGTATGGAATTCGAAAACGCTCTTTTGTTCTTACAATAAACATCGCCAAAATTATGAAAAGTTGTTTTCTTTGGAAAGTAGTACGCAGCAAACGTATCACTTACCTCTTGATAAAATACCCGTTTAGAGTTGTAAGTCAGGTTGTATTGTTGGTCTGCCACCATCAGGAGTATGGTGAAGGGCAAGAGGAAGGCTGCAGCGGCCAGGAACGCTATGCATCTTCCAAGCCGTATCATGCTGACGTTCCTTCTTCCCATGGTCATCACTTACAGTCAACTTGAACACTTCATTTGTCACTAGGTACTGTTTTGGAGTTCTTCTGATCACTTGCACTGCATTGGATTTGTTGGCACTTTCAATTGTTTAAAGGCATGATTTTGTTTGGTGTTGTTTCATTTCAAATTTGTAGTTGCTAGTAGACGTCCTGTAAAATTAAAATAAATCGGTATAAATATCCAAGGCAGGTAAATACGAAACGAGAGTATTTTTATCAATTTTGGGTTCCGTACACCAAAAGTAAGAAAGGAACCTTTATTATAATGAGTAAGTTGTCCAATGCGAAATTTTTACCTATCTTCCACTTTCCCATACCTTTTTTTTTTCTCTTATTTGGCTTCACACTTTGAATATTTAGCCAGTGTCACGTTAAAATATTTCGCATGCAATTGAAGCAAGTCTCAAACTTCTAAGGTCTCCGAGCCTAATGTTGACGGCTGAGGGAGTGAAATTTTACGGCTCGAACAGGAAGTGACCCAAAACCGGGTTTTCTTGGTACTTGTGAATAACTAATATTATACAATACGGAAAGCGTGAAGGCGATGGTGTCCGGACAGAATAATCGGTGATATGCTGTGTAAAGTGGGTGTTCATAAGCTCATTACGGTGCGCCGGACATCGGGACAATTTCATACAAAAACATTCTTACCTAAAAATAAACCACTCGTTGGACTTTGATAATACTTGTAATTTATTTTCTTGATGAAACTCAAGTTAAATTGTATTTCTCATAGAAACCCTTTCCTACCTACCTGTTCACGCCTTTAGTAACGACGAGTTTTGGCAGTTATCAAACAAACAAAATCAGTTTTCTAACAATGTCGAAAAATCGCTGCTTCATTTAAAAAAAAGTTATTTGTTCAAAAATATAGTAGAGATCGTTTTTGTGTCCGAGCGTAGGGTTTGAATCTCAGAAAGTAGGATATGTGCAATATTTTATGATGCAGACATAATGAAAAACTCAGCATAATGCTGTTTAGCAAACAGCGCTTCTTCTTCCGTTGAAGCCGAAGAATTTATTATTATTAAAAGAAAAACAGAAAAACCGACTGCAAAATATAATTCGCATTCGAGGACCTACAAAAAAAAATTGCGTATGTCCATATCCGACCCTTAACTTATATCTATTCAAAACCGTTTAGCCGTGATAACGCGACAAACACCCAGACAGAGAGACATATAGACAGAGAGATAGAGTTACTTTCGCATTTTTAATATTAGGAAGGATGACACTACAGACGAAAAGTGGAATCCAATCGACATCTTACTCAGTTGGCAATATAGGAAGACAAAAACATGCCTACATAAATACATACGTACAGACTTTCATATACTCCAAAAACATTACTCTCCTTCTTGGGCAGTCAGATGAATATGAAATCATTTCATAACAACTTGATTGAAATCGATGTCTATTTCGCAAATTAAAAAAAAGTCACCAAAGAAAAAAAAAACGCATCTTAGTAATTTGCAGTTAATAATAATTTAATTTGCATTGTAGATCTAAATAACCATCCATCCATTAGGTATGTAATGGAGGCTAAAAATGTAACAATTCTAAAATTAGACGTCATGGCGGATGTAGCTGATTTGGCGCGACAATTTTCATTATAATTTACTACAATAAGGCCGTATAGAATTACATACCTATACGGACTTTGACAAATAGTTGCTTCCGGTTTATTTTTTATCTGACTAACCCCCGAATACTGAAACGTTTGTTAACTTTGACAACAGATTAATTCTAATACTGTCTTTTTCTGGCACTAAGCAAATGACAAAGACAGCAATAGACTTAATTTGTCGTCAAAGTTAACAAACGTTTCAGTATTCGGGGGTAATAGATATAATACTTATTATATTCTATTCTATAGCTGCTGAATTACTTAGTGAAGGGACCCATTTATCATCTCCAAGTTAATTCCTATGCAAGTAAGCTACCCCTAGTCGCAAGTAACTGTAGAACTAATTGTAGGGGAAAATATTTAAATATCTAGTTTAAAATATTGGAGAGCCGCTAATCGTCACATAAACTGAACAAAAACTACAATTACTTGGGAATTTTACTCGCCAATTTAGCACTAATCATAAATTAGCTAATTAACACTACTTTGAGATAGCGAATGGGGGCCCTTAGGCAATAAACAGAGCTACCTGCTCATGACATAAATACCAGATATTCATGACGTGAAGACCATATTTACTAACAGAATAAACGATTGTTTATTTTGCGATTGCAGAAAGAAGTTTTTATGGCTCCGCTCCCAAAGATCACATCGAAATCTTAAAAAAAAAAAAAAAAAACACCCGCTATTCTACAGGAACTGTTTCATTATTCAGGTTAAACTAGACTGTGTTAATCCAGGGAATAACCTACCTCTATACCAAATTTCATCCAAATCCGTTCACCCGTTACAGAGTTGAAAGGGAACAAACGGGAAAAGCGGAAAAAGCGAAAAAATAAAGTGAAAATGCGGGTCGCAGCTAGTACAAATATAATATATTTTGTATTCTTTTTTCTTTTTTCATGGGGAGCGTAAATAGAAAGTTATCGGTTTATTGCTAGAGGACCAAACTACTAAGAACATCCTGAGATACAGAGATACTTATATTACCAAAAAATAGTTGCCAAGTTTAAGTTTTCTCATACATAAGTACATAATTATCTACTAATAAGTGCGTAAGTCTGTGTCCATAGTCATGTCTGTAGCTGAGAGGCTTCACCCGATGTTATGTAAGAAAACACTGTTGGTTTGGTATTTATTCTTAGTAGGTATGTAAATGTGGGTAAAATAAATAATCTAATGGGTTACATAATACCCATTAAAAACCCGTCAGTGAGTTGTCAATGTCACCAAAGTACAAAAAATGATTGATTGAAATAATGTACAATTGTACCTAAGTAGGCACTTAAGCATGGTTTAGGGTTATAAAGACATACGAAAACACAGTCAACTTTTAAAAAAAGGCTATGGGCGATTCGGCCGAAACCGAATTAAAGTTCGGACGAGTCCTTTGAAGTAGACATACCTGCCGATAGCAAAAAAGCTTATCAATACAAATGCATATATACGTATATGCATATGCTAGCCATAACAGATTAGCATATATTGCTAAATAAAGATCGTAAATCGATGAAGAGCGTTGAAATTTAGGATATTTGATGGATGATTGAGACTTGATAATGTCCGTTTTGTTGAATAGAGAGAAGTGTGCATAAGATACCTGACTGCGTTGGGCTTTAGCCGGATTATGTTATGTGTCATTATATCCACCAAACCATCTATAAGCCTGCCAGCCTTGGTAAGTACTAAGACAGGCAATCGGGGAACCTTGAGACGTCCTTATTGATTGATAAAAAATTAAAGGTGAAAACAAACTACCGAAACGATCGAAACTACGAAATGGATATATCTATCTACCTACGTCTTAACAATTGGCATCAATTAACACATCTCACGACCTCAAAACCGTTAAGATTTTACAGTCCATTAGCAGCTGAGCAACTGTTTTCCTGTGTTATTGCAGATTCGACCAAATAGAATACTACTGCTAATTATATTAGTATAATGTTCTCAGAGATTGAGCTAAAGTGAAGATAAAAATCTCTACTCTGACGCGGTCGAGATTATATCGGACACTTATTCTTATGTCTTTTTCAATAAGAGAGACAGTGACCGAGACAGTCCCGAGCGTCCGAGAATAGGCCTAAACTAGTTCGAGACGTCGAGAATGTCGAGATCGTGAGCTGAATAATGATTCATGAGACGTGATTTAAATGCATGTTTTTGTTTTATAAGGCAGGTGTATAGAAAAAAGTTTCCACCGAAGAAGTGTGACATTGAAAACTTGAGGCAAACATGACGAGAAGAGAGTAGAGCTAAAGGTGAAAAAAAATAATTTAATTACTTCGTGAGAAGGTTACCTGTCTAAACATATTTTGATTAAAGAAAACTTAAGAGGATAGTCCTTCCGCGAGGTTTTGGCGAATTCGATATTTGAAATTGTATAGCTGTCGCTCTGTTTTTCGTGCGTGCTATAGAGAGAGTTAGTGAATTTTCCTAACATTTTGATGAAATTAGCGTTTCGGGGGTAGTCATATGGTATCACAATCAATCAGCTGTTATTACACCCTAAATCTTAACAAAATCTTTTGTTTTTGGTGTCAATGGCTTACATACGCTATAATATATGTCGCTATGTTTTGTTTTTTCAAAAAATTGTATTGTATTCTAGTAACAACTACTTTTCTTGGTGGTATTTTAAACGTTTTTTTTTCCTTTATACAACACCGCCGAAATCGCACAAATTCGAAATTTAAAAAAAAAACGAACCTGGAAGCAGTTTTTCAGGGTGTAGATAATATATTTAAAAATAAACGAAATCCGATAACGTTTTGGGGTGGGTATAAGACTACGCTTTTTGTATGGACGAGACGGCGGTATACTCTATTCTTTAGAATCTATTTTTTTTTGTAACAGACCTTGATGACGAGACGAGCAAGTCGGTCACCTGATGTAACATGCTTGCCTTAAGTTTCCTAACAAAAAAAAAACAACATAAAAACCAGAATTTTGAACTTCAAAACCGTGTTTTAATTTAATTTTAGTTTCAATTTACTTGCTAAATATCTTTGTGCCCAGTAATTTCCCTGGAAACTGCCCCTCTATCCGGAACGCAGTAATGTTTACAGACCTGGCTTGGCGGTTTCATAACTAGCTAAGGTGTGGTTTTTATTAATTAATTTTTATTGAGTTATGTAATTTCTCTTCTTTGTTTTTTATTTGATTTGATTTGACATGAATTTACCAATGTACTGACTTATATTTGCTATTATTATTATTTTGTTTAAAATGTATAACAAATAGAAATTGACGTGTGAACAATTGTTATGAATAAATGAGATTGAGATTGATTGAGATTACTTCCCCAGACGTTATTTACAAAAAAAAAAAGTATTTGTGTATTCTATATCAGTTATCTGGTTCCCATAGTACAAGTTTGCTTAGTTTGGGGCTAGATGGCGGTGTGTGAGGATAAAAAACTTCTTGACTGAAAACTGATGGGCTAAGATTGCCTGAGAAGGTAATAGGTACCAAAACTTTTTTGCAGAATAGATAATAGCACCATCATCAACATCAGGCGGTAGACGTCCACTGCTGAACAAAGACCTCCCCGTTAGACCACCACACCGACCGACAACCTGCCACTGGCATCCACAAGTAGCCCACGACTTTCACAATGTCGTCGGTCCACGTTGTGGCAGGCCTGCCTGCGCTGTCTTCCAGTTCGTGGTTGCCACACAAGAACCTTTCTCCCCCATCAGTTATCGGTTTTTCTAGCGATGTGGCCTGCCCATTGCCACTTCTGGTTGCAAACCCTGAGAACATAACACCATAAGGTATGTATAAAAATATCAATATTCAAATACTTTTAATGAAAATATTAAGGAGATTAAAAAGTGAACTTCATTCATTATTTTCTTACAAAGCTCTACCTTCCGCCATTCCGTTTCGTCCTTACTTAATACAATTTGAAAACAGCGTCTAATAAACCAGAATCAAAGCACCGAGCCAGGTGAAGAAATATCGTAAACGTTCATTACCCCATAAATACCTACCCCCATTCAATTTTAAAATTCCAAGCAGTAAAAGAACTGAAAGCACTGTCGTCGGGACGGAACAAGCGATTTAATTTTCAAGAGATTACATTGTACGAAGAAGAAAGATGGACGCTTAAATTAAATACAAAAAGTGATGCCCAAAAATGGTGACAGCGCTGTGTAAGTGAGCAGAATGTCACGTATTGATGGACGATCCGCTTTTTTTTATGGTACTGAGTAACGAGACGAGCAGTTCGCTGACCTGATGTTAAGCGCCAAGCAGTTGACCATAGCAGTTCAGTGTCACCCTAAATTTTGAAATTCAACAGTTTAAAACCCTGCGCGGCAATACACTGCGCTCGTCACTCTGAGATATTCGATGTTAAATCTCTATGTGCCCAGTAAATTCACTGAAAAATTGCCCTTCAATCCGGAACACAGTAATGTTTGCACACTACTGTTTGGCGGTTGAATAACTGGCAAAGATGTGGTACTTCCCGAGGCAGACTCTGCAAAAGACTCCTACCACTTCAAAATGCTATGATTGGCACAAAGAAAACGCAACTCATGCTTAAGTAATACGTGTGAGCTGTGTATTTTTACGGACACGCTGTCGGCTTACTTAGAATGCCTCTTTTTATTTTCTTGGGACGGTATCCAACTTTTTTTGTCCTTGAAAATTACGTACTTTTGCGCTCGGGAAAATTGGTTTTGCGGATCCATTTCATTCTTTCCGATAGAGTAGATTGGATGACCCTCGCACTCGGAATTAGGTCCGAGATTGCATTCGCTGATAGGTAATATTCAGTTACAGGCTCATTAATGGAGATTGCCAATTATGTTGAAGCTGTTTACAGACTTTAAGTAGAATTAAAAACAGTGACACTACCTAGTAATGAAGAAGGAAACTGAAAACAAAATGAGACAAACAGATAATACTTAATTCCAGAAACGCATTAAATTGCACTGTTGCATTTCGCACAGAAATTTTAAGTAGGAAAATATTTGGGAAATATTTTTCAATGTCGATAATAATGAAATAAGTAAAATTAAAGACTTTTGGTGCAAAACTTCTAACAAAAAAAATCTGCATAATAGAAATCGGAACGGATGGAAATTATTTTCTCATTAGAGTTCACTAAAACACAGGAAGGAAACATTTGCTCCTCGAATTGGTTCTGAAATACCGAATTACTAGTCATCATTTTAATGGGAACTTTTTCAATTAACTCAAAATTCGATACGAAGTTGAATCAGCAAATAAGATCAGCAAATTGCAGCTTATACTATGATGAGCCGATCGCGTGAGTTGTTCTAAAAACTTTTATGGAAGCCGCTTTTACTGAATCTTGCTTATATAATCTAGCTTCAAATAAAAGACAACAAATAAACACGAAGCTGTATATATTATATAAGTGAGTTCTAGACTTAGAATCTGGTAAATTTAACTTTTTAAATCCATAATTATACCGTCAGTGTTATAATCTATACATGGTGCTTTTAAATCGGATATAGGGAGCGGTTGTGAGGATCAGTCTGGCGCAAGTGCCTAGTAAAAAAATCAGACTGAACATTTATGAAACGTGAACTAGAAATAATGGTGGCTATTCGCTGTCTTGCTCTATTGATCTCTTGAGTCTATTGCACTATCTCTGTCGGTATTCAGTTCAGTTGAAAACCGCAGGTTTTCCAGAGAAACAGAGACAGCGTGTATCTGGCTCTACAGTAATAAACAAAACTACGAAGAAACAATACTATTCCAACGAAACAATACCTCAGTTTATTTCCGTTACATCCATAAAAATACAAAGTAATTTAAAATAATCGATGAAAATAATCACATCTTAAAATGTGTTTATTCTTACTTAATGCTCTTCACTTCTAACCTTGGGAATGTGAGAAAAAATTAGCAATTGAATTGTCAATGTAGATGGTAATTCAAAATAGGTGAGTAACTCGCGTTGGCTGCAGGCCAAGGTTCCTTGATTTTTTACCGCTTCACTATACTATTCCTAGTGCAGTAGTCATGCCATTACAGTCATTTTGTAAAGTTCCCAATAATTAAGTACGTGGTCGTCCCACTTCGGGGTGAAATACGAAAGTATAACCAAAAGACATACAAACTAAAAATACACGACCTAAATTATTAAGCCCACTACACAAAACGCACAGATACATGATCCAGAGATCATTGAAGGTCTAAAGATAATCCTAATGCTGAACCCACTACCACATATTTAGCACGCTGGTAGCAGTCTATTTGTTGCCATTTTATCATTAAATAACTGATGGACAAAAAAAGAGAAAATCTTTGAAGATCCCCAACTCACATGCCCAAAATTGGAAAACTCATGGAAACAGACTGCTTGCAGGCCAAACGCGTCACAAACTGACAAGATGGTTTAACTACCTTGAAATAATAAAATAACAATAATTGTGCAGTTTTTTGACTGGCAGCACTTACATTCCGTTTCACTCCTATAAATGACAATTTAAATAAACGCGTAGAAAACCCAAGCGTATACTATAAAATAAGGTTAATTTTAAACTGTTACAGTGTGACGCTGTATTCATTCACTACCTAGTAATTCATTCCTTGGCAGCATTGCTTAAAAAGGCCTCCCCGTTAGAAAAGGGGTGGATAGTAGGCTACAACGGATTTCCGTACAATATTGCCTTGACAGCCCTTCTAATCTAGAATTTTAAAAAATCTCTTCTGTGAGAACAACGAATCTCGTATTGCGGTATCTAGTGTGATCTGTGACTAACATGCACGTTCGCACACGGATCTGTGTTGAACAATGCATAGGACTCCATGGCGATATTCATTGCTTCACCGAGTTTTACATTATGAGCCCACAAAGTGCGCTAAAATTATAAATACTTGTGCGGTATTGCATAATTTGTGCTTAAATGATGTCATTGCAATCGATTCCAATTGTGAAGATTCAAGCTCAAATGATGATTTGATTGAATCATCACCAATAGAATCTTTTGCTGATCAACATGCTCGGCAGCAATTAATAAATACTTTGTGACAAAAAAGATGCTAATGATTTGTAATAAAAAAGTTATTAGTAAATGTACATATTTTATTTTTGATTTAATTTATTTGATATGTCCTGCAGAACACCCACCAATTAAATATAGAACACACACAGCTCGTGCTCAAAGTTTGGCATTTGTAATTACGTATCTAAGTACATGAATGAGTTTTTTTTATTTTACCTTATTTATTATTGAAACACTCGTAGCGTAGCGTCTAAATTTTCTTTTACGTACACTTCTCGCAGATCACAATGACTTCTAGCCGCAATCGCGCTTTGCCACACGTTATTTTGACAGTTTGAAACGAGCTCGTAACACGCCTCGTAGCGTTTAAGAAACTTAGAGAATACCGTTTCATGCGACTAACCAGATGGCGCGTAACAAGCTAGCTATGGCAATAGAGAATAAGGGCCCTGTTTGTTTTGTTATGATTAAACTCGACGATCGGAAATGGAAAGGTCAAACAATGATGAATGATCGCAAAATATTTATACCTATCGATTATTTCAATTTGTTACGATACTTCCAATACTTATTTGTCAATTTATTTTGACAATTTGTTGGTAAAACACGTTCATTCTGTAGTCATTCATCCATAAAAAAGTATTAGAGGTTTAGGTCGGCCTTTACGAAAGCCTCTTTTCTTGTATCATCATTATAAATATCAATAATTATGCTCGAAACGTTTTAGGGCTAATTCATAACTTAAATGGCTACTCCCGTCTAGCGGCCGCGCCCTACACAGCTTTTTAAAACATGATCTTCAGTAATATATCTACATGTTATCATGCACGAATGTAATATATTGGATTAGGTCAGATAAGCATTGCTGTGCTCAACCATCTAAGTATGAATCGATTCTTATGATAAGGACAAGCGCTATTTCGCATACGATGCGCTATTTCAGTTTATAGCACGAGAGCCCATGACCAAAATGTTTTTGTCATAGAATTACGACCAAAACTGTATAAAATTATTGTTATTATTTTTGTTTTTTCTGTAAATTCTAGCTTAATCACGCTCTCCTACGTATACTTTTAAAAATTTATTTTTAAGTCGTTGACTGTAAAACTCGCTTCTTAATATCATGTAGTCTGCACCTATAATTGTGGTGACGTTTAGCCTGTTTCCATTGCTTGCCTCCTTCTTTGTTACAACGACGTACATCATGTTGGTGTCTATTAAATAAATAAATAAAATCGTATAAAATCTATTATATATATAAACTGAACCGTAAAATACTAATTAAGTAACTATAGGTAGAAATTTTCCGCGAACAGTCACACCTGATCGCACTTACAAAAGTGTCAAAAAAAAAAAAAGTTGCGCCCACCTAGTCAGGTCAGGTTCAGAATTATCTAGTCGAACGATTTTAGACGGTTTCGGCCGTAAAACGATGAGAGGAAAAACATGGTTTAATCGCAGGCTCTCGTAAAATTAGCTTTTTTTTTTTGGAATCTATATGAAACTATTTGTTTCTTTACAGAATGTACGTACAATAGTTACACGTATCTAGTTCCAAAGATACAGAAAATTATTAGCTCTGGTATTCACAGTTGAATAATTAAAATGTTTTGTAGGTCGTCCAGCTAGTTATTAAAGCATTTTCTAAGAAACTCAGTAATTGCTCAACGATGTCACGAAATTGCTAGCTACATTAACATATTCTAAAGATAGGGCCCGAATCGTGTTGAGTACAGATTAGTGCATATTTCATTAATCGAACCCATTTTTTTAAACTCTACTAGGACTGCACAAGATTAAGAACATATGTTAGTAGATTAGTGCATATTTCATTAATCGAACCCATTTTTTTTAACTCTACTAGGACTGCCCAAGATTAAGAACATTTGTTAGTAGATTAGTGCATATTTCATAAATGTAAACAATTTTTTTTTTACCAGACTTGGACTGCCCACGACGAACGTAGTGTTTTGAACTGTTGCAGTTCAAAATTGTGAGTGGTACTGAACTGTTATGGGCAAGAGTGACGCTTAACGTCAGGTGAGCAACTTGCTTGTATTGTTATTCATTACCAAAGAAGAAAAAAAACTCATAATTTTTGTTGCATTACCACGAGTGGCAATGCTTATGCTCTATCTAGATATATATTATATATATATATATATATATATAAACGAACAAGCCCTTTTCTAGGAACAGATCAAACGGCTTATCACAGAGACGTGAAATTTGAACACAATACTCCTCAAATAGTCTACGTGAATAATACGAACGGATTTTGCGAAATTCCTTTTCTAAAGTAGTAAAATAGGCCCCTTAAGTTTGTATGGTAATAATTTTTTTTTTTTCGGTTTTGACTCGGTTTGTGTACTGAGCACAATGATACTGAGATATGTGATGATATGTGTCTCATGATGTTTGTAAGATAATCCCCTAAAGGGGTGAAATGGGGTGTTAAAATTACTATAGTCATGCGAGGGAAACCGTGCGGGCAAGCTAGTATAGTATAGATGAAGAAGACGATCAAAATTCTGTTTTGTTTAGCTTGGTAACAAGCTTGAGAGGTATGTCAGGCAGTCTGTCTGAACTCAGGACATAAAACTGTTAAGCTGCACATTTATTCGCTCTATCTGGGTTTATTATTTGAATATGGGTTTTATGGTTATGAATAAATCAGTAAGATACTTTGAACTTTGTCCAAGTTCTAAACGGGATCGTAAATAGTGACCATGGACGGCTGACTCTAGTACTTATTACAAAAAGAAGATTTAACCAGTAGATTGCGCATACAGAAACATTTACTTAAAATTAATACTAGGTATAACTATTGCCACAGATAAATTATTTAAAGAAGAGTGCCAATGGCGATAGAAAGATGCTTCACCTGATTGTAGTAACTGATAAGGAAGTCAAATTACGCTAATGCTTTAAACTGCGCGACATGATCGTAGCTGCTTGACTTTAAATGCAAATACTAATTTGTAAAGTTACGGAGAAAAAATGCTACTTGTCATGAATATTTTACAATAATTACTAATATCAGTGTTTTTTTTTACTTGTTATTACTTTCTCAAGAGAATATTATTTATGAAAAAATAATTTTTACGTCGTATGTTGCAATAAAATCGGTAAAGTGCCTTTATTGACTAAACAAAATACACACAAATTACAACTACCTTAACTACTTAGCAATTACAATTTCAACTATACCTTAAATTGTGGACAAATAGCCAATACTATGTCTCTACCTTTCATATATTACCCATATTTTCATCGGCTTATATAGCGGTTTGAACATTAGCTCATTAAATACGTAAGCGCCATCTAATTATATGCTGTTTTTTTCGGGGTACAATTTCGTATATTTTTTTCTATGCTATAAACCTTACCGCGTCGAACGAGGAACGAGGTAATTAATTGCGCTTACGATAGGGTTGTTCAAAATTCATTCATGCAATCTGCGAATATGATTGACCGGTTTCTAGAGCCGGCTAACCATAGGCGATCCATTTGGCAATATAAGTTCTTTTAAGCGTAGTATTTTCGATTTTTGGGACGATATGCATGATTTGTCTACCGACTGAGTAAATAATATATACTATGGTCTGTGTTATTAGTTATTTATTTATTACGCTATGAATTTTGATGGAATGACAAAGCAGATGACGGTTCATAGCATAATAATTAATAATGATAATTACCTACCTTAATTACCTACTTCTCTAAGTAGCTCTAAGCATGGATTTCATCATATGACTTTTTCAAAGTTTATAAACTTTTAGTTACACTTTTTTTTCAGAACATTCAATAACTAACCACACAAATATTGAACAAGTTTGGAATTTGTTTCAAGGATGTACCTACCTCTGGAATCATTGAACTGGAATCTTGATTATTGATCTGGTCGATCTGGAATTTTGTAGTGGTAGGACTCTTTTGCAGATTCCGTCTGGGGAAGTACACACCTATGCCAGTTATTAAACCGCAAAGCAGTAGGATGCAAATATTACTGTGTTCAGGATTGAAGGGTAATGTTTCCAGTGAAATCACAGGGCACAAAAAGATTTATCATCTAATATCTCAGGATGACGAGCGCAGTGCATTGCCGCGCCTGGTTTTGAACTTTAGAAAATTCTTGGTGGCACTGAACTGTTATTGGCAAGTGTGACGCTTATCATCAGATGAGAGACGTGCACCAGTCTCATAAAAATACCGATTCTGTTAATCCGAAACATCAATGAAAAATTATTTCATCTATAGAAAGTGTTTTGTACGTACGGCTTTTGTTTATGCATTAGTTTATTAGCAGCTTTTTTATTCAGGTGTTCTCTTATATGTTCTAGAGACGTCTTGATTTCTTGCATAGGAGGAAATACGTGGATCTTCGGCGTACCGCTGCACAAAAACAGCACTTTATTCTGTACTCTCTCGAGTTAATATTAGATATCGATTATAATAATCAAAGTAAGAGTCTCTATGAATATATTAGTAATTAAAAAAAAATACCAGCTTACCCGCACCGCTTCGCTCGCATAGGTTAGGTTAGGCTACATCTCTTTAGGGCTTGATTTTCGGAAACTCCTAAGATATACACTTTTTATTTTTCATCCTTATGATACAAACCGGGTTTCATTGGCTTATCATGCATAAATATTTTATTTCCATACAAACTATGGGTTTTATTTTACCCATTTAAAAGTGGAATTTCACAAAATCCGTTTTTATTGTCGACCTAGACCATTTGAGGAGTATTCGGTTCAAATTTCACGTTTCTATCATTAGCGGTTTGGTCTGTGCGCTTATTCCTAGAAAATAACGTGTTCTTTTATATATTACATATATAATGTATTATACTATGTATATATAATATGTATTTATATATGTAATATATAATGATTATTATATATTCGGTATAAAATAACATATATATATAAGGACCCTATATTACACAATTCTACGTATAAAACATTGAGTCCATCACAATTACATAGGGTTAAGGTCGATCAATAAGTCTCGATGTCTGACAGGGCTACAATCGAACGGGCAGTGGGCACCACAATTGATGGACAAGATTAATAGATTGGGCAACGAATTGCCTTCTGGTCCAGTTGTTTATTGATGAAGTTGGTATGATGTTGATTAATATGGATAAGTACAATTTGATATGGGGCTTTGGGCCAAAGCTTTGAACAGTAGGTAATATGTTTCGTAATCGATGAAGTTTGACTGTGTTGTTACTCCTTACGTGATATATAAGTGGCTAACAAAGAGAACATTAGCTTGTTACTAAGTTCAAAATGGCTGAAGACTAACCTCGGGCTACTGAAACGTTTGTTAACTTTGACAACAGATTAATTCTAATGCTGCCTTTGTCTGGCACTTTACAAATGACAAAGACAGCAAAAGACTTAATCTGCTGCCAAAGTTAACAAATGTTTCAGAAGCCCGATGTAAGAAAAGTAGATAATTAGGTACTGTTTGACTATTTAAAATTAAGGTCCGTGAAGTTTGAAGTCTGGACAAACAAAACGACGAGCCTGACTGGGTATGATTCGTTTTCGGTGAAAAATCCCAACAAATACCTAAGAGCCAGGACAAAAAGTAAAAAAAAAACGTAGATATAAACCGAGCCAATCGAGCGTCAATAAGAGACACTAACTACTCTTACTAATTTATGTATGTTACATATTATGTTTGTAGAATGTGTAAAAACTTACTTACTTACCAAAACATTATTGATAATGCATGGATATATGTATTTAACTAACAAAATGCACATTCAATTGACCGACCAATAGAGAGCCTTGACATGTTTTCAAAGATTAGATTTTTATCAACATTTTGTACGGTATGAGAGAAATTCTTGATCTATCTGTTAAGATAATGTCAATGTCGTAAAAAATACTTAGATATATTTTTTTTTAAATCTATGGGCTTATCTTAGCAAAATTATTAAGGTAGGCAGCTTAAGCTAAATTCATACTGAAAAAGCAGCACCCGCTCGTGCTGGAGCTGTTTTAACAGCGGTATCCGAGAACATTAGTTCAGACGCGGCCATCTCAGGTTTTTTCGCATTTTCACGACTAAACGGCTGAACGGATCGACCTGAATTTTTGCATATAGTAAATAGCTTAAGGATCGGAGACGAACATAGACAATGTTTTTTTTTAAGTGCACGCGAACGAAGTCACGGGTAACAGCTAGTATTACAATAAACGGATATACATATTATTAGAACGTACTTTATTTGAACAGTAGGTACATGGGTCGGCAAACAGGTAAAGTCCCAGTATTATTAGATAGCACCGGCTGACCTCGACCAAAATCGTGATTCATAAAGATCCGCAAGGATTGAACTCACATGCGGAAAATATAAAATATAATCCCCTTTGATCGTAAACTACATACAACACAACAATAAAAATACCAAATACAAAACAGAAACAGTGCACAAAATTCCTCAATAAGTACTTAATGTTAATTTTTATTTTATTTCTACTTATGTAATATGTTATTATGAAAAAAGGTATCCATAGTTTCATATGTGGATGTCTCTAGCTCTTTAAATCACATTTGATGCCATCTACAATTCCACATACCACTGTTAAAATTAAGCAAGATGGTAGACATTTTTTAAAGCTTTACTACGCGCAAAAAGGTTTTTAAGTGCTTGTTTACGAATAACAAAATATTTATTGCTAAGGTGTTTTTTCACATCTAAAGTCGTTATTAGATTTAGTTAGTGGCTAACCCCCGAATACTGAAACGTTTGTTAACTTTGACGACAGATTAAGTCTGTTGCTGCCTTTGTCATTTGGTTAGTGCCAGACAAAGGCAGCATTAGAATTAATCTGTTGTCAAAGTTAACAAACGTTTCAGTATTCGGGGATTAGACTTACGTTTGACATTTGGATGTTTATAATTTTGCAATGATTAAAATTAAAATGCCTTACCAGTTTTTTACACGGAAGTAAAAGATAAATATGAAAATAAAAATAATTAAATTGGTATATCAAGTAAGGAATTCTAGTCTTCTACTTGCATCGTTATTTTTTCATTGTTTCAGACCGGAGGTTTATTTTATTTTATTTTATTTATTTGGGACAATAAACAGTGACATAGTGTATATTAACTAAAACTAAAGAACTAAAAATTAATTATTAACTATGCCACCCACAGCACTATCCACCAATTACTAAAGGTTGGCTTGGATGTGCTATAATTTTATTAGCTTGTTTTATTTTCGAAAGAAGTTAGATGCAAAAAATGCCTCAGTTAGTAATTGTGTTTAAACCAAGGATTCTCTTTCTTTAGTCATTGTGCTAAGCCTTTTACCCCCAAATACTGAAACGTTTGTTAACTTTGACGACAGATTAAGTCTATTGCTTTCTTAGTAATTTGCTTAGTGCCAGACAAAGGCAGTATTAGAATTAATCTGTTGTCAAAGTTAACAAACGTTTCAGTATTCGGGGCTTAGCGAATTGGTTTATCTATCAGTACCTACATGAACTTCACATGATGACTAATGTTCGAATTGAAACAAAAATACGTAATTAACACCTTTTTTTTTGGCACTGAATTCCCTTCATATAGTTATTATTTCTACTTAGTTGTTATCCGCGACTTCGTTCACGTGGACTTAAAAAAAGTATCTATGTCCGTCTTAGCGATAAACAGTACTTAACTCCCTATCAAATTTTATCAAGATCCGATCAGCCGCGATAACGCGACATAGGTACATCCAGACAGAGAAACAAAGTTTCTTCCTATAGTTCGCTAGATGGCATTGATCCATTTTGTGCATTTTTTGACGTTTTATATGGACTGACAGTTCTAATGTAAGGAGTTCAGAATCGCGCAAGCGAAGTTTTTTCTCGAGACGGACGTATTCATTTTCATACATCGAAGCTTTATTGGTCCTGATACGATGCTTTCCTCTAAATTATGATATTAGTTAGGATTAGGATGTGTTTTGACTATCATCATCATCATATCATATCATTATTATCATCATCAGCCATAAGACGACCAATGCTGAATATAGGCCTCCCCCTTAGAGTGCCACACCGAACGACAACGTGCCACTTGCATCCAGCGGTTGCCCGCGACTGTTGACTATTTGGTTGATTTTGACTACAATTAAATTATTTTTTAGGAATCCGAAATTTTGTTTTGTATGTTCTGTTATGATCACATTATTCTGCTCGAAATAAATGAATTTTGATTTGGTTCTTTGATTAGGCATTTGTCAGTCAAGAAATTCGTAACAGTAGTAACATACAGTTGTAATAATTTTATTATTAATCGCGAATTTTGGTGGTCTTGAAGAAGTCATGTCGCGTCATTGTATTATTTTCTAAAACTTGTGTTTTTGTAGTCCTAGGAAATTGACTCTTGAGTTTTGGATGGAACGTGAAGAAGTCATGTCGCGTGAAGTCGCGTCATTGTATTATTTTCCTGTTATTTCGAGAGTAAATGAAATCATAGAGTCAACACATAAGAGAAAAAAATAAACAAATTGACTCTACCAGGAGCATAATGATAATATATTATGCAAATATGAGTTCGGTTTAAAATGCGGACATAGTTACCATTTGCAATGTCAGCGTGTAAAAAGTCGGTTTAAGATGCGCATTTATAGGCTCCTGTCAGCCACATGACGTCATGAGCGATGTCATTTAAGCGTGCTCACGGTGCTTACAAAAACGAGATAGTGCACTGTGTGAGCTAATGTCAAATTCAAATTGTCATCTGTGAATTCCGTTATTCTGTTTTTTATAGAAAAAATGGATCGGATAACCTTAATGCAGGCCACAGTCATTTGTGAAAACAGAAATAAATTTGTGGCCATCAAATTATGAGACAGATAACCTGAAAAATGAAACTATCTGACATAAGCACACTAATGAACGGTTTAATTTAATTTAAACCGATCGTTAGCAGTGTTTGTCGTTTTTGCACTGTGAGCGCATTTTAAACCGCACTCCATGTTTATCAAGTAAGATGTCTTTTTCGAAGTTGCTCGTAAATTCTCAGGTTAACGGTTTACGATAGCCAAGCTATCAAAAAGTCGAAAACTCACACCGAAGTACCTAAGTATAATCGACCGAGCGAGCGAAGCGAAGGTTGTGTTGTCTACAGGATCAAGTCGGTGTTTATATGTTTGTGTGTATATTTGTCAGAAATATACTTGCGAAATGGCGATCTTCAAGTAGTTCAATGCATGTATTTATTGAACAGTTATATGAGCAAAACAGGTCCGGGGGTTGTTTTAAGAGGTTGAGTTCGGCGCGAATTATTATATTGGTATGAAAACTGACGTGGTTTTGATACATTTTGTTTTAATAACAATTTCCGACTCAATTTAACGTGAGTATTCCCGTTTTATTAAAACAAAATATTATGTTGGTATTATATATTATATTGGTATTATTTAGATACCTGCGATGAAAAAAATAGAAAATTGAATGAAACTGGCACTTGCTGAGCGTTGTGTTGTAAACCGGACGTCTACGGTGTTGGAATATTTAGTAGCGTATGATTAAGTCTATCTATTGTTTATGCAATACTGCGACGCGTTGATATTGATGACGAGCTTCATTCATTCAAATAATGAAAAAATACTATTTAAAGCCCGCGGTTTTGCCCGTTTAGTGATAAAAAATTAGCCGCTACTTATGCCAATACATTTTGGGACATTTTGTTTTTAGAATTGGTTCGGTAGTTCCAGAGATTCTACAATGATGTTTACAAAGGTATCTAATAACAAAATAACTGACTAATAATTTGTACAAAATGAACACAAAATACCTTAGCTTAAGACAAATGGAAGGAATTAAGTTCCAAGCCACCAGTTTCTAACACCTATCTGCGGTTAGTGATGGCAACAACTAAGAGCATGGATGAACCTAACGAACAAGGACCCTATTCCTGTGCGCTCGAGATTATCTCGGTCACTGTCTCTCTAATTTAGAATTTAATGGGAGTGAGAGTGACCGAGATAAAAATGTCATTTCTCCGAATAGGGGCCCTGGTAACGATGTATCTATTTCCTGACTAAACTATTTTGAATTTGTTTGCGTTTTTGATCTGTAAAAATAAGTATCCCTAGTACAAAATAGACCTCATATAGAATAGTGTCTAGCCTCTATTCTATCAATCTCAGTATATATGTACGTATATTGTATACATTATGTCCAACAAGTATCGGAAATTGATCATTTGTTTATGGATCAAATTTTTTATTTTTGGTTTTTTGTTGCTAGTTTGGCACAACTGTTTTCCATTTTGGCGCTGTGTTTGAGTTGCATCTGTCATTTAGATTAAATACAATGCGGTTTTTTGTTGGATCATCTATAGTGTGTGTTGCGAATTTCATTATGGACAAAAAAATAACTTGGATTTTGCACGACAATGCGCTTTCGTACTAGGCCATCATTGTGAACGTATTTTTGACCAAAAACTCAACAAATACCATCGACCAACACCTTATTCATCAGATATGGCTCCAGCCGACTTCTTTCTTTTTCCTAAAGTCAAATTACCACTTCGTAGCACCCGTTTTCATTCGGTAGAAGACATAAAAGAGAATTCGCGGCAAGAACTGAACTCAATTCCGGAACAAGCGTTTAAAAAATGTTTCGATGGTTGGATTATTAGTTGGCGTCAGTGTATTATTTCTGAAGGAGCATACTTTGAAGGCAATAAAATAAATTTGGAAGAAAAACTAACATTTTGTGTATTATTGACCTCTTCCCGGTACTTTCTTGGCAGAGTAGTAATATACTTAGATTGATCGATCGTTTTGGTTGAAATTTTACTGTAAGGTTGCTTATTTTTGTAAATAAATAATTGAAGAATTGAATATTATAAAAAAAAATCGCCGTTTGTTAGTGTCGGTAAAATTAAAAAACGGCTGGACCGATCGACTTGAATAATTTTTCTTATGTTTTGTTCGGCTCCATACTGGGGTGGTTTAGGAAAAAAAATATCAAAGCAGATGAAATAGCGGGTCGCAGCTAGTGCTCAATAAACCTAATGGGATAATAGCAAATCAAACTCCTTTAATCTCCGTTTGTCATAATTTCCTAACATTTATCGTGTCAAGGAGATTATCTTTAGCGCATTATGTGTCGAAAGATAAATAAACAACTTCTGTAATTTATGCCTATGTTCTACATGAATACCGACATATCCGACCTCGACATTTGATTTAGGAGACTGTTTTAAAACTGTGACAGTAAGCCGGTGGGCGTTCAGCCACGTAACGTGTCATCAACGTTGTCAAATGTTTCCACTTTCTTATGTTAGGGAAATTATATTATTTCGACAACATAATTTCCACGTTCTTTTTTATTTACGAGCTTTATCTACCTACTTTCAATTATCTGCCAAGTCTAAAATTCTGTAAGAAATTGAAAGCTCTGTTTAAATTCAAAAAATATTTTCAATCTGTTTCAGTACAATACATTTCTGTTACCATGCTTAAGTATACATTAGCAATGGAGACAGACAGCTCTACAACTTTACACAGCTCACTCATCACGAACTGACTCTAATTATAATAATCAATGATAGCTCGATTACTTAATATTTTTATGTAATTATCTTTCGTCACATTCGCTTTCACGCAAAAAAATGTATAGTTTGTGTGAATTCTTAATGATCATCATTTCCACTAACGTGCCAAATCCTTGCCGGAACAGCATCAAATCGTTCAGAGGTGAATGAAACTGTTGTCAAATGTGTGTTTTTGTATGCACTTGATGATAATTTGTTTATAAATAAATGCTTCACTGTGATTGCGAGCCGGTTGCGCAGTGCTTAGGAGAGAGGGAATCGAGCAGTGCGGAGTCAGAGAGGGCACGACCGCGCACGGCAGAAGGCGCGGCGACACTGAGGACGTAGATATCGACCTCTCCACATGACAATGAATGGCCAGCACCCGCAGTCGGCCGCTGCAAGCTCACTACAGCTGCACTGCAGCTTTGTTTCTGGCAGCCACCCCAACACTTAGCGAATGAAAACACAGCGTTCTGCGTTCCACGATGATTGCTGCCAACAATACGGGGCCGTGACATGCGAAGATGCGGACCACTGACCCGGTTTCAACGAGCGACACGTTTTCGCACTGTTTTTATTTAGATTTTTCGCAGTCTGCAAAACTCCGTCGTTTGAAGATGCACGCTCGCGGTGCATGTTTCTGAGAAAATGCGTGATCTGCTGATGAGAAGAAATGTACTTTTGACACGATTGTGTTCCTGTGGTAAAATACAATTATCCATAAGCAAATGTTTAGAATGATAGATTTACAGAAGAACTATAAGAAGCCGCCTATTACATTTAAATACTTAACCGCAGTATTTCGCAGAATTGCGAAGAATTGCTCGTCCTGCCATAGCATCTAAGCATTATAACAATAGGGAAGAAAAGCTCATTTTCAGTTTGGAGGATGCACAGATTACACTAGATACCGCATTACGAGATTCGTTGTTCATACAAAAAGTCACCAAAGTTTGAGGAAGGCGCGGGTCGCGGGGAGTGCGACCAAGCGTTCGCATTGGCTATCTCAAGGTTACGCCTACTAGGGCCTAACAATCAAACAATAGGAGCAATACTGATGCGTGGTGCGGTTCGAGCGTCCTGGATGCAGAATCTAGGGTGTGATCTGTGGGAAGATGTTATTTAAACTTCTTATTCGCGTTATTCTGTCGCAAAAAAAAACAATGTGAAAGGGTAACTGACTAGATCGGCATACTAAATAAATACAAGGACCAACTCAAATGTTTGTCTCAACACTTGATTCGAAAAGTTGTTGGAAGTGTGAAAATTATATTCTCGCTTTGGCTACATTTTTGTAAATCTTTTCTTTTTAGCATCGAAATATGCAAGTAAATAGCTATGCAATTGGTTAGATATGTAGTTATGTAATTCGAGCAATGGTTGAATATATCATGAGCTACTAGGTAGGTACAGTTTCAAAATTTCTCTAAATATTGTGATGGAATAATGTAGGGTGAGATTGGTGCCAAGAGAAACAAATGTTCAATAGATGTGTAGTCTGTGGTAGACACATGCAAATAATAAAGCTGCAAACAAACAGCCGGCGCCTCTGTCAGCCGCGATTTAAGGGCACAATATTACATTTCGATATTCATACTGTTGGTCCTATGTCGCGGCAGTGTCCTCGGGCCACTGGCGCTGAATGTTTTTCTCAGCAAAGTATTCGCAGACGCTGCGGATGCGTCCCGCGCGTACTAAGAAGACACTTCATCGGTAAATGTGAGTCACTATCTGTGGTCACTATGCACGTGTACCATAGTTATCTTGGTTATTGTTTTACTAATGGAATGGCGGAATGGATGAAGCAATCATCGAATATCAAAAAATTGCACTGTCGCTCTTTGACATGTGGTTGATGTAGTGATGGAATGACTGAAGACATTATGCATCCCTCAGCCGCGGCTGACGGACTCTTCCTGTATTTTGTTTACAGCTTAACAATTATTACCTATTCTGTGATAATCTGCTGACGTAGTGAGGTCATTTGTGTGGGCAACCTTTGGACAGTCGCGGGCTAAACTTCCGAACGTTCATGATGTCGCGGGCTGTAGGAAGATGAGGTGTTTGTATTGGCAAAACAACGCACAACACAGATCTGACGTTGAATCTTCGCTGAATAGGTTGTATTGCTTATATAGTTCCTGAATCCTGCCGTCAACAATGTTTATGTTTAATTATGGCTTTTCACGGCCAAGATGCTAAGGTGCAATAGTTCTTGTAGACATTTTAGTAAGACTAGATACTAAGTGTTCCGCGGGCTGATACTAATGCCGGCCCGCGGGCCGGGCGATAGTAGAGTCACGGTAGATACCATGTTTCATACCTACTGTTTTATTTATTATATGGTACTATGGTAGGCACATTCTCACATAATATATAGATAGAGCGATCATTCATCTCATCATTTTGCAGATTAGGCAGGGCGTTTACAAGCCGGTCAAAACAATTGTTTTGCAACTGTTATTTTAATGTGGGTAGATGAAAGATGATTTCTGAATGTTTATTTCGTGTGATTCATAGTGAATATTTCTTGATCTAAATAACACAGTTTTTTTTTAATTGATTCTGAAAACCAAGGTCAGCGGACCAACAGGAGAAAAAAAAAAGGAAAATAAATTTCTGTCCCCTTCTCTCTCGTTTGGTGATAGTTTATGATAGCTCAGTGGTTAGAACGTTCGGATTGAAATTTCGCAATCAGGTTCAAAACCTCGCGGAAGTCCTTCGAGCTTTTGACCCATTGACAGCTTTTGACAACTTAATTATATAGTCATATCATATTAAGTTGAAGTAGGTACCTAGGTATGGCTGCGGAGAGTGCGCGAGCGATCCCGCGGCCCTTTTTGCGATTCCGATGCCGACGGAACATCATGGGGTTTTTAGTCGGTAGGGACGTCGCCTTTTCCGTGACGTCGATTCCGACATAGCCCGTCCGTCCACCCAGCGGACGGGTATGCGTAAGAGCATTTTCCCCAAGTACAAAAAAAAAAAGGTACCTAGGTATGTTTTAACTTGACGCTGTGTCATTTTGTTAGCCATTACAGTTTCCAGTAAAGTAGATCATCGCTTAATCATCGTCACGTTTTAGCGTTTTATAGAAAAACTCAATTCGTAACGAGCAAGTCATTCTGCAAACTTGAGTCTTGTCTTTTTGTAAGCCAACCGGAACGAGGCGACAATTCTATTCTTCGTGATCACTTCCGAATCTTCCTTATCTGGAGCACTGACTTATTATGTACTGGTACATAGTAGGTACATATTTATAGCTAGGTAGGTAAGTACTAACTAAAATTACCGGTGGCGGCGTTGTACTGGTACATAGTAGGTACATATTTATAGCTAGGTAGGTAAGTACTAACTAAAATTACCGGTGGCGGCGATCATGACACTAAATCCAAATATTTTTATTTACTTACCTACTTACGCTTTTATTCTAGTTGCAAGATTTTGTGGTTGTTACCCACCTACTACATATAAAATCTTGACTAAGTAGATATCTTAGCTACGTATATTATATACATAGCCTTGAGGATAAACCTGAGGTACCTAACCTCTTTGATTAGATATATTATATACCTGTCTGACAGGTATAAAATCAAAGCTTAAGATAAAGGCTTCGATCAAAGTAAAATGAATGGACGGTCCTTAGGGACCGTCCATTGTCCGTCTTTTGACTTGTTATTTTTAAGGAAATTGTGTAGTTATTAGCTACACAATTTCCTTAAAAATAACAAGTCAAAAGAATCAAGCTTAGACTTCAATACGTAATTACAAGTATGAACTAGTAGTTCGCGCCGAACTGAGACCTCGCGACCCCTATATCTTCACAATCCCTGAACCAATTCAGCTCATATTCGAACTTAAAAATTGTATTGAAATGTACTACTTGCCTACAAAATTTCATGAAGATCGGATCAACGGTTCGCAAGTTATCATCGGAAAAATATACACACAAACATACACACCTACAAATGCCGACACATGCTGACACATCTGTCACAAAAAAGAGATAGCGTACGTAATAAAAAGGCATATTTTTGCGGATATTGGATCGCATGTATTGACAAACACACGTCTTGCACTTGTCACAGACTGAGAGCGACTGAAGCGAGGTGAGCGCCGCGCTGCCCGGCGCTCACTTTATAATTATTATTCTTTAATATTATCTTACTTGGGCCGTCCATCTATTCCGTCTATTCATTTTGCTTTGGTCGAAGACCTAAAGGTATAATTCTTAGTTGAAAAATGAATTGTGGAAGAAAGAAAATTAATTCTATGACTTTTGTGAAAAGGATAGCTTCTCGAATAATGATATAAATTTCATTGTGAAACTAGCTACTAAGGTAGTTGATTTCTTATATTCCCACGAAATTTATATCTAGCTAAAAACTAAGCCCTTGCTAAACCCACCTAATTTCGGAAAGTTTCGGTTGGGTGCCAGTTGCCCCATGCCACCGTAGCCGTAGGTCATTTATACATATAATGTGGTTTTCTCTGTCTACGCCATAGCTCATAAGGGTGTCTACACATGGCCCGACCTGACATCGTGTGAAAGGGACAGCTAGATTTGAATTTCACGGGAGCAAAAGAAACAAACTATTAAGGTTATAGCTTCTCCCTTTCGCTTCCCCAGAAACTTATATATAGCCATCTCTTTCAAGCGATGTCGGGTCGGGCCATGTGTAGACACCCTAAGAGTGATAGAAATATTTCGCTCATTATTACTCTCATTGAGTTTACCTACGCAGGACATAGAGAAATTACATTGAGTTGCCATTCATCTGAATGGCAAGGTTTGTTAGGCTGATCAAAAGAAGGACACACATGACATTCTTTGTGCACATTGACGAACAAGTACCTAAGTAGATAGGTAGAAGTAGTAGAAGTAGATAGAAGAGATCGCTCTAAGCGATAAGACTGCCAGCTGTTTCACCAACACTCGTGAATTGATAAAAAGCCGTCGTTTTTATACATTACAAACATTTGAAATAACACAAATTTTGGAAACTAATACGTCAATGTATACTGTACATAAGTACCTACTTACAATATTTACTAAAATTAGTTTTTTTTTGTTATTTCTCCTTCCTCCTAAGAGGATTTTGGCGTCGCACGTCTTATGCATTTGCCAGTGTCAAGTATAATATAATATGTTTATAATTTTCAAGTATTGTTAAATAGTATCAAACAAGTCATAGTCACAGTCAAAGGCGAGCAAAGCAAGTCACAGTTCTCCACATGACATGGACTTGACCGTGGCTTACTTTGCTTGAAATATATTGAAATCATCAAAAAAATGTAAACCATGAAATGTCAAGTTAAAGTTTTGGCGGGAACGTGAAGAAGTCGTGTCATGTCATTGTATTATTTTCCATAACTTGTGTTATTTCTTCTGTTAATGTGTAAAAATTGTGGATTTTTATCCATTAAGTGTTCGTGAACGCGCACGAGTGTTAGTGAATACTTAGTATAATGTTGTGAAACGTGACTCTTCGTGTTGTTTCCAAAACTCCATTGAAACTTCGAGTAAAGTCTCCACCGCTTTACTGGGGCATGATGTGGGCTTGACCCTGTCCTACTTTGCTTGACTGAGACACATTTCTATGGTGGAATGTTTGACTTCACTTGAAATATTACAATACTCGAAACTGGTTAAAAACACAACGTGTGGAGCCAAAAAAAAAGAGAGAATGTCAAGTTATGTCAATGTCAAAGAGACAGTATTTTTTCTTTTTCCTATTAACTGCGTTCCAAAACAGGTAAAATTCTCTCGGTAAAGTGTAAAAGTCACTCGACGCCGATGCCGAAACGCTTCGTTGAATATTACTCTAGTGTTTTGGAACGCCTCCGATAGATTGAGGCGTTTTCCAAAAAAAAAAAAAATAGTTCTAAAATACTTACTAGATGGCGTAATAGTACTATCGGTTTACCTGTCATTGTCATTTCTGTCGAATAATTTTATGTTTATTTTTTAAATCGAAAATTTGGCTCCACACGTTGTGTATTTAGCCAGTGTCAACTATTGTAATATTTCAAATGAAGTCAAATACATAGTTACATTACTTGAAATTGTCTAAATACAAATGTGGAGCCAAAAAACACGAGAAAAAAAAGGCACACGTACATTTTTTTGTCTTTCGTGTCTTGACAGGGATAGAAAAACCTCAAGGTACATCTAACGCCATCTATTGGGTACTTTTATTACCAGGATTTCTTTTTTTTTTTGGAAAACGCCTCATTCACTTCGCCGTCTCGGCAAGCAGGGCTTAATGTTTTGGAACGCAGCCCTAAACTAACCTAACACCTCTGTTTTTGTTTACATTTTTTACCGTGAATTAAAAAATACCGAACACGATACACGATAATAATTAACTCCGTGTAATTTGATAAAATGAATCTCTTCGATAATGTGCATCAAGAAATGAAAAAGCTAATTCCATCGTCTTTGATAAGTGAAATCGCTTGCTTCGTATTTCACGACAAACATCCGAAGGACGAGAAAAACATCGACATTACAGTTTGCACGAAGAACGGTGAGCTTAGACAGTATTTCCAACGAGATTTACAATCTTCTTTAAACCTCAACTGTGTTATAAAAAAGCCTTCCGAACTAAGGATCTTGCGCAATAATAACTCTGAACTGTTTTACCTACTTTCGACCAAAGACGATCTTTTCATTATTTCAAGCACCGAGAAGCTGCAAGTTCACAGGAAACTTACTAATATAGACAGATATGATGTCATTGACACAGCTTGTAGTGGTGAAACTTTTCTCAAGATCATAAAGAAGGATGATGCAGTCCCTTTAATATTTGACGGCAACTTTGAATGCTTAGAAGATCGTGGTGTCATTCATAGTCCGCAGAATACTGAAGATTCTTTTCCAATTTTGAATGAATTGAAAAGAAAACTTGTGGAAGCCAGGTACTCTGCCAAATGTAACGAGAAAACTTATGCACATTACTTAAATTTGCACCAGATGGTATCTCTGCTGTCTTACCAAAATCAACAACCTCCTGCAAATAGTATTGTTTTTCAAGATAACATAAAAAATGTAAGTAGAAATTAGATAACAAAACTGTCTCATTAAAATATTAAGCTTAAAGCTTTCTGGACTAGAATAGATCGTAAGCTTTCTGGTTATGCGGCTTTATCATGTAACTGGTGGGTAGTGACATGAAGAACAAATTTGCTAAATTGGGTAAATCACTGCAGGCCACATCTGAGCAGGTTGGCTTAAAGTTGCTGTGATGCATCTATGGTCTGAGATGTGGGTTTACCAGTAATTTTTCAGTTTACTCATATTGTTTAGTGTTGTCAGTCCTTTTGTAAGTTTTTTTATGTAACTTGTTGATGATACACCAAGTTTAAGTCGCTCACTTTGTTAATCGTCACACTTGCCCATAACATTTCAGTGCCACCCAGAGTTTAGAACTTCAATGGTCCAAAAGCATGAGCAGCAATGCACTACACTCATCACCCCGAGATATTAGATGTTAAATCAGCCCAATAATTACGCTGGAAACATTGCCCATCAATATGGAATACAGAAATGTTTGCATACTACTGCTCAGTGGTTGAATAACTGGCAAAGGTGTGGTGCTTCCAGAGGCAGACTCTGCAGAAGAGCCCTACCACTACTACATCCTTGTTGACTTAACCAAATGTGAGCTTTAGACTGGCTTAGCCATTTACAGCCTTATACACATAAATTAACAGTAGAACTTGAATGATGTTTGTCAATTTAAGTCAAACATCATTATTATTAGCTGTAACGAGTAATATCATTAAAAGAAAAGTAAAATATCCCGACTGCAAAATGTAGCATGTGTTACTCTGGACGTAAAGAAACAACAAAAAAAACAAAAATTATTTATTTTGACATTAATTAAGTTTTTACATCGAGTGTTGATTTATAGGCTCCCAAACTAGTCTAGGACTGTGTGTCGGGTACCAGAAAAAGTGCCAGAAAAAGAGGAATCCAATGACACCTCACTCATCAAAATCAACTCATCAAGGAGTTTAGGTTAGGTTAGGTTAGGAACACAAACATACTGACATACACCACAAGAACATTGTCATTTTTGCATTTATATTTTACAAGCAGTGCCCTGCAATAAAAAGTAGAATATGTGTTAATCCAGGGTGTAAGCTACCTCTGTACCAAATTTCATCCAAATCCGTTCAGCCGTTTTAGTTGAACGGGAGGAAACACACTTACATATTTACATACTTACACACTTACGCACAAACTTTTTGCATTTATAATATTAGTGTGATGTAAGTTTTGCAAAAGAACATTATTGTTATTTTCAGATATCAGGCGCACTGAAACTCCAAACACAAAAAGCATGTGTCAAAGTTTGTAACAAGAACATAGTAATAATGTTTAGTGTGATAATTGAATGCAAAGAGTAAGTATTTCTATATTATTTTTAAACTGAAACTTTTTGTTCATAAGAGAAAAAAGTACTTACTTGTAATATAGTAAAATTCAAAATTCATTAAAAAAAAACATCAGTACCCAAAATCTCAATTACAAAAATATAAATCTTTTTGCTTGCCATACTGTCTCATGAGTTCATTTTAAAGCGATAGTCCACACGGCCCTTTGCAATTGAGCACTAACCTCACTCAACGTCTTCTCAGTTGGTTTTTCTGTGTGCACAAGTTTTCAATTACGATCTAGAACTGTCTTTTTCCTAGATATCTTGCTTTGTATTGATTGAAATTTGTGAAAATAAACGTTAGGGGTCGTTTTAACCCTTTTAGTGGTGGAAATTCGCAAAGTCCGTTCTTATTGTTAACCTATACCATTGACGTCTCTGTAATAAGCGGTTTGGTCTGTGCGTTGATTCCTAGAATAGGGCTTGTTCTTTTTTATATATATAGATTGGGATTTCAGGCCACTTGAAAACATCCATATTCTTCTCCACAACTCATCCATTCCATCTCTAGTCTACACAACGAAAAAATTCACTAAAATATCCACATCGCCATATTGGCAAGAAGCACACACTAATACACTCAAATCAGGACATGAATGTGTGATAGTAGCTGTAGTAAACTTGGATGAGTTTAAACAAAACATATCAAGCAGAATTGAGCTGAGTGGTTCTATAGCTTACGAGTTGTCAAAGCAGGAGTACTTAGTATCCTTTGAAGATGTGGTCGTATCATCAACGGAGATGATGGGAGATGAATTAGATGTGTTATCAAGTTGTAAAACAAGTAAGTTTCAAAATATAATTGTGTATTTGCTGCGTTTTTACTCGCTGTAAAAGTATTAAAAAAAAAAACTCGGTAAAAGTTATACTGTTTGTACCTTATGATGTATGTACCTGTCATAATGTACTTACCTCATGATGTACAGAATAAGTTTTTTTTATTTTACTCTGTGACGAGACGAGCAAGTCGCTCACCTGATGTTAAGCGACACGCTTGCCCATAACAATTCAGTGGTAACCAGAATTTTGAACTTCGACAGTTCAAAACTCTGCGTGGCAATGCACTGCGCGCGCTGCTCTAAAATATTAAGTAGATGTTAAATCTTTTATACCCAAAAATTACGCTGGCAACATTGCCCTTCAAACCGGAGCACAGTAATGTTTGCACACTACTGCTTGGAGGTTGAATAACTGGCAAAGGTGTCGTACTTGCCCTGGCGGACTTTGCAAGAGTGCCCTACCACTGCAAAACAATTATAGAAATATAAAGTACAAGTAAAGGTGAGCAGAAGGTGTGGATGATCCACAGATCACACTCTAGATTCTGCATTCAGGACGCTCGAAGCGCACCACGCATCAGTCTAAATACAATTATACGATATTGCTCCTATTAGTTGATTGTTAGGCGCGAGTAGGCGTAACCTTGAGATAACCAATGAGAACGCTTGGTCGCCCTCCACGCGACCCTCGCCTTCCTCAAACTTTGGTGACTTTTTGTAGAAACAACGAATCTCCTAATGCGGTATCTAGTGTGATCTGTGGGATGATCGCTCTGTAATTTTGCATGATGTAAAGGCGGCTCTGCCTTGGCTTTCAAGGTTAAACAATTCGCGTCGCGCCCGCAGGGAGATAAGATATTCTTCTACTCATAAATTTTCTTATAATATAATCAATTTCTGATTTTTTTATAACGGTCTGGGCATATGATGGCACAACCACCACCTCACCTGATAAGAAGTGGAGATGTAACCAGATATAGCAAGCTTGCCTGGAATGTACCTATTCATTATTCTCTTGATCAACCCCGGATTGTACCTGTTCGGAAAGAAGGGCGCAGGTAATGAGTTCCCACAAATCACACTAGATACCGCATTACGAGATTCGTTGCTTCTACAAAAAGTCACCAAAGTTTGAGGCGCGGGTCGCGGGAGTGCGACCAAGCGTTCTCATTGGCTATCTCAAGGTTATACCTACTCGCGCCTAACAATGAACCAATCAGAGTTTTTTTTTAAAGTGGTGATTTTTGTTTTTTGAACACTGATGCGTGGTGCGCTTCGAGCGTCCTGAATGCAGAATCTAGGGTGTGATCTGTGTGAGTCCCACACCTCTGAAGAGAAAGAATGTGGATTGGAAAAGCTTAGTGCGTTGAATTCGACTGGTTTAAACTCGACGTAATGACTGATTTGAACTTATGACATTCATCTGTAAAAAAATAGACATTTAAGTCCTTAATTTTCATTTTCAGATGAACACGACAGCACTATAATTGCCGTCCTGGCAGCTACAGAAAAGACAGAACTATGCTTCAGGCATATCAAAGATGTCAATGAACCAGACGTCTCTATTCTGGATCTATTTTGCACCCATTTACAAATGGATAAAGTTGAGAATGTTTCAAACGTCATAGTGTACCGAAAGTCTCCCTATCACGCCCTCAACGGGACTATGCTTATCTTTCATGAAAGGAACTCTGATAATGCTGTACCAGTTTCAGTTCATACAAGGTAATTTCATTATGACTACATGATCATTAGCGCCTGGCTTCCTAACCCGGTGTTTAGGACCCGGACCCCTTAGGGTTCGTGAAGGCTCTAGAACAGGTGCGTGGAAAGGAAGGATAACACAGATAATATTGAAGTAGCAGTGGATGCTAGATAATCCACACCAAGAGCAAAACAGTGGTAAATAGATCGCCATGAAAGAACGGTTGCCATAAAAGGTGGAATCAGATTGTAAATTTTTTGTTCATTTTCTGTTTCATTAGGCACCTTTCACGTCTGAACCCAAAATTAATCAAAATTGACATTTCATTAGCGATTTAAATCCAACGATGTTGGATTTCTTCATTGGCATCATTCACTCGCGCTCCGAATGAACTAAAAATGAAACGTATGAACGCAAAGAGAATGTTCATTCGTGTTGTTCGCACATTAGTATAAAAAAATTGTGCTCACAGTTGCGAATTTTTGAAAAATGGGTCGTAATGTTACCATTACATTTAAATTTTATTATTCTAAATCCAACCATATTGTTGTTTAGCAATATGGTTAGATTTAGAATAATATATAATAAAAATAATATAATAAAAAAAAAAAAATGACTTGAATGTAGGCCACAGTCTTCTGTGAAGACAGAAATGAAACTGTGGCCATCAAATTATGAGACAATGAGACAGATAACCTGAAAAACGAAACCCACCGTTCAACTCTGTTACGGCTTAACGGATTTGAATAAAATTTGGTATGGAGGTAGCTTATACCCAGGAATAACACTTAGGCTACTTTTTATTCCGGAAAAATATTCGGTTTCTGTAGAATAGAGAGTGTTATGTTCCTTGATGAAACCTATCTGACATAAGCACACTATGGAACGGCTTAATTTGTTGGCGCGCTATTAGCGTACTATCTATTTAAACCGTTCGATATCAGCGCATGTGGTTTTTGCACTGTGAGCGCATTTTAATCCGTAAACCGTTAAGAAACTATAAGTTGAAATCTTTGTCTTTGTCTTCTTGTTGGCGAATTGCAAAAAAGGGCGACTAAATTATACGGCCACAGAAATCCTTGTTACGCCATTTGAAGTGACAGGACTCTTGCAGAGTGCGCCCAGGGAAGTAACTTTGACAGTTATTCAACCGCCAAGCAATAGTCTGTAAACATTGCTGAGTTCTGGATAGAAGGGCAGTTTCCAGCGAAATTACTGGGCACAAAGAGGTTTATCCCCGAATACTGAAACGTTTGTTAACTTTGACAACGGATTAATTCTAATGCTGCCTTTGTCTATCACTAAGCAAATGACAAAGGCAGCAACAGATTTAATCGGTCGTCAAAGTTAACAAACGTTTCAGTATTCGGGGGTTAATCTAATAATCAGGGTGACGATCTCAGTGCATTGCCGCGCATGGTTTTGAACTGCTGAAGTTCAAATTTCTGTAGCTACTGAACTGTTTTAGGCAAGATACGCTTAAATTAGGTGGGCGAGTTGCTCGTCTCGTCACTAAGTTAAAAAAAAAGCTATGAATGAGACCTCAATATTCATGTTTCAGATCACCATCACAAGTGCTAGCGCTTCTCCAATGCATCTATGATGCTGTCCCAGCTAAAATCATAGCGACCACACCTGCATACAAAATCACCTCAAAAACCGACGACTTATCACACCACAACGAAGATATGTCTAACACAACCAAAAGTCTAAACTGCTTGAATTACGCCACATCAATGTTAAACCGCAGCACTAAAATTTTGGAACATTTGGACAACTCTATGATTAAAATGAATGAAAGTAGGAATCCTTCAGTACAGAGTAAAGTTGGTACACATATAGACTTGTTTGCTAGTGGCGTAGACGCATTTAAAAAGTTCAGAGAAGGTATGATGAAAGAGGCTAAAGAAGGTATAGATTCTTTGATGAAATCGGAAAGCGTGAATATAGAAAACAATGTGATTCTAGAAGAGTCTGAGCAAGTCATGGATTCCTTAATAAAATCTGATAGCATGGATGAAAATACAGGAAGCGACGTCATGTACATAGACTAAGTGTTACATAGTAAGTAACTATTTTAATATTTCAAAGACTGAACGATATTTTTAATCGTGAGATTAAAATTAGTTTAAATTTAGGAGTCGTATGTAAATTACGTAATGCATTTTCTTTAATTTTCGTATGCCAATGGAACGTTTTGTTTTTATTCTAGTGCTCAGTAATAATAGTAGAACTAAATTGACTAATTCTAAATTACTCGTCTCGTAACGTTTAATTGGCGGTCCTAAAATTAGGCCTCCCTAATTTTAGCACTGTCAACTCGAGATTCTGAAACGTATGTTAACTTTGACAACAGATTAATTCTAAAGATGCCTTTGCCTGACACTAAGCAGATGACAAAGACAGCAATAGACTCTATCTGTTGTCAAAGTTAACAAACGTTTCAGAATCCGGAGGTCAGACTCCTCCCAAATTGCATCGCTTAATTTGAGTGCGACTCATATGTAAATTGAAAAAAAATACCTACATAGAAGCTAGTTTTATAGGTTTATGTAAAAAATGAAAGACAATGTTGGTTTTCGAAATATATTAAACAATGTTTACAAAAGTACAGAGTACATTTTTAGTGGTTTATAACCAGTGATACAATAAACTTATGATTCTATATATCAGCCTTTTAACATCCCACTGCTGGGATATCGGCCTACCCTCGAAGGGTGAAACTTATGATTAATAATAATAACAATAACATACATAAATTCTGAGTCTAACCTCGGGGTTCTGAAACGTTTGTTGACTATGACAACAGATTTATTCTAATGCTGCCTTTGTCTGGCACTAAGCAAATGACAAAGACAGGAATGGACTGTTGTCAAAGTTAACAAACGTTTCAGAATCCCGCGGTAACAGCTTAGGACATTTCCCTAGTGGCGAAATCTTCAACAATGCGCCACTTGAAATGTCCTAACCTCAAGTTAATTATTATTTTCTTATTTTAAGCCCATATATTATATACTTTATTTGAAATAGCCAATACATGTAATTATACATTTATACTGGCTGTAACTCTTTACAATAACAATGATAACAAAAATAATAATCACTTTTAAAACTCCTTAATCAAAATTATCATACTAAAATTAAATACTTACACCTAAAATTTTAATTCGTTTATACCTGTATAAAAGTTCATACAAATTGCTATACGAAAATACGTAAGTATGTTCATCATAACGAATATTGAGCTTTTTCTTACATATCTAGTTATTAAGACATTAAAAAAAAAAAAAAAACAATAATTATAATATTAATAACAAACAAAAACGACTAAAAAATCCGACCTACCGATAATGATTTAAAAAGCCCTTTGAACAAAAAAAAACTTTACCCTGGGTTCGTACTATGGTGTTCTTATAGCGATGTTTCTTTGGTTCAGCCGCAGACGATGCGCGAAGGTTCACGTTCGCGCATCGTCCGTGTCTGAACCTAACAATCATCGCTAGAAGGACGTCACGGTACGGGCCCAGAACGCCAACACTACTTTTCGATTTAAGGGGTAGCGATGAAACGATCATTTTAATAGTAATTTTATTAACTTATCTAGAAGTCACTGTATTTTAGTTGATCAAGTTTAGTTTTGATCCGTATTTGATATCAAAATTCTAAAAATGGCATATAAAATCAAAACATATTTTTGCTGGTCCGTAGGAAATTGATTTATTTTGTACTTTATAATTGATCTTACCTGACCTGACTATAAAAATAAATCAAATTGTTTCTCAGCTATTATATATTGTTAATACTAAATGTGTTTTATGAGGTTTTTGCCTGTACATATTATCAGGCTCCTGACCTACCTACTTTTCAAACATGGGTTCGTGCCAACTGATCTCGAAATCAGATTAGTGTGCGCGCGGAACACAACATAAATCGTTGTATTTGAAATTAGGAACCATGTATTTAATCGTACATTAATATTTGCTATGGCCCTTTGTCGCGTTCACGATTGTCTCGCTAGCGAATTTTAACATTATTGTTCAATTATCACTAAGTATAAACTTTGGAACTTACGTAAGGATATACCATTGGCTTTTCGATGAAGGAAAGCATCGTGAGGAAACCTGCATATTTCTGGAGAAGAAATTCGATGACTTGGTGAAACCGCCAACCCGCACTGAGCCAGCGTTGTGGATATGACCTATAGTCACCCTTAGCCTCACCTCAACAGTGGGACGTTTAAAGGCTGACGTAGATAGATAAACTTTCAAAAAGTATATAAATGCTGCCTCTATTATATTATTTTTTATAAATTTTGGTGGAGAGGTTTGAAAATAACGAAAAAAGTATTTATTGTTTTGGATCTCAAATAATATTTCTGATGTTATAAAAGACAAATACACCTACAGCTTTTTTAAATTCCCGCAGATCTGCGAATGAGGTAGCTGTGGTACGAGCACGACTATATTATACTGTATACAATAAATACACCTTAATGTTTGTCGCGGCTGATATTGAGATCGAATCGACAAGTTACTGTAACCTTTAGTCCCAACAATGAGTGAAGGATAACATCGTGAGGAAACTATATCACGGTGGCAGGGTACCGGTGCCTAGTGTGTTCCGGCAGCGTCGTTAAATCGCCCCAAATGCTATTATTGGCTCATCCCACGGCAAAAGTGTCTAAAAAAGTATGGATGTGTGCACAAAAATCACGTTTCGAGATCAGTCGCACGAACTTACATTTCTTTATAACTAATTCTTGTCAAGTTAAAACTAGGTACCCGGTTTCCCCCTTTGCGTTTCTAGCACCATTATATCAGCTATCGTCTAAAATAATTTAATTAATAGTTAAAGCTAGCCACAACCGAAAAAAGGAAACCCCTGACTGTTGGAAACAAGCGATCAATAATTCGGCTTTAAAAATTATCTGGCGTTGGTAGTGCCGACTAACAATAGACAATGATTAATCTATTATTGTGACTAATAAATTTCAAACGTCAGACTATTATTATAGTCTTCCAGACCTGTGCCCGTACCAAGTCCTTATTGCGATGATTGTTAGGTTCAGCCGACGCTGCGCTACCGTGAACCTTATCGTGCGGCGATACAACTGGCGGTCGCCCAAGGTCAATAGCTGAACTTAACAATCAGAGCAAATAAGCACGTCACGGTGCAGGTCCTGTGGGTTTGATACTTGCGGACTATCGTCTAACAAACGAGATAGATAAGAGAGAGATACAATTATTTTATTTCAAATAGAAGTGGGTCATGTAAGTTCGCGTGTGGCCAAGCGTGGGCCAAGCCAAACTGACGCAAGTTTGCCTATTCAGTTTTGCCAATCCTCGTATCGTGCCTTATTTGGCGATTTTTTTTTTTTTTTTTTAATTGCATGATAGCTTGTTCCCAACCAATGTCTTAATGCCAAAACCAGCCTGTCCTCAACAGAGGGGATTTGTTATTCCTCGATCCCTCTCTGGAGGACAGATTATTTGTCAGGTACTAGGAAGCTACTTTTGCCGCCTGACTCTGCTTGTCTTATTTACCTATTTACAAAAATAACGCTAATGGAAGTTGTAGGACCTATTTTATTATTTTATTTCTTATAATTTTAACAAAAAAACCGACTTTACCAAAATACTGTAAAAATGCACTATCGAGATGTTTTGGCGCCACCCGTGAAATACGGAGTTCCGATGGCCATTGTTTTCATCAGGTCCACTTCACGAAATGATACTTTCTGGATGCAAATTATGCAAATGCTTGACTTGTTTTTGAAAATACCAAAATCGTACGTAGGCAAATATTATAGGCATCTATAATATTTGAGGAGTTCCCGCAATTCCTCATGGATCCCATTATCAGAAGTGGATTTTGATAAAAATGGGACCAATCTGGAAGTAAGTTTAACTTTTTTTTATTCTTCCAAATAAATGAAAAAATATTCCAACATGGTTTGTAAATGACGGAGCTCTAGAACTCTTTTTTGGAAGTCGGTTAAAAATAGTTAATATTTCATAATAAATTTCTTAACACAATTAAGTGAAACCCCAATTGTCACCGTAACTCCCCTAAAACAATGGGACTATTGTGTCAATCATACAATCATACTTTATTTCCTTATGTTATTCTGACATTGTAACATAATAATATAAATTTAATTCATTCATAACTTCTTATATTCAAATATACAAAACAACCTTAATAAAGAGACTCTTAGCTGTCATCGTATAAAACTTAATTTCTATAGATATTTCTATACATATTGCAGTTACTATAAACCTATTGTTAATTATTCTATTATTGCATTGCACGTCCGGCCATTTTGAGCTTAAATCGTATAAGTCTAGGGTTATATTAATATTATTTTCATTCTATAGTTAATAATTCGTATTATTTATTACTAACGTTTACTTTACATTAAACTTTATTGCACTCCGTATTGCACACAGTTTGTTAACTTTATTGCACATTTACACCAACTACTAGGAATTTCAAAAACGTTCGTCCATATAACTATGCTTTCTACCACTGGGTCGTGAATTTTTACTGTTATTATTAAAACTATAATCACTTTCAAAGTTTATTGGGTTTCTAAAATTGTCAAAATACACTGAATGCGTCTCGACACTTTCGGCACCGGATTCACTGCGGGCTTCGTTTTCTGTATCGTCACTTTCGCTACAACTCACTATTTTCGCAACGACTAGTTTCCTTGGCGCCTGTCTTGAACTGGTCGAATCGCTGCTTAAATATCCCGAGTCTTGTATGATAGTTTTCTTTCGCCTAAACCGTTTGCTTTCGGTTTTAACACCCTTCACAAAAGTATTCGTGTTTATGCCGCTGCCGCTTCCTCTATCAGAACGTTTTCTACTAAAGTTCCTGAAAGAATTTCCCGCTAATCTTTGCGCTGGGATTGGTTCTACATTCTCGTATTCCGAGGACTGAGATTGGACAGAAGCTCTCATTAGACTGCATGATGATTCGGCAGCAACAAATGAACTATCGCTGGTATTGGGTTCATTTACTGTATTTTTGGTAAATTTCCTCGGACTGAGGCTTCTGCCATTCACGTTTTTTGAATGCGATTCTAGTGACATTTTCTCGGCATCTACTCTGCGCGGGGGATATGCAGGTTGTTTGTAAATATGCTCGTCGTCACTGGGCGGCAAAGGTGGTAAAACATCAGGTCGTGCTAAGGTCTTCATTTGTTTGATCGTCGGAGGCGTGCTCTGTCGCTGCCTTTTAGAATGACGCAGTTCTAACGTCAACATACAACCTTCTTCTGATTCCCATTCGGGAGCTTCTTCCCATATATCCTCAGTGTACGTTTCTTCCAAGCTTTTAGCACCACTAAACATTCCAAGCGATAGTTTGGGACGATCGTAAGCGCGTTGCTCGTATTCATTTCTCAGGCTATGAAACTTTGGAGAGGATTCTACTCCATCGACAGGTTTTTTGAAAGTACCGCTGCTTCGCAGCTGTATTCTTTGGCTTGACCGGGTAGTGTCCGCATTGAAGTTTAAAAGATTTGTGCCAAATTCAACGCTTCCCATGACGCTTTTATGCTTGGGATGTTTTCTATCGAGAGTATCTGGCTCGAACCCATCTGACTCATGAATCTTTATATAATTTTCTGGAGAATCTTTGACTTCTATTGTTAAGCAGCCAGGCATCTCTTCCGATTGATTACTTAATGCAATTAATTTTCTGCTGCCCAAAGAACACTCAGAGCCACTGGGTGACGTTGGAGCACTTCCGAAATTGTAGTTATTGTTGACGTAAACTTCACTTACCAAGCTATAATCATTGTTTGGCTTTACAATATTTTTATTGGTCAAAGTAGGGGTACCTGGATTTATACTTTTGCCTATGGTCTCGTAGTGACTTTGTTCTATGCTTATTTCTGGATGAGGTGAAGGCGTATTGCTATTGCTACTGCTTTTGTACACAGCATTTCTCATAGTTAATTCTTCTTCAAGTGGCAATGCTGTACTCAAACTTGGACTGGCTTGTGAAGATGGGATATCTGGATATTCTGTTGGCGTTGCAATACTTTTTTTGTTTGTACTTCGTTCCAAGCTATCTGTCTCATAGTCGTTAGCCACAGGACTGTCAGAATGATTTCTTATGAATGGGTGTTGAAGAATAGCATTCGGGTTCTTATTTACGAAACGTTCTTCATCAGAACTGCTTTGGTTATATGATTTGGAGCAATGATCCAGGGCAATAGCTTCATTCACCATATCTGGCAGATCGCCTTTGTTTCTACGTGGTGTTGTCAAATTGTTTCTTAGACTTCCCGGCCGAAAGCCGAATCCTATTGGATTGATATCATCGACGTGGGCAATAGTTTGAGCAAAATAGTTGTAATTGTGTGTAGAACAGTCTGTGCTCTCAAAATTTGGCAACGGAAGATTATAGTTGTGTTTGCGCATGCCAGGCTCTGATCGCACTGACATGGTAGGATGTTTCTTCGGTTTTGTGAAGTTTTCTGTGGCATACATAGGACCGGAAGATGTGAAACTGCTTTGTTTTTTTATTTTACGCCTATGATCAGTGACTGGAAGAGACAGTAAAGAGCTAGCTAATTGGTTTTCGCTCGTATGTAGCAGAAAGTCGTTGTAAACTTGCTTTGCTTGAGGAATATTTGCCAACCATTTTCGTATACTGTGTTGTTTGTCACCTTTAGCACTAGTGCAGTTTGTACATGGTGGAATGTTGTGCTTAACGGAATGTGGCAAATCGTTGCCACTATCTGACTTACAGCCTGGACATCCCAGGCAATTCTTTTTGCGACTGTTCTCTCTCTTCAAACTAATAACACTACTTCTTTGGCTTCCCAGACCTAGGTAAACGTCTATACTGTTCCCATTAGACGAATAAGTTTCCTCTTCTGGTATTTCGTTCAGAACAGGTTGAAAACGTTTCAATTCCATTTTGTGCTTGGCGATTGATATGACTTCTCTTATTTTAACTAAGAATTCTAGAGCAGCGGCTGGAGGGTCCTGTAAATATATTTAAGCCATGTTCACAAACTTCTTTGGATATGTAGCATCAGTGGTATAGGGAAGGGAAAACATGGTAAAGTGTAAATATAACATATATTCTTACCGCCATAAGATGTGGTTCAAAATAAGCAGGATTGAAGTAGAGTTTTCGCCTCGTGGTGCCGACAGGCCGAGTTATTTCTCGATCGTCTGTTGTCTCCACTATCGATACATGTTCGTCGGGTAATCGTTCGATGCCTGATTCATCTCGATGACTGACCTCTGGGTTATCGTTACTTAGTTTCAAGTCACCGTGGTGTTGGTGGATTAACGCTGCTGTAGTTTTAGTCTGAAAATTGTAAATTTTTAGAAAAATATTCTTACCCAAGCGTTGATCTTACTTAGATTCACTTACATTAAACAAATTTTCCTCGCTCCGAGCACTGCTGTCTCCAAAATCTTCAGAATCAGATAGATTGCTCCCAGAATCGCTCGGAAAGCTTTTGCTATCGTGAAATCGATTCATAGACAACAGTGGATTTTTCTTGACCACTCCAGTGTCTTGCCCCATGGAGTTTTGCAGCGTTTGTATCCTTTCATTATTGACTCTTACTATGTCTCTTTCGGTTATTGAAGATCCGTCTTTCTTTTTCAAGCCTTTTAGTTTTCGTAAGCTATCTCCTTCATCTGATGCTGCTTTTCGGCGTTTTCTTATATGTAGGAATAAGAAAACAGATGCTACGTAGACGAGACCGAGGAGAAGGGAGCTGATGCCGATTGCTACGTATTCTGTAACGGTTAGACCTGACGCGTTGCCTGTTTCTGCTGTGTGGGCGTTTGACGCGAACTGTACTTCTGTTACATCTGAAATAAAAACTTGCTGTATAATTGCTTGCTTCAATTTGAGAGTCACATAATATTACACGATACTCGCAAATAAACCATCAATGCCTACTGGATCTATGCGGAGTCCCCTGAACTCTGAACGCGACGCACGGCGTGAAGACTCCTCGCAAGTCTAGAGGAGAGGTGGGCGTGGCCGCGACGTCACGGCACAGAAGGCGCACAACCATCAGTCGCCCCGTCATCCGGCCTCGGACGTCGTCTTCACCGCTCCACTGGAACAGGGTAGGTGACTAATGTTTTATTTATTAAAAACTAGTTGTTACTCGCGACTTCGTTCGTGTGGACCTCAGATCACACTAGATACCGCATAACGGGATTCGTTGTTCCTACAAAAAGTCGCCAGTTTGAGGAAGGCGCGGGTCGCGAGGAGTGCGACCAAGCGTTTCATTGGCTATCTCAAGGTTACGCATACTCGCGCCTAACAATCAACCAATCAGAGTAATTTAGGGCCGTTCAAGTATTACGTATGCACTATGGGGGGGTGGTGGGGTCTTTGTTTTGCTTATTTTGGATGACATGGGGGGTGGGGGAGTCTAGATGATGATTACGTCATCGGTAGTTATTTACTTTTTTACACGAATGGCAACCCTCCAACTTAGAATCATGGATTCGGGTTTCATGGACTGAAGACTGTTAATTTGAATTTAATATGTGTACCAAAAATTTAAAATAAGCTTGTTATGTTCGTAACATTATAATATTTTTGTCCGTTACTCTATGTTGTATACTGTAACAATAAAATCTAATCTCTATCCTAAATCTATTTTCTTATTTTTAAAATTATAATTATAATATAAAAAAAAAACATTTATACCTAATTGAAAAATGTTTACGTAAGCATGGGGGCAGGGGGTAAGAGCTTTGCTTACTTTTGCTAACAAGGGGGATGGGGGGGTAAATAATTGTAATAAATCTGCTTACGTAATACTTGAACGGCCCCTTTCTTATAAGTGCATTTAGACTGATGCGTGGTACGTTTCGAGCGTCCTGAATGCAGAATCTAGTGTAATCTGTGGCGTGGACCTACAAAAAAAGTATCTTATGTCTGTCTCCTACCCTTAAGCTATATCCATGAAAAAATCAAGTCGATGCGTTCAGCTGTTTAGTCATGATAACGCGACAAACACCCAAACAGAGAGATTTACATTCGCGTTTATGATATTAGTTAGGATAACAGGCTTAGTAAAGAATATACCCAAAACGTACTCTACTAATATAATTATATCAACTATATACAACTTATGTCTCAGAACAAAAAGTTCTGAGATATAAGTTGTGGGGATGGAAAGGGGATGGTCTGCCTCGTTCCTGCAAAACGATTTATGTAGAATTTGTAGGGGGCACAGGAACCGCTACATCATATTTCAACATAGTGTGCCCTCTGTCTAGCACGAAATTAAAATGCTTGTAATAACTTCTTAATTTATGAAAAAAAGTTTTTTTACGATCTTTTCTACGAGGCCACAAAAATATTCAGTCTTCTTGCCAATTGCAACAGTTCAGTTTATACATGCATGTGAAGATAGCGAATAATAATTAAATAACAATGGTTTAAACCAGAATAATTCAATTGATATCAGCGATTTTGAAAGTAAATAAAAATTATTCTGAAACTTCGTTAACAAAAATTCAAAGTTGAGTGATTAGAGATGAAATGATAAGTTATCATCGCATTGAATTCTGAAACTATAGGGCTAAGAGAGATTTATGCCCTGTTTCCCTTACTCTCTGGGTGGCACTAGCATTGCAGACTTGCGTATTCGGAACTAGCCGACCGCCGCGCCATCTAACAAACTTGAGAAATGTATTTTCGGTTTACGCTATTTTGTGGAAATTAGTTGGGTACTTAATGTCAGGCGAGCTACTTGCTCGTCTCGTTACTCCGTTGTATAAAGAAAAAATATTATTATCATAATATTTTTTCTTTATACTATCGTTCTATGATGTAATCTAGCCACAATATAGCTAATGAAACGCGAGCGAAGTTATATCGAATTTGACTACGGAAGTATGAGGTATAAAAATGTTGATATAGTATTTTACCTGCAAGAAAGTTCTTCCTTCATCTCGGAACAGGTTGAAAGGAACATCCGCGTCAAGGGTGTTCCGCAGGTCCAAAAAGCCTTTACGTGTTAGAAACTGTGCTCCAGAAACAGCGCATATCGGCGTTTCTACATCTGAGAAAGAAAACAGAATCGTTTGAGCAATCATATTACTTGTATTTTACACAAAAAAAATGCGTTTCCGAATCGAATCCTGTATGTAGTATTTCGTCACAATAAAACTTGTAGTATCATTATTAGATCTTATGTGGGACCATCTCTATTAAATAAATAAAAATCAAATAAAGTCTGTACACATTTGACAGATACCTAATATTGGACCGTTTAGAAACTTATATTTTTGGAATAAAAAAACACGAGATCTGAATGATGTCCAAACCCAATATTATGGTACTATTAATATTTTGACTAAAGAGCTCGAAGTTATAGACGCCAATGACGAAACATAATATTTACTCGATACTTGAAACCATCAAAGAAAATGGATTGGTTTCGCTATGAGCTAGTAACTTCTATTACCATGAATGAAACAAACTTGTGCCAATAGCAATCCAATCATCGTAGTAATTGAAATTGTAGCCCTGTCATTGGTCAGTCGCCTTTCAAAGATTTCTGAGTTAAAACCGAATACTCACTTTTGAATGTGATTTCTCTGGACGGATGAATTATTTGTCCTTTCAACGGCAAATATACGAACGGTATACGCTGCGTCGCAGCACCGGTTCCAAATGTGGCCAACGAACATTCTGGAACACAAACATTGAAAGTAATAAATAATGGGTAACAAGCAAAAGAAAACGTAATATGGGAAGACAAAAAGTCATTTATGGGAGCCAACTTAATTTTAAATTTTGGAGGTTAGTAATAGAACACTTTTTGTAATACCATGCTGGTTTAAAACCTTTAACAGAGACTGCTCCTCTCCTTGATATCGTTCAGACATTCAAGTCTCGGAAGTTCTTGGCTTCTCTTTTGGCTTGCCCTTTTGTGATCAATCATGGGAAATCAGGAGGATCGTCTTTAAGTACATCCTTGCGTTCATGACCGTGGACATCAGTTCTGTTTTGAAGTCAAGCCGACTTTAAAACTAGTATCGAAAGCAGAAATGCAAAATATTGCTTGAAGTTAGGTACATTATCATCGAGCGATTTATGCAATTGACAATAATACCTTACTGCAAAGTAAGCTTAGGAAAAAATCACATCAATAACGGTGTAAGCAATTTTATCAAAGCCATTTTTGCTAAATTCGGTAGTTACCACGTAAGACCGGGATTTGTAACTTCTGGTCTGAGCCGTAGAGATCAGGACTTTGGTAAGCTCCGGATTGAGGATATTTATTTTTGGGCTTCTACACTACGCTTGGGTTTATCGGATTATATCTCTATTGCTGTCCATCCTGTTGTGGGCCTCGATATAATGAAGTCAGTTTTCCTTGAAATTATGAAGTCACAGCACGGCAATATTGCTCGCACGTTTTGTGCAGTTTTGTTGTGTAGGGAGAGCAATGGACCAAAACTTATGGCATATTCTGCAAAGTACTAGTACTTAAAGACTATACCTTACAGTTAAGTACAAATAAGTGAGGCGTACTCTCGCTTACTTCGACAACACAGCTAGTAAATCAAAGCATTACATGATTTGATTTGATTTCATGACCTGCGGACTGCTAGGACAATACACTATTAAACATTTCATAGTTTGACAAGGCAGTAGGTAACCAATAGCTTGTCTTGTCTTCGGCTTGCTGTCTCATATACCAAGGATTATAATAAGGACTTAATAAAACCATCTATCTTTAAGAGTATTAAGAACTTGAATGGAATATAGAGAATAAACTGTATTAGCTAATAAATAGGATTCGTTGTGCCTTGAGTTCACCAAAGGCAGCTGGTTCTACCTACTGCATCCTACTACTGTACTGGGCCTTAGCATCCTTCCTCTTTTGTCAATCTTCTCAGTTTTGTGTAAATCTCGTTCAGGTGTTACTTGTCAGTTGTTACAAACCAACTTGTCGCAGACGCAGCGGCGCAGTTGCATACTTACCCCCGAATACTGAAACGTTTGTTAACTTTGACAACAGACTAATTCTAATGCTGCCTTTGTCTGGCACTAAGCAAATGACAAAGGCAGCAATAGACTTAATCTGTCGTCAAAGTTAACAAACGTTTCAGTATTCGGGGGTAAGGGTCTCAATCATCAACTCAAAGTAAAGTATTGATAATCTATTTTTCGATTTGTGCTAAGTAATTGGCGAGGGGGAGGTCTTTGTTCAGCAGTGGAAGTCTTCAGGCTGTTGATGATTGATTGATGAATTAGCGAGTAAGAGTCCCAATTAACTTTAGTGTTTGGTAAGTTAACGTGACAGTTAGCGATACTTCGGCATTTCGAAACAACTACTACAGTAACTGGCCACCTTAACCGACGAGTAGCTTACTTGTTTCGGATTGTACTTGGAAATGATGAAAGAGACCCTTACAATAATAGGTTATAATTTAAAATTATGTCAAATTACCTATGTAACATGTACATAATATTTTATGTGACACTTCGAATCCGATATATGAAAAGAAAAACAAAAAACGCAAAAACTTTGCGGAACTGGATTATTTAAAAATATTCTATTCTTTGAGCCACTCTAAAGTGCATAAGTATTTATTTAAAACCGAAATAGAACTACACAATGATCTAATATAAACGTGTTTTGATATGCGGTCACAAATGTAATGAACTGCTTGAATCCATCTATTTACCATAATACTTTAAAATAATAACGACGTATTTCATATTCTTACAATACTTCCGATCGTAAATGATAACCTTTTCAACTTTGCCTTCCATGATATTGCAAAAAATACGACTATAATATAATATAATAATGACTTTCTCGACATCTTCAATTGATATTAAATATTTTGTAAGCTATTCTAGTAACATAAATAACTCGGTAATTCCAGGTTATAATGGTGATGCTGGTGATAGAAATTACTATTAGAAAGTAGTAGAAATGTTCTACGCAGTTTGCTCGAGTCATTGCCATCTTATTCACGCCTCGTGCTCATAGGTCAGCGCTTAATATGTATGGCAAAGTAACTAATCTAAAATGTTTGCCGCAAGCAAGTTGCGAGTGTGCATTATTGTAATTATTTAATGCCTTTCTAATCGCATGTCCTACAAATAAAATGTCCTATGTTTTCCACTTTATGTTATTTTACTAGCTTGCCGACACAGGTTCGCTCGCATAGTCAATTTAAACAACACACTTCACCTCTTGAGTACCTAATCTGAGACATGTGTTTCTTTATTTCATGTATTCATTATTGGAGTTTCATTGGCTTGACAAAATATTTTATTTCCATAAACTTTAGGGGTCCATTTTATCCCTTTAGAAGTGGAATTTCGCAAAACTCTAGTTACCTAAAAACCTAGTCTCTAGATGAACAATAATAACGGTCTAGGTTACACCTTTTCAGGAGTAATGGGTTTAGATTTCACGTCTCTATCATAAGCGGTTTGGTCTGTGCGTTGATTCCTAGAAAAGGGCTAGTTCTTTTATATTTGACCGAGCGAAGCGAAGGTCTCAGAGTTTACTGGGAAAAATCGGCTTTTGTATGTATGTTTGTATGTTTGTGTGTATATTTGTCCGAAGATAACTTGCGAACCGTTGATCCGATCTTCATGAAATTTTGTAGGCAAGTAGTTCATTTCAATACAACTTTTAAGTTCGATATGAGCTGAATCGGTTCAGGAGTTGTGAAGATATAGGGGTCGCGAGGTCTCAGTTCGCCGCGAAATACTAGTTATAGATTGGCTTTAGAATCATTTACTTATGTTCTTTATGTTGCTGTTATCGTTCCACCACCGGGCAAGGCATCTTTTCACCCTCTCTATTTGTATTTTATATGCCACTCATGTAACCTTTATGTCTAGTCGTTTTAAAATTGTATGTGTAGTCGTTGGCACGTTTTGTGCGTCTCAGAGGTTTCGACGCAAGGTGCCACAAACCCAAAAGTCCTTTACGCTCAAGTACTTCTAAAAATAACAAGTAGAGAAGAACCATTTGAGAACACCAGGCCGTCCCGTGACATGATAAAAAGTGGCGTCTCATTAGTATCGCAGTTACAAGACTCAGTTAGGGTTTTGCGTCAACCCTCTTAGTTTCCAAGCGGATGTCAATTTTCCGACGAACTCATCGATTAGGGAAAGTTTAACAGAATTGGAAGCATTACCTGATAAATCGTCGACGCACAGTTCCCGGTCCTCCCTGAACAGCGGCGCGCGCTGGGGGCACGAGCACGCGCACGCGCCGATGTAGTCGCCCGTTGTAACCTTAGCGCCGTGTTCCGCGCATTGCGTCGCGTTGCATGCTTCGCCTTCTGGAAATTCAATAAGTAATGCATGTTAGTATATCGCACACACTAAAAACTACCAAAGCACACATCATGTTTGTTGACAGACAGACAGACAGATGGACAACTAAGCGATCCTATAAGGGTTTAAGTTTTATTTGATTGATTTTGAATAGTTATTACTGTATAGATAGTAGTTTTATTACTTCTAAGTAAATATTAACAAACGATTGATCAGATATTTAAATATATTAATATCATCAAGTTTTGGTGTATTCTTTTTATTTGTCTTGTAAACATTTTGTACACGAATGTACATAGATACGAAATTATACATCTGTTGTCTTCCTAATTTTAAAGTGGGTTCATTTGACTAAAGAAAACTAATAAAATTAATTAATTAGTCAACTGATTCCGCGGGACCAGTTTGAGGCGGGACCAGTTGACGTAAGAGCCTTCCTTTTGAGGTATGCAACCCTAAAAAAGTGTTTGATTGTAGGCAGTATAGAAGTAGGTAGGCACCTACTTCTCGACTTGAAATTCTATTCAAATGTATGAAATTACATTCATTCAGGTCAAGCAGTTAACTTTATCGTCATAATTCTTGTAAGCGTGACTTCTCAGCACTTGTGTCTGCTCTTAAAAAAAGTTCTCAAAATGTAACAAACTGTACCATTAAGTGTCGCTCCAGTTCTTAAATATGTACTTTACACTTTAGTAGCGTCATGTCTGCCAAGTTGAGATGTGTCGTGCACATTTTCTAGATACTTCATTGGCATTAAAGTGCATGGTGAAGTATGAACTAGTGCTTATGAACACCGCAACACTTACTTTTTTTTGGAGATGTTGTCAAATAAGTCTACGATGTAAGCGTGTTTTCTCTAGAATTAGTTTTTGTGCGAGATAAGCAGTCATCATAAATGTTATGTAGTACCTACTACCAATGCCATAAAGGGTCACTATTACTAGAGTTGTATTTTTGTTTGTTCTACTACTAGGTTGTATCATTTGTACTACCAGTTGAACTACTGATTCGGCGGGAAGAGAGGCACTGACCTCGTAGAGTGAAGATGTCACCGGTGTCTCTCCGCGCCAGGTTGCCGAGCCGCGCAGCCGCGGCCGTCGCCAGCAACAGCAGCAGCCTGACGGCCATGCTACCCGGCGCCGCCCGCGCGCCGGCCCCCGCCCTCCTGCATCGCTCTCAACACCTGGAACAAAATTTAAAACATGAATAATGGCTCCTTAATAAAAACACAAAATTCATGATTTCAGAGTTTTCTGCGAAGGGATGACCCTAAAGTGAGCGAGCGACGTTTTGGGACTGCCTTGGAGGCGGAGAGCGGCGTGGTGGGAAGCGTTTTATAGGAGTTACGGCGCGCGGCGTAGTGGGACTGGTGTATAGGCGCAGAGCGACATCATGGGAAGCGGCGTAGAGGGAACAATTCAATAAATAGTGATAGGCTCAGTAGGCTGCATACTAGCTCGCTATAGAAAAATGTCAATGACATTCGATAAAATGTATGGAACAGCCATAAAACAGCTGATTTTTATTTGTCAATTTCTGGATTGGCCCAATAGTAAAAGTTGTTCACAATGATGAGTAGATATATAGTATACATACCTGTGAATATTGTTGGACATAGACAAAGATAGATTAAAAAAATATATAGGTATAGATTAAAAAGCTTACGTAGTACGAGTTCAAACAGCTGACACGAAAAAAACTACCCTCGAAATCAAACATTTTCGGTATTGCTTACACAAATAGCTCCTGCTACCGTCACATTAAAATACGGTTAAGAATTTCTGCCACCTGCGCAAACATAACAATATTACTCAGCGCTTCATGTCGAGGACGGTTGAGCTTTGACACGATACCTACCTCTTCACTAGAGTACTCTCTAGGCTGAAGTTAAAATATCACGTTCGGTCCATTTACAAAAAAAGGCTTTAAAAAAGCTTTCTTGACTTCTGGTAAGTTTCTGAAAGGCGCGCATATTTTTAAACATTTTGAAAAGTTTTGTATCTGAGATCCTCCGATCTTAAAATACATGCCTTTCCAATATTCAATACTAGCAGTGCTCCGCGGTTTCACCCGCTATTCTACAGAAACAGAATATTTTTCCGGGATAACAAGTAGCCTATCTGTTAATCCAGGGTATAAGCTATATACCCTCATACCCTCATTTCTTCGTAATCCGTTCAGCCGTTGCAGCAGAATTGTACGGGAACAAACACACTTACCTACATACTTACGCACAAACTTTCGCATATATAATATTACTAGCTTTTTCCCGCGACATACAAAGAAATTAAAATAAAGTAGCCTATGTCCGTCTCCGACCCTTAAGCTATATCTATGTAAAAATTCAGCTTGATCCGTTTAGCCGTGGTAACGCGATAAACACCCAGACAGAGAGAGGTAGGTACATTCGAATTTATAATTTAGTTAGGATATTAGTGTGATCATAATTACAGTTGAATGTAAAGATAATGGAATAGGTAAGACACCTAATAACTATATCCACAGAATAAATAATAATACAGTAGAATGTAGTGTAAAAATATGCAACGGAGTAAGTACAGTGCATAGATTTTATGGAAGCTCTAAAAATATTAGTGCTCGTCACTAATTTAATACCATATTAAGTAAGTACCTACTTTTGATTATAGTCGGTAGGGTATAAATAAGGTAGGATATAGGTAATTATAGCGACTGCTTTTTTTTCTCACGACGAAATTATTCATGTTATCAACAGTAAAAGATAACATTTTGTTTAAATAAAACGGGAATAATCACGTTAAATTGAGTCGGTAATAAAGTACTGTACATATTGGTCAGTAATAGTAAGGGTGTCTGCACATGGCCTGACCTGACAGCGTGTGAAAGGGACAGCTAGATTTGAATTTCACGGGAGCAAAAGAAACAAACTATTAAAGCTTCTCCCTTTCGCTCCCCCAGAAACTTATATATAGCCATCTCTTTCAAACGATGTCAGCGTCAGGCCATGTAGCGAGGCCTTTAAAGATAAGAGAAGAACATCGATCTACGGTCGATGGAGTAAAACTAAGGTACACAACCAATGATATTTTTCTAGAGATACGACTTTATCGCACTTCAGATGACCCCCGCGAATCTGTCCTTTCGGACAGATTTCATTATAGCTATCTCTTTTACTCTCTAACTTTGCGCATCTTCTTACGCACTCTTTGGCGGTTGTAAACAGACTGCAGCGGAGCGCCATTTTGAAGGTAAAACATATCTTTAGTAAAATATCATTGTATGCCACCCTATATAACTGAATAGGATATAATAGAGAATATAATCGTTTATTGGCCTTATAACATTGGTAGTTACACTGGGCAAGTCACATTTACAAAATATTTAGTTCATAATTACATACATAATTTCAAATATCTAATCAAAAGCCACAACAAAAAAGAAGTTCTAATAATAAATAGGTAATTTAATTAAAAAATCTTTAATTTAATAAAATATGATTAATAATAATGTCAGCAAGTTTTATAAATGTCAAAAAATAAGTCAAGAGTTATCTAATAATTCAAATATGTCCAAGCTTAAATTACTCTTTACATAGTCTTGACATATGAATGCAAGTAATTTCCAGTGAATCTCATACGAAACATGATAAAAATATGAAGAGCTCGGTGAGAGCTGCAAAAAATGCAGTTCTATTGTTCAATGTTCACATGATTTCCTCTATGTGCAATCGACCTTCAAGATTAACATGGGAAAATAAACCTACCATAAGATAATTATGCATGCTTAAGTAATGAGGCGTTTTCCAAAAAAAAAAAAAACCCTGGTAATAAAAGTACCCAATAGATGGCGTTAGGTGTACCTTGAGGTTTTGCTGTCTCTGTCAAGATATGAAAGACAAAAAAACGTACGTGTGTCTTTTTTTTCTCGTGTTTTTTGGCTCCACATATGTATTTAGACAATTTCAAGTAATGTAACTATGTATTTGACTTCATTTGAAATATTACAATAGTTGACACTGGCTACATACACAACGTGTGGAGCCAAAATGTACGGTTTAAAAAATAAACATAAAATATTTCGACAGAAATGACAATGACAGGTATAACGATAGGTCTGTTACGCCATCTAGTAAGTATATTAGAACTTTTTTATTTTTTTGGAAAACGCCTCTTTTAATTTGCAGCTATAATTCATGCAACATTAATAATGTACTTACCTACGTAAGTCCCTATATATATATAGGTAGAGCCTACCTACTACGCAAATATAGGTTGCATATGTAAATCTGTTACGCATTGGCTAAATCGCCCAATACCCAAATTTTTATCATAAAACTTTGTTTTTTGTATTTAGGGCTAGCACAAATCAAACGCGTGTCAGCTACAGCTCCTTGAAATATAAAACGGGCGAACTCAAGTTTTACCTACGCAGGTAAAACAGGTAAAAGTATAAATGTAGAGGTAAAGATATAAATTTTATCACTTCTGACATGCGTCGCTCACAATCTCACATCCCAGGGCTCCATTTTTATAATCGCTTGTATAGTTAAAAACCTTTCTTTCTATATTTAAAAACCTCGTTAATAAACATTATCTTTCTGTGTGTTAATTGATACGTATGTATTATTAGTTTTATAGTAAGTATATATTTTACATATATATATAGTTTGTATTAATTGAATGTATTTTCATATTATTATTATTTTCATGTATCTACACCACCGACCGTAGTTTTTATGTCATAATTCTGTCCATTCAAAGGTTGTCTGGAAAAAATCGCTTTAGGCGATAAGGCCGCCCATTATACTACCGTTTTTTAAATATTATTGTTCATATTTTTTAAGTTTGTCTTTTTGGTGTATTACAAAGTTAAGTATATTGTATTGTATTGTACTATAGTAACACTTGTAAGTACCTATCATTCGAAATGAATGAATGTAAAATATGTTCGCTGTTGGCGTATCTCATTAAATAAATAAATAAATGACAGACTTTCGAACGAAATCCCAAACAAAAGTCGCATTTTTGAAATGATCATATCACTCGATAGCGCAACGAGTGGCTTGAACCATTTGAACTTGTTTTCTATCAACAGAAAATCTTCGCATGATATTTTCGCGCGAAATGATACAAGCGATTAAAAATAGAGCCCCTGGTCTATGCTTGACACGCGTTCTGTTTGTAGAAGTTACATTGTTATTATATACAGACATTTGTAGTAAGCAGGTACAAAACTTTAACTTTGTTATTATATACAGACATTTGTAGTAAGCAGGTACAAAACTACAAAGATTTACTACAAATACCTGACCAAAATATTTCAATATTTTCAAGAAATCGATGGAACGTAGGTATTACGGAATTAACACATTTGGTCACTGTTAAAAAGAAATCTCATTCCAAAGGTGTGAAACTGAATCAGGCGACGGCTCTTCAATTTGTTCTGCTATACTTTAAAACAGTATAGCACGAGTCATTTGTATTTACCTTTCGTAATTACTTACTATCTGACCAATATCATCTTGGCCATATCTTCGAAGAATCAAGCTCATTTAAAAATCGTCTCAAATTACTTAGCAATAAGGTAGCTCAAAATTACCAATCCTAAGATAAATGTTGGTTCGAATAGCTACGTGTTTCCGTGCTCTGAGACATTTTGGTGATTATTTGTTTAACTGTTATCCAAAATCGCAGTTTAAGAACAAGAACGGTATTTAAAAGTATCGAAGTGACAGTGTGGCCAGTATCTAATGACATGCGCAAACTCGCTCGGCGGTGGGTCTATAAAGCTTGGGTCCAGTGACGCTACTGACACTCCTAAAGATTTTAAGGCGAAAAGTGAATGTGAATTAATGTGTGAGTGAATATTTACAAAGTGAAAAAATACAATTCTTGAAAAATTTACGCAATATTATTTAACCTTTATATATTTTATATAACCTTTATTTACGCCAAAATTTTCTAAACACTTTTATTTTCAAATGTACTCTCTATTGTCATTAGCTCAAGGAGTTCGTGCCTAAAAGGGACTTTTCAGTAGTTAATTAGTTGATTTATAGCACCATGGCATAGCAGCCTAGGACTGTGGCACACGGGGGTTAACCGAAACATTTGTATGATATAGGTAGATTTTGTTGGTTGATTCGAGCTACCAATTTTCAAAGATGATTAGGTTCCGATGGCACTTAAAATAAGTTAGCTTGAGACATGGTAAACGAATGAATATTGAGAACTACTTGAAAAATAAGTACCGATTTGTAACCAACAAAACATGCTGATATATCTAGTAATGTACATAACACCGGTAGTTGTTGGAAACGATACGCTCGAAGTTATTGACCATTAGGTATAACTACTTTGGACAGACTGTCCAGTTAGGTAAGTCCAACTTCGACAAAAAGGTTGCCCGAAGAATCCAACTCGGATAGGCAGCTTTCGGGAAATTGCGTGATATCTTCTCGTCCAAAATCCCGCAGTGCCTGAAGACACGGGTCTTCAACCAATGTGCGTTGCCAGTGAGGCACATATGGAGCTGGAGAACTTTTGGCGCGATAGAATCTGGAACGAGGAACCAAAGTCACCGATATCAGGCTATCAGAGTTTGCAAGCTGAAGTATGGTAATGGGCAGGCCACATCACTCGAAGAACCTATAACCGGTGGGGAAGAAAGGTTCTTGAGTGGCGACCACGAACCTGAAGACGCATCGTAGAGAGGCTTTCCACTAGGTGGACCGACGACATTGTGAAAGTCGCGGGCAACCGCTGGATGCAAGTGGTACGTTGCGTTCGGTGTGGCGCTCTAAGGGGGAGGCCTATGTTCAGCAGTGGACGTCTAATGGCTGATCATGATGTTCATAACAAAAGCAAATGAGGATAGCTATAGCACGGAACATATGTTATAGCATAGATAAAACACAGGTTCTTTGGTTATAGATAGGGAGATAGTGTGGTCGGTACCTACCACGTGTCCACAGTTATTATTTGTGATTTTCTTGGTGCTTTACTTAATAGACTATTGTTATACTTAGGTACCTACTGATATTTTGGTTTGTTACAATAGCTACACGATTTCCATTTAGAATTTACTCGTTTCCTTTCTGGAACGTATACCCCGTATTAACAGTTTGGCTATAATTAGATTTATTTTCTTTCATATAAATAAATTTACGAATATTTTTTTATACTATATTTTGGCTAAGTACACTAAGTTCTCAAAAATAGTGTCAAGTTTTGTAATATTTCAAGTTGAATAAATATTTAAATAGAAACAAGTCTCAGTCATAGTCTAGTCAAATAAGTCGCGGTCAAGTCCAAGTCATGCCCCAGTGCAGTGGTAGAGACATTGCTAGAGGCTTTTAGGGAGTTTTCGAAGCAACATGAAAAGTCACGTTTCACGATATTATACTTAGTTACTTCACTCGATACACTGTTAATACACCAACACTCGTTAACATCCACCATCACCCCATCATTTAAAGGATAAAATCCACCGTTTTTACACACTGTAACACAAGTTTTGGAAAATAATACTATGACGCGACATGACTTCTTCACGTTCCTGCCATTTTTTTTAAGCTCACTTATTCTTTTTTTGTGACATTTTAATAATGTGTGAGGAATTGAGAATGCGTAGCAACGGACTTTCGACTCTTCTTATAAAATAGATACTAATTTTATCGAAACTTGCTTTATAATAATGTTTGTATCATAGGTATAATAAATACATCGAACTATTATGTAGGTTCCTACATTTACCTACATAATATAGGTCAATGACATCATTTTCTAAATTTAAAATGAATGATCTCAAGATAATTAAGTCCATTAGAAAGGATCTGGGAAGCAAGAATTTGTGGTTCTTCGATTATGTCATTTGATATCATAAAGTAAGTATGTATTATATTATAGTATAATGGCCGCAATTCCAGCGTGCACTCACTAAACGTAATTAAGTCGCTGTCTTTTACTAAATAGAAACACAAGATAGAGATGGCATGAATTATAGTGCTGTCAAATTAGTCAGTTCTTAGTTCTCCATACAAACTTAGACGAGACCGTAGCGGGTGCCGATTTAAAATCAAGTTTCAAGTGTCGCTAGTGTACGTTTTTCTTCGCGGCTCTAATCGGTAAACTCGTTTGACAGAACTAAAATGCATGCTATCTTTTTCTTGTGTTTCTATTAGTAAAAGACAGCATTAGAACTAAGTTTAGCTTAGCGGGAATCAGTTGGGGGGCGTGTAATGCTAGGTGCATGGTTCCTTACTGCTTCTAATGCCTGTGTGTTGTGGTTTCTTGTAAAGAAGGGGTGATTGTGGCTGCAATATCACCAGCGCAGTGCAGCGATGGCAGATGCTTGCTAGCTTGAACTACAGTAGACCAAGAATCAATAAGAATAAAACTGTTCTTGTAATAGAATTCCTTTGTAGACTGAATATTATCACTAAGCAGACAAGGAATACAATGGAATAGAAATCTTTGAATAAATATAGGCATTTACGTGGTTTCATCGGTTTCTAGACGATGTCTTCTATGAAATTACTAAAAGTATCTAAAGAAGACCTAAACAAATATTGACTAATCACGTCGGTTAGGAAAATCAGATTTTCACCCCGCAAAATATCTTGCAAGTAAAATGTAATGTGGTAAAAATGTAACATTACATTTTCAGGTAATAAAATGTAACATTACATTTTACTTGCAAAATATTTTGCGGTATTCATATGCTAAAAATAATTACCTAGGCCTCCCACTATATTTGCCCTGATGGCATCTGGGAATACGGCATCGGTATCCTCGATGCTTGTAGTAAGAGCCTACTAAAAGAGGACCTCTGGGTTCGGGGGTGGTTAGTGGTGGGACTCTAACCATCTACCTAAGCGAAGTGAATCTTGTGAAGATCCCCCTCATAAAAAAGGCCTCCCACTTTGTAGGTGGAATGACGACATTGTGAAAATCGCGGTCGCGGGCGCTGGCTGCAAATGGCAGATTGTCGTTCAGTGTGGTGCTCTAAGAAGGAGGCCTATGTCCAGCGTGGACGTCTACTGGCTGTTGAGATGATGATGACGACTGCCGTGCGACATCTCGAAATATAGACATACTCGTGAGCATAATTTATGATCCCCACCGTAAATTCCGTTAACAAATACCACAATACAATAAACATAATCTCCGATCCGCTCCAGAAAGCCATCCGAAATGGCCATTAGACTAATAGTGAGTTTTATACCGTCTGCATTCCTACAGAATCAATCGGCTAGTAGATTTACGATACTGCTGCTATCTGGGATCTAGAATACACAACAGATGAGCGTGGTAGCCAGGAAATTAATGGTTCTGTAATGATTGAAGTATGCAAGTAGGTAGCAGGATACTGTAGGTACTCATGTAACATTGATTTATTTCTATCTAATTCTACAAAAACTAGTGAATAGTCTTTGGTTTGGTTGCGTCCACCTACTTAGTTATATATTATCTAGACTAGTGATGATGATCTGAACATTGCGTTTCCCATTATGTTGAATCCCTGAACATCCCATTATGTTTAATACTTGTAGATTGCTGCTATCCGTCAGGATTTCTACTTATTGTGTCACAATACACATCAGGATGTAACGTGCCTATACGTGTAAGATGGAGCAGCTCGACACGTGACGCCCACTCGCTAGCGCGAGTCACCTCCGACTGAGCTCGTAATGGTGCGTATTATACTAGTAGGTACACACTATAGAGTCTGTACCATTTGAAATGTTCATTCGTATATCCTTTCGAATTAATATTTACGGGTTTTTTTTACGACAAACGTAGTCTAATAAATTATCAGTGTTTGTACTAGTATTATAGATGAGTGATCCCCACATTTGGTTTATTTCAAATTTACTAACTGGAACTTAGTTTACATGGAAAACCTTCTTTACAGCGTATTGGCATCCTTAAAATGTTCTCAGACGTCTTTATATTCTCTCCCTCTAATACGTGTTCCAGTGAGTCAAATGACTGTCCTTTGCGCCGTACCATTACTGGCAAGACCGCCCCGGAAGCCTAGATCCATCTATAGATTGCCAACTCCAAGATAATACTTGACGCATGACCGCCATTCTAGCTACAACTGCTACTACTTTGACAAAATACCGTACTTATCCCAAGAAAAGACACATGTAAGGGTCTAATTTTAATGGTCATGAAGAATCAATTGCTTCAAAGTGGAATTTCGACTCAGTTGCTTTAAGTTAAGGTTCAGGAATGTTAGCATGATTTGTTTAAATATGGGGGCATGTAAGAGTGCAATTACGGGGTGGTTTTCGAGCCCTAGGCCGCGGAGATTGACAGTGGTGGAACTGGTTAATTGCTGGTCATCATTATTGGTGTAATGGCAAGTTCTTCATAATACTTGGGAGGATTGATGATAGATGGTAGATGGACGGTAAACTGTTCCGGTCCTATTTCTAAATTAATTTGTTTTGCTGTCCCTTGTAGATATAGGCTTATTACATCAATTATACTCCTTTTGAGCCCTCTGATACTGGCCGCTTTTACATATAATCTAAGGACTGCGAAAGTGACAGAGCGATCACTTTCACTGAAATTTATGCTTCGCTCTGCACCAAGGATCTTGTATCACACTGGATAGAGTGATTGCTTTGGCAGCGTGTCCACTTTCTGTTGTGACGTTTAGTGAGCAGGGAAGTGAAAACTAGTGCAGAATCTATCGATAAAAATGTACACAGTGTACAAAACTAAGAATTTGTAAATTAAGAACACAATGTTTGCATAAATATGTACTTTATTGAACATCGAAACTCGTAATTGCCATGTAAATAGTACGAATATATATAGTATATATAGTAACTATGAAAGTTAATAAGTATCTACACCGTCTCCTAGTTTCTTTTATTCTTCCTAGTTTTTTAATTGACAGCCCAGTCATAAAACTAGATTTTTCAAAACGTTTTCAACAAAACTGACGTGGTTTTGATACATTTTGTTTTAATAAAACGGGAATACTCACGTTAAAGGCAAGTGCAAGGCAAGACGAGGTCGCGCGCGTGTCTCGCTAAGCATTCCTTGATAAAGGTCACCGAATGTGATCGAAACTATAGTCGGAATAACCGACTCAATTTAACGTGAGTATTCCCGTTTTATTAAAACAAAATGTTTTCAACAAAGTCGAGAGTATTTAGGTGGCTCCCAGTTTTCGCGCCTCACAGCCTTTATCCACTGATTTCTGATTTCCGGACATTTTGGAAACCTATAACAAAATGTTTTATTTTAATTAATTGTTTAACCATGACACAACATTGGTACAAATTATCATACATTTCAAGCCGCGAAAGCTTCAAAAAGATTAAAATTAATTATCGATAGAATACGTATCAAGCCGATTAAACGCGGAAAGGAATTAACGGTTCATGTTTCACTTAATGTAGTATATGTAGCATATTACAAGAATATTATTAGATAAATATCGACCAAATATCGACAAAGTTTGAAACGTGCAGTGGTACTTCACTAGCAGGAACACGTAAAACAATGCATTTATTTATCTTAAATTAATGCTTAAATTCATTACTAAATAACACTGCGTGATAGTTGTATGACTTCAAACATGTATATTCTTTAAGTGAAACGAATATTTAGCTTTGATTCTGGTTATTTTAGGTAAAAAACGCTACAAAAGACTTACGTGTGAAATGATAATTCTGGATCTTTTACTCCCCCTTTCGTTGTTCTCGATGCACAATACACAGCACAACACGCCATAATGCCACTATGTATAACAATATTAAGTATTCACAGCGATATTTTGATCCAATTTGCTTTTTTAGTAAGACGGGTCGCAATGTTGTGACCGACTAGTCGGTCATAAAATGGACACAGAGTGCGAGGTTGCCAATCTTACAATAGCTCCCTCGCTTACTCTATGCGACGACCCGTGAAATAAAAAGAGAAACATGACAATGTGAACGTCGGAGCGGCAACGTCTCATGGGTCTGTCCAGTATGATGCTTCGTCTAAGCTCTGCACACTAAAACTAACTTTATTGTGACGTAGCGAGTCTTTATTATGTAAATGTCATATCGAAGTAAGTCTTCTACACTGTATCTACTTGTTTTTATTAATAGTGACCATATCCTTTGTGTTTTTGCACTCTACTTTCTTAATTTTTCTATACATCAGTGAGGTAACATTAATAATGCAAAAAAAGCGGCTAGTTTATGATTATTAGAATTGTCACGTGTGTTTATGAATATCATTCCACTGGAGAGTTTTGGCGGGAACGTGAAGTAGTATTTCGAACGTGAACCTTCGTCACCATCATGCCAGTATTATTTGTAAGATGATATGCTACTGAATCATTTTTGTATTTTATTCAAATTCCCTACACCAGCGTAACATATTCAAATCACGTCTCTGGCACTCTAATATAGGGACGGAATCCTGTTTACCGACCTGAGAATTTACGTAATATAAAAGCGGTGTGCTACTATCTAAATGTGCCACTTCACTAATTTTTTTAATTAATTACGCATCTTCGATCTATTTAGGAATAATGTGAAAATAATATGTTTATTTACAGGTAGAGCAAATTATGTTGTTTTAAGCTTTTATTATGAAAACTGACGTGGTTTATACATTTTGTATTTTATTATTATTTTTTAAGCTTTCGTGGTGGTTTAGTCTACTCGTGAACATGGCATGCAAATGTGCCGAAATATCGGGAACTCGACATAAATAATAACCGTGGTAAATATCGCGTGAGTACTAATAGTGATAGAGCAAATTATATTCATAATCTATACTGCCTTAGTATAGTTACTGATTTAAAATTTAATTTATTTATTATAAGATCCACAGAGAAGGTAATATATATTTTAGTGGTTTATCTGGGTAATAAGTAACTTAAACTTACAAAATATCTTGACTTTTTTGCATCGTGCCAATTTGTCATGTCTGCATCGGGGACTCTGCTCTCTAAGGAAAATTGAATATTTTGTTATACTGCTAATTTAAATGACAAAAATTATGTGTGATACTACTACGTATCCGAGATTATATTTTATTTCAGTAGTATGCTATCGAAATATATTTTTTTTACACTAAAAATATTTTTATCTTAAACTACCGCTTATTCTTATGTTTTTTTATTTTATTGGAGCACTTTGTATGCCAACCTTATTTACTTAAAGAGTAGCGATTTACTAACGATATTGTTTATATTCTATAGAATAGAATATACCTATAATTGACAGTTTTATAAAATGTATTTCTGTTCATTATTGTATAATTGTGCTGTTGGTCTTAAATAAATAAATAAACTTGGTACAAACTTATTTTGTACAATCTTGTTTATGTCCAATAAATTTATTTTTAATCCTGCACCCGTAATATAGAACCAAATTTTAATAAAAAAGCTTTTGTAATGAACATTGAATATGCCAAGTAATAACTAAACTAACAAGTAATAACAACAAATAATAAGTAAGTAACAGTAGTAACTTAAAGCTTTTGTGTATCAACAAAACACAAACAGAAAAAAAACTTGATTGTGGTGTCCAATACGCCAACATGATTACATATCATATATTATTGATCGAACTAACAAGTTTTTCCCAACATTCCTCATACCAGCTTAATCAAGTCTCGTTTTTGTCAAGACCACCCCTTGATGATATTACGTACCTAATGAATAACAACATTATATTAGAATAACCATCTATTACCTGGTAATGACTGCCACCTCACAGCCTTGGTCCCGTAATAACAGTGAGCTAGACGGTCGAGCCAATCTGAGCTCGATCTCAACTCGATCTCAACTCGAGTTCTACGGATTACTGAACATGAACTTGTAAACAGTTGGTTAATATGGTTGGTGCTTTACACCACCAATATTTAGTTTGTAATTTTTTTTATTTAATAACTGTTGAAGTTCAAAATTCTGGGTGGCACTGAACTGTTATGTGCAAGCGTGAATCTTACCATCCGGTGAGCGACTTGCAAGTCTCGTCACCAACTACATAAAAAAAAACTACGTCTCCTTATAGGAAAAACAAGCCGGAACCTTTTTTTTTTATTGATGTCAATCAGCAGTTTCATGCCCGTTTTCACCACCGAACCCTTAAGAAATCACCTAAGAGACTTTAAGGGCTAGTTACGTTCACACCATCACTTACGGGATACCTAAGGTCTTAAGGAATCCTTTAAAATTGGTCAAATTAATTTTTAAACCCTTAAATTCAATGAATAACCTCTTAAATTGACCCTTAGTTTCTTCGGTGATTCTTTAAAGTTTTGTTTAAAAAAAACTTGTTGTAATCGACTCAATTTAACGTGAGTATTCCCGTTTTATTTAAACAAAAACTTGTTGGGGTTTGTTGGTGAAAATGGGCATCAGTGGTTTAAACAATAAATAACACAAACCCACCATACAAATCTAACAAACCAACTGATTTCAATTTGTTTTAAACAAATTTAACAAGACCTGCGTGTCGCTCGCCTGATGATGTCACGCTTGTCAGTTCAGTGCTATTAGCAATCACAAGTTTAAAAAAAAACCTCTTTTGTTGGAGCAACAGTATTCTGTGGTTCAGTGCCACCCAACATTTTGAACTGAAACTACAAACCCAAGCACGATATTAATGCACAGCACTCGTTCTGAGATATTATAATTAGAAAACTTTTTTATTTTTTTTATTCTAACTAGTACATTTTTTTGACACTGTTGCCATACCGAATCTGTTAAAAATTACGCCGTCCTTACAAAAAAAAAAATAGGGATAGGTACCAAGATTGCCCACGTTCTTGTGAGACTATAAGATAATCCCCACCATGAACTCCACTTGGCCTAGGCCCAAAACACCAAAAACATTATCATAAACACCAAAACTCCTCTATTTTCAGAAAGGGAATCTCTTTAGCAAAAACTTTTTTTTTTTTTTTCTTTAGCTGATTTTGTGTAGCGGCATCCAAAGTAGGCAGGAGTCTTCTTGTAGACATATAATATCTATGCCAGAAGAGCCCGCTCTTCGGGTCGAGATGGTAAAGTGACGATATAATATATGACGATACGATCACATTTTGATTGGGTACGTGCGCTCCCACCATTTATTATCTAGTCTGATACCGTACTCTATAGGTCACGGGACTTATTGGACCAGATGTGAATTAATATAATTTGCTGCGTAATCCATTGATGCCTGAATTATTGATCGTGCCTGTGCGGTTATTCATATTGGAGAACCAGTGTAATTTTCCTGACAATAATTAGCATTGGGCCGAGGTTGATTCTATAATAAAGGCTAGGATGACTGTAAAACAATATTTTTAGAGCCAATTCATACCTTCAATTTAGTTCTAAGGCAACTAACCGGCGGCGCCACCAGTGTAACTTTGAAAGCTTATTATCTTGGAAACGTGTCGCTGAAGGAGATTTAGTCTCATACAAACCTTCACCACGAACCGGAAGACGCAGCGTAGGTAGGCCTCCCACTAGGTGGACCGACGACATTGTGAAAGTCGCGGGCAACCGGTGGATGCAAGTGGCCCGTTGTCGGTCGGTGTGGCGCTCTAAGGGGGAGGCCTATGTTCAGCAGTGGACGTCTTATGGCTGATGATGATGATGATGATGAAACCTTCTTCGTATTAGTGTCAGATATCGATTCGTATAGTTTTTATGAGTGGCCGCAATTTTTAAGAAAAAACAAGCTTGCGGACAGTAGTTTTGCCAAAATCTCAAAGCTTTTTGTTAGATTTTTTTATTATTGATTGCATTTGTCTGTATTGCCTTACCCTTTTGACATTGGCAAGGCAAATGCAAGTTCACTTAGTGTCTCATCTCACTTGGCGGTCACTTAGCTTGCCGAACAGCATGTGGCAGTTTTTTTTATGTAACTGAAATGACGAGACAAGCAATTCGCTCGCCTGGTGGTAAGCATCACGCTTGTTTAAATGTTCAGTGACGCCCCGAAGAATAAGATAAAGCATATCTCGCTTTTGGCAATCATATGAATTTAAATATACCTTCACTGCTGTCATCGTTAAATATATCTGTTTTTTTACACAGAAATATATCGATTTTTTTTTTATAAATTTGCCTAAGTTTTGAGCAAGTTTTATTTTTCTGGATAAGTTTAGTGCGACACGCCACTTCAAAAAAAAACGTTTTTGTGTAAAAATATATTTTTCCAGACAAGCTTTTACAAAATCCGTTATTGGTACTTTAAGCTGATCAATTTCCAAACTCCAACAATCTACTGTTAGTTACTGGATAACGTTTTCTACCTTCCGTCTCCATCATCAGATCAGCTCGCTCTCATAATATTGTATTGTCACGGGAACTTCTAATGCAAGCAAAATTTCAACTCAGTTGAACAAGGGAAACTGGTCTATAATTAAGTTGCAAGATTTGACCTGAACATACTTATACAAACATTGCAAGTTAAATAAAATCTTGGAAAAACAGCCAACATTCCCAAGAGTCGGTAAGTTTTTCATATGTCACTAGCCATGACTGATGAGGTCCTCGAAGATTTACTTGAGGTAGCTAGATCGGTCTGAACCTCACAGGTGGGCAAATATTAGCCATACTTAGGATAAGCTTCAATCCTTTGGTAAATTTGCTTAAATAGGCATTTTTTTTAAAGAAGTTGTTTGTTAAGTAATTACCCCATTTTTCTTTTGTCATCGTCACTTTTTTTTTTGTAAAAACACCTCTGAACAAATAATATTTAAGCGTCCTAGCTAACCTACATAAGTACCTACCACGTGATTTTACAGTAAATAGTTGGTAGGTCTACTAATATTTGGATTAATAAGTGCCTCTTTCATATCATTCTCAAATAAACCTAATTAGGATTTCACTGTCATTCTAAGAATTTGTTCTTCTTTGAAATACATATATAGTTCGAGTTCGTGCCGTTTGCCGTCGAGACGGCGGGATCGTGGGGCTCCGACGCCAAGAAGTTCGTGACCGACCTAGGGCGTCGCTTGAGGGAGAGGGGGCGGGATCCTCGTTCGGGACATTTTCTTGCCCAGCACATCTCCCTGGCCATCCAGCGCGGTAACGCTGCCAGTTTGATGGGGACGTTTGGTAGGGGGGCTGATCCTGACGGACATTCTTAGGTATAATTTGACTTTTGTGTTTTGTTTTGTTCGTGACTTGTTATTAATTTGAAGCGATAAGATTAATAATATTAAATTCCATTTATATAGTTTGAAAAAATGAAAAGGTTTGGATAGTTGATCGAAAAATAATTGATTACCGACTCAGTTGGGGAATGCGTTTACTTAACTTATCATTAAAATAACATCTTGAGCGGAGCTTTCCAAGTTTGTTTAAAGTTGAACGCGTGCCGAGCAATTCTGATTATTTTCATTCGTCTTGTTTCTTATCATGGACTCTCACTTATTGCTGCCGATAAATCTACAACCATTCCAATACGATTTACTTGAAAATAAACGGTACAATACAATACAATACAATATAACTTTATTAAACACCGAAAATACAATTAAAATTAAAATTAAACAATAATTATATATACGGCAGTATAATGGGCGGCCTTATCGCCTAAAGCGATTTCTTCCAGGCAACGGTACGAGTTGAAGTTGCAATATATTTGAATGAAAATATATAATATAGGTAATAAGTACAGTACAATACAATAATACTGTATTTACACCACAAAATGACATAACACGAAAAAAATATCGAGATAGATACAACAAGACAGCCTTATCTCTAAAATCTATCTCTTCCAGACAACCTTTGGATGAGTAAACATGTATTACGTGATAGAGTAAGTATAAAACAATAGTAAGATACAAAACAAAATTTATTATCATAATATATATACATTCAAGATTCCTACGTGCAATATACATATATTATGACTTAAAAAGTCTTTCGATACTTCCATATGGAATAGACGCTTTATAAATTAGTGTAACAACCGCATAGTAGCCGCAAGTTTTGATAGCCTATCAATATTATTTATCCTACTATTTACGATCGAAGGCAGATTAAAATATTAAAGTGTTGATGTCTCTTCATATCGGACTGGTCGTACGTCGGATCGGAAGTGATAAATGAAGCATCTGAGCAGACGATCAGTCTGCCAAGATAGTTATACTCAACTAATATTTATCAAACATCAATTTTCAAATAGTCGTGTTTGCTCGTCGAAGATTTCCACGCACCATTAGACATGTATGGAATCTGAGAGCTAAGTTTTTCGGTGAAATGTTTGTGTGCTCTTTATGTGCGTTTTGTGGAAGTTGTCAAGCGAGTTAAAATACAAGAACACTTGTTAAAACTCGGAATATAATGGGCAAGTTACTATGAGAACGTGTGTTGACTTGTTGATGGTGAGAACCGGCTCGTGTGGAAAGTTCGAAACTATAAACTTTATTTTTTGTGTTTAAGTTCAGTTAATATTTTTGAGTAGGTACTTAAATGAACGTATGATGTAACCAGGATTGATAAGCCTATAAACTGGTTTGAGTTCCTAAACTTTACAGATATGTATTGTTTACTTTACGTAGTTATTACATATTTATTTTGTCCATAGCTTTCAAGCAAAATTCTTAATATATTAGATAGATCTTTATTTGATAGATTTGGATGTTTAATTTATTTACGCTGAAAAGTAGAAAACTGCGGAGTGTAATCTTACTTAAGTTTTTTTTTTTTTAATTTGGCCTTTACCTTCTAATTTTCATGTGTGTTTTTTACACTCCATACTATAATTACGCGACGTTGTTATTCGATATCTGCATGGATCCAATTCACAGCTCTCTAATGACGATAAAATCGTATGAGGCAATAAAGTTTATTAACGATATAATATCGAATCCTGAGCGAGAAAGTCGATGGTAAAACTACTACGGGTTGAGTTTCTTTAGTAGCAACTTATAACAAAGTTTTAGCTTCGTAATTTATTTCGATATTTCAGTAAATACCTACCGCGTTCACAAACAACAGTAGAAGTCGTCAAAGTAATCAATTCCATTAAATTTTTGAGTATACCTTAAAAAAATACGAAAGTTTTTTTTTTTAGGAAAAAAATCTTGGTGCTAGAATTTCTTTGACGACCTTTATTTTTTGACTATATTTTACTCCTGTTTTTCATAATTAACTTTTCCTCTTGTCTGTACTTACATGCACGCGATTGTTTGAGTGTTGCATAATTTTTTTGCATGATGCTCTTGCAGATTTATCAATTTCCGTTTTGTGGTGTGAAGTTTCCTCGTTGTTTTCAATATTAAAAGTTTGGAACAGAATTGAGTAAGCCTCATGTACTTAGCTCAGACTTAAAAATTTAGGTGTTATACAAGCTTGAAGCCTATGTATATGCGTATATGTCTGAGGAATCGTACATAAACGATTTGAATGCGTTTTTTTATTTGAGAACAGCCTTAATTGAAAGGGTTTTTTGCCATGCTAGTATTATTATCCTAACCTCCGAATATTGAAACGCTTGTTAACTTTGACGACAGATAAAGTCTTCTGCTGTCTTTGTTATTTGCTTAGTGCTAGACAAAGGCAGTATTTGATTTAATCTGTTGTCAAAGTAACAAACGTTTCAGTATTCGGGGGTTACGCACCTATATTTTTAGCTATGCTTGATGGAACACTGTCTAGCCATTTTAAAGTTACAAGCTCTTTCCCGAAATAGCCGATTTTTTTAAATGCTATAGGTATGTCAATTATATTATTACAAGCTTTTATTTCACTTGCAATATTTGTATGTATGTTTTTATGTGGTAAATATGTTAATGTGAAATCTCGCAATTCAATTTTGGACTAGTTCCCCTTGTTTTTGAGTTGAAATATTGCATACCTGTCAAGTTCCGATGTCAATACAATATTATTACAGCGAGCTGATCTGATGATACGGAACTCCACAGTTACTAACAGTCGATTGATGGAGTTTGGACTCATTTTGATCAGCGTTTGTGTAAATTTGATAATTGGGTAAATGTCAATTTCCGTTGTACCTACGGTTTTCCTACAAAATTTGACGGCTACTATGATAGGTTTTTATTAAATATTAAATTAAAAGACATAATATTAGTTTTATCACATAGCTTTTTCGTCAAGTTCTATCAAGATCATTTGCACCGTTCAAACGTGAAAAGCCACCAAAAATGACATTGAATATTAGTCACTTAGAAAAACAATACATAGTTAATAAAAAAAATATATTTAAATAAGTATTCACGCGATATTTACCACGGCTTGTAAAATAAATAAAAAACAACGATGGGATATGGCTGTTTTTTATTTATTTAAGTACGAATACTAATTTAAGTGTATTAAGTAATCACAAAAGTTTAAAACAGTGTCTAATTAATGATTTAAACAATTTTATAATATTATAATTTAAGTTTATATAATATAATTATAACAGCTACGTAGTTATTTATAACGCTTACTCCGTTTGTTCTTTGCACAAAAATTATGATTCTGAGAATTTCGTCTGCTTAACATCAGCCAGGATGTTGCCAAACGCAAACATATTTAAAACACATCGGTAATATAAATTCAATTATTTTTAGAACGGGTTGCTTAAAAAAAAAACAATTTGAAGCAAATCAATCATTAATGAAGGCGTAAAAGACGAGTGTTAAAGACGATAAGTGACCGACATTACTATCAATCATGTTGATCGCATACTGTTAGCCTCGTCGGTTATTATCGACTGTTGCTGGCCGCTATTAATTAAATTTACTTACCTACTTATTCTCAAAAGATGTTTTTACCGGCCTTTTTATTAAGAGAAGCAAACGGATTGATTTTATTTTTCTCTAATTTGTTATTTTACTTAATTGCAACATTTTCAATATTTTAACATTTAAAAGTGTTCTATATTAGAAATTCTCATGTCAATCTTGATAGGAAAAAAACTAAATCATGTCATGCAAGTGTCAAGTTTTAATTAATTTTAATGAACGACAAGGTATATTTTCTATTGCTCAGTCGTTGTACTATATGAAATACTAAAATTTAGTTAATTTAAATTAAAAATGAATCATAACATTTAAAATGTTGCAAAATTTGAATATCTCCTTTGCAAATTCTATGTTTAAAAATTTTGATTCTGCGAACAAGAAAGCTTATTGTGTAAAATTATCCCTAACTAAACATGCATACTAAAACAAAGCATTTAGGCTACTACACAAACGAACAGTTTGATTACCCAGAGACCATTGAAGGTCTAAGGATAGTTCGTTCGTTCGTTCGGTCGAAAGTTCATTGAAAGTCGAAAGATAGAATACCCAAGCCAGCTACCAGTTGGTAGCTGACTAGCACACCCTTCATGCTGGCGGCATTACCATTCAGCGCGAATGACAATGCGTATGCCTTATATTGAACTACCTGATACCCGCGACTTGCCGTGGAACATTACAAATAATGTAGCCTTTGTCCGTCCTAATACCCTTAAGCTATATCTATGCAAAAAATCAGCTCGATCCATTAGCCGTGATTACGCGACAAACACCCAGATAGAGAGACAGAGAAACTTATAGAAATATTAGTTAGGATTAGAATACACCAGCATCTCGCGTCGAGTCAACGAGGCGCTCTGATAGATTTTTGAAAATGAGATGAGCTCCCGGCCCCACGGACCAAAAGCTACACCAATAGTTATATCTTTGCGTAAGCATTCGAGTATTTAAGCATTCTATTATTTTAATATATTTTTGCTAAAATTGCGTTCCAATAAAAATTATTACTTTGAACTTGAACTTTACAGAGCGCCTTTGCTTAACAGGTTATTTACAACTTTGTTAAGTGGTGATCTTCGTTAAAGAAGCATTTAAAGCTGTTTTTATATAATAAGCGCTCTTTCGCTCACACAATCAACATTTTAATTATATCTATGCAAAAATTTTATTTTATAATTTTTTTTTTTTTTTTTTTTTTTTTAATAAAAACACTGAGGGTGATATTAAAAATTGTTTTTACATAATAAAATTTAAATAATAAACTATTGTTGTTGTTGCTAGTTTATGTTTTCCCACAGCTGGACAAAGGCTGGGAAAAGGGAGGGGAGTTATACTATTAATTTGTATCCTACAATATCTTGTCGTTCGCTTAAATCTCGCTTAAATAAATGAAAACTTGCATTATTCAACATGAAAAATAAATATAAAACATTTTAAACGTTCTGATTAAGAAAATGTTGCAAAAACATTTTTCTATATCATCCTCAGTAATTTAATATCATTTATATTGAATGTGCGAGCGAGAGAGAACGAAAATCGGTTTATTGCACTTCAATAATTTTATTTTTTATTACGAATTATTTGTCTTAAGTAGTAATCAGTAGTACAAAATTTCTTTCACCTGTCTGTCCGCTTCTTCGATTTCTAATGAGTAGGTAATTAAAGTAAATAAAATCAAATACTTGTTATCAATAAAATACTCTCAGACAGGTTTCCCTATTTCTAATTTACCAATTAAACAAAATTGGTAAATCAGAAATTTTGAATTTAAAATTTCAGAGCGATTGGGGCCGAGCGGTAGCATGTGCGCTTCACAATTTACCGGCACCCGGTTTGATCCTCGGCCTTGACCAATAAATAAATAAATAAATATTGGTGGACGTTTTTCACACAGCGCCATCTAGCCCCAAACTAAGCAAGCTTGTACTATGGGAACCAGATAACTGATAGAATACATAAATACTTTTTTTTTGTGTTGTAAATACACACATAGAATATATAGAAACACCCAGACAAAGAACAAACATCCATGTTCATCACAAAAATGTTTGTCCTGGGTGGGAATCGAACCCATAACCTATAGATCAGAAGGCGGAATTCCACCCAGTGAGCCACAAGGCTAGTCGAATTAATTAATTATTTGTGTGTTGCCCTTACCCCCGAATACTAAAACGTTTGTTAACTTTGACGACAGATTAAGTCTATTGCTGTCTTTGTCATTTGCTTAGTGCCAGACAAAGGCAGCATTAGAATTAATCTGTTGTCAAACTTAACAAACGTTTCAGAATCCCGAGGTAAGAGTGTAAACGGTCTTTATTTATTTACACCGAATAACCATTTCCGCGAATCGGCAAACGTAGCGTAGGGCGCCCTGAAACTAGATGGAGTGACGATGTGCGTAGGACAGCTGGCGGTAGTTGGAAGAAAAAAGCCGAAGATCGGGTTGAGTGGCGTGCCTTGGGAGAGGCTTATGTCCAGCAGTGGACTATTATAGGCTGATGATGATGATGATGATGAAGCATTTCCGTACAGAAGGATAAAAAATAGCTATGTGCATTAAAATATATGATTCTTTAGTTTTGTTATACTACGATGTTACAACTTCGTTGGCCTTCCGATTAAATGTCATCGAATCAATAAAATAAAGGTAAAACAGCCTTGATTTAGATTACAGATGCGTCGAATCTATTAGCGAATTGCAAGATTCTGGTATTTATCAGACGTATCGTGAATTATAATCCGTTTTAGAATGCCACTATTGGTTTGGTAATAACATAACATATTTAAACAAATAGTTCGCTCCGAACTGAGACCTCGAGACCCCTATAACTTCAAAATCCTTGGACCGATTCTACTCATATTCGAACTTATAAATTATATTGAAAGGAACTACTTAAATACAAAATTTCATGACGATTGGATCAATGGTTTGCAAGTTATCGTCTGATAAATATATGAAGAATTGTTCGACCTGGTACCGGCGTCGCGGTTTTATCACCGCACCAGCCGCCACCGCTTAAAAGTTCATCCGCATGTGATCGATCTGTGGAAATCGCACACTGTGCATTTACGCGATCCTTTTTGCCTCACACCTGCAAATTGTGGAATGAGCTTCCACCAGCGGTTTTTTCGAGTTACTACAACATGGGGTTCTTCAAAAGGGCTGTTAATAGAGTCTTTAAAGGTTGGCAACGTATCTGTGATGCCCCTGGTGTTATAGGTATCCATAGGCGACGGTGATCGCTTACCATCAGGTGGCCCGTCTGCTTGTTTGCCACCTATGGTATAAATAAAAAAATACACAAAGATACAAATGCCTAAATGCGTAATGGATAAACAATAATTTTGCAGATGTTTCCTCTTAGGTGATAAAATATTTTTCGAATGCTCGTTTTAGAAGGTGGTGTAGTTTAGTTTATATGTATTTTGTTTAGTTACTTATTAAAAACATTTTCCTGTTTTTTTTTTTGTATTAAATCTTGCTATGGAAATAGTTTTTTTTTTTATCTTAAGGCTAATTCTATCTAGTACCAAAGAATACTATTTAATAAAGTGTTTTAATAATAATAATAATAAAACTTTATTTCAGATTACAAAGATCCATAGCCACAAAATTCAACTTTGTTACAAAATAAAGTGATCATTTTCGTTTTTGCGTAAATAAAGATGTCTCAAAATATTTTTTTAAGTTAACAAATAACTTTGAATATGGCCTTTGACCTGTCCGATCACACTTCGGTAACGCTTTAGCAGAGAAGTGTTGTGGGATGGTGAGATTACTCTAATGGGCTTAGTAAAATAAGCGAGGTGTACCTGTATACAGGCTATTCTTAGAATAGCTTCATAATAGAATAATACTCTACAGGATTATAAGCAACGGGTTGCTTAGCCGAAAGGGGCTCATAGTACTATTGTGAACAACTTTTGCTATGGAACCAACACTGACATCGAGAAAAAAAAAGATGTTACAACATTTTGTCGAGTGTTACTGATTTTTTTTTATGGAACAGCTGTTTTATTATATATCAGGATTGTTCCCATAGTAAAAGTTGTTCGTAACGGTGAGTACTATGAGCTCTTTTCGGCCCTTTCCTTATAAACCTATATTAATTGGACCATAGAAGCTAGCGGTGCGCGTTGAAGTCTTTTACGTTGGAATTATCCTTGTTCAATGTATTGGAATTATATCATCAATCATTTTCATAACTCATCTCTATCTTTTCAAGTTGCGTATGCGCAAGTACTAATTGCACTTTAATTTCTTTATTTCGATTTGTAACAAATTGATTTTTAATAAGTGTATGGCAACACACTCTTAATTACGAAGCATATGTCCGCCAAAGCTTCTTCGTACACTTGACACGGTTCGAATAGAAGTTCTATAGAAATTATTTTAATTACAAAACAATCGTGTCGTTTCTTCAATTTGCGCTATTATTTTCGTCGAGACATACGAGAATCCCTAATGTAACCGTGTGAAACTTGAGATGTAGAGGTATGAGAGCCAGATATCGTGACGGGTGACGTCAATTGTCGATAGGTTGCCAACTATTACGATGAGTTCGAACTGAAGCTGCGATTCCCATGTCGGGGATATTTCGCGAGCTCGTGCGATTCTGAACACTATTTGCGTGTGAAGTTTTCGATTTTCGCGTCGCTTTACAAAACTTTACGATAAGTTAGAACGAGTTTTGTTCACCATTATGCTTTTGCGTTTGAGGCATAATAGCAACATTTTTGATGTCTTTTAACATTAAAAAAAAAATGTCTTGCACCCATGGATTTAGCATTGTTTCGTCCAAGCTTGCACCTGATTTTTTTTTTGTAGTGATGCCATCTCGAAACGGCAAAAACGGGTAATTTCGATATCTTTATCGCCTATTAACGACGCTCAAGGAAAATATTTTGACTTTTTCTTTGCAAAATGTTTGGATACGTTTACGATCGCTAACGTTTTTAGTTTTGACATTTTATGTATTTTGATGACAGCTACGAGTATATTGCGCCGACTGGCAAAATTAAATGTTTATTTATTTTACTACTGTTCACGTATTTGTGGGTTTGAGAGGCGTAGCATCTCTTACAGCCGACAAATTGCTGATGGTTTGGTAATCCAATCAGGCTTTTAAGTGTGCAAAATAAAACTGCACCGGTATTACTTATCATTTATGGTCGTTGCAGTAGTAGCGGATAATATAAGCCGTAAAGGCGTTATTAAATACGGTGTAAAAATCCGATAAGCGTTACAGCGGTGCTAAATACGGACGACAACTGCATTAACTGCAGACCTCGGCCATCAATAACTACGTTGTGTTCAACTCATCGCGTTTGATACCTCGCTGTTGACAGGATAAGCCAATGTTTATGAGAGGCCCGTTTAAAACACATTTCAGTAATGAGGACTGCAGTGGTCGTTATTATCAATTCTGAGCCCTTTTATAATTGGAACAGATAAAATCGAGTTGAACAATAATGTTCACATTCAATTTAGTATCTTTGAAAGTAATTTCGGTAAGGTCGCTGCTCCTTAGTACTTGCGTAATATTTACTCGATAATGAAATTCTATTTCTGTGAATTGTTTTTTTTTATTTTTTTATTTTTCAATATTGCTCCACGGACTCCGGGGTCCGTGCCATTTATCAAGTTTTACAAATATTTTATCAACTAAAACGGAATATAAAAACTAAAGACTTTACAAAAGGAATATACCAACGAATATGCTAATAAAGAGCTAAGTGCTATTATAGATTTGCGTATATGCTCCGAGCAGTCCAGCTCCCGCAAGCAGCACCCGTTCACGAGTTGACGCATGTGCCACCCATCGCTCTCCTCAACCATATTGGAGGGAAGAGGGCGACCCGCCACACGACGCCGCCGCAAGAAAAAGCTTTTTAGTGAGCGTGACCGCTCTGGGGTATATACACAAAGCTTACAACAAAGGAAACAAAAATAAATAAGTAATACAAATGTTACTTTTACAATATACACAATATATTTTTACAATTCAATCGCCTACTCCTGGCCCAGGGCCTCCATCGCCGCCGCGTTCCGATATTTGATGGCCATCTGCAGGTTGTACTCTTTTGTGAATTGTTTTTTGTAATTTATGTAAAAAAACACTTAGATCTCTGCAAATTATTCCACTTTGAAGTGAAAGTTAGATGGTGTTTGGAATTTGGCGAAGAAAACCGAAGTATTAAAAAAGTGTTCACCTGAAAACAATATAGTCGGGGCGGAGATGCATTTAGGTAACCTAGCCATGCACACATGCAAGCTTAAAATCTGGAAAAGTCAAAGTATTTATAGGCGAGCCAATAGGCAGAAGTCACCGATCCACTCGTGTCGCAGAAATGACCCGCGAAAATTCCTCGCCAAAACCGCGACGTGCGGAAAACAACATAAAACTTTACATAATTTAAACACAGCAGGCACTTGTATCCCGACGCATTCTTATACAGTAACAGTATACAGTTCTTATACGGTATTTTTATTGACATTGAAATAATAGGAAACTCAAAACAAAAAAAAATCCTGCTTATTGATTTTAGCAACCGCAGATCACACCCTAGATTCTGCATTCCGGAAGCTCGAAGCGCACCACGCATCAGTCTAAATACACTAATAAGAAATTACTCTTATTGGTTGATTGTTACGCGCGAGTAGGCGTAACCTTGAGTTAGCCAATGAGAACGCTTGGTTCGACTTCCCGCGACCCGCGCCTTCCTGAAACTTTGGTGACTTTTTGTAGGAACAACGAATCTCGTAATGCGGTATCTAGTGTGATCTGTGTACTTAACTAAAAAAAAAACAAAAAATATTTACTATCCGTAATTAACTTGTCAACATATTATGCATTTCTTGCGGACCTCAAACTCGGCTAAGCCTGTATCTTGAGCCCCAGTGGAGATTTACCTACAGGATATTAAGCGTGCGCTCACAATTAAAAAAAAATACTGTGCCGTAACTGTGATGTGGTATACATGGATACCACCGCAATAATAAGTTGTTTGATATTGTTGCAAGCATTTTTTTTTAAATAATCCTGTGACATGCCGAATAAAATTTGCGAATACATAGTGCAACGTACCAAAATAAGTATAATATAACATAGTCTTTGTAAGCGACTCCAAAACAAGGAGGACAGCGAAACGACTACCGGTAAACAACCCGTTGCAAAATAGATGGGATCATAGACAGTAATGTTTACAACTCGTTCAACTGGACATCATAATGTCTAGGAGTTATTTCTATTCGAGGAATTTTAGTTGATCTCCATGCTTGTAACTTACATTTATGTTATCTACTCTTTCTAAATTTAAAACATATTTGTGTAAGTGTGCTAAGTCGCTTACCTGGATAAGTTAGAACAAAAGTTATAAACAGAGGATATTTAATAGTGTCATGAATTACCATAAAGGATCATGCCTACAAATTTATTTGAAATAACGCAAAACCTCCAACTTTTATTCCGTTACTTTTTATAATTCGTAATTTTTTTCCCAAAAAAAAGTAAGAATCACTAGGGCTATGCTTCCCTTGGAGATCCCGGAGCCCTCGGTCAAGCACTAAGGCAGGCCACCGGGGGGGTTTTAGTGGGTATAATCCCACATAACCCGGCTGCACCCCAAAGCAGTCAGGTATCTAGAGAAGATTTCCCCCTCGCAAAAAAAAAAGGCTATGCGTGGTTTCAAGTAAGAAAGAACGGGAGCCGCGAAGCTGACACTTGTACCAAAAAAATACAAGGATAAAAAATCTATATAAATTTTAAATGTTTTTTTTCGGGTTTCGTGAAGTCATGGAACAAAAGTTCGACAGTTTTGCGTTATTTGAAAAGCACGTAATTTTGTTAAAATAATTAAAATAATTCTTTTCCCCCAAAAATATTCATTAAAACTTGTAAAAAGTCATAACGTAAGTGATTTAATATATCAATATAACACATCCGACATAACTGTACACATATATACATACATATATGTGAGTTATCTTATATTTGCCACGGTACGGCACGCGTCCAAACCCATTTATTAGTAATCACCATCAAATCCGACGGTCATTCCGCTAATCCTATAATCCGGCAAGTCGGACCGTCTCAAAAGACCGTGAGGAGTCAATCTAGAGACACGCTCGTTTATATCGCATCTCTACAGCCCAACCAACTTGCTTATATAAATGGACAAATGAGCAAACTAACGTTTTCTACAGGTGGCATTAGGTGGCTATCAGTTTTGTTCAGTAATTACGATGATGGCTCCATCATTCAACTTTACAGATAAGTTTGTTGGTTGTTCGTCGATCTCTATCGTATACCACCCACTGGCAGGCTCTGTGGGACATTTTTAACTCGAGTTGTAAAATTATATTTATTTATAAATTATGATTATTATGATTATGACTTGAAGCGGTGGGTGTTCACGTAGATTATCGGTAAGGGTTTGTCACTGCTGACAATTATGTGATTTAGGGATAGGGTGTCAAATTCCTCCCAGCTGACTTTTTAGCGGTAGCGGTGGTGAGTGAAATGTCGACTTAATCATTGCTCTAGTAAATATATCTAAAATAAATTTATTGTTTTTAACAAGGAGCTGGAATGAACTTGTAAATTTGTATAAGAGCCTATCTCATTATGTTCCCGCATTTCGATATGTCAACGTCACCTGTCATCTGTCAGAAGAAATGCGTTCCCGCCTTTCTTGACCCGGTTGACAGGAGTAGTCTACATTTATCCTACGTACTGGTAAGTTCCCGGTGCCGGTGATTTTATAATTTTAGTGTGCAAAGGCGGTGTTTCGTGGACACACTATCATAGTAAAAAGCAGTAAAAGTTCAGGAATCTAGCGAAAAATGTGTGTAAATCGTGGTTTTTTCAATTATTTTCTTGTATCGAGAAAATGTTATGGAAACATGTTTTCCCTCTTATCTATTCTATACGATAGAACCAAAAAAACGTATATCCCAACCAAAAATAATGAGGTGCACGGAATTCAAAACCAACATTTTTAAAAGCTTTTATTTAACTTGGCATGTTTGTACTCGTATGTATGTTAAGGTCAAATCTTGCAACTGAATTTTAGACCAGTTCCCCTTGTCAATAGTTGAAATTTTGCTTGCCTGTCAAGTTCCCATGACAATACAATATTATGATCGCGAGCTGATCTGATGATGGAAAACGAAGCTCTTCAGTAACTAACAGTAGATTGTTGGGGTTTGGACTCATTTAGATCAGCGGTACAGTACCAATAAGGGATTTTATAAAAGCTTGTCTGGAAATATTAAATTTTTCCACAAAAACGTATTTTCAGTTTAGCTTCTTAATTGAGAACTCTACTTTGCAAGCTTTTCTATGCGCTTGAGTTTGTTATCTACATGTATGTAATTGCTATTAGCGTAATCCATTTCATTAAAAAAATGTTTCCTTATTTTCATATTTTTTTTTTTCTTAAATAAATGAAATCTATGCTTTATTTTGTACTCTAATTTTATGGTTTATTCATATAACGGGTGGAGAAGAAATTAACAATCTAAAGAAATGGAATATGTAAGCCTAACAAATCATATAACTACTTATGAAAGTAAGAAATCTAATTTGCATGCTTTCCTATGCCAAGATGTCTAATCTGCATGGTATGTCTAAAATGGCGCGACTTGATGCGCTCTTGAATTTGTTACGTGTCATTATTAGTAGATTCATGTAACGGGTGGGTGCGCGTGAGTCGATCGCGTGGAAATAGTTCACGGTAGAACAGCCCTATGGAACCGTTCCGTAGAGCTGCCTACGAGGCTTTTAGTAATGACTAGCCTTGGGTAATAATTAAATCCAGTTATGTTGTACCACTTCTAATGTGCAAACACTTGTACTTTTTTTTTGTAGTTTGTGTAAACTTTTTGGTACCTAGACCAAAAACAAAAACCATACGGGACATTTAAATGGTTCTCAGTAACAGCAGCGTTTTTTAAATTGTCCCAATATTAAAATCACTTCATTGCCTACTCCAGTTTCAAACGGGACTTCTAGAGCTGTCAAAATTTATCATCAACCGCCCTCTCACTCGCACTCTTGCGACAGCGGACGTAGTTTGCGGACAATTAAAAGTTGTACTCAAACTACGTCTTTAATATCAGTTAATCGTTAATTGTAATGGACACGCGTATGTTTTTAAACTGCAAACAAAACCACCGGAGAACGGGCCTCTAAGTAAAATGTAAGCGTTCTGCGATCCCCAAGACGCCTGACAAGCGTCGGGATTATCATTTTTCGGGATATACTTTTCTACAATAAGTGTAATAATAAGGCCTTTTATCAACATCGAGGTCTTCTGGCAGATGATGGTTACGATGACTCTTAATCGTAATTTTTACTGAACCTTTCTCCGACCCTGCAATTCCACGGCATGTCTTGCCGTCTTTCCATGAGAAGTGCAATAATCTGTGTTCAGATTAAACACGCACCGAGCTCCGACGACGTGACATCAGATGTAGGAAGATATCTGAAATCTTTATCTCTCAGTTGACTCTCATCTGGATGACATTGTAAGATCTCATTTTGGACTATATGGATACTTATTTAATATGATTTAAATAAATCAATTACGTTTTAAACTCATACCTCCCTATCCCCTAGGTAAGTTTCCCTGTGTTGGGAATGCCACGGAACACACACAAAGACAAGGACAACTAACACCCAGACCCAGAGCAGATATTTAAATTTCATCATTTAAACATCAGCCATTAAAAACATTGATTTTAATTTGATTGATTGATTTACTTGTAAGCTAATTTAACCCGTCATTTGTGACGGGTTAAATTAGCTTACATCTAAATCTTAGTGATCCCGGTCTCACAAATGATTTTCAAACTAAGATTTTTCCAATAATTAATAATAAAAACATGCTTCTTCTTACGTTTTAAATTTACGTGTTTTAATGAGAGAAAAAGCGTAGATATTTTAAATCTACGTTTGTATGAGAAAAAAAAGTAGTATTAAAAAATCTTCATAGTTCATTCAATTTTTACTGGGATTTCGTTCGAAAGTTAGTCATTTCGAATGATACTAGTGATATCATACGAGCGATTTAAAAATGGAGCCCCTGGTCTTATCAGCTCCATAGAATTTTAACATTGAGTTACAACGACTCCTACACACTTGTGTAAGCATAAAGAAGGAGCTATAGACATAGCAGTAGGTCTGGCGTAGAGTAGAAAAGTGGATGGAGACCTTTAAGCTTAAAGCAGAAGCTATAGATATACTGCTATATCTATAGCAAGATTCACCCCAGAATCGTGTGAATGAAAAATTAAATTAATTTTATACCACGAGGCACAAGGTCCATTTTAGAATTGTAAGCAAAAATAGTTGACAACGCAGTCAATGCTCGACATGGAATTTGCTACCAATCTAAAATGGACCTTATGTCGCATATTATAACTCCGTTATTCATTCACACGGTGTGAAGTGAGGCGACGGTGGTCTAGCACGGAGTTGAAAAGTGAAAAGAGTTCTTATATCTTCCTTTACGGAAAGCACGCTGCCATGGTCATATTTAATAACGTGACAAAAAGCACGGTGCTATGATCATGTTAAATAACGTAACAGGTGTATTAGCTAATGACGTAATCATAATATGGTTACGATAAGACAGGACCAAAATTTAAATAGCCATTTCCACAAAATTAAATATCCGCGCGCGCGTAATATGGCCGCGCATTATACGTCGCGAGTTTGACACGATCTATAAATAGTTATATTAACTATCATAATTTATAGCAATAACAATAAAGCTATAAAAAGCTAATAACTTTATCAATTACATATCTTGGTGCTACTACGTAAGTAATGCAATCGTTTGTTTTGTGCCGGATTGGTAGCTAAGTACTTTGTGACAAACTAGTTTTAGTATACAACCTAATTTAATAACTTTGTTTAGTTACAAAAGTTACCCATAAAAAAAAACTGCAAATTACAAACTCCTTGCTACATTTCAGTATACAATATTAACGCTAGAGATAACGTATTTATTAGCTTAAACATACTATTAATGTAAAGATAACGGCGTCGAAGTACTTTGTTTGGGTTATAAAAAATATTTATGACCTGCTATGCTAGCAATGCGTCGAACCTTAGTAACGCCGCTCGTATACGAGACGACGGAAATCTGTGATCGAGTCGTGTCGAATGGTACAATAGCATGATATTGTTGTCTCATGTACTATATTGTTGTCTCGTGTACGCAACATCATTAAAGTGACGAGTAATTTAGTAGGAAGTTACAATCAGTAAACATTTTGTAGAGTGGTAAGCGATACTTTAATAGGTAGCTTAATCATTCGTTGCTCTAGAGTAGAAGGATTTACTTAGAAACGAAAGTTTTTTACAACATTTGTAAATTTATTGTAAACAGGCACTACATTTACTTTTGGAAATTGCCCTGAATATGAGTCACTTCGAGCTGTCAAAACTCACAGACATCATAGCAGTAAAAGAGCAGGTGAAAAATACTTCCACAAGAATACATTTAAAAAATAATAAAAACCCGACCGCAAAATGTAGCCTGACGTTCCATACCGTGACGTGCAAAATGCAATGATTGTTTGGTTCAGCCGCCGATGTTACGCGACCGCGAATCGTATCACCTTGAGATAAAGTTCACGGTCGCGCAGCATCGGCAGATGTATCTACCAATCATCGCAGTAAGGGCGTCACGGTACGGGCCCAGGTATAAGCAGAAAACCAACGACATCATACTCGTCAAATCGGTCAAGGCGTTTAGGCTACTGTCCATCAGTCATACTACGCGACAGACTGTACAGAGGTAATATAGGAACCCACAATCAAACATACTTACATACACCCTTAGGCACTTATGTAAAAAAATAACTGCATAAAAAAATGTTGTGTCCCATAATTTTGTCTCCTTGTGTACAAACGGCTGACCCTACCCTTTTGTGTGATTCAACATTTCTTCAGATTGGTTAAAAGGTAATTAAGCATTTTATGTTTGTACCTAAGTGCCTAGTATTTATTTATTGTCTAATCTAAGTGCAGTTATGTGACACTATATTGACATTTTATCGTACACGTTTTCACAAAAGCTGTCAAATTTAATGTCATCAATTATGTACGGGTTTGAGCCTCATTATAAACATTTATAAATAAATAATATAGAATAAGTACTATTTAGATTGTGTAAACTGTAAGCAACTGTACATTTCGCGACCAACTTATCTACAGAAGTGATCAAAATGAGGCAACTGACAATTTCAACGGCTGGCTGTTAGTTTCTTACGGAAAATACGATGATGGTTCCCCCACTTGACTGTACAGATAATATGCTATCCGAACTGTAGTGTAAATGTAAACAGTGGCACATAATGGCTGTCAAATTAACGTCAGTGGGACAAGTTCTAATGAGATTCAACTTGTGATGGCTCAACTATTAAAGATTGACCACGTTAAAAAGTTCAACAAAGCTATGAGTAGGTACACGCGCGGAGAATTTATTGTTGTTTTCTTTAGTCATAACAAAATTACTCACAAATCGTGATCGTCTTTTGTTTTAATTTATTAATCAATGTGTATTGAGTACGATTCATAACACAGAGTGACAATATGTTTTCATAATGTCACTCTGCAATTATTTATTAAATAAAATGATGTGTCAATGCGAATTCAAACAATCAATTAAACCAAGTAAATCCTTTTTACACAGATAGTTTAGTAACAATCTAGTCTGTTTAGTAGAACTGAACTTTAGGGATTGTAATTACTACAAAATATAGTAGAAAGCAAAGTTTTAAGGTTAGTAAATAATACTTACTATAGTCAAATTTGTCATGTGTCTATATAAACAGGTGAAATACATTGTGCAAATAAACTTTAATTTATCTACGCATTGTGTAAACATTCATCAAGAGATCCGAATACATTAACGTGGTCAACCCTTTAACATCAAATAAGTTATCCGAAAATTGGTGGTTAACAAATCAAGTTATTATTACACACACGTTAACATTACATTCATTGCTGTATAATAGCAATTTAGTAAACCCATTTAAGTACACAACTAAATTACAATGATTTCAATAAGACTCTACGTATTTTAAGTGGGATATAAAGATTAATTTAAAAGCATGTTAATTAACTTTTTACCGGTTTTTTATACGTTTATAAAAATTAAAATAAATAAATTAAATTAGCCTACGAAAAACTAACATTTGGATTGGTCATTGAAGGTGCAATGCCAATGCGTTGCGACTTGCGCCAGACAAACACCAGCATTTCGTTACGCGTCACATTTACCAACCCTCTGATAGATTTTTGAAAATGAGAGCTGAATTTTATGATTTGTGGAATAATTGATCGGCATCTTAACTCCAACCCAACCCTATCCAACAATTTCTCTTATCTACTAACATTTGTATCGCTTAACGAGTAATAAAACTTCAATCATCATAATCCAACTGCTTTTATAAGTATTTTCTATTACCTTTATTAGTTCTACTCGGTGGGTCCACTAGAAAATCGTGATGGCATCAACTTAAATAGTTTCACACATTTTTTATCTTAAATTATATATTTGATATATTTATCCATTCAATTATATCCCATACCCATCAGTTCACAGCTCGTTCCTATTGCTCGATTGTGGACCTGCCAGAAAACTTTTATAACATCAGTGATGGCCGTTCAATGGACCCTGATTGACCGAACATAGACTTATCAATTCTACATTCAACTGATCAGAATAATCTTCATTTTCCCTGTAATCTTGTAATTATATTTGATACTGACTTTAATTGTGTACTGTCAAATGCAGTAGCTTGTCAATCTCGTTGTATAATGTATAATTTCTGAATGTAATTTTTGATACAATGGCTACAATAATTTTGTAAATACTTTATGAACGATTGAATGGTTTGTGAGCGTGTTCAAATAGTGTTGTGGTATGTTTTAATAGTGGTGTACTTGTAGGTTATTCTTTACATTCTCTCTTACTTTACAAGCTATGAACATATTATACAGGATTTATACAGGGGCCGGCATACGCTTTGAAACCTAAAATATGATCATGTATTTTTTATGGGACACTTGAAATTTAGCCGGAATATATTTAATATAATATATATATATATATATATAATATAATAATATATTTTCAATACCAGATAATCCCCCTACAGGCTTCTAGACAGCATGTAGGAGCATTTTCGTTACATGTCTGTAACATAATTATCTCTTCGTACATTTTTGAACGATACCTTTTTTGCTGAGTTATTCAATATCAATTGTGAAATTTTTGATAGTCATGCATGATTGCCAAAAACTCCAGGATAAAAGGAAGTAACGAGCAAATAAATTGCAGAATTTAACCCGTGCCTCGTACTTTTCAAATCAATAAATAGAAAAAAGGATCCGCCCACGCGACGTAACGAGCTATTTTAATACTCATTATTCTAATAAAATGGGGTATTCATTGATAGATAATACACCACTATATTTTTTTATTATATCTTGTCCTGAATGCTGATATTATAGTTTATGACCGACCGAAAATTTAGATAAAAAGTAGGCGTTCCAGGAATCATACTAATACTAGTGGTTTTGTGAAGAGAAATTCTTCAATTTCATAATAGCCGGGATATCGAAGTTAAGAACTTATGACCTTATATCTTGACCGACTGTGCTCATATTCAAAACTAGTTGATACCGACTTTATACGCGGGTTTAGGGATCAGAAGTGAGACTCGGCCTTTGCCCGCAAATACAATTTAAAAATGAAGAATTTCCACACAAAATTTTATCCCGTATGTATAACCTTAAATGCCTTTTAAACCGTTTTTGCTTTTAGTGCTCGCTCATTCGCACTAACTTTTTTTGAGGAACTCCTGCGGCATTTCACGCTTTTTGACCGGTTGGGGTTTGTTTGCGATATCTTATCAGCCATTCGATTTAGGAACATAGTACATAAGTTCTTACGTATAGTCCAAATAAATCTCCAAAACGGCCTGATGTAAAAGCCCTGTGAAGGTCAGATGAAAGCAAAATTTTGTCAGAGCAGCGACTTATGTTCGCTTTGCTCACTCGGTCAATTATATATGTAAGAGTGGCTTGTGAATGTGTAGTTGTTTCCACTCAACTCCGCTACGGCTGAATTTGGATAAAATTTGGTAATGAGGAAGCTTAGGTACTTTGCATTAAAGCATTTTAAGCCACGCTATTTATCCAGATTAATTATTTATAGAGGTAAAACCACGAGGGACGCAGTTAGTAAAACATAGATTTAGTTTCAATAAACTGACAAAGATTCAAGATACCGGATTATGTAGATAAATTGATGCAAATTACTTACCTATCTAATATCTAGCATGTGTGGAGAGAGATCTGTAGGACGGTGATTTTTATGTAGCCATGAGCCGATTTAATTACAATCCTGATCTGGATAGGCCCTGATTTATGTCTGAACTCCTTTTTAAAATAGAGTTTCCGAAGTTGTACCAGTGATTTTCCCATGATTTTTCAGATTTATCACATTTTCGAGTACAAAAATAACTCTAAGTAATTCTTTCCATTATTAAAATTTCGATCGGATTTCGGATTGATCCAGGGCATAAAAAGAGAAATAAATAAGACAGACCTAGCACAGAAAAAATATAGGAGAAGAATGACTATCTAGTACAGAAAAGTGTACCCCCAAAAAAACAGCATAAAACTAGATGGCGCTTACGTATTTAGTCAGCTATTGTTTAAACCACTTTATAAGCCTATAAAAATATGTTTGTATAGAAATATAGAATTGGTATAAATGTCCGCAACTTAAGGTTTATTTAAAATAGTACTTTTGCAATATACGACGTAATATGTTTCCTAAAAAATAATTTTATCAACTCCATATCTTGAGAACCTAAAGTGTTTTGCAAATAAAATAACAAAAAAATATTTTTACTGATATTACTAAACGCAAAAATATTCATAACAAGTAGGGTTTTTCTCTGTACCATTACGAATGAGTTAGTTTTTGTTTCTATTTCAAGTCAAGCAAAAAATGTGACTATCATGTCGCAGCATTCTCGTAACTCGTCACTTCCAACAAACGCATAAAAAGCTGGTCTAATTTATTAATAAGTTTTTGTGGAAAAATATATTTTTCCAATCAAGCTTTTATAAAATCCGATGGTTATCGGTTATCCGTTTATTCATCCATTATCCGTTATTGTGTAAGCACTAAACTCACGTCCTTATCAGTTACTAAAATCGGGTTACGCGTCTTTCTATGGGAAGAAAGGTTCATGAGTGGCGACCACGAACCGGAAGACGAAGTGTAGGCAGGCCTCCCACTGGGTGGACCGACGATATTGTGAAAGTCGTGGGCAACCGGTGGATGAAAGTTGCACATTGTCGGTCGATGTGGCGGTCTAAGGGGGAGGCGTATGATCAGCAGTGGACGTCTTCTGGCTGATAATTTAATGTAATGTATGTAATGTTTTTCTATGGCCATTGGCACTCTTCTTTACATAATTTCTCTATGCCTATACTTACGTATTTTAGTTATTTTCGTATTTATCGTTGTATGAAGAACCAATGTATCCAACTGATCCTATTTAAGATCATGCAAGTTCAAATAGAAATTGCATTAGGTACTACTCGAACTAATACTATACTTGTATTTTGTATGATAATGCCATTACTTCCAATCTTCAATGCCATTCACAGCCATTACTTCCCTGGGACCATTACTCCTGACTGATGGACCAGTCGATGATCCTGTTTGTCTGGTGCAGAGAATTTGAGATCGAGCTGATAGCTGATATTAATGACTTATGTTTGTCTAGTACTTACCTAGGCCCGTACCGTGAGGTGCTTATTGCGATGATTATTAGGCTCAGCCGAGAACGCTGCGCGACCATACACCTTATTACGCGGCGATACGGTTCGCGGTCGCGCAGTGTCATCGGCTGAACCTAAAAATCATCGCAATAAGCACCGCATGGTACGGGCCCTAGTGGCTTGCTAGTATTGTTATACGTAGAAAGGCATAAAAAGCGGCGTAGTGGTGGATAAATTGGCGCATGTGCGTCAAAATCTCCCCACGCAACCTTCGCCCGCTAAAGATGCCTAAAAGTCGACTGTTGTGCAGTTAACTCACTTATCTAGATATTAATCGGCTATTTGTACCTAGTAGATGATCGAAAGTGTTCGCGTCGGTGTTCAGGTCGGAAAGTGATCTTTTGATAAAAGTAGCCTGAACAAGTATTTCTACAATTTACAGGTTCAAAAAAAAAAAAAAAAGTAGAAAGTGCCTATACTACCCGTAAAAATGTTTTGAACAAAAAATTAAAACTATCCGAAACCAAACTAAGCCAAATATTTTATTTTCTTCCGCGTATTAAATCAAACAAAACTATACTCTGCCAAATTCAAATTAGCAATGTAATGTAGATTTCATGCACTTATATATTGGTCCTATTTAACGTTTCTCTAAGATCAGGTTTTAAGTAGGTAAATAAGTTGGTAATAAATAAATAAAAAGTGCAATATAAGAACAAGTTTGAAATTAAGTCCTTTTAGCTTCATAGCTAACTTAACTTGTGGTAAACTTTCTTGAAACTAGAGTTATACGAGCTCAATCCTAAATGGTAAACTGACACTTAGAAATGTTTCAAGTTCTCGTTCTAGTGACAGTGAATACTCATCCTTATTAGGCGAGAAACGTTTTCTAAACGGGGTACATCATGGATCTATGATGCTTCGTCTAAGGGGTACATTCAACGGAAAGCAGAGACTAATCAATTCAAGTTATTTTGAGAGTGAAAGAAAGCTTCTTATCGCAAAAACTTTGGCAATACTTATTAATAGTATTTCAGAGAGAATAATTTTAAATTTGAGCCATAAATCATTATCTATTCTCGTTTCTCTATTATATTTATATTATCTATTTATATTGGAAAGACCAATGACTACATTCCGAACCGGTGACTTTTATGTCTGTGTAGACACCGACCTTATTTTTGTAATTGGTACCCATTCTAGCCTTATTATTAAACTTTTCTAACTATTCACGAATGCTATTGAAAATAGAAAAGATTAATCATATGGAACCCAGGCGTGCCAATAATATATTTAAAAAAAATACGTATCTGATGTTATCGCAAAAAAAATTCAGAGGTATTTCTCAAATAATATTTTAACATTTATGTTATTATATACTAGCTGGTACCTGCGACTTTGTTCGCGTGGACATACAAAAAATACGTAGCCTATAGCTATACCGTCTCCGACCGTTAAGCTGTATCTAAAAATTCAGTTGAATCCGTTCATCCGTTTAGCCGTGATAACGTGACAAACATCCCGACAGAGATACAGAGTTACTTTGGCATTTATAATATTAGTTAGGATTTTAAAATGTTAATATATCTTGTAACTTTCTAAATAAAAAGAGAGCTATTATAAGTGAGGTATATAGGATTTAAATTTACCTACTTTCTTGTATTGTAAGAGCTCGCGCATTTCATGAGGTTCAGTGACTACAATAGAGGACGGTGTCCCAAAAGACGTTAGACCTAAAGATTTGACCTTTGGGGATTTCTCTAGCAAGAATTAGTCATGGCGTCTACATCTTTGATCGTCATCTATACCATTGTTTAGGTGTGAGGTTACCAATTATTGTGATACCTTGTTAAGATGTTGTAAAGGTCGGTAGACACACAAAAGAAATCACAAAGATCTTTCGATTTAATCGATAAGTAATTACTAATTACAATAACAGTGTTAAGGGCCATACTCCACCAAAGGAAACGAGACGAGAAAAAAGAGAGAGGAGTGTTAGAAACAACCAATGGGCCTTGTTGCCTTATTTATGTTTCTCGTCTCCGTTCAGCTTTGGTGGAGACGGCTGAGTAGAGAGGAGAGGAGAAGTCTCATATTTGTATACCGTAAACAAGCTGGCGACGGCGCGCAGCTCCCCACCCGCCGTAACCTCGCCACTCAACTCTCGCTAGTACACCGCTGCACGCAGCTCAGCTCCTCTCTAGCCATTACACAATACACATCTTCATAACGCTATTAACATTTTTGTCACTAAGAAAAAAAGGTAACAATTTAATTTAAAAAGATCTTGCTAGCTAAAATTGCATGTCGCTCCGTAGCACTCAACGCATGGAGTATACCTATAACAGCCTTTAAGCTTACCTAACCTTAGTATTTTTTAAAACAATTGTATATAAAACAATTGTAGAAGCTATAAAAATAATCCAATGAAAACTAACTGCAACTTCAACAAAACCGTATAATTTCTGAAGTGGCTTACAAACAAAAATTTGTTTAATCTTATCTATAACTATACAATTGAACGAAGCGTTCCCGCGTCTTTGGAGGCAAGAGGTCAAACTTGAGAAGACACCTGTCATAAGCCAAATGTCACACTTTTATCTTGTGTTGTATTTATTTTTTACGGATGTAAATATGAAAGAGTCGACGTTAAAATTTGACGTTTTTACGGGCCATCGACAACATTTTTTAGTATAGGTTTATATTAGGCCAAACAGATAATGTAGTAACAAACAGTGTTTTAGATTATCGCGGTTGCTTACAAAAAATTTAAGAGATTAGGACATTTTGGCCTAGTATATATTATAGTCGTTCGCGGCGAACTGCGACCTCGCGATTCCTATATCTTCACAACCCCTGGACCGATTCAGCTCATATTCGAACTTAAAAATTGTAATGAAATGAACTACTTGCCTACGAAATTGCATGAAGATCGGATCAGAGGTTCGCAAGTTATCATCGGACAAATATACACACAAACATACATACAAACAAACATACAAATGCCGATTTGTCCCAGTAAACTCTGAGACCTTCGCTTCGCTCGGTCAACAAGTAGCGCAATGGTGAAGGTAATGCACTTTATTCCCAATCTTTATGGCTCGGACTATAGGCAATGCCCTTTGGGATATTTACCACGACTTGGTTTATTTCTGAGTTTCCGATATTTCGGCGCAGCCTACTCGTGTACATGGCGCATGCATTTGCGCCGAAATATCGTGACAAACTAACTTCATTATAATTGCTCACGAGGCGTTGAGTATTCAAGTAAGAAAGCAAATTAATCACTACAACTTTTACTTTGTCCAGGTTTGTTTTCCGGCCGGGCAGATAATGAATAATTTAAGCTTCTACTCTATATAGGTCTGGGTGCTAGTTGTCCATCTCTTTGTGTATATTCCATGGCATACCCGATACAGAGAATCCTAGTTGGCTACGAGTATGAAGCAGTGTTCTATTTCTATATCAATATTTAGCGGTTTCATCATCATCATCACCAGCCTATAATAGTCCACTGCTGGACATAAGCCTCTCCCAAGGCACGCCACTCAACCCGATCTTCGGCTTTTTTCTTCCAACCACCGCCAGCTGGATACTGATAAGTCAACATGTCAACCCAAAAAATTTTTTTTTTTATTTAATGATACAGAACGCTTCTTTGGCTGACAAAGAAGCGTTCTGTATCATTGGTTGTATTTGGTTTGACATGTTATTGCTTATCAGTATCCAGCTGTCCTACGCAGATTTAGCGGTTTATTAAACTAAAATGAGCAAGTGGTCACGCACCCCCTTCACAAACCTGTGGCGAGATTAGTGAAAATGGAAACGAATTTTCTAGAAAAGTCGCATTGCAAACTGTGGTTAAATGACAATTTTCTTCGGCATTCGGTGTCGTATCTACTCGCATGGCTAGCAATTTACTGCAATTACCATGGTAATGGCACCGGACGTCTTTGGACAGATGGGAGGTGAGAGACATGTACCTGTTAAGTAGGTAAGTAGTGAGGGAGAGACTTTGGTACAGTACAGACACTTCTGTTTCAGATGACAATTAAATACGTAAATAGAGACTTTCTTTAGGTTTTCATATAGTTAGTTTATATAGGTATAAAAGTATAATTACCCGGGTAGGCTCAAAGCTTAACGTTTTGCACTTGCAGTGATATAGGGCTGCTATATAGCTCAAAGCTTTAGCTTGACGGATGGACGTTGTTTAAGTTCGATGTCATTATGCCAAATATAATGTCTAATAGTTGAAATTTATCAAATAAAATGTCTCCAAGTACTTATCTTAATATATATAAATCTTCCGTACGTGTGTATGTCACTGAAATCCTCCTAAGCGGCTGGACCGATTTTAATGATATTTTTGTATATGTTTGAGTCCATAGAAATTGGATTGGTTAGTGATTGAAGACGAGCTGTCCTTAGACGCCTCCGCCTACGACAACGTCAGTCACTCGCCACTCGTCCTTTACAGCCCCAACTCTAACCACCCCCGAGCCCAGAGATCCCATTTTAGTAGGCTCTTACTATAGGCAGATACAAATGTCGTATTGTAGAGATGTACCTAATCCGCTTTTGTATTACATAATGAAGAGAACATGTTTTCGAGGAGAATACGGTTACCACGCTTATACAGGTAAGTGCAAAACCATCGATCTGCATCGATCAATGGAGATAAGTTAATAGAGCGAAGTAATGTTCTATTAACTTATCTCTAATAAATAAGATATCGTAGTCAACGGTATTGAAAGCGTTACTGAAAATCGAACAGGGTTAGAACAGTAAAGTTTGCCGTCAACCATACTCAAGCGGATGTCGTCGGGGATTTTAATAAGAACAGTCAGTGCTATGCCCAGGACTTTGGACAGGGTTAGGGTCTTGCCTCTTGTGTTGTATGTGATAAAGATCCAGTATTGGATTTCTTTGGCAATGGAATAATCTGTTCCTCTCTTCACATTGCTAGGAATATTCTACTTGAGATGGAGTCATTAAAGGCAACACAAAGAATGGGAAGGATAGTGTGAATGGGCAAGTTTCGACTTATATTGTCACCGCCCTTAGAGTTAGCTTTAGAGTACAAGATGGTGAACATATTGCCTCTTTTAGTGTTATATATCTACTCGCTATTTCTACGATTTCTAAGACTCCCTAGTGTCTTTGCTTTCCTGTCCAGCTTATTCTTTTCTGCTACTCCAATAAATTTCAAACGCTTCAGTCCTTTCTCGATCTTTCTGAATTAGGATAGGATAAATTGGCTCTTAATTTTCTCTGCTCTTTAAGCCTCTTACATTTTAAGCATCTTACATCAGTTAATGCATGCTAACTCGAAACATTCAAGTCACTGAAATAAATTCATTAGTTAAATAAGCGTACACGTTCATTCCAACTGCACTAATGACTTATTATAGTTCATTACGCCAGCACAAAATAATCATCTCTTGACAATATAAGAAGATGATTAATCAATAACCTGGACAGCGTTCTTATCTTCAATTAGAAACTAAGCAAAACCCCAAGAGCTTTAACTTGAAGTAAAAACAATGATCCTGTGCCAAACTCGTCTGGGAGAGAAGCCTTATTCTTATTCTTTTTTTACAGACTTCCATAAAAATAAGATGAGTTTTTTTTAAATCTATTTGTTCGATCATAGCTGCGTTATTTCTAAATCGTTTCGGAAAACTATTATTGAACATTTTTATTTGAAACGATATGCTTCCAGATTGGTTCCATTTTTATCAAAATCCAGTTCTGATAAAGAGATTTATGAGAAAATGAGGGAACTACTCAATTATTATAGACATACATATAGCGATTTTCGTAATGGAACTCCGTAATGATAAGCGTATTTTTTCCAGAATATTTTTTATTAGTCGGTTCTTATGTTTATTATCTTATTCGAGATGGGGGCGATAAGTCCTGCATTGACTTTCCGAATTGGGTGTTTTATGCGATGCTTAGAGTTTGATTTGAGAGGCCTATTCTCAGCAGTGGAAACTTACCGGCTGATATAATAAGTGAATGAACGAAGAGCTGGGACGAACCAAACCTGCGAACTACATAGTTGGCACTAACCTTTTTAATATAATTTTATTTCCCCTAATGGCATTACCAAAAAGATCAAGAATAGGCCATCCAAGACATCTTCAACGAAGATACGATACTTACTGAATATACCACACTATAAGATTGTTAGTAGTTAATAAAAATAAAATTACAGACATTCTTGATTTTATTATCAGAATGTTGGAAACATAAATCTGTAAGACGCCTGGCTCTTGGTCTATGTCGTCCACTTTGATTCATCATCTTCATTAATCAAGCGGTAATCAAAGATACATTAACGCAATTTCCTTCGACAACAACTATAACAGAAAGTCGGTCAGAGACTGCCGTAGAGCTATACAGGTATAACCAACTAAGCACGCTCTTACACTTGACCTCTGCTTCAGAATTTGATATAGGTACCATGTTGGAAATAACAACCAACTTGTTGAATTAGAATTGTTGGACACTAATATCATAATGAGGTAATTATTGTTGTTTTGCTTAGGTACTTCTAGAACTCTGCCATCCACCCACTGCCGGGTAAAGGCCTCATCTCGTTTTCGCCATCCTTTTCGGTCCTCTGCGAGCCTTATCCATTGTCTTCCAATCTGTTCATCGGACTGGTGGTCTGCCTCTACGACGTCGCCCGTTTAGCCGATAACACTCGATTAATGGGAGTCCTGCTGAGTTCTGCTGAGTACTGTCCTGCTCAGTCTATCTCCACTTGAGCTTGGCGATGTTTGTACCCCATGCGCACGTCTTCGACTTTAGTGCGACGTCAAATTTACACGTTTGGGACACGATCTGACAGATTTACTGATCCGCATTTAAAAATATTTCACTAATTGAATTGATAATAAAAAAAGGTACACTACCCCTGAGTGACATTGGCTATGTGTAGGGACCTAAAACAGTCGAAGCACCCACAAAATCTGTGCGAGCCGCTTTTTCTACAACGAGTGACGGCGGTGCACAAAAACTAAACTCTCGTTTGAACGCATCAATGGCGGGTGCATAGTTTTATAATATAATTACTAAAATACGTGAAAATACTACATTCATAATAGACAAGAGGTGATCGTGAACTGCCTATATACTAAAGCGAATACGTGTGTGGAGGACAAATATATAAAAACACAAACGACAGCCACCGTGGCGGCAGGTGAGCTTTTTTTTGGGAATTTTATTTTCAAATTCTATTAGTCAGACGCGACACTATGTTTAGTTAAAACACAGCACGGTAAAAAAATGGGAAAAGAAATATAAAAATCTGAGAAGTTTCTATACTTATATATGAACGATCTAGAGAATTTGGGTGAAATATGAAGTGTCGCATATTTTTTTAACATAGCGTGCGTATTAACAATGTCCTTCTTAAAAACGAAAGTTTTCCTCTCCGCAATTGCAAGAAAACTGTAAAACCACGGGAAAAATTACGGAGAGAGTTACATTGCAGAATAAAATAAAATTGCAGTACATTTTTATCACAAATTAGATAAGTTAAGACAGTTCACCTGTTTTGAAGTAAGTCAATCTTTACTTACTTAATTTTAACGAGACAGACTGTTTCGTCAATCAAAAAAGCTTAGCAATCAACTTAGCAAACTAACCTTATCATCAAGTTGATTCATCTAGTACTACTTTGAATAGTTTTGAATGAAATTCTACCTAGTAACGACAAGTATTAAAGAGCTTCACTTAAATTACAATCCATACGATCTATCAGCTGTGCATCGCAAAATCGCATGCCGCGGCTGGCACGCGCGTTAAAGGTACCTACTTAATGTGCGTTCTGATTGACGCATTAGACGCGCATACCTGGGGCGTCTAAAGAACGCTGTGTGAAGAAAAAAAATGAAGGAATGAGACTTGTGATAACATGATGTAGGTATGGAACGTTCTGATATTTGGTCGCGAGCCCCCGTCGTGCGATTATTAGCTCGGTCGCAATAGTGGTTGTCACGTAGGCCGCAAGGCGTGCATTCAAATCCCAACAAGATAATTGAGCCAGTGACGTAAATTGTCAGATACTTTCAAGTATTTGGTTACTCCCAAGTTCAAAATCTGTCGCCAAGCAACTAACGATATGTTCCTGCAACCTCATCTATATTTTTTTATAGAACTTGATGACGCGACGAGCAAGTCGCTCCCCTGATGCATCACGCTTGCCCTTAAAGATTCGGCGCGCAGAATTATGAAATTTAACAGTTTAAAAGACCACGATGACTGCATTGCGCTCGTCACCCTGAGATTTATATGTTAAATCTCTTTGTGCCCAGTAATTACGCTGGCAACATTGCCCTTTAATCCGGAAAACAGTAATGTTTGCACACTACTGCTTGGTGGTTGAATAACTGGAAAAGGCTAGGTGTTCTTACCATACTTGACCACACCATCAGCTAACATCATATGAGTTTACGGTGAGACTAGCCTGTAAAATTTAAAAAAAAACATATGTTATACAGACAGCTATCTATAGCTTGAAGTTTGACAGGATCATACGACTGGTCGCCTGATAAAGGTCGGCCGAGTAGACTAGCCAGAATGCAAATATCTCACACCTCTAACAACGTAGCAATACGGTCTGATTCAGCGTGAAGCGAGAGATTGGTCATGCGATCGAAAACTGTACCAAACATCGCAATCGCAAACAAACGACAAAATGTGAAATAGTTTATTGTTGTTTTTAACAATTCTTGTTGAATCCATACCAAAATTATAATTCTGAGGAATATAGCCGCGGTCGTAACAAGAAAAATAATCAAAGCTTTGAGGTATACAAATTAATATGTTCGTCTCGAGCAAAATTTTTTGTTTGCGCCATTCAGAACTCCCTGCGTTAGAATTGTCAGTACATACAAAACGTCAAAAAATTTACAAAGATGGATGAACGCCATCTACCGAAATAGAGAAAGTAACTTTGTCTCTCTGTCTGCATGTTTGTCGCGTCATCACGGGTAAGCGGCTAGACGGATCTTGATAAAACTTGATAAGGAGTTTCTGTATAGCACCAAGATGGAGATATGATACTTTTAAGTCCACGCGAACGAAGTCGCAGGTAACAGCTAGTAATATATAATTAATTCTGTTCTAAACGTAGGTACCTTCACAACATGCAGGGACCCTATTCCTGTGCGCTCGAGATTATCTCGGTGACTGTCTCTCTAATTTAAAATTTAATGGGAGTGAGTGAGAGAGAGATAAAAATGTCATTTCTCCGAATAGGGGCCCTGGAAGCATTGTTTTTTAATACCGACGTAAATTTTTTACCTTATGACCTTTCAGTTTATGGCTCGGCACGTGCCGATGTACCTACCTGCGCTTACTATTCTCAAGTTTCTATGGGACCATTAGCCTAGGCTTTGCTAGCATGTCTGAATGTACGACCAATGGAACAATTGACAGAAAAGACGTATTATTGGTTATGTTTTGCTTAGTTTGTAGTACCATTCATTCAGTTCTACTGCTTATTGTAGACAGTCCATTCAATATTCTCGAAGATTTACTTATCTGTTGAAAATAAATTTGACAAAGATAACTTTTTGTGGAATTAGAGATTTGTATGTTTTACAGTAAGTGTTTAGTTAATTCAAAAATACTTTGGAATGTGTAGTAAATGTGTTTTAGGTAATATCGTCATTTGTAAAACCAAAAAAAAGCAATGGGTTCACGTAAAATTCCTAAAGCTCAGTGGTAAGATAAGTCTCACTGTTTCAATAGTCTTATAGGAAGCTATAAAAAGTTTAATCACAAATATTGTTTCTGATGTAAATTATCTAAATGTATGAAAAGTGAAAAGTAAGGATATAGGTAAGTTGGACAATAGGCAGCTCTTATAGTTATTGTTTTTGCTTTGCAAAGGCTACAAGGAGCGGTCGAAGGCGCGTGATCAACGGAAATACTCAGGATCAAACCACTGATTGGTTTAGGGAGCAGTACTATGAAATAAATTAAACGCTTCAAAGACTACTCTATAGGACTCACTATCATCATCAGCCAGATGTCGTCCACTGCTGAACAAAGGAATCTTCCCGCTCTATTAGCTTCATTAAACAATAATCTGCCATTTCAAAATATCGTCGGTCCACCAAGTGGGAGGTCCATCTACGCTGCGTCTTCCGGTTCGTGGTCGCCACTCAAGAAATCGCCTTCGGACATCGGTTCTTCGAGCGATGTGGCCTGCCTATTGCTAGTTCAGCATTCAAACTCTAAAAGCTAAGTATGTCGGACTTTCGTACTTCGGCGAAAATCGTCGTTCCGAATTTTATCGCGCAAATAAACCTGACTCTGAGTTTCTCCAAAAAGACGTATATGACTACTTCTACCTAATACTTATATAGGTATTAAGTTATAAATATTTTGGTATCAAACTACCAAAATATTTATTTTGGAAGATAATTAAAAAAAAAGTACTTAAAACTACAATTCAAGTAACTACTATATACTCAAAGTATGGGCCATTAATTTTCATTTTTACCCATTTCATTAACCGCAGTTTTGTAAAATTTCATTCTGTCGAAAATAGTAAGACAAAAGCTTAGCGTCTAACTGGGTTCACACTGGTTCTAAATATGCTTGTGCGCACCACTGAGTCGGTACCGCTGAAAAAGTTTATTTAACCCTGTCCTTGCAAAGAAATTTATAATAAGTCTATAAAAATAATGTTGTTCTATAAATAATTTAATGGCATTGGTATGGCGCCCCAACAATTCTCAAAATCGCGTCAAAGTGTAGATACATTTTATTTTTTACAAAATGATTGATTACGATAGTTGTAAGTATCTATAGCTTATGATCAACCACTATACTTAAGCAGATCTGCATCAGCCTTTAAACATCCCGCTGAGACATCGGCCTACCCCCAAAGGGTGAAAAGTCCATATCCACCACACTGGCCCAGTGCGGGTTGGCAAATTCACATATGCCATCGAATTTCTTCTCCGGTAACATGCAGGTTTCATCACGATGTATTCTTTCACCGAAATGGCATGTAGTGTACTTTAACAGAAACAACTAACAATTATTCTGTGGCAGAGCTTTCGCAGTAGTCCACCTGCGTCAGCGCACTTGTATGACATCGATCGCGTGCGATAGCATGCGCCCGCGACGGCGCGCGGTAAACGCACCGATTTGCGGTTGGACATGCGCTGCGGCGACCATGTGGGTAATAGATACGATTACACGAGCAAAGAAATGTAAGTACGACGAAGTATGCTGTATATTGTAGGTTTATGACCTTCTCGGACTTTGTAGGAAAAGTTATACTAGGGCGAAACTCATCATTATAATTTCTAACTATAGACCAATCCTTAAACCTTGAACAAAATAACCAGAACTCTGGCTCTCGACGAATGTATGGATCGGAGATCGGATTTTGGTGCCAACGTCAAACGTCATGTGGACGCTTTGTATCATTTTACAAAACTCGTGTTCTTAATCTATTTAATAATATACATTCAATGAGTATGTATGTTCAATATGGACTCCAAAACGGCTGGCTGAATTTTGATGAAATTTTCAGGATCTTCAGATGCCCAGCTGGTGATTCTGTTATGTTGGGTAAACGTGCGAATCCGGGGCGGGTCGCTAGTGTCTAGTAATGGTAATGGTGATGGTGGCGATGGCGGTGGTGTAGTAATGGTGATGGTGGATCCATTATTATCGTATTTTTAACGTATGGATTATTATCGTGTCTTTTCGTGTTTCTTCGAAAACTCAGTAAAACATTCCAGTAAAGCAATTTTTCACTATAATGAAGCATAACTTAGATTTGACAATGACAGAAGCTGTTGACTTAAACTATGACTGCGACTTGTTTTTATTGTGAAATACTTTACTTTAGTTACTTTTAATTGCAAAATTACACTAGCCTAGCTAGAAAGCGAAATACATGAACCAAAATATAAGACGAAAAAAATAATAATATTATGGACCAATCTTTGATTATCACAGGTCCTATAGTTTCTAATATTCTGCGGTACCGAAAGATTATTTTCACGATTTTAGGGCTGATCCTGCAAGAAAAAATATTCATAATGACGACTACGATGGCCCTATTCGATTGGCACATTTCCGTCTGGCTTTGCATTATCGTTTAGACGCATCAGTTATTTGTGCAGGACTAACCCGTCAAAATATTTTTTTACCAAATATCCAAAGAAACCGAAAGAACCGATAACAGATGGGGAAGAAAACTTTTTAAGTGACCAGAGAAAGGCGACCAAGAACCGGAAGACGAAGCGTAGGCAGGCCTCCCACTAGGTGGACCGACGACATTGTGAAAGTCGTGGGCAACAGGTCGTTGCAAGTGACACGTTGTCGGTCGGTGTGGCACTCTAAGGAGGAGGCCTATGTTGAACAGTGGACGTCTTATGGCTGATGATGATTCAATGAAATAAAGGTAACTACCAGACTAGCCATAGATTCATCTAGCAACCTTGATTTCTACCAAAATGATGATAGAAGTTAAAGATAAATTTGATCCTTGTTTCTATTGTACTAGACGCGATATTGTAGCGGGAAGATCTAACAGGTTGGTTATTTTAAACTCAGTTTGAAAATGAACTTCCGCAAAGTAACACTTGAGTCAATCAAGTACCTTATGATACAAGTACTTAAACTTTGACGTCTCGCATGGAAGTGGGCTAGACCAAGCGTTCACAGCTTTAAAAGTTTTAATACACCATTGCATTTCCTTAAGTACCTAACTATCTAACTGTCTTATCCCTTAAGTACAATCTATAAATTACTTCCCCCTAGTAAAATGCTAGTTAGCAACATTGTCAAAGGCGGTATTTTACGGCCCTTCGATTACGGCAGGTGAAACCCGGGAGTCCGTAACCACGAAGGTATTATAAGGCCATTAGCTTAAGGACTTCAGGTGACTAAACACTGCCTACTTTACGAGTGCAAACAGTTCAATAAACTGACATTCAATACTAGATTTAGATAACAAAATCTGTTCCTATACAAACTGACTAATACATAAAACAAGTAATCCATGGCAAGACAGCCTACACAATTAAAATACCGTCAATACAATGACTATAAAAAAACATGGTTCGTTTGAAAGCTCAACTTGCCAATTTTGTATGGAACCATTGTTAAGAGCGTCTATTTTTATATCGATAGGTTAAATTATAATAATGACACGTGTTTTGTTGCAGTGAGAAGCTAAAGGTTAAAATCCTCGTAAAAAGTGATAGGTAGGTATTGGATAGGTACAATTAGGTTCACTTTTCAGTTTTAACTGCTTATGTATTTTCTAGTTTAATAAGTACCAAACAACTTTTAAACGCAGTGTAATCTTGTAGCCGAGCAAGTCGCTCGCCTGATGGGAAGTGCCACTCTTACCCATATCAGTTAGTGCCACCCAGAATTTGACACTTCAATATTTCAAAACTGTGCTCGGCAATCTGCAATGCTTTGCACCCGTCACACAAATAAAGTGGTAAATCTTTTTATGCTCAGCACTTTCACTGGAAAACATTGCCCTTCAATCCGGAACATAGAAAGCAAAAGATTTGGAGCCTGAAAGTAAATTGTGAATACGTTGTAAAATTTATAATTATTATTTTTGCGTTGAGATATTGCAGAACAACTTTCTTTTGATAGGACCATAAAACACGTCTGTTTAGATTACATCACCTAGGTTATATCACTAAGATCAGTGTCCATTTATTTTGTGGTGGTTTGAATTCAAACTCACTATCTACATATCTCTCTGTTTAGGCCTGGAACGATAGAATAATACATAAAAATGAAGCATGAAAACACAACTCCCCTTTAAGAGTAGTCTTCGAAAAACATACAGCCAATAACTTCTTAAGCTCATAGAAAGTTTTGACAAAATGGGAATTTTATTCTGATAAATGCAAACGCTTTTCTAAGAATTTGATCCACTACACATATGACTCTACATAGTTCTAAATGCCAATTATTTTCCATCACATTTGCCGTGTTGACCTGTTCCAACTGCTGATTTATACAAGTACTCATACCTATTATCATGTTGAAAGCATTCACATCTCTGACTTTTGACCTATCGCACCCAGCATCTGCATTCAGATGTCGAACAATAGAGATAACATTATCCATTGGTTGTTTAGATAATGGGTGTTAATGTTCAGTTGAAGATCAAACAGTAAGTGATTGCCAGGTAATGTTTATCTGTTCCAAAACGATTGTCAGGGCATACTACAGAGAAGTAATAGTTTGATGCTAATATTTCATACTGAACCTGTCCACAGTTTTTTTCAGATTTTCGTCACTATAAAATAAAATTTATTATTATCCCAACCAACGAAACTACTTGACACTAATGCACCCTTCCAGGGAGTGGTGCAGTCAATATGCAGTGCATGTGGCACAGTTTTAAATGAAATTATTCTCTTGCTGATGTGCTTTTGATGTCATCATTATCATCATCACCCATAAGACGTCCATTGCTGAACATAGGACTTCCCTTTAGAGCGCCACACCGAACGACAGCGTGCAGTTGCATCCAGCGGTTGCCCGCGACTTTCACAATGTCATCGGTCCACATAGTGAGAGGCCTGCCTACGCTACGTCTTCCGGTTCGTGGTCGCCACTCAAGAACCTTTCTTCCCCGTCGGTTATTGGTTCTTCGAGTGACGTGGCCTGCCCAATATGCCCATTGCCACATCAGCTTGCAAACTCTGATAGCTTTATCGGTGACTTTGGTCCTTCGGCGAATATCGTCGTTCCAGATTCTATCGCGTAAAGTAACCCCGAGCATAGCTCTCTACATTGCACTTTGTGTGTCTGTGTCTGAGTCAATGTAAAAACAGAAGAAAAAACTTAAACAATGGTATCATCACCATCATCATCATCTCAACGTCTTATTGCGCCACACTAAATAACAATCTGCCATTTGCATGCATTTTCATGGGAGGCCTACCTACGCTTCCTGTTCGTGGTCGACCGTCAAGAATCTTTCTTCCCCGTTGATTATCGATTCTTCGAGCAGTATGGCCTGGGCAGGCCATAAGCTTTCAAGCCCTGAAAGCTATGTCGGTGACTTTGGTTTTGCGGCGAATATCCTCTTTCCGGATTTTACAGCTCCCTTAATTTGCCAATTAATTACAATTGTTACCATAACAATGGTGTGGTGTATGATTGTTCATTGTATTATGACGTAGTATAGTTATGATAAACATACCTACCTATAAGATCTTTTGTCTTGTGGCCACGACCCAATTTTCTATAATACTTAGTACCTAAATACTTATTCCATGAGTCAGATATTCTAGAAACTACCCATTCTGGTTTTAAGAAACCTGTTCATAGCTGGAAATCTATTTTAACTACATAAAGACTAATATTAATAAACATAGCAACAAATAACAATTACAATAATGATCTGGAAGTGGCAATACATTGTACTTAGAGGAAGCTCTTGAATAGAGAGAATCTTGAAGAGAATAGAATAGAATGAAACAAAAGTAACTGATGGTATAGATAAAAAATTGATGGTAACTGTGCATGTGACTTAACAATCGAATTCAAACTGACAGTTATTCAGACCTCTACCCTACAAATCCGTTACTTTATGGATGCTTTGCTGAGATTGCTTATGAGAATAAATTAATTAAGAATATGACTTTCACATAAGGTTTCGAATTACTTGAAAAAAAAAGTTTAAAAAAAAGTCGACTTGAGAACCTCCTCCTTTTTATTGGAACTCGGTTAAAAATTTCAAAAAACATAGAACCAAAAGACCAAATCCTGTATAAAAAATACTTTAAAGCGTGATGAGCTCATGGTGCACAAGCACTTGATAGTTTTTTTGTTATAAATGTTTTCCATATTGTTAGAATTAGAAATAAATAATTACCATCGTTATAATAGACTGAGACCTAAACGTGCAAACTGAGCTACCTCTTTAAAAGTTATTTCATAACTTTTCAATAATTTTCCCAAATTTGTAGCCAGTAAAATCATCTATTAATTTCAGCTTTGGCCTGTATAATCTGTATAACAAGATTTTGAGTTAAAGGCGAAATATATAAGAGACTAGCGGACGCGACAGATGCTGTCCTGCCCGAACGTTGGCTTTTCGTTTTGGTGGCATAATTAATTTCGACGTGAACCTAAACCATCCAGGGACCAATTCAATCACGCACAAAATAGTTAATCTAAATTGGTACAGTGCAGAACACACGTCCAGAAGAAATGTATAAAAAGTATGCTTCGGTTGTAAAAAAAAAACGTCGGTGTAGAAGCACCAAATCGAGAAGTACGTAAGTTGCTAATGTCACTTCCATTTCGTTTTATTAGTAACATCATAAATCTCCATCGTTTTCTCAAGCGAATTTTAAGTGCACGCTACGTTGGTACGTCGCTTCGTTATAATTCTCTATTCTCGGTTGCTAATGTTGCTATCTCATGTTTCTGTTTTAATTGAATCTTAATCGATCGCTGTATCGGGTTGTGGCTTATGATTCTATCGCGTTACACATTATCTATTCACTATCAATGCAAAAGTTTATGTGTATGTTTAAGTATGTTTGTTTGATGCCATTCAACTCTATAACAGCTGAACGGATTTGAATCAATCACGACACGGAGGTACTTAGGCTGCACATACTTAGTTTATCTCTGAAAAATAAAGGGTTCCTCTAGGACGGGGCGCTGCTTGAATAAAATATGGGTTTAAACTCTTTAGACTCACCTTATAGCTCCATTTCCAGAGTTGTTTGATGTTTGTAACCTGGAATCAAACAATTTTTTGTTTTAAATGTAATTCTTGCTACTACGGAAGTTTCAGTAACGTACTGCAATGCTACTGACCTGGACCCCTATTCTCAAAAGCTGAGATTCAATCTCGTCGCAAAAAACCTGTCGATCTTCGAGATTTCTTATTCTCAACTCTATTTTTCGCGATGTTCTCGTTGGCTAGCGTGCGAGATACATCGAGTGGTCGGAGGCAATCGAGACGAGAGATAGTCGAGATCGTAATCTCAAAATCGACATCAACTTGTCGTATCTTCGAATAGGGATCTCCCTGTGTCCCAGCAGTGGGAACATGATAGGCTGACAATTAATGAAGTGATAATGGCAGTAAGCAAGCTACATAAATAAACTTTTTACACTGTAAATATTGCAAAATTCATAGTTCTGCCAGTTTTGTAGCCTTTTGAAACATCGAGTAGTACAACATTTATACCAGTAGTATAGAATTTTGCATCCTTAATTTACGAACGATGTTTTTTGCACTTATGCTAATATTAGAAAGTATTTTTTGCAGTATTCTCAAAAACCTTTTGTCTAAGAAAGTGGGTAGAGCACCCACGCTTATGCGTGTTTTTTCGCTCCGCCCAATGTGTATTGAAGGCAGGCTGACATCCGCTTAGTTTGTCATTCATTCAATAACAAACCAATTTGTTTGCTATGTCAAGACCTTTACCATTTTGACGCTATTTTTAGCTTCCAACACTTATTAAGAAATTTTTAAATAAGTAACTAGAAAATCCAGTAACGCAGCTTCTTGTATTGAATATTGACGTTTACATCCAAGAAAACACGGATGATATAGAACAATAAACATATTAGAGTTGTTTGTTTGTTGTGACTCATGGTATAGTAAAAATGGGCAGTAGCTCAATTCAATTAACTGTCAATATATGGTATGAACTGGTGTGCAATGCCGAAAGAGCTAAGACATTAGTATCTTTATCAATTTACCCGCCTACGCGAAGCAAAAAGGAGGGTTATGATTTTGATCGGTATTTATGTATGTATGTTCATCAGTTCCCTCATAACTTCTAAACTACTTATCATAATTTGACAAATGAGGTATCTTTGGAAGCGTCTTTCTATAAAGACGCTTCCAATAGTTATACGCTATGTGACGTTACATTAAATTGATTATGGCGTGGTCCATAGAAAAGTTCAAGGTCATTGTCATAATTTCAGTTTGTGGGTTGATTCCATTGAAAAAGTTGTTTTTATTGAACTCATCATAATTCATAGTAATACAATGACATGCGTTCTGTCTTACCATTGACATGAAAAAAATATGCATCCAACTCTATACGAGTAAGTAGACGATAAATATACTTGGGTTAATTTAATTATTATGTTTCTAGATATTTTTACTTTTAACTGTTATTTAAAAACTAGTGACGCTACACGCATGTTTTCAGGTAGGTCCAATTGGCTTTTTTGTTGAGTTATCCTTCTGTCAGTATATTTCTCTAGCTGAGTACATATTTTTGTTCTTCGCCGCCCTCCCACAAAGCTAATGGACTGCAAAGCTCTTGTTAACCGTGATAATAGCGCTCGCGTGTAGAAACAGTTCGTTTGCCCAAATACTCCCTGTGGTACCGCAAGAATCTTTAATTATTCAGAATAAATTTACTTGTGGCTACTATACAAATAATAAAGTTATGAGACCGTAGTTCATTCACTTACTGAGCAATTATCTTGGGGCCAATGAGTGGAGCACTTGACTGTGTTGTCTTATCAAATAAGCTGTAAGTTGAAGGTTTTAAGAGTTATTTTCGATTAAGACTTGATGGTGATGTCGTGTGTATATGACTGGTGCGATATGGTAGGCTGGGCGGCGCTGAAGCGTGCCGAATTACAGCTCCGAGGTGCTCTGTGCATGGTTAAGGCATCTTCCTAGTCTTTATGTGCCGGAAATTAATATTTATTAATTTTTTTATGGCGAAACTGGTCTGAGATGGATCTAAGCCATCGTAGAAGTGAAGAGCTTCTCGGAAAAGTGCTTGAAGCGATCGAGTTTAGATTTTCCTAGTGATTCGATAAAACGTTCGACAAATATTTGAGAATGAGCGCGATCCATTATTTCTGAAGTATATAATCACCTTTCAAGAGCAGAAATTGAGTAGATAATTAGCTACCTTAGAGTAAACACTGCGTATTAAATTAATTATCCATAAAAATGTTTATAAAGTATTATTTTTTTGGAGAGTCACGCTGCGGGCAATGGAGAGAGCTATGCGAGTTTCTTTGCGCGATAGATTCTGGAACGAGGATATTCGGCGAAGAACCGTGGAAGCTACTGACTGACGATGATGATGATGACCTATATATATATACTTGAGAGTTCGATAAAATGTGACTCAGTAAATTTGGGTGATTAAATAACGATTTAGAATAGAAACAATGAAAACAATAGTTTCACATCATCTGATAAATCAACAAATTTTATTGTAAAGAAAATCAGAGATGGAATGCTCTTATAACACATCCAAGTACTTTTCTCCTATACCTACTTACCGACGATTTTAAGTAGATACTATGTGTTTTTTTTGTAAAGTTAATAAAGGTTTTCATGGTTTTAATAGCGATTTCTATTTTCACGATTTAGGTACACTAAGAATGCTATGGCAATAAATGCTCATATAACACAGAAAAAATATTGCTAAACCTTGGTGAAACAAATGTCTTTGAATATTTTTAAGATTTATAATTTGCCTCCTTGCGTAAAATATATAATTTTGGGGATTAAACACTGTTTTGTTCTTGCACTGTAACCATTTTTGAGAACTATGACTAGGAACCTTTTTTTTCTTATATTTTGGCTTCGACTTGCCTTCAGTTCAATTATTGCAGTCTAGTGTTGTCGATTCCCTGCGATTTCAGGTTTGGTCCCAAAGTAAAAGCTGTTCAAGACATTATCTGGCCTAAAAAATCTGACTATAAGACAAATTTGAAACATGCTCAAAAGACCCAACTAAGCGTATTTTGTCCAAAGAAAACTTCAAAGCATAAAATTTCTCGAGTTAAGGAGGTGTAGGTAATGGTATTTACTTCTAAACTAACCCAAATGATGCTATGTGAAAAGTATTATAAACTAAAAGGCGAATAAAATGTCGAAAACACATTTATAAACATCTCAGAATCTTGTTTTGAATGCATTTCTTCACTTTCTAACTAATCGAACAGTTTCACTTGCAGTAAACATAGTTGCATCATGGCCTAGACTATGTGGTATAAGCCGACCATCTTATCTGTACAGTTGAACAAATGACGGAACGTAAAAACTTCTAGGGATAACTATCAGTGTTGATCAGAAAATACTATAGGAACTCCTTCACTCAACTTTATAAATAATTTGGTCCCACCCCCACTGCTTAGAACACTATTAACATATTCGAAATGCATAAACAGTGACAAATTCGTGATGTCTGACTACTTTTACTTGGTTACAACTAGAGCGTGTCTCGATTATTATGCTACGGGTTTTCCATTTCTGTTTGATCGTGAGGAATTTGAAGATTAACATCTTTTATACTTAATCTGACTATTGATTGGTGGCACACGTTCAGACAGATCATATATCACGTACAGTTTTATGTGTTTATCTTACATTAGAAAGTTTTATGTTTTTTATTTGTGTGAATTTGTAACAAAAAAAAACACATGCATAGTTAACAATTAAATTAAACAATTAAATTTATTTCATATTTGTATTTACACCTGTAGCATATTATAATTTTTATTTTTCAGTAACTGGATGCAGAAAGCTGAAGATATGAGAAAGATTCATTACCTACACAAAAAATACACATAATTATATACATTTATACAACTATACTACAATATATCGTTTGTCGTCATCACACTAATATTATAAATGCGAAAGTTGTGTGTAAGTAGGTAAGTATTTAAGTATGTATGTGTGTTTTGTTCCCGTTCAACTCTGTAACGGCTGAACGGACTTGAATGAAATTTGGTATGGGAAAACCATCATCTCAGAAAAACATTCTGTTTCTGTAGAATAACGGGTGAAACGCGGGGCACAGCTAGTATAGTATAGTCAACGTATAGTCCTCATATTATAATATATCAGCTGTAAAAACGAAGATGCTGTAAAGGAAGCATTTCATGTGAATAGTTTCTCAAATGACTACTTAAACAAGTATCTAAACAACCAAAACTGTCACTTAAGGGCGTTTATAGTTCCCGAGAAGTTACGGGTTATGGCACCATCTGTGTTACCAGTCGTAAAACGGCACTAAACGTGATCGCACATTAGTGTTGCAAGTTAAATAAACACGCGAAACGCAAGCTTTTTACGAAGTGTTTACTTATCAAAGCCCTTTATTTTATTGTAATAGTATTGGATTGTTAAATGATTTGATAGGTAAGTTGTATTGATTTAGATAGGTATTCAAACTGTCAAACATAGACTGACTTGCAATGCCAACGTATTAAAACAGACAATTTTTTTTACTACTTCTCTCGAAGGGTGAATGGGTCAAACCCACCACTCTGGCTCAGTGCGGGTTGGCGGATTCACATACGCCATCGAATTTCTTCTCCGGAAATATGCAGGCTTCCTCACGATGCGTTTCCTTCACCGAAAAGCCAGTGGTATCCGTACGTAAGTTCCAAAGAACTCATTGGTATGGGCCCGCCGGGTTCCAACCCACGACTCCACGAATGTGAGGTAAGCGTGCTCCCAATGAGCTACCACGGCTCAAAAGGATCTAAATATATAAAACTTTCGTGTTGCTGACTGACTGAAAATCAACACCACTCACCCAAACCCTGAGGTGATAGAGACGTGAAATTTTTAGGGTAGCTTCTATGGTAGTGTGGAGCACCAAGAAAGTTTTTCGAAAATCCATCTCTAAGCGGGTGTAATCGTAGGGCAGGGCTAGTAAAAGCTACTAGCCAGATGGACATTGGGCACATTAGATATTAATTTACGGAAGACCTACCGCATATTGCTGAATTGCCATTAAAGATCTACCGTACGAAAATACTGCAAATCACCTCGCCGCCGTAGTTCCGTATGTCTCAATAACGCGATCGACATAACGCGTGTTACGGAAAATCGCGCGTGTAATAATAAAATTGTCCGTTACCAGTCCAGTTATGGAATTGACCATAATGCCTAAGTAACGGCACGTGCCTCGACTGATTCTTAATTAATTTAAGTTTTAAATATCGAAGATTTTATTGCATAAAAGGAATTTGTCAGGTTTTATATACTTATTGATAAAGTTATTGGTGTGGTAAAGAAGTTGTTAAGTATCTCTTTTCCGATTTTGGACCACCGAAGAGATTTTCATATTTTTTAATGTATCTAGATTGAAGTCAGAAAATTTAACGCCACAACCACTGCAACTATGAAACTTTCGGCTGCTGTTGTTTTGGATGCTAACCCCCGAATACTGAAACGTTTGTTAACTTTGACGACAGATTGAGTCTATTGCTGCTTTGTCATTTGCTTAGTGCCAGACAAAGGCAGTATTAGAATTAATCTGTTATCAAAGTTAACGAACGTTTCAGTATTCGGGGGTAAGAGCTGATTCGAGTGATCTGCCAATCGAGATGATTATGGCACACCCGTCGTCTAAGAGTTGATAGGTACCTATTACATCCCAAAGAAGCCAAATAAACTTTGGTTATATTTAATAGAATCAGGTGTTCCTGTATTAAGGGCACTTTCAAATCGAGACTGTAGTACAATTCCGTTTCATCGTGACATCATTTTTTTTTTTGTTGTTTTAGTTCAATTTGTTTATGTAGCGGTATTACAAACATTTAGAGATCATTGAACTTGTTCTTCAGATATTAAGAACATAATTGTTATTACTAAAAAAAAAAACTAGTAAGCCGTATACGAAGTATATAACATTTAGGCATGTCAGTCGGTAAGTACAGTTTGTCCAGCGGTGGGGATCGGAACACCTCTGCGTCTGCCACCGTTATGTTAGCCACATTGGCCGGCCGGGTACGCCTTCCACAGAGGCGGTGCGCAAATAGTACATACGTCAGTGTAAATGCTTTTTGCGGTGATTAAAGATATAAGTACTTACTTGCTTGCAAATCTACTTTAAAAAAATTAACAACATGCTGACAGGCGACGCACTGCCTAAACCGGTAGGCACAGGAAGCGTAGAAGGACACACGAGTTCTTAATACAGAGTTTTTGGTAACTATAGCAAAAAAAAATACATGGGATTAAAATTAGTAGGAAAGTTCGTAATCCTTTGCATTTGCGAGGCTAAAGCAAGAGCCACGGTCCCGAACCCCTGAGTATAAAGTCACGGGCGTCAGCTAGTAAGCTTCAATTACAAAATATACTTTGAACAAAGGCATAATACATCTATTAGTGCAACGAAAAATAAATTATTACAAAATAAATACATTAATATTTGAGTGAGTGAAATGCTTACATTTTTCTTTTGTTTAGTATATTTATAAAGCTTAATAAACTTAAATATATTTATAAAGCTTAATACAATTATATTCCCTATAACATTTAAGATGTATTCATCTATATACCATGTTGATCTATTCAAGTTTTCATTTATTTAAATGAAGGGCCAGACTTTTTCTCTCTTACTCTGTTATTATAAAATGTACCTAATATGCTTAAATTAAGCTAAAACAACTGTAATATTGTAATAAATAAAATATTAGGTGGTTATCAGAAGGTGGAAAGCACATTTTGTTCACGTCGTAGTAAAACGTGAAGTTTTATGTAACTACGTATGGTTGTGTTTGTGTGTTCTTAAATTACTTCTTGTAACCTAAACGGCTTGACTGATTTTGGCGACTGAGGTGTCGTTGAATTTATTTTTATAAAACGAAAAACCCGATTGCAAAATGATGGCACGTGATGGCAGTCAAACGCAAGCCAAGAAATAAAAAAATAAAAAAATGATCCTTATTTTTTTTGCAATCGGGTTTTTCGTTTCACTTTTAGTAATAATTCCTGTTCGTTTTTTAGTGATCGGTTACTACTAGTATCGCACCATAATTCACCGTGTTCATCTGTCTGTCCGGTTGTACGATTTCTAATTTTAGTCAGTCTTCTCTATTGTGTTAAAATATTGTAGGTATACGCATAATACTTGTAACTGTACCATTACTATGGGAATATTAAAAATAACCAACGTTTTAATATGCAACAAAGCATTTAATTTCGTAATCTTTAATGCTTAATGTTTTGTAAAAAACAAATTAAATAATACGGTTCTGTATAGAATCTATTAGAATTGTAATTAACATTTAAGATTAACAACATCGTCTGTTTTAGCGATTCGTCTCTAGATTTATCGCTAAAAAATCAAGGAAATGTTATTTAAGCAGTAAAATATAGTGTTTTGCTAAAAAGATGCAGAATACCGATAAATCATCATAATTTATCGCTATCATTATATACTGGCATTGTACTGGAAACTCATAAGTACATGCAGCCGCATTCTTATAAGTCCATAGAAAATTATTTATTTCTACAATAAATACGATTTACCAACACAGATATACCTACATAGGGTATACCTACATAGGTATACCTACCTAAATAGCTCTGGGTCCGGAATTTTCGTAGCACTTTTAATTTGACAAAGGGATTGCACGATTATCGAAGTCGTTGTCGATATATTAAACCTCAAATAGATTGTTAGGTCCTCATCACATTGGTCCTGGCAATTATTCCATTGACTTTTGGGACGTATGTCATTATCATATCAATAATTAGCAATCTTGCTGTTTATTTACTTCCACTTATATCGAAAACATCTCGAAATAACTTATAACTATAATAGAATATAATAGATAACTTGTTAGAAAAATACCCGATTTTTTCGATTCACTTGATACGTGTTCATTGACATTATGTTTTTTTAACTGTTTTAAATTAACGTTACAAAGAGAACAGTATATCAAGGAATCTTATTCTTTATAAATAAACTCCGGGTTATTTAACAACAATGGTTAAAAACAATTTTTCAAATTCTCTGTCTATTTTTGGAATATTATACTCCAAATTAATCATTTTCAGTTTCCTAGGCGTTGATGACCTTAGATTAAAACCTGAAGGCATATTTTTTTGGCAATGGGCCGGCCACATCATTCGAAGAACCGACAATCAGTGGGGAAGAAAGGTTCTTGAGTGGCGAACCCGAACCGACAGACGCAGCGTAGGAAGGCCTCCCTCTAGGTGGACCTACGACATTGTGAAAGGGCGCTGGCAACAGGTGGATCCAAGTGGAACGTTTTCAGTTGGTGTGGCGCTCTAAGAGCGCCTATGTTCAGCAGTGGACATCTTCTGGCTGATGATGACGATGGTGACTATGTGGCTACGGTGAAGTACAGAGAACAAGTACGGATAAGTTCCTACGCATAAGCTTTCGTATTTATACTATTAAGGTGATATCAAGTAATTTGAAAACACTTTTCTCACCGCCAGTATATTGATAGATGAGTGCACAATGCACAACGCTGCGCTTGCGCATAGTGATTGGAATCAGAGCCATAATAAATCTTGAATTATGTAAAAATACAAGAAGCAATGCTAAGTATTATAAGACTGGCAATAATAGGTACAATGCTTGAGTTAGGTTGATGGCGCGGAACAGGGCATGTAAAAAGAATAGACTTGTAAATAACTTCCTAGATCATTTTTTATAATTAAAAAGGTAGTTTAATTGCAATTAATCCGTATGATTGTGAACTCTTAAGGACCCTACTATTGGTTTTGATATACATTTTGATAACAAAATCATTCTGGAAAGCAGAACAGATAGTGTTGTGTATTTTTATGTAGATACTTCTGACTATATACGTGTATAGTCTTGGTACTAGCCTTACCATAGAAAAAGTAGAGATTATCTCCACGGAAGATTTTATTGAGACAAATCTATAAATGACCAACATTTATATTTTTATTTTATTTATTTATTTCATTACAACTATTTTTACAGGATAGCACCTAATACAATAGTGTAGTTATGTCAACATTTTAAATATATAAGAAATTAGTCCAGAATATTAAATACATCATCGCTTACCAACACTCAAAAAGTTTGCTGTTCAAAGGCAGAAACTTTTTTTTAACCCTTATTGGGTTTAAAAAAAAATGTGGAATCGCCAAAAATTGCCGAAATTATAATAAAAAACTTACATGTTAACCTAATGTCTAAATCGCATCAAGAAATACCTCATTATAAAACTTATCTAGTTCCCTATAGAAGCTACCGGAAGTTGACTAAAATGAATTTAATGCAGCCGCACAGACGTAACAGAGCATCAAATTATATATGATCCGGATCATTGTAGGAATTATATGTGTAGCAGAAAAGCTGCCTCGTTAAAATTATTGTAGGTCTGCTATAATAATACTTACTCATTTATTATAGAGTCGGTATTCAAATCTCGGCAGGGCTAGCATGCGCACCGCGACAAAATCTTATAAATTTTAATTTACTTTTTCGGAAAAGGAGTCTTCTGGTAGAGATTTCCACACCCTTGCAGTGCGTAAAAAAAATGTGGAATTAAGCATTAAAATACTTTTTTTTTTTTTTTTTCAGTATTAATAATAGAACCAATTAAATCGTTACAGTTTTTGTTAAGTGTAATTTTAAATATTTTTTATATAAATTAAACGAAAACAGTGTGTTAACACCCGGACAAGTAATTCTGAATCCCGGATGCCAACGTCTTCCTACGGGCTTAATGAAGAGAAAATAATAAATGTAACTTAGTATTTAAAAGAGATATTAGGGCGGCCTTAGACCGAACCCAAGACCTCCGAAACAAAAGGCAGACGAGAACTAATCAGAATTAGAAATATACATTGGTCTTAACAATAATAAAAATTACAGGAAAGTCACTTTAAAAAATCTTCGGTTACGAGTTAAGTAATTAAAAATTAATTAAACTAATTATTTTTTAAATAATTCAAAATTGAAATCATTCGGGTAGGTAATTATTATGTTTTTCGTACAAAAATGAGGATTCCGAAAATTCAATTGACATGTATTTATTCAATTAATATGTACTGTAAACCACTTAGTATACACTAAACCATTCCGGTAGCCAGAGCCATCGATAGACAAGCGCAAGGTTGTTTTCTTATCGATCTCTGTTGCAGGTCACACTGACCTCTTAACAACGCAGTAACGTAGCTTTACTGCTCGTACAGCTGTGCCCCAGTCTTTAGACATCAAAGTTGGCATAATAATTAGTTCAGTATAAGGTAATACGGTCATTAACCCTAATACGGGTGTATCTAGGTATTCGATCAGCCATATCGGACAGTCATTACTGAGAAACACGCCTGATTACTGTCGATGATATTCAAATTCGAAAAAATAACGTAGTATTTTTTGTCGTGAGCTATGAATAAAGTTCTGTTAGGTTGGCAGCAACGTACAAAAGCACCTGTTTCTTTGAAAGTAGATCGTGTTCTAATGGCGTGGCGTGTAACAATTGACGATCAAGATTGTTAAGTTTACTGAAAACTTTTCCATTCATAAAACTTTTTTTTAGCATCCAGTTAGACTCAATGTTGATCGGAATTTAACAAGATTAGCCAATTTGACCTTCTTAATACTTTGCTAATACTTTCAACAATAAACATCAAAGTTGGTGCTCAATTAAACTAATCATCGTATAAAATTTTGATAAAAGTGACCACTGAAGTGAATTTGCTTTTAAACCTAAACGTCCTAGCTAGGTTCAGAATAAATAATAGTTCTTACAACCTGTACGTGAAATTATACGAGCAAATATTTTCTGTTAATTTTATCCGCTCTATCTTTGACGTAAGGATCCAGAAATAAGTTCTAAATATACCTATTTACTTAAAACTAGGATGTATGTAGATAATTGATGATGCAGAGGTCTAGTTTTTAGCATAGGTCATAAGCATAATATGTCATTAGAACCATGTCACGTAAGAACATGTCCCATCTCCGATCGCCGCTCACGAATTGAACAAGGACACCGTTTCGCATAATGTCGGAGTTTTGTTGCAATCACAATTTTCGCAAGATATCCAAGTAACATTCTAATAAACTTTCACTTGATAATGGCTGCAAACCTGACTCTTCAGATGCGTTTACGTACTGGTGTGAATCAGAGATTCATATTGTGTACCTACGATACGATGTTGTAATCTATCTATTATATAAAGTCTATATATATAAAAATGATTCCCTTTTTTTCCTGGTCACTTGAGAAAGGATGGATTTTTGATGATTTCTTTTTTGTTGTGTTCGTAATTGTGCGGGTTGTATGAAGAGTTTAGCAAGGCCGAAGGCCGAGCTTCGCGGGCATCAGCTAGTGTTTAATGAAAATCAGCGTGCGGTTGGTCTGGAATAAATTATATTGGAATATATATTTTAAATAAATGAATTAATAGACTATCAAAAAACTCACGTTACTAATCCTAACTAATATTATAATTCAGATGAATATAACCGTAGGCGTAATTAAAATAAAATTATGTAATTTAATTACAAGATCAAAACATGCAGTCGAAGGCTGGAAATATTTTGCGATCAGCTTTAGAAAAGCCTCGGTCTGTGTCTTTTGATCTATAACATGTAATTTGAAGTGTTCTTTGGTACATTTTCTCTCGTGGACCATTTGAGAGTAAATTTCATTTTAAATACGCCTTGTTTGCATCTTTACAGTGTGTATAATTATAACGCAGACGGGTCCTGTTTTTTAAATAAATAATATATTTACGTATTTAATTTATAATGGAGAAGTGATGACTGGACGTCGTGTTGGATTATTATCAATTAATTTCAATATTAGCATATTGAAATGAATGTAGATTATAATACAGGGTTATAAGGAAAGGGTATGCTAAGCCGCAAAAGGCTCATAGTACTCATCATTATGAACAAATTTTATTATGGGACCAAACCTGACAAATAGCAAAATCACAGCAATAGGGTTCTTTTTTTTCCTTTGGGTACGGCAGCTAGCAAGCAGCAGTGAACGCAACAAGGTATAATCGTACCGCAACCAATTTTTGTAATGTTTTGATCGCGTACGTCTCTGCGTCGTATCGCGTTGTATGAAATGCTCTGTTAGTATTATACGTATCGCATCATAATTTTATTATATTCTGAGGTGCTGCACTTGAAAGTTGAAGGTGAGTGAACAAGTGTGCCTGAATATGAATGCTTTAATACTTTAAGTTTATTTTTTTGTCTTTTATATTACTCCGTAAGGATCGGGGTCTTTTCCAGTGCTACCAACTCAGTGGTGAGCATAAGTATATTGAACAGTATGTGAACCCAGTTGCACGCTGACTTCGTTGTTGAGAGGCCAGCTTATTTGGGAGAAATGCGAGGTAATTACTACTGCTAGGACAGAAAGAGTACCTAGGAATTTCTAAAGATAAGTACCGCAAATTATTGAAGAACCTACCGAAAAATACTGGGACGAAAATGTTTTTATCTTGTAATCTTTCTTTCACTGTTCTAATATTTAGGTTTTTTTATATTTTTTTTCTCTTTTTTGGTGACGGATAAGAAGTCATCGAAAGATTGACTGCGATTTTAGGGCATTGTACCCTACTAAAACCCCTTCAGTTCCCTGAGAATTTTTGTACAGATCTCGATATGTTTTTACTACACTGTAATAGTTCATGGAGGCAATAAATAATCTAAATCCGTTTTTTTTTTTGTCAAATAGATGTGAAAGGAATCAGATAAGTAGTTACATTATATTAATGCAGTAAACATTTTTATGTATGCCTGGTGAATCCACAAAAGGCCTGACAAAATATTGATTAAAAACCTAGAGCACAATGATTCATTCCTTGCTTCTTGTCGGTGGTGCTAAAATTGCATATACTTTGAAGCTAAATCAAAAAAGTTTTGTTCCGCAATTAAAACCGAGTGGTGGTTCTGCATCGAGGCACGACTTAAAAATTAATGCTGATGGTGGAGAACGAGCTGTTTTCCGCGTTAAAAAAGAACTCCGCCTATAAGAACTCCGAGGTTTGCCGTCGTCACGATATGACGAAAAGGGAAATAAAATTAAAATTAAGCATCTAGATATTTATGCACCTTATACGATATGACGGTTTTATGTAAACTATAGGTTTAGGTTTAAAGAACTTTATTATCAACAAAGACAACATTGTCACTTATGTGATAACATAATTTAGCTTAGATAGGTGTAATTAATGTAATCTAATTTAAATAAAATGTACAAATAAATAAATGATGAAAGTAGGTAGGTAGGTATCTAAATTATTACATTATTATCATTTATTCGTAGGACCCACTTCAAGTTTTTTTTTTTTTGTCTTAGGACAATAATTAGTTAATAGAAATAAAGGCATAATGAAAATAAAAGGCCGACTAAAGGTGACTAAAATATGCAGCGTTATTTCACATCCGCCGTCGCCCGCACAACGAAAAACAAATCATCTACAAAGCGGAGTCAAAATCAAATCATCTACAAAACCGAGTCAAAATGGCTATCAAAAGGACTCTTTAGATTTTTCTTCCAGATTTTGATGATTTATAAAATAAAAACCAGCCTTTCTTTTCACACAAGGAGGTGTGGGAGGTGGAATCTAAACATGGTCGGGTGCGATTCATGGGTATTAGATGAGCAAGAATTTTCGCCAAATTCTCATCAGGGGTAATCAATTATCGGAAACAGTGAACGTTTCACAAGGAAGTCATAAGGCTCATTTATCATTAGGTAGGGAAGATCTACCGACGACGGCTCAGTAGTATCTTAGATTATAAGAAGATAAGTATTGTTATTAAAAGAAAAAGAAAATGCCCAACTGCATAATGCAACTTACAACACTCTGGACATAAACATTTTACGACTAAGTATAAGACTCAATTTCAATTCTCTTCAGCTGAGGTTGATTTTCAAAAAATCGTGAGACTTGCCTTTCCTTAATTTTTATGCGTATTACACAAACCGAGTTTCATTTTCTTAGGATGCAAAAAGGTTTTATTTCTATTCAAACTTTAGGTGAAATTCCACAAAATTCGTTTTTATGTACTACTATACTATTTGAAGAGTATTGGGTTCAAATTTGACGTCTCTATCATTAGCGGTTTGGTCTGTGGATTGATTCGTAAAAAATGGCTTGTGCTTTAATAAAGTTTTATATTATTTTAATTATGCTGTAAACTGTAATTTCGACCTGTACATAGTTAAACATGTATTATGTACGTGCATGCATGCAAGTGCATCACACGTCAATTAACCATAGTTAATGATTGAGAGCTCTCCTTTTTACCGCGGCCTCTTGTGGGAACCCACCGGAACAATATTATCGGTACTTGGTACTGTGCGTATTCTTTTACTTCTTTGTGGATAAACATAGGGCTTTACTTATAGACGGTGCTTAAATTTAATCAATGGTCTGTCTCGTTTTCGCGAGAGAGATTTTAGGTCAGCTAAAAGTTGTCAGAGCAGTCTAAGCATTGATTAACTTAAAGCAACTTCTATAACTGACCCGGAGAACGTAAGAAGGTATCAAGGTTGAAGTTATTTTTTTTCATATCCTTAATAAAATTTGTTCGTTGCTTTTTTTGAGTTACACCATACCATAATTATAAAATGAACCCTTACATCAAGACATCGGTGGCAGTGTGTCTGTATGATACTGTAGATCAGGAACAAAATTTACAGGGGTTGACTAAATGTGTATGGTGTCTCATAGATTTATAACTTTCTTGCAAAATCGCTGAAAATGTCCAGATCAAAAATAAAGCTAAATAATGTGGTCAAGTTAAGTGCCACATGAACATGTTCTCAATCAATGCGTGCATGGTGACCGAAGTGTTGGTTGTTTTTTTAATTCTATGATACCGTGTGAAAAATGGGATAATTACTACGCTTCAATAGTTAATAGCCTTATTTAAATTAGATTACCTAGACGAAGAAGTGTTAATTATGCTTAAATGCTTAGTAATTATTATGAGGATATTCCCCGTCAAAGTCACCGACATAGGTCTCAGGGTTTACAAGCTGAAGTGACAATGGGCAGGCCACATCGCTCGAGGAATCGATAAGCGATGGGGAAGAAAGCTTCTTGAGTGGCAACCGCGAACTGGAAGACGTAGAGCAGGCAGGCCTCCCAGAAGGTGGACCGACGACATTGTGAAGGTCACGGGCAACTGGTGGATGCAAGCAATAAGTTGTCGGCCGGTGCGGCGGTCTAATGGGGAGGCCTTTGTGCAGCAGTGCACGTCTTCCGGCTGATGATGTTGATGCTTTATAATTTTTGTTTTATTAATCTGTTAATACTTAATCTGTTTTATTATTTTGGTCTTTTCTATTACATAAAACCAATTAAATCAGAAGTGGCTTATGGTAATGGATGGACACCGTTGCGCAAGAATATAAAATTAATGAACTATAATTTGAATAAAAAACAGTTCATCAAAACTAATACAAAATTAATGTTAATTTTGACATTTAATTACGTTATTATTGTTAATTGGATTTTTGTACGGATTTTCCCTATTCATTTCATTTCATTTATATCATTCTAACTTTTAACATTCTTGTAAGCTAAGGTTATTTCTTAGTGTAATTTGTGGTTTTTAAATTAGATAAGAAGTTTTTATTTTAGAATAATACTCTTTACTTTATTTGTTACAGATTTATCGTCTGTATAGTATGTTATTGCGCAGTAAGTTTAAGAATTGTCATCTTTTGCATGGAGATTCACGGTGTGAATTAAAAAAAAAATGCATTTTTTTCATATTTCATTTTAAAAACCGAATTAAATAATATCATGCTATATCAGTACAGAAACTATCGTGACAACTACTACTAAAAAATAATTAATCTGAATTCTTACCTAACAATGTTCGGCGCGACGACCGTGCGAAATTTAACCGCTGAAACAATACATTGCGATATTTCACCTGACATTAAATCAAAATAATCACAATTCAAACACAATCTTAACACTGGCAATTTATAGAAAAAAAAACAAATTATTTGAAGAAGAAAAACGGATTTGATTATCGAATGCGCGCCGAGATCGCTAGGGACGGAAATGTAATCGATCGATTTTCCGATTCGCGTGGGTTCCCGGTGAGTGCCCGCGAAGTGACTCGCCGGTACCGCGTGTGTCTCGTAAATGGCGAATGCACAGCACCTGCCTCTCATCCGACGGTATTGCACCGGCATATTTTACACACACGTGAACTTTTATATTTTGAATCTTCTCTGTTTGAGATAAGGTCGAGGAAAGGATGTTCTAGATTGGTTTTGGTAAATTTTGCATTACCGTATTGCGGTTTTGACTGTTTTCTTTAAAGAAGCGATTTTATCGACAACTGTGCTTTTGGAGTGTGCGTTATACGTGATTGATTTTGCATGAGTGTAAGTTATATGATATTTTGGAATTTTGGCTCTTCATCCATGTATATCAGTTGAGTGATTTTTTTATGAAAGCAAGCAAATAAATCAATCAGCGATGATGATGATGAAAAAAATCAAAGACATTTTATCATCAAGATGAACGAATCTTGGTCTTCTTGTCCATCTTCTTGGTGCAATTACAGAAATACAGAAATACAGAAAAATTTATTCGTGACAAAAATACATATTAAAAATTAAAAAAAAAAAAAAACACACAGTATAAAGCATTTACGCTATTTTTGTCACAAGCCCGATCCCAACTCAGCATAATGCTGATTGTGAACAATCAGCGCTGGTATTCTGTTGGGACCGGCAGGTGACGTCAGGATTATGATATGTTATTCTCAAAGATTCCTTTTTTCCAGAATAGGTATAATTAGCTCAAGCTAATTCCCTTTAACTATAGCTAAATTTCTGCATATTATTTATTTAATGGTTCTAGAATTTGTACTTTATGCGAAATAATCAATAATAATAATAATAATCAAATTCCACGTCTAAAGGGGCTAAATGCGTACCCCCGAAATTTGTATGATTTTTTCTTAAATTCTACGCCAATGAAACTCGATTTCTATACAGAGTAAAAAACAAACGTCTTTATATACAAAAAATAAAGAATCACACAGAATTTTTCGAAAAATCAACCCCTAAAAAGGTGAAATGGGGTGTTAAAATTCCATAAGCGAGTGAAGCCGAGCCGGGCGTGTTATAGATAAGTAGAGCTACTTGTTAGACACTTGACACAGCAAGCGGCCCGGGCGCGCAGACAAGACACAAAAATGTATATGTATGGTGTATGGAACGAAATTTACCAAGCGCCCGCCGCTGTTCTATAGAGCGCCGTATTTTGTGTCACAGTTACAGCGCACCGTTCGCTCGGGTCCGGGGAGCTTTATATGGCAAGTCTTATATGGCTTTACATGGCTTGTCTATACAAAAGCACTAAAAGTTGTGCAAATACAAACCCCCTTATTAATAAACGCGGATAAACCTTGGAACAGTTACCAAGTGTTTAGTCCTTTTCTCTCTTTCGAAATTAGAACTCGATTGAAAAAGACAGAAGACTGAGCAACTGCTCCAAAGCTTATCCGCGTATTAATAAGGGGGGTTAGGGTCCACTGCTCTTAAATTAGCCTGCTATTACTGATAGAATTGTCAAAACGTAATTGACAAATTTATGTTTTTTTTTAAATCTAAGTAGGTTTGCTTTTTGGTATTTATAAGTAAATTTCTAAGTTTTGATCAAGGATCTTGTATCACACTGGATAGAGTGATTCGTTTGGCAGCGTGTCCACTTTCTGTTCGCGCGTTTAGTGAGTAGGGAAGTGAAAACTAGTGCAGAATCTATCGATAAAAATGTACACAGTGTACAAAACTAAGAATTTGTAAATTAAGAACACAATGTTTGCAAAAATATGTACTTTATTGAACATCGAAACTCGTAATTGCCATGTAAATAGTACGAATATATATATTATATATAGTAACTATGAAAGTTAATAAGTATCTACACCGTCTCCTAGTTTCTTTTATTCTTCCTAGTTATTTAATTGACAGCCCAGTCATAAAACTAGATTTTTCAAAACGTTTTCAACAAAGTCGAGAGTATTTAGGTGGCTCCCAGTTTTCGCGCCTCACAGCCTTTATCCACTGATTTCTGATTTCCGGACATTTTGGAAACCTATAACAAAATGTTTTATTTTAATTAATTGTTTAACCATGACACAACATTGGTACAAATTATCATATATTTCAAGCCGCGAAAGCTTCAAAAAGATTAAAATTAATTATCGATAGAATACGTATCAAGCCGATTAAACGCGGAAAGGAATTAACAGTTCATGTTTCACTTAATGTAGTATATGTAGGATATTACAAGAATATTATTAGATAAATATCGACCAAATATCGACAAAGTTTGAAACGTGCAGTGGTACTTCACTAGCAGGAACACGTAAAACAATGCATTTATTTATCTTAAATTAATGCTTAAATTCATTACTAAATAACACTGCGTGATAGTTGTATGACTTCAGACATGTATATTCTTTAAGTGAAACGAATATTTAGCTTTGATTCTGGTTATTTTAGGTAAAAAACGCTAAAAAGACTTACGCATGAAATGATAATTCTGGATCTTTTACTCCCCCTTTCGTTGTTCTCGATGCACAATACACAGCACAACACGCCATAATGCCACTATGTATAACAATATTAAGTATTCACAGCGATATTTTGATCCAATTTGCTTTTTTAGTAAGACGGGTCGCAATGTTGTGACCGACTAGTCGGTCAAAGTGGACACAGAGTGCGAGGTTGCCAATCTTACAATAGCTCTCTCGCTTACTCTATGCGACGACCCGTGAAATAAAAAGAGAAACATGACAATGTGAACGTCGGAGCGGCAACGTCTCATGGGTCTGTCCAGTATGATGCTTCGTCTAAGGTTTTGATGCTTAAACTGACTTTTTTCCGTTTAATTAGATACTTTCTAACAGTGCGTTGGGAGTTTTGGCGGGAACGAGAAGAAGTCATGTCACGTCATTGTATTATTTCCATAACTGCTGTTATTGCGATTATTGTTTATATTATATTTTAATGTGTTAAAATGGTGGATTTTTATCCATTAAGTGTTCGGGAACGTGAATGAGTGTTGGTGAATAGTATAATGTTGTGAAACGTGACTCTTCGTGTTGTTTCCAAAACTCCATAGAAACCTCTAGTAAAATCTCCACCACTTTACTGAGGCATGACGTGGGCTTTACCTTGACTTACTTTGCTTGACTTACACTATGAAAGAGACTTATTTTTATTGTGAAATATTTGACTTTACTTGAAATATTACAATACTTGAGACTGGCTAAATACACAACGTGTGGAGCCAAAGCATTGAAGAAAAAAAAAACAGTGCATTGCGTGTACTTATCTGTGAAATCGCAATATATATATAAGGAAAGGGTATGCTAAGTCGAAAGGGGCTCATAGTACTCATGATTGTGAACAACGTTTAATATGGGACCATCCCTGAAATCAAGAGAAAAAATCTGTTGTTCCATACATTTTGTCGAGTGTCATAGACATATTTCTATGGCACGGCTGTTTTTTTTTTTCACGATTTCATGGTTGGTCCCATAATAAAAGTTGTTCGTAATAATGAGTACTATAAGCCCTTTTCAGCTTAGTTTACCCTTTCCTTATAACCCTGTATATATATTTTTTTCTAATATTTGGCTACTTTTAGTACGTTTTGACTTGCTTTGCTCGCCTTTGACCGTGACTATGACTTGTTTGGTAATATCTAACAAAACTTGAGAATATATATGTACACTTGACACTGACACTGACATGCAGACGTGCGACGACAAAATCCTCTTAGGAGGAAAGATAAAAACACCTTGACACAAAGACACTGGGTCTTTGATCGGCTGGCCACATCGCTCAAAGAACCGATAATCGATGGGGAAGACAGGTTCTTGAGGGTGACCACGAACCGGAAGACACAGAGTGGGTAGGCCTCCCACTAGATGGACCGACACATTGTGAAAGTCGCAGGCAAATGGTGGATCCAAATGACCAATTGTCAAATACTTAGCAGTTGATATCTATACCGGCTGATAATGATGAATTGATGACATCTTTGTTAATTAATCAAAATAAATACAAAATAATAATGTGCTGGGCTCGTTCCCAACATTTGAATATTGCTACATAGATTTGGATTATCTTGAGACTTTCAATGGTCTCTGGATAAACCAACTGTAAATTTTATGTGTGTAGTTTGCCTAAGATTAACAATATTTTTTTTATCGCGCTATATGCGCTTTATATTGGATAGCAAAAATATTGGCAGCGGTGGGATTCGAACCCACGCCTCCGAAGAGACTGGTGCCTTAAACCAGCGCCTTAGACCGCTCGGCCACGCTACCGAATACCGGGATAACAAATTTAATAAATTATTTTTTTAACCTTATCAATGAGTTTTGAACGTCGTATTTATTTTAGTCCCGGGAACTAACTTTCATAGTTTGGTTTTAAGGTGGGCGACAGCAGCGCCTCATACGAGGGACAAAAAAACTCTACATTATTTAGGTTGAGTGTTTAATTTTGTGTGTAGTTTCATTAAATGTATTTAGAAAGCCTGTGTATAAACACTGTGATAACCAACATCTACATAATCTATTTGAGGAGATTTTACAACGTAGACATGTGAAACTTTTTTCTTAGTGTTATAGAACTAACGCAATCACACTAAAATAATAAAAACGAGAGTACCCTAAGTAAGAAATAATACTTTTGACGTACTTAATGATGTTGATAGTTATAATAGACATTTTTAGGGCACTTCAAAAGTGACCTTTTTAACCGACTTCGAAAAAAAAGGAGGGGTTCTCTAGTCAACTGATTAAAAAAAATGTTATGTTTGTTACCTCTATATACTTTACTATACTTACCAACATCGGACGATCAAACCCTGGACCAATTTTGCTCATAGCCGAACGTTAAGATTTTGTTGAATGTGAATTACTTGCCTTCAAAATTTCATGAAGATCGAATTTACCACCGACTCTTCACTTTTTAACTAAGTCGAATATATAATTTTTACCGATTTCCAAAAAAAAGTTTGAGGTCCTCAATAAGTTTTTTTTTTAATGTTTGTTACCACAGAACTCCATTTATAATTCGATTTGTATTTTTTTTTATATGAAAGGATTTACTTCCAGATTGGTCCCATTCTTATCAAAATTCTGGTTATAGGATCTATGACAAACCGAGGGAATTTCTCAAATAATACATATAGCGATTTTGGTATTTTTATCAGATATTTTCCGAGATTTTTTTAAGCCGGTTCCTATTGTTTAAATTACTTTACCAAAAAGTTTTTAGGATGTAACAACTAAATTGACAACGCTAAGGCTGGGTTCCATCATAATCCTAGTTAAAGTTACTGATATAGTTAAATTAACTATAATATTAACCTTAACCATGAAGTTTAGTCAGTCTTATCCGTTATTTCGACCATAGTTAAAATGGTACAACACATTTTTCTGCTTAACCGGAGTTTTAACTGCAGCGATGACTGTAGCTTAAAGTTAACCTAGATGGTGAAACCCGACCTAAGTTTACAATTAACTTTATCTGCCTGACACCCGTGCATATTCAGGAATAGGACGACAAAATTTAGCTTAGTCTGCAAAAATCTTATGAAAGACTATTTTTTTGTCTACGGAAAGAATTTAACACATGCAAGGTGCGTAACACACCTACCCATCTTCCTTATTTACCATAGATCATTTTATTTAAAAATCTATCCAAATACCGATTGCTAATAACTCTTTATTCATATTGGTTACCTTCAAATCAAATAACTTTACGAGTAGTTAAACTTTGCACAAGCGCATGTTAAGATTCATAAGATAATAATTAGTAACTAAGCCACCATACCTTTGTTTAAGTTTTGCCAAACATAACATAGCATAACCAAGATGCTGCTTTTCCTCCAGAGATGTGCTACGCTTTGTAGCTATGGATGTGTGTGACATCCACCAATAATTTATGGAATCTTTATTTCATATTTTATTTTAGAGCTAAGCATAGCTGGAAACGCGTGCTAAGCTAAGAAACGAAGATAAGTTTTTTAATATAGAAGGATTCATAGATTATGAAAATTGACGTGGTTTTGACACATTTTGTTTTAATAAAACGGGTTTTTTTTTTCTTTTTCCTCCGAAGAGGATTTTGGCGTCGCACGTCTTATGCATTTGCCAGTGTCAAGTATACATATATATTCTCAAGTTTTGTTAGATATATCAAATAAGTCATAGTCACGGTCAAAGTCGTGCAAAGCAAGTCACGGTCAAGTCCGAGCCATGCCCCGGTAAAGTGGTGAAAACTTTACTAGAGCCTTCTATGGAGTTTTGGAAACAACACGAAAATTCACGTTTTACGACATTATACCATTGACCAACACTCGTGCATGTACACGAACACTTAACGGGTAGAAATTCGCCGTTTTTACACATTAACACTCGAAATAACACAAGTTTTGGAAAATAATAAAATGACGCGACATGAATTCTTCACGTTCCCGCCAAAACTCCAAAACGGGATTACTCACGTTAATTTGAGTCTGTTATTCAGACTATAGTTTCGATCACATTCGGTGACCTTTATCAAAGAATGCTAAGCGTGATACGCGCGCGTGCTCGTCTTGCCTTGCTCAAAACTATAGTCGGAATAACCGACTCAATTTAACGTGAGTATTCCCGTTTTATTAAAACAAAATGATTCTTATATTCTTATTCGAAATGGGGGCTGTAGGTAAGTTCTGCACTGACTTGATGAACCCAGCTCCTTGAAATACCGGAGCGAGGCTGTGGGCCGCTGGCATAGCTGCTCCAGCGATGTAGATGGTGTCGTCGATGATGATGAGATCAAGTCAAGCTGTCGGGGTGTCATGGATGATGTCGAAGCTGCCTCAAGCAACCTAGTGGCGATTCTAGCTTCTTCTGTGGCTGTACAATGCCACAGCACATGGTCCACTGTGGTTCTGCTGCATGCAGAACGAAACAGCATTTGCTCCTAGTTTGTACAAGTGACTATTCAAATTTCAATGTCCGGTTATAAGGCCTACCAGTAGGCGAAGGTCCTGTCGTTGCAATTTCAATAGATGGTTAGTGATTTTTCATTTGATATAGATAAAGAGGGATGTGCGAGTGGTGTAGCTATGTACAGAGTAGAGTAAACGACGCGACATCCCTGCCCCGCTCTCCTACTACCGATGCATCTATTAGCACAAGTTTCGCATCTTCCTAGTACATCTCACCCAGGGCTCTATTTTTGCATGGCTCTTATAAAATTTCGCACGAAAATATCACGCGAAATGACTGACTTTCGAACGTAATCCCAAACAAAAGTCGAATTTTTGAAATAATCATTATCACTCGCTACCGCAAGGATTGATTTTAACCATTCGAATTCACTTTGTATGAATAGAAATAGAACACAGAATAATCTTTAATTTCAAATGATATTTTCGTGTGAAGTCATACGAGAGATTCTAAAATAGAGCCTCCGGTCTTCTATACTTCTTAGCATAGGTGGACATGGTCACATAGTATTGTAGCTTAGCTTTACCTCGTTCATAGCTTAGCTGCAAAGCACAACTCTGGTGGTACTGCAGTCTAAGCACCAAGTGATCTTTGACAAGTATCTAATTACTTTTTTAGTGTTTTCTATTGCGTCATTAAGACATTACTTGTGTATTGTATAGCCTGGAAGATATTTGCGGGACGAGAAATTTACTTTCTTGTTTTCGTTTGAGATATATTTAATTTCTTGATAATAGATAAATTACGTTGTAAATTCATGTTTGCTTATCTAAGATCGAACACGTAAACACTGAAAAATTAACGTTCAAAAGATACTAAAGTGACGTAAACATATGCTTTGTAATTTATTTCTACTTTTTCGTTCTATTTTAACATTTACGTCCCCTAACACCCTCAACCTTTGAATTATTTTAATTTTTCTGTAATATTGCATTGATTCGTAAAATTTATTTATGCCTTACAAAGAGCCTGTGCATATGTACTCACAACGTTTGAGTATTGTTGCACGCGGGTAAAACTACGGGGCGCATCTAGTATTTATCTAAAATAAGGTCCGTAATAGACACGACATTTATACTATAAATGTTTTATATGCAATGTATACGATTTGAAAGCAAACCAAAACATGCAACATTACATTGTATTGTAATACAAATTGATGCAAGTACTCTACTAAATATAGAGTGTTCCTCACTCTACATTTAGTAGAGTACTTACAAGGCATCAATTTGTATTGCAGGGAATAAGTAGTATCTTAGCGAAAATTACGCTAATATGTAGAGATCATCTTAAGTTTATTGTAAAATCAGGGATAAAAAAGTTATCCACTGTTCAGTACACTAAAAAAAATGGTTAATTTGAGACTCTACTGAGCGCCTACTAGTGTCGGCGTCCATAGTCATTGTTAGTTTAGTCTCTGACAGTGTGTAGAATAGTAATATAGTTTCTCTTGGTAACTGTGGGCAGGTAATAGGTGGTGTCGATTGTGATATGCCATTTAATTATATTTCTGTCTCTTTCTTTCTCCTTTCACCAACCAAGAGGTTTTGAAAATATTAATAAAAAAATTGTGAAAAAAGAAACGTGCTGTGCCGAACCCACCTATATATCATATAATATAAAATAACAAGCCCTTTTCTAAGAATCAACGCACATACCAAAACACTTATGATAAAGCCGCAAAATTTGAACCTAATACTCCTCAAATGGTTTAGGTTAACAATAAGAACGGATTTTACAAAATTCCACTTCACATAAATGGACCCCAAAGTTTGTATGGAAATAAAATATTTTTTCATGCACAGTCAATGAAACTCGGTTTGTGTAATAAGCATAAATAATAAAGAAAGCATGTCTTAGGATTATTCCTAAATCAACCCCTAAAGAGGTGAAATGGGGTGTTTTATTTACTGAAGCTTATGCGAGCGAAGCCGTGCGGGCAAGCTAGTAGGATAAAGGCAGAAGAAGACGATGACGATGTAAACTTTGCTACATTGTGTTTCTAAATACTATAATGATTATTTTTTATTTATATGGTTTTCTATTTTATTTTTTAAAATATTTTTCTAAGGCGCCGCATAGCAAAAAAGTATTTAAACTCACACTGCCTGCCACTGCCACTGCCACTGCCTGCTGATATATATATATATATATCTATCTAAATATATAACTGTCGTGTCGCTGACTGATTTACAATCAATGCACAGCCTAAGGCTAATAGAGACTGTAATAGAGACTGAAAATTTTCAGGATAGCTATGGTAGTGTAGGGGGCTTACTCTATAAATCCCCTTAGACAATACCCTACGACGGCGATTTTTGGCCAAAAATCCCCTCACCATCAGAGCATTTCATTCAGCACTCAGTGAAGAGGATTTTTGGCCAAAAAAATCCAGAAATCCCCTGAGCCATTTATTTTATTTTGCGGAAGGGGATTATTAGACAAAAAGTCTAGAAATCCCTTTGATCACTTATATAAGGAGTACAAGAAAGGGTTTTTTCGAAAATCCACCCCTAAGCATAGTGAGGACTTACTTATTTGGATTATCTTTAGACCACTGGGCAATCCAACTATTCGTTTTGTGTAGTGGGTTAATTAGTTTAGTTTATATGTTTGTTTTGTTAAAAATGTATCTGACGATGGAACTCTTGATTTGTTGTTGTTGCACTGTACGATATCGAATTAAAACTGCAGTTCAGTATAAAAAAAAAGTTATGTGGCCCATGAGGGGATCGAACCCGCGACCTTCGCGTTATTAGCACGACGCTCTAACCAACTGAGCTAATGGGCCGATGCGTAGCTCACCTGAAAGTCTGAATTTTCATGAGCTGCGAGCAGTTTTTGTCTCCGTTACTCCCACGATAATTTTAATCAGAATGACAGGATTAATAGTAAAGCTTAGTGTTTTATTAATAGTTTTTCTAAAAAGCTAGTAACCCATACATATATACCTGTATACACACATAAATATACCAGTAGAACAATGTACTTTACTTTATTACCCGACTACACGAACAAAAAAATATATAATATAAATATACACATAATTTAACAAATGAGGTATCGTTGGAAGCGTCTTAATCGTTTGCTGATTATAGGCTATGTGACGTCACATTCAATTGAATATGACGCCATCTAGAGGACATAAAGTCAAGAAGTAAAACAAAAAGGCTTAATGACGCCGGGTCGGGTATTACATGAAAGGGCTTAATTAGCATAATATTCCAAAAATATATATGTATTTTTTAACTGTTTTAATAACACACGTTGTTAAAAAATATTTTACGAGCGCCGTAACGTAGGACATAGTCGGGGTTTTAGTTTTTCACCCAATCTTGTCTTTAATGCACACTGTATTTTGAAATGTGGACTAGCGGCATCTACGTGGTAGATGACCTCAATGTTGATCGAGAATTTAAGTTGATTGTGAAATGTGAACCAATATTAGAACATCTTTTTCGGCAACTGGCTTTGTAGCATTTTTTTTTATTTTTAGACAACTGGTGGTGACTCCTCCGGTCGCCTTGCCAACTTCGCCGTGGCCTTGGCTTTGAAGGGGTCATAACTAAACCAACCATTTTTAGTGTGATTTCAAGCAGCAAAATGAAACTGCTGTTCCATATTTATTTAATTTAAGACCAACAGCACAATAATACAAATTAAAGAACATGGATTTTTTTAAAAACATTTTATAAAACGCCAATTATAGGTCTATTATATATTAAGTAATATAAACAATATCGCTTTTAAATCACTACTAACAAAGTAACATAGTAACATACAAAGTGCTCCAATATATTTGACCATAGATTGATTAGACAGCTGTTTTATTTTGCTACAACTTGCTTGCTTTTGTTTTTGGTCACAACAAAATAGAATAGAATAGAATATTGCTCTTTTTTTTTAATTCCGTTGTGGGTGTTGGTGTTATAGTCAAAACGGTAGGTACTGAGCTTCTTAGCTGCCGTTGATCCATCTCACAAAAACACTGTTTATGGTATAGTTTTATGGTCTGTTATCAAAAGACTGATATAGGCGATACTAGCCTGATAAGTCAAAATATTTTTCTTTCTGTTATGTGCAATAACTGGACTATGTCCGTTTTGTAAGTTATATTTTTTATGATAGATCTTTTTAAAATTATATTTTTTATTTTAAGATAAGCTGAAAAAACAGTTAAACAGATAAATAAAGTAATCTAAAAGATCGCAAATCTTTTTAAAATCAATCAAATCATTCTGGTTATGGAAAGGTGCTAAAAAATTCTTCCAACACCGAACTGCTTTCATCGCCGCTCAGAAATTCTAATTGGTTTACTAGACAAAGATAATCTATGCCTAGTAATCAAGTCACTTAGATGTGAGGCATCTTCGAATAAACTCATCAATCGCTTATAAAAAGTCCGTAAAATTACATAGATTGCATCTTCAATTATCTAAGTCACGTACGGCGGTATTAATATCTCAATGATTATCAGGTAGCCATAAACTCACAGTTACCTTTCCAGTGAAGGTTTGATCTCTATTATTAATTTTATGAATTTAACAAGTGCTTAACCCAGTTTTTTGCTCTTGGTTTAGAGTACGCATTATCTATGCTATTTAAGGACCCACTCTTTTTCTATTTTATGATCATCAGTAGATACGTATGTATTCTGTGATTGCATTATGATCTCGCCCTGCAATGATAAGCCATTTAAATAATTGCTTATGTTATTATCTATTACGAGAAGCTGAGTTTTGCTGTTCCATGTGATTTTTCGGTTTTTATAAATTAAACTTTGCTAGATTTAGACTTGACTGAGACTTGTTTTAACTGTGAAATATTTTACTTCACTTGAAATATTACAAAACTTGACACTGGCTAAATACACTCCGTGTAGTGCCAAAATATAAGAGAAAAAAAAGTAACTAATTTACAATCATTGGACAATACAGCGTAATAACACCATACATGAGTTTTGGCGGGAACGTGAAGAAATCATGTCGCGTCATTTTATTATTTTCCAAAACTTGTGTTATTTGGAGTATTAATATGTAAAAACAGTGAATTTTTACCCGTTAAGTGTTCGTGAACATGCACGAGTGTTGGTGAATGGTATAATGTCGTGAAACGTGAATTTTCGTGTTGTTTCCAAAACTCCATAGAAGGCTCTAGTAAAGTTTTCACCACTTTACTGGGGCATGACTTGGACTTGACCGTGACTTTCTTTGCTTGACTTTGACCGTGACTATGACTTGTTTGATAATATCTAACAAAACTTGAGAATAAATTATGTATACTTGACACTGGCAAATGCATAAGACGTGCGACGCCAAAATCCTCTTAGGAGGAAAGAGAAAAAAAAAAAAAAAAAAAAACACCATACATTCTGTTACACCACTGTGTGAATGGTGCCAAATGAGGCGTAAATACTTCCCACACATAGACAATAGACCGCAGCCTGCAATCATATCGTACGATACTTATGGACACGATATGTGTGGCGAGTAGATAAAATAATTATAAAGCATGTCTTATTTGAGGTTTGAATGTTAATAACTTCTAACCGAGTAAGTACTTATAGCTTACTATCTAATGCTCGTGACATCGTACGCAGGCTTAGGACTCTGCTGAATATAGGCTATATAGGCCTCCCCCTTCGAGTGCCACAGTGAATGACAATTTGCCATTTGCATCCACCGGTTTGCCTGCGACTTTCACAATGACGTCAGTCCACCTAGTGAAATACACTGCTATCACACTAATTTATAAATGTGAAAGTTTGTGTGTAAGTTTCTAAGTGTGTAAATAGGTAAGTATGTAAGTGTGTTAGTTCCCGTTCACCTCTGTAATGGCTGAACGGATTTGAATGAAATTTGGTATAGAGCTAGCTTACACCCGCTGTTAACACTTTTTATCTCGGAAAAATAATCGGTTTCTGTAGAATAGCGGGTGAAACCGCGGGGCGCAGCTAGTATATTATATATAGTTAGTAAGCACTTTGTTCCAGCCACAGATGAATAGAACTAGATACCTAGTCTAGGACGAGCCTAGCGCGCAACACATAAGTTTTATAAGACTTATATAAGACGCCGCCCCAAACATTGAACCTCAGTTCCGACCAAGTGCCAGAGCTGTGCGTGCGTGCGTGCGGCTTACAAAATAAAACGGTTGTTTTATTTTCCTGACAACCAACAGTAAACAAAAATGACTATCTGTGCAGTGAAATTGTGTGGAAAGTCATCCGCGCACTCAAACTACAAAAAAGACGGAATAACTTTTCATCGGTAAGTAAAATAATTCAGTTTTACAAGACATAGCTGAGCTCAGTGTATAATGGACACGTCGTCACTTATCCCTTTTCCTCATTGCGGATATCCCATGCAGTTGTCCCTTTCTGGTGAAAGTAGTGTTGTGACTCATTAAACAAAACGCAGTATTGCATTTTCGATTTTCACCATACCGTAAAGGGATTCGAACACTGATGAATTCTAACTAACTAAAATGTGCACTCGGGACCTTCTGCTTGGACTAAACTCGACAAGCAACGAAATCACGATAGAATCGACCGGCAGCATCTTGCATGTGCGTGAGACTGTGGTGAGACTAGAGAAAATAACTTGTTAAGAGCATGTCGGGCCATGCTTAGTAGGGTTCCGTAGGTGCGTAGGATGTTTGAAGTTTTTATCCGTTACTAGCTTCTGCCCGCGGCTTCGCCCGCGTTTTTCTGGTAAACAATAATGGCGTTTATTAATAATAGTTGGCAATAATTTTGTCAGTAGACTATAGTATACGTCGTAAGTATTTCAATTTTATTAGGTGTATGATTCAGTTGTTAATTTCGATTCCCGGCTAAATAGATTTTTAGATGATGAATTGAAGTAACTGAGTTGATTCTGGGTAAACTAACATTATTTTTCGGACCAAACAAAACGCGTGATCTCGAGAAAAGGTCACATTTTAGAATAACACATTCTATTGAAACGCGCAAAGAAAGCAGGGACCTCGAAAAAAAACATTCGACTTTACAGCTCGATCTCGAAAAATCCGCGAGTGCACGACACTGAGGAAGAATTAGTACTTTAATGCTGTTGTGTAGTAATGTTATGTTAGTGAGTTGAGTGAGTGCGATTACTATGACATCGGCAGTCGACCCAAGTGTTCGCAACTTAGGTAAGTACCGATTAATAATGTTGCCCTACTGCCACAGCCTACTGCTTACCCCATCACTACGGAACGTACTAACTCGGTACAGTGGTGGGCGTAACCTTGATGATAGCCAATGGGAATAATTTGTCACGCTCCGCGCACCCCTTGCTTTCCTCAAACTGTGGCGACTTTTGATCGGACCAAAACCCGAGTGACGAGGTATCTGGTTCATCTGTGGTTCCAGCTAAGCCTAAGTTCTAGGTTTACAAGCAGATAAATAACAATGACAAGATATTAATTAAGGCTAATAAAACAATTTACAAGCCTTGGTATCGTTTCCAAACTGCAACAAAACCTGTGTCATTTATTATTTATTTTTACTTAGAGTGTATTTCAATTTATTTACTATTTAGTGTTATTTAAGTTACTGTCAATCATAGAACATAGATAGATAATAGATAACTCTTTCTTCTCCATGCGAAAATGAATACATGTGAGATAAAAGTAATGCGTCGAAATGAATGTTTTGTAGGTACCTGTGTCTTGAGCGCCCAACAGATCCAGCTCAGCAGCAACATGTTTCTTGAAGAGATGTACATACTTAAATACACGCATTTTTACACACTTAGGTACTTATTACGATGCTTATACCCCAAAATTACAATACCCGTTTGCCAAAAAAACCCATTAAAATCAGATTCTCAAGTTAGTGTCCGAAAAAATATACAAACACACAAGTATTCAAACATAAATACAAATTCTGACTAATAGTTTCCGTAGACTCTGAGAACTTCGCTTCGCTCGGTCAATTATAAAAAAATGTGCGGAGCAGATTATTAGGCCACCAGCATCTAAAGACTGCGAAAAGTTTAGCTCACTAACTCAGATCCAAACCATTGCATATTATAAATTACAATGAATGTGGAACTCTGAAATTTCGTATATTTATCTACTACCCTACTACGGTACTCACTGTGGGCCTACAAGTTATGTAAAAATGTCAAAAAGAGTCGTGGCCCATGAGGGGATCGAACCCGCGACCTTCGCGTTATTAGCACGACGCTCTAACCAACTGAGCTAATGGGCCGATGTATAGGGTGCCAAATTTTCCTCTAACTATCTTTTGACTGGGTTCATAATAAAATAGGTATCGGTACTTATTGAACGATATGACCTATTTTCAAAGTGTCTGCTGATGCTAATTTTGGAAATGATGCTCTTCCAAGGAAAAGTTTATCATAATATTGTTTTCCATTGCCTTGTACATCATTTTCAGTTCTTTATTTTAATTTTTTTTATAATAGTTGTTTTGTTTTTGGTAGTTTTAATTTTTCATCTATTTCCTTGTATATATTATCATTAACATTGCGTTGTTGTTGTGTGTGTATATATTATCATTACGGTCAATAAATCCATCATAATCCGAAAGTAACGGTTTTTTTTTACAGTAATTAATGTATTTAAAAGTAGATCCTGGTATGTCCTAAAACTGCAAACAGGATGGACAGCAGCGTCCTCTTAGTAAACGGCGAGCGCTCTGTAATCCTCAAGCAGCCTGCCAAGCGTGGGATTATGACAACACAAAAAAACTTTAAGAAGGGGTTTGGTGCCATAATTCCAGGTTGTTTGTCGCTCTTTACAAGAAATAATCATTGTAAAGTATATTATTTTACTTACTGCTCTATCTCATACAAATATTATCTTAGATGAAGGTTATCGTACCTAATAAATTGCATGTAATAAAGCTGTTGATTATCCTTACTTAGCGGCTATACGTGAATTCTTCGATAATCTTGTAAATAAGACAGGAAGCAGATAATAAATTATTTTCATTGAAGTGTCAATAGATAAAACTGATCAATACATCGAACAGATGTGAAGAGACCAAAGATCATCCCTAGATCTCGCATCGATAGAAAAATAATATTCCCGACTGCAAAATAATTATAGCATACTAGCTGTTACCCCTGACTTCGTTCGCGATGACGTACAAAAAAAAAGTAGCCTATGTCGTCTCCGACCCTTGTGCTATACTTATCTATGCAAAAATTCAGGGCGATCCGTTCAGCCGTTTAGCCGTGATAACGCGACAAACACCCTGACAGGGAGGCTGATAGATAGATAGACAGAGAGAAAAGGTTACTTTCGCATTTATAGTATTAGCTAGGATTTTCATTGAAGAGGCAATAGATAAAACTGATCAATATCATCCCTAGATCTCGCATCGAAAGAAAAATAAAACACCAGACTGCAAAATAGTTATAGCATACTAGCTGTTACCCGCGACTTCGTTCGGGTGCACCTTAAAAAAATGTAGCCTATGTCCGCCTCACCTCGCTGGTCAAAATCGCTCAACGTTTAGGGTACAGAACGTCTTATAGGAACACACATACTTACATACTTACCACCCCAGAACCATTACCCTCCTTCTTGTGTAGTCGGGTAAAAATTACTCTCATTGATTACTTAATTGCATGGCGCGACTAGGCTTATGGGTATGTTAAAACTGCGACAAGAAACACCGGAGGACGGACAGTAGCATCCTCTAAGTAAACGGTGAACCTTCTGCGATCTCCAAGCTGCCTGCCAAGCGTGGGGAATGTGGCAAACCAAGCCCCCTCTGCCCCAATAGGGGCGAAGTTTCATCTAACAGAGGACGCCTAAGAGCTGATGAAATAAGATTACGCGTAAATATCTATCCTTGAGTTAGCCAATGAGAACGGTTGGTCGCGGCCGCAGCCCGGGCTTTCCTTTGACTTTGGTGAGATCTTGTAATAGGTATCTATATATAACATGTGGAAGAGAGTAATTGAAGATACATTTTATGGTAAAGTATACAGGTTTGTTTTTAATTAGATAAACACTATCCTCTTTCAAGCGGCTTTCCGACATCTTTAACAACTTTTGTTAGGGGCCGGATTCTCTGATTCTCATCATGATCATCAACAGCCTGAAGACGTCCACTGCTGAACAAAGGCATCCCCTCGGACCGGAACACTGAATGACAATTTGCAATTTACTTCCACCTGTTGTCCGCGACTTTCAAAAGGCTTTCCTTCTTTTAGCTTCTGGTCGTCACTCTATAACCTTTCTTACCCATTTATTCTTTCTTTCTTTTTTCATCTTATATCGGTTATTGGTACTCCGAGCGATATGGCCTTCTCTCTCGCAGATCTTGCGCGGCAATGCACTGCACTCATCACCCTGAGATATTAGATGTTAAATCTCTATGTGCCCAGTAATTGCATTACCTGCACAACTGCTTGGCGGTTGAATAACTGGCAAAGGTGTGGGAGACTGCAAAAGTGTCCTACCACTACAAAATGAAAAATAGTACATGGAAATAGGGGATTAAAATAATGCTTAGTTACATACTCCTTCGAGTTGGAATTTTTTTAATAGGAAATTTAAAACAATCACAGCAAGCACTCGAGTCTAAGGTAGCCATTTTGAATTTTATCTGATGTCGGTTATAAATCTAACCTGAAAAAAATATTCAAGTACCTAATATTATTTAAAGAAAAACCAAATACCCTACAGCAAAATCTAGCCTACGTCACCGAGGATGTAAAGAAGAACCCAACAATATCTCACTCGTCAAAATCGGTGAAGCCGTTAAGGCTACAGAAGACCGACCCAAGAAGGAGGGCAATTGTGCCCTCTTTCTTGGGCAGTCGGATAAAAATCAAGTAAACAAGCACCTAAACTAAAATAACTTTTAATATTATCTTGAGTTACTGGAGTCAAATAAGTAGTTGACGAGAAATATTCTTAGGAGTCAAACAAAATAATCCAGCAAACCGCAAAAACAATTTTGCAAGGTCACAAATTATTATAATGAAAAGTATTTATTTCAAACATAGCTACGGAACGCCATGAGTTAGTCTCGACACGCACTTAGCTTTTTTTTTCACTTGCCCATTTATACCTTGCTTAAAACACATTTGAGCTACTTCCTGGTACGCAATTTATGCTAAGTTTTGCTATAACATTTACGAACCAGTTTTATAATTGCATTTACTCATAATTTTGGCACATTTTTGCTAAAATATACGACATTTGAAGCCTTTCGAGGCATAACTATTCATTGCTATACCTAGATTTAAGCCAATTTGATGATCATAGACATAATTTAGGTATGCTAATTTTATTTGAATTTAGTTTCAAATTTCAAGTCAATCTGGTTGGAATGTAGGTCACAGAAACAGGTAAATGTTTTTATTAAATCAGTTTATTTTATTCAATTGATATTGTTATAATAATACACAAAATAATAATAAAAAAATATTTATTCATACAAAAACATTTTCTAAAAACAGCTTTGAATTCAAAGTACGAATATATTCACTCCTTATGCACTCTCTCACCATTTACACTCCTTTTACACTATCTTTTAGTTGTATTTGCTAATGTTATTTTTAAACACAGTCTAAATAATGTTACACTAAAACGAGAAAACAATATAGAGATTATTATTAACTATTTACAGATAAAAAACAGAGCTCATGTCACTATCCGCAGGCAGGGTCCAAAAGGCTGGCAAGGTTACCTCTTTGAATAGCGATGCTAATTCTCTGTTATAAATATAATATTTATCTTAAATATATGTAAATATTTTAATAAATAATAATTGAGCCTCTTATTTCATACCAAGCACCTTAATACGAATATGTTTAATTTTAGATTCATTTTATATCCCGAAAAACTATAAAATGTTAATTGCACGACCGGCCAGCTGTTTACAGCTTTTATGATATTTATATCATTATTATACATTTTTATATCTAAAGGAAAATATTGCAAGTAATAAATAAGTTTGAAACGGTCAAACTACAAGCAACGAGCAACGCAACAGTATGTTTTTTAACTGAATAATCTACATTAATAAATAGGTACATAATGAAATAATTGAATATTTTCGTTCAAAACTTTAGGCGCTAATAGAACTGGCACTTGAAATAATGGTGGGACTTTTCTTAATATTAAATTGGACCCAAATTACAAAATTTTCATGAACATTAAAACAAAGTCTTATATAAGGCAAAAACAATAAAAGCACTTAGATTGAGGTAAAATGGCGACTACGAACAATCTCATCAAAATTTATCATATTATTTTATTCTAATAATTTCTAATTCCAAACTTGCGTCAATTAACTAGTATTTTTTAAAGTTATGGTTAACATTTTAATATTAAAAGTAGTTTTTACTGTCTACTCTACCAAAAATCTTTGTTAGTAGAAATCTATAAGTAACTACTGTATCCTAATATTTGCAGCTTAATAACTTTCTTAAAACATTATACGTACGTCGTTGTTCTGCGGTCCCATTAATAATCGCATCCAAATTAGCATAAAATATTTACAAAAGTATGTGATTTCCTTCGTAATGTATATCAACATTCTGTAGTATACATATATGGCGAATTTTCTTTTTTTACTACCCCAGGTGGGTGCCCTTCACGTCCGGTCATTATGGAAATGACACTTCTGTGGTCAGAGTCGCTGTCACCACTCAAAATGATATTGGTTTCTCCCATAAACCCGGAGTCTATTTGTCCATGTCCCTGCATCATTTTATTCCGAGGTTCGAAAGTATGTAGCCCTAATTCCGCAAGCAGCTCTTTCGAGTCATCAAAGTGACCGAAAAACACGGAATCTGTTTCCACACTTTCTCCGCCCGACTCGCTTCTTCCATCACACAGTGATTCTAGATCATCTGTGTCTGATTCGATCACTATTGGGGGTTTGTTGACAGTCCTTACAGGAATCATATTGAGTTCAGGCATTATATTCTTCGGTCGCAATTGCATCAAATATTTTGCTCTGCGCTTAGACTCGTTTGAATCCGTACTCATGTAACCTGAATCTTCAGTTCGATGCATTTTTCTCAAGTCGGTTCTACGCGATCTTGTCCGTGCGGAGCGTCGTCCAGAGCGTCGAGCGTTCAAGTTTTCGGCTCTGGAGTATACTCCGAATCGGTCCCTTTCATCTAAAGCCCTACGTCTATCTGGTGGACTGTCTCTAGTAGAACCACCAAACTTGGGAGATACATCAGAAGCAAGACGATACTTCGGAGGGATCGGCGGTTTCGGATCCATGTGTCCCTCGACATGACGAATCAAATCGGGAGTTTTCAAAGCTTTCATGAATTCTGCCAAATCTTTGCCAGCGTATTGCAAACTTCCTCTTCTCTTATAGAGGTGGCTTTCCTCTTCTTGTACTTTAGACTCATAAATTTGACGCAAATTGCCAATTCTGTTTTTAAATATAACTTCGGGAGATTTTTTATGAGACTCACTTTCGGAAGATGTAGACTTGTATTTAAAGCTTCCGGCTGATTTGAGAAGAATCTTTTCAACTCGTTTTTTAACATCTCGCTTAGGTTTTCTATCGAGAGTGTCAGGATCAAAGTCTTCTTGAGAGTTACGTCTAGTTTCTACAGGAGATCCACGTACTTCAATAGTCAATGGTCCTGGTTTTAAAAGGTTGTCGTATAAGGGTTCCGACGAACCAATGAAAATTTCGCTAACTGGTTGGCTTCGATCATGCATATGGGAATAGTTTTGGGGAGGTAGTTCAGCATCTTCAAAATCTCTATTCATATCAAGCCAGCTGCTTGCCATTCTCTGCCGGTCAAGGAAGGACATGGGATCTTTACGGAACTCTTCTCGATGCATTAATTCTGGAGCGCAAGCTAGAGAGAATCTTCGTCTCCTTGCCAAGGTCCGCTCTAAACTATCAAAGTCAATAGAATTATCGTGATTGATATGTGAATCTGTTGTCCGGGGAAATAGCAAGTTGTCGTCACTGAAATAGTGTGAGTCAGCTGCAATGACCGGTATGACAATTTTAGGCGCAGGTATAAGTTGTATCGTTTCTAATTTCATTTCTTCTATTTCTATTGGCTCAACACGGCGACAGTCATTCAGCTCTCGAATTACAGCTTCCATCTTTACCTTGACTTCTGGTGGTATAGGTTCAGCATCATCTGCTTTGACAAGTTCTGAAACTTTGCCCGGTGGTGGTGGTGGTGGTGGTGGAGGAGGTAACTTTTTTCTGACCCGTCTTGAAGCATGTTTAGCAGGACTCTTCGTTTCATGAGGCACCGCAGAGGTAAAGAGTTTTGAGCTATTGTCTTCAGTATTGTTCAGTTTAATTGCATTTGTACTTTCTATTTTGGTTACAGATTCTACTAATAACTTCGGATTTTCTTTCGGTACACTATCAATAAAAGGTTTTTTCGGTTTGCTATCGGAAATCTTTATATTTTTATTCGGTACGCCTTCTGTCATGATAGCGGCTATATTTGGAATAATGTCAGTTAGTTTTGATGCTTTCTTTGGGATATTTTCCATTATTTTATGAGATTTCTTGGAGCTGTTTTCTGTTGTTTTGCTTTCTATGATTTTAGATGGGTTTTTAATACTAATTTCTGTATCTTCCTGAGCCTTTGATTCTTTCTTCTGACTTATAGGATCTGCAGATTTAAGACAATCACGGTCTCTTGATTTAGGTTCAATCGTTTTTGGAGTTCCGTGAACCTTTGCGATTGATTTAATGGGGTTCGATCTTGTTGATGGTGTTGGAACTTCGTCCAGCCATTTTCTGACAATTCTTTGTTTATAGTCTTCGCTGACACAAGTTTTACAAGAATTAGATCTTGTTAGTTCTATCAGTTGCGGTTTAGTATTGCTGTCGCAACCAGGGCAACCTCCACAGTGTCCAGCCCTACGGCTATTTTCTTGCTTGAGGCTAATTGCACTGAATCTGCGGCCGCGTCTTGCACAAGGGAAGTCCCAGCCGAGGTCTATGTTTTGATATAGATCTTCTTCAGGGATATCCGACAACATCGGTACGAATCGTTTGGAAGTCATCTTGTCCTTGGCAATTGACATTACTTCCCGAATTTTTACGAGAAATTCTACTGCTGCGGGTGGAGGATTCTGAAACAAATATATATATAATAGTATGAGAGAAAAATTTGTCAAATTATCCATCAAGGTCAGTAGGAAATCCGGGTAGTCTGAAATATTTACCTTGAGGTGTTCAGTTTCGAAAAACACTGGATTGAAGTACAGCTTCCTTCTAATCACTGGTTCTCCATCAGATAGTATATCTCTGCTAGCAGCGAGATGATCCTCCACACTGCAGTCCACAATCGACAAGTCTGACTGTGGCGCCCTTTCGAAGGTATCAGGAGAAGACGAACGTCTCTGGAAACGTTCATTGTACTTTTCCGAGTCCGAGGCTTGCCTAAGAGACGGCCTTGGTGGTTTCTTTATTTTCCGAGAATGCACTATAGCTGATATGACGTTTGAGTTCATTTTCTGAAAATAGCAGAGAAACAATGTATCAATTTAGCTAGTAGCAATCACATTTTTTTTTCACAAGCTATTAAAGGTTACCTTGTGATTATTAGTGGACGTAGACTCAATGGTATCATCTGTCCTTTCGCTCATATCGGAGAATCCGTTGTCATGCATGAAGTCATCGCCCATACCGCCTAGCTTCAATAGCGGATTTGTTTTAAGCACCTAAAACAAAAAAAAAAGGATATTATCCTTATAGAAGACTGGATGATTAAGGCTAAAAATAGAAAATGCCTACGTTACCAAAAAGGCTAAAGAAAAAAAAAATAAGTAAAAATTAATAATTATTATTTAATTAACTGTTAAATAATAAAAATAATAAATCAATTTAATTTGTTTGGTTTAATGCATATTTGTCTTACCACGTTGCTCATATCAATCCCGGCCTCCATTGTAGAGCCATTCTCTGAAGTATTGCTCGACATATTCTGCTCCGGGTCCGTCTGCTTTCTCTTTTGCTTCTGCTTGTAGTGCAAGTAGAAGATGATACCGGCTGCGTAGATGAATATAAGCATCAGCACGCAGACGCCAATAGCCAGCGCTTCAAGCACACTCAACCCTTGATTCTGGGCGGGTTGCTCTGTGGTCATGATCTCGCCAGCATGAAATGGGATTGAGCGGACATCTGTGAACCAATAAGTCTGTAATAGCCTACATTGCGCGAATTGACTGTTATTTTATTGCAATTATTATTTATCAATGATTATCGCGCCTATACGTAATGAGTTTAGTCTTACTTATTTTTATGGAATCTCATCGCAGAAATGTGTAAATCTAGTGGAGTAGCAGCTGAGGTCGTGTGCAGGTAGTCGTAATTAGTACATTGCAAGCGTCAATGGTTTGGCCAGCTCTAGAGTCTTAATAGCTTCTTACTTACCTTTCCCAGAATTAATCTCTCAGTAGCTTTTAAGGACTTAAAAAAACATTATCGAGTACCGCGACTTACGAAGCTGTGAATTGCTATATGTGGTGGAGGCAGACCACAGCAATTGCACAGCCAACTCTCTAAGCGAGCGTGCAGAGCTAATAATCTTTAATGTTCCCGTCACAGCTTCTATTGCTCACTAGACTATAGATAGAATGATAACTTACCAAGCAGAGCATTCTGAGATGCCCCAGCTACTCTGAACGCGGCGCATGAAGCCGCCATATGCGACGTGGTGGATGCAGAGCACAGCACATGCGCAGCCACCAAACGGCCTTCTAGGCGAGCATGAAGAGCTGCTGACCCTCGCCACTGAAAGCGAGATATTGTTTCAAGTAAATTGGTAGAAATTTTGCAACCACAAGGACCAGCAAATTAATTTTAAAAATACTTTGGATAAAATAAATGCCATTCTGATTTAAATGATTTTGAGAATGTTAGATGGATAGATAGAAACTCTTTATTGTGTACACCAAAATAATAATGACACACGTACAGAACTATCTTATAAGTTATTGTTGTAATGTTGTATATTGTATAATGTTAATATTTTTGAGAAATGTATTACGTAGGTAGGGTACTGACCCATCAGAACATACTTTTTATGTGTAACGGATCAACACGTAAATATGATTGTGTCCAATACCACAAAATTATGCTCCTTGTCACTGATAAATTTTCTTCCTAATTTCGTTAATCGGCTTATCACAATATTTCAGTTGAAAAAAAAAACAATAAGCCTTTCTTGACTCCAAACCTTTAAGAAGATTAAATCAACAGTTATCAAATGCCGTAATTTGCCATAGCAATTTGTCAGAATCCCAAGTAATGGTTATAAATCTCTTGAAATATGAAAGATTATCTAGATGTGTGGAAGCGAGCGAATTTCTTTAACAAGAGCTTAAAATAGAGAATAACAAATGATGGTTAGTAATAGAAGCGAAATTCAAGGTAAATGTGCCTAAACCAAGCCTAGTTCAGAGTGTCTTTTCAAACTATAGACTCTTTTGCAGAGTCCGCCTGGAGAAGTACCACCCCTTTGCCAGTTATTCAACCTTCAAGCAGTAGTGTGCAACCATTACTGTGTTCTGGATTGAAGGGCAATGGTTCCAGCGTAATTACTGGGCACATAGAGATTTTACATCTAATATCTCAGGGTGACGATTGCAGCGCATTACTGCGCGTGGTTTTGAACGGTTAAGTTTAAATTCTGGGTGGCAATGAACTGTTATGGGCAAGCGTGAACCTTAACATCAGGTAAGCGACTTGCTCGTCTCTTTACTAAATTCTATAAAAAAAAAAAAAACCTTTTAATATCTTAATAAGTGAGACTTAGTTTAAAAAGTACAGCCTATTTATACAACCTAAATAAAGGAACTTCTTTAATGCAAAATCCATATTTTTTTAAAATTATTAATTAATATTAATTGTAAAGGTACCAACCAAAGTTGTATTATGTAACGTATAATAGATTTTGTATCTATCGTCTATGTATCTAGTATAAATACCTATAGCAGTGACTTCTGTACGCTACTTCATTTGTTATTCTCATGCCCTAACCGCTTTTTTTAGAGCGGGTTTCATTTGGACCGTGAATCTCCGTAATCAGTGTGAAGAATCTAAACGCGAAATATTTGGACAGATTATATACAAATTGCTTTGTTCGCAGACTTTGCCGCCTTTGTGCTTATCTCCTTAACTCATCGCACCAACATTTCAACACTCGGAGAGACCATTGGCGTAGTTTGAGATTCTGTCTAGGTGGGTAGACGCCCAGCTGCACTTACCATACCATCTACCGCCTACTGGTCCATACAAATTCGGGCCATGCTTATTAGAGTTCCGTAGGACGTTTGAAATATTTATCCGCTTTTACCGCACATCTCAAAAAGTCATTATGACATGTTGCCGAAATCATTTTAGAAAGTTTTCTTAATGTAGCAACATGTAAGATAACATGTTAATGAGATCCATAGTTTAGAAATGGCAGGGACACACGCACATTGTAAGCACATTTGTCGGCCCATATTTCGCAAGCGGTACAACTGATAAAAAAAAATGGTACAGGAAACCTTAAGTTTATTTTAAAACACCTTTTTAATGATACTCCACATGTGGGGGATATGCGTTTTTTTTATCCCCACTTTACATGTATTAATATAAAATTATGTTTTTTTTATTCTTTCAAAATTGTACCCTTAAAAAGACTTGTTCAACGACACTCCACATGGTGGGGTTCTGCGATTTTTATTTTATCCCCTCTTTACATGTATGGGAGCTACCCTTATTTTACGAAAAATAAGTATTTGTATTTTTCTAGCTATACTTAGGCTATCGTTGTGCAAATTTGTAAGTTTATAACTTTGGAAGTTATAAGGCTGTACAGGATTCAGACAGACAGACAGACGGGCATGACGAACTTATAAGGGTTCCTTTTAGTACTACGGAGCCCTACAAAGCGCCAACTGTTTCCCATCCCTACATTTTATGCGGTTTCGATATTTTTTAATCTACACCGTGAAAAACTATGCTCCTAGGTTTAATTTTTTTTATAGATTATTGCGACAATTCCAAAAAAAACTATATAAGCTATCGCAATATAAGTTATCGCAATATCTTCGTAGTTACAACCACCTAAAGTGCCGAATTTTTTGCTTTGGAATTATGACGAAAAAAATGAGTTGGTTAGTTTAAAATTAGTTAGTAATGCCAAAAATATTTGTGTAATAACCTCCTAGAGACGCCCATAGAAGAGCCAAAACCTTACGAGTAAGTTTCGATTAAAGAGGTCAAAAAAAAGAAAAAAATAACAGACACCTTCTAAATTAAGTCGGGTCGCACTGTCTGCACGGATAACATCTCCATACCAGTGTCACAGATCAAATGAATCCCGTATAAGATATCAGAAATTGGATTTGCAATTTGTGCACTGTGAAATTAAATTAAAATACTTATACGATTGTCGTGAAACATTGGAAGGTTGTTAGGATAAAATTTAATTAATTTATTCGCAACTGAGATATTGAAGTAAAAATGATTCCGAAAATTGTGCAAAAATGTATTTAGTGTAAGTACAGAATTAGCAAGGTAGGGTGACAAATACAGCAGTTAAGATCAGATATAGATTAAAACACTACTGAATAAGTACTGCAGCATCTCATACCACATGAGCTCGGACCACGGTGCGAATCGTCCAAGTGCTCTAAATTAATTGAGTCTTTCGCACCGCGGTGTGAATCTCTTACGGGTTTCTCGACCAACATCAAAAGATAAAACTCCAGATCACTTGAACGAGAGTGGCAGGTTTCCATCAATTCCTGGTACCCGTGTGTTTGTTGCCATATCTGATGACATCTCTCAACGACTCTGGATATTTGCGAGATCCCCGTATCATAGTGAAAACTGGTTTTTCAGGAATTTTAAGTATCACAAGTAAGTAGTACTTCAAAAGTTTCTGTTGTTGCAATATTTTTTTGGAAATGGCCGGTACCTAGATGAGAACCAGTTTTGAGGTTAATCTAGATTGTAGTTTTTAGCCTGTTACCTACTTTGAACTTGGACCTAAAATATTCGAGGTTTGTTGCACCTACCGTTAGAATTGCCTACGAGGGATATATTGTACGTCATTCATTGAGATATAATCCTCTCAACGACGTCATTGAACTATTTTTATTAGTAAAAATAAACTTTAAACTCAACGTAGGGTAAATGCATAGCAAAATTCTCTTTGTGCTTTATGATAATCTATGTTAGTTTTTGTTCCAATGTTGACAGGCTATCAGCGTAAATAAAGATGGTCAATGCACTGAAAAGCCTTTCACCCGTCCGAACGGTGGTTCCAGATCTGTCCGTAGCTATCGAAACTAGATAGGTTTTTTTCTAAACGGCGTAGGATTTCCTCACGTCACTGCGTTTGGACGTATTGGCGTGACGCCTTTGGACTGATCGTGAATGGGAAAAACGCGCTCCACAAGACACAAGCGAGGTTGAAAGTCAACGAGGATGATTGTCACTGGGATAAGTAATTGACGCCGTCCATTCAGATGAATCCATTTGAACAACATCGTCTATTTGGAAGATCGTCAGTGCCAGGTTTATTATTGCACGAGCTTGGCGGAGGCGCCTTTTTCGCCACAGCGTACAATACGGTAATTCGGTAGGGGGAGGCCTATGTTCAGCAGTGGACGTCTTATGGCTGATGATGATGATGTACAATACGTACGTAACAGCTCCTATAAAGTTTCTTTGGTTTGGTTGTTGTTTGGTGTTGTGTACTGTTGTAGACGAAAATTACCTACTATGACTATGAATTAAAAGCTACGGAAGGTCAAGTGGCGGCTATTGGTCTGACATCATCCTAACTAATATTACAACTTTGAATGTAACTCTGTCTATCTGCCCCTCTGTCTGGGTGTTTGTCACGTTATCAAGGATCAAGCTGAACTTCTGCATAGATATAGCTTAAGGGTCGGAGACGGACATAGGCTACTTTTTTTAGTAGATGTGTTTTTTTTGTAGGTCCACGCGAACGAAGTCGCGGGTAACAGGTAGTTTTTCTATAAAATAAAGAACTCTTACCAAATATTCGACTAGTAAAATCAGATTAGTACGGTGACAAATTAATTGAGGAGGCACTCATATTTCTTAAGAAAATGTTAGAATTTGATAGTAATATTTTCTTACATCAAAGTTAAGAAACTGGATTTGGACCACTCTACTTTTAGATTGACAAACATTTCTCCAAAAGCCTTTTCCTTCAAATCCATATAGCTCGGTATCCAAACGACCGGTTTACTCAAGACCCGGCTGCTGTTTAAAGAAAAGTTGTATTTTTAGTGCATTCGGCTGCGCGGGCGCTTGGCACGTGCGTCTTATCGCGTTGTATAAATTTAAAGCTGTCTGGATGTGGCAGAGCGCGTCCATATGACACGATTTCAACGTGCGCTGATCGCGTTGTTTGAAGTTGTAGTCATAAGCGTACGCGTCACGTAAGCTCGGATGCAACTGCCGCTCTATTGGTCTACCACCAAATATCCGGGAGGACTTGGGGATCCCGAGGGAGGAGTGGAGGCTGCGCTGCGCGCTTGCGACGCGTGTGGTAAGCGGTTGCTATTCAGGAGCAGAGCGTGATAGAATATGTACTTTACTTTTAAGACAAACTATAAATTCCTAAGTTTCCGAGGAGTAAGCGGCGCGTACGCGACACGTGCGTGGTGTCACGCCGAAAAAAATCGTGTTCGTGTGAACGCAGCCGCATGGCGATATAATTCCGAAGACAATTCATAGTATTTAAATAATAATATTATATTCGGAGTACGTAATATCTTAAATCATAATATCTATGATTGAAATAAATTTTATGATAATGATAAGTATTTTCTGAAATTCTTGATAATAATTTTTTTGTCCAAAAATTTTTCTGTGTATATATTAATTTATTTTTATGGCCCTTTAAGCAAGAAGGTTATATTTTATAAATCATTTTACTAAAATAATTCGGATACTTATGAACAGATTTACTAAAATAAACGTAAAGCGTATTATTATGCTATATAGTTATATAAACAATATAATAAAACTAGCTGTTACCCGCGACTTCGTTTACGTGGACCAAAAGAAAAAGTAGCGTCTAATCTAGTAAGCGACAATTTATGACGATCCGTTCAGCCATATAGCCGTGATAACGCGATAAACGTCCAGACAAACATCTCTGTCTATCTGTCTCTCTATCGATAAATAATGCGGACGACAGACTTACATTCGCATTTATAAAATTAGTTATGATTTTTCGAATTGAATACTTAAATCTGATACGTATGTATATTGTCATTAATTTCATCGACGTAAACTTTTAATTAGTTGCTCCATTTCGATTCTGAGTTTGATAGCAACTTTATAATTCGATTGCATAAAGTTATCTCAATATTTATTTACAAAATTTTATTACAGAAATTATATTTCGAATGCCATAAACGACTTTGTTTTAAATCGTAACCCACGGGTAAGTAAGGCACGAGGAAAACCGACAATTACTACAATTTGTGCTTAAATATGTAATGAAATTAATGCATCTACCACCAAAATTATTTTTGTAGAGCAGTAAAGGTCTCTTTACCTGGTGGTCCGACTCCGAACCACCCAGGCAGAATTATGACATTATTTTAATTTTATTAAATAATTTGGCCGAGTATTAGAAAGTCTAAACTCAGTTGCGTGCTATAGAAAACGTACTTGTTTATTAGGGATTTATTAGGGATGCTAGCAGCGCCCTGAGCTTTACGGGCTATCTATAGATATAACAGCTGTTATAACAGCATATACTAGCATGCGCACCGCGACAACATCTTTTTGTTATGCAAGAACAGGACACGGCTACGATTATGTATACGTTTGTCTCATCTTTCTTGAAGAGTAGAGAATATTTTGTAGCGGTACGCATGCTAGCCCTGCAGGACAAACATTTGTGTGCTGAGCATATATCACATTATCTGCCAGAAGACGTCCACTGCTGAACATAGGCCTCCCCCTTAGAGCGCCACAACGACCGACAATGTGCCACTTGCATCCACCGGTTGCCCGCGACTTTCACAATGTCGTCGGTCCACCTAATGGGAGGCCTGCTTACGCTTCGACTTCCAGTTCGTGGTCGCCACTCAAGAACCTTTCTTCCCCATCGGTTATCGGTTCTTCGAGTGATGTGGCCTGCTATGTGGTGGTGTGTGTGTGAATTGAAGTGTGGGTGGTGAAAATGCTATGGCAATGGCCATAGCATATAATTATATAGAATATAAAATTCTAGTGCTTGGTGGGTGGGGAGTGTGGCGCTGAAGCCAAGGTTTTCCAAGGCCATCCAGACGACTACAGAAAAGATAATAGATGCCTAAGTACTAGCCGCCAGTTCTTATTTATAAAAATCTTTTGATCTGGTGATTAGTAAGCGTGTTTCGTTAACTTACCTGTAAGAAAGTGCTGCCCTCGTCTCTGTACAGGCCGAAGGGCACGTCATTATCGACCAGATCCCTGAGGGTCACCCATCCCGAAGCTGACAGGTACTGCGCGCTCGTCACCGCACATATCGCGTCTTCCACGTCTGAAATTCGACATTTAGTCGCAGAGGATTAGTGTGATGATTTATGTTTGTTTTGATTAGAGAAAGCTATATCGACTACTAGCTGTTACCCGCGGTTCACCCGATATTCTACAGAAACCGATTATTTTTCGGGATAAAGTAGCCCATGGAATAAGCTACCTTACATACTTACACACAAACTTTCGCATATATAATATTTGTGTGATAGCTAAAATATATTCGAAATTAAAAAAAAAAAAACAATTGCAAATTTTAAAAATGAAGGAAATCATTCATTCATATTCAAACGAAGAGTGTATGTAAAATAATATCGAATAAAAATATACATTTGAATTGAAAACGTTCCTTCTTTCTATTTTGATGTATAACTAGTTCTCTTTTTAATGTGACATACTCTTTCTTAATTCCGGAACTTCATGCAACATCCGATATGGTCTAGTGGCTAGGATACCTGGCTCTCACCCAGGAGGCTCGGGTTCGATTCCCGGTATCGGAATATCTTTTTGCGTATATAATATTTGGCGTATTATTTCTATTTGTAATTCATTTGTTTTTGTATAGTAATATTTTTTTAACTTACCCGTAAAGATAATTTCTTTAGAGGGATAAATAATTTGGCCTTTCTGTGGAAGAAAAACGAAGGGTATTTGCGGCTTCGACGCGCCGCGGCCGAAACTCGCCATCAAGCATTCTGAAAAGTAAGTAATATACCTAAGGTATTAATAAATTTTTTGAATATTATAACTACTAAATTTATACAGTTAGCCACCGCCACCGGCCGACCTAAGATATTTAAAACGTGCAAGGCAGTCGGTGCTGCTAAGAGTAGGTTTACAAAAATTCGAATAAAATTATGCAATTTACACTTTCCTTTTGCACTAGCCAATAAAGTCGATGTTGTGCCCACAGCAGCGAATATCGTTTGTGACTTTCGAATAGATCGCGTCGGGGAATAAAATCTATACAGTCCGTTCACAGTTAGGGTGTCTACACATGGCCCGACCTCACATCGTGTGAAAGGGACAGCTAGATTTGAATTTCACGGGAGCAAAAGAAACAAACTATTAAGGTTATAGCTTCTCCCTTTCGCTTCCCCAGAAACTTATATATAGCCATCTCTTTCAAGCGATGTCGGGTCGGGCCATGTGTAGACACCCTTACTTTACATCTGACATCTGTGTGTATTTTCTTGCTAGATTGGCACTTGTTGTCAAGTATTTTAGTTATGTTGGAAAGATTCTAGGACTTTTCTCTCGTATCGGCGATTATTAATCTCACTTGCCGAAAAGGTTTCAAAGTACCGGCAGAAAAAACTTCATTGCAATATAACGCGTAAAAAATATGTTTTCAACGCTATCTCTTGATAACCTAGCGAGTTTTGCAAATAAAATATAATATAATTAATAATTTTACTAATATTATTAATGCAAAAATATTCATAACAAGTCGCAATTTTTTCTCCGTACTATTAAAGTTAAGTTAAGTTCTCCGTACGAATGAGTTAGCTTGGGTTTCTATTTCAAGTCAAGCAGAAATTGTGACGATGATGCCACAGAGAAAAGCACTAGCGACATCTTACGTCCTTATCAGTACTACAATCGATTTACACATCTTTCAATTTATTTCTTTATGCTTTCGTCTGGACTGCAGGGACAAAATCTGCAGGCTTATCCTCTAACTTTGAAACGTTCGTGATTCTGATTGCGAGAGCATGCCATCTCGCTCGTCCTAACTTAGTCGCACAATGCGCGGTCCCGCTCATGCAACTCTCGCTATCGCTTTCAGAGTTATGGGATAAGCCCACAGCTCAGTATACAGGGTTATAAGGAAAGCGTATGCTAAGCCGAAACGGGCTCATAGTATTCATGATTGTGAACAATTTTTACTATGGGACCGACCCTGATATCGAGAAAAAAGCAGCTATTCTACACATTTTGTCGAGTGTCATTGACATTTTTCTATGGAACAGCTGTTTTTTTTTACTCGATTTCAGGGTTGCTCCCATACTAAAAGTTGTTCATAATGATGAGTACTATGAGTCCTTTTCGGCTTAGCATACCTTTTCCTTATAACCCTGAGTCACTTCTCCGGAACTGCTGCCAGAGCTTCTGAGAATAATCGCGGCCTGTTGCTTACCGTCGATGTGGTTGACGCAGACGCGGCGGTCCTCGCGGAATGCGGGCGTGTCGCGGCGGCAGCGACACACGCATCCATCGCCGAGCGCCGCCAGTGCGGTGCCGTGCGATGCTTCCATGCAGCGCGTAGGACCGCAGTCTTCTCCTGGGGAATTTATTTATTTTACATTTCATCATCAGCCAGAAGACGTAGACTGCTAAACAAAACCCTACACCTTGGGTTGCCATAATTACCACGCTTGACGTCTTGGGGATCGCAAAACGCCCACCGTTTACTAAGATGACGTTGCTGCCCGTCCTCTGGTAGTTCTGGTCGCAGTTTTAGGACATACCTGGGTCACACCTGGGCGAGGTTGGCACAAAAAAGTTGTAGATTGGCGAAAGAGAGAGGAGGCTTATGCTCTGCAGAGGGGTGAATAAGCTGCCTATTGATGGAAACCAAAGCAATGCAACGGCTTGATTTAAATTGCAAAATAACTTCTTCATGGCGAACATTTTATCCCGTATTTTTTGACCAAGTAGGTACTTCGATGTACCAAGTCTTATTTTTTACCCACTGCCCAAGAAGGTGGGTAATGATTTATTTTATGTTGATAGCATAGTCATCAAGTCATCTATGTTGATAAGTATTGTATTCGCGCATTCGCGCGCGGTTCGATAAAGTTCCATAAACCCTCCTGGCTTAGTAACACGTTTGCAGCAAGTCTAGGGTTGGATTCCCGGCCGAGACATGTATTTACTAAGATGAATTAGAATATTAGGTATCCTGTACTGTAGTGTTACCTTGTCTGTGTCTCATACTTTGATCTCGTCTAGGTTTATTGGCATCCCAGACACTTTGAGTCATAGTGGGGAACAATGAGTGTGAAGCGTTTGAAAATAGATGATAGGTAAGTACTTAATAAATTATAACAAGAAAATATCATTGAAACAAAATCAATTGGGAGATTTCTGTGATTTGAAACTTACCAACAAGAGAAAAAAGATCTCCCGTTGCCAGCCTCGTGATGTTCTCTAGCGCCATCTCGCCGGTTGAGGTAGCAAACACGCTTATTAGAAACACGAATAGCTTTGCCGCCATCTCGTGAGTATTTCTTGTACCAGCTCGTGGATCCATTTCTGTCATTTCGGCATTTTCATGTAGATAGCGCTGTTTTTAATTCTTCTATTGTGCAATAAATTATCCATTTTCGATGCAGAAATTGTAGAATGTTTCATTTTCTGAAACAAAAAATACTATCACTGTAGGTAAACTAAACAAAATTATAAGTAGTATACAGGGAAATTGAATCATGGATGGCAAAAATTATCTTAAATGTATAACAAAAAAAGCCGACTTTAAAAAATAGGTACTTAAGTACTCTGGAAAAAATGCACCGTTACAATGTTCTTGACGCCACCCGTGAAATACCTGCTTGAGGAGTTTCGGTGGCCATTGGTGGTCACCGGAACTGGAAGTAAAAATACGGACTTGTGGACATCTTGAAATGGGCATCAGATTAAATTTTAATCTGAGGGCCTTTCATTAAAACAATTGAATGTCAGCAACTAAAACTATGTCTTGGTTACTTGGTAAGACGGAAGAAGTATTATCTCCAAGTCCGAAAATGACACTGGCCAAGTGGCCACTTGCTTTAAAAAAATAATAAGAATTGAAAATCGCGTGCGCGCGGATTCTTTGCTTTTGATTTATTTACTTATTTAGATGAATTTTCAGATTATCTTATCTTTTATTTTCCTCGTAAGTTTAGTTTATAGTATCACTCGGAAGAAAGTGCGATTCCCAACTAGTGTGTATTAACAGTACCTACCTATTAAGTCAACCTAAACTACATCCTCGATTGTAGTCGGTCACTTTCTCCCCTCGGTGAACAATGTACTTGTTCAATCTAGAATAAGTATGTAACAATCAAAGTAATTAAGTAATTTCTTAAACTTATAGATCCTTATGTAAATCTAATTATAATTAGATGCCATACCTGAGTATATACTTTTTAATTTGCTAACGAAACCACCACCTCGCTGCATCTCATTATAACTTCCCAATGCCAAAATTAATTATAAAAAAAATATAATTTTCTAGATTTTATAAATTAGATTAATTTGCAGATGTCACTAGATCACCTTGCCGTTGAAGATGATAACCCGATTTATTGCGTACTCGTTTGATTTAAAACTAGCTAGACAAGGTTGTTTGCTCTAAATTTGACTAAAATGCATAAATGACTAGCTAAATGAGGCTAAATGTCATTTTAAGACAAAAAAAAAACAAGATATACGATAACACACGTTGAACATCTTGCATGAAATGAATGCCCATATTACAATTACAAAAAAAAAATGTTTAAAAAAAAGAAGGTAAAAAATTGTGTAACATCTGGCGGCCTTATCGCGGAAAGCGATCTCTTCCAGGTAACCTTAGATTGAAGACCTCGTACCAATATGGACATTGTGTATGGTTTATCTGCTCTTCTCTATCTCTCTATCCCTTTCGGTCTCCGTCTCATCGTTATCTCCATCAGCCATTGGGGGGGAGCGCGGAGCAGGGAGGGGTTGCCACAATCCTCCGCTAGGCTCCGGAAACGCAGACCGCTCACCATTTACTAGGAGGACGCTGCTGCCCGTCCTCCGGTGCTTCTGGTCGCAGGTCTCCATCTATTATTTTCTATTTACTATTGAACGGCTAACGACTGCACCGATCTTGATGAAACTTGACAGATCACTAGTACTTATTTCTCATAATGACAGATAATGCATACTTTTTAGGTACATAAAAAAGCAACCTCGACAATCACAGGTATTAGAACCACAGACATCGGCTAGTTGTGTTACAATTTTGATGAAAGCACTAGCTAAGTATATTAAAGGTACGTACTGAACTGTGGTACTGAAGTATCTCAAATCAAATCATGCAATGATTACAGCTCAAGAGGTAAAATAAGCAGTCAAGATCAATTTCTGTGGTCCACGCGTTTGCTTTTCCTGCCCTAGAGATATTTCCTTCGAAATTACTCTAATTTTATGCTATCAAGTATCAAAGCTATATTTCATGGCGAGAAACTGATGTTTATCATTGTTGAACTGGATAATATTTCTAGAAAACTCAAGTATCGCTGGTAATTTTTATTGTACAAGGGTACAAGGGAAATAGTAAAGCAAGTTAAAACTATTAATCTAATAGCGACATTATTATTTATAATAGCGACACCTTCCGCTATAAGCCACCAGATACCCAAAATTACCCAAAATTCTGGCCGAATTCCTGCATTGAATTTTAATGATGATTCTGGCAATCTAATTCGTTGAATCCACAGATCACAACCCTAGATTCTGCATTCAGGACGCTCGAAGCGCACCACGCATCAGTCTAAATACACTTATTTATTTTAATTAATTTATTTATTGAGGCTTCACATTTATAACAACATTAATTCTAACACCATAATCTTACACTAAATTTAAACAAAATGCGTTATATATCTAAGGAAGAACAGCATGCATTAATATTCCTTAATTTTTAACTATTAATAATAAAATCAATATAAAACAAATATCTAGAAGAAGAGTTAGAGAGTTTGTTAAATACAATGTTCAAGACTAACCCAAACCTGACTATGGCCGACAGGCCATAATCAAGCTTAAGCCAATCTTGAACCCTAATAATTTGTCCCCAAAAATGAGACCAAACTTATAAGAAATAACGCTGATTGGTTGAGTGTTAGGCGCAAGTAGGCGTAAACTTGAGATAGCCAATAAGAACGCTCGGTCGCACTTCCCGCGACCCGCGCCGCGCCTCAATCTTTGGTGACTTTTTGTATGATCAACGAATCTCGTAATGCAGTATCTAATAGTGTGATCTGTGGTTGAATCAAAGTCAAACCGTGTCGCGTGTCGTAAAAATAAAACAACTTAGAAATAAGTATTATCGTTATAAAACCGCGTTTAACATACTGTTACATACAATTTTTTAAATTAGGTTATTCTTCACACCTAATAAGCTTGTTTTATTTTGCAGTTCTTTTGGTAATACATTTTGATCTCGTAGCTAGTTTTAGGTAGTATCGCTTCACTACCGTACCTATGTATTTTTTTTGCGTGAAATCGTCTTTCGGTTGACTTGTCGACGCAATCGGCCGAAGGCGCCTCTCTGGTTGTGTGGGCGCTTGTTTGATTCTGTACAAACCGGGCTAAGCGCTATAGGTCCCTTTCCCGCAGGCTCTGGCGCCTGACCATACCTGTAAATGCTGCGCATTGCCTAAAATTAGCAGTTTTAGAACGTTTGGTACCCTGTCATCCTGCACAACTTCTGCTACTTGTCAAGTTATTAATTTTTCTGCTTAGCTCATCTTACGACGTACAAATAACTCATGTAACTCTTTCCTTTGCGGAGTTATGACTTTTCCTCTGGTCGCGCAGAGTGAATTTCGAGGCTCTTTTTCAACACAACACCCCGAAATATATGATATTTTTTCAGAATATATACCTACAACACTTGACTTGTATCGAACTCCTTGCACATACCTACCTCTTTTTAGTCAGAACTGCTAGAACTTTTAGATTACAGTAGTTGAACATTAATTTAAATAATTCATTTATATATATACGACGAGTTAATTATGCTTGGAAAAAAGTTCACTATAATATAATAACGAGGTCTAACGAGGTATATATGAAACGATACATATATTATATATTTAAATATAATAGTTATATATATATATATGATTATATCGTGGGCGATAGCTTACTTTTATGGTATGTACACTTACGGATACTTTTCGAGCAATAAGTATTGAAAAATAACGATAATAACAAATACTTCGGTTAGACCTCGTTATTATATTATGGTGAACTTTTTTCCAAGCATAATTAACTTGTTGAGAGTACAGTTACAAACTTTAACATTTTTTTACGCATCTTACCCAAATACCTCATTATAAAAATGTGACTCAGCAATCGAAATTAAAATTCAATCATTTACCCATCCCAAATTATCCATACAAAGAGATTTACAAAAGTAGAACCTCTCCAATCAATCACTGTAACTTCTTTCACATTATTTACGTCAATTATAGTGTAGTAGGTACCGAACCGTACTTAATTTGTACCCAAAATAGTCATCAGAAGCCCAGAAGATAGAGTTCACAAAGAGGTCATCATACATTATTATTAGTAGATTAAAAAAATATTAATTGCATCGGTCAAAGGCCGAGTATAGGCTGTAATCAATAAGCTTTAAAATCATAATCCGGTACTGTGCCTACATAATAGACTGAGGCCACAGATAAATTTCACTTTCAAAGAGAATCTTCGTGTACCGGTTCTTAATGGAATAGAAAATTGTAAATTAATTTTGTCTGTGGCTTCGGCGTGGTTTGTAAAGACGTGTATCGATTAATATTATAATGTTTAAAGTCGAAGCTTTTAACGATCTGCCACAACATTAAATCAACTGATAGTCGTTTTCCATCGATTTTTGATTTCAACGATTCGCTTTAGTAAGAAGGTATGAACTAGGTGACTAATTGTAAACTCACTGACATTTTTAATAATATAATGAATTGGATGACCGACCACAATCTTGACTTAAATCTGACAAAGACTGCAATAATGCAATTTAGACCCCACCAAAAAAGTCCCTCTTGACATACAATTCTCATATAATAATAATAAACTAGAATGTGTTGACTCAGCCACTTTACTGGGCATAGAAATTGACACGCATGTAAACTGGAAAAGGCACATTCAAAAAATAAAGGCAAAACTGTCAAGTTTCACATACGCACTTAGGGAACTTAGACGAGCAACAGACCTAGATACAGCTTTAACAGCCCATTACGCTTATGCATTCTCGTGGCTCAGCTACGGCGCCATACTCTGGGGAAACAGCGTGGATGCCAAAGATCTTTTTGTTGTCCAGAAAAAATGCATCCGAATACTGGCAAACATAACACTTCCCGACATCAAAATACCAAATTAAAATCTTAACGACTACATCCATATACATTTTAGAAAACTGCAAATTTGTGAAAAAACACCCTCAATTCTTTACAAAATTATCAGACAAGCGAGATTACCGAATAAGGTCTAATTATAAAAACAAATTAATAGTAGGTACCACCGTCTAAACTAGAAATGCATAGCTCCGGACCAAACCCAATGGCTGCTAAAATATACAACAAACTTCCAGTACAGATAAAAGAGATAGAAGAAGAGTTCAAATTTGCTAAAGCCGCGAGACGTACGTTCATGAAAACTTGCGATCTAAATATCCGCAAAAATATGTTTTGATATTAATATCATAATATTAATATCAAAACATATTTTTTACAATATCGAAAAAAAAAATACCCTTCAGGGATTTTATACACAATGTAATATTAAAAACTAAATAATTTTAACAAAATAAAACCATCTTACAAAAAAACTTTTCCCTCAATTCTTCATGAATCCCATTATCAGAACTAAAAAATATTTTTTCAAATCGGTTTTTAAAATTATAATGCGGAGTTCTGAGGTAACAAACATAAAAAACAGTCGAATTGAGAACTTTTTTTTGGAAGACGGTTAAAAAGAACTTAATACAAATCCGTTCTTATTATGAGTCATTGGGGCCAGAAAATTCCCTCGTCATTACGCCGTCTATAAGGATATGTCTCCAAAAATCATATTTTTTTAACTGTACTTAACCAACATCAAAGTACAACATCAAACAAACAACAATATCAAAATATTTCTAATATAATATTAATTACTACATTAACAACTTTACTACAATTTAATTAAGCTTCATGTTAACTTGACGTTTAACTAAGAATAATCCGAGTCTTTACCAACATATCGCGAGTTTCTCTAAATTCAGATAAAACCTGAACAAAAAACTGCAATCAAGTGAAAAGGTCCCGTTCCACTGACACCATCATCAGTATAACATTGTCATAGATGTCTGTCCAGTTTGTATGTTTGCAAATTTACAGGTTGATCGGGAAAGTAGGCTGAGTATAACAAACTTTTATTAACTATGATAAGCAAAAATGCATAATAGGAATCCAATTGCGGCATGACACACAGACATATCTTGTGAACAGCAAAAAGCATGTTATAATGTTTATAGATACATACGTAGTACCTAACATATTTTATGATAAAGATCTCCATTCATGATAATTATGATGTAGTAACAGTATTTGTGATATTGAATGGGACTGTACTTGACATTGTGGAAAAAAATAAATAATTGGTGGACGTTTTTCACACAGCGCCATCTAGCCCCAAACTAAGCAAGCCAGATAACTGATAGAATACATAACTACTTTTTTTTGTAAATACGTACATAGAATATATAGAAACACCCAGACAAACATCCATGTTCATCACACAAATGTTTGTCCTGGGTGGGAATCGAACCCACAACCTATAGATCAGAAGGCGGAAATCTACCCACTGAGCCACAAGGCTAGTTAAAAGAATAGTTAATTACTACACGTAAAATAATGTTCAAAATGTATGGGCGATAAACCCAGCGTCGATTAAGGAAACAACTATCTAATAATTATGTGATCGTCCGTACTAATATTACAAATGCGAATAAAAGTGTGTCTGTTGGCTTGTCGTAGCAGCAGAGCAACGGATCGACCGAAGGGTCGGCTCCCCTGATTGTCGACAAGTCGTTCGCAGTTTATCATATTAGACGAAATTAAAAAAAAAAAAACTATTTTCTATTTAAAATATTTTATAGTAAGTAGTTTTCATGTTATTATTTTTTATTTCTGAGAAGAAAAGGCAAGAGTATCGAAAAAAAAGTTTTTTCCTGTGACATGCAAGGCAATAAAATGATGACGCCATTTTACTGCTGCAGGAAACACATTGGTATGGGACCAATGAGTTCTTTGGAACTTACATACGGATACCGAAAAGCCAGTGGTATATCACTGACTTTGAATTCGTTGAAGGAAAACTTCGTGAGGAAACTTGCATATTTCCAAAGACGAAGATCAATGGCGTATGGGAATCCGCCGACCCGGGCTTGGTGGACATGGCCCCTTCACCCTTCTAAGTTACGACGATATCCCAGCAGTGGGATGTTAAAAGGCTGATGCAAATGATGTGTCTAACTCTAAGAAAACCTACTTATTAGCTTTTTTTAAAAATAAATATATAGGTTTTCCTATTTATGTCTCATAATGCCCTGTAATTTCTTCCGAAACATTGCCAGTAAAACTAATTATAAATCTTATGAAAGTAATGATTTGATACCCATCTCTTGACAGGCAGTACTTTACTACTTTCGCTTTTTACCTTCTTCCCTAAAACGGGTTCTTCTTCATTGACCGACACGACACGGCACCGACTCCGACATCGGTGATTACCGGCACGACACGGCACCGACACCGACATCGGTGGACGCAGAATTCCATGAAATTGTACTGCACGCTGTCTCAGTAGCCCGGCCCGGCACCGACGACATGCCGTTGTTGTTGACGGCATGTTGTCGCAACAAGTCTCTCCACTGGTGTCGTGCCTGTCGTGTACACACACAAGCTACCATGTGTGCGTGCAAGTGGCGTGATCCGCCAGCGCCCCGCGGCTCTCTTTCTCTTTTTCTTTCTCGTGTCATGTAGGTCAAATGAAGAATGTAGCTGCCGGTTTCGTGTCGGGTCGTGTCGTGTCGGCTAATGAAGAAAAGCTCACCAGGGGATGCATAATTCTATGAAATGTAACTTGCACACTGTCTCCCTAGCCTGGCCCGGCACTGACATGTCCGACATTTCGTTGTTGGTGACGGCATGTCGTCAGAGCTAGCGACACGGCGAGCTTATTATAGTGGGGAGACTTGACACGACACCGTTAATATGCACGTGTTGTGTATACACACAATCTTCCATGTATTGCGTACGAGTGGCGGATCCGTGATCTCTCTTTCTCTGCTGCTCGTCGTGTCGTGTGGGTGTCGGTCAAATGAAGAATGTAGCTACCGGTGTCGTGTCGTGTCGTGCCGTTTCAAACCGATGCCGTGTCGTGTCGCTTAGTGAAGAAAAGCCCTGATGAATCGATATATTATGTTCACTACACATTCGTTAGCAGATGCCAAAAGATTGATATTAACGGGTAATTTCTTGCCGTTAACCTACTACTCACGGTGTGACCCCACTGAATTATGATACTACAGTATGATCACGAAGCTAAGGAGTCTACCATCGATTTTTAATTTCTTGTTACTATATCATTTTCACGTTGTAATAATTTTGAAGTAAACCGGTTACCTTTATCTTTAAAATTAGTAACATACATATTATGCAAAAAGTTTTGCTTGGTAGATTTCATAATTACTATTGTAACGTAATTTGTATTTTTTTAGGTGACTTTGTACTTAAAAAGAAAGTTAGTAGTTTAGTTACTTAAAAGTGGCGTTTACCTTTATATCTGAACAAAGTAGTTACATAATATAACCAAATCAAATTTTATCCTAGTTAGCTATTTGTCAATTTCATGATTACAATGGTAACGACATTCAGTATCAGCACATCTTAGTAAGACAGTGGTATCAAAGTGCCTAACGGATTTTCGTGGTCAATCTATAAGTACGGAGCCTCACACTGACAAAAACTATCAATTAATACTTGCTTTCATATAGTTACATAGCTTTACATGTATATTTTTTAAGGAATCTTTATAAAAACCTAGTGTAGGTACAGTGTATATTACCTGCTATAAAATTCTATTGACCTTTCGAAAAGATAAAACGGTTTATACATTTATTATATTGTACAAGTTCTGAATATTTAGGAAGTTTAAGTTCTTATTTATTGGTTTTATGTGAACTTTTTAACCTACTTTTATTTCTATCTAATAAAATTTTATTTATAGCGTGGGCAGAGATAGATCTTCTAAGAAATTATTCAAAGTGGAAATATAAGATCCCATTCACAGCATGACTAGATTAAAATGAAAGGATATGATTACAGTTATAAATATTTCTGTTGTAGTTAATTCCAAAAAGAGTACTTATGAACCAGCTTTATATTATTTTTTACGGGTGTTGATTATGTGTCCCAAGAATATTGTGCACTACATTTCCTATAGGTACGATTGGGTTCAAGAAAGCACTACAAAAGAACTTAAGAACCTATTGTTTCTTCAATAAGAACGTTAGTAGGTAAAAAAACACAGTAACGCAACCCATACCATTTTTATCAAACACTAGCTGATGCCCGCGAAGCTCGGCCTTCGGCTTCACTAAAGTCTTCATACGAACCTTGTCCTTACAATTACGAACATAACAAAAGAGAAACCATCAAAATAGTTCCAGCCTTTCTCAAGTTATAGCGTGACCAGGAAAAATAGGGAAAAACTTTTTACTTTGATATTTTTTTTAAATCAAGGTGCAAGTCTCAAACGACAAAATTCAAGATGCGCTATGGATGTAACGGTCATTATAGCCAGTCATTTTAATTCGTAAGAGGCTATTGCGAAACGTGTTTTTTTTTATGGAGAAAATGTCATGTAATTATGTTTTCCCTCTTAGGTATACTAGACGATAAATCCAAAAAAGATAAATCTCAAATTAAGGTTTTTAATCTACATAACTACTGAGGCACACTGAAATTCACCAATAATGTTTTTATGTATTTATCAAAGAGGCGAGAATTACCAGCTGGTAATTTTGTCACCTTGCCGAATGAAACACAGTGCAGTGGCGCTAACAATGGATGTTATCATTCAACATCAGCTGTCAACAAGTTACGTTAGAGGTTGTTTGTGGTAATTACTTTATTGATTCCCTTTACAAGGTGTTAGCGTCATGGACGGATCTACCTAAGGGCTTTTTGGGCTGCAAAGCCCCGTAGCCCCTTAGCTACAAAGGGCCGCAGCAAAGGATAGCACAACAACGTACAAAGTGGCCTTATACGCTAATAGTTCTGCGAACAGTAACAAACTTTTTTGCACATTCGCAATTCTACAATTTCATAGAATTTATTATTATTTATAGTCGTCGGCTATTTCTGATTGGTGGAAATAAGGTCCTTATTTTCCCCCAAAATAAGGACAATCCACTTGACACTTTTCAGTACTCATTTTCGAGTACCATGTAAGGTAGGATTAATCCAACAGACCGGTGGGATCCAGTGGGATTTACCCTGACAAGATAGGCTATCTACTATTCTTGAAAGATAATTCGAATACTTATATTAGACCATAAATCTGTGAAGTATACTTTGTTCGCGTGGACCTACAAAAAAAAGTAGCATAATATGTCCGTCTCCGACCCTTAAGCTGTATCTATGCAAAAATTCAGCTCGATCTTTTCAGCTATTTAGCCGTGATAACGCGACAAACACCCAGACAGAGAGACAGATAGACAGAGACAGACAGACAGAGTTACTTTCGAATTTATAATATTAGTTTAGGAATTTTCTAACATATCTCTCACAGAAATAAAACATAATAAAATAACGAAATTGTTATTTTTTCTAATCTTCTTTACTCTCTAATAGCTGTCTGACCGTTTCTAAAAAACAACTTTACTGACATTTCTTTGTGAATTAATTCTAATTGGCAATTTTAATAAATTTATCGTAATCGGTTTGGCATTTCTCCTGTTTCTGCGACTTTGCTACACACGTGCCGATTTATACAGTGCTTCATTTTTATTATGTTTAATAAATAATTGACCGAGAGTGTATGACTCTTGATAATAGCATAGATAAAATAAAGTTTATAGTACCGTAATTGTATATGTAAGATTATGACATTTCGACCTGGTAGGTACTACAGGTGGCGCATTGGAAAAGGTTTCACCACTGGGCGGCCTGCGTGGGGGAAGTGTCATAAGCTCTTTAATCATTTAGATATAATACTTGACTAAGTCTACGAATATCACTTTTCTTTTTGTGAGTGGAAGGCACTGGGACCCTATTCCTGTGCGCTCGAGATTATCTCGGTCACTGTCTCTCTAATTTTGAATTTAATGGGAGTGAGAGTGACCGAGATAATCTCGAGCGCACAGGACTCATCCTAGGGTGGGGCACAGGGCTCGTCTTACAAAAAAATAATAAAGTTTTGCACAACTAAAAAATAAAATAAAAATTGATAGTTATTTGTTATATTTATCATCCTGCCATTGTGAGCAACACCATATTTAAGAGAGAGAAAATGTATTTTCTTGTGGTATTTATAGCCGCCGTGTAGAATAAGAATACCACGATGCTTTACTTAATAAATTTTACTTTCGTCGTGCATTTTTACATAAATCACACAGACCATAATATCCTTTAATCTCAGATTTTTAATCTTAGCTTTAAATAATGGATGTCATTGATTGCCTATTCGAAAACAGATAGCAAAGTCTTTAGTTAAGTGGCCATTATATTTTAAACTAGTAGTTCGCGCTTCGCGCCGAACTGAGACCTCGCGACCGCTATATCTTCACAACCCTGGACCGATTTAGCTCATATTTGAACTTAAAAATTATATTGAAATGAACTACTTGCCTACTAAATTTCATGAAGATCGGATCAACGGTTCGCAAGTTATCATCGGACAAATATACACACATACAAATGCCGATTTGTCCCAGTTAACCCTGAGACCTTCGCTTCGCTCGGTCGATAAACTCTTTGACACGGAACAGCAGTAAACTGACATAACGGATCGGATTATACATTGAGGGCTTTACTCATAAACGTTTCTTAAACTTTATGCATTTGCTTAGCAGCTTCTTAGCCAGAATCTCACTCATAAACAAAGAAGCGGCTAAGTAATGTTAAATAACTCAATATTACTACGTATGACGTAAGTAGGTACCACGATTTAAAACCCATTATAATATTATTTAACTGTAAGGCGAAGCTGAGTTCAGTTAACCGTGATACACTTCGGAATAACGTAATTAAACTCTATTAATTGCAAAAGATAATTAAATTATGTAACTTTCGTGAAGATGTTTGTACAATGTTTTAAAATAGAGAGTACGTATTAGATAAGCTACATCTTGTGAGTGCATAATAAGTAGGTAAGCGAGGTAAGTAGAGACTTTGATTTTTAGTTACTTATCTAATTTATTTTTTAACATTTCTATACCTGCTAGCTACACTATGCGATGGTGTATAATAGAATAGAATAGAATAAAATTTATCCAACATAATAACCACATACATAAAATAAAGTAACATATATTTCAATTACATTTGTTAGGCGTAAAAACAAGAGAGATAACAAATAGAAGGTAAAATAAAGATAATTATAACAATAATAATGTCGAAAAGGACCCTTCTCTGCATAAATGCTGAGGGTGTCGGACACTCAGCGCTGATTTTCAGAAGGGATAATTTTCAGTTATATTGTATTGTATGCGATTATAAAATCAAAATGTAGCAGCACTATACCCCAAACTGGGTTCAGTTAAGTACCCGTATCTTGGGGCTTAGGCCTTCTCTTCAAATTAAACTATTGAAAAGTACATTTAATGAAAACATTCGGTTATGGAAATACAAAATTATAGAATTAAATTAAACACTAATAAATATGTATCAGGTTCCGCAAAAAGAAAGTAAGAACACAGAGTTTAAAAATTTAGGTTTGATAATAATAGCTATAAAAAAATTTGAAGACTTCAGTAAGTAATTTTTTTTTTACAAGTTATATTATTTTATTTTGTTTATTTATTTTTTAAAATATAAAGTTGCATTTCAATCATTATTCACTGAATTATTTAATTATTCACTGGGGAATAAATAATATGTTATGTGCACGTTATGTGTAATTAGTAAGTCTTTAAAATTGTGTTTGCATGAATATACCACACTTGGACCAGGTGCGGCCAAGATTATACCTATCTCTGTCTCCCTCTTATTAGACATGTTATGATTATGGGATTGATAGATTCTCAATCGAACCGAGAGAAAATAAAACAATAACACGACATTTTTTATGCCAAATTATTATTATATACTAGCGTTACCCGCGACTTCGTTCTTGTGGACCTACAAATAAAAAAGTAGCCAATGTCCGTCTCCGATCCTTAAGCATATAAATATATATATGCAAAAATTCAGGTCTATCTGTTCAGCCGCTTAGCAGTGATAACGCAACAACGACCCAGACAGAGAGACCGAGCTACTTTCGCATTTATAATATTAGTTAGGATTATCATATATATAACTAGCTGTTAGCCGCGACGCCGTACGCGAGAACCTACAAAAAAATAGTCTGTCTGTCTCCTACCCTTAAAGATAAGCAAAAATTCAGCTTGATCCGTTCAGCCGTATAGCCGTGACAGCGACAAACACCCAGATAGAGAGATGGAGAGACAGAGTTACATTCGAATTTATTATATTAGTTAGTATGTTTTTTTCCATCGTAGATTCTTTAACTCTGTTCAAATACCAGATTTGTTATGTCTGTTAGTACTTACCAAATCTACTTCGTGACTTAGCGTCCCATATCGCAAAATATAAATATTCATTCATAACGTTTACAAGCAATAAATCACGGCCTCAGATAAGTATACGTTATTAAAGAAATCGTAAAATTTTGCTGCCCAACTTTCTTCTATTAGTTTAATAATATGTAAATATTATACAGCCAATAACTCAGGCAATTGGGCAAATGTTTTCAGTAAGTATTTTCATAGTTATATAGATATGTAACTACAGTAAGTAAATAAATTGAAATGATGCACATGTCTAAATTTTTTCTCCGATAAATAGAGGTATTAATATATCCAATTTATATCCTATCTCCTAACTAATACTATAATTCAGAGGAATATAGCCGCAGTCGTATCGGGACCAATAAAGCTTCGCTGTATAAAAATGAATACCAGGGTGTCCACTTTCTGGAAAGTCAGGGAAAAGTCACAGAAGCTCAAGGTGGTCAGGGAAAGTCAGTAAAATCGAGGGGCCACCTGGAAAGTCAGGATTTTTTTCCATTGATTTTAAAAAGAGCAGTAATTCCCTTCCCAGTAATTGTAATATGAGGGATATATTTCATGCTCTAGTACTAATAAACAGACAATTGAAGCCGTATTTTTCATGATTGAAGTGATCTATATTATGAACTATATTTTATTTTTGTCATAAATATAATTATCTATAGGTACTCCTATTTAGTTTTCATGAATATCTCTGATAAAACCTGCTTTTCTGTTTCGCGCGACGCGACGCTGCACGCATCGCGCAACGCCCCGCGTCTCCCTGAACGACTCCTAACTATACAACAAACTTCAAATCTTTATTAAAACATTAAGTCTAATAGGTACTTACCGAAACATAAATTTGCCTTAACTATATTGGACTTGTTTATTATTTGACTTGCCAAGATGCGTTACATAAATCAATAACCTATCGAATTATTTCCGAATATGTTATACCACTCATAATAAATTGATATTACTCAGTAAACACGACCAATAATTTTAAGTAATCGAGGCTGATATGAGAGATCAGTTTCAAAGAGGTGTGGCTAAACACAGGATGCTTTTGCTATTTAGCTAAACTTTTTTTTAATTTGAACATACCTGTCATCATCGTGTGTGTGTTTTTTTTTCTCTTTCCTCCTAAGAGGATTTTGGCGTCGCACGTCTTATGCATTTGCCAGTGTCAAGTATACATATATATTCTCAAGTTTTGTTAGATATTATCAAACAAGTCATAGTCACGGTCGAAGTCGAGCATAGCAAGTCCAAGTCATGCCCCAGTAAAGTGGCGAAAACTTTACTAGAGCCTTCTATGGAGTTTTGGAAACAACACGAAAATTCACGTTTCACGACATTACACCATTCACCAACGTCCACCAATATTTATGATTAAGACCTCTGACATTGTTGTTGTACGGCCCAAAGAGAATATCATCACTGCGTTTACTACGTTTAAGAGACGGGAGTTCCATATGGGAAAATGAAGAGAGAGTGCATGATGAGTGCGATAGAGTTAAGCCATCGATAGAGCAAGACAGTGATAGCCACCATTATTTTTCGTACACGTTTCATACATGTTGAAGTCTCTTTTTTTCTAGGCAGTTGCGCCAGACTGGTACGACCTACAGGAGCACTAATCAGTAGCAAAAACTTAGTGACAATTATGTTTCAGGAAGTCATATATGTCCTAGATGTTATCTTGCATATTTTATAGATTTCATCAGAGACTAGGTTCAACTTTACACTATTGCAAGTCTTGTTCTCATTTATCATTGATCGCTTACCATCAGGCGGCCCGTCTGCTTGTTTGCCACCAATGGCATAAAAAAAAAAATGGAATTTTAATTTTGATTAGTTTACTAACATATAATTCTGAGTTAATTTATTGATTTTTATTATCCTTTGATCTGTGCTCATTATTAATATGCTGACGAAAAATATTGCGAAAATGATCATCAAATTACGACTTTATTATTTTTTTACGTAAGATTGTTGTTTGTTACACAATCGTGCTAAATTAAAACTAAACATGAATTTGGTAAACATTTTGCAATTACTATTGGATTGCAGGATTACTATTGACATTTTTATAATAAATAAATAAATATCTGGGACATTATTGCACACACGGTCATCTGACCCCAAACTAAGCAAAGCTTGCAATATGGCTGCCAGAGACTGATATACGTACATAGATATTTTTAAATACATACTTATATAGATATTAACACCCAGACATAGAACAAACACAAATATTCATCACATGAACAACTTATAAAACAGAAAATTAAAGAAAACTTTTTTTATATAGTTTTTACTTTTTTATTATTTTATATAGATAGATAGATAGATAGATAGATAATTTTATTCAATGGCTGAATTACAAACATCATATAATTAAATATAGGAGCTGTGCATCACACCGTATTTCGTCATTAATACAATTTCAATAATCAATTTCAAATAACCTAATAAATTTAATATAATAAAATTAATTCAATTTAATTTATTTTAAATATAATACATTTTCGTTGTAATCGTAACAACATTCAAATATTAAGCGTTCATTTTATTAATATAAAAATTGCTGTAAAGAGGCATCATTCGTTCATTATTTAATCAATAGGTAAGCATAAAAGCGGTAGGTATTTCTATTAATTGTAGTTATTGTTCAGATATTCTTTGATTGTATAAATTGTCTTATCCAGCAGAAGGAGTCTTACTTTATTATTAAAAACTTTGTCATTTGTTATGGTTCGTATTCTTTATAAGATTTTTCAGATTCAGATGGTTTATTGCTTCTATAAAGTACATTTTACTACAAAGTCGCGGGTAATCGGCGGATGTAAGTTGCAAATTATTGTTCAGTGTGGCGGTCTAAGAGGGAGGCCTCTGTTCAGCAGTGGATATCTTCAAGCTGTGAATGATGATGATTCTACTTTTATTTTTCTATCCAACACTATCAATTAGCAATAATTTATCGCGGTAATTAAATACGTAAATTCTTTCTATCGAATGTTTACCTGGAAGAGATTGCTTTAAGCGTAAGGCCGTCTTGTGTCAATAGGTTGTAAGGTTCTCCTGTGATTTTGGTTTTCTGGGATGCACAATAGTTTCTATCTGTCTACGATGAAACTAACACTGTGTCTGACTTCCCAAACAGATAAGTACAATCCGGGGCTGTTCAAATTAAGATTGAATGGTACCTCCTAGGCAAGCGTGCTACATCTTCGGCCACATCGTCGCTTCCCATCATGTGAAATTGTGGTCAAAAGGAAACCTAGTTCCTTAAAAAAACAATAATTAAAAAAAGACAATTGCAGAGCGCATCTTAATATGATAAAATAAATGTTAATAAGTAAGATGAAAACATTGAGAGCTGCAACAAGGTCGAACAACATTGTCTCTTCAAGAGAAAAGAAGGCACATTTCCGCGGTAAAATCACAGCTATAATCATTGAGACTAAGACCATAAGGAAGTCTGTACGGCATTCTTAAAAACATTAGGAACTTGAAAATCTACTTACTTGTGAAACTGTTAAAAATAAAGTACCTATACTACATTTATTTATTGGCTCATACGCAAAACGTCTGCTTCTCAAAATGTTTACTGAGCACAAAAGGTCCCCTTCTCATAATGTTCATATCTAAAAAAAACACTTCTTATATTGTTCATTTCTCATCACGTCAACATCGCTTAATGCGCACTTCTCATAATCCTAACTTCTCGCAATCTTCACACTTCATAATACCCATTTCACAATACGTTGACATCTCATAATGTACACTTCTCATAATGTACACTTTTCAAATTCCATTCGCTTTTGTTGCTTTGTAATAGATGTTCTGCTTCCTTCCCTGGAGAGATTAGTTTTTGGACTGGACGTTTCCGTGTAGTATTCGTTTCTATTCCTGCTCTTTGCATAATTTCATGACAAACCAATCACTTAATAACAAAAACAAAAGGGGATTATATTATATTTAATTATACGAACTTTTCATTGTAATTTATCGCTAAAGTAGCCAGTGAAATAGACCGTTAACACCCTGACAAGTTCATAACTATGTATAAGCGTGAGTAGCCCAAAATGATTGCATCTTTATGCAACCTGCTACTTGTCAAACAATTATGTTGTGGAAACCGCTTTTATGATGTCTAGCATGTTTTTACAGGTTTAATTTATGTTCAGTTAGGCGCACCACACACCAAAACTACATAGTATGTAGTACCACATAACACTTAGACCTACATTTAAATACGAGTGCACTAATAAACAACACACCACATTCTTCACAAAAAGTGTGCCAAGTAACAAAAAAAAATGCATGCTACTGAGGCTCAACTTTGCTTTAAACATATCTAGCTCATTAATGTCCTGCTGAGGGCAGAGGCCTGAGGCGCCGATACACAATACTGGCTTTACTACACACTAGTTGGGAATCGCAGTGCTTAATACTATACTTAGGAGAAAAATAAAACTATGAGTATTTTTTTTTTGTTTTTTGGCATTACATACCTACAGATATTACCCATTTTGTGCTGATGCTGGCTTTGAAATATTTGATCATCCTCCATATTCACTCGACCTTGCCCCTAGTGATTTCTATCTATTTCCAAGGTTGAAGGAGTCTTTAAGAGGACAGAGATTCAAAAATGATGATGAAGAAAATTGCTGCAGTACAGGAATTTTTAGGTGCTCAGGATGAAGTGTTTAAAAAGAATGAATTTTAAGCTTAGAAAAATGATATCCCAATTGTATTATGCTTAAAGGCGAAGAAGAAAAAACATTTATTTAAAGTTACCGGCAACATACTAATTCTCACTTTTTATTGAACGCCCTACATATGTATACATATATGAACTGAATATATAATAATATAATTGGTTTTGCGGACATGCACCCCTGCACATCCATAGGGATGTCCAAGTCGATACAATTATAGATAGGTTTGCCAAAAGCTGCACAAGGCGCGCTAACTTTATTTTATAAAAAATCAAGCTAATAAAAGCTTTACTTTTGTTTACTTTGTGATTTTTTTAACCTAGCTCCGTACTCTCTAAAATTAAATCCTGGATCCGCGCCTGATCAGAATGAATCGTAACTCTATTACCTCGTCTGCGTAGGCACTATAAGACCGGATAAACTGCTACACCGACAAGCGTCTGACAAAGACGCTTCGAAGCCGGTCAAAATAGCAATTTATTTGTAGAACTGGAAAACAACTGCTCAAATAAAATATTTTATAGAGGTAAAGATTGGTAAGTATGCCACTGTGTTTGTATACTGTTGTGGCCTATAGCTGTTATATTTTTTCGCGATTTCAAGCTTGGTCCCCAAGTAAAAGTTATATATAATGCCGAGTACAGTGTTATACTAGAATATATTCGCCGTCTAACCGAACACCATGAGGTCTCTACATTCTCTGGAACTACTGAACAGATTTTGATAATTCTTTGACTGATTGATCGAACGACACGAAGGTCTCAGAATCGAGTCTTGAGTCGGCATTTGTATGTATGTTAACTATGTTTGTATATTTTGTCCGATCTTAACTTGCGTACTGTTCATTAAAGAATCATAAAACGTTACTAAGCATTGCCTGAAACTAGCAGTTATTCAACGTTTGCTAGCCCGTCATTGGCAACTTATTTATTTTTCTGCTTAGCTTTTTTAACTTTTTTTTAGAGCGTCTCAATACCCACACGATGACGTACAAATAACTCATGTAACCCTTTCCGTTACGGAGTTATTATTATTTTTTGGTCGCGCAGAGATTATTTTTGAATCTTGAGGCCCCTTTTCAAACCCCCTCCGCACTCGATGACGTAATGATGATGATGATGTAATCGCATGATGACGTAAGTGCACTATCAGGCAAGGTGTAGTGATCAATTTTCAGAATATACTACACTTGGCGATGCAACCATTGGGTCACGAGACATATTAAAATATTTGACGACAACAAAAGCGTTTCATCGCTTACTCTGGTGGGACATAGGTACATATGTAATTTAACATTTTTTTTAAGTTTTCCTGTTAAAAGGATGATCGGATATCATCATCGGAGGAGGATATCATATTGTCTTTAGAATACCATTGCCAATATCATACAGCAATTTTCATGTTTCATGTCTGTCTTTTTTATTTTGGCGAAGGCAAGTAAAAAAAGTTTTTTTTTAACTTTCATTTTTCTATTAAATATTTATGAAATAGTGCGAACGAGATAGCGGGATTCAACGAGGCCAACTTACACAAGTCACAAGTTTTTAGTTGTCGTTTATCGACGCATCAGCTTATCTGTCGGTTAATCGTTGACCATAAATTAACGTTCAATAAAAGTCAGCGCAACACAACAAAATTTAATGTAAGTGTATTTGTAATGGGTGAGCACACTGACCGTTGACCTTATGTATAGAATCTGTACTTTGAAACCTGTAGGAGTGCCTAAGTCTTTTTGAAATCAGTCTATCTTTTGGATCTTTCAGATTAGAAGCATAAAATGAAAAAAAAAAAAAAAAAACTATTTGAGTCACCTTATTAGTTATGTAGATGAGAGATGTTATGTTGATATATATTTTTTGTTTTTATCATCTAATATGGCTAAGGCTCGAAACATACTGATGAGATACGGCGCAGATGCGAATCAGACGCGATGTGGGCGAGGATAGGACTCGCGTCATTGAAGAGACGACGATAGTACCTCTCCTATCTGAATGTTAGTATCTCTCCTATCCGTTCCACGTCCACATCGCTTCCCAGCCCCATCTCTTCAGTATAATTCACAACGCGTCGCTTTCATACATTTAGTAAGAACAAGTTTTGAAGCGACATTCGTCCGCGCCGTATCCACGCCTTATGTCCTAAGAGCTTCGCTGACGTGTTTCGCGCCTAAGAGCGAAAACACGATTTGGTAAATGACAGTTTCTCGATTAAAAAACAACATTGAAAAGACTTCTATTTACACTCATTTTGCGCTAGAACTCCGAACCCAGTGTTATATTCAAGTGTTTAATTACTTTAATAGTCAATTAGGTAAGTAATAATAACTAGGATAACATAGCACAGATTTTATATTGAATTCCTGATTTTTTGACTAGCGCGCGCCAAAGACATCTCATTTCCTCTACACGCGAAAGTACATATCTCTATATTTCTCTCGGATATATATACCTCTCTCTCTCTCTCTCACCCCCTCTCTCTCTCTCTCTCCCTATCTCTCTCTCTCTCTCTGTCTCCCTTTCATTCTCTATTCTTTACTCGTTTGTTAGGCGGTGGTTCAGCTTTACCATGGCTATAGGTCTTTTAGGACTTCATTTTTAAAATGTCTACAAAAAACACATTTACCATTTAAATTTAAGTTGGTACTCTTAATGGTAAGTAGCATAGTATAGTGGCCCTGAATACTAGGTTAGGATATGTTTGCACCGCGACAAAAAACGCGCGAGCCGAGTGAGCGAAGCGAGCATGCCGCGGCAGCGGCGGCGAAACGCTAAAAAGTAACTAACATAAAATAGTGGCCCTGAACAGTAGGTTAGGCTATATTTGAAATGCGCCAAAAAAACGCGCGAGCGTTTCATGGCAGCGGCCGGCAAAGCGCTAAAGAGTAAGAGTAACATAATTGTATAATATAAATATTAGTCATTTTCACTTTAAATCTTTTAAACTTGGGCATTTTGAATAAAAACTTTGACCATTTGACTTTTGTTTTTGACATTATGAAGTTTTGGCTTTTATACCATTTCATTCACATTTAGATTTTAGACAATTTGAACCTAAAAATTTCGCCGTTAGCTATTTAAACTTTTAACTTTTCAATACATACCCATAACCATATATTTTAAACTAACGCCTACATCTCAATTAAATGAGTATATTATTCTCAGATAAAAGTATTTATTACCATCAATTACTAATGAATGGTAAACTAATACAGTTTCACTTTAGCGGAAACGATATTAAAATGTTGTTTATTTTCGTGTGAGAAATTTCATTGAATAAATTATTGGTTCACTTAGATGTTTGATTACATAATAATTTGCGTATTCTCTAAGAATTGTTCCCTCTACGTCGCTTCCCATAATGTCGATCTGCGCCTATACATCAAGCCCGCTACGTCGCGCATCGTAAAGATATTATCATTATTATACATTATCATCATAAGATATTTAGAACATATGTATTTAAAAAAAAAAATATAGCTGTACAGAAAGCTGTCAATTACCAGCATAAAACAACAACGTTAGCTTCTATGTAATCCTGTTTAATTCTAGACCATAAAATTATTTAACATTAGGCAGGATATGTGGTCAAACGGAACCATATTTTAAATTAAGAAAAATTAAGTACGCAAATGCGCGTTGATGTCTTTTACTTCAGGTTCTTAATAAATTCGGTAAATAGCTTATTTCAAGTTTTAGTTGAGGCTTTACGTTAGTACCTGACTGCTCTTATGGAGGGTTTTCTACGTATTTTGAGTGTATACAGGATGTGTCGTAATAAATGGATAACCCGTTACCTGCTTGTGGGGTACACTATGACAATCCAAAAATTAAAAAAATAAATGTGCTGACATATTTCAAACTTTAAGTTTTTGGAAATTTTAGGTACAAATTTAATTGAAAAAGATTAAGAAAATGTTTAATAATTCGAAAGCAGTGAGACTTTTATTGGATACAATTTCTCTATCCGCAGGTAAAGGGTTATACATTCATCACGACACATTCTGTATATTGTCTGTTAATTACTGACGTCATATCGCCAAAATGGCTCGATCGCTTCTGGAATACAAGGTGTCGTTAGACTTTTTATTATACCGGGAGAGTCAAAGGCTTCATTTAAAGTTTTCGGTTTGATATATTTTAATTTATAAGATATTAGATAATTTCCCTTACGCAAGTGACCTAGTCTAGTGGTGAAATATTCACTAATACGCCATTTTTACTAAGCCGAAATGTCCTAAGCTTACATTAATCTTTCGTTGTCTTACGATCTCGTAAGAATAAGTAATTATCCTTCGAACCAAATTATATAAAAGCGAAAGTTTTTTTTAAAAACATTTGTATTATTATCATAAACAAACACAACATAAACTTTTTGGAAACTCAGACATATTGATATTATATAATTGTATTTAATTAGCTGTTATCCGCGGTTTCGTTCGCGTGGACATAAATAAACTATTCTATGTCCATCTTTATACAGTAACTCCTTATAAAATTTTATCATGACCCGTTCAGCCGTTTAGCCGTGATAACGCGTCTTACATCCAGACAGACTTTCGCTATAATATTAGTTAGGATTATTAAATTAAATTAAAAATAATTTATTTCGGAACCAGTCCAGAGTCGTGGGTACATAACATAAAATCAAATTAAATCTAAAAACAAAGAAAAAAGAAAAAAAAATACATTAAAAATTACAATCAATGTATTATTTTATGTGAAAATGCGCAAACGAGACAACTGTGGAATCTATAAGCCTTAATAATAAGCTTAAGCCAATTCAAAGTGAATAAAAAGTTTTATTAATATAATTTAATGCTTACTCGCAAAAACCAGTACCCATATCTCATGAAACTTGTATAATAAACGATCAATCAATCATACTGATCAATGCCATCGTTACAAACTAAGAAATAACGAATAAATCTATTATACTACATTGAAGTGAATAAAAACTGTTTAATGGAGTTTTGGCGGGAACGTGAAAAATTAATGTCGCGTCATTTTATTATTTTCCAAAACTTGTGTTATTTCGAGTGTTAATGTGTAAAAACGGTGTGTTGGTGAATGGTATAATGTCGTAAAACGTGAATTTTCGTGTTGTTTCCAAAACTCCATAGAAGGCTCTAGTAAAGTTTTCACCACTTTACTGGGGCATGACTTGGACTTGACTGTGACTTGCTTTGCTCGCCTTTGACTGTGACTGTGACTATGACTTGTTTGATAATATCTAATAAAACTTGAAAATATATATGTATACTTGACACTGGCAAATGCATAAGACGTGCGACGCCAAAATCCTCTTAGGAGGAAAGATAAAAAAAAACTGTTTAATTGGTATATTAGTACAATTGGCACAAATCTTTTGACCCTCGAATATTAGCGCAACTGCGCAATATGAATATTTTACATGTCAGAGAGATGAAGAGTTTACGACTTGCGCCTACTTTCATATAGCTCAAAAACATTTGGGCTGTATGTATAGGTAATATTAAAGCTACCTAAGTACTGCTATAACCTCTACTCGTACTTGAGCTCGCAATTTTACAAACAAGCTCTTTTAGCTCGGCTTTTGGATACAGTTTTTTTACCATCTTTCTTCATCGAACTGTCGCGTGGCTGTGCTGCGCAGGTGCGTTAATTTCATACAATTTCCTGTATCACGAAAATTGCGGCCTCGCTTTGAAGCTGTGCTGCTGCGGACACGCATTTGGTTTGTTGAATCCTTTATAGGCGGAGCAAATACATAAAACGGTATCTTTTATTCCAATAGTAAATATTTGAATCTTTTGATTAAATATTCTGTAAAAACTTACAGATTGTACTACTTTACTTTTAAAGGTAGACAAATATGCAAATATGTTAGATTGTTTCAGATAGATCATAAAATCTAATTGATTGTAGCATCGCAAGGAATAAACTTAGCCATAAATATTAATTGAACAGTCATATTTATGTGTACCGTTATTTATGCCAAATTAGAGAAATCAAAGTATCAAAGTTGTGACTGTAAAAATTGATTCCCAGATAAAGATTTCGAGGAGCAAAAAATACTCAAAAGTAATGTACATTATAATCAATTTCGTACGTGATAGTATTAATGGCTGTAGCTCTAATAATTGGGTGGTTATTATCAGTTATAAATAACGAGTTTATAATATTAGAGTTGGTAATAAATCAAAATTGAATGGAAGTAAATAAAGACGTTGTGATAAGTGTAATTATATCCAAATGTGTTTATTTTCTAACCAAGGCCTAGAGTTAGTTAGGCTTACGGCCGCACTAAGAGTCGTTTAATGATTACTTAAACTGACACTAAGTAAAGATTTTGTATAGAAAATCTGACGTTAAAAGTTATTAAATGCCTCTGAGTACAACCGTTAATAGACTCAAATTTTAAATGAATAACTTCAAGCTGTCAAATGATATGATGTGGTATGTATGCCTTTGTGGTAGGGTGAGAAGGCGGACGGCGAGTGCCATTTAGACTTAGACACTCAACTAGCTAAGTTCATATTTATAATTATTATGACTACCATCACTGGGATTCAAATCCATAACGATCCAGACTTGCGCTTATTGCTCTCCACTGATCGATATTTCAAACTGCTTTCAATACAATTTAAGATAAAAACCATTTTAAGCCCCTCAGTTCACATTAGTGTTAAAAAAGTTCGAAATAACCATAGAGGTTAATATGTAGAGGTGGCGTTCTGAACATTGTGTCCCAATATTATTTGTAACTTGTAAATTGGTGCCATCGATCGTGATCGCTTCTGACTACATCGCATCGCGTCATGCAACGCACACGTGACACATGCATGTATACATGGCTCTCAGATGAAGTAAAATTCTTGCATCATTTTTTTATACATTGAAAGGGAAAGAGACAAATAATTTCAGTTCTTTCTTAATGACTCCGTCCACTTTTTAATTTCGCGCCAGACCAGCGCCTCCTCACCTGACCAATCGTGTGAATAAATAAAGGAGTTATACTATGCGACATAAGATCCGTTTTAGAATTGTAGTAAAGTTCATGTCGAGTGGATATCAACAATGTTTGCTTACAATTCAAAAAAAGACCTTATACCGCATAGTATAACTCGGATTTTTATTCACACGATTGTGATGATTGTGTGAGGCGAGGCAGCGCTGGTCTTGTGCGGAGTCTATTAGGATGAATTGACATCTACAAGAAGGTACTTGAAATATTATTATTAGTACTAAAACTTAGAGCTGGTAAGAATAGAATAGGTAAGCTAGCCATAAAACATAGGCAGACAGATATTGGACATATCCTACAATAGGCTATTTGACAATTCCGAAACTATTGCACATTATTGTCTGATATAATTTAATGCGAACTACATTAATATTTTCTAAAGATCAGTCGTATTTGCGATAAAAATCGATGTTAATGTTTTATTTAAAAAATACAGCGCCTTAACGCATAGGGCTGGTCACGTGACTCTTTGACGTCACACACAAGTATACAACTGCAGCAAGGCAGCAAAAGTTTGATGCTTATGTGTGATGTCATCAGGGGTGCAACCCATCACAGACCGTTTTCGATCAAATGATCAAAAGGCAAAAATAAAATTATTTATAACGCGTTTTTTACAGATAGCAAGCGTATTATATTATATATTTTATTATAAAAATCGAATTATGCTTTTTCACGATGTCATGTTTAAGGATGATGATAATCTGCAGAAAATTTTCAATTCAGTCAAATACCCCCGAATACTGAAACGTTTGTTAACTTTGACGACAGATTAAGTCTATTGCTGTCTTTGTCATTTGCTTAGTGCCAGACAAAGGTAGTATTAGAATTAATCTGTTGTCAAAGTTAACAAACGTTTCAGTATTCGGGGGATAGCCTATTAAATACGATTATTTCATTCAAACAAAAATCCAAATCTACTAACATTTGAAGACATGAAAAGAAAACCAACACGGGTCATGAACTCTATCTACTTTTAATAATATCTTTTAATTTGTAAGTCAGTGCGTAACAAAACATCTGTTTATGCATATTGTATGTAATGTACAAGATGTCTTGGCACTTGACAGTGTAGCTTGTCAAAACTGACAGGTCTCTGTAGGTGGCCATTTGAAAGGCACTCAGGAATAGTAAATGAGGGTTATGATAATTAAGCTTAATTACTATACCTACTCAATAGTTCACATTGTAATGTATACATAACAATTTGTATTATAATACATAAACATTCTGCTTTTTAATCCGATGTGGAGCGATTGTGATGTTAAAGTCAAATAAAAAAACAATTGTTCGGTTCTTGCAATAACATGTATGGAACAGCCGTTTTTTTTTTTTTGTGTTTTCACTAAATATTTATTCGTTACCTTGTATATGTATATTGACGTCAAATCTGTTGTACTGTTTTCTAAACTAAACTCATTCTGTTCTCAAATATTGAAATGAAAGGGGATGCAGATGATTTTCGTCCTGTCAGTTAAAAATTATAAATAAATATAATAATACAAAATCGACGCCATTATCTATCTACTTATAAATTATTTTTGGTTTAGTGTGACATTGTTTTAATTGACTGAGCGAAGCGAAAGTCTACGAGTGTACGAGAGCAAATAAGCAGCTGTATGTATGGATATTTATTCGACGATTGAGAGCAGGATCAGATCTTCATGTTTTTTTTTTAGTGCAAATATGGGCAAAATTTGTCCAGGGGTTGCGTAGCTAGTAATTACTAATTGTTTTTTTTTTTGTAGTAGTTAGTAAGAATTTAATGTCCTCGAGTCTGTTGTTCCATTTTCCTAACTAAACTAAATTTGACGGCTCTAAAATTATTGCCGTCCTTTTCTCAGATTTTCAAATTAAAAGAGATGCAGATAATTTTAGTCCAGTCAAATTGGTTTAGTTAAGCGAGTGGTACAAAAAAATCCACGCCAATACCTGTGTATAAATATCGAAAACAGGAAAATTAACTTATTTGTTTTAATTTTGATTATTTGTTTCAAAAAGGATTATTGGCCTGATTTAACTAAGTTTATTTCTTCAATTTATTTTTAAAATCTATATATTTTGCTACAAACCTCAACAAACCAATGAAATGCGGCAAGGTTTAAAAAAAAACATCTTATAGTGACCTCCTTTTAAAGCTTTGACTATTAGTCAAAAGCTTAAAGTCCGGAAATCTACCATATTTTTATTAACTTACCAATCACGTCATTTCCAAAAGAGTCATCCAGTTAAAAAACTCCACTCAAAAACAAAACAATACAATCCTTGCACAATCACATGAAAAAAAAAATCACAATTGTCCAAGGCCGCAGATGTCAAAGTTTTCCCGCGCAAATCGTCGCGGCAAGCGCCACCGCGTTCTAATCGTCGAGTGTTGACTATGCTAGAGAAGCGACTGGATTCCAACCTGCCAGTGGCATACCATTCGATTCCATTCGACCTCGGTTACGGATCATTCAGCTAGCGTCGAAAAACACGGTCAGTGTGCCTTATTGACGAAATATGAAAATTCACGTTCGAAATTTTCGGAAGGCGGCACGATGTTATAGGTTAATTTAGATGGAAATTCAAATGAATGGGCGGAATGGCACACCGGATATGCCGAAGGTGTTTTGATGGGTTTTAGAAAAATTTCACTTTCTTTGCCCTGCACCTGAATATTTAGTTCAATGGAGAAAAGATTGGTCTGCGGTAACCTTACCTACGTCTGGTGTATGGAAGCTGCCTACGAGAGTTTGTGCGCTCGTTACCAATAACCCTGTATAATTGTATATCCCTAATATTATAAATGCGAAAGTGTGTTTTCTTGTTCCTCTTTCACGCGGCAACAGAGCAACGGAACGACATGAATTTTTGCATGAATATATTTTAAGGGTCGGAAAGTGCTTTTATATCCCGGGAAAATGTACGGTTCCTACGAAATTTTCACGGGTGAAACCACAGGGCGCTGCCGGTTTATTAATAAGTGGAATAATTGCTTACTTTTTTTTATCTGACTGCCCCAGAAGGAGGGTAATGTTTTTTGGTGCATGTAAGGTTTTTGGTCGAAGCATAATAAGTATGTACTTATATATATGTTTGTGTGTTTCACAGCCTAAACGGCTTGACCGATTTTGATGAGTGAGTTGTCGTCCATAAAATGTCTTCGTATTCTTCTTTACGTCCGGAGTGACATAGTCTACATTTCCAGTAGGATATTTTCTTTTTCTTTTAAAAATATTTTTAAACCAATATTATTTTATTCGCATTTTTAAAATTTTTAGCAGAATACAACAAGAACAAAGTTCAAAATATGCACGGGTCATAGATCTGTCGGAGGACTAACACACTTATTGTAAATGCGAAAGTTTGTGCGTATTTCATTTGTTCCCGTTCAACTCTGTAACGGCTGAAAGGATTTGGATGGAGGATGAAATTTGGTATGGAGGTAGCTTATACTGTGGATTAACACACTAGCTACTTTGTATCCCGGAAATATTCGGTTTCTGTAGAATAGCGGGTGAAACCGCGAGGCTCTGCTTATAATATTATATTGCTACTTGATAACATCAATCCTCCCACAGAAATTCTTACAAAATTGCTAACTTGTAAGCTAATTAAGTACGACGACTCAATAAATCTATAAATACTAAAAAGTACTAGATGTACCTACTTAGACGCAAATTATAAATTATTATACTTATGTGTATAATATATATTATGTATATACTTATGTATATACTTGTTTATTAATGAACTAACTATTCTATATATCTATTTATCTAACAATGCGTTAGTTGTGTACCCACCTTAACTAGAACGACTTACAATATAATTTTTCTATGTAATTGATTCTCATGTAAGTGATAATTTTATCTTTATGAGAATAAATGTTTATTAAACCTAAACCTATACTTATGTATATAATCGGATAGGCATATTTTGAGATATTTGATTTATTTACTCCACTAGCACCGCCCCGCGGTTTCACCTGCTATTCTACAGAAAATTAACATTTTTCGGGAATAAAAAGTAGTTTTTTTTTCCAGGGTATAAGCTATCCCCATTCCAAATTTCATCCAAATCCGTTTAGCCGTTACAGAGTTGAACGGGAACAAACACACTTGCATACTTATGCACAAACTTTCGCATTTATAAAATTAGTGTGATTTCATCTGATTTCTTAAGAAACACACTCACAGAATACACTTTTTAATACAATGAGTAAGTTTAAAGGAAGGCATTGGCTTAGATTTTTTTTTATAATTTTTTTTTTCTGTCTTCAGCAAAGTTACGCGCTGCTCAATCAATAATCAAAAGTATTTGCTTTTTAGCTGAAAGAAATCAATTATTATTTGCATAAATGCCGCCTTTCTCTTTGAATACTTAATATTTTCTTATCTAATTGAAACAATCTGTCGATCGTTCATCGCGGTCCGCTATTATTGTAAATCCGGTATCTTCTACGTTATATTGGAGTATTATTTGAAGATCTTAACTCAAAGATGGCGTTATTTATGGTTTTTGTTTTAACGGTGGAAAATAATTATTTGGGAAGGAACGTATCGAGGGTTATTTTTAACTTCAAACCGCTTGCCAGGACCAGAAAAAAAAAAGTGACCAGAATTCGTGATTGTTGTCGAACTTTTGCGTCATAGCGACCGAATTCGGTCGCAAAGTGCTGTAGCGAAATGTCGAGACCAGCGCCCTAGCGCTGCCTCACCTCACAATCGTGTGAATAAAAATCCGAGTTATACTATGCGGTATATAAGGTCTATTTTTGAATTGTAAGCAAAAATTGTTGACCGCGCGCGGTCCACTCGCGGTCCACTCGACATGAACTTTATTACAATTCTAAAATGGATCTTATGTCGCATAGTATAACTCCTTTATTCATTCACAAGATTGTTGAGGTGAGGAGGCGCTGGTCTGGCGCGGAGTTGAAAAGTAGACGGAGTCATTAAGAAAGAACTGAAATACCGGAGGTCGCGCAGCAGCGTTCTCTTAGTAATCGGTGAGTTTTCTGCGATCCCCAAGCCGCCTGCCAAGCATGGGGATTATGGCAAACCAGCCCTTTTCTGTGGGGGAGGCCTTTATTCAGCAGTGGACGGTTTCTGGCTGGTTTTGATGAAAACCTCTCGCAGACAGAGTCCCCATCATAATAAGCAACTTTCGTTCCAAGAATTTTCTACTATGTATCCGATGAGTTTAAAAGTCCCTCTATGCATAGTTTTTAACATTAGTATATTACTAGTTTGTTACCCGCGACTTCATTTGCGTGGACCTACAAAAAGTAGCCTATTTCCGTCTACTACCTTTTAGCTATATCTATGCAAAAAATAAGCTCGATCCGTTCAGCCGTTTAGCCGTGATAACGCGACAAACATTCAGACAGAGAGACAGAGATGCAGAGTTATGCATTTACAAAATTAGCAAGGATAAAAGACATCAAAAAGTACCTTTTGTCCGTCTTCGTTATATACAGTAACTCCTTATCAAATTTTATCAAGATCGGTTCAGCCGTTTAGCCGTGATACCGCGACAAACATCCAGACAGAGAGACAAAGTTACTTCCTATAGTTCGCTATATGGCGTTGATCCCTTTTTGTGCATTTTTTGAATCGCACAAGCGAAGTTTTTGTCCTCGAGTTGAAAGTATTCGTTTTTATACCTCGAAGCTTTATTGGTCCTGATACGTCTGCGGCTATATTCCTCTGAATTATAATATTAGTTAGGATGTCACTGGCTAAATACACTACGCGTGGAGCCAAAAGCGAAGAGAAAGCAAATGACATGAATTTAACAACTTTCAATAATTCTTTGCGTTCCAAATACTTTGGGAAGAGCATTTATTTATGAAAATTACGAAGGTAAAAAACATCAGAAAAAAACCTTTGACACTATATTCCGGCTTACACTGCCAATTGAAGAAGATCACGCCGTTCTTATGCAGAGCTTGAAACTCTCGCTATCCGAATTTTTATAGACTGACCAAATTTGAACAACGCGCGCATTGAACTTCGCATTAATGCCGCGACATTCCTACGCAATGTATGCAGGACAATTGTGCTGCTTTTAAAACGAAATGAATACGTTTGAAATAGCCGAAAATTTACTTTGGCTAAAGCTTGAAAAGCTAAAGCATAAATAGCATCGGATATTCTCGAACGTCATTTCACCTTTGCTAAAACAAATTATAACCAAGTATAGATAACCCTAAGGTAATAAGTCGTGGTAGCTCAGTGGGAGAACGCTTGCCTCACATTCATGAGGTAGCGGGTTCGAACCCGGGCGGGCCCGTACCAATGAGTTCTTCGTAACTTAGGTACGCACGGATATACCACTGGCTTTACGGTGAAGGAAAACATCGTGAGGAAACCTGCATATTTCCGGAGAAGAAATTCGATGGCGTATGTGAATCCGCCAACCCGCACAGGGCCAGCGTGGTGGATATGGCCTAATCACCCTTCGAGGGTAGGCTGATATCCCAGCAGTGGGATGTTTAAAGGCTGTTATAGTAGTATAGATAACCCTAAAACTGTTGGAAAGTTACACTTTTATGAACATTACTGGGTTCTACATTGAACACTGCTGTATTGGAACTAACGTACTTTGTCACAGCATTTTTTATATTTTTATTTACTAACAGATCAGAGCTTTAATTTTAGTTGAAACGATAAGGTTCTATAATGTTGACATTCTCCTCCGTGAATATACTTTGTTCGTAGATTTCTTAGTGGAAGTGTGTCTACGAGGCAGGATCTTCATTACAATAAGTTATCCTGTTATTACTAACGTTAGTAGGATTATGGGAAGATATGGTCAAATTGTGAATAGTAACCATTATAATATCTCTTTACAAATGGGTTATGTGATCATGACCATAGTTTATGCTATACTGTTAGATTTCATAGAGATTGTTAATAATAATGAAAAAGACTCAGGGAAACTATTATCTCGATAACTGTTTCTGGGTGTGACCGGGGCACAGATTACACTAGATACCGCATTACGAGCTTCGTTGTTCCTACAAAAAGTCACCAAAGTTTGAGGAAGGCGCGGGTCGCGGGGAGTGCGACCAAGCGTTCTCATTGGCTATCTCAAGGCTACGCCTAATCGCGCCCAACAATCAACCAATCATAGTTATTTCTTATAAGTGTATTTAGACTGATGCGTGGTGCGCTTAGAGTGTCCTGAATGCAGAATCTAGGGTGTGATCTGTGGACCGGGGTAATGTCGAGCGCACAAATATAGGATCCCAGGACATGTTTCGAGTATATATAAATCCTAACTAATATTATAAATGCGAAAGTAGCTCTGTCTCTCTGTATGTCTGTCTCTCTGTTAGGGTGTTTTCACGGCTAAACGGCTCAACGATCCACCTGAATGTTTGGGAGACGGATAGGCAACTTTTTTTTTATATTGTAGATCCACGTGAACGAAGTCGCGGGTAACAGCAAGTGTGTAATAAATGACATGACATAAATAAATGAATTTTAAAAGGCGATCCTAGCCTATAAAACAATTTAGATTTAAGATCTTGTGGCTTAGTTGTTAACGCTAAGTTTTTACAAAAAAAAAAAATTGTATCCATTTATCATAATAAAGAACTTTCTAAATCAAATCAAATCAAATAAATGTTAAGCTTGACACACGCGCGCGACCTCGTCTTGCCTTGTACTCCGATGCTCCGCGCGTGTCCAGCTTATAGCATTCCTTGATAAAGGTCATCGAATGTGATCGAAACTATAGTCAAAATATCCGACTCAATTTAATGTGAGGAATACTCACATTAAATATATGTGTCAAAATCATATTGTAACTACTTACTTGGTACACCATTTTATTACCCACCGGCATCCACGATGCAGTCTTTAAGTGTTTCCTTCTCTTCGAGCAGACACTTTTATAGGTTTAGCAAAACTGAGGAATATTTTATGGTTAACTAGTTGTCACCCGCGACTTCGATCTCGTGGACATAAAAAAAGTATCATATGTCCGTCTTTGTGATATACGGGAACTCCTTATCAAATTTTATCAAGATCCGTTCAGCCGTTTAGCCGTGATAACGCGACAAACATTCAGACAGAGAGACAAAGTTACTTCTTATAGTTCGCTAGAGGGCGTTGATCCATCTTTGTGCGTTTTTTGACGTTTTGTATGCACTGACAGTTTTTTTTTTTTCTCTTAAATTTTGGCTTCACACGTTGTGTATTTAGACAGTGTCAAGTTTTGTATTATTTGAAGTGAAGTAAAGTATTTCACAAATAAAACAAGTCTCAGTCATAGTCTAAGTCAAGTAAAGTAAGTCACGGTCATGTCCAAGTCATACCCCAGTAAAGTGGTGGAGACTTTACAAAAGGTTTCTGTGGAGTTTTGGAAATAACACGAAAAGTCACGTTTCACGACAATATACTATTCACCAACACTCGTGCACGGTCACGAACACTTAATGAATAAAAATCCACCATTTTTACACATTAACACTAAAAATAACAAAAGTTTTGGAAAATAATATAATGACGCGACATGACTTCTTCACGTTCCCGCCAAAACTCCGCACTGACAGTTGTAATGTAGGGAGTCTTACGTAGTATTTATATCCTCCTTGGTAGGGAGTTTTATTGGTCCTCATACGATTGCGGCTATAATTATTCCTCTGAATATAAATATAATAAATAAATAAATAATATAATAGTAGTTCAGAGACCGATGAAAAGCACTTAAATTACTACCTGACTCTAACCACGGCAAAGGGTAATATAAAAGTAATTGAGACGGGTTAAGTATTTGTAGAGGTCAAAGAAAGTAGAGATTAGCTTGTAAAGTGATATGTTTTATAATAAATACATATTTATCGGTATAGAGCTCGTGCGAGCAAACACGGATTGGTGCCTGTTAAATATGTATGACATCTACGCATTTAAAGCGGTCGATACACGGGCTAACAGTCCTAAGTAATAAAATGCGAAAGTTCTGTCTATCTGTCTGTTTGGGTGTCTGTCGCGTTATCACGGTTAAACGGCTGAACGTAGAATTTTTGCATAGACGGATATAAGCTCCATTTTTTTTGGAAGTCCACACGAAGGAAGTCGCGGGTAACAGCTAGTGTAACTATACTTACTGGTTTCACTGTGTATTTTTTCGTTAATCTTGGAAATTTTTCGTGTTTCGCCGCTTTACACACTAGATTGGAACACACAAAGATGCGGACAACTTCATCACTCAAACATCTAGTGGCCGCGCGGGAATCGAACCCGGGATTTTTGTAGATTTTGACGAAAAAGGTACAATACAAAGGAACGGGATTCAAATTGTAAAAAAAAAACCTTTAACATAATTGTGAATAATAATCATTAAACATTTTTTTTTGGATATATATATTTTCTTTTATCTGGAAAGTAAATACTATTGTAGTACTGGGCTAAAAAAATATCCTAAATTCACTCTACCACAAGTCTCAAATAACCCTCTTTTTAAGATTTTCATAGTTTTGCTTTTAGAAAGACTGTGTGTCTTAAGTTTAATTATTAAGGTATCTCACACCTTATAGTAAATATCTATGATAAAAATAATATACATTTACATTGCAGTAATATATTCTAAGAAAGTTGGCATCACTCCCCCGCTGTCAAAAGAAGCCGTCTCGTGGCAAACAACGTATTAAAATATTTAAATTGTAAACTACACAAATACTTAATAGTAGGCACTGTTAAGAACCTAGTTATATTAGTTTAGTATATAAGCTAGTAGTTTAAAGATAATCCAAATGGATTATAATCCAAATGGATTATCTTTAACCTAGTTATATTATATATAAACTAGATAAATAAGTTTAGTATACTATATAAGTATTCGAATTATCTTTAGACCTTGGTCTCGGTTAATCCATCAGCTTAGATACTTTGATTTAGTTTGTATGTGTAGCCCAATGAAAAAAAAAGTTTAAAGTAAATTTTATTCTATAATTTTAACCAAACAATAAAATACAAAAATAAAATACTTGCTCCTAAATAACATTTAAATTAAAAAATACTCTCGCAGCGTCGCAATAAAGTTTATTTCAGCAAGAACAGCGAAGCGTAACTGCTCGCGATAAATTCCTGCAGATACCGTGCAGAAGTCTAGAGTGATCGCTCTGTCACTTTTTTACTGGTTAACCCCCGAATACTGAAACGTTTGTTAACTTTGATAACAGATTAATTCTAATACTGCCTTTGTCTGACACTAAGCAAATGACAAAGACAGCAATAGACTTAATCTGTCGTCAAAGTTAACAAACGTTTCAGTATTTGGGGGTAAGTAAGTAAGGTACACGTAAAAGCGGTTCTGACTGCGGATTTAATTTATCAGTAACTTGCGCTATGCGCCTTAAGTTCAATTCGCGCAGTTCATTTGATTTATTTTGCATGAATAAAAGCACTACTTCAGTTTTTGGCGGTTGTTGACTACACGGCTTTTTTTTTTTTGTAATTTATCCTCTGAATGCTGATTTCAATCTTGTATGAATATTCAGTCAGACCCAGGTAATCATAGGTGCTGATATTGCCGTCTTCAAAGAACAATTCCATCCAAGATTTCTGTATTTCATTGACAATGAGGCGTATTCCAAAAAATAAACATAGTTCTAAAATACTTACTAGATGGCGTAATAGTCCTATCGTTTTACCTGTCACTGTCATTTCTGTCGAAATATTTTATGTTTATTTTTTAAATCGTATACTTTGGCACCACACGTTGTGTATTTAGCCAGTGCCAACTATTGTAATATTTCAAATGAAGTCAAATACATAGTTACATTACTTGAAATTGTTTAAATACACATGTGGAGCCAAAATAACACGAGAAAAAAAGAGACACGTACATTTTTTTGTCTTTTATGTCTTGACAGTGACAGAAAAACCTTAAGGTACATCTAACGCCTTTTTTTTGGGCCTCATTACAAGTTATCAGATTCTAATTACCCTGCAACAATTTCGCCGAAGTTTCGTTCTCCATAGAACAATGGCACAATTCCATCGATGCTAACTTCCCGGAAGAACAGCGTTTCTCACAACATCAACATTGTTTCCTGGTAACTACTTTGATTGCCGATCTATAAAAAGTTAATAAAGACAAAACGTTTTCAGAAATGTGTGGAGTTGTCGCTGTTTTGAATAATTAGTTTTATTTCCGTGAATTTATGTTTAAGCTTAGATCTGCAACAGCAATCCAGCACAATCGTAAGTAACTGCGAAGTCTAGCTATCTTGGCCCAGTCGGTCTTTACATTGGTGACCATATATACTACGATTTATATTATATTTGACTAGCCTTGTGGCTCAGTGGGCGGATTTCCACCTTCTGAGCTGTAGGTTGTGGGTTCGATTCCCACCGAGGACAAACATTTGTGTGATGAACATGGATGTTTGTTATTTGTCTGGGTGTTTCTATGTATTATATGTATGTATTTACAAAAAAAAAAGTATTTATGTATTCTATCAGTCATCTGGTTCCCATAGTACAAGCTTGCTTAGTTTGGGGCTAGATGGCGCTGTGTGTAAAAGCGTCCATTTTTTTATTTATTTATATATTTACAACTTAGCGTTACCACGTTAAATTTTAGGTCCATAATGGCGTAACGTCCCGCTAAACCCAACTTAGTGCTATTGCTGTCTTTTACTAATAGAAACACAAAAAATAGATAGCATGCATTTTAGTTCTGTCAAACGAGTTTACCGATTAAAGCCGCGAAGAAAAACGTACACTGGCAACACTTAAAACTTGTTTTAAATCGGCACCCGCTACGGTCTCGTCTAAGTTTGTATGGAGAACTAAGATCTGACTAATTCGACAGCACTATAACTCATGCTGTCTCTATCTTGTGTTTATATTTAGTAAAAGACAGCGATAGCTTTATTGCGTTTAGTGAGTGCACGGTGGAATTGCGGCCATTGTTTGCTCAGAGCAACAATCGTTATACCATGTCACGGCCTATCAGGCGTACTCTGTCTATATTATAGCCTCTGACTAGGGCTAGCTATTTGGCCTACATGACAAGCAAGCAAGCAATTGACGTCTATCCAAACTACCTAGAAGATCAATAAGGTGTAGGTAACACAGGCCTCGGGCTGGTAACGAGCTGCTCAATGGGTGTATATACGTCATGACAATAGCTGGCACGTTCATGGAGCTGGTATGCAAGTGTGCCAGCTAAAGGCATGTGTATTCCCGGCTTTACGCTAAGGAAGATTGGGCGGCCGTCATTGTGCTACGTTACTCGGGTACACTTGCACCGCCTCATCTTCCAAGGAATCACAACGCGAACCTCACAAACAGTAGGTACTGGTTTATGTGGTAGCACTGTACCATAGAAATATTCTGGCGGCGTTTCTACGCCGTACAGGTTCACTAGTATATATATTGAAGGAAGGAAAGCTTGAATGGCAGTTCGTTACATTGTTGACCGAGCGAAGCTAGCAGAATACTGCGGGAATAAGTCGTGTATATTTGTATGTTGCTTACCGTTGGCCCGATCTTTATGCAACTTCGGAGTTCAAATACATTACTTAGATACATTAACAGCTAACAAAAGACGTCCACTGCTGAACATAGGCCTCCCCCTTAGACCGCCACACCGACCGACAACGTGCCACTTGCAACCACCGCGACTTTCAGGACTTTTGAGCAAAATTGATCCAGAGGTCGTGAAGTTGTAGCAATTGCGAGGTCTCATTTAGGCAAGAACCACTAGTATTTACGAGGCCGCAGTTCGAGCAGCATCGCGTACGAAGACGCCGGCATCAGATAGTATTGACATGTTACTTTCCAAGAGTGGTGCGTCATGTGCCCTTTAGTAAAATCGCAATAAGGCGTACGTACTTATTGAAAACTGGTATAAAGGTACGTTTATTACTTTACGACCTCTGGACCAATTTTGCTCATAGTAATATGGATCTTAATTGCCTATTAGCATTGCTTAAGTGTACCTGCAGTATCCTCGTAAAGTTTCACTTATGGAAATCAAACGTCCAGCGTATGAAGAAGCTGATATACCAGTAATACTTAGATAGTTATTATTGCATTTACCTTAGATTTTAAAGAGAAAATGTGATGAACAATAGTTTTGAGCTCCTAACTTAATGCCCTAATTTGCATTGCATTTATCTTAGATTTTATTAAATGTGTAAATGAAAAAAAATTATTAGGCCCAAACTTGATAAACTAGTTTAAAAAAAAAAAATGGCTTATTCCGTATTTAATCTTCATCCTGTGACTTCTCATTCCATGAGGCACAAAATATTAACTCGTACCAAAATATAAAAAAAACAACCCTTAACTCAATCTAAAACACGGTAACCCTACCTATAGAATATAAATATATAATATAATATATAGTAATAATATAATATATAATATATATATATATAATAGACACTAATAAAATATTAATAAGTGCCTGAGCTAAATTAACAAATAAATCCTAAGCACATTTCGCAATTGCATTTTACATTTGTGGAAAGGGCTAAGTTCATCTATTATTGAAGAGTTTGTTTTTTTTTTATAGAATATGGATCCCAACAGAAGTTACACATTACATTCACATTATGAAACATAGGCATCAAGCTGGGTGCACCCCCAATTACAGGAGACCACGTCGTGCTCATGGAGGTTCGACTAGACTAAACTAAAATGAAAATATTTTTTGCTGCCTGCAGAGTACAAAATAGTTTAAATTAAATTTAGGTTACATTGGAAGTGGAAAAATTTACTAGCGGGTCTTAATTATAGTCAATTAAATAATTTGAATAGGTGACAGGCTGCACACTACATACTACATGCAGTAAAAAGACATGACTGATTCAAACTGGCAGCATTATGCAACTCTAAAAAACTTATTTACGACTACTCTTGCATCACAGCAAAATGATATCTAATTTGTAATATATTTAATTTTATCTGCTTAAATGTAAGCAGAAAGTTGTTTTTCGTTGATCGGATATTTTAATTTAATTAAATCTTTAATTCTGGGAAATAAGTTCAGTCAGATTTCTGTAATCAATTATAAACACTAAAACTAGTTATAACTTTTAACCACAGAATTCTCCTTATAAATAACTTTTAATATATATCAGACAAACATCGCTCAGCCTAAACCATTGGGTCCAGAGTGCTTTTATAAGGTTCGAGAGATAAGCACTGAGAAATATTTTTTTTAAAATTCTTCCCTTATGGAGGTGGAGGTTGCATATGCATAGGGAATGAAAGTATGTATGGAAATTCGTCATTTGCACTTGGTATTTGCGAGGCCGAGCCTCCGTCCCGAACTCTAGGCCTTTAATACTGATGGCAGCAAGCACTACGTACAAAAAAGATTTTTATTTTTATTTAATTATTTTTTATAATATAAAAAATATACAGCTCGCTTTCGCCTATAAAAATAAGAAAAAGTAACCGTGAAAAACCACTCATACCATCCTATTTAATTGATACTCCAGCTTTTGCCCACGGTTTTGCTCGTATACTGAACAAACATAACCTATGTCACATAAGGGATGACGTAGCTTCGTACCAGAGAAAAAAAAACAAAAAAAAAAGTATCGGAGACTCAGAGATTTACATTTTATAAACAACTTACTGAACAAAGTACTCTATATATTTTTGTTTTACTCACTGATGTCCATAATCTTTACTAGATCCATAGAAAAAATATACGAGAAGAATGACAATCTCATACAAAAAGTGTGCCCCAAAAAAACAGCATAAAACTAGATGGAGCTTACTTATTTAATCGGCTAATGTTCAAACCACTATAGAATCCGAATATTGTATAGCTGTTTTTTTCTCTGATTTCAGTGTTGGTTCTATAATAAAAGTTGTTCGTAATGATGAGTTATACCTTTCAATATTGTTGCACCTTACAATAACACCCTGTATACTGTTTTCAACGCCATCTCTTGAGAACCTAGCGTGTTTTTCAAATAAAATATAAAATGAATAATTGTACTGATTGTACTAATGCAAAAATATTCATAGCAAGTAGCGTTTTTCTCCGTAACATTACGAATGAATTAGCTTGGGTTTCTGTTTCAAGTCCAGCCGAAATTGTGACGATCATGTCATCTTTCGTCCTTATCGGTTACTACAATCGAGTTACGCATCTTTCTATGGCCAGTGGCACTCTTCTGTATATAATTTCTCTATGCTAGTACCAGTGTTTTAGACGTCAGTGAAACAAAGTAACTCACCTCCGAATACAGAAACGTTTGTTAACTTTGAAGACAGATTAATTATAATACTGCCTTTGTCTGGCACTAAGCAAATGACAAAGGCAGCAATAGACTTAATCTATCGTCAAAGTTAACAAACGTTTCAGTATTCGAGGGTCAAAGTCATAAACTTTAACTCAAGTGTACGCAAATCCGCAATCAAATAGGTTTTAATTTTAGCAAACGGAATCCTAAAAACCACCCACCTATTTCGACTTCCACTATTTTACAATCTTGTAAAAAGTCGAATCAATCGTAAACATGCAAATATCTATTAATTGATAGGAACTAAAAAAAAAATTTTATCAAGTTTCAAAAGCTCGTAAAGCTAGATAACTAAACTTTCTTGAAGGTAATACTGGCATATAAGAAAACGGTATGCTAAACCGAAAGGGGCTCATAGTATACTCATGATTGTAAAAAACTTTTACTATGGGACCAACCTGAAATCGGGAAAAAAAATCTGCGCTGTTTTTTTTTAGTGTCATTGACATTTTTCTATGCAACAGCTGATTTTTTTCACTCGATTTCTGGGTTAGTCTCATGGTAAAAGTGTTCAATAATGATGAGTATAGAACTCAGCCCTTTTCGGCTTAGTATACCCTTTCCTTATAACCCTGTATAGTAACTGGATAAGATTTGCATAAAATTGCTTTAAGCAAAACAAGTTAATAAAACTAGTCGATAGAACGTGCTGAAAACTAGTAAAATTATAAAACAAAATACCCGACTGCAAAATGTAGCCTATGTTACTCCGAACGTAAAGAGAAACCCAACAACACCTCACTCGTAAAAATCTGTCACGACGTTAAGGCTGCAAGAGGTAATATAGGATCACACAATCATACTGACATACTTAAATCCCCGAAAACATTACCTACCCTCTTTCTTGGGCAGTCAGCTAAAAATCTGTTATATACAAATCGGGTGGCTCAATTGTGTTCATGAAATCTTCACCTACGGCGGTGGAGGTACCTAAATGACGATATATACTCTTTTCGTGAAAGGGGAATAATTACGAGCTGTCTACCAACGATCAACCGGGGGCCTATCATGTAACTCTGGTGGCGTTGGTCATCGCTTGCCATCCTCGCGCTAACTTATTCGCACCATGCGAGTGAGCAGGATAGCAAACGAAGGCCAACGCCACCAGAGTTACATGATAAGGCCTCAGGTCTCCGATGCCAAACCATCGGCGGTTTGAACGATCACTTCTCGTTCAGCACGATCACATGTCCATCGGATGATGAATATGAATCGATACACAGATTAGGTATTTAGTCAATATTTTGCAAAGGAGCAGTTAAAGCCCTGTAGTTGAAATAAGTACCTAGCTTTTATAGAAATACGGTGTTGGCTGATTGAACGATCACGTCTCGTTCAGTACGATCACATGTCCATCGGATGATGAATATGAATCGATACACAGAGTAGGTATTATTCAATATTTTGCAAAGGAGTAATTTAAGCCCTGTAGTTGAAATAAGTACCTAGCTTTTATAGAAATACGGTGTATTTTGATTGCAAGGCTTACGTAAGTTCAGTCAAAACTTTGTTGATCGCAGTCGTTCCTGTTTTCCTGTGTTTTACCATCTATAATTATATTATTTTTTTCTATAATTAGTTTTTTTTTTCACTAGTTTTTCCGTGAAGAGTCTGTGTGGAAATCTTGGCAACGTTTTTCTCAGAACGTGGAAGGAGGGCATGGCGGAGAGATGACGCTTATGCCCTGCATTGGGTAGATACGAGCTAATGGTGATGATGGTTAATTTATACGCTATACAAGCTACATCCAAACATACCTATACGAATCAGTTTAGCTGTTACGGAGATTGATGTGGAAAACAACAACTTTCGCGTTTCCAATTCATCATCATCATCAGCTTGAAGACGGCCACGGCTGAACAAAGAATTACATTGTTAATAACATTAAAATTGCAATTTGCATCCACCGGCTGCCCGCGACTTTCACTATGTCGTCATCTAGTAAGGCATAACTACGATGCGTCTTCCAGTTCGTGGTCGCCACTCAAGAACCTTTCTTCCCCGTCGGTTACCGGTTCTTCGTGCGAACTCAAGCGAAATGTGGTTAATGGCGTGCGAGCATTTCAAATTACATTAGTTGAAAAAATACACCAACAAAAACATCAAAGCAAATCATAATAGCAACCTTTCAATGCTCTTTGAACTCAGACCGCTGTATGATACTATTATATTATTACTAACTAGCTGTTACTCGCGACTACGTTCGCGAGGACCTATATATATATAAAAAATCTTGCTTATATATAACGACGGCGACTTACTTATATATATTTGTATTATATATTATACATTCATTCATTTATTTATATATATATATATATATATATATATATATATATAGCCTATGTCCGTCTATATATAATATAATAATATATATTTCAATAAGGATCGTAGACGGACATAGGAATCGCGTTAATATATATATATATATATAAATTCAGCTCAGTCGTTTAGCCGTGATAACGCGACAAACACCCAGACCAGACAGAGAGATAGAGTTACTTTGGGATTTATAATATTAGATATGGTTAGGATGTATGTTAGATAACGCGGTCATTAACATTTTGATTATTTTATATGTAGATTTCTGCTTTTTAGAGCTCAGTCTTCGTCATGTCCATCTGTCTGCATCCTTTACAGCCAAACTTAACTTTAACTTCCAAACTTATAAACTTACATGCATGACATTTTGCACAACACAGTACAGTTTCGAAATATAAAAATACTTTTTTTTTTGTTATATAAAAGTCTCCATACATGTAAAATAAAGTAATTCAATTTTTATGGGGCACATGAAAAGTGGGGATAAAAAAATATTTTTCGCCTGTCCCCCACATGCATCATGGGGTAAAATTGAATAGATATTTTAAAATAAAGTTTCCTACACCGTTTTTTATCAGATGTATTGCTTGCAAAAAATGGGCCGACAAAGTTGCTTACAATGTCCGTCCCCGCTTGTCTTATACATTTTTGAATAAGAAGCTGCATGCCTTTTGTAGTACTATTATAAAATTACATGGACTACATCATTTAGACCGTTTTTTTCCTTCTCCTTTTTTTTCAGAACAAAATACAGAAAGTTTTATTTATGATAAAAATACAGGTAAAAATTAAAAAAAAGTACATATTAATATATAAAAACACACAATAAAAACTTTACCCCATTTTTGTCACAAAACCGATCCCAACTCAGCATAATGCAAAAATGATTGTAACGATCCGTCTGTCCTCATACACACTAAGGCTCTGCCGAATTTCATCAAGATCACTTTCAGCATTTTAGTATTTAATAGGTAGAGAAAGAGAGAGAAAGACGGTCTATTCATTTCACATTGATAACATTAGTGTGAACAACCGACTAAGTAGAGAACTTAGCACTGTCACGGTGTCGGTCTGCAAAGAAAGGTGGAATGCCCAAGATAAAGCGGAAAGACGTATCACTAACGTGATCCAGTGGAAGGTTTTCGAGGACGATTTCCAATATCAAATAGGAAGGCCCCCTTTCAGATGACTAGCCTGACTAGCTTTGTGGCTCAGTGGGTGGATGTCTGCCTTCTGAGCTGTAGGTTGTGGGTTGTGGTTGTAAACATTTGTGTGATGAATATGGATGTTTGTTATTCGTCTGGGTGTTTCTATGTATGTAATTTACAAGTTGGGGTTTCGTCTGGGCAGGTCTGGTCGTCTTTATGTATATGATTCCAATTTTAATTCTGATTTTATGTAATTTATGTATGTATTTAAAAATGAAAAGTATTTATGTATTCTATCCGCAGAAGAGAAAAAAATTTTGTTTGTCTCTTTTCTGTGATTCTATCAGTTATCTGGTTCCCATAGTACAAGTTTGCGTAGCTTGGGGCTAGATGACGCTGTGTGTGAAAAACGCCCACCAATATTTATTTATTTAAAAAATACAAACAAATAATATAATTTTCATCAGTTTTCTACAGCTGCATTACTAAGGGGGGTCAAATTATTTTAATGTGGAGCTTATTTTGCTGTTCAATAATTTTCCAACGGTAGGTCACAAGCTGCGGAGTTCATAGCCACTTTCCCTTTATTACGTCCCTACTAAGATAAGTTCATTACTTTATTTTATAGCTTTTAAATTATGGTAATGGATGCTTACGAGTTTTTCACTAATGATTTAAAAACCAGCTTGGTCACATTTACTTTCTGTTTTAGGTGGTGCGGCGTACTATGTAACAACTAGAAAATTTTACTAGGGTTGTTGTAAAACATTAAAATGAAATTTAACCTACCAGTGGGCTTATCCCGTAACTCTGAAAGCGATAGCGAGAGTTACGCGAGCGAGAGTTATGTGCGGTCCCGCACATAGTGCGACTAAGTCGGTACGAGCGAGATGGCATGCTCTCGCAATCAGAATCACGAACGTTTTAAAGTTAAAAGATAAGCCCGCTGGACAAAATATAACAAAATAATAACCGAAGGTAAATTATAGTCAAGAGGAAAAAACAATCAGTGTAAACAATTAGTTTTGGTATTTATTTAATAACTGCGAAGCGACATAATACAATTAAAGCTATATTTGTCCTAAATTATAATATCTATAGGTATATCGACTATCGACTTGAGTAAATTACATGCACGAAAAAGTCTAAAACGCTCTGAGATTACGAGACAACCAGGGAAGATAAAACTAGAGTTTTTAAAAAAAAATCTAGGCTATTCTAATTCTATTAATTCTACCTTTTGTCCAAATTTAACTATTTTTGTCAACTAAAACTTTATATAATTGGTGGTTTAGGAGATTAGAGGGAACATATGAACATACTTACATACATACATAGACGGTCAAACTCATAACCCTCCGTTTTCGTAGTCGGGTAAAAACTAAAGACTTTACAAAAGGAATATACTAAAGAAAACTTATACTATTATATAAGAGTTAGGTGCTACTTATTACTAAATTTGCGTATATACTCCAGCAGCAGCCCAGCTCCCGCAAGCAGAACCCGTTCACGAGTTGACGCGTGTGCCAGCCATCGCTCTCCTCATCCATATTGGAAGGAAGAGGGCGACCCGCCACACGACGCCGCCGCAAGATGTAGCTTTTTAGTAAGCGTGACTGCTCTGGGGTATACACCCCAGAGCAGTCACGCTTACTAAGTTACGCTTACTAACTTACACAAAACTAGATTTTGCTCATTCAAATTCAAAGTTATTATAATTTAAAATAAATGAACTCCCGTGCAGCCTCCCCTCGTTGCTCCGGTTTCCCTTATTGGTGGCGCCTAACCGATAAGGGAAACCGGAGCAACGATGGGAGGCTGAAGCGGTTCAAAGAAAAATAAAACAAAAATATATTTAATATATTTCTGACGTTCTGGCTGGACAAAGTTGTATGAAAATTAGGGGCAAAGTTATCTTCCGACGATGAATAGCGTGATTCACTTATGATAGAGGAAGTGGCTGTGGAAACAACGTTCCTCGAACACGATACACGGCCGCTATATCACGGCCGCTACATAAGTGTGGGAATCTATACGCAACATTGTACCTACTATCGCAAATGAGACAGTGTTCATTCTACATTCATACTCGCTCGAAGAAATGTAGAACGATAGTTTTTTTTTGTAGAAGAAAGGTTCATCAAATACAGTGGTCACTAATGTAATAGGTAGATAAGTTTACATAGCAACCAATTTTCTGCAAAGTTTATTTGAGGAGCTGCACCTTCTGAGCAAAACCTAAAGTCTATCATTGTAGCTGTCTCAAGTGCATTCTGTGGTGAACTTCTGAGATCAGAAAACAAGGGAAATATGTTTTTCGACAATAATTGTTCGTGTATTAATGTCTCCGCGTTTCTCCCACATATTTTATAGGAACAACAATAATATTTTAGAACTTACGTGTGAAATGAGATGCCATCTTTCAAGATTTATATCACAGCTGGTATTTCTGCAAACAACCAGCGAACAATTAGGTATTTTGTCAAAAATCTAAAGAAGCAACGACGTCCCCAAGGTGAGTTCTACTAAAAACGAAGGCATCTGGCATGTTTCATAAAAAAAGTGTTTAAAAAATCGAAACCTAACATAAAATATAACCATACAGATGGCGTTCGCACCTGCCACGCCCTCTTGCCGCATCTCCTTTGATTAATTAACTCTGTATTCAAATCTACAATACACGAAAATCCTTGTCGTGTAATTAAACATGAAATGGTAATTATAATATATTATATGTTATGTTAGGTTTAGTTTTTTTATAGGAGTAAATACGATTGTCAACCAGTTCGCATATTAATAGGAAGCGACATCGTGTTGAAAAATATTATGGCACAGACAGAATAGATACAGTCTCTCAATCAATAAGTTTCTAAAAATCTAGTAATCTAGACTAATGATATGCAAGATAGCAGAATAGACATAAAATTACATATAATAATAAAATGTAGCACAATGATCGGGTGAACCATAGAAATAAAGCTCACCTATCGAGCTATTAAGTAAATAATTCATTTACTTGAGTATGTATTCGTATAATTTTTATACATTTCATAACGCAATTAGTTTAGCAAGTAATCGCTTCATAAAAATGTTATATAATGTATCATCGGTGATCTGTTGTGTGTGCCTAATAAATAAATAAAAAATAAAATATGTACTTAGCTTCCAATTATTTTTTAAATAACTTCAATAGGCCTGAAATTTGTTAACGATTAATGTCGTGTAGACGGAGTAGACGGGGTGGCATATCTTTTTAAAAAAGACTGATCCAGTAGAGCTTCGCGGTTTCACCCGCTATCCTGCGGCAACTGTATAATTTTCCAGGCTAAATAGTAGCCTATGGGACAATCCAGGGTGTAAGCTATCTGCATACTCATTTTCATCGAGATCTGTTCAGCCGCCTTCAAGTTGATTGGGAACAAACACAGTTGCTCAGTGCTCACATACCCACATATTAGTGTGAATATTAATATTTTAAATTCTTATAATGCATCTTTTACGGAATAATTGAAATACCAATCTAGGCGCAGCACTACACAGCAAAATGGCACTAAATAAAAAATATATAGTATCAGATATATAGCCTCAAAACTTGATACTCCGCCATTTCAAAACCCCATTTTGAACAAATATGATTAATCATGTTGATATTTTATGCTAGAAAAAATACTCACTCTTATATCTCAAATTGTACACACAAATGTTAGATGGACTAGGCAAAGAGACAGATAGAAGAGATCAGATAGATATATAAGTTTATTTATTTATTTTATTTAGCTTGTCTTTCATGATTTTTTTTGTAACATCATTATGTCGACAGAGGATCATTATATATAAAACTTTTTGAAAACAGGATCTCTCGATACAGGCTTTGCCTAGTAAGGAAACTGATGATAATGTACTTCTAAATTTTAGAAAAACTTCTCTGCAATTTATGTACTATTGGACTTTATTTTCTTGTGTATTTATTTTGTTTAATTATTATTTGCTTATCCTGTATGTATGTATTTGCAGTAAATAAAAAATTTTGGTACGCTGATCACTTCACACTAATATCTATTTATTTATTTATTTTTATTTATTTATTGAGGCTTCACATTTATAACAACATTAATTCTAACACCATAATCTTACACTAAATTTAAACAAAATGCGTTATATATCTAAGGAAGCACAGCATGCATTAATATTCCTTAATTTTTAACTATTAATAATAAAATCAATTTAAAACAAATATCTAGAAGAAGAGTTAGAGAGTTTGTTAAATACAATGTTCAAGACTAACCCAAACCTGACTATGGCCGACAGGCCATAATCAAGCTTAAGCCAATCTTGAACCCTAATAATTTGTCCCCAAAAATGTCCAATTGACCTAAATGCTGATACTTATTTATTAGTCTACTCATTCTTGGGACTGGTGAGTTGGACCCCAACACAGTTCTACGGTATATAGGAGCGAATGGCGTTATCGGCTTACGCGGATATCTAAATGGTACTCTAAATTTAAATTTTGACAATAGTTCCGGACAGTTAGCATTATTGTGTAGCAATTTATGTAGGAAAATTAAATCTAGTTTAATTCGGCGATCTGACAGTGTTTGCATATTAAAAAAGGCAAGTCTCTTGTTATAAGAACGAATAATTTTTGCTTTTCTAGCGGAGCATGCTAAATGCCACAAAAATCTTTTTTGTATTCTCTCTAATCTTAAACTATGCACGGCATAATGCGGCCTCCAGACGGGAGAACAATATTCCAACACACTACGAACTAGACAGTTGTATAATAAAATTTTAGTGTTAGGTTTGTGAAACTCTTTGCTATTTCGAATAAGAAATCCTAACATTTTTGAAGCCTTCTTAGTAATATTTTCGATGTGTTCAATAAACGTTAGTTTTTCGTCAAATGTTACGCCAAGGTCCCTCATTGTTTTGACAGTTTTTAACTCTGTTGTACCTATTTTGTAATTAACGTTGATGTTATGAACTTTTCTACTAAAAGTAATTTGAGAACATTTTTCGACATTTAACATCATTCCATTTAACTCACACCATTTATTTAGACTGTTTAGGTCGTTTTGTAACTTTTCGCCATCAACGACTGTATTTATTACCTTTAATATTTTGAGATCATCAGCGAATATAAAAGGAGTGCAGTAAGTCAAACAATCTGGGAGGTCGTTTATAAAATAATTAAAAAAGAGAGGACCGAAATGTGACCCTTGGGGTACACCAGAACCTATTCTCAGTTGCATCGTAGACGCATAACCGGCTGCAACTACAAAAAAATTACGATTGTGCAAGTATGAACGCACCCATTTTAACATAGAACCAGAGAATCCATAAGCGGAGAGCTTAAACATGAGCACGGTATGTGACACTTTATCGAAAGCCTTGCTGAAATCTGTGTATACGACGTCAACTTGCTTATTATTATCTACAGCCTCAACAAGACTCTCGACAAAGGTTAACAAATTGGTGCATGTGGAACGTTGCTTAAAGAAGCCATGCTGATGATCAGTGATAAATTGCTTAAAGTGTTGATACATGTAGGGAAAAATTATAGATTCCAAAACTTTAGCAAATGTTGAAATAATTGAGATTGGTCTATAATTACTAGCAATGTTATCGTCTCCACTCTTAAATATAGGGACTACTTTTATCTATACCTAATACATATGAAATTAATAAATATCGCTTCACACTCACAGCTCACCACTATTACACACTAACCATTCCCAGCATAGGCCTCCCTGTGCTGGGAATGTCATGGAACACACACAAAGACATGAAGATGTTAGTTGTACCCAGACCTAGAGAAGATCTCAACATTTAAGCAATGTTGAGATATTTGAGACCTATATTTACGAAAGTTGAGCATTAGTGTCATTTTTATTGCCTCACCTCTATAATACAGTTGAATTTTTACATCAACTTTTGTATGGACCCTGAATTAACACACAACCTTTTTTGTACCCCGATAAAGTAATTATTGTTCCTGTAAAATAGCGGGGTTTTTATGCTACTTAGTAACGAGACGAACAAGGCGCTCGCCTGATGGTAACGTCACGATTGCCTACAACAGAGTGCCAAGTGCGAGTTTTTTCAAATGCGTTAACATACTCGATCGCGTTAACGTTAACTATAATTTGTAAGAAATAAGTACCTAGTACCGCACTCTGTGATTTCAACACAAAATTCGGAGGACGACTTGGGGCATCTCCTAAAACTAGGATAAAATAATATTCTATCGAAAATTATTACTTCTGTCAAAGTTGGTGGGTTGGAAAACCGATGAAACACAGACAAACCGAAATGGGTTTCCAGTTCAGAAATGTAAAATCGGTAAAATATGGGAGAATTTTGTTATCTTAGAAATCGTGGGAAAATCTTTACATTTCAGTATATCGGTAGAGATACCGAAAAAAAATATATGTTCGAGACCCTACTGCGAGGCGCCAATCTTCCATTGGCCTTGGACAGCCAGGATATCAAATCCGACCCTGACTACCGAAACAAAATACATACATAATACAACGCATACCTATATACCTACATCTTACGCGTGATAAAAATGCTGGGAATCCTAGCCTGGCATCCTAGTCTGGCCTGGCTAGTGGCATCTGGCGATACCACTTTACGAAACTACCCACCCCCTAACCTACTTTCATGAAGTCAAATCAAAGCAATCAACAGTCGTAAAATTAACACGTTAATTGCTGGCATGGAACCGGCGACTTTTATATATTTATAATAGACTCATTGCTAATCTGTTCAATTAAGACTTGGATTAGGTCACAAGTTACGCAACAGTGAAAGTGTTGATCTACGTCAAACTTATGGCAAATAATACGGCATAACTACGGTAAATGGACGAATGGATACAAATTACCCCCGCAACGCTACGATATTACAATTTAATAACATAATCTTTTGTTGGCGACTGTAAGGTTGGCTTTGTAATTCCGCTGAAATATGTGATTAGGAAGTGAAGGTGTTAATTATTATTGTTGGCATTTTGTGATGCATGATATGTTGCAATTAAGTTCGCGTTTTTTTAATGAAAATAAAGAAAAAAAGTCCTTGAGGTAGGTACAGAGTGGGAATTTTAGGCAAAAATCAATAGGCATTTTAAAAAAAAACATTGTATATGTAAGAATCAATTTTCATGTTTACAACGTTGTCTGTGGTTAAAAAAGAGAAACACAACACTGCAAATGTTTTGAAGCAAAACTAAGGGCCCTTATTCTCTATTGCCATAACTAGCTTGTTACGCGCCATGTTAAGTTCACTCCGTGTTAGTGGCATGAAACGGTATTCTCTAAATTTATTAAACGCGCGTTTCTTCACGTCGTGCCACGATTAGGAGCCGCGTTTAAGTTTAGAGCATTTTATAACGTCACGCGTTATTGGCAAGTTATCTAATGTGCGATAGACAATAAGGGCCCTAGTTAAAAAATAAAAAATCGTAGAACAAAAAAGAAATATGTTTCCCTATTTTATCATAAGTACGTTGTTCCGATTCTACGTGTTTCAGTTTGACAGAAAAAGTCCCGATGACCCGTTGACTTTCGCACACAAACAGTCTGCCTTATGAGTTGGTAACATATCGCTCTTAATTTCCTTACCACCGATGAACTCAGGAATATCTCAATTGGTAACTAAAGCAACACTAGCGATTGTCTAACAATTGACTAGTATTCAGTTTTCATAAGCCTTTAATTTTGAAATGATGCTGCCTTAAGGCTGGCTTAGGAATTGCACAAGATAGGCGGTATGAAGGTTTTTTTAAATATATAATTTGTATATATTCCTAAGTACTTAAATCTATGCGACAGTGTGATTGCCTGCTAGTACATTCATCTTATCGAGTCGATGTTCCTGTTATGTTGTTCTAAATAGTTGTTTCGACGAGAATTAAGCCACCGTCAAGGTACAACTCCGTAGCCTTATTGAGGCTTTCTATGGTGTTGTTTTCCAGCTCAGTGGTACCATCAAGGGTAAAGCGACGAAAAACATTGAGCGCAGTCTATCAATATTGCTAGCTTATGTACTACAGCAAAAGATAAGGAACGATAACGTCACACCACACATACAGTCACGTTATTATAAAATCACAATACACGTGCAAATCGTACCTCTAACGCCTACCTCTAAGGGTTTTCGGTTTGACGACGGACTTTATTCTAGGCTCATTGTACTCGTCAACTATGGAACAAACACAGAAATCACGAAAAATAAAATCGGCTGTTCCAAACCCAGCATGATTTGAGTATGATAATGACAGAAAATATTCAGTTTACCCTAGAAAAACGTGGCCCTTGGCGGAATTCCATAGAAAGCCATCGATAGAAAGCACTTTATCAGCAGTTCTGTATTATCTCGACCGCTGGCGCTGTCGCCGACCACGTAGCAGTCATTACTGTGACGCTCTGATTGCCAACCAGTACGGTGGATCTCGCAGACCAAAGATACTTGCCGACTTGGCACTTTATGATTTTATCTACTGTACTGTATTATCACTGTGATAAAAATAAGGAAAAGGAATAGTAGTAAAGATATTTATTTGGTTACGAAGAAATTTTGTTGTTAATATTTAATTACAGTTCCTTGCCTTATCTCATTACAATGCAATTTTTAAGTTAAGTCTTCGAATTATGAATTCAAAATGAAGAAAGTCTAGATTTTTTTTTTTTTTTTTTTTTTTGTTTTTTAATTCTCTGTTTAATATATTAACTTTTTTCTATTCAATAAAAAACAAGAAGTATCCGACTTAGTGAGAGCAGGGCTTTATTTATATCTGGAAACCGAATCTTGCGGTGATGTAGATAAGTGCCTGATGCGGTTACAATGTAAGATTATTTCATTTTTTTTCTATGCTTTATTAAGTAGTTACTTTAACAGATAACAACATGCATAAATATTACGTTTGTGAATTTTATGGTAGGTAGTAGATATAGTTGCGGTTTGCTTTTTTGAATCAGGAACAAAAGTTGACTAAACTGTGCGAATACCTAAGTTATGCCGTTATGCATATTATGCAGACTACTCGAATATCGCGAAAAACACTGTAATGCTTAACATACAACCTCTATCTTTAGAAAGCAAGTATGAATTTCATAGGTATGAGAGTAAACAAAAAACTCAAAACCAATGCCTGGTCAAAAGTGGCGTAACTGAGCCCGATATTGCGTCCTTATTACGGGCCCTGGACGTATACGAGAAGCGAACTAGTAAAAGCTGAAGAAGTTTTGGCGGGAACGTGAAGAAATCATGTCGCGTCATTTTATTATTTTCCAAAACTTGTGTTATTTCGAGTGTTAATGTGTAAAAACAGTGAATTTTTACCCGTTAAGTGTTCGTGAACATGCACGAGTGTTGGTGAATGGTATAATGTCGTGAATCGTGAATTTTCGTGTTGTTTCCAAAACTCCATAGAAGGTTCTAGTAAAGTTTTCACCACTTTACTGGGGCATGACTTGGACTTGACCGTGACTTGCTTTGCTCGCCTTTGACTGTGACTATGACTTATTTGACAATATTCACCAAAACTTGAAAAAATATGAGTGTACTTGACACTGGCATAACACGTGCGACGCCATAACCCTCTTAGGAAGAAAGAGAAGAAAAAAAAAAGCTGAAGAAATAGAATTTTGGAAGACGGGGCCACTAGTGAAAATGATAGAACTCTAGAGTCGTATGAGTGAAAATATATAGCACCAATAATGAAGTAGGTAGTAAGTACCTCTCAAAAGTAAGGTATACTTTTGAGAGGTACTTACCAAGAGGTGAGATTTCTAAATTGGCAAAAGTTTACATCAAATGAATTTTCATCAGTAAGTTTGGCGTGGGCTTTCAGTACAGCAAGTATTATCGTTCGTTCAGACCACGTTCAGACAAAAGGAAATGGTGCACAGTGAAAAAAGGCCAATGAATAAAAATCCATGTGAATGTAATTACCTAAATAACTCAAATAAATTTAATTACATTTGAGATGTCCGAGATAAGCCCCTTTCCTTATAACTCTGTATAGTCACTGCCAATTTTAAAGTAAATATATGGTCCTCTTTTTACCAAGTAGGTAAATATTTTTATTAAAATTATATAAGTTTCCTAATGTAGAGACAGCAAAATATGTAGAGGCCACATTTTATAAATTGATTTATTTTGCAACCACAATGCATGATTTAGGTAATCCTGTCAGTATCTTGATTGGTAATCTTAACTTTATCTTGGTTCAGGATTATTTTATTTCGCACGAAAATATCATGTGTAATGACTGACTTTCGAAAGAAATCCCAAACAAAAGTCGAACATTTGAAATAATCATAACATTCGCTAACGCAACGAGAGGTTTGAACAATTCTAATTTGCTTCGTGAATTATCGTACGAGTGATTCAAAAATGGAGCCTCCGTATCGGGCTGAGTATCTATTAAAGTAGCGTGCCTTGGCAGAAGGCAATGACGAGTAATGTGTATTGTGTAATGACAGTAATGTAATGTAATTGTGCGCAAAAAACTGTTTCAAATTGAAAGGTGATCTTTACAGTGAAATTACGAAGCTTACAGATCTCAGGGTGACGAGAGCATTGCATTGAAAATTTGAACTGTGAAGTTCAAAATTCATAGCTGTACTATTATGGGTAAGCGGGACGATGCCATCGGGCGAGCGACTTCCTCATCGCGTAACTCAGAAGTAGTTCTTTGAAAGAAATTCTGAGGTCAAACAGACAGTTCATATTATGAAATGTATATCATGACAGTTTAGTAAGCAATATAACTGGAATTCTGGGCGTTTTGCGCTATGGACATTTCGCTTTTTGCGTGGTCATTGTGAGCTTTAGACATTTTATCCTTGGTCTTTGTGCGCCTTGAACCTAACACTCTTTGGACATTTTGATCCTTGGTCTTTGTGCGCCTTGGACCTAGCACTCTTTGGACATTTTGGTCCTTGGGAAATTGTGCGCATTGGACCTAACACTCTTTGGACATTTTGCTCTTTTGTCATTTTGCGCCTAAACGATTTGTCTGATGAGAGACCAAAAATGTAATATATTTTATGTAAAACGCGGTCTTGTACGAAAATGAAAATTTAACTAAGGCTATGAAACTATTACGGTATCCTACATAAATATAATTGTCGCAGTAATCTCCAGCACCGTTTGACATGTTTGCTGTCGGTTATATTTACAAAACTGTTAGGTGTCGACACTTAGTCATTATACGGCATGAGTCGCCTGTTTTCTGCAGCTACTTATTACTAAAATTGTGTTTCAGCCGTCACAATAATTGTACACACGTGCTTCTGGTTATATAGCAAGTGGTGCACTGTGTCAAACTGCCGACGGGGTATGAATAAACTTCCAAAGATATATGAAGTAATTTTTAGGATTGCTGTCGCTCCGCCGCCGTGCATCCGTTAGTCTGAGTATGTCACAGGTCTCTAAGTTCCTAAACGGTACAGACCTGTAAGTGTAAAATGTTGTCCATACACCGAATACTTACTGAAATGAGAGTTTAAAAAAAAAATTGTCTCACAATGCTCACATTCAGAAAATACATGAAAACGCACCAATTTTTTTGGGGCGAACCCTGGCATTTGCGGTTTCCTTATCTAGAGATCGTTATATAGAAAACAAAATTATTTTTTTCTTTAAAAATAAAGTATTATCCGACATAGTTGTAATTAGACATTTTCTTTTAATACAACGGGAATACTCACGTTAAATTGAGGCGGTTATTCCGACTATAGTTTCGATCACAGTCGCTGACCTTTATCAAGGAATGCTAAGTGTGACGCGCGCGATCTCGTCTTGCCTTGCATTCAACGTCGTCGTTGTCGTGCGTTTAACGTGAGTATTCCCGTTGTATTAAAACAAAATGTGTCAAAACTACGTCAGTTTTCATTGTAATAAAACCTTTTTTGCTACATTATCTCAAAAACTAAATTAACTTTAAACTTTGAGTAGCAAATTACGAATTATGAGTAATGATTTGTAAAATAACTGCATATGATGTATAAACTATAGTAAGTCAAACTGGGCTTCACCGCTATCCCATGTGAACTTGAAATACTTACTATACATATACACTTAAACTTGTTTATTATGCGTCATATCCTCTATTTTAGAAACAAATACAATATAAAAAAAAATATTGGTGGACGTTTTTCACACAGCGCCATCTAGCCCCAAACTAAGCAAGCTTGTACTATAGGTATGGGAACCAGATAACTGATAGAATACATAATTTTTTTTTCTGTAAATACATACATAGAATACATGGAAACACCCAGACAAAGAACAAATATCCGTGTTCATCACAAAAATGTTTGTACTGGATGGGAATCGAACCCGCAAGCTATAGATCAGAAGGTGGAAATACACCCACTGAGCCACAAGGGCAGTCGTCAATATACATATATACTGGCTAAGCGAGTGTCGTACTCGCGTTAACGATTTCGAACTAAATAGAATATTAATTGATAGATAACTCTTTATTGTTCACAACAGAAATAACATACAAAAAACAACTTAAAACTAGTATAACAACTGGCGGCAATATAGTTGTGGTACGAAACCCACAACGCACGAGTCTAGACAAAAGCTAGCTTTCTCAGGCCACGGTTTAAAGGTATTCCTTTTAGATCCACCGGTTTAGGTTGTGCATTGTATCTGTCAGTTGTTAGATGTAGAGATAAAGAAGGGTTTCACGAATAGATGCAAAAAAACAAGTTTTGAATAAAACTTATACTTTTTTATATGTACTCGTATTTGGATACTGATAAGCAATAAATTGTCAGCCAAAGAAGCGTTCTGTATCATTAACTCAATTTTCGATTTTTTGTGGGTTGACATGTTGCTTATCAGTATCCATTTATACCAATCCCAATTTCTAAATGCAGAAAAAAAAAACTAGTTTATTTACCATGTGTTTACTCACTTAATTTTAAACGGTATTTGTTGAGTAGAGTTACTTTGCAGTTACTTATCTAAAATATTAGGCCATTAAAGATAGAGTCATAAATCTTTTTCTTTCGTCGACAGATCTAACGGACATAAATAAATCTGACAATCTACTTAAATCATATAGCTACTTAGTATATCTTTAAATATATACAAGGTGTTACTGAAAGGTGTGGCAATATTGAAAGGTATGTTTGAACTCATTATTATGAACAACTTTTACTATGGGAATAACCATGAAATCGCGAAATAAAACCAGCTCTACACAGAAAAATGTCAATGACACTCGACAAAATATATGGAACAGTTGATTTTTTTCGCGATTTCATGGTTGGTCCCATAGCAAAAGTTGTTCATAATGATGAGTACATACATACCTTTCAATATCGCCACACCTTTCAATAACAGCCTGTATAAGTAAAATACCATACAAACAACCAATGATGAATAGGAATATAACTAAAATAAAATATATTTTTTTTGTAAAACTAAAAAGATATATATACCTAGTGGAACACATCACATCATATAAATGTTGCGGAATTTCAGTAGAAAAAAATTAAGCCATAACAAGGATTACCTAATACTTAATTATGATAATTGGATAATTTCGTAAAAGTCGTTTTAAATCATTACAAAAATGTGTTACGAATGAAATAATATGATTTATAGTATTTATCATCTGTAATAAAGAGATTAGTAGCAAGATGCCACCGACTTAGGTAACACTCGTTAAACGGTTTATTTAAATAATTAATTAAAATTTGCATTGATTGAATATGTAGAAAACTACTGTTTCGCTAAAGTTTAAATAATAGGAAAAAGTTATTATGAAATTTGGTCTACCGAAAGAGTAAAGAAGCGCTGTACCTATAAACTCAAGACTAATGCCAAAAGAGCAAAAAAAAAAAAGATCAATTGATTAAGAAATTGGTTAAACAGCAATAAACTCTATTTTTTAAGCATAAAAACTTTTTAAATGTTTATTTTTATTCTTAATTAGTCCTAACATAACTTTAAAAAAAAAACTTAAATTGGAAAAATAATAAAAACTTAAGCTGCAACGATTCGCTCACCGCGCGAAATTCAAATTTCTTGCGGTTTTTGTCAATTACAGCCAATTACTCATCGTAGGTTCATGAACACTAATTTTGCGATAATAAATAGATTGTTTCAAGAAATAACACCAACCAAAAATTCAAGTTGAAAGCTAGTTATAAGTACATTTATCACTAAACCAAAAACCAAGATGGAAATCAGCTTATTGAGATTTGTAGCTAAACAAATGTTATATAGGTGATAATTTTATCCGTAATATGTTAAAGCAACTTATTGGTTTTAATAAATCCACGATGAGTAATTAAGCTGTAATTGACAAAAAACGTAAGATTTGAATTTCGCGTTATGAGCGAAACTGCACCAAGATAACAATACTTCAAAAATATAGTCGCTCGAATGCCATAAAACCATGAACCGTCTCAGAACAACAAAAAATACAGACATAAAACGAATCAGCACAGCATAGGTCATCTGTAGTTAATAAATCAACAAGCCGACGAAGCGTTCCCATGACTAAACGTTTATGGCCATCCTCAATCAGTTTCCACCATTCTAATCATAAAACCACAAACAATCGAACACGCTATGGCATAATTAATCATATCAATGCAACTACTGGTTGGAGAGACAGCTACTGTCAAAATACAAGTAGAACGTACCTCCTTGTATAATTGGAAAACAATTTTCTGCGTTCTCGGACAGCGGACTTATATGAGACTTTATAAGTCTTTATAAGTACTGGATTCCAGAGGCCGGATGGACTTTGTCATTCAAATACTTTTTTTTATTTGGTTAGTCTTCGAAAGATCCCCAATGCAGCTGAGTAACCGGGGGTTCTGTGAACTTATACAAAAAAAAAAGAAAAAAAAAAGTAGACGTGCCTTTGTTCAGCAGTGGACATCGTCTGGCTGATGACAAAACGGCCTCTCTCGTCTGCCTCTGTGCTTGATGGAAGGCGCCGGGATCTCCATAGAAACACACTTATAAGTTAGCTCAGGCAATACTTCGGGAAAATGCCGAGAGCATTCCCCGCCCTTTACTTAAAAGGCATCTATTTATCTGTGGCCACACCACACCGCGCCATAGTCTTCCTGGGGCTCACTTGAATTGAAGGTCAAATTCCCAAATGGGTCAAACCCAATAAGACAATTTAAATACATAAGAACCCTATATCGATCAATGATGGGTACATGCTTGAAATCAACTTCATGAAGGTTCGCGAGGTCGATGTCTAAAAAGTTAATCATCCTTTGAAAATACATTTCAATGTAATTTGAACCAAGCTCTGGGAGTTATAATGACAATTTTTAGGATCATGTCGAAGGCTTTTAATTCAGGATAGGGAACTACTTCATTAGCCCTATATCTGCCTTTAAACATCCCACTGCTGGGATATCAGCCTACCCTTGAAGGGTGATTAGGCCATATCCACCACGCTGGCCCAGTGCGGGTTGGCGGATTCACATACACCATCGAATTTCTTCTCTGGAAATATGCAGGTTTCCTCACGATGTTTTCCTCCACCGTAAAGCCAGTGGTATATCCGTACGTAAGTTCCTAAGAACTCATTGGTACGGGCCCGCCCGGGTTCGAACCCGCTACCTCACGAATGTGAGGCGAGCGTTCTCCCACTGAGCTACCACGACTTTTTACTCACACTTCATTAGCATTATTCATCAATTTAAGTGATCTGAAAATCAAGTTTACATGAAGGAAAATCTTTTCTTTTCATTGTATCAATAGCGTTTTTTTTTTTTTTACATTTTTATACGAGGAAATTACTCTATTGCATGAAACGCATGCTGGCTCGGTATATCGCGCATGCCTATCTTCGGTCTTCGGATTAGTTCGGATGTTCTGCCTTAAGCGAATAATCGAAGCTTTAATTATTTCTATCCATTTTACCATACTTATAAGTATTGTTCATGTTTACTTTGCTCAAGTTACATTTAAACCGTAGAATAGTTTGTCAACAAATTGAATACCAACCGCTCGCTGTTATATAAATAAATAAAAAATAATAACGCTAACCTAACTCATAGGATTCCCTGCGTGGGTCCCATGGACTAACACCCAGACCCAGAGCAGATATTAAAATCCATCACTCAAACATCTGCTCGGCCGGCAATCGAACTAGGGGCTTCCTGCTTACAAAACGCGCTAAGTACTAACTAAGCCACGTATACTGTACTAAGCGAATACTGTACCGTTCTGCGAACGGTAGAGCTTGCGAGCACAAACTTTTTTAACACAACCTCAATTCAACAATTTCATAGATTTTTTTTGTCGTTGGCGATTTTTGATTGGAGGGGTATTATTTCCTCCAAAAAGGGAGGAAGATTGCTGCGGCGCCATTTAGGTACCGGCCCATTTTAATAACATTTGGCAGATACATTCGGTACACATTTACATACCGGCCCATTTTAATAACATTTGGCAGATACATTTGGTACACATTTACATTTGTAAATGTGAAATTACGTTCCTTTTTTTGCCCCTTTACAGCTGCATATAACTGACAAGGCCATTATTAAACCGCTATAATAATGTTTAATTAATATTTAATATTTAATTAATTTCATATGAAAACTGTGTATTTGACGTTACCAAGTGTTGTGCTAACCCAGGGTCCGAATAAATGAATTGAATTGAATGTACATACTAAGGTAAGTAAATTCCAACAACCCGACTAAATGATCAGTTTCACTTCCTAGTGATAGGAATTTACTCGCAAATGGGAAGTTTTACTTTAATTACTTCAAAACATTCGCTAGAAGGCAATCTGTACAAGTCGTTTAGATGAGCCAATTTACATATTCGAGAAATCACTTCCCCACATTTACACATTTATTTCCTTGGTTGCAATTCGGAAACCGGTCGAATTTAAATATTTATGTACCAACAACGAATTTTTATATATCACCATTATTATACTTTCTAATTCCTACGGTTTGACCGACTGCCGCGGAGGTATATCCTACGGTGTTTGTAAGGTTTTCCAGAACTGTGAAAGTTATCATTAGCATCGAACCAACATTTAACAAGTGACCTTGTGAAGGCAAGTTTACATAATATATCAAGGTAGGTTTTCTCTGGGTGTAGACGATTTCTCCATCTAATTAAATTTTGAGTCTTAGGTCATTGTATACATACAGGTGTAAAGGAAACGCTTCCGAAAACGATGACTGATGATAGTGATTGATACGAAACCAGGCGCTATGCTTAAATTTTTTTTTTTTTTGGGTTACGGAGCTGTTGGTCACTAACGGCCTCTACAGCAATAACCGGACTTTGTCGAACGCAAAAGGCGTTGAGCCCTAAACTATTTTTACAGCGCGAGGGTAACTAACGCAAGGGCACCGACTGCGGTACGAACCCGGGAGGGGGATATCAAATAAATCAAAGACATTAATCGATCTTCGGACAGATCCTGGGATTCTTCGACCACGCCGGCGAAGTCGGTGTATGATTGTGGGACTTTGGTAGCCGGCGCCTATACCAAATACTGAATACTTTCCTGTTTGCGGGAGCTGTCGGATCGGTATTTTTTTTTTTATTTCATGTTCACATTTTAATGCAAAGCTGACGCTTGAAGTTACCGAACGACCTACGCCGTGCTGCGTCGCGCACACACTGTCTTGTATACGCTTTACAATGCTGGTTTGCAAAATTTGCATAAATTTGTATCAATATTAGACATAATAACTTATCTACCTAATATCAATTTATTGGCGATCTGAGAAGGTACTTCCACGCAGCAGCGCTTTACTTGTACTGTGTAATTGCCAAGTTAAATACTTAGTAAAGTTAAAGACAAACAATTGATCCCTTGTACTAGACGTGACTTAGCAGCGGACAGACACTACAGATTAGTTATTATCATTTTGAAAATGAACTTCCGCAAATAACGCCTGAATCAATTAAGTACATTAAAAATCGGTCAACTGTGTGTCGAGCTCGCGCTTATTACCTAAACTGAATTTATGGAAATACAAGGCTTTGGTAACTTTAATACGGAAGCCTCGGTGCGCGAGACCGACTCGCAATTGGCCGGTATTTTTCAGGCACTTGGTCCAAGTGGTTCAATCCAATGTTCATATTACCTACAGTAGGTATGCCAAGTCAACATGATAAAAAGAAAAGTAATGATGTAAACTCACCGACCTCCGAGCGAAGAAAGATGCCGCCGCACGATATTTCGCCAGCTGCTCCAATTTTGTCCATAAAATTGCACCAAACACTGACCGCTTCTCACGCTTCCTTACGCAAAAGTATCAAAATCGAAAGGTAAACAATATTCACATGCGTTTTGCAATAGAACATTCGAAACGCGCTAAATGTCATCTCTGCATATTTTATACGGTGAACGCGAACTGCGTTTTGAACTGTTTAATTAAGCACATTCTAAAATAGTGTGAACCCGATTCCAAGTTTCATTACATAACTAAATAGGTAGCTAGGTGAGATACCTATAAATTTTCAAACAAAAACATTCTTATTTCAACGTATTATATAATAAATTAAAACTTAAAAAATGTTCTTGTATCAGCTCTAAGACGTTCGCTGCTGGACGAAGCCTCCTCCATATTGGGGGGTAGTTGCCATAATCCGACGTTTGTTTACCGTTTACTAAGAGGACGCTGCTGCCCATCCTCTGCTAGTTCTTAAGGTTCTATATGGGTTCTATTAACTTTATACCTACGTAAATAAAACGCCGACAGATATATAAGTAGGTATCTACTGATTGGCGGCATGGATGGCAATCGATAAGTTTAATTTGTCTATTTTTAGTTTTCTCATATCTTAGGTGTAAAAAATAAACGTGACACTGTGATAACGTGACATTTTGAGAACGTGACATTATACGCCGAGAGGACGGAGAGGATACGTAGAAATAGACACAATATCTGAGTTAGAACAAAAAGCGTATGTAAATAGTATAAGATACTAATTTGTGATTAGAACCAAGTTTTCTGGAATAACTTTACCAATGCAACATATGCAAAATATGTTTTCTGTTCAATTTGTAAAAATATAACTAAAATAATGTTGGTACAGGACTCGTACAGTTTATGTTACGATGGGACTGACTTGCCAATGTTGGCCAAAGTCCCCAAAGTATAAAGAGAATTTTAAAAAAAGGGTGTTGACCTGTTAAAGTTCGAAATTCTTGATGGCACTGAACTTTTGTTGGCAAGGGTGACGCTTACCATCACACGAGCGACTTACTCGTCTCGTCACTCAGTTACAAAAAAAAAAGGTTAGCTACTACAAATTCTTCATACTTCTCAATCAAGAGCGAATTTACACTCAAGTAAATTTAAGCACTAGATACTGTTAAGATTATCTCTGAATAAATTAGCTTTGTCACATTACCTATAAGATCAAAAGCTTTAAATGAAAATCTCCAATGTCGATTTTTCTTAAAGATGTTTGGAATATATTGTCAGGTAAATACTTATAATCGTCAGTATTCTATTATATTTTATACGTTATTCTATTGTTCTTTGCCCGACGTGCGCCAAGTGTGACCGGTACGAAGCGTGTGAAGCGAACGACCGAGATTAATGTGTATTATAGAAGAAATTACATGGCAGGTGCATTTTGTTTTGCGGTGTTGTTTGCGATTTTTCGACTAGGGCGCTTATTCTCTATCGCACATGAGAAAACTTGCCAATAACGCGTGACATCATAACATGCTCGTTCCTAATCGTGGCACGACGTGAAGAATCGCGCGTTTAGGGAACTTAGAGAATACCGTTTCATAAGACTAACACGGAGTGAACTTAACATGGCGCGTAACAAGCTAGTTATGGCAATAGAGAATAAGGGCCCAGGGACCCTATTCCTGTGCGCTCGAGATTATCTCGATTACTGTCTCTCTAATTTAGAATTTAATGGGAGTGAGAGTGACCGAGATAATCTCGAGCGCACAGGAATAGGGTCCCAGGGCCCCTATTCGGAGAAATGACATTTTTATCTCTCTCTCTCACTCACTCCCATTAAATTTTAAATTAGAGAGACAGTCACCGAGATAATCTCGAACGCACAGGAATAGGGTCCCAGGTATATTAGTGACTTATGTCACACTTTGATTGGAATTCTCGTATTATTAGCGCCGCTCCGTACCTACGCGCCACTGCGGGAATGTCGAAGCCACACTAAAGTTAGGTGTACGGATTGCAATACAGTTCAGTCCAACAGAGTGAGTGTTCGGATCGCGAAATCTAGTGTGTAGTACAAAAAAAATATATAGGTATATCGATGGTCTAAGAACATAATTCACATACAAACCGACAGTCTCATCGTAGTCTACTGTTCTACTGAGTAATCGCGTGTCTTACTTGTATAAAGAGTTGTTTGAAAGTAATGGCACATATTGTAGTTTGTATAGGAGCGTAATTGGTCATGTTAAAGTAACGATGATCTGACGTCGGATGAGTGGACAAAGGCGCTTTCAGACAGAGCTACAATGCAGCCTTGCAGAGCATACTTATAAATACAATGCGACAAGGTTTTAAATGAAGATGATCAAGCTAGGAACTACATCTGCCGCCTCGCATTATTCTCTCTTCGGTGATAAGGAGAGATACGTGAATGAGCATTCATTTGACTAGCCTTGTGGCTCAGTGGGTGGATTTCCGCCTTCTGAGCTGTGGGTTGAGGGTTCGATTCCCACCCAGGACAAACATTTTTGTTTGATGAACATGGATGTTTGTTCTTTGTCTGGGTGTTTCTATGTATTCTATGTATGTATTTACAAAAAAAAAAAAAGTATTTATGTATTCTATCAGTTATCTGGTTCCCATAATACAAGCTTGCTTAGTTTGGGGCTAGATGGCGCTGTGTGTAAATAACGTCCACCAATATTTATTTATTTATTTATCTAGCGCCGTATCGCATCGGAGCACAGATAATTATAATACTTAGGCACAATTTATAAGGACAAGGAGACGTTCACTTTGTATTACTCCGAGCAAATAAATGCAATATTACCGACACTTCGATATTGAATCTATAGTTTTAAGATATTTGGCTCTGAGGAACTTATAGAGCTAGACAGGGTGGTTGTAGTGTAAGTGCAAAACAGAAATAAAGTGGTAATTTATAATTATGAAAGTTTTCATAAGGCACAAATCATGACATAAAAATAAACTCAATAATTATTTCTATGAAACAGACTGAACGAACTTTTGCGATTTCGTTATTGTCATATAGGTATTATTTATAACGATATCATTGAGTTTTGACGGGAACGTGAAGAATTCATGTCGCGTCATTTAATTATTTTCCAAAATTTGTGTTATTTCGAGTGTTAATGTGTAAAAACGTGAATTTTTACCCGTTAAGTGTTCGTTAACATGCACGAGTGTTAGCGAATGGTATAATGTCGTTAAACGTGAATTTTCGTGTTGTTTCCAAAACTCCATAGAAAGCTCTGGTAAAGTTTTCACCACTTTACTGGGACTTGACTTGGATTTGACCGTGACTTGCTTTGCTCGCCTTTGACTGTGAATATGACTTGTTTGATAATATTTAACAAAACTTGAAAATATATAAGTAATTATACTTGACACCGGCAAATCCATAACGTCCACGTGCGACGCTAAAATCCTCTTAGGAGGAATTGAAAAAACAAACGATATCATTTTCCAGTTCGAGTTGAGAGTCAACCTGCATATAGCGGATCAGACATATGAAGCTATGATGCGATATCATAGCGTAGTCTGAAGGATCTTTACGTCGTGGATTGGGCAAGGCGTGCGCTGTGATGAGTTTGGTACGATTAGAGGAGTAATACGAGTTTGTCGTAATAATTTTACGACTTTCGCTTTGTAGTAAGCGACAGCGGAATGATGTATTTTTATGAAATCAAAGAAACAAGCTAAATACATTCAGCGTGGTTATTCCGCCAGCAAGCTGGATACGATGTAAACTGATCGTGGTGGATTATAATATTTAGACTTTCACTGGTATCTGGGTAATGACACTGTTTTTTTTTTTGTAGTAGGCTTAGTAGTAGTTGACTGAGCGAAGCGAAGGTCTCAGTGTTTACTGGGACAAATCGGCATTTGTATGTATGTTTGTATGTTTGTGTGTATATTTGTCCGATGATAACTTGCAAACCGTTGATCCGATCTTCATGAAGTTTTGTAGGCTAGTAGTTCATTTCAATACAATTTTTTAAGTTCGAATATGAGCTGAATCGGTCCAGGGTTGTGAAGATATTCGGCGAGAACTACTAGTTTAGGTAGTTTGTAGTATGTATTTTGTTAAGTAAAATTGAGCTCCATGAAACATGAATACTTGGACACTAGGTACTTAATACTTGTATGTTAGTGTTACGTGTTTTACGAACGTGAAACCACGTGCCGAGGCAAGCATAAGTGAGTAGGTACAAAAATGCCCAGTTGCTGCTAAGCTTTTGTATGTTAGTGTTACGTGTTTTACGAACGTGAAACCACGTGCCGAGGCAAGCATAAGTGAGTAGGTACAAAAATTCCCAGTTGCTGCTAAGCTTTGTACCTACTTATAGTAACTTTTCTGAAATTTTACTTTTACAGATAAAAGGCACTTGGACAAAAAAAAAGCAGACTTCTTCATCGCTATCATGTCCCAAAAAACAAGGTCTGGCATTATACCAGCCTTTAAACGTCACTGTCTACCATTTTGTCGTGTATCTTTGTCTTACATGTTTGAATTACGTATTCCACACTTGCTTATTCACGCCGATGACTTAGGCTGGTGTGATACCATGATCGGTAAACATTTTTGAAAGAGACACGTCCCCACAAGTTCCTCTCTATAAACACCGCATTACGAAATCATCCGTCAAAAACGCACAGAAGTTTGAGGAAAGCGTGAGTTGCGAGGACAGCCAAAGCGATCTCATTGCGACTGCCCCGGTGGCTCAGTTGGTAGTGAACCTACCATCTGTGTTTGGAGGCGTGGGTTCGATTCCCATCTAGGGCAAACATTCATGTGATGAATATTTGTGTTTGTTCTATGCCTGGGTGTTAATATCTGTATAAGTATGTATTAAAAATATCTATGTACGTATATCAGTCTCTAGCAGTCATATTACAAGCTTTGCTTAGTTTGGGGTCAGATGACCGTGTGTGCAAAAATGTCCCAGATATTTATTGATTTATTGCTATCTCAAGCGTACATCTTGTAGCGCCTAGTAATAAACAAATAACAGTGTATTTTACAGTGAAACTTACATTTTTTTGTCCTAAGTGCGGAATCTATAGAAGTGTTTATCTGTGTACGTTCCCCACTACCATCCCATCCGTCCAATAGGGTCTTTGCAGATGATGTTTGACAGATGGAAGTGATTCGTTAAATGTTGATTATTATTAAAAAGAACACAAAAAAGTTCAGGCAGTACCTTCGTAGGCAGTAAAAAATCAAGAGTTAAAAAGAAATTAATGTATTATATAAGTAATATCCTAAGCTAACACACTAATCTATAAGAAATGTATCTTCCTGCTGTCTCGGATGACCTGATTATTTTCACCACCTGTAACAACGAATGATCGTTATTTATTTAGACATCACCATCACTGACTTTCTTGTGTCTTTTTATTATTATTATTATTATTTTTGTGGGGCGCAGCTCATCGCGTTTGGAATGGTAGGATCGATATTTTGGACCAATTTATACGAAATACATAAGGACTGAGGAGGTCGCTTTCAAAAAATCATAGATATGATAAATGAGGTGTGTTGTTGTTTTTTTTACCGGAATGGTACAGTAATAGATAAGTTCATAAATAAAAGATGAAGTATTTTCCAAACGTACATAACTAACAGGAAACTAAAATATTGGTGTTTTGCTGGAAAAAAAAAAATATATATCCTTTGTACCACGCGGGCGAAGCCGCGGGTAAAGGCCCGGGTCCCCTGATTCTCGCCATCTCGTTCACACGTTTTCAACATTTTTTTATATAAAAATTACAGATATTAAGTTTTTATTTATTTAATCATTTAATATCTTTAGAATACCATTGCATTTTACAACAATTTTCGTGTTATTAGTTTTTAATTTGGCAAAGAAAGAAAAAACAGTTTCACGAGATTATTTTCTTCGCCTTCGCCAAATAAAAAATATATCATTGTTTTAAACGTTACAAATGATATTCTAAACATTTTAAATAGTACATTTTTGATAAATTTCTTACAGTAGTTTTTATATAAAACATGTTGAAAACGTGCGATAAACGAGATAGCTGAATCAGATGAGCTGGCTCTTAATAAATCGAACAACAGTCAACAACCTTTCTGTGGCGACAAGGTGGTTCTGGTTCTCGTCACCGCTCAGCCGTCACTGTCTCCTTCCTACCCGCTGATGCGATATGACGACAAAAACACGGCCTATCGAGTTTTCCACGAACCGGAAGACGCAGCGTAGGCAGGCCTCCCACTAGGTGGACCGACGACATTGTGAAAGTCGCGGGCAACCGGTGGATGCAAGTGGCACGTTGTCGGTCGGTGTGGCGCTCTAAGGGGGATGTTCAGCAGTGGATGTCTTATGGCTGATGATGATGATGATGATCGAGTTTTTAGCAAACAATCAAAGTACGTTTTTACTCAGTCCTCGTACTAACCTGGCCTCTCTTCAATCCAAAATATCTAGCGACGGGGTCTCCAGCCTGTATTCTCATCAGCATGTTTTCCTTCAATTTACTGAGATGCCAGTTAAGGTAAATCACCAACTTGATAACAAGTGTTTTTAGAGACATCAAATACGCCGAGTCTTCGAGTCAGAGATCTTGAAGCGTCCAAGATGTTAAAGTAAAAAAACAAAATGCAGTATGGAAAGTAATGGGGATGACTTTTAAATGTTTTTTAAATCTTTTGAGTGTGTTCTCTGAAGAGTGGAGTTAAAAACTGAATAGTAATATATAATTAAGCAACTTTTCAAACTAACATCAGTTAGTTACAAACAAAGACAATCTACACGAGAACAATGTTCCATATTATTTTTTTGTTTTTAGTCAAGTCAAAAATCTGCTTAAAACTAGATAGCACTTCTTACGTATTCAGTCAGGTAATGTCCAAACCGTGATAAAAGATTAAAAATGGGTCATATAGAAACATATTATTGGTATATGTCCGCAATTAAAGGTTTAATTCAAATAAGATTGCAATATTTTTGTTTTAATAAAACGGGAATACTCACGTTAAATTGAGTCGGTTATTCCGACTATAGTTTCGATTACATTCGGTGACCTTTATCAAGGAATGCTCAGCGAGACACGCGCGCGACCTCGTCTTGCCTTGCACAAAAAAAAAAGGTAAAGGTAAAGGTCCTTGATAAAGGTCACCGAATGTGATCGAAACTATAGTCGGAATAACCGACTCAATTTAACGTGAGTATTCCCGTTTTATTAAAACAAAATGTATCAAAACCACGTCAGTTTTCATAGTAAGATTGCAATAATACGACGTAAAAATATGTTTCCAAAGATAAAATTTTTTCAACGCCATCTCTTGAGAATCTAGCGAATTATGGAAATAAAATATAAAATTAATAATTTTACTGATATTACTAATGCAAAAATATTTATAACGAGTAGTTCTTCGTACCATTACGAATGAGTTGGCTTGGGTTTCTATTTCAAGTCAAGCAGAAATTGTGACTATCATGACGCTGATTAAAGGACTAGCGACATCTTACGTCCTTATCAGTACTCAGTCTTACAATCGGGTTACACATTTGTATATGGACATTAGCATTCAGAACATTAACAGAACATTTACTGTGGGACCAAAATTTCTCGATGTAAAGGGTTAGAGGCGATTATTTAAAAAAACTGCTAGATCCGACGGACTCGACAGATGGCGCTTTTTGCCAAGTGCTAACGTTTTGGTTCCACGAGGTTTGTGAATTTAGCCACTAATAAGTTGAACAAATATTTCAATTTATACAGTTCAAAACATTTTTTTTCCGCGACAACACATCTTTACCACCGATTATACCAAAGACTTCATTTCTGGGTTGTCCGTTGGTGAAATGCTATCAGAAAATATTTTTGTTTAGGTCTGGAGGCCAGATAAAAAAGAAAACAATATGACATCTGCATTAGCAGCGCCATCTAGTAAGTTTCATGGAACTGAACCTGAAGACCGTTTCATTGCAGAAAAAAAAACAGCTGCTCCGTAGAAAAGGTTCATTGACACTTAACAAAATATATTATGGAACAGCTATCCATCATACCTCAACATATGACAGACATGCGGATTTGATACGGCGCATCAATGAGATAAAATATATTCCTTTCTCTCTTGGTCTGGGTGTATAAATCGTCTGTTAGAGATTTTTTCTGTTCCACCTCCTTTGGCTTTGGCTTAGGCATAGCAATTCTTGCTAATCCTGTCGATATTTTTAAAAGGATACTATCTAGCGAGCAACTCCTGCTTCTCGTCAGGTGTGAGCACAATGTGCTCGGGCACGAGCTCGTGCTCCGTGATGTTGATTAACAGCTCTGACTCCAGGAACTGTTCCAGGATGTATTTTGGAGCCATATCTACTAGGGACTGCTTTGCTGATGGTGTCATACCTGTTGGTATGATACATTCATTCAAAAGTATGGATTTGGGGCATAGATCACAGTAGATAACACATTACGAGATTCGTTGTTCCTACAAATAGTCACCATTTTGAGGAAGGTGCGGGTCGCGGTGAGTGCGACCAAGCGTTCTGATTGGCTATCTCAAGGTTACGCCTACTCGCGCCTAACAATCAACCAACAGGAGTAATTTCTTATAAGTGTATTTAGACAGAAGCGAGGTGCGCTTCGAGCGTCCTGAATGCAGAATGTAGGGTGTGATCTGTGATTTGGGGTCAACTTTCAATGTCCAAACCAGAACTAGTTGTGACTAGCCTTGTGGCTCAGTGGGAGGATTTCCGACTTCTGAGCTGTAAGGTTGCGGGTTCGATTCCCAACCAGGACAAACATTTGTGTGTGATGAATGTGGATGTTAATTTGTTCTTAGTCTGGGTATTTCTACGTATTCTAAGTATGTAATTACAAAAAATATGTATACATGTATTCTATCAGTTATCTAGTTCCCATAGTACAAGCTTGCTTAGTTTGGGGCTAGAGTGTGCTGTGTGTAAAAAACGTCCACCAATATTTATTTATTTAAAAGAAAACTAAAATTTGCCACTTGACATCTATTTCTTAAAGTAGTCTAATTTTTTATTTTATTTTTTTTAAGCTCAGTTCTTTGTTTTACAATAAATCACACATTGTGCCTCTAAACTCAAATCTTACTGTTTTCACTGACAGAGGTTCCCACAATACATACCTACCTAATAGTACCTAGTTCCTAGATCAGTATGTAGAGAGCCTGTAATTTACGTGACGGACCTTCATAACTAACCTAGCCTTCACACTGCTGTCACACTGGTGTGATGGTTGGAAAGAAAATATTCTTTTAACCTTCAAGCTTTGCGTATGTAAATATATATTTACGACTTAATATTAAATATTTACTCGTAGTTGTTAAAACTCTTGGTGCTAGTGCGACTGGCGCTTAGCCATTTTTTTATGTATGGACAATGCTAGCAGGGACTCTGTGAATAATTATTTTATTATTTGTATTATATTACTAGGATTACTAAGATGAAGGCATCATACCTGCTTGTACGACAACGATAGCTCTATGAATGTTTTCTTCCTGCATTCGGGTACAATACGTCTTAATGGTTTTAATTCCAATCTTAGCTTCGTCAGGGAAAAACACGAACATCTGGTCTGTGGGGTCGTCATTATGGGCTACAAGCACAATTAGATCACTCCTTGCCGGGCGCTTTTCACTGGAAAATTAAATATAATGGTCATGCCACATATCTCAATTTGGTGTTAATCACCTTTGACTAGCTGTCCACTATAGAAAAATTATACAAGAAGAATGACAATCTCACACAAAAATGTACCCCTGAAGAAACAGCATGAAACTAGATGGCGCTGACGTATTTAGTCAGCTAATGTTCCAACCACTTTATAAGCTGATGAAAATGTGGTTTATACAGAAACATAGTATTGGTATATATCCGCAATGTAGGGTTAAGTTCAAATTAGATTGCATTAGATTACATCATGCAATACATGATGTAAAAAATATGTTTTCAACGCCATCTATTGAGAACCCTTTATTTGGCGTTTCATACCACAGGGGGGATTAATCACTGGATACTTTGTGCCACACTTCTTTTTTTGGGGACTATTAAACTTGCAAGTTTACATCAGCCCCATCACATCATTATAAGCTAGGTAGATCTTGGATATTACAGCACATTACAATAAAATAAGCCAAGTAGGCAAATGAGAGCAGCTAGAATCACTTAGTGCTTGGATAAAAGAGTTCGCCAGTCCTTAAATCATTTTAGCCTCCTCAGAGTTAGGACCTCGCTCACTTCAAGCTCAGTGGAAACTACGTCCACACTTTGGATAATGTTTTTGTTGAAAAAAAACAAGTTTTGAATTAGCAATGAGTAGAGATCTCATTGGTCCAAAGTGTCAGGCCGCTAACAATTAGGCAGGTCGGGATAAATAAGTCAAACAATGACAGATCGATGTTAGTTGATTTTTTTTGAGCGAAAATAATAACAGAGTGAATGAATAGCAATAACACAATGTTGCAGGCAATAGACGAGAACTTTAAGAAAAACATACTTGACAAAACAGTTTCGGAGACAACAAAATTACACGTTGGTAAGATGTCAATAAACAAACTACAAACCTAGGTTTATCTCCAAATTGCTCCTTAAATTGTTCTAAAGTTTGGTCCAATTCATCTTGTGTTACCAGGTATCCTCGATCGTGGCACAACTGCAAAACCAGAACATTTTTATCCTAATAAAATCTGTAAACGTTTCACCGTGTAGAGAAAGGCTCAACTATTCCTTACCTGCATTACAGTTTTTCGGATTCGCCATAGCTTATAAGTTTCTGCATCATCATCCATTGTCGTTTATAATAATGGACCAGAACTTGAAATTCTGTAGCAGTTCAATAATTCGAAATATATTCCACAAGTTCTCTAAAAAATAATATAACCTCAAAAAAATGCCAAACAAATACCCGTGTTGCCGTTTAGTTTTTCGAGAAAATGCTAGACTTTGGCGCAGATAATGCTAAAAATATGCCAGATCACACTTAACTTTGAAACGCCATACCATCTCGCTCGTACCAACTTCAGATCGCTCTCGTCTAAGTTTGTATGGAGAAATAAGATTTTCTAAAAAAAACTAGGGCACTAGGGTTTGGTTGGACCTATTTGTAGCCAGCATGAAATCGGCTAGACCTAGTATCAGCTACCAAGGTTTGGTTAAATCTAGTTGTAGCCATCATTATATCAGCTAGACCGACCGACGTAGTGCGCGAGGTGGTGTGGCAGGTGCTGAGTGGGCGCGAGGCGGGACAGCAGGTCGCTCTGCTCTGCTGCGACCTCTCGCGCGCTTTCGACACCGCCGATCACACGCTCATAGCAGGAAAACTAGGCCATTACGGAATACGGGGCCCGGCTACGCCCTTACTCACAGCCTTCATGTCTAAGAGGACACAAGTAGCGGTCGGAGATAGGGGTCGTATAGCGACATCTGAGTTAGAAAACGATATGGGTGTTCCGCAGGGCTCCTGTCTCTCGAATACACTGTTCAGCCTACTCCTCAACGATCTCCCAGACGCCATCGACAACGCGGAAATCTACATGTATGCCGACGACGTTGCCGCAGTGATTACTGCGCCAACTAGTACTCAGCTGCAATGTAAGCTGAACTCGGTGGTGCAAAAACTTGAGGAGTGGTTTAGGTCGAACGGGCTAGCGCTTAACAAAGAGAAGACTTGTTTCATGATATTTAATCTGAATGGAAAAACAGCCAAACAATACTCTGTAGCAGTCGGCAGCACCGCGCTCCAACAAGTACAAAGTACAAAACTACTGGGCAGGAGTTTTGGCGGGAACGTGAAGAAATCATGACGCGTCTTTTTATTATTTTCCAAAGCTTGTGTTATTTCGAGTGTTAATGTGTAAAAACGTTGAATTTTTACCCGTTAAGTGTTCGTGAACATGCACGAGTGTTGGTGAATTGTATAATGTCGTGAAACGTGAATTTTCGTGTTGTTACCAAAACTCCATAGAAGGCTCTAGTAAAGTTTTCACCACTTTACTGGGGCATGACTTGGACTTGACCGTGACTTTCTTTGCTTGACTTTGACCGTGACTATGACTTGTTTGATAATATCTAACAAAACTTGAGAATATATTATGTATACTTGACACTGACAAATGCATAAGACGTGCCACGCCAAAATCCTCTTAGGAGGAAAGAGACAAAAAAATAACTACTGGGCTTCTACATCGATAGCGCGCTCACGTGGGAGATCCACATAAACGATGTATGCGGGAAGCTGAGCCGCTCGTGCTTTGCACTCAGACGGCTCGCGAGCACCGCCACCCAAAACGTTGTGCGCTCCTGCTAATTTGCGACCGTCCACAGTAGTATCACGTACGGATTGGAGCTGTGGTGCCAAGCTGCAGACTATAATAGAGCTTTTGTCCTGCAGAAACGAGCCCTGCGCGCCATATTCAGTGTCTCTGATGATGTCTCGTGTGTAGACTTTTTCAAAGAACTCCGAATACTTCCATTGCCATGCGAGGTCATCTACCAACTAGCTTTGTTCACACATTCACACTTGCACCTGTTTAAAAAAAGGGGCGTAAACGGGACGCGTAACTTGCGTAGTGACAAGAAACGGAACCAGCTTGTGGCGCCGTTCCATAAGCTCGTGAGGTCGGAGAAGTCTGTCTACATCGCGGGACCAGTGGGCTTAACCCGTAACTCTGAAAGCGATAGCGAGAGTTGCGCAAGCGGGACCGCGCATAGTGCGACTAAGTTGGTACGAGCGAGATGGCATGCTCTCGCAATCAGAATCACTAACGTTTCAAAGTTAGAGGATAAGCCCGCAGTAATCTACAACCGACTGCCTGGGCCCCTATTCGGAGAAATGAAATTTTTATCTCTCTCTCACTCACTCCCATTAAATTTTAAATTAGAGAGACAGTCACCGAGATAATCTCGAGCGCACAGGAATAGGGTCCCTGGTCATGTGCGTGACGCACCTTCCCTCGCCGCTTTTAAGATGGGACACTGGCTTCATGAACAACTATTTTACAATAATAATGAATATATGAAGTTCCCAGAATTAATTTCAAATGTATTTTTTACTTTTTTTACGACATATTAATTTTAGATAATTTTTAAGAAATTATACAATGATTTGGATGATTTTTATTTTTATTTTAACAATTTTGATTGACATGTAACTATGGAGTTATAAATAAAATATTGTATTGTATTGTATTGATCTAGAATCAGCCACTAGGGTTTGGTTGGACCTATTTCTAGCCGTAATGATAGCGGCTAGACCTAATTTTACGTGAAATCAATCGGCTTATACTAGGTTTAACCAAGAGCAAGTGGCTACACCTAGTTCTAACCGGCTCCAACTAGGCGTAGCCGCACTTCGGGTTTTAGCCGTAAAGGCCTCACTACATGGCCTGACCTGACATCGTTTGAAAGAGATGGCTATATATAAGTTTCTGGGGGAGCGAAAAGGATAAGCTATAACATTGTCAGTTTGTTTCTTTTGCTCCCGTGAAATTCAAATCTAGCTGTCCCTTTCACACGATGTCAGGTCAGGCCATCTGTAGACACCCTACAACTCTTATAGCCTTTTTTGTCTTTGAAACGTACATTAAGATAAGTAAATGCCAACATAAAGTTGTCTATGTTGCGTATTACCTTCTTGAATCGTGATTTGATTTTTATTGAAATAAAAAATATCTTACGTTCTATTTCGCTTTTCCTGCAATTCTTTAGTATTTAGTGAATTTTACGATGGCCGGAATCAAAGGTAATAGTCGTCGTTAGAAAAGCTTTTGTGTAAAAAGTAACTGTGCAACAATAAGTTACACTGTGAATCTCTTGAGTCTTGGCCTCTATGACTCATATTTATTTACAAATCTTGTTACATCGCTATCGTTGTTTAATCTAGCATTGTTTTCTTTTCATGTAACCTTCTCGGATGTGGCTATGAACAGGGTAAGTCCATAAGTGCAAGCTGTATTGTGGGAACCTACATAAATAGTAGTACATACATACTGCAAAAAACAATAATTTATTGAGAACTAGCTGTTACCCTTACCCGGGACTTCGATCGCGTGGACCAATTAAAAGAAGTAGCCTTTGCCTACCCATCAGCTATATCTATGCAAAAATTCAAGTCGATCAGTTCAGCCGTTTAGCTGTGATAACGCGATAAACCGAAACAAAGATACAGAGTTACATTCGCACTTATTATATCAGGATTAGGATATAAGAACCCGTGATTATATTCACACGCATGGATAATCCTATGGGAGCCGTATTTTCCAGGAGCAAAAACCCTACATCGCTCTCCGGCCCTCTTTACCCATGATAAAACCTTGAGGATCCACTGCTGTGTTGTTGCATGAAAGAGGAACAAACAAACCATGAATACACTCACATTTATAATATTTATTTAGATTTAGAGAAACATTTTACTAGTATTTTTTAGCAAGTATTTATAGAATCAGCACACAAAAAATGTACCTAAACTGCACTAGTATCAATGTGGTCAATGTTAGAGGTCCAGCTGTAGTTCTATTTTGTCTTTTATGTTCACAAGGGGAATTCATTCTATTCAAATCATTTAATTCAGACTACAAAGGTCCATATTACACATAAAAAGAAAATCAATTACAAAAAAAAACATAAAATTAATTTATATTATGTTCTACGTGTCAATAATAATACAAAACAGAAATGAAACAAAACAGTTTTTTCAAACAGAAAATACAATATAAAATAAAATAAAATAGCACAAAATTAAATTAAGTAAAAATGATGACTATGCAAATGTAAAATTTACTAATGTAAACTATGCTAAATCATTCAATTAATTATTACTATTAACATGTAACTTAACTGCATGATTAAGTACAGGACAGTCAAACCGGCCTGCTGTAACACGCAGGATGGTGTTGCTACCGCAGACACGACTGAGCATTGAGGAGGCTGGTTACACAAATAGTGCACCATCAGCAGCTTTATTCACATTCATTAAAATAAATATGTATACTTTAAACCGTGATAACTCAGTGGGCACAGCCGCCTCACATTTAGAAAATACAGAATACAGAAATATTTATTTCATAACAAAAAATACAGACACACAAAAGAAACAATAATAATAAATTAAATATACACGTAATAAACAGGAAGTGTACCTATATATTCGTGGTTTTCTAATATAAGTTCTTTGAAATTTACATATGGATAATTGGATATATCAGTGGCTTTTTGGTGAAGGCTAGTCGCCCTTTGCAGGTAGGCCAATATCCCAGCAGTGGGATGTTAGAAGGCTGATGCATATGCTGCATACTACCATACTGGAGTAATATTGAACTATATTATATAGAAAATAAACTTTTCATCACGCAGGATAGGCGCTTTTTATCGGATTATTATTTTGGTGCAGGGGTCTAATTAAAATTTATTGTTTTTTTTCGTTAATTTATGGGGCGGCAAACCTTACAGGCCTGGGGCACTGAATCTAAAAATACCACTTGCGATACCTACTTTTAAACTTGTATTTAAAAGTAGATATAATAAGCAAGGCCATATATAAGGCCATATACATAAACCTTTTCATTTATGTCAATGGCACTAGCCACCTAGATCTCACACTAATTTTACTTTAATACCTTATTTGGTTATAACACAAAATTGAAATTGATATGTTCTATTGGTACTACAAAATTCAATTCAATGTTGTTGATGGTTTAGTAAGCTTTTACTAAAATACCTTATATGTGGAAATGTCTTCAAAGAAAGGTGTAGTTTGAATAATTGTTTTTCTGCTTTCAGCTTGGTGTCCTTGGCATTTGCGGGTTCAATTGGAATGACATTTGTCATATTAGCATGTGCCTTACCAGAGTACAAGTGAGTATGAAAGAGTGTGGGTATGTCCACGGGCATGACCCGATTTTTTTTCGACAAAGATATCTAGATATTAGTAGTTTGTTTCATTTACTCCAATGAAGTGTTTCTTGTGTTACAACTGATAGATGTTTGACTTTTCTCAAAAATCAGATCATTTACATGCTTGATCTTCAACAATCTTGTACCTTTTGTAAGTTATTGCCTACCAGCTTTACTCCATAAAATTTCACCGCGACTTTTGAGTTTTTCCATACATTATGCGATAAAAATAATCTACGTGTGTCCTGTCCACCCAAATGATGGATGTAATGTGTTTCCCGACAATAGCGTTTTGGTTGTGAAATATAAACACAAAGAGATTATTGTTTCTCATGTATACCTTAACTAGCTGCGCCCCGCGGTTTTACCCGCTATCCCACAGGAACCGTTAACTTTTTCGGGATAAGAAGTAGCCTAGAGACATAGATTAACACATATTAATCACACATTAGTAGAACACATAGATTAACAAATCTAGTGTATAAGCTACCTCCAGACAAAATTTCATCCAAATCCGTTCCACCGTTACAGAGTTGAACAGGAACAAATGCACTTACATACTACCTACTTACACACAAACTTTCGCATTTATAATATTAGTGTGATATTATGAGTGTAATAAGTTACTTTTAATAGTAAAGTTTACTTTAAACTAAAATAGTGGGTTTAAGAGAATCTCTATTTAAAAATACACAGAAATTAGGTTAATTGTAGGGTTGTTGCATTGTGAACATTTTCTGTTTGACAAGTTTTATTATCATTATACATTATATACTATTATATTATTTATACAGTATTATTCGTAAACAGAAAAGTAAAAGTAAGAAATAAACGATTTACGTTTTCATTATCTCTCTTAACTGTCCGTCTGTTTATTTATTGTTTGTTTGTCTGTTCCTCGTAATTTTGCAATCGATTTTTGACTTGCTTATTATAGCCCAGTCAAGTTACGGGTTTTAATATGGAGGACCCGGACATTTAAATAAAATTTTGTATAAATTAAATAATATTATATAATTAAATTAATTATATAATATATAATTAGGTAGGATTAAATATGAAAGGGTGGTTCCTAATTGACTGGGCTATGATGAGAAACTTGAAACATTTATAGATAGCTCAAAACTCGAAGCCAATGCAATATTCCGTTTTAAAAACTCGATATAAACTATTATGGAAGATAATCATAAAACATGTTTAAAGACAATGGATGTAACAGTAGAAAAATATCCCATAATTCTACAAAAGCAAAACTAAAATTTCAGGTTATGGTGGCCATTCTTTGTGGTCCTGTTCTATCTGCTGAGCCCCATCCCTACGATGATAGCGCGGAGGCACGCGGACGCCAGCGGTGGCTCCAACTCCCCTTGCATGGAGCTAGCAGTATTCATCACCATGGGATTTATTGTCAGCTCCTTCGGTTTGCCAATCGTGCTGGCTAGAGCTGATGTTGTAAGTATTCTTATAGTTCGGGAATTCAGTCATGACCACTTCAGTTATAATTACCAACACAAGCCTATACACGGAGTTTTTTTTTACTCGGACAGTATGAAGAAATGCGGAACCATATGAGAGACAAGGAAACCATCTTAGGAATTTAACCATTAGGTCTTTCTCTGTAAAAACCATTTTGATATAATTTTTTTTTTTTGTCAAGCGGTATTTCTCCATATAAATGAGTTATTTTAATAATTATTTCTAATCCGGTTCGACTCAGTTTCACGTAAGTTCTGAGAGTTCTGAATTGCGCTAACGAAGTTTTTGGCTCGAGACGAACGTAATCATTTTTATACCTCAAAGCTTTGGTTGGTCCTGTTATAACTGCGGCCTATATTCCTCCGAAATATTATAATATCGTGATTGACAAATATTTTTCTTTCCAGATAAAGTGGGGCGCGTGCTATCTCACTTTGGCGGGCAACATCATAGTGTATCTGACAATCATTGGCTTCTTCACAATCTTCGACATGGACGATTCCGACTACACGATGTGGTGAGAGATCTAAACTGCTGCAAAGCAACGGACAATTGAAAATATAATCACTATAAATGATGCTGTGGTTATATCCATGTTTAATTTAAGTCTGATATTCTATTGATACTGATTAGTACTGCAAGTGTTGTTAATGTAAGGCTGAACTCGTGGGGCAATGAAAATGTGACGTAAAGCTACGATTGTAACAAGGCAACATCATGTAACATTGTAACATGGCATTGTAACATCGTGTAACGTTGTGGCATGCTACATCAATGAGCCACGAATAATATCGTAAATGTTTGATTACACCGTGTAACATGGAGCAGCGTTGTGGCATACATATTGCAATACCGGGCTATAAGGAAAGAGTATGCTACATTACTATTAGTACTCACGGGATATTTACCACGGTTATTATTTTTGTTGAGTTCCCGAGTACTAATAGTAATGTAGTAAACCACCACGAAAGTCTAAAACAGTGTTTAGGGTATGCTACACTGGTAGGGGCTCATAGTAGTGAGTGATGATTGTGAACAACTTTTTGTATGGGACCAACACTGAAATCGCGAAAAAAATATCAGCTGTTCCATAGAAAAATGTGAATGACATTCGACAAAATGTATCGGGCACCGCTGCGGTAGGAACCTCGGCTTGGGTCATCACCCGGTAAAGATATGGAATTTTTGGAGAGAATCTTACCGGTCTTCTGAGAGAGCCTGGGATTCTTTGACCGCGCCGGAGAAGTCAGTGTATGATTGTGTGCCTTTGGTACCCGGCGCCTATACCAAATACGAGCTGGAAGACGCAGCGTAGGTAGGCCTCCCACTAAGTGCACTGATGACATTTTGAAAGTCGCGGGTAACCGGTGGATGTAAATTGCAAATTCTCGTTCAGTGTGGTAGTCTAAGGCCTTGGTCTACCTTTTTGCAGCAGTGGACGTCTTCAGGCTGTTGATGTTGATGATGATATCAAATAATGTTTACTTCCTGTTGCCCGGAGCTATCGAATCGGATGCCGGTGGCGTTTAGTGATCCAAGATTGTATACAGTGACGTCTAATTTACTGACCGAGTGACCGAAGCGAACGGTCTCAGCAACAACTGGCAAAAAAAATCATCTGTCCGTTTCTTGGTACTCGCGTTCAGGTCGTATTTTTCAACTAATCTTGTCGAAACTTGGTGTACAGGTTTTTGAGGTAGTTTATTTTTTGTCGTCAGCGATTTTTGATTATTTCCTGCAAAAAGTTAAAAAAAAATCTGCGTCGCCGCTTACCAGCCGATTTTGACAATATTTGGCAGAAACATTCCTAAACAAGAATTTCGAATATTAGCAAAATCGGTCCAGAGGTTGTCAAGATACGGTCGTGACGAGAAATTGAGATTGCGCAAAAAGTTTGTGGAGGTCTACTGTTCGCAGAACTAGCTAGTTATAGCATGCCACAACGCCGCACAATGTCGTCTAGGTATAAAACCAGCTTAAAGCTTTTAAAATAAAGTCGATAGTAGAAAATGCTGCCAAGCTAATACAAAGAGATAATTTGACTTTATTTCAATGCCACTAACGATTATATTTGTTTGCGCCTAGGCTGCACGATGTTGCCTAATTTCAGCTCTACTCATGTTACAGTTAAGTTTCATTATGTACGTATATATTTTATAAAGCTTTCGAAGTTACAAGACAATTATGTTCATTCTGTTGTACCATTTTCCAATCTAAATTTAAAAGCTTTAAAAATGTTGTCATCCTTTTCCAACATATTTGAAATGAAAAGAGACGGATACTTTTAGTTATCTTAGCTTAGATCAGCTATCAAAGCTAAGCAACAACAGAACAGACGCAACAACGCAAATGTATTTTAGTGAGTGGTACAAAAGAATCGATGGCATTGAAACTTGAACTTTGAAACTGTAGTGTAAGGTTCAGTTTGGTCTAGCTTCCTGTGTTGGTAGATTGTAGCTGCCAAAATATGGGTATTTGGATTTTTTGAATTAGTTAAATTATTAAAGTATTTAAATTGTATACTTTACTTTTCGGCTTTTAATCTGTAGTTAAGTCTTATTCAGAAACATCCAATAGGCATATTTTAGTTAAGCTTCTCGTCAACGAGCTGATGCACCACTTTACAACATAGATAAGCTTATCGGACGTTTGTGAATAAGGCAAGTACATGTTTTTATTATACTTTTAATCTTCAATTAAAAAAAAAACTTTTTTTTTTTATATTGGAATAGATACACGTTCGCCAACTCGCCTGAAGCGGTAAGCGACGGTGCGGCCGAGGATGGAGCACGTCGAGCTAGGAGAAATCTGTATCTGTAATTGTTTCTTAAATGTATATTTTTTTCTGTCTGTTTATACTCAATCCCCAATATTAATAAGCGCGGATAAACCTCGAGCAGTTGCTCAGACTTCTGTCTTTTTCAAGCAAAAAGGACTAAACACTTAGTAACAGTTAATACGGGGGTGTGAAATTAAGTATAACACTAACTTGTCTATTATAATGTAAACACAATATAACAGAATCTGTGATGTAATACAACAGCTTCAATTTCGTGGTTCGACTAGAAAAAGACTTGGAATTAAACAAAAAACTAGGTTTCATGTTGTTTTTGTAGCATTAATGGAAGATAAGATAGTTTATGGCGTAAAGATCTTAGCTTGGCCCACTGGACGAATTAAATATATTCTTCGTCGGAAAGGATTTGATCAGAGATCGACACTTTCTGTCTCTGTCATTAACAAGGGAGGGGGAAGGGGAAGAATAGAGTTGTCGAATAGTATCTATTCCGAATGGCTTCATAAGCGAGCAATCACTCATGCGCTTATAGCGAGTAAACTATAGACATTTGCCCCCGTATTAATAAATGTGGATTAATTAACATATTATAAATATGTTAATAGTGACCAAGTGCTTAGTCCTTTTCTCTCTTTCGAAATTAGAACTCGATTGAAAAAGACAGAAGACTGAGCAACTGCTCCAAGGTTTATCCGAGTTTATTAATAAAAGGGGTTGGTGTTTAGTATATTAAAAGCAGATGCTGGTGCAGATGTTCTCTATACCAGGGCTGAATTTAGAACAGGATTGATAAGGACATGTAATTTCGGATCTAGATACGGATATGAAATTATTTATATAGGATTATCCATTAGTTTCGGTTACGGATATTAGATTTTTAACAAATTGTAAAAGTAAAAAACACAGTGATAAGTACTACTTATTTCTGTGTTCCGATTTAAGATGAAGTACCATCTCCCTTCCGTAAAAAGTTTTCATCACATTGCTTACATTTTGCAGAATCTGCATTAACTTGATTAAAAAATGTCCGAATTAAATTTATCTAAAATTACTCGAAACTTTTGCTTCGGACTCGGTTACGGGGCCTTATCCTGTAACTTTGGTGGCGATTGCTATTCGTTTGCTATCCTGCTCGCTCGCATGGTGCAAGTAAGTTGGCGAGTGGCACGGCACGCGATGACCATTGCCACCAGAGGTACGGGATAAGGCCCTTGGTTAAGGATATATTTTTATTTCGGATATCCGATAGTTACGGTTACGGAGCTCCTTAACATCCTAGACTAGAACCAGATTCCGATTGATCTGGTTGAGTATAAAGTTGCGTATTTATCGACATTGACTTTTGCGCTAAAAATTTAAATACTTAATGCTTCGTTCATATAGCAAAGGTGAAGTACTGATTTTCGTAGAGAAAATAGCAATGTTGGCTAATTAGCTACTTTATAGACATCTATACGTCAAAATAAATTACTGGACGTACTTTATAAGGAAAAAAAAAAGTTATGCCCTAGCGGCATCAACCAAATAACTAATCTGCCTTGTTTGAAACATTTACCGTTATTAGAGTTTTAATTTATTTATAAATACTAATTATACAATAAATAATCCACATTAACATTATTACTATGTAACATTCTTATATTTTGTATTACGAAAATTATAGTCTAAGATAATTGTTATAGAAATATTTTTGTAATGCAAGGATGTAGTTGATTTTTATTGTAAAATTATTTTGGATTGCAATGATAGAGCAATTTTGGTGTTTAGATGCAATACATCAATATAAACCCAGCCTTTATTTCGTTAGTTTAGAATTTAAAACTAATATAAGTAATTTCTTTTAATCTGCCTGCCAATTTTTTTTTTAAATGTAATATTGTCAAATACATTTAACCAGATGAGAATCTTCAACAAGTCATCCACTAACGTTGATTCCGGCAGATGCTATATCCTTTGCTTAGCTAGATCAGAACAAAAACAAGTCTTAGTGTACTGTAATTTGAGACGAGATTGCTAAGTAAATACAATATTATTCGTGTTAAAAATAGTGATAAAAGCTAAGGTCGGTTACACACGTGTAGTAACTTGCGTGAGTATTAAACATGACGTTCCATAGTACGTTAATTGCGTAGAATTTCTGTATAATCAGGGAACAGCGCGCATTCCGAATTGCGCCAAAACAGGTTTTTATGCCCCACAAGCTCTAATCTTTATTCTTTATTCTTTCTTATTGCATACATGTACATCTTCGTGGCGATACACGCTAATGTCTGACTAGTCTTCTACTAGATTAGTGGTTCTCGTGTTTTGTGCAAATAAATATTCTTTATCTTTATCTTTAGTGAAAAACATTAAAACGGATTTTCGTTCATAGTTTAGGTATCTATCTATCTTTTACTGAAAGTGAAATTAAAAAATGTCTGTCGGAAGATTAATACAATTGCTATTGTCACTAATTATTACGTGTTGAAAGTTACTATGCGTTGTGTGCAACTGGCTTTACCGACTTACCAAACTTACCTACTTTCGGTGGATTGCTATTTATTGTAAAATTTCGTGTTTTTTTTTTAATTGACTAACTTTGTGTTAATCACCTCGGTACGATTTTTACATTCCTGCAATGTAAATTATGTAAATATTGCATAAGAATCAGGTCACAATAAAGTATTGCCTGCTTTATATCTGGTATTTTCATTCGACGAGTATAGCTATAGCTATCTCGCTCTATTAAGGTTCCTCATATAATGATCAATTCACTCCTCGCTTGAAATAAAAAATATTGTTTTGGTCACTGCATGCAATAGTATAATATTATGACTCGTATGGATTTATTTCTATATATATGGGCAACATGATATACAAGTGATGTACAGAAAACCAATAAATTCAGGATAGGATAGGCCCAGGATTTTTGGCGCAGCTATTTCGTTGATGATATTAGTACTCTAATTACACCACATTTATACAGGGTTATTGGTAACAAACCAAAAACTTCTCGTAGGCATGTTCTCTACATCATTCCTAACAACTGTTAAATAACCTAGTCCTGTTTATTAAAGACGAGCCCTTTTCTAGTTATCAACGCGCAGATCAAACTGCTTACGACAGAGACGTGAAATGTGAACCCAATACTCCTCAAATGGTCTGACTGCCCCGCTAACTCAGAGGGGGTATTTAAAAAAAAAAAAACTAAGTTAAAGTTTTAAATGCCTCGCTACATGGCCTGACCTGACATCGTTTGAAAGAGATGGCTATATAAAAGTTTCTGGGGGAGCGAAAGGGAGAAGCAATAACCTTAATAGTTTGTTTCTATTGCTCCCGTGAAATTCAAATCTAGCTGTCCCTTTCACACGCTGTCAGGTCAAGCCATGTGTTGACACCCTTAATAATCGCATTACCAGTTATAAAAAGTGTAGTTCTAAATCTGGCAATGTGATATCTCATCAGTCCATCGAGATCCGTCACGTGAGCCTCCGCGAACATCGTGGAAGCGCTGCACCACCGCGGGAGGCGGAATGCTTTCGTTGGCCTCTACCGGCCTCTACAGCTTTTCCCTACGATTAAGGATGCCCTTACGTGACTTCACAGAGGGGAGCAACCTCGACGCAGTATTTATTAAGCGTTAACGGTTATATTCTATATGGTATTTATTCAGAACGACCAACTTATCCGTAGATTTGGGGAAATGATAGAGCTATAAATATTTCTTCACGTGGGAGACCCTATTCTTATCTATTCTGTGTTCTACTCGTTCGTATGTATTCTGTGTTCACACACAGTCTGACTGTCGATTTTGTTTGGAAAATGCGGTAGTAGCGCCCTCATTTAATACCGCTTATCATTGAACGTTAAGTTTCAGTTGGTCATATTCTTCATACTAATATTATAAATGCGAAAGTTTCTGTGTAAGTAGTATATGGTATGTATGTGTAGGTATTTGTTCCTGTTCAACTCTGTGACTGCTGAAAAGATTTGAATGTGGTATGGAGGCTACGCTTATTCCCTCGATTTTTTTCCCCGGTAAAATATTCGATTTCTGTAGAATACCGGGTGAAACCGCGGGGCGCAGCTAGTTGATCATATAAACCTTTCTAATTTTTCTGAGGTCGCATTGCATGTTTCGATTCTGCTTGAACAACGGGACATTATGCGAAACATTAATTTACATATATTTAAATAGAAGCGAAACCAATACATATGCCATTTACATTAATTTTATCATAAAAGAAATAAAAACAAAATGAAATTGTTGATAAAATATTAAAACAAGTTTAGTCTTGGTCATGGTTTTGGTGAAACGGAACGTATCCATTAATCATCTTCGCTATTTTGACATTTCGTAGTTGTCAAACAAACGTCAAAATTCAGTGAAAATCGTCAAGATAAAATACCGCACCCACAAAAATTTCAATTTTCCTGTTTATTTCTTGTAATTTGAGTGAGTCAAAGCCATGGGGGACCACCTGCCAGCGTGTGTGATCGATGTTGGCACCGGGTACACGAAGCTGGGCTTCGCCGGCAACAAGGAGCCGCAGTTTATCATTCCCTCTGCCATAGCGATAAAAGAGACTGCAAAAGTAGGCGATCAAAGCACCCGACGCATGACTAAGGCCGTCGAGGACTTAGATTTCTTCATCGGCGATGAAGCGTTCGACGCTACCGGGTACTCCGTCAAGTACCCTGTGCGCCACGGCCTAGTCGAAGACTGGGATCTAATGGAGCGCTACATCGAGCAGTGCATCTTCAAATATTTGCGAGCTGAGCCGGAGGACCACCACTTCTTGCTTACAGAGCCGCCACTTAACACGCCAGAAAATCGAGAGTACTTAGCCGAGATTATGTTTGAGTCATTCAATGTACCGGGATTGTACATAGCTGTGCAAGCGGTTCTCGCGCTAGCCGCGTCGTGGAAGTCCCGTGTGTCTGCCGAGCGCACGTTTACGGGTATTGTAGTCGACAGCGGTGACGGTGTCACTCACATCGTGCCTGTCGCTGAGGGGTATGTAATTGGTTCATGCATCAAACACATACCAATTGCAGGAAGAAACATCACTTCCTTCATACAATCCCTGCTTCGTGAACGTGAAGTGGGAATTCCACCAGAACAGAGCTTGGAGACTGCAAAGGCAATCAAGGAGAGATACAGTTACATATGCCCCGATATTGCCAAAGAGTTTGCCAAATACGACACCGATCCAGGAAAATGGATGAAGAAATATACCGGAATCAATGCAATTACAAAGAACCCTTTTACTGTTGATGTTGGGTATGAAAGATTTTTGGGTCCGGAGATTTTCTTCCACCCGGAGTTTTCAAACGCTGATTTCACTGTACCATTAAATGAGATGGTTGATGACGTCATACAGTCATGCCCGATTGATGTTAGGAGAGGACTTTATGGGAACATTGTCTTATCTGGCGGGTCAACAATGTTCCGTGACTTTGGCAGGAGGTTGCAAAGAGATATCAAGCGTAGTGTTGACGCGAGGTTAAAGCTTTCTACCCAATTGTCTGAAGGGCGAATCACTCCGAAACCAATTGATGTGCAAGTGATTTCACATAACATGCAACGCTATGCGGTTTGGTTTGGTGGCAGTATGCTGGCATCGACACCCGAGTTCTACCAAGTGTGCCACACTAAGCAGGCCTACATGGAGTATGGACCCAGCATTTGCAGGCACAACCCTGTGTTTGGAACCATGACATAAAACGGCAACACTGCCAGTATTATTATGTAGTCATTTTTACTGCCTTTACTCCAAACCACTGAAGCGGTATAATATAATGAAAATAATAATTATTAAGAATAATTGAGACTTATCATGTATTTCTAAGTATTCCAAATATTTTACTTTTTGTACAGTTAACAGCACAATGATTTTTAATTTCTCACTTTGTTTCTTTTAATTATAAATCAATAAAATTTATGGATATGTAAAAATAGCACAGAATTTGTAATATGACAATTATTTTGTACCTACTCTAATAATATAAGCATTTAATAATGCATTCCAACTCTACCAAATAAAAGCTCAAAATGTATAATGTGCTATATCCAGTGTTTTATTACTTTTTTGCCACCATATTTTTATAAAGAAATAGAGAAATATTTATTTCGTGCCAAAAATACAGATACAAAGAAACAATAAATGAAATATACAAAAACAGAACAGGCGTGTACCTACAGATTTGTCAAGAAACAGCGGGCTTATCCCGTCACTATAAAAAAATAAAACTTCTTAAATAACTAAAATAAGTAAAGCTGAAGCAATATCATGTTTGTGAAGGCTGAAAAACTGAAAAATTTACTACTTGCATCCCAGTAGTATTAGTGCGCAAATTCACAGAGCTTGGAACATGTAAGCAACAGCTATCTAAATTCCATACATTACCACTTACGAGGTTTGTATTATCCCCTCACTCCGAACCCCGCGCCCCCGCCATGCCATTTGACATTCAATGATGGAGAATTGGCCCTTAGTACACTAGTAGTTCTGTGAACACTAAACTTCGCGATCACAAACTTATTGGTGGGGTATTTCCCCCAAAAGAGGGGAAGTTTGCTGCAGCGCTATTTACCGCCCCATATTGATAATATTTGGCATAAGCCTTCTGTACAAGAATATGGAATATGACTCGACCGATTTTGCTCACAAAGTTTCGTCAAGATTGGTTGAAAAATACGACCTGTAGGTACGCGAGTACCAACATAAGGACAGATGAAAGCAAATTTTGCTAGTTAAAACTGAGACCTTTCGTTCGCTCAGTCACCCAGTCAAAAAACTAAACATCTTTGCCTATAGGTGTGATCATTTGTAGCGATGATATTATTTAGGTAAGTGGTTAACGCTCTCGGATCGCACGCCTCAGGGCAGCTTTCAAATCCCAACAACTAATTTGAACAACCGGTCGGCGAAGGAGAAGATCGCGAGGGAACCAATAGTATGGTGCCTGGAAGAGATCGCTTTCAGCGATAAGGCCGCCTTATTTTTTTCTGTCCTAGCTACTTATGTACAATCTGGTGTGAACTATAAGAGTTTATCTGTCTGTGGTGATAATTTTTCTAGTATTTGATTGACTACCTACCACCCGGTAGGTAGTCAGTCAAATAAATAAATAATACTACAAATAAATAATACTAGAAAGTTGAGAGTCAAGTTGAAAATGTGTCGCCAAGCATCTAATGCTCTGTACCTACCTACCTACCTACCGCCAGCCTATGAGAGCCAGTTTCCATTTCAGGCTAGGTGTGTTTACTAGCCTCGCGGCGGCCATACCGTCACTTGGACCAGGTGAGTTGTGGTTAAACGCCTAGTCTGTCAAACATAAATAAACCGTAATATTTTCGATGCTGTTTGTTATATATGTATGTATGTTGATATAGGTATAGGTGCAAAGTTCTACCTAAGAAATGCATAGCTATAACAGAGCAGGTTCTTGTGCAAGCATCCAATTCAAAAAGTCACCGTCGCTCTTTTTCACTAGTTAATTAAAGTCTAGTTCGCAATTATTACAGTTCTATGGTAGGAGCGTACTAGGCTTTTCTGTTTTTGCTGAGGGTTACCCACCCGAAGAATCTAGTATAATTAATAAACCAAGAAGTTACTAACCTACAATTAATTTGATAAAATAGAATAGAATCATTTATTGGCCTTATAACTGATTTGTCACATTAGGCAAGTCTTTTTACAACACTGTAGGTACAATTATTACATTTTAAACATTAGTTAACAAAATATTACACAATTATTGTTGTCAATATTAGTCACTAAAATAAACCAAAATAAACCACGAACTTCATGAAAATGTATCTATTTGGCACTTTTATTTCTTGGGACGTCAAGACACGCGTCCTTTGTTTTTATAGAAATCGTATATCTATTGGTATTTATTTACGTAGGTAGGTAGTTAAGTTTGGGGAGCACTTCGTAAGTTTAAAAAAACTGAAATTTTAACTACGTCTTGACGATTTGAATGCTTCTATATTAATGATCAAATAAATGGTCTATGAGTACATGCCTCTTGGGTCCCAGAAACCTTGCTCAGCATAACAGATATTCTGCTGACCGAAGCCGTCTCTAGCCCAATACGAATAGAAGGACGAGGGGGATGCATAACGAGGTCCTTATTTTGCTAAAAAACTACATTATAAAACCGCGCCAGCCCTGTATCACCGCATTCGAAGCCTGGCTTATTACCTGAACGCCTATGTACCAATTCTACCTACCAACCTAGCTAGCTGTTACAAAGCGCGCCTCTAATTAGTCCTCCGCTGCGCGCCGCACCGCCTAATTGTGATGGCGTAGCTACCACGGTGACGAGCCAGGCAACCCTTTGGGTGCATCACAAGAGCAGATTCCCGCTAATCTTGTGCTTTGTTGATGGCTAATGAGAGAATTTCAAAGCGGTGATAGTGTTTCGCTTATTCGGATGCCATACTGCAGGGGGTGTATTATTTGATAGGCCCAATGTGTGAAAAATGAAACAGCGCCCCCTATTGAGCATAAATGGAAACTATTTTTTTCATTGTTTTTTTTTCATTGAATAGGTAAATAACGAAAGTCTTCTCGATAATAGGTATTATCGATGGGGTACCTACAGTTATCTTGAAATTTTCGTGAACGGAAACTTGATAGACATTATCTAATTAGTATTATCTCATCAGCACACAATTAAGTAAATAAATAAAAAACTGGCATCATTATCATCATCAACCAGAAGACGTCCACTGTTGCACTAAGACCTTCCCCTTAAAAGGGCGGGGGCATAATCGCCACGCTTGGCAAGCGGCTTATGGACCGCAGAACGCTCACCTTTTACTAAGAGGACGGTGCTATAGCCGTCTTCAGGTGTGTTCCGGCTAATCCTATACGTGACCATTTTGACCAAAACTGCATCAGATAAGCGACATTCAAACGTCTAAACGGTCAAATAAAAAAGTTATAGGTTCTAATTTTTTTTAGCTATACGAACATAAATAGTTCTTTGTTCTATCAGAGTGCCGAGTGCGACTTTTTCTAATTGCGTTTACATATTCGATTGCGTTTACATGTATGAAGTAAGAGCAGCGCCGTCTAGATGACGCTAGACGGCGCTGCTGTTATTTCATACAAATAATAATTCGCGATCGGGTAAGTAAACGCATTTGGAAAAACTCTTTGTATGAAGTAAGAGCAGCGCCGTCTAGATGACGCTAGACGGCGCTGCTGTTATTTCATACAAATAATAATTCGCGATCGGGTAAGTAAACGCATTTGGAAAAACTCGCACTCGGCACTCAGTTCTATGATGTAGCTGCTACGTGACCTAGTCCGTAGACAGAACATCTACGGGCATGACGCTACGATGCAAACCGTCAATGAAATGAAAAAGTAAGTAATTAAAAAAAAAAAACCCAGAAACTCAGTCGGTGCAGTCGTAGTTTTCCTGGAGGTAACAGTTTATTGGCAAACTTCGATGGGATACAAGATTGTTTTACCTGCCTTCTGAAAATCTAACTTTGAAGAGCTTGTATATTTTTTCTGTCTACAGGTAAACTAACATGCTTGCACGATTTCGCTCACTCACCTCTTTAGGGGTTGTTTTTCTAAAAATCCTGATGACATGCCTTTCTTTATTTTTTATGCGTATTACACAAACAAAGATTCATTGGCTTATTAGCATGAAAAAATATTTTTTTATTCATATAAACTTTGGGGGTCCATTTTACCCCTTTAGGGGTGGAATTTTGCAAAATTCGTTATTATTGCTCACGTAGACTAATCGAGGAGTATTGGGTTAAAATTTAACCAGAACACACCGTTATCTCCGCGGTTCATTGGCAGGCTGCCTTATAAAGCAGGCTCTAACATCCCCCTGCGCCGATAACCAAACCTTGCCAGGCCGTTAGGCTGAACCCTGAAATCGTAGTGCTGTCCCGATGTTACACAACATTGAAGACATCGGTTTTTTTTATTTTTATATTTGGTATAAAGGCACACGGCCAGTATCAGGATCTCGGCCAGTATCTCGGAATGCGGTATCTATCACCGAAAGTTTGTATGTAAGTGTGTAAGTATGAGTATCTGTTTTTCTTCAACTCACGGCTGAACGGATTTGAATAATTTTTGGTGTGGAGGTAGCTTATACCCTGGATTAACAATAGGCTATAACTGAAAAATATTCAGTTTCTGTAGAATAGCGGGTGAAACCGCGAGGCGCATCTAGTGTATAATATGTGTTATCTAACCTAGTATTAGCTTAATAATCGTAAGCTATGGAATATAGCTATCGATATTACAAACAACGAGACTGATGAATCGTGAACATCTTACCACAGCACTATCACACTATGCGATGGGATGGAACGAACGGGTCATTATAAATTAGGGTACCTACAACAATGGCGAAGGTCGTGAGTTACGCGATAGTGCGTTTGAAGGTCTATGGATGGCCAGTAATGGAAGTGAGGGAAAATGGGAGCCAATACACGTGGTAGCTGCCTAATTGAGTGTGGCGAGTTCTTTCCTTATCAACGAGCACGATGGCCTGATGGGACATTGCGTTCTGAATATTGAAAGTTTTTCTCAGCGCGCCAAATTCAAATTTTCTTGCGTTTTTTGTCAACGCAAGAAACTCAGGACTCAGTTACTCATCGAGGGTTCATGAAAACGAATTTTGCGATAGTAAATAGGTTGTATCAAGAAATTACATCGCACCAACCAAAAAATCATGGTGAAAGCTTATAAGTACATTTTGTCTCTAAACCAAAAACCAAGATGAAAATCTTCCGATAAAGCTAAAGTTTTGTATAAGTTAGTGGAATTAGGCCTAAAAAGATAATTTTTTGTTTTTATTTATTTAGTCTATATATATTTTGTGTACCGTGTGAATCACAGGGCGATGTGGTCGCTGAGGGACAAAGCCCATCAAAAAAAAAAAAGAGATTTAAATCAGCTTATTGTAGCTAAACCAATGTTGTCTAAGTGATCATTTAAAAGTCGCTATTTCTTGATACAAACAATTTAAAGCCGCAAAATTGGTTTCAATTATTCCACGATAAGTGACAAAAATCGCAATATTTGAATTTGGCGCGAATGCGAAACGTTGTCCTTAACGGAAATGTATGCAGGGTTATAAGGAAAGTGTGTGCTAGGCCGAAAAGGGCTTATAGTACTCATTATTACGAACAACTTGACAATCAAAATCAGCTGTTCCATAGAAAAATGTCAATAACACTCGACAAAATGTAGGGAGCAGCTGATTAAGAAGTAGCGAAAAGTAAGAGAGTAAAATAGATAGTTATAATTATAATTATCTGTCCTTAAAGTCAGATTTGCGGGGTCTTTTTAAGGGCTAAAATAAAAGTTTATCTAAAGTAAAATATCATTGGTATTTATCAAGCATATTTTGATGCAGGCATGGTGCAGTCAATTATACTGACAAAAGCGTTTAAGATGGAGACAATTGAGCCCACTCAGCATAAGCTGGAAGGAGGTTTATTATATGTTTTCTATTTTCGTAAAATCAACCAGTTCTTATGCATCATCTCATATCTCATGAAAGTTGAATCTTTTCCTCATACAAAGCTTTTTTATTTGGGCACTATCGTACTATCTTTATTATTTTCTTCTGTGTCAAGGAATTTATAGGGCCCAAAATGTAAATCAAGCCGTTCAACCGGGCCCTTGTGTACGTGCTTTACGGCCACATTATTTAGCATACCCACATACTTACCTGAAAGTCTTGAGGCTAAGATAAGTGAGACTGTAATTTTACGTAGGACTTTGAAGGAAAATACATCTAATAGTATATTCTTTTAAAGCCGAGCCCTGAAGGTAATTGTGTGTGTTCCTATTTTGATATCCTTATTGAAATAAATAGGTATACATACCCAACTTTTACTAATCAATCGAAAGTATCTACCTACTAAACAAAATCGAAATTTACTCACACATTTTTGGCATTCTTCTTTCTTCGGGGCAAAACGACGCATCGGGTAAAAGTACGCAGTGGAGATTTCTTCGAGAGGGTTGAGTTGGCAAGGGAGCTTGGACGACGGGAACGTATGCGCTTGAGCCGCACTCTTGCGTCAACACTTGTTGACCTTTGGAGGGAAAAAACATGGAGTCGGAGCAATGATCTGTTGAATGAAACCGATTTTTAAAAGTGGAGTAACCAAATTGGTTACTAGGTGTACGATTACATTTTCACAAAATATACAGTGGTTTCTTCAAATTTCTTATCAAATTCACGAGTGTGACAAGCGTAATTTTTTCAAAAACAAATGGCGTGCCTTGCATATATGGTTATTAGGGTCATGTTTCGAAGAAAAGTGAGGATAACCAAAGCTTGTCTTTTTACAGGTTCCTTTAGTCATTTTGCAAAAACTATACAAAACTTAATCAAAATATCAAAATATGACCTGCTTTGACTTCATACTGAAGGAGTTATTAGATTTATGTATTTTTGGATTTAATAAGCGAAAGTATCGTTATTATGAAATATATTTTTTTAAATCGAATAATTTTCCGAGAAACTTTATGTCCACCTTATTGTTCTACCCAAACATTTATGAACATTATACGTAGAAGAAAACTAGATCTTTTAGTACCGGCATGGTCGAAACGATTAAATCGAGTGTGCTGATATGACTTAACAGCTTAACAGCCACAGGATGGTGCTTAATTTACTAAACAAAACCATAATGTTTATGGCCTAATAAAAACAAAAGCTCTTTAGTTATTTATTTCAAACGAGTCCTTTTTTATGTGTTTTTTTCTACTCTTTATAAATGTTCGACGTATCCTTTATACGTCGTTAAAGTACGTCACTTATCACCATCCCACGTAGAGGTGAGCAGTGGTAAAAAGTCACGTCAGTTTATTATAAAAAATGGATATGTTTTTAGAAGGCGATTCTTTGAGTTTCTTAACGAATTATTTAGTTAATCGATTTATTGTTTCGTACTATATCATGGGTATATCACTTAATTCTACCATCAAAAACCGGCTACATTCGTATTCGAAGTTGAAATAAGTTATCTCTTTTATAAGACAGCCTATAAAACAGAGAGTATAAAAAAATACAAAATACAAAAAAAAAAAACATTAATTACACCGGCCGCTTCTATGTTGAGTTCGCTTCGAGCATGGTGAATTATGAATAAAAACTCAAAACCAGAGAAAATATCGTCAATTTTGTGAAATCGAAAAAAAATAACGTCAAATAAATAAACTTAAATAGCTTTAAAACTGGCTGGATGACTATAAAAATACACTATATCTCCGCGCGTCGATAGCACGATCGAATTCTAAATCAAAACGATAACCATCGTTCACAAACCTCAAATAAATCGAACCCGATAAAAGTATTTCAAACAGGTCACAGAGAGACGTGCCGTGTGTATCGATCCCTAAAGATATTTCGGACCGGCTAAAATGAGAAACCGAGGTGAGGCAGGTCAACCGAGCGGAACTAGCCTCAGACATCATTTTGATATCTATACCTACTCGTATCTCGAGTGAAGTATAGATATCAAGTAGGTACAGATAATAACTAAAATACAGATATATAAATAGGTTTGTTTTTGCTACTGAGCGGCAGTACACCCAGGATGTCCTAAAACTGTGCCCAGAACCACCGGGGACAACAGCCTCCTCATAATAAACGGTGAACGTTCTATGATCCCCAAGCCGCCTGCGAAGCGTGGGGATTATAGCAACCCCCAAAGGTGTTTCCTATGTTCCGTTTGCTTCTAGTTCAGTGCCATCCAGATTTTGTCAACTTCAAAAGCTAATAACCACGCGCGGTAAGCAATGCGCTCGTCACCGAGATATTATACGCAAAACATCTTTATTATGTCCATTAATTTCGCTGGAAATATTGCTTTTCACTTCGGAACACAATTGCATTTGCACACTATAGCTTGTATGCTTAATAACTGTCAAAGAAGTGTACCTCCCCAGCTCTGCAAAAGAGTCCTAACATTAAAAGGTAAATTAATACAACGCATTCGTTCATACAAAACGACTATTTCATTTGTAAAGTTGTATGATGCCAACGTATTTACGGAACAAACCCCAAAGTTAAGAACTTTGGGCTTAGTAAATTTTAGAGAAAAGTTTCTGGCTCGTAAGTTCCAATTGAAAATACACAATAATGTCTATTTTTTTAATGGTTTATGGCCTTTCGAAGTTGCCAGCGAAAAAAATTGTTGCACTCTCCCAAATTTGACCATAGGAAAACTCACAGCACTGTAGATATGTTTACACATCGTTTGTTACTCAAATGGCATTGGACAGAGGCTGGTGGCGACTTAATAGATTAACCAGTCTCTTAACCGGACATGAGATCTATCGCACAGGGAAAAGGCGAGGAAATAATTTTCTGGTTATTTTTGCGGTGTTTTTCCAACGCTACGAAGTGGCGATGTGATGTTGACGGATTAAAGTAGCAAACATTCTAGGTATTGTGATATTAATATATAATAGGTATTCGTGATGAAAATATGACTTTAGTAGGCTTTAGTTTGTGACCAGTGGGGTAGCGTGGATTAATTTAGTCGTGGGTGGAGTCGCATCAGCGAGGCCCTTTTCTTTCAGTTAATATCTCTGCTAGGAATAATAGTATTCTGTGGTACTCGCAAAGATCCTATCCCAAATTTTTGTGGATACAACAGGAAACCTAGTAGTGAAGTTTTCTGGCGGGAACGTGAAGATGTTTTCTATAACTTTATTTCGAGTGTTCACGTGTAAAAAGGTGGATTTTTATCCAGACCTTTATGGCGTTCGGCTTATATTACGTCAACTGGGGGCCTACAATGAGGCCTTTTTTAGTGCGAGGCCGTGGGAGTGGGGCCGCTGTGTCCACGCCTAGCTACGCCACTGTTTGTGGCCCTGTCAGTAAACAATATTATTTAAAAAAAAAAAAAAACCCATCTGCAAAATAAAGCCCATGTCACTATATACAGGCATTAGAGGAACCCAAAGTCAACTCGGCTTCTCTCCAAAATCGGTCAAGCCTTTTAGGGGGAGGAGGGGCAGTAGGTAATACTTATAGAAACACACAAACATACATACTTACGTACTTACTTATAGATATACTTATATTAACCCCAAAACAAAGTCAGGTAATAAGCATTTTTTTTATAGATGCCGTTAGTTTATTAATGCGAGAATACTCTATACCAATCTTTATAATATGAAAACAAAATTCGATTTATAGTAAAATGCAGATAGTAGAGTAGTAGTATGAATGTAGTAGTAGTAGTAGTAGTAATAGATTCTATTAACGTCCAGATAAACAGGACAATACAAGAAAAACTGTATAGTGCAAGAAATATGACCTTCAAACCGTCTTGTCACCTAATCTGTGGGGTGTTATAATTATATATAAAGGAACTTAGGTAAATCTGCCAAAAGGTAAGCCAAGAAAGACCTACCTATATACCTCAGACATTCACACCCACTTAAGCATAAGTCAGTCACGAAACGGAAGGTATCTTTGTGCTCGATTCACGTCCTCTTTTGTTCCGATCAATAGCCTACGAGCCTACATGCTACTAGGGCTCTAGGCATTGTTCAATTTGTCGAAGTAGAAATGAAACGGGTAATATGCCTCAACGGAAAGACCTATTCTTCTATATGATTGGAATTGCTGCTGTTATGACGAACTTGCTGCGATCGCGGTTTTACTTGCTTTCTTATTTGGTAACTACTAACCTGGTATTTGATATTATTACTTGTTTAATAACATATTTATGCCAAACCACTTTGGTAAATAGCAAATCGTCGCTGTTTATTAAAGTGGTGGTCCTAATTTAAACGAAATTTTAATTTGGTAAATTCAACCCACAGATCACACCTAGATTCTGCATGCAGGACGCTCGACTCACCACGCATCAGTCTTAATATACTTATAAAAAATTATCTAATTGGTTGATTGTTAGGCGCGAATAGGCGTAAGCTTGAGATAGCCAATGAGAACGCTTGGTCGTATTCCCCGCGACCCGCGTCTTCCTCAAACTTTGCTGACTTTTTTTGGAACAACGAATCTCGTAATGGGTCTAGTGTTTTCTGTGATTCAACCTAAGTATTTTCTCAGTGCAGGAACTGTAGTTCTATCAGAGGTGTGTGTGTTCCTGAGATAAGACCCTTCTTTTTTAAACTTCCATGGCAAAGGTCTTTAAAACTGTAGATTCAATATATATATGCATAAATACGTTAACAAAATGCGTTACTTTACATAGGAAAGCACGCCATTACTCACAGTTGAGTAATAGAAAAATGAGTCGTAACCGTAATATCTTTGGTAGTTTATTGGCATTGTTGTATCTGTAGTTTTAAGCATCTTTGGTCCATGGGGATAATACACCTCTTCTCTAGGTTACGCGACTGCTTTGGGGTGCAGTCGCGCTATGGCACGCTATGGCCCCCGATGGCATGCCTTGGTGCTTGACCGAGGAGTCCCGGATCTCTAAGGAAACGCACTGGGGCCTTTCAGCTCCTCCCGGGACTGCTATACGATTGCTATCGTCATGAAAACATTTTATTAAATTAAGGTAACTGCATGTATCGTCGATATTGATCAGGAAATAACACGAGCTTATGGGCTCCGAAGTTCGTAGCTTCCACAACGTACTTAGTAGTTGGTACCAGCTGCCAAGTGCGAGTAAAGTATCAAGTAATTTGGGAACTGTCCACCTCGCCGTGATTGATGGGAGTCAGATGGTCGGAACAAAGTTATGCCTCTTAACGATTACTAATGATATTATTTAGGTCAGCGCAAAGCTTGCTCATGGACCTGTGTTGCTTTTAGCTAAGCTTAAGTTACTTCTTAGCCTTCGCACACAAATAGAACTAATATTCTGAAAGATGCCCAATTTAAAACATTTTTTAAGGCGTTTTGGCGGGAACGTAAAGTATTTATTATTGTAAAAAAACGTGGCATTTTTATTTATTAAATGTTCGTGAACTTTCATGTGTGTTGGTGAATAGTATAATGTTTGGTAATGTGACTTTTCGTGTTGTTTCACTTGCATAATAAAACATGCTTTTAGATGATAATGCGGTTGAAAAAACCTCATGAACAAAATGAGTTTAGGTATGAGGCTCATTATGACCTCACTCGCATCAGTTAAAAGTTTTTTATGTCTTAATCCTGAAGGTAAGACGTATCACAAGATCCATTGAAACTAGTTCCCAACGTTTAATACAAAGTCAAAGTCAAAGTACATCATCGCGTCCCAATTTCACAAATGTAGAAAAACTTTACCAGCGATCAGGGTTGGATTTCGTGCTATAATTATACTAAAACTTCATGCTAACATAAATAATAGCTAATATACTATAATTTCACAACTTCACATAAACGCCATTTTGAAAACTACTTGAGAACGTTATTTTTTATGGAAGTCGGTTAAAAATAATAAAGCGTACTATATTTTTTGTAAATACTGGCCTCTTAAAATTTTTGTGCTATCGTTTTCAACGAACCTAAATCCATCCCTGCCAGCGATCCATTGACGCTACTGTCAGTACCGCAAATACCTACCTTTAAATTACTCACAATCCTAATTCTAGAATTGTTACCGTTTGGTACCGTTTGTGGTCGGACTCCATTATATACACATAATAGAAGTAAGTTCAAATAGGCTGAGTGACAGATAACTTCAAGGCATGTTTTACACTGAAGAGGCGACGTGGCACGTGGCCCACGAAACACATAGCAGATGTTCTAAAATTTTTACAACAGCTACTACACTTTAGTTCAATGTATTGGTCATGCTAGAGCATAGAAACTGTACAACCTATTCCGCGAAGATATTCAACGTGATCAAATACACGCAATATATTTGATAATACACACGTCTCATCTCCGTGCGGTCTCCAACTTCATGAACGATCATATGCTTATACCGGCTCCTTCCAAAGGTTTCTACACGTGGTAATAAATCATGCTCCGACATGGCAAATCAATGGTTCTTCTTGGACAAACAACCGTGACCTAGATTTTAACTTGCCATCCAAACTACGATATCGCTCATTTGTAAATGACACTCGTAGCGACCCATAAAACGACTAACCGAATCAAACATTAGAATCGACTAGTCTTGGTTTGTCGAGATTTCGTGCGGTTAAATGGATACTAGGTACGAAATGCCCGAACCCGGTACCCCTTTAGAGTCGTCCTTTCACGTGGAACCTTTAAGGGCGACGGGCGCGACCTGACGTTCTGCACTCACCTGCGACAGAACAATGGGACGACCCCCTTTCCACCCTTTAGGATTGATGTTCACCGCGTCTGCAAGACAGATTTCATATGATCAAAGTGGAAATATTTCGATAACTTTATATCCGGGTTCTCTTTCTCGGTTTTTGTTGCTGACTTTTCAATTCTCATTTTATTATTGTATGATGGTCCTTTTACAATACAGGACAATATTACTTTATTTCTTCTTAGCAGCTCTTCAACGTCCTTTACCTTTCCCCTTCCCCCTATAGGAAGTATTTTTTTGCCAGGATCGCCACGCTTGGCAGGCGGCATAGAGATCACATAATGTTCACCGTTTACTAAGAGGATGCTGCTGCCCGCCCTCTGGTGGTCCTGGCTTAGGACGTACCCGAGTCCATTGCTACACAACTTGTGGTGAATAATGAAATAGCCGGCAGTATAAAAAAGGGGCATATGTCCGTCTCCGACTTTTAAGCTATATCTATGCAAAAGTTCAGCTTGATCTGTTCAGTCGTTTAGCCGTGATAACGCGACAAACACCCAAACAGAGAGACAGAGAGAGATAGACAGAGTTACATTCGAATTTATAATATTAGTTAGGCTTAGGATATTTATTTTGATTTTTCATTTTTTTTATTTTTCGTTTTATTTTGACTGCCCTCCTCTTTTCTAGTTTTGCTGTGCCCGACAGGATCCTTAAAACTTTGTATACCTACTACGACAATTTATGTTTTTACTTACTACTTTATGGAAGCAATAAATAATCTGAATCTGATTTTTGAATCGCTCGTATGATATTTCGCACGAAAATGTCGTTCAGGCTGAATTATGCGAAATGACTGAATTTCAAACGAAATCCCAAACAAAAGTCGCATTTTTAAAATAACCATAGCATTCGCTAACGCACCGAGTGGTTTGTCTATTTGTCTACTCAAATTTGCTTTCTATCAACAGAAAATCTTTCATTTCGCATCATATTTTTTTGTGGGAAATCATACAGGCAATTCAAAAATCAAGTCCCAGGGATCCTACAGTTGATTGGAATTAAGAAATATATTACACATATACAGAAATATATTATACATGAATCCTTAAAACATACAAACACTCGTATTTTTGGGTACTCATTTAAGAACTTAAAAAATCATATCATCATCATCATCATCATCAACAGCCTTAAGACGTCCACTGCTGAACAAAGGCTTCCCCCTTAGACCGCCAAACTGAACGACAATTTGCGACTTGCATCCACCGGTTACCACCTTCAAAATGTCGTGAGGCCTACTTACGCTGCCTCTTCCAGCTCGTGGCTGCCACTCAAGAACCTTTCTGACCCATCGGTTATCGGTTCTTCGAGCGATATGGCCTGCCCATTGCCACTTCAGCATGCAAACTCTGAGAGCTATGTCGGTGACTAAGGTTCTTCGGCGAATATCCTCGTTCCGGATCTTATCGCGCAAGGAAACTCCGAGCATAGCTCTCTCCATTGCCCGCTGTGAGACTCTGAGTTTCTCCAAAATGCCAGCCTTTAAGGACCACGTTAACAGTTAAGGGTTAACTTAAAGATACAATTTCGTAATTTGCAGCCCTTCGTCCGTCTCGGTGGCTTTAGAGCCCGACAGGCTTCGGTATGCATCGGTGTCGCTCGCAAACATACCTGAAATTTTGATGTGCCACGTTTTCAGCTCTTTCCGGCCATTGTTCGCGTTCAAAATTTTATGGAAAATAGATTTATGGAGTGGACAATTCTTGTTTGTGATATCAATTTAGATGTTTCATCGTCTTACGCGCGGAGATAAAACCCAGTAAAAAATATCTGCTGATATATCAATCCTACGTCCTTAAAGTAAACGGTGGGTGTTCTGCGATCTCTCAACCGCCTGTCAAGTATATGGGAATTATGCCCTCCCTCCCTCCGGGAGAGTCCGTTGCTCAGCTGTTGACGTCTTCTGGCTGATGATGAATATTTTATATTATATATCATTTATATTCTCTCTCTTTACAAATAATATTTTAGCAAAACTAAATTAACTTAACCTGAAACAAAATAATTAAATATATAACCAATACAAAAAAATAAAAGTGAGTAGCTGTTTTTTTATTATTATTGTGAAACAATTTATCGTACAGTTTAAAAATAAAACCTGATTTAATCAATAACCATTAAGTAAGCTCTTATTATCGCCTAGATTCTGTGCACTAGAAAATAGGGTATAGATAAGGCATTTCGGATCGTATGTCAAAAACTTCTATCTTTTATACACCCACAGACAATATTATAAGTCTGTGTATATACCATATTTTCATTCTATCTAGAGATCTCAACTCCCAAAAGCAGCAAAAAGTTGGGAAAATTACGGCTAAACGGCTCAACAACAGCCAGAAAAAGTTGGTATATTTCCCCCAACTCCCGGGGGAAAAGTTCCATGTTGCTTTATGCTAATAACCAACTTTAACAGAAGCTAGACTGCCCGAACGACGCTGGGTCAGCATCCAAAATTATCACTCTACGACCTCCATTCACGCGATATTATGCCTTGAGTTTAAAATCATAAGTTACATAACCGTTTGCTCGATAATTTAGATCGATTTCAGATTAAATGGTATATCGTGACCATATAGCATCAGTATTTAATTTATTATCGATATTGTTTATACTACTTAAAATAGAATAGACCTATAATTGGCTGTTTTATATAATGTATCTATGTTCTTTATTTTGTATTATTGTGCTGTTGGTCTTAAATAAATAAATAAATAAATTTAATAAAACTAGTGTGTATGAAGCGATAGCTAAAATTTTGTCTTTTATTTATTAGAAATTTATCCGACGCAATCCTGGGATTAATTTAGATATGCACCTACTTAATAATAGATAGTGCCTATTTACCTACGAAAACCATCGCTTTATTAATATTGGTAGAGCTTGTACTGAATCACCAGCACATATTAGCTTTTCCCCTGATTTTCGCAGTTTTCCCTGTATTTTTGTAATATATTTGCATTCTAATTATGCACACTACCTTTTTCCTACATTTTATAAAAAATTGTGCAGCCATTCAGTCATGAAAAGGAACAAAAAGATAAAGGGACAGAGAGCTGTCTTTGTCCCTATTTTCACCATCATCATTATCATCTGCCTGAAGACGTACTTTGCTGCCCCAGCGCCACACTGAACGACTATCGACCATAATTTATATCTACCGGTTGCCCGAGACTTTCACAATGCCGTCGATCAATCTAGGGGAAGGCCTACCTCCACTTACGCATTTTAAAATATGTTAATACTTCACCCTTAGAAGTCAGTTTCCCAAATATATACAACCGTAGTATGCTATCTTCCTAAAAACTCGAATGCAATATAATTGCTATTGTTAACAGGATGTAGTCAAAGTTTCTTAATTAAGCACTTAGCGCCACACTTATTTCTTTCTTGTTGTAAAACTTTACAAGGAGCAAAGTTAACTGCACTACACTGTACTTACAAACGCCGATGTTCAGGGTTTTATACGATAAAAACCTATTTACCTAACGTTACTAATTCCACGAACCGGAAGACGAAGCGTGGGTAGCCTACCCACGCTTTCCCACTAGGTGTACCGACGACATTGTGAAAGTCGTGGGCAACCGCTAGATGCAAGTGGCACGTTGTCTGTCGGTGTGGTGGTCTAAGGGGGAGGCCTATGTTCAGCAGTGGACGTCTTCTGGCTGATACTACATAGTTACATCTGAATTAAGGATTATAAAAACCTATAGAAATACAAATAAATATTTTTTTTACAAATTTGACTCCTTTTACTAATTATTGACAAAAAATACTACCCTACCTCCCTACTATAATATTATAAGTGCAAAAGTGTGTTTTCTGGTTTGTTGGTGTGTTTGTTTCTCTTTCACGCAGCAGCGGTTCGATCTGAATTTTCGCAACGATATAGTTTAAGGGTCGGAGAGTGACATAGGCTACTTTTTAACCCGGAAAATGTACGGTTCCTGAGGGATTTACCAAACCGCGGGAAACCGCGGGGCGCAGCTAGTCGTATATTTTGTTGCGCCCCACGATTGCACCCGCTTCGTTAAGAATTTTCGAAAAACTCTTTCTTGCTCTCATACTCTACCATAGGAAGCTACCCTAAAAATTTAGTTACTTAAATTCAGGACCCTCTTTCCAGAAAAACCTATTTTTTTTCTTTCCAATACTCGACAATAATGGATTTTCAAAGGAAATTGCTGGTGGCTAAAACTCACAAGCAATCAAATTCTATACAACTTTGATGGCGCCTATTCGAGTAGCGCGGAAAGTTCTACTTTGCTCAAAATAATGACCATATAACAAGCATTTTTGAGTAAAGAATGTATTTCTGTAGCTGAGTATGATCAGTTTAAAAACCAAAGCCCATCGGTTTCATAATTAAATCACCATAATCATCAGCTACAGCGCAGCGTACCATGAACGATCCGGGCTCTCAGAGGTATCCAACCCGGCAGAGATTTCAGGGCTTATCGCTCCCCAAGACGCCTATCACTGCTCCACTAATTTACAATCCACAAATGAATATTTAACCGTGTGCCAGCCCTGGAACCTTTGTAGATCACAGATTAGGGAGATTCGAGTTAAGCCTGTAACTTCCACATTCGTTCCAGTTGTTAAAGGAAAGTAAGAAGTAAAGATTTACTTTCAACTTTCAACCCCCATTCTTTAAGAAGTTTCTCTTAAGTCTCCGTCATCTACATAAAAACCTATCAAGTACTTAAACCGATTTTTAGAGAAATTGTTTACTATAATTTGATTTGTGTAATTGTATCCACATTGGGTAACAAAAAATGATAGTCAATGAGGAAAGAGAAGCACGAAACATTTTCGGGTTCCGTCCGTATCCGTAGTACGCGGGGCTCAGGGGGGGGAGTGTTGGCGGGGCGGGGTGAAGGGGGAGGGGTAGGGGAAGTCGGGGTGAGAGCGACGCAGCCTCCTCCCGGCAACGATTACTGATTAGTGTGGCTGTGGCGGTGCGCGCGGGGGCCCGTCCGAGCTCGCGTCATGCCGCCGCCGTTGTTCCACGGAGGCTTTACTCCTTGCGTCTATGTACCCTCTAGTATGCTCCCGTGAGCCTCCAAGACACCTCAGTCTTGTATCTCGGTACTTCTAGCCCGGCGTCGCACCGGATCAGCTGATCGTGCCGGCACACCACGCCTCGTGTTACTACACTTACTACGTTTGTGCGATCATGTATATGAATGTATTCAGTGGTTGACTGGTATTTTCAGTGAATGTGTTGTATTTCGTGTGGACGGTTGTTAAAGGTTAGTGTTGCTTAGATAGTTATTCCATTGGCCAACTTTATTTTGGAATAAATAAATAATAAAATGTAAAACTGGTTCTTTGAAAAATATCCATGAAGAAAATTCTTATAACAAAATAAATATAGCATATATGTTTTATAGTACATTCTGAATATGGCATTAACAGGTGGTTAAGTAAATACGTTTATTACGCAGGAATCATCATCAATACCTTGTTTAATGTAGGAATACGAGTACTCAAATATTTAACCTTACACGTGATGATGTTATTATCATCTTGTACCAACAAGTTTTGTTTTTACTTTTTTAGTGCGTTTTTCGTCTAATACTAACTTTGAAAAAAAAACAAAAAAAAGTATAATACGCTCTATAATATGCGTTGATGTCTTTATAAGGTGCATATATATTTTTCTGTTTTAGAAAATGTAGACGTTTTTCCTGATTTTCATCTGAAAAGATTTGTGATATTTCTGTAGACTTGTATACCTACATCTCTAAAGCTGTAAGAGGTTGTAATTCAAAAGTATTGTATTAGTTTTAACTATTGACCTGACATTTTAATATTTTTAAATATGGGTACAAAAAAGAGACCTCGGAAGTATTTTCTATAATTTTTTTATTTTTTTATTACTTCTTTAGACCAAATCTCTAACGTTTAGCTTTTACCATCAGAGCTATTAAGTAGACTTATGAACCTAAAGCAAATAGCGTTTCAGTCCATTAAAAATATTGGACTTGCATTGTTTGATAATCTAAATCTGATAAAATATCCGAAAAATTACCATTACATAATTTTCTAAACTAAACTAAATTTGACAGCTCTAAAATTATTGCCATCCTTTTTTCACGTATTTAAATGTATAGAGATGTCGATAATTCTAGTCTAGATAGTTTAGATACTTGTACAATTTACACAGCAGAATCGACGTCTGCTCACAAAACCGCATTATTTCTCGGTAAACGAACTGATTTTCAAGACTTTTTTTAACAAGATTAACAACTCCAGCTTGGCTTCGCTTCAAACGACCACTCATTTTTCTCCCCAGTATTACAATGTCTTATCATTTAAAATGGTCACTTATAAATATAGTGATAATGCCAAAAGATGATAGTGATATAGAGCTTAACCCACGAATGGTAGATACATAAGGGATGCAAAAAAGACCACTGACACGAGACAAAGGTGGACCTTGATTAAAGCCGAGTCACACATAATGTGACAATTGCTCAATTAGCTCCAGTTTCTATATAAATTTTCTCGAACATAGCCATGTTGGAGAATAATTTTCTCAACGAATAGATTCTTAAACATAAAAATTCCGGAGCAAGTTCTTAAAAAATGTTTCCCTAATCACGTGAAATTAAGTGTTTATTCCTTCTCAGTCGGCAGCGAGAAAAATCAGAGAAAATAATGTAACAGAAAACCCAAGCTGTGCTATTTTATGGGGCAATATTTTTTCTACAGCCGGCGTACCTGCTCACTGTTTATCTTCCATATTTCACGTTCTTCATTTCAATTTTCTTTATTTATGTTGTTGAGTATTCATTTAAGAATTTATACGCGGGTACTTGCTGCATAGATTAGAGGAGTGTTACAAAACAACTGTTTGTTCTTTACAGAGGAAAATTTGATAATATAATTCGACACAACTGTTGACTTCATCACCAGCCACTAAATGGGGGGGAAGGGATGTATAATCCCCACACGACAGAACGCTCACCGTTGTTGCCGCCGCCCTCCAGTGGTTCTGATCGCTTTTTCTGGACATGGTAAAGCTCAAAGACAAAATCGGCGCAATAAGTAAGTAGAGAATAGAAGGCGCCAACGTGAAAAAACTCATGTATTCGCTTCGCAACTTTTGTTCTTTCGAGTGTTAACGTATATTCATTGTGGATTATTATCCATTGGGTATTCTATAACGTGCACGAGCATATCCGTAACGATTCTGAGGAATTCGTATAAGCTGGTACATTTTGTCATTTCTTATTATTTTCAAAACTCCGTACTTTCAGCACTTTACTGGGGTATGACTTGAACTTGATCGTTATTTACTTTACTTGACTTGGATTGTGAATAAGACTTGTTTTTGTTATTAAATATTATCTTCCACTTGAAATATGAAAGAACTTGACACTGGCCAAAATATCAGAATATAAAAAAGTATAGACTAACTCAGTGACTGCTGAAATTCATAGTACAGATTTATGAATTCCCCTTATTTATGTTTGAGCTTTGGGCAGTAGATTCGGATAAACGAAGGGTTTATGCTAAATATCTACGTGGATGGCCGCTTGGACTGAGCTGGAAATACGTTGCTTATGGTTTGGAAATAAGAGTCTCCAACTGGAAAATTCTTTACAATCCTTTTTGAGGAGTTTTTTGGTTTCACTGTGCTCTTTTTATCTAACTATATTTTACCTAAGCATCTTAAATATTTTTCTTTAGTCGGGAGCTCTTATCAGAGTGGTCGTGGTTAGTAAGAAGGTGGTACTTACACAGTGGATCTTTACCGTTTTCCGGTGATCACTTATCTAGCAATGCTTGTCAGGTTTAATCGGTTCATTGCATTACGAGAGCACTCTGTTATGGAGAACTTGGTTACTGTTTTAATGAGGTCAGTCCAGCAAGTAGGAGGTGAGCATCGGACTATTACACTTGACTTTGGACTTTTGGTCTTACAAGTCTTCTTTCGTTGAGATGTGTTCTAAGAACTTCACTATTAGTAATTATACAGTCAAGCTTAAGTATCGAAATATTGATGCGGAATACGGCAATGGAATCTTTAGGAGGCTTGTCCAAAAACACATTTCCAGGGCATCAATTTCGTAATGATCTAGCAATCGCCAATAACCAGTTGCCAGTTCCAGTCAGCTCCTTAAAGAAATACTGAAAATACAAGAGATTTCATAGGTCGATGTTTAATCAGATTTTCGCAAACTCATTAATTTGATATTGTAGAACCAAGATAAATCTAGCTCCGCACTACTTTGCAATTTGTCACACTCAGCACCAAGTAAGTTAATCGCTACGTACATTCAGTAGGTCCGGTCAGTTACCTGTGGCTCGGCCTGTTTTTTTATGGCAATTCCGAATGGCTGACTGTTTGCTTTTAGATACTTAATTAATATTTGGCCGTGTTTATTTATTTTAGCGAGTGCAATGGACTCTTTAAAACACTGCACTCACTTCGCTTATATTTAAGGTAGTATACCTTTAAACTTAAGTACGTAACTTTCTCTCTCTTAGTAGAGATACTGTAGAAAAAACAAGAGCGACTACATTTTAAAATTGTAATTAAAATTCTTAAGGAGGATTTTAGGTACGCAATGTGGGTTATTTTCTACGTATATATAAATTTACCCTTGTGTTGTCGTCGCTGATCAAGTTACTGAACGTTCCAAGTTTCGCGAAACACAAACACAACGAACAAGTATCTGGTCAAAAAAAAAAAACATGTGGCCAAGCTAAATCTCCAGTCCTTTACACACTTGAGATAAGGGTAAGTAGTTCCACGCAAGGGTGAAGGGATAATTGGCCAACATTAGGCTGCGCCTGCCCTGGACATCGACTTATGCCCCTCTGACTCATTCTTCGTTAACCGCATAGTCATCGAGTTTCTTTTGGTTCATGATGTGGGATTCATTTGTGACTCATGTTGATGTTATTAAATCCATGATAAAAACATGACATAAAAATATGATAACGCTTCTATACTACTATTTGTATGTTCAGGTTCAATTTCAATTCTCAAAACGTCTTTAGACTTTTAAATCCCTAAACGTCAAAATCTCCCAAAACCTACAAAATATGAAGATCGGATCACAAGCAAGTTATCGTCGGACAAATCTACATATAAACATACATTTAAATGCCGATTAGTTCTCGTAGATCTTGGCTTCACTCGGTCAGTATTAACAGTTTGCGTTGAAATGACACCTCGCGACCCTCATGCGACCACTAAACTTTACAACACCTAACCCGATTTTTCTCATATTCGAATTTTAAAATTGCATAAAAACGCCTACAACATTTCAAAACGATCAGATCAACGGTTCTTATCTTATCGTCGGACAAATATACATACACATACATACAAATGCTGATTTGTTCCTGTATACTTTAGGATCTTCGCTTCGCTCGGTCAAAATGATATACTATTAGGAGTTACAGCTACGATTTATGTAAGAAATTCTGGTATAATTCTAAAATTGCTATCTCAGCTAAGTATAATGCTCTAGTTACGATGTTTTGTCCTTTTTTTTTTTTTTTTTTTATAGCCTTCTGTGCTGGTCATTTAGATATATATATTTTTCATTATTCAATGATGTCAAGTTTTCCTTTTTGTCCAAATAATTATATTTATTCGTATTAAATATTATTTCCGTATTATTATTATTTCATTATCAATTTATAATTGTTATTTGACATCGGCTCCATTTCTTAATCCACTTCCCCAGCTTGCCTTCCGGCATAGGCCTCTTCCTGGGACTTCCACTCTTTTCTCTTTTGGGTCAATTGTTTTGTCCTTAGGGACCTTTAACTGAAAACTAAGCCCGTACTTAATAAAATAACCTTCGTGACATAAAATGCTTTAAATCACCACTTTAGACTCTGCATTTATTGCCAAGCAACGACAAAGGCCATGGGAGCCTCATGAATATTGTTTGAAAAAATGTTTCGTTCATTAAAAAATGGAAATAGGTCAAGTGAGAAATGGATGGGCCCGTGGAGGGTTCCCCACAGGCGTAATTGCTGAATCAATGCTGGTACCATCGGTCGACATGCTGGTCGGTGGCTCGTATCTTGTATGAGATAAATTTGTGATGTACCACGCATGCACTTGAATTAGTTGAGAGTTCGTATTTGGTACGCAACACAAGTAACTTGGTATACGCATCTGATATGTTTTCTTACGATGCCAGCTAAACAAATTTAACGGTTTCTGTGAGAAACTGCGTAGCACAGTGTTGTCATTGCTACGGAAATGGTCGTGTTCTATGGCAATTGGACCAATAGATATGACTAAAAATCTACGTAGTGCTCATGCACTCTACGGGGATTTCGCCCGCCATACACGCGAATTGATTTTACTCTGGCATACTGACAAAGCACCGCACTTCTTTTATCTACTATCTTAATGAGGAAGTGTTCCCCGTTTTCACAAAAAAAAAAGAAGAAGAAAACAAACCGCTATATACCTTATATTCCCAACCTACATTCCCTTAACCCAATACAACCCTCCAAAGACGCAGAAGACGAAAAGAAATGGAAGACACTCGAAGAATGACACCGGCAAATGCGTGAGACGCCAAAGTCCAAAAAACTTACAAAAAAATAAGCAAAAACAGTGGTTGGTCAAAAGTAGGGAAGTAAGCTTTTAACTTCGGCTAGAATTTCCAGTTCATACTTACTCCTACTTTCATTTCAAGTTTATAATTCATATTATCAGAATATTTTGTTTTAATAAAACGGGAATACTCACGTTAAATTGAGTCGGTTATTCCGACTATAGTTTCGATCACATTCGGTGACCTTTATTAAGGAATGCTCAGCGAGACACGCGCGCGACCTCGTCATGCCTTGCACACCTTCCACACTGCCTTGTACTTGCCTTGATAAAGGTCACCGAATGTGATCGAAACTATAGTCGGAATCATCATCATCATCATCATCTCAGCCACAGGACGTCCACTGCTGGACATAGGCCTCCCCCTTAGATTTCCACGAAGAGCGGATGGAAGCGGCTCGCATCCAGCGCGTTCCTGCGGTCTTTATCAGGTCGTCCGTCCACCTTGTGGATAGTCGGAATAACCGACTCAATTTAACGTGAGTATTCCCGTTTTATTAAAACAAAATGTATCAAAACCACGTCAGCTTTCATAGTAAAATTATCAGAATAACTTCTTCTTGACTACACTTGTTCGCTGTATACAGTTAATCTTAATCTGCACCAGTTATTCATTAATCTAAATATTAATGCGAAACAGTAGTTCGCAACTGTTCTCAAGCCAACGCTAATCTCCGACGTACAAATAAATAACTTAGCTCCAATGCTCCAAGTTAAACTAGGTGTGCTTGAGAAAACGTCAGGACCAGATGTTGTATGAATTTAATATAAGCAGCACAGGTGGGGAGTGATTTTTTGTAGACTCATTTGCTTTGTTGGAAGAGATATGATCGGCAATTGAAATTTGCTTCAAAAAACTTTACAAAACAGGTAGGTAGATACTTTTAGGTAGGTACTAAGCTTCTCTGCGAACCCTGACTCTTACGAGGACTTGTGTATCGCAGAGATGGTACACAAACACATATACTCTCGCACCCATACAAGAAGCTTTCAAAATTTAATTTATATTCATTTTATTTCTGGTCATAATAACAGAAGAATATGAATAAGCTTATATTCATGCCCATTTCTGGGCAGGCTAAAGCCATTAAGGCCATACGCCTTGTCTTTTGCCTCGGTAAAGTGGTAGACTTTACTAGAAGCTTCTATGGAGTTTTGGAAACAAACCGAAAAGTCACGTTTCACGATATTATACTATTCACCAATACTCGTACACTTTCACGAACACTTAATGGATAAAAATCCACCATTTTTATGCATTAACACTCGATATAACACAAGTATTGGAAAATAATACAATAGCGCGACATGACTTCTTCATGATCCCGCCAAAACTCGCATTTTCATACGTCTTCACTGCCTTTGCCAGTCGTAAAGAGAATACAAATACTACCTATGAGTTTGCCACTAACCAAAAACGAAAAAAAAAAAAAAAAAGAAGCCAGTTCATAATTTTATTATTAAAACAAATATTTGGTCTTTTCAACATAAAATAAGATACTAGCTTAAAATAGGTAACGAATAAAATAGGTAGATTTGAAAAAAGAACGTACGTATTTGAATAGCGAAGCGTCAGGGCTCGTCACGGGAGGCGCCGCGTCAGCATCACGTTTCAAGATGGCGACCTCACGACAAAGCTACCACTTTAGGCGCAAAACGTGACAGGAGTTGCGTCCCATAATGCCTATTTAATTGTGGTGAATTATTGGTTCCTTTGTAATAGAATTAAGTTCAGAGATAGGACGGAGTACCTCAGTAATTGATTGATTTATAATTTCAGCCAGGTACATTTTTACATACATCGCTGACAGCTTTTAGACAGCAACAATGTTGGCAAGCATTTAAAATACTATAATACAATATAGCTTTATTATAGACAAAAAAGACAAACTTAAAAAAAAAATTACAATAATATTTTAAAAACGATAGTATAATGGGCGGCCTTATAATATGACTAATATAAAGATAAAAACACTGCAAATTAAAATTTATGTCTTATTTTACGAGCAACTCTCTCTCTCTCTCTCTCTCAACACAACAAATCGGCTGGTAAACGGCTGGAAAATGTAATACTGTCACGAGCGACGTGACTTTTTCACGTTCCCGCTAAAATTCCGATGCAGGGGTTTGATTTACCAAATACAAATAATATATTGGAGTTTTGGCGGGAACGTGAAGAAATCTTGTCGCGTCATTTTATTATTTTCCATAACTTGTGTTATTTCGAGTGTTAATGTGTAAAAACGGTGAATTTTTACCCGTTAAGTGTTCGTGTACGTGCACGAGTGTTGGTGAATGGTATAATGTCGTGAAACGTGAATTTTCGTGTTGTTTCCAAAACTCCATAGAAGGCTCTAGTAAAGTTTTCACCACTTTACTGGGGCTCGACTTTGACTGTGACTATGACTTGTTTGATATTATTTAACAAAACTTGAAAATATATAAGTATACTTGACACTATATAAGTATACTTGCACGTCTTATGCAAATGCATAAGACATGCGACGCCAAAATCCTCTCCGAATGAAAAAAAATATATATAATAATTTATTGATAACACAGTTGTTACACCGTTGTTACCGTTGTTACCCACTGATGTATATAATATCTGTACTTGCAATTAAGAAATCGTAGGTTTGATTTACCATGGATTAAACAGATAATTTTTTTCTCTTAAAGGCGCTTTAATTCGCATCGTTTATTCGCAAAGTGACCAAAGCGCAAAATCACAAACGCATATTTACCCGCGTTAAAGTTTTTATCAAAACAATAAATCAAAGAGTGCAGTTTATAACTGTTATGAGAAATTCATAAATAAACATTAGAGCCTATAAATAGGGCTACGGGTTTAATGCCTTCCTGCGTCTCTCATTATTTTGTACATTATCTTTACCTAAGATTTTAAATACAAGTAACTAAGTAGCTAGGTCCGTTTTTTAGGGTTCTGTAGTACTGCAAGGAACCCATATAAGTTCGTCGTGTCTGTCTGTCTGTCTCTATGAATCCTTCTCAGCCTTATAACTTCCAAAGTTATAAACGAACATGCATGAAATTTTGCTCTACGATAGTCTAAGTATAAACTTCAAGTTTAATTAGTTTTTTTTTTTTTAATAATTATGATATAACATACATGAAATGAGGGTATGACAATTTTTTCTTTGCTGTACCCTATCATATCAGATGTTGTTTTTATTTTGAACTAATATTTAATTAATTATTATGTAATTATTTGATTAAATATAAATTTTCCATTGCATGAATGTTTTTTTTTTTGTCAATATTGTTGTTAGTGTAATTAAAATTTTCGCCAAAAAATATTGAAGTTGTTATGGTGTATAGTATACATACATACATACACTGTATACCTACTTAATTTGACTTATGACGTATCACATGAGTATAACAAATCGCAGATTTCGGGTTCGTTTTATTATGATGGATTGGTAATTAAGATCTACCACCCACAAGCAAACATTAGTATAAAAGTGCTCATTTCTACCACAGATATACGCGTTCTAAAGCAGCTTCAAAAGGCGTCTAAAGAGTACTCTAAATATTCAGAATTTTTGTTTCAGTAATCAAAGTTTCCAAATTTATGATGATGAGACTGGTTTATCTGGCAATCACCTGATGGTAGGCGTCACGCTTGCTCATAACAGTTCTATGCCACCTAGAATTTTGAACTCTTCAAAGCCCCGCGTGGCCATGTCCAGCGCTCGTCACTCTGAGTTATTAGACGATAAATCTCTTTTGACAGTAGTTTTGTGTAGGTCTGTAAATCCCTCTGAAAGAATAATTAGGCGTCACGCTTGCTCATAACAGTTCTATGCCACCTAGAATTTTGAACTCTTCAAAGCCCCGCGTGGCCATGTCCAGCGCTCGTCACTCTGAGTTATTAGACGATAAATCTCTTTTGACAGTAGTTTTGTGTAGGTCTGTAAATCCCTCTGAAAGAATAATTATCTCACGGTATTCTATAATATGGGAGATCGTTAATAACAATATCCCGCAGTATCCTTATCTTCCTATCTTGACTCGTTTCATCGTAATTTATTTGACATTAATTGCTACTATGTTTATTGTTATACATTGTTCGGAATTAGGCGTAATATAGAAAGAAAATATTGTGTGTTAATATCGTGTGTGTTAATAATAAATCAGAACATATATTTTGTCAGCACATGGTAGGTATACATTTATACAAAGAAGTATACAAGATGGTGGGTACAGATTTATTTAGTGTGACACATGTCTTTGTCTGGTACGGCGTACAAATATGAAAATAAATTTTAAGTAGCTTAATCTTAAAGCGCCTGAAGACAAAACAATGTGCCTGATAATTATTTTCAGAATTAAAGTAGTTTTGTAGCGGTAGAACAATGGATTCTCTTTTGTCTCTATCATAAGCAGTTTGGTCTGTGCTTTGATTCCTAGAAAAAAAGCTTGTTCTTCTAAGTAATAGATATATAATTCTAAAAACAGTTTGGAGAAACTCAGAGTCGCACAGCGGGCAATGGAGAGAGCTATGCTCGGAGTTTCTTTGCGCGATAAGATCCGAAACGAGGATATTCGCCGAAGAACCAAAGTTACCGATATAGCTCTCAGAGTTTGCAAGCTGAAGTGGCAATGGGCAGGCCACATCACTCGAAGAACCGATAACCGATGGGGAAGAAAGGTTCTTAAGTGGCGACCACGAACCGGAAACCGAAGCGTAGGCAGGCCTCCCAGCAGATGGACCGACGACATTGTGAAAGGCAACCGGTGGATGCAAGTGGCACATTATCGGTCGGTGTGGCGGTCTAAGGGGGAGGCCTATGTTCAGCAGTGGACGTCTTCTGGCTGATAATGTAAAAACAGTTGCTCTACTTTGGATGATGCTCACAAACAAACTTGTAGAATCGCTTTAATTGAATAAAACTGTGTCCGGCATCACTAAGCAGCGTCTTTTCCTCCTGAACATATCAAACGACCTCTCTAAGTGACAAGGGTCATGCAGTACTATTGGAAATATAACTCCCCTAACTTTAAGGATAGAAAAACTTCCGCGTCGCATTTACAAACCAACCAACTTATCTGCGGAGTTGGGCAAATGATTGAACTAAATAAATTCTACTAAAGTTTACAGTTTTGTCAGAAAATACGACGGGGGCTCCAATGGATTTGATACCTTGGCTGCCGTAGGCCTATGGAAGATTGTCCAGCAGTGTCTCAAACATACCAATTTTTCTACCAATATACCGAAATGTAAAGATTTTCCCAAGATTTCTGAGAACAAAAGAAACTTCTGCCGATATTTTTACCGATTTTACATTTCTGAACTGGAAACCCATTTCGGTGTGTCTATGTTTCATCGGTTTTCCCCACCAACTTTGACAGAAGTAGTAAAATCGAGGGAATACCCTTTATCCTAGTTTTAGGAGATGCCCCAAGTTGGTCATCCTCCGGATTTTGAGTTTTTGAACGTTGACGTGAGTTAACAGACTACGGTACTAAAAAAAAAAAGTCCAAGTTTTGCCGCCCTCTAAAATTTCCCGCCCCAGGCCCTGGCCACTCGGCTTATTGGGAAATCCGCCCCAGGAAGGTCCCTCATTCAACTGTACAGATAAATTGGACGCACTGTACAACGAAATAAGGTTTATCGGCAGTTTGGGTCTCGTGTAGATCGTTCTGTAATCCTTGTAGAGCCTCACTGAATATTAATTTTGGAAGTACTTTACCTGTATTAAAAATATTATATATAGGTAACAACACAATCCCTGAGTGACACAGGCTATTTTTTGTTGACAGCGCAGGTAAAGCCGCGCTAGTGTGTTATTTTTTCACTAACTATTTCCAGAGGGAAAAAGCTATTGCAATGAACAAAACTGAAATTACATTTAGGTCGTTAAGCCTGAGCAAAGTGTTGTTTCGTAACAGTTTAAATCAGTCTTCATACTTACTTAATAATATATCTTTATACAGCACCCTCTCGGAAAGTACCTTATACCATTTTTTTAAATAGGTGAGAATGTACGTCATTAGTGTCGTACAAATATGCGGCCGGGAAGAGTGTATGGAAATCCATTGCTAACGCGCTGAGCGGGTAGAAAAAGTATAATGAAAATCCATTGCTAACGCGCTGTTTTTTTTTTTTTAATTTTAGGTCTGTAATAATCCGAAAAGACAGAAAGTCCGCAAAAGACACTGGCCACTTGCTTTTTCTGAACATAAATTTTATAATAAAAAAAAAAAAACGCGTGCGCGCCGATTGCTTGCTATTGTAATATTTATCTGAATATTGAACGAACAACTTGAGGAAATGTCTGTCATCAGGTAGATCTGGACACTCTGCATAAGCGCACCTCTTACTTTTTATTTACTTATTGTATCGAGTAGACGAGTAGATTAGACGATACGAGATTAGATAGTAGATACGACAAATCAATTAATATTTGTTGACCGAGCGAAGCGAAGGTCTCAGAGTTTAATGGGACAAATCGGCATTTGTATGTTTGTGTGTATATTTGTCCGATGATAACTTGCGAACCGTAGATCCGATCTTCATGAAATTTTGTAGGCAAGTAGTTCATTTCAATACAATTTTTAAGTTCGAACATGAGCTGAATTGGTCCACGGGTTGTGAAGATATAGAGGTCACGAGGTCTCAGTTCGGCGCAAACTACTAGTTATTAAATCTTACACAAAAATACCTATAGGTACGGTTACCGCTATATATCTCGTGGTTTTTTTCTAAGTATTTTCTCAATGGTAAGTATGACTACACACCGTGAAAAAATACCGTGTAGTTAGAGACAAATTCCGCAGAGCCTAGTTTATGCAAGAGTTTGGCGGCCCCTGAGCCATTTACCCCTTTGTTCGTGCTAATGGAAATAGGTTAATGAGCAGGCACCCAGGCACCCAGGTAAGCCACAGCCGAATGCACGCATCCCGACAGAGACAAATTGAACTTGCCTAATATTTGGCAAACTATGGAAATTATTATGACTTATTCTGTTGAGAGCTCACTGATATCTAATTTTAATGGTATTCTCAGTTTTTTGATTGTCTAGAATCACTTAATTTTTCGCAATTTGGTATTGTTTAGGTATCAGGTATTTCTAGGTACTTGTTTATACAACTATATAGGTATTAAATAGAAGTCTAAAAAACACGCTTTGAATTCAATTGTCTTCAAAAAATTACTCTTAATATTTTTTCTTACATAATTTATAATAACCTAGCTAAGAAAACTATGAAATAGCTGTACCTTAATCTATTTTTAACTGACTTTCAAAAACAGGAGGAGGTTCTCAAGTTGACTGAATTTGCGACCACACTGCGCTTTGTGCCTTTTTTTTTACGAAGTGCTGTTGCCAACGACCCATCACTACGTTGCAGCGTCACAACGCGCCGTATGGAATCAGTTAGAAATCTATGCGTAGCTTGATGTCGGGCTTGCTTGTTGCTCTGATTGTTGAGTTACTAACTCAACCATCATGCCAATCCAACTAATACATACTTACCTTAATTCTGTTGTTTTATTAATTGAGCCCTACCTGACAACTGTGACAACACACAACTTGGATTAAAACAAAGTCCTGTTTGTCTGGTTAATGTTAAAGTAACATCGACTTGCACGAGTAAACTCGCAAATATATGCCAAAAAGCTTTTTGTATACGCGCATTACACCCACAGCCCCGTAATTCAGTCCGTCAGGTGCAGATGTCGCCTCTGACTCCAAACGATTAACCCATTTGAGGGGCAGCACCGCCCAGCTTAAACAGATCCCCAGATATCCTCGAAACATCTTCAAATCTATACGATTATAAAGAGGCTAGAAATCGCGAGGGTCCAAGTTACAATGGCGGCACTTCACTTGGAAATGGAATGTTTGCGCCAATACCTACTAGAATATTATTGATATAACACTCAATATTAGAATATTGAAATCCCTCCCGTTAGAGACAGCTGTCGTAAATTAGGATATTAATATTTGTTTTTATGACGTGAAGTTAATTTCGAGCAAAATTTTATTGCAATCGATAGATTGGATGTGATACAAAATAAACATTCGAGAAAAATGCTTGTGTTATGTCTTTGTGTGACATGGTCATGACCTTAATTATTTGTTGACCTTTCAACGGTGCCATTGGGAATTAAATGTTTTTCTGTCCTGAACAAACATTTTCATAGAAGTTTGATATTATTTTCTATCCTTGACTAGGTAGATGGAGGATTTTGATATTTTTTTTTAGTTTATTACATTTCTTTTGTTTTTAGTTAAAATTAATTCTAAATAATAAAAAGTGTTTTTCAAGTACGGTTAAACCGAATTATTTATTTTTACCACACCAAGATCTCACCAACTGGTAATAATAATTGTTTTTTTTTCTACTCTGCCAACACTTGGCAGAAGCTGGTGAAAAGATAACTGATTTTCCACTCGCTTTATCCTATGCGCAGTGATGATACCCACACACATACACATCCTCTCACTCAGTCTTAGACGACCCCTTACATACCATGTAAAAGATGTTCTATATTAAGACAGATTATTGAGCAGGGTCTCTCAATACTTAACTTACTGTTTACTTCTTACTGTGTTGTTTTTCTTGCTTGTTTACTTAAAAAGAATCTTAGGTCGCTTGAATCTATACTTAATTGTGTTGTGCTGCTAGTTACTGAATAAACTTTATTATTATTATGTTTTGGTAATGTCAATTGTATTGTATTTCGTTTCGCGGACGATTGTCTGTCGGCCCTTTGTCCGACACAGATATTGATGGCGTCCGAACAAAACACTCTAATCGTGATATATGGGGAATACGTGCACAATGGAATACAGTGACTAAGGTCGCTAACTTACTCAGCTTGCGCAGAGTCTAAGAGTGGGTCTTGGTTGCCGACATTACAAAGTGCCACCGGTTCCGTTCGAATATCGAATTTGAAAATCATGTTTTTTTGCATGAAATAAAATAATGTGTTGTCCTGTATTTAACATTAATTAAATACAGGATATACGATATTCGAGTCGTTAGTAAGCACCACATTTCCAATTGTAGAATCTATTTAGGTCTCCCGTTGTCTATCCAGTGTGTCAGACTTAGAGTTTGAGCAAGCCTAGGCCGAACGACATGTGAGAAACCAAAACCCAGAGACTTCACAAATCGGCCCTTCTTCTGTGGTCAGTGACCTATATCTACTATTGTTCGGTTGTTGTTTAGCTTATGTTTAGATAGTTTGAATGAAGAAAACGTCAGATCAAGTAATGTTACAAGTTTAAAATTAACCCTCTTGGCCCTGTTTGGCCATTTATCTCTCTGTCCTTCTGTTTCCCTGTATATTTGTCTTTCTGCTTGAGTCGTCGTCTCTTTGTTAATCTTTATCTTTTGATTTACTTGTGATTATTTCCTCACATCGATTTAAGAATGTACTTCTTTAATCGAAAAGACAGTAACATTATTGTCCGTAGAAATATTATGTATATTGTCCTATTTTCGTCATAAGTTTATATACTGTTACGTAAGTACACATCGGCATGTGTCTTTATTTACCTAGATTACGTGCTTACGACACGTCTTGGGCTGTTTGTTTCCCATTCGGCGTTCTCTTTGTTTGAGACACCTTTTACTGGGAGGGAACTACGGTACGTGTTTGTAGTAGCGAAGATTCTATATTGATTCAGATTGTGTAATGAGATTTTGAACTAAACAGTAATGACAAACAAAATCAGAAGTACGATTTTGAGCTTCGACCAAAGTAAAAATGAATTTTGAATGGATGGGCCCAAGTAAGAGAATTTTGAAGACTTTAAAGTGAGCGCCAGTGCTCACCTCGCTTCAGTCGCTCTCAGTCTGTGAAAGGTGCGACATGTACGCCGCACGGCCAACTTCGACAACAAGGTCGCCCGAAGTATCCAACTCTGATGGGCAGAGTTTGAGAAATTGCACGATATCTTCTTATCTAAAATCCCGCAGTGCCTGAAGACAAGGATCCTTAACCAATGTGTGTTGCCAGTGATGACATATGGAACTGAAACGTGATCCTTCACCACTGGCCTTTTGGAGAAACTCAGAGTCGCACAGAGAACAACGGAGAGAACTATGCTCGGAGTGTCTTTGCGCGATAAAATCCGGAACGAGAATACTCGTTGAAGAACCAAAATCACCAATATAGCTCTCAGATTTTGCAAGCTGAAGTGGCAATGGGCAGGCCACATCACTCGAGGAACCGATAACCGATGAGGAAAAAGTTTTTTGAGTGGCGACCGTGAACCGGAAGACGCAGCGTAGGCAGGCATCCCAATAGGTGGACCGACGAATTGTGAAAGATGCGGGCAACCGGTGGATGCAAGTGGCACGTTGTTGGTCGGTGTGGCGCTCCAAGAGGGAGGCCTAAGTGGACGTCTTCTGGCTGATGATGACGACGTACGTTCGAATGTCAAACGCATAGAGAGCAACTGATAAACACACCCCTTTTTCTCTCGTAGATATTATATTCGCTATCTCTTTCTTGTGAAAAATGTACTATACATACTTTTAATTACTTATTGAAGCTTAAGTTCAATTGTTTTGACTTGTCATATATGTGTTGATAGATAAACTTTATTATAATTATGATCATATCGTTATTTTCACCAAAAGTTATAAGCAAAAGATAGGTAAATAAGTATCAAATAGTAAGCAGGTGATCTCTTCCAGGCATGTTGTACACTTTTTTAATTCCAATGCTTACTTTGCTAAGCGCACAGAAAGCCAGAAACATAAATACTCATGTTACTTACTTAATAAAATAAATAATAATAAATATCTGGGACATTTTTGCACACACGGTCATCTGACCCCAAACTAAGCAAAGCTTGTAATATGGCTGCCAGAGACTGATATACGTACATATATATTTTTTAAATACATACTTATATAGATATTAACACCCAGACATAGAACAAACACAAATATTCATCACATGAATGTTTGTCCTAGATGGGGATCGAACCCACGCCCCCAAACACAGAAGGTAGGTTCACTACCAACTGAGCCACCGGGGCAGTCGCTACATACTACAACTTTTGCGATGCTGATAGATTTACGCAACGGGAATTTGGAACCCCAAAAATCTGTAGAGGACAACTAAAATTATAGCCACTTACATACTACAACTTTTGCGACGCTGGCCGATTTACGGAAAGGGTATTTGAAACCCCAAAAATCTATAGAGGATCTTGTGAATAAACAGAGCACTGTGCCTCGTCAAAGCGTAACCACACGTAACAGCTTGGTTAGCCCCAACCGCCATCTAACAAACGAGAGAGAAAGAAAGATATATTCTCCTCTCGTTGTCTGCGTTAAATGGTTGTCACGTCTCTTAGCTACATAACAATGTGGTTTTAATCTTTGAACTCTCGGAAACTTCAGTTTTACTTTTCATCAGACATTAAATATGCTTTGCCCGTTCCATTACTTTAGGACTTTTTAATGTAGAAAATAGAGTAATATTAAATTTGTGTCTGGCTAAACTAAATGAAGAAAACACTAAAAAGCATTACATTGTAATTTGAAGAGCGGAAATCCCCACATAAATCAAGCAAGCCGCAACAAGTGCTCGCAATGGGACATTTGGACTGGAAAATAGGATATTTAGGGTTAGCCCCGGGATAAGCGATTGTAATTATTTTATATTTAGGTAAACGAGGATAGTCCGTATGAAAAATCTAGTGAGTAATAAAAAAAAATGTAAAAAAACTTTTTTGCCTTATTTTCATCTTTACAGTAACGACTTAGCTACCATAATAGATAGAAGGACAAGAAATTGACGGCTTTCAAGTATCTTAAAACTTTATTTGTGAATCAAAGCTCACAGACAAACTCATGTCACGATGTGCTTATAAGCCACAGATGAACCAGATACCTCGTCACTCGGGTTTTGGTCCGATCAAAAGTCACCACAGTTTGAGGAAAGCACGGGGTGCGCGGAGCGTGACAAATAATTCCCATTGGCTATCATCAAGGTTACGCCCACCACTGTACCGAGCTAGTACGTTCCGTAGTGATGGGGTAAGCAGTAGGCTGTGGCAGTAGGGCAACATTATTAATCGGTACTTACCTACATAGCGAACTTCCGCTCTGCCATAGTAATCGCACTCACTCGACTAATCTCAACTCACTAACATAACATTACTACACAACACCATTAAAGATATAATTATTCCTCAGTGTCGTGCACTCGCGGATTTTTCGAGATCGAGCTGTAAAGTCGAATGTTTTTTTTCGAGGTCCCTGCTTTCTTTGCGCGTTTCAATAGAATGTGTTGTTCTAAAATGTGACATTTTCTCGAGATCACGCGTTTTGTTAGGTCCGAAAAATAATGTTAGTTTACCCAGAATCAACTCAGTTACTTCAATTCATCATCTAAAAATCTATTTAGCCGGGAATCGAAATTAACAACTGAATCATACACCTAATAACCTTGAAATACTTACGACGTATACTATAGTCTACTGACAAAAACGTCATTATTGTTTACCAGAAAAACGCGGGCGAAGCCGCGGGCAGAAGCTAGTAACGGATAAAAACTTCAAACATCCTACGCACCTACGGAACCCTACTAAGCATAGCCCGACATGCTCTTAACAAGTTATTTTCTCTAGTCTCACCATAGTCTCAGGCACATGCTAGATGCTGCCGGTCGATTCTATCGTGATTTCGTTGCTTGTCGAGTTTAGTCCAAGCAGAAGGTCCCGAGTGTACAGTTTATTTAGTTAGTTAGAATTCATCAGTGTTCGAATCCCTTTACGGTATGGTGAACATCGAAAATGCAAGTCTGCGTTTTGTTTAATGAGTCACAACACTACTTTATACGTGCGTTCGCCAGAAAGGGACAACTGCATGGGATATCCGCAATGAGGAAAAGGGATAAGTGACGACGTGTCCATTATACGCTGAGCTCAGCTGTCTTGTAAAACTTAATTATTTTACTTACCGATGAAAAGTTATTCCGTCTTTTTTGTAGTTTGAGTGCGCGGATGACTTTCCACACAATTTCACTGCACAGATAGTCATTTTTGTTTACTGTTGGTTGTCAGGAAAATAAAACAATCGTTTTATTTTGTAAGCCGCACGCACGCACGCACAGCTCCGGCACTTGGTCGGAACTGAGGTTCAATGTTTGGGGCGGCGTCTTATATAAGTCTTATAAAACTTATGTGTTGCGCGCTAGGCTCGTCCTAGACTAGGTATCTAGTTCTATTCATCTGTGTTATAAGCGCTGTGATTTCTAAAATAAAAAACTTTGTTAAAAAAAAACTCGCGCTTTGTGATTTTATACAACACTTTCACACATCACACCTCTTGGTATATTAACTTTAAGGAAGATAATCTCGACCGAGCCATAATAATGAAATAGAGCTATACTCATATATACCTGCTTATCACCATCCTATTAGGTTTGCAGCACATAAGAATAGGTCTCCATTCAAACAGGTTTAAATCTGTCAAATACCCCCATCTGCTCAGCGGAAGGGCTCTATGTGATCAAATATTTACTCCCTACAACGCGGGTCCGACGTTTTTCTCCCATTCAAATTGTCAATAATGAATGTTTATGTCCTAAAGTTGACGGCACCCGCGTCGGGCCTTGAATGGACGTTGGCGAATGTTGGGAAGCTTAGCTATTATTTGTTACTTCATGTATATAGGGGCTTTCAAATATACGTTTGTGAGCACGGTAACAGCTATACCTATATAAAGACCGCTAGTAATTCAGCTGAACGTTTCGACAATACTAGCCAACAAGTACTTTAAAAAAAACCGACTGCAAAAGCCCTGGCAGACTGAACGAGGAACGACACCTCACTCGTCAAAATCGGTCAAGCCGATTTTGAGATAACATCTGAAATTTTGAGATAAACTTTTGAAATAACCTGAAATAAGTGTATGTTGGTGAATTTTTAAAATAACCTCAATATCGGCTTGACCGATTTTGAGGTTAAATTTTAACATACACTTACATAAGCCCCAAAAACATCACCCTACTTCGGGCAGTCGGGTAAAGAAGTGCTTTGTTTTTGAGTAGTAACCTATCCAGGCTAGTAATACTAAATCACTGGCCTACTCGGATGTACTCAGAACAAGGGATAGGTTCCATCTATTTACCAGTGTCAGCGCTCTTGCTTATCTTAACTGCGCTAAAAACCTGAGCAAAAGAAAGGCGTAATAAAGTACTTGCCTAATCGCATGCAAAAAAGACTCAGATAATATAACATTGTATTGAACATGAGAGATAAAATTCACGATGTCATATGACGCAAACAGAATAGAAGCTGATAACATTCATGTACTTACTTACCCCATTTGTGGGGTGAAATTCCGGTATTTGGGGGAAATTCTGCTTCGAGATTGGAATATGTGGAAATTTAAACCACATTGAATATCATGAAACAGAATGCGCGAGTCCTTAGTGCAATAAATATTTTAATTTAAAAATTACACTTTAGTATCCTTCTTCACATTTTGCCAATTCACGTAAAATAATAGTAACTTTGCCCGGTCGATGTAACTCGTACATATGAACAAACGTAGTGGAAATGAAAACAAAGCCGTTCTTTTTTTTATGAGGGGGTAATCTTTAATAATGCTCTAATTTAATTAAACAGACTACAACGTCACCCAAACGAGTTGGAAAAGACATTGATGACAATAAGGTCTCCGCAGAGGCCCAAACTAAAATACCCCAGGACCTAAACAAAGTAATCCTAACTTCCTAATCCTAACTTATATTATAATTCAGAGCAATATAGCCGCAGTCGTAACAGGACCAATAAAGCTTCGAGGTATAAAAATGAATACGTTCATCTCGAGGAAAAAACTACGCTTGCGCGATTCAGAACTCCCTACATAACAACCTGTCAGTCCATACAAATCGTCAAAAAACGCATAAAAATGGATCAACGCCATCTAGCGAACTATTAAGTAATTTAACCTCTCTGTCTAGGATACTTTTTTTCTGTCCACGCGCACAAAGTTGCGGGTAGTAAAGATAACTAGTAATATATAAGACAGGATGTGTCCATGGACGCGTTTCTCATAAGACACATTACTTCAAAATAAAGCTCAATGTCTAACAGTAGACAGATTGTTTTCGATAGAGACGATTAAAAAGAAAATGAAACCTTATGCAAATCAGCATTTTTGCCAAAAGAAACATTTGCCAACGCTTAACTTTATGAAAACTAAGAGGTATCTTCTACCGTCGATTTGGACTAACTAGATACTTAAGAAGCCCGATATAAGCAGTAGGTATCAAACCACGAAAGGGGTTGGAGTGGGAAGTGAAAAATGTAAGTAATAAAGCGGCTGATGCGGCGGCACGTAGCTTGTAACGCGGGGACGTGCACTCTGCATAACGGAGACAGGGCTACCAAGCGATACATAGCTATCCTAATTATATTATATATTATATATATTATAATTGGCCGGACGAGTAGGTGCTCAGTGGAACCGGTTTTACTATTGCTGCGAGAAGTACTTGGTAAACGCCTACCCCAGCTGTTTTGTGTGTTTGCGCGCAACGCTCAGCTACATTAATATGTATATTGTTTTTATTTTTTTGTAATAGTATTGTTTATTGTTTATTTAGACTACATATTTAAAAAATTGTAAATGGCGTGAACTAGTTGTCTAGACAAACCTTAATTAGGTTTTTAGACAACTTGTGATGTACCTAAATTGTAAAATTTTGGCATTAAAAAAAAAAAAAAAAAAAAAATTATTAATACTATAAATTTGAAAGTAACTGTCTCTGTCTATCTGTTTCTCTGTCTGGGTGTTTGTTGCGTTATCACGGCTAAACGGCTGAACGGATCGAGCTGAATTTTTACATAGCTTAGGGGTCGGAGTCGGAGATAGGCTAAATTTTTTTTGTAGATCCACGCGAACGAAGTCGCGGGTAACATCTAGTTTAAAATAAACTCAAAAATATACTTACTTATCATATATATATGAATGAATTAATTTTTTATCATAGAAATAATTAGAGACTAAGACAACTCATTTTTTGTAAATATAAGTAAAATCCGAATTAACAATTACGAACGAAAGAGGAATACATTTCGCGCGTTTTTTATTTCTTCACTAACTTTTAAATTTGGCTCACGCGCTTTATCATACAGCCTGTTACTTGAAGAACAACAGCAACGTCAACAACAGTCACGAGCATTGTATGATACAATGTTCTAGCAACAACAATGCAACAGCAACAGCAATGTTCAAGTCTCTAACCAAAGAGAATATAAATACTACGTATGATGCAATTTTCGTGATTGATCTCTTTGGTGATTGGAACTTTTACTAACAATATCCACATTCCAAACTTAAATCACTTTTAATCCCTAGCGATTAAAGAGCTATTTGAGTCTCTGTTTACGAAGAATTATCTAGCTCTTTTTGTTTAGATGTGATTTGTTTTTCTTTATTTTTTTCCTTATTAAGTATTACCAATTAAGTATGTGTTAAGTGTGTGTTACCTTAGAGTTTGCTTATTCTTATTATTTCTTAGGAATGATTTCTAAAGTTGAAATCGAGAAAATCTATAACTTGCTCTCTAGTAGATTCCAGAGAGGGCTTTGCAAATAGTCATACCGCTGCATGTGGCAGCCCTAGGTATGACCTGTGCATGCAGTAGGCTATGTTCCAGATGGTAATGGCTGCATGTAGGGAGAGCGATGGTAATTATCTGGAAGGCATACATTTGTATAATACCTAGTAGTGTGCATCAATTTAGCTAAAATAAGTTCCTACCAGTACTTTTGTAAAAAGGTAGAAAGTACCATAGATGCACGGAGAATATTATTTTTGTTATTGACAGCTGGGTTTTTGACCATAATCTCATTTTATTTAATTTGGCATTTGGTCCAAGAAGGTGACTCTGAGGAGTGAGGCTGCTTAATAGCACAACACAACACAGTAGAACAAAACACAGATTACAGATTTCCAAACTGAGCGATAGCCAAACAGACGAGCGCCAAAAAAATAAAATATTGATAGATAACTCTACAATCAATAAATAAGAAGAAAAAAAAAAGGCGTTGTGTTTTAACATAATTTATTTGGGTATTACAAAAAACAGCTACAATGTTGATCCTAGACACTCCCAAACTAGTCAGATACTCTGTGTCGGGTGCTAGTGAACTCTATTTACTATTCGAGTATACCAAAATAAAATAAAGTTCAAATAATTTAGTAAAAATTAATTTAGGATCTATTTTATAACTTTATGCAAAAAATTGCCAAAGAAGCGAAAAAAAAGATAAAGAAAAAAGTACTCATGGCAATGAACCTGTCATAACAATCGAGCGCCTAAACCTCGAATGCTTAGTTGAGTGCTTAGTATAGTTACTACTTACTAGCACATAAAAGAAAATCTCTTCTGTGCTTACTACACAGAAAAGAAGAAGTTTTTTTTCTCTTCTATGGTTACTAGGTTGCCTAGCCATTAATCAATGCGTACGTGAAGCTGAAGTTTAGGCATCGATATCAAGGGTATTTGTATTGATGTTAAGCTCAACTAATTGATAGAGTATATATGTACATCCGATACTACTTGTGACAAGTGTTAATTTGATGTTAATTAATAGCTATATTAGACAGGGCGTTGATCAATGAATGCCTTGATCTATTTTTAGGAATACTTTAATTAGATATTTGATTTTGCAAGTTCGTTTTGCACATTGATTATATTGAAGAATCTTTGCAATTGATATAAGGTCTTTGGGCTTGGTATCAATTTAATGGGATTTTTTATTGACTCAAGAAAGGAAAATATATAATAATAAATATATCTCTACCTCAATCTTTTAAACATCCCACTGCTGAGATATCAGCCTACCCTCGAAGGGTGATTGGGTCGTATCCAACACACTGGCCCAGTGCGGGTTGACGTATTAATCAATAAAGAAAACTGATATATTTATTATGTACAACTTAAAAAACAGACAATTAAAGAAAACTTAAAAATACTACCTAAAAACTAAAAACCTAAAATAACTATAAAAATTAAACTAAACTAAAAGACCATTAGCGGAGGGAAAGGTCCCCAGAATGCTGGCGGGTATACAACTTTGTTTAGACTTTTAATGCCTGTCACTCGCATTTGGTACATAATTTTCCGATAGGTTTGGTTGAATTCCGAAACGCTCGAGTTCCCAGATGTTTCAAGTTGCACTCGAGGGTTGGGGGCTGTCGTCACAATACTTGATGCATATTGCTACGTTGCCGTGTGGCACTGTGGCTCTATCTGCGATTGAAAACAGGTTTTGACGTGTATTGGAGATTTCGGAACAATGGAAAGACAGGATTTCAATAATCTAAGGCAGACAGCATTGTTCTAGACATCGCACCTACTTTGTAAATATGAGATTTCGTGTATGACCAAATGAATAAGAATATCTTTATAAGTACACAGTGTATCAAGGCATAAGTATTAGAAATATGAGATTTGAGAGATCAGAGATTCAGTTAATGCTGCTTCCGAGTTCCGACTCAACTCCGTAACGGTACTAAAACTCAGATACAATTATAGCTTCCTAAGAAAAACTCGTAATACGGCTGGGCACAGCTAGAATAATATTTAAATAAGTGAAAAAAGGAGCGTATAATGCACAGTATGTTCCAGCAGCCTCAATTGGGAGCCAGTGCCTGTTTCAGGCTAGGTGCGTTAACCATCTTTGACTACACCGTGAAACGGCAAACGTCTAACGCCTATAGTTCTTCTCTATTCTACATACTCAATACAATTAATGCAAACACAATATTATTTACAATTCGACAAAAGTAATGAACGGGCCCTAACCACACAACTTCCTTAAAAATAAAAAGTCAAAATAATCGAACTTAGGCTTCAGTACGTAATTAAAAGTATGTATCCTACATTAGTCACAAAAAAGAGATAGTGAATATAAGGTACGAGTATATATCAAGGCATATTTTTGCGGATATTTGGCTCGCATGTATTGACGAACGTACGTCAGGCTCTTTTCACAGACTGAGAGCGACTGAAGCAAGGTGAGCGCCGATGCTCACTTTAAGGTCTTCAAAATTATCTTACTTGAGCCCGTCCATTCATTTATCATTAGGTCGTTGTATTTACATGCAGATCTTAGTTAGCATAAGTATATTAGATAGGTACATAATGATACATAATACATATACATAATGATCCTGATTGGGTTTTGGGGCAACATCATGCGGAGCGGGTTGATTTATTCCATAACTGTTTTAATAACATTTCGTGAGTTATCGGCAAAAATCTGTTTTAAAAAATAGCCAAATTTTAATTTTTATCCAAGTCTGCTCTGCCCGTACTTCATACCCACTAATAGCCAGTTCCCAGTACGTGTCCGTTATTGCTAAAATGGGGACCATTTCTCACGGCGATGCATTGTGCGGTGCGAGCGAGCGTGCCGGCGCAAGCGCGATTATTAAACGAATTCATCTTGGTGCTAGTGGTGAAATACCTATGTATCCAGAACAGTATTCGAGGAAAATTTGAGGTTGTAGTAGGCGACGGAAGTAGAACATTTTTAAATGTTGCTGTAAGAGGTAATGTGACCTAATACAATTTTATGTTTTTTTTTTTGTCGACATCGATTTTTGTTTGGAGGGGTATTTCCCCTACAAAGGGGGTAAGTTTGCTGCGGCGCTATTTACCGGCTGATTTTGATAATATTAGGCAGAAACATTCGGTACTGAATTCTAAACATTTCGAATGTGAATAAAATCGGTCTAGAGGTTGTCAAGATGTCGGTTTGGGACATTATAATTAGATTAAGTCAGGGTTCGCCGATATATATCATCGGATATATATCAAGATATATATCGAGATATATATATCAAGATATGATATATATCGATTTTTATCTTGATATATATCAATTGATTTTTTCCTGTTTTCTGGACTAAACATTTTGGAGATTAATGTTTAATCTTGCAATACGTAGCGAAAAACTACAATTCAGAATAATTTGGATTGTTTCCCAAAATGGCAACCTCATTTAAAGTTGGGGAAATCCCCTTTACTTTAACTTACCAGTACGGCTAGCTTTTTATTGAAATTCAAATCTTAACTTTATATCATATAAAGTTTATTTTACGAGGTAATCGAAAATGGGGATTCCCTGGTGCTCCTAGAGTTAATAATTTTCACTTTCTAGGGAAAATTTGCTTCTTTTCCTTAGCCTGGATATATATCGGATATGTATTAAAAAAAATCGGATTTTTGATATTTATTATAAAAATCTGATTTTTTCGAACCCTGGATTATTTATATCTAAAATAAAAAGTAAAGTGAAATACTTTTTTTTAAAAATCCGATGTACGGTTTGCAACATACACAAATGTACAATATTGCGAAATAAGGCTGTCCGGTTTTTAATATTCTTAAACTGTAGAACATAGAAACTTGTAGGTTTTGTGAATGGTGAAAACGAGGATAACGGAACCAAATATCAAACAAAAATTGAGATAGGCTGGAGAAAAATATTATCCAATACAAGATAAAAAGATAAAACGTAGTAGAGACATATTTTGTTCAACTAAGTAGGGAATATAACGATGTGGGAAAAGATCCAGCTTACTTGCTATATGAATTAGGAAACAAGTGCAGCGGTAAAGTAATAAGGTTTGAAAATATCAATTTAAGAGGGTATTTCTAGAGAAAGATAGCACTATGCACTTTTGCGCGCAGATAAAAAGAGAGATGCGTTTAACGCGCGCTACTCAAATAACTTGCTAGGGCATATCCGGCCAAGCTTAATAGGGTTTTTTAGGCGCGTAGGACGTTTTAAGTTTTTATCCGATTTTACCGCATATCTCAAAAAGTCATTACATGGTCATCACATGATGCCCGAAATATAAATATAATTAATATTTTATTATTTATATTTTATATAATTTTAAAAGATTTTTTTTACTAAGATCTATCAACATGAAAGATAACAAGTTTCTGAGATGCATAGCTTAGAAATGTGTTGTGACACATTGTAAGCAACTTTGTCGGCCCAAATTCCGCAAGCGGTACATCTGATAAAAAAATGGTGTAGGAAACCTTAACTTTATTTTAAAATACCTATTCAATGATACTCCACATAAATGGAGAACAGGCGATTTATTTGTATCCTTACTTTACACGTGACATTTTTATTTTTATTTTTTTATTCTTTGTCTATTGTAACCTTTAAAGACCTATATATCTTATATATCGATATAATTATATCTTATACTTTTGCATTTATAATATTAGTTTGATATTTAAATAATTACTTACTTTTCATTACTTTACTTTTATAGTAAAGTTAGGAGTAGTTAGGATATTTAAATCAATTAAGTGTGAATATCTAAAAAGTACGTTTTGTTTCTATATATGAAAACATTAAAAAAAATTGTTTGATTATTTGGAGAGAATCTAAACTATCTTCAGACAGACAGATCCTGGGATTCTTCGACCACGCCGGCCAGGTCGGTGTATGATTGTGTACCTTGGTAACCGGCGCCTATAACCAAATACCATACATAAATATGTATAAATACTGAATACTTAACAATGAGGTAACTGAAGTAGGAGCCGCCGTAAGGTAGCCAGTCTGTCAATTGTTTACAGGATTCATTTCGGAGAGTGTGCATCAGAGCTTCATGATTTTATCCCACCATGCCCCTTTTACTACAGGACAAGTAGAAAGACGCCCCATTACCATCCTTACGCTGTTGGATCTTTGTTTTTGTATAATGCATGTAATTTCTGGTGTGAACAATAAAGAGTTATCTATCTATCTATCTGTTGATTTCCCTTGGATACGTACAAAAGGTTTTGAAACTACGTTTTTAATCCGTACAACCAAGGAGTGAAATAAACTGCCTTCCTGCTTGCTTTTAAGGAAGCCTGCAGTTTTTTAAGGTCAAGGTCAATCTTCTAAGTCTGCGTGCTTCATCTTCGGCCACATCATTGCTTAGCCATCAGGCGACTTGGTGGCCAAACGTTATATACCAGACCAGACTTAAGCGTTAAAAAAAAAAAGAAAGAAGCTTGAAGCCGGCCCTCTACTAAAATCATAGGCTAATAATCACCCTTCCCAAATTACATGCTGGAGCTAAAAGTACCTACAGTTAAAGCTGTACCAAATTTATTCCATCAAGCTTTTACGTGGGCATTTTAGTGTTGGTTTAATGTAGCAACGAAAGAGGGTGTTAACCCACATAAGCATAATACGAAAAGAAAGGCCTAGCAAAGTTTACCACAAGTTTAAATGAAAATACTGTAATAATAAATAAAAAAAATCAGTCGACTTGAGAAGCTTTGGGAAGTCGGTTAACAACGTAAGTCACGGTCAAGTCCAAGTCATGTCCCAGTAAACTAGTGGAGACTTTTATTAGAGGTTTCTATGGCTTTCTGCTTTGGTTATAGCAACAGTGAAATTTTCGTTTTCCTATCGCAAATTTATTGTCAACTTAGACAAATTTGCTACTTTATACATCCTATAATATAGTATGGTTTTACTGTAACAGAAAGAATAGTTTTATCTATGCTGTAACAAACAGCTTTCTTATACCTAGATTTATAGAGATTTTTGCAATATATAGTGATCTAGCTGTTTCGAACTTTTGAAAGTGAGCAGATAATAGTTTTTTATTACTAACTAGCTGTTACCCGCGACTTCGTTCACTTGGATCACAAAAAAAAAGTAGATAGACCGATAAACAGACAGATAGACTGATAGATAAAGAGACAGAGTTATAAATAAAACACGTTCTTTCGCTAATGGCTGAATTGAAGTAAGTTTATTTATAAGAAAACAAGTAAGTTGCTACCTTAACTAGATAGATGGCGCCACGACCACATTTTGATACCACAGATTAACAACATTCATATTTATAATATTAGTTAGGATTAATACAGGGAGAAAGTAGCCTGTGCGTAATAAGACAGGCACAACCGCGGTAAGCTACACATCGTCCATAAAGCGGTTAACTTTCAGCGAAGCATATAAAAGAGAGCTAACGTTAGCCTGTTAATTGCCTGAAGGAATGCGGGCGCTTTTATTATGAGGGCTATTCGTCGATCTGAGCCTCAGTAAATTCGTTTCGAGAAATGTTGCCGTTAATTTTGACTGTTGATATGTGTCTGTCAATAAGGTCTTCGTTTAGTAATGCGGGTAGTCGGGGTCATCATTACGAAAAAAGTAGAAAACTGACATTCTTACGTATATTATTAGGTCTTTATATTAAAATGTAGTGATTATTTAAAATTTAGAGCCACTTAACCTATGTTGGGTTCAGTATTTCTCTTTATGCTTTCTTCAAATCAATTTAAAAAAAACAGAACTAAAACAGACTCAAAGCTAATAAAAACCAAAAAATAAGGAAAATGAAATATAATTAATAAAAAAATAACCATAACCAACCAAAAATATAACCAAACAAATGCTTACATCGTAGCTTTCGTAGCTCTTTTGTTGAGCTATATCGCTACTTACACTGTTTTTATACACTGTTTTTTCATTCCTTTTGTTCAAGATATATTCCCATTCTCTATGTCTGTTTGCTACTGTCAGTCTGTTGGACCGAACTTAATGAAATTTGAAAAGGAAAAAAGGAAAATTGGATAAAATTGCAAAAACATCGCAAGAACCACGGGGCGCAACTATAATAAAATTATTAACTATGCAGGGTTATTTGTCACTACCGTAAAACTTCTCGTAGGCATGATCCCTACATCATTCCTAACAACTTTTGTTCTATGACTTTTTACAAAACTTAATAAGTTAAGTAAATAAGTAAAAAAAAAATATCTAGTTTGTACGAAAAAAAAAATCGGCTGTTTTTTTACCGCGTTTAAATCCGCGTTTGACCACCACTGTTGGTAAGCGACGATGTGGTCGAATTCTCGGAAAAAAATAAGGGCTTCTTAACCTTCTAGAGCTTGTTATGGCCAGAGTGAATAGACACCTTCTAAAGTCTGCGTGCTTAAGCAATCTAAGTATGCCTGCTATTTAGAATTTACCTATTGACTCTGGCTTTGAAAAGCCCTAGAACTCATTTGTCATTTGTTTTTCCGAGTTTCTTTATGAAATTACATACTTAGGACAAAACTAACACAGAATCACTCTGTTTGTTCAAATATCCGATTTAAATGCCTGAGTAAAATCAACAATTTTTAAATATTCTGAAATTGTTACTTTACCCGCCCGTATTTGGATTTCCAAAGGCTGTTTATGTTAATGATGTGTGTTCAACGCAAGCGCTAGCTTTGTTTGATGGCGTGTGATTGATTTACTCTATTTGGGTTCGAGTTCATAGAGGAACATTAAGCAACGTTAAAGTACCTATCATACCCTAATATGATAAGAAATATTAGCCGCTCGTGTGCGAGTGGTTACCTTGGTGGTAATATAAAATGGGATATTTTGCGCTTAGTGATCGAGGAAGATTTGTGTCTTAGGTTCAAAGATCTTTATTAATATCACAAGAAACATTTCGTCTCACTTACGCGATATCTTAGTATTATCAAACTAATATTAACAGTTGTGGCCAGTGGGCTTTTTACAGTTAAAATAATTTTAAGTGGGTAGATAAGTTATATTCTAAGGTGTTTTTTTGCTAAAGATAGGTTTTTATCTTCGAAATGGCGTTCTGAATTCGGCTCCGCTGCAGTCTATTTACAGCCGCCAAAGAGGGCGAAAGAAGATGCGAAAAGTTAGAGAGTAAAAAAGATAGATAGAGAAGATAGTCTTAATAATGTTAATCTAGTTTAGTTATTGTTGTAACAACATATAAACTATAACTACAAGCTAACTATAGCGTAATTACAGATCGTTTAATTAAACTATCAAAGCCTTAGTAAATATAGATAGTTTAAACGATCTCCAATTTCAGGTAACGTGCCCAAAATGCTAGCCGCGTGTGTTTTATTGTCATGATTTTATATAATAGTTTTTGCTTTTTTAACTTTTTTTACTTCTTTTTGTGGAATAGCCTCCAATATTCCATTTTCCCATGTTTTTCTAGAAAGTAGTATTATTCTAAATAGAGTTAAATGGCGAAAATAGTTTTAGTGTTTTGTTTAAAGATCGATTTGGTTCGATAGCGAGAAGGGAACAAACAGACAGACAGACACGATAGAAAGTTATTTTTGCATATAATATATATCTGGGAATAAATATATCTGGGACATTTTTGCACACAAGGTCATCTGACCCCAAACTAAGCAAAGCTTCTAATATGGCTGCCAGAGATATATACGTACATATATATTTTTTAAATACATACTTATACTAACGCCCATAGGCCGCCCATTATATAACCTTTTTTTAAATATTATTGTTTTTTAAGTTTGTCTGTTTTGGTGTATAATAAAGTTATATTGTATTGTATTGTATATAGATATTATTTTTGATTGAGAACGAGTAATATGCAATGCCTATTTTCGAACAAGCGTATATAACACCGCACACGGGCTGTAGGTATAAGTATTAATGAACCGATGGTTGGACCTTTCGCCCAGCTGCCGGTGTATTTACTTTTATTATCGAACAAACGTGTTTCATTTCGGGAATTGCCCAAATATCGTCGAATGACTTTGACTTTTTTAGAACGTAATTTCGCATACAATCCTCCTGTAATCGAATTGGACGCAACACGACTTGTAATATTAAATGTATTATGTGAGTTAAAGTCACTAAGCATAGAGCTTTTTTAAGCTAAATATTCAGGATTATAACTTACGCTTTTGCCGAGAAACAAAATCGTTTCCTGTATTGTAATTTTAGTACATCAGTGCAAGTATATAATTATATACGTTTTGCGCGGCTCCTTTTTTTGTGTTCTTCCACCTAACACCTATTTTGGCAGTCGCTTCTGTACTATTTGTGCTTTCCCCAATATTAATCAGATTAAAAACCGCCAATTGATTAAACACCATATCCAGTTAGTATCAGCCCTCTGAAAGTCGCACCCTGTATCGTAGTGTAATATCGGTAAAGTCACGCCTCTGATCATTATTAGTGACGTAGGGGGCCGGATTCAGGACCCTTATCGCATTTGGTAATCAATTAAAGACTTAACGCGGTTTTGTGAAGTTTCTCCTTGATGGTGTGAGGATGGTTCAATACTGATATTTAGAAGATTTTAGACTATTATTTTTGATGATGATTATGATTTTATTCTAGGATATCATTGTAATTGGCGTTATGACTGCGGCTATATTCCTATGAATTATAATATTAGTTAGGATACAAGTGTTTAAAATTGACTATTGCTTTAGGATTCGATTTTAGGTCTCTATTTATTAACTTTGCTACGAGTCATAGGCTGAACCAATCTCGTTGAAATTTGTCAAGAATGTATAGATATATATCATTCACAGCAAAACTCTTTATTCTGTAACAATGCGATAGGCAAAACACAGATTACATAATAAGGCGCAGTATGTTATTAATTTACAGATTTCGTATGGTGCATTACAGCTTTTTAATACTCGAACGAAACAAAAAAAAAACGATACAAAATTATTAATACTATAGAAAGACTAGACACAACAATTTAGGAGATAAAAACAACACAAAACTAAAGATCTTGTTAACGAGAACTCGTGTATTAAACTAGGTACGTAGGCCTTGTAAAACTTAATTCACGTAAACTTTGCAGACTAATAGACCACGTATGAGGAACGCCCGGCCCGCAGGCATTTGATTTGGCCAGAAAGCTAAGCAGTTGTATTCAGATGTTTGCAAGAGCTACTATACTATACCTAAATGCCCTAGCCATGTAGAACCACAATTAAAGAAAAATGATGTCCAGAGCAGAAACTGTAAAAACCTATATATTCAGCGAAGATATTCAAAATCTATTATTAAAAACACATCGACGGTTTGCCCATACCCAGACACATCTCTGTCCCTTCGGCCCGCGACTTCATGAACTTTCGAATGCTTAGCCCGCGAATTTTCAAAGGTTGCCCGCACCTGCTCTAGACAAAATTCGAGCTACAAAACTATCTTTGCTTGTTGTTATAAACGAATATAATTATATAAGTACACAACAGTACCTAACATTTTGCTTGCGATAACTTCAAAACTAGGTCACCGCTATCACGCTGCGTTTATTGAAGCCTAAAATCTTAAACGTTTCAGAAATAGCTCGAGAGTTTCGGTAACACCCAAACGTTTGAGATTAGTTTTGTGATGCTTATAATTAACATTAAATACGTAATTAATGTACGGTTAGAGGGTGCTCAACTACATAAGAACGTAAGATACCTTTCATCAGATAGTGCTCCGCACAAATATTCTAGAAAAGTCAAATGGCATATTATCACAAATGGAAAGGAACAAAAAAACTCCAAAGTCAATTGAAAAATGATACAAAATTAACTGGACTATGCATGTACTGAATGAAAAAATTCTTGAACACAGTCATCATCATCATCATCCTCAGCCAGAAGACGTGCAGAGCTGATCAACCATTACCCATGTGGGAGGACTGATTGTATCAAATAGCAATCGTCCTCCCAGAGATCCGTGAACCATTGTATATTGAAAGATCTGTTTAACATTTTTTTTTTAAATCTTGCTGTGTACTAAAAATTAAAAAATACGTTAATAAATTAAAATTGAAAAAAAAAAAAAAAAAAACATTACCCATTAGAGCGTCACATTTAACGACAATCTGTGATTTGCATCCACCGGTTGCCCGCTACACACACCCACAATGTCGTAGGTCCACCTAGTGGGAGAACTTTTCGGTTCGTTGCTTAAACATTCTTCTTGTCATCTCTTAGGCGTCCACTGCTGTAAGAAGCCTCCCCTCTATTGGGATGCCACAATCTCTACGCTTGGCAGGCGGCTTGAAGATCGCAGAATATTCACCGTTTACTAAAAAGACGCTGCTGCCCTTCTTAATAAGGTTAATAAAACATAAGCATATTTGTATACTGAAGAAAACTGGCTGTATTTGTTTGCCAACGAGATAGCCTATGAAGGAAGCGGTAAGCTGTTATATTATTTACCCCGGCGGAGTAAGTAAGGTACGTTTGTCGGTGTAAAGTGAAGCCTGAGAGTGCAGCCTGCTAACGACACTGCCACTTGGAAGTTCGCAACTTGAAACATGTTACGTTAGTTACGCCCCGTAACTCAGTTGCCATGGAAATCCACTGCAGTCACTGTATTATGTACTAACTATCAAACTTGTTATTACTATTATATAAGTACTCATTTATGCACTGAGAATACAGGAACTTTGTTATTATTGTTATGCTCTGCGTGGATCGCAGGAATATTTTATTGTTTGGTTTGTTTTGGTTTTGATTAGGGTTGATTCACGCGTTACTTACTTGTATCAGCCCTTTAAAGTTCTCACTGCTGGGATATCAGCCTACCCTCGAAGGGTGATTAGGCCATATCCACCACGCTAGCCCAGTGCGGGTTGGCGGATTCATATACTCCATTGAATTTCTTCTCCGGAAATATGCAGCTTTCCTCACGATGTTTGTCTTCACGCGTTACTTTGCGTTCGTCTTTTACTGTATCTTAAACAAATCTCTAGTATTTTTCCACTGAAATATCGTATACAATAAGGGTGAGGGATCAATTGTTTATCTTTCATATTACAGATAATATTTTAAAGTCCAACTTCCGAAATTCAAAATCAAATGAACCTAAAACAAATTAGATATTATGGACATGAAATAATTTGTAAATATATCTTAACCGGAATTAATTTTAGATAAAATTTCAGAGTTCATTAGGTTTCAATCTAGGTTCCTATAACAAAAATTAAGTTAAGTATTCATAAGACTTGTACACTGCGCAACATTTTACAGACGTCAAGTCTTTTTTTAAGTGGACCAAACAGGCAGACTGTCCACCTGAATAACTGGTAATAGCAGATAGATAGATCAGCAATCAGAGAATCTACATCCATATGCAACATCAGTGGCGTTGTCAATATTTTGCCAGCCCGTAGAGGTGTTTGAAAATACCTTTGCGGGGCGGATATTCCACATCTTGGAGATCCGCGGGAGAAAAAGAAAAAAATACAATCTAGTATTTCTAGCTTTGCAGAAGTGAAATTCTAACGCAGGAATAAGACTAAAAAAAGAGCTAAATAGACAAAAGTACTGTTACGCCGTTTCAGAAATCGAGGCCATCGGGAGATAGGCGAACCCGAGTCCGGAATTCCGCATCCATTATCATTAATGTTAATTCGAAAGATCCCTCCGCAGCCTACGAACGCTTGCAATTATCGAACAATAATTATACCTAATGATTATGATGGTGGGTATGACTAACTAGCGACCCGCTGCGGCTTAAGCCTATAATTTACGTTCTACTATATTTTAAGAGATAAAAAGAAGCCAACGTTCTAGTTTAGACTTTATACGAAACTAGCTGCTACCCGCATCTACCTACAAAAAAAAAGTAGTCCTTGTCTCCGATATATCCATGCAAAAATTCAGCTCGATCCGTTCAGCCGTTTAGACGTGATAAAGCGACAAACACCCAGTCAGAGACAAAGAGAGACAGAGCTACTTTCGAATTTATATTATTCGTTAGGATTTCAGCCATCAAATAATCATTCAAACGCTCTCTCTTTCTATTTATAATATTTTTGTGACTAAAGAACGACTAGATAGAAATAACTGGCAGTAAGATATAATCGGAAAAATTGTTTTGACATTTGGTTGATTTTTATTAGGAGTAAGTAAGTCGTATTGTTCTAGTTATAAACGGTTAGACGACGGACATATTATTCAATGATATCATTCTAAGAAATCGCGATAAAAAATCACTTGAGTCATACATTCGTCGAGGGTGAGTGTCTTTCATCTAACTTAGCAGCTGTTTTGCATTTTTTCGTTTTTAGAATTGGTTCCAATTTATTAGTTTTTATAATGTCAAGTAAAATAATATCCTATAATAACCTTCGTCTAAGCAAACACCAGCATATTCACGTATGGAACTTCTGAACCGCAAGCATTAGAAAAATTAAATAACCTGCCTTGGTTTTTGACACATTTTATTTTAATGAAACGAGAATTCTCACGTTATTTCGATTATAGTTTCGATCGAGTACGGTAACACTATTTTTTCGAGTTTGGTCGTTGCTAATTACGAAGTAATCGACTCTTAACGTGAGTTTTCGCGTTTTATCAAACAACATAGAAAATTGAAAAAAAAAAAGTATTGATTGAGTTAACACCACTCGCAGAAACCATAAACCCGAGGTGTTACTCAAAAATTACGCAAGAAGACAAGTCGAGTTACACGCTACATACAAAAAAAGCTTTTCCTGAATCTTTTTGATTTAACAACACATGATAATTTTATGGGTTATGTCATACATTTTCCTCTAGGCGCAGGTGTTCTGAAGCGAGCCAACTTTTTGGAGGGTTCCTCGTAAATCTACTCGGAGCGATTCGCAGCCAACAAAACACACGTAATGCTTGCTACAGTAATAATGATCGAAATCTGTTTATAATGTGGTAATTTTCATACAACTTTGGCCAATTATAAATTTTAAAAGTATAGGATTTTGTTTTATCTTACTTTAGTATGAACTAATCAAGGGCATGCAGTACACTAAAGTCACTCAAGTTTTGGTGAAGGGGAACATCGTGAGAAAACCTGCATAATTCCGGAGACGAAATCCGACGGCGTATGTGAATCCACCAAACAGAACTGGGCCAGCAATATGGCCAAATCATCCTTCGAGGGTAAGCCGATATCCCACCAGCTGTCTAAAGGCTAAGAGTACACTAAAAAAAAACACAAAAACGCTAAAATACTATGCGAATTTTTAAAAGTATTTCAGTGCTGGGAATACCTTGTCTTTGATAAGGTGAATAAGATGATAAAATATAACAAAAACTTGTTAAGAGCATGTCAGGCCATGCTAAAAAGGGTTCCGTGAGCGCGTAGGACGTTTGAAGTATTTATCCGTTTTTTCAGCTCATCTCATAAAGTCATTATCACGTGATGGTCAAAATAATGTTGAAAGAAAGTTTTACCAAGATCTATCAACATGGAACATAACAAGTTTCTGAGATGCATAATTTAGAAAAGGCAAGGGGAGGGGGTACATTACAAGCAACTTTGTCGGTCCATATTTCGCAAGAGGAACATCTGATAAAAAAGTGGCCTCGGAAAGCTTAAAATCATTTTAAAATACCTATTCAAAGATATCCTAGATGTGAGGGCAGGAGAATAAAAAAAAATTTTTTGCTCTCTTTCCTTGTGTGGCAGCCACAATGTGGGGTGCGGTAGCGGTTTTCATCCCCTCTGCCCAAAGTATTTCTATATTTTGAAACTGGAGGTCTATACTGAGACTATCGTTGCGGAAAATTTCATGCATATACGTTTACAACTTTGGAAGTTATAAGGTTGTAAAGGATTCAGACAGACAGACGGACATGACTAACTTGTAAGAGTTCCTTGTAGTACCTACGGTACCCTAAAAAGACAAATATAGTTTCCAAGTTCTTGAGGGGCAAATTTGTAGGAAAATAATAACAAAATGGAAAATTATGATGTCAAAAATTGTCCGGGTGGATTTTTATTGATTTGAGAATGATGGCTCTTTAATACGAAAGGAATTAAAAGAAAGAAAGCTTTTAGAAGCAATTTTAAGCTCTTAAGGTAAGCTCAATCGACATGCAATCATAATTATTTCGCATTTATTTATCTGGTCTCTCAAAGGCTCTGACCTATAAGATTTTGGGTGGGATCTGTTAGGTAATTTAGGTTTTTTCCTTCCAAGTAAAACACACATAAAAGCTTCACAGGAAGAAACAACGATATTTTCCCCTTCTCATTCGCCAAAATAAGAAATAATAACATGAAAATTGTTATAAAACAGTGGCAGTGGTTATCTTAAGATAATCCGTGATAAAAAAAAATATTTCGTCTCTGTGATTTTACATTTAAAAGAAACGTTGCAAAATTGCGTTAAATATGCGCCTTTGAAAATATTTTAGAATTTCTCCGTATTTTACCTACTCAGCCCACTAAAAGACTCGTGAAATTCGTTCTGAGAAAATAATATCCTCTGAAATTCTTTGATACTGGATTTCATAGAATTCCATCCAGAAAATCTGAGAAATGTTCTAACAGCTATGTCCGGTGTGGAGGTATGAAAGACGTGAAATACGTCAGCGGTCGCCAATACCTACTCTACTATACCTTGTAGGTGCTATTCTGATGAGGGCTGCATACTGTAGACTTACCACGGTCGGGCGATCGTAACGCATCGTAGTGAGAGCAACAAAGTCGCGAAGCCCCAAATTAATTACCCGAGTGAAGCAAGGGTGTCAGAGTCTACGAGATTCCGTTTAGTATGTGTATGTGTATAACTTTCCAGCGAGATCTACCAAACCAATGAAGTCATAAGTTATAGATAGATATAAATAGTCATAAATAGCAACATCTTGTTTTGAGTTTTTATTTGTTTTTTTTTTGTGTTTTTGAAGTATCATAGTGTACCTAATTATTGAAACATAGACGACAACTCGCGAGTCATTAATACGAAGCTTTGTAGGCAAGAAGCTCACTTTACTGAAAATTTTAAGTTCGAATATGTGTAAGATCGGTTTAGAGACGCGAGATCTCAGTTCGGTACTATTTATAACTCAATTTATTTTATCAACGTCAATTGTTCACCCACTCATCACCTTCTCACGTTACCGCTTATCTGCGCAGTATGTCACAAGGTCATAAAAAATCGGGTTATAGATATATCTACAGATTTATAGTAACTAGTAGTGTTGCTGGTGGTCTGCAGTAAAGTTGCGATCCGCAATTGCTGTTGCGGCCGCGCTGAAATTGCACCTTATTCCTTCGAGTATGGATTAATGTCGCTTCATTTCTCACTTCACCCGCACGTGCAGACTGCCACCGCAGATATACATACCTACTCTGTACTCGTATGTATTTGTATAGGTAGGTATTTGAGTGCGGAAAATTTGTTGAAAAATGTATCCCAGGAATACGCGAGATTGCGTTGGACGTTGGAACGTTGGAAGTGTTCAATTCTAGGAATACATGCGCTCATATTTTGTTTATAGAGTAAATTTTCAGCGTGTGCACATATAGGTTTTATCCGACTGCCCAAGAAGGAGAGTAATATTTTTGGGGTGTTTGTAATTATGTTTGTGTGTCTTGACCGATACAGATATCGGATAAGAGAGATATCGTTAATTCTTAATTATAAAATTATTATAAGTATAAGCAATAACTGAAAAAAAAAAAACTGTTTCACTATTATAGTACGATTTGTTTGGTATTCCATAGTTTCCTTTATTTCATATGTTAATTGTTGGTTATTTTATTTGTGTATCGCTAATATTGTGGAACATGTTAAAAATATTAACTTAGGGTTAATATTATTTTTAAATTATAACGAACAGGAACGTTTTTCTACCAGGATAAAGTTAAGTCAGTTATTAAAGTTCTTCTTCTTTTGTTGCAGAAAACTTTGAAAGATGAAGATCTGCACGTACTTGTTGCTGAGTTTTTTAGGTAAGTTTACAAGATTTATATTTGCTTTAAGTCATATTGTAAGTTTGTGACTTTAACTCACTTCAGTTTCGAGACTTTCTAATGTTTTTAACCGTAGACATACGTTTAGGAACTGCTAAAACTCGTACCAGCTACGAGTGTATCTATTATAATGGGTGTTGGTACAAACAAACAAACAAAAATGGTACTTTTTTTTTAACCATTATACCAAAGCCGAAATCGCGCAAAATAAATCAGCTAAATCCATAATTTCCGCCGAGGCTGAATGCTATTTATTTATGGATCATCTAAGCACCCTATGGAGATCATACTTTAATCATCTAATTAACATTTTTTACTAAGAGACCACAACTGAAATCGCGAAAATAATCAGCTGTTTCAATGAAAAAGCTTGCGCGATTTCAGTTTTGGTCCCATAGAAAAATTTGTTCATAGTCTTCTAACCTAACAACCAGTACAAAGATAGAAGATGATCCGCCTAGCTTAGCTGACGACCAGCAAGGGTTATTCGGCAGCGCGTCTTCATCTGCCTTACGAGCAGGAGATTTCGGGATCGATTTCTGGCCGGGCACATGTTTGAATGGCGAATTCAAATATTGGCTCTAGTTCTGGGTGCTACTTGACCTTGTCTTTGTGTGTTCCATAGCCTCGCAACCGGTAATTCCATAGCATTCCACACCGTCGAGGCCTTAGTTTAGCAGTGCGCGTAATCTGGCTGATGCTGATGATGTTGTTATACAGTTTGTAAACATTATTTACAAAAGCGAATTCAACAACGAAATAACACAAAGCTATTTACATTACGCAAGTAAGTAAACTACGTCCAACTGCAGTCTAAAATCTGTTAACATCGTGCAATTTTCTCCTTTGTAAACTGGCGGGAACTTAGTTCAAAAGTTGCGCTTTCTTGTGCAGACGGAACTATGGGAGATAAATGTATACAGTACACATAGTAATTAAATCTGTTTTCAGACTAAATTTATGTTTTACGTATTATAACTCGGTATACGAAAAGATCTATAAATCATATGTGTATGGTACTATAATCCCTATTTTGGGTTGGGGTTTCATTATCGTCATCATCATCATCAGTCAGAAGACGTTCTGAACATAGGCCTCCCCTTAGACCGCTACACCGACCGACAACGCGCCACTTGCATCCACCTGTTGCCCGCGACATTCACAATATCGTCGGTCCATCTAGTGGAAGGCCTGCCTACGCTGCGTCTTCCGGTTCGTGGTACCTTTCTTCCCAATCGGTTATCGGTTCTTTGAGTGATGTGGCCTGCCCATTGCCACTTTAGATGCAAACTCTGAAAGCTATATCGGTGACATTGGTTCTTCGGCAAATATCCTCGTTTCGGATTTTATCGCGCAAAGAAACTCCGAGCAAAGCTCTCTCTAGTGCCCGCTGTGCGAATCTGAGTTTCTTCAAAAGGCCATTGGTCAAGGGCCACGTTTCAGTTCCATATGTCAAGGGCCAGGTTTCAGTTCCATATGTCAAGGGCCACGTTTCAGTTCCATATGTCAAGGGCCAGGTTTCAGTTCCATATGTCAAGGGCCAGGTTTCAGTTCCATATGTCAACTACAACATGGAACTACAACAAAAGTAGCCTATGTCGGTTTCCGATCCTTAAACATAATTATATATATGCAAAAATTCAGGTCGATCCGCTCAGCCGTTTAGCGACAAACACCCAGCCAGAGAGACAGAGAAAGAGTTACTTTCGCATTTATAATATTAGTTAGGATAAAAGATTATCACCATCAACATACAGCTCTTAGACGTACACTACTGGACGAAGCCTCCCTCCTATTAGGGGTTTTTTTACCATAATCCTCACGCTTGGCAGGCGGCTTGAAGATCGCAGAATGTTCACCTTTTACTAGGAAGATGCTGCTGGCCGTGTTCCGGTGGTTCTGGTAGCAGTTTTAGGACAAACCCGAGCTGTTTCCTATACCTAGGTCTTTTTTTTTCTTTTATGTTTTGGCTCCACACGTTGTGTATTTAGCCAGTGCAAGTAATTATGATATTTCAAGTGATTATATATAGTCTAAGTCAAGTAATGTAAGTCACGGTCAAGTCCACGTCATGCCCCAGTAAAGTGGTGGAGACTTTACAAGAGGTGTCCATGGAGTTTTGGCCAACAACAAGAAGAGTCACGTAAGGTTCACAACATTATTCTATTCACCAACACTCGTGCACGTTCACGAACACTTAATGGATAAAAATCCACCATTTTTATACATTAATCCTCGATATAACACATGTTTTGGAAAATTTGAATGATGCGACATGAAATCTTCACGTTCCCGCTAAAACCCTACCTAGGTCTTTTTCTAGCTCGTTCTCATCTTACCAGCAACATAAAAAAAAAGTTTTTAGATCATTATCTGAAAATGTTGTTTTTGCTTGTTGGGAACAAATTCTTATTTAGGGCTGAATTTTTAATCGTCAGACTGTTACATTATCAGCCAGAAGACGTCCACCGCTGAACATAGGCCTCCCCCTTAGACCGCCACACCGACCGACAATGTGCCACTTGCATCCACCGGTTGCCCGCGACTTTCACAATGTCGTCGGTCCACCTAGTGGGAGGCCTGCCTACGCTTCGTCTTCCGCTCCGTCAGACTGTTTATCTGAGAAATAATATGGCGATTTGGCATATTTTACCCCTAAAACAACAATGTTTTTCAGTAAAGAAAAATCCACCCATACATTACAGAAGCCTAGCAAAACAATCAAATAAATAAAACAATTATTTATTTTATATTTCGTAGATAAGTCTGAGAACCGCGTTCGGCCAGTTAAAAATGAACTTCAAAATTTTCGAAGCATCGATAGGCCAGTATACTTTATTTGGTAATAGACTTACATTTTATGGTAAGCATAGTGCTATATTTAGGTAGTAATAACTCATTAATTTGCTTGCTAAGATTTGGTCACAATTAACTATATTTGTTCATTGAATACAATTTGAAATGCAGTCAAGACTGTACAGCAATATTGTAATTTTAGACTTGCTTTTTTTTAGTACATGCTTCGTTATTTTAGTGTTTAGTAATTTATTTTTAAAAGAGCTTATATCGAAGTATTTTTTGGTGTTCAATATATTTGATCCCTTTTCTATACACTAGCGGTCAAACCGCCATGTTTATTCTTCAGGTAACAGGTATCTGACGATTGAAAAATCAGCCCTTAATGTTTTAAACTTCGCAAGCGAAACCGCGAACATTCCCATTTCAGTTGTGGTAAAGTCCAACAGCTGTAGTTAGTAGAATTCGATTTCTGTTCACACAATCGAATAGAAACAGGAATTCCGAGAACTGGTGTAATTGGGTGTATTAGTTTCCGATTGGTTCTGGAGCTCCAGAACCACTTGGAAGTCTCTGAACAAAGTCGCTAATTGGAGAATATCATACAAATAGAGTTAGCTTTGATAAAAGAATAGGTATTTGTGTTCAGGATTTCGCTTAGAGCGGAAGCCAATTTTGTGCATAATCTATTTATTTTCATATCAAATCTTTTTGCGATTACATCATTTTAAAATTGGTCCTTTGGTCGTGAGTAAGGACCGTGCCGCGCAGACTTTGGAACTGTTGAAGTTTTAAATTTTGGGTGGCATTGAACTGTTATGGGCAAGCATGAAGCTTAACGTTAAGTGAGCGACCTGCTCGTCTCGTCAGTCAATACCATAAAAAAATAAAATGTAACATTATAATAAAATAAATGTTCGTAGTAGTAGAATTCTAGATGACGCCGCCTAGGAAAGTACCTACCACGCCTTTGCCAACTATTCAAATGCCAAGCAGAAGTGTGTAACGCTTTATTGTGTTACGGGTTGAAGGGTAATGTTTCCAGCGAATTTACTGGGGATATTTTACATCTTATATCTCAAAGTGACTATAGCGCAGTGCATTGCTGTCCATGGTTTTGAACTTTGAAGTTCATAATTCTAGGTGACGCTGAAATATTATAGTCAGTCGTGACGCTTACCATCAGGCAAGCAACTTGCTCTTTTGTTTTATCATAGAAAATGTTATATGTTCTAACTAACATTTCGTTTATACTACAGTTAAAAAAAAAAAAACACTATTTATGGCGAATGTTGTATATGCCTATTATTATAAAGGGTGATCATATCAGTTCCATGTACCCACTCACGTAGAAATATATTACAAGAATGTAAAATATGTTCACTGTTGGCGTATCTCAATAAATAAATAAATAGCTGTATGTTCCTATGTAGATAAGTTTTAATAGCCACGCAGTAAATCCTCGAGTGGAAAAGTTTGAAATGACTTGAAGTCTGATTCATAACAGATATCATGCAAAGTTGCGCGGCGCGTGTTACTCCCGCTTGTGTCTTGGCGCTATCTTGCATGCAGATGACTTCCGGAAACTTTGAAAAGCATAAAAAGACAAATGTGAGATGATGTGTCATATCTAACATTTATCTTTCTATGCTATTAACACACAAAATTAATTTTTGCTTATCAATAAATTATCATAACATTAAGTCTGGGTTGCACCATCTACAGTTACTTTAAACTACAGCCATAGCTGCAGTTAAAACTCCCGTTAAGCACAAAAACAGTTGCACCATTTAACGCCTCTATAATACAACAGCAAGTAAAATGGTAACTAGACTCAAAATGTTTAAAATGACGTCATAACTTAACGGTGACATTAACTACGCAAGATTAAACCGTTAAGATTATTCGTGCTTAGGTTAAAGTAAACGTTATTTTTAAAAGCTGCCAAACAAAACTTACTCAGTAAACTGTAATTATAACAAAAAATATGATGGTGCAACGCATGCTGGCTAAACTTCATGATTAAGGTTAAAGTTATAGTTAATTTAAACTATTAACTATATAACAGAATTTTTCGGAAAAAATAAATTTTAATAGTTTAGAGCTTTAGAATATTTAAAGTATTCTAATATTCATTCAGGCAATTATAACATTTAATGTTTTATGGAAGATACAAACCTGCAAGGCATTTTTCTCAAGAAAGTTCGTCGTAATATAGAATTCTGTGGCGTCACCCTTTTATGTCTTTGGGCGTAGCAAAGACCTTATTTATAAGGAGAATTCTGTGGGGCGTAGTATGCGCAATGGCAGTCAGTTCATATGCACCCTGCCTCTCATGAGTGCTAATAAGAAAACCAGGACATTGACATGGGGCAGTACCGCTAGCAACCTCCTTCCACCTTAGGCGCAGTGCCGCGGCGCGTCAGCGCTGTCTCCGTCTGTGCGTCTGACAAATTGACATTTGTGTGTGATTTTATGCTAGTTATAGTTTGTTATTTCATTATTTTTCTAATCGTGTGTTTTTTAAGCAAATATGTAAGTAGCTCATCAACTACGCCTATGTCGCTGTCTGCGGATAGTTCTCATGTTGGTCGAAGGACTATTGGCGACGATGTTCAGCTGGTGCAGTGTCCGCATTGTCCCCAGGCTCGTTATTTTAAGGGCCAGCGTGGATTGAATGTGCACTATGGTAAGACACATAAAACATTGACTCAATATGTTAGTTCGACGCACGCTGGTGTGCCTTCCTCAATTTCTTCAGTACAATCTTTGGCAACATCCGAACCCTTTTGGCAGTCACTGACAAATCTAAAATCATCAGTATCTGTGGTAAAACGCATCCCTCGTGGCGCGCGTATAACCATAGCTCAAAATTTATCGTCAAGAATTAAGAAAACCATTAGCGAAAATTCTGTACAAGCCTGGGAACAATTGTTTTTATTCCCTTTTCAGGTTCTCCACTCTTCGTCCTCCCAAAAATCGCTTACATCGACTTTAAAAAATAACTGCTCAAATACTGTACAACACATACAGCCCGTTTCCAATACACCAACTATTGTTAATAGACGTCCTCTCTCCGCATACAATTTTTCACAAAAAATAGAATCAAAAGTGAGCGATGGAGATCTGAAGGGTGCTGCGAAACTTTTATTTTCCAATGATGTCGTCGCTCCTGATACGCCAGATACGCTGTCAGCTCTAATCGAGAAGCATCCACCATCCTTAACACCACCTCTCCCTCACCCTCTGGCATCTCAAACTTCTGTCGAACCACTTCAGGTTACAGAAAGAGACGTCAAAGGAGCATTATTGTCTTTTAAAAATGGTTCGGCCGGTGGTCTCGATGGACTCACTCCTCAACATCTAAAAGACTTAGTCTTTGGAGCCACCGGTGACGCTGGCCGAAACCTTCTGCAAGATATTACTGCTCTAATAAACTTGATGCTTCTTGGTAAAATTAATGAAAATACAGCTTCCTTATTATATGGCGCAAACCTATGTGCACTAAAAAAAAAAGACGGTGGTATTAGGCCTATTGCCGTAGGCTTCACTTATAGAAGGATTGCTTCCAAATTGTGTTGCAAGCATATCCTCCCAACACTAACTGAAAAGTTCCAACCTTTGCAGTTGGGTTTTGGAAGCAAAGGAGGATGTGAGGCAGCTGTGCATGCTTTACGTTCATTCATTAGACATGACGGAGGTGAGGTGGTATTGAAGGTGGATGTTAAAAATGCTTTCAACTCTGTTAACAGAACTATTCTTTTGGAAGAAATTCAAAATTCGATACCAGAAACTTACAGTTACCTTTGGCAATGTTATGGTTCAGAATCAAAATTACTTTACAGAAATCATTTAATTAATTCCTGTACTGGTTGTCAGCAGGGTGATCCACTTGGACCGGCTATTTTCAGTCTCGCCATTCATCCTATTATTTCATCACTAAATTCCAAATTAAACATGTGGTATTTGGATGATGGTACTCTTGGGGGTGATGCGTGTACCGTACTTCAAGATTTGGAAACTTTAGTTGTTAAATTCAATGAAATTGGTTTACAGCTAAACTTCTCAAAATGTGAACTTTTCATCTCTGATAAAGTACCTTTTCACAAGAAAGATGAGGTGATAAGAAAATTTAATGTTTTGGCTCCAAACATAAAAATTCTAACAAAACAATCTCTGCGCCTTCTAGGTGCTCCAATTTTGGACGAATCTTTTCCGGACTACATTGTAGAACAAAAAAACGATTTTGAAGCATCATCCGACCGTCTTTTAAAAATCCATTCCCATGTCGCATTCCACATCATTAGGTTTTGTCTTTTTGTTCCCAAAATGACTTATGTTCTTCGGTGTTGTCCTTTCTGGAACCACAAAGATCTTTTGGAAAATGTAGATGTTACTGTGAAAAATATTCTATCCCAAATTTTAAATTGTTCTCTTTCGGATAAAGCATGGTGTCAAGCTTCCCTACCTATTCGCTTTGGTGGTATTGGCATCCGCAAAATTACAAGTATTTCCCTTCCAGCATTTTTGTCATCTGTTCACAGCATTGGTGGCCTCTACTCCAAAATAGTTAATACCGCTATTGGTAATGTGCCGGTGCCGTGCATGGTTGAAGCTCAAAATGCGTGGAAAATAGCCTGTCCGGGTGAGAGCTTTCCTTCAAGTCCACGTTCACAAAGGCTTTGGGACGAGCCCCTTTGTAATAAGGTGAAACATAGTTTGCTACAAGATTGTGTAGATTTATCGGACCGGGCTCGTCTCCTAGCTACTGGTGAACGTGAATCGGGATACTGGCTACAGGCGATTCCTTCTCCCAATATAGGGACATTACTTGACAATACTAGTTTTTCAGTCGCTATAGGTCTGCGCCTGGGCATCTCCAGAACTGAACTTCACAATTGTCGTTGCGGGGCTGAAGTTGATCGCCTGGGTCACCATGGCCTATCTTGCCGCCGCAGTGCTGGACGTCTCTCGCGCCACGCTGCTCTGAACGACGTCATCCGTCGGGCCCTTGCCACCGTCAGCGTGCCGGCTTGTTTAGAGCCGAACGGTATCTCACGCGACGATGGTAAGAGACCTGACGGCATGACGTTAGTTCCTTGGAGTCGTGGGAGACCACTAGTATGGGACGCAACTTGTGCAGATACTCTGGCACCCTCCCACCTCCAAAGCACTTCGAGGGCGGCTGGTGCAGCGGCGGAAATGGCGGAAAACCTCAAACGGAGGAAATATGAATCGCTCAGCGAGGGATACATATTCCTTCCGTTTGGGGTTGAGACCATGGGACCTTGGGGTCCGGCCGCCCGTTGTTTAGTTAAGGAGCTGTCCAGGCGCCTAGTCGAAATTACAGGTGACCAAAGAGCTGGCGCTTACCTCGGTCAAAGGGTGAGCTTGGCAATTCAACGGGGTAATGTCGCCAGCTTTTTGGGCACCTTACCCGCAGACAGCGACCTAAATGCCGTTTTTTATTTATAGATATTTTAGATTTAATTTATTTAAGTACTTATTTAGTTTAGTATAGTTTATAGTTTTAGTTTGTACATTTAAGTTTAGATTATTTTAGTAAAAATGAAATATACATTTAAACTATAACAGTAAAATTAACTGGGGTTATGATACAACCCAGCCACATTATTCATGTTGAAAGGGCAAATAAAACAACTACAAAAATACAAGAAAAAAAATAAAAACAGCAAACAAAAAGAAAGTAGTAAATTTGTAACAAGAAACTTTGTTTATCTGTGATTTTCGTTCCGAAACAACAAAAACTTAGAAATTGTTTTTCGATCAGAAATATTGTAAAGGCTATAAAATCAAACTCCCATCAACAATATTAAACTAATAATTACTAAAAATACTAACTAACAATAACCTAAAAATAATTAGAGATCGTTTAAATTAAACCATCAAGGCATTGGTCCCTAAACATAGGTTAAGCCAATGTTTAGGCGGTCTCTACTTTCAGGCAACGTTTCTAAAATGATAGCTGCCTTGCTGGATAGAGGCCAGCGTCATATTATTGTTTTTACAGTCGCACTCAGTCGGAGTAATCAAATTTTTTTTTTTTTTTAATAAGGTACTGTTCATTTTTTAATATAATCACAATAAATATAAAGTTGATGTAATTTTTTGCGTAAACATCCTATTAATAAGAGACATAATTATTTACTACAATGATATCTTATGAAATAAAATAAATCTTACATGTTTTCGTGTTTCAACTTTATGTTACTTGTACTGTAATTTTGTGAAATATTCGACCCATGTTGTACATTCCTTACACGAAAGTGTTCCATGTCATCCGTCAACATGTCGAGCTATTACCGACTTGGGTCAGACTGGGACCTTCCCACGGGACGAATAAGATACCACTCAATGTCAGCCGTATCCAATTGATCTGCCACCGGAAAAAAACCAATAGGTATCGATTTTACGTTTTATTTTAACCCTGTTCTGGAACTATTCTCAGGTTTTCAATAAAACGTTTTTATTTACAGTAGATTTTTTTTTTTTTTTTAATAACTATATTTGTTCGATAAAAGTTCCCTACGGTTTTGAGAATGTTGTTTCATAGAATCGTCGAAAGCTCGAACACTTTTTTCTGACAGGTTGTTTAGTTTAGATATTCCCGGTTCTCCGATCGAAATCTGCTTTGAAGGTATGGTCGAATAACAACTTCCCTGATTGACATATTGAAAGTACTTTTTTGATTAGCTTATTATGCGATCTCCGTTTGTGATATTTTGACAGTGATTTTCTGTTGTACCATTTTCGAAACTAAACCAAATTTGACAGCTTCAAAATTAATACCATCGTTTTCTCACGCATTCTAAGGAAAAAAGATGCAGATAATTCAAGTCCTATCAAAATGGTTCAGTTTCGTGAGTGGTACAACAGAAACGACGCCAATAACTCGGTCACCAAACTACAAGAAAAGCTCCTTAAAGCAAAAATCTTGCAAAAATCTGACAAAACTATCATACGAGGAAGCAGCCATTTGACCACACCATGCGCATTCGATGGAATGAACATTCAGGAGAGGTGCTCGAGACATAGTTCAAGTAATCGAAATATCGATAAAAATAAACGAATAAATAATAATAATAATGTTTGTTAAAATGTCAAATAAACATTTGTAACAAACACTGCAAAAACAGCACCAAACAGCATACACTTTTAAAAAACCCAAAAATTATGAAAACCGTCATTGAAGGTCCTTTAAATTAAAGTTAAAGTCATAAATAACGAACAGAATTTAAAACCGGAAACTTAGCGCTCTGCTGAAATAAAATTTAACTTGTCTAATGATTATCTGAGCGATTAAACTTTATGCTAGGGAAGGAACAAGACAATCTAATTGCTTGCAGAGTTTCAACTTCGAGACCACGTTGCAGATAGTTCTGAATTCCTGCAATTAGTGCCTAAATAACTTATAATTAAAAGTTAGTTAGTAAAGGAATGATTTTTGGTTTAACTACAAAGTTTTGCTCTAACAAGACTTTAGGAATTTTAAACTATTTTAAAAGACTTATTAGACTAAAAATTGAGTAGGTACGTATGATATTACTTTATACTTATAAATAGTACTCAACAGAGTCGACAGCGAATAATGTACCTTTTTTCGATGAGGGAAAGATACCAGATTGCTTTGCGGTGCAACCGGATTATGTGAGATTTTACCCACTAAATAATGTATATACCTACCTACCTAACAAATTAACACTCAACTGTAAACCTGTTTAACTCTCAAAAGTAACTTATGGGCTGTCTTGATGGATTCTCATTGGATCATTATAAAAGAGTAGGTACTTCTGAGATTATTTCTAATAGTTGATTCAATCAGGCGTTGCTTCGCGGAAGTCAATCTCAAACATGTATTTTCAACAAACCTCATTTTTTTCTGCTGCAATATCGCACCTATCCTAGTATGATTCAATTTGGGGTCGATGATTTTTGACTTCTTGTTTAAGGTACACTATGCATACATGCTAACATCTTCCCAAGCTATCCTAGCTCCTAGAAATATCAGAACATGGCTTTGAGTTGCTGTTACAGTAGCAGATGCTAAACTAGAAACAGCAAATCTCCATAAAACGTGCGCTCTCGTCGTCCTCCGTCTCGCCAAGCAAGTCGGGGACGAGATAGCGGCAGAAAAGCAACTTCAGAATTCCGTATTAAGATCTCAAAGTAGCTAAATAATAAACAATACTGCAACGACTACATCTCAGAAAATACATAAACTGCCAAACGAGCTCGTATCTAAGCCCCGCTTGTCCGAGCTTGTGCTCACTCAGTCCGACCCAGCCCAAGGGTATCATCACATCAAGGTCTCAGCATCAAGCTCTATGTTATTTCCACAGAAAATGGGAGCTTATTACAGGGTGATAAGGTGGTATAAATATTAAGAATAGATTATTTTTTGACTGCCCCGGTGGCTCAGTTGGTAGTGAACCTACGTTCTGTGCTTGGGGGCGTGGGTTCGATTCCCATCTAGGACAAACATTTATGTGATGAATATTTGTGTTTGTTCTATGTCTGGGTGTTAATATCTATAAAAGTATGTATTTAAAAATATCTATGTACGTATATCAGTCTCTGACAGCCATATTACAAGCTTTGCTTAGTTTGGGGTCAGATGACCGTGTGTGCAATAATGTCCCAGATATTTATGTATTTATTATATTATACCGCCATCTTGTCCATACAAAAAGCGTAGTACGATACCAAACTCTAAATATTATCCGATTTCGATGATTTTTTATATATTATCTAAGTACACCGTGAAAAAATTTAAAAAACGTATTAGTATTTTTTTTAAATTTCGCAGTATCTTGGTTGTTATAGGCACTTAGTGTAATTTATTTTGCTTCCAAAAGGCGATGAAGTAAAGTAGTTGTTATTAGAATACCATAAACATTTTTTGAAAAACCAAAACATAGCGGCTTAGATTATGGTTTATCTAAGCCATTGACACTAAAATCAAAAGATTTTGTTAAGATTTGGGGTGATAACCACAGAAGAAAAAAAATTTCCTCTTCTGTGGTGATAACAGACCCTCGAAACGCTAATATAATCAAACAATTTGAAAGATTCACTAACTCTCTCTAAAGCACGCACGAGAAACAGAGCGACACCTATACAATTTCAAATATCGAATGCGCCAAAACTTGTCGGAAGGACCATCCTCTTAAGCGTCAGTTTCTATGTCCTGTTGCATTTCGGTGTTAATGACGCGAGCCGCGCAAATGTAGTAAGTTACACGGCTTGAGATAGTTTGATAAAACTAATTAACATTTGGTTACGGTTGTTGTCTCTTTAATGGCTAAATGTCCGGCGTTGTTGCGCATACGTGTGGAAATTAATCTCGGGTTTTGTAAAACACGTCTGTATTAATAGTGCTACGTTTCGTTGGAAATACGAGTACTTAGTTATTTACTACCCTACTACCCAAGAACGAAAGCAATGCTTTTTCGAGTATATTTCTATCAGCATGTGAGTATGTTTGTGTGTTACTATATTACCTTGACTAGTGGAGTGTCGCTGGATTTCTCTGTGACATAGGTTACATATTGCATATTTTAATTTAATAAATTTATTTATTAATACTATTTATTTTAATTTATTTATAATACTTGTTACTTACTTGCAGTTGCCCGCGACTTCGTACGTATTGGTGCTCGACCTTGTGGTCGCCTTGTGCCTTGTGCCTTGTGGTCTCAGGGCTCACAAATATAAAGTAAAATTACGAACTGCCATACAAACGTTTATCCTTCCCTGTCACCTCCATAGGAAAAATCTTAAAACTATAGTTATAAAAAATACTAGAGTTATTTCTGCTTTTTGGTGCGTAAATTTTGTATTATTTATACGTTTTGAAGCTCTTTGCCCACAAGGGATGTATTTAAGAAAAATCTTTTCTTAATTCTCAATTACGTCGTAAACTGTGCAAAACATTGTGATTGTAGACCCACCAGTTTAGCCCGAGCGTTGTCTGTTGGTCGTTAGATTTTTATTTAGTAAATAAAATAGGTACTTTTTGATTTCCTTAGGTTTAGATTTTTGCTCAAAAACTAATAACAAGTGTACCATATTTTCGAATCTTAAAAGCCACCAAGCGCTTTGTGGATACAATGGGCATGCCACAACCCTAATAGACTTCTGACGTCAAACTTTCACGCTTAGAATCTAAATTTGACACTGTAATGTGCAAACAAGCACACATTTAATTTTGTAATTATCTATTTATTTACTGGTGTTCGCCCCACGGCTCTGCTCATACACATGGAACTATAATCATATATTTATATATATATCGTCATATATTTTGTAAACAACTCCTTTGTAGGAATGCACTTAATTGATCATGAGCGAGCTCATACTGCGACTTGCACTTGGCTGATTTTCGGGTTTGGGGTGTGACCAGAACCTTTTTTGAGGGCTGGATCCGCGCTTGAAAGTCCCTCAATTTTTCTTTATTTCATCTAACCGAAAAGAAAACCACGTTGAATCTAATAATAGGAAAACTACGTTGAATCTAAGCTTTCAAACTTATTGAGCTGCCCGAGGCACAATTCCCAAGTTATTTTCAGTTTTGGTAACAGAAGTTTTATCAAAGTACATTTTAAACAACATCCATTCCTGCAACGGCACGGAGCGGCCCTCTGAAGCGGCCACCCGAGTGAGAAGCGCTTCAGTGGCATCCCTCAACCCCCAAGATCCGACCAAACTTAGTTGAACAAACTTCCTACTAACTTTTACCCAAGTACCTTAAAATTTAAGTCAATTTCGTGTCCAGTCGACAGTACCGTCACTCTCTAGTGGATTCCGAACATAAATATGCTAGAAGGTTCTATGCTCAAGGTTTGAACCTCATTTGTCGAGGTGTTTCAGTTTCGGTCTCGAGATTACCACTTTAATTAAAACTAGCTCTCGTTTGTGAAAGTTTTAAATTAAAAAGAACAGTGCTTCGCTACGGTTCCGTAGAGACTACGTAGCAGCGTAGACCCATTTATCGTCGTAGCGCGCTCGTAGCCAAAATTGTATTTGAATGAACCAGTAATGCAAGATAAAATGGAATGTATACAATGAAAAAATAGAGTTTAAAAGCTGGAAGGAACAAAGTATTGTTCTAGTTTCAAATCGGGGCACACTATCCACATATTTCGAGGGTTTCACGTCCAAATGTACGGATCATTTGTTTGAACTGGAATGCCGTTTGTGAATGTTTCAAATACGTGTATCATCGGGTGGCGTTTGCTGAAATAGTCCTAGTACATGGTAGCGGGAATAGGAAGCAGCTGCTTGCAATATCTGATATCCTGGATTCGCGACACGTAACGATAGTTCGGACAACTTGCGACCAGCGGACGTGTTCGGTGTTATTCCGATCTCTAATTTTGCTTAAACTTCCAGAAATAAAGTTTGCTATGTACTGCAACATTGTTTCCAAGTAATATCCGAACATCGAAAAGCAATTTCTATATTTGGATATTCCAAATATCATAATGTTACCGATTTAATCAAATTGCCCGAAATGTAATTCCGAACTGGAGTCGCAGAATGAAACATCGAGAGAACCAATTAAAAGTTTCGACACTCCGACAAACATGTTGTCAATATTTATGAGGAACCTCTCGACTTTAAAAATACGCTGACGGCATCTTAATGAAAATTACTTTTGCCTTTTATTTGCAGTTTTTGGGTATAGCTTATTAAAATCCCATGCATGCTCCTGGTAAGTATGTGACTTTTGAGGCTATAGCAGCGGAACTTTAAAAGAATAGGTTCCGTATTCGCCTTTATGCCACGGTCTTTTTACTCAAAGACAACATTATGACTTTTTTGACAAATTATGACATAAAAGGTTTTTTGGTGCTGAAATGTACATCTAAACTGACTGATTGATCTGACTAGATTAAATAATATTATTAAAAGAAAAACACAATACCCGATTGCAAAATGCAGCCTATGTGAATCCGGACGTAAACCGGAATCCAATGATACCTCGCTTGTCAAAACCGGTCAAGCCGCTTAGGCAAAAAGAGGTTATTACCTTATATACACCTCCTACTCTTGTTATTATTAGGAACACCAAACATACTTACACACCAAAAACATTACCCTCCTTAGGCAGTCGGGTAAAAACTGTTCCGTCGCCATAAATGGTACCCTACAATAAGGATTTCACAAAACGCATTATTATGGTTCTTTTTTTTGTAGTATGCTGACGTTTATTAAATTTATTTATAATTATAATAATTTTGAGCCTGTGTCGCTGCTACTGAGCCTTAACGGCATCATTATCCCATAATATATGCATGTTAAATTTTGTTTAAATTCAAATTTTCTATACATGAAGTTATGCAATGGCGCAATTTAATCTACTGAAACCTCAATTGCAGTATGAACTAATTTTCAATTAATACGAGTTCACGTGAGCTTGAAGCATGCAACTACCGAGCAGCGTGCGAGTAAATCCAATAATAAATTGTAGAAGAGGTAGCTAGAAATGTTTATTTTTATTACGTTCTAGCAGCGTCCCACAGTCTTAACCGCTATTCCTTAGGAGCAATACTTTTTTGGGATAAAGAATAAAAATATACATAACTCTCTTATCTTATCAATATACAAGTGACAAAAACCCCGGGTGAAAATAACTCCATTTTCCGAGCAGAATGTGTAGGTATCATACAGGCAGCAACAGCGGTACATCGAAGACAGGTAACTGGTTATCATATTAGAATCCTCTCGGACAGTGCTGCATTGCTGAAGGTTCTACAGCGATACGACCACTCCTCAGGGCTAACTATACAGTATCACAATCTACTGGAGGAGTTTAAGTAGAAACAATTATATTACACTGCAATGGATAAAGGGACACAGCGGATGCAGAGGGAACGACGCGGCTGAAGAACTGGCAAAAAGAGGTTCAGGCAGGCGTCCTGTTGGACCTGGACCGATGACTCCTCTGCCTTTCAGACAAGTCAGATTCTGGAACCGAAAACATGCAGCAAGACTACGTAAAGAATGCTGGCAGGTAGGCAGGTAATGAGGGCTGCAGGCAGGCAAGGGAAGCCTTTCCGAAATTAAACTCGGGACACTTCCGACGGCTCCTAAACCTCAAACGTGATAAGCTCCGCCACGTTATCGGAGTGATCACGGGACACTGCTCTCTAGACAAACACCTTTTTACTAGTGGGGCCACAGACAGCCCCCTATGCAGAGGCTGCATGGGGGCCGAATAAACGCATATGCTGCTCGAGTGCAGCAGCGTGGCAGAACAACGTACATCGATCATCGGTTCACCGAGGACGCTCCGGGACATGAACTTCATTTTAATCACCTGCTTGGGTGAAAATCGAGCCCGAGACCTGCTCATAAAGCAGACGAGCTACCAACTAAGTCAACAGGAACGTTAAAAATTGTTAAAAAAAAAAAAAAAAGTTCGTGCTTAAAAATTTAAGAGTTACAATTTATTGTAAGCGTACTTTCGTGTTATGCAATTAACAAAATTATGTACGAAAAAAGCTTCGGACGTGATGGGAATGGAGGGAATAAAATGAATTAACTTTACGACCGTTTTTAAAATTACTTCCATACCTACGTATAATTTGGATTAAGGCCGCGAATAAATTATTATACGTTCTTGTTAAGTGTTTTGGGGCGATTTTAATTAAATTGATTTTTTAATCGGATAAGAGGCGTTGGTAGAGATGTCGCTCAATCAGGCTTCTATATTGATTTTCAATAGAAAAATATTGACATCCTTTTTGTTGATTATTTTTTATCCTTAAAACTTTAATTAAATTATATCATTAAACGTAAATTACACTCGTATGTTACAAATAAATCCACGCATTTCTGATTGACTATTAAAATAAAAAAATTAAACGACGTAGAAAGTACTTATCGCCGAGTTGGTTCCTTCTTTTAAACATGACTGTACTACATCTCTAAATTACTAAGGTGCTCATTTCATGCTTAAATATACTTACCTATGATATGACTATGAGTACATTTTAGTTTAGTAAACGTGAAACGCAATAAATTTTAAATGGTTTGACTCTTATTTCTTCTTTACCCCATTTGACAGGTCTCAGTACCCCTTCCTCTTTTAGAAAGATCATACACCACTACCTAGTTTTCTATGGCTAACTTTCATCATCATTATCATCGTCAGCCAGAAGACGTCCGTCCACTAGTCCGTCCACAAATATAGGCCTCCTTATTAGACCGCCACACTGAACGACCAGACCACCAGACTGAGGTAGTATGTTCAGCAGTGGACGTATTATGGCTGATGATGATGATGATGACTGAACGACAATCTGAAAATTACCCACATAATAACGTTGATTCTGATGTATCAATTCTTAACTAAAATAAATTTTACAGCTCTAAAATTATTGTTATTTATTATTATTATTTTTTCATTTAATGAAATGAAACGCGATGCAGATAAGTTTAGTCCTGTCAGATTTGTTTAGCTTAGCGAGTGGAATAATAAACCATTATGACTAACTTTGGTACATTTCAATTTATTCAATAACGTATTACCTTTTAAATATAACAATATACAACAAACAATAGCACGGTTAGACGCATTCATTGATTTCCTACTTTATTTCATAATCCCGTGGAAATCCCATCCATAGGATCTATACGGACTTAATACGGTCGTGAAAATACGGCGATTATCATAAACGGGCGTTTTCGTCATCCGCCGTGGCCCATTAGATCGTGCCTGGTGCGAGAAACTCCCGGAATGACGCTCTTTATCGTCCCCTCTGTACGTATTAGGTATGTGTTCGCTCCAACGCGTGTATATTAACATTTTTTTGCTGTGAGCGCCCTCGAAACTGTAGGAAGTGTCCTTGAGGGCAGACGTAAAGTTCAGGATCGTGACACTGAGCCGAAGGATACAAAGCTTACGTTGCTACTAATGCCATGCAAGATCTTTGATGGTTTTCTTTGCACAACACTCGTCCTCAAATTATATTTAATTAAACTTGATAGAACCTATGTAACACTTTCGTATTCTGATAAATGTTTATTATTGACCGAGCGAAGCGAAGGTCTCAGAGTTTACTGGGACAAATCGATATTTGTATGTATGTTTGTATGTTTGTGTGTATATTTGTCCGATGACAACTTGCGAACCGTTGATCCAATCGTCATGAAATTTTGTAGGCAAGTAGTTCATTTCAATAAAAAATTTAAGTTCGAATATGAGCTGAATCGGTCCAGGGGTTGTGAAGATATAGGGGTCGCAAGGTCTCAGTTCGGCGTGAACTACTAGTTACATTTCATTTGACCGTGACTGCAAGTGAAAATCCAACCACAAACCAGGCTTTGTGAAGTGCGTTGTAAGAAGAACTAGTTCTAGAATGGACAGGACGGGCTAATGGATATTCGATCATATTTATGTGTAACAAACAACTAAGTACCTAAAAACAAGAATCATAAAACACAAATTTAGTAGTCAGAGCTCACCGCAACCAAGAAGCTCTCGCGTTTCGTATTCAGCTGGATCTGTCCAAAATTATCTAACAAGCTGAAATAGCGCTACTGTGATGTCTACTGAAAGCGTAAGCACAAATCCTAATTCCACATTGGTATTCTTGGAAGCGCTTTCCGCTTTGCATTTCTGCTCTCCGTGCGAAGGATTCAATCAGAGTATTGTGCGGGTACTCGACTAGCTAGTAGCTGTAACTGCCTGTTTGCATTCAAGACATTGCCTATTCGTGTTCTAAGAGGAATAATATTTGTGTGTTGCCGGAGGCAGAACTACTTCTGCATCTTAGCTGTGTGGTGGTTCGTTCGTATTGTAAACAATGATGTAGATTTCTTGGTTAATACTTTGGAGACAAAGATAACTAGATCTGTGTTTGAAGAGAATTATTTGTATGTTTAAGATGATACAAGAATGTTTGTATAAACTTTGAGTGTAAACTCATATTTTGAAACACTCCTCTATGTCATTTATGCATTCAGAAGTCTTGTTAGAACAAGATATGGTCGAGTCTAATCTGATAACTCAATTATGATCAAGCTCACACAATATGAAATTTACTTGTCGGCTTAAACCAGTTCAAATCACACTAATATTATAAATGCGAAAGTTTGTGTGTAAGTATGTAAGTAGGTGAGTAATGAGTATCTAAATATGTAAGAGTGTTTGTTCCTGTTCAACTCTGTAACGGTCGAACGGATTTAAATGAAAATTGGTATAGAGGTAGTTTATTCCTTGGATAACACATAGGCTACTTTTTATCCCGGAAAAATATTTTGTTTCTGCAGAATAGCGGGTGAAACCGCGGGGCGTAGCTAGTGTCAATAAAATTGGTACCGGTTTTCAGTCAGCAAGAAAATAAAGAAATTAAAAAGCTTCACTTCAGATTCAGTTTATTTAGATTGGTTTACATGAGACCTTGTTTTGACAATGTTTTGACTGCCCTTGTGGCTCAGTGGGAGGATTTCCAACTTCTGAGCTACTGTGGGTTCGAGCCCCACCCAGGACAAACATACAAACAATTGTGTGATGAACATGGCTGTTTGTTCTTTGTCTGGGTATTTCTATGTATTTTATGTACGTATTTACAAAAAAAAAGTATTTGTGTATTCCATCAGTTATGTAAAGCTCTAGTTTTAATAAGGAGGATTCTGTGGCTCTAGTATTAAATTTACAACTGTTTGCCAAGTTACAGATAAACCTCTGCGATATCTTGTATCTCTGCAAATGTCCACGTCTCGGGTTGCCAGTCACGTCGAGTTTGTATCTCTCAGTATATCCTTAACTGAATATTTGGTACACGCCTGAAACCCACGTTTTATTATATGAGCGAACGTGCACAGCTTTATTTACTTATTATATGAAGCCGTATAAACAAACTTGTGTGAGATTTAGTACTTATCTGTTTTATTGACTGTACAGTACTGTATATCACACTTTTATTACAAATGCGAAAGTTTACAGTTTATAAGGGGTTACTGTATATCACAAAGACGGACATAGGATACTTTGTTATGTCCACGGGAACGAAGTTGCGGGAAACAAATAGTTTAGAATACATCGATTCACTCTAACCTTCAAGATAGGCACCTAGATCAAATAATACTAACAATTACCTACTATCTTAGATTATAGATCAGGTTTTAAGTACGATTTAAGAGAAGTTCAATTTTGACCCTGAGCCTAATCCAGTAAACAAAGAAAACACCATAAATATGAGCTACCGACCGTTAAACTATGTTATCAAGTTTTAAAAACCCAGGGGCGCTTGCCTTCGCCCAACGAGTTTAAACTCCGTGCAGCTCCGCGTCAGCGCCACAATCAAATTAATGCGCTTCGTGATTTTAACGGTCGCTGAGCTAGATCACTCTTAGTGGTTCATTTTCTATAAAAAAAAAATAAGCGTAACGCAGTTCTTATTGGTTTAGTACCGTTTATGTACAAATAATTGATTGCAGAACGTAGTTATATCTGCGTGATATAGCTACGACAAACGACATAGGTAAGTAATGACCTGTATTATTTATCTATGGTAATGATAACTAAACAAAATTTGACAGCTCTAAAAATTGTGACATCCGTTTTTCACATATTCATGAAGAGAGAGAGATGTACCTAATTTTAGAGATGGTCGATGGTAAGTTTAGAAAATCCAATTAATGCACTAGTAGAAAAAAAAGGCAACATAATAACAAGAATATACGAAGTTTTAGTTGCTAATATTATCTGCCTTGTAAACAGAAAAATTGCACAACAGCATCGACGTCATTGTCACTAAATGGTATGAAACAACAGATTTCAATGTCGTAGTGTTTACCTTTAAGGCATTTGTCCATGCTGTACTTCTGTGAGTTAACAGTAACCTCACCTCAATAGTCTCTTAGTTAGGTAGTACATAGTATTTTAGTTGCGTAGTTTTTTTTTCTTTTTAACGCTTGTAATATGGCTGCCAGAGACTGATATACGTACATAGATATTTTTTAAATACATACTTATATAGATATTAACACCCAGACATAGAACAAACACAAATATTCATCACATGAATGTTTGTCCTAGATGGGAATCGAACCCACGCCCCCAAGCACAGTAGGTAGGTTCACTACCAACTGAGCCACCGGGGCAAAATGATTAAAGCATACTCGAATGCACCGTAATTTTCAGTGTAGCTTGACTTCTGTTCTAATTTTCACTTTGTATCTGGTTCGTTTCGATGCTAAAGAAAATTAAATTTGTAGTGCGAGTGTGCTGCACACTGCACAATACAGCTTTTAATAAAGTACAAGCATAATGTTCTAACTGTTACCCGCGACTTCGTCCGCGTGGAACTAAATAAAAAAGTGGCGCATGTCCGTCTCCGATCCTTAAGCTTTATATATGCGAAAATTCAGCTCGATCTGTTCAGCCGTTTAGCCGTGATAACGCGACAAACAACGAGACAGATAGCGAGACAGAGTTACTTTCTCAAAATATTAGTTAGGATTGTAGTTTGTATTCTTGACAAACAAAGATAATGCTAACTTTATTCGTGGTGTTTAATGGATTAAGGTCGAAACTTGACACCTAAATTTCATACAACCAAACTTCAAGAACTTAAAAAGTATATTGTTTAAAATTTCCGTGAGAATAACATCTATAATTTATAGCATTTGCCCGCAGCTTCAGCCGCGTTGTGAACAAAACATATATCAGTCAAATCTAGTTTAGCTTTCTAACAGTGTAGGAATTTTCAGAATCAGTAGAGACTACTTCCTAAACAGAAACAAAATTATTACGTTTGCCTTTTTAATATCAGTAAAGTATAGAAATTGAATCAGTAGGTATCGATAAAACAAAAAATATTTTGCAAAACTTCTTTTATCTCAGTTTTCGACGTTTTTAGCATTATGTCAATGTAAAGCAAAATTATTTTCGGAACTCGTGGTCTGATTATGAAATATTTTATATCCGAAATTATGAATGTGATAAAACCATTGACGTATATATTGAACCAAAGAAACTATTATTCATCTATGGTTGAACTAAAGAATCACTTGACTGAGATAGAATCATAATCCACAAGATTCACATAACATACAGGAATAATACAGTTGATTTAGGATCCTCTTTTCGAAGTAGGTTAAAAAAGGCTTTGTCATGGATAAAACTTTTTATAAGTCAGGTTATAACACAATAACAGAAATAAATTTTAAAACTCTTTATCTTACTTATAAAAGTTGGTAAAAGTTAATCTGAGCTCAAAGTGCTCGTCCGCAGTCTCGTTTTGGTGTGTGTCACTATATGTCAGCGAGAAGTTGACAGGACTACATTTCGAGATTGCTTTTTAAAATAATCTGTTTGCTACGATTTGTTAACGTAATAATTAAATAAAAAACCGAATAAGTAACTGTTTGTTAAATAAACTGCAAAAAAAGCTTTCATGCAAATTAACAAACAAAAATTGTTTTGTTAAATAAGTTTGGTATCAAAACGCAAACAGTCATTGCCACACATATAAATTAAACTCCAAAAATACCACAGCATTAATTGTTAAAATAACTCAAATGTGAGCCGTTGTTAAGGCCAAAATAAATTAAAACACGACCAGGGAAATTCTCACACAGTAACAAGTAACATTTAGCATTTTGACGGGTAATTTGGCTCCGCCACACGTGCCCGCACCACTGAAATATGATCCCTGGCCAAATATATTATTCACAACACTCACTTCTAATTTAAGACATAAATAATGAGATGGTAGATCTTTTTATGTTGGTGTGCTGAAGACGTGATGTGTCGTTGGTGGGACGTCAAATGTTTCTATGGTAACCACAGAAACGTAATAAAAGACTATATTCCATAGAACTCTGAAATCCTGATTTCTGAATCATTTAACTGCGAAAGTGCATACTTAATTACAAAGTACATATTCGTATTTATACATGTTTTTTATAGTATGTACAAATTCTAAAATTAAACAACCTTTTTACTTAATTACCTACACAGATGATTTTTATAAGCCTACACCACAGAATTCTCCCTATTATATTGGGCCTACACTAAACCAAAAAACGAGTCTAATGAACCGCTACCAGCAATCTTGTACACAATTATATTATAAAAATTCGTGATGCCGAATCAGTGCGACACATAATTATGATACATTTTGTTATGCCGTTTTTTTTATCATTCTGGTCAGTCGGTTAAAAAAAAAATCTTTTCTAGGAATCAACGCACAGACCAAACCGTTTATGATAGAGACGTGAAATTTGAACCCAATATTCCTCTACTGGGATAAATGAACAATACGAAAGGAGTTTGCAGAATACCACCTCTAAAGGGGTAAAATGGTATGGTACCCCAAGGTTTGTATGAAAACTAAAACTTTTGTCTTACCTTGTCATTTCCTATTTGAGCGAAGTCGTGCGGGCGAGCTAGTTGACCGAGTGATGCGAAAGTAAACTCGATCTTTGTCTATCTGTCTCTTTGTCCTTCGTCTGGGTGTTTGTCGCGTTATCGCGGCTAAACGGCTGAACGGATCGACGTGTATTTTTGCATGAGACGAACTTATGCTATTTTTTTCTGTATAAGTCCACGCGAACCAAGCCGCGGGAAGACCTAGTGATATTATAATAAAAAATAAAAACATAAGCTTTATAATTTTGCCTGTTTGTTTGTAGGTAATCTCTGGAACTACTTAACCGATTCTGAAAATTTCTTCAATAATAAAAGTCTACACGATGTCTGACTGAAAAAGGATGTGTTTTTTTCCAAGCGCGTGTGAAGCCGCATGCAAATGCAATAGGCACATAAATGTGGCCACAAATTATAGTCAATATTCATGCGAATGACTAGGAGGTACCTTTGTCTTCATTTAATAAAGTTTTCACATTAAACATAAAATTCCCGATAGCAAGGCTCATTTTTCATCTTTAATTAAAATTCCGATTGAGTTCAGGATTTACGACAATTTTCAAGACATTTCTCAAACCGTTTTAATGTTTAATTTTCAATTAAGGAGCTCTTTGATAACAACTTAAACATTCTTAGCTTTATTAATAGCAAAAAAATACCTTTTAAGTAGGTATCAGATAAATTAAATAAAACGCTTTCTAACGCTTTTACGTTATCATTTAAGAAAGTAAACAAAAACTTTACTTATTTTATAATTATTGGGGTGTATGTATGTATTTGAGTTAGTAAGTATGTTTGTGTGTAATACAAACAAATTAAAAAAAAATACAAAATAAAAAAAATTACAAATTACAATGTAAAAGTTACATTTACATATAAGTACCTATGTAGTTATGTTTCTCTGTTCCTATATTACCTACCTCCTGTAGCCTAAATGGCTTGACCGATTTTGACGAGTGTGGTTTCGTTGGAATCCTATTTATGGGCAGACTGACATTTCTACATTTGGCAGACGGGCTTTTTAAATAATAATACTTTTTTAATCAATTCCCAGAGCTTGTTACGGTTTTCATTGGCGCACATTACGAATTTTTCCTGTTCCGGTCAAGTAGGACTTTATCATAGTTTAGTTTAGTTTATTTTTTTGTTTTATGTACATTTTGATGTGAACGATAAAGAGTTTTATATCTGTCTATCCATCTATCTATCTACCTATATATCCATCATACTCTGTCTTAGTGTATTCGTGCAGTACTAATATTACTATCTTGCAGTACTACAAGTACTGCTTCTGGGTCAAACTTCACATGAGACATAAAATGTTATTTTCTTCTGATGCTACGTCCATCATCCAATGGCCACATTCGTCATCGGATGGCGGATCAACAGCGCATAAGCCCCCTAAAACCATATCAATCATGTACGTATACGCGTTTTCTATGTAAATAGGAGATGCGACACGACATATTTCAACGTGTAATGTATGTCCTTAGGGATGAGCGTACATTTGCGCGGGAACTTCTGACAGGTGTAATAGATTGTGATACAATTGCAAGTCGGATGTACATTTCTTCTGTAGATGACTTTTACACCAAGGCACAAAATAGATACCAAAGTCTCCGACAGTGCCTGAAGGCAAGGGTCTTCAACCAATGTGTGTTGCCAGTGATGACATATGGAACTGAAACGTCGTCCTTGCCTATTGGCCTTTTAAAGAAACTCAGAGTCACACAGCGGGCAATGGAGAGAGGCTATGCTCGAAGTTTCTTTGCGCGATAAAATCTGGAACGAGGATATTCGCCATAGAACCAAAGTCGCCGATATAGCTTTCAGAGCTTGCAAGCTAAAGTGGCAAAGGGCAGGCCACATCACTCAAAGAACCGATAACCAATGGGGAAGAAAGCAACCACGAACCGGAAGACGCAACGTTGGCAGGCTTCCTACTCGGTGGATCGACGACATTGTGAAAGTCGCGGGCAACCGACGGATGCAAGTCGCACGTTGTCGTTCGGTGTGGCTAAGGAGGAGGCCTATGTTCAGCAGTGGACGTCTTCTGGCTGATGATGATGTTGATGATATTTGGATGACGAACGCAGTGCATTGTTTTGAATTGTTGAAGTTCAAAATGCGGAACGCGAAACGCTTTGCGCAAGCGTCTCTTTACTCAATATCATAAAAAATACTCCACCTACGAACAGCTTAGATGTGGGTGTGCTGTGTGATGTAAATGATACGAGTACAACGCCCTGCCCCGCTATAAATCATTCAATATTCCTAAATCAAGGTACGCGACACGGCATATATTTCATCAGTACCTCTCAGGAAGGCCCTCTAAACGTGCCCGGTAATATAACAGCCAATTTCGGCAGGTGCGATGAAATGATGGATCGGAATCGTTTTCCGATGTCGCTAAATAATGCTAAATGTTCTATGAGAAATTATCTGATGTACCTACGTAAGGAACGTGTTTTTTTTAAATATTTTTTAGTACGAGCTATTTAACAGTTACAGCTGCAAACTGAAGTGACGCCGATATTTTTAAGTTATGTTACCTAATTTGAACTTTGAATACTTTTTATTTTTCCAATACCACTATTTTTTTTTAATGCTGCGTTCCGGATTGAAGGGAAATGTTCTCCAATGAAGTTACTGATCATAAAGAAATTTAGAAAATAACATCACCGCTAAAAAAATTCATCGCAAAAACATTCAGTGCATTTAATTTATAAGTGCTTGCTACCAAGTCTGACGAGCTTGTAAGGTAGGAAACAGTTCTTCCGACATGTCCCACATGGTATCCATTACACCGCATGAAACAAAGCGTGCAATTTGCATGCTAATCTGCCCGACGCAGATCTCTAACTACCCCTAGCGCAGTACCGCAAGGGCTTGACAAAGTCGTTTTTTTTATCTTATGTTGTGTGTTTGGCCCACAGATGAAGTTTGGCCCCACACATAGTGTATTTTGTCAAGTCAATTTAGTCAAGTTTTGTTTTTTTCAAGTGAAGCTTAGTATTTCACAATGAAAACCAGTCTCAGTCATAGTCCAAGTCAATAATTTATGTCAAAGTCTAGTCTAAGTAATGCTTTAGTATAGTGGTGGAAGCTTCTACTGCGAACTGCGATTAGTGCGCTAGGTATCGGCACAAGTAGGTATACAATGGTAATGAGTGTATTGATACAACCATAGACTCTGTTTTGTAGGTGCCGGACCTGAAACCGAATTTACTATCTGTGAAACATAAAACCTACCATTATTCAATATTCTGTACAGATATTTAGAAACAACACGAAAGAGCACGTTTCACGACATAATACCATTTACAAACACTCATGGTCGATATAACAAGCACTTAATAGATAAACATCAACCGTTTTTACGTAATAACACTCGAAATAATACAAGTTTTGCAAAATAATACAATGACGCGACATCACAGAATACTATTACTCTGCGCGACATGTCTTGTTCACGTTGCCGCCAAAACTCCGTCAACGTTTGACGGTCGTTGCTACTCTGATAACTTGATTTTTAGATGTTAACGTTTGGAAAATAAAGAAAAACAAAAAGCTTTTTTTGGTATATTATTGCTCCATGTACACACAATGTATTTCGCCATTCGTTTTGTGATATTTGATGTGAAGTAAAATACTTTACAAATAAATATGTTTCAGTCATAGTCTTTGTCAAGTGAAGTAAGCCAAGTCAGAGTCAAGTCCAAGTCACGTCTCAGTAAACTGGTGGAAACTTTACTAGAGGTATCTATGGAGTTTTGGAAACAACACGAAAAGTTTTTGAAAAAATGAAGGAATAAAGAGAAGTAATTTTTAAATCATAACTGGGTGTGGAAAATAAACAGCAATTTTGGATTAAGAAAATTAAAGTTTTCTTCTTTTCTTAGTTTTTAAATTAAAATTAAATTTTGTTTCGTTCGTAACTGTTAAGGTTGAGTGACATAATAATAATATAATAATTTGTATTGTAAATTTGTATTGCGGAATAATTTGTAAAAGTCCACCCATCATATAATATAATAGCAGTAAGTAGTTGTACAGATAAAAAATATGCCTGTTTTACAAATGGTAACACAGGTAACAAAAGAATATTCGGGGGTGGATGGGAATGGACAGGTACTAATCATGCCTTCGACCGACTATAGTACCAATAGGTAGGCAGTATCAAGTGTGTAATAGTAATAACTTACGCTACGTCTATCAGACCTAACATTTGTTACAAGTTCTCTACTCTCAAAGATGTTACGAACTTTCCATAAGTTAAGCAGTTTCATGTTGTTTCCAAAACTCCATAGAAGACTCTAGTAAAGTTTTCACCACTTTACTGGGGCATGACTTGGACTTGACCGTGACTTGCTTTGCTCGACTTTGACCGTGACTATGACTTGTTTGATAATATCTAACAAAACTTGAGAATATATATGTATACTTGACGCTGGCAAATGCATAAGACGTGGGACGCCAAAATCCTCTTAGGAGGAAAGAGAAAAAAAAAAAGTTAAGCAGTTCCACGGAAGTTGTATAGAATCTTCGAGTTGAAGTGGTAAAAACCTTCCAGACTCCTGGACTTTCTTGTGTCAAACAATATATACGCTTAAACTCGCTTTGTCTTAAAATAAAATATAAAGAAAACCCTTGATAAAACATTTAAAAGGAATTCGATTTAAATTACAGCAGTTTGATGTAACTTAAATAGAATTCCTTTTTTAAATGTTTAATAAAATACTCAAAGATAAGCTACCGTTTTGTTATATCATTTTGTTCGATAGAGACTACGTTACTGAAATTTGAAAAAGAAAACAGTAAAGAAATAAAGATCCTATTCCAGTAAAGAAGACAGCTTGAATCTTATCTAGCAAAAATATTTAGCTAGAAAATATTTGGAAATGATATAGTAACCACAGACACAAATCGATAAAGATACGTAAATTTAACTTAAATATAAGTAACCCAAATGTTTATCACGATTCTTTCTTTTAGCATTTAACTTGATTTATTTAAAAGCCAAAAAAGAGGATTTTTACTTACCTACCTGAACTTTTAAAACAGGCAATTAATTTCTCTTGGTTCATATTTTTTAATCTACTCTTTCTTTTACAGTCTGAGCACGTCAGATAACTCCATTAGAATTTCTAGCGGTTTTTTTCTTGAATTCTTGTCAGAAGTTTTCTCATCACCGAAGAATTTTCATTTCCTTTAAGGTTATGCTTTCTCGCTTAGTCCCAGTATTACCTTTTATCCTTTCGCTATATTCTTAGGTATTCTTTGTCCATGCCAATCTTTTGTTTGCATTGGTTATAAAGGCGGAATGGGGTGAGATTATTTCAAATAGAACCATTACCAGGTGGTATTTTGACTTGAAAATGTAGTTGGGACAATGGACGCTACAAAGTAAGGATCAATTTTGTTCAATGGATGCAATCTTTACAATAGGTAATTTTAAATATCTTCTTAATAAACTTTAGAGGTATCTGAAGCTGATATATACTTTAAATTGAATATGGAGTCTCTCATCAGTGTTAAGTAGATACGGTTAGGGTCGAAAACTGCGACCAGAAACACCGTAAGACGGGCCGCAGCATTCTCTTAGTAAACGGTGAGCATTCTGCGATTCAGGCCGCCTGCAAAGATTGGGGATTATGGCACCTCTCCCCGCTCCGCCTCATAAAAGGGGGAGGTCTTTGTTCAGCACTGGACGACTTTTGGCTGATGATGATAATTAATGAGTGTTAAGTAATTCTAAATTAAGTAGGTATCTGAACACTTCAAAATAGTGATAACTATTTCTGTAAGTGGTTATTTAAACAAGCTTCAACTATATAAAATAACGTAATAGTTCATCATCAGCCAGAAGTCTTCTGAAGTTCTGCTGAACATAGGCCTCCTCAGTGGTCGCCACTCAAGAACCTTTCTTCCCCATCGGTTATCGGTTCTTCGAGTGATGTGGCCTGCCCATTGCCACTTCAGCTTGCTAACTCTGAGAGCTATATCGGTGACTTTAGTTCTTCGGCGAATATCTTTGTTCCGGATTATATCGCGCAAAGAAACTCCGAGCTCTTTCCATAATTACGTAATAATTAAAGGATACAAGCCTGCTGTTAAATAATAATAAATAAAGAAAGTAAACGCAAAGGCAACATCCATCTTCCGTAGCTCCAAAAAAAGTCCAGATCCTTGCGTCACCGATTCCACTGACACAGAGCTTCGTTTTTCAAAAAGTTACTCGTCCACCGACCAGTATTGCTTAGACTGCAGTCTTTCTTGATGCCAACAATACAATAAAAAAATATAAAAATAAAAATATAATATATATTCTTTAAATATTCAAAATATCGTTTAATTGAGTAGGTAACAGTAGCAGTAATGTTCGCCGACGCGAGTTAAAGTCAAACGTCGAGGTGTGAGCTTCAAAAACCGATTTTCAATTAAATGTTGGGTGCACAGTTTTGACAGACATTTCATTAACCTGGTTCCATTCAATGGAAGTGTACCGCCGATGTAAGCGTATATCAGCACCTGTTAGAATTAGCTGATAAATATAAATGACGTGGCAGAATAATAATTACCTTTACTCAAAAAGCCACATGCCAAAAAGCGTTTAAAAACAATTGTTATCTACTAATTAATCACTGCGTTTGTTTTAAATATTTTAGCTGGTAAATTGGTGGTGATTTGCTCTGCTTAAATTAATTACATTTAACCACGAAATTAATTTCATGTTTGGTCAAATTAAACAGAAACGTAGTTGATTTTGGTTAAACTATTGTAAAGGCTACTTCAGTAGTAACGTACCGCAAATAGCCAAACGTTTCGCTTTCAACTGCTCCCAGTAGGTTTTCCTGTGTCGAAGATGCCATGGATCACATACATACCTGCAATTAACACCTAGATCGTAATTCAGCGCTGCTTTTACCCGACTGCCCAGGAAGGAGGGTAAGTATGTAAGTACCTATGCATGCAACTACATATATTACCTGTTCTATATTACCACCTGTAGCCTAAACGGCTTGACCAATTTTGACGAGTGAGGTGTCGTTCGACTTCTCTTTACATCCAGAGTGAGATAAGCATTTGCAGTCGGATAAGCATTTTATTTTTCTGTAAATAATATTAAATTAAAATATTTTTCTTACTTTCCGGACGTTCAATTATATCTGTGCAAAAAATACTTTGGTCTGTTTGTTGTTGCTCGATAGAAGGACAATCAAACAAACAAACCAACAAACATACTTCCGCATTTATAATATTAGTAGGTAAGTAGGGATGCGCCTCTAACCCCATACTTTATGCTCTGTTGCCTAATAAGCTATCCCCCGAATACTGAAACGTTTGTTAACTTTGACAACAGATTAATTCTAATACTGCCTTTGTCTGGCACTAAGCAAATGACAAAGGCAGCAACAGACTTAATGTGTCGTCAAAGTTAACAAACGTTTCAGTATTCGGGGGTTAGTCTGTTGCGTATATAGAGACGTTATTATAACGACAATTAAATTTTTACCCCACTGCCCAAAAAGAGATAATGTTAGCGTTTGTGTTTTTCTATGTGTCTTCCTACTGTCTAAGCGGCTTAAAATATTTTAGATAGGAATTAAGGTGTTGCTCTTTATTTCAAGAGTGTCATAAGAAAAACAAAAATGGTCTATAAAAAAAGGGATAGGCTACTTTTTGCTTATGTTTTTCTTCTGATAATACCTTTCTGTAATCTCTGAAAGTACTTGTTTACCTTTATATTTGACTACCAGGATAGAATCTCAATCATAAAACGAAGGCTCAACATTGTGCCTCATTTGAAGTGTCAACTCTAACAGTGAGTAGGTCTACAATTTCCTTTGATGTAGCTTGCTCGCAAACGTTTTGTAATGTAGGTAAAAATGTGTATTATATTTACAAAACGTGATATTTTTTACACAAAGGACGCTTTATTTTAAGGTGGAATATTGTGTGGCGGGCCCGTGTAGGCAGGTTTTTGAGGGTTTCGCTGAAATTTCGAAATATAATTCATATTTCATTACGGACTTTCATAAATATTAAAATTGAGAGCTTTTTATTTACCAGTAAATATTCGTATGTGTCATTTAGGATTCTGAAATTTCAAATGAGATAATGAAAATATGAATTTGCTCGTCAGTCTCTTGCTTGTTAGGTCTTATTGCCAAAAAGTGTTTATTCATGAGACAATGGCAATACAATTTTGCCCGTCAGTCTCTTGCCAGTCAAGTCTTATACACAAATATTTTAAACCAATGAGACTACAGAAATGTGAATGTACCCGTCAGTCTCTTGCCTGTCAAGTCTTATTAACAAAAAGTGTTAATTAATGAGACAATGGAAATAGGAATTTGCCCCTCAGTCTCTTGCCTGTCAAGCCTTATGGACAAAAATAATAATTATGAGAGAAGGGAAATATCAACTTGCTCAGTCTTTTGCTTGTCAAGTTTTATTGACAAAAAGTGTAAAAGCCCTTAATCGCGTACACGCTTCACGCGTCTCACTCGCGAATTTTCACTTTATTGAAAGTATTTTACTAATAAGAGCCATTTCTGGCTTAGCATATCCTTCATATTAAAAGTATTAAAACTAATCAAAAATGTCCTTTTCCAGTAAAAATGCCAGTCCTTGAAATCCCGACAGACCAATAATATTGAAGATATAAGAATATAGATATATATATTGATATATATTGAGATATATATTGATATATATATAAGAATATTGAAGATGTAAAATCACCAATTGGGAATTAATAAAAAGTATGTGCTTTGTATTTATACCATAAGATTATAAATGTTTTATACAGCATACATTTTATAATTTAAAGGAGCAGATGGAAAAAGCAGGGAAAAATATATATTTTGTTTTCCTCTATTTCTTCCGTCAAATTAAAATATATCAAAACAAACATTCTTTTAGAATGTTTCTTATGTTGCGATAGAAGGATACAATGGAAATTCACACTAAACTTTATGTCCTAAAACTTGAAAATGTCTGAGAGAGACACCGAAAAAGTGAATAAAGCCAACACCAAAAGGTAAATTATATGCAAATATATTTGTTACATAGAAATAAGATCCTTACTAAAATTATAAATGCGAAAGTAACTCTATCTATTTGTCTCTCTGTCTCTCTGTCTGGGTGTTTGTCGCGTTTTTACGGCTAAACGGCTGCATGGATCGACCTGAATTTTAGCATAGATATAGCGGAGCGGTCGGAGACGGACAAAGCCAATTTTTTTTTTTTTTTAATCCTCGCAAACGTCTTTAGTCACTGGCCTTTTAGATAAACTGAGAGACGCACAGCGGGCAATAGAGAGATTTCGGAGTTTCTTTGCGCGATAAAATCCGGAACGAGGATATTCGACGATAACCAAAGTCACCGATTTCAGAGTTTACAAGCTGAAATGGCAATGGGCAGACCAGATCACTCGAGGAGCCGATAACTGGTGGGTAAGAAAGGTTCTTGAGTGGCGACCACTCACCAGAAGACGCAGCGTAGGCAGGCCGACAGACAGGTTGGACCGACGACATTGTGAAAGTGGCGGGCAACCGGTGGATGCAAGTGGCACGTTGTCGGTCGGTATGGCGCTCTAAGCGGGAGGCCTATGTTCAGCATTGGACGTCTTCTGGATGATGATGATGACGATGATCCTCGCGAACGAAGTCGCGGGTAACATCTACTTAGCTATAAATATACTTGCAAATTTGTACCTAATCTATACTAATATACAATGTCACTTATCGGCAAGTCACTGCCCAAAAAGGGCTTATAGTACTCATCATGAACAACTTTTACTACGGGACCAACCCTGATATCAAGAAAAAAATATTGCCGTTCCATAGAAAAATGTCAATGACACTCGACAAAGTGTTTGGAACAGCAGATTTTTATATTTAAGCCCTTTTCGGGCGGTCACTTGCCGATGGGCGACATTGTATGTACGTCCTTATTATATAGGTATGTCATGCAATATTACCAATAGGTATCGATAAAAGCCGTCACTTCCCACACACTGCAACTCACGCTCATATTACATCCATAATGAGATACTCCCATCGCTTAATTGAAACCATCGATACCTTATTGACAAAGGCTAGCCTTTATCCTCTTAATGGCCCGTGTGAGGCCACTGACCCTTCTTCCCCTAGTCCCTAGGCCAACTTAGTTGTGAGTTGAATGAGGGAGCCGCCATCGCAGTTGCTGTACAAAATGTGCGTAGAAAATGTTCCCTCATTTAGCCACTCCTTAGAACTTTTTACAGATAAGCAGGTCGATCCGTACGTCCTCCGTGACTGGTGCATAATCTGTGGGACAGTGTTGACAGGACAATGGGCCTCGACGTCACGTCTCCACTAGCTAAATTGACACAACCCTTAGTAAACAATTGGCAACACGTTATTTTAGGGATACATCGCGCTGCTTCAGGTTACGAGGGATGGGGACTGTCGGTGGTGGAATTTAAGGGTTTTACGCATTTAGGAAACTTGAGCAAAATAGAAATGTACAGGCTTGGTACCTACCTGTACGTTATTAATAACAAATTAACGACAATTACATAGCCTGTCGATAAGTATATTGAATTGGTTTCGTCCTATATGACATGCAAACGTTGCTGTCTGATAAAAATGTACATATTTTTTTCCCATAATTTCAAATTACACATGACACATGACATTCTGACTGCAGTCAGAAAACAAATAAAACTACCGTAAGAAAATATTACTACCGTACCAAAAAAATTATAAACTCAGATGATAATGATATCACTTAGATGAAAATCGGCTTTGCCTAGAAGTTATGCTGGAATACAAAAAACCGTACCTACGGAAGCCATCAAAATATAATTATAATTAGCATTCTTGAGTATATCACCCCTCTTAGGGTAAGCGTCTAAGTCGATCTATGAATTTACAGGTCCTTTTCAGTTCTTTTGTTTCTTGTAAAACGCAGCCAAGTAGTAACAAATATTTATGCAATAATAATAATAATACTATTATCTCAAGTAACAAGACTCATTGTAACGGTACAGCCTTCGTATCTTTCACAAATATAGATATATTCATATAAGAAACAAAATACAGCCGAAATATTCTCCTTTTTGAATTGCGGTATCAAGTGATTTGCTATCTAAAAATGTTAGGCACTAAAGTGGGTAATTAAAGGGTTTCAAAAACATAGGACGACTTTCGAAATAGAGAACGATAGTGGTTAAATAATATCAGAATATGAAAAAATAATACTTTTTCCGTTATATTACATACTGAATACTAGTTAATTGTAGTTAGGTTAATGAAATCCGGCATTCATATCGGCCTTTATAAAAGTTGTATGAAAATACCGTCATTTTTATATTGCGCGATTTTATTGTGAGCGAGTGGGAGCGGCGACGCTGTGAGAACGTGCAGAGTTTTGGAGGGGCATTCGGCGCTTGGGCTTACGGGCGAACATACGCTGTGAATCATCTGGATTTTCTACAGTGGCGAAGCATATCACGAGTGAGATCTTTCCATTACTTTGATTTGTACATAATTATCTAAAATCAATCTATTGCTTTGAAGTAAAGTAAGTTGGACATCCAACCAGTTTTAAATCTAACCTTAAAGTAAAGTCATGTTACTACACGCATTTTATTTGAAGTAAAGTAAGTTGGAAAGCCAACAAGTTTAAAACCCTATTCGAAAGAATATAACTTGCCGTAAGGAAGTATTGACAAAAGTCATTTTACTACTCTGATACTTACAAAAGTAAAATCAGGTAGATAACCAACTAGTCAATGATTGACTGTATGTGGGTATAACTCCCGTATCGAAACTTGTATCGCTAAGTCACTATGCTGTTTGAACCATTTACTTAGAGTAAATCAATTCTCTTGACTAGCTAAGTCTAACATGTATTCTAATCAGAGGAATATAGTTTCCTATTCGTGACGTTGACGAGAGAAGTCAATATTCTATCTCTTCAATTTGAAAGTCTCGGTGGTAGTCTTTCTGTCTAGTTATAAAACTATAAATTGGGATCCAGGGTTGGAACCTTTGCTAGTAATTAGCTAAATTATACATAGGAGCGCGTGTCTCTTTAGGTTACCCTTGACTCCATAGAGGAAGATAGGCACCTAATATACATGTCACTGATTGAGTGATTACTAGTATAGATATTATAATAATCTTTACTTAGATGGAAGCTATCTGAGACAGTTGATTTGAAGTGGTAACGGAGTTACTTATTTAAATACACTAATATATACGTGTTGGACTTGATTGTCTAGTTTTATGTTTCGGTAAAGTTCCGAATATTGCATCTTTATGTTAACATCAAAGTTATTTCATTGTACATAGGTAGGCTAGGGCGCTGCGGGGCGGCACGAGAGACCAAGATCGAAAGATCTTGGCGGCTCTCAATTTTAACCTAAGATTGATGTATGTAAGGGAAGGTCTTTAGTTACTTCGGTAATTATAAAGATAAGGTTTTTTGGAAGTATTTTAATGGAAGGTATTCCTTGAAAGGTTCGACAAACTAACGTACCAGACTTTGCCAAAAGAATAAGCCCTCTTATCTGGATAGGACATACTGACAGACTTTGAATATAGTAAATTTCACAGGTAAATATCCCTATATTTATAACACATAAATGTGGAGGATTGACGTCCCAGTCTTTCGGATGAGTCAAACTGGACTGGTGCGGGGAGGTGCACCGTTCTTTTACCACGAATTCATTTTGCCCAATAAATCGATCATTATTTGTTCATTAAATAAACTCAGAGTAAATGTAGAATGTGTTCAAACTTATATCTTGGTATGCTTAATAAACGCTTTATAACTCATAAATACTCAGGTACATTTAGGGTAGACTCTGTAGTTCAACTATATTATATGCGCTTACGTTCATGTTTCAATAGGCTCACCGCGGTAATTAGTTAGATTTCATTAGTAATGTGCCTGGTGTAGTAGTAATAGGTTAGGGAAATTATACTAGGATTCGCTAACTCGTAATTATTCGAAAACTTAGGTTCTACGATCACGAAGTAGGGTCCTATCACTTGACGATCACATGGCCAAATATATAATAAGTAAATAGGTTTAACTTAAGTAGAATTAATTAAAGAAATAAATAGGTAGTGAAAATAAATATCTATGTAAATATAGTTAAATATAGTAATAATAAATATATAATAAATTATATAATATTAATAGACGGGGGGTCGTTACAATATGAGTTGCCGTGACCAGGATGCTTACCATGACGGTTACATTACTAGGCTTCGTGCAACAGTTTTATGTTTATATCATGCGGTTAAAAATAAATATTTAGGGTAAAATCTTAGTTTGTGTACTTTTCTACAGCAGTTTAGGGTACAATACAATACATAAACGCCTTACTGACAAAGCAAAAAAATAAATAAAAAATAAAATAAAAAACAATAGTAATACATTAGAGGTAAATACAACAACACAGTCTTATCGTTAAGAGCGGTCTGTTCCAGACAAACTTCGGATGAGTAAACTTATATTATGTGTTAGGATGTCGGTTATGGTATTATTAAGGAAATTGGGGTCGATTCGTGCTAAAGTCCTTGTTAGGAAGGGTTAGTATTTTAAGAAGTGTTCAAGGTATCTTGGACACAATTTGTTGTACGTTGCAAAGGAAACGAGAATAATTACGAGTTTTACGGGTAAGATTTATGAATTTAGTTTACTTAGAGCAATGTAGGACGGTTCGGTTTATTAATGTAGTGAATTTGGTTCTTAAATAAAAGATATTACTAGAAAAGTACTCCGGGAACTTAAACTAACGAAAAAAGCTTAAGAAAGTAGGAAATAGGTAAAACGTTAAGTCTTTTGAAATAGTATTTTAATAATAATAATATTTTTTAATAACAATAACATTTATTTGTCTCATAAAAATAATAAAAATTCATAAACACTGTTTTACACTTTCGCGGTTCTTTGCTACGAACAACCCGTGGATGTCTTTTTAATAATTAGGGAAGGTCTACTTCTGGCTTCATGGGGACCAAATATTATAAATTTAATTAAAATATTGTATTCAGTTGTATATATATTCAGTTTCAGATCTACTTTAATCTAAAATAAAATAAAAAATAAAATAATTAATTCAATTCCTAATAAATAATTGTGTTTACAAATGAAAGCTTCATTCATAGGTAAGTAGGTACACTAACCTGAATCTTAAATTATTAGCTTAACTTTACTTAATAGGTAGAGATATATGTATGGCTTTTACAAAGTGTTAGCACGCGAACATGATAATTTGTATCCTATGTTCTAACATCGTATATACTAACGATATTCTTATTTACAATTTACGTAGTTAAAATTCTCCTAAAATTATCTTCATCTATTACGAGCGAGTAAGTAGATTTATTTATATACGTAAGACGTAAGAGGTATGTTACCTGTAGGTTCCAAAACGGCTGGGCTGATTTTAATGAAATGTTGATCAATAGTAACCTATCAAATATTAAATTCAATATTAATAGACGAAACAAGAAAATAAAAACAGAGTTATCTATAAATAGCGAAATTATTGAAAATAAAATAAAAAGTGGTTTAAGTTAATGAATCATCAAATTTTATTTAGTTAAGAGTACAGCTTACTTCATAAGTGTACTATCAAGTTAATGGTAACTTAGGAAAGTTTAACTATTTTACTGAGATCAATTAAATTAATTTAAAGTATGAGGTTTGTATACATAAGGCGCGCCAACATGCTGTGGACACTAGAAACGAAAGTACAAGTAATAGTCTGTTTTGAAGTTAATTACTGTCATGTGAGTAAATATACAAAAAAAAAAAAAAACACAGCTCTGTATAATATTAGGTAATAGATAAAAAATAAAATAAAAGGATTTGAGGTATGAAGAGCAACAATAATATAACCATCGTATTGAGTAAGGAAAGTATGATATTATAGATCAATAATAATTTTAGTTGTGTACAAGTGTACTTTTATTTTATTTTAAAAGTTCATTATTTAACATAATAATAAAATACGTACAAACTAGACACAGTCTAAAATATTGTATACGTCAATATGGTGTAAATAACTTTTTCAGGTAAAGTCTTTTAAAAACAAAGTTTGATTTTAATTATATTTAAATCCATGAACTATTTAGTATTGGTGAAGACAAACAATTAATAGATTAACACTACTACAGAACATAAATAATTAAATACACCATGACGTAAAATCATAAAAATCATCATCTTAACAAAAAGTCTACCTTCATATTTACGCAAAAAACCTCTATTGGCTATCAAGTGAGTGCGTGGGCAGTGGCGCGTCATCAGTCGTTAAGCACGTAGTGATGGAGTTAGGCGGTATCGCTTATATTTATTGACATACGGAAGTTGGGATGGACGAATTTTGCTTATAGCAGAAATCAGCAAGTTTTGTATGATTAATGTTAGTTAGTACGTTTATAGAATTAAACTATTTGCACGAGTTTGATTAGCTTAATATTAACTTCGTAACATCTATCGTGATTACGTTATGTGTAAGGTATGGGGTCGTCAATGTGGTAGCTATACATTAATTTTAATATTTTTAGTAAAATTGATATTGGCTTTTAACCAACTACTTTACTTTACTATGCGCAAAAACATCTAATATTTAGTTTGTTAGTTTTTAGCTTCCTGTTTAATTTCTTATGTAGGTAAGATAAGCAAGTAGATGGTTTCTATGAAACAAAATTGTTTTGTTGTTATAGTAGTGCCAATAGCTGTTATTTTGTCTTTTAAAGTTAATGTCAGGGATTTTGCATAAGTTATGGAAAAGTATTATTAATAAATATAGTTTCTTGCCTGTTAGAACTTTAGTGTGCGTACATATTTCAGTTGTTGGGAAACGTTAGAGTTTCAATGTCATAACTTTTAATATTGATCTTAGCACACTCAAGTACTTGTATTAATTGCGTTTGATAAACATCACCTCAAGCGGTAACGTAGTAAGATAATAAAAATACAAAAGATTAGTAACGTAACTGATCAATATACAAAACTAGCATGTAATTTGTAACATGTTGTTGTTGTGTGTTGTATGTTTGTAACATTGTTCATGAAATTTTAAGATTCAGACTTATTTCTTATTTGGGCTGAAAATAACTTATTGTGTGACCGTAAATTAATCTGTGGCGTACAGTAATTATAAAAATGAGAGGTTTATTTTTTTGTATTTGGCCTTTTATCAATAAAATAATAATATTTTGTTCTCCCTACACAAAATTTCTAATTTTCTATTTGTTAAATAAATAATTTTAGAACTTAGTTACACGGTCGACAATACGCGAGGACGCTCACTGCTTCTAAAAAGGGTAGAAATTTATTTTCTAATCAGTTTTCTGGAGTTGGTTAGAGTAATATGTAATAATAGTAATTGATCGAGCGAAGCGAGGATCTTGTAGTCTGCGGAAGCACGTCGGTGTTTGTATGTTTGTTATTAGTGAGTTTGTATGTGTTTGTCCGACGGAGGCTTGCAACTGGTTATCCGACGGTTGTGAAATTTTGTAGCCAAGTAGTTTATTCCTATGTAGTTTTCGGTTTCGAATGTGAGCGGAGTCGGTTTAAGAGGTTTGCGAAGATGTTGGGGTCGAACGGAATAGATACCTACGAGATTGCGCTGCGAGGTGGTTTTCTGAATCGCGATGTTGAGATTCTCTTTGGAGGGAACTAGGGGGATTTGCTCGCAACAAAATCGGAACTTTGATAGATACTACTTATTTATAATTATGTTATCTAATAAATACCTTGTATTTTATGTAAAAGTTAATAGTTTATTTACAGATGAAGAGAACTTCGCGAGGTCTTGGTTTGGAGCGATCTATTAGTATTATTCATAGGGCTGTAAAAAAAAAAAAAAAAAAAAAAAAAAAATAAGTTATTTGCAGAAACTAGGAAGAAGTGAGGTTATCTTTGTCATCCAGTACTTTTCTTCTTATTTCAACTAGACTGACGATAATATTGGTTCGCGGGCTTACATAACGACGGTTACTTCTAAGGTAACGTAAGCACGGGTGAGTTCGAAATTCATGATGGAAGCTTGGTAAGTTTTCGAACTGATTTTGAATTCTAAACTATCAGATTAACTTAATAAATTGTACTTCAAGTTCCTTTAAAATATTCATTTCAGAACATAAAAATAGAAGGGGAGAAAGAAATAATTGTTAAAATATTTTTCCCATTATTAATTTAAATTTAAAAATTAAGGGCTTACTTTGTGATGCTTGGTACAGACTTAGGTCGAGTTTAACTCAGAATGATTTTATTCTACTAATGTTATAAATGCGAGGGTTTGTGTGTATGTATGTAGATATGTTTGTTCTCATTTAGTCTTGCCGGCTGGGCGGACTGTGATGAGTTTGGTTTGGGGGAGGCTTCTGCTCTGAATTTACACATAGGCTATCTATGTTGTCTCATGTAGCTAATTTTGTTCCGGAAGAGTATACTGTTTCTGAGTATGGTGGGTGAAGTCGCGGGGCGCTGCTAGTATATTATAGTATGATTATGTATGTTTATTTGTGACTTCGAAATTATTAATGGGAAAACAAGTGGCTACAATCTACATGTAAATATTTTATTATTACTAGATTCTCAAATTCTGTGTTTCCTTTTCAGTGCTTAGATAACTTTAGTAAAATTTGTATAATATTTTATTGACCTTTACAGCTGTTTTACATTACAGGTTTTATCGTATAAGCCTAGACTAATTACAGGATGTGAACCTAAGGGGAGGTTACATCTAGGTTGGAAAAACGTGAAAAAATTATTAGGCCTGACAAATAATTACGTTTATAATTCAAATAGGTCGGACTCGGGTTACCTTACATTCATTTAAAGAGTAACTGAAATGGCCAATTAATTGTATTTAGTAACTTAGTTTCGGATACATTTTAATGTTGATAAACAGATAAATATTTTATCCATAATGCCTACTAATATTGTTGAGATAGACGATGTCGCGCGCGTATCACACTTATGGCATTTCTTGATATGGATCACCGAATATGATCAAGGCTATAGTCGGAGTAGCGGACTTAAATAACGAAGGCATTCCGTTTTACTGAAATAAAATATTGTAGACGTGAGGATTGGTATGTTGGTTTGTTTGTTTTTCTTTCACTCACGGTGGAGCGGCGGATCGACCTGAGGTTTCGATGTGTATAGTTTGGGGTCGGAGGCTTTTATATTTTTTGGTATCGTTGAAAGTTTGCGGTTCCTGAGGAAGGTTTTCACGTGGAATAAACCAAGGGTGGCGCAGCAAGTCTAACAATAAAAAAAAAAAAAAAAAAAAAAAAAAAAAAAGTTTAGGACTATCATTGAATTACATAGTAGCTATAAAAATTGTACAAAATTTAAAGTTTGCTTAACATGTCGTGAATTTTATTACAGAAAGGAGGATACATGTGCTGTCGAAACATTTGTATTTTGATAAGTTTAATGGAAGTTTGCGTAGTTGAAGTGCAAATTTGTTCGTCGCTAGTATTACTGCCAGGTGCTAATGTTTCTTTGGGATGGATTGCAAGGCACGCAGCAGGAAGTGCTCAGAATGTGGATTAAGGTTAAATAAAAAATAAAAAAAAAGGAACAAAATAAATAATAATTATACGAATGAAATGGAATGAAAATGGTATGAAGTGAATTGGTTTGGAGTGGGGCCCAAGATTGGTGATGGATGTTGGTGATATGATATGATGATGAGATAAATGTGATTTCAAGGGAGCATTGGCATCAGTATCTAGAGACGAGTTGTCAATTTCAGGGTTTAGCAAAACACTACAACAAACGGCTCAATATAAGAAGGAGGATTTTGTGTTAGGTTAAGTCGATATGGCATTCGTCCTCGTCGATATTAAATATTGAGTTATATTACAGCCGTTACGTACAAGCAAATACCAGTGAAAGAGAAATTGCACATTTTTCCCCACACTTACACTCTCCGATAGCAGGTAGTCAGATTTTAGGTTCGATGTCAGAAGTTTTAAGGACCCTGAGGGGCCATGGGGGAATTTTTGAAGTTGCTTAAAAGGGTTGAGATTGAGGTAGGAAGTTGAGTGCAGTCCTCTGCAATTGGAATGTTGAATTGGGATGGGGAACGCAGTCTCTCTGTTCTTATAACGACTCGCCTCACAACCGGGTTTCTTGCCGAGATCAATATATCTTGTGTACGACAATGTTCTTTCATGACGCACGGGTTTGCTGGTGGCATCGCGTTTTTAGTCTGACTGCTTTCAATTGGTTTAAATATACTATGATATTGTACAAGGGCTACGTACACAACTACACCGCGCATTTAATTTATTGTTGAAACTTGAATATTGACAGAAAAAAAAAAAAAATGTTGCACTTTTGGGGGATTCTTTAGATTTAAAACTATGGGTTCCTTGGTTGGAGACTCATATTTGTGAAATGGGTGAGACTTTGGTTAAATTTACTCCGATTAACATCATCTTTGTAAATTTAAGGGGTCGAATGTAACGGTACAGCCTTCGTATCTTTCACAAATATAGATATATTCATATAAGAAACAAAATACAGCCGAAATATTCTCCTTTTTGAATTGCGGTATCAAGTGATTTGCTATCTAAAAATGTTAGGCACTAAAGTGGGTAATTAAAGGGTTTCAAAAACATAGGACGACTTTCGAAATAGAGAACGATAGTGGTTAAATAATATCAGAATATGAAAAAATAATACTTTTTCCGTTATATTACATACTGAATACTAGTTAATTGTAGTTAGGTTAATGAAATCCGGCATTCATATCGGCCTTTATAAAAGTTGTATGAAAATACCGTCATTTTTATATTGCGCGATTTTATTGTGAGCGAGTGGGAGCGGCGACGCTGTGAGAACGTGCAGAGTTTTGGAGGGGCATTCGGCGCTTGGGCTTACGGGCGAACATACGCTGTGAATCATCTGGATTTTCTACAGTGGCGAAGCATATCACGAGTGAGATCTTTCCATTACTTTGATTTGTACATAATTATCTAAAATCAATCTATTGCTTTGAAGTAAAGTAAGTTGGACATCCAACCAGTTTTAAATCTAACCTTAAAGTAAAGTCATGTTACTACACGCATTTTATTTGAAGTAAAGTAAGTTGGAAAGCCAACAAGTTTAAAACCCTATTCGAAAGAATATAACTTGCCGTAAGGAAGTATTGACAAAAGTCATTTTACTACTCTGATACTTACAAAAGTAAAATCAGGTAGATAACCAACTAGTCAATGATTGACTGTATGTGGGTATAACTCCCGTATCGAAACTTGTATCGCTAAGTCACTATGCTGTTTGAACCATTTACTTAGAGTAAATCAATTCTCTTGACTAGCTAAGTCTAACATGTATTCTAATCAGAGGAATATAGTTTCCTATTCGTGACGTTGACGAGAGAAGTCAATATTCTATCTCTTCAATTTGAAAGTCTCGGTGGTAGTCTTTCTGTCTAGTTATAAAACTATAAATTGGGATCCAGGGTTGGAACCTTTGCTAGTAATTAGCTAAATTATACATAGGAGCGCGTGTCTCTTTAGGTTACCCTTGACTCCATAGAGGAAGATAGGCACCTAATATACATGTCACTGATTGAGTGATTACTAGTATAGATATTATAATAATCTTTACTTAGATGGAAGCTATCTGAGACAGTTGATTTGAAGTGGTAACGGAGTTACTTATTTAAATACACTAATATATACGTGTTGGACTTGATTGTCTAGTTTTATGTTTCGGTAAAGTTCCGAATATTGCATCTTTATGTTAACATCAAAGTTATTTCATTGTACATAGGTAGGCTAGGGCGCTGCGGGGCGGCACGAGAGACCAAGATCGAAAGATCTTGGCGGCTCTCAATTTTAACCTAAGATTGATGTATGTAAGGGAAGGTCTTTAGTTACTTCGGTAATTATAAAGATAAGGTTTTTTGGAAGTATTTTAATGGAAGGTATTCCTTGAAAGGTTCGACAAACTAACGTACCAGACTTTGCCAAAAGAATAAGCCCTCTTATCTGGATAGGACATACTGACAGACTTTGAATATAGTAAATTTCACAGGTAAATATCCCTATATTTATAACACATAAATGTGGAGGATTGACGTCCCAGTCTTTCGGATGAGTCAAACTGGACTGGTGCGGGGAGGTGCACCGTTCTTTTACCACGAATTCATTTTGCCCAATAAATCGATCATTATTTGTTCATTAAATAAACTCAGAGTAAATGTAGAATGTGTTCAAACTTATATCTTGGTATGCTTAATAAACGCTTTATAACTCATAAATACTCAGGTACATTTAGGGTAGACTCTGTAGTTCAACTATATTATATGCGCTTACGTTCATGTTTCAATAGGCTCACCGCGGTAATTAGTTAGATTTCATTAGTAATGTGCCTGGTGTAGTAGTAATAGGTTAGGGAAATTATACTAGGATTCGCTAACTCGTAATTATTCGAAAACTTAGGTTCTACGATCACGAAGTAGGGTCCTATCACTTGACGATCACATGGCCAAATATATAATAAGTAAATAGGTTTAACTTAAGTAGAATTAATTAAAGAAATAAATAGGTAGTGAAAATAAATATCTATGTAAATATAGTTAAATATAGTAATAATAAATATATAATAAATTATATAATATTAATAGACGGGGGGTCGTTACATCATACACAAAAAAAACAAATCATTAGTTACATTTGAAATGAATTATACAAGATGTTAGTGAATTTTTTTCCAGTATTGGTCCCATAGTAAAAGTTGCTCATAATAATGAGTACATACATACCTTTAAATATTGCTACATCTTTCAGTAATATCTCTATATCTAAATCTCTATATAACAATGTCAAATTACTATTATAATAAAAATGAAATTGTCCTACTATACACGATTCAAATCAAAATGGCCCCCTCATGTCCCTGTGTCATATATAGGTATAGCATATCAGCTCGCGACAGAAAAAGCTATTATTTTTGCCAATTCTAATATTTTAAGCAATGCTTATCAACCTTGTCTATTATTAAAGGAGCTAAGCGATGATTATTTTATTGATATTTTATGTTTGTAACAAACAAAATAACAAATAAATTTTAATCTCATTTCAAGGTAAACAGGCTTGCTTGCGAATTTCGGCGTTTCAGGGACCTCTGAGGGATACGTCTTGGCACAAATAACTGTGAGTACAAGGCAGGAATGCTACTTTTGCCATTCTTGTGAAAGCCGGAAAGCCTGTTTGCTGTAATATTAACTCATAAGCAAGGATATGAACATACCAAGCCCCTTAGTTAGAAGTTTGTCCATGTAGAGAAGCCAAATTATGTAGGAAACGATAAAATAAATAAAAAATAAACAATGTTTTCGGAACTCACAAACAACAAAAATCGTGGTAAATATCCAGTGAGTACTAATTTAAATTAAATAAAAACTACGTATTGATCGAATTTTCAAATTTCAAATACTGTACTAATATACTAACGGTGATAAATCAAGAGGATTTAAAAACTGCTGATAAATGATTTCTGTATATGTACGACTATAACAACAATTGTATGCAGTGAAAGTTTTTTTCTCGGTTGCTTGATGAAATCCTTCCCATCCATGTTTCCTTTCCACTGATGATGGCGTGAAGGTAAGTCTGTATTTACAATTTTTATAAAGTACAATTTGCAAATCTAGAGTAAACAGGTACCAACTTATGAGTAGTAAGTCTGTATTTCCCGAAAAGTACAATTTTCAAATCTAGATCAAACAGGTATCAACTTACTTTCTTATGCATGCTCCATCCTAAGTCACTTCATTGCTTACGATTAGGAAGAACGTGTCACACGCAAACCTATTTTGAATATTTATTAGTCTGACTATGCGGTAGACAGTGTACATATATGTACTTTTTATAAAAAACAAAATAAAGGTTTAAGTAGAATGGTGGTCAAACCGCGAGCGCTGTTAGTACCCAATAAAACAAGGATAGAAACTGTGACCGTCGCACAATTCGATAATGCAATTCAGCGTGTTCAACAACATTACAATAAAACTGCAATCAAGCCATTGGAATAATTTATTTTACGCTTTAAGGAGCTTCTTCGGAGGTCGTTACTCACCTTTACGAGGTAGAAGTCGTTTTTAAGAGAGTTAAGGCAGCACGCAATCTCGGCGTGTAACAGGGTTCCTTGGGAATTATTTATGTTCTAGAACGACGGGGATTCATATCACCTCTTATATATTTCAGCTCCGTTCTTACGTGGTTTAACGGTGTTACGTAACACTTCGGGTAAGTAGTTGCTTGAAGGTGTTGCTGAATTTTTGATGTTTGAGGATTTATTCGTCATCGATGGTGGTCTGAGAGGATTTCCTGTGCAAAACTATGATACTTATTGATAAATAAATAGTAGGCAGTAAGTTAGACACGTAGATTATAGATAGTATGTGTTTTATCTAGTTAATAATGGGACATTAACTTGTTCTTTTGAAAAAACTATAAAAAGTATTAAATAAGTATGTAATAAAGCTAATTTTAGCATTTTATCAGCCAATATTTTTTTTTGTAGTCCTCGTTTCATGGGTGGCGTATAAACAGGTCCTTAAGAACAGAGTATACCGCCGTCTCGTCCATACAAAAAACGTAGTCCGATACCCACCATCGAAATATTATTCGATTTCGATGATTTTTTTATATGATTGTTATCTACACCGTGAATAACTTTGCTTTACATGTTTGTTTTTTTATTTTATTTATCTATATCTTCGTTGTTATAGGCGCTTAAAGTGAATTTTTTTTTTCGCCGAAAATACAACGTAGAAAAGTAGTTGGATTAGAATACCATAAACATTTTTTGAAAAAATAAATATATCGGCATAGATTATAGTTTTTGTTAAGATTTAGGGGGTGATAACAGACTACCCCAGAAACGGTAATTTCTCCAAAAAGTTAAGAAAATTCATTAACTCTCTCCAACACGAGAAACAGAGCGACAGCAATAGAATCTCAAATATCGAATGCGCCAAAACCTCGTGGAAGGACTATCCTGTTAATCTAATAAGAGCTATTGATTTGTTTTTGTTTTGTTTGCTTTTAGTTGCCAGCAGGAAAGTTTAAATTATGATTTAAGAATAAATCACAATAGATCAAAAGGCTTTCAACAATAACTAATTTCAAAGTTTGTTTCTTATTACCGGTACCTATTATAAAAGTTCCACTGGCCAAATATTTTGTTAGAAACTTTCGCATCTGTGTTTTACTTGGAGAAGTTTACTTTTGATTGCTTGTATCGATCTCAATTCTCAAGTCTTTTGTTATACATTCTAAGTAAATACGTAGATAGATATTATTATGATTTAATCAAATTCACTGGCGATACATAAATTATAATTAAGTAGGTACTAAGTAAAATATTTTCTATCAATTTATTTATTTTCAGAATATCTACGCTTAAACTAACAGATTCCTCGTTTGCTTGTGTTTATATCCTTATTTTTAACCGACTTCCAAAAAAAGAAAGATGTCCACATATTGACATTTTTTTTTTTTTTTTTTTTTTTTAATGTTTGTAACCTCAGAACTCCGTCATTTATATAAACCCATAAGGATTTTTTTTTTTATTTCAAAGAAATATACTTCCAGAATGGTCCCATTTTTATCAAAATCCATATGATAATAGGATCTATGAGTAATTGAAAGCTTCTCAAATAATAATTATTATAGCCATACATAAATAGAGACTTAGAGGTGTTTTCATCAACAAGTCAAGCATTTGCATTCAGAAAGTAACACTTGATGAAATGGAACTGATAGAAAACCATTAATATTTCACGGGTGCCAAGAACACGATTTGTTTTTGTTAAAATTATTATCTAGAAATACTAACGGTTTCTGTAGGATCATGAACAATGAATACTAACTACTAGTACCGATCGGGCTCACGTCTTCAGGACCGCGCGTTTATGCAGGGTTATAAGGAAAGGGTATGCTATGCCGAAAAGGGCGGCTCATAGTACCTACTCATCATCATGAACAACTTTTACTATAGGACCAAACCAAACATATTACCACAAAAGAAATAGGTACAGAAGTCAATCACATGTATGTACTTCACTTTTCATACCTTACTTGGCTCATAGTACTCATCATTATGTACAACTTTTACTATGGGACCAACCCTGTAATCGAGAAAAAAATATCAGCTGTTCCACAGACAAATGTCAATGACACTCGACAAAATGTATGGAACAGCTGATTATTTTTTCTCGATTTCAGGGTTGGTCCAATTGTAAAAGTTGTACCCTTTCCTTATAACCCTGTATGTATCTGTCATTCCGTGATTCCCAGGACTTTTAATTTTATAATTTTACAGAAGAGATATAGGTACTTATATCGCTTAGAAACAGCTGATTTGAACACTGTTTCATTATCATCAGCCAAAAGACGCCCTTGATATACTGGGTTCTTATAAAACCTAAGCTTGGCAGGCGGCTTGGGGATCGCAGAACACTCACCGATTATTAAGGGACGCTGCTGCCCGTACTCCGGTGTTTTTTGGCGCAGGACATACTCGATTCCTCTAGAGTCATGGGCTATATTTTGCAGTTGGGTAACTTGTTTATCTTTTCATAATATTACTTGTTCATTGTATCTTATTTCTAAATGTATATCGAAAATGAATTACGCAGTAGCCTGAAGGCAATAAACATGGACGTAGTTGCCCACGACCCGCCAGCAGTAAATATATTTCTTGGTATATTGTTATTTTTGCCCAAGCAAATACTCTCAAATATATTCTATTAGGTATTTTATTACACACTAGAATCATACATAGAAAATAAGATCATAAATCCAACATATTACCACAAAAGAAATAGGTACAGAAGTCAATCACATGTATGTACTTCACTTTTCATACCTACGCACGGCGGTCGCGCTAGGGTTGTCGCTGCCTGCGACCCTACCATGTGACGTCACGTCGCGCGACGGTTACTCGGTTAAGTATACAGCCTATACTACAATAAATACCTAATACGAATTGTAAAAATCAAATATATATATAATTTATAATATAATATAAATATCCTGTTTTCTTTTTACTTTATTAAAAACGATAAAACATAGGAGCATGGCGGTGGTAGATATACATTTTTTAATTTTTGGCGACATTACAAAAAACACGATTGCCCATTCAGAACTCCCTACGTTACAACTGTCAGTCCATACAAAACGTCAAAAAATGCACAAAAATGTATGAACACTATTTAGCGAACTACAGGAAGTAACTTTGTCTCTCTGTCTGTCTGGATGTCTGTCGCGCTATCACGGCTAAACGGCCGAACGGATCTTGATAAAATTGGTTAAGGCGTTACTGTATATCATAAAGACGGACATAGGATACTTTTTTTTATCTCCAAACGAAGGAAATCGCGGGTAATAACTAGTTGGAAATAAATAAAGATTTTGTAAAAGTTTACGGTATCTGACCAACTCCGATTAACATAGACTTATCGATGATAACTTAAATGTCCCATGATAATATAGATTTTGGAATAAGCTTGGGGATTATTAAGGGAGAGGTCTTTGTTTAGCAGTGGAAGTATTCTAGCTGATTGATGATGACGATGATAATGATTGGTTTTTAAAATACGTTGATGAATTACAGTAATATCACAGAATAGTACAGAAATAAATCACCATACAAAGTACGCTCGAGCAACGCACACATAGACACCGCTCACGTACACGATATCTCGGACAGGTTGGGATCATTGGTCAGATACCGTAAACTTTTACAAAATCTTTATTTATTTCCAACTAGTTATTACCCGCGATTTCCTTCGTTTGGAGATAAAAAAAAATATCCTATGTCCGTCTTTATGATATACAGTAACGCCTTATCCAATTTTATCAAGATCCGTTCAGCCGTTTAGCCGTGATACACTGGGAAAAATACACGGCTTTCGAACACGGTTACATTTTCTGTAGCCATGTAAATGGCTGTGCCAGCCGGGTTTGGCAGCCGTGTGAAGCGCCGTGTACACGGCTCGAGATTTTACATGGCTATGTTAGCCATTTACACGGCTTCGTTAGCCGGTAGAAACGGTCACGTTTACCGTGTTTTATAATTTTCCAACCGTGTAAAAACCGTAGCCGTGCAAAAATGCACGGCTACACTCTAACACGGTCGTAAAAGCGGTGTATACACAGCGCATCGGGCCGTGTGTTAAGCAAACACGGTCTGCTGAGCCGTTTTAGACACGGCACAACAGGCCCTGTGCTAAGCAAAAGCTGGCTACGTTAGCCAAGTCCCAATGATACTAGCAGACATGGTTGGCAGAGCCGTTTCAAACACGGCATGACAGGCCGTGTGTCAAAGTAAACCAGGCTGCGATAGCCATGTCACACATGGAACCCGCAAACATGGTTGACGTAGCCGTTCTAGACACGGCACTACAGACCGTGTGCTCAACAAATCCTGGCTATGATAGCCGTGTCACAATTCAAACTCGTAAACACGGTTTCCGAAACCGTTTCAGATACGGCACGGAAGACCGTGTGCTTAACAAAACCTGGCTATGATAGTTGTGTTCCAATACAAACTCGCAAACATGGTTTTCTGAGCCGTTTCAAACACAGCACGACAGACCGTGTGCTAAACAAAACCAGGCTAAGATAGCCGTGTCACAATTCAAACTCGCGATTATGGTTTCCGGAGCCGTTTCAGACACGGCACGATAGACCGTGTGCTTAACAAAACTTGGTTATGATAGCCGTGACCCAATTCAGACTAGCTAACATGGTTTCCGGAGACGTTTCAGACACGGCACGAAAGACCGTGTGCTTAACAAAACCTGGCTATGATAGCAGTATTGCCAATGGAACCCGAAAACAATTGACGGAGACGTCCAAGACACGGCACGTTAGGCCGTGTGCTAAACGGAACCTGGTTACGTTAGCCAAGTCGTAAACATGGTTGCCAGAGCCGTTTCAGACATGGCACGACAGACCGTGTGCTTAACAAAACCTGGCTATGATAGCCATGTCACGATTCAAACTCGATAATATGGATTTCCGACTTCAATTCTGCTTGAGGAGTTAAATAAAACACTACGATTATGCTTCACGAAAGGAAAATCTCGTAAATAAATATACAAGTGAGCGTTAAGAACTTCTGTACTGTAAATATATTACGGAGAGAATAAGGACCACTCATATTAAATATTGCACGAAGACATTTTTTTTGTAATATGAATCACGATCCTAATTCGACTGAATTGCCCCAAAATATGACACCATAACATAGGGAATGGATATATTAATTTATTTTATTGTTTATTTTAGAGATGTATGTTTTCCAATTCAAATTAGCATCTATTGTTACACCTAAGAAATTACCTTCATCTATTATTTTAACATTAACTGCTCTATTTTTTATATTTAACTAACACATGCATGTAGACATTGAGAGTAAGCATCTGTCTACAAACTGCTATGCAGTTTGACATAATTATAATAAATAGTATGTACTTATGTTTCGTTATGAATAAATAATAATAAAACAAAACGAAAAATCCTGGCTATGATAACCGTGTCATAAATGGAGTCCGTAAACCTGGTTAACGGAGTCTATTTAGACACGGCACGACAGACCGTGTGCTTAACAAAACCTGGCTATAATAGCCGTGCCGTATTTCCGGAGCCGTTTCAGACACGGCACAACAGACCGTGTGGTAATTGAACCCTGGCCATGATAGCCGTGTCACAAATGTAACTCGCAAATATGGTTGCCGGAACCGTTTCCGACACAACACCAGAGATCGTGTACTGAAATCAGGCTACGATACTCGTGTCACAAATGGACCCCACAATGAATCGTGGTTAATGGTTTCAGACAAGACTCGATACACCGTGTGCTAAAAAACCTAACGTCGTAAGCCATTTCACAAATGGAATCCGCACAAACATGGTTGACTGACCCATTCTAGACACGACATGATACCGTGCACTGAACGAAACCTGGCTACGTTAGCCGTGTCACAAGTGCTACAAGGTTGATGGAGCCGTTTGAAATACGACACGATAGACCGTGTGCTAACTGAAACCTGACTATGAAAGCCGTGTCACAGATGAAACCCGCATAATCAACATAAAAGCTGTATTGCCACATAAATAGACTTGCCGTTTGCCACTAAAGTAAGGAATTTTAAATTATCTAAGACACAAATTTTTAAGCTTATTAAATAAAAAACACAATTAACTTTATTGTTAATCTGTCAAGGGTCTTACTAATAAGTATGTGTGAGAGTATGAATAATATTTTTGTGTAATCCATTTTAAAATAAGACTATTATTTTATTATAATGCATCCACACTTTGATATATCTTGTCTATCTCTATAGTAATAGTGTATTTTAATATTATTTATAAATGACAGAAATATTCTTACAGTATTCTACAGAAAACGAATATTTTTCCGGAATAAAAAGTAGCCTATGTGTTAATCCAGAGAATAAGCTACCTCTATACCAAATTTCATTCAAATCCGTTCAGCCGTTACAGAGTTGAACGGAAACAAACATACTTACGTACTTATCGCTTACACAAACTATCGCAATCATAATATTAGTGTGATAAACTAGATGAACACTAAACTTATTTCTTATTTTTACTAAAATGCATAAATATTATTCCTAGGTAAATGACTTCAGATATTTGTGGAACCTGGGGAAATGTCGATAGCCATATCTGGCAGCCGCGCATATATAAAAGTGCGCGCACGCGGGCGGCCAGCCATTCATTTTCGTTTTGAGTTGAGTTTGGTGTGCTTGTATCTACTTCAAACGCTCTCAACATGTGAGGCGCTATCAAAGAGGAAAAAGATGCAGCTACTGTTGAAAAATTACATAAATCCTGTTGCATAGAAGAATACATCGCTATATTTAAAGGTTAGTATCAGTTCGAGTAGGTACTTGCGTAAATAGTGGTTTTTTGAGTTTTAGTTGATACAAAACGATTCGCGAGAGAAACGAATGTGAGAACATGTGATTATGCCCGAAATTTTTGGTACCTACCTACTTAGTATAAGTAAATTTTGCATGTGAATCAGTGTTTCGGCGGGAACAATATTATTCCAAAAAAAAATTGTAAGTTTCTTTTGTAATAATATTGTTCCCACATGTATATACGAAAAAGAGCTAGGCGCATCAGGTACCTATGCGTTTTCGCAAATGTAATTGTTGTTTTGCACTCTGCCATTCGAGTTGCTGTGCAGGGCAGTAGGAAAGCGGCTAGGATAGCCGTGTCGACGCGGTAGTCGCAGGCACTTTATACGGCATCCTCAACCGCGTCAGACGGCTGTCCTAGCCGCCTTCCTACGATGCTAACAGCGATTGACCACGCCGCCCGTGCTGTGGTCTATTATCTACCTATTCCGTGATGTGGTCTTATTTGACAAGTGCAGTGAGTGGATTGTAGCTCGATGGATAATGAACTAAACTAAGTAAATAATTTTATTTCCAGAAAATGCTATAACAGCAAATGCGTTGCCGCTTTTGTCTGGGTCAAATCGGACCTGATTCCCAAGATCGTCCATCGCATCAAATTTAAAACGTATTGGGAACACTGGTGCAGAAACGTAAGTGACTAATCACGCTGATGTTATTTTTATAGATTATACCAAAGACATTTTTATAAGGAGAATTCTGATGATTACACCTATGTTCTGTGCTAAATATGTGAAACTACCGCTCCCTCTCTGTCTGCCAGTTTGTTACCTATCAGTGAATTGTTTGTTCCAAGCAGCCGGACCAATCTTCATAAAATTTGGTAATGATAAACACACGAGGACGGACATAGTATACCTACTTTTCTTGAGTTCATTATCATCCATGTATCAGCCGCAGCATGCTGTGTGATGTACAGTATGCAGTAGATTATTTTTAAAATAATTTCATTCTAAATAATATTTTTTTTCTAGCGAATGCTGACATTATCACGATATCCAAGTACCAGGGACTGGAATCATCATCTATTTTAGAAACAGCTTGGAAGGCAACATGGTCGCTTCGCAAGCGGTACTTCCTAACATTTTCACGTAGTCATCATTATGAATTTATAATATGAGAGAAATTACGAAAACTAAATGTATAATTATTACTTATATATATATAATATTATTATATGATGTAAAAATCTTTGAATAAAATTCTGTTTCTTAAAGTATTTTTTTAATCAACAAATTAACCATCACCAAATCCTAGAAAAATAATATTTAGACAGTAGATTTGAGGGCAGTATTTTTTTAGTTATTTTCGTTATTTTTAATCGTTCAAATGGTTTATTACAGGTCCTACATAGCTGGCGAACCTGAAACATTCGGGTCAAAAAAAGTGTTGGACTTTGCTGAGGCGGTCGTTTTACACGGCTACTTTAACTGCGTCACACACGGCGGCATACCCGTGCAGACCTGCTTGAAGGAGCCGTATTAAAACGGCTGCCTTGGCCATGTCAACACGGATATGCTAACGCCCTTCTTAAGACCCTGCTCAGCTGGCGAAGCTGTGTGACGCGGTTGAGAAAGCCGCTTTACACGGCTTCTTCAACCGTGTCACACGGCTCCGCCAGCTGAGCTGGGTCGTAGGAAAGTGGCTAGAACAGCCGTGTTGACGCGGTTAACGCAGCCGCTTTACAAGGCTTTTTCAACCGTGTCACATGGTTCCGCCAGCTGTGCAGGGTCGTAGGACAGCCGTGTTGACGCGGTTGACGCAGGCGATTTACACGGCTTCTTCAACCGCGTCACACGGCTCCGTCAGTTGTGCAGGGTTGTAGGAAAGCGGCTAGGATAGCCATGTTGACGCGGCTGACGCAGCCGCTTTACACGGCTTTTTCAATCGCGTCACACGGCTCCGCCTGCTGTGTAGGGTCGTAGGAAAGCGGCTAGGACAGCCGTGTTGACGCGGTTAATGCAGCCGATTTACACGGCTCCGCCAGCTGTGCAGGGTCGTAGGAAAGCGGCTAGGACAGCCGTGTTGAAGCGGTCGAGGCAGCCGCTTTACACGGCTTCTTCCAACCGCGTCACACGGCTCCGCCAGCTGTGCAAGGTCGTAGGAAAGCGGCTAGGACAGCCGTGTTGACGTGGTTAACGCAGCATATATTACATGGTTACGCCAGCCACGTATATACTTAGCCGTGTCTAAATCATAACCGTGTCAACTAGTTGACACGGCTGCAACTGCAGTACCGTGTCCAGATTTAGCCGTGTCTAATCGGAACCGTGTCGACTAGTTGACACGGCTGCAACTGCAGTACCGTGTGCAGATCTAGCCGTGTATGATTATAACCGTGTCGACCAGTTGACACGGCTGCAACTGCAGTACCGTGTGCGGATCCAACCTTACCATCCTAGCCGTGTGCGGTTTTAACCGTGTGTCCACTGTAGCCGTGTTAGCGCCACACGGTAACCCTTGCCGTGTTTACACGGCTGCAACTGCAGTACCGGGTTTACACGGCCTTGCATAGCCGATAAATCGACCCTTTTTTTTCCCAGTGTAGCGCGACAAACATCCAGACAGACAGAGAGACAAAGTTACTTCCTGTAGTTCGCTAAATAGTGTTCATACATTTTTGTGCATTTTTTGACGTTTTGTATGGACTGACAGTTGTAATGTAGGAAGTTCTGAATGGGCAATCGTGTTTTTTGTATTGTCGCCAAAAATTAAAAAATGTATATCTACCACTACCATGCTCCTATGTTTTATCGTTTTTAATTAAGTAAAAAGAAAACAGGATATTTATATTATATTATAAATTATATATATATTTGATTTTTCTTGCCATAAAATTGTATGGTAAAAAATATTTTCTGCTGTATCATTATTCAGAGAGGGAACAGGAGAATACGATCGTATACCCCTAAAATCGACTCTGATTCAATAATCTCAGAAACTTGTAAACCCCTTTAATTTTCCGAGTTTTGATAACCCGCAGTTAATTATTGTCAATTTAACTAGGGGAAAGCATCTTTAATTAAATTCAATTCAATTATGACATAATTAAAAATCTATTTCGATTGCTTCCGCAAGTTCTTATGAGACGGAGTTCCTCAATAAACGACAGAGAAGAAAATTACATAGTTAAGTAAAAATGCTTCTCCTTAGATAACATTTTTTCAAGCTTGTTATTGAACATGATAAGGGCGCAGACAAAGACAGGTTAGAATAAACCAAATTATTCATGTGATGGATGCAGAAAATTTGTTATGTACACGAAAAACTAAAAAATTGCGTACGTGAACTATTTTATTTGCATACATATTTATGCAATTCTTGAGCGCACGTAGCATATTGTATGTAAGCATGCATTATTTACAATCCTGGCCATTACATACAGAGCACAAACATAACGAGTTGTTTTATTTCTAAGAATTTATACCAAATGGTTAAGGCCTATTGAATTTTTCTGTGTAGTTTTAATAGGTCAAATTTATATATATTAAAAGTTTTTTTTGCATACATCATCATCATCATCAGCCATAAGACGTCCACTGCTGAACATAGGCCTCCCCCTTAGAGCGCCACACCGACCGACAACGGGCCACTTGCATCCACCGGTTGCATACAAATGAGAATAATATAGTAGTTGGCCTCGAACTGAGATCTCACGACCCCGAATATAACTTCTGAACCGATTGTATATATTCAAATTTATATAATATATTTATATGACTCACTTGGCTACCAAATTTTATGAAGGTCGGATCAATGGGTCGCAAGTTATCGGACAAATAAAAATACAAATGCAGACGTATTACCGAGACCCTGAGAATTTCGCTTCGCTCGGTTAATAATTTGAACAAACCAAAAACACAAACGTCAACTTCTTTTATTATTTCGTCAAATTGAAATCCCATTCACTTCCGGATCCCTTGCGTCACTTCGGATACTATATCCCATTTTCGCTTCGCTTTCGCTACCCTTCAAAATTACCGTAAAGTTGTACGCCCACTTCCGTCGAGAGTCCGTCGAGTTCGTGCTCTATCAGCTGCGATCAACTCTACCAACGACCTATCGCCCCCGAATATCTGTAGAGCACTGGAGAGCACCATTACATCCGCTCTTCGGGACGGCTTTGTTGATTATTAGGTAGAATGCGAAAAATATACCGAAATTACGGGTATTGTTTAGTCGCAATTCTTGATGTTTGCTAAAAGTAAGTATAAATCTGAGTTGAGTTCTTTGACACGTAGATACATTGAGGATTTGTGTTATATCGTGTTGAAATGTTATTCCATTTTATTATTATTTTTATGGAAACAGAAAAACATGTTTTTATTCTATTTCATTTAATATTAATTAATTTTTTCATTTGATTTATGTAGTTGCCTACCACCCTAAAAATTAATGAAATATAACGTATTATTAGACGTATGTAGCGTAGCTAGTAAATAATGTCCATTCCATCCTGTTTAAAAAAATCCGGACTACATTGTTACATTAATTTATTATTAATTATTATTGGTCAAGAAATTATGTGTAAAATAACAAGATATTTTACAACCATGCTGAGCTGAATAATGTCTCTTAAGACTGTTGGGATAGTAAAAGATGAATATACAAATAAAAATAACTATACTAATACTATATCAGCCTTTCAACATCCCACTGCTGGGATATCAGCCTACCCTCGAAGGGTGATTAGGCCATATCCACCACGCTGGCCCAGTGCGGGTTTGCGGATTCACATACGCCATCGAATTTCTTCTCCGGAAATATGCAGGTTTCCTCACGATGTTTTCCTTCACCGTAAAGCCAGTGGTATATCCGTACGTAAGTTCCAAAGAACTCATTGGTACGGGCCCGGTAAAATAACTATAGGTACTCGTATTACCTAAAACCTAACGTAAGCCTGCCGCATTGCCAGGTTCTTATCTTTTCACAAGCAAACGATTGAATACCTACGTATTGGCAAAGAAAAACTATGTATTATGAAAAACATATGATTAAACATATGATTAAACATATGAATGAACACAAACGGCTTTTTATCTCGGAAAAAAAACGCAGATTAAACCGCGAGCAGAGCTAGTTTCTTATAAAGTTCCTTTATGTAAAAGTGAACAAAGCATCGCTTGTTATAAATGTTCCTAGAAATATATTCGACCTCCGTATAATTGAGATATTATGCCAAATTGCCCAATATTTTCTGGAGGTAAGCGCTTGAATAAAGACGTTTGCTTTATTCTCTACCTTGAGAGCAATCTAGCCTAACGATCCTTTGTAGGTCGGAGACTAAGTAAATATTATAAAGAGGTGCTAGGTATAATAGTATCTAATAAGTATTAACTAGTAGTTCGCACCGAATTGATACCTCGCGGCTCTAATATAAAAAAAATTATAGAAATGAACTACTTGCCTACACAATTTCATGAAGATCAGATGAACGGTTAGCAACTTATCCTCAGACATGAAAGCATACACACAACCACTGAAGAGGAAAAATGTTTACATCTAAAAAGAAAAATAAACTACGGATGTGCTGTCGTAGACTCGTGTGACTCGCGTATATGTAAATCCACGTTTGACAACAAAAACTTGATGGTTGGAAATGAAGCATGCAGACCTAGAATACCTATTCACTCTTGACCAAAACAAGCCTTGACCAAGCCCTGGATTTTATATTTCACAGAAAAGAAGGAATCAAATATGCTATTATTTTCATAGATAAATAAAAATATTGGGGGACGTTTTTCACACACAGCGCCATCTAGCCCCATACTACTCAAGCATGCACTATGGGAACTAAATAACCGATAGAATACATAAATACTTTTTTTCATAAATACTTCTTCTTGTAAAGGCTTACATAGAGTACATAGAAACATCCAGCCAATGAACAAAAATCCATGTTCATCACACAAATGTTTGTACTGGGTGGGAATTGAAACCACAACCTACAGCTCAGAAGGCGGAAATCTTCCCACTGAGCCACAAGGCTAGTCAATTGTCTAGTTATTATTCCATCGGAACTAAACACTTCAGCAAATTTTCAACAGCTCTTAAAAGCTTTTATAGTAGTGCAGCAATTTCAAAAATGTATCTGGGTACAATCGCTCCGTGCTATTATTAGTTGAGTGCAGCCGTCGATCAACTAGTCCGAGAGCTGCGGGTGAATATAAATACTTGAGAGCTTAAAATTATCACGCTAACATTCTAATTTGGATTCGTTGAGATATACATTTTTATTTCAATAAAACGGTAATACCCGCGTTAGATTGAGTCGGTTATTCAGATTGTAGGATTTATTTTATTAGTTACACACAAAAGATCACCGATCATACATGACATAATATTTTAAAAAGGCTCTGTTCGAATCCGTGATCCAAACCATGAGCACACAACATGGTAACAACAGCGATTATTTGCTAAACTAATTGCGTTTTAAAATATATAAAAATTATACGAATACATATTTAAGTAAATTAATTATTATAAATGTAATTAATTAATTAAACATTACAATGCGATACACGCGTTTGCATAGCAAACATTGGTGTGTAACCAACCTAACATATAATATATATATATATATATATATGGTTGATACGCTTGCGCCGTCACATCTTCCCGGAACACAAAATAAGGCTGGCGCAGCGGCAGAATCCGCAGAAGACCTCAAAAGGCGTAAATATAATACATTGGACAGTTGTTATATGTTTGAGCCTTTTGGGGTCGAAACCTTGGGGCCGTGGGGACCGAGCGCTAAGAAAATATTTAAAGATCTCTCTTCTCGTCTGGTCGAAGCAACACGTGACCAAAATGCTGGCCTCTATTTCGCCCAAAGGCTGAGTATTGCAATACAACGTGGTAATGGGGCCAGCATTTTGGGAACAATTCCCACTGATAGCGTTCTTTTAGATTAGTTTATTTTGTTTATTATTACTATGTAATTTTAAGTCCTATTTAACTGAATTAAATATCATTAACATTAAAAAAAAAAAAAATATATATATATTTTATGTGTCAATAACAGCAGAAAATTTTGATTGGAAGTAAGGTGTATATTGGAACGCGTTTTTTTTTAAATGTGCATCTTCCTATTAACTTATCAAAATAAAACATACAAACAAACAAACTACAACTACCCAAAATACTTAGCATACTACATACAAATGACAGTTGGATTATCCACAGACGATTAAAGATCTATATATAATCCAAATTTTCAAGCCCACTATCAGTTGGCAGCGTACCCAGCATGCTGGCGGTATTACCACGCTAAATGGCAATGCGTATACGTTATGGATTAAATTAAATCTAATTGTAGGAACATACATTGCAAGTCTGATAAATAAATGTGGAAAAAACAGATAATCAAATTTTTGAGGTGGTTCTAGCCTAAACTGAATATTCTTAAAAATATACACAGCTATAATAAAGGCGTCTCCCTCCCTAAAGCCGTCTAGAGTACCTTGGCATACTCGATGGCGACGAGAGACTGACAATGGCGTCAGCAGTAATTAAAAATGGCTGCCAATTTTATCAAAGCAACTGCTAAAATACTGCATCGTTAAAACTTTGTAGCTATAAAACCTATCCTATTTGTAACCTATCGTAAAATAATTAAAAAAACAATCTCATAACTAATTCATGAAGGTTTCATTTAATGAATTACAAAAAGTAGACGAAATTTACAAAAGTTGCTGATATTCAGACTTCAGACCCTTTTGTCACGGTAGATTAGACAATACCTGAACTGTGAAATTTTGTAAGAACTCCATGAATTTTCCAAAACAAAAGTTACTAGAGATGCTCGAAATTTTATCGATACATTAACGGTGAACATCGTGAACTTCTTAACATAAAAATCTTAAATGTATCTAGTGGGGTTTTAATTAAATATTAATGTATCATATTATCATGTGCTTGATAAAATGTAAGATGAAAATTCTACAACGGTAATGTTATGTAATTGGCTTGATACAATTTACCTAACTCAATTTAGAGCCACAACTCATTTATAAAATAAGGATGTCCTCATCCTTATTTTCATCGCGCGGAGCTAATCTAATTTAAAACAACACCCATTTACGCGTAGTTTAAATTTAGAATTACTCGTAAACACGCAAGTATTTTCTTTTTCTTTTTTACAGCAATTGCAGGCGTATCACGTATCTCATAAAAAGTGTTGGCACGTAGACGTAGGCTATTATTTACCCTTAAAATTAGCCACGTGTCGGCTCACCGCTTACCACAGCGTTTATTAGCTGGATAAACGAGCTGGGTAGATACTTGCATGTTTTACGGGTGGTACCTGAATATCTTGTGGAATAATTTAGAGTCACACAGCAGGCAATGGAGAGAGCTATACTCGGAGTTTCTTTGCGCGATAAAACCCGGAACAAAGATATTCGCCGAAGAATCAAAGTCACCGACGTAGCTTTGAGGGCTTGCAATCTGAAGCTGTGGACAGGCCACATCGCTAAAAGAACCGATGGACAAAAAAGGTTCTAGAATAGCGACTACGAACTGGAAGACGCAGAGTAGGTAGCAGAACCTCCCACTAGGTGGACTGACTACATTGTGTATGTAGCGGGCAACTATTGGATGCAAATTATCGTTCAGTGAAGCGTTTTAAGAGGAAGGCCTTTGTTCACCAGAGTACATCTTCTGTCTGAATATAAATAATGATAATAATATTACTTGATGCACTCAATCATAATATTCTATGCCAGGTTGGTTGGTGTCCAGCGCTGAATTTTTATAAGTACTTGTTCCAATACAATTTTTGTTGATATCAAGACTGGTTTTTTTAAATAAAAAATCGCAAATTACATAATAACTTTAATGAAAACAAAATCCTCAATCTAATACGACAATTGATCTAAATGAATTCACCAAATTATTATCCCACCTTTTACACTCGTACAGACATTAGTAGGTAAATAATATACGAGTACAATCGTCCTTCACAAAGTTGTAGGAGCTTATTGCGAAGTTTCGCTGAACTTTGCAGAAGTACGTAAGTACATTACAGGACATCTTGCGGTATATTGACTCCACTTGGTTTCCGAACTCCGCTTTCCGCTTTCTTCTCATACATTTTCGTGATCGCAAACTCTTTTATTGTTTTACTCGCTTGAGTTCGCTTCCCTTTTTATTTGATTAATCGTTTTCCTATCACATATCCGGTTGTTTACGATCAATAAAAGATATAACTGAAGTCTATGTATATGTAAAATACGCACCAATAAAAGTCGGGCGCAAGTAAACAGTGAATTACAACCGAGGGCAGTATTACATCAGGGATTTGCTAAATATTCGTATTTGAGTCAGAGAGGGCGCCGTCAGCTATCCACCATCAATGAATTAGCCAATAAAAACAAATTGAACCAAATAAATTCCCCATTACCCCTGTTTTTTTCTTTAAGGTCGAGTTTTGTAAAGCATATTTTCGTGACGGCTTTTCGATGATCAAAATGGAACGTTGGTCTGAACGGATATTTGTTACGGTTGATTTAAATTGAGAAAAAGTTGAGGATCCGCTGTTATAAAGCCACGGTTCTCTAAATTCATTAAAAAGAGGAAGTGCTTATCCGAGAGCAGGAAAGGAAAGTTTGCAAGTTCGTCTGTAAAACTGATAGCGGGGTTTTCCGACGTCGCGGCTTCATACATCTAAGTTACCGTGGTCTCTTTGTTCTTTAGCCGGATAATAATTACAAGATTTCCGTTAGTAGTAATATAAAAGATAAGAATATAGTTTGTATGTTTTTGTGTTCCTTTTGTAGCCTAAACGACTTGACTGATTTTGACGAGTGACAAAGGTGTCGTTGGATTCCTCTTTACGTTCGGGACAGCACTATTTCGCAGACTGGCCTTTTTTTTAGTACTATAGTATATATTTTTCTTCTTCGGCGGGGCAATAGAATACGGCATAGGTGTCCCATACCTGTAGTAAGAGCCTACTAAAAGAGGATCTATATAAATATCTGCCATCCTATGACGTTTTTTTCTACACATTCATTTGGAAGTGTATTAAATATATCACACTAATATTAAAACTACGAAAATTTGTGTGTAAGTAGGTAAATATGTAAGTATGTAATCATGTAAGCATGTCAGAGTGTAAGCATGTAAGTATGTAAGTATGTAAACATGTAAGTATGTAATCATGTAAGCATGTCAGAGTGTAAGCATGTAAGTATTTAAATATGTAAGTATGTAAATATGTGAGTATGTAAATATGTTTTGTTCCCATTCAACACTGTAACTACTGAACGGATTTGAATGAAATTTGGTATGGCTTAGTCTCTGGATTAACACAAAGGCTACTTTTTATCCCGGAAAATTTTTCGGTTTCTGTAGAATAGCGGGTGAAACTGCGGGGCGCAGCTAGTGAGTATATAAAATATTAATATGTCACATAATACTGTTCCCTTAGAAATGTATAAAAACAAACAACCACCCAACTCCGACCAGGGATCAGATATCAAAACAACATTTGCTATTGTCGTAGCGCTTCTATTGTTAGAATCATTTTCAAGGTAGTAAGGATTTCATACACGGGGTGTGTGTGAAACGAAAATGGTAATTGTATGGTAAAATGGTAAAATGGTAAAATGGTAATGGTATAATCATATAATCAGGTTATAAAAGAATGAAAATACGGTTTCGAGTAAAAGTAATTAAGATCTTTCGTGTAAAAGTAGTTAAGAGGCAGCGAATGAAAAGATTTAATAATAAATATTTAAAGATAAACAATCACTGAGTGGGAATTAAAAAAACATATAAAACAAAAGTATGACATAATATCCTAAGCTGGTCTTAAAGAATCTTTATTTTCTAGGAACATTTCTATTTTCTTGGGTATTTTACTTCTCGTTTGCCAAAACAGGAAATTTCAACATGAAAATTGCTTTAAACACTTACCTTTAATTTAAATTAGATTTAAATTAGATTAGCTTGTAGATTTTTTATATTCCTACTGTTTTTTCTAAATAATTTTATGTTCAAGAATTTTATTTAGAGAGTAATTTTTAAAACGCGAAAGTAAGTCCGACTTTCTTTCTTCTGTCTAAAACTATTTGGTCAATCAGCTTAACCTATCATAGTAATTTTTTTGCAAGAAAATAGTATATAAAAACCATTTTGTACCAAAACGGACATTCATAAGTGTACTGTGTGTACCCATATTTGAGAAATATATAAATTGAATTGAATTGAAAAAATAAAAAAATAAAAACAAACCAAGGAATCTTCTTATCCCGGAAAAAATGCGAACAAACGTAAAATTTTAGCTGATAATAAAATATAACTAGGTACCAAACCAAGTAACTAGATTTAGGTAACAGCAGTTCATCTACAGCTAGAGATTTCTCAACAGTGGCGACCTCTGAATTTTAATGCGCACGCCTCGATGAAAGCTTTCTTTGGTTGTTTTCTTACAAGAACTGGAACATTTTGCTCCGATATTGCAGATTATGCAACTTCCCGTGAAATATCTTTTGTGTTGGACTACAATTTAATACTATTTTCTCAGCTCATCCCCCTCTAACGTACAATGTACGTGAAAATGAAAAGCAAACAAAATTATATTACACCACCCTCGGATTGAATTAAAAAAGAGAACGAAATAATTTCATCATAAAAATACCCAGTGTAGCTTCGTCCTAAAATTTAATTACTGTCACAAAATGACTCCCCCGACTCTCCTTACTCATAATTATCGTCAAGACTTGAGGTTTTCTTTACGTTCCAAGTTATATTGTGTTTTGTATTTAATGCTTTTGTTTACAAAGTTACCATAGAACCGCTAGATAGCAACATTTTTAAAGTTATCGCTTTCGCCGAAATCCTCCAAACAGCGAAACGTGACCTTTTTAGGTAACATGACATTTAGGCACATTTTTCGCGTCCCGAGGTGAGAAAGGTTGCAAAGAAAATCCGTGTCGTTTGTATAGCAAATTAACTTGACAACCGAGGGAAATAAATATAAATGGCAGACCTATAAAAAATACTGTGATAACACGTGCGAACAATGTTTGCGACTCTTTTTACAATCCACAGATTACGTACTATAGATTGCGTTCTCAGGACAGTCGGTGTACCACATCATCACCAGTTGAAAACGTCCACTGATGAACAAAGGTATCCCCCTTAGAAATGGGTGGGTTGCCATAAGCCTATAATCCCATAGAGATAATCTCCACCAGGCGGCTTGAAGATCGTAGTATAGTCACCGTTTACTAAGAGGACGCTGTTGCTCGTTCTCCAGTGCCGCAAAATGCGTCGGTCAAAATACACTTTTAAAAAAATCACTCTCATTGAACGAGAACGAGACGAGAGAATCTCAAGAACCAAGTAGATGTGAATGGGAACGCTTTGTATCAGTCGCCATACAAATAAAAATCTTGTGTGGCTCTATAGGTGGTTATCTGTGTCACAATCATAAAAATGTGCGAAAATCTAAATGAAACTCGTAATACAATGATTTACGAAAATGCGATACTCGTGTAGAGATATCACGTTTTTCATGTCGACATAACGCGATATATTTTACCTGCAAACCGCACTTTTACATTACGTTTCCATTATCTGGCGCAAAAAGCCTTTAAAGACGTTTCCGCAGTAAAACAATTACGCAGCGTAAAGATTCCACCAATAAAAACGAAATGGTCCTCAAAAGCGAGGTATGGAAAAGTTTTAAGATGAGTTTGACCTCATTGGAGCTATCGGCTGGAAGTGTTCCAATCTTCGTCCTAGTCTTAAAAGGAACGCCGAATGAACACGTCCGAGAATATTCTCGTATATATCTTTGAGCTGAAAAGCTATGATGGTGTTAATGCTTGCTCATAGACTACTACGGTTGTCGGAGAACGAGATATTCCGAGAAGGATTCTAGAATTGAATCACGAGCATAGCGGGTGATAATGAGTGTAAATGCGTGTGTAATGTGTATGTGTGCAATGTGTATGGGCGCTCGTAAAATGGGTGTGTGTGAGTGTGCATGTATTATGTGTGAGTTTGGGTGCGTCATGTGAGTGTGTATTATGTGTATTTGTGTAATAATTGAGTGTGTGAGGTTGTGTGTTACATGTATGTGTATAATGTGTGTTTGTAAAATGTGTGTGTGTGTGTGTGTGTGTTTATGTGGGTGGCTGTGGGTTTGTGTGGGTTACTTTAATATTAATGATAATAATATAATTAAATTTAGTGTGTGTGTTACTCGAGCGTTCAAAGACAAAATTGCGTTAAAAATTATTAACTAGTAAAAAACCAGTAAAATAACCAGTAAAATATTTTTATAAGAAGGAGAATTCGGTGCCAGTAACTTCTTTAAATATTATGTGTTCTATCTTTTTGCTTAACTTCTCAAACTAGTCAACGAAGAGTTGGTATTATAACACAAACTCCTTGCTAACCAATCACAGCACTTTTCACAGCAGGAACGCGGACCAATCAGAAGAGAGAAACTCAAACTCCCATGGGAGCAAAATTAAACTTTGCTCCCGCAGCGCTATCCTCTACAGGCAATTGTAGTTTTCAGAACATGTGTGATGAAAAATAATATTCCTCCGTTCACCCTATTCCCGTTGCTTTGATCTCTAACTTGCATAGTTCAGCTCAGTTCTGTAAACGTCAGAAGCCTGAGTCCAATAGCCTTTCAACAATTACTTAAGATCTCGTTGACCCATTTCACTTCGCCTGAAATAACCGCTGCTTAGACGAAGAGCTGCTGTGCAGTTAGTCTTTTTGGGAAGGCATTGCTAGCCAGTACTCCGTTTCTTTACTGGATAAACTGCACAAGTGAGTTACGACGTTTATTGGAAAGATATTGAATTGTTTTGTTCTATCCATATAGCGTCCCGGCTCACAGGTCCGCCGTTGCTATGGCTGCAATTCGATGCTGGCTTCGAAATACTTGAGCATCCTCCATATTCACCCAACCTTGCCCCTGGTGATTTATATCTATTTCCAAGGTACCTACTTCTACAGGAGTCTCTGAGAGGACAGACATTCGAAACTGATGAAGCCGTAGTCGCTGCAGTTCAGTAATTTTTAGGTTCTCAGGATATATTATTTTAGGGTTCTATATTTTTAGGTTCTCAGAATGAATATATTTTAGGAAAGGAATTTTAAGCTTAGAAAAGGTATATTCCAAGTCTATGTTAAAATGCGACTCTCTCGAAAAATAAAATAACATACTGGTAATAAAAGTTACCGCCAACATACTCATTCTCACTTTTTATTGAACGCCCTACGTATTTAATTATATTCTTTGTCGTTTTTTTTAACAAACACATTGTTAAAAATTGATTTTGCAACAAAAATACGCTGTGACGTAAGGACGTTGTCGGGTTTTAGTTTTTCAATCTATATCTGGTTCGAAATGTACTGTTTCTAAATGTGTAAAAATGAGTTGTTCTGTTTATATGTGTGTGTATCATAATACCATAATCACAACACGTGTTGAAAAACTGACTAAACTGACTTCCAACTTAAACTAACTTTGGCTAGCTCCTAATCTATCGAAAATATGAAGCTATTTCAATTTGTACAGCATTCGATTTTCATGTTGGTGACGGGCGTATGAAGTGCGGATATTAGAATTGTCGTGCCAATAATATTAGAAGTCAATCTAAAATTACAGATTTATGAAAATCATTTACAGAAAGTAGAGCTCTATTCAAAATAGACATACATAATAGATAATAAATATAATTAAAATAACTACTATACAATATAGTAGTTATTTTAATTTTGCCTCAATGATACTTTGAATCACTTCATTAGATATCTGATTGCATAAGAGCCATTGCAATCATTTTTTTATATCACTTTGAGAGTGAGAACTACTTCTAATTAAAAAAAGTTCACTCTCCGGTTGAAGATTTCATTTTATTCATTTAAAGTATATGCTTTATCACAAATATTCTTTCCACTATAATATAATATCAGAGAACTCAATCTCTAAAAATTAGACGTTCAATTTAGCAGAAATTCATATAGAACAAATAACGGTATTCATTTTATTTGATAAATCTGTTTCATTGAAACTTTATACGATTACAGTATCTTCCACGAAAATATTTGTATTTCTCTCCTGCTCAAAAAGTGCTGGGCGAATTGGTCGGCATGCTAGCCTATATCCAGGGCTCTTTTCACCACCATTGTTACAGAAGTCAGAAATCAGAACCGGTTGCCAGGTGCGGTTGTATTCGAACCGAGTGGTCTTGCAAGTTGTTAGGACTGCCCTTGCGTAGGACGCAACTTGCTGTGACACTTTGGCCCCATTACATCTTTAAAAGACACGTGAAGGGCTGGCGCGGCAGCTCATTCAGCGGAGCAGCACATACAGCGCAAATATGATAACCTTAGTAGTGGTTACACATTTGAGCCGTTTAGAGAAGGCATTGGGTCCGTGGAATGATCTCCTTGTATTAAAAAAGCGCGAGACCACGTTTAAGCTACATTACAACTACTGCAATTGTGCACTAGTGGTTAATTTTATTGTAATATATATTTTTTTTGTATAAGTTTTTATTTCATATATGTACATATCCTCATCATCATTAGCCAGAAGAGGGCCACTGCTGCACCTTAGAAAAAGAAGGGGGGGGCATAATCCACACACTTGGCAGGCGGCTTGGGATCGCAGAATGCTCATCGTTAACTTAAACGACGCTGTCCTTTGTACCTATGCATCTACTTTACTTCTCTTGTTGTGTAGATATAGCACACAATATCACATAGCTATAAAATATTCACATTTCATTCACCAAACTAGTTCAAAGCGAGAGAAACGCGCTGTGTTGGGCAGCCGGCACCGGTCTTATTTACTGCTTATTCCGTTCGTTTACTGTGGCCATATCTTAAACACCGTTTATTTTGGTCCAATTTGCAAGAACGGTACGTTTCGGTGGTTATTTAGAGTTATGGGAAGGAGTTCGATAGGAAAGTAAGCGTCGTTGTAGCAAGTGAGTTGTATTGACTTCACCATTATTCGGCGTTAAACGTAAATTCTGCTCAGTTTAGTGAAAATTAAGGTAAGTAGGTAAGTATGTAAGTGTGTTTGTTCCCGTTCTCGTCTGGAACGGCTCAACGGATTTGAATGAATTTGTTATGGAAGTAGCTTATGCCCAGGATACTTTTAACAGGCATAGGCTACTTTTTATCCCGGTAAAATATTCGATTTCTGTAGATTAGTGGGTGAAACCGCGGGGCGCAGCTAGTTTGTCTATAATGTTGTCCTAATTTTGTGTGACAGTAAATTTTGTCGGGAAACTTAAATGCTATCAACTTGCACAGGTAATAACATAACGTTTGCCTGCACACTATTATTAAAAAAACGTACATATAAAAAAAAAGTTAAGTAGAACATGAGGCAAAATTAGCACACACAACGCCGATTATGGCAGACTAGCTTCTGCCCGCGGCTTCGCCTGCGGTTTTATAGGATACAATAATCCATTGATTTACTATAGATAGATAACTTTTTATTGTTCATACCAGAAATTACATACATAATACAAAAAACTGCTTAAAATTAATAATTATACTTATCACATGGAAACTATATATTTTACTGGGATAAAAATAACTTATATGTTAATTCATGCAATAAGCTACCCCGACACCAAATTTCACCCCCTTAGAGGCTGATTTTCAAAAAATCCTTTCTTAGTGTGCGTTTATTGCCCTCAATAAAAATACCCTCCAAATTGCAAGGCTCTACGTCCAGCGACTTGGCTGTACGTTGTCTATAAGCCAGTCAGTCAGGACAAGCCTTTATAGGTAAAGATTTGTCGCGCAATTTTAAGCATGCATAATGCATATACAATCATCGGTAATTTCAACATAAAATGAATTTCTATGATGTGACAAGTCTCAACGTTAAACAAAGCAGTAAAAAGCTAGTTTAAAGCAAGTAGGTCAGTAGCCAGGCTCGCCCCCGAGGGGAGGGCATCACACGTCGCTGCTTTTTGCTTTTTTTAGCTGCCAAGTGAATGACGTGGGTAAAGTTCTTGATATGACCGAATTGGGCCGTGAATAATTAACTGGTAGAATTTTAAATTTGATGAAGCCGTTTTGGCTCTCTCGGTAACATATTTTTGGCTATGTGGAATTTAATAGGGTTCTTAAACGCGATTCATGGCCTGGTAATTTTGTATTTCATGCCCGTTTGTCAATGATTTACAGTTTTATGATTGATTGCACCAGGAGTGTCATTAGCAGTTCAATGCCGCCCAGAATTTTGAACTTCAACTCTTCAACAATGAGCGGCAATACATAGCGCTCGTCACCCTGACATATTAGATGATAGACCTCTTTATGCCCAGCAATTACGCTGGAAACATTGCACTTCAATCCAGAACACAGTAATGCGTGCACACTACTGCTTGGCAGTTGAATAACTGGAAAAGGTGTGGTAGTTCTTCAGGCACACTCTGCAAAAGAGGCCTACCACTACAATCAGTGTTGGTCACATAGTTGAATTGGTAGGTAAAGAGTTCCTCTATCACCTAACAACCGCTGATACACCTCTCAAGATACCCCCTGTATATACAGGGTTATAAGGAAAGGGTATGCTAAGCCGAGAAGGGCTCATAGTACTCATCATTATGAACAACTTTTAGTATGGGACCAATCGTGATATCGACAGAAAAAAATCAGCTGTTGCATAAAGTTTGTCGAGTGTCATTGACATTTTTCTATGGAACAGCTGACTTTTTTCTCTCGATTTCAGGGTTGATCCCATACTTAGTTGTTCATAATGATAACTACTTTGAGGCCTTCTCGGTTTAGAATACTCTTTCTTTCTGCCAACTATTAATTGACCGAGCGAAGCGAAGGTCTCAGAGTTTACTGGGACAAATCGGCATTTGTCCCAAGTTGTCAGTGTTTGTATGTTTGTGTGTATATTTGTCCGATGATAACTTGCGAACCGTTGATCCGACCTTCATGAAATTTTGTAGGCAAGTAGTTCATTTCAGTAAATTTTTAAGTTCGAATATGAGCTGAATCGGTCGAGTGGCTGTGAAAGTGGTCGCGAGGTCTCAGTTCGCCGCGAACTACTAGTATTCAAGTAGGTATTAGTTAATTTTAGAAGTCGATTTTTACCATTTTATGATATAGTGGAATGAGCTATTGTAGATTGGGAAAATGGAAAGGTACTTGTCATTCAATCACTTTCAAATATCTTCCTAAAGGTTTTCTATTTATTTATTCGAATGCCTATTGATATACCCAATTAATTCTGTATAGGGCCACTTCAATGTTTTACAACGACTTCAAAACATCTACAAGAGTAATTATAGACAATTACGTCTCGGCATAAGACTCGGGCATGATTAATGTGCCTCCATTTTGTGGACCATCAGTTCAGGACTTTGCCAACATTGTAGGAAAGATGTACTACTTATATATTACGAATAAAATATATATATATATATTTTTTCGTGAAGTTAGTAGCTCTAAGCGAACAATTCCGTCGCTATAAAATAGGTTTCATTATAAGTAAATAATTAATTTAAAAAAAAAAACAAAATGTATGCGCATTGCCTCCTGTTTGCAAAACTCGCTAGCCACTCGAGAGATGGCGTTGAAAACATTTTTGGAAACATATTTTCTACGTCGTATAGTGTAATCTAATTTAAACTAAACCTTAAACAGCGTGCTAATACATGTTTCTATATAAACCATATTTTAATCGGCTTTTATAGCGGGTTGGACATTGACGTCGATTCCACGTATCTAAACTCGCTAAATCAAACCTGGTGCTATTGCTATCTTTTACTTATAGAAGCAAAAAAAAGAGATAGCATGTTTTTCAGTGCTGTCAAATAAGTCAGATCCACAGAATTCTCCTTATAAATAATGTCTTTGGTCAGATCTTAGCTCTCCATACAAGCATAGTTGAGACCGGAGTGGGTGTTGAATAAAACAAGTCTTAAGTTTTATTTTTATTATTTATAGACTTGCGTTTGACTGCCATCATTTCTGATGTTAAACGAAGATGCAGCCTACGATGGAAGTTGTTTAAGTGTCACTAGTGTACACTAGTGTACACTAGTGTACACTAGTGTTTTTCTTTGCGGCTTAAATCGGTAAACACTTTTGACAGCACTAAAATGCATGCTGACTAAACACTGACACAAGTGCCATCTAGTTTTAAGCAGATTTTTCAGAGGTACACTTTTTTGTATGAGATTATTATTCTTCTCGTGTAGATTTTCTTTGACTTGTACCGAACCCACATAAGTGGGAGAAAGAATATAAGTATAAAACAGCTCGTAATGGTTTATTAACATATATAAATACGTACCTTTTACTCGTAACATAGTTTACAATATCAAAATCACTAGTCACTAAGTAACAAATTGAATTTTGATTCACCGTAACGACTAACCTATAACTAAATAAACATCAAAGGAAGTTTGCCGATATCGTAACCATGCTACGACGTAGTATATGCTCGTATCAAGTAACAGAATCGTAGCATCGTAAATCTACGACGTAGACGCCTTTTATGTCAAACTAGCGACCTACCGCAGTTTTCCTGTTTCCCATATTTTTTGTGATAAAGACTTTCTGAGGGAAACCGAAGCTACAAAAAAAAAAAATAGCACATAAACTTTCCCATATACTGGGTGAGTGGTTAGACTCTGAAAACATTCTGAGATGTTATTGCACTAGTAATTATGATCAACTTTTACTATAAGTTTGTACATAAATTGTTTAACATTGTCTAATAAAGTAAGTACATGTAAAGTAAATGTGTAAGTAAGTAAATGTAAAGGGAAAAAAACAAATAACAATATTTAGCGAGATTTTAAAACGGAGTTTTGGCAGGAAATTGTAGAAATCATGTCGTGCCATTGTATTATTCTCCAAACCTTGTGTTATTTTGAGTATTAATCTGTAAAAAGATGGAGATTTATCCGCTAAGTGTTCGTGAACGTGCACGAGTGTTGGTGTACAGTATAATGTAGTGTAGCGTGGCTTTTCGTGTGGTTTCCAAAACTTCATAATTATAAGCCTGTACTTAAATCTCTACTTTATTGGGGCATGACTTGAACTTGACTGTGATTTAAACTATGACTTAGACCATGATTGAGCCTTGTTTTAATTGTGAATTATTTTACTTCAATATTAATATTACAAAACTGACACTGTCTAAATATACAATTAGTGGAGCCAAAACTTAAGAGAAGGAAAAAAACAAACAAAAACGCCGTTTAGATCGCCACCGTGCAGAGTACCCAGAATACTGGCACCTCGCTGGCTCTTACAAAACAAATTATAATCTATGGCAATAAGTAGTTAAAATCTTTTTACACAACCAGCAATTATTATTTAGAAAAGTGAGCGCGGCAACTGCTTCAATTTGACGAGTAAACGCTGTCCATTCACAGGCGAGCGCGCCGCTATCGGCCGAGCGGAGAGACGTGACCAGACGCGACGCCGAGCAGTCAATTTTGCCGATGTTTGATTTCATGCTGCGTCGGCAAATCCGAACAATGGTGTTTGTTTTATTTGTATCTTGCAAATGAATTTTCACGAAACTGTCAGTGCTTTTAAATATCACCATCATCGTCCACTGCTGAACATAGGCCTCCCTCTCCCTTAGAGCGCCACACAGACCGTCTTGGTCGCCTGCTAATTAAAGGATATGTGATGCCACATTAAATTGAATTTGGCGCCTTCTAGAGGACTTGAAATTATGATTTTGAAAAAAGTTTTAATGATGCAGTGTTGGATATCAAATGAATAACATTTCAAAAATGTATATATTGTTAGCTGTAACTCGCAGCTTTGCTTGCATGGAACCGATAGAATTAAAGCTTGCGTTTCGCCGTATATGTTGTTGGTATTTTTGACAGATACAATATACTTTTTTTTACACACTATTCCTACAAAAACTACAAATATAAAGACAAATGCAAAAACTTACAAGTAAGCAAATGTGTTAGCTATGAAACAATATAAGGCTGATTTGTTAATAACCGACGACATTGTGAAACCGGTGGACGCAAGTGGAACATTCTCGGTCGGTGTGGCGGTCTAAGGGGGAGGCCTATGTTCAGCAGTGGACGTCTTATGGCTGATAATGTTGTTAATAGCACTCTGTGGAGCTATAAGTCAAGCGGCTACAGCAGCTCATTTAACTGATTTACCGTGTTTATATGTGTATACTACCTGTTTAAGAGTTTACTTCGCTTATCGCGTCTAATATCTGGATCTGGAACATTAATTAGTGTTATCCTGTTGGGGGAACGAAATTAATTTGGGTAATTTCACTGTTAAATCTGACTCCTTGGACAACAATATCGTCGGCATTTGGTACGAGTACAATTTAAATGCGTTAATGAACACGTAGAAATAACTCCTCGAAATCACACTGCGTGCTCACATCAAATATGATTTAAATGCAACATTTTCCAAGTAATTTGCACGAGAGGGATGCTAATTAGCCCGCCAATTACGCAAACGTCGGCGAATATTCCGGTACTTGATTAATATTCGACTTCGAGACGTGTATCCGTTTGTGAACGTAATTATTCGTACCTACGAGAAGTTACTACGTGTTTGCCAAACATGTATAACGAAGTTTTGGTGCATAATGGTTTAAATTCTACCGATTTAAATTGAGTAGAAACGTGCGTGTTTAACAGAGCCTTATTTTTAAACGACAATTCATTTCGTGTAACGCCTTTTTTAAATCATACAAAAATACTTTGAGATAAAAAATAGGTAGGTAGACATTATATATATCCCTCTCTTAAACCACGGGGATGACTGGTAGAAAATACTTTAGCATTAAAAGTCTTCCTGTTGTACCTATTACGTTGTATGTGTGTGCAATAAAGTATTAAATAAATAAATAAATTTGCTAACTAGATAGCAAAAATCAAAAACAGGACCATATAAACTAGTGCCACAAGTTGCGGCGTTATCGCTAAAGGTGATCCCTTCCAGGCAACCATTAAATTGATAGAATTTACGTATTTGTTAAGGCGTCCGTGTTATAATCACAAAAACGCAGTACAGTAAATGACGGTTTCTATCCAACAAATGCCGTCTCGTTACTTAATTGAGCATCACACTCAAAAAATATGTTTATTTGTGAGAACATTGTCTTAAAATATAGATGTTACATAATAATACTAATATTATAAATGCGAAAGTTTGTGTGTAAGTATGTAAGTGTGTTTGTTCCCGTTCAACTCAGTAACGAGTGAACGAATTTGGATGAAATCTGGTATGAAGGTAGCTTATTCCCTGATATAACACATAGGCTACTTTTATTCTGATTTTTTTTACCGTTCCTGTAGAATAGCGGGTGAAACCGCGGGGCGCAGCTAGTATTAAATAAATAAAAGATCAAAATGTGTCAAAACCACGTTAGTTTTCAAAGTAAAATAAAAGATCCACGAATAGAGACAAACACTTTTCGATCTAGGTACATACATAGTTAATTGGCTTTACTTACGTTTGCCCTTTATTTGTTAGATGTTTTAGAGCATAGGATATAATTTCCAGCCAGCGTATTATTTTAATTAAAATGGTTGTCTCAAAGTCTGCGGGGAGTTGACTATTCTGACAGTCAGCATTTGTATGTATGTACGACGCGGTCACAACATCTGTGCACCTCGTTGGAATGCACCGTCGCATGCTCGCCCTGTCGCGTCAGTACGGTTTCATATTATATTCTCTTTGGTTAGCACCTTCGTTACCGATACGCGTCTCGATAATTTGGTTACTTTCTTGCTATCATTATTTTGTTTTTGAGCGTTTGTTGTTAAGTGTGGACGATGTCATCGAGCCGGGTGCACTGAAACTGTGATCGCGTCGTATGAATGAATATTTGTGATCGCGTTGTATGTGTGAATATTTGTTCGACGATAACTTGCGAACCGTTGTTTCAATCTTCATGAAATTTTGTAGGCAAGTTGTGAAGTTATAGGTCTTTTTTAAATGAATTGTGGTTTTCTAAGCCCACTGCTGGACATAGAACGCACCTAAGACACGCCATGACGCAGCTCTACTTTTCTATACTGTTCCATCTCTATCAAGTCCCAGAACGTCCTAACCAACGTTTGTCAATTTGTGGTTCAGAAGATTAGTCTATATTTTTAATAACAAGTACCTTGTATCTAGTACCTAGCCTTGTGGCTAAGTGGGTGGATTTCTGTCTTCTGAGCTGTAGGTTGTGGTTTCGATTGCCACCCAGCACAAACATTTGTGTGATGAACATGGGTGTTTTTTTATGTATTATAAGTATGTATTTACAACAAAAGAAAACTATTTATGTATTATATCAGTTATCTGGTTCCCATATTAGAATATTGCTTACTTTGGAGCTAGATGGCGCTCTGTGCGAAAAACGTCTATCAAGTCCACCAATATTTATATACCAGTATTAAAATAATGATCATTTAATGAGGACAAAGATAAAATGCGAGCGGTAGTGCAAGAATGCGGATACCGAGCTCACCACGCAATATCGGCATTCCGACCTCACCTGATGGTGACCTCTTTATTTTTAATCTCAATATTTTGAATAGCGCACGGGAATGGACAGCTTTCAAACATGTTTTCCGGGTGAGGATAGCGGAATTAGAGATCCTCTTGAAATGAAAGGGTGTCAAAAGAAAGGGTGAGAAACAGTACTTTTTTTTTTTTTTTTTTTTTAATCTATTTTTTTTTTATTAGGGCTTTAGTCGCCAAGCGATTATGCCAGCCCTGTTTTACCACAATTTTGGTATCACTCAAAAGGGACTGGAGTCCCTACGCTGAATTAGTATGTCCGAGACCTTGGCATACAAGGACGTCGCTGCACCACAGGTGGGTGCAGCCAGGATTCCCTGAAACATGCCAACATCTCGGGGGTTTAAGCCAAACTCATACAACATCTGGGATCTCATAGCCTCGCTCCGTCCACACTCGACCAGAAGATGGAAAACATCTTCTAGGGTTCCGCAGAGTGAGCAGGCAGGAGATTCAACCCTGCCCATTAAATGCTCAAAGTTGTTAAGAGGCATGTGGCCGGAGCGAAGTCTATGTGCTATTACAATAAGGCATCGTCTGATGTTGCTATTTGCACACCAAGGTATTCGAGGAGGTTCGGCCTGCAAAGTTCTATACCAAGTACCTTTTTCCAAAGATATGGTACTGTATCTAAGTTTCCATTTTTCATATATCTTATACTTGTATTTTACTAGAATGTCTGTACTTTCTGGTAAAATGTATACTTGAGAACCAGTTAATGTAGCGTCTTTTGCAAGTTGGTCAGCGACTTCATTACCTTGAATACCAGTGTGCGAAGGAATCCACTGCAGTCTCAGATTCACACCCTTATTTAAAAGAAATAACGCTTTCTTTATGATTGCATAAGCTACGGTAGTGCTTCTGGCACCAGAAGCACATCGAGAGATATGCTGTAAAGCACTCCGACTGTCAGTTAAAATGACAACCTGTGATATATCCGGCGAGGATATAATATAGGACAGTGCTTCTGACACTGCAAATAGCTCCACGGACATAATACAATTAGTATTCGATACAATTTTGAATTTCTCCTCTACATTGCGACTGGGAACGTAAAATGCTGCACCGCAACCTTCAGTTGCCTTTGAGCCGTCTGTATACAGTTTGTAAAAGTCCTTATATTTTGAATTCAACATGTGTAGGGAATTCGTTCTGAGAATTGTAGAATCATATTGTTTTTTTGATATTTCAATACCCTTTACTGTTGTTTCAATAAAACCTGTATTGATATTCGACATCCACGTATCTAGTGTAAACATGTTCAAAGGTTCACTGGAATGCATAATTTCCGTTTTAGTTTCATTTAATACTGCACTAAGAAGTGGTTTTTTCTTTTTCTGCCAATATCTTAAACTACATAGATCTGAGAGTTTATCTAGTGTGGAAACTGTTAATTTATCGGATAAAGATTGAACCTTTAAGCAATATTTAGTAGCTAGATATTGACGTCTTAGACAAAGAGGCTGTATACACAACTCGCACTCCATTACGTGTATGGGTGTGGTTCGGATAAAACCGCCTATTACACGCATTGCAGCATTTTGAATTTTATCAAGTTTATCCAAATGCGATTTTGCTGCAGTATCATAAATAAAGCTACTATAATCAATTCTACTGCGAATCAAAGCAATGTACAGCCGTCTAAGATGTTTGGGGTGTAAACCCCACGAAGTACCAGCTAATATTTTCAAAATATTCAACATTTTCATTGTCTTGATTTGAGTTTCGTTGATATGTGTTTTCCATAAGAGACACTTATCCAACCAAACGCCTAGATATTTAAACGTTTCAACAGACTTGATTTGGCAGTTATTAATACTTAAAACAATTGGAAGTGCTCCCCTGCCCCTTTGAAAACCACACCATTGTGTTTTTGTTGGCGAAGCTTGTAGTCCCAATAAATTTAATCTGCATACCATCGAGTTCAAAGTGTTTTGAATATACAATACGCTCCGATCAATGTTTTTATTTTGAGTAAAGAAAACAAAATCATCAGCGTATTGCAGTGCTGATACGTTTTGAAGGCCTAGACATAACCTGTGCGTAATTATATTAAATAATATAGGAGACATGGGATCACCCTGTGCTAATCCTCTGCCAGTCCATCTAATCAGAATGTCATCCTCAACGCAATCTTGAATTTTAAGACATCTTCGACTTAAGAAAGACCACAAATAATTACAGAACTGTGATCCAACATTTAAATTATCCAATATAGCCACTAGTACGTCTACAAGTACTTCATTGTAAGCATTTTGCACATCCAGAAACACAGCTAATGTTGTCATTTTATTAGAAAAACCTATTTGTATTTTTGAAACTAATCGTACTACACAGTCTACACAAGATTGACATTTCCTAAAGCCGCTTGTGATCGGAGGTATAATTTTATTCGACTCAACAAACCATTCTATTCGCTTACACAGCATCGAATGAAATATTTTACATATACACGATATTAAAGAAATTGGCCTAAATTTAGATGGTTCATTATTACTATTAGGTTTAGGAATGGGCACTACCTTTATGTTACGCCACTGATCAGGCACCAAAGAATATTTAAAAATAGTGTTGAACATCTGAAGTAAAAACAACTTACCGTCGGGAGGTAAGTAATATATCATTGAATAAGTGATTTGATCTTCCCCTGGTGCAGTGTCCTTCTTTTTAAGACAGTTGTGTAGCTCTTGTATAGAAAAACCGCTTTCTAATTTAGTATTTTGTGAGTTAAATGAAGGCATTTGTGGTTGAACAAAATCGGGAGCTAAACTGTGTAACAATTCATCTTTTTGACCTTTAGAAGCAGTTACGTTATTTCGTTTTAAACCTTTCATCCAGCGCATACGACGCCACATATCCGATGAATTTACCGTTTCACTTATGTTACTGCAAAATTGTTGCCAACTAGTTGAACGCGCTTTTCGGTGTATTCGTTGTGCCTCAGCAATTTTGGTATTAAGAATGTCTAAATTATTTGGTGTAGGATTACGTCTGAATTTCTTGAGCGCTAGCCGGCGTTCAGCAATTGCTTCAGATAAAACTGGAGACCAATAAGGCTTAGGCTGAAAGGTTTGTGTTGGCTCTGTACAAATTTTAATCATAGGTATACTTTTACTTGCCGCATAGTCTAATTTATTGATGAAAAAATCGTAAGTCGGCTGGAGATTGTTTTCATCTAATAATAAAAAATCAAAATTATTTTTAAGTGAATTTGTGTATAGTTTCCAATTAGCTAACTTGAAATTTCGGCGTTTTGAAAAACTACGAGTGCTCTGAAATTGCATAGAATATTTGATGATCAGGTGATCACTACCTAAAGTTTCTCGAGTTACTTGCCATTTAAAATATACAGCAATGTCTGAACTCACAAAAGTGATGTCTGGTGACGTCTCTTGTAAGATTCCATTGACTAATTTAGCTCTTGTAACTTCGCCTGTGTTAAGGGATACAAAATTATGTTCCAAGGAAGCATCGAGTAACTTTTGGCCTCTGCTATCATTTTTACATGACCAATTAGTATGGTGAGCATTAAAATCACCAGCTATTATAGTTTTTGCAGTAAAATTCGAAAATATGTTTTCCCAGTCGCATTGTGTGGTTCTCACCGGAGATGTACAATATACCGATACTACATACTCTAAATGCTTGCAGTTTAAAACCTTGATACACAAAACCTCAATTCCAGTATCATTTACATTCATTGGACAGCTCTGTATTTTAATAGATTTGTGTGCAATTATAGCTACTCCACCCCACGAATCTGATCTATCATGCCTAAATATGTTGTAATTACTTATTCTTATGTTTGTGTCGCAATTATCAAACCATGTTTCACTAACTATGCATATACCTATCTTTTCTTGAGCCAAAAATAGTTCCAGGTCAAGTCTCTTCTGTGGCGCCAGACTCTGCGCGTTCCACTGAGCAATGCTTAAGCATTGCTCAGAAGAACTTACAGAGCCTGGCGCCGTCCTAACGTTGACATTTTGGTTGTATCTATCCATTATGAAAGAGACCTACTAGTCTAGTGAGCACTTCTCCGTGATTGACTGACTTTACAATAAAGGATATAAATTCCTGAAAAAGTAAATTTAACACCTGTTGCACTTTCTCTTCAAAACTCTTCTCCGAAAAAACAATTTCCTTTGACTTCCGCAGAATTCTACTAAATCTGTTCTTCTTATTTTTTTCCCCATCATCATCTTTTTCACACAATGGAACGTTTTCCTTTGTCTTTTCCTGGTCAACTTGAGTCTTATCTTTCTTCTTTTGCTTTTTCTTCTTAATTTTTCTACGTTTTGTTTGTCCTATTTCTAATATACTTTCAATGGACGGCTCACTACTATTCTCCTCGGTGATTTCCTTTTCCTGGTGTATAAAAGCCTCGGTTTGTATAACTTTCGCCCCTACGCTTTGGCTATACGACAACGAACTATGAACTACATCTTCGTTCATTCTTCTCTGTTGTGGTCTTTGTATAAAGTGTTCGTAATTTTCTATCCGCTTATTTTGTAATATTTTCGAGAGGGCAATTTTATATGTGCAATTATATTGGCACATTATCGAGCGTATTTTCCTCTCCCTCGCATATATCGGGCACGATTTATCAAGTGCCATATGCGTGCCTTTACAGTTTACACATCGATAATATGTGGTTTCACAGTTGGCATGAGCTTCGGCACATTTAGGACAAACTACTTTAGATGGGCAGGTACGAGTCGTATGTCCGAATTTCCAGCAAGAAGAACATTGGGTAACGGGAAAAGTGTAAGGCTCAACTTTAAATTTGCATTCGTATCCAACAACGTATTCTGGAAGTGCGGGACCCTTGAAGCCAAAACGTACAGTCTCACTTTTAACCCATTCACCTGATACTTCTAAACGCTTTAGTCTTCGCACCGATACAATGCGCTGTTCGCATTGAAACGCTTTCAGAATCTCCTCCTCCTCAATTTCGAGTTCTATATATTTCACTAGCCCGTAAGATATGCCAACTTCGCTCGTCAAATGACAACGAAATCCCATATTTATGAGATTCTCATTTTGTAGTAACTTTTCTGCATCTTCTCTTTTTTCAAACACAATTAACACCCTGTATGGGGTTTTATATTTTATTTGTATAGCATCATCTATCTTTTCTGATTTAAGTAGTTTTGCCAACCCTATCTGTTTCGGCAATAGATTGTAAGACGATATACTAACTTCGAATTTATCATCCATAATCTTGCTTCTATTGTCTTGTTTCCGATTTCTTTGAACTAAGGTAAATCCATCGCCGTCAACACAATTGTCGCTTCTCAGACGCTTGCGCAACTTCGGCCGATTGATAAGGATAGCCGAGCGAGGAGACTCGGGGCCGTCCCTTAGTTCGTCACATAACAAAATTTGTTGCTCCGGTTGAGCCAAAATATTTCTATCAACTGAAATCTCTTCCTCACTCATGTCACTAATGGGCCGAGGTCCTTGCCGGACCTCGTCCATTGTTAATATCGCCGCACGGACCGTAATACAAAAGATAAGGCGTAACCGATAAGGATTAGAATAATACGTGCACTCGCTATGCAGCGCCGCGCGCTACTGTGAGAAACAGTACTTATTGAGGGTATTGGGTGTACAGGGAAAGCAATCGACGTCTTGTTACATCTCTTTCCCACAGAAAAAAAAAGGTTGAAAATTAAGTATTATTCATGAAGAAAAAAGACAAAAGTATAATATATCTGTCCCGTTGCGTATTTTCAGTTTTTTCAATGGCAGTCTATTATAAATGCATCTGACTGGCCGAAAATTGGTGTCGCACTTATCACTGCATCCTGGTTGGTCGAAAATTAGTAATGGTTATCGTGATTGGTTGAAATATTTGATGTTTTGTTTCATGTGTTTCTATACATATACTTTTTCTATGGTATTGGGTAAAAAAATCGAATAGAGAAGACGTTTATGTCCACGCTTGATATTTTGAGTATGAGAAGTTTTAATTTTTTGTTTCGTTTGGACACCGCTATGATACCGAGCCATTGTGGTTCAAACTGTATCTTCAACAAATCTCTAGTGTTTTTCCGTTGCAGTTTTATATCTGGTAACAATAGGAACACTTTTTGTACTAGAACCCGATATTTCAGCGGAAATACACTAGTTTTTTGAAGATACAGTTTACAGTTTCCACAAAGCAACGCTGGTTTCTGTCTACTACCATTGTGGTTGTTATTTAAAATACTTGCATCCTTTTGAACCAGCTGTAACTATTACTTAGACACTGTTTACAATGGTCTGCGCTCTTAAATAAATCCGCTTAAGTGCATGCTGTGATGTTTAGTCCATACAGACGTATTCTCCTGTTTCTTTCCTGAATAATAACTAAAGAAACTTTTTTTTGCCATAAAATCCCTTCCATTAACGAGAACTTCCTCTAACGTAGCGTCATGGGATGGGGAGTTGCCATAATCTCCTCAGTTGGCAGGCGGCTTTGGGATCGCAGGACGCTCACCGCTTACTAAGAAGACGCTGCTGCCCATTGTCCAGTGGTTCTGGTCGCAGTTTGAGATCAAAGGAGAAAAAATAATCTCTATAGATCCATGGATAGACCTTAGCCTTGGATCTAACGAGAGTGATCCAGTTTTAGGACACATTCAAGTCGCTTAGGATTAATTGTAACACATAATTATCTCAGCCATTCTTAATCAACTGTAACTGTAAAGTATTTTTTACACGTTTAGTAGAGTCTGTGCAAAGAGGGAAGTCGTAGGAATTGCAGTCGCTCCCGTGCTAATTTACTGTTTATTTATTTAACCAGTATGTCCTGCCCACCATGAGATATGGTGCCGAGACATGGATACTTGCCCATGAGGCTGTGCACAAAATTAGGGTAGCACAGAGAGCCATGGAGAGGTCCGCTCGGCATCAAACTCCAAGACCGAGTTCGTAATACCGAAATCCGAAAAAGAACAAAGGTTCGAGATGTCGGAATAGCGGTAATGAATCTTAAGTGGAGCTAGGCAGGGCACGGTGCTAGGTTCAGAGATGGCAGGTGCAGTAAGGCTGTAACAGAGTGGTGGCCGAGGCAAGGTAGGCGGAGCGTTGGTCGTCCAGCTGCGAGATGGGTAGTCACCATCGCGGGTCGAATCTGGACTAGATTGGCACAGGATCGAGGCAGATGGCATAGCAAGAGCTACACCCAGCAGTGGGATAAGGAAGGCTGTGGATGATGATGATGATGTAAATTATTGTCATTACCGGCACAACTAAAAATGTTTTTATACTTTTTACTACTCAGTTTTCACTAGTCCTCGGGTGATACGAGAAATGTATATATATATATATTATATAATATAAAGTTAATATATATATATAAATAAAAGACGAAGTGTTTTTTTTTTTTCTTTTTTTTTTTCTTCTTCCTAAGAGGATTATGGCGTCGCACGTCTTATGCATTTGCCAGTGTCAAGTGTGCATATATTTTCAAGTTTTGTTGAATATTGTCAAATAAGTCATAGTCACGGTCAAAGTCGAGCATAGCAAGTCACGGTCAAGTCCAAGTCATGCCCCAGTAAAGTGGTAAAAACTTTACTAGAGCCTTCTATGGAGTTTTGGAAACAACACGAAAATTCACTTTTCACGACATTATACCATTCACCAACACTGGTGCATGTACACGAATACTTAACGGGTAGAAATTCACCGTTTCTACACATAAAACATAACACTCGAAATAACACAAGTTTTGGAAAATAATAAAATGACGCGACATGAATTCTTCACGTTCCCGCCAAAAACTCTCAGTCGAAGTGTTAGTTCTCCGTTATGCCACGGCTCTTATCTTTTTGCAAAGACTCTATAGCTAAGTATTTTCACAAATTGTGCCAAGAAAAAGTTCGACGGATATTTCTACAAATTATTTTTCCAGCAAGACCACGTCCGTCTGAATAATAATACAATAGCCTGAATATTCTCGTTATCCAGAATGATTCTTAAAGACATGAGAGCCTTACAATATTCCAACACAATAATGGTGAAGCGTATTGGCTCAAATGGCTTAAAGCCGTCCATGCGTAATAATAACATATACGCCGTACGCCATTTCTTTGCTACTCCCGGCGAGGAAAATTATTCCATAACAATTATGGACCAAAATATGTGCGTATAATGTCACAATAAAATGTAAGCATGTAATTTCTATTAAATAGGCGTACTTTCTTTAAAAGTAACGAGCTTGCCCGCACGGCTTCGCTCGCACGCGCTACCAGTAAATGAAACACCTTATTTCATCTCTTTTAGGGGTTGATTTTCGAAAAATCCTGAGATATGCCTTTCTTTATTTGTAATGCTTAGTTTACAAACCGAGTTGCATTGGCTTAGCATGAAAAAGATTTAATTGCTATATAAGCTATGGGGGTCCGATTTACCCCTTTAGATAGGGGGTGAATTCTGCAAAATCTGCTTACCTAGACCATATGAGAAGTATTGGGTTCAAATTTCTCGTCGAGGTTTGGTCTGTGCGTTGATTCCTAAAAAAAAGGGCTTGTTCTTTTATATATATATATATATATATATATAGATTTGTAGATATTTTTATAAACTTGTATTGATTCGAACTCTACATTATATATACTAAAGATACACTTTTATATCAACATAACCAGCCAGAAGGCGTCCAATGCTGAAGAATGGCGGCTTGGCGGCTACCCATTCTCCGGTGGTTCTGTTCGCAGTATTAGGACATGCCCGGGTCCAAACTTCCACTATAAAAGAGTCCACTTTGGAAAGGTTAAAATGTCTGAATTTCTTCAACATCTTATTAGCATTCCGGTATAATTTCTACGTGACTTTCAATACATCTAGTTATACAATATTCGAGTTCTTGAACACATGCTTCCGTTCGTTTTGCGACAGTGCTTGGCCCTAATCCCCTATGCATGCGGAATATCAACTAGCTACCTACATATGTATTATACAGACAAGTTTCAGTCCCTTAGTTGCGTTTAAATATTTCTCGCTTGTGCATTTTCATGTTATCTAATATAATTAATCCAAAAAGTATATTTTTGTGTCTATGACAAGAAAAAAAATCAAAAAATAATGTTTTTATATATTATTAGCTGTTACCGGTGACTTCGTTCGAGTGGACCTACAAAAAAAAGTAGTCTATGTCCGTTTCCGACCCTTAAGCTATATCTATGCAAAAATTCAGCTCGATCCATTCAGCCGCTTAGGCGTTATAACGCGTCAAACACCCCGATAGAGAGACAAACAGACAGAGAGAGTTGCTTTCGAATTTGTAATATTAGTTAAGAAGATTAAGATTTCAACTTGCCGGAGGAGATCGACAAAAACGAAAAATAAGATAAATATATAGATAAAGATATTCCGATAAAATAAAAGATATAAAAATGATAATTGTTTTAATTTTTTTCTGAAATTATGTACCGATTCAACAGTATTTTAATTAGTATTTTAGTAGTATAGTATTTTAAATGGAAATTCACTCTACAATAACTTGCAAATGTGCGAGTAAGATAGATGTGGCACGACTATGTTTCTTAAATGTTTCACGCACAATGTATAACGCTTCTTTTTCTGTAAAAAGGCTTACTGTTCAATCAGCTAGAATTACTGCTTTTGCTCTCTTTCTATGAAAGTATTGATAAACTTTAAACTTCTATGCTATGCATACAAGTTTAAATTTAAACAAAAATTATATACCTACGAATAAATCACAGAAAAGAGAAAGATAACAAATACACAGACATAATAAATAAAATACGAGAATACGTAGAAACGTCACCTCGACGAAGACAGTTAAAAAAAGCCGCCAATTTTTAGTTGATGCATTGTACTGAATAGTTCAGATTTTCGTAAGCAGAATTCTTTTTAAAATAGCTAGTTCTAAGAAGTTTCAGTATCATTCGTATGTAACGAACAAACAGGAGATCTACGAACGAGTTTATACAAACGTCTTCTCGTTGAGCTACAAACACTTGTGGGCTTTCGATAACGCTACTAGTGTTGCAGATCTATAGGCACTGGTTGCAGCTAACCGTCAGGCAAACCATTAATTCTCTTTCGTTCTGCAAAAAAGTGTAATTTGGAAATAGATATCGAGGTAGTTCAGAGCAACTGCGAGTTTTTCTTTAAAAAAGTAAAGCAAGACACTAACTAGGCACTTACTATCCATCACAGAATTATATCCTCGAGCAGCTTTCTAGCTGCCATTATGTTGCTAATGAGCAAACCGAGACGTCACTGGACCCTTTCAATTAACCTAAATCATGGCTACATTTTTTTTTTTTTTTTGTTTGGCTTTGCTTATTTTGCTTTACAACACTTCGGGATAAAACTTTGCGCAAATGTGTTCGCGATGTACGATTCGCTTGAAATGTCTATGTAACGAGACAAGTAAGTCGATCGGCTGGTGTTAGGCGTCACGCTTGCCTATAAAACCAGTACAGTGCAACCTCAAATTTTTGAAATTCAACAGTTTAAAGCGCAACACGTACCTACTGCGCTCGTCACCCTGCAATACTTTATGCTCAATAATTTGGCTGATAACTGTGCTCTTTCAACCGTAACATACAAATATTTGCACACTACTGCTTGGATTGTATACAAAACGAATAGTTGCTAATTTCTGTACAGAATATTAAAAAACATTAACGTGATAATAAACAGGCTCTATATGGTAGTAGTAGTAGGTAGGTAGTTTATAATTTTATTTCCATAATTTCTTTGATTTCCATACAATCTTTGGGGGTCTATTTTAGCCTTTTAAGGTGGAAATTATTATTATTATTTATTATTCACCTGGACCATTTTAAGGAGTAAAGAATTGTGTACAAATTTCACGTCTTTATCATGAGCGGTTTTGACTGTGCGTTGATTCCTAGAAAAGGGCTTGTTTTTTTATATATGTATAGGTATAAATAGTATTATTTTCTCAGCCGCAGTGCAAGGCAAGACGAGGTCGCGCGCGTGTCTCGCTTAGCATTCCTTGATAAAGGTCGCCGAATTTGATCGAAACTATAGTCGGAATAACCGACTCAATGTAACGTGAGTGTTCCCGTTTTATTAAAACAAAATGTATTATTTTGCATCGCTTGCATAAAAATAAAAAAACTATACATCTATTAAAAACAGTTCTCAAGACCCGGTTCGCCTGATCCGGCTATCTCGTTCGCATTTTTGAACCAGTTCTTTAATAAAAAAATAAGAGAATTTAAGAATACCATTACTTTAAAAGCAATTTTAATGTTATTATTTCCTACTCTACCGAAGAAGAAAGATAAAATTAATTTTTAGAATAAAAAAAACGACATCAAAATTAAACTAAAATGTAGAAAATAATATTTTAATTACTCCAAAGCAAAAGAGCATTTAGGACAATCAACAAACTTATTGATACTTCTATACCTATTTACAATTTATAATCAGTTATTTTTAATGTCGGTGCCAGTTAAGAAGGACAGTTTAATCTTGCCTTTGCAACAAACTTTCGAACGGCACGGCGCGGCGGCGCGGCTACTGCCTTGCTACTAATTTTCCAAATCGGTTCATAAATGACGGAGTTCTGAGGTAAAAACGATAAAAAAATAAAATGAAAAAACAGTCGACTAGAGAACCTCTTTTTTTTTAAAGTCGGTTTAAAAAACAACTTTTGGTATTTTTTTTCCTTCTATTATATTAAGATATTCTGTGATCTTTTTTTTAAATATCTTCTCTGTAATTTAATATTTTAAAAAAAATGGTTCAAAAGTGCAAACGAGATAGCGGAATCAGGCCAGCCGGCTCTTAAGATACCATACAGCTCCATCATGTCTAGATAAATCAGCCCCTGTCTCGGGGCGCCCTCAGCGAGCATTGTATTGCGATCCATTGTCCCACTAATGAGCAATCAGGCTGACTTCACGCAACTCGCTAGCAATCGACTTTAAAAAGGTGTTTTTATAAGGAAGAGCCCTGATTGTTTAGACTCGGGCTCTTGCTGGGTTTTTGGATGTTTTTCCATTTTGTGAGTTGAAAGAGTTGAAGGATCAATGTTAATGTTACGTAATATTTGCCTAGTGAGCTTAGTGGATGGTACGGTCGGGCTTGCGCAGGGTTTTGCTTTAAATCCCAACAATAAGTATGAGTTTCCAATGAAAGCTTTGTATGGAAACTGTAGCATAATGATAGAGATCGTTATAGTGCTTGCTTCAATAGCTAGTACTGAATACTGAATTGTGTAGGTACTATATTCAAATAAAAACTTGGAGCAAACAAAGAACTGTAACTGTAGTAACAAATTTTTGAGAAAGTGAAGAAGTCGTGTCGCGTCTTTGTATTATTTTCCAAAACTTGTGCTATTTCGACTATGAATCTGTAGAAACGGTGGATTTTTATCCATTAAATGATCGTGATTGTGCATGTGTGTAGGTGAATGGTGAATGGTGAAACGTGACTTTTCGTGTTGTTTCCAAAATTCCATAGAAGCTTCCAGTAAAGCTGCCACTACTTTACTGAATCATGACTTCGATTAAACAGTGACTGAAATTGTTGACTAAGACTATGACTGTGACTTGTATTTATTGTGAAACTCTCAGAATACAGAAATGAATTCTGAGGTGAAACCACAATTTACCTAAAAAACATGGAGGTAATAAAATAACAAAACTTGAGACTGGCTAAATACTCTATCTGTGGAGCCAAAATATAACATTAAAAAAAAACTTACTTAGAAGTTTTTTAACGTCAACTGAAACATGGTATTGGGAGTGGAGTTTTGGCGGGAACGTGAAGAAATAAGCGACATTGTACTATTTTGTCTAGTATAAAGTCTCCACAACTTTACTGGGGAATGAAGTGGACTTGGCCGTGACTGAGACTTATTTTAATTCTGAAATATTTGACTTCACTTGAAATATAACAATACTTGACAATGGCCAAATACACAACGTGTAGTGCCCAAACATAAGAAAAAAATACATGGTATTGTTTTTTGGGTCAATTTGGCAAGACTAACATCAGCATAAAGGTTGTACCCAAGATTTTCCTCTAATTCATTTGCCTTGACAAATAAGCTTCGTAGCCTATCGCGGTATAAATAAAACATTTCGATGATATACTTCCTATAAACAATCTCGCCCAATACAACGTACTCTTAAGCGTTATCCTCAATCAAGCGATGTTATTGTTTATATTGCTTATCGGAGCAACGCAATCAGCAAATCCTTCATTCAAATAAATAAATGAAACGAAAATGGATGGAGGCGCTTAGATACTGCTTTGTGTTTATGTAAATGAAGAGTTTTATAGAATCGTGTTTCGATAACATTTACAAAAATAATCGACTTATAAGTATATCTAAGTAATATGAACATTTTATTGGAATGAATATGTTAACGTTCATGTTTTAGGATAGATATTAATTCTTTGTTAGGGAATTGGTAGGAAAAATAGTATTTATCATACGTATAATTGAATTAAAAATCAATAACGTTTTATTTTAATAAAACGGGAATACTTAAATTGAGCCATTTATTCACGTTTTAGTAAAATAATATTTGTCAAAACCATGTCATTTTTCATAGCAATGACTAGAGTGTTCATGGGCCATTAATGAGAAACATTTTCAATTGTCTATTCCCATGGGGAAATCTTAGAGGGGATTCTTATCAAGCTCAATTTTACTGTTGCTTTTAGGTACTTGTGGTTAGGTTATTTCTGGAAATCTTCGTAAATTTATTTATTAGCTCACCAGGTCAGTTCTTAATGATGAGTTTCCAATTTGAGCAATGGCTTGCAGAAATTATCTATTTAGTCAGTTTTTTTTCTATTTCTTGAGCCTTAATTTTTATTTTCTATTTTGCTTTGGCGTCAGTTCTATTAACTAGTCGTTTTTTTGTCAATTCTCATTTTTTACAAGGTTCCAAAATTATTAACATAGACAAATTTATATCACTGTGAGTGATCGCTACTTTTTGTTCGATAAAAAGCAAGCAAAAATCACTAGCACTCAATGTCGAAAGCATGGATTATGCGCTTACAGTTTCGCGAGACGACGCTGAATGGAGGCAATCAGAGCTGTGCTATTGGTGAAGACCATCTCGGGACGTTGCACTGGATTACGTAGGTACCCAACAACTTCATACTCTAATGGATTCTGTGTTAAATCCAAATATAAGGAGAATTCTGTGGTTACATCTAAAAGTACTGTTTTTATTTACTTATACCCGCTATTTTACAAGAACCTTATTTTTTTCAAGAAACCAGATGGCTCTAGTCAATTTTCATCCAAACCATCAAGCAGCTACAAGAATTACGAAGAAGAAGAATTACGTCCTTGGCCCTTATTCTCTATCGCACATATGATAACTTGCCAATAACGCGTGACGTCATAGCATGCTCTAAACTTAAACGCGGCTCCTAATCGTGTCACGACGTGCAGAAACGCGCGTTTAAGAAACTTAGAGAATACCGTTTCATGCGACTAAAACGGAGTGAACTTAACGTGGCGCGTAACAAGCTAGTTATGGCAGTAGAGAACAAGGGCTCTTATCAGTAATACAATCGAGCTACGCATGTTTTTATGGACATTAGCACTCTTATTAACAGAGTCAGCGGAGCTATCTAAAGTCTTTGTTTTAATCCCAAAAATATCAATTTAATTGTTTTCAGTTACTAACATTATGATATTTCGAGAATTGTAGCCCTTTTGCGAAGACGTCTTTGTTATTGTTTTTTAGTTTTTTTATGGATTAGCACTCATAGTATAATTTCTCTATGGTTCTTCTTACGGAAAATAATTAAAAGGGTGTACTTTTAAAGTTATTCCATGTAATAAAGAAAACATATAAATTAAATAAGAATGAACCTATATCAACAGTCTGCAGAGCTTCCGGCTTAGATGTCAATTAGGTACTTAACAAAGCAGCCAAGCAATTACCTACAGAAATTTGGTATCAACATAAAGTAGATATGTTATTTTTTTCTTATTTTTTGTGTACACTTTTATCCACTTTGTGTATTTAGCCAGTGTCAAGTATTGTAATATTTCAAGTGAAGTCAAACATTTCACAATTAAAACAAGTCTCAGTCATAGTCTAACCCCCGAATACTGAAACATTCATTAACTTTGACAACAGATTAATTCTAATACTGCCTTTGTCTGGCACTAAGCAAATGACAAAGGCAGCAATAGACTTAATCTGTCGTTAAAGTTAACAAACGTTTCAGTATTCGGGGGTAAGTCAAACAAAGTAAGACACGTCTTGTACCTACAAGTCTCCATTTAAGAAGTGGAAACTTTACTAGAGGGTTTCTATGGAGTTTTGGTAATAATACGAAAAGCCAAGTTTCAGGACATTGAATTATTTACCAACACTCGTGCACGTTCACGATCACTTAATGAAAAAAAACCACCGTTTCAACACATTAACACTCGAAGTAACAAAAGTTTTGTAAATAATACAATGATGCGACATGACTTTTTCAAGTTCCCGCCAAAAGTCTACAAGTAAACTTTATTGTCACGTCGTCGGTCTTCGAGAAGCAGGAAAATAGACAACGTGACATGTTACTATTCCGCCCCAGTCCATCGATGTCGGTACAATTTCCACGTGTTTCCGCTGCGACATAATTATTTTGCCATTCCGACACGCGTCGGCGTTAGTTTCCGCTTCAATTCATCTATTATACAAGTATAGTTTGAGGAAACAGACGAAATGTAACTAATGACGTAGTACAACACTATGGTTGCAAAATTCAGTTATTCTACCATAATGTACTTAGTTTTTTTTAACCGACTACGCGTAGCAGTCCCATGTCCTTGTGTGTGTTTCATGGACACACACAAATGCCCACCACCACCATGGTATGCCGGCGCGGACATGAGTAGGGTAGATATTGTAACGGCCATGAGGCTTCAGTCAGGCCACATTCCATTCAACAGATTCCTACACCTACTTGGAAAGTCCGACTCGCTAAACTGCACTGAGTGTGGGATGGTTGAGGACGCTTATCATGTTGTGGTGGATCGAAGCTGAGAGGTTTGATTTTTTCCAAACACTAGTATAAATACAAAAGAGGTTGGATGGTACAGCAGTGTCCTGGCTGATTACTTATCGGAGGAAGCCAGAGTACTGCTAAAAATAGTTAATTTATGTCTAAAAAGGAGATAGTTACTAAGGATTGACCTATTAGGGTGGCATGGTCATGTCTGACTCCTCCTTTAAAAAAAAAGATCAAAAAGGAAACCTTTTGGGTAGGTTTAAGTTTGAGGCTTCAAACTATTGAAAAGAAGAAAAGAAAATTCTCCCTATTGAAACATCTTTATGTGAAGCATTTACTTATGTACGTACTTACTACAATACTACATTGTATACTTTTCTATATAGAAAAAAAGTAAAAAGCGAAGCGTGGAAGTTTCTAGTCGATAATGTGAATCGTTACATTTTGACCGAGCGAAGCGAAGGTTTCAGAGTTTACTGGGATAAATCGGCATTTGTATGTATGTTTGTGTGTATATTTGTCCGATGATATCTTGCGAACTGTTGATCTGATCTTCATGAAATTTTGTAGGCAAGTAGTTCATTTCAATATAATTTTCAAGTTCGAATATGAGCTGAATCGGTTAAGGGGTTGTGAAGATATAGGGATCGTGAAGTCTCAGTTCGCCGCGAACTACTAGCACACCATTAGAAATTATAATGCAGTCTTCACATTTATCTATACACCTGAGTAAAATGTACAAACAACTAGTTATATACGATTAGACAGCATGGCGGTTGTCGCGAAATTAAACGGAAATCGAACGCTGCGGTTTGCGTCGCTCCGAAGGGTTGACATCCTGCAGTCTACTACTATCAAATTCAATTCTTGTTTCACTTTTAAATTATTTTATGACGTTAGACTATGAAGTTAAGTTTATTATTGTAATTAAAACTTTGATTATTCATCAATAGTTGCTACCCGCAACTTCGTTCGCGTGGAAAAAAAAAGGATCCTATATCCGCCTTTGTGATCCTATGTGATGCCTTTATAACTCCTTATCAAATTTAATCAAGATCCGTTCAGCCGTTTAGCCGTGATAACGCGACAAACATCTAGATAGAGAGACAAAGTTACTTCTTATAGTTCGTTAGATGGCGTTAGTCCATTTTTTGACGTTTTGTATTGACTGTAGTTGACTGAAGACTATAAGACTGAAGTTCTGAACCGCGCAAGTGAAGTTTTTTCCTTGAGACGAACATATTCATATAGATACCTCGAAGCTATATTGGTCCTAATACGACTGCGGCTAATCCTAATCCCTCTGAATTATAATATTAGTTAGGATGGGCCTTACTTACAAATTAAAAAAAAATGGTCCGTTTCGTTTTCGAAAACAACAACAAGCTAGAAAAAAAACAAGCTTTACGGAGCATTTTAAGCATTGATTAACTTAAAGCAACGTTTATAAGTAAGGCTCTGTATAAATATGTATAGCCAGTGATCGAAGAGGTACGGAGAAAAACTGCCATTTTTTGAGGGCGGTCGATGGGGTGCGAGTAAACACGTATTGTGTAGCCTATAAGGTTTATTCACAGAAAAGAGAACAAAAAAAAATCTCTTCTGTGGGCTTATTAGTCAAAGTTTGCAACATGCAAGAAACCAAGACGTCTCTTTAAGCGCATACTTCAATAAAAGCTACAGCTAAACCAATAGATAAAAAAGCCGATATGCAATTGTTTATGCATCGAACTGATCGCTCAAAGTCACGCACACTACGTCATGTAAGTACTTAGGTAAGAACTCATCTTGGAAGAGTAGAAACTGTATTTAAGAACGAATATTAAGATACCATGAAGTTCTCTACTTAATAAGTTTTTTGTAGAAAATTCTGGGTGGCAATGAACTGTTATGGGCAAGCGTGACGCTTAACATCAGGGGAGCAACTTGCTCGTCTCGTCACCGAGTAACATAAACAAAAAAAAAAACTAGTAGCTTAATAAAACCTATAGTATTCAATCGCATAAACAAAATGTCACAATATCATTTTCAATGTCTACAAACAATTATGTAGCCTAGCCTCAGGTTCAATTGGACTATGTGGAAAGAGGCCAAACGTAGGAAAAACACTTTCGCGTTTTAATCATGCAATAAGGTGGATGTAATTGCGGTCAAAGATTAACTGGACCGTAAGATTATAATAGGGAGCTGCTGACCCGTTAATAAGTGCCTACAGCGGCTACAGACGTCTCGTAGGCCTTTATTACAAATCACTGATACGTCGAATATGCGTCTTACTCGAACAAGTCAAAAAAGAAAAGGAGAAAACATCAACCAACTACTTTTTAGTAGTTTTCATTTAACTTGTAATGTTTGTTTGTATGTATATTAAGCAAATATTGCAATTGAATTTCAGACCAGTTCCCCTCGTTAAATTGAGTTGAAATTTTGGATGCCTTTCAAGTTCCGATGACAATACAATATAATGACATCAAATGATGGATAAGGAAGGTGGAAAACGGATTAGGATTTGGTAGTAGATTGATGGAGTTAGACTCATTTCGAGCAGCGTACAGTACCAATAACGGATTTTAAGAAGGCTCGCCTGGAAAAATATTTAACAAAATTGTAATACGATAAAAAACGACGAAAACAAAATTTACTTCAGCCAAGATATGTAAATAAATTGTTTTGTCTCAATGGATACTGTATGATCAACTCTTTAATGAATATCTAAGTGTTGTACATAATAATTATTATTATAGGTATGTATAATAACATCATACTTAAAGCAGAGAATATCTACAATTTATCAATGTTTATAGGCATAATCAATACACACTAAGCGAACTTAACAGATGAAATGAAAATGAAATGAAATATTTATTGGTAGCAAAGCTACAAGTCGGTCAGGATAAATAAGGTTCAATTAATAGTGAATTAAAATAAATTAAATTTTTAAATTAAAAAAAAAAAAAAAATACAATCATAAAACAAACTACGATGTTTCTACGATTTTACTAACATTTCAAACGAATTAATATAAAATATTTAGCTTGCCCGCACGTCGTCGCTCGGCTAGTATACAGTAAATGAAACACCCCATTTCACCTCTTTAGAAATTGATTGTCGAAAAATCCTGCGACATATCTTTCTTTCAAACCGAGCTTAATTGGCTTAGCATGACAAAATATTGTATTTCTGTAAAAAAAAATGACATCCATTTTACCCCTTTTAAGGTAGAATTTCGCAAAATCCATTCTTATTGTTCTTTCAGTGTCTGTCTGTTAGATTATTACCTTACACGATTAAGCATCTAAATCGAATGATGATTACATTTAAGAAAGAACTTTTTAATTTTTTAGTATGAAGAACGTAATACTTTTTAACCAAAAACCTCGGGGAAAATGCATAATTTGACAACAGGACGTAGCTAGTGGTTCAATATAAACTGGTGATGTTTGTTGCAGCAGTCCGCGCTACACCTGAGCCGCGCCGGCTACCAGTCGTGCAGGAGCCGCCGCATCACGTCGAGTTTTCCAACGACACAGGACTGCTGCTCAGCTGCAGTACTAGGGGACAGTACCAGGTATGTTTTAAAACTAAACAAAATTTGTATTAAAATGTATTACCAGCCGTCATCATCATCATCGATATCCTAAAGATGCCAACTACTGAACAAAAGCCTCTTCTCTTAGAGCGCCACACTGAACGACATTTTTTAATTTTCCCGCGTTTCAAAATGTCGTCAGTCTACACAGGAAAATATATTTTTCACATAGACAAACTTTTATAAAACCCGTGGTTGGTACTGTAAGCGGATCAAAATTAGTCCAAACTCCATCAATCTAGTGTTAGTTACTGAGGATTTCCGTTTTCCACCTTCCGTCTCCATCATCAGATCAGCTCGCTCTCATTACTGTATTGTCACGGGACCTTGATGGGAATGAAAAATTTCAACTCAATTGAACAAGGGGACCTGGTCTAAAATTCAGTTGCAAGATTTGACCCGAACTTACTTACATACATACATACAAACGTTGCAAGTTAAATAAAAGCTTGCAAAAAGACATCTGACATCCTCTTGACTGCTCGTAGGAAATTATTCATTTTTTTTTTTTTCCAAATGAAACCTGGTGCTAACCAAAATTCGTCTCTGATGACAATAATTAATCAAACAGAATTTTGTATTGGAGTCAGCATATTTAACGCGAAGAAGAAACGCGTTTTAAAAAAATACTTTTCCGTCATGCTAAACTTTTTATAAAACTTTATTACCCTTCTACAAAAAGAAAACATGAATCACCCGTAGAGCGTTGAAAGTTTAACGATATAATATAATGCAAATGTTCAACCAATGGGCAGCGTACCTAGCATGCTGGCAGCATTGTCACACTAAAAGAATATCTTACTCAATGAGACATTCAATAAATGTAACCATCCAGCGTAATAAAAGCGAAAGACAGCTTGTGCAATCTTAAACGCTTTTAAAAATATACTTCATCTTTACTATATTCCATTCTCCGTTTCGACGAAAAATGGATCACGGCCCTCAAATTACTTTATAGGGCTCGAGCGGACCCCTATTTATTACAGTTTGACAAGACTTGCGATTCGATAACCTGTAATGGTGCCTCGTGAAGCTAATTTTGCAAAGATGGGGAAATGATAATTTGGACCTGTTTAAAATTACTCGTTGAATCTCCCCATCTCTTATCTCCTTGAGTTGAACCTTTGTAACAGGTTTTATGTATCTACTTTAATATGGCTAGCTTATTTATAAAAGTTAGCAGCCACTGAGTTTATCCTCAGTGGCTCTCTACCATTTTAAACAATGGTGTAGGTAGGTTCATACATTGGCATTGGCATTAACGACAGCATGGACGTTAATGTAAGAATATTAAAAATAAGATAATGAGATGCTGAGTTTTTTCTTTATCAGAATTTTAGCCATAAGAAATAATGTAGGTATCTAATCTTTAATTAAACCACGATAATGGTTACCAAGCCGCCGACCAAGCATGGGGATTATGGCAGCCACCCCCGCAATAGCGGGCAGGCTTCGTCCAGTAGTCGTCTACGAGCTGATAAGACGAAGTTACTTTAAATAAACAAATGACAAAATTAGGTAGTTTGCATGCACGTAGAATACTACTGAAAATTGACATATTAAAGTTTTCTCATCCAATTTTATAAAATCGATCTGTTCTACATATTTATTCACAAAAGTTGAACAAGGTACAGCAGGCGCCATTCATCAAAAGTCATAAAGTAAGAAGGCCACAAAGCGAATTAACTTTTACGTACCGAATGCCGGGGGCTGTAACTTTTCGTATTGGTATTTTGTTGAAAGTTAAAAGAGGAAGCTTTCGTTGCCAGATAAATATGAAATACTTCGAAAATCTCTTTAAAGACATTATTGTATTTAACGCCCGCACGGCTTCGCTCGCAGATGCAAATTCACCCCATTCACCTTTAACGGAATTGATTTTCGAAAAACCCTGATATACGTGTTTTATTCCTTGTATACTCAGTTTATAATTTGTAACTGAGTTTCATTGGTGAATCATCAAAAAACTTTTTATTTCCATATACAAACTTTGAAGGTCCATTTTTTTAATTATGAATTTAGAATTTCATATTTAGAAGTGAAATTTCGCAAAATCTGTATCTATTGTTCACATAGACCAGTTGAGGAATATTGAGTTCAAATTTCACGTCCCTGGCCGTCATTAGCGGTGTGGCCTGTGCGTTTATTCCTAAAAAAGACTTATCCTTTTAGATATCCCTTTCGAGGTTAGACCGATATCTCGGTAGTGGGATGTTTAAAGGCTGATGCAGAGAGATATACCTACATAGATTTGTGCAAAGAAAATGAAATGTATAATCGAGCGGCAGATATATTTCAAAATAAGGAGAATTCTGTGATATATTTAGATATGATATACACGTATACTAGTAGATTGGTCATTAAAATGCACTATTTCAGGGTAAGATCAAAACTTTTATTTCTACGTCTATTTTTGGAAAGATTGGACTCGGAATTTATTAACTCTTACTCCACCACATTTCACAAACGTTTTATGCGGGCGTGATATTTAAGTAGCGGTAAAGTGGAATCCGATTTTGGATAATTTTAAATTAATTTCTTAAACATCGATATTTCCATGGAATTACTCAACTGTGGACGATATAAAACATTAATTTATTTAACGCTTGACACTTTTTTTTACTATTTTTTTTTTTTAATATCGTCGCGCCATCTCTGTATCAATCTTTCGGGGCTACGTGGCCACCATTCTGTCAGAATCATATTCCACCTATAATCACCACATCTGCCGCCAAGTATCCTGCCCACGGTCACCAATGTCTTCCACACTGGTTCTTGGCCAGATCTCCGTAGTATTGGGTAACGTGATGCCTAACACGGCATACTCCATGACCCGTTGTGCTATTTGCTTCGACTCACACCAAGGAGACTGTGCTCAAGCACAGGCTCCTTGGTGAGCATTAGACTCGTCCTTGGACGAAAATGATGCTAAATCCATAGACTTGTCAGACCTATACGTCTTTGCGGGTATAGGTTTTTTTTCTTTTCTATTATGTTTTGGCTCCACACGTTGCGTATTTAGCCATTGTCAAGTATTTCATTATTTAAAGTGAAGCTTTCACAATTAAATTAAGTCTCAGTCAAAGTCTAAGTCAAGCAAAGTAAGTCACGGTCAAGACCACGTCATGACCCAGTAAATCGATGGAGACTTTACTAGAGGTTTCTTTGGAATTTTGGAAATGACACGAAGAGTCACGTTTCACAACATTATACTATTCACCAATACTCATGCACGTTCACAAACACTTAATGGATAAAAATTAAAATATAAAATTAAAATTTTTACACATTAACACTCGAAATAACACAAGTTTTGAAGAATAATACAATGACACGGCATAACGTCCTCTCGTTCCCGCCAAAAACTGCCGTAGAGCCGTATAGGACATTCGGATAGCATTTTTTTTTTCTTTTTCCTCCTAAGAAGATTTTGGCGTCGCACGTCTTATGCATTTGCCAGTGTCAAGTATACATATATATTCTCAAGTTTTGTTAGATATTATCAAAAAGGTCATAGTCACGGTCAAAGTCGAGCAAAGCAAGTCACGGTCAAGTCCAACTCATGCCCCAGTAAAGTGGTGAAAACTTTACTAGAGCCTTCTATGGAGTTTTGGAAACAACACGAAAATTCACGTTTCACGACATTATACCATTCACCAACACTCGTGCATGTACACGAACACTTAACGGGTAAAAATTCACCGTTTTTACACATTAACACTCGAAATAACACAATTTTTGGAAAATAATAAAATGACGCGACATGAATTCTTCACGTTCCCGCCAAAACTCCCCGGATAGCATTTTTCGATCTCTGAGTAGGAACCAGAGAGAATACAAATACTATAGGTACGTCTCGTCTAACTTACCAAACGCAGCCCATCCTATCCCATCAATTTTCTATCAACACGATTATATAAACCAGTCCACATAATTTATTTCACCATTGATTGTTTCAGAGTTAGAAAGAAGCGAGATCCGTGTGTTAGATAGAATTAACTATCCTGTCTCAGTGCATGCATACTCTAAAAGAACATTTTATAACTTGAAAAGTTCTATCATATTTCAACACCTGCGTAAGTTCTGACTCTGACTGAATAACAGACGTAAAATATTGTTGTTCAGAAGCGACGCGCGCTCGATCTGATTTAGTATTCACAAACCGGCTTCCCTGACTCAAATATAAATAAAGTTTTTCCATTCGGCAGAGTTCGGTCCAAAGTTTACGGCTCTGGGACCCTTCGGGGAAATAAAGATATGCACACTGGTCACAGTGTTTGTACTAGCGGTATGGAAATTGTGTACTGGCGGACAATTGGGCCGACACGTTTTCACAGAATATTTTTCAAAGTTTTTATATATTACAAGTGGCTTATGTCCTACAACTGCGACCAGAGGAAGGGTATCAGTGTTGTCTTAATGAAGTCTTAGTGAGTGAGCGTACTGCGCCAAAGCCGCCTGTTTAAGTAACTGCTTAAACAAACGGTTTTTACAAGCCAAAACAAAACAAAAAAAAACGATTCTGTCAGTCACTTGGTCTATGGTGTGATAGGACTTTTATTTTTCTCTTAAATTTTGGCTTCACGCTCTATGTATTTATTTCACAATTGAAACATGTCATAGTCATAGTCTAAGTCAAACAAAGTTAGTCACAGTCAAGTCAAAGTGCGCATGCTAGCCCTGCTGGCTTAGTTGGTAACGCGGTATAGTAGACATAGTTTTATGCTTGGTCACTGGTAAAATTTGTATAACTAAAACACAGGCGGAAACACGGTATCGGTTTCATTCGTAAGTTCAGTGTAGTCTAGAATATTCCTATCGTTCTGTCGGCTATTTAACTGTACACCGGCGTCCAATTCATAAATATAGAGATAAGTATGGAGATATGCTTCTAGTGTGGCTTAGCAGACTCATTACGCAGTACTCATTAACTTAATGGCTCGGATTTACCTCAATTTTTGGCCGCCAACCTCCAGACGAATAGCAAAACATACTAAAGGTTTGAAATAGAGTTGTGGTATCACATCACTCTAATATTATAAATGCGAAAGTTAGTGCGTAAGTAGGTAAGGATAGTTTTTTTTTTTAATATTTAGAATTTTTAATGACTCATTAAACGTTACAATAATTATTAAAGGTATGTATGTAATCATCATATTGAGATAAAACCTAAGCAATTCACTTACCTAACACAATTATTAAAGTATTCTGAACGTCCAATCTAAAATGAACTAAAACTAAATACAATGTCAACAAATAAATTAATTAATTAAAATAAAGTATATAATTATAAGTATACAGCCGTTTATAAGTATACAGCCGTTACAGAGTTCTGTAACGGCTTATACTTACAACTTACAATGTCAACAAATAAATTAATTAATTAAAATAAAGTATATAATTATAAGTATACAGCCGTTACAGAGTTCTGTAACGGCTGTACGGATTTGAATGAAATTTGGGATGGGGGTTGTTTAACCACGGATTAACACGTAGGCTTTATCCCGGTAAAATTAACAGTTCCTGTAGGATAGCAGGTGAAACAGCGGGGCGCAGCTAGTGTTTTATTTTTATCACTAAGCAGCTACGTACAATTATATTTAGTACTATGTGTTAATCGAGGGTATCAGCTACCTCCATACCAAATTTCATCCAAATCCGTTCAACCGTTACAGAGTTGAACGGTAACAAACGCACTTACATACTCACATACTTACCTACTTACTTACACACAAATTTTCGCTTTTATAATATTAGTGTGATGGGTATAGTTTATAAGAAAAGTCTGGCAGATAGTGGCAAAAATCTTTTGCAGGGGTTGCCTGGGGAAGTACCACATTTTTGTATGTTATTGAGCGGCCATGCAGTAGTGTTTGTCAAGCAAACATTGCTCTGTTCCAGATTAAAGATCAGTGCTTCCAGCAAAAGATCGCAGTCCACTGCTGTGCAGGATTTTAAACTGATTAAGTTCAAACTTCTGAGTGGCACTAAAATGGTTATGGTCAAGCGTGATGCTTACCAAGCGAGCAACATGATTATCACACATTGCGTCAAAAAACAATTAATATTATTAAAGGGAAACACCCGACAGCAAAATGTAGCCTATGTCACTCACACCTCACTCGTCAAAATCGTAATTCGTTCGTAATTATAGGAACACACAAACAAACCCTTACTATCCTAATCCTAACTCATATTATGAATGCCAAAGTAACTCTGTCTCTCTGCATCTCTGTCTGGGTGTTTGTCGCGTTGTCACGGCTAAACGGCTGATCGGATTGACCTTCATTTTTGCACATATAAAGCTTATGGATCGGAAACTGACAAAAGCTACTTTTTTTTGTAGTTCCACACGAAAGAAGTCGCGGGTAACAGCAAGTAACGTATATACTCACATATACGTACATACACCCCAAAAACCCCTCCTTCTTGGGCGTTGGGTTAAAAAACCTTAAAAGAAAGATAATGCCAAAGTGCAATTCACGTTACCTACGTATTATAAAAATCCAGTCACATCCTGAAGAAATATTTCTTATTTCACTTTTCTCCCAAACTGATATAAGATGATCGCAATGGATTCAGGAGCCTCCCTGAAAATGTACGGCAATTTATTTAATCCGGTCGCGAAAATACGCCTCGACTACGCCTTAATAAAATCTCTGTTTCGACGAAAGACTTTCATAAGACTGTAATAATACGGATTAAAGTAAAAAGTGTATATAGTTGCGAGTCGGAAATCGAGATGTTTCAGGAAAGTCGGGGTATTTTGGCCAAGTTTTCGTATTCCGCGGAGCGGCATCCGTCGAGAATTCCCGCGGGAGGACTGTTACCTGCTCGCGTAGATCCCAATTTTCACGATTAATTTCATAACTTTGCATTGGATATTTCATTTAAAATTTGCTTTTGCGCTTTGCCTGTTTATTTTATCTGTTTAAGAAAATATGCTTTCTGAAATTTTCTTTGAGCAAATTCAGAACTTATAAAGCAAAACACAACTAGCAAAACCTGAATTATTTATCTACATATTTAAAACGAAGATCTCAGAGTTTACGCGAACTCAGCATTTGTATGTATGTTTGTAAGTTTGTGTGTGTTTGTCTTACGATAAAATAAGTGCCGTTGATCCGATCGATCGATCGCTAGGTCAGAGTTCGGGGCAAACTACTAAACTACTAAACTTCCTAAAATTTGTAAGTACGTATATATCTTTATGCAAAGTTCTATTTTCTGTGTACGTGAATTGTGTCGATATAAATTGATAGATTCGCATTTAGATTTTCGTGCTTCCGTGTCGGAAAAATCATGAACAAATAATTCAATAGACAACCGGCGAAGTAAAATAAACACATACACAACCTTTCCTTACATACAGGTACTAATGTAGTGTAAAATATTATATATAAAGGTTACAAAAAAACGATAACAAAACGTATTTCACAAGCAGGATTATATTTATTTTCCTCAAACCCAACCTCGAGTCGGCGACAAGGATTTACCAAAAAAATCTCAAACAAAACCTTACGTAAAATCTGTATGTATATTCCACTTTATTAATGAAGTGAATGTTGCGAGAAAAAATCTTGCTTGCAATTTTGAGCCTAAACAACGTATCTTAAAGTATAAAATGAATGGAGGGATTTTCCTTATCGGTGGCTGTAAGCCATGGTATGCAGGGCAAAAGTCGCGGCGCAAACAATCGCAGAATGCGGGTCGCAAGCTCGGGGTAGAAGTAAAACTAATGAAGTGCCGCGAGGGAGCTTTTAAGAAATTGGATATTACTATTGGAACGCGCGGGAATGAAAATTGGGTGATAAATATTGCGGTGACATGAATATACTCGTGTTCGCGGATTACTTACCACTTTCAAAGATACATAGATAAAGCGGTTCACGTAATCGAAAATGTCAAAATTTTCTTTTATTTCCTTTACAAAATGTATGCGGCTTACGCTGTCGATTCAATAAAGACCTCCTTTCCAGCAGAGATGTGCTACTCTGTGTACGGATCTACGGATATGTTTGACAAACTTTTTTTAATTTCTTTTTTTTGCACTTGTTGACGCGGTTTCAGTTCAACGAAGCTGTTTTTTATATAGAGGGATGCGTGCTATGGCTGGGAGCTAAGGATTGGAGCTGCAGATGGGAGCTAGGGATGCGCGGGTGGTGTAGCTATGTACAGAGCCAGAGTACAAGGCGTACTACGTTGTTAGCTCGCGTTTGTCACAAACTGCATATTCATAGCTCAGCTAACTCATGCTGCACATCTTTATAGCATATCTCACTCGGTCCGCTATACCTCTTGGCATTAGTGGAAAGTCACATAGTTTCGTAGCTTAGCTTTACCTCGTTCAGTAGCTGCATTGCACAATTCTGGTAGAAACGCAGCCTAAGGTAGAGAGTGCGTAGTTCGAATATGGTAAGGTTACTAATATTCTATGGGACCGGGTTTGTCCTACAGCTGTGAACAGACCTACCGGAAGACGAGTAGCAGCGTCCTCTTAGTAAACTATGAGCGTTCTGCGAAGCCCAGGCCTCCTAGCGTGTGGATTATGGCAACAACCCCCACTTGAAGGGGAGGCCTTTGTTCAGTAGTGGACGACGATTATGACATAATCTTATCAATTTCGAACGCGTGCTCCGAACTCTGCATAAGAATTGCAATCGCCAGCGTAGGTCACAAAATTGTGCACCCTGAAGTAAGAGTAGGCCGCAAAATAGAGCAGTCTTTACTTAATTCGACTTGATTAAATTTAGATAAATCTTGTTTTCTTAGTAGGTACTTACCTATTTACATATGTTTTAACTTTGTATGGGGCTGGTAGCTAAATTTTGTGAAAGAAAATAATCAGTGATAAATTACATCAGCTATCTTTCAGATGAGTATGTAATTGACGATCCTTCTGATTTAGACGGTTCGATCCCCTCCCGGGCAGATATTTTAAATGATGGATTCCAAAATCTGTTCTGATCCTTAGTGTTAGTTGTTCGTCTATGTGTGTGTTCCATGGCATCTCCGACACAAGGAAAACTGGATCATTCTCGTTAGATCCAATGCTAAGATCCATAAAATATACCTATATAGAGTTTGTTTTCTCTCCTTAGTTTCCTAGTAGGAACTTATTAATATGTAGCGTAATTCAAAAATAAATTTAAGTTACGATGACATTTAATATACATTTTGTACTTTTACTTGACATTTATAAGTGTACTGTATGTACCCATATTTGAGAATAAATGAGTTGAAAATTGAATTGAATTAATTGTTTCGATGAAAGAAATATAAATGTCTTGCTCAATACTTCAAAGAAAACTAAAGTTATAAATTTTCTCTTTCATATTTTGGAGATTATATTCGACATTAAGTTCAGACATGAGAAATACGACGTGTTTTGTAGACTCCGTATCAGAGATGTTTACTTTTCAGCAACTTCTTCGCATTCGGTGCGAGTTTCAAAATAAATACAATTAATTTAACTTGCACAAACTCACATACAACCAGTGTTAATTGAAAAAGTTAATCTAATCCTAGACGAAATTGCGAAAATCATAATAGCCTCAAATGTTTTGCGAATACATTTTGTTTTAAATTGGCAGTTAAAATCACATAAAAACAGCCGAATAAAGATCCAAAAATTAATTTTAACACAAATCATTTCACCAAATTTTCAAAAGTATAACATAAACTTAACCGCATTCCTTCATAACATGGATTTGACTAGTCAAATTATTAATCGCACAGATGAAAAGACTCATTAACACTTATTTATAAGGAGAATTCTGTGAAATAACACAATTAATTTCACCCAATTTTCGAAAGTAACATAAACTTAACCGCATTCCTTCATAACATGGATTATACTAGTCAAATTCGAGGTTGAAAAGATGAAGGAATCTCACAGATGAAAAGACTAATTAACACATAATTTCACCAAAATTTCGAAAGTAAGATAAACTTAGCCGCATTCCTTCATAACATGGATTTTACTAGTCAAATTCAAGGTTGAAAAGATGAACGAATCGCACAGATGAAAAGACTAATTAAAACTAAGCCAGGATATCAATCAAAATTATGTCTGGTGCTATCCTATAGATACTAATATTACCTACTTACTTCTATTATTCTAGACGTGATATTGCAGCGGAAAAACACTGCAGAGATTGGTCATAGATTAAGTTTTTACACATAACTACCGCAGATACGTAACTACGAAAAAGATACGTAAACCACCTAAATATCAGCTACTTTTGCGATTCAGAAGCCTGATGATGATGCGTTTCCAATATAACTAACGCGTTATCTCCACATTCGGTGGCACGAAAAATCTCAACAAGAATCTTGGGTGCGTGGTAAATAAACTAGAACGAGCCCTTGTGACCTCGTTCGCGATCTTGAACGCGCGAAGATGGGATCCAATCTTGAAAGGTACAATGGTGAAGGAATTTAGTTTTGTTGTCGTTAATAGTATTTCTGCATAGTAACATTTTCATTTGATTAAAATTGCCGAGAGTGATTTAAAATTCTTTTTTAACGTTTTAAGTCACGTCACCCAGTTTCATAAAAAGAAAAATAATATACAGTTAAGCTAAAGTCCAGTAAACTTACTTACTTACAGTAGGAAAGACAGAAGTAGCAGTGCTTATAAAACTTACATCATTAAACTTCTAATAGAAAATCATTGGAAATCACTCGACAATAAGGTTGATATTTGATCCGTAGAGGTCACCAAAGGTCTGCTATTGATCAGACGAACCCACGGTCATCTTAGGACTCTCAAGTAGTATCCTTCAGGACCTCAAGTACGAGTACTATTTGGAAAATGTTCGCCGTCTCAATGCAAATAGAAAACTTATTTCAATATATCTTTCATTTCGATATTCCATCTGCGGTTTATACATCTACAATATCCGTTGGCGTTGTTAGATACGACAGGCCTTTTAGCATTTCATGTGATATGTGGAATATTTTCTTTGAGCACTTTAGGCGTGTTAGTTCTGCATGCTTGTAGATGTTTTTCGTGGAATTTATTTCTTTGTCGAATTGAAACTTGAATAGAATTCTGTTTTAGATGTTAGCGGTTGTTTACTACATTTAAATTAGTACTCACGGGACATTTACTACGATTTTTATTAATTTTGAGATCCCGATATTGCGGCGAAGTTGTATGCGCCATAGTTACGGGTAGAGTTACATTCAAATTAGAAATACAAGATTTTTATAATTTTGCAAGCGCCATTTTCACGGGTGTCTTAAATTAAAAAATAATTAAAATCGCAGTAAATATCCCGTGAGTACTAATTTAAAATGCTGAATTGAATTATTTTTAGTCTGTGAACCTATTTCACCTAGATATTTAGGTTTGTAAAAGCATGCTTACATTTTGTAAGGCGGCCTAGAACATAGTTCGCCTATTTGATATGCAAACAAAGATTTCTTATTCGTATGCATTTTTTTTAATACTCAAATACCTGTTTATGATTAAATCATCTGTACTGGCAAAAATGCTAAACCACCTTTAACTAGAGATCAAAGAAGTCAAACAGCAGGCATGTATGAGCCAGAGCCAAAAAAACTGCACGTTCGATTATTTCTTAATCATGCAGTCACTTAGACACAGCATCATTTTTTTTATATTGTATTTGTACCTGACATTGATGATAATTTTTAATGTACTTTGAACTGTAAATATTTTGAATTTTTAATCTCTAATGACTGTATATTTTTAATTCTATTTTTGATTTGATTAGCTAATGTAATTGGTTTCACCGTGTTAGTTATATAAATAAAATAATAAATAAATAAATTACCAAGTGGTGGTTGAAATACTCGTACCCAACCAACCAACTTATCCAACTTATCTGTACAATTGGCCAAATATTTGAACTAAAATGTTACATAGAGGCTATTCGTTTCTAACCGACTACAAAAAAAGAGGACGTTCTCAATAAATAAAATATTGGTGGACGTTTCTGACACAGCGCCATCTAGCCCCAAACTAAGCAATTTTTTATTTTATTTCTTTCTAAATACTTACATAGAATACATAGAAACACCCAGACAAAGAACAAACATCCATGTTCGTCAGACATTTTTTTTGTCCTGGATGGGAATCGAACCTACAACCTACAGATCAGAAGGCGGAAATCCACCCACTGAATCACAAGGCTAGTAAATTCGACTGTATGTTGTTTTTTTTTGTATGTTTCTTACGCGATTACTTCCGCCAATTATGAATTTGTTTTGATGATTATTTTTTTGTTTAGTAAGTAGGTCATATTTCAGAGGAAATTTTATATATATTTAATCGAAATTGATTATATTGAATATTTTTGAAAACATCATTTTATATATGTTCCCCGATTACTCGAAGACGGCTGAACTGATTTGGAAAATTCTTTTTTTTGTTTGAAAGGGTGTACTTCTCAGATGGTCCAATTGTGATCAGGTCAGGATCTGATTCTGAGATCCTATAAAAATCGAGGGTAACCCTTAAGTCGGTTGCAAATTTTTGTATGAAAATAATTTAAGTTCAGAAAACACGATTGTAATTAACTCCGTCATTCCACGATACAGATATGTTGGTCGCATTGTACTTACTGGCGACAGTGGCCAAACCACTATTGCGCTCTACAAGCAGCTTTGAAAGTAAAACCACAGCCTGTAGGAGGATTCTAGAACGCGGCAGCCGTCCGTTCTTAGCAAACAAAGACCAAACTTCCATCAAAGCTCGAAGTACAAAAGAAAAATATAAAACTTGTAAGTTTCAAAGGGATGATCCCTTTTTGTTCCGTTGTAATGGAATACCCGCCTTGAATTATTGTGTTGGTTTAGTTCTGTTATCTAAACAAAATATTATGGGAAAAAAATTAGGGAATTTTCGTGTTTCATAATATTTAGGTATGCGTACATTTACCAAGTATTGATTAAATATAAAAATATATGGACGATAAATGGACCTCCTTTTAATATTTATAATTCATAGCTCAAAAACAATTAATTATCTGATGACGCACAGAAGTAAGTAATATCGGATTCCTTAGTCTGAGAGCCTCAGAGTCTGAGAGGCCTCTGACATGGCTGCACTGTTAATGACGAACACATGGTGGCAACCTCACTGATGATGATGCACGAGCGTCGCTAGAAAGAGGCCTCTCCCAAGGCATGCCGCCTTGGCCCGATCAAATTCGTTCACTGGGTTACAACCAGTAGTTTGCGCCAAATTGACCGAGACCTAACGACCCCAAATAATTTCGCAATTACTGAAACGATTCTTCTCATATTCCATTGTAAAAAATTGTATTGAAATTAACTAAGTACTTGTCTACAAAATTTCACGAAGATCAGGTTAATGGTTTGCAAGATATCGTCGGAATAATATACAGATTAAACACATCCAAATTTCGATTTTTTCCCGAAGACTCTGTAAACGTAGACCTTCGATCGCTCTGTCAATAATTGTTTCTGCTAAAGTTAGGTACATTCACACTTAAGCCACTAAAGCCAGTTAGGTAAGTAATACACGACACAGCCCCACGTCAAGGAGCCAATTATTCACAGACAGTCCGCGAGTGCCTTCGCTTAGAACCGAATGCAATTTTGCCCGTCTCGTCGGTATAGACCGACCAAGTTATCTGTAGAAATGGCGAAATGGTGGAACTAAAAATGTTCTGAGGATTGATACCAGTTTTATTCACAAAATACGACGGTGGCTCCTTTATTTACCTCTACAGATCAGTTGGTCGTACTACGTCCTTTTGCAAATAAGAGATTAGATTTATCACCTCTCTGTATTCCTCTATACTCGAGGTCGCGGGTGAAGCGGCACGCCTTTTGTGAGTAACAGAGTATGGAGCTACCCATATTTGATAAAAAATAACTAGAGTTAAGAGAAACCCGGGAGATTGATGGTTAGACTGATTGATACAACTAGTAGTTCGCGGCAAACTGAGACCTCACAATCCCTATATCTTCACAACCCTTGGACCGATTAAGCTCATATTCAAACTTAAAAGTTGTATTGAAGTGAACTACTTGCCTACAAAATTTCATGAAGATCGGATCAACGGTTCGCATGTTATCATCGGACAAATATACACACAAACATACATATAAATGGCTATTTGTCCCAGTAAACTCTGAGACCTTCGCTTCGCTCGGTCAATAATGAAAATACAAAAATATAAACGAACATGCCTTGAGCTAAATTCCTATTTCGACCATCGATTTAGACGAAGCATAATTCAATCAAAATTAAAAGTACGTATAGCACTGTTTAGCATTAGGTTAAGTTCTAATCTTATTCATGTGTAAGCCGGTAACTGAAAAATATTCCCAAACACCAAAAATGTGTCAAACCAAATTGGACATTTCAATGATTAAAAACCTAACCACTGATACGTATATTTATCCATATTTATCCAAATATATCTAAAATCAAAAGCACACCAATGATTTATGACAATCCAAAACTGTTCACTAGGAACGTCTTTGTTTATAGAATCCCAACGTACTTACTCATGCGAAAAGCAACACATTCATCTAAGCAAAGTGGAAGGAAATACATTTCCTCTTATACGAATTGAAAACGGATGAGTCGCGTATCGAAGTGTTGGTTGTCAAAGGATAAACGAATATTTTGGTAGAAAAGGGATGTGCTACAAAAACTTAAAACAAGAGATCGAGCATCAACATCAGACATCCATGTTGCGTATTGTTTCTGGTGAGTGACACGACTTTTAAAAGACCGTGCTCCTGGCCAAGTATATAACACACATTTTTGAAGATACAAAAATCACTGTTGTTTCATTAAAATCGGTTCACGGAAACTGGAAATATTACGCAATATTTAAGAACGTCAAGTACCTTCCAAGGCAAATTTACATCGGGCCGCCCATAGATGGCGAGGCGAGTCTTCTTCTAAATAGCGGTGGCTATTTTATCCGTGTTTAGATACCATTTCAGAGATTTATTTCTTCAATAGATTCTATCTACAAGAAGTAAGAGTGCGTCATTTTTAATTTTTATTTCCACGGGTAAATGCGGAGTACCAGTTCTGAGCGGGCATCAGCTAATTTAATATAAATTCGTATTATTTAAATTAGTATACGACCGAAAACTTTTTTCTAAGGGTAAAACAAGGATCTGTCAAAACCCGTTTTATTTACGTCTTTTACATTTATAAGCCTTCATTTTTGTACTGTTTTAAAACCTAACAAAAACGGGACTTACAGGGATATTTTAATACATGTGCCTGTTAGCACACAGTGCGCGTCCAAAAATATTGCTTTTAGTATTCGTTTGAGTCTTTGGTATATATTCTCTGGTCTTTAATGTAACTTTACTGGTCTTTTTGTCTCAATCGTTTGCAAATTTTAATCCAACAATAGCCATAGAGCACCTTTTATTTGTTTTTCTCATCCTCCGACAAATGACGGAGACATTGTTAGACTAAACATGCTGCATAACCGTTTACTCTTTCTAAAAACTGGCAATAAAATGTACGATCACGTTTTATTAATTATTTTAAACAATTAATAAACAACAACAAACAATAATTGTATTAACATATACAAAAACATAGATAAGTACTTATAAGTAATTAAATTAGGTACATAGATCACTGTTAAGTGCACAGATTGGTTTTATTATCTGTAAGTAATTATTTCTTCTTAGTAAAGCTTTGATTGGTGGTTTCGTTAGTACCATCACTGCTTTACAAGCAAGAGGTCCCGGGTTTGATTCCCGACCAGGCAGATGCTTATGATGAATTTAAATATCTGATCTGGATGTTAGTTGTCAATGTCTTTGTATGGGTTCCATAGCATCCCCGACGCAGAGGAAAATTGAGGGGACATTAATTAATTTACTCGGGATTCGAAACGTTTGTTAACTTTGACAATAGATTATTGTAATATTGCCTTTGCCTTGCACTAAGTAAATGACAAAGACAGGACTTAATCTGTTGTCAAAGTTAACACACGTTTCAGAATTTCAAAAACATCGACGCCACGTGCTGGCAGCTCTTTCCGATGAGTTCCTTATTTTAGCCAAACCTATAGACGTCCGTAAAAGACCTACTACTTTTTTTGAATGCTTGACAAGATAGGCGTTTGACAACAAACAATCCTGCTGTTAAGTGACGGTGTGGTAGAGGATGGTAAACACACCTAGCCTGGAACTAATCCTCAAGTGACGCTACAGTAACACATCCCAAGGTGTTTGGCGACGGAATATCAAATTGAGGCGGTAGCTAGCCAGCCGCGAACTTGAAAGTACCTCACCAACATGCTATGGTTTCCTCACGATGTTTTCTGAACCGGTAGCTCAAGCTTATTGTTGGGATTTGATCCCATGCCCTGAGGCGTGCTATCCGAACGCGCCAACGAAGTTTGCTATCATCGCTAACTTCTACCTACAATATTCACGAGGGTACAAAAAACAAAGCATTTTTTTCCGTAGCTTGTCATTCACATGAAGGGTTGATTTTCTCGCTTTAAAAAAACAAACTTCACCGGTGGATAAACAAAGGATCACAGGAAAACCCATAGCCAAAGAAATAATTTAATTAATTAAGAATTTGTCCTTTACTAAATGAAACGTGCTTTGACTAAGCGCTTTTGTTTTAATTAAATGAGACAAATTAAACTTTTTTTTTGTTGTTTTTTAAGCAGTTTTACCTGTTTAGCTTGTTTTCTTTGGTTTCTGAGTTATTTGTAGTTAAACCGTTTTCTGTTATGAAAATACTTTATTGTATTCACTTACTTATTTATTTTACAAAGTTTAAAAGCTAGTAAACAGTGATATCAGAGGTTTCATAACTTCAGAACTTCCTAAAATCTTTTATTTCATATAAGTGAATGTCCAGACTCATACATCAACGCACAGCCTAAACCACTGAAGCCAGAGACGTACAATTTGTAGAGTAGTTTTCTATTACTATGTAACTAACAAAATAATTTTCGGTATTCAACCCCTAAAGGGGTTAAATGGGGTGTTAAAGTAAGTACGGAGAAATCATTTTTTTGGTGTCATGGTTATGAAACTTAAACAAAGAAAATATTAAACACGTTTTTCAGTATTTTTTTGAAAATCGTCTTATAATTATGTAAAATGGGGGTTAATCAAATTCACTAAGAAATGCCTGTATTTTTTTTTAATAATCAACCCCTAAAGCACGTATGGTCGACGCCCGGCCTGCAATTATGTAATTAACAGGACGTAAGTAAAGAAACAGTTGTCCACGGTAGCAACTACAACTATTTTTCGAAGATATTCAACGTCATCTATTATTTTGAACAAACCGTTATTTTGCTCAGTACACAATAACCTCTAATCTCCTTACGGCCCGGGACTTCATGGGCGTTCGAAAGTTTGTTCCGCGACTTTTCAACGGCTTCCACACCTGATGTAGAGCCATAATTAAAGAAAACATTACAATATGAACTGTACAATCTGTTAAAGGGATGAAATATTTGTGAAAAGTGAGTGAAAAGATCGCTTAATTTCGAGTCAAAATGTTATGGTATAAAATTGTTTTATTTTTTGACGTTTCGCGTGGTTCGCTTGCTCGCAATCAACCTACAAGGAAGGTGTTAAGGCAAAAGTGATGACCGGCAACAGTCGACGCTTTACGCTTTTATTTTGAAATCGCGTAGTTTGCTGGGTCACGAGCGGCTCGCGAGTATGTGTTGAGCCAAAGTATTGAATGAAAACAGTCAATGTTTTTTTCATGAGATCGCGCGATTTCAAGATAACGTGCTAAATATAAAAAGTCATTGCGGGGGTGAGTTTTAATTCAACTTGTTTAATGAAAACAGTCGCCGTTTAATTTATTTTCGAAATCGCGCGGCTTCTATCCATTGTGTCATATGAAAATATTGAGTATTTTTTTTGAGTTTGCTCAATTTTTTGGGTCGTAAGCAAACCGCGAGAGCGAAATTCAGGTACAGGAAAAGACGTCGCGGTATATGTAGTCCGCGGGTTGCTAGCTCTTGAGCAGCCTACTTAGGCAAATAGTTATGCGAAAAAAGTCAACGTTTTTATTTTCGAGGTTATATCCGCGAGGAAAAACTTCAAGGAAAAGTGATTATAAAGCTTAATAGCATTACATGAAGCAGGGTGCTTAGAATATTGTCAATGTAAGTATTTTATTTTGTCTCCAATACTGACATACCTTGATTTCGTCTTCTGCAGCCGTAGTAGAATAATTTTACTATTGTAGAACTTTCCACACTAGGCTTCCTTATGTTGGTATTACCATAACATATATACGTAGACACAGACAATTAACATTCTTAAATTTAAATTCTAACCCTATACATCTGCTGGGGCGAGAATTTTAATCGATAACTGTACCATACCAGTAGTAAATAATGAAGCACTTACAGCGTACACAATAACATCCTAAAATATATATAGTCTACTTACAAGATCGCCATTATGTTTTAACTAGAATAAAGCAGGCGAAGCTGCGGGCATGAGCCAGTTCAGTATAATAACGCTCAGTAATTTTCGTCCTTCGCGGTCACCCATCCGAAGACTGATTTGGTCACCCGTTGCATTGTAAATAGTATAATATAATATATACAGGGTTATTGGTAATCAATCAGAATCCTTTTAAGGGCATGTTCTGTACATCAAAACTAACTTCTTTTGTTCTGCGACTTTTAAAAAATCGTATTTATTTTCTTCCATACAAAATTTTTAAAAAAATATTTACTGGTCTATGCATAATTAACTATATGTAAAAAGCGCTCGCGCACTTTGGCGCGTGCCGCAAGGTCGTGGCGCGCGGCGCGCGGCGGCGGAAGAAAGGGGTTGAGACGCGGCGCGGTGGGCGGTTATTTGCAGCTAGAAATAAAATTGCCTAACTAGTGGCTAATTGTGACGCGCGCGCGTTTTTTTTTTTCGTGACGAGTTGTGCACGCATACCTCACTGCCACGGGGAGACAGTGCGCATCGCGGTGCTCGCTGCACGGGCCGCCGCGTGTTCAAACAGTTCAAACATGTCGGCTAAACCTCGCGAGGATTAAGTGCAATGAGTACAAGGTGAACATAACAGCAATTTGCGATGAATAAGTTCGGAAATTGAATGCGAGATATATGATTTCTATCCCTACGATAGTAGGACCTTGACTCTTAATTTGTAAATGCGAAAGTGTGTTCGTAGGTTTGTTTGTTCTTCTTTCAACAGAACAAAAGATCGGTGTGGTTTTTTGCATGGGTCCAGTTAAAATGCCGAAGAAGATTTGGGCTACTTTTAATCACGAAAAAAACTTAGAGCTCCACTAGTATGGCCCACTAGATAAAACCGAATGGCGCAGCTAATTGAGTTATAATTCGATTACTTTTTTTATTCATTGTTAATAATCTGAACATTCTACCCTTGCAGACACTACAACCTACATTTCAAAGGCTGGTTCTCACAATCAGGCAAGCGTCTGGCTTTTTCTATCGCTCACTTGAAAAAACCCTTTTAGGTTATTTAAAAAAAAACGACTGTTTGAAAATACCTACACAAGTTTATTTTTCATTTTGTACTTAGTATCATTTATTTAGAGCCAAAAAATTAGGCAACTATTCAAAAACACAAAGTTAACAAAAAATACCGGAAAGACACACAAGAGAGGCGAATTCAGAGTAAATTCCGTCCTCGGAAATTCCCACAAGTATAATAAATACCGCGTTGTAGCGTATTAACTGTCACAAAAACCGCCTCGTCCAACAAACTTTTCTTTTTGCTTTAAAAAGTTATTTTCGCCCCGAATTTCGACGTAGATGGCAACATCTTGTGCTATGCGGTGTATCAACGAATTTCTTACATAAGGTGCAACGTTTCGCTCATCGCGCGAAATTCAAATTTTCTTGCGTTTTTTTTTTGTCAATTACAGCTTAATTACTCATCGTGGATTTATTGAAACCAATTTTGCGACAATAAATAAGTTGTCTTAAGAAATTACGGGTAAAATGATCACCTAGATAACATTGGTTTAGCTACGAATCTCAATAAGCCGATTTTCATCTCGATTTTTGGTTTAGTGAGAAATGTACTTATACTAGCTTTCAACTTGAATTTTTGGTTTGTGTAATTTATTGAAACAATCTATTTATTATCGCAAAATTAGTTTTCATGAACCTACGATGAGTAATTAAGCTGTAATTGACAAAAAACGCAAGAATATTTAAATTTCGCGCACCGAGCGAAACGTTGTAAACCGTTTTTTTTTTGTAGCTAGTAATAATTATCTAGTCTAATTAATATCAGCGATTGAAAATTATTAAAATTAAAATAATCACCTGTTTTATGACTGAAAATTGACGTCAATTATACAAACTAAAAAAGAAATGAAATGAAATGAATGAATGGAAATGAAGGTCCCTATTACTATATTAAACAAGATACATTGCTTCAAAACTTTTAACTTCGAGAGGTTCTTTATGTCAATCACAGTAACTGAGCTTTTTACGATCTGGAATATTTTTGTGCGAAAATAAGAGGACGAATATCCATAAATTTTCCTTCTAAGCAGAGGTTTAGAGTGTATTTAGGCTTACTTTTTATATCTACCCCATTTGTTGGTTTTGTAATTTGTTTTAATAAAACTTGGCCGCCTGGCCGGACGTAAAAGCTACAGATAAAACAAAACCAACGAACATTGTTACTTCTATGTCAGTAAATCCGTTAGAAGATTCATACAAATATTAATTTAAAAATACTACAATTGTAGTATACCACATAATTGTAAATTGGTTTTTTTGGTGGAAACGTGAAGAAGTCATGTCGCTTCATTGTAAGTCGGCTTGTGGCTTGGCTTGTAGGATTGTATAATAAAAATGATGGATTTTAATTATTAAGTTTTTGTGAACCCACGTTCACATGACTTCACACGGGCAAGACTTAAACTTAATCGTGACTTTGCTTGACTAAGACTATGACTGAGACTTATTTTAACTGTGAAATATTTTAATTCACTTGAAATATTACAAAACTTGATACTGGCTAAATAAACAATGTGTTGTGCCAAAATATAAGATAGATGATAAGAAAAATGATCACGGCTAACTTTGTTCTAATCGAGATATAGTCTAAGTGGGGAGACAAATATTTTTTTTTGAAACCTACACAGAATACTTTGCACACCAAGAATATGCCATGTGATTATTTTTAAACCAACGGAACCCTACCGTGAGCGTTTCACGCAACATACATGACGATTTATTTTCTGTATTTGACAGTTGGACTGGCTAGTGGCGGACAACACAGCTGTGACGGTGATCACTGGTCTTCGGCGGGTTCTCGCCAACGGGTCTTTGGAGCTGTCCCCATTCAGAGCGGACCGCTTCAGAAGAGATGTTCACTCCACCACGTACAGGTGCCGACTGAGGCTCAGTACAGGCTTCGCTGTACTGTCAAAGACCATTCATGTGCATGCAGGTATGTTCTTTCATTTGCCATAATTAATAGCTTTGTGTACCATCCTCGACCACCGCCTTATTTGCTGCTGCACCATTTTGCGGTTTACGCTACCGATTTAAGAAGGTCGCGCCATTCTTATGCAGAGATGAAAACGCGGTTTGTTTGATTCTGATAAGATTTTCTAACCGATTTCAATCGACTCGCGCTTCGAGCTCTGCGCGATCTCCTTGAATCGGCAGTGTGAGCCAAAAATGCTGCAGCCTTAACATCAGGTGAGTTCGTGGTTAAAATGCCTAGCCTGACAAACAAAGAAAAGAAAGCTAGGTTTTCTCATATGCAGGGCTAGCATACCCACCGTGACAAAATCTTTTTGTTATGCAAGAACAGGACACAGCTACGATTATGTATACGTTCGTCTCATTTTTCACGACATGAAGAGCAGAGAAGATTTTGTCGCGGTGCGCATGCTAGCTCTGTTAAACATTTGCTTGGAGCAAAATGCTCTTAGCTTATGAACGATCGAATGCTCTCTCAAAGCTGTTAGCAATTCAGAAGTCTAAAAAAATTACCCCTACTTTACAATTTTATGGTTGCAATTCGAAGTATCACATCATATAAAATATAAAGGTCTTTGGATTGTGGTAATTTGGCTCAAAAGATCATGAACTAAGAAACGGAAACAATTTTTATATATATAACAGTTAAAATACAAGTTGTTATTGAATGGTGCAATAATATTGAAAGGTATAAAATGATGTACATTATGAAAGATAGATAGATAGATAAATCTTTATTGTTCACACCAGAAATAACATACAAATGACCAAAAAACAACTTAAAACTAGTGTAACAACAGGTGGCCTTATCGCTTAAAGCGATCTCTTCCAGGCAACCTTAGCATGGAGAGGATTTGAACAACTTTTACTATGGGACCGACACTGAATTTTGGAAAAAAACAGCTGTTCCATAGAATAATGTCATTGACACTCGACAAAATGCATGGAACAGCAGACTTATTTTACGTTATTTCAGTGTTGGTCCCATAGTACCGTTCAATATTGTTGCACCTTTCAGTAACACCTTGTTTATGTATGTTTTTTTGTCAGCCTATCCCTGCGGTACTTTTTATCTATTCCACGCAATAACCGAGGCTTTTCCTTTTTATCACTGGCTTGGAATACTTAAGGTACACTCCATTGTGGAAAACATTTCAAGAGTTTTTTATTAAATTAAAAGAGCCTCGGCTGAATGACGTTTGTTCTGTGCCCCGGGTTGGGATAAACAAAAAATAAAAAGAAAAAAATATCGTGATGGAGCCAAAACGCGTGCAACTGTAGATAGGATACTGTGTCTAGGAATGTTTTTTTTAAATTATTGCAATAATTTTGTGACGCTCGAAATGAGTGGTACCTACTCTGGTTTTGTGTACTGGTCTGTGGTTACAGACTAGTATACAAAACCAGAAAATTAATCATTCCTATTCCCACGAAAATCATCATCAGCCACTGCTGAACATAGGCTTTCCCGTTAGAGTACCACACTGAACGACAATAATGATGGCCATTTGCATCCACCGATTGCCTTCACATTCACGCTGCGTCTTCCAGTTCGTGGTCGTCACTCAAGAACCTTTCTTCCCAACGGTTAACGAATCACGAACGAAAATCACGAAAATAATACGCTCCAAATAACTAAAACTCGTCAAAGGCACGAATTACTAAAATGAATTCTGAACTGTCTAATCGCAAGCGCGTAATAAACCCTCGTCCCGTACTCGCCGCGGTAACACTTATTTTGTAGATAATCTTTCTGTATGCGCGATCCGCTGGTTATATTTTCTTTTATTGTAACTTTGATAAAGGTGAGTCCTACTTATTTACTATGGAATACATTATTTTGGCTTCTTGAAATAAATCTGTGTACAATAAAAGAATCGAAAAAAAAAAACTTAGTTTCTTCATCCCTAAGGACCAAGCCCGTAAAAGGAGTCAGTCAGCCTTACGTTTTATTACAATCATAAAATTGGCTTAAGAAAAATGCAAAGATGTACTGTTGATATTCTTAATTGCGATCGTTTGAAGGATTTGCAAACTCAAATTAAGCATAACATAAAAACCGTTTCACGATCATGCGATTGTGAAGAAATTCGACGCCGGGAAAGGGGATTATTAGGATATCGCGCAGTCGGCAGTCTTTTAATTGCTTTCGCTGTGAAGTGCTGACCCAAAATAATTAGAAGGGATAACAATGGTTTTAAAGGGTTTTTCGCTATTTCGGACTCGCTTTCGTGCGGGCCGATATTAATATCTAATCCATTTGAAACATCCTTTTCAGTTTCAGTTAAAGAGAGACCCGAGAGGCCATAGCATATATCTGCGATCAAACCTGAAACACCGAAATGTCTTGTTTTTTCAGCTTATATTTTTGCTCCGCACGCTGTGTATTTAGCCAGTGTCAATTTTTTTAATATTTCAAGTAAACCATTATAATATTTCACAACAAAAGTGGTGGACACTTTACTAGAGGTTTCTATGGAGATTTGGAAACAGCACGAAAAGGCGCGTTTCACGACTTTATACTATTCAACAACACTCGTACACTTTAACGAACACCTAATGGATAATAATCCACGCATCCATCGCTTCTTCTTATACATTAACATTCAGAATAACACAAGTTTTGGAAAATAATACAATGGACCATCATGACTTTTTCTTGATCCCGCCAAACTTCTTTACCGCTAAAACTACATTGTCTTATGTTTTTTTTCTCTGGAGTTTTGGCTCCACACTTTGTTTACTAAGCCAGTGTCAAGGGTTGTAATATTTCAGGTGAGGTCAAACATTCTTCGTTAAATGAAAAAATATTGTTCGTTATCTTGTATACAACATCCTCACAACCGCTTCCTAGCCGATTAAAAAGCGTAGAAAATTATAGATCTATGGCAGCTCGTAATTATATGCACTATATAATATTAGTTTTTTTCTTACGTGCCAGCGCTAAGCATACCGTGGGACGTCCACGTGCCAGATGAGTACGTGATGGCGGGTAACGCAGCCGTGCTTCGGTGCGTGGTCCCGTCGCACTGCTCCGACCGCGTCGGCGCCACCGACTGGCTAACTGATGACGAGATCAGCGTGCTGCATTACTTAGGTAACTATATAGGTGGCTTTTTATTACCAAAACAAAAAAATGTGGATGTGACCTTCAAGCATTCTCAAAAGGTGTGACAGGTACAAAAGGAGTAGAAAGCCTAGAGCTTTTTAAATTGCTTAGTTGTCTTTGTCCTGCTGTGTAAAAAAAATCACCACAAATTAGAATACCCACATTTAAAAGAGGATTTTGGAAAGAAAAAACAATAATGCCATAGGCTTCTACTTCGTGGATCTGTCACACCAAAAAAAGGTCCTCTTTTTTCCCGGAGTACCTTTTTTTACTATTACGGGGAATAAAGTATACTAGAGATTGAACAACGGACATTTCCCAGACTGTCACGTTTTTAAAAGTAAATTGATTTACGCGTATTTTATTAAGACCTTTGAGCTGTCAAGATTGCGCCTTAGTCATCTTTACTCTACTATTCGTTCTACTCGTACCTCAAGTTACCGCTATAAGGCGTCGAGCGGTGAGGTTTGATAGCTCAAAGGGCCTCAATAATCGTGAGATAAACATTTTCTCACAGTCGTAACCACACACTCGGAAATGTTACTAAAACACATAAGTATCAGTAGGTATTATTAAAAACAAAGATCTGAAAGTAAAAATGCTCATTACACATATTAGCCAACCATCAATATTATTTAGGTGGTCATTTTAGCCGTAATTTTCCAACACAAACAAAAACAAAAGTTTGGCGCAAAATTGCTTTCAATAAATCCACCATGTAATTAAGCTGTAATTGACGAAGATCGGAATAAAAATTGAATTGGCGCGGTCAGCAAAATGTTGCACTTTAACAATATTTTACACAATGAATGTAGGTAAGTAGACACAAAATCAATGGAAAATTTAATTTACTTCAGATTCTTAAAATACTCAATATTAGTATTCTCTAATATCGATAGATTATTGGAACCATAATCACATTAAAAAATGACAATAATTTAAAAAAGAAAAAGGCACTTAAATCAACGGAGCCTCTAAGTAACATTTCGCTAAGCTCTTGCCAAGTGACGAGACACGCAATTACATTTCCATCGCAAATCTTATTTTCACGGAAAAAATTCGAGGGGTTTTAGATGACGCCTCTCTCTCTCAATTTACTCCTGTTTGATTGGAAAAGAAAATTGAACTCGGCGCTTGTTTAGCGTTAAATGCAGATGTTTTTCATTTTCGTCTTTTTTTCTGATTGAAATACCTATTTTTTTCAATTCAATTCAATTCATTTATTTATTTAGGCTTTGGGTATATGTAAATATACTCTTAGCGACGTCATAAAAAGCTTAGTACATTTATAAAAATTAACTTTAAAATGCAAATACAAATTCATAGCGGCTGTAAAATGGTCAATCGAGTGCTGCTGTAAAAAGGCTTTGTCAAGGTATACTTATACTTTTTTGATACGGTTTTTTTCCATTGTATCCTGTCTTTTATAAAAATATCGTCAGAGTAATACGTCTTTTTTGCTCACTAAATATTTTGTAATAGTATTTTTAAATTTAATTTCGCTGTGACTATTAAGTTTCAGCAAAATTAAATAACATGCTCATTACTGCTTTGTAATAACATTGTAAAAACGCACAAGATTTTGTTTGTTAACTTTTATATCTCTAAAGGTTTTTATAATAGTATGTGCAGTAACTTCATGAAAAATAAATATACTACCACTAGTATATAAATTTTTCATGATGTTTATGAAGTTTAATTTTCGTTTAACAATTTTTCTGTTTGTGATGGAGATAATTTAATATAATTTTGGTAATTTGGTTTCTACCAGTATACGGGCGCGTGTCACACTTAGCATTCCTTGATAAAGGTCACCAAATGTGATCGAAATTATAGTCGGAATTATCGACTCAATTTAACGTGAGTGTTCCCGTTTTATTAAAACAAAATGTCTCAAAACCTCAGTTTTCAGACTCTAGTATCGATAAAATTTAAATTAAATTTTGGAATTTGGAGCAATTTGTGGTCTACACCCGTACAATACGCATAGTCAACAGCCATTTCATTATCCGCACTCGTAATACCACAGTTCTATCATACGATTATAATTTTTTTATCTTTTATTTAAGTATTTATTTATTTATAAGTTGAAATAGGAAAGGTGATTTATACAAATATTTTAAATTTAAACAAAAGTGAACAATAATTATAACATATTCTAGTACCCTAGATTTCGCACTAGGTGGACCTGTGTCGCGAAATCCAGTGTCTTTCATTTCATATAAAAACAATATATTTACCTATTATAAATACCTATTCAATCGACATCTCATCTCGAAATTGGTCTCGATTACTCGTCCCATGGGCCGTGTTTACGTCACTGGACAAAGCAGAGTTACCTATATCTACAAAGAAATGAAACGTATTGTGAAAACTGTTCACGTTGTTGATGTGTTTTTATTCAGTCAATCTTCAACGTTTACTGGAAAACGCCTCAACGACAAAATAATTACGAATTTCAGTAGCTTCAAATGACATTTATCACAGCTGGTCATCATTTAATGAGAATGTTTGAAAAGGTGCCGATTGGCGACCTACAGTCCAATTCAAGACGGCCATGCCATTCTCATGTAGAGATCTAAGTGCACGTTGTACCAAATTAGTAAAATTATAATTATCAATATCTAGCACAGCGCGTTTAGTGTTCGAAGAATGAGAATGGCGCTATCTTCTTGAATGGGCTTGTAGGCTGAATAAAGATCCTCTCTTACGCTGCAACGTTTCGCTCAGCGTGCCAAATACAAACGTTCGTAGGTATTGTCAATTACAGCAAGTTGACAAGTTGACAGCAAGTATTGACAATTACAGTCAAATTCTGTTGCACCTTAAGATATCGTGGTAGTTTTCCGGGTCTGGACATACTCATACTAATACGGCATCGAAAACATTTTTAAGCATACAAACTTCTTAGTTGATTAGTAAGTTGAATCCAGTCTGGCGCAAGTGCCTAGTAAAAAAAGAGACTTGAACTTGAACATGTATGAAACGAGTACTAGAAATAATAGCGGCTTTGCGCTGTCTTGGTCTATCGATGGCTTGACTCTATCGCACTTTTTCTATCGGTATTCAGTTCTAGCACATGTTTCATACAATCGCCTTTTTTCATTTTTCTCTATGGAACTTCGATCGCAAGCGTAGTGATGATATTCTCTTTGGTTGAGTCTGCCATTCTACTCAGGGCCAAAGTACCAGCGCCTCGACGACGGATCGCTGCACATCAGCGCGGTGAGTCCGCGCGACCGGTACACAGCGTTCCGGTGCCGCGTACGAGATCGAGTCACTGGCAACACATATTCCAGCCCGTATTTCGGTAAGTGCGTTGTGAATATTTCAGGGCTGTTTCTTTACGGTTACGCTTGCATAGCTACAAGTATAAACATATTCTAAAAAAAAACTATATTTTTCCACTGCGCTCAGCAAAAAACTAGGAATAAAAAACAGCCGATGTGGTCGCTGCGCAACAAAGCCCTTTAAATAAATTTTTAAAAAAAACTATTTTATTTATATACTTATACCTTATTAAATATATATATAGCCGTGATCACGAGCTGACTGAAGAATGCGGCTCGTCTCGGTGCGAAATGAGGGAGTTGAGATCTACCCTCATTTATTTTGGTCTTGAAAAAACGTAGGGTTGTTACCACGGTATACAACACTGACTGTATCAACAGACCTCCCAGACACTACAGACAGTTCAATGCCACGCACTATTAAAGTTCAACAAAATCCAGCGCGGCAATACACTGGACTTGTCACTTTGAGATATTACAAGTCTATTTGTGTTTTTTTGGCGGGAACATGAAGAAATCATGTCTCTTCATTGTATTATTAATGTCTAAAGCTTCTATCCCCAGTCATTTCGGTGAAACTATTTCCCTTCAATCGAAATACAGTAATATTTTCTCACAACTGCTTGGCGATTGAATAACTAGCAAAGGTGTGGTACTTCTCCAGGCGGATTCTGCCAAAGAGTGCTACAACCACATTGGTGTATGACTGTTATCGTGGGCCCCAATAGCTTAAAAGCGTTCCGGGATTAGCTAATGGTATTGTTATTTGTAGGTCACGTAATAGTTACGGAGCCGAAGGGGTTCGTGCGGCCGCGCGTGGCCGTGGAGGCGCGCGCGCGCCGCGTGCTGGCGGGCCGTGACGTGCGGCTGCCGTGCGCCGCGCACGCCTGGCCCGTACCTACATATAGGTGAGGAGATGACATTTTAAAGTCCTTTGTGTCTTCTTTTCTCTCGCTGTTTTTAAAGATGACGTTAAGAAACTTTATCTATCGTAGTTGCCACCTCTTTGATATATTTAAATTTAATGTAGCATGTGCATTCATTTGAATGTTGTTACGATAACTTAAATTGTAATATTAATGACGAAATACGGTGTGATGCACAGCTCTTATATTAAATTATAAGATGAATGTAATACGGCCAATGGAATAAAATTACACTATCTTACTGTTATTTTTATTTATTCATATATTATTTATAGATTTATTTATTTCATGTAATTTTTACTGTTTAACAACAGTAAAACCTCCTGCAAGCACCTTAGCGCAATTTATTTATTTTTATTAGTGTTACCTAATAGATAAGTAGTAGTCTACATAAGTATGTATGGTTTGCCAAAAATAATAAAACTATTACAAAGTGCATCATCTTAGAAAACACAATAGGACCTACTTCTGTGAGGCACTGTACCTGCTCTGCTTTGTAAGTACAATAATAATGGAGTACGACGTTAAGACCCAGACTCCACCAAAGCGGAGACAAGACGAGCGGAGAGATGTGCTAGAAACAATCAAAAAGATTTTGTTGCATACACATCTCGTCTCCGCTTAGCTGCGGTGGAGAGGGTTGAGGAGCGAGGAGAGGAGATGTCTTATATTTGTTAAGCGCGAACAAAACAGAGATGTAAGCTGCGCCTCCCAAGCTGGCGACAGCGCGCAGCGGAGACGAGAGGAAATGTGAGCGGCGTGCGGCGAGCGGCACCGCTAGTTCTGCCGCGTCGCGCAACCCACCCGCCGCCGCCACTCTACACAACCCTGCTCTCGTCTAGCCAGTACGCATCTCCGCACAGCTTCAGTGAAAACACCCTAGCTGTTAAGCATCTCCTTTCGTCTCCGCTTCGCATATCTCCGCTTTGGTGGAGTCTGGGCCTTAGACATCCCCGCAGATGTAGCGAGTTTGTCCTCTAGAGGCTGTAGCCGGCTAAAAGGTATCGCTCCTGCTGAGCAAACAAATGTCATACCAACTAGCGACTATAAGCTGAGAGGTGACGGTTGTTGCACCTAACATGTTTTAATGAACGAAACTGGTTGAATAAAACAGTTATTAATCGCAAGTGTGCTCCGTAGAGTTCATAGAATGCGAGAATGGCTTTTAAAATGAGTTCCAATAGAACTAATATATAAAGAATTAATGGAACAGCGGAAACTATCCTTTTCATACATTTTCTATCGAATATGTAACGAAAGTTTTTCGATTGTAGTTATGTAAGGAGTACAGGCGAGGTGCAGTCAAACGAAGATATATTATGAACTAGTTGTTACACGCGACTTCGTTCGCGTGGACCTACCAGAAAAAAGTAACCTATGTCAGTCTCCGATCCCTAAGCTATATATATGCAAAAAAGTGGGTCGATCTGTTCAGCCGTTTAGCACTGAAAACGCGACAAAAACCCAGACAGAGAGACAGACAGATAAAGAGACAGAGTTACTTTCGCGTTTATAATATTAGTTAGGATTGACATATGACTATCTTTGATAATGCTAATTATTTAATCAAGCTTTATCCTATCCTAACTTATATTACAATTGAGAGGAATATAGCCGCAGTCGTATCAGGACCAATAAAGCTTCGAGGTATAAAAATGAATACGTTCGTCTCCGTATGTAAGTGTTTGTTTCTGATCAATTGTCTAACGGCTGAACAGATTTGCATGATATTGGGTATGAAGGTAGATTATACCCTGGATTAACACATAAGCTACTTTTTATCCCGAAAAAATATTCGGTTTCTGTAGAATAGCGGGTGAAACCGCGAGGCGCAGCTAGTTATTCCTAAAAACAATTGGGTACAAGTTTGATCACAGCTTATCAGTTATGACTTTCCATTCCAATAGCGTTTCATTGCAAAAATTGAATCTAAAATTTTTAATATCGTACGTGAAAAATATTATCGACAAAGCATTAAGCTTTCAACCTGCAGTCAGCTAAACGTTTTATTCGTGAAAGCTTTTAAACGAATCAGCATTCGATGGGTGTTACGGCTCGTTGGCTGAATATAAGACCTATTTCTGAGGTAGAATACCGTTTGCAAGGCTTTTCAGTCGCGCTTAAAGGGAGAGCCGGCAGCCATTTTCACTAATGGGACACTCTAGTTTCCACATTTTGTCTTTCTGATAGTTTGTAATGACATTCGTTACATTTAGAGGGTCTAACTATCTATCTTAAACTAAAGATAAGAACTCCCTATATTAGAACTGTCAGCCCATACTAAACGTCAAAAAATGGATCAGCGCCATCTAGCGAACTGTATGAAGTAGCGTTGTCTCTTTGTTTGAATGTTTGTCGCGATATCACGGCTGAACGGATCTTGATAAAATTTGGTAAAGAGTTAGTGTATATCACAAAAACGGACATAGAATACTTTTTGTATGTCCACGCGAACGAAGTCTCGGGGAACGACTAGTAGTTCATAAAGAGTCTGTGCAAAAAGTATAATTTCTAGTCGTGCTGGCAATGACAGAACAGTGTTGTCAGCGCAACGTTTAGAACGGAGTTTTGGCGGGAACGTGAAGAATTCATGTCGCGTCATTTTATTATTTTCCAAAAGTTGTATTATTTCGAGTGTTAATGTGTAAAAACGGTGAATTTTTACCCGTTAAGTGTTCGTGAACATGCGCGAGTGTTGGTGAATAGTATAATGTTGTGAAACGTGACTCTTCATGTTGTTTCCAAAACTCTATAGAAGGCTCTAGTAAAGTTTTCACCACTTTACTGGGGCATGAATAGGACTTGACCGTGACATGCTTTGCTCGCCTTTGACTGTGACTATGATTTATGTGACAATATTCAACGAAACTTGAAAATATATGAGCAATATACTTGACACTGGCAAATGCATAAAACGTGCGACGCCATAATCCTCTTGAGGAAAGAGAAAAAAAAAACATTTAGAACAGCACGCGCACCGTCAATTCCGAGACGCTTTCTTTTTGCACAGACTCTTCTCTGATTTAAGCATATTTTTATATATTACTTCGTAAGGATCGGGACGAGAGGACAAACAAACGCCGATTTCATTGGTGAGCAGTCGTCGTACTTGAAAAAGATTCGTAGATACCGATTCGACGTAATTTATGCTATTAATTTTTCAAGTACATACTGGGACGCAAATATCTAAGGTACATTCAACGTTAAATCCTAGAATCCAGCAAAACAAAGTACTCGTCCATCAAATTCCAAATTAAAGCCGTAGATGGCCACATATCCTTCGAATGGCTGTTTTTATTCCGTCGTGAAACCGTTTTGATCTCCATTGGGATATATACCCGAAACTTTATAATTCCCATGCGACGTGATTCGTTTTAACTGCTAAGGAGCAATTTGGACCGCAAAACCCGCGAAATTGCATTATACCCTTGGAAACCTACCTGTCCCACCTCCAAACACTTAGCCTGTTATGAAAATGGAGTGTAATTTAAATAGCTTTTCATAATGTCATCACTTTGACGCACTCGTTTGGGTACCCGATGTTTTTGAAGGACGTAACGTAAATAACGTAGACCGAAAGATGATGGGTTTAAAATTGACGTAAAATTGGGATTTATTTTATAGCTAAATAACCTCGTGTTTAATTTGTTCTTAAATTTTTGTGTTGAAAATCCTAAACAAAACTTATATTATAAATTCGAATGTAACTCTGTCTATCTGTCTGGGTGTTTGTCTCGTTATTACGGCTAAACGGCTGAACGGATCGAGCAAATTTTTTGCATAGATATAGCTTAAGGGTCGGAAGCGGATATAAGCTATTTTTTTTGTAGGTCCACGCGAACGAAGTCGCGGGTAACAGGTAGTGATAACATAAGACTTTGATATTCCCGTTATGAAATACTTCTGTACTGATTATACAGATGAAGGAGATCGTTATAGTTATCCTAAAAATCACGAAACAAATTTAAAAGTAAAAAAAACATAATTATAAGTACAATGAGCTTATATAGGCTTAGTATTTTCTTAACTCTGTAAAGAAAATGTATTTTTTTATTTACTTAAGAGCCTGCTTCCCTAATTCAAATATCTCGTTCACACTTTAAAAAAAGATAAAAATGTGTTTCTAAAGAAGATAATTTTGTGTTTATTTATTTAGTGTATGTATTTTTTTTGTGTAAATATTCGCTACGCAGGATGCCATTCAGATAATAATTACTAATATAAGCCAACGAACTTCGAACAAACTTGCCGGACGGCGTGCTTGCACCTACAGTTTAACGTCAACAAACCGGCAAACGTTACATGGTTCCGGCGAACTTACAGATGTAGTCAAATAACCGCACGAACTGAGCACACGGATCGATGGCCCGTAGACGGCGAACTTGTTTCACTTAGTATTTGTCTTCCGAGCGCGGTTGCAACTGCCAACACAAACAAAAACTAAACTGAGACAGTGAAAATGAATTTGGCCACATTTCTATTCATACGGCCAAATAACACAGACGTAATACAATTTGCCTGAGAAGTTTTCATTTCACTTTACGTGAATATTAATAGAGAACGTAATATTCCGAACACATAAATAACCGATTTCGTAACATCGAGAAGTTACAGACTACATAAAACTTCGCGAGCGTTCCCGCCGAACTGATCACATTTTATGTTTTCCGCAAAGAATTACGGTGACGGGAACTCCTGAATGCGCCATAAAGTTTCATATCCAGCCATAGAGAAACCTTTTAGAATGCAAATGTCTCGCTGCATTTCAACTCCTTTCAAAACTATTTCTAAAGGGGACCTAACTCGGAGAACACTGAAGATTTCGCGCCACACAGCCATTTAATTTCCGTGAAATTTTCGCATACCATACTAGACCGTATTCTCAGTGCTTCGTTCGTGTTATACTACCTGTGAATATGTTTAAAGCGAACTATGTAACGATCACCGGTCGGGTAGTATTCGACGGAATTCGCGCCATCACACGCCAAGTACCCTTCAGGTGCAACGTTTCGATCAGTGCACGAAATTCAAATTTTCTTGCGTTTTATGTCAATTACAGCTAAATTACTCATCGTAGGTTCATGAAAACTAATTTTGCGATAATAAATAGATTGTTTCAAGAAATTACACCAACCAAAAATTCAAGTTGAAAGCTTGTATAAGTACATTTCCCACTAAACCAAAAACCAAGATGAAAATCAGCTTATTGAGATTTGTAGCTAAACCAATGTTATCTAGGTCATCATTTTACCCGTAATGTCTTAAAACAACTTATTTATTGGCGCAAAATTGGTTTCAATAAATCCACGATGAGTAATTAAGCTGTAATTTACAAAAAACGCAAGAAAATTTGAATTTCGCGCAATGAGTGAAACGATGCACCTTCATTTTGCCCCTTCTTTATAACATTATAAACGTGCTTATGACAGATACGAAATTCACACGTTGTTAAACAAAGTAGGTCGTTTTGAAACTCACAAAACTGTTTCACACTAGCATCACATAATAACATTTATTTTCCTCCTTCTTATTGCTTGTGAAACTTTGCCAAAATCCGTGTTTTATTCGTAACTGTATAATAAATTCTAATCCTTCTAATGTTCCCTAATTCCAGGTAAGTTAATAGCATAATAAATACGTTTTCTGGAGCTTTGGTGCAATTCCTTTCGTTTAATTATTACTGGCTAGCCTTATTTACAATGAAACGGCGCGGAAATTAAAGTTCTGAATTAATATTTACTATCTTTGTTATATTTCTAGTTTAGTAGTTTAATCAAAATTGAGAACAACAATACATACTTAGTAACAACGAATTATTAATTTATATCTACGTAGGTACTCGTACACGCTTTTGCTAACAATACTTTTACTCAGGTATTTGCCCGTTGATTAAGTTTACCTCTTCCACTATTGGAATAAATTATTCAATTTCTAAAAGTTTTAGTTTGAAGAGCCGGCGGGGGTCAAAAGCGGGTCCGGCCCGATGTCGATTTTTTGTTTTTTGTTTTTTGTCTACGAAAAAATGCCTTAGGTAAATTGGTATGTAGTTTTTATTTAACTTTATTCCAATAAGCCAGTGAGGGTGATGATGATAGTGTATTCAAGACGATATCGGCCTCGCGCGGCGGCTGTTTTGATTATTAGATTACTTATATATCTGTCTTCACGTAAATTAAGTAAATTAGCAGCAATCAACGGCTGGAAGCGCACCACGCATCAGTCTAAATACATTTATACGAAATTACTCCTATTGGTTGATTGTTAGGCGCGAGTAGGCGTAAACTTGAGATAGCCAATGAGAAGGCGCGGGTCGCACTCCCCGCGACCCGCGCCTTTCTCAAACTGTGATGACTTTTTGTAGGAACAACGAATCTCGTAATGCGGTATCTAGTGTGATCTGTGGATACATGTGAGGACGCCGTTTAAGTCTAATTGTTGTATGAAATGTTTGAAGGCAGTTTGAATTATGTCGAAACACCCAAACAGCTAGTATCTCTTGTCCCTTATAGGTGGTTTCGCGAACACCACGACACGCTAGTGCCAATAGAGAAGAGTTCTATGTGGCCGCGAGCGCGCTTACTCGGCGGCGGGTTGCTCGGCATAACGGACGTGCGGCGCGAGGACTCGGGCCGCCTCGTGTGCTGGCTCAACAACACCGCTGGCAGCGAATCTGTTCACTTTACGCTCCTCGTCACAGGTAAGGACACTAGCCTGTTAGGAACAATAGGGAAGAATGTCTTACAGGACATAGACGTGACTACTCAGCGGTAGTTTGCTCAGTGGATGTTGTATGGTGACACAGCGAGTCGGTGCCATTCTCGCTAGACTCCTATACCTCTGTGGTGGGGATAGATGCTGGTCTAATTATTCCTCAAAATTTCTGACAAGATACGCAATTTTATGTTTATTTGCTGTTTTCAAATGATTGACCATAAAAGTTTAGCCATACAGCTAACTTTAATTAAGCTCTGCTCCTACGTGGGTAGAGCTAGAGTTTAGCTACTCTTGAATCATTTAAAAAAAATGTTACACTAGCAAAGTTGTGTCTTGTTTGAAATGTTAGGAGATTAAACGCTTTAGATGAAACATAATTTGATTCAAGTTGATAGCAACGAATTGAAAAGTTCGAAAGCATTTGAATTCATGAAATTTGTACTGCAATTGAAATAAAAACCGTTAAAACTTTGCATGTTTCCGCTAAATCAAGTCATGGTCGCAGAAACTAGTGAAGAACTATTTAAACATAAACACGGGACCGCAGTGCCTGATCAAACTATTCTTGTTCCAGAACCTATCTCCGTGAGAATAAAACCCGAAGTTGTTCGAACGAAGCCAAACTCAACCGCGAGTTTCGAGTGCAAAGTTAGCGGCCACCCTGTGGAGTTGGTCTACTGGGTACACGACAGCAAATTCCTAGAACCGAACGAAAGAATCAAACTATCAGAAGACGGCCTAAAATTACATATCAAAAATTCACAAAAAGACGACCAAGGAGTGTATCAATGCTTCGCGGGAAATTCGAAGGATCAAGCTTACGGAATCTCGGAGTTCCTAATCGACGGTAAGAATCCTTGTCATTCACAGAAAACCAATCTGGTCCTTCGTTAAATTCATATCTACCTTTTCCTCGTAAATAAGTCGAGCGTTTTCTTATTTAAGTTTTGTCGAGCGAGCCAATTCAGTAACTTTAGAGAATTGTAATTAAAAAAATTGATTGGGTAACTTTCTCTTTATTTAACATCGAAGTTTTAAAACTTCAACTTGAGTTCTTTCAAAGAAAGATAAGTACATTCGTTTTCAACAAAAAGATGTGGATTTTTTTCCGTTACCTTCGAGCCGACTCGACGAGTAACTTATCTTGTTAATATACAAAAATAAAAACTTTGTTTTTATTCCCTTAGATAAATCCAAAGCTCTTTAAACCTGTTTGAAAAGAAAGTCTAGGCAAATAATGGTAAGGCGAGTTGAAAAGATCGTCTCTGGAGGTATTTACAGTGGACGAGGGCTGCCCATCGCCGCAGGCTACTGGCACAATGCACACACAGGACGCTGTTGCACTATAACTAAAGAACACTTTTATTTGTATTGCATTCCGAACAAAGCTATTAAAGGTACTGCAGTATAATTACCAATAGTATGGCAGAGCAGTGAGTATACTACTTTATATGGGTATTTTTCATAAAAGATGATTAAATCCATAACTGCCCTTAAAATTTGGAAGAGACCATTTAATTATTTAGAACGCTATATTTGGAATTGTGTAAATTTTTGTTAGAGCGTCAAATCATTTTATTGTATGTGAACATTTTACGAATGAGTGTTTGTTAAGCATTCCATAAGCTTACATAGCATTCAATTTTTTCCGAATCATGCCGTTAGACTAATCTAAACTGAGTGAGAAATTTGAAAAAAAAACCCTGTCACTTATTAGAATAAGAAAGTCAAAATATTACAAAATAATATTTTACTATGAAAACGTGGTTTTGACAATTTTTTTAATGAAACGGGAATACGAGTCGGTTATTCCGGCTATAGTTTTGATCACATCCGGTGTTTTTTTTTCAAGAAATGCTATAAGTGTGAGTGCAAGGCACGACGAGGTCGTACGCGCATCTCATATTGTAATCTAGAAAATGTGTGGAAGAGATAGCTCTGGCCGACTAATCAGACAATCCACAGGGGCGGAGACTGCGCCGTCGGCTGCCAACAGGTCGCGGCGCGCGCCCTACGCACGCAGCACGCACTCACATGACACCGACTGGAACTTCACCGGCACTAGAGGTATGTATACTCCATAAATAAATTACATACAGAAGAATGCCAATGGCCATAGAAAGATGCGTGACTTAGGTTACTAGATATCAGTATCTAGTAACAGATAAGGACGTAAGATGTCGCTAAGTGTTTCAAATTGCGACATGATCGGCACAGTTTCTGTTTTTTATCTGTGAAAAATTATCTAACTGTTGGTTAAAACCGCATCAAAATCCGTTGCATGGTTTCGGAGTAGTTAGTGGATAAACAAACAGATAGACGCAGAAAAACTTATATTTTTCTATGGTACACTCATACCCTGTAGCCACACTATAAAGAACAGACAGAAGAAGAACAGAATCCAGCATATATGTAGTTAGTATATTTCATATTTTTTATATTCTATGTAAGAACGTGGAATCAATGTAAACAAACGACTTCTACTTCAAGAAGAAATATCACTATCTATAATAAACACGGGACCTACCAAATGTTTCCACTAACAGACCGGTGTCACGGCCATAGTCACAAACAACACAGAAAGAAGACAGAAAAAAATGAGCCGTCACTGTTCGCGAGCTATCTGTTATTGCCTACAAAAACTACACTACAAACGCGTTTGTGTTACGACGTAGCGTCAATAAGTAAGATATTTATTATTGAATTTATCAATAAGTAGAATACTCGTACTCGTCTCTTACATCCGAGTGCTGAGTGCACAGATAACACCCTAGATTCTGCATTCAGGACGCTCGAAGCACACCACGCATCTAAATACACTTATGAGAAATTACTCTGATTGGTTGATTGTTAGGCGCGAGTAGAAGTAGCCTTGAGATAGCCAATGAGAACGCTTGGTCGCACACCCCGCGACCCGCGCCTTCTTCAAACTTTGGTGACTTTTTGTAGGAACAACTAATCTCGTAATACGGTATCTAGTGTGATCTGTGGCCGAGTGTGAGTTTTTGTGATTGCGTTTATGAAGTAAGAGCAGTGCCATCTAGACGGCGCTAGACGGCACTGCTCTTATTTCATACAAATTTTAGTTAACGTTAAGAATAGAGTACACCGCCGTCCCATCCATACAAAAAGCCTAGTCTGATACCCATCTCTAAGCGTTATCCGATTTCGATGATTTTTTATGTGTTATCTACACCGTGAAAAACTATGCCTTTATGTTTTTTTGTTTAATTTCGCAATATCTTCGTTGTTATAGGTATAGATATACCTACAACGAAGATATTGCGAAAAAAAAAGTGACATTTTTTTTGCGTCGAAAATACGATTGTTGTTGTTAGAATACCATTAACATTAAAACAAAACTTACCGGAACGAAAACATAGATTATAGTTTGTCCGAGCCATTGACACAAAAAACAAAAGATTTTGTTAAGATTTAGGGGGTGATAACTGACTAGCCCCGAAACGCTAATTTCATCAAAAAGTTAGGAAAATTCACTAACTCTATAGCACGCACGAGAAACAGAGCGACAACTATACAACTTCAAATATCAAATGCGAGATCGAATAGGTAAACGCAATTAGAAAAACTCGCACTCTGCACTCTGTACACGGGTTGACGCGTTCCATGACTTAAGGTTATTTTATTTTCGACTTTATTTTTATCAGCCTTACGATCTTTTTTGTTTTATCGTCTCTCTCGCACGTTGCGTATTTTGTTATTTCCATGCCAATATTGGCAATTTAATGAACAAATGAATACGATGGAAGTAAAGTATATACTTTAGAATAAAAATAAACTCAAGAGATTTTTGCGGCTGTAGTGAGAAAAAACCGTAGCAGATACGCGTACCGTGAGTTTTCTGCTCTAGGCGTTCTGCTACGACGTAGACCATGTATTCAATATAGGCGCTACACGTAATTGCTACGTTGAAGCACAATTATTTTTGTAGGAGCAATTTCACGCATAACATAAATTATGGGTCTCCATTTTTGAATTGCTGTTGAATCACTCGATATGACTGACTTTGGAACGAAATCCCAGACAATATTTGCATTTTTTTAATAATCATAGTACTCGCTAACGCTACGAGTGGTTTGAATTTGCTTTCTATCAATAGAAAATCTTTCATTTCGGATGATATTTTCGTGCGACATCATACGAGCGATTGAAAAATGGAAAATATGATATGCAGTAACAGAAGCAGGCGGATACAATCATATTGTAACAGGGTAAAAAAAAAAAATTGCTACGCCGTAGCAATTTACGGTAGCAGTTGAGTTTTTAGTAGTGATAGGGCTCTTCTGCAGAGTTCGCCTGGGGAAGTACCACGCCTTTTAAAACTGCCAAGCAGTAGTGTGCAGACATTACTATGTCCCGGATTGAAGGGCGATTTTTCCAGCGTAATTACTGGGCATAAAGTGATAAAAGATCTAATATTTCATGGTGACGAGTACACGAATTACTGTGTCCCTGATTGAAGGGCAATGTTTTCGGTGTAATTACTGGGCATAAAGTGATATAAGATCTAATACTTCAGGGTGATGAGTGCACGAGTACGCTCATGGTTTTGAACTATTGAAATTCAAAATTATTGGCACTGAACTGTTATAGGCAAGCGTGACGCTTAACATCAGACGCGCGACTTGATCGTCTCGTGACCAAGTTACCGTACATAAAAACTGGACAAAAATTTCGCGTTTAAAAATGTGTTAGAATTTGTGGGTGATTCTACTATAGTGCTTGTGTCTGTAACATAAATTCAAACTTTATCATAAACAAAAGGTAGCGAAGTTTGGACATTGAGCCACGTTACCCGCCGTGTTTATTAAGGCTACATTAATAATCGTGAAGGCTCGAACAATAGCCTAACAAGCATAAGAGCCCAACAGTGGATTGAATATCACTTGAATAATTTCTACTTTGATCGATTATTACTTCGGAAATATAGGGTTACTCAACAACGATGCCAAAGGTTTTGTTGATGAGTCTATTCATTGAAAATATTTATCACTAAATAGGTAAATTGCCAATTATTTGGCGTCCTTTGTAATATAACCCATTCCAGAGTATAGAAAGAAAATTTAATTCGTTCTAATATCAGTAGCTCTTTATAAATTGCAATAAAAGTCTACAAGATACTGGTTTATGTTATTACGAGCTGTTACTACATGTACCTGTAAGAATGTACCGTACGGTGCAATAATGTTCATAAATTCTACTTTTTATTCGTTCTACGCGCGACTTCTTCATAAAATATTTAAAAGTCCATTTTTAAGCGCGGATCCGCTGCAAGCTATTAAAGTCAGCTCTTCAGCTCAAACAAAGAGCTCCAGCGATGCAGGCACGCTGCCGCTAGCGCATCCAGGCACTGTACTAAATATCAAACCACGAAATACCCAATTAAGATCCTATCTGGCATCACATAAGGTCGTTTTTACCCGACCCCGAGATGAAATATAAGCTGCTTTGTTTCATTATTAATTCGTTCCCCGCTATTTGGTGTCGCTCCTCTTCAGAGTACAGTATAAGCGGGGCCGAGGCGTATACCCAACCACTTATTTCACTGCCGATTTTTTTCTTTTTCTTTTACACCATTCAACTGCAAAACTTTCGTTTCACACGGCGAGGATGAGCGGGATATTTTTTTCAGGAAATTTTAATGATACTGTTAATCCTAACCAACCCTAACTAATGATTCGTTCGATGTCCCGTGCGTGATAGTTCTAAAGACAGTACATTTTATGTTCTTTTTAAGTGGGCTGTAACGAGTGTAACTAACGTAACTATACCGGATGTTCGTTTAGACGGCGGACATATTATAAGATATCATTGTATTTATGATTATAAACAACTTCTGCTTTGGCACATACCATGAAATCGTGAAAAAATAAGTCATCTGTTCCTTATATGTCGTCTAGAAGAGGGGTCTCCAACCTGAATAGGCCCAAGATCTACTATTTAGTGACGAAACCCTGTGCGATCTACCAATTATATACTGTACTGTATCAGCCTTTAAACATCCCACTGCTGGGTTATCAGCCTACCCTCGAAGGGTGATTAGGCCGTATCCACCACGCTGGCCCAGTGCGGCTTAGCTGATTCACATACTCCATAGAATTTATTTTCCGGAAATATGCAGGTTTCCTCACGATGTTTTCCTTCACCGTAAAGCCAGTGGTATAAATCCGTACATAAGTTCTAAAGAACTCATTCGTACGAGCCCCCGCCCGGGTTCGAACCCGCTACCTCAGGGCGAGCGTTCTCCCACTGAGCTACCACGACTTATTCCATACTCCATATTCCAATTACACTTATCATGAAATTTTAAATGAAACAGTATAGTTCTGTATTCAATTATGTAGTATTTTTTATTCTATTAAAAAGGGAAAACATAAAATTACCAATTATTCTTAACAAAAGAGCTACTGCGTGGAAAAGAGCACAAATAACGTGATGGAACGGCGTTTGAAAAAATGGTGTGCGCAGCAGTTGGTGATTACATTGCGCCGTCTGTTTTACGTATTTTTTACAAATAAATATTAATTCTAAGTATATTAAACTTCAATGGTTTTTGCCTTACCACGATCGACCGGACTACTAGACGGCATCGACAGGTTGGCCACCCCTGGTCTAGAGTGAATGAGAATGACATATTTTTTTATGGAACAAAAAAGTTATTCATAGTAACGAGTATATATAACAAGTGATACCCTACAATACGTCCGTCCTTTAACCGTATACCCAGTAGACTCACTAAAATTGATGTTATGAAATTGGTGTGTTGGTGTCGGAACAAGACAAGTGTGAGAAGGGCTCACTCAATAAATTATACAAGTGACTGACCTTCTGTTAACAAGCCTCATTTGTTCCCGCCAGACGCTAAGCTCGCCCAGACAGGGAGGAATGACTCCTAACCACTACTAAGGTTTATATTTTTCTCTTGTAAACAAGGCAGGTGTTGTGGACACGACGGTTTATCAATGTCGGAAACACACGCTCCAAATGTGATAAAGAAAATTCGAGAGCATATCGAATTACCCCCATTTGCTTGTTTAGGGGTAACGATGTTATTGCGTGATGGATTCAACAAGAAAATTGTAATTGAATTCTGTTTAGATGAGTTTTCCGTGAACAACGTCTAAGAAAATTGGATTCTGCATAAATCTTCTTTGGATAGCAAATATGTGATATTACTTGCAAGATTAGGTGTTCCACATATTTGAAACAGACCATCAAACTTTATTTATACGACCCAATGTAGTCGGAAGTCCAACGGCCGCACTCAGAGACGTTTAGTTATTACTATTTACGTCACTAAAATTGAAAGTCTTTACTTAGTGACAGTTTAATTAATCATTAAACTTCTCTAAGTGCGGCCGTAAGACTTACATTTAGCTCAATGTAAATTAAAACTAAATGGGAAAACTTGTTTGTAGTATCGACAACAATCTACAAAATGTATAGTAACGTACCTAATAGTTGGCTGGAAAGTTCATAGACGTGCAACGGTTCGAGAAACACGTACATACGGGTTAGAAGCTTCATATAAGTAGATATGCAGTCAACATTGTCAAACAGTCTTTCAATGGTTAAACAAAGACTACACACATACAATGAAATTAGAGATTAGTTTGTAGCGCGCCATAACTGAGCGTCATTTGGTACGGTAGTGTAATGGTTTTGAGCTCCACACATTTGTATGATAATGTAGAGCTGTATTACCTTTTTGCTAGTGTTATTGAGTTTGAGGAATCGAACCAATTTAAACGTTTCTGAATATGAATTTACCCAAAATGCAATAATTTTGATTACCTTTAGCAAAACCAAAATTTACACAGATTTATTGACCTCGGTTACAAAGCATAAAAACGTATTCAGTCCTAACAGTACATACATACTTAAAACCAGAGGCCTTATCCCGTATCTCTGGTGGCGAAGACCGTTTGCTATGCTGCGAGTAAGTTGGCGCGAGTGGGACGGCACGCGATGACTATTGCCGCCAGATTTACGGGATAAGGCCCCAGATCTGTACACCATATTCAAAGGCATTTTATTACCCAAAAACCTCTATCGTTAAAACCCCTATAATTCTTTGCGAAATCATTGTAACGCTATCGGCGCCGAACAGATATCCGTAAAGGGCATCCCTATTCAAAACAGGGCATCAAGGGCTCCGCTACGAATAGCCATAACGAAATAAATGTCGCAATTTAATGTGAGCTCTAATGAAGGGACCCTACTTCAGCATTATTGCGCAACACGACGACCCGGACACGACCCGCGGGTAAACTACACATAAATTTAATCAAGCCGTTATTGTTATTTATGAAACTTCGCAGGGGCAATTAAGACTATGCTAGTTTGAAAATCGCATTGGAAACAAATAAGACGTAAAATATTCAACTACGCTAATAGCCCTGATTAGTTTTTAGAAGCATAACTTGATGTTGAACATCATTTTTCTTATTTATTACTTTATAATGACGATTGATTTTTTATTGACGGTAACGAGAGGACAGCACGAAAGGAGTGGCAGAGACTGGCACAGGGCCAGACCAGAACAGATGGTAGGCTGAGGATCTTCTTATATACCTCTGCACTATTTATATAGCGGGTAGCAAATGGTTAATATAAAGATGAAAATATTTCCAAGCCAAGCTTCAGCAGAATCGTGCCATCGCGATGACTCACCGGATTTGCGACGTCCGGCCGTCCATTTTATAATAAATACGGTCTGCTTAATATCATCTACTTTATGCAGCATTAAAATTTCATTTTCTACCCATTGTCATCACAATAAGCCTCTGGGACACCAAGCAGGATATCCTCTTACTGGTCTACTAAATTTTCACACGCTTTTGCAGAACCGCGAAATACATTGTCTGACATCAATCAAATCTTGCGTATGCGAGAGAGTTCATTTAGAAGTTTCAATAGTAGATTCAATTCAGTAGATTGCCCAAATGTTTCTATGTGTAAAAGTACAATAAAACATTTAAAAGTTTAACAGTAACTATATCCCATCCTTTGTTTGCTACCTTTACACGGTTCAAGACTGAAACTATCGAGATAATATGGCAAGTAAATAGTGTACATCTTGAAGATACAATTAGGACACGTTTTACCCGACTGCCCAAGAAGGAGAGTAACGTTAATAGGATCTCTGTGTGTTCCTTTATTACCTTCTGCAGTCTAAACAGCTTGACCGCTTATGATGAGTGACTGCTTACCCTTGGATTCCTCTTTACTTTAATAATATTATTATATAAAAACTGGAAAATTTCAAGTGCCACTTCAAGAACTAGTTAGTACTAAGTACATGTGATGTCAAATAAAAGCATGATAACAGGGATATGCAATGCAAGTCGTAATGCAAGGAGATAGCCTAAGGGTTATTATTCTCTCCCATCACTCGCAGATAAGCTCGGTCTTTGTTAAGCACACACAGTTGATGCATGTTCCTCTGTAAAGAAATCTCTTTCAGAATGCTAAGCAGCGTGTTCTTTTTATGTCCGTGTGAGTTTATTAGAGCTTTCCTTTAGTAAAACGCCTTTTAGTGCCGTTAAGTATTTATTTGAAACTATCGCCGCTTATACAAGGTCTGTCTAGCTTAGAGCATATATTATTTTGAAATTGCTTTAAAAAAATGTATAGAGAATTAATTAATCTGACTGAGCAGATTAAATTTTATTCGAAGAGCTACAAATTAAACTGAACGGAAAAATAAAAATGCATACAAATATAAATAATTTAAGTGAATGTTACAGCGTTTTAGGAAGAGTTTATGAAAACGGACGACACATTTTGTTTTTGTCGAGCAAATAAAGCTAGGTTCGAAGATTCTCGAAAATATGGCGTTTGTATGTATATTTGAACGTTTGTTCGAAGATATCTTGCGTACCGTTAATCTGATCTTCATAAAGTTTTGTGAGAAAGTTGTTCAACTAAATATAATTCTTAACATCGAACATGAGCAAAATCTGTCCAGAAATTGTGGACTTATTCTTAATTAATAGCATTTAATAGTAGTGACATGGTTAGTTCGAGGCAAAGTACAGTAGTTAACGTGTACTTAAGTTATTGAACACACATAACTCCCTTCAAATTAAGTACGAGTTTTATCCACAGAATCGAAACCAGAGCTAGTGTACTGGTTCTCCGAGCAGACCCTACAGCCTGGGCCGAGCGTCTCTCTCAAATGCGTGGCGATGGGCCATCCTCCACCGCAGTTCACGTGGTTACTCGACGGATTTCCTATACCTACTAACTCCAGGTAAATTTTTCAATACACGACTGTAGATGGATAGATCGACGCATGTCATGGGTCCAGCTGTTTATAATAAACTTCCGGCACATATAACTTCTGCGCCCACTATGGGCAGTTTTAAATCGCGGCTCAAGCGCTGGCTTATCAAGCAGACGTTCTACGGCTACGATGAATTTATAAAATTGAAATTATAACATTAATAAACTATTTTTGAATTGCCTATTTTTATTTAAAAACTATTTTTATATGACATTATTTAGATAATAATTTTTGAACTTGACATTGTATATTATAATTATGCGTTGTTTTGTATAATTATTATTTTGTATAACGTATAAATTGACATATTTTTTATTTATTTTTTAATAATTTGTGTCTTGTTCTTTGTTTTTTGTTATTTAGTAATAATAAAATTATAATACTTAGGTCTGTACAATATTGTACGACATTTTGAATGACCTGACCTGTAACTAAACGTTATCAATAAATTGATTATGACTATGATTATGATTAGATCAAATAGGAAAATGGATCGCCCAATTCTCATAATCGCTTACAGTGCAACTTTCTTCTCAAAAATTTGCCATTTGAGCATGCTTAATATTTGGTGTATCTTGGCTTTTTGAGTGGTTTGTAAGACAAGGATAGAGTGTGTATTTTTTGATTAAACAGTTTTTTTTGTCTTTTGTCCGCGGGCAAAGTGAAAGTAAAAGAGCTTTTTTTTTTATTTATATTTTTTAATATTTTTTTTTAGTTTTTTTATATTAATAACATTGATAACTTGAGTTTATAAACCTAATTGAACTCCGCTAGCTCTCACCACTCATCGCTTTTTTCATCGAGTCTGGTCCATATCTCTATGTAAAAATGTCCACAGGTATTTGTATGTAATTACATTGGGAAAAATCATAATGTTTCTTAAGAAAAGTTGAAAGTGTAATCCTTCAGGTATCCTACGATGGACGAATTTTAACATTATAATCAAAGACATAAAGGGGTAGACACCTAATCAGCAAATCAAACTATCTTGAAATAAAGTACACCAGATTGACGTAACTGTCAAATCAAATTAAGAGCTCCATACAGTTGTCATTCTCATCTCATACTGATAAAATCTCATAATAATGAGACAAAAAATAGTAAACTATACAAAAATATCATGCCAAAATTACAAGGATTCACAGGAATCAAAGAACACCACTGCCACATCCGTCTTTAAGTCCTGAAATATACTTTAATAGGATATAAAATTATTGAATAATGTAAACAGAATAGTCGCTATGACAACGTTTAGGGATGTCAATCGAATTTCGGTTAGTCCAAAAATCGATTATTAAATGAAAAATATTTTTTTGATATATCATGACTGAGGATTGTTTCTTGTACTGTAAAGAAGACCGGCGACGGTCATTGACGCAGCCCTTTGATAATTTTATTCGTCGATTAGCAATTGACAATCACTTCAATCGGATTAAAACACGATTAATTGGCTCCATCATCATTATCAGCCAAATAAGACATCCACTGCTGGACAAAGGCCCCCCTTAGAAAGGTACGATCAAACACGTAAATATTGAGAATGCTCCATCGCCTCTAGTTTTTTTTTTAAGAGTCTGAACGATAAGGGATTCACGTGGAATTTATTTGACTATATACTTGATCCAAAAATAATCAACGGTTTAATCGAAGTTCGTTTTTTTTTTGTCCGATTTAAGAATCTAATACGAGATCGGTTCGAATCGGTTCGTATACGATTTTTTTCTGCAAGAATTGACATCCCTAAGACAAAATGAACTGTAGTATTGCCAGATTTTTTTGTAATTTCCCAACTTTGTTTAGGTTTCCTAGAGACTCAGATATATGTAGCTGATCTTTTGATAAAAATAGTTCGGCAAAGTAGAGATGAATATTGGCGGGAACCTATTAAGGTTTCCACCAATATTAATTTGCTTGTAATACATAATTTTCATAATTTTGCCTAAAAAACGTGTCGGCGCATAATTATCAACAACAAATAAAAATGTTTCACCAATCCCTATCCAACAACTTAACATAAAACCCTACGGAAGCCTACAATGAGCGTGTCACGATATGACACAATTGTATTGCAATTTTATTAGAAATAAAATTTTGTACCTTCCTAAGAATGTAAGAATGTAAATTTGTCTAGTGTGGTTGTGGGTTTTTGGGTCTGCAAGTAATATGCACATTCTCTTAGGTTTTCACCGTCACATGCGTGTTACTTGAGGTTGCAGAATAGTCAGGCAGTTTCAAAAAAGATAAATCCGCTAATAACCGAAAGTTGCGTATGCGTTTATTTGCAAATTTAGAGGATTCCATTACCATCGTAATAAATTGAAAATAAAAACTTAACATTATTTAACTTAACAATAATGTGGATGATAAAAAAATAGTATAAGAGCCTATTTAAGAACCACTGTGATACAACCTAAATCACTCCAATCAAAATTTATTTACCCGACCAAATAGGGTAATCACTTTTTAATGGAAAGCCTCAAATGTCATGATAAAAAAGACTGTCAAAAATTATAAGCCATTTCAAAATCGTGTTTGTATGGAGACTATCCTTCTGGACCTTATTTATAAGGAGAATTCTGTTATTTATAAGGAGAATTCTGTGGACTATAATTTTGGGACAGTCAATTTCATTTTAATACGTTATATTAGGATGATATGTAAATATTGCGGATGATTTTCTCATTTTCATATCATATCATATCTATATATTTCTGAAATATGCTAATTAAGCTCTTTCGTTTGATACACAACTTTTTTTGAATTTATGACAGATTTTTTTTTCTAGAAGGCGTCAAATTCTATTTAATGTGACATCACATAGCCTATATGATAAAGACGTTCAAGACCATAGATGAATGTATACTGTTCAAGACACTTCCAACGACACCTCAATGTTAAATTATTCAGTTAAATTATTTCAGAAGTTATAAGGGAACAGATAAACATACATAACGATCAAAATCATGACCCTCCTTTTTGCAGTTGGGTAAAAGTACATTTTTCTACTCAGATTCGTCGTTGGGCAGCACGTAACGCTACAAGACGACGTCGTCAGTCACCTCAACATCAGCAGAGTGACAGAACAAGACGGCGGGGAATACGCCTGCGTGGCTTCGAACACAGCTGGCAAAGCAACCCACGCGGCGAGAGTAAACGTCTACGGTCTGCCTTTTATCAGAGAGATGCCTAAGGTCACGGCGGTGGCTGGCAACGAGCTGAACATCAAGTGTCCCGTCGCTGGGTACCCGATTGAGTCCATCACTTGGGAAAGAGGTAAGCTTTTCGAGCTATGCTAAGACCAATGACGCTCAAGCTTATACTCAAGGCCCCGTGTAACTAGATGAATCTAGCTAATTCAGCAGCATTGCATAGTGGGCCGAAATGAAGATATCTCTACTTACATAAAATAAAATATCCATTTATGCTTTTGACACTGTGAAATACAGGATATACCTAAAATTCGTATCGATCAACTCGGTAGCCGGAGGCCAGTGTTACTCTATGACACTTCGCGATAATGATATACCAAAGTTAAGATTAAATTTAAATAAGTGTTAAAAAAGTAGGTTGACTATGAGATCTTATTTCAAGTTAAGTATTAACTACATTATGTATGCGGTTGCATAACATTCATATGAGTCATGATCAAGTGTATTCTACGAATGGGGTAAGGACTGATTTGAATATACTGTTTATTGGAAGCTGCACTTTAACACGATTCCGAAATCAAAGGTCTAGGACCTATACAAGTTTTTTTTTTTTTTACAAACGTAAGAATATTTTTTACCTTTATTTATTTCATCGAACCATAGCTGGATACTGATAAGCAATAACATGTCAACCCACAATTTTTTTTTTTTGTTAATGATACAGAACGATTATTTGGCTAACAAAGAAGCGTTCTGTACCATTAAAAAAAGTTTATTTTTTTGTGTGTTGACCTGTTATTGCTTATCAGTATCCAGCTATTATGCACACATTACGTACAATCATGTAACTTTCTCCACGTGTACAAAATCTTCAGTAAGAGTAGCGACCTAAATTCCAAATGTTCTTGCTGTGATAGCGTTTCCATCCTGACTAACACATAACAAAGCAATCCAAAGTGAGTTAGATTCCCACATTTCCACAAGCCTGATTCCAATACATAAGAACACCAGATAAAAAGGAATCGCCAGAGATAAGAGGTCCTAATTGTCCAAGGCCATTCTGGCATGAGCATCTTTGGGTCTAGTTATCGCTGACCCAAAACAATTTACTATCCTCATTCGTACTTTCTTCTCCAGTACTCTACATTATACCATTACGTCTAATCGTTAAACATGTCATAGGTACAATTTACCAATATTGCCATCATGAAGTGGTCCATACGAGATGTCCCATTATATTAGAAAAGGCTTTCACGAAAATTCTTTGCCAAAACCACCCCGTGTCTTTTGGCAGCCTTCCATAAACGTTTCATGGAAATACAGTTCCTTTGATTAGAAAGTAATTTTAGATATTGAAACAATTTAACTATATCAGGTTCGTAAGCAATTTCACATGAATGGCTTCTGAATAAATAGGATAGTTAATTAAGTTTAATTTCCACTTAACGTTCTAATCAACGTTATCAGACGTTTCAGTACTTTTGTGTAATTTTATACTTTGCTTAGTGATATTGCCTATTTAATTAGCTGGTTAATTTTAAACTGTAACAAGATATAGGTTGAAAACCCAAGACCTGAATACGTCCTTACGTCACGGCGCTTTTTGCTTGCAAAATCATAATAATATATATATGTACATATTTGAAATGTACTAATTATGCCCTTTCATTTGATATGCAAAACAAAATTAAAAAAAAAAAGTTCACGATTTGTATGTCCTCTAGAGAGCAACATGCTCAATATAATGTGACGTCACATAGCCTATAACCAGCGGACGATGAAGACGCGTCCAACGTTACCTCATTATAAATTATAATAAGCAGTTTAGAGGTTATGAGGGAAAAGATGAACATACATACATACCGGTCAAAATCATAACCCTCCTTTTTCGTAGTCGGGTAAAACCATTACGCTATGCTTGCTATTGGTATATTCAGCCTACTTTTTCACAAAACGCCACGTTTCTAATACTCTACCTAATACCAACAGCTTTCAATAAATCTTTAACAGACCTTCAATTCCTTTAATTGAGATAAATTTGATGCCTCATAAAAGGAGACCTTATTTTCCCAATTTTTCACAGTTCAGTCGCGCTAATGGTGGAAAATTGACGTAATTTTCTCCGAAGCCTCACGTCGGGCATGGCTAAATTAAATTGCCGTATTAGAATCTATAGACATGATTTTATTCTCAATGCTTAATCTTTTTTCCAAGCCGTGACTTTTATTAAAATATGACTTTAATCTTGCCAACACAATTTTTGATTATATAAACGGTAAATATTTTAGTACTTATGCCGATAAAATAGGATCATTATCTTTAGATCCAGTGCTCAGATCCATATTAGATCTGCAGTGACGTAGAGATTGTCACACTTGCCCACAACAATTTTTGGTTATAGATAGATTAACTCTTTATTGTTCACACAAAATTTTACATAATTTATAAACAGGCTTAAAAGTAGTGAACAAATGGCGGCCTTATCGCTAAAAGCGATCTCTTCCAGGCAACCATAGGATGGAGAGGATTCATAGAAGAGGTAGAAGACGTGGTGTGCAATGATGTAGATTATGTGATACTTATACTCTAATAAACCAATATAATTATAAACATACAAACTAATAATAATACATACTAATAATTAAATTACTTATGATAACGACAAAAATAAAAACAACGAAATACAACAAAAATAATGATTATACTCTAGTAAATACCGTTATCACAGTTATACACTTATTTGGACACAAAAGCGCGCGATTCAATCTAAAGCAAGTTTAGTGTACTTTACATAACACAAAAACAAAGCAACGTACAAAATATCTGTTCTGGGTCGTCTGAGTAGTTAGTCTTTCTCTAGTCTTATTGTTAGTTAGTACGCGTTCGTACTTAGCGTTCAAAAACTCAACTATTCTAAACGAAACTATTCAAAAACTTGCAAAGTAAAGATGTTTCAAATATCCAAATCTTGTTACAACATTCCTGTTCTCCCGGCGGCAAATTCAATAGCCCAAGTTTCCAACAAAGATGTTTGTTGTTTACCAACAAAATATCTAAATTCGCGGTCGCCGCAGTAACAGCAGGACATGTAATAAAACGAGCGATACTTTAGTGGTACAGTGTCGAATTAAAGGCCCCAGGGAGGTCGGTGGGGATACTTTACTTCGTCTTATAGCAACAGGTCTTACAAGACTCGCACGAGGGAACCTAAGGAATACGAAGTAAAAGGAATACGCGATTTATCTAGCTGGGTTACTTCGGTTAAGTGTTTAAGTCTCTTGATGAGACTTCAGGGATTTACAACTTCCTGGTAAGGGTTGTTCGCGAAACTACACTTCGAAAACGTGCAATATGTAAAGTGTTCGGGATTAAAGAAGATTACTTTCTACACGGTATTGGTTCCAACAGAAGGTATAAGGTACCTACTGTGTGAAGATTTGGCTTAAATTAGAGCATTGAAACAAAAACTATCTTTGAATTCTTCAATATGAGATATAAGAATTTTGGAAGAAAAAAACTATGAAAACTGACGCGGTTTTGACACATTTTGTTTTAATGAAACGGGAATACTCAAGTTAAATTGAGTCGGTTATTCCGACTATAGTTTCGATCACATTCGCACTTGCACAGTGCAAGGCAAGACGAGGTCGCGCGCGTGTCACGCTTAGCATTCCTTGATAAAGGCCACCGAATGTGATTTTCCCGTTTTATTGAAACAAAAAAAAAACATTATCTACAGCCTTCTCTATCCCACTCCTGGGTATAGACCTCTTGTGCTATCAGTCACGGTCTGCGCCAATCGGGTCCAGGTTCGACCCGATAGATAAACAGCAAAAAATAAATTTGGAAAAAGAAGAGAAATATAAATGAAAAGCCAAAAGGAGGAAAAAAATTAACCACTCGTACTTATTGCTGTGCATTTTGGTATTATGATTATTGTACTTAATAAAAAGAGTTATTTTATGCCGAGTTTTAAAATAGAGTTAACGCTTATGTTTGGTAAAAAGTTTTCCTCTTCTCTTTTATTACCTTTACTTTAAAAAATGTTGAACATGCGCGAACGAGATAAAGAGAGCGGGCCCTTAAATACGACCAAAAAAAATAAAATTTAGTCAGAACTGTCACGTTTTGGGAAGTCCAATCTAGTTCACATTAGGTCTTTTCTTATGCATGCTGTTGTTAACAATTGTGAATAGACGTGACATTTTAACCTACTTCCAAAAAAAGAGGAGGTTCTCAAATAGACTGAATTTTAAAATCAAATGTTTTTATTTTGTTCCTTAGTTAGATTAGAAATAAATCTTTGTATAAAAAACAAACAATACGGTGTTTTGCCTATTAGATTGTGTGGCTCAATTTTCTCCACAGGCGTCTGCATTACTGAAGCGAGAATAACGAATGCATATTTTCCAGCCGAGAAAGATTTTAAATAAGAAATGCCATAATTGTTGTCTAACAATTATCTATCTAATGCACTTTCCTTTTCATATGTACGGGAATACCCTTCACTTTAATAACGCGAAAAATTCACTCAATTTTTACCTTCTTTAGCAGTTTTCTTTACATCTTACAAAATGAAAGACCGTAAGTCCCATTCTTGGTAACCATTGAAGATCAAATTACACAACGGTCACACCTTCGTAATTTTCTTTTTTTGCTAGCGACCCTTGTCAACGGACTTTGCCTTATCTCTTTACGGAACTCCATAGTTAAGCTGACCTGACGTTTTTACCTGGGCCCGTACCGTGAGGTGCTTATTGCGATGATTGTTCGGTTCAGCCGAAAACGCTGCGCGACCTCGAACCGTATCACCGCGCGATAAGGTTTCTGATCGCGCAGCGTTGTTGCCTGACCCTAACAATCTTCGCAATAAGCACTCACGGTACGGGCCCTGGTTCTTAAAAGCATTTTATAATGAAATTATTATTCTACATTCGATTTCGCTTGGTAACAAAGCATTCTTAACGTCCATCTATCGCTTTGTTTTGTGTTTTTTTAGTCTATTATAAAATTAACAAATTTCTTTAGGTGTTAGACAGCAGTATTACCTACTGATTTACAATTTTCTCTACCGTAAAGTAAGGTGAAGAAACCTTGCAAAAGCTTAGTGATTTTCCGGTAGAGTTCACTTACAAAGATTTAATTTTGCTGCAGGGTTTAAATTTTAGAAAAATAGCAAGCATGAAAATTTAATACTTTACTGTGGTATTTTAGTCCGATATTTAAATTTGAAATTTCGCGTCCGGAAGGCCGGGACGTTTCGACCAAGTTTCTATCATTTACTAGCAAACTGTTGAAATTTTATTTTGTACGGTTACTGGAACTCTCGACCGAGTTAGGGTCGGGTGGCCGGACGCAGTTGTTGGTTCGCCGATGCCAAATTAGAAATTATTTTACAGTCGCACTTTGAAACTACAGTTTGAAACGTGGAACTAACTAACAGTACCGTACCCGGCCGCCCATATATTGTTTTATTTGCGACTATAAATACAAACTGGAATGGAACTGGGTAATTTATCCAGAGCCGTAGATATTCTCTAGTTGTTCTTTGCGCATATGTTTTTGCAATATTTACGACGCCGTTTAGTTCTTTTTAAATATGTACATGGTTATGTTCACAGATGGTCAAACGCTACCTCTCAATCGACGACAAAAAGTTTTCCCCAATGGTACACTCATCGTAGAACAAACTCAACGTGGTGAAGACGCTGGAACCTACACTTGCCAAGCATCTAATAGACAGAGGCACGCCGCGAGAAAAGATGTAGAAGTACAAATACTAGGTGAGTAATTATTAATTGAAGCTAGGGAAAACAATGAAGACTTCTTAGCTAACGAAGAAAAACTCGAGAGAGTCGTAATTAAGACGATAAATAGTAATTATTACAAAATAAGATTACAGAATGCGAAAAGGGAGAGGGAAGAAAATAAAGTAATTAGTTAGACTAGTCTGAAACTGAGACCGACAGTAAATGAATATAGTTTCTTACAACAGCTTTCGCGTAAATTGTGGTAATTAACAGAGGTTAAGTTAATAAACCGTTCAATTAGGTGAATAAACTTTGTTGTACGGCGGGTAGCTACCAAGCAATGTAATAAGAACTTAGAGCCCATAAAATAGTTCCAAATACATCTAACACGTACGCAATCTACGCAGTAAGCAACAGATATATCTACCACTAGTTGTAATACATGTCGTGTGTGTAACTTTCCCGAGAGTTTACCCCACGCTCGCAGAAACTTGACATTTCTCTGAGACATTTCGTCATAATCTTTCTGGTAATGTCTCAACTCGTGACAAAACTTCTCACGTTGAAGCAACGTATCTGAGAACAAACTCAACCCATACATTACTCAGACAAGTAATTTGGGACATAAACTTTCTCATTTTCTTTAGTAAGATTTAACGCGCTATAAAATCACGAATTCAAGAGGGGTGGAGTTACTCATCCGTTATTCATTAAAGTTGGCGCATTTACCATTACCGCGGCATCTAGAGCGTTAAACTTCTTGCTTTTACCGGTTAATAGGGCAATAAAATAAAAAAATGGAAAAAATTCAAAGTTCACAAAGCAGTAGCCGGCTCAAAGCATAACATAGCTTAGAGGCTGCGCCGTTATTAACTTTTAAGTAACGGATTATGTTCCGACCTTCTTCAAAAGTTTAACAGAAGTCTTACTATATTGAAGCTGAAGATATTAAGATGTTTATTAAACAACATTGGTAAGAAGTAAGGAACATGAAATTCAGGCAATTTTGTAGCTATACTTATGAAAAAGTATTTAAAACATCCATCCAATATTCAACACACGATTTGTTTTCCTATCGAATGAGTTACTAACATGAAAACTTTTTGTTTGATTCATTCACATTGAGGTTTTCAATCACACACCGACTGGCACGGATATTTTGCTGTTCAATCACAAAATGTTGCCAATTTTAAAAACCCGCTTCTGTCGAAGAGAATGAGCACTCTGATCTCTTGCCAAGTCTTGAAGAGGAAAGACGTTCTAAGTAATGTATGAAAAGATTTTGAGTACCGTTTTCTAGTAAAGCTCCAGTTTTATTACTGGGGTTAATTTTTCCCTGCTATGACAATACCTAGCAAAAAATATTTCCAACATAAAACAACGAAATGATACCAGAAACTAACAAGAAATATTTTTTCAGTCCAGCCAAAAATACTGCCAATATCGCCGTTGACAAACCTTCTGCGGGAAGGTATGCGAGCAGCTATATCATGCCAAATATTAGAAGGCGACTTGCCAATAGCGTTTCGCTGGGAGAAGAACGGGCAACCCGTGACGTCATCGCCGTATGCACCCAGTGGTATTGTCACTAGAAGATTGGACGAGTACAGCGCATCATTGGTTATAGACCAAATCACGTCTTTGCATAGCGGAAACTACACGTGCATTGCATCGAATGTTGCTGGTTCCGAGAGATACACAATTCCGCTTACCGTAAATGGCAAGTATTCTATATACATCTATTATACTTTATATTAATTATTAACTTTATATTCTGGCGGCGATAAAGCCGCCAGTTGTTACACTACTTTTTAAAGTTTGTTTATAAATTATGTAAAAATTTGTGTGAACAATAAAGAGTTAGTCTATCTATCTATCTATATTCATAATATTAACTAGCATGTGGATTCATTTGAATGTTGTTACGATTAATGAAATTGTAATATTAATGACGAAATACGGTGTGATGCACAGCTCTTATATTAAATTATAAGATGTTTGTAATTCGGCCAATGGAATCAAATTATGTTATTTTATCTTCTATTGTCTGATGACTTCAAATCAAAAATGTAAAATATCTCAAATTCATGAAGCAGAATTCATAGTTAAGTGGTCGTTTTCGACTTTTAGTACCTCCGAGGTGGCGGTTAGAGCCTAATGATGTAGCCGTGGCAGCAGGCCAAGACGTGACATTCCCATGTCAAGCCGATGGGTATCCTAAGCCTACAATCACGTGGAAAAAAGCTGTTGGTAAGCAATATTTACCAATTCCTTCGGTATTGTTGACTTTTTGATCATAATTTTACCTGACTTTGCTTGGAGACCCCTCATTCTCTCTGCGTAAATATATACATACCAAATTACATATACATTGATTTAATCTCTTCCGAAGAGTTTGCATAAACAAAGGCAAATTGGAATCCTTTAATCTGCGCTGCAGTGTTTCTTAAAGATCCTTAATTTGTTCAAATCATTCAAACTGTTTTCAAACATCCCGATGAACACTTTCTGAACGCTTAGAGTAACTTCCTTATCCGTAATTCTTCCCAAACAAAGCGAATTCATTAAGTCCCAAATCTGACTTCAATTTAGTTTCATATTCTGTTTGAATCATTCAAATGATTCTTTGCAGGGAATACTCCGGGAGAATACAAAGACTTCATGTTCGAAGGCAGTTCTCGGGTATTAGAAAATGGGTCCTTGATATTTGAACGTGTGGCCAAGGATAGTGAAGGACACTACCTCTGCGAAGCAAGAAACGACATAGGGGCGGGACTCAGTAAACTGATATTCTTGAAAGTTAATAGTAAGTACTGAATTATGTTAAAGTTTTACAAAGCGTTTAGGGCAAGTTTTAGAGAACGGATCATTGAATTAATTGATCTCCGACCGAACCTTTGTAAAATGAGGCTCGTTAGACCTTCAAGTGGGATTAAGTAAGCTGATCTACTTGACAGTTAATAGTTCTGAGAATCTTAAAGTTATGTATGTGTATGTTATGTATTGTTATTAAGTTAATAAAGTTTGAGAATAGAACGAGCAACAAAAAAGGAAAAAGTACCAAACTGTGATCCAGAAAAAGGGTTAGTTAGTTTTCTCAAGATAAAACGATAGATGTCAGTAAGTGACGAATCCTAGCAAGAATTTCCCAGCGGTATCGTTAGATCTAACACAGAGTTCATGATTTAAAAACCCCAGGTCGTAAACAACCTAGACGGCTTTGACATCATCCACAGTCAGGATCGATCTCTCGAAAGAATTTTTAATACCCCTGACAAAAGGCAAACATTAATATCTACGTAGGTAGGTATGGTGCACAAAAAGAGCGGCGGATCATCTTTTTGTCGAAAGCCTGTGAAAAGTTGAGGAATGTCTTGATGGAAGTCGCGCTGCGGTGAGCGGGACACCCGCACTCAAATTAAAATTCTTTCCTGTCATTATTTGTTTGTTGCCATGCTTTGAAGACGACTTTGCTTGTGAAATTATTACTGGTGATAAATGACTAGACAGCATTGCGGCCTTGCGGCTAAAAACTTGATAAATCGCTGTGATGAAATGGTTTGAATAGCAGCTTGGGTAGACTTTTGGGTGTATTTTGACAAAATATTTCTCAAATTTTCATAAGAAACACGTTTCCAATATAATTTTATAACAACATTTTGAAAAAACTAAAACACTGATCTTCTACTCATATACAACAAATTATCAGAAATAGTCGAGTTAAAGAAGCTGAATCATTATTCTCTTAAAAAGACAGTTAAGGACCTACTCCAAAAGTTTTCCTACCAAGAAACTGAGAATTTGCTCTCAGTCCTGAGGTAACTGTGTAGTTCGGAATCGCACACACACACACACACACAATTACATACCCCATCGCTGCGAACCCTGACTCTTACGAGGACTTGTGTATCGCAGAGATGATACACAAACTCATACATTCTCACACCCATTCATAAATCACTCCACACCCACACAAGAAGCTTTAAAAATTGTATTTTAATTCTATTTTAAATAACTTCAATTAATTGTCACATTTATTTCTGGTCGTCATAACGGGGGGAGCAGGAATCTCTGAAATACAAGCTTTAGCTTAGTTCAGAGATCCGAAGCCCACGTATGTTTAAGGTCAATGTTGGAAATAAAGAAATTTTGTATTGTATATTATTGTATTACTCTATAGTAGCAAGTACTTAGAACTAAACAACGCTGCACGCACTTACCATAATAATAATAGATTTATATTTGCCTCAGTACTAAAAATGTATCAAATTTACTACCCCACCTAGTAATTTCGACTTAAGTTATTTAATTCCATAGAACTTCGTCGCTTGATAGCTCGAGTAAATTGCTGAAGTCGTAGCATTCTATTGTACCTTTCGAAAATGAAGGGAAGTCCATTTTCTCACTACTTTAGCTGAGACTCCACTACTGTCTCCACGGAGTTTCTTCAAGTTAATTTAAGTCGTTACGCGGTCGAGCTTAAAATCCAGTAAAACTTTTATGAAAACTGAAGGTAGAGTACGTACCTAACTCTTTAAACTACTGTAAAGTTGCGATTCTGAGAGAACGAGATTGTCCTGTTCAACCTCCCGAAACTTTGGAACTAGGTAAATTGAATGGGCACACCTATTTACCAGGAGTAAGTTAAATCCTCTCTGGAGAAAGTAATACAATTACCCTCAGTTGTTACAGCGAGGATCATCTGAGTTGATCTTTTTCCTGCTACGGTAACTTGTTACATGGCTGTGTCTATGTAACGCACATTTGTTATCTTTCTTTCCTCTTACAAGGCACTGATGTACGCTAGTATATACATTCATCTATGCACTGATGGTAATAATTAGACACGTCTATGGCGACAATAAAGGCATCGCGAGCTTATTCAATTGTCAGCCGACGCCGGCGACGCGCGTCTGAGCAGAAAACTCAATGACCGTGCACCAATACGTCTCCTCTTTATTGGGAAACGAGACAGTTGCCTTCTACAAGAATAGATCCATAATGGAAATAGTAAACAGTATTTGATCTTAGTATACGCTTCATATATGAAAACGTATGTCACTGTCATTCTAAGATGCTTTTCTAGCGGCAATAAATGGCTATATCATTTATCACATTGAATTATCACATCACTCTGAAATTCTGAACTATTTTTAAACATCTGGTAAAAAATTCATTAATAACGAGTAACCACTCTAAAACAAGGTCCCGAAGCTTTTGGCACATGTCACTGTCCAATTTACTTCATCCCAGCTCCAAATATAGTCGAGTGGGGTAGGGTTTGGAAGTGCACTCAACGCGTGTCACGCTCTGACTGACGACAAGAGGTTGTAATAGGTCGCCGCTTGATATTTTAAATTTTCACAAGTTTCTGAGAGATCGCATCTAAATCTTATTTACACTGCATGCGGTGACATGCGGTTATCATAACATCGGAATTTCTGCCAGAAGTTTCCAGGAAATGTTCAAAAACATAAGTAACTGATTGAAATATACACTGTGGCCGCGGTATACATGTTTGTGCCCACCGATATTGGCTTTTGTTAGGAAGCAAATATCGTGAAACGACGGACCGAGATGATATATAATACTGACTCAGCTTTATTTATTGTTGGAGTTTTAAGTATGGCTTTTTGTTTTATTTTCAAAGCAATGTGCAACTGATTTGTATTGGTTTTACTGATTTATTTAAAGACAATTATTAGAATGCAACTCTTTGTAAATTATGTATATTGTAGGTTCTATCAAATACCTAATGAAACTGCAAATCGCGGTTTAATATTAATCCGTTAATAGTTAAATAATAAGGCATTTTCCAAAAAAAAAAAACCTGGTAATCAAAGTACCCAATAGATGGCGTTAGATGTACATTGAGGTTTTTCTGTCAAGGTCAAGAATGAAAGACAAAAAAAAGTACGTGTGCCTTTTTTTTCTCTTATTTTTTTGGCTCCACGTGTGTATTTAGACAATTTCAAGTAATGTAACTATGTATTTGTTGAGGTATTTTTTTTGGTTTTCACTTATCTAGGTAGCGGACGCGTATACTGCTCAAGCAGTATATCAGCAAACGAAACCAAACTTCACGCATGAAATATCACATTCGCAAATCATCAAGTCAGCGTGCCCTCTCCAAACATCCAAAAAGCCGTGAAACCCCCTTCCGATCCAGGCAGTTAGTGGTAGCACGTCGTAGAGTTCGCAAACAGCTCCGCTCCTAACCGTAATCGTATTTCCCGCTTGTTTATTTCGGTTTGACACGGGCAGGCCGCGATTTACAAGCGGATAAACTACACAGACGTTCACTTGAGCTTGAATAAGTAATAACAGTTTAAAGTTTGGTGGATTATAAGGCTCAGAAACCTGAGCGTTTGAGGTCGTAACTTCAATTGGTACCCTTGATCGTTGAGGCTTTTATTTAAGACACTATACTAGAATTAAAAACATCAAGAGCCATTATGTAATAGATAGGTGGTTTATAATCCATATGAAAAAGAAGATACTTACTTTGTAGAATACAGAAACAACAACATTGATGCTATCGTTTTTCAGAAGTGCCTAAATTAAAATTACGTTTCCGTGTACCCTAATTTAGAAACAGACGCCGAGAAAAATCTTTTTTGGCACACGACTTGGGCCTCTCTTTTGTTTCTATTAGTACAAGACAAGACTAATAGCTGAAACGACTATTGCCACATGCCACATTAGGTTAGTAAGCTATTAGGTTCCGAGACTCTATCGACAGGCAGGGCACAGAAAAAGTATAAAATATCTTGTACAGATTTCCACCGCGACCTCACAAATGGGGCTATAATATTTTAAATAGGCTACAGATCATAAAAAAATACGAGAGTTTCGTAAACAAAGTGCCTTCCCTCCAATAAATAACGACTGTGGGACCAGAAGCCGCATAACGAGTCGGTTTTATGGGACCCGACCACAACCTTGGATTACAGTTGGAAGACAAAAGAGTACATACGGCACCCGTACCATGAAACTGCTGATTAGGTACTTGCGTTCTCACAATGGATGAATTGTTGTGGTGTTTTACTGTTTGGAACTTATTTGGTGTTATATTTAATAGCATAGAAGCCAGCTTAGCACGTACGACTCACATAGATACCTACTGCAAAATAACCGTGCACGAGGATGTACGTTGGCAAGTAATTCGGCAATTCGCAAAACAAGCACCCTGGGATCGGAAAAGTTGTTTACTTAGGATTTACCTAGATTGTAATAGAACTCATTTCTTCATTCTGAATGTAAGTAGGTAATAAATAACTTTAACGAAAGCCGCAAGCTTTGTGCTCAAGCGTTGTTTTGCCGTCCGAATTCGTTCCAAATGATCGCAATCTTTGATTATCAAGAGAATGGGTAATCTTCGAAGCTGACAATATTGAGATGTATAAGTTCTTCTGGAAAACTATATATTTCCAGACAAGATATTCTAAAATCCTTTACTAGTACTGTAAGCTACTCAAAATGAGTCCAAACTTCCATCAATCTACTGTTAGTTACTGAAGAGCTCCGTTTTGTACCTTTCATCTCCATCATCAGATCAGATCGCTCTCATAATATTGTATATAGTCATCGGAACTTGATAGGCATGCAAAATTTCAACTCAATTGAACAACGGTAACTGGTTTAAAATTCAGTTGCAAGATTCGACCCGAACATACACACTTACTTACAAACAAACATTGCGAGTTCAATAGAAGTTTATAAAAAATAGGACGAACTCAACACGTAGTTTTTTAAACTTTAAATAGCCAGATTATTACTATTAGTACTCACGGGATATTTACCACGGTTATTATTTTTGTTGAGTTCCCGATATTAGTACTAATAGTAATGTTGTAAACCACCACGAAAGTCTAAAACAGTGTTTAGCCAGATTATGTTTTGCTTTTAGCACCAGCAAGGTTTCCCATGAAAAGCAAAACAGTTCAAGTAACTGCTGGTGAAGCGGCACACTTACAGTGCGCGGCTTCTGGTGACGCACCCTTAGAAGTCAGCTGGCGTAGTCCCCATCACCACACCATCGCACATCACTTGGACCAGAGGTAATCCTGTTCTGTACTGTACATTAAACCAATATTGGTGTTGACATCGTACTTCGGAGGGCATGTTATGCCGGGGTTTTGGTGGTCGGCACACTTGGCACTTGGTCTCAGGACCAGACAAAAATAGAAAACTTGCGATCGGGGACAAAATTTATCACAGCCATGAAGAAATGCTCGAAAGCAAAGTCACCAGAAAGCAAACTTTTATCAATATTTTATTTTGTAGTTCTATAGTTTTTACAAACTTTTCTTTCTGCAGATCTCATATGAGTTATTAACTTCACAGCTAAGCTTGAAACTGAGTTTACTGCCAAAACAACTGCAAAAAAAATAATAAGTAACAATTTTCTTCTGATTTGGTTGTACATAAATAAAACGTTCCTACTGCAGGTACACGATTCGTGAGCAAGTTTTAGATGATGGCTTAGTTTCGGAATTGAGCATATTGCAGACATATCGACAAGACACAGGAGCACTGACTTGTCGAGCATCTAATGCTTACGGTCAGGAGGAAATGCTCATACACCTTGTAGTTCAAGAGGTAACGTATTTTTTAATTATTTTTTGCAATAGTTTTAATGATGAAAGAACAAGACAAATGATTATGTATTTGAATTTTTGTCTGTACATAGGTACCAGAAATGCCGAAAAATATAAGGATCATAGACCAACAATCAAGATCCATACAAATATCTTGGACACAGCCATACGCCGGAAATAGTCCCATTATCAACTATATCGTCCAGTACAAGGAAGCTCCAGGTATTTAGCTAAACGAATTGGATATTAGACTAAAGCTTTATAATTATAAACTTTTAAACTCTTAGCTACACGTGTTTTCAGAGCCTTGGCCAACGACTCCTCAGAAAGTTATAGTGCCAGGAAGCGTAACGTCAGCTAGCGTTCAGAATCTGCAGCCAGCGACGTCATATCATTTAAGAATAATCGCTGAAAACAGATTAGGGCAGAGTGAACCAAGTCAACTTGTTCAAGTGACAACTACTGAAGAAGGTATAAGAAGAAAATCCTAAGTATTTGTAATACTAAGATTTTTATAAAATACAAAATAATATTTTCCATTTTACAGTGCCCAGTGGACCTCCTTTAGATGTAAGAGTGGAATCCAAAAGCTCTACAGAATTAATAGTCAGTTGGGATCCACCACAAAGGGATCTGTGGAATGGAAACATCCTCGGTTACTATGTTGGATTCCAAGAGGTAACAATAAAATAAATTATTTTCTTAATAAATACAGCAGTAATAAAAACAATGCATTAGGTGGCGAGTATGGGGTTTATTAAATAAAATACTCGCGTTTCGTTTGCAGTTAAACAGTAACAGCACAGTTCTAAGCGCCAGCGGTCCCGGCGGAGCCTCCTATACTGTTCGCACAGTTGAAGGCGCGGGAATGGCTCGGGCACGGACCACGTTATCAGGACTGCAAAAACACGCTGCTTATGCTGTGGTCGTTCAGGCTTACAATAGTCGAGGAGCTGGCCCAGCATCTCCGCCTACCACTGCTACTACTATGGAAGATGGTAAGAAGTAATTTTCCGAAAACAGACAATTATTAAATAATAGAAATTCACTGCCCCGTCGATTTCCCAAAAGATTCATGATTTTGGTAGAAAACAATACTTCTATTTGTTTTTAGTGCCAAGCCTTCCTCCTGGGTCTTTACAATGCACAGCACTGAGTTCCCAATCAGTCCGCGTTGCTTGGGAGCCACCTCCTCTTCGAGGCCGAAACGGAGTGCTACAGGGGTATAGAGTGACGTATGCACCGGTAACTGAATGGTATGGTGAGTATCCGAGTCGTAAAGTGAACGTTTGACAACGAAGTAAAAATGTCTTTCGAGTTTTCCATCTGCTTCATTCACACCTTCTATTTTTGCAGCGTCATGATCTATATAATGTTTTAGAGATTTTATAAAATGTTCAGGTAACGAAGATGCGGTAACCAAGCAGATTGCTGGGCTCCATACAACTCTGTCTGGACTGAAAAGATACACCAACTACTCCGTGACTGTTTGCGCTTTTACTGCTGCGGGCGATGGGGTTAGAGCGGCACCCGTCTACTGTCATACTGAGGAAGATGGTAAGCATTAATTGTCAAAAAAGTTATCCGCGTTCCTTTTTTTAAGATTGCATCATGAACTGCTAAAGCTTTTTTTTCAGTTTAGAATATAGCTATACTACTGTGACTATTTCAGTGCCATCGGCTCCAGCGGACATTAAAGCTGTGGTTTCATCTCGCAACAAGATTCTGGTCTCATGGCTACCACCAGCAGCACCCAACGGGGTTCTAGTCGGCTACACTCTTTACATGAGCGTTATTGAAGACGGACGCGAGGTAACATAATTAAATTCCTTCTTTTTCAGCATTTTTGTATTTTTTATACATAACTAATGTTAAAAATATTGTCTTCAGGAGGGCACTCATAAACGCATGTTATCTCCAAGCACGCTGTCACACGAAACGTCTCGATCACCTCCGCGCGCTACGCATCAGTTCTGGGTGTCTGCCTCTACGAGGCTTGGAGAGGGGGAAGCCACGAGGGTCGTCACTGTCCTACCTAGTGATTCAGGTATACTGATAGTTTTTTATTTTTTTTATGTTATGGCGTTCGCAAGCCAAAAACTGTGTATTTCGTTTTTAATTTTGAAACTTTAAAAGCCTTGATAATTTGCTAAATTTTCACACTGAATCCAAGACAATGAATACAAGAAGACTTATTCTTGTATTTCTGATTTAGTGCCAGCTAGAATTACATCATTCAGCCGAAGCATAGTGACTCCGTGGAAAGAGAACATCTCTCTTTCCTGCAATAAGGTCGGCGTCCCGACACCTTCCACAACCTGGAGCATGAATGGAGCTACTCTTGAATCTACACTAAGGAAAAACGTATCTAGTGACGGAACTCTCATCATCAGGTAAAAGTAAAAATCATCATAGTTTTCTTGCCTACTAAAAGTTTTGGCTTCACTTATATAAAAAGTAGTATGTAACCGATCACGTTTTTCAAAACTATTTTTCCTCGATTTAATGCGCTCTTTTTATTGTACTAACTTTATGTTAGGTAAAAGTTTTTAAAGGCGATCCTTGCCTAGAAAACAATTTGGTATTAAGATGTTGTCACTGAGTTAGTTGTTGCTGAGTTTTTACAAAAAAAAAAGTTATTTATCTCAATTAAAGAACTTTCAAAATCAAAAAATCTTTAGGTAGAATTGAACCACTACTTTGATAACTTTTTTTTTCAAGATCCACAATAGTTTCCTTTCATGTTCATTTTGCAAAGATCAAAATTTCTATTCAGCATGACGCAGTACGCAGATAGCGGTAACTACACTTGTATAGTGGACAACAATCACGGAAGGGACGAGGTGACATACACTGTAGAAGTGAAGGTTCCACCGCAGCCGCCAGTACTAGCCGTGGTGGATTCGTACGCTGATTCTCTGCATCTACAGTGGAGCGATCAGGGCGATGGTGGCAGCCCTATTCTTGGTGAGTTCTGAAAATACAACTCTAGATAAATGTTACAAGGATCTAGATTCAACATCGACAGCTTTTTTTGTTATTTTAAACTAATGTTTCTAATTAATGAAATAAATGGATTTGTAGACATTTTATGCGTTTGTCTTGCTTCGTCTGGTTAATGTTCGGATAGTTGGTGTAAATGGATTGCTGCGAGAATAGCGACTTTGTCGAATAAATATTCCAGACTTTCATTACCTTTTTAAAGAGATGATTTTGAACCCAGATATAGAGTCTACTATAAAAAGAGCAGACTACATAGACCTCACTGTTACGAGACATATTTCAGGGTACGTGATCAACTACAAACGCGAACACGGCGACTGGGAAGAACTGCAAGTGGAAGCTGGCACATCAGAGCACGTTCTGCCAAATCTGTGGTGCGGGACGCGGTATCAGCTCTATATCACTGCGTTCAACAGGATCGGTACTGGTCTACCCTGTGATATCGTGCACGCTTATACAAAAGGCACAGGTAAGGAGATTCGTTAATGATTGGAGATTACCCGTTTCCTTCTCATTGTCCTAACCTGCTACCGATCGGCTCAACGCACTTTTCTTATTTTCTCTTTTTAAGCCTTTAGGTATTCATGGCGTGACATGCCTTTTTTCATGATCGCTGTGTCGATGAATTCGCTTGCCATAATTTCTGCTAAGTCTTAAAAAAACAAAAAAACAATGTTTCCATTCCAGTGCCAGTAAAACCGAAGCACTCTCAGATGATAACTCTGAATACGACTACAGTGACGGTGTGGTTGGACTCGTGGGGCGATGGCGGCTGTGGAATACTGTACTTCGTCATTGAGTATCGGGAAATTAGTAATTCGCAGGTCAGATTGATTCCCCATCTATATTTAAGAATATTTTGCAACACTATTATTCTTAAAGTGATTATTTTGTAATTCTGAATAGGTACTAATATCAAACAGTGCGAGCCATTTTTGTAAAGTTGCTGGAAGTACAATACTTTATTGAGGCGAAAACAAACTTTACAGAATAATATATACCATGTTCTTGGGTAACTATTTATTATAAGTTTTGATACACTTATAATTTTAAAATGGAACTCATGTACCTAGGTATGTTATGATTATGTTTTGAAAAGGCTATTTTTATGAGTCAAACGGGAACCAGATTCTAGAATAAGCGCCTTTGTTGATGGGAATGTGTGAAAATGAATCAATGGGATGTAGGGAATTAAAAGCCGCGGAATGGCAACATAATTATACGAGTGCTTTTCACGTTCTTCTCAAAAATGTTTTATTTTCAATACGCATTCTATTTTTAAGTTTCGAGTATCACAAACCTTCAAAGTGATCTACCTACCTACGTAATAAGATTTTGGTTTCTATTGCGTGTTTATTCAGTGAGTTATTCAGTAGAACGGTTATTGTAGCTCAATTATCTATAGCAACAAGAGGACGGTTCTCGTGATCTGAGTTTCAATAGCACCGGTCACAAAAATTGTTAGACTGTCTCCGGTCTTCCAAGGTGTGACCTCGCTGTTTCCCTCAGTGGCGTCTGGTGTCGAACAGTGTGCAAGCGACGGAGCGTGTATTCAGCGTGACAAGCCTGACGCCCGCCACTCCGTACCAACTACGCATCACAGCACACAACAACGCGGGACACGCTCAGGCTCTATACAACTTTACTACGCACTCGCTTAGCGGCTGTAAGTATTTTGATGTGAATACGATGAAAGTCCTACGTACGTTAGTGTAAAGAGTAACCAAAATAAGTTGCGTTTCAATCTTTCGGTTCCGAAAAGCATTACTAAATTAAGTCACACAAAGCACTCGACTCGTAGCGTTCGGATTTCAATCGTCACTTTTTACTATGAAAATGTCGTGGTTGTGACACATTTTGTTTTAATAACGTGTATAACTCGTAATAACGTAATAACTCACGTTCAATTGAATGAGTATTACGTGAGTATTCCCGTTTTATTAAAACAAAACGTCACTTTTGTTATCTGTGGCGATCTGATAGCTTTTATAGACGATAGCGCGCGCGCGCAAAAAAGTTGTCATGTTATTGAGATTATAAGTTCAAAGTGTAAGCTAGATAGTATTGGAATGGAACTATTTGGGTGACAGTAACTGTGTTATAGCCAATAAAGCAGTCTTAAGATTCATAGAATTCACGCAATTATAAAAAAACCTGCGGTAGTAGCCCTACTTGTACTCCCCTAGTTACTCTTTTATATCACGGTCCGCGGTTAAAACCAATTCGCATGATGGTAAGCGACGATGTGGACGAAGATAACCAAGCATGACCATGCCAGGCTCGACGTTAGCTAAACTGAATATGAAAGTTATTGATTTCATTGACTGTCATTTTTGCCATTTCTTCCGGTTCTCTTTCCTATCTTATGCAATAACATAAATATGTTTTTTTTTTCCAGTGGTGGATGGTTCGTTATCGCCCCCAATTCCAGCTGGGGCGAGGTCTATGGGCGGCGCTCGAGTTATTCTCCCAGCGGCTTTGAGCCTTCTCGTGTTAGGCGCTTTAGTCGCCATAGTGCTTCTTGTCAAGAGGAACAGTAAGTAGTTAATACTTAAGACGTAGATTAAGCGGGTACATTTTGATTACGAGCAACACGATCTTGGAAATTGGTCGGATAGCTCTTCAATAAATCACTAGATTATGCTTCTCCCCACGTCGAAGGAAATTAACCGAATCAACCAGAGATATTGGTTCCTAGCTACAGAATGATCCGCGAAGCCCATTTTCGCCAGGCCAAAGAAGTTGGTGATACTCCAATATAAACAGTAACCAGAAATCCATGTAAATATACCAGAAAGTAGTCCTTCAAACACCCGAAGGTTACAAGTTTGCACTGTTTCAGAACCAGGTACAACCGAGACCGTCGCCACAGAGAGCGGAGTCGGGGAATCCCCGTCTGTCGCGCAACTTCAGAACAAGGTCAACCGCGACCAGCAGTACTTAGCGGCGCGCGCGCAGCATCCTGCACCTACACATCACTACAAACACGCTTCTAATGGTGAGAACATTGTCCCAATGTCAGAATTCCGACAATATTTCCTGAGATATTAAGTGGATGTTCTAGTGTATAATTGGTACCTAAATTAGTGAATTAGACAAATGATTTAGTATTATTTTATTCAAAGCTCCGGATCGCATTGCAATTGTTATGTTCAGGCGTGACGCTTACTAGTTTTATGAGTTCACATATAGCATATATTTACATCCATGTCTAAGTCTTAATCCACATAACCTTTTTGTCGTAAAACTAACGTAAATATTCATTTAGTCCTCACCTTCTATTCTGAACCCTAAACAACTAATAAATTACAACTTCAGAATACATCGAAGACATCTGCCCTTACGCTACATTCCAACTGACTAAGCCGACGGCATACAGCGAGAGCAGTTACAGCGGCAATGTGTACAGCGGGCCTTATCACTCCGTACGCGGCTCTTTCGTTTATCACGACCTTAAGCAGAATGACAAGTACAAGGTAAGGTTTCAGACGGCTTGATTCGAATTCTTATTTTCAGGGCGACAGTCCAGCTGCACTGAACATCCGCATGGTCTTTTTTACACGAATGTTATATTTCTCCCTGACCTTCTCTGCTATCACAGCTCCTATGTGCCCTTGAAGTATCGGAGCTGAAGATTTTACAACGGGAAATAATATGTCGTACGTCGGATTGTATTTTGAAAGCTCTCTTATCGATTACATCTTCATATTATCAGATCAGATTACATTCATTTTATCAATCATTAATTGATTCGTTTTATTTAGGACCACAGCAGGTTATTTTTGGTGTTTCTTAACGATTTTATCGGTGATACAGGGCAAAGAACCGGAATACACAAAAGTGCGAAGAAAAGGGAACCGGTTGCGGGACCCTCACTCTGAAAGCCAAGGTACGATCCCACCTCTGCGGAAGGTACTTACAGGTCCCGCAGACAGTCTAACAGAGCTTTAACTCGTAGTTAGCTACATTTTGTTTTACGTAGATTGCACCTCCTATTGAAAGTTTACTTTGTCCCGTTTATGTTTAAGTAATGAAATTCAAATTTGACATAATGATCGCCTTTTATGCAACCCGTTCGGAGCGTAAATAGTGTCGTTATTTACAAAGGTAAGCATGCACACAGTATGTATTGTAACATACCTACATCTCCAATTTATGTTTTGTATTGGGTGTTAGTTGATAGTTCATTGTCTTGAGTTCTTTAGAAGGCATTTTGTATCATTGCTTTGATACTATTGATACTCTGCGATCCATCCCCTTGTGGTTTAGTGATCTCATGGCACTGGTGTTTTACTCATGTGCAATGTGAATTACACTTCATATCATTAATATGTTCTAGTCACTTGTGTCACGTGCTTTCTGATGTTATGCTATGGGAACAATCATACAGTTAGCAAAAGCAAACTTTCACGCTTAGCTTTCGGACGAAATTTTACCACGAGTTCCGTATAAATAATTTAAAATTCTGATACGATTCAAATCTTCATCAACTATTTGAGCGTGATTTATCTCAAACTCTACCTTTCACTAATTTTCAATCACACACAAACAAACGTTAGATTAATAGTCATACACAACAAGCCACGTAGTCACATCGCTAAGATGGACGCATTCATTTTCAAGCGAGAAGGTGCTACCCCAATTTTCCTATTCCATTGTTACACATAAACGCGTCCCTCTAACCATCTGCCGCGTCATGTCTATAAGGCTTTTCATAATCAAAGTCACCAGTCATTGTACCCATGGCGTAACTGCAACGTCACTACCTCCTTGCACGTTTTCGTATAACATTTTTGTGAACATTTCAGAGTCGGACAACTTGGGCTCAACGGACTCGGAGGTGAAGAAGATACTAACGCTGCACCTGCCCATTACAGAGTATGAAGACGACGCGAGTGACGACGGCAGCGCGCCGCACTCGGATAGCGAGCCCGCCGCCCGGCGCAGGCCCGCGCATCCTACTGCTTGTAAATACATCCCTTCTTTTCTTCTTGTGATAGCTTGTCATCTTCGGTGCCAGTTTTCACCAAGCTTTAATATGGGTCCAAATTTGCAATGTCCTATTTATTATGTTAGGTCTAAGACAAAAGTTCTTAACAACTTAGGATTTCCTTAGTCGTGTTACAATATTTTTTTTGTCACTATCCGGCTCGAGGGACTAAATTCAATTAATACTATATGGGCGATGCGAAAGGCTTTTTTAAGTTTTTTTTTTGTTTTTTTATATAATATCACTCAACAATGTATCCCACTTGCTAAACACGAACATGCTAAATTCGGCTAGCAAAACCGTCTAACGATTATTCCACAAGATATGTATCGAGTATCGCAGGGATGACACACAGACACACATCTATTGTTACAGAATGCAACAAAATCATCTTTATTAGATACCATATTCATATAGAAGTTTAGAAGTCAATTAACAGGACCGACCAGTTCGGTGACTCCTTTGCGTCATCCAGCCATTTAAAATGAAACACTATATTTTCCGAAAACTTAAAATACTCACCCCACAACATCCAGATCCGAGCGTAGAGCGCGAAGAATCTTCCTCGTCGTCGGAGAACTCCGTGGGCGGCGTGGTGCGCAAGTCGTTTCCCTCTCGCAAGGGCAAGGCAGGCGCGTTAGGCAAGAGGCATGTGCGCTCTTCCAGCGGGTACAGCAGCCATAACGACGAGACCACCTTTAGGTACGTACTTTTACTGAATGAATATACGAAATGCTTAAAATGCATACATATATACACAATAAGGCACCATCACACAGATGAATTCATCTATGCACCATCATCATCATAATTATCAGCCGGAAACCGTCCATTATGACTATGTCCTAAAGGGCGGGGGGTTGTCAAAACCTCCAAGCTCGGCAGGCGGCTTGGGAATCGCAGAACGCTCACCGTTTACTAAAAAGACGCTGCTGCCCATCCTCCGGTGGTCGCTATTTTAGGACATACGAGATAATCAGACAATACACTGCTCAGGACCGGAACATTATGGTGCTCTACTCAGCAGTGGATAGTTGATGATGATGAATACTTATACTAAAATCAGTTTCGGATTTATGGCATTAACTGATTTCAGGTATCGGCGACCTTAACTGCAACTACATGCCGTGTTGAGAAAATGCATCGAGTTTCAATTAAATACTACTAACTAACACTACACTGCACTACTGCTACTAATATAGCAAATATGCAATATGCTTGGGAAGAGGAGATCGCTTGAATATTTTGAAGACTATCAAATCACTCTGAAATAAAAACTATCAAATCATTCATTTCAATGATTGAAAATAGCCAAATCAACCAATCTCTTCGTTTCAGCATATCGAACTACCCATCATTCAACGAGCACATTCATCCGCCGTCCCGATTTTCTGACGACACGGAGTGCGAAGGCCACCACCGAAGGAAACGGAGCCACCATCACCCACCAGACGGCAAGCCCACCCGGGAGGCCTTCCAGATAAACGTATGAGACAAACCCGATTCACTTTACGTGAATATGCTCGGGTAAGACTGCGTTATTATGATCTGTGGTGATAGGTGGCGTTAGTGACTATTTCAAAACGAACAAGATAAGCTAGTGCTAGCTAGTCATTTGTGTGGTGATAAAAATCGTGACAATTTAATAGCGCTCAAGTGGAACTAAGACCGTGGTGCACAATTTTATTATTTGTGCCGAAAGAAAGCTAGTAGCATAACGAAAAGACAGAAGAGAAATAGATTTTGAATTATTCGTGGTTTAGAACGATAAATAGATGGAACGGTTTTGTTTGGTGTGTGCGGTCTTGTATTGGACAAAGTACCCTCAATTTTGACATGACTGACAAGATCATCAGAGTATTTAGACACGAAAAATAAGACTCAAATATGATGTCCGCAGTTTAAGCTGGGGGGAAATGCAGCAAAAATACTATGCGTGACTGCACTTTACCGGAAGCTTTGAAACGACACAAAATGTTGTATATCATCAAAATGTTGCCAAATGACAAAACTTCCGTATTTCTAGCTATGTAAATAATGTTGTAGATATTTTATACTAGATAGGTAGATATAGCCAATATTTAGTGCCAGATACTCCAATCTTCTTTTTTACTCCAAAAACGAGTATGTAAATGTTGTTTTACACTTACTTTATGTATCGAAGTAGCGATGAAATTGAAAGCCTGGCTAGGTCTTGAACCCGGCGTCGTTGTGTAAATATTAAAGTAATTTAACTTACAATATTAACGAAAATAAAAATTAAAAAGAACAATAATTAAAATAAAAAAATATATTTTAAACTTAATGCCTTATTGACCAAAGTCTTAAAACTAGTTACGGATACGATTGTGAAATTGTATCCCATATTATGTAATAAAAATACGAATTGTTTGATTGTTGTAAATTTTAATGAGAACTAAAACGTTCTCATCTACGAAACTTATCAATGTCTTTACATTAAGATTTTGAATGTAATTATAAAATTGAGTACCTATTTATATCGTAAGGTTACGGCAAACATGTGTAAAGCGCATGCGAATGAAAATGTCGCCATACAGTGTTTAATAAAATCGTTCATAAATGTTAGTCATAACGATACATTTAATATGAATCTTAATCAAATGTCTTAATCATCATTGACTCTAAAAACGTTCAAGAAATTACAAATTACAAAGCGTATTGTTCTATGAATTAAAATGTGCCAAAAGATCACTGTCTGCAAAATAATTAAACTTGAAATACACTTACCAATTATAATGAACATTTTAAAATTGCAGTTAATTGCATTTAAGCTTCTGTAAAAGAGAGCCACATTCAAGATACGTGGGTTAATATTATTTTATTCGCATACAAAAACTAAAATCATTCGTATTGGATAAATAAAAAAAATACTTTTCACTATCTTTCCAAAAATACACACAGCACCCATAAAATACATACTATACAGCCTGTACAGTTTAGTGTTGACAATACAGTCATACACATATGTTATGTTAGTACACTTAAATATCTTTAGAGTGGTTCCGCTTCGTAACTGAAAATAATGTTCTCGTTTATAATCATTATAAATAATTGATGTAAATTCTTCGAAATGTTATAGTAATACGATCCTCAGTAATCAGCAACACAAGACAATACACTTACCTATAGTTTGGTGAATATGGCAGAAAGTTAAATTTGTATGTACGTAGTTTATGAGTGTTGAACACTTCACACATAGGCTTTATCATAATTATCCTACCTTCCTTCAAATCAGAAAAAAAAAACGAAGCGATAATTACCTGAAATAACTAGCATATACCTATAACAATAAATAAGATTATGTTATAAGAATGCTAATCTTACTCAATGATTTCATCCCCCCTTACTGTACATAATTGGGCGGAATCTGGGAGCGAAATATAAATAAATTAAAATAGTAATTCAGGATAGGAAACTATCTGATTTGATAGATGGGATGATTATGATAGGCCTTATTTATTATTACACAAGTTTTCAAGTGAATTGGGTGTTTTTTTATCAATGATTTTACAATCGTTTATGTTGTAATTTTTTAGTAATTCCAACGAAGACTGCCCTATATTTAATTGAGATCTATTTTATATAATCTAGACACAATTACCTATTGCTAGTCCATAACCATTAGTAGTTTTGTAGCCGTTGCGTCAATAGCAGATTAATAACATTAAATTTTCTACGAAAACGATATATATACATCTATCATTAGCAAATTTTTATTTTACTTTGTATCGAATTGAAATATTTGCAAAGTTTATTTAAGGCCCATAATATTCCCGTACTACCCAAAGGTCTAGTAATTTTACACGTTAAAGTATACTATCAACGAAATCATTATCAAAATATCGTATAGACTTATTTTTTTGTAGTTCTGGAAGCATGAAAATTTAACACTGTAAAGTTGACATTACAATGTTGATGATAGAGGTTGCATGACTCCGGTCGCTTTTCCATAAACATATCCTGATATAATTGACAAGGATTCATTATAAATTTAGAAGAAAAAAAATGATACCTTGTTGTCAGGTTATTTAGGTGGATATTCGATTGAGTAGCGCAACGGATTGCATGACTTTAATCGCCTACATTATTATGACGTTTCTAAAATTAAATTTTCCCTTTTTTCAAAGAAATCACAATAATCATAATTGTGTAGCATTTACATGGATCATTCTGAATTCTAGTCAATGTACCATATCATTTTACATTATGTTAATATTATACGAGAGTAAGTAAGATATAGTTAATTAACCAAGTTGTTACAGATATGTTTTTATAATGCAAACAAATGAGTTATTAGAACAGTACGATGTGAACGAAAATAAAAATTAATTTACTTGATATATTGGTGTATTTTACTAACCTTAAAATAAGATACCTTCATAATATATACATACAGGCCATAGTCATAGGGCCACTTACTACGTGCATTGTGGGAAGTGGACAATGTGATACTAGTCACTTTAAAGCACTAGACATCCCGAGACTAGACCATTTAGGGAACCGGTCCAATTGGTACAGCAGAAATTTCAACACTCTAGTCAATGTAGCCCTAACCTACATAGAATAAGTTAGGAGTCTTGCGACATACGTCTGAAATACATTTGAAAAATTATGGAAAATCAAGCACTTTCATTCCCAATTTATTCTAATAATTTGTTTACTTTCTACACAATATATAAAATGTTTTTACGAGACATTTGAGCAGAAAATAGATTATCATTAATTATAATATACACCAACAAAATAATTTTACCGAAAGATTATTATATAACAGATCCATGCAGAAATAGAGAAGTCTGAGAATGGTGAGGTGACCGCACAAAAAAGTGTGTGTGCGATGTATAACAGATCCATGCAGAAATAGAGAAGTCTGAGACTGGTTAAGTGACCGCACAAAAAAGTGTGTGTGCGCTGACTATTATAGACTTCATAAACGTTTAAGGCACACCACACACCAAAGACCCATAATTATGTGTGCTGTAACATATTTGTGCTACGTGGTACATTTTTTGTGAAGAATGTGTTGTGTTGTCTGTTAGCGTACTAGTATTTAAATGTATATGTACGATAAATGTTTTGTGTGGTGTGAACATTTGTAATTTCGGTATGTGATGCGCCTAACATGCTAAACAAGGTTTCCACTTACGAACTTTCGTTCAGCCGTCACTTTTGCTCAAACGTCACGTAATTTGCTCGCTTTAAGTATTTTGCGTAAATGTGCAAATACTCAATCAGAACCATAGAATAAGTGAAAACGCAAGTAAAAAAAGTAGATGACTATCATCAATCACTATCACTGTCATCCGCGGTGAAGTCGAACGACCGGAATTTTTCCCTAAAGTTGGCCACGAATGAGATTTCTTCCTCACGCGTGATCTGACACAGGCGCCAGTCGGCCTTGTCTTCGCAGTTCAGTAGGGGAGTCGATGCCAACACATCTCTGGAAATCGCAACAGAAGGCTTGAAATAAGTTATCATTCATTGAAATAGATCATTTATTTATTTTTAGTTTTACCCGACTGACTAAGAATGAGAAGGGTAATGTTTATGGGGTGTATCTTTAAAAAACATTAAAAGCCGATTAAAATGTGGGTGTGTAGTAACATAGTATTGGTATAATAATGTCCGCAATTTAAGGTCTAATTAATTTTAAATTAGAACATGGCAATAGATAATTATAACGTAAAATATATGTTTTCAAAAATAATGTCTCCAGCGCTATCACCTGAGAACCGTGTTTTTCAAATCTATGCATAGCCTTTATCTTTACATAGTCTATGTCAGGGGTCTCCAAACTTTGAAGCCATGGGGCCATAATATTTTTTTCGGTATGTTGCAAGGGCCATAACAATTTTAACTTTTCTGCCCACCTTTTATCTATAATTTTTAAATCATTAATTTAAATAATTTAATAATATTATTGACTTATGAATATTATTTATTATGATTTACTCCGTTTGTACATTACACAGATATGAGAATTTCGAGAAAGATTTCGAGAATTACTTGAATTTCCAAGCAAACAAACATGACATGTCATTACATCACTGAGAAAAAGAATATAGTTCTGATAGATGTAGACGAAACCATACTAGTACTGAAGGCCTAGCATGCATACCGCGACAAAAATCTTCGCCACTCTTTATGTAATGTGTGAAAGAGACAAACTTAGACATAATTGTAGCCGTTTCTTGTTTTTACACGACAAAAAACGTACAGAAAATCTTGTCGCGGTGCGCATGACACCCGGCTAGTGTCTAGTCCAGCAAGCTAACTAGCAACACCTTACAGTTGCAGCCATTTATTTCACATTTTTCATCGTTTTTTTTTTGGATGAAAAGTTTTTTTTTTTGTCAATTATTACTAACGAGGCGTATTCAAAAAAAAAAAATCTTTTGACAATGACAGATAAACCAATAGGACTATTACGCCATCTAGTAAGTATATTAGAACTATTTTTTTTTTTTTGTAACCGCCTCATTGATCACAAAATTTAATGACTTCACTTAGTTGGACAATCAACGCCTTGTTTGCACTAAAACAAACTAGATGAAACTATAGTGTACCTTCCAAACTGCAGCGGGAAATGCTGCTTCGTCCTCGCCAGCAGTTGGTCTCCAGACGGTAGATCAGCGTGAAAGTAAGTGGCGCCGGGGAGCACCACTTGTCTTATATCCGCGTACGGGGGCAGCACTTCTAGCTGAACGCTTGCCACGCCGGCTTCATCCTGCAAGTTGGGTATCACTTATGTTATCACTTGTTGGGCTTCGACTAGCCTTGTGGCTCAGTGGGAGGATTTCCGCCTTCTGACCTGTCAGGGCTAACATTCGTGTGATGAACGTGGATATTTGTTCGCACGAGCGATTTTTATTAACGATATTAATCAGTATTTATTAGGGTTTTCGATTTCTCGACATGTTTTGTTTCTCAAGTTATTTATTAACATATTATCTATGAGACCTCGACCACCATAACACCTGGAACCACATTAAAACAATCAAAATATATTGCGTGAGTGATCACTCAGTCCCTTTCGCACTCGTTAGATTAGATGTAAAAGTGACGCCGCTGGCGGGTTTATTTATTTATTTATTTAAGTATACATTGCCACATAATGCGTAATGGTAACATTTTTCAGAATGTACTTAATTGCACATTATACCCTGTTATAAGGTGTTGCAAACAGTATTGTTGCCTACATACTAAAAAAGTAAAACTACCTATTTATAAATACAGAAATACAGAATACAGAAAACTTATACGACTTATAACTAAAATTTATAAATTTTTGTCCTCCAAAAATTCTTCTATATTATAGTAGCATTTCTCAAGGCTATACGCGTGGTGTTCCAAGTGAGACAGGCCTGCGCATGGCGCATGGTAAAATGCAAGTTTCTTATTCGTTTTGCGTATTTTAGAATTGTCTGATTAATTTCTCGTCTTCTTGTGCGGGTTTTTTCTCGTCTTGCTTTTGAGTGGATTTCTAGACTTTTCTTGCTTTGAGAAATCTCGAGCATAAACCCTAGTATTTATTAATCGGTTACAAGCCCTGCTTACGATATTCATAATCTTGCTTGTGACGTAAATTCTTGTCACTCAATGAAATTGGTTATTTACCTGAAATACTTCTAATATCTGTGCTTCATTAGCCTTCGGTACAGGAACACTCTGGATCTGCATGTGGGATGTTCTGTAGTTTCTCTCGAAGAACACACCTACACTACCCATAGAGGCATAAAACAGCTTCAGGGCTTCCTTGAACTTTTTAATTTCACTCATCACTTCATCTGGCACCTGGAAAAATAAGGACAATTAGTTCGGCTGAAATAGGGAAGCAGTTATAGTTATACCTGCCCTTAGATAAATCTTGCTCTATGTATGTATGGCAATAGCAACTTATTAATGGAGATTGATATGGCACAGCATTTCACTTTTAAATGTCAACAGTTTGATAGTTGACATGCCATTCTTATTTAACCGAACAGGTGATTCGATTAAGCACGTTAGCACAACAAATACTCATGATCCATTACCGGGACTCCAATATAGAGGATTTGGCCTTGAACCAACCAATCAGTGGGCGTATCCCGTAACTCTGAAAGCGATAGCGAGAGTTGCGCGAGCGGGACCACGCATAGTGCGACTAACTTGGTACGAGCGAGATGGCATGCTCTCGAAATCAGAATCACGAACGTTTCAAAGTTAGAGGATAAGTCCGCAGCATTTAGTATCCCAATCCAGTGGCGGATTTACCAGCAGGCTGAGTAGGCTTGAGCCTAGGGCGGCAGAATTTAGGGGCGGCAAATTTCGAGGACCGTTTTTTTTTTTTTATTATCTTTGCAGCAACTCAAATAAACCAAACATCAAAGATTTCTGTAAGACAGATTTCCCTGTGTGCATATTACATAACCCTGTGTTTTAAAGTCGTACGTTGAGCTTTAAATAGCTCATATACCCAAAAATATTTCTGTGCAATTTAAACAAAATTACAATAATATTGGCAACGCCAATTGTAGAGCTAAGGGCGGCAAAAATTGAACAGCCTATAGTAGGAAAATGTGTACATCCGCCACTGTCCCAATCCCGCGCACCTCAGCTAGTCTTTTGAATAGTTCGCTAGTTTGATGTATCCAATTCTAATTCTAATTCTATCTGGGGCGATAAGACCTGCACTGACGTCCCGCTAAGGGTGTTTTGTGCATTTACCCCGCTGCCAGCCTACCCAAACCAGCCCAGCTCCTTAAAGTAACGGAGCACGGCCTTGGGTCGCTGGCACAACTGTTCCACTCCTGTTTCGTCAGATGTTATGCTATTGGAGACTTGGTGTTGAGATTCTTGAAGGAGTCCCGACCTAACTCTTATGTCCTCTGTGGCCTTGCAGTGCAGTAGCACATGCTCCACGGTCTCGTTTTCCTGCAGACACCCTCGGCATAGAGGACTATCTGTAGCTCCAACTTTGTGCAAATTATAGTTTAGCTCACAGTGTCCTGTGATAATACCTATCATTAGACGAAGGTCCGACCTAGTTAACTTTAATAGTTTATTAGTTTGATGTATGTAATGTCTATATCAATGGACAACAAAACAATAAATAACTATAGATCCTACAAATGTATTATGTTGATCTCACCCTAGTAGAAGCCTGGTGATGGGCTATAGGCAATATCAGCACATGGAAAGGATTGAGAGGTCCTTTCGCCAGAGCTAGGTAGCACTGGGTACCGACGCATATCACTAGATGCTTCTCCACCGACGGTGAAGAAAGGCAGAACCAGCAGGTTTCTGAAAACAAAAAAAAAACACTAAATAGAATACCTAAACAATGTGAGCGTGGTACGACACTTATAAATTGTTTAATGACCTCTATGATGTTTGGAATGACATCTTTGAATTGTTTAATGACCTCTAAGAAGTTTGGAATTACATCTATAAATGTTGTAATGACCTCTGTGCAGTATTTGTGATGATATCTATAAATTGTTTAATTACCTCTAATGAAGAATGGAATGTCACCTATGAATTACTGTGTAATGAACTCTGTGAAGCATAACTACTCGTAGAAAGATCTACTCAATAGGTTAATTTTTATCACCATTTTGGTACAAATGTATATACATATATAAAAGAACAAGGTCTTTTCTAAGAATCAACACATAGACCAAACAACTCATGATAGAGATGTGAAAAACGGATTTTGCGAAATTCTACCTCTAAAGGAGTAAAATGGACCCAAAGTTTGTATGAAACAAAAAACATGCTACACCAATGAAACTCGGTTTGTGTAGTAAACATAAAAACTATGCACATAAGCGAGCGAAGCCGTGCGGGCAAGCTAGTACTACTATTAGAAGTAGAAAGATCTAGTCGACAGGGTAATTTTAATCATTGTTTTGATACAAATAAACTAATATAATACAAACCAGGATCAAATTCTTTCTTTTTTCTCTCTTCGTTGTCACCATCTTTTCTCTTTCTCTTCCCACGTCCTTGATCTTCATCTGCGTCCATATTGAAAAAGAACTGTCCATTACCGCTAACCTACAACCAAAACGTATTTAGTACCCAGTCGAGGACTTAAGGTGCAAGGTTTCACTCAGCGCGCGAAATTCAAGTTTTCTTGCATTTTATGTCAATTACAACTTAATTACTCATCGTAGGTTCATGAAAACTAATTTTGCGATAATAAATATATTGTTTCAAGAAATTACACCAACCAAAAATTCAATTTGAAAGCTAGTATAAGTACATTTCTCACTAAACCATAAACCAAGATGAAAAACAGGTTATTGAAATTTGTAGCTAAACCAATGTTATCTAAGTCATCATTTTATCCGTAATTCCTAAAACAACTTATTTGTTGGCGCAAAATTGGTTTCAATAAATCCACGATGAGTAATTAGGCTGTAATTGACAAAAAACGCAAGAAAATTTGAATTTCGCGCGATGAGTGGAACGATTCATCTTAACAACTTGTCACTTGTTCCATAGGAAAAGAGCTGTATTTTGACCACAGATACCAAAGAGAATATCATTACTACGTTTAAGAGACGGGAGTTCCATATGAAAAAAGGCGATTGTAAACTGAACTGAACTAGAACTGAATACCGATAGAGATAGGGCGATAGAGTCGAGCCATCAATAGAGCAAGACAATGATAGCCGCCATTTTTTTTCGTACACGTTTTATACACGCTTTTTTTTACCAGGCACTTGCGTCTGACTGACTGATACTATAACTGGCTTTGGAATACCTTCACTGCTTTCCCTGGCTGGTGTTGCTTCAATAACTCAGGATTGTAAGGACATGCAGTCTCATCGGTGGTCGCTTGTAACAGTTCTGTCATGCGCATTTTAGATATGGGCTGCAAGGTACAGGCGTAGATCCACTTCTCTTTAGCTTTATTGCCGACCGGGGCGAGTGCTATGAATCGTGTGGCACATTCTCTGTAGTCTTGGTGGATAGCTTGATTTCTGGAAAAAATTATGAAAACTGCATAACATCTAAATGAAGGGATCTGTCAATACTTATTACGACAGTACTTCTCGCTTTACTAGCTGCGCATTGTGTTTTTTTTTTGCCACAGTTTTCTGATAGTAAAATAATAATTTTTATGTAAAAATTTGCATAAAAATATAAAATCGGACTTCTTTCGCCTTGGTTTGACTTTCATCACTCTAATTTTTTTAGAGTTTTCCTCGTATTCTCCAGGACCCCTTCATCAGGTCCTGACTTGATCTCCATATCTGTCTCATATTTTTAATTGCTGTGTGGACAGCAATGAGTTTCCAAACCTTATGAAATGCAGTAAAGTAATTCCTTTGTTTAAGAATGGCAAAAAAAGTGATCCTAGTAACTTCAGACCGATTTCAATTCTACCATGCCTTAGTAAAATATTTGAAAAAATAATGCTGACTCAACTGACGTCTTACTTCAACATTAATAATCTATTTTATAGTAAGCAATTCGGATTTTCGAAGGGTTGCTCAACCATTGATGCGGCTTGCAACCTCTTAGAAAACGTCTATGAGGCTTGGGAATCCCATCATGATTGTATAGGCATTTTTTGTGACCTATCAAAGGCTTTCGATTGTGTTAGCCACGAAATTCTGCTTGACAAACTATCACATTACGGACTAACTGATGATGCTCTGCAGTTTGTAAAATCATACCTTCGTGACAGAACTCAAACTGTTGATATTGATGGGGTCCTATCAATGCAGCTAATGTCTCTATAGGAGTCCCACAAGGATCAATCTTTGGCCCTTTATTTTTTAAAGTTTATGTCAATGATCTACCTTTTCTAGCACGTAAGCATTGTGATATTACTTTGTTTGCTGACGACACATCTTTGTTATTTAAAATAAATAGAAAAAAACTGGATGTGTCACAAATTAATATGTCTATCAGCTTAATTGATAGGTGGTTTAGCGTAAACAACTTAAAGCTAAATCCAAAAAAAACTAAATGTGTAAAATTTACTTTGACAAATAATCCTTCCCTACCTAATATTATATGTGTTAATAATGAGACTCTTAATTTATCAGCAACTACGAAGTTTCTTGGCATCACCTTGGACAGTAAACTCCAGTGGGGAGCTCATATCAAGGAGTTATCAGGTAAACTGAGTTCTGCAGCTTATGCGGTGCGGAAAATTAGAGAACTTTCAGATGTTGCAACTGCAAGAATTGTGTACTTTAGTTATTTTCACTCAGTTATGTCGTACGGATTATTGATTTGGGGTAATGCAGCTGATGTAAAAAGTATATTTGTCCTGCAAAAGCGTGCTGTTAGGGCTATCTATAGGCTAGGCTATAGAGAATCTCTTAGAGAAGTTTTTGCACAGGTAAAGATCCTAACATTGCCAAGTTTATATATTTTTTTAAATATCATGTACGCTCGTAGGAACATTCACAGGTACAAAAAACAAAGTGATGTTCACAACTACCCGACAAGGAACAAGTCTAAACTTGTTCTACCTAAAACTAGACTTGCTAAAACTGCCAATTCCTTCATTAAAAATAGTATATTCTTCTATAATCTACTGCCTGATACACTGACGAATAAAAATGACACACAATTTGAAGAAATAGTTAAGGGCTTTCTAATGGAGAAAGCATATTATGAAATTAATGACTTCACCTGTGATAAAGACTCTCTGCATAAATTGAATGCTATATGTAAAGATGACAGATAGTGATAATATTTTTAAGTTAAAATTCAAATTGAAATTATTATTATTATTGTTATTGAAATTATTATTATATTTTTTATTGTTTTATTATGCTGACATTTTTGATTATTTTTAATTTTATGTTATTGTAGTATTAATAATATACATTTTGTACCAAAACTGACATTCATAAGTGTACTGTGTGTACCCATATTTCAGAAATATATGAATTGAATTGAATTGAATTGAATTGATCCAGATTCCAAATCAGTCCAATTTTCTAAATGTTTTCTTTTATAAAAAAAAATTGCTGATTCAGTTTCGATAAAATGTATATGGGACCACCTCTGAAGTATGACCTACCAAAAAAAAACGAATCATCAAAATCAATTCATAATTGGCGGAGTGGTCCCGTAAAAAAACATACAAAAAAAAACATAAGAGTCGAATTGAGGCCTCCTTTTTTGAAGTTGGTTAAATATTGTCTTTGTCATAACATTTCTTTGGTAGACTTCATAAAGTTCACTTCACCCGTTCATTGTGGAACAGAGACAGTTATTTTAGTTAATTGTTATTGTAAATTTTATTTTTATTATGAATTGATATGTTTGTGTTTTAAATTTTAAAGTAGGAATTAAGATAATTATAATAATGTTGTGACATAAATGTAAATGTGTAATCGTTTTTATGTCAATAAATAATTTGAATTTGAATTGAATTTGAATTTAGAGTATTATATTGGTGTACGTTTCAGAAGTCTTGCAATTTGATAGTAATGGTTTTTTATTGTTTTGTAAATTAAACAAACCTGTATGGTTGCCTTTCGAAATATTTTTGTGGTGAAGGTACGAAGTGATATCTTGGTTTAATATTTATTGCCAGCCATGCCATTAGATCTGACAATCTTTCCTGTTCTATGTCTATCTGAAACAGTAACATTACTGGTATAAGAGCGAGCCAAACAGAGTTTCGGTAGTATACAGCACAAAATAAAGCATTTATGTTTTACATTCATACCCACTGGTGTGTTACATTCAGCCATGAAAATATGAAGAAACCAGTGCCGCTGTAAGCAACATTGTGAAAATTTCCTGTACTTACAACAAGCACAAGCATTTTAATTCGCGGTAATTGAGGATGGCTAAACTAAGTTTTTACTCCCAAAAGTGGATAAACACCATTTTACATGAACTATCAAAGTCCATGCTAGGTTTGTACTGCGAATTAAATACAGCAAGACAATGATAATTTAGACATCTCTCATTTTCTCTCTTTGTAATTTGGATCACTATTGAAAGAGAAAACAAATGGGTCATTCATTCAAATTCCACACAGTCACTTATCAACAGACGAGTTGGTGGCGGCATTTAGATCTATTTAAAAAAAAAAAGGTTTTACCAGATTTATCAACAAAAGTTGTGTTAAATAGAAATGTATACCTTCTGTGTGTCATCCTGCTGTATCCCTGTAGGCCACAGCGTAGTGATCAGTACGTCCACACCTCTGTACTCACTCTGGCCTCGGAAACACGCATCTCTAACTGCACTACAGTCACTTGGCTCAAACATGCACGATGGTATATCTTTGCCCAGCTCTCTCCTCGACAAGCCTGTTAGGTAGGCTATTTTAACATCAGAACTTGTTGTGAAAATGCCTCTTTTACCTGAAAGTAATTGTAATTTTTACTCATAGTTTGCTTGAAATATTTATAATTTCCTCAATTATAATTCATATTGTCAGCAAGAAACAAGATCTAAAGTCGAAACTTTACAAATTTAGCAGTTATGATATGTAACTGATATGAAACTTGGCAATTTGACAGGTGACAAATTTACTTGCAGTATTGTTTGCTAGCCAACAATTTTTAATTAATTATTAATTTCTATTTTTTACTTAGGTTTTAGTCCTATAGGAACAATGTAAAACATCCAATAGACCTATGTTCTATCCCAAAATAGGGGTTTTTAGATTAATATCTTAGGATCATACCCATGTAAATAACATTTGGAACAATTTCCGATCCCTCTTCCACATAATATGGTACATGTTCACTCTGAGATGGTCCAAACACATAGGTTGTAACTGGAACTAAAAAGAAACAAAATGGTACATTTTATCACATTAAGATAATGTTTATCTTTAGCCTACTCAAGAAATTGGCTGTAAACTGGCACATAGTTATCATCATCATCAGCCAGAACACTACTGCCACTACTGCTCCACCGCTGAACATAGGTCTCCCCTTAGAGCGCCACAATGACCGACAACATGCCACTCGCATGTTGTTGCCTTTTACTTGCAAGTTGCCTGCAACTTTTACAATGTCGTCGGTCCATCTAGAGGGAGGCCTGCCTATGCTGCGTCTTCCGGTTTGTGGTCGCCACTCAAGAAACTTCCTTACCCACTGATTATCGGTTCCTCGGGTGATGTGGCCTGCCCATTGCCACTTTAGCTTACAAAATCTGAAATATCCTTGTTCCGGATTTTATCGCGCAAAGAAACTCCAAGCATAACTCTCTCCATTGCCCGCTGTGCGACTCTGAGTTTCTCCAAAAGGCCAGTTTTCAAGCACACACATATACATAACGCCCATATATGTGCACGCACATAGTGCAGGTTAATATTAACCACAAGGATTGTGGAGACTGGTCACAGGTCACAGTAACTACAATTTTATTTCAGCGGTAACTATGTTTTTATTTTTACAAATTTCTTTTATAAGAAATATTGTTTCTCTGGAGCAATTACCTTTCTTAGTCCCCATCTTGTAAGCATCCAGCTGTGAATTGTCATCGTTAAAGAAGCTACCAACACACAGTAGAACATCAAAAGGTCCAGACTTCTTTACAATTGATTCTACACGCGAGAACAACGAGTTGAAGTTTCCATTCACGTCACCACAAAATAACCTGGAATTGATTCGTTTGTTAGAGGATATAGGAATTGAATTATCTTACAATACTTTAGAGAAGTAATGTGTGTAAGTATTTACGTTTTCTGCTTGTCGGACATCGCGAATTTTGTTAGAAGGAGAGGAGGTTATGTTTTTGTTGATATTTTGTAAATATATTAATTATTTGATTCTTTCTTTGAATACGATAGTTTGATCAAAGCATTAAGCCTAAGTTTGCAAAGAAACTTGCATTTTCCGTACCACTGAGCAAGTAAAAAATAATCAATTAAATAATCTTTAACCGAGACAAAAATGTACGACCCGATAATGTACAGCCCGTAATGGACCGTATTGTACAGCTTGATAATTGGTGTACTGATACATGGAATATCAGGCTGTACATTATCGTCGTATTATTAGTATGGTCGTGAAATATCTTGCCATACATTATCGGCACTGGCCTATAATACACAGCCTTGGAGGAATGAAAATAATGGAGTCGGAACAATGAACTCTTGAAGGAACTGAGTTTTAAAAATTTTGTCACCAGATGTGTGACTAGGTGTAAATTTGCATTTTATTTATCAAAATATACAATGATTTCTTCGAATTTCTTATTAAAATCACGAGTGTGGCAAGCATAGTGTTTGCAAGAATAAATGGCGTGCGTTGCATATTGTTTTAAGAGCCATGTTTCAAAGAAAAGTGAGGATAACCAAAACTTGTCTTTTTACAGGTTAGACTTTTTAGTATTTTTTTCAAAAACTATACAAGACTTGATTAAAATATGAAAGTATGACGAACTTCTTGCCTGAACCCGAACCCGAACCCTGCTTTGACTTCATCTTGAATGAATTATTAGATTTATGTGTTTTTTAGATTCAAAATAAGCGAAAGTATGATTTATAGTGTTGTGAACAATTGTTATGAAATTTAATTTTCAAAAATCGAATACTTTTTCAAGGAATATTTATTTTATGTTTTCAACCTATTGTTATATTCAACCCAAACATTTATGAAAATTATAAGTAGAAAGAAGACTAGATCTTTTAGGAGCGGCATGGTCGAAACGATTGAACCGAGGGCGCTGATATGACTAAACAGCTTCAGCTTCACGTCAGTTTATTATAAAAAATTGATATATTTTTATAAGGCGAGTTTCTTGGGTTTAATCACGAATTATTTACTTTAAAATTGATTTATTGTTTCATACTATGTCATGGGTACATCACTAAATTCTATCATCAAAAACCGGGTACGTTCGTAATTGAAGTTGAAATAAGTTATCTCTTTTTTGCACGTTGGTGTGCCTATAAAACAGAAGAGTGCAGACTTACAAAACAATGTTCATTTATTTACTCCGGCCGCTTGTGCACAGCCGATAGTGTACAGCATGATATTCCATGTACTGGTACATCAATTATCAGGCTGTACAATATTGGGACGTACAAAATTATGCCGTACATTATTGACACGGGTCGATAATGTACAGCCTGATAAAATACAACCCATGCCTCATTAGCTGAGATCCTCTGTGTCTATGAAATTTATCGATATCGTGCTTCTTTTGAACGTGACAGTAAAAATAAGACAAAGATTATAAATATAAGGATTACTGGTTAGAGTATTTTTTCATGACAAAATCTTTGCGGTGTCAAAACTGTTAGGCAATTCGTTTTTGTTTTTTTACAAAAGCCAGGAAACCTTCTGTTATGTCATGTAACATGACAGTTGGTTAAGGTATTTTTAATCTGTGCCCATTACACTATCGCGTCCAAACGAAGCATGGAATCAAAATAATTCATAGACGCATCGACCAATAGGAGCAGAGTCTTTCAGCCAATACGGGCTGGGTCGGCTTTTATCAGACCGTCCATTATCGGCCGTACATTATCAGCACGTGCCAATAAAGCACGACCAGGATTTTTTTTTGTATTTCATGTCTTGACAGTGACAGAAAAAACTCAAAGTACATCTAACGCCATCTATTGGGTACTTTTATAACCAGGATTTCTTTTATTTTGGAAAACGCCTCATTCGCAGCTCGGTACACCAATTATCGGTCGTACATTCCAGGCCGTACATTATTGGGCTGTACATTATAGACACCCGTTCTGCGTTCCTTGTTTATTGCGTTAACTTTTATTTTTATTTTATCTGAATCTGAATTGAAATCGAATTATTTTGTTTGTTGTTCAATATTTGGTGACAGAAATTGCCTAAATGGCTTCATCTAGTAAACTGCCCGGAACAGGGCTAGAAGAAGTGGGAGTCCCAGGACAAACCTTTCTTCGCGATGCCCTCACAAGCTGCACTGACCCATTGAAGGCAATCGAAGAGTTCCAGCTAGAAAACGGTATCTTACTTCCTTCCTTACGACCAATGCTTCCATTATTAGACCTCCACGGTGTCCGTAGACTTGATTTTCACACATCTGTTTTGGAAGAACTAAGAGACAAACTCATCCAGCATATCAACGAACTTGGCTCCAAGGAGAGTAAAGAAAACGACAAGAAGCTAAAGGAGTTGTTGCAAAAGAGTTTCGCTGTTGTTAGAGTGAAGGCGCTGAGACCAGTGATCATGAGCATTTTGAAAAATACTCCTCACATTGACGACAAGTATCTAAGGGTCTTAGTAAGAGACCGAGAACTTTACAACGACACAGACACTGAAGTAAAGCGACAAATATGGCAAGACAACCAATCACTGTTTGGAGATGAAGTATCACCTTTACTGAGCCAGTACATAAGAGAAAAAGAAAACGTGCTATTTGATCATGAGAATTTAAACAATTTATTTTTTTCACCTTCACCGAAAGTGCGCCGTCAAGGAGCCGTTGTCCAGAAACTTGCTCACATGATAGGAAACAGTGTCAAATTGTATGATATGGTATTACAGTTCCTTCGCACCCTGTTCTTACGAACAAGAAATGTCCATTACTGCACATTACGAGCTGAACTGCTAATGGCATTGCATGACCTAGAAATCCAAGACATTATATCAGTAGATCCCTGTCATAAATTTACATGGTGCTTAGATGCATGTATCAGAGAAAGAAATGTAGATATAAAGCGCTCGAGGGAGCTCCAAGGATTTCTAGACAGTATCAAAAGAGGACAAGAACAGGTATTAGGTGATTTATCTATGACTTTGTGTGATCCATATGCTATTAACTTCCTAGCGACATCAGCAATTAAAATATTACAACATTTGATAAATACCGAAGGGCTTCCAAGAGATAATACAATATTGATCTTACTTTTGAGAATGTTAGCTCTAGGCCTAAGCGCCTGGGTGATGATAGACTCTCAGGAGTTCAAGGAGCCGAAGCTGGATAGTCAAGTAGTAACCAAGTATTTGCCTGCACTGATGTCCTTGATGGTGGATGACCAAGTGAGAGCATTGCATAACAAGCTGCCTCCAGACGAGAGGGAGTCTGCTATTACCATTATCGAGCATTCTGGACCTCCCCCCGATGCTTGTGAAGCATATATGAGGGAGAGTTCTGTATGTGGTGTCCTAGCTATGTACTACACATTACATGCGGCGAAATTACGAGACAGAGGTGCTTTACTGCGAATCCTCACCATCCTTGGTAGTTGCAAAGACGGCAGAGCTTATGAAGATCCATTCCTCCATGCCTTTGTGGCTTTACTAATACAGCTACCTGACGAGTTCCAAGGAGAAGATTTCAGTACAGTCTTATTTGATGAATTCTTTTTTGCTGGCTTATCTAAAGATAATGTCACTAGACATTTGTTGAAACTGCTGTGGTATATCCATTCTAAGCTGCCTGAAACTCGAGTACTGACTCTTCTAAAAGCCTTACAGCCTGGCACACAGCATAATGAGTCAGTACATAAGCTTTATGAAACCATGCAACAGAAGATGACTTCTCAAACTGAACTTATTCCTCCAGCAACCGAAATGGAATACTTAGACTCGCCTCTCATGAGTGTGCCTACGCCAGCGCCTTATCACATGTAAACACTGATTAATATCTAAGTATATTTAGTAAATAAAACACTATTTACCTATTCATAGCATTTTTAATGAAAGAGTAGAATTAATAAGTTGTAGAATATTTTTATTAGTGTAAACTTACATAAATGCATTAATAAATGTTAATCTTATTGCTATTGTAAATGGTCTATGGGCGGAAAACTGAGCTTATTGGCAGTATGATTTATTATGACATAAAAAAAAAACGGAAATTAAGTAATACCAACTCCATAGATAAATGTGTATTTTTACTGTGTTACTGCCTTTTGCTCCTATGGGTACATGAAAATTATTAGATTGTCAGGGTAACTTTTACCTGAAGTTCTGTCAGTTATTTGGACTCTCGCTTTGATTAAGAGACTTTTCTCAGAGTGTCTATAAGGAGTGGACACTGCCTCCAAGGAAGTGCTAAGTCAAAACTATTCCCCACACTCCACAAACATAGTACCCAACTCAATTTGTGGTTATTTTGGTTTTGGTATGAAATTTTAACACAGTCGTTATAGTTTTTACAGAGCAAAAGACACTACTATGAAGTCTGTTTACAGTCGAATAAGGAATTAATCGATAATAGAGAGCGTTGTTCCAGTGTTCACGCGCGGTGGTCGCGCCGCTCCGGCTTCAAGTCCATGGAGTGAAGCGAGCGGAGCGACCGGGAGCGCTCGAAGAGTGAGGGGTCGGTGTAAATGGGCTCGCTGCCGTCGTCAAAGGCATTTGCCAGGCGACCTGAAGAACCGGCTTCCTCGCCCACCTCGGCGAATGTTCGTCCTAGACCACTGGAAAGGAGATGGATGTTAGTTCTTATATACATTTTTAAATTTACGATTTTATGCATAGATCGATAATTTTCCCCAGGGCTTGAAGTACTGCGGTATTGCAGTGCACATCTCACCGATAATTATTAATTTTACTCTTTTTTGCACACACACACCTTCACACACTCTTATTATATAGGTACAATAATGCTAAAGCATTTTTCACCAGTCATCCCCGCCATTGAAGAGGGGATATAGGAGTGCATCAGAAATTACAATCAGCAAAAATAAAATAAAAATTGTTGTTGTTAATAAGTATCTAATACTTAGTAAAATAAAAAATTGCTGGGTCAATTTTTATCCAAACAAAACTAGAAAACCGCTGTGGGTACAGTTGTTCAACAGGTCACAGGATACGAATAGGTTTTTTTCTCTGTCTACGCAACAGGGATCCTATTCCTGTGATCTAGAGATTATCTCGGTCACTCTCACTCCCATTAAATTCTAAATTAGAGAGACAGTGATAGAGATAATCTCGAGCGCACAGGAATAGGGTCCCGGGTGCTATGTTTGTCACGGATTACTGCAGTGGCCAATGTGGCTATATGTTTACCTACCACTACATAGATGTACGAATTTTTTGAACAAAACTCATTATAAATCGTGATAGTTACCTCAAGGAAAACGGTTTATGCAGATGCGAGGCGGCGAAGAGCGAAGGTCTGGCGGGGCGCGGGCCTGGCGTCACCGAGCGCAGCGCCGGCGCAGGGCTCGACGCCTGGATGTTCTTGCGGAGCACGCGCCAATAACGCCTGCGACAATTTACACAGTAAGTAGGTACTTACATGTTTTAGGTAGGCCATAGCTATATAATTTGGTTCCTAAAACATTATGGATCGTGGGAGAGCAAAGCACTTCATGCGATAGTTCAACGATCCAGAAATTCAAACTCTAGTCTACATTACGATGAATTTGATCCAAAATTTTAATTACTAGGAAAAAAAAGTGTTTAAAAGAATGCCTATTTTTCCAACATGTGTACTTAGTTGACCGAGCGAAGCGAAGGTCTCAGAGTTTACTGGGACAAATCGGCATTTGTATGTATGTTTGTGTGTATATTTATTCGATGATAACTTGCGAACCGTTGATCCGATCTTCATGAAATTTGTAGGCAAGTAGCTCATTTCAATACAATTTTTAAGTTCGAATATGAGCTGAATCGGTCCAGGGGTTGTGAAGATATAGGGGTCGCGAGGTCTCAGTTCGCCGCGAACAACTAGTAGATAGTTTAGTAGACCAGTAAATCAGTAGTATACCTGTAAATGTATAAAGCGGCGGTCAGCATCGCCAGCAGCAAAGACAGTAGAACGCAGAGCGCCACTAGCAACGCACGATAGTGATACGGGGAGACGCACACACCAACCGATGACACCACTGGGGATGAGTCTGCAGGGCCATTCTCTTCAAGTAGCTCGTTGCGGTTGTCAAATACCTGGGAATTGAATATAAGGGACTCTTGTAGCGGATCAAAAAGCCCTATTTTTACCAGACTACACGAAGCAAAACAGAGGGTTATGATTTTGTATGTATATTCATCTGTTCTCTCATAACTTCTAAACTACATAATTTGATAAAAGACGTATCGTTGGAAGCGTCTACATCGTCCGCTGATTATGGGATATGTGACGTCACATTAAATTTAATATGGCGGCCACTAGAGGACGAAAGGTCATGGACTAAAAAAAGTAATTTTTAATGATGCCTTGTTGGGTATCAAATAGCACATTCCAAATATATTGTTAGCTGTTGCTCGTGGCTTTGGTTGCATGCACCCGATAAAATTAAAGCTCACGTAAAGACATAGTCGGGTTTTAGTTTTTCGACCTACATCTTCATTGCTTCAGTATCTAGTTACGTCGAATATTCTATGATATACAATTATAATATTTGTGGCTGATGCCACGGAAGATAATGATGCCTGCAGCTTCGTACGCGGTACCTACTGCTCGGCCTTCGTCTCCGAGTCCGAGGCTCAGCTTTCAGCCTTGCAAATATAGGTAGGTATTTTCATCTCTATTAAACCCCTTAGAAAAATAATTTCAAAAATCCTTGTTTAGAGCTTAACTACGTTATAACGGTTTCTATTCATACTTCTTTAAGAGCCATCCAGAAGAAGTCCACTGCTAAACATAGACCTCCCCCAGAACGCCACACTGAAGGACAATTTGTCATTTGTATCCACCGTTCGCCCGCGACTTTCACAATGTCATCAGTCCACCCAGTGGAAGGCCTACCCGCGCTGCGTCTTCCGGTTCGTGCTCGACACTAAAGAATCTTTCTTCCCAATCGGTTACTCGTACTTATAAGTGAAAACAACTCATTTGCAAAATTCCTCTGAAACATTTTATGCTTGGGCTTAGGCTAAGCGTTGTCTGTCACTCTGTCACTCAGTTGTAAGATTTTATTTAAGTAGATTTCATAATTAGAGCAATGTTTTGCGGTATTTACATTCCTATTTTTTTAATCATTCATATTATTTTTTCTCGAGGAAACATTCCTTGGACAATTTGATCAGCAACCATGTCAATATAGTTTTACTTGTCTGTATGTAGCATGTAATGGGTACCTAAAAACTCATTTATTGCAATAACTATGTCTATTCTCACCTCGATCATTTTTCTCACGTGGCTTGGAGTCTCCACCTCATCTTTGAGGTATTTATCGACACTAGCTTCTTCGTACGATACTTTGTAAACTGCTTCGGCCTTGTCCTCTGGCTTCTTCTCAGTATTTTCTGGTGCTTCGTCGGTCTTTGCCTCGGCAGTGCCATTTCCTTCTGCTGCCAGGGTTGAATTGACTTCCCGTCTGCGTCTTCCGAAAGAAGGTTCTGATCTTCCAGTGTGACTTGGGCAATATGCCTAAAGAGAGAAACAAAAGTAATAAAAATATGTTATATAATTTATAATAATAATTCTAATTGAAATTTTGAAATCGGTACTTGGTCGATGTTCCACGAGTATTCCGTTTTATCGATGCGCATTATGGTGACTGTCAACTAGAGTGTAAATCGATTCCTTCTAGGCAAACCATATCATCGCTTACCAACAGGAGTAGCATTTCCAAAGCAAGCTTATTGCGAATAAAAAAACTAAGAGCTTAGGCTTCAGTCAAAAGCATCCATAAAAAAGCTATTCGTTTAAATTGACCTAGTTTGACACCTACATGTCCATATTTCTGAACAGAAATTTCAACGATGCATATCCGTGCACTTTTGAGTGAAGAATGCGTGACGGATTTAATAAGATTTTAAAATAAAAATACAGCTGTTTATTATTAGCTGACGCGTATTCCGATCGTCATCCATAAATAGCAAGGTGTCACACGCGATGCAAGTCGATGCACCGATCACTCCTTCGGCACGTGATCAAGTATGTACCAACGTTATATCTAATGCAAGAGGTCATACGGCCAGAATGCGAGGATAAAATACTTGTACAAGTAATGCTAATAAAATTGCAGCTCATTGATGCACAAGATCACTCATTTATCCGATAGCCCCAGATAACCCATTTATCTCGATAAAGTTATTTTTTACAAGTCATTGACGTAATAACTGTTTGTTATGACCTGTTATTACAGAAAATGCGCGTTGGGTCAGCCCGATAGCGATTTAGAACCTTCTGACTAAATAATGAGTTTTATCTGTGTTTCCTTCGTTTAATAATATCAAAATACAACAACAGCGTGTTTCGGAAGGAAAATAATTTATGCTATTTCTGGATAAACAGACGTACTTATAAAATGCAGCAGTACATACTCCCAGCTGGGCTATAATGGTTTGCTTACCGGTTGACATCCATCCCTACACGTTCTCACTGTAGCTTCGAACACCAAGAAGTTGGATTCAGGAATCTTGAAAGCGTTGAACCTGGCTTCCAGTGAGTCTCCGCTGCGTCCTTTATCCAACTCTGGGAACACGTCTGGGTCCACTGGGCAACTACAAAGTAGTTATAAATTAACGTCATTATATAGTACTAGCTGTTACGCGCGACTTCGTTCGCGTGGACCTACAAAAAAAATGTATAAAAATGTAAAATAGTCTATGTTCGTCTCCCACATTTATACGAAAATTCAGCTCGATCCTTTCAGCCGTTTAGCCGTGATAACGCGACAAGCACCCAGACAAAGAGACAGAGCTACTTTCGAATTTATAATATTACTTAGGATACGCCTAGAGTAATAAGAGAACGAAATAATAATATACCAGATGAAATGACGGCCAATTTTGATTTGACGAACGAACTCTCTCCCACTGGACTCAATGGAAAAGTTGTTCGCACAGTAACAGTAGATATTCATTATATGATCACGTGATATGAAAGTGTGGAACTAAGATTACAGAGTTTACGTGACCTTGGTATTGAAACACTTACCCTACTCTGTCGATTAGCTGCACGGATCGGCCTGAGTACGGGTCTCTCGCGATAACATTCGTGGCGAAGATATCGGTAGCGTAGTTGTAACCATCTTGAGCTTCTAGCCGGAAGGTCAGAGGGTCTCCCACGGCGATGGTGGTTGTCGGTCTTCCTTGGTACAAGATCATGAGCCGCACCTTAGAGTTGAGAGAGCTTTCTTCTGGCAAGTACTCGATTGGTATGGGGCTGCCCGACCTGTCAACCAAATCATAAGACAAACTACAGTTAGATTTGGAGGAAGTTCTCATAAATTAAATATTGACTTTGGATGAATTTTTCTTGTCTAAAAAATTTGAAAATATTCAATTATTGGCTAGAAATATTGTAGAATAAGTTCTTGAAATTCATTCAAAGTTTGCCGTTAGTAGCTGTTAGTGAAATAACAGCACTCAAATACTCAAAATTAAACCCATAACTAACCCCTCAATTAGACAAAACACAAACAAAGGCATAGTATTTTTTTTCTAACTTCAACAATCAAATCGTTTCGGAAAATACACAAAATGAATAAACACAAAATCCGAAAATAACCCACTGTTAAAAATCAAACGCAAACATTAACACAACAAAACGTTTTCTGCAAGTGAAGTAGCATTTGCTAGAAACACTCCGAATAGGCAACACGTATCTAAATAAAACTACGTAAAAAAATCTCATTAAATAGACCTGGCGTCGATTCTGTTGTTACACTCACTAAACTAAACTAATTTGAAAGGACTAACATTATCTACATCTCTTTTTTTAATTTAAATATGTGATAAAACGACAGCAACTATTTTAGATCTCTTAAATTTGTTTAGTTAAGAAATTAGTACAACATTATCGAAAACATTCTAATATTACTGTTATGCATGCATCTTTTTGAAAAAACTTTCCCGATAACCAGTACATAGTTATTGTTGAAGTTTAAGTTGAAAGTGACGATAAAATAATTGAACATTTAGCGGGACAATGTGATCTAATATACTGATCAACTGTGTTTCTTTGTTTGAGATAGATGCTAAAGAGTCAAGGGGTATCCGAATTCTCACCCAGCCCCAATATAGTTCGACGTAACGACAGCCTCTGCAGGGCCTCTAAAGAGACAGGTCAAGTTGAATCGCTTGTCTCTCGAAGTCTGGACATTGTCACTGAATTGCACGACGACTATGTTGGTCATTGTATCTCCATACTGAAAAAAAGTATAAGAGCAAGAGTTCTCCAAGCGGTTTTGAATTACACAATACTTTAAAAGTTTTAATTTCCTTACCCGCTGCGTTCCACATTCTGGGTAGCCATGAGCACCAGTAATACGAAGAACGTTGGAGACACCACCATTTCCTCGGAAGAAGCATCGGTCATAAAAGCCATAGGTATACATACGACCGTAGAAACCTTCCGGAAGTCGGAGAGTAAACTCCATACCATCTTCGTTGCATACTTGAGAAACTGGAAATATTTGAGAAGTTCTAATACAAGCTCTTACTATGGCACATTTTTTACAGTTAGTTTAGGATTTTACCATCCAAGCAGTCATCAGCCATCCTTCCAAGGGCTCGTTCGTAAAAGTCATAGTCATTAGCCGTGTTGTCGAAATGCGCTGGGTTGGCAGCGTCCAACTCCCGTGTATCGCGGTCACTCAGTTCGCAATTGTCTCTTGGCTCTCCGGCATACCCTACATCCCTAAATAAAAAAGAAAACATGCTTATTTATCGCTAGTTAAAATAAACCCAGTTTCGTAACCGAATGTTACGCATACGCACCTATAGTTGAACGCCCGGCAGACGAAGTCACGGGCTTCTATGCACTCTCGTTGGCAATGCGCCAGAGAATGAGCCGTAGTGAACCGCCGCACAAATCTGCGCTGCATGCGTTGTCTGCCCACTTGTCTAAAACTGTCTTCCTCACAACGTGTTCCTTGTTGCCATGGTCGTTGACCTAAAGGAGGTCTCCCGATTGGTCCTCCGCCTACTGGGCCACCTACAGGACCACCGATGGTACCTCCGATTGGGCTATTTACTGGGCCTACTACTGGCCCACCGACCGGTCCTATTGGACCATCAGGCTCATATCCTCCGTAACCTCCCCCACCTAAAATGAAAACATTGATGATTTACTTAATGGCTAATACTAATGCTCATGTAATAGCTCTTTTTAGTCTTCTAGATTTTCTTACCAATTGGTCTATCGAGTCCTGGTTGTGGGTAGGTTCCACGGTATCCTCCAGGTCTATCAATCGGTCGTCTTATACCGAAACTTGGTCTTGGCTCTACCGGATACCTAAGGTCGAATCAGAATTTAATATAATCTGCACTAACAAATAATCTTTATTAACTAAGGTATGCTGTGTACCTTTCAGGGGCAGGACGAACGCCTCTATCTGGGAAACGGTCAGGACCAGCAAAATCTGGAACTGGACCGGGTATTGGGGCCGCAGCCGGGCCCGCTCCATAATAACCTCCGCGACTGTAACCTGCTGGGAAAAACCTCATACACATTACCGAGAACAATAAGGTTCACGCTAAATTAAGGAGTTATTCAATGTTAGTGCTCACCAGGATATGACGATCCGGTCGGCGGATATTTGTCATACATGTCTGGGTAACGGTCACCGCCTAGCGGTACCGGGTCTCTGTTAACTCCCACGGGGTACCGACTGTACGGGTACCGTCCCCAGTCGTTATTTCCAGTGTATCGGTCCTGATCGTATCTATCAGGATAGCGGCTTGAGTAACTAGGCCGTGCAGGGTACGCTCCGCCGCCTCGTATCGGATATCTGTCTGCTGGATACCGATCTGCAGGGTATCTTTCAGGATACACATCGATAGGGTATCTACTGATTGGGTATCTATCATTAGCGGGGTATCTGCCGATGTCGTTCGGGATTGGATCATAAGCAGGGTATCGTCCACTGTCGATTGGGTAGCGATCCCGATTTGGATATCTGTCTACTGCTGCAGGGTAACGGTCTACAGCAGGCGGGTAGTTGCCGCCAGCAGGATATCGGTCGACACCAGGAGGGTACCGGTCTGAAGGGTATCTGTCCGCTCCTGGGGGATATTGGTCGACTCCTGTTGGATAGCGATCAGCGCCAGGCGGGTAGCGATCGACACCTGGTGGGTAGCGATCGACACCGGGCGGGTAGCGATCCACACCAGGCGGGTAGCGATCGACACCGGTCGGGTAGCGATCGGCACCAGACGGGTAGCGATCGATCGGGTATCTGTCAGCTGGATATCGATCTAGTCCTACACCGGGAGGATATCTGTCTTCAGGATATCTGTCTGAAGGGTAGCGGTCTGCCGGGTATCTATCGGGGTAGTCGACCCCAGCCGGATACCGGTCGTCGGGGTACCGGTCCGGGCGGCCGCTGTACCGGTCATCGTCAGGGTACCGGTCATCGTCTGGATAGCGATCGCGATCGCGGTCGCGATCACGGTCGCGGTCGCGGTCTGTGCCAGGGGGATATCTATCGCGATCACCGCCGCTACTACCACCTTGAAAATTAAAGGGATGTATTATTATAACGTTTTGTTAAGTGATGGACTAGAGTAGATAACTATAAAATACATATCTACAAAATTACGTTCATGCATTCTAGTTACCCGGATCCCCCACAATACATGCTAAAAACTACTGTAAATATCAAGAGTACCTAGACCCACAGTTATAAGAATAAAGCATCTAAAGGTTCAAGTAAATATCACAATATTTACACAGCCTTAAAATTGATGTAAAAGCAACCACATCCTTTAATAAGTATATTTTACACAAATAAATTGATTCAAATAAGAGAATAAATCAACTCTAAACAGTAAACACACTTTTAAAAATAATTCAAACTCTACTGGCAAACAGGACACACCTACAAATTCCTGTAAACCACTTATTTTTATAAAAGCTCTAAGTAAAAGAACACTGAGAAAACACCAATGACGTACATTATCAACCTCTACCGTCGACATAATTGCCTAGATACGGAGATGTTAATACAGATAAGTGACTATCTACATACTGACACACCTACCAATACAAATATTATAACAAAAGGCAAGCTCTAAATACAAAATCACGGAACACATAGAAAACATCAGATTCTATGACGTAGCTTTGAACAACAAAACAGATGGTAGAAGCGATTACTGAATGTCACATACATTGTAGTAAATCACAATAATAGTAAATAATAATAGATTGAGTTTAGAACCACTGCAAAAGTTTTTATACTACACTTTCTCGGAAAGTACCTTGATACCTTTTTTTTAAATTATGAGAAATTATATGTCATAACTGTCGTACAAATTAATAAGCAGGCAGAAAATATGTATGAAAAGTGATTGTTAACGCGCTGAGCGGGCAGAAAAAACTATTACATGAAAATGTTTTCTTCTTAATTTTAGAATAATGTCTGTAACAATGCCACAATATAAAAAAGTTTTTATCACAAAATGTTGGGTAATATGTGTAGTGTAGTTGTAGGCTCTAGGTGTGTAATAATCACAAAAAACAAAAAGATTTTAGTACTAAGTCCGCAAAATGATACTAGCCATTTGCTTTAAAAAAATCGCGCGCCGGTTTGCATGCTTTTGATTTATTACTCTGAATTTTTAATTTGTTGTATTTTATTTTCCTCGTAAGTGTAGTATGAAGCACTATGTATCTCTCGGAAGAAAGTGTGATTGCCAACTTGTATGTAAACTATACCTTCGTTGGTAATCGGTCACTTTATCCCCTCGGTGAACAATGTAATATTAAAACACTCAATAATCGCTCTTCAGTAATGATATCATCAATATCATGCGATACAAAATCTGTCTCAACAAAATCCGAATATTTCATCGGTTTACGCAAATACCACAGAATGCGCTACCATGCATCGAACCTGTGGTCGTGGGCCTGCTCCAGGGAGCTTGGTTTCCTGCACTTGCTCCTGCTGCATCGGTCTCGCCACTTACTAGCTGATCTGGATGTTGGGAAACCGTGGTAAAATTTAATACAACCTTCGAGCTGTTGTTATTTGAAGCAAAAATATTTTACATCTAGATTTGTAACATCCGACTAAAATGCCCCAAGATTAATTGGTTGAGCGAAGCGAAGGTCTCAGAGTCTCCTGGATAAGTCAGCATTTATATGTCTGTTTCTTTTGTACTTATGGATGTTTTTCCGCGTTATTTTTAATTTAATTTATTTATTTTTTATTTTTGACTCGCAAACCATTGATTCAATCATCATGAAATTTTGTAGGCAACTAGTTATTTCAATATAATGTTTAGGTTTGAAAGTTTGAATATGAGTAAAATCGGTCAAGGGTTGTGAAGTTATAGGGACTCGAGGTCTCAGTTTGGCGCTAACTACTAGTAATACTTAAATACTAAATATCGACTTTAAAGTTATATATATTTTTGAAATATATGTATAGTAAATGACAAAATTGTGGCGATAGCAGCAACGAATATCTTTCACGCCAGGAGCCATGATTTAGAATTCCTTCAAAGTAAAATCGTTGCTGGTATGAAATAGAATAAATGAGTATATTAGTCCGTTTGAATTTCCGCAACCCTTTTTTCCGCTTTTTAACGATGTTTTTTTTTTCTAGATTACATCATTATATTACCTGCAGTTATCATTCCATGCTCTTCTTCTGTTTCGGCCACAGTTTGAAAAAATCGCCCTTACACGATGGGGCATTAAAAAACTATAATTTATAATTTCTTTCGCCAGTCTATTGGGGCCTTCGAGCCAGAAATTGCACGTAGCTGGTACAGTTTTTTGTTTTATACTCAATGACGAGCCGGTCTAACCTGATTTTTAGCGTCACGCTTGCCCATAACAGTTTAATGCCACCCAGAATTTAAAGTTTAACCGTTCAAAACCATGCGCGGAAATGCATTTCACTCGACAACCGGATATATTAGATGTTAAAAATATCTTTGTGCCCAGTAATTTCGCTGGAAACCCTTAAAGCAGGAACGCAGTAATTGTTGCACGCTACTGCTTGGATGTTGAATAACGTGCAAAGGTGCGGTATTTCAGTGTTAAGACTCTTTTGACAGACTCCGCCTGGTGAAAATACATTTTTAAAAATAGAAAAATAATAATAATATTGTATTATACGTAATGTTTTCTTGTATAAGTACATCTATGTAAGAGTACCTCAAATACAAGAAACCTGAATCCTATGACCTATCACAAATGATCCTTGTAACCGACAATAAGGCCAATAAAAGAGTTCTATTTTCGGCTCGAGACGGTCACTATCAGCTCACCACGTAGCTCGTTAACCAATTGGACAATGGACACAATTGCTATCTAGTTTTTATTAAGCCATTTTATTATCAGCAGTAGGGTTCCATCGTATCACTTAGTTACAAGCCTACAGCGAAGAATGGCTCGTTTATGAAAATGTTATGGTATGCACACGTGGGTCTTCATCGTTTGAATATAACCTATGTTTAAGTTTGTGTAATCTTGCTATTGTTTTATGAATATAATGATTTCCGTATTACAACATAATCAAAATATTATCGTTTAAATTTTCACTTTACAACGTATTTTTCCAGCATATACTCTACTAGTCGTACCTCGACCATAATAATTTTCGGATCGTACACGCGCAGCGTTAACCTCAGATCCGTTATTAACGTTTACTTACGACCTGTATCCTGTATTATACGTACATGAATAAAGTTCATATCACTTCCTATGATAACAAAATACCTTACTTTGTTAAGCAAAATAAACAAGAACCTAACCCGTGTTAGCGTGTAGGTATAACTGTATCGCTTCCGGTATTGCTCCCAATGAAACATGTCAATCTGATAAGGATATGAGTTATTGAAGTAATCTGCATTGAAATTAGATATGCCTATTATGTCAAGGGAAGACGATACTCACGCATCAAATTTTCATAATAGTCGAAATCAGGATCGTAAAGCAGACGCATGCCATCCTTCTGATTGTATCGGCTCAGCCGGCACGTCCTAGCCCTGTCGCTGTAAACGGCCGATCTGTGAACAATGGACGAAATTACAATCGTCATGCAATATCGTACAACGAACCCTGTGTTCCAGTAAATAACAGTAACGATCCATTTAGATATAGCTTTATAGTGACTGTTTCATCAGTGTGCTATAATTGGTTGTAAGAATCTGCAGGTTTATTGCTTGTCAGTGTGCTATTCAAGAGTGATGACGATGATGAATATATTTTGAATGTCAGACTGTCTGATCTACGTTTATTATAGTTGCTCAAATGGCTTAATAGGTGAAAAAATATTTTGTTTATATTTATTTTAGCTCTGTCAAGATCTTCTATATTTTCTACTCTAGTTTGAATAATATCGTTACCTACATATGTCGTATCCCTAGAAAATGTTGCAGTTTCCATACTGCAATTAAGTTTATTTAAAATATTTATCCAAAACCTCTATAGTTAAATGTAGCTGGTATTCCCAGCGAACCTTCTAAAACACAGATACCAAAACAATAGATAAATGATATTGTTTTTCTGTTTTTAGAAAACACATTTTTTATCTTTTTAGGTCAGTGATCCATAAAATTGTAAATCGATCACGCTGATAACCGTGTTTTGTTTTTATTACTCAAGGATACTCCACGTCAAGTTAACCACCTTTGTCAGATAGTTAAAAATGTAAGTCATAGGCTGTAAGTATTTAGTTAAAGCTTTCAGATATGTTATGAATTTGTTTTTCCTTTGTGGCTCTGTCAACTTGTTGGTATTTCTGGTAGCGTTGCTTAGCGACACATCATCATCTCCAAAATGTGATTATAATTTGCGTCCGATCAATAACACTGTTGTTAATAATGTTTACCTGCATTGAAAACTAGTCTGCCTCAGACACTCGTCCAGGCACTCGCTAAGCGATCTTCCCGTGATCTCCGAATGAAACTCCCCAGTGATCCGACTGTTCCTGTATCTCTGGAAGGCGGTGTCTGGCCTTCGTCCCGGGGAGAACAGGTGTGACGTCACGCTGTTGTCCGGGTACTCCGTCCCTCGAGCTGTCACCCGATGAGAAACTGATCATAATTGTGAGAAAAACCTTATTGTGGTTACATTAGTACGTTAATCGTATATCACTGATATTAGTATTTTTTAGGATATATATTTAAACTAACTACATGGTACTCACGATTATCCAAACAGACGAGGTCGTAAAAGTGATGGGTGGGCGATGCGCTAACAGTCACGTCGTCCTTTTGAGATACGGAATCTTCTTCGGAGAGTACACACTGTCGTGTCACGGCGTCATGCTCGATCGATCGACAAAAATACCTAAACAAGTAATATTATTATTAAAAGAAATAATATACTCGACTGCAAAATGCTTTCTTGTCACTCCAGACGTAAAGATGAATCCAACGACTTCTCACTCGGCAAAAGCGGTCAAGCCGTTTAGGCTACAGGAGGTAATCTAAGAACATAAAAAATACATACATACAAACATTACCCTCCTTGGGCAGTCAGGTAAAAAGACGTGAATGTTAGTAAACATGCAACGCAGCATAGCCAGAATGTGTGTTGTTGTAATATTTGTGTTGAACGTCAAAGTGTGAATCACACTAATATTATAAATGCGAAAGTTTGTGTGTAAGTAGGTAACTATGTTTGTTCCCGTTCAACTCTGTAACGGCTGAACGGATTTGAATGAAATTTGATATGTGGGTAGCTTAAACCCTTGATTAACACATAGGCTCTTTTTATCCCGGAAAAATATTCGGTTTCTTAAGAAAAGCGGGTGAAACCGCGGGGTGCAGCTAATATTTTATAAGTGCAGAATTAAAATGAGTCTGAAATAAATAAGTCTTACGTACTTTTCTGCGCGAACACACATTGACTGGCACTCATCTAAGGTCATATTTGAAAACACGTCAGCCTCGAATGGTCCTCCTAAACGTTTATTTTCCTCTTTTATGAAAACGGCCAAACCATCACACCGTCTTTCAGCTAAAAGAAAAAGCAGACGCGTTTTAACACAAATTTTTCACAAAATTTACAGAAAACATAGATTAAAGTGATGAATAAAAACTGACCATTTAGACAAGTATTTTCCAAATAATCTGCATTATGATCATCTTCAAGCAGTTCTGGATGGGTTCTTCTTGTAAACCTGCTCAAAGAACAAGTTCGCAGTGCAGAGTCGTAGGTAGCCGAACGACATACAAAGCTGAATTCTCCTAAGCATTTGTCTTCACATTCTGTTCGGTTGGCAACCATGATTTCTTTCAGATCTGATGGTGGAAGCTTGAGACGTTTGCGGGCGTGACGTTCAAAAACATATCGACGCGAAGGACACTCGCGTTCCGGACGGTTAGCTGGAACAATAGACCACTTGCTATGAGTATAATCACAACATACAGGAAATGTATTAATAACATCATGATTGATAACTCACATGTCAAACATATTTCGTTGAAATGTACGCTGTTTGGTACAATCATAAGAGTTCCGATGCCTTCGGGAGTAGCTTGCTCTCTAGTCAAATAGCAAGTGGATTCTTCGTATTCCGGCTCGGGACTGAAGGCAGCGATGCGAGCTCCTGGTTGGAAGTCGATGGAATTGCAAGTTCTCACGAGGCTGTTCCCGGATCGGTCTCGTAAGCACAGGTCCTGGCACTTCTCCAAGACTCGGAACGGAGGTGCTGTCTCTCTCACCTTCAAATAATGGGTCATTTACTTACTATGCAGATCGTATTTAATCGTGCAGTCATGTCACGTGCAGTTAAATTTAAATCCATTGTATATAGAAGCAATCTTATGATGTCTTGAGGCAGTAAATATTATGTTTAGTGCCTTTAGTGTCTCCTAATAGAATTGTTATGATCATAGACAAGTACTCACAACGTCATCGTCGAAACCGTGGAGCTGTTGGTTGGGTAACCGTTCGTACATCACTCGACCCATTCCTTGGTTGCATGTTGTCTGAGCTGAAAATTATATCACGAGTGATACACACGCCAGCCGAACTGATGGTTACAAAAACATTTTTTTTTTTAGAAGCTTAAATTATAAGGTGTAGTTTAACCCCAGGTATATTTATTGGTGAAAACCTTTTTTGTTTTGGCATTATCAAATACCTGCAGATATTAATCAAATTTAAAAAAAAACATCACGTAAACAATGGATTTTCCTAGGTACTTTTTTGTCCGCTCAGCGCGTGAAGAATGAATTTCCATACTTGTTTCTGTCCGCATATTTGTACGATAGTAATGACGTACATTTTCGTAATTTCCGAGACAGTGTAGTATAAATAGTTTTTTGTGTAACAAGGGGCCATCAACTAACAAGCAGTAGTGTGCAAAAATTGTTGTGTTTTTCAGATTGAAGGGTAATGTTTCCAGTGTAATTACTGAGCATAAAGAGATTTAACATCTAATATCTCAGGGTGACGAGCGCAGTGCATTGCCGCGCATGGTTTTGCACTGTTGAAGTTCAATATTCTGGGTGGTACTGAATTGTTATGATTAAGCGTGACGCTGAACATCGGGTGGGCGACTTGCTCGTTTCGTCTCCAAGTTCTATTAAAAAAATGGTTTGAAAGTGTAATTAAAACAAATGATTATGAAACGCGCATTGCCGCCAAAATCGAACTGGCCAGTAACTTCTTCATACATTATGCGTTTGCTCTCTTTGGTTAACTTCTTAAAACTAGTCAACGAAGCGTTGACATTATAAAACAAACTCCTTGCTAACCCATCACAGCACGAACGCGGACCAATCAAAGAGAGAAAATCGTTTGAGTTTGGAAGCAAAACTGTACTATTCTCCCGCTATCCACTACAGGTAATTGTTGTTTTTAGAATAGGTATGATGAAAATAGCATTAAGGTGCTTTTTGGCCTGACTTGCTTAAGCCTACAAGATACCGGTCTAAGTAAGGAGCATTGGGGAAAGTTTTACCATTAGCCATAGTGAGCATGGTAAGAGCAGTGAAGGCGTGCATGACGCTCGCCCCCCGCGGCTTCATCTTCCAATATTGTGCGTGCTGCGGCGTCACCGGTCACCGACCATACATGTGGTCACTCCTGAAATAAAGAGAATATAATTATAAATTTGTCAAATAAACATAAAACATTAAACAGATCCTAGGTTTACATCATCTGTTTATACTTATTCCATTTATACTTATTATGTAGTATTTATTAAGTTAGCTATATTGATTTTGAATAGAACTGACTCTAGGGATAAACCTCACATTATTTTTTCTTAATGTACATATTTAAAAAAAAGTTTTGAATGTTTATATCAATTATTTTTATTATTTATTTCCCAAAAAAATGCCAAAATACCAATCCATTCAGAAGTTGCGATAATTTTTTTACATTTCGCGGGCAACCGCTACGTAACAATTTTCACTAGTATGAGCCCTTTTCCGCTTAGCATACCCGTTCCATATAACCCTGTATTATGATGAATGTGTGGGCTCGGTGAATGTCACAGAACGAAAATATACCAATACCTAATTATAAGTGTATATTGAAATTAAAAAAAAATTGAAATATTATTTATTTACTGCAAAAACACATACAAACAGTTACCAGCTTATGTAATGGATATTATAACAGTACATATTTATAGGTTTTTGCATGATAGCTTTACACTTTTCAACTATTGTCTATCGGTTCCCTCACTAGGCAAGCCTGTATCGAGGAAACCAGGTACCCAAGGTAACAATTCAAATTAGCTAATCCTCACTAGCAAGACAGTGGCCGGTTTACAGAAAATGTTTTTTAAATGTTGTAAATAAACTATGGCAGTTGGTAAAACTAAACGTTTACAAGAGAATACAAATAATAAAGAGAGAAAAAAAAAAGACATAATTATATGAACCCTATGAAACAATTTTTAATAGGTCTTCTGTTTTGTCGTATGTTAACTTTTTAAGCCATTTTAGCATGACTCGTTTCGCTTCGCTAACCCTTTTCTTCTTGATGTCACAGTGCTTTGTGACTTCGTTATAGATATACACTTTCACAAATTCACCAAATCGGTGGGCAAAAGAAGTGCTAACTGAAGACAGGGATATTACGGAGATGAAGTTTAGTTTACTAAACTAAAATAGCAAAATGAAGCTAATGCATGGCTGGATAGTGCGGATGGTTGCACCCGCTGAATGAGATGAGACAATCGAGAGCAAGGCTGCGTTCGACAAATATGCCCACCAACATCAATGTATATGTGACCTTAGTGAAGGAAATTATGGCTGTCATTACTCACATGGTCATCGCTACTGTGTTTATAAAGTGTACTCATAATTTTGCTCCCATCTGTAGCTGCAGTTTCCCTCAAATCTATAAGCTGAGTTTAACTTAGAAGTTAGGTACTTACTTGATGTGAAAAAATCTACTTTTTTACATCCTCACTGCGTCTATGATTCATAGTCTAATGATTTGACCTATAAAGCTAGAGTTTGCTAAAATTATCTTGTCCCCCAGACGCAGCGCTGCTTTCGAATATTATTGTACCTATAACACTACGGACATAAAACGGCAAATCGGTCCTCCTTTATATGGCAGTCGGGTAAAAAAGTAGATATAACTTATACCTTCATAACAGTCGTGTTAGATTCTAGTACTATTATTACTGATATAACATAATTTATAATAGTCTAATATTTCGTTCCTCAATTATATTAATATATATTTTAGATTAAGTTATTTATCATATGGGCTAAATTATTGATTGATTGATTGATTGATTGATAACACCTTTTTGTATGTAAGCCCCAATGAGATTACACTTTTTATACGCACAGCAACATTACGCGGAATCTATGTTTTCGCGAAAATTAATATTGTATCAGAAAGACCTTCTAAGTAAGAGTGCTCCTTCGCCTCCGACCTAAACCACATAATTACACCATTGCCAACCATCAGGCAGGATGTGATCAAAGGCTAATAAATACAAATATTTTATTTCACAATACTTAGTCACAAGACAGTCAGCGTCCACTGCTAAATAGCCAATAGGCGTTAAGGGCCTATGTTCAGCAGTGGACGTCTTCCGGCTGATGATAACAAGTCTTGAAAATTATGATTATTTCATGATAAACCCATTTTAACTAAAAACGCACCCGCGCCCGCTATTTCAACGTGTGCAAGCCCTTAGCATTTATTATAATGTATGTTCTGTGCCTTTACTCCGGCCGGCCTATCCTGGCGTTTGTTTGTTTGTAAGTCTTTTACATAAAATCCCGCAGAAAAATCCGTAGCTATCAGTCCGTGGGTCAGACTGAGACTAGTCGACTAGACTATTTTTATTGACATAACTTTCGACCTGATTCTGATTATTTCTTTTAATACACGGAAAGTGCCTTTAATAACTAAAAACAAAATGCATACAAACTAAAACTACCTAAATTACTTAGCCTACTACATAAAACGTACAATTGGATTACCCAGTGACCATTAAAGGTCTAGCGATAATCCAAAAGCGCAAGCCACCAGTTGGCAGCGTACCCAGCATGCTGGTGACATTACCACGCTGAGTGGCAATGCTTTGCGTTGCGCCAAATAAACGCCAGCATTTTGGTCACGCGTCGCGTCAACCAGGCACTCAGATAGGTTTTTGAAAGTAAGATGAGCTCCCAGCCCCCACGGAACCAATGTCTCTACCCCAAATATGTCACGACTACCGAGATTAGCACAGTTGATGTGCTTGTGCTACTCTGCTGAATTGGCCGCCGCCCTACTCCGTATACGTATACGTGATATGACTGCGCCAAGCGCCAAAGTACCAATACATGTTGCGTCCCAAAACGTAGGGGCAAAATTTTAGGGGTCGCCTTCCAGAGCACAAGTTAAGTGTCACCGTTAATTTTACCACCAATTTACTGATTATTAATTTTGATTTCAAATTTTTTGCACTGTGTCCGTACTGTCACTTCATTCTAATGAAAAGGGACGGTGACGAAAATAACAGTAACAGTTATTCATCGATCGTTGTCGGTATTGAAATGGATCCGTTGGCCGTTGGAAAGGTATACCGTTACTACGCACAGACGCGTGAAATTATTGCAATTAATTTATAATAACAGCTGGGAATGTGATACTTACTATTTTAATGTACTTAACCTATGTAACCTAAATAGTGTGACACCCTCTCAAACTATGCCGGTATGATGGTAACTTTTTTATAAATTAACTAGTATATCATTGCCCGCGGTTTCATCTGTTTAAGCCAAAAAAAGTAGCCAGGTAAGTAAATACAGTAAATGTCCAGAGTCTACCTACCGTTTAGCTGTTTCGGAGTTAGATAAGTGAAAACAAACATACACACTTACGCACAAACTTTCGAATAAGACCTACTGTGTACCTTACAAATATTTAATATATTTCGTAAAAACAATGATTCATTTCCAAATTTAAGACTATATTAAAAAAAAGCATTTTTCATACTCCGACCAATAACAATAGAATTAATTTTCCGGTAAATATTAATACATGTAAGGTAAACAGTGTGAGTAATGTGCTCCAAGACTAGGTTATCGTCAATTAAATATAATTGTGTTTATAATTAATTCATTTGTAAGTTTTCGGTAAATATTGTTTTAAAATACGTATTTTTGTAAGTTTACGTACTGAAAAGAAAAACAAAATGCCCAACTGCAAAATGTATACATACTCAGAAAAACCCCGACCGGCTGGCTGGCCTTACCTGGCAGCCTCTGTCGCCTTAGGTTTTGGCTCCAGGGCCTCACAGGTACATAGATATTTATTTATTTTATTTATTACGGGAATCTTACAGCTTTGTATATAAAAGTTTAAATAGGTATTTAACATCTGACGGCCACTTAAAGATTCTACTTATATTTATCTAATAAAAAACAAAAATATTTAACTAAAACTTGTAGCACTAAACATGGTAGGTATGTTCCAAAATACACAAACTGCGTAGACTAACTCTAACAAAAATAACATAAATCTACATGACAAAGCGTCGAGCGAGGTGTCCTATGAAAATTTCGGAGTTTCCAAAAAATTGTGCTTGTGGAAAGCGGAAGCTGACATCCGGCCCATTGTGGCAGACCGACGTCCTCGTCAGATCGGCTCTGTAAATGACGTATCACTAATTTTGGTACAGTTATCTGTGCCGCGTAATCGCTTGCTGTTTGCAGATTTCGAATCTGCACCTATTGGGGAATGCGATGGTTTAGGTTTCATTGTTATTGATTTTGATCGGGCACCCATAACTATAGAATTTGAATGTGGTACTCATTTTAAATAAAGCATATATTCTAATTTTTGCCTTGGTGGTTCTGTATCTGGTTGCCATGAGTACCGTTGTCTTGAGATCTTATTCAAACTAAACATGTTTTATTCTAGGACATCCTTAAGTGTAGGTATCTAAGTTATTTTACTACCGTAAAATTGATAATTTTCTAGGTCGATCTATTTAGTCTGCGCCTACAACTTCGTACGCGTTGCTGCTTCGACGACGATGAACTTCCGCACAAACATATATCATATTGAACAGCCTTTAAAGGAATGAATTTTTCTCTACTTTATATAAGGAATTCCTATGCAAAATTTCATGCCTCTAGACCATTGACGTCTGTAATGCGAATAATAATCAAATAGAAATCGGTGTTCTAAACCCACCGCTGTAGGTTGAACTTTGTCTGTCAGCCAATTCCTAAGCTGGGTTTCGACATTGCAAGGCTGGCTCGCGAGGCATGCCTGGCTCTCTGCGCGTTCGCATCGCAAGCCGATTTGAACGAACCGACTCCCTATCGGTCAAGTGGCGGTGCTCCAAAGACGCTCATTGTTAGCCAATCAGGTGTAAGGGACGCATGTGTATCGCCTCACGCGTTCGCGACTTGCAAGATAAAGAACTTCGAAATCTAGTGAGATTACGTATACTGAAGGCTCGCAGGCTCGGCCTGGCTCGTATTGATTGTGTAGTAATTTAGCGCACCGAGAGGCTGCGTCTCGACTAACAGCTCTTGAGCATATCTGATGAGCAGCCTCGCAATGTCGATACCCAGCTTTAGAATTTCGAGCACTTTGCTATCTGCTTTTAGACGTCCCCTACTGGATCGGGCACTTTATTACATATTAATTTTACTGAAATGCTGCAGGTGATCGTTTACTTACGACACCAGTAACAAAGAATACTTAAGTATATACCACAGAATTCTCCTTATAAGTTTGGTATATACCTACAAAGATATTAATGATGGAGGCTTAGTAGAGAATTCATTTCAAAAATGTGGTAAAATTGAAACTATCTCAGTATAGTTTGAAATTTTGAATTGTTTCAGTGTGCAAAGTGTGGTCAGTGAATCTTATTTCTTCAAATCCGTAAGTCTCCAGACCATTGACACTGTTTCTATCTCAGTAACTTTCATTTTAATTTTCTAAAATGATAGTTCTCTGAACAATAATTAAAGCAATGATAGGTGATGGCAAGAATATCTATTGCATGAGAATAAGAGCCTAACATGGGCTCGTTTTCAATTTATAATCATTTTTCTCCCGATCTCCGTAATACTCCTTTGTCTCCAGCTGACAAGCACTGTAGTGAATTAGAAAAGATTTTTCCATTTCGACTATAGTCCATTTCGATACTCAAATTTCCAGATGTTTATTTGCCAAATCCATTTCGAAGCAAAATGGTGGCGGCGCTTGCAACAACGATTCCATATTTTTTCTTCAAATTTCATTTCTACACACACACAGTCACTACACTTTTGCAAGATTATAACTTTCGCTAATTATTACCCCGTATATCTTTTAACTTTTTCTGTAGTATGTATTTGTCTAGGAGCATTGAATGTAATCACCGAATGCCATGCATAAACTAACTTTATTTATCTACCCTCAATATATATTCAAATCGTCGGGACTACCAACAGTAGACTCCCTGATCTCACTTAAGGTTGAATGATTCGCTGCTTCCTAGAGGGCCATTAAGATGTAGGAATAAACGAAACTACATCCACATTCTTTTCAGTATTTTATAATTTACTAGCCATCGAAAACTTTTACAGAACATTGACAGCTATCAAATTATTTTTCTAATATTGAGTTTCATTGATGCAACATGCAACCTCAACATCTTCTCTCAATGAATACCCAATTTTCCAGCAATCTTCTGTAGCCTTGGTCTAGGTAGTGCTTTAGTGAAGATATCAGCTAGTTGATCCTCACTGGATACCTTCTTCACCTTTATTTCTCCATTTGTTACTAGCTCTCTAACAAAGAAATGACGTAGCCTGATATGCTTGGTACGTCGGTGAAACTCAGGGTTTTCCGCTAATCTTATAGCCGCCTCGTTGTCCACGTGCAAATAAGGACACCCTTTAAATTCTATAAGACTTCTCATGAGCCGAGTTAACCAGATGCTTTCCCTGGCACCTTCACTTGCAGCAACTACTTCTGCCTCAGTCGTTGAAATGGCTACACTTTGTTGCCTTTGGCTCATCCAGGTAACTGCTCCCCCTGCATACATGCATAGCACTCCTGACGTTGAGCGCCCCGTATGTATATCTCCTCCATGATCTGCGTCACTAAAGCATTCCAGTACTTTGCTATTTCTCTTGTAATGGATCCCATAATCTGAAGTATGCTGCAAATATCTCATAATGCGTTTCACCCTGACACAGTCATCATCTGTAGGACTTTCAAGACTTCTTGATACTACACTAACTGCGTATGCAATGTCTGGTCTTGTTCCGACCATTAAGTAGGCTAGTGCACCCACAATTTGCCTGTACCTCATCTTGGTATCATTGTCTTCTCCAGCCTGCTTCTGAACATCTGTAGTAATAGGTGTTGATACCGGTTTGCATTGTTCCATTCCGAATCTCTTTAATACCTTTCTTGTATAAGAAGCCTGATGTATTTTTAAACCGTCTTCTCTGTTTTCAATCTCTATACCGAAAAAGTAAGACGCAGGTTTTGTTGTTATCTTAAAACCTCTTTCCAACTGTTCGAGAAATTCGTTCACCAGCTTCTCACTTGAGCCTGCAACCAGCCCATCATCCACATAAAGTGCGACAATTAGTTTCTCAGCTTTGGAATTTCTGATCAGTAAGCAAGGATCCGCTTCACTGGCTTTAAACCCTATTTCTTTGAAGAAATCCATTATGCGCTTATTCCAACAACGTGGCGCCTGTTTCAAGCCATAAAGACTTCTTTTTAATAGACATACTCGTCCAGTGCCGTCATTATATCCTTCAGGCTGCTTCATGAAAATTTTCTCATCAAGATTTCCATATAAAAACGCTGTAGAAACATCAAACTGTCTTAGCGTCAAATTCTCGCTTGCAGCGACGCTAATTAAAGCTCTTACCGTTCCTAACTTGGCGACAGGGCTAAAGGTCTGATCATAATCGATCCCTTTTTTCTGTGAGTAGCCCTTTATCACTAACCTTGCCTTGTACCTGTCCACCGAACCATCTGGGTTGTACTTAATTCGATAAACCCATTTGCATGGTATACTTTTCCTATTCTTTGGTAGTTCTACAAGTACCCAAGTCTTATTTTCAACCAACGAATCCATTTCGTTCTGCATGGCTTTCTGCCACTCTTTGTAATCACGTGATCTTACAGCCTCCTTAAAAGTTACTGGTTCTTTATGCTTGTGTTCCATGTTCATGACATAATCTTTGAATTTGCTTGGTTGTCTCAAAGTGGTACGATCTCTCAAAATCATTTGGCCAATTTCTTGGATTTCGTTTGTATTCATCGGTTCATCCACTTCAACTCTTTCCTCCTCAAGTTCAATAGATTCTTCAATGAGATCAGATGTTTCAGCTTCAGCGTCATTGAAAACATCATCATCATCATCCGAGTTCAATGGAACAAATCTACATTCATCATCCTCATGGACATCATTGTCTTCTCTGACTTCACCGTCATTGACAATATGTTCTTCTTCTCTTGCTTGAATGTCAATTGGTATGGGATTTGGTTCTCCGCCCACTGCCAATTCTCCACAAACAGGTCCTTTAGAGGTAGAAGGTTGGTTCCAAACTTCATAAGGTATCTCTCCAATATCTTGATCACTCCCCAGAGATCTGTTCTCTCTTTGTCCTTCGAGTGGTCTTTCATCAAAAGTCACGTCCCTTGATCTCAATATCCTGCTCGAACTTTCAATCAAAAGCCGATAACCGTCGTCACCATCATATCCAACTAACTTGCATTTTACAGCCTTCTTATCAAGTTTCTTACGCTTTTGTTTTGGAATATGAACATAGCACGACGCTCCGATTATCCTTAAGTGCTTGATCTGTGGTTTTTTACCAAACCAAAGTTCGTAAGGTGATTTACCTTCAACAGTAGTCGGTCCAGTCCTGTTCAGAATGTAAACAGCTGTTTCGACTAACTCAGCCCATAATTTCTGAGGTAATTCCTCGTGAGCATACATCATTGAGCGCGCGCACTCTACAACCGTGCGGTTTTCTCGTTCGCTCAAACCATTCTGTTCTGGTGTGTAAGGCATTACCAATCGCTGTCTTACGCCATTTTCCGCCAATATTTTTCGAACTTTCTCGTTATTGAATTCACCACCACCGTCGCTTAAAAGTTCATGTACCCGATGTCCAGAAGTCTTTACTTCAGCCAACATTTGTCTCAACTTTTCATAAACTTCAGACTTCGTCTTTAACAAATAAAGATATCTAAAACGACTAAATTCATCCTTAATGATCAAAAAATATCTAAATTTTGCGTATGACTCTGGAAATGGTCCGCAGACGTCCGTGTGTAACCTTTCTCCAGGTTTCGTGGCTTTCTCTCTTGTACCGAACTTAAGCCTGTGCGTTTTCCCAAAAACACAACCATCACACAACTCCTTACTGTCTGTTGTTTTTATTCCCAGTTCTCGTTCAATAACACGACTGACATGCCTCTTATTTTGATGTCCAAAACGCTCGTGATACAACTGCAGTATATCCTCCTTCTGTACCACTGTCACATTAACTGTGGGCATTGGTTTCAAGGTCTTACAAATCATCCTGTACAAACCTCCATGCCTCGTACGTCTACCCGTAACTATGACTTTACCGTCAATCTTCATGACACATGATTCAACCCGTGACTCAAACACACTTGTCGGGTTTCTGTCTTGTGCTGCCAATACAGAATATAAGTTCCTCTGTATTCCAGGCACATACCAAACATCTCTAAGATGAAACTTTTCCGGTTTTCCATTCACAACAGTTTCAAACTCTATACTTCCTTTGCCAACTGTCTTTACAGTGCTTCCATCTGCAGTAGTAACGGTATGACTTTTCTCAAATTCTTTGAAGTCCTCAAATAAATCTGCTCTCATCGTTACATGACTCGTTGCACCATTGTCCACATACCAGTTTTCAAGGTCAGTTTCAGCAGAGACTATGAAAATTGATGTAAGCATCATATTAGCCCCAGTTCCTTTTTCATCTTTAGCTGATCCAGTTCCAGACTTCTTCTTTGGACAATGCAACTTCAAGTGACCAATTTCTTTGCATATAAAGCAACGTCTGCTTTCCACTCTCGAAGTCTCTGGATTCCGTTCTGTTATTTTCACAACTTTTTTGTGTTTGCCTGTCTTCATAGTAAAAGCTTCACCTCCAGACTCCCCGTCTTGACAGCTCGATAGTGCTTTCTCGTGAACACACAGCTGACTGGTTAAGCTTTCCACTGTTCTATCCTTTTTTGACATCAGCATCCAACTTGACTTAAATGAGAAATATGTATCCGGCAAACTGTCTAAAATTTTGCAGATCAGCAAAAACTCTGGTAAATCAGTACCTTCACCTGATTTTACTAATTCCTGCTTCAATTTATGCCACAAATTCTTCATTTTTGAAATATAAGTCGCCATGTCATCCGATGGATCTTTTCTTGCCTTAAAGAATGCTAAACAAGCTTCATACAAACGGTCTTCGTTCAAGCCGTCGTATAGCCGATGTAACTCATCCCATACCTCCTTAGGATGATTAAACCTCATCACTTTATCCAGGATTTCATCTGTGATGTTATTCGTAATCAGTAGCAGTGCAGTACTCATCTTCCTTTTGTATTCTCCTACAATGCGATGATACTCCCCCAAAGCGGCGCTGGCATCACCCGCTGCAGCAGCTGGTCTCTCAGGTTCACGTAATTTGCCTTCCACGACATCGAACAAACCGTCGATTCCGTTCAACATAGCAGTCATACGATATCGCCATTGCACCCAGTTGTGCCCATCCAGCTTTGCGATTTGGATTTTACTAAGCTCCATCTTTGGTCTCACTAGCGCAGTCTCTCTTCAACAGTTAAAAGGCCCATAACCACTTAAGGTTGAATGATTCGCTGCTTCCTAGAGGGCCATTAAGATGTAGGAATAAACGAAACTACATCCACATTCTTTTCATTATTTTATAATTTACTAGCCATCGAAAACTTTTACAGAACATTGACAGCTATCAAATTATTTTTCTAATATTGAGTTTCATTGATGCAACATGCAACCTCAACAATCTCTGCCTTTCGAAAAGCTTTCAAAAAAAGGATCGGTTCCTATCACCCAATTAAGCGAAAGTCCATTTATCTCATATGAAAGCAATGCGGATGTGTCCTCTAAATAGTAACAGAACTTTTCACGTTGTCCAATCACGCGGAAAGAAATGGTGTGAAAAGTATTTGCAGGCATTGTGCCTGTGGGATGGGCTTACATTCACGGAATAGCACTCAGTTTCTATGGGCTGTGACAGATTAGGCAATAGTCAGTACAAGCTAGGATGGGCTTGGGAATTGGTCTTGCGACATGGTACGCGCCCAAAATTGGGATGTGGGAAATTGGCTGATCAATAGCAGAAGTATGGAAAGTTATTTTGGGGGCGAATTCAGGAATAGAGGGGAGATGAAGTTACTATATTCTTACTTTCTTGATAACTAAAAGATTGCCCACGTTTGGGTGATGGGAAACAGTAGTCAACCTACCGAAGAGCCGAAACCCATATTATAAGTGAAACCCATTATTATAAGTGACGCTACAGGTGATATGACAAATTTCAATACAACTCGTAGCAGACGACCTGCCACGAGTTGCAGGTTACAAGTTAGACAACGCCACGCTAATACAGGTTACGCGCAAGGTAAACTTGTCAGATTACGTGCCTTGTCGTAGATGGGTTGCCGGCTTTAAATTTTTTGGAGTGCAGTGTGTGACGATGGAAGTGAACAAGTAGTGCGCCTGGCGCTTAGATCGTCAGACTAACGAAAAGGTAGATTTTGTCTGCGTAGCCTGTGTAGGTACGTAGCATGTCTCTCTGCCATTAGGTCTGAATTATCGCAAAACGACGCTATATCCGTCAATCAGAGACGCGTAGCCTCGTTGCACGAACATTCGGTATTCGGTCTCAAAGTCTGGGACAGGCATAAGACTTATGTCCGTCTGCATTAAACATTGACAGCTAAGTACCTAATAATGAAAAATGCTTTGCACCATACTCAGGAGGTTGCCTAAATGCGTAAGACATGTAATTTCCTTTGACAGGCCTAAGTCCGACTTAGATTAGGTGATGTTTAGCTAAATATTATCTGATAATTTTTTTGTTGAGTTTAGTGCAGACGGGCATTCATATGTTAAACATTTTCAAAATTATCCCTTTGAATGCCAAGCATCTATGTTATATTACCCTTTGCCAAGCATTGCGCATCAGGAGGGTACTCTCTATCACAAACAATTTTTGAAAATTTTGAGAAGCCTACTGTGACGTTTCAAACAGAAAAAGACGCGTCATGTTCTATTATTCATTCAAATGAGTTGTGACGAGCATCTCGGGCCATGCTTAGTTGGGTTCCGTAGACACATAGGCATGTAGCATTTCTTATTTCGTTACGTAGGTATGTAGCTTAAAGAAACTCACTAATACTGTAGGTATAGGATATTGAAAGTATTTAACAGTTTTTTCAGCTTATTTCATTAAGTAATTAACGCATTTGTTGCCTGAAATATTTTTAAAAGTTTTTTTTAATAAGATTTATGTTTCCGAAATACATAGTTTAGAAATGGCACAAATCAAAATTGAATTGAATTGAAATTGAAATCGAATTGCTAGCTACTTTGTCAGCCCGTATTTCGCAAGCCGTAAATCTGATAAGAAATTGGTGTAGGTAATATAAATATATAATTTAATTCCTTCAATAATAACCCACATCGGGAGATCGGCGAAAAAAATATTTTATCCCCACTTCGCATGTATGAGAGCCAGCCCTTTAAATGTAATTAAGGAATAATAAGGATGCAGCTCTGAGAGTGAGTGCGCGTGCGAGTGAGTGTTCCAATGTTTAAAACCGTCAATGGAAGCCAAGCCATTTTCGATTGAATTTTGAAACCATATAAGCCTAATCTTTAGCGACTTAAATTGATTTATTAGAAATGACAATTAATAAAAATATGGTTAAATAATCTGTCTAACAAGTAGTCAGACATCTGTAAAAAAAAGTAATACTATTAAAATAAAATCAAAATACCCGACTGCAAAATGTAACCTATGTCGCTCCGAGCGTAAAGAGGAATCCAACGATACCACACTCGTCAAAATCGGTTAAGCTAAAGAAGTTTAGTCTACAAGAGGTAATATAGGAACACACAAACATACTTACATACACCCCAAAAACAATATCCTCCTTTTTGGAAAGTCAGATAAAGCTAAAGTCGTTTTACCTAAAGTATTCGTTCTATGCAACAAGTTTTTGTTAGCTTGTGTGAATATAATAAACCACGTTGTCCTTCAAAAAGCCCGTAAACTACTGGATCTATTTAAATGTGATTTTTAATATCAAATTAGGTTTAATATGAGTTTGATAAAAAACGATCCGACATTTCTTTTTGTTGCGCGTTCCGTTATTAAAGTTTTTTTAAACTTAGGTATCTAGGGTAAGTAGTTCCTTTTTATACAAAGTATATTACATATTCAGAACTAACTTTTACTGATTTGAAACTCAGAGTCACACAGCGGGCAATGGAGAGAGCTATACTCGGAGTTTCTTTGCGCGATAAAATCCGAAACGAGGATATTCGCCGAAGAACCGATGCTATCGATATAGCTTTCAGAGTTTGCAAGCTGAAGTGGGCAGGCCACATCACTCGAAGAACCGATAACCGATAGGGAAGAAAGGTTCTTGAGTGGCGCCCACGAATCGGAAGACGAAGCGTAGGCAGGCCAGCCACTAGGTGGACCGACGACATTGTGAAAGTCGCGGGCAACCGGTGGATGAAAGTGGCAAGTTGTCGGTCGGTGTGGCGCTCTAAGGGGGAGGCCTATGTTCATCAGTGGACGTCTTAAGGCTGATGATGATTTTACTGATTTCATGTATAAATACCACATTTTCACTTATAATGTTTCCATAACGACACCCGTTTTATCCATATGATTTAACACAGCTGATAATGCTATGTTATCATTACAACTGTGGTTTCATGGTCAAACAACAAGGCTCTACGACCTAGAGTTCTAGACGTTTCTGTGATTTTATTTACTGACACAGATAAGTAGAGCAATCATAATATAAGTGGCCGGTCTAAAAATAGCATTGCATAGTTATTGCAGCAACTGTGCGTTGCCTTTGCCAATGTCAAATACAAAATACATATCTACAACTAGACATATGCTTAGAGTTCTTTTCTTTACGTACAAGGCACAGATCACACCCTAGATTCTGCATTCAGGACGCTCGAGGCACACCACACATCAGTCTAAATACACTTATAAGAAATTACTCTGATTGGTTGATTGTTAGGCGCGAGTAGGCTTAGCCTTGAGATAGCCAATGAGAACGCTTGGTCGCACTTCCCGCGACCCGCGCCTTCCTCAAACTTTGGTGACTTTTTGTAGGAACAACGAATCTAATGTAATGCGGTATCTAGTGTGATCTGTGGTACAAGGTTACAGGAACGGGGGTACTAAAAAGAGCTTATTACGCACATTATTAAGGAGCTTATTATACTATGGGATCAATAACGAAACGGCAAAAAAAACTGTTCCATAGAAAATTACATTAAAACTCAACGAAATATGAGGACTAGCTGATATTTTTTTCGCAGTTTCAGTGTTGGTCTCATTTTTATAGCTTCGCTCATTGTTCAAATCTTAAATATAATACATCTAACTTAGATAGCCTATGACAACAGCTTATACTCGTAATGATGGTGAAGTTAGACCCTGACCTGTATTTTAAACCATTCGGTATTTTGAAATTATTGATTTCAAATTTATATATTCTGAGCGTATCTATTTTAAACGTATTCAATATATACCCATATCATTTAGAAAACTTTATCATGGATACAAAAACATAGTCATTAATAATCATGATCAATTTAATTTCCTTGACATACTTGTTGAAGGGATAAATAGTAAAATGGGCTTTTTGAATTGTTGTGCTCTCTCTGAACATTTATTGACGGAGTGGCGTTCACTGAGAAGATTGGTGGGCATAATTATACTTTGATCTATTAGAACATATTTGCGTAGCACCGGCCTAATAAGAGTTGGTCTCGCAGAAATATTGGTGAGTTAGTGAACCAGTGGGAGTAAGAAGGTTGGGACTTGTGTATCGGCGTACCACCTTTTGTTCGATTTTTCGTGTGTTTGGCAGTTATTCATAATGATAAATATAATGAGCTTCTTGCAGCTTAGTAACAACGTTACGTGTAATACTATAGAATAGGACTGCGTTTGACCATAAACTCGCCTGATATGAAAAGCGGAAAGTTGTGGTCGAAAATCGAGCACGAAAACCTAGAAAGTTCACTCTGACATTGAAGGTTGGGTGGAAAGGCATTCTTGTCCGTGGCGGCTCGCATCCGGAAGGGGAGCCAAGCCGCTTAGTTCCAGCCGGTCGCATTACGACTTCGCCTTAGACAACGCGCTAGGAGGCACAGGTGCGCAGTAGGTTCCTATGGAGATTCCAATGCCCAGTGATCTGTCAGGACACAGGTCACCGAGCGGGTTTTAATTGGTATAAGCCCACATAACCTGGCTGCACCCAAATGCAGCCGGTATCTTATATTTCCCACGTAACATTATGCATAAAATATTAATATTTCATAAACACAGTAAAAGATACAAAGTTACTTTCGCATGTTTAATGTGCATGGACGGTGATGGAGTTCTTATAGTGAAGTAAATGAGTCCGGATACCTCTAGAATCAAGATCCTCAATATTAATTATCTTTCCCCCGAATACTGAAACGTTTGTTAACTTTGACGACAGATTAAGTCTATTGCTGTCTTTGTCATTTGCTTAGTGCCAGACCAAGGCAGTATTAGAATTAATCTGTTGTCAAAGTTAATAAGCGTTTCAGTATTCGAGGGTTTGATATTCTATCGTGGAGAAGGGGAAGAAGACATAGCGTAGTAGATGAATCGAATTGTATAAGTCGCGGGCGACCTCCCGCGACTTATACAATGTGGATGCTAAAAGCCAGATTGTCGTTCAGTGTGACGCTCTAAGGGGAAGGCCTTTGTTCAGCAGTGGACGTATTCCGACTGATGATGATGATTATATCCTATCTGCTCTATTATTAGAAAACTCGCCATGCACGTGTACGCTTGCATAATGCATGCATGCTGTCACAGAATCACTGCGCGACGCTGCGTCACTAATTTGTTCGTATTTTAATTAGCACGGAGTTTTTTGTAAAAAAAAAACGTGCATTTAATTGTGTTGATAAATAAACGAAAGCAATTCTCAGTGTCACTCCAAAAAAATTGTCAAAAGATGATCACATCATTAGTAAATGCTTAGGTATGATTTTACTCGTGAATCTTTTAGCCCGAAAATAATCTTTATACTGAGCTTTAAACATATTACAAAAATAATTACACTCTACAGTACAACCTGTCAGTCAATTTTTTCCTTTATTTAGAACTAAAACATAAGGAGAAATTACCTTTCCTACATATTCCTACTTACAGAAAAATTGCATAGTCAAAAAAATAAATTTTTAGACCCGTTGATTTACTTACTTGTTCCTTTCTGTACTTTTTACACAGTTCTCATTCCTTCAAACAAAGTACCATCATCAAATCGTCATGCATGTGCCACTTAAACTCTAAACTTTTCAATATGGCTGCTCTCACATTAAACCAAAATATAATGCCTACGCTCGATAATGTACCCAGTGAAACTATGCTACGCGGTTCGTAGCGGAAGCACCAGTCAACTTACTTAAGCTTTTCTTCCAAGGCAGGCTACGTGGTAGCGCGTTCGTAGTCGTAGCACTTTAGTGTCTAACACAGTTCAAGATAAAGCACCTCACACACTGTCAGGTCCGTCAACCACACAGTGATCACAGCTCCAGTGTACTGGACATCCAAAACCGAATTGTGGCCATTTCTACTCCATAATTCAGTTAAATCACATTCAGGGGGGGACGACAATAGAAGAGCATCGATGTGAGCGAATCACACCATCGACACGCATCGCTAATTCTCCATGGCCTGTGTTTGCTCACGCCGGCCGGTCACCGATCATCGTACTTTGTGAACAGTCATCAACAAAAGCTTAAATAGATCCTGCTCAAATCTAACTCTATTCTCTGACCATTAAAAGCCAAACAGCTAGAGGTGCATTTAAAATTATATGTATGATGTACACAAGCAAACTACTGTCATACCATTAAATTTCAGTGCGAATGTACTACACGATCATTAAAACCTATAACTATAGGTTCATATCCGCAACTAATGATCAATGGTGAAGCGATACCATTTCGCGAATAACCATTTCAGATTTCGAGTAAATGCTTTATCGTGAAGGTATATGTTACTTGAAGAGTTTCTGGTGAAATAAATTGCATCTAGGTATTGTCGAGTTCATCGTCAGACAATGAGATTGTGGCCTAGTTTTGCGTGATTAGTCACAGCACACTTAATTTTTACACTTCATTCTCGCTGACCCTAACTTTTCCGGAAGCTACAAACAAAGCGACATCATACGTCAGCAAGCGCAAACCAACGCCATCCCAAAATGGCGGCATTTCGCGCCTTCCGCTATATGACATCAAAATGGCGGACTGCAGATAGTAATCGTTAATGAATTAATTATTATTATGTATTTTGTTTAGCTGGCCTTGGACGCGGTTGCCTCTCGGTCATCACTCATCATCGCTGATCCGAGAGCCGATTAAAGGTCGGAATGTCGGTTCAGGGGATTCGCAAAAACGAGTACGTGGAAAATCATAATGGGGTGCGGATTTGCAGGCGTGTTGAGCAATTATCTTGTCAATCTTGAAAAGCTCTGGGAGCGTCAGTGGTGGCAAGGACAATGCCCATCTGCACTACCTACCGCTGAAGGTTCTATGCGTGTGAAAATTTGATAGCGACATTTCGAAATCAAATCTCTTAAAATTATATTTGGGGACGTAGTGTTAGCCCAATGTAGTGTAGTTTCTGTTCTGACGTTTCTGCCAATCGTCTTGCTTCGATATTCTTCTAAGCTTCTAAGCTTTCCATATCCAGCACTAAAAGTTTTAATTACAAGTTAGGGTAACGTATTTCTTCTAATAAAAAAAATATATTTCGTTGTGGACAATTGAATGGCATAAGGCAGGAAAGTTAGTAACGTAGAGGGCTTAAGAAATGTACCTTTGGGATTATGTAAAGACGAATATTTGTTCTGGGTTTTTCGTTGTTTCAGTTTCACATTTCTGCTGCGACTACAGTAGGTTTATATAATTATACTCAAGAGATTTAAAAAGACTCTTAAGCATTTTTTTGAAAGCAATCCGTTCTACAATGTTAGTGAATACATGTCAATGGACTTCTCAGAATCCTCATTTTTGTACGGACAACAAACGGAGTAAAGCATAATAAGTACCCACCTGTCATGATATATTATTAAATTATTCAAATAATTAATAACTTAGTTTGCCTAGTTAAATTTAATTCTAAACTTAAGTATTTTTTTTATAATAGTGACTTGCCTGTAATATTTAATGTTATTTATGGCCAATAAATATTTCTGATTTCTGATTTACTCAAGACTCAATTAGGCGAGCTTGCATTTTTATTTTCCTACTTTACATTTTAGTTGCTTAGGTATCTACTTACACACAAAAATGGCTGATCTGATTGAGTTAAGTACCTACAGTATTAAGCACAACGCATATGTAAAAAATCGAAAAAAAAATATACCTTCTGGCATTTGTTATTTCTTTTATAACAGAAGTAAAAAAAATAAGCAAAATAATACAAAAAGTCGAGCCCGTAATCAAATAGAATGTCGACTCGAATGTTTACATTCAGCAAAATATAAATATTAGCTATTTGAGTTATACTTTCAAATATAAACAGAGTAGCAAATCTTCAAGCAAACAGAGTAAAAAACACACAGCTTTATATCATTATGCAACCAAAGTGGAGTCACGTGAACAAAATTCAACAATCAGATAAAGGTTATGCTCGTATAAAAATGCTACCTCATCAGATTTTTTCGTATCGTTATCCAATTTATTAATCAATTACTCAAATTGGTAGCAAGTCTGCGTTATGATCAGGACCAAGGAATTGAAGGGACGGTATAGTCGAGAATTGTTAAATGTATCTAGCATGATAAATTTGGGATAAATGGGATCAGAATTTACTGTGATTTATTGACAACTAGCTGCGCTCCGGGGTTACACCCGCTATTCTACAGGAACGGTAAAAATAATATAACGGGATATATGGGATAAAATGCCTATGTGTTAATCCGGGGAATAACCTACCTCTATACCAAATTTCATCCAAATCCGTTCAGCCGTTACAAAGTTGAACGGGAAAAAACACACTTACACACAAACTCTCGCATTTATATAATATATATTAATTTTATATTATATTATATTTATTTATATTATTTATTTATATTTATTTCTAATATATATTTTTATAATATTAGTGTGATTAGCTCCTTTACCACAGATAGATCAGAAAAGAGATGAAGAATCCTAAAACAATCAGAATTGAGAAATCGTACAGGAAAAATAAATTATTCAATTAACTAATTTGTTCAAGCAAAAATAAGTAAGTGCCTTATTATAAAAGTCCACCGGAACATGAAGCGCAAGGCACTTTGCCGCTCGAGACATGCATTCCCCTTTCAAGGGAGGCTGCCTAAACACAAGTCCTCAAGTCGGACTTTTCAAACTTTTTTGGATTACTCCAGAAATCCTCTCAGACAATCCCTGCGAAGATCCCCAGATGCCAAAATAAAATAAATGGCGAAGGGGATTTCTGGATTTTTTGTCCAATAATCCCCTCCACCTCAAATGTGATGCTATGGTGATTTTCGGACTTTTTGTTCAAAGATCCAGAAATCCCCTTAGTCATTTATTTTATTTTGGCTGAAGGGGATCACTCTGTGAAGAGCGTTAATGAAAAAAGTCGTCGAAAGGAATCACTTCATATACTCTCTCATTAGCTTTGTATTAATGGGCAATTCGATAATTCAACCTGTTATGCAGATTTATAACAATTTATCAGACCATGCAACACTACTCAGGATCCGGGTAAGTCCTAAAAATACGACCAAAACCATCAGAGGACGGCCAGCAGCATCTTAGTAATCGATAAGCGTTCTGCGATCCCCGAGCCTTTTGTCGTGCGGTGGGATTATGGCAACCTAAAGGGAAGGCTTTTGATCAACACTGGAGATCTTCTGGCTGATGATGTGATGATGTGTGACAGGCTAACCTATGAAAAGATAAGAATAATGTGTATGAATAAGAAGTTACAATATTCCAAGTTATCTATCTAGAATCGTTAATAAGTAGGCACTTAAATAACAAACCGGGAGAAAAATTATCAGTATAAGTAAGAAAAAAAATAAAAATAATGCATGCGAATACTGTCAAACATAAAACTTCCCGACATCAAAATACCAAATTTTCACAGATCTTATTTCATAAAATTTAAAATCTTAACGACTACATCCATATATATTTTAGAAAACTGCAAATTTGTGAAAAAACACCCTCAATTCTTTACAAAATTATCAGACAAGCGAGATTACCGAATAAGGTCTAATTATAAAAACAAATTAATAGTACCACCGCCTAAACTAGAAATGCATAGCTCCGGACCAAACCCTGCTAAAATATACAACAAACTACTAGTACAGATAAAAGAGATAGAAGAAGAGTTCAAATTTGCTAAAGCCCTAAAAAGTGTATTACTCGTGAAATCCTACTATACCCTAGACGAATTTTTGAGAGATAAGACAATTATGGAATAGATTGACCCGCTCCGCACGATATTGCCATACACAATCAGGGGCATTATGATTTACCTATTTAAAATATGCTAGTTAAGATCTGCATGTAATCCACATAATGTTTGCAATAAATGTATTGAGTATTGAGTATTGAAAATAATCGTAAAATGAGACGAAGTAAAATAACACCTGGCTTAAATTGATGTCATTATTATACCTAATATTCGAGACGACGCGACTGTTACCTTGAACTTCTTTGCCTGCTTATCACGTCGCCTTTGCGTGGCGTCTTGTCTCCATTGTTCATATACCTATTCCATTCTCGATATGGTGGCCACAGATTAAATAAATGTCTGGCTAAGTGTGGCGCTATTACGCAATGGTTGGTTTCGTTTTTAAGTCAAGAAGGAAGATTATGTTTTTGAGGTGTATGTAAGTAATTTAAGTATATTTGTGTGTTCCTATATTACCTCCTGTAGCCTAAACGGCTAGACCGATTTTGACGAGTGAGGTGTCTTTGCATGAATTCCTCTTTACGTCCGGAGTGACATAGACTACATTTTGCAATCGGTTATTTTACAATACAATACAATCACAGATAAATCTATGAATACAATGCAATAGAACTTTATTATACACCAAAAATACATATAAACTTTTAAAAAAACAATAATAATAAAAAAACGGTATTATAATGGGCGGCCTTTTCGCCAAAGGCGATTTCTTCCAGACAACCTTTGGATGGACAGAAATATGACTAAAAAAATTCGGTCGGTGGTGTACTATAAAACCAATAATATATAATTGTACATATATAAAGTAATACCAATTTACATATTTTTTTCTTTTTACAAAGGAGCCCTTAGGTAGGTGCTTAACTAAAATTCTATAACAATAGAAAGATGGACATATTTTACACAGAATTTGAAACTCTAGTATATTTGTTGAAGTATTTTAATTGACCGAGCGAAGCGAAGGTCTCAGAGTTTACTGGGACAAATCGGCTTTTGTATGTATGTTTGTATGTTTGTGTGTATATTTGTCCGATGATAACTTGCGAACAGTTGATCCGATCTTCGTGAAATTTTGTACGCAAGTATTTCATTTCAATACAATTTTTAAGTTTGAATATGAGCTGAATCGGTCCAGGGGTTGTGAAGATATAGGGGTCGCGAGATCTCAGTTCGCCGCGAACTACTAGTTATGTTAAGTGTATGAGCTAAATCGGTCCAAGGGTTGTGAAGTTATAGGTGCTATTTCGCGAACTAATATTTAAATATAATTTATATCAAAGCACGCGTAATTTTATAAATATCACGCGACTGCTGCATGATTTTCCACACTGCTTACCTGATCAGTGATTATGCACACCGACCGGACGGCAAGCAAGAATATACCAAATCACCTACGACACATTAGGTAATGTCTGGTGAAATAATAGTACCTAGTGCATTTACGGCTCCATGTACTAACATATAGTTGACTAGCTTTTTCCCGCGCTTTCACCAACGCAGAACTAAACTACCCTATCTCACTGGAATAGTGCTTTCTTTCAGTGAAAAAAATTTCAGAATCAGTGGAGTAGTTCCAGAGATCACCTCCTACAAACAAAAACAATTTACCACTTTATCTACATTTATAAAACTGTCGTTGTGTAAGTATAGCTGACTGACTGACAATCACAGAAGATAAAAAACATTTACTATCTCTTTTCAGCATGTGCTGACAATCAACGCACATCCTTAATCAGAGGTGAGAGAGACCTGGATTTTTCAGGGTAGCCTCATTAGGTAATGTTTAGTGAGCACATAGAAAGATTTATTGACCGAGCGCAGCGAAGGCCTCAGAGTTTACTGGGACAAATCGGCATTTGTTTGTGTGTATATTTGTCCGATGATAACTTGCGAACCGTTGATCCGAAATTCATGAAATTTTGTTTGTTTATGTTCGAATATGAGCTGAATCGGTTTAGGGGTTGTAAAGATATAGGGCTCGCGAGGTCTCAGTTCGGCGAGAACTACTAGTTATTATAGAGTTAGAATCCACCCCTAAGCGGGTGAAACCGCGGGGCGCTGCTAGTAATATTATAATAGTATAGATATAGATAAGAACCATTGCTTAATCATTGCATTGAGATAGATGACCAATAGATAATTGAATTAAAAAGACGTTATACAACAAATAATAATGTATTACTAAATGCGCCTTACCGTTTTCTGCCTTTTCCGCGATATTATTTATTGATCGAGCGAAGTGAAGGCTTCAGAGTCTACGGGAATAAGTCGGTGTTTGTATATTGACACCGACAAGTTTTAATAATATGAAACAGTGTTTTAGTTACCAATTATTTTAAGAAATAACATTAAGTTAAAATAATGAAATAAATTAATTGAATTTATAATTTTGTTATTGTGTATATTTGTCCGACGGTTGATCCGATGTTCATGTATTTTGTATTTTTGTAGACCGGTTGTTTATTTCAACACAATTTTTGAAGTTCGAAGTACCTACGAGCTATATTACTCCAATGAAGTTAATATAGAGTAAGTATATATGGTATATTTTTTGGTGCAAATGTCAGCTCCCCTTGAAAATTCAGTAAAATCACACTAATACCATAAACGCGAAAGTTTGTGTGTAAGTAGGAAAGTATGTAAGTGTGTAAGTTCCCGTTTAACTCTATAACGGCTGAACGGATTTTAATGACATTTAGTATGGAGGTAGCTTATACCCTGGATTAACACATAGACTACTAATATCCCGGAAAAATATTCGGTTTCGACCTGCTGGTGGCTGTTTACTTATTAATTTCTGTTAGTTTTAATTTGTTTTCTGTTTCCTTGGTTTCCTTTCTGTTGTATTGGCAAAGAAAAAGATATTAAATGTAATATCTCTTACCTTGTCAATAAATCGGAATGTTTTAAAAAAAAAAACCCTGTATTTGTCATTATCTTTCGTTGCTCTACCATTAGTAACTATTACATAGAATAGTACAATAGTATATAACTATTGTACTTACTTTTTACCTCTAACTTTTTGCCATTTTCTAGCACGTTCTACGTTTCAATAAACAAGCGGCTATTATTTAACGGTATTGCATTTCAAATAGAGCTCTCGGAGAGTTCTAGAATCTCAGTGAAGGTTTCTCTGCTCAATTTCTATCGATCGTTGCATAGTCGTTGCAAAACTCAACCTCAACCTCGAATTGCAGCCGTTGATTATGAAACCGAGGTACTTTTTACCAGTTGCTTAAATTTAACGACCGGAAAAGAAAGCGGCCCTTAATTTTTTCGACCTTAAAAAAGTCGGTCATGGGGTTTTTGGCGGGAACGTGAAGAATTCATGTCGCGTCATTTTATTATTTTCCAAAACTTGTTTTATTTCGAGTGTTAATGAGTAAAAACGGTGAATTTTTACCCGTTAAGTATTTGTGAACATCCACGAGTGTTGGTGAATGGTATAATGTCGTGAAACGTGAAGTTTCATGTTGTTTCCAATACTCCATAGAAGGCTCTAGTAAAGTTTTCACCACTTTACTGGGGCATGACTTGGACTTGACCGTGACTTGCTTTACTCGCCTTTGACTGGGACTATGACTTGTTTGATAATGTATAACAAAACTTGATAATATATATGTATACTTGACACTGGCAAATGCATAAGACGTGCGACGCCAAGATCCTCTTAGGAGGTGAAACAAAAAAAAAAAAAAAACGGTCATTATAACACTCGACTTAGTTAAGTACTATAAGTACTTACTCTTACCTCATGCATGACATATTTGTATTTACTTTTCTCCTAGCAATGCTTTACGTACATAAACTGAGATTATGGTATGTCACACTAATCATTATCATAACAAATAATAGCCAAAGATAATATAACGACTTTATCGGTAGCGAGGGTCTCAAACAAGTCTCAAAGGTATAAGTATTGACCGAGTGAAGCGAAGGTCTCAGAGTTTACTGGGACAAATCGGCGCGAACTACTAGTAATAATACGCAGAATAACTTTGCTGCCGAGCGAAACACACAACTTTCCACCTCACCACAGTCGTAGTATTTATATTCTCTTTGACCACAGTGAGGAAAATTCTAGTATGATGGAAAGTGAATTGAATAAACAGAAGAAAAAAAATAAAAATATTGTTTTTTCTGCTGTCTGCTGCTGGCCAATGCGATTATTCTAGAAATGAGGTTGGCGCATTGACATGAAATAAGTATTAATTTATTTTCAGTGGACTGGCGGTATAGAAAATTAACGAATAGATACGTTCGAATTTTAAAAATCTTTCCACGCTAGCGGATAAAATGCACTTCCCTATCATTGCAAAAGTGCATTTTACTGTTTATACAGTGACAGGAGGGGAGGAAATGAATTAACACTTAGGTTTTAAAACACGTCTAATCTGATCAATGCCATAGGGTGAAGGCTGAACTACTTACAAAACATAATATTTGTTTATATTAACTAGTTTAGTAGTAATTGCTAAGGTATTCTGTTATTGCATATTAACTATCAATTATTCTATGGCGCAGAGCGCTGTCAATACTAGGTATCTAGTATTCTACGGCGCAGGCAGAATCATTCCGAGCTAAAGCTAGGTAAAGGGGAAACTATGGGGGAATCAAGGATAAAGCCGTAGGACACAAATAGTTTTGCTATAACACTCAAATAATCTTCAGAAATTGTTGATGTAAGTACTTAATTAATTAATCAATTAGTGAATTTATTTTTAGTGTTTATACACTATTATATTTGTTTATTTTTATTAGTGGTAGTTATCTACCACTAATAATTTCTTAAACTTCGATCAGGTACAAAACCAGCAGATTCACTTTTCTGGAACAACTGTGTGAATTCAGTATTTTACATGTGGTATGTATTCGTAATTTGTTCTAAAAAACTTATGTGCGATCCGAGATGGGAGCGCTTAAGAAAAGTAGTAATGTGATCTATTCTGATATCTGTGTATTCTTCTGCGCTTCTGACATTTAGTTTAATTTTAAAACTGTGGGCTTATCCCATAACTCTGAAAGCGATAGCGAGTTGCGCGAGCGGGACCGCGCATAGTGCGACTCAATTGGTACGAGCGAGATGGCATGCTCTCGCAATCAGAATCACGAACGTTTCAAAGTTAGAGGATAAGCCCGCCGGTACAGCAATATCAACACCATTATCAACTAATCTACAACTACCTACCAATGAAGCGCGTAGGCGAAATTTGGGACTAAGCTACAAATTGTCAATTTGCCCGATAATTATACTGGGTGTTCGGATACATTCTAGGATATCATAGTTAATTTTTTTTTTTTTTATAACGCAATATGTATTTTGCTTAGTTAATAAAGGAACATGCCCTTTATGAACTAAGCAAAATACAAACAAACTACAACTACCTAAACTATTTAGGCTACTACATAAAAATACAGTTGGATTATCCAGATACCATTAAAGGTATATATATAATTTTGAGAACATTGTTCTCAAAATATATATATATTAAAATACCTGAACCTATAACTGATATCCGACTCGGTTATGTTATCGAAAAGGTTGTTGTGTGTGTATTTTTGAAAAAAAATACTGAACCTATACCGTTATCTGAGACGATTTTTTTTTCTCATTAATTTTGGCTCCACACATTGTGTATTTAGCTGGCTGGCAAATATTGTAAAATTTAAAGTGAAGTCAAATGACTCGAGCGAGCTGCCGGGCCGCCCTCGGTTCGAGGCGCGCTCGAGTTGAGGATCACGACTTGAGGATTTTCAACTTATGCAGCTACAAAAACAAAATACCGCAAGACTGGATGCCGAGCCTGACGTGCGACCTTCAACTCTTTTTCTTATAATCCCATATAACAAGCCCGACATCAAACAATTGATGAAAAGTAAGAAACAATTTCATACTTCCCATTAGTGCAAATGATAGTGTCAAATAATACGAATAAAAAATATACATAAAAACAGTTTTTTTCCAAAAGGGTTCTGTCAGCAAAAAAGTTTGAGAGCCGCTGTCCTAGAATATTATGTCTGTATAACCGAACACCCAGTAGATAGGTATCACACGTATGACTTCATGCAACCAACTTATCTGCAGACGTGGCCGAATGAGGGAACTAAAAATAGCTAGCTATAAGCTTTGTTCAGCAGGTACTATGATACTACGATGGTGGCTCTGCCAGCCAACTCTACCCAAAAATATTGGTCACACTAAACCTAATTAGGTGCTTGTAGCATGACAATCTTATCCATTTGAAGTGTCCCAGATTCTGATCAGTCATGGATCCATGACTGTTATGTAATAACATGCATGCCGCATGGGGTTTTCGTGATTTGTTGGTAAACAACTGCTTAGGTTAGTTCAAAATAGATTTTAACTAGTACAAGGTCGTCTGATGTAGATTGGATAGCTAGTTCCGACGTAGATTATGGTAGAGATTAAATATAAAGGTATTTGAATCTAGTTATGTCTGAAAAGATAAGTATTTGTAAGAGTATTTGGTTATTTGGGTATTTTGGTATTTTGGGACTCTTAACACAGGCATTTGTATGCTTAAAAAGTCTCCCTGGTTGCTTAAATCTGTTTTGTAATGTATGTTTACTGAATAAAAAACTTATTATTATTATTATTTGGCTCAGTGGGTGGACTTCCACCTTCTGATCTATAGGTTGTGGGTTCGATTCCCACCCAGGACAAACATTTGTGTGATGAACATGGATGTTTGTTCTTTGACTGGGTGTTTCTATATGTATTTACGAACAAAAAAGTATTTATGTATTCTATCAGTTATCTGGTTCCCATAGTACAAGCTTGCTTAGTTTGGGGCTAGATGGCGCTGTGTGTAACACGTCCACCAATATTTATTTATTTGATATTAAAATCATTTATCCTATCACAAAACTCTTAAAACAATTGTAAAAACTGATATGAGAAGGAACGAAGGACTAGGGTCAGGCTAGGAGATGATAATTATCAACAAAAAAAACTATTTTTTTTGTATTCGTAAGTTTATAAAATTTAATAAAAAGTTTTGGAGAATGTACTTGATTTTGTAAAAGTCACAAAAAAGGTGTTAAGATAGTCATGATGATGTAGGGAAGCTGCCTGCGAGAGGCTTAAAAATAACCCTGTTTAATATATTAAAATCTTTAATACTATGTAGGTACTTTAAAAGTAAAGTAGTACGTTTCACACTAGCATTGAAAATCGCTAGCATTGACTAAGGTATTATAATAACTAAGGTATTATAATAACTAGGTATTATAATACTAGCTTGAAACTGCCTGCCCTATTCTTGACTTTGAGACAACAGGATTTCGATTTTCAAAAGCTGAATTTCAATCTCGTCTCGAAAAAATATAGAATTTCGAGATATCTTATTCTCAAAGCCATCTTTCGAGATATTCACGATAGCTAGCGAGCAAGATACACAAGTGGTCGGAGACAAACGAGAAGAGAGAGTCGAGATTGGAATATCGAAATCGACATAAATTTGTCATATCTCTGAATAGGGGCCCAGCCCGCTGCGGGCTTATCCTCTAACTTTGAAACGTTCGTGATTCTGATTGCGAGAGCATGCCATCTCGCTCCTACCAACTTAGTCACAATATGCGCGGTCCCGCTCGCGCAACTCTCGCTATCGCTTTCAGAGTTAGGGGATAAGCCCACAGGTCTCAGAATACATAATAATTGACGCCTTCTGCGGACCCGATCACCTTCCTTACAGGGCTCCTGTTTTTGCAAGTATGTATGTGATCAGACAGCTAATACATGGAGATATAATGCGAAGTACCTAGCTACCACTCTATGTTCATGTACCAAGAGATAAATTAGGTTGCATTTCTACTTTCCATCATGTTACTCGTTCTGGGTCACAGCGCAGTGCGCCGCAATGTTTTGGGTGGAGTTTAGTGATGTCGTATATTTTGCAAAATACCGGATTTTTTTTGAGTATAAAAGCGGTATATTTTAGTACCTATAATTTTTGAATTTTCATCCATGTTTTAAGTAGAAGTTTGTATCTACATACATAGTTATAATCGTTTTATCTTAAGCGAATCTCAAAGTATTTATTTTGCTGCCTTTATGTTAAAAAAATAAAAATATAATATGTCATAAAAAAGTAAAGTTAAAATACCAACTTTAGTTAATTGGAAAAGGCACTTACTTAGGGAAACAGACAGATACCTATATTTGATTTCCCTTGCTGTCAAGTAAGTGTAAATATTAATATAATGATAATTAAGAACAAACAAGAGGTATGCCCAATGCCCTTATATAATTAAAAATCCTTCATAACAAACATCAAATATAACGGAATTGCTGTTTCTAAAATCCCACATGTTACTGTATTTTATTCATTTATTTTAGACCTTGTATTGAATTCAAAAAAGTCCAATTCATATCTTGAAATCATTTAATATGTTTGTGAGGTTTAAAAAACCGTCGATCCATTTTTGGTTCGATATTTCTTGGTGCAAGTTGCCTTTAGTGAAGCAATAAAAGACTCCAATTTATTCACTAAGTAACTTGATCTAAGAAGAAGAAATGTGAACTCTTGTTTTTATTTTGATAGGCGTTAGTTGTAATAACACTAATATTATAAATGCGAAAGTTTGGAAGTGTCAAATATGAAAGTAGATATATCTTTTTTTTTTACTCGGTGTCGAGACGAGCAACTCGCTCACCTGATGTTAAGCGTCACGCTTACCCATAATAGTTCAGTGCCACCCAGAATTTGAACTTCAACATTTCAAAACTATGTACGGCAATGCGCTGCGCTCGTCACCTTGAGATGTTAGATGTTAAATCTCTTTATGCCCAGTAATTACGCTGGAAACATTGCCCTTAAATCCGGAACACAGTAATGCTTGCACACTACTGCTTGGCAGTTGAATAACTGGCAAAAGTGTGGTACTTCCCCAGGCGGACTCTGCAAGAAAGCCCTACCACTACAAAAAGATATAGAAGAGAAGGTGTAGAAGAGATAAGTATGTAAGTGTGTTTGTTCCCGTAACGCCTGAACGGATTTGAATGAAATTTGGTATGGAGGTAGCATACACCCAGGATTAACACATAGGCTTTTATCCCGGAAAAATATTCGGTTTCTGTAGAATTGCGGGTGAAACCGCAGGTCGTAGCTAGTATAATAATATAATTAAGAATGTAATAATATACCTATATATTGCGACTAACTAACATAATTATTATTATGCTAAAACCGTGCGAGTTTAAAAGTTATAAAAAACAAACCCCTTGTTTACAATCCCTAAATGTAAAATAATCAATGTTGGGTAATGTGTTGTTCGTAGTGTATTTGTAGTATAAACTACGCCATAGCATACAAATGCTCCGTGCACTGCATCATAGTTTAAACTTACTCTACAATATTCTGTGCCCTGTTGTTATTGTGAGCCTATGCCACAGTGTGGATGGTAGTTTGTTTGCCGGTTGCCGGTACGGTCGGCACACATCACTAGTTTCGCAACGAGCCGGCCGCTTCGTTGCTGGGTGCCTACGTGACGCGCTCCGCGTGTTAGCTTGTGAGAGAGGGGCGCCCGGCCGGCGAGTTGTACTGCGTGCGCATCGCAGTGTTGCTTCCACGTCATATCGATATATTTTTATCGATATTTTTACGATAACCTAGACTTAAGCAGAACATCCGTCTCATGCTACTCTTTCTATTATTAAACATTAGAACAAAAGAGCCCTAATAACAGTACCTAAAAAGGTTTATTTTTTATAAAGACTTTGAAATGTAACGCTTATACACTAATGTACCACAACCAGCTTGCCCGCGTGGCTTTGCTCTCCTTGGCTACAGTAAATGAAACATATTTTCTCTTTAGACGTCGATTTTCCAAAAATCGTGAGACATGCCTTTCTTTATTTTTGGTGCTCAGTACACAAACTGAGTTTCATTGGCGTAGTTTGAAAAAAGTTTTTATTTTCGTACAAACTTTGGCGGTCCCCTTTAGAGGTGGAATATCGCATAATCCGTTCTTATTGTTTACCTAGATTATTTGAGGGGTATCTATCTATTGGGTCCAGATTTCACGTTTTTTCATAAGTGGCATAAGCATTATACTAGAAAATGGTTTGTTATTTTTTTAATATATGTATTATAGATGTAATATACCATAAATAAAATTGAAATTTTATCTTTCTTGATCACATTAGTGATTTAAAAAGAAAGAGCTTTCAAATTTTGTTTTTCTAAAATGTTATAAACATTATTTTTATGGTTTTTACAATAGGCATTACCAATACAAGCAACTAAAGCATTAACATAACCGTAAGTCTATATTTTTTTTTACTTTTTACAAACAACATGGTTTTATTACCGTTATAGGTGTATCTTTATGATTGTAGTATAACTAAACCACGACCACGCCCTAATTAGTTTTTAACAGTGATCAAAAAATTACACAACTAGAACTAATATTCATAATTTCGTATTTGAAACTGTAATACTTAACGTTATCTTTTCAGTCACAGAAAGAGTTCAACGAACACAGATAAGGTTATCGATGTCGATAAAATAAATGTAAACATTAGTGACGGCTTTATTGTAGAACTGGTAAGGAGGCGAAGCAAAACACAACAAAGAATCAGTCGGTCATACAATCCCGATACAAACGGACGCCACAAGCATTCGATACCGTTCATTGAATTAAAACCTTTACTTGAAGTATTATTAGAAGTCTGTGAAGATAAATATAGCAAGATGTATTCGTCTAAGAAGAGCTTGGACAGGATCCTGCAAATCTATAAGAATGAGCTCCGTCGGCACATCAGCAAGACTACGAGCGTCACCAATTCCGACGCCATGGCTCCAAGACTCGACCAGCCGTCCACGAAGAACCCACAAAGCGAAGAAGTCGGTCTACCGAAGAAACTTCTCAAGCTGCAAAAATACCACAGGTCAGTGAACTCAGTTGAACTCTCGATGCATAAGTTTACGTTATAGAAGCCGCATAATAGGAATATTGTGTCACTTGCTTGTGCGTATAATAATATTACAAACTCGTGTTTGTTTACAATCTAATAACTAAACCCGTGTTAAAAAAATGTTATGGTTTTAGGATAAACAGTTAAAATGACGAAGTCAACGTTAAAATATTTTAAACGATTTACACCGAACCTTATAGAGAACACATGAACAAAGTGTCTTCTTCTAGACAATGAGAATGAGATACTTATTGTTGAACACATTATTAATTAATGTAATGTTACGTACGCTAAGTTACAATTATGTTAGATTGTAATCAAACTAATGGGATCATTTTAAAAGCGTTCTTTACAATAAATAATAAAACTGGTTAGTCGTATCACAATTTTTTCAATCTCTTTTAACTCTAGCAGGAACCACTGGGCTTAAAGGATTATTTGATTAGCAAACTGTACTCAAGTCAATTTGTATGAAAAAAAATGTAAGAAAAAATCGGTTGCTATAAACAACACTGGCACCCAATTTCTAAATATTTGTAAAAATTAAAAAATAAAATTAATAAACAATAAGATAACGTATAATCATGAAACACGGGTTTAGTATAATTCTTATGTAATAAAGCGATTGACACAATAATAATAATGAAAATTCACATTTAGTGAATTTTCATTCTTTATTCAACCTCACTCCTCTTAAAAAATTATGCAATGGACACTTACGACACGAAATATAATTACGGAATATAATAATTAAACGTTCACCCTACCGCTGCCTGCGAGACCAACGATGCCTTTTCTCACCAATAGATACCTGTCGACCCTGACACCTCAGGAGTTGCCGATGGCTGCCCGTGGACTGGCCGTCTCCAAAGACCAGTCCAGGGAGTTCATGGCTTGCTTCCCTGACATCATCAGGGAGCTAACGGAGACCGGCAAGCATATTGAAGTGCCTGAAGCCAGCAAATGGTTGGCCAAGGTACGTTGTGCACTGTGCTAGTCGAATGAGGTTGGCGACTTCTGTAGTATGTTTTGACAAGCTGCTTTTGGTTGTCATTTTTCAAATTTTTCGGATTTATTTAAACTGGTCTCGTGTTTGTTTTGTTGTATTTGACTTTATAGAAAAAAAAACTTGTTTGTGGTTTATAATAATGTCTCAAAAGATTTTTTGTTATTTTGTCTTCGAATGACAACGTAAGTAGTTTGGTCGGTTAACAGTATAGCAGTATCGTTTGGTTCTAGACTACGTTTCTCTCTTAGTAGAAACCAGTTTTATTTCTGAAAAATAGACTTCGGACTTGTCATTTAAATGCTCTGCATTTCACGCCATGTCTAAGTTGTATTGTTTTACAACATGAGTAACAAATGACAAGCGGTAAAATACTGCGTATGTAGTTTAACAATGAAGTTTAATAATATTGAACAGCAGAACGCTAACGCGTGTTTTATATGTAACCATTTCAGTTGCGTGATGTTTTCATATATTTTATTTGCTTTTCTCGCATAACGACTTATCTTAGAAGAAAGCCAACAAAGAAATCGCCATTACATAATTTTGCACACTCCATATTACCCAGCTCTAAGTATTATTTATTCTGTGATATTACTCTGCTGACATGATGTATAACACTGAGGCACTGATACCGTTTTAATACCGGTTTTGTTCGCAGTCCCGTCCGTGCCTAACTTACGATTCAGAGTGCCATTGCTTTTTGTTGTCAAGTTCTCCTGTTTTTATTTACGAATGCCACAGAATGTATTACAATATTACCTATTGAATGATCTTTCTTAATTCTCATACAAATTTCAATTTATACAAACATTTTGTTTTTTACAAGTCCGAAGTCCAACGCCGGATATAATAGCGGGTAGCTCTAACATTGGGGTGGACGAAGAGATTCAGTGCTTGTTATGTTTACTTATTATTGTTCATGTTAACAATGGAAACACTTTAGGTAGACAATTTATTTTACTTAAGTAACAATTTAACGTTGTTATTTAATGTATCGCACTACTATCAAGGTTGCTTAAAATTATAGGTACTTACTTCGATTAGGAACAGATATTACCAACTTGATGATATCACCCATTCACACGTTGTGCCTACAAAACAATAACATAGTTAACACATACTCGATAAATGCAATTCAATTTGATACATAGAGAATATTGCAGAGAAACACACTAATTTGTCTAATAATTCAAGTTATCCACGAGTAACAGTAGAAAATAATAGTGCCACTATTGCAAATAAATTCCACAATAAAACAGTTTGTATGAGTTTGTTGTAATGAACACACTTCCTTCAGAAGAAAGTCCGATAGCTGGCAGTCGAGTTACTTTGCGGAAGTTCATCTCCTTATCTCCTATCATCTCCTATCTATAAAAAAAACTAGTGTTTTTTCGCTGCAATGTCGCGTCTCTAGTACAATAGAGATAAATAGATTGCACTTAGGACACAAACTATCCACACCATACAAATAATTTTGGAATTTCTTTGACTGTCTCACTTCTACGATAAAGATCGTAAAGTGGCGTTTAGTTTAGTCTTCCAAATGTTGTCATCTACAATCTTCATCAGTATTATCGTCGAAGCTAGACACTGCTACGCAAATGCTGCCCTGTGATTTCGCTGCTCTCCAAAAAAAACTTAATGGAATATATATTAATACCGAGATTCAATTTGTTCCAGCTGCTCTCCAAAAAAAACTTAATGGAATATATATCAATACCGAGATTCAATTTGTTCCAGCTCCTGCAATACAATGTACCCAATGGCAAGAAGAACCGCGGCCTGGCCACGGTGCTGGCTTACAAAATGCTCGAAAAGAAGGAAAACCTCACCCCTGAGAGCATCCACCTGGCTAACATGATGGGGTGGTGCGTCGAAATGGTAAGTTGCATCGTAAAATAAGCTCTCGTGTAAAAAAGATAACAAACAATTTCGCCTGCAATTTTTCAGATTTTCAGAGTTTTCCCGTAAGTAATTCGGACGTAAACTTCTTTTTTATGATACCTACGTCTAGACTGTAATTTTGGACAGACGCAGGAGGTGAATCGTAGCAGCTGTAACACAGGGCTCCCCTAGTAGGTGCAGCTGCTAACGAAACTTATAAGAAACAGTTTTTTTCCCAGATTAGTTAGTTCAGTTATTAGTTAGTTAGATTAGATTAGATAGCTGACACCAAATTCCATAAAAAAAGTTTTTTTTTAAAAAGGAGACTCGTTATTTTTACCCGACTGCCCAAAAAAGAGGGTAATATTTTGTGGTGTATGTAAGTTGTTTGTGTGTTTCTATAGTACCTCTTGTAGCCTAAACGGCTTGACCGATTTTGAAAAGAGAAGTGTCGTTGGACTTCTATTTACGTTTATGTTTATTTACTTTTTTGATGTAACTTGTTAATAAGTATTGTAAATAAAGAAAAAAACATGAATGTCGTTTCAGCCATTTACTGTAAAGTGGTAAGGGCAGAATTATCTTATATTATAAATTAAAACCCTTGTGCTGTGCCATTTATTTTGTTTCACGAATGAGTGTCTCATGATCGATTTTAATATTCAGTAAACTACCAGCTTAGATAGGCACCTACACATACCTACGTAAATAAAGAACTAGTCTGGCGGGTGTTTGCACATTTTAAAATTATATTTGCCTACAAACCATATTCAGCAAACATGTTCCAAAAACTACGTATTTGGAACTCTCTGTTCAAACGTATTTATAACGATGTGATTTTTAATGGTACTAATACATAATTGCTGAGTTATACATATGTAATTTCCTAATATTTCATAACAGTTTTTTTGGTATTTTTATCACAAATTTACTAAGCCGTTAAACAGTTTTAAAATATAATACTTAGTCAACTTCTTGCTACAAATATTGTCAATATTATATATACATTTTGGGTAAAATATTGTAGCGTTATCATGTAGGTACTATTATTTATTCTATAGTGCAAGTATACATTATTCAAGTGTTATTATTTTAAGCGTGTTACTGCGACGTAGGTGTCTAACGTAAAATGGCCACAACGATAACAAAAAATATATGTATTTGCTGTAGTAAAAACTTGCTCTACGACTCGACCAGAGCTTGGTTGGCATTAACCTTGAATTTGTTTAAATATACCATTTCAAACCTAACTGGTAAAAAACTAATCATGTTTCAAACAAATACCTGATATTGGAGACATAACCAAATTCTACTGGTTATATTTTATGTTGTTGTTTTTTTGTGTTTATTGATGGCTTTATTTTTTGTATTATGTTTTTTTTCTGGTTCTCTTGAACGACTTTTTTTACCGCAACTGAAAATGTAGGGCGAGACAGGTATTCGTCGTGGTTGGATCATTGGCAATATTACTTTGTAGATTTTTTAATTTTCAAAATCGTTCGTTGTATGGAGGATAAACTATAATTTGTGGAGATGTTTTCATACAACATAGGATTTTCATAACTGAAAAATCTGCAAAGTAACATTGCCTTAAGTATATCTACTACATGTAGGTGCCTGTATCACCCTAAATTTTCCGGTGTGGTAAAAAAACCCGGTAGATACATTTGGATACTTGGGTATCTAGGAAAATCTTTTCTACCCTATTTCTAAGCACCTATATACCGTCGTGCAGTTCGTTTTCAGTTGACAAGTCGGGAGCAAGCATGATGTAGATACTCAGACTTTCATACAAAACTGTCGATGCCTTTTTAGGCGTCCTACTACGATTTTGAACTGGGCATGACTTAACATAGGTCTAATTTGGCCTCTAAGTATCGCAAAGTCGATAATTTAAAATGTTCATGGCTAGGAAATACCATCTTTCAACCCAATAATTACGACAAATTTTACGACCGCTTGCTATTTGATCTAAACCTTTGACTTTAATTTTATAACATTTCTATTTTGTGTGAACATTGCCTCAACACACATTATGTTAACAATTCGGTATCTGTAAGCACTACCTAGTTATCTACTTTATTATATCGTCAATTGTTTTTGAGTGATTTTTTGATCTTATCTACATAAATAATTGAGTAATAATATAACTCAACTTGTTTGTATCTCATCCGTTTTCAATTCGAAGCTATTGATATCTTGTAACTAAGGCACCCTTTTGCAGCTGAAGGTTGGACGTATTATCTTCGATGTCGGCCTTGAATATTTGGTATTCCAGTTCCTAACTAAGACACCTTTAAATTTAAATTTTTATTCTGTTCCTAATTTCTAATTGTTATCATAATGAAGTCATAGATCTTGCGCTCTACAAAGTCAAAAACACACAATGTTGTGGAGTGCATTGTATTTAATCTTGTCACTAAATCCCGACAATGTTCAAAGAACTATTTTGATTTTTAGGGTTTTATTATTAGAAACCAGAGAAACACAGCTATAACGGATGACAGGTTGTATTACCATATTCCCAACACAAATTCAGGACTATACAGGTTTATAAGCAAAGGGTATGCTAAGCCGAAAAGGGCTCATAGTACTCATCATTATGAACAACTTTTACTATGGGACCAAGACAAAAATCTAGAAAAAAATATCAGCTGTTCCATACATTTTGGCGAGTTTCTTAGACATTCTTCTATGGAACAGCTGATATGTTTTTCTCGATTACAGGGTTGATCCCATACTAAAAGTTGTTCATAATGATGAGTATGTACTATGAGCTCTTTTCGGCTTAGCATACGGCCACAGTTTTATTTCTGTGTTAATAGAAGAATGTGGCTTGCGTTAAATATTTTTCGATAAAAAACACAGAACCACGGCATTAACAGGTGTCAATTTGAATTTGATGTTCGCGCACACCGAGCACTACCTCATTTTTATCAGCACCTCAGCACCGTGAGCACCCTAAAATGGCGTCACTTCTGATGTTACGTGGTTGACAGGAGTCAATAAATGCGGCTTTACCAACTGCGAGTTGGACGAAATGCGTATTGGACCAAGTGTTATTAGACCCGCATCATATACCAACTTTAGCACGCAGCCAGTGCAAATGATAACTATGTGTGCATCTTAAACCGTACTCATGATTGTCCATGTCTCCCAGCCATCGCCAACCGACATATTGCCCTACATGGGAAGTAAACTCAAATTTTATTTGTCCCCAGTTCCACACTCACCAACTTCTCGTGAACGACATCATGGAAGGCATGGAGATGCGTCGCGGCGCGCCTTGCTGGCACCGGCGGCCCGACGTCGGCCTGGATGGTGTCAACGACGCTTCGCTCATCCAGGGCGCCATGTACACCACGCTCAAGAAACACTTCAGTGCCAAGCCGTACTACAAGCATGTTCTCGAAACTTTCAATATGGTGAGTTTTGCCCCTATGACATTATGTTGTAATAAATCTTCGTTGGCAACACCAAGCCTTCAAATAAACATGTGATTTTGTCAATGCCATAATGTCCCAGATAACCAACGTTACTGGCATAGTTTCGTGCATTAGAAAGCTGAAACCGGTCATATCCGCCGCAGAGCTAATAACCGTTGGGGTAGACGTGATCTAAAATGTAGACCGTAATCGACAAATGTAAGGCTGTTGTAAAGGCTAGAAGGGAGAGTCAAGTCAAGGACCAGCTAGCGTGCCTTGAGAAAGGCCTGCCTCCAATTGATTAAGATTATTACAATGTAATTTAGTTTAGAAAAGATACAACATAATCATAATTTTCTTTACTTTTATTTTTTTAATGTCATAGCTTACGTCGGATCGATGAAGTAGGTTAGTCGTCAGTTTATTGCTGAATACAAATACAATGCAAACAGCCTGACCGACCTAATTGGATTATAGGAGGTAATTAATTAAGATTATCCTCCTTCCAATAGCTTGTAAATAAAACATTCTAAGGACAAAAAGGACATTTCAATAAATATGACGCGTAATATTAACAATATTGGCGTGAGTAAATTTAACGCTCCCTACAGCTTCATGTTTGGCAAGGAGTGGGTGTTTCCGGTCAACTAATACATAATCGAGGTGTATTAATGCTCAGTGGACGTCTGTTTATACTTCTAAGTTTACAAAACAAGGTAAAAGGCCTTAGGCATTTGCATGTTTTCTAAACATAGCCGTAACGCAAACGCAATTCTTATTTACTTACTAACGTAACCCAGGTAGATAATGGACACTACTCAATCCTCTAGGGAGCTCCATGATAGAACTTGTGGGAAACAAATTTCTTAAAAGTAACATTGACGAAAATATTGGGAGGGAAATCCCATTAGTAAAGTACCGCTACGGAACTACTGGGAATTAACAATGTTATAATATGTTATAATGTTATAATACAAAAGTTATAATTTGTATAATTGAGAACTAATTCACTGTAATCGTGGGCAGTTTATCATCTTACTCAAATCTCTTTTCTAGCTAGCCTATCTTGCAGCTAGGCGTAGATAATTTTAGAATGTGATATGCAATTTTGTATAAACATACAAAACAGAATGATTATTATTTACATACATATCTATAAACCGTCACACCAGTGTGACTGAGCAGTGTGAAGGTTAAACGGTCACGATAAAATGTAAATTAAATAATATCTTAAATTATTGCTTTCTGTTTTGTATGTTTGTCTGAATAAATAAATTATATTGTATAAATAATACCAATAGATTAATTGTGTTTACATTGCAATCATTTATTGACGGAAGCTCAATCGAGTGACTCGACTTTGGTAGAACCTTGGCCGTTGTCTCTCATTTGAATTGGCGTCACGCAAGGGGCATCTCGGAGACTTCTTTTGTTTCAAGTTTTATAATGCTTATTGTATGAATTATTTAGTTTTGAGACGTTTGTAGAGCAAAATTGGTGTGAAGATTTTGGAAAGGTTGCAAAATAATGTTTAAATTTGATATAAGTATGTATAACTAGTTGTTACCAGCGACTTCGTTCACGTGGACGTACAAAAACAGTAGCCTGTCCGTCGCCGATGCAAAAATTCAGCTCGATCCGTTCAGCCGCTTAGCCATGATAACGCGAAAAACAAACACCCAGACAGAGAGACATAGCTACTTTCCCATTTATAATATTAGTTAGGATTTATATTTCACTTTACTTTTATTTTAAATTTAACTTTTATATTTTTGTTGTAATAAAACGGGAATACTCACTTTAAATTGAGTCGATCATTCCGACTATAGTTTCGATCACATTCGGTGACCTTTATCAAGGAAACAAAGTGTATCAAAACCACGTCAGTTTTCATAGTAAAACTTTTATATTGTTTTAAGTACTTTGTTTAAATTTTTACTTTGTTCGGTTTAATGTTTTTTCTAATGCGCTTAATTGACCGAGCGAAGCGAAGGTCTCAGAGTTTACTGGGACAGATCGGCATTTCTATGTATGTTTGTATGTTGGTGTGTATATTTATGCGATGATAACTTGCGAACCGTTGATCCGATGTTCATGAAATTTTGTAAGCAAGTAGTTCATTTCAATACAATTTTTAAGTTCGAATATGAGCTGAATCGGTCCAGGGGCTGTGAAGATATAGGGGTCGCGAGGTCTCAGTTCGCCGCGAACTACTAGTTAATTTAGATTGCCATTAGTGTAACCACAAACTAATGCTGTGACAGCATTTATGAACAATCGCACTCGAAACTCTATGTACGATTTCATCGTTTTTGTAGTTATCTTGGTACCTACATACCTAATTCCAAATCAGCGGCCGAATAAAAATAATGTAGAAATTTTGATAACATGTCACCAACGAGACATGAGCTGCAGACACGTGATGGAAAAACGTGAGCTCGCGAACGTAAATGCCACGGAAAATAATACCCACTTAATACCTACTAGCGTTGAATTTCAAACAACAAGCGACCAAATTAAGATAAATTGTCACCTATCCAAGAGCCAGTTGGATAAGTAATTATGGATTTTATTTTCACATAGATTTGCCAACATTTCACATTACGAAATGAGTAGTTAGTACCTACTTACGCATCAAAGCTGTTTGAAACCTGCAGTAATCACTATAAAATACCTGAATAATATTAAATCGAACTGAAACCTCACGACCTTACCTATATCTTTATAACCTCTTGACCGATTTTGTTTAAATTCTAAATTATTGTTTAGAATGAGTACCGAATGCTTCTGCCGAATTAAAATCGGCCGGTAAATGGCGCCGCAGCAAACTTCCCCCCTTTTTAGGGGAAATACCCCTGTAGTGAAAAATTGCCGACGACAAAAAAAAAACTATAAAATTGTAGAACCTGTACACAAAGTTTCATCAAGATTTAGTGAAAAATACGGCCTATACACGAGTACCATACAAACATACGGAAAGACGAAAGTAAATTTTGCCAGTTAAAGCAGAGACTTCGTTCGCTTCGCTCACTCGGTCAATTAAAATTACTTGCATATACAAGTAAGTTCAGTATTGATTAAGTCATAGCATAGAAAAGTATTTCACTGTGTCCTAGTAACAGAATATTTAAATAAAATAACTGATTGTTATTGAGTTAGGATAGGACTAATGTACAACTAACACAATGTTACAAAATTAAATGGTTTTGCAACAAACTAATAACGGAATAATATAGTTATCTTTGTACCTATATACTTAACACTAGCACTATGTATATATAATATAATAAGTTCAAAAACTGAAACCCGCATAAGTAAAAGTATAAAACAAGAAAATATTATTCGAAATTCAAAATGGTATGGTCCATAAGGTACATAATATTGTTCCAATGAGTTATAAAGTCCCTGATTGCCAATACGAGTATTAGTATTTGACAAGGCTACGGATTAGACCACACTTAAAGAGATTTTGAAACTCGTTGGAACAATATTATGTAGACCATGCTATTTTGAATTTCGAATAATATTTTCTTGTTTAATACTTTTTATGTTGGCGGGTTTTAGTTTTTGAACTTATATTTTAATTATAGTAAGAGCCGAATTTGCGGTAGAAAAATCATCGCTGAACTTTTCCTTCCTTTGTTACAGATGCTTCTCAAATGCTCGATGGGCCACTACGTGGAGAAGCTAATGCTGAAGACTGACAAACCAGACCTATCCCAGTTCACAATGGAGAAATACGAGTCCATCACCCAGTACAAGACTTCTTACTACACCTTCCAAATGCCGGTCAGCCTTGCTCTCCTGATGACCGGAGTAGATGACCCAGAGACGCATAGACAAGCGAAGACGATCCTGCTGAAAATGGGAGAGTTCTTCCAGATTCAGGTGAGGTGTTGGCTATTACTAAAACTTTAATTTCTTTGACCCATGTTCATCAAAAATTAACATGTCAATTGTTAATTAGAAGTATTTACATATGGCAACTTCATATTCATAAAGTTTAATTGTCTATGAATGCTGCGTCCGTATCCGGTGTGGATGGCCGACGCTCGGCTCACCTTTTGTATAGTCAAGTACTACAGAAATACAGAACCTTATTATAAGAAGAAAGCTGTTTTTATTGGGAGTGGTCTAGAGATCCACCTACCTTAATTAAAATCAATCAGCAAATATAGACACTATTAGGGCGATTTTAAATACACAAATGTCTTGTTAACCTGTAGTAAAATTAACCTATCTTCTTGCTGGTTTTGATGAACTTGGGTAAATTTTTGTGATACTTAATACTAAAACGCACTCCATATAAAAATTTAAAGATGTTTCTCATTAGGTAACAAGAACAACTTAGTCACTATGCCTCGAAAAATTGTCGTTTTAAAAGTGATGCTGTTATTACAAATTGAACAAATTGTAAGATTCTTTACTCTATTTACAAATGCAACATTCTACGTTCCATGTGGTTTTCGACTTATGCGATTGTACGATATAATAAGAATGTTATGCGAGCAATTTGATAACACGTTTATGGCCGAAATATACGCGATAACGGCCCACTAGATAAACCCATGTGGCCGATGTTTTCGTTATATTTGATATCAAGTTTCTAAATCCTTACTTTTCTTGGATTATTAGTATCTGACAGCCTAGCGGCTTACTTTTCAGACTGAGACTTTGACCTTATGATTAACTCTATCATTCTTCGTACTGGAAAACCCCACAAATGTTCAAAAGCTAGCTACCACAGAGACCTATTTGCTATGCTATGCTTTGATGACATGCCACTTTTGATATTATCTAATAAGATTTGTGCCATATTGTTACAGGACGATTTCCTCGACTGCTTTGGCGACCCGGCAGTCACAGGGAAAAACGGCACGGACATCCAGGACGGGAAATGCACCTGGCTCGCAGTCGTTGCCTTGCAGAGAGCCACACCGTCCCAAAGGCAGATAATGGAAGATAACTACGGAAGCCCCGACCAAGGATCCGTTGCAAGAATCAAGGACTTGTATGAAGAACTTCAGCTCCCTCACACTTACTCAGTCTTCGAAGAGGCTACATACGATCTTTTGAGGACGCAGATCCAACAAGTCACTCGCGGGTTACCACACGATTTATTCTTCAAAATCTTGGATAACATCTTCAGGCGAAGTATCTAAATGAGTTGGCTCAGTTAATATAAGTTAGATTAAGGATTGTTTAAAACAATATAGAGATCTCACGCCGGTTGTTAGCAGGTATCTAAGCGAAGGCGAATGCATGAAGAATTCAGGTGGAAAGATTTTAGGTTTCTTTGACCCATGTTCATCAAAACTTAACATGTTAATCAGCAATTATATACACAAATGTCTTGTTAGCCTGTGGTAAAATTAACTTATCTTCTTGTTGGTTTATTTATTTATTTATTTAAGTATACATTGCCACATAATGCGTAATGGTAACATTTTTCAGAATGTACTAAATTACACATTTTACCCTGTTATAGGATGTTGCAAACAGTATTGTTGCCTACATACTAAAAAAGTAAAACTACCTATTTATAAATATAGAAATAAAGAATAATACAGAAAACTTATACGACTTATAACTAAAACTTATAAATTATTGTCCTCCAAAAAATTCTTCTTTGTTTAATAGCATTTTTTTATTAGTAAATGTTTTAGCTTTTGGAATTTTCTAGGGTTTATCTCGTCTCTTATCTGTGTTGGTTAAATATTTTGTTTTGATTTTGATTTTTGGTTTTTGATGAACTTGGATTAATTTTTGTTATCTCTTATTATATTGGTAGAGAAAAATGAAATTATGGATGCGCTCTGCGGTGATCGCATTTACTAAACGTTTGATTCGAATAAAAATAATCGTCGTAGAAATAAAAACGTAAGCTAACTAGTTATTGTATGCACTAACTATTGTACCTAGAAGTCTTAATAAATATTTAGATTTTAGGTTTCTAGATCATGTACGTTGTTAGCTGGGTTCCATGTCTCTGTGTAATTTCTTATATTTTAATGTGCTTTGTTTGTGCAACTGATTTTAATGCATTAGTTATCTGTATTAATTATGTTGGTGACCATATTATGGTTTAAAATTAAAATGTTTAAGTAGATTTAGTCTATATTAAAATACTTATTTCTGAAGTTTTTAAGCATTTATCTGTAAAAAAAATTACTAAAACAGAATAAAAAATAAAAAATCGTATTTGAAAACGTAATTTTTATTTTGCGTTACTTAGGTACACGAGTGTAATTTTTACTAGCAAGTGCAAAGGATATAAACTTCGGTTCGCGGATATATTTTCATCTGTCTCGCACTGTTGAAGCTTGCAGACTAAGCTTGTCGGTTGCGCTGGCTGTTCTTCGTTGTTTATTTCAAATAACTTGGCAAGAAAATATTCTATTGTATAAATAAACTCGCTACCAACTAATCCACGAACCATAAGTCATAAAAGCACGAGAATGTGGACAAAATTAAGCAAGTAACTTGTTCCATGACCCAGAAAAACAAGATCTGGCTTATCGGATTTCGGAATATGCTACTACCATGGCTATTATTGTAATTCTTTGAGAGCATTTGTGATATCCCCATCACCAACGACTGTCAATTTTTCCTCTGATACGTAATACCTAACATTTGATGGAACAATCTCTTCCATTCATCCGACGGCAGTTCCTTTATCTTCTCCAATATACCAACATAATACTGTCCTTCGACTTGCTCATACAGTTGTCTCAGTTGCAATTGATCATAAAGCCGCTTGATGCGCTCGATGTGCGCTGGCTCCTTGCTTCCATAGCAGGCTCTGAAGACCACCCGCTGCGCGTCGTTACAGCGCTGTAAAGCGCTGACCGCAAGCCAGGAGCACTTGCCTTCTTGGATGTCGGTGCCCGCTTTACCGGTCGAAGATTCATCACCGTAACAGTCTAAGAAATCATCCTGTAAACGTATAAAGCTACTAAGTCTACACTTTTGCGCTGAAAGCTTCAACTTTCGTCTAAGGAGGGCATGGGACATATCCTTAGACGAACGCAGCAACGTAAATTGTTTTATACCTTGGCAATACTACCTACCTATTCTAAAGATCATTGAAGGCGTGTCTCCATGCGGGCCTGATCTGATTTATTGATCTGATATATACATGAATTTCATGGAAGTAAAAGAAACAACATATTGTTTGTTTTATTTATACTTAGTCACAAAATTCTGGTCTCGCCCGTGTAGAGACGGCTTGACTGTGTTCATTATTTCAGTATTGCCAGTGCTCGAGATAAAGCTCTAATTTTATTAACATGCACATTTTGATGGTACATTGCCTAATGAATAGAAAGTTACTATAAATTTCAGCGAAAAAATTCAAAAATGTTATATTTCTAAAATGTTTGCAAGGGCTGCGTTTTTTGTATACTAACCTGAATCTGAAATAAGGTGCCCAAATCGAGACTGAGGTCCTGTATTTGCCTTCTTTTTTTTTCATCAAGCTTATTACCAGCTAAAAGACACCCCAAGCGTATGGGCAAATCATACGTGTAGTAGGCGGTTTTAAATTTTATTAAAGTATGGTGGGTCTGCGGCGTAAACTTATCTAGGCAGTCATTGTTGATCATTTTAGACGTTTTAAGGTCTAGAAATTGACCAATGGCAGTGTAGAGCAGTGTCTGAAATAGATATAAGTTCAATTAACAGTATAGTATAACTAGTAGTTCGCAGCGAACTGAGTGTACGCGAACCCTATATCTTCACAACCCCTGGACCGATTCAGCTCATATTCGAACTTAAAAATTGTATTGAAATAAACGACTTGCCTACAAAATTTCATGAAGATCGAATCAATGGTTCGCAAGTTATCATCGGACAAATATACACACAAACATACAAATGCCGGTTTTGTCCCAGTAAACTCCGAGAACTTCGCTTCGCTCGGTCAATAAATAACTTGCTTGAAACAATACGACATTTCTTCATAAATATATGCCATGTTATACATATAAGATAGCCACGTAATTTTGTCAGGCACTTAGGTCACTTCATGCTGATGAAATTAGGCTGTTCCAGAAGTTTGTACCTAAGTTATTAAAACCAACAAGTATAAATATTATAACTCTAGGAGTAAATAGTATTCACGTATTTTTTTAAATATCGTTTTTTTTTGTATTGTATTTAACTGAATCACCTATAAACAAAAAGGCCAGCAAAGGCCTTGCAGGGTCTAATCGGGGTCTAAACTAAAAACAAACGCCTGAATGCTTCAACGACGTTGTCAGAAGTCTTAGGATTTCTTCGAAGGAGCCTTTTGTTATGGTGCGAAACAAAAACAAAACGTCCCTAGTACTAACATCAACAGGCCGGGTGCAAATCGCGACAAAATTGTCTCTACTCTTTTGTAATGCAACAAAAACAGGTCACGACTATTATTAGATATGTAAACATACTTGATTTTCGCACGACATAAAGAGTAGAGAAGATTTTGTCGCGATGCTCATGCTTTGCCTGCTGGGCTGGGCTGTAGATAGTAGTACTAAAAGTCACTAAAAACTAATTTGCATAAGTTGTGCTGTTCGCCGGTCCCTAAGGCGTGGTAACGGTCGATGATTTTGGTTCGATTACACGATTCGAAAGGGTGCACTATATTGACCAAAGAAGACATTAAACACCGTCAAACAGTCTTTTCAATTCTTTACAAAACAATTTTTTCTCGAGCGCCTTGCGAGTCGCGGGCTGCGGACGGTGGTTCTCTCAACTTCTCTCACGGTCTCACTCGCGCTGGCAAAATTCCGACAGTCCGCCAGCTCTTCCTTCTTTGCCTTGCTCTTGCTTATCACAATGACGTATATCGAGCGCAATGTAACACTCACTGCAAGTTCTAAAACTTACAAGAACATCTGCGCGATACAGCGCTGCAACACAACTTTCGCACAAAGGCATTCTCAATTTCACGGTTTCCTCATCTACAACCAACTTAACAAAATTCTTAAGCTGCACAATAATTATGAATAGACACACCTGTAAAACTACAATCACAAATTGGTTGCTGAAACAAGACTACGAATCAACGGAGGAAGTATTAATGAAAGTGTCCTAAATATCAAAGGTTTTTATGTACACACTATCATACACTCACACATACATTCATTCACTTCACCTCTGTGACCAAGAAGATTGTAGGTAAATCTTCTTGTCTGTGACCCCTGACTCTTATGAGGCCTTGAGTATCACCACAGATAAAGTTCTATTCATCTGTGAGTATCACAGAGGTGATACACACACAGTCCCAGTTACACTAAACATTCATGCCCCCACCCCACTCCCCCCTCTCACACGAAATTGCAAATTCCCTTTTGTTTTGCATGCTATTTAATCCTAGGTTTTTTTCTATTTTTACTATAAACCAACATTATTTGGTACATACTGTCCGGCGGAAGGTATTGTTACGCCATAACACAGGTTTATTCCTAGCTTGGGTAACAATGCTTAACAATCTGGTTTATATTTATGGAACTAAGCGATGATTACTGTATATTGATATTTAATGTTTGTTACCACCAATAAAAAATAAAAATATTTTCATTGGCGATGGCGGGCGGGGTGCCCGCTTGAAGGAATGGGGTGCCCGTGTGTCGTTAGGCTGCGTTCAGTTTTCGGTTTTCGCCTACGGACGCGATCGAGCATCGGTGAAGTTCGCGTTGTATTTGTAAAAAACTTCCTTATCACATTACCTCGTTAATAATATCCAGCATATCTCTATAATTAGGTCTGTCGCCGAAGTGCTTCTTCATAACATGCAGCATGCCATTATAGAGCAGGATGCAGTCGTTCATAGCACAGCTGGCGCCTACGTCCGGTTGTAGGTACCAGCACTTTTGCCCGCGACGGGTGGTCGATGCGTCCATAATGTCGTCCATTATCACGAGGTAGGATTGGAGCTGTAAATTATTTAGTAGACTACGAGATCTTTTCCAAGCAAGATTTAAGCTAATTTAAGATATTCAGTGACTAGGTAATAAATCCTGGCTACATCCTCGTTTACCATCAGACGTGATGGCAGTCAAACGCAAGCCTTGAAGCTCTATTTTTTATAAATAATAAAAAAAAAAAGATTATTTTGCTTCTCGTTTATTATACCAGAGTACTTCGTAGTTCTTTATTTTGTGCTGACTGGCTAGTGACTACGTTTCAGATGTTCGTAGGACGGGCATCAGCGACTTTTTAGTATACGGTTAGCGTTTTGCGATCCCCAAGTGGGGATAATATAGCCTCTCGCCTTTCTAAGGAGGAGGCCTTCGTTAAGCAGTGGACCTCTTTTGTTTCAGAGATGACTGATTTTCCTTTTTCTGTTTGTTTCTTTGAACTACTGTCTGTTGTACTGTCTTTGAGATTCGGCCACTCGCCTATATCCCTTACCTTGGCAGTAGTCAAAAAAAGTAAACATATGTTGTCATATGTTGACACGTTACGTACCATTTCAACACACCATCCCATAATCCGGGCTAGTCTCATAGACTCTTCAGTTATGTTTTCAGGGTTTTCTAGCATTTCGTATGCCGTCACCACTAATAGACCTCTGGCTGCTTTTCCACCAGTCAAGTTATAAGTGTAGAACTGCAAATTGGATACTGATAAGCAATAACATGTCAACCCACAAAAAAACGAAAATTGAGTTAATGATACAGAACGCATTTTTGTCAGCCAAAGAAGTATAATATACAGTCAGTTTTTCGCACACCTTTTTTAACCAGCTCTCCAGATCAGGTACTGCAGCGATACCAGGATGTCCTGCTATGGTATCTACCACATGGGTCAAAATACTGTGGAAGGCTTCCTTTTCGGTCTGATTTACTTGGTGCTGAGATATTGACTTCGTTTGATTGTAAAGATGTCTAAAATTATAACATTATAATAACATGAGAGATTTGATCTTTTGCAAAGTAGGTACGCCTGGGGAAATACCACACCTCTGCCAGTTATTCAACCGCCAAACAGCGTAGTGTGCCAATATTACTATGGTCCGGATGGAAAGACGCAATATCTCAGAGTAATGAGTCCAGGACAGTGCAGTCGCATTGTTTTGAACTACGATATCTAATTACCTAATCAAGAATTCTGGGTGGTTTGAACCGTTATAGGCAAGCGTGGCGCAGCGTCACTGACGCTTACCACCAGGAGCGAATAGCTCGCAACTGCACTCAATTTAATTAAAAAAAAAAAAAAAACTAAAATAGGAAACGAGGTAAGCTAACATAAGATTTTATCTCACCTAGTTTTCTTTCTTGTATGGATCCTAGCAGCTATATTACTGTGTTGAAACAAGATTTTTAGAACGTTCATTTTTATTCCTTTTTGTAACAATTTAAAAACCCAACTTCCAACGTCAAAAGAACCTAAGAAAATGCGCGTAAGAGTTTTTGTACGCCACAGTATATGATAACATTTAATATATTCTTTTCATACAGCCCTGTTTCTAGTGAATGCTATCTTGATGGCAATACTTTAGCATATCTACTCTAAATCGTATATACCTAGTTCAATAGGTTACGGTTTGAATAATTCAAAGCGTTGAAGCAATCTGTTAATAATTTGTTGTTAAACTGGTAGTGGGCTTGAACATTTGGATTGTCTAAAAAGGAGAATTCTATGGATTTTCTTGCCCTGGATAAACCAACTGTATTATTTTAAGATAGTTTAGGTAGTTGTAGTTTGTATATATTTTGCTTAGTTAATAAAGGCACTTGCCCGTTATAAAAAAAAGTCTGTTAGTTAATCGTCAATATTCATTTATTTTATCTTGCTTAAATCTGATTAGGTACTAGTTGTTTTAGAGATACGAGAGAACAACGAAACGTGAAAATATGCACCTAAGTGTAAACATGCATAGGCTGATTGATACATAGGTACTTGGAATGTACCTACTCATGAAGCCTCTTATTTTCATACCAAACCAAATATTATTTTTTTTGAGTTGCGAAATCTATACGTACTTAGCACAGATAAAGGCTTTACCTCGTTTGTCCTGCGCATTGCATGCAACTTTGTCGGGCTATATTTCGCAAGCAGTAAGTATAATAAAAAAAAATTGTATATTCCTACGGTATTTCCTTATAAGTTGGTCATACGGAACCTTATATTTCATTAATTAATGAGGCGGTTTCCAAAAAAAAAAGAAATCCTTGTCATAAAAGTACCCAATAGATGGCGTTAGATGTACCTTGAGTTTTTTCTGTCACTTTCAAGACATGAAAGGCAAAAAAATGTACGTGTGCCTTTTTTTTTCTCGTGTTTTTTGGCTCGACAGATGTATTTAGACAATTTCAAGTAACGTAACTATGTATTTGACTTCATTTGAAATATTACAGTAGTTGACACTGGCTAAATACACAACGTGTGGAGCCAAAATTTACGACTTAAGAAATAAACATAAAACACTTCAACAGAAATGACAATGACAGGTAAAACGGTAGGTCTGTTACGCCATCTAGTAAGTATTTTAGAACTACTTTTTTTTTTTTGGAAAACGCCTCATTGAACCGTATTTGCGTTCATAATAATTTTTTTTCTTGTTTTGGTTTGGCTCCACACAGTGTATTTAGCCGGTGTCAAGATTAGTAATATTTCACAGTACAAACATTTCTCAGTCATAATCTAAATTATGCAAAGTAAGTCACGGTCAATTTCAAGTATACCCTTAGTAAAGTGGTGGAAACTTTATTAGTGGTTTCTATGGAGTCTATGGAAACAACACTAGAAGTCACGTTTCGCGACATTATAGTATTCATCAACTCGTGCACGTTCTCGGCCACTTTCGAATAAAAATCCACCATTTTTTACACATTAACACTCGAAATAACACGGGTTTTGGAAAATAATACAATGATGCGTCACGACATTTTCACGTTTCCGCCAATACTCCCATAATTGTTTTTGTTTCCATAGAAACCTCTAGTAAAGGCTCCAACCATGGATCTTGGCTCCAACACTTTACTAGGGCATGACGTGAACTTGGCTGTAATTTTGCTTGACTTAGACTATAACCTTGGACGAAACATCATCTAAATCCATGACTATAACTGAGATATTTTATTTAATTGTGAAATATTTGTCTTCACTCAAAATATTACAATACTTGACACTGGCTAAATACACAGCGTGTAGAGCCAAAACATAAAAAAAAAAAGTGACAAGACGTATGACAAAAAATATCATAGTGCTGCCAAGCTAGATACGTCCAGTCTAGGCATAGCCATAGCTTATTAAAATGAGGCGTTTTCCAAAAAAAAAAAATCGTGGTAATAAAAGTACCCAATAGATGGCGTTAGGTGTAACTTGAGGTTTTTCTGTCACTGTCAAGACATGACAGACAAAAAAAGGTACGTGTGCCTTTTTTTTTCTCGTATTTTTTGCTCCATATGTGTATTTAGACAATGAGGCGTTTTCCAAAAAAAAAGAAATCCTAGCTATAATAGTAATAGATGGCGTTAGATGTACCTTGAGTTTTTTCTGTCACTGTCAAGACATGAAAGGCAAAAAAATGTACGTGTGCCTTTTGTTTTCTCGTGTTTTTTGGCTCGACATGTGTATTTAGACAATTTCAAGTAACGTTACTATGTATTTGACTTCATTTGAAATATTACAGTAGTTGACACTGGCTAAATACACAACGTATGGAGCCAAAATTTACGATTTAAGAAATAAACATAAAACATTTCGACAGAAATGACAATGACAGGTAAAACGGTAGGTCTGTTACGCCATCTAGTAAGTATTTTAGAACTACTTTTTTTTTTTTGGAAAATGCCTCATTTCAAATAATGTTACTATGTATTTGACTTCATTTAAAATATTACAACGAGGTGTTTTCCAAAAAAAAAAAAGTAGTTCTAAAATACTTACTAGATAGCGTAACAGACCTATCGTTTTACCTGACATTGCCATTACTGTCGAAATATTTTATGTTTATTTTTTAAATCGTAAATTTTAGCTCCACACGTTGTGTATTTAGCCAGTGTCAACTATTGTAATATTTCAAATGAAGTCAAATACATAGTAACGTTACTTGAAATTGTCTAAGTACACATGTCGAGCCAAAAAACACGAGAAAAAAAGGCACACGTACATTTTTTTGTCTTTCATTTCTTGACAGTGACAGAAAAAACTCAAGGTATATCTAACGCCATCTATTGTGTACTTTTATTACCACGTTTTTTTTTTTTTTTTGGAATATGCCTCATAGTTGACACTGGCTAAATACACAACGTGAGGAGCCAAAACTTATGATTTAAAAAATAAACAAAATATTTCGACAGAAATGACAATAACAGGACAATGACACATAGTTGGACGAATTGCTAAATCCATGTATTTTACTGTACTATAGTATTTTACGTTATTTGCAGTGTTGATGTTTTGGCATTTTTAATGCTAAATTTGGCATTATTTCCAACCCATTTGGAATTTGCATGAAAAATTTGTTCTTAGGATATTGCATGTTTTTATCATTTCGGGTTTTACATGTTAGCGGTAGGTAGCAACTCTTTATGTAGGATTGTAAGACGTTGACGCCAATAGATGGCGGCTCATTGTTCTGTTAAATACTTACTCTGTGCAAAATATTGAACTGAACCCACAACAATACTTTTAATGAGGCGTTTTCCAAAAAAAAAAAGTAGTTCTAAAATACTTACTAGATGGCGTAACAGACCTACCGTTTTACCTGTCATTGTCATTTCTGTCGAAATATTTTATGTTTATTTTTTAAATCGTAAATTTTGGCTCCACACGTTGTGCATTTAGCCAGTGTCAACTATTGTAATATTTCAAATGAAGTCAAATACATAGTTACGTTACTTAAAATTGTCTAAAAAAACATGTCAAGCCAAAAAACACGAGAAAAAAAGGCACACGTACATTTTTTTGCCTTTCATGTCTTGAAAGTGACAGAAAAAACGCAAGGTACATCTAACGCCATCTATTGGGTACTTTTATAACCAGGATTTCTTTTTTTTGGAAAACGCCTCATTAGCATTTTGTTTTTATATGATGGTAACTCTTTTATGAATAAGGGTTTTTCCCGAATAGCGAACAATGTTGTTTGTCCGGTTTTCCATGTATAGATTAAGTAATGTTTTGTTTAATTCAGACAATAACAATGAGGCGTTTTCAAAAAAAAATAGTTCTAAAATACTTACTAGATGGCGTAATAGTCCTATCGTTTTACCTGTAGAAATATTTTATGTTTATTTTTTAAATCGTAAATTTTGGCTCCACACGTTGTGTATTTAGCCAGTGTCAAATATTGTATTATTTCAAATGAAGTCAAATACATAGTTACATTACTTGAAATTGTCTATTTTGACAATTATTATTATATAATATTTTACGTATTTTTTGGCTCCAAAAAATACGAGAGAAAAAAAGGCACACGTACATTTTTTGTCTTTCATGTCTTGACAGTGACAGAAATCCTACAAGTTACATCTAACGCCGTCCATTGGGTACTTTTATTACCAGGCTTTTTTTTTTTTTGGAAAATGCCTCTTTGGAAATACCGACAGTTATAAACTTTCAGTAAACTTTTGTGATTATTCTGTTTAATTACATAATTAACTGCTTACCATAATATTATCTTCAATTATTATTCATTTAAACGATATGATAGATGGCAGTTTTTTTAAGCACATTCAAGTGAGATCGAGCACATTTAAAGCGCTAAAGTCTAGCATTTCCTCAATAAACAAAACGGCAACACTGGTTATTTTCATTGTTTTGTCCTTGGAGGAATGAAAAGGTTTTGTCACCAAAAAATATTGCTGTTTTTCGGATTTCGAGTGAAAGTGTTACAGCATAATTAAAAAAGTCTTTGTGATTATTTTAATGAAATTAATTTATCCTAATATATCCTCCCGAGTGCTGCTTTATAAGAACTATTGTGTGAATTACTAAAATCAAAAGTTAATATTTCGATAGATAAAATTCGGTCAGAGAAAGCTTGGCGCGAAGCAAAATGAATGTTAACAAATTAATTCTACAATTAGCTAATAGAGCTAACCACGTATGTGCGCATCATCAATATAGGAGGTCGGTTTTTTTTTCTATGTTACCCGCGAATTTTCCACTTGTATTATTAATATGTTCTGTGCCTGTTTATTTTACTAGGAACTTTTGCCGTTAACATTTTTTATGGTCATGGTCAGAAAAGTATATAAACCAAGTGCACATCTTCCTCCAAAGCAGAAGTCACTGTATTAAATAATTTCCAGAGAAGGGGCAGACAAACCCGCCAGGGAAATACAAAACATAAATATAAAAAAAAACTTAGGCCATTGTATTTGTAATTTATTTTTATAATGGGAGAATGCAGTTTTAGCATTGCAGAATGTTTAAAAGAGTTAAGCTTAGTATTTGAAAACATTGTAACATCTAGCACCACAGTAGTGACACTTTATCATACTGGTTGAGTACTTTATATTATTTTTCATTTTAGAACTCTTCCGCTGCTGTCCAAGTATTTGTCAACAAATGTGTCAATATCTCAGCTCGGAAAAGAAAAGGAGACATTTCAAGATGTTCTACCGAATATTATAGACTCACTGGTTTCTAATCCCAAGTTCGCACAAGTCCCTGAAGTGGGGAGTTGGATTAGACAGGTAAGTTTTTTTTTTAAACTTTATTCTTAAAAGGGAGTTGGGTCAGACATGCCCATTGCCCAAGCCACTCTCATTGGTCAAAACTTATTAACTATCTTCTTTTTAAACGTAAATTAACAATTTTTAGCAGTATTATAGCTTCCTCCGATAAGGGATCAGTCAGAACACTGCTGTTACCCGCGACTTGCTGTTACTCACGACTTCTTTCACGTGGACCAACAAAAAGAAATAGCCTATGTCCTTCTCCGACCCTTAAGCTATATCTATGCAAAAGTTGAGCTATAGAGCATAAAATGTTTTATAACACAAACTAATACCTAATACCTACTGCTCAACTACTTGAGCAATGGAGACGAACCGAAAAATTCAGCTTGATCCAGTCAGCTGTTTAGCCGTGATAACGCAACAAACACCCAGGCAGAGAGACAGATAGGCAGAGTTACATTTGAAATTATAATATTAGTAAGGATAAATTGATTTCTTTGCATTTAATGAAAATGTTCCATATCTGTTTTAGGTTCTAGACTATAACTTAATAGGAGGTAAGAAAACTAGAGGCCTGACCACGGTGTTTGCATATGAAATGCTGGAGAAACCAGAAAACATCACCGAGGAATCATTGAGACTGGCACGGACGCTAGGATGGTGTGTGGAAATGGTAAGATTAAATGGATTCCACTTAAGGGAGCGTATACCCTGGTTCTCGCTGTATAATTTGCGTTATATCAATGAAATCATTTAAAAAAAAAATGAACAGAGAAGCAATTAAAAAATATGTTTAATCATTGGCTTAATACCAATTGCCAATGTTTTATAAGAATTTCATGTTATTCTTTTGGCGAAGGAAAAAACATTTGTTTTGTTTTTTTCTGCCTTTTCCTTCGTCAAATTAAAAATGGTACGGAAAAAAATATGCACCTCATGAATATTTTAACAGCCTTATCGGATGCTTATAAATGAGACCAAATCTAATTCTAGTGCCTACTACTGGACACTTAATATGCCCAAAATGATATATACAAGTGCTTTTGAAAATATGCAAAACCTCTTGCAGCATAAACAGTAACTAAACTTAACTTTGTAATTTCCGGTGTGAACAATAGTCTGATGCCAAGGCAAGTGACTTTAAAACTCATTGAGGCCTCAGACTACGATTAAAAGGACTTTAAAACTCATTGGATAATACTATGTAACTATGCTAAATGGACCACGCCATTTTGAATTTCGAATAATATTTTCTTGTTTCATAATTTTATGTTGGCGGGTTTTATTTAAAAAAAAATATAAGACAAATGAATTGAAGTGAATTGAGTTAATCAAAGTGATTTGAATTGTTTAATTTCCTCGCATTGAAGTGTTAAAGCCCAGTGTATAACACGTGCATCAAACCCATTTTAGCCTCGACTTAAATATCCGCCCTCGCCTTCGGCCCGGACTAAACGTCTGGGGTAAAATGGATCGTTTTATGCACTAGTTGTACAATCTACTATTTCAACACTTATTCAGTGTTGAATAACGACGATGTTATTAAGTTTTTTGAAAAGTCATAATAAGAGTTGTTAAGTATCCGCGTCCGAGACGTTTTCTGTTAGTTTAATAACATGTTGTAGATGACTGCAGTTATACTGTAAAAAAAAATATTTAAAAAAAAACTGGTCGAACTGAAAACCTTACTTATTTTGAAGTTAGTTAAAAATTATAGAACTTCAATCGGCAATTACCTTTCCGGTAATTTATCGAAATCTTTGTTTATAAAAATAAAAAATGCGTCATAACTTTACTTCAACAGGCTGCAGCGTTAATTGCAAGGTGAACAGAGAATACAAGGACAAAGTAAAATTAATAAGGTTTCCTTAGAGATGACGTCACAATTAATGCAATTAATTTGATCTTGCATTATGAATTTTCTCATTTTGTCAGTATCTTCCTCAGACATTTCATGTTATTTTATTGTCAACGGCATAGTTTAATCTTTTTGAAATGTCTGGTGAATATTTCGGGTGGCGTGACGAGGTTGGCAGTAAGAGGCTGAATTTAAGGTGCAACGTTTCACTCAGCGCGGCAAATTCAAATTTTCTTGCGTTTTTTGTCAATTACAACTTAATTACTCATCGTGGGTTCATGAAAATGAATTTTGCGCTAATAAATTCGTTGTATCAAGAATTTACACCAACCAAAACATCAAGGTGAAAGCTAGTATAAGTACATTTCTCACTAAACCTAAAACCAAGATAAAAATCAGCTTATTGAGATTCGTAGCTAAACCAATATTATCTAGGTGATCATTTTAGCCGTAATTTCTTGATACGACCTAGTTATTGTCGCAAAATTAGTTTTCATGAACCCACGATGAGTAATTAAGCTGTAATTGACAAAAAACGCAAGAAAATTTGAATTTGCCGCGCTGAGCGAAACGTTGCACCTTAAAGAAGGCTTTACTAGGTAGGGAAACACGCGCAAAATGTTTTGAGAAAATGTAGAGGACAAGAGAACATATTTCTGTAAGATTATTACTCATTTTGCGTTATGATCGCATCAATTTATTGTTCACATAGGTGACGAACGGAGCTTGTTTTACTTGAATTTAATGGCCTAACTATTGTTTTCTTCCCGAAAATATTAACCGTTCCTGTAGAATAGCGGGTGAAACCGCGGGGCGCAGCTAGTGACTATATGAATGTAATAATAAAAAAACCCAGACCCGGGTATGTCCTAATACTGCGATCAGACCTGATACCGGAGGACAGGCAGCAGCGTCCTCATAGTAAACGTTGAAGATACTGCGATCTTCAAGCTGCCTGCCAAGATTGCAATAAGAAGGGACATGAATTCTGAGGATGACTGTTTACTGATACTGTCAGCTATCGCCACGATAATGACTGGCTTTCGCTGTCCCATGTACCTGAATGTTAACGTTTCCTCCACAGCTACAAGCGTACTTCCTAGTTGCGGACGATATGATGGACGGGGCGACGACCCGGCGCGGCGTCCCGTGCTGGTACCGCATGCCCCACGTGGGCCTCGGAGCCATCAACGACTCCATACTCATATACTGCTCTCTATACGAGACACTGAGAGACAACTTTGGAAACTCGCCGCACTATGTGAATCTTCTTGAACTGTTCAACGAGGTAACGAGATATAACAATTTGTTAACATTCTGTTACTAGCCGATGTCCGCAACTTCGATCGCTGCGCTGCCTGAACTTCGGCACAGAACATATCGACCTCTCCGGTTTAGGGCTGGGGCCTACGGCTTCTCAAATACAAAGCTATGAACTTCTATACAGGCTTATAAGGTTATGCTAAGCCGATAAGGGCTCAAAGTACTTATCATTATGACTTAACATTTACTATGGGACCAACCCTGAAATCGCGGGAAAAAATCTGCTGTTCCATACATTTTGTAGAGTGTCATTGACATTGTTCTGTGGAACACCTGTTTTTTTCTCTCGATTTTAGAGTTGGTCCCAAGCTAGCGTATAGCGGCATATTATTATGTATTTAGATTTGCCATCAAAAAGACAACGCCCAATGTCATATGCCCAATTTGCAAAACGACAAAAATAATGCGTTTTGAACGTACTTATTGACCTTAAACCGACTGAGGAAGAAAATCACTCCGTCATAAGGAAATGTCATTGCAAGCCACCTTTACCAAGGCGATAGGTACTCAAGGTTTAGCCAGATTCAAGTTCAAATCGCCCGACGAAGTAAATTAAATCTTTGACAGTCCAAAAAAGCCAGGAATTAACAAGGAAGCAGAGAAACCTGATTCCGTGCTATTATGATCAAATCTCACGTAAACAGAAATTTGTGAAAATTCGAGACAGATTATCATCCATCTTCTGTATCTGTTTTTACATATTTACACTCGAAATAGCACAAGTTATGGAAAATAATACAATGACGCAACATGACTTATTTAATTTCCCGCCGAAAACCGACGATGTCGTTGGATACCGCTTTATGCCCGGAGCACAGATCACACTAGATACCGCTTTACGAGATTCTTTGTTCCTGCAAAAAGTCACCAAAGTTTGAGGAAGGCGCGGGTCGCGGGCAGTGCGACCGAGCGTACTCATTGGCTATCTCAAGGTTACGCCTACTCGCGCCTAACAATCAGCCAGAGTAACTTAAAGTGTATTTAGACTGATGCGTGGTGCGTTTCGAGCGTCCTAAATGCAGAATCTAGGGTGTGATCTGTGGCCCGGAGTTACATAGTCTATTTTTTTGTTATTTTTATAATAATTCTTGTCCCCAGTCTCTCCTCTACACCAGCATGGGTCAACATTTAGACTTCACAATGGCGCATCGCACCAAAAACGACTACAGTCTGTTCACAATAGACCGCTACTGCTCTATAGTGAAGCACAAGACGTCCTACTACACGTTCAACTTGCCGGTCTCCCTGGGCCTGCTGCTGGCCAACATCGTGGATAGAAGGACGCATGACGAAGTCAGGGAGATATGCTTCGAGTTAGGAAGACTCTTTCAAATACAGGTGATACTTGAGGAAACACATTTTCGTTTCCTATCGCTCTTAACATTAATTCATTATTTAAGAATAGAGTATACCGTCGTCTTGTCCATACAAAAAGCGTAGTCTGATGACCCCTAAATGTTATCCGATTTCGATGTATTTTTTATATGTTATCTACACCGTGGAAAACTGTGCTTGTATGTTTGTTTTTTAAATTTCGCAATGTTTTCGTTGTTAAAGGCACTTAAAGTGACACATTTATTGCGCCGAAAATACGTCGAAGTAAAGTAGTTGTTATTACCATTAGTAGGATACCATTTTTTTTTTTTAAACGAAGCTTAGCGGTGTAGGTTATGGTTTACTCAAGCCTCTAATCTACCTCCAAAGCACGAATTTCATCAAAAAGTTCTGGAGATTACTTGCTTAAAAACGACCACGAATCGGAAGGCGCAGCATAGGCAGGCCTCCCTCTATGTGGACCGGCGACATTGTGAAAGTCGCGGGCAACCGGTGGATGCAAGTGGCAGGTTGTCGTTTGGTGTGGCGCCTACCAACAGTGGACGTCTTCCGGCTGATGACTATCATAGTTTGTGTGGCCAAGAAAAAGAGGGGCACCTCCGCACCGCAATATTGTACAAGCATTATGTATTCCGGATTGAAGGGCAATGTTGCCAGCGTAATTACTGAGCATAAAGAGATTTAACATCTAATATCTCGGAGTGAAGTGAGCAGGACAATGCTACGCAGTGTTTTGACCTGCTACAGTTCAAAATGGGGTAGTGATAGGGCTCTCTTGCAGAGTCCGCCTGGGGAAGTACCACACCTTTGCCAGTTATTCAACCGCCAAGCAGTAGTGTGTAAGCAATACTGTGTTCCGGATTGAAAGGCAATGTTTCCACCGCAATTACTGGGCATACAGAGATTTTACATCTAACATCTCAGGGTGACGAGCGCAGTGCTTTGTCGCGCATAGTTTTGAACTGTTGAAGTTCAAAATTCTGGGTGGCAATGAACTGTTATGGGCAAGCGTAACGCTTAACATCAGGTGAGCGACTTGCACGTCTCGTCACAGAGTAACAAAAAAAAAAAACTGGGTGGCATTGAACTTTTATGGGGAAGCGTGACGCTTACCATCAGGCGAAAGACATGCTCGCCTCATAACCCAACTTTAATAAAAAATACCTTATCTGTAAATCATTGTAAGTAGTCGCTTCATAATAAACTTTCTGCAGGATGACTACATAGATTGTTTCGGCGACGAGCTCGTAACCGGTAAAGCGGGCACCGATATCCAAGAAGGCAAGTGCTCGTGGCTCGCCGTCAGCGCTTTACAGCGCTGCAACGAAGCGCAGCGGGCTCTATTCGTCGAATGCTACGCCAGCAAGGACCCTAAACACGTCGCGAGAATCAAGCAGCTTTACGAAGAGTTGGCGTTACAGGACCTCTTTAAGCAAGAGGAAAGCGCCATCTATGAAGGTATCGTGAAGAGGGCTAACTCATTGCCGTCTAATACATCGCCTGCTCTGTTCATAAAGTTGATTGATATGATGTACAAGAGGAAGCAATAGTTGTTATATTTCTGTCATAATAATAAAACCATAATAATGTACAGGGTAGATTTGGAAAATTAGAACGACCTGCGATTTTGTATTAAAACTTTATTTCTAGTATTTTCTACATTCAAAAATTTGAGTAAAGCTAAATAAAATAATTATGCAAGTGATGTGTCATTAGATGTGAACATACATCAATCGTTAAAATAATTTACAGAAAAAAATTGTGGGGACCTAACTGGGCTTGAAAAAAGCGAATTTATGGCCAAATTAGATAAGTTTTTTAAATTTTCAGAACCGGTAAAAATCATAATAAAATAAACTAATGTGATAGCTCTTGGCTGACGTAAATTGAATTTTAAATTCACTATTACTGTATAAAATTACAATAATCACTATATAAAATTAAGTTTTTTAGTGATTCTTATTTTATTATTACAATCTATAAACTTCATTTTCATACTTCATTTTAATTTAAATTTCATATTTTTTTTTTTATATGCTATTTATTATACAAATATTATAAAAATATAATATTTTTGTATTGTTGGGTGATTGTATGTTGGGTTTGTGAATAATAGTTAATTGGAAAAGTTATATTTACTGTGTTCTTGTACGTCTATTATTCCTCATTAATTACTTGAATAATATTTGTAATGAAAGAACAATGGCTTTATCTCATAAATCTTGGTGCGATTGTCTACGTTTTTTCAACTAAACTTGTAAGCTAGCAAAATCCAAGTAAAAAAATCAATAAATTGAAACGTTATTTCCTTCTTAATTGATAGAACGGCAATACTTGTAAGTGTTACCGTAAAAATAACTTATTTTTACTTTGGGCTATAATATAGTATTAATATGGAGTTAGACTTTTGGAATCTTGATAAAAACATGTCGGCTCACTGTAATATTATTCATAACTACTGTTTTTTTCGTGTTCAAATCGCGGCTAAATACAAAACAACACAAAAATTAATAATAATTATAAAATTAGTAAAACAACACAAAACAAGCAGGCTTACAATTACGAAGAGGTATGGCCATGATGACTTTAGCCTGCCTAACGGGTGGAAACTTTTTTTTAAAATATATTTTGGCTCCACATTTCTCTCTTGTAGTTTGCTCTTTGATTTCCTTTTATTTCCATACGAACTGGACTGTCTTTGGACTTTACGGATATTTCTTTTCTTCTGTGCGTACTGCGTGTCTAAGGGTTCCTTTTGCTTTATTGCTAACGACTTCGTGCTACAAAACTTCGGAGCCTAATAACAATTTTTCCTGGCCTTTTCGATTTAAAAATCTTACACTCAGGACTCCAATGCTGATAAATCACTAGCGATATTTCTTTAACTAAAGACGCCGTATATTTTACTGACATAAAACTATGTATTCAGGAGTTTGCCATTGTTCTTTTGCATTTATGGCTGGCTAGTCATTGCATTCTATTTTGTAACAATAGGGTTACGCATGGGTCTAGTGTTTTTATGTGTATATATTTATGTGGGGATTGTAACTGAGTTATATCAGTGAAAATAATGAGGCATATTTTAAATAACTATAGAAGCAATCACAGATCACACCAGATACCGCATTATGAGATACGTTGTTGTTGTCACCAAAGTTTGAGGAAGGCGCGGGTTGTGGGGAGTGCGACCAAGCGTTCTCATTGGCTATCTCAAGGTTACGCCTACTCGCGCCCAATAATCAACCAATAGGAGTAATATCGTATAAGTGTATTTAGACTGATGCGTGGTGCGCTTCGAGCGTCCTGAATGCAGAATCTAGGGTGTGATCTGTGAAGACATTATAGAAAACAGAAAACAATATTGTAAACAGAAATAATCTCTAGGTCACAACACTGATTATTTAGGTCACAAAAACTATGTGAAAATTATGGTGGAAACTTTAACCACGTTTTTTTTTTTTTTACTGTAAGTGTAGCTACCTTAAACGTTATATTCATGTCACGGGACAGGCCCAAATCTTAGAAAAAAGTTAGTCACTGATAATATGGTTTCAAACAAAATAGATTTTCGATACTGTTTTCGAAAAGATTCAATTCTAGGATGGGCGCCGCCAGGATTACTGTCAGGAAGATGCACTGGTCTAATGCTATAAGTACTACCAACTTATCCTAAATTCTTAAAAATAATATAAATATATTTTATTATAAATGCCACAGTAACTCTGTTTCTCTGTCTGGGAGTTTTTCGCGTTATCGCGGCCAAATGACTGCACGGATCGGCCTGAGTTTTTTCTTATATATAGGTTATTGATCAGAGACGGATAGATACTTTTTTTTTGTCGATCCACGCGAACGTAGTCGCGGGTAACAGCTAGTAAAATAAAAATTATAGATATACACATGTATGCATGTCAAGTTATGACAGCAACCCAGACGACTTAAGTTTTTATTGAAATAGAGACTTAATTTTAAAAAATCTTATCTTTTCTATGTATTTATTTCTCGACACCCAGTCCATTTGCACCCCCTTGCACCCTGCTGCCGGCGCTCATGAATTCTAACTTCTAGAAACTTCTAAAATAGAAAAAAGAACCGTGCATTTTAGTACAAAAGTGATTATACTTACTGTGGCTATTAGTTTCCATCCGGTATATATGTGGATACACAAGAGAGTAGCGGCTGTTGATTACCAGTGAAATTACGTAAAATATCTATAGGCAAGTAAGAACTAGATTTTATATATTCGACTGGCATATTGGTAACTAAATTATATTAAGTACTGGGTTTTTTTATTAAAAGATTATTGAAAATACCTATGTTTTTTTTCTTTTATCCGGTAATGATCGGCGTGTCCGAAAACCATACAAATAACAATACAGCGACTTCCGATAAGCTTGTGTCATTCGCAAGGTATTTTTGTTAAAGTCGAAACGTCAATGAAATGATTTACTTCTGCCGCCGCTGCTGTGATCACAAATCGCACTGTACGATAAGATAGTTGAAATTGGTTTTCGATTATTAAAGACCTCGCTACATTACCTGACCCGACATCGTGCGAAAGGGACAGCTAGACGTGAATTTTACGGGAGCAATAGAAACTACTAAGGTTATAGCTTCTCCCATTCGCTCCCCAGAAACTCATATAGCCATCTCTTTCACACGATGTCAGATCAGGTCATGTATAGCCACTTTCAGATAAGACTCACTTCCCTTTATTGTCATTCTGTCAAATCCTCTGTACATACCAGGACGACAGGAAGCATGCATGCCATGCTTCAATACACATGCGCTGGCCTGCTAAAAGAACTTGAACCTTTTTGCTGATTAAAACAGTATTTATAAATGTCAAAATATTGAGTGATCACACTGGATCACACTTGGTTGTGGTCTAGTATACATTCTTATCTATGGTTGTGGTTCCATAAGTTTTGTTCAGGGAAACGCGGGGAAAAGAGAATATAAATACTCGCGGGGCGTTGCGCGGTATTGAACGTTTTCTCCGTTTACGGAGAGGCGGCGTGTGAAGCGGCAGGCGGGGCCCGCGGCGTCACACGCTCAAAGACAAACATATAGCAATAAGTACTCTCGTTTATGCAGCCGCGGGGCGTCGTGCGGCGTGTCGCGCCACGCTTGCTGAATGAAGGACGTGACGGCGGTAGCTGCGGCACACGAAACGGTGGCCGCAGCGTGCTCTGCCGCGAGTACCGTTGCTACCGCTAGTTATCAAACAAAACGCGCATGAACATAGGCTAGGCATAGGCATAGGCTTCTACATGGACCCTCTCATACATTAGCGTGTTTGATTTGCCGTGCGATGCCGCGCAACAACCCGGGTATCCACGAAACCATAGAATTCAATATTCTGAACTTTCTCTGCATAGGTAAAATATACTTTTATTTAGCTTATCGCCTCTCTTGCGTGTTCACTTAGCTACTAGAATAGACCGGCTGCACACGGGCAGCTAGCTAACTGCTAAGCGAGCGACGACGAGGAACGGCGAGACTACAAATTGGCTTTCTACAGGTTTGTCCTGGACACACGTGAACCAGTTTTAAAAGTAAAACACAACCGAATTCTATCATAGTATATTCCAAAAATATAATGTTATACATAACATTGTAATTTTTCATTAAGTTAGATGGATTATGATGATACTTACCACAACTATGATACTGTCTTTTTACAAATGATTCGTAATTATGACATACCTACTTAGTTATACAGTAGCTAAATTATAAAGGTAGGTATCTTTTTTATAGATAGCTTAAGCCAGTGTTAACATCCATAAGGGTATACATTGTTTGAATTCATTGAGAAGCACCCAAACCAGGGCGAGAATCCACCAAAGCTGTGCGGAGCTAGATTTTTCAAAGGAAAATCGAAATTAAAAAAAAACGAACGAAACATTGAAACCACTTCATAAAAATACAAATTTCAACTCGGCTTATCTTTACACAGCTTCTGTGGATTTCCGTTTTAAATTGTGCAAATATGCTGCTTGGGATTAGATAATTTCTCTTAGCGTATGTAAAGGACATACACATAAATATAGAGTTAATGAACTAATGCTGATTGCACACTGGCTACTATCGCTTGAGCAGCTGGTAGTTGTCGCGATAGTGGTGAAAGCGACTAGCGGTCGTGTCTCTATGGTTGCTCCGCGCCTAAACAGTAGCCCGTGGTGTCTGAGCGGCAAGACAGCAGCTTATGCAACCGCTCGGTAGTTCAAGCGTCAAACGGTAGCTTAAGTGACCATCGCTCAGCGATAGTAGCCAGTGTGCGGTCAGCCTAACACTAATCACTTCAATTAGCTATTAGAAGAAAAGGTGCAGGGCGTCTTCAACGAGATTTAACTTTTTAGTATAATGGTGCGCATAAACTGATTGCATCCTTATTAGTGTTCTTCTTACTCTCATGAATTTTAACATTGACAAACTTAGAAATATAAATGAATACAAAACAAGACTTTAACAGAAATATTACAACAGTAGAAAGGTAACACTATTTTATGTAAAAAATATACGACTACAAAATAGCTGACTATTTATTATTCTATTTTTGGCGAATTGTTCTATTTAAGTACACGTTATCAATACGATGGCGTCGATTCTGTTGTTCTATTCGCTAAACAAAACCAATCTTACTGAACTAAAATTATCTATCTTTGTTCTCGTCTCTTTACATTTCAATTTGTAAGAAAAAGATGGCAACAATTTTAGAACTGTCAAATTTAGTTTAGAAAATAGTACAACAAAATCGACGTCAATTGTCTAATTAAATAATCAACCGCCGACCTATTGCGCGCCAAGATAAAATGTTGACCGATTCTCCCCCGCGAAAGAGACAAGGCTACGAAATGTATACTATCTCTTTTTTACATGGTGGTGAGGAAATCAACTTGCAAGTCTTGTACACTTTCTACTATTACGTAATATTAAGAAGTACATATTTGTCCACCTATCACAACCGGTAGATCTAAGTGGGTTTTTTTCCAGTTATCCCTACCAGTACAGAAGGGATACCTTGGTAGAGATAGGTGTACCAGGCGCATATTTGCATGGAAACCAGTTCATGTATGTATGTGCTAATATAATTTTGACTAGTAAGCACCAATTGACTAATATACATCATAATAGACCTTACAAAAACTATATACATTGTCTACAATTTATAGATGGCTAATAAAATTTAGCCGAGTTTCCAGCTTCCATTACAAAAACATTAATAGTAAAAATAATAGCTAACTAACCCCCAGATTACGCAGAAAAGTTCGATAAGCTAATATGCAAAAAAAGGACTCAGACTGAGGTTTTTTTGTAAGAGGGAAAATGTCAAATGAAATTTTGTGCTATATTACAAAGCATTCATGAAATTGAAGCATTTCGGAGCAGTCAGACAGGATAATAATATAGAAAAGTATTATTTTTTGTGCATAAAATAAAAAAAAGTTATGGCACATCGGAAAAGAAAATTAGAAAATTCGTAGAAATAGGCACACACAATAATATTTTAGAAACAATTTTTGCGATGTACCATTTTATTTTTTAAATTATAGAAAATTTACAAAATATTATATCTACTACGTTACGACTGCATACTGATATAAGTATTTTTTTGGGTAGGTCTTGAATCATACAAGACAGAAAGTACTAGAAAAATATAAAGTTGGTGCTCAAAGAAAATAAAGGTACTCACTAGAAAGATTACTTTGATTAGGTGAACTTCTACTCAAACGAGAGTTACTCATTTTAGTAGGTTTATTTACTAATTTCAAAATTAAGTTAATTCAATTCAGCAACCGCTTTACCAATTACACCCTGTAAAGCGCAAGAGCGCGAGCACTTCGTTTTTATCCATCAGACTACGAAAAATAGTAATGCACGAGCACTTTGTTTTTATCCATCAGCCTACGAACAATAGTAATGCACGAGCACTTTGTTTTTATCCATCAGCCTACGAACAATAGTAATGCACGAGCACTTTGTTTTTATCCATCAGCCTACGAACAATAGTAATGCACGAGCACTTTGTTTTTATCCATCAGCCTACGAACAATAGTAATGCACGAGCACTTTGTTTTTATCCATCAGCCTACGAACAATAGTTATGCACGAGCACTTTGTTTTTATCCATCAGCCTACGAACAATAGTAATGCACGAGCACTTTGTTTTTATCCATCAGCCTACGAACAATAGTAATGCACGAGCACTTTGTTTTTATCCATCAGCCTACGAACAATAGTAATGCACGAGCACTTTGTTTTTATCCATCAGCCTACGAACAATAGTAATGCACGAGCACTTTGTTTTTATCCATCAGCCTACGAACAATAGTAATGCACGAGCACTTTGTTTTTATCCATCAGCCTACGAACAATGGTAATGCACGAGCGCTTTGTTTTTATCCAACATTCTATGAACAATGGCCTTGCGCCAGCACTTCGTTTTTATCCATGAGACTATGAACAATGTAACAATGAACAATGTAATGTGTATGTATGTGTAGGAACGTAACTAACATTTAAAAAATGGCACGCATATGTACCAACGGGATTTTTAGATACCGTCTCGTCAGACCAACCAATTTTTCTGTTGAGATGGCCAAATGATGGACCTAACAATTTCCTAGGGACGACTGCCAGTTTTGTTCAGAAAGTACGATCGATGGTGGCAAACAACTGTTCTGAGAATTGAATAGAAAATTTGGTAGCACTTTACCCAGTGTGCAACAAGAATCATGGAAACAAAGATGGGGACAGATGTCTCGCCAACGAGAGAGAGAGAGAGAGAGAGAGAGAGAGAGAGAGGAAAACAGTGTGGCCGTTATTTTCCTGGTCGTTCCATGGGAGCACTATGGGGAATGATGATTCCATATATTATTCAAAGCCATAAGATCTATTAAATTCACAAGGTGGTACTAAATACAAGAAAGTGAAGTACAGGCTCCTTAAGTAATAAATATGGATAAAAATTGTAATTTGGTAATAAAATTTTTTTAATTACATTAAAAGTTAAAAAAATAATTACCGTAGTTTGACTGGTGTCGTAGAAAATATTAAATCAACCTGTACAAGATTCTGAAGGTAAGCTTAATTTTTAAGTTTATTTTTTACTAGCCGCGCCCCGCGGTTTCACCCGCTATTCCACAGGAACGATTAAATTTCGGGATAAAAAGTAGCCTATGTGTTAATCCAGGGAATAAGCAACCACAATACCAAATTTCATTCAAATCCCTTAAGCCGAGTTAAACGGGAACAAACACACTTACTTACATACTTACACACAATCTTTCGGATTTATAATATTAGTGTGATGCTAATAAATACGAAACAAATCTTGCATGATATTTACTTATTAAAAATACCCTCGAGTTTATTTTCCGATCAGTTCAATATATTAGAAAAACACGAATTTTGACATTGCAAAAATAATAATGGCATAGAAAAGAGCTACGCTTGTTTTTTTTTTTAATCCTTCGATACTGGTCATAAACTAGCATACATACTATCGAAAGTACTTTCGTATACTGTATATGAAAAATTAAAGAGCGTGTATCGGGAGAAGGAAACAACATTTTTCGTACATTTATATATATAAATAACGAAAGCAATCTCGAAAGAGGTTATGGTCGGGTTACAGTTATCCAAGATCTTTGGTACAACCAGCATGGCGATTTCGAACGCTATCAAATTTCAATCATACACATGGATACCTTATCCGTATTAAAATAAAGCGGATATTTTAATAAATATACAGAGCGGAATATGTCGTTTAGTCTTTTTAAACTCTTATGCCGTTTTAATATGCAACATATCGCTACCAAACAATCAATTTCAATTGCATGCCTTATCCGTATTTAAAAAAAGCGAATATTTGAATAAAAAATACAGAGTGGAACTTGACCTATGATCTTTTATGTCTCGACACCAAATTCCATAAAAAATATTTAAAAAAAAAACTGGTCCTCGTTATTTTTACCCTACTGCCCAAGTAGGGTAATGTTTTTGGGGTGTAAATATGCTTGTGTGTTCCTATATTACCTTCTGTAGCCTAAACCGTATGACCGATTTTGACTAGTGAGGTGTTGTTAGATTCCTCTTTATGTCCGGAGTAACGTAGGCTACATTTTGAAGTCGGGTATTTTTTAAATAATATCACTTGTATCTCATATATTCATTCGTTCCTTTACTAGTGAAACTAAAGCCCAATTCGTCAACTTCACTTGCGATTTGCATAATTGAACTATAATTTATGGATGTCACAACGAAAATAGAATATCCGCGCAATTAACCTTTCGTTCTACAAATCACCGCTTTCTATTCACTTCACTTTCACCACAATGTTGAGTTCTGCTGTCTGTCAGTCGCTGTGTGCGAGCGACATGGCATACCGTGAACGTAGTCAAGCTGCTGGTTTTAAGAACCGAATTATGTAGAACGCTGGAACTAGAATCGCACTTTTTCACTTCACTATTCCAAACATCAGAAACGTAGTTTTGCGGGATCCGGTTCATTCATTCCGTTTATTTATTTCCTGGGTTTGTGATGAAGGTTGAAACACGGGTTTAATATTTTCATTCATCTTTAAACTACTTATCTTTTCCACGGAGTTCAGATCGGTTGCACAGGTCAAGCGGGATCATTTTGTGGGTGCAATATGGGCAGTTGGGCGGCTATCATGAGTCGTCGGTGTGCTTCCGAGCCGGTCAGTGCCGCGATGGTAACCCCCGCTTGGTAAGCTGCTGGTATCCGAATGTACCGAGTCTGGGTGAGCCGCTCTTGCCACCCAGCCGCACACCACTCGCGTATCACGTTCACCACTTGACCTGGAAGAGGGTAGTCGGCGAAAAGTTATAAGAAATATAGTTATCAGCGTATTTTTTTAACATTTAGACTTTTTATAATAAAACATTCTAAAACTGAGCAGGACTAAACTTATCTTAATTTCTTTGATTTCAATAATGTGAGAAAAGGGTGGTTAAAATTTTAGAACTATCAAATTTAGTTTAGGAAGGGGTACAATAGAATCGGCGGCCACATTATATTATAGTGTAGTCGGAAAAAACTATAGACAACTGAACGCGCGGTATATAGCCTCATTCCAAAATGAAAGGAATACGTCAGGCCAGGCCATGCCAGCCACTCCGAACCGGTTGTTATTTATTTATTTATTTAAGTATACATTGTGACATAATGCGTAATAGTGTAATAATAGAATTTAAGTATTATACACTGTACTTTTTCTGGTAACCTCGCACTCGAGCCCCAAGAAACAGACCTTGTGCCTAGTTTGGGGTTCACCGCTAATCTGTTACTAATATAGTACGGAACCAGTAACTGTTAAAATTTTGTAACTCTTGTGTATTTAAGCACCTCTGTACTTATTTTTTGGTAAATAAATATTATTATTATTATAATAGGGACGAAAATTGAGTGAGCCAATGAATAAACTCACCTAACACATTATACGTTTCGAATCTGTGGTCGGGCACGTGCAGCAGCGGCGTCAGGTCGGTGGTGTTCGTGAACCTGTCGACGACGTCGCCGGCGCGCACCAGCAGCGCGGACGGCGCCGCCAGCCGCGGCCAGAGCGCCGTCTCGCGCACGCACTCCACCGGGTTGCAGACGTAGACCCCGCGCGGCGACACGCCGAACACCATCTGGTGGTGCCACGCGTCCGGGACCGCGTCGCCGTCGCACGCGTTCTGCAGGTTCTGAGTCAGGATAGGGACAGCGCCTGGAAAATGTTTAACTTTATTTATTTATTTAAGACCATCAGCACAATAATACAAATTAAAGAACATGGATACATTTTATAAAACAGCCAACTATAGGTCTATTATATTTTAAGTAATATAAACAATATCGCTTTTAAATCACTACTAATAAAGTGACATACAAAGTGCTTCAATAAATAAAATAAAATAAAAACATGACAACGAGCGGCAGTTAGAGTGGCTATTCATGGCCCAACCCGACATCGTGCGAAAGGAACAGCCAGACCCGAATTTCACGGGAGCAAAAGAAACAAACTATTAAAGTTATAGCTTCTCCCTTTCGCCCCCCCAGAAACCCATATATAGTCCTCCCTTCCACACTTTATGTAAACTTTCGCGATTGCTGCTAAAAACAACAAATATAAATACAAAATTCTTAATTTTGGAACAAAAACTTAGTGAATAATGCAAATAGAACGATGCTACCCGCAGTAGTTAAATAACGGTGTCGCGGGTAGCAACGCCCACATCCGAAACACCCATTAAACGGGAGCTCCAAAATGAAGAGAGTAAGTAGTTACGTTACATTTTTACAATTAAAAGATACTACTTTAACTACTATTACTACTGCTACTGTACTGTACTGTACTACTACTACTGTTTACTATAAATAAATAAAATGAGGGTAGATCTCAACACCCTCATTTCGCATCGAGACGACCTACCTAAAGATACCTAAACGTACCTAAAGATATCCAATCGGCCAGCCAGTGCGAGAGCGACATGGCTCGCTCGGGGTAGGTGGCGAAGAACCTCGCGGTGACCAGCCCGTCCGCAGCACGGTGGATACCGGCGGCGAGGTCGGCTGCGGTGCAGCCTGCTACGGCGCGGGATAGCAGGTATCTGGGGACAGGTCGCCGGTCTAAGAAGATAATCGTGATATTTGTCAAATGACAAGACATCTTTTCATACCCATTGATCACTGATGAAACTAAATTCCGCACTCAGAAAGATCGAAGCATCGGTCTAAATACACCTATTTTAAACTAACTATTATAATATACTAAAACTAACAATTAACCCTTATTTGCTTATTGCTAGGTGATAGTAGGCGTAACATTGAGATAGCCAATGAGAACGCTTGGTCGCAGTCCCCGCAACCCACGCTCTCCTTAAACTTTGGTGACGTTTTGCCAGAACAACGATCACGCGATGCGGTATTTAGTGTGATCCATAAAAGTTCAAAATCTAACAAACAAAAAAAATACATAATAAAACTATATTCAAGTACCACAATACTAATAATACGAATTTATCACAGTTCTCGTAATAAATAACAATCGCATAATTATAAGACACAAATTTTTGTTTAAAGTTACACTGGTGGCGCCGCCGGTAAGTGGACTCAGAACTAAACTGAAGGTATCAATTGGCTCTAAAAATATAGTTTTACTGAAAAATATTGTGTAACTTTGGAAACGTAACGCTGGAGGAGATTTTGTCTCATACAAACCTTTTTCGTATTGTAGTGTCAGCTATCGATTCATTGTTTTATGAGTGGCCGCTATTGTGAAGATAAAACAAGATGGCGGACAGTAAGGTATGCCAAAACATTCAGACCCCCTTAAGGAAAGCGCGGATTGCGGGAACTGAGACAAAGCGCACCCATTGGCTTGAAACCAACGGAACTGATTTTTTATAGGTATATTTTGGCCGATGGGTGGTGCACTCGATCGTACCAAGTGTGGGGCTGTTGTCTCTTTTACTGTGTGTCATTGAGTGGCATAAGCTATGTTTTGTTTTGGTTAAAGCCGCGGGTAAAAGCTATGTTAGAATAATGTGCTAGTGTTTTTTTTACCCGACTGCCCAAGAAGGATCTCAATGTTTTTGGGGTGTATGTAAATATGTTTTTGTGTTTCTATAGTACCTCTTGTAGCCTAAACGGCTTCACCAATTTTGACTAGTAGGATGTCGTCGGATTTCTCTTTACGTCCGTAGGGACATAGGCTACATTTTGCAGTAGGGTATTTTCTTTTTCTTTTAGTAATATTACTTGTTATAAGTTATATCTAAAGCGCTTTTAGAGGTTTACTTGTAGTCTATTACCATCATTTATTTATTTATGTATATTAATTAAAACGGTACAAAACACCAATTACATTAATTAATTAAAGGAATAATTCTATTTATAGTTGATTACATTAAAGTCAAAGTTCAATTCAAGTCAACTTATACATAAACATACCTGGGTATGGGCGCATTATTTGCTCGTAATCTCGTCCCGACAGACGAGTTTATCCTTTCAATGTTCACCGGTACACCCAAAGCATTCTGGAAAATAAGATAAATAATTTTACCAAAAAAAATGAAACCGACTTCATCAAAATACTCTGAAAAAATTCACTGCCACCCGTGTAATACTTATCATTGAGGAGTTCCGGTGGCCATCTGTGGTCTTCCCAATCAGTTCCACTCCACCAGTTTCTGAATGCAAATGCTGGACTTGTTGATAAAAATACCAAAAATGCTATTTGTATACTTATAATATTTGAGAAGTTCCCGCAATGTCTCATGGATTCCATTATCAGAACTGTATTTTGATGAAAATGGGACCAATCTTTCGAAATAAAAAAAAATATTTTTCCAAATGACGGAGATCTGAGGTAATAAATAAAAATAAACAAAAAAGAACCGCCTCCTTCTTTTTTTGGAAGTCGGTTAAAAATATATTATTACTCGATTCTCGATATTTTGAGCCGCGGTTAACTTTGAAACGAGTTGAAAAATAGGACACAAAGATAAAAAATAGATGAAGCAGACAGAGAGTATAAATCTCGGATCGAATACTTGTCGTTTGACCTGAGAATACGGCTGCAGATCATGCACCGCGGCATCTTCACGCCTGATAACCTTTAACTTGCTAAACTAGGGCCGGACTCTAAACCATCTCTGATATGACTTACAAAGACATTGACGACAGCTGTGGCCCCACAGGCGGAGGTGCCGATCTGAGTGACTTGTCGCTCGCACGCCTCGCGCTCCGACCAGATCATGCACCGCGGCGGCTCCACGCACGATACGCTCGATGTACTGGAGCTAGGTCCGGGCTCTGACCCGTCTCCAGTCTGGAATGGGATTATAACCTATCACTCGGTTACCCTATGGTAGGATCAATGTTTTTAACGAATTTATACCAGGAATACATAAGCGCTGGTCGCTTTAAAAAAATAATTCGAGCGATAGGGATAGGCAGGGGTGGAAATCGATTTCATGGTTAAAAATCCTTGAACCACGCTGGCGAAGCCGCGGATAAAAGCTAGTATTCTATAACGAAATAACAGAAACAACACGAATAAGCAGTAATTGAATTGGACTAGATGGCTAAATAAGCAAACAGCGCGGAGTCAGTTAATTAAAAAAAACTAAACGGTGACATCCCTATTCTTTTTTTTAATTTTATTCGCCCATTTCTGGGCAGACTAAAGCCATTAAGGCCATACCGCCTTGTCTTCCGTATTTTTATTTCCCAATTTTTTTTTGCCTGAGTAAAGTGGTAGAAACTTTACTAGAAGCTTCTATGGAGTTTTGGAAACAACACTAAAAGTCACGTTTCACGATATTATACTATTCACCAACACTCGTAAACTTTTACGAACACTTAATGGATAAAAATCCACCATTGTTATGCATTAACACTCGATATAACACAAGTATTGGAAAAAAATACAATAGCGCGTCATGACTTCTTTATGATCCCGCCAAAACTCTCGACATCCCTATTCGGTTTAATCAGTGCTGCTAGCTGAGGCGATTTTAATCCGAATACGATTAGGCTACTTTGGAGCGTGAAAAACCTTTACAATAAATAAGGTTACATAACACTTGTTGTACTCACATTTTATTTTTCTCGGCTAATTTTGGAGCTACTCCAACCGTCAAACATAATGGTAGCAAAGTTTCTGACAATTCAATTGACTTTTGAAAGTTTTGAGTAACATACATATTTTCTATATAAAATTTTATTTTGAATATTCAACGTAATTTTTCAGTAAAAATCGTCAAATTAACGAAAGTATCCGATAATTAGCAAGATTTACATAGAAGTTGGAGGTAGAAGGCGTCACAGCAGTAATTCGTGTTATGATCATATGACGAAAGATCATGTTAGTTTCTTCAATGGATTACTTGTGTTAGCGCACGAAAATATTTAGAATACATTAAAACAATCTACTAGATACTAAGTAGAGTAGTTCGTTTGTCCGTCGTTCACCGACCTCAACAAGACCTGACACATGGTTATAGGTAAAATCTGGGGCCAAAATACAATACCAATACATTATACTGATATGCGATTTTTGTAGTGGTAGGGCTCTCTTGCAGAGTCCGCCTGGGGAAGTACCACACCTTTGCCAGTTATTCAACCGCCAAGCAGTAGTGTGTAAGCATTACTGTGTTTCGGATTGAAGGGCAATGTTTCCAGCGTAATTACTGGGCATACAGAGATTTAACATCGAAAATCTCAGAATGACGAGCGCAGTGCATTGCCGCGCATAGTTTTGAACTGTTAAGTTCAAAATTCTGGGTGGTACTGAACTGTTATGGGCAAGCGTGACGCTTAACATCAGGTGAGCGACTTGCTCGTCTCGTCACCGAGTCAACAAATAAAATAAAAAAGCGACAGTAACCGTCTTTGGGCTACATTTTTGTATTCGCTCTTATAAATATTCCGCACGAAAACATCATGTGAAATGACTGACTTTTGAAAAAAAACCCAAACAAAAATAGCTTTTTTTTAACGTGCAACGTTTCGCTCAGTGCGCGAAATTCAATTTTTTTTTTGCGTTTTGTGTCAATTACAATTTAATTACTCATCGTAGGTTCATGAAAACTAATTTTGCGATAATAAATACATTGTTTCAAGAAATTACACCAACCAAAAATTCAAGTTGAAAGCTAGTATAAGTACATTTCCCACTAAAACAAAAACCAAGATGAAAATCAGCTTATTGAAATTTGTAGCTAAACCAATGTTATCTAGGTGATCATTTTACCCGTAATTTCTTAAAACAACTTATTTATTGGAGCAAAATTGGTTTCAATAGATCCACGATGAGTAATTAAGCCGTAATTGACAAAAAACGCAAGAAAATTTGAATTTCGCGCGAAGAGTGAAACGATGCGCCTTAATAATCCTAAGTATCACTCGCTAATGCAACGAGTCGTTTGAACCAATCGGATTTTTCGTCCGCAATATCAAACGAACGATTCAAATACATGAATACTATTACTATTTCACGACTGAACGACTGACTCGATCTAAATGAAATTCGCTTAGGAAGTAGTGGGCATTATTAGGAGCTGTCGGTACAGGGTCAGCTTAATTCTTGACATCTCCGCCTTCGCTCCATTAGTACAGGCTGTGTCTCTGGTAATTTAAAGAACTATGTAGGTTGGTTACCGTCATAGGGTAATCTGAAGTTGCTGGCAAAGGGAAATTCAAAATACATCCCAAATAGGGGTTATTCCACCAAATGGTTAGCGTTTCCATTACGCTTTCGACACACTCCATTACATTACAGTAGTAGTGTAGAACACATTACCTGCGTCTGTCTTCCCGAACAAATACAGTCCGGGGCTATTCAAGAAAAGAGTGAATAGGTACTTCCTAGGCTACATCTTCGGCCACATTATCGCTTTCCAACAACTGAGATTCTGGTCAAACGAATTCCAAGTTCGATGTAAAATGAAGCCCCATATTCTGTCCTTTATCTCCGTCCTTTGCAGTCGGGATGATGGAGACGGAGAATGTAGATCTCAAACGTAATCCTATCCGATTTAGTTTAGAATACAAGGGCAGGAACTCTTGGTAAGTAGGTTATCATTACTTTCAGGCACACGTTACAGGAAACAGAAAATGACATAGGTCCACTGAATTTATGGAGATATTTTTTCACTGCAGACAAAGGACGTAAAGCAAAATGCAAGATATGCTCTAGAGTATTAAAAACAACAGGCGGTTCCAAAATTGGCTTATATTCACATCTTTATGGTGTCCACCGGTATATAATGAATAATAACAACCACGAAAATCCTGCGGAACCTTCTATAAAAATGAATAAATCTGATACAAATCGTGCAGAAACATTAATCAAAATTAAAACAAATGATATAAAGCCTGTGGAACCAGTTATTGAAATAAGTAGTCACGTTAAAAACCCAACAGAAACATCAACATCTAGCATTACTGCTCACAGTGTCCCCAGTGTAACGGAATCAGCAAAGTCAGCAAAGAAACGTAGAATAACCGATGACTATAGATCTGCAGATACAATGGAAACCGTGGTGGCTCGCATGGTAGCCCTTGACGGTGTGAGTTTTAGATTATTTACAGAAAGTAAAGATTTGCAACACTTATTCAAATGCAGCGGCTACAATCTGCCCAAAACACCCAATTTTATTTCAAAGATAATTGTCAGAATAGTTGAAGATGTAAAAGAAGACACGAAAAAATGTATTGCAGATATGAAAAAAGCTGGATACAAGTTTACTTTGTCATTAGATTTATGGACATTTAAAAGGAATAAGCGTTATATGAATTTGCGCCTTTATTGCAAAGTAATGAACACTTGCAAAATTCTGGGCCCTGTCAATATAACAGAATCAACATCATCTGTTGCCGCATTCACAAGTATAACTGAATTCCTTAAGACATTCAATATTTCCATTGAAGAAGACATTGTGAGTATAACGACTGATGGCAGTAGTGACATGAGAAAAATAGGAATACACTTCAATGGACATCATCAGTGGTGTTTGGCTCAAGGAGTGCAAGGTGCTGTTATTAGTACAATGTACAGAACAATACCAGAGCGAAAGCGTGTACAAGAAACACCCATGGATGTTGAACAATCTAGTGGCACGTCCTCGGGAAGCGATGATGATTCGTTCATCAACATTGGTGAATTTGAAGTTGGAAAACCGCATATGCACGCAAAGCTGCACCTACATAAACAAGTAATCGAGAAACTTCGACAAGTAGTGAAAATGATAATGGATTCTAATTTCAATGCAAACACACTACAAGCTTACGTCAAAAACGATCTGAATGAAGATACTAAGCTTCAAATAGATGACAAACAAAGTTGGACAAGTATGGTCGACATGATTGGATCATTTTTGGCACAAAAAAACTGTGTTTTAGCACTCTTAAATGACATAGGCTCAGGCATTGTGTTTACAAAAGAGGAATTGGAAAGTTTGAGTGAAATCCATCTTAATTTAGACTTAGTAAGACTGGTTGTTCAATCTTTGTGCCGTGAAGACGCAACATTGTTCACAGCTGACACGGCACTTAGATGTATCCTCATACAACTTGAGATGCACAATACAGATTTGAGTTTAAGACTCGCTGCGAACATGCGAAAACGAATTAAGGACAGACGTCTTCTGATAGCGGGAGTACTACACTACCTTCATGATTTCAAAAGCTTCAAGGTATTCCCAGATGACGACACGACTTTTCTCAAGCCAACAAACGTACAAATAACTGATCTCATTGTGAATTTGCTGAAACAACTTAAATTCAAATATGTTGCAGACGATACAAATAAAAATGCTATTCCAACCAATAGTAAAAAATTACACAGTGCCACTACCGTGCTTATATGTGACCAAGAAATGGAGTTAACAATAAAAAAAAACAAAGGTGACCAGTCAATTGAAAGTGCAAACTTTGATCTACAAGCATTGGTTTCATCTGAAAGAACTACGTATGAGAAGAAAGGGGAGCGAGGCGTTTGTTTAACCAAGGTGTATGAATATTTGTTGACAGTGATACCCACAAATGTACAGCCTGACAAGATTTATGCAGTATGTGGGTGTGTTTCTACTAAGATTATAAGTTCTCATCCAGATGATATATTGGAGGCACTTATATTTTTACGGACATATTTTGGAGAGCAAAGACGTATATTGAAAAAGCAGGCAAATGCACTATGAAAAATGAGTCATTCCTAATGGTCCCAATACTTTGCGCCACTGGTGGGAAAACGAGGAAATGTATTTCCTCATGGTCTCACTCAGCAGAGGATCTACAAGGAATAGACTTTGCGGCTCCTCCCCCACTGATGAAATTGACACAGACACTGCTGAGAGGACCACAAGGAACTACATTTCCTCATGTTCCCACCAGTGGGGCGAAGTAGTGGGACCAGGAGGAATGACCCTGAAAAATATTTAAAAGAGAAGTTAAATATTGTTTTAAATTCCAAGTAAATTGTGCTGGATCTTGTGCAGTATGTTACTAACAAAGTTGTATTTTGAACCTAAACGGAACCAAAGTTGTAAAAAGTCTATCTTTTAGTTACTGATTAGAAATATAACGGCATGTTACTAGAACGGCTTGTATATATTTTTCTCAAATTAAAAATAAAGTTGTGGTTTTTTTCTTGAAAATTGTTTTTATCATGGCCTTAAAATGTATTTTTACTATAACAAAGATTTTAAACTATAGTTTCAACATCGAAGCATCAGCAACACAGCTGCAGCTTACATAGGTGGGAAGCACATCATTACTAACAGTCACGCATTTGAGTATGACTTCTAACAACATGGCTGAATATACAGAATAGTGATAAATATATTATAAGCAAAACCTAAAATAAATTGTAACTTACCACATTCGAACCCTGATTTTCATTATCCTCTTTCTGTTTGTCTGCAAGAAGTTTCTTTGCCATAATCATGTGATACATAGCAGATGGGACACTTAGATTCACATCTATTGGCTTTCCTCGATGTATTCTATGCCCTATTGAACCTTCTGGATACTCTTCTTCAGAATCTAAAAGGTAATTTATGACTCAAAATAAATACAAATTCTGCAAGCAGACAGAAATGGACAATACACCCCATGCAGGACGTCAGTGCAGATCTCATCGTCCCCATCTCGAATAAGAATACAAGTTCTGTTGAAGATCAAAATTTTGGATGAATTTTGGATGTTATAGGCAAATGTGACGCTTAACATAAGGTGATGCTAGTCTCATAATTCAATACAATAAAAAATAAATAAAAATACACTAACACCCTGCAATTTCTCTGCTATTTTACAGAAACTGAATATTTATCCAGAATAAAAAGTAGGCTAAGTGTTAATCCAGGGTATCACCTACCTCCATACCAAATTTCATTTAAATCGGGAATCAAGTTGAATGGGAACAAACACACATACATACTTACAAGCTTACACACAAACTTTTACAATATTAGTGTGATACGCATTTACAATATTAGTGTGATGCTAGTTTCTTATGGGATTAATCTGTTTTCATTACATTAATCTGCAGTATAATTTAGCTCAATTTATTTTTTTATGAACGTACTTAATTCTTATTATAAAAAGTTGTGAAAATAAAAACTTACTAGTTGGGACCCTTAATGGCATCACATCACCATTTGAATGAATATTGACAGGTCCAGCCCAATGCAGCATTGTTCTTCTGACCATTAGTTGTTCACCTCTAGCATTCACATGTGTGATGTATGGCCCATACCAAATGTGCTGTGGCTGTTCTGCGACTACACCTTGAGTTGAAACTATGCCACGGCTAGTAGAAGGCACTGCATGACTAAAAACCTCATCTCCTTGCGGTCCCGCAGGTGTAATAGGTGGTAATGGGTTTAACCGAGCAGGAGGAGCTGAATATTCTGGTGATGTACCTCTAACCGCATTCACAACTGGATCATTATCCTCCTGCATGTTTAAGTCTCCGTCTAAATCAGCATCAACTGAAGACTCATCACCTGAATCAACTTCACATGACGGGCCTGGATCAAAATCCATTTCCAGAAAGTCCATATCAGGGCTCGATGCCCTTGAACCACCTTCTCTAGCATTACCAGCTCCCTGTGCCACAGCATAGTTCGGAGGTATGGGCAGGTGTCTATCTAGAGGCAATCCCATGTCAAGGCTGAAGAAAGAACTTGGTAAGTCTGCCAAATGCTCTCCTCCTCTATATGTGTAAATGCAGCCATCTTCAGATCCTAGTGAATAGTCATCATTACCTGTGTCAGTGGAACTATCATCATCTACATCTTGCCTGTTTAGCTTCAAACTTGATGGCCTCTTTCGGTTTTCTTTGAACACAACGTTGTCATTGTCTGCTCTGCTAGTGCCACTTGTTGATGGTGCATTGCTGCTTCCTGCCATGCATATTCTGTGCCGGAGACATGACTGGGCGTCGGGATCAATGCCGTTGTTAGTATTTAAGCTAGATCTACTACTGCAAGCGGTAACAGAGCCAAGCAAACTATCATTGGATGTGAGCTTGCCTGACAAAGAATTACTTGTGCTAGGTAAGTTTTTGTGGCCTTCCGCAGCGCTTTCTGTGGATCTGCTAGATTGCGAGCTAGAATCGTGAGATACGACATTAGCGAGTCGAGAGTGAGACCCGTTCAACGGAACGAAATTTGAACCGGGATTCGGAGCCGATGTAAAGGCTTTTTCATCATTATCACTGTGTTCTACCTGCTTCGAAGTACTTTTATAGTTTTTGTTTTTATCGTTGTCACAGTCTGATTTCGCGGAATTTGGCATAGATGTGGAGGCTTTGTTAGAATCCATCATTGTTGTAGCGATGAAGTTGTCGGCATTGAACAGAATGTTTTTAAGGTTACCAATGAAGTTTCCCTGCTACAATTCGGAGAACCAATTGAGCTGAGTAAGAAGTCTTATATGAGTTTGTTTTTAATCTAGTTATGAGCCTGATAGTATTTAAAAACAGAAATTACTAACAATGTAACAATAACACAAACCAATAAAGACAAAACATTTTGTTTGACAGTCAATATTTTGACAATTTTGACAGTAGAGTACAAACACCGCCACAGTGTAAAAAGCAGAAGTAGTATCAGTACTATGTATCAGTATCATTCAAGTATTTAAATAAAATATCATCGACTCATCTCTATTACAAGCAAGAAATAAAAAGCTCAATCGAGGTTTTTAAAGGCCTCGCTACATTTCCTGACCTGACATCGTTTGAAAGAGATGGCTATTTATAAGTTTCTGGGGGAGCGAAAGGGAGAAGCTATAAGATTAATAGTATGTTTCTTTTGCTCCCGTGAAATTCAAATCTAGCTGTCTCTTTCACACGATGTCAGGTCAGGCCATGTATAAACACCCTTATCTGAGATCTGAGTCAAGGAGTTTTTTTGGCGGGAAAGTGAAGAAGTCATGTCGTGTCTTTGTATTATTTTCGCCTGTTAATGTGTAAAAATGGTGGATTTTTATCCATTAAGTGTTCGTGAACGTGCACAAGTGTAGGTGAATAGTATAATGTTGTGAAACGTAACTCTTCGTGTTGTTTCCAAAACTCCACTGAAACCTTGGTAAAATATTCACCACTTGACTGTGGCATGACATGGACTTGACCGTGGCTTACTTGCTTGACTTAGAACTTGACTGAGATTCATTTTAAAGGCCGCGCTACATGGCCTGACCTGATATCGTTTGAAAGAGATGGCTATATATAAGTTCCTGGGGGAGCGAAAGGGAGAAGCTATAACCTTAATAGTTTGTTTCTTTTGTCAAATTCAAATCTAGCTGTCCCTTTCACACGATGTCAGGTTTGACTTTACTTGAAATTTTACAATACTTGACACTGGCTAAATACACAACGTGTGGAGCTAAACAAGAAAAAGAAAACTTTCACTCTGAGTCAATCGATGTCTATTGTCTATGGTAGTTCTATTTGTCAAATTTTCACAATGACAAATTGATTCAGCCAGCTGTATGTGCTAAAAATTGCGTCTTACTGTATTTAGATAAATAAAAAGCTCGTGAATACACATTTTCCATTGTTATCAATTTTAAAATCGTGTAATTACCAGAAACAATAGTGAAAATGGCTTACGCCTACTTGTTCAAGTATATCATCATCGGCGACACAGGTATCGATTTTATTTCCTGATACAATATTTAAGTCTTTTATCTTTGTTGTCCTATTTTATTATGAGTTCTTTGTCTCTAATGAGTTTCTACGAGGTTTGTCTTGTGGTAGATATCTGTTGAAATATATGGTTTGTTTTGTTGATGGGGCGTGAATGCGTGATCACTAAGGGGCTGGTGCTAAAACGCCTACGCTCAAAAAAAAACCCTACGTCAACTAGGGAGTAGGGTTTCAAATGCGCAAAACGCTACTAGCGTCTGCAGTTTTCGTTCCATCTTACTTTAAACATGTTTACTATAATTAATAACAGATTTCAAATTATAATGTCAAGGACATTCTTTGTTTATTGTTGTAGAAAATGTTAATTACATAAGTATTCCAGATGCACAAGACTCCTAGCACCTATACATCACTAAGCAGATTTAGCCGGACATGATAATAACTAGAACATGGGCCAATACTTTATTTACTGCCATCTTTAATGTGACCCATATTAGTAGAACATAGCTATGTTAGATTGCTTTTATAATTTTTCCATACAACAACAACCAAGTTTCTCCCCTGATGCTATGCACCACACTTGTACATAGTAAGTAGCGTTGCCACCCAGAATGAATAAACTTAATAATGCGCAGCACTGTTCACCCTGAGATGTAAGCTGTGTATACTTTTTTAACAATATCAAATGTAACAGAGATGTTCATTTTTTTTGTCCAAAGGTGTGGGCAAATCATGCTTGCTCCTGCAGTTCACGGACAAAAGGTTCCAGCCTGTGCACGACCTCACGATCGGCGTGGAGTTTGGAGCACGGATGATCACTATTGACGGCAAACAGATCAAACTGCAGATATGGGACACGGCTGGCCAAGAAGCTTTCAGGTGAATATTGTATCAAAATTGTATCACTACGAAATCAGTACAAGGATGCTAATTTAGCCCTTGTTAATATTGACAGTGTCTTACTAAAAACTGGCTACTACATCAGCCTGTTAACATCCCACTGCTGGGATATCGTCCTTCCCTCGAAGGGTCTTTGGGCCATATCTCATGCTGGCCCAGTAAGTTTTGACAAATTCAAATACACCATTGAATTTCTCTGGAAATGTACAGATTTCCTCCGTGATATTTTGCTTCACCGAAAAGCCCATGTACGTACTGAGAAATACTAAATAACTAGAACTCTTTCTACAATCTGCTTTATTCTAGACTAGCTGCACCCCGCGTTTTCACCCACTATTCTACAGAAACCAAATCTTTTTCCGGGATAAATAGTAGCCTGTGTTAATCCAGGGTGTACCTCCATACCAAATTTCATTCAAATCCATTCAGCCGTTACAGAGTTAAACGGGAACTAACACAATTACATACTTACACACAAACTATCACATATATAATATTAGTGTGATAATGTCCAATGAAAAAACCAATGAGAAAAGGTAAAGGTGTTAAAATAGGCCATCTATAAGTAACAGAATATGTAAATTGAAAGAATCTCTCTCTTGGCTATGTATCATTCATAACCTTCTCCACTTTCCTATCTTTTGTAGCTGGCATCTCTATAATCATCTTTTTATATATCATATATCATAATCATCGTATAATAATCTTTTTCAAAATTTTTGCAAATGCAGATAAGAGTTCCTACTAACTTGTATGTCAGTAGTAAGAAACAGAGTTAGAGTAAGTAACTGTTTGATATAATAAATTACATAAGGAATAAGTAAGGAATTATAACCTAACTAGTCATAAGACTGAAAGCCCTATAAAATACCCACATTTCAGCTGTTTCTAAGCTAGTAGTTGTGCAAACAGTAGACCTTGTGAGCATAAACTTTTTTGCACAATCTCATACCAAATACCAAATTTTATCAAGATTTGTAGTAAAAAAACCTTTTTTACGGACAGACAAAAGCAAATTTTGCTTCACTCACTCGGTCAAATAAGGTGGTTTTTATTGTGATCTAATGTAAACCACCAAATCGGACCAGGTATGTCCTTAAACTCCGACCAGAACCACTGGAGGATGGGCAGCAGCATCATCTTAGTAACTGGTTCGTTCCCCAAGCCGCCTGCCAAGCGATGTTTATGGCAACCCTCTGCCTTTGTTCAGCGGTGGACATTATGGCTGATGATGAACCTAACAAATGAGAGAAACATATATTCCTCTTGTTGGTACTCTGTCCATATCTTTTGGGTGTCTTAACAATATAAATTAGATTCTATCCCATCTTTTGCTAAGTTCAAAATAGCTTTTAGTTTATCGTAAATTTGTAACTGATGCACAGCCTAGTGTGCAAACATTACTGTTCTACTGTGAAAGGCAATGTTTTCAGTGAAATTATGATGGATAAATAGATTTAATATCACATATCTCAGGGTGACAAGCGCAGTGCGTTTTAGTCCAAGGTTGTGAACTGTAGAAGTTCAAAATTCTGAACTGATTTGGGCAATTATGGCGCTTAAAAGGAGAGACTAGCTCATCTAGTAATCTAGTATAGCATAAATAACATTGTTAAAAGAAAAACAAAATATCCAACTGCATTATTATGTAGCATGTCACTCTGGACGTAAAGATAATTCCAACGACACTTCACTCGTCAAAACCGGTCAAGCCGCTGCTGGAGTTACTATAGGAAGACAAAAACATACTTACATACACCCCAAAAACATTACCCTCCTTCTTGGGCAGTCGGGTAAAAGGTTAAAAACAACCTGTTGACCATGCTTTATATGATAGTACCTCGGGCAAAGCATTGATTTTACATCCTTATCTCTAGTAATATTGTTGGCTTGTGTAAATATTTTGCGGCTGGTCATCTACCTATAGTATCTTATCATTGCTCAGAAAACTATGTTTATTGAAATACAAAGTATTGTCATTCCGGGCGATGACACCAACTTGCATCACTATCCGCCATTTTGACATCTTTGTCTAAAATGTGTGAATTCCGGATCTGCTCTTTGCTTGCTCACGCTGGTGTAAACCACGTGACCCTATAGTGCCACACAACTGAGTATAATTATATTGTCTTTCTGGTGGCCACTTCCTGGTTAAACTGCGGGGCCAAACCCAGTGTTGACTTTGGCTCCTCTGGAATTCAACAACCCCTCTGTAGCATGGTATAATTTTTATAGGCTGAAAAAAATCGATAAAACTTCTTAGCGTCACATTTCACACTCCACTATACCTACCCATAGTTGGAATTTAAACTTTTGTAATAGAAAAGCTTACCTGCACGGCTTCGCTCGTATTGGCTACAGAAATTTCAACACTATTTCACCGCTTTAGAGGATGATTTTCGAAAAATCATGAGACATGCCTTTCTTTATTCTGTATGTTTAGTAAACAGAGTTTCATTGGCGTAGCATGAAAAAAGTTTTTATTTCCATTCAAACTTTGGGGGCCATTTTACCCCTTTAGAGGTGGATTTTCGCAAAATCCGTTCTTATCGTTTATCTAGACCGTTTGAGGAATATTGGCTCCAAATTTCAAGACTCTATCATAAGCGGTGTGGTCTGTGCGTTGATTCCTAAAAAAGATCCTTGTTTTTTTTTAATATATAGAGATAACTCTTTGAGACGACGATATTGTGAAAATCTCGGGTTGAAGTACAAGATTGGCACAGGACTGGGATGAGTAGCGTGTACGCTATATGTGTACACGCAGATATGTATATGTGCATGTATGCAGAGGCCTATGCTCAAAGGGTTTGAATACGAAGATGATGATTAGATAACAAGAACCTAGTGCGAAATACTACGTGTACTTTAAAAAAAAATTTTTTAAGTCGTTGACTGTAAAACTCGCTTCTTATTATCATGTAGTCTGCACCTATAATTGTGGTGACGGTTAGCCTGTTTCCATTGCTTGCCTCCTTCTTTGTTACAACGACGTACATCATGTTGGTGTCTATTAAATAAATAAATAAATACAAGTTTTTTCTTTCTTGTTATTAAATTAAAAAAAAAAAAAAAAACGTATCACCAATTAATTTACAAAATAACTAGTACTGAGTCATCTAACACTGATTCATACGATTGAGTAATACAAGTATTAAAAACTTTTTGGCGCAATGAATAAGAACAATCAACAAAAAATCATTGTTTAATTTGTCACTTGACCCAGAAGGAAACTGTTTTCTAATTTGGTAGTTTTTCAAGTATCAAGGCTACATAATAAAGCATTACAACTCTTGGTGCAGGTAAGTAAATGCTAGCAGGCAATACATGCTGCCAAAATCATAACCCACGTTACCCGACTACAACTAATTAGGTACCTACCTACCTACTGAAAGTGGATAGCCACACCATGAAGAAAGACTCTCATACTACCTATCGATCTATATTTCTACATTGTACAAAATGAAGTCGCTTTCCGCGTCTGTTTGTCTGTATGTCCGCTAACTCCTCCTATACCACGCAACGGATTTTGATGCGGCTTTCACCATCAGTTAGGTAGTTTTTTACGGAAGGTTTATCCTTACTAAGTAATATTATAATTCAGAGGAATACAGCCGCAGTCGTATCAGGACTAATAAAGCTTATAGCGAGGTATAACAATAAATACGTTCGTCTCGATGAAAAAACTTCGCTTGCGTGATTCAGAACTCCCTACATTACAACTGTCAGTCTACCCAAAACGTCAAAAATGGATCAACGCCATCTAGCGAACTATAGGAAGTAACTTTGTCTCTCTGTCTGAATGTTTGTCGCGTTATCATGGCTAAGCGGCTGAACGGATCTGGATAAAATTTCATAAGGAGCTACTGTATATCATAAAGACGGACGTAGGATACTTTTTTTAAGTCCATGCGAACGAAGTCGTGGGTAACAACTAAAATTATATCATTTTTGTAAATTACATCCCGTGCGAAGCCGGGGGCGAAGATTACCCGGGGTGTCGCTAGTGTTATATAAAAGAACAAGCCATTCTCTAGAAATCGACGTACAGACCAAACCGCTTATGATAGAAACGTGAAATTTGAATGAAATGAAGTAGCAATGTATTTGCAGTCGGGTATTTTGTTTTTCTTTTAATAATATTACTTGTTTGTTTTTATACTTTTTTTTCCAATCGACTCGTTTCAGCTAGAACTTAGAAAATTCTTGTATGTTACCAGATCAATAACCCGGTCGTACTACCGCGGCGCGGCGGGTGCGCTGCTAGTGTACGACATTACGCGGCGGGACACGTTCAACCACCTCACGACGTGGCTCGAGGACGCGCGCCAGCACTCCAACTCTAATATGGTCATCATGCTCATCGGAAACAAGAGGTGAACTTCATTATCAGATTAAGCTTGAAGTTAAGCTTTTCTTGAAGCTTCTTTAGTTGCCGCCGTTGTCAGCTCGTCAATGGCGCCTACGTTGAAATGACTTTGACTTTGACTTATTGATTTATAGGTAGTAGATTATTTTGTTTTTGTTTAAATAATATTACTTTTAACCATATTATATTTATCTTTCCAGTGATCTGGAGTCAAGGCGCGAAGTGAAGAAAGAAGAAGGCGAAGCTTTCGCTCGTGAACACGGTCTAGTTTTTATGGAAACCTCAGCAAAAACCGCCGCGAACGTGGAGGAAGCATTCATCGACACAGCCAAAGAGATCTACGAGAAAATACAGGAGGGAGTCTTTGACATCAACAATGAGGTATGCTTCAAACAACTGTACAATTAAATGTACTTAGATCAGACAATCGTGCTGATTTTGTTGTAGAATTCACTAAGCCAGTAGTTCTCAAACTTTTTTGGCGATGGAACCCTTTTGAAAACGAAATATTTGTCAAAATAATCAAAAACTGGTTTTATGTGTATTCTTTATATTACTTTACATTAACATCATCGCGCTCTCATGTTACGTACTACACACTACTCTTTTAGTTACATTTTTTTAAACTTTACGTTGCAATGTTTTTTAAATGTATTTCTATTTTTTTTTCGTTACGACCCGTATTTTCGTGGAGCCTCCACAGAGCTCAGTGCAAAGCTGATTTGTCAGGTCTAAAATTATCTACTTATTTCTTACTCTTACTACTTTTCTTATTTACTTACTTATCATTCAAAATGTGAGAAAATGATGGCAACAATTTTAAAGTAATCTCTAGTTTAGTTTAAAAAAGTGATAACGACACCAATGATGATATAATATTATACCCTTGTTTACGCAGATTCTTCCATAAAGTACTAGTAGTGCTAATAATTTTCTGAAGTTGACATTTTTTGATCGATTGTACGTCAATCGAACAAAAACACGTTCATTTTAATAGTGAAGCGCGTCAACGAGCAGAAAAATTTTTGATTTAAAATCTTTCTACGTAGCCCGTTTCTATGCATTGCTGAGTATAAAGCGGACTACACACCAAAGCCGCCGATCTGCCGACATAATTATGTCGTCGACTTTTTGTCGACGGCACGAGATTCGTGCAACAATAAATAAATAAATATTGGTGGACGTTTTTCACACAGCGCCATCTAGCACCAAACTAAGCAAGCTTGTACTATGGGAACCAGATAACTGATAGAATACTTTTTTTTTTTTGTAAATACATACATAGAATACATAGAAACAATAGCTCGTCACTACAGTTTAATTGTCGCCGGGAAACTGAGCGCGTACACAAAAGCCGCCGACATGTCCGTGGGTAGCAAGCATGCATGTCGCCGACATGATTACTTTTCATATAAGCCGTCGTACTGTGTCAATGATTTTGGTGTGTAGACCACTTTAGCATCTTCACACAACATCACACATCTCGTAATGCGGTATGTTCTGTGGTTCACACTAATATTCACACTCCTGATTTGAGGTTGAATAACTGGCAAAGAGTCCTACAACTACAAAGTAATTCTGACACAGGGAAACCTAGAGGAAAGCTATGGGAGGTAACGGTTTTTGTATGATATTGTGCAGGCGAACGGCATCAAGATAGGCCCGCAGCACTCCACGGGCGGCGGCGCGGCAGGCGCGGGCGGCGCGGGCGCGGCACCCGGCGGCGGCTGCTGTTAGGTGCTGCGCTGCACACACTGAGCGCAGGCGGCCCACTGACCACCGGCCAACTAGGTAAGTACTAACCTCCATCCACGGCGCGACTCGTTTGATTCGGGATTCAATAAAATGAGTAAATTCTAAAAAAATGTAGGCATTTTAACCAAATTAGTGCTAAAAAGTGACTCAATTAGTGCTAGAATATTTTATTTGTTAACTTTTGAAAAAGTTGTCTGGACACTTATTATTTTGAATTATCCTGGGCCCGTACTGTTATGTCCTTATTGCGACGTTATTGCTGCGTGATTAAGAGTCGTATCGCCGCGCGATAAGGTTCACGGGCCTACAGCGTCGGCGGCTGAACCTTACAATCGTCGCACTAAGTACGTCGCGGTGAAAAAATCCACGCCACGCCAACTGAACACAATTAACGATTATTTCAAAGACATAGACCATACTTGTTTTTAGACCATACCTGTTTTTATTTATTTCCAGGGAAGAATGCAGTTGTGTGCAACGAACAATGGTACGAAACTTACGGCATGCCGGATTATTAGGTTTATTTTGTACGCTCCAGACTTAAATTAGCTTCAGTTCAGTCAGAACTTACTTATAAAATAATAACATAACCATGCCAATCGGGCGCCCTTAGTCTAGTAGACGTACAATGAAAAGTTTACAATTCCATAGAACGGTAGCGTATAACTTTAGCTGTTTTCTATACGAAATTATACATCAATTCGATTTTATAAAGTTTTCCTTTTTATAAAAGTCGCTGTGACAGAATGAGTATTTGTTTTATCATAGAGAAGTTATATAAAGAAGAATGACAATGTCCATAGAAATATAGAAGGAGGCCATAGAAGAAGTCCCGATTGTAGTAACTGATAGAGGACGTAAGATGTCGCTAGTTACTTAAAGGTGCATTTAGGCGGCGCGAGACGGCACTGCAAAATATTCTTTCTATGCATTTGTATGACGCTATCCGCACTATAGAGGCGCGGCGCGGCTGATTTGTCTCTGGGACAGTATTTTGCAGCGCCGCGCCGCCTAAATGCGATTCCACCTTTAAACTGCGATACATTTCTCATAACAATTTATTTTTACTTGAAATAGAAACCCAAGCTAACTCATTCCTAATGGTACGCAGGGAAAACCCTACTTGTGATGAATATTTTTGCATTAGTCATATCAGTAAAATTATTAATGTTATAAATATAATTAATATTTGCAAAACTCGCTAGGTTCTCAAGAAATGGCGTAGAAAAATATTTTTTCGTCGTATAGTGCAATCTAATAACATAAACTACTACTAATAACAGAACTAAAGCATAAATTGCGGACATACACCAATACTATGGTTCCATATTAACCATATTTTCGTTTTAACATTAGCTGACTAGATACGTAAGCTCCAACTAGTTTTTTTGTTTTTTTCGGGTGTACACTTTTTTGTATGAGATTATCATTCTTCTCGTATATTTTTTCTATGGTCTTATGGAGTATTTTCTTGATATAAAAGTTTGATTCAGCTTTGGGCGACTAAACAACTTTTATTATTGTGGAAAATCACAAACATTGGGGATGCAACTTCAACACTGCGCCTTTCTGACTAGGAGCCTTATCATGTAACTCTGGTGGCGATGGTCTTCGTTTGCAATCTCTCTCGCTCGCATGGTGCGAGTAAGTTGGCGCGAGTGAATCGGCACGCGATGACCATCTGCACCAGAGTTACATGATAAGGCCCCAGGTTTGTTGCCAAGCGTCATTACTATTCTGCTGCTAAAACTCAACTTCTACTCTTAATGACTTTTGTGAAGATGCTTCAAAATTTCGCCACTGTCTGTCGACGTCATAATTCTGTGTGTGTTTTGACGACGAATAATCTCAAATGACGTTAACAATTGACACTATTGATTTTGTCGACGGCAAATGTCAAATTTGTCTATCGATAGATACATAAGTTGGCTGTGGCAACTACACAACTTTTTACTTATTTTGCTTATAATTAGTATCATTTTCGTTTGCTTAATATACTATTGAAAGCCCAATAAGTATTATATTGATCCAAATATCTTTATTTTTTGCCGAAGCTGTTTATTAAGTGTTACCCAGTGGCGCACAGAGTGCCAAGATATGTTTGTCGGAGTGTACTTGCATTGGCGACGTTTGGCAACAAGTTGACGACATGATTGCTTGTCGATCAGTCATGCTTGTTTACACTTTTATAATGTAAGTTACAAAAAAAACGAGTCACAGGATGTTTAGGTATTATCTGAATTACATCGACTTAAAAGACAACAAGATCTTTCTACATGCCCCTAAAATAAAATATAATCAGTTCTAGTACGAGTATGTAAGATATCAAAGATATTTATGGGAATGTTAGATTTGGACCACTTGAGTAAAAACACCCACTTTGTGACACATAGATGTATTTATTATCTTCAGAAAATAACTGTCATTGAGCTTTTATATATTAATTGTGTATATGTAACTTGTGTAGACATATTTAATTTCGCCAAAGTGTGTAACATCTCATTGTATGGGCATTTATTTCAAAGTACATACATAAATGTTTCGTGTGTATTCTAATATCATTGTTGTTTGATTTAAATATAATATTTTAATCGTGAAATGTGAGCAAGAGTATAAAACGTGATGAGGTCCTTAAAATTTGTCTCGTGATATGCAGTGCAGTAACTTATTGCCTGCGCTGACGGCAGACTAGTTCGCAGACTTCAAACACTGCATCGAAGCAGGACTAAAAAAGTCTCGGACTAGTCTGTTGTGTGCAGGCTCTAACTGTTCTCATAATAATACCAATTTGTTGTTACATTTTAGTTTTACTAATTTTATCCAGAGTTTAGTAATTTTTATTTATATACCGTTTCGATTCACGTGTATTATTGTACAGTGATTGTAAATCTGTGTTGTATAAAAAAGGTGTATGTATTATTGTTTAATTTTATTTTTCATTTCTTGCGATTGATTTCTGTTAACATTTTATGCATTGCTTTGTTTAGGTAATGACTTGACGCACTCAACAGGTGTCGATAAAAACTAATCTTATACATAGGTGGAATAACCGGCAAATATCTTAAAAAAATACGTTATCTGCAAAACAGTCGATATTTAGGTCTTTGCTGCCAAATACCTAAATATCGAAATATCTGTTTTGAAAGTTGCACGGGGAGATTTCTACGTACGTGTACATGCGCCATTTTCCTCCCACTTCGGCGCTTTTCGCTCAAGATGTTTGCCGGTAATTAATCAGAAATGTTTAAATTACCAAGGCTGTTGTTACAAGAAGCAACGTGTAAGCGACGTAGCAAAAGTTGCTCAAGAAATTGACTACTCCTCCATGCCCTGACCCAATGAAAGTGCGACGCGCGGAAACTCTTTTGTACTAAGTTGCTGTAACTAGCGCAAACGAGCTTAAACGATCACCAGAGATAACGCACTTAGGCCGGGTTTTCGGTATCAGCGAGCAGCAGAGCAAGATCGCGGGCGCGGTTAATACGCATTCATTTGTATTGTACCCACCATTCTCAAATAAACTAAGAGCCAAAATACATGAGTTGAAGTGATTTAAAAGTTGCTGCCGTCAATCGTTACAGCCTGTAGTTTTCCTAAGCCGAAAACGTCGCCACGCCAATGTTTCTTGATATTCTCGTAGGCTCTACGAGAATATCAAGAAACATGCATGTGAATATCTTGCGAGTCAATGCTGTACTAGTACTGTGATTATTGGCGTCGATTCCGTTTTACCAATTTATAAACTGAGATGTCTGAAATTTTTGGCGTCGTTATCTCAAATACTGAAATGAAAATATGCCGTTTTAGTCCACACCGTGAGTTGGCCGTTATCCCTCGACAAATTTCACATTTAGGATCAACAAAATTTGTTTTTGTCGACGATAAATGCCAAATATAACGTTTTGAAATCAATAAAACTTTTTTTTTTAATTCTGGATAATGATTTTATTAACTAAACATACTTACGAACAACAAAACATACAAACTAAAGTAAACTACCTAAAATACTAAGCGTACAACACAAAACGAACATTTGGTTTCAGTAGGCAGTATCACAGCCAAACAGATTAAGGAGGATGGTCGAATTAATAGATGGTGAAGAGTTGGCGCTAACGTTTTTATTTTTAGAAACATTTTTACGTTGTAAATTGCAATACAATTTGAACTCAATCCGAAATCGCGCCATGTACTGATGAACATCTGTTAATTAAAAAACTAACTCATTAACCATATAGTTCCTTTAGCATTGTGATGATGTTCCCAAACGCAGCCCAGGTGTTAACATATGCAAAAAATATGGGTTATTTATAATCATTGTGATAGTATAAAGCCGCGATTCAAGGTTAAATTCAAATTGGATTGCAATTTACGAGTAAAGAAATATATTTCTGAAAATAACGACTTTAGCGACATCTCTTGAAAACCTAACGTTGGGCCATTCAACTCACTAATTTAGTCGACGGCAAATGGTACATTTGTCGATCGATAAAACACCGTACTTCTGCAGATTAGTTTGGAGTGATACAAGAGAATTGATACCGTTGTACTGATTAGGAAAGATTGTGAGTTTCCCGCTCTCGCGCGATTATTGTGTAAAAAAATATTATCTGAATAAATTAGCTATGCTTTTAGGTGGTGGCCTAGTATAGTTTAGCACAAGGCAACTCTTTGCAGAGTAAGAACAAGATTGTCGCAGACTGCTTGCAAGGTATGGTGAGACATGATAAAAATAAGTTATGTACTTTTAAGTTTAGCACATGTAATAATGTAATAAAAAATATTTTGTAAGGTTACAAGTATGCATACACATTTGTAAGGTATTCATGAGAGTAAATGTTGAAAATTCAAATGTATTTTCATTTTAATATTGCCTGAGTTGGGTCGATACCCATAGAGTCACTTATCAATGAAAAGTTATTTTACACACACAATTTTACTGCATTTAGTTTTTTTTTGTTTTTGTATCATAGGATAATTTTGGCAACCGTCTTGTTTGTAAACCGCAAGCACGCACAGCTCTGGCACTTAGTCAGAACTAAGGTCCAAAGTTTGGGGCGAGGTCGTATAATATATAAGATGCATTAAACTTGTGTGGTGCGCTGTGGCGGTTGAAGTAATGGTAGCTCAGTGGGAGCACGCTCGCTTCATATTCGTTAGGTCGCGGGTTCGAATCCGGGCGGGCCCATACTTTGGAACTTACGCACGGATTTACCACTGGCTTTTAGGTGAAGGAAAACATCGTGAGGAAACCTGCATAATTCCTGAGACAAAGTTCAGTGGTGTATGTGAATCCACCAACCGGCATTGGGCCAGTGTGGTGGATATGGTCCAATCACCGTTCAAAGGAGGCCGATATCCCAGCAGTGAGATTTTTAGAGGCTGATGCAGGTGGTGTGCTGGACTTGTCCTAGACTAGGTATCTAGTTCTATTTTATCTGTGCCCATCCCAAAGCATAACTTTTATTCTCGGGGTGTTTTGTCTAGAGTTCAGCTGAAATTAATCATATAAAGAATATCTTGAAAATTTGTAATTTTTCTAATAATATGGGAATATTGAGACGGTTATTCCAACTACAGTTTGATCACATCTGGTGATCTCTTTCAAAGAGTTTTAGGAGAGTGACGCGCGCGTGCTCGTCTTGTTCACAAACAAATCAATTCATATTATTAAAATTATTAAAAATGTGTTATGTTCATATTACAAATGTCGTTTAATGTTGTAAACACACAGTTCACCATTTCAGGAGTCTTCATTTTAACAACTCCATTGCCTTTGATCTCTGCCTTTTGTAATTTTATCTCGCTAACGTCAAATACTGTTATGTCCAGCATAATCATGTGAAATATCTGATTTTGGAGTAAGTGGTATGTATAACTTGCTAGCTCCGAGTGTGTCATAGCTTGGTCCTTCAGCCTGAAAAAAAACAGTTATTAAAGATTATTATTAAGAGTTATTAAAAAAAATATTTTACCCAATAAAACTAGGTAGTACATCTATCATTATTTTATTTTTATATTAAGTAATTTTGAAAGAAGAAAGAAAATCATTTTATTTTGCAACAACAGTAACATTACTATTAGTACTCACGGGATATTTACCACTGTTATTATTTTTGTTGAGTTCCCTATATTTCGGCACAGTTGCATGCACAGTTCAAGACTGAACATGGCGCATGCAACTGACTGAACGTGGCGCATGCAACTGTGCCGAAATATAGGGAACTCAACAAAAATAATAACCGTGGTAAATATCCCGTGAGTACTAATAGTAATGTTGTAAACCACCACGAAAGTCTAAAACAGTGTTTAACAGTAACATTATTAATATTGAAGGGTAGGCAGATGAGCAATATCCTATAACTATAGCTAAATGTGTCAAATTGCCTTATTGCATACATAAAAGAGGTAAAAGAGATTTTGGTAAAGTAGACTAGGCAGTATCAAGAAGGAAGAAGTAGTTTGAAGAAGTTTAGTATAAGAGGTAAGGATATTTCGGCATAGTGCAAGTGGCGCATTGATGAAGGTTTCCGTCTGGGGAAGTAGCACACCTTTGGCAGTTAACCGCCTAGCAGTAGTGTGCAAGCATTACTGTGTTCCGGATTAAAGGGCAATTTTTCCAACGAAATTACTGGGCATAAAGAGATTTAACATCTAATAACTCAGGGCGACGAGCGCAGCGCGGCGCCGCGCAGAGTTTGGAACTCTAGAAGTTGTGGTTGCACCAAACAGAAGGTAGCCTAAATGTGTAAGACATGTTTCCTTTGACATGCCAAAGTCCGACTTAAGTTTAGGTGATGCTTAGCTTTGTTTTGACCCGTACCAATAAGTTCCAAAGAAATCATTGGTAAGAGCCCGCCCGGGTTTGTACCCAGGGCCTCAAGAATGTGAGGCAAGCGCGCTCCCATTGACCTACCACTACCATAGTATTTATATACAAGTATCTAAATAACAAGTAAAACTCGGGACACTTTTATACTGACCCCTGCCATAAGATATTGATGTCTCCGACTTCAAATGTCAAGCTAATTTTTTCTTTATGTTCCACTTGAGGAGTCTTGAATGTGATGACGAAAGGATCTGTGCTTCTTGAGTTATCACAATCCACAAAGTTGAAGCCAAACTGAAGCAGTTGTTGCTGGAAACAAGAAAAGTGTACATTAGTCTGCTTACTCTATGAGGAGCAAGTCACTCGCCTGATTTTTAGCATCACGCACATAAAACAGGTCACATAAAGGTCTCATTTACAAATTAAGCAAAATGCTCCCAAAACAGTTTGCAATAATTACCTTCTTACCTAACGCAAATAACTTTCATAGTAAGACAAGAAAATGCATATTCAGAATAAAACAAATAAAAGCTGGAGTACCACAAGGGAGTGTCTTAGGTCCATTCATGTTCTTATTGTACACTTGCGATATACCTACATTTGATAATTATACCATTGCCACCTTCGCTGATGATACTGCCATAATGGCTATGTGGCTATTCAAGAAGAGGCAGTTGAGAAAGTTCAAACTGCAGTCAATATCATATTCAGTTGGAGTGAAAAATGGCGAATAAGACAGTCAAAATCGACACATATAGATTTCACCAATAAAAGAGATCTAGTTATCATCCGGTATTCATAGATATTCAACCAAATACCACATAAAAACAATTTATAATATAATCCAACGTGTCCAAAAATAAGGTACTCAGAGGCATGGAAATGCTCCATGGTACATAAGAAGTAGTGATCTCCATCGGGACCTAAAGATGGAAGTCATTACAAATATTATTGAGATAAACTGAGATTTCATCATCAAGTGAACATCGAGGCTATCCAGCTCCTCGATAACACGAATGTAGTGAGCAGACTTAAATGGACAAAACCTTTCGAGTTAGTTTAATGATAGGGTAAATAGACAATTTTCTAATTGTCTCTACTGTTGGTGGACACATTCTTAGATTTTACTCTACTTAGCAGTATAAGTTAAAGTTAAATTACTTATTAGTCTCAAGGCTACATTGTAATATTGATGAGGCACCATATTATAACATGGTACGTCATTAAAATATATATAAATATATACATATATTACCTGTGTAAAAGAAAACTGCTTAATACTGCAGTCAAACAAAGTCTGCATTGTTGCCCTTACAGCCATGGCAACTCTCTGTTCACCTCTTTCTAACATATATGGCAAATGTATTGTTTCATCAACTTTATTGTTCTGACCCCAACTTAACAGAACTGCTGCATAGACCACTTTTGAGCCTGATCTCTCCAGCGTTGATGATACTGTCACCTAAAATGAATTTTAAATATATTTAATGTACAGGCACAAATAAAGAGGAATATCACTATCTCAAAGATTATTAGACACCTATAAACAAGGGTCACAAAGATTTAAAAAATCATAAAGATTCATACCATCAACCCACTAGCGTCTTCTTCACCATACCTCAAATTAGGCAACTCTTCAAATTTCACTGAGTATTTCGCTGAAGAAGCCTGTACAGCACTCACAATAGCTTGTTTCACTTTTGAAGCATACATTTTCAGTTTCACAGGTCGGTACAGCATTTTGTACATGGGTGATACCTTGTTCAGCCTCCAAAAACCTTCATTGTAGATGACTGAAAGCAGCACAAGTTTTATGAAAGTAAATTATAATAGGCAAACCTAAATGATCTCAAAGCAGTCTCGTAGGTCAGTTACACAGCTGCCTTCCAGTTTCCAGTAGATACAAGCTTACTCGCAAGGGGATCGCCTGTTGCATGAATATATGTGTTTTTGCTGGCCCCTCCTTGGGCATTTATTTCTCGGCGCAGTAACGCCATGTCTTTAGATCTGATATTGCTTGTATTGGAGTTCTCTCACATAAGAAATTGCGAGTTTAGAGCTAAATCTTCAAATTTTCAAGGTTCCATTCGTAACTTCCATTTCAAATTTTTGAAAACAAACTACGGCTGTAAATGTACAGCCGAATAATGTACGACCCGATAATTTACGGCCTGGAATGTACGACCGATAATTGGTGTAGCGGGCTGCCGAGGCGTTTTCCAAAAAAAAAAAGTAGTTCTAAAATAATTACTATTTACTAGATGGCGTAACAGACCTATCGTTTTACCTGTCATTGTCATTTCTGTCAAAATATTTTATGTTTATTTTTTAAATCGTAAATTTTGGCTCCACACGTTGTGTATTTAGCCAGTGTCAACTATTGTAATATTTCAAATGAAGTCAAATACATAGTTACATTACTTGAAATTGTCTAAATACACACGTGGAGCCAAAAAACACGAGAAAAAAAATGCACACGTACATTTTTTTGTCTTTCATGTCTTGACAGTGACAGAAAACCTCAAGTTACATCTAACGCCATCCGTTGGGTACTTTTATTACCAGTTTTTTTTTTCTAAAACGCCTCATTAACAGATTTCGATATTGTGGCAGCACCGACAACATATGTCAACAAAAGACTGTCATGGTGGATTGTCATTCATCGACTCATTGACAAAACAGTTTTAGGAAGTATAATCATAGTAAACAAGTGAATTTGGTATCTAGTGGGGTTTATAGCCTTAAATTATATTACTCTTTGGGTTTATAGTCTGAGTTTGGAATACATATTTATTGTAAGTACAAGTTTTATGTACTTACTTAGAACCCCGTCTTTGCTTAGATACCTACAATGAATACCTATTAATCTTATCTTGTTTCCTTCGCTTGGACTTCGCCCGGACCTGCGATAATTAATTCAAAGGCGATCGTTTCAAATAAATTCATTTTAGTATCAACTGCCGTGGAGAATGGCGGAGCTACGTTATGATGGTCGCGTGGCTGTAGTGACTGGCGCGGGCGGAGGCCTAGGCAAAGCTTACGCCCTGCTCCTAGGCTCGAGGGGAGCTAAAGTGGTGGTGAATGATCTTGGAGGCGGGAGAGACGGTGCTGGAAAGTCAAACTTCGCTGATACGGTTGTGAAAGAAATTAAGGACAAGGGTCTGTACCTGCACAGCTTACATAAAACGAAGTTTTTAAACTATATAACCTTTTACCTCTATGTAGCATCAAACTTTTATTTACACTCTTATCTATATTTGTTGTTTTGTGGCTGAAGCTGTAAGTAATTTTGCATTTTATTATCATTTCTATGCCAGATTATTGGATATTTATGTGAAAAAATAGCCTTCAGACACAGATTTGCTGTGGCGGACCAAAAGAGAAAACAAGCAAAATATCCCTTCCAATACAATAATTTAATAAAATATCTTTCTATCTTATTTATTCGATGGTGGCTCAGTCGCACCAAATCCACACATCTATTTGAGGTATTACATCTATGAAGCATGAGCTAGGTAATAGCATAGATGAATAGGATAATACCTCTCACACTCCTATGAAATGTATAATGCACTAGCTGTAAATTTTTTGTGATTTCTTATTTATATTATAGTATAATTTTTTTTCATAACAATAAGCTACAGTACCTACAATAAGCTAGTACCAACACTCAGCTTCTATTACTTTTGATTTTTCTTATAACATGAAGCCCAAAGGATTATGAGGAATAAATTACATATTATCAGCCTTATTATCTAGCTGTAGATTATAGGCTAGTTTTTAATCTCGTTAGGAGTTAGTTAGTAGTGTAGTGTGTATGTCAATTTATAGGCCATTTTATTTGAAATTGTCTAAAGAAACGTCTTGACACTTTATCACAACTATATTATGTTTCATTTAAGACTTTATGCAGATGGCATAAAGATTTAATAATGTTTGTGGCTTTGTAAGCTTCAATACCTCGAATGCCTTGAACTTTGCACCCTATAAACATAATAGGCTAATGAACTTTTTGCTGGTATTATAGACATAAATATGTAGGTCTATCATGAGCATGGTGATAATTTTATGAGGCACATGTATCCACATTACCTACCTACCTTGTGTTCTACTTTTGTCGTGTTAATGTGAAGATTATTTTATCTCGTTGTGCTAGCTATGCCTGCTTTTAGAATTTCATCTCATCACAATTAATATTAAATTGTCAACATAATAATAACATAACTGTGCTAGCGATGCCAACTTAGCACTTTCTAGGCTAGATATAGCTCTTTTTTGGCTTGTTTAGCCCCCATAATAATGATTTAGCCCCTAAAAGGATAAGGAATTTCTGAATGTAATGTATGTAATTATAATAACGAAAACTGACTTTGTCAAGTACTTTTCACATTCACATTCAAATATAAATTATTTTGCGTTTAGGCCCCATTTTTAAATTTTTGGCCAAATCTAGCCCTTTTTATTAAGATTCGATCTAGCCCATAAACCTGATGCCTAGTTGGCAACACTGACCTGCGCCCTGCGGTTTTACTCGGGATTTTTCATTATTTCTCTATACTACCGAGATGAAAAGTGTCTTTTCTCACGGTGTTAACAGATCTGTGAACATGATTCGCACGGACCGCCGCGCCCTGTAACAAACGAGACATAAAGAGAATTATATATTTTCCTCTTATTTTCTCTTGTTGGTCTGTGTTTTTCAGGTATTTTAGTGCAATCATGTAGCGAACTTATATCTCTTGTATTTATTTAAGATTGGTTTGCTGTGTAGTTAACCAACGGACATACTGTAAGATGAGAGAGTGATATGCTTTACAGTCTATGCTGACTTATACTAAGACTAATCATTGGGACCATCACGAAATAGTAGTGAATTTAACAGCTAATTTAATTAACAAACTAACTAACTGCGCCCCGCGACTTCGTACGCGATGCAGCTCGGCATTCAGTCACGCAGGCTTAGGACTCGAGACCGAAGCTCGGCTATAATGATATCAGCCTATGCTGCTCGCCTATAAATAAATAAATAATTAAATCATTACGAACTTTTTAGTAGTAGATTATGCACCAAGGGGATATAGCAGTGTCTTATGTCACGGGCGACATATTGAATCCCGAGCGCAACGAAGGATAGAATCCTTTGTTAAATTAAGTTTTAGAGTTGAATTTTCTCGGTGCGCTCGGGATTTACGACTAGAATCCTGAGTACAGCAAAGGTTTCAAGGTCGCCCAAGAAGAAGAGCTTTATCACGTTCACGTTCCTTACAACACATTACTGATTAATATAATCCCTTCAACAAGTCCTTTATCATTTTAGGCGGAGTTGCGGTCGCTGATTACAATTCCGTCGTCGAGGGAGAGAAAATAATAAAAACAGCGCTTGATAACTTCGGTCGCGTTGATATCCTTATCAACAATGCCGGTATTCTGCGTGATAAGAGCTTCATGAAAATGTCCGATCAGGTAATTGAACTCGGGGTAATATTATTCTGTGTTATTGGAAGATAGATGAAGACACCGTATCCTGCAGTGCCTTAAAACTCGCCTCACTAACCAGTGTGTCCGTTCACCATGACATATGGTGCCATGGAGAGGTCTGTGCTACTCAATCAAACTCCGAAAGACCGAGTTCGTAATACCGAAATCGGAAAGAGAACAACGATTCGAGGCGGCGGAATAGCGGCAATGAATCTTAAGTGGATCTGGGCAGGACGTTGCTAGGCCTACCCCCCGAAAACTGAAACGTTTGTTAACTTTGACAACAGATTAATTCTAATACTGTACTTTGTCTGACACTAAGCAAATGACAAAGGCAGCAATAGACTTAATCTGTTGTCAAAGTTAACAAACGTTTCAGTATTCGGGGGTTAGGATGACAGGTGTAGTAAGGTTGTGACAGAGTAGTGGCCGAGGCAATGTAGGCGGAGCGTTCTAAGTCGTCCGGCTGCGAGATGGTCGACGATATCGTCATCATCCCGCGTCGAACTTTGACAAGATTACAGGAGATAAGTATTTATGACGTGCATAACTTAGTTGCGCAGCAGCGTGAATCTTTCTATTTAAGAGGCTATTTTGACAAAAACATCAGATTTTTTTGTTACAACTAAAACTAAACCAGGAAATCAATTAAAATTCTGTTCGATGCTATCCAAGATATTATCATTAATTACTATAAGTGTAATAATCACTTGAATAGCTACTTCGGATTGCCAGCAAAAAATGTGTGTATTAAATCGGTCTTTCAATATATTTTTTTAATTACGAAAATGTCATATTGTCATGTTTTATCTTGGCTATACTAGACGATAGAACAAAAAATATATATATCACAAAATAAGCATTTTCATCATAAGCATATAAATAATCCTTTTTTTTAATTTGTTTCTATGTCATTTCGGAGCGAGTTTTCTGTACATGTGTTCTGTTCTTTTATTTATTCTGTGGCTGTAGTTAGGTGACCAAAAAATTAATGACTGATCTTTTGCAGGACTGGGACCTTATCCATGCGGTGCACCTCAAGGGCGCGTTCAAAACCACTCAAGCCGCATGGGATACCTTCAAAAAACAGAAGTTCGGTCGCGTCATCATGACGTCCAGCAATGCTGGCATATTCGGCAACTTCGGACAGGCCAACTACAGGTACAATAGGAAATCTCGGAAAAAAATTAAAGACTATTCGAAGTGGTGACACAAAACTTCTAACTACAGACGATTAAGTTTAAGCCAGTGAATGCATAAAACAAGTGTGAACTTACTACAGACGATAAAGTTTAATGAAGTGAATGCATAAAACAAGTGTGAACTTACTACAGACGATAAAGTTTAATGAAGTGAATGCATAAAACAAGTGTGAAGGACAAGATAAATTACTGCTTTAGCTATAAACATAACGAGAAAGAGGGCGAGTCCTCCAACTAGAATAGATCTTTATGAGTATAGGCATGGTAGTAGTGTTTCATGAGGGTGGACATAGGATACTTTTTTCTATTTATTTTTTGAAGTATTTGAAAACTGCGTGTAAAATTACGTAGTACAGCTCGCAGAAAATATGACAAAGGTTTTTCACGCTTCAAATTATTTACCTTACTTCCAAGACTATTTATAAAGGGCCTAAAATATGCACGTAATTTACTAAACAATAAAGCTCATTTTCCTTTATCCAACAGCGCTGCTAAACTGGGTCTGGTCGGTTTCGCAAACACCCTGGCGCTGGAAGGAGAGAAGTACAACATTAAGATTAACACCATCGTGCCGACGGCAGCCTCTCGACTGACCGAGGACATCCTCCCTCCTGAAATGTTCCAGGCTATGAAGCCAGAGCTCATCGCTCCGGTCGTCGTGAGTATCATTTGAAATTACACTGCATCACTTAGAGCTAACGCTTACATTTACATTCTAATTAACCTTACGATTTACATCGTTTTACTAAAAAAAACTAAAATCGTTTTTCTCAAATTTACATCGTTATACTCAAAGTTAAATCTCTACTCAAAGTAACATCTTATCAGTAAAAATAACTTGTTACGTGCATGTCGGGCCAGCTTTAATTACAAATGAATACTTAATGAGGCGTTTTCCAAAAAAAAAAAAGTAGTTCTAAAATACTTACTAGATGGCGTAACAGACCTACCGTTTTACCTGTCATTGTCATTTCTGTCGAAATGTTTTATGTTTATTTCTTAAATCGTAAATTTTGGCTCCACACTTTGTGTATTTAGCCACAACCGTCAACCACTCTAATATTTCAAATGAAGTCAAATACATAGTTAAGTTACTTGAAATTGTCTAAATACACGTGTCGAGCCAAAAAACACGAGAAAAAAAAAGGCACACGTACATTTTTTTGCCTTTCATGTCTTGACAGTGACAGAAAAAACTCAAGGTACATCTAACGCCATCTATTGGGTACTTTTATAACAAGGTTTTTTTTTTTTTTGGAAAACGCCTCATTATAAAGATTATCAACTTGAAAGAATATAATTTTCTGAGAGGCATAGTTTTGAAATTGCAAGCTGCTTTGCCGTCCATATTTCGCGAGCGGTACATAAGATAAAAAATTGGTGTACCTATTTAGTGATGCCAAACAGGTGTGGGGGACCGGCGAAAAAGATGTTGCTATCCCACAGATCACGCCCTAGATTCTGCATTCAGGACGCTCGAGGCGCACCATACATCAGTCTAAATACACTTATAAGAAATTACTCTGATTGGTTGATTTTTAGGCGCGAGTAGCCGTAGCCTTGAGATAGCCAATGAAAACGCTTGGTCGCACTTCCCGCGACCCGCGCCTTCCTCTAACTTTGGTGACTTTTTGTAGGGACAACGAATCTCGTGTATCTCGGGTGTCTAGTGTGATCTGTGTGCTATTCCCACTTTATGGATCCTTTATTTTATGGGAGCTAAAAAAATGTTTTACTTGAGATACTCAGACTATCGTCGTGAAAATTTCATGCATGAACGTTTATAGCTTTGGAAGTTATAAGACTGTGAAGGAATTTAGACAGACAGACAAACGGACGTGACGTACCCTAAAATGCCTAAGTAATTATATTCTTGCATTTGTCCGGTGGTTATCCAAATACCCTTCAAAATAATGAAATACTATTCCGATTGTTAATGAACATTTTTATTGGCAGGCTTACATGGCGCACGAATCTTTCACCGACTCTGGAATAGTGATCGACTCCACTCTGGGGTACGCGACCAAGACGCACTTCGTCAGAGGAAATGGAACTCCTTTGAAGTAAGTCGATTTCGGCTACGAGCCATATTTTACCAATAACTTTTCAATAACGAAGTTTACAAACAAACATAATAACAAATAACCATACACACTACCACCCAACAAACAATATTGACACAGACACACACATTCGTTAAAATGACCCGTTTCCTCTTTTCACACTTCCTGTCAGTTTCTTTCATCCATAATAGATGGCGTGGCAATCTTTAAACAATAGTCCTCAACTTTGCCAGATATTGCTTTAATATTTTCATTTTTTGACGGATATTGTTTAACGATTTCCAAATCCTCTATTTTTGATGAAATAAACTGAATGAAATATCAAAAAAGAAAACGGCTCATTACCAAGTCAGTTTTGTAGCGATTGACCGGTTTGGTTTTTCATGATACTTTGTGTGTGTGTATGAATAATATTTTACGTACACAATATTGTATATTTAATTTGGTTCTGGACTACAAAACAGAATGTGTATTTTTTTCAATATAAGGTTTCTTATGAAGTTTTGTAGTATTTAAAGTGAAGTTCACAATAAAAACAAGTCTAAGACATAATATTATTGAACAATTTCAGTCATCGTCCAGTCCAAGTCATTGTTCCGTAAATTGTTTTAAAATTCACTAGAAGATTTTTTTACAATATGAAAAGTCACGTTTTACCATTTTATACGATTTGCTCATAATCATGCACATTACACATAATCACTCGAAAGAACCCAAGAAAATAATACAAAGCAACGCCTTAATTTTCTAACAATGGCGCCACAACTCCAAAGAGTAATGTTTTTTTCAGGAAGAAACCTTCTGACCCAGTGACCATTGAATCAGTAAAGGACAGCTGGCCGAAGGTTACAGATATGAAAGACGCCAAACATTTGGACAAGATTGCTGACGTCACCATCGATTTAGTGGAGAAATTACAGGTATATCTAGTTTTGCGAAAAAAAAACTTATTTTTTCTGGAACATGTTTTTTTCATAAGTACTGACTCTCACATTTGTAAGGCAGTTGTCGTTTAATACGACTGTTTTAGACTTTATATGAAATACTAATCTTAAATTTTAAAGCTAGTGTATTTTTCTGGTTGAGTAGAACAAAAATTCATGAAAATGTAACATTGTCTGTAGTTTTCGTTTACGAACGGGGATTTCCCGAACAGGCTGGGTAGCGCGAGAGGTTATCACCGTTCCTCGTTGTTTGGTTTAATCCTTGCTATTGAACGTAGTTCAGCTCTACATGTGAGAGCGAAATTTCTTACCGAGTAATTTTTTACCAGATAATTTTGTTGTTTTCGAAATGATTTAAAAAAAAATGTATCAAAAAAAATAGTTTTTTTTTTTAAATTTGCAACACTAATAGGCATATCCCATCATCAGATCACAGTTTTTCTGCTGGACAGAGGGCTCTTCAAAGTCACGCCACTAACCCTTTACTGGTTCTTCCATTTTAGCCACAAACAATTTTCAAGGAACGTTGTAAAGGAACGTTGTTGTTAAAGTATAAGAGACCTCCATAAAAAAAATAAAAAAATATATATATAAATCCTCCTGTGAACATTGGACTGACGTGACGTCACTCGGACTTAGTCGCTTGTATTTTTGAGTTTCTTTTCAATCAAGTTAATTTTTATACACGTATTTATTTCCGAATCACTTAGGTCACATCAGTCAGTTTGAGAGAATTGCTAGTTTTTTCTTTATAAATATACTATGTTGGCCCGTTTTAGGACTTCGAAGAGCGCAGCAAACTGGACGGTAACCGCGAATCGTACTGGACGACATACTCCTACGATTCAAAGGATCTTGTGCTGTACGCCCTTGGAGGTAAGCTTAGTCTTGCTTGCAGAACTTTGTACCAAACATCATTTAATAACCCGTTTTCAGTTTTCATTCGTATAAGTTCAAAAACTAAAACCCGCCTACGTAAAAGTATAAAATAAGAAAATATTATTCGAAATTCAAAATGGTATGGTCCATACAATGTACATAATATTTTTCCAATGAGTTTTGTCCCTGTGACATTTTTAATCCATTTTAGTTCTGTCAATCTTGTAGATTCTACTATGAAAACTGACGTGGTTATTACTCATTTTGTTTTAATAAAACTGGAATACTCACGTTAAATTGAGTCGGTTATTCCGACTATAGTTTCGATTACATTCGGTGACCTTTATCAATGAATGCTATAAGCGCGACATGCGCGACCTCGTCTTGCCTTGCACAGACTTCTTTTTTTTATTTTCCGTTGACTGCAAAACTCACGCCCATTCTCTTTTTGAACAAACTCTGTCAACCCTCCAAAATATATACGGTTGTTTTATGTTCTAGTGGGAGCGTCGGTAGTTAACTCGTCAGATCTGAAGTTCCTTTACGAAAGCCACGAGGAGTTCGCCGCTCTGCCGACGTACTTCATCCTCGCCGGCATGTGCATGGAGGCGCCAATAGTGCAGCAAAACATGCCGCCAGGGAAGCACGCAGACTTCACTAACGTTAGTTTTTTTTTAATCGTATATAACGAGACGAGCAAGTCGCTCACCTGATTTTAAGCACCACGACACCCATAACAGTTCAACGCCACCCAAAATGTTGAACTTCAGCAGTTCAAAACCCTGCGTGTTAGTTGGCATACCCTTGAGATAACCAATGAGAACGGTTGGTCGCAGTTCCCGCATGCGGTATCTCCGTAACTATATTAACCTGTGAGATCTAAAGTCTACGAGAACCAAAAACGTTTGTGTGTATGTTTGTCCGACGATAACTAGACTACCGATGATCTGATTTTAATAAAATTTTGTAGGCAAGTAGTTCGCGCAAATAATTTTTTTAAGGTCGAATATGAGCTAAAAATCGATCAAGAGGTTGTGAAATTAGAACGAACAATTAGTATTAGTACGATATGTTACCAGTTCCATAGTCAGTCAGTTAACGAACGCAGTTAGTGAGCTAGTTCAAGAGCTACACGAAAATATTATCATTATACTTTATCAACATAACTGTAGTCAGGTCAAAGTTCCTCCTTTGTTCGACACCTCTACAGAAATAACATATTCATGACAAACTGATAGTATGTGAAAATAGACTATAATGCATTTGATTAGAGTTTAAAATCAATCGCATCTTTGCATATAATTTGTTGAAAATGTGCCGTCATGGTACATAGTCATAGTAGCTTATACAACGAGTGAAAAAAAAGATAATTTAATTCGAGGGACTAGATTGGATCCCGAGAGCAGCGACGAAGGATTCGAGAGTAGAATCCTGAGCGGAGCGAGGGATACAAGGACCGAGATTCAATTTTTTATTTACCATTGACTGCAATAAAATAAATAGTAGTTTATTATTTATTTTAATTAACACCACATTCGGCTCCATTCAGCCACCCGGTAGGTTCTTCGTGTACCCACTACTTTGACACACTGGTTAAGCACGAGGATGTGATTTACTTGTGTAAATCACACTTGTGATTTAATACACTTTTCCGTTCCTCATGGACTTATTACCGAAACAGCCTTAAATAAAAATACAAATAATATTTTTTGCTTTTTTTATTATTTAATAAGTAAATAAGACAAGGTATTAAAACTTGCTCCCTTTGAAATTACTAATCAAAACAGCCCCAATAAAAAAAGAAACCATTTTTTTTAATTTTATTATTTAGTAAGTAAATAAGACACTATATTAAAAGTTAGTTTCCCGTTCCTTTTGTTCCAAGTCCCTTTGAAATTACTAATCAAAACAGGCTAAATAAAAATTAGCCTTAGCCTCTCTATAAAAATTCTGTAAATTATGCATAAAACCAACTTCTTTCACAGCCGGTAGCTTATTATAACATTGTATACTCACCCTCTGCTTCCGATTATACAACGTAAAGTCGCCGGTTTCCTGGCAGTCACTATAACCGGACACTACTGTTTCAGATACTTCACGGCGAGCAGTACATAGAGTTTGTCGGCGATTTCCCCGGCACTGAGGGCACGTTCACCACTCGCACTTACGTCGTGGATGTTCTCGACAAAGGATCCAGTGCAGTCGCCATTGTCAACAGTAAGTCACATAAAACTAAATATAACGGGAAAACGCTCGGATTGGATGCGTCCGGCAATAGGAAGTATTCAGTATTTGGTATAGGCGCCGGTTACCAAAGGCACACAATCAAACATCGACCTCGCCGGCGTGGTCGAAGAATCCCAGGATCTGTCCGAAGATTGATAAGATTCTCTCAAAATAAACAAACAATAATGCCCCGGGCCACACCCCTTCTGGGGTGCCAGGGCAACTCTGAAGTCTAGGTTCGTACCGCAGCGGTGCCCTCGCGCTAGTCGCTATATAAATTATAGTTTTCCCCACACCACCTGCGTTTGCTACTAGTCCAGTAAAGCTGTAGAGGCTGTAGAGGCCAAGAGCATAGTCATAAAAAAAAGAGAAAACGCACTCCTTATACCTCAAGAAAGCCATAGTCCCTCTCTTTTTAAGTCATAAGAGAGACTGAGCTTGCAATAAGTAGGTACTTGCTTCAAATTCATTCAAATGGTATTCAGAGTACGTTCTTCAACTCTACCTACTGTTCGGTGGTCACTTATGTACCCTTGTAGGAAGCAACATGAGGTTCCTGCAAAGGACAGTTGATAGTCTGAAAAAGCGGCAACGTTTTTGTGATGGGTCTGGTGTTAAACGTATCTTTAGGCAGGATAATTCTATCATGATGATTGCTTAAAAATATATTACCAAGTTTTGCCGCACTAGGCCTGGGCCTACTCGGCCTATTGTGTAATCCGCCCCTGCGTAAGACTAGTCAAAAATCAGTTCCAAACGCGGCGCAGGTTCTCAAGAGGTAAAATCCTTAAGAATAGAGTATACCGGCGTCTCGTCCATACAAAAAGCGTAGTCTGATACCCACCCCTAAACGCTATCCGATTTCGTTTTTTTTTTTTTAAATCTACACCGTGAAAAATTATGCTTGTATGTTTGTTTTTTGGAATTTCGCAATATCTTCGTTGTTATAGGCATTTAAAGTGACATTTTTTTTGCGTCGAAATTACGACGAAGAAAAGTATTTGTTGTTAGAATACATAAAAAATATTTGGAAAAAAAAGACATGTTTTGTCGCTATGTTTTTTTTTTTTTATCGAAGCCATTTACAACAAGAACAAAAGATTTTGTTAAGATATAGGGGGTGATAACAGTCTACCCCCGAAACGCTAAATTCATCAAAAATAACACGTATCACGTACGTCTCAGTAGCGTCATTGTTATGCATCAATGTGATATTATTTTCAAAATATTACTTTATTGATATAACATGAAAACAAGTAGGATACAAATGAGTAGATGTCTTACGAGATAATTAACAAATAAACCTCTTATCAATACAAATTATCTGATATAACATGTCACATTAAGTCCATTATCAATTTACACCTTCACATATCAAATTATTATTTAGATTATACATAATTAAAACAAATATTTTTTTATGTAGCGTATTCGCAATTACTTTAAAAAATTGACCTTGATACAGTTTGGGGGTAATTTTTGCAAGTAATTATATGGCGGAAGATAATCACAGTTTTGGTCTTATGACTGTAATTGTTCTCTAATCATATTTTAGTACTTTATTTAAGTACTAAAGAACGCCTCTAAAATCCGTTTTACAATGCCACCCTAAGTAGCAGTTTGTTTTCAAAATTTCTATTGCTTTTTCTTTCTATGGTTCCATTTATGTTGTATAGTGATTTTATTTTGCTTTAGTATTTTTGATGGTAAAACCTCGCGTACGGCTAGGGCCTACATAACGTTTACTCGTTTGTAAAAAAACAATTTTGGTACCTACTTGTTTTACAACGCACTTTTTCTTATCCAGGCGAAATCTTCCAAAACAAGGAGCTAGTTTGTCGCACTCAGCAGCACATCTTCGTGCTGGGTCAGGGCGGCTTCGGCGGGCCGCGGAACAGCCAGGCCGCGGTCGGCGTGGAGACGGCGCCTAAACGCGCTGCCGATGCCACCCTCGAGCAACGCACGGCGGAGGACCAAGCGGCACTCTACAGGTCATTATTTATTATAAACTGAGGTCGCTAAACTTATTTATTATCGCATACCGACATCGAAAACGCAGTTTGCACTCAGTGGTACATATAAATAGGCTATTTGACTACTATTGGGAAACTATTGCACATTAATGTCTGATATAATTTAATGCAAACTACATTATTATTTTCTGGAGATCAGTCGTGTTTGCGATAAAATTCGATGTTAAAGTTTGAATATAAAAATATCGCGCTATAACGCATAGCGCTGGTCACGTGACTCATTGACGTAACACACAAGTAAACAACTGCAGCAACAAAAGTTTGATAACATCGGCTTATGTGTGACGTCAGCGGGGCTGCAACCATCACAGACTGTAATTTTGCGTTAAACCGTATTATAAGGTTTTTTTGTTATATTTCCAGAATGTCCGGCGACCTGAACCCGCTCCACATCGATCCGAACGTGGCGAGCGTGAGCGGACATCCCAAACCGATCCTGCACGGACTGGCCTCCCTCGGGTTCTCGGTCAGACACGTTTTGGCCAAGTACGTGTAGTGTAACAATCATTTCTTATTTACTCTAACTTTAATATAATAAAAACCGGCTTACAGTCACGGTAATTTATCTCAGTCGATAATCGCCTCCGACCGGTTTCGGATTTATTAGAGCGCCTTCATCAGGACCACAGAACACGCCCTAGATACTGAAGGGCACCACGCATTAGTCTATATACACTTATAAGAAATTACGCAGATTGGTTGATTGTTAGGCGCGAGTAGGCGTAGCCTTGAGATACTATGGTGACTTTTTGTAGGAACAACGAATCTCGTAATGCGTTATCTAGTGTGATCTGTGATCAGGGCATACGCGCTCCCGGGGACCTATTCTTATTTTTCTTGTTCTTTTGATTGTAGTGGAAAGATATCATAATACTCTAGAGAATTCCAATGGGCATTGTAGTTTAAAGCAAAAGGCAGTGAAGTTCAAAGCAAGTGTTTGATTGCACCACATACATTGGTGCTTTTAGTAAAATCACAATTACGTACAATCATAACAATAATCTTATTGTCTGTCTGGTAATCGTGATCACCTTCAATTTGAGTCGAAGTGTGCTCAAGAAGCCGATTACGATTGCAAATCAATTTTGAAATAAGGCTGCTGTTCATTTTATGATTCACTTCTTCATTTTTGTCCCTTGAAACACTTGTCCACAGATACGGCGGTAACGACTCCTCTAATGTAAAGGCAATAAAGGCGCGTTTCGCGAAGCCTGTCCTGCCGGGACAGACGCTCGCCACCGAGATGTGGCTCGAGGGCAAGCGAGTCCACTTCCAGACCAAGATCAAGGAGACCAACACTGTTGTTATTACAGGTATAATTATGGTTCTTTCACACTATAAAGCGCTTTCAACAAATTTACGGGTCAGGGCCTTCCGAGCTCGGGGCCGTCCGGGTTCAGGGTCCCGTCAGCGACGAGGCGTCAGTTACCAGTATTCACACATATCAGGGTCTAGCTTGCAATCTTAGAGTGAAAAACTAGTCGTGTTACCCGGGCATTAAGTTATGGCAAAATGGGTTGAAAGTCATGGTAGTACGCTCCACTCGCATTCGTGGTGTCGCGGGTTCGAACTCGGGCGGGCCCGTACCAATGACTTCTTGGGAACTTACGTACGGATATACCACTGGCTTTTCGGTGAAGGAAAACATCGTGAGGTAGCCTGCATATTTCCGCAGAAGAAATTCGATGGCGTATGTGAATCGTAGTGGATATGGCCCAATAACCGAGGGTAGGCTGGTCAGCAGTGAGATGTTTAAAGGCTGACGCAGAAAATGGGGCATTCTCTCGTTATACATATTGTGATTTTTATACTGTCTAATTTATTTCAGGTGCGTACGTCGACCTGAAGAACGTAGTATCTGGCAGCTCCGCAGCGGCCGCGGCGGCTCCGTCCTCCTCGTCCGGCGGCGCTCTCAAGAGTGACGCTCTCTTCGCGAAGATACAGGAAGAGGTCGCCAAGAATCCCGCTCAGGCCAAGAGCGTTGGTGGAGTTTTCTTATATAACATCACCGATAATGGCAAGACCGTGAAACAGTGGAGTAAGTTGCCTTCAATTTACGAGCTTTCATTACTATCTTCTATCGAAAAAAATTATGGATACGTATTCAAAAGAAAATGTATGAAAAGTGTAGTTTCCATTTAAAAAAAATCGTACATTTTGCTATCCAATATGTATGGAAGTTTTTGTTAGTGCTTATGCTATGGGTACTTTATCTGTATCAAATCTCTGTAGGTAAGAGGAATATTTGAAGATAAACTTCCACAAAGTAACGCATGATTCAATTACATAGGTACTTATATCTAAACAGACTTTTCTGAATATGACAGACCCATTTCTAAAGAGTTTTTGCTAATTTAAATCAGATCAAGATATTTCCAAATACAGTGAATACAGTCAGTAACATTTTTTTACCTCAATTTATCATGAATTTATTGTACAGCAAATGATTGTCAATTGTACCATTAATATTATTGTTTATTTAATCAAACATATTTTTTTTGTACAGCTCTGGACCTGAAAACTCCTTCAGTGCATGATGGAAGCCCTAAGTCTGGCAAAGCTGACACCACAATGACAGTCTCAGACAATGATCTGGTTGATATAGCAGCTGGAACGTTGAGCCCTCAAGTTGCTTATCTGAAGGGCAAACTAAAGATTGCCGGAAACATCATGCTCGCTCAAAAACTCGGTCCCCTGCTCAAATCTGAATCCAAGCTTTAATTTAATAAATGGGGGAGTTCTTGAGATTGTTATATTTTAGAGGGGTGGTTGAATTATGTATCATTTATACATTTTTGTTACATATGTATCGATTTATTTTAAGGAAAACATAAGAATCTATCACAAAATCTAGTGTTATGCGTGAACTATTTTTTCAATCAACTGTGATAAACATTTTTTAACAGACTGGATGAGCATGATTCTTGTTTTCTGCTTAATATTTACTAGTAAATTCCACTAGATTAAGTAAAATTGTTATATTTACTATGGTGGAGGAATAAACACCACTTTTTATATAAAGTTGTTTTATTTAATGATAGGAATATGTTTACCTTCCATGACAAGCTGTGCTTCTTTTACTTCGGTTTCCCAGGCGAGTTTCATTTGTGGCTCAGATGACAGGTCGAGGAATTTGCTCGCTTGGATTTCTGGAAGTCCTTTGGTCCTCACAGCTGTGCCTATGATGCAGCAGTACGTTCCTTTGAGAAAAACAATATTACTCCGTTTTAAACAAGAAGCACGTCAAATTAGCTGAAAAGCTAAATGTGTATTGCTATTTCAGAAATGCCTATAAAATTAATTTCATTATTAGCAATCTGCTAAAAGCATCTATCGCTCAAAAGCCCAAAAGCATGCTAAGAACAAGTTAATTTAAAAGCAATCAACTACTATAGTGTTAAGGTGCAACGTTTCGCTCAGCGCGCGAAATTCAAATTTTCTTGCGTTTTTTGTCAATTACAGTTTAATTACTCATCGTAGGTTCATGAAAACTAATTTTGCGATAATAAATAGATTGTTTCAAGAAATTACACCAACCAAAAATTCAAGTTGAAAGCTAGTATAAGTACATTTCCCACTAAACCAAAAACCAAGATGAAAATCAGCTTATTGAGATTTGTAGCTAAACCAATGTTATCTAAATGATTATTTTACCCGTAATTTCTTAAAACAACTTATTTATTGGCGCAAATTGGTTTCAATACATTCACGATGAGCAATTAGGCTCTAATTGACAAAAAACGCAAGAAAATTTGAATTTCGCGCGATGAGCGAAACGTTGCACCTTAACAGACCTGCAGACAAGGTACAATTGACTATGTTAAAAAATGATGAGGAAAATAATTATATCTCTCTCATTTGTTTGTTAAGAGAGTTCGGGCTGTACCGAAAACGCAGGTCTGTTAGGGCTTAAGCTAGAAGGAAGCGTTTTCAATAAACTCTTACCTACCTCAAAGAGTAAGTTATACTTTACCTTTCCTCAGTGAACCTTTGTCATTAATCCCATCCGCCGAGTCTAATTTCGTTATTTTGGCGCGTCCAGATTCATCGTAAATAATTAAGATATCAGTTCCAACAGTTTGCTCGATCGTGCCTTGAAGCCACACATCCAGTGGCGGTGATTTGTCTAATAATTCTTTAACTAAATACTTTCTAGGATTTAACGCCATCTTAATTTTATGACAGCTTTATTCTATTTTTTTTCTCTTATTTTTGGCTTCACATGTTGTGTATTTAGCCAGTTTCAAGTATTGTAATATTGCAACTGAAGTCAAATATTTCACAAGTAAAATAAGTCAGTCATAGTCCAAGTAAAGCAAAGTAAGTCACGGTTAAGCCCACTTTATGCCCCTGTAACGTGGTGGAGACTATTAGAGGTTTCTGTGGAGTTTTGAAAATAACACAAAGAGTCACTTTTCCCAACACTATACTATTCACCAATACTCGTGCACGTTCACGAACACTTAATAGAGAAAAACCCACCAAATTTGTACATTAATACTTGATATAATACAAGTTTTGGAAAAGAATAGAATGATTCGACATAACATCTTCACGTTCCCGCCAAAACCCCAATTTTGTTTTTGTCTACGCTTGGATGAAACTGACATTGACATAACGACATAACAGTGACAGTCTGGTCACAGTGGCGCCAACGTGAATAAATTATGTCGACGCTTTGAATTTTTTATTTTGTTTTGCCAAAGTCCGGAAAGGACAAAAAAAAAAAAAAAAAATTTTTAAAAACTTTTGTTTTCCCGAGTACCTAAATATTAAATGAAATAGTACACTATTTTATTGGAACATGGACATGACCCGAGTCACTTGAAGTGGTATGAATTTTGACACTATGGTTATTCCTCCAAGCTCTGGTTATATTCAATCATGGATCTTGTATCACTTCGTCTAAGTATTCAATAGTGGAGCATAATTTTATTATACTTACTTTGAAATACTAAGACTGCGTTCCAAAACAGGCAAAATTCACTCGTTATAGTATGAAATTCGATGCCATGCCGGTTCTGAAACGCTTTTGTGGAATTTTACTCAAGGATTAATTTTTCGAACGTGGTACTTAGAGTGAAATTTCAACTGACAGTTGAAATAATTCACCCTGATAAAGTCCAATGAAGAAAGAAAAAAGAGGACCTGTTGCAAGTCACGTCATTTGCGGCAGTTTGAATACATAATATAGCGTCAACTCCATGGGTCAACTCCATTCCTTTCACTAGTGATTTCCTAACACTTCAAAAACCTTTGACAGTTTCTAAAAGCTAACATCTAGTATGTTGGCTGGGTTACAAAACATGGCTGACGTGCCGCAAGGTGGTCCCAAGTCGTGAACAAACAATACTTTGTGGCCCATCCGCTATAGTAGAGCTTGGTTGAATTTGACTCTCTTGCCAGCAACAAAATATTGACAGTTTTTGACAGATTACTTAGCCACTATCAGCCCATAATTATACGGTATTTAGGGAAAAGTTATGAATGAAACAAATAGTAAGCGTTAAACAGCATAGTTTTATAAAATGATTTGAATTTTTGAGGCATTTGTGGTTATTTTGGTACGACGCCTCAGTGGTATCATTGACAAGAGTAAATTATCTCGGGCCTTATTCTAGCAACCTGGAGATTATCTCGGTCACTCTCTCACTCATGATATACCTAACGATAGAGAAACAATGACCGAGACAGTCTCGAGCGCGCCAGAGTGAGGTCTCTCGTTTAAAAACATAATTCGCTCTGAGTGAATACTACCCGCATAAACTCAGTTCCGAAACCAAAATTCATCCGATGACATACCGACATACGCAGCATAAATAAATAATGTGGAGTCAAAAATGAAAAAAAAAAAGTAACAACGGAAGTTTTGGCGCCAACGTGAAAAATAAACTCTCTCTTAGTAAGTTATTAAATAACTTGACCGTAACTGGAAGCTTTTATATAGAGATACGTTTCCATTTCCGTCGAATAGTACCAGCGTTTTTGTACTTTTATCGCCTTGTAACCGGAAGTCGCTAGGGGGCGCCACCTGGCAGCTGCGCGCCATTTTGTTTTCTTGAAATATCGAGCGCCATTTGGAATCATTGGCGTGAAATTTTTCGTCGAAGCAACAACTCTGTAGCAGCCTTCCTGGCCTACGTCTGTTGCGTAATTTTATTATTATTATGTGGTAATAGATATATTATTATAAAGTGATATTTATATAATGTGGTGAAATTCTTAGTAGACAAGTTATTTTCTTAAAATAACATTAGTGTAATGTATAAATAATACATCCAATTTCACGGAGTAAGTACCCACATAATATTTCAATGTTCGTGATTATAATTTAAACGGTTTCCCGTTCGATACGAATCACTGATTCGATATTTTATTTTTTATTTTGCCCAAGGGTGTTTTAACCCATTTGTGGCTTACCAGTGTTTTTTGAATAAGTTACCAGAAAATAATGTCTCGGCTTCAGAATCGTCTTGGTTTGGTTCATGCTGCCTGAACGAGGGCGTAATCTTCTATCTTTCTCATCAGCGAAAGGCGGTAGGCGTGCTAAACTTCGCTGTGACTACTTCACCCATGATTGATAAATAGGTGAGCTGAGCAACATTTTATTAGACAGGTTCCTGATGTGGCGTGAATGATGGGAATTTACATGACACCTTACGTAGCCTAGCATGTACGCTAAACAATCATTACAGATATAGAGATCCATTAAACTAACGTTAAATTTTTGTTTTCTATCGTATTGAAAGCAGTTAAATCTCCATGACAGAGGTACCGTTACAAGTATGCGAGAAGACCATCGTGCCTTAATTGGACGCGTCTGCTTAATAAGTATAGGTCCTGAATTCTATTCCCGGCCGGGCAGTTTAAATGGTGAATTTCAATATCTGCTCTGGATCTGGGTGTTATTTGTCAATATCTTATTTATTACTTGGCATCCCCCATATGTAGCTGTGTCTATGAAGCGTCAACATTTAAATAAAACTATACAATCTCCCTCGCGGGGTGAATTTAATGTTGCAAGTACTTCAATGTATTTCGTAAATTAAAGAAACAATCACTACAACAACACTCGCATTGTTGTAACAAACTACCCTCGCGGGATAGATATGAATATACGAACGAACATGCAATCGCATGATTGTGGCAAACCATCCTTGCGGGGTGAATGTCATATTGTAAATATTTCAATGAAATTATACTATTTTACTACCCTCCTCAAACTTATCTCAACTAATATAGTGAGAGAGTGTGGTTCGAGGCTCGAGGCCTCAGCCTGGTAACACCGGAGGCCGTGGAAGCTCTCGAGGGGCTTCCAGAGGTGGCCGTGGTTTAAAATTACTTCAATAGTTTCGGGCAGGTCAGCTAGTGCTTTATTACCGGAAGTGGCAAAAAAATGGGGACAGAAATAATTTTAAAAATTACTTTATCACCGTATACCGTATTTCTCAAAAACCCCCACTTGCTCCACATCAATAAATACAACATGCACATGCTTGCATGTTACAAAGTAACCCGGGGTTGATGTCATTTTGTAATGTAAGTTATAACAAACTGCCCTCGCAGGGTGGATGCGTTTTTGCAAGCTACCTTCTTTCATTCATTGATTTTACAGCCGCTATGAATTTGTACTTGAATTTTAATAATTTTATTTTTATTTTATTATTTTTTATAATTGTGTTAAGTTGTTTATGAAGTCGCTAAGAGTATATTTACTTGTACCTAAAGCCCGCAATAAATGAATTGAATCGAAGCAACGAATACAACATGCACTCGCATTGTATGTATATGTGAAACTACCCTAACGGGGTGAATGCTACTTTGCCCACCGCCCCTCGCAGCAGAGAAGTGCACTAAAAACGTTTTATTTTTACAAAGGAGAACCCATCCTTGCAAAAATCTACCCTCGTGGGGTGAATATTAGTTAGCAAAATACCCTCATCATGGTCAACACCAAGAGCTCATCAAAACTAGTACAGTGATTTTGGAACCGGTTTGTAACACATCCTAGCGGCATTACGCTCCTAGAGCCCCGCAGGGTTTTTTGCTCACCGCCCCTCGAAGGGGAGAAGTGCAGTGCACTCAAGCAAGTTCTTTTACCCACCGCTACATGTAGGGGAAAGGTGCAGTGAACTAAAAGTAAGTTCCACGTTCCAAGTTCGTGGAAATCAAAAAAATATGAGGTCAACTGCGTTGGTGCGGCCACATTTAGCGAATGGACAGCTAAGAATGCCGAACAGCTTATAAATATATTCTGAAGCTTATAAATATATTCTTATCGTTATAAATATATTCTAAAGCAATCTTACTGCGTGTAAGTTGCCCACCATGAAATGGGAGAAGGCTGCTCATAAAAGATCAGTCTGTTGTTGGAAGGTCAAAGCGTCAGTAGCTTTGAAGACGTTAACCCTTTAGAGTTAGACCTCAAGCGTCAAACTCGCAAGAACCAACCAAAAAACCCTCCTATGACTACATTAGAGTTAGATCTCGAGCGTCAAAGTCGCAAGAACCAACCAAAATCCTCCTATAACTACATGTACAATAGCGCGGGTCAGTTTTATTGCACGGCATGTGACCTTGTGCAAAGACAGTTTAGATTTGCCAGCCAAATACGTGCACACGCCAGCAGGGCTTGCAAGCGCACAGCCACAAACGTATACATAATCCTAGTCGTGTCCTGTTCATGCATAACAAAAAGATTTGTCGCGGTGCGCATGCTAGCTCTGCTGGAGGAAACCAGGGTCGCCATCGTTGGACACAACGGACGACAGTGCCTAATAAATGTTTTATTTAATTTAATCGAGCATTAATTAAACAAACTCTTATAATAAACCACCCTCGCGGGTTGAATTATGTTTTAACGACTGATGGATGAATACCACAATTGCAGTAAAATCAAGAAAGTAACAGAGATCGTGTAATATTTCGTCTCTTAGGAAAAAATTGAACGAGTTACTCATAAACGATAAATCGGTTGCAACCTCTTTGATAACCTAAAGTAACCTGTAAAGTGTTAACTGCGATTCGTTGAAAACAACCAAGCTAGAGAACCTTGCCATGTCATAGTCTTAAAATAATTTTCTACCAAATTAGGTAGCAAAAGCATGCAATTAGATTGATTCTGCACCAGCCTGTAAACATCCCACTGCTGGGATATCGGCCTACCCTTGAAGGGTGATCAAAGGTTATCTGGAATAAATCGTTTAGCCAATGGCCGCCCGGATGTCTTATTTCGGTGTGTAGTTACTTTTGTATCTATTTTATTTTGCGCGTAGCAAAGTAAGGTCCGCCCTTGGACTAACAAATAATCACACCTTTGTAAAGTTCCGTATGATATAAAATATGTGGTTCAGTAGCTTTCGTAAAGGTAACTTGAAAATACTTGCATAATACTATCCTTGGATAGTAGGATTATAATTGGTTGGACTTCATCATCGGCAAATATTGATTTTGAATTTTAATGTAAATACCTACAGTCATAAGGTGTATGCAACGAATTGAACTGGTGAAATCTCAACCACCGATTATATTGCATTCAATGAACTTTCGAGTAGCTGATGCATCGGTCTCGAGGTCAAGGTCTCGACAATATATAAATTATCTATAAACTGCCTATGTAGTCGAAATTGTGTTTTTCAAAATAGTAATATTAACTACAGAGTACTCGTGTAGCTCATGTGGAATTAAGAAATAGCCTAGCACTATTTTACAACGAATTTTAATTTCAAGTAGCTCTAAACGTTGCTCACGTTCAAAAATGTTTCAAAACATTTTATTGATACGTCGACAATGTGACATGTCCATCACCGAAGGTCCAAAATATCCCTCTTAAAGTTGGGAAATGGAGAATAGACTGAAATGATAAATTGATAATAGCTAAAACTGTTTTTAAAACTTACAAGTGATAGATATACGGACTTAAAAGCCGAAACATCCTACTGGATTATTAATATTAGTAAAATTCTTAATTTTACATAAACTTGCATATTATATGCCAAGTAATTCTGACTCTTTATGTCGTTAACTTTGCATGTTCTTGTAACATAATATTCTCGAAATATATACTATGTAAATAGGTTTGTTTAATACAAATGCTCCACGGACACCGGGGTCCGTGCCTTTTTGTCAAGTTTTACAATTATTTATCAACTAAAATTGAATGTAATTATGTTTGCATATAATGCTTCTCGGTAATATTATAATTTTATTCATTAATACAAATTAAAAAGGCTCACGAATAAGTCGTCGTAGCCTAGAAAATCATTTTAGTAACAGAGAAAAATATTTTACCTGAATTTGGGTTCGATGCAGATACTAATAGTCAGATACCGTTTTGTCGGAATTATCTTTCTAATGCACAATGGTCGCAATTTAAATCCATTACGTTGGATGGACTCACTCAGTTACTCAGTCATCAAAACTGTTGCCTCGCACAGTGATAGCAGGCCTAGTAAAATCTATGATCAAAAAAGCTGACATCACAGCTTATCCATAAAGCTATTAGTCTGGGGTCGTCTGCAAGTGTCTGCTAGATACTGTTTCGATTAGCACACTAGATAATTGAAATTGTGATCAGTAAATGTTTCTTATATTTTACAAAAGTAAAATTTTACACAATTGTGTAAACCAGTAGATCTGAGTAAATGATTGCCTTGTTTCCGTTTTGTGTAGATACATTTTTAATAAGAGGTAACGAATACTATTAACTAGCTAACGGCTAGTCTTTATATTCTAATGAATAGAGCCTTGTTTACATTTTTTGGATAAGAATTAGCTATCCTAGAATACTATATCAAGTTCTGAGAAATCATTTCTAAAGTTTCTTTTATTTTTTAAAAAAAAAACGTGATTTAAGTTAATAATTATTAATATTAACTGTTCACATTGGCGTTACATTAATTGCAATTAAAAGCTCTAGGTGACGCCACCAGGCGAAAACAAACAGGATCTCTATATAAAAGCTTCCAGTTACGGTCAAGTTATTTAATAGCAGCGTTTTACCTGAAATAAAACGCATATTAAAATACTTACCTAACTGGAAGCTTTGACTTTAATTTCTGCCTGGTGGAAATTCTGAAAAATGAGCCAATTATTCCAAATGGCGCTCGATATTTCAAGAAAACAAAATGGCGCGCAGCTGCCAGGTGGCGCCCCCTAGCGACTTCCGGTTACAAGGCGATAAAAGTACAAAAACGCTGGTACTATTCGACGGAAATGGAAACGTATCTCTATATAAAAGCTTCCAGTTAGGTAAGTATTTTAATATGCGTTTTATTTCAGGTAAAACGCTGCTAGTAACGTAATTCTTTTTAAAAACTTGTAGAAACTTTTTCTTATTCTTTCGAGTGGACAATGAACATACCTAGTACTCTATTTCTAACCAAAAGCGAGTATTCATGTTTGATAATGGTAGATTACAATTGGCACTTACAAACAAGTGTTTCGAAAATACAACTCTGCACGCTATGAAAGTTGAATTCTGAAAATAAAATCATTTGTACCAAAGAAACCTTCCGAACATGACACACGTTCACACGACATGTTTTTTTTTTCATAGAAGTTTTGTCATGCATACATATTTTAACTCGTATTATTTTCAAGCAATAATTCAATAACAATCAAAAACATCTAAAGTAAGGTCAAGGTCAAGTACCTATACTGTACCTACAAACCGTGCCTTTGGTGGAAACCACTGCTAGGCTCCTAGACTGCTAGGCTCCTAGGCTCCTAGGCTGTACCGAATTGAATAGGATTTTGGAAAAATATGAAAATATGTTTTTCCCTGGTTTTACCACATTACAATATCTAATTATATTAGGATACTCGTGCACGGTTATCAACCACTATTTTGCGTTGGCGCCAAAACTTGACATGGCAATAGATAGAACACAAAACCGAAAAAAAATATCCCGACTGCTGTTGCCCGACGATGCTGTTGGCCTTTAGCGGCTTCTACAGCTTTACCAGACTTGTGGAAAACGCAGATGGCGATTATATTATAAATAGGGTGACTAGCGCTAGGGCACTGCAGCTGGGGTACCACCAACTTCGGCTAGAGTCGTCACACGGAAAGGGGACATCAGCAGACTTGCCCTGGCACTCCAGAAAGGGCCCTAGCAGTTATTTAAAGAGTAACAAACCGATCTTCGGACAGATCCTGGGATTCTTCGACCAGCCGGCGTGGTCGGTGTATGATTGTTTACCTTTGGTAACTGGGGTCTATACCAACTAGATACTGAATAATTTCTATTGCCTGGAGCTGTAGGATTGGTTGTTGGTACCCTTTTTAAAACTATTATTAAGTTGTAGCTCGGCGAAAATACCTTCGGGAGCCTTGTGCACTAAGGGCTCAGTATGTTCCGTGGTTCAACTTATAATAGATAAGATAAGATCCTCATATTTTTCTAAATTGCGTCATAACTTCAATGTTCCTGCACCGATTTTGATGAAACAAAGCCTACCGCGCCTAAGCGTCGGACTCCACAGAACATTTATTTTAAAAAACTATATGTAAATCCGTGTCTTTGTTTCTGAGCTTATCCTGGACAGACAGAGAAAATTTTAAAAAACTATATTTTTGGTTTCTGTTGCTCCCAAATACGCGTAAAAAAATATTTTCAAAAATATCTTCAAACCCCTCCTACTACTACTACTACTAGTAATCCCATCCTACTTTAATGTACAGTTTTATTTTAAGTATAAATATAGATTAAATAATAATTAACGATAAACCATTTTAGCGTCCAAGGTTATAGTGGAACAATGCGACATTCCAGGCGAAATATTGTTGCGTTGCGTCTGCGGGGATTTCCATAAAATTGTGTTATTGTTTTAGGCGAATTAGTTATTTTATTAACCTAAATATAATTAACTATCATGAACCTTATAGAGTGAGCGTAAGGTATACATTTCAATAAAATCAATCGTTATATCGTGTTATATCCTTGACATTGCCGTTATATAGGGTCCTCAGGAAAACTAGAATAATAATCAAATAAAAATTTGTCTATATGTCTATTGTCTATAATCAAAGATTCTATTTATAAAACATTTTTTTTTGTCTAGTATTGGCATTGAATTCCTGAAAACTACACAAATATGGATGGTATATCGATATAAAAATCAATTGATATATTATAGCGTGGTATGTATCGTGATATAATATTAGCGAACCCTGGTTAGTACAGGCAGGTTAATACCATAGTATAAAATAGTCTGTAGGCTGTATGCCTGTGACTTTATTAAAGGCCTGTACCTACCTACCTATGCACTTTGAATATACATACATACAGAGTATATATTCAAAGCCTACCTAACCTACCTAACCACTAAAAAGGTAATGTAATTTTGAAATCTGAAATCATTGAAAACAGATTTTCATGAGCGTATCATTATTAGTAAGGAGTATTTAATTTTAGAAAGTCCTCCAGCTATACAAACATCCAGTACCTGTAATTTCTCTGTACCTATGGAATCATTAATCACCGTCTAACAAATCCAGCAGACTCGAAGACAGTTCAGTCGGACGGACCGGTATAATATAGAAACGAACAATAAAATAAAATAAAAATGCAACAAGTCTATTTCGTTCAGTATCGGGACGGGGGGTACTATTATTTATTCCGTTGCGAACGGAGGGAAAGGGGCCCAGGGGAGATTATGAAGCTGTCATCTGTTGGCGGGGGCAGCGGCTCGGCACGGTTGGTTCTCGACTAAGTAACAAACAAAACATTTCAATCGTGTACCCGCGCGCGGCGTCTATGCACGCCCCCGTCCAAACTTCTCCCGCTCACGAAAAATACTAAAATCCGAATAAAAACGGTATCATAAATGAAACTAGACGTGGATTATGCACTGCAGTGAAGTTTTACAGTGACCTTGGCTTATAGTGATATTTCATGTGAATAATTTTAAAAAGTTAACGAAAACAGGAGTATTCAAGTTTTAATCGTACGCGAGCCATGTGACTGCGAGACGGCTGAAGCAAGATTTGTAAGTATTATTAAGTATGTATAGTAATTATATATAACTTTATATAATATAATTTGTAGAATTATGTCCTTAGTTTTATTGTAGTAATTTAAGCAAAAAATAAAGAGCAATAATGTAAATTATATTAAACCATTAATGTACTAGAGAAAGAACAAAAATGTAAGTAAATTATTGTTATTTCAAATTAATAACGAGCATCATTTGTTAAAAAAGTTAGTCCATTTTTGAAACGGAATATTGTGTTGTCTTCTAGTCCTGTTCTGAGAAACTGGGCTTTGTTTAAATTTTCAAGTCCAGCTCAACGGAGAATTAGATTGAAATCGATTGCTAAATTTTGTATCAAACAGATATCCTAGCAAATAAATAGACAGATACGAATCGATACGACAGATCGAATATAAATCAGAGATTTAGACTTGCTTTCAAATAAGAACGAAATCACAATACTCTATAATATATTATATACCTATAGAGTATGAAATACACAATTCTTTAAAATCGTAAGGATTGGATATAAAACTGAATTGATTTAGCAATGAAAACGAATGCTAAAATACATGTGTTACAGAAAATCTTAGAGGCATTACCTTGTTCCGTGGAATTTGGGACAAAGGAAATTTATAAAACATTTTAAAAAACTCATGTAAAACATGACAATTGAAGCGCTGCGTTTGGGCAATGGGAGTCATACATTGTAGAAAGACAAGTTAAAGACTGACCCGAAAGGATAAAGGACGTGCAAACAGTGTCTCGAGGTCTTCATAAAGAATAATGGATTGTTCGTGATGCGCCAATAACAAGGAACGCATATGTTAATTCACAGTATAGTAAATATTTGCATAGTCGTGCCATGACATAGGAATAGCTCTATTGATGCAGCCCTTACGTAAATCACATATAATGTTGCCAGATATTGACACTTCCATTGTCTTCAAACGTCTGAACATGGGAAAAATGTTAGCAAAATTAATGTCATTTTGGTTTTTACTCAAATAATAAATGATAGATTTTTTATGGTTAACTGCAATTTGAAGAGATATTGTTCTTGACTGAAATGAATAGGAATAAAAATGTAGGCTATGATAATCCGGACATGAAGACGAATCTAACTAGGTACTTCTCTTCGCACTTAAAAATCTGTCAAGCCGTGTAGGCTTCAGGATATAATGAGAATGACGTATAGAAATAAACAAACATAAATATACGTACATACATGCACCCGAAAAATATTATCCTTTTGGGTAGTCGGGTTAAATTACATTATCAACCAAAACCTTCAACTACAAAATGCTTTTATATAAAAAAGTAGAAACATCAGTCACTCCTAGGTCCACTCATAAGCAAACAGAAAATAAATGAATGGAAAACGACAAGATTAAACGGCGAATCTTAAAACTTGGCAACATTCAGGATATAATGAGAATGACGTATAGAAATAAACATACGTACATACATGCATCCGAAAAATATTATCCTTTTGGGTAGTCGGATTAAATTACATTATCAACCAAAACCTTCAACTACAAAATGCTTTCATATAAAAAAGTAGAAACATCAGTCACTCCTAGGTCCACTCATAAGCAAACAGAAAATAAATGAATTGAAAACGACAAGATTAAACGGCGAATCTTAAAACTTGGCAACATTCAGGATATAATGAGAATGACGTATAGAAATAAACATACGTACATACATGCATCCGAAAAATATTATCCTTTTGGGTAGTCGGGTTAAATTACATTATCGACCAAAACCTTCAACTACAAAATGCTTTCATATAAAAAAGTAGGAACATCAGTCACTCCTAGGTCCACTCATAAGCAAACAGAAAATAAATGAATGGAAAACGACAAGATTAAACGGCGAATCTTAAAACTTGGCAACATTATACAAGACGCTTTACATACTAGTGCTATATCAAGCAGTGCCTTTCCCGTGTCCTTTGCTGTACTGAAGACGTGAACTGAACTAATGAGATGGCCTATTAACGGCCTGACGTAAATAAATGTATCGATAAACACTGCGACGACGGGCCAGCCTGTCTGTTTGCATTATGGTCGGAAGAATAATCTGTACTAAGACCGCAATGCCATACAAAATTCTGACACTAAAGCTGAAGAAAATAAACAACTATATACGAATCATGTCAAAATGCCTAATCCAATTCCATCTCGAAGTGCATAAAACGTTCTATAATTAAGCAAATATTAAAAACTGAAGGAACTGTTGCTGTAAACTTGCTACAAGCACGTGCTTTTGAGAAGTTTACAGAAGAGAGAGAAGTAAAGGAAAAATTTTTCCTCTTCTGTGCTACAAACAATAGTATACTTCTAATGACATCTATCACACTAAGGAAGCAAACTTATTAACAATGATCATGACGCAGATTTTATTCACAAAGTGATATGACTGCCCAAACCGAATAATTATATTATCAAGTCTGTTAAACAAACAGTTACTCAATAAACATCTGCTTCAATCCACAAATACAAACGACTACAAAATACAAAAAACCCAACGAAACTGTAAAAGTCCATTCTAAGATTGAGTTAGAGCAAAAGCAAGAGAGATATATACAAGCAAAAAGTCCTGCTCCTGCATAAGCTTTGACGTCTTTATTCAGCAAATTTTACAAAGCGAGTATAGCATGATGTAAGTCTATCCAGTGAGAAGGACGCACGTTCCGACCGTAAAGCTACGCACGCCGGGTTTGATTGATTTATCGCATCGCGCTGTCCATATTGATGTTGTTTGCCGTGTTTTACTCCTGTTGTTTTACTGTGTTGCCGATGGGCAATGTTCGTAAGCAATGCTATTCGAACGCATACGAATTTGAACATTGCCAGAGCCACAAAATTCCAAATCCGGAAATAAACAACTAACGCTCACTTAGGTTTCTTAGTAACCTAAGTAAAATAAACGGAGCATTTTATCGCTGTTTGTGATTTGGCGTATGATGAGGAGCTGAGGCTGAGGGCCCATTATAACAACAATGCGAAACCATAACCAATCATCATTTCAAGTTCTTGACCCCAAAAAGTTATTTCGTTTAATGGCCGTAACATTTGCGACTTCGCAGAAAGAGATCTTGAGCAGAAAATTGTGCTAATATTAGAAGTTATTGAAGAGCCGACGAATGAAGACAGTTAACAGAAAGTTTTAGGACACTCGGTAAAAAGTCTGTGTAACTTATTTTGGGAGTAATTACAAAACGTTGAAAAAACTATAGTGAGAGAACAAGACACGCAGACATGCATGAGAAGTCTTAATCTGTATTTACTTAACAATTAGCTGTGAATGAGAAGTCCTCAAGCATATTAGGTTACACGACGTGCGTTATCTAGTAAATTACACACTAACAGATGCAGTGCTTTCCTCTCAGTATTATGTTTACTGAGGCTTAATAATGATTTGATAGTGTCATTAAAATGATATGGGTCGACTGTTGAGGCGTTCCACACGTTGTAAAGTCTTATATTTATAGTTGTCGTGTGCAATACTTGTTTAATCATTGAGGAAAAATAAATTGTATTTATGAGGTGTCACAGTACGAAATGGTAATCGGTTCCAGCAGTTTGTGGTCGCATGGCCGATGCTACTAAGTCTTATTGCGTTCATATTTGCTCCTGTGGTGTTTTTGTTTTAGTCACGCCTACCAAATCCATTCTCTTATTTAGCCTTTTTATATTTGGGTTACAAAAAGCAATCGAAAAAATCGTGAGGCGATGTTGGACCCTTGCAGCTGCACACCACATGTCTCAAATTTGTCTTTTAGACGAACCTTTTCGGTGATTTATGATGTCTACTATTCGCTGTTCCCAGAAAGTTTGACATCTTACTTTTGGGTTTATTATTAGAGGGAGTAAAACATTTAAAAACAAAAATGTGCCCTGGAACCTGTATTCCGAGCCTGGAACCAAATCTGTTTTGTAACCTTCTTGATTAGTATAAACGAGTACCTATCTTATGAATTGTATTTTTATTTAAACAATAAACTTAGCTTAGCTTTTTGCATCGCAATTCTTTCGGTAGGTAGATTTTCTTTATTCCTTTGAATTCAGACACGCTTTTAATCCCCCAAAAATGTCTAATGTGTTTCATTTGAACGCACAATTGAACAATTACAATGAAGTGTTAGAAAATTAGAATCGCTACCTGCACTTTCGAGTGTTATCCTTTTTTTTTGCTACCGTTTATTATACAGTTTTTTAGGATCTTCCTTGGCTACTGTCGTACTCCGATCTTAAACTACCTGTGTATTAAACTTTGAAGGTTCTTCTGCTACAAAGTAAAAACGAAATTGAAGTTTTGTTTGTAGAATTATTTAACTCTAATAATTGTGATGTAAGTGTATTTAAATCTGTTTATTTATTTCAAATGGCGACGGCGGCTCTATTTTGTGCATAGTCTGGGTGCCTATCCAAGTATTTCTAAGGGCCTTCTTTTGGGATTAGAGTTTAAGAGAAGCGGATGTCGTATAAATTGGTTTCAATCAGTTTGTTTCCGTTTCGACTGGCAACAAATAAATCAAGTCAATTTGGTCTTTCACAATACCTTTCTTTGTTTGAGACAGAGTAAATTTTAACAACGTAGTTATATTCCCGTCTTGTTATGTATGCGCTGACATAGCATCTTCCCACACAATATCATACGATGTCGGACCACGGTCGGAATGCTGAGTTAGCGCATGTAGAGATAAGCTCGCTTGTAAGATGCATGTTAGAATTAAGTCAGTCTAAAATTATAACTTGAAGTAATGACACCTTAAATAAAATCTTTTATTTTTAAAAAACAACTTCGAACGTTCCGGAAAGTTAACTGGCGCAGCCGGTAGGATTATCGGTTGTTGCTATCGCGGAGTGGTGCTCGTAAAATCCGAGTAGTTTTCGCGAGCGGCAGCAAAAGTGCGGTTTTGCTTAAAATCAGTGAAATCGGACCCGGTAATTCTGCGAACCAAAAAAATACGTTAACACAGGAACTGGATAATGGCGATCGGACTGTAAGTACCTAAAGTAAAATCCTTTTACTTCCTTCCTTGCCTTATCCTCGAAGATTGTATTAGTTTTATTACGTGACGAACATTGCACATAGATTTAAGTCACCTGAGTGAATAAAATTGCACTTCTAGGTATAATATAAGCAAGTAAATAGATTTAAGCCACCTGAGTGAATTAAATTGCACTTATAGGTATAAAATAAGCAAGTAAGATAATCGAAATAATATACTTAATTATAAAGCGATATTATATTTTGTCCTGCAGTATAAAATCTACTGTAAATTATAACTAAATAAGTAAAAATGGAGCCGATTATACCAGCCGCAGCGCCGGCGGTGGCGCCTGTCGTTATACCGCGGGAAATGCTCGCGCTTATTCCCCAATTTGATGGGAACACTAAGATCCTGAATTTATTTTTGGGAAAATGTGAATATGTCATTCAACAGTATCAAGGCACAACACAACGCAATGAGTTTCTTATGCACCATGTTACCAGTAAGCTCACAGGCAAAGCCGCGGCGTTAGTTAGCGAGAGGGGTGGGTTTGAGTCCTACGACAGCCTCAAGGCGACTTTAATTCAACATTTCGGTGACCCGCGAAGCGAAGAGTGTGTGGCTATTGAATTGGAAACTTTAAAATTAAAACATAACGAGTCCTATTTGGATTTTTGTGGCCGAATTCAGGAAGTCCGTGCAATCCTTTTAGCGAAGGTAAATCAGAATCAAAATAACTCAGCGGAGGTAAAAGGGGCCAAGCGCATTATTTACGACAATACATCATTAAATGTATTCTTATATAATTTGCCAGAACATATGATGAGAACAGTCAGATTTAAAAAACCAGAAAGTCTCGAACTAGCTCTTGCTATGGTAATGGAGGAAGTGAACTTTCACGAGCAGTATTTGGCTCGTCACGGTCCTTCAAGTAAACAACAACACCCACAGGTACCTAATGCAAATTTAGGATTTAAATTTGGCAATTCTCACTCGGTGCCCTTGCAGCCTACAGGTTTTAGACCCAGCATACACCCAAATGTAAACGTTCAAGGTCAATCTGGTTTTAGGCAACCACAGCCCCTTGGCTACCGACCACAGTTACAACATTTAGGATATAGGCCACAACAGCAGCCCATGGGCTATCGTCCACCACAGCAGTTCGGGTTTAGACCACCCCAACCGATAGGCTATCGTCCTCAGTTCACATCTCAACAACAAACTATGACCCCACAACAGTTTGGAGCACGTCAACAAAATAATAACCAACAGTTTGGTTATAAACCAAATGCCGTCTCTGATCTCCGATCTAATGACGTTTCAATGCGCACAGCTCCACCACTTAGACCTCAAGGTCAAACACAGCCTCAGGGCTTTCGCCTAAACGAATTAGAATTGGATGCAGAGAGATACTATGAGGATTATGCGTACGAAGGTCAGGAGAATTGGCAGCATGATGAAGACGGTTACTATACAGGCTATTACCAAGACGAAGTATGTGTGAACGAACAAGAGAATGAAAATGGGACGGATAAAGACGATTGCGTGAATGAGAAAATTCAAAATTTTCACATCGAAGCCTCTATGAAAATCCGGAAATAGTACACTTGAATTGTGACATTAAGCTTAAATTACCTTATGTATACGTACCAGAAATTGACGCAAAATTCATGATTGACACTGGAAGTACTAGGTCCTTCATGAGCCCACGTAAGGCCCATAAATTCTTTGGGCCATACGCAAATTATGAACCCTTCACCGTTATTAGCACACACGCATCAAGCAGTCATAATGAAGTGGTCCATATTCCGCTTATGTCATCTTTTAACAGTGACGAGTTTCATAAGTTTTATGTGTATGACGTAGACGGGAAGTATGACGGATTGATAGGCAATGACCTCTTAATGCAAATGGAAGCCGTTATTGATTTAAAAAAATCAAAACTAATAATGAAAACTACAACCCTTCCAATTGTTATTGAAAACAATTACGTTATTGAATTAGAAGCACGTACCGAACAGCTGGCAAGAGTACCTACGGATCTATTTTCTGGGGAAGCCATCTTAAATTACACGAAGTTCTGTGAAGGGGTTAGGATGCCGTCCGCCATCGTGAATTGTACAAATGGATACGCTTACACTATTATCCAAAATACCTTAGACGTACCCATGACATTGACCATTACGAGACCTTTTGAGGTGACAGAGTACTTAAACAACTCTATAGACTTAAATTGCACGGATGTTGAGATGGAGGATATTCAAATTGACAAAGTACTGGACGAAAACTTAACAAGGCTGAGACTCGACCACATGAACGAGGAGGAAAGGAAACATATAAGTGACCTGTGCAGGGAATATAAGGACATATTCTATAGTGAGCAGCTACCCTTGACATTCGCTAACCAGGTTAAGCACTGTATCAGGACTAAAAACGAAGACCCAATTTACGTGAAACCCTATAGACAGGCTCATGCACAAAATGAGGAAATTAAGGCTCAAGTAGATAACCTTCTGAAAAACAACGTTATTAGGGAGTCCTTCTCCCCGTGGAATGCACCTGTCCATCTGGTGCCCAAAAAGGGAAACGGTTCAGGAGAGGCCAAGTTTCGAATGGTTATAGACTATAGAAGACTGAATGAGATAACGACTGACGATAGATACCCACTTCCGAATATTTGTGACTTGTTCGACAAACTTGGTAAAAGTAATTACTTTACAACTTTAGATCTCGCATCAGGGTATCATCAAATTGAAATAGCAGAGCAGGATAGACAAAAAACAGCATTTTCTACCGAAAATGGCCATTATGAGTTCCTCCGTATGCCATTTGGCCTAAAAACCGCTCCAGCGACATTTCAACGCGCAATGGATAATGTATTGAGGGGCCTACAAGGCATACATTGCCTGGTCTACCTAGATGATATACTTATCTATTCAAATGGGCTACAGCAACACCTCGAGAAGTTACGCGCAGTTTTTGATAGACTAAGGCTCACTAACCTCAAGGTACAATTAAATAAATCCGAATTTCTTCGCAAGGAAGTACAGTACCTAGGACATACACTGACTAAAGACGGACTGCGACCCAATAATGACAAAATACAAGTTGTACTTGACTACCCAGTTCCGGAAACGCAGACTGACATAAAGAGATTTCTTGGATTTATAGGATATTACCGTAGATTTATCAAGGACTTTTCCAAAATAACACAACCATTGACTGCATGTTTAAAAAAGGGAAGAAACGTAGAAATTACAGAAAAATTTACGGAAGCTTTTCAAAAATGTAAGGAATTATTGGTCAATGCACCCATCCTGCAATATCCGGATATGAATAAGCCGTTTATTTTGACCACGGATGCATCAGAGGTAGCAATTGGTGCTGTGCTCTCCCAGGGAACGATAGGTGCCGATAGGCCTGTAGCTTACGCTAGCCGAACGTTAACCGATACGGAGAAAAGGTATAGCGCTATCGAAAGAGAACTGCTAGCCATTATTTGGGCCACTAAACACTTCCGGCCTTATCTTTACGGCCGCAAATTTGATATTGTCACGGATCATAAGCCATTACTCTGGCTGTATCAACTAAAAGAACCCGGTAGCAAATTAACTCGTTGGCGGTTGCGCCTTCAAGAGTACGATTTCGACATAAAACACAAAAATGGCCACCTTAATGCGAACGCGGACGCGCTGTCACGACTTATAATAAATGCGCTAGGGGTAGGCGACCCTGGTGACGACAGTTCAATGATAGTCAACATAGATGACCGTGAAATGAAATTACAAAGGCATTTAGAAGATCTGATAAACGAGATTCCTAAATTAACAGAACGCCGAAATACAGAGGACTCTAGAACTATATCAATATCTGACACTGACAGAACTGCATCGGCTAGCCCCATATCGATATCAGATACTGAGTCAATCGGTGATATTTTGAGAAAAGAATCAGAGTGGTTGGTTCGGTCTGACTCTAGTACCAGTGCCACGGAGACAATACACTCAGGAAAGGACCTTGAATCCTTAGGCATACCTATTTTAAATGAAGCAGTGGATACAAAGCCAAACCAAATTCTGGTGTTTCACCGATTTGGTAACGACATACAAGTAACAGACCTATCTACAAAACACCAGAAAATTCTTGAAGTTTTCTTGCCTTTCGAAAATCAGGAACTCATAAACCAATTTCTAAAAAAATATATTAGACCAAAAATAAAATACTTCATTTATTTTGAGAAAACAGAACATAGGAAGGAATTTAGCAAGGTCATTATAACATTATTCAAAAAAGGTACTGTTAACTTTTACGAGTGCACTGAACGTGTAGTTTCTGTTGACGATGAAGAAGAACAAAAATTGATAATCAAAAAATTGCACGAGGGCAAAACCTGCCACCGTGGGATTACGGAAACTGTGAAAAGGATCAGACGCAATTATTACTGGCCAGAGATGCGCGATACAGTTGCAGCCCTTATAAACTCATGTGAACAATGTAGAACCAACAAATACGATCGAAAGCCTATAAAACCAATATTGCAACTTACTGAAACTCAAAATGCCCCCTTTCAGGAAATATTCATTGACATATTCTCCATTGAATCTAAGCAGTACCTCACTATAATAGACGCATTTAGCAAATTAGGACAAGCAATAGAAGTACCATCCCGATCCACACCGGAAGTAGTTAGAGCATTATTGAAATATTTTAGTTTTTATGGAATTCCGCAAAAAATCAGTTGCGATCCAGGAACGGAATTTAATAATGATTTAATTAGAGAACTAACAGATTTATATAAAATCAAATTACATGTCGGCACGCCAAATAACCCCAATTCCATGGGTATGGTCGAACGTTTTCATTCCACAATTATAGAAATCTACCGCATCGCTAAATACGAGAGAAAATACACCGATGCAGCATCTGTCATGACCTATGCAACCATGGCATACAATAATAGCATTCATAGTGCCACCGATTTAACTCCGTTTGAAGTGGTATTTGGACATACCGAACTAAATTCCACATTTGATATAAATTTCGACAAAGCATACAGACAACAGCTAGTGAAGGACCACAAAAACAGAACACATGCATTATATCGGCATTTAACAGAAAGGATGAGTAAGGGCAAGGAAAATGTTAGAGAAAAACGTGGAGGTGAAACAGGACCGGTACTAGAAATAGGGCAAACAATATATGCCAAGGCAGTAAACAAGAGACAGTCTAAAGACAAACCTAGATATAAAAAGGCTGTAGTAACAAATGAGGTAGAACGTAACGTAGTGCCCGTAAAGATAAAAGATAGGGACACGAAAGTTCCTATTAAAAATGTAAAACGTCCTCCACAGGTGGTGCTTACTCCTGATGGTATGGATGTCGAAGACCCAGGCCCTCCAAAGCCAAGATCCCCCGAACCAGGGCCTTCAACTGCAAAAACTTAGCAAAAACCCTGGTCTCCTGCCAGTGCGGCAAGGACGAGCCTTTTTACAACAAAACGAATGGTCAATTATTAAAACAATAAACCTGGCAGGCATAGCATCTGATTTACAATTTAACTCACAACAATACTACAAATTTTGTGGAAAAATAACATTTTTCAATAATAACTCCTACATTGGCCAAGTAAAGGAGTTTAGAGCTCAGGTAGAGTATATTCAAGGCGAAGCAACCGAGAAATTGCAGCAATTGGTACCAAATAAAAGAACTAAACGCGGCCTCATCAATCCACTGGGTTCAATAATTAAGGTCATCACCGGTAATCTAGATAATGATGACGCAGTCCGTCTCGAAGAACTGATAACAGGCCTTGAAACCCGCGAACAAACTATTTCTAATAAAATTACTATCATAACCGAAATGTTGGATCATGTCGTAAACTCTACCCAAATTATGCACGACAACAATGAAATATTGAACAACAAAATAAATAAAATAGAACAGTTAGTAAAAGAAAAATCTATAAAAACAAACGACGATTTTCTGTTATCTTATATTACAAGTGTACTTAATTTGTTTATTAGTAATTTTAGAACTATTTCCATTAAACTCAGCGATATAGAGACATCTTTAGCACTAAGCAAGGTATCAGTTTTGCACAAAGCTGTAGTGAACTCTAAGGAACTATTAACATTGTTAAGAGAAATTAGTACTTTTGGTAAATTGATGTATCCAGTAAACGATCAAAATTTAATAAATTTAGAAGAGACATTTACTGTTAAAACTTACCTGAAAGACAATTACGTTAGGTATATAATTAATATTCCGCTAGTTGATAATGTTACTTATAGTTATTATAAATTGTATTCTCTTCCTGTATCCCACTATCCCAGTAACGAGACATTCGCCATTATCCCTGAATTCCCATACCTATTAATAGAAGGTACAAGGTATCGTCCGATCGTCCAAAAATGCAAAGAGATAACGGCTAAGGATTACCTTTGCTCCGAAAATGACCTCGCCTTTTACGCCGGAGAAACCTGTGTGGAACAATTGATGCAATACCGACTAGACCTTCCGAAATGCAATCCGCAAAGGGTTGACCCCGAAGATTTGAAAATCCAGAAAATTTCCTACAATAGTTGGATTGTATTCTGTAAAAATGAGAGAATGCTTTTCCAGAAATGTGGTGACGACGTTATTCAGGAACGACTGAGAGGGACATATCTACTGAAAATACAGAAATCCTGCGATGTTCGCATTGATACTTTCCCGATTCAAGGATACCGCTTTTATACATTGGGAGACTCATATAACCACGTACCTATAATTAATTTACCAAATCTACGGGAAAACGTGGCAGAAGAAACGGATCCGGTGAACCTGAAAGGAATAAACTTGGACGACATTCAGCACCTGAATTATTTACTGAAGAAAAGTACGAAAAGTGATAACAGTGTAATTCAAGTGAAAAGCTATGGCATTGCCACAATTCTGCTCTATATAATTACAATAGTGATTACAGTGTATTTGACCTGGCTCAAATTCAAACCGTGTATTCAGGGACAGTGTAAAAAGATACATCAAGGAACTGAAAACGATAATGAACCCAACGTAGTTATTAACGATAGACCTGTTTTACTGCGACCTTAACAATACATTCACACAATACATGTCATCACTGCGAACCCTGACTCTTTTGAGGACTTGTGTATCGCTGTGATGATACCACACACACACGCGCGCACACACGCACACAATAACACACACACACACACACACACACACATACACAAACATACATCGTGTAACCTTTATTTTTAATTATTTTTATTATTACGATTGTGTTTACGAAGTTCTCGGAAAACCTATTTTCCGATAACTTCGGTCTGAGGGTGAAGGAGTTATATTCCCGTCTTGTTATGTATGCGCTGACATAGCATCTTCCCACACAATATCATACGATGTCGGACCACGGTCGGAATGCTGAGTTAGCGCATGTAGAGATAAGCTCGCTTGTAAGATGCATGTTAGAATTAAGTCAGTCTAAAATTATAACTTGAAGTAATGACACCTTAAATAAAATCTTTTATTTTTAAAAAACAACTTCGAACGTTCCGGAAAGTTAACTACGTTGTTTTGTGATTAACTTTGAAATGTATCTTAACATTTCATTATTTATTAACAAAATATTTGTTTAGTAAGAAGATCTTTAGAAATGCTTTTAGGTCTATGCGGGCACTTAGCTCAGTCGTCTGATCTCTTTATTATGCCAGGGACTGGTTCCATAAGAACTAACCACATCATTTAGTATCAAACATGTGAAAGAAGTACAGTAATTAGGTACATTACACGAAACCAACAACTTATGTAAGTCCAAAACGTATTTTTCAAGCGTAAACCTTTATTTAAATACTAGTAGTAATATTAGTAGACCGATTTAGCTCAATTTCAAACTTAAAAATTGTACTTCAGTTAACTACTTGCCTACAGAATTTCATGAAGATCGGATCGTCGGTTCACATTTTATCGTCGAACAAATATACAGACAGACATACAAATGTCGACTTGTTGCCGTACACTCTGAGACCTTCACTTCGCTCGGTCAACCATCTTTGATATAAAGCAAAATACGAGTCAATCAAGTCTCAGATCCTGTAGAATGCCTTGGTTGCAAACTAGCACATTTACATAATATATTATCGGAACATCTAAAGTAATGTGTTATCTCGTCTCCAGGTAGAATGACAGTTGCAAATGCAACCGTTAACTGTAGAGTTAGCGTTCATTCCCTGAACCGAAGCCACAGGTTACGACTACCATGTCTCGACCTGTTACGCAGAAATGCAGGAAGATATCTTTATGAGGCAGAAATTCACAGAATTTACAGCTGTCAAATATTTAGTAGATAACTTTGTTACATTTTTAGTATAGAAAAGAGTTACTAAAGTTATTGTATGATATATTTAGATTGGGCAACAACTTCTGTGTCCGAAAAAAAAAACAATGTAAGTAATGTAGCTGCGAAAAGCGGTTAAATACCTGTTTAAGTAAGTAGGCAATATAACATTGCATAGGTACCTTACAAACTTACATCAAGTGCGTTTGCTTCAAAAATATTTATTTGACACGGCTAAAATTGAACTAGCAATAAATCTGACAAAGACCGCAAAGTAACCAAACAAGGCAAACATACGATAACCTCATTAAACTAGGTACATTGGTGACAAGTCGCTAATTTACCAACACGTATGATATCAACCGCTACAAGTTGAAACACGGAGACCACTAGGGTTGTTTACATTGCAAAATCCTTTCGGAAAACACCTTAAAGTTCGATCTTCTATTTTATCGTATGCTGCCTGTTTACTTGTAAACTTGGAAACGTAATAACAACAACAACTACAAGTGCCTACAGCAATACTTGTAGTTTTGTTTTAATAACAATGAAACAAAAACTAGAGTGCAAATAAAGACTTTTTTAACGACGTGGGATCATCTAAACTACGTATTCGAAAGTAGCATAAGACACTCTTACGTACGATAACTTAAATTCGTCTTAATATTTGATTAAGACGAATTTAACGAAGTCCAAAATCTTTTAAGCCGTTTAGACTATTGCAGGAGGTAACAAAGGAAAGACAAATAAACATACTCACCACAGTTCTGAGAGCTGTGATAGTCACACATCAGACACTAGAAAAACTTTATCCTCTTTCTCGGCAGTCAGTTAAAAAGTAACAGTGTTGCGAATGCACCAAAATAATTCGCCCTATCCATGCCGTACCAGACAGATAGAGAAGCCAGTGAGGTTTATTGTGCAGTACGTCTTGCGTGACGATGTGCAATAGAGTGACGATATTCGTTGGGGCAGTTAGTCGGTAGAATGGCTGGAAGCGAACAAATAGGGCTAGTGATGATGTTGCTGTGTTGACAGTGAGAGCATTGACAACCCTATAATAATGACTGTTATATTTACACCCACGAAATTCCCTACATATCTATCTAAACCTAATGCAGTAAACTGAAAGGTCAAACTACAATGGACGTTACATCAAAACGGCACGAAGGTGTTATCTCGCAGATAACGGGTATCTTAATCGCTTGTTTCTTGTAATGAGTTCACATTATTATCGGTTTAGTTACCTACTCGGTTAAATCGACTCGTTTCTGCAATGCTCTAATGCGGTGCTAATAAAATGTTGCGGTGTATAATATAATAATCTATACAACTCAATACTGTATTTCCCACGGCAATACGCGATAAAATACATAAGAAGAAATTGGATGACTGTTTTCTTAGAGCAGTGTGATACTTTTTTATACCAAACTAAGTAAGTGAGTAAGTAAATTTATTTTATTCAGTAGCTAAATCGTAATATTCATAATCCATTTGGTCCAAAATGCAACCGACTTACCCAGGGAGAATTTCTTACACTGTCACTGAGTTGTCAAGATTTGACCATAGATTGACCATAGATTAGATACTCAATATCTAGTGGTAAAATGACTAACCTATCAACATGAAATAAAATTAGTATATCAAAGATGACAAACTCACGTTCCTACTTTCTTAATAGGAAAAGGTGTGTATGTTGCTTTTTGCCCCTAGAAAAACACGTATCGCCCATGGGATACTTAATATAGTATAGTTGTAATGACCTTCAATACCGTTTCCAATTCAACGAATTCTGACCTATCGTGCGAGAGTACATAGTGTCTATAAGCCCTTGAATAATCAATTCTAATTTCCACTACATATATAGGCACTAATCTGGGCAAGTGTCCCTACAAGAGTTTTAGAAAGCGGTTTAATGTGGACATTTATATTCGAACAAAACGTGTCGCAAGCGTGCTCTATATGTGGCCGATACTATAAAACTTGGACTCGTAAATCAAGGTAGAATTATACCAGACTCGTTAGAGCCTTGTGTTAGGTAGTAAGGCAGGTAAAGGCGTTCGTTATTCCATCTAAGTCGAATGATAATATAATCTAATAGATAGTCTTTTGTTTAGTACTACTGTTATCGCATTCAAATCATCCATATTCAAATCAAAATCCAAAGATTACCTTCTTTGCTTCTAAATTTGTTAACTTTGAAAAGAGTTTGAATTTCACAAATTAGAATCATTGACTTTCTTATTCTAACTTTGTAAGAAACTGCAATATCATCGTCATCATTATCATTTTAGCTCTTATTTTGGACATCACTATTCTGTCCGGTCGCACCGATTTCATTTAAGGCACCCTGATGATATCATCTATTAGCTGCTATACTCTTCTCTTTTAGGCTACCGATCTGTGGCCGCTTAGTAGTGTCTAGATTCGTTTTAATTTAATGTACCCTACTCAACTCCACTTGAGTTTCGTAATTCATTATATTATTAAATTTATCTTCTATATTTTTTATTCTTTCTCTCTCTCTCTCTCTCTCTCTCTCTCTTTTGAAATTATGAAATTTCTTTTCTCTTGATAATTTTTTCTCCAAATTGAAATGTCGCCGTAAATTCCACCTAAACGTTTACTATATAGGTACTTTCCTGCCTTCTTCAAATCAAGACTATGCACGACTCTGGTCCGATACAGTATCACTTCCCAAGAAATGTAAAATCTAAAGCGTTCTCATTCGTAACGTTTCACTCGAAGTTTACTCAACCTGTTAGCACCTAATGACACGCAATAATGACTACGAGACTTCGTCCACACACTAACTCTTCCATAATCTGTTTGCTATTCAGTAGAAACTGTTAGCTAAGCTGTAAACTTATGTTTACTTTTCAATAGTGACTGTTGCATAAGCTACGGGTTGTGTTTGCTTATACTGTTAGAATATCGTGCACAGCCTCCGTGCTACGTGTCGTGCTAAAACGCTCTGTAGGCGAAATGGATTCTGAGAATTTGGATGTCAACTTAGCTAGTTTATTACTTTTGTCAGCTGTAAAGTAATACATAGTACATTATGCACCAAGGGGGTAAAGCAGTGTCTTATGTTACGGTCACGGGTTACAACAGCAGGTCAATAGCTGGGGGTAAATGACTTACTTTAATGAGGTTTGCATATAATTGGCCATTTTCGAGCAGGTGGTATATAATTATTATTACAATCATAAATAGTATGAATGCTATTCTATTCTTACCAAACTGCCAAAGAAAGAGGGTAATGCTTTTGGTGTGTATGAAAGTATGTACGTTTGTATGTTCCTATATTCTTAGGAAATGTGAATGTATATTCGTTTCGGCGAAAAAAATACGAATTATTAAAAGTCGTGGAACTAAAGTGGTCAAGGTAGGCATGTTCTAAGGAAGATACATGTAAGAGTTATTGCTTATTTAAAAATAACCTATGTATAAGCAAAGCTGTTAGAGGTACCTAAGCTAACCTATTATTCTAGCCGTCGAATGTATCTTTCTTTAAATAATCAGCATATTTTGCGTAACATTGTCGTCGCAAAAAAATATTATGTTATTATATTATGTTTTGCATTTAATTGCTTAGCAAGTAATGGTAAAATTCAACATGTCCTTCATCATTTTTACCGTTTGGATTGAATTGCCCGTTATCATATATTCGACAACTTAACAGCCGTCAATAGAATCAAAATTATCCATAACGGTTCCTTAACCGTCGTGAAAAAATATTTTCTTGCCACATGTCCGGGCTCTACCCTCTCAGATTTGGGTTTGTGGACTCTGACCGAGCAATTACTAAAGGCTTTTCACACTTGTCTGTTAACTGTTTGGATTACGAGTGAGGAAATGTCACAGGAATTTCTCAGATCTCGATTTTGGGCTGTGTTTGAGGACGGTGCCAAGTTTGGAGCCAAAGACAATATGGATCTCTCACGACCACACGACGCCCATTTGTGATGCTCGTTTAAAGGAATTAGATCTTATCTCTAAGCTTATTTTTTTACGCTAGTGCCTACGTGACTTTGCCATTAAATACCTAATAAATTTGCCGTTTTTCATAACTGGAAATTTTGAATTCAAATATCTTGCGGCCAGTTGGAATTCCAAAATAAAATAAAGTCAAATATAATATTTTTTTAATCCACTTTTCATTTGTTTTTTCTAAGACATAGTTTTGAAATTCAGTGTTTTATTTGAAGAGACAACATTTGCTTAGTTTCTCATTTTTGACACTTTTCCGATTAGAACCAATATAGTTTAACTAGTTAAGCTCCACGGATTTGTCGAATCTCCTGTCTAGTTAATAGCGCGTCTGAGGAAGAGGTATCGGGCTCAATTTCCGGCCAGGCAGATATTTGAACTATTAATTCAAGTATCTGTTCCCTGGGTGCTATTTGTATATGTTTTTGTGTATCATGGCATCGGCGTGGCATAATTCTAGTGGGGAATCATGGGTGTGAAGCGATATTTATTTTATTTATTTGCCCAGAATGTTATATTTTCCCTGCCTTTTCGTGATTAAAAGTGTGTCCGTTGTTTGAGCTCTTCAATTATGAAAAGTTATATATAGACAGAGAGACAGAGGAACTGAGTTACTATCGCTGACGTAGTCCTACGTGACTTTTCCATTTTTCCAATCTCATATCTTATACAAACGACGGTGCGACATCTCGATGTAAATAATATACGAATACAGGTTTAATAATGAGTTATATATTTGCAAATTAGATCACAAGCACATAATTTAGACAGAAAAGTTATTTTATAATGTACCCAAATTCAATAGATTTAGATCTTGCGACCTATGTATGATATACATTTTGTTCACGGATGTTAGTGCGAATTTAAATTCTTACACACAAATTTCATAAAAATAAAGTGAGTCGTAAAATCTGTTTATCTGTTGGATTATGAGCCTTTGTGGTAGAGATTTAAAGCTGCTGTGCGATCTGAAAGCAAATCCTGAAATAACCTGGAATAATCTAAACACATCCAGCTACCTGCAGTGCAATCTAATCTATAAACTACAGTATAAAATGTCGGTTTTGATAAAAATGTATTAACATAGAATTAAACTAGTTAAATGTTTATACTCCTTCTTGACCCGAAATTAAAACTTTTTGGGTAATTATTAGCTCTTTTTTTATCGCTTTCTCTTATGACTTCAAGACTTCTTAGGGTGTCTATACATGGCCTGACCTGACGTCGTGTGAAGGGGACAGCTAGATTTGAATTTCACGGGAGCGAAAGAAACAAACTACTAACAAGTACACAAGGTTATAGCTTCTCCCTTTCGCTACCCCAGAAACTTATATACAACCATCTTTTTCAAACCATGTCAGGTCAGGCCATGTAGCGAGGCCTTTAGTTTCGTCGGACTTGTAATTAAAACCTTATAAGTTACGTTATCATCAGGACTATCCTAGGTATTCAATGAATCCATAATTTGCTTTGCCATTAATTTAGATGATTGTTATATACTTAGTGAAATTCAAACGATTGACTTACAAGAAACGCACATCGTGAACCACTGTGAGTCTTGAACAGTCAAAGTTTTTTTTTTGCCTTAGAAAAGTGAGAACATAGAAAGGATTTTTGAAAATTAATTCCGTAAGAGAAAGATTTATTTATTTATTTATTTATTTATTTATTTATTTATACATATTAATTAAAACGGTACAAAACACCAATTACATTAATTAATTATAGGAACAATAATGATTTATGGTCGATTACATTCAAGTCAAAGTTCATATCAAGTCAAGTTATACATAAACATTAGACACAGTCACAAAAGATAATAAAAAAGCATGTCAATTACATTCAAAATATAAAAAATTACAAATAATAAAAAATAAAAAATAAATAAAAAATCCAATCATCCGTCCCTTTCGCAATAATTCAAGCACACTGACATTATATCCGACCATCCATCATCAAACAAATCGCTGTCAGGATTGGCGGCCAGGAGAGCGTTGAACGCGGCGAGTGTACGCAGGATGGGCGAAAAAGAACGCGCCGCTGTACGGCAGCGCGGCACGACGAACAGTTTGTGCCGTCGACACCGATAATAGTTGTCCGGTATAAACAAATGACACACTTTATCAAGCAGACTAGGCGCGTCGATGTCCCCACGTAAAAGTTTGCACATGACGATGAGTTGCTGTTTTTCTCGTCTGACCTCCAACGAATTATAGCCTAGACAGCCCAAAAGGAATTTCGTCGGGTACAAGTAAGGATAGTATCCGTAAACTCGCTTATACAAGTACCTGAGAAACGCCTTCTGTACCTTTTCAAGCTGAAGCTTATACGTAACTTCATGCGGATTCCATACACACATTGAGCTCTCCAATTTGCTGCGAACTAATGCGCCAAAGATCAAGCGGATGACGTGTTGACTATGGAAATCTTTGGAGTTTCTGAGTACAAAACCCAACCGCCTAAATGATTCTTTCACCAGAGTATTTATATGGTCGTGAAACGTTAATTTTTGGTCGAATGTGACACCCAAGTCTTTCATATTAATCGAGCGAGTTATGCTAACACTATTTATTTTGTAATCGTAATTAATTGGGTACCTCATTCGGCCAAAAGTCATAGCATGGCACTTGGAAGAATTGAATTCCATGCCGTTTAGGCAGCTCCATTGCACTACTGCATCAACGTCCCGCTGTAGAGCTACGCAATCTGCACTTGACGTCACCTCTGTGAAGAGTTTCAGATCATCAGCGTACAGCAAGCATTGGGCATGCTTCAAGATGGAAGGGATATCGTTCACCATGAGCAAAAACAAAAGAGGCCCCAGTATTGAGCCCTGACTTACACCGGAACGCGTGTGATAGGGTCTTGACTCAAACAATCCTAGCTTCACAAACTGCTGGCGATCACGCAGATAGTCCGCAAGGAGCCGGAGAAGCCCTGGAGCAAAGCCGATTGCGGCGAGTTTAGCCAGCAGAATGTCGTTATCAATCCTATCAAACGCCTTCCGGAAGTCAAAGTAAAGGACGTCTACCTGAGAACCGCGGTCTAATCTAGTGGATATATACTCCACAATTGTCAACAGGTTAGTATCAACGGATCTTTTACGTCTAAAGCCGTGCTGCGCGTCGCAAAGATATTTATCCACTTGTGCATAAATGAGTTTGTGGAGTATGCTCTCAAATACCTTCGCTGGTGACGACAGCACTGCAATGGGACGGTACTCTTCAACACTCAATTTGTTAGAGCTTTTTGGTATAGGACTGACCCTCGATAGCTTCCATTGTGGCGGGTATATTCCGGTTTTTAATGCGGTATTGAAGATGTGGCAAAGGGGAATGCAAAACAGCTTCTTCACTTGTTTCAGTACCGAAGGAGGAAAGCAATCGGGTCCTACAGAGCTACTAGGTTTCAACTTGTTTATACCGAACATAACGTCACTAGGTGTGATTTCAAGAATGTTCACATAATTACTATTGTTAGTGTGGTCAGATTTGTACGCAAGCTCAGTAGTCAGGGTCGGTATGTCCGGTAGAAACACACTTGCAAAGAAGCTAGCAAAAGCCTCGGCTGCATCTACCCCTGTGAACGATTCGCCTTTATACGAGACAGTTGGTTCGAAGCCACCTTTAGTGCGTAAACTAGAAATATGGCGCCAAAACTGACGCGGATTCAACCTTATATTCGCTTCAATACCCTCAATGTATGAAATGTAGGCAGCAGCGGCACGGACTTTAAGCTCAGCCCTCAGACATGAAAATCGACGATAAGTTTCAGCGCACTTCGTCCGTTTCCAAGATGTGTGTAACATGTTCTTGAGTTTTGTGTCACCGATAATGTCGCTGGAAAACCAGACGGGATAGCGCCTAGCCCTTGCATTTAAACGTCGCTTTTTGGGCATGCATTCGTCAAAGCAGTCGTACACGATCTTGTACATATGGTCAGTTGCGATACAGACATCGGTTGCTTCCAAAACAGAGTTCCAAGAACTTTCCCTAAGCAATGTAAAAAGCTGTTCGTAGTCGCATTTATTGAAGTTCCAATCTTTAGCAGAATTAATATTAGAAGGTTCAAGAAATTCTGAACGACAGACCGTATGGACTTCCAGGTCTATATCTAAGGGTGGATGATATTGGTCAAGCTTCACAATTTTGTCAGTGGGTTTGACGAACACTCTCCGCACATCATCGCTCTCCTGTACCAAAACAACATCTAATATACCCCCATAAGCATTTTTTACATCATTCCTCTCACATAACCTACAATAAGACAGAAAATAACAGTAATAATTATTGATGCTTTGGGAAGCGCTATTTAAATTTAGGTCGCCAACAATCAAGACAGGAGCCTTTAACGAACCAATAACACTTTCGACTTTACAGAACCACGGAAAGTATTCACTATCACAGGCATTTGATCTAATATACACCACGCACAGGTACACTGTCTGACCATACCAAGAAAAGGAGACCCAAAGATCTTCCCCTCCATCGGTTTCTAAGTGCTGATGCCGTTGCAGTATTACAGGAGGCCTAGCAGCTAGTGCCACGCCCCCACATGGAGTGCTTCGATCTCGGCGCATGATAGTCCAGTCTCCACATACAACTTCCGAATCTTCTACAGAGCCATCAAGAAAAGTTTCGGTCATCGCAACGATGTGGTGTCCCGTCAACGCCAGGTTATTACGTAGCTCTTTGAGTTTACCTTTCAAGCCACGAACATTCTGATAGTATAGATTTACACTAACAACTGTGTTGTTACGCTGTTGTTGGGCCGCGAAAGGGCTGATTACATCTAAAGCCGGTAGCAATCTGCCGAGCACTATCTACTACTGTATTATGTGGTCCTACTGGCATCTGGTAAGGTATCCACGGCTTTAATCTGGCATTAACTGGCCAGGCTTCAGTCGAAAAACAGACATCGTAAGCAGCAACTGGAACTCCTATTTTATAAGACTTGTAGTCCCCTCTCGGCTTAAGTTCCTGTACTGTGCACGATCCGGTGGGACATAGTTGACGTAGATATTCTTTAATATCGTCAACGTCAGACTCCATATTCCACAAATGCATGTACTTTTTGGGTTCTACCGCTTTCAGTGTTGTTTTCGCAGGACCTGCAATGCCCCACAAGGATGGGGGTCTCTGGTTCCCTTTTTTCCGGAACTCCGTCCATTGTTCAACATCCGAGTAGCTTGAGCCTGCAGAAATACGCGCTGTTTCTATTATTGGAGCAGAAGCATTTCCTTGGGTGGGGCTTGAGGAAGGCTCAGGAACAGGAACTATTACTGCCTGCTGGGTTTTGTTGGTAGCCCGTTTCTGCTTAGGCTTTCGTGTTTTGGGCATGGGCTTTACAGGATCTGCTAATGCCACAACTGTAGGTTCAGGCCTGAACGAAGGCTGAGCCACCGCGAGCGTCAATACAGCTTCCATGCTTGGTGGGCAGGTTTCTTTTAGGAGAGCCGATTCAGCTACCGTAAGTGAGGAACTGTAAGATGCCGATGGGTGTGTTAATGTAGTTATCGATACGGCAGACTCATGACTGGCGTCTGGAGGTTGTAGCGATGAGGCCTGTAGAGCCTGAGTATGCCCAACGACAAAAGCTCTGATGACACCTACAGCGTCCTCTAATCGGGTACTAAGTTGCCTTATTTCTGTAGCATGAATATTAGCGGTAGACTCGTACTTTGCTACAACACTTACGGCGTGGGTCAGCTGGCCTTTGAGTGACTGCATTTCTAGTCGTAGGGCTTTCACCTCCTCATTTAAGATTTCTGTGTCACTGCGCTCGACCACCATAGTGCTGTCATCTATGGAACACGGCGGAGTTAATTTATTTCGGAGTGTAACATGACAACCATAGGATTTTTTTGCCGAGCCGACAGGGGTTGAGCTGTTGTCACCACCTTTTTTAGCAACACAGCAGCATTCAGGACAAATCCAGGAACTGCGAGGCTTGTGTAAAATTGTTCCCCCAGCACAAAGTAGGTGATACATTTTACTGCAGCTGTCGATGGAACACTGCAAATACTCCTCATCACTGTCGACATTATTACAACACGCAGCGCATGTTATACTCATTTTGTCAAATTATCAATAAAATCACCAAAATCAAAACCACTAAACAGTAATCAGCTGATAATGCACGGAAACAAAGTGCAGGCAGTATCGGGCTCGACGAGTTAGCCTGTGACGGCTCGTATATACAACACTGCAAACAGCCTAATGCACGGCAGCGGTCGCGCGATGACTCAGCGCTGACCGGACAATAGAAGCGAAGCGGCAGTTAGCAAAAATTTTATTAAATGAAATTAAATATTTGCCAATATCTTCGTTGTTCCTGGTTCGATTTTCAGCAAACAAATACCACCACACGAGTTTTTCCTTAAACCGCACAACTGCAGACTTGTTATTATTAAGACCTATTTGTAAACTAGCGAGATATAAAAACACGAACTGCTAACTATTAGGGTCTATTGAATCGTAGATACGAGGATGAAATAAAGATAAAGATATAAGTTTGTATGGAAATTAGTAATATTTACTTTGTATTTGAGAGGACGAAGGCCGAGGCTTGGTCCTAATCCGCGTATGAAGTCACAAGCAGATAGTTTTCAATAAATTTTGTCATTGCTAAGGCGATGTTGAAATCTTCAAATAGAGATAAATGGATGGTTCGTGAAACCTTTCAAAGTCAAAATACACATCAACCATCTTATTAAGATTAGAAATCACAACATAATTGAATTAACGTAACCAAACAGCTTCCTCACGTTAAAGCCTACACTGACTACCGTCAGTAGTCTTTATTTTTATGTAAATAAGGTTTATATTTGTACTGAGAATCAATTGTTATTGTAATGTAACACTCGGAGTTGGCCATGGAGTGGACATCTTAAGATGTCACTGTTTTCTTTTTGCTGCGGACGTCGACCCTGGCTTCTATAACTAGGGATGCCACAATATTGATTTTTGTTACTTATAAAAGTCTCACGTGAATTTTAAGGAGCTTTTGGTAATTTTAAAATGATATTCTAGATTACTATTCCATATTCTTCTGTAAACACTGGTGATGAAGCAAGAGGATTTTTTTTTTGTTTTTTTCACGTGTTTCAATTAAGTTTTTATTTTATTTGGTTATAGCTCGAACATAAGATAGTCGCTTATGACGGGACAAGGAGGACGATAGACTTTAGACTAGAACTTTCTACTATCCAAAAAATGTTATAGGTACATCTTTTATCGTTAACTGAACTTTACATATCAATATACTAGCTGCACCCCGCGGTTTCACCCGCTATTCTACAGAAACCGAATATTTTTACGGGATAAAAAGTTAAAAAAGCCTATGTTTTAATCCAGGGTGTAGGCTACCTCTATAGCAAATTTCATTCAAATCTGTTCAGCCGTTACAGAGTTGAACGGGAACAAACACACTTAAATACGTACATACTTACAGACTTACACATAAACTTCCGGGAATAATGGAATGGTGTCTATTTTTAATTGCTCTTGGAGTCAAGTCAGGCTTGAGAAAACTAACGACAAAATGCATAGAAATCTGTTCATAAACGGATAGAAGCTTTAAAGATTTTTAGCTCTACAACCCTACATTGGTTACGGCAAACGTGTAAGTTAGTAGCGAGTGACGCGAGGACGTGCCGTGATTCTGTTTGTTTACCGAGTTCCCAGAACGTCTGTCGCAGCTTCATCTTGTCCCGTATCTAGCTGTTATTGTTACAGATGAAGACGTGATAGATGTCTATTGTTGGTCAGCTACGTGACGATTGAAATAATGCCCTTAGATTACTAAGAACTTGCTAAAGTAGGCAAAAGAAATGTACGAGAACTGAATAGTATTCTTTGAACCACAGGAAATGTTCTATCGAATTCTATGAACAACTGAAAAATGATACCTAGTTAAATTTACGTGTCAGCTTTTTGAGTCCAACTTTCTCATACTAGAAAAGTACGACTTGTGGCAAGGCTTATCGTCCAAGGCGTTATGGCCTTGTGGTATGCTAGACAAATGAATTTCAAATGAAAAATATCGTTGATGCCATTAAAATATTGAATACACGCAAAATGTTAGTCTTGGTGCTGATTTCACCTGACCTGGTAGTTCTATCAACTTTTTATAGCTTGAACTTGCTAAGACAAACCAATAAAGTAGCATGGAAAAACCCCTGAATAATGATGTGGTCTCGATTCCGCATTTCGTTCGTTGCGGTTAGGACAATCCAGTAAGTTTTTTTTAAAATTACATATCTAAGTGAATCTTCGCTATGTTGCAGGTGATGTGGCTGGTGGCCGCATGGCTGGCCGTGACCGCGGCCGCGGCAGCCGGCACGCCGTGTGCGCAGGCCCGCACCCGTTGCGCGTACCGAACCGGCTGCGGCGCCGCCCTCAGCAACTACATGATGATGTGTGAGGGAGTTGTCATGGAGCCCACCTCAGCCTGCCCCAAGGAGTGCAGCCACGCGCTTATTGCCTTGACGTCCACTGAGGAGGGAAAGGAGCTTATGAATGTAAGAATCTTGTAAAGCGCGGTTCTTATAGTAACGGTATATGATGGTTTTGTGAAGGAGTTGTCAGAGAGTCTGCCATGACTGGAAATTACTGCTTGCTCATGTAAGTGCACTATGGCTATATTAGGATTATATTAGGTGGTATCTATATAGTGTATATACATTTTAAAAACGTTTATAAAAACTGCTCATTTTTAATTTGAATATCTTGCTTTCGACTTGGAATCCTTAATTTAATTTGATGTCAAATGAAACCTTAAACATTTTTCTTGTTTAGTTTGACATTAGTTTATCCGATATTTGATTTTTCTTTTTTTCGTTTTCTTTTTGACAAAGGGTAAGTCGTAAATTCTCTGTATTTTCGAAAATGACGTCTATGACGTGTCTGTGTAGAACGTTCGGGAAACGTAACGAACCCCACTCTCTAAAGCGCTCATATAGTGTTGACGTGCACTCACGAAACAAAGAAGTTCATAAGGCGTCGTCTATAGTTTAGCTTGTCATATCGTAGCTTACAAATGCGGAAAAGCCAGTGACGTGGCAACACAAATCGTACTCCAGTATAAACCGCTTCATTCATAAACATATCATCGCATTCACACTTTGAAGTGATACTCAAGGCAGGGTTATCTTAGGTCACGGTAATACACTTGCAATCAACGAACAAGCGTTTGATTACATTAAACTGCAGATTGAGTGTGAGCTCATTCTAACTTAATGCATGTCACAATTATTGTTCGCCGTTTCAGCTGTTTATAGACGCTCTTCTCAATTGGAACGGACGGCCAGTAAATTCAGACCCCTCAATTGATAGCAACGAGTCTCAAGTTAAGTTCTGCGTTAGAAAGTCAAGTTGACCAATAAATCTGAGCTCGCAATTGAGGAGTATTGTTTTGAGGATGGGTTCTGGGTTGAGTGGTTGTGTGATGTAGGTGCGTATAGGCAGACGCCCCGCAATAAAATCTAATTTAGACGTCGTCGGGCAGATTTGTCCGACGCGGGACGGTGCCGCATCGCGGCCGAATGAGGGTCGCGGTTGACGACCTCATGCTAGAAGCTGCATGTTGACTTAGCTTTAGTCTACGAAATTTCTCGTGAAGACTCTAGATACTTAGGTGAAGGAATTTCTGCAGGCTATATATAGACATCATTTTTAATTTAACATTGCATCATTTTTTAATTAGCATAAACAAAACACTCATCCTGATCCTAACTAATATTATAAATTCGAATGTAACAATATCTATCTATCTTTCTTTCTGGGTGTTTGTCGCATTATGACGGCGGCATGGCTGAACGGTCAAGCTGAATTTTTGCATGAGACGGACAGAGGCAATTTTTTTTTGCAGGCCCACGCTAACGAAGTCGCGAGCAACAGCTAGTTGTCTATAAATCGTTATCGAATCGTAACTCTTTTCAATGAGACCGCATGTGTATTTGGTACTCTCTTAATTTAGAACCTAGGTTAACAATTTAAAAAAGCAAGTCTTTATTTTTTTAGGTCTTGTATTTTTTTATTGTTCATTTATTACTCCACCTCTGTAAGTGTACACGCGCCTGAGGCTCCATTTTGAATCGCTCGTATGATAATTCGCACGAAAATATCATGATGTGAATTCATTGGTCATCTTTTTTTTTATCAATATTATTTTGTTGAATTAGTAGAGTACATGTTTACACAATAACTATGATACAAAAAAATAATATAAATAATGATTCGGTCACGGATCTTTGAGAGGACGATTGGTATTTGATACCATCGGTCCTTCCAGAAGATCAAAGGTCTTTTCTAAGACAGTGATGAGACTAATATGTCGCCTCGCCTAATGGTAAGCCACACGCTTGCCCATAGTATAGTCATAGTCATATTTTACTCCAATGACATTCATGTCTAGAAAAAAAAACAATAAAAACAGGCCTGTAAATAAAGGCTATATTCCATTATCGAATTAAAAAAAACAGATATTGCCTCTATTTCTCCGGCGTTGTTCATCAACATACGCATTTGTTATTTCTCCCACTAATAGAGATATTTTTGACGATACAATACAAATACAACGTCTACAGATGCAAGTGGTACAATTAAACTAACTTTTTATCTATATACTGTTAGTTATACTGCCTACAGCTGTGGATTGCCGCAATCAATTTATCTATTAGCTTTATTGCAGTCGTAAAGGCTAGTGTAAAGTTAATTTCATTGTGTAATTAGCAGAACGATTACATAATTATTAGCACCCACTGGTGCTAATAATTATGTAATCGTTCTGCTGCCAAGCGTAGCGATTATAGCGCCGCATTTCGTGGGTTCAAATCCTAATGAGCTTGAGCTTACAGGTGAAGGAAACCACAACCAACCAACCAACCAACCACCACCATTTTTTTTTTTTTTTTTTTTTTTTTTTTTTACTTTGGGAAATGCATTTACGCATCCCCGCCGTGTGGGGACACGAGCGGGGTATGTCGGACTCGAGCGCCACGGCCTCAGCAATGGCGCTAATACCGACTAAAACCCAAAGGTGTTCCACCGCTGCAGCACGTCGGACGGGGGCTGCGGGACCATGCAGAGTATGCACCGCAACCCCTTCCCGCCGCCTGCCCGCCCCTGGGCGGACCCGCCTCGGGAAGCACCCCCTTCCCTCCCCTTGGTACGACGCGCCGGAACACCGGGCGCGTCGTCCACCCCTGGGGGTCTGTCACGACTGTGACTAGAAGGACGGATGTCCACCACATCCGCCCCCCAGACCCCCCGACTCGCGTCGCCGCTACCCAGTATAAGACTAGGACGCCGACCGAGCCCCGCGGCCACTCAAGGCCGCCAAAGGCTCGCACCGCCGCTACCCGGAATGTCCAGGGCGCCGGGCGAGCCTACCCCCTCCGTCCGGACCACGTCCGGACCGCCTTCTACACGCACTCCAGATAAAAGCTCTGGGGCGCGTGGAGAAGGCCACCGGGCCCTACAGCACCTGCTCTCAAAGGAGAGGTGGGTGAGAGGGCCCCGACTTGCGCCGCCGCTACCCAGCATAAGGCTGGGACGCCGGCCAAGCCCCGCAGCCACTCAAGGCCGCCAAGGCTCGCACCGCCGCTACCCGGACTGTCCGGGGCGCCGGGCGAGCCTACCCCCTCCGGGAGGCGTAAAGCCTCCCCAACTCACGGTCGCAGAGGATAGGGAGGACGGCGCACCGTAATACCGGCACTCCTCTTCCCCTGCGACCCCACCGCGTCCGCCATCTAACGGTGGCGACCCCGTCGAGGCCGCGGAAGACAGGGAAAGCGGCAACGACACACCGACAGTCCTCTTCCGCCGCGGCCCCTAACCCTCAGCTGCAGTGCGACCCCCACACTGCAGCCCGCCTCAGTTGCGATGCTGCCCATACAGCACCCCAACCTACCGGCCGCTTCGACAGAGCCTGGGAGGCACAGCCCGGAAGAAGCGGCCCCTCCTCGGGTTCCACTTAGCTTCACCGTGGGGGACCAGTCCACGGCTACTAAGCCCCCCCGCCACGACAAGGCGGGAACCCACGGGGGGGAACCAACCACCACCAACCACAACCAACCACAACCAACCACAACCAACCACAACCAACCACAACCAATCACAACCATAATAGCGTGGTGGTAAACTTTCTAGTACTAAACTTGCTATATAGCTACCACCATCAAGTTGAAAATCTGTCGCCAAGCACCAGCGGGCTTATCCTCTAACTTTGAAACGTTCGTGATTCTGATTGCGAGAGCATGCCATCTCGCTTGTACCAACTCAGTCGCACTATGCGCGGTCCCGCTCGCGCAACTCTCGCTATCGCTTTCAGAGTTATAGGATAAGCCCACAGCTCCCATTCCTGGCTACTGCGTATGCTTACAATCCTATTACGCGAGTTTATGGTCAGATGCCTAGCCTGCCAAACATGAATAAAAAAGCATTGACAATAGAATTGCAATAACATACATTGCAGTGGACGCCTTCAGGCTGATGATGATGATTATGATCATATATTTAAAAAATAAACAGTGAAATCAAAACATATCACAAATTAACTAAAATGTAATAGCTATTGTCAGTGCATATATTAATGTAGTTTTGGGTGATTTGTAATTGTAAGAATCTCTAAAGTATTTTTTTTTAATACAAGGCAAAGGCAAAAAGATTTTATTCATTTTTATCATTTCGTAAATAAAATAACAACAATAAAGGCATAAACACAGCCCGATCTCGACATTGCAACAACCGTCGAGGTTAACTTAAATGTTTAAAGATAAGAAAAAATAACCTACTTAGTTCCAGTGGTAGTTTCGTATGAGATAAGAAATGACGACTGAAGAAGCAATGTGGAATATGTGCTAGTCACATGTAAAAAATCGAAATGATTCGATAAAAAATTAAACAGTTCGCATATCAACAAAAACCTTGAGACCTCCCTGATGGTGCAGATGGCATTTCATCGAATACATTGCAAACCATTTTTCGATTACCAGAACATTGCATATCATCTATAACTAAATAAACTTTTATTTTTATTGATAACCGCCACCTGTCTTGTATTTCTGCAATGAATGCAAATTAATGTAGAGTAGTTTGGAAAAAATATAAAGTTTTACCGACAGTTTTACCTAATTTAGGTACGTTCTATATATTGTTTTTCGTTGTTTCAAAGTGGCGCATTTTTTCGAAACTTTTCTTTTTGGTGGGTTTTTAAGAGCGAGTAAACAGCTAGCTTCATAGCTAGCTGTTTACTATCATTAGTAGTATCTACTTCTTATAACATCTGACTTCACAAAACAAGGTGTCGGCGTTGTTGCTGTACACTCTTCGAATCTGACAAGACCGAAATTACCTGCTTCTCTATTCGTTACAATATGTGAGAAAAGGATGGTAACAATAATAATTATAGAGCTGTCAATAAATTTGACAGCTCTAGTTTCAGGTCTAATTTTCTCTTAATTTTGAACCTCTTTTGGCCGCGCTCAGAGACGTTTTTCACACTAATATTATAAATGCGAAAGTTTGTGTGTAAGTGGTAAGTATGTAAGTGTGTTTGTCCCCGTTGAACTCTGTAACGGCTGAACGGATTTCATTAAAATTTGGTGTGGATGTACCTTACACCATGGATTAACACATATGCTACTTTTTATCCCGGGAAAATATTCGCCTTTTGTAGAATAGCGGGTGAAATCGCGGGGCGCAGCTAGTTGATTAGATAAAACTGTCATATCGTTTTCCTTAGAAAATCTTTACTAAGCGGCCGTTTTTGATTGATTTTGTTATACTATTTTCACATTAAAGCGCATGCCGTGAACCGTATTTTTTTTTTTTGCGAAACATGTTTTAAGCGCATTTTTTTTGCGAGTTTTGCGGCATGTCCTTGACTGTTTAAAACTAGGAGGATAGCAAACAAATAAAGTATACTTTCAGGTTTCAAAGTTGAGTGAAAAATTAAAATTAGGCGCTAGTCTATGACTATAGTTTATAATCCATATCAACAATTATTGTCGACCAATTTGGCATTAGCGCCGTCTGTCCGTACAACACATACTAACTAGTTCAGATATAGTAAAACCTGCTTTGCCCTTAATTATATCGTTAGAGTTATTACAATGTTGGGCAATGTGTATCGAAAGAGAAGGAACGGCCGCGGCGAGCAGCCTTGAGATTTTGACGTCTTGATCGGGACCTACCGCAGCGCACGATTCTTGCGCAGGTGTTCCTCCTTACAAAAAAAAAAAAACGAGCGTAAGACGGCGGCTGTGTCTTCGTTAATCTCGTCGTTCTGGTAGATTGACCTTAGAAAGCGTAGAGGATCGATGTAGATTGCCAAAACAGTTTTTAGAACTTGTGTTGATGGTGGAGTTTAATATCCATGTACCCTTAACACCCATGAAATGAACGCTTAGTTTTTGGTTAATTTTACAGTGCTTTTTTATGTACCTGCTCTGGATATTATGATAAATAAAACATAATATCTAGAGCAGCTATCTCTGTCTTTAAAGATGGAATCTTTTTTTTTTGAGTATGTGCCAACCGGATTCTTCTTTGTTACCATTACCTTCACCTACACACAGATTAGCCCTACTTTTTTTTAAAACCTATATTTATTTTAATAGTCTAATGAAACTCCCTCTAATGAAACCTATCATAATGCAAATTCGTGACTAATTCGGTCATATATTTTTTTGGCTCACTTCTAATAAGTCGCATATTTATAGCTAGATTATTATGTAGATACAGTTGATCCCAGCTAATCCCTATAGTAAAGCATAGCATTTTTTTCATATAACTGATTGGCGAAACGATCAAGTCGCTCGCCTTATGGTAAGCGTTACCCTTGTCCATAACATTCCAATGCCACCCAGAATTATGGACCTATACTTCAAAACAGCTTAGCATTATCCTACGTTCGTCACTCTGAGATATTATAGAAATTACATCTCTTTATGTTTAGTAATTATGCTGAAAACATTGTCCTGCAATCCGGAACACAGTAATGTTTGCACACAGCTTGGCGGTTGCATAACTGTGATATTTCCCCGGGCGGACTCTGTAAAAGAGTCCTACCAATATGAACTAAGTCAATATCAACAATATTCGTTGATTCGTCGTACCGTGTGCAATGTACATTTAAATGTACACGTATGACGGAACATCGCTTGAGAAGGGCTGGACTGATTTTGAAGTTTTTTTTTGTCGTGTTCGAAATTGTCGGGACAAGGATTTTAGCGAGGCCAAAGACCGAGCCAAGTCACGGGCATCAGCTAGTGAAGTCAAACTTTTTATTAGTTTTTATTCTTATTTGCCCCGAAGAAACCAGCTGCCGATCGATCTGCGCCTAGTATATGAGTATAAGGGGACAAATATAACGTTTCTTTCCTGTTGGTCCCTCTAAGGGGACAGATCTGGGAGACCGAACAGAATATTCCATATTAATGCGTCCGTGGCGGGGATGCCATGGAACACACAGACAAAGGCCTCGACAGCTTACACCCAGGGCAGGGCATTGGCAGGGAGAGCCGATATGTAATCTGTATCAATATTTATGTACGTTTGCAACAACAGTATTTTATGTAAGTTTTTTTATGTAGCTGATTAACTAGACGAGCAAGTCGCTCGCCTGTTGTTGATTATTATAATGTAAAGCCTATTTTGTCTTAAAACTTATGATCAGTATTTTAGTAATTTATTAACCCGCTTGATTTCGTAATGTATAATACCAACACTGTTTTGATAAAGGAGATCAGCCCGGACTTGTCGTAAAATATTTTACGGACGTAACGTTATTATTATGCGTTATAGTCGAGGATAATTTACGGCTTTCGGCCACGTAAATTTATCGCCGTGGATTTTATATTAGTTTTGGTTTTATGGGCATTCAAAAAAATATAGTAAGGATAACGTTGCTGCCATTTGGTCAGATTTTTGGTACAGATTTTTCTGGCTTGATAGATTTATTAATTTCATACTAGCTGTTACCCGCGACTTCGTTCGCGTGGACCTACAAAAAAAGTAGCCTATGTCTGCCTCCGACCCTTAAGCTATATATATATGCAAAAATTCATTTTACTTATTTGTTTAACTTGCAATGTTTGTATGTATGTAAGTAAGTGTCGTCGGCATATTGTATGATTCAGCATATTATAAACGGCGTTGTACGCTAACAAACGCTCGCTCTATTATGAAATCTGACGTGGTTTTGACACATTTTGTTTTAATGAAACGGGACTGTTTTTCCGTTTTCTGGTTCCGTTCCCGGTTTATTATAACAATAAGCTCGCTCGTTTGCAAAATTCCGAATATAAATAGTAAAAGGCCTCGTCTATTTGTAAATTTCATGAAAGACAAGTAACTTTTCGAACGCCGTTTACAAATGCGGCGCCAAATTGAAATAGCTAGTTCAATTTTCTATAACCTGTGGCATTACTTATTGAAATAAAAATGACGTCGAGTATCGAGTGAAAGTTTTTTCGAAAATAACAGTAAAAAAAAAGTTATCTCAAGAAACGAGTAATTACAGACATTTATTACATATTTTTCAAATAAAATTTATAAATTTCAAACAGAAACAGTGAAAATGCGTGATCAACACAAAAAAAGAAAATTAATGTACTCAGGCACGCTAAAGTGAATATAGAAATTGGCGTTCGACAGACTCCTACGGAGTAGGTATTGGTACGCAAAATCTGATATTATGAATATTGGTGGAATAGACTACCCTATTGTTTAATGTTCTTTAACGGTAAATGGATCTATACACGGACCTGATCTAACTTTTCAAAAATGCTCAGAGTTTCTTCTTTACGTGATAAAATCCAGAACGAGTATATTCGCTGAAGAACCAGTCATCGATATAGCTCTTAGGTTATGAAAGTAGAAGTGGCAATGGGCACGCCACAGCACTCCACGGCCACGGAAAAGGCAGCGTAGATAGGCCTCCCGCTAGATAGGCGGACGGATGACCACGAAGAATCGATAGCTGATCGGGAAAAAAGTTGTTAGCTTGTATGGAGACCACGAACCGGAAGACGCAACGTAGGGCCTCCCACTAGCTAGGTGGATCGACGATATTGGGAAAATCGCAGGCAACCGCTGGATGTTAAATGCTACATCATGGTTTCCCTAACATATAACTCTTAGCGGAATGAATATGATGAGAAGCATCACCAATTTGCCTTCGGCATTTTGCAAACGAGCGAGCATTTGTAAACGGACGATGCCGTTTGTAAAATCCCGATTCATTACAATGTGCCGACGACATAAGTATGTCTATGTGTGTACGTCAACTTGTAACTCAATTTTAGACCAGTTTTTCAATTTGGTTGAAATTTTGCATGCCTGTCAAGTTCCGATGACAATACAATAGGACAGCGAGCTGATCAGTAACTAACATTAGAACAGCGACACCTCAGTAACTAACAGTAGATTGATGGAGTTTGGACTCATTTTAATTAGCTTACAGTATTAATATAGGATTTTATAAAAGCTTGCCTGGAATTATTTTTTCCACAAAAACTTATTTGGTTGGTTCTATCGTGTAGCATAGCCAAGAGAGACAGAGAGAGAGAGAGAGTATTATATTTCTTGGTAAATAGGGAAAAGAGGATTACATGACATTTTCTCGATAAAAAAAAGTCCTCGATATATTCAAGTGATTATTACACTAATACTCAGGTCATAAAAATATCTAGGGTAGCATCGAACAGATTTGTCTGGTTTAGTTGCAATTGGCAATTACCTGTTTTTTTTTTTAATAGCGCGCGCTAAAGCCTTCTCTTTTCATCTGCGCGCAAAAGTGTATAGCGCTATCTTTTTTGTTGATATAGTCTCTTAAAACTAGTGTCTTTGACATCTTCTTTAAACTAAAACTTTTCTCCTTTTGTTACAGTGCGAATGCGAAGATGATGAATATTGCATGGAGGCAAAGTCTCGCATCGACATCTGCCGTCCTGAAGTCTTAAGAGGGGCTGCCAACGCAACATCTTCCTGCACTCTCTCCCAACTAATCTGCATCGCAGATGCACAGTGCGCCACTGCCCTCACATTCTACCACCAATTCTGCAGATCCATGTTCCGCGGAAGAAAGTGTTCAAACAAATGCCTTAACTCCATAGAAATATTGAGGAAGCAAGAAAAGGCAGCGGCGTTGACGGTCTGTCAATGCGATGGCAACGAAGACTACGATTGCCCGCAAATGCAGAGCAATCTTGAAAGGCTTTGCTTCCACAAAAAAGGCCACAGAGGCAATCACGGACATGAAAAACATAAGAAAGTTCCAAAAGAACAGGAAGTGGTCCATGATGCAGCGAGCGTGTCATTTGTATCGGGATTGCTTGTGACCTGTGCAGTTTTATTGAGTGTTAATTTGTGATAAAAGATTTGAGAAGATTCATAGTTCAATTCAGACTTCAGTGATCGTAAATTATTGTACAAGTACAATATTAGTGCTAACTGTTTAAGTACAAATTGTAAATATGTAAAAACAGTATTGTGAGGGCGTGCAAGGGTTCGTGAATGAGTGATGTGAATGTGTGTGGTAATATTTCGCTTCCTTCAGCTACTAATCATTGTCTTTATAGTTTAAATCTATTCGGATGGGGCTTATAGCCGCCGCCCACGGGCTGCGCAGGCGTCGCTATAAATATGCCGGCGCCGGTGGTCCGGTGACAAATGCTGGCAAGTTCCCGATGTGGCGCCACGCCGATTGATCTAACGACTGTTCCGGTGACTTTCTCTGCCAAACAGTCCTACTCATTCCTTCAGTTACAATTAGAGAGGGACTTTCAAAGGGAGTCGGGAAGTGGAGCTAATGACACAGGAGTAATTCGGCGATTCCGGCAGCAGGGCGACACTAATCGCCGCCTAAGATATAGGGTTAACGTTTTACAAATATGCGGCTAAGATGCCGCTCGGGACATTCTCGGGTTTTTCTTTTCGACACGACATCCGTTCTAATGATCTCCGCGGCTTTAATAGCCGATGTGAAGAGATTTGTGGTGTCTTCGAACACTATATAATAGGGGTTTATTTTACACTTTGACGTTTCATTAACTGCTTTAACTTTATGATAACTAGTAAATATGATGGTGAGAGAAGAATTTGTCTTTTGGTAATGATGCCTTACGAGTCAGCGAGAAATAGATATATTCCATATCCAGGAAATGTCTGCCCGCTCTTCATTCATTTTGTTGTGAAATTAAACATTGGTTAGAAGATCGAAGTACTAGTTCAAGGTTTCCATAATCTAATTTAAGCTCGACGAATCTTATAGCTCGAGAATTGCTTCTGCGGTTTTACCAAATGTGTATTATTTCGAAGCTCGGTTCTCTGGACTCGGTGTAATGAAGAGGTCTAGAACCGGTTCACGGAGCCTTACACACCGGTTGGTGGCGCAAAACAAATCTGTAGCGTTTGCATCCCTAGATATGTATTCTGTAAACAAGTGCAAGAAGATGCAAGATCTATACAACGCCAGATTACAACAACACTTTCTTTCTCCACTTTTCTTTTTATCCACTAATTGAAACTAATCATGCTACTGCCTTCAAGCTGCACTGAAATAATACTTTTTGGACAGATATTTTTAATTCCACACCTCTGGGTCTATACTGGAAATGTCTAGATTTTAACCGTTGCGTTTGCAAATATCTAGATTATTATGAGAAGTATTTTAGTCTCAGCATGTTTGATTTGGGTCATAGCCAGTATTGCAACTACAAGAATCGTTTGCTTTTAAAATAATGATTTAGAACGCGTGTTGAGTTTGTTTATTGATTTGGGACTTGGATCAAAATTGAAATAGTTGAGGTTATAAACCCTGCTCAGAAGCAGTGATTTTTCAGTTTCCTCAAATTGCTCCGAAATACAAACAAAAATGATGTATGTCCAATGTCCATTATCATACTGTAATCTTCAAAATTTATTCAGCTGGCGATTCGTGGGCCAGTAAGAAACAGGCAGGCAAGTAGGTGGCATTTTTGAGTTTATTAATATTATTAGTGTGACATTTACCTAGCCAAACGAGGACACCAACAATTTTTGCGTTCTTTCGGTGATTCTTAGAAATATCCTAAATAACTTAATTACGATCCAGTGACACGTCTACAACTACTTTATATGCGCCTCGTAAGCGGCTGGCTACTAATGTTCTGCCGCCAGAATCACGTCTCCTGATGCATAATGCAATGATATTATGCGAAGTAGGAGAATCGGCCACTAAATCTTTACGTGGGCACGGAAGAATGCCAACTGGAATAGGTTTATGGCTGTTTTCGAGGGCATAAAAATGTAGGTGGAATAGTAAAGTTGCTATAAAACGAAAAAATGGAGTGGTTTTTGGTCTGTTTGAGAATGTTCGTTAATAAAATTTTGCTTAGCTGTTTCATTGATTGTGTTTATCTTTTTGATAAAAATAGATTTACTATTACTGACCTACTTAGTACCGAGTGGGCCCAGTAGGTATGCGTGTGATATGTGTGCTTATGTTTGCCAATAGTAATTAGTGTGTGTATGTGCGTGGAAGTAGGGTTAAAACAAAAGGCACCTACAAACCAAACGCGCGTCGGCATTAGCTCAGCTTGAACGCAGATTCGCGTGTTTTGTAATACAAGGAACTGGATGAACTGCTTCATCAGATATGAGGTGCCGCTCAGCTGCTGCGCAGCATAGCCACGTGACAGTGTTAGCGGGCTCCCGCACTCATATTAGTGTTAGAATTACAAAAAGCGCCCGCATTCAATCTGCTCTACTAACACGCTTCGCTCACGCCCTGCTTTTCGCCTGACACGCGATGCTCACGCGTCGTGCCGCTGCTGACACGCATTCGGTTTGAAGAAGGTTTAGCAATAATTTTGGTAGCTTTTGTTTTAAAGATGGTAGCTGAAATGTTATGTAATGTGAAATGTCTGATGTAAAAATGTTAACTGCGGATAAATAAAAATGTTAACTGCGGATAAATATTTAGGTCTTATTGAAAATCACTGATATCACCACGATTGTTTTTTTTGTTTAAGGTCAGTAAGTTAAGTTAAAAATACTTAGTTAAGTTAAAATAAGGAACTCATTTAACCACAGTTTACCAAAGTGAGATTATTAGAAGTACGATGATTGTAAATATTCTAATGTAGACTAAGTATTCTTTTAACCAAGCTATCATAGATGTAATTTTATTTTATTCTACAGAAAGTAGTACAAAGTATTTTGAGTAGGATATTATTTATTTTGCTATGATTTAGTTTTAAGTATTGTTGCATTTGTTTCGTTTTGTAAAATAATTTTAGGAAATTAGTTGTATTTATTTAACAAAATTTCAATAAATTTTCTGTTTTCTAAACCAAAGTATTATAATTTGTTAAGTATTTACCGGCTCTTATTCGTCCTTAGGACATAAAAGATAAAGATTTAAAAAAAAAACTCTTCTGTGGTCCTTAGCATACCTTACTTTGTGTCTCACCTTGGCATCAGAGCGGCCATAAAAGCTTCAAACCTGCATATAAGTGACAGAGGGAGGAGTTTTGGCGGGAACGTGAAGAATTCATGTCGCGTCATTTTATTATTTTCAAAAACTTGTGTTATTTCGAGTGTTAATGTGTAAAAACGGTGAAGTTTTACCCGTTAAGTGTTCGTGAGCATGCACGAGTGTTGGTGAATGGTATAATGTCGTGAAACGTGAATTTTCGTGTTGTTTCCAAAACTCCATAGAAGGTTCTAGTAAAGTTTTCACCACTTTACTAGGGCATGACTTGGACTTGACCGTGACTTGCTTTGCTCGCCTTTGACCGTGACTATGACTTGTTTGATAATATCTAACAAAACTTGAGAATATATATGTATACTTGACACTGGCAAATGCATAAGACGTGCGACGCCAAAATCCTCTTAAGAGGAAAGAGAAAACAAAAAAAAAGTGACAGAGTGAATTCGCCGATTTCGCCAATAATACCTACTTCATGGATTTAGACCTACTTAGAGTGCGGTTTAAAATGCGCTCACAGTGCAAACACCACAAACACTGCTAACGATCGGTTTAAATTGTTAGTACACTCACAGCGCGCCAACAAATTAAACCGATCATTAGCGTGCTTATGTCAGATAGTTTCATTTTTCAGGTTATTTGTCTCAGTGTCTCATAATTTGATGGCACAGTTTCATTTCTGTCTTCATAGAAGACTTTGGCATGCATTAAATTAATTTTTTTTCTATAAAAAACAGAGAATAACGGAATTCACAGATGACAATTTGAATTTGACATTAGCGCACACAGTGCACTACCTCATTGTTGTGAGCACCGTGAGCACGCTATAATGACGTCACTCATGACGTCATGTGGCTGACAGGAGCCTATAAATGCGCATCTTAAACCGACTTTTTGCAAGCTGACAGTGCAAATGGTAACTATGTGCGCATTTTAAACCGTAACCTTAGTATCTCTCGCCTGTGTGTCACACGCGTGTGACGGGTAGTTACAGTTACACGGGTGTGCGTGATAAAATTTACTTTATTGCGACGAAGCGAGTCTCACTCATATTCTGTGTCTGAGGTAACAACACTATAACAACCATCAAAAGGCAGGCAACCTGCAAGCACCTAAAAACAGAATCACAAAATGTGACTAAAATTAAATATTTTCGCAAATAGATATTAATAATATATAACTCGGGGACTGAGCTAGAACAAGCTTAATCAGCCTTAGCATATCCTTATATTGACGTCGATTTTGTTGCAACATTTACTATAGTTACTAAACATAATATGACATCTCTGAAATTCATGCCATCTTTATCACAGATATTGAAATTAAAAGAGACGGAGAAATAGTTATATTTAAACTAAAGTCTAACTTGTCAAAGTAGAGTGATGCCAAGCAAATTGCGAATTGCTACAAAGTGCCAATTGGCACATATATCACAGAATAATACCTACAAATTCGTGCATAAAAATCAATTTTATACGATTTCGGGTGTCTGCGCTGGTGTAAGGCTTATTCCAACTAAAGTAACTATAATTCTTCACTGCCAACTATAAAATTCAAATATTTTCAAAAATTCTGATAATCTATTGACTAAAGACATAACAAACACATATTGCACGTATAGGTACCTGCTTAGATTTAAAAACATTTTAAAGGTTGATTCTTTATTGTCTAATAAAAGGTATCAAAGTAGAAATATACTGCATATTTACTTTTTTTCATGATATTTGAACTAAGGCTGCTGGGTGTTCGGTTAGACGATGGACATAATTATAACCTTGGATATCATTGTTTTATTTTAATTTATTAACTTTTATCATGTATTTTACCAAGCCTGAAATCGCAATAAACTATACATATATATTAATATATAATTAGAAAAAAAAAAATACAGAAAACATTACAAAAAAAAAAAACAAGAAAAAAAAACACTTACGTTGAAATTTATGGAATAGCTGATTTTTCCATGGTATTAGGGTTGGTCCCATTTTACACATCTTAATCCTAATCCTGAGTAATAAATTCGAAAGTAACTCTATTTCTCTGTATTTCGCTGAACGGTTCGAGTTGAATTTTTACATAGATATAGCTTAAGGGTCAGAGACGGACAAAGACTACTTTTCTTATATGTTCACGCGTACGAAGTCGCGACTAACAGGTAAATAATTACGATACTAGAATATTTCCACCGTCTAAACGAATACTCAGTATAGCTACAGTTAAAAAAACTCGGGTAAAACTGCGGGTGCAGATAATATCATACCCATAAATCACGTCTTTATGACGTAACGACACATCCGTTCTCACGGTTCCAGACCCATTTTGCTAAAATTGTCACGTACAGTAGGTACTAAAAAGCGAATACATTCAGGTGAATACTTCTCATCAAAGTATTAGAGTGATAGTTAGCCAATTGGCACTTAATACCTAAGTACCTAGTCAACGGAGTACAAGAGAAGAACAAGCGACTTCCTGAGAGGCTATATCCGTCGAACCGTGGGAAACTAAACTAAAGGGGAGAAATTGCAAAAAAATAAAATTATTATCACCATATCAAATTTTGTGCGTAGGGTGAAAATTTAACACTGATACGACTGGATAGGTATTTTGTTAATTAGCCTTTTTGTGACAAGGCCGTGGGGAATTCCCGAAAATGAATCGGCGAGATCTGAAATGCTCTTCTATCTCGTTTCTACATTGATGTATCGCACTATGACATTTTGTAAAAAGCAAATTATGCATAGATATTTTAAAGATGTAAAAAATAAACTTAGAAATTACTAAGCATACCTAGAGGCACAACCTGTTCATAGGTAAAGTCAACCTAAGCATAGTAGAGACTCATTCCCGTAATAGCCATCAAATATATGGCCAATCGGTGAAAAACTAAAGGAGAAATAAAATACTTAGGCCTATAATCAAAGTATTTTTTTGAAGCAGTGAAGATAGCAGATTAAGATATGTATGTTTTAGAATAAAATCTCTAAACAATCGGAACAAACTTGTTAACAACATTTTCGTGTACCATTTTGTCTAATCAGAGCTCGGCCTAAATTCGCATAATTATAATGTATTGTTTCCGAGTCGGCAGCGCGGCCCAGAGCTTCGCTGGTGGTCCCAATTACAGGTCTTCCACGTACCTTAATTATTACTACTTCAAGTAAAGATCACCATTTGTGCTAGAGTTGTATCGGGAGGTGGTTTGGCCGGTTAGCGAAAAATAACAATATGGAGTGGGACTGACAAATGAGAACTCAAAAGGTCATGACATCGTTTCATTGATTTCTATTTTCATCATTTAATTTTAAATACGACCTTAAAGTTGGAAACACTCATAGTCCATACATAAAAATAACAATACACATAAAAACACATATACAAACTGTCAGGCTGGGTATCGGACCAGGAATCTCCGGCTCAAATGGGAGATGCGCTGCTGTTGAGGTGATAATGTGGTCGTAGATAATTAAAGATTTAAAATTTAAGTCATTTAAAATATTGAGTAATTTCCAACTTCGGCAATCTTTCCAGGGTGGTAATCTCGTAGGTATGTCATGAACTCACAAAGGAGTTGTATAATTCTAAATTATACGTAGCCATTTGGAGAATTGGCATTATTTGAAACTGAAAGGATGTTGGAACCTCGGCTTCTTTTGCCGGACCAACAGTCACTAACTTGAACGCACGACGCAACGTTAGACAAAAAGTGGAGAGAATTCGAGAGCTATGAAATATAATGATGAGATTCCAATGGGGAATTCCTAAATTGGCTTCCAGTGCGGCCATGCCGTTTCTAATGACGTACCTTGAGGCTTGACGTACTTTGTTCAGGAAGGCACAGATTTTTACTAAACGAGCTTTTGACCGTGGCTTCTGCCGCGACGTGAACAAAACATCCTAGAAACAAACAAAAATAATTACAAAGGTATCCTCTTTATTTACTATCTATATATGCAGAGTGATCCATACGATGACGCCAATCTGAAAAACTATATTTTCTTTGACTATTATAGTATTCTTGTATCAGCTACCAAATAGAGGGTTAGTTACTAGTTACCAAATAAAAATCCAACGATTTCAAGCAATCCTGTAGTCAGTCCCGTACGTTTGTTTTGAGCTCCGTGATCCGGGTTTGTTGAGCCTTCGAGAGCAGACCACCGCGCGCGGCGACATGATCTTCCACGCCTCCAGACTCGCATGAGCACGATTCTGCCTTTACAGCTCTATTTACTAGCTCTCTGGTTCACAAACTTTTGCTTGCAACTAGCGATTTCTGTATCTGGGAACAGTGTGTTTTTATACATATTTTTTTAGTACTATTTGTACAACTTCAAGTTCTATATTAGTTCATCTTCAGGGACTCCGGGGTCCGTGCCCTTTGTCAACGTATACAATTCTTTGTCAACTATTGCTAATCCTAACTAATGTTATAAGTGCGAAAGTAACTTTGTGTATCTGTCTGTCTCTCTGTCTGGGAGTTTGTCGCGTTTATCATGGCTAAACGGCTAAACGGCTAAACGGATCGACTTGAATCTTTGCATAGATATAGCTTAAAGGTCGAACACGGGTATAGGCTACTTTTTTTTTGTAGATCTACGCGAACGAAGTCGCCGATAGCAGCTATTTAATCATACATAGGAAAATTGACAGTCTATTATTAGTTTGTGTCTCGCAAGTTTCAATTGCTATATTATTATGAAGACATGAAGCTTAGGGGTTAGAGAGCAAATTCATGCGTCAGAGTGTTTATTAGGTATGTACCTACCAAACCTCCCGTACTACATACCGTATATGTATAATCTAGCCTCGCGACCCTGGGTCCAGTCCAAAGTGAAGGTGGCAGTTGGAGAATCAGAAAGAATATGGAGATTAAGGAACTAATCGAAGAGCCAAAAACCTTGGGAGAGACCAAAGCCTACAGACTTCGCTGGACAGGCCAGCTACTGGAAATAGGGGAGGATCGCAATGTCAAAAGGGCGTATCATGGAGTTCCCAAAGACCGCCGAACCGTCGGCCGGCCTAGGTATCGCTGGAAAGACGACGTAGAGTTGAACCTGCGCGAGCTCCAAATGGCAAATGGCAAGAGACAGCGCGAGATCAGATCCGATGGCATTCCCTTGTGTCGGAGACAAAGACCCTCTTCGGGTCGCTCCGCAAGAGGAATAAGTATAAGCCGCGCACCACGGTCTCTTCTGCTATCCTAAAGTATATTTTTTCGTGATAATTTTTAACCTATGTGTTAATCTAAGGTATAAGCACAGATAAGATTTAGATACCATATTACGAGATCGTAGTTGCAATAAAAAGTCACCAAAGCGCGGATCCGACCGCTTAGTCCAATTGGCTGTCGACGTGACAACAACTCGAAAATGAACGCGAATGAGAGTATATTTTTATAGGTTTATTTAGACATACACTTCATGCGTTTCGATTATTTCGATTGTCCTGTGAGTGAGGAATCTAGGGGTGGTAATGTGGGCTTAACTTCCCTCCGTACCAAATTACTTTTTCTAACCAACTTCGCAAAAAGGAGGGTAATGTTTTTGGGGTGTATGTATGGAAGTATAATTTTAAGTATGTATGTTTGTGTGTTCCTACCATTATTACCTCCTATAGACCAAACAGCTTGACCGATATGGATGAGTGAGGTGTCGCTGGATTCCCCTTCACTTACGTACATAGGCTACATTTTGTAGTCGGTTATTATTTTTAAAATATTTTCACCTGTTAGTGGGAGGTGATGTAGTGTACTAACTACCTGTACCTTTCAGACGGTCTATTATGGCAGCTGAGTGAACGCGCAAGTGAGGTGATAAGCTAATTAAGTAAATGTGTTTTTTTCTCCCTATTTCTCCAGACAAAAGTTAAAATAATATATATTGTTGAAAAGGTAACGGAACTACTATTGTAATCACCCCATATTTTGATATTTCTGTAGAGTAATCTGCAAGAAAAATACAAGTTCACTTAGCGTATTACCTCACTTACGCCGTCACATAGCTTGCAGCTTGCAGCTTGCTAACAGACCCGTGGATTTGGTCCGCGCGGATCGCCGTCTAACGAATAAGAGAGCAAGAGCCAGAAATACATTTTCCTCCCAATTTTTCTCGAAGGCCCGCTGTCCATTATGACGCCATGTGCAAAATCTAAGTAAATCAAACTCAGACTTAGATGGAATTGTTTATATTCAGCACCGTTTGTAGCGCTCATAACGTAGCCAGCGATGATCAGTGTCCATAGAACCTGTCTATTTAATCAACGTACATTGATACATATTTCTTATTCGCCTCCAGCTAACGGCGCGGCTTGCGTAAATGCCCAAAAGTAGTCCGTGGGTGGTCATCATCCACATTACCCGTCCAGTAATGTTCTGATGATGACCTCGGTAATTATGCCTCCAAATAGTTGTTCATTGTTGCATCATTTGATACACCGTGTGTGGTTCGAGCACGCACGGCAATAGCTGCCTGTCAACACGAAAGTAGGAAATTAATGGTAGGTACGTACTTTTATTTCTCAGAAAGCTTGGAATTATCAAGTAATATCATTATAAGATAAACAAAATACCCGACTGCAAAATGTAGCCTAGGTCACTCCGGATGTAAAGAAGAATCCAACGACACCTCACTCAAAATCGGACAGGTAAAGGCGTACCCGGATGGACGTTGGGGCAAGGTGGTGCATCAACAATCGCAAGTAATTTTGGAAATAAATTCAGTAAATAAAAAGCATTTTACAAAACTTCATTGAGCTTATTTACTTCTGCCCCACCCATAAAAATATCTGGGTACGCCCATGCAAGAGGTTATAATGAACACACAAACATAGGTACTTATTTACTCTAAAATTCTAGGTTCAAAGCCAGGTTGAAAGTGCCAGTAAACAAGTAGGTATTATGATTAAAAAAAACAAAATACTCGACTGCAAATTGTAGTCTATGTCACTCCGAATGTAAGAAGCAATCCAACGAAAGCTGACTCATCCAAATCGGTCAAGCCGTTTAGGCTATAACAGGAGGTACCATAGGAATACACAAATATACTTACATAGGTATATCCCAAGAATATTACCCTCCTTCTTGGGCAGTCGGGAAAAAATAAGGAATAATTCTGAATTTCAAACCGTACAGCGTGTAGAATTTTCAGAGGTACCTAATGTAGCTCAATTCATATAACCGGCTTTTTAAATTACTTGTTTTTATTCGCTTCATATCTTCTTTTGGCTGAGTAACTGCAGATTGACAGAGGCTTCCCGCTGCGCCTTACTGACAGTGTATATGGATGTTGCTGCATCACGTTTTATTACCTGACGGATTAATTATCATGTGAAATGAGGCCATGTGGTTTTTTTCTGGGGCAAGTGCCTTTATTAAATAAACTAAAACAATATAGATTTTTAATATTAGTAGCTAGATGCGAAGAGATGGTAATAATAATTTTATTACCGTGTATCCCATTTTTTCAAAATCCCGAAGAAGAAAGAAGTGCCTGAAGAAAAGGGTCTTCAACCAATGTGTGGTTACAGTGATGTCATATGGAACTGAAACGTGATCCTTAACTGCTGGCCTTTTGGAGAAACTCTAGAGTCGCACAGCGAGCAATTGAGAGAGCTGTGCTCGGAGTTCCTTTGCGCGATTAAATCCGGAACGATGATATTCGGTGAAGAACCAATGTCGCCGACATAGCTCTCTGGGTTTGCAAGCTGTACTGGCAATGGGCAGGCCACATCGCTCGAAGAACGGATAACCAATGAGATGAAAGGTTCTTGAGTATAGACCACGAACTGGAAGGCGTAGAGCAGGCAGGCGTCCCACAAGGTGGACTGACGACATTATGAAAGTCACAGGCAATAGGTGTTGCGGTCTAAGGGGGAGGTCTTTGTTCAGCAGTGGACGTCTTCCGGCCTGTGATGTACCCCATTTTTCACACGCGGTTGTCGATAGCCATAAGTGTTACCGTCAGCCATTGCATGGGAGACTTTCGTGGGCGAGACGGTAACAATTCGAGTATTATATAGCTAACTCACCTAAAACCGCAAATTAATTAATATTAATATTTCACTCTCTCTCTCTTTCTCTCCCGATTGTTACACGGCGGTCCGTGCTTATCATTTTCGGAAGTCTATAATATCAATAGCACTAAAATACAAGTATGCTTGTAATGGAGAGTCATCGTCACATACCGACGTGATGTCATTTCACATGATCAGCGTCAGCTCACATCAGTCCAATACTGGACACAGGCATCCCTCAAGCCAGGTTCTTTAAGCCCACTTTTAAGCTTTATACTGCTGCCCCTCTGAATCATTGCACTATGGCATGGCCAGTATAGTATAACGAAAAGAAAAAAGACTCCACTAGGTGGACTGGAATGAATGGAAAAATCCCCAAAATGGAATTAAGCTGCCACGCCCATGAGTATTTAAATACTTGTTGTATTAGTTAGTAATAGATGGCTTTTAATTTTGTTGTGGTAGGGCTCTCTTGCAGAGTCCACCTGAAGAAGTACCACACTTTTGCCAGTTATTCAACCGCCAAGCAGTAGTGTGTAAGCATTACTATGTTCCGGATTGAAGGGCAATGTTTCCAGTGTAATTACTGGACATACAGAGATTTTACATCTAACATATCTGGGTGACGAGCGCAGTACATTGCCGCACATAGTTTTGAACTGTTGAAGTTCAAAATTCTGGGTTGCACTGAACTGTTACGAGCAAGCGTGACGCCTAACATCAGGTGAGCGACTTGCTCGTCTCGTCACCGAGTAACATAAAAAAAATAAAAATAGTATCGATTTTAAAAATGTCAGTGAAATAAAAAAGTTGAGGAGCTTATGGACCACAGAAACACCGATGCTGGTTCGATTCGTAAAGTATAATGACGTATCAAAAATAAAAGAAACAATATTCAAATATAAAAATAAAACAATATAAAATCCTTATAAAAAGAAGATGGCCAGTATCAAAAAAGGAGTTCGTCACAGAGCTATAAAGTACTTTATCTAAGAAATTCGTACACGTCATCCTGCATTTCCGCAACGTTAGACCTTATTTACCATCGTAGAAATATAAATAGTTTTAATACGAATCTATGTAATATTGTATGAAAAATTGTACGCTAAATAATACGATATCAATCCAACTTAACCCAGAATCGTGGGCCACGACATAAAATACTGTTTCGAAACTATCACCGCAGATAACTTGAAATGGGAATCGAGCAATGTCAGTTGGATCTTCGACCATGCGATGAGCAGATGGTCAACTTCTAAATACATAATAGTCCGCATTCGTTTCGAGACATCGTTATTAGAAGAAGATGGTTCGAGTTCTGTGGTACCCCAGAACTGGAATCATCTTATAAACGAGTTTTTGAAAACTGTATTTTAAAAACAACCCCGGTTAGGTATAATTTGTGCTACAGATCGTGATCAAGAACAAGATGATAGAGCAGGAAACTTAGTGTGAACAACTTTCAGTGGAGCTAAGTTGAAAGAGTATGCCTTAAAATTGCGAGTCCTTGCTTCCTCTTAGTAAACGGAGAGAGTTCTGCGATCCCCTAGCCGCCTGTAAAGCATGGGGATTATGATCCCCTTTAAGGGGGAGGTCTTTGTTCGGCAGTGGGCGTCATTATGTCTCACCCAGTGTGTAACAGTAAGTTAGGAGCACCGAAGTGGGGTGTTAGGTTATTAGAAGTTTCGTATTTTCTAAACAAAATTGACAGCCTTCGGTCAAAAAATGTACAATACATTCATTTGGCTAATTAGCTGCTTCAGAATTCATGAAGACAGGTTGCTATACAGTTAACATAATCTACCACAATCTCATTTCTAGAGCTCATTTCTACTTAATTGATAAGCTAGTTTTTTTTACCTCTCTTGAGCTTACTAAACATAATTATGTTGGAAGTTAGCAGTTTCTGTCGTTTTAATATGAAATAATAGCGATACACACCTGAAAAACCACGGGCCGGAGACCAAAGAGAGAAACTGTGAATAGTAAGAATTATACATTCCCCCAGTGTACTGCCTCGGCAAAGAGGTTATACCTCGAGGTCGACTCGTGACCGCTAACAAGAGAAAGAATTTAGAAACTCCTGGTGATATGTAGATATGGTTTCTTGCGATCATCGTCATCAGCCAGAAGACTTCCACTTCTGAACAATGGCCTCCCTTAGAGCGCCACACTGACTTTCGCAATGTCGTTGGTCCACCAGGCCTACTACGCTGCGTCTTCGGTTCGTGGCCGCCACTCAAGAGCCTTTCTTTCCCATCGATTATCAGTCTTGTGATACATGTGTACACTGTGCATGTACGTGTCCATGTGAGTATTTATAATCCGTAGTTCCGATGACCTAACGGTGTCGTAGTCATGTAGCGGCGAGAAAGCATAGAAATGTAAAGTTGTTAAACTTGTAAACCAGAAATGTTGTCAGATAAATGTTTCTCAGACGATAAAATTAAATGTTTATAGGTTTCATTTACAAGCACCTGGAAAAAAAATAAGAAAAATGTTTCATAAGTTTTTACCTACCTGTATCAATTTAGAAATACCGTTTTCTAAATTACTAGCTGCGCCTCGCGGTTTCACTGGCGCTGTAAAAGTAGCCTATGTGTTAATCCAGGGTGTAGGCTACCTCTTTACCAAATTTCATGAAATCCGTTCAGCCGTTACTGAATTGAGCAGGAAGAAACACACTTACATACTTACCGCACTTACACACAAGCTTTTGCATTTATAATAGGTATTAGTGCGTTTTTTTTTAGTTTTTAAGCTTTTATTGCCTTTGTGTGTAGTTTAATGTAAGCAATAATAATTAAGTATATAATGAAATGAATAATATGTAAGTTAACTTATCAATCTAAATATTTTCAAAACAATGCCTAATTTCGATTATAACAATAAAAAAATATCCATGCACTGATTATTAAATTACTATGGTTATATTTATAATCTAATCAATCCTTAGTCTTAGTATTTTTGATTTAAGATCCGATATCCATAGTTTTAAATATCTTTGATTTATAGGTACAAAAGAACATTAACAGAAGCTTATAGTAAGCCTCTTCAGCTACCGAAACTTTTTGTAATTAATCCTTTAAATCCTCAATTTGCTTCCTGCTTTTCGGTAGCTAAGCCGCAATTTTGTTTTTGGTCATTATGGTTGTTTGCATTGTCGTTAAGTTTAGATTTTCACAACAAAGAGTACTTACTTTTTGAGCTATTCCAAATTACAATTATTCTTTTGTATGTCGGTGTCCTTTCATGTTTAGATTTAAGTTAATCTGCGTTTTGAGGATTTAACAAGAAACGGTACTTCTTTATTACACGATAAATCTTCTGCTTAAAAATCTGTTTTATTGCTTTCTTGAATCATCGGATGTTCACCAGTCAGAAGTTAAATTCAGATGATGGATCCCGTGAGTTTTATCACCTAATTTCAACGAAACTCTAAGTGCTTCTTTTTTTTGAAAACTGCTCATAAAAGCCATAAATCGACACGGTTCTTGGGGCTGCCATTAATTTGAATTTATAGTTGTGGCAATAATATTTTTGTCTGGCAGCACCTATGGATTGAGACATCAATATGAGTCGAATGGGGCTCAAATAAATCATTGACTTTTTATAAAGGAATCATCGCCTCCGCTTGTCACCGGCGAGGCGGCGGCGACTTCAAAGGCGTACGTGTCTTTGTAGAGCCGCCTGCGCGCGCGCCGATGAAGGCTTCATTAAAACGTAGAGCTTTGATCTACGATTTAGTTGTAGAGTTTGATTGGTCGGAGATTATTTTGACGTTTAGGTAATTGCTTGAAAGGGTGAATAATGTTGTAATAGGAAGGTTTTTTCGTTTAAGTATCCATTTGAATAATAAAGAAATCAACACTATGAAAGCTCTACATGCTTACAAAATTACTCACATCTGGGAGAGAATTATTTCAGCTTTGTTATATTTTATTTATTCATTTTCTAAGAACGTTCTATTTTACTTTTTACTACGGCTTTGCCAGCCTAGGCCTAGGTAAACGAAACACCCCATTTCGCTCATAGGTTAGATTTTAGAAAAACCCTGAAACAGGTTTTTGTTTGTTTTTTACTTTCTGTTCTGTTACAAGTGACTTCGTTCGCGTGGACCTACAAAAAATAAATTGAAGTAGCCTATGCCCGTCTCCGACCCTTAAGTTATATCTTTGCAAAAATTCAGCTCGATCCGTACTGCGGTTTAGCCGTGATAACGCAACAAAGACCCAGACAGAGAGACTGATAGACAGAGCGACAGAGTTAGTTTCAAATTTATAATATTAGTTAAGATGCTTATTACACAACCCGAGTTTCATTAGCTTAGCATAAAAGTATATTTTATTTCCATACAAACTATAGGGGTCCCTTTAGAGGTGGAATTTCGGAAAATCCGTTCTCGTTGATCAGACCATTTGCAGAGTATCGGGTTCTTTTATACATTACATGTGCAATAAATAAATGCGTAGAGACAGTGGGATCATTGAAGCTCCAAATATATATATATAACCAGATGACCAAGCCCACTACCCGTTATGGAGAAATGGCTGGGCTGGTATAATTTCCTGTAAGGATAGTTGTAATTTGAATGAATAAATAAATAATGCCTCGTATAAGATCATTTAATCAAAGACTACACGGATAGTTTAGTAGTGGTTAACTCTTTTGCAGGGTCCATCGGAGTGTCCATATTCCAGGTTCCAGTCATGAAACATGGGCAATGTTTCCATTGAAAATACCCGAAATTAATAACTCGTAATATGAACTACTTAACGAACATAACAGCTTGATGAGAGCTGTACAGTGACGTGCATGTTTTTGAACTGTTCATTGACGTGCATGTTTTGAACTGTTCATTGACGTGCATGTTTTTGAACTGTTCAAAATGATGCAAGCGTGACGCTAAGTATCAAGGTGACCTTTCTTGTCTCCTTACTCAGTTGCATACAAAAGTACAATAACTCCATAATCGCACCTGCGTATTTTTAAATACGTAAAATCATCGACTGTTCCTGGATGACATTTGAGTTGTTTGTGTAAATACTGCGATGCATCGAGCGTAGAGCAAAACTTATATTGTTGTCGCGTTGATTTACGAGCCTCGTGTTGTTCTCAGAAGCTACAGCAATTCCATATAGCATTGGATCAAGGTTCACCAAAGTAGCAGGTAAAAGGAAAGGTGAGTTTGAATATACCTGAAAGCATAAATATAAAATAGTTAAAGATTAAAAAAATAAAAAATAAATAAGTGATAGGTTTTATTTTCTTGCATTTAAATATTTCTGAACTTTAACAATTACTAAACTGTAAAACACTCAAAATCATTTTCCACACTGACGTAATTGCTTTTATAGCATTTAAAAAATAAAACAAGATTTAAAAAAATCATAGATGACTAATAGGTGAGCAAGTTCTTAGACTGATAACTAAGCTATAAAAATTAGATTGATTTTATCAATTAAGCAGATTTAATAAAGGCGGCAGAATAAAATGCGACTGTGGTTGCCCCCAAATTAAGCTATCTCGTCCGTATTTTTGTTAATATAAAAAACCCCAAGCAGATATTATAAAAAAAAGTCAATTAACTTTAATTAATAAAAAATTTATGTATTTAATTTTCTATTTTGACGAAGATGAGTTTCTTTTCACTTTTTTGCTGCTCTCATCCGCCAAAATAAAACAGTTATCTGAAAATTACTATAAAACGCTAAAACTACTTTATGTATAAGTTATGTGTTCAAATCGCGTAAATTTATATATTTCTTTATATCATTGATTTTTTTATCTTCAAAAATGCGTGAAAAAGCCTCTGGCCTAGCGTGGCTTTAAAATATAGTTTTTAAAATATACTTTCACAAATCGACCGTACACGCGTACAGTTGTAACAACAGTTTTATAATAAAGTTGTCATAAACAGTCCATTTTAATCACAACAAGCAAAATAAAAGCTTAACTATCCGGTCCATTTAATTATTATTATTTAACAATATTTTCAATAATAATAGTGATTGTTATAAAACATTCTTCTGAAATGCCTTTGCTTCATGACCGTACTGTACAGTGCCTGCTGTGTAGTCAACAAGCATTCAAAGTCCAGTAACAAGAACGCAAGGGCTTGAATAGATGAGTATACATCATTCTGGGAACAGAAACCTCGCGGTGGTTGAAAAAGCGGAGGCTGATCCACGGCGCTCGCGGCCGCCTCACCGCCGCCACCGATAGAGTCATTATGCTCCATTACTCGTCTGTGAATCTCAATTTGTGGTCCAGACTAGCCCTCCGATTATTATCAGTCAGACGACGTCCGCTACTGAATAAAGGGGACCCTTAAGGGGGGAGGGGGGGTCGTGTCACTGTTTGCCACAACCCCCACGCTTGGCAGGCAGCATGGAGACAGCAGAATGCTCACCGTTTTACTTAAAAAAAAAACCTTTATTCACTGATTAATATTACTTAAATATTTACTAATAGTTAGTAATACTATTTCTCTATTGCTTAATCTTATATTTATTTATTTTTGTTTATCCTAGAAAATTAGTAACACCAGTTAGTTGATGTGCGCTGCTGCTCGTCCTCCGGTTGATCTGGATAAAGTTTTAGGATATACCCTAGTCCTAACTAAGTACATATATTATTACTATTTTGTATGTCAAGCCATTTGGGCTACAGGAGTTGATATGAACACATAAACATACATACTTACAATCTTACATACACCCTCCTTCTTGGGCAGTCGGGTAAAAACGGTTATTAATAATTCGATGGCTACAACTAGGAAAGATATCCAATACCTACATACATAATTGAAATATTTTTGTAATGTAAGCATGTTGTATAAGCATATTTACACCAAAAATATCGGGTACTTATTAATTTCTAAATAGATACTCTACAACATACCTACTACGTTAAAGATTGAGAACCACTGCCATCTGTAGGCTGATTAACTCGTCGGGCCTGGCTGCGGGCAGAGCGTCCATAATGTATATTATCAACCCACAACGTTTCTTTTTAATTTTACCTACGTTTGTTGTACATTTCCTCTGAACAGGGACTGCTAAGTGCGTTTGAGGCGGATGTAGACCGTAATAAAAACAATTTGATCAAAATATTAAAAAAAAAAACGCAAAAAAAAAACTCGATACTATTGTTGAATAAATAATTAACTAAATGTGTATTTCACATAAATAATCACCAACATATTTTAAAACTTAACTGACTTATAAACATTGTAAAATTAAAACTAAAATTGGTATTTTCAAATGGTTTGAGTTAAATATGCCTTCCGCTTAAAAATAATTAATTAAAGTTGTAAAAGCTATGACATTATTCCGCTTCGTGCAAATAACGTAGTCATTGTTGCGGCTTTTTTGATGTTATACACGGTATACGATCAACACAGCAATTTGCATTTTTGTAAGCCGTTCCGAAAGTGTAAAAATGAAGTTAATTATCGTAAATTACTGCATTTACCATTCTCGCTAGCACTTCATGCCGCTTCATAATACATGAGTGTCATAAATAAAGTTAAGACGGTGCTTTAAGTTCAGTTCAAGCTGAATACAATGACGTCTACGTCTTGAATACTTTAATGATGGGACAGAAGAGATGAAGACGATTTAATTATAATACAATTGGAGTGTTTTAGTTAGTGTTGCAGTGTCTGATTTTTACCCATTTTAAAAGAAATCAAAGATGAACAAGGTCGACCATGATAAATGACTTCACCATATTATATGTAATAGATATATTATAACGGTACCTCGAAATAGTATAAACACAAGCAGTATAAAAATTAAGTAAGGTATAAAAATATGAAATTCCTAGAAATAAATAAAAGATCTTATGAATGAATACAACTAAAAAATCTATTGAAATCAAGAACAATCATCTACTGAAATTTCCTTAATTTTGAATTCATTAAGCAAGTAGAAATCAATTAAACAAAATGTCATCAAAAATAAGTTTTTTTTCTGTAAAGTGACAGACTGAAGCGTACGAAAAAAACCAATGCTAGGATTGCTAGGTGATACAATGCAAAAGATAAAAAGTATTTAAAAAATACCACAAATTAGTACCTACTTATGACAAACAAAAACATACTACCTAAAAAAATATTTTGATTTAATTTTACTGAGAGCTGCAAAACACATAAAACAAGTAGAAATCAATTAGGTAAATAAAATGTCATCAAAAATAAATATATAAGATCTCAAATAAAAAATAATAATAAGTGATCGTAGGTCATCGCAGGTGCGTAATTTTATAAGAAAAGCTTTTGGGAGATGGCGGTGATAGGACCTTTAGACGTCTGTCGCAAGAAACTCGATAAGAACAGAAGTTATCCCCAACAAATTAAAAGAGAAGGGACTTCGTAACGTACCCTGGTAACCCAGTTCAACGTTGAGGCTTATCCTGTGGTTACACGAAGGCAGCGTGGGCGGACACACCTAAGGGCTACGTCGCACGTGGCCGGATGTCGTTATATGCTTGATAATGTCTCCGAGATCTCAACAGAGTAGCTTAGATTCTGCTGGCTTACATTATCTTGTAGAACTCTGATAATTTGATAAGAACGAGGACGGTTTCTATTAAATCTAGGAAGAATGCACTTATATATCTATAAATATCTAGGATATCTATTATAGGATATATATTTTATATCTAGGAAGGATGACTGGTAGAAAATGCTTTAGCATTAAGTCCTCCTGTTGTACCAAATACGTTGCATGTGTGTGCAATATAATATTAAATAAATAAATAAATATCTTCAGGGGATGCATATGAGTTTAAATTGTCACATAGATAGTAAATCTCAACTATGTATATACGATAATACTCTCGGAATATGTCGCTAAGTATTGTAGTTTATTGTGTAAAAGAAAAAAATGTGAAATTTGTGTTAAAAGATAACTTATAACACAAATTAAATATAAAATTGTGTTTGGTATAATTGGCTGATATATTCAAGTAAATTAAACAGTCTGGAGATACGGAACATGGAAAAATCATATTTTATGCTTAATACAAATTATCGTCACCGACGACTCGCTGCTGTGCTTATGATCGTCATCTGAAATAGACTCTAACATAGCGGGAATAGAGACGATATTGCAAAATGTTAAATTAGAATCTGTTCCGGATATGCATATTATTTAAATATTATATACTAGCTGTAGCTGCACCCCGCGGTTTCACCCGATATTCTACAGAAACTAAATGTCTTTACGGGATAAAAAGTAGCCTATGTGTTAATCCGGGGTATAAACCTCCATTTGGTACCTCCATACCAAATTTCATTTAAATCCGTTCAGCGGTTCCAGAGTTGAACGGGAACAAACACACTTACATACTTACCTATTTACACACTTACACAAACTTTCGCATTTATAATATTAGTGTGATTATATATATACTATTTTTTTTGATAGGTGTCTACAGTTATATTATAACAAATAATCCTCACTTTTAATCATTACATCTCGAGTGATGAGCGCGCGGCCATTGCTTTCAAAAGGCGGCATAAAAACAGGCGCGAGCCGGCGTGTAACAACTTCATCTGCGATAACGAGCGCGAACCCGTCCCGGGGCAAGAAACGGACGTAACCAGGGCAGGGGTTCTACTTTCAGGCGAATCATTCATCTCTACACTGAACATTTTTCGACCACACTGTTAAATTATATTTAGGTATTACAACTTGATGTTTTAAACGCGATTTTAAAGATTGGACACCATAAGCTGTGACATCATCGCCGTGAGATACCAACCTAGGTGTAAAGATCTAAGCGTTAGAGATAGAAGGAGAGTGTGAAGGAGAGATGACTGTTTTTTTTTTTTTGTTAACGACGTCCATTATTTTTATATGGTGCCTCATCAATATTACAATCTAGCATTGAGACTAATAAGTAATTTAACTTAAACTGCTAAGCAGAGTAAAATCTAAGAAAGTGTCCACTAACACTTTTCTTATTGTCTCTATTTAAGGGGAAGACACTTTGTTCTCTTGGTTGGTTGGTGAAATGATTTATTTCACCTTGCTACGTCACTGTACTCGAGAGCCGGCTGCCATTATCGACGCCAAAAACAAAAATATAACATTAAAAAATGTAATTTAAATAACTGCTTGTTGGATTAGGAGAAAATGTAACCGTCTTTTTTTGACATGAAACAAACTCAACAAAATGATCACAAATTCACATTCTTTTCGAAAAGGTAGCAGTATTTTTTTAATAAACTTTCACAGACATTATTTCAGTTTTCGAGCCATAATATACAGCATACTTGCTTACTTTATGGGCATTATTGAATAATGTTCAAAAAGTTATTTTAAGACCACACGAATAATCGTCGAATGATAATAAAAAAAACTTTTTATCGCCAGCGGCAATACCCGTCGCGCGTTGATGTCTTTATCTCCAATGGAAGCATGGGCATATATTACTTACTTGTATGGAGAAAAATATTGTACAAAGAGATTGAAAAAATCAATTCCGAAACACATAAAAATAAGTCACTTTATTTTATTGCTGGAGGCCGAGACATCGCGCGTAGCCGTAGAGGTCGTGCGTTGATGTCTTTTCTAAGCCCACTTTTTATGGAAAGCTTTAACTATTCTTGTGTATAATTAAATAATAATAATAATAGAATTCTTAATTAGTCAATTTTCAAAAGCAGCTGATAGAAAGAACAAGTGACCAAAGGACTCGGCTAAAGAATCAGCCAGCCATTATGGTAGCCTGCCTTCCTAAGCTCTGTGTTTTATCTGTAATAATTTATACTCGTATCTATTTCCATTTTGCTTTTATTTAACAACGTGGTCCTACTGGTAGAACCACGTGGTTGGACCACGGGCAACACGAAAATATCTTATTAAATCGGATCATTCTCTTTAGCTCTTTAACTATGTTTTCGCTAATAGAGGTTCCCACAATACGGGCCTTGAGCCTAGTGTGGGGCCGCAGGATAGCCCTGGATTATGTAATCTACTATAACTATCGATAGGCATTTTTATGCACACAAACTCTGTATGCAAATAATGTAACGTTTCTATGGCAAATAAACTTTACTTTACTTACTAAGATCCGGTGCTCAGATCCATATGGGATCTACAATCGAATTGATCCCACATTTTTACAAGCTTTTATTCAACTTGCAAATTGCAATGGTTGTATACATGTCTGTGTATATGTATGCACCGTATGAATGTATATGTATATGTATGTTTATGCATTTAGCAACTCAATTTTAAACCCGTTCGCCTTGTTCAATCGCGTTGAATCGCATGCCTATCAAGTTCCGATGACAATACAATATTATGAGAGCGAGCTGATCTGATGATGGCGACAGAAGGTGCAAAACGAACTCCTAAGTAGAGCCAGTAGATTGATGGATTTTGGACTCATTTTGATCAGCTTATACTACAAATAACGGATTTTATAAAACCTTGCCAGGAAAAATATATTTTTTCACAATAAATTACCTCAATCTTTGTTCCTTCCGATAGCTTAATTTTTTAATTTCCGCGTTTGGTGAAGTTTTGCAGTTTTAATTGTGTAAGTTAACTATAAGCTGTATGTATATATATTAACCGTAAGACATTTTTTATGTGTGTGGCTCCAGTGACTTCCCACAGTGTATTCAGCCCGTGTCATGTTTTGTAACGCATTTTATTTCACAATAAAAACAAGTCTCAGTCATAGTCTAAGTCAACAATTTTAGTCACAAGTCCAAGTGATGCTTCAAAAAAGTGGTGGAAGCTTTACTGTAAGCTTCTATTGAGTTTTGGAGACAAAACGAAAAACCACAAAGGCATCTAGAAGTTTGAAAAGGATTACTAATATCTATAATACGCTTAATTACTAGTAAAATAAAAAAGGATTCAGTATAAACTTCATGTCATCTTTCGTGAAAGATGCTTATAACCTGCAGCGGAGCTATTGTATAGCAAGGCTTTAGTGCCTTGTAGCGTCTTTGCAGTTGTTGGATTTTGAATCAGAGAAACTAAACCTTTTTTATTATCTAAAATTAAATTAAGTATTATGGAATGAACTTAAACGTATCTAGTAATTGTAATTTCGGTACAAATTAATCTTATTTCAGATTTAAGTATGTAGAGGTTCAATCAAGTATTTTTATTGTCAAACAAAAGCGGTCAAAAAACAGTACTTTTTACATACACCCCAAAAATTTCCTTAGGCAGTCGGGTAATAAACCTAACATAAGAACCTAAATATCTATAAACAATTACAATAAAATAATATCAAACTATTCAATTTGAGTAGGAAGAAATAAAACCTTATTTTAAAACTTTTTTCAACGTGTTATTGTGTTTCATCAATCTCTTAATTTTCGCATCTACTTTCGCACTCTGGAGAAACTTGGTTGGTAGGTTACAATAAGCTGTACATAAAGAGATTGCAGCGGAGCCAGATTCATAGTGCCGTTTCGAGGTTAAAAACCTATCTTAAGTAAAATATCTTTGTGGTAAATAAATAATCATGGACAAGCCGAGCATCTTTAAATAATATTATTATGGAAAATGTTCACGACTCCTTACCTGGCTCTCGCATCCAGCTGCGATATCTTCATTTGGCGGCCGGCAGGTGTCACGTGGCCCACGATTTTCCCACTCTCTCTAACCCCCAACAAATCCTACAGCTATCTCTTTCATTTTCGTTCCCGGCTTTGTAGGAAAGCTTAGTAAGGCTTGTAACTTTTTTTTGGTTGAAGCCTTCATTTATTTGTGTCGAGTTTCTCCAGTTACGACTCAATGTGTTTGTGTGAGTGAGAACGCTCGGATAGAAATGCATCTCCCTTAGCCAAGGTTTATATGGATATGTATTATATGTAACATATTGATAGTAAGTATACCTATAAATACTTGGCTAAAGATGAAACCCCTAGCGGGAAGTATATACTTATACGTTGTTAAAAAGACTCATCGAGCCTATATGGTGTAGTACGCTTTATTTTGTTTTTTACTTGACTAAAATATTTTTCAGAAGGTTTTTTTTTCAATGCTGTTGGCCTCTAAGGGCCTCTACAGCTTTATCAGAATTATGGCGAACGCAGATGGCGTTGAGACGCGTGGGCGATTAGCGCAAGGGCACCGCTGCCGTACGATACAGACTTGCCCTGGCACTCTCCAGAAGGGTCCTAGGGCCTACCGGTTTGATTATTATCTGTTTGGTTATTTGGAGAGAAACTAGCCGATATTCTGACAGATCCTGGGATTCTGCTACCACGCTGGCGAGGTCGGTGTATGATTACAACACAATACAATACAATAAGACTTTATTGACACTACCAAAGGACATAACAAGAAAAATACATTAGAGATTGCTAAGACAAGGCGGCATTATCGCTATCTACTCCAGACAACCTTCGGATGAGTAAACATAAATTATATGTGATGGAGTAAGGATGGTGGCGCGAATAAATGAATAATTAAATTCAATGATAATTAAAAAAAAGTTTTATATAATTATATATTTTATTACTTATATGTAATAACTATTAATATTAATAGTTATTAATAATTATTAGTAAGCTAGTAATAATTATTAATTATTATTTTTTAAGTGATTGTGTGCCTTTCGCAATTGGAACTTCCTGTTGTCGGAACGGACAATGTTATGGTAGTGTTTACCAAATATAGAGCTTAGCGACTCACTAAAAAAACAAAAGCAGATTTGGAAAACAGGAGCTGTCATCCGTTTCCATAAATAGACCATTTCAAAATCCCTTCATTTAATTTTGTACTCTACTTCTATTGAATAAAGCTTTTATTCTGTTTGTCGAGAAACGCTAGAAATGAGAATTATTGTTGGTTCAAGAGAGGTTTAGTTGACACAATGCTGAGTAAACATTTGTAAAGTTTTGTCAGCGGATACGTAAGCTCAGTTATTTGAATCTTACGTAGCAGATTATCTTAATCACTGAATAAGACGGAAACAGTTTCTTCATTAGTTAAACAGTACATACCTAAAGATAACGTCAAGTGCATTAACACATAAGAGGCTGTTTCGAGAAAAAGATACTCCGCAGATGAAAAGAGATATATGCTTTTATCGCGTAGTCAAAAAGTCAGATAATTGCTAATTAAAACTAATCTTAGATATTATTATCACCTCATTGTTAGAGTAATAACTGGGTTTTTTTTAAACAGGAATAATCACTTGAATATACACTAAGGATTCGGGACGCCAGCGAAAAATGATAAATCAAGATCTTTTCAACGATTTTTTTATCAAGAAAATGTCATGTAATCATGTTTTCTTTCCCTCTTCTTAGTTTCAGCCACTTCCTAACTTGACAATTTCATAAACCGCCACTTCCTTACTTGTTCAATTTCCTGATTCGTCTTGTTCTTATCTCGTTTCCTGAATTCTCCACGTCTTCACATTCACAAATTTCCCTTCCTTAAGTCAATGTAATAAAAATCACAATTTAAGAATTTTGAAATAATCCACGACGGATGTAAACGTAGTGGTAATCTCTCTTTCAGCATCAGCCTTTCAACATCCCGATGCTGGGATATCAGTCTCCATTCGAAGGGTGATTGGGCCATTATACATCACTCTGGCCCAGTGCAGGTTGTGTTGGCGGTTGGCAATTAGTAATTTATAAAAGGATTAAATAGCGTTTTTGAAATTCCTACATTACTGTCTAGATATCTGTCCATCTGACAGTCCTTCTGTGTGTTTCCTTAATATAACGATAGAACCAAAAAGACATATATCTCATATTTTTTTTAAATCTAAATAACTAATGAGGTGTACTGAATAGAAAAATCATATTTTTACAAAATAGCTTCTTATCAGTTTGGTTTGAGCCAACCGTGTCCAATTAACAACAGAGAGATAAGTATGTTTTCTTCCTATCTCTATCGTTGGTCTGCGGTTCGTGGTTGTTTGGGGCTTTATGGGTTATAAGCAGAGTGGCTTGCCCTAATGTTAGTTTTTAGGCCGCCTGGAGGCCTGTGAAATAATTTAGCGGTTTTAAATGACAACTAACAACCGGAAACAACAAACAACCGGAGCCTACAATTTAACGTGGGAAGGGATGACAAATTACACATTATGGGGAAAAAAAAGGGAAAACGAAAGAGTTTTTTTCAGAAAAGTAATAGGAAAACTAAAGATTATTTTGACAACTTTTTGTTTTTGTTTTAGAATATCGTTGAGTCATGTCATGACATGTGTTTATAGGTCATGATTTTAAAAGTCTTTATTGTCCAGAGAGCTGGGTGAAGTACCTACAGGAACTCACAGTTTACTAAGACGACGTTGCTGCCCGCCCTTTGGTTGTTCTGGTTGCAGTTTTTTGGTTGCCGACCTATTTGTATACTTACTTCATAATTATGAATTCTAACAAATATTATAAATTCGAATGTAATTCTGTCTCTCTGTCTCACTGTCTGGGTGTTTGTCGCGTTTTCACAGCTAAACGGCTGAAAGGATTAAGATGAATTTTCGCATAGATATAGCTTAAGGGTTGGAGATAGACATGGGCTACTTTTTTTTATAGGTCCACGCGAACGAAGTCGCAGGTAACAGCTAGTTATTCATATATTCTTAATACTGATCTACATAAATATTTGCCGTATCTTTACTTTAATGCAACTTAATCTAATTTATGTGCATATTATATTCTGCGACCACTACAAGCAAACAATTCATCGATATTCAAGTCTTTGAAGTTCGCCTCCATGAAGATAACGTGCCAAGAAATGTTGGCAGACTTCTCGATTCTTTGTTTAACCTTAAAAAGTTAGTATGATCCTATATGGTTCATGTTTTAAGGGTTCTGTAGTAAACGAAGGAACCGTTATAGTTTCACCGTTTCTGTCTGTCACAGTTTTTTTTTTTTTATCAGAGACTATAAGGCATATTGCGCTATTTGGTAAATATGCGAGATGCATATTTACCAAACGTTAACGTGATCGTTATGCTCTGTGGGTACATCATAACTACTATTATTAAGGTGCAACGTTTCGCTCATCGCTCGAAATTAAAATTTTCTTGCGTTTTTTGCCAATTACAACTTAATTACTCATCGTGGATTTATTGAAACCTATTACTGCGCCAATAAATAAGTTGTTATTTGTTATAAGTTGTTTGTTTTAAGAAATTACGGGTAAAATGATCACCTAGATAACACTGGTTTAGCTAGGAATCTCTATAAGCTGATTTTAATCTTGGTTTTTGGTTTAGTGAGAAGTGTACTTATACTAGCTTTCAACTTGAATTTTTGATTGGTGTAATTTCTTGAAACAATCGATTTACTATCGCAAAATTCATTTTCATAAACCTATGATGAGTAATTAAGCTGTAATTGACAAAAAACGCAAGGAAATTTGAATTTGCCGCGCTGAGCGAATCGTTGCACCTTAATGCCAAAGTAACTCTGGCTCCCTGTCTATCGGTCTCTCTGTCTCCCTCTCTGGGTGTTTTTCGCGTCATCACGGCTGAAAGGATCGAGCTGAATTTTTGCATATAGCTTATTATGGATCGGAGACGGATTTAAGCTACCTACTTTTTTGTTTTTTGTTGGTGCAAGCAAACGAAGTCGCGATTAACAGCTAGTTATTAATATAAGAGGATAACAATCGCAGCAAAACAATATCACAGGTAAAACTCTTTATTTTCTCTTATGTTTTGGCTCCACACGTTGTATATTCAGCCTGACACTGGCTTACAGTATTGTAATATTTCAAGCAAAGTCAAATATTTCAGAATTAAAATAGATAATAAATTAAAAAATAGACTATTAATAAAATAGTGGTGAAGACTACTAGAGGTTTCTATGGAGTTTTGGAAATAACACGTTTCAAAGAGGCACGTTTCACAACGTTATACTATTCACCAACACTCGTGCACGATAATAAACGAACACTTTAATGAATTACAATCCACAATTTTTACACATTAACACTCGAAATAACACAAGTTTTGGAAAATAATACAATGTCGCGACAAGACTTCTGGACTTAGACTATGACTGAGACTTGTTTTAACAATGAAATACTTTACTTCCCTTGACGTGTTTACTTAAACAACGTGTGGAGCCAAAATATAAGATAGAAAAAGAAACTTTTTCGGAGAACACAGCATCCGGTAGAGATTTCGCTGTGCGTAAAACAATTTGGAACATTAAGTAGGTTCATACTTACAACCTCCAATTTGTTCTATACTCTAAAATCTTTGACTCACTCGGTAAAATACCAACTGACAAATAAATTAAATAACATTCATATGAATAAAAAAAAGCTTTGATTTCAGAACTAATACAATATTCATAAGGTGCTAGATAATCATCTGTATTCGGATATTTCTGAGAAGTATAAAATATAAAATGTCCATGTCAGACACGCTTGTATCTCGCACTCCGTAAATTAAGCTTTGTTCTTATTTCATATTTTAATATTCATATAATACTACATAATATAAGATTATTTTTATTTTATAAAAGTAAAAAAAAACTAGCTGCGTCCCACGGTTTTACTTGGACGTTATCCGAAATAAAAATTAATTAGTTTTAGGGTGTCTATAGTCTATACATGGCCTGACCTGACATCGTGTGAAAGGGACAGCTAGATTTGAATTTCACGGGAGCAAAAGAAACAAACTATTAAGGTTATAGCTTCTCCCTTTCGCTCCCCCAGTATCTTATATATAGCCATCTCTTTCAAACGATGTCAGGTCAGGCCATGTAGCGAGGCCTTTATCTGATGCAACGCGTTTATGCATTGCCATTCAGCATGCTGGGCAGGCTGCCATCCCGACTGGTGTTGGATTTGAGCATTTGCAAAATGTATGGTCTCCAGGTAATCAAATGTTCGTTTATTGTACTTTAATACTTGGTTTCAGTTTATAATATGTATGTTTAATCGAGTGAGCGAAGTCTTTGCAGCAATGAGGCGTTTACCAAAAAAAAAGAAATCCTGGTAATAAAAGTACCCAATAGATGGCGTTAGATGTACCTTGAGGTTTTCCTGTCACTGTCAAGATATGAAAGACAAAAAAATGTACGCGTGCCTTTTTTTTCTCGTGTTTTTTGGCTCCACATGTGTATTTAGACAATTTCAAGTAATGTAACTATGTATTTGACTTCATTTCAAATATTACACTAGTTGACACTGGCTAAATACACAACGTGTGGAGCCAAAATTTACGATTTAAAACAACATTTAAACATACAATATTTGGACAGAAATGACAATGACAGGTAAAACGATAGAAATATTACGCCATCTAGTAAGTATTTTAGAACTAAATTTTTTTTTTTGGAAATCACCTCATTGCTCAAGAGAATATTACTACGTTTAATAAGCTCCACAGAAAAAATTAAAACAGGCGATTGTAGTAAAGTTAATATGTACTTAAACTGAATACCGATAGAGATAGTGCGATACAGTCAAGCCATCGATAGAGCAAGACAGCGATGCTATTATTACTAGTACACATTTCATACATGTTCAAGTATCATTTTTACTTAGGCACTTTTTTTTCTCTTTCTTCTTTCTCAATGGTCTCACGTACACGTCGTATTTTTCATCTAATCTTGATAAATCTTGACGAAACTTGGTACGTACACAGGTTCTAAAATTTCATAGTTTTTTTTCATTGGCGATTTTTGTTTTGAAGGGTATTTCCCCCTAAAAAGGGGAAATTTGAAGTTTTTTGCGTAAATATAAAAAAGCTTACGTACTATATTTACCTCCCAGCTAAGTACCAGTTACACAACCTCATCCCATATAATTTATTCAACAACCACGACATCAATCGTCCGCCTAAAATCCCAGTTAGATAAAGTCATACAGATAACGAGAAGTGGTCTTAAAATTACGGTCCTCTGATGTTATAAATATTCAAAAGGTCCGAAGCGAGGCGAGGCTTGAAAAAATTGACGTCTCAATTATCGAGGACCCAACGCTACAGAAAGAATTACGTACGTCTACCGTTAAGTGGAGGAGCCACCATCGAATTTTCTGAATAAAACTGGCAGACTATTCATAGATTTTTTTTAGTTCCGTCATTTGGCTAACTGAACAGAAAATAGTTGGTCGCACTCTACTGGCCGCTCTTAATTTATATTATTCTCACGCTTTTTATTTCCTGTTGCTGATGGTTCGTTCTTAAAACAAGATTCGATGGCATAGTACGCGATAATTAGTTTATTTTTTGTGATTACTCTTTATTTATGTACCTTCTTGTATTTCTAACCTACACTCTTTACGAAAGTTTGTGTTTGTCTATCCTATGATGTGGTCAAGGATGGAGTAAGGCCTATTTACTTCAATTTGAAACACCCATCTTGTACTTATTTACTTACTGTACATACCTTACCAGTAAATTAATAAAAGTATTTTTTCTACCTAGGCTTACGGTCACGAAAATAATGGGCTATAAGCCCGACTGCCCTGCCCAAACGAAACGTAATATTTTTCGGATATACTTAGGTAATCTACCTTTTTACCATTTCTACCTTCGACCAAAGTAAAATGAATGGACGGGCCCAAGTAAGGGAATTTTGAAGATTTAAAGTGAGCGCCGGCACTCACCTTGCTTCAGTCGCTCTCAGTCTGTGAAAAGTGTGAGACGTACTTTCGTCAATATATTCGATCCAAATATCCGCACCAAATATGCCTTGATATTATATTTTATATATCTCTTTTTTGTGACAAATATACTATACATACTTACGTATTGACGCCTAAGTTCGAAAGTATTGACATGTTATTTTTAAGTAAGGTGTGTGGTTAGGGCCCGTCCATTCATTTTACGTTCATCGAAGATTCCTACATAACAATATAGGTTATAAACATCAGCCTAAACTAAAAACTAAAAGTACTAACTAACACTAGTAACCTAAAAGAAAAAAAATATCGTTTGAACTATCTAGGCCCGCGTTTCCTATATATATATATGTATATATATAGTCTTTCAGGCAACGGGCTCTAATTAGTACTTACCTAAGTAGGTAGGATAAGTGAAGAAACTTCCCATCACATCCTTTATTTCATCTATCTAAATCAGGTCAGAGTAAAATAAAAATGCTTTTAAGATACGAGTTCTATTATTTTTTCTTCGTGTATCACATAGTTATTCTTATAAAAGCCCTGAATGTTTGAATTGGTTGACGTTCATTACAAAAAAAATCCTTTCACAATACTTTCGTGCACAATTTAACCGTCAATCATTCCTAAGGCATTGTGGATTTGTGAAGATTTAATGGCCCGGGTTTTGTTCACTTTTGTTCTTGTGTGCTCTTGCTGGGCCCTTCATGGTGTGTCTATGCCTAACGGGTATGGGACAAATGATCCGTAAAATGAATGCTGCTCCTTTATATTAATGCACTTATTATACTCACTTTTGTCATAATACATTCTTAAAACCATTCAATCAAGTAATCACGTTCAAGCTACCTACCGAATAAAAACGTTAATGTCAGTAGATTTTGAGACTTAGACGAATGATGCTAAATCCATGTTTTGAGACCTATTTTCCTCCTCAACTTATTTTGGCGTCGCACGTCTTATGCATTTGCCAGTTTCAAGTCTACATATATATTCTCAAGTTTTGTTAGATATTATCAAACAAGTCTTAGTCACGGTCAAAGTCGAGCATAGTAAGTCACGGTCATGTCGAAGTCATGCCCAACTAAAGTGGTGAAAACTTTATTAGAGCCTTCTATGGAGTTTTGGATACAACACGAAAATTTAGGTTGTTAAGGCAAGTATGTAAAAGTGATTTATAATAACATCCTGGCAAAGTTATACAATATTTATTTATACTTACCTCCCATTGCGCAGTATTTTTGAATAGGCGCTTGATAGTAGTTAATACCCGTTACCTATTTACGTATATATTATAATGCTAATGAAGAAGGCATGTATTCTACAATAGTTTAGTTAAAGTTTAGTTAGGTTAGGTTAGGTTTAGTTAAGGTTAAGTGTAGTTAAGGCCACACGGGCTTGAACTGATTTTTGTGAAGACGAAATCTAGACATAATTTTCATTGGAGTAAATTAAACGAACAACTACGGATATAGATTCTCTTACTCCCGCAAAATTCATGTCTAAGTGTCCTTTTCGAATAAATCAGATCAGACCGACAGACACTTAGACGAAGCATCATACTGGACAGACCCATGAGACGTTGCCGCTCCGACGTTCACATTGTCATGTTTCTCTTTTTATTTCACGGGTCGTCGCATAGAGGAAGCGAGAGAGCTATTGTAAGATTGGCAACCTCGCACTCTGTGTCCACTTTGACCGACTAGTCGGTCACAACATTGCGACCCGTCTTACTAAAAAAGCAAATTGGATCAAAATATCGCTGTGAATACTTAATATTGTTATACATAGTGGCATTATGGCGTGTTGTGCTGTGTATTGTGCATCGAGAACAACGAAAGGGGGAGTAAAAGATCCAGAATTATCATTTCATGCGTAAGTCTTTTTAGCGTTTTTTACCTAAAATAACCAGAATCAAAGCTAAATATTCGTTTCACTTAAAGAATATACATGTTTGAAGTCATACAACTATCACGCAGTGTTATTTAGTAATGAATTTAAGCATTAATTTAAGATAAATAAATGCATGGTTTTACGTGTTCCTGCTAGTGAAGAACCACTGCACTTTTCTAACTTTGTCGATATTTATCTAATAATATTCTTGTAATATCCTACATATACTACATTAAGTGAAACATGAACTGTTAATTCCTTTCCGCGTTTAATCGGCTTGATACGTATTCTATCGATAATTAATTTTAATCTTTTTGAAGCTTTCGCGGCTTGAAATATATGATAATTTGTACCAATGTTGTGTCATGGTTAAACAATTAATTAAAATAAAACATTTTGTTATAGGTTTTCAAAATGTCCGGAAAACAGAAATCAGTGGATAAAGGCTGTGAGGCGCGAAAACTGGGAGCCACCTAAATACTCTCGACTTTGTTGAAAACATTTTGAAAAATCTAGTTTTATGACTGGGCTGTCAATTAAAAAACTAGGAAGAATAAAAGAAACTAGGAGACGGTGTAGATACTTATTAACTTTCATAGTTACTATATATATTCGTATTATTTACATGGCAATTACGAGTTTCGATGTTCAATAAAGTACATATTTTTGCAAACATTGTGTTCTTAATTTACAAATTCTTAGTTTTGTACACTTGTGTACATTTTTATCGATTGATTTTGCACTAGTTTTCACTTCCCTACTCACTAAACGCGCGAACAGAAAGTGGACACGCTGCCAAACGAATCACTCTATCCAGTGTGATACAAGATCCTTGGACAGACACCTGGTCCTGTATGGGTGGTTGTTGATCAAAGTGTCTTAAAATACTAAACTGACTAACTGGGCTTGACATTGACTTAATATGATTGTTAGACAATGGCATGAATAGTGCGTCCATGACAAGGATCTTGTATCACACTGGATAGAGTGATTCGTTTGGCAGCGTGTCCACTTTCTGTTCGCGCGTTTAGTGAGTAGGGAAGTGAAAACTAGTGCAGAATCTATCGATAAAAATGTACACAGTGTACAAAACTAAGAATTTGTAAATTAAGAACACAATGTTTGCAAAAATATGTACTTTATTGAACATCGAAACTCGTAATTGCCATGTAAATAGTACGAATATATATATTATATATAGTAACTATGAAAGTTAATAAGTATCTACACCGTCTCCTAGTTTCTTTTATTCTTCCTAGTTTTTTAATTGACAGCCCAGTCATAAAACTAGATTTTTCAAAATGTTTTCAACAAAGTCGAGGGTATTTAGGTGGCTCCCAGTTTTCGCGCCTCACAGCCTTTATCCACTGATTTCTGATTTCCGGACATTTTGGAAACCTATAACAAAATGTTTTATTTTAATTAATTGTTTCATGACACAACATTGGTACAAATTATCATATATTTCAAGCCGCGAAAGCTTCAAAAAGATTAAAATTAATTATCGATAGAATACGTATCAAGCCGATTAAACGCGGAAAGGAATTAACAGTTCATGTTTCACTTAATGTAGTATATGTAGGATATTACAAGAATATTATTAGATAAATATCGACCAAATATCGACAAAGTTTGAAACGTGCAGTGGTACTTCACTAGCAGGAACACGTAAAACAATGCATTTATTTATCTTAAATTAATGCTTAAATTCATTACTAAATAACACTGCGTGATAGATGTATGACTTCAAACATGTATATTCTTTAAGTGAAACGAATATTTAGCTTTGATTCTGGTTATTTTAGGTAAAAAACGCTAAAAAGGCTTACGCATGAAATGATAATTCTGGATCTTTTACTCCCCCTTTCGTTGTTCTCGATGCACAATACACAGCACAACACGCCATAATGCCACTATGTATAACAATATTAAGTATTCACAGCGATATTTTGATCCAATTTGCTTTTTTAGTAAGACGGGTCGCAATGTTGTGACCGACTAGTCGGTCAAAGTGGACACAGAGTGCGAGGTTGCCAATCTTACAATAGCTCTCTCGCTTACTCTATGCGACGACCCGTGAAATAAAAAGAGAAACATGACAATGTGAACGTCGGAGCGGCAACGTCTCATGGGTCTGTCCAGTATGATGCTTCGTCTAAGGTCCATGATGTATTTGCCTCTACCAAAGCACCTAATCTTATTTGTGCAAAAGGGATACAAAGACTTGAATTTTATGAGAGTAAAAGAAACAAACCAATACGGTACAAACATACCAATTAATAACTAGGTATTCCTTTCACCTGACATCAGGATCTGACATCAGAGTATGTAAGCACCATAAAACTACAAAAACATGACGGTGGCTTAATAGATAAGATATCTAGAGCAAAAAAATAAAAAAATATACTTATCAATATTAAATCACTGTCAAACGCCACTTTTATTTGCTGTCATTCATGTGATTTGTCAACGAATGAGAGTGACAACTGCTTTTATCTCGCTCGCTCGTCTACAAAATATTGAAAATAAAATTATTTTGGAAAGCAAACAGTTATCAATGTAAATAAATAAAATATTCTTTGATATTTTTTGCTGTGCTTTTAGTGTGCTATAAATCAGGAATACCTGTTTATCTGTATAATAAGCAACAAGTGATTTGTGTACCTGACGTTTGAGTACGTATCTTTTACTTTTACTCGTAGGCCTGAAAACATTATGATAACAATTACTACTGTTCTCATAAGATCCGCAGAGGATATTATAATACTCCTTATTGCCACATCCTATGTGTTTTTAATGCTACAAATGCTTCTTGTAACTTTCTTTTAAGTTTCTCCTTGACGAAATTGGTAGCCTCGATCATTAATAAATATTTGATTCTACGACGCTGACATAATTACTACTTACCATTAATTATTAAGAACTATTACCCCTAAATAAATATTGTTACAAGTATTTCAATAATTGTGAACCTATGTCCTCTACCTTTGACATCATAAGGTTAATTTTTTTGACATTATTTTCTTCACTTTCACTTTCAGAACACTATGCTGGGGTTATATTAGGGTTCCAAAGCTATCGGATCACAACTACAACTAAAATATGAGTGCTGGTGGACCTATTAACAATTTGCCAGCTGGTGTTAACCCTGATAATAATTTATTACCGGGAGGACCCTTAATAAATCCGACGATGAATCGAACTAGGAACAACCATCCGAGCCCGCTGCTCCATATACGAGAAAGATTGTTTCATGCTTTATTTTTTAAGTTTGCTGTGGCCTATGCTCGTACATTTCCGAGGCCTGTGCGGCGATTTTTCGAGTTCCTCGTCCTATTAAAAGCGTTGGTTGCGTTTTTCGTTCTCGCATACATACATATAGCATTTTCAAGATCGCCCACAACATGTTTGAATCAAGTGAGAGATTCGTGGCCCAGGGATGGGATACTACGGGTGGAGATATTAAGAAATCCTGCTCAAGATTACACTATAGAGCAAAGTTATGCTAAGGAGCGTAAATTAAGAAACGAAAAAGAGGATCTCAATTCTATGCTTGGAATATTAGCAACAGAGGGGTGAGTTCTTATAATTATTATTAAATAAGTGGTGCTTAAGTGGCTCGGAGAATGGATAGCTGATGGCGAAGAAAAGTTATTCAGTGGCGACCACAAACTGTAAGTTGCAAGGCAGGCAGGCCGCACACAAAGTGGACCGATGGAATTGAGAAAATTGTGGATGCAAGTGGCAAGTTGTTGGTCAGTGTGGCAGTTTAAGGGGGATGCCTATGTTCAGCAGTGGACGTCTTCTGTCTGACAATTATGAAGTGGTGAGATACCTAGTGACCTTGTAGTAAACCTAATCTGTCAAGTATCATGTTGAGCAGACAGAATATCTTCCTTCTTATCAGCTCCACTGCTTTATGAAACGTTCCCCATATTATTAGTTACCATAATCACCTCGCTTGGGAGGTGGCATGGGGATCACAGAATGTTAACTGTGTACTTAGAGGACATTGCTGCCCGTACTCTGGTATATAGCAGATACAACATACATGTTACCTTAGCTAAAGTGTAGCAAAATATCAACAGGCCATGTGAGATTTTATTAGGTATCCCATGATATTCCAGCCATCTTGAAACTTTTCAGTAGATGTTTAATAATACTCACATAACACTTGATCCATCTGCTTTCTGACAGATACATTAACAGTGTTAGCTGAATCATCATCAACCAATTTCCACCCACTGTTGATTTATTGTACTTCTCTTCGGCGCCCCATCTTTTCCAGTCTTGTGCCAGTCTAAATAAATCTCAGAAATTGTTATGTATTTTATTAGATTTTTACAGTGTTATTGCAACTGTCAAATGGTTGCTTAGAATGGGGTCTACAAAACAAAAAATCCCAAATTTCATCAATAACTGTTCAACCATTTTGTGACAAATAAACTGAGACTGATACTCATGTATACAATATCTATACACCTTCAATTTATATCTTAAAAATAAATTTAATTATGTACCTATTTAAGTAACATAGAATAGATAATGTAAAGACAATGCAACTTACGTTGGACATATTTATACAATTTTGTAATGAATGACTTGCAAATAATTTTGAACACAGTGTTTTTCTGGGTTTTTTATTTTTAATTTAATCATAATTATTAACTATTTATTATATAAAGATTTAATAAAGAATTGATTTAAAAGTATCCTATGTTCGTCTTTGTGATATGCATTAACACTTATTCTTTATTTATTGCATATATGTACATATTCTTAGCCGTGATAATGCGACAAACATATAGACAGAGAGATAAAGTTACTTCCTATAGTTCGCTAGATGGCGATGATCCATTTTTATGCATTTTTTGTTGATTTGTATGGACTGATAGATGTAATGGACAGTAGGGAGTTCTGAATCGCGCAATCGAATTTTTTTCCTCGAAACGAACATATTTATTTTTATACCTCGAAGTTTTATTGGTCCTGATACAACTGCGGCTATATTCCTCTGAATTATAATAATTCAGTTGTCAATGATTAGTTAGGATGAATGTATTGTCTACTTACCTTTCAAAATTAATTGCATAGATTAAAAACTTTAACAAAAAACAGTTTTTCACCTAAGAATATATGTGTTGTCATAGCAATCCCTAATTTTGGCAAATTTTAGCTTTAACCACAGTTTACTTAATAGTTCAGTATATAGGTTTTAGTCTACCTTTGGTCCGGACATTTTTGAGTGTTGACCTGAACTCCTTATATTGGTGTTCAACCATCATCATCATCCACAGCCTTCCTTATCCCACTGCTGGCCCACTAGAATAGGCCTCTCTCTTGCTATGCCATCTGCCACGTTTCTGTGCTAATCTACTCCAGTGTTCAACCATAAATGATAGTAATAATTTATATGATTTGATTCAACAGTTTTCATGCCTAATATAACTGCTTTAATTTACAGCTTCGTCAACATAGAATCATCATCGGGCGACGATATCGAAGAAGATGAATATATACGAGACGGCACAGACTACGGTAACATCACTCGCATTCAAGAGGAGCTGCATGACATGATACTGTCAAGCAAGCCCGACGATAACCCTGACGGCGGCACGGTGCCCGTGGATGTGAATGTGACGATAGTGTCAGACACAGGGGAGGAATCTTCCATTTCCACTTGGGCAGCTGGGATTATGGCCCTAGTTGAAGACAGTGCGGCTGATTCAGATATAATTGATGTAAGTAAAGGCAAAGAAAAATTATACGAGAAGAATGACGATCTCATACAAAAAAGTGTATCCCCAAAAAATCAGCATAAAACTAGATGGCGCTTCTGTAATGCACGCTTATTTTGTCAGATAATGTTCGAATGACTATGCTATACATGGATATGGATAACTATGCTTGTATTTTTGTTTTTTATTTTTTATTTCGCAATATCTTCGTTGTTATAGTCACAATTTTTTTTTGTGCCGAAGATACGTCGATGAAAAGTAGTTATTAGAATACCATAAACATTTTTTGAAAAACAAAACATAGCGGCTTAGATTATGGTTTATCGAAGCCATTGACACCAATAACAAAAGATTTTGTTAAGATTTTGGGTGTGATAAAAGACTACCCCCGAAACGCTAAATTCATCAAAAAGTTAGGAAAACTTACTAACTCTCTCCATCGCACGCACGAGAAACAGAGCGACTGCTATACAATTTCAAATATCGAGTGTGCCAAAACCTCGTGGAAGGACTATATCCTCTTAAAGTTTACTTCAAATTAGATTGCAATATACGACGTATAAAATATGTTTCAAAAATAATGTTTTCAACGCCATCTCTTGAGAACACACTAGGTTCAGGTTTTGCAAATAAAAAATAAATAATAAGAAATTAATGATATTACTAATACAAACATAATTCCTAACAAGTAAAAGTTTTTCTCCGTACCGTTACAAATGAGTTAGATTGGTTATTTCAAGTCAAGTAGAAATTGTGACGATCATGTCGCAGCTTAAAGCACTAGCGACATCTTACGTCCTTATCAGGTACTACAATCGGGTTTACGAATCTTTCTATGGCCATTGGCACTCTTCTTTATGCTGGTCCCAGACTTGCATGCCGAACCCCGAATGTTGCTAACACCTTGACTGGTCAGTTAATAATGATACTAATCTAGTTTTGATGGTTTATTAGTCTAATCTATGGAAATCAAAATAAGTATTTCACTGCGCTAATGAACTACAGAATTCAGGAATTACAAACAATAGCAGATTCCAATGCATGAGTTATACTCGTAGTATATTTACAGTTAGTTTCACCCAAAAAATAAATTAATATAAGGCCTGCCTCTACTCACAGTATGACACGTTTAAAGTTGTCATTTGAATTGAATATTGGTTGCAACCGCAATCCATGTTGGTGGGCGCGAAGTGAAGATCTCATAGTCTGGGATGAATCGCCATATGTATATATGCTTGTTCGACGATAACTTGCGTATAGTTGATCTTTATTACATTTTGTAGACAAGTAAATCATGCAAATACTAATTTTAAGTTCTATTATCAATTAAATTTTAAATAGAAGAAGACTCGTGACGTTCTCGTGTTCAGGCACAAACATGGGCTCTTGTTGTACTCTGGCTGGCTCGACTCACTACGGGTGACAAGAATAGAATGCTAGTATATTCGCGCGAGCGAGACAGCAATGTTCCGAGCAAAGCTAGTGTGTGGTTGGACTAAGTTACCGAAGCAGCTCTGAACCGGTCCTTTCTCTGTTGAAACTTCTTTGTCGAATCGATCGCGGGGCTTGAAGAGATACCAATTCGGGACGAACGATTAATCCTAACTAATATTATAGTTCAGAGGAATACAGCCGCAGTCGTATCAGAACCAATAAAGCTTCTAGGTATAAAAATAAATATGTTGCTCTCGAGGAAAAAACGTCATTCAGAACACTCTACATTACAACAGAACTGTCTTTCGTCAAAAAATGCTCAAAAATAGATCAACACCATCTAGCGAACTATAGGAAGTAGCTTTGTCTCTCTGTCTGGATGTTTGTCGCGTTGTCACGGCTAAACGGCTGAACGGATCTTGATAAAATTTGATAAGAAGTTACTGTATATCACAATGAAGGACATACGATACCTTTTTTATGTCCACGCGATGATTGATGCTTCACAGATGTCAAGCTAAAATAAGCTTTATCTGAGTAGAGTAAAAATTCTTTATCAAACTTTCGTACAATGAATAGACGTCTTATTTTAAACAATAGCAAGTCGGTGACGCAAGTTATTTATTCATTGTTTTAAATTCATGAGCATAATTATTTTGATGAGTATACTTTAGAATTCTGTGTTACAATTGTAATGATGGCAGACACTAAAAATGCATTACTTGTATCCATGGGGATCCTATCCATTTTATTAGAGGTGGAGCAGAAGTAAATCAGTAGTAATCTGCGAGGGTTCTGGCTAAATCTAGCAGAAAAATTTCGTCTTCAAATATTTGTCCAAAGACTAACTGGACTTCGATTTCGACCAACTGGTTAGTGCACTGAAAAAGTTTGGTAAAGTTATAACTGAAACTAAGCTAGATTCAGACGATCGAAACGGACCACGCACGGGCCTAAATCACACTAATATTATAAATGCGAAAGTTTGTGTGTAAGTAGGTAAGTATGTAACTATGTAAGTATGTGTGTTTGTTCCCGTTCAACTCTGTAACGGCTGAACGGATTTGAATGAAATTTGGTATGGAGGTAGCCTACACCCGGATTAACACATAGGCTATTTAATATATTTTTATCCCGGAAAAAATATTAGGTTTCTGTAGAATAGCGGGTGAAACCGCGGGGCGCAGCTAGAACACCTATAAAATTTATTCTCATTGGTGTATTGCTCGGCGCCAGTAGGCATTACGTAGAGATAGCCAATCAGAACGTTTGGTCTCAGTCCCTGCAACCCTCGCTTTCTCCGAACTTTGGTGAGTTTTTGTCGGAACAACGATCTCGTACTGTGGTATCTAGCGGTGATCTATGGCTGGACATTAAACTGTTTCTAAATTCTTTTTCTATATTTCTTTTTTATTCGAGACAGGCATAGATCTTTGAAACGGCAACAAAATGCAGTGATTACAAAGGTGGGGAGCACGCACTTTACACAGAATAGATTAACTTACACACGCGTTAGAAAAATGAGCCTTAACGGTGTATGTAGCAATAATAATACAGGTGGTATTTCAAAATGGCGGTTTATTTAAAAATCGTTGTCATAACTTTAGCAAGTTTTATTGGCATTTATAATATTAGTTAGGATGTATAGTTTTAAAAATCTTTTGAGGTAACCAATACATAGGGCGATAGGACCTGAACTGACGTATCGCATGTACTGCTTGGTGCATATCCCCCCCCCCCCCCCTCCCAAGACTACATTTATTTATTTATATATATATTAATTAAAAATTTATATATATACATAAAACAGCCAAGTGCTCCAGTGGCTATATTGCAACTGCGTAACGCCACTGCCATGGCTGGTCCACCGTTAACTGTAATAGTGCTCCTAAATCCTACATGACTGTATAACTTTAAGAAACACCAATAATAAGTGGTCGACAAACAACAAAAATATTACATGGTTTTCTTAAGAACTGCTTTATTAATTTCAGGAATCCGCAGACGAGACCGCATCAAACGAGTCTACAAAAGGTAATATTCTTCTATATCAAAGTATGTTCTGTTATAAGGGTTCAACGCTTTTCGTCCAAGTACCTAGCAATATATTAAAGACAAGACAATACGCGTAATACTAATTATCGGAAGTTTTAGAGAGTTCAAGGGCGTAGCGGGCAGGGTGTGGGTAAGCAGCTTGGTCGGAGTGCTCCCGAAGAGTAAATGCTGAATATAAAATCATTCAAAGATGTATTCGGTTTGCGTGTTTTGCACTTTACAGTTCAGAGCCCGTACCGTGACCACTGAACCTTATCGCCCGGCAATACGTTTCGTGGTCGTGGTGTTTCGTGGAGCAGTGGCGCTTCAGCGGCTGACCCTAACAAAACAAACCTAACAGTACGGGCCCTGCAATCTTTTGCAGAGGCTGTCTAGGGAATTACCACACCTTAGCCAGCTATTCAACTGTCAAGCAGTATGTAAACATTTCTGTGGCCTAGATTGAGGGGCAATATTCGCATTGCCGCGCATGGTTTTGAACTGTAAGCTCAAAATTCTGGGTGTGACAAACTTCACAAAAAACTATAGTCGTAGTTTTAGAGAATTATGTAAATATCTAAATAAATAAATATCTGAGACATTATTGCACACACGGTCATCTGACCCCAAACTAAGCAAAGCTTGTAATATGGCTGCCAGAGACTGATATACGTACATAGATATTTTTTAAATACATACTTATATAGATAATAACACCCAGACATAGAACAAACACAAATATTCATCACATAAATGTTTGTCCTAGATGGGAATCGAACCCACACCCCCAAGCACAGAACGTAGGTTCATTACCAACTGAGTCACCGGGGCAGTCATGTGGAATTGAAAAAGGACAATATATTATTCTTTTAAGTCTATCGATGATTTTAATATGGTAATGGTTCGAGTGTGTTGTAATTTATAAGAAACATTTGACCAACTTCTAATATTAAAAGAGCTATGAGCTTTCTATAACCCAACTCGTCTTTTTACTATACAATGACAGCTAATCTAAATAAGTAATCTGTGGTGCTACCAACTCATTGGTAGCATACCAATGAGTTGGTCTTACTTTGATTGTTCTAATTGCTGTCTCTGTCTTTGTGTTTAATTTGTTTGGATTTCCATTCAGTCTTTACTTATCTATCACGATTAATTAAAGCCAAAGGCCACAGATTGGACAATTATAGTTAAATAGCGCGAAGTGATAATAGTTTGTATATGTCAAGGTTGTTTAATTAGTGGTTATTTTTGGGCGAAAATTTAATTGCAATTGCTATGAAATTATGTTTACCTGCAGCTTAGATGAGAGCGGCGAAGAGATCTGTATGTATTTAAATATTTGCTAATGAGATTATTACTTTATTTTTCTTACGCTGCGGACCATCAAAATGTTGTAAGTCTTATTATTACATTCAATGTTAGACATATTTGTCTGAACGAGACAGACACTTGAAGCAAATGAATCACGAAAATATGAGATTTAGCCGTTTAAAAGCTGCATAGGAACAATGTGGGCTCTTAAAATTAGTAATTTAAATCCACAAATCACACTTTAGATTCTGCATTCAGGACGCTCGAAGCGCACCACGCATCAGTCTAAATACACTTATAAAAATACTCTGATTGGTTTATTGTTAGGCGCGAGTAGGCGTAACCTTGAGATAGCCAATGAGAACATTTGGTCGCACTCCCCGCGACACGCGCCTTCCTCAAACCTTGGTGACTTTTTGTAGGAACAACGAATCTAGTAATGCGGTATCTAGTGATCTGTGTTTAAATCTGACTTAAACTTCTAGATAATTAAAGTCTAACACTTTTCTTTTCACTGTCTCTTTTAAAACGAAGACACTATGTTCTTTATAAGCAGTATTTGAACTGCTTATAAACTATATTCACTACGATTAAATTACACTACACTAACTAAATTTAATTCGAGGGACTTAGTTTGATCCGGGGAACAGTGAAGGATTCGATAGTAGACTCCTGAGCGGAACTAGGGATACATAGACCGAGATTAAAAAAAAATACGAATTGTGTACTCTAGTTTTTATCATTTACTGTAGGAAAATAAATAGTAGTGTACTAGTAGTATTTAGCACCACGATTATTGAAAAAGACGTTTTTGTCTTAATTTAAATTGGTTCAATGGTATAGCTTTATTCAGCCAACCAGTTCAACGTTCCGCATGTTTTTTTTAAATACATAATTCGTATAAGTCGTGCGTGTCCCAATTTATTTTTTTAATTCTCTAGTGACTAAAATAGCCTTTTTTACCCGACTACGAAAAAGAAGGGTTATGAGTTTGACAATCTATGTATATATGTTTTTAATTATGTTCATATGTTCCCTCTAATCTCCTCATTATTCACTGTTATCGTTTAATCAAATGCCACTTTTCGAGTGCCAATGGTGAAAAAGGTTTTTTGATCTAATTCCTGTTTCATTTATTTATTTACATCAATTAGCACCGAACACGAATTACGCTAATGAGAATTAAAATTAAAAACATGCAAAACAAATGTCAAATATACTTAAATTACATAAAATCAAATCAAAATATGTCAAGTTAGATTAAAACTAAAAAAATAATAATATGTCCACAGATTAAATGTCAAACAATAAAAATAAAATAGGAAATATAAGATTAATTAAATTAATATATGTCACTAGCTTAGAATGCTGTTCTTTCAGATGAAGACTACATCCTGGAATACTCTCTCGAGTACGGTTTCCTGCGGCTGTCGCCGAGCGCCCGCCTCCGACTGAAGATCCCCGTCAAAATAATCACGCTGGATCCCCAGAAAGATACCTGCTTCGGAGATCCTTTCTCGAGATTCGTCCTAGACGAATTTCTAGGATATGACGACCTGCTCATGGCTTCTATTAAGACATTGGCTGAGAACGAAGATAATAAAGGATATTTGAGGTTAGTATATAGAATTTTGTAATTATAATGTATGCGCATTTTTCTAGGTTTTTTGATCTATCTACCTTACGCACAAAAAAATATATCGACAGAAAAATACGCATTCCAAACAGCGGAAATCCCTTCTCGATTTTTGTGTCAAGGCTGTGCATATTTACTTACTATAGAACGATCGAACGATCGAAATGCACCTCACATCGGCCTAAATCACAATAATATTATAAATACGAAAGTTTGTGTGTAAGTATGTAAGTGTGTTTGTTCCCGTTCAAGTCTGTTACGGCTGAACGGATTTGGATGAACTGAACTTTTTTTTTTGGTTGAGAAAAAAGAAAAAATCTATAATCTATAAATATCACACTAATATTATAAATGCGAAAGTTTGTGTGTAAATGTGTAAGTAGGTAAGTATGTAAGTGTGTTTGTACTCGTTCAACTCCGTAACTGCTGAACGGATTTGGATAAAATGATATGGAGGTAGCTTATACCCTGGATTAACACATAGGCTTTTAATCCCGGAAAAATATACCCTGTATTATTTAACACGATACATTTTTATCCCGGAAAAATAATCGATTTCAGTAGAATAGTGGGTGAAACCGCGGAGCGCAGTAATAATATAAAAGAAGAAGCCCTTTTCTAGGAATCAACAGATTAAGCCTCTTATGATAGAGACGTGACATTTGAACTCAATAGTCTTCAAATGGTCTAGCTACCTGAACAATAAGGACGGATTTTGCGAAATTCCACCTCTAAAGGGATAAAATGACCCCCAAAGTTTGTATGAAAATCCGAAAGAGATTCGTAGCTAAACTAATATTATCTAAGTGATCATTTTAGCCGCAATTTCATGACACAACCATAGGGACTTAATTTTTTTATTCCAACCAATAAATGGCGCAAAATTGGTTTCAATAAATTGACGATGAGTAATTAAGTTGTAAATGATAAGAAACGCCGGAATTTGATATTGGTGCGTTGAACGAAACGTTTGACTTTAATAAGGGTGTCTATGGCCATGTAGCGAGGCCTTTAAAGGTTTTTGTCTGATAGCTTTGAAGTAGCTTAAATTAGATATCCCGACTTTTTTCCTATTTTTAACCAACTTCCAAAAAAGAGGGTATTTGTTTTCCTTTGTAAGTATTTGTTTTCCTTTATTACCTCCTGTAGCCTATATGGCTTAACCGATTTTGACGAGTGAGGTGTCGTTGGATTCCTTTTTACATCCCGAGTGACATAGCCTACATTTGGCAGTTGCTTTTTTTTTACTTTTAATAATTTAAATTTATTTAATAACTAGCTGCGCTCCGCGGTTTCACCCGCTATTCTACAGAAACCGTATATTTTTCCGGGATAAAAAGTGGCCAGTATGTTAATCCAGGGTGTAAGCTACATCCATACCAAATGTCATTCAAATCCGTTCAGCCGTTACAGAGTTGAACGGGAACAAACTCCCGAATACTGAAACGTTTGTTAACTTTGACGATGACAACTTTGTCATTTGCTTAGTGCCAGACAAATGCAGTATTAGAATTATTCTGTTGTCAAAGTTAACAAACGTTTCCGTATTCGGGGGTTTCATACTTACTTACACACTTACACAAAAACTTACGCATTTATAATATTAGTCTGAAATTACTTGTAGATTATCACTTCAGCGGGAATCATAATGCACATTATTAAGAGACTTAACTTTTCGAATGGTGGTGAAAAATGGAATAAAAATAGAGGTAGCTGATGTTACAGGTCAATTTTATGTTTTTTGTTACAGAAATGTAATCACGGGAGAGCACTATCGCTTCGTATCGATGCAAACAGCGCGCAGCTCCTACATTGCGGCATTCTTCATAATGCTTGTGTTTGTAAGTATCTGCAAAATACGAGTTTATCGAGCAAACTCTCTTAGACATGTTCCCTATCGGTTGCTGCAAGTTGTCACCGCACACGGCTGCTTTGCGAGTTCCTTCACAGGATCGGCCGTGAACCAACGTAATGCAACCATTGCGAGGCGGACATAGATTCTGCTCAGCATACGCTAGAGGAATGCCCGGCATGGAGTTCAGAGAGGCGGATACTCCCGGCGAAGGTAGGTCAGGATCTATCTTTGCCGACCATAGTTTCAGCAATGCTTGCTAATAAATATACGGTATATAATGTATGTAATATATGGTGGATTGTCGTAAAAAGAAATTCTTCGGAGATATGACAAATTGATGTCGATTTCGAGATTCCAATCTCGATCGTGTCTCGTCTCGATTGTCTCCGACCACTCGATGTATCTCGAACGCTAGCCATCGAGATTATCTCGAAAGATAGCGTTGAGAATTAGAAATTTCGAAGTTCGAGATTTTTTAGAGATGAGATTGAAACTCACCTTTTGAGAATAGGGATCCTGGACGGAGACGGCGACACTGGGGTGGCTGAAGCTCCATTGCCCTGATGCCGGGGCACTAGAATACGGCATCGGTGTCCCCGCCTGTAGTAAGAGCCTACTAAAAGGGGACTGGGCTCGGAGGTGGTTAGAGGTGGGGCTCTAACTATCTACCAAAGCGAGCCCGGGAGGCACACTGATTGCGCTTGTCTAGCGTGTGGCGCTAGAATATTTTTTGGGAGCGAGACAGGTGCAAGTTTAAAATTGTGCCGTCTAGCGTCGAGTAGCAGAACTAACATTCCAGAATCTGAATTTCTCGGGAAAACGAAGTCACGCAAAAAGCCCTTTATCAGTAATTCTTAAATGCATCGCTAGATGGCGTTTTGGGTCGAATGTCCAAACAATCTACTTTTCATAGTATAAAAAGTACTAATAATTTTCCCTACATCGCACTAAAATTTTGACCGTATTTTTTACCCTATTGCCCAAGAAAGATAATGATTTTGATACATTAGTGAGTATGTAAGTATATATGAAAGTATTTGTGTTTGTGTGTTCCCGTATTTAACTTCTGTAACCTTAATGGCTTGACCGATTTTGACGAGTAAGGCGTCGTTTGATTCTTGTTTAGTCCGGAGTGACATAGGCTACATTCTCTAATTAAAAAACCTTATTACTAAAACCAATTTCATATAAACAATAACTGTACTAATAACAATATTTTTTACTAAAACAACTGACTTCAATAAAATACGTAAAATAATGTTGGTGAATAGTATAATGTTGTGAAACGTGGCTCTTCGTGTTGTTTCCTAAACTCCATAGAAACCTCTAGTAAAGTCTCCACTACTTTACTGGGGCGTGACGTGGCCTTGGCCTTGACTTAGGCTATGACTGAGACAGCTCTTTTTAATTTATAATACTCTTTTATTGTACTAAGTATATTATAATCTAAACTTAAATGTACAAACTAAAACTATAAACAAAATTAAAATAAATACTTAAATAAATTAAATCTAAAATATCTACAAATAAAAAACCGCATTTAGGTCGATGAGAAAACTGAGACTTGTTTTAATTGTGAAATATTTGACATCAATTCAAATGTTACAATAGTTGCTAAATATACAACGTGTGGAGCCAAAACATAAGAGAAAATAAAATAAAATAGTAAACTGCCACAATATTGATCTAAAGCGCACTCTGTCACATACCAACATATCAATTAATATACGCTTGCCTTCCCTCCATTCGCGCCACTAAAATCTCTACTCTCCCCCAAGTTACAGTTATTGCTCTTTTACAGCCCTTTCAAAGTTTATTACGGTACCGAAACACCACCTCCGCCTGGCCGACTTATGTTTGTTTTACAAAACTCCTTAGGTAAACTGCCACTTTCATTTGCTACAGATCGCTCGGATTTCTCGAGCTAACCTAACAAATTGCCAGCCCATGTTTGTGTTGGTCACGATTGGGATAGTTCATATATTTTTTTTGCCAATTTTTTTTTCTTTAAATGTCTTTCGCAACGAGATATTGTGATACTTAGCACACGATTATCATTAAAAGAAACCAATAGAAAAGTAATAATATCCAAATAAGTGAAATAAAACCCTAACTAATATTATGAATTCGAATGTAACTCTGTCTCTCTATCTGAGTGTTTGTCGCGTTATTACGGCTGAGTGGATCAATCAGAATTTTTGCATAGATATAGTTGAGGGGTCGGAGAAGGACATAGGCTCCTTTTTTTTGTTTCAGTCTGCAGCGCGCTTTCCTCCTACTTTGATAATCTTTGGTCGGAGAAAGTACGCGTAGGTTAATCTGACGAATGCGCCAAACATTACCACTACGTATAAAATGATCATTGGTTGCCAAATTTGCCGCTCCTGTGTTTAAACCAACATCTAAACCTAGTCCTTTCCTTGAATAACAACTAAGCATAACTAATGAGAAGGTAACACAGTCCATCAAAGTGATCAAAGGCTAAAGTACTCGGGACACGTAATTATAAACTGTATTAGGGAGACGATGCTCATTGTGTCTAAAGATCTGATGCCGATGCTGGCGCCGACACATTCAATATGTTCAACGCGTAACCAGGATTAGTTAAGTTATGGTGTCGGGATCGGGAGCTGGAGAAATTGCATTAATCAATTGTCAAACAGCGAGCGTATTGCATAACATATGGTAGATGTTAGAGATATCTACGCATGGTGAGTTCGTAACTATTCGTCGGATTTCTTCGATTAAATTTCATTTTTATTCGATTTTTAAGACTCGACAAAGAAAAGTTCACCAAAATAAAAATATCAGAGAAACGGTACATTTCTGTTCCGTATTTGTATAGGTTTCGTTTAAAAGGGATTCGCAAAACATGTTTGAGAGAAAAACATTTTTATTTTGCCCATCATCATTTCTAATGATAGAGTTTCATGAAAAAATATGATAGTATTTCAACGATTCGCATGTGATACTGTACGGCGAAATTAGTTTATATCAAAATTTTTATTACTTCTCTTACTTGGATACTCTCCAAAATACCTCGTATATCTAGGTTATTTTTTTTATTTGTTATTTTTATTATAACGGCGTGTTTCAAATAAGAAAGTGATAAATAAGCGCGATTCAAGATTGCTTAAGAGGATAATCCTGCCGCGAAGTTTTGGCGCATTCGATACTTGAAATTGTATAGCTATCGCTCTGTTTCTCGTGCGTGCGATAGAGAATGTTAGTTAATTTTCCTAACTTTTTGATGAAATTAGCGTTTCGGGGGTAGTCTGTTATCACCTCCTTAATCTTAACAAAATCTTTTGTTATTGTTGTCAACGGCTTGGATACATCATAATCTATTCCGCTATTTGTTTTTCCAAAAAATGCTTATAGTATTTTAATAACAACTACTTTTCTTCGTCGTATTTTCGACGCTAAAAATTGTCACTTTAAGTGCCTATAACAAAGAAGATATTGCAAAATTAAAAAAAAAACAAACAGACAAGCATAGTTTTCCACGTTGTGATAACATATAAAAAAAAACAAAAGTGGATAACATTTAGGGGTGGACACACAGATAAATAGAAGGTGGACATGACGGCGGTATACTCCATTCTTAAGGACGGCGCAACCTTCTTGAATCTGCAGTGTAAGTCAAAAATTGTCCAGCCTTAATTAGGTCCTTAGCAGCTTACAATTGGTCCAACGTCTTGGTAGATTCGTAAGCTTGCTCAATATGGCTATATGCAAACATACGCGTCAAACTTGGAGCCTAATAATACCGACGTTGTTACTGCTAGTGCTTCATGAAGCTAAAACAACCGCGTAACAATTCGACGGCATAACTTGGTCGAACAAAGGCACTACGGAGTCTGATCGATTACATAGAGCGGAGAATAATGAGTGTTACCTGTACCGGAAACGGGGCTCTATACTGGTTACTTTTTTTTTAGAATGCGCATATTTTAATCTCCCATTCAGTATCGTTATTATAATGTACAAAACTAATAGGTACATGCTTTTTCCGTAAATCTAAGGAAACATTGATACACTAAAAGATTTCACGATTCACTATCACATCACGGAAAATTACAAGTTCTAGCCAACAGACATAGGCAAATTAGATAGATTAGATATCGCAAACTCGTGAATTCGTAAGAAGAATGAGTTCAATAGCTTCAAAGACTTATCCACAAACAAGGACTGCATTTTGAATAATTCCTAAAATAAAAAAAATTGGAATCATGGTTTAGCTTGAGTATATCTATCGCTGTTGCCGTGGATGCATTCAGGAGAGATTATATTGAAATATTATTTTTAAAAAAAATGAAACGCAAAAACACGGGTCTTTTTATTTTTATAAGCTATACGTATACAAAATATGCGCACTTCTAAAAAGGTAAAAAATTTAAAATGAACTTTACGGAATGGGTGCTGTTTGCGTAGGTCCAAATTTCTTTGACGTAAGAGGTGATTTTATAAATATTTTTATTTATACAGACGCTTTCGATTGCAAAGAAACAAGCATTAACTAGTATTAAGACTGCGTAGCACTCACTTTAAGCCGGGTCTCCTTGGCGGCCTAAACAGGATGGACCGAACGGTGACGTCAATCCGAAAAATCATAGAGAAATTTTATTAAGAGTGCTAATGTATATAGAAAGATGTGTTACTCGATTGTAGTACTGATAAGGTCGTAAGATCTCGCTAGTGCTTTATTCTGCGACATGATCGTCACAGTTTTTGCTTGCTTGAACCCATAGAAACCCAACTCATTCGTGACGATACGGAGAAAAATGTAATTATTTTTTTATATTTTATTTGCAAAACTTGCTAGGCTCTCAAGAGATGGCGTTGATAACATTAATTTTGGAAACATATTTTTTACGCCGTATATTGCAATCTAATTTGAACTAAACCTTAAATAGCGGAAATATACTAATAATATGTTTTTAATATTAACCATATTTTCATTGGCTTTTATAGCGGTTTGGACATTAGCTGGCTAAATACGTATATTAGCGCCATCTAGTTTTAAGCAGATTTTTCGGGAGAGCACTTTTTTGTATGAAATTGTAGATCTTATACAAATCTTCTCGTGTAGATTTCCTTTGGAAAAATTAAGGTTCTTCAATTCCTCATATTATAATGGGCTTCACGACAAAAATAAATACCAATAAAAAAATCAAACTAATTTTTTGGAAGGATTTTTCAATGGTGTTTTCAGATTCTCCTTCGTCCGAAAAATCCAAACAAAAAAATAATTTTTTAAGCCGGTCATATGGAAAATCATTGAAAAGACAGCTCATAAAGTACGAAAAATCATAGAACATACATCGTTAAAAAGTTACTACTTAGTTATTATTTTAATTTTGCTTAGTACTAGTTATTTTAGTCAGGACGGGAAGGCCTAGTCCCCTGAAAAGTTTTTGTCCCTACTTTGTTTTTGTTGTTTTTTACAAGTTTTTATTTAACTTGTCATGTGTATGTATGTTAAGGTTAAATCTCGCAACTGAATTTTAGACCAGCTCCCCTTGTTCAATTGAGTTGAAATTTTGCGTGCCTGTCAAGTCCGATAACAATCTAGAGTATTATAACGGATTTAATAAAAGTTTTTTTTTTTTTTTTACAAATGCTTATTTAATTTTAGCTTTCAATAAATAATAAAAGAACTCATTGAAATTGGTCCGTCTGTTTGTGAGCTATGGAGCCACAGACAATCTACCACACAGACAGAAAGTCATAGAGCAAACTTGTAACATCCCTCGAGTTTTTCACTAGTTATTTTCGCACCGCAAAAGCAGCAAAAGGAAAGAAGCCTTTTAATATTAACGCGCGGGTACTCGATCGATTTGCCGGTCGCTCTTTAGTTTACTGCGACCGTAAAAACTAACAGCTAACGGGCGGATTATGTCCGGCCCATTGCGTGGTGCTAGGCTTTCTGGTCGGCAACTAATTCACAAACGACGACAACGACATGTCATAACAAATAGTACGACTAGCGACCGCGATAACAACGTTAAACGTTTAATATCTTCTTGTTCTTCCGTCTCCTTGCAATCTTTTCACTCGTAGCCCGCCACTAGGATACCCTATGTCGGGGATGCCATGAAACACGCACAAAGACACGACCAACTAACCACTAGACTCGGAGCAGATTTATGTATACTTACGACAGACTTATTTATTAAACTCTATTAAAATAATTGATAGTTTTATCTTGGTTATCCATCGTTAATTATAAATTAGTCGATAAACCTTTACTATATTTACTGTAGTAAAGAATGATTGCGCTTAAATGCCATGTCGTGTGTGTGGTCGTATGTCGTGTCGTCGACCGTAAATAAGCCTGCCGGTCGCTTGGCTGCAACGCGCGTTCCTGGACACTGCCCTAACGGCGAAAATAGTGCGGGACTAATCTCAACTAGCAAGATTCGCTTATTTTATTCGATTCGTTTTTTGTTTATTTTAGTAATCTGATTGTTGTGCTGTACCTACATTTCAACAGTGTCAATGAAAAAGCCACTGAAAAATACCACTGTGTTAGGTAGGTACCACATATTGAGTACCATTCGGAGTGCGGCGAATTAAGGTCATAATATTTCACTTAACTTTGAAAATACTTGAAAAGTAAAACTCCTTATTTTTGTTATGTCATTAGTTTCATAATCAAGATCATAAACGGATTATCAAAACTTTTTTGTGAAACTTTTTTTCCGTACTTTTATTCATTTTCAGTTGATGGCAAGTTCACTATTTGAAACTAGTAGGTTAACAAAACAAACAAAAATGAATACTTTTCAAGTGTAAGAGCTTAGAGAAAATTGGGCGCTAGTTAACATCAAAATTACATTTATTTGTTACATTGACTTGATATGCAGAATTGATTTCAGTACCGATTGTTCTTAAACACAAAAGCTCCACTTGTTTTTTTATTTTTATAAATTTGTTGCAGTCATGATCCGTTTAGAGATTTTTTATTGAAACCATTTTCAAACATTCCCCATTTTCAACCTTTTCAGTCACGTGAAACACGGTGAAAAGTCACGGTATCAAAGGAATACAAAACGTTCGAAGCAATTCCCCAATCCCTACACTCAGTCGCCTTCACACATCAACCGATAAGTTTGTACAGTTCCCGGTGCCGGTGATTCCGCTATCAATCTTTTCGCCACGTCATTTGCTCCCGCGCCCGTCCACGATTGAATTTCATTAACGGAACGCTTAGTGCAGATTGAATCCATTTAACTAAACACAGGGATCAGCCCCTTTATATAATACAATCTTTGGACGAACGACTTTTGTGTTGACCGTTTTTGATAGGTTTAGACTAAACTTATGTGTCAGAGGCCTTGAAACCATAACTTTAGTCGCGAAAGTTCATTTAATTTCCTTGGCGGAAATTAAATCAAAATAACCCTATTTCTGCACTTAGCAATTTTTGTAATTTTGGATAGTCTGTTTCTAATTTTATAATTAACTCACAATTCCTCATATCAAAATTGAACATATTTTCTCGTGATTCGGAAAGATAGAAACATGATTTTAGTCTCACTTTTATAGAATTAATTCAATTATATTTGGCTTAAAAGGGGAAAAATACGAAAATAACCTTAATTTATGCTTTGAGAAATTATAACGTTGACTAAGTGATATATATAATAATAATATATATAAGTGATCCCAACTCTAAACGATGTCAAAGATATCTCAATTGAAAAAGCTTATAATTATAGGTATTAAGAACGGTGCAAAATATACTATTTTCTTTTCAACTATATACCTATCGAATAATACGAGGCAAAACTTAAAAACTAAGTTAGATCTCGCACGACCTTTGGTGTCGCCATATTTTTGCTCCGCTAAATATGATCCTACATAATACACTAGCTTTCATCCGCGCCTGCGCCCGCGTAAAACCGTTTTTCGAAAAAAGTATCCTATGTCCCGTCCTCATGATTCAGATCATAGCCATTTAAATTTTCATCGAAATCGCAGCAGTCGTTTAGCAGTGTAAATTTAACAAACTTGACCTTATTGTATGGACTGACAGTTCTAATGTAAGGAAGTCTGAATCACTCAAACGAAGTTTTTAGCTTGAGACAAATGTATTCATTTTTATACCTCGAAGCATTTATTGGCCATGTTACGACTGCGCCTATATTCCTCTGAATTTTAACATCGGTATGTAATTATCCTAATGATGGACGACGATAAGTTAACGTATCTTATACCTAAGTAAAAATACCAGGCTTTAAGAAAAAGCGTTCCTCTTATCTTCCCTGCCCGTCATTGGTCGTAGGAGATCGCCTAGCCTAGCCTAGCCTAGAAGTGTGTGCCTAGCTCTTTCTACCCACACCCAAACCATAATTATATTATGGGCTTGGAGTAAAGTAACCAAAAATGAGCAATACCGATGAAGAAAGATAATGTTTCGGGATAATTATTATCCACACTTATTGTGTAATTTAAGCTAATATTCGTTTGTAAGAATACGATACGACTTAGACTTAAAGCCTATTAAAAGTGTAATATCTAGCGATCTCCATATCCATAATTATTATGGTTTGGGTGTGGGTAGAAAGAGCTAGGGCTTGGAGTAAAGTTACCAAAAATGAGCAATATCGACGAAGAAAGATAATGTTTCGTTAAAAAAACTATAAAATAAACTGATTTTTGACATCTTGATGGTGATGAAAATTAGATTATGTTTTTGTTTCAGACTGTCTCAATATCGATGCTCCTGCGCTACGCTCATCACCAGATATTCGTATTTATTGGTAAGTCAATACAAGTACATATAAATAACTAGTTGTTACCCGCGACTTCGTTAGCGTGGACATAAAAAAGCATATTATGTCCGTATTTGTGATATACATAAACTCCTTGTCAAATTTAATCAAGATCCGTTTAGCCGATAACGCGACAAACATCCAGAGAGAGACAAAGTTACTTCCTATAGTTCGCTAGATGGCGTTGATGCATTTTTTGACGTTTTGTATGGACTGACAGTTGTAACGTAGGGAGTTCTGAATCGCGCAAGCGTAGTTTTATCGTTTGAAAGTTTGAATGTATTCATGTTCGGTACCTCGAAACTTTATTGGTATGACTGTGGCTTTATTCCTAAGTCAGAGGCCTATACCCAGCAGCGGAGGGAAATAAGGCTGTGGATGATGATGATGCTTTAGATTCTTTCTATCAACCCAATCCTTATTATATAAACTTTATGGCAAAGAGAGTGGCGCCTATATACATGCTTATACATGGGTATCCCCATTTGAGCACAGGTCTCTTTATTTCAAAAAAAAATCCGCGGTCGCGTTCATTTGGTAATATGTATGTTAATTTATATAATCTATAATATAAGGAAACAACTTAGGGTGCGGTTAAAGCTAGCGAAAAATGACACGACGCGGTCAATCTTGGGGTCTTATTTAGAAAAACACAATCTCTCTGTAGGCGAGGTTTTAACTACGTTCGCGTTACCACGAATGCAATTAGGAGATGTTGGAATGAATTCAACGAAAAAACAGCTCTGAGCCGGCTCACCGGCAATCTCTTTGTAATAACAATAATTGCGAATAGCGCCCGCGGCCGAGACCCGCCCTTGTGCGGGAAAACAGAAAAAATAAAACAGCGGTACGGATTTACCTAGCACTCCCCCCACTTTGATCTACCGACAATTAGCCTGCTAAAGATAATTTGTTCTTTTCGCGTCCCTCGCTCCGCCACTTGGCTTATTGTTTCAATACGGCGATTGTTTTGAAAATTTATTTTCGAATCTCTTCTTTGCGAAAATGAAAAATCTCAATTTTCTTCGTAACGTCAGATATTATTAAGATCCGAAGACTTTAGCTTGGATTATCCTTTTGTATTGTTTTATAAAATCTAACCGATAACAAAGTAGGGACGACGGATTGATTCCCGATAACGAGCTCTCACGCTAATTAATCTGATTAACTATAATAACGATATCCGTTTGTTTTGCCGTTATTATGATATCCTGGTATTGAGTGTCGATCATTCTTTATATAGAGCGTATTGTGTTTACGTTCGTATCTTTCGGGAATTATGTGCTTATTGTTTTTGTTACTGATAAAATAATAACGCTTTTTAGCCGACTGCCCGGTAAGGAGGGTAATGTTTTTGGGGCGTATGTAAGTGTGTTGACATTTTTTTTGTCACGTTCCTAGTATATCTTATGTTACTTCATCTAGTCTAAACGGCTTGACCGATTTTGACTAGTGATGTGTCGTTGGATTTCTCTGTCCGGAGTGACATTCTTCATATTTCAGTCGGGTATTTTGTTTTTCTTTTTAAAATATTACGTGTTGTCCAAATGATTCTTACTTAGAAATAAGCGCTGCTTTATTCGTTGTGGTATAAAAAATAATTGTAGCTACCTATTTATTGACAGAGCGAAGCGAAGGCTTTAGATTTTAGGGGAACATATCGGCATTATTGGATATTTGGACAAACATACAGTATATTTATCCAACGATAACTTGGGAACCGTTAATTAGATCTTCATGTAATTTTGTAGGCAAGTAGTTCATTTCAAGCCATTTTTAAGTTCGAATATGAGCAGCATCGGACCAGGGGTTGTGAAGTTATATGGGTCGCGAGGTCTCAGTTCGGTGCAAACTACTAATAGTAATGTAGTTTGAAACGTATACTGATGTCTTGGATAATTTTGCTCTCCTTTTTCTGATCCTGATGGCTTAGTTGCTTTATTAAAAGGAGGTCTCGGGTTCGATTCCCGGTCAGGCAGATATTTGAATGATTGACGAATTTAAATATTTTTTCTGTGTCTGGGTGCTAGTTGGCCATGTCTTTGTTGGCTGTCCAGATCCCCGAAGACGAAGACATCTAGTTCGGTAGTATTCTACAGAAACCGAATATTTTCCGAAATAAAAAGTAACCTATGTATTAATCCAGGGTATAGGATACCTCCATACCAAACTTCATCCAAATCCATTCAGCCGTTACTGATTTGAACGGTAACAAACATACATACATGATTTCTCTTTAATTTTATCAATTTCTTTAGAATTATTGTTTTGACAGGTATTATAGTCTCTAATTTTAAATGTATCACACTAATATTATAAATGCGAAAGTTTGTTTGTAAGTATTTTGTAAGTGTGTTTGTTCCCGTTCAACTCTGTAACGGCTCAACGAATTTGAATGAAATTTGGTATGGAGGTAGCTTATTCCCTGGAATAATACATACTTTTTATCCTGAAAAAATGTACTGTTAGAAATAGCGGGTTATACAGCGGGGCGCAGCTAGTACACAAATAAAACGAAATTCTCTATTCCTAAATCTCGATATAAACAGATTTAAACGGATACAAGAAGAGGCTATTATTATCTTTGTGAAAAATCAGTTTAATATAAAAAGGAACTCCCGGTCGGTGTTTGAGGAATACACTATTCAACCCGCGGTATCAGATAAGTACATCTATTCAACGGGATCCAACCGTCTCCATGGCGACTCATCCCTGCAGGTAGAGTTGCCATGATAACGGAGAAAAACTGGTTATTTCACTAAGATGTGTATTACTGCAGGCGTTTGACCTCGGCGTATGATGACATGAAAAGTATTTCGGGAATAAATCAGTCAAACCGACAATGTGCTTGCTATGTTCTTACTATTTTTCCGGTCACAAAGGTTCACGCATTACGGGCCTAGAGCCTGGAGTGGTGCCGCAAGGTAGTTGTGGATTCTATAATCCATACAAATGTTTTATTTTTTTTCTCCTAAGAGGATTTTGGCGTCGCACGTCTTATGTATTTGCCAGTGTCAAGTATAGTTATATATTTTCAAGTTTTGTTATATATTATCAAAAAAGTCAGAGTCACAGTCAAAGGCGAGCAAAGCAAGTCATGGTCAAGTCCAAGTCATGCCCCAGTAAAGTGGTGAAAACAAAGGCGAGCAAAGCAAGTCATGGTCAAGTCCAAGTCATGCCCCAGTAAAGTGGTGAAAACTTTACTAGAGCCTTCTATGGAGTTTTGGAAACAACATGAAAATTCACGTTTCACGACATTATACCATTCACCAACACTCGTGGATGTTCACAAATACTTACCTAACGGGTAAAATTTCACCGTTTTTACACATTAACACTCGAAATAACAAAAGTTTTGGAAAATAATAAAATGACGCGACATGAATTCTTCACGTTCCCGCCAAAAAACTCCATACCAATGTTATAATTCAGAGGATTATAGCCGCAGTCAATGATATTTTAATAGAGATAGGTTTTTACCTCCAAAATGACGCTCTGAATTCGGCTTCGCTGCAGTCTGTTTACAGCCGCCAAAGAAAAGTTAGAGAGTAAAAAAGGGTGCGCTCTAATGTCTTCTGTCCGAAAGGACAGATTTACAGGGGTCATTTTAAGTGCGCTAAAATCATTTCTATAGGAAAATATCATGGGCTCAGTCGCAACAGGACCAATCGAGTCTTGAGGTATATAAATAAATACGTTAGTCTCAGGCAAAAAACTTCAATTGCGCGATTTAGACTTCCCTATGTTAGAACTAGAACACAGAATACAAACACGGATATACGCCGTCTATCGAGCTATAGAAAGTAATACTGTCTGTCTGTGTCTGGGTGTTTTTTCGCGTTATCACGGCTGAACGGATCTTGATAAAATTGAATAACGATTTACTGTATATCAATGGACACAGGATACTTTTGTATGATTTTTTTCAGCGATATTATGTCCACGCGAACGAAGTCGCGGGTAACAACTAGTCTACTATATTGTCACAAGGCACTTAAGTACACAAATATTGTATACAATGAATGTATTTTTTCTATAGCCAATACATTTTACTTGCTTCACCAAAGCAAAGCGTGTCGCCATCGCCCACTGTACTGTCCCATAAAGTAAACCCTTTATACCTTTGGTCTTTGTTACCTACTTACGTACTCTTTTGCGTTCCCACATCCCTCGCACAAAGGTGTTTAAGAGCACAAACGTAACCATACCTACAAAGTCCTTTTCAGAAATTCTAAACTTAAACGGAACAATACTTCATTCTTCTGTGGCTGTTCTCTATTATGACGCATTCTATTCTCATCCTATGTGTTTTAGGTAAAAAATAGTATGCTCGCACGGCTTCGCTTTTATAGGCTATAATATCTAGTAAACTAGCTGTTACCCGCGAAATCGTTCGAGTGGCCCTACAATAAAAATAAAAATATATATCTGTCTTCGATTCTTAAGCTTATATATATGCAAAAATCCGGATCGATCCGTTCAGTCGTTTAGCCGTGATAACGCGACAAACACCCAGACAGAGAGACAGAATGACTTTCGCATTTTTAATATTAGTTAGGATTAAACACTCCATTTCAACTCTTTAGGGATTGATTTTTGAAAAATCCTGAGTCATGATTTTCTTTATTTTTGAAGCTTATTACACAAACCGAGTTTCATTGGCTTGGCATGAAAAAAATTTCTATTTCCATACAAACTCACTTCATTTTACCCATCTGAAGTGGAATTTTGCAAAATGCGTTCGTATTGTTCGCCTAGACCATTTGAAGAGTATTGGGTTCAAATTTCACGTCTCTACGGTTTGTTCGGTGCGGTTATTCCTAGAAAAAGGCTTGTTATTTTCTTCTTTTATATATATAAATGAATTTTCCTTTTCACACTAGTTATTTCATTTGAGATTAGAATTAGAAATATCACATTCTTACTATATTTTTCACACTGAGAAAAATGTACACCCCATAGCCAAGTAGATTGAATTTCCTGTTCCTGTTGTTAATATGTTATGTAGGTTCCAAAATTAAATCCTTGAAATGTTTATATTATAAATATTTAAATAGGTACCTACCTCATCTCAATGCTAACCCTTAAAAACTCTTTCTTCACCTTACCTAAAATCCTTCTTCACTTTACCTAATAAATACCTAAACATTATCATTCCCTCTTCAGGAAAAAAGGCTTAAGCATTTGCATAATTAAATATCGTAATTAACTCGGCTATCCCGAGGATATAATTAAATGTTGAACAAAGGAGTTTTAATGTTTATTTTTTATCAATCCTCTTATTGAGCTTCACCACCGACAGATTAAAATATATACTTTCAAAGTTGTCTTCGTCCACTTCAAACTTCAACAGTATCATTAACATCTATAAAAAAATAAGCGATAGAAATGCCCACTGTTGGGCACAAGGGGAAAGAACAACTTATTAATTGACCGAGCGAAGCGAAGGTCTCAGAGTTTACTGGGACAAATCGGCATTTGTATGTATGTTTGCGTGTATATTTGTCCGATGATAACTTGCGAACCGTTGATCCGATCTTCATGAAATTTTATAGGCAAGTAGTTCGGTACAATTTTTAAGTTCGAATATGAGCTGAATCGGTACAGGGGTTGTGAAGATATAGGGATCGCGAAGTCTCAGTTCAGGCGAGGTCAGTTCGGCGCGAACTACTAGTGGTACTTACATTTATTTCCAACAGCTAATAGAAACGAAGACAAATTTATCTAACATAACTGCCAGATAAAATTAAAAGCAAAATGAAACAGGTCGCTAAATCTACCAGCATTTCTGATGCTTGTAATTCGTCGAAGCAGAAATATTTTATTTTTGCTCCTCTCTCGCTAATGGATGGCAGAAAAACAACCTTATTTTGAGATTAGAGGTAGCAAAATGTTTTAGTCTCATTTTAATGATCACAATGTTTTTTATGGGCTCGTATATGGAAAAGACAATGTAATTAAGAGGGTTTCGACCCTCTTAACTGTTTGCCGCGTTTGCTTATGTTTTGTTTATGCGGTCAAATTGTTTTCTGGATTATGTAGAATACGTGCTTTGTGTACCAGTACGGGTTACATCTATATATACATACAAGTTGTTACCCGCGACTTCGTTCGCGTGGACGTAAAAAAAGTATCATTTGTCCGTCTTTGTGATTTACAGTAACTCCTTATCTAATTGTATCAAGATCCGTTTACGGTAGCCATTTACCTGTGATAACGCGACAAACGTCCAGACAAAGTTACTTCCCATAGATGGCGTTGTTCCATTTTTGTGCATTTTTAGACGTTTTGTATGGGCTGACAGTTGTAATGTAGGGAGTTCTGAATCGCGCAAGCGAAGTTTTTTCCTCGAGAAGAACGTATTAAGTTTTTGGTCTTGATTCGACTGCGGCTATATTACTCTGAATTATAATATTAGTAAGGATACATATAAATAATTTACTTACCATATGTATGGACAAAGCATCACTTGAGGACGGCTGGACCAATTTGGATGATTTCTTTTTTTGTTATGTTCGTAATTGTCAGAACTTTGTGAAGTCGCGGGCGTCGGCTAGTTTTTTATAAATATCATCGGGTTTCATATATATATATTGTAATTTCAATGCGGTAAATACTTTTAAGGGGAGGCCTATGTTCAGTGGACGTCTTCTGGATGTTAATGTAATGTAATGTAAATACTTTTAGCTAAGAATGCTTTATGCTCTTAATTTGTGTGAATAAACGCGTGTCTGAAAATGAAGCTATGTGCATAAATTTACCAACGCAGGGATGTTGGGTCTAGTACTAAATTCACGAAATAAGTTAAAATAAACTTACATACATATACGGGAATACCGATAAACTAATTTAAATTATATATAGTCAAACCAACCCCTCATTTAGCTCGCTACAAATTTAGTTACATAGGAAGTTACTACAGCTTTTGGTTATTTTGGTTTCTGAAATTTTAAAGGGCGGGTCCTAAATCTGGGTATTTCTTAATAGCTATCATGAAACGGGGTATCCAACACCTCACTCTACATATTTACAAATTAACCCACTCCAAAAGGATATTGTACGAAATAACAATTAATTCAGAAGTGGGGGTCTTGCTTTTAAATCCCTCTCCTGGTTCTCAGGCGCAAGCGATGATACTTGATGCTTTGAACAATGGAGCAGGTAATTGGCACTAAACCGGCTGTTAGTGCCGCGAGGGAAGCGGTCCTAATTAGACGGAAATAGGAGAAGTAACGAGAATCAGGTCGATGAGAGCTCGCGTCCGAGTGCTTTGCTCAGGATTATTTAGAAAACTAAACGTTGGCGAAGACAACTATAGTTGTAAGACAACTATAATTGTCTTAGCTCTGTATAGATCTGCTAACGTTTTAGCTGCTAAACCTAATGAGCTAGTTACAGCCTAATATATATCTACTTACCAATTGGTATTCATTTTTAAAGTACTTAAACCTTCGAAGGAATGTGAAATATAAAACTAAACTAAACTTTGTGAATCTCGTAACTAATTTGGCTTAAACCTCACGAGTAGCTACAATCATTATTATCCAATTTATCCACTTCCGCATGATATTAATAAATATGAAGAAAAACTTCTGTAAACAGAATTCTGCGTTTTGTAATCCAAGAAATTATATGAACATTATATACCAATATGGCCGCGGGGTTCCGCACGAAATCACGCGGCTGTATTGTTCGGCGCCTGTGCTGTAATGGCCTATTGCACTATATGCACACATGCAGTATGAGCATAGGCGAGGTGTAATACAAGGAACCAGGTAATGCAAGGTGAAAAACAATTACTAATGGTTTATACGGTTCCTTCTATTACAAAAAGCGCGGGCCGAGTTCACGATATGCTGCTGCAGACAAGCATTTGCTTTGTAGCGAAGATGTCTCTAGATACCATTAGCCATACCGATACTTGTGAATCATACTCGTAGACACTACCAATATATTTAAAATTATGACGCTTCACACTCATAGCAGTTCTCGATATCGGGGATGCCAAGGAACACACATAAAGACATGGACAACAAACTCCCAGTACGAACATATATTTAAATTCATCACTCACATCTGCCCGGCCGGGATTCGAACCTGGACAGCATAAATATAAAGCAGACGCACTACCGTTTAAGACAACAAGATCATCAATTCATATTATGTTCATGATGTGTGTTAATTCTTCTTAAAAAGAAAATTCTATACAGAAATTGTTTTGCAAAGCTAATAAACAACAATTAGTTAAAATAAAAAAAAAATACAAATTTTATCGAAGAAAATGTTGAAGAGCGCGCCTTCGCATTTTATAGATGATTACACCTAATTATTACGGGATTATTTTTCATTTTCGTCCTTATACTTCTTAATGCCTTATTGCTATGGAAAATTACGCACAGACTGATAGTCGATAATTGAGAAAATCACCTCGTCAATCGCTTTACAATGAAGAATTGCAAATACTTAAAGGATTTTGAAACCTACACATCGTTTGTTGAGTTGCTTGCTTAGGGTTCCGTGCTCTAGGAAACACTTGACGTCATCGCATTAATATTGTATTTATGTATGTGTCAACTACATGATGACTGAAATTTATTTTAGACCAGCTGTGCCCCGCGGTTTCACCCGCTATTCTACAGGAACGGTTACTTTTTTCGGGATAAAAAGTGGCCTATGTATGTTACCTTTCTGCTTATAGGATAGCTTAATCTTTTTTTTTTACGCTGCACACTGATAGCTCCCCAATAAGATTCCCTGTTTTATGGATGCCATGGAACGCACACAAAGACACACATGTATCCTCGTCTTTGCGTCCAAGAGCAACATAACCAGAACCAGAGCAGATATTAAAAATCATCAATCAAGTATCTGCCCGGCCAGCAATAGAATCCGGGACCTCATAAGGTAGATGCGCGACCAACTGGGCCAGGAGGGTCGTCAATAGTAATAATTATAGGCTCGACCCCACAAGAGGCACGTCGCGCATTCTCAGGATGTTCCTTAGTCCAGCAGCCCCGACCACCTGTCGCGTGGGCCCTGCGTCGATGCCGGCGGCACTCCAGGCTTAGATTTTTAAGTATTTAAGTTTTTATATTCGTATTGTAAAAAAAAGAAAAAAAAAAGGAATAAAAAAACATGGAATAATAAATTGTAATATATAATATATAATGAAACTAAAATGATGACAATTTATAATTTAAGCTTTTTTATTTGAAAAAAATAATAAAATATAAAATAATAATCGAGTAAAACAAATTTAGAAATAAAAATTTTAGAAGTTTTTTGTGTATTTATAATATGGAGATACAACAATTAAATAGAGATTGAAAACTTATGTTTAAAATATATATGATTGTACGGAACCACTTCAATATATTTTTCAATCGCATAAAGCACTAGACGATATTTGTATGAAAATACATCAAGGGCATTAAACGAATAATATTTTCTTCGACAAAAATGTTTTCAATAATATTGGCTGCTATTTTAATTTCAACGTGTTAAGAATAGAGTATACCGCCGTCTCGTCCATACAAAAAGCGTAGTCTGATCCCACCCCGAAACGATATTCGATTTCGATGATTTTTTTATATGCTATCTATACCGTGAAAAACTATGCTTGTATGTTTTTTTTTAATTTTGCAATACTGCTTTGTTATAAAGTGATAATTTTTTTGTTTCGAAAAAACGACGAAGAAAAGTAATTGTTGTCAGAATACCATAAACATTTTTTGAAAAACAAAACATATCGGCATAGATCATAGTTTATCCACGCTATTGACACCAAAAACAAAAGATTTTGTTAAGATTTAGGGCATAACAGAGTCACCCTCGAAACGCTAATTTCATCAGAAAGTTAGGAAAATTAACTCTCTCGTATCTCACGCACGAGAAACATAACGACATAATTTCAAATATCGAATGCGCCAAAACCTCGCAGAAGGACTATCCTCCTAAGAACGAGTAAAGGAATATACACGTACTAAATTCAATGCATAATTAACATGAGCCTGGTGACTTTCTTTACGTCTTCTGTGTCTAGGCTATAAGCTTCATCACATCAAATGATCAATAGCGTATTTTTGTGCGAGTCCGATCATAATCTGGTATTTACACGGGACGCCCTTGAGAGCATAAATTTTCAACAAAATTATTCAAAATCAGATCATAAGCAAAGAAGGACTTACGGTTTGAGTACTAGTTATATTTTCGTTATAATGTGCTTACGAGACGAGTCGAGTACATCGTCCACCTGATGATATTGCCATACCCAATCAGGGTCATTATGATTTACCTATTTAAAATATGCTAGTTAAGATCTGCATGTATTCCACATAATGTTTGCAATAAATGAATTGAGTATTGAGTATTGAGTATTGATGGTAAGCGCCACGCTTGTCCTCACAAGAGCATCCAAAATTTTGACCTTTACATATCAAAACCTTGCGCGACAGTGCACTGCGTTCGTCACGCTGTGATATTTTTAGGGATGATAAATCGGTGGTTAGCGTTCGGATCGCATGCGCAGGGGTTCAAACCTAAAAAATAAGCTTGAAGCCTTGAAGGGAAACATTAGCATTGTGGTTGTAGGTACTCACATTTACTAGTACTCGTCTGGCTTGCTACCCTCAAGTCGAAAATCCGTGGCCCAACTCCTAACGATACATTTCTGCACTTGAGAGCAATTCCTATTATGTAATATGCAGGCTTCCTCACGATGTTTTCCTTCACCGAAAAGCCATTGGTATATCCGTACGTAAGTTCAAAAGAACTCATTGGTATGGGCCGGCCCGGGTTAGAAACTACGACCTCACGAATATGAGGCGAGCGTGCTCCCACTGAGCTATGACTTATAACAAATGGTTATAGGAGTAAACTCCTAAAGAATAGAAGATAAATAAAGTAAGTTAAAGATCGAGAGAGAGAGAGAGAGAGAAAGAGTCGCGGGCAACCGGTGGAAGCAAGTGGCAAGTTGTCCGTCGGTGCGGCGGTCTAGGGGGGAGGCTTTTGTTCAGGAGTGGACGTCTTCCGGCTGATGATGATGTTCATCTCATCATCTCTCAGCCACAGGACGTCCGCTGCTGGACATAGGCCTCCCCCTTAGATTTCCACGAAGAGCGGATGGAAGCGGCTCGCATCCAGCGCGTTCCTGCGGTCTTTATCAGGTCGTCCGTCCACCTTGTAGGTGGATGATGATGTTAAAAATCAATAAATATCCGAAGTCGTTTATTGATGCATATGCATATTCAGATCTGTTGACACGTATTCCAATTAGGGATGTTACGGAGATTCGTCTCCGAATCCGAAAAGTCGGAACTTCCGGTTGATATTCAATCTCCGATTTCGACTTCGGTTCCGATACTTTTAAATCGGAGGTTAGAATCGGAGGGCGAAATAGGCAGCGCGTAGCGTATGAACAGGTATATACTTGACACGTGGAGAATCGCGCCGCGCGCTTTCTGTTTATTACTTTTTCACTTGTCATTTCGTATTTGAGGAAGACGGTTCATTTGTTTTGTTTTTTTTTTTACGCTTGAGTTTCTGATGAGTGTTATGTATTTTTATTTTATGTGTGACATTCTATTAGAGTTCTACTTAATAATGAAACCAAAAATAAGCGTTATTTGGAACTTCTTCAGGTGCAACGTTTCGCTCAGCGCGTGAAATTCTAATTTTCTTGCGTTTTATGTCAATTACAGCTTAGTTACTCATCGTAGGTTCATGAAAACTAATTTTGCGATAATAAATAGATTGTTTCAAGAAATTACACCAACCTAAAATTCAAGTTGAAAGCTAGTATAACTACATTTACCACTAAACCAAAAACCAAGATGAAAAACAGCTTATTGAAATTTGTAGCTAAACCAATGTTATATAGGTAATAATTTTACCCGTAATTTCTTAAAACAACTTATTTATTGGCGCAAAATTGGTTTCAATAAATCCACGATGAGTAATTAAGCTGTAATTGACAAAAAACGCAAGAAAATTTGAATTTCGCGCGATGAGTGAAACGTTGCACCTTCAATGAAGTGTCTGCGAATACGGCAAAGTGTAAACTTTGTAATAAGATATATTCACGAAAGGGAGACACGACTACATCGTTAAAAGGTCATTTAAAGTGTGTACAGTGAGGACGACTAAACTGCTAAACCTCCATTTTCCTCGAATGTACTTTGTGTCGAATGTAAACGAATGGACAAAGTACAGCAGATCTCTCATCTGCCTCTGCCTCGGACTCCGACTCCGGTTCCGACTCCGACAACTAAAATTTAAAAACTCCGACTCCGACTTCGGTTCCGATATAACCACTTCCGTTACATCCCTGATTCCAATTGCTAGTGTACCGGCAAAGCTTAAGGGCAATTTGTTCTCTCAAGCGTTGCCAAAGACGTGTGAAGCCGTGCAAAAACCTGCTTCTCGGGTACTGCATAAATGAAAACGTGTACTAGTTAGTCACGAGTGTGTGCATATCTGCATATTGTAAGTAGGATGACTAGGACGTGTGTGAGTATCAAATACACATTGAAGCAAGGGGTGTGATTCAATGGTTTGGTCGTGTCAATTTTCGAAATTAAGTCTAGAAATAAGCCCGTGTATAGGCAGTCTACGATAATAAAGAATAGGTCATCCTATTAGAAATATATTTAATATGACACATTTTGAGTTTGAAGATCTTTGTAACATATCCGAAATATTATGACGTGTTGACACCGTGACAGGGGGCATGGTGATTTTAATAAAGAGTTTTAATTTAAATTTAAATTATTGATAGCTTATGAAAATATTTTAACTACGGATTTATCAGCCAAAAGAAGTCCACTGCTGAACGAAGGCCTGCCCTGCTGAAGGGGCGGCTTGCCATAATCCCCACGCTTGACAGGGATTTGGGGATCGCAGAACGCTCACCGCTTACTAAGAAGACGCTGCTGCTGTAGTTCTGGTCGCAGTCTTAGGACATACCCGGGACAGGTTAAAAAAAACCTATATTGATACATACTCCAATACTAAACATAAACAAGATATAGGTTGAAAAACTAAAACCCGACTATTAACTATTTTTGAAATGACCTAATTATCTCCTAATATGTACGTCCTAATTATTATCTCATTTGATACCAAACACAGCATTTAACCAACGGACGATGAAGACGATTCCAACGATACCAAATTTGTCAAATTAAGATAATTCGTTTAGAAGTTGTGAGGGTACAGATGAGCAAACATACATACATAACGATCTTAACTCTCGGTTTTGCTTGGACAAGGCGAAGAAAAAAAAAACCGACAAAAGTTTAATCTCGGCCATATTCTAAAAGATATCGCAAATAAACGAATGGAACGGCATATTGCACACGCGATATTTTAATATCGTCGGATCTCCCAATGGTTTCCCGTAACGGGAATCGTGGCAGAAAGCCAGTAAATCGCAGAAATCGAGCGAAACGGGAAAACGGCGCCGCCGGTGAAAATTAATTTTCACATGATGAATGATGAACGATGACTATGCAATTTACAATTTTTTTTTCCATCTCGATTCATAAAGCTGCAAATCTATTTTGACAGTTTAAAGATACAACGTGAAATATTTTTCAGGGGCTTGTACGTTTTTCAGCGAAAGCTTACGGGCAGAGGATATTATAGATAGTAAGCATGGTATACTTTAAGAAATGTAGAAAAATTTGTTAATTGCGAGTTGCGTTATTTATTGTAATGAGATAGTGAGGTAATGAAGTGTAGCGTTTTTGTAAATAGTGATCAATAGATGTCTTAAGTTGAAGTGTACATCTATTGATCTCTTCATCACTAACTAGTGAAGTTTGTAAGTATACTAGTTTGCCCTCACAGCTTCGCTCGCATAAGCTAGTAAATAAAACACCCCATTTCACCAATATAGAGGTTGATTTTTGAAAAATCCTGAGACGTGGCTTTTAGTTATTTTCTTATGTTTAGTACACAAACCGAGCTTCATTGGCTTAGCAGAAAACATATTTATTCCATACAAACTTTGGGGGTCCATTTTAGCCCTTTAGGGGTGGAATTTTGCAAAATGCTCTCTTATGTTCACCTTATACCAATATGAGCACTTCAGCAGTATTGGGTTCACATATCAGGTCCGTATCAAAAGCGGTTTGGTCTGTTCGTTGATTCTTAGAAAAGGGCTTGTTTATATTGTTGTTGGTTGTGTTGTTGGGTTGATTGTTGCTTGTATTGTTTGTATTTATTTATTTATATATATATATATATATATATAATAGGAATACATTTCAAGTACTGAGACAACTGTAATATAATATCTTGCCTAAGATACACTGTATTGAGACTATTTTTTCGAGAAGTTAGAAGTAAGGGCGGATTGTTGACCCACATCCATTTAGGACATGTCACATCAACCCCTTTATTCAGTTATGTGACATCAAAAGGCGCCGTCTCAGAATACGACTATTTTCGATATGGAAACTGTACAGGGATTATCCTACCGTAGGCAAACAACGGTCCACAAAGCCTCGCCGACACACTGTAACTTGGAGGCAGGGAATCAAGTTACGAAAGGAGGCCTTCTGATTTTAATAATTCAGATAATTATTACTCGCTTATTTAAAATTCACGTTAAAAAGTCCAGTCCCTCCATTGTTATGATCTGCCTCTACTATATCTGTGACAGAAGCAAACGAAACTCATTACAGTCAAATAAAGATCACAGTGTCAGACGAGTACTATATAAGCTGATCATTATTGGTATTACTAATTTCAGCGAAAATACTGAGCATGAAGAGGTTTAACGTCTAATATGTCAGGGTATAAATGTAATTCATTGCCAAGCATTGTTTTGAACAGTTTTATTTTAAAATTCTTGGTGGCATTGAACTGTTATGGGCAAGCGTGATTCTTACCATCAGGCGAGCGACATGGCTGTCTCGGTCGGATAAAAAAATAAATGCCACATAATGTATACACGTTTGTTGCCTACTGTAGCCCCATGTGCTTATTTATTTTTATAAGCTTTTGTTTAACTTGCAATGTTTGTTTGTATGTATGTATGTTAAGGTCAAATCTTGCTCAATTTTAGACCAGTTCCCCTCAATTGAGTTGAAATTTTGCATGCCTATCAAGTTCCGATGACAATTCAATATTATGACAGCGAGCTGATCTGATGATGGATGCGGGAGGTGGAAAACGGAACTCCTCAGTAACTAACAGCAGATAGATTTAGTTTGGACTCATTTTGATCAGCTTACAGCTTGTCTGGAAAAATATTTTTTCCACAAAAACTTATTGAATTTTAGCTTTCTATAAATGATGAGAGAATTCATTAAATAGTTTAAATATGTAATAATTTAAATATAGTATAATATTTAAATATCGCTTCATATCAGCTTACTAGGATTTCCTTTGTCGGGGATATTGTAGACCACGCATAAGGACATGGACAATAACACCCAGGCCCAGAGCAGATATTTAAATTCATCATGGAAACATCTGGAATCGAACCCAGGCACACGTGCTAACAATTAAGCTAGGCGAAGCTCGTCGAAGACATTATATAAAATGCAACATGTAGTGTACTGCCCATTTCGTAAATGTCACCGCGTAGAGCACACGTGAACTATGCTAACGAAAAGACGATAAAACCTTTATCTTATTACGTATCTGGAACCCTACGGGCGGCGCGTCACTTTGAACTAAATCCTATTTAGTGGTGCTTTTTTTGACGTTTTTTAGACGAATGGCGACGAGTACTTTTTAACAGTCTGTGTTTAACTCGATTATTCTTCAGATTAGACTGAGAGTTAGTCTGGGGACAGGCACGTACAACTGGATTTTTTTAATGAGACCATAAAGCTTTACGATGTTTCAGTTAAATTAATGAAAAAGGCAAACCTTTGAAACTTTTGATTTTTATTTTGAAATCAAATCCTATATAAGAAAAGCTCTGCGTAGTGTGCTTAGTCGTAGGTATGTTCTAGCTTCTCGGTTAACACACCACCAGACGATTAAAAAAAACTCGACTACAGTCTGAACATCGTAAGTGCCACCGAGCATAAGGCACAACCCATATATTTCTAAAGGTTTCTAGTTGTCGCATCGTAAAGAATGATCCTCCGTCTAAACCATTACTTCTCGAGTCGCATGAAAAATTCATACAGATGCCGTTTGATCGCGTTAAAGAGAGTTGACGACGCGCGCGCATTCTCCCGAGACCTCGAACAGCGGCCATAAGGAAGCTTCACCGTTACCCTTACTTTAAACTATTGCACCGTTATACTAACTTCAATTCATGCCGGCATACGTGCTCTGGAAGATCCAATCTGGTCTGTTATGGCCGTTTCTTTACACGGATTGCTTGGCATGTTAGCGTGGGATGATTAAATTTTCTACGATGCTGAAATCCGGGGTAGCATTTTGTGCAAATACAGCTGGAAAAAAAATATTTCATCATCATTTTTCGTATCGCTTTCAGGATACTAAAAAAAAAAAATTTACCCATCATTTCTTATTGTACTAGACGCGATATTGCATCGGAAAAACGCTAGTGGCATAGAGGGATTATATAAAGAAGAGTGCTAATGTCCATAGAAAAATGTGTAACTTGTCTATAGTACTGATAAGGATGTAAGATGTCGCTAGTACTTTAATCTGCGACATGATCGTCATAATTGCCGCTTGACTTGAAATATAAACTCAAGCTAACTCATTCGTAATGGTAAAAACGCATCTTGCTATGAATGTTTTTGCATTAATAATATCAGTAAAATTATACATTTTATATTTTATTTGCAAAACTCCCTAAGTTCTCAACAGATGGCGTTGAAAACATATTTTTTACGTTTTATATTGCAATCTAATTTGAACCAAATCTTAAATAGCGGAAATAAACTATTTTTTTTGTATGAGATGGTCATTCTTCTCCTATTATTTTTCTATGGCTTTAGTTGTAGTTTTACTAGAAATCTTCTATTGCGTGACGAATTAATATTCATTTGTCGATAGCGTTTCAAAACTGTAATTCCATTTAAAACAAATACACCCATACTCATACTCATTTATTTATAACCATAGGCTACACGTCACTGGTTTTAATTACACTTGAGTATACATTAATAATAGAAAAATAATAATAATAATAATAATTTGCCACTATAAAAGTCAATAATTAATATTAAATTAATATTATACTATTATTAGAAGACTGACTGTAAAAACGGATGACTCGACGGCAAAACTATAAAAGGAGAAGCTCGACCCGCGCGCAGTCATTCTTGTTCGAGACTTTGTGCGGAGCGGACGTGTTTCTAGAAATACTTATTCATTGTAAAGTTAATTATCGTTTGTTTTTATTAAAGAAGTAATTATTGTTGGTAATTGTGAAATATATAACTTTGAAAACTATACCCACTTCTGTTTTCTAATATCAGAAGTAGGATTCGAACACTGCTCGCACTTATTATCTTGCTATTCCGTAAAGCACAAAGTCACGATCAATTTTTTTTTATCGTTTTTATTTTATGTGGTGAAAATTGTTATAGTGCATTGGTTCGGTTAAATAATGGATCAGATATCTAGACCCCGATCCTGTAAAAAACGCCATAGTTGCAGGCGTTCGACAAGCCATCGTTCCCGCAGCTCGTCGAGGGAATCAGTGTCGTTATACCCCTTCGTTCAACACGGTTATGTATTTCTAAATCATGGCCTCAGCGATGGCCTTGCGACAATCGCAGTTACAACCGTGAAATCGTCGTGTCAAAGTCGTGGTCGTAACGGACGTCATCGAAATGAACGGATGTCACAGCCGGAAACCGTGAGTATGGTAGCCACGAATCCTGGCACATGATCGTGTCTCGCCTCCTTGCACACGCGCAGCAGACCTGCCCGTACCTGACCAGCCTGTCTCGGTTGGACCGTCGTTTGGAAACGGCACCGAACAGATTGCGGAGGCTATCAAATCATCAAAATCCGTAAGTACCCACAGTTACTATGTCTAAATTTCGACCCCAACATTCAGGATGTTGACTCATGGTTTGATGAGGTAGACAAAGCTAAGTTTGCAAAGCGTTGGGATAATCGTGAGTGTCTTGCTTTTGTCGGAAAGTGTTTGAAAGGTGAAGCAAAATGTTGGCTAGATGATCGGGTTACCAATGACATTTTATACGAAGTAATGTCCGCCGATTCATACAGCTTCCGTACATTTGCCAAATACGCACACAAATCTTTACTGCGTCTGCGCATTGTTAAAGGCCTTAGTGATGATGTTTTACGGCGATAGTTCTACGTGGAATTAAAGATCCACATGTTAAGGCGACGGCAACAAATGCAAACCTGACTCCCAATGAGTTGGTGAACTACCTTTCAACATTTATGAAGCCTGACCCGTGGATGTTCGAGCGACGCGTCGCCCTGCACTTTTAACTGCTAACTACCAAAAATCAAGGTAATAAGCGACCGTTTCTGGCTTCTAGTTCAAGCTCTGGTGCTGGTTCTACTCCCAAATGTTATTCTTGTGGTGAATTTGGGCACAAGCAGTTAAATTGCCCTAAAAAGCCAAAAACTGCTGACGCTAGTACGAGTAATCCAAAGGTGAGTACTTCAGGAACCACATTCGGGACTGCTTTGCAAAGAACCGTTCCGATTTAAATAAAAATGAGGTTAACTTTTGGTCAGAAACTCCGGCCCGGAACCGAAATGAGGAAATGAAAGTCGTCATAGGAGTTATTGACGGCATACCTGTTGACATATTAGATAGCATAGATAGCGGTGCATTAGATGTGTTCTTTATATCATCAGCGGAGGTGAATCATCTTTCTTGTACAAAGAAACCTATCAACCGGCAAATCAAAGGGGCGAGTGAATAGTAAGTATTTTACTACTTTGCATATGGCTGCAGACTTTCATCAAGTTTAACTTGATGAGGCCTCAATTCAGCTAACTGGTTTTGTAACACCAGAAGCTCACTACGAGTATCCTAAAATGCCACATGGCTTAGCAAACGCTCCCATTGCTTACCAACGCATGATTAGCAAGCCTCTACATAAACTGACCACAGAGGGAAAGGTTTAGGTATACATAGATGACTGATTCATCCTTGCTTCCTCCATTCAGGAAGGATTACAGACTTTACGGGAGGTATTGAGTACACTGAGACAGGGTTTTCGTTGAATTTAAGTAAATGCTAATTTTTATGCACTGAAACAGAGTACCTGAGTCGTGTGATCTCTGGCGGTAGAGTACGACCTTCGCCTGGTAAAGTTCAGGCCTTTGCTAATTCCCCAGCTTCATAAAACGTCAAACAACGAGTCGGGAATGTCCTAATATTGTGGGGTATTTTTGAAAGTATATCCCTAATTATTCTACCAGGACTAATTGCATTGCGCGTTTATCATGTGTTTACTTTCATTGGGGTACATACAAATAAATTGTGCGATAACTGGTGCACCTGTACTTGCTATATTTAACCCTAAACTGCATAGTATCAATGACCGATGTGATGAGATAGATCGGATCGGTATAATTGGAGTAATCACGAGTGTCTTTCACGGACTGCACGGATAGGACTATATTTTAATGGCGATTCTCGTGTGTGACTAAACGAGTGGGTGCCAAACGACTGCTCGTGGAGCAATTTCAATCAGGAATTGAAGCCGTTATGTCCGCAAACACCGGACATCGCAAACATTTTGTTTAATGTGATGAATAGGAATTCCAAAAGCTATTCTACGTATGCAGATTATGCTCATCGCTCACTCTTTCGATTGCGTATGGTACGAAGTCTTAGTGAAGAGCTGATATTGGCGATCGTGATACACGGTATCACCGATCTACAGATTCGAGCGTCTCGTACATTTCTTTACTATTTATGTCAAATCGAGTTCTACAAAAGCCAACATATCGCACGCTTCTAAGTCATGTTTGATGCCCTGTGAAGGCCGCAAGCCTTTATTCAGGGAATCCTAACAGATGTTCTGATCGACAGTAGGTCGACTATATCGTTGTTTTCATCAAAATTAGTTTGACACTTCGATTGCCAACGCAAACCAGCGTTCCGCGTTCTAAAAGGCTTGGGCAGTCAGAAATAGCCAGTTCCTCTTACGTAACGCTACCAATCGAGCTTAATGGAATCACTATGGGGGTTGATCTGTTTGACGTAGGGTCGGAGTATATGAACAACCTTGTCATAGTCAGTATAGTTCTTAACAGGGAAGGTGTTCGGTATGTGCGTATGCGTGACTCCCAGTTACTCACAAGGTAGGTTTGTTGTGAGACAGAAGACGTGATGGTTGTTCAATCTGATGAGATGGCACCAATCAATACCACTCTTGAGGGTGATCAACTGCAACAGTTGTTAGACATCGTTAATGAGTTCTTATCCTCATCATTGTTCTTATCCTGAGCGAAACTATAGAGCAGGGCTTGATACTTTTTACCAGGGTACTTGGTACCTTGACGGAGGCTGGTTTCTTCATTAATTTAAAGAAATGTTATTTACTGACAAAAGAAACCGAGTACCTTGGGCGGTTTATAAGTCAGGGTCAGGTACGACCGAGGCCTGAAAAAATCAAGGTCCTAACTGACTCAGCCGAGGCAGGTCCGTCAGTTCATGGGTTTGGCTAGCTCAACGTAAGGGTTTGCTGTCCAGAGTAGCCCGCCTGGTGGCTGGTATACAGAACTGGGCACAAATCGCTCAGGCTTCTGACGAAGGAACACGCTCATTCAAAAGCGTGTGTACGCGCCGCTGCCGCGCGCGCCTTGTTCGAGCACGCTGTTAGCGTGTGTATGCGCCGCTGCCGCGCGCGCCTTGTTCGAGCACGCTGTTAGCGTGTGTGCGAGCTGCTGGCGATCACGCCCTCATCGAAGATTCTGCTGGCGCGTGTGCGCCCTGGTTGCGGGCGCGCCTCTTTCTCTTCGGGTTCAGTAATGCCTCACGTCGTGCCTCTTACTGTGAAATCTTTTCGCCCTGCGAAGAGTCATCGGGGAAGTACAGCGCCTTTTTTCCCCGATGTGAAAGCTTTTCATGAATCGAAGAGTCACCGGGGAGTACATCCTCCTGTTTCCCCGGTGTGAAATCTTTTCGCCCTGCGAAGAGTCATCGGGGAAGTACAGCGCCTTTTTTCCCCGATGTGAAAGCTTTTCGCGATTCGAAGAGTCACCGGGGAGTACATCCTCCTGTTTTCCCGGTGTGAAAGCTTTTTGCTATGCGAAGAGTCGCCGGAGGGTTACATGCGCCTTACCTCCGGTGTGGTTCAAAGCTTATCGGTATGGGCCCGTACCGATAAGTCACTGAGTGGGTTGGTTGGTCTAAGCCAATGCCTTGTAGGTACTCAGTGTCCTGTTATTATACGTACGTACGTTCATGCTAGTCGGAATTTTGATTTGTGGTCAGTATCAACCGCAAATTAAAATACGTCGAAGCTTTTTGGGGTATTTTTTTCATTTGTGATGCCATGTGACTTATTAACTAATATGAACATAACTCACCTAACATAAACTAATGAACTTACCCAATAATAGGGATAATGAGAATACTTTGAAATCTCGTGCATTTGATTTCAGACACAACTGATGATGACCACTAGAATCGTCAACAACAGCGAGACGAGGCTGGGCCCTCTTTGACTCCTCATGGAGTGATCCAACCAACGAGATCTCTGCCTCTACTCATTTCCGGATCTTCAGAAGACTACGAGCCTGACGAGGACGCCAGGGTGTCAGAAGAGGCCGTATTAGAAGACTGACTGTAAAAACGGATGACTCGACGGCAAAACTATAAAAGGAGAAGCTCGACCCGCGCGCAGTCATTCTTGTTCGAGACTTTGTGCGGAGCGGACGTGTTTCTAGAAATACTTATTCATTGTAAAGTTAATTATCGTTTGTTTTTATTAAAGAAGTAATTATTGTTGGTAATTGTGAAATATATAACTTAGAAAACTATACCCACTTCTGTTTTCTAATACTATGATACCTATGAGGGCTGACTGATTATTCCTACTATTTATTTGTGGCGTCATGTGAAATTGTTGCAATACTAACGTATGATATATTGTTTCAGTGGATCTCCTGCAAATGCTAGAGTTCAACGTGACAGTATCGTTCCCGGCCGCGCCACTACTCACGGTCATACTGGCTCTAGTTGGTAAGTCTACGTTATAAATTCCAATATTTTACGTTCACATTCAATGCCATAAAGTAGGAATATTTTAGTAAAACGGGAATACTCACGTTAACTTGAGTCGGCTGTTCCGACTATAGTTTCGATCACATTCAGTGACTTTTATCAAGGAATGCTAAGCGAGATACGCGCGCGACCTCGTCTTGCCTTCCCTTGATAAAGGTCACCGAATGTGATCGAAACTATAGTCGGAATAACCGACTCAATTTAACGTGCGTATTCCCGTTTTATTAAAACAAAATGTATCAAGACCACGTCAGTTATGATAATTAGGAATATATTTATTTAATTAAATCTTACGAGATATTTTGATAGGTGTCTTTCATTAAGCGTGAATCAATTAATATCATCAAGAAAATCATCAGATATCTTCCTAATGCTAGGTATACGCTACGCGGATGCGTTTAGGTTCATTCTGTCGTCAGAGTCAGAAGCGTTCAATCATAGTGAACGTTCACGCTCAGCACTTACATATGCAACCGATCCGTGCTCAAACAAGATCTCGACAACTTGCCGGAGAGCCCTCCGAGCGTGAAGAGCACTTGCGGCAGAAACGCTAAGAGCCGACGCGACCGTCGTTTCTCAACATCTCAACCATTCAGATGTACGGCGTAAAGGTTCGTACACATTTATTTAAGAAAGCCTCGCTGGCTTTAGTAGGAATAGTACTGAGGCATGTTGAGGTATATTACTGTCGTGCACTTTTTACAAACCTTCGCAAGCGGAGCGTGCTGCATCAGGGTTTAGCGTATTGTTCTGTAATACTGAATCAAATTAACTGAATCTAATAACTCAAATCAAATAACTTTATTACCTAAAAAGTACAATGTAGAAAGAGCAAGTAAAATTTAACAAATGTTAAATCAGGGCTATATACGTACTTAATTAGACAGGTTCAACGCTGAGCCCCAAACTAAGCACTCGGCCTGTATCTTTGGGCTCGAGTGTGATGTCACCAGAAACATACAGTAGTGGTTTTACAACGTTAACTAAAATATTACACTTATAATTCTTAATCTAAGCGAGAGTTGCTTATATGTATGCATGTATGTATGTATGTATATGTATGTATGCTTATAAAGATTAGTTGACAACTAATCTTTATAAATGCTATGACTAGAGCTTCAGTCTCGATTTGATTTTGGTTTAACAGCCATTTTCTTAACTGCTTTTTACGCGTCCCTAGTGAGATTACTGAGTTTGCAAAATTTTCTGCATACGGTATTATGTATGAGTGGAGAGTGGAGAGAATGCAGGGCTCCTCCTGGCAAACAAAGATCGAGCGCGAGGGAGCTGTAAACTGTAATGTCGATCGAAGTCAATCTTAATCAACCAAGCGATTTAAAGCATGCCGCTCGTGATGTGCGTAGGCCCTAAATACATGTTTTCTAATTTACTCAACATGCTCACGTGTGTGCAATCATATTACACCCAACCTCCTTTTATTAAGGCCCGCTTATGATGTCTCGTTAAAAAGCATTACGTATTTTATTCCTCTGAAATTGTATGAATTGCAAAAAGTTTGTTGCCACAATAAACATAATATTAGGATACCGAGAAGTGTGTTATATTTCCGTTTGAATATAATGTACTCGTTGATAATATTTTATGCTCATATTGTAACGAATGTTCAGTAAATGTACCGTAAATACGACATACTTCTTTCTTACATGTTTTCAAACGCGTAAGAAGATTCCAGGTAACCGGCATTGTATCTAAGCTAAACAGCTAATCTTTGATAGAAAAAAGTAGGAATTATAATCTGAGCGATAAAAAACCAAAGGTAATAAATACTCGTACAAACTAATACACGAAAAATAAAAAAACTTCTACCAATACGTTTCTTGAACACATTATGATATGGCCCCACGTTGTGCTCGATTATATTCTGGCTCCGCGTTTGGCTCTGTTCCCAATGTATGCCCCTCCATTTTAGTGTGTCGCCTATACTAAGAATTTGGTGTCTTCGGAGCTGTTAGTAGGTCGGTCGATTCAACAAGTAAGTCGAGCGCGGCGCCTGTTGCGCGGCAGAGGGGAGGCGGGGCGCCTGTTGCGCCTCGCAGACGCCGCGGCCGCCCACTCCAGCTACGCCCGTGCTGCCGTCCATATAATGGAAGATACTTTTGACCCATATTCACATATTTTTGCAGGTTTTCTCTGTTACACTTGCAGCAGCTCGGGCATGCAGTCCCCGAGTGCGAGCAGCGTCATTCTTGAGCTCGCTTTGAAAATAGTTTCTATTCGATTCTATGAAAACCTAAAATATTTTTTACTCATGTACAGAATACCTAGAAATATTACATAACTTTTGGGGCGTTATCAGAAATGACATACGAGTCCTTGGTAATATTTTATATCAAATAACGTATACCTATAACGAGTGTTTCTTGCTCAGTTATTATGAAATAACTTTTTCAATGAGGTCTTTTTGACATATTGCTTTGATACGGGATAACACATCCTACAGCTTTTCATCATAAGCTCTATGTTCGGCTTTTTATCGTTAACGAATTGTGCTTTCAATTGGTATTCTGCTTGATGACTTGGAATGGAATATATGTGTAAGGTTCGACTTCCATTCTAATAGTCGTCAAGAACATCAATAAAACCAAAAGAATATTTTAACTGATACAGTTGTCATATAAACATTGAATTTCACCCGTAGTATCAATGTTTCTCCCTAATATCTAAACTAGCAGGAAACCAAATCTTAACCTAAACATTCGTACCTCGAAACATCCAAAATAACTTGTAAAATTAACAATAAACTTTATTATTCGGCGCCCTCTGTTCTTGTAGGCAGTTCCAGGGCCGAGTTTCATTCAATATAAACATAAGCAAAAGGCTTCATTACGTACTTGGTAAACAACAACAAAAGCAAGCGGCCATAGCCCGGGTACCTGCCGAACAAAAGATTGATTTGCACAATTATGTAGGCAAGTAATATTGTTTATTTAAGGCCCCTTGAGAGGTTACACCTGGTGTTTCAGCGATCTGGCTAGGAAATAGCTTCTGCTATATTTAATTTTTTACTAACGCATAATTTTTATTATCGCTTTAGGCGATAAGGCTGCCCATTATACTACTGTTTTTAAAATATTATTGTTATTTTTTTTTAAGTTTGTGTTTTTGGTGTATAATAAAGCTATATTGTATTGTAATGCCGCGTTTGATACTCAACACGCAGGTTAGCAAGCGTTGATCTGATGGAAGATAGTGCACTCATTACATTCAGGAATGTCCGCACCCATTACATTTGGTAATGTCCACATACAATAAAATCTAGATTATTTTACTACAAAACCCCACAATTGTGGTCTTTTTTTCGTACAATGCGTCTGAAATAACATTCCAATTTCCACTGGTTTCCTTGTTTTGTAAGAGATGTGAGTATCTATCCTATGTCAGCATGGATGTTTCTTTTAATGTGTGCTCTACCTTCGACTACGACTAAAACTTCGCTTACCACCAAGAGTGTTGGTGGTTAGACGCGGTCATACAATCCAGTATCTCCAAAATCCAGTAAAAATCAATTTACGGGTATGATTACATTTCTCACCAAAATATATTCCTATTTCATACAAAGTTGTAAAATACGGATTCCGAAGTTAGTTGTGGACCGAATTGCAGTTCGTCTGACTCAATTATTGTTACGGCGAGCGAGGAAATTCTAATCTTGGCGCTGAGCGTGTGTGCGCCCGCATATCGTCTGATTAATGTAAGACGGATTCGCTTGCCGAACCGAGCGGCATTATACGGCTTTAGACAACTTTCAAATTAACCACTACAATGACAAAATATCCGGGAGTAGAAGATACTTAGATTCGGCTCTGCTTTGATTTTATTGAGTTGATTTACTATTGCTTATTACGGACAAGCGTTAATTCCGTCGGCAGACATTCAGCTGGATGTGTCGACGACATTGGACCTAGGGCGGGTCAAAAGTGGCCGAAATTAGCTCGACTCGAGGACAAATGGCACAAGAGAGAGAGAGAGAGAGAGAAATGGGTCGATACAGGCTAACGATTATGATGATGTTAGATTTAAAGTATTCACAATAATTCAGATTTGCCAGCGTTCTATAAAAGAATAAAACCCTACTTCTACAAAAATATACTCGGTACATAAAACTAGTATTTTTTTATGCTTGACAGGCCAGGCGTATCGACCATCTATCCTGAAAAAGTCTTCATAATTCTCAAGAATTCAAATTTATTTTAATACTTATCAATCAAATACTTTGTTGTATTGTTGTTCTCCCTCAAGCTCTCACTTCGTATGAAAGTTAGATACCATTCATTTTCGCGTTAGTGTGCTGACAACCTAATTTAGAAAGCAGTGTACTGAGGTGCTACAACTCTAACTCGCAGCAATGTTAACCGAAACTGCGATGTAAACACCCAGGTACTCTGTTCACTTGGAAGATGCAACGAGACATTTTATTCGCTTAGCTGATTTGCTTGAAGCTTCTTCTTCGAGCAAAACACGTCAATATAATTTTTCCATCAAAGGTTTAATATTACTTTAGTGAATTGATAAGCCGACAAAATTCAATGAACTGCGAAAAGCGGACATTCCTCGCGAAAGTATTTATGTCGCGAAAAATATGTCATCTTTTTAATTTGTTATCTCGTCGGAGTTCCTTTCACTCATCATATCGGAAGAGCTTACGCTTTTTAAATTTCAATCTGGAGACGGCGATGATATCGTGCCGCCCGTCGTCTGCGCTTCTCGTGAACTCTGAAAAATAACTGCCGAAGGGATTATTCTCAATCCGTTCCCGGCCGCTGCCAAGAGGTTCGGCATATTTAATAAGGACTATTATCTTCATCGCCGTCTCTGGATTCAGACTTTTCAATTATCAGATTGAGGATTTTTTTGAAATTCCGCTCGTGTCCGTTGACCTTTGCTCGCATCTGGAGGTTTATCGCGTCTCATCATGTGTCATATCTGGCGAGCGGGTCTGTCTCGTAATCCATCCTATTTTAGGACGATATTTGAGCAAGAAATTATTTCTTGCGATACTTCATTCGGACGACCTCTATTTATATGAATCTTATCTTCTTCATTGTTTTTGTATTGAAAGTTGTTTTGGACAACAACAGCAAAAGCCGACTAGCCTATTTCAGTCCAATTCCACTGTTTGTTTAGTTGCGCATGGCATCACGTTCGGGCACGCTCCGCACGCACTCTGCATACTAATGTTTGACAGTGGATGGACGCCGGTCAAAGCCTCTATTACTATCTTACTACTACGGGTTATTTTATAGATTAATGAATACAAAAGTTACGAGTTGAAGGCCGAAAAGGATAAGGAGAAGGCGCGCCGAAAATATACTTAACAATTAACAGTTTCTGCATGCTTTAACATTCACTCATGATGTAATGATATAACTCCTCATAGTTTTCAATGACGGCTACCCTGTTTCCTAGCATGCGCTTTAATGTGACTTGCTAGACCAAACTTTGTTCCTGCTATACATTGGCCCATAAAAATAAAAGTCCACAGAACTCGACAACATTTAAAAAGTTTATACGGTGGAAAGTAAGACATCTTTGACGGCTTACTTACAGCAAGGCCATTCGTTCTTTACAATTTTGTTATCCGCTATCCCATCTCCCCCTAAGGCCCTAGACGAAGATGGCGAAATTTTTGGTTTCTCAGGGTGACGAGCGCAGTGCATTGCCGCTGACGGTTTCGAACTGTTGAAGTTAAAAATTCTGGTTGGCACTGTACTGTGATGGGAAAGCGTGAAGTTTAAAATCAGCGACTTCCTCGTCTCGTCACTAAGATCCATTAAAAAAAAAAAGCTACTAGTTGAGGTGTAGGAGCGTGTGTGTTTGTTGCTCTGGTGCATGGCGTCACGGACGAGAAGTACGTGGCACACGCTCGAGGAATATTAACGAGTAACGCTGGACATCGCACAAGCTGGTCAGGGATTCTAAGTCCATACTAAACCGAAAAAGTTTTCACCAAAGTTTCAGTTTTATTTAATTACGTTGGCTTGATAACTTCTGTGACCATTTCACGACAGACTAAATGCCATTCATTCTGTTGTTACATTAGGGCGCGCTTGCAGAGCTATCTCTTTCACACATTTGCAGATGAAAAATCACTGAGTGGTAATGTTCAAAAACTAAACAGCATTTTTCATGTTTTTTATTTTATTTTATAAAGTTTATTAAAGGTGAAGGAAAATTTTGTTATTATTCATCACAATACAAAAAGTTTGCTTAAAAAAATTGCATTTGTTATTCTAAAAGATAAATAACTGTTTATTTTTTTCTAATTGCCCATTCAGTGATTTTTTTTAACTTAAAAAAAAAAAATCCGCAAGCGAGATAGCCTATAAGGATAGCGGGCTCTTAAACCGTGAAAAGTAGTACCGCAGCCTTTTAAATGAAACTATTCACATTGAAACCTTTTTAGAGGTATGGAATTTACAACGGGGTACAAATAGACAGATGATGATGGTGGAGCTAAACGTAGAAAGACCGGGCAGACACTATTTAGCAAATACATCGATGATATGAACATGTGCTGAACTAAATTAAGCAAAATCTTAGTTATTGTCTCGAAATCGAATCTGCTCGGCATTCGGCCAGTATCATACGACTGCGACGTGGGAACAATACTCAATCAATTGGAGTGCATCGAACCGACCAGTGTTTGACTATCCCGAAATTTATTTCTGATGCTGGCCACAAAACTCATAACCTCGTTTCGATTGGGAACGTGACTGACAGATGCAAATATGACCGCTGCATGTTTCGCATACAATTTCCAGACACTGGTTTATTTCTTAGTTCGTTCCTCGTTTTGGTCTGGACCCTGGTCTAGGTCTAAGGTCTCTGCTATAGCTTTTTTTTTTTTTTTTTTTAAACTTTTTTTTTTAGATGTCGGCAATTTTTTATTGGAGTGGTTCAAATAGAGTTGAGTTCGGTTATAAAGAGCTCCCGATAAATAGATTTTTATAAGGGATCGATGCTGGCGTTTTGATAGCCTACCGCCTAATCGAATTATTCTTCCACTTGGAACCTACCCTATGTATCGATTTGGCAGGTGTTGCATAATGATCTCGAATCGCGTGTGCTGAATTATAATCGGCTCCGATAGGCCCGCACTAATCCCGACGTCATATGGATACGAATCCATGGAATAGTGAGCGCGTAATACCCACCGAAATGCAGGTCAAATTAATTTTACGGTAGATAAAAAGAGCGACAAGCAGTGCATTGCATTTCATTATTTTTGGAGCTTGTTCTTATTTTAGAGGTTATTCTACAAACTCTCACCTTGTTTTCCACAACGTGATTCTCAGTAATCGGGTGTATGCAAATCTACCAAGATAAGCACGTATTCAATAAAACCTTTTCACATGTACAGATTTTTACCCGACAACAACTAAGTGAAAAGGAGAATATATTATTTAACTGGTACGTATATGTTTACACCTACAGCCTAAACGCCTCAAACGATTTTGATAAACGAGGTGTCGATAGTTGTGTCTAGATATAGGATGGTACGAAGTTGGCACAAAATACAAAATGGCGTCTGGAAAAATAGGGCTTCGCTCAATTAGGGTTTCGTACATTTGATCAATTATGTTTTCACGTAAAAGAAGAAATTAGTTTGTTTCGGTCACAGCTTAGAAAATACATTATGAATCGGCGTCTTCAGTAGTTGGTGTTGAACTGTGTATGATATTTTACTATGAAAACTGACGTGGTTTTGATACATTTTGTTTTAATAAAACGGGAATACTCACGTTAAATTGAGTCGGTTATTCCAACTATAGTATGATATGTATGATATGTTAAAACTTAGCTCAATGGACTATATAAAAGCTCAATGAGATAGTCATATGAAGTACCGTTGTTAGTTTTATATTTTTTTTTTAAATAGAAACTTTTTGATAAATATTTATTTGAAATCCTCGAAAATGTAGGTTATTAATTCGCAAAATGCTCGTAGATTTAGCGCTCGCTGTGGAAGCTCTTAAGCTCAGTTCATACCGTTCGTACTCCGGACAACAATGATTCGGACACGGCCGTGGATTACCGGCTCTTTGGACGCAGTATCATGATAGCTGCCAGTACTTGGTTCTTGTGTAGAATTTTGTTTATTGAAGTAAATGACTACTTTATTGATCGAGCGATGCGAGGGCCTCATAGTCTGGGAACAAGTCGGCGTTTGTATGTATATTAGTATGTTTGTGTGTATATTTTTCCGACGATAACTTGCGAACCGTTAATCCGATATGTAATTTTGTAATCAAGTAGTTCATTTCAAGTTCAAATGTTAGCAAAATCAGCTCTAGGGATGTGAAGTTATTCTGTTGCACGTTCTCAGCTCGGCGAAAATTGCAAGTTAATTTAGTAACTAGGTTTTTTAAACGTCTATACTAAGGCTTACTGTCCAGGTAGCTTCTCGTCATCCGCATGCTTTTATCACTTGGCTCTTGCTGTGCACTTGATATACAAAACTACAAAATTGTGTTGCAGTAGCAATCCTACGTGGAAAGTAACCCATTAGATTCTAAGTCAGTGACATCATTTTTAGAAATTTCTAAATTTTGGTGTAAGAAAGAAAGAAAGAAAAAACATTTATTTTACGCACAAAACACTACAACACCAACTTCACAAAATAAATAAATTATAATGATGGGAAAGAATAATATATAATTATGTTCAGTTGTCGCTGTAGTGTCCAGTGCGACAAAAAAGGTCAGTGCTCAGCGATAATGCTGCGGATTTCTCCGCAGCGCTGATTTTCAGCACCTGTACCTTTTTTATCGCGTATAAATTCGCGTTTGACCACTAACTTATATTTATAAGCAAAGTCGTTCTTTGCGCTCTCTGTTACGTGAAAAAATAGCGGTTTTTACATACGACTTTGAGAAAAAATAGGTTAGATTATTTGAATGGGAGGATCATTTGCTGGCCTTCGTTGCCTATTGAGGAAGATTGCGACGTTCTTATGCAGAACGAAGCGCACGCTGTACGAAATTTGTAGATATTTTATAGCTTACCAATTTCAAACAACGCGCGCTTCGAGCACTGCATAAGAACCGCGCGGCTTTCTTAAATCGGCAGTGAAGGCGCTAAGGACCATTGGTGACGTAAAAAGACTTTTTTAAATCCATTTCTACCTCATACCACTCAACTCAACTTTAATAGATAATGACATCCATTTTCTATGATATGATTATTTGTTTGCGGTGAAACTACTGAGCGTAAAGAGGTTTATCATCTAATATCTGAGTGACGAGAACAGTTCCTTGCTGCGAAGGGTTTTGAATTGTTGAAGTCTAAAATTCTGGATATGGCCCAGTCACCATTCGAGGATAGGCCGATATCCCAGCAGTGAGATGTTAAGGCTGATGCAGATTATTATTTCTATATATTGTATATATTATTATTTATACATATAAGTTAATGAGTATGTGTAGATGTATGCCATTATCCAGTGACTTGTTCACTGCTTTCTACTGAACTTAGTTCGTCTACACACGGGTAATTAATTTGCGGTACCCGTAGATACAATAATCGTCCGTGATTTGTTCGAATCGCGCCGTCCGTTGCAGCGACACCGGTCGTTGTAAGTTTTCAGTGCTTACGTAACCACTCGAAATATTCGAAAACGGCTTGTTAAGCTTTTCGAATTTGAATTCGGATTCGACGTGATTCCATGCATAATATTTTTTGTAGTCGATAAGTATAACTTCTTTGGTTGTTGCCAGTAAATAAACATTTTGCGGCATACGGACACGGTATGACATCTCGTATCTCTCCGAAATAGACGATTTAATACCCAGCTGCGAAAACTTTTTTGGAATCTTTCAAAACTACTTTTTCGTCCCGAATTGCGACGTTCTGTTATTTTCATAAGACAAAAATCGATTTTGCTCATATTCGAACTAAAACATCGTACTTCCATGAACAACTTGAATATCAAATTCAAGACGATCGAAGTAACGATACTCTAGTTATCGTGGCACAAATTAATATACAAAACACACGTAAACCCCATCAACATCAACAGCCTGAAGACGTCAACCGCAGAACAAAGGCCTCGCCCTTAGAGCGCCTCACCAAACGACGATTTGTATTTTGCATCCATCGGTTGCCTGCAACTTTCAAAATGTCGTCACTCCACCTAGTGAGAGGCCTACCGCAGCGCAGGTAGGTTCGTTTTCCAGTTCGTAGTTGCCACTCAAGAAATCAAAGAAAATTAGTGTCGTTTCGAAAAAAAAATGCATCACTTCATGACAACATTAAAGCTAGCCAGCACAGCGTCATCGTGTTCGTCCAATTATGTCTAGGAAATCAGTCAATTCATTATTTATTCCGAAAACTCCAGATACGATGGACATACGAACCGGCAGACTCAATAACATTGCACGGCGCGTTTCATGACGGCAAATTGAATGAGCCGGGCGCGGCGTGTTTGCCGCCGCGCCGTCATCAATCATCCGCGTGTGGATTTCATTTTAATGCGTCGTCATGGGCGGCGGTGTCTCGGATGACCGTGCCATCGCACCGTCATCCTCTACCTATTGTTTTAAAACTCGTGTGTGCGTTGCCTTAGGTTTCCGCTGTATGAAGAGGTTAAAAAATTCCATCACATTAATTTAACTCTCACTAATTGATACAATTACAAAACTAATGCAAAATTAATCCGTCTTTCTTTCATTTTACCCTTTCACTGCGCTGAACTAATTTTGATAAAAGTTACTGAAAAATAGAGAGCATCACGAGAACGAACATTGGATCCACTTCATCCTAGATAAGGTATAGGAGAGAAAGTAACCAGACAAGTGGACATTCTTAAGAAAACTTAAGCTTTCTCAATATATAAACAGAAATAAGTTCCAAAGTTTATGAGAGAACGCCCTCTGGCGAAGCTTTTAACAATATAATCCTGTTATGTTTTCGCTTGATGTTGTAGATGATATATTATGTACGTCTGCCATCAACCAAAAGACTTGCTTGCGTTAAAACTACAAATCTGCATTTTTTCCTTAAAATAATTTTACAAAATACTTAAAACTAAATCATAGCTAAATAAATGATATACTCGAAACACTTTGTATTAATTTCCGTAGAATAAAATATAATTACATTCATGATAGCTTGTTTATAATAATACATAGTCGACTTAAAATATGTTTTGTTAAATGTTATAGAGAAGCCTTATGCGTTATCTTTCTATTTCGTGAGTCCTTAATTAGACGTCTAGAAACTTTTGATCAGTTTGTTTCAGGTTTTATAATTTTTAGGGTTCCGGACTCAAAAGTTACCGACGGGACACTATTACTTAGCCTGCATAGTCTGTTTGTCTGTAAAGGACTGTATCTTTTGTACTATAATAGATAGAACATTACAGAATATGTGTTGTTAACCGATTATAAAAATAACAAAAATTAAGGATGAATATAAATAAATTACATCACTACATCATATAAATTTAATCACAAGTAACAAACTTTGCGTGATTATAGTTCAAAAACTCTACGAGTATACTGACAAATATTAAAATTGGTCAAGTGTGAGTCGGGCTCGTACTAAGGATCCCAAACTGAATGAAAGAAAACATGCTTTTCCTATTGTACTGGACGCGATATTATAGCGGAAAAACACTACAGATTGATTATTATATACACAATTTAAAAGAAAACACGTCTTTTTTTAACTAGGTAATTTTTTTCGGAACCCTCGGTGCACCAATCCGACTTGCATTTGGGCGGTTATAATTTAAATCTTTCAAACGTTGGCACGTAAGATAATTTTATTTAAATATTAACATCATTGGTTGCTAAGCATTCAAATTTTCACTCGTACATAAACGCAGAAAGAGGCGACTTGGAAAAGCTGTTTTAAATATTAAAAATATTTATTTGACTACTGCATTATTCAGATCTTAGAATATATATGGATCAAGCTATAAAGCCTTGCGCAAGCCGTTGGAGGCACAGATAGAGAAATAAATCAGATTTGTGTAGGTACATAGAAATACTCAAAGGGACTGGGTATTTTATCAAATATACATAGCAAATTAATTTCTATTTTGCTAAAAAAGTCAAATAAAAACGTTAGTCGCCATTTCATATTTTACTACTTAGAAAAGATGAGAATAAATTTTTCACTTTTAAATCCTTCAAATTCTACATTAATAGTCTAATGGTCTCTTTCATCATCGCAAAGTAAAGTCTTGATTAGCTACTTTTCGATTAGTGTTAATTGGCGAGTAAACGTCTAAGTAACGTTACATCGTTTTCAGAGTGCAGATTGCGCGTTTTTTTTTTAGTTATCTTTTTGAACGCGTTACCGTACGTAACGACGATTTTTATGACGTCAGAGCAGTGCTATCAAGATGGCGCTCGATGGCGATGCTCTTATTTTATACATATCATAGTAACGGTAACGCGTTCGAATAGGTAAACGAGATTGGAAAATCTCGCACTCGAAACTCTGTTTATGTGACGATTAACGCTACTTCGATATTTTGGAACTAGTACTACAGTTACTTGGCACTTTAACCAGAGAGTAGCTTACTTAGGACTTTAATTGGAGATGATGAAAAGGACCTAACACTTGTGCTCATCATACCCATTAATTAAAAATGCTTGTCAAGTAAAATTTACTTCTGTACCAAAGCGGAAGACGCTTTGGTACAGAAGTAAATTTTACTTTGTTTTTGTACTTGTTTTTTTGTAAAAATCAGAACAATATTGATGGATATTTTGCAGACTGAAAATGTCAAAATTGAAGAGTAATATAGAGTAAGAGCAAATAAACTATGTACTAAAGAGAAAATACCTTTATATCAAAAAGTGAAATAAAAAAGAGACATGATTAGTTTCATGATACAGAGCCTTGAATGCCAATACTCAAGCCTCGGAAGTATCGCGTGACCGTGAGTGATGGTGGAATGTATATACGTATGGCGGTACTGTATGACGTTCTCGCTACCTGAGGCCACTCCATTTATCCTTCCGGACAGAGATGCATACTACACCCGAGCGTCATCGTGATGCACGATATTTGGCTTTTATTAAAGCTGATTTTACATAAAACGCCCTCTCTCGCTTGCACAATCAACATTTTTAATGGCATATAATTAATTGGTGAGGATGGTATTCAAAAACTATTTTGAAAAATTTTCTTTATTAAAACAGTTAATCTCGTTTTTGGGGTTAAAAGAAAAAATAAACACCTGTAAGATCACTCCCAAATCCGTTTGTCTCCCAATTACTCTCCTATTTAGAAGCTACTGCGACAACGCATCTTCACACATTCTACTCAGAACGAAGGCAAGGAGAGATTCTAGAATCTGAAGATATTTGTTAACAGTTCGGACGGGGTTCACGATTGTGATCAAAATATAAACCTACCAAATAAGTACCTATATACATGAAAATGAAAAACAATGAAAAAATATTTCCTACTAGATATATATAAACAATGTTTGGGAGGTGCATGCCCGGGCAATACTCAATGTAATAAGTAAGTAACATAGTGACAGTTAATTGTTGTCAATATAAAGAAACTTAAAAAGATTGCCTAGTACACAATCTTTAATAATAAGATTAAACTAAGCATGATTGTAGTTTTTTTTTGTAATAGTAACAGTAATAAACAGTAAAAAAATTTTTTTTTACATAGTTGAATGCTGAAATACATATGAATATGGAAATAGCTCTCCAGCTTCAACAAAAAAGTATCTAGGTTTGAGTAAGCAAAAAAAAAAAAGAAACAGTTTGGACAACACCTAAAATTTTTAAATTATTTCAGAGAATATGGCATGTGTTTAGTATCAGCCTTAGTCTGAAGACTTACGAGTAATTCGATTTCGATTATCATAAAAGAAAGAACGTAAATAATTCTACAATTTTCTTGCCAAGTTGTTTGTAAAACCATTTTGCGATGGCTTGTAACATCTCAAATTGGATCCAAGTTTCCAATTTGTTCCTTTGACAGTTAATAAACAATAGTGCAAGCTTGTTTCCTTTGTAAACAATTAAATTTTTTACCGCAACCCAGAGCGATGTGATTACCTCAATAATCTATCTTGGCCTCGGTACAAAGTCTGCCAGTGTTATATAAACAGTAAGGAAACAAGATCTCGTTTAACGTTTTATCTACATTACAATAATTATTTCGTAAGCTGGAAGTTGAACGTTAGTATTTTATGGGCCATAATTTTTAATTGAACACTGCGTTTGTATTATGCGAATAATATCAAGAAAGATGTCACTCTGCATGCAGTACTACTGCAGTCCTTATACATTGCGTCGTACGGCATGCAGTGTGAAGTCTTTGATAGACTTCATATATTACTGCTCCATATGTACTGCACACGCAAAGGACGTGCATTCCAAATGGATTGTGGTCAGTCCTTAAGAATACGGTATACCGACGTCTTGTACATACAAAATGCGTAGTACCCTAAATGTTATCCGATTTCGATGTTTTTTTTAAATGTTGTCTACACCGCGGAAAACTATGCTTGTGTTTGTTTTTTATAAATCTTCCTAATATCTTCATTGTTATAGGCACTTAGTGTCAATTTTTTTGCGTCAAAATACGACGAATAAAAGTAGTTGTTATAAGAATACCATACATATTTTTGCAAAAAAAAACCACAGAGGCATTGACTATGGTGTAAGCCATAGTCATTGACATTCAAGCCATTGACACTAAAAACAAAAAAATTCGTTTAGATTTAGGGAGTGATAACCCCGAAACGCTAATTTCATCGAAAAATTAGGAAAGTTCACTGGCTCTCTCTATAGCACGCACGAGAAACGGAGCAACAGCTATATTTCAAATATCGAATGCGCCAAAACGTCGCGGAAGGAATATCCTCTTAAAAAATTTACAGAACATGCAGTACGCGTTGTGTGCATTGCGTCGTACTGCATGCAGTGTGGCGTCTTAGAATTTTAAATATTGCTGCTACACATGGACTGCACAGATTGTACACGCAACGTACATGGACTGCCAATGGATTGTGATCGGTTCTTAAGAATTTCCATCATCATCAGCCAGAAGACGTCCACTTGACTTGACATGGCTAAGTGTACCCTTGTGTTCCTAAGGCAAAAAATAAATTTAACTTGAACTGCTGAATCCCTCCCAATCCTCTTCAATCATATCCAGTTTAAAGACTTTTTGAGACACGTCCTGGTATTCCTACTGGTATCCAGTACGGCGACCGTAGTCTAGGCTGTGCCGTAAGCGTTGTGTTTATAGAGTAATGCAGGTTTAAGCTAGCATTGTCCAACACAGCTGGAAAATTAGCCAGAGTGCTTTCTTATTGCGTTGAGAACGCTACGTTGAAATTTAATTTGGTTTGATGTTCTCTTTCATTGCCGCATTTAGAGAATAGACTTTCCACACCTTTCTCTTATAAAGATAAAAGTACAGACAATGTTGAATAAAGATTTAATATTTTTCAACCGACCGAGCGAAGCGAATGGGTCAGAGTCTACGGGAACATGTAGTTTTTTTATTTGTGATACTAAGTCATGTCTTTTTCGAAAAACAACCTCTGAAGATGTGAAGTGGGATTATTAAATAATTGCGGTACCATATGCGAGCGAAGCCGTGCGGGCAAGCTAGTATGTAATATGACCAATGACGCAGCTTTACTATCGGGGCGCGCTCAGTAAGTTTGTAACAAGAGTTAGAGCCAAGACTGAGCTAACAATTCACCGAGAAATTTTAAGAACTTTCTCGACGTTTGTTTGAATCTTCTCTCCTCGACCTCCTCAGATGATACCGATCGACTTTAATGCTTTTATTGTTTCTTTACACACATACAAATCGAGTCGTGGGTTGTATCTCTATGGTTTAATGGAATTTATCGAGTTATTGGATAACCTATGCAACTATCGATTTTCGATGATGCTCCGCGTTTCATGCAAATATTTATCTGTGATATTGCATTTCCGATGTTGAACGTCATTCGGTACTCGTATTCGAGGAACCAATAAAGCAATTTATGCGAAGATGTAATCTGCGCTGAAATATGAAGCTATCGAGTACTCCGTTTATATTTTAAATTAAATGCGGTCGTGCAACGGTGTATTGACGCTTCTGTAAATTGGAACCATATCACTAATGAGCTACATTACCAGAAGTTATTAAAGTGGTGAAATATGACGAGTGTCATTACCAAAGCCGGTATCGTGAAGTCCTTATTGCGATGATTGTTAGGTTCAGCCGCCGACGCTGCGCGACCGTGAACCTTAATGCGCGGCGTTACGATTCGCGATCACGCTGTGTCGGCGTCTGAACCTAACAATCATTGCTATTAGTGTGTACGGACCCAGTAACTATAAAAACAAGCTTAAGAGCTTTGACAACATTTCTAAATAATGTATTGAAATATCACAGTAGTATTTAATCGATCAACTTTTTCAAACTACCCCTAATATTTGACTTAATGCGCACTTTCTAAAGTACTAGATTACGTAAAAGTTTTAAAAGGCGATCTTAGCCAAGAAAACAATTTAATATACTTAATTTAATAGTAGCGATAGTATTAATTTAGATAATGAATACTTTTTACAAAAAATATTATCTAAATAAAAACTTTCAAAATCAAATCAGCAATATCTGCAGGGATATTTTAAAAAGCTACGCTCAGTCTAAAGAGATATTTATTTACTTTATTTTGCTTCAAGTTTGAAATAATTTCAGTGACTATAATGACATTTTTTTTATTGTGTGTCGTTTAAGTCATAAAATATAGCAAATGTTTACTTTCTGCGAATGTGTTTGTCAATAAATATTTCATAAAGAAATCACAAATTTTATACGTAGTAGTGACAATCTTCAAAACTTGTTCCTCACCGGATTGACTTCCTGTTCGCGAACTGAAATTGGTTTCTAATGCTACCCTCCTATATTATTTATCCGCGCCAGACGATGCTCAGTCTTATCTCGGGCGAAAGCTAAAACTTCGCCCGTACGTTCTTTCGCTGCATCTAATTGAGAAAACTTTGCTCTTGATTGTTCATAACTGCGCCCCGCCTGCTTAAGAGATTAGTGGTGAGATAGTGTATCTCCTTATTGTTAACCACGGAATAAGTTTGTAACTTTATTTATCTGGTCATGCTACGAATTTTGTAGCACGCTCTACGTCGCTGCGTAGCGTCGTAGAGCTACGACGTAGCTAAGCTACAAACAGCTTAGCGTACAATTTTCTGTACATTTGGCCCAAATTATAGTAAAACCCGGCCAAGTGCGAGCCGGACTCGTGCACCGAGGGTTCCGTACCTAAGTTATAAAACATGGTGTTTTCTCATATTCAGTTCCGGATCCTTATCTCGAGCCCGACTCACACTTAACCGCTTTTGAATATTTGTTTTATACCATAGAGCTTGCACTATAATGACACCAAGTTTGACGTTTATATGTATTACTATTATTACATTATTTACTAATGTATTACAGTTTTCACGATAGAGCAAAAACAAGAAATGTAAAAAAAAGTCACGTTTGTGTAAGAGGGAATCTTAATTTTGTACTTTTTATTATTTGCTAGGAAATCAACTATACTTACACATATTCTGTGAACGTTTCAAGTGGCTACCTAATGTGGTACTAAACATAGTCTTTTAAATCTGTGGCGGATGGACAGACGGCGAAGGCTTCGCAATACCATCCCATTGACACCGATCCCATACGGAACCATAAAAAAGAGTCCCGAGACGATATATTGAAATAAGATAAGTAACAGCTGTATCAAAAGTAAAAACCTCAATCGGTCGCTGGATTTTACACCTCCCCTTTGCAAATCAGGCGGAGTACGGACTTAATCTTACTAAGTGAATTACCCGTATCCAGCGCGCAGCGCCCTCTGGGTACTGGTTGTTCAGCTGGTCACACTGGCATCACCCGTAATGCTCACGTTGACCGTAAAATACATCTGTTGGGATTTACACAGATGTAAAAGTAGTAAAATACTCGGTTATATATAGCAGAGACTATTACTTTCAAAACGAAGCTTTAGAATTTACATTACATTACAGTATTAGTATTAGCATTAGTATTTACATTACATTTATTTACTTTTATTGTGTGTCTTAAGTAGGATTAAAGCTAAGAAGACTTATTCTGAATCAAAATTTTATCATCTATACAGGGTAACTTTTAAGTTGTGCGCAAATTTTGTGTACATAAATATTGTTGAAATATAAAGGATATGTATTTTTTGGTTTTACCCACCTTGGTACAAAATTATCGAAATAACTTCAAATGAAAGTAGCTATAGCAAGAGCTTATGCCTCAAGAGCCATGAGACTACTCATGGTCACTCCATTCGTGATTATACCACGAACACCTACGACAAGTGTTGGTACCTACATCGCTTCTTCTCGCTCGCTACAACGTAGTAGATAGGTAATTATTGTATTATAGGTTTTCCCATATTTTGTGGTCAATAAATTTATAAATAAAGTAAATTTTTATAGGTTAAATAGTTCTATTAACGATACTGATTGCGTCATAAAATTTTGCACATTACTTAAATAGTTACCTTGTATATATACTAGTAGTTCGCTGCGAACTGAGACCTCGCGACCCCTAAATCTTCACAACCCCTGGATCGATTCAGCTCAAATTCAAACTTAAAAATTGTATTGAAATGAACTACTTGCCTAAAAAATTTCATGAAGATCTGATCAACGGTTCGCAAGTTATGGTCGGACAAATATACACACAAACATACAAACATACATACAAATGACGATTTGTCCCAGTAAACTCTGAGACCTTCGCTTCGCTCGGTCAAAAAGAACAAGCCCGTTTCTAGGAATCCACGCACAGACCAACCCGCTTATGATAGAGACGTGACATTTGAACCCAATATTCTTCAAATGGCCTAGCTACGTGAAAAATACAAATAGATACTGTTTTTTTTTAAATTTATTTTTTAATAATTTTTGTTGTATAATTTGTCGTAACAACACACTTTTCTTTGCTCGAGAAGACCACGTTTAAATCATATCTCGTTGTTAAAACGTTGCGCTCAACCTTTATGACTGAGAAAAAAAAACATCGTTATAACGCCGAAGCGAGTTTCCGATTGCACCGACCGGAGCCTGTTGGCGGACAAGGCAATATCGCCGCTTTATGATAAAGTTAATTAGATAGAACATTCGTTCCCCCGAGCGTGTACACAGTTGAGGCCTGTGCTTGAAAGAAACGAGTAAAATAGATCAGTGTAAACTAGAAATCCAAGCTGCTCGAGATATTGCGTCTTGAAAAATTTAAAGGAAATTTAATAAAGCCAAAGGGAAGTTGCATAAGGCTTTTGATGCAATGTTAATTCATTGTTGTTTTACAATTGTTCTTTATTTTTATGTTCGGGTTGTGTTTTATGCCTCTCACAGTCTAGCGTCTTTCCCCCGAATTATCGCGAAACGGATATCGTCTCGTTGCACGAACATTCTGTATTAGGCCTGCAAGTGTAGGACAGGCATTAGGATAACTTTGCTGCGACATAGAGGCTGCAACTGAGCGTATAATGCCGTTTCTTATAGAAATGGTTTTAGGGCTTGTAGGGCGAGCAGCAGCGTCCTTTTAGTAAACGGTGAGCTGCGATCCTCAAGCCGCCTACCAAGCGTAGGGGAGTAGGGGTTATCCCCATCTCCCTTTTTAATAGGGGAGGAGTGTGCCTTTGTTCTGCAGCTTTGCTTCTGGCTGATGATGAATGTGAGACAATGTTTTTATACGCTTACGTTTATTTGATTCTAAATTTCAGCCGCTACCTAACCTAGAAAATCCAAACTTCAATCCGCACTTCAATTTTAGCGTACTTTAGTCTATATCTACCTTTAAGCGTTCTGTCCGGGAGTTCGTGGAGAGCAGTCGTGTCCGCCCGGAGGTATAATTAGGCATGGGATCGCCGCGCCGGGCGGACGGAAAGTCAAGCAACAACACGGATATCGGCTCGTGTGGCGGTGTGTGCCGTTTCTGGAGAGCCACTGGCTTTACGAAATTGGGATAAATGCGGAACTTGATGACATCTCGGATTTAGATAGAGTTCACTAATACGATATTTGAGTTATTTACGATATTTCCCTGATTTCGGGATATTTTGAAAACGCCACTTCTCATTTATTTTAATGTAGCTTGGTCTTACATCGTAGGATGACGAGCGGAGCTAATGGTTACTCAATAGTATATAAAAAATGGTCTACAAAACCTTTAACTCGCTTCCGGTTACGCCGGATGTCACCAATTTACACAAACTGGCGTAATTCTTCATACCCCTCTTCGCTTTATGCTGGGGCGACATTATCGAGCGAAAATTCGTGTCGCGCTGTCGCGATAAAAAAAACGTGTTCGGTTATACGCGATGTTCTTGTCTACATTAGCTTCATAAGAGAAGAAAAAACTCAAAAAAAGATGGTTTTCTTTCTCCTTCGCCAAAATAATAAATAAGAACATGAATATTTCTATAAAAGATTATACAACGGAACTCTCAAAACTTGGCTATGTATATTGGTAGAGGGTTACAAATGGTATCCATAGTTTGATTTGATGGCTTTTTCCATCCAATGATTCGCTCAATGCTATGTAGAATATCAATCAATAGGTACAAAAGAGTGCTAATTTCACAATAATGGACTAGAAATAATTTTAACAGAATAAATTAATAAAGCCGTAGCAAGCAAAATCAAGTTTGGTAAGTGCTAAGCTCCACTATCTAATATTTAGCTACCCCCGTGTCCATTATTCTCAATTTGCAGTTAGTCCATGCTGTTCGCGGTAGGTGTCCCCCTTCATTCAAGGAAGAGTGAAAGAAATAAGAAACAAAATTCCTCTTTTTAAACTAGCTAAACTGTACTATAGATACAGACACTTAAAATAAAGTATTATTTTGGCAACGGGCACAGAAAAACATTTCTTCGGCTGATAATAATCTTTATTCTTCTTACTCTCACTCGATCAATAAAATTGAACGTCTTTACAATACAGGGCCCTTATTCTCTATTGCCATAACTGGCTTGTCACGCGCCATGTTAAGTTAACACCGTGTTAGTCGCATGAAACGGCATTCTCTAAGTTTCTTAACGCGATTCTTCACGTCTTGGTACGATTGGGAACCGCGTTTAAGTTAAGAGCATGTTATGACGTCACGCGTTATTGTCAAGTTATCTCATGTGCTACTGTACTGTACTCCTGTACTGTGAAGTCCTTATTGCGTTGATTGTTAGGTTCAGCCGACGATCGCCGCGACCGCGAATCGTATCGCCGCGAGATAAGGTTTCGATAACAATCACCGCAATAAGCATGCCATGGTACGGGTCCAGGTACTGCGTACCATTTCCGAGTTTCTATGGTCTAGCTAGAAAGTTGAGTCATAACATCACTTGAAACAAAGTAGTTATATAGTAACACGATGTACTCAGTACTGATTGTGACAATAATAAAGTTGGTATTGGTTTCGCGGAGGAAACAACGCAGTGTATGAGTCGCGGAATGAAAAACAACCGTCATCCACCTGGGAGCGTGGGCAATATTGCGGTTTTCGATTTAAACTACGGTAGCACTTCCACGGCGGTTTGATTGAGAGTGGAATTTTTAAATTGTGACTGGAAATTGAAGTTATGAATGATTGTATACAGAGTGGTCCAAGCGTCTTGGTATGAGTAACCGAATTGACTTCACCGTTTGGACCAGCCTGTATGCTATTTAGTAACCTATAGTGTATGCCACTTATTTCAGTTTCAGCATGTTGCAATAAAATGTATTGAGTCTGCTTGCTAGTCGTCATTCCATACATATCGAAATGTGGTAGTGAAAACAGTAGTCGCTGGGTTATTACCGAGCTTAACCTAAATGTGACGAAAACGAGGTGATTACTGGCGAGGCGGCGGCGCTACGTGACGAAATATTTCAGTTTCATATCCGAGCGTTGATTACCCATATCGAGAGCGGAGATTAGCCGCTGGGCGGCATCGGCAGCGCGGGCGACGGGCCTCTCCCGCGGCGCTTATGTTTCGGCTAAGCCGTGCATTGGAGATCCGGGTTTACGAGCTCGTTAGTGCCGTAATCGCGACGCTGCACGGGGATTACGTCTGTGCATTATTAGTGTTTTTATTGATTCACTCGGCTGCCGTCGTAAACTGAGATTATTATTCGCGACGCGACTCCCCCGCGCTTCTCGCAACGCCCCTCGATGCGAAATACAACTATGAGAACAGATACTGAGCTCGAACTATATTCGATGTTGTAGATTTGCGGGTATTTGAATAATATAGTGAACTTTTAAACATACAATATCTAGTAGTAGTAGTGTGGACCAGGGTACGTCCTAAAACTGCGACCAGAACCATCGGAAGACGGGCAGCAGTGTCCTCTTAGTAAATGGTGAACATTCTGCGATCTCCAAGCTTCCTGCCAAGCTTGGGGACTATGGCAACCCCTCCATAAGGGGGAAGGCTTCGTCCAGTACTGGACGTCTAAGAGCTGATAGGAAGGACTAGTGGTTCGCGTGGAACTGAGATCTCGATCAACCCCCATATATGTTCACACCCCCATATGCTCACAACCCTTTGACCAATTATGCTTATATCACATCCGAACTTATAAAATGGATTGAAATGAACCACTTTCCCACAATATTTCGTGAAGATCGGACGGTTCGCAATTATCGTCAGACAAATATTCAAAACTCCAAATTGTTCCCGTAGACTGTAAGACCTTTAACATCGCTCAGTCAATTACCTGTTGTCAGATTTGGAGCTTGGAGAACAGGAGCTGATCTTACGTTGTTTTTGTAAGGCTGTAAGCCAAGCGCACAGCTGACACTGCTTATTTACTCGGCGACTTACGCAACAGTGTGCGCTGTATACAAAAGTGTTCTTGCAAAACTTCGTCACTGGCTCCAGCCACCGCACGCTTGAACCAAGTTGTTTTGTTGCTTAATCGTGACGATAACAACATTTAACGACGGCTAGGTGACTGGCGAAATTCCGCTCCGATGTTTAGTGCTCATTCTATTTTCATTAACCATTTACCCACTTAATGATCCAGATCCTAAGGGAGTGATTCAATGACTTGGACCCATAAAATTAAACCTTGGCGTGACCTGTACCCTGTAATTAATGGGCTGATGGTACAATTTTCCTTTAACGTTTTCTAGACATGTTTGTATGATTACGTTTAGGAATGCTATTTCGAGCAAACATGTGCTAAGAATATTTTTTTTAGTTCTGGGTTCTGGGTTTCAAAATCGGTAGAGAACTAAACGCTTTTTTATTTATTCGAATAATGTTTTTACTGAAAATCTGGATGTGACACTTACAAATATAACTCACTAGCTGCGCCCGCGGTTTCACCCGATAATCTGCAGAAACCGAAAATTTTTCCGGGATAAAAAGTAGCCTACGTGTTAATTCAGGGGGTAAGCTACCTCCATACCAAATTTCATTCAAATCCGCTCAGCCGTTACAGAGTTGAACGGTAACAAACACACTTACATACTTACCTACTTACACGTTTACACACAAACGTTCGCATTTATAATATTAGTGTGTTTTTAACTCTGGTTTTGTAGCCTACTATTTTTACGCATTAACTTTGTTAACCTAAAGATATATTGGTTTTTCTAACATATGACGTATACGCTAAACTTTATGTGCGTTATAATATCTTATTACATGGCCAGTGCATCGTCTGCCGCAGTTATGGCGACTCCTTGTCAATTTGTATCGAGATGGGTGCATGTTAATACAGCCTATTGTAGTTGTCTGCCTGCACGAGATTAGGCCACGGCTGCGGGGTATGTGAAACCAATCTCTGGGAGGCTAGATTCTACTATAGAATAGACGAAGCTCAAAGGGGAACGTTGCACCAAATTACTGATAGGGATAAAACGGTTTAGTGAGGCGAAAACCATATACTCGTATATTCAGTTAAATACGTGTAAAGACAAAAAAACTGATTTAGGAAAAAGTATCAACCTATTAGCAATTGCTATACAAATGTATCGGTTCATCAGAAAAAGTTACATCCTAACCAATGTTATAATTCTGAGGAATAAAGCCGCAGTCGTATCAGGACCAATAAAGCTTCGAGGTATGAAAATGAATACGTTCGTCTCGTGGAAAAAACTTCAATTGCATGATTCAAAATTCCTTACATTACAACTGTCAGTCCATACAAAACGTCAAAAAATGCACAAAAATGGATCAACGCCCTCTAGCGAACTATAGGTAACTTTGTCTCTCTGTCTGGATGTTTGTCGCGTTATCACGGCTAAACGGATCTTGATGAAATTTGATAAGGAGTTACTGCATATCACAAAGAAGGATACAGGATACTTTTTTCATATCCACGCGAACGGAGTCACGGGTAACAACTACTTTTGTATAAAGAGATGAGAGATCCGAAGAAAATTTGACTATTTTACTATGAAAAATAACGTAGTTTTGATACATTGCAAGGCAAGACGAGGTCGCGCGCGTGTCTCGCTTTCCTTGATAAAGGTCACCGAATGTGATCGAAACAATAGTCGGAATAACCGACTCAATTTAACGTGAGTATTCTCGTTTTATTAAAACAAAATTTGACTAATCTTAAATAATCGCCGAAATACAACATCACGCTTTCGTTATTAAACCTTAGTTTATTAATTCTTGCTATGGTTCTCAGTCTCTCAGTAAATAATTGAACGGGTGCTTAATAAGTATTATGAGCGAAGCGCCCCTAGCTCCGGTGCGGAAGAGTCGATCATTAGCCGATGAAGAGGTTAATTTCGCTAATCCTCTTTGCTGCGAGCCTAAAATCTGCCGGGATGTGAAGCACCGAGCTGATTATCGACCGTTACACTACTACTACTGCAATAATTGATGACATTGAATTTGTCCTTAATTTAATTACCGAATTGAATCTTGGTGCTGCTCTTAAACCATGCTCCTGATAAAGCTTGTTTCATTTATATGCGAGTGAAGCCGTGCGGGCAAGTTAAATGATAATTTTGAAGGCCATTTCGCTTATTAGAGTCATCATCATCATCAGCAAGAAGACGTCCACTGCTGAACATAGGCTCCCCTAATCCTCCTAATTAGTGTGTAAGTCGGCAACTGGTACACGTGTGGACGGTAACAGTGCGTCGTGTCCTGCGGTCGAATCAACATTTGCGGACAGATCGAATTACAGCCCCGCGTCAACGTCACATAATTGATTCGCCGCTCGACACCACGCCACGCCACGCCACGCCACGACACTCTCTGCTCGTCCGATGAATAAAAAAAATGCAAAATCCGATGGTAATTCAATATCCTTCCACTCCACTTTTAAGCTCGAGCGCGCAATACCGCTATGCAGATTTTAAACTTTTTCGAATAACGCAAAAAATGTTTCGCGTAAGCTGATGGATCGGTCATTAGTTCTGGAAGAGTACCGTATTCACATTAAAAGAAAGAAAGAAGAATAAAGAAAATAACCACTGAAGATGTACAAGTATTTTACGTCGTAGTACACTATTATTTTAGCTGTCCTCCTCTCTTCTAGTGTTGCTGTGCCCGACGGGGTCCATTATGTAACTTTGTACTACAATGTAAATTTAAAAAAAATTGTATTTTTTAAAATTTTTTGACCACCTTGTACTTAATGGAAGCAATAAACCATCTGAATCTGACACTTGGTACTCACCGAAGCACCAAAGTAACCGACAGCTTTCAGGGTTTGCAATTGTGCAAGTGGCAATTGGCAGACCACATAGCTCGAACAACAAATGGGAAAAAAGTTTCTTGAGTGGCAACCACGAATCGGAAGACGCAGCGTAGGTAGGCCTCCGACTAAGTGGACCGACGACATTTGTATGTCGCGGGCAACCGGTGGTTGCAAATAGTTGTGGATTGGTGCTCACACAGTAAATAACAACAGGCGAAATATTGCTTAATAGTAATTCTAACTAATATTAGAGATTCGAAAAATGTAACTCTGTTTTTCTGGCTCTCTGGCTGGACGTATCAAGCTGAAGATTTGCATAGATACAGCTTAAGCGTCGGAGACGGACATAGGCAACTTTTTTTTTTGCGCCTTTTTTTGTTACCACGTGGACGAAGTCGCGGGTAACAGCTAGTAATGAATAAACAAAAATTCAATCGACTTGAGAACCTCCTCCTTTTTTTGGAATTCCGTTAAAAATGGAACAAATAGCGGTCTACAAAACCGAGAACACTCTCGAGATGTTACAAAACTGTAATTTGAAACTACTAAAAGTATAACTATTTTCCGTTTTTTAGTATTGGTAGGACTCTTTTTCAGACCAAACCTTTGCCAGTTATTTAACCGCCAAGCAGTAGTGTGCGAGCATTACTGTGTTTCGGATTGATTGACAATGTGTCCATCGAAATTGCTACACTAAAACATTAAACATCTAATATCTCAGGGTTGAGTGCATTGCCGCGCAGTATCTTAAACTGTCGAAGTACAAAACTTTGGGAGGTACTGTACCGTTATGGGCAAGCGTGACGCTTAACATCAGGTGAGCGACTTGCTCGTCTCGTCAGCTAGTATCAAAGAGAATATCATCACTATACATTTAAGACGCGGGAGTTACATAGAGAAGAATGAAAAAAAAACGATTGTAACAAACATGCACTGAATACCGATAGAGATAGTGCGATAGCCATCGATAGAGCAAGACCGCGGATAGCCGCCATTTTTTCTAGTACACGTTTCCTACATGTTCAGTCTAGTTTTTTTACCAGGCACTTGCACCAGACTGGCCAGTATTCTAATAGATCATTAGCCATAAGATGTCACCGCTGAACAAAGGCTTCCCCCTTAACGACATACAAGCAAAAGCTAATACAAGCTTATGAAATATCGAAGTTATTGTAGATAAAGTTTATTTTTTACGTCAGAAATGACCGAATGTAATGTAACATTTCTAACGTCAACACCCTGCATTCTGGCAAATAAAACTCATTTCATTTCATAGGCAATTTTAAAGTATGGTAATTTTTATCTTATTAATATTACCGTGCAAACATATCCTAAGGACGATTTGCTTGTCTCTCGACTCGATCGTTCGATCGATCATCGAGAAGTAGACAGTTTCGATCAAAACGGTCCAATACCTCGCAAGTAAGTTTGATGTATTGGCGCTACATCACCTTGCGTGCAGTACTTGGTAAAATGAGAGCAAATCTGGAGGTAGAAACAATAGCATACCATGCAAATTAAATATCTTCCAAATCACTGGCGTATATAATCTGCTACGCTATTATCTTATTATAGACGTCCAAATCCCTAACAATATAGCATTCTACTTGAAAAAGGCCAAGATACGAATTACAGCACCATTTCTTTTATTCAATACAACCAAAAACTGCCCCGGTGGCTCAGTTGGTAGTGAACCTACGTTCTGTGCTTGGGGGCGTGGGTTCGATTCCCATCTAGGACAAACATTTATGTGATGAATATTTGTGTTTGTTCTATGTCTGGGTGTTAATATCTATATAAGTATGTATTTAAAAAATATCTATGTACGTATATCAGTCTCTGGCAGCCATATTACAAGCTTTGCTTAGTTTGGGGTCAGATGACCGTGTGTGCAATAATGTCCCAGATATTTATTTATTTATTTATTTATTTAAAAAGGTCATTCAAAAGGTCAAAAAAAATTAATCATCAAAAAAGTTAATTTTATTATTTGTATATTTATGGAGGAACATCAAAGGAGGGAACATTTTCAAAACGAATCTAACTCTTAAAAAAAACGTTTAAAATTCGTTTAAAAAAAAAATTTTTACTCTTTATAGTTCCGCCGATTTAAAAGACGAAGATAAGCAGTACTAATATTACAAGGACCTTAAAATATTGTTTTTACTGGTTTCCATCATATTTCTCGACAGAGAGTGAACTTCGCCGCCATTCCGATTCGAAGTGCATTGGACATGTGCAATTGAACACCATCCCATTCGTAAACAGATACGAGAAAAGCGACACTACCAGGTATTCGAGAGACTGAATACTTTTCAAAAATACTTATATTTCGTTGCTACGACTATCGGAAAACTCATACATCTTGCAAAATACACGAGAGCTTTTCCAAGAAGTTCTATTTGTGGAAATGTTACATTCTTTGGGATATTATGATGGAAACCGAATGATACCGAACCGAACTGGTACAGAATATGAAGTGGATATTAATATGGAATACAATATGGCTTGTCCGTCGCTCGCAGCAACTTTGGAACTGGATCGCGGACCTCCTGCAGTGCCTGCCTGCTCCTGACGTTCCCGCGTTATTGTATTGAAACCTGTCAATGCTTCTGCCCGCCGGTGCCGTTATTCAAACGAGCAATATTTTCTGTTCGTATTAAAGTTTTTTCTTTCGTGATAGGAAAAGCATACTAGCATATATATTATAATACGTTTTTGTGGAAAAATATATTTTTACAGACAAGCATTTATACAATTCGCTATAGGTGCAGTAAGGTGATCAAAATTAAGCCAAACTCCATCGATCTACTGTAAGTTGCCGATGAGTTCCGTTCCCACCTTCCGTCTACATCATCGCATAATATTGTATTGTCATCGGGACTTGACAGGCATGCAAAAATTCAACTCAATTGAACAAGGAGAATTGGTATAAAATTCTGTTGCAAGATTTGACCCAAACACAGCAAGTTAAATAAAAGCTTGCAAAAAAAGCATTTATGAGAAAAGAGTCGTAAGCACGTCATCATTATCATTGATAGGGTGGGGTTTTGTTTTATTTTGCAACGTTAAAGCGTTAACACATATGAAAACCACGGACAGTGAACCAACTTGAGGAAATAAGAGGAAAATAAATGTCTCTCTCTTTTGTCCGCGCGAACCAAACAGGTATGTTAGCACTATTAATAAAGGCCCTGTCACACCAAATCTAGTAACATAAATGTCGATTGCGGAAGGTAGTAGGTACGATATAATATGTGGATAAGTAATCTATGAAATTCTATTAAAGACGTCATTACACTGCATGCGGTACGTCGCAATGCACACAGACTGCAACCGTACTGCATGTATGACATCTTACATACATTATTAGTAGACGTGTACCGCAACGGAGGTTAATAGCACCTAAAGTTGGTGTGTCTACGTACAATAGGACGTCAAAGTGACAGCGTATCAAGTAGCGTGAATTCACCCGTCTCCAACAAATTCCAAGTTATATCCGCCGGTCCATAGATACATTTCATCAACTCTCAGACTGCGCGCTGCAATCTCTCGTGGTTAAATATCGCGGGTCATGTATGAACGCGATACCCGAGGACGTGTCTCCGATGTCGGGCTGCCGCCGGGCGCTGGAGTCAGGGTGTCGGGCTAATTAGGTGTCGACAATTACCCACTAACGACCGAAATCCGACGCGATGCCACGGAGCTTATTAAACGACATGCAGCCAACCAGATGAACATCTTCATATCTCTTCATATCTTTTGCGAGACTGAGAGACTAGACGAGACTTTGGTTTAAACTCGCAGTCGCTTTTGCTACTAATTATGCGGTATTCATATGCATATCAAACACGTATGAATTGAATTTGTTATGAATATCTTTACAATTAGCAACCTGCAGTCATTTTCTGACAGCTCAAAAAAAAAACCCCAAAAAATTGTAATAGATGGCGTTGTCAAATAATGAAGTCAGTGTGACACCTCGAGCGACTTATTTAACCTATTCTGTACCTATCTTTTTGACGTAGGTGACGTTTACATTATTTTTTTCTACATTAAACATCATTGTCTAATGTCACAGTCAAAATAAAGATCCAAACTAAAAAATATATAGTGAAACATAATTTATTATAATTTTTCGATTGGTTTAATTTATTTTTCAAACTGGCAACAAACAACAAAAACTCAACAAAGCTAACACCGATACACACGGTGCAAAAATAACAAAGCTAACAGTGAGTGATACACACGGTGTAAAAGGTAATACGTACGTAGTCACAGAACATTAGACTAGTTCTGTGATGGTAACTATAAGCGCATTCGTACTTATAGTACTTTGTGACAGTTAAAGATGATGGTGACAGTGACCGTCTTGACTTGATGGCAATTGGCTAATCACTTTTCATCACTTCATTGTTTGCTATCTATTAGGTCATTTTGTAAACTTATTTTTTAATCGTTGGTCGGAAAATCTCCCATTGCACAAGCTTAATGTTATTTGTCTTGGTCTATACATCATTCTTAACAGCGTATATAGGCAGAAAAACTCTTTATTTTTAAACTAAAGCTTAAACTAGTGTAGCAAGTGGCGACCTTATGTATGAAGGCGATTTTTTCCAGGTTATATAGCTATTTTCTATTGACTCATTGTATATGTTATTGTCACAACAAAACATAGAATTAACTCTGAGGCACAAAGTTAATTAATGCCATATCTAGTTTCAAGCTTTTTTATCCTAAGTATGAGATATCTGGAGTGTGCAATAAAGATTTTATCTATATTTTCACACTTAAAAAAATTGTTTTTGTGAAGAAATATATTCAAGCTTTTACAAAACTCCTTATTGGTACTGTAAGCTGATCAAAATTAGTCCAAGGTCCATCAGTCTTCTGTAAATTACCACCTTACCGATTACCGTTTACCACCTTCCGTGTCCATCATCAGATCACCTCGCTCTCATAATATTATATTGTCATCGGAACTTGACAAGCATGCAAAAATTCAACTCATTTGAAGAAGGGGAACTGGTCTAAAACTCAATTGCAAGATTTGACCTGAACATACATACTTACAGACATGCACACAAACATTGCAACTTAAATATAAGCTTGTAAAAAGGCTCACGGACATCACGAAATAAGCAGCAAAACATCTGAAACAACCGTCCGAAGAGAGGATTCCGGAACGCAGCGGGATTATAACTCAATACACCGGCGACAACTGTCCGGCGCCGCGCTCGGGCGTGCCGTATTTGCATTTTGATGAGCGAGACACTGATACAATAAACACGCTGGATGCCTACTGGTAAGGTCCGCCGTCCTTGTACTGCCGAATTAAGGGAGATCTGATTCCTGTTACAGCTGTACGCATCGAGCGGTGCTACTCTGCGAGCCATTTGCAACGCCCGCCTAAACTTCTGGTACGGAGCTCTATAAACAATAGTGCTTGATCCGTTCCAATCATTGACACCAACCAGCGGGCTTATCCTATAACTTTGAAATGTTCGTGATATTGATTGCGAGAGCATGTCATCCCGCTCATACCAACTTAATCGCACTATACGCGGTCCCGCTCACGCACTATCACTATCGCTTTCAGAGTTACGGGATAAGCCCCCAGATTATGTTTTCTCCCTTCGCACGCACGAACAAATGATGCGAATTCGTCCCTCTCATGCAATCCTAATTATATATCCTATTATAATTCAACGGAATATAGCCGCAGTCGTATCAGGACCAAAAAGTTTCGAGGTATAAAAGTTAATACGTTCATCTCGAGGAAAAAAAAACTGCGTTTGCGCGATTCAGAACTACCTACATTACGACCGTCAGTCCATACAAAACGTCAAAAAATGCACAAATATGGATCAACGCCATCTAGCGAACTATAGGAAGTAACTTTGTCTCTGTCTAGACGTTTGTCGCGTTATCATGGTTAAACGGCTGAACGGATCGTGATACAATTTGATAAGGAGTTACTGTATATAACAAAGACGGTCGTAGGAAATTTTTTTTATGTCCACGCGTTCGAAGTCGCGGATAACAACTAGTATGCCGTAATTATGCCACATAATAGTCTGAAAACGCTTACATAGACTTTACTTTTCTCCTGCTGTGATTGAAACGAAAGCACTTAATGAAATACGAAATTGATATCCTCCACCTTTTTTAATTTAGCATGATTTTGGGCCGTTCCCAATAGCCACAGAAAAATCGTACCACTTACCGTTAATAGGGCTTTGCTGCGAGTTATTTTCAATCTCAATGAGCAGTTTTAATAGTCAAAATATATACTTATCAATATCCGAAATTCACAAAATTGACACACACCCGCCTGCCACTACTGCCTTGCGCTTCGCGTCAAATCTACATTCACGAGAACCTCTGGCCCTGTCTTAGCCGTCGCGCCGCTTAGCCGTATCATTCATAGCCCGGTCCGCTCAATTAACTCTTGCTTCGAATTATGCGCTGCGCTCTACGACATGAATATGGAAATTTAATGAACAAAATCCTTGCGACAGTTGACCAGTACACGCTGACAAATTAATAACACGTTATAATGAAGCCTTCTCGTATGTAGATGATCCCAAAATCAAGTTTTTTTTTCAATCGACAATAGTTCTTCGTTAACCCATGTTCATCGCTATGATATGAATGAATCATCCTATTATTTAAGAAACTAATTAATTAAAAATGTGTAATTAATTTAATTGTCAGCATCAGTAGGGCTTCAAATGATTAGTTCAAGTTTAATTATAAGAGCTAGTTGCGAAATAGAATATAAATAGAAACATTTATTGGCGTTTTAATATTTTGTTACACTGACAAGTCATTTTACAAACATTTCTTTATGGCACAGCAATAATAAAATCAATAAAATAGCAGAACTTAGACTAGACTAGAACTTTTTGTAGTGGTAGGGCTCTCTTGCAGAGTCCGCCTGGGGAAGTACCTTTGCCAGTTATTCAACCGCCAGGCAGTATTGTGCAAGCATTACTGTGTTCCGCGTTGAAGGGCAGCATGTTTCCAGCGTAATCACTGGGCATACAGAGATTCAACATCTAACATCTCAGGGTAACGAGCGCAGTGCATTGCCGCGCATAGTTTTGAATGGGTTTGAGTTTTGTTATGGGCAAGCGTGACGCTTAACATCAGGTGAGCGACTTGCTCGTCTCGTCAACGAGTAACACCCAAAAAAAAAAAACTAACAAAGACAAAATACAAACATAATATTTAATGAATAACATCGAAAATAGAAAATTATATTGAATACAAAATAATAATTGACCGAGCGAAGCGAAGGTCTCAGAGTTTACTGGGACAAATCGGCATTTGTATGTATGTTTGTATGTTTGTGCGTATATTTGTCCGACGATAACTTGCGAACCGTTGATCCGATCTTCATGAAATTTTGTAAGCAAGTAGTTCATTTCAATACAATTTTTAAGTTCGAATATGAGCTGAATCGGTCGAGCGGTTGTGAAGATATAGAGGTTGCGAGGTCTCAGTTCACCGCGAACTACTAGTACATATCTTCCAGTCTAAATAAAAATAAACCTGTTCTTTATTCAAATAACACCAGATCTAGAAGATACAGGGGGCTTTTAAAACAATCATCGGGCACGAAAGCCGGCGAAAGTCACTGTTAGTTACCCATTCAGCGGAGCATGCGACGTAATCCGGGACGAGACGAGTAAACAAATTACCAGCCCGGGGTCGGACGGTCCGCTATTAATTTTAATTCCGAACGCTGCCGGAGATCGCCGAAGATCGCCGTAAGTCACGCACGGGGACGCCGATGCTCTGGGATGGATGGAAAGCTATTGGAACAGGGGAAATGCAGGCTTATTTCCGTCATTGAACTATTATTTACTTAAAGACAGCCGTCGTCGAGCATTAGTCCTGTACGTAAGTTAAGATTTCTTCTTCGTTTGACTTTTGAGACGTTCTGGATTGGTCTAAAAGTGAGCATCGTTGGCGGTAGCGCAGACATGTTCCATTGTTGCTATTAACAGCGAGGGTCGGCCGTCCAGCGGACGCCCATTCAAAGCCACCACTAGGCTACACTACCCACTGTCGGTTAAATGTCGCTCGCGATTATTTGCTCTGGTGTCCAGTGCTAGTCTCATCAACCGCTTCCCTGTCGATCTCAGTTATATACCTAATAACGCAGTCTGGGCTAATTGAAGTGTCTACGAGCGATACGGTTTGTGTAATTTTGTAGGGATAACTCAAATAAGCGGTACCAAAATTTGATTCGGCAGTTTTGAGAAAACTGTTTGTTTTACTATCAGTACTCACGGGATATTTACCACGGTTATTATTTTTGTTGATTTCCCGATATATTACATAATAGTATGTATTATAGTAATGTAGTAAACCACCACGAAAGTCTAAAACACTGTTTGTTTTCTTGTTTTCATAGGTAAAAGTGGTCTTTGAATCATATACCACTTGTTCCCATTGAACTATTCAAAATCATATCGATGAATACAAGAACGGTTAATGTTTTATACAGCAGCATGCTCATTTTTGCTCTCTTGTCCGCAGGAATGGAGGCGATAATGTCCGAGTTCTTCAACGACACCACGACTGCGTTTTATATCATCCTGATCGTGTGGATTGCCGACCAGTACGACGCCATCTGCTGCCACACAGCGATCGCCAAGCGGCATTGGCTCAGGTAAGTCACTTAACGAAAGAACTTAAGTCAAGTACCGAAAGAGAGCAAGCTTGAGTAGTACTGAAATCCCTCCTGATCTCTCTTCATTCTTGACATCCTAACCGATTTTAAAACAGCGACTATAGATAGATAGATAACTCTTTATTGTTCACACCTGAAATTACATGCATAATACAAAATCTACTTAAAACTAGTGTAACAATTGGATGCCTTATCGCTTAAAGCGATCTCTTCCAGGCTACTATACTTTTGTAAATCTATGTAGCGGGACTGCGTGCTACAATTTAGTGAAGAATAAGTGACAAGAGAGAACCAAGACAAAAATAACTGAAATTATGACCAATTTCTAGTATTTTCAAGTACACTAAGAAAAAATAATATTTGACCGATAACCACAATTATATTTATGATTTTTGTTATAGAGTCATTTATCAATTATTCTTGTAATATATAAATTACCAATTATTCTGGACGTATTATGCAACCGGCCAATTAGCAGGGGGTGTTGCATTGCAAATTGTACGAAGAGTGCTTTGTTGCACCGCGAAATATTAATTTGTTTATTGAAACATTCTGTTATTTTCATACTCTGTGTAGGGAAAACATCAATGCGGAAAACTAATTGATATTTTGACTAATTAGTCCGTTATTTCGTGTATGTGGGTGATTATATGTTTGTTATGCCCGCACGGCTTCGCTCGCCTACGCTACACGTGAATAAAACACAATATTTCACCTCTTTAGGGGTTGTATTTTCGAAAAAAACCTGAGACTTTATTTTTTCTTACTTTCTTACTTTTCTTACTTTATTTAATTTTTATCCTTATTACAGAAGTAGAGTTTCATTGGGGATTAAAAAAAAGATTTTATTTACATACAAACTTTGGTGGTCCATTTCACCTATTTAGAAGTGAAATTTCGCAAATTCTGTTCTTCTTGTTCACCTAGACCATTTGAGGAGTATTGGGTTAAAATTTCACGTCTATATCATAAGCGGTTTGGTCTGTGCGTTGATTCCTAGAAAAGGGCTTGTTCTTTTATTCTTTCATATATATAGAAGAAGTCTACAACCATGGTCGGCCTATTTCTATAATGGTTCTAGTTTAATAGCATTATCGGAAATTCGGAATCGGAAATTACGTAACTAAATAGAAAAGAAACGTAAAACAAACATAAATGGCCATAGACGTCTTTGGCAGACGATTTAGTCTGTATCTGTGAGATGTGACGACACTTTCTTTTAGGGGCTTTATAATTCAATACGATAGCAGGCTTGTCCACATGTAGAGTGCAGATGTGTCTTGCGATAGATGGATCGGTTTCGTTGTAGTGCTGTCTCGCTCTTTTCAGTAAGCCTGTCAAACCTGGCTTTGATATGGAGTTTCTGACTCTCCTTAATGGGTTTCCTCCACTGATTCTTATCCTCCGCAAACCTGTCCCAATTCACCATGCTTGATGTTGAATGAGCTCAAATCACGCTTGATGCAGTCTTTAAAGCTGAGCAAAGGTCTTAGAGCAAAGGTCGCCCTATTCCTCCTTGTTCGCCCACTTTACTTTGCTACCGCGCTAATCATGGCTTGCCTAAGAAGTCTAGAAGAATCCATATGATGTACATGCCCCAGCAATCGCAGACGTCGCTGTTTGAGAGAAGTTTTATTAAAAGTTACATACGAAAAGATACGCACACATACACAAACTTATTTACTCATTTTCGTAATTTTTGTCGTACTTAACTTTGTCAGTACCAACCCGAAGTATCATTATATCTGTATTATTGGTACATGTTTCCATATAAAAGCTATAATCTTTAAGGCGAAGCTTTGTGCTTTGAGCATTCCCTAATACTATGTACTTGTGTGGACATGATTGGGAGGAAAGCCGGCTCTACCGATGTGATAATTGTATTACACCATTTTCACGGGCTTGCTTGGACACTGTTATGCATGATACGTGTTTTCACCGCCCTTTGATGCGGTGGCACTAAATGAACGGGAAATCCGAATAACCGAATGCGCGGGTCAATGTTGGGACGTGGAAAATACTGGTTGAACATTTGCAGCTGCGATTTTAATAATTTTCATTGCTAATTTATTTTTTAATTAGAGAGGTTTAGTACTATTTACTATAAACATATCAGAAACTAGCTTCTTGTTAAAGACACGATACTCTTATCACAAGAGATACGCGGTGTATTATTATTTCTTATTAGAACGATTTGCGATAATTATGACTTAGTACTTTTTATTATTCTTATTCAGTATTTCAACACTTATTCTAAATAAATTTCAACAAGGCAGTAATCACCAAAAAAGGCCTATGCCTTGAATATAAGTTTTTTTTGGAAATAGTCAGCAATGTAGACATTTCTTGTATGGGACCCAATGAACAATCGGCGATCGATCTAATCATTCTGCAGAGGGAACAACAAACACAAACACAATTCCGTGCAGTGTACCGTCAGTAGGCGTTGATGAACGTGCTTTTTGCACGAATGCACGGATCAAAGCGAAGAGCACTCGTAACACTGGGATCGTAGACCACAGCAAAGGTTTAGCATTAACCGGTTTAAAATAAGCTCAGTATACTCTCCTGCAACATTGTATCAACTGGGTTTCTTGGTTTCTAATGCCACTATTATATGGAATTTCTGAATAAAATTCAGTAACGAGAAGATAGCGTCGCCTGCTAGATACAGCTAGTATACACATATTACATAATATTATACTAAATTTAGTAGTTTCTTTGTGGTGTTTGATTTATACAATGGTTCAATAATCTACACTTGGCTTAAAGTTACTATAAATATTGGACTTGATATAGATTAGTAAACAATTGTGAGTGATTTAGAACGTAATACAACAAGCGGCCACCGCTGTTCCATAGAGCGCCATACTTTTTGTTTCACAGCGCCCCGTCCGCGCGCCCGTGGCGCTTGCTATATCAAGTCTCTGATGGTTGTGAGTTTAAAAATATTACCTCACAATCGTTAACTAAAAATAAACTATTTATGCAGCTTGAAACCTATGATATAATCATGTTCATACATAAATGGTTGCTGTTTGTCCTCGTGCTCAGGGTGTTTGTTCATAGCTCATTATTTCACATAACATTCTGACTGTTTGCGTGGAAACATCGTCGTAGCCTCCATTTCTTCGCGATCCAATATTTACCTATTTATTTGATTGATGCAATAACAAGCGATCGGGTTTCTTTTTCTGCTGTCTTTATTTTTCTAATGTTTTTTTGTTCATATCCAGTCTGTAACAGGCGATATTAAATACAATACTTGTGTTGTACTAATGTAGGCGACTTTTTTGACAAGCAAGGCGAAAATATTAGAGTCTACGGTCACAAGTCGGCGTTTGTATGTATATTCGTTTGATGATAACTGGAGAAAAGTTGATCCGATCTTTATAAAATATTGTAGGCAAGTCGTTCATTTCAATACAACTTTATGTTCGAATATGAGCAAAATCGGTAGAGGGGTTGTAAAGTTATATAAATCGCGAGGTCACAGTTCAGCACGAAATGCGTGTCCCTGCAGCCTCTTTTTACTCAAGTGCCGAAGAAGGAGGGTAATGTTTTTGGGGTATATGTAAGTATGTGTGTGTTCCTATATTACATCCTGTAGCCTAAATGGCTTGAACGATTTTGACGATTGGATTCTTCTTTACGTCCGGAGTATACCATACACCCATGGAATACCATCGGAGTATCCATGGGCTACATTTTGCAGTCGGGTATTTTGTTTTTCTTTTAATCATACCTTATCCTTATCAGACCTCGGGTTTCGGAAACGTTTGTTAATTGACAAAAGATTAATTTTAATGCTGCCTTTGTCTGGCACTAAACAAATGCAAAACGCAGCAATATACTTAATCTGTTGTCAAAGTTAACAAACGTTTCAGAAACCCGAGGAGAGACAGTTGACGGTAATAAAAAAGAAGTCTCTGGTACACATATTCCGTATCGTTTTTTTTATTAACAAACCGAAGAACTATTCTTGTGACAATAACTCTTCCGCCTTGTTTGCACATTTTATTTGTCGTGGGGCTTTCCGGAGTATCAGACGCGTGCCGCGTCTACTACCTAGCACTCCTTAATCAAAAGGCGAGCAGGCACGAAGCAATTTGGCCGCTCGGGCAATAAGGACTGCCCACTATTAAAACTAAGGCAAATAAAGCAAATTGAAAACGGTGCCGCAGGGCGTACCCCCCTGTCTTCATGCCTTGGGGTCGCCTCGAGAAGACTATTCTCTCTTGAAAAAACAAAGTCGTTTGGTCTAAAGAGACATCTTCTTTCTTTGACTTGTACCGGTCAATAGTTGGCGCTAAGGTAAGTAATTTTGCAAAATTTTTGTTCAAAATAGATTTAGATTTTAATTTACACGAAACATCCCCATAAACGAGTTGATGGTATTGGTATTATTTTGTTTTATGATGTATTTTGGAGTTCAAGAAGTTTGTTTTTTCTTTAAAACTCACGAAAATATATGCAAACGTAAAAACGCTGAACATAAACCGAAGTCAAACTGCATAAGACAAAGGGAAGTCAAGTAAACTTCTAATAGAATAAAATCCAACATTCCTCAAGCCTGCATTAAATCTCAAAGCGGAAAAATTCCCGTTTCATCCGGAAAAGTTTTACTTAAATTAACAAACGCTCTCCGTTTTCTTATCTACTTGTAGTAGTCTTAGAACATGTTTGGAACTAAAAAGTTTGAAAAATATGATGTAAAAAAATTACAAAGCACTTGCTGCTTCAGGTCTTTGTCAATTTAATTTCTAATACGCTCGCTGGAAAGGACGTCTTTGTGTGCACATTAAATTAAATCTACAGAAAAGTAAAGAGCAAATTCATGCAATATTCTGCTAGCTCACTTGCTTTACTATCAGGTTATTCTATTCCTTAGAACATCGCATAACTTAGGAACCATTTTCTTACTGTAAAATGTGCTTAAAATTATTTATTTAAAAAAAAGACCCGACTGCATGATAATTATACACAGTGATACGATATAAACAAGGCGTATTTAAATGAAATTATGAAATTTCCTCTCAAGGGGTCCATGAGAGAAAATGTACCAAAGAACACATAAAATTACATGTTATAAGATCAATTCACAAGATTCCCGACTGCTATGGGGTGCAGCTGGGTTATGTGGGATTATACCAACTGAAACCCCCCCGGTGGCCTGCCTTGGTGCTTGACCGAGGGCTCCATGACCTCCAAGGGAACTCACCGGAGCCTTCAGCACCACGCTTCAGCTCCTCCCGGGACAGGTAGCAGCTGTCCTGCGACGCCTAAGCCTACAGCAGCGTCAGCCACTCGACGCTGTCGTCCTCCCCGGGCTCGTTTAGGTAGATAGTTAGAGCCCCACATTTAATCACCCCCGAACACAGAGGTCCCCTTTTCATCACCATCACCAGCTAAAAGACGTCCACTGCTGAACATAGGGCCTTCCTCTAACACAGGTCCCTTTTAGTAAGCTCTTACTACAGGCAGGGGATACCGATGCCGTATTCTAGTGCACCTCGAAATCAGAGCAATGGAGCTGCTGCAACACCGGGCTCGCCATCTCCGTCCAGGACCTGCTCTGTCGCGAGCTCTCTCCGCAGTTTCTTTTAGCGAAAGTACATTTTCGCAAACATCCACCTTTGTATTCGTAGATTATCAGCCAGCATAGCTGAAACTATGCTGGGCAAAGATAGATCCTGAGCTTCTTTCGCCATGAATATCCGTCTCTCTGAATTCCACGCCGTGCATTCCTCTAGCGTATGCTGAGTAGAATCTATCTCCGCCTTGCAACGGTGGCCATTGCGGAGTGTGAACCAACTCCGAGGTTTTTCGTTATAATAACCCTGTGTACCTACTTACAAAACGTCCTGCCAAACACTCATCACTATTAAATTACGTCCAAAATTAGAAGCTAAAATCTCACCGGATGTGTTAATAAGTGTTACGGCTGAGTTTCCGGAGGGTCGGCCATTGAGGCTTCGCACGTCGGTCGCGCCGAATTATGCGGTTTGCGGTGCTCTGATTACACCCAGCCCTGTCCTCACATTAAATGGCTTGATTTGAGACCTTTTAGGGTTGGAATTGTGTGGAGAATTCCGCAAGGACGACACTTTGTATATATATATTTTTTTTTTTTATTATTTATTTGATACCATAATTTTACAATATTAAAAGTATGTTACTGCATTGAGCTATTATACACTACGTACTAGAGGTGATACTGCAGTACATTGCAGTGTTGTCCCATTTAATTGTTATCACGCACAGTATTATATTATTTGCATTAAAATCCCGGGACTAAAGATACTACGGGACGCCACGGGCATATTTATGCGAACAAGGTTTTCTTTACCCGTCTGCCCAAGAAGGAGGGTAATGTTATTGGGATGTATGTAAGTATTTTTGTGAGTTCCTATATTGCCTCCTGCACCCTAAACGACTTGACCTATTTTGATGAGTGAGGTGTCGTTGGATTCCTCGTTACGTAGTTAGAGTTAGTTTCATGGAATATTTTTTGCAGTCGGGTTTTTTCTTTTCTTTTAATAATAGTACTTGGACTAGCGAGTGACCGACTAAAGTTGAGCAAAGAGACCACAACTAGACGAGACGTCGCAATGTTAAGCGATGTCTCCTCTAGTCCGTAGTACATAATATCTCAATGACGTACATTTTTAACAAACTTACAACGCTGCTTAATGGCAATTTAATTTTACCGTAAACCGTTTAATTTTTCGTCGGTCTTAACGCTTCAAAAAATTTCTGTGACTTTACATTTTTTTAGTATTGATTGAAAATATGTATTGGCCACGGTACGCCACATGTCACATTATGCTAAATGATGGTCTGATCGAAGCTTATGCGCATCATGTTAAAGTTTACAGTTCAAAGTTCTTTATAAGTAAACCGAAGTTTATACGTCAAAAATAATGTATATTAACCTATACCTATACACAAATAATTAGGTAGTTCATACAACCTTAGACAACACATAAACTAAAGTCAACTAAACTAATATAATTAATTTTATTATTATACTTATAAAATGTCAACTCGATTTGACGTCTGCCTTTTAACACTCCTAACCTGATTTTCCAGTGTTGTCAGAGCTCCCCGTTAAGCGCTGCGCTTATACTCGAAGCTAACCGCTGGCTTACACTAGAAAGTTTCCTATTATCGTGCTATGGTTTCTTTACGATGTTCACCTTCACCGAAGACTCGTAATGTATTGTTGGGATTTGAAGCCAGCCAGCGGCGTAGCTCCCAACCTCGCTAACTTCGTTGATATCATAACCCCAAAAGATTGATCAGAGAAATAATAGAATTTCCCCATCTAAGTAACTGCTATCAACATGCATTAGTGGCGAAGTTCTCAACAGTGTACAAAACGCGTTTCGAGCAACAGTTTGCGCGATCCCGCGGTCGGCCGGGTCGGGCTGCGGTCGTGCGGAATCGCCGCCCGAATGACGATCGGCTCCCCGCATAAATCTCACCGACCGCCAATTAAGGCCAGCCCCGACAGTTTGTCTACGACGCCGCCCTGATTGCTTTCCACGACGACATGCTATCGACCTTTCGTACACGCTTGGGGATGTGACCGGATGAGTGTTGTTTTTGTCACACACTTTCGCAGATACGCCTATTGTTGGGGATGAAGATGTATGGCTGTACGCCTTAAACAAAAACTAAACTTTTTGAAACCAAAAGTGATGTTTTATTGTGGAACATTACATAGTACGGTGGTTAGCGGAATGCGTCAAAATAGAAAATAGAAGCTTGTAACAATAAAATCTGCATGTATGGCATAATTAGCATGTAGAAAAATATTATTAAAATTATTTTTAGTTGGATGATGGCATCACTGAAGTTTCCGAAGTATTGAAGTACCTGCCCATTGCCACTTTAGCTTGCAAACACTGAGAGCTATTTCGGTAACTTTGGTTCTTCGGCGAATATCCTCGTACCGGATTTTATCGCGCCAAGAAACTCCAAGCCTAGCCCTCTCCATTGCTCGCTGTGTGACTCTTGCTCTTGCTCGCTGTGTGACAAAAGGCCAGCAGTTAAGGACCACGTTTCGGTTCCATATGTCATCACTGGCAACACACATTGGTTGAAGACCATTGTCTTCAGGCACTGCAGGATTTTGGACGAGAAAATATCACGCAATTTCCCAAACGCTGCCCATCCGAGTTTGATTCTTCAAGAGACATCTTTGTCGAAGTTGGACTTACCTAACTGTACAGTCTGTCCAAATTAATTATAATGGTCACCAACTTCGATCGATCCCAACTTCTACCTGTAAGGGTGCAACATGGCCATTTGACATGATTTTTGTCTTATCCGTTTTCAAGTTAAGACCCACCTGTTGGGAAACGCTATTGAGGTCGTTGAGCATAGTACTGAGGTCCTCCAGTGACTGCCATGATGATTATACCGTGGGCAAAACGTAGGTGAGTAATGTATTCGCCCTTAATACTTATGTCGAAACCCTCCCAGTCCAAAAGCTTGAAAACGTCCTCCAATGCGTTCGTGAACAGCTTGGGAGAAATAACGTCTCACGCCTTTCTGCAATTGTATTGGTTTCTTGCTCTCCTCCTGCAATCGGATTGACATGGTAACATTACCATACAAACACTTCAGAACTTCGATAAACCTATAGCGGATCTGACACCGGTGAAGGGACTGCAACACTGCCCATATCTCGATTTAATCAAAGGCTTTTTCATAGTTCCCAGACGTCAGACATAATGGCCGATTATACTTCTCAGTCTTCTGTATAATTTGGCCGAGCGTGTGTATGTGGTCCATGGCGCCAAAGCCCTTACGGAAACCGGCTTAATCGGGAAGTCATCAAACCTGCGTTTGAGACGGTTCGTAATGACTCTCGAAAACAGCTTGCACAAATGGCTCAGGAGCGAGACGGGGGCCATTATTTAATATGTCCACCTAATTATTCACGTAAAATGCGCGCCATTTTGTAAATACAAAAATCGGAATTCGGAATTCGGAAATCGAAATCAAATTCAAATTCAAAATCGATTTTCTATTGCGCAAAATTGTCGTGGCAAGTTTTTGCACCTGACTACTTTTGTAACAAAACTCGACATTAATGGATTTTCAAAGTATATTGCTGGCCGCTAAAACACGCTAGTAATGAAATTTCATACAACATTGCTACTATTCGATTAGCGCGGCAAGGCCGACTTTGCTCAAAGAAGGTTGCCGAATAATGACCACATTATGAGGTTTTTTGAGTAAAAATATAATGTAATTATCTTTTGTTAAAACGGTTCAAAAATAAAACTCGGTTCGTAACGTGGCGTGCGCAATGCAGACGCATAGCCGACCGATACGCCCTTCATCGTCAAGTCTATATGGGCGACTCAAGGGTAGGGAGAGAGAGAGAGAGAGAGAGGGCGAAGAGCTGTGGCAAACAAGGAGTAAGTAGATTAAATAAAGTAGATAAAAACAAGTAGATTAAATAAATAGAAACTCCCGCTATGTTGCAATAAAGCTAATTTCAGCACGCAAAGCGAATCGTAACTAACCACGATAAATACCTACAAGTGCGCAACTCGTGCAAAAAAAACGAGTGTACGCTCTTCACTTTCTCATTCTTTAGGTTAGTTATAAAAGTGACACCGTCAGCGGCTTTCAAGGCTAAACGCTTGTGTTCGAAATAGACCTGCTTGTGCATGGATTTCGCGCTGCGTACAGGCGGATGTAGTAAACTTCGCGCTTCTGATACGATTTTTGGTATTTTAGTAATTAAATTCTCGACTTCTGAGGTCATTTTCTCGTCTCGCTTTCGAGTAGATTTCTCGACCTTTCTCGCTTCGAGAAATCTCGACCGAAAACCCTAAACACAATATACAAATAGTGGATTCAAATCTGCATGTGCAAATCAAAAACGATTGGGTTATCTATAACAAAAAGCATTCGTGTCCACGCATACCTTTGGCCTATATTGACTATTCCCCAATCGATAATTGAGTTTAGAATCCCTGTTGACACAAGCTGTGTCTACGGGAACGCTGTGTTTATCATTGAAGTACTGAGTGTTATTGTTATTTTCATACTCTTGCTAATTACAAAACCTACTTTTACCTATCAACTAGCATCAATGATGCTAGTCAATGATGCTATCAACTAGCATCAATGATGCTAGTTGAAGTAAAAGCACATCCCTTGAAAGATGTGCTTTTACATGTCTTGATTTCAACACGTGAAACGCGAACATTTAAATTATATTTATAGTTAACGGTCAGTTATATGTGGTCTTTCTCTGATAGGAAGAAGATAATGAAATAAACAAGACATATTACCGGATCGATTGAGAAAAATCCCATTCATAATTAGCAACACTTATCCTGAAAAATTGTGCATGGTTTCCAAATTTGCTACTCAGTACGCGTTCATATTACCTCATTACAATATATATATAAAAAGAGCAATAATATGGCCTATTTATTTATAAGCTCGGTGCGAGAGTTGACGCCGGTGTCGTTAGGGCGGCGCGTCTCGTGTGTCATTTTAAGGATGTGCCAAATTGAAGGCTCCACGGGGCCCAAGCGAGGGGAGTCTGATTTATGCTTCGGCTCTCGCGCCCCCGCGTCTTCGATTAGACCGCAACGACGAAAGTATGGACTATGAGCCGCGAAAGATATCTTGATTATGTCTTCTGTGTTTGTTAGTTCCATAGAGTCTTTTATGGAACTAACAATCACAATTTTCATATACTCTATACAATACAATACAATATAACTTTATTATACACCAAAAGACAATTAAGCTTAAATATAAACAATAATAGAAAACCGGTAGTATAATGGGCGGCCTTATCGCCTAAAGCGATTTCTTCCAGACGACCTATTTGTCTACATAGAGTATATGAAAATTGTAGATGGCAAAAAGTGTAGAGAGAGAGAGAGAAAGAGAGATATTGAAAGAAATAGTACTTGTTGGACTCTTACTTGACTGAACTTGATCTGGACACGCGAAAATGAGAAGTGTCACGCAAAAATGACGTTAATGCAGAATATACCTGATTACCTATTTGTATTAGACGTTTCTGAGAACGACCTACCTCGGGTTTCTGAAACCTTTGTTAACTTTGACAACAGATTAAGTCTTTTGCTGTCTTTGTCATTTGTTTAGTGCCAGACATAGACAGCATTAGAATTAATCTTAAGATCTTAGATTTTCGATCTTAAGATTTTAGTTTATTAATGTTATTTGAATTATGTTATAGGGAAATTTAATTATGTAATGAATTTAATTATTTAATTGAATTTAATTTAATTATGTAATGACTTTATACGTAATCGACCTAGATAAGATTTATATATTTTAATGTTGTTGACTTACACTATTGGATTAGGAATTTCCTGTAAGGATAGTTGTAATTTGCATGAATAAATAAATAAATAAATAAAATCTGTTGTTAAAGTTGACAAACGTTTCAGAAGCCCGAAGTTAGTCTCCGGAGCATATTTGAGAAATTTGACTAGACTCTAAAAGTTCTGAATTGACATCGGAATATTAAATTTGACATCAAATAAATGATATTCATCATCCTCGTCCACAGCCATCGTTATTCCTATGCTGGGTATAGGTTTCTCACTTGCTATGCCTCTTGCCTCGGTCCTTTGATCTTGTCTAGGTTTGACAAGGTATTTTAATCATTTTAATTTGGATCATTACGTGCGAGAAATAGTCACAGACTTCTGACTCTTGACGATATTTCAAATTGTGAGAATTTACCCGAATACATTAGCAATGCAATTCCTCAGTCCTACCTGTACTTCTGCTTTTTGACAGTAAACGTGCTGTAGTGTGCGTGACTAAACCGGAGACTGTTTGCCTCAACTTGAATACTGTTTTTACGCTGTGATTAGGGGTCTATTCACTCGACTTAGGTCAGTTTTCTTTTGTGACGCCTAACGCGTTAATGCGGACCCGAACAGGGGTCACGAAACTAGTTTTATGTTAAATCTGCGGTGAGTTTGATTATTTCGAGGGTTGCTCTGTAATTTAGATCCTTTAGAAGCCACTTGTTTGATCTTCGCGTCCTTTAATAGTTGCTGTAGAGTAGATCAGATTGACACGCTTGCGGTGATTGGCCTTACAGTTGACTAGAACAATGCACATTGTATTATACTAGTTTTTACCTGCGACTTCGTTTGCGTGACATAAAAAAGTATCCTTTGTCCGTCTTTGTGATATACAGTAACTCGTTATCAAATTTTATTAAGATCCGCTTAGCCGTGATAACGCGACAAACATCCATGCAGACAGAGACACAAAGCTACTTTCTAAAGTTTGCTAGATGGCGTTGATCCATTTTTGTGCATTTTTTGACGTTTTCGTGTTTTGTTTTGTTTTGTGTGATGTTGAGTTGTAATGTAGGGAGTTCTAAATCGCGAAAGCGAAGTTTTTTTCTCGAGACGAACGTATTAATTTTTGTACCTCTAAGCTTTATTGGTCCTGATACGACTGCGGTTATATTCCTCTGAATTTATAATATTAGTTAGATTTAGAATTTAATCACATCAATATTTAGTTTTTAATTACAATTACATCACTAAGTTTAAAAACGGCAATAAAATTCCAAATATTATAATGTAGCTTATGGACAATAAACAATTTCGTGCAGCATCTAAACTTAGAATAATTTTGTGTCATAGGCCGCTGCAATTCACAAAAGAATCCTTGAACGAATTCAGGGGTACTGCTGTGTATTAAGAATTTATAACTTAACTATATCAGTACTTTCAGCTACAAGACTGTTCTTTCTGGAACTATTATGCAACTAAGTTTGCTTCTTCGAAAACCAAGTATTTACGTATGTAGGTTACAGAAATGCAAGTCAAACTACAGCGCAATAAAACCCCTCCCGTGTAATCTGTCAAACAAAATTAAAAGCCAGCCGGCTCCGCTGCTTCGAATTAAGCCGCGTTTGATCGCAATCCGTCCAAACAGGCTTCAGTGGATCTGACGGCGACAAGATGCAAATGAGCAACGTCGGGCCAGGCGCCGGGGTGAGGCGCCAACTTGGCGCTCTAACGGCTACTGCTAACGGACCTGTGCACCCATCACGAGCGTTTAGCTCGCTCCGATTACTCGAAAATTGTACACTGTAACTACTCAGATGGAAGATGTAACTGCTAAAATTGGAGTAAATAGAGAATATGTACATTTCTGCGTAATAAATTATTGTGTTGACATTGCTCTTAGCTTTTGCATTGCTTTGCTGAAACGTGGTCATTAACTGCTGGCCTTTTGGAAAAACTATAAAAGTCTCACGCAGCGGGCAATGCATAGAGCTATTCTCGGAGTTTCTTTGTACGATAAAATCCGAAACGAGGATGTTCGACTAAGAACCAAAGTCACCGAGAAAGCTTTCAGGGTTTGTAAGTTAAAGTGACAATGGTGACTCATCACTCGAAGAACCGACAACCCATGGGGAAGAAAGATTCTTGAGTGGCGACATGAACCGAAAGGCGCAGCGTAGGTAGGCCTCTTTCTAGGTGGACTGACGACATTGTGAAAGTCGAATTCGAGGAAGTACAAATGGCGCTCAGCGTGAATCTATGATAGTGCTTTTTTGGTATTATATATTTATATTATATTTAGGTGAATTTACACCGACGTGTGGTGCGCTTCGATCGCCCTAGCGATTTCTTTAGTAATCTATGGTCAAAGCACTTTTGATTGAGATCTCTTGCCTAGCTTCACTTTATGTACTGCTAGACTCCACACCTAAGTCCATGGATACTCACACACTTTTTGGTCCCTATATTTCGTTATTACTTGACTGCCTAAGAAGGGAGTGTAATATTTTTGGGGTGTATGTAACTATGTAAGTATGGAAGTACGTATGTTTGTGTGTTCCTATATAAGCTACTGTAGCTTGCTTGATCGATTTTGTGGAGTAAGGTGTCGTTGGATTCCACTTTACGTCCGGACTGTCACAGGCTACATTTTGCAGTCGGTCTTTTTATTTTTGTCATAATAATAATACTTGTTGACCGAGCGAAGCGAAGGTCTCAGAGTTTACTGGGACAAATCGGCATTTGTTAGTAATGTTTGTATGTTTATGTGTATATTTGTCCGATGATAACTTGCGAACCGTTGATTCGATCTTCATGAAATTTTGTAGGGAAGTAGTTAATTTCAATACAATTTTTAAGTTCGAATATGAGCTCAATCGGTCGAGCGGTTGTGAAAATATAGAGGTCGCGAGGTCTCAGTTCGCCGAGAACTACTAGTTAATCTTGTGTTTAATGTTTCGGACACCTAATTTCTCATACGTTACGTTGTCTAACGAAATGTCTAAAAAATATTTCGTTAGTTGTTGTAACAGCAGGGATGAAAAGTCATCAAGCGCGGTAAGTGGCAACAAAGCGCGCCTGCTGCGGCCGTAAACCGCTACGTATCTCACTTTGTAGCGTTTACACGCGCTTCGTATACCATCTATCTCTTTAGTGTTGTTAGTTTTATGGCGCAACACCAGCTTGGCTGATTGTATTCAAAAGCTAACAAAAATTGATATAGTGATTAAACAATCTATATTTTGTTTTAATAAAACGGGAATACTCACGTTAAATTGAGTCGGTTATTCCGACTATAGTTTCGATCACATTCGGTGACCTTTATCAAAGAATGCTCAGCGAGACACGCGCGCGACCTCGTCTTGCCTTGCACTGCGGGCTGCGGCGCGCGACGCGACTCAATTTAACGTGAGTATTCCCGTTTTATTAAAACAAAATGTATCAAAACCACGTCAGTTTTCATAGTACAATTTATATTTGGTGTACTTTATTATGTTTTTGGCAACTGACTTATAGGTTTTTACAGTAGCTCTCAGTCTTATGCACAGAGTTTTAATAGACTAGTATGAACCTTCGGCGAACATAGCGATCGGTTATTATTGATGATTTTAATGCCCATTAATATTTTTTGTCTATCTTTGTACGGGAAACTTAGGTCTGTCGTGGGTATTTGATAAATTAAACTTTGCCGGTTATAGTGGCAAGTAATTGTTGTACTTGTTTCAAATGTCGGAGCAGCGTTGAACATATATTAAACGAAAACAAAAGTTACTTAGCACTTTTGCTTGCCAATTAGCACTAATTGGAGAGAAGCTAATCAACGCCTTGAGATGATTAAAGATGTCCTAAGTAAAATTAAGCGTAAATTAAAAAAACAAGCGACCGCACAAAATGATGGAAACGGTTTGGGGCACTAAGCCGACCCCTGTTCCGCTGAGTGTCACGGAAGCGTCCGATATGACAGTACTCATAGTGGGCTTTGTCCACGGTCGCGGTAGTGATCGTCCGACCGTAAGGATGCGCGGTGACGGCTGCTAGCGCCGGTTAGCTACGCTCTACCTGACGCTGATGACACACGCTGTACGGGACACGGTCCGCCAGGATTTGGTAGCGAAAATAGAAAAACGCTGAGACAAAGTGGTCAGGCGTAAACTAGCCTTAAATACAGGAGCTGTTGTAAACAGAAGGATATGACGAACCTGCCTATATAAGGGTTCGTTGGGTTCCTTCCCTTCCTTCCTTCTACAGACCTTCCTATGGAATCCTAAAACCGAGTTTATTCCAAATAATATATTAATAGTAAATTCATTATCTGCACTATAATTAGCTAAGTTCTCTAAAGTTTTATCTGAAACTAGTGAACTACGCACGTGCGCCCTTATATTTTAACCTGAATATGTTCGTATTCTCTCTTCAAGAAACCCAAAACTTAATTATTTATTATCATATTCGCATTATCATATTCGCATTAGCATATTCGTTGAGACGATGAAATATAACACTCATGTGATAATTACAAAACTATTTATGTACACAATAGCAAATTATTTTTCAATGAGTGTCGTTACACTGACATTACCTCCCTTCTCTTTGTAGGCATGTGACTTTTTGAATTTGACCATCAAGTCTAGAATATCACTTAACTGTTCTGAATTTTCGCGCCACTTTTCGTCTAGCGATTTATTTTCTCTTTCACCTTTTCACATTCCATATGAACATGAACAACCACGTCTTGATCCTTTCTATCCCCCTTTTGAAAGCCGTCAAGAGACCTATCGAAATTGTCAATTTGTCCTATCATTAAAATACTTTTGACGTGGTGCACAAACACATTCTCTTCTTATCTAATAATATGTACAATGCGGGGGTGTTAAGGTTGTTTTTTGAATAGATTGTGTTGTTGGTTGGTTGGTAGTCGATTATGAAAATGTCGCGTTGGTGCCCGCGCTTTTCGTTGCGTCGGGACGTGTGCCCCGCTCGCCATGCTAATGATATACAAATGAGCTGATACTGTCTGCCACTGCTGTCAATATATAATTGTTGAACTAACAATATGTACAACATAATTTGAAATAATAATAAATAATACTTCACCAGAACCATTTATTTAAATTTGCTTCGCTAAAGTCGCTTAACTATCATATCGAGATTTCTGGGCGCCACCTTGATTTTATTTGACGAGGTCATCTATGGTCTTCTTCATCAGTTCCACTTCACCAAATGATACTTTCTGAATGCAAATCATTGACTTGTTAATGAAAATACCAAAATCGCTATATGTGTACCTATAATATTTGGGGAGTTCCCTCAATTCCTCACGGATACCATTAACAGAACTTGATTTTGATAAAAATGGGACCAATCTGGAAGTATATATCTCCTATAAAATGAAAACCAGATTTTTCCAACCCATTGAATGCTCTTGGCGCCACCATGAAATACTTATTGGTGTACACATTGTGGATTTTTGATGGCTAATATGGCTATCTGTGGTCTTTTTCATCAGTTCCACTTTTCCAAATGATACTTTCTGAATGCAAATGCTTGACTTGTTAATGACAATGCCAAAATAGCTATATGAATCTATGCCTATAATATTTGAGGAGTTCCCTCAATTCCTAATGGATTCCATTATCAGAACTGGATTTTGATAAAAATGGGACCAATCTGAAAAAATAAAATAACTCAGTCGACTTGAGTACCTGCTCCTTTTTTTTGGAAGTCTGTTAAAAATAGATAAGCACTTATGAATTTTTATGCTTTTTGGCCACCAGAAACTTTGAACACAGTATTTTTCCTCTCGCCCTAAAATGTCACTATCGCACAACTTCTTAATTAACAAAGGAAGGTAATGTTTCTCTGTTGTATGATATTATGTATGTGTTTTTATAATTGTCGGTTTTTTTAAAAGTTTTATTGAACAGATTTCTACGCAATTCGGGATAGAGGTAACTTAAACCTTCGTGTAACGCATCTAGTGCGACTTTTATCGCGAAAAATGATATGTTTCCTAAAATAACGGGTGAAACCGCGGGGCGCTGCTAGTGTTCAATAACATACTAAGAGCCCAGTTAGACTGCTACTTATAAAAGCTGATAATAAGTACCACTTTATTAAATTTACTAAGCAAAAAAAAACTCAAACCTAAGAGTGTCCATTCAATTCAAATTAACTTCCAGTCGACATTGGTGAGTCTTAACTACACGCCCGTTAATAGTGATGTCCACCGAGTCCGTAACGAGATTTTAATTGAAGGCTGCGCGATCCTTCAGATACTGGTAACACGATTAGGGTACGTGGTTAACTTACTAAATGTAATTATTGTGTTGGACTACATCACGCGAGCCTGTTTTAGTGATTACAAACCCAGGGATGCTTGTTCGGGACGCTATCTTAGGCCCTCGTTGTTCTGATGATTATACTCTTTGATGCTGAATATCGCTAGTTCCTCCATTTTTCCTTTTATCGAAGTCGTAGTTTTGTTGCACTTCGCTGTAATTTTTATTCTTTTTGTGAAACTAAAATCAAAATGTTTGTGCAACTAAAATCAGTATTTTTTTGGCTTGTAAAGCAGTTTGCTTAAACACTTGCTTAAACACTGCTAATCTCTTACATATGACATGACCACGGATTATATAGGGCTATTTAGAGAGAATTCCGAATTGAAGGGCAATGTTTCCTTCGAAATGCACTAAATACGGAAAAAGGGATTGCATATCTAAGGGTGACGCGCTGCTGCCACACAGGGTTTTGAAATCAGTTCAAAATACTAAGTGACGCTGAACTCTCTCAAAACACTCATAACAGAGCAAGCGTGATGCCTACCATCAGGCGAGCCATTTCTTCGTCTCGTCACCCAGATGCATTAAAAAAAAAGAGTCCCAGAGCAAAAGGGAAGCATAGTGCTTGTGATTATGAATAACTTTTAATATAAAAACCAACCAAGTCAAGGAGAGAAAAAAACTCCTATTCCATATAAAAGTTAATCCGCATTCGTTTAAGACATATATTTCAAAGAATTTAAAATGTGAAAAATGTGTAAAGACGCAGTGTAGGCAGGCCTCCCACTATGCGGACCGACGACATTGTGAAAGTCGCGGACAACCGCTGGATGCAAGGGGCACGTTGTCGTTCGGTGTGGCGCTCTAAGGGGGAGGCCTAGTGGACGTCTTATGGCTGATGATGATGATGAAAATGTGAAAGTCCGTCCTAAGTACTAATGAGCCCCTGTGGATTTTATATTCTTTCACAAAATTCTTGTAAATAGATATCCTAGCTGATATACAGAATGATCACATCGGCGAACCTTCTGAAACATATTTCGGAGCGGCACCTCGTTCATTTCGCAACTCCGTTCGTTAGCACTCTGGTCATCAATCTAATGAACGAAACTTCCCGAAACCAATCTATTACCAAGTAATTCAATGGAACTAATACAAGAAAATATCATAACTCCGGTACTATACGGTAAAGATGATCGGTCAAGTGGTGTTTGTGGTGGTGCGGGCGCGGTCCGCCGCACCTCTGTTTGTCGCCAGTGTTTGACCGTTTTCTTTACGATGACGGGCCCTGGCCTGGCCCTGTTACAAGTTACACCCCGAGGGGAACGAAATAAGAAATTTAAGACTTCAAAAAACCAGACCTACAAATAAAACGCTTCACAGTAGAAGCTCCCCACTATAACAAATTTTTAAAAAATGGCAGCGTATTTAGGTACGCGGTGGCGTCGGCCTATGGCTCAGAACGAAGTTCAAGTTTAAGATGAGTGGGCAAAGGTTACAAACTACAAATAGCATAGGAGCGGTATATAAAGGCGATCACACTAAATACGCTTCACAACTCCCCACTAGGATTCTCTGTGTCGGAAATGCCAAGGAACACACCCAGACCCGAAACAGATATGTCAAACTTCATCGTTATTTAAATATCTGATCGGCCGGGAATAGAACCCGGGACCTACTGCTCATAACGTAGACGGGCTACCAACAAAGTCAGAAGGGTTTTAAAAAAAACAGAATCACTAATAATGCATTTAATTAAATCTCGCACTCGTGTTGCAGCAATTTATAATTCTTCAATATTACACAAAATTATTGTTCTGTGGGAACATTGAGAACAGTTCGTAGGAAAGTATTGTAACGTGTAATATTTTGCCATCAAAAATGATTTTCATACAAGTTCCGATGTTGAGCGAACCATCATTATTATTTGTATTTACTAATATACCTATTGTATACGTTCTCGAAAAGAGATTTTGTTCCATATGGCGGCCAGTATTGTGTATTTCATTTAATTATTTCAGAGAAATTTCACCGTGTATTTATCTACTGTAAAATCTTTTACACGTGTATACACTTATTTTGCTTTTGTGAAAATGAAATACAGTAGACAGGTAGGTAATCTGTGAGCTTACCTCAGACAAAAGTGAAAAGAGCTCTTGTACTCTTTGTCAACGAATGGAAGGAAGCTTATGGTACTCTTTTGTACTATTTTTAAACATTTCTAAGAATGCTGAAACTATTTAATACTCCTTTAAAAGTAGTCGCAAACATCGACACTGTAGAAAACAACATCTAAATGATTCTTATAACTTTGTTCTAAAAGTAGCCGGAGGGCATAATCTCATCTGATATTTTTTGGCTGGGTTATCTGTGAGCGATACTCGTATTCCCGCTGCGTCCAAATTCAGAGACTGATCATCAATGACATTCTGGGATACGTAACTGGGAGCATAGATATTTTTTTCTGTGCTGGCAGTAAGGCGCGCGGGTGCAATTTTTCACAGTATTTGCGGGCGAGTCCCGGTGGCAGCGTTCCATTCAGCATGATTTCATTATTTGCTTTCAATCAGCATTGTGAGTAGGCACCGCCGGAGCGGCTCGCCGGAGCTCTCTCCTGGACCGGTTTTTGTTTGGTTTCGTTTTCAGATGTTTATTGTTGAGTTTCGAAAAATTTCTCTACCTACCTACCTTCATGTCCGATTGAGATGCTTTTATATTGACGTTGGAACTCAGTTTTAGTTCTGTTCAGTGATAGCTACTACGTTTTTACACGATAATTTGCATACAAAGTATCTCGTAATGTTGTGTTTCGGTTATAAGCTGTATGAGATAAATATCTATCTAATAACAATGGATAATTCAATAACAGTTATATATAACTAGATAAAATTATACCATATATTTTCTTACCTTGTAAGACTAAGTGATTCGTATAAGAATCACTTATTAGAAGCAGCCAGGATTCGCACACCACTGGGGTGAGATTCAGCTACCGCTCGGAGCCAATTATTGCGAAACTGAAGACTACACTTTAATAAATCTAATATTTTAATAAAATTCATCATCATCATGCGCCGTAAGACGTCCACTGCAGAACATAGGCCTCCTCTTGGAGCGCCACACTGAACGACAATTGGCCATCTAATGCTAGGCCAGCCTACGCTGCGTCTTCTGGTTCGTGGTCGCGACTTAGGTACCTTTCCAATAACAGTACCGAACATTATCACTAAGTGTTTATTCGCAGAATAATTCAATAACATGTAGATAAGATGTAGTAGTGTCTTGAAAGTAGATTTATTAGTTCCAAACAATTTTTATATTTACAACAATGTCTCGCTCTTTTGTAACTTATATAACCACATTTTGTTAGTTGCTAGATTTTCAATTTTGGATCAGAAAGGATAAATAACACTTTCATCCAATGTTTGTAGACAAAGCGAAGCCAAGACGAGATTTCAACACAATTGTAGACGAAGCGTTATAGGACATCAACCACAAAATCAGAGTAACCTTCTACTCTTTATTCACCGATTAATTCAAAAACATAAGTGTCTTAAAAGTAGATTCATACGTTCCAAACAATATTTATTTGTACAACAATGTCTCGCTGTTTTGTAACTTATTTTACTACATTTTGTTAGTTGCTAGATTTTCAATTTTTGATCAGAAAGAATAAATAAAACTTTCATGCAATATTTGTAGACAAAGCGAAGCCAAGACGAGATTACAACACAATTGTAGACGAAGCTTTATATCATTATTAAAATAGCCTTCGACTCTGAGCTTGCTAGTCAAATAACTTATAAGCGTGTCGCACAATCTATGTATGTCAGAATTTTCCCAGACCCACTTAAAATGTACAAAATATCTGGAACCGAGAGCAAGGGAAAAGGCGGTCGTTTTCGCAAGCAGCGGGAAATATTCGGTATTGTTGTGGTAACGACGCCAACAACTTGAGCGAAGAAGCCTTACCGAAGCGCAATTGGAAAGAATCCTCGTAAAGATTTTGAAACGTCGAATAATTTACTTCCGTGCCCTTTCATAAATGTTTCTCAATATTTAGTAGAAAAATCGTCCCGTGCTTGCAAAGTAGCGACAGCCGGGCGAAAAGAGTATTTTCATTTGTATACAAATATAAAATACAAAATTATTTATTTTGACATTAGTTCAGTTTTTAACCGATTCCAAAACAAAAAAAGGAGTTTCTCAAGTCGACAGTATATAATTTTGTTTTTGTTGTTTTCCTCAGAACTCCTTCATTAGTATTGATTCATAGGCTCTCGAACTAGTCTAGGACTGTGTGTCAGGTGCCAGTGGCTTCTCCTACGTATGTTATGTATGGTTGAACTTTGAAACTAGGTTGCTAAGTTTGCCAAAATTTGCCAACAGTATTGTTCTAAATTTCTATTAAACGTTTGTACAATTTTAGAGTAAAAAGTAGTCCGTGGCGTGGTTTCTTTTTAACCGACATCCAAAAAAAGAGGTTCTCAATCCGATTGAATGTTTTTTTTAATGTTTGTTACCGCACTACTCCGACATTATAAACCGATTTGGTAGAATCTTTTTGTATATGAAAGGAGATACTTTCCGATTACACCCATTTTTATCAAAATCCAGTTTTGATAATGGGATCCATGAGAAATTGAGGGAACTCCTAAAATATAGGCTATAAATATATATATAGGCATACTATATATAGGCATCCTCAAATATTATAGGCTTATAGCGATTTTGATATTTTCACCAACAAGTAGAAAATAGACAATAGACAAATGTTTATTTATGGGAAAAAACAAATTGTACACGAAAAAACAAAAAGGTAGATAAAAAAAATATACATAATTCACATTGTTTTTAACCACAAACCGGTTCCAACTCAGCATAATACTGGTTGCGAACAACCAGCGCCGGTCTTCCGCTGGAACCGTTGGTGACGTCACCCACTATTACCGCACGGAACGGTAAAACAAAAAAAAAATGAACTATAAACAAAACAAATACATATATAAATAATAATTAATATATACCACAAGTGTAACTTATTAACACACACACGCAGGTGGAATTTATTATTATAAAAAGTAAGTAAAATTATGTTTGTACTTATATAGCGCTGGTGTCCGTAATAAAGAGTTCTTCTCTAAGTCAAGCATTTGTATTCAGAAAGTATCATTTGGTGAAGTGGAACTGACGAAGAAGTCCACAGATTGCCACCGGAGATTGCATTGATACGTATTTCAAGGGTGGTACCAAGATATTCTCGATTAAGTTATTTAAGCGACTATGACGAAGCAAATTTAAATAAATGGTTATGATGAAGTTGTTTTTTTATTTTATTTAAAGTTATATTGTGCCGGAAATAATATCATATTTTTGAGAGTCATTGTTTCCATTGCGAAATCGGCCATAATGTTCTATCGCCCGACCCCTGCCAATTGTGGGGTGCACCGTATCAGCATTATGCGATAAGTAGACTATGCATAAAATCCTCGGCACAACCGTCGGCGTCGGGTGTCGACTCCATTAACCCGCGACGTACGACAATTGTTGCCGTTTAAGGATCGGAACTCGATCGGCTATAACGATATTATCGTTTAGTGTTATGCCCGGTGACAAGGAAATGCTCTTTAGTAAGCTGAGCCACCCTAGACGCCTGTGGTGTGCGCTATACCTACTGCAAGATCACCGTATCGTTGCTTTTACCTCAAGGTGTTTTTTTGTTTCTCTCTGATTTTATCACACATTTTCATATTTCCCACGTTGCGTTGTCCACATACTTTAGTGGTTACATATTATTAATTAATGCAATAATCATCTATTTTTAGTGTCTTGTAGGTTGACTGTGAGGAGATCAGCTTTAATTAGGTAAAGATCTTTCATTATTAATTCACCGGTTTGTAAAAATTAAAGAAAACGTATATAACAGTACTATTTATTCATGGTAAGTCGTGTATGTATTGTGCAACTGAGGAATTTATAAAGTAAATATATTTACCCGACTGCCCAAAAAGGTGGGTAATGTTTTTAGGGTGTATGTAAGTATGTATGTTTGTGTGTTCCTATGTTACACTCTTTAGCACTCACTGTCTAAACAGCTTTAACGATTTCAACGAGGTGTCGTTGGATTCCTCTTTGCGTGAAGTCCAAGTTCGAAGTTGAGTGAAGTCTTTGCTTTTTTTTGTTTTTCTTTTCATAATGATACTTGTTACTCTACGTAGAACACAAATCTACTTTCTCTAGGATATCGCCGTCTCAAAAAATTAAAAACCAACATAGACTATATACTCTTTTAAAGTTTGATCTTAACCCGTGCGGGTTAAGATGGAGGGAGGAGGCTTCCCTGTTCTGGGAGTAGTTTCGGTGTACAAACAATAACAGTGTGGCGCCCGCGGCCTCTGTTTGTGTTTTACATTTAGGATCCATCGCGGCCTCGTCAGCGCCGGGCCAGCCGCGGCAACCCTATTTGCTTGTAGTTCAATGTGAGTGTTCTGCACGAAACTCGTGCCGTTACCTTCGTAGTCAAATTAAAAACTAAAAGTTTTGTACCTCTTCAGGGATACATGGAAAGATGGCACTAAGCCGCAAGTACCTCGTAAGTAAAAACAATCGTAAATAAATAAAGTTTTCTAAAGAACCAACGGCGAAATCGCGAAACATAATCAACTCTTCCAAAGGTGACGAATGGACGCAGCAGTGTTTTGTACAAAAAGTCTGCTTGCAATCTTCTGTAAACTACTGATACTGAAGATTGCCGTAATATTGATTATCCTCAACGATCTCCAAATTTACCTGAATAAAGCGGTTTGTTGCTCGGGTACAACTTGGGTATAAAAAGCCTTTGATTAGCATATAAATATGACCAATCTAAAAATATAGTTGGCACACAGTGTCGTCAAATTGTGGGGACACGTGTCGTGTCTCGCGTGTCTCGGGTGGCGCGGGCGCGGGCGGAGCGGTTCGTCGCCGCGTCACCGTCGGCATCCGACCGAGCGCCGCCGCGGCGCCGCCCTCCTCCGGCGATCATTGCTCGCCATTATCCCTCCCGTATTAAGCCACTTAGTTCAATCATGATTAATGTTTTACCGAACGCGACCCGACCCAACGCAAATAGAAAAGTTATTTACTCAGGAGTCGTAATTAGGCATTCACTGCGAGTCGCACTGCGCTGCGGGCTGTCTGCGCGGCTTTGTCGACGCCTAGACCGGTCGTCTGCAGCCTTCAATGCGTTTCGTTCTTTTTATACAGTTCAGATGCTCGTATCTTCGACAAATTGAAGTGACGGCGGCTAATGACATTTGTTCTGAGACTGTCGCCCGCCCGCTGTTAACTCCTCATTTTGGCTTTTAGCTAGATGAAGCAATAGTGCCTCGATTCTTTTTAATTTGTCTCCTCTAAGATTGGAGTTTTCAAGAGAGATCTTCTCACCTTTATTGGTATAGAGATCCATTACTCAATCAAAACAGTGTTGCGAAATAAAGGGGGATTACTGGTGCAGCGAGACAGGGTGTCATTTCTCGGTACGCTAATTAAAGGGATTAAACGAGGCTCGCTTCGCTTCGTAAAACGACATCTAGATGTCTTACTATGGAACTTTCTAATTGTGTCCGGAATTAACCTGCCCGCTTAGTTGGAAGTAGGGTTGGCTGTTATGGCTGATTTTACATAATACGCGCTCTCTCGCTCGCACAATCAACATAATCGATTTCAATCGCAGGAAATCGATTTTCGTTCTCTCTTTGGTAATTTTGTGATAAAGACATTTTGCAAAAACATTATTCATTATCAACCTCAGTAATTTTATATCATTAAAAAAATATTAAATGTTTGAGCAAGAGAGAACGAAATCCGGGTTTCTACTAGCTGTTGCGGTGACAACTATTTCAAAAATAAATGGTGATTCTTAGAAATGTTTTAGAAAGCTCATAATTATTTTAATTCCCTTTTAAACGTTACCCCACTCGATGGGGGTAGGTAAACATATTTTTTACATCCCCTTTTTCCGTCACCCCATAAAAACAAGAATATTGCATTTTAGACTTTACCTAGTAGAAATTTTCCACACTGTACTCCTTATAGTCTTATGAATAAAAGGGCCGTAACACACAAAGGAATCGTCAGACAAACGGACATGGCGAAACTGTAAGGGCTCGTTCAGGGATACTCGGCGCGTCGCGCGCGGCGCTGGACGCTTTCTCCGTTTACGGAAAGGCGGCACGTGAAGCGACAGGGCGGGGCCCGCGGCGTCGCACGCTCAAATACAAACATATATGTAATCTCGTTTATGAAACCGCGGGGAGTCGTCCGGCGCTTGGTGAATGACGGCGTCTGCCGCGGAAGGTAGGACATGAAGGACGCGGCGGTAGCCGCAGCGTGCTCTGCAGCGTGTAGCGCTAGATATCAAACAAAACGCGCATGACCACGCTTCTACATGAACACTCTCATAGATTAGCATATGCAGAAGCGACGCTGCACGCGTCACGAATCGCCCCGCGTATATCCGAACGAGCGAAATTTTCTTCTAATTTCTCTGGAACCTCAGAATTACAGAATCGATACCCAAAAAAAAAATTGACGTCCGCTGCTGGACGAAGCCTCTTTCCTCCACCACGCCACGCTTGGCAGGCGGCGAAATTAGAAGAAAATTTCGCTCGTTCGGATATACGCGGGGCGCCGCGTATTTTTAGAAAGCTCATAATTATTTTAATTCCCTTTTAAACGTTACCCCACTCGATGGGGGTAGGTAAACATATTTTTTACATCCCCTTTTTCCGTCACCCCATAAAAACAAGAATATTGCATTTTAGACTTTACCTAGTAGAAATTTTCCACACTGTACTCCTTATAGTCTTATGAATAAAAGGGCCGTAACACACAAAGGAATCGTCAGACAAACGGACATGGCGAAACTGTAAGGGCTCGTTCAGGGATACTCGGCGCGTCGCGCGCGGCGCTGGACGCTTTCTCCGTTTACGGAAAGGCGGCACGTGAAGCGACAGGGCGGGGCCCGCGGCGTCGCACGCTCAAATACAAACATATATGTAATCTCGTTTATGAAACCGCGGGGAGTCGTCCGGCGCTTGGTGAATGACGGCGTCTGCCGCGGAAGGTAGGACATGAAGGACGCGGCGGTAGCCGCAGCGTGCTCTGCAGCGTGTAGCGCTAGATATCAAACAAAACGCGCATGACCACGCTTCTACATGAACACTCTCATAGATTAGCATATGCAGAAGCGACGCTGCACGCGTCACGAATCGCCCCGCGTATATCCGAACGAGCGAAATTTTCTTCTAATTTCTCTGGAACCTCAGAATTACAGAATCGATACCCAAAAAAAAAATTGACGTCCGCTGCTGGACGAAGCCTCTTTCCTCCACCACGCCACGCTTGGCAGGCGGCGAAATTAGAAGAAAATTTCGCTCGTTCGGATATACGCGGGGCGCCGCGTATATCCGAACGAGCGAAATTTTCTTCTAATTTCTCTGGAACCTCAGAATTACAGAATCGATACCCAAAAAAAAATTGACGTCCGCTGCTGGACGAAGCCTCTTTCCTCCACCACGCCACGCTTGGCAGGCGGCTTGGGGATATTATTAGAGATAGGATAATATATATTATTTCAGTAACATCACTCTCACGTAGAAACGACGGCGACAGAAATAATGCGAGTGCGCCAGAAATGCCAGCCATTTCACTATCAGTTGAAATGTTCCCGCATATCCGGGCACAGTGGCCACACCTGGCCGCTGCTCGTCTCGGCTCGATTCACGTCACGGACACGCCCGTTTTGTTTGCGCTTCCACTCGCTTTAATACGTAATTTGTTGTGAATGCCGCGAAATTGCTACAGTGACAGGTCGGGTCCCGCGCCTGCCGCTACTCTGCTATTCAAAACGTGTCAAGTTTAAAACAATACTGGAGTACGCTGATTGTATACAATATACGATCTCGTACGATTTTGCGTTATAATATGCACAAGCCTTCTATACTGAATGTTATCATTGTATTCTTCATTTTGAATAACTTTTACTACAGGACCATATCTAAAATATCTCATTGACGAAATGTCATGTCACGAAAGGTATGGAACATCTGGGTTTTTTTTAAGATTGCCTGGAAAATATCGTGTTATAGAGTTGTACCCTGATTCAGCCACCTTATTTGCACTTTTTCAACATTTTTTTATTTAAAAAAAATACTGTTGGAAAAAAAAACGTTAATTTATCCTTAGAACATCATTGCCAATGTTTTATAACAATTTTAACTTACATAGACGAAATATGATGCAGCTTTGAACTTGTCAAGAAAATGTAGCTTACCTTTTTACCCGATTTTCCAGGAATCTTTATTGTATCTCAGCGTTTTATAAGGCTGAAACAAGAGACCATCTAATAACCTAGGTACACAGATCACCCCTAGATTCCGCCACTCAGGACGTTCGAAGAGCACCAGTCATCGGTCAAAATAAACCCATAAAAAATACTCTTATTGGTTGAGTTAGGAGCGAGTAAGCGTAAACTTGAGATAGTATATAATCTATGTCCATGTATCATTAAAAGTGTTTTAATAATATTTGAGAGACTTGTAATGGAGCACTATGGGTATTCTCTTGATATTACCAGATATTATTAAAAAACTAAAACCCGACTTACGTCCTTAAGTCACGGGGCATTTTTGCAAATATATATATTTGAAATGCGCTAATTAAGAACTTATATTTCTGATACCAACACGGCATCATTTACAAAAAAAATTTTTTAGTTGTGACTGACTTTATTACCTCTAGAGGGCGCTATATTCAATTTATTGTGACGTCACATCCTACATTACTAATATTTTAATTCAGAGGAATATAGCCGCAGTCGTATCAAGACCAATAAAGCTTCGGGGTATAAAAATGAATACTTTCGTCTCTTGGAAAAAACTTCGCTTGCGCAATTCAGGACTCTACATTTCAACTGTCAGTCCATTCTAAACGACAAAAAATACACAAAAATGAATCAACACCATCTAGCAACTATAGGAAGTAACTTTGTATCTCTATCTGGATGTTTGTCGCGTTATCAGCTCATATAAGATACATAACATACATAACAAGATACCTCATAATTACAAATTATGATATGAATTCTAGAAGTTATAACCGAACAGATGACATACATACCGGTCAAAATCATAACTCTCCTTTTTGTTTCGCGTAGACGGGTAAAAAATAGCAGACGGCCCTTTTGTGCTGGTTTCGTGTCGTAAGTACCAATTCTTCCGCGACATCCGGCCGCCCGCTGCGATGTCCCTATCACTCGGCGCAGGTAAATACGTCACAGAGAGGCAACTGAAATTCGCCCGTGGGCCTGAGGCAACTGGCTAATCTTACAGGTGGAATTGGATCGGATTATGGCATTATGGTTACCATGACAAGTTTATTGTATAACGTTTTACTCTAGTGTGTTGACATTTTGATATAAAAAAAAATAACGCTTACATTCAAACATGTTTTTGCAACATATTCTTTCTAACAGTGAGCATGTTTTAGTTAAAATATTAACATTATTTAAACATATTACATAGATATGGAACATGACTGAAAATAATTAAAATATTAACATAATTTAAACATGTTACATAGATATGCAATATGGAACATCTTTCATAGCGTTCGTCTCATTATTTTACTTTTCTGTATACACATATTTTGGATTACAATCCAATTCAGTTTTTTAGTTATAATTTGTACACTTTTAAGAAATTGATTGATATCTGTTTTGTCTATCATAAATAAATAAATTATAAATATTGTCGTTCGCTTAAATAAATGAAAATTCGCATTTGTCATTTTAATATATTTTAAATGTTAAAGAAAATATTGTAAAAACATTCTCAATATCACTCTCAGTAATTTTATATTATTAAGTTAAAAAGATTGAATGTGCGAGCGAGAGAAGTCGATTATCGGTTTTCTACCTCTAATCCGCAACATATATTTCTAAATTATTTTGAAATAATGTGTCCGTTTTGGAAATCTTACTTTAATATATCTTTTGTAGTCTGCTCTAATTGAGACTGCATAATGCCGGGTGACTCTTTTTTCACCGCTATGGAAAACTTTGGGTGTGACAGGTACATAGAATAGAAGCCTATGGCAGTTGTTTAAGGCCTGGCTCTCCTGACTCTAGACTCTAAATCGTACGTCAAAAATATATATTATATACTGAGAGGAAATTAAAAAAAACTTAAATTAATATAGATAGAAGTATAGATTAAGATAGCTGAACCAGAGGAGCCGGCGCTAAACAATTTGTTGTTAAGTGTTGTATGAAAGAATCACCACAAATGAATGTTTCCTTCATACAAAACAAGATTTAAAGATAATATAAATCGCTCCTACGTCTTACACCTGTAACAATCTATATTTCCGTTTTGTTAAAAAAAACATCATCATTAGCCAGAAGACGTCCTCTGCTGAAAAAAGACTTTTAGGACAAATATTTTATTCTAATTAAACAATTTAAATATAATATTATAATAATATTATTCATTATTTATTTAAAAAATGTATTAAACATAAATTGGATATAAAGCATGTTTAAAAAAAACATTCATTCAATTGCATTTAATTACAATTTATTATATTAACAATTCGCTATCGGTATTTATTTACTACCTCTCGATTCGGCCCACTAACCAATAAACTACGAGGGTTCCCTTTCAAATTCTAGCCGAATACTTTCGATTAATTTCACTTGTTCGACAGTCCGTTTTAATAAATTAACCCTCAATGTTCTACTGTTTTAATTATCAACTTGGACCATTCGTAAATTTACTCTACTGTTTTAAGAATAAAGCTGAAATCATTATTTGCCTCTGAGTGTTATACGATTATTGGCTTTTGCTAATTTAAGAAGGGGAAGTCCGTGGCGGTGTGAGTAAACAACGCACAGCCTGTTAAATAATTCTCGATGGACAAGTTGTTTTAGACAAAAGTTATCTCTTTAATTTCATCTATTCCAGCCTTACAGCCTAATGTCAAAGATTTAAAAAATGTTTTTTTTTTTTTACGATGGCGTCGATTCTGTCGTATTCTACAATTCAACTGTCAGGAAAAGAAAGAATAGCAACCATTTTAAATATAAACTAATATGTATGTCCAGGCAAGTATAGTCCGATCCGACGGCTCCCGGCCACAGGCAGTATTCAGTATTTGTTATAGGCGCCTGTTACCAGTACACAATCATACACCAACCTTGCCGAATTGGTCGGAGAGTCCCAGGATCTGTCAGAAGATCGGTTAGAATTTAACCGATCTAAGTTAGATTCTCATCAAATAGATAGTAATAAAGCTGCTAGGACCCTATGGGCGCTAAGGCAAGTTTGATGTCCCTTTCGGGTTACGGCCCAAGCTGAGCCGTACCACAGCAGTACCTTTGCGCTAGTCGCCCTATTAATGATAGTTTTTAAGGTCCAACGCCATCTGCGTTTGCCACAAGTCCGGTAAAGCTGTAGAGGTCGTTAGAGGCCAACAGGATAGTCATAAAAAACAAAAAAAAAAATATAGTTTAAATAATTTGTCTAGAGTTTGTCAAGACACTCATATCCCAGGGTTACGTTGAATGTGTCATGAATGTAATTGTCCCTGGATTGAATGGAAAACTAAAAAAATTCTAAAGTGGTTACAATTTTACACAAACATACTCTTGCCACAATTGTCCATAAACAAGACATAAGTAATATGTAGTGCAAATGTAATATTTTATTTATTGCTATATGAAATTGAAAAAACCGCTAATGCATTAAAAGAAAATTAAGATTTTACTGATAAATTAATTATGTTTCTTCTATTTAGAGCGACCAAATAAGCTTTTTATCGAGTGGGTATTAATTCGATTATTATTTCGGCATAAGATACGTTGAGAGATTGTTAGGGGATTACTTATCGCCCAAGATGTTATTGTTGGAAAAAAACTAAAGAAATGAACATAGAATTTTCTTGGAAAGAATTAACTATTTTATAGAAAAATATAGCGATAGCATATGTTTCAAAATACCCAACAAAATAAATGTCGTTAAATCATTTTATTCGATATATTTCGGCGCGAACCCATCGTTATAAACTACCTCGCGAAATCTGTATGCACTAAAAAAATGCTGTAAACTGTTTACTGATGAAAACCGTATTTATTTGTATGTGACCACATAAGTGACAAATAACAGGAGGGATACAAGCGTCGTCGGAAGGACTTGTAGTCATGGCGATACCCTCACGCCTCTGTTATTAAGCTCCTCTCAAACAATACGCCGCAAATTGAGTTAACTCACTAATAATAGTATCGCGACTACAGAGGGCACTCCATTGAGAACGGAGGTAATCTTTTCTCTTCCCTCCTCGTTGTGGATTCGCCAAACATTGTTGGAAAGTTTGGGACATGTGGCATAACTTTGTTAAATATTCCTAGTTGCATGAATTATGACTTTCTCACTTATAAGTTACCTGAAAAGATTTAAATCACCATGTTGATAAATTAAGAGGATAGTCCTTCCGCGAGGTTGTGGCGCATTTGATATTTGAAATTGTATAGCTGTCCCTCTGTTTCTCGCGTGCAATAGAGAGAGTTAGTGAACTTTTTGATGGAATTAGCGTTTCGGGGTAGTCTGCTATCACCCTATGCTGCTATCTTAACAAAATCTTTTGTTTTTGGTGTCAATGGCTTGAGAAATAAAAAAGAATATGGTATTCTAATAAATTTCATAAGTTTTACTATTTTATTGAGTTGTATTTTTTATTAATATTGTTTTTAGTTATTGTTAGCTGCTTGTATGCTGACAAAGCGGGACCTGGAGAACTTGTAACTCTTACTCATATATCAACTTTGTAACCCAGGCGCACTGGCTAAATAAAGTGAACGTGAAATAGAATTTCAAATTTGAACTACATTTCTTCGTCGTATTTACGACGCAAAAAAAAAAATTGACACATGAAGTGCCTATAACAATAAAGATAACGGGGAACTAAAAAAAAAAAAAAAAAACATACCAGCATAGTTTTCCGCGGTGTAGATGACATAAGAAAAAAACACCAAAATCTAATAACATTTAGGGGTGGGTATCAGACTACGCTTTTTGTACGGACGAGACGGCGGTATACTCTATTCTTAAGTTGGTGAACAATTTTAAAAAGTGTAGTGTAAGTTGAAAATGGTATAATAATATAATCATACACATTTTTCCTATTGTCATAAAATACATGTCACAAAACAATATGCTCATTCACAATATGCACTGTACAGTCAGTCTTACAAAATCTGTCAGATTATATCATACTTTCGTGGTAGGGTTTGGTCGCGCGGCGTCGTCGGCTGAACCTAACAATCATCGCAATAATTACCTCACGGTACGGGCCTTGGTCTAAAATTGAGTTGCAGATTTGACCTTAACAAACATACATACATAAAAACATTGCAAGTTAAACAAAAGCCTGTAAAAAATGGTATCCGTGATTTGATTTTGTTCCTAAACGCGGCATAGACCACGCGTCCCGAACGTCACATTACGTCTCGCCCCGACCGGCGCTGCGGCGTCGCCCGATCTATGATTTCAATTATTATTTGATGTCGTTATTTCTCTTCTGTTTATTCGGCACGCGTTTCTCCATTTTTCCCTACCCCTTCGTACGTATTTGCTCGTACAAATACGAGGTGCTCCGTCGCTCGTCGGCTCACGGTAACCGATATGTTTGGCGCGAAGGCGACGTCGTCGCAGTGTGTCTGAGATGTTTGAACTGCACGCAACTGAGAGTCGCCCGAATCGAGTTGAGTAGGTACTACTTTGAGACGTCTTTCCATTTTGCTGCTTGAGATACTTCAAAATGTCGAGTGTGAATGAGTGGATTCCATTCAGTAACATTTCTAGGAAAATCGATTAGCTGCCTTGGTGTCGTTGTGACCTTTTCCCCTTTCTTTTGATTCATCGATATAGGTTTACGTGCGACGCGATCTCGCCTGCTTTTATTTGAACTTGCCGCTCCATCTCATTCTAGTACTGTGTCATATCCTCCAGCATATGATGACGTCAATGTGCCAAATTCTATCGTCATAGGACAACTTCATCAGATAACTCCCGAAGTTTCAGTGTCACTTGGTGATTAACGGTGCGAGTTGTTCTTTTTTCTCGTTCTCCTTATTAGTATCATGTTTCGTGGAGGCGGCAGTCTGCCCGCCGTCCGACGCACCCATTGTGCCCATTGTCCGGCACTGAGAACATAATGGACAACGTCGCACGTCACATAATATGCTGACACTGCCACATGGAAACTGAAGGTAGAAAATAAATAGAATAGTTACGATTAAGACTACTGAAAATCTTAATATTATTCCATTCTGTTTTGTGTGTTTATATAAATAAATAATAAATAAAATAAATCTAATATTTATTTGTCTCTTTAAGGCGAGATGTTTAATACATCACTCACTGTTTTGCTTATCGTAAAGTAAAGTAAAACACGTAAAGTTTTTTTTAACAGTAACTGCCAGACAAACAAGATACAATATCTAATAGATAGATCTCTGCTACAAGCCTCAATTATCAATTTAACATCTTTTTTTGCAATAATCATCTAAAATAGACAATGAATGAAACAAAATCTTTATTGTTAACACCAAAAATTGACATACATAAGACAAAAAAAACAACTTAAAACTAGTGTCAACTGGCGGCCTTATCGCTTAAAGCGATCTCTCCCTGGTACCTTAAAGACAGTAGTAATGGCTAACAATAAACTAGTAGAAAAAAAAAACAATTTCATTCATTTAGAAACTTGTTTCAATTTGTTTCACCTAAAACTATACGAAATTAATCTTGTCTTTTAATGACACAACAGTTTGTCATAATAAATATTCTGAAGCAACCGAGCTTGTTCCACGAAAGTTAGTAATATATAAAAGGAACTACTACAAGGTGTGACACTGAGTGAGCTAAGATATATGTGGCGCGGTGCAACAGGCGTGATTCACACCACTGCTTCGAGATTGCTAACACCTGCACCCTGAACAGCCAACAACAAAGAACATTTGACTCTACAACAACAAAGATAGAGCTTGTTTTCGGCGTAGGGCTTTCGGCCAAAAACTAAATCCAAAACGGACAATTTTCTCGGTTTCCTTGAAAGCACACAATAAGGATTACTTCTCCGAGTCACGGCACCGCTATAGCTTTCAAAACGCCCGCCGCAATATTTCACCACTCTGCTAAGAAATAACAATGCACTACTCGAGCGACGAAAGCACTACACTGGAAAGTAGTTCACAAGCTTACACTATGCACTGTAATACGAAAGCTTTTATTAGCATACTGTCACATGCGCTTATCTGAATTGCTACTGTGAATACAGGCCAATTTAGAATAACGGACCAAATTAAGACTAGTCTTGTGGCTCAGTGGGTGGATTTCCGCCTTCTGAGCTGTAGGTTGTGGGTTCGATTCCCACCCAGAACAAACATTTGTGTGATGAACATGGATGTTTGTTCTTTGACTGGGTGTTTCTATGTATTCTATGTATGCATTTGCAATGTACTTGCTAATTTTTTTTTCTTTAAGCTCGGGTAGAATAAGCTTGTCAAATATTTCTATGAACTTCAATGTAATCATACATTGAAGTTCATAGAAATATTTAACAAGCTTATTATGAGTTATTGAAAAGTATTGTTTACTTTTTTCTGTTTGTAAATATTTAATATTTTTTTAAGTTATCTAACTGTTTCCGCTAGTAGCATGGCAATACAGCATAAGCAATGCTTCATCATCATAACAGCACGGAGTCTAAAGTGCAGCAGTCTTGAGAATAAAATACATTCGCTGGCATTCTGGTTTGGCATTCAAAAAGGATCATTTGGTGAAGAGGAACTGATGAAGAAGACGGCAAAATGGCCACCGGAACTCCATAATGATCAGTATTTCAAGGGTGGCGCCAAGAACATCTCTATGTAGTGCATTTTTTCAGAGTATTTTGTTGAAGACGGTTATTTTTTTGTATTTTTTATTATTATTCTACAAGCCAAGTAAGTTAGATCATAAGTTTGTGAGTATCTTGAGTGAGTGGGTGAGTGAGTGAGTGAATATCTTTAACTTTTTTAAAACTATTTTCTTTGATTTATAATTATTTTTTTGGCTTTTTTCTATACCAATAATAACGTTGTATAAATTAAAATCTAAATAAAATCACATTGTTAGCTATTTAAATTTTTAAACAACTTACGTAACCTTTTGTTAATGATACTATGATTTAATTTTGTTATTGATACAGAACGATTTTTTGGCTGACAAAGAAGAAAATATTTATTTTTTTGTGGGTTGACTTGTTATTGCTTATCAGTATCCAATTAATATTAATTAGTTATATAAAACGATGTTATTTGATTCAGTTCTTGGAGGGACATTGTTGTCCCTTAGTGAAGATATCTGATATTTAGTCTGATCCTCATTACTGTGTTTGTAAATACAAAGAAAAAACCAGGGGAGTTATCAGATACATTTGATAAACAATAGTTATATCCTAAGGCGATTGGTACTAATTAAGATAAGCTTGCTATCCACTACACTATCCTTTGCTCTGAAAATATTATGTTACTTATAGTTGCTTTACAGAACCGGGCCCGTACCGTGAGGTGGTTATTGCGATGATGTTTAGGCTCAGCCGAAGACGCTGTACGACCATACACCTTATCGCGCTGCGATACGGTTCGTGGTCGCGTCGTCAGCGTCGTCGGCTGAACGTAACAATTATCGCAATAATTACCTCACGGTACGGGCCCTGGTGTAATGTTTAAACTATTTTGCCTTAACATGAATCTTGGCAAAAAGATCTCGTGTGGGAGTTATAATCTGTTGTGATTCTAATTTTCAACCGGTCAACGAAACTGATCACATGTTTTTACGATTTTGTGACGAGCTTCCTGGCTTATCTTCTGCCTTATAAGCATTGTTGGTAGCACATCTACGCTATGAGCAGGGTCTGGGTTCCATTCCTGGGAATTTGTTTGAATAATGAATAGTACATTTAAATATCTGCTCTGAGTCTGGCCGTTAGTTGTCCGTCTCTTTGTGTGTATTCCATTGCATCATCAATACAGGGAATCCTAATGAGGAGCTGTGAATGAGAAGCATATGAGTGTGTGATTTAGTGCGGCCGTCTTTGTGAACAGCTGTTACTTCAACAGTAATTTATCAACATAGGGTTGTGCAAGTACCTTTGCTATTTGCAGCCTTTGCCCATACTTGAACACTAACTGCGTTCTGAATCATGGACCATCAACGCCGTAAATCTCAATTCGCCGGGCTTTTTTTAAGAGATTTATGTTTGCCACCAAATCGCCTGATGATTGGCAATAGTGTGGACGAAGCTGAAGCATACCTAAAAGGTTCGCTTCGTTTTTAACCGACTTCCAAAAAAAGGAGGAGGTTCTCAAGTCGAGTGTTTTTTTTAATGATTGTTACCTCAGAACTCCGCCATTTATGAACCAATTCAATTTTTTTTTTATTTGAAAGGACTTTCTTCCAGATTCGTCCCATTTTTATCAAAATCCAGTACTGATAATGGTACCGAAGAGGAATTGAGGGAACTCCTCGAATATTATAGGCATATATGTAGCGATTATGGCACTTTCATCAATAAATCAAGCATTTGAATTCAGAAAGTATTATTTGGTGATGTGGAACTGATGAAGAAGACCACATATGGCCATCGGAAATCCACACTGATACATGTGACGCCAAGATAAATCTCGATTATAATAGTTAAGCGACTATATTGAAGCAAATTTAAATAAATGGTTCTGATGAAGTGTTTTTTTATATTTAAAATTATCATTTAAATAACCGGGGCCTAGAATCAAATCGATCGATTCTATAAAACCTACAAAAAGTATTATTAAATCACCGCAGTGTATTAGAGAGACGACCTGATTGAAAAGAGTCACTGATTGGGAACGTTTGCTTACATTAGGATCCTATGTTTTTCAGTGGATCAAAAAATGGCTTATGATAAAAATGGCTAAAAGAAATACCGGTGAAAATTAAATGCCATAACTTCACTAGTGTACATACCTTAGGCTTGTATTTATTTCACTGGTAATATCGAATGTTCGTGTTGCCTGAAATACCGAAGCGAGCGAAAATATTGTGATAACCAACATTAACCAGCCCAGCAACACGATGCCTGTTCGAATGGCGAAAGTAAACACAGATTGTGTTTCATTTCATTAACGGCTGTCATAAGTCGGTATGCTTCATTAGATACCTGTGATAAGATTACGTTATTGAGCAGATTATTCGGAAATTAGCTCAGATTGTTGCTAGACAGAAATAGCAATGCCATGTTGATATTCAAGTGTTTTTTCCATCTGAGTATTGTAGCATCGAATTTCATTACACAGCGTTTTTCCACGTGAGTATCGTAGCATCGAATTTCATTACACAGTGTTTTTCCACGTGAGTATCGTAGCATCGAATTTCATTATACAGCCATTTTTCACATTAGTATTGTAGCATCGAACTTCATAATACAACGTTTTTCCATCTGAGTATAGTAGCATCGATTTCCAAAATATAGCGTTTTTCCATCTGAGTATAGTAGCATCGATTTCCATAATATAGCGTTGTTCCATCTGAGTATAGTAGCATCGATTTCCATAATATAGCGTTTTTCCATCTGAGTATAGTAGCATCGATTTCCATAATATAGTGTTTTTCCATCTGGGTATAGTAGCATCAATTTCCATAATATAGCGTTTTTCCATCAGAGTATAGTAGCATCGATTTCCATAATATAGCGTTTTTCCATCTGAGTATAGTAGCATCGATTTCCATAATATAGCGATTTTCCATCTGAGTATAGTAGCATCGATTTCCATAATATAGCGTTTTTCCATCAGAGTATAGTAGCATCGATTTCCATAATATAGTGTTTTTCCATCTGGGTATAGTAGCATCAATTTCCATAATATAGCGTTTTTCCATCAGAGTATAGTAGCATCGATTTCCATAATATAGCGTTTTTCCATCAGAGTATAGTAGCATCGATTTCCATAATATAGCGTTTTTCCATCTGAGTATAGTAGCATCGATTTCCATAATATAGCGTTTTTCCATCTGAGTATAGTAGCATCGATTTCCATAATATAGCGTTTTTCCATCTGAGTATAGTAGCATCGATTTCCATAATATAGCGTTTTTCCATCTGAGTATAGTAGCATCGATTTCCATAATATAGCGTTTTTCCATCAGAGTATAGTAGCATCGATTTCCATAATATAGCGTTTTTCCATCTGAGTATAGTATCATCGATTTCCATAATATAGCGTTTTTCCATCTGAGTATAGTAGCATCGATTTCCATAATATAGCGTTTTTCCATCAGAGTATAGTAGCATCGATTTCCATAATATAGCGTTTTTCCATCAGAGTATAGTAGCATCGATTTCCATAATATAGCGTTTTTCCATCTGAGTATAGTAGCATCGATTTCCATAATATAGCGTTTTTCCATCAGAGTATAGTAGCATCGATTTCCATAATATAGCGTTTTTCCATCAGAGTATAGTAGCATCGATTTCCATAATATAGCGTTTTTCCATCTGAGTATAGTAGCATCGATTTCCATAATATAGCGTTTTTCCATCTGAGTATAGTAGCATCGATTTCCATAATATAGCGTTTTTCCATCTGAGTATAGTAGCATCGATTTCCATAATATAGTGTTGTTCCATCTGAGTATAGTAGCATCGATTTCCATAATATAGCGTTTTTCCATCTGATTATAGTAGCATCGAATCTCATAATACAGCCTTTTTTCATTTTAGTATAGTAGCATTGAATTCCATAATACAGGGTTATCGGGAAAGGGTATGCTAAGTCGAAAGGGGCTCATAGTACTCATGATTATGAACAACTTTTACTATGGGACCAACCCTGAAATCGAGAGAAAAAAACAGATGTTCCATACATTTTGTCGAGTGTCATTGACATTTTTCTATCATGATTACTATGAGTATGTATATTTTTATAAGGAAATTGCTATATAATTTCATAATATAGCGTTTCTCAATCTGATTACTCATTCTGTATCTGAGTTTCATTATTGATGAAAGTGTTTCTAATTTCGAACAAAATATTAAAAAATCACGTTTACACTCATTTCCTGTGTCATGAATGTTGAGCAGATATTTAAAATCATCATTGAAACAAAAAGCCGGCCTACCACAAGTTCTACCAAATCAAACAGGCCGTTAATAAATGTTTTGTCTTAAATATAAAACAATTTTGAAACATCCCTAATTAGCTCTTGATCCGTTTCCGATACTGGACTAGCTTTAGACTAGCTATCGCTGTGGTGACTAACTAAACAAGTTTTATTTGTTCAGTTTCATTTGTTGTTGTGTTTTGTTATTGCCTTAAAACCCATATTAGGTTTATCAAAACAATTAGTTCTTGATAACATTAAAAACAAAAACCAATTAGAAAAACAAGATCTCATAACAATGAGATCATAACATAAGATCGCAGTCCGTAGACTTCTACGAAATGATCCTGTACACTTCAATATAGCCTTCCAGCGAATTTTTCCTTAATATTGTTTTTTTTTCTTTTACTATTTAAAATCGTTAAAGGACGTTTGGAAATTCCGTCGGGCAATAACCGTACTGGCACGTGAGCGTTTCAAAATCGGAAATGCAGTAAAAACGTTTCGTCGTAGCTGGGCACGTGACCGCCCGCTACGGTGGCGCTACAAACCTCTACGAGACTGCTATGGGCACCTATAAGTTGATAATACTGCGGTATATTGCATGACAATAAATTTTTGGCACAATTCCTATTTTTACCCGATTACGAAAAAGGAGGGTTATGATTTTGAACGGCATGTGTTCATATGTTCCCTCATAAATTCTAAACACCTTATCATAATTTGGCGAATGAGGTACCGTTGGAAGCGTCTTGATCGTCCGTTGAAAAAAAAAAATGTTTTATAATACCGTTCTGATAATGAACACAGTAATTTTGCACACCATTGCTTGGTGGTTGAATAACTGGCAAAGGTGTAGCACTTCACACCAGACGGACTCTGCAAAAGAGCCCCCTTTTTTTTGTTTTTTTAATGTACCGCTGAGTTGTATTTGCCAGTCGCGGTCATCCTGCCGAAGACTGATCGTGTAGTCCGTGACTTAACATCAGTCTGTGGTAGGTTAAGCAACACAGTCGAGTTACTCTGAGCGATAAGCCCTACAGAGTCTGGAAGCTTAATCTACAATTTTTTACTAAATCATTGCTTCGTATTGAGATAATATTCACCGCAGTCGGGGTTAACTCTCGACTACCGGAAACTCAACTTATAGAGACTTCTTAACGAAGTTTCCCCGACCGCGTTTGTCGAAGATCGCAACTTCTCCTGCATTAGCATCGACACCAACTTACTCGTGCCGATACTTCCGATACTGCATTCGGAGGTAGAAACTGTGTAAACAAGTTTCAGACCTGGACCTCTATTCTCAAAAGTTATAAAACGAAAAAAATTCGAACTTCGAGATTTATTTTATTCTCAACGCGAACTTCGAGATATTCACGATGGCTAGCGTGCGAGATACATAGAGTGGTCGGACCCAATCGAGGCGAGGGACAATCGAGATTGGAATCTCGAAATCGACATCAAATTGTCATATCACTACTATCTCCTGGTAACTTCGCACTCGAGCCCCAAGATACAAACCCAGTGCTTAGTTTGGGGCTCACCGATAACTGTTGTAGTTATAGTACATCTCTTGCGATTTGTTATACCTTGCAAGTTATTTTAATTTTTAATTTTGTGTACTTTCAGTTCTTGGTAAATAAAGTTTTTATGTATTTTTTTTCTTCGAATAGGGGCCCAGGGCCCTTACCGTGACTTGCTTAATGCAATTTTTATTAAGTTCAGCCGCCATCGCTGCCCCACCGGTAATCGTATCGCCGCGCACTTAGGTTCACGTTCGCGCAGATTTTCGATTTTATTTGTACATTTTTACACTTTCATAATCACAATGAGAATCAAATCTAACTTTTGTCTGCTATAGCTTAACTAGTTTGGTATTAGTATTCTTCTAAGCTTACTCGTGACGTATTCTAGCGCTGTAATGCTTAATCTTATAAATAAAAATAAAAACGCTAAAAATAATCTTTAAGAGTTTCGTACCCAAAGAGCAAAAGATAATCTTATTGCCGTCACTGTGCTGTCCGTCCGTCTGTGCGTATGTAACGGGTATCAAGCTCTTAAACGGAATGAAACATTACTATTAGTACTCACGGGATATTTACCACGGTTATTGTTTTTGTTGAGTTCCCGATATTCAAACAGAAACGGAATGAAACAGTCCTGAAATTTTGATATTTTGTGTAGAATTTTGAGTCAAAACCGAATATTTAATTATAAATTCCATTTAATTATAGCACATTGGGATCCCATACAGGAACGCGCTGTTATATTCAATTATAGGATGTCTCTAGAGTTCATAGAGTACTAATATAACTTTTGTTCCTTTTTAAGTCAAAAAATAAAAAGCTTGCCAGTTTTAGACAATTTTTGTTACGGGTTACGAGTCTATCTTTTGAGATAGATAGAGATAGATTTACTGTTTTGACAGTGTGCAATTCTAACTTTACCGGTTTTTTGTAAATTTTGTGAGTAACTTTAAAACAATCAATATTCATAAAATAAAAATTTTCGCCCTAACTATGACGAGTATGCAGTTGTGTGATAAATACTGTATACAAAAGCGAATGGCACGCCACATTCCTCACTGAATTGGTGTAAATTTCATTACGGCCAATTAACTAAATGGATAGTTACGTTACGTTGTAATCATAATGCGTAATGGAGCATTGTTATAATTATACTGTGTTCTGAAATTCGTGTCCGATCCGCAAGGCTGCTCCATGTTCATACATTTGTTTAAGTGTGAATTCAATTCAATTCAATTCATTTTTATTTCCAAATAGGTATTAAAAATACTCTTATGGATAGTCATCACTAGATATAACTAGGTTAGATAAACAAAACGTCACAAAAGCACAACAAGAATTATCAGCACTACAAACATTTGATATGATATTTTTCTATGAATCAGCTGTAAAAGTTTTTCAGACTGAACATGGGGGCATTCACCCTGCAGTTCGCACACGAGTTCCAGACCATCCTGGTATTTGTTATCGTATCCCTACTTTCCTTTTTTTTTTTTTTTTTATAAAACTTGCGTTTGACTGCCATCACGTCTGATGGTAAACGAGGATGCAGCCTACGATGGTTTTGATACTCATTAAATTTTCACTGATATGAACTAGTCGCTCATTTGCCGAGTTACTAGTATAGTTAGAATACAGGGTTATAAGGAAAGGGTTTGCTAAGCCGAAAGGGGTTCATAGTACTCATGATTGTGAACATCTTTTACTATGGGACCAACACTGAAATCGAAAAAAAAATATCAGCTGTTCCATACATTTTGTCGAGTGCCATTGACATTTTTCTATGGAACAGCTGATGTTTTTTTCGCGATTTCAGGGTTGGTCCCATACTAAAAGTTGTTCATAATGATGAGTACTATTAGCCCTTTTCAGCTTAGCATACCCTTTCCTTATAACCCTGTATATTGCAAGAGATTGTTTTATTATTCTGATATATAAGAATATGTTTTTTTTCGAAAGTGGCCAATTAATCGAAGGAATGTGGTCCATCCGACATGCGATATATTGATATATTTGACTTCGTTCGCGTGGACCAATAAAAAAAAGTAGCTTATGTCCGTCTCCTACCTTTAAGCTACATCTATGCAAAAATTCAGGTCGATCCGTTCAGCCGTTTAGCCGTGTTAACGCGACAAACACCCCAGACAGAGACAGACATACAGACAGAGAAACAGAGTTACATTCGAATTTATAGTATTAGTTAGATTAGGATTAGGTGTGACATTTACCAACTAGAAATATTGAAAAAACCAACTAATTAGTTTTGTAATATCATAGTCTCTGTTCAACAAGCGCTAAAAGCTATAAATATAATTTGTAATTCGCAAATTTGCAAGTTTTTGTAGTGTCAATTTCAAAACCTAAATTTTGTCTATCATATATTATCAGAAATTATCAAAGAAATTTTTATTTCGATATCTTTTAATTTGACGGAAGCGTTAAATAGATAGATGTACTCTTTATTGTTCACACCAAATTTTACTTCAATACGAAAAAAAATTTAGTTTTTTACATTTTTTTTTTTTTTGACGTGGTCTGATCATCATTTGAAATGAGTATTGTACCCGCTTAAAGTTGGTTCAAAGTTGAAAAGGAATTCGTAGTTTTTCTCTGGTTTTGGTCGATTATCCGAAATATACAAATGTAATTTGTAAAAGAAAATTTGTTATTACAGCTGAAAATTCAGAGCATTTAATTTCAGGAGGGTTTTCAGGGGGTCATTTTACGATTATGATTTTATTTTGTAATTAAGACAGATATTCGAAATTTTATTCAAATTAAAGGTTTTTTTTTTTTTGTTCCTGCAATATTTTTTGCACCTGATTATGCATTCTGCTAACGTTTTAGTCCATCTGCCATCACTTTGCCTGGCGACGTGTCCTGCCCTAAGAGATTAATAGCAATTTATTATAATTTTTTTAACTCTCTCCGTCAAATCATTAGGTATAAAAACGAAAGTTTAAATTTACATTTGTTATCTTATCATAAACAGATTCAACATAATTATAACCTTTTTGAAATGTATTAGTATTCGTTATTTTATATCTTAAAAAAATGTGTGAACAAGACTACTGTGGAGGTTACAAGAGCTCTTGCCATAAACTTGTATTAACACCCGTACCAACTTGCGAGTCTGCAGCGTTATTATTAAAGCGTACAGTACCCGACAGTTTCGAGTATATTGGATAGGGGAGTATTGTCTAGTGTCATTGGTCACGATAGTCGCGGACGCATCTGTTCCGCGGAATCTCCATGGAATTTCATTTCGTTAGGGCTCGGTTTGGCCGAGTTTTCCCGCCAGGGCAGCGGATGCCTGTGGTCGGCCGTGCCCCGAGCCCGCTCACTTGACACGCACGCTCATTCATGCGCGATACTATCGTGTTACCTGCGTAACGTGGCGCACGTTTTGTTCTTTGATCTAAAGTTACGCCGAAATGACTGTTTAAGGACAACCGTCAAAGCTTGCAATGTGATATTGATTAAAGTTTTCTAACATTTCAAACGTTTATAAAAGTACACCTTGTTGCTACCCTAGAACAAATCCGTTCAGGTTCATTACGATAAGTTTGCAAAATATTTTAACGCAGAAATTATACTTTTCCTTAAAACTAGGTTGTTTTTTATTTTTATCATCCCGTTTTTTTTTAACGGTTATAAGTCTGCGTTTGACCACCAACTCGCCTGTTGGTAAGCGATGATGTGGCCGAAGATGAAACACGCAGACCTATTCACTCTAACCTTAAAAAGCTCTACATTGTAACTCTCAGGAAACAAGGAAGCCGGCAACTTATTCCACTCCTTGGCTGTACGGATTTATCATCCCTTTCCAAAGCAATCAGACTATTGTAGACAATGAGTTTTATTTTAGGCTATTGTCGGAAGTGACGCGTATTATGAGGAATGCTTCCATTGACGACACATTCTGCCTCATATCTTATTATTTTGTTAGGTACTATTGGGGTATTTTTCGTTAAAGCTCCGCAGAGGCTTTTTTTGTTTTAGTAAACATATGCTTACGCTCGCATCATCGTTGTAGAGCTACCGTTATTTTTGAAGATCGTTACGACCTTGCTACATTGCGCTATCCGCAAACAGTTTCCTTGACCCTTTGACGACATTCCTCGGCTCAGGGTCAGCCAGCGGACGTCTTTCTGACTCGCACTATTTGAAACTTTACTTAATTGCTTGACGCTTTATACATGCGTGGCTTTTACGCATGATTTAAATACCGACTTGCAATGAATGTAATGTAATGATCCTAAATTGGTGGCTATATTAATCAACCTGAGAGCGTTAAGGTCTATCTTGTGAACGTGTGCTTGCGGTAGATGGATTACAGTCGCTTAGGTGGCGTTTCGTTTTTTTTCTTTTAGTTTATAAGGCCAACGGCCTAATTGTCTGACCGGTAATAGGAGTCGGCCTTATTTTGGCACTTACAAAGTAGGCTTTTGGGGTAGGCGCAGAGAGTGCGAAAATGAAGCCGATTCGCATAACAGTTAGTTATACTAAGGTCGCTGGCTTTGTGTTAGTACTTGTAGTGCTTTATTTTATAGCGAAGCCTTGCGCGCAAGCTAGCTGCCCGCAAGGCTTCGCTCGCATAGCCTACAGTAATTTTAAAACTGCTCTTTCACCTCTTCAGGGGTTGATTTTCGAAAAATACTGAGACATGCCTGTCTTTATTTTTTATGCTTACACAAAAAGAGGTTGAATTTTGCAAAATCCGTTCTTATTGTTCACTTCGATTTATTTGAGGAATGTTGGGTGCAAATTTCACGTCTCTATCATAAGCACTTTGGTCTGTGCGTTGATTCCTAGAAATAGGCTTTTTATTTTTTATATATATAGTTAGTATTAGTAAAAAAAACAACACGGGAGAACATGTTGGACATTAAGTGTTTCGAACATTAAGTAATAGCAATTTCAAATTTCCGATAGGGAAGAAAGGTTCTTGAGTGGCGACCACGAACTGGAAGACGAAGCGTAGGCAGGCCTCCCACAAGGTGGACCGACGACATTGTGAAAGTCGCGGGCAACCGGTGGATGCAAGTGGCACATTGTCGGTCGGTGTGGCGGTCTAAGGGGGAGGCCTATGTTCAGCAGTGGATGTCTTCTGGCTGATACTGTAATGTATGTAATTTCAAATTAGTCCTTCAATCATCATCTGGAATCTGAGAAATCTTTTCGTATAAATATTTTTTATTTGTGCATTATGCAATTCATTTAAAATAACAGTATAATATGATAGCACTTTACGCATATATTTTTCAAACAAGGTTGCCTCACAAGATGTTAAAGTACTCTAATTCTCTGCCCGAGTCGGCGCCGTCAGTAATTTAAATATATGATAACGCAATTTACGTTAAAAAGATGAGTAGGTAACCTGCTACGGCTGATCCTTTCATATTTTTCAGAACCATTAGGCGTTTAATAATGTAAAACGAAACTGAGTTACTTTGAATTTATCCTGTAACTTTTATTCAAATTCGGAAAATTAGGTTACAAGCTTTTTATTAATCAATGTGTACACAATACACAATCATATCTGTGTTTTTTTTTGCATTTTTCATTAAGTTTGTTGTTAGACATATTTTTTTATCAAACACTAGCTGCGCCTCGCAGTTTTCTGAAAATCCAACCCTATGGTTGAAAATCCAACCCTATGGTTGGATTTTCAGAAAACCCTTTCTATGCACCTGTTTATATTTATCATAGCCATAGGAAGCTACCTTGAAAATTTCACGTCTCTCTCACCTCTGGTTTAGGCCGTGCGTTGATTGTCAGCCAGTTTGCGACACGACATTATTTAGACAATGGGCGTTGTGATAAAAAGTTATAGTCTCGATTGTTGTTGATGTCCAAGTTATTTTATTTCCAATAAACAAAACTCTAACCAATCACATCGGAACCGACATTCCACTAAATATATCCGAGGCATCTTGCGGAGTATTGTAGCTGGAGACCGGAGCCGACTCCGGCGCGACGGCACCCGTACTCTCCGTAATATTGTGTTATACCTTATCGAATTTGCATGTTTTTACTGAATAACATTCCTTTGGCGCAGTCGAGATCAAAGGCCGAGGCGAAAGTGATTTCGCACCGAGTTAGTTGAACAAGATTCAGTTTCGCCCCTGCTTGCTGCTATCCGGCTTCGGAATAATTTTCATGTAATAGGGAAAATTGTAATGGGCATTGGAGTTTCGCGTTTTGTGAGGGCTTCGATTGGGCTTTGAATCGTGTACCTCTTTATGGTATGCCGGAGTTTATTCCTTAATGTGTAATTACAAGATCCTGTATGAATTTTTGTATTTACAAAATCGATATATCTTTGACCGTCTTCTTTTTCAATTTCTTAATAATTGCTTATTTATTATTTAAAGTTTGTGGAAAAATTATCTTACTATAATAATTATTATATTTGTGTTTTAGTGTTATGATAAAATTACAAAAAAAAATAGTGTCAATTTTATTTATTTTAAATGTAACGTAGTAGTTTGAAGGGCAATGATTGGTTACTGGGGCAACTCACACAACTTGTGGCTCCGACCACGGTGCGAATCGCGCAAGTGCTCCAAATTAATTGGGTCTTTAGCACCGCGGTTGAATTGCTTACGGTTTTTTTAAAAGAGGTAAAACAAAACCGTAAATCATTCAAACCGTTGTTTGAATCGCCCACGTATTTATTTTCCATTGCTATGGTTACATTCGCACCCTCCCAAAAAAATAACAAGTATGATGTTTTTTGAACATTTGCACTGACGTGTAGAACAACGCTCAGTGGATTAATTAACCAAACAGTGCTCCATAACATTCAGTGGAATAGTTAAAGCATTGTTCAGGACGCCCGAAGCTTGTGTTTTTTAAATGGTCGCTTATTTTTGAGCAACAGTTTATTTCAACAAACATTGATTCGCGAAAAACGTATCGAATCCATTTGGTCCATCGACCGGTGACGTCATTTACATTTTCCATTACTGGCGGCGCCCGATCAAATATTTATGGCCTGAATTACATTAAGAAAGCGACGTTTGTTTCTTGCTTCTATGTATGTTTGTTTAATGTGCTTTACTGGACGCTTGATGTTTTTTAAAAGATCAACGCCTCGAGAATCGCTTAACTACGAGAAACGTAGTTTAAAAAATAACAACAGTCTCTGGAAGATATAAAGCGAAGCTTAGACTGTCAACAGTCAGACTTTAGTACTGAAAAGAGTTGACTTCAGAACAAAAAACGATTCGTGGAAACAATCGCAGCCGAATCGCTTCTGCAAATTTTGATAGATTAGGCACAAGCATACAATTTTTGAAATTGAAAATCCAAATTTCACTTGAACACGCATGAAATTTTTGAAATTGAAAATCCAAATTTCACTTATTTACCGTCAATAAAAAACCCTAACTAATATTATAATTCAGAGGAATATAGCCGCAGTCGTATCAGAACCAGGACCTATAAAGCTTCGAGGTATAAAAATGAATACGTTTGTCTTGAGGAAAAAACTTTGCTTGCGCGATTCAGAACTCCCTACATTACAACTGTCTGTCCATACATAACGTCAAAAAATGCACAAAAGTGGATCTAGGCACAACGCGATCTAACGAACTTATAGTGAGTTTTTAATTTTGTATCTCTGTCTGGATGTTTGTCGCGTTATCACGGCTAAACGGCTGAGCGGCTCTTGATAAAATTTGATAAGGAGTTACTGTATTTCACAAAGACGGATATGTCCGTCTTTGTTATGTACAAAATAATAATAATAATCTTTGTTTGTCCGCTTATACTTTTTTTTAACGAACGTGAATCCACGTGAACGAAGTCGCGGTAAACAACTATTATACGTATATTTCATGTCGTCTTTGTGAAGTTTGAAACTTGTTTTTACTGTACCTACACTCCGCTTAGTTTCGACCAATCAGTATTCAGTGAATTCTGTGGCCATATTCTAGCGAATTTTCCCACCTCTTTATTTGAAAGGTATTTCCACAGTAAACTTAGATATTTTGTTCTCTACTCTGTCCATTGTTTCAAATTTTACCGCACCGCAATTCACCGCCTGTCAATCTTATTTTTGCAATTCGGGACATTTGATATTGAACAGAAACATGAGAAAATTGATAATATATTTTGGTTAGTATCGTACTTATTTATATACATAATATCACAGATTTTAGCTAATTAGTACTTATTGACTACTTAACATGTCTTTACTGTACACCTACTAGGTTATAATTTAAGAGTATCTGTGTACGTAAGATATTCTTATGGGGGATTCTACTTACGGGTGGGACACTTGTACCTTAATTTTCAGTATGTGTGACTAAGTTATGCTAATAGTATCAATGATATCAAATTGGTTCATATAGAATATAAAAAAATTATCGATGTACTTTTATAGTTACAATAAAGACGGGATAACACCATTTAAAATTAAATAAAGAAGTCAGTAAATTTTTGCCACGGGTGGGACAAAAATTTGTCATTCTTATTACATAGGAATCATTTTTAATAAAACTCTGCTAGTTGATTAAACTTTTTAATATAAATTACTATAATTTCTTTGAGACAATAAATAAGATATTAAAATGGCTGAGGGTGATATTGAAATACGATTTTTCAACATTTTCTTTTTCTACAGGTCTGGCATGCGCACCGCGACAAAATGTTTTTGTTATGCAAGAACAGGACACGGCTACGATTGTGTATACGTTTGTCTCATTTTTCACGAAATGAAGAGTAGAGAAAATTTTGTCGTGACTGCGCATGCTACATAACATAACCTACATAACATAACATAACATATCCTAAACTAATTCTCGTGTTGATCTATTCAAGTTTTCATTTATTTAAATAACGAAAATGAAAAAAAAAATTATCAAGAAAGAACATGTAGCTAAAACATTTTTGAATGCGATCCTCAGTAACTTTATCAACATCATCAGCCAGAAGACGTCCGCATTGCTAGACGAAGGCCTCCCCCTAAAGAGGGATGTGCCATAAACCCACGCTTGGCAGGCGGGTTGAGAAGCGCAGGACGCTTACTGTTTCCTAATAGGACGCTGCGGCCAGTACTCTGGTAGTTCTCTAACTTTATACATTAAAAAAATGTCGTTTGCGCGAATGAGACAACGAGTAATATGTGAAAGCTTAAGTAAATTTGCGAATGACTTTAGACTAGCTGAAATAAAATAAAACCCCTTAATTTATACCCGGTATAACATTCGGCTAATACATTAGTCGATTCGTAAATTAGAGTATTCACGTCTAAATAGCTATATTCACTGTTGCTGTGAATAAAGCCCCAAATGAGTCAACCACTAACAGATGTTCTCTCATCCACGCGACTCGCAGAACATCTAAATAACTTGACGACGTAGAATCAAATTAACAGTACCTAAGATCGAGATTACTTTCCTACTATTAAAAAGTACAGCTAGTTTTGGAAGAGAGCTGTTAAAGCAGACTTGTGGAGAAAGGATCTGTATAACATGCAAAGCTGCTTTAGATTTTAGTACTGACAAGCTATGATCACCAAAAAGTAAACAAGATATAGGTTAAAAACTAAAACCCGACTAAATCCTTACGTCACGGCGCATTTTTGTTTGCGAAATCATTTAACAGTGTGTTTTTTAATTTAAAAAAAAAAAACAGCTAAAAAAAAGAAAACATAACTTTATGGCCTCTAGAGGGCACCATATTCAATTTAATGTGACGTCACATAACCTATAACCAGCGGAAGATCAAGACGCTTCCAACGATATCACATTTGTCAAATTATGACAAGTAGGTTAGAAGTTATGAGGGAACAGATGAACATACATAAATACATATCCCAGGCAAATCATAACCCTCTTTTTTCGTAGTCGGGTAAAAAGTGATAGTCGGGCAACCGGTGATTGCAAATGGCAGATTGCCGTTCAGTGTGGCGCTCTAAGAGGGAAGGGGCCTTTGTTCAGCATTGGATGTGTTCTGACTGATGATGATGATGCTGTGATCCCATCAGCAAAACTATAATTCTTTAGTTTCCCACGGAACCCTAATTAGGTATACTTTCAAATTCTTGAGGGTCAAACTTGTGTAAAAATAAGTCTCGTCGCGTCATTGTATTATTTTACAAAACTTGTGTTATTTCGAGTGTTAATGTGTAAAAATGGTGGATTTTTATCCATTAAAGTGTTCGTAAACGAGCACGAATTTTGGTAAATAGTATAATGTTGTGAAACGTAACTCTTCGTGTTGTTTTCAAAACTCCATAGAAACCTCTAGTAAAATCTCCGCCAATTTGTGGGGCATGACGTGGACTTGACTGTGACTTACTTTGCTTGACTTAGACTATGACTGGGACTTGTTTTAATTGTGAAACATTTGACTTCTGTTGAAATTTTACAATACTTGACACTGGCTAAACACACAACGTGTGGAGCTAAAACATAAGCGTAACATACACGTTTATAAGTGACATCGCGAAGTTTACAAGACCGAGCTCCAAAGCTGGCTTCCACGTTGAAACCCTTGCAAACGCAAACGAGATGCGATTAATATGTTAATATGAACACAACGCTCACTAATTAGTTGTTCAGATTAACCCCGACCTGGCTTCTACTAGAATTATACGAATACGGCATTAGGACCTTATTGTGGAGGTTATCATAAAATCGTATTCAACTGTCACATGATTCTTATTGAACGAGCGAAGCGAAGGTCTCAGAGTTTACTGGGACAATTCGGCATTTGTATGTATGTTTGTGTGTATATATGTCCGGTGATAACTTGCGAACCGTTGATCCGATCTTCATGAAATTTTGTAGGAAAGTAGTTCATTTCAAAACAATTTTTAAGTTCGAATATGAGCTGAATTGGAAGATTGTGAAGATATAGGGATCGTGAGGTCTCAGTTCGCCGCGAAATACTAGTGAAATTAATTTTGAGAATAAATTGGGCTTGGAAACTTGTATCTAATAATTCGTTTAACGCCGCGCTCTCGGCCATCTCTTTCACACGTTTTCAAGATGTCTAAAGAAAAAGAAAACACTGCGTTGTTATAAAAAAAAAACAGTTATCTTTAGAATACCGTTGCCAATGTTTTATAACCTATATAATTTTTCATAGGAATAAATGGAAAACATTGTGTTTTCCTTTGCCATCGTCAAAATAGGAAAAGTTACCACACATATTGCTTTAAAACATTGACATTGTTTTTTTTAAAGGTTACTGACTGTTTATTTTTTTAACTTCCCTTTCAGTGTTTTTTTTTTATCTTAAAAAATGTTTACACAACTTTATAATTGAAAAGTATACCTTCTGTGTTGTTAATTGTCAGCGCCCTTTTGTACTTGCTACACCATAGGAATATAAATTATGGGATAAAAAAAGTCGCCTGGGTATAATCAACCTCCATACCAAATTTAATTGAAATCCTTTCTGCCATTACAGAGTTGAACGTGAACAAACACTTACATACTTACGCACAAACTTTCGCATTTATAATATTAGTAGGATTTTACTAGTTTCATTTCAAAACGAAAAAGCACAATAGATGTGCTTTTCGAGTTCTGGGGATACAAAATTGTCCGAAAATTAGGCGCTGGGTTAAGAGACCTTAAAGTAATTGTACCTTAAATATCAGGAAGCCCACCATGACTTCTCATACACATTCCATTCTTATATAAATTCGTTGTAGTTTTCTTCCGTTTCCTGTTCCTAAGGGAGATAACAATATCGTGAGTATTGAAAAATTTAAAAACTAACTGATAAAGGCCTGAAAAACTTTAGAAATGCTAAAGAAATCACATTAAGACCAGACACAATAGCAAACCGTTTCTAGAACAAAAGCCACACTACTCCCGTCCCCACGAAGCGGCTCGCACAATACGCGAGCCGTATATCGCGCTGAATATCGATTTCAAATAAAATTGCAACCTTTTCAGATAACGAGGTGACATTTCCCCTTTTTCCGGGGGCCCGATTGTCGCCTCCGCAGTCGCACATCGGAATTTATCCACCGAAATAAGCAGATAACAACCCTAATTGTATCTATAGACGGATGATAAATACGATTGGCTGTAAGAAGTCGCGGCAATACCTCTCGTGCTCATATAGGCAATCGTTACATGAGAGATTCCTTGTAGTAGCCAAACTTTACGGAGGCTTATGTCACGTAATTTCTCCTTGCTAGTTGACTCATAAAAAGCTACGAAAAAATTATACTCCTTGAGCGTGAGCGTGATATCTCATTTTAATTGAGAGATTTTTTTTAAAACTTTTCCTGCTTTTGTTGTGATAAATGTTTCGGGCATATTTTTATCCAATTATTAATAAAAATCTAAGTGTTTTTTCGCTTTTTACTTAGCTACATTTTTGTATAATACAATACAATAACAATTTATTTGACACCACAAAAGTACGTAACAAGAAAAATACATTTGAGACAGGTACAACAAGGCGGTCTTATCGCTAATAGCGATTTCTTCCAGATAACCTTCGGATACCTGCTGGACATAAACCTATCTAAACATAATTATATTACGTGATGGAGTAAGTTACCGTAATATACATATTAATAATATATTTATATGACTTAAAAATATGAATACACTACATAACAGCCTTAATTCAGAAGAATATAGCCGCAGTCGTATCAAAACCAATAAAACATCTAGGCTTAAAAATGAATTGGCTCGTCTCTAGGAAAAAACTTCGCTTGCGCGATTCAAAACTCCCTACATTACTACTGTCAGTCAATACAAAACGTCAAAAAATGCACAAAAATTTAGCGAGCTGATTCTGGATGTTTGTCGCGTTATCACGGCTAAACGGCTGAACGGATCTTGATAAAATTTTATAAGGAGTTACTGTATATCACAAAGACGGATATAAGATATATTTTTTTTGTTCACGCGAAAGAAGTCGCGTGTAACAACTAGTAGCTTATAATATCTTAATCGGACATCGATAAACGTTTAGTCTACTTGTGTTTTAGTGGCGCTGTTTACCTTACACTTATACTACGTCTTCTAAAAACACTAAAATTATAAGCAATTAAGAATATAATCATTCTTTGATTGGGTAATCGCAAGTGGCATTTAAAATTGAGCGCTAGAATTGAAACTGGATGGATGACAGGTGAAGTAAGGCTGTAACAGAGTGGTGGCCGAGGCAAGGTAGGCGGAGCGTTGGCCGTCCAGCTGCGAGATGGGTCGACGATATCGTCACCATCGCGGGTCGAACCTGGACTAGATTGGCACAGGACCGAGGCAGATGGCACAGCAAGAGAGAGCAGAGAGAGAGAGCCTATACCCAGCAGTGGGATAAGGAAGGCTGTGGATGATGATGATGATGATGATGACACTTTAAGTTTTAGTTTCCGGTTTCTTGTCTCATAGTAACCACCGCTAGTCATGTCAGAGGCCTGGGCAAAAGTTCGGACTCAGGGCTGGCCACTCAACACTTAAAGCCTCGCTACATGGCCTGATCTGACATCGTTTGAAAGAGATGGCTATATATGAGTTTCTGGGGGAGCGAAAGGGAGAAGCTATAACCTTAATAGTTTCTTTTGCTCCCGTGAAATTCAAATCTAGCTGTCCCTTTCACACGGTGTCAGGTCAGGCCATGTGTAGACACCCTTAACCTCAACCAAATTTTTTTTTTTTTATGTTACTAGCAAAAGAAAACCCAAACAACGCTAAGCATACTTGACAAAAAAGGGAAATAACTACGCACTTCTAGATTCGAGTATATTCTTATGGGTCTTACAAATAGTAATCTTTGCTTATGGGTGAACTTGTTACCTAAGAACTAGACAGAGACAAGTGAATATTTTTTATTCTAGATCGGTCCCATACCGTTCCGTCGTTTACCGTTTTATTTAGTGACCAACCGTAGATCGTTTTACAAAAAAATACCTGATTTTCTATATACATTTCCGATGAAAGTAAACAATATAGTTACTAGTAGTTAGCAGCGAACTGAGACCTCGCGACCCCTATATCTTCACAACCGCTCGACCGATTCAGCTCATATTCGAACTTAAAAATTGTATTGAAATGAACTACTTGCCTACAAATTTTCATGAAGATCGGATCAACGGTTCGCAAGTTATCATCGAACAAATATACACACTAACATACAAACATACATACAAATGCCGATTTGTCCCAGTAAACTCTGAGACCTTCGCTTCGCTCGGTCAATTAGATAGTAGGATTACCATACGTTGCAGTAACAACCAAAAGTTATATCTATCGTCAAAATCTTGCAAAAGCTGCTTCTCGTTCTAGCAATTTTGTTGAATATTCTACTCTGAACTCGCGTACCATTTGTCACCATCCCCACAATAACCCGGTAATGACTTCCGGTCGCTGTCACGCCGACAACTATCGAGCGTTCAGAGGCTACTTGTTGCGCGCCGCCACCGTCGCCGTCTAACGAGATAGCGCTACACAATGTTTTATGGAATCGACTCTGCCTTACATGGGATTAGTTCGAGCGAACATTGTTATCCACTTCGTAGAGCTCTTAGAATATACTTATACTAGTAGTTCGCGTCGAACTGTGACCTCACGACCCCTATAACTTCACAAACCCTAGATAGATAGACTGTTTATTGTTGACACCAAATTATGAAACGATTTAAAAAATTGGGGGTAGGTGTCGGGCTTCTACCGCTAGTTTTTTACGTGAATTATATGACGAAAAGAAACTCCAACATCAATCTCGGACAGAGATTATTAGTACTGCGCTGCGCGCATAAGAAGAGAGGCCTATACCCAGCAGTGGGATAAGGCTGTGCATAATAAACAAACTGTGTATTTATAATAGAGGAAGAAAATAAGTTGTTATTAGAACACCATAAACATTTATTGAAAAAAACAAAACAATGGGGCATAAACTATGGCTTATCCAAGCCATTGACAAAAAAAACAAAAGATTTTGTTAAGATTTAGGGTGGATTTCATCGAAATGTAAGAAAAAATCACTAACTCATTCTATCGCACGCACGAGAAACAGAGCGACAGCTATACAATTTCTAATATCGAATGTGCCAAAACAACGCGGCAATAAATAAAAAAAAACGAAAGTAGCTCTGTCTCAGTCTGTGTACTTCCTTTTGCGACTAACGCCTGAACTAATCCTGATGAAAGTCATTACTTATATAAGTAGACATAGGATACATTTTTTTCTCGGAAAACTACACGCTAATGTAATTTCAGTGGTGTTCAGTTCAGGTTTGAAGATTCAATACACGTGATAAATAAGACAATTGTTTCTATTTGTTCACAGATTCTTCTATCTCTACCACTTCTCGTTCTACGCTTACCACTACCGCTTCAATGGACAATATAGCAGCCTCGCTCTTGTGACGTCATGGCTCTTCATCCAGGCAAGTACTATAACAGTATTATGGATATTCAGAATACTTAGGACCTGAGGCCTTATTACTGTACTCTGATGGCGCGCCGTCCTCTCGCCACGATTACCAACGCCGCCAGACTTTGCAAAATAAAGCCTCAGATTTCCATTAAAGGGTTAACAAACATACCATGAAGTCTCCCAAGAATTTTTACAGGTTTTTGTAGATAAAGTGTATTATTCCAAAAACAGTATGTTGTATTTATCGTACATATCAGAATATTCTTAGAAATGTATCGTTTTGATATCTTATAATTTGACGAAACTTTTTTTAACCGACTTCCAAAAAAGAAGGAGATTCTCAAGTCGCCTGTGTTTTTATTTCGTTTTTCTCTTTCTACCTTGTCCTACTTATATTCTTATATCTTCTAACTAAAATAGAAGATGTAAAAACGAGGGCTTCTTTCAAACATTTGTAATTTTGACATAAACAGACAAAAACATTTTTTTTTTGGAAATTCTATTAACTAGCTGCATGTCAAAAGTTATTAACCGACTTACAAAAAAAAGGAGGTGTTTCTCAAGTCGACTGAATCTTTATTATTTTTATATTTTATGTGTTACCTCAGAATTCCGTTTTTTATGAACAGATTTGGAGAAATATTTTTTTATTTGAAAAGAGATACTTCCAGATTGGTCCCATTTTAATCAAAATCCAGTTCTAATAATCGGATCCATGAGGAATTGAGGACTTCCCCTCAAATATGATAGGAATATATAGCGATTTTGACATTTTCATCAAAAAGTCAAGCATTTGCATTCAGAAAGTATCAATTGGTGAAGTGGAACTGATGAAGAAGAACATAAGTGGCCACCGGAACTCCTTAATGATACGTATTTTGTGGGTGGAGCCAAGATAATCTCGATTATGATAGCTAAGAGACTATGACGAGGTTTTAAATAATTGTTTCTAATGATGTCGGTTTTTTTATTTAAAATTATTGGAATATAGTTTACGCAACTTTTCCGCAACTTCAGTAGGTAAGAGTAACTTACAGAGTTGAAGCTGTAGTCACTTCAACACAGCCATTTTACATTAACCTTATAATTTATCTCAATGAATGCTTAATTTCTTGTCTTTAATTTAAATCTCATTTATTTGAAGTAGATTGTTTTATCTGTGGGCAGTTTGCGGCGGCTCTGTAACCTTTGATGTTGGTCATTCGAGCCGCGGGCGTTGCGCGGTCATCATGTCGGTTTCCTGCCTCCTAGACAAACCTCTGATAATATAAACTGTTTGCATGCAGCGATATTAATCTTTGTCGACACTGCCGTCGGTTTAGTATTACCGCATTGGCCACTACAAGGCATACAACTTTGAAATTATTTGCATAAAGAAACCATGCGTTCATTTTCGTGGCTCCTGACCTGACAACATTCGTAAACATTGTTATAATTCAATTTGAGCTTTCATTGTAAACTTGACCAGCGCTCTAAGTTTAGACAAGCGTAACACAATTCATACAGCACCGCACTCGTCTTGGGAATCAACTTCACATTTCACGCTCTCAAACGCATTTGTTATCATCGCGACGCAGCGCGTGCCCGAAACTCAAAGTTATTATTTTTAAAACTGAAAATCCTCTCCCCTATTTCTGTACGTGAGGCATTTGTCAACGAATCACGACCCCATACGTTATTCTTTCTATTTGTGACAGTGAGCCTTTTTTAGCCTCGTTCGTAGTGAGTTCGCTACTATTCTGTGGTGGGCTTAAATAATGAATCTTCATTTTTAACTATCGTGGTAGCTGCTATTTTAAATTAGGTGTATTATTTTTAATTTATAATAGCAAAAAATCTATTAACAAAAACTGTTTGCTGTACGAGAAATTTTCCAAATACATAAGAGATACATAATTTTGCAGAACCGATTCGATCGGCTATCGAAGAATCGATAACCGATATGGAACAACGGTTATTGAGTGGCAACCACGAAATGGAACACGCAGCTTAGGTAGGCCTCCTACTAGGTGGACCGACGACATTGTGAAAGTCGCGGGCAACCGGTGGATGCAAATGGCAAATTGTCATTCAGAGTGGCGCTTTAGAAGGCGGAGGCCCTTTTTCAGCAGTGGACGTCTTCTGGTTGATGACAATGATAAATATTGCAGAATAAAGTTGTCGAGTTCTGTGTTTATCGTCTTTATTTGATGAAATTGCCGTGTTTTAATAACACCGGCAATGACTAAAGTATGAATTTTTAATGTTTAAAACATTCAAACTATTGGACATGACACAAGTAAAATCTTCCATCACCACTAAAACTAACCGTCGTCAAACTCTGCACTTAATAGTTGTAGTTTATCCTCATGCTCTCAACATTCTTTCTCCCGTCAAAGTTTTGTCAAATGTATCCCGGGACAATCCAAATAACATCCGTCCGTGTAATATTCCCGCTAGCCCGGAGGGACGACAGCGTCTGCTGTGCCGAACTGAAATTACGCTCACATCAGACTATATTTTTTTTTTTGTGATTTTGATCTGATTTCTACCAATAACTTATTTATTTTATATTTTGATGGGGATCTCAAGTAAGTCAGATCATTTTTAGTTTTGCGAACTACTCAAATAATCTACGAGATCTGATTTATCTGGTTTTAAGTATGGGACCTCAATAATATGCTCAACGACCTCAGCAGCGTTTCTCAACAGGTGGGTCTAAAAATGAACATGGACAAGACGAAAATCATGTCAAATGCCCATGTTGTACCCGTACCGGTGGTAGTTGGGAACGATGCGCTCGAATTCGTTGACCATTATAACTACCTTGGACAGACTGTCCAGTTAGGTAAGTCCAACTTAGACAAAGAGGTCGCTCGAAGAATCCAACTCGGATGGGCATCGTTCGGAAAATTGCGTAATATCTTCTCGTCCAACATCCCGCAGTGCCTGAAGACAAGGGTCTTCAACCAATGTGTGTTGCCAGTGATGACATATGGAACTGGAACGTGGTCCTTGACTACTGGCCTTTTGGAGAAACTCAGAGTCGCACAGCGGGCAATGGAGAGAACTATGCTCGGAGTTTCTTTGCGCGATAAGATCCGAAACGCGGATATTTGCCGAAGAACCAAAGTCACCGATATAGCTCTCAGAGTTTGCAAGCTGAAGTGGCAATGGGCAGGCCACATCACTCGAAAAACTTAGAGCCTAGACTTAAGGCTTAGCTGAATAAACATTATATATAAAAAAATATATAGTTAAGCCAGAAGAGTCGAGGAGGGTATTTGTGAGAAGGTGACACGCATTTATATTATTGGTGCAATGATGCGATTTAAGAGAAGAGGACTTGTGCTCACGTAGAATAATTACTTCCGTTCTCTAACATTGAATGCACGCATTTCGATGTATAATAGTGGTTTGGTTAGTTAGTACCTAGTTAGTGTAACGTTGTTTTGTTACTACAAAGCATCCGTAGGAAAACGATCAGAGACTACATATGTGTATTTAGGTAACGACTGACTGAACAGAAAGCCATAGCCTAAGTTTATTTTATAAGCATTTGAGCAATAAGGAAGGATTTCTGTTATATTCTTATTAGAACCCATTCAGGAAAAATCATTCCCGAAAATTTGTGAAATTATATTCGTTATTTTTACTGTGTTTGCGAGGCTGCGAATGAAATCACGGGCATCTATACTAATCTATAATAATAATATTCTAAAAAAGTCTAAACTTAAAATAATTAATTAATTAATTAAAAAAAATAATCTAATCTAAAATTGTGTTTGTTTCTCCGTAATATCTGAATCTACTGAACCGGTTCTAAAAAAATCCTTCACTGGTAGAAAGCTTCTCTATCACTGACTGGCATGGATCACGTTTGGTCAAAGCGCGAATGAAGTTGCGGGCAGAAGCAAATCTTAATATACAAAAGGTTATGTTTGTATGTTCCTTATAGACTCCAACACGGCTTGATCGATTTTGATGACATTTTCAGTCAATCTTCAAATTAGCCCAGCTTCAAATTAGACGATCCTGTATAGTTTGGTACCCATGCGAAGCCAGGGCGGGTCGTTAATGTAAAATAAATCTACACGTGCTATATACCCATACCAACTACAATCACACTAAATATAAGCTCTCCCAGCTTTCGTACCAATATCGAATGTAGCCGGGCGCAAGTACACATGTCTCGGCGGATCCACTTCGTCGTCGATTTCCGGCCGGGGCGGGCGCCGGAAGCTAATAACACGCAGGGGCGGCCGGACCGCGCCCTAGCCTTGCTACTTCATGTGGCCCATAAATTAGATATTCTGGATACATTTCGACGAAGTTTTTAATGCTAAGCTTTTAAGTGTTGAACAATATTAAAAACTACAAATACAGCACATGCCGATACTGGTAGATAATTTCATGTCTCTTATCAGGACTTAATCCAGTGCCCTGATCCCGCCTCGAGCAAATGCTTCGCAGTAGCAGACTTCTGTGTCAGGCGATTTTTGACGGCTATGATTTGTTCTTCTGCGTTTTTTCAAGACCAATATAAATGAGGGTAGATCTCAACACTCTCATTGTGACCACGGCTATTGTAATATGGCCGAAACGTCGAGGTATATATATGAAATAGTTTTAGCGTGGTTAAGTCCCGATAAGAAACATTAAACTATGCGTTCAAATCGCGAAAGCTTAAAAGTTTTTCGCGGTTAATTCACGTTTAATATTAATCAATTAATTATAACCCCCGGTTAATTTAAGCCCGACGTTTCGACTGTTTATTTTCATCCTTGATATGAGGCTTTAACGTTACCCAGCAACCGATCCGTTAATGAATTTATTATTATAATAGACCACTCAAATAATTAAACAATTATTTCTTTCACTTCAATAGACGAGGGTGCGCTAGAAATTCAAATTGCATTTTTCCATCAATCGGAAGCCACCAATCAAATGTACAAACAATTTCTATAATAAACAAATCGTTAACATTTTTCTTTACAAGTTTACTCGATGCTTTATCTTCTATTTTCCAATTATATAATATTGCATTATGTAGATGGAGCGTAAGAAGCTTAACTGTTATAAAAGCCCTAGCAACCTTTGCCCTGTTTGTGAAAAAGATTTCTTTACAATCACACAATATAACGGTAATGAGCATGTGGGTGTCCTTTTTCGCACGTAAAAACATCATCTTCACCATCATCAGCCAGAAGACGTCCACTGCTGAACATAGGCCTCCCCCTTAAAGCGCCACATCGACCGACAACGTGCCACTTGCATCCACCGGTTGCCGGCGACTTTCACAATGTGTTTAAAAACATAACAATTGATAAAGCCGAGAAAATACGGTTTCTTACTATTATGTCTCAATAACGTATCCGAAGTTTAAAAAATATTTATATTTGTTTCTTACATGGAGCTGTGTAATCGCAATAAAATAATTATTAATATTAATTAATCAAATAATTATTTTATACTATCCGATGCCCGCAACTTCGTATGCTACGGAGCACGGCTTTCAGTCTTGCAGATTCAGGCCTCTGAACTGAAGCTCGGTCTTCTGTTGCTCTGACTATTATGAAAATTTTAAAACGAAAGATAGTGAAGTTCTCAAGTAATGCGCTTACGAACGAACAGCATTACATTTTTCTAGATGACTTGGTGAACTACGTTCCATCTAAAACAATTTCCATACAAAATTTCGAACTTCGATTGTAATGCTGTTCCATTGGGTTTTTCCTAATTTTCTTTTTCCCCACCCCGGAATTGATGAGAACAAAACAAAAAAAAAACGGTCGAGCCATTTTCGAGTTTTTTTTTAGTCTTTCGCACGGCCATTGATTTTTATATAACTATACCCCACGGTTGCACCTTCGTGGAAGTTTCCATATATTTTCCCGAGATAAAATGTAGCCTATGTCACTCTCTCGACCCTTAAGCTTATCTATGCAAAAATTCAGGTCGATAGGTTCAGCCGCTTAGCCGTGATAACGCGACAAACACCAAGACAGAGAGACATATAGACAGAGTTACTTTGTTGGCATTTATAATATTAGATCACACATTAGGAAAATCACACTTTATCTATAAAGAAAACGTTTTTTGAGGTAATTGTGGTAAGATTGGTGCCGCACATTTTTGTGCGGTTAAATTAAAACGTTGATTATTTTGAAAAAATATGTTTATTTTGCAATAAATTATCTAAAATTATGAAACATAAAGATTATTATATTATTTCGTGTTAATTGGAATAACTTGCCTATTATTATTTATAGATAAACGTAACGTAAATTGTTAAAATATTCCCTTAAAATCCATCCGAATCGTAACAGTAGTATAGGGATTATTTAACATGTCAAAAGCGTGCTCGGCGAGGGAACCGAGTAGGCTCCAGATTACAGCTGAGAAAGGGCGTCGACGAAAACAAGGAGCCCCTTTGGAATGCAAAATGGGGGCTTATCTTATAATCATCGAGCGTGTCAACTTATTAATAAAAATCATATTTCATGAGGTTGCCCGCTCCGGGCTGTCGGCAGTAGGAAAGACGCGACTCGCATAATATTGGCGCCCAACGCGGGCTCCATTCTTACAAGATCCTTACAAAGTCATTATAACATTAACAAAAGCTATGTTTTAACACGTGTTTAACACATGTTTAACACACTTTATACCTTTAACTATATGTAGAATTCAATTGCCATTTTTCTTGATAACGGTAAGTACTAAGTTTGTTGAAATCAATATGGATTGCAGATGTAGGATTCGTTTTTATTAATTAAACTATTTGCTAAAGCACCAAATAAGTTCACAGAGGATTTTAATATCCCCTCGAACAATTTATTAATTAACCTATACTGCGTCGTGCTATTTTAATATATCTCCTTAGTAATGGATAACTGTAGCCTCTGTTATTGCGAAGGTTTAATAGCCGTACTTGAGTTAACTGCCAAGTCCTAAATCAACAGAAAAGGTCTCACGCCGTGGTAACGCTGCAAAGTGTTGTAATCTTCCAGATCTCTTGCAAATTATAGTTAAACTTTAACCAAACATTTCAGCCGCTTTGCTACCCTTCAAATAGCAGACCGGTAACTTATAGGTTACCTCAATAATTTATATTGAAATACCTCCATTGAAAATCGTAGTTAAGCAAAGCTACCAGTTAATAATATAGAGAATAAAATAAAAATGACGATAGAAGGACGATGACGATTTCTCTCTTCTCGCTCTTTTCTATCGTATATAAACCGTAGTTTTCCTAATTCAAGGCTAATAAAATCTGCGTCTAAACTTCTGCACGTAGGTGTGTTTGCCTTAAAATTAGTGAAATAAAAAGAATTCTTTTTGTAAAAAATGTCTCTCGCCCGACGTAGACCCGCGAAGCTCGCGGCGTCCGCCGTTTTTTCTTTGCATTTTAAATCAAAATAACTTTATTTTCGTCCGAGTTTTCCACCGTCTTGGCATAATCAACGCGCCGCACCGTAAAGTGTTTAAGACAATTTTGCGGCTAAAAATGTTACCATCACAAAGAAGTGTTGCTCTCCTTTGAAGTGTTGAGGCGAACTGTGGCGGTGTTCTCGACTGGAGTCTGCATCTTTGAGAGCTTACTCGGTTTTATAAAGTGCACGCGGTCTTTATTCGAAGCTAATAGCTTGTTTTCTTGCTATATTATTCTAATTATTATATCTTCTACCTGTTCCTATATTGCGTGAGTGTTGTCGGTGCACGAAGGTCTCAGATAGATTAACAGATTTCAGACTGGTGTGTTATTATCATTTATAATTCATCACATTTTTAGTGAAAGAACTAAATCTGTTTACATCAGAAATACGTTTTAAAGACACCGGTCCCCGAACTGTAACCTAGGTTAATTCCCGATTTTCATATACCAAAAAAAAAAAGTTCCTAAAATTTGGTTTCTCGTCGGTAATCTGTTACAAACGATCTGAAAATTGATAAAAACGGTCTCGTTTTTTATTCACGGCAGCGGTAAATCTCAAAGCGGCCTATTTTAATGGACGTATAAAAGGGCATCATCTCTGTCCATTAAATACCTTTTAAACGTTTGATCCTTTTTTATATATTTGCCATAGCGATGATCCGCGAACAGATTAGGAGCCCGGGTACGCCGTGTTAATCAACCTAAAAATGCATCCACGTATATATTTCTATCATACGGGGGTACCAACTACCAGTAGTTTTAAAAAAAAATATATATATAATTTTTAAGTGCAAGTGGCCTAAAGTTTTTTATTTTTTTTATAAATAAACATAAAAACCAGGGAGACACCCCGAAAATAAAATTTGCAAAGGAACATCGAGCGATGAATGCAAAAAATGATGCAAAATTTTCAATTATCTTTGAGGCGCGGCTCACGGCCCGAATAATAAATCATGAAGGTGTCGCAACTTGTCCTCGCCGGCAACCCGTTATAGCGCTGCCACTCGAAAAAAAAAATCAAAACGAAGGGATCACAAATATAATTTCGAATAAAAGTTGAGTCGGGAGCGGTCACAAGTTTCTTAATTAAAACTTATGTCGGACGTCGCGAGGGGAGGGAACTTTGACCCAGAAATAAATAAATACAGACGGGAAGAGTGACGGCGCTGTCACGAGTCGCTCATTTATTTGTCTTAAAGAGTTTTGCTCAGTTCGACGGACGTGTCTCATAATCTCCGAGGCGGCTCCAGCCCGGGCGCCGTCTCGTGCCCGCACACCTATTGGCAGCTTATCTCTTTACCGTATATTTATTGCTGCGCTTCGTTCTGTATCCTGAAGCATTTCAGTTAAGCTCTCGGTACATGTGTCTTGAATATTGAATAATGAAAATGTTTTTGTTGCAGCACTCGATGCTATACTTCTTCCACCACTACGAGCTGCCCGTGATACTACAACAGGCGCAGCTCCAGCAGTTGCTTCTCCGCACGCACGGCATGGCCGGCATGATGGGCTTGGCCGGCGTTGGCGCGCTGGCCAGCGGCGCCGCGTACGCTGCTCCAGGTACCGGGACGCAGGCCACTCCACCCACTACTCAGTCTACAACCCAAACAGTTCAAAACACCGTGCAGTCCACTACCCAAACGACCCCATCCGTGTCCACTGTACAAACCAACACAACTCACACGGGCGACGTGGTCCCGACACGTGCTCCAGAGACCACCACCGCTGGTACAAACACGCCCGTTACCTCGGAGAATGAAGACAGCACTGACACGCCAGCTCTTACAAACCCTGACAAAGGCACTATCACTCCGCCTGGAGAAGGTATCGCTATCGAAGAGATCCCGAGAAAAAACCCCGGGACTATGATCATAGACGAGAGCAGCAGTCATTCCGTTGGTGATGCCGTCGAGCCATCATCGCCTGGTGAAGGAGACACCGTTGGGGCGACTTGCAACGACAAAGTTGCGCCCTGTACTCTCGATCGTAGACGAAATGAAGACTATCAAGAAGCGGTAACTGAGGAGCTGACTGCGACCAGTCTTGCTCCCAGAGCTTCCCCTGAGGCTGACGATTTAGAGTAACATTAATTTATTATAACAGGGTCGTTTCAACAATGTAGACAATATTATATTCGTGTGATTCCGTTAAAAAATTTAGTTCTGCAAGTTTTCAATATTTGAGAAATAACGTATTGATACGCTGACTGATTTATGGGATCGAGTTACATAGCACGAGTCACGATTATAACTCCAGATTGTGTACAGCAAACCCTTTATCATAATTCTAGCAAACATAAGTTACAAACGATGGACGTTTTAGCTACGATATATGTAAACATGTGCATAAAACGGCCCTATATTACGTGTACATCTATTTAAAGCAATGATTAGTTTGTACTTACGAGTAGCTCCGATCGGAATTATTGCCGCTTTGTGAATCTTTGAAATGCCGGATTGTCGACTAAGATATGTAATTTAACAATTTTTCATTGTAAAACGTGTTCCGCTTCTCATTACGAGCTTGTAAAAATCACCTTCGAGGTCGAACGAGTTTAAAATATTGCTATTGTAGAGATATACCTTGTCTTGCTATTAGATACGAGTAATTATGATAACCAATTAAACTGACATGATTAAATACTAAATTTACAACATTCGTGTGCATCATTTACAAATCGTTTCTGGATTCAACAAAAGCACATACGACGATATAAAATGTGGAATATTGCAAAATGATTGACTAAAAGTGCACCTAGGCCTTTATATCTACAGATGTTTATCTATGTAAATACGACCAACAAAAGTTTTGTTTGTATCTGTACACGCAGACAGAATTTGTTCAGAGGAAAGGGCCAGTACCGTGATGTACTTATTGCGATGATTGTTACTGTGAACCTTACCGCGCGGCGACACGATTAGCGGACGGGCAGAGTCGGCGGCTGAACCTAACAATCAACGCGATAAGCAGGCCACGGTACGGAGAATGAAGATTTTTTAAAAGAGCCTGGGCTTTTCCTTACCGATCTCTGGGCCCACACTTGTTTTTTTAGTCCTTTAATGCATACACCGCAGCGACTCCTATTTTAGATTATAATTGTAGATTTTACGATATTGAGCTAAATTCAAAATGTATGATTCTAATGCCAAGTAAATGCCGTTTTTGCTGTATGAAATAAAACAGTTTTTTAATTTACAAAATAATAATAGTTATGTGCACTATAATTTTATTACATGTATTTCAATGTTTTTAATGTTATCGATTTGTTTGTGTAAAATAAATGGCTGAATTTTCTACATTTGAGGGCCCAAAATTGAAAACTCTTCGGTAATACTTTTGCTAAGATTTACTTGACTCGTAACGTAAATACAGTACAGGTAGGTAGCGGACGATCTGTTGGCCCGTAGAGAAAATGCGAGAAGTTCTTTGGTTACAGTTCGGGTTTTGTATAGTATGTCAAAATTAAAAAAAAAAACTCATATTTCATCCATCTTTACAAATTTATTTTAATTTGCATCTAATTTAATATTTGATGTCAGAACGCCATATTCAAACTGAGGATTTGTCGCTTGCTCACTACGAAACAACTGAACGAATTAAACTTAATTTGACATAAATATAATAAAGATGGTTAATGATTGCGGTAATAAGTCACAATAAGAGTTAGTAAGATCTATGTTCAAAAAGTGTGACTTTATATTTTGTTTATATAGAAATCTTGTTTCAATGATAGGTGATTGTAGTGTTTAAGATTCTGCCATTACCTACGGAAAAATTGTAAATAATAATAATGTAATCGTATCGACGCGAGCTTTGCCATTTAGGGTTACCAGCTTGAATTATAATGTAAATTCTATAACTCTGAATGGTTCGATGGATAACTCTTGATATAAACAAATAACATAGATAACATATGGTACAAAAATGGTAGGTACATGAACAAAAATCATAATCATTTAATGGGTACAGGAAGAGTCGTGCCACAGTTATCTCACTCCCACATTTATCATTATTGAAGGAACAAAAACACTAAGTATGGATTCTTAAAGTATATCTTGTGAAAAAAGAAGAAGAAGCCCACCCTTTATTTGGTAGCCATCGGGACAGGCTTTTCCAGACGACCGTAAGAGCTATCAATCCATGAATTTACCTACTTTTCTGAACATTTTTGTGCACCCCGAGAATGGCTAAGCTTACGGCGATATGTATTTAGTTCGTAAAGATGATAAACCTAGAATCTTATGGTGTGTATAGGATAAGTACTTGTTACTTTGCGTAGGAACAAAGCTGGATGTCGGCATACTCTTTTTCAGTGATTTAGTTTTTTTTTGCAAATAAATATTTTCGTTCATACGTAAGGGTTTTATGACTTATCAAATCAACTCTTATCTTATATCAACACTCACTTATCAGATCCTTTTAATTAAGTTTGATGCTCGATTAAGTGCAAACCGAAAAGTGTCATTGAAAAACTTATTAAGAACAACTTTTACTATCCAACCATGAAATTATAAAGAGGAGGAAACGAGAGAGGGAGAGAGAGAAAGAAATTATTGCATCGATTTATAACTAATAATTAATAATAAGGGATTATTTATGTTAAATTAAATCGGTTATTCCGATATATCGGTCTATGGTCTCGATCACATTTGGAGATCTTTTTCAAGGTGGACTATAGGCGTAACGGGCGCGTGACCTCGGCTCTATTGAGCCTAGTAATTATTATTACTCATTCATACTCGACAAATTGCTTAAAAAGCTTTTTTTTTGGTCACTTCAGGGTTGCATTTAATCGAGAATCCCACTGTATGTCGATACCTACAGGACCACTGCAAATTTTTTATAAAATCATCATCTTCATCTACAGCATTCATTCCCACTGCGAGGTATATTTCTGGTATTTTTACAGAAGTAAATATGCTCTAAAGATCTACGAGAGACAGAAAGAAAACACGATTTCGGGATTATTACGTTTTATTAAATTTTCATTCTACAGCATAATTCAAAACATTTAAAATATGATATAATAATAAATATAACTCAATAAGTCGTGAAAATTTTACAGTAGATTAACACAGTAACACTAGTTTCCAAACATATAAATCGTTTTAAATACAGAGCTATGATTCAGTGTATACAGGTAAACAGTAGTATGGGTATATCCGCAACCTTATGAAATACAGGAAAGCTGCCATAGGAACCATTTACTCATTTTGTATGAAAACGATTTAGGCGTAGTGAAGAGTACAAAATTATATTGTTTTCCGTTAACTGTGACAGGCGAAAAATTTAAAAATATAAAACAGTTTCCGCAATTTTCATCCTCCTCGACGTTTCGCCGCGTGCGTTCCTGTGGAGGAAAACAATATTATTAATAAACCTAAATAAAATGGACTCTTCTTAAGCTATATTAATCGAATGCTACTGATTTCAAGTTAATTTATTGTTATCGTGTTTATTTATTTAGGCCTTTTTATTTCCTCTTACATTTACATTTATATTATGCTATATATTTCAAACTTAATCATAATACACTAACTAATCACTATTTATTTTTTATAAACTTTACGCGTTTGTATTTATATTATATATTTTGTATTAGTATGTACCAGAAAACCCTCTCAGGTGAAGGCCTCATCCAAGGCTTGCCACCTTTCTCTATCCTTTACTGAGCTATTTGGATCCATTGTTGAACTGCTATTTTTTTGATGTCATCGTCCCATCGAGTGTTATCGTATATCATACAATTTTTGACACTCCATCAGACGAGTGAAAAATTTGTACACAGGTTGTTCCAAACGGAGATCAAACCGCAAAATTTAGGTTCCTCAAGCGCCTCAAGAAAATGCCCCATGTTCTACGATTTTTCGTAGTTTAGGAGTAATAGTTTTTTAAAGTTTCTTATGGGTTTTCCATATGAGCGGTTTTTTTTTTAAATACAAACTTTTGTTTCCGTGGTTTTTTCGGATTTTTCGTATGTCATACGAAGAACCTAATCTTTTCGAATTAACGACACCGTTTGGATCATACTGTATACGGTTATAGGTGTCTATACAAAATCATTTGAATTGTTACCCTGCTCTTCGTGTTTTCCATAAAGCTGTTAGAAGTAATTGCTGTTGCAGCCGACTTGACGTGACTGGTAGACTCGGATCTATCTGTGAAAAAAAAAGAGTTAAGTGTCACCACTTAAATAGGTCGTATTTCCTAGGTCGTTTGTTGTAGGAAAATCTTTAAGATCTGAAGAAATCTGTACGTATCTACATCAAGGAACATAGTACTCAATATCAATCTACGTTTTCACACGTATGTATCATAAATTAAAGTCAAAATTAATAACATAACTTTATCTATTTGGCACCTAGAAAAGATAAAAATGGCGTCGATTCTGAAACGATAATATAATGCAATTCACTCCTCAGAGTGAGCAACACACTCGAGAATGAGCATCAATCTTGAGATGAGCAGCTCCCTCAGTGTATTATTATGTCATTATACATCGGAGTGAAATGCACATCCTTCGTTTTACATGATTATTTATTGTTTATCTTGTTAGATAAGACAAAAATATCAAAATACTGGTAAACGAAACGTCGGACGCCCAGCATCTCGATGGTCGACGATATTGTACAAATCGCGAGTCCAAATTGAACAAGATTCGCTCAGAAGCGAGAGGAGTGGCGTATGAAGCCTGTGCTCAGATGTTGGGAATTGGGCATTTGTGTATCTTAGAATGGAATCTGCCTTCAAGTGAGTTGGTGAAATTTAACGACGATCAACGTTCTATGGTATTCCGATTTATTGTCGTTCGCATATTATACCCTAGAAAGGCATGGTTCTTCATTTCTTCAGTCTTCGGTTTTAGGCGCTGTTTCTCGACGGTATACCCTACGTCAGCTACGTGTATTCTCAAGCAATAACATCTCGGTAATGTGTTAATTCCCCAAGAATACACGTGACCAACCCAGTATTTCTTGAGTCTTCTTTCTTCTTGTTTCTTACGTTGACTACTTAACGTGACGACTTACTTGACTTAACTACTAGATGAATCTATTAGATTTGTAAAAATTTTTTTTACAGCAACTGACAAATGTGGGTGATAAATACATGGAGAACTTTGCTGCATATCCCCAATGTACTGTGTAAATATTTTTTACCTTTATAAAGAAATTCTTCATATACCTAGGTACAAAATATTTACACATTAAACTCATTAAAACCCCCGTGTCACCCGCACCATGCTATGTGAAATGCTATTTATGTTTATTTTTTTAAATATAATACGATGTCGAAAACAAAAAAAAATGCTGAAATGCATGGAGTAATTTATAATTTAAACAAATTCTCTATTATGTCGAGGATAAACTAATTTGTAGTGATTTTTATACAACAGGATTTTTAAAACTAAAAAAATCGCAGTGGCTTGTTCCATAGGTATCTACGCCATGTTACCTGCACAAACCCCCTTATACACGTCCGGCGACTTTCCAAACAACAATGGTAGAATTTGTCTGTTTGTAGTGATCTATCCGCGTGACCCGGATGCTCCCAACAGGGGCAGTGGGGCTAATCGCGGGGACACGTGCGCCGGCACGCACCGCCCGCCGGCATATCCGGGGGTAATCCGGCCCGGACGCCGCGCCGGAATTAACAGAGAGAAACATACGGATCGGAGATATCCGAGTGTCCACTTTATCAGTTAGATACACTGATAAAGTGGACACGTAAGTGTGTATCCGACACATCTCCTGACGAAAAAACTTTCTTAACGTAGTCATAGAGCTGTTATGTACTACATACTAGAGGTGATACCGCAGAACATTGCGATTACCCATTTAATTGTGGTCACTTTGCCACACATTACTGAGTCATTCGCTAGAGCTCGCTATGTGATCACGTGTTTTGTTGCATTATTCACATAAATATTATGCCAAGTTGTGTACTACGAGACACCAGGCCTTTTTATGCGAATTAGTTTTATTTTTTCATCTAGTACGAGTTCTACATACATACATTCTGCTATCAAATACGTACGAAATTTCTCTCAACAGGGGCTCGATTGTCGAATAACGAAAACGCACGAAAACATATATTTTTTTTGTGACGAGACGAGCAAGTCGCTCACCTGATGTTAAGCTTCACGCTTGCCCATAACAATTCAGTACCACACAGAATTTTGAACTTCAGCAGGTCAAAACCATGAGTGGCAATGCACTGCGCACGTCTACATGAGATATTAGATCTCTTTATGCCTAGTATTTACGCTGGAAGCATTGCCCTTCGACTCGAAACAAAGTAACGTTTGCATGCTACTGCTTGGTGGTTGAATAACTGGCAAATGTGTGGTACTACCTCAGGCGGACTCTGCTAAAGATTCTAACTATTACAATCATGTTAAATGACCGACTTTCGAACGAAATCGAAAACAAAAATCGCATTTTTTAAATAACCATAATAATAATAAATAAAACCAATAATCATTGGCTAAAGCAACGTTTGGTTTGAACCATCCGAATTTGCTTTCTGTCAATAGAAAATCCTTCATTCCGCATGATATTTTCGTGCAAAATCATACGGGCGATTCAAAAATAGTGCCCCTGAACTGATACAGATTCTTCACTGGTAAAAATATTGTAACAGTTCTGGTTAATAGGTAATAACTTAGTTAGGTACACTAATAGTGTACCTACGTATAATTTGTCATCAGTAAGTAGACCACTGGTTTGAGAACAAATTCTCCCATTGGTGTGAGGGCTAATATATTATTTTAATATCTACATATTTAAATTACTCATCGCAAAATGTTGGCGACTCTCCGACGGGTAACATGCGTTGTGGCATGCTTCTATGTAATGGGTCGGTGCTACGTTTTTTTATTTTATTTATTTATTTGTAGTAGTATCGTATTTTGGGTATATGAGTGTGAACGAAAATGAAAACAAAACATGAGTGGTTAGTTCCACTAGTGGCCAATCTTGGTAGGCCACAGTGTAATAAACCTAAATGATGATGGTGTTGGAAAAATCTATCCCCAGAATATATACTATTGAAATTGTAGATCCAGATTTTGTGATAATTACCTACCCCGACACAAACACATCGCTATGTTTGAGAAGAAAAGCTAATGGGCTTTCACAAGACTTAGCTCAGTTTTCGTTTTTTTTATTCATATTTTTTAGGACACTGCCCACATTTTTACTTAGTACATAAAAGTCTGTTATGCCTAAAGCTCCAGTATTGTACGTACCACAATTCGTATTTTTTTTGAACTTTCACTCGATGTATCTTTATATGATCGATCTTGTTTGTGAATATATTTTTTTATGGTAACTGCATTTTTAAATATTGCAAAATAATTTACCAATACCAATACCTCTTGGATATTTTTTATAATTAATAATTATTATTTTTCGAGTGGGGGAGAGTATACATTGTTGCGGCGAGGAGCGTGGCGACAATCAGATTAGACTTCGAAGTCGCGTCTAAAAGAACTTTGGTGTAAAAAATACAAAATTCTGTTTGTAAAAAATAACGGTCAATTCATCTATTCTATAAGTACCCTCGTGAGAATGTTCGTAGTCTGCTTGTGAAGCTTTTCAACTCAAATCGAACTCGTAAAACATTTCTTTTGAGACGTTCTCTGTAAGCTCCTTTGATCGTATTACTAAAGTTGACACGAAAATTCTTTACAAAGAGAGTTAAAGATACTTAGCGGAACAGTAACACCTTTTGAGCGGATATTTGTGATATTTAACCGACAATCAGATATCAAACGTTAGTCCGATAAAGGTTTTATCCGGCGGTTGCTATCTGAAGGGCGGCGCCTTTGATCCGCACGGCCGCTTTGAAGTCGCGCGCCCTTTGTCGCCGCCCGTCCTCCGCGAGACCTGCACAAACGAGGATACACTGTAATGACACTGTTAACTATTATTTAGGGAAACTCGACGCCTAAATACTGAAAAGGCAATTTCGATTCGATTCTATATAGGAAGATCATGTTATCTTATCGGAAAAACCATATTCAGGTGTCTAATAAAAATAGACTTACAATCCCAATATATCCATAACTACTCCAGACTACTAACCACTTGTTATTATCAAATAGTCTGGAATAATAATTATAATATTTAAAATAGTATACATAGTTCGATAATGGAAACACTTACTTACTAACTTGTTATATCTATAAAGACAAGCTATGAGCCTTGCAAGCTATGAGTATGTTGTCTTACTGATTGCGATTAAATTTCTTTACACAAATTATAAAAATTCTTACATTTTTAAGTCTCAGAACTCTCAGGGACATCTTTATATTAAACTACTAGTTGTTACCCGCGACTTCGTTCGCGTGGACCTACACAAAAAAGTAGACTATGTCCGTCTCCTACCCTTAAGCTATATCTATGCAAAAATTCAGCTCATTCCGTTTATCCGTGATAACGCGACAAACACCCAGACAGACAGAGACATTACATTCGCATTAATAATATTAGTTAGAATAAGATTCCACTGACAAATTTTCCATGCTACGAATATCTATATGGCAGAAGCAACGACACGACGTGATAGTGAATTTGATCTAGGCGATAAATCCGGTGGCTTGGCCAGTTTCATTTAAAATAAGTTATCGCATCACAGTGGTATCTTCATATACTATGGGTACAGTCGTACCCAAAAAGGAGGAGAAAGCGCGCCGTGCGCGTCGTCGGAGCGAAAAAAAAGCATGTAAGTCATAAAAATGAGTGACAATTAAAAGAACAAACCTCGCACCTGTTAAAAAACGCGGTGAGCTTTATGGTTGCGTTTCTTTATTCCATATTTTTTACGTTTTGCGCTTCGAATCTGCAAATCCTTTATTGCTCCGATTGCTGTTACTCTGGTTTTAGGATCAATTTTGTACGTTTTTCTTCTTTTTTGCTGCAACCTGTAACAACAACAAGTATAATGTTAGAGCGAAAAGTGCATAAAAAATCAAAGTGCGTGGATTTCACTAAATCTGCCGCTATTTCCTATTTGCATAATAAGACACCCGCGTAACATTGAACCACAAAGCCCGTACTGAAATTATATGGCTTTATCTGCTCTCCAGAAACTGAAATCGATAGAAAAAGTACTTGAAAGACAACGAGTATTGCGTCAAAAGGAACGTTGGACTTTGCTTTGGCTCGTAGTTAGCAGTTATGACTTTTGCAATAGATGCAACCAACGTCATTGTTGCAACAGACCTGAGTTTTCGTAACTGGCAAATTTTTGAGTAACGAAAGCAAAGTTTTGCAAATAAAAAATTTTTTTTTTGTTTGTACAAAACGAAAAAACAAAATACATTGGATACATTGGAGCCGGCATGTGACGTTACGCATGACTATCACGAGGCGTGTACAAGCGTTAAATCAACAAAAAACAACACACTTTACAAACAAAAGTTAAAAAAAAAAAAAGTAACAAATAATAACAGTAAGATAACAATAACAACAGTGAGGCAACAACACAGGAACAGACGACCAATATCACATATCTACGGACCGCAGACCAACGAGATTTGCTTTTGGTACTTTAAAGTCTTGGGACCCTATTCGGAGAAATGACATTTTATCTCGGTCACTCTCACTCCCATTAAATTCTAAATTAGAGAGACAGTGACCGAGATAATCTCGAGCGCACAGGAATACGGTCCTTGTTCGGACTACGCGATTACTTTAGTCGACTTGGTAGTTATTTAGTTGATAGCTAAGTACCGAACAGCTTAGTTGCTTAGTTAAACCTTTGTTACTAAATCACTCGTTACTCGACTAAATAACGAAACTAGCTAAGGTTTATCTATTTTTAGGCGAAAATCCCGTGTGCCGATTATTGCCCTAACATTTATCACATTTTATTGTTCCTGTGTAGTTAAAAAAAATTTAGTGGAACGAAATTTTCATATGCTGCCTTTTTTATTACCTACTAGCTGTAACCAATGAGTTCGCTCGCGTGAAAAACAAAAAACAAGTGACCTATGTCCGTCTCCGATCCTTAAGCTAACTAGCTTAGCCGTTTAGCCGTGAAAACGCGAAGAACACCCAGACAGAAAGAGAGTTACTTTCGCATTTATAATATTAGTTAGGATTGTAGTCAGACCTTTATCGGACGATCACTGACACATATGAAATACTAAACAGAAATGTAAATTTTGTAAATAATATTATGCAATACACCTAGTATTTTGAATAAAAGTGTCCGAAAGGCTATGCGTGCTCTCCAATCGTAGAGAAGCATTAAACGATGAAAGAGCCATTTTTCTGGTCTATTATAACAGAAAGCTTTTACCGCTTTGCGTTCACAATTCGTGTAGGGGCGGTCTCGCCACAAAAGCAAAATTAATTTTAAAATACACGAAAAGAAATTAACTTTCCGTCGGGGTCGGGTCGACGTGAAACTTTCGAACGAGGGAGCTCTCGGAAAGACTTAAAAATAATAAAGACTTAAATGTGGACGAGGACAATTCCATGTTTATAGCGGCGCTTTGTCGTCACAAATGTTTTTGTGAAACCTAATTTTCTAACCGCTTTGGTTTCGAGTCGGCCTTTGACTCCCGTCCTGAAGACATGATTACTTCACAAATTGGTACTATTTTGGGTCTTTGCAATATATATAGTCGAAAATGCGGAGTAGCCAGTTCTAATTTCAGAGTACTTAGACTGCCCAAAAACCTCTGATATGGCTTAGCAGTTGTTGTTCTTTGCAAATACGATTCTATAACTTTTATATTTTATACTCAAATAAATAAAGTATTTTGTAAGTGTAATAAACAAATAGTAACTAACTCACAACTTTTAACACAACAAACAAAGTTATAAAATACGTTTCCAAAAGCATAATTTATCGATTTAAATATCACTTAAATCGAACAAAGTATTTAATTAGCAAAACTACCCTCGATTGCAGCACTAAAAGATGTAAAAGATCATTTTTCGTGCGTTAAACAGGTCTTATTTCAGCCCGTTTAATTTAACCGGCTCTCGGAGGAGAGATTATACAGTCTGCGACTTTAGGACGATAACCCATCATGCCAAGCTATGCAGAGCTAAGATATTATGAAGATGGGAAGTGAGACAGCCAACACCCTCTTTAACAGCCTAGTTATTTATATCTAGAAATTGGCCAGAACCGGTGTTCCAAAAACCGAAATCTGGCAAAATTAAAAAAAACACCTAGTGAATTTTATGTTTATCGAATTAATTAATTTATTGTATCAGAATCCTAGAGGTGGATCGCAGACTGAATATTATAGACAGAAAAGTTCAAACGTAATAAAATCAGGCAAGTGTTTAATGATACTATACCTCTAATATTTACATGACTTTGTCTTGGTTTCTGACTGTTAAGGGATTAAAACTTATTTCATAATAAACTTCAATAATTACGGTCTTACAAAGAGTTACTAAATTGCAAGAAAATGATATACACCAATTTGCAGATAAAGAGATGGGGATAGCGCGCGTTAGGCAAAAAATCAATACTTTTTTAATTATTGTTTTTTTTTAAATAAACTTTCACACTACACAATATAATTAATTATTAATATAAGCAGACAACGTAAATTGATATAGTCAGTTAACACAAAAAGTTAGCTGGAAAAGTTTTGTGTGCTGTTTTCGGTAGAATAAAGAAAGAAATTTAAGACTTTAGAATTTTTTAAGAATTTTACAATAATAAACTGCGAATACTTATAATATTTTAATGCAAACATTTAATATTCACATTCATAGAACTGATTGGTTCTAGTTTAATATAATTATATAGATTTATTTTTTGTTTACATTCCTATAGCATTTAAAGCCGTAAATACAGATGAATAGCTACTAAAATCATATATTCAGCTCATTATGACGACGATGACACCATTTTGGACGTATCGTTTCAAAATTTCGTTGAGTTTTACGTAAATCCGCGTTTTTTCCCAGTATAAATAGCAATAGTTAATTTATAGGTAGCACCAGTACTTTTTGGTAGTATTTAAGCTTCGCCCCATCTTACCGGTTTGCTTTCACATCCGCCGTCAGCATTGCAAGACGGTGGATGTCAAGCGCAAGAGACTAATTTTTATCAGCCTTTTTGTTTGAGACAAGGATAATCGAACTGCCAATCTTGTTCGAAGAAAGGGGCTTTATCGGAAACTATTAGAATACCTGCATCGAAGGATGACAACGTTTAAACTTCATCTTAAGTTCCATAAGAAAAGATAATGTATTTTACTTTTTAAATAGATTAAAGAAGTGCAGATTAACGACCCTTATATTTATTTAATTATTTAAGAATTTATAATTATTTATCATTTACTAAAACAATGCTTGTTATCATAGTATCAGTGCTTGCAAGAACTGAGTGATCAACTTTACAAGGAGCTGTTGCTGGCGACAATATAGGTTTTTATAAACCCTATATGATATCTGCTAATCAATCTAGTTTTATGCACTGTGTACATAAAAATACTCTAATTTAATTTCCCTCAGTAATCAAACTAATATTATAAATGCGAAAGTTTGTGTGTAAGTATGTTAATAGGTAAGTATGTAAGTGTGTTTGTTATTGTTCAACTCCGTTAACGGCTGAACAGAGTTGGATGAAATTCGGTATGAAGGTAAGTTATTCCCTGGATTAACACATAGGCTACTTTTTATCCCGTAGTTCTTGTAGCTTGTAGCGGGTGAAACCGCGGGGCGCAGCTGCAGCTAGTTATTAATACACGGTAAAAAGTCAAACAAGTGTGTATTATTCAAGTTCATCCTTAAGTACATAGTATTGAAAAATAGACAAATTAATAAAAGCAAGCCGTCTGCTTCAACAGTTAAGAACCATGCGTGGCCTTGCACAGCAATCTCAATACAGTAATTAATTTAGGACTTTTCAGAAAACATTACCTTCCGACCTGAAACACAGTAATGTCTGCACGCTACAATTTGGTTGGTAACGGACAATGGGCGTACTTCCACAAGTGGACTCTGCAAAAAAGTCCTACCACTATCCACTTTATTAAATGCCAATATAAGTAAACTATATTATAATCTAAACTTAAACTAAAACTACAAACAAAATTAAAATATATACTTAAATATATTAAATCTAAAATATCTACAAATAAAGGTACAACCGCGTTTAGGTCTTAATGCTAATATTATTATCCCAGTAGTGCTAACGAATAGTTCTAATATTAATTTTCTTTCCAATAGACCTACCAAGAGTCCCATCTAAGACAAAGCTATCTCATAAAAAAATTGAAAGTTTGTCATCTCTTTCACAGTACAAAAAGTATGCATTGTCGAACAAGCTGGGTCGCAGGTGCCACGTCCCGGCTGCGTCTGGCGCGCGACAGGTAATTAAAATGCTAATGAGGCAACCCTAGCTCGCCCTGGCGGTGCTGAGAGACAACCCTGCGGACCACGTAGCCTTTCCAGTTTATGTTTATTCCAGTTATGCCATTACGTTCCGGTGTATTTATTGGTTTTAGATTCGTTGTAGTAAATACAACTTGTTAGAAATATACTGTTGCTACATAACATTGTTGTTTATTGATAGCTGATGCACGAGTTTTTTTTAACTTGTTTGTGTAGTTATTTCCCTCGCTGGTTCTAAATGAAATACAGTAATCACAATACACAAGGACGTGTGCTATCAACTGGACTCTTATATATCTTCTTGCAATAAACAAACCTCGGCTGGACTGTAATATTTTAGTATCACCAGCATTACAGGCATCTACAGCATCATCAATCAAACTAAACTTGATTTACATCATCCCGTTACTCAGCCGAACCACTACTGACGCCGCCTGGCGGCGCCCCTAAGTAACATCAAAGAGACTCAACTTTAAATGAATCCTTTAATTACACTAGTGTTGATTCTCTAAGAAATACCCTCGAGGGAGGTTTGAAAATTACCTATCAACGAAATTAAACGCAAGGGTTTCAACGGCTTACGCTTTCGGTAATGTAGTGTGTTATTTTATGGGGTTAGAGTGTTTGTAAGGTGGTTTTACATGAAGTGCTTAAATCATAACATTACGCTTGGATAAAAAAAATAGATATATTTTTTTAGACAGAGGCAAGAGAGTCTAAAGGCTTCTTTCACAATCCCAAAGTAAAGTGTTGATTAGCTACATTCCGATTAGAGCTACTTGGCGAGTAAGTCTCAAGTAACTTTGGTTTTTATTCAGGTTAAGTGACGGTAAGAGCCACTCCGACATTTTGAAACTACTGCTACATTTACTTGCCACTTTAACCGGCCCTAAAATAATTGAATATTAGTTGAATTTAATATTTTGTGGAGAATCTACGGGAAAACATGGAAGTGCTGTATGCTCTCCGAACTTAGGTATTTGAAATAGCAAAGGTGAAGTACAGAAGTTACGATAAATGTAGCGCACCCTTACCCTGTTCTACCCACGTGATTAAGGCGGCCCCTACGTTGTAGGTGATGTTTAACCCAATTCCCTTAATTTGTATGTAAAGGTTATTAATTAACCAAGTGGTAATTTGTTTGGGTTGAACCTTTTCATATTAATTTACTAAATTTTTATAATGCATCTTAGTAAAGTAATAAGAAAACAACTGAACTGAATTTCGTTCTCCCTCGCTCGCACATTCAACTGTATAAACTACTGAGGGTATCATAATTAAAAAATTCAATTTCAAAAAAAAAATATGTTGATACCAAACATTTTATCTAGTGCTTACAAGCTTACATACTTAAATGGAAGAGCTCAAATGGAAATAAAAATTAACTTCTAAAGAAAATGTTGCAAAATCATTTGTCAATAAGACCATCAGTAATTGAGTAGTGTAATGCGACGTTCTTAAAAAATAAATAAAAAATTAAATAAAAAAAGTAAAAAATATACATATAAATTATGTTTTATGATAGAGCTGTAACTTTTTAAAAGGATATTTAGTTTTAGGGAATTCAGTTTTACAACTCGTATGATATTTTTATGGACGAAACTTCCATAACTGTATTTTTCTCAAATTTTCTTTATCAATGACAACAACGGTCACATTTGGTTATTACTTTTTGATAGCACGTCATTCAGTAAATTTTTACTGTTTCGTTTAATTTATCAAATATTTACTACGGAATTCATTTAAAAATAACCTTAAGTCTAGGATAGACATGCTCCTGCATATTGACCACACTCTTTAAAATCAAATGGGCTATGATCAAATACCTTGCCCGTCAGAGGGTAATTTTTTTTGCTAAATAATCATCATAGTCATCATCAGCCGGAAGACGTCCACTGCTGAAAACAGGCCTCCCCTTAGAGCGCCACACCGACCGACAACTTGCCACTTGCTACTCGCGGGCAACCGGTGGAAGCATAAATAATATGACCCAGTAAGTAAATCCAGTTCAAATAAATTTATTTACTACGCATAAGGCCCTAAACATCAACACGTTAGATCCAAAAGCAAACTTCTCGCCTATTATGATCATGTAGAGGTAACACGTCCGTGCTCTCCAACGGGCCGGGCCAATCTGCCGCGTGTTGACTCTCCTCAATAACCAACTCCAAACATAATTATCTCCCTCGATTTGTCCCGAAATTGGCGATTCCCTCTGAGGGCCTCGATATTGCTCCGGCAAATTTCTTGAGCCAACACCGGTGGGAGATTGGACGGCAGTGACAGAGCTTGCAAACGAGGATGGGAAATTGCGTATTTTTCCGTCGAGCTAAGGACTTCTGTATCAAATTAATAAGCGTTCTCCTACGAGTTCTATAGATACCTAGCTAGGTTTTTTTTTTTTTTAAATGAAATTGTTCAATAAATTAATATTTAGTAAAATATTGTTTTAAACGTCCAAAGTTAAGTGTTGATTAAAACACGATTTGTAACATATTTACAGAAATTTTCCTATTAAAAATTATTTTTCTCGTTGTACTGATATGTACTTAAAGCTATCTTGCTTAACTTTGTTATCTTACTACAGGCACACTTGTATACATTTGAAGCTCTGAGTTTATTTGAGCCTCGACTTAGTTTCCATAGGACTAAAGTTTTCGGTTCAAAACATGCGAGGAACTGTCAAAATACGCAACGTGCGAAGTTAAATTATAAGCAAATGAGATTTTAAGATCTATTTAAATAAAGGCGACGATAAAAATAACCTCATTTAAGTAGAACATCAACCTGCGAACGTATTTGTAAGAGGCGTGACTGAACCCGTCTTATCTAACAGACCAAAAATCATAAAACTACAATCTTAAGTACTGCTTGTATTATCCATTGCGCCGTGTTCCTGCCTCGATGCGGGAACACGGAGGGTCATTGTTTGATTATCTTATTAAGGGATGATTGATCTTCATTAAGATATCGATATGACTTTTTCGTTGGTTAATATTTGGGATATATGTCATTAATTATTTTGTAAAGATTATTAACGTTAATGATCGAGTTGTCTAAAAAGCAAGATGCCTGGGAAAAGAAGATACATAAAATTCACCAAGACTGACAAGCACATGTATAGTGTTTCTAGAGATCGGTGTCCGAGCTGGAAACAGATAAAAGTACTCATCATTCTGGACAACTTTTACAATGCCTTTGTTCAGCTGTGGACGTCTTCTGGCCGCTGATGATGAAAAAATAATGTATACCTATACTTATTTATTTATTGAGATACGCCAACAGTGAACATATCATGGAACTGATATGATCATCCTTTATAGGCATATACAACATTCGCCATAAATAGTGATTAGACAGGGAAATAAAAAAAAGTAAACTGTAATATAATCGGAATGTTAGTTAGAACATACATTATCTATGATAAAACTAAAATAAAACATCATAAATCAAAACATTATTTATCTCTGATTAGAGACTTTACTATTTTGTTTTTGAAAACAGTTAGAGAATCATTAAACGCATCAAGATCATCTAAGTAAGCGTTAAATTCATTATTCATTTCTAAGCATTATTAATGAATTGGGAGAACAATTTATTCATAAATTATATACATAGTTACGATAAAATATAACCTACCTACTTAAAATAAAAAAAAACAAGCCCCTTGTTGAGGGGAGAGTGGCCAGAATGCTGGCAGCATTGCCACGCTGGATGGCAATGCTGAGTTTTTGCCCAAAATAGGCCCCAGCATTCCGGTCACTCGTCAATTAATTTATTCCACGCACCAGACAACTTTCTTCAATTCTGCGCGGCATTAAGTTAAACGGCTGCACATCGCTGCAACGCGACTCTTCGACGACTATAGTAATAAAAATAAAATATGTGCGACACCCGCTCGCAGTTTGAATACCAAGTGGGCATTACAAATTATTTGTTAAGACCTTCCGCCTTGCGACGCGACTGAAGTATCGAATGGGTAGATTTTGGAAACAGCCAGCAGTAGAAGAGATCTAGTCATCGCGACACAGGGAATACTACAGTGATGACTAGCGACTACAATTCTGATTTAGTGACACGACAATTTATTGAATTAAAACCAAATGTAATTTTAAAGAAAAACCCAACAAAAAAATCATACTATTAATTGCACCAAATAAACAAAAAATATTATAGTAACAGACTGAAAATTCATTATCATAAAGCAAGAATGCTTACGTCTATAATACACATTGTAACTGTAAATTATAGTGTCAAAGTCAGTTTTTATTTACGTCAGGTTTCTCAGGTTAGTATGTACATATGAATAAAAATAATAAAACTTAAGAGCCCACTCCACTCATATGCTTCAATCATATTCGCGCGTTTTCACCATTTAAGAAAATAAAAAATCACTGAGTAGTTTACAAAAAAAAATGCCAGTTGAATACCATTGCAAACGTTTTAAAGCAATTTTCATGTTAATATTTGCTGTTTTGACGAAGGCCTGTTTATTTTTATGTCTTCATTAGCCCTCTACTGATATTTTTATCTTCACAAATTGTTGGAAATATGAGAAAGAGATAGCTCTAACTGGAAGCGCGATCAAAATACAATTTTCTTAAAATGGCTTTGAGCTCTCTTTACCTTCTATACCTACTACTCTGACGCAATTAAAGTAAATCTACCTTCATGACTATAGACTTTTTTCTTAACTTCCGCCTTTCCTTTAACTCGTTTACAGGCATTTCATATTCATTACCGTCCGTAGCCGTAGCGGGTTACGGCGTAGTACCCGTGCTACGAGCAATCTACCTATTGGATAACTTTTTGAAAATCCGTTGCAATCTTAAGCCGCATATTGTGAAATATTACATCGGTTTATTTTGAATGCATAATTTAAAGCCAAGAGGAAGGTATTGAAGTTAAAGTGTATGAATGTGTGTTTGTATTAACCTACAACTGAAACGCCAAATTTATCGCTAGATTCATATCGCTTCAAGGATGCTCGCCGGGTAGGTGAAACAACATGGCGAGTATAATCTGGAAATTATAAAAATATCGTGTCAGAATTTGAACATAATAATAATAGTAATTACTAGGCATACAGAGATTTAACATCTAACATCTCAGGGTGACGAGCGCACTGCATTGCCGCGCATAGTTTTGAACTGTTAAGTTCAAAATTCTGGGTGGCACTGAACTGTTATGGGCAAGCGTGACGCTTAACATCAGGTGAGCGACTTGCTCGTCTCGCCACCGAGTAACATAAAAAAAAAAAAACCAACACCCTGCGCCGTGCGATCCGAACACGCTAGCCACTGAGCCAATCACTCCAAAACATATTCATAATAATACTACGGAAGACAAAATTTGCTACGAGAAGTAAAATTCGTAGCACAACGTAACCTGTCAACTAAAACTTTCATAATAATATGAACTGAAATTAAACTCATTTTGTCACGAGTATTTAAAACTTTCTAATGGGAATTATTAGGTGCGTTTTGTAATATTGTTTTCCAATTCATTTGTTTTCAGTTGACAAGACTCCTTTCGTGTGAAATGTAACATTGTACTAAGATTTCTCATTACGTCAACACGAAACTTAGTTTGAATTTTAACAAGTCAGAAGTTGTTGTTTATAAACGTTATTGTTCATATTTACATGAACAAAGTGCTACTAAGCATGTATTTGTCTACTTAAGAATACTTATAGGCTGATTGTGGCCTATAATTTTAATTGTTTTGTTTTAATTGCGTGTAGATGCAGAATATTAAACACTGAAGTTTTATGTACAAATATTTATATATTTTATAATTTCTTTGTTGGTGGAATTTTAATATTGTGTTTTATGTCAAACACAAAACTCATTTTTTTCTCACCGGCCAGCACCATCGGCGCTGGCGGTAGAAACTAACAATTATACATAATACCTACATACATATGATAAATAGTTTATAATGTACATGAATATATTATTTACAATAAAAAAAAAAAATTAAATTAAAACTAATTATTTACATGGCGAGTACGCCACATACTAATCTTAAGATTAGTCTACTAACCAATTGTATTTTTTTTATCTGGCAAGTGCTTTTATTAACTAAAAAATACATACAAATACATTTTTCAAAACACTTCCACAGTGGCTGGTGCAGTGGTGGAAACCCTCAAACAAAAGAAATATGAATCGCTCAGCGAGGGATACATATTCCTTCCGTTTTGAGTTGAGACCATGTGGCCGTGCGGTTTGACCGCCCGTAGTTTAGTAAAAGAGCTGTCCAAGCGCCTCGTCAGAGTTACAGGTGACCAAAGAGCTGGCGCTCACATCGGCCAGAGAGTGACTTTGGCAATTCAACGGGGTGATGTCGCCAGATTTTTAGGGAGCGACCTAAATACGTTTTTTTTATTTTAGAGTAAATTTATTTAAGTAATTATTTTAATTTTGTTTGTAGTTTTATTTTGTGTATTTTAGATTAGATTATTATAATATAGTTTTAATAATATTTTTGAGTGACCAAAATTCAAACAAAGCATTTTTTACGCGTATATGTCCTAAACCTGCGACCAAAACCACGGAGGACTGCAAGCAGCGTCCTCTTAGTAAACTTGAGCATTATGCGATCTCTGAGCCGCGTGTCAAGCGTGAAGCTATTGAACAATACTTAGAGGTTGAATTTTTTAGAAATATCGTAATATCTTCGAAATTATGAAGCAGAATTTAAAAAAAAAAACCATATTTAAAAAAAAAAGCCAATCTACCAAGATTATTATTTATCCAATTTTTTTTTCCTTTTTTTTTTTGACACCTAAAACAAAAGATTTTGATAAGATTTGATTTTTGACGATAAAATTTAGGGGGGCTGTCACCCCCTAAATCTTATCGTAAATATCCCCCGAAACGCTAATTTCATCAAAAAATAAATAAGGTAAATTCACTAACTCTCTCTCAGCAGAGCGACAGCAATACAGTTTTCAAATACCGACAGCACAAAACCTCGCCATAGAACGTCTCTCTTAGCACTTACGATACTTATGCTGTAATTAGCCAAATTAGCTATAGCAAGTCATTTTCCTTTACGCGTCGCGACTGCTGCGTCGCCAAAATTAAACAACAAACTAACCCGAGTCCTAATCCATCACTAAACGTCACTCCGGAGAGATCAGCCGACAAATTTTAATTCCGAATGAAGCTCTTAAGGGCGCGGTTATCACCACGAAGCCTGCAAACCTAATGTTTCGCGTGACTCGAATACTGAGATACAATTTTAATTTTAGCAGCCCCTTCCATCTGGCCTTCTGGAGGGTTCGAGGTGTCTCAACTTTACATATTTTTGAGGGAATAAATCTCGTTTGAAGGAAAAAGAAATTCGCTGTAAACAGGAGATGGTTGATGGAAATTTGTCGTTAGTATTCAGAGGTATAGTATTAAGTGACAGAATTCGCGGAACAATTATGTAGATCCAATGTGTTATGTGGAATTATGTGGAGCGTTAACATTCGATCCACATATTCCAACATCGAACATTATTTGCACGCAACGAAATACGCGATTAGGGATCGATTCCTGATATTCCAAAAGTAATTATGATTAAGGGTCAAAATTAATATTTAATCATGTAATAAAAATAATAAGAGAATGTACTTAATTCCGCCTCGGAGTTCATTAAAAAAATGTTACAATTTTTCATTAGTGCGTACCTTCTTACATATATTTATACGCCATATTAGTCATAGCCCCACTCTGGAAATCTGTAATCATGGAACTGAATCATTTTCCTCATGGAAGAGTTACCTTCCATCAAACACAACGAATCAAAAGACTGCCGAAATTCGCAACAATTTTATTATTCAATTACGGCTCAGTGGCGAGCGATATGCCAGCGTGAAAATGACACCCTTCGCCCCCCTCCCCCCTCCCTCACCCCGCTAAACCTTCAGATTAAGGGAGACTCGATACTCTGCTCTCCGGATAATAAACATGATGACTAAGAAGATTATAGTACGAACTTGTTCATGAATTAACCAGAATAAACGTCGGTGTCTAAATTTAATTTGGGTAGTCGCTAACTTGCCTCGAGTTTGTATGCACAGGGTAATCCTGACTGAAACATTTCGCGAAGTTAGCCGCATGGACCAAGTTTGGACAAGTTTCTTACATGTTTCGTCGTGTGGCTCAAACTGTACACAATTAAACATAAATAAAGAGAAATTAAATTATGATCATACCTTGCAAACATTTTTTTGTCTATTATATGCGTAAAAGTGTGAAGATATCCAAGCCAAGTATGAATATTATGGCAACCCCCACTCAGCGTCAGTCTTTGTTCAGCAGTAGATATCTTCCAGCTGACATGATGATGTTGATAGATGTGTCTCTCAGAATCGTAAGAAAGTCAAAACATCTAAAATTATTTTTCAATGATGCATAAGATGCAGTCATGTTCAGTGCCATATAAAAATAATAAACGACTTTAAATTAACATAACTATAACCAAATTGAAAGTAGCTACCCCTCTAACGAGGGATTGGAAATTTCACAACCCAAGTGTACCAAGACACTACGATTCAAATGCATCTGTAGAAATGGTCATTCAGAGCCACATCATTCCCAAAGTGTCGTGGTCTCGCGATCACCTAGTGGCTGCTAAGTGGATTGGAGTGGGACCTCATCTGTTCGCCGTCAGAGACGTGGGTGTGAGGCGGTGGGGGAGGTAGGGTGTCGCCCGCTTGCGAATTGCGTTAAATAAAGTCAAATTGAGCAATAAAGGCTGGCTCCCCGCAGTAATGCAATAGGATCGGCCGACGAGAACTATACCACTAATTTACACTCTTGTTCTAACTGGTGGACCGCAGAATATCTTCGGAGGCTTTCTAAAACTACAATCTTTGTTCGGAGTCGTCTACAAATTGAGGCGCCAAAAATTACGTGGTTTGTTTTTATCGCAAACTAGTTAAATTTGTGATTGCGCCTGCAAAACTCACTTTACGGAATGTGTCATTTTTGTATGGTACCGAGATACCAGAAGAGCATTATGCTCGCTCGGTCAGTGCTACCCAGAAGTTGGGAATTCAATGCCATGTGCGGCAATGCACTGCGCTCGTCACGTCGAGCGCAGTGCTAATTCAGTCTTCGACCAAAGTAAAATGAATGGACGGGCCCTAACCACACAACTTCATTAAACTAATTAAAATAACAAATCAAAACAATCGAACTTAGGCTTCAATGCGTAATTAAAAGTATGTATCGTACCTACATTTGTCACAAAAAAGAGATAGCGAATATAATATCATAATATATTGTCAAGGCATATTTTTTTTGGATCGCATGTATTGACCAACGTACGTACTCTTAACACACTGGAGCGCCGGCGTTTTAAATTTGAATAATTTTTTGAATTTTGAGTAAAAGGTACTTCCCCAGGCCGACTCTGCAAAGGGAGTATTATCACTAAATAATATAATATAATAGGGTTTTTGTATTTATTTATTTTTGTTTATAATTTTACTTGTTTTAATTTTAAGTAGGTAGGTAGTTTGTTATATTTAATTGTAAATATGTATATAAAATTAAAATAATGTATTAAGCTTAAAAAAAAATTGTTCATCCATTGCTGAATATGTGGAGCTGGTAATTAACCAAATTTAACTGAAACATTTGTTTCAGTATTTACTGAAACGTTTTAAGGTCCACTGGACTAAATAAAAATCGTGATCTTATTCAACCTCTTATCTTCCAGGAAACGCAAATCTGTTTCAACACCATAACCGACCTTAAATTACGATTAACATGAAAAATAAGGGCAATAAAAGGGAACAGAGTTGGCGGTTATAAGTGAAAACAAAGTTAACTCAGAGTGACGAGGGTAGTGGAACTCTGCCGTTGGTTATGAAACGACGCTTTGAGCCAAGAAATCATCGCTCCCATTACACGGAGTTTAAGCGTTTCAGGGCTGTCATGTCATGTAGAAACTAAACAGTGGAAACGAACTTTTTTCGATTTCATTTCAATGCTAGCGATGATGTTATTTTTTTATTAAAACTCGCGTGAGGATTCATAATAACTATTATAAATCCGGTTTTCCCTCCCGGTATTTATTTTCTATCGGTCGAGACTCGCCCGAGCGGTTTTGGATCTATTTGAGCTCAATCATCAGGGAACATACGCGCTCCAGATAGAAGTGTTGACATGATGTTTTTTTTTTAGTTTGGTGAAGATCGCCAGTTGAAAATCTTTGCAGATATACATTGTTGAATAAACTTATATGGTAAAAACACGTAAAGCAAATGCTTCTTTACAGGCTAAATTAAAGATAGAGAAGAATTGTGTTTTTTTTTAAATCGAAAAGATCTCTTACAATTTATTCTAAGATCTTTTCGATTTAAAAAAAAACAGATAGTTTTTTGATGAGCATGTCTCTTGTCTTAACAAGAGACATGCTCATCAAAAAAAAAAAATATGTATATGTGATATAAAAATGGCACTTATAAAAGAACGCTGATGTCTTTACTTTTCTGCCTCAATTTAGACGACTAAAAAACTAAAAACTCCTAAAACGTTTTGACAAAAAAAAATCGCTTCTGAAGTTCAATATAAATCAATAGAGCCCTTGACAACCCTGCAGCTAACAAATAACCCTTCCTTGGCGGCGTCGTCCCGCGCATCTTGTGCGGGTAGAATCGACCCCGCTAGGTTTAAAATTCAATTTATATCAATTTGGATGTAATCAGAGGGGGCTAACACAAAAATACGCGCAGCCGCGGTGTATCGCCGCCGTAATATGATCGCTTACTAGACGTAATGAATACTGTATCTTGTTACTACGCCTGTATCGCGTAATATGAAAATACGTTGAGTACAAGAAGGGAACATGTACCCTTCTTAAGCCGTATCTATCTATTTGTTTAACTTCACTTTTAGAAAATGTGTTTTATTTTTAATTGATTCGTTGATCTTGTTCAAGTTAGTTACATACGTTAAGCGCTCACCACCTCGCTTTGCGCTGTAGGCTGCGGCGCCATGCGCGTATGATATCAGTAGTTTTTTGCGGGGTCAGGGCGGGTAGAGTATTGTGAATTTTACGTGTTGTGTATGTGTATTTTTAAATAATTATTTTTTATCATTGTCAGACGCGCACAGTTGACAGGTGTTTGACCACAGCTCAACTGATATTACGTGACAGTATGGTCAAAGAAGGCAAACATGCGTAGACTAACTATAGGGAAAGAGTAAATATATTGCCTTCTTATTTTATCTCGCTGGTTCGCCATCCGCAATTTTCAAGTCCGTTAACGTTAAAAAAATTAAATAGCGAGTCGTTAATTTAATTTAATAAAATAGTTAAAAATCTATTAGTCGATTTCTCACTAAGACCACTTTTTATAGGTAATCCTTGTAATGACTACTTTCCAATAGCGAGTATATCAAATAAATGGTGGATGCAGTTTGGTCAAAACAACCCAAGCGCCGCGCGCTTGTCACTTGTGCCAATAAAAATACTAATAACTTGCACTCACGCTCAGTTGTCTTTTTAAAAATGTTTTTAATATTCTCGAGCCGTCTTTGCCCGTTCTATGGCAATTTCGTCTTATTTTTAAACCGGGCGAATTGAGTTTTTTTGTTTGTACAAGTCGAGAACAGTTGGAGCGTGGGTAATCTCCTTCCCGTTTGTTGGGCTTGAGACTGTTCTTTTTCATTCGTTTCGTCAACGCCTGTTTGTGCATTATTTTGTCTCTCGCTCGGAACATTCCTTACGGGTGGAAAGATCTTCGCAATGCGAACACATTTTTAAGCTGAACAGCGTTTTTTATTTGTTTTGTCGCGTTTATTCAAATACTTGTTATTTGCGATTGTCAGTGCAGCGTTGTTCTGCAGATTTGCAATGAGACGATCTTTTTGTGATGAATCTTTTTTGTGTTGAGCGACTTTGACCTTTATGACCATCTGGCGCGGCAATGCCACTACCGTCGACGAACGTTGTTCACTGCTAGGCGTGAGCATTTACAATATTTCTAGACACTCATCGTTAATCGTCATCTATAGTTAATATACTTCTCAAGGTTCTTTAGTACAACAAGAATTAACCCCCACCCGATAAAAAAAAAAGGAAACACTAATACGATCGTCGTGTCCGTCTATCCTAGTCTGTCTTAGCATCATAACTTCCAACTTTATAAACCAAAGTACATAATGTTTTGTAACACGATGTCCATTTTAGTAGGATCAAAATATATATAATAATTATTTTAAAGGGCAATTCGTAAAGTCTCTAAGTATCTTAAAGTCCACTAGTAAAAAGGGGTGTTAAAATGAATGTAAATTGTCATACATCACTTTTATAATGAGATATGCCTTAACAAAGTGGCTAACACGATATACTCTACAATATTTTCTAAACTATTTGTATATTTTGTATTTTCTAAGAAGTTTGTAACTTTTCACATTATTTATACCATAGTGAAAACTTTCTCGTAATTTATTTTGAGTACACTGAGATCGAAACTAAGTTAATGCGAGGAAACTACAAAACACTCGAACTTCAGAGCTTATTGATCTTAGAAAAAAACGCACATAAGGAGGTACCTAAGTTCTCTTTGTAGTATTCTATTCAGACAAAACATTAAAATAGTAGCTTAATGCAATAACCTTTACATAAGCGTGACACGCTCTTGACAGCTAATTATTCTGTAGATATAGATAGTAAGATTGTATGTATTTTGTTTTATTTATTATAGCCACTTGAACAATATTAAAACAAGTCACTTTTAAGAGCATCGTCATTTTACAAGGTTTTTTAAATTATGCAGCACTATCATATCGCATGATCTGTTATTTCACCGATATCTAATCACAGTCCTATTAATTTGCAACGTAACACCCCATCGACCTAGAAGCCGCAAATCAATAGGCAAACACAGTAGTTACGCGCAAATTGAATAGCTTCTGTATAATTATGCAACAGAACGCTCTAAGTTCTAACATGGCAATTACAACGTATTGAATGCGTGTGCCGTTTAGCTTAGTATGGGAGCACGCTCGCCTCATATTCGTGGGGTCGTGGGTTCGAACCCGGGGCCCGTACCAATGAGTTCTTTGGAACTTACGTTTGGATATATACTACTTACTTTTCGGTGAAGGAGGACATCATGAGGAAACCTGCATATTTTCGGAGAAGAAACTCGATGCCGTATGTGTATCCGCCAACGCGCACTGGGCCAGCATGGTGGATATGGCCCGATCAACTTTCGAGGGAAGGCCGATATCTCAGCAGTGTGATTTTAAAAGGCTGAAGCAGCAGCAGAATGCGTGTGAAAAGGAATCTGAGTGGCTGAGACGGAGTGGATAGATCGTGTGACCAGTAAGCAAGTCGCATGATCTTTGTTTGAAAAACACCCTTTTCAAAACAAAGGAGAGCAAAACAGTTTGCCCCCAGCACCCATTTGAATTTACCGTCTGTAAAAACAACTGAAAATAATTCATAAAGAGGGCGATATAAAAGTTCACAATAGAAAAGACAAACGCGACCGGGGGCATGGCCGACCAAATTATCTTTTTGCGCTGTGCTTCAGCGTCTTCTCTTTAAGAATTCCCTTTTAAATTGTATTTAGTTTTGGTCCTTTTGCGGCGCTGTCCTTTGGACGGCCAGTCTACGTTATTAACGGTGATGTTTAATGTTTTGATGTATTGGATGATTCGAACTTACAATTTACGGGTTTTAGAAGAAACTCGGTGCAATAACAATTATGACTGACGATAATAACTGCAGCCATAACCACTAATAATCAGTATTTCACTAAGTTGATTCCCACCCAGAACAAACATTTGTGTGATGAACACGGATGTTTATTCTTTGTCTGGGTGTTTCTATGTATTCTATGTATGTATTTACAAAAAAAAATGTATTTATGTACAGTTTGGTTATTTGGTTCCCATCACAGAAGAGGAAAATTTTTTACTTCTCTCTTCTGTGGTTCCCATAGTGTAAGGTTGCTTAGTTTGGGGCTAGATGGCGCTGTGTGTGAAAACGTCCACCATTATTTATTTTTATGTGTTTGTTTTACGTACTCATTGCAGAGACTTTTCTTTCTTCCTCTTCGATATCATGTTTTGTTTGTTTTTATTAGGAACAATTTAAAAAGCTCAACCTCATCCGCGATCAGCGTTTCAGAAACAAAAGCTACATTAAAGTATCGTTTCAACCCTTACCGCCTCCCGCTTCTTATCAAATGCAAACACTCCGTTCCGGCCATTGAGCGAGGGTGCCGCTCTTATTTTTATTTTCACACATCTTCAGATAGGTTTGGATTAAATCGAAGCGTTCCTTACGGCTGTTTGCTTTTGTGAGGTTTTATGGTTCGACGTTGTAGGTGTTAACAGTTTTGTTGGCTTGTATCTGTGGTTGTTTGTCCGCGATATCTGCTAATTTTCTTTGTAGCAAAATTCGTTCCCTTGCCTTGTTACCATAAGAGAGTTCCTTTGGTACTGTACTGATTATTTTTTGCCGTAGATCTTCGCAATCATTAGTATGAGGGCAACATTTTTGCCAAAGTCAATGATCAACACACAATGTCACAATGTCTTCTGCGATCAGAATCACTGGAGGGCGGACGGCAGTGTCCTCTAAGTAAACGGTAATCATTCTGCGATCTTGAAGCCGCCTGCCAAGCTTGGGGATTATGGCAACCGCCCCTAATAGGGGGAGGCTTCGTCTAGTAGTAGATGTCTGGAAGAATGTTCAGAACTTGTACATGTAGCTTAGCTGTTTCTATGAGAACTAATATCAATTTACTAATCTTTGTATCATATTAAATTTATTGATGTGGTATGCATGTCAACGTGATTATTTTTTTGGCTTTCTACTTATATTTAAAAAAAAACTTAGTAACTTCAAGGTAAGACATTAACAGAAATTAAGGAGGAATGGAAACTACTCCATTAACTAGAGCCAAAGCTTAAATGCGAAAGAAGAACAAAATACCAAAGTATGTCTGCAACCCGATATATTCGATAGGTAACTATAATATAACGAACTTCTTATAAAACTGTGTCTAAAAGAACCAATCTGTAGTCTTTCCGACCTAAACAATAGAAATAAAGATCAATTGTTTGTTTTAACGTTGTATTTACTTAAATTAATATTATGAATAGAAAAGTATTATCAACATTAACCCGAATATTTAGATAAGAAAAATATTTCAATTTTGAAATGATTATCCTAAATTGAAAAATAGAGCAGCACCAATTTTTTTAACATTATTTTTGAATTAATATTTTATAAAGAGAAGTATTAAGAATTTTAACATATAACCTGAAATTTTTGAAAAGAAAAATATTACAATTTTGAAAAAAATATTGTATTATAAAATAAAATACAAATTAATTAACAATAACACTAAAGTAAAAAAAATAAATATCGCCACTATCCTAAGAGTGATGTATCGACACGTGTTTCGCCTCTGCGCGAGGCATCTTCAGGATGTGTTGTCCCTCCGAGCGCACGGCCTAGAATTAGTTATTTTAGAAACAGTTTGAAAATGAACTTTAACAAAGTTACGCCTGAATCAATCAACAACTTCTTTTTTTTCTTCTTCTTTTTGCAAGGCAAGACGAGGTCGCGCGCGTGTCTCGCTGAGCATTCCTTGATAAAGGTCACCGAATGTGATCGAAACTATAGTCGGAATAACCGACTCAATTTAACGTGAGTATTCCCGTTTTATTAAAACAAAATGTATCAAAACCACGTCAGTTTTCATAGTAAAACTTCTTTTAAGTTGATAGCGTAGGCGTTTTACCAAAACTCACCTGAACTGAAAAATTCCTGAAGTTGTAATCCATTGTCACAGTAAAGTTTTTGGTTGTTGGTGGTGTAGATTTGTAACAGTGTACAAGGGATAAACATTATATTGCTGAACCCAAATCTGTTAAAAATATCGTGCTAGGACGTCTTTGTATCTAACACTTACATAAAAAAGTGTCGGGTTAAAAAAGGACCTGTTACAAGTCACGTCATTTGCGGCACTTTGAATACGTAATTATGGCCTCAACTCCACCCCTTTCACTAGTGGTTTCCTAAGACTTCATAAACATTTGACAGTTTTGACAGCTCACGTACTAGCTTGGCTGAGATACAAAACATGGCCGACGGTCCTAAAAAAATACCGGACATGTGCGAGTCTAACTCGCGCAGCGAGTGTTCCGTTATACTTTTTCTACGTAAAATTATATTACTATGAAAGCACCGAACATGGTTCTAACGCAAGAAAAATAATCCTGATTGACGGAAAAACTTAACTTATTAATAGAAAAAAATATTCATACATGGATAATATACGTCACGGTCAACTACAAATTCAAGTTTTTAAAAACAAAAAAAAAATTGTTTTTTTATAATATAACTACCAATTAACGAATTTCATACCTTTTACTTGACTTGTGATGTAAACATGCTTTTCGCCAAATTTCATGGTTGTAGGACAACGGGAAGTATTCTATAAGTTTTGATGTACTTGCGAGTGTCAAAATATACGACATAAATGGCCGTATTTTTAATTGCTTTGACTAAGGTGCTTGATTTTTTTACAGTTCCAGAGATCCGTAGACCTAGGCAATTGATATTAATTTTAAATTTGATACCTCCATGTGCTCATGAGGAAAAGGGTTTACCCAGACAGAAAGACAGACGGACAACAAAGTGGTCCTAGAGGGGTTCCTTTTTTCCTTTTAATGTACAGAACCCTAAAAGTGGTGGATAATTAGCTGAAGGCTATTAAAATTATTTTGAGCAACTGCTTAGTGTCTTTATGAATATAGCACGGTTACAAATCAATACCTTGTAAAATACAACTGGCTTCACAAAGTCAACGCATAGTGTAAATTTCAGGACTCATCGATCGGTACCATTTTACGACTATCGCGACTTCCGACCTGAAACGGCGGTTCATTTTGTTATAAATACTAATAAAGGTGTGGTATAACACAGCGTGCTCGTAACATAACACTCTGTTAGCGGGCCCATACGTCTATTCTCAGAGGGGTCCGTAAAAAAGTAATAAAAACGGAATAAATCCGGAACCCTCGCGCACCCTCGTGTCGCATCTTCTATTATTATGAACATCAAAATATTACTGCGTGGATACTTCAGCGAACACTGAGACGACATTTTTTAGGAAATAATGAACTGGATATCTCTATTGTAGTCATTTCACGAGAGTAGATTGGTCAGTGGATGGTGGTACTAAAAAAAAATAAGTACCTACTATTTCGGGGTCATTGTTTCACCTTTGAATTTTATTTATACTTCCTTATGGTAAAGTATGATACACTATTGATTTTAATATTTATATTATTTTTTTGACATTTTGTATTGTACTTTTATAAAGATTACTAGCTATTACCCGCGACTTCGTTCGCGTGGAACTACAAAAAAATACCGTCTCATACCCTTAAGCTATATCTATGCAAAAATTCAGGTTGACCAGTTCAGCGTTTTAGCAGAGAGCCTGAGAGACAGAGTTGACGAAATACAGTTTTTTTTCTCCATATGATATCGTACAGTGCTTCTAAAACCCTGGACCTTCATTGAGTTTTGAGCTGGTGCTTTGAGACACAAGTACCTGTTGGAAACTACCATCTTTTTTTAGCTATGTCTATTGTTTGTGTTGTTTTTTTTTAGGTACGTCTTATTTATAGGCCTTTCGGACTAGTAATTCAGTCTCAGTTTGCTGTATCCATTCATTTATAACTATATTGTTTGTTTTTGTTTGTTGTTGTTGTTTGTTTTTATATATATATTAAGTTAACCGCATTATATTATAACATTTATAAAATACGATTAATCTGACATTATAATTTGCTTGTAATTTTTTTATGCACGCCTACATCTATTATCTATTTACCCGATATTTAAGTACAACAAAGCGTTGCATTAACTGCAATTATACGGCAAGAACCTCTTATTTGAAATACGTGAAATTTAATTCGTTTAAGTGGCTTTAAGCAAGCCGGGGGCTGTTCTGATGGATTCGTGAGTCCGAAGTATTGTGTTTCCGCGGCCTTTAGGCGATTTTATTTTCCGCTTTTTGGGTAATCAATAGGGGAAGCTCGACGCCCCTGAACAACTGAACGGAAGGAAAAGACGTGGAAACGCATTGAACTTAAAAATTAATTAAAACTTCGTAAAAACTATGTGCCTGACGTTTACCGTTTTTTTTTTTAATGTCTGGATTATGCTGAGTGGTTTTATTAACTAAACAAGATACAATAGAGTAATACAAACTGTCTACACTATTTAGCCTATACGAAAAACGAACGGTTGGATTACCTAAAGACCATTGAAGATCTAAAGATAACTCAAATGCCCACTACCAGTTGGCAGCGTAATCAAGATGCCTGAATTACCATGATGAATGGAAATACTTATAGATGCGTTGCACCAGATTATGCGCCAGGATTTTTATCGCACGCCTCACTTTAACCAGGCACATTATTCGATTTTAAAAAACAATATTTATTAGAACAGATGAAATTACTTAGTAGTACCACTATGGTGTCCCCGCTTAACATTATAGTAAGAAACTTTTAAAATATTCGGCTTGATAGATGCTAAAAAGTTTAAATTTATAAATGTAGGTATTTTAATTTTGAAAATAAGCAGCAAATATTTAAGCTTTTTATAGGAAGAGCCTCTCTGTAGATTTCAGTTTCCAATAGTGAAATCTAATATTCATTCCGATGATAGCTATGTTGGTATTCATATTGAATGAGACTCCGGCTCCGCTGAAAATCGGGACAATTTTAATCTTATTGGCATATCCGCTTAGTCTTAGCTTATCTTGTTCGAATATGTTTATCTTATTGATCGAGCTGTAGAGATTTAGTTTTGTTTTCATGTTTGAACTTATATTAGGTACGTACCTGTTATTGAAATACTAAAACAAAGGTCGAATATGATCTTTAACAGCTTATTTTTGATACGATATGAGTCTATACTCATATCTATACCTTATTATATAATATATATTATTATATATAAATCTCTTCTTTGTCAGCCAAAGAAGCGTTCTGTATCATTAACTCATTTTTTTTTTTTTGTGGGTTGACATGTTATTGCTTGTCAGTATCCAATTATTATAATATCTACAGAGTCTTCCTCTTCTTATTGACGACGGGTGCTTCAATAATATGATAAATTAGGGCTAACGAAAACAATGCTACTTAGCTTTACAAGGTGTTACTGAAAGGTGCAACAATATTGAAAGCTAAACAAAGTATGTAGAAAAATTTCAATGACAGTCGACAAAACGTACTGAACAGCTGACTTTATTTTTTGCGATTTCAGGATTGGTCCCCTAGTAAAAGTTGTTCATAATGGTGAGTACATACATACCTTTAAATATTGTTGTATCTTTCAGTAAAACCCGGTATAAAAGAACAAGCCCTTTTCTAGGAATCAACGCACAGGCCAAACCGCTTATGATAGAGGCGGCAAATTTGAACTCAATCCTAAGTAACCTAAGTCCTAAGTAACTGGGTCCTATACGACCCAGTTACTCCTATAACAGGAGTATTGAGTTTAAATTTGCCGCAATAAGAACGGACAATAAGAAAGGATTTTGAGAAATTCCACTTCAAAGGACCCTCAAATTTTATAAATAAAATAATTTATCATGCTAAACCAATGAAACTCGGTTAGTGTGCTAATCATAAAAAACAAAGAAAGACATGTCTCAGGATTTTCCGAAAATCAACCCCTAAAGAGATGAAATCGGTTATTTTAATTTACTGTATCCTATGCGATCGAGCCATGCCCGCAAGCTAGTAATCATAATCATAATCATAATCAATTTATTGATAACGTTTAGTTACAGGTCATCCAAAATGTCGTACAATATTACTACTATACTATTATTACCAAATAACAAAAAAAGACCAAGACAACAAATTATTAACAAATAAATAAAAAGTATGTCAAAATTATACAAAATAATAATAATAAACCATACAAAACAACGCATAATTAATATACAATGTCAAGTTCAAAAAAATTAATATTTAAATAATGTCATTTAAAAATAATTTTAAAATAAAAATAGTCAATTCCAAAATAGTTTAGTAGTATATAGATTACTATAAATGTACGGTTTTGTCAAATTACAGTTAAAAATACGGATCCCTACTTTATCTTCCATCGCAAAGACCCTTATTTATAAGGAGAATTCTGTGTTCTATCGGCTTTCAACAAAACCACCAGCAAACAAGTTCGTTTTTGATACGGTTTTCGCCGGTCGATAGCAATCGGGGAGCAATCGCGCGGTCGCCAGACAACGGAAACGTCTCGAGTGGATGATTGAGCCGGAAAATAGGTCCTTGCTCGTTACGCATTTGTCGTAAGTCTGAGATGGGAACGTACATTGGAGAACTTAGTTTGATATGAGTATCTATAGCTATCTTTAACACGCTTATAGATGATTTTTTAGGAACTTTCATCGGATGTCGGTGAGGTAGAGTGAGCTCCATACCTGCATTTGTTTTGTGTACGTGTGAGGTTTACCTCACCTAATGAACGTGTGAGGTTTACCTCACCTAATGACTGCTTTCATGGTGCAAGACCGCGTCCGGGTGAATTTTAAGAGGTTGAATTTGCGTTGTCCGGAGAAAAATTACGAAGGTAAATGTTTGATTCCCCTGGTTTTGTTTCAGTAGATCTTTGATTACCCTGACCGCATTTATAAATGTTATTTGATTTTTTTAGATTTTTTTTTTTGGTTTTTAAAGGACAGCTTAAATTATAATTATTTTTTTATTTCATTGTTATTATTAAAAACTTATTGTTTCGTTAATCGTTAAAAATCCTACTTTTTGATTCCATTGGCGTTGATTCTCGTGGTATTTGTGACAGGGTAATGAAAATTTTCTTATTTTGCCTTGAAAAGAAGATAGGTTATGTGTTGATTCGTGTTATTTCTCACAAATCTATTTATTTTTAATCTATCCTCGGGATTAAAAATCATAATTATGAAGCAATAAATAACAATTACAACTTTTTATTATATTATTCCTGCGACTTGCCTGCATGAAATTTGAGTCTTATGTCTTTCCTCGTCGCCAGTACAAAACATGACATCGTCTAATTATGAAATTTTTTGTTGAGATTGATCTCCACAAAAACAGAAAATAGAAAGAAAGCATAGAAAGATAAGTATAGAATCTAGATATGATATTAGATATGATAGATAGGGGAGGATAGAAAGCTCAACATCCTTGAGGATGTCGAGCTTTCTATACCACCTTTGTACATGCCTCCTAAACAAAAAACAAGAGAGGCTGGATAAAAAGAGACTGTGAGCGTCGTAGAGTAAAAAAAAATCGTAACTCATTTTTAATTAATTTGAAAAAAAAAAATTTTTTTTTGTTTTTAACTAGTTGTTTTTTTTCGTCTATTTTGCTATAAATTATTTGTGGTTAAAGATAAAAGTGCCAATTTATGCAACCAAAAAGTTGACTAGTTTATATAGAGGTAATTAATAACCTACTATAATTTGATAGTTAAACTTTGATTTTCATATATATTATTAAAATTTTGACTCCCTGGCGAAAGAAATTGCGCCAATGAAATCAACAGAATACGCCAAATTGCAAGATTCATCCCATGCCATGATAGTTCTACGTGTAAAAGTCGTGAGATATTTTAGATCGCATCCGCAGAAAATATAAGAAGGCAATCATATAAATGTATACCTACTTAAGCAAAAATAATTCAAACTACAGGTTTCCGTAGATCAAATTTCATCTACAAGAATTTTTCTTCTTTATTTGAATGAGTTCTATGTAATCTCAGATGTATAAAATTCAGTCGACTTGAGAATCCTTTTTTTTGGAAGTCGGTTAAAAATAGCAAAAGTTCTATATTTGGTCAGGATTTTGTTACATTACAAAACGTCGAGGTATAGAATATGTTACTGTCGATAATGCTTACTTAAATATTGCTCTAAAACAATAGCAATGGTGCTCTAAAGATATATTAATGATTATTTTTTTAGATACCATAATTTTTATATTAAAAATGTTGATAATTAGGAAAGCGAGCACATTAAATAAGCGGGTGAAGCCGCGGAGGAAAGCAATACAATATAAGTTTAGTGTGATATGCTCTCAGTCTAAATTCTCAAGCACCGCATTTACTTACTTGTCTGCACTGCCACAGGGGACGACCGACTTCAGACCTGTTTGTTTTGGTGCGTACCCCAGCGAGAAACATTTGTTGGGCAAAACCTAAAATCTTTTATGCATTTCAGTTCCTGAATCTCTTTGAAAGAATTTATTTACCACAAAATGTAACAATTTCGAGGCAGTAGCAAAAAGGTAGATTATTTAAGATTAAAGTCTATCATAAAAGTGGAAAGCAGGACAGTAAATAGTGTAATTACAAAACGACACCTTAGGACATTTCCCGTAAGGAAGTGGCCTAGTGGTGAAACCTTCACCAATGCGCCACTCGTATTAGGCCGAAATGTCCTAACCTCTTATAAACGCGTTCGAAATTGACAAACAATAAGGAGTATAATAGTGAGACGCATATATATAGTATTTAGTATTATCGTGCCACAACTGTCTCACTCGCACCATTTGCAAATATTCGTAGTGTAGTTACAGTATTATTGTCGAGAACTGTATGTTCCATTTGCCTTTCTCTGCATCAGCCTTTTAAAATTCCTTTGCTGAGATATCGGCATACCCTCGAAGTATGATTGTGTTATAACCACCACGTGTATCGCCCAGTGCGAATTTATGGATTCACATACGCCATCGAATTTCTTCACGTTTGAACGTTTTTCGTTTAATCATAAACAAGACTTAGGCGCTCAAGAGCTAGCAAGCAACTGAGTGACATGCAGCCATACGGCTGCACTTGAACGGAACACAGTAGTGATGTGCGGCGTATTCTCTATACGAAGTAACAATAGCACAATGTACCCAACCATAAAAAAAATACATATTATGCTTAATCACAAAAAGTCCAAGGATACGACAAAAACGTCTAAGAAGATCGTAGGATACATGGAATCCAAAAAAATATATGCAAAAACACTCGAAAGTCGTCGGTAAAACCGCGAGGCTATCACAAATACGAACAAAGTCTGCTTCACAAGCCAGTCTCCATTTCCATTAACACCTGCCAGGGCCCTTGTTTGTTAATTCAGTCATTGTCAAAGCAATGTGTGCTTAATCCCGACTGTATAAGGTGTAAGTGACACCGACAGTAAGCACCTAATGAATGGACTCGTCGATGTTGATGACGAATGGGAAGGTGTGGTGGATTGTAAGTGGATTATAGAATGTCCGGAACGTTGGCCGACGTGGCTGATAATACTGCCGTCCTCGATATTGTTTCTGACTTCGGGTAGTTGTCCACTAAACTAACTCCTTAACCACAAATGACGCACCGGACGGATCAGAACAAACGGATTTAGATTTGTTTGTATAGTAGCTCCACCTATCCGGAGCGGATGCGTGCGGGGGCACGCATCCGCAGCAGAGGGACCACCAGCTGACCACCAGCAATTCCAACACGGTCCGTCCGCTGCGGATCGGCATTCGGAATCCGATCATCTGGTGACCGACTAACCTTCATACTGCTCTGTCAGACTGGTGTGACGGTAAGGAAGAAAATTTCCTAATCTACAAACAGTATGAAGGTTCACGGACGTCTGCGTCGGTATTCCCGATAACGTCATACGAATTCAGATTGGAGTAGACCTATTCGCCCCGCCATGTGCGGTACGGTACCTATGTACATTTGTACTAAAAACTTTATGGAATTCTATAAAATGTTTCACAGTACATTCAGTACGCCTGCGGTCTGCTTACATTGCATTGCATTGCATGCAGTGCGACGTCTTTAATAAAATTTCATACATCACTGCTCTACATGTACTGCACACGCAACGGACATTGACTGCAACTGGACTTGGTTTGGGCTTTAATAATCATCTCAAAGACTCGTAGCTGGCTTTTATTAGGTCCGTAGCAGTGAGCAACCATGCGTCGGTCTGTCACGAATATTTTATTCAAAACACGTTCTAAAAAGCAATAATTAAAACAGCTATCATTTTGAATTCAAATACCGGAGCAAAGACGGATATTTTTAATAAACCCTCGCGTGGCCGCCGGCTGCCCCGACCGCGCCCGCTAGCATACATTTAGTTCCCGCCCGCCCTACGAGCACACATTTAAGTGCTAACTTAATTAATCGCACCATTTACCCATATACTGGTGGAACATGCAACCGAGTAATAAACACCTATATTTTTCACTTACGAACAAATTGGCTTTACTAAATGAAAAGTTACACTTTCATGCTTAGAAAATAGCTATGAAAAGATATAATAAAATATAAACCAACATTTATTATTATTAGTGAGTACTAAGAATTTGTAGTGTAATTTAATAAATGTAGTTATTACGTAAGAAATAGGCTTTTAGATAGCCTTTTGTAGTTTTCTAAAAGCTTTTTACCTGTTATAATAATCTGGGGAAAAAAGCTTCTAAAAATTTTAAAGTTAAATTTTCCGATCCTTGAACTTATAAAATTGAGGTTTATAAGGTTTCAAATGCCTTTACTGATAGACACTCAGTTACACAGCGGGCTATAGTTATGCTCGGAGATTCTTAGTGGGATAAAATCCGGAACGAGGATATACGCCGAAGAACCATAGCCGACATAGCTTTCAGGGATTGCTTAACTGAAGTGGCAATGGGCAGGACACATCGCTTGAAGAACCGATAACTGATGGTCTGATTGTCGTTCAGTGTGGCGCTCATAGGGAGATGCCTATGTTCAGCAGTGGACATCTTCTGGCTGATGACGATGATGGTTTCTGATACCACTGTATATGAGGTACTATAAATGTATACATATATAAAAATAGGATATCTGTCTGCGATGGTGATCAGAGCTATACGCGACATTTTAGGTAAGCTAAGCTAAGTTCTCTTTCACTCGCGTAGGATTTAATAACAACAAGATCATAATAAGTAAAAATAATAAATATTATATATTCACAGAAATATTAAATATTCAATCTATATAATATTTTTATATTATTATATTTATGACAGCAACGACAAGCCAGACGTATTAAGCGATATTAAACTGTACTGAACGATACGACTACAATGCTACGGCTGCACGATTTTGTAGCCTATACTACCAATTTAAGAAGGTCGCTTTTTATTCTTATGCAGAGCTCAAAGCGCCTGTTGTTCTAGTTTGGTATGGTTATAAAATTTTACTAACTTCGAACGATGCGTGCTTTGAGATCTAAATAAATGCCACAGCTTGACAATGTCCCCGACTTGTGTTGGGGGAAGTACAGGTGGAACAAAAAAAAAATGTCACGACCTTCCTGAATTCACAGCGTAGGCCACAAAATGAGTCATGTATTATATAGGCACTCTAAAAATAATAATATGCCAATCGATCCGTATTGTAGGTTCCATCAACCCTATTTTATTTTCATACACAAAACGTATCAGTTTAAACAGTATCAGTTTACGAGGAAAGATCTTCGTATGCCAAGTACGCGAAAAGTTGGTTAACGATCGCAAAAACTAATTTATATTACAAAAAATATTTTCGAGCTACTTTATGAATGTCACCTGGGCCGGGCTCGACGCAACTTTGCCAATTTAACTTTATTTGTATCGGCCCGATATTTGAGAGTCAAACTTGTTATGATGTATCTCTAGATACTTTATTTTGCCTCTTTAAATTATATATATATATATATATATATATATATATATATATATATATATATATAATGTAATAGAGAGCGTAATATTAATATTTTTATACCTTAATATATATTTAAGTTTATATGCGAATTGGTATTAGGCGAAATGGATCCCCGAAGTTTTTATGGAAATAAAAACCTCATAAATGCCCTGCTCTAAAGAAAATAGGAACTTACATAATTCATTTTGTTGAGGTTTTTTTTGTCACCAATTCATTTTGACCTCACCGGATAATATTTTTAAGATTATTTTGTAACGTAACTTTCTGCGAGCGAAGCCGCGGGCGAAAGCTAGTATAGGTAGATAGTAAAGGTAGACGATACGAGTATATAGGTAAAGATAAAAACTTGGATACCCGTAATACGTTTAGAGATAAACTTTTTGAAATTTTGGTAACGGGCTTGTCTACTGATTATCAAATGTTTTATTAACAGGTTTTTTTTTCTTATGTTTTGTCTCCACAAGTTGTGTATTTAGCCAGTATCAAGTATTGTAATATTTCAAGTGAAGTCGAATATTTCATAATTAAAATAAGTCAAGCAAAGTAAGTCACGGTCAAGTCCACGTCATGCCCCAGTAAAGTGGTGGAGACTTTAGTAATAGTTTCTATGGAGTTTTGGAAACAACATCAAAAGTCACGTTTCACGACATTATAGTATTCACCAATCAGAAATCAGAAATATTTATTGGCCATAAATAACATTGAATATTACAGGCAAGTCACTTTTACAAATTAAACAACCTATGTTTAGAGTTAAATTAGGCAAACTAATCAATAATTTAAACAATTTGATAATATTGTAACAGGTAGGTACGTTGCTTACTCCGTTTGTTCATTACACAAAAAAACATGTAAGGTCACGAACATTTAATGAATAGAAATCCACCATTTTTATGGCGACCATACGAATCGGCTGACCCAGCAAAATAAATCATCCTCGATGAAATGAATGGAACAGATTTTACTATGACAATTGACGTGGTAGTAGTATTCCCATCCGAGTTCGCGCGCGTCTCGCTTAGAATTCCTTGATAAAGGTCACCGAATGTGTTCGAAACTATAGTCGGAATAACCGACTCAATTTAACGTGAGTATTCCCGTCTTATTAAAACAAAATGGAACAGAAGTATTTTTTATTTATTTAGTAACCTTGCAATAGGTTAGTCCTAAAATTTAAAGTTGTATATAATGACGAGTAGAAAGATATCCTAGAATAAGGCCGTCGTTTCACTGAATGCCCAATGCAATACTTTCCTATGTCTATAGATCGGGTGAACAGCTGATCATAATATCGACGTATTAATGATACTGAGGGGAGGCAACCAAGGAGAGATTTCGTGAGCAAGAAGCCTCGAGGTCGGATTATTGAATTATCAACAAAACACCGCCCTCGCGAGGCCCTTGGCTATAATTATCTTACCGTTCACCAATCAGATCGATAGTCCGCTAATTTACAAAATGTATACAAGAAAATCATAACACAGTAATATCATTAAAAGAAGAAAATACCCGACTTCAAAATGTAGCTTAAGTCACATCACACTCATCAAAATCTTATCTTATCTTATTACTTTTAGTGATCAAAATAAGTCTTAAATGTTTATGTTTTTCTAAATATTTTTTTCCATTTACTTATTATTATTTCTATATGTTTTGAATTAGCTTACACTGCTTACAAAACAGTGCATTATAGTTACCATTGGTTGTACTACTAGGATCCTATAATATGCACTAGTGATTGTGCATGTTTGATTTAAAATTATGACTTAATAAAGATATTTAAAAAAATTAACTCATCAAAATCGGTAACGCCGTTTAGGCTAAAGAAAGTAATACTGCTACACACAAACTTATATATCACACTAATATTATAAATGCGAAAGTTTGTGTGTAAGTATGTAAGTGTGTTTGTTCCCGTTCAACTCTGTAACGGCAAAACGGATTTGGATAAAATTTGGTATGAAGGTAGGTTATTCCCTGGACTAACACATGGGCCACTTTTTATCCCGAATTTTTTTATCGTTCCTATAGTTGTTATTCGTTCCTGTAGAATAGCGGGTGAAACCGCGGGGCGCAGCTAGTACATTATATAAAAAAGGATAATTGAGTAAAACGGGAAAATGTCTAAAAAAAACATCCGCAATAAAAATAGCCGTATTGAAAACAAGGGTCCGAAATACAGAGTTAGTAGTTCGCAGACGGGATTTTCCGGGAGTGTTTTTAAGCGCTTCGCCCGATCCGCTATACGCTGGGCAAATTAAAAGCAGCCCATGCGTGGGCCATTGTGAGGAGGCCCGAGTTTTATTGTTGCCGATTTGTCTGCTCGGGAAAACACAAATGGCCCGAGTCGGGGTTAGGCCCTTTGTTAATCGAACGCGGCGAGGCTTTGAGTGAAAACCGCCCGTGATCTCTGCTTAACACGTGTTTAGGTTAATTTATACTTAGACGTGATACTTAAACTCGTTTAAACATCAGACTAATATTTTAAATGCGAAATGTTGTGTGTAAGTGTATATGTAAGTAGGTAAGTAATATGTAATTATGTTTGTTCCCGTTCAACTTTGTTTCGGCTGAACGGATTTGAATGAAATTGGATATGGAGGTAGCCCACACTCTCGATTAATACATAGGCTTATTATCTCAAAAACATATTCAGCTTTAGGAGAATAGCGGGTGAAACCGCGGGGCGCAGCTAGTTGTTCTTATATGAACAATGTTGTATACAGATATTGTGTACTTATTTAGGGATATATTTTACAGTACTTTTGAGTATTAAGTATACTCTCCTATACTGGGTGTTTGGTTTCGCAAAGTCGTTGGTGCCGATCGCCGACTGAAGAGAGACAAAAGGGAGAGAAGGAGAGATAAATCTATTTTCTTCTTATTTATCTCGTTGGTCTGCGGTTCGTGGTTGCCAGATGTGTTAGGGGTCTTAGACGACGGACTTTATTCTAAGATATCTTGTACATATAATTCTATTTTCATCAAATTTTACTAACAAACCAAAAGTAAAATGGCAAAAAAATGTCTGCTTCTTATATTTCGTCGAAAGTGAATGTCATTTTTCTATAGAACAACTGGTTTCTTTTTGCGATTTTATTGTTAGTCTCATAGTTTAAGTTGTTCATAATGACAAATACGGTGTAAATCCGTTTTCTAGCCGAACATCTAGTATGAAAACAGTGTGTATTACATTCAGTGAGGGCAATTAGTAATAATAATAACTGTCCTTTATAGGTTACTAGCTGCGCCCCGCGATTTCACCCGCTATCCTACAAGAACCGCAATTTTTTTCGGGATTAAAAGTAGCCTATGTGTTAATCCAAAACATAAACTACCTCCATACCAAATTTCATTCAAATCCGTTAACCTGATACAGAGTTGAACGGGAACAAACACACTTACATACTTACCTACTTACACGCAAACTTTCGCTTTTACAATATTAGTGTGATTATAGTATTTAGAAAACTTTATTATCGATGACATAATTATACAATTAACACAAAAAAATATAAAATAAAAACATGTTACAAAATAGAACAAAAAAGAAACGAAAATAACTAAGACAGAAGCATTTGTAGTCTGAAATCCAGGAAACAAGACAACACGACTTCACTTTTTACACGCTCAAATATTTAAACGTCGAGTTATTGTGGACGGCGGCAGGGGTAGGGCAGGGGTAGAGGGGGTACTCATGTGAGAAATAGCTCCAAATATCTCGCGACTATCCGAGGGCTCTGCCCCTATTTCCACGGGATCGCGTCGAAATGACAACAGATTTAGGAAAAGCGCCAAGCGAGGTGTGAAATGTATCCGAGCGAGTTACGCGTCTTATATGACATTCTTCACATCTGCTATGAATGTAGGCGGCGACAAGGCGATTCCCTAATCTCGCTTATATTAAAAACATGTGTTGGACGGTTGACGGTTACCTCGGCACTTGTACCTCATATATTTTTATGGAACCGCTGCACCCGAATTTTACGGCGACTGAACTATCTTTCTAAGCTTTTCGATGATGTGACAGAACCATTTGCTTTAGAACTGGTTGTATTAAATAGCAATCGTCCTCCCACGGATCCGTAAACCAGGATATTGAAACTTCTGCTTACATTTTTGAATCTTATTGTGTAATAAAAAAATATACGACTAACACAATGTAAAAAAAAACCGTTTGCCATTTTCGCAACTTTTTAATTTTTCTTTGAAAACTTCTTTCTTTGACTTACTTTCTCAAAAATGTCACCTTAAAGAACTTTAAAGAAACCTCTAGGAAGAAAAACCCTGTTAGATACGTAATATTTTAAAAACGCTCATTAAAATATCAATATATTATTATATTATGTTCTTTATTTGTATTTAAAAAATTATAATATTCAAAAGGTTCCTCTAAAGGTAAAGGAAAGGATAAGGGGGTAGGGAGGGGGATAAGGGAAGGGTAAGGTAAGGATTATTATGTTTTTATAATAACATTAGTTTTTAGAATTTGGTAGCATATATTATTAACTCGGTGTTGATTTATTTATTTATTTATCAATTCTTTTCCATTGGGTGGGCATTACAGTTTACCCCAATTCGCCCACCCATGGACCATCTAAGGTTAAAAAACTAACTTAAAACAGTAATACAACAAACGAAGAATAATTTATAAAAAGTAACATACTAACTAACACTAATTTATTTTTTGATTCAAAACCTACATAGCAGAATGCAAAACGCTATGACATTCATAGATACTTGAAATAAATATCAAAAAAAAAAGCGAACAAAGTCAAAATCATATCAGCTCACATATATTACACTAATATTATAAATGCGAGAGTTTGTGTGTATGTAATTAAGGTAAATATGTAAGTATGTAAGTGTGTTCCCGTTCAACTCTATAACAGCTGAACGGACTTGAATGAAATTTGGTATGGAGGTAGCTTACACCCTCAAAACATAGTATTCTGAGCCTACACCCTGGATTATATTTACATAGGCTATATTTACGACTTTTTATCTCGGAAAAATATTCGGTTTCTGTAGAATAGCGGGTGAAACCGCGGGGCACAGCTAGTGTAGTATATTTGTATATGATCTGTATACATAAAATCACTTATTTCAAATTATAGTTTAAATACCCCACAAACTTATAACATAGCAACTAGAACTATTTGTAAAGGTTACTTTTAATTGAAATGAATCGTGCCAATTATAATCAATGTAACAGTATCATCGCTAATTCTGTAATTATTAAGGGTTCCGCGCGAGTACGATCGCCGGGGTCGGGTTACGGAGCTAATTACAAGTGTCGCGTTCTACGGCACAGAGGAGCAGATTGGGGGTTTTCCGCTTTTCGATGTAAAACTTTGGTGGCAACGTAGCGAGATTGTTTGAGTTATTTATTTATTTATCCCATATGGATCCCCAACAGAAGTTACACATTACATTCACATTATGAAACATAGGGTGCACCCCCAATTACAGGAGACCGCGTCATGCACGAGGTTCGACTAGACTAAATTGAGAATATTTTTAGATAGATAATCTATCTAAATATAGAAACTCTTTATTGCGTACACCAAAATAATAATAGCACACGTACAAAACTATCTTATAAGCTAGTGCCACAAGTGGCGGCCTTATAGCTAAACGCGATCTCTTCCAGGCAACCATTTTAATGCTGCTTAAAGAGTACAAAATAGTTTAAATTGGCTATTATTTTAGGCTTACATTGGCAGTGGAAACATTTACTTGTGAGTCTTAATTATACAATGAGAAAAGGTAATAATGTATGAAGCGAGTTAAAACTAGGAAACATCAAAATAATTATATTTGGATAATATACTGGTCTGCGAGTCTATATCTTCCTTTAAGCTTGGCATCTTGTGTTGACGTTAGCCGCTACAAGTCAAGATAAAGAATATTAAAAGAGAAGATAATAGATATAATCAAAACTAAGAAACGTAAGGATCGGTTAAAAAAACCTTGTCTAAACCAGACGCAGTTAGTTCTGTGTTCACTGCATGAAGTGTCGATACGAGGTACGGCGTACAAGTGACCGTAGATATTTCAACTTTTGGTGAATGGCCGTAGTTTTAAAATAGCCCCACTGCGGCTCCGCCGTGTCTGGCAATTTAATGAATGAAGTATAATTTTGAACCTAAGTCAAACCGGAAAGACTTCATTCATTTGTAGCACTGCTTGACAAAAGTCTTCCCCTTAGAAAAGGTTGGATTTTTTCCATATAAAATTGCCTTGACAGTCATTCTAATCTAGAAGTATTTTTTTGTCTCTTCTCTCTAGTCAACTAATCTTAGATAGCTTAGCCATAAAATGCAACACGTAACGCGTTGTAAGACATTATTCAAAGTGGAAGTTGCAATGTCGTCAAAGATCCGTTCCTTCCGCTTGTCGAAAGCTGACGGCTGTTTGAATACGTGATTCCGCTCCGCAAATAGAGATTTGTTTCCGTGCGATGTAGCAATCTGCTTTCTCTCTTTCGTTTGTGGACTGGGCTTATGATTTTTATTTGTAAGAAAATTGAATGACGCAGTGGTAACGCTGCGGATGATGATAGGACAATTTGGACATTCATTGATCGCCATTGCGTGATCTTTATAATTACATTACTAGCTGCGCCCCGCGGTCTCACCCGCGTCAATAATAAAAAATCCCCCAGGAACTGTATTTCCCGGGTTTAAAAAGTAGCCTGTGTCACTCATGTAAAATGAAAACAAACTATGAAACCAATAAACACACTTTCGAATTTATGACATTAGTAGAGATGCTCGCGCTTTTTTACACTCGGACTTTGCAAGTAAGGTACCGAGCAGCAAGTACACGTAATTTTATAGAACTATCGCTTAGTATGCTATTAAAAACGTATGTTCAGTTTGATTGCAAATGCAAAACCGATGCGTTGAGTTTAATATGAACAAGCATTTAAAAAAACATAGAGGTAATATTTTGGTTGACCCGTTTATCAAAATGTTATAACTTCGTCGTAAAAATTAGTTATGAGGTTACTCGTACCTCTGCGTTCGGTCACGGGCCGACCGCGATGAACCTATAACCCGCTACAATCAACCTACCCTCATTTAAATATCAAAACAGACCTCACGCGCGGTTTAACTTGCCCTCTATCTCCCGACAACATAACACAAACAAATTAATTCCTATAATCAACCCTAATAAATACGGATCTGTTTACCCCATAAAGAATAAATGCCATAATAATTGGGCCAAGAGGTTACAAACAGTCCTGAATTCAAAATTTAGGAAGGGTGAATTAATTTCTCATCGCATTTCAAGAACGTTATAATAATGAAAAGTTTGCCGTGTGCCGCGCTCAGGGGAACTTCGCCGAAATCGATAGGTTTTCATTAAAGTCGATACCTACTAGACTAGTCACGTGTGCTAGGTTCGTTACCAAAACATAAGAGCAGTCTTAAAGCTTCGTCGACTCATTAAATTTAAGCAAGTTTGTTCCTGGGCGTTTAATTGCAATATCAGAAACTTGACTCCGTTCAGATTATTTTCACTTACTTGATTCTATTCACTAAATACCGCAGAATTTCTCGGAAGAAGATGAATAAACTGAAGGTGTCAAGATTAAGCCCCGAAGTCGCCGCGGCGGGTGAAAATACAGTCTAAAATTGTTCACGGACTATAAAACTGCACAAAGGCTTTTCAATTAAAACTTTCAATGGCGTCCTGGCGCTAATTATGGCTCGGGCAAGGGACATCTATTAGTGTAAAATAAAGCGGCGACCGCAGCGACGACAGCGTCAGCGCACAGCGCGCCGCGCCGCGTCCCATCGCCGCGCGCCCCTCGCTAAGTGAATTCCGTTAATTAAACCATAAAAACTTCGATAAATTAAGATCCCAGCCAATTCCCCTCGTAATATAGTCGTGCCTCGAAAGATTTCAGATGCAAACGACACGATACAGCGCGCGCGCCGGCCGCCGGATACAGCGACATAAATTCGCTCACCCCTCTACATTTGTTTGTGGCTTCGTTTAATTTTACTTATTGTACTGTTGGTACGAGCGCCATCAATTTGTTACTTCATAAATAAGCCATTTGAATAACAGCTTTAGATTTGATCGCTTTCAACTTCATAAATTAATTTTAAAGATAATAAATTCAAATGGAACCCTCGACTAAATAACTTTCTTTAAAAGTTAATTTTTTCTCTTAAGTAATTTAAGTATGACGTACATCATCAGTATCATAAAGAAAGTCGTAGTCTACCTTTTGTTAGAGTATTTGCGAATATCAGAAAACCACTAGGCACAGCTAACTAGAACACTTCTTTAAACGCACCATACGGCATTTCCATTAACAAAAACAGACTTAATGTATTACAATGACTTCTTATTAAAAACTATAAGACCAGTGACCTACACCCTCCACCAATACCAGCGCTAAACGCTCCATCCAACTTCATTAATTACCAACAACCTGCCAGGATCGCCGGACAAAGCCATCCAAATACGCGATAAGGCGCGCCCTTTGAACCTATAACACAGAACACTGCAGAAGGACAACTCCGACAGTGCTGTAAAAAAACAAGAACAAAATATAAGAGCGATTTTTGCCTGATAGCATATGCTGCACCCCTCTAAACTTTGACACAAAACTGTGCTTACTTTTCTTTTAGCAGTTTTAGTATAACATGAAAAGAAATGACACCAAAACCCCATGTCATGGTAATGTCAGCCAGCTTGCAAATCGGAACCATATCAAATGCTTATACAAGGTCTATTTTATTATTTCAAAATATCTTTGACTGCTAGATCACCCGGTGTAAAGGGATGTGTATGCTTAGAACGTACCGATTTCCTTTTTAATATAAAGACGCCCGATTGTATCGGACGAAAAACGCAAACAGCGCTTTCCAGACAACACTGCATTCGTACCTATAATAAAAGTGGAGTTCTGTCCTTTTTGTATTCTGTGCTCATTGGAAATTTTCATTACATTTCGAGGTTAAGTGCTTGTGTGCTTTGCCTAATTGGAGCGTGTGTGGGGAAACTGCGCCCGGCTTATAAAAGCCACTTTTTGCGTATCAATTTACATCGGGTGTGCGGAGTTCGTTGTTTTGGTTTAACTTCTCGTTTGTAGCTTTACTAATTTGGCATGGTCTTCGGATCATTAGAGCTTTAACTTTTTTAAAGCGTTTAATACAATGATTTCTTTTTTAGTATTAGTAGTATTTTTAGTAGTATTATAGACTTTAGCACTAGTATCAACTTACAATATGAATTTGGCAAAACCTGATTCACAGGATGCCAAAGGGTTGTAATACGTATATCATGCAGCTCTCAAAGAGAGAAACCAATTAATCTAAATTGATATTATTGTTTAGTTATAAGGGTGTCATGTAATTAAAACCCTGTATAAATAATAAAAGAAAAAAATAACATAAAAATCTGACCTTGAATAAAATTAAAGCTCTGTGATTCGAATAACATGGTTACTCATTTAAAAAAAATTTAATTCAGTTAACGTTGATGGAAATATATATATATATATATATAAATATATAACATAGTATAGTTATAATATAGTTAGCTATAGTTTTTGTTCTAGATACTTTACTAGCTGCTACTTCTGAATATACGTTCAAGCTCCAGTGATCAGTTTTTGCCGTCCAATGTTTATGAATACACGATCTACATCATAAGTTTAGATATATGGGTAGCTGGAAATTGTATTAAATTTTGGATTTTTCAAATCTTAAGTATTTCCTTACCTAACCTAAAATAATTTCCAGTAAATCCCGCCTACTTCTCCAGACAAAAAGCGTTTTTAACAACTATTTTCCCATTAATGTTATCATTAATCGCAAATTTCATCAAACATTTTGGTAAATTCATAAACATATCTGACATCTGATATCTTCGTGCGATAGATCGCACGCATGGGGAACAGAGCGACAGCCAGTACAATGTTTAAATCCCTACTGCGAAAAAACCTCGCAGCAGGACGACCTTCTTAAATTAAGTACATATTCAACTCAAAATATTGCTTGAGAATACACGATTAAAACTAAACTCAACTTCCGTGGTCTTATTTATAAGCTGAAAGGGCACTTCAAAAGCTTAAGATAAGTTAAACAATTGCAAAAAAAAACCCTGAAAACTACAAGTATTGGGCTAAAAGTTAAAGCTTCGAAACAGAGCTTTCCAGGGAGTTAACTCCGAGTTAAAAGAGATCCGAACATCTGGTAAAGCAAGGGAAAGCCACCGTTTTCCAGCAATAAAATCTTTTTCGAGAACTGGCATTCAATTCAACAGGTGGCTTCTTTTATCTATTTGAATGTAATAGCCTTTAGGTATCGTTTGAGATCTCTGGGCTCATTCAAATTGGGGTGGAGATAGTTAAAGAGACCCCTCGGACGATTTAGTCAAAGTTATCTGATGTAACTGATTGACTCTTTCGCTGGAGATATTCATAAAGTGAATACTTGTGAAATAGGAAAGGATTTAGGAACACTGCAGTGAGTACGTAACCAAATGGTCCAAAATCTTAAAGCATGATATTTACAAAAAGCTATACTGTCTATTAATACATCAATTGACTGTCAACCTAGCTCAACTTACTTGTTTGGTTAATTTTTATGCTTTTTCGATAAACAATAGCCCACTATAGAATAGTAACCACGAAACGTCTCGTGTATCAGTACCAAATGCGTCTAGTACTAGGTATATATAATACTAGCTTGCCAGTCACGGATTCGCTAGCACAGTAAATGATACATCCCACTTCACCTCATTAGGTGTTGATTTCCAAAAAAACACAATATTTTGTATAGTTCATGAATTTTAAACACCATTTTATATAATTATGTACCTTCATTTCTTAAGTTTTATATAAGCCTACGCGCTTGCTAAACATTTTCCTCTCCTCTGTTTTTGTACCACCAGGAATAATAAGCATTGGTGTTTGCACATTACATTTGTAAATTATTATGTGAAATAAAGAAGTCCAAAACAATCTGTGACATACCTTTCTTTATTTTTTATGCTTAGTACACAAACCGAGTTTCGTTGGCTTAGCATGAAAAAATATTTTCTTTACAAACTTTGGGGGTCAATTTTAACCCTTTACAGGTGTAATTTCGCATAATCCGTTCTTATCGTTCACACAAACCATTTAAGGAGCATTGGGTTCAAACTTCGTCCCTATGATAAGTGGTTTTGGTCTGTACGTGGATTCCTAGAAACGGGCTTGTTCTTTTATCTTATACTAGCTTTTCCGCATGGCATCGCTCTCATAGATCCAAAATGTGTAATATAATGTGCAGTGTACTGTGTAGTCCATTTTACATCTTTAGAGTAAAGTGTAAGTATGGAACGTTCCATCCAGACGAGATCCCTTGGCAAACCCTGATGCGGCTTCAAAATGCACCTGTTAGCAAGTCCACACTTCAGCGTGTTACCACTACATCCGCTAAAAGCCACTGAGCCACTGTCAATCAACTGAAAAGCCACTCCGGACAGCCGCACTATCTGTCCTCTGTAATCCAACAGCTCTCCGCAGACGATTATAGTCCATGTCGTTTGTAAATAGAGCTGATAGTTGTGCAGTTGTGAGAATGTTCAGAAGTTTAGTTGGCGCCAGAGGCAAGCCAAAGCGCGTCAAGATTTAAGTAGTTTACGCCAGGAAGTCCGCTTCGAGCCGTCTTGTTTGGTCCGTGCAAGTCGCTAACTCGATATTGCACGCTCACTTTATGGCCAAGTTTAATGTCACGCTCTGCCACCGCGAGTCTCTTATATTCGCCTCGGGAAACATTTATTAGTTTTCTCTTTGAGTCTTCGGTGCAACAAGTCAAAGTTTTCCTTTTCGGTGGTCCCTTTTGTTTTTGAATAACTTCGCACTTTCAATAGATTTATATTTTCCGCTGAACTCCAACGCGACGGAGCGGAGGTGAACTTTTGTTTTGTTTCATAAGTGGAGGAGAATGTTGCGAAATATTTAATGATTGGTCTTTTATGATAACATTTTAACCTCACAGAGGTAAACACTTTATCACATCATATGTGGCATAAAAACACTATGCATTTTGGTGATCATCATCATCATTATCAGCCAGAACAGGTTGGCTAATACCTAATAAACCTACGTGTTAACTAATGTATAACACATTAATTTTATGCGTCGACTATAAAACGTACACTAGTGCGAAAGCTTTTTGTATTTTCATACCTCATCATCATTACCATCATCAGTCTAGGGACTACTTTATTCCTAGCTCCTAGGCCTCTCTCTAGATATGCTATTTGCCTTAGTCATGTTCGAAACGGTTCCAGGATCAAACAGCGATTTTGTCAATACGATGGGTATTCATATCTCATGCACAAGTTTTTACTCGAAGTAGTTACACGAACAATAATTTCAAGACCTTTAAATTTTATTCTGAGTTTAGATTTCTAATAAGAATCTCAATTCACGGCGTCGTAAATTAATCCAACATTTAAGAAGTAATCTTCCTACCGGCATTTTTACACGGTCATTAGGTATAAATGGAATGGCTCTATCAAGGCCTGAATGGACGAGTGTAAAGCGATCCGGTTTAAATGCCGGTCTCAATCTGGGCCCCGGCATAAAACCGGCGGTAAAATGGAGTCTGCGGTGAGACGCCCGCCCCCGGCCTGCTGGGCGGGCGGCTCCGCTGGGCGGCCCGGATGGGCCAAGCAAGCGACTGTGCGAGACGCTTTATTTTTCATTAGTGGAATGGAAATAGATTAAAAATCAGTTTTTTTTGGTTTAAGCGGTTGAACTGTCATGGTCACTATTTCGGGTAGAACCTGGAGTAAATTAGCACAAGACCGAGGCAGACGGCATAGCAAGATGCATGTACCCAGCAGCGTGATAAGGAAGGCTGTGTATGAGGATGATGATGATGACTGTAGATATCGCAATATGCCCATTATTTAAAAAATGCTACACGCTATATGTCTGCATCTTTTGAAGGTTGATTCATTGATAACAAAAACACGAGCAAGGATCAAACCAAAAGTGGGATTGTGAATTATTCCTTATCTAAAAACATTTTTAGTATCATTTTTAGTAAGCTGAGAAAAGCGTCATACCATATCGTACTTGGCGTCAACTACATAGTTCCCCCCGAATGCACAAAAATGTGTAGCTCACATCTTGCGCCACATGTGTGGTGAATGTTATTATACTCAATAATAACGTGATCTCGTTCAGTTTGCATAATGCCATCCGCTAGTAGCAGCTTACCAGATATTTGAAAAGTTGCGAAGTGAACCCGACCCTAGTCGAGACCGGGGACATTGTACGAACGTTTCAGCTCTGGAACTTAGCTTTTGATGTTTTCGCGTTTATTAGATAGTTAGGTTTATGCTATACATGCCTAGCTACTGCTGTGTCTGTCTTTACAGTTCACAATTTAGTTCATAGCTTATAGGGACACAACCTCAGTTTTGTTGTCTAAAATTGTTAGTAAACAGAGACAGATATTAGAATCTTGTTACTAGTGAGCTGGCTGTTTTAAGATTTTTTGAACCTCGGGCTAAGCGAGAGTTATTTAGTAGCTATACATATTAGTCAAAAATTCAACAATTTAAACGAGTAGTTTAAGCGATACTTTAGTAGTCAAATTATTTGCTACTCAAAAGATTATTAAAACTGTCCGAACTATGCTTGAGTTTACTTTCTGAACCACATTGATAATTATTCTAGAGTACTAGTCGTCATAACTTTTTCGACTCGGGCAACAAACTCGTAGAGTGTTCAAATTGAAATAAAAACAGCGTATTAAAATCGACAGGACAGCCAATTTGCTACTTCTACAAAGCTGAACCGCTCAGAAGCACCTGAGCGTCCGAAACACGTTGCAAAGGAACGTGATTCAAACTGAAAACGAGAAAATAAAGAATATACGATCGTATCGCGGTGGCTGCCAGTCGACAGCCCGCTTGTCTTAAAATGGTGTAAAATAAAATCGTACGTGCAAACATCCCTACAATCAGAGAACTTAGAGCTACTCCATGTCACCTTTATGGCAATGTGCTTTGCACTTTCTCGGCTTGTCCTCTTTATACCCAACTGCCCATGACAGCCATAATGCCATAGTGTTTTTGGGATTTATGTTAGTATGTATGTATGTTTGAGTGTTCTTATATTTCCTCCTATAGGCTAAGCGGTACGGCTAATATTGACGAGTAAAGTGGCATTGGATACCTCTTTATGTCTGGAGTGACGTAGACTCAGAATTTTGCAGTTTTTTTTACTAAACTTGTGATTGGAATTAACTGTTTGAATCTTATTCGGCACTATAAGGTATTTTATGTGCAGTAGACATCACGCGCAATGAAATTGATAAGATTTAGACTAGATATCGTAAAGTCTACGATTTTATGTCGTGCATTGCATGTGTTATTTTTAAGTTTTGAATTAGTAAGATTTGTTTTTTGCATATGTAATATAGTTGTATGACTTTCTTAAAATTTGAACCCTATTTCTACAGCCTACAGATCATTTTAAATAAGAACCGATAGCCGCTCATAAATGACATGCATCGGACCAAACCAGACAAATATTTTTCCATTTTCACGGGACGGTCTCTACATTGGGGATTAAGAGCATTGTGTTCGGTTCCAAGCGCTTTTGTGTTGATGGTCAGTCGTACAGTTTACCGCATAGGTTTTAAGCATCTACATCATGTAGATTTCATAAGGTATCTGACCGAGTATTTTAAAAATTCATGCTTATAATAATATAAAACTTATGCTCGACATTTGGTTGAAAACAGTTGATGATAATGATGATTATTACAATAAGTACTAATACAATACTACGAATAAACTCGTAGTTATCAGTTGTAATAAATACTTATCTTTTAGAGACTTATAGATGGCGAGCAAAAGTCACAACTTCAAAAGCTTTCCTTTTGTGCGTAGTCAGGTAATCCCAGAAAATCAGAGTCCACTCTCGTCCGGATTTCCACGAAATATTTTTTTTGGGAATGCATTAAGTCCCCACGAAGGCGGCTGATATCGATCAGCAAACAATCGCTGGCACAAGTATCCAGGTGTCCCCCGCGCAAACAGTACTCGCGCGCCGCCACCGCCCTCAGCCCTCAGGGCTACATCAAAATGGCGGAAATCCCATATTGCCTACATCTCGGGACGGAAGCACGATTTTATAAGTTTAGGGATTTGTGTCAATATTTTACTAGGATAGCGGACGCGGACCCGGCTGAGGTTATATCCCTATATCGCTACGTCTTCAGCTACTTATTATTACGTACGCGATCATCTCGCCTCCATACGAAACTTTATTAATTTAAGTCGATTCGGCGAAGTTGGCGCGAGTAAGGTTTAATCATTATCGAGTTGTTAAAGCGAGTATTTTTGTTAGATCTCTTGTCGGGAACTCGCAAGTGTATCGTGATTTATGGAATACATTTGGGCATTCACGGTTGGCGTGTCAGTGAAGAAAAACACGAAAATATGATCGGTAAGTGAGAGGGAAAGTATTTCGAAGTTTCAATGTTTGGATAGCTACCCGTACTTTATGCGAACGAGCGGCGGCAACAAAAGTAATGTAACAACGTGTTTGCTTTCCACTTGTGGCTTGTTAACTCACTTGGAACTTTCTTCTCGAACTTTGGATTTATATTTCTTATTCTCAATTATTTTACATAAGTAGTTATTTTATATATAAGTATATACGTATTATCTAAGTAAATTATTTTACAGAAATGTATTTAGTTGTTTTTTTTCTCTTATATTTTGGCTCCACACGCTGTGTATTTAGCCAGTGTCAATATTGTATTATTTCAAGTGCAGTCAAATATTTCACAATAAACTTTGCATATTCAGGTAAACGTGACCACAATAAGCTGAGATTTTTTTTTCAACAGTCAAAATAGAGTTCGATACTCATTTCGTTTTTTGACTTTTGACATTTAATTTGCGGCATGTCCTAAAAATTCGACCAGAGCTACTGGAAGACGGGCGCCAGCGTCCTCTTAGTAAAGTCCTCTTAGTAACTTAGTAGTGAACGTTTTGCGATCCCCATACTGCCTGCGAAGTATGTAGATTGTGGTAGCCTGACGGCGGAGGCCTTCGTTCAGTGGACGTCTTCTGGCTGATGATGATAATGATCTTACGTAACTAACTTCTATCTTGATTTGATGTATAGGTGCTTACCTCATACTTAGGTACACATCAGGTCACAAATTTAAGGGTCAAATAACAACCAGAATGATGAGCAGAAATCAATATTACCGCCACGTAATCTTGTACACACATTCATGTTTCCTTCCCCGTATATACCCCTATCCAGATTTACGCCACGTAAGCGGATACTGAATCATAATCTCCATTAAAATCTTTGTAACATCGCATCTCAATTTAAAACTAAGTACACCTGAAGCGAACAAAGCGAGTTTACTTATTTAGCGACCGAGAATACTGAAGGGCTTTGTCTTGTAAAAATGGACCAAAAGGTAATGTAATAGAGTTTGAAATTGTGCTGTGGTAAATGTGTTCGTCTCAACTCGTGGTTAATTAAATATGTTAAGAGTGTTGTTTAAGGCAAAGAAATTGAGGCCGGTGGTGTGTCGCCTCGGGCTAGAGGGGAAAGTTGTGTGCGCTAAACTACAGGACGATGCCTTTTGCACGAAGAAAATGCTTCAATAGTTTGTGTGGACCTTTTTCGTAGAGTATTTTTTTAATTTTTTATAGTAACATAATAATATGAGATAAATTTTATGTTAATTTTACTACTTAATTTTTTAGCAGATGACAACCAGTATAGAACATCATCTAAAAAGAAAGAAAAAATTGGCTCATGCTAAACAAGACCTCTTGCCACACTAAAAACTTTGGTCAAATAAGCAGCAAGAGTAAACACGCCGAGTTTTAAAATGGAAACTATTCTCAAACGAATCTGCCTATAACACTGTTACGCGCTTTGTTACAAAATATCAAAGTAGAATTATTATTTTTAGATTTAAACTAATAAAATTAGACTATTTAAAATGTAAATATTTCTAGTATTGAACTTGACCTTTTCATAATATCAAAAAACCTGAGCATAAAATGAGCATATCGCCCTCTAGCGAACACCCCGCAGCGAGAGAAGTTAACTGAGCAACCACGGTCTGAAGCCGGGGGTTTCTTAAATTATTCGCCAAAAGATTTCCTAATTTGTTCGCCGTCTCGACTTCCCGCGGGGTCGCCCTTAACACATGTGGGATTAACACGTGCTCGAGAATCTTTGTTAATACATGAACTTATCTGATTTGCTCCACAGCATGTGTGATTAAAGTAAGTATATTTGTTTATTCGTTTAAAAAAGTATAATTTTAGTAAAACATAAGGTATATATTTTATCTATGATGTTAGTATATAATTGACATAAAGAAACAATACATTACATTACATTATCAGCCAGAAGACGTCCACTGCTGAACATAGGCCTCCCCCTTAGACCGCCACACCGACCGACAACGTGCCACTTGCATCCACCGGTTGCCCGCGACTTTCACAATGTCGTCGGTCCACCTAGTGGGAGGCCTGCCTACGCTTCGTCTTCCGGTAAATCCATAAAGAAACACTAACACTTTATACTAACACTATTCTAAATACAATCTAAACTTAAATAAAAGAGCTAAAATTACAACCAAAATTATTATAAATTAATTATAGATTATATTATATATTATATATTAATAATTATAAACATAAGGTAGAGCTTTATTAAAGTTAGGCTGATTCTTACCAACCAAAACGTTCAGTACGAACTCGCACAGAATTTGGAAAAAATGTGAGTGTGTTTAATTTTGTATTCAGTATATGAAAGAGACCCGATATTTGACGTGACAGTAAGCAAAACAATTGGTATGTTATCAATAAAACCACCTTTGAAACTATCCTCCCAACAAACCAACCCAATTTCCGTGGAATTCGTGATATGCTTCGGAAACTGGCTGCCGTAACCCTCTTGCAACTTCCCATTATAGGCCTAACGTGCTCCCGCGAGAATGCCTTATGCTTTTTCAACTGCCATCGACAATTCACACGACAAACTGATCCTTAACACTTATTAATACGATCCACATTCTAATAACATATGGAGGAACGTATTCGAGACGCGTACGTCCTATGGGCAATGTTACGTAATAGGTAAGAGACGAACCGAGATTTTGTCAAAGGTAAAGAAAATTGGTTAGGTGCGTTAGTGGGTAATTTCTACGGGGATAAGTGAGAATTATGTTTGAAAGATTGCTGTTTTGATGCTCAAGAAGGATGCTGAATTTTGTATTTGAGAAAATTTGGAATGTTTGTTTTAGGTTTTGAAGTTTTTTAGGTTGGTAGTTTTATTTAAATCTAAGGAGTTAGGGTTGGTCGATTAAGTGAAGTATATACAAGTCGTGGTAGCTCAATGGGAGAACGCTTGCCTTACATTCGTGAGGTAGCGGGTTCGAACCCGGGCGGGCCCGTACCAATGAGTTCTTTGGAACTTACATACGGATATACCACTGGCTTTACGGTGAAGGAAAACATCGTGAGGAAACCTGCATATTTCCGGAGAAGTAATACAATGGCGTATGTGAATCCGCTAACACGCACTGGGCCAGCGTGGTGGATATGGCCTAATCACCCTTCGAGGGTAGGCTGATATCCCAGCAGTGGGATGTTTAAAAGGCTGATATAGATAGATATAGAAGAAGTTCAAAGTAAGTGTGAAGTACAGGGGGTTCTGGAACTAGCGTCCTTGCGGAACCTTGCAGGTCGAATTCGAGTTCCAGAACACTACGTATATGCGAATTATTTATACCTATTATACATATATATATTATATTGAAACACGGTTTTATTATATGGTTTCTCATGGAAAAGCAAAGACATTTTTTTTCTAATCGAATTATACAAAGATAATTCAATAAGTTAGTAAGTAGGTAAGCATGTCGACTGACGAAAATTAAAAATTGAAAATTTAATTACATTGACCTCCATACTTCATCTCCGTAACAAGATGCAAGGACTCTCAAAGGTTTTCGTTCTACATTTGTGGGACTTCATTTTGCTCACTTAATTTCATTCATTCGTGTTTGCTCTCCGAATGAGGAACTGAGGAATTTTATTTTTCTTCTAAGTTAATTGAGAGGGGTGCGAGGGCCCCAACCTGCTAGGTACCTCTATAAACATTTATTGTCCCTGTACATCTCACTAACTTCACTTTTACAGAGTTTTATGTCCGAAAAATTTACGCGAAGAACGCTATGGAGCCTTTATTGCTCTCGCGGAATGCTGCGGGCGCACTGTCGTAATTGAATGTAATTTCTTTGGCTTCTATCGGTTACAGCTGTAAAATAAAATTTTACGTCTTATTTATTGTGCTCAGCAACAATATCGTGCTTTAGAGGTCTGCGCGACAAAGCTCTTCATGCCTGTTATTATACGTGTACTTACCTCTCTTTCTATCAGACACGTAAACAGTTTGTCAAAAATACTGACTACTTGTACTATACAGATGAAAAAACCCTATTCGACCCGTGAAGACGTTATTCGTTATTCGATTATTTTTGCTCTAAAAGTTGGCAATTCTTATTTATAAATCACATTTGTACTTTGGTGTCCATTTGGCTTTGGTTAACTCAATGCTTACTAATATAATTTTACTAGTGCTAGATAGGTTTTTCGAAACAACTAAATATAAATAAATGTAAGAGCAAATAGAGGGTTATAAGGAAAGGGTATGCTAAGCCGAAAAAGGCTTATAGTACTCATCATTACGACCAACTTTTAGTATGGAACCAATCCTGAAATTGCAAAAAAAATATCAGCTGTTCCATACATTTTGTCGAGTGTCATTGATATTTTTCTATGGAACAGCTGATATTTTTTTCGCGATTTCGACATTAACGAATACTAGGTTGTTACGAAAAATCTAATCTATCTAGCTAAATAAAAATCTATCCATGTATATATCTAGCTAATAAAATCAAGTTTATTACAAAGTAAAAGCAACGCACGACAAGAAAAACTAAATACGACAGAGAAAACGAAACGGACCACCGTAAGGACGCAAGGCAGAACACAGCAGTTAAATTAGAAGCTTTGCATGAGTAAATGGTTGCATTCTTTAGTACAAAAATACAGTTATACGCTTATTTAATTTGCTACACCTACAAAATATTCTGAAACAAAAACTACTAAACCCATTTTAATGTTAGCCCCTAACATGTGCTCGTAACATCACTTTACGTCCGCACAGAAGTGTGTACGCAAATATTTTTTATTGTCTCCGTAAAAGTGAAATGAGCGATTTTATTAAACGCTCGCTTCGCTCCGAGCGTAATTAATTGGCGCGAGATGTAAGTGCGCGAAACCAATTACAACTTAAAAAGTATAAATGGCGTACGTATTGATTTTGCCACCATGCCGATGCCGATGGGGTGTCGGGTATTTAAATGCCTACTGAGCCATAAGAACAGAGTGTAAACGAAGCCTCGACGTTAATTAAAACTCGGTTTCATTATCAGAATTACACTGAATAAAATATATGACTCAAACCGAGAGACAGCTTAAGCTGGGAGATAACACAATATTTCTAGTTCTTTGGGTTTTGTCACACTGCACAGTAATGTTTGTTGTCAGAATGTCCTGATTGCCGTGGAATGGAAAATGACCACCGGCAATCCTCCAGTAAAGCACATAGATAAAACTAGCACAGAAATGGAAAAGATGGCGCGCTAAGGAGTTATACTCAGCGGCGGGTGGAAAATTGGTAATGGTAATGACACAGTAATGCGGATAGCAATATTGTGTTACATTACTCTCCCTCGCTTTTTACGCTTTTTTTATAGAAACCGTATCTGATATCATGACTATCTTTTTATAAAAAACGAACAAGAAAAGTCTTAAAAAGATTTTGATAAAAGCTGACACGTGTCGCTTGTTCGTAAAATGCAACAAATATGAAGCTTTTCGTACATCTAAAACACGAAGTCGACAATTGAGGAAGATCACAGACCCAATGAAAGAGGCATAGATAAGTCCAGGTGTACTTACTTTCAATACCATCATCATCGGCCAGAAGACGTCCACGCGGAATAAAGGCTCTCCCTTAGAAAAAGAGGCTGCCATAATCCCCACGCTTGGCTGGCGGCCTGGGGATCGCAGAACGCTCACCGTTCACTAATAAGACCTACTGCCTGTGACCCAGCGGTTCTGGTCCGAGTTTTAGGACGCCCGGGTCCTGATTACAAGTCTTATTCGGATGCATTATTATGTATCAATTATTATGTAACTACGTGTACACCGCTCAATATTCTGAACAATATGAAACGTTGCTGCCTACGTATCTATATACCTATCTACGGGCTAATAGCCGAAACTTCACTACACCCATAATAATTATATGTATAGAGCGCTGGTATGCCACCGCATTGCTATGCATGCCATTTGCTTCGCAAACATTTCGCTTTGCTCTTCGTATTATATGATAGTACCTACAGAGGCATTTTTTTTTTGTTTTGTTATGAAGAAGCATTATGCTTAATTTAAAGTATCAGTGGCTCTAGTCTCGACTTTTCGCTACAGTACTTTGCGACCGAGTTCGGTCGCTATGACGCAAAAATTCGACTTTGAACACGAATTGTTAACGAAATAACGCAAACATAGCGTTGAATTTTGCATTTTGCATTTTACCGAATTCGGTCGCAAAGTGCTGTAGCAAAAAGTCGAGACTAGCGCCCCAGGACTTAACCACGCTAAAACTAGTTTAGCGCATTATGCTGTTTAAAAATCATTCGTTTTTATAAAAAAAAAAAAAAAAACGGGAAAATGCGAGTCGGACTCGTGCACCGCAGGCTACGTACCAATGGGTTAATCCAGGGAATAATCTACCTCCATACCAAATATAATCCAAATCCGTTCAGCCGTTACAGAGTTGAACGGGAACAAACACACTTACATACATATATTATATAATATTAGCGTGATGGCAGATAGAAGTAGTCAGCTGTCGTATGTTTCTCGACGTCATTATTTCGCCTTTGCGTTGACTCCAAGGGCTTCAAGGGCCGTTGCTATGGAAACACCGTCTCCGGATTTACCCGTAAATCGCGTCACAGCATACAGATTATCTTGTATTTTAACGTATGAAAGTCTACGGTATTTTGGAATATAAGCTAGACCTGATAAAAAAAAAATGAAAAATAATTTTGAAATGAAATGGGTAGGTTACCTACCCAATGTATTAAAATCACGACACTGGCAAAAATGCATGAGACGTGTAACGCCAAAGTCAAGAATGGACAAAAAAATAAAATGTGTTTTGATTTAATTTTAATTATAATCAATTATTACAAAAGGCTGGCGCTTACATCGGCCAAAAAAATTGCATTTCTATTCAATGAGGTGACTACACTTTGGGTACTACACTGGGTGATCTGAGCTCTGTTTTTTATCTGTCATCCATATCATATTCTATATTATATAAAAATCTATTGCGACATGTATGACGGAGCATCACTTGAGAACGGCTGGACCGGTTTGGATGTTTTTTTTTTTGTTGTGTTCGTAATTGTCAGGGCGACGCCAAAGGCTGATTTAAATCGCGGGCATCAGCTGGTTATAATATTATATACAAATTTATTGCCATGTACATGTATGACGGAGCATCACTTGAGAACGGCTGGACCGGTGTGGATAATTTCTTTTTTGTTGTGTTCGTAATTGTCAAGAAAAGGGTCTTAGCAAAGCCGAAGGTCGAACTTAGACGCGGGCATCAGCTAGTATTATTTTGGTGTAACTAAAATAACAACAAATAATTAAAATAGTTAATTATTGGATTGTATAAAAACAATGTATTATCTTACCAGAACATTGCGTTGTTATTAATATCGTTGCAGTACATGTTAAAAATCCTATGCGTATAACATAAGTCGTATAATGTACGTTATGCCTACGTCCAATACAAAAGCTATAAAACAAATTATTTTTACAAATAAAACATTAATTTGGTAATAAATAATCATGTAGCAAAATTATAAAGTCATCCCTGTTGTCGTAAACTCGCGGCATCCGACTGGCATCTGAAACTTGCCAAGGTAAATAGTTGTAGTTTGAACACCCGCGCTCGGCAAATTGTAAGATATTGTGTTATGAAGTCATTTGTGTCGTCTACCGTAACTTGTAAACTTGATTTTGTGCGTCTCCGAGATTTATTAAAGCTAAATACCTATACATACCTACTCCGCTACTGAGCATCTTAACCAATCTCTTTTAGTGAAACACCAATAACGCAAGCAAAACTTTTCATACCTAACTTCTTTTGTCTATTTTTCCGTCTTTTATTTTTTTCTTAAGTTGTTTCTGAAATCGCGGGTCGCATACGTGGACAATATTGGCACAGGACCGGAATGAGTGGCGTACAAGAAGAGAGGCAATTACGGGCTGAAAATGATGATGATACCTAGAGATTTCAAAATACAAAAAGTACCCAATTCGTTTTCTTAGACAAAACAACACCCACTTTCAATACAATTTCAAATGAGTATCAGCGAACTCAAAAGGAACTTGAATCATTAAAACAACGGCGCAATTCCCTTTACTAAATAAACAAATACCACTCTAATAAAACATTTAACCTGTGGGAAACAAAAACAAACGAAGACGAAAAAATAGCAATTAATTCTGGACGAGCACCGTACCGGTTCAGTACAGAGGCAGTAGAGGCAGTATGAGCAAGCGTTCCAAACCTTTTGGTAGCTCGACTTCGCGATGTTCCGCACAATCTTTTATTTCACTTACACTGTTGCTAATGTTCGAAATATGTAATTATGTAGATTCAGAAATATAACGACTTTTGCATAGTCCTTATTTAAAGCACACTAATGTGTTAAATCAGTTTAATGCCACTCAACTTTGTGTTGACTGAATTTTTATGTGAATGTACCTTAAAACCTAGATTAACACAACGCTGCTTATACCCCGATAAATGTACAAATCCCATGGTAAGGTGTTCCATGTTATCCTATCTGCTGGGGTAAATAAATAATCATAAGCAATCTGGCCAAGGCGCAGGCAAAAGGAACGTACCTATGTTATTGGACGCTACGCTTGGACCAGTTTTGCCGCCAATCTTTGCCAATCTGAGTACTCCTACTGTTTGTAGCATCGAGCCACCGGTTGCAATATGTGAAGCCATTAATTTAATTCAGTACGTGCGGCCCCGAGACACGGTTTTAACCTTAATTGAGATTTAAGAACGTCTTGGGGTGGTTTTTGTACAGACGCGCTACAGGCGGATCATTGCTTGCATTTTAGATACGCTACGAGTTTTGGATAAAAAAACCTGGTGAACTAGTGTGATACCATATAAAGCAAACAAAAATACAAGCAAAAATAATAATAATAATTTTATGCCTTTATCTTTTTCCGATTCTCCTTTTAAATTCCAGTGTTCTGCCAGCTGCCATCCTTTCCTAATTATCTTATGCATCGAGGTCTAACTCCAACGATTCTCCGTCTTTCTGTAATTGCGTAATTTGTCAAGCAACTAATAAAGGTATAGTTTATACAGATTGTGTCTGATCGATATGTATGATTATTATACAGTTACTTTAAATAAACGCAAAAAATATTTATTGCTTAAAATTAATTCCAAACTGCTCATTAATTAAACTCGTTGTTGTTTGTAATGTAGGAGATTCTAGCGAAAACATTTTTTCCAATTACTTTTCTAAAACCGCCTGAAGTCTTGTTATACAAAAAATTCAACATGAAGAAAATGTTTTGTTTGCGGAGAGTTAGTTTGTTTAACAAAACTCCTGATTTACTTTAGCGATGTAGTATATTTACTAGACATAAATTAGTTAAAATAACTGTTTAAGCAACACCTTTTAGGGTATTACGTTCCTGTATCCATCTACCTATCGCTTCAAATTTATGTGTTCATAAAATATACCTGTTATATTATGCTCAAAGCTTCGGCACAGACAAGGCTCTTAATATCTTTACAAGTTCATATAAAATTCGTTGTATCTAATTCGAGGCTTATCTTGCCATCTGTAATCTCGCCCTTGCTCACAGAGGATACCTCAAATACCTTCCCCTCCCCCCACTCCTCGTCCCCTGAGGCTACGAGCACCCTTCGGCCCTCAGTTCTTAGACGAAGTTCATGATACCCTATTAGTGGTGCACACGACCGCCAAACACGTTGTGTTACTTGACTTTACGAAGTTAACTACGTCTCAGCAGCTGGTGTTTCTATTTTTTGAAAATTACTTTATGATCGAGTGATATTCGATATCCTCAAGTTGCTCGCGATGTAGCCAAGGGCCATTAACAAAGTCATTAACGCGTTGACGTTTCCATTTTCCCGTCTTAATTACAACCAGCAAAAGTATTCCCAAACACGATCTACAATCCGACAAATATTGTATAAATACGTAGGTAAATACCCCCTGAGGGAAGTCGACTCTGAGTTCACTGGAGCGAATAATAAATCTGTTGACAATCTTTAATTCACCGCTTCGCAGATAGGACGTCTCTTAATAAAAATGGAATCTCCCTCGTTGGCGGAACACCCCTTACTTAGCCGGGGATTGTTAAACAATGTCTTATAACTTCGTGAATATCGAACCTGAAGCTGTTACTCTAAGTTTTTGAATCAAACTTTTTGAGCGAACTTTACGATAACTCGATTTTAGTTGCGTAAGAATCACTTTGAAAAGTGTGAATCAGAGTGGCAATCCATTTTTTATTCCTTATTTTTATAGCATCTACTCAAAAAAACGGAATTAGTTACTGTATGTTCTAGTTCACAAAAAGGAAAACACATATCAAACAACAATAAATATAATGTAGCATCCAACTAATAGTCGTAACAGAACTGAATGACATGCCATAAAACGCAGCGTGCAGTTAACCGCACGTGTTGCCCCGGCAGTCGCCCGTTCACGAATGAGGGCGCGTCCGGCGCAAATTGTACCCTGTGCTCTCTCGCCGCTACAGAATGAAGGTAGTTGGACAAAACCCGAATTACGGACAAATGACTCGCTGTAATTTGCACATCGCTGGCGAAAGTGCTTTCAGAGGAATGTCTCTTTTCGTGAATTTAACTAATTTAGGGCAGAGGGCTAGTAGGGTCTAAATCTTTTCAGTTCGGATTTGATTTTAGTGTAGATATTTTGCTGTTTCCTTGTAATATAAATTTTATGGTATCTGGGTATTTAGCATAGTCAGGAGGACATTGACTAGCTACGCCTCAATGTTTCACTCGCGTGGTTTATTTTTTCCTAAATATAGATAGGATAACATACTAATGGCATGTATATCAATGCCATTTTACTTCATATGCAACAAAAAGCTTGGTAAAGTAATTTTTTTCTGAGTACAAACATAATATTTCACCTTTTTTATGTATTTTTTATTTCAGAAGTCATTATGATTTTACATCTTATTTGACATTAAACTCTTCAAAACAATTAAATCTTGTAATTGATGTATCGTAACTGTTTGTCAGTAATTAACACGATCCTACGCACGTATGCTCCGTGCGTATTCTATGCATGATGTGACAGGGAAGACCATTGTCCCGCCGGCCGGCAAAGCCCCATTCTATGCCTGCCGCACTAAGCTCTCAGATCCCGACTAATGGTCATGCTCTTTGTGATCTCACCCCCGATTCCGTGCGTGTAGCTCTTGGACTATAAACCCTGGCGACAACCTATTGGGAGAAGTTTGGAAATTGAAATAGAATTATGTTACGGAGTTTCATTGTGACCTACATATACTTACCTACTAGTTGATTTGATCCTATCAGTAAAGGAAATATTTTACACTAGCTGCGCCCCGCGGTTTTACCCGATATTCTGCAGGAACTGGTAATTTTTCAGGATAATAAGTCTAATATGTGTTATTACAGGGAATAAGCTACCTCCATACCAAATTTTATCCAGATCTGCTCAGCCGTTACAGAGTTGAACGAGAACAAACACACTTATACATTCTTACCTACTTACACACTTACACACAAACTTTATATAGAATAGAATAGAATAAAATTTATTCGACATAATAGCTACATACATAAAATAAAGTAACATATATTTCAATTACATTAGTTAGACGTAAAAACATCAAGAGATTACAAATAGAAGGTAAAATGAAGATAATTATAACAATAATAATGTCGAAAAGGACCCTTCGAAAATACCTATATAGTATTGGTGTGATTTTACGGGTGACTGGGTAGACACTCTAGGCCATCCTAGAATATCAATTTACTCGTCACTATGAACAACGTACAACAGCGCGATATAATCTCTTCTTGATGTCTTGTGAAAATCAAACAAACGTATTCATAATCGTAGCCGTGTCGTTTTTGCACGACAAAATGGAAAATATTTTGGAAATTAATTCCATGAATGAATTGTGACTGGATGAGATTGGCACAAAACATGATTTACGACAGTAGGTTGATTAAGCTTCCGATGACGATTAAGAGAAAAGTTGCGTAGCTAAAAATATATGATTCTGATACATCGTAGAGGTATCAATTATTTTAGTTATTATTCTAAATCCCCTAGATAATTCCGGTAAGAGCGGTTGATAGCCATGGTTCAAAATTTGAAGCAAATAAATGGTTGCCTAGCATCAACCTCTGTATCAGCCTTTAAACATCCCACTGCTCGGGCCTGGCGTGGTGCATATCAGGCTGATTAATCCAAACCCACCACGCCGTCGACCCAGTGCTGGTTGGTGGATTTATACGCTATCCAATTTCTTCTCCGGAAATATGCAGGTTTCCTCACTTAGTTTTTCTTCACCGAAAAGCCAGTGGTATATCCGTACGTAAGTTCCAAAGAACTCTTTTGTACGAGCCTGCTCGAGTTAGACCCGCGATCCGCAACCCGCGACCTGACGAATGTGAGGTGAGCGTGCTCCTACTAAGCTACCACGACTTAGCAACAACCTACGCCAAAAAATAAAATGTTCTTAAACAAACGTAGCCGCTGAATTGGACACAATGTATACTCACCTAACTTTTATTCTATTAGGCTGTTTCTCAAATTTAATAATTTGTTCTCGTCCCCCAGTGGTTTGCGAAACTAAATAACGTCTAAAAATGTGAAAGTTTTCGAACGGGGCCCTGGTCCCCGCAGACTGGGAATGGACCGAGCCATAAGGAGTCGGGTAAAGTTATTTTACGGCATGGCAACCCTTGAGTATCGATAAATAAACTGTTGCACGGTCATGCGATCGGAGAAGCATTTTGTGGTAACGAGGAAGACCGAAAACACTTCAACAGCCGTAGGTACGTATGTACTTAGATCTTTATTATTCTTAAAAGACTAGATTCTTAAAGCTACAAATATCTTTTAAGATTAAAGAATAGCTCGAACATGACACGACAAATATTACCAGAATATTGGGTATAGTAATCATGTAAAATCATCACTACCATAATCATATAGATTAATGTTATATAAAAGAACAAGCTAATTCTAGGAATCAATGTACAGACCAAGCTGCTTAATATAGAGACCTGAAATTTGAACCCAACATTCCTCAAATGGTGTAAACAAATACAACGGATTATGCGAAATTCCACCTGTAAAGTTAAAATGGACCCCCAAAGTTTGTATGGATTTAATAACTTTTTTCGTGGCACGCCAATTAAACTCGATTGGTACTAAACAAAATAAAAAAAGGCATGTCTCAGGATTCTTCGAGGATCAACAGAGGTGAAATTACTGTAGCCTATGTAAGTCGTGCAGGTTAGCTAGTCCTTACATACAAACTATTAAAAAGAATGCAGAAAATCTTAGGGTAACAATATCTATTTATGTCAGTAAAGAAAGAAAAAAAATTGGGTGTAGGTACTAAAAATAAATAGCATTCGTTTGAAAAAACATTCGGCAGAATTTTATTTTTGCAAGCGTTGCATAATAATGTGTAATAATTGGTATAATGTGTAATTTAGTACATTCGGAAAAATGTTACCAATACGCATTATGTGGCAATGTATACTTAAATAAATAAATAAATTGCGGAAAAAAAAGTTGCCAGTACCTCTCTAAATATTTACTCAAAATGTAGCCCAAAAAGCGACCTCTGCTCTAAACTACTACTGAAACAACTAAGCCACCCGTTGCATATTAAATTCTAAAACAAATATTTTACTGTTCTCATGTTTCTCTCACATGTCTGCAAGTTGACGTATTTATTATTTATTTGGGAATTCACGTGGCGCGACGGACGACCCCAGTATGAGCCTACGTTCACCTCGTCAGTAAGGGTAAGCTTACAGAAATAGATGTACAAACTAAAAATTAAAACTATATACTGTATAAATTATAACACTTTGTCTATAACTTATTCTTTATTTTTTTTGTAACAGTTTGTATGAATTCGCGAGATTTGTATGCTTTTACTCTATCACTGATATTGCACAATACACTTAGTAGCAGTGGTTTTACCAGAATCTTTCCTAATTTCCGGCATTTTCGAGTATAAAAATATCCTTAGCCAAACATCAATATTTGTTCATATGTTGTAATCGCGAAAACTATACATAAAGATGTAGACAGAGATACATTATTGTATATTGCATTTATTGTATCTGTCAAAACCATTCTTCAGAAAAGCGCAAATACCTATAAATATTATTATATTAATTTTATTAATAAATTAATTCTGACATATATTAGTACCTAAAAGTTGCTAGCAACGATTACTAAATTCTGTTTTTTCACCAGATTTGAGTTACTGTGTATTGACTTCGAACCTGAAATATGGGAAAATAAGTCATCTCCGCAGACATATTGACTTTGGCCCACACAGAAAATGTACGTACGCACACTTTGGGGAATTGCAGCGATACTACGCCGTTCCGCTTCCGTTTTGATGCTTGGTGAAGGTTATTGATGTTATGAGGGTATTTGAATGAATTATTATGAGTTCGAGACATTTTCTGACATGACAATACCATAGATAAATAATAACAATACTGATATTGCCAGTAGATGGTGCTGCTGTGCTAGATTCAAAGATAATTCGTAAAAAAATAAAACTTCTAGCCAAGTAAGAAAATAAAAAATCTAGAATAGAATAAAAGACAACTGGAAGTGCGCGCAGGGGGCTTATTGGCATTGGGCAAATGTCGCTCAAATGCCGGGCCTGCGCGTTCCTACACGACGGATGGTGGTTTCGTATAATGATTATTTTCAAGATGTTGGTATATTTGCTTGTGCTTCTTGTGCATTTCAAAGCTTTGGTATATCAAAAGCTGTTCTTTTTAACTAATTTAAAATAATAATCAGGTATTGTGTGTTTGTTATAAGTTTTAATAGGCATTCCCATGTATTTTTGCGATTTATAACATTTTTTTTTGTTTCTTTGTCTTCTAAGTTAGCCACTGCTAGCGGTAAATTTATATAATTAGTAAAGTAATCTGAGAATACTGCTGTGGGCTGTATTATTATTACTTTATTTAAAGTGTAAAATTTTATAATATGGCTGTTTACTGTTCCTTAATAAATAAAATAAAATAATATAAAACATATAATTTTTATTTACTTTAAAAGATCTTTTATTGATAATTGCTTACTAATTATCTCAATATATATATATAGTAATATATAGTATAAATATGCAGATAATTCACGACATTCTAATTTTGAATAGGATAATAAAAATGAACGTAGAACTTTATTGTTATTTGAAGTGGACTTGTGTGGAAGTGGATTTGTAGTTACGAACTGAATCTTATATAGGCAAAGAATGGTGGGAAGTGAGGTATTGACCGAAGGCAACACTCTTGCCTAAAGAATCTACGGGAGTGAATTGACTGCTCCACCAATCACATAACATCAGAAATATTAATTTAAAACCAATTATTTTTCCATGTAGTTTAATTTGACGCAAGAAAGGCTTACTTTTTTCGTTTTTTCTGTCTCCGTCTCACATTATAAGATATAATAAAAACTAAAATTTCTTTAAAATATTGAACAGACACAACATAAATGTATATACTACTTTGGAAATCTGTTAGTCATTATAGGTCTTCAATAATGTGTATATGCCCGAAAGAGACAGCTGTAGATGCGACTGCCTTAAGATAAATTGATAGGTCCTTTAGAACAATAAATATTTATGTAAATTTATAAATGTTTCAATACAGACTCCCAACAATCCCTCCGCGCTATAAGCACACTATTTTATACAAAACGATTTCAATAACTGTCGAGTTTCATTGAATAGAGTTACCTCATAACATTTTTATTGTACAATAAGAGCTCTTCCACAGGGGAACGCTCCGATATTGGTAATATGGAACCGTTACTCGGTATTTCAGACCCGGTTACAGTTTCGTGGAAGCGAAATCGAAATCAGGTTAAGTGACTTAGTACAAACAAAATATAAATTTGTAGATATAGAAGTTGATTGTGTGAACTGAGATTATATTGAGGTTTTAAACTTTGAACCTGAGGAAAATGAATGGTCCGTCAATTTAAGTCCAAGTTAGAAAACTTTGAAGACTTAAAGTGAGCGCTGGCGATCACCTTGCTTCAGTCGCTCTCACCTCAGAATTCTGAAACGTTTGTTAACTTTGACAACAGATTAAATCTATTTCTGTTTTTGTCATTTGCTTAGCGCAGACAAAGGCAGCACTAGAATTAATCTGTTGTCAAAGTTAACAGACGTTTCAGAATCCCGAGGTTAGTCTGTGAAAAGTGCGAGATGTACGTTTGTCAATACATGCGAAACAAATATCCGCAAAAATATGCCTTGATGTTATATTCGCTATCTTTTTTGTGACAAGTGTACTTACATATTTTTAATTTTTATAAATTAAAAAGATTAGAATTATATTTGATTAGGATTAGAAGATTAGATTTGTGTTTTGTTTAATTTAATATTGAAGCCTAAGTTCTATTGTTTTGACTTGTTATTTTTAAGGCAGTTGTGTGGTGATGATGTGTGGTTAGGGGGACCTACCCACACATCATCACTGGCAAAGGTGTGGTAATTCTCAGGTGGGCTCTGAAAAAGATCCTTGACCTTCTAATTGAAAACTGTTTGCACCCCTACAATTATGCAATGGTTTGTAGGGTGTAGATGCGATAAATGGGCATTGGGCACTTAGTTTCAGCTTACACTACACTTACGTTGTTCCTATTTGAATACATTTATTTGATTAAATTTAAGGATAGTTAAAAGAAGATTTAGCGCAAAAATTAACCTGTCTCCACATAAACTAGCTAATGACTACCGAAAAACCTCTTAAAACTTTTTATCGTGACTTTCACAAACAACTCATCAAGCATTTAAGCTTTAATTCCGTCTACAAAGTGTTACCCGTAAAAACACTCCCTAAAAATGTGGTATAAAGTTTTATTCTTGAGATTAGAGGAGACGTATCGTGCAGTAAAGGAGATAAACAGTGACTGTATTGCATAGACTGCCTGTAAACTATTTCCCAGTCAGCAAAAGTGCGCGTTTATAGCGCCAAAGTTTATGGGGCCCGGGATATGCCGTAAACTCAGCTGAGTTGGGGTGATAAAGTCAGCTGAGTTGAGATGATAAACCCAGCTCAGTGTTACCACTACCTACCTCCAGGTTAGTAAATTCTCGGTGCATTTTAACGAGTGCTCTTTTGAATTATTTCACGGCTTTTAAACAGCGAGTGCGGTGCAGATTGCCGGTTGACTTTACGGCTTGCACAAGCGGTTGTGTATTTTAAATGAATTGTTATGTTGGTACTGTTGTTAACGGCGAGATTGGGGATGAGCTATACCTAGATATGAACGTAAAACATATTTGTGTGGCTTGCTAACAAGGTTGCAATGTTTAATTATTTAGCAATGTATTATTGCTAATTAAATGTACCGATTATGTATTGGTACAAAAGCACCAGCACTGAAATTGTTTTCACTAAATGATGTATTTAATTTAAAAAATAAGTACTAATACATACCTACTATAATATAAACTTAAATACACATGCTAAAACTACAAAGAAAATTAAAATAATTACATAAATAAATGAAATCTAAAATGTCTAAAACTACAAATAAAAAACCGCATTTAGGTGCATAAAGCTATAGGTATTATTGATAAAGCTGGTAACATTACCCCGTTGAATAAGCGCCAGCTCTTTGGTCACCAGTAATTTACACTTATTGTTATTCATCATTCTCCACAGCCTTCTTTATCATACTGCTGGGTATCTTTTTTGTTTTGTATCTGTCTTGTGCTAATCAGGTCCGGTACAACCCACAAATTTTTCCCACATTGTTTTAAATATCGTCGACTATTATCCTTCAAGTCCAAATGACATCTGGCTAACGCGCAAACATGTATCTCTGTCTACTACTACTACTATATCAGCCTTTAAACATCCCACTGCTGGGATATCAGCCTACCCTCGAAGGGTGATTAGGCCATATCCACCACGCTGGCCCAGTGCGGGTTGGCGGATTCACATACGCCATCGAATTTCTTCTCCGGAGATATGCAGGTTTCCTCACGATGTTTTCCTTCGCCGTAAAGCCAGTGGTATATATCCGTACGTAAGTTCCAAAGAACTCATTGGTACGGGCCCGCCCGGGTTCGAACCCGCTACCTCAGGAATGTGAGGCGAGCGTTCTCCCACTGAGCTACCACCTATCTCTGTCTACCTTTTGAAAATTGTTAATGAATACGTAGGTAGGCACAGTACATTGAATCTCCACGAAAAGTGATTTCCGTGCTTCAGAATCCATTTCCGGGCAAAGACGCCACCTAAACTATGTGTTATTCATATATCTATAAGTATATCTACTAATCTATACTAATAATATTATAAAGAGGTAAGCATTGTAGTTTTGTTTGCTTCCAGAAGGTAAGTAGTCTCTAGAACTACTGAGCCGATTCTGAAAAATCCTTCACTAATAAATAGCTTCACTATCCCCAAGTGACATGGGTTATTTCGTTCACAGCCCAAGTGATGCTGCGGGCAGAGGCTAGTATTATATAAACCACATTTCATTTTACACCTGAGTATTGCTCTTATTTCCATCATCATCATTATTATTTCAGCCCTAATTGATCCACTGCTGGACATAGGCCATTTCTTTAATAAATCTCAGAAAATAATTTGATTGCTCAAAACCATACATAAAATTGAAGGACCCAAAACCTTTCAAGACTAGTGCAATAATGGCCATACTCCGAAGGAACTCCGAAGAATATTATCTATTCTATTTACATATATAAAAGAACAAGCCCTTTCTAGGAATCAACGCACAGACTAAACCGCATATGATAGAGACGTGAAATATGACTTCTGTTATGGTCTAGATGAACAAAAAAACAAATTTTGCGAAATTTCACCTCTAAAGGGGTAAAATGGACCGCCAAAGTTTGTAAGGAAATAAAATATTATTTCATGGTAAGCCAATGAAACCTGGCTTGTGTAATAAACATAATAAAATAATCGAAAATCAACCCCTGAAGGAATCCAAAAGGAAGGTCCTGAAGGAAGGTTTCCAGCGTAATTACTGGGCATACAGAGATTTAACATCTCAGGGTGACGAGCGCAGTGCATTGCCGCGCATAATTTTGAACTGTTGAAGTTCAAAATTATGGGTGGCACTGAACTGTTTTGGGCAGACGTGACGCTTAACTTCAGGTGAGCGACTTGCTCGTCTTGTCAGAGAGTAACATAGAAAAAAAAAAAAAAGGAGTGTAATGGGGTGTTTAATTTACTGTAGCCTATGCGAGCGAAGCCATGCGGGCAAGCTAGTACAAGATATGACATGACGAGGTATCATCGACCGCGGCTCTCGAGTAGTCCGTATTGTGCTCGAGAGGGTGACCTACTCGTAAGAGAGTACTTCCTAGTATTTGGGGAAAATGAATTGTTCCAGGATACGACCTTTTATTGGGAAATCCGGTGGACATTCTTGACATTTCATTATGAGGTTTTAGTTTGGGAGGTTGCTGACTATTATTATTGTTGGAGTAATTGGGTTCATGTTATGATACGTACTTCACTGTTGTTCGCAAGTCAATGCTACGGAAACGTTGAGTGTTTTGAGTTCTTAAGATCGGTAATAATAAAATTTCAGAATACTTCTTGTTTGTATAGGTAGAGCTGAGAAAAGTTTGGTACGATTACTTTTAGAGAGATTTTTTTTATTTCAATAGCAACTGTTGGAATTAAATCTTTGCGATGGCTGGCACATGCGTCAACTCGTGAACGGGTGCTGCTTGCGGGAGCTGGACTGCTCGGAGTATATACGCAAATCTATAATAGCACTTAGCTCTTTATTAGCATATTCGTTGGTATATTCCTTTTGTAAAGTCTTTTGTTTTTATATTCCGTTTTAGTTGATAAAATATTTGTAAAACTTGATAAATGGCACGGCAATGATTATGTTTTCTTCTATGGGATTGGCAATGCGTAAGAGAAAACATGAAAAAATTCAAGCAATGCATGATTTTTGACGCGATCCCCGCTATCCCTACTAAATATTTTAGATGCAGAAGTGCGTTTGTTGGTTTGTTTGTTCATGATGATGATAATGGTTTATTGGCATATTAATCTAGCCACAGCACAAGGTATCAATCAAAACAAGCAGTTCCCAAACAATAACAGTGCAAGACTCCGGTTCCGCCCGATTTATTCATCAAGTGTTGAAGTATCGCTTTCCACGTTAGGGCGCGCCCTTCAAACAATAAGTTTCATTAATCCCTACCTCTACTACAATAGTTATTCGTTATTTCTATTCGATTTTCAGTTAGACGAAGAACATATTCTAGGATACTATTGTGCTCATCCTAACTAAGTAGTTCTCGCCGAAATGAGACCTCGCGACCCCTATATCTTTACAACCCCAACAAAATCGGATCAACAAGTTATCGACGGATATACACACAAACATACATACAAATGCCGATTTGTCCCAGTAAGCTCCGAGACCTTCGCTCGGCTCGGTCAATAAACAATTTTTACTCTGGGACCAAACATGAAGCGGTAAAAAAAAACAGGTGCGCGCATTTTGTCGAAGGTGAATGACACTTTAATAAGAAACGGCTGTTTTTTTTTTAAGTCTTTCGTAATGACGAGTACTATGATATTCATGATCTGTAGTCTAACGGAACGCCCAGTATATAAATATTTGCATTTCATAAATGACCAATTAAATGTAACACAGTAATAATTTTGGAATACAGGAACTACTCTGTTGCTGACCGGCTTGAACTCAGATCAAAGAGAAGATGTTTTTTTTTATTATCGAACTTGGTGACGAGACGAGCAAGTCGCTCAGCTGATGTTAAGCTTTACGTTTGCCCATAAAATTTTAGTGCCACCCAGAATTTTTAACTTCACCTGTTCCAAACCATGAGCGGCGATGCACTGCGCTCGTCACCCTGATATTAGATGATGATTACTAGCAAAGCCTAACTCCTTTGTTCTAGCAAATAAAAAGTAATTTATTTATTATTTTATTTAGCTCAACGGGGAGTTGATATTATATCAAGCGCCACGGGCGCGCGATGGGGCGCTGTGACACAAAAATGTGTGGCGCTCTATATGGAACAGTGGCGGGCACTTGTTCTATGTCGTTCCATAGAGCGCCGTTTATTTTTATGTCACAGCGCCCCGACCACGCGCCCGCGACCGTTGCTATATCAAATCTTTTAGTAATTTGTGTGAAACCGATACGTCCTAAAAATCCTGTATCGATTTCGCTCATAAACTATATAGAAGTGAACTTCAAGTACTCTATTACCAGTTTTTATATTCTCGTATTTTTGGCATGAATCAGGCAAGCGGTCTCATGTCAGAAAAGAAATTAAGACAAAATTGATGTACTTTAGAAATGTTATAGCACGGAGGCTATGGAGTTATTGTGCTTATATCGTCATATCGGGTATTTCGGCGCCAGTATTAATATACTAGGTCGATGATCATGACAACTCGGGACACGCGCAGTAGTGATATTCCCTGTCCGAGATTTGATGTTGGAGTTTCTTTTCGTCATAGAATTTACGTCAAAAACTAGAGGTAGAAGTCCGACTTCTACCCACCCCAATTATTTTACAAAAATATTTTTATTCTTGCTTCAAAGGAAAATTAAAAGAATATCGTAACTACCACTGGGCAAACTACGCAGCCCCTACGAAACTCATTACATAAATGAAAGAGTTCGCCGATCATCGGCGATGATTGATCGACTTTACACGGGGGAGCGTTCGAGTTCGAGAAGTGTTGAATTACCTATTTATTCACTTGCCGTCGAGTGTTTGAGTTGGGAGTACTTGCAAGTCGATATCTCTTACGAGCACCTACTGATATGAATTAGAAAGGGTCTCACATGTCGGGAGACTCGTGTCACTAGTTTTCAGCGTTGTATCAAGATTTGAATGTAAGAAATATTTAAAGATCGGATTTACCTATATTATTTTGTACTTATGACTTAGTTCTTTAATTTTTTGATACAACAGTAATTATTTGGTGGAGTTTTCGATTACGATAATTTTGATAAGGAGTAATTAAAGAAGAAAAACTTAATGTAAAGTAAAAATTCATTGCATCGGTGAACGCAAGTGGCGCGATGTCGGTCGGTGTAGCGCTTTGGGGCGTCAGCAGTGGACGTCTTGTGGCTGATGATAAAAGTAAAAACCTTGGTAAAGGATTTAATTTTGTTTTATAAAAATGGTTTTGCCCACAGCTCACCTGTTATTGGTCCTGATTATTGATGGACATGCCTATTAATAATCAATTATCGATTATTAGTGATGGAGTCGAGCTATTTGAACCGCACATTTGCAAGTGTTTTGTAATTAGAGTGTGGATTACTAAAAACGGTTCGTTGTATTTGTCTACCACTGCGTCTGCGTCATTCTAAAGACATGTTTGTTTTGTTATCTTTTAATTTGACTGTTGTTGTCGAAAAGATAAAGTTTTTGCCATTGTCCAGGAGTGGACGTCTTCTGGCCGATGATGTTGATGGGTATCAAAAAGTACAATATTTTTTTCGTTTTTTCGCTCCTGGGTTAAATTAAAAGATATGAAAAAGAAAGACGACCAAAGGTTCGACCAACGATCCGAAATCGTCATAGGTACAAATTTAGGTTTACTCGCACCTGCTATCGTTCTCGTTGTATGGAGCCGCCTTTCTGTACCTATTTATTTTGTGACAGAACAACTTGTTTCACTTGAAATATTATAATCAATATAGAAGTCCCTCCGTGCCAAAACATCGGCCTGTTTATCAACGATCGATAATATTACCTACTCAAAGTTCAATGCGACCAATTTATCCATAGCGGTGGACAAAAGAGATAAATCAAAAATAAAATCTGCAGGCGGCAGTATTGTTAAGAAAATACAACGGTAGCGCCTCCATTCAACCCTGAAAATATTTTGGTTGCTTTGTAATTCATTCACGCAAGCGATGTAAGCCCACGGACGTATGTAAACCTCAGGTAGTTCCAACTTTCCGTCTAGCGTATACCGCGTACCTCTACGATATTTTCGTACGGACCCTCCGAAATAACAGTCGGTTGAAATACTTCATTTGATATTCATTCGAGCCTCCTTCGTTCCTATTTGTTTACATTTTACTTTGGTTCGTAGGCAAAACTAGGCCTACCGTAGTTATTTGTGCCTTTTTTTTTGCGATGGGAAATCTTCACAAGGTATGCGACTGCTTTGGGATGCAGCCGGGTAATGTGGGTTTATGCCCACTAAAACCCCCCGGTAGCCTGCCTTGGTGCTTGATTGGGGGCTCCGGGATCTCCAAGGGAACGCACCAGAGCCTTCAGCACCATGCTTCGGCTCCTCCCGGGACAACTAGCAGCTGTCGTGAGACGCTTATGCCAACAACAGCGTCCGCTACTCGACGCTGTCGTCCTCCCCGGGCTCGCTTAGGTAGATGGTTAGGGCCCCACCTCTAGCCACTCTCAAGCCTAGTCATTTATTCCTACGAATTCTTAAATACTTATTGTAACTCTGTTTAATGTTTTGGGTTAAAATGAAAATTATGAATTGACCCGTTAAAAAATGTGCTACAACAAGAAGTGTCTTAATATATACAAGGCGATGTGTGTATGTATGTATATGTATGTATTTATATATGATCCCTATAGACTCCAAAACAGCTGGGCCGATTTTTATTACATTTGCAGGCAATCTTTAAGAAAAAAAAAAAAAACCCAACTGTAAGATGTAGCCTACTACACTACGGAAATAATAAAGAAGAATCCAACAACAGCTCCTCGCCAAAATCGGTCAAGCCCTTCAGGCTACAGTAGGTTATATAGGAACACACTTACATACCTACTCACATACTTACAAACACCCCAAAAACAATATCCTCCTTCTTGGACAGTCGGGTAAAAAGACGATCTTCTTAAAATAACTACCGATATTATTATTTTATTTTATGTTATCACGTGTCGACATTAGCATGTCGCTCGCCTAACGGTAAGGTAATGGTAAGGTTGGTAAAATTAAAATCGTTGCGTTCGTTGCCTAATAATTATGATTTTAATATTAATAATATGCCTAAATATGATTTACAGAAAATCTTCATAAATAAAAAAAAAAACACTTAAAAAAAACACTTTTTAGTGCGCGATGAATTCTGTAGAGCATTTTGAGAAATACACTATTATTATTTTACTTCGCTTCGTTCGTTTTTTATTTTGCTAAATTTTTAATAAACGAGTCTGTCTCATCCACACAAAAGCAATAGAGCGTACGAAATGCAGCCTTAAGCCCGCTACAGGCTTAATGCTGACTCGGCTTAACCAGATCTGAAACGCGCTGGCCCTAATCCACTTAGAATAACAACAGCTGTAACGTCTGCCTTACAAGATCGTTTCTTACGGTGTCTACGTACCTTACTGGGATTTTGTTCCGATTTATTTGTTGTAATAGAATAATTGCTTTGTGTGTACAAGAACTGCGGTTGCAGAATTAAGAAAGTATATTTTGTTTCTTTTTTTAATTGCTTGTGTTCTAGACAATGTACTGAGTGCCTAGTGCGAGTTTTTTCAATTCTGTTTATCTATTCGATTGCGTTAACGTTTTGTATGAAGTAAAAGCAGTGCCATCTAGTTCCTTTTATTTCATAGAAATCATAGTTAACGTTAACGCGATCGAATAGATAAGCTCAATTGGAAAAACTCGTCTAGGCGCTTTGGTAAGACCCCTAACTGGATGTGTCGGTAAAATGTAGTCACACTAAAATATAATTGCGTAAAAATAAAAGTTTGTGCGTAAGTAAGTATGTAATTGTGTTTGTTCCCGTCCAACTCTGTATGGCTAAACGCATTTGGATGAAATTTGGTATGGAGGTAGCTCATACTCTGGATTAACACATAGACTACTTTTTAGAAATAGGAAAAATATTCGGTTTCTGTAGGATAGCGGATAAAACCGCGGGGAGCTGCTAGTATAAAATAAAATAGCATTTTAATTAATTTCCTTACAAAATATTAGATATCTTTAAGTGAATCTTTAAGTAGATTACCAAAAGTTTAAGTAACTAAAAACAAACCTCGCTTGTCGCCAAACGTCAGAAATTTGTACTTGGCAGATATCTAAGGCCCCATGAGAGTGCCATTTCGGAACATACAACAACACACGTGCTTACCAGAGCAGTCAAAACTTCACCAACCAATTAAAGTTCCAAGACATTCGAGTAAAAACTTCGCCGAAATTAAATGGGATTTGATTAAATGAAAGGAATAACTTAGGATGGAGTTAGTGTTTGAATAAAGTGCTGTCTTTTAGTTTGAAGTTGAGATTGTTTTAGTAAGGTTTAATACAAACTGAGATGAATTAGGCCCGTCGGTAATATGGTAAATGTTGACCACTTTTATTCTAGTTATTTGCCTCGAAATGCGAGCTCGCGACAACTGTTAACTCACTATCCCTTAACCAATTTTGCTCATATATATAACTTGTTGCGTGTACTTTTTATTATTAAATATTACGCTATTTGGAAACAACAACTTTATAAACACGGATTGAGACACGGATGTTTGGGAAAACGATTGATGTTTAATGTCATCATTCCTTCCAGAGATCAGGGATTTTATCTCAGGGTGACGAGCGCAGTGCATTGCCGCGCATGGTTTTGAACTGTTGAGGTTCAAAATTCTCGATGGCACTGAACTGTTATGGGCAGGCTAGAAGCTTAACATCAAGTGAGCGACTTGCTCGTCTCGTCACCAAATTACATTTTAAAAAAAACATGAAGATTAGATCAACGGTAGATATCAATCGATCAAATATAGTAACTACACTTTCATCTTGGATTATGTCTGTTGAAATTGATCAATATTTCAAAACCAATTATATGTATATATGTATGTTAGTTGCAAAGTTTGTCACCACAAGCTTTCAAATTATTAAAAACAAAGCATAGTTTACGCTCAATTTATTTAATTTTGTGCCAGAGTCGCGGTATTCCACTGGCAATACAAAAAGGCGTATGTGCTCAACTTTCCCGGCCGGTGTTCATTAGAACTTAGACTTCCTGAATTTTGCCAACTTTCCGGCCATAATGAACACTAAAAGGAGGCAAGTTTCAACCGCTTCAAATTTTAATACCGCTCCGAGACCGCGGACACGCTTTACGGAATTGGCCGTGTGTGGAGCGCGTATATCACAGTACCTAAGCTGCCGACCACAGAACAGAAACAATTTTTACGTCTTAACGACTCAAGCTAAGTGAAGGTATAGAGAAGGAGAAAAAATATTGGCGGCTATATCTGTGTGTAGTTGATTCATGAAATTTTATAGGCATAAAAATGCGAATGTGAACCAAATCAGTCCAGCAGGCCTAGCACGGGCGCCGGGATAAAATTTTGTGCACCACATTTATCCCGCGAGAACGAGACGGATGTATCCATATTCTAGCTTTGTCACGTTGACGCGAAGACAAAACGGGTGGACATAACTTTATCCCGGCGCCCGTGTTAGGCCCGCTGGTGTTGTGAAGTTTAGGGAGTGGCGAGGTCCTAATTCGAAGAAAACAAATAGTACTAGAGTAGTATCAGTTTGCGCTAAACAAGACCTCACAACCTCACGACCTCACGAACTTCACAAAACCTGGACTGATTTTGTAAGAAAACATTTTTTATTATTAACTAGTAATTACATCGATATATATGTACTACGCACTAGATCCAAATACTTAATCTGTTCGACTGAACTGTACTGCAATCCGTACACCTTCCTTTAGTATGGATTCTACATTTACGCAGTGTAAGCGCATAGGTACGGATCGGCGCTAACAATACACGAATACGAAAAATTCGAAATTGCGCTGTTTTAGCTCTGCAGCGAACATTATTTCTAACTCGCCAGCATTTGAACAAATGGTTTTCGTGAATGTTTTTGTCTGGTCTCGGTATCGGTAGAATATAATGTCATCGGTAATTATAGTTTAATTGAAAATCAACATCTTAGGTTTGTCCTGGGCTAGACTTTAGTTCAATACTCAATAATTTATTAAACTTTTTTTGGGATGCTCTAGAAGTTCAAGTGTGCGTCGTCGCCATGCAGTCGCGCTTCAAACACCGAGGGGAAGTTCGCGCTTTGACTATATCAAATCCAAGCTAAATAGGTAAATGTTAGCTCAATCGTTATATCTAATTAGCTTAAGCTTTGTTAGCTTTTTTCTCGTTGCTCTGGTTCTCGTCCCATGGCATTTTACCAGAGTAACTAGATTTATCCTATACTTGATTCTAATTACCTGAATAAACCTAAAATATGAGGACCATTGCAAAGCCAAGGCACATTTAACGTGAGCCAATCAATGCTTTATTACCGCCTAGGCTTGTGTACTTTGCACAGTACATTTGTACAACTTTTCTTATTAGAAGCTTTTATTCAATTTGCAATGTTTATATTTATCTATGTAAGTATGTATGCTTGGGTCAAATCTTGCAACTGAATTTTAGACCAGTTCCCCTTGTTCAATTAAGTTGAAATTTTGCTTGCCTGTCAAGTTTCGATGACAATACAATATTATGAGAGCGAGCTGAACTGATAATGGAGATGGAAGGTGGAAAACGGAACTCGTCATTAACTAACAATAGATTGATGGAGTTTGGACTTATTTTGATCAGCCTTCAGTACCATTAACGGATTTTATAAAAGTTTGTCTAGAAAAATATATTATTCCACAGAAACTTATTACTATTCCGCTGCATGCAAACGTCATTTGTATATATTGGTATAACTTTAGAACAAGTCGGACAAAAATGATGAATAAAAAAGTATCAGGGAACTAAACAAATACCAGATCTTCAAGAATGACCCTTAAACGACCCCAAAAAAAATCGATGAAAGTTTTGCCACTGCTCTCCATAACACCGTGTGGTATTCATAGGTAGCCAGAGTTAGAAATCCAATATCCTGTCTAACTCGGAACAAATTAACTGAACTCCCGACTGTTTGTCTGGCTTTTGATCTGTCTTCCATTCATGATCTCCGTGTCCGACCAGGACCTGTACACCAGTACAGTGTTTCATAGATTATGAACATTTATGAATTGAAGAGATTTTTGGCCGTTCGTACAGAAGGTGATACAAATCGTACAAATCGGCAGCTGAAGTTGCTTCACGATGCTAGTGTCGCGTTTTGAGGTAAGCCACCGCCGGCCGCCGCCTTCATTATCGTAGTCGTAGACCGGTCGAAAAGGGCGAGTCTACGGGAACACATCAGAATTTGTATGTATGTTTTTGTATTAGCATGTTTATAATATGTATATTTGTCCAACGGAAATATGCATACCATCATATATGCATATTTTTTTTTACTGATGTCAATAAAAAAAAAAAGTAGTCTATATAGGTACATTAAAATTTCAAGTCTGAATATGAGCAAAATCCGTTTAGGGGTTTGAAGTTATAGAGGCCACAAGGTTTCAGTTTGGAGTGAACAACTACTATATATTTTTTGATCTCCTTAAAAAATAAAACACATAACCAGGTAAATAAATAGGTTATCACATAAACAGTCAGTAAAGAGAGAACCTCGAAAAAGTTCTCAGTTCAATTTACATGATAAGCGGTTTAATTCGAAAAGAACTCGAGCTCATCTAATTTGGGTTCGAAGCTCGATAAATATTAAATATCAAGCCCCAGAAACCCTTTGAAGTATTTCGTGAAAGGGTCGACAACTAACCTATTGTAAGTTGTCGAATCAAATTCCTTAAGCTGCCAGATCGTCACACTGTCACAAATGCTGAAGAACTATCTCTGTTAACATTTTTCTAGAAAATGGCTTAACCGATCTCGATGTAATTTGGTTATGACCGTTTTACTTTAAGAATGGATACACAATCATTTTCGTCCCGTACAATTGCAAGAAAACTGGATAATCACGAAGTACTGTTAGTTGAAAAATTGTAGTGGAGTTGTGGGTTACCTTAGAACTAGCTATGAGCAATTGCGCAGGTCTATCGCTCTGCAACAAAACAAGCAGTCAATGGTGTCGATTCTGTTGTACCACTCCCTAAACTAAGCTAATCTGATAGAATTAAAATTATACACACCTCTTTTCATTTCGATATGGGAGAAAAGAATGGCAACAATTTCAGAGCCGTCAAATTTAGTTTAGTCTAGAAAATGGCCAACGCCGTTTTTTCTTATCTAACGAGTGTTACTGAGCTCTTTTTCGAATTGTTCCTGTCTTTTGCACAATGGGTACAGGCAGGCGGATTATGAACTGCTACGACGTAGTAAGTCGAGCGTTTTTAATACTTTGATCCTATGCATTTGGTTTGCTGTATTTTTGCTGGGTTGCTCTGCCTCAAAATTTAAGTAAAGTCGAGGCAGCAATTAATTTTATTTTATTGAATTGAGGAGTTGATCTTGAATAATACAATCGGATGATACGGTTTCATTTTTTTGCGTCGAATCGTTCAAATTTGCGTCGTTTAATATTTTTGATTTGAATGTTTCGAATTTTATGGCCCCCAACGTGTATCTACTTTATTTAATATATAACTAGCGGCGCCCCGCGGTTTCACCCGCTATTCTACAGAAACAGCATATTTTTCGACATAAAAAGTAGCCAATGTGTTAATCCAGGCTATAAACTACCTCCATACCAAATTTCATTCAATTCCGTTCAGCCGTTACAGAGTTGAACGGGAACAAACACACTTACATTCTTGCATACTTACCTACTTACCCACAAACTTTCGCATTTATAATATTAGTGTGATTGACTTTGATTGGTATTATATACCTAAATGCGAAAAAAAATAAGACCAATCGATAACCAACTCAAGCTATACCTCTGCCGCCTCACGCCCGTCATTTTCCTTGCTATCACACATTATCCCATATAAATAGAGGGGACACTACCTACGTGTAGTACGGCCAACTTACATGCAGAGTTAAGTGGGAGAGCCACCATCGTATTTTCTGAACAAAACTGATACCTTTTCTGTGTAATATTTTCGTTACCTTACTCGGCAACCTCTACTGATAAGTTAGATGCACTGTATTCGTACCTTCATAAGCGAAGTTTGGAGTGTCGATATCTGTATCGATCGTACTCATTACCTACGCGTTCGTCGTATCGCCGAGATAACACTATGCGGGCGCTTACCTTGTACACGAACCCACATCTACCTGTGGTAGCAACGCTCTTTTGTTTTATTTAAAAAATTTGGAAATAGAATGTTTTAGGTGAAAAAGTTAGTGTTCGATAAATATCTATGGTAGAGTCATGGCACGTGAAGAAGTCATGTCGCATCATTGTATTATTTTCCAAAACTTAACGGCTGCTTTTTTTTTTTTTAATTTTTAGGCTTGCATTTGACTGCCATCACGTCTGATATTAAACGAAGATGCTTTTTATTTATTACGTGTTCGTGAACGTGCACGAGTGTTGGTGAATAGTTTAATGTCGTGAAACGTGACTTTTTCTTGTTGTTTCCAAAACTCCATTGAAACGTGTATTAGAGTCTCCACCACTTTACTAGGGCATGACTTGGACTTGAGCGTGACTAACTTTGATTGACTAAGACTATGACTAAGACTTCTTTGTGTTGTGAAATTTTGTAATTCACTTAAAATATTACAAAACTTGACACTGGCTAAATACACAAACTTACACACAAAAATTTAAGAGAAGAAATATCTAAGTAGATAATTTCCTAGATTCAGCTGCAATTTTATAATCCAAAAAATTGGTACTTGATATTGTGCTTATCTTTATCAAACGTTTAACTTTTTAAACTTTTATTTTGTCATACTTTTAAAAAAAAACATGATATCAAATTGTGCTCCCAGGCTGAGCGGATTTAGACGAAATTTGTTGTGTAGATATAGCTTCACGAGGCTAATTGTTATTTGATATATTTTTTCAACCTTTGTTTTTTGATTAAATAATCCGATTAAGAGAAAAGTTATTTTTAGTATATTCTTGTGTTGCTTCAACAGTCGTCTAGTTTAGTCAATTTTTATTTTTTTATTTTGAGTGAAATAAATGCATTATTCTAGATTTATTACAGAATGATAACATAATAAGTTAAGTAAGATCAATAATCAATATCCTAAAGCAGATAATATCTGATATTGATTATTTTTGATCTATCTTTCCAAGGTCAGTGAACATAATGGCTGTTCGCTACAGATTCTGATAAAAATGTGAAATATTATCTCAAATACAAAACTCTGTTTATAGCAGTTATTAACTTTAATTATTCGAATATCTTCGAAATCAAAGTTAGATATTTTGGAAACAATTAAATAACATTTTAAAAATTTAAACCAAAAACCTTTCAAATGATGTTTCTGTTCAAACTGGCATTACATCAAATTATCAACATGCAAAAATAAGTTTTCGTGAAAAAAAAAAATTTTACACAAGCTTTTATAAAATCCGTTATTTTCTTTATGGTACTGTAAGCTGATCAAAATGAGTCCAAACTCCATCAATCTACTGTTAGTTACTGAGGAGTTCCGGTTTCCACCTTCCGTCGCCATCATCAGTCTCTCATAATATTGTATTGTCATCGGAACTTGACAGCCATGATGCAAAATTTCAACTCAATTGAACAAGGGGAACTGGGCTAAAATTGAGTTACAGGATTTGACCTTAACATACATATATTGCAAGTTGAATAAAAAATTGTAAAAAAATCAAGAAAGCAAGTATTTTAATAAAATATTTATTGTTTATCAATCCTTACTTTTTCAGTTTATAGTGGTTTGATTTAAATGTTATTTTGTATTATTCACTTACGCGGTTTTAACTCATTTTTGTCTATCATCAGGGGTAATAATACGTTACTTTATAAGTGGAATTTCTCTGGTAATTAGAATTTTTTATATATTTTTCTGATAATTCACAAAATTATATTTGAAAGGACCGGAACCTAAAAAAATCTTTTTCATATAAGAGTTACGCGAATGAGTGTTAGTAGGGCAAATATCGATTTTCCCAAGAGCCTTGACAGAACATAACATTAAATTATTCTGATTTATTGTGTTTGGTGAAATATTTCGAATTTTAGTTTTACAGCACTATTCCAACAAAATTATAATCAAAATTAGAAACGCGGCGCGATTCAGCTGATCTCGGCCAAACGCTGCTGTAATTTTGGATAAAAGACTTTGGTTCAACCTAGCGAACTACTTTTAATACAAACGTAAGTATTTAAGATATTTTTTTATGTCATTAAATCAAATATTTCCAACATTTGAATACATTCAGTTTGCAAAATCTGCATAATCAAAAATTCTGTAAATTACTGTCCTTAAAGACGAACAGCAAAATTAACGCAACAAGAGCTGTTATTCAAAGGGCAATTCATTATCCCGGTTTATATCGCCGACAACGAATATTTCAGCGGAATTCCCGCTGAATAAGGCGAGAAATTTAATATCATAAGTCCCTCGGCGGTAATTAGCGGCAAAGCTGCTAGAGGCCGCTATCAGGAACTTTATTAGCTGTTAACAGAATTGCAGCGCGTCGGGCGGAGTATCGCCGTTTCAGTCGTTCAGCGAGCTCCAACCTGTTGCCGTCGGGAACGCCTTCCGCCCATCGCACTTCAACGATTTTCCCGAACACCACTGACTTGTAAATCGAGCCCCTGAAATGTCCTAAGATAACACATACCGTCAGATGTTTCAGCCACGGGCGAACGATGCAGCGACGTTTTATAACACAAAAGTAATCAACTACTAAAACAATCGAATCATATTTTTTACAAACTTCAACTTGTAATTTTTATTTTCAGAAAAAACATAAAACATAAATTCACTACGTAAATAAGTTGACAGAAAAAATAAATACGGAATTTGGAAATAAAGAAACGTAAGAATAATGTCGGTTTCAGTGCGAGCGGCGGCAAAGTTCGTTTGGGGGATAGAGTTGCAGAGTCGGTACTGAGAGTTGAGGCAGAGGAGAGGCTTGTAGCCAGGCGCGCCGCCGCCGCCGCGGTCGACTGCAGAATGATAGCGGGCCGGTCGGCACCGGGCCCCACCCCTAGCGCCTGCGCCCTGCTGGCTCCTCCACGACTAAACACCGCGCATGACCGACATCCTACCCGAAACTGTAAAAGTGACTCCTCCAACGTAGATACACCATTATGTACTAAATAAATATTGTGTCGTAATAGATGTCGATACCGCACATAATTTTGACCTAGTTGTCGATTATCATCCTCCATTTGACTCGCCCCATTTCACGGTCTTGCTACGGCGCGAGCTGAAAAATAGTGATGTTTCATAGTTTTATGTACCAAAATCTCATGCTCCATGATTGTTACATACGTGATTCTAAACAATGAAACTCCGCCAAATAGATTATATTTTTAATGTGCCAGTTTTCCGTACTTCTTCTTGTTAGTGAGAACGCTGTGCAGTTCCCGTATGCCAGTGAAATATCCGTTCCGGAGAGTATTGTCGTAGCCCCGCGGCAACGTTTGGAACATGGACATGATGTCGTTATCCTTATCGAGGAATACTCGCATCTCGAAAGCCCACTTGATCCCATTAGCGAACGCCCAGTCTACACTGTGTCCGCAACGTTCCTTCCCTTCTAGACGGTATATGCTATCATTTTTGAATGAATGTACGCCACCGCTCCTTAAGTTCACTTTAAAAGCTACTTCTCCAGCTATCATCTCGAGCTGCGCTTTATTCGCGGCTGCCTTATCAGTGTAAGCGTTTGGAAAGCCGATACGATGTCCATCTCTCCGTATTGACAAGTATATTTTCGCATCCTTTTTGTGTTTATTTACAACGTTTTTGATGAAGACTGTCTCTTTTTCGGAAGAGGCAACAGGGCCCGGATAGTTACCGGCGAACCCAGTGTTGACTTTAGTGCAAGAACTCCAATGTTCGTCGAAATTTCTGCTGATATCTACGCCAAAGCTGACTTCTTCATCGTCTATTTTAAGATTCTTTCGCCAATCATTATCTCTCTGAAATAAATTAAACATTATCAAGTATCTAAAAGTTTATCTATCATGAGTCGCAAATCATTTGCAGGGAGATTAAAACTTTAATTCCATGTCTGATCACAAAACCTAACTTACATATCCAAAAAAAAACTATTAAAAATTAAGTTTGCGAGTCTGAAGGCCGACGCTGGGTCCCAAGGCCTCGAGGCTTCGAAGGCTTCGAGGCCGAAGGTGGCGTGAAGGCGTGGGTATCAGTTAGTTTTATCATAAAAATATTACTTTTTTGTGCCACTGAATTGATCGACGATCGAGTCACCCGCCTGATGGTAAGCGTCACGCTTGCCCATTACAGTTTAGTGTTACCAATAATTTTGAACTTCGATAGTTCAAAATACTGTGCGGCAATGCACTTCGCTCGTCACCCTGAAATACTACATGTTAAATCTCTTTATGCTCGGTTATTAACTTCTGGTTGGTAGTTGAAAAACTGGCAAAGGTGTGTCACTTCCCAAGGCGAACTCTGCAAAAGAGTCTTAACACTACAGAATCAACTTACATATCTTGAAAATTCTAGTCCATCAGGGTTGGTGCTAGGCATGATCACCCATTTGACATTATGAATCATATCTTTGTTCTCCTGGCAGGCCACCAGCTGTTCAATGATGAAAAGGGCAAATCTGACTGATCGGTCACCACCTTCTTGCCCTGCGTCGATTATAATTGTTGGCTTTTCTTCTTGTTTCAACTCTTTCTCTTCGGTGTTTCTGTTATCTTGTATGACAACCTTGAAAATGTTTTAACATTATTTTAATGGACTTTTCACAGCCATCTAATATCAGGGTGATGAGCGCAGTGCATTGCCTCGTATGGTTTTAAACTACTTCAAAATCGATCGATCGGCCAGTAATTCAAAATAGACCGATATCGTTCAAAATTCTGGGTGGCACTGAACTGTTATGGGCAAGCGTGAAGCTTAGCATCGGGTGAGCGAATTGCTCAACTCGTCACCAAGCTCTATTTAAAAAAAAAAGTTTTTTTTTTGCATATTTTGTGAAAGACCGGGTCAAGATTTATTTCCATAAATCCATTGCTAACTGGACAAAAGTAGAGTAGATGGACAAAGTCATATACCGATATACGCCCCTCACCTCTATCTTCGCTTCGTACCAGTTTCAAACTATCATGCGTACGGTACTTACCTTTATCGACACTCACTACTATTTGATCATCATCATCAATCATTTTCCACCCACTGCTGAGTATAAAAGTCTTCTATTTAGTGCGCTATATGTTCCGGTCCTGTGCCAAGCTCATCCACTGCCTTCCTGCTGACTAGGCCCAGACTCCACCTCAGCGGAGATATGCGATGCGGAGACGAGAAGAGATGTTAATAGTTAGGGTGTCTCCATCGGACCTGTGCGTACTGGCTAGACCGGAGCGGAGATGTGTAATGCCTATAGTTCGGAGCTGAGCTGCGTGTGCGCTGTACTATGAGAGTTGAGAGCCGCGGGCGCAAGAGCGACGGGTGGGTTGTGCGACGTGGGAGAACTAGCGGTGCCGCTCGCCACACGCCGCTCATCCTCTCGTCTCCGCTGCGCGCCATCGTCAGCTTGCGAGGCACAGCTCACGTCTCTTTTTTATTCGAGCTAAACAAATATGAGACATCTCATTTCCTCTCTGCTCAAATGTCTCCACCGAAGTTGAGCAGAGACGAGATGCGTAAATAACGCAACCCAATTTGTTGTTTCTAACACATCTCTGCTCTCGTCTCGTCTCCGGTACGGTGGAGTCTGGCCCTTAGCGATGTTAATTTATGTTGTCTCCTGGGCCCGTACCGTGAGATGTCTATTGCGATGATTGTTAGGTTCAGCCGACGACGCTGCGCGACCAGAACCGTATGGCCGCGCGATACGGTTCGTGGTCGCGCAGCGTTGTCGGCTGAACCTTCCTTCATTGTCTGTTCGATGGGCCTTTTCAGTGTTACTATTTAGTCAGTGGTGTTATTTTTTAACCCTTCTTCTCCTTAAATAATCAAGTAGGTACTCACCTCATAAAGATTCCTACTGTCATAAGTAGCAGATACAGTCTCAACAGTTACCACGTCGCCACAAAACTCTTTTAGAGCGTGCAAAAAGATTGTTAGCTGAAATCAGTCAAACAAAGAGAATAAAAACCGTACAAGTGCGAGTCTGACTCGCACATCGAGATTTCCGTACAACAATTATTACCTCAAATTATTTGACTATGCATTGAATATTGCTCTAACGAAAAGATAAGTGGGATTGAAGGAAAAACTTAAATTACTAGTTGAAAAAAAAAAACGATTTTACAACAACATTTATGTATGTATGTTGAAACTTTGAATATCGATTTACGTCACGGTCAATTTTCCAACAACATAATTGTTTTTGTGTGTTTTGAATCGCAAAAAAATCAACCGCAATTGTTTTTTCCTTGCGCTGTAAGACATTGCTTCTTGCCAATTTTCATTTATTTAGGTTCTGATTTATTTGCCAGTGTCAAAATATGCGGCATAAATAGCCGTATTTTTAACCGACTTCAGAAAAGGAGGAAGTTCTCAAGTCGACTGATTTATTTATTTTATTTTTTATGATTGTTACCTCAGAGCTCCGTCATTTTATTTGGAAAGTTCTTTTTTAATTTGAAAGGTGTTACTTCCAGATTGATCAGAATCTAGAATCCCGTTTTTATCAAGTTCCAGGTCTGATAAGGAATCCATGAGGAATTGACGGAACTCCTCAAATATTAAAGGTATATAGCGATATTGATATTTTCATTAACAATTCGAGCATTTGCATTCAGAAAATATCATTGAGTGATGTAGAACTGATGAAGAAGACCACAGATAGCCATTGGGTATCCACAATGATAAGTATCACAGTTGGTGCTAAGAACTTTCGAGAATGCATTTTTTCAGAGTTTTAAGTTCGTCTTTTTTTTTTGTTAAAATTATTACAATTTAATTATGTTGACTTAAAAGCTTGAATTTTTACAGCTCCAAAGGAGCTTAGATATTAATTTAAAATTGATACCTCAACGTGTACAAGGAAAATGGTCTTGACACACAGAAGGACAACGAAGTATGAGGGTTTTTTTTTTCCTTTTTAAGGTACGACATCCTAAAAAGTAGTCTTTTCAAGGTATACCTATTTTAAACATTTTGATATTGTACTAACAGAATAAGAGCTTGTTTATGCAATTTCTTATTTTATTAAAATGTCAACCAAGCTTAAAAATTAGTTCATCAAAAATAGTATTCGAAATACTATTTTATTGCAATATACTGGTACAATGTTTTAAAATACAACAAAATTAGATAAAAATTGCAATAAATAAAACAGGGCCCGAATCCATTTGCGCGCGTACTGTATTTGACTCAACTGTAGCACAAATTTAAAAAACCGATTTCGTTACTCATGGCTGATTTTATACCTAATTTTAGCTGCAAATGTTCTGCAACTGCAACTGTTCAGTTGCTAGATAATATAAGAAAATCTCTTCTATGTATGTATACATAAAAATGAAATGCTGTTCGTTGGTAAGTACATAACTTGAGACAGGATGGACCGACTTGGCTATTTTTTGTTTTAATATGGTCGTGATAGTCCGAATTAGGTTTTAGTGAAAAGAAAAAATTAAAAGCTTAGCGAGACCGAAAGCCGAACTTCGGTCTGGAGCTCTAAGCCTGCGAGACCGAAGGCCAAGCTGCATCGTGTACGAAGTCGCGGGCATCAGCTACTAGGTATAATATAATTACGAAACACGATTTGTCTCACTGTGCTGGTTCCAATAGATGCATCTTCAATGCAGTGCGTCTCCCCCTCAATGTATAATAGGTCTAACATGTTCACATAGCATGATGATAGAGTTTTGCAACTGAAAAATAATAAACAACGAGTTTGGCTATTTCAAAATAAATATAGCGCTACACTTCCGCGTGCAGATGAAAAGAGATGCATGGCTTTAGAGCAGTTTAGCAAAAATCAGATAATTGATAAATCATAAAAAACAATTAAAAAACTGCTATGAAATCCTAGGAATTATTACTACCTCACTAATTAACGTAATATATTTTTTTAACTATATATTTATTGATATATTAAAAGCTGATTAAAAGAATATAAATTAATATAGAGGCGACGAATGACTAGAATGCTGGGGCCTATTTTGGGAAAAACTTAGCATTGTCATCCCGCTTGTATATTAGGTTTTTGTATTTATTTATTTTTGTATATAATTTGTTGTTTCAATTTTAATTAGGTAGGTAGTTTGTTATATTTTATTGTAAATATGTACATTATAAAAAAAAATCTTAACTACAAAAAAAAAAATTAAAAAATGTAATATAATAATAATTAATTGAGTATACTGCGGTACTGATGATATCTAGCGAAAATGTGTGTAAATCAAGGTATTTTCAATGACCTTTTTATTGACAAAATGTTAGCTATGTATAATCGTATTTTTCCTGTTAGCTACGAGTATAATAACTAGTAGACGATAGACCCAAAAAACATAATATCTCAGCATACGATCTCTAATCTAGCTAATTAGGTGCATGGAATAGGAAAATCACATTTTTTCAGTTAAGAATTGTAGGATCAGAAAGAAACTTAGCATCTGATATAAAACAAAAGTCAAATATGACATATTATCCCCCGAATACTGAAACGTTTGTTAACTTTGACGGCAGATTAAGTCTATTGCTGCCTTTGTCATTTGCTTAGTGCCTGACAAAGGCAGTATTAGAATTAATCTATTGTCAAAGTTAACAAACGTTTCAGTATTCGGGGGTATGACATCCTCAACATCGAATGACTTACCCACATTTTGCCGATAGAACAGATACACTTGCTAAAAAAATGTTACCATTATTACGAATGTAAGAGAGTCTTCAGTCCGCTCTTCCTAAGCAACAGACCCCTTTTCAAACATTGTTTTACTTACATATTGAATAAAATACTGTAAACAATACTAAAGTAACAAATTTCATGGTGAGCCTACAAGAGAGAACTATCGATGTAACGAAGATTTATTATAATTTTCCAATAACGTGGACGAAGATTACTTTGATAACAACGTGTTTTTGAAATAAAACAATAAAACCATTTTTTACGATATTTTATTCTTCCTACCAAAAAATACACTAACTTAGTTTTAAACCAACGTAGTGTAAGCAGTTTCATTTAAAGTCGGTACAGTACTAGTATCGTTTCCAAGGTCAGTGCTAAGATCTTTGCCATGGCCCCGTCTTCTTCCTCCGAACTCATTTCTAATCTGGTTACCGAATTCTCTGAAACCCTCGTAAAACTCCGGCAAGACTTTCTTTAAAAGAGATTCAGGGAAGATAAATTCGTAGCCATCGGTGAGTTCCATGGTATACGAGTAAGGTACGCCAATGGCTCCGAAAGCGAAGTCGTCACTGCCTCCAGCGGCTGGGTACCACTGTCCAGCGCTTAAAACTTTGAAAGGGTGCCCACCCGCGCGTTGCACTGCGTCAGATACGAACCTGGCTACTCGATCTAGCTTCTTCCACTCCTTTGGTAATAAGCCTCCTGTATAGCCCCACGGATACACCAGATACTGTCCATAAGAGTGCATTGACACATATAGTTTTATTCTGTTTCCATATTGTCTCAAGGCGTCCCTGACAGAACGCGTTTCGGGCTCTGAAAAAGGTTTAGGGCCGGCGTAGGTCTCTTTATCGCAAGGATTACTGGAGACTCCGCTGACTGCCCACTTGAAGCCGTAGTTGCGATTGCCGTCAACACCGTAGCAGTTGTTATTCTTCGATCGAGTTTTTCTCCACATGCGGTGCTACAAGAAAATCATAATAAAATCATTAAAAAAAACTATATCGATAAAATTTAATATTTTCTAAAGTGATAAATTTTACTAATCTTATAATTATTAATTAATAAAACAATAACTTGTTCACATATGCCTTAAAAACTATATAATTTTTATTTGACTTACGTCTCTGCTGGCGCGCGTATACTCATACCCATCAGGATTGACCACCGGCAGAATGTACCAATCTATTCCATTCAGGTCGTACCGTCTCGCTTCAGAGTCATTTGTGAGCCGCTGGATCAGGTATAGAGCCATGGCAGGCGCTACCCATTCTCGGGCGTGAATGCCTATGAAACGTAGCATTATTAGTAGAAAACTAGTAGCAGCAGTAGAAGAATAAATGAGTTTTATACGAATACCAGCAGATAATTTCGGGGCTTCTTTCGCAGATCTGGAAAAGATCCACGTCTTGCTTTTTATGTAGCTGCCAATACGTTTTACTTATATAAGTCATAAAGATTGAAGGATGTTTTTTCAGTGGCTTTTAAGCGACTGTACATTCCTCTACTACGGAACAGAGTCAGATTTGTGACTTCATAGTGATAGCTTGGTAAGCAAACTCTAGAAATTGCTCTTAAAAGTATATTTTACTTCTTTTTGTTTGTTTGATAGTATTCTACATTAATTCATTAGTTATGCTTATTTGAAATTGGTTTCTTACCTGCATCTATAAATATAATAGGGTTTCCAGCCGTTGGATCGGAAGAGATCTTGACGAGTGACATTTTTCTTCCCTGGTAGCTGTTCCCCAAGGGCTGTAGTGTTACTATGTCCTTATGTCTCTTAGCTACAGTGTCACAGAATTCTAAAGCCTGGAAAAGAATTATATTATAAAAACTTGAATGTATAGAAATATAAACTTGATTAGTGGCCCTTTGGAGAATCAAGTCGAAGCGGTGCAGCGGTACGGAGTTGAAACTGCGTGGTAAAGATAACCCTTCTCGATTTACCGTATGCTTGCAGCGGAGTTACGGCAGAACAATTATGAACCTTCCGTAAAGCAGGAAGATTTGACTTTTCCACGGCCGCTTGAATGCCGCGCCTCCACTCCGACTTTTCAGTGAGCATTGGGCATCATTATTATAATATAGTCACTTTTTTTTGAAGTGCCTGTAATCTAAGTGTAATCAGCCAAAGCCGCGAAAAGGCAAAGCAAGGTAAAAAAAGGAAGAGGGAGAAAAACGGAGAGTTTTCATCTTGAATTACAATTCATTCAAGATTAAAATCTAAAATGTCAGGACGATGATACTATGAATGTAATAGAATAGAGTATTGGTAAGTACTAACTTTCCAGAAACCCAGAATCAATACGTTATGAAAGTAATACGGAACTATTCTTAATTTACTGGACTAATGCAAAATTAATTGTATATTTTATTGCTTTGCCAATCTATAAAAACTAAATAAAAAAGTTAACAATAGATATACTTGTCTTACTTGTTGATATGAGTTATAGCCAAATAGTTTAAAAGGTGTCGTGGCGCGCCTCCGCGGAGACCGGTTGATCCGCTCGAAGCTCCTGCGAACACCAGGAAATAGTCAGATCCTGTTAAGTCTTTAATTGGCTCTAAAAATGAATAAGATACCGTATTGATTGCGCACTCTAAATATAAACCTAGTACTTGAAACTAAATCGATCGGTTCTAAATTATTTTACCGAGTGAGCGAAGCGAAAGGCTTCGCTCACTCGGTAAATAACTCCTTGATTTAGCATTCCTTGACAAAGGTCACCGAATGTGATCGAAACTATAGTCGGAATAACCGACTCAATTTAACGTGAGTATCCCGATTTATCAAAACAAAATGTGTCAAAACCACGTCAGTTTTCATAGTAAAAAAAATATTGTTTTTAAACTTACCGACCATAATTTTCTCTTTTTTCCATGGCCCAAATCGAGTCATTGCCCATGAATTCGTTAATAAATTCCAATCTAGAGGGCGGTACGAGCACATCCAAGCTGTCGTTCATCCCTCTACTAGACTTCAGCACTTCTATTTCCCCCATAGGGTCTTTGAATGACATTACACGGTGCACTTCTTCAGTGGTCAGCGGGAATATTTTCAATAACGTGTGGCTAGAAAAAAAAACGCAAGAATGTAGATAATCTTTTTTTTTATGGTACTTGGTGACGAGACGAATAAGTCGCTCATCTAATGTTAAGCATCACGCTTGCCCATAATAGCCACTAAGAATTTTGAACTTCGACAGTTCAAAACTATGAGTGGCAATGCACTGCACTCGACATGCTGCGTCACTCTGAGTATCAGATGCTAAATCTCTTTATGCCCAGTAATTATACTGGAAACATCTCCTTTTAATCCGGTACACAGTAATGCAGTAATGCTTCACTCTGCTGCGTGGCGGTTGAATAACTGGTGAAGGTGTGATACTTCTCCAGGCGGACTCTGCAGGAGGGCCCTACCACTACTACTCTCAAAGGAAAGGTTTTGGAGGAATTGAAGTTCGAAACTTAACACCTATTATGGAAAAGCGTTTTCCTTACCATCAGGCTCGTCTCGACGCACAATTGTAAAAAAAAATATCGCTTAGGCCTTAAATGCTCGCTCCCCTAATTATTCAGCTATCTCGTTAGCACTTTTTCAATATTTTTCAAGATAAAAATTACTGAGTGGAAATATTTAAAAAAAAGCTAATTTATATTAAAAATGCCTTGGCCAATCTTTTATGATTAGTAATTTTAATATATTTTTTTTATTTTTTGGGAAGGAAAAAGAAAAATAAATCGGAAAAAATGATTTTCCTTCTTCTCCTTCAAAATCTAAAATTATAATTTGCTACAAAACATTGCCAATGGTATTTAAAAAAAAAAAAATTTTTTATTTCCTATTTATTTATTTACTTGGTAATTTATAAATACAAAATTTTGAAAAAGTGCGAACGAGATAGCGAGAATTAACTGAGCGGGCGCTTATGAAACGTTTCGAAACAACCACGCTTTTTAAGGTCCACGAAGAAGTGCTTTTGCACTGAAAGCTAAAGGCTGTGTGGTCGACGATACAATATGTATATACAAGGATTAGTTTTTTTTGTATTAATTTGTAATTATAAAATTAAATTGGTACTATGGTTTTGGTTATCTTATGTCTTATGTCTATGAGCTACACATGAAACCACGTATGTATGTAATATAATCTTACTCGTCATATTTGTCACTAAACTCTCCCCCAACTTGCCACGATAGTCCGAAGATACCTGGAAATAATTAATTAAAAATATTTTAATTATGTATAAGACGTTATATTATTCGTCGTACGAAGTCGTGGTAGCTCAGTGGAAGCACGCTCGCCTCACATTCGTGGGGTCGTGGCTTCGAACCCGGGCTGGCCCATACCAATGAGTTCTTTGGAACTTACGTATGGACATATACCTTAGCTTTTCGGTGAAGGAAAACATCGTGAAGAAACCTGGGCCCCTATTCGGAGAAATGACATTTTTATCTCGGTCACTCTCACTCCCATTAAATTCTAAATTAGTGAGACAGTGACCGAGATAATCTCGAGCGCACAGGAATAGGGTCCCTTTACATTTCCGGAGAAGAAATTCGATGGCGTATGTGAATCCGCCAACCCGCAATGGGCCAGCGTGGTGGATATGGCCCAATTACCCTTCGAGGGTAGGCCGATATCTCAGCAGTAGGATGCTTAACGTCTGAAGCAGATATTATTCCTACGACAAAAAATGCTATGACGTCTATACAAAGAGCATTAAAACTATAGAAACAACTTTACCAATAAAACTGTACTAAAAATTGTGAAAAATATTTTTAATTAGACGACCATCCTCAATAATGACTCAAATTTACAAATGCGCTACTGTGATTAATTTGCGTTTTTTATGCGTTGATGTTGAATTTATAATTTTCAAGATCTTTTGTCTTCAACCCAAGTAGCTTATACAATCGTATCTGTTCCTACAAATGAAATAGTTTATTTTCAATATCATCGTGATGTGGGATCTGAAAGAACATTTCGAAATATCTTTCACTGCAGTGTATTTCAAACATGTAGGCCATTTAGTTATTATGTAGTACATAAGTAGTAATTATGGTGACAACGTACTAATTGCGATATCCCATTGAATTGTGGTCACTTTGCTCATCATCATTCAGTCACTGGCTAGAGCTCGCTTTGTGATCACGCGTTGTTTTGTATTATTTGTATAAATAAGCCGTGTATTCTAATTTATACACGAAAATAGTTATTTTTCTTCTATCGAGTGTATGACTGAAGTTTAGCAAAAGAGCCCCGATTTAATGGGGCAATGTAATGTAATGCGCTCAACCGTTGAGCTATTATGTACAACGTACAAGAGGCGACACCGCATTACATTGCATTGCCCCATTAAATCGGGGCTCCTTAGCTTACGTCGTTAAGCCTCAACCACTATAGCGACTATAGCGTCTATATTTAGGTATGTAAAGTATAATACAATTTAGTTAGGTATATCAATCTTTTTTTAATGTAGTGTATTTAGGTGATACCCAGAAATTATCATAAAAGATTCTAGGAAACTGAGGCAATATTAGAGGCACGGTGAGTCGCCTGAGCACAATGTACCTAAATGCTAAAGCAGTACATAAGCTACGTCTATACTTAGCAGCTATCTCACTCGTACATTTGCAAGTTTTTGCAGATAGTATGAATTTCCAATTACTGTGTACTATATCTGCTTTCAAGCGTAACGAATGAAATATTTTAAAGAAATATTCGCTATGATATCTGTTAGTTTGACGGCAAAGATAAAAATTCGATGAAATATAATTATATTTTTTCGATCTCCGTCAAGTTAAAAGACAAAAAAACTAGTTTCTTTAAAACATTTTTAATTATACTTAAAACGCACAGAATTCTCCTTATTTTATGTCTTTGTTAAAACGCTACAATCATCATATAATCCTAACTAATATTATTATAAGGAGAATTCTGTGTTCGAAAGTAACTCTGTCTCTCTGTCTTTCTATTTCTCTATCTCTCTGTCTCTCTGTGTTTCTGTCTGTCTCTGTGTCTCTGTCTGTCTCTCTGTCTCTCAGTTGTCTATCTGTCTGTGTGTTTGTCGCGTTATCACGGCTAAACGGTTGATGGGATCAAGCTCAATTTTTGCATACATATAGCTTAAGCGTCGGTGACGGACATAGGTTTTTTTTTAGAGTCTCGCTAACTACGTCGCTGTTAGCAGCTAATATATTATAAAAAACTAGCCCTGTTCTAGAAATCAACTCACAGGCCAAACCGCTAATGGTAGAGACGTGGAATTCAAACCCAATATTCCTCAAACGGTCTAGGTCAGCCATACTCGAAGTGTTCTCCATGGAGTTCTAGGGCTCCGCGAAAGGTTCTGTGGGGGCTCCGTGAAAATACTGGTCATAATGAAAAAATATATATACTAAAGGGATACTACAAGGTAGCAGCGTAAAAAATATATATATTCCACCATAAAGTTTTAAAATATCTAACTAAAAGAATAGTTAGTGGAATGCGTTTTAATGATATGCCCCATTAAATACATATGATAATGTCAAGTAATAATGTATGATTATTAATAGAATACACATAAAACTAGTTTTTGATTATTGTAGCCCTCAGTCAAATATTTCGTATTCCAACAGGATTTCATCGCCAAAACAGTTTGAGAGCCTTTGGTCTAGGTGAATATAAAGAACAGATTTTGCAAAATTCCATTTCTAAAGGGGTAAAATGGACCCCCAAACTTTGTACGGAAATAAAAACTTTTTGCATGCTACACCAATGAAACTCGGTTTGTAAACTGATTACAAGGAATACAAATACACATGCCACGGGGTTTTACGAAAATCAACCCCTAAAGATGTAATGGGGTGTTTAATTTACTGTAGCCTATGCAGGTGAATCCGTCCGGGCGAACTAGTATAGCAGTAATTCTACTTTTGAAGATTAACATAGCTATTTTTAATCTTCAATAATGAAAAAATGCGCGAGCGAGATCACTGTGCGTGATCTGCTAAGGGCCACACACGAAAACGATTTAGACAATAGACAAATACTTATTTATGGGAAAAAACAAATTGTACACAAAAACAAAAAGGTAGATAAAAAAAAGTACATAATACACATTGTTTTTCACCACAAACCGGTTCCAACTCAGCATAATAATGATTGCGAACAACCAGCGCTGGTCTTTCGCTGGACTCGTTGATTTACGTTTTCGTGTAATCATGGTTTGACCAGTATGGCCTGCGCTGTAAGGGAGTATAGGAGTAACAAATAGTATTCTGTCAGTATGGCTTGGTTGATAGCGCGTCAACCTTATAATGAAAAAATCAATTTATGTACTAATCTGAAAAAATAAAGAATGTCTCAGGATTTTTTTAAACATCAACCCGTAAAAAGGTGAAATGGGGAGTATCATTTACTGTAGCATATGCGATCGAAGCCTCAGTGCCTCAGTGCCTAAAGTCGAAAGTTTTCGATCAGTGTGTGTTACCAGTGATGACTTATGACTCTGAAACGTGGTCTCTTACGTGCTCGGGGTTTCTGTGCGAGATCGAATCAGAAATGAGAAGATCCGTAGACGAACGAAACTCACTGACATAGCCCAGAGGGTTGAAGTGTTGAAGTGGCAGTGGGCAGGGCACATAGCACTCAGAACTGATGGCCGATGGGACTGCCGCTTCCATCCGCTCTTCGTGGAAATCTAAGGGGGAGGCCTATGTCCAGCAGTGGACGTCCTGTGGCTGAGATGATGGTGATGATGATGATGATGATGCGATCGAAGCCGTGCGGGCAAGCTAGTAAACGATATAAAGATGAATCCAACGATACCTCACTCGTCAAAACTGGTCAAGCTTTTAAGTTACGTGAGGTCACAGGAACACACAAATAGGTGTTCAAACTTACAAACATCTCAAAAACATTGTCTTTCTTGGGCAGTCGGGTCAACTATGGGTTCGGTTAGACGACGGGCATACTCTTATCCCCTGCCTATAGTAAGAGCCTACTAAAAGGAGACCTCTGGCTCGGGGCTGGGGCTCTAACCATCTACCAAAGCGAGCCCGGGGAGGACAACAGCGCCGTGTGGCGGACGCTGTTATAGGCTTAAACGTCCCACGATAGGTACTAGCTGTCCCGGGAGGAGCTGAAGCGTGGTGCTGAGGGCTCCGGTGCGTTCCCTTGGAGATCCCGGAGCCCTCGTTCAAGCACCAAGGCAGGCCACCAGGCAGGCAGGCAGGCAGGCAGGGGGGTTTTAGTGGGTGTAATCCCACATAACCGTGCTGCAGCCCAAAGCAGTCGGGTATCTAGAGAAGATTCCCCACTCGCAAAAAAAAAAAATAAGAAAAAAAACGGGATAATAATATCTTGGTACTCATCATTATTACACCTCGTCCTCGCGTAAAGAAGAAATTATATTAAATGCGCACCCACAATATATCAAACGAATAGTAAGTCAGCCCATCCACTGTTGTACATTTACATTACTCGCCGAAGAAAGATTATTTGCGTGGAGCGATTCTTTAATTTGTGGCGACATTTATCGTGTTTCTCGGGTTTCTGGTAATTGAGCTCCCTTTACGACGGCGCTGCGAGGCTTCGCATGGACCAATTTCGAATCAATTGATATCATTAGAGCCACTCTTTGATCGCCGCCTGAATCCCTGCCGATTTTAATTTGATCAAATCGGAATACCTACTTGTGAATTAGGTCTAATGCAGCGATGGAAATTAAAGCCAAGTTGAAAGAGAAGGCTCCTTTTGATCGGTTATTATTTTACGATCAATGTTTTGATGTTGCTTCAAATAAATCGATCAATTTGCTACTCGGTGGCTTATTGACATTCGTAGACCATAAGGCCTCTTAAGAGGCTGCAAACCCTGACTTGTGTATCGCAGCGGTGATATTCACACATACACAACACACCCTGAGAGGTCACACTACACCAAACCAAACCAAAATTAACGATATAATTGTGCTTAACACACAAACTTTCGCATTTATAATATTAGTGTGAAGTATTATCATTGAAAAACAAAAACAAAAGCCCGACTACACAATGTAACCCAAGACACCTCATTCGTTAAAAGCGTTCAAACCGTTTAGGATAGAAGGTAATAAAATAGGAACATACATATATACATACTATATTACTTACAGACTTACATTACGTACACACTTACATAGTTACATACATATATACATACATACAAACTTTCAAACTTACATACACCCAAACACTTCTAGGTCTGGATGCTTAGGTGCTGCCAAGTTTTGGAACCAGCACAGCCTACACCCTATACCTAATTGATCCTGATTATGACCAAAAACAATGTGACAATGGGAAACCAATTGAAGTGGCAATGGGCAGGCCACATCACTCGAAGAACCGATAGCCGAAGGGGAGGAAAGGATCTTGAGTGGCGATCACGAACCGGAAGACGAAGCGTAGGCAGGCCTCCCACTAGGTGGACCGACGATATTGTGAAAGTCGCGGGCAACCGGTTGTTGCAAGTGGCATGTTGTCGGTCAGTGTGGCGCTCTAAGAGGGAGGCCTATGTTCAGCAGTAGACGTCTTATGGCTGATGATGAAGACCAAAACATTTTTTTCAGCTTCGGCTGCAACGTGTGACACATTGGTACTATATAGGTACGCTTTCCGTACGGAAATTACGATATGAAGTGCGGTCACTCCAATGGCCGGAATAGGGAACTATTGGGATATAACTTTTAACACTAAATAAAATAAACGTAAATAAATGATCCCGATGGACGCAACTGCGACTGAAACCGCCAGAAGCCAGCAGCGTCCTCTTAGTAAACCATGAGCGTTCTGCGATCTCCAAGCCAAGCCAAGGGTGAGGATTATATCAATTGTTCAGCAGTGGACGTCTTCTGGCTTATGATGGTGGTGATGATGTTAGAATAAAAAAATAGGTTAAAAATAATAATATAATATAAGACCTTTGTACACTTTGTACACTTATAATAATAACATTGTTAAAAATTGTAGCAAGTTGACGAGTCCATAATGGAAGCATATTTTTTATATTTTGTAATTGTTAGGAAAGCAGCTGTATGACAATAAAGAATATTCATTCATTCATACATTAGTGGCAATTAAAGAATATAAATGAAAATGGAAAAAAAACAAATAGGTAGACATAATAAATGGCTATGTAAAGGACGCCGAGCTTGTTTGTACATAAATGTTATGATTGTGCAATTTATAATGTATAGGTTATAAGGAAATAAAGAAGTATTGCCTAGAAATAAGATATAGACATAAGTAATAGGTAGGGCGAGTTTTATTATCCAGAATAAGTAAAATATTGTAAGGGAAAGTGCTCTCGAAAAAGTAAGGATGCGAAGTAGCTTAGAGAAATGTGAGGAAATTAAGAGCTCGGCTGTGATTGGCGGACCAATCACAGCCCATGTTTAAATCAAGCTAAAATTTGTATAAATTGAGAGCATTTTCCCGTAGGAAGTCATTCAGTCATCCGACATAGTACGAGCAACATCAGAAGAAAATAAACACTTTAAATCGAAGGAAGAACTTTTCAATTCAACGCCTACAGTCCACCACAGTTGGACGCTTCGAGCCGGATCCGGATCTGGATCTTGGGACCTTCGACGGTTGAAGATTCGCCAGCATGGTCGTGACCAGAAGCCAAGCGGACGCGGCAGAACGGGACCGCCGCGACGCAGAACGACGCGAACTGGATCGCGATCTGCGGGAACGAGATGGCGATACTCAAGCCATCGAACGGGAACGAAGAAGGAGGATGTCACTGGATCCACCAGCGTCGCCGGCCCCGCGGCGCGGTGTCGAACTGAGACAGGGGCCCTCGACCGAGGTCACCCGTGCCGGCCTCTCGGACCCAGTCCGTACCGGCGCATCGGGCCTCGGGAGAGACCACTCCCCGGTACGGTCGGTGCGGTCCCACCGCTCGACCGCCAGTACCGCTACCAGAGCGCGGTTGGCGGAACTGGAAGCCGAGGAGAAGCTGGCTGCCCTGAAGAGGAAGGAGCTGGCGATCGACGCAGAACTGATCAAGAAGAAGCTGGCCGTGGACCTAGCGGCCATCCAGGATGACCAGGAAAGCCTTCATGGTGACACCACGACCGATCACCTCCAGAAGGTTGACGCCTGGCTCCAGTCCAACGCCCCCAATGTACGGGGGGAGAGGCGGGGGAACGAGAAGACCAAGGACGACCGGCACCTGCGATTCAACATGCGGGACCGGTCCACCACACCCGTCAGAACCAGAATCAACATCGACGCGTTGACCGAGGTCATGGAGAAGCTGGCCCGACCCAGGGCCAGGTGCCCTGACCTCCAAGCATTCTCCGGAACACCGAACGAGTGGCTGGCGTTCAAGGCTGCCTTCCAAGATTCGACGAAGATCTACCAGCTGACGCCAGCCGAGAACCTGCAGAGACTGAGGAGCTGCCTGAAGGGGGAAGCTCGGGACCTGGTGGCGGCGCTGCTATACACCGCCACCCACCCTGATGAGATCCTGAGAACCCTCGAGCAATGCTTCGGGCGCCCCGAAGTCATCATCGATCGAGCCCTGGAAGACCTGAAGAAGCTGCCGAAACCGGGATCATCGGCCGTGGAGCTGAACAGCTTCGCGGTGAAGCTACAGAACGTGGTCTGCGTGTTCAGGAACATCAGCCGGTCGGGGTACCTATTCAACCCCATGCTGGCCAGAGAAGTCCTGGAGAAGCTGAGCCCACACATCAGGTCGCGTTGGTGCGACTACGCCTGCGAACGAGAAGCAACAGCGGAACCCGAGATCGTCATGCTGTCTCGCTTCCTCATGCGAGAGGCGGACCGAGCCCTGAAGTTTAGCTACGCACCAACAAGCAGCATCACCACCACTGCGGCGAAGAAGGAAGCGAAACCCAACTTCTTCGCTGCGAACAAAAAGAAGACCGGCGCAGTCTACAACGTCGCCGAAGAGGAGCAACTGGACAAATGCATCAGCTGCGAGAAGGCGCACAGGCTGCCCGAGTGCCCGAAATACAAGGCGCTCACCATCGATCAACGCTGGGAACTAGTACGAGAGAACAAGCTGTGCTTCAAATGCATCGCGAGAAGACACCGACGCATCCACTGCAAGGCCAAGTCGTGCGGCGTGAACCGATGTCAACGACCTCATCACTCAACCCTGCACCAGGAGAAGTCTGGGGAACACAGAGACCCTCCAACACCATCGAAGACTGAAACAGCGAGCAGCACCGAGTCTGTCCTGACGGTGGCTACCTCAACCGTCACCGGCTCCAAGGCAGTGCTGCTGAAGATGTGTCCAGTCACCGTGGTGGGACCACGGGGGGAGCTCCGCACCCATGCGCTCCTGGACGAAGGGGCCACCATCACGCTCATCGATGAGGAGTTGGCGCGAAACATCGGTGCAAAAGGACCATCACTGCCGCTACGAATGAGAGGCGTCAACACAACGCAGCATGAGAACGAGAGCAAGCTAGTCACCGTGCATCTACGAAGCGCAGACAACGAGCTACACGAACTAAAAGCACGTACCATCAAGGACATGAAGCTGATCCGGCAGACCATTCCAAATGCACTTTTGGAGCAAGAACATCTTCGTGACCTACCAGCAGATGAAGTATGCTACGAACCGACGCAGCCCGGAATCCTGGTGGGAGCCGACCATTGGGAGTACATCGTGTCTCAAGAGCTACGCGTCGGCAAACCGAACCAACCGGCTGCATCCAGAACACAGCTGGGCTGGGTGATACACGGCACAGTACCACGCAGCATCATCAAGAACCAGGACAGCGTGCTGCATATTTACACCCCCGAACATGGTGTAAATGCGAACGAGCAGCAGAACCAACGCCTCCACGACCTGGTGGAATATCACTTCAGCATCGAGGCCCTGGGCGTCGCTCATAAGCCACGTGTGAGCGACGCGGACCTCAGAGCGACTGCGATCATCGAACGAACTATAAAGAAGACAGAAAAGGGATACGAAGTGGGGCTGCCATGGAAGTCCGACAGCATGCAGCTACCGCCGAGCTACAGCGGAGCACTACGTCGTCTTCAGAAAATTGAACAGAAAATGGACGCCGATCCTGACTTCGGCCGAGAGTACACCCGGCAGATCGAGAACTTGCTGCAGAAGGGATACGCCGAGTCCTGCGACGGTACCGAGACAAAGAGCCCCGTCTGCTGGTACCTGCCGCACTTCGCCGTACAAAACCCGAACAAACCAGGAAAACAGCGACTTGTCTTCGACGCAGCAGCAAAGAACCGCGGAGTCAGCCTGAACGATCACCTGCTGGAGGGACCAGACCTCCTGATGTCGCTGCCCGGCATTCTCTTCAGATTCCGAGAGAAGCGGGTAGCGATCACAGCGGATGTACAAGAAATGTTCCTGCAAATCAAGATTCGCCCGGAAGATCAGCCAGCGCAACAGTTCCTGTGGAGAGGCGCCGAGAGAGAGAAACCGCCTCAACATTTCAAGATGAAGAGCATGATCTTCGGCGCCGCAAGCTCTCCCTTCATGGCGCACTACGTGCGGGACTACAATGCGAGGGTACACGCTCACACGCACCCTCTCGCCTGCGAAGCCATCACCCACGACCACTATATGGACGATTTAGTGGCCAGCTACGAAGACGCCCACGAAGCTCGCCGCACCGTTTCGGAGCTACGAACGGTTCACGCGGCCGCCGGGTTCACGCTGCGGGGATGGAGCGCCAGCGACAGAAGCGTGCTACGAGATGTACCAGAGGAACTGCAAGCGACAACGCCGACTCAACTGGGAGGGAACGAGACAGAAAACAAGATACTCGGCCTATATTGGAACGCCGAGCGAGACGAACTTGGTTTCAACACGTCAATGAACCGAGTTCCCGCCGAGGTACGCGCACGGATTCGCGCGCCCACCAAGAGGGAGGCGCTCAGCGCGGTCATGTCCATTTATGACCCTCTGGGACTCCTGAGCCACTGCACCATCAGAGCGAAGATAATTCTACAGAGTCTCTGGCGTCTGAAGATATCATGGGACGAGCCGATACCCGCGGAAGAAAACGAGCTCTTCGCTACTTGGTTGGGACACCTCACCGAACTTACCTGCCTGCGGCTGGAACGACGCTACGCATTCGAAGACTGCGAAGACCTGGAGCTGCACATACTGTGTGATGCCAGCGCACAAGCCTACTCAGCCGTGGCTTACTGGCGCATCACTCATCACGACGGGAGCATCAGTCTGAGCCTAGTAGCTGCGAAATCAAAGGTGGCTCCAAAGCGCGCGCAGACCATCCCGCGCCTGGAGCTACAAGCTGCAGTCATCGGGGCAAGACTGGCGAACACAATCAAGAAGGAGCATCGAGTCGAAATCAAGAGGACGATGTACTGGACCGACTCGATGACCGTGATCCACTGGGTACGACACGACGCACGGCGATACACTCCGTTCGTCGCGCACCGCCTGGGTGGACTAGCCGAACTCACCCACAAAGAAGAATGGCGATGGGTGCCCACAAGCGAGAACATAGCCGATGACGCGACGAGATTCACGAGTACGCCCATCTCCGCCGAAGAGCGTTGGTTCCGAGGTCCGGACTTCCTACGCCGCCCAGAAGAACAGTGGCCAGTAGAGACGTCCGCCGACGACAGCGGAGACGAAGTACTACACGTCATCGAAGAAGACAAGATGAGCGACGAATGGCTGCCAGATCCCGCACGCTTCTCCAAGTACGAGACCCTGGTCAGAGCATCGGCACGCGTGCTGGCATTCGTCGACAGATGCCGGCGCCGGGCAACGAAGATGGAACATCGACACATCGAAGAAGCGGAACGCGCACTGATACGCCGCGCACAGAGAGAGAGCTTCCAAGATGAGCTGCAGCGACTGAAGGCATCTCGCCCTATCACCAAGGCGAGTCGACTGTTCCGGCTGGACCCAGTACTGGAGGGAGGCGTCCTGCGAGTGAGAGGCCGCATCGGAGCTGCTACTGCACCTCTAGAGACAAAGCGACCTATCATCCTCGACGGCCGCCACCAGATCACCAGACTCATCGTGCTACGGGAACACTGCGCAGCGGGTCACGCTAACCGAGAGCGCGTGACAAACGACCTACGACAAAAATATTGGGTCATTCACCTGAGACCCACCGTGCGCACCATAGAACGAGAATGCGCGCTCTGCAGAAGACGAAGATCGAAGCCTCAGATTCCTGCCATCGGGGACCTGCCACGAGCCCGCCTCGAGCCCTTCCATCGCCCCTTTACACACACGGGGGCGGACTATTTTGGGCCGATGATCGTGAAAATCGGACGGCGCCGGGAGAAGAGATGGGGAGCACTGTTCACGTGCCTGACGACGCGCGCCGTGCATCTGGAGCTCGTACCCTCACTCTCCACGAGCTCCGCGATCATGGCACTCCGAAGGATGGCGGCGCGAAGAGGATGGCCGCGGACAATGCACTCGGACAACGGGACGAACTTCCGAGGGGCCGACAAGGAGCTGAGGGCCGCCTATGCAGAGTGGGCACCAGCGCTGCAGGAAGAAGGCCTGCTGCACAGGATGGAGTGGTTTTTCATCGCACCGGGGGCCCCATACCAAGGAGGCGCCTGGGAACGACTGGTGCGATCAGTGAAGACCGCGCTCGCATCCACACTCAACGAAAGAGAACCAACAGAAGAGGTTCTGAGTACTCTGCTGACCGAAGCGGAGTTCTCCATCAACGCCAGACCTCTCACGCACGTCAGCGTGAGTTACCACGACCCTGAAGCTTTGACTCCGAACCACTTCCTGATGGGGTCGTCCACCGGCCTGCCCAGCACCGGAGCATGCAGCGAGACCGACCGGCGGACCTGGAGGGCCAGCCTAGCGCTTGCCGACCATTTCTGGCGGCGCTGGGTACGAGAGTACCTCCCCACCTTAGTACCTCGCGGGGAGCCGTCCAGCACCAAGCCACCGCTGCAAGCCGGGGACGTTGTGATCATCGTCGACCACACTCTGCCGCGGAACGTGTGGCCCATGGGGATCGTCGAGCGAACCTACGCGGGACCAGACGGCGGAGTACGAGTGGCCGACGTCAGAACAAAAACCGGCATTTTCAAACGACCCGTGAGAAAGCTCGTCGTATTAATGAAAGAAGAGGCTACGCGAGCTGCGCCGGAGGGAGAAATGTAAAGGACGCCGAGCTTGTTTGTACATAAATGTTATGATTGTGCAATTTATAATGTATAGGTTATAAGGAAATAAAGAAGTATTGCCTAGAAATAAGATATAGACATAAGTAATAGGTAGGGCGAGTTTTATTATCCAGAATAAGTAAAATATTGTAAGGGAAAGTGCTCTCGAAAAAGTAAGGATGCGAAGTAGCTTAGAGAAATGTGAGGAAATTAAGAGCTCGGCTGTGATTGGCGGACCAATCACAGCCCATGTTTAAATCAAGCTAAAATTTGTATAAATTGAGAGCATTTTCCCGTAGGAAGTCATTGTCGAGGCCGTCGAGAGAGAAGTGAGAGAATACTTCGCTGCGAACCCGACACCCGAAGAAGAAGAAGAAGAATCCAGAAATAAAATTTTCTGGAACCCCGGAAGAGTGATGAGGTGCATCACACGTCTACCCAGGAAGAAAGCACCCGGGCTCGATAACATCTCAAACGAAGCCCTGAAGAACCTACCGCCGAAGTCCGTCGTCGCCCTGACGAGAATTTTCAACGGAATTCTCCGAACAGGACATTTCCCGAAAAGCTGGAAAATAGGCAAGGTGGTGACGATCCCGAAACCCGGAAAAGACGCCAGAAAACCAGAGAGTTATAGACCGATCACGTTGCTGAGCACGATGTCTAAACTATTCGAGAGACTACTCCTACTCGAACTGACGCCCCACATCACACCTAGGGCGGAACAATTCGGGTTTAGGGCCGAACATTCCACCACTTTGCAAGTAGTGCGGCTTGTAAACGAAATGGCAACAAGCCATAACAAGAAAGAGAACGTCGTGGCCGTCCTTCTGGATATGGAGAAGGCGTTCGACAGGGTATGGCACGAAGGGCTGCTATACAAGCTATCGAAGAGCACAGCCCCGAGACAGATAGTCAAGGTTATCCAGAGCTTCCTGACAGACCGCCAGATCACGGTTGCGGTCGAAAATATCCTGTCAGGACTAAGACCCGTGAAGGCCGGGGTGCCGCAGGGAAGCTGCGTATCCCCACAATGCTATGCCTGGTACACCGACGACATCCCCGTCGTCGGACAAGCGAAACTCGCCTTATACGCTGACGATGCAGCCTACTACGCATCATCGTACAGGCCGGCCTTCGCGGTGAAGAGACTACAACCTTCACTGGATGCCTTGCCTGAATGGCTAAACAAATGGAGACTCACAGTAAATGTAGGCAAGACACAAGCCATCATTATCGGTAACACACACCTACCGACACCCTTGAAGCTGCTGAACGAGGACATCCCGTGGCAAACAGATGTGAAGTATCTGGGCGTCACCATCGACCGAAGACTCAGCTTCAAGAAACACATAGACACCACCATAGGAAAGGTGAAAGGAGCTCGCGCTAGACTTAACCCGATACTAAGATCTAAGCTGCCACTAAGAACGAAATTAATGCTCTACAAGACGTATATACGAACACGTCTAACATACGCGGCGCCAGCCTGGTATCCGTATGTGAGCAAAACGAACAGATCCCGCCTACAAGCACAAGAGAACATCACTTTGAGAGGGATAGTAGGAGCTCCGCGCTACGTGAGAAACTCCACCATTCAGAGAGACCTCAAACATGAAAATATTGAGGCTTTGGTGATACGCACAGCTACTCAGCTATTTGAGAGAGCTGACAAGTCAAGATTCCAACACATCACAGGAATAGCCCCGCTTCACGCGAGACCACCGGACACTAAGAAACCGGGAGTAAGGCGCGCCAAACCTTACTCCAGAGAACTGATAGCCACCGAAGAAGAAGAAGAAGAAGAATTACCATCTACATCAAAAACAACGGGGACATCGCTCTCGGTTGCCACTGTCGTGCCTGATCGGCTCGCTGGGCCTTCCCTGGGCAACCAGGGATCTCACCCGGCAGGGCTTGATCGCATTGACATATAAGTGGAACCGAAATGAAGTCCCCGTAGAAGAAGAAACCAAGAAAATTCAAGAGACACGCCCATAGTTATGGGCGTAGAAAAGCCAGGGCCAGGGGGCATTGCCCCGATACCCTTCCCCCCACCCCACAAGAGGGGTGAGAAGAAGAAAGTTCGACTAGGAAGTCATTCAGTCATCCGACATAGTACGAGCAACATCAGAAGAAAATAAACACGAAGGAAGAACTTTTCAATTCAACGCCTACAGTCCACCACAGGCTATGTAATGCTAATTAGGCATTATTAATCGTATCCCTTTATTAGTTGTTTTTAACAGTCCAGTGCAAAATCGATTTCGTTCGTAAAATCAATTTTCACGACTCTAATTCGAAACTGAGATATTTTGATTAAAATTGATTGGCGTGACAAGAACGCTGATTTACATGTTGTAATTAATTGGTAGCTGCACATGCGCAGTGAGCACGAAACTATGACTAGCTTTTTGGTGGCGAAGCTATTTCGAGAAAAAGATTAACCTACTATACTTACCACAGAAGAGGAAAAATTTTTACCTTTAGTTCTCTCTTCTGTGATACTTACCCCCGAATACTGAAACGTTTAACTTTGACGACAAATTACGTCTATAGCTGTCTTTGTAATTTGCTCAGTGCCAGACAAAGGCAGCATTAGAATTAATCTGTTGTCAAACGTTTCAGAATCCCGAGGTTAGATACTTAGGAATGCGCCATACTTTTTCGCACCGACATGAAAAGAGATGACTTTAGCGCTGTCCGCACGCTAGTAAAGAGAACAGATAATTGCGAAACAACTAAACGAGGAAATCAATCAAAATTCTGTTGGATACCATCCTAATTATTATTACCTCACTATTAGTGTAAAAATCACTAGGGTCACCCAAAAATGTGTGTAAATCGAGTTCTTTTCAATTTTTTTTTATTAAGAAAATGTTATCTAATCATGTTCTCTTGGCTATATATTTCCTATACTCCTACTAGACGATAGAACCCAAAAAATATAATAATATTAATAAATAAAATAAGACGTCCTTTATAATATTATACACCTTAAAATTGTATTTTAAAAATTATTACATAATATAATGATTTTAGTTTAATAAGTGAAGGTTTATTTAGAGATGTGGCTATTAGCTAATAAGGATATGAAATGAATGAAAATATATTTGAGAAACGAAACAACTGGATAATTTTAACGGAATATTTCTCTCAAGTTACAGTTATCCACTTTCCTTTTTCAAATTGCTCTTTCTTTGTAACTTGTACGTCCCTTCACAATAAATTTCAACTACCAATATTTTATATGGATAAATAATTTATCAAAACAAAAGTTTAACACGATTGGAACATTATCTTCCTTATAACTAGGTAGTTTCATTATGAAATATTACTTACCAAGAACAAAAACAAACCAACGAGGCATTTTAGCACTGGCACAAATGTCACAAAAAAATATATTAAAATCGCTTTGCACGTTCCGTATTCGTAAAGGCGATATGTGGTGAAGACGCGCGTGCTCGCTTCGCTTTTCTCTTACGCACTGGACTGGCATGCGCGCGCGCCGCTTCACAATCTCACCACACAGCTTGGAGGATCTTAGACCGTAACGGTACTTGATCCTGATTGAGTGACGAGATTTTGTTTGGACATATAAAGGCCACCATAAACGGAAAGGTCAAACTGAGCCAGTATTCTTAATTAATGCACATGCTTAAAAATTGCACAGTGCTCGACTACCACAACTTAGTGCGATTTAAAATAGGCTCTCATAATGCTCGCTTTCCTAGTAATCATTTTATTATTATAATATATAATCGGTACGCCTCTAACTAAATTGAATTTCCGTTTTATTTTGAATTGTCATTCCGGACACCGTACGTAGGTCTATATAGATACGTAGGTGATCATGTATAACTGAATAGGAGGTTTTTTGACAGTGAGGAGCGGCATTGACGTTAAAGTTTTTTTACGAACGATGAGTGATAGTTTACCGCTCCTTTCCTCAGCCTCACCCACGCGCTAATCGTTCCTCCGATGACAAAATATCGAACATATTATACAAAGTACTCTATCATCACCTTCTCCAGTCACCATGGATACACGGCTCTTACATCAACTGGTCCCGCGGGATCAGTGGTTTTTTTTTTTTTCAAGTGATCCCACTTAGAAAATTAGGATGAAAACAGATGTATAATTTCGAATCTGTGTACAGGCGTGTACAAAATGTTTAGGACAAATAAAAAGAATACAACAGAACTTGATGATACACCCACCCACACCGTCACTCTTATCATCAAGTGAATTAGTGCTCAAATGGCTGTGAAATAAGTTAAGTTACCGAAAACGACTTATAAATACTTACTTTCTTTTTTTTTGTCTTAAATTTTTGATTGCAGATTTTGTTTTGTTTGTAGGAAGTTTGCTGCAGCGTCCTTTACTGGTTGATATTATAATATTTGACAGAAATATTCGGTACTCAATTCTAAACAAGAATTTCGAATTCGAGCAAAATCGGTCCAGGGGCTGCCAAGCGTCAGCAAACTTCCCCCTTTTTGGGAGAAATACTCCTCTAACCAAAAATCGCCGACGCCAAAAAACTATGAATTGTAGAAATGAAGCTATGCAAAAAAGTTTGTGCTCGCGAGGTCTATCTACTGCTCGCAGAATAAAGGCCTCGCTACATGGCCTGACCTGACGTCGTTTGAAAGAGATGGGTATATAGGTATAAGTTTCTAGGGTAGCGAAAGGGAGAAGCTATAACCTTAATAGTTTGTTTCTTTTGCTCCCGTGAAATTGAAATCTAGCTGTCCCTTTCACACGATGTCAGGTCAGGCCATTTATAGACATCCTTAGACGCGAAGTGTCACGCGTGAATAAGAAAAAGTTTTTAACAACGGTTAGTTTCTAGGTTTCCAAGATAGCATCCTCTTTTAGACAAGTTATGAATTTCTGTTCTTAAGTACTTAGTTTACTATGCGTTTCACGTCTTGCTATTGAGGTATTTATCAAAGGTCTTGAAACTAATAACGATATCTAAAAATGTTCACTTTCTTTATTCTCTCCTAAATTACTGCTTTTGTATGCGCGGCCACAACATGATGCTAACAAAACCTGACACACTTGCGATGCACGCGCTCTATAAAATCCTCGAATTACACTGTCGCTTTCATGCGAACAAACAATTATGAGCTCCTAATAAACTAGCATTGTATAGTAAACATGACGATTTGTTTCCTTCGCGTACTAAATAGCAGTTGGTGACACAGTAACGATGACGCATACTATATTATGTTCGAAGTTATCGTCAGCGTTGGAGAAAGTGTTCCATCCATGCGTTAGCCAGAAGACAACTTTTCAACCATGTTCACAAACTGATGAATAGTATATTCGAGGGGTTTTTTTTTTTTATTATTTATAGGCTTGCGTTTGACTGCAAACACGTTTGATGTTAAACGAGAAATGCAGCCAACGATGGAGCACGATTACCAAGAAGAAACCGATTCACTCGCGTCTTGAAGACACCCAAATTATAATTATCAAGAAAAACCCACTCGGGCAGCGCATTCCATTGTTCAGAAGTTCGAATGAAGAAAAAAAAAGGAAAAGGAAATTAACCTTAACAAAATTCCTGGGGTCTACCATTATATCTACCACAATCTCGTTGTAAGACGCTCTGGACATTTGATTTTACTTGCTTTTTTTCTGGCTCTATACAGGTTTTTTTGGTAACTAACACAAAACCTCTTTTAGGCATGTTCCCCACATCATTCATACCAACTTTTGTTCTATGAATATATGATTTGAATTCACCAAAAACAAATTTTAAAGTTTGTATGGGGAAAAAGATGTCCTTGTACTTGCTTAGTACAAATGTCAAGTCCGAAGTCACGGAGCAAAGGTTGTTAGGTATGATGTAGAGAACATGCCTACAAGAGGTTTTGCTTAGTTACCAATAACCCTGTATACAGTAGAGAGGACAAACGAGTCCATTTTAAGATTGATCTGTGAATGTGATGTGGGAGGTTGAAGTAACATTTTAGTTATGAATAACTAATACTAAAGTACTAACTATACTAAACTACTAAAGAACAATAACTATATAACTATACCACGATTTGGTTACTCTTTGAGTTGCCGATATTGGTCACAGTTGCATGTGTTCCCATGCATACAGGTGCATGTGCGTGTGTGTGTCCGGGTATACTAATTTACCCATGAATACTAAAAACGTCAACGTTAACTTTAATTTTAATGTATATATGTATATTTAATTGTAAACAATCAAGAAAGTCTAAAAAAACTTATAGTAGGTAAGCCCCCTGATTCTAATTTTAGTCCAATATAAAAACTAAAACCCATAATGCCCTTGATGTTTTATGTAAGAATATGAGTCACTTTCGAGGTGCTTCTTAATTAAATACAATATTATTAGCAACATATTCGCCGAAGAAAAAGTCACCGATGTAGCTTTCAGGGTTTGCAAGCTGAAGTAGCCATGGAAAGGCCACATCGCTCACAGTACCGATAACCTATAGGCATAGATAGAAATCGTTCTTTGCTTTAGGTAAGAAAGGTTCTTAAGTGGCGACCACGCGCTTGAAGACGCAGCGCAGGTAGGCCTCACTATGTGGACTGACAACACCTTGAAAGTCGCGGGCAACAGGTGGATGCAAATAGCAAATTTCCATTCAGCGTGTCTGTCAAAGGAGGCTTTTGTTCAGCAGTGGACGTCTTCAGGCTGTTGATGATGATTGATGATCTACATTTGATCGCATTTTAACAAAATAATTACTCTCTTTTGCGCTATGCTATGATAATAGGACTCTTTGCATTTAGACTGTTCAAGATAGAAAAATAACGATCGCTATTATTTTCCGGTTTCCCGTTAAACCGGAAAACAAAACAGCCAAAAATGGTAATTACAAAATATAATAGTGATATTGAATGATATAGCATTACTTTTCCTTCCTCTACATAAAGAAGACTAGCTTGCCCGCAAGGAAGTAAACAATACACCCTATTAGGCCCCCCATTAGTATATTTCAGATCACCTTCATAAAATTAGAATTAGACTTCACTTAAGGTAAGTTTGTCTAATTTTACAATTTTTTCTAATTTCCCTGTAGGTGGTAATTTTCGAAAAATCCTGAGACATGCCTTTCTTTATTTTTTATGCATAGTACACAAACCGAGTTTCAAGGGCTTGGCATGAAAAAATATTTTCATTCCATACAAACTTTGGGGGTCCATTATAACCCTATAGTAGTGGAATTTCGCAATATCCGTTTTTATTGTTCATCTAGACCATTTGAGGAGTATTGTATTCAAATTTCACGTTTCTATCATTAGCTTTTTGGTCTGTGCGTTGGTTCCTAGAAAAAGGCTTGTTATTTCCTATATACATATATAATTCTATGTAGATTCATGTATTGCACTATTTAAAATGAACATAATATTATCGGATTCTTGCAGCTTCGCTTGCTTCCAACTTCTTGTATATATTTGTAAATATGACATCTATGACACGCTTCCAAATTTCAGATAACGAATGGAACTCCATCGAAGTAAAGTCAGGACCCAGTTTGGTCATTTTCTTAAATTGAGTATAGAACGCGTCCTGGTACAATTGCAAAACCAATTCCATGGCATATGGTATACCGTACACCTAAAAATAAATTTTAATATTTTGAATTAAAATTGAAATACCAAACACTAAACTTCGTGTTAACGGGAGCTGTCGGATCAATTTTTATCAAATTTCGCTGGAAACAACACCCTTCAATCTGGAACACAGTCATGCTTGCACATAATGGCGGTTGAACAGCTGGCAAAGGCGGACTCTGTTACTAAACGAAAAATGCTTATTTACCATTATACTGCGACCACAAACTACGGAAAGTAGCGAGGGAAGTAGGCAGAAACTAAGTGTGATCACATTACTAGTCCATCATGCTCCTAGCCTAGACCTTCACTGCCGATTTTGTAGATTTTTTGAGCGCGAGTCGAAGGTCCGACGCTTTAGATAGAGATGACAAAACCAAAGACGAAAATTGTATGATTAGCGCGATAAGAGACGCGAGTAGAGCAGTGTGTGGCTGCCTCGCGAATATTCGCGGCAACGCGAGGAGCGTAGTGCAGCTGAAGGATCGATGTGGCGACTGAGGATCGACCAAAGCGAAGGTGGGAAAATGAAAAATCCTTTCTTGGTCAATTGTAGCAGCTGACTTTTTCGGGCGAATTTCAATGTTAATTTTTGTGTTAGGAATTTCAAAGCACGTACCGATGCAGCATAATCCACACTAGTTCCAGACACCTTCCCGTACCAGTTGTAAAGAGTGTCCATCGTCACGGATAACACTTTAAAGTTAGCGTTCTTGATAGCTTCGTCGATCTCACCCTTCAGATCTATATATCTGTCATCATCTGACTGAAGGTCAGTATAACCTTTCGGATATAGGACGGCATCTCCCTGTCAACGAATTTATATATTGAACCACTTCTAAGTGATATGATATGGAACCTACCGGTACATTCATGAGTTGTTTAACTCTCCGACAACGGCGATGTCAAAAAGAGGAATAAAGTTAACTTGTACTTATGATTTTCGTATGTTCCATTTCGTACTTACTGCGTCAATGGTTCAACCAGTTTTGACAAAATAGAAGGTGTCTTCGATGGTCGATACATATAATTTTTATATTTTACTTCTTTTTATATGTGTCAAATTACAGATTTTATTGTATATATCCTAACTTATATTATAAATGCGAAAGTAACTCTGTCCCTCTGTCACTCTGTCTCCAGTCTGGGTGTTTTGGGCGTTGTCACAGCTCGTAGCTGTCCCGAGAGGAACAAGCGCAGTGGCTTCGGTGCATTTCCTTGGAGATCCCGGGACCCTCCGTTAAGCGCAAAGGCAGGCCACCGGGGATGGTTTGTGGATTCCACAAAATCCGGCTGCTTCCTAATTCTTCCTATCTTGTGTCGACGTAAAATAAACGGCATCTAGGTCATATACACAGGTAGATTCGAAATGTAGAAAGCTCATAACATTTTAATTCAAATATTCGAAGACATATTCTATGGCACATGCGTCAACTCGTGAACGGGTGCTGCTTGCGGGAGCTGGACTGCTCGGAGTATATACGCAAATCTATAATAGCACTTAGCTCTTTATTAGCATATTCGTTGGTATATTCCTTTTGTAAAGTCTTTGGTTTTTATATTCCGTTTTAGTTGATAAAATATTTGTAAAACTTGATAAATGGCACGGACCCCGGAGTCCGTGGAGCAATACAGCAAAAAAAAAAAAAAAATCTATATGAAGTATCGTTGTGGGATTTTATAATTATACTAGCCTTGAATGTGGTCATTTTATAGGTTCCAGCGTGTACGTGAAAGTACGCAACGATTTTGTGGCTCATGCGGTGGAAGATGTTCCTCACAGCCCTGGACTCTGGCTCGGAGAACGGAGCTACGCCTGGGTAATGTTGGCTGCATGAATTCAGCTGGTCTTGTGTATTGTTCCAAGCCACATCAAAGTTTCTGTCTACATCCACTCCGGCACATCCAGAGCTTGGTGCCATGTTTTTGTTCCAGAAAGAGACCTTAAATAAAATTAGTTTTTTTGGAAAAAATATTATTCCAGACAAGCTCTTATAAAATTTGTTATTGGTACTGTAAGCTGGTCAAAATGAGTCCAAACTCCATCAGTCTACTCTTAGTAACTGAGGAGTTCCGTTTCCCACCTCCATATCCATCATCAGATCAGCTCGCTCTCATAATATTGTATTGTCTTCGGAACTTGACAGGCATGCGAAATTTCAACTTAATTGAACAAGGGCAACTGATCTAAAATTGAGTTGCAAGATCATATAGTATTTATATTCTCTTTGGATCATAATATATACATACAAACATTGCAAGTAGAGTAAATAAAGTAATAATATATATAAAATATAAATCAGACGATGGTATCGACATTTTGTATTTTCTAAAAAGGAATACATAGACAACATGAAAGAGTTTGGTCGCGATGAGCTTGACTAAAAAACTTACTGATTTTGTTTTCAGATATCCATCGGGATTGGCCATTGGTATCAGATAAATGTCAAATTTATCTAAATGTGCTAAATAATACGAAAGTAACATTCTCAGATGTGAATGCAGTGTGAGACTGTATAAGTCAGGGACGCCCATGGGGCTAAGAGCGTGCACTATGAACAAGATCTTCTTATCCTTTGTTTCATTCTCCACATACTTGGTTTCATGAGCTCTGAAATATTGACTGCCTTTTTGCGATATTTTGAATAGCACGATGTCGATGTACGATGCTGTACGACCTAGTATTTCCGTCGAAAACTCGGCCTCATTGAATTCCGATAAGATACTTGTGAATTGCTTCTCTATCTGAAAGTAATAAATCATCGTTGTTCATTTTTATCTTTTGCAATGGAACGCAATGATCAAAAGAAAATGCTGCTGCTGGGTAAATTTTGACTCAGATAAAACTGAAATGACTAGCTTTGTCAGACCCAGATGGAAGTTTAGTGGTGCGAGTATACCTAAGCAAAATCGTTAGGCGTTGTGAGCTACAAACATAAAAATCAAGATCGAACAAAGTCCATGTTATCTCTTCCCATTAGCATTTGACAAGGACAAGATTTAGATTATTTTTAGGTTAGACAAGGGTCTTCAACCAATGTGTGTTGCCAGTGATGACACATGGAACTGAAATAAGGTCCCTGACACTGGCCTTTTGGAGAAACTCAGAGTCACACAGCAGGCAATGGAGATACACTGGTACTCACAGAATATACATTTAAAATAAAATTATCATTAGAGAAGTTATCTTCTGGTACTTTTAGCTTTTCCTTTTCATCCCCTGAGTCAAGTTTGGGTTTCTGGCTGAAAATTAAGTTTAGAGTAATATTGCATTCGAATAAATAAAATTGATATGGTTTTTTCCATTATACAGGGTTATAACGAAAGGCTATGCTAGGCCGACAGGGGCTCATAGTACTCGTGATTGTGAATAAATTTTAGTATGGGACCAAACCTGAAAACGAGAAAAAAACAGCTGTTCCATACATTTTTTTCTCGATTTCATGATCGGTCCCATAGTAAAAGTTGTTCATAATGATGAGTACTGTAAGCCCATTTCGGCTTAGCATACGCTTTCTTTAAAACTCTGCATAAACTAAAATTATCTGTCTGTTTTCATTTCAATACATAGGAAAAAGATGGCAACAATTTTAAAGCTGTTAAATTTAATTTATCTTAGAAAATGGTACAACAGAAACGACGTCATTGTTTTTGTTGTGGACAAGCGTGACGCTTCAACATCAGGTGAGCGATTTGCCCGTCTCGTCACTAAGTAACACAAAAAGAAAAACATATGAAATAAAAAAACTACAAAACAAAGCTCTCCAAATTAACATCACGTCAGAGAAAGGCTTTCAATATTTACAGTAGGTAATTTTATGACAAATATCTTACACTTCTTGCTGTTGCATGAGATGCAATGGAGCTATACGCGTCGACCTGCGAATTGAATTATTAGTATTTTACAACCTGACATAGTCACGAGTTAACAGGTGTCGAGGCAGTTAAGTTCGTGAGACCAAGATGAGACTCACATTATAGTTTCAGTCTGTATGCTAGTAGTTTTTTGTTGCCGGCGATTTTTAATAGGAGAGGCTTTTCTTTAAAAACGGGGGAAGTTTGCTGCGGCGCCATTTACTGGCCAATTTTGATAATATTTGGCAGAAATGTTTGGTCCTCAATTCTAAAAAACAATCTTGAGTATATGAGCGAAATCGGTCAAAAGGTTGTCAAGATATAAGGTCGTCTGTTCTCAGTTTGGGACATCGAACTCTCCGACAACAAAAGAACCCATAAAATTGTAGAACCTGTATTCTTCAAAAATACGTTCTGTACGAGAGTATCAACATACGTAAAACAGATGAAACCTATTTGCCAGTTGAAGCAGAGACTTTCGTTCGCTCCGCTGACTCAGTCAAAAATTAAATCCACGTTTATCCCAATTCTCCATATTTACTGTACGATATGTAAGAAGAAAAAAACTTTAAGGCCACTTTCATCATTAGCTACTTTCCGATTTGGGCTATCTGGCGAGTAAAAATAAATTTACTTGGGATGTTTATTCGCCAAATAGCAGTAATCAGAAAGTAGCTAATTAACACTTTAATTTGAAATCATGAAAGATCTATTAGTTTTATGTGATTTTGTTATTTTGCTATTAGAGGTATTGTTGATTGCATTACCTGGCTTCTTCTTTATCTTGACTAGCTCTATTATGTCTCAGTTTTATTTCTCTATTATAGCTTAGAGGGCGGCCTTTGCTGTTGTTGTTATAATTGTATTTCTTAGATACTTTACCGCCTTTACGTCGCGTAGTATTTTTATCACTTTCTTCGTGGGAAGACCTTGAAAAACAAAATACTTTGTTAAATAAATCCTCTACACAAAAAGTTTAGAGAAAAAACAATTATGTGCTTTATTATAAGAACATACCAAAGAACTTTTTTTTAAGTACTGTTCTGTGGCTACAACATTTGTCATGAAAAGGACAATAAATACAAATAAACAGATCTGTCACATGTGTAATTATGAATTTAGATGGGGCGTAATCTGTTTAGGGACAAAATTAGGTACGTTTAAATGAGTACTCACGGGATATTTACCACTTTTTTCTATTCCATGAGTACTATTCCATGAGTATATACTACCACGATAAGCCGTGGTAGGTCAATGGGAGCACGCTCGGATCACATTGCCCGTACCTACCAATTACTTCTTTGGAACTTACGTTCGGTGAAGGACAACATCGCAACGAAACCTGCATATTTCCGGAGAGTAAATTCAATGGCGTATGTGAATCCAACCCAACCCGCACAGGGCCAGCGTGATGGATATGGCTTAATCACCCTTCGAGGGTAGGCCGATATCCCAGCAGTGCGCGGAATATTTAAAAAGCCTGATGCTGAGCCGCGATAGTCTAAAACAGCGAGGTACAAGACTTTTATATTTCTACTTACCAGCTTGCAATTGGTTCTAGTGGTTTACCTCGTCGATACGAAGGCACTTTATTGATTGGTTTAATTAAAAAGTTTTCATTTTCAACCGTCCTTCTAGCATTAGGAATTGGCTTTGGTTCCCTGGAAAGCGCTTAAAGTCTAAACGAACAAGGTGTGCGTGTAGTTTCTTCTTTAACTATCTTCAGTTACTGGCACCTTTTTGGACGTGATATATTTCTGGGTAGACTACTGTACAGTACAGAATCTTTTATACTCTATACGGTGCAAGTATAACTGATGAAAGTTAAGAGATATACATAGTCATTGTTAACTAGATAACAACCTCTCATAGGCAACTTCCATATCATACACAACTATAATTCCAAGACTTTCAATAATTTGTAGTTTTTCCTCCTAAAATAAAAACGTAAGAGCTGTGCCTTAGCCAGCAACGATTAAATAACGCCGGAAGAACGATCAACCTAATAAATATATAAACTTAGTTCGTCCGTGTATAAACAAACTAAACATCAACATAATCTCTTTGAAAATTCACACTTAGTGATTTTATACCTTCAAATATGAAAATGCCCGAGCGAGACAACTCCTAGAAGTGACAAAGATATGAGCTACATGCACAAGATGCTTGTTCATTTTGTTTGTGAACAAATATACCTCAGATATTACAGCAAAAAAACCTTGAAGATATTAAAATTGTCAAACCATTTACCAGTATGGTAGAACCTGTCCAACCTCATCTGAAAAATAATATAAGTTACTTAATTTTCTTAACCACAAATGCCCATAAAAAATGATAGTTCGGCTTATAGCCTATTTTCTAATCACCTTTTATTTGAGAGCATATAGGTAGGTTTTTTAACTTTAATTAACAGGTCGTCAAACCATTGGAACAGAAACATTTCCTTAGTAAATATTATCAATCACCAAAAAAAAAAATGCCCAAACCTTCTTCACTCGTTAAGTTCGTTGTATCTGCTCCTGAAATAAAAAGTAGTTACTAAGCAAACATATGAACAAACAAACAAATATGCTTTAAGCTCTAAGTTCGACCACTTATCAGGGCCATCCATTAGCGGCAGTCGACATTTTCCAAGCAAAAAATGCACGCCTCTCTTCATTTTTTTTATGTAATGGGGATTAGTACAGTTGTAGTTGATTACCATCAGAACGGCCATATGCTCGTCTTGCTACAAAACAGGGAGAATTATGTATTTGGTACGTATGGCTTGTACATTTATCTATTCTGCCTATGATAGTTTAATCTTCGAAACTGCAGCGGGAAACACTACAGAAAATATACAGTTTTTATAAGATTACCTGTTTTGTTCAGTATCCATAAAGCCGCAAAAAGAAACGATGTACGGACAAAACCCATTTTCATTCACATATAGGTATGTACACTTACCTACTGGTAAATAAATAAAAACATTAAATTTTCTTGCTTGAATAAAACGCGTGAATAAATTTTATCGGTCGGTTTGTTGGTTATATAAATAAAACAATATATTTTTTATCTTTAAATTTAAAACTGACTGACAGACAGCCTTACCCGGTTCTGGACAAACGTGTTTAGTTCTGTAAGGGTTGTGTCACTTAACGGGTTACATTTTTTTTAAAGAAGATCTAGTCAGTCAGTCTAGTAAGTGTCAGACTGATGCATGAAAGCATTAATTTTTATGCACAGGATTTCCGTGAACGACTACCTTAATCCCTATTTAATCCGAAACTAAAGCTACTCCTCCTCAGTAAGGCCTATTACTCGATTAAGGAGTACATAAATGATATTTTATAGCCTTTACAAACTTAGTATGTACCTGTGATGTACCTAATATGAAATAAAGAGATATTTTGACCTGTAAATTTTATAATTTATTAATAAATAATCTGTAATCTGTAAAGATGAAAGTTTATGTGGACTTTCGTATATAATTTTTGACTATTTCGTTTAGTAATTGACTAGCCTTGTGGCTCAGTGGGTGGATTTCCGCCTTCTGAGGTGTAGGTTGTGGGTTAGAGAAGACAATAGAAATAAATTATGGTACAGAATAAATTCAATGGCGTATGTGAATCCGCAAACCCGCACTGGGCCAACGTGGTGGATGACCCATTCACCCTTCGATGGTAGGCCGATATCTCACCAGTGGGTTGTTTAAAGTCTGATGCAGATGTTTTTACTTATAAGTAAGTGTAATTCAGGGAGTTTTGGCGGGAACGTGAAGAAATCATGTCGCGTCATTTTATTATTTTCCAAAACTTGTGTTATTTCGAGTGTTAATGTGTAAAAACAGTGAATTTTTACCCGTTAAGTGTTCGTGAACATGCACGAGTGTTGGTGAATGGTATAATGTCGTGAAACGTGAATTTTCGTGTTGTTTCCAAAACTCCATAGAAGGCTCTAGTAAAGTTTTCACCACTTTACTGGGGCATGACTTGGACTTGACCGTGACTTGCTTTGCTCGCCTTTGACTGTGACTATGACTTATTTGACAATATTCACCAAAACTTGAAAAAATATGAGTGTACTTGACACTGGCAAATGCATAAGACGTGCGACGCCATAATCATCTTAGGAGGAAAGAGAAAAAAAAAAGTGTAATTCATGAGCTACTTTTACTGACAGCAACCCTGAAATCGCTGTTCCATAGAATAATGGCCATCTTTGGGAACACCTAACAGTTTATCCGGTAGATATTAGATATTGATTAATTATTGTCGACATATGCTTTTATTTTTATTAATAGATTTTTATGGATTTATGTAATTTCTCTTCTTTGTTTTTATCTTATTTGATTATATATTAATTGACCAATATACTTATATTTGCCATTAATCTTTTTTTGTTTAAAATGTATGACAAATAGAAACTGACGTGTAACCAATGGTTATTAATAAATGAGATTGAGATTGATAGATGATAATAATACGTATCCGAAAATACCAATTCAGAGCATAATAAAGAGATGTTGTACAAAGGCACATAAAATGAAATATATATATTTTAGCCAACATGACCGCACACCTTAAATCTTGACCGTGGGACATTAAAAATTTCACGACCCCTAAAACGTTGTTTTACTGTATGTGGATAATATTATGGCAAAGGTCTCTTTATTTCATGGTCTAAACACAAAATGATACATGACCTCAAAGAAATAAGACCTCTGGGTAGGTATTCGCAAATAGTTATTCCGATATTAATTTTGTTTTCCTCGGGTATGGGTGTGTTCTAAAACTGCAATCAGAACCACCGGAGAACAGGCAGCAGCGTCCTCTTAGTAAACGGAGAGCGTTTTACTATCCCCAAGCCGCCTGTCTCGCTTTGGAATTATGACACCCTCCCCTTCCTCAAGGGGAGGTCTATGATCCGCAGTAGACGCTTCTGGCTGATGATGGTGATTAATCATGTTTTCGTCATCATGATTAATTGGTTGAGTTGTTTTGGATAATACTAATAATAACTAAGTATACTAACTAATATTATAAATGCTAATGTAACTCTCTCTGTCTGTCCGTCTCTCTGTCTGGGTGTTTGTCGTGTTATCACGGCTAAAAGGCTGAACGGATCGAGCTGAATTTTTGCATAGATATAGGAAGGACATAGACTACTTTTATTTTTGAAGGCCACGCTAACGAAGTCGCGGTTAACAACTAGTACTGACATAAAACTACAGAAGCTATAGGAGTTGCAGCTAGATGTATAAAAATGTCCGGTGAAATTCAATGCAATGATTAAGACAAAACCAATGACTTCTTTTGCTCCATTGAGGTAGTCTTTAATGACCTGTTTTCAGGGTCAGTTCCATGGAAAACAATAGATGGCGTTACGAATTTAGATCGCTCAATTTTTTTTATCAACTGGCTAGGTGCTTTCTTTTTTGCCATGTCTTTCAATAATATCAATATGTCTTTATGGTTACCTGGAAGAGATCGCTTTCAGCGATAAGGCCGCCAGTTGTTATACTATTTTTTAAGCCTGTTTATAAATTATGTAAAATTTTGTTTGAACATAAAGAGTTAATCTATCTATCTAATAACCTGTCTCTGCGACTTGTTTTGGAACAATATTTGCTCAAATGGTAAAATACTGGTTAAATAATCAAACCGAGTAGAATAAAAACATGCGTACTTAGGAAAGATCGCCATCTATCGAGTCCGTCACAACTATTTATATTTTTAAATTGCTTTCGTGAAAATGTATATTTGTAGTCAAAATCTGTGATACGAGATTATAATCGCTTGACCTCATACCTTGGGTCGAATTGTACAGCGATCGTAAAACGCGCTCTAAGATTTACAGCTACACAAAAAAACTGTTAGGGCTCCAGCTTAATCTTAATTCGAAAACTGCGTTACCGGATCTCAGCCCTTTCTAAATGGTCTCCCAGATCACGATACATCAGTTTTTGTTGGTAATGAATAGCTGATGATGTTTTTTTTAACGTATGTCGTTGAACTTTATTTGCCATCGAATGACGTCATCATTAGCATTGTATGTAAGCCGTTGCCAGCCCGATAAAAAAACTGCAAATAAAAACAATAGTTATAATTTGTAAATAAAAACAACTTACGCACAAACTGTCGCATTTATAATATTAGTGTGATTCCCACTGTCATATAATTTTAAATAATACAAACCGACTTCATCAGAACCATTTACTTAAAATTGTTTACTCATATATATCTATCATAATCGAGATTATCTTGGCGCCAATCGTGAAATACTTATAATTGTGGATTTCCGATGCATATCATTTGGTGAGGTGAAAATGATATTTTCTGAATGCAAATGCTTGACTTATTGATGAAAGTTCTAAAATCACTATAGCATGTATGCCTATAATATTTGAGGAGTTCTCTCAATTCCTTGTTGATCTAAGCATCAGAACTAGATTATGATAAAAATGGGACGAAAATCCTTTCGAATTAAAAATATTTTTCCAAATCGGTTCATAAATGAGGTATCAAACATAAAAGAAAAGAAAAAAAAAACTGTCATATTGAGAACCTTTTTCTTGATCCAACCAACCAACCAGTCTTTTTTTGGAAGTCTATTAAAAATGAAAACCACTATAATGTTTCGTAAGCTGAGTAAACAAACACGTTTCTAAACTAGTTAATTGAAATTGAAAGCAAGATTGTAAGGGTGACGCCGAAACAATACGGCGACATTGTATGTTTTATGCCCAAATTTACAGCGTGCTAAACCCTACAAACTGGAGCTGGTCACGGCACGGGGCTGTAGAAGAGCCACTTACTTTACAAGAACCTTTACAATAGTACTTTTCTAACCTCAGTTCCTCGACACTTTTATTATATATGCGATAGCGATGCTAACGAGATGACAACCCGTAATATGGTCTGTCACACAGCTGTCTCAGAGTCACACAGTGGGCAATGGAGATAGCTATTCTCGGAGTTTTTTTTGCGAAATAACATCCGGAACGATGATATTCGCCGACGAACCAAAGTCACCGACGTAGCTTTCAGGGTTTGCAAGCTGAAGTGACAATGGACAGGTCACAGCGCTCGAAGAACTGATAACCGATGGGGAAGAAAGGTTCTTGAGTGCCTACGACCTACCCGAAGACAGAAGCAGAAGATGCAGCTGATACACCTCCCACTAGGAGGACTGACGACTTTGTGAAAGTAGCTGGCAAAAGCAAATGGCAAATTGTCTTTCAGTGTAGTGCTCTAAGGGGGAGGCCGATGTTTAACAGTGGACGTCTTCCGGCTGATGATGTTGAACTGATATGGTATGTGCTCAAGAGAGCGAGAGTAATAGCATTTCTTGTTATGCCTCGCTCGCTCCGCCGTGAACCAACCTCTGCCAACAAACCGGAACTAGAGAGGGGCTAGAGACACTTGTTAAGCCTAGCTCATAATATTCCGAAACTCCTCAATTATAGACGTAGATATTAAGCTAATTATTTAAAATTGAACAGGGTGCCCCACCCTCTTGCCATTAAGGGAACGCCTGCAGTGTAATGGCTATCTATGAACTTCCTAGCACATTAACATCAAATTCCGGTGACAATAAAACAAATCGTTAAGCCGAATGTACTAAGCCGAATAAGAGTAAGCGGTGGTTAGATCAAGGAAGAACTGCGGGAAGAGTAAACTTGTTTTTCTTCAGTAAGTAGATTTTAAGTATGCCATTAAATCCCTATTAAAGTACCAAATATGAGCGCCAATTAATTGCAATTGTATCAGTCTATAAACATCCCGCCGCAACATGGCCGAAATCCCAGATTTCGGCCTTCTCTCGAAAGATGCTGATTAGGCCATATCCAGCAGGATCCACTGATCACAGTGCGGGTTGGCGGATTTATATACGCCATCGAATTTCTTCTCCGGAAGTATGCAGATTTTCGCATGATGTTTTCCTACACCGAAAAGCAGTGGTATATCCGTACGTATATAAGTTCCAAAGAACTCATTGGTCGGGCCCCGCCCGGGTTCGAACCAGCTACCACGAAGCATTAATTAATAATGAGAAAAATCGATTAATTTACCTAATTATAACCAAGATCTCTAAACCAATACTAATTGTGTTATAATAGGCGTCATCCGTCAGAATTTCGTTTGTCTCAGTTACGGTTGACTCAGTTATATAAAGGAGACCATAAAATCTGTGTTTTTTTTTTTTTTAGTCGGTGCCCAGACGAGCGCGTCGTACACCTGATGCTAAGCGTCACGCTTGCCCATAACAGTTCAGTGCCATCCAGAATTTTGAACTTCAACAGTTCAAAACTATGCGCGGCAATGCACTGCGCTCGTCACCCTGAGATGTTAGATGTTAAATCTGTGTAAGCCCAGTAATTACGCTGGAAACATTGCCCTTCAATCCGGAACACAGTAATGCTTGCACACTACTGCTTGGCGGTTGAATAACTGGCAAAGGTGTGGTACTTCCCCTGGCAGACTCTGCAAGAGAGTCCTACCACTACAAAAATTGCGCAATAACAAAATATAGGCATTCTACATCTTCCGAATCAAGTCTAACATAAAGTTGACAAAACGAGGCCGTTGACACAAATAATTATAATAAAAACGCAACAAAACGGCGAGCTCTAACTCAAAATATATTACACAATTAAACACTAAACACGTCTACTTCGGTCGGCTGGCTTTAATTCACTCTTTCCTCTTTTATTTCACGAGCAGGAATTTATTTTCATAACTGATAATAAATGTCAAGTCATTGTAGTAATAACGTAAAGCTCACCCTTCCCCGCGTCTCGGCGTCGCCCGTGCCATGCCTCCCAATTTGAATAATAAAAAATTTGGACTTGGATAACAAAGTTGAGAACATGAGAGAGCGTATAGGTTTGCGAAGAGAATGTTGCAGAGAGAATGGAGGTGATAGAACCTTTTTTACAATTTTTGATGACAACAGTCTTGAAAAACACGTACCGGCAAGCGCAGCGTAGGACGTCCACCCACAAGGTGGACAGACGACCTGATAAAAACCGCAGGAACGCGCTGGATGCGAGCCGCTTCTATCCGCTCTTCGTGGAAATCTAAGGAGGCCTATGTCCAGCAGTGGACGTCCTGTGGCTGAGATGATGATGATGATGATGATGAGTCTTGAAAAAGTAATATATTAATATTATTTTAGTATTTTGTTTTTCTTTTATTAAAAAGAAAAACAAAATACCCGATTGCAAAATGTAGCCTACCCGTTTAGGTTACTGGAAGTTATGTAGGAACACACAAACATAGGTATATACTAATATAATAAAACTGGATTACACTCACGGTAATTTATATCGGTCGAGACTCGCTCCATGAATAATAATACTTATAATATGATATATACTTATATCCTCACATACCTACTTACATACATACTTACATACAAATACCCCACAAGACTCTAGACGCCTTTGTTCCGAGGAAAGTGAAGATGTGTTGTCACGGGAGCATGCATAATAATAATGTATTGCATAATACATTATATTGTATATAGACAAAATATATTACAAAAGATTATTTTTTTAGGTACTAAAATGGTTTTTCGGTTTCGAATCATCTCACAAGTTATGTAGTGCAAAACTTGACACTGGCTAAATAGTGGAGCCAAAGTTTGGACGAAAAAAAATGTATCGACCCATACGTGTTACGTACCACAAAGTACTTACAAAAATAATTATATAAAACCTTTGTTACTCACCACTTTTTATTGTTTGTCATTATGAGCTTTATCCATAGAAATTATATTCGTAAGTTAGGTAACTATTTAGAAAAAAGTAACACAGAATGTAATTCATTCGATAGATAAGCGCACCGTACGGCTACTGTCATTTGTTTTTATTACAGCTCCCCGCGATGTAGCATCAAGATTACGAGTAGATGACATGTCGTGGATTGTCATTGTGTTATTTTACCGTTTTAGCGTTGATCAGAAACACATTTAATAACAATACGACAAGGTATATGTACCTAGTTATGTAAGGTATAAATAGGTTTATTTTTTATTATTAGAAACTTGGTGACGCGACGAGCAAGTCGCTCACCTGGTGTATTCGATATTTGAAATTTTAAAGTTGTCGCTCTCTTTCTCGTGCGTGCGATAGAGAGAGCTAGTGAATTTTCCTAACTTTTTGTATAGCTACATTCCAATTCGTTAATAAAATGGGAGGAAGACTCTCCAAGGACCACGAAAATAAATACAGCGGAAATAAATACAGTCCTTAATGCCATACTAAAGTCTATTATATCTATATAAGTATGTATTAAAAAAATATCTATGTACGTATATCAGTCTCTGGCAGCCATATTACAAGCTTTGCTTAGTTTGGGGTCAGATGACCGTGTGTGCAATAATGTCCCAGATATTTTATTTTTTATTTATTTTGTTTCATTGTAATTTTTCAATGATTTTTTCTCTTATTTCAAAAAAACACATGTCTCAGTCACTGATCAACTCAATTACTTCATTCAAGGTTCAAATCATGCTTCATTAAAGTGGTGGAAGCTTTAGAACCTAGCTCTGATGCTACTTGAGATCGGTTCTACTATGACCTGCTTTAATTTATTTTAGTATATTTTAGTACTTATATTGCACTGTGATTTAGTATATACAAAAGGACTATTATGTAAACATTCTATAAGTCCCAAACAATAAACTGGAACAAAAAAGACTATAATACGATACACCAACTCGTAGTTAACGAACACTTAATAATAATCCACCATTACTACACACTATAATCCACCAATAATAATCCACCATTACTACAACTATAATCCACCAATAATAATCCATCATTATTACTCGATAGAACACAAACGAAGGAATATCCTTGTAAAATGTTCGTGCTCTGATGTTAAAAGTTACGTGACAGCGACAATCGACTACTTCACTACTTACTATTAAGAGGGCAGTCATAAATATAAACAGAAATTTGCTGTTTAAATCATAATATATTTAGGTTCAACTCATAGGTTTATTTTCCTTATGGGAATAGTCTTATCAACTTAAGAATTAACACTTCAATTTTATCGCGGGTAAACCTTTCGGTATCCAAGTATTTTCTGTCAATTACATTAGAAATCTCACTGCTGGGGCCACCGCATTTACATACAAACAGGTATGTATCCAGAGAACCTTTAGTTTTTTGTTATCTATAATTAGATCATTTCTTTAGCAACCACCCAGCATGTTATACTATCGCATTCTGGATGGTCGCTAAAGAAAAAAAAAATAAGCATGATTATTTTTTACTAGCTGTGTTTTTACCCGTGACTTCGTTCGCGTGGACCTACAAAAAAAGTAGCCTATGTCCGTCTCGGATCCTTAAGCTATATCTGTATATGCAAAAATTCAGGTCCGGTCAGTCGTTTAGCCGTGATAACGCGACAAACACCCAGACAGAAAGACAGATAGAGCTACTTTCGCATTTATAATATAAGGATTAACCAGCCACCTCTCCAGGCCGCTGCCCAACATTATACTTAACAACTTTTATTTCTTCATCACCATTGTCAGCCGGAATACGTCCACTGCTGAACATAGCATAACACTGCTGATTCAGCCCCCTGTCTCCCTGTCCTTATTCCATGACCTTTAAGAATTCGATTTTGTTTCAGCTAAAACAATACGTTGGCCATGCCATAAATGACAATATTATGTTATATTACAATTATATTACGTACGCGATTTCAAATGAGAAGGAACGAGGGAGGCGGGTGAAGCTTATAAGCTGACATTTTCCTAATAGTAGCAGTATACATATAGTTGCAACAAAATATACAAATATTAATTCAATTCAATTCAATTCAATTACTTTTTCGGACCCTGGGTTAGCACAACACTTGGTAACGTCAAATACACAGTTTTCATATGAAATTCATTAAATACAAAAACATTATTATAGCGACAAAGCAAAAATTCCATACAAACTTTTAAACCTACTAAATTTTTGTGTTGGGACGGCTTTGTGAAAAAATATTTTTTTAAATTAAATTCTTGTTAATTGTATTTAGACATAGAATGTTTGTATCTACTGTTTAAACCGGAAAATCAGAAGAAAAGATCAAAGTGAAACCGTAGTGCACAGACACGGCGAGTTTTCCCGAGATGCCTTGTGGCCGGCCCTGCGCCTAATAATATGCACTCCGGCTGATTGCGAAGGAATGATCACTGGGTCCACTGCTCGCCACTTTAATACAAGTGAACGTGTTCCATGACCGTAGATACTGTGAGAGTATGCAGGTAGGTGCCTTTCCTTGATAGTTTATCCTTGTGTACGCTGAAATGCGAAGTAAAAATATGGGGTGTTAGAAAAAATGTGACGAAAAAGATTTAATGGATAAACCGCTAGGAGTAGATAAATATTCTGTGGGATAAACTTATCAGAGGGCGTTTGGAAACTCTCCGGTAATGATTTTTGACAAAGCTTTTTTTATATCTTAAGAAATGTATGTGAAACAAACCAAGAAAATTAAATTAAAATAAAACATTTTTACTTACAATTTTTACTATGAAAACGAGTACGAGTGATTTAATGACTGAGTACGAGGGAGTATTCCCGTTTTATTTAAACAAAATGTTACAGGATTTTATACTATATAATAAGATATTGTTAACTATAGGATATAGTTCTATACTATATAATATATTACTTGTTGCTGACAATAATTTTATAATTAAAGAAGATTGTGAATATAAGCTTTTTAGGTAGGTAAGTATATTGAATCAAAACAGTAGTCTATATAACATAACAAGCTCTTTTCTAGGAATCAACACACAGACCAAACTTATGATAGAGACGTGAAATTTGTACCCTATAGGCACTCCTAAAATGGTCTAGGTATACTCTAGTTGAACATTATGAAATGATTTTTCGAAATTCCTAATCTAAAGGTGTTTATTTGGACCCCAAAGTAAGTTTGCATGGAACTCAAATATTTTTTAATTAAGAAGAATAAAAATTAAGAATTAAAAACAAAGAAATGCATGTCTCAGGATTCTTAGAAAATTAACCCTAATTAATTAATAATTAACAATAATTAATTAATCAATTAATTAAATTAGATATTAAATTGTGTAAATAGAAATTAAATTTACTGTAGCCTATATTTGCGAGCAATGCCGTGTAGGAGGGCTAGTTAATTATAACTGCGCTACTTACCTGTATTTAGAATATTTATATTATATTATAAATATCTAGACAACCCGCAATACATATAGCTGGTTGTTAGTTTACGAGAACGCTTGAAAACATGCCAGAACTCAATTATATTATCAGTTAGTATGTATGTACGTATAAGTATCTAAACAGGATGTATTTCAATGAGAAGATTTATTTATATTCCTGCATTTAAAAACTTAATATTTCCCTATAACAATATTTGCATCATCCTGCCTCTGTTGATTGCTCAAGAGAGATGCATAACTTACGGATTTACATCATTGAACACTTCAGTCCATAATATACCTTGTGAGAAATAAAATAATGTCGATAATAACGCTTATAAAATGGGGGTTGTTATAGCATTTGGTCGCTGCGTCTAAATAATAGGTATGTCATAAGCAGTAGTAGCCTAGTGATGTGAATGCCTTCCGACTGCTTGCCTTCATTTTATCGTGCATGTTTTAATATTAATTGTAAGTTTTCTGGCTCGGTGGCTGTACGATTATGCAGATAGATGTCAAAGCACTTGGGGATGAAGCGGTGCGTTCTAAAACTATAAATTACTTTATTCTTAGACTCAGTAGAATTAGCTCTGGTTACGGTTATCTGCAACATACATTTATTTAAAATTACTGATGGTGAGAATCAAAAATGTTTTTAATACGGTTCTTTATTACATCTGCAAGTCTAATTAATAAAAGTGTAATAGTGTAATTTAATTAATAACTTAGCAATAGAGAAAACAACTTGTCGTTAATTTTAATATATGAAAACTTGTACTCAACACTTGTTACATAAGAATTAGTATTAAGACATTTAATAAAGAAAAGTATTAAAAAAAATGACACCCTCAAGTAATTTAAAATAAATAAAAATGTTGATTGTGCGAGCGGGAGAGCGTGTATTACGTAAATACGTTCTTAAAATACTAATCTTAAAAGTACACCTCCTCATTTTGTTCATACAATAATATTGCAGCCCTCTTTAAGAAGTGACGAAGTAGTCGAAGATTCGATGCATTTCTTCACCCATAGTCAGTATTTTGATAAGAGACAAATATCAAATCTGAATATCCCAATGTCAACGTCCAGCCGGCAACACTCGGGACATCCTGTTTGGTTCTGAAAAACAGTTACTTTGTTTACTAGATTAGATATTTCTTCGTGTGGTAAAATTTGCTACTTCGTGCCACACTTTTTGCTGTTGTAGCTTCAATTTTAAACTGATGGTTAAAAAGTTTTTCCAAAAAAATCGTCTTGTGACAGATTCAAGAAGCTAAAATTAGCTATCAACTTTGAGCCACCGTGAAAGAAAATTTATAAAAAAAATATCCTGTTTTATCGATCTTTTAAAATAAGTAAAATATTAACTAACCGAGCGAGCGAAGCGAGTATTCGAGCTCTATAATTTAATTGCAGATTTGCATTCATTGCTTGTTTTTATTGGAGGGGTATTTCCCCGAAAATGTTTGCTGCGACGTGGACTATGTAAGTAACTCTAATAATTAATAGTATACATAATTAGCTTAGTTGCGCACGGATAAATAAGACTTGAGGGAAGAGAAAGTCAAGCACAGTTAAAAGCAATTAAGGTGAGTTAAGTCGAATGAAGGTGAGTTTTTTCGCGATTCCATCCGATCCGATGGTATCTAAATATTGTAGGTGTAAATATTCTAGAATATATTTTGTCTTTAATAAAACAGAACACTTAGTGAATTAAAATATATATATATATATATCTCTAGACATGGCAAGTTTTCCATCCAGCTGCCATTTGATGAATATTCCCAAAGTGCGCTATAACGAGCTGCCAGCGGCCGTCAGCGGCTGTCAGTCTGGACAGCCGTCTGCCACGGCCGGCAAAGCTGCGACGTTGACGCTATCCCACGATCTCTCGCCTTTTCCAAGGGGACCCTTCTCGTTATTTTTGTTTCAAGATTCTAATCTTGACGTTTTGATGACAAAATTGTGTCAAAAAAGTTGTTTGCGGGAATGCTCAGTGCTTAAAGAATGTTGGTAAATAATCGTTTAGGATTTGAAATTATTGGATAAATGCTCTTGCTTTGGAAACTTACTCTTACTTTCTTATCAAAATCTTTTATTTTTGGTATATTCTAATAAAAACTAGTTTTATTCGTCATAATTTCAACTTAAAAATCAACACGCAAGATATTGCGATAATTCAAGAAAAAACAAAACTATAAGCATAGTTTTTCACTATGTTGATAACGTAAAATAAAATCGAAATCGGATAACATTTAGGGGATGGAAAACAGTTGGCACTTTTTAACCGACTTCCAAAAAAAAGGAGGAGGTACTGAAGTCGACTGTTTTTTTTTTTTTTTTGAATGAACATGTATGCGGTATACTCTAATTTTTTTTATTAAGATAGGATACTAAACTGTATTTAAGTATTTACACTATACGGCAATGTGAATAGGTAGGTAACAAAAATATTTCAAATTCACAAAAGAAGATGAAACCATACAAAATATAAATAAATACTCAAAATAACCATTAAATTTTACTTAGAAAGTTGCACAATCAGCACGTTGTGGCACGTGATTCAACCTGCTGAAGTTATTAGAATACAAACTTATTTTTACAAAGTTTAAATTTGGTGCAATTCATAGTAACTTTGGTTTTATAAGAGTTCCTGTTTTATAATTAAAACTCACTTATTAAAAAGATCCATAAACAGCAAGAGAACCCTTTTTAGGGTTCCGTAGTACTAAAAGGAACCCTTATAAGTTCGTCATGTCTGTCTGTCTGTCTGTCTGAATCCTTTACAGCCTTCTAACTTCCAAAGTTATAAACTTATATGCATGAAATTTTGCACAACGATTGTCTAAGTAGGTATAGACCTACAGTTTCAGTTAGCTACGAAATAGAGAGATAGGTAAAGTTATACCTAGCAGATATTCCGCCAGTGCTGTCCATTATATTTGACCGAGCAAAGCGAAGGTTACAGACTACGGAAAAAAACGGGCGTTTTATTTTTCATTTTGGCGACGCACAGTGTAATTGCAGTGTCAAATTTTATTGTTTCAAGTTTTGTAATGTTTCAAAACAAGCAAATTACTATATTTCTGTTATTTATTTTTATATTTACATAATGCCATGCTTTGCATGTGGCAAAAATGCCCTTCATATTACGTCCACTACTTTTAAAATTTTATTAATTTATTACTAGTTGCGCCCTGCGGTTTCACCCGCTATTCTACAGAAACCGAATATTTTACGGGATAAAAAGTAGCTTAGTAAGTAGCCAGGGTGTAAGCTACCTCCACACTAAATTTCACTATTATACATTTTTTTATTTTTTTATTATTTTGTTATGTTTGAGTAGTATGTAGTATTATTATGTAAGTATGTCTATTTTTTTTTCTGTTTGTGCGTTACATATTCCTTTTTAAGGGCACACCCCGTCCCTTACCTCTTCTTTGTAAATCCTCTCCATGCTAAGGTTGCCTGGAAGAGATCGCTTTAAGCGATAAGGCCGCCAATTGTTACACTAGTTTTAAGTAGATTTTGGTATTATGCATGTAGTTTCTGGTGTGAACAATAAAGAGTTATCTATCTATCTAAATTTCATTCAAATCCGTTCCGCCGTTACAAAGTTCAACGGGAACAAACTCACTTACATACCTACTTACAAACTCTCGCATTTATAATATTATTTAATATTATATATTATATTTTATACTTTTAATATTATTTAATTTATTTTTAATTATTTAGTGTGATGATATTGTCCAGTTGAAAATGAACATTTTTACTGTGTACCTATTTACGAAGTACTAGTAGAAGCCACAAAATACATACTATTATACTCCTAGCGGAGATTCAAGAGATTCTAATCAAGAAAATCGAATGTGTGCAGCGTTAGCTTGTTAATTTTATTTTATAATAACACTTTGTTCATCAAGTTGTCCATTCTTCAATGTAGGTACCTATCACACTAACGTTGTAAATGCGAAGTTTGTGTTTAGATGTGTAAGTATTTGTTCCCGTTCAACTCAGTAACGACTGAACAGATTTGAATAAAATTGGGTATGGAGCTAGCTTACACCCTGGGTTAACACATAGGCAACTTTTTATCCCGTAATAATATTCGGTTTCTGTAGAATAGCGGGTGATACTGCGGGGCGCAGCTAGTAAGACTAAGTCACAGATCATCTGTGACCTAAGTAGTCACTCGAGGTACACTGTAACCACTCTTTCCGTGCTTGGCTTGCAAGTGTAGATAAATGAACGTCTTTTCGTTAGTCGATGCAAGGCAGGTGAGAATACAACACTTTCCAAAAATTACCTACGTCTTTCAGTAATTGATTTATAATGTGTGGAAATTAGTCGACGCACACACTTCTCATCAAAAACGAGGAAAAAAATTAGGTAAGTAAGTACCATCTTACTAGATAAAATATAGACAAATTAGAAAAAATAAACAAAATAAATTAAGTTATTTATGAATTCAAATAAATAAATGAATAAATAATGCATTAAATCAATAATCGGCGGTTCTGATTTGTCAAGTTGTAATTTTTGTGTGTACTACTGCCATCTACTGGGTGGAGGAGTAAATAGCTTTACTAGTGACATCTATCGAATTCAAAACAAAGAATGCTAATGCTAAAAATTAAGACAGATGTCGCTCAAAGTTAAAAATGAATTTTTTTACTACTCGCCGCTAGATGTCGAACTGTGTCGAACGCTCATGGCGTAATGCGTTCAATGCTCCGAGCCAAAACTAAAAAAAAAACCTAAATAATATTAGTTCCGGTATTTTACGGTAGATGACACGATTACCAAAACCAAGAAGCTTGACAAGCTTCTTGACCAAAACTTGACCGTTTTATGTTACCATAAATAAAAAAATCTTACGTTGAAATGAATGCTGCCGGAGGTCGTCCCCACAGAACCTCTCCCAACCATCGGGCTTATCCTCTAACTTTGAAACATTCGTGATTCTAATGAGGCGTTTTCCAAAAAAAAAAGTAGTTCTAAAATACTTACTAGATGGCGTAACAGACCTATCGTTTTACCTGTCATTGTCATTTCTGTCGATTTTTTTTATATTTATTTTTTAAATCGTAAATTTTGGCTCCACACGTTGTGTATTTGGCCAGTGTCAACTATTGTAATATTTCAAATGAAGTCAAATACATGGTTACGTTACTTGAAATTGTCTAAATAAACATGTGGAGCCAAAAAACAAGAGAAAAAAAAAAGGCACTCGTACATTTTTTTGCCTTTCATGTCTTGACAGTGACAGAAAAACCTCAAGGTACATCTAACGCCATCTATTGGGTACTTTTATAACCAGGATTTCTTATTTTTTGGAAAACGCCTCATGCCGAGAGCATGCCATCTCGCTCGTACCTACTTAGTAACACTATGCGCGGTCCCGCTCGCGCACTATCACTATCGCTTTCAGAGTTACGGGATAAGCCCGCAGGTCATCAGATATCTGTCACATCTCACGGAAGGAACTTTGACAAAGGAAAGAAAGAGGTTGTTATCGATTCCATTTAAACTCGCTAAACCAAACTTAGTTTTATTGCTGTCTTTTACTAATAGAAATACAAGAAATAGATAGCATGAATTTTAGTGCTGTCAAACTAGTTTACCGATTTAAGCCGCGAAGAAAAACGTACACTAGCGACACTTCAGACTTGTTTTTAGTCGATGCCGACTAAAAACAAGTTTGTAGGCCTCGCTACATGGCCTGACCTGACATCGTTTGAAAGAGATGGTTATATATAAGTTTCTGGGGGAGCGAAAGGGAGAAGCTATAACCTTAACAGTTTGTTTCTTTTGCTCCCGTGAAATTCAAATCTGGCTGTCCCTTTCACACGATGTCAGGTCAGGCCATGTGTAGACACCCTTATAAATCACCCGACTATCTGCTTCGTACAGCCACCTCTGGCATTTCGTTCCGTTCCATTTGCCGGCTACTGTTGCGGAGGCATTTGCTAGATTTTTGGCTAGTAAATGGCAGCTTCTCTATGTTTTTAGATGGTCACACTCGAACTTCAAGACACGATAATGTACAGCCCGTATTGTAATTTGTCTACCGGTACATGAAATATCAGGCTGTGCATTATCGGGTCGTGAAAAATGACGCCGTACGATATTGGCAAGGGCCTAAAATCTTGGACGAAACGCTAAATCCATGCCTAAAATGCACAGCCGATAATGTACAGCCTGATATTTTATGTACTGGTACATCAATTATCAGGCTGTACAATATTGGGATGTACAATATCGTGCCGTACATTATTGACACGGGCCAATAATGATCACCTTGATAGTACAGCCTGATCAAAGACAACTCATGCCGCATTGGCTGAGATCTTAGTGTCTATGACATCTATGGATTTCGTGCTTCGTTTGAACGCGATAATAAAAATAAGACACAGACTAAAAATATAAGGATTACAGTTAGTAGGTTAAGGTATTTTTTTTATGAAAACTCGGAAATCTTTGCGGTGTCAAAACTGGTTAAGTCAATAGGGTTTTTTTTATATAAGCCCGGAAACATTCTGTTAGGTCTTGTAACATGACAGTTGGTTAAGGTATTTGTAATCTTTTCTCTATTTACACTATTGCGTCCAAACGAAGCATGGAATCAAAAGAGATAAGAGAGACATCGACCAATAGGAGCAGAGACTTTCAGCCAATACGGGCTGGTTCGTCTTTTATCAGGCTTTACATTATCGGCCGTACATTATCAGCACGTGCAAATAAAGAATGATCAGGAAAGTACAGCCAATAATGTACATCCCAATAATGTACGAGCGATAAAACGTGTACTTTTCTGAGGTAAGCGGATTATCGGCTGTACATTAATGGCTGTATATTCCTGCGGGCTTATCCCGTAACTCTGAAAGCGATAGTGATAGTGCGCAAGCGGGAGCGTGACTAACTTGGTATGAGTGGGATGGCATGCTCTCGCAATCAGAATCACGAATGTTTCAAAGTTAGAGGATAAGCCAGTTTGTACACTAGTTTTCAAGCCTGTTTTGAAATTATGTTAAATTTTGTTTATAAAACTCATCTATTTATTTATCTATAAGCCCGCAGGTCGTGCTTTATCGGCACGTGCTGATAATGTACGGCCCGTATTGTACATTCCAGGCTGTACATTATCGGGTCATACATTATTGACAGACACCGTTCTTGTGAATTTGTGAAATGTGAAGTGAAGGGAGTGAGCGACTGAGTGAGTGAGTGACATGATATTAGTGCAACTGGATAAAAGACGATTTTAATTTATCTTACGGTGATGATTATTGTTTTGTTTATAAATTAAAACTATTGATTTACTTTTATTTCATTGCGTTACCAAAACAAATGAAAGGTGAGTGGTCTATATCTATCTTTTATATGACAAAATTGTTTGTATAACGCCGTGTTGGTCATGAACTGTCGAAGGTAAATAGCCATCGCAAGGTATGCGTAATCCTTGTATTCCTAAATAGGTAATTACTTTACATCGTCGTAACTGTGCTGTTAAACTCAGATGTATCTATCAATACCCTAACCCTAAATGTAGCTAGAGACATTCATAGACGGATCAAGTAAACCACCTGGCAGGGAGGAGACGCGCGGGATTATGTGAGTGATATATTACACCTATTTTTCTGATAATAGTCATAGGTCTAAGTCTGAGAAGACTCACCTTTCAGGCTGAGTTTTTGTTGTTATTCGGCCCCTGGTGCTCTCAACCCTTACCACCTCCTTAAAAATAGCCGCAAGGTAAGAGGGTATAAATAAAATAAAATTGTAAGTACTTACCCAATTCCCCGGACATTGCTCCCTCCACCTGCCCCCTACAACGACTGATCTTGCCTGAGTTCGCTTCGATGGGTAGTCAGACCTGTTGGTAGTAGTTTAGTAATTAAATAATTATTCATAAACAACTTTTACTATGGGACCAACAAGGAAATATGAAAAATGTTATTCACACCAAGAAATTTAAATTATATTCTTGGCATAACATTACTTTTATTTGTTCTTTACTTAATTAAAATTCTCCACTAATTATAATTTCATTTGCGCCACTTGCATTATCACTGGTATTTTTTCACTGTTTCAGTGTTAGTCTTGTATTATAAGTTGTTCCTCATGATTATCTCCTTATATAGCTTAAAATATACAATATATATATCTATTTTAAGCAGCTTGCTCTTCATACCTATTGCATATTGTTAAGATACTACTTGTACATACAAAAAGCGCCACCTGTTTCCCCACTCGTAAATGTTTGCGATTTAGATGCTTTTTTATGTTACTAGCTGCGCCCTGCGGCTTCACCAGAGCTATCCTACAGGAACCGTTAAATTTATCGGGATAAAATGTACCCTTAGTGTATAAGCTACCTCCATACCAAATTTCATTCAAATCCGAAAATCATTCAGCCATTACCAAGTTAAACAGGAACAAACATACTTACAAACTTTCGCATTTACTTATAATATTTGTGTGTTCTACATTGTGAAAAACTATCTAATTCTAACTAGGGGTGAGTAGAACTGCACTGACGTCCCGCTTGGGGTGCTGTGCATTTCCCCAGCTGCGTGCCTACCAAAACCAACAGAGCTCGGTCTTAGGTTGCTAAAATACCTGATCCACTCTTGTTTCGTCAGATGATGTGGTATTGGATACTTTGTTGAGTTTCTTGAAAGAGTCCCAACCTTATTCATATGTCTTCTGTGGCCGTGCAGTGCAGTAACACATGCTCTAAAGGTCTTGTATTCCTACAAACAGCCTCGGCACAGAGGACTATATGTAGCTCCAACTTTGTGCAAATTAGTTGGCTTAGTTTAGCTCACAAAGTCCTATGATAATACCTATCATTAGACGAGGGTCCAACCTAGTTAACCTTTGTAGTTTATTATTCATTTTCTTTACTATTGATGGGTGGGACTCTTTTGCGTCTTTGCAAAGCATGGAATCTGCTAAGAAGTGAAAAAATATGCTTATAGGTTTAATTTCCTGAAATATCGCAATAGCCATGTTTTCCGATTGATGTTGGGAATTTTTTGCATTGCAGTTTTGACAAAGAAAAGTAGATCTATTAAAATACCAATTATCCAAGCCATTGACAGTAAAGAAATATAATAGAGATAAGATTTAGGGGATGAAAACGGGTTCCCCCATAACGCTAATTTTATTAAGCAATTTAAGTAAATTCAAACTGTACTGCACACACAGGGAACAGAGACAACAATACAATTTTTAAATTCACATTGTGCCAAAATCTGGCGGCAGGACGTCCCTCATAAACAATGGATCTTGAATAAACATAACTTTTGCCTATTTGTTTTTGATTTCATTAAAATTTTCCACTAAATAAATAAATTTAATTAATTTATTTCAATTAATTAATAATTCAAATAAATAATTTCATTTACTCCGCTTATTTTATTAAACTAAGTGGTGCATAAAATAGTACCGAATATGTACCGAAATAGCCATCTGGCTTGAAAGCTGCTTGACCTACTAACTGGCATTATGAACCCATCTTACATATAAGAAGCTTGCTTATGAAAGAATGGATTCAATCACGCCTTTCAGTGATGGTATTGCACTAATTTAAACCTTAAATCCTTGAGTGAAAGCATATTGGTCTGGTATCTTTCGACTTTTTACCTTTTAATGCGCTAAAGTGGGTCAGCATAATGTGGTTTAATGTTTTTGGGTCATTTTTTTTAAAATAACAAGATAGGTTGGTCTTCGTATTTTTCGATACACCGTCAGTAGGTGCAGTGTGAATCTTCTCTTCTCTGCACCTTATTTATCGAAATCGGTAAAGCCGTTTAGGATACAGGAGGACGATATTATTATTAAGAACACACAAACATTCACACTTACATATACTTGCATAGTCACGTATACCCCAAAAATAATACCATCGTTCTCGGGCAGTCCGGTAAAAATGAGACAAACATACCTACATACATAATCGTAGCTTTTTCCTGTTTTTGCACGAAAAAATTATTAATTATTTTGTCGCGGTGCACAAGCTAGGCCTGCAGTGCTGATAAGTGTTACGCCAACCAGAAAAAAAAAAAAAGCTTCGTACTTGTAGCTCGCCAAGTCCATGTAAACAACAAGAGTATCTCTTCGTCTTGTCCACACACGACGTGGTCTCCTGTAATTGCGGGTGCACCCAGCTTGATGCCTATGATTCATAAGGTGAATGTAATGTGTAACTTCTGTTGGGGATCCATATTCTATAAAATAAATAAATAAAATACAAAAAGCGTAGACATATATACCAACACCCAAATGTTATCCGATTTCGATGTTTTTTTATATGTTATCTACATCGTGAAATACTATGCTTGTATGTTTGATTTTTTCGCAATATCTTCGTTGTTATACGCACTTAAAGTGAGTTTTTTTTTTGCGTCGAAAATACGACCAAGAAAAGTAAGTTGATATTAGAATAACATATAAAATATATATATATATATATATATATATAGCGTTATAGATAATATTTTATCAAAGCCATTGATTTTAAGCCAAATTAAGGTTTAGGGGGTGTTAACAGACTACCCCCGGAACGCTGATTTCATCAAAAAGTTAAGAAAATTCACTAACTCTCTCTTTCGCACGCACGGGAATCAGAGCGACAGAGCAGAGCGTCCGTATAGCTTAAAATAAATGTAACTATGTCGCGACACATCACCCTAGATTCCGCACCCAGGACGATCGAAGCGCACCACGCATCGGTCAAAATCACAAAAATACACCTATAAAAATGTACTCTCATTGGTTCATTGCTTGTGAGTACGCTTGAGATAGCCAGTGTGAACGCTTGGTCGCAGTACCCGAAATATGCGGTTTTTTACAGCGTTGGTGAGTTTTTGTCGGAACAACGATTTCGTAATGCAGTATCTATAGAAATGTAATCTGTGTCGCGCTGAACTCCGTGTGTATTCTCCACTTGTGCCATGCGGTTTTCTGTCACGCAAAAGAAGTTCCCATTTGCCCCCTTTTTGCCTCCAGTGGAGACAACTGGGAACTGTTTTAAGAAATTGTCTCTTTTGTCACCAGTAACAAAAACTTTTTTGTGTTCCCAGTTGCCCCAGAGGTGACATAATGGGGAAAATATCATAAATTGCACATGCCCAGAATTTCAGTGAACGATGACTCTAAGAAAAATGTTAAAACGCAAATGCATCTCGAAGGTTCGTTCACCGAAAATACCGAGTCACTAGTCACCCAGATGTAATAAAACATAACAGTATTCGTAACTGTTATGTAAATCACGTGTACTTGTATAAATCGATCACACAAAAGCAAATTTATTGCTAGGTCATTGATACTCTCACAGCTTTTTGCTACGGCTTAGCGCTATAGCGGCGCATTTTTTACTACCGCCTGATTCAGCTTCTAGCGTCAATGAAAAGCTAGGCTAAGCGATCCAGATGAAAGATGGAATACGTTGAAATTCGAGTTGAAATTCCGGAGAAAACCGAAAACCGGTTGAAAAACCGGAGAAGTAAAAAAAAAAAATACAAAAACGTTTATTACCTACAAAATTCCATTGAACCTTATGTGGATACTGATAAGCAATAACATGTCAACCCACAAAAAAAAAAAAAAAATGTAATAATACAGAACGCTTCTTTGTCAGCAATAGAAGCGTTCTGTATCACTAAAAAAAAAGTTATTTTTTTTGTCGGTTGACATGTTATTGCTTATCAGTATCCATGTATACACGTTAATACAGGGTTATAAGGAAAGAGTATGTTAAGCTGAAAGGGGCTCATAGTACTCATGATTCTAAACCACGTTTACTATGGGACCAACCCTGAAATCGAGAAGAAAAAAAGCTGTTCTATACATTTTGTCGAGTGTCATTGTCATTTTTCTATGGAACAGCTGATTTCGGCCCTTTTCGGCTTAGCATACCCTTCCCTTATAACAATTTAAAAAAAAGATTAAAGGATTGCTTGTGGACCCTGTATCGCAGGGGCCAAGGCAGTTGCGCTTAGTTGGTAATAATCATATACGGTGAAGATTAAAAAGACGAGAGTGTAAAAACTAGTACTGGCAAAACCAAAAAAAACAGCTTTTACTCCATTTGTATGCTATCTCGCTCGTTTCAAGGTTGTTAAAGATCACCCAATTCTAATGTTAATATTTTCCAGGAGAAAGAAAAGATTTTTATTTTCTTTCTTTTTTCCTTCTCGCCAAAATTGAAAATAACAACATGAAAATTGCTTCTAAACAACGACAATGTTATTCGAAAGTAGCATAATATGTCACTCGTTTTGTGAAAATGTATGAAAGAGATAGCTATAGCCGCGCGCGCGACCTAAAGTGCCATTCCAACTGATGCCGTTCACCACATATCAATATTTTTCTGCAAGAATTCTTCGTCATCGGCCCACATTAGTCCATTGATGAACAACACGCTCCTCGGCCCGTGCTTCAGCTGTTTGCTTCCTGACTGCAGAATAGACGTGTTTTAGAGTGAAGAGGCCAATGGTTATCGCTTCTGATCAGTCATATCTTCGGCAGACATGACTGACTCACTACCACTTCCACTCGTTAAACGTTGAGTGAGCTGTCTGTAACTAGTTATCAAACGTCAAGAATTGCACCTCTGTAATTATTAAATCACAGGGAAATACATAATATCTGAAATCTTGAACATAGCAGAACTGGCACCAGTACAACTTTCTTGCTTAAAGAATGCTTTTCAATGATACATCTAGTATTGCACGATATTGCCATACCCAATCAGGGTCATTATGATTTACCTATTTAAAATATGCCAGTTAAGATCTGCATGTATTCCACATAATGTTTGCAATAAATGAATTGAGTATTGAATTGAGTATTGAGTATTAGTTTTGATAAATAAATGTTGTTACTTAAGTGGCCAGTACACTATGCGAATTAGTGCTGCGATTTACTTGTACTGAATTAGTCAAATTGTTATTACACGAGACTTGATAAGAATGCAATCTCAGTTTGTATGCTATATCGCATAGTCGCTTTAGTTGGAGACCAGAAATTATTTAAATCGAGATAACAGAGAACACGCAGTAACATGTTCTTGAATGAATAAGTGAAATAAACAGTTTACTATGACTGACGTTATCTGAATGTCTGTAATGTATTGACATTCAGACGTCTAGTCCGTATAGTATGGCTCTGTGTTGTGACTCAGTCTCTCTATATTCGGCGACTACGAGTCGTCTAGGCCACAACCAGGCGCCGGAATTTAAATACAGACACGTAATTGTACGCAATCATTTTAGATTACCAAATCGTGTACAACTTCAGGCAAATGTCATTTATAAGAATTTTCTGATTTATTTACACGAATAATGGGTCAGCAAACCTATCGAAATGAATCCAACATTGTTTGTAAGGGCCCGTCATTCCGGATCAGTTACGGGCAAGTGACGTCACCGGTATCCATTTAGGCTGAGGGGTTCCAATGTTTTTCCTTCCTTTTGTACGAGCCTTTCAAGTTAATGTGTCAAACCTACTATCGGGTGATTGAGTCAACCTGAGGGCCGGCCACCTGATTATAGAAGACCTTTTTTCTAACGTTGTTTTTTTGAAAGGGATCCAAAACTCGGCCAATAAGAAATCGATTTTTCATAGACGTTTTGTAAGCAGGTTGTCGAGAAATCGATTTTACTCATTACAAACCCTTTATTCCGCAACATTAATCTTATTTCTTTGTCGCTGTTTAATGAAACGCGTAAACAACGGTTTTTTAAAGCATTCTCATTGGGCAACATCCAAATCCACCGCTAATAAAGTTCTGGTCTATTTTAAATGACTTCATAGAAAAACAATGAGGGTCAACACACGCTCTACATTCGTCTAATCGAATAGTGGCGGCCAATCCTTTGGCCATCCCACTCGCATTGTCATCCAGGTCGGCAATTGTGGCCAATAAAGTGATTAATTCAGCCTATAAATGTATTCCGCCGATCTATTTCGAATTAGGGTCAGTGCTGCCATGCTTGCCACCCCGGTGTTGCAACGCCTGGTCAATTGGCGTGGTTATTGGATACTTTATGCGTATGATAGCTTCAATGTCGGCCACGATGATTGCTCTAGTACCAAACAATTCGCGATGCGAGTGATGGTCAATTTTCATATCGAGACCACCGTTTTCATATTCTTCATTTCGTTCAATAAATCTTTGTTATATTTTGAGCTGCTGGTCGCAGCAGCTGTATTGCATAATATTTACCATCCATGAACAATTTGGCCGAAATAGCAGTTTCTGTCGCCAAAAAACATAAATTATTCTTGATTCGAGATGTGCAATCGTAGGTACTGCCCATCTTTTGCAATTAATACTGTAAAGGATGGGTAGTCTACATCTCTCATTCACCATCATTCATTTCTTTCCGTTATTTAAAGTCCAAATTACAAAGAAATGTCCCACAATGACATCCAAACCGATATTCCCCAAATATCATCATAAATTCATAACTATAGCTCTATATTACAGAGAATATGTTTTCTCACATTAAGTTATCTCCGTCCGAGTGCGTTGAACTCAAGGGCTCTGGATAAACTGCTCTTGCGCGTGCGACGATGTCGTACACTTGCAATAGAAATAGACAACCTGACACAGATTTCTAAGTACGCGCTAAAACTGACACATGCGTAATCTGCTGCTGAAGCCAAGAATATGTTCAATGCGAAAATGAATGTGTGAATTGAACACTATTAAGAGGATTACATTGCCTGAGTCTATTTTGGTTCTGCAAAATCGTTTCGTGTATTTTTCGAATTTACTCTAGAATAGGTTTCGCAGAATAAACATGATCCACTACTTTAGCATTGGAATAGCTTACTCAGAGTTTTGTCTTTTTCTCTCCTAGGCCCTGACATATAACCTGACAAACTCCTTACGAGGCACGTCGTCAACGCCTTACATCCACTTCTGTTAGATGGATCCATTATGATCTTCTGAAAATTAAAGGTACTGACGTTGGACTCATTTACTTGTTTTTAAACGCACGAGCGTCTGGTTCACACTAACTGCACTATCATCATCATCAGCCGTTACATGTCCGCTGCTGAACATAGGCCTTCTTCCCCTTAGAGCGCCGCAGCCATGAACTGCACTTGGCCATTTGCATCCACCGGTTGCACCGGTTGCGGTTGTTTGGTCGGTCCGCGAGTTTTACGATGTCTCACTGCACTATATCTCTTTCATATTCACCGAGGGCGCTTTGGTCATCTTTAAAAAATTCGAAAGATTATCCTCAAAACAATGTTTCAGTGCATTAACAAGAAGACTGCTTGGCGGTCGTTAGTCATACACTAGTTGACAGTCCTAATCCTTTCACCTTGGTTATTAATGACGAGCAAGCGAGTATGTAATCCTGTACTAAGTAGGTTCTTATCCCATGGTGGGTGTCTGGCGAGTCGGCTCGCCCACGCTTACCAGATTTCTACATAACAGGTTGTTGCTGATAAAGGTGCTTAGTTTTAAGCTCGTTGACTGTTGTACTGTGGCAGTAACCCCCGAATACTCAAACGTTTGTTAACTTTGAAGACAGATTAAGTCTGTTGCTGCCTTTGTCATTTGATTAGTGCTAGACAAAGGCAGCATTAGAATTAATCTGTTGTCTAAGTTAACAAGCATTTCAGTATTCGGGGGTAAGTCAATCAGAATATAATTATGGCTATCATAAACATTATTTGATTAATTATTTTCCTATTCTTAATTTTGTCCAAAACGCCATTTAATTTAATTTAATTTCAAAATCAGAGTTCTTCAAATGTTTCATTAGTGCTGACGTTATCCACTTGTTTCATTCTTGAACTATGTTTCATTTGAATTATATTGAGAACTACCAGACCATGTTTATCATATTATCACGCAGAAAACATATTTGTTAGCGTCTTTGAATTTAAAGCCGCCGTGCGCCGTAAATCATTGTTTTCCTTTTAATTTACAATGTTACACCCAATTGGATTGCATTCCCAGAAAAGCAATAAAGCTGTCGAGAGAGACAAAAGTTGTCCAATTTGTCAAAAGCAGTCGGCATCTGGTACTCTAGTTGTCACGTAATTAATCCTTTAAAAGTATCGTGCCGACGACAACATTCGTCTTATTAGTTCTAAAGATATATCACCAAACTGAATGAATTTATATCATATAAGTGCCCACTATGATATACGATATACAAGATATTTTAAAGAAACACGGAGCAACTTATCTAAAAGCCTAGCTGTTCACGATGATACGTAAGATATGCTGTAAATCTGTATATTAGATAGGTACAATAATGAAATAAAATATAATCTGAAAAAATAGTACTCAACTGTGACAGAACATGATTATACTCGAGCCGTGCTAAAAGCTATCCGAGAGCTAAATTATTAAAAACTGCCTTGATTCCATAATAAAACGTCTAATCTTCCAAACATTGTCCAAAGTAAGCTTCTCTGGTTGAACAGATACTTATAAAATCGATAGTAAAACAAGCGCTCAAATTAATTGTTCGCTTAAAACCAATAAACCAGAGCTAACTTAACTGCCTAATTTTAGTATAAGCATAACTTATATTTTATGATCCAGAAGTGAGCGGTTGCATGGTTGCATCTATTAGCTGGTTCAGAAATGAGGTCAAATTAAGCAATAAATAAAATAACACGGGCTGTTTTATGTGGCGGTTATCGGAATACGGGAAACATGATTTTATCATTCGTTTCTGATCTGGCTCTATTCTCAAGTTAACTGTAAAGGAACATACATATTCGTTGAAAGTTAAAATATCTATCTACTTGGGGACTTCGTTTTTCGATCCTCCGTTAATCTGGATTCCAGTCCTTTTCAAAAACAGGCCTATTAAATAGAAAAATAATAGAATATTAATATTTATTTCAAGATAAATATAGCGCTATACACTTTCGCGCGCAGACGAAAAGAGGCGGCATTAGCGCACGCTCGTCAAAATACCAGATAATTGCTAATTACCATGTAATCCAGGAAAACAATCAAAATACTGTTTTAGGCAAACTTAGATATTATTATTATCTCACTATTAATGTAATAATCGCTTGAATATACACATTTCGTGCCAGCGAAAAATTTGTGTAAATTTGTGAAAATGACATGTAATAATGTTTTCCCGCTATGCAATACTAGATTACAATATTAATAAAAAATATCCCTCAAAATAAGATTTTTTAATCTACTTAACTAATGAGGTGCACTTAATAGAAAAATCACATTTTTATTAAAGTAGGCCGTTAAATAGCTTTGTTACTGCTGTACTTCTTAAGAATAGCTTTACTTCTACAGCTCGTAGGGATAAAGCCAATCATCAGTACATTATAATATTCCTGTTCAAATCGCTATGACAAACAGAACAAAGCACTCATCTCTTGGTTAACTCTCTTATTTCCTCATACATATAGAAAGCTTTCATTTCCAAGGACAATGCTCCGGAAATAATAGAATCACTCAGTTGACGTGTTTCGGATATAAACTTTGCTATGACATCATTGTATGTTAGCACTTGAGACATCCTTTCATTGAACAATATATTTAATCCATTAAGGAAACCCTTTGGAGTATTGTGTTTAGTGAATACAATGCTTTTGGGGAAAAGTCTACGAAATTGAGGAAATATTTCATTATAATGACGATCTGACTTGTGTTGCGATTATATTTTCTGTTTTCGGGACTTTTCTTTTCTGTTTTGTGTTTATATTATATCTTGCAAAGGACTAATAGTAATTAAACAACAACTTATAAAAAAAAAAAACGACATTAAGACTGGATCTTTTCAACCACCGCTGCTTCTTACTGCAGGTCTGTAGTCAGCAGGTAGCGGGAAGTCAAGTAAACATCTGACATTAGGATAAGATAATAAACTAAAAAAGCTATGCCTACATATACAAAGGTACTAAAAAGTAGAATAGAATATAATATAATCATTACTTCAAAGTCAAAGAGCATTAAATGACATTTATTAAATTTATTCATTAAATTAATTAAAGGACAATCAACGAAAATATTGATACTTATTTAATACCTATTTACAAATTGAAGTCTGAAGTTTTGAATATTTGAAAGAGTTCCCTAAGTTCCTTGTGGGATCCTTCGTCTATCTAAAAAAATGTTTTTCAAATCGGTTTATAAATGGAGGAGTTTTCAGGTAACAAACATAAAAATATATATAACATAAAATAAAATATCAGTCTGTTTTTATTTTTATCCTATGCTCTACCGCGAAATTCTTCATGTACCGCAACTATTTCATTTACGACGCTAGCATTTTTGCATACCTCAAAAGGACGAAACACTATCCCATATGAGGTTGCGGATATCTACACTACAGGTTTGCCATTCTTTTACATAAAAGGCTCACGGCTTTATAAATGCACCTGACGTGAATTGCAGATCTACGGAGGTCAAACATCGTGTAACTGTACAAAAATAAAATACCTACTGGTAATTATTCAATAGCTTTGTTTGTATGGTTGTATTTAATCGAATTTTAAATATATTGGCCAGTGTTGTCAAAGTTTTGAAATGTATGTTTAAATCTCAATGTGCAGTTAAATTACTTATTATTTATTTATCTCAGTCACACGTGCTGTAAATGTAATTGATTCTCTTTATCTCTACTGCTCTACTCGGTCGAGATATAAATGATCCCGATGTGTCAAAACTTGCTTTCACTGTTCTTTTTCTTATTTTGAAGTCTGGCGACTAGCACATGTCGTTTGCTCCTTGTCTCGCTGCTTATTGGCTCATAAGTTTATTTTTGTTTTGTTTTAACAAACTTAACAATTGAAGTCAAATACAAGCTCCAACTATTTTATTGCATCACGATAAAGTAGCGTTATCGTACTACACCACGCCACATTGTACCATCTGGAACATAGCATATTTTATTAATAATGATCGATTACAAACGGTATTGTTAATGGAATACTGAAGTGTTCTCAGATGTCGACTAACCGATTTCGGCTCAAGTTGCTTAGAAGCAGTAAAGTAAAATGAAAGAATCGATATATTAATATTGCTTCCTCAACAATCCTCACATTCCTCCGTAATACAAACAATCGTTTCCTGCCAACCTTTCGATCCGCGCCATACGATAGCACATTGCGTCAGATATGCCAGAATAATACATTTAACAAATATTTATTTATAAATCAATCTTTATGGTGTTCTAAAAAGCGGTTTAGGTTTAAAACAAACACTTGCTTGGACCACACACGAGCCGTGCAGATGAGTCAGGATATCTCGATCGCGCTATAAGATGCGATATGGGCATCACTGTTGCAAGGATGTTTTGGATTAACGTAAAGGATCTTTTCCGCTTTAGGAAAAGATCTTGTATTAGTGAATTTTGAATATTGAAGAATTGTGATAGACTGACACTGCTAAAAATTGTACCAACCTTTATCTTCATCATCAACAGCCTGAAGACGTCTACTGCTGAACAAAGGAAATTGTGACAGACCTCCCCCTTAAAAATTGTACCAACCTACGATATTTAATTTGTTATTTTGAAGACTGCTTTTTTTTGAGAGCTATTCTTCTTAGGTCTTAATCTGGTAACAGTAACACTAGTATTCCGATTATAAATCTTCGAAATGGGAGCAGTATTTCTATTTAAGTAAGACGGATGCGTTTTTCTGTGCCTACTTATATGAATGCAATTCAGCGTCATATCTCGGACCTTTATGAAGCCAAAACGGTAGTTATTCGAAATGTGACTGAATGAATCTACGTAGGCCGTTATAGTCCCGGTTCGTAGCCCCATTCCAGACAAATAGCTAGGCTTGCTACAAACGTTATTAAACTCGTAGCTCAAAACTTGGAAAAGCATCTCCCAGTTTGGAAAAGTCTTGACAACTTTACTCACTCAGTATTATTTCTATTTTACTCAGTAGATACTCTTATCATTTTGATTTCATAAGCACAATATGACATGGTTAACAGTTTCATGGTGAATTTGTTCAAAAAATATAGATACTGTACCGACTGCGACGCGCTGTGACTTATGGAGATACGTAAAAACTAAAAACATTTTCTTGCTTAACAGCATTTGATGATTTTGAATCCAACATTAATATAATTGGATTACCTTAGCTATCTATACATCAAAACTGAGAATAAATTTTCATTTGTCACGCTAAAAACTCTAAAATCCTTGAACCTAAGTTCATATTGCGAAGTAGCATGGCGTGTTTGCCTGTTAGGTAATTTACGTTTTTTTGTGTGTACAAGTAAAATTGACGGTGTGGAATTACCTTGACAAAAAGCTGTTTATTGGACTGAAGGCGAACAATGAGGTACAAAGTCACGAATATATTAACGTTTAGAGAACCTGTTAGTTTAATGTAACTAGGTTGAAAGGTTGAAACTAAGGAGTTGGTGACAGTAGTTTCCTAGATGAGTCTGAGGCGACTATCGTTAACATAACCAACGAGACGGAGTACTGTCAGCGTGTACTGGATTTCTCTTGTCTGGCAACTTATTTTACTATCCTGTGGCCCCAGGAACCACCCAAATTTTTGGTCACCTCTGCGACCTTCGTCAACAAAACCAACGAGGCAGAGTCGCGCATCATTTACTGCGTTTCTCTTGTCTGACAACTTCTTTTACTATCCTGTGGCCACATAATCTACCCTATATTTTTGGTCATAGCATTGGCGACTATCGTTATCAGAAACAACGAGGCAGAGTCGCGCATCATGTACTGCGTTTCTCTTGTCTGACAACTTCTTTTACTATCCTGTGGCCGCAGATTCTACCCTCTAGTTAGTTATCTTTGGTTCACAAAATGTTTACTTGCATGTATAAAATAGCCTGGCTAATGAAATTCGACGGCGTATGTGAATCCGCCAACTCGCACTGGGCCAGCGTGGTGGATATGGTCAAATCAGTTTTCGAGGGTAGGCCAATATCCCAGCAGTGGGGTTTTAAAAGGCTGATTGCAGATGCAGATAATTCCGAAATTCGAAATAACTGTTGGCTTGCTCACCACGCGAACCTGCCAAGTTTCTCATCGGTGTATGCTGCAGTGTTAAAAATATATTTATAATAGTAACTCCTCACAGCGTCATGGCGAGAGCAAACAATGCCGTGTGCTCCCACATAGAGGCATATAAAGATAGAGCTATCTCACAAGCAACGGCTCCACTTAAATAAACAAAAAGACTTTCCCTCTTAATCACATCGTCAGTCCCATCTATCAAGGCGCATCTGACGTTCCATGCAGATGAAAAAATTAAAAAAGATGCCGGGCTCAGATGTTTAAGATTCCGTATCAGTATACTCGATCATAGTAATCGTCATAGTCGATTATGATGACATCATTATTATGTGGCGCGTTGCTTTCATTACCTCTAGGTTATCCTTTATCGTGATCATCTTATTAAGGTGACTCTGAAAGGTACAACGGTCAGAACTGAGGTCGGAATTCCGGAAGAAATATTTTTAGCATACAAAAGTTTGTTCCATTTCCCAAGTCAAGCTGCGCAGCAAAAGTTATGAATTTTTTGTTACATGAGAGACGGATGGATGTCCCGTGAATTAAATCCACGACGCGAATTCGTTGGAATTTCATAAATAAAATGTAATTTTGCTGAGCGAGTCTGCGTAATGAGGGACGCAATTATGAACCTCGGCCAACTTATCCCTAATGAGGATCAAAGCTATCTGTTAATTACTAAGATCGGATTCAAAAATACGATTTATAAAATAATCGTAGCTCGAATTGCCAGTTTAAAATGATGAATAAAAATTACCACTTTTTGCCTCTTAGAACCTAGTCATAATCGAATAATAGATATGGATTATTATAGCTTTAGTTGTAATAAAGTTTAATTATCTCAATCGAACATTTTGATGATGTATCCGAAAACCATTGCTACTTCCAAGCATGCGTACTATTCATTCAAGTATTCACAAGATTACTGCGATACGTAATTCGGGTTGATATACCTGCTTCAATTTTAATCCTTCGTGAGGCAGCCTTTCTTTGCTTCGACCCTTTGCATCATTTATAATCATAACTCCTCCAGTGAACACTTTAACTTCGCACCTTGGCACTCGACTTGATGCGAGTGGAGGGAAGCATTTTCGCGAGAGGCTTTTGTGCTCCTCGCTTTGAATTCAAACTTTTCGCGAAACTAAACCCAATCTTGTTTTCAGGGAGTGCGACCTGTCTGACAAAAGGTTCTTTAATAACACACCTCTATATAAGTATAGAAAGGCTCTTTAGATACCTAATCCGATTCGTTGGGATTTCACAAAGCCGCAAAAGAAACCTAATTTTGAAGTTATTCTAAAGTTTTGTTAGACGAGCACCTTCCGTCTCGAATTTGTTTGTTTTCGTAGAAGTTAAATGTTGAGTTTGCTATATTATTCTATTGATTCTATGATTCTAGTCTCATAAATTCATTATTAATTGATAGTGAAGAAAATCCTGGCTATCGAAACTTTTACAATCACAAATAATATAAACAATCTGTTGAAACAGTCTTTCATATTATTAAAAATTCAGTGAAAATATATATATAGCGATTCTAAAATGAAACTACGTAGTTTAAAGTTCACTCGTCATAATTGGATTGTTGTTTGGTAAAATTCCCCAAGGCATGAAGAGACCTTTATACACTTTTTTTTTACGTCTCGCAGACATTTTCATGTTTTCATTTTCAATGCCGAACCAATATAACTTTTATTGGCGCTTCGTGTACGGGTGTGCGTGTGGGGTCGTCATCCATTATTATTTCACAATGATTTGCGATAGTGGTAAAAAGCGTAGTACCTACATTCTTATAATAAACGGCCTAATATTCATCATCAGCCCAGACGTCCACTGTTGAACAAAGGCTACCCTTAAAAGGGGTGGGTCGTCATAATCCCCTCGCTTGGCAGGCGGATTGGGAATCGCAGAACTATCACCGTATACCGAGAGGACGCTGCTGTACGTCCTCCGGTGGCTTTAGGTCATACCCGGGTCCAAATTATCACTATTTATAAGCAATACGACGAGCACGTGGCCAGATAATGCTAATAAAGTAGCACGCTAATTCAACCTTCAATATTTCTCTATAATTTCTACCCGAAATGATCCCACATTACCTCTTCGCCGCTCCTAAAACAAATGGCGTCTCATAATGAAATTCTCAGGCTTCGTTTGATTAAAGCAACCGAGACGTTGCCGTTGGCTAGGGATGGGCTTTCGAAACACTTGTTTTGGGTAATTTTTCAGGACCAATGTCGGAAACTTGGCTCAATAAAAAACACATTACTAATCCTTTAGTTCAACAAAAATAAAAGTTTAATTGAGTTTGTTTTAATTAAAGATAATAATCGGCCGTGGTTTAAGTTCAGTCCTTACATAATTCTCAACTCACCGAGGCCTAATTTGCTTAGCTCTGCCCAGTTTAATCCGTATTACCACCATAGACTATACTACTACTATACTAAAGAAAAATCATTGTTACTGTTCTTACAAACTTATTACCATTTACCTTTGTAGAATCACTAGTATTTTCACAAAATTGTCTATAACATAGCATTAACCTGTGTTTAGGGAAAGAAATGTTATTTTAATTTCGGTTAAAATTGCCTAATTTAAACATGAAAATAATAAAAGAGATATTCACACAAAATAAATACAGGATTGATCTTGTCTCGTAGTGGAATCCCTAGAGCTAGTCTAGTCGTACAGTTTAGAATAATTATTCAGGTTTTGTTTGAGTTTTCTTATTTGGCCGTTTTTATTATTAACGATATTTTAAATTTTGTTTAGGAACTTGAAATAATAAACAACGTTTTTTAAAGAGAATGTTGGCACGTAGTCCATCTTCGAAGATTCAATGCTTGATTTCATTTATGTTGTTTCTTATCAAAAGTATTCAAAATATTCGTTATTACATTCACGCGCTGTTATTTTATTGAATAAAAGCCCGCTCTACAACCTAATGTTGAAATGAAACATATTGGAACACCCGACGCCAACACAGTCACGGTCCGAAATATCACTGTTATGTAAATAACTCCTAAATATTTGAACATGCACTGACCTACTCCAGGGTTATGAATCGGACCTTGATTAAATAATAAACAGTAACAGCGTAGAATAACAAAGGTGCATCGCTATGCCTCGATTTAGTGGACTAGCAACTGGCGCGTGGGTACAAACCAACTACTAAAGGCTTCTACAAACGCGCATCAGTAGCGGTACATAGCGTGATCAACGCGTGTCGGCAGCGGCGCAGGGCGTGAGCGACGCGTGCTGCGCTTTTGCTGACAACTGTTTGGTTTGTGAAAGCTTTTATCTAAAACTCTGTTACCTAATGTCTGTTAAAATGTTACGTATTTTTAAAGATAATAATGATGTGCCCGCTCTGAATAACTTTCTTTGTAACCAACTATGTTATTGTATGATTTGGGAAACTTCTCCGGCCATATTCGGCTCCAGTTTAAATACTTGTTAATGATCAATGTCAATACATACATAACATGTCTCTTTTCTTATTTAAGAGCTCTTGTCGGTGGAATAGCTGAACTTTATGGATCTTCTGGCAGCATATTAATTGCTGATGCTCCATTTTTGATCATTGCATATTTCCTCAGTCTGCCTTTGCTATTTCATTTTACGTTTGCCACCTAAGGTGGTTTTGATGAAACCATGTATGTACATAATCAGCGAAATATAAATTACTATAAATATCTAATGGTTTCTTATCTTTCCAGGTCAATTACATACCAGGCTAGCCTGATAATAGATGCACCCGATCCTATCGAGTCGAGGTAAGAATTTCACAAGTCTAGAACTCGCATGTGCTAACCTGTGTTAGCACTTTAATGAGTGACCTAGTTCGGTAATGGCTGACTATATTTTTACTGTTGTTAAGGAACTGTACCTAAATGTGTGTGGGTATTAAAAGCTCATCTAAGCTATAAATCCGAATTTGGAATGATTTGAAATCAAATGACATTTTAAACTCGAGGTAAAGTTGATAAAGGCTCTATTTCTTTTTTAAATTATTCGGAACTCATGATATTTACTCATGTTAATTCAGCGCAATCGCTATTATTATCAAAACGTTTAGTTAAGTTAGATCATATATACGGTCTTCGGGGCCTTAAAAACTCTAACAGCAAGCATCTGTTTTCCCGCAAACATAAAAAACTCATCAAGAATCCGAAAAAAGTTCAGCCGAGACCAGAATACCTTCGCGAATTCACATCAGTGAGATAGTTCCAGGTGAGAATCTCAAGGGATATCCATTATGAGTCGCCGAACTTGTAGCACGTCTGATATTCTATCTAAGTTCCAAACTCTTGGTGGTTCAGATTGATGCTACTTTCGTTATTTTTGTGGAACTTGCACTGTGTGGTTGTGAGAGTACAGCTCTTTGTAAAAATAGGGCTAGGTACATTGAGCTATTTTTGTTAGGTATGAATTTTTTGAATTATTGGCAACCACGTATCGCATTTGTATTAAAACTCGTAAAGACCTTTGCAACAAATTCTGCTTTATAATCGCTGTGTGATGTTAAATAATCTATTGATTTACGAAATTATGAACTATAAATACCTACTAATTTTTGATTTGCAAAGTTTACGTTCACTGCTAAAAATATTAAATACCAATACGAAGTTATCGTGCTGTTTTTGGTGGCGTATCCAAAGAATATAGCAGATCGATCCATTTGTGAAAAATTTCTTACTATAAATGATCTTTAGTCCTCCATTCTCAAATATCTTTCCAACCATACTACACACTACAATAATATATAATACAATATACTAACATGTATTGTATCTTATGTTGTAATCCGAGAATTGAGTAATTGCCAGAAGGTGCGTAACCAGAAGATTGCCGTTTCGTTAACATTAAAGACCCCGTTCCACTTAACGTATACTTAGACGTTATACTTGCTGTTTGATAACAATATCTCTGTGTTCGGTAATAATACAATTTAAACACATTGTTGATAAAGTAATCAATGCGATCAGTGAGCTAGAATGTATATTAGTTTTAAATAACAAAATTGATTCCAAACTAAAGGCAAATATTCTGTACCACAAACATATTTCTATTACAAAATAGTTACAAATACCTATTGCTTTGATTAATATAAATAGCTAAATAGTATCGGGGAAAGTGATACCAACGAAGCCAACGACGCAGTAATCAAGAAAATTGCTAAGCTTTTCTTTTTGTCTAAGAAACGTCGCAGCGAATAATAGGTAACATTTCCAGTGTGACTTTAATGAAACAAAATACCCGACGTCCCTTAGGGATTTCTATTATTCTACTTACTTTAGCGCAATCTAAACCTAATTTAGGCGTTACCCTGCAGTAATCGAATATTTGAACGGCAAGACCTCCCAACGCATTAAGTAGTCAAACAAAGGCGATGGGGTCAGCGAGCAAACTAATGAGCTTATTTGCCAACGAATACTATATGATATGAACCCATCTAACTGGCTATATTACCACTTTAGTTACTACGAGTCTACGAATAATAATATTATTCTATGAATCATATACTACGAAAAACGAAAGTAGCCCGTGTAACTTAGGTTAGATTTTTTGTATTTCTTTTATATATTTCATTAGCTCTAAAGTTTTTAATAAAATCTCACTTAAGAAAGTTAATTCCTCAGTTCCTCGTCTGCATGGCCTAAGTTTTGTCATTAACACAGAAATAACCTAAAAGCTAGCACTTCTCCAACTTGTCGGGTGCTTTAAATTTCACTACTTAACAAGTTTCCTTTAAACTTCGGCCAGTAGCAGTACCTACTGGTTTTGGAAGGGTCTGGTGGTTGTCATTAAAAATTTAAAGTCTTGGCCACATTTACCAAGGCGCGGTGTGATAACCTCTGGGCAGTTTCTTCTAAATTCTAATTAATTTAAAGTTTTACCACCCCTTTGACTATGGTAATTACTGCTTGTATCGACACGAAAACTACGAGAGTGAATTCTGTAAAATATATCGACTATCACAACAAAAGTGTAGAAACATCTGCACAAATGAATGGAAATCGATTAAAGTTTTCCACATTTATGACGAAATAATCACAATTATCAGACGTGATACTATCTGGGGCAATATTTATTCTTTACAAATTTGAACTTGCTTGGTTACCTACCTTATCCGCAAGTATGACCTAAATAACATTTTTGTCCTCCAATCGTCTTGTTTCTAAGAGCAAATGTTTGTTGAGTATAGGTACAATATTTTGCCGCATCCGGTCTCCGGCGCGAAGTGCGTCCACCGGATGCAAGAACATTGGCGCACGCGCAAGCGGCGGCGTTTTGATCTACAAATGTCAATCCATCACTGTCTTATATTCACGCGGTAAGAAAACGCCGGGCTCTTTATAGAAAATTTATTTTTGTATCCCGGAATCGATTTACTTTTCGTGCTGATTTCGGTTCTTAAAATGTCCGCTTGACTTTCATTGACTTTAAATTTCCTCCGGTTACAAGACATTTTGATATATATACATACTAGCTGTTATCCGCGACTTCGTTCGCATCGTTACCCATAAGCTATATCTATACAAAAATTCAGCTCGATCCGTTCAGCTGTTTAGCCGTGATAACGCGACAATCACCCAGACAGAGAGACAGAGTTACTTTTAGATTAGGATGTAGAATATATCACTAGATTTAGACATAATTGGAAGATAATGGTGTGAATGTAACTTTTGTCTCTGACGGAATTATACTTCTGTTCTTTTCATGCAAACAAACGAATTAAAACCCAAAACTAAGCAGTATATATCGCATTAATTTTCAAGGTCTTTTCATTATTATTACCTATCGTGACTTCCGCTGAAAACGAAATACCCGTAAAACAATTTAATTATCTTTTTATAGTTTTTTTTTATGCTATAAAGGTATTTGTACCATCGAAATAATTATATCATCATCACAATCATGACTTCATGATTCATTCAGCACAATTTCTCTGATTGATACTCGAGATAAAGGCCGTTTGGGCATTCCGGCCAACTGTCAAGTCTCAGTGGAGATCGGCGTCCCTACATCAGGATAAGGATCCGGTGGACATCTTGACGTTGATAAGCTGAGTCGAAACGCCTGCGACTCACCTGTCGGGCCAGATAAGGCCAGCAGTGCGTGCTGTTTTGCTATAAATAACCGAGATAAAATAAACGCCATTGCAGTCGATTAACATTAAAACATGGCCTTCAATATCAAGAAAATATCAAGCGCAAAAACGCTTTCGATTTCCACTCCGTTACCTTCGAAATCGATGAATCTATTCTAATGTCTGAAGAGACGGCCTTCTGGGCTCCGCTTACTTGAATTGTAAGATGTTTTTATGGATGTTAATAATTATATAAAATGAGTTTTCAGGTATGTAATGAGAAATGATGTGATGAGATAACTGTTTGTCATCATTATCACACACCGTGGCCTTACAAAGAATGAAAAGGATTGCAAGAAGTCGTTTTTATTTGCAAAGGGCCATGTTCTAAGATCAGTGTCTTGTTCGTTAAGAGCTCGGTTTGTTGCCTTTTTAGGTCTGGCGGCATTTGTAGACTATTGGCCAAATAAGGTCTCCAGTCCCATTACAGCGAGAGCGTCTTATGACGCTCGAACAAGAAGTAAGGGCGAGGCTGAGCTTGTGGTTTTTATCAAAATATTTTCTACATCATTAAGGGGAGTCGTTTCTGAATGCGCGCGCGTCTCGTGCATCAGTGACTAACCGTCTTTTGGAAGTCACAATGCAAGTTTTATTTACAAACTGTTCGGAACGTAAAGTTTTATTTTCGCTCGGATCTTTTAGTTGGTGAGACCGTTGACTCATTGTCTTGAGTCAGCAGCTATTTTCGGCTCTTTGGTGCGTTAATGTGGTTACACGCTGACCCTTGCTGCCTGCAGGTATGCTAAAAATAGCAGCATTTAACACAGGTCAGGAATAATTGATATTGCCCCTCGACAAACCCTTCGCTAATTTTCAGTGCTATTTTTGCTGCTTTGAGTGGAGTTGCTCTGCTGCTCTGTGGTCATTAATTTTCAAAAACCCAAGTAAAACGAGGAAAGCCGGTGGAGTTTTTTTATGTATCACTCAACTAGTAACACCACCGATTTAAGGTCTTAAAATAGCGCTTATTTTCATCAAACTTTGAGCCTCTTACATTGGAAAACTAAAAAAAAAGATTTATTTTGTTATACTACTAGTTTCACATAACCTAGCGCTTGGCTTGTCCCAAACTAAAAATAAAACTATTTTGTGAAAGTTTTTTTTTCGTATATTATTTTTTCTTCGAATTCTATATTGGAATCCTGGAATTCTTAAGGGTTCTGACAACTTTATGACACTCGACAAAGATTTTTATTTCAGATTAAAATTTTAAAATTCAGAATATGTGGTGATTCTTTAGAAAAACCAATATTATAAATGCGAAAGTAACTGTCTCTCAGTCTGCGTGTTTGTCGCGTTATCACGGATAAACGGCTGAACGGATCGACCTGAATTTAGGCATAGATATAGGTTAAGGATCGGAGGCGGACATAGGCTACTCTTTTTTTTTAGGTCCACGCCAACGAAGTCGTGCCTAACAGCTATTATTTAATATATTGCAAACTAGGAACATAATGAGTGGTTTGTCAGCATGACAGTGATACAGTAGCGATCGGTAACCAATTGGGTATTGATCGACTGCATTCAAGCATTCAATAGTGCACGGTATCTCGACCCGAACATGTATAAGCAAGCCATAGATAGGGTTCCCATTTTATAATTTAGTAGTATTGTTTAGTTTAAAACCATCACTTTCACATGATCCTTTATCCCACTGCTGAGTAAGGATGTCTCTCTTTTGCGTCGCTGTCTGCCTAGGTCCAGTGCTAATTGCATCTTGTATACTTTCGGTCAGGCAAAAATAAATAAAAACAAATTAATTATAATTATATCTGCACGTTTTAAGGCACCTGTAGTGCCCTAGATCTGTCCCAAAAATAGAATCAAAAGATAAGGTAACGCCAACGTCAAAGTTTTAGAGTAACAAGGACACATAACCCTATGGAGACGGTCAACGTCAGCAATTAAGCCAATTAAAGAGCATTGCCGCAGCCGACACGCGTGAGGAGTCGTATCATAATATCGCTTAATCAATTTGATCGCGAGCTGGTCGTACAGCTTGAGTCGAGCTACTGAACCGGTCAATGACATCCGTAGACTTGCACTAGTGATCATAATCTAAGTGGTGAGTATTCATCAGCGAATCTTGATAGAAGATGAAGGTAGATGCTTCTAATTATTATTATTATTATTTATAATATCAATAATTATTTATAATATCTTATGTACTTAGTTTATTTAAGTTTATCCAGCTTACCTGTCTACTATCACACTGTCGAAGCATAATTATAAATACTTCTATAATTAATTCCTCACGTAAGCGAATTGTAATTGCTTGTTAAGAAATAAAAAAATATTTAACCCGAATTCTCATTGTATGCATTTATTTCATTGAATGTTAGGTAAAAACTTAATTTGTTTTTAAATGGCTATGGAACAAAATAAATTTATTCAACAACTACTCCTTGATTCTAATCAGGTAACTGACAGAGAAGATTTTATTAATGTTACTGCTCTTAATCGTGTTCATAAAAAATAATGAAATGTACGTGCATTGAGATTCGTTATTTAACATCTTGTTAATTTACGTACCGTTACAATGATGTAAGAAATCTCTCAAAAACATAACAGGGATTGAGGAAGTAAATAAACAATTGTACATTGCATAACTCTAGTACTTTCCTATTTATTCACCATAACAAGCGGTATTACACGGGCAATGAATTTCAGAAGAACACTCCAATAGGCTTGGTCCGGCCCTAATGGGAATTTACCAGTGGTACTCGGTTTAATGGTTTGAGACGTAAAGCTTCGGTATTCGGGTCGCGATGATTGCTCCGCCGCACAGATTCCTAGGAACAATGCGGTATCCCACTCATCAACCGCCTTTGTCTTCACGCCCGATAGCTATTCAGTGCCGGCGAACTTAGCGGACACTATACTGAAGGCCATATTAAAGCGTATCTTTATTTCTGCTCCTTTTTTATTTTATCTTATGTCAAAACTAGAGATCTTCTGCTATTTAAAAGACCGTAAAGCTAGGGCGAGATGTGGAACGCTGTCCTTTTGGAGAAACTCAGAGTCGCACAGCGGGCAATGGAGAGAGCTATGCTCGGAGTTTCTTTGCGCGATAAAATCCGGAACGAGAATACTTGTCGAAGAACCAAAGTCACCAATATAGCTTTCAGAGTTTGCAAGCTGAAGTGGCAATGGGCAGGCCACATCACTCGAGGAACCGATAATCGGTGGGGAAGAAAGGTTCTTGAGTGGTGACCACGATCCGGAAACGCAGCGTAGGCAGGCCTCCCAGTAGGTAGACCGACAGCATTTGAAGAACCGGAAAACCGGTGGATGCAAGTGGCACGTTGTTGTATGGTGTGGCGCTCTAAGGGGGGAAGCCTATGTTCAGCAGTGGACGTCTTGTGGCTGATGATTATGATGAAAGCTAGGGCGTTTTTATTTGCGGTGTATAATTATTTTTTTATTCATCTATAGTGCGATTAAAGCTTATTTCAATATAACATTAGCACTATCCATTAGGCATCTGGCAACCAAAACCAAACAAAATTACAAACCCAACAAAGTCCTTGTTCAATTTAATATTTAAAGATTTGAACTTGAAAAGGTCACCCGAAAATGACCCAGAGGCATCTATTTTTTCGGCCATTTTATTTCAAAACCAGACGAATAAATTTCATCTAAATTGTTTTTTTAGATCCTTGAATTATTTTTCTGTATTTTTTTCTATTCCTTAAACAGTCTAACTTAAAGGTTCTGTAACTACTAACGGTAACTCGGACTATCGGTAAGTCATGCTGCAGTTTAACTGGATTCTGTTCCAAATAGCGAATCGCCAACACCAGAACGCCGGAAAAATGTCGCGCCGTCATTTGCATACAATAGTCGATCATGAAAGGCGCTGGCGACACGCGCCACACCCTACTAGTGCCCATGTCTTTTGCAGGACAACACGCTTTGCTCAAAGCTCACGTGAAAATTCTCACACGACATTCCCATGAATGCGAGCCTCAATGAACGAAAGAATTTAATTTACGAAGACCCACTGCGTAATTTATTGTCCTTTGTTAAGATTCTCAGGCGTTTCATGTAATTCTGAAATATTTACATTATGATTTTGTCTGGAGAGTGCCCTCGGCATCCGTTGCGAAATATTTTTCTTGAAGCGTTGTTTGTTCTCCTTCCATGCCGACATGTCCTTGACATGCCTCATTATAGGCACAGCTTCATTATTTCGGGAAGTCAACTGGGAAGTAATTTCTCTCAGTGCCCTCGTTAGCGAATTTTGAATGTCATAACATTAGATAGGATACGATAACATCTACATTTGCGCGAATAGCTTTCGACGCACATCTCATAACAAACCGGGATAATGACACTCGAAGTAATAACACTTCGAGTGTCATTATTTAGCTACTTTGTACTATGTACTATCATAAACGTTTCTCGGGCTTTCATTACTACAAGCTCCGCTAGGCTTTTTAATCGCACATTTCAAAGTTTCAATAAATGTTGACTATTTATATGGACTTTATTACCTTTCTTGGACTTGATAGTACATTATTTATTTATAGCATCAGTTTCACAACAACCTGTCGATTAACCTCTAGGGCTGGTAGATTACTACCTATGTAATGTACATACGCATATGTATAATAATTATACATAATTGTTTAGAAAATTGAGCTACAACCGCTTGGTTGAAACATTACACAATTTTAATTTTTACATTCCACGAAAAAGAAAAATCTATCATTACTTTCATAAATGTCCAAAGTAATTCTTGTTTCCTAAATTTTGCAAAAATAACCTTTATTTAGCTTAGCCCTGAGCAATTAATATTTCTTTAATGTTTATCTCGTATTTTCCAATTTAATGACCGTTTCGTCTAAAAGTTCCACTTTAGTTAAAACAAATAATCTTCTTCCTTAATATATATAAAAAGTGATGTATGTAAGTATGTAGGCTCCAAAACGGGTATTAATAGCACATATTTTGCAAATTTTGCATATATATTTTTTTTCCAAAGCACATATTTTGAAGAAATTTTCTGGGAATCTTCAGACTAGTCCAGCGCACTATGGAAAATATAGGTCAGTTTCGGATCAAAAATCTATAACTTCGTGAGTTTTTATCATATCGTGATGAAATTTGGTACACATATGCAGTAATGTATATAGATTCCAATGATATAGAATTTATAGTGATTTCTCATTATATGTTTAAATTTAAATAGCGTAAAGAGACAAAAATGTGATAAACACGAAAAAAGTGGTAAATTATTTATTTAAAGTGAAATACAAAGTTTTAATTATTATAAAAATTAAAACTAACATTAACCATAAAGAACAATTCATTTCAATAACAAATAATAATAAAACAATATCTTTAAATTTATCGCTTTCGTCTACACTGCAAAATTATTATCTCTTATTTTCTCTGGCGAAACGGGTGCAAATTTGATAAGACCCCTTTGTTATTACAAAATAATTTAAAAAATAAAAATAAAGCCCATACTGTTCGTGCGAACAGTCCCTGTGGTAAAACGCAAAAGATACCGAATTTCCTACTCCGACTTTTATAAAAAAAAAACTCATCTTCTAAAACCGCAAATATCCGCAGCTGATTTTTTTTGTATCTTGTTTATGAATGGTTAGACTATGAACTAATACAAAAAGTAGCGGATGGGGAGACGTGGGTAGCAGTCATAACTTACAATGAATTTTTTTTTGTGAAAAATTTGGTGTATTCCATTTTAAGTATTTTCTAAAAAAAAATCAAAATAAAATGAAAATTCAAAAGCTGTTTCGTAAAGTACATAAAATTACCTTCCTAAAAATGTATTACACTGCATACCTGTGCTAAATATTTTTTTCACAATATTGTTTTGAAACATGAACACGCAGACTTAAGTTTGGCACCTCTATCTTCAATGTACTTCTGACTATGAAAAATAATACTATTTAGCGTAATAGGTAACAAAATCCTATTATTAAATAATATAACTTGACTATTTGAGTATCAATTTAAAACAAATTTTTAACCAGATTATGATATTCGTAAAAACCATTTATGATATGCTCTTGTTCTACCATTTTCCATAGTGCAGCGGGTGATCCTGTGAAGCTTGGTACCCGAGCGAAGCCATGGCGGGTTGCTAATAAGGAATAAAATAAACAAAATGTATAGAGCATGGAAATAGGATTTGAATAGTTATTTAATTACGGTTCTGATTCTGACTAGCATCGCTTTGCGCATGTAATCCCACAAGCACAAATATAACCCTCGTTATATACCAATTAAGTATCACTATCCTATACTACAAACTTTTTCATGGAATCAATTCACTAATGCCACGGCGCCCCATGGTACTCGACAGTGATGAATTATGGCCATATAGACACTGTCTAGATAAAACTAATTTATGACTATGCTTGCATCATCAGCAGTAATTAGACCAATCTCGATACGAGGCCTGAAGGACAGATTTAATGATTAACCTCATCTACGCGAAATTGTGTCATGGCACTTCCTCGATTTGACACACGTATAAGTTCTACTATGAAAAGGTATAAGAATACGTTCATTAGCAGTATTAATACTTTAAGGTAACAAAAAAACGAACTGCGACTCCGCTGTTTCATTTACTATGCCACAGAAACAGTTAATTTTTCGGGGTAAAAAGTGTCAATCAAGGACCTAAGGCTTAATCCGAGATTCCGAGATATGAGCTATTTCTATAATTAATTTCATCTAAATTCGTTCAGCCAGTATGGATTTAAGTGAAAACAAACATACGCACACTCCCAGTAGCACATTGCTTAACATCAGGCAGGATGCGTTCAATGCGAACCTATTTAATACTTTTCGAATAATAAAAGCCTCACACAAATCTCCGCATTGTGTATGATGATCTGTATTTTGCACATTCATAAAACTTAGCCTACACTTTCATAGTTGCTATACAAACTAGCTACGAGCTTATTATAATGGCGTGCTATATTTTTTGGCGCAATAATTGCATTTCCTGAAGACGAACGTAAGGTCTCGGAAATTCGACCAGCACTACACGCAGTCGTAAGTTTCTTCAGTAACACTCATTTTTCTTAACACAAGTTACAAATATGAAGCTGGATTATTTTCTCATACCAGCCAAATCTTCGAAGTGAACTCGGTAGGGGGGACCCTCAGGGGGATCACTGTTAGGGCATTGTCTCGATTTAAACACCCGCCGCCATCCCATCAGTCTAGTGTGTTCATCCCCGCCTCGAGGGAAATCGAACGGCACAGGAACGTTTAATCTTCCTAATATCTAGGCATAACTGCTAACCCGCACTGGGCCAGCGTGGTGGATATGGCCTGATAAGGCCTTATCACTTTTCGAGGGTAGGCTGATATCCCAGCAGTGAGATGATAAAAAGGCTGATGCAGAAATGCGTCATTGCCCAGCCATTTTTTACCTAGTGCTTCTAAGCTCGTTCTAATTTATATTTATTATATTTTGTATGCCAAGTCTATAATAGCCGATCCGTAGTGTCTTTCCGCTGCAATATTGCGTCCAGCACAATAGGACGAGGGATCAATTGTCTGTCCTTAACGTTACAAAGACTATTTTAACAAAACAAATGTAACACGAACTGAAAAACAAATGTTTTATTAAGTGGAAAGAAAAATTTTACTAACTTGAAACTGTTTTTTGTTTAAAACATATTTTTTTAATAAGCGAAAAGAAAACAGTTTTTAACCAACTTCCAAAAATGGAGGCGGTTCTCAAGTCGTTTTTTTTAAAATGTTTATTACCGCAGAACTCTGTCTATTATGAACAGATTTGGAAAATTCTTTTTTAATTCTAAAGTAGATATTTCCCATTTTTGCCAATATTTTTTTAATGCCGGCATTCATGAGGAATCGAAGAAACTCCTCAAATATTATACATACATAATTATAGCTGCGGGCTTATCCCGTAACTCTGAAAGCGATAGTGATAGTGCGCGAGCGGGAACGCGCCTAGTGCGACTAAGTTGGCACGAGCGGGATGGCATGCTCTCGCAATCACGAACATTTCAAAGTTAGAGGATAAGCCCGCTGTTGTTGTACGCTATAATTTCTTCGTTATCGTTGTCTCGTTGTCCTTTTTTGTAAAACCAGTCATGGTCTGAGCCTTATGACTGTATGAAATGGATTAACATGTCACAATAGCAGAGAGAGACCTACATTTGAATTAAAATTAAAGCTACCAAGGCGCCATGTTTCATCTCCTAAATGAATATTCAGTATGAAAGGAACGTGAGAGACATTTTGTTGAACGCAAATGAGTTGACGAGTTGATTGTTACTGCCCATTTATTGTAAAAATAGGTCACCACTATGCGGTCGGCGACCCGCGATCCCATTATGACTCGTAGATCTGAAAACATGGCCATGTTCACATTCACTGACAAGTCATATGAAAAGTAGTAGGAGACAATTATATTGTTTATTGATAACCTCGTTGACATATTAACGAGATGTCGGACGAAACGGATTGCTAAGTAAAGGCGACGAAAGACACAGGCCAGGGATGAGTCCTCGCATCGGTCTATTTCTGGCGAAGACGTTGACCTGTTCCTATCGGCGTCGGTTGCAGATGCACTCATCGAGATTTACTTCTTCGCTTCTCATAAACCAAACATTGCGTAGACAAAGAAAATATTTAAAATTCCATTTTGACAATTTGATGAAATTTATTTACAGGAACAAATGGGCTTGCTCGAAAGATTTCGAAACAGAGCTGTGGGTCAGCGGCGTGAGCGCAATGTTTATCTATTGTTTCAATACAAAATGTTTCGCCTGCAGTCTTGCTGAACGATTTATGTGTTGAAATATTTATTCCGTTAAAGAAAACAATGACGGTGTCCTGACATAATTCTGTTATCTTCTGACTATTTAGTGCGCTGCGTCAAACCAATTTCAAAGAGTTGCTCCGCAACCGCAAGAGATTTACTGCATTATCCCGGTAACATTGTGGGTTTTCGTTTGCCAGAATAATAATATAATGTATTAGGGATAGCGGTGGTTATTCCTATAATGTTGTTAAACGTGAGTCGGACGCTTTCCGTAGCCGTACCAATATTATTCACCCTGAGGCGAAATAACTTTCTGTTATGACATGTAAATGTATAGTCTTCTCAAATTATATTATACTAGCTTTCACCCGCGGCTACGCCCGCGCAAAAGACTTTTTACCCGACTACGAAAAGTGAGGGTAATGAGTTTGACAGACATTTAATAGATCTTAGTAAAAACTTTTTTTAATTATTAGGGGCAACATTTGATAATTACTTTTTGAGATATGCGGTAAAAACGGAAAAATACATCAAACGTCCGCGCACCTACGGAACCCTACTAAGAATGGCCCGTAATGCTCTTAACAAGTTATTGAACAAGAAAATTGTTAAAAAAGCAAGCAAAATGCGCCGTGACGTAAGGACCTAGTCGGGTTTTAATTTTCCACCATATTTTTTGTTCTATATACTTACTTAGTTTAACAAATTCAGTCGAAGATAACAGATACGAAGTATAATAATAATAAGCCATATAAAGCAGTACGAGGGAACTGCCAACTTGGATAACGTACTTAAAGTTGATTGCAAAACTTCCTTTGAAAAAATCCCTTTAATTTGCTCGCTATATACTTATTCTTCTCCTTTAATGCTTCCCGTATGTGTATAAGAATATAACTAACGATATTTTATTTACGAGTACTGAAATACCATAAAGCGGTCTCGGCATTAATTACAAATCAAAATTGTTAATTATAGTCTCCTTTGATGTCTGGCCTGAAGAAACGTGGTCTTTGAAGTTCATAGTTGGCGTTTTCATTTCGAATCTGGCAATCTCTACAGCAGCGCCCGTTGATTAAGTTCCACGGTCGTGTCAACTCAGATATTATTCTGTTAATCGAATAGTCGCGTCGCGAGCATTCCGGGTTCCTGAATTTCGAGGACTGAGGTCGACCATCTGCCAAACAAGCGCTTATAATCGAATTTAGACTGTGCTCTGAGCTCTGAGACCCAATTTCCAACATCCTCTTGAAATTATCTGTTTGCTCCGAGCACCTACCGAGTACCATCGCTACGTAAGGCACCTTGTTTACAAATTGAATATTCAACGAATTTATTTCTGTAATTGGATTCCCTTAATATGCAACGGTGGTTTCATCGCTTAACATCATGTTTATATGAGAGAGTCATGAAACATAAGAATTGTATTCGTTTTAATGTCATTTTCAGATATACGACAAAGTAGCGCGGAACAAATAAAACTTCTGTAAGTACCTTAAAATAACAAAAGCTGATTTGACCTTATAAGCAAGTGATGATGTATGATTATATGCTAAATGTAATTGCGATTAGTCAATTGTTGTAAGAGATACAATACATCTTTCTGGATCAATTTTCTTTGATCAAACTCTACGACTGAAGATTGTAATTTCCTTTCTCATACAATTCGCTAGGATCGCAAGGAGTTTTAGCGGTTTCCGATCCAATAAAAATGTTAAATATCAAATTAATGTTACGTTACGTAGAATAAAGCTGATTATCTAAATTTAGATCATTTATTTATACATAAAGTTTTCCCTACCGCCATCCTATTAAAAAAAAAAAACAAAAAGATGCAATTTCATACTGGTAACCGCAATATTCCGATGGGGAAAAAGGGTCTTAGTGGCGACCACGAACTGGTAGACGAACAGGCAGGCCTCCCACAATGTGAACCAACGACACTGAAAGTCACGGGCAACCGTTTAATGCAAGTTGCAAGTTTTCGGTCGGTGTGTGTCGGCGCTCTAAGGGGGAGGTTTATGTTCAGCAGTGGAGGTCTTGCGGCTGATACACCCTTTTGCATCTTTTGAAGGATATTATAACATTAACATGAAATATTTAGCGTTAGTGTCGGAATTCATGAAGGACTGATTTTGCCAGTTTCACTATACATACTTGTCAAAGTCCGTTACGACAAAAATTTGAATAAAGCCCAAAAATGCCGTTCAAAAATGGTCAAGCCAAGTTGTCTATATTACAGAATTTAAAACGATGGTGTATGAGGACGATTGACGCAGTAAGTTTAGCGAAATTGGTCCAATATTCCCGAGTATTCGTTCTGGAATTTGATTCGATTCGTTCTGATTTGGTCCGAGTTTCTTGCAAACGTGATTCTCGATCTCAATTTTTCTATTGGTACTAGGATAACTGAGATGAATGTAATTAAAAGTCTTTGGACGACACAAAATATTGTTTTGTAACTCTTAAACTTTCACGATTTGAATATATAATTTAATGTTTCTTATCAGGACTTCACCACGCTAAAACATTTTTTTTTATTTAACGTTTCGGCCATGTTTCAATACGTCGAGGTCACTGAATTCTCCTTGTTAAATTGGTCGAGGTATATAAATAAAAGTTTAAGCGTGTTTAATATCCTGATACATTATTGTTACCTGACAACCTGACATATTAAATTATACATTATTGTTTTTTTGGATAATGAGCATACGTACTTACAACTTACTTTGATACCCAAAACCCCATGATGCTGCTCTAATAAAATCTTGTTTTTGCTGAAACGAAATGTTTTACCTGACGTTAACGAAAATACCTCAGGCAGTGTCATCAGTATCCTATCCAGGCTGTCTTGTTTGCGTTGCTTGTCTGGCCTACATTTTTCAAGTTGATAATGAAAAAGCTCTTTCGCGTTGGGTCTACGTGTAATTTCACTTCAAAGCTGCCTCCAGGCCCAGTTTGTTATTTCGTGTAATCACTAAGCACAGAATTTATTACAGCCCCGTCTCAATGGTGGATGTAAACTTGCTGCTCTCATTGCTGTTTGCTTATAGGCGTCGTCCGTATCTGTTATTTACAAAATATTATACTTATTAATTTTGCTCGTGTTTGTAATGAGAATGACGTATGACTTTGTATAAATCTTACTTTAATTGGAATAACGTTAAGAGATGTAATGACATGTATGGAACACGACACGTTATTAGCGTTGTTATCTGAACCAAAGAAAATCTACACGAGAAGAATAACAATCTCATAAAAAAAGTATACCGCGAAAAATTTGCCTAAAACTAGATGGCGCTTACGTATTTAGTCAGCAAATGCCCAAACCGCTATAAAAATATGGTTAGTATAAAAACATAGTATTGTTATATGTCCGCTATTTAAGGTTTACTTAAAAGTAGATTTCAATGCACGACGTAAAAAACATGTTTACTAAAATAATGTTTTAACGCCATCTCTTGAGAACCTAGCGAGTTTTGCAAATAAAACATAAAATGAATAATGTTACTGATATTATTACTTCAAAAATATTGATAACAAGTCGCGTTTTTTCGCCGTACCATTACCAATTAATTAGCTTGGGCTTCTTTTTCAAGTCAAGCAGAAATTGTGACGATCATGTCGCAGATTAAAGTACTAGCGACATCTTACGTGCTTAGCCCCGGTGGCTCAGTTGGTAGTGAACTAACCTTCTGTGTTTGGGGGTGCGGGTTCGATTCCCATCTAGGACAAACATTCATGTGATAAACATTTGTGTTTGTTCTATGCCTGGGTGTTAATATCTATTTATGTATGTATTTAAAAATATATATGTACGTATCTATCAGTCTCTGGCAGCCATATTACAAGCTTTGCTTAGTTTGGGGTGAGATGACCGTGTGTGCAAAAATGTCCCAGATTTATTATTATTATATTATTATTATCAGTACTACAATCGAGTTACGCATGTTTCTGTGGACATTAGCAATCTTAGTATAATTTATCTATGTCTGAACTATTATTACCTGCCTTATATAGTAAAAGAGAGACTTAAGAAAATTAGAAGAGCGACAACTTCGGCTAATAGTGAAAGATGGACATGATCGATAACAAATTGGTAAATTATAAAAACAACATTTCGGTTAATAGCAATTGCACTTGTCTACTCTTTGTCGCCGTTGAAGCGTTAATTCCCCGGACGGGCGCGCGTGCGTGACTGCACCTACGCTTCCTTGTCTGAGAAGATTCCGATGTCGTTATGTATCAACGTAATTCTCTCGCGAGTTTTTACTTTCCCGGCTCGAGTGCTCGCAAATTCATATAACATTCTTTACGACTTCTTAACTTTTATTCCTCGTAATTTTACATCGCTTAATCTTAAGAGAGCAATCCAAAGTTTGAAAATAATATTTTGTCTTTCCCTTCTGCCTCTAAGAATTCCTTTAGTATTCGAGTCAAAAAGAACATTCCTAAGCAAGTTTCGTATTCTGCTTATTTCTGAGGGAGGTTGTGAAATGTCGCAACCTGAATCTGAATAAATATTGCAGAGATAGTTATGTATAGCTTATATCTACTGCGGTTTCTAAAGGGATTCTTTTACCAAAACTAAAACCATACTAGACCGTATTTTAGAGATGACAAAACTTATTATCTCTTGTTTATATATGATAGCTCCAAGCGACGATAACTTAGTTTAACAAACGTAGTCGTCGAACTGGCGTGAATTAGACTTTAAATATATATCGGGTGTTTCATTAACGATATCTGAGCAGAGAAAATCCGTAATGACATCGAATTCGTTTTTTATGTGAAGGGCAGACTCTGTGTGTCAGTGATTGATGATGCTCAAAACGACCGTCCGATTCGACCTAAAAATACTCTGCTTTGCGACGGAAATGTGGTCCGTCAAAAAAGTACAATATCTCTACACGTTGTGCAACTAACTCAATGGAGAAACAGCCCATAATAGAAAAAGTTCTTTTGTCAATTCTGTGTATACTCATTCACAAAGGAACCGATGTTGCCGCAAGTTGTATCGACTTGGGAAATGTAAACTGTCTGTAAAAGTAAGCTCTTATGTCGAAGCAGTTGAGTTCAGGATCCGTAGAGTGAAAAATCTATTGTTCGTGAACTCTCCTGTAAGTTAATTGTTCGAATATGAATAATTTCTAGAGTAATTAGTTAGTCTTAATCCAGTGCCCTTAATTGTTTTGATTACAAGGTCTTCCTAACTAGCCACTGTTATATTATCAAGTTGCTAATGGATTTCTTTAAAGATTTAAGTTACTAATGATATTTAAAAAGTCATAAAGCGAGGAGAGATTAGCTCAGCTGATGTTATGGTGCGCGGTTTTAGAGGCAACTATGAGGGGAGGCTGACGAGAGCCGAGCGGTTTCATGTACTGCACTCAGTCACCAGTCAGTTGCCTCACGTCGACGACGGCGGTCGCCGCCCCATCTCTCCTTTCACAACCAACTTTAAATAATCTTGTGACTAAAACTGTCCTCCGATTGTACTCAAAGTGGTACAAACAGTGATTGGCATTTGAGGAATTCAGTGTTTACTTGTGATAAGTGCAGGAAATTCTCAAGATTCGTGATTAATCGTGCATTCTCAACACCGGTTCAAGGTACCCGTACTGATATTATATTGCTTATTTATGTATGTCAAATCTTACAGTTGTGACTGCAGCCAGCTTTTGGTATCTCATATAGATTAATTTTACGCACATGTGTAGTTTTTGTCTCAACATGGTCGGACTTCAATTTGTTTTTGTGTCACGTACGGGATTAACTTCCACGTTCATTGCTATCGAAGCATGGTTCGTCTCAGCTGTCAAGTTTATGTAAAGTTGATTTCTTTTTCTTTCTTTCTTGGAAAACAGTGAATGTTACATTTTTATGTTAAGTAGTCACACGCTCATCAACGTCTCAGAATGTGCTAGAAGCAACCCTCTTCTCAATGTTGTAGTACTCGTATTTATTTCGGAACACAATAGATATCTTGAATATTATTGCCTTCTTTAACTTTCCACTTATTTTTTTTTTGGTCCCATGAAATCACATGGTTAATTATAAGAATTGCAGAATTTATGTTCGAAATAAACATTATTAAAAAGGGGTTGAAACATGCGAGTAGGGTTATTGATTCGCAACCCTAATAAAATTGGCGTATTGAGAGGTGCCCTATTTCATATATTGAGAGGGAAGGACGCTTTTGCCTTGGGGCTGATTCTGAATGAGGATCAGATCACTTAAACTGGAAGCAATTTATGGGAATTCTTTGCAGAATGTATGATGCATACATGAAACTGGAGCATAACCACCAATACTGGCACCTTCTTAAACTTGTGGCATATAAGTTGTCGATATAAACAAACAAATAAATAAATATCGAAACGTTACTAAGCTCTCCAAAACACACGGGATGTTTTAACTGTACCAGACTATACCATATAGAGCCAGTTTAAAATCCAGATATTTCTTAAGTGTAATCATGGACCAATGTATTAATTCATCCTTGGTGTAATGTAAATAGTAGGATACATAATTACATGTTTCCACTTCGAAAAGGTGTAATTTCAATGTATGGTTATTGACTACGTATAAAACGGTCCCATAAAACATTTATATGTAATTTAAAACAATGATCAATCTATATTCTTATTAAAAGTTCCCAACATTTTGCGATTGCAGATCAAGATCACGATAAAAATCTCATACGAATTAAATTTTGAAATAAGTTAATAAATATCATTGTATGGAGAATGAGTCAAAAATAAATTATGATGAGCGAAGCTATTATATTATATTCTTGGTTTAGTATGCGAAGGTTCTTATTTACCTAATTATTACTAATATTTTCTTTTTATTTGATTAGGGAATCGAGAGGCAAATGAATTAGATAACATCCGAATACTATTATAAGGTTAGGTTAGTATTTTGTTTACTAACATCTAATTGACTTCTGATTGTTAGACGCGTGCCTATATATAGTCCTACAGAGAGTATAATTAAGCCATTACGAAGTTCATCGCACTTTCCATGTAAGGTGTAGTTCAAGGGATAATTCAACAATATGCAACAGAACACCGAGTTAGAAAACGGACTGTTGTCACAACCGCAGGAGTCACGCAATCCCTTCATGCTCTGTCGGTTCAGTACTAATTTCTGCTATGCATTTACCTGCCTCCATAAAACTTAAATCTTGTCTCATGTGCTAGTTCTGGAGATAATTAAATCTCAAAACTTCGGTATTTCGCGTTAAAAGATCAAAATAACAATAAATAACGTGTGGCAACCTTTTTAAATATGAAAGATGAATGTTACATATCATAACAGCCTACCAGCTTCTATTTTAGAGTGTGTCATCATTCCCTCCACTGACATTATGATGTAATTTATAAATAAAGATTGACCTTATATCACAATGAAATGAAATGTGTACAACAAGAGTGAGTAACCGAATGCACGCCGCGGTGTAGGCACCGTAAACATTATTCAGCAATTAAACTATTAATCATGTCATCTTCAATGTTTTTCTTTATAACTTTTGTCGAGCATGAAGCAATAATTTTTTTCTCTAACTCTCACATCGCGATTTAATTTGGTAACAATCGGCTAGTTATTTATTACATACTTAATTTGAACACTTGATTTGAAGTTTATACGTGACAAGTATCATTATCGTTTCTCTAAAATTAAACACATCGATACTTTTTAAAGTATAAATCTTTGTTTTCACCTGCCGTACGTTTGTTAAATTAAATTGCAGTTTCTTTGTATTTTACTCTTCACTTGTATAGCAGCAAACTCGTAAAATTGAGTTTGATTTTTCCAATCCTTTGTCATAAAGCAACAAAGCGCGTTATTGAATTTCAACAAATCCTCCCTGAGGCAGGGTGCTAGATACCGCTGAAGGGAAAGTCTGATCAAATACCAAAAATTATTTTTTCACGTCGAACAAAACACAGTTTTCTTTATGTGTGTTTGTGTAGGCATTTCTATTTATACAAATGTAGCAGTCAAGCGCTTTACTGCTCTCTTATAATATATTTATAAGTTATAGTCATTAAAATAAAACAAATCTCAGGAAACGCAAAAAAATAACAAGGTTTTTTTGTTTCTCGTCGCACCATGTTAGGCAGTTCGATCAGGAAATCGACAGCATCCCAGAACAACTCATATGTCGACATTGATTGTACCCGGTAATATTCTATTTTATTCCAAAACAGGTGGTCATGTTTATTTATTCAGCGCCTTACACGCTACAAAAGATTCTGCTATTCCCACAGCGTTATCGACAGTTTTCTAAACGAAATTCCGAGCGTTCTTATTTGATTCAGGCGTTCCTGCTTGATTCAATACACGGGTCTGCGGAACGCGCCTCGTTTTATTTGGATTTCTGTATAGCTTTGTGCTTAGTATCATGTTGCCTGGCTGGTAGAACTGATTAATGGCCCGGCACAGACTTTGCGTGGATATGACGATAGTCTATGCGACCAACTCATAAATAGCGAGGTAATCTCCGTCAGCCGACTGACTATAATTCGCTGCTACATCAGTATCATCTCGGATAAGTTAAAAAAATACGACGATGCAAATAGTGCAAACGGATAGTGTGCTGGTAGTCATGTTCGACAATTTAATTATATCTGCATCAGTTGTGAAGCTCGTTACGCCAGTTATTAATTCGCATTCATTGTCCTATTTGGCTGTTTCGTTGGTACTGTTTATTGCCTATAAGCTGGAATTGTAATCCTAACTAGTACTTTAATTTAGAGTAATATAGTCGCAGTCGTATCAGGACCTATGAAGCTTCGAGGTATAAAAATGAGTACGTTCGTCACGAGGAAAAAACTTTGTCAGTCTATACCAAACGCCAAAAAATGCACAAGAATGGCCAACTAGCGCCAACCGTGTGTGCAATAATGTCCCACATATTTATTTATTATTTATTTATTTATCTAGCGAACTATAGGAACTAACTTTAAACTTCTATCTGGATGTTTGTCGCGTTATCACGGCTGAACGGATCTTGATAAAATTTGATAAGGAGTTACTGTATATCACAAAGACGGACATAGGATACTTTTTTTTATGCCCACGCTACCGAAGTCGCGGGTAACAACTAGTATTTCATAAAACGAAATGATTTCTCTAGTGTTTGTTTCATAAAATGTATGCCATTACGGAATAAAGTTAGTTCATAAAGTCTATGGCCGGCCCTAATTTTCAGGTTTCTGGCCCTAATTTCAATTTATGTTATTGGACAAATAACCGGGATTTAAAATGTAACGTGTCTTCCGACCCTCAGTAGCGATCAGTTGTAAATGCCACTCGCAGTCACCCATCCAACGACTGACCAGTTCGTCTGTTGCCTTGCTTAATTTCGGTGATCTAGAATTACCGAGTCAAGCTACGTCACGAGCGCTAACGCGTAATTATAAATCTTAAAGCAACTCTAAATAAGCAAAGTTTTCACGCATCTGTTTTTTCGTTTGCAGAGAACAAAGTTATATTCAGTTGATAAGGTAATTAAATGTGTAATGTCAGAGAATGTGGGACCAACATAAATACTACCTACAGATTACGTGCCGTGAAGCATCACGAGTTCGAGTTTTAAATCTAGACGCGACTGCATTTCTCAGAAGAATTAAAAGGCTTGTTATAATAATTTCAGATGCTCATTTTGTATCCTATAAAAGTTAAAAATACATTTTTTACTGGAAAAATTTAAGAAACTTCTTGCTCTCTTACTTCTAGGATAAAGTTCCAGTGCTTTAATAGCCAATGATAACAAGCATTCATTGTTATCACAATTACTATTAAAGTGCCATTATTTTTTTTAAGTTATTAATACTTTAGGTAAATTAATTTTACTAGCTCCTGATTCGTATTCTTCATATCTGAGGGTGATCTGAGGTCGCTGCCATCCTCAGCGACATGAAGCGTTTCGTAGGCTGAGGTGTCGAGATTGATGCGAATCTGATCAGTCTGCGACTTCATCACCTTTTGCTATTGACTTTTCCGGTCACCATAATCTTTTCCATCGGCTTGTTTTCTGCCAAGATAGCTCAAGTACTAAAGTATACGTTTGAGACTTGGTGAAATCAGGAGATGGAAGATTAGTCTTGACGATACGTTAGTGCGAGGCTGTATATGGTATTATAGCGCAATAGCGACAATACGAAAGCAAAATAATAAAAGTACGTTTCGTGATCAAGATGGCCAAGAATCATAACCTTAGTTAGATACTTCTATTCAATCTTAATGCCTGCCAGCTGCATCTTCAAAACTATTTTCTTGCTTACTAATAATTACTTGCAATACAGAGTATTATTACCTATAGTTTATAAGTTTGTAATGTTGTCAAAAAATCGATTCCTTAGATTCTTTTAGAGGCCGATTCTTTCTTTAGAAGAAATTTAACCAGGAAAAATGTGATCTAATAAATTGCCCGAATATTTTTCTTTGCATCTTCATCTATCTTTGCTATATACGATAAAAGTAGAATGTTCCATATTCTAGAATTTCCAGGAGTATAATTTAATTCATAGTTACACCCGTCCGTTTAACCAAAGCGGCTTCTACAGTTAATTAAAGTAACTGCACAGTTAGTTAACCTTTTTATAGATCGGACTGTAATGGTACAAAGCATGCACTAATCCTATTAACCTCTCTGTAACCTCTTTGAACTCGATCGCTATTATCTTATAGTTTACCATTTGCTATGCACTTTAGTAATGAGTGTTAATGTTTCATCATCATCATTGAATATAAGGTTTGTTTAATTTTACTTAAGAATATACAGTAACAACAAATATCAGCGTTATCTCTGGAAAATATTCGAGGTGACGTTAATTTCTTCTAATAAATTATGGGTGCAACGAATGTAACTAGCAGTGACATACATACATACATACATACATTTGAAAAAAAGGTAATGAATCAAGCAATAAACAATCGTGGGTGGGTGATAAATGATAAAAACCACAATAATGTGTATCGACTAAGTATAATTAATCCAATAATATCGTCACGCAAATGTAGATAGCTTAGGATATATAACACACTCTCACGCTCCGGTTGTATCTTATCATTATCCGTCTATCACTTGACAAATTACTCTCACTACCAGTAACACAGTAACTGCAACAACTGTTTGTTGATTTTTTGATAACGTTGTAAAGGAATGGATATTTTATTTGGCACAAAGGTAATATCTAAGTCTCATTATGATCATCACGATTTGCGATGGGTAATATCAATAAAGTCCCTGTAGCTTGAATGCAGCTACATCTACGAACCGTGAGCCAGAATCCAGGTCAAAGCACCAGTAAGTGAACGGTTTAATGCATTATATATGACGAATCGCGGCCGTACCAAGTCCATGACAGTTCAGTCACACCGATTAGTAGTAGCTCAGAGGCCGGTTGCCGGGCGTGACGACGAGCCCTCGCGAATCTGATTCCAATCTCATGTGACACTATCTGGAGCGTCCAGATCGAAATCTACTTTATAATATCAGTAATTGGAGCATTTGATTTGCGCTTTACATTATTTAATTGATGTATCAAGACCCGATACGAATTCATTGATTGCTAAATGACTTCGACTTTTAACGATACAGTGCAAACAAACATTTGCGCCATTATATTTGCTCCCAATAATTAAACTGATCAATTGGAAAAAATGGCACAGTATACACCATCTTTATTACTCTCGTTACTTTCATGGCTTTGTTTATTTGGGTTTTTATTGGAAATAAATTTACGTTTTGCCACCAATGGCCTTGATCTAATTTTGGTTTATAAACTTTTTTTTAGTACGTCTTATTCCCCATTTATTCAGTCCAGTATATGTTGTTGCTGTCTACATATTAGTATTCGTTTTTAGGAATTTATATCTCACTAGTTGTTACCCGCAACTTCGCGTGGACTTAAAAAAAGTATCCTATGTCCAACTTTGTGATTAACAGTAACTCCTTATCAAATTTTATCAAGATCTGTTTAGCTGTGATAACGCGACAAACATCCAAACAAAAAGAAAGACAGAGAGACAAAGTTACTTTCTATAGTTCACTAGATGGCGTTGATCCATTTTTGTGCATTTTTTGACGTTTTGTTTAGACTGACAGTTGTAATATAGAGAGTTCTGAATCGCGCAAGCGAAGTTTTTTCCTCGAGACGAACGTATTCAATTTTCATACCTCGAAGCTTTGTTGGTTCTGATTCGACTGCGGCTATATTCCTCTGAATTATAATATTAGTTAGGAGTAGCATACAGTACCTAGACCGAATGCGTTCAAGTATGAACGCATTCGGCTGATGAGTTACCTGTAATAAGGTACCTCATGAAGTATATAATAACAGCCTCTATTGTAACCGGGCTATATGCAAGTCAATTCATTTACCTAATCACACATATCATGATGAATATCAGTTCTCTGGTATACAAATCAGCCTATTTGTATCAAATATCAGAGTCTATTTTTGCAACGACCTTAAAACAGTTTAGTAAGTACCCGTAGCCCGTCCAGTCATATGAGTATTCCTTTGCATTATGTCATGTCATGTCAGTCAATCGTCACGCATATCCCTCACATATATCGGATTTCCTTCACCAGGTTCTTTCTAACCGTAATTGACGAAAATCTCATATATCAAACGCGTGATATAAATTTCTGTTACAAACTTGACCTAATTAATTTCGTTAAGACATACACGTCGTTTCAACTATGCGGTTATTAGTTTAACTAACAATGCTTAATATAAATCAACAGCTAGATTTATGGAATTTGTACATATTCAAAGGCGTGTTTGTAATATATTACCTTGAGATGCATATGGATTATGGTGAAACGATTGCTCTCGATTTGTGTTCGTATCGATTACTGTAGGAAAGTTAAATAAATATTACGAAACCAGCAAACAAGAACGGAATACGTTCCAGCATTACCTTAGCATTCCAATTCTATTAATTACATAAAGAACCTCCAAATCATCAAATATTTGGCCATAAATAAAAAAATAGAGCCAAACATTTATGAGCTTAGATTTTAAGAAAGTTTATTTTTTACAATTATGTATTTTTACAGCTTTGAAACAACTGATGTCGAATAATACATACATACAACCGTATTTAATTTTTAATTTATTTGCTACAAGAAATTCTTTAATTAACAGAGTCGACAATTCAATCCCCTCACCTCAACTTAACTACAAAATTTCGTTTATTAAAGCATTATACATTATTAGAAAGCTGGGTTATATGCGTATAGAAAAGTAGGAATAGACTATAATGCAAAAAGCATTAAACGAAACAATATTTTTTTGCTAAGATATTATACAATATTCACCAAAAGAAAAATGAAGGTATACATAAAGAGAATATAGTATACATAAGAGAAATTTCTATAGGTGCTTAACCTATAGATACAACACACCCTATAACTATTTCCACCAAATATATGTCGTCTCGTATGTCTAATTCCAAGCTCTGATTAACAATGCGCAGTTAATTCAGAACGGTTCCAATTAATGGCGGATAATCGGTTACACCATCGATCTAGTATAACACATGGGGGCAGGGCAATGTTGACAGTGATGTCATCTAGGGCGTTCAATTGTCGTCACGCTGTCATTTATACTATAGTCATAGATAGCATATATGTATATTTACCTATTTGTTCACTAAAACACGTTTTGGTACCTAAATAAACAGAAGAAAGTCGTCGGCTCATTTGTTCAGATTGGATTTTGAGGATTGTTGGGTCAAGTGAAAGACAATTACGTGGGCTTTATTCACAAAATGGAGCTGGTCAAAAACCGAAGATTTAGAATCTGGCTGTCAAATATCGCAGAGAGCTTGTTAATTTTAGCCTATTGCGGTCAGGTTCAGTTTTTTCCCTTTGTTTTCTATACTATTTTATGTAATGATATATATAAATGCACTAACACTCTCCATGCATGGAAACAGTGCCGTGATGCCATTAAGGCTGGTCAATTGTCGCCTCCCTGTGATGTAGAGCTTGCGCAATGTTGAGTCCAATGACATCGATACGTATTTGTTCTGGGTTGTGGTTTTAGAGTTATTTGCTTTGTAGTGCTTTAGCTAAGGCATGTTTTGGTAGAGAAACAAGCTTTCCATACAAGCAATACACTCACTATATACGAGTACTCTGAGGATTACCTTTCGGGTTAAAGAATTTATTTTCTCAACAAGAAATAACAATTTCGCTTATATGAGAAATTAAATATGAAAGTATTTATAATTATGCTTCGACAGTTAGTAGACAGTTAATCTGGATAAACGTAAAAACACTAAGTAGTAAGTACTAGACTTTCGTTTTGAATATAAAAAAAAAAAAAAAATTAATCATCTACCCTACAATAACCGCTTGCTACAGTCCGCTACCGGCAGCCTTTTTTTTACTAATAAAGCTTCTTACATTTTAATTATGTAAAAAACGTAGGCACCTTCAAATACAAATATTAAAATAAAGCGCCTGTTTTATATTGAAATACGTTATGCCAATAATAATGAGTTGCTTTATTAATATCGAGTACAAATAAGCCATCGTCGGAACAGGCGTAAGCCTGTGCCCGCAACACCCCTATTTTCAATTTCTTTTTAAATTGGCCCTTACGTTTATTTCGGTAACAGCTGCCATCGATTTACGAGCCAATTAAATCGATTTAACGAATACGTATCGACTCGGAATTGATTCAATGTGTTTGTAACATAATGCATGTGGCATACTTGAAAAATAATTGATAAGCCTTCTAAGGTCTCGAGATTCTATAGAAAGAAGTGTTTGTAAATTTGCGTGTTTAGTTAAGAATATTTGTTGGACGATAATTTGTGGACCGTTGAGCCGATCTTTATGAAATTGTATTGTCGTTGAAGGCAAGTATTTCATTTCAATACAATTATTAAGTTCGAATATGACCAAAATTGGTTTAAGGATTGTGAAATTCAAGGGGCCGCGAGGTATCAGTTCGGCCCGAACTTTACGTTAAAAGGTCAGTTTGGTCTACAAATAAATCTAGTACCAAAGAACATATTCATCTATGCTAGTACTTACAAAGTTCCACTGAATACATTTGTAGAAAGTTCTGCTTAGTTTTAAACGTCAGAAACTTGACATTATCTTTAAAGTTAAAAAATCGCTGTTAGAAATACGAGGCGTTCGATCCGGTAGGTCTAGTATCTTTTGGTATTCTCTGCCCATTACGTCCAATTCAGAGATTGATAGAGCGACTATTTTCACGTGACCGTTTCGGGTCTATGGATGAAAATTAAAAAGTTTAAATCTCTATGGAAGTGATAAATTGACATTATACAACCGCTGCAAAGTGAGCGTATAACCATATACTTTACCAAAATTAATTGAGATTGTTTTGCTGTACGGCAATTTTTTTAATGTTTCTGGCTGACGAGACAAGCATGTCGCTCGCCTGATGTTAAGCGTCACGCTTGCCTATAATAGTTCAGTGCCACCAAAAATGTTAAACTTCAACAGTTCCATAGTCTGTGCTGTTCTCTATCTCATTGTGCCCAGTAATTTCGCTGCAAACATTACCCTTCAATCCGGAACAAAGTAATGCTTGCACACTACTGCTTGGTGGTTGAATAACTGGCAAAGGTGTGGCACTTCTCCAGGCGTACTCAGCAAAAGAGTCCGCCTACAACATAACAGAATTGAAAATAAGCTACAGAGGCTTTAAGATTTCGCCTTCGTTTTCTTAAACGTAAGGTCTTCGAGAATATGAATCCCGCAAATAGGTGATTCATTCAAGTGATAATTATGAGCTCATGTTGAATCATCAGCCTTGTGCTGTGTTTACTCGGCTCTGTTTACACACAATTTTTTAAAGCTTTTTGTCGGTAGTGGTGATTGTATGAATAAATGATAAACCTTGTCATATGTCAGAAATAAATCAGTCACATACAACTACAAATACAGGGTTATAAGGAAAGGGTATGCCAAGCCGAAAGGGGGCTAATAATACTCATGATTGTGAACAACTTTTACTACGGGATCACCATTGAAATCGAGAAATAAAAATCAGCTGTTCTATAGAAAAATATCAATGACACCCGAGAAAATGAATGGAACAGCTGTTTTTTTCTCGATTTCAGTGTTGGTCCTATAGTAAAAGTTGTTCACAGTCATGAGTACTATCAGCCCCTTTCGGCTTAGCATACCCTTTCTTTATAACCCTGTATTTGCATTAGTATGGGTCTGGGGGTAATTTTTCTTGTTTGAGATTTATGCTGTAGGGTTGCTAGTGTTTTTGGTTGGTCACAGTTAATGAAATTATAAAACAGATTTTTATACCCAACAAATAAACAAACAATACCAAAGATCATGGAATAATGATAGCCATAACATAATTTCAATAGTTCTTAATTCGTTTATCTTTAATCATAATTTCTAGAAAATGTTTGCTTTCCCTGATTTCTTTATTGTTTATTCATTCAACAACCAATCCATAAAATTCGTAGCTTGTTATTACTTCTGTAGTGGTTTCAGGACTGAAAAACTGCTAAAGCAAGCGAAGTGGGATCCGCTTTACATAAATTTAACGGGCACTGCAAACCAAAGGGAATGGCTAAAGTTTCGGAATGAATATGGCAAAAGCTTTTCGGTAGACTTCACAAAACCCACATAATGTTTAAAATAATTGCATTTGTTTCACGTACCTACTTGTATTTCTAAAATATACAGCATTTATTCCTTTTTAGCTCATGCCGTCAATTTCCGCCGGTGGAAAACATTTCTGCTGTTAAATATCCTTACCAATATTCCAGTTTTGGACGCGATTTGGTCTAAAACTGAAACCTTAGAGTAAACATATCTACTCTTTGCTTTTGATGATATGGCTTTGTAGCAAAATCGCATGAGAACATGATCAAATTCAAATTTAGCAAAATCTACCTTTCAAACGTTGTGGCTAGCAACGGAACTTTATAAATGTTAGTTTGCTGAAACTGTAGCGATAACGGAAGTTGTTAGGGGCAGACCGCTTCGAGCACCTGTGTATGTTTATATGAATGTTTGTTCTAGTATGGATATAGACTGACACTTTATCCATTTAGTTGTGAAACGTTTTTGTGTAAAGAGTCAGAGGGTGCGTAGAATTAATATACGCGTAAAAAGTAAAATTGAACCCTGCCTAGATGATTATCTTATGATATATCTCAAATGAAGCATTTCGAGCAAAATAAAACACCAAGCTCAGTTTGCTAAGGAACTCGTTATTTAAGAACGAAGAAAAAATCTATAATAATTATATAATAACCCTGCAAATTAACGCTCATCATCTGTTTGCAAAATCGACCCTTAAAATATAATTTTCAGAATATATGTCAGGTTCTCTATATTTAATATTTTCCATAAACAGTAAAATGTACACAGTGTCTGAAGAAAAATATCGGTTCATGGAATTAGGTTAACGACTACAATAAATGGCGCAAGTTAGAGGCGGTGTTGAAAGACACATTGAAATGACAAGGTCTGCTATAAGTTACTGCTGTTTGTCTCCCATAAAACTTCATGGTTCTAAAACCATTTGGTGTGCTTGTACTGGGAAGTCTTAGAATCAATACGCATTAAGCACATGTTCATATTCAGCATACTTATTAAGCGCAGTCATATCTTGAAAGAGGTGACCTGTCACTTAACAATAAAGAGCCCATATACAGTTACAAGACGGTCTATCGATGTAACAGAATACACATTCAGAGGGTTATTTAAATATTGGTTTACATCTTATGCATTATTCATATTCGTAGCTATATTTCTCTGTGGTAAAGCAAATGTAATCGTACCAACGAAGACAGCCATATAAGCCAAAGAGATCACAGTTTCTACAGATTTATGAATCAGTTGACAATACTTACCAGTAATCTTACTGAGTACTTGAATTTGTGAATAGGTATGTTTTTGTTTGCTTTGCATTAGTCTCATCCCTTTTTCAACATTGACCGGATACTACCATCGCTTCATGCAAATTCAATTCCTTTACAGAGATAATATTGAAGTTTGAAGGAACCAAGTGAGCAATCGCATAATTCAAGAATTCATTTGAATAATATAATCATTCCTCGTGCAAGTAAGTTTCCGAAATAGGTCATGATATGATTGAATTTGAAGTGTGGCTGGAAAGCGCGAAGTTAGAAGTAAGTCGGTATTTTACAAAGTTGTATTTAAAACATGTTGGCGAGGATAAGAGGTGTTAAGTAGCCCGCTTTACGAACTTGCAGATACTGATATATATGATATAGATATATGATATGAGATATATGATATAGAGCAAAATATCCCATTAATTTCGTTTAAACTCTTTCAACCCACTATAGTGCGATAACAAGCCATTTTCTAGGAATAACCGCACAGACCAAACCGCTTGTGGTAGAAACCTAAAATTTGAACCCAATACTCCTCAATTCCCCAATTCCAACCACTCAAACCGACTCAAATACTCGTGCAAGTGGCACGTTGTCGGTCGGTGTGGTGCTCTAAGGGGGAGGCCTATGTTCAGCAGTGGACGTCGTCATGCCGTGCTGGCAAGCTAGTGTACTTATAATAATGTCATCTGCCACCAGGTAACTAAACGCTTTTTACTACACAGCACTGGATTCTCCCTGCTATTTTGCTACAGAGGTACTAAAAGTTTCGGATAAAACGAGTATATTAAAACTCCTCTTCACATATCCGTAGCTTCTCTAAAGTAGGTCAGGATTGAATCAGCACGGAACGGAGTCTGCGGAAGCGGATGTAACGTGCGAAGCTTGTCCTGCAAAGTTGTAACTTGTAATATAAGCTCGGACTGGTGTCCCTTTTCAACAAGGAGAGCCTTGTTCAACAACGAGTCACAAATCAGAGACGCTTTGGCAACTTTGTGGTAATCAATAGACCTCATGTTCAAATTGCTATGACCAGCGCCTGCAAATCAGTATTTATCACTAAATGTTCTTTTGACAGCCAACCCTCGTCAAATACCGTTTAGAAATGTCAAAGCATCCGAGTGGGAATAGAAGAAATATCAGTGTCGCACTGAAGTGTCAGACTGTCCGCTTCAAATGTATTGTAATATAGCTTAAGCTTATTCTATTTCTATATGGCATTTAGATGTATTTTAGGAGTCGCAATGTCTCCTTATAAGCATTGGCGTTCCCTTTCTCCTTGTATTCTTCTGTCTCATTTCCGCTCGGGGAACGTTCACACGATTATATATCCATTATGTAAATCGCTTTTTAGAGCGCAATGACATAACTTTGTACAAGCGTCTCATTAAATTATGTCGCATACAAAATGCGTTCTATTTATTATTATCTTATTACAATGATACATCCACTGTTAAAAGTATACTTGTAATGAGGTAATAACAAGTACAACGCATTTTTTGTATGCGACATAATTTGCTAGATGCTTACAAAGCTGTGTCATCACGCTGTCAAAGAGTGAATATCGCCTTAATTGAATATTGAATTTTTATCTTGTACATTTTGCTTTGTTTCCTTAAAATAATAGGCACCGTAGTATGAGACTAAACATTATAAATGTAGCATTTGGCTGGTATTTAAAAGCTCTTTGTGGTGTAGTTTTATTTTAGTCGCTTTGATATTTCAAGTTTGTTAGGTCCCACGGTAAGTCTAGAACAGAATTTAAGTGGATATTTGGCATACATAATTTTAAAATATCAGAGGCTGGGTTGTGATGCCTCTTCTTTCATTTCATCAGTCTATCTCGTTCGCGTCATTTATAACATTTTTAAAGTTGAAAATCACAGATTGATTAATAAATAAGCAGTCTTTGTCATTATTTTAAAGGTCTTAAACAAATTTTAGGAAAACAACTTAAACAATTTTTTACGAGGGAAAATAACTATTTTTTTCGAGTTTCTTTCCACCTTCGCCAAAAAAGAGAATATCAACATGAAAATGGGTTCTAATTTTTTTTTTTACCTTAGGAATGCTGAAAATTTGCGGAAGAGGCACACTGGGAGCGCTACCTGAAACTATCTTTATGACCCCCGAACAAAAAGAGGGATGTTATAAGTTTGAAAGCGTGTCTGCGATATGCGTCTTGTAGCATCTGGCATTGTAGCTCTCGAACGGGTAGACCAATTTGGAAACGGTTATTAACATTTGAAAGCAGGTCTAGTTGCGGTTCTCAGCCATGTATGGTGAAAATCTGTTTAGCCGTTTGAATTATTGGAGTTTTTCTGAATTTATCGGGTTTTATTTTTATTATAGGTAATATAAGTACGCTTGTGTTGCTTTGTCTGTATTATTTTCCGTAAGACTGTACTCCGCATCCTGTTTATTCCTTGTAAAATGTGAAAGATATTTTCCGTTTAATTTAATTTCGGAACACGCCATAAATTTTCATACTCGGGGTCCTCATTTACAATTCTTATCTTTTCAGGTTGAGAAGTTCCTGTAACGCCGTCCGTCGCGGCTTTAATTAAACAAGTAAGTACAATATTATTTTTAACAAATTCGTGGCGACCAAGAACCGGAAGACGCAGCGTAGACAGGCCTCCCACTAGATGGACCGATGGCATTATTGTGAAAGTCGCGGGCAACCGATGGATGCAAGTGGCAGGTTGTCGATCGGTGTGGTGATCTAAAGGAGACGGCAATGTTCAGCAGTGGACGTCTTCCGGCTGATGATGATGATGAATTTAAGATAAATTCCAACTAATCCTAGTTACTTATAAAACTACATAAACTATTTCATGCACAGACCATACTATCTATGCTCACAGTTAACCAAATAATAAAATGTACATTATTAGTTGTTACCCGCGACTTCGTTCGCGGTGACATAAAAAAAGTATCCTATGTGGTATACAGTACCGTAGTATAAAAATCCGTTTAATAGTACAGTAACTCCTTATCAAATTTTCTTGTATTATATTTTAAGATCCGTTTAGCCGTTTAGCCTTGATAACGCGACAAACATCCAGACTGAGACAACGTTACTTCCTATAGTTCGCTAGGTGGCGTTGATCCATTTTTGTGCACTTTTTGACGTTTTGTATGGTCTGACAGTTGTAACGTAGGAAGTTCTGAATCGCGCAAGCGAAATTTTCAAGACGAAAGTATTAATTTTTATATCTCGAAGCTTTACTGGCCCAGATACGACTGCGACCAAAGAGAATATAAATACTACGTAAAAACTGCGGCTATATTTCTCGGAATTATAATATTAGTTAGGATTAGGATGTAGAATCTGCAGTCTGAGGTATAAATTAATAATCGAATCGTTTGCTCCTGTTTGTTGGAGCTCGTCGTGTTCATACGCTCCAATAAATCCGATTAATCATGCATAACGATGTGGCGGTAATGCCTGATTTCAGTGCAGTATTCGAGGCCTAATGTGTCTGTGCATTTTAAATATTGTTGAATGAGTGCCAATTTTCGCTGCATTCATGAGCAGAACGGGCCAAAGCTATGCTTGGTGCTGATATGAATGTTACGCAATTGCAACCTATGACACTATACTACGTATAGAATGGACAGTGGGACCCCCACCAATCGGGGCTACCTCACCCCGCCACCGATTCTGAGCCGTCGAGGAGCTGACTTGAGCAAGGGACGCGCCACACGCATTGTATATTACATTGCCGTATTGTGTATTCTTGTGCTGTTTATGGCTTTTTACAAGGATAAGAGTTTTTATAGATTCCCTATGGATAAAATAAGGTAAATTATTCTTGGTAATTAACAAGTAAACAAATCTTCAGATAAGTAGGTACTTAATCTTTGTATATATATTTTTTTTAAATAAAGTACCTTGTTTTTGGTATTGTCCTGCACTATACTATTCAAATAACGTAATTGATTTACTTATTTATACATCAGATCAGAAGATTTTAGTTACTAAACTCTTTCGCGACTGTCACACTCGCACTATTTATACGGTAACAAGTTGACAACCTTAGGCTTCATGCACACAATTGCGCGTGTACAAATACGACATTTGTGTAGTGTCTGTGTAAATAGGTAGTTAGAACGCGGCGTCTGTATGGAGATTTATTCGAGTGTCCGGGGTGTGCCTTTGGCTTTATTTATGGTAACTATAAAGTTAAGCTGCAAAGCAGTTCGCTCCTCTACCATTTAAATTAGATTTCACGCGAAAGTCCAGTTTCTGTAAACATGTGCATTAGACTGCAATTTTCGTGAATTTTATGAAACCAAATAAAAACGATATTGCTATTTCTAAGATGTGTCATTGCATGGAATACTTGTGGTATTGAGTTATGCAGTTGAATTGTTACTTTACTATAAGTGACTTACATATTTGACAAAATAAACTCAAACCACGATTGTATATTTATTGTTATCAATAGGTTGAAAGAAATTTCCGTAAATTGCATAATATAACATTGCCAAATAAACCTCATTCAATAAGTTATAGCAGAGGTGATATTCCTATCTGTGAACATCCCACAATTACCGCATAATGTCTGGGTAGAAAAAAAACTTTATGGCTTATCTCAAATGGCCCTAAAATCCCTATGTAAATAAGAAGCTATTGTCTCCTTGGCTCACACTATGTAGTTCACTGATAGTGCAGTCAATCAGTGCGCTAAAGAAAAACAAAACCGACAAATTAAATTATTTTACACCGCGTTTTTACTAAAACTGTTTACATAGTAGTTCAATAAACTATAAAATCATCAAATTTTATGTAGAAATAGTTTTTCTAAACCTCCAGTCTAGTTAGACCTCTTGCCGAAACGCCCCACAGACCGGGTGTGTGAACGAGGGAATGAACCTAATTTCCTTTATGTTCAGGTAAAGTAAAAATGTATACATATATCTCTATTTTTTCTATCACTATTGGACCAAGTTCACTAACCGATTTTCATTGACTTAGCTTTTTTTTTTCCATACAAACTTTGGGCGTCCCTTTACCCCTTTAGAGATGGACACAAAACGACTAGCGAGTTAACCTCTTGCGAATACATCTGAAACTTAATATTATTTACCTAATGCATACTCAAGCAGATACCGATAACGATATATCTGCACCCAGACAGATAAATTTGCGAATCCCGGAACGTTTGCCATAATGGGAGTGTTTTGAGGGGCCGTGAGGCAATTCAAGCCACGTATTAACTTAGGCCACGAAGAACTTAGCCTAAAAAGGTTAAAAATAAATAATTTTGATATTAATGGCCAAATAAATTAAATTTTCTGACCGGATAAGTTTTGACAGTAAATTTTTATTAAGGTGGTAATATGAGGGCGTCACTTAGTAGTTTAGTCATTGCAATGGCCCGAGATCACTTCATGAAAATAACATTTATTTATTTTTAGGCTTGATGCCTATTGACTTTTTTTGGGACCAGTGTTGTATAAATCAAAATATGGTGCTACCGTTCTGAGCTTTAGAATTGTATACGACTATTCTCGTGCGAATGTGCAATTTGTCTTCGACATCATGAAGTTGGTGAAGCGTGAAATTAGTGAAAAATTCTGAATGTTTCATTCGCGTTTTCAGCACGACCACGTCGCGAAAACAGAACTACATACAGCAAATGTAGTACTATAATGTACTCGTTGGTAGTTTTCACTGCTACTGGTGACCGGATCTTTAGGATGTTATTTCCATAAAGGGACTCCGTTCGCAAACTTCATTTGAATGTGAACGAGATTACCGTTTGCTATTGTGACCGTATGTGAAAAACTGGACGTGCTTTCTTTAATTTTTTGTCATTTTGCGTAACGCTTGTGTCAATTTTTGGTTATACAATGCTCTCTTACGTAGATCGTAGTTACGTTATAAATCCGGCTCCGGTGACATTTATACTGCACGTGGGTGGGAACAGTGAACTTTATTTCCACCGTTTGTATTTAATCGCTCACTCCCTATACCCCAACTTCCCGAAAGAAGCTGCACCAGAATATATCGCTACAAACTCATTATATTAGCAGAAACCTATTCAGTTCAATACAAAACGTTTCTTCGACGCGATGGCGCGTGCAAGGCAAGAAGCCTTCCGTACAAAGTGTTATTGCGATTGTTCACGAAGAGATGCGAGCTTTGTGCCGTACAACTTGAAGAGCCTTACTCCATCTCACAGCGTGGGGAGGAACTGGAACAGTCCTATTTTCCACGTTTTAAGCTTTCTGTTGGAGCTTATTTTGATGTACGTACATTGTCTTTTTGAATTGCATCGTGATGTGATGCTAATAATATAAATTCGAAAGTTTGTATGTAAGTTAGGTATTACTTTGTAGTGGTAGGACTTGCAGGTAGGAGTCCGTCTGGGAAAGTACCATTCCTTTGCCAGTTAGTCCACCACCAACCAATAGTATGCAAACATTACTGTGTTCCGGATTGAAGAGAAATGTTTTTAGCGAAATTACTGGGCAAAAGGAGATTGAACATCTAATATTTCAAGGTGACGAGAGCAGTGCATTGCCGCGCATTGTTTTGAAACGTTGAAGTACAAAATTGTGAGGGTGTGCAAGCGTTACGCTTTATGTCAGGTGAGCGACTTGCTGGTCTAGTAACTCAGAAAAAAAAAGTATGATTTTACCCACCCAACGGCTGAACGGATCTCAATAAAATTTGGAATGGAAGTTGCTTATAACCTAGATTAACACATAGCATAGAGAGTTCTAGGACCTGTATACCAAGTTTCGTCAAGATTAGTTGAAAACTACGAAATGCTCGCGAGTATCAACATCCATACAAGATGACAGATGAAAGCAATTTTGCCAGCTTTTGAAAAGATTTCGGTCACTTCGTTCGTTCGGTCAATTAAGTGTTCGGTAAACGACGGACATATTCCAGGCAATCATTGTACTCGTCATTATAAAGAACGTCTACAACCAACCCAAACATTCAATTTTGAACGTTCTACATAATTAAACTCTAAATAGAGGCTAGACCTTCAGAGTCTGTGTTTTAAGGCTTGTAATAACATGGATTGTAATCCTTAAGGACTGTTTCAGTACCTACCTAGCTGATCTACTTCGTGAACAAAATGACACCGTTATTTGTGAAGTTACTGCGTTAAGAGATAAGGAACCTTATTTATGACTCCTCGTATGGTTTTCGATGAAAGCATTCTATTCGCCCAGGCAAAATGTTGGTAATCTCCGAGGCTGAAACTGATTACCCGATTTATTTTGACGTTACTTCCTTCGGGATGGATAAGCGACGAGATAGAACTACGTCAGCAGGGCTAGCGTGCGCGCCGCGACAATATCTTTATGTTATGCAAGAACAGGACACGGCCACGATTATCTATACGTTTGTCTCATTTTTTACGACATGTAGAGTAGAGAAGATTTTGTCGTGGTGCGCATGCTAGCCCTGCAGAGCTCGATTTTTTTTTTAAATGCCAGCCAGTATTGGTTCATTTACATAATCTACCAAGTAATGTACTTACTTGAAGAAATGTTGGGTTTTGTAATCAGATAACTTCACCGTCGAGTCTTGATCAGCTTTCATTTCGCAACCTTTTTGCACAACCTGAAAAGAAAGTTATGTTTTCTACAGCCCGTCGAGTGCTTTAGTGGCTTGGACATGGAGATAAGCACAGCACAACACACTCCCTGCCTTCATAGTAAACAACACAGCTTGCACGCGCGGCTTCGCTCGCCTAGGCTACAGTAAATAAAACACCCCGTTTCACCTCTATTATTTTTTTTATTTCCATATAAACTTTGGGGGTTCATTTTACCCTTTTAGAGGTGGAATTCTACAAAAGCCGCTCTTATTGTTCACCTACACCATTTTTAGGAATATTGTGTTCAAATTTGACGTCTCTATCATAAGCGGCTTGGTCTGTGTTTTGATTCCTAGAAAATATTTTTATATATAACGAGAAAGCATTGGACTTCAAAATGAATTAAAATACACTAGGTGCCTACATTAAATTTTCCTATGAAATAAGTTCCAAATTTTAGTACTTAGAGTTTATTAATTTTCCGTGCAACTCATCACACCCTATCATCTACCATCATATAATAGGATCTCATAATGCGGGAAATTAGAGGCCCTGTTTATTCCTCTCTTCAGTGTGTCTCGCAAAAGTTTTGCATTTCAGAGGCAAGGCTTGCTTCGAAACATTTCATAACTGTCTTGTCTAATTAATCTTGACTGAATACACCAAAACAAAATAATTACACCAAAACTACGTAGATTTTGGTGTGATTATTTTTACATTTCGCGACAGAGATTCTCAAAGAAACTGTAGCAAAGAAAATCTACACAGGTTTTGATTTTCTAGACGATGACTTCTAAAATTCCTAAAAAAAACTCATCATCACCATGATATACGACAGGGAAACGAATGCCGTATACTACTTATAGTCACAAATCGACTTCATGTAGGATAGACACCCGATTTATAAATTATCACAAGTATCGAACCTTTCGTTCGCGATCGCATTCCCAATCGTATTTCAGAATGCGTCCAGAATATTCGATGCTTTGAAAACTTTGCACGTCAAGCATCGTCCGTGAAATATTGGTAGTTTCCAAACCCAAGCTCTGCGAAAGTTTTATATTTATTTTTGAAAGCATTTAGCTTGCCTCCATTTACTTCACTTCGTGTGTTCTTATAACCGGAGAGCCTAACTTTCCGAGTAGAATTACCACATTGCCTTAAGAATTACTACGTTAAGAATATTATTATGATAATGAGTCGTTATTGTGTCCCAGAAACGCTTTTACTCTCTGAGTAGTCTACGCTATCAATATTTTAAAAGTTGTTTCGCAGCTCGCGGTGTATTTTCCAAGCTATTATAGTTTTATGCAAATTAGCAGCTACCGAGATGGAACCTATGTACTCTAGATTTAAGGACAGTCTTGTAAGTACTTTTCGGAGAGAACAGGACATCGGCGGAGTTCTACACCCTCGCTATACGTAAAAAATGTGTAATCGAAGTTAATATCACTTATGTGTGAATATACTCATGCGTAACGTAAGAAATGTAGAAATTCCCTTTGAGAAAATTAAGTTTTTAATTGCTTAACATTTTTTTTTGACATTGACACTGATAAGTTTTTAATTACTTAACATTTTTGTTGACATTGACACTGACAAATCTTGTAATCGACAGAGGTTCAAACATTTACCGACGTGTGCTGCGTACATAATGTGCTAACAATATATTTGAACGTGGTGTCATAAAGCCGAGGTACAAGCGATAATTTACGAGCAGGCTATAAAGAGAAGAGAAAATAGGTGTGCCAATTTAACAATGCCGTAAAAGGCCCAGGCACAGGTTCGTATGTGCAAATATTGTAACGAATAAACAGATGCTTAGAGGAACTTGATAGAAACCACGATTACCGCAACGTAAGAGCCGCCTCGAATTTAGTTCACTGCAAACAATCATCCAGTCGAGTGACTTGCGTACTCGAAAACTCAATTAAGACAACCCGTAAAATATCCCAAGCCTTCCCTTTCTCTTCTTACCCTCTGTAACTCCAACCGCCAATTTATTAGACAAACCACTGAACCGTATTTTAGTCTCCGACAACCGTTATTGGGCTAGAAGGATTCGTCGAACTGTTCCCATTCTTTAACTAAATGGTTGAAAAAAGTATCCACCATTTTTTGTGTCGCCAATGTTATGGCTCGTAATTTATCAAGACCTTCACCTGCATGGCTCGTTTTTGCTCCCACACGGAGACAATACCCGTTTCGCCAATGAGATTACGCACAATGGGCGCCCGCGTGGGCCTCTATCGGCTACCCCAGGGGCTCTAGTCTCGACTTTTCGCTACAGCACTTTGCAACCGAATTCGGAATTCGGAACGAAAAAACGCAAACAAACTAGTTCCACTGCTTTGGCTTCGACTTTTATGTCAATGATGCGAAATGCATTGAAGTTTGAACCGTGACTATATCGGGACAGGTTCTGTCGAGATATCCAGAATTCCAGACGCAAGGCGCATGCATATTTATAGCACCTCAATACCGAGAACTATGACATTATGAACCATTGGAAACACGTGACTTCCGCTGTTGAAATAGATTGACCGCCTGCGTCTGCTCGTCTCGAATGCATGCTCGATATATCCTGGATACACTATCTCTGTTTATCATAATTATAAACTTTCATAATATTCCTCAGATTACCTTCATTACAATGCTTAGACATTCATTACCTAGAAGATGATGCTGGATTTAAATTACTTATATTAAGGAACACTCCTCCGGCGCTCCTTAAAGAGAAAAAACATGATTACCTACATAAATGTCTTTCAGTAATAGTAAATATTGTAAAGTGTTTTCAGCTTTTATTTCCATTCCTTTACTTTCGGTCGGATCCACAAAATATTGCTTCAAATTAGGGCTTTCCAAAGGATTTTGTAGAGCGCTTGCCGTTCGGCAGCTTTTACAAATATCTGTTTGAATGAAATTCTACAAATTCCGAAAGGAAATCTAGTTGAGTTTATTTACTTCTATTAGTTCGATTCCTAGCTCTGGCAAGTGACTTTAAAAAAATCTTTGAGTGCAGTTATTTTTAAAGACATGTTTCCTTTGAGTAAAATTGACTTGAATATTTAGGGTACTTTCCCTCCGGGGGCATTGGTTTCGTCCACTATGCATAAAATCAATTGCCACATGTATGACGGAGCATCACTTGAGAACGGCTGGACCGAGTTTAATGATTTCTATTTTGTTGTGTTAGTAATTCCCGGACAAGGCTTTTAGCGAGGTCGAAGGCCGAGCCAAGTCGCGGGCATCAGCTAGTTTTTATAATAACGAAGCTTTATCGTGTGAATGTCTCAAGCCGCGATTGTCGTGAAGTCGTCAAACTGTTCAAGTTTAGGGAGTATTTTTTTATCGGATCGAACACGCGAATAACGTTTCAGTAAAGGAATCAGATACTGTGAATTATTCAGGTTATTACGAAGCTGATTACCAGCTGACCTAGATACGCGAGGCGCAATATAGTGGCCTCCCTTGCCTTCATAGCGCATGTTTGTTGACTTTTCAGCAAAAAATCCGCCTGTCAACGTCTCAACGTTTTGTTACACGATTTTCAATTGTAGTTCCCCTGTGTACTGAGTGGTTAACTAGAAGCAGGAGCTACGATGACAGATTCAATCCATTATCCACAATATCCTCAAATGTGGAGTAGTCGAGTTACAATCAGACGCACTCCTCCGTTTCGACTATATTTTAATAGATTATGTTTGCACCCCAAATACGAATACGAAGGGTCTCGAGTTTTCTTTGAGCGTTTTTCGATTACAACACCCTTCGCGGGGGACTCTCTGGGAGGGATTACTTTATTCTGAGTTTTTTCCTTATTTATCTTCGAATCTATTGTACGGATAATGAAACATTTCTCCAGTTTTCTTATTAACACAACTAATTACCATTAAATATAATTATTTTGATGTTTCCTAGTTTTAACTCGCTTCATATATTGCTACATTTCTCATTGTTAAGACTCGCTAGTACATTTTTCCAGTTCCAATGTAACCTAAAGTTAATTAAAACTATTTTGTACTCTGCAGACAGCAAAAAATATTATCATTTTAGTTTAGTCTAGTCGAACCTCCATGAGCACGACGAGGTCTCCTGTAATTGGGGGTGCACCCAGCTTCATGCCTATGTTTCATAATGTGAATGTAATGTGTAACTTCTGTTGGATCCATATTCTATAAAATAAAATAAATAAAATAAAATATTTAATAAACAAATGGAATCAATGCAACAAATAAACTATCTGATCATCAAGAAGATTTTGTTTACTGGCGAGTTTAGATTTGGGCAAAACCAGAATACACAAAACAAGTTAATCTCTTGCAGTGCAAAATACACCGTAGTTTTAGTTCAAACGTTTTCGTCAGCGAACACAAGAACCACACATGTTAATATCTCAGTATGATGTACTTGCTTATATCAACAGTCTATACAGAGATTTTGTCGGGGAAAGCTCCATTGTGGTAACCCTCTTAGTCGTCGGTCCCCTTGCCAAACCAAGGGTAAGCCGGAGTGGCTGCTTCTAACTCGCTTACAAAACTTGCTTTGGTGAACCGAATGCCTATATTTTACACAACTTTGTATACTCAGACTTTTGGACTTAAAAGCTCTGCATGACGTACAAACCGCGACGGCATTTCGCGAACAATTTATATTTGTTTTATCCAAGTTCGCTTTTTAGAGTGCGGGCTGTTACAATTTATGGTTAATAAGCTCTAGCACTCACGCTGTATAAAACAATATACGGTCAGCCACCCATAGCGTTTTTACGTAAACATTTTCTAGAAAGTACACCTGTATTTTATGAAGCTCTTATATGTTTACGATAAGGTACGTTTTATGAATGTTGTCATTAATATTTTACGTATCTCACTGTTTTTACTCGCAGAACAAGAAATAATCGAGCATGTTTTTCCAGCAGTTCAAAGTATCGATTTCATAAAGTCAACCCCTCTCCCTTCCGAAATATTTCTCGCCTGATCGAATTTCCATTAAATTGCCTACTTACTGTGTCGTATTACCTATCTAAATACATTTGTTCAATAGCATTTTGTTAGAACTCTAATGGTCGTTGTAGTAGAGCTGGTAGGGCTATACAGAGTTATAAAGATATTATATGCTAAGCCGAAAGGGGCACATAGTACTCATGATTGTGAATAACTTTTACTTTGGGACCAACCCTGAAACAAACTGGTGGCCACCAATTTGTAGGCAATAATTTCGTATTTACCTATTTTTGGATTCTGCTTTTGACGATATTTATTTATAAAGGGTTATAAGGAAAGGGGATGTAAGCCGAAAAGGTACTCATCATTGTAAACAACTTTTACTATGGGACTAACCCTCAAATCGAAAAAAAAAAACAATTTACTATCCATAGAAAAATGTCAATGACACTCGACAAAATGTATGGAACAACTGATTTTTATTTCTCGATTTCAGGGTTGGTCCCAAAGTAAAAGTTGTTCACAATCATGAGTACTATGTGCCCCTTTCGGCTTAGCATATAATATCTTTATAACTCTGTATAGCCCTACCAGCTCTACTACAACGACCATTAGAGTTTAAAAATATTCTGTCTCTGTAATGACGAATTGCAAGTATAAAAAGCCGCGGACATTCTGATACTCTTTTTTTATTATTTTTTATTATGCTAAGCTTTGCTCCACGGAGTCTGGGATTCTGTTATTCAGACGATTTTACAAATTCACGTTTTGCTATAAGTAGTCCAGAATTATTTAAACTTTTTTCATTTATTAAAATGTTTGTGTTCCCTGAAGAGCATAAAGCTACCGCGAAGCAAAACTTGACCGTTTAACAAATCGTGTCTTCAACGCGGAATGTGCCTCTTCTTCTGCCATCTTTAGAATAATTGGAATGGCCTCTTAATGCGGCGGCGTTTGAGGCATTAATTAAATCACTTTCGAGGAGATTGTTTATCTTGCATTCATTTATTTTACTTATAAATGAAAGTTTTTCGTATCTACTACATAGAAATAGGACGAGCTGAAATTTGTCTACCTGTCGTAACAGAAGCGGATTGAGATTAAGTGCAGTAACTTTGGTTAATTCAGATTCAGATGTAGAAAACCCTAACGATTAGCATTAGACGAATACGAGAAGGTTCAAATAAAAATGTAAATGTGTATTTGATGAATGAGTGTATTTATTAAAGAACTGCTTGACATCTTGTCTGTTGTATCGAGCTAGTGTAATATAGTTATTTTAATTTAATGGTTTCAAGTATTTTTAGAGCAGTGAAGTAATGATCTTTTCTATGTTACTCGGTGACGAGACGAGCAAGTCGCTCACCTGATGTTAAGCGTCACGCTTGCCCATAATAGTTCATTGCCACCCAGAATTTGAACTTCAACAGTTCAAAACTATGCGCGGCATCGGACTGCGCTCGTCACCCTGAGATGTTAAATCTCTGTATGATATGACATGTATGTATTGCTTGTTTTTAACAACTTTGTTTACTTCCATTATGAATCCGTGCTCATTTTCTACAACACGCCAAAAAACAGACCATCTTGTTTACACCTTGCTCCTGTTTATTAATAGATAACACGTGTACCACCCTAAAACTAATTAATTACCTTCTCACTGATAAATAGCAGGATAAGAGATTTATTTATTGTTCTGCGAAGATTAGATTTTCGGATAAATCAGAACGTGGTCCGGATAACGTTACGCTATCCATTCCCAGAACCTCTCGAGCTATTATTGATTTATTTATATTGCCGCGCCAGCATTATTGTTCGCGACGATACTTCACGAAAGTCAGTCGTAAAGGCCTACATCCCTCGTAAAAGCTCCTATATTTGGAATGAAATTAAATTCTTCACCAGTATTGGCGTTTCAAGTGTTCACTTGAACAGCCGCATCGCATTACTCTAAAAGGAGTATAAAAGTATTCCCGAAGTTGTTTCGCGACAGCATGCTAAGCGTACAGCGTTCAAAAGCTTCTATTTGCGTCCGATCATTATGCGCCAACACGCGCCTTTAACTGTGTAACAGTACCCAACTCGTTTCCGTTTGCCCTCCCTCCTCTTTCTTCTTTATTACCGACTCATTTGTACCAGACATTCGACTCAAATTTGTCTATATTTAAACAAAATCGGAAAGGATTTAGCGACGGCTAAATCAAGTGTCCGAGCCCTCTGTAAAAATCGACGAGATTCTTATCGAGAGTGATTCGTTAAATAATTTGATAGGCCCGATCTCTCGCCTCGAAATTGTTTTCCATTTAGTCCTAAGAGCTCGAATATTTATACTTATACTGTAGAATAAACGCTTTTAACAGTTAAACTGCGTAGGGTGGTTTTATGGATGATATTTTGCGCTAAAAATATTTCCCCATTCATTCGTCGAACGGGGATTTGTTAAAATAGTTTTTATAGCTTTACAGTTCCCGTGTAACCAATTCATATTTCACCATGCAGGTTTATAGCCGGTAGCAATGTCGCAAATAAGAATCTACGTAGAGGCCGACTGTACCATATATGGAAAATAAAAAAAATAACACCTTCGAGCTTTTTTTAATTATTCTAGTCGCGTCCCGCGGTTTCACCCATTATTCTACAGTTAAACCGAATATTTTCCCGGATAAAAAGTAGCCTATGTGTTAATCCAGGTTGTAAGCTACCTCCATACCAAATTTAATTTAAATCCGTTCAGCCGTTACAGAGTTGAACGGGGACAAACACACCTACATACTTATACACTACAACAATCTACTTACTCGACTACTACAACTTTCGCATTTATAATATTAGTGTGATGCTGATTAGTTATCAGATAATTTTGTAGTGAAACCCTAAGTTACTTTTCTTAAATATTACGTAAATGAACTACGTACACGTAAAATGTGTTTCGCTCCACTGTTCTCATCGAAACTCCAATCAGAAGTACTCAAGGCATCATATTTTGAATACAATTTTCCAATGTTGTTATCCATCATCATCGTCTTATAGTACAGTATGTTTTCTTGCTCGACTTCACACTGTAAGCTGTCATCTTAACATTCTCACTCCTCTCAAACATTATAAAATAGCCCTTCCATATTTTAGATTACCCTTCCCAGTGTGTCTGCTTACCTTATTCTTGCCGGGTTCTTTATCAATCTTTGTGTTGTTTCAGATGCCCATAATGATTTTATGAGAGCGTGTCGTTTGTGAGTGGGGAGCGAGATGGGGCGCGCGCGGTACGTCGCGTGCGCGATCCTGCTCCTGTGCCCGCTGGCACTGAGCCGGCACGACGATGACTTCGCATTCGACAACAGCGAAGAATTTCAGGTAAGTTTTTTATTACTTGAAATAAAAAAGTTCATACCTATTTTAGGGTTTGTGAAGCCTACTTGGAATAAAGCTAGTAGGTAAAGAGCTTTTAGTTGTTTAGTCTATGACAAAGCGTTCCAGCCTTTCCCCTAATCGTCTAAAGTGCAAGTGTGCAATGTAATGTTCTGCATCATCATAAATGTTTATTGTGAAAACAAAAGAACTGACAGACAAACTAGCAAAACATTGTATTGTGAATGATAAGAAAGAGCTTTAGTTATTGTTCTGAGAGAAATAGTATGACGCGTTTTCGTGGACTGCACGGAAACTTTGAGCTATTTCCGATTCTATTGAACGTGGTCACTAATGTTTAAGTTAGCTTTGATAGTAAATATCTTATGCTATAGATGCTGTAAATAACTGACGGTCACCTGACTGGTAAGAATAAACGTCTACTCATCTACTGTATCATTTCCGCGTTCCCTCGTTTGGCAGTAGAGTTTATAAAAAGTTCATTGAACTTCCCCTCTCTCGGCACTACATTATAACCAGCGTTCAGCATTATGACGTTAAATCGCGACGCTCTGATGAATAATAATGCAGGCAGCGGCGCCAATGCTTCCTCCCTTCCGACTACCTCTGACGGGTACAAATAGTTCTCCGGTGATGCTATTCGTTAACACATCCGCAACTTTAATTAATATGGATTAAGGTGCTTAGTTAGTCGCTACGGAAACCGCAGCTACTGGAGAACTCATTGAAAGCTAATAGTTATACGGTTGAATTGTGCAAATGGCGTTCGCTATGCACAATTTACGTAAGGCAATCATTTCAGTGCGGTGTTTACATGCAATAAAGCACATCCAATTTTGGCTTACGATGGTTTTACACCCTTTAGTGCCGAAGTTAAGCTGTGCAAGTTTAACGACACATTCAAGCTACACAAATATGATAGATAGATTTAAAACAACGTGTTTGAAAATGTCTTACCAAAACTTTTAAACACGTTTAGATTTTACGATGATTATGATTCAATTTTCTCCGCAGATCTATAAACTCAAATTCTTCGCATTTTTTATGGCTAATGCTAAAAATAACCCTTTTATTTCGATGGTTTCAGGTTGAGTTGACAGCGAATCATTCAGAGATAGCAAAGAATGGCCTAAGAAGGTTGTGGGGTGTCCCCGATACGTCTGCCTACGTGGGGCACCTGTTCCGAATGGAGATCCCCAAACAAGCCTTCTCCGGGAATGTTGTAGCTTATAAGGTAAGTAATAATTAAATGATTTCTATCAACTATCTTGTCTCAAGGTCTTGTTCAAGGGATGGTAAGCGGAGCTCCGGAAGACCGATCAGCGATGGCGTGGCGACATCCAAAACTATTGGACGAGATTGGCACAAAACAGGGTAGATTGGCGAAAGAGGGAGGAGGTTTATCCTATGCAGTGGGCTGAATAAGCTGCCAATGATGATGGTGATTATACTGGTGTTGACCTTCCACAATCTTCATCATCATCATCACAATGTTGGTCCTGTAATGCGGTGATTTTTAAGACCTTTCGGTCTGCCCTCTGCCCTTGCAAAATAACGTTTAGCTGGATACGCAGATAAAGATAAAGAATATTTATATGCACAAAACACGAGAACATTATACATTTGCATGCACAATCAAATGGATGTTAAAGCTATTATTTGTCGCTTTAAATCATGCTTTGCCTAGAAGGCGTACAAATTTATTTCGAAATGGCACAACACTGTTATTATTTTATTGTAAAATTTAAGATTTATTATCATTAAAATTAAGAGATAATAATGCCAGTAGGTAGTAATTAAAATATTTTAAATGTCAAAATATCATGTCAAAACAAGCAGCAAGAACCGTTTCTTGAACTTGTAGATGCGTTGGAGTGACTTGTAAATTACGTATGCAGGTCCGCAGTGAAGACGGTCGCCGTGCGCCGAGCTGGCTGGCGGTGGACTCGCGGCACGGGCTTATTAGTGGCGTGCCCCAGAAACAAGACCTCGGACCGCACACCTTCACTGTCACGGCGCATGGGAACACGCACGGACTCACTGCCACAGACTCGTTCACCATCGAGGTTGGTACAGCTATAAAATACTTGGAACATTAATTGACCGAGTGAGCGAAGTGAACGAAAGTCTCAGTTTAACTGGAAGTTTTTTGCTTTCATCTGTCCGTATGTTGGTAATCGCGTACAGGTCGTATTTTTCAACCAATTTTGACGAAACTTGGTATACAGGTATTACATATTTTTTTGATTGGTAGGGTATTTCCTCCAAAAAAGAGGGAAGTTTGCTGCGGCGCCATTTACCGCGGATTTTCATGTCAGGCCAGAAAAACCTGAGCTCTTCTCACAGGCCATCTCATAAATGTTTGCTTTGATCACCCCATCCTCTGGATTTTTTTAATGCTAGACGACCTGTAACATTTTGTTACACAACTTTTGACTAGCCTTGTGGCTCAGTGGGTGTATTTCCGCCTTCTGAGCTGTTGGTTGTAGGTTCGATTCTCACCCAGGACAAACATTTGTGTGATGAACATGGATGTTTGTTCTTTGTCTGGCTGTTTCTATGTATTCAATGTATGTACTAACAAAAAATATATGTTTTTATTTATTATATCAGTTATCTGGTTTCCATAGTAAAAAAAAGCTTGCTTAGTTTGGGGCTAGATGGCGATGTGTGTGAAAAACGTCCCCCAATATATTTATATTTATTCTATTGGGTGGAGGTGTATCTGTGGGTGGAGGCGACATATGACCGGAATGCTGGCGCCTATTTTAGCCAAAAACTCAGCATTTCCATCCAGCGTGGCAATGCTGCCAGCATTATATCCATCTTTCCTTCCACCAATGGACTAGTAGTATAGTTTTATACATTGTTATTATAAACAACAACAACAACAACAGTGTTGTTGTTTTGAACAATGAAGTAGTTGTTACGTTTTCCTTGTAAACACTTATTGAAATAAATTTTAACTTCTATTGTTGGCATATCTTGGCGATTTTTTGCTCTCTCTATTTTACTTAGCGATTAAAATACATATAACAAAAACTTTTAATTGATTTCCAGGTGAAGAAAGCACATGAGAAGCCCCACTCGAAGTACGGGTCGTGTATCGGGGACGAAAGCCGCCTCGTGGTCGTGGTCCTTATCGACGGCGCGTTCAGCAAGATCCCGCCGCGACAGAGGATCCGAGCGCTCATGCAGCTCGCCAACTTCATGGCGCTTGATGGGGTATGATGATTGAGCATGTGACGACAATAGTCAAATCTTACAATCAAAATCATGTTTTCTAGCAACTTGATAACTTTTTGACGCATTATAGGGCTAGAAAACTGGGCTTTTTCTGAGCTAATCCACATTCTCAAGTGTATCAATAACTTTATTTCTACGAACGGGATATTACTTTGAGTTTTTAACTAAAATAATATTTTGAAAACAATGTTATTGGCTCCTAAAATACAGTTTATAACTAGTTTAGGAGCCTTTGGATTCATTATACTTTCTGTACTTGTTTAATTTATTCAAAAATAAATGAAATGATTTATGATTGTGATTTGGAGAAAATATTTTCCTCAGACTAATGCGTAAAAGTCATGGTTAGTCCTGTTGGAGCACGGTCGTCTCATATTCGTGGGGTCGTGGGTTCGAACATGGGCGCGCCCGTACCAATGATTTCTTTAGAATAAGTACGGATATACGACTGGCTTTTCGGTGAAGGAAAACATCTTGAGGAAACCTGCCCCCTTATTATGATAGTTCGTGATTCTGATTCCGATAGCATGCCATCCCGCTCGTACCAACTAACTCGCACTATGCGCGGTCCCGCTCACACACGGTCACTATCACGATCAAATTCAAATTATAGGAACATCCATAATAGGGGGGGCTGCATATTTCCGGAGAAGAAATTCAATGGCGTATGTGAATCTGCCAACCCGCAATGGCGCGGTGCGTGGTGGATATGGCCTAGTTACCCTTCGAGGGTAGGCCGATGTCTCAGCAGTGGGATGTTTAAAGGCTGATGCAGAATGCGTAAAAGATATATTCATAATTTCAGGACGAGTTTTGGATGGAACCATACAAGACTGATACAACGCACAACGACGTGATTCTCAGCGGGGCTGGCTCCTCGCCGCGTAAACACGACGCTACTACTGCCATCTATTTGAACGTAAGAAACTTCCCGCGACAAAAATAAAGTCTTTTGGGGAAATAGCCCTAGAAATCGCCGACGACAAAAAAATCTATGAAATTGTAGAGACCAAGTTTCATCAAGATTGGTTGAAAAATACAACCTTTACGCGAGTACCAACATACGACTCATGCAATTTTGCCAGTTGATTCTGAGACGTCGTTCATTCGTTCAATCACATCACTATTAAAGTAATAATAGCTTGAATATACACTAGGGGCTTGGAGACCTACCGAAATGTGTGTGTAAATCGAGGTCATTTCAATGTTTTTTTTTATCGAGTAATTGTCATATATCTAATTATGTTTTCTCCCTTGTTACACTAGACTATAGAACCAAAAAATATGTATCTCAACATTAAATCTCTAATGTTTATAACTAATGAGGTGCACGGAACCATTTTTTTTTTCTCCCTTATTTTGTCTTGTTAATAAAAATGATGTAATATTCCCAGGTGGGGTGTGGTAACAGACTGTGGAGCCAGCACAAGGTCCTAGTCGCCGGGCTGAGGGAGCAGGCCCGCGACGGTACCCTCTCGCACGTGGTGCGGCTCCCCGTGCTCGGCTGGCGGCTGTTCGCGGTGAAGCCCGCGCCCCGGGTCAAGCGACAGGTCAGTCGACGCAGTTGGACACTAATAACTAGTAGTTCGCGCCGAACTGAGACCTCGCGACCCCTATATCTTCACAGCCCCTGGACCGATTCAGCTCATATTCGAACTTAAAAATTGTATTGAAATGAATTACTCGCTTATAAAATTTCATGAAGATCGGACGGTTCGCAAGTTATCATCGGATAAATATACACACAAACATACAAATGCCGATTTGTCCCAGTAAACTCTGAGACCTTCGCTTCGCACGGTCAATAATTCCTCCCGATGTACCTGCGCAGTGAACCAATTTTAGTAGCGCGGGAAACTTGGATCTACCAATAGCAAAGTACTGTACTGCGCGCGCTAAAATCTTGCGATGTTATTGGTCAATAGATTTCGCGGCAAAATCGCGGCCGAGAAGAGACCATCTACACACTCGCTCTCGGTCGGTCTCGGGATGTCTCGACGAGTGTGTACAGCCGGCATGATAAATAAGAATAAAAAATATATTTAAGATTCCCACGCAATATTGTTTATCTTCAAACTGTTGAAAATTTGCGAAAGAGATACTTGGCTGTGACTGGTGAAAGGGTTTGTTCGAGGAGAAATGTCATCGCTTCAAAAGTCGAAAGTTAGTTGTCATGAAAATTGTTCCCCAGTCGCCCAACGAGGGTTCCGGCGGCGCCCTCTACGACGCCGAGTACGAGGGCGAGGACGAGGACGGGGACTACAGCGGGTACGACGACCTCGACGACGAGGACTACAACCGGACAAACGACATCGGCGCCGCGCCAGAACTCGTGAGTCGGACCTTACATTCCTCATCAGCGATTTCACTTCACTTTACTTCACTTCCGATCATAAATTATCGCATTACGAGATCTTTCTTCCGAAAAAAACGCACAAAGTTTAAGGAAAGCACCTATCGCGGGGACTCTAGGTTTCACAGGTTTCATAGCCAATGTAAGTGATTTTTTTGGTGTATTTCTTGATTGATGCGTGGTGCGTTTCGATCGTTCTGAGTTCTGAGTTCGGATCTGTTGTTCAGATAGATGAAAACACGTTAGTATAGGGCTCTTCCGCAGAGTCCGCTTAGGGAAACACCAGTTATTCAACCGCCAAACAGTAGTAATGTGTAAACATTAATGTGTTCCGGATTGAAGGGCAATGTTTTCAGCGTAATTACTGAGCATACAATAGAGATTGAACATCTTATATCTCAAGGTGAAGAACTGTTATAGTTCAAAATTCTGAGTAGCAATGAACTGCAAAAAAGAAGAACGCTCACTCGGTTATCCACCTTATTAGCCTGAAAATAAACAGGATATTCAAATAGTGCGAAGGTCGAAGGGAAGGGAAGACATGATCGCGCCTCGTATGAATATCTTGCCCGGTACATAAGGTGGATATTAAATGTACATTATGGTGTATATTGGAGTGTTGAAATTACGAAATCAGATCACAGGAAATTCGATTTTCTGGTCATATATTTGCTTACTCACACATATTTAAGAAGATTGAGGGACACAGAAATAATGCCAACTTCCTATGATTACGGGCACGGTCCGATGCTGTTTTGAATTAAATCCGGGTGGTTGCTGAAAAGAGCAGACTTAACATTGCTAAGCACAAATTTCCGAATTATATTTGGTTTGGATCTACTTAAATAATGATGATAATACAAGAGTTAAAAAGCTGACACCAAATGAAAGATTTCCATCAAATTTTGTCTAGCAAATTTTTTCATTACGATACATAAAGCTAGCTGCTAATATACATTTTATGTTTACTGATATATACAAGGTGTTACTGATAGGTACGTATGTACTCGTCATTGTTAACCAATTTTACAATGGGACCAAAATTAAAATCGCGAAAAAAAATCGGCTATTCCATAGAAAAATGTTAATGACACTCGACAAAACGTATGAAAGTTCTTTTTTTTTTTTCGTGATTTCGGTATTGGTCCCATAGTAAAAGTTGTTCATAATGATGTGTACATACATACCTTTCAATATTGCCACACCTTTCATTAACGCCTTGTATATAAGTAATCTTCTTTCTTCATGTTTATTTACTCTGGTTACAAAATGTAGCTTTGGTGCATAATATCGTTATCACACATACATTTATAACGCATACAATAACAACTTTATCAATGTATACGTCATATTATATTCTTTGTATGGGACTGTCATACATGTTCATTTACTAGATTGCATCATGCAATTATTCATTGGAAGATAAATTTTAGTAAACAAGACTTGAACTTTGATTCTACGTTCTTAAATTAGCAACACTGTTTTTACACCCGAGGTCGAAATAATTCAAAGCAAAAACAAGTTTATCTTCCAATACACATTGTTGTCGATTCTGTTGTATAATATTCCAAACTAAACTAAATTTTATAGCTCTTAAATCATTACCATCCTCACACACATTCTCACACATTTAAATTAATAGAGATGCAGATAATTTTAGTCCTGTCAGATTGATTCAGTTTTGTGAGTGGTACACCAGAATCAATTCCATTGGTGTCGATTCTGTTGTACCACTCTCTAAACTAATCTGCATCTCTTTCGTTTAAATGCGTGAGAAAAGGATGGCAATAATTTTAGACCTATCAAATATAGTTTAGTTTAGAAAATGCCACAACAGAATCAACGTTGTTGTCTCTCCGTTAGTCATTCCACGACCCTGAATGCATATATCTTGCACTTTCTTGCAATCTGTCACTTCATTCATACCATAGAAGCACTGGCGGGTACCCAGCGCATGGAATGCCGAATGACCATATCCTACCTACAAATTAAGAACTAAGGTTTCGGCATCAGAAAAAAATAATACATTGATCACCATTTCAACCTTCACCCTTAAAATCATTCAAAATTGTTCATAGCTATCGATTTCTTTAACCATCGATATGTGATAATCTGGTTTTAAATGGATTTTGAGCTTTGTGTGTGGTTAACATAACGTTGCTTTCGCGTTTGGACGTCGCTTCGCATCACTTGTACATATAAACAGAACCGGACTAACATTGCACAGTTTGACGCAAAGCATACTTATGTAACACGAGGGCTGAGACTGGTGGATGCGCCTTGGAACCTCTCTTAGAAACTGTAGAGAGCAGTAATACTAGACTAGTTACTTTTGTAATAAACATACATGTTCAAAATAATTTATATGTAAAAACTGCAATTGGGACGAACTTTAAATGAAACTCCTTTAAATGTACGCTCTGTTAGCTAATTTAGGAAAAGAATCGACGAATATTGCAACTAAAATTTTGATTAGTTTCAAAGACATTTCCACTTCATATTTGTGTTATATTGTGTCTGCAGGGATGCTATACTGAAAAAAACACAAGCAAACTTGGTAAAAGTGTAAAATATAAATTGCAACTGCTTTCTTTAAATATATTTTTTATTTGTTATTACGGACTGACGCCCTTTGTCAACTCATACAATTTTTTGTCAGCTATTACACTAATACAAAATTGTCCGCACGCACGGTTTCGCTCGCAAACCTACAGTAAATTAAATACTCCATTTCACCACTTTAGTGGTTGATTTACGAAAAACCCTTAGACATGTCTTTCTTTATTTTTTATGATTAGCAGTTTCATTGGCCTAACATAAAAATATTTTATTTCCATACAAACTTTGGGGGTCCATTATACCCCTTTAGAGGTGGAATGACGCAAAACCCGTTCTTATTGTTCATTCAGACCATTTGAGAAGTATTGGGTTCAAATTTCTAGATTCTATCATAAGCGGTTTGGTCTGTGCGTTGGTTCCTAGAAAATGCTTCCTTTTTCTTTTTATATAACATGTAACTACTAGGAAGTTGATCAAAAGCAAGAAAGCTTTGTAAGATCCGAGAAGCGCGTCCATTGTGTCTCCGTAACCACACACACTGCTCCGACGACATCGGTGGCAGTACTAACATCTTACGCGGCGCGCTGCCAGGTGGACCCCCCCACACCCCCGCACCCTCACCGCCACCACCACGGCGAGACCGACAGCGCGCCAACCGAGACCGACAACTTTCAGACCGACACCGCCAACGCCGACATCACTTCGACCCCACCCGACCCCGTCCACCCACCTAATACCGCCCCCACCGAATCTTCACCCACTGTACCTTCTACTTACCCACCCACAAGTGAGGAATTGACCACAGCCCGCGACGAACCGATCCCAGAGTTGACAACTAATTCGTATACCACGGAGGTTTGTCGTAACCCGCTCGGGCTTTTGTTGCATGACGTGTCGGTTGGGCATGATTCGATTTGATGGCTTGGAACACTGCTGTTGAATTAATAGCTTACACTTTAGGGTAATTACAAAGAGCGCATAGAACTACGAATATAATCTTGTGAGAGCAAGCAATTGCTAAAAGAAGAGACGCAAGAGTTTTAAACCTGCTCAATTTTGCGGTCTACGCTTCCGATTAAAAAAGAGCGTGTGCTTGAAGTTGGTAAGATTAAAAATTGAGTAGCCTTAAGGCGCTATGCCGAGCACTATTGTACGCGATTTTCTGCTCCAAATGCTTTCATTGTTGACTGCCCCGGTGGCTCAGTTGGTAGTGAACCTACGTTCTGTGCTTGGGGGCGTGGGTTCGATTCCCATCTAGGACAAACATTTATGTGATGAATATTTGTGTTTGTTCTATGTCTGGGTGTTAATATCTATATAAGTATGTATTTAAAAAATATCTATGTACGTATATCAGTCTCTGGCAGCCATATTACAAGGTTTGCTTAGTTTGGGGTCAGATGACCGTGTGTGCAATAATGTCCCAGTTATTTATTATTTATTTATTTATAACTACGAATATAATCTTGTGAGTGCGAGCAATTGCTAAAATAAGAGACCCAAGGGTTTTAAGCCTGCTCAAATTTGCGGTCTACGCTGCCGATTCAAGGTCACGCAGAGCTCGAAGGGCGTGCTTGAAGTTGGTAAGATTAAAAATTGAGCAGCCTTAAGGCGCTATGCCGACCACTCTTGTACGCGATTTTCTGCTCCAACTGCTTTCATTGTTGATACGACTGGAAAGTTAAGCGCCTCATAACTTGTCAGATCAGGTGTTTCCATACTTACATAACTTAGATTTGGCTAAGTGGCTAGCCCTAATATCAGAGTTTTAAGGCCTCCTGATATCCTCTGACATGTCTGATCAGAACTACAACTTAACGTGTCATCCGACCCACTTGTAAATTCCACTCGCGGTCACCCATCCGACGAGAGACCGTGGCCATGTAACTCTGGTGGCAATGGTCATCGCGTGCCGTTCCACTCATGGCAGCTTACTCGCACCGTGCGAACGAGCGGGATAGCAAACGAAGACCATCGCCACGAGAGTTACATGACAGGGCCTACTGTCGTCCGTTGCTTGACATTGATCTTTTACTAAAACCTAGTCGAGCTAAGCTATAAGCGCTAACTACATGAATGGGCTTCAGTAATGTTTCAACAGCCGTGTTTCATGCAATAATAGTTCGTATTGTATAAATTGCAATGTTGATTGTGTGAAAATATGTTCGTTAGATACGCCAGTACACGTAACGTTATTTTACGTTTAGGTGTCGTAGTTAGAAACTTTTAAGATCTCTTGTCTTCTTTTCTTTAGCTCTGGTACTTACTTCGTATAGTATTTTATTTTTATACGAAAGTTGTCAAAGTACGTTCCATGTACCTACAAGCGTTGAAAAGGAGTTTATTTTTATTGAGACCTTGTAAGAGCATAATATGGGTGATTCTTTTTATTTATTTATTAGTAGCATGTTAAATGTGTTAAGTAGGTCAATTTAGCATGTTCCTTTAAATATTATTTTTTTAAAACACTAGCACTGTCTAAAAATTGTGTCTAAAAACCAGACCCAGACACTGGAATAAAAGTACAACAAAAATAAAAAACTGTTAACACAACAACGAATCTAACCAATGTTTTAATAGAGCATGACAATACTGCACACATTTTAGACCTTACCACAAAACGAATAGAGTAGTTAATTCACCACATTTTACTCTCCAACAGGACGAAAAAGTCAAGATCACACCATACTCCGAATCCGCATCGGAATCTACAAACGTGAACTTCTCTATAGAGCCCGTGGCTTCGGTAAAGCCGAGACGGTTGGACGAAGCCGTAATTATGGGTGCCGCTGAACCCTCGACGACCACAGAACCCGACACGGTATGTCCGCGCCTTAATAAAAAAATACTAACATTTTTGATAGAACTAACTCTGTGAGTGGTTTTGAATCTAACATGGGTTAGATAGTCCTTTGAGTGTAACCATCTTAATCTCTCATCGCCATTTGAGGTGTTTGATGTAAATATCACACTAATAATTTGGACGCTTAGACAACGACAAGCGATTCTAAACGCTAAAAGCTACAGAAAAAGACGAAAAGAAGCACTTCGACAAAACACATACAAACAAAATATTTATACACACTTTCTGTAATCTGTGTTACTCTCTGTCACTTTTTCTTTTTGAATGTCTTTTAAATCGGGAAAAATAAGTTGGTTTCTATATCTTTATCACAGTTATCAACATGCACTTGTTTATTTTCCACTTTTTCGTTGTCTATCCGTCTATCCACCAATCACGACACATCGTGTGAGCGTCCGCATGGCACTTTCAGCAAACCGTAGTTATACGCGCGTCGAACGAACTGCCCGTGATGACGTCATCTGAACCGACGACTGTAACGTCGCCGCCGCCGCCGCCGACCGAACCGCCCACGTCGCCCGAGCCGTCGACAACTTCGTCGACAACTTCCACAACAACAGTGCCGACAACAAGCTCGACGACAACATCGACTGTGCCGCCGACAACCGTGCCGACAACCACCGCGGCTCCGGAAACAACTTTACAGGAGGTCACTGTACAGGTCCGTTGGATACTTGGATACATAATCGCTTCGATCATTCGATGAGTCAAAAAAGCAAAGTCGAGCAAAGCAAGTTTTAAGAAATGGCTACTTTAAAAAACATTAGAGGAAGAATTTGGTAAGTAAAACAAAAAAGTCTTAAACGGAACTGTGGCCAAGAGTAAGCAAATGTTACAGTATAGTTTCCTTTATAAAAATACACATTGTACAAACGACGTGCAACTGGGATTGAGGCGTATATTTTCAAAGGAATTTAACTATTTTGTAGCTTTGCAATTTCACTACAGTTACGTTGTCGTAGGGCTTACTTTACTTTGTATACATGGATATCGGAAGTTGAGTGGTATTGTAAATACACACAGCAATACTGTCTTCGCTATTTTCACTCCTTCGTAAACCTGTAAGTATAATTCTGTTTGTGTTCCCTGATTGGTTGAGTTTCATTGGTAGTTGAGATATAAGGCATCATACTGAAATTTCATTTACTAACTTAACAAATTTGAGTTTTGTTCACATAATTGGCAAGTTTTGGATTCGATTTAACACTAACCTTTTCTAAATTCTAAATGTATGCGGGGCTCACGTTTATTTTCAACGAAGTTAGACAAATTAGCATTGTCTGTCAAAACTCTAAAAATTATGATGAGGCGCTCCTTTGCCTAACGCCATTAAAGACGCTATAAGGAATCAGCACAGTTCGTTCCTGTGTATTTAAATTGCTATTTGAGGGCTTGAACTTACGAGTTCCTAAAATCGCTGACGAGGTAACAGCGCGACAGAAAGACATGCTATTTGTTGGTATCAAATGTCAGGTCAGTAATTTTCACTAATTAGACAATTACACGGACAATTAACACCCAGATCCAGAGCAGATATCTTAATTTATCTTTCAAACATCTGCCTTGCCGGGAATCGAACCCAGGACCTCCAGCTTATAAAGCAGGCACGCTAACAACTAAGTCTTGTGGGTCGGATTAGCATAGGATAAAAATAAGTCACTCAAGTCAATTCACGAGGCGAAACAAAAAGACATGTTCATTTTGGAACATTTGTTTTCAGTAAGTGCATGCGGACATTCCCGGAGTAACTATTATATGTTCTGTGCCATTACCACGTTATCTTGACCATAATGAAAAACAGTTATTCACCGTTGCAGGATATAACGAGCCCCACCGAAGGCAAGAGCACGATAATCGGGCAGACGACCGAGACGGTAACATTCGCGATGCCCGTCAACCAGCCTCCTACACTCAAACACCACATGAAGAAACTCGCCATCATAGCTGGGAAGGCTTTCAGGTAACACTCAATTCTCACATGCTTCAATTACTATTTACGGCCACTGACCAAGCTTTATAAGCCCCGATGTAAACAATGTTTTTTTTTAAAAATTTATTTGAAGTTTGTCGCTCATCGACCACTACCAAAACGCACAGGCTCCAGTCCCAACTGTGTTGTCTATTAGAATATTGACAAGAGCGGATTCACAAAAATTGAGGAGTTAATTTAAAAACAGTTAATTTAGAACACAGATCACAATAGATACCGCATTACGAGATTCGTTGTTCCTACAAAACGTCACCAAAGTTTGAGGAAGGCGCGGGTCGCGGGGAGTGCGACCGAGCGTTCTCATTGGCTATCTCAAGGTTACACCTACTCGCGCCTAACAATCAACCAATCGGAGTAATTTCGTATAAGTGTATTTAGACTGATGAGTGGTGCGCTTCGAGCGTATCATCAAAAAATATCATCACAAAGTATAATTATTATCATTGCAGATACATAATCCCTGCGGATCTGTTCACGGACCCGGAAGACGGAAACTTAACGTTCACGATGTACGAGGCGGAGAATGTTCCGCTCAGCAAACAATCCTGGATACAGTTCATACCTGCCGCCAGGGAGGTCTACGGACTGTGAGTATACCGAACTATAAAGACTAATTTAAATCTTGTTGTTAGCCTGTGGTGTCCCACTGCTGGGCAAAGGTGTAAAAAAAAGATTTAAAGTTTTTTTTTCACTGCTTACCTGGAAAAAAAAAGGCCAAGAGCGTAACGGAGGGCAAAAAGTTGTCATTATATTACCAACTCAGGGTAACCTTTTTTTTTGCTATGGAGAAATCTTCACAAGATACCCGACTGCTTTGGGGTGCAGCCGGGCTATGTGGGATTATACCCACTAAAACCCCCCCTCCCCCCGGTGGCCTACCTTGGTGCTTGACCGAGGGCTCCGGGATCTCCAAGGGAACGCACCGGAGCCTTCGGCACCACGCTTCAGCTCCTCCCGGGACAGCTAGCAGCTGTCGTGAGACGCCTAAGCCTACAACAGCGTCCGCCACTCAACGCTGTCGTCCTCCCCGAGCCCGCTTCGGTAGATGGTGGTGAGAGCCCCACCTCTAACCACCCCCGAGCCAAGAGGTCCCCTTTTAGTAGGCTCTTACTACAGGCAGAGGATACCGATGCCGTATACTAGTGCCCCGGCATCAGGGTAACCTAGTTAATACTAGTTATATTCCCCGCAGGCCGCTGGAAGCGCACGTGTCTCGCTGGAACTTCATAGTGGAAGCTCAGGACAGCGAAGGTTCGATCGCGCGCGGACCGCTCGACATCACGGTGCAGCAGCACAAGAGCGGCCGGACTGTCAACCATCAGTTCCTCATGCAGTTCAAACTGTTGAAGGTACGGCTTCATCATCATCATCAGCTGGAGGACGTCCACTCTGGGCCCCTATTCGGAGAAATGACATTTTATCTCGGTCACTGTCTCTCTAATTTAGAATTTAATGGGAGTGAGAGTGACCGAGATAAAATGTCATATCTCCGAATAGGGTCCCTGAACGGAAGCCTCCCCCTTAGAGCGCCACACCGAACGACAACCTGTTGACATCCACCGGTTGCTGGCGACTTCCACAGTGTCGTCGGTCCACCTAGTGGGAGACCTGCCTACGCTGCGTTATACAGTTCGTGGTCGCCACTCAAGAACCGTTTCATCAAGGCATTTAGACTTATTTGGCTGACACAATGTCACCCATCGGCAAGTGTCTAAAATGTCAATGACACTCGACAAAATGTATGGAACAGCAGATTTTTTTTTCTCGATTTCAAGGTTGGTCCCATAGTAAAAGTTGTTCATAATGATGAGTACTATAAGCACTTTTCGGGCGGTCACTTGCCGATGGGCGACATTGTATTGCTACCACAAGAATAACTTGTACAAGTAAAGAATGTAGTAGTATTTTTGATGTAGTAATGTAGTATTATTTTCTTTAGGATTACAACAACGCAATCGACTGGCAGATCCGAGCTCTCGAAGGAATAGTAAATCTCTTCCGCGACACCGACATGGATCATCTGACCGTACTCAATGCGACGCAGAAGGGAGACTTGTTTGAGTTCGTGTGGACCAACGACACGCTGCCGAAGGACCCGGCCTGCCCCATGGACGATATCAAGCGGCTGATGAAGGTAATACGAGATCATTTTTTTTTTTTAATGACGTACCATAATTATTGTAATATGGTTCCTCGTCAATATTACAATCTAGCCTTGAGACTAATAAGTAATTTAACTTTAACTTAATCTGCTAAGTACAGTAATATCTAAGAACATGTCCACTAATACTTTTCTTATTGTCTCTATTTAAAGAACGAGATCATATGAGATCATATGATGTGAAAAATAGAATATAATATAGTGGTTGGTACTCTTTTGCAGAGTCCGCCTGGGGAAGTACTACAACTTTTCCAGTTATTCAACCGCCAAGCAGTAGTGTGCAAACATTACTGTGTTCCGGATTGAAGGGCGCTGATTCCAGCGTAATTACTGGGCATAAAGATATTTAACATCTAATATCTCATGGTGGCGAGCGCAGAGCATTGCCGCTCGTGGTTTTGAACTTTGAAGTTCCTAATTTCAATTCTGTTAAAATGTTTGGTGCATTGTGTGTAAAACTTTTTGAAAACAGGATTCCTTGATACAGGGTTTGCCTAGTGAGGAAACTGATAGTAATGTACTTCTAAATTTAAGAAAAACTTCTGTGCGATTTATGTACTATCGGACTTTATTTTCTTGTGTATTTATTTTGTTTAATTATTATTTCCTTATCCTATAATATGTATTTGCAGTAAATAAACATTTTTGCATTGAATCTCATTTTGTTTACTAAAAAAATCCTTACGGTTACGGATCATTATGGATGTGAATGTTGCGGTAAAACCGTGTCTACGTCCAGATAATGGAGTCGAGCGAGGAGCCGGGCAGCCCGTCGGGCGGGCTCGTCCGCGCCATGTCCCCCGAGCTGGCGGTGGGCGGCGTGTCGTGGCGCGGCGTGGGGCGGTGCGCGCAGCTGCCGGCCGCCACGCGCGCGCCCGACACCTACCCGCCCGTCACCAGGAACCAAGTGGACCATCTCACGGCCACTGTCGGACACATGTTCGTTTACAAAGTGCCCGAGGTCAGTACTCTACTATGATCAATTATAATTCTTATATGTTTAAAATATTGATATAACTTCACTATTGTATAAGGTGCTATCCTGTAAAAATAGTTGTAATGAAAAAAAATTTTACTTATGATAGCTTTTTACCTTCAAGGTGGCGCTTAGAATTCGGATTCACTGCAGTCTGTATCCTAGCAACCAAGTTTTGCCAAAGAGTGTGAAAGATGTGATAAATAAGAGAGTAAACGAGATAGCTATAAAAAAAAAACCTTACAAGACGAATTTTATGGGGCAATTTTATGAGTGCTAAAATCCCAAATATTATTGATTACCTGTATTTAAATTATTATATTTATTATAATATTCTATTTATAGTGAGGTTTCGGTGTCACACGCTACTTTTAACCCCTTGAACGCCAAGGGTCGCGCAACGGAAAAGGGCTTTCTGCGCCAATGCGTATTTACCCGACTTCCCAAGAAGGAGGGTAATGTTCTTGGGGTGTATATCAGTATGTTTGTGGGTTCCTATGGTACCTCCTGTAGCCTAAACAGCTTGACCGATTTTGACGTGTGAGTTGCCGTTGGATTCCTCTTTACGTCAGGACTCGGGAATAAAATTACTGATTATTTTGTAATCAGTAATTGTATATCATTAAAGAGTGAAATAATTTTGTAATGTAAATATATCCTCCACTTAAACTCTGTATCTTATTTATTTATTTTATTATCTTAGGATAACTAACAGCTAGCGCTTAAGTAACAGGTTTAATATTTTAACTTAAAGCTAATTAAAAGTTACCACAAATAGGCATATATATAGCTAGATTCTTCTTTAAGAAGAAAGAAAAAGTCAAGTCGAAAAGTCGTTATTTTAAACGTTAGCGTTTTTAGCGTTAATTTGACATCAAATGTATGTAAAGTGACGTGAACGTCCCCCCCCCAGGACACGTTCTTCGACCCGGAAGACGGCGGCACGCGCAACCTGGCGCTCTCGCTCCGCTACAGCGACCGCACCGAGATCCCGGCGGGACACTGGCTGCAGTTCGACGCCAAGAACCAGGAGTTCTACGGCCTGCCCGCGCCCGGCGACGAGGGCAGCGTCAACTACCAGCTGGTATGCCGTCTGTCGCACTCTCCAAGTTGTTTCCAAAACTCCATTGAAACCTCTAGTATAGTCTCCGCCGCTTTACTGGGGCATGCCGTGGACTCGACTGTGACTGTATTTTAATTGTGATATATTTGACTTCACTTGCAATATTACAATACTTGACACTGGCTAAATACACAACGTGTGGAGCCAATAAACAAGAGGAAGAGGTCTCAATGACACTCGACAAAATGTAAGGAACGGCTGATTTTTCGCGAACAAGCCCTTTTTTAGAAATCAACGCACAGACCAAACTACTTATGATAGAAACGTGAAATTTGAACCCAATACTCCTCAAACGGTCTAGGTGAACCATAACACCGGATTTTGCGAAATTCCACCTCTAAAGGGGTAAAATGACATGTGCCAAAGTTTGTATGAAAAATAAGATTTTTTTTCGTGCTAAGGCAATTAAACTTGGTTTAAGTACTAATCATATAGAAAAATGAAGGTGTCTTAGGATTTTAGCTTTTGTAGCTTTGTAGCTTTTGCGAGCAAACCGGTGCGGGTAACCTAGTTGACATAGTTGAAGTAGTTCTCGGCGAACTGAGACGTCGCGACCCCTATATCTTCACAACCCCTGGACCGATTCAGCTCATATTAGAACTTAAAAATTGTATTGAAATGACCTACTTGCCTACAAAATTTCATGAAGATCGGATCAACGGTTCGCAAGTTATCATCGGACAAATATACACGCAAACATACATAAAAATGCCGATTTGTCCCAGTAAACTCTGAGATCTTCGCTTCGCTCGGTCAATAATACTACGAATCACCGATTTTTTCAGTCCTGGTAACCCCTATGTTAACATTTTTGGACTTCAAAAATCAGAGTTTACTATCATGGTTGTTTTTTTTTCCATTACAGATTGCAGAAGACTCGAGCAAGAAGAGCGCGTACGACAGCCTCATAGTGGAAGTGGTGAAGGCGCCCACGATCCGTCCGACCGTCGAGTTCCAGATGACGATGGAGTACCCCTTCCCCAAGCTGGCGTACGACGCGAACAACAAGAGGAAGGTGGTCGAGAAGCTGGCCGCGCTCTTCGGACAGAAGGAGCCCTACAACATCAGGATACACAGCGTTACCAACAACCCGACTACTATCATATGGTAAGTTAAAACTGGTGAAAGTAACACATGGCCTTATATACATATGGCCTTTTGTGGCTGTGGCACAGATCCACACTAGAAACCGCATTACGAGATTCGTTGTTCCTCAAAGTCACCAAAGTTTGAGGAAGGCGCGGGTCGCGGGGAGTGCGACCGAGCGTTCTCATTGGCTATCTGAAGGTTACGCCTACTCGCGCCTAACAATCAACCAATCGCAGTAATTTCTTATAAGTGTAAATAGACTGATGTGTGGTGCGTTTCGAGCGTCCTGCAGAATCTAGGGTGTGAGCTGTGGGCACATACCCGACGAGTGGCGAGGGAAGTAGGCAGATATGTACGTTATTCGCCCTTCCCCTCGTCATGCTCCTCGCCTTGCTCGCCGCTCCCGATTTTGTTGTTTTTTTTGGCGCAAGTCAATGGACCGGCGAGATAGATATAGAGCGATGGCAACGCCAGAGACGTAAAAGGGACGAAAAGCGCGAAGGAGAATTCTGTTTGGCCGCCTCGTTATTATTTGCGGCTACGCGGCAAATTTGCTATGGAGGTAGCTTATTTCCTGGATTAACACATAGGCTACTTTTTATCCCGAAAAAATAATCTGTTTCTGTAGAATAGCGAAAGAAACCGCGGGGCGCAGCTCTATAATTATAGCCTCACATAAAAAGATAGAAACCAAATTCCTGGACATAAACATAATTGAATTAACATACTGTGGCTTTCCACGAGACCACAACACAATTCATTCACAAGTTCTTACTAGTCTTATTATTTATTGTTGTCTCACTCTCCTACAAATATTCATTACAAATATTTGGCTGTTTTAAAACTTATTTTCATGAAGCTATCAGAAGTGAGGATACTCGCGTAATGACGTGCCAACGCTTGTATCTAATCACTTGGACCACGGGCTCCAGTAGGTCCAACTCTTTTTTTTTTGTAGAGCCTGTACACCAAATATTATCAAAATCCGGTTCAATGTTACACATTTATACACAAACTGACGTTGTTTAACACGGCCGCTTATGTAACTATTATAGTGAAAATGTTTCCCATTGAAGTACATGCAAATGTTAGAAAATATACTTTCTTATTACCAGGTACAACACCAGCTTACCAATGGACCGCTGTCCCAAAAAGGAAATCGAGGAACTTCGCAAAATGATAATCGTGGACGAGCGAGGCTCGGCCGGCGGCGCGCTCAAAGAAAACGTCGACCACGTGTTCGATAAGGACCTTAAAGTCATGTCCATAAGGCTGATACCTCTGGGCCTATGCGCCGAACAGAACACGAAAGTACCAAAGACAACGATACAAGTGTACTCCGGATCGCCAAACTCGGCGAATAGTAAAGCGGGACAAGCGAATTCAAGCGATAACAGCTATCTGTTAACGTTTATCATTCCCTCGGTGGTGATCGTGTGTATGATTTTGTTGGCAGCGCTCATCGCCTGCGTGCTCTATAGGAAACGGCGGACGGGTAAGGCTTTGCATTTTTCTTTCACTTTTTCATTTGCAGTGGCATTCAATTCGAAACTCTAGTGGTAAAAGATTTAGGTACAATTTTATCCACCTTGATCACTTGTGTCTATATTTCAAACTGCGAGTTCTTCGCTTGCAGAAGCGAACATCGTAACAGAGTCATAATGGCAAGTTATCCCTATGATGTCTTAGAACGGAAACTTCAAAATTTCATCTCGATTATGTTAGCTTATTAAATTAAAAACAGCCTTACAGTTAATTGGAATAAAACAGCAAATTACATGAGGAAGAGATCCGGGATATTCATCAGTGACATTAATTTGTAGAAAAAAGTCCGTGTTCGTCAAAATTTTATTAATTGTTTTATATTTATATAACGATTTTTTTTAAATGTAGTGATCTATAAGTTTCCGCAAAAAAAAGTTCTCTTTTATTCAGAATTACATATCTTTTGTAGAAATCTACTAATTAGACGACGAAGACCAAACTAAAATCTAAGTATTCATTCTATAGGAGGAGACAATGCCAATGCTTGAATATAACTAAGGTGAATCGAAATTGTAACAACGACAAATCACAAAGCTAAAAATCACTTAAAAATCTAGATGTTGTCTTATGCTAAAACACGGTATTTCACATAGCAGTGTAATGTTTTCCGACACGATTATTGCTTCTTATCATTATCATGTAAATACACTACGGTGTTCACGAATCACTCGCTTCTGATTTTAGGGTTACCATATATTGTTCAATCACAGACAGGAAAAGCTCTTATTAGATTGGAATAAAGTTGACATTGTCACAACACTATGCGTGTAGAGCTAGAACTAAAAACACTCATTTAAAAGTACCTAAGAAAGAAATGTAAAAAAAAGCCTCGTTTTGTGAATTGACTTCTAAATAACAAAACTCTAAAAACACTATACATATTTATTTTTTTGGTAAATGAAATAGATTACATAAATAATTTCTCCTACAGCTTAAGTTGTCTTATCATAGAGTTTCCGAGGGAGTTTTAAGTATCCGAGTTTCATGAGAACAAAAATTACTCTAACATTTCACTCCCACGAGGTATAAATACTTAAAATTTCAAAAAAAATAAAAAAAACTGACATTACTAGTTGCATTGTTAGGTTTGTTCAACAGGTAAAATTAACTAGTGTTAATTATGTTAAACAGGTAAAATGAGTGTTGGCGACGAGGAAGAGCGTCAAGCTTTCCGCTCGAAGGGCATCCCGGTGATATTCCAAGACGAGCTGGAGGAGAGGGCCGACACGGAGCCCGTGCACAAAAGCCCCGTCATCATGCGGGAGGAGAAGCCCCCCTTGCTGCCCCCCGCGCCCGACTACAGGCAGGGGGACGACGCCCCCTACCGCCCTCCGCCTCCCTTCGCCGCGTCCCGCACTCCGCCCCGGCCTAAAGCCACCCCTACTTACAGAAAACCACCACCGTACGTCCCCCCTTAAGAATCAACACCGCCATTAATCTTAGCTTAGAGAAGAGGAGCGACGGAACAAACTTATCACACTTTTGGTGGTATAAAGAAAAAAATAGAATCCGTTCCGTCGGCGGTCATTTAAATGTTTACAATCGGTTCAATTTTAACGACTGAAGCGGTTTTATATACGGTTCGAATTTTGTTTGATTTGAACATTGATCATTGTTTCTTTATAAGTAATAAGGTTGTGGATCTGTTCTATAAGAAAGGAAACCTCACATTTATCGTGTAACAGTATTACTTCCTTTAATAACGAAATTCGAATCGTACGGGCACAGAACCACACATTGTCGACTCGAAACTGTAGCGACTTAAGGCCCGGAATACTGGGCGCAGCTATCTCGCTCGCGTATTTTTCGTCTTAATATTTTAAAATATTTAGAACAAGTTTTCAATTTTATATCTTTTTATAATGACTATAAAAATGGGATAAATAGTTTTTCTAATTTTTTTGGTCATTATAAAAAATAGGAAGGTTCTATTCAGCCACAACTGGCGGTTTTATGGTGGCAGAATAAAATATTCTGCCCCTAGTGGTAGGCTAAGAACTAATAATATTCTGCCAGAAGATCTAAGCTATCACAAACTGTTATGGTTCAATTCATAAAACCGCCACTAGTTCCTAAAAAATATCAAAACAATGAACTTCAATGTCCGAAGCAGATTTTTCAAAAGCGATAGGCGTCATTGTATATCTTTAAAAAAAAACATCAAATGCGTGAGTGAGATAGCTGCGCCCAAAATTTTGACCCTTAAAACTTATTTATTTTTGTAAGACATCGGCAACATTTTATTTTAAGATTTCATTGTTTATAGCAACTAGTCCGCACTAAAGATGGCAGGTATCTTCTGTAATTATATAAATTACTTTCTTTCTTATGATAATAAAGCAGCTAATCGTATCAAAGCTGCCGTTAGAAATGCATTTATAAAATTAAGTAACATACAAGGAATTGTGCAGTTCGACGTGAATACGAATTTTTATATAGGTAAATATCACGAATTAGATGCGAATAGTTAAAAGTGATAAGTCAAATTCAGTTTCAATTATGGGGAGACTCGACGGGATGTGTACTAGTTACTGTTATTGTAGAGTGTTATATTAGCTGGTAGGCTAAGGCGATGTTGAATTATATCCTTCAAGCCAGAATCCTCATCAACTTCATGAAAATTTGAAATGTTTAAGGCAGAATTTTCACTAGGCTACCTCTATAACTCTGGATGGACGTCGCTACATGGCCTGACCGTGTGAAAGGGACAGCTAGACTTGAATTTCACGGGAGCAAAAGAAACAAACTATTAAGGTTATATCTTCCTTTTGCTCCCCCAGAAACTTATATATAGCCATCTCTATCACACGATGTCAGGTCAGGCCATGTATAGAACCCTTAGAAGCACTGGTTTCGATATTCGGCATGTCGTCACGATTAATTCACGACATTTGGAATTGAAACCAATTCGATGGCCAGTACGGTTTGCTTGCATGTGATTTGAGGTGTTTGGTTTGACCTTCAACCCGGAATCCTCACCTAACCATAGCTATAACTTTGGAAAGAGCCGCTTTCCTTTTTGACATTTCATGTTCGATTCTTTCGTCTAAAATAGATGGCGTGGCAATCGTTAAACAATATCTGTCAAAGTTGAAGGATATTCTTTAAAGATTGCCGCGCTATCTATTTTGTATGAAAGAAACGGACATGAAGATTCAAAAAGGAAAACCGCTCATGCGACTAATTATCTCACATTACTGACTGATTTTCATGAAGTTTTCAGAAGTGAGGATTCTGGCTTGAATGATATGTTGATTTCGTGTAAATTATACATTTATAACATTTTACAAGGTTTTTACCAAAACGCGAGGTCGTTCTCGTACTAAAAATACTATGTTGTGTTTATGTTGCTAATAGACCAAAACGACAGGAAGATTTGGCTAAATTTGTGCCATGTTGGGAGTTGGTGTAATTTAAAAGTAAACATATCGAAATGTAACATTTTAGCCTTTAGCGTAGTTCTTCCATACAACATATACATTTTTGGGGTAATGCGTGTTTATGCCGTATCGGCTTTGGACATTAGCGTTCGGACGGCTCACACTTGCCCGATAAGTATGTACCAGATTACCTCCTATAGATACCGCATTACGAGAACGTTGTTGCAACAAAAACGTACCAATGGAAAGGTTTATTTATAGGTTACGCTAACTCGTGCGTAGCAATGAACCAATGAGACTTAAGTTCTATTTCTATAGGTGTATTTTTACCAGTGTATGGTGCGCCTTCGGTCGTCCTGAGTACGGAATCTATAGGGATAATCTGTGAGTCAGGTCTAAGGAATCGCTCTTATAAATGCATGGATCGTTCTGGGTTAGCTATATAGTGTATGTACACTATTAATACTTATACAACTGACTCTAGTTATAGGATAAGAGTATTTTTAAGCATTAAGATATCATTTTGTACTTGTCTAACTACCATAATATAAGGTTAACAAATTGTGCAAATTATGTGGACTATCGAACGAAAGGAGCTAATCTAGGTAACATTTTTTAATTTGGATGTATTTTTTTTCTAATGTATACTCATTTAGAGTTTTGCATTTATAGATCTTCTTAGTGTAATATTATACAATTTTATAGAGTTGCTAAAATATCAAGTGTTCATTTAGTTCATTTTATTTTTAATATTTCTAATGTAAGTACTTAAAATTGTCCATTGAAAACCGTACCGTTTCATTATTTATATTTTCATTCGGCTACCTTTTTTTTTTAAACACATATCTTTAAATACGCACATAATTTATGTAATTAAATTAATGAGCTTTTTATTTTTAAAATAAATAAAAGTTCTAGTAACAAAAAATGTTTTATTTTATTACTAAACATTAAGCAACTTTAGTTTCAAGAAACTCACCGTTCACTAAGAGGACGCTGTTGCCTGTCCACCGGTGGTTGGTTTGGTATTTTTACGACATACCCTACACAGACTACAACAAGCCATAAAGCAAAAGAAAAATCCGTAGCCACTGTTTCATTTAGAGCATTGTGTTATGACAGTACAAAATTTTTCTATGCTAGTACTTTTGGTTGCTTGCTTGTGTAGGTTTAGCGGCAAGGTTTGTAGGTCTCCTGCAGGTATTTGATGATAGTAAAGATTAATTTTAATTAGGTATACTACTCAGTAGTACCTACTTTCCCTGGGCGCCCGACTCAAAAACTCGAAACGATACTAGATTTGCTAGTGCCACCTATTGATAAATAGCTGAAATATGAGTTCATTAGTGTCATCTATGGATGAGTAGTAAAACTAGCCAATTTTTATCAGATGTCAAAGTCCACGTCAATTGTTATTTGTTTGTCAATGTCAAACCGACCAATCCAAACCAAAAGGTGAAAATAAAATTGTTTACAATTTTAATCTTCCTTGTAAAATATTAAAAATAATAATAATAAGGCAATAGAAGTTTCATTTACGAGTTTTTTGTATTCCTTCACATCCCATCATTTTCTATTACTATTTTATAGGATGATTGAAAACAATCCTTTGAAGAAACCCTGGTCTAAAATGAACTTGAGAAGCATGCGATTATCCTTGAAGTACAGGCCAGAACTGCTAAAACTTATTCTCAAAATGCGCCAATGCATACGAAAAAGAAATTCCTTATTGAAATCCTTGAAACATCGACTAAAACAATTGGTAAGTAACCTAAAACTATTGTAAGATGATGTTGTCTTCTTTCCACTTGTTGCTACTGCTCTTCCATTTCCTACTATATATTATGCTCAATGGAAGAGTAATTGACTGATTACTAGGCGACAAACCATACTTTGATGTTAGTTTGAAAATGTATATTACAGGAGACTGCTAATACAAAAAATAAAAGCTGCCAAATAGACTCTTCAACACAAACATACAAAAATTACCAGGATCAAGAAAGCAAGCTTGACATTGTCAAGTCGGAGACTCCCGAGTTACATGCTGCTAAAGAAAATGCTGGTTGGAATTTAACAGGCAATGGAGACACTGAAAAAAGTATTGCAGAACAAGTGAAAGAAGTGGCTCAGAGCGCTTTGCAAAACACGGGAATGGTGTATGTGGAATCTGCTGGCATGTACTATGATTATAAGACTGGATATTATTATAATTCTGTAAGTAACAGACAAAGACATTGCTGTACAAATGTGGAAAATAAAGATATCACAACTAGAAATTGTACTAAGTTAATTATTTTATGTTAAATAAAGAATTTAAAAAATATAAAAAATTGTATGAACAACAAAGAGAATCACACGCTGACTTCTTTTGCGAACTGCATAGTTTTACCAACAAGTGGTTATTGGGTCTAGTACAATTTTATGAAGGTTGTAAAGTAACTATAATAGGTACTTGCTCGTCAGGGCTCAGTACTTGACACAGAAAATTTTCTTCTCTCGATTAAAAAAATTATAACAAGTTTCATAACTTCATTTTATTTTTCCTGTAAATTTCGGCTGATCTACTTTAGTCTATTTCGAAAGAATGATACACTTTCGTGCGCAGATGAAAAGAGATGGCTTTAACATGTGCTAGTCAAAAAACATAATAATTGCTAATCTGAACTTAATTTGCATTTAGCAAAATATTGATTGATTTCCTATCAATCAATATTCTGCTAAATGCAATCCTAAATATTATAATTACGTCACTATTAGTGTAATAATCACTTGAATATACACTAGGGGTACGGAGCACCAATGAAATATGTGTGCAAACCGAGGTCTTTTCAATAATTTTAATCAAACTAAATCGATTAAAATTTAATTATTCATTTTTTTCATGCTCCTTGGAAATCAAAATACATAATAATATGAGTAAACAAGCCATAAAAAAGATATTGTATAAGAATTTGTAATGTGTTCACAGGAGCTTGGACTCTATTACCACACCGAGACGGGGTGCTACTACTACTACACTGAGGACAAACAGTTTGTCTTCCACTCATATCCTGATATGAGTAAAGTGAATGCTGCACTCATTGCTCACCAGAACAAAAAAGCTAGGAAGCTCAAAAGAGTATGTACTTGTGTTCAACTTGATAACAACAAGTAAAATTATATTTTAAAAAGCCCGGATGTCACTTCGGAACTAAAAACGAATCCAACAACACCTCACTTAAAATCAAGCCATTAAGGCTAGATGTAATATAGAATCACTCAAACATACATACTTACATACTTACATAAATATGTACTTACATACACCCTTAAAATATCACCCCCTTCTTGGGCAAAAATGACGTTTATATACATTTAATCAACTAGCAGCGTCCGCGGTTTCTCCCGCTATTCTACAGAACCGAATATTTTTCCAGTATAAAAATCATCATCATCAAAAACAAATCCGTTCAGCCGCTACAGAGTTGAACGGGAACAAACACAATTTGAATGTAATTTGGTATGTAGGCGTCTTACACCCTGGATTAACACATAAGCTACTTTTTATATCGGAAAAATATTAGAGAAAAATAATATTAGAGAAGAATAGCGGGTGAAACTGCAGGGCGCAGCTAGTTATAGATAAGTAGATCCCAAAATATATATTTTTTTCTTCAATCAATATCAATAATTTTACTTCATATCTTTTCCAGGAAAGAAAACCAGAAGATGACATAGATAACCTGACAAAACACTTATCTCAGGTTTCTCTCCAAGCCAGCACTGCTTTAGGTAAATAATATGGTGAACAGTAACTCCCCAATACCAAACTGAGCAATGTTTTACAGGACAAAGAAGAGGATGGCAGCATCCCCAAGAAGCCAAAGCAATCAAAATCCAAGAAAGATACAGGAAAAGAAAAGAAGCCTAAAAGAGAAAAGAAAAAAAAACTGAAAGATGATAAAATGGATATCACAGAAGAGAAAGAAGAAAAAGCAGAAGAGAAAAAAACTCAAGTTGAAAGCAAAGATTCAGATAAGTTTAACACTAAAAACGAAGATGGTTCTGAAGACATTAAAAATCAAGATAGTCAAGTTCTATTAACTGGAGATGATAGTAATGCTATAGATATATTTGATATTAATGATGAATCTAAAGTAAAGACAGAAACCAAAGATTCTAAAGTGTCTAGCAATATTGAAGACTTAAATGGTACAAGTAAAATTGAAAATAAAAACCAAAATGAGAATGACGTCAATAAAGCTGATGAAGGGAAGCTAGAAGAGTTGGAAGATGGGGAATGCAGTGACACTGCAAGTGAAGAATCGGAATCAGAATCGGAGTCAGATGCTAGCACTTCTACTATCAGTGATGAGGGTAAATCATTAGACAATAAAGGGATTTCATACTTTCATAATATATCATTATATAACTTACAACATCAAAAAAAAAACTAATGTCATAGAAAAATTATACGCGAAGAATGACAATGTTATACGAAAAAAGTGTACCTCTGATAAAACAGCATAATATTAAATATGGCGCACTTACGCATTTAGTCAGCTAAGTTGATGAAAATATGTGAAATATAGAAACATAGTATTGCTAAGGTTTATTTCAAATTTGACTGCAAGATACGACGTAAAAATCTGTTTTAAAAAATAATGCTTTCAAAGTCATCTCTTGAGCATAAATTGTAACGATTATGTCGCAATTTGAAACACTTAGCGATATCTTACGTCTTTATCAGTTACTATAATCGGGCTACGCATTTTTCTATGGCCATTGGTACTCTTCTTTATATCATTTCACTATGCTAATATGTTGTCACTATAGGTTTTATGCCTGTTTTCATAGTTTCTGGTTAGGTTAGGTTTCTGGTTTCTTGTTAGGTGATAGGTTAGCGAATCCTCAAAATAACTTTCTTTAATTAAAATACGTTTTGCCAATTCGAAATGAGGCGTTTTAAAAAAAATTAACTAGTAATAAAAGTACCCAATAGATGGCGTTAGATGTAACTTGTACTTTTGCTGTCACTGTCGAAGACGAAAGACAAAAAATGTACGTGTGCCTTTTTTTTCTCGTATTTTTTGGCTCCACATGTGTACTTATCCAATTTCTAGTAATGTAACTATGTATTTGACTTCATTTGAAATATTACAATAGTCGACACTGGCTAAATACACAACGTGTGGAGCCAAAATTTAAGATTTAAAAAATAAACATAAAATATTTCGACAGAATTGACAATGACAGGTAAAACTCCATGCCTATTGCGCCATCTAGTAGGTAATGTCGAACTATTTTTTATTTATTTTTTGGATAACGCCTCATTGTAATGTTAAATTTAAGCCAACCCCCAATGATAGCGTAAAGACGCCAGCCCATTGGTTACAGACTCGGTAGCGAAGCACCACCCGCCGTGCATGCGTGTGATAGTCCGTGATACGAAGCTGCCGAAACTGAAAGTCGGCAGCTTGTTCCTCATCACGAAGGACGGCGGCACCGTCGGCCGTGAAGGAGATAATCACGCCATACTGCTGAAGGACCATAACGTTTCTAGGGTGAGGTGATATGCGAATTTCAACTTTACTGACTTGGTCTTACGGCCTCTGATTTTGGTTGTATCATAATTGTACCAACTATTATCTCAAACTATCATAAGAGCAAGCTTTCAAGCAACCTTCGAAAAAAATATGTCATTATCTATATTTGACATTTATTAACGGCGAAATTAATGATTTTTGATGAAGCTTCTAGAATTTGTAATTTCATGGAAGACGCGACAAATTTATGAACATTTTTTTTTATATAAGTAAGTGATGAAACGGGTTTTCTTGTCAGATCCAGCCATAAAAACTACTATGTATGATAAGTTTTTTTTGTAAAGTAAATGGTAATAAATGTGGTTGTAAATGATATTGATAGGGTAGTAAATAAGTTGATGTAGGCGTTTTTTTTTTACCGCAATGCCACGGGGAGACAGTCCCGTGATGTGGGTCTCCAACCCAAGAAAACTTCACGATGTCTCTTGTGGCGGGAACACAGGAACGCACACAACCGCGAACCAGCCGCGGCCGCCGCCTGCCACTGCGGTCGCAGAGGATAGGGAAGTGCGGTGCACGCCCACACTCTTCCCCTGCTACGCCACCGCGTCCGCCATCAAACGGTGTCGGCCTCTCCTTGGGTTTCGCTTAGCTTCACTGTGGGTGACCACTGCTGACCAGGCTAAGGCTATTAAGGAAGGCTTCCCGCCACAACAAGGAACGGAAGGGGTTTCCCCCACAGAGGGGAAAATGATGTTAGCCTAAACGAACTAACTCAACTCCTTATTTCTGTTACAGAACCACTTAGATATAAGATACGACATGGCGAGGAAGATCTACCAAGTAACCGACCTCGGCTCCAAGAACGGCACCATACTAAACGGAGTTCGCATTTCAGAGAGTCAAGAAGTCAGCTTACCTCTCGATGTAAGTATTTTACCCACAAGTATATGCTCAATTCTAGCGTCAGTCTATGGAAAGTCAATAATTCTAACTAATATTATAATTCAGAGGAATATAGCCGTAGTCGTATCAGAACCAATAAAGCTTCCAAGTATATAAATGAATACGTTCGTCCCGGGGAAAAAACTTCGCTTGCGCGATTCAGAAATTCCTACATTACAATTACTGTCACTCCATACAAAACGTTAAAAAATTTTCAAAAATCGATCAACGCCATCTAGCAAACTATAGTAACTTTTAAGTAACTTTTTCTCTCTGTCTGGATGTTTGTCTCGTTATCACGGCTAAACGGCTGAACGGATCTTGATGAAATTTGATAAGGAGATACTGTATATCACAAAGATATAGGTTTTTTTTGTGTTCACGCGAACGAAGTCCCGGATAAAAGCTATGTTATGTTATGTATATACCGCACTCAAGGCGATTAAAGCGGACCACGCATCAATCAAAATACACATGAAATTATTTTTGTTGATAGAATAATAAGAATAAAAATATATTAATTGCCAAAAACGAAACAAAAACAAAAATTACACGGAAGCATAAGCAAAAACAAGTTTGGCAATACGCTCAGTGCTATGCTGCGTGCACCCGAAGGGTCACGCGGGGCTGGTTTTCGGCGTACATCTATGCTCAAAAGATGGAAGGTGAGCATTAGGCGACTGCGGTTATTACAATATCAACTTATACAGGATAGGCGTTACCTCGAGATCTGACGAATTCTTGGTGGCACTGAACTGTTTGGGCACCTGATGCTTCCCGTCAGGCGAGCGACTTGCTCGTCTCGTCACTCATTAACATTTAAAAAGAGACGACAACGGCAACGATATGGCAATCAATGGGATATGGCAATTTTGTATGGAACGTCAAACTTTTTTTTTCGCGATGTAATGGCTGCTCCCATAGTAGAAGTCGTACAGAATAATGAGTACTTATATGTGTTATATATATAGGCTCAGACTCGGACACTGAAGTCACACACTGCATATTTCCAAACCTTTTAAAGATCCCTGTACATTATAGTAAAGATAACATTGTATCCATTTGTTTTTGTGTTTTAAATCTGGGGCCTTATCCCGTAACTCTGGTGGCGATGGTCTTCGTTTGCTATCCTGCTCGCTCGCATGGTGCGAGTAAGTTGGCGCGAGTGGGACGGCAAGCGATGACCATTGCCACCAGAGATACGGGATAAGGCCCCTGGTGTGAACAATAAATAGTTTATCCATCTATCTCTGACTATCACTAGCCTTGCGGCTCAGTGGGATGATTTCCGCCTTCTGAGCTGTAGGTTGGATTCGATTCCTACCCAGGACAAACATTTGTGTGATGAACATGGATGTTTGTTCTTTGTCTGGGTATTTCAATGTACTTTATGTACGCATTGTTCAAAAAAAAAAACTCTTTATGTTTTCTATCACCCATAGTACAAGCTTGCTTAGTTTCGGGCTAGATGGCGCTGTGTGTGAAAAACGTCCACCAATATTTATTTATTTATTATTATAATCTCCAGGTTCTCCACGGCAGTACAATCCAGCTGGGAGAAACCAAGTTACTGTGCCACATACACCCCGGGCATGCCACGTGCGGACAGTGCGAGCCCGGACTTCTAATGCAAGGTTCATAACAATTATTATTACTACTGACCATCGGAGGACGGGAACCGGCGTCCTCTTAGTAAACGGTGAACTTTCTGAGTCCCAAAAGCTGCCTGCCAAGCTTGGGGATTATGGCAACGCAAAGCAACGATGAGGCCTTAGTTTAGGAATGGACGTAATCGGGCTGATGATGGTGATGATTATTATTACTACTAGATCGCAACAAAATGAGACCTCTTTACCCCTATAACTTGACAACCCATGGCCCGATTTTGCTCATATTCTTACATAAAAGTTGTATTGAAATGAACTACTTGCCAACAAAGTTTAATTAAGATCGAGACAATGGTTCGTCTGTTATTGACGGAAAATATACACACTTGTTACCACAGATTCTACGAATCTGGATTCGCTCGGTCGAGTGTGTTTCCCGTTCAACTCTGTAACGGCTGAACGGATTTGGATGAAATTTGGCATGGAGGACCTTATTCCCTGGAATACCACATAGGCTACTTTTTATCCTGAATAATTTAACCGTTCCTGTAGAATAGCGCGGGTCGCAGCTACTAAGAATATATTTATTGCAAAACCAAAACAAAACAAATGGCCATGGAAACATAAGAAAAAACTATTTTGGCATTAGGGATACGCTCAGCGCTGTGCTGTGTGCTGCCGAAGGGTCACGCAGGACCGAGTTAAGTCGAGGCACATAAAAAAAAGTGAGACCATCAATGACTCTGCCGTCAAAGCTTGAATAATACTTTTCTCAAACGCAGTGACAGTATACACAAGAATACCACAACAATAGAGAAAATAATTATAGTCTGGATTTTAACAACGGACATGGCATGACATGACGTTTGTATTGTCTAAGGGGATTTCTAGAGTGAGCCCTTTTGACCAATATCTCAACTGACAGAACGATGTGGTCGAAGATGTAGAACGCGTGGGTAGAATGAACCAAAAGTCTTTTTAAGTCACACTAGGTACTTAAGTAATTCCGCATTTTTTTTTTATGATTTTGGCTTCTGTGCGCTTGGAGAACTGCAAGCACAGTAAGCATTGGAAAATAAATAAAAACAGATTTAAAAAAAAAAAAACGGGTTGTATCTGTTCGGAAAGAAGGACGCAGATAATGAATTCCACACCCCTGCAGTGCTAACTAATAGGTGGATTGAAAACGCTAAGTGTATTGGAATGAAATTGACACTAAGTTGAAATTGCCAAGCACCAGATTATGTCCCGGCATTTTTAGTTAAAACTTAAAAGCCATTCCCCATACCATCCGAGGTATGTTTACCATCTTAGACCACAACGTCTAAGCGACGGTGTAGTCTAAGATCATCATCAGGTTAGTTGTGGTCAAAAGCCTAACCTGTTGACTTTTTTTTAAATTCCAGTTGAAGAAGAAAAGAAAGCCGCGTACACACGCACCGTGAGCGTGAAGAAACAACACGAGCTGGAACTGGCTCGTCTGAAGAACATCTACGCGCCGCAACACTTGGCCATTGAAGAAAAACCATACAACGACCGCGCGCAAGCTCGGAGGGAGGCCGTGGGATCCACCAACCACGCGGAGAAGACTCAAGTCACCGATATAGATACGTAAGCAACATCCAACCTTATCGTACGGGAAATAGGGACTGGGACGCAGTGCTGCCAACCACTACAGGTTTTTTCTCCCCAAGATTATTTTATTTTAAAATCCCCCATAAAACTTTTTTTTTTTTTTTGTAGTGTAGGTTGTTTAAGTATACAAGTTTTTTATTTATTGATTTAGTAGGTGTATAAGTATGTTAAGCACATAAAATAAAACAATAATTAGGCAAAATTATTAAGACAATAGACAATCGTTTATTTGTAGCAAAAAACATAGAAAAATAAATTAAAAAGTGAAAAATAAACAAAAAGTACACAGAGTTGTTTGCCACAAACCAGCCCAAACTCAACGAGATGCTGGTTGTACCCAACCAGCGCTGGTCTTCCGTTGGGACCGGCAGGTGACGTCACGCACGAGAACAACAAACTAAATAAAAACAATTTTTATCATCTACCCGCATCTTCAGTCAGTCATTTATAATTTCTAAAACGTCATCGTCGTCACAAATTCTTGAAACTAAGAAAATTAAATTGCACCTTGAAGAAATGAAGGAACCCAAAGAAAAACAATAAAGAGACAAGTGAATTTAATAGAAGCGAAACAAACAATCATGAATGAATGAATGAGCGGCGCGGAATGCACCCATCAACCTTCATGTGTAAATTGGTTGCGTTCAAAAATATAAAAGTTGTTGTTTTTTTTTTTTTTTCTTTCCTCCTAAGAGGATTTTGGCGTCGCACGTGTTATGCATTTGCCAGTGTCAAGTATACATATATATTTTCAAGATTTGTTAGATATTATCGAACAAGTCATAGTCACGGTCAAAAGCGAGCAAAGCAAGTCACGGTCAAGTCCAAGTCATACCTCAGTAAAGTGGTGAAAACTTTACTAGAGCCTCCTATGGAGTTTTGGAAACAACACGAAAATTCACGTTTCACGACATTATACCATTCACCAGCACTCGTGCATTGTGATGTACACGAACACTTAACGGGTAAAAATTCACTGTTCTTACACATTAACACTCGAAATAACACAAGTTTTGGAAAATATTAAAATGACGCGACATGATTTCTTCACGTTCTCGCCAAAACTCCCAAAGTTGTTGTTTATTTTAACCGCTCCTCTCTCATAAGTCATGACCCTCTAGACCCCTAAAACACTCCAAATAAATCCTCCTTTCAATACTTCTTCCCCTAAATTTAGAAAGAAAACCACCAAGTTGGCACCTGGCTGGGAGTTTTGGCGGGAACGCGATTTTTTTTTAAATACGTTGGAGGCGTTTAGTATTTTTAAATAAAATTATTTATTTTAACAGGTCTATAGCGTCAGATAACAAGGGCTTCAAGCTGCTGCAGAAGATGGGCTGGTCTAAAGGCGAAGGGCTCGGGAAAGACAGCCAGGGCGACACCGAACCCGTGAGTAATATATTAACTAAATAATTTATTTTTTCATTAATTGTTTATTGTTTGCTCTTAGTACGATGTTACTAAGCACAACAGGAGGATTTATGCAAAATAATTTTCTATCTCTCATCCCCGTGGTTGAAGGGAATTGGACAGATTAATAAAAAAAATTTTTTTTTGAATTTTTTGAGACACGGTATTGCTATTGGGTTTCAGGAATCTAGAGGATTGTCTTTGTAAATCACGATCTTTTTAAGGTTTTTTTTTTTCATCTTGTAAACTTTCCATCTTAGCTATACTACACGATAGAATCAAAAAACATATATTCCAATATAAGACCTCTAATCTACATAACTAGTGAGGTGCACATAACAGTTTTTTTCAGTTAAGGTCCGCGTTCAATGTTTCACTTAGCACGCATAGTTAAAATTTTCAAGCGTTGTCGTCAATTACAGCCAAATTACTCGTCATGGGTTTATTGTAACCAATTTTGCACTAATAAATATATTGTAAAGGAATTAAGTCTAAAATCGCCTAGATAACATTAGCTTAGCTACATATAAGCCACCATAACCTTTTCCATACTTTACCATATTGGTTTTTGGTTTAGTGACAAATGTACTTATACTATTTTTCACCTTGATTTTTTGGTTTCTGTAATTTCTTGATACAAAATAATTATTGGTGCAAAAAATATTTTCATGAACCCCTAATGAGTAATTGAGCTGTAATTGACAGGCAATAAAATATGAATATGACCCGCTTAACGAAACGTTGCACCTTAAGAATAGAATATACCACCATCTCGCTCGTACAAAAAGCGTAGTCTGTGTTTCCCACCCCTAAATGTTATCCGATTTCGATTATTTTATTATAATATGCTATATACACTGCGAAAAACTATGCATGTATGTTTTTTTTTTTTATTTCGAAATATCTTCGTCGTTATAGGCAAATCTTTGGCGTCGAAAATACGACGAAGAAAAGTAGTTGTTGTTAGAATAACATCAAATATTTTTTGAAATAACAAAACATTGGCATAGATTATGGTTTATCCAAGCCATTGACACCAAAAACAAAAGATTATGTTAAGATTTGGGCGGTGATAGGGAATACCCCCAAAACGCTAATTTCATCAAATTCACTGGCTCTCTCTATTGCACACACGAGAAACAGAGCGACAGCTACATAGTTTAAAATATCGAATGCGCCAAAACCTCGCTAAGGACTATCATCTCACGCTTCTTAGTTTGCTAAACACCGTACAGCAGTATGGTATTTATACATTGACCGTGCTCCGGTGCCAAGTATGGTTGCACACCAAGATGACGTCAAAGGTCGCGACCGTCGATTTTATTAGCGCCGCCAGTGCTTATAAGGAAAATCTAAACAAATGTTATGACTTAATTATTTCTAACCCACATAAAAAGTTCTCTAGCTATCGGTCATCAACGACTCATCTATATGTATAAAAATGAACACCTATTTTTCCCTGCGGGCTTATCCTCTACCTTTGAAAAGTTCGGGATTCTGATTGCGAGAGCATGCCATCCCGCTCGTACCAACTTAGTCGCACTATGTACGGTCCAGGGCCCGTACCGTGAGGTGCTTATTGCGATGATTATTAGGCTCAGCCGAGAACGCTGCGCGACCATTCACCTTATTACGCGGCGATACGGTTCGCGGTCGCGCAGTGTCATCGGTTGAACCTAACAATAATCGCAATAAGCACCTCATGGTACGGGTCCTGCTCGCGCACTATCACTATCGCTTTCAGAGTCCTAAGCCCGCTGGTCACGCTATAACTTGAGAAAGGATGGACCGATTTTGATGATTTCTTTTTTGTTGTGTTCGTAATTGTAAGGACAAGGCTTGTATGAAGAGTTTAGCGAGGCCGAAGGCCGAGCTTCGCGGGCATCAGCTAGTCATTTATAAAACTCGTCAAATGAATAAAATGGAGTCGTCAATCTTCTGTTTTCTTTGCAGAAATCCCTAAAAAATAAACTCATTTGCCACAAAAGTGAGTTAGAATTAATAGCATCTCCATTAGGATTTGACGTGACTAATTAGCTCAGTCTGTCTGTATAGTGTATTTAACCTTGCGACGCAATGATAAAGTGCCAAAAAACTTTGCAAGTGTGAACCGTCTAAGTTAATAATGGTTCCGCAGAAATCAAAGTGTAGATAAAAAAAGTAATATTATTCAAAGAAAAACAAAATACCCGACAGCAAAACGTAGCCGATGTCACTCTGGAGTTGAAGACGAACCAATGACACCAATTTTAGCCAACACTCGGCTAAATGAATATGTTTTTTATTTTGTAATAGCATTGTTTATATGTTAAGTGACTATTTAAATTTGTAAATGGCGCAAACTAGTTGTCTAGTGAAACCTTAATTAGGTTTTAAGACAACTTATGATGTTGAAATATTGTAAATTTTGGGTAAAAAAAAAAAATTTTTAAAAAAAATTGCGTTACTTTAATTATCGGGCATAATATTAAATAAAATTGTGTTCTATTATGAGGAGAGGCCATCGCCTCCTAAAATACAGTTTTTAACTAGTTTGGAGCCTTTGCATTCTTCATAATTTGTGTACCTGTTAGTTTATGTCAAAAATAAATGATTTGATTTGACCTCACGGGTCAAAATTGGTCAAAAAAACACAAACATAATTACACACACCTTAAAAACGTTACCCTTCTTCTTGGCAATCGGATCAAAATTTAACTAAGCAAAATCTAACTTAAACTTCCGGGTAATAAATAACCAAGAACATCACACTAATATTATAAATGCGAAAGTTTGTGTGTAAGTGTGTAAGCATGTAAGTGTGATTGTTCCCGTTCAACTCTGTAAGGGATTAACGGATTTGAATGAAATTTGGTATGGAGGTAGCTTACGCCTTGGATTAACACATAGGCTACTTTTTATCCCGGAAAAATATTCGGTTTCTGTAGCGCAGCTACAGCTAGTGTCTCACAATTATTTTCTTATTGTGGCTAAGACATTGTGTTCACGTGGATATAGTCCGAAAGATGATTCAAAACCTGCGGAGCGCAATTATTGTTTCCAAATAACTTGACCAGTTATTATTACCAGAAAAACGTTTTGAAATAATTCTCGTTTTTGTACGTCGAGTCCCCAGAAAAGCGTTGCACTTTTGTTCGTTTTTCACCGTCTGTAGGTCAGGCGGGCGCGCGCCTATAACCTGTCCAAGCGTTCATTTGAAACAATTTTCAAACGCTTTTTTGGCGTCGCGCTCTAAAATAAGGTTTGGTGATGACTTGCGTGACGTGACACTGCTTGACTTTTTGCCCGACTGCCCAGTAGGTAATACTATAGATATGCCCAGTAGGTAAATATATGTAAGTCTTACATAAATGCATATTTATTTATTACTTACATATATTACTTACCTTCTGTTCTATTAATGTTAATGTATTCTTGTTCGATTTTGACGAGTGAGGTTTCGTCGGATTCTTTTTTATTATGTCCGGAGTGTCATAGGCTACATTTTGCAGTCGGATTTTTGTTTTTATTTTATTTTTCTCTTATGTTTTGGCTCCACACGTTGTGTTAGCCAGTGTCAAGTATTGTATTATTTCAAGCAAAGTCAAATAGTCTAAGTAAAGCAAAGTAAGTCACGGTCAAGTCCACGTCATGCCCCAGTAAAGTGGTAGTAAAGGTGAGACCTTACTAGAGGTTACTATGGAGGAAAAAAAAAAAAAACTATGACGCGACATGACTTTTCCACGTTCTCGTCAAAACTTTTTCTTTTAATTATAAGACTTGTTTGAGAGTGCAGCCGTTACCCGATATACCGATATACTACAGACATACTACAGTGAAATATTTAAAGGAAAGTCTTTCTATTCGTCGTTTTACAAATTTGATTGTAACTGTCAGAACGTTTCTTAAATGCGACTCGGGTAGTTAAATTTAAATATTTTCTACCTATATGAAACCTTATTTGGGGTTCGTGAAAATAAAAACTAAGTAAAAGTTTAATTGTAAATCGAAAATTTATATTTTGTATAATTATTCAGGTATTTTCAAAACAAAATCAACGATACGAATACATGGTTCATTTATACGCGAGGGCAATTTGTACCGTCATCTTTTCCAAAGGAATTAAAATCTTTATCGTGACAAATGTGCCTACTTTTTTTCGGAAATATTTACAAAATCCTATAAAATAAACCGTACATCAAACCGACCTTCACAAATCGCAAAAACACAAAGAAATCCGAGTCATGACTCCGATTCGGAGTCAGAAAAACATATAAATTAACGTTTAATCGCCGAATTAAATGTGTGCACTAAATAAACAGCAAAGATCAGTCATTTGTCGTATTTAATTAATGTCGTCTTTGCCGTGACCATCTGAAACCCACGGGTTAGCGTGATTCATTTATTTTCAAATGACCTACCAATAGGTCAGAGAATAAGCCAGGACAATATTACGGAAAATTTTAACAAGGCGGTTAAGTATTTCACAACCTGATTTTTTATTCAGTGCACATGAGGTGCACTGAATAATAATAATATTTATGTACATTAAAAAATCTTATTTTGATGTATATGTTTTTTGGTTCTGTTATGTAGTTTTGCATTGAAAGAAAACATGATTACAAAACATTTTCTCGAAAAAATCAATCGTTGAAAAGACCTCGATTTACACAACTTTTTCGCTGGCGCTTTTAACCGCTAGTTTAAATTCAAGTGATTATTATACTAATGAGGTATTAATAATATCTAGGTATGCGTAGAATAGAATTTTGATTAATTTCCTGGCTTAGATGTAATTAGCGATTATCTGGTTTTTGACTAGCGCGCACTAAAGCCATCTCTTTTCATCTGCGCGCGTAATTGTATAAGTGCTATCTTTCCCTCGGAATACGTCCTTAAATATGATTATGGGGTTAAAAATCAAGAATCGACATCAATGACGTCGACCATTTTCTAAACTAAACTAAATTTGACAGCTTTTATCATAATATTGAATCTCCCTCCCATCCATCCCTCCCATTTTATCATAATATTGAAATGAAAAGAGACGCAGATAATGTTTGTCCTGTCAGATGGTTTTAGTTTAGAGAGTGGTGCAACAGAATCGACTCTTATTTAAGATAAAATATTTAAATTAGGCTTAGTCCCAAGTCCCAACGTTTGTGTACCTAACAATATTAATTCACCCAAGATATGTGACATCTGCAGTATCTAATCTCAATCGAAACCCGCAGCCCGCATATTTACGTACCTCGATGTAGACATTCATCAATCATGCACAAGGACTTATTTAATGAGGCCCTTTGAATTCCGTACCAACGTTGAGGTAAAGTTTATGTTGCAGTATTTTTAATGTGTTTGTTGTACGGCCGATAGGTATTGTCGACTCATGCGCGGTGAATGTACATTTTCACGTACATTCACGTGATTCGAGTGTTTTCTTGAAGGTTTGCTTGTGTGAGCTTATCTGTTGTTTTCCAATTTTAAGAATGTAACAGGCTGTGAAAACCAGACAGATTGATTGATCGCTCTCAAGAACGTTTTTAAAAATAACTTTTGTTTAAATTGTGTGTGATTTTAATACAAGTATCGAGATCTGTATTATTATATTGGTATAGCTCTTGTGCAGCGGCCACATGCGATACTGCCACAATTTTGCCAGCTATTCAACTGACAAGCAGTAGTGTGCAAACATTACTGTGTTCCGGATTGAAAGGCAATGTTTCCAATGATATTACTGGACATAAAAAGATTTGACATCTTATATTTTAGGGTGATGAAAGTAGTTTGCTGCGTTTGTTTTGTATTATACAATAGTTAAAAATTATTCTGAGACAGCACTGAACTGTTACGGACAAGCATGACGCTTACTATAAGGCTTCCGACTTGCTCGTCTCTTCACTTGGTTAAATAAAATAGTTTAACAACAACAGTAACGGTAACAGTTTTTTTTTTGTATTATTTTTATTTTTATGTATCTACACCACCGACTGTAGTTTATTAGTCATAATTCTGTCCATCCAAAGGTTGTCTGGAAGAAATCGCTTTAGGCGATAAGGCCACCCATTAAAATATTATTGTTCATTTTTTTTTTTAAGTTTGTCTTTTTGGTGTATAATAAAGTTATATTCTATTATATTGTAACAGAGAGCAGTTTCTGTTTTCCCGTTTCTTAATATTTTTTCGTTCATGTCACTCTCATTATTGTCACAGTAAGCATTGGTTATTCCCACTAGTTCAACCAAACCATTGTAATACTATATTGCTGTGGAATAAGCTCACTAGTAGATTGTAAATATACGGATCGCGGTAACTAAAATATCTATTTTTATCAAAATTTCGTCTTAGATGTCTTAGATCTTATTTACTTATGGCCATACCCGTCTCAGTTTTGTAAATATTTCCTAAGACTTCGGTAACTTTTATTTACGGTAATTTTTTCTAATCACTTCACAAAATGCTGAATCGTTAACTAAAGTGGTTAAAATTCCTATTCGAAAATGGTTCCGCAATCCATATATTCAATCCACCCAGCCCTATTCAAAGCAGCGGGCAGATAATTTAGAAAACACGATTTATAATGTCATAAAATACCTATCAAATTGACCGTAATTAAGTGCTACGGCTGGCAGCCTGGCTTAGCATGTATTTAGGCTTAAAATTAGTGTAGAGATATGTTTACTGTTTAGTACTTTGTCATATTCATCTATGCATGCAGTGTTAGATTTATCTGTTTTGTTTTGTTGTTTAATCAAGCTACCGTCATCTCTTTTGTCACGGATATGGAATTCCGTTTCTCCCTTTTTGCGTGGAAAATATTCTAAGGTCAATTTTTGCAGGCAGTCTTGTTTGCTTCTTAAACTTATTTTTCTGTCTCTGCCAACCTAATACCAACGATTTTAAATTGTAGATTTTGGTATTTTGGAGAGTTGCGTGCTCAAGTTTTGCGGACCTTTTGCCACAGACTGAATAATACCTATCAATCAGTTAATAGATACGTTTGTGATCTGTCATTTGTGTTACGAAAAAGTACGTATATTCATTACATCAGCCACCATAAGAAATGTAAGCTTTACCAAAATAGCTACTCATATATTACCCGTGAAAATTTAAAACGACAAAGTACTGAACTTTGAATTTATATCCGAGATTGAGTGCAGTAAATAATCCTCGTTATAAATGTGACCACGTACTATAGTGATTATTAATAAAACCATCTAATCTGGCGACGACATATCAAATGTTGCAGGATTAGAGTAACTACAAAATTCTTAGTATTATTATTATAGACGGAAAAGTTGGCTTGCAACCTAAGTTTGTACCAAAATTTTATAACCAAGGAGTAGATTTGAACACGTTTCAGAATTTTGTAATACGTGGTTGGCAAGGCTATGGACATGGTATTCTTGTACCACTTTTTGTTCCTTTAAATTTTCCTCTTTGTGACAGTTACGTTATTAGATATATTTTATCTTAATTTTTTTCTTTTATAAGATGCTTCACATGTCATTGAGGTTTCGAGACCTCGCCTCTAACCGGTCCTCGTCGACTCACGCATAAGGCGACGGCGCCGCGGCGCGCATCGCTCTGCTTACTTGGTGTGCAGATATTTTGACCTTGACAACTGTCCAGAGCCACGCTCAAATACTTCAAGGAGCGTTCCAGCTTCTCGACTAGAGACGGGATGTGCTGTGCAATTATATGTATAATATAGGTTTTTGTAACAACATTTTGGCTTTGCCAGTATCTGAGGAAGCTAAAATACTGTTAAAATTATATAAGCGCGTATTATTAGTATTCGTTCGTATTATTAGTATTCGTTTATGTATATGTTCCCTTTTCTGAGTCTGAGTGACAAAACTCCTATAAAAAAATATAAAAAAAACTGAGAACAGCGAAAGCGGCTCGAGAAGAAGCTGGCATTGTGGGAAATCATAGCACGACCCAAGCGGGACGTCAGAACAAAAGTCATTGTGCCCAAATCGAACAAGAATTGAATGAATCAAAAGGTTTTAAAAATCATAAAACAATTAATGTATAATTTTGCAAAAAATCCCAATCTTCCTATATTCCATGGACACCACACACATCACGAAGTCTCTCACATAAAGCATCTACCGTTATTGGTTCTGAGGGCAATTTAGTCATACGGTCGACCGTCTGGAGTGGGCCGGCCGCAGACAGAGCAACAATGTTGCAACAGACGCTTCGCACGTCATATTTCATCCTCGAATGAGCTATGTCCAGTTTCAACATACACTGTGCTAACCATAGAATATGCGACAGTGATCTATCGTGCACGATTTAAAAAATTTAAGAATGGCTTGATTTTATGCAAAAAAATAACGGTGTTTGCATTTGTTAATTTTTTATGTTTTTCCTCTTAGGCCGCACGTGGACTAGTACAAATGATTTTTCACTCCTCCTTGACACTCAATATAACACAAGTTTTGGAAAATAATATATTTCCAAAAATCCATTTATTTATTTCAATACTTACGAACATTTAATGAAGTGGAGGACAGAAAAACGAGTGCATGGGTTCGCTTGCGGAAGTTTTTCTTACGTATTTTGCACTTTGTAATGACTATGGCTAGATGTCACTCATTCCGGTCTTTGACTCTTGAAGAGTTTGTGTTATATATAGATTTATGAATGACATTTTATAGTAGAAATGCGATTCGAATTTGGTTTATAAGCTTATAATAGAACGTCTGTAAGAAGGTTCTGTACTGTTAGCATCTAGTGTACATAAGTCCAGTCCCGCCTATATGATGTATCGTTAGTGCAAATTATTATGAATCTTGTGATTATGATGATTTTATCCTTTTCTATGCGACATTACAGATATGACTGACAGGCTTATGCTGAAGGGAATTCTTTTGTGATTGATTCGTGACCAACTGTAATTATTATTGTGATTCTAAATGTCTTTTTCAAAAGGGCCTGATTCGAGAAAAGATAGATCAGTACACTTTCGCGCACAGGTGAAAATAGATAGGCTTTAGCGCGCGCTAGTCAAAAAAACAGATTGTATTTGCTAAATACGACTAAACCCGAAAAGACACCAAAATTCTGTGTTATGCTATCCTATGTATTATTATTATCATCGCACTATTAGAGCAATAATCACTTGCATACAATAGGAGTTCAGAGATCAAGCGGAAAATTTGTGTAAATGAAGGTTTTAACAAAAAAAGTTTTATTGAGAAAATGTAACGGAATCTTGTTCTTCTCTTAGCTATACTAGACGAAAGAACCAAAAAAACATATATCTAAACATACGTCCTATAATCTACATAACTAATGAGATGCACGAAATAGAAAAACAAACTTTTTTAGTTTAGCTTCTTAAGTTTTTTAGTTTAGTTCTTTTGCGAAGGATGAGGAAATGATGAACGATTTATTAATTTCGATAATTTTTTCGTAAAGATATTAATTTCATAATTTTTAAGTGTTAAGTGTTGGCCGCCAAATATTGTGCCAGACACTGATCTAGCTATTACACTAATACATCTATAATTCGGACAAATAGTTTTATCGTTATAAATGCTCTATGTTGAAAGACCACTCTAAAAAGCAAAGAAGGCTCTTTTCAGGTTTTGTGCTAACTTTAGATAAGTTCCAAACCCTCATCAAGACCACAACAGTCGAAAGCCTCGGCTCAGTACGCTACTTTTGCTATATACTTATAGTTTTGTGACGCACTCTCTTCAAGACTAATTTACCTTCCACAACAGTACAGATCTCATCCTCTCGTTATGTATTCTCTAGTGCCGTCACGCAGTTTGCCAATGTGCCTGGGCGTAGGGTATGCGCTGTCGGCTGTCACATCCACTCTCTTAAGAGCGAGTGCTCTGTCAACATACCTCTGCAGTCAATAGTTAATACCCGTATCGAAGGACTGGCGAGAACGTCTTAAGAAAATATTATATTACACCCAATATATTCATCATCTCGCCTATACACTTATTTCAGTTACGGGGGTTCCGTACTGTATTGATAAAAAACTAAAGGAAATTTGTTCGACGTATACTTATAATTGTGACATGTAGTTAAACAGTTAAATAATTAAGGAACATGATTCGTTATCATCATCACCGGCCAGATGACGTCCACGGCTGAACAAAGAGCTCCCCCTTAGAGCGCCACACTGTATGACAATCTGCCTTTTGCATTCACCGGTGCCCGCGACTTTCACAATGTTGTTGGTTACCAGCGCTGCGACTTCCGATCCGTGGTTGCGACTCAAGGTTCTTCCAGCAAGAACCTAAATTAAACAAAAAACAAACAGAACACTGCTTTAATTTTCAGATAGGCATTTCTTCGTCTCTATCATTCGTCATAATTATATGAACAATAGAGACGAATTCATTACAACCCGTATTAAGTGTCTATTTGATAGGTTTCAGAAAAGGTACCTAACTTAGGATTTTTTATGGCCCTAGTCGCTGGCTTGATGGATAGGGCCACGCTTGCTTTTACCAGTTCAGTGCCACCCAGAACATCAACAGTTCAAACTTGGCGTGACAATGCACCGCGCTCTTCCCACAAATATATTGGCTGAGATCTATTTCTCCAAGTACTACGTTTTCAATAAAATGTACTACTAAGTAATACTTGTAGTTACTATAATTCAGCCCAAGCTTACTTACTTGCAGGATACCTAGGACATTCAATAAATATCAGTTCAAGACAATTTTGCACACGGAATTCAATGGAAGTAGAATCGCAATATACAATTCACCATTAATTGTGACAGCGAAAAACATTACAATAATACAAAGTTGCATCACAAATGCTACATGACATTCGACGGTGCATATAATATGAAAAGTGGTCGGGCCGAGGCGGAAAGAGCTTTTTGTATTATTTTTTCTGCAAAATAAACGCGGCGCGTCCCACGCCGCAGACAATAAACTTTATTTTGGGACTCCGTAAAATGCGATGACTTAAATATTTTAACTTTTACCAAAACCGCCTTTTAACCGGTTCAAAGGATATGTAAAGAACCCGGAATAAATGCTTAATATTAGGCCGAGTCGGTAGGAAACGGCGGATGTGGGTGTAACATATTTTTCTATGTGCGAATTGTTAAAGTTGCAATTACGCTATTACGTACCTTATTACTAGTTGTTTCATAGCTATTTGCTATTGACTCTGCAAGCCAGCTTTTTGGTGTCATACATGTGTTCATTTGGAGGAAAGTACTTATTTATTGGAGTATGCGATTTTCGTCAATTTACTTGATACATCCTAGGATGTGGAACTTTCAGTGAAAACATATTTCTTAACAACGACAGTGCCACATCCTCCTTTCTCAGCATCAAGTCGCAATAAGCGCATTTCATCGATGTAACTATAAACATCATTATATGGCGCGGTCTGACCCCTTTATAGTTTCAGTCTCAGGTGCAAAAAGATATTAAATCACCAAACCTTATGCCCTGATTTCTTGTACATTCCCCGAGGCAGTATTCGGTACAACAACATTGTTGCAAGCCCAGAGGTCGGCTAGATAATTGTGAACCGACGCATGCACGTCAAGTTTCGCAAGTCCTAATTGCTCTTAAGAAAATCACTTGAGTGATGTACAGCTGCAGAAGCACGATTTACGTACGATTTATAAATTCACTGTGTATTTATAAACCTGTAAAAATCATGTAAACTAATTAATATACAACAAACTTTTAATAGATTGTGTTATGTAACACGAAAAAGAAGTTTTCATTCATTACATACTAACCCCCGAATACTGAAACGTTTGTTAACTTTGACGACAGATTAAGTCTATTCCTGCCTTTGTCATTTGCTTAGTGCCAGACAAAGGCAGTACTAGATTTAATCTCTTGTCAGAGTTAACAAACGTTTCAGTATTCGGGGGTTAGTTACGTAAATAAGTATGTAATGAAAATCTCCTTTATGTATAATTTCACCCAATCGTGTACATCGATATTTCAAACAGCAGACGAAGAAACAATCTACAAAACTGTTTTCGTAAACCTCTCAGAAAATAATTTTACAGACAAACGCGTGTTATTGGTTCTAGACATTCCAATTAGTTTCGACTCCTAATCACTCCTGGGCGGCTTTTGTTGTAAAGTATATGAATCCAGTCTTACATTGAAACCCAGACCTTATCAGTGTTTCGTTTGTAGGCATGCGCACTTCTCACGAAGTGTCAACTAGGAAACGTGAGTTTGTCTGTTTGCATATGTCATTGGCTACATGCTTGACCGAACTATGGCCTGCACTGAAGTTTCTACACTGAATGAAGAAATATTGCAACAAAACTGTGGCTAAAAGAACATTAACACAACTTTAATTCATAACAAATCACATTCATAGCTCTCCGAATTGCGAAATTATCTTTTGAATTACTTATGTAATAATCTACGAGTAGCTTCTGTACAAAAAAAGAAAATGCATCGTCATTTTCAAATCAAAAACAGCATGTCACATTAAACTTTATCACAAGTTCCAAGCACGGCATAATAAATTACGCCAGTAACAAGCGCATGTTAAAAAGTGGGCTGGGGTTTTGGATCACAACAAAAGTTCTTCCGGAATACGGAGATAAGAGGGGCCGATACGAGACAAGCAATTTATTCTGCGTGACAGTGCAACCGTTCAGTGCAACAATGTTGCACTATTGAAAGAGCTAAGTTCCTCCGCATACTGTCAGTGTTGGCTTGATCAACATTTCATGCATTATTAAATTATTGATAACAACTTCAAAACCCATGTTTGTAAGATATATATAATATGTAAGTGAGTATAATAGTCATGAAACTTATCATGATTAATTGTTCTTGAAAAATATTTTGTTGTTGTTTTTGTTAAAGTATCTTTTGTTGTAGATTAGCTACAACAATATATTCTAATTTGTTTAACCTTGTCTGACTCGCTTCCGGGCAAAGTTCAAATTCTAATATGTATTTCACTGTATTTGTTACCTTTCGTTGCCTCGATTGTAACCATTTGTACAAGTTGTCGCGAATTAACTTGAATATTTAACCCCTACTGCGTGATATTCAATTTAAACAGAGTCATTCATAAATGTCAACACAGGAGATTTATTGACATTGTTTGTCATAACGGGTTTTTGTGAATTTTGTCATACCAAACCTGTCATAATTGTTTTAAACCATCGTTACCTATCGTTACGATAAAAGTGAAGTGCCCAACTAAATCAGAGCCGCGCCATGAATTCCAAATGAGTACAGGATTAAATATAACCCTCGATTGAGACATGTTATTTACGAAATGCTGTTTGCAACTAAGTTGCAGTTCTCTCGGTTCCGAATGAATTACGATCGAAGAGTATTTGACAAATAATACCATTAGTACTAAATGAATTTTAATTGATATTCTTACCGGTTACTCACGCACTTTAATCTGAAAATATTATTTTTTGCTCTGCATTAGCGAGAGCTTGTTAAGAAGAAACGACAAAATCTAAAAGCTCATCATTTGATTACCATCGTTATTTTTTTATTTTTTTTTTATTTGTTGCATTAAATAATTACTAAACGCTAAATATCTTTTCACCCTGGTATGTCTTAAAACTGCGCCCAGAACCACCAGAGGACTGGCAGTAACCTCCTCTTAGTAAACGGTGAGTTCTGGGTGGTGTTTCTTTTGGCTGATGATGAAAATATTTACATAGTAATGTAAAGCTGAAGAAGCATGTAGGTACGATTTATAGATTCGCTGTAAATCCTGTAAAATGTTAGTGTTAACTAACAAAATACTTGTCTAGTTACATTAAATTTGTTGGAACAACGATATTTTCTTAAATGTTGTTACGAAAATACATATTATGTTGTTTTATTGAAAACTCCTTTATGTATTTGCTACTTTTTTATCTAATCATGTATTTTAAATCGAGCGGATCCGTCGCTTGCAGAGCGATGACCTAACAATCTTCAAAACTTTTGTCATGCTGTGTCGAATTGGCATTGGCTCTATATAAAGGAAGAACGAAAACTTGGCATACTACTAGTAGTTCGCGCTGAACTGATACCTCGCGATCCCTATATCTTCACAACCCCTGAACCGATTCAGCTCATATTCAAACTTAAAAATTATATTGAAATAAACTACTTGCTTACAAAATTTCAAGAAGATCGGATCAACGGTTCGCAAGTTATCATCGGACAAATATACACACAAACATACAAACATACATACAAATGCCGATTTGTCCCAGTAAACTCTGAGACCTTCGCTTCGCTCGGTCTAAAAAGCAACCTCAGCTTTATTAGAACAAATCGACAAATTTGAAGACCGGGAGTTGGAATGTAAAATGCGGTCGGTTTCAATTCGCGCAACATCATAGTAAGCCATAATATTATCGTCGAATTCACTCCAGCGGATACACATAACGTTTTCCCATTTACACATCTGCCAGCCCTGATTCAACTTCAGTATCCAAATTAGGTAGACAACAGCTACATACTTGAAGGCAGTAACTGACCTGCCCCACCTCTAAGACATTTATCCACATTGCTCTGTCAAGTGCCAGATCATAATAACTCACTCAACTGTTACACTTTAGAGCTTTTTGCAGCTGTTTTGTATTCATGGAGTAAACGGGGCGATAAACTACTCGTTCTGATAATGTTTTGCGTTCGCTCCATATTTGTATTGTTTTACTGTTTTAATTGTACAGTATTCTCTGTAACAATCACATTAATATTATAAATGCGAAAGTTTGTGTTTAAGTGTGTAAGCAGGTGTGTGAGAGATAGATAGATAACTCTTTATTGTTCACACCATAAATGACATACATAAGACAAAAAAACATCTTAAAACTAGTGTAACAACTGGCGGCCTTAAAGCTTAAAGCGATCTCTTCCAGGCAACCTTACCGTGGAGAGGATTTGTATAGAAAAGGTACGAGTCGTGGTGTGCTATTAATAAGGGATTATGATAGACGCAAAAATAATTATAATAATAATAATAGCAAGTGTGTTTGTGCCCGTTTAACTCTGTAACGGCTGAACGGATTTGAATGAAATTTTGTATGGGGGTAGCTAACACTTTGCATTAACACATAGGCTACTTTTTATCCCGGAAAAATATTCGCTTTCTGTAGAATAGCGGGTGGAACCGCGTGGCGCAGCTAGTATTGTATAATTATACCAACAAGTGCATCGATGCATTCTGAATGTTTTAACGTTATTTAATAAGCAAGTTTTCTTTTATGCCGACTCTATTTGTCTCAAATTTAATCTGAAATAGCAATTTGAGAACCGACTATGTTGTTTTTGTTATCTTGCACACATTTTTTTATTCAGTATCTTTTTTCCCCAATATTTTTCGCACCATATTTTGCAGCAGACATTGGCTTGTCAAGCCCCAAAAACTTGAGTATGCGCGCAATCTTATTCGTGCAAACTTCACGTTTTAAAGTTAATGCACATTCATTTTGCATGTTCTCGTACATCCTCAATTACAAGATGTCCAGCGTTTCACTTGCTGCCTTCGAGCGCTTAACCAGCGGTTAAATACTTAAAGTTTGCCTCATCCATCTCTTGCGGCCGATTGATGCTGGATAAGCAATCGTCGGGTTTAAACTTGTCTAGATGTCTTAGATCATAAAATGGCACATAGATATTGATTTAAAGCGCTTTAGAACCAAACTATTCAAGAATATCACCAATTTTACGTTCCAATGACTAGCCTTGTGGCTCAGTGGGTGGTTTTCCGCCTTCTGATCTATAGGTTGTGGGTTCGATTCCCACCCAGGACAAACATTTTTTTGTGTGATGAGCATGGATGTTTGTTCTTTGTCTGGGTGTTTCTATGTATTATATGTATGTGTTTAGAAAAAAAAAGTATTTATGTATTCTATCAGTTATCTGGTTCCCATAGTACAAGCTGGCTTAGTTCGGGGCTAGATGGCGCTGAGTGTAAAAAAAAAATGATTCCCGTTAGAAGATGACGAGGATACTTTTAGTTCGACAGGCAATTACTGGACCAAATTTATTCCTGCCATAGCAGCTATATCATCCGTAAATTTGCTGAATTTCAAGAAACTGCATGTTGCAGCTTAACATCAGAAGTAATCTAAAGAAATTTTCTTTGTAGTATATTTTAATTTGACGGAAAATATCGCAAAATCTGTTTTATTTTCTGTCCCCAGCGAAGATGTAAAAACGTTTCTTTAAATGTAATATTATCATAAACAAGTATTTTTTAATTTACACTTAGAGATTTTATATCTTAAAAAAAACAATATAATATGAAAATTTGCGAGCGAGACAATTTTGAAAGCTACTAAATACGAATAGTTAAATATTGTGGTTTCCCGTAAGACTTGTGGCGACTAATATGTCTGATACTCTAGTTCATTTTTGTGTCTATTCGTGTAGAAAAACAATTAAATTAATACTGAAAGATAAGTTAATTAATAGGCCACCGTATACGTCACAATAGGGGTCCAAATAAATTACTTATTTTACACCAAATATTAGTTGATTTAAAGCGTTCTCTGTAAACTCGCTTATCTGTATCGAATGCTAAGTACTTAATGATTGGCATATCCGAATATATTATACCTTTTAACCTGTTGAATATTTACTCATAAATACTAAATGCAATCATTTATTAATAAATGCTAATTGTATGGCCACCTATTTATTGCTTTTGATATGGTTGTCACCACTTAAATTGTGAACTTTATGTACTGACTTTATGACTTATTTATCGATAACCAGCGGCGACCCGCGTATTTATCCAAGATTTTTCATATTTTCCTTGTATTTCCGAAATACAAAAAAAAAATGTACAGGTCAGACATATACGATACATTTTATTCCGGAAAAATGTAGGAACAAGAAATAAGTAAGGTAATATGATGCACACAAATGTGTACATGTGCTTTCCTGACAAATTCAGCAGATTTTGCTAATTATTGTAATTTAGTCGTGAAAAGGTAACTGCAGAGTAAAATCAGAATATTAGTAATAGTAATAGTTGGTAATTTATACCAACTATTGGATTATATTAGAGGCTTGATTGTATTTTATTGCAACGACTTGCGACTCTAATGAGAAGGTATGAAGTTCTAAAACGACTTAATTAATAATTTGTATGCTAGTGCAAAATAGTTTTATTTTAAACATAAAAATACGCTATGAAAAGTATCGCAATTAGACAAAGCTATAAGAGATCGCTGTTGCGGAAACAGCGAAACGAAAAAACATGTTTTGTATGTCTGTTTTTACTTGACTGCCTCAAAAAGGTAACTGTTTTTCGGGTGTTCTTTTGTGACGTTCTTTTTGTGTAGCTTACAAGGCTCGGCAACGTTTGAAGTGATTTTGAGTGAGATTTTGAAGTGTTCTATTAATGCACTTTAGCTCTCTTAAGAAACTATTGAGCATTACATTATCAGCCAGAAGACGTCCACTGCTGAATATAGGCCTTCTCCTTACACCGACACACCGACCGACAATGTGCCACTTGCATCCACCGGTTGCCCGCGACTTTCACAATAGCGATTTTTTTCGCGAATTGAGCATGCATTTAGTCATGTACCTAATATGTACTAGAGTTAACACCGCAGTACATTGCGATGTGCCATTTAATTGTGGCCACTTTGCCATACCTCACTCATTCACTCGCTGGAACTCGCTGTGATCATGTACTTATTATACTGTAGGTAGGGAAGTGGCTATATCTAGTAGCAGTATCTTACCTGTCAATTCAATTCCTTGCCAATCATTATTTTGCATTTTGAGCCCACTTTTACAAAGAGGTAATCTTATTTCACTATTTTCTATTTATTTTCTATTGTATCTGCCAAAATCTGATAAAAACTAATTTAGCTTGACGACCATTCCGTGGTATCAATTTGCCCTTGGTACAAATTTTCCCTATTATCCCGCGCTTTGGTACACTTGTCAGAAACGAAATGTTCTCCCATCATCCCGCCCTTTGGTGCTCTTGTCAGTCATTAAGTGTTCCCCCATTATCCCGCTCTTTGGTACACTTGTCAGACATGAAATTTTGATGTCGTTTATATTGCTTTGCCTCCTTATTTCTTACGCAAAAATCATATTCATTACAATTTTAGTGCGAATGCATTTAAGTTTTAAAGTTTTTAAATGGAGTTCCTCGCGGTGGGCCCTCATTTGATACTGCTTTTAGCATCATGTGTCTCGTTACTGGAGGACAACAGTACACATATACACAGACAGTAAGGGTAACGAAAGTCAAAGTCAAAGTTATTTATTGTTAAATATTCATCTACAAGTCAAAAATAATATCCTTTTGTATACAATAGTATGCAAATTAGTAATAATATGTAATAGTGTACAATGGTGGTGGTAGCTCAGTGGGAGAACGCTTGCCTCACATTCGTGAGTTAGCGGGTTCGAACCCGGGCGGGCCTGTACCAATGAGTTCTTTGTAACTTACGTACGGATATACCGCTGGCTAAAGCCAGGTGAAGGAAAACATCGTGAGGAAACCTGCATATTTCCGGAGAAGTAATTCAATGGCGTATGTGAATCCGCCAACACGCACTGGGCCAGCGTGGTGGATATGGCCTAATCACCCTTCGAGGGTAGGCTGATATCCCAGCAGTGGGATGTTTAAAAGGCTGTTATAGTAGTAGTAGTAGTATATAATAGTATAACGTATGACCTTTATTGCTCCGGGTCCATCGGAAATTCTAAATTAGGATTGTGCAATTTTGACATAAACACTTTATTTAGTAACTTCTCTGAAAAAAAATTGAAGTCACATTAATTAAGCTAAATTTATTTTATTTTTCTTGGGAAAACTTACAGCTAGGTACATCATTAGTTAAGTTATTTCAGAATAGAAGGCCATTTAAAAGTTTACAGCTAATTAAGCTAGCCTCTTTCATCACCTCCAAGTAAAATGACAAGTAACTGTATCACTAGTTTCAAATTGCTGGAATAGCGCTAGCCGACACATAAACAAAACAAAAACAAAATTTACTCGGGACTACTGGCCAGATAGTAGTAATCAGAAAGTAACTAATTGCTTTCATTAAAAACTTAATTTTCCATTGGGTAGGCATTACAGGTTACCCCAATTCGCCCACACATGGACCATAATCTAAGGTTAAAAAACTAACTTAAAACAATAATACAACAAACGAAGAATAATTTATAAAAAGTAACATACTAACTAAAACTAATTTATTTTACTAACTTATTTCTCTGGTTTCATCACTAGCATCTTAATGGTGTCATAAAAATCTATTGTCATTCTGCGAACCTCTGCCTCCGTACAATTAAACAAGTCAAGATCACAGTTCCTGGCCAGTAAGGCATTGAGCGTACTCAGTGCTCTCGGCACTGGCAGACTGCCATACTGTTTTCCCAATAGCTTCTGAAGTGTGCAAGATGTAGGCCCACGAACACTTAAGTCGAAACTTTACGATTGTCTTATCGATGCAATTGAACGCTTTAATGCGAAAACACACGACGTCCGACGCAAATGGAGGCTCAGCTCGTTACAGACTTATCTAGCCTTTTATTGTTTACACGAAACGTTTTATTCACCCGTCCGCACCTACATATCGCTTATTAAAATGACAATCATAGTTCGAGATCCAAATGAGCTGCAATTTTGTTTCGAACGTTATTGGCAGCGATATAAAAGCTGTAAAGTGGGCGAGGAAACTTGCCGTGTTACGTGCTGCAGATGCTAATGAGAATGTTTGTAGTACATTAAAGGGATTACTAGTTTCAATGTCAAGTAAATAAGTCTCTAATATGGCTCGGGTCATGTTGGCTTGCTTGCATATCTGCATACGAATGGGGTGCAGTATGCAGTCGGCGACGATATGTTGCAGCTAAGTACTCCATGTACAGTAGTTTATCTTCATGAAAAGTGATCCCATGGTGAGATTCAGGGATTCATTCATGGTTGTATTCACAAGATTAACCCAGTCAAGTTACTTAGTATGGATAAGTATGCAGACTTAGTATGGACCTAATTCATACCATAAACATAAAATTGTGTTTGGTATAATTTGTTGATGTAGTTTCAATATTAAATTAAGTTAAACAATCCGGAGGTACGGAACACTGCAGTACTTATGTATATTCGTCATCTGAAATAGACTCTAACACAGTGTAAATAGAGACGATGTTTCAAAATGTAAAATTTGAGTCTTCCGGATGCGTATCCGGAAAAATGCGTGTTTTGTATAATTATTGTTTATTAATATGAGAGGTTGGTTCTATAATTATGTACAAAAAAATATCCTCTTATTAGTCACTTCCGGGTCAAACGTTGAATTGACCGGGCTAACTGGTCAAGGTTATGTTTTTGCGGTGTTTGTGTGTTCCTATAATAACAGTTGAGGAGTTGAGGAGTCGTTGGTTTCTTCTTTTGTTCGGTTTAGCATAGGCTACTTTTTGCAGTCGGGTTTTTAATTTTTTTAATAACAATAATACTTGTGCCAAATTCACACCGTGTTGCCGTAGTAACTTAAGAAAGCCAAAATCTGTAAAGTAAATCGTTTTCCTTCCTAAAGTAAATGCCCATAATAACTTATAATTTATAATTTCTTATTCATAACAGACGAAAGTTTAGTTTAGTTAAAGTTTTTTTCAGTATGTCAAAAATTCCATACTTTATTAATAATAATAATTAATTACTCAGAAATAATTATCAAAACAAAATAATAAATACAAATTCAACAAACACAACGTAAAAAGAAATTTACCAAGTAATTACCTACGTTTAAATAATAAACCTTAATTTGGATCTTTTCGTCAAACTTATATAATGCCTGTTCGACATTCCATAAAATTATCGTACCTAAGAAGGTATATTGATGAATTGCTTCATGTATTACTATTAGCTATCTCAATTACGCTTTAGCTTTGGTTATCGAAATGACATCACGGTTTATCACGTCGTCGGTAACAGAAAACGGCTACATTCCTCACTGTTTGAAATTCTATGATACTTTATGGCGGACTCACACAAGCCCGAATGACGAACATGCAAACACATATTTGCTGAATATATGCAGTGCACCCACTGATTGCAACGAGACGGTTCAAATAAGTATGCTTTTTACCAGACGTCTACCTGTGTGCATGAAATTACTTATACATTATGTATGCGGTCACCGCATACGCTTGAACGCCAGACTGAGCTAAAGGCTCGTACTTCATACGGGGAATGAATTGGCGTCTGTCCAGCGAATAATTTTTCAGTTACGTTGAATTGCAGAAGAACCGGTTAAAATCTTTAAATTTCTCCATTCTTATTCTATCTTATTACAACAATACTATCAGTTCCATTCTTGTAATTTTTGGGAAAATCCTAACTAATATTATAAATTCGAATGTAACTCTGTCTCCCTGTCTCTCTGTCGGGTTGTTTGTCGCGTTATCACTGCTAAACGGCTGAACGGATGAAGCTGAATTATTTCAAAGGTGGGAGATGGACATAGGCTACATCTTTTTTTGTAGGTCCACGCGAACGAAGACGCGGATTACAACTAGTATTTATTTATAAGGCCGCGCTCTTGGCCAGTGCTATCTCATTCACACTTCTTCGTCTCTCACAAATTTAGGTATTCTAAAGATTTTTTTCCATCCCATCCATTCTATTGTCAATGTTTTGTAGAAGCTTTCATGTTTTTTTTTTTGCCCATGGAGAAGAAAAACACACGAACAATTTGTTTTTGTTTCTTCTTCATCAAAAAAATCTTTAAAACATGCGTTCAAAATAAATCAAAAAAAAAAAATATAAATAGAGCAGAATGTTTTTTTTTTATTTCCACTTAGTTATTTATGTTGAAATAGTTCAAGCGAGATAGCCTAGAAGGGAAGAAGGTTATTATATGCTTACGTTTAAATAACACTTGAAACGGAAGAGACTAGACTCTGCAACACACTTCTCCTAGAGCAGGGACTAAGGTGCAATATAACCATCTTACACTTTTTACTTGTAAATACCTACTTATACTTAAATATATAAATACTATTTCTTGCAAACGTCAGTAGTGGATTTACCAGCAGGTAATATTTGGGCCTAGGGGCGGAAAATTTTCGGACCGAATTTGATTTTTTGTTTTATCACGTTTGTAGCAACACAGACAGCACAAACGTCAAAAATAAACCAGTAAGACGGATTTCTGATTTGTTGCAGAAAGAACTCTTCAAGTCATCTTTAATATGACTTTTCTATCTCTTAATTTGTGCATTCAACTATACCGAAAACAATTATATTGAAGAAATACAACACAAAAAAGTGTGTATTGTCAACTACATTTCTGAATTAGGAAAATTACCTAGGCACTGACAATATTATTATTGTAGAATTTGTAAGGGCGGCAAATTTAATAGCCTATCTTGGAAAATTATCAAATCCGCCGCTGAGTAACATAATTATTATAAGCTATGTTTTGGGTAAGTAACATTATTTGCCTTAAAAAAAAAAACAATGAGCGAAGAATTGTAATTTAAATTAAATGAATGTATGCCAGCTTGTTGGAAATCAGGACTCGTAATCTGATATAGTAAAGTGTCATAATTCAGATGTGATCAAGGAATGAGTTCAGTATTCCGCTAGTGAACTGCTTAATTCAAATTGCATTGCGTCCATCAAAGCTGTATCTGATGTCTGTATCTGGTGATATTTATAAAGCTAACTGATGCATGTCTGCATTGCAAGTTCGTGTATCTTGATTGGCTGAACGTTGTACTTAAACCACAGATTTATTAAGATACCGTATTACGAGATCGTTTTTCCTATAAAAACTGTCGGAGGAAACGCTTTTGGCGGGCTACGACGACTGCACCCAAGCGTTCTCATTGGCTTTCTGAATGCTTTCCTACTCGCGCTTTGCAATGATCTAATGAAAGTAAATTGTCATAGACGTATTTTGACCGATGCGTGGTGCGCATCGATCGTCCCGAGTGCGAAATCTAGAGGAGTGACGATTTGCGTCAGTGTTAGGAATAGCAGGACTCTTTTGCAGAGTACGCTTGGGGAAGTACCACACATTTGCTAATGACGCATAATTACATATTTTAAATTCGTAGTAGTAGTAGTTGGTAACGAGTTTTCTAGTAAATCCCGTTATTTCGATAAATTCTTAAATATGTTTTAAAATTTCAACCGACGTATATGTAACCACGAATTGCAAGAATAAAATGATTTCACACAATCGGACAAGTCAATGAATTCGATTCTCTGACTCAAAAATTTGCAAGTCAAATTATTTTTTCAATCCCACTACGTCACGACAGTCTGGCGATCCCGTTCTGACTGTATCACCTCAAAAAGCTAGACTATCTTAACAGCATCTCGCATGCACTCACAGAAATATACTTTATGCCCATTTTAAGTATTTTTTTCCTACGCGATAACTTCTATCAAAGATTTTCCGATGTCATCATCATCATCATCATCTCAGCCGTCTATACAGGACGTCTACTGCTGGACATAGGCCTCCCCCTTAGATTTCCACGAAGAGCGGATGGAACCGGCTCGCATCCAGCGCGTTCCTGCGGTTTTTATCAGGTCGTCTGTCCACCTTGTGGATGGACGTCCTACGCTGCGCTTGCCGGTACGTGGTCTCCATTCGAGAACCTTACAGCCCATCAGTTCTGCGATGTTTTCCGATGTGGTGCCACAAAATTCGTTAATGTCGGTATTGGGCCCATAACTTTAGAGTGCGTCCACATCTGACGAATGCTCTGCATGCGTGCCGTGTGCGTGCTGCATGCGTGCTACTACTGCAACTGTTTGGTGCGCCTCTCGCGAGCAAATTATACAGCTCTGATCAATGCACGCGAGCTGCGTGCGTACCGCACGTGTACTTGAAACGTAGATAGAAACAAATTGAGTTGGTTAGCCCGAGTTGCTGGTGGCGGCGGGAGAAAGCGGTACGCGAGCTACGCGCAGGCAGCGTTGACGCTAGAGCAGTTCACGAGCGACGCGTAGAAGGCGCTCGCGCGGCTCATGCGCGGCCCGTGATCTGTGCGTGAGCAGATTGCACTACAAAATGCATGCGCGCAGATCACGAGCCTTTCGCAAACGGGCATATCCGCGGTGCGGCACAGAGATCTGAACACACCCGTAAGCTAGCAGGATGATAGGAGGCGTGGCAAAGGAATTGTTTTCTCCTCTGAATATGTCTTGCAAGTGCTGAAAAATATTGCGAATATTTCTAATTAGCTATGTGATGAGATATATATTATTGTACTTTAATAGACAAAATAAGTTACGGCTAAATTAAACCTGCTAGAGACGCCTATATATATTACATACCCGAGACTTCGCTTGCGCGACCAATAAAAAAAAAGTAACCTATGTCCGTCTCCTACCCTTAAGCTATAGCTATGCAAAAATTTATGTCGATCAGTTCAGCCGTTTAGCCGTGATATCGCGACAAACACCCAGACAGAGCGACAGAGAGATAGTTGCATTCGCATCGAAAAATTTAAACAACTACTAACTTTGCAGCGGTTGTTAGGCTTTTTTATTTTGAATTCATCGTCATTATAAACCATTGTCTACAAATTACAAACAAACCGTGAGCGTTCTGCGATCCCCAAACCAACTGCCAAGCCTAGGGATTATGGCAAATATGGCGTAATGAGGCGTTTTCTAAAAAAAAAAATAGTTCTAAAATACTTACTAGATGGCGTAATAGTCCTATCGTTTTACCTGTCATTGTCATTTCTGTCGAAATATTTTATGTTTATTTTTTAAATCGTAAATTTTGGCTCCACACGTTGTGTATTTAGCCAGTGTCAACTATTGTAATATTTCAAATGAAGTCAAATACATAGTTACATTACTTGAAATTGTCTAAATACACATGTGGAGCCAAAAAACACGAGAAAAACAAGGCACACGTAATTTTTTTTGTTTTTCATGTCTTGACAGTGACAGCAAAACCTCAAGGTACATCTAACGCCATCTATTGGGTACTTTTATTACCAGGATTTCTTTTTTTTTGGAAAACGCCTCATTATAATGCGATTTCAGCTCTAGTACGTTTCACGCTCAATGTCTCAATCACATTTCTGTCGCGAAACAGGAGTTCAGAAAAAAATAATCCTAATTTTTTCAAAAGAAAAAGGTTGTGTACTTATACTAACCCTTTAAAATACGTTTCCCTCTTAAATGGGTACCTAAAATAATAATAAAATTAATGAGAGGAACTTATAATATTTTAATATGCGAAAGTGTGTTTGTTTGTTTGTTCAACAACAACGGATCGACCTGAATTTTTGCATAGACAATGACATGCATAGACTTTTTATCCCAGGGAAATGTACGATATTGAGGGATTTTTCACGCGTGTGAAACCTCGGGGCGAATCTAGTATTTGAATAACCCGACATATTGATAATTTTTTTCTATTATCATAATTTTAATGGAATTAATTAGTTTCTACATTGGCGCGCGAGCTTACGTAATCCCTTAGCTTTGATCCGCTTTAGATATGACTCCTTTTGGTAAAGGAGGTTTTTTTCTTGTTGTATCCGGCGCAGGCTTTTTCACGTCTGCCGCACATACCTACACTTCGTTATCGGACCATCTTAATATCTCACGTGCACTTACCACCCGCAAAAATTATCTTAATGCCCATATTAAGGCTTTTGTGCATTTTAAATGCATATTGTTTCGTGTCGACGTCTTTATCTGGATTTTGGATGGAGACGGCTTTGCTTGAATCGCCTTTTCAGTCACTTTTCGTAAAGTAATAAGTTCTTTCTCTTGAATTAAAAGTGTCACTTTTTAGTTTATGACCCGGGTATATGCACTAAAATTGCGACCAGAACCACCGGAGGTCGGGTAGCAGCGTCCTCTTAGTAAACGGTGAACATTCTACAATCTCCAAGCCGCCTGCCAAGCGTGGGAATTATGGCAACACAATAGAGGGATGGCTTCGTCCTGTAGTAGACGTCTAAACGTACCTATACGCACTTTGCGGTTAACCAGAACGCGGCTGTCCGCTGAGGGCGCACGTAGCTTAAATAGTTCTGCGATCCCCAAATTACTTGGAAAGCGTGGGGATTATGACAACCCAGGGGTGGGGGAGAGAAGGGGGGGTATCCGTCCTCTTTTTTTAGGAGGCATTTGTTCGTCACAGCAGCGGTCTTCTGACTGAACCAGCAGAAACCAGCATGCTGGTTATGTGATGCTGGTGATGTTTTTTATTTTTATCTAATTTCATTATTATTATTGATGTGAAAACAAGTAAAAGATATTTGAAGACATTTAAAAAAAAAAAATTTGTGATCTTTGGTATAATGAGATTAATTCAAGAGCATGTTTTTTTGTATCATTAGTCTAATAATCAGTTTTAGTCTCCTAATTACGACATGCCAAAACGCTAATGCGCCCAGTTTCTGTCTTTCATGGATTTTTACCCAATTAAGTATGTTTCTCATTTCCGGAGTTCATGAGATTATTTTAGGATACGTAATTAGAATTCCAATGGACTCATTATTTACAAGAATTCGAAACAATTAACGTTGCATTATTATAATAATACAAGTTATTTATCAGAATAATGAGACTGGAAAATTACAGGCTACATTAAATTTTTAATTATATTCTGATTCTGCCATAATTAAACTATTCTAAATAGTTCTAAAAACAAAGCAATGCGACTCGCTTTTCACTGCCAATAGATAACATTTCAGTTAACTATTATTATGTCGATTGCTCTAAAACTACCCCGCAGATATGTATGAGATAACTATGCTGCCGTGCTAAGACGGAAAGATACATCTAATATTATTTTCAAAATTGTGTTAAATACATATTCTGAATCACGAAGTCTTCGTGATTCAGAATATGTATTTAACTCAATTTTGAAAAAAAATTGTTAGATATGCCTTTTCGTCTTAGCACGGCTCCTCCTATGTTCTCCTATTTTCTTCCTGAATAATGACAAGAAATAAGAAAATGTACAGTAACTTGTCTGTCTATGACACGCTACTATGTATTTTTTTAATGTTATCATATAGGAAAAATTTATAAACCCTCATAATTTCGTTATACGTACCTACATATATGTAAGATTTTGTGTATTTTAAGCAGCCGCGTCATTATTTCCTTTTACCTTTACAAAACACGAAGCGACACAATTCAATCAGCAATTCAAATCGTCTCTTGCCCATTGATGTTGCACTCGTGTTCCATTACAATACAACATTGTTGTATCGAAATCCTGGTGACATTGTCACCGCGGATTTCAATACGGTCAACGTGAGATTTGTCACAAAGACTTTTGCGAGAGAGCTTTCAGCTCCTTAGAATATGCTCAAATGCTCATGCCTACTGATTGATTTGTTTCTTTTTGCACAGCAATACAAATTGCAAAAATGTATGTGTTTTTCTTAAAAAGTCTTACTCTATTTCTTACAGTACTTACAATCAAATTAGTACAAATAGCAAATTAACAAATTAGTAAGATACACACTCAATTTTAAATATGTGTAGAACGCCACACGAATCTTAGAAAGATCTTTTGATGATGATATTTTATAAAATTGGTGCGTTTGTGGAGCCCGAAGCAATTTTTTTTTTTCTATATTGTACTCCTTGACGAGCAAGTCGCTTGCCTGATGGAAAGTGCCATGCTTACCCATATCAATCCAGTGCCATACAGAATATTGAATTTTTACATTTCAAAACACTGCGCGGCAATGCACTGCACGCGTCGACAAGAGAATCTCTTTATGTTCAGTAATTTCACTGGAAATTCCCTTCTATCCCAACACAATAATATTTATACACAGCTGCTTCTGCATCTGCATCAGCTTTCAATCCCACTGCCGGGATATTGGCCTACCTTCGAAGGTTGATTAGGCCATATCTACCAAGCTGCACCCCAGTGCGGGTTGGCGGATTCACACACGCCATCGAATTTCTAAATATGCAGGTTTCCTTACAATGTTTTCCGTCAACGAAAAGCCAGTGGTATATCCGTACATACGTTACAAAGAACTAATAGGTATGGGCCCGCCCGGGCTCGGACCCCTCGACCCCACGAATGTGAGCCCATTGAGCTACCACGACTTTTTCACTCAACAGCTTGGCTGTTCAATAATTGGCAAAGGTGTGGTAATTGCCGACGACGACTCTGCACAAGTCCTACCACTACTGTTTAACAAGTTTAAAATGTTTGCATGTCGTCAAGACTAAATCAGATAACTTTTTTTTAAAAAGCCCCTTTATAAATCGGATCATCGCCCATTAGAGTCACGGTCGTGATACATAAATCTCTGCAACATTGTTTTCATTCGCTTGACTTAAATGAATGCGGTCAGAACACGCATCAATTACGTCTATAGGAAAAGAGCTTTCCATTTCTGATCATTTCAAGTAAGGTCTATTTTTGAAGAGTATTTTTTTTTGTTACTTTAAAAAAACTTTTGATATACCTCTTATTCATCGACAAAATCAGTCAGAAACCTTACTGTCGAACAAAGGCCTGTTCAGCAGTTCGTGTTATTTTCTATTTAGAAGAAGAAGTAAGAAAAAATTTACACTAACAATCTATATACGCATTCTAGCTGTTACCGGCGGCTTCGTTCGCGTTAATCAATAAAAGAAGTAGCCCTTAACCGTCTCCCTTTAGCTCGTTATCTCCCTTAAAAATCGGATCTATCCGTTCAGCCGTTTAGCAGTGATAGCACGACAAACACCTAGAAAGAGAGACAGAGTTACATTCACATTTATAAAGAACAAGCCCTTCACATTTATAAAGAACAAGCCCTTTTCTAGAAATCAACGCACAGACCAAACCGCTTATGTATAAAATGAAATTTGAACCCAATACTCCTCAAATGGTCTAGGTGAACAATGAGAACGGATTTTGCGAAATTCCACCTCTAAAGGGCTAAAATCGAACCCCAAAGTTTGTATGGAAACAAAATATTGGTTCGTGCTAAGCCAATGACACTAGATTTGTGTAATAAACGTGAAAATAAAGAAAGGCATGTCTCTGGATTTTTTAAAAATCAACCCCTAAAGAGGTGAAATGGAGTGTTTCATGCAATGTAGCCTACGCGAGTGAAGCCGCGCGGGCATGGACACCCCACTCGTTAAAATCGGTCAAGCCGTTTAGGCTACAGGAGGCACACATACTTACATCCCAAAAACGTGTCCCTCCTTCTTGGGCAGTCGGGTAAACATAGTTCTTTTTTCCCTTCGCTTTCGTCAAAATAGATAAATATCAACATGAACATTGGTATAAAACCAATATTGATGGTATTCTATAATGCAAACTGTTCATTGTATTTAATCCCACTCAGTGATTTTTTTATCATCATAAATGTCGAAAGATTCCATGATACACCGCAGCGGAGTTTGCAACATTGTTGTACGACATACCGCATGGCAGCATTGTCCAGAGTCAGAGTGCCCTGTGGTAACCCGCAAACTGACTGCCTACTGAAGGGGAGTTTCATTTCAAGTCTTCAAGATTAAGATGTGGCTTCGATTCATTAAGACCCTTAGTCGCTTCTTGTCTCTCTCGCGCATTTTCACGATAGGTATTGAAAAATAAAATCACTCTGGGTCTCCAAAACATATGTTTTGTGTATTTCTGATAACGTTTGATTGAAACTTAAATATCTTGAAAAAAAAATTAAGATACAAATATCTTTCAAGTTTACTTAGGGTCAATTTTTCAATCGTCTGTTAACTGTTATCTGAAGAATGATATGGCAGTTTGACATATTTTCCATACAAAAGCTGTTTAACCGCCACATTTATTCCGTACATAACAGATATCTAACGATTATAAAACAGCCCTTAGGTACTCGTAGTTAAAAGGCAGAAAAAAAACTAAAAAAATAAGCTTTTTTTTATCTGTTCCGTCAAATATAAAAAACCGATATTTCACTAAAATATTTCTTTTGGATACCTATTAGGATATACAGACACAACATAAAAAAAATATAACTCCTAAACTACGAAAAATCGAATTGGAATTTCTTTCCATGCAATGGTTGCCTGGAAGAGATCGCTTTTAGCGATAAGGCCGCCACTTGTGGCACTAGCTTAAGTATAAGATAGTTCTGTACATGTGTTCTTTTATTTTTGGTGTACACAATAAAGAGTTTCTATCTATCTATCTAAATCGTAGAACATACATGAGGTATTTTCGTGAAGCAATTGGTATGAGGAACCTAAATTTTTCGGATTGACGTCATCGTTTGGACCGACCTGTATATAAGTTAAAGAAACTCACACTTTATCTACAAAAACTTGCTGCGAGTGAGTTAGCTGTGGCACACTATGTTGTAAATGCCTCTTAAGAGGATAGTCCTTCCTCGGGGTTTTGGCGCATTCGATATTTGAAATTGTATAGCTGCCGCTCTGTTTGCGATAGAGAGAGTTAGTCAATGCTCCTAACTTTTTGATGAAATTAGCGTTTCGGGGGTAATCTATTATCACCCCCTAAATCTTAACAAAATCTTTTGTTTTCGGTGTCAATGTCTTGGATAAACAATAATCATTGCCGCTACGTTTTGTTCTTTCAAAAAATGTTTATGGCATTCCAATAACAACTACTGACATTCGTCGTATTTCCGACGCAAAAAAATTACACTTCAAGTTCCAACAACGAAAACATTGTACAATTTAAAAAAAAAACAATCTTACAAACAGTTTTTCACGGTGTACATAACATATAAAAAATCATCGAAATCGGATAACATTTAGGGGTGGGTATCAAACTATGCTTTTTGTTTGGACAAGATTGCGGTATACTCTATTCTTAGGCACCTATACCAAGAAATCCTGTGTTCCTTGACCTATACTGACAGTCTTTGTCATAAGTATAATTATGTACTATAAATTCTATCGGCCCACGTGGCTACGTGCCAAAGTCCACGTGATCATAGAAAGGATATTATAGCGAATGGGCAGGAAGAGGTCGCGTCCACCGCGGCGACAACTCCAACTAAAGAATCTAATTCGTAATTAAAAACAGTCTAGCCATAACCGTGGGTGGCATTGAAGATTCCGTACATGGAGTTGTTTTGATCCATGCCGTTGCCCCACAGATTTATGTGACACAGAAGAAAAATAGAGAATGAAAAACGAGATAAATGTGAAACAGAATAAAAAAGAATATGTTTCAAGAAAAATTTGGTTATATTTTTCTACTTATGCATGTTTTGATCCATGGCTTGGCCCCACAGATTTATGTGACTCTGAAGAAGAATAGACAATGTATACTTGAGAGCCTTGATACACGCGAAATAGAATTTTAAAAAAGGTTGAATTGAAGTTTAAAGAAAACTTATGAAAATCGTATATTTTGACACACTCACTCGTACACTAACTGACAACAACATCCATGTCAAATAAAGTAGAATCAAGAACATACTACTTACTACCAGTTCTCGTGGACATTCCAAAAAATCGTACGAAACAATTTGATTCCACATTCTCTTTGGAACTGCCATATTCCTTGTACTATACTATACTATATGTAATAATACAAGTTCCAAAGAACAATAATCTAGGATATTTTCAAGGCTAGAGTGACTAGATTTCTTCTATATTGACGTGCTCCATCCTCAGAAAACCAATAGCCGTGTTGCGTTGGCCAAAACGGAGATCTGTTCCCATTTTTTTTTATTCCCTATGCGTTGCAACTTTCTATTAAAAATGTAAGAGATGATAAAAGGAACCTTGTAAGAGTAAATACATTGTGCAAAATAATCCAAGACGTTTAAATTTTGAGTTGTAACATTCACCTTTACTTTGATCCAGATGTTACCCACTGCCTCGCGGACACTATACATCATAGAAACGGCGCGTATAGCACAGGAAATCTGGACTTCCGTCCGTCTAGGATATTCACCCGGCTAGACAATGAATTGCTAATAACACATTGTCTTTACGAGACGAGACGAGCACAATGTCTGTCCGTCTGTCTGTCGTTCACACGTAATTGATGCGTAGTCGCTCTTTTATGGTCTACCGATTGCGACGAGCGCGTTCTTTTGCAACTTATTAGTAACATTACAAATGTGATGCTAAAAAATCGTGGCATTTGGATTAAACGGACGATTAGAGGTGCTCAAAGCTTCTTGCACAACTTTCTAGAATAGTTTAGCAGTAAACTACCCTGGAATCCTCAGCTCGATACTTTTTGCTTAATAAATTGCGATGCCGTACGACCGAACTCAGTTTTTTGGACCCTGCTCCGAGTCTTTGCAACGGCTTGATGCACACGATGCCTATCTACAGTCTTCAAAATATTAAAACCCTAAACATGTTTGCTGCATTAAAAGCCTGGCCCGAGCCGCTATCTCGTAGTTTATAGTTATCTTAATTTCATTGGACATCAAAGGGCATTATGTTGGTATACGACGGTCGCACTATCAAAATGGGCTTCCATAATTGGAATTAATTTTCAAGATTACGTCCTTACCCGTATTGTAACAATAGCGTCCGTTTTAAGATTTGTATTTTGAACTGTCTCCCATCATAGTAAATGCTAAGTTTAATGCATATCCGTCATTGTTTCAGGTACCTCTAATCAGTAACGAAGGTAAGGCAGGTCTGGGCACAGCAGGAGCCGTCGCGCCGCCCTCTAATACGCCTAAACCACGAGTGATTAAGAACAACATAGCATCAGGCACCATGCGCCTGGCCGCCAGAACCAACATGCTGAAGCCTCCAGCAAAAGCTTTTCAGAACGAAGATGATGACGTGTCGGAGTGAAGTTCAGTAAAAACTATACTGCAATTTTTTCAAGGCTCGTGCGTTGTAATTTTATTACATCGTATACTCAATTCGCCACCAACGTAGATGGGACTAATATGCAACGTGCTTTTAAAATAACGCAAAACTTCTCGAGGGCAGGTTCCATACATCGTAGTTATATACTTTTATTCGGGGGAACACTCGGGGGAAAAGTCATGGAACAGAAGTTATTGAGTATCGTGTAGGGAAGCTGCCTGCGAGAGATTTTGCTTTATTTCAAAGGACGTACGTCCATAAAACATTAATTTATGCTCTATATGTGTATCGTATTGTAATCACTTCCGTGAATAGATAAATACTTAAGTGAATCAGTGCACTTGTCGCATAAGTGCATATCTCTGCGTTCGAAACGAAATAAAAATATGGACAGCGCTTTTACGCATATTTTTGTCAAAATTGTGTAAAAAAAACAACAAACATTAATGCAACTCTTGGTTTCAAAATGTTTTTATAGCAATGGAACGTTTTGCTAACTTTAAACGAGTCTTTTTTTTTACACTTTGTCATTTCCAGACACTTTATTTCGTCCAAAATAGAAGGCGTGGCAATCTTAAAAAAATACCTGTCACCTAAGATAGTTAGAGCATAAAGATTCCGTCAGTTTTGACCAAAATTGTTTAACGATTGCAACACCATCTATTTTGGACGAAATAAACTGGCTGAAAATAACATTAAGCATCAAAAAGAAAAACAGCTCATTATACAAATGAAATTCAGAAGAGTCGATAGGAGTTATTTATTTCCTCAAATATCATAAGGATTAAATATTGTTGAAATACTAGATATTATTGTAAATATTACGTTTAAACTAATAAAGTTGCGTCATCTTTCACTACGAATTTTGTTTTCATAGATGATAGTTTTTCCACGACTGCATTATTCATTAATTTATAACATCAAAACAGAAAGTGCCATTAATCTACGCCCAGTTATAACTGTCGTCATCATATTTCGAAGTGTAGGTGGTTAAGTTATAAATTCTTTGATTCGCTTATACGTCATATAGGTAATAGAGAGTCAGCAAAATAAATTGTAATTGTAACAAAAATGACACCCTGTACAGACCGCGTCAAACTCGTACAGATAGCTTATAAATTAACTAATTATAAAATACAACTCGAGTTATTATCGAATAGATTAATATTAGGTACATCTTACTGAGTACTTGTAGCTTTAATTTCATTTAGACTAAATATTGTTGGAACCTGCACTTTTATGGTCCCTGATAGATGGTTGTATAGATGCACACCACTGACATGCACAGATTTGAGATTTAGCAAAGAGAGGTGTCATCAGTCTGCCTTTATGCCACAGAAGAGAGAGAAGTAAAAAATTTTCCTCTTCTGTGCTTTATGCCATGATATTATTATTTTATTAACCCACATCGTTTCACTGCAGGGCAAAGTCCTCCCTTCCCCCCTTCCATTCCTCTTTATTTTTTGCAATTTGGGTCCAGTCCTTCAAGTAGGAGTCCAACTCATACCTCCATCTCCGTCTGGGCCACCCGGATGGCCGTTTGCTGTCTTGTTTGCGATTGCGTTGTGATTTTTGCTCAACGTTCCTCTAACATACGGCTGTCATGACCGGTCCAGTTCCACTTTAGGCAAGCGACATTCTGAGCTACGTCGGCAACCTGAGTCTTGGAACGCAATATCGTGGCTCTCATCTTAACTTTAGGATTTTATCTTTTTACTCCTACGATACTGCGATATCCATTATGATGTTTGTATTATTGGTAAATAATGTTACTAATGCATCGGCATATACTGACAGTTAGTCTATCAAGAATAACAGCTTCACATTGAGCAAATAATTGAAACGACTCAACGCCTGCTGCTGACCGTCTAAACGACACCCGCTAGAAGTACTTAACTGCAATGGATTGAGGAAGGCGAACATTAAGGTTTGCGTCTAACAGCTTCGAAAGGCAACAATTAATCTATATTCTCGGGGAACCGCACTAAATGACAGCTTGGAAACCATTACGTTTCCTAGAAGCTGCAAATGTTGGGGTTTTATCTGGTGAGCACCGCCCGGCTGTCCGCGCCTTGGTAATTTAGCTCGAAACAAAAAAAAAACGGAGTGTTCGAAGCCAGCGACAGTTTAAGGTTCTGTAGGTATTTGCTACAGCTCAGAATTGCGTTGTACTTACAAGTAATTGCGCTTAATTTTAAAGATGCCGTTCACTTAAGAAGTAGATTTAAATGTAAAGTCATGTCCTTATTGTCCGATTTTTCTCGAGCTATGATAAAATTGGCCTTAAGAACATAGTACCGATTTGACGATGCCTTATTTCTTTGTTACAAAATATGATTGCTATGCAAACAATCTTCAGCAGTTTTATATGTACAAGTTGTTTTACTTATAACTTGACAGACCTGTAACGCTCTGTCAAGTTGTATTTCTATATTTTTTTTAAATGATAAGTCAGTTAAGTAAAGTGTTACTCTGCGGATATGCTGTGGAGAGACATTGTACGGCAAGGGTGAGAAGACAACCGGCGGGTGAAAATTTTGGTGTTTAGAAGAGTTTCCATTATAAAAATAAAGTTACTGCATCATAATCAGCCGTTCTGACGTTCCGTCCACTGCTGAATATAAGCCTCCCCCTTATAGCGCCACACTGAACGACAACTGGCGATTTGCATCCATCGGTTGCCCACGACTTTTAACAATGTCGTCAGTTCACCTTGTGGGAGGCCTGTCTACGTTGCGTCCTCCAGTTCATGGTCGCCACTCAGGAACCTTTCTTCCCCGTCGCTTATCGGTTCTTCAAGCGATGTGGCCTGCCCATTGCCACTTCAGCATTAAGTTACTTTAAATAGTTGTAACATACCCATGGGTTTGGTTCGCCCTCTAACAAATGAGGGATACATAGTAATATTATTCTCTTATTTTCTCTCGTTCGTAAGCAGTTCGTAGTTTTCAAGTGTATTAACGCTATAAATTATCGTCACTCTATGTTTTGAGCGACATTCAGGGAGTACGTTGTATCTTCAATTATTGTTTTACAAGCAGACAAATGCACCTGCGACGTGTTATCGAGTTGGCGGAACCCCAAAATTCGTGTTCAGCACAGTAGTCATTGATATGCCGTAACACAGCGGCGAATAATTGCACCGATGACTCGCTCCGGACCTGGAGGAAATGCAAATGGCTGCCAAACAGGAATGATGTAAAATAAATACACGATAATTGTCATACGTTTTTTATGAAAACGCGTCTACATTATTATTATTATGTTTTGAAAATAGACATACAAAAAATATACCAATGACGACCATGATTTATAGGACAGTTTTTGCTGCGGGGACTATAGCTCGTTGATGTCTTTTGCGGGGACAAATCTAGGGTGCAGAGCTATTGAAATAGTTTTTAATTTGTAATATACTGTATCGACTAGCACGTGTCATCAACAGCCTGAAGACGTCCACTGCTGAACTAAGGCCTCCTTAGACCGCCACACTGATAGACAATTTGCAACTTGCATCCACCGGTTACCCGCGACCTTCAAAATGTCGTCAGTCCACACAGTGGGAGGCCTACCTACGCTGCGTCTTGCAGCTCGTGGTTGCCACTCAAGAACCATTCATACCCATCAGTTATCGGTTCTTCGAGCGATGTGGCTTGCCCATTGACACATCAGCACGTGTAAAATGTTAAAATTAAATTATTTTTTCTCCTCTAATAATATGCTAGCTATAATCTACACTAAAGGCCTCAGAGCTGGCAGATACACTCTAGTCTAGCATGTCTACGTTTCTCAGTAAGTGCGGGTAAACAATATTCCTAGTAACAGCTTACGGACGCCTGCAGTTCAGGAAGTAAGTAATTAGTATAATGCTGACTGCTACGTATATTTAGTAAAACCATAGATAAATTATATAAAGAAGAGTGCCAATGGCCATAGATAGGTGCGTAACCCGATATGATTCTTTAAGTAGTAACTGATAAGGGCGTAAGAGTGCTTAGTTACTTCGAATTGCGACATGGTCGTCAATTTCTGCTTGACTTGAAATTGAAACCCAATAAACAACTCAAATACTAATTTTACTCATTCATAATGGTGCGGAGAAAAAACGGTACTTGTTATGGAAATTTTTGCATAGTATTATCAGGACAATTAATTATTTTATATTTTATTTGCAAAAGACGCTAGGTTCTCAAGAGATGGCTTTGAAAACATGTTTTATACGTCGTATATTGCAATCTAATTTGAACTAAACTTTGAATTGCGGATATATACTAACACTATTTTTCTAAATTACCCATATTTTCATCGACTATTATAGTATTTTTTTATTTTTTTTTAGTCTGTGTCGAGACCAGCAAGTCGCTCACCTGATGTTAAGCGTCACGCTTGCCCATAACAGTTCAGTGCCACCAAGAATTTTGAACTTCAACAGTTAAAAAATTTGCGCGGCAATGCACTGCGCTCGTCACCCTGAGATGTTAGATGTTAAATCTCTGTATGCCCAGTAATTACGCTGGAAACATCGCCCTTCAATCCGGAACACAGTAATGCTTGCACACTACTGCTTGGCGGTTGAATAACTGGCAAAGGTGTGGTACTTCCCCAGGCGGACTCTGCAAGAGAGCCCTACCACTACAAAACAAAGACACATACAAATTTGAACATAGCTGACTAAATACGTAAGCGCCATCTAGTATTATGCTGTTTTTTCGAGGGTACACTTGTTTGTATAAGATTGTCATACTTACCGTATAATTTTTCTATGGTAAAATCAACTCTCTAAATAGTGTGGTACCGACAATTCTCAACCGCACTCGAATAGGCGAGAGGTGGAAACCAGACGGGATGTGGTGCAGACTTGCGTGTATACCCTGCCTTAACTTGTAGGGCTGTCTTATGCCGACAACATCAGCATAAGAACAATTTCAGGACCGCTATATTTTCATATTCTCGAAGTACTTGGATAGAAAATCTTCACAACAAATTGCATTTAAAGTTATTATTATTATTTATTATTTTATTTTGTATTTATTTTGTACAATAAAGTCAAAAATATAATCTTACTAACTGCGCCTTGCGGTTTCAGCCGCAAGAACAGAAACCGGTGTACCGGTGTACAGAAACCGAATAAAAAGTAGTCTATGTGTCAATCCAGTGTATAAGCTACCTCCATACCAATAATTTCATTCAAATCCGTTCAGCCGTTACAGAGTTGAACGGGAACAAACACACTTACATACTTGCGTGTACTACAAGCGTGTAAGTTGGTAACTTACACGCTTGCACACAAACTTTTGCATTTATAATATTAGTGTGATATTCGTATATTTGAAGCGCAGTGCATTGCTGCACGGGGTTTTGAACAGTTGAAGTTCAAAATTATAAAATGCACTGAGCTGTTACGAGCAAGCGTTACACTAGCGAGCGACGTGCTCGTTTCAAAATTCGGTTGCATGAGGCCCTTCCTACACAACGCTACGCAAGTTTCCGATATTCGATACTTTAGTATCTAGCGACAAAAAATTGCAGTGTTTCGTAATCGTGCCTCGTTCTGTGTGCGAAGGGCCTAAAAAAGGTAAATAATATAAATAATAATAAATATCTGGGACATTATTGCACACACGGTCATCTGACCCCAAACTAAGCAAAGCTTGTAATATGGCTGCCAGAGACTGATATACGTACATAGATATTTTTTAAATACATATTTATATAGATATTAACACCCAGACATAGAACAAACACAAATATTCATCACATAAATGTTTGTCCTAGATGGGAATCGAACCCACGGCCCCAAGCACAGAACGTAGGTTCACTACCAACTGAGCCACTGGGGCAGTCATGGGCAGGTAAGTCCTATGTGTTACTACAGACTTTTGATTTCTGTTTTAAGATCCAACGCCAGCTTCTCTCGCATTTGACTGGCTATTTAAGTAGCCTCTCCAAAAACTGCATACGTTAATATCAATATAATGATATGTAGTAACAGCTGCTACAGCTAGATAATTGCGTACGACGAATTATCTTTTATAACTAGAACTTCCAATTAACAGGTAGGCTTCGCGTCGGGAGCTGTCAGCCCTAGATCAGGGCATGCAGTTCCACAGTCCAGCCGTGTCATTATGGTGTGCCTGGCTTTCAATAGTGGCATGTGATCACGCAAATAGGCAGTAAAAAAACAAAGCTCAACAGCTCCTACGTTTAGACTTTTTGGGCGCTTTTTGGTATCGTACAAAAACGTTGACATAATTTGCAAAAACAAACTAAGTAAGTAGGTACATAAAGTAATGTTATAACATCTACATACTTGTCTATTAAATATGCTGTGATGGCTATGATACTGTTTTCTTATTTTCTGGACTTATAAAAATGAAGATATTCATGTAAAGAAGAGCATCTGTACTGTGTTTACAGGTCTATTTTTAATTGACCAAAAACCTCTAGCAGGCAGCTCCCCTACGTCACACTTAAAATCATTTGTTCCACGAATTTTGACATATTTTTTTTTCTAGAAACCTTTGAATTTTGGCTCTAAATGACAATAAAATTACTCGGAATCTAATGTGAAGGAACGAGGGGGCCTAGCTTTGAAGCTGACATTTGCACAAACCAAATAAAAATAAAAACATACCTTAAACTTTTTTCGTACGAAAGTTGCTAAATATAGTAGGAAAACTGCCCGCGAGAGGATTTAAAATACCTAATTAAAAAGTGTGACAAACTGAAAAAAATAACGATATACCTACCTTTATGTTACGTAAGTATATCCTCATGCACAAACATTACCTGTATGTACTTAGATCTTAAATCATCAAAGTGCACTCGATCTCGCTGATGCATCTTGAGTCTTGACATTGAAAGCTCCCGAGTTTTTTCATCTTCAATTCCGAAAACGCGTGAAGACAAATTTGCCGGTCATTTATAGTGACTAACAAAAAACCTTCTGCGAAATCATTTGTCCCGAGACTTCGGTCTTCGAATGCAGCGATAATTAAATAAATGCCTCGTGTCGAATCCGGGTCGAGGGATATAAAACTCTTTGTTTATGATCGAGATATTTGTGTGGCGGCAGCTGTAGTCAGGGGGACACGGTGAAGAAATAGGCACTTTATTTTATTCGTATAATTATTGAGAAATTAGATTTAGAAAAAGCAGCTATTTAAAAAGAACTGCGTCCAAAAAATTTATGTTTTGGGTGATTCGCCCAACGCAAAACTATTCGCGATATCTATATAAACATAAATATATAGAGACTAGTGGTTACCCGCGACTTCGTTCGCGTGGACATAATAAAGTATGTTATATCCGTCTTTGTGATATACAGTAACTCCTTATCAAATTTTATCAAGAACCGTTCAGCCGCTTAGTCGTGATAAAGCGACAAGCATCCAGACAAAGAGAAGAAGTTAACTTTTGTGCATTTTTGACGTCTTGTATGGACTAATAGTTGTAATGTAGGAAGTTCTGAATCGCGCAAGCGAAGTTTTCTTGAGACGAACGTTTGCACGTATACGTGCATACATTACGTATACGTATACCTCGAAGCTTTATTGGTCCTGATATGACTTCGGCTATATTACGCTGAATATAATAATAGTTAGGATGTAGATACACCCACAACACCACCTAAAAATATAGGCCCAATTCAGTGTCCTCCCCCCCCTCAAATAACGCCCTTGCTCCTTCCACTACAACTGGGATACGATACGGGAGCGACGCAGATCCAATTCGGTCCAGACTTCATTAGCAGGTAGCATGACTCACCCGATTTTACGACCTGCGTTTTTATCGACGTTTTGCATAAACCGGGCTCAGTACGGCCTATCTAGACGGGTGAGAGAATGAGATACAAACACTTTATTTCAAAGATTATCGCCTGTGATAGTCTCAATTTTTACTTTTTACCTAGCGTGGATAGGAACAGGTGACAAGATGAAATGCTTCACACTGTTTCTTATGTAGCATTGCAGCGCGTTGACGTTAAAGTCCACGGTTCAAAAAGCTTCCTGTCCGACCTTATATGTTGATGTAGAAATAATGCTTAGTTATGCAAATAATGCAATTTCCTTGCCTTGCTGATCAAAATATGATTTTTTACTAGCAATGTTTAGTCTCAGCACCGAATAAATAATGTCACAGTAACCAGTGTTTCACGAACAGCCTACCAACAAAACAAAATTTTCTAAAAGTGGCCTAGACGCGTTAATGACTAAACACAGGGTGGTGGAGGGTGTTCACAGGAAGCGGCATAGACGCAGCCCGTCGGCGCATACTTAATGCGGCCCTGAAGAGGGCACTGCGACCCTACACCACCTAATATGTAGAAAATATCGACTTTTAATTAGCACCCAGAGCACCTGTAATGGCCTCAGCACTGTATCTGATAGTGGTCTGGTCTGATATGTTAATCGAGTATGTATAATAAACAAAGGGAGGGTAAAGGGTGTAACACAGGAAGTTAGTCAGACAGCAACCGACGGCGGCGCATACTTAATGCGGCCCTGAACGAGTCGCGACCTTTTACTTGGAAATGTGGAAACTGGAGGTCGAACAAGGAGAGAGTAACCTGGGTCTCCATTTTTGAATCGCTCGAATGATATTTCGCACGACAATATCATGCGAAATGATAGATTTTCCAAACAAAAACCACATTTTTGAAATAATCATATCACTCGCTAACGCAACGAGTGGTTTGAACCATTCGAATATGCTTCAATCAATAGTTTTTTTTTTAATTTCGCAAGATATTTTCGTGCGAAATATAATACGAGCGATTCAAAAATTGAGCCCCTGGGCCTGACCAACTAGCTACTGGTTCGGGACCGATTGTAAAAAACAGAAAATACTCCCCAAGGACAAGTAAAATAGCAAGTGTTTTTCTAGCTTATCCACTGTAGAAAGAACGTTATTACTACACACATGGCTTTACACTCACTTGTACCACACTGCATATCTAGGTAAAATTAATTATTTAACAAAAAGTATACTACAAATATATAATTTTAAGCATTCAGCTAGCAGCAGAATCATCCTTCGAGAGTAAGGCTATATCCCGCAATGGATGTTGAAAGGCTGATACAGAGATAGGCATTCAGTCAAGTCAACCATAAACCACAGCCCAACCTTATGGTTATATCAACCACTTTTCTATGGGCTTCGCTGATGAAATTGAACCTCCTAACCTAAACTCCGATACGTACTTCTGTGTTCCAGTTTACAGTATAATATTTTTTCTTAAAATTATATGTTTTAAATTGCATGCCAGTTTGCTGAGCAAGGTAATGAAAGCGCTCCAGCGATCGCTGCGCCGTGTCTCGTAAAACTTCAGCACTGCCGAAATTGATCCTCAAAAATAACGCAATAAACTTTATAGCGTCTAAAATAACTTCAGCCGACTAAACATTACCTAAATATAGAGCACGGAAAATGAAACAGCATTCGAATTTGGAACGCTGCGTTTATTTCATTTCGTTTCGAATGAGCAACAAAGAGAATACAAAACTACGGTGTACAATGGAGAAAGCCAACAATTTCGATTTTGAGTAAAAATATGTTTGGTCGTCTGATCTGACAGTTGCAGGCGAAAGAACTATTTATTTTAAATATTATCTTTCTCTTATATTTTGGCTCCATGCATATTGTATTTAGCCAGTGTCAAGTTTTGTAATATTCCAAGTTAAATATTGAAACAAGGGGTCAGTCATAGTCCAAGCAAAGCAAGTTACGGTCAAGTCCAAGTCATACCCCAGTAAAGTGAATCCTTTACTAGTTCCTATGGGTTTTTGTGTAAAAACACGTGAACTCACTTACATAGACTATTTACTAACACTCGTGCACTTTCACGAACACTTTGAATATTTGCATACGTACGAGTACAATTTGTGAATAGAATTAAAAGAACTAGCCCGTTTCTAGGAATCAACACAGAGAGCAAACCGCTTGTGATAGAGACGTGAAATTTGAACCCTGTACTCCTCAAATGGTCTAGGTGAACAATAGGAACGGATTTTGCGAAATTCCACCTCTATATAGGGGTAAGATGGGCCTCCAAAGTTATATGTATGGAAATAAAATATTTTTTCTTGCTAAGCCTATGAAACTCGGTTTATGTAATCAAGCATACAATTGAAGGCATGCCTCAGGATTTTTTACAAAATTAACCCTAAATAGTCAAGTCTAGTAAATATAATTTACTGTAGCTTAGGCAAGCGAAGCCGTGCGGGCAAGCTGTAATGTATTTTTTTATGGAATACTGTAGCGTAAAAGTGCGCTGGGGCGATTTGGTAAACGGCAACAGTGAACGTACTTGAATGTAGGCAAGACAGGTGTGCTCGAAGGCCGAGCTCCGCAGACAGCCGACAGACAGCCCAGTGTCTGACCTTCGGGATAATTACCCTGCGCAGGCATACAACAACGTCTACTGAACTTATAGGTTCGAAACACAAGAACGACACGCGACACGACCTATCGCGTTCGGGGTATCTGTGTTTATGTCGTGGGATAATCGTTGAACTGAGCCGATCGAGATCTGCCTAGGCTGATCACGATACGACGGTATTTTTTAACTTGCCTGTCTAATAACTGCCATAACGTTTGCCGATTTTTCCGTCCATGCTTGGCCAAACCTGACAATTTCTGGGGTGACCAAAGTACAAGCTAATTAAATGAAGTTTAAATAATAAAGATTTACCCAGACATGCCTGGATATAGTAAATATGTAGGATGACCAAAGTATTAGCAAATAAAAGTAATTGGATTTGTTGTGACGCTGCCATCTTTTTTTTTGCACGTAAACACAAACAAACAGAGCACAAACAGCGCCACAAGCGTCGCGAAACGGAACTACATTACTATGCGCCCAGCCATAATTATCTCGATGGGCCAAGTGACTAGATGGGCAAATCGACAAATAGGTCTCTCATCGATCGGCCAAATCATCAAATAATCGCCCAAATCATGAAATAATCGGCCAAATCATATGAAATAATCGGCCAAATCAAGAAATAATCAGCCAAATTTTAAAATGCCGGCGTATCGTGATCTACCCAGGCATATCTCGATCGGCCCATTTCAACGATTATCCCACGACATATATAAAAATAACAAGCCTATTTCTAGGAATGAACGCACAGACCAAGCCGCTTATAATAAAAATGTGAAATTGGGACCCAATACTACTCAAATGGTCTGTGACTCTAGGTGAACAAAAAGAACGGATTTTGCGAAATTCCTCCTCAAAATGGACCCCCAAAGTTCGTATGAGAATAAGATATTTCTTAATGCAAAGTCAATTCGGTTTTATATAAACCGAATTAAAAAATAAGCTTAAAAATAATGAAGGCATGTCTTAGGATTTTCCTAAAACCAACCCCTAAAAGGGTGAAATGGGGTGTATCATTTATTGTAGCTCAGGCGAGCGAAGCCGTGCGGGCAAGATAGTAGGAAATATACACGCAGATTGGTGATGTTCTAATCACCCTTCGAGCTTTAAAGAAATTAATGTTAGACAGAATAGATGTGAACAAATGTTAGATAGTGGCACCGCAGTACCTACTGTTCATTACAGTAGGTCTTGTTGTGCTATTTTCGTAAATATTGCAATAATAATAACTAATCATGTCATAAATATTAGGAAACCTAGGTAATAATATACCTACTGCTTAGTTACAATTACTTAATTCACCTATGCGTACATAGTACCTACCTAAAACAATGTTCACAATGAAAGTTACGCTCTGCCTACAAACTGCTATGCAGTTTGGGACAGTCAGAAAAAAAATCTATAGATGTTTAATTAAGGAGAGAGAAAAAAGAATAGGTCGATAACTCAGCAGTGAGATGCTAAGAGGATAGTCCTTCCGCGACGTTCTCGCGTATTCGATATTTAAAATTGTATAGCTCTGTTTCTCGCGCGTGCGAGAGAGAGAGTTACTTACCCTTTCGGGGGCCTTCAAAACCAAATCTAACAAAAGACTACAAAATCTTTTATTATAAACTATAATCTATGCCGCTATTGTAGTGTTTTTTTTTTTCACGAAATTTTAATGGTATTATAGTAATAATTACTTTCCTACGTCGTATTTTCGACGCAAAAAAAAATTCATTTTAAGTGCCTATAACAACGAAGATATTGCGAAATTTAAAAAAAAACAAACATACAAGCATACTCGTTCACGGTTTTGATAACATAAAAAAAAAATACATCGAAATCGGATAACGTTTAGGGGTGGATATCAGACTACGCTTTTTGTATGGACAAGACGGCGGCATACCATATTCTTAACGCGAGGACTGATCGTGATTTGAAATGAGTACTGTCCCGCTCAAAATTCTAAGGTTTAAAGTTGAAAATTGCATATCATACTTAATGAGAAAACAGTAAATTGTAGTTTTTCATTGCTTTTTTGCCGACTATCGGAAATATACAAATCAAATAAAAAAACTACCTTGTTCGCCGTATAAACCACTAGGCTGGATATTTAATTTGTAAAAGAAAATTTGTATTTACCGCTGAAAATTCAGAGCATTTGATTTCAGAAGGGTGTATCAGGGGGTCATTTTGCGATTTTTTATTTTGTAACAGACAGATTTTCGAAATTTTATGCGGTTAAACGTAATATCAGTTTTATTTTCTATCTGCAGTATTTTTTGCACCTGATTAAGTAATCTCGTCACTTAGAACAAAGCGCTGAAAAATGCTACTTTTTGGTGTTTTGCGATTGTACCTCTCCTTAAAGGCTAGTGCAGATTTATATAGATATCGCATACGAAATCGTTGTTCCGGTAAAAAGTCACCAGTTGCAGGAAAGCGCGGTTTACGGACTGCGCTCAAACGTTCCCATTGGCTATCTCAAGGTTATGCCTACTTGCGCCTAGCAATGAACCAATGACTGTGAATTTTTATAGGTGTATTTTGACCGTTGCATGGTGCGCTTCAATCGTCCTGAGTGCGGAATCTAGGGTGTATATAGGAATAGACTAAACTCACCAAAAATATTGTTAGGTATTGTACTATAATTTGACACGACACAATTGAGTAGAGAAATCTCGCATCGCTTCGATGAAGACAACATCGTATCAGCGTCGCCGCCGTAATTTTGGAACAAGTTTTTGTGAGTATAGTAAAAAAATACCCAGGTACTACTTAGGTATTTAGGTAGGTACTAAGAATGAGAAATTTTAGATAAGACTACCTAAAAGATTAGATATATTTGAATTGGGTACGTATAAGTTATCGAAACATTATGTCCTAAAACTGCGATCAGAACCACAGGAGGACGTGCAGCAGCGTCCTTTTATTAAGCGGTGAGCGTTCCATGATCCCCAAGCATCCTGCTAAGCCAGGGGATTATGGCGTCCCTTAAGGGTGTCTACACATGGCCTGACCTGACATCGTTTGAAAGAGATGGCTATATATAAGTTTCTGGGGGAGCGAAAGGGAGAAGCTATAACCTTAATAGTTTGTTTCTTTTGCTCCCGTGAAATTCAAATCTAGCTGTCCCTTTCACACGGTGTCAGCTCACGCCATTTAGCGAGGCCTTTAGGGGCAGCTTTTTCAGCAGCTGACATCTTTTGGATGGTGATTATAAATGAAACAGTGAAGTATATTAAATAAATAACGCTTCTTATGGTTCCTATGGTTCCTATGGTTACCTTGTGTCGGGAATGCCGTGGAACACGCACTAAGACATCGGCAACTAACACCCAGACCCCGAGTAGATATATTAATTCGTTACTCCAATACTAGTATTCACGTTTGTTATTCGACCCGGCCGGGGATCAAACTCCAGACATATACGTTGCCAACTAAGCCTCGTGGCTTCGAGGCAGGTCGACGTCGAAGCGAACAAGAAACAGGTGCGGTCCAATCTGGGCATCCAGTCAAGGATAACATGTCAGGCGGGACGACATCGAGTAGGGTTTTTGCAAAACTCGTGACTTCCAGTGTTTGTAGCTAGGACCGGAGTACAAATAGTAATCTTTGGCTATATAGAACTCTATATTAACCAAGAGCCACTAGAAGAGGATCGTGGACAGCTTTGCTATATAGGTAAGAGATATTCATTTTGTGTCCTAAACCTTGAATCATTTGGTGTCTAAGTTTTGTGTAAGTTGAATAATCATTATGGATGTTTTAAAATGCTAGCAATTTTGTTCTACAAAATAGGCACAAGCAGTAGGGTAAACAATTGACATAAAACGCGGAGAGGAAATCACAACGTTTGATTACAGGACCGTAATGAGGTAACAAGGCACACAACACAATTCGTCACGGCTGTTACACGCGATCATCGTCTGAATCATGGTGGTATCCGACAGCAAGTAATCACTAGTCTGCGACAGGGACGGCTGCAGAGGTTCGTCTAGGGCGCAAATCGGTTATCATTCAAATGTAAAATTATTTTCAAAACATAAAGGTGGTCAGTGTCAAGATATATTGTTACTCTGTTATGATGGAGATGAAAACGCGTACATAACTGTTTGTCAGTATTTATAAAAGTACGGCCATGTTCAATCAATACTACTTCTCATGAACATGCTTCACATTACTTACATGGCAAAAAACTTGGATACTAGACAAAACGGTGATAGTCTAAACTCTATTCTTATAGCATAATAAAGAACATTTTAAAATAAGATCAAACCGAGTGTTATTTTTTTCTTCATACTAATATTAATTTAATTATTTTTTCAGCTATTAGGCATCTCTACAGTTTAGACCAAAATGTTACTAATCTAATCTGTGAATAATATATAAGTGTCGGTGTAAATGGCCCGATTTGCCCCACCCTGAGTACATCGATGGCTCTCTGAAGCCTATGTGCACGGTCATTTGATAGTCCAACTGTACGTAGATATCAGAAGAGTTCACACGGCCCAACTGGATGTGTCATATGAAAAAGTTATTCGCTAAGATTAGTTTGGATAAGTTTCATTACAAGTTTTGGAATTTCCAAAATGTGTGGGTAATGCTGGCCATAGTTATACTGATCTTTCCTAGGATCTCAATAACGCCTGGTGTTTATCGATTTGTGGCTATATTATATGTATAATTATTATAAGCTATTCTGAGATACTCGTTTAAATACTAAATATGAGTCAATAGGGATTTTTGTATATTATTCTACGCCTCGCGAATTCCGATTTAACTCACATTTGGCCAAGACATCAGAAAGAACTACTCCGTTCTGATTCAATGTACACTGCATCCGTATTCCTACACTGAATGCTGCTTATGTGCCGTTGTAGTACGCTTAAGATTGAATTGGGTAACAATTATCGCTCTAACATTATGGCACATCCTAATTCAAAATCAAAATATTTATTTTGCGGAGACATGGGTAACATGCAGATGTTAACATTGAGACAACACAATTGAGACCAACATGCTCTAGCACAATGGCATGCAAAATTATTATTGCTATTTAAATTATTAAAACGAAAATGATTACCAATATTTAGATTATACTATGGCACATCCGCACCGAGTAGGTGGCATATCCAGATGCTATAAATCTCGGAGGCTGCCAGAGCCAGACGTGCACTTAGCATGCTCGGCCTGTGGAAACGTGATCTCGCACGTTGCACCGCTGTCTAGACGCCCCGGAGGCCGCCCGTCTGCCTAGCCGCCGACACCGCCGCCGCCAGCCGGAGCCAGCGCGATGGCCCATACAAAGCAAACAATTAGTGCTACCCAACTCGCCTCTCTTGTACTCTCTCACGGCTCGACCACTCATTACAGCTGTAGCTAATACATTATTGAATAATAGCTTTGGGCAGCATTTACGTCATTTTTGTTTCAACTTTGTGGGACAAGCAGACGCAATTTCAATAGATAAGATATCCAGATAAAAATACAGCGTATAGAGTTAAACTCATACCCCGTATTAATAAACGTGGAGTGTCCTTGGATAGCTACCACGTGTTTAGTCCTTTTCACCATTTCGAAATTAGAACTCGATTGAAAATGACAGAAGACGGAGTAAGTGCTCCAAGACTTATCAGCGTTTATTATAAGGTTAGGAAATCGCAGCATGATTACCAGTTAAATAATAATTGCCATTAGTTAAAATGTAAAAATTTGCTTACGCGGGTAAGTAATACATATAGACTTCTTTTTTTTTTCTCCAAATGGATATCTTCAGCTTAATTTTTATAATAAATTATTATATACTTATATGTCATGCATGCATAATTATTAGAATTACTCTTTATTGATGACTTCATATTTATTCCTTTGTATTTCCAATGAAAATTGTGTATTTGACGTTACCAAGAGTGCGGTTTAAAATGTGCACATAGTTACCATTTGCACTGTCAGCATGCAAACAATCGGTTTAAGATGCGCATTTATAGGCTCCTGTCAGTCACATGACGTCATGAGTGACGTCATTATAGCGTGCTCACGGTGCTCACAAGAATGAGGTAGTGCACTGTGTGCGCTAATGTCAAATTCAAATTGTCATCTGTGAATTCCGTTATTATCTGTTTTTTTCTAGAAAAAAATGGATTTAATGCAGGCCAAAGTCTTCTGTGAAGATATAAATGAAACTGTGCCATCAAATTACTAGACGCTGAGACAAATAACCTGAAAAATGAAACTATCTGACATAAGCACGCTAATGATCGGTTTAATTTGTTGGCGCGCTGTGAGCGTACTAACAATTTAAACCGATCGATAGCAGTGTATGTGGTGTTTGCACTGTGAGCGCATTTTAAACCGTACTCCTTGTGTTGTGCTAACCCAGGGTCCGAATAAATGAATTGAATTGAATTATTTAATTATCGCAAATACAATAAGATAAATTGGTAAAAAAGTCACATAATTCAGAAATCGCTTTTGGCGATAAGACCGCCCATGATACTACCGTTTTTTAAAATATTATTGTTCATTTCTTAAGTTTATTTGTCTTTTTGGTATATAATAAAGATATATTGTATTGTATAATTGTAGAAACAGGTTTAAACAGGAACTTACAAAGTTCCTGTTTAAACCATGCTACAAACTTGTTACACATGCTACAACCAAACTTTAAATTGTAAAAAATGCCTATCGTTTTCGATGACAATTGTAGATATTTTACAAACATGTCATGGTAAGTTATAATTTATATATAATAAAGATAAGGTCGTGAGGTCTCGGTTCGATGTCCCGATCGGAGACCTCACGACCTTATATCTTGACAACCTCTTCACCGATTGTGCTCATATTTAGATTTAAGTACCGAATGTTTCTGCCAAATATTATCAAAATCAGCCTTATAATGGCGCCGCAGCTTACTTCCCTTATTTTTGGGGGAAATCCCAAAACCCATCCAATCAGAACTCACCGACGACAAAAAATCTACAAAATTGTTGAACCTGTAAATCAAGTTTCTTCACAATTCGTAGGAAAATACGACCTGTACACGAGTACCAACATACGGACAGGCGAAAGCAAATTTTGCCAGTTAAAGCAGAGTCTTCGTTCGCTTCGCTTCCTCGATCAATAAAGTTCTAGTTAGAATTCTACAATTTTGTAAATTTTCCACCATTATTATAATCAAATTCCTCGTAATTTTCGTTGAACAGAAATATGTAGAAATGTAAATTATAATTACAAATTGTAAATAGTAAGTTTTGTTAAATTATAATTACATTATTATAGCACAAAATAACCTAGTTTGGACACAGACTACAATAGACTACAGTTTGCTAGTTAGAAGAAATATAAAAAGCAAGTAAACTGCTGCGGAACTAGGGTCTCGGCCTGTCTCGCCAGCGTATAGCGCCCTTCCCACAAGATTGTGCCTTATTGTGCCTTTAGACATGAATGGCAAAAATATACATTAAATAATGCCAATTGTTTTCAACAATAGTGACGATTAGAAAAACATTATTATGAGTACAAGGTTGCAAAAACGTATCTACCTGTACGATAATTCGCGTCGCGAGTCTTCCGTCACACATACATTCACAGTAAGTTACGCGACAATGCGGAGCTTTTTTTGGCTACTGCGCTACGCAGCCGAACGCCGAGCGCCGGCACGGTGCCGCTGCTGGCCTGCATTTTTAAGTTAAGGGTACATACTATAGATTTGAAATGAAGTATATAGGCGTCAGGTGCATACCATGCGGCACTTTGTCAATCACCATTCTTACTAGGCTTTGTTAAATTTTTATTTTCATAAGTCTGCTACATTTCTTATCATAAAGAATTACCTACTTATTGATGATTTAAAAAAAAATAAAAAAACATATTATGCGTGTAAATGACAATGAATTATGTACCTAGTCGTGCTCCTGCTGAGTGTTGCGTATTATTGACGCTATTACTTCCGGGGTTCAACTTTGTGGTGACTTTTTTCTCTTTTGCGATTTATTTATTATCTTACCTAGTAGGTATTATAGAATGTAGCCTTTATGTCTCTCAAATCGGCTAAGCCACGTAAGCTGTTACTGTTACTGTCGCAGGGTTACTTCTCTACTCTTTTTGTCGCGCAAAAATACGCAAAAATATTATTTATACAAAGTATACATTTCTCTCATCTTCGCACGGCATAAAGAGTAGAGAAGATTTTGTCGGGATGTGCATGCTAGACTAATTGTAGAGTAAAACGGAAGACTATGCGTCCTACTATGTGTTTTACTATGTGTGTCTATGTGTTGGAGTACAGTCATCGCGACGTACGTCACACACATATGTCGCCAAGCTGTGGGAACCGTAGTAGGCCCCATTATAGATTTCAGACGGCCATCAGTCGAGATGAATAGAAAAACCGTTGGACTGTGCGGAGACAAAAAGTGGCGCAGACGCGGATGTGCGACGACGGAAAAAAACTAGCTGCATTCACTCGCTGACTGCAGCCGAGTGCACTCGGAGCTCGGAGACAGGCCGCTGCGACGACGACACTACTCATGGGACACTCATGGGAAACGGTTTGTAACGTGGGAACGTTACAAACCGTGTATGGGTAATATTTCTCGGGTGCTTGCAACAATCTCTGGTTGTATGTAAAATAAGTTTAGACATTGCATATAACCCCAGCCCTATTTAGGCATAGCGTAAAATTTTATTTGCCTACCTACAGCGCCTTGGTGTTGTATAGAATGCCAAACTGGTGTGAAGGGATTTACGAAATTATCGAATACAGGAAAGCTAAGTAATGAAATGTCATTATGAAGGCTCGGAAGCATAGCTCTGAATCGAATTACTTATACCTAATTTACCTATTCAGGTTTGGTTGTTCTTTTATTCAAGATATCCTTACTGATGTTCATGTTTTCACTTGAAGACAGATCGGACTCAGGTAAGGTGAGAATGAAGCCCGAGAATCGAGAACCACCTATACAAGGCTATTTTTAATGAACTTAAAACCTGTCTTAGGCAGCCTCCCAACATAATACGTGACAACTTTTTTTTCATGGCTCTTTTTTAATCAAGAAAATTCCCCAAAATAATTAAGAAAAGTTTTATTTTTTTGCGTCTGTTAGCTTGACCCAGGCTCCCATGTTCCTTTTCATTTAAAGCCGTGTGATCGTATTGTCAATTTTCATTTATAGCCCTATATATGTATATATATATTAATATTTTTCTGGGATAAAAATACGAGTCATTCAGTCTTGGAATTAAAGTGATAAGGCAATGTAAAGAAGCTGGTTTTAGGTTCGTTAAAAATAGCCTTGTATAGTGCCGATTGACAGTTAGCGCTACGTTTAGCTACCCGGTACTTTAGTAAAGAGAACATAAAAAGGGTCTAAGGAGTTAGATTATTAAATCTATTCTTTACACATTGCTGGCTACGAGTTTGGTATTACATATCAATCTCTTTATATATTTAAAAACCTTGTTTATAAAAATTATCTTTCTGTGTGTTAATTGGTGCGTATGTATAATAATGTATTATTGGGTTTATAGTATATATTTTACATATATATAGTTTGTATTGTGTGTATTTTATGTAGGTAGTAGGTTTATGTTGTCTGGAAGAAATCGCTTTAGGCGATAAGGCCACACATTATACTACCGTTTTTAAAATATTGTTGTTCATTTTTTGTTTAAGTTTGTGTTTTTGGTGTATAATAAAGTTATTTTGTATTGTATCAAACAGGCTTCGACCAAAGTAAAATGAATGGACGGGCCCAAGTAAGAGTATTTGAAGAGTTTAAAGTGAGCGCCGGCGCTCACCTTGCTTCAGTCGCTCTCAGTGATCTATCGACTATCGCTTTTTGTGACAAATGTACTATACATCCAGTTAATTATTTATTTAGGCCTAAGTTCGATTGTTTTGATTTGTTATTTTTAAGGACGTTCTGTGGTTAGGGCCTGTCCATTAATTTTGCTTTGGTAGAAGTTAACAGTTATATTAAGTAGTTGATTGATTCAAGCGTAACTTTGCGGAAGTTTATTTTCAAACTGTGTTTAGTGTCTTTCCGCTGTAACGTCGCGTCCAGTACAATAGGAATAATGAACAATTGTTTGTTTTTTACCTAATATGTATTTAAATTTTATATAATTTTTAGAAAAGAAGTATATTACAAATTATTATTTATTCCAAAAGTATAAACAATTTTTGAAAAAAAATAAAGTTATATTAAGTAATTCCTAAGGAAATAATATGTATGTTTCTATTTTTTCACGCTTTACTTGGTCTTGTAATACAAATCGGATATAATGCGGTACTGTGCCCCTGCAGTGAACGTACTTATTACGATGATTGTCAGGTTACGGTTATAATTGCAAATATCAGTCTAGCATACTAACGTCGAAAGCTGATTTGGTCTTGATGTTATATCCATTAGTAGACCTACACCTACATAGGTATAATTTATTTATCTGGTATAAAAAGAAATAATAAATGGGCAATGAATTGGTTAAACTTTTTAATTACAATTAAAATAGTTACCTACTTAAATAAATTGGTAGATATTTAAATATAATGAGTTTTTTGTGTTTTTTTTTTTTTCAGACACGCTTTTGTAAAATCCGTTGTTGGTACTGTAAGCTGATCAAAATAGGTCCAAGCTACATCATTCTACTGTTAGTTACTAAGGAGGAGTTCCGTTTTCCACCTTCTTTTTCCATCATCAGATCAGCTCGCTGTCATAATATTGTATTGTCATCTGTACTTGACAAGCATGCAAAATTTCAACTCAATTGAACAATCCAAATTGAGTTGCAAGGTTAATAAAAGCTTGTAAAATAAATAGGCACATTCTCGCTTTGCCTTCGACCATTTGCATTGTAGGGATAATGAATATGGTATACAAGCTTGTGCTCGCGGCTTTGCTCGCGTGGACGTTATCACCTTTACAGTGTAGGACCAAGTCGATGCTACACTTATAATAACTATATTACTTACTACACGTATTTTAATTGATGATGAAAAAATAATGCAAATGTTGTGTTTATTTTGTTAATGTATCTAAAACTTTTTGTAGTGGTAGGGCTCTCTTGCAGAGTCCGCCTGGGGAAGTACCACACCTTTGCCAGTTATTCAACCGCCAAGCAGCAGTGTGCAAGCATCACTGTGTTCCGGGTTGAAGGGCAATGTTTCCAGCGTAATCACTGGGCATATAGAGATTTAACATCTAACATCTCAGGGTGACGAGCGCAGTGCATTGCCGCGCATAGTTTTTAAATTGTAGAAGTTTAAAATTCTGGGTGGCACTGAACTGCTATGGGCAAGCGTGACGCCTAACATCAGAAGAGCGACTTGCTCGTCTCGTCACCGAGTAACATAAAAAAAAAACAAAAAAAAACCTAATCTCTATAGTAAATTACCTGTTTTGAACTTTGGGTCCACGACGACCTCCAGAATGTGAGGCGAGCGTGCTCCACTGAGCTACCACGCGTTATACTTCCATACAAACTTTGGGGGCCTATTTTACCACTCTAGAGGTGGAATTTCGCAAAATCCGTTCTTATTGTTCAACTAGACCATTTGAGGAGTATTGGGTTCAAATTTCAAGTCTTTATCATGAGCGGTTTGCTCTGTGCGTATAGATCCCTAGAAAATGGCTTGTTCTTCTATATATATTTATACATAGATTGCAACTGTATGAAATAGATTTGAAGTCAGCTTTTCCACATGACTCTACATATGAGTAAGTAAGTATAGTTACTCATCGACTTACCCCAAATTACTACCACAATCAGTTGCAAACCTGTTTGGCCCTAAAATGTTATACAATCGCGGGTCCATCCAGCAGACCTAGCACGGGCACCGGGATAAAGTTTTGTCCACCCGTTTTGTCTTCACGTCAAAGTGACAAAGCTAGAATATGGATACATCCGTCTCGTTCTCGCGGGATAAATGTGGTGGACAAAATTTTATCCTGGCGCCCGTGCTAGGCCTGCTTGACCTGATTAGCATAGGACTGAGGCAGATAGCACAGCAAGAAAGAGGGTTATCCTAGCAGTGGGATAAACAAGGCTGTAGACGATGATGATGGTATACATGCGTTTGTATAAAAATAGGTAGGCTTAAAAAGGCAATTTTTTTGTTCTATGAACTAGGCTAATTATCATGTTTTTTTTTTGTTTATCGCCCATATTTGGGCAGGCTAAAGTCTTTAAGTCTACCGCCTCGTCTTACGTATTTGACAGAGTGCAAAATAAAAATGTATGTCATTGATTATCAGTCTAGACTTCAAAATGACCGATGCCAATGCTTCTCCGTTTGTCAGGTGACTAAGCTTACCAAGACAAGTTGCTAGGCAATATGTACGTACCCATTGAAACATTCTGAACGGCACTTGTTTTTACTATAACGTCATCATCTATACCCACGTAGGCACAGAACACGAAAAACGATTACATTCTCAAGTAGGCACGTACAGTTGATGACGTTAATCATTTTGCATTACAACTATTTAGTTTAATTTCTGTACTAGCTGCGCCTCGCGAGCCTACCTCTGATATAACAATTTTCTTACATTTTCCGAGATTAAATCTATTTTTATTTAGGTACTAGCTGATGCCCGCGACTCGCACGTAATGTAAGCTCGGCCTTCGGCATCGCTAAACTCTTCATATAAACCTTGTGATGTTATTCTGCTATTCGGGGTGGAGAAAAATCGAACAAATCAATATATTCAAGATATATATCTTGTATATATTGTTGAATGTATCTTGAATATATTCTTGAATATATCTTGAATATATTCTTGAATATATCTTGAATATATTCTGGAATATATCTATTCTTGAATTCTATGTCCATGTAATATTGAAATTTGATTAGTGTGATGGTGATGTTAATTATTATTATATAGGTAATTATTATTAATGATAAGTGTGGATATAACTATTATTGTAGGTACTACATCAGCAAAAGTACTTTACTTTAGTACTATGTACTTTTGCTTAAGTATACTTATGACGTGCTTAGAAATACGTTTTTGTGGAAAAAATATATTTTTCCAGAGAAGTTTTTATAAAATCCATTATTAGTACTGTACGCTGATCAAAATGGGTCCGAACTCCATCAATTTACATTTAGTTACAGAGGAGTTCCATTTTCCACTTTCCGTATCCATCATCAGATTCTGATCAGCTCAATGTCATAATATTCTATTGTCTTCCGAACTTGCCAGGCATGCAAAATTTCAAGTCAATCGAACAAGGGGAACAGGTCTAAAATTGAGGTGCAAGATTTGACCTAAGCATACATACATACAAACATTACAATTTAAATAAAAGCTTATGAAATACGAGAAGGTTTCGCTCGCTCGTTTGAACCAGGCATTGCCGAAGACTTTAATGTGGCCCTGATAGTTTGGAGATTATTCACCAAGGGACTAAAGCAGTATCTAATGTTACGGGCGCCATATTGAATCGCGAGTGGAAGGTAATTCTAGAGTTCAGTTCTTCGCGATTCTAGAGTTTAGTAAGTTTTAGAGTTAACCGAGCGTAGCGACGGATTTTAGACTAGAATCCAGAGAGCAGCGAGGTCTTCAGGGTCGACCAACACGACAGACAGCTTTGTGCCCAAGGAGAATACTCTACTTTATAAGACTTTAGCTTATATATTTAATATATATATAGGATTATAAGGAAAGAGTATGCTAAGCCGAAAGGGGCTCGTAGTACTCATTATTGTAAACAACTTTTACTATGACACTAGCCCTGAATTCAAGGGGGAAAATCAGCTGTTCCATATATTTTGTCGAGAGTCATTGTCATATTAGTCATATTTCTATGGAAGAGCAGTTTTTTTTTTTTCTTGATTACAGTGTTGGTCCCTAATAAATGTTGTTCATAATTGAAATCCGAAAAGAGCTCATAATACTTATTGTATTATGAGCTCTTTTCGGCTTAGCATACTCTTTCCTTATAGCCCTGTATATAAATAAAAAATATATACATTCTTATTATTAAATTTTTTTAGTTGATTAGGCTTGGCTTCATTTTGTTTCGTTCGGTTTGATTTGTTTTTTTTTTCTAACTTAACCATTAATCAACCATATTAGAAGCGGGAGGTGGCCATAACTGTATGGGAGGCATAGACGTGTGTGCGTTCGTATAAGGTTTGTAGGTGGTGCTAGCAATACGAATGCTAGGAGTGTCCGAGGTGTGGTCAAATACAGACATTTAAAAAAAAAACGGCAATAGTGAAATTCAGTACAATATTATTACCCTGGGCAGAAGGTAATAATTAAATCCAGTACGACATTACTGCCCGGCTCAACAGCAGGGCGTAAATTACTTAACTTATATGGGGTTTGCATGATACATAATTGGCAATTTTCGAGCAGGTGGTGTTGTTTTATTTTTTTATGCCATAGGTGGCAAACAAGCAGACGGGCCGCCTGATGGTAAGCGATCACCGTCGCCTATGGATACCTGTAACACCAGGGGCATCACAGATACGTTGCCGACCTTTAAAGACTCTATTAACAGCCCTTTTGAAGAACCCCATGTCGTAGTTACTCAGAAAAACCGCTGATGGAAGTTCATTCCACAATTTGCAGGTGTGAGGCAAAAAGGATCGCGTATTAAATTTGTACATAACTTATTATATAGGTCTAGATAGGTAGGTACCGCTTGGTATGCAGATCCGTGGGGCAGGTACAGTCGTTATTTACGTAGTGTTGATAAAAACTAGAATAGTTGTCGTCATCGCGGTACTGGAATCGATAATGAGTTTTTAATCGATTTTTTACTCATTCGCTTCCAGTTGCTTCTCGATTCTTGACTACAATTACGAGTATAATTGCTCATAAGTAGTTATAGATAAATAAAATAAACTATAAGTCCGAAATAGATCTACTTACTGGACGAGAAAACGAAATATCCCCAAGTTGGAGTTATTTCCAAAATTAAGGAGTATTTTGGAGACTAGGCTAAGAACAGTGTTATGGTACTTAGAGTAACTAATTAGAAAACCTTTATATCTATGTATTATGTAAGTTTCTAAAAATAAGTTCATGTGAAAATTTAAATAAGTGTTTTTAAAGTAGTAAATAATAGTGATATAAATATTTTTAATTATTGTATTTTTTTTTTTTTTTATTGTTACTCGGTGACGAGACGAGCAATTCGCTCACCTGATGTTAAGCGTCACGCTTGCCCATAACAGTTCAGTACCACCCAGAATTTTGAACTTCAACAGTTCAAAACTATGCGCGGCAATGCACTGCGCTCGTCACCCAGAGATGTTAGATGTCAAATCTCTGTATGCCCAGTAATTACGCTGGAAACATTGCCCTTCAATCCGGAACACAGTAATGCTTGCACACTACTGCTTGGCGGTTGAATAACTGGCAAAGGTATGGTACTTCCCCAGGCGGACTCTGCAAGAGAGCCCTACCACTACAAAAACTCGTAAAGGGCAAACTTTTAAAACTTTGTATTATTTTTTTAAACTTTGTATTACTTTGTATAACCTACCTTAAATTATGTACGACAACGAATTTCTTGCTTTACTTGTACACTATATATTATATATATACATTATATCTATAAATAATCTGTGCCAGACATGGTTGATGCTGCAATTGGCTGAATGAGGAATTATATTGCATTATTATCGGAATATCTACTTGTCAAGGCGAACGTGACAAGAAATCATAGTCCACCCACTTGAAAAGATTTACGTCAGTTTCAATTTTGTATCCCGCGGAGTGCATTTTAACTGCTTTTAATGATAATATTTTCATTAGATAATAGATGCCTAGTTTCAGGTGCCTATTTTTGATTTGAACTCTAAACAATAAGTCTGAAAGCTCCCTACGGAACCTATACTTAAGTACTTAATCTTTACAAAGTTAAATAGCTTTCGTCACTTTTTGCTTCTTTTTGCTTGGTCACCCAGTAAAAACTGTAGAGAACCGGATTGTGAGTACATATAAAATTCGCGTTTCACGTGTGACTGTTAATAAATCCACTTCTATGGCCTTGACTTTGAATATTAGGTCAGAACAAGAGTGTTGTTGCTAGGTGGCGGTGCCGTACGTACCATGATACTTCCTTTACGACAACCGGATCTAAAGGACACGGACATGGGCAACGTTTAATTGGCCTAATGTAGTTTCAACTTTATTGTTAAATAAAAAATAAAAAAAAACAAAAAATAAATACATATTGAGAATGCATATATCGTAAATAATATTATAAATGCGAAAGTAACTCTATCTCTCTACCTTCTGTCTCTCTGTCTGGGTGTTTTTCGCGTTACCACGGCTAAACGGCTGAACGGATCGACCTGAATTTTTGCACAGATATAGATTAAGGGTCGGAGACGGACATAGGCTACTTTTTTTCGTATGTCAACGCGAACGAAGTCGCGTGTAACAGCTAGTACAATATAAGAGAACGCAATAAATTTACAAAGACATTTAACGAAACAAAGTACGGCGAACGTCTATGTTTTGTTGATTGAACATATACCTATATACAGTTTGCTATACTTCGTTATCACATTGATAACAACAAACGTTACGTCTACAATAGCAATTTGTATAAACAAGCATACACGCGAAATAGCAGACAAAGTGTTTCCAGGAGTTTCTTCTTCACGGAAGCTGCTTACAAAACAATCATATCGTGTGACCGTCTCGACGGGCCTTCCGCGTCTTCGGTGCCAAGCCAAAACAATTCATACCAAAACTAACCTTCGATTAACGCATGACCCATTTCTGAGAAATAGACCACAAGCTTCTATTATCAAATTGAATCTGATAGTTACGTGCGCTAACCGAATATTTAAACCTAAGCAACACATTAAACCGTATAATTATTTGGCCCATAAATTATTATAACAATCGCTCTTCGGTGCCGACTAATCTATTTCTTAATTTACGTTATTTATTAGCGCACCCGGAGGGTCAATTTTTAAACATTACTGAGTTATGTGCACAAAAACCGGCCGATTTAAGTTACGAGTATGATAAGGAAGATGTATATGAGCTTCTATTAAATCGGGCCAAGTTTTCTAATATTTAAAAGATTCGGTAGGTATTATCAGCATTTTATTTAATTTGTTGAAATGCTAATTTGCTGTTAGGAAGTTTTGATTGAATTTTTACCGCGTTTTATTAACTCGCCAGCTCGACTCGCTGTTTAATTATTTGCAATCGATTTTAAAATAGCTTCCCGCTCCCCAGGCACTAGAGACGTACCTGATGGCAATGTAAAATTCCCTTTAAAAACTTAGCAAGTATAAAATATCTGTTTAGGATTTGCTCATAATAAGTTAGTTATAATTGACCGAGCGAAGCGAAGGTCTCAGAGTTTACTGGGACAAATCGGCATTTGTATGTTTGTATGTTTGTGTGTATATTTGTCCGATGATAACTTGCGAACCGTTGATCCGATCTTCATGAAATTTTGTAGGCAAGTAGTTCATTTCAATACAATTTTTAAGTTCAAATATGAGCTTAATCGGTCCAGGGGTTGTGAAGGTATAGGGCTAGCGAGGTCTCAGTTCACCGCGTACTAGTATATTTAAAGACTAAATATTCAGTGCCTAAAAGAAGTAAATTGTTGCTGTGAGCATATTTATTGTATCTTTGATGATGGATTCCGGGTTGCCTGCCCACTCACCAGGTCTCTTGTATTTGCTTATAAATTCGAGAATACTTAATGGGTTTTTAATATCGTACTTATCTCGAATGCTGTGTAGTTATTTCGTCATTTTATTTTCAGCACATCCTGCTGCAGAGGTGAATGTGAATGTAACATAGTACTTTAGCACACTTATATATCTACCTACATCTACATCATCATGGGATTTTCCCTACTAACATAAAATGAGAAATTTGATCCGACACGTGAAGTCAATTCTGTGCCATTTGTTTTTATTTATAATTGAAAATGAGACAAACTTCTCGTTTTCGACGTAGAGAAGATTTGGTGCGAAGATTGGAGCCTTGTATGTCATGTGAGACATGGAGGTAAAAACACTGGCAAGATAACCGTCATGCCTGGAAGATAATTCACCGACATGAGCTGTGCTGTAGAATGCAGAATAAATGAGAATTTTGATCCGACACGTGAAGTCAATTCTGAGCTATTTGTTTTTATTTATAATTATTGAAATGAGGTATGTGAAATATACACACAATATAGTTGTATAATTATTTTAATTTTCGTATATACTTATTGATAGGCGTGTCCCGTTCTTGCACGACAAAAACAGTAGATAAGATTTTGTCGCGGTGCACGTGCTAGACCTTTTTAGGGTTCCGTAGTACTACAAGGAACCCTTATAAGTTCGTCATGTACGTATGTCTGTCTGTCTGGCTGAATCCTTTACAGCCTTATAACTTCCAAAGTTTTAAGCGTTTATGCATTATTTTTTGCAAAACTATAGACTAAAACTCTAAATAAAGACCTGCAGTTTCAAAATTTCAATTTATTTTTTTATAATAGGGCTAGCTCCCATACATGTAAAGAGGGAAAGAAAACAAAATCTCTGTACCCATCATGTGGGGTGTCGTTGAACAGGTCTTTATAAAGTGACAATTTGAAAGAATAAAAATATCATAATTTTATATCAATAGGCTGGGTCATACATGTAAAGTGGGGATAAAAAAATATCGCATGTCCTGCACATGTAGGGTATCATTGAATAGGTCTTTTAATATAAAGGTAAGGTTTGCTACATCATTTTTTTATCAGACGTACCTACTGTTTGCGAAATATGGGCCGACAAATTTGCTTGCAATGAGTCCCCCGCCTGCCGTTTCTAAACTAGGCACCTCAGAAACTTGTTATCTACCATGTTGATAGACCTTAGTTAAAACATTATTTTAAAATTATTTCTGGCAACATCTGATAATGACTTTATGAGACAAATTACAAAAACGGATAAATACTTCAAACGTCCTACGCACCTACGGAAACGGAACCCTACTATGCACGGCCTGACATGCTCTTAACAAGTTATTTCTTATTTTCTATTATTCTTATTTCAGAATCATATGTTAATATATTTAGAACTCACAAAGACAAAAACAAAAAAAGTGACAGAACAATATTTTCTGAAAGGTAACGTTTATGCCTACATAAAATTGATGATGAAAAAAAAAACATTGTTTTTGTTTTATTATCCCTATATACTAATATTATAAATGCGGAAGTGTGTTTGTTTGTTTGTTACTTTTTATACTTTATATATCATTTTTTGGATATTTTATATTTCCTATATTTTAAGTATATTTTTTGTGACTAATATATCCAATAATTTCAATTTTTATTTCTAATTCTGTTATGATACTGAAAATAAAATAAAATGATCATAGGAAAAAATTACAACAACCATATTTATAAGACAAACGGAAGGAACTAACTATACCAAGACACGGGTTTTTCACACCCAGTTTGGCAGTTAGTGACTGTAAAACGTTAATGTACCTTTTCTTGAATAAATTATTTTGAATTTGAATTTCACACAGCAACAGAACTACGGATCGACCTGAAATTTTGCATGGATATAGTTTAAGGATCAGAGAGTTGATATACGCTACATTTTATCCTTTTTATATTATATAATTCTATAAATAGATTTGTGTAATAGGTTCCTGAGGTATTTTTTACGCGAGTGAAAGCGCGGGGCGCAGATAGTCTTCCATAAAATGAACCGGACGAATACTCGATCGAACGTCTCTTAAATATAACAAAATTTTGGATAAAAACGTTTCGAATCAGACATGGTACTCGTGCCATATTAAATTCCTCAAAAAAAATAATTGCCGGATATACTTAAACGTAACGTATTAAAACGCATGACGCATGTTTGCACAGTGCATAAGTGCTTAGGTATGCTTACTTACTTGTTATCTCAGATGTCTCAGCTGGTTTTAGGCACTCAAATGCCAAAACAATGAAAAACATACCAGAAACCATGGTATTTTACTATAGATACGACTGTAGCGCACTAAAAATTACGCCCACAAATCTGTCCCTTCGGACAGATTTCAATAAAGCTATATCTCTTTTACCCTTAACTTTTTGCATCTTCTTTCGCACTCTTTGGCAGCTGCTAACAGACAGCAGCGGCGCCGAATTCAGAGAGCCATTTTGAAGGTAAAAACCTATCTTTAGTAAATTATAATTGCTCAAAACAGTATCTTTCTTCATTACCTGGGAAGCACATTCCTCTCTATTTACTTCTCTACTTTCTCTACCTATTTATTGCGGTTGGCTCTAAAATCTCCATCCATCCACTCAAAAGCTATTTGCACTGCAATAAATATGCTTCTAGAATAGCTCAAATCGACCTCCTTCAAGCTATATTTTTTTTTTTTTTTTTTTTTTTTTTTTAATGTTATATCATTTATTGACAAGTATTAACAAAAAATAAATACATATTTACAATAAAAAATAACCTACCTACTTAGAATTAAAACAAATTATAAACAAAAAAAAATAAAAAAATACAAAAAACCTAATCTACAAGCCCCTTGGTCGAGGGGAGTGTGGCCAGAATACTGGCAGCATTGCCACGCTGGATGGCAATGCTGAGTTTTTGCCCAAAGTAGGCCCCAGCATTTTTCTTTTATTTTCTAAACTACTATTCTCCTTCTATTCATTTTCCTTACCTACCTAAAATAGTTGAACCTAAAAATAAAAATAAGTTGTTTTCATCAAGTCTTTTGCAATTTACTACAGCTGTCAACGATCTTGCGGTATAGAGAAAAGACTAAACTTTGGGCACGTTCGTGGAGACTCAGGACGATGCGCGGTGCATGCAGCGTAGCATCGCGCCAATCAAACATGCTTATGTATGACATGTTCATGTAGAAGCGTGTTCATGCGCGTTTTGTTTGAAATTGGCGGTACTCGCGGCAGAGCACGCTGCGGCCACCGCCGCGTGCGCCGCAGCAAACTGCCAAAACTGGTAGCCGCGGCAGACGCCGTCAACCTCCGAGCGCCGCACGACGCCCTGCATCTTCATAAACGAGAGTAATTGCCATATGTCTGTCATTGATCGCGCGACGCCGCGGACAACGCCACGAGCCAAGCCTGCCGCTTCACGCGCCGCCTCGCCTTTTTAAACAGAGAAAACAAGCAACGCACCGCGTGACGCGAGGCTGCACGCGCCGAGCATCGCTCCGCGTCCCCCTGAACGAGCCATTAGGGTAAAAATACCGACGTCAAAAAAACAGCCTAAAAGCCCCCGATGTGACTTTGCGGTTGTTGTTGGCAAACGTAGGACTTACAAGTAACGTGTCATCCGAACCACGATACAGCTGTTGGTGCTGATGAAATAGAGTCTGAACTCTAGAACAGATGAGATGAATATATTGAGTAATTATACCAATTTGTACTATAAATTCCATTATATTATAAAAAACACTAACACACAAATCATGCTCTTATGGTTTTGATTTAAAAAGACTAGATGATAATTTTAGATAGGTACAATAAACAAATAAGCTCTAAGTAAATCAATAAACTCTGTGTTCGTACTTGCATGGCTGAACATAATAATCATCCTTGCTACCGCATATACACTGCTGTGCTATTTGTTTGCCATGTCCGTCTAGACGCGATGACATAATATTCGTCTGCGTTTGAGCCGGTCATTCCGCCGGTAATCGCCGGACCTAGAGCAAATATTATGTGTGTACCAACTTTTTGATTGTTTTAACTTTAAAATACTAATGCCATGAACCGTGTAATCATTTGAGCATCGTCATGTAAAACGTCGTCCTTTATTGATGGAGCTCCAGGGTATAAACGTATGGGTAGCCCCCGGCCCGTGGACCGGATACGGTCCGTCGAGACATTTGATCCAGCCTTTAAACACGTACTTCGGACTATTAGCTACATTTTCAGTCCTTGTAGAGCCACAAATAATTTTAAAAAAGGAGTCCAAGGTAGGTACCGCCTATTCAGCGAGATTATTGTACGTTATATTGCCAATACACAAAAACTCATCTCTCTACGGCCCAGCGACGTCATCTTTGAAAGTTTGTCCGTGACTTCCCAAAGGTTTCCCACCCCTGGTATACAATTTCGGTCCTTAATTCATTGTGTTCAAATTATAACAAAAAAAAAACATAAGAAATTCGTTTCCTGTAAGTATTCGTGTATCCTTAGCATTTAGTGCAAAATTGAAAAATAGATTGTATCTTCCCAGTATACATACAAAAAATAATAATTTTTTGATCATATTTTAGGCCCGCATTCGGTCTTGAACGTCAAAAAACGAATCTGTAATACACGTACACGAATACAATAACAACAACGAATATACAATCTATAGAAACATAGTAATATTTCTATAGATTTAATTAACGCAAAATTGAAAAATAGATTGTATCTTCCCAGTATACATACAAAAAATAATAATTTTTTGATCATATTTTAGGCCCGCATTCAGTCTTAAACGTCACAAAACGAATCTGTAATACACGTACACGAATACTCATGTACTCATGAATAGTATATAAACGTTTTTGTAGTGGTAGCGCTCTCTTGCAGAGTCCGCCTGGGGAAGTACCACACCTTTGCCAGTTATTTAACCGCCAAGCAGTAGTGTGCAAGCATTACAGTGTTCCGGATTGAAGGGCAATGTTACCAGCGTAATTACTGGGCATACAGAGATTAAACATCTAACATCTCAGGGTGACGAGCGCAGCGCATTGCCGCGCATTGTTTTGAACTGTTGAAGTTCAAAATTCTGGGTGGCACTGAACTGTTATGGGCAAGCGTGACGCTTAACATCAGGTGAGCGACTTGCTCGTCTCGTCACCGAACAACATAAAAAAAAAAAAAAAAAAAAAAAACGGTACCCAATAGTATCGTGGCGATAAATATAGCATACGTAGGTATAGTAAAAACACCGTGCATTCAGAAATAGCTACGTACGAGGTAAATAAGTGCGCTGCGCTCGACCAAGCGGAGAATTAATTAATGATACTAGATTCGAAAATCACAACAAAGACTTGCGTAAATGGCACAATCAATATTATGTGAAGTCAATAGCAAGAAAAGAAGGAATGCCTAGACATCAATCGTGTACATAACTATATAATAGCACTAGCTGCGCCCCGCGGTTTCACTCGCTATTCCACAGAAACCGAATATTTTTCCGGGATAAAAAGTAGCCTATGTGTTAATCCGGGGTGTAAGCTACCTCTATAACAAATTGTGGTCAAATCCTTTCAGCCGTTAATGAGTTAAACGGAAACAAACACACTTACATACATAAATACTTACATACTTACGTACAAACTTTCGCATTTATAATATTAGTGTGATTGTACTACCATATCGTAACTTTTATCGTTTTCGATAGGAAATTTGTATGAAAATGGAACAGCGACCGTAAATGTAAACAATTTTATTCAAACAGTTTCCATCGAATATTTAACTGTTTTTTAAATAGGTAATTGTGAAACTGATTACCTCAGTTACAATAGTTCAGTTCGTATAGGCAGCCCTGATGTCAGAGTTCCGAGTGCCAATCATTCTTTTTTTTATTTATTCTGTATATGTTTGCGTTTGAGCCACAGACCCTAGACTTGACACCCTAGATTCTGCATTTAGGACGCTCGAAGCGCACCACCATCAGTCTAAATACACTTATAAGAAATTACTTTGTTTAAGTTAGGCACGAGTAGGCGTAACCTTGAGATAGCCAATGAGACCGCTTGGTCACACTCCCCGCGACCCGCGCCTTCCTCAAACTTTGGTGACTTTTTGTAGGAACAACGAATCTCGTAACGCGTTATCTAGTGTGATCTGTGGTTTGATCACAACCTATCTAGTGGTAAATAGTGAAGTGATCTAGGATTGAGCACGCTTACCTAGAAGGTACCTAAAAGCAAGGTAATGGTAGGTGTAAAAATGTGACAATTGAATCCCTTGGAGCGTTCGTGGGAAATGTGGGTGGCGCTAATTTCTTTGAGATAAAATAATAAATTAATTAGCGTGTAAAAATTTAAGAGGCTATTTCGAGAGAAAGATAAGCGCTATACACTTTCGCGCGTTGATGGAAAGGGTGGTTCTATATAATTATATAGCGCACGCTAGTCGAGAAATCTTAAAATTGCTTAATACATCTAGACCAGGAAATCAATCAAAATTCTGTTCTATGAAAAATTATTAGAGTAATATAGTCACTTGAATATGTCACACTAGGGGTTCCGACCACCAGCTATAAATGTGTCTAAATCAAGGTCTTTACAATGTTTTTTTTTATCCAGAGATTGTCATCTAATCATGTTTTCTCTCTTAGCTGTACTAGTGGATAGAACCATAAAAACAAATATCTCAAAATAAGATTTTTATATACTATAGGTAACTAAGGACGTGCATTAGGCAATAAAATCTTAATATTTTTTTTTTAAATAGCGTAGAGTCGCTTTGTTTCTGTGCCGAAAATTATGTATTATAAATAGACTGTCCAAAACAAGTCCAATAAGTTGGGGCGACTCCAAAGATAAGAAAATAAGGAATCCTGCTTAACCGCCAACTGAACACACTATGGGCACAAAGTTGTCGATTCTACCAAATTCCTTGCATCGCTGTAAGTTGCTTATTTGCTTTCCCTAAGTCTGCTAAGCCTTAGGAATTCGTTAATGGCTTAGTGGTGAAGGGGGGCTCGAGAGCCACTAATGATTTACTTACCAGCCACTTGTTGGTAGCTAGTTGACTCGCCAAGCTGTTGCGCGCGGCTGCCGACAACAGTTATTGGAAATTCTCTACGCTCTTTAGACTCTAATTATAATTTTGTACTGTGTCACAACCTTGGTAAATAGGCCAACAAACATTGGATTCGCTATCTTATATACAAATACCAAAAACAATATAAAACCGGACAAGTGTAAGTCTGACTCGCGCACCGATGCTACTACCTAAACTACTTTAAAAAAAAACGTAATATAATACAACTATGTAAGCACCGGACATTGCTTTAAAGAAAATATAAGTCAGATTGACGGACAAACTTAACTTTGTAGTTGAATAAATATCTTCCATACATCGTTATGTTTCACGGTAATTTACCTACAAATTTACCGTTGTAATAGCAAAAAAAAATGTTTGTGATATAGCTACAAATTCAAGATTTCAAATTGGTAGGCAAGATTTCAAATCCTTTACTTGTGCTGGAAAATCTTCATAATCATCATAATCATCAGCCAAAACACGTCCATAGGCCTCCCCCTTAGAGCGCCACATCGACTGACAAAGTGCCACTTGAATCCACCGGTTTCCGTGACTTTCACAATGTCGTCGGTCCACCTAGTGGGAGGCCTACCTACGCTGCGTCTTCCGGTTCGTGGTCGCCACTCAAGAACTTTCTTCCCCATCGGTCTTCAAGCGATGAGGCCTGCCCATTGTCACTTCAGTTTGCAAACTCTGAAAGCTATATCGATGACTTTGGTTCTTCGCCGAATATCCTCGTTCCGGATTTTATAGCGAAGAAAACCCGAGCATAGCTCTCCATGAACATAGAAGTCCTTGCTTCTTGTCAAATTTCAAGTTTCGTCTAGGTCATCGGGAAGTATCTACCCGTAACTAAGTATAGGCACAGAACATCTACTGAGTGTATAGGTTTCGATTTATTTGCGAGTGCGGCAAAATTATATTTTTTTGCTTTGTCCTAAAACCTTGATTTTTTTACAGCTAGGTCTCATTATTTGATTTAAAATCAAATTTTCATATTGTTAATACTTCCACAAGTTTCTGAGCAAAAAGGACAGACAGACGGACAGACGGACAATAATGTGACCCTATAAGGTTTCTTTTTTCCCTTTGAGGTACGGACTACTAACCTACTAACCGTGAAATGCACAGATGAATGTAGATATTTATTTATTTTATATGCTATTTCACGTGTTATATTTTCGTGTGGGTGTAATAGGTACAAGCTATTAATTGGTTATATGGTCTGTGGCGTACACTTATCTCATAGATAGATATGCTAGTAGATAAATGCGTTTAAGTGGGGAGATAGATAAATAACTCCTTATTAAAAACCACATTGTTGTACACAATAGATAGGTACAATAGGCCAGTACCGTGGAATAGAAGATCTACATCAGAAAACAGTATATTATACGCTTTCCTGCAGGCCTACCAAGCATGCGCAACGCGGCAAAACATTCTCTACTCTATAAGTCGTGCGAAAATGAGACACACGTACCTATGTAATCGTAGCCATGACTTGTTTTTGCACGACAAAAATCCCCACATTTGGCAGGCGGCTTGGGAATCGCAGAACTGTCACCGTCACGCTGCTGTCCTTCCTCCGGTGGTTTTGGTTGCGAAAAAACAAGGACATGTACTATAGTACTTGTCATATAATAGTAGGTACAATCAATATTGTTTCAATCAGTGAATATGCCTTCGGTTTGTTTAGGTTTACAATCTCTAGCTAGCATCAACATCATTGTGTTAAAAGTAAGCTGAGGAAACTTGGACCCGGGTATATCCTAAAACTACGTTCAGCAGTGTCGGCTCCTCTTGGAAAAACTGTTAGCGTTCTGCGATCACAAAGCAGTTCGGTGCAGCCGCCTTTATTCAGTTGGTGAACGTCTTTTGGCTGCATGATGATGAAGCAGAGTAGGCTTATTTTGAACATAGAAATGTCCTATCCTGAAGAAACTTACCTAATTCCGTGTAATCTCGACCGGCGAATGTTCAATGCTATATGTATTTGCAAGCGCGGATTTGTTTGTCATATCCATGACGCAATAGTCACGTTACAGGTGCAGCAGCCAACAATGATGGCTCAACTTCCGTCGATGCACTTACGCTGTTTTACAGGAACTGGTGTATTTTCGTTCGTCGTGATGCAACATGTCTTATGTTAATTATAGATTACCTAGACCTGTTATATATTCTTACTTTTTTGGTAGATGAGATGTTTAAATTTATAAATACAGGGAGAATTCTATCTATCTGTATAATCTGGAGCGGAAAAATAATAAATAGATCGCTATAATGTTCAAGTGCCAATAGGATTGATTGAGCTTGCTCTCCTAATAGCCTAATTAGCGTTCGCACTTTTAAAAATCAAGAAATTGTGGCATTTCAAATCCATTACCTTCAATACCCCCTTTTGGCTTCGTAAAAAGAGGAATGCAAGACGCACCTATATATAGACGTAATAAAGTGTACGTAAGTACTAGTTGTACGCAAGTATCCAGCTGTGTTTTAGATACAAAACCTGAGTCTATAACCATATGCATGATTCGGTACAGCATTCAATAGGCAAGTTTATTATCTAAGTAGTTTTATATGTTTTAATTAAAATTTTACGAGCATTATACTATCGCTTATATTAATTAGACGTAAGCAGAGGCTAATTTGTAAATGAAAAAGCTAGGTAATGATTCATTAGAGCTCTAATGCACGCATACACGGCGTCCGGTCCGCCGCGGCATATGATTCGGTCCGCGGCTCACTCAGCAGTCGTATATACTAAAATGTCTACCAGAGCTACTGTACTTGAGCTTAATGCAATGAACGTGTAGAGATAATTAAAGAAAAACCTGTCCACAGTAGAAACTATAGAGTGCTATTCATGAAGTCAAATGGAAAACAGCTACATCTAATCTAATCTAATCTAATCTTTTATGACGCATTAACATAGCACGATGACAGCGCCGCGTCTGGGGGACTTCTTTCAAGAAAAGCACTCTACAAGCTATTGAGGCTATTCTACATTCATCATCATCATCATTATCATCAGCCATAAGACGTCCACTGCTGAACATAGGCCTCCCCCTTAGAGCGCCACACCGACCGACAACGGGCCACTTGCATCCACCGGTTGCCCGCGACTTTCACAATGTCGTCGGTCCACCTAGTGGGAGGCCTACCTAAGCTGCGTCTTCCGATTCGTGGTCGCCACTCAAGAACCTTTCTTCCTCACCGGTTATCGGTTCCTCGAGTGGTATGGCCTGCCCAAAGCCACTTTAGCTTGCAAACTCTGAAAGCTATGTCGGCAACTTTGGTTCTTCGACGAATATCCTCGTTCCGAATATTCTGCATTATCTATTATTAAATACAAACCGTTGTTTTTCAATACACAAACGCATTTTTATCTCTTTACGGTTGCGACTTCATGAACGCTTGGCCCACGACTTTGCAAAGGTTGCTCACACCTGGTCTAATGTATCATGTCTAGACTTCCGACATGCTCTAGGATAGACAAATATCTCAGACCTATATATTCTTGTTACGGTACTCCCTCACCGGGAGCATTCACCTGAAATGTGGTCTGTAATCGAGCATTACATCAGTGAGTGAGGAGAACCGAGCATTACAGCGCGCAAACTGTAATTATACAATTTGTAACATTACATCAGCGAGGAGAACCGAGCATTACAGGATGCAACCTGTAATGATACAATTTGTAACATTAATGTAAAAACAACTGAATCGGTTAAATACTAATAACTTTCTACTTGCTGGATAGGTAAGATGACTGCTTATTTTTACAGCATCATATAAAACAGACCATAAATAGAGCGTGTCAACCTTTTTTTTTAAATCTGTTTGTTCAAAACCAAGGAATTCATCATCATCAGCCAGAAGACGTCCACTGTTGAACAAAGGCCTTCCCCTTAGAGCGCCAATAATAAGCATTAGGTATTTATTGCTAGAAAAGTAGAGCGCACTATATTGAAATATGACGTTATATTTATGTGCGCCATAAAAATTCTATACTAACACTCGCTTTGCAGGAAAGGGACAGAGCGTCCTCCCATCCACATCAAAAACTTTAAAGCTTATATCTCAGAAAACTTTATTCGCTGGTTTTTTATTTTATTTTTTCTTTTCTATATACTTATTATATATAATTTTGTTCTTCACTAAGCCTGTTATTTTTAATAAAACAAATACAGTTTACCCGATTTACTTAAGTATGTTTCCTATAAGAAAATATTTCAGTTTTACCAACTAAGACAAATTTAGATTTGCAAGAAAACTTGTCGAAACTAACTTTTGCAAGTAAATTCTTGTCGTGTAATTGCGGTAAAGCTTTTCAAGAATAATAAAACCAATTTTGTAGGATTATCTTCGTTCCAACTCGTGGCGCGGCCGCGTTAAGTCCGTGGAATTCGCATGAAATTCCAAGGAGTATTACGACTTTGACCGAAGATACAGATTAACGGCCTAGCCTGGTAAAACCTAGTCTAGAATGGGAACTGGCTCTCAAGTGAAGCTGCCGAAGTACTTCTACTATAAGATGCTTGGCAACAAATTTTCAACCTTAGGGTGGTAGCTTTATAGCCAGCCGAGTACCAGAAAATACCCTACCGAGTTTTGGCGGGAACATGAAGAAGTCATGTCGCGTCATTGTATTATATTCCAAAACTTGTGTTATTTCGAGTGTTCATGTGTAAACATAGTGGATTTTTACCCATTAAATGTTCGTGAACGCGCAAGAGTGTTGGTGAACACAAGTGTTCGTGTTGTTTCCAAAACTCCATTGAAACCTCTAGTAAAGTCTCAACCGATTTACTGGGGCATGACGTGGACTTGTCCGTGATTTACTTTGCTTGACTTAGACTATGACTGAGACTTATTTTAATTGTGAAATATTTGACTTCACTGAATATTACAATACTTGACACTGGCTAAATGCACAACGTGTGGAGCCAAAAAATAAGAGAACAAAAAAAGTACCCTACCACCATGCTTATGGTTTCCTCGCGATGTTATCCCACACCGGTAGCTCAAGCTCAATCTCGAAAACAAGTGTGAGCTAGTGTTGGATTTCGTAGTATAATTATACTATTTGTACCATTATTTTATGATTGTAGTATGTAGTATCGTAATCCCAAATACTACGCGTAAATACCATAATTTTTGTTTCAGATATTATTGGTCCTTTCTTTTGTGTTTTTTAATATTTACCCTACAATAATATAAGGAATTTTTGATTGTAATGTATGTACAAACTAGTCGCAATTCGTTCAATATCAAAGGATTTTGTGAATATTTTTTAGTAAATGATAAAACAAAATTTAATTTGCCAATGCAAATTTATCACAATTGAAAAGAACAACGAAATGTAGTATAACTTTACACGTAGTAATTGTACAAGTAGTATATTTTTAATTTCCATAGACAATAATATTCTGAGGTTCTAAATCTGACCCTGATGTGAGCTCTGCTTGGCTTCGGCATTTGCTATGAAAATTACGGGAAGTTTTTGCAGGAGTTTTGGCGGGAACGTGAAGAAATCATGTCGCGTCATTCTATTATTTTCCAAAACTTGTGTTATTTCGAGTGTTAATGTGTAAAAACAGTGAATTTTTACCCGTTAAGTGTTCGTGATCATGCACGAGTGTTGGTGAATGGTATAATGTCGTGAAACGTGAATTTTCGTGTTGTTTCCAAAACTCCATAGAAGGCTCTAGTAAAGTTTTCCCCAGTTTACTGGGGCATGACTTGGACTTGACCGTGACTTGCTTTGCTCGCCTTTGACTGTGACTATGACTTATTCATCAAAACTTGAAAAAATATGAGTATACTTGACACTGGCAAATGCATAAGACGTGCGACGCCAAAATCCTCTTAGGAGGAAAAAAAAGAAAGAAAAAAGGCCTCGCTACATGGCCTGACCTGACACCGTGTTCACGGGAGCAAACGACAAACTATTAAGGTTATAGCTTCTCCCTTTCGCTCCCCCAGAAACTTATATATAGCCATCTCTATCACAAGATGTCAGGTCAAGCCATGTATAGACAGCCTAAGCTCTACCAACAAACAATGTAAGCAGAACACCCACAGCATTCCTCTAATCACAAATAAATCGCGCCGGCTCTAATCGATTGTCTTAAACTAATTGATTGGTCGTTCGGTAATTATTGTAAATGGCTCCCTTTAACCTCGGCCCGGTGCCTTTCCTTCGGTTTACTATTATAAATATTGGTGGACGTTTTTCATACAGCGCCATCTAGCCTCAAACTAAGCAGATACTACGGGAAATACTATGGGAACCAGATGACTGATAGAATACATAAACTTTTTTTTTTTGTTTATATACATATATAGAATACATACACATATACATACTTGCTAAGCCGCTTGACCGATTTTGATCGACCTTCTTTATGTCCGGATACATAGGTCACAAAAGATCATAAGACATGTAATTTTAAGGGTCCTTTGACAAATTTCCTCTAATAATTTGAGAGTAAATTTCTTTTTAAATGTCTTATTTACATATTTTTATTTTATTATTATCATGCACTCGGGTTTCAATGTAACTTTTTTTCCAGTTACTGAATAAGGTGTGGTGCATGTACCACAGTTGTATATGACATCGCAATGTAGTTCGGCACTTATCACAGAACATATAATACTATCTATATTTTAACTTGAGCTGCGTATCGTTCGCGAAACCAGCATTGGAACAAAAAAGGAGTAAGTACCTACATAAGGATAATAAACGGAGATGAGATTAGAAACAAACTAGTTTGAGAACATCAATTTGCCCCTGTGTTACGCGACGTGATTCATGGCTTGAATATTTTGCGGTCTATTTTTGTTTAAATTAAACCGGACAAGTGCGAGTCTGACTTGCGCTTGGAGAATTCCGTACAACATTTTTTACGTAAAATTATATAACTATGAAAGCGCTGGACATTGTTTGAATGAAAATATACGTCGGATTGAAGTTCAACTTTGGAGTGGAAAAAATGTTAGCTTAAGGCACGTTCAATTCTTTAACTACAAATTGAAGTAATAGCAAAAAAAATATATATATTTAACTACGATATAATTATTATCAGGTTTTTTTTCCTTTTCTTGTTTCTTTATTTACTAGCTGTTGTAACAGTAAGTTACAACAAAACGTTTACTATCTTAAACTATTAGTCTCAAATAACTTCAAAGACCTTGCTTCGCTCGGTCAATTAGAGAATTGAAGTTATTTGAGACTAATTGTCCAGAGTCTACGGGAACAAATCGGCATTTGTACGTTTATATGTTTGTGTGTATATTTGTCCGAAGATAACTTGCGTAACGTTGATCCGATATTCATGAAATTTTGCAGTATTTCAGTAGTAAGTATTTCATGACAATACAAGAAATTTTGCAGGCAAGTATTTCATGACAATACAATATTCAAGTTCGAGTATGAGCTTACAATGCTGCAATTCAATATGCAATTCAATTAATTAATAAGTAAATTCAATTAATAAGTATGCAATTCAGTGCTTGCGTATGAGTTCGAGTTGATTTACTTGCAAATGTCAAAATATGTATAATATACCGTATTTTTTATTGTGTTTACTTAGAAGCTTGGTTTTTTTACAGCTCCAAGACTCAATACCTCCACGCGTACTACGAAAAAGGGTCTTGACATACAGACAGGACAGGCGGAGAACAAAATAATCCTATAGGGGTTATTTTTTCATTTTAATTTACGGAACCCTAGAAAGGCAGATTTCTAGTTCGTAGAGACTGTTTTGGTGTTTCGTGGAAAAAATAATGTTAGAGTTCCCATAAATGGCGCAGAAATAGTTCGCATTCCAATGGTGTGATGTGTATGAGATAACATTTTGGCGTATCTCACCATATAAAAATGTTCCACTCACGATATCCAAATCTTTAATAAAAATAATAGATAATATAGAATATCCCTTTGTTAACAGGAAATATTATTTAAATAACGTAGTCGGGTAAAAACAAAATACATTAAATTTTACACCCCAGACCTCCCCTTAGACCACCACACCGACCGACAATCTGCCACGTGAATCCACCGGTTGCCCACGACATTCACAATGTCGTCGGTCCACCTAGTGTAGGCATGCCTATGCTTCGCCTTCCGGGTCGTGGTCGCCACTCCTTACGTGGCGTACCTTTCTTCCCCATCGGTTATCGATTCTTCGAGTGATGTGGCCTACCCATTGCCACTTTAGCTTGCAAACTCTGAGAGCGATATCGGTGACTTTGGTTCTTCGGCTAATATCCTCGTGTCGGATTTTGTCGCGCAAAGAAACTCCGAGCATAGCTCTCTCCATTGCCCGCTGTGTGACTCTGAGTTTCTCCAAAAGGCCAGTAGTCAAGGACCACGATTCAGTTCCGTATGTCATCACTGGCAACACACACCCGTGGTAAAACAAAATACCCGACTGCAAAATTCAAAATGTATATATGTCACTCCAGGCATAAAGAGGAATCCAACGTGGTAACTGCCATTTGTTCTAAAGGACTGTGACGTCATAGAACTTTGTAAAACTTATTTTATGCCAGTAGTTCAATGGTAGAACTATTCAAACGAAAACTTGCTCATTTGTTCTATAGAACTAATAATACCTGTTTAACTTCCATTATTTCTATAGAACTGTTCGCACCTCACTAGTGAAAATTTGTTGAGTACACAAATATATTTACATACTTACAAACATATATACATTATTTTATCCCAGTAGTTCAATGGTAGAACTATTCAAACGAAAACTTGCTCATTTGTTCTACAGAACTAATAATACCTGCTTAACTTCCATTATTTCTATAGAACTGTTCGCACCTCACTAGTGAAAATTTGTTGAGAACACAAATATATTTACATACTTACAAACATATATACACCCCAAAAACATTACCCGCTTTCTCGGCAGTCTGGTAAAAAAAAATCTCGAAGATTATACCTAGGGACTTATATCTAAAGAACATACATTAAAATTCGTAGTTTCTAAATCCTGAGATAAATAAAATTCTTGGTACAGGTTTGCTAATGTAATACGAGTTTATGATCATAATCTACCTAGGCTTGAATTTTCAACAGGTTTTTTTAATTGCGACTCAATGACGAGACGAGAAAGTCGCTCGCCTGATAGTATGAGCCGCGCTTGCCCGTAACAGCTAAGTTCCATCCAGAATTTTTAACTTCAACAGTGCAGTAATACTGTGACTAACCTTGTGGCTCAGTGGACGGATTTCCACCTTCTGAGCTGTAGGTTGTGGGTTGGATACCCACCTAGGACAAACATTTGTTTGATGTGCATGGATGTTTGTTCTTTGTCTGGGTGTTTCTATGTATTCTATGGATGTATTTACAAAAAAAAAAGTTTTTATGTATTCTATCAGTCATCTGGTTCCCATAGAAACAGAGTAATATTTGCGCACTACTGCTTGGCGGTTGAATAACTAGCAAAGCTGTGGTACTGCCCCAGGCGGACTCTGCAGAAGAGCCCGACCACTGCAACTTTGTTCCCGTTAAACTCTGTAAGGGCTGAACGGATTTCAATGAAATTTGTTATGGAGGTAGCCTACACCCTGGATTACTTTAGTATGCTTAAATACTTAAATAGGCTTACTTTTTATCCCGGAAAAATATTCGGTTTCTGTAAAATAGCGGGTGAAACCGCGGAGCTCAGCTAGTAATTTATATTTTAAAAAATACAATTTTTTGTTCAGTCTGTAGGCATACAATTTCAACTTGCATCACTGCAAGTAGGTAAAACTGCTATAATAACTGTACCTACCTAAGTAGGTATTGTTCGCGTGGGTGGACAGGCCAGGGCCGCATCCTCATGATCTGTCTAGATCGTCCGTTTGTCACCGGATCGTTCTCTCACGACGTCTGCCAGCGGTACCGGGAACACATCACAATAATAGTTTCACAGTAATGGACTCGTTGGTATATGGTGATGAACGACTTTATTCAGGTAACTGTACTCAAGTACTCGTGAAACCGACATACAAGGAGGAGGGAAGGTTTTTTTTTATGTTACTCGGTGACGACACCAGCAAGTTGCTCACCTGAAGTTAAGCGTCACGCTTGCCCATAACAGTTCAGTGCCACCCAGTATTTTAAGCTTCAACAGTTCAAAACTATGCGCGGCAATGCACTGCGCACGTCGCTCTGAGATGTTAAATCTCTGTATGCCTAGTAATAACGCTGGAACCATTTCCCTTCAATCCGGAACACAGTAATGCTTGCACACTATTGCTTGGCGGTTGAATAACTGGCAAAGATGTGGTACTGCCCCAGGCGCACTCCGCAGAAGAGCCCGACCACTACAATTTTTTTTTTTTTTTTTTTTTTTTTTTTTTTTTTCCACCTGTACTTCCCCCAACACAAGTCGGGGACATTGTCAAGCTGAACATGTTGCTTACGCAGTTTTCTGTTTTATTACAATCGATTGGGCCAGATTGGATCGCCGTTTGGTAATCAAATGGTATATATAATATGAATAGAGGGCAGTATTTTTTTTTTTTTTTTTTCTTTTTTTTTTTTTTATTTTTTTTTTTTTTTAAATTATTATTTTCTTTTCTTAATTTCTTCTTCTGTATATAATATATATATACAATTTTTTTTATTTTTTTTTGGTAATATACTTCTTTTGTATACAGTACAACATGTAATATTTGCATTCCTTGCATTTTTCTATTTATTACATTTACGACATATAACATCTATTTATACATATATATCAATTTATGGTCTAATTTTACCTCCCTGCTGTACAAGACGATGGTCTATATGTAAGTAATATATTCATAAATATATCTTATATATAGTTTCACAATCAAATTTTATCTATCCTTCCTAACATATTTATGTACATTTACATTTATTTTAACACAATATACATATAATAATAATTATCACATATATCTCAAATTCGACCACTACAATACTACTTAAAAGATATGCCCTATAAAATGCGGCATTTTTTTATTCCTTTGATCACCATCACTTTGATCTAACCTAGTTGAGGTTAGACGATGGTGATGATGATGGTGGTGGTGGTGGTGATTTATAAGATATCATTGTACTCATCATTATGAACAACCATTCATTATGAACCGATTTTTTTTGTCGTGATCAGGGTTCCTATAGGTAGTACTACAGGAACCCTGATCACGACAAAAAATCGGTTGATGTTCACAATCATATCCTATTACAAAGATTATTTATAAGGAGAATTCTGTGACCTATTATATATCTCTTCGATTACAATTCTACTTTTTATTGAAATAAGACAGATAAAATCAGCAAAGAAAATGCAATTATTTCCTTTAAAATCGTTTACTTTAGTTAATACATTTAAAAGTTATTTTCAACATTATTTATATACTTTATTTTATACATTATTCCTTTTTTAACGTTATTTTGTTTCGCACGACGTTTCCAACGTTGTTTTTGTACGTAAAAATTTAAATAAATAGCGCATAGTTCCCCAACCTTTTTTAATGAACAAGAATTATGATGAAAAATAGAGGTATAAATTGACGCCTCCGACATAACTACTAATTCATCGAAGACAAGATGACTTTTACTTTATTTTGTGGCTGTATATGATCAGAAAAAACGACATTTGGTTTTTTGGCGGGAACGTGAAGAAATCATGTCGCGTCTTTTTATTATTTTCCAAAACTTGTGTTATTTCGAGGGTTAATGTGTAAAAACGGTGAATTCTTACCCGTTAAGTGTTCGTGAACATGCACGAGTGTTGGTGAATGGTATAATGTCGTGATACGTGAATTTTCGTGTTGTTTCCAAAACTCCATAGAAGGCTCTAGTAAAGTTTTCACCACTTGACTGGGGCATGACTTGGACTTGACCGTGACTTTCTTTGCTTGACTTTGACCGTGACTATGACTTGTTTGATAATATCTAACAAAACTTGAGAATATATATGTATACTTGACACTGGCAAATGCATAAGACGTGCGACGCCAAAATCCTCTTAGGAGGAAAGAGAAAAAAAAAAAACGACATTTAAGAGAACAAGATGACTACGAATCTGTCTGGTAACAGACACAAAAATAATTGATTATTTGTCAAATAAGGAGAAACTGTTTTTAATATCATTTATAATCAAAGGTCACTTAGAGAGCTGGGCCTTATCCCGTATCTCTGGTGGCAATGGTCATCGCGTGCCGTCCCACTCGCGCCAACTTACTCGCACCATGCGACCGAGCAGGATAGCAAACGAAGACCATCGCCACCAGAGTTACGGGATAAGGCTCCTGATCAGGATTAGGATTAGGACAAAATAAGTCTTATTTTCTAAATAGTTCCAATTTCTAGTGGCACTGAACTGCTATGCTATCAGGCGAGAGCCTTGCTCGTCTCGTTAATAATTAAATCAAACAAAAATGGAGAACATGTGATATGTGATATGAATCTCCTTTCTAAGCTTATTTCCTGCAGGTTTGACCAAGCAGGCGCAACCTTCTCTACTTTTTTTGTTGTGCAAAAACAGAACGTCGCTACAATTAAGTAAACGTTTGTCCCATTTTCGCACGACATAAAGAGTATAGAGGTTTTTTTTTTCGCGGAGTGCGTGATAGGCCTTGGGCGTGAATGAATGCAATACGACGAGGATGCAGACGCGATGTGGGCGTGTAACGGATACGGCGCGGACGCGCGACAATAATCTAAACAGAAGAAGCGACGATATCCCGAAATCTGTCAGAATACAGATGTAGTGTTTTTTTTTTTCTTTTTTGTTCTTATAATTACCTAACTAGCCAACAAGGCTTGAGCCATTTTGACGAGTGAGGTTTCGATGGATTCCTAAAGAGGAACCATAGCCTAGTATAGTGCCTGAAGACAAGGGCCTCCAACCAATGTGTCTTGCCAGACACACACGTCATGTGTGTTCATGTGAAAATGAAACGTGTTTCTTAACTGCTGCTCTTTTAGAAAAACTCAGTCACACAGCGGTCAATGGAGATAGCTATGCTCGGAGTTTCTTTGCGCGATACAATCTGGATGAGGATATTCGCCGAAGAACCAAAGTCACCGTCAACATAGCTTTCAGTGTTTGCAAGCTGAAGTGCTTGGCAATGTGCAGGTCATATTGTCTTGAAGAACCTATATTGCTATAACCGATGGAGAAGAAAGATTATTGAGTGGTGACCACGAACCGGAAGATGCAGTGTAGGTAGGCCTCCCACTAGGTGGATTGACGACATCGTGAAAATCGCGGGAAAATGGATGCAATTGGCAAATTTTCGTTCAGTGTGGCGGTCTAAGGGGGAGGCCTATGTTCAGCAGTGGATGTCTGCTGGCTGATGATGATGTTTTTGTATGTTTGATTTAGGCACATATTAGATTCCTCAATCAGGACGATTGACACGAATTACGCATTGGTCTAAATACGCCTATAAGAATTTCCTCTTATTGGTGGATTTCTAGATGCGAGTATGCAGTAACCTTGAGTTAGCCAATGAGTACGCCTGGTCTCAGTCCCCGCAACTAGCACTTTCTTCCAACTTTTTGTCGGAATAACGATCTCGTAATGTAAGATTTAGGTATTATGATCCAAACTTGTAACAACTTTTTTCTGTGTCCGGTTACCTAGGTATACGTATTTACCTATTTATATTTTTATGCTGAGTGTGTTTATTTTGATAACATTGAAGAACAAGTTAACGAATTGAATGAGATGAAAAATATTATGATCCATTGTCTGTTGGATTGTCTGTGGAAAGCACATTATTTGCAATGTGTTATTTTCGTGTTTAAATATGTTAAATATTAAATGTTAACATTTTTTTTTTATTATTTATATATTTGTAATTATTTGGGTAACTTAAATAACATTGAATAACAAATTAAATGGCTGTATGAGAAATGAGAATGCTAGTCAACATTTTGAAATACCGCATGAACCTGTGCAACTTTGCCGAATTCCATTGTGCCGTATTATTCTGCATTGTGCAACCAGTCTTGTAATCAACCATTACTGCCAATAATCGGCCGGCTGCCGTGGGTTTTCAAATCATTAGGCGGTAATAACGACCCGAATTTAAACCTTCGCATAATGCATGCGGTCCTCATCATCCGAGCTTTAGTAGAATGAGCTCGCGTAAGCGTATCTATCAGAGTATTTTTAATACCTATTTGAAAATGAAGATGTATTGAAGCGAATCGTCTCATGGAGGACAGGAGTACTAAAGAGACACCAAGTTTCATTTTGACCGTAGAGCTAAAAAAGTTACCGACTTTGTTCTATTTGCTAACCGTGTGTTCACGAAAACATGCGTAATAATGATTAATAAAAATAACAAACCGAAGTCGAATTAAAATAGCAAAGATATTTGTTTTTTAGAGAAGAACTCGTTTTTTCGGAATGTAACGTAATAAGCGCCCTTGAAAAGACTTCAACGCTTACTGACGCGAAGTTCATTGATCCGCGCTATTATTGAACACGCTTTAATCAGATTAACTATAAGACCATGTGGATCGCGCTTGCATAACTCGATCGTGAGCCACATGGAATCTCTTATGTATTCAAAATACACCGGAGATTATGCGAGTATAAATAATACGCAGACAAGGTCGTCTCTTCGACGCGTTTACGACCCGTGGCAGACTCTCGGACTCGAAACCGATTAATAGCTTTTAAATAGATTTATTCAATTTATAGTGGTTATAATTAATACACATGTTTGCGTTCACCTGTTGCTGAAACTGAATAATGAAGGTATTGAAAAAAGTATGGTGGTGCATGTGCGGGTTTGTCGGCGGGCGCGGTGGCGGCACATGTCGGAGGTGTCTGCGAGCGCGGCGCACCGTGTGCGGGAGGCGCGTGGCGTGGCGCGGTCGACGACTCGCCGCCGCTGCACTTGCACCGCGGTTGGCGGGCGCGCGGCGCGCGGCGAGCGCCGGCCGGCACTCGCGCCGGCATCAGTCCGCGTCGACTCTCCGGTAGGGCAACACCGCCACCGGCACGGCAACGCTTACGGCGGATGGTAGGCGCGGCGTGGGGCGCCGGTGCACCAAGTGGTCGCGCGTGTCGCGGGTGGTGCGCGCACGTGCCGCGCGGCAGAGCGCCCGCGCCGCACGCGCCATGCGACGCTAGCCAGCATGCGGCTGCCGCTGCTGCCGCTGCTCGTGCTGCCGCTCGTGCTCGCGCGCCCGGCTGCAGGTGAACACACATATTACTTACTGCTAAAACACTACTATTACTTACTCCTATTTTGTAAAGCCCATTTCCGGGAACACTTTTTTAAGTTCAGAATTGCACATATTTAAATTTAAGCAACCTCTTTTTATATGTTTTCAAAGTCCTGTTGTTAGTTTTTCTCTCCAACAATAGCACCAAATATTCTGGATATCTTCAAGACAGTTTTTAGATTTTTATAAGCTTATTACAAAATATTATTTTTATAGCCTAAAATTCCTTTCAACGTGTTTGACAAATGTAAATATGCAGGTATTTATGGGTGATAAAAAGTTTAACAAACATTTTGGCTTCTATTAGAGCGTTTATAAAAATTTAGCGGCAATCAAATACTTTTATATTTATTTGTGTTTCTCAATTTTATGCGTATTTTCACAAGTTTCACAAAAGTTTATAATGCACCGGCTATACGACATAACTCGGTCGTGGTTGTGTTAACAACGGCGATGTTTATTAAACTGACATTTTTTTGACCTCTGAATATTTAAAGTATTGTAGTATAATGAGAATTTATTAATGTGTTAATGTTTCAGTAAGGAGTAAATAGTAAAAACGCAATTAAAAAGATAGCAATGATTAATAAATGAATCTTACATATTTAGTTTCTTTAAGAATTTTATGAAAAACAAATGAGTATATGAAAATATGTATTAAGAGTAAAATAGGTAATCATAAAATCTAAATATCATTCGATAAAAATAAACTTGTAGTGAATTACGAGGTATTATCTAAAAATATAATGAGGCATTCGAAGTTATCTGAATATCAAATGAAATTATGAGATCTCCGGCAGCAGCAGCGGTTCGCAATTTCCAGAATTTACCTTTGCAAAAGTATCTGTTCCAATTTTTTTTTGTAAAGTTGTCTTATTTTTATCCTTATAATAAGCTTACGTTTTTGTTGCATCAAAACTGTCGGAACAGTAGCAAAAAGGCAGAGATACAGACAAAAAGACGCTTATGTATTTATCTCATAGTGTGATAAATACATAATACACGTCATGTTTTACTCGTTCGCATATTTTGTTGCTCCACCTTGCCGCACACGTACTTTCTTACATAAAAAATATTTTCCTATTTAGTCCCAAATAAGTATATTTTAAGGTTTTCTCGCGCATGGTTTGTAGTGGAAAAGAAAAATCCGGGCGATTGTCCCAACTCTGGGCAAAGGCCCTAAGTGTAAGTTTAATTTGAGCTATTGTCGGACGTATTTGACTTATACATTGCCGTGCAGATTCCAATATATTTTTATTACCCATTATATGATTGCAATAAATATTAGTACAACAAAAAGTGCTAGTGCGTTTTTTTAGTTTATGTTACTCGGTGACGAGACGAGCAAGTCTCTCACCTGATGTTAAGCGTCACGCTGGCCCATAACAGTTCAATGCAAACCAGAATTTTAAAAATTCAACAGTTCAAAACTATGCGCGGCAATGCACTGCGCTCGTCACCCTAAGATGTTAGATGTTAAATCTCTGTATGCCCAGTAATTACGCTGGAAACATTGCCCTTCAATCCGGAACACGGTAATGTTTGCAAACTACTGCTTGGTGGTTGGATAACTGGCGAAGGTGTGGTAGTTCCCCAGGCGGACTCTGCAAGAGAGCCCTACCACTACAGAAACAGACCTATGGGAGGACGATTGCTATTTTATTCCATTAGTCCTCCAGTTCCTTCTCCTCCTCCTCCTAATGATTTCAAACTGTTGTAGTTGAAAATTCTGGATGGCATAAAATTGTGCAAGCGCGCCTCTACCTTCAGGCTAGCGATTAGACGGATTACTTATTTAAAAACTTATAAGTGCATACATATTTTCAATCGTACATCCTTTTATAATCATCAATACTGCGTCAGTCAATTCGCATTTTTTCTCTCGCTGTCCACGCGCTTGGAGCGGGCAGGCGGCTTCCGTTTATCGTAACGCGGTCACAGGCGGATGCGACTTTCTTTACACCCAAATTATTATTTTTATCGATGAATTAAAAAAAACCCCTGACACGTCTAGAAAAGATATGATTTTGAAATGGCTCAACAGATTTTTTTGAATCATAGCTAAGAACACTCTCAGTCATCTACAAAAAAAAACTAAATCAAAATCGGTTCATCCGTTTGGGAGCTACGATACCACAGACAGACTTTAATTTATAGCATATCTGTTTGCGTCTGGGTTTAAAAATACTTATTCATCGTTATTCTGAAAAACAAAATTTTAGGCCTAGATTTTGACATGGTTTTATCGTAATCATGTATAAAGAATCAGTTCTTGGGCTTATATTTTGTTTTGTAATAGTATTATGGTCAAAATTAAAGTTAAGGGATTGCATCCCTTGACTCGCAATTTTCAGTATTTTTTTTTTGTAAAAGCAGTATAGTGAAAAGCAGTATATATTAAAATATAGTAATCCAACCAAATATATAGTTCCCCACCCGATTACCGCATACATTATGCCTAATACGTCATATCATTTCTTACTTACTTTATATTTTTAATTATAGTTTTCGTTTTCAGACTTAGACTACATTTATTTATTATTTTTTTTATTTTTATTTTTTTATCGGTTTACCAACAGGTTGAAACAATTAATCAACTAATAATAAACATGATAATACATTAGGACCTATGTAACACCCCAGTAACAGGTAAACTCTGCATGTTTTTAAATTTGGACAGGAATAAGTATATTCTTATAAGTATATTGCTTGTTGTCCCTTTAAGTTTATAGCTTGTCCGCACGGATTCGTTTGCATAAGCTAACAAACCTTTTAATAAACAAATAATAAAAAACAAGACAGAAAATAGGTTTATCCTAAAAGTTTACAGTAGCGGGACCGCGAGGCGCAGCTAGTTCATAATATAACTATAAACTTTTTTGTATAAAAATGTCTAACAAATTGAAGGAAACGGGAAGAAATAAATCTCTCGCATAAAAATCCGCGGAATGTCACAACAGGTAAAGCGGGCATAAGGAAACATGTGACTGTTTTTTAAAAACATTCTGTGTTGAGTTTCATGTCTTGGATATGCTGGCGTTTTTCCAAGTGCTTTTAACTGTATGGCTGATCCGGTGAAAACACAAATTTAAATGTAATCAAGCACTGCACTATTTCCGTTTTATTGTCGTGCAATTAACTGTAGTGATGTAAGAACATTAAAAATGGCAATAATGAGGTAACGCGGTATTATTAGTTTTTCTTTATAAATATTGTTGTTTTTTTGTTATGTTATTGCTGTATTATATACTAAATGAGCCCCGCGGTTTCACCCGCGTGAAAAATCTGCCATGAACCGTACACTTTCCGATATAAAAAGCCTATATTACTCTCCGACCCTAAAACTATATCCATGTAAAAATTCAGGTCAATACGTCGCCTGTTGTTGCGTGAAAGAGGAACAAACAAGCCAACAAACACACTCGCATTTATAATATTGATAAGGATAGATATTTCAATTATTTAGTTTTTAATACTTGTAAATATTTCGTGTTAAATAAAGTTCAAGCACATTGTCATTACTTTCTACAACGCAGAGTAAAAATAGAAGCTAAAGGTTATAGCTTTTTATCACACACGTTAGTAAGTATGCGTAACAAGGAATACCAAGCTCTATTATATATATATGTATATATATTACTATTATACCCTATAGCAATATGAACCAGTTAAGTCATCTAAACTATTAGCCACAATTTTTAGGGCTAATTTACATAATTATCTCATAAAAATCTTGATCGTTTCATGACTTCGCAAAAAGCTGTCTAGATAAAGCTCGTTTTAGAAGGAGCTGTCGTTTAAGTGAAATTAGAGGTAGTTAGCGCCTACTTCACCGTATTTAATGAGTAATTAAGTGAATAACATAATATTATGTCTAGGACACATCCGTTCAGCAGGGCTAGCATGCGCATTGCGCACCGTGACAAATCTTTTTGTTACGCAAGAACAGGACACGGCTACGATTAAATATAAGTTTGTCTCATTTTTCACGATTGCGCATGCTTGGGTATAAAATAAATAAAAAAGCCTTTATTGCAAATACACATTTCAATTACATTTTAACTAATACATTATATTCTTAATTATGTCAATATTTAATTTTATTATTATTTTATATCCAGTATTATCTGTTAGTCAATTATTATTATTATTTTTGTACGTTTGACATTTTTTTTTTTTTTTTTTATCAATTGTTTTGATGTTTGTCTTGTGTATTATGTCGCGTCATTGGCGTAGGCCTCCCCCAGTTTTTTCCATACTTTCCTGTCTCTTGCCGTTCTCATCCATTCAATTCCAAGTTTTTGGTTAAAAATATCTCATCTACGTCTATTTGGCCTTCCTCTGTTTCGTTTCTCTCCCCTTGGTTGCCATTCTATGATTTTCTTACTCCATCTGTCATTTTCCATCCTGCATATATGTCCCGACCAATTCCATTTCAATATTCTAGTAGTTTCTGTTATATCTCTTACTTTAGTTTTTAGTTTGGGTATATGTTTACATGATTAATTTCCACACATTGCTGTATAGGTCTCCTATTTATCCCGCCATCTTTTTAAGTCCTGTGCCAGCATCGTCTACAGCTTCCCTGCCTAAGCGATATCGTCCGACAATGAGCTGGTAGTTTACCGGGGGTCGCTTTGCGCCCCGCGGCCTCCACTCTATGACTGGTGTTTTCCACAGGTCTTCTCTTCTCGCCATTGTCTGCCCATCTCTACTTGAGTCGTGTGATCCGTTTAACGTCTTCGCCCTTCGTTTGTCGTCGAATTTCTACGTTTAGTATACTAGGGTTCAGGAGAAAAATGCCCAACTTGGCCCATTCCATTGGCTTTTATGCCAAATAAACAATATCAAACTTTCTGTTTTTCCCGCCTTTTGACAGTTTTTTTTTTCTCTTCGCCTAAGAGTATTTTGGCGTCGCACGTCTTATGCATTTGCCAATGTCAAGTTTACTTATAAATTTTCAAGTTTTGCTAAATATTATCAAAGAAGTCATAGTAACAGTCAAAAGCGAGCAAAGCAAGTCACGATCAAGTCCAAGTCATGCCCCAGTAAAATGGTGAAAACTTTACTAAAGCCTTCTATGGAGTTTTAGAAACAACACGAAAATTCGCGTTTCACGACATCATACCATTTATCACTCGTGCATGTTCACGAATACATAACGGGTAAAAATTCACTGTTTTTGCATATTAACACTCGAAATAACACAAGATAAAGAAATTAATATAATGACGTGACATGACTTCTTCACGTTCCCGCCAAAACTCCCTAGATAGTATTTTGTGACAACTCAGTGTCTTTTTTTTTGTTATAAATAAGTGGCAAATAAGTAACGGGTACATTATTCGTCGGTCGGTCACCGCCACCTATAGACATCCAATACCCGAGTAATTGTCAGCGCGTGGCGTTGATTATATTATATCAGTACATAATTTTACTATGAAAACTGACGTGGTTTTGATACATTTTGTTTTAATAAAACGGGAATACTCACGTTAAATTGAGTCGGTTATTCCGACTATGGTTTCGATCACATTCGGTGACCTTTATCAAGGAATGCTCAGCGAGACGCGCGCGCGACCTCGTCTTGCCTTGCACAGTACATAATTATAATGATAATCCAGTCTCACTATAATATCTGTAGAACTGGAAATTTGGATTTTATACTGCAATGGTAAAAATACAGTTTACTGTAATTATTTTCACATCAATCAGAGTAGTTAAATCCAATACGCTGCGTACAACGAAACGTAGCAAAACAAACTTTACTTGCTGGGATCCCTCCCAATTCCTATAAAAATCAGATTGTGAACGCAAATTCAGTAAAATAAATAATATTAAAACGAAGCAATGAAACTTAACGCAGCTAAGCAAGCATGCTAACTCAACTGGCTATTCGTTGAACCTCGGATCATTATGTACTTAAATTTTGAACAACATGAGAACATTATTTCGGAAATCAATACGCTAAAATAAAATGTGTTATTATGGATTTCTATTTATTGTTAAATTGAATTGAATTTATTATCTTAGTATTAAATTAAATTATCATAAAGAAGTAATAAGTCTTATAAAGAAGTAATGTAGTGTTAAAAAAAATAAAAACAACTATTGTTCTTTCAATATCTATAACCAAAGCGTCGTCTCCTGTTTTCGGAATAATACTTTTTTTTTTGCTGGAAACACTGCTATTTCACTTTTGCGATCAGGGACCCAATTCCTGTGCGCTCGAGATTATCTCGGTCACTGTCTCTCTAATTTAGAATTTAATGGGAGTGAGAGTGACCGAGATAATCTCGAGCGCACAGGAATAGGGTCCCTGGCTGTTATTGATACCTCAACTAGATTGGATTTCTTAAACAAAGCGCAACGTTTATTTATTGTTCTATTAAATATTGCAAGTAGGATAAACCTTTTAATCATATCCGTCACTGTATTTTATCTATTTTATTAGGCACTTAACTATCGTGGATATTGCGTCGAAAATTACTAGTTTCTATGCTATTAAATAATTGTAGACAGAAGTTTAATGATTTCATTAAAACGGATAAACGGCCACAATAATGCGTAAGTATGTTGACGCGATAATACGAAAATTATAATAATAATTGTGTATACCTGCCTGGTTCTTGTATTATTTTTCGTTTACATAATTAAAACCAGAAATTCAAATGATATTATTGCTAGGTAAGATGCAAAATACAGTGTTGAAGTTATCTGCGTGTTTAATGTTAAATGGTTAATTAACATATAAATGCATAGTTATTTACAATTATGATGTATGTAGATTATAATAATCATTTTATCTTAGCACTACATACATATAGTTTTTATATGTAGAGTTCACGAATATAAAAAACAAGCCTGTGATAAAGACACGTCTAGATACACCGAACATTATTTTAGTGGTTTAAGATATTTATTTTCTCATAAGAAACAATTTCACTTATATGAGAATTTAGCTAAAATAGTAATGAATATTGTTGTCGTCGTACATATTTTGGAGGGTAGTTTTATGTAGGTAACAATAAAAATGCGCATGTTGTTCGCTCAACACGGACGGTTCGAACTCTGTCTCAATCACAATACTCGTAGATCAAGCGTATCTGGAAGTGGCCTACAAAATGTATTATTTTTAATATTTATGCTAGCGAAATACATAATGTATTGCAAATACCTATTTTTATTTTTGTTATAATTATATTTAGTTTAAGTGCAGTAGAATCTGGTAAGCATATGTTAGTTAATTTGTTTTACGGGAATTTGTACTAGCAACGAGTCGATCCTCTTGATCGCTACCATCTTGGATTAGTTAATACCACGTCTGCCTTATAAGCAGGACGTCCCGGGTCTCGACCTTTAAACTGTACACGGGTACAGTTGAAAGGCCGAGGAAAAAAACGGACAAAAAAGACGAATAAGTTAATATAATATAGTTGAATATATATGTAAAAATAATAATGTAATGTAATGTGTGTGTAATGTATATATGTAATGTATTGAAGAATAAGTTTTTTACACGGGCAAAAAAGACTGTCCGTTGCTCTGTTGCTGCGTGAAAAGAACAAACAAATAAAAAAACACTTTCGTATATCTACATTTTATATAATATTAGTAAAGAAGTATAGTAGGAAGTAATAGTAGTAGTCCATAGTAGTTATACTATGGAGAATATCCCTCAGGAACCGGGATAAAAAGTAGCACAATACCAACATAATGTTAATTTTCAATCCATAGTTTACTTTTGCCGGGAGAGGGAAACAAACTGTCACAAACTTCTCTAAAGTTTTTTTGTATGTTATCTACACCGTGGGAAACTATGCTTGTTTTTTTTTTTAATTCGCTATATCTTCGTTGTTATACGCACTTACAGTGACAAATTTTTGGCGTCAAAAATACGACAATGAAAAGTAGTTGAAGTTAGAATGCCATAAAACATTTTTGTGAAAAAAGAAAACATAACAGCATACATTATAGTTTATCCAAGCCATTGACACCAAAACAAAAGATTTTGTTAAGATTTAGGGTGTGATAACACACTACCCCCGAAACGCTAATTTCTTCAAAAAGTTAGGAAAATTCACTAACTCTATCGCACGCACGAGAAACATAGCGACACCTATACAATTTCAAATATCAAATGCGCCAAAGCCTCGCGGTAGGACTATCCCTTAATACTTTGCGAGATATAGTAGAAAAAATAAAAAATAAATATTATGAATATTAAATATATTATTATGGAAAACCCGCAAAAACAACTTGCACAGAACTCTACCATGGTGCATCCATGAGCATGTCTCGAAACGCATTTGAAGATTGAAGATTTTCGTTTCGCTCTATCTGCAGTATAGAATGCGAGATAAGTTTCAGTATTATCTTGAAATGGTAGGCCTCCTCAGCAAAATAGGGCGGTGCACAATTGCACATACTGTGAAACTTCCCGACCTATTAGGCGTACCACCAATTAATGCCGCCCATATCATTAGAATTGCAACTACAATGCATTACAGTTCTCACGTCTTAGGCACAGAAACCACTATGTCCATAGGTCTTAGATTTGTTTCGATTTAACCTTATTTAATGTAATTTTTCTCTGCATCCCGAATTTCAGCTAAGTGCTATTTTTATGACTAGACTCAGTCATTATTATTTGAAAATAGGTAAGACATGGTAGCCGTGGTAGCTTCAGAGGGAGCACGCTCGCCTCATATTCGTGAGGTCGAGGGTTCGAACCCGGGCGGGCCCGTACCAATGAGTTCATTGGAACTGACGTACGGATACATACCACTGCTTTCACGGTGAAGGAAAACATCGTGAGGAAACCTGCATATTTCCGGAGAAGAAATGCGATGGCGTATGAGAATCCACCAACCCGCAATGGGCCAGCGTGGTAGAAATGGCCCAATCACCCTTCGAGGGTAGGCTGCTATCTCAGCAGTGGGATGTGTAAAGGCTAAAGCAGAAGACATGTATGGACATTATAGAGAGATATGTATAAGCTATAATTTTAATCGGACTTATTTACCTAAACGTCTAGGTTATTGTTCAGAACGTGCGCATAAATTATCACACAAGAACTATACCCATTTATATGGATTATATTTTATGACAAGTGTTCAAATTAAAGATAGGTATTTATTTTTATTCGCCTACTAGGTAATATGGTTCTTTAATTATTTTGTTACAAAATGAATGCACGTTTTACTGTATGCAGTTTTTTTTTTGCTTGTACTTACTTATTGAGATACCTACCTACTTTCAGGATGATGGGGTTTTTATACCTTTTTTTTTATGTTACTTGGTGACGAGACGAGCAAGTCGCTCACCTGATGTTAAGCGTCACGCTTGCCCAAAATACCTACATCTCATTACAAAGCCGCTCAGAATACTTTTCATAATGGTACTTTACATACATTTAATGGTCAACAACACAATGTATACATTACCAAAAATGCAACAACATTAATGATTCGCCTGCAAAAACAAAATGGTCGAATGTGTGGGTGCGCACATATTTGCATGTGTAAATAAATATTGAAGTTAGCCCGTCTGTCTGGGCGCTCACCGCTGCGATCTGCCAATGATTCAAGAGTATTGTCTGGACCTGCCGGCTGGTGGTGGTCCATGTCGATAACTGATTAATATCGATAAACACTTTTTTTTAATTTAATTTTTTACTATTTAACTTTTTTATTTTATTTAATGTACTTTAAATTTAATCTTCAATTTTAAAATCTGCCTGAAAGTCTTTTTTTATATTTGCGTTTGATGTGTACGTTAGCAAGATTTAGTCCTGAATACAAAGGTCTGATGCGACGGAGAACCAGTCGGAGCACCGTCGTAAAATGATAAACTTGTACTTAGGTAAACTATCAATAAGCATTGGAAAGTTTTATTTTTTAATGTATCGATCAAATTTAACAAATTATACCTATCTATTATGAATAGGAATTCAAATCAGTGTAAATAAGCTTAAACATTCAGACCGCTTATTGGCTCCAGTACAAGCAAAAATTGGAAAGAAAACAAATTATATGAATAATGAAGTACACCTGCAAAAAACATTGTGAGAACTATATGCACTACGGCAGACATAAACAATCCCAACGTATTTTTTCTGTAGCAGATCGTAGATATTCCGCCTCGTTATAGTCCTCCGATATGCACAATATGTCGCCACTAACGGGTATATTGCTTCGGAATGGAAGCGGTCGTCTGCATGTCAAGCGGCGATTCCTGGTGATCGCCCCTTTGAATTATGCGCACGGGCACGCTTACGCGTCTGCATTCAATCGACTCGAGAGATTTAAGTATGTCCCGCCTGTTTGTTACATACAAATGTTTCCATGAAATTTGACGTGAGAAGCTTTTCAGAGTCCAGAGTGTGGGGACATGGTGTGATCCAGACTAAAAATGTAGGATGTAGACGCAGTAGCTCCATAGTCGAGACATTCTGTCATGACCTCTTTACTATCCCAGAAAAGAGAGGCCATGATTTTTTCCGGCAGAACGACTCGCCTTAAATTTCTTAGGGGTTGAAGACGGTGGTGTTTACCAAGTCATAGGCTGTAATTTTGTTTATGGATCGTAATACAACCACGTTTTATCCATGGTTATAAATCGAGACAAAAAAGACCAGGATCTTGTTGTAACAGTTCCAATGAAGCTCGAGAAATTTTTAGCCTGGTTTGTTTTTGGTGATCGGTAAGCATTCTGGGGACACAGCTTTTTTCATCACTAATCGTTCGTGTAAAATGCTACGCACACTACCTCTCGAAATCCCTTACATATCCCTTAAAAAATACCTTGTTTCTTCGACTATAAAACTTACCTTGACACGACGATCTGCTAAGACAATGTTTTCGACTTTTTTGACCATTTCTTCGGTCACTACCGCTGCCGGGCGTTTAAATTCGGCACCAACGTGCAAATGTAGAATACGGTGGAGTATTTGCTCCTGTAAGTCCTATAAGTCTTGATTAGCTCGTTCTGTAGTCACATTTTTCAAGCGCAGATAACCGCGCCCAATTCAATTTATTCTATTTCCGAAAATACAATTCCGAATGCTACGATAACAACAAAAGACTTCCATTTAAACAACAAAAAAATATGCCAATTATTTCCTTATTTTTTTAAAGTCTAATCAATATTCCAGCTTTACCAGCCAGTATTAAATTTTTTTCGGTTCCAGAGAGTTTGTACCTCATTCTCACTTTATAATTAACACTCCTCGTATAATAAGGCTGTACCGTACTTCGACAACATTATAGACAATATATAAATATATTATTAGTGATAATTTATTTGTCGACATATTTTTCTTGTTGCTCAGCCACTTCCCTAGTGTGAACGGACGCCGCTGCGCGGCTGCACTCGTCACTCCGGTCAGTGCAGTGCGCAGTCAGTATTTTCGGTATTGTTTTTACGAGCGCAAGGCCCGAGCCAAACACCACATACTTTTTTAAGACATTTTCTTAAACATATTAATTGCAATAGTTTTTATTTTTTTTGTCTTTACGTATATGGTAAACCTGCTCCATGGTATTTTTGAAATTTTGCGTGGTTTTTTAAAGGCTCATTATAAGACGCCCGCTGAAGAAGCTAAAAAAAATTGTGTTTTTATTCCGTGCACACCGTGTTATAGTTTAGATTAGAGATCCTTATGTTGAGTTATATGTCTTTTTGGTTCTATCGACTAGTATAGCTAAGAGGGAAAACAAGATTACAATTTATTTTAGGTATTTATATTTATTTTTATGATACTGGTTGACGAGACGAGCGAGTCGCTCACCTGCATGGCTAGCATGCGCATTTATTTTAAGCCTGCAAATGTTTGTAGTGCTGATAATTTTGTTGTGATTTTGTGACGTTTTGTTTATTAACCTAGTTATACCTAGTGATGACTATCACTACTACTATAAGAGTATTTTTAATACCTATTTGGAAATAAAGATGAATTGAATTGAATTGAAATTGACCGCGATAAAATCTTTACTCTTTATGTTGTTGTGAAAAATGAGACAAACTTATACATAATCGTAGCCGTGTCCTGTTCTGTATAACAGAAAGATTTTATCGCGGCGCGCATGCTAGCCCTGCTGATTTTTAGCGACACTCTTGCCCATAATAGTTCAGTGCCACTCAGAATTTTGAAAATCCAGCAGTTCAAAACCACGTGGTAATGCACTGCGTCGTCGCCCAGAGATCATCATCATCAGCCAGAAGACATCCACTGCTGAACATTCGCCTCCCCCTTAGAGCGCCACACCGACCAACAACGTTCCACTTGCATCAAACGGTTGCTCGCGATTTTCACAATGTCGTCGGTCCACCTAGTGAGAGGCCTGCCTACGCTGCGTCTTCCGGTCCGAAGGTCGGGTAGCAGCGTCCTCTTAGCAAACGGTGAACGTTCTGCGATCCCCGAGCCACCTGTCCAAGCGTGGGGATTATGGCCGACCCCCAACCACACAATGACAGACACGCAGAGATATTAGATGTTAAATTTCTTTATGCCCAGTAATTTCGCTGGAAACACGCCCTTCTATCCGGAACACAGTAATGCTTGCACACTACTGCTTGGCAGTTGAAAAAATGGAAAAGATTCTCAGGTGGATTCTGCAAGGGTCCTATACCTTACATGACATTTTGTCTATTAAAAAAAAAACAATGAAAAGACCACGATTTACACATTTTTTTGCTAGAACTCCTAACTCCTAGTATATTCAAGTGATTATTACTCTTAAAATAATAATTTCCAGGATTGCATAGAACTGAATTTTGATTTATTTCCTGGTTTACTTGTAATTAAGCAATTATCTGTTTTTTTTTTTTTTTTGATTAGCACGCTCTAAAGCCATCCCTTTCATCTGCACGTGAAAGTGTATAGCACTAACTTCTTCTCGACCGTGGTTGCTACAATACCCACGATAGGCAGGCAGCTTGGGGATCGCAGAACACTTACCGTTTACATTGCCCATTTGCCACAGACTGCCCCGGTGGTTCAGTTGGTAGTGAACCTACCTTCTGTGTTTGGGGTCGTGGGTTCGATTCCCATCTAGGACAAACATTCATGTGATGAATATTTGTGTTTGTTCTATGTCTGGGTGTTAATATCTATATAAGTATGTATTTAAAAATATCTATGTACGTATATCAGTCTCTGGCAGCCATATTACAAGCTTTGCTTAGTTTGGGGTCAGATGACCGTGTGTGCAAAAAGTCCCAGATATTTATTATTATTTATTTATTTGCGGAAATATAAGTACTTATCCGTTGTATTACTGCATAAATTATTAGGTACACTTACCTATAATCTTGTGAGGTGCCCAAAAACACATTATTTTCCCCAAGTTTTCCGCTTATTTAAACTATTGAATGAGCTGAACTCTATCATGAAGGTATAACGGTTGACTATTAAAAAATATCGTAAATGGGCTTAACTAACTCGAAATTGCTGTTACGTTAAACTTTAATAACCCGGCTAGACAGTAGATTTACGTTTTATGCAAAATATGATGCCCAGACAACTCGCGCCCTTCGTTGTCCCAGAAACGAAAACTAGGTCGCCTGAAGGCTACGAGACAATCACAATTTTAAATTAGGCACCCTAAACCCCAGACAGCCTTTACAATACGCATATTAAACTGCATTTCATTAAAAACCCCTAACAGGACTGGAGCAAGGGATATGGCGGGGCGGGTCACTCTTTGATTCTACAATTTAATTAGGCTGAAATTATATCATTTTAATAAATATAACTTTCATAATAATATCATATTTATAAATCTACTCACTCGTTCTACTAAATTGATCAAGAGAATTTCAACTAAACTAATTTTTACATTTATTATACTGAAAATTTTATTCACTTATACAAATACCTACTGCAGGAATACTTTAGGCCTAATACTCAATAAATAGCTTTATGTACACCTACCAAATAAGCTAAGTTTAAAGTTACTCAACCTACAAATCTATTAATGAAGTTTCATCTCTAAATATAGTTATTTATTACGTGTACCACTTTAATGAGTCAAATAAACATATTAAGTATTATTATTTTGCAATCTAATATTTAATTAACGTCGAGGCCATCCAGCTTCTCGACCACAAAGATATATTAAGAAGACTAAAATGAACGAAACCGTTCGATTTAGTGTAGCGTAGTGTAATCGTAGTGAATATAGTGCAAGTGCTTTTAAAGAACACATGAAATAGTGTCTTCGCCTTAATAGAGACAATAAGAAAAGTGTTATAGGACACGTTCTTAGTCATTAAGTACCTAAAAGTTTAAGCTAAATTTAAATTAATTATTATGCTGCCTGAGGCTAGATTGTAATTTTATTAAGGAATGATTTTCGGGCGTTCCTTAAACAAAGGAAAAATAATTACCTAACGTTGACAGTACCAATCAATTTTGCACCTTTTTCAAGTCCAATTTCATTTTCCAACCTATATGTGTTAATGTTTCTATAAAAATTATATACATAAGTAGTTTTCAATTAGACGCCCAAAATTGTAAGCCCTGAGTCCACGTTCGAGCCCCTGGCAACAAATAATTAAAATGTTGTAAGTATCGCTCTTTTGACGGCCGACTAAGCATATTCACTACGACTTTGTAGTACTTTAACGGCCCATTACAAGTAATAATTATATTATTAAACAGTTACTAAATAGTTTTTTGTTACAAAGTTTCTGAAATAACAATTTTAAAATTTAGGTTCATAATTTACACGCACATTAGTGTTAATTTTACAATCCCAAAGTCGAAGTAGGTGGGACATGTTTTTGATCATTGATTCCTATTTTACTAGCATATCGTATACGTCAGAGATGGTGATTCATAATCCTAAACTTTATATTAAACGACAGTTTATTATTCTTTGGCTCAGAGTGTCACCGATAACAAACTCCTTGCGTAAATAAAGTTTTTGATCATTGATTCCTATTTTACTAGCATATCGTATACGTCAGAGATGGTGATTCATAATCCTAAACTTTATATTAAACGACAGTTTATTATTCTTTGGCTCAGAGTGTCACCGACAACAAACTCCTTGCGTAAATAAAGTAAAATCTGCTATCGATTAGTAGCGAGTGGCGTATCCTGTTTATACCTCTCGGGAACTGATTAATCTACCTGTGACACTCTGTTTACCTCATAGCCAAGGAATGAGCCAAGCTTCGCAGCCAAAAATAACAACTGCAACCGACAAATCAACCATTTGTTATTATTTATCTGCCGTTTTGAACAGCGGATACACCGGACAGTCTTTGATTTATTCGGATTTAAGCATTGAGTAGGTACGTATTAATAGAGTGACGGTTTTAGAGCTACTATTCTCGTGTCATTCATTGCGCCGACGACGAATGAAGTGCCACCGAATCCACTGATCTATTTAAAGTGCTTGCCCGCACTTGACTCCCACTCACATTTGTTTACTTTTCACGTAGGTACGTTACAGAATCGACACGATAATTGCTCGCACAATAAAATGCGAGAAATTATTTAATCGAATTGCGGCGATGCTCTTTTTTTTATAGTCGCGTGTTTAGTGAGTTTCAGAGTAATCTGACGCTTTTATTTATGGTTCGTAACCAAAATTATATAACCTTTTTATAGCTACTGAAAGATTCTTAGTTGTTAAATGGTTTGTTGGTATTAAACATTACAATTCTATTATTGAACAAACGTGTAGTAAACACATATTTTTTGCTTCTTATTACCGAGAATCATGGAAACATGACATTTATTATTCTGATGTTCAAATTGAAATTGCAAATGAACGTGTCGGTAGGCGCGAGTCTCTTAAAAAGTAACTGTTATTTTTTTCTGAATGTTCATATCTTGGCTTCTAGCCGGATCTGATTTCGACCTCTTAAATGTGGCGCCAGATCTCACGGACCGGCATTTGGTAATTATTAATACCTAAATATACAATGCAGCATACAACTATGCGTATAGAGTCAACGTCCGCGCTACATCGCCTCGCACTAAAATTTAGTGATATGATATTTTTATTTGTATTTCTGGCACTAGGTTCCCAATACCGATGTTTTTTGCTCTATAACTGAACCTACTACCTAAACCGTCTCATTATTATATTACTTATAGGTAGGACGGTAATATACACAGGTAAATACATTAAATCTATAAGCGTTTATTGTCACAGTATTTCGCTAAAGATTTTTCGCAGATAGGCTAGTTTGTTAACTTTGACGACAGATTAAGTCTATTGCTGCCTTTGTCGTTTGCTTATTGCCAGACAAAGGCAGCATTAGAATGAATCTGTTGTCAAAGTTAACGAGCGTTTCAGTATTCGGGGGTGAGTGAGCAAGGCCTAAAGTTTATAAAACTACAAAAATAAATCGGTATTCATTCCATTTCCTTCTTGAACATTTAATTGCTTTAGATATTAGCAGCAATGCTGCTGACGTAACTGTCTGAAAATTCGCAATTTAACGTTCGATGCACTTATGATTTTAGTTATTTAAGACCTCGGCATTAACGACTGTTCAAGTAATATTCCAGAATTGATACCTCGAACGAGTCTTGTGTTCAAAAATCACAAGCGGCGCCATGCTTAAAAAAAAAATATTCTAAAATATGTGTGTATCTCTGCTTCAGAGTGTCTATCTCTGCTCTCTTCTAAGATTATAAATGCGAAGTCTGTTTGTGGGCTTATTTGTTGCTCATTCGCGTAGCAAAAGAGCAACATGTCATCGTGTGTTTTTGGTTTAGTGACATATGCTTTTTATCCCACAAAAACTGCAAAAAAAAATCACGCGGGTAAAACCGTGTGGCACCACTCGGGATAAAATTATTTAGGCAGTATGAGATAGTCGCGTCTAACGTGTGACCACTTCATAATAATAACTTTTTGTGAACCTTTTTGGAATCGGTCTACGCTCTTCATGGTATAAGTCAAATAAAATATAAGTTCCAAAACTAAAACTCGCCTACGTAAAAGTACGAAAATATAAAATATTATTCGAAATTCAAAATGGCATGGTCCATTTTTAATGTACATAATATTTTTTCATTTCAAATTCTTTTTGATTATAGAGCCTAATCAATGTGCTACTTAAAGCGTATTAAAAGTGTTTTCAATATGTCAGAACTTCTCAAATTATAGAGCAAAGACGTCAAAAGTGCGTCCTTTTGACCCGGATGACTCTACTAGGAGGGAAGTAGGGATTTCCAATTAGATAATTATTTTATGTGTAGGTAAGTAGGTATGTCTATATTTTTTGCTGCTACAAGGATACTATTTTCTTTTTTTAGTATCGAGGCAGCAGCGACTACTATAATAATTGAACTTAAAGATACAAAAATAGCTGTTTTCTCTTACCCGTGAGCCTGTTGCCGTGCCAGATCGCTGGTTAATTTCTTGCGACTGCAATTAACTGCCCATGTTTGGTTCTGGTCAGGCCGGTCGGAGACGGGACTGGGGTTTGAAGGATAGCGTCTGGCCAATGTCTAGGGTACTCCAGTTCTGTTATAAATACCTAACTTACCTACCTATGCCTACGCAAAGTAGCTTGAAGTAGCGAGCTCTGATTTAGAAACTTTCTCTCTAAGCCTCTTTTCCACAAATGTTCGATTAGATCATTTTAGATATGTATAACATGTTTTGACAATATTTTTTTAACAAGATGCTAGATTTTGGTGTAGATCCCGTTTTAGTTTATTCGTTATACTTATTTAATTTTATTTATACCTATAATGTTTTTAGTAATTTGAATTTAATACGTGGTTTGCACATAGTTAATAGTTCGTTGTTTGAATATTTCAGTTTCAATAATTACCTTCTTATTCATCAACAGCCTGAAGACGTCCACTGCTGGACAAAAACTTCCCCCTTTAGACCGTCACACTAAACGACAATTTGCAACTTGCATCCACCGGTTACCCGCGACCTTCAAAATGTCGTCGGTCCACCTAGTGGGAGACCTACCTACGCTGCGTTTTCCAAGGCGTGGTTGCCACTCAAGAACCTTGCTTACCCATCGGATACCTTCCTATTCCTCTGTCTGAACTTCAGGAGAGGCCGGACCTGTGAAAATAAATATCAATAACGAGACTCCATTCCAAATTCAGTGATAATCATGTCCCTTCGATTTAAAAATTTATAAAACTCAAAAAATTTGTGTATTCCCCTCGATGAAACAAAAATTATAAAAATAGGATTACTCGGAAAATCGACTATGTATCACGGAGTGCTACATATCGACTATGTATCCCTACCCCTATCTCTACTATAATATTATAAATGCGAAAGTTACTTTGTTAGTTTATGGGTATTTTATTAAAAATCGTATTCATTACATCTTTGTAACAATATCATCATCATCATTATCCACAGCCTTCCTTATCCCACTGCTGGGTATAGGCCAGTCGAAGTCTGTTACAAGTCGGCTGTCTCTTGTAACAATGTACCTATGTACAAACTAAAGTAAACTACCTAAAATACTTAGCCTTCTACACTAACAACAATAAAACTAATTATAAATAAATATCTGGGACATTATTGCACACACGGTCATCTGACCCCAAACTAAGCAAAGCTTGTAATATGGCTGCCAGAGACTGATATACGTACATAGATATTTTATTTTATAAATTAAATAAAAGACACTACTATACTAATGGGAATTGTTCCCAAAATGTTTATTGGTTTGTTTGTTCCTTTCTGATTCAAAAATAGAGCAAAGAATCGTCTTGATTCTTTGCATATGGTATGTTTACTAGTGGAACTGTACATTTTATCCTGTAAAAACTACCAATAGGATTATCCACACGGGTAAAACCAGTTATTTGATTTTATAATAAATCTGAGCATAAGCATTAAGCAACTAAGTACGTTGTGACCTACACTTAATATACAGGTCTGCACGGTTCCCGGCAGCTAGATATATTAGGCTTTATTACGACTGGAATTTGGATTATATTTCTGATCTTGTCTGGGCTCTGGTATTACTTCACCGTCGAGACTTTCGCTGTGGAATTCAGACAAATACCTATTTACATATATATAGATATGCACAGGTATGCTATGCAAATACGTCCTTTATAGAGTACACTTAGTATTTAAGTTTAAGAACCTGCCTATCTATATACGTGGTAGATGTCAAAAGGTACTAAAGCCTAAGCCAGGTGCACATTACATTATCTTTCGTCTTTCTTTGACTTTGCAGCGGTCGTCTGGCGATCGTCTACCGCAAACACCCATGCGTGACTCATGTGGTACCCGACCATGACGTAGGGCTAGCACTGTGTAAAAATAGCTTTATATTAGCTTTCATCCAACTGGAACATATATCTGATTGTAATCGTGACTTGGAATAACAAACAGTTGTGTGGTTTTACATACATTACTTGAAATCATTTGGATTTTACACGGGCTTACTACTTTACCGTTGCTATCGATACCTAGGCATAAAAAAATATTGCAATAGTTTCTTTTTTTTTTTGTTGACAAACTAAAAAAATAAATAAATAAATATCGTTAGACGAGGTTCTTAATTTGATGCATATAGCTAAAAGCACCTTAGAGCATCGCGGCTAATGGCCGACCACTTTGGGTCGACCGGAAGCCATGATGCTCTAAGGATGACACACCTTGAAATGTGGCTAGTCCAAAGCGCTTCATTTGTTTATCTGGAGAACATATAATCCCTACTAATATTATAAATGTGAAAATGTGTTTGGTGGTTTGTTTGTTCCTCGTTCACACAGCAACAGAGCAACGGATCGACCTGAATTTTTACATGGATGTGCGAGTGACATAGCCTACTTTTTATCGCAGGAAAATATACGGTTTTTCACGAGGGTGAAACCGCGGGGCACAGTTAGTATGGAGATTTTGTCTATAGGGCCCGTCCTGTTTATATCATGTATTATTGCTTTAATTCCATGGCTTTTAATATTTCTTTTTTTCTTGTCAGAAGCTTCCCGAAGGCCTCTGCCATGGTTGAGTGGTTGTTGTAATTGGTTAAAAAAAACGGTAACAAAATTTTTACATATTATCCTACCTACTCATATTGTAAAAACCACTCGCAGTAACATATCGAAGACTGACAGTGTCGTCCGTCACCTGAACCACTAAACAACGAGAGAAAATAAGAGGAAAATATATTTCTGTCTCGTTTATTAGACGGCAGTCGGCCAAGTTGAGGTGATAGGTTACGAACGGCTAATAGTCGAGCTATGCTAGCACTTCAAATTCTTAAAAACAATTACGCGCCGCGAGGTGGAAACCCTGGCTGACGAACCCAGTTCCAGGCAGACACCACACATCTGCCCATTTGTTTAGTCTGGGAACCCGGAGCGAACTGTTTTATTATCCAGTATTAGGTAAACATTTTACAATCGAGCATTAAAGTAAATAACTTCGGCTAGCACGCAAATAGGTCACGCTTCGCTATTAACCGTCGGACTGCTCTTGTAGATGTACAGAGTGACTTTTTTTACAGTAACGGAAAATATTCTGCAGAGTCCGTCTGGGGAAGCCACACCTTTGCCAGTTATTCAACCGTCAAGCAGTAGTGTGCAAACATTACTGTGTTCTGGATTGAAGGGAAATGTTTCCAGCGTAATTACGCTGGAAACATGTCCCTTCCATGTTAAATCTAAGTAATTGCTGGGCACAGAGATTTAACATCTAATATCTCAGATTGATGAGCGCAGTGCATTGCCGCGCATGGTTTGGAACTGTTGATGTTCAAAACTAACGAGCGACTAGCTCGTCTCGTCACCAAATTACATAAAAAAAATAAAAAAATATGGAATAGGGTGTGACAGTTAAATACATGGACTAGAAGTTTTATAGCATATTTGTTCAAATATTTGTTCAAATTAATAAATAAACTCTATTGTAATCGGTACTTATCGTAGCAGTGTCCAAAATACTCTGTTGTATGAAAACATACAGACCGACAGATCTTTACCTTTTATTGTATAGGTACGCTACCCTAAAATTACTTCCAACTAATATATCCTCCATACAAAAGATGATTTTGAAAATCAAAATCTGCTCTAACTGTCTTCCCTACTTTTTTTTTTTTTAAATGTCGTCTAACAAGTTTGCGATCAGCCTGGTGGTAAGTAAACCAACGCTTAGGGACACCTGCAATGATATCTTCGATGCATTGCCAGCCCGGAAACATGTTTGAAGAAGCCCTTTTTAAAAGCGCTACATAAATTCTCTCTGCTGAAAAAGTGTCTACATTTTCCGTTTCGGTAAAAAAAGTCGTCCGGTATAGAGAGGGCTGTCTTGTCTGACTGACTGTTTTTTTTTTTATGCCATTTGTGGCAAACAGGCAGTCGGGCCGCCTGATGGTAAGCGATGGCTGATGGTGCTGATGGTACTTTGTCTTCTAGAATTACGTGAATTCTATATATGTACCTTTGAATTGAAGTAGGTAGTAGCATATAGGTACCAAACCCATGTACTTACAATTATAATGTGGCAATAATATACTTACAAATTACAAAATATTTTTAAATTAATAATTATTTATTATTAATAATGTTTTATTTTTATTTATAATTTTCTACGTGGTACTCCTTTTCACATAGCATAGACTTTGACACATGGGTACTTTAAATTGTGACCACCCCGCAACACAATGAAGTGTGTGAATATTTTGTACCTATATACAAAGAAATTAACGTTTAGGTATACTTTAAGTTAATGTTTTATTTAAATTGTTAACCCATCTTTTGTAAGTAGATACGACTTAATAAACAGTTAAGTAAGATATGAATATCACTATGATAATATAAATGAGTAACCAAATGCACTTGATATCATTGGCAACCCATGGAAATAATATTTAAGTGCAGCTATAATTAGACAATTAATTGGTGTCTTTATAGTGCATACGATAACATAAATTATCACAATCTTGCATAGCATTAATTAATGAAGGCCTTATCTAAGTTATGGATGAGAAGTTAAATTGAACATTATGTACCTAATATTAATAAAAGCGTTCAAAGCATTTAAAGCGGAACCCTTATATTTTCGCTTATAACTATGGCTATGATCTTTATGTCACCGACATTTTGGATTATGCAAAAAAAAATGTAAATCCCACTATTTAAGGGAACATATAAAATTATATATTATGTACTTCACATGGTTACGGAACCCTACTATGAGTGTGTCATGACACGGACTTGACGAGAAGAAGATGAGTTCAAATTTGCTAAAGCCCTAAAAGTTGTATTACTCGCGAAATCCTACTATACCCTAGAAGAATTTTAGAAAGATAAGACAATTATGGAATAGATTGACCCGCTCCGCACGATATTGCCATACCCAATCAGGGGCATTATGATTTACCTATTTAAAATATGCTAGATAAGATCTGCATGTAATCCACATAATGTTTGCAATAAATGTATTGAGTATTGACAGTTTTTTTTTTGTTTTGGCCAGTATACGCTCACGCTTTTTTAATTGCTACAGAAATCAAATTTACAGCGGAAAAACTGAACAGATTTCTTCTGAAATGAAATAAAACGGATTATAGGATTTTGTAATATGGGCCTTGCTGATTGGTCCTCTCCCGATGTTGGTTCTGGTTAGGTCTCATTATCATCCACAGCCTTTATCCTAATGCTGGGTATAAATATGCCTCTCTCTTGCTGTGCCATCTGCCTCGGTCCTCTGCCAATCGGGTCCAGGTTCGACCCGCGAATTTAATACAACGTCAACCCATCTCGCTGCTCGACGACCAACGCTCCGCTGACCAGGGGCCACCAGAGTTATATGATAAGGCCCCTGGTTAGGTCTTTGTATATTCTATGATACTTTTGTGCAATTAAACTCACCCCTAAATGTTATTCCGATTTTTTTTTTAATATGTTATCTACACCGTGGAAAAATGTGCTTGTATGTTTTTTTTTATTCGCAATATCTTTGTTGTTATAGGCACTTAGAGAGACAATTTTTTTGCGTCGAAATTACGACGAAGTATTTGTTATTAGAATACCGTAAACATTTTTCGAAAAAACAAATCATAGCGGCACAGATTATGGTTTATCCAAGTTTACCCAAGTGGTTTTTGTCAAGATGTAGGGGGTGATAACAGACTACCCCCTTGACACTAATTTCATCAAAAAGTTAGGAAAATTCACTCTCTCTATTGCATGCACGAGAAACAGAGCGACAGCTATACAATTTCAAATATCGAATATGTCAAAACCTCGCGGAAGGGGTATCCTCTTAAACCTAGTGCAGATTAGACGAGGCCCTGGACCGGACATCGACTCAATTTCACACTTACTAGAAGTAAAATTTTTCGTAAACTATAAATAATTACCTATCCGATTTTATTGACAATCATCGTTGAAGGTATTTTCAAATTGTCAATGTATCTAAATGCTTGTATATGAAAGATAGCTACGGATATTTTTCGTCATTTAATAACTAAGTTAAAAGTTAGTTAATATAAAATCTTTTTACATAGCTTATTTTGAAAAATACGCTCTGCAACTAGTTATGAAAACCAATAATAATAAAGTATTTAAGTAAAGTTATTATAAGTAATATAATTAAAAGAATAAATTCCCGACTGCAAAATGTAGCCTGTGTCACTCCGCACGTAAAGGGGAATCCAACTACTCACTTGTCAAAATCGGTCAAGCCTTTAGGCTACAGGAGAACACACAAATATACTTAACTCCTCACATACTTACATACACCCCAAAAACATTACCCTCCTGGGGTAAAAAGAATAAAAAATCTCCTTTCCTAGCTAGTTATGAAAAATTACCAAACCGCTTTTTGTTGGGTTTTTCTAAAACGCAATTACACCATACCATATACCAAGATTTTAAAAAAAACGTTTTGGTGATTTCCTAAAAAATATATTAGAGTAGGTACCTAGATCGTGGCTTACACTCACAATACCGTGTATAAGTTCTAAGCCGGGTTTTATTAAAATTACCTATTGTACCTACTTTTGATTGTATAATTATGATCTATGTCTAGGCACCAAAGATAAATAGCTGGGTACCGTTATGATCACAAAGGCTAGACTAGTTGGCTATGCACTATTACGCATCGACCTACTAAGCATAGGTATACAAGCAGTTATTCAATCAGTCGTGAATTGATGGCAGATGTGCAACAGATGAACTCGCCGACCCTATGAATCCAGCTACTGTTAGTAGCTTATCATTTATCAGATCGTTTGATACTTTTATTGGGATGTGGTAAGGCAAGGAAATAAATAAAATTCCCTTCCCATTATTTTCCACTCAAACCTTGTACTGCATATGCCGAGTGCAGTGCCAATGGAAGGTAAAATATAAATAAAGAATACCTAAGAACAAAATAAACTAAATTAATGTAGGTAGGTACTTGAAAAAGGTTCAGATATTAAATTAAGCAGTCTTGAAGTTGAAAGTTAATATTTATATCTAAAACAGGAAATATATATATAAAGATATAAAGAAATATTTATGCCCGTCTGCACTAAAGTGAACAAATACAAAAAAATTTTTTTTTTTTATCTTTCCTCCTTAGAGGATTTTGGCGTCGCACGACTTATGCATTTGCCAGTGTTAAATACATATATATTTTCAAGTTTTGTTAAATATTATCAAACAAGTCATAGTCACAGTCAAAGGCGAGCAAAGCAAGTCACGGGCAAGTCCAAGTCATGCCCCAGTAAAGTGGTGAAAACTTTACTAGAGCCTTCTATGGAGTTTTGGAAACAACACAAAAATTCACGTTTCACGACATTATACCATTCACCAATAATCGTGCATGTTCACGAACACTTAACGGGTAAAAATTCACCGTTTTTACACATTAACACTCGAAATAACACAAGTTTTGGAAATTAATAAAATGACGCGACATGAATTCTTCACGTTCCTGCCAAAACTCTCAATATAAAAATTTACTAAGCATCATCTAAACTAAGTCGGACTTAGGCAATAGGCATAAACTCCCTCTGCACCAACCAGTCTAAGATAAGTGACTTCTACAACTGACGCTTGCATGAAATGAATGAAAGAATGATACATTTCTATCATGGATTTAGCAATGATGTTTCGTCCTAGATTTCTATGGTACCTATGAGAGACAATTTTGTTTGACACTGACACTTTTTTAGCGCTTGCTTAGCCGTATGACATGCAAAATTGGTGTCTTATAGTTACGACATGTCTTTCGCATTGAGGCAACCTCCTAAGTTTGATGCAACGCATTTTTCACTGTTGGTACGTCATAGCATAGATGAATGTATACTAGCGTATAGATCTTAGACGAAGTATCAAGATCCATGGTATAGATAGCCATCTGACGATCTTTTGGCACAACGACGACATCATAGAGAGTTAAGTATGAACTTGGGAGCTTTCAAAGCTTAGAGCAGAAGGGCATTAAAGTCTTAAACTGCTACAGCAGTCCAGATAAATTAAAAAAGTACCAGTCGGATAGTGACTACGGATACGGAGAAACCTTTTCTTCTCTCTTTTTTTTTTACTTTCACTCTGAAATACAAAGCATCCACACTGGGCCCGTATAACGCGAAGTCGTTATTCAGATATTTGTTAAGTTAGAACCTTACCCTGACGTGTTTATTGTGATATTTTTGAGATTCAGTCGCAGACGCTGAGCGACCACGAATCGTATCGCAGCGCGATAAGGTTCACGCAACACTACTATCTACAGCACTGGAACAACTGTGCCAGCGGTTCAAAGCCTCGCTCCGGTATTTCAAGAAGCTGGTTTGGCTCGGGTAGTCGCTGGCAGAGGGAAATGCACACGTCAGTGCAGGGTTTATCGCACCCATCTCAAATAAGAATAAAAACGTGAACCCTATCGTGCGGCGATATGATTCAGGGTCGCACTGCGTCGGCGGCTCAAACTATAAATCATCGCAGTAAATTCGTCACGGTATGGGTCCTGAAGTGTCTCGTGTATTTTTCTAGCCGGGATCTGCTGGACGGGTATGGACCGCGGCGGGCGCTGTAGCTCGGTGGCGGCGCTGCGCGTGGGACGCGCCGAGTGCTGCGCCGGCGGCGCGCGCGCGCCCGCCGCCTGGAGCCCGCGCGACCTCGACAGCGGCGAGATTTTCTTTTACAAGGCGCTCTCTGGAGGCGTGCCGTGCACGGCTTGTGCAGGTAAACCCACCCTGCATGCGCTTCCCGGTATTTCTAACGGTTTTCGAATTTCCTTCATTTTTCCAGGAAAAAAGTTATCAACCGCCGTTAAGTTTATTTAAATCGTTTTTTTAATGAGTGACGAGACGACCAAGTCGCTCGCTCTCACATGCCCATAACATTACAGTTCACCCAGAATATTGAAATTCAAGTTCTACCATGCCATGCGAAATGCATTTCACCCGTGAACCCGCCCGCAGCGAGATAACAAACACACCTACACAAGAACGTTTGATATGTTTTTGGGTAAACCGCCTGAGTACGATAGCCGTATCTATGATAGGTACCTACCCGATTATTTTTTTGCAGTTTTCGTCTTTAATTTATTTTCGGTTGGCGACGATGCATTCACACGATCATTGAGTTCCTATTACTGAGTTTCAACCTCGATATGAATAAACCAATTGCTTATGAATGGCATCAGCATACAAAACCTATGCTCTCGCAGATGTGGCAGTGATTGTCCTATAGCATAAAGCATAAGTAAAACCATAACCAGAATAAGTACCAAGATATAATATGCCAGTGGAATCTCGTATCTATAGATTATTATCCAAGATCTCCCGTAGAATTTCACCTCTTTACATAAGAATGCGGCGTCACCTCAGAATGCACTTATATAACCCGGGCTAATGCTTTGCCAAAACATTTCACTTGCACGAATTATGTTTTAGCTTCATATTCTTGACAGCTTGCCAGCATTTCAGGAGAATCTTGCATATTTTGTATGTTTTATTTTTTGTAGCTAATCAAATTAATATACAATGGCGTCGATTACCTACACGTAAAACAAATTAAAAATTAAAATAAATTAAATTATAATAATAGTAAATATTTATATTAAATATTTAACTGAATAATTATTTTAAATTTTATATAAACTATAACAGGGTTATAATGAAAGGGTCTGCTAAGCCGTAAGGGGCTCAAAAGTACTCATGATTTTGAACAACTTTTTGAAAACGAGGAAAAAGACAAGTGTTTCTTACATTTTGTCGAGTGTAATTAACATTTTGCTATGGAACAGCTGTTTTTTTTAAAATCGGTTTCAGGGTTGGTCCCATAGTAAAAGTTGTCCATAATGATGAGTATCTACTATGAGTCCTTTTTGGCTTAGCGTACCCTTTCCTTATAACCCTGTATTATAATCTAAATTTAAGTACACAAACTAAAACTACAAACAAAAATAAAATAAATACTTATATATTTAATCTAAAATGTCTACAAATAAAAAACCGCATTCAGGTCGCTGTCTGCGGGTTTAATAAAGTATATAAGCGCCGCCCTTTTGTCACCTGCAACTTTGACGAGGCGCCTGGCCTCGGCGAGCGATTCTTATTTCCTCCCTTTGAGGTTTTCCGCCATTTCCGCCGCCGCACCAGTCGCTCTCGAAGTGTTTTGAAGGTGAGAGAGAGACAGAGTATCTGCGCAGGTTGCATCCCACACCAACGGCCTCCTACTACTCCAGGGAACTAACGTCCAACTTACGTCATGTGCGAACGTCTCAGGTCAAAAAGATGAAATACACTCTTTTTGAACTCGTTTATTCTTTCGTCTCAAACCATAGATAAATTATAGAAGAGTGCTAATGTCCATAGAAAGATGCGTAACTCGATTGTAGTACTGATAAGGACGTAAGATGGAGCTTCTACTTTAATCTATGACATGATCGTCACATTTTCTGCTTGATTTGAAATAGAAACCCAAGCTAGCCCATTCGTAATGGTACGGAGAAAAAAACGCTCCTTGTTAATAAATAAAAAAAAAACTAATATAAATAATTATTTTTGTTTTTTATTTGCAAACTCGCTAAGTTCGCAAGAGATTGCGTTGATAACATTATTTCTGGTAACATATTTTCACGTCGTATTGAAATCTAATTTAAACTTAACCTTATAGCGGAAATATACTAAGACCATGTTTCTATATTAACCATATTTACATCAGCTTTTATAGTGGTTTGAACATTAGCTGACTAAATACGTAAACGCCATCTAGTTTTATGCTGTTTTTTTCGGGGTACACTTTTTTGTATTAGATGGTCATTCTTCTCGTATTACTTTTCTATGGTCAAAAATAGACAACATTATAATTTTCTTAAGCTACGTTCCCTATATTTTTGTCTACGGCAGGAGGACCCTAACAGTATCCAAGATCGATTGATTAGACCACTTGTACCGAAGTGTCTTGCGATTATTATCTCTAATTCTATCGGACGACGCACCCGACCCAATTGATTGTCTTTTCAGCTATCAGCTTTTACACTCGTTATTGCCTTAATTGGCAATAACGAGTGTAAATGCTATAAATAAATAATGTTAAAATATAATGTAATACAAATCTAATACATACTAATCTAGTAACTATTAATATCAATTTAAAACCTAAAATAAAAATGTAAACTTAACTTTTAGAACTAATAATACTAAATAAGATTAAATTAATGTTAATAAAAAAAATGTGTAAAAATAATAAACTAATATTAATATAATGAAGTATATGTTTTGTAAGGGAAGGGAATTAAAAGGCTATTTTATTTTATTTTATTATTTTTTTATTATTGCCTTAATTGAAGTTAAGGCGTTTATTTCTCTGTTGTGTGAATGACAATTTCAATCTTCATTTTTTTGACCAATGCACCAAAAATTAATAAAATCAGATTGTAAAACTAATAAAATATGAGCGCGAAATTCAAATTTTCTTGCGTTTTATGTCAATTACAGCTTAATTTCTCATCGTAAGTTCATGAAAACTAATTTTGCGATAATAAATAGATTGTTTCAAGAAATTACACCAACCAAAAATTCAAGTTGAAAGCTAGTATAAGTACATTTCCCACTAAACCAAAAACCAAGATGAAAATCAGCTTATTGAAATTTGTAGCTAAACCAATGTTATCTAGGTAATAATTTTACCCTTAATTTCTTAAAACAACTTATTTATTGGCGCAAAATTGGTTTTAATAAATCCACGATGAATAATTAAGCTGTAATTGACAAAAAACACAAGAAAATTTGAATTTCGCGCGATGAGTGAAACGATGCACCTTAACAACTTTGGAATAGTTAAAAGCATGCTCAATGATCATGGATTTCATTTGAAATAAGTAAGTAAGTTTGTAGTGGTAGGGCTCTCTTGCAAAGTCCGCCTGGGGAAGTACCACACCTTTGCCAGTTATTCAACCGCCATGCAGTAGTGTGCAAGCATTACTGTGTTCCGGAGTGAAGGGCAATGTTTCCAGCGTAATTACTGGGCATACAGAGATTTAACATCTAACTACGCTGGGTGACGAGCGCAGTGCATTGCCGCGCATAGTTTTGAACTGTTAAGTTCAAAATTCTGGGTGGCACTGAACTGTTATGGGCAAGCGTGACGCTTAACACCAGTGCTCGTCTCGTCACCGAGTAAGTACCTAAGTACGGACCTAACCAGTCAGATAAGCTTCTACCTAACAGTTAGAACTTTGTAAGGTACCTATATCTTACTATTTATTGAAATCAAGAAAATTTCAAAATCCTTTGCATAGTACTGTAGCAGATTTGTGTGTATGTATGATTATGTGTACTAGTTAGTGTGTATTAGTGTGCGATATTGCAGCTGAAGAACATTAAATATTAGTTGGAGATGCAGTTTTTTTGTGTCTATCTATTTGTTAAAATTGTGTAAAATCTACACACATACACAATTACTAAACTATATACTAATTACCATTACTAATTACTAATTGCCTGGAAGAAATGGTTGCCTGGTAGAGATCGCTTTTAGCGAAAAGACCGCCACCTGTGGCACTAGGTTACAAGCTGTACGTGTTTTATTATCATTTTGGTGTACACAAGAGTTTCTATCTATCTAATTACTAAAGACTATTAAAGGGACAGATTTCACGTATCGATGTCCTCCATACTTGGCATTCGATCGTTGCCGTTAAGATTTAAAGATTGGTTAGGTATCCTAATCATAACCTCCTAACTAATATTATAAATGCGAATGTAACACTCTCTCTCTCTCTCTCTCTCTCTGTCTCTCTGTCTGGGTGTTTATCGCGTTATCACGGCTAAACGGAACGAGCTGAATTTTTGCATAGATATAGGGTAGGAGACGGACATAGGCTTTATTTTTTTGTCGAACGAAGTCGCGGTTAACAACTAGTATACCTATATACGAATCTATTTAAATATCATGCAATGTTTGTCCACTGCTAGACGTAGGTACCACAAGACATGGCAAGATCTATATACATACCTACATTTACAGGCAACTCGTGTCCGATTCGCAAGGGTGTAACCTCCATGTGGATTCTGAACAACTTTTGGTATGGGACCAACCTGAAATTGCGATAGAAAAAAACAACTGCTCCATACATTTGGTTGAGTGTGAATGAAATTTATTTATTGAACAGCTGTTTCAGAACATCCTGTGTACTCCAGAATTGAAATCTTCATTTCAAATAGGTACTGTTATGTTTGTAGAGTCGTGCGCGGACGTGTCATGTGGGTCGGGGCGGCGCTGCGTGGTGCGCGGCGGGCGCGCGCGCTGCGTGTGCGCAGCGGCGTGCCGGCGCGTCGGCGCCGTCTGCGGCAGCGACGGGAAGACCTACACCTCGCTGTGCCGACTGCGGCGCCGCGCCTGCCGCCGACCCGCCAAGCACCTCGTCATGGACTACCCGGGACCTTGTCAAGGTAGGCCACAATCATAACCACTATAATAGACGAAACACACCATAGACTTATGATTTTCAAAGGCTATCTAAACTGGCCGAATTTATTTTTAACAAAACAGAAAAGTGCGTATTAAGCACTAAGCAACATGTTCAGCTTGGCATGCAATGCCCCCGGCTTATGATGGGGGAAGTAAGTGAATGTGGAACAAAAAAAGATGTGCGAGAGTCTGCGATTCTTTTGGTGCGTCCTATGGTCAAAATATAACACAGAACCTCCAAAAGTTCGGAGTAGGGCAAATGAGTCGTGGTCTGAGCGGGTACCGAGGCGCCCTCACCGACTCATAACGACTTCAACAGACTTTTGTTTGACCGATGTCTCGAAATGATGGGACGTAATCATTCCTACACAAACACTTTTTTTATTAGGTCGGCAAGTATATGCACAAATTGCATATCGAAGCAAAATCTAAGGAAATACGGGGATCTAAATAGGTACTGATTACTTTCAAACAAAAGTGGAACGAATTGCGTTAACTATTGTGCAGCTTTTTAATCCTTGGCGATCTTAGAGGAAGGCCTTTATTCAGCTGTGGAAGTCTTCAGGCTGTTGATGATGATGACGAAACCTGAACAACGATATCAGTAGTACTATAGAACATTTATAATGTCTGTAAGGTAGTAGATACTAAATCTAATTATTATCTATATATAAGATTATAAACAGACGTTAACTAGTAAACTAAGTACTTTGGTAGGTAAGTACTTAATAGTAAGAGTAAATTATTTTCTAATTAACTTTCTATTTTCTAAGCTCCTACTTGTTGCCTTATATCAACTTTTAACCTTGGAATTTTACACATACCTTTTCAATCATTTCAATGTCCTCAAGAGCCACCTCAATCATTCCTCAACTCCATAATCCAGATCCTGGTCAGGAACGGTAAATAAGATAAGAACAATCACTCTTGTTATAGCTACCATCGAGTTACTCGACTACCAATCGACTCGAGCATAGCGACAGACTGATAGAATATGATTCATGGCCCGCCAAGCTACACTGCGTCCATCAAGAATATCCTATATCGGCTAGCGTAGCAACAGCCTAGGAGGGAGAGCAAACGGTCAATGAGAATTACGTTCTTTAGAAAAAAATATTTATTGAATAGACACCAACATGATACACGTCATTATAACATAAAAGGAGGCAAGCAATGGAAACATGCTAAGCGTCACCACTATTATAGGTGCAACTAAGAAGCGAGTTATACTGAAATAATAATAGAAAAAAAATAAAAATAAAAAAAATAATAAATAAAACATTTTCATACACTACACATACATATAATTTCACATCTCATTTGCCTCTATTTCCTTTGTTTTTTTTTAATGACAGCTTTAACATTGAAGGCCTGTAGGTATTATCTACCTTCATAAGTCAGACGCAGATTTACCTATAGTTATTTTTGGTTTTGTTATATGCGCGTTTTACAAACAGTAATTCTATCAGTTGCTTGATTATTAACATTTTTAATCTGTTAAAACGCAGTTTTTAATTGAGAAAAAATAAAGTATAAATGTAGAAAAAAAAAAAACAATAAATATTATTTAAGATTCTAAATTGCACGCTCCATAATTATTATTATTATGTTATAGTATAAGTGTTTTTCCAAAGAGTTTCAAAACTGATAATGATATTCAAAATTAATAATTTCATTAATAAATATGTAACATAATTTATTTGATTTAAAGAAACTAAAACAGTATACTTATTAAATATTATCTATGGGACACTTTTTTTAATCTAATATGTATACCAGTAACAGGTATTTACAACATTCATTCATAAAAAGAGTGGTAAGATATCTTTACCGAGCCTGCGCTGCCTCTTCGCCTAGAAATGCATAATACGTATGGTACAAATGTTTAAAGCCCCATCAAAGTTTACAGTTTATTATTGACTCGGTCGGGTATGACCGACATGGCTGACCTTATCGCCAGGCGTGGAAATGCATAAAGTTAACGTGTAGTTATTATGGCGAGTGCTAAATGCATGGCGAATGTAAGCCATATTAAATTTGTATTGTCGTCTATAATATTAGTAAATAAGGCACTCAGGTTTTTTTTTTACATCGCTTAAAATTCTTAACACTAACGTAAACTTACATAAATTACAGAAAAAAAATCTGCTGTTCCATAGAAAAATGTCAATGACACTCGACAAAATGTATGGAACAGCAGATATTTTTTTCTCGATATCAGGGTTGGTCCCATAGTAAAAGTTGCTCAAATTATGAGTACTATAAGCCCTTTTCAGGCGGTCACTTGCCGATGGACCACTCTGTAGAAGCGGCACTGAGAAAAACCCGATTGTCTTGTAAATCGCACGGATCCGACTAACCCAGGACCGAGGAAGCGGTCTAAAATAATGGCTAAGCATGGGAATCGACGAGTGCATTTGGCTCGTTAGCAATATTCTAGGGTTAATGTACTTCGAGTTTGTGAATACTAGAGATACGACTTTAGCGCACTTAAAATGACCCCGCAAATCCGTCCTTTCGGACTGATTTCATTATAGCTGTCTCTAACTTTTCGCATCTTCTTGCGCACTCTTTGACGGCTCTAAACAGACTGCGCCATTTTTAAGCTAAAAACCTATCTTTAGTACAATATATCATTGGAAACAAGGATTTTAAATTGTTTGTAATTGACAGTTTAAAAATTCGCAAGACAGGACTTGGACCGATTACGACAGACTGACGGACTTCTACAGTAGTTGACAAAGCAACTGAGACGGAAATCCAGATAGTTGCTCGCAAATATTTTGGTATTATAAGTATATGGCTGCTCTTAATGCTCGTATGGAGATTCGTCAATTCTGTTTAATTTTGTCAATCGCCGAACATTTTGGAGCATCACAAGAATGGAATATCACAAACACCATTTATATTTTAACCAAGCAAACCCCAACTCCATTCCACTATCAGGTTCGCAATTTTTTTTAATATAAAATATCACTAAGTGGAAATTTAAAAAAACATTCAGTTAATAATTAATTTGACATTTAATATGTACTTTTATCAATTTGACTGCTATTTGTATTTTATTTTTTGACACGGATTTTTATATTATTATTAATACTTAATGTTTAATTCTTAACGCTTTTTGTATCTTAATTGTAATGTAGTTAGTGTAATTGGTTTAATACCGTACTAATGAAATAAATAAATAAATAAATAAATTATCTTCAAAATAACAATGCCAGTGTTTTAAAGAAATTTATGAATTAATATTTTATGGTATTACGAGAATGAAAACACATTATTTTTTTAATTTAAATGTACCTATCTGCCAAATACTATCAATATCGGCCGGTAAATGGCGCCGCAGCCAACTTCCATCCTTTTTGAGGAAAATATCTCCCCAACCAAAAATTGTTGAACCTGTAAACCAAGTTTGGTCAAAATTCGTTAAAAATTATGACCTGTATGCGATTACCAACATACGGACAGATTGAATTATTTTAAGTGGTCCACCTATAAATTTATTTCCACACCACTGCACTGGCCTATCCTTGTATAGGTGCTTTAGAAGGCTGTCAGCCGTCTGGCTGCACAATGGCCACAGATTAATAACGAGCTGCAGCGACAATAGCGTCATCTGCGCAGACGCAGACGGATTGTACGATGAATGCGTTGGGTAGAGCGAATGCACATTGCAAGTATCACATTGCGTGATATTTCATTGCAAGTCGCTTTCTTGTATATTAGTTGCAGCTTAGCTTTCCAAAATTTTAATACCAAGCACCTACATACCTAACATTTTGAAATAGTAATTTGATTATGACGTGAAAAAGATACCTACCTAGATAACCCAGCGAAAAAAAAAAGTATGTGACGAAACGAGATACTTGCTCACGTGATATTTAGCGACACGCTTGCTTGTATAACAGTCTGTCCCCCGAATACTGAAACGTTTGTTAACGACAGATTAAGTCTATTGCTGTCTTTGTCATTTGCTTAGTGCCAGACAAAGGCAGTATTAGAATTAATGTCAAAGTTAACAAACGTTTCAGTATTCGGGGGTGTGGCACGTAGATAGTTCAACACCATGCGAGTCAATGCACTGCTCTCTTTTCTGTTCAGTTCTATATATTTATGCACACAAAAATATGATTGAACCGAGTAAAACTCATTGAGCTATTATGTCCTATCAGCTAGACATGTCACCGCACTACATTTTGATATTCCATTTTAATTCATTGTAGGTTGCATAATTATGTCCTACATCACTGAGTCACTCGGTATAGATGAAATAATGTATTCGTTAAAATGTTAAAATATGCCCGGAGTGTCTTTACACGGCGTAACACTCGTTAGGTTATTAGACTCAGAGTCCGGAATTTTCGTAGCAATTTTAATTTGTCAAGGGGATTGCACGTTTATCGACTTCCGATTGTCGATAAACGATTTTTTTCGATTATTTTGATACGTGTTTTTTGACATTATGTTTTTTTAACAGTTTTAAATTAAAATATAATAGAATCACTTATTGGCCTTATAACATTGGTAGTTACACTACGCCAGTCACATTTTAAAAAAAAACTTGTTTGATTATAATGACATACGACTGTAAAACAAGTAATAAAAAGTCAATGTAATAATTGCCAGTACCGATATGATAAGGACCTAACAATCTATTTGAGGTTTAATGATTAATACATCAAAAGTCGATAAACGTGCAATCAACGACAAATTAAGTGCTATGAAAATTCCGGACCCTGAAGCTTATTAGTATTCTGTAATCTAACTGGGTATAACACAAAACAAATGCTCGAAGATCAGAACAAATGACGTGAGGTTTAGTCTAAAACCCCCGTTACCCAGGTAAATAAACCCGAGTTAAACTATAAACACTGAAAATCTCTATCACCTACTTTATGCCACGGGTACCTCTAAATAACACTCCCAGTAATCGGTATTTATTCCCCCTATTTCATGAACAATGGGACTAACTCCGCGCTGTCCTATTACTTAGAGAACAATCGGCTATTGAGAGTTATTCAGGAATAGCGCTTTATTTTTCATTCCCGCTTTACATTAATATCGGTAATGACCGACCACTCCCTTTCTTTTGCGTTGGACTAGGGCAATGATTCCCGAAGCTATATGGTTCAAAATTCTCAACCATTGTCAAAAAAAACATTGTAGCAATGCTACTACTGTATGTACAGCCTTCGACCAAAGTAAAATGAATGGACGGGCCCTAACCACACAACTTCTTTAAAAATAACAAGTCAAAACAATATAACAATTAAAAGTATGTACCTATAGTAAGTACATTTTGTCATAAAAAAGAGATAGCGAATATATAAAGGCATATGTTTGCGGATATTTGGAGCGCATGTATTGACGAACGTAAGTACGTCTCGCACTTTTCACAGAATGAGAGCGACTGAAGCAAGATGAGCACCGGCGCTCAATTTAAAGTCTTCAAAATTCTCTTATTTGGGCCCGTCTAAACTTCACGCCTCTATCAGCGGTTTGGTCTGTGCGTTGATTCCTAGAAAAGAGCTTGTTCTTGTATACCCTTTATGTCAGAAGTACCATAAAAATATATACAGTAGGGGCTTCAGTACACTACAGTAGTACTATAGGGGCTACAGTAGTAGTATATTGGAAGAACGACATTAGTTCGCTCAGCTTGCTCTACAGGTACTATAACGGAGAATGCTCTGATGATTTTTTGAACTCATCCCTCCATCCCGGTTTTACCATCGAACCGGTCGCCGTCGCCAGAAATACCACCCACATATTATAGATGCGTGGAAGTCTCGTACCATTCGATTTAATCGATTGTTTCTTCCACGTACTTGTAGCCTGTGGAATGGCTATCACCTTCGGTTTTTTCTCCGAAATACAATCTACACTGCTTCAAATGAAGAGTCCTATAAAGTCTATAAATAAAGTCCTCAAATGTAGACAGCACACTGACAATGCCCCAGGTACTAATTGGAGGTGTTCTTGACCACTCACCATCAGAAGGCCCGACACTTGTTTGCCACAAATTAAAAAAAAAAAAAAAAAAAAGTCTTTTTAAATGTTATAACTTTTTTTTATATTAATATTACGCTTGACTTTTATACAAATTAATTAAAATGTTGGTTGTGCGAGCGAGAGAGCGCGTCATCAGTCAGCAAATATGGCTAACTACCAACAGTAACTCGGACAGTAAATTTCAACACAACAATTCATCTCATAGGGGTTGTTTTTAGAAAAAATCTTCAGAAACGCTTTTCCTTATTTCGTGTAAGCAAACCGAGTTTTATTGGTGTAAAAAATTTTTTTTTGTTCTTAAACAAAAAAAATGTTTTCCTCGTCTTCAGATCTGGATCTGGTTGACTATAGTTGGTACTATACTATAAAAAAAAAATAAGAATTATTAAAAAGTCATGGAACAAATTTGTAGAGTATGATGTTCCGTTCAAAATAACTACCGACTTCTAACTAAGAACTTCTTCGGCCACATCGTCGCTTTCCATCAGGTGAGATTGTGGTCAAACGAATGCCTAGTCCGAGGTAAAAAAAAAAAAAAAACTAATAGACACAGCTTTACTTTGAGTAGGTACATCGCAGTAGGTGACTGTTTCTCTCGGTTTTTCTCATACATGGTAATATTGTCATTATTAAATAATAATCCCTACTTCTAGGAAAATCGGATTGTATGAGTTGAAGACCTTTAAAATACAACAAGTTGATTTTTAAGGTCAAGACTAGTTCCCTGGTATATTCAATTACTTTCCTCATAAGTCAAGACGGTAAAATACCACTTTTTAAATGTGTTTTTGTCTTCTCTTGTTTTTTACTTGCATTAGTCAATTTTACCTCAAAAAAGGTAAATTTTCAGAGGTTACATAAGAATTAAAAAAAAAAATGTTATTTCCAGATTGTACCTATCCTCTGAATGGTTCATAGTCTAACCCACTGAGGAAGTAGGTAAATCACTACGTCGTCTAGCCATAGCTATCTGGAAATGTAATTTTCTCACGAAATTGGTTTCTAGGCAAAGTTTTATATTTGTGAAAATTTCCTCAAAATTTATTTGTATTCTCATACGTAGGGAGAATTCTGTGGTCTCTTTGCTCAAAATGTTAAGGTGTTCATATTTTCACGATTGGCGTTTGAGAAAAGTATCTACGCAAAATCGTGAAGCTTTCCACGATTTTGGTCCTGTTGGCTGCCATTGCAGTCATGTATTTACTATTTGTATATTTTTAACTAACCTTATAATTTGCATAGTCCAGTAAGTACCTACTGTACCAGTTGCAAACCAACGTTTTGCATCTCAGCGTGTAATGTTATGACATATTTTTCAATAAACTACATTTTTTGTATCACAGTACTTACCTATAAGTATGAGGGGAATTAATAAACCTAAAAGTTTAACATTTTATAAGCTACGGTAACGAAGTAAGTAATTTGCTCGTGAAATCTAACTGTATGTCTTTTATGGAAGAGCTTCATTATCTACTGTTTATGACTTTAACAGTTTCTGCATCAATTGGATAAATAGTTTTAGGAAAACTATTATAAGTGGTTAGGCTGTGTTAAGCAGAAACCGGCCGACGCGTCCTCTGCCGTTACCAAACTAGGGATGATGGGAGCGTACCAAGCACGTGTGCATGTTGGCACTTAAGTACCTACATAATAATTATGTATATGTTATAGTAAAAACTTCATGTTATAGTTGATTTAAAACCATAACAGTAACTTTAACTGGGATTATGGTGCAACCAGCCTTAGTTAAAAATAATGATATAAGTAAGTATTTTAGAACAATATTGTTTATCCTGGGCCCGTACCGTGAGGTGCTTATTGCGATGATTATTAGGCTCAGCCGAGAACACTGCGCGACCATACACCTTATTACGCGGCGATACGGTTCGCGGTCGCGCAGTGTCATCGGTTGAACCTAAAAATCATCGCAATAAGCACCTCATGGTACGGGCCCTGGAACTTAAATTGAATCAGATTAGATTTGTAAGTAGTAAAGTCCATGTCGAGCAGACAGCGGGTGACAGCGAGCGGTCAACTATTTTTGCTAACAATTCTAAAATGAACCTTATCCCGCATATTATAACCAATAACTCCGTTTTCATTCATACGATTGTAGAGTGACGCGGCACTGGTCTGGCGCAGAGTTGAAAAGTGGACGGCGACCTATAATTATATCACACTATATACCATTTTGCCGAACTGACCCGACACTACACCGAGGACATCCCAGACATCAGCCTAGACGAGATTAGAATGGCTCTTAAGCAGCTTAAAAACAACAAGGCGCCGGGTGATGACGGAATAACGACTGAGCTTCTGAGAGCGGGTGGAAAACCGGTACTTTTAGTCCTCCAGAAGTTATTTAATTCCGTCATACTCGAGGGTAATACGCCAGAAGCATGGCACAGGAGTGTGGTGGTGTTGTTCTTCAAAAAAGGTGATAACACCTTACTGAAGAATTATAGGCCCATCTCGCTCCTGAGCCATGTTTACAAGCTGTTTTCGAGAGTTATTACGAACCGTCTCGAACGCAGGTTTGATGACTTCCAGCCTCCCGAACAAGCCGGTTTCCGTAAAGGCTTTAGTACCATGGACCACATACACACGCTCCGCCAGATTATACAGAAGACCGAAGAGTATAATCGGCCATTATGCCTGGCGTTTGTGGACTATGAGAAAGCCTTCGATTCCATCGAGACCTGGGCGGTATTGCAGTCCCTTCAGCGATGTCATATCGACTATAGGTATATCGAGGTGATGAAGTGTTTGTATAGGAACGCCACCATGTCAATCCGGTTGCAGGACGAGAGCACGAAACCAATCCAATTGCAGAAAGGCGTGAGACAGGGAGACGTTATTTCTCCGAAACTGTTCACGAACGCATTGGAGGACGTTTTCAAGCTCTTGGACTGGAACGGATACGGCATCAACATTAATGGCGAATACATCACTCACCTTCGTTTTGCCGATGATATAGTAATCATGGCAGAGTCGCTAGAGGACCTCAATAACATGCTCAACGACCTCAGCAGCGTTTCTCAACAGGTGGGTCTTAAAATGAACATGGACAAGACGAAAATCATGTCAAATGCCCATGTTGTACCCGTACCGGTGGTCGTTGGGAACGATGCGCTCGAATTTGTTGACCATTATAACTACCTTGGACAGACTGTCCAGTTAGGTAAGTCCAACTTCGACAAAGAGGTCGCTCGAAGAATCCAACTCGGATGGGCAGCGTTCGGGAAATTGCGTAATATCTTCTCGTCCAAAATCCCGCAGTGCCTGAAGACAAGGGTCTTCAACCAATGTGTGTTGCCAGTGATGACATATGGAACTGAAACGTGGTCCTTGACTACTGGCCTTTTGGAGAAACTCAGAGTCGCACAGCGGGCAATGGAGAGAGCTATGCTCGGAGTTTCTTTGCGCGATAAGATCCGGAACGAGGATATTCGTCGAAGAACCAAAGTCACCGATATAGCTCTCAGAGTTTGCAAGCTGAAGTGGCAATGGGCAGGCCACATCACTCGAAGAACCGATAACCGATGGGGAAGAAAGGTTCTTGAGTGGCGACCACGAACCGGAAGACGAAGCGTAGGCAGGCCTCCCACTAGGTGGACCGACGACATTGTGAAAGTCGCGGGCAACCGGTGGATGCAAGTGGCACATTGTCGGTCGGTGTGGCGGTCTAAGGGGGAGGCCTATGTTCAGCAGTGGACGTCTTCTGGCTGATAATGTAATGTAAAAAAAAAAAAATATACCATTTTGGTACCCGGACCGTAAAAACCACTGGCACTTTTGAAAAATTGTAATAAATAAATCGTTTTTTTTTGTTAATCTTTATTTTTAAAGGAGGGTTTGGTCAGACACGGCCATGCCACCATAATTGGTCAAAACTATTTAACTACCTCCTTTCTAGACATAAATTAACTATTTTAGCAGTATTCTGGCTTCCTTCGATAAGGGACACATTGGTGCTTGAAGGGGGAAACGCACTCGTTATACCCAGTACCTCCTACGTAAGTTACGAATACTCGCACTAGGCATCTATCTATAGCGTATCTAGCCCGAATGTAATCGCCAAACTCCTCATAAATTGGGTAGGTAGCCGGGTATTTCGAATGCTAAAGGACATCTCGAAGCTTACAACCGCCGCGCCCGTCGCGCAGTAAATTCATGCATAATCTTCCCATCGTAAAAGCAGCCGTAAACCAAATTTTATGCGATCGCCATAACGCGCGACCGCGGTTGAACGTGTCACCTTCGCATTGTGAAGTGGTCAAAGCTGTCACAACCGCAATCGGTCCTAGACTGACCCAGACGTCCCCATTCCATATTTATGAATAATATTCTACGATAATATCTACGCAAGCTTGCCTCAAATGCCTGTAAAAGCTGCCACTCTACTTCAACGCGTTTTTACGACCGAATACGGCGCAACCGCGACTCAAATTCCTGTAATTAAGTACTCAGTGTGAACCTAAATATACATTCTACATAGTTGGGTATTTCAAGAGTGTTTTCGGCTTGCGGGCAGTTTTTACCATTCCTCGAGCGCTGCCAACTCTGCCCGAGTACGATAACTGGGAACAGCAATGAAAACACCCGATTTAGCCTCCTGAACATGTGCAATTTGTCACGCGATGCGAAATTTACTGCTAGCGTTGTTAGCAAAACATCTCTGAAGTAATATAAAGAGATTTGGCAATAGTAGATTTATTTCCGCACTTACGATAGAGCCAGAATAAGCGCTCGAGTCACTCGAACACGAAACCGTTCGATTTACAACATTCAAATTTATCAGAGTAGTGTTTGTAGCCGTTTCTGATTCCAATAACGAGGGAATGTAAACGATAAACGTTTGTTTTATGAGTCCGAAGTAATTGGGGGCTGTGTTTGGTTTTGAGGCATAGAATGCGGTGCTCGGCGCTGAACGTAAAGCATACACGGCCTGCCAACGCCGCCACCGGCGTGCTCCGTCTTTAAAGGTGATAAATTCCGTAATCTAAACTTTGGACTTAGGCACTTGATCGCTGTCTAGACCTGACTTACTAACGCCAGCCCATAAACCGCAATACGATACAATCGGCGGGAAACGCCGGGATATTTACAGGCCCCGCAGCCGTTTGTCTGATCTCTACTTAGTTATTAAGTTACATTAGAACCTGAGTTTCCGGGTTTGCGCCGGCTCCAGGACGTCAATAAACTTTTTATCCGACTTAGAGCACCATTACAGTATATTTAGCAGTCATCTAAATATCCACTGCGACGTCGCTCGCTTTCTCTTCCGCTAGGAGTATTTACTTTACCTAGTTGTTCGAAATAAACGATCTGCCTAGGATGGTATAATAATAGTACCTACGCTTACCGATCTGTGATTGTAAAATTAATACCATCGGAAAACAAACAAATTCAGTGTTCCGAATAGTTAAAGGTATTGTAATTGGTACCTAGATATTAATTATATTGAGGCTTGAAATTTAAGTAAGTAGTTAAGATTATGTTTGTGAATTAGGTTCGTTCGTTTATGAAATAAAAGTTCTATCACCTGTAAGCTTACAAAATAGGTGGGATAGTTATGCACCTAATTTGTCATTGGTTTGGTGAATAAAAAATAATAGCCCATTTTCGTCCTATTCCTGAAAAAACTTCCCAAAACTGACATGTTTAGAAGCTCACTCATCTGATTAAAACATCAAAATGACAGAGGGTAGTTGCGAGGGCGTGCGGTGCGGCGGCGACAAGCGGTGCGTGCTGGACGCGGAGCTGGGCCCGCACTGCGCGCGCTGCGGCGCGTGCGCTGTCGCCGGCGCGCCCGTCTGCGCCGTCGACGGAAACACTTACGCGGGCGCGTGTGCGCTGCGCCGGGCGGCTTGCGAGCGCGGACGAGCGCTGCCTTTGGCTTACAAAGGACCCTGTAAAGGTGAGATCATTATTGTTCTTCCCAAATTAAGACAAAGCGTCCTCTACTGCAATACTGCCACGTGGCAAAAGTGGACGTTAACCGAACAATATTGTAATGAAGGTATGTGATGTTGCAGCGAACGCGACGTGCGCATCGATATCATGCGGCGCGGGGCAGAGGTGCGTTTCAGGCGGCGCGAGCGGCGCGCGCTGCGTGTCGTGCGGCGCGTGCGCGGGCGGCGGCGGCGCGCGCCGGCAGCTGTGCGGCTCGGACGCGCGCACCTACCCCTCCTGGTGCCGCCTGCAGCGCGCCGCCTGCCACGCCGGCCGGGTCGTCGACCCTATACACACCGGACCCTGTACAGGTAACACAACCACCATCCAGGGACCTTCCTGCGTTTTTTTTTTTTCTTATATTTGCCTGACAAGGCTTTTGATACTACCTACAAATTTACCTGATACTAGGTAAGTGACGATGTGGTCGAGGGTTGTAAACACATAATTATCCTGAAATGGGAACAGGTTTTCAACTTCAGGGTGATAGCTAGCCAGCCAAATACATACTAGAGTACCCTACAATGACGCCATGGTTTCCTCACGATGTTGTCCTTTACTGGCAGCTTAAACTCATTATTGAGATTTGAACCCACACCTCACATCATCAACTCGTCAGGACAGTGTTTGTATTCTGCAAACTAAGCAACCGCATAAGTGAGGTGCGATACGCTAATTGAACTTTAATTTTTCTTGCCGATTACTCAAAAAAAAAAATAGCAAAATACTAAGTGGTTACAAGTGGCTATAGTTCCTATACCTTTTCAATTCTGTATTTTTACTTTTGTCTGTAGAAATAGGGAGAACAATGCACATTAACTAAAGGTCTCGGCATATATTTGTGGTAACGGGGTACAAGCTCGGACGGGACGGGGACGTGTCCTGCATCCTTCACAAATAATTTTTTCACGTGCCGTCCCGTCCGTTCTCTTGTCGCGTGTATTTTGTTACTGTATTTTTACATGCAACTATATAAGAAATCGTCCCGTCCCGTCCGGCAAGACTTAAAACACTTTACGTGTGCCGAGACCTTTAGCTTATCACCTCAATTGCGCGTTCACTCAGCTGTCAAAATGGACCGGCTGGACGTTGTCGAACCACAGATCACACTCTAGATTCTACATTCAGGACGCTCGAAGCTTACCAGACATTAGTCTAAATACACTTATAAGAAATTACTGATTGGTTGATTGTTAAGCGCGGGTACGCGTAACCTTGAGATAGCCAATGAGAACGCTCGGTCGCACTCCTCGCGACCCGCGCCTTCCTCAAACTTTGGTGACTTTCTGTAGGAACACAGATGAATAGAACCGAATCTCGTAATGCGGTATCTAGTGTGATCTATGCATCGAATAAACACATTAAAGAGGAGCTAAATCGAGTAAAATGAAATGTTACAATCGAAATAAAGCTGATACCTGACATCGCTGTGTGAAAGACATTACAGTCATTTAGTGGATGAACATGGCGCCATCAAAATATTTATGTTATTATGATACTGACAGATTCGTCCCACATGCCACCTACTGACTGATCTTGTAAAAATATCAAATGTATGTTACTATAATTTCAGACGCGTACTTACTCATTTTCACATTCTTCGCACGATCTCAATTCGAGTTTCTCATTATTTCTTTATTTTTTCAGGCAGCAAAAACATAACGGACAATAGTGTGACTGAAGCGAAAAAAAGAAAGAGCGGTGTAGGCAAGCGCGTGCTATAGTCATAGACTCTTCTAGATTTAGCCGGACATAGCGTCCGCTGGCATTGTAGTGTAAGGAAACTTCGACTGACAAGTCTGGAAAAAATCAGTGCTATACAATTTAAAGTAGGCCAAAACGTTGAAATTTTAATAATAATGTTTTTAATTCGGAAAGCGATACGTAGAAATTTGTTAATGTCAAAAAATATGTATGTATAGGTACTGCGTGTAGCTCCAGCAGGCCTATCATGCGCACTGCGACAAAATTTTCTCTACATTTTTTGTCTTGCAAAAACAGGACACGGCTACGATTTACGTATACGTACGTCTCATTTTCGCACGACGTAAAGAGTAGAGGACTTTATCGCGGTGCGCATGCTAGGCCTGCCTGTTTTTCGGGTCGACTCAAAAGCGGTCACTGTGTTGTTGAAAAACCAATTTTACGCGTTAAGATACGTGTCGATTTAATAACAAAACATAATGATTTTGGATAAACTAACGATCATAATATTACATGGATCCATGATCCTAAGAAGAGAGAGAAGAGAAGAGAGAAGAAGAAGAGTTGGTATTTTGAGTGAACGCTTGGACCCGTAGACGAGTCAGGTTCAAATTCAAAATCCGTAGTTAGGGTAGAATTAGACTAAACTCAACCTGACGCATTATTTCGAATGTTGTAGATAAATAATAATTCTATTATGTACTAGTTTTAAATATTAACACTTACATTATTTGAGCACCAAATCGTACTTAATATTTAGTCAAAATATTGAATAGGGAGTGTAGTTAGCACAATGTTTGGATTTAGGAACCCTTTACACTAAATAAATTCTTGTCGTTGAAAGTCTACGAAGCTCGTATTATGATGGAACTACTTTCATCAGACTGAGATAATTGTTCTTAAAATTAACTCTAGAATCCTTAAGACTTAAATAATTTTATTTCATGAATTACTTATGTGGTTAACGCTTATGCAATATTTATTTAAGTTATGAGTATGAAGTTTTAGTGCAATAATTTTATTGAAAATTGTATGAAATTTATGTTATTATGTTTTGTTTGTTACGCAAGGTAAATGTACGAGTAAAATGGAATTTGAGCATGTTCAATGTTGAAATACGTTTACAGTATTATGTGTACTAACGTAGTGTTATTGCGATATCTTTATTTTCGACACATTTTCAATTGAATACTAAGTGATTTTAATAGACTGTAGTTATCGAAAGTAATTTATTGTTACTTTTAAATTATTTCCAAAACGATTCCAAGAATATTTTAATACGTGAATTTAATGGATTTGTAAAGGTATCTTAATGTTGTCGTAGTAAAATGAATTTCTTGGCGTCCTTCCTAGCTTTAAATAGTTTAAAGTTCTATTTCGTATTTTTTGTAACATATTAGACTTCAAATAATAAAGAGGTTCGATACAAACAGCTAGACAAAATTACAGAGGCGCATTCTAGATACAAACTAGAATGTTATTACTTCCTATTTAAAAAGTGGATTTTCTTAACAAGCACAATAATATTTATTCGTATTGCATTTTGTATATTGCAATTTAATGAAAATAATATTTTATTTTAATAGTTATTTCTAAATGTATCTTTTAAAATATTTTGCCAAGCAATTTAACTTAAGTAGTCAATGTAGACTGGCCTAGTGAAATTTTACCTTTAGTAAAATTTTAAAGTAAAAATGTGTCCAAAGATTTAAAATTTGAGGTCAGTGTATTCTTCGATTAAATGGATTTTTATCGTCATTGGATTATGGTACTTATTAGATGTAAATAAGGATAATTGCTGGGGGTAATATGACAAGCTCCAAGGTGAAAATAATGTCTGCAAAGCCCGGGTATTCCCCAAAAAATTGCAAATGTTGACCAAAAGGAGTGCATAAAGGCTCTTCTTAATTTCTCACACAAAAGAAATAAATAGAACTATCAACGAAAGCAAAACTAATCTGTTCAAAAATAATGAAGTTATTAGCATTTTAATTGCCATTATATGCCATACAAATTCTATACTAACATTGCGCTGCGGGAACGGGACAGAGAGAGTATCCGCTCTCAATCCCTACTAAGAACTTTTAACGAATATAGAACTTCAATACATAGCCAATTTAAATTATTTCTACATTGTTTTTTATTATATTTAATTTTCAGGCGCGAGGAGGAGTAACTTTTTTATAGCCAATGAGAACGCTGGTTCGCAGTCTCCGCGATCAGCGCTTTCCTCCGACTTGGGCGATTTATGTCGGAACAACAGACTAGTAACGCGGTATCTATATATAAATGGACGCTAGGTATGACAAAAAAAGTTAATTTTACAGCAAAGCCCATAGTCGATAAAATGTCTGCAGCCGCGATACGCGTGCGACAAGGCGAGAGTGATTCCTCTCACTTCTGCATTAGTTAAACGTAAGTCTCTTAGGGAGTCAAGACTACACATATTACGCTCCACGTCCGCACTGCATAATGAAGGGAATACAATCATTAAGAATACGGCCTTTTAGGAATACAATGTTCTTTGCGGCTTGCTATATTACCCTATATACTTACAATAACTATTTTACTCACAATAACGAATAGAAACCTTGACTCTTGTCAATTACTTCTTAGTGCTAATCGTGTTGTTAACTTTATCAGACTATTAATTTCTAAATTGTTGTAGTTAAACTCATTGCAAACATTAGATGATTAATATATTTTTTCTTGTTTCTTCATAAATATTTTACACCGATACATGTCTTATTATTTAATTACCTATACTATATACCTACCGACAACCGATAATTAACCACTACTGCCCGCCATATACAGTATAGAATATTTAATTATGTAATTGTAATTTATTTTGTAACTGTATTTATTTTTCGAGATAATAAGCCATTATTGAGCCATAGAAATGAAATCTAATTTTAAAACAACAAATAAACTTATGTTAATATTACTTTGAGTGGTTATCTAACGAATTAATAGGGCCCGTACCGTCACTTCCGTATAGCGATGATTGTTAGGTTCAGCCGTCGACGCTGCGCGACCGTGAACCTCATCGCGCGGCAAAACGATTCGTGATCGCGCAGCGTCCGCGGCTGAACCTAACAATCATCGTAAAAACACATCACGCTACGGTCCCTGGACTTTTTAGAGAATGTAAAGCAATAAAAAAGTCACGTACAATTTATCAATTCTATATTAAATAGTAGTCCAAGATATATGCTACAATGTGTCTAGAAAAATTAAGTTACTGCTTATCTACCATTTGGAACTTATAAATATTTACAAAGTGAAAAGGACATTGGCGTTACAGTATTACACAACAAATAATAAAGATCGTCCCGATGTACCTTCGCAATTGCCCAATTTTAGAGGCGCGGGACACTTCGATCTTCCAATGACAACAACGCGCGCTGAAATTTTGCACTGTGCAAAGTTTTTGGCTACTACTGCCATGCTTCTAAAATTTTTTTTACTTTATTGACAAAAATAAAACATAGGAGCATGGCAGTGGTAGTCAATTAGAAGGCAAAAAAACACTATTTTGTCATTATTCAGGGACGAAACAAGAGAATACGTTAGTATTAAATAAACGGTAGCATAGTTGCCTCTTAATAACAAGCATAGTAAATACCCGATTTCACCAACAATTCCCTAAGTTTAACCTAAGCAACTTCAAGGGTTAATTTAAGTGGTTATTTATTGGTTTTAAGGGCTATTTTCCCCTACTTTTAAGGGATCCTTTAAGACCTTATTTGCCCCCTGAGTGATGGTGAGAACGAAACGAACCCTTAAAGTTAGGGTTCGTTGGTGAAAACGAGCTTAAGTTCAAAGCCTTACGACGCATCACACGCGGTTTGTCTTCTTCGTATGACTAAGTCGATAGAGGAATGTAGTAAACAAAAAAATTACAGTTACCGCCTCTCTTCTTCGTAAACCTATACAATAATGATTTAAAAAAAAAAAAGAAGAGCACGAATAGCAAATAGTTTTTAGACAGGAACCCTTTATCCCAGTCACAGATCACACCTAGATTCTGCATTAAGTATGCTCGAAGCGCACCACACATCAGTCTAAATAATAAGAATAAATCTGATTGTTTGATTGCAAGGCGCGAGTAGGCGTAACCTTGAGATAGCCAATGAAAACGCTCGGTCGCACTCCCCGCGACACGCGCCTTCCTCAAACTTTGGTGACTTTTTGTAGGAACAACGATCGTAATGCGGTATCTAGTGTGATCTATGATCCCAGTATACAGAGTTATTTTTACCCAAAACCTGACGCAGGCAGCTTTTCCACGTCGTATTAAGCAACTTTTGTGTCTTTTCACAAAACCTTATATATTCTCTATAGTCGTGGTAGCTCCGTGGGAACACGTTCGCGTCACCTTCGTGGGGTCGCGGGTTCGGACCCGGGCGGGCCCGTAACGATGAGTTGTTTGGTACTTAAGTTCGGATATACCACTGACCTTTCGGTGAAGGAAAACGTCGTTTGGAAACCTGCTCATTTCCGCAGAACAAATTCAAGGGCGTATGAGAATGCTCCAAGCCGCACTGGGACAGCGTGGGGGATATGGCCCAATAACCCTTCAAGGGTATTCCGATATCCCAGTGGGATGTTAAAAGGCTGACGCAGAATACATTCCCCAAAAAAAGTGCTACTTTCGGCTCCTAAGCTAACCTCATTAAAATTCATTTACGCTTATTTTGATTAAATTTATTACTATCATATTTAACAATAACAATAATTTACCGTTAACTTAGTATCGCTTTCCACCACGGGCTATTTCGTTCGCGCATTTTTAGCCCTTTGAAGCTAAATAAGTAATGTAGAAAAGTTTGCGAAAGAGTTAGCTCTAGGGGAGAGGGGTCTTAAATGTAGGAACAAAATATTACTTACATCTGTTCATGCTGGCATATAAACCATTACAAATACAATTAAAACTTCAAAAGCCTTCTGACCTTCAGCTAATATATTCAATTCAAACCCACCATCAGATATTTAGAGTCGTAATACTAAATCGTATAACCTAGGTATCCCTAAAATTATCTTTCCTATTTTCAGTTCATTTATAGTTTTAGGGCAAAAGTGTGAAAGATGCTCGTATTAGTGACATTATTAGTGAACGTGCGAGATCTAAAACGAAACAAGCGTTACTACCACAAAAGCGAAATGAGCGTTTTTGTTTCGCTCCCTCTCTAGCACGTTTTCTCGCATACATGGTACAAGCGATCTCGACATGAGCGTTTCTGCTTCGCTCTTCGAGCATTTAACGACCGGAGATGTCAACGCGATAACCCGCGAAAAAATTTTCTTCCATTTTTTTGTCCACACATGCAAAACATACATTTTGTTCATGTGAACGCACACTACAACAAACTCGCAACACAGTTATAAAACACAGCTTAACTAGTTGCTTAAAGAATGCACCTGAACGAATATATTATTAAAAGAAAAACAAAATAAGCGACTACAAAATGCAGCATAATATGTCACTCCGGACGTAAAGAGGTATCCAACAAAACCTCACTCATCAAAATCTGTCACGCCGTTCAGGCTAAAGGAGCTCATGTAGGAAAACACAAACATACATACTTACATACACCCCACAAACGTTAACCTCCTTTTTGGACAGTCGGTTAAAAATATCTCACAATTCATAAATTATACGGAGCACTGCCTCGCGACACTAAACAATACAAAATAACTGCAATTACAATTTAACTAGTTTTATACATCATGCTTTTTAATATAATGTTCCAGTTCCAGTACAAAATGTTCATGAATCTTGCATTAAAATGTATGGCACAGCCGATTTTCTTTCGCGTCGGGTAGGCTTCTTCAGTGGTTAAATGCTCGAAGGATTAACTAGGTGAAAAGTTTAGAGCGAATACAAAAATAAAAACATGTCGCTCTCACTCACTTCCATACTTGAGATGTCTTATTTATTGTAAAACTAGGCGCGGTCCAACAGACTGCTAACAGAGCCAACAGCATTCTTTGTGCCGCGCTGGTTGTCATCAGCGGTATTGGCATCGTCAGCGCTTTTAAAGTATTTCGGACCGCGCTCACAGTCATCTGACAAGGTAAAACAACACTTTTTGTTAGTCCTGCATCTGTTGCATAGTGGTCCTTGTGAACAAGTCTACAGTTAGCGCGCTAAGAAACAGCGGTATCGAGCGGTGTTGATGCAAATGCAGCTCGACAAGTTCGCCCAGAGTAGCGGAGTAGTCCGTATGGACCATCTCTATGCCGTCCTCACATAAAGTGAACGTGAGGTACTCCTCAGATGATTCTGCGTACATGTTTGACAGTCTGAAATAGAAGGTTTTTGTCTATTTAATCATGACTTGGATTTGACCGTGAATTACTTTGCTTGACTTAGGGCCTCGCTACATGGCCTGACCTAACATCGTGTGAAAGAGATGGCTACATATAAGTTTCTGGGGGAGCGAAAGGGAGAAGCTATAACCTTAATAGTTTGTTTATTTTACTCCCGTGAAATTCAAGTCTAGCTGTCCCTTTCGCACGATGTCAGGTCAGGCCATGTAGCGAGGCCTTTAGACTACTACTGACACTTGTTTTAATCGTGAAATATTTTATTTCACTTCCAATATTACAAAACTTGACAATGGCTAAATACAACTAATACATTACGTGTGGAACCTAATATAAGAGAAAAAAATAATTGTCTGTTTTTCGTGTCTTCTAAGTATGGATGAGATAACTGCAAGTCATCAGTGTGAGTGGCGTGCTTTGCGAGAGGCTTATTTTCAGCTGTGGACTGATGATGATAATGTGGGGTCTCAATACGTTTTAACCGTAAGCGTGCTCTTTATAAGGCAACAATGTTGCATAATATCAGGCAGGTTGTAATCAACACGCGCCTATTTCGAATAAATAATTTTAAATAAAAAAATCGAACCCACAACCTTACAGCACAGAAGGCGGAAATCCTCCCACAGAGCCACAACGGTGGTAATAAGGGTATACATATTACATATTATAAGTTGGATACTGATAAGCAATAACATGTCAACACATTTTAAAAAAATGAGTTAATGATACAGAACGCTTCTTTGTCAGCCAAAGAAGCGTTCTGTATCATTAACACATATTTTTATTTTTTTTGACATGTTATAGCTTATCAGTATCCAGTCATGGGTGACGTGGACTTACCTATAGTTCTTATGGCCCGTGCGGTCTATCTTATATCCTAGCAGCATGTAGACAACGTCTCGGTACTCTTGCGCAGACGATGTGAATTCTTCCTTCATTCTGAAAAAAACAAAAAGAAGGTATAGGAATGGCTCTTTTACTGTTCATGCCCGTGATAATGAAACTTACAGAGATAACCTATATATATGAAGTTAGTAACGTCGATTCTGTTATGCCATTTTCTAAACTCTAAACTAAAATTTACAGCTCTAAAATTGTTTCTATCCTTTTCTCACATATACAAATGAAAAGAGATTTTTATTTTTAGAACAATTTTAGTCCTGTCAAATAAATTTAGTTTACTTTGGTGCCCGGTACAAGAACAGAATCGACATCATTGACGATTCAAACATTGTCGCCTATGTGTGAGTTTTTAATGAAAAACAGCAAATTATTTTTTCTACAACTAAGGCCGGGTTGCACCATCTAGGTTAACTTTAAACTACAGTCATAACTGCAGTTAAAACTCCCGTTAAGCAGAAAAATTTGTTGCAACATTTTAACTATTTTATTTTATTTATCTTAGGAAAACTTACAGCTAGGTACATCATTAGTTAAGTTATATAAGAATAGAATGCCAATTAAAAGTTTTCACAGATAATAAGAAGAATAGAAAGCAATGTTGTAGAAGACGACTATGGTCAAAATCACGAATAACACATGCTGGCTAAGCTTTAACTGTAACTGGGATTATGGTGCAACCCTGCCTTAGTCTTAAAGGCGAAAAAGTATATACGCAGTAACATGCGGGAAAAGTGCAGAGAAAGAAACCTTAATTAACATTTTCTCCTAGTGTTGATCGAAATATATCAAATACAAGAATGAAGACACTAATATGTTAAATTAATTATTATATACCACACTTTCTTGGAAACAAAATTATGTTTTTTCTTACTCGGGGCTTTTGTTAAATGGGAGATAATGTACGTCGTTACTCAAAATCCAAATATGCAAGCGGTAAAAGTGTATGTAAACCCATTTTTTAGGGCTAGCATGCGCACCGCGACAAAATCTTCTCTGAGACAAACGTATACATAATCGTAGCTGTGTCTTGTTCTTGCATAACAAAAAGATTTTGTTGCAAGATGCTGAAGGCGAAGCATTTTTTGGGTTTTGTGTCATGGTCATACCAGTATGTACCTGCTTAAAAAAAAGTGCAAAGTTTCGCTCAGCGCGCCAAATTCAAATTTTCTTGCGGTTTTTTGCCAATTTACTCATCGTAAGTTTAAGGACACCAATTTTGCGCCAAAAATAGTTTGTGTCAAGAAGTTACGGCTTAAATTATAAATGATATGACCTAGATACTACGAAACTTAATAAGCTGATTTTCATCTTGGTTTTTTGGTTGATGCTATTTCTTGCTACGGCGTATTTACTGACGCAAAATTATTTTTTTATGAACCCACGGTGAGTATCTGAGCGCAATTGACAAAAAACGCAAGAAAATTTGAATTTGGCGCGCTAAGCGAAACGTTGCACCATAGGAAATGAAAACCGCGCGCGCGAGGATTCTTTGCCTTTGATTTATTTGTCTGAATCATCATTTTGTTTTGTCTTTTATATTCCTCGTAAGTATAGTATATAGCACTATGTATCACTCGGAAGAAAGTGCGATTTCCAACTCTTGTGTGTTAAGAACCGGCTCCCTGATACAGCTATCTCGTTCACAGTTTTTCATTTTTTTTTAAATATAAAAATTACACAGAGGATATTTCAAAAAAATATCATATAATATCATTAGAATACCACTGCCAGTGTCTTGTAGCAATCTTCAATTATCATTTTTTAATTTGGCGAATGAGAAGAAAAATTGTCTTCCTGTCTGTCTGTATATCCTCATACTCCTTCTAAACCACGCAACGTTTATTGATGCGCTTTGCACCATCAGTTACATAATTTTTCACGGGTTTTTTTTTTTTTTTTTTCTAGCTAATGGCATGAAAAATGCTATACAAATTTAGCAATTGTATTCTCAAAATATTTAATTATCATTTTTTTTAAATTGAATCTGTCATAAAAATATTGAAAAAGTCCGATCGAGTCCAGGAGAGCCGGGCCTCGGTGAACAATCGGCCAATCGGTCACTTTCTCCCCTCGGTGAACAATTTACTATTAAACAGCAACTGTATAAGAAAGCAGACCTCGTAAATTATCTACACGATATGAGTGAGATGGAGATAAAGGATGAGGGCTAACACGTCCGTTTGATATTGCACTCTGTTCACAGATCATTATATAGATGCAGCAAAACGAGATCTTTGTTCCGTCAAAAACACACGAAAATTGGAGGAAAGCGCGGGTTGCGGGGATGCGAACTTACGTTCTCATCGACTCCGCCAAGGTTACGCCTAGCAGCAGTTAACGATATAATATAATGATAGTAATATTTTATAGGTGTATTTTGACCGACTTGCGATTTGATCGTCATAAGTGCCAAATCTAGGGCTGATCTGTGACTCTGTTGTAATAATTTAGTTAATATATCAGTGACCGATATAAGTTCGTATAAGCTAGTTGCCAGCCCTAGTGTTAAGAAAGGTATCCGACAAAGCTCGTAATAGTCCATTATCTCTTGTTAGCCCTCACTTTGTAAATACGGCCAACATGCTAGAATAAGTGGGTACATTATTTCGAAGCTGTATTTTAGAGATATCTAAGAATGATACGAATAACTTAGAACTATGATGCACTCACAATTTTAATATACTTTACAATGTGCTTCCCGAATCGAAGTCGGACCTTACTCGTTAGATTCACTCGTCTCGTCCCTAAAGACATTGGTATAATAAAGTAGGGGTCACGTGGGTAAACCAGCGTACGTCATCAGCGTGCATAAAGCAAGAGCGCTATACGTAATTCGTACAAGTTGGACAAAGATCACGATACACGACAGAATGCCAGATAGTGACGTAGCTAGGGCAATGCCAGAGCTTGTTTTTTGGATCATGCCTAAAGATAATTACTAATGAGACCGGCGATGTAAGTTTATTTTATGTTACTACTAGCTGCGCCCCGCGGTTTCACCCGCTATTCTACAGAAACCAAATATTTTTCCGGGATTAAAAGTAGACTATGTGTTAAACCCGGGTGTAAGCTACCTCCATACAGAATTTCATTCAAATCTGTTTAGCCGTTAATGAGTTGAACGGCAACAAATACACTTACATACTTAAATGCTTACACGCTTACACACAAACTTTCGCATGTATAATATTAGTGCAAATGCATTTTTATTTAAAAAATTTAGTCATTTTTAACGTGGTTGAGACTGGACGGATCCAGGTATGTTCTAAAACTGCGACCAGAACCGAAAAGAAAGAATAGACGGTCGCTTAGTTACCTCTTAATTACACCGAGTTTGGAGAACAGCGCTACGACATAATTAATTAGTACTTATTGGTGGAAGAAACAATTTTGAAATTTGAAATTAAGACAATAAATAACACACATTGGGCGATGTGGTCGCTGAGCGACAAAGCCCTACCAATAAATTAAAAAAAAAAAAGATAACACACATAGATTACAGATAACTTTCAAGTTTTTTAAAGCGAAGTCAAGGTGAATTAATATATTATTTTAGAGAAAGTTGTAATATTTTCAGACAAGGTCTTTAGTTAGTACTTTCCAACTACCTTTTCAGTTTGATGCGACTGTTTTCGAGTTGCTGTCTCAACTGCTGAGATTCCTCAGTGCACATTTTCGAGCCTCCCTCGCGCAACGCAGACTTCAGCCTTTTTATCTGTAACAAAAGGCGAATTTCTTAAAAACAACTTTTTTGGCAACTAGATGCGAGAGACCCACACTATATCGACAAAAGGATAAGTTATCTATATACATATATATAAAATAATAAGCCCTTTTCTAGAAATCAACGCACAGACCAAACCGCTTATGATAGAGACGTGAAATTTGAACCCAATACTCCTGAACTGTTCATCTAGCTAATGAACAGTAAGAACGGATTTTGCGAAATTCCACCATTTAAAGAGGCAAAATGGAGCCCCCAAGTTTGTATGGAACACAGGTCACACCAGATACCGCATTACGAGATTCGTTGTTCCTAAAATGAGGCGTTTTCAAAAAAAAAAAAAAATTCTACAATACTTACTAGATGGCGTAATAGCCCTAAGTCTTTACCTGTCATTGTCAATTCTGTTGAAATATTTTATGTTTATTTTTTAAATCTTAAATTTTGGCTCCACACGTTATGTATTTAGCCAGTGTCAACTATTGTAATATTTCAAATGAAGTCAAATACATAGTTACATTACTTGAAATTGTCTAAATACACATGTGGAGCCAAAAAAGAGAAAAAAAGGCACACGTACATTTTTTGTCTTTCATGTCTTGACAGTGACAGAAAAAGTTCAAGTTACATTTATTTATTTATATAACTAACACGGTTAAACCAATTACATTAGCAAATCAGAAATAGAATTTAAAATACACAGTTATTAGAAATTAAAAATTAAAAATGTAAACAGTTCAAAGTAAATTAACGCATTACATCTAACGCCATCTATTGGGTACTTCTATTACCAGGTTTTTTTTTTTTTTAAACGCCTCATTATTAAGATCTATTACCACCGCAAAAAGTGTTTCATTTACTACACCCCAACACGGATACTAAAGGATACGAAGGCTAGGACGATTTACAGTGCAAAAACATGTCATGGCTAGGATATAGGTAAAGGTTAGAGAAGAGTTTTGCGAGCGTGCTAGTCTGCAGGCCTAAAGTATTGTCTACTAGTTTTGTCTTCAACAACGTGACAAAGCTAGAATGTGGATACGTCCGTCTCGTTCTCTCGGGACAAAAATGGTGGACAAAATTGTATCCCGGCGCGCGTGCTAGACCTACACTGCCGTGCTAAGAAAAGGCACATCTAACATTTTTTTTCAAAATTGAGTTAAATACATATTCTGAATCACGAAGTCTTCCTTATTCAGAATATGTATTTAACTCAATTTTGAAAAAAAATGTTAGATGTGCCTTTTCTTCTTAGAACGGTAGTACAGCAGGTCCTTATTATTTCACACGCGAGATAATTCACCTCTTCTTGTGCCGCTTCGAAATCGTGTTGCATTTTCTTCTGCGCTTCCGCGGCGGGGTTGTCGGCGAGGTGGAGAATCTGGAAACAGAAAAGAAAACTCGCAGACGTTCGAGTCAGAATTCTAGGTCGTAAGTGGGGATTACTCCAGAATCCTTTTAGAGTATTTTTTCCTGCCAAGGGGATCGTTGCGCGCGCAGCTTCTGCGCGTCGCGGCGCGCCGCCTCCGTCTTTTTTTTTATGTTACTCGGTGACAAGACGAGCAAGTCGCTCACCTGATGTTAAGCGTCACGCTTGCCCATAACAGTTCAGTGCCACCCAGAACTTTGAATTTCAACAGTTCAAAACTAAGCGCGGCAATGCACTGCGCTCGTCACCCTGAGATGTTAGATATCTTAATGCCCAGTAATTACGCTGGAGACATTGCCCTTCAATCCGGAACACAGTAATGCCGCCTCCTCGCGCCACTCGCCCGCCTCAGTGAAGCCCCAGGTACCTTGGTGTGCGGCGCGGCCGCGGTGCCGATGCGCTCGAGGTGCGCCTGCAGCGAGTCCCGCTGCGCGCGCAGCTTCTGCGTGTCGCGGCGCGCCGCCTCCGCCTCCTCGCGCCACTTGCTCACTTCAGCGCGCAGGGTTTCTACCGCTAGAAACCGATACTATGTCACAAGTTTGCTGAACTGTTGCTTTTTCCTATTTAAATCGTATACAGAGTGGACCCAACCAATGCCCACGAAAGGAAAGTACATTATAGATTAAAGTTAGCAAATTTTACTCAAAGGAAATCGTTCTTTATTTTTAGAAATAAAAAATAATTGCACACAAAGATTTTTTTAAAGTCACTTGCCAGACCCGGGAAATTGGACCCGTTTTCAATCATTATTCTGAATTGGAAAGGAAGTTACATGTTCGAATATGCTATGAAGTTACAAGTTTAAATTTAACTTTGACATATCTTATTTTCATGGATTTGGGGGAGGCCTTTGCCCAGCATTGGGGTCCAACGAATAAACAACGGAAAAAGTATTTTGATGGTTACGAGTATGAAATAGATAGATAACTCTTTATTGTTCACACCAGAAATTACATGCATAATACAAAAATCTACTCAAAACTAGTGTAACAATTGACGGCCTTATCGCTTAAAGCGATCTCTTCCAGGCAACCTTAAATTGAACCGTAAGAAATGTGGATATATTTTGTTTTATTAAAACAAAATGTATCAAAACCACGTCAGTTTTCATAGTAAAATGTGGATATCCATGAGGTGTAGTTACCCTTGGCTTGTTGCGCGGGGTCCGTGCTGGCGAGCAGGTCGCGGTAGGCCTGCAGCGACTTCTCGAGCTGGTCCACGCGCGCCGCCAGCAGCGCCGCGCCGCCCGCGCCCTCCTCGCCGCTCAGCGTCACCGTCAGCTCCTTCTCGTAGCAATCCAGTTGGTTTCTACCGAACAAACATTCACGGGGCTAAAACCTGAAATCGGCGGAGATACTAGAGAACTCGGTAGGAGTTTAGGCGGGAACGGGAAGAAGTCATGTCGCGTCATTCTATTATTTTCCATAACTTGTGTTACATTCCCCCGAATACTGAAACGTTTGTTAACTTTGACGACAGATTAAGTTTATTGCTGTCTTTATCATTTGCTTAGTGCCAGACAAAGGCAGTATTAGAATTAATCTGTTGTCAAAGTTAACAAACGTTTCAGTATTCGGGGGTTAGAGTGTTAATGTATAAAAAGGTGTATCTTTATCCATTAAGTGTTCGTGAACGTGCACGAGTGTTGGTGAATAGTATAATGTGAAACGTGACTCTTCGTGTTGTTTCTAAAACTCCATAGAAAACTGTAGTAAAGTCTCCACCATTTTGCTGGGGCAAGACGTGGACTTGACCGTGACTAACTTTGCTTGACTTAGACTATGAGACTGCGACTTATTATAATCGTGAAATATTTAAGATCACTTGAAATATTACAATACTTGACACTGGCTAAATACAACGTGTGGAGCCAAAACATAAGAGTGAACTCGCTAAACTTTTGTGACTTAAGGCTAAGATTCAGAGACGAGTTTGAGCGTGCACTTACGCTTCTGTGTGTCAAAATTCAGTTCTTACGTTCATATTTTTATTCAGAAACGTTTGGAACAATGCTTAAACTTAGCGCAAGCTAAGCGTCAGTATTGAATAGTGGCTTCTTGAGCCGATCTCAAGGCAGGAGTGGCGCCACCAAGTGAGAGCAAAGTTGTAGGTATTACTGACGTTTGCATGTTATGTTACCATCATCCTAACTAATATTATGCTGGCTGGCTGATTTGCCTCTGGTAGAAAAAAATAATAAATATAAAACATAGAAAAATAAGACAAGAAAGGAATTAATGGACCCAGGTGTACAGACAGAGCCACAGAGGACGGGCTGCAGCGTTCGCTTAGAAACGGTGAGCATTCTGCGATCTCCTAGCCGCCTGCCAAGCGTGGGGATTATGGCAACACCCTCCCCCTTCAAGGGGCGTTGTTCAGTAGTGGACGTCTACTGGCTGATGATAATGACGAAGTATTTAATGACACAGTTCAACATTTATAAGCGCTGATTGCGTTTTCAAACTTATCATAGTAGTTCATAATACGATTTATTCCTGGGCAAATTTTTGGAAAGAGTATGGGGACGTCTTTTCCACTCATTTCGAAGTGATTTGTTAGTGTAATAGGACTGTTTACCTGTAGCTATCTCGCTCCCTCGTGATGAGGAGCAGCCGTTTCTGAAGTCGATGTATGAGGTTCTCTTGGTTCTTGCGCACGGTCAGTAGATCGTTCAGCTTTCCGGTAGCCTTGTCGCGCTCATACTTCAAAGAGGCTATTTCCTAACAAAGAAAAAAGAAATAGCAAGTCTGAAACATCGCGAGCATTCGGGAAATAGACCAAGGATAATCGATAAATTATCAAAAACTAATCTTGAAACCATCTCCATTTTTAGGGTTCCGTAGTCCTACAAGGAACCCTTATAAGTTCGTCATGTCCGTCTGTCTGTCTGAATCCTTTACAGCGTTATAACTTATAAAGTTATAAACTTACATGCATGAAATTTTGCACAACGATAGTATAAGTATAGACCTATGGTTTCCATTTTTTTTTTATTTATTTTTTTAAATAAAGCATGTAAAGAGAGGGTAAAAAAATATTTCGCTGCACTCCATCATGTTAGGTATCATTGAACAGGTCTTTGTAAGGTGACAATTTTGAGAGAATAAAAAGAACATAATTTTATATTAATAGGGTAAACAGGGATAAAAAAAAATCGTTAATACCTTAATGTTACAAAACTGTTTCAAAGGTCCCGCCCTCGCCTTAATACTGCGCGCGCGCAAAAATGTGCTGCGTCTCATTCAATCATTCCCTGTCCTTCTTTTTCATTTATATAACTAGTTCCGCCATTATCGTGAAATAAGTTAACGTCCGCTCCGCCAATGAAAATCAACTATTAAGGCGAGGACTAATCGTGATTTGAAATTAATATTGTCCCGCTCAAATTTCTAAGGTTTAAAGTTGAAAATCGCATATCATACTTGATCAGAAAACGGTAAACTGTAGTTTTTCATTGCTTTTTTGCCGATTATCGGAAATATACAAATCAAATAAAAAAAAAAACTGGTTCGCCATGTAAACCGCTAGCCTGGATATTTAATTTGTATAAGAAAATTTTTAGTTACCGCTGAAAATCCAGAGCTTTTGATTTCAGAGGGTTTTTCAGTGGGTTATTTTGCGATTTTTTTATTTTGTAACTAAGACAGATTTTCGAAATTTTATTCGGTTTAACGTAATTTCAGTTTTATTTTCTATCTGCAGTATTTTTTGCACCTGATTAAGTAATCTCGTCACTTCGAACAAAGCGCTGAAAAATGCTACTTTTTGTTGTTTTGCGATTGGACCTCGCTTTAACATAAAACATGAAATCGACATAAAACCTTACTGCCGTTGGAGCTAAACATCCCATCATGTCTATCAATTACTTTGATCAATTTAGTATAGCGTAGGTACCTCAGTTAACTGCGCCAGTTGCGAATGTGCCTGCGAGCTGGCCGCGGTGGCGGTGAGCTGCGAGTTGAGGGCGGAGTCCAGCGCCGCGGAGAGTGCGCGGGCGCTCTCCACGCCGCGCGCGCGCGCCGTGCTCTGCCACTCCTCCAGCGCAGACTCCGCTGACGCTAGCTTCACCTGCAACCGAGGCACAATCGATCCAGCACTTTATGGAAAGGGACTCATAGTACTATCATCATATAATAACTTCAAATCATTCATTCACTCATTCATATCATATTTTATGTTTTGACCTTTTATTGGCTGTATTATATGTTTGTTTAAGATTATTTTTATATGGTGACACAAACAATTACACAATGAAACATTTATATATTAATATTTATAATAATACTAATTTATTTTAAGATAAGCTGAAAAAAATGTTAAATAGGACTTAAAATAATTAATATTTTATTAAATTATTTATTATTAGTTGTTATTTTTTCTTGTGGCTTTTGATTAGATATTTGAAATTATGTAATTATGAACCAATGTTATAAGGCCAATAAACGATTATATTCTATTCTATTCTATCGGTCTGGCGCAAGTGACGCAAAAAGCGACAGCATGTATGAAATGTGTACTAGAAATAATGGCGGCTAACTATCTCTATCGGTATTGAGTTCTAGTACATGTTTCATACAATCGCCTTTTTTCATTTTTTCTATGGAACTCCCGTCTCTTAAACATAGTGATGATATTCTCATTGAACCAAATCTTTCTCTTCTTTATTTCTTTGATTGTTTTTGATTTTTCTGTCTTTGTTTAACAACTTTTACTGTGGCAGCAAATTTGACGAATGTCATTGACATTTTTCTATGGAACAGCTCATATTTTTATTCTCGATTTCAGGTTTGATCCCATACTAAAAGTTGTTCATAATGATAAGTACTATGAGCCCTTTTCGGCTTAGCATACCTTTTCCTTATAACCCTGTATAGGCATGAAATATATAGCCTAGATGCACAGATCACTCTCGATACCGCATTACGAGATCGTTGTTCGGGCAAAGTCGCCAAAGTTGGAGAAAAGCGCGAGTTGCGGGGACTGCGCCCAAGCTTGATAGCCAATTCTCATTGATAGCCAAGGTCACGCCTACTCGCGCCTAGCAATTAAACTATGAGTAAACGCTGTTATAGATGTATTTAGACCGATACGTGGTGCGCTTCAATCGTCCGTGCGGAATCTATAGTAGTGTTTTTTACTCGCTGCAGACTGGGTCATAAAACGTGTGAGCGGTGCAGCGAGTATTTCGCTCTCTCTCCCACTAACGGGTCCTATAGGCGGGCTCAGTGCTGTGCATCATTGCTATCGATAAGCGATATCGATTGTGTATAATTTTGTTGTATAAAATGAGAAGAAAATATGAGTAAAAACCTAATAATATTTTATAAACAAGAACAATAAGAAGTAAAATTTAAAAAAAAATTATGTTAGCAAAAATAATAATTAATTACAATATTTACCCTGTGCACCACAGCGTGCACATGCATTGATGACTCGTTTATCGATAACGGCGTTGCGCCCGCGCAACATGTTCACCGCCCTAGACTTACTATGATTTATTATCCTGTCTGTCAATCAAAGTATTATCAAGTAAAAAACACTACTATAGGTATGATCTATGTACCTAGGTGTTATTGCACATTGCTCTTGCAGATACCATCACATAGAGATTGCTCGCTCGCTCGAAGACGGACCACGTCCATCTATGTACAATTGTACATACCTTAGCTTCGTGTAACTCTTGCTGCACTGGCTGCAATACATTGAGGCGGGAGGTGAGCTGGTGTACTTGTTCCTCCAGCAAAAGCTTGTTGCAGATACCGTCACGGAGAGACCTCTCGCTCGCTCGGAGACGGACCACTTCCTTCTCTAGGTCAGCCATGTTGCTCAGCCGTTTTTGGGCAGTCTGTTACGAGGAACGGCGGTTATTGAACTTTTGATGATGTTTGTTTAGCACAGGAGATATCAGGACAAGCTATCTTTGCTTTTTACCTGACTGAGGCAAAAAGTACCAGTCTCACATTTTTAGGTTCGATCCAGGGCGGGTCCGTACCAATGAGTTCTTTGGAACTTACGTACAGATATAGGGCTAGCTTTTCGGAGAAGGAAAACATCGTGAGGAAACCTGCATGTTTCCGGAGAAGAAACTCGATGGCGTATGTGAATCTGCCAACCCGGGCCCAATTACACTTTGGGGTAGGCCGATATGCCAGCAGTGGGATATTTAAAGGCTGATGCAGAAGGCAAAAAGAAGGGTCATGATTGGCAATGTCTATAAGCCTTTGTAAAATTCAAAGTAAAAGATATACTAAAATAAAAGTCCAAGTGATGTTACTTGGACTTTTATTGTCACACCATGAATACTTTATAAAAATAAAAAAAAACAACATAAAGTTACTATTCCGAACCAAGCTGCCGCGTCGGCCGACTGCACGTGATTCTGCCGCGGCGCTCGGAAGTCAATTCATAGAAATACATACAAACCAATCGTGCAGCTGCGGCAAACTGCATGCAGTCGCTGCTCGTGCTGTCGGCAGTTGCAGTTGGCAGCTCGGTTCGAAATAGTACCTTAAGCTGCAACCTATATCAATTTTTATCAGAATTCATAAAGAAGTTAACGGCCTACTTTGATAAAAATGTGATTTTTCTATTAGTTATATAGATTAGAAATCTTATTTTGGGATATAAGTCGGGTTTTAATTTTTCAATCTATATATTTTTATAATACCTATGTAACTAAGGGTGTATTTACCTTAGCCTGAGTCTGCCAGTCTTTATACGAGTCCCTTTCATACTCCAGCTCCTTCAGTTTGCTAGTGACCTGCTGCATTTCAAAGGTTTGCTTCTCTAGCTGGTTTCTCAGCGAAATGCACTGGTCGGCCCGACTGGTCTGTTTGGCGAGTTCTTTCTTCAGCATCTCTATTTCAGACTGGCCACTTTCTATTGCCTGTGAATAAACGTTTATAAATATATGCACGCATTTTTTAGTATTATCAAAGGAACGTTATTATATACTAGCTGATGTCTGCGAAGCTCTACATACACACCTTGTCCTCACAATTACGTACACAACAAAAAAGAAATCATCAAAATCGGTTCAGCCTCTCTCAAGTTATAGAGTGACAAGGAAAAAGAAGGGTTCATTTTTATATATACACATTAGTGAGTAAATTTAGATAATGAATATTCATTTAAATCTCCTATGGTCATCTTCTAGACACTGACAGATATTTGATTGTTAATGCCTCTTGAATTGATAATGGCCGCATTCAGAGACATTTAATGTTTGAACACTAAATGTCTCTGAATGCGGCCATTATCAATTTAAGAGACGTTAATGTTAATGAACATTAAATGTCTCTGAGTGCATCATTAGAATTCTGCAGAATAATAAAATGCAATAATAACAAACATCAGTAAAATGTAAGTGCCCTGTGGGTTAAATGTTTTCCATACAAAAATAACCATACCTTCGAATATATCATCATCATTACCAGCCAAATACGGCCAGTACTGAACAAAAGACCAGAAAATGCTTGGCCACAAAATCTTGGCTTGGCACTTGGCAGGCGGCTTGAGGAAATCAAATATATCAATAAGCATGTATCCAGACACTCCTGAATCTCATGGAGCTACTTATGTTTTTTGTTTGCCTTTAACATTATGTAGCCCTTAGCATTATGTAGACGTGAACCGGGTCACACCAGTGTAAGCATCACCAGAATACCATCTCATACTTAGGTTGGAAGACACAGCTAGAAGCTAGAGAAGGAAGCACAACGTAGGTCTCCGTCTAGGGGAACCAACAACATTGTAAAAGTCCTGGGCAACTGGTGGATGCAAATTACAGTTTGTCATTCAATGCGGAGCTTTAAGGGGAGGCTTTTGTTCAGCTGTGGATGTCTTCTGGCTGATGATGATGATTTGGGTCATTAGGGTGAATTTTCCCTGCAGGAAACTATATCACAGATAGCGAATGGTTTCGTCACAAACTTTTAATAAAAGTATTTATACCTGTTGCAGCTCATCCATGTCTCTTTTCATCTCAGAAAGTTGATCCTTGCTGCTGACGTTAGCTTCCAGCAGCTTGTCCTTGAGATCAGCTATCTGCTTGTGCAGCTGAGCCTTCTCTTTGTCCCAGTGATCCTTAGCCTCTTTGTGCTCTTTTACAGTCTACAGGAGAAAAATTTGAAATACAATGCAGAGGTGTAGAGTTGACAAACTTTGGTCAATGTTCCTACCTTTAAACGTTTAAAGGCTTCAACCTTTATAATAGACTTATAATAGAGATGTGTGGACATGATACAGCAGGAACACAGAAAAAATAAAGTTATGAAGAGATATATTCCGTAGTTGGTCCGTTGTATCACATTTGTCTGTTAACACTATCACATACCGTTAACTAATTTTTCAAATATCAAATTATAAATATGTGTAAATGCTTTTTTAATATTGTACTTAATCAGAGCACATGGTAAAAGGTGGACGAGATCGGCGCAGAACCGAAAAACAATGGTGGGAAAGAAGAGGTCTATGTACAGTAGTGGATCGATAATGGTTGAAAATGATGATGAAGTACTTACTTACAGAAAAGCTAATTAAAATATTGCTATATCATAGATCATTATGAAACTAAATTACCTAAATGAATCAACATAATATGATGTTGAAAAAGATTTATTTCTGCACTGAAATGACAAGAACTCCCAAGTTGTGCAATTGAATGAAAGGCCCACAACTAGCTTTAGCAAAATTTACTTGCAAATGGTGATAAAAGCGTATTTCAAAAGTTGTGTTGTTGCCTAATGGGGAGCATGATAGATGACTGGATGTTGAACCACTGGCATGTAGATGGCGAACCAATGGCATGCCCAAAATATTTTGGGTCGAAACAGTTTGGCAGATGACTCCAGATCAGCATGTATTCTGCGAAAAGTAGCATCTCACAACCCTAATATAAGTTACTTTTCATCTAAACTGCAATAACAGAAGTCACACTAATTTTAATTACACATATAACTGTAACATTTACTACCATACGGTGCTAAATGTTTTTTTTTTTTTTTTGTTGTATGTAGTGTTTTTAGGTGATTTAGTATTTAGTTATTACTTTCCGAATAATCACTGAGTCAAAATTATTTGACGGCACGTCTTTGGCCTCAATAAACATTTCTTTTCGAAAAGTGGCATTTTTTGTAAAGAAATGTTTAATGAGGCCATAAACATGCTATCAAATAATTTTGACTGCTTTATCAAATGCTTTTAATATGTCTTCTATACCTCTGTATACTCATCCTTAAGCTCTTGCTCCCTCCTCCGGACAATGGCAAGGCGTTCCTCCATATCAGACAAAGCTCTCTCATCTCTCTTGTGTTGCTCTTGTAGAGATGCTTTCTCCTCTTCAAATAGAATTTGCATCTCTTTGCGGATGGTGTGCTGATGGTTCACGCGCGCTTCCAGCTTTGTTATCTGTGGGGGTTAATTCATTTTACAGCTAATTTCATTTTATCTATTGAATGAATGAATGAGTTGTTTTTTTTTAGCTTTGTTTCTTGATGAATTTATATTGTAAAGAAAAAACGGACAAGTGCTTGTCTAACTCTCTCACCAAGGGTTCTATACAACTTTTTTAACTATAAAAGCACTGAGCATTGCTCTAGCGAAAAGATAAATCAGATTGAAGGACAAACTTATTTATGTAGTTGAAAAAAAAAACTCCCTCACTTTGTCAAATTTTCCAACTATAAATGTTTTCTATTTTGTAATTTTTACGATTCTAGGTCAATGGTACCCTAATATAGGTATTATTTGAATGTTTCAAATATACAACATAAATGGCCATACTTTGGATTAAAGAATTCAGTTAAAGGATTCCTAGATGCCTGTTTTTTTTTTAATTGCCAAGGGACATAATAATTTCAACTTCATACTTCCATGCATCCCTGAGAAAAAGTCATCAGATAGACTGATGGACAACAACGTGATCCTATAAGGTTTCCTTTTTTCCTTTTGAGGTACATGACCCTAAAAACAATTACGAACAAGAAATAAGAAAAGTTAGTATCCCATGTTGATTTCTGCCCACACAGATGTTTGAATGATTAATTAAACTTCTGCTTTGGGTCTATTTTTAGTTGTTTGCTCCATGAGATCCCCGACCAGCAAAGTGTTATAGAAAGTGTCATGATCTGTTTTGGTTTTTGTACCTGAGCTTTAGCAGCAATCAGATCAATCTTCAGCCGCTTGGCTTCCCATGGGGAGGGTGGTGGCGCTGTCGACTTGTTGGAGCTATCAGAGTCAGTTCGCATTCGTTTTTCTGGCGAACTAACATCTTGACCAATGCTAAACTTTCTTTTAGACCCTGCCAACAAGATGGACAAACCTGCAAGCAATAGAAGAGATTATTACAGCACAAACACGCGAATTACGTTCATGAGATGTAAAACATGCGTCGAAAATAACTACCTTCTTTCAACGATTGGTTACTATCAGAGAAATTCAATTTTGAAGAAGCCGACAGCTTGTCTTTCGGCGGGTCAGTGTTTATAACCCTCCGGAATGGCTCAAGCACCTCGTTGAAGAGAGACATATCACTCTCTTTAGCCATTTTCAGTTACGAATATTTAGTTGTTTTATTAGAAAATGCTCATAGTCACAGCAAAATGTAATAAATCATTAAAATAAAACTAAAACGTCTAAATCAACGCAAGGAAACTCGTTGCGGCCTCGCGCGGCGTTCTTGTTTGACAGTGTTGTTTCGTTACCTTTTGAAAAGGGGCTATATAAACGAAGCTAAATTGGGCTAGATTTGCTATCTAGTTGTCAAAAATGGGAAAAAAATATAGAATAATATTCATTTATTCATCTAAACATTGTCATAAGAACTATAAGAAGCGTAGACTGAGATAGCAAAAGTAGCTTAAGAATACTGTTGCTAGTACCTGATTTAAAAATACTTACATATTGCATTAGCCTTTACTTACATTCATATTTTTAAAAATAAAACCATACCCATTTGCTGGCTTTAAGGCTTCGCTACATGGCCTGACCTGACATCGTTTGAAAGAGATGGCTATATATAAGTTTCTGGGGGAGCGTAAGGGAGTAGCTATAACCTTAATCGTTTGTTTCTTTTGCTCCCGTGAAATTCAAATCTAGCTGTCCCTTTCACACGCTGTCAGGTCAGGCCATGTGTAGACACCCTTAGTTATTATTCTGAGAGATAGACGTCGGTCGGTTAGCTTGGCCACACATGAGACAAAACATCGTATAATTATATCAACCATTCACGATTACCATTACCAATTTTCGACAAATAAGGATGCAGTAATAATCCTGTTTCCTGTTGTTGTGAATCATTTTATCAACAGTCGAAAAGGGCTAGATTGCCCCATTAGGGCTAAGGGTGGCTAAATATGACCTGTCCTGATATCGTATGAAAGAGATGGCTACATATAAGTATCTGGGGGAGCGAAAGAGAGAAGCTATAACCTTAATAGTTTGTTTCTTTTGCTCCCGTGAAATTAAAGTCTAGCTGTCCCCTTCGCACGATGTCAGGTCAGGTCATGTATAGCCACATTTAAGCAAAACCACTGTAAAAAGGGCTAGATCTAGCTAAAAAGGGATAAGGTGGCAGCACCGTTGTGAACAATGACTGACAGTGACAGTAGCATATTTGTCACAATAACTTGACAGTGACAGTAGTACACAGATGAATAGAACTAGATACCTAGTGTAGGACGAGCCTAGCGCGCAACACATAAGTTTTATAAGACTTATATAAGGCGCCGCCCCAAACATTGAACCTCAGTTCCGACCAAGTGCCAGAGCTGTGCGTGCGTGCGTGCGGCTTACAAAATAAGACGGTTGTTTTATTTTCCTGACAACCAACAGTAAACAAAAATGACTATCTGTGCAGTGAAATTGTGTGGAAAGTCCGCGCATTCAAACTACAAAAAGACGGAATAACTTTTCATCGGTAAGTAAAATTATTCTGTTTTACAAGACATAGCAGAGCTCAGCGTATAATGGACACGTCGTCACTTATCCCTTTTCCTCATTGCGGATATCCCATGCAGTTGTCCCTTTCTGGCGAACGCACGTATAAAGTAGTGTTGTGACTCATTAAACAAAACGCAGACTTGCATTTTCGATTTTCACCATACCGCACCGTAAAGGGATTCGAACACTGATGAATTCTAACTAACTAAACTGTGCACTCGGGACCTTCTGCTTGGACTAAACTCGACAAGCGACGAAATCACGATAGAATCGACCGGCAGCATCTAGCATGTGCGTGAGACTATGGTGAGACTAGAGAAAAAAATCAGAAGCAGGGCTGGATTTAGGTACGTTGAAAACGATAGCAAAAAAATTTAAAAAGGATAGTATTTACAAAAAAATATAGTATGCTTTATTATTTTTAACCTGTTTCCAAAAAAAAGGAGGTTCTAAAGTAGTAGTTTTTTTTTTTTTTTTTGTTACTCGGAACTCCGTCGTTTATGAACCGATTTAAAAAAATATTTGTTAATCCTCAATGATGCGTATTTCACTAAAATGTGTAAATACGCATCATTGCATTTCATCAATTCCCGTGGCCGTCTGTAGCCTTCTTCATCCTTTATTATTATTAATTAGTACTTTAATGGTGTTGTGTAGTAATGTTATGTTAATGAGTTGAGATTCGAGTGAGTGCGATTACTATGGCAGAGCGGCAGCCGACCCAAGTGTTCGCTACGTAGGTAAGTACCGATTAATAATGTTGCCCTACTGCCACAGCCTACTGCTTACCCATCACTACGGGACGTACTAACTCGGTACAGTGGTGGGCGTAACCTTGATGATAGCCAATGGGAATTATTAGTCACGCTCCGCGCACCCCGTGCTTTCCTCAAACTGTGGTGACTTTTGATCGGACCAAAACCCGCGTGACGAGGTATCTGGTTCATCTGTGCAGTAGTATTATTCAAATCATTCGAATTCGGGATTTATTATTCGATTTTAATATATTTATTTTCGAAACATATTCGCAGTGTTGGATTTCGTAGTATAATTTATACTATTTGTACCGTTATTTTATTATGTATAGTATGTAGTATCGTAATGGCATTATACTACGCGAAAATACCATAATTTTATATACTGGTATTACTGGTCCTTTTCTTTTGTTTTTCAATATTAACCGTACTACGTTTACGTTTACGTGTAATGAAAATTACACATTGAAAAATTCCATAAATTGTACGGTGCAATGCAATTTATTAGAATTCAGAAGAAAAACGCGAAAGGTAGTATAATTTTACTCAACTAGTATATTTTTCATTTTTATAGACAATAATTTTCTGATGAGGTTCAGCGGGCTTATCCTTTGAATATATGATGACTTTGATAACTTTGAAACGTAAGTGATTCTGATTACGTGAGCATGCCATCTCGCTCGCACCAACTTAGTCGCACTATGCGCGGTCTCACTCGCACAACTCTCGCTATCGCTCTCAGTTATGGGATAATCCCACTGATTTCAACCCTGGGACCCTATTCGGAGAAATGACATTTTATCTCGGTCACTGTCTCTCTAATTTAGAATTTAATGGGAGTGAGAGTGACCGAGATAACATGTCATTTCTCCGAATAGGGTCCCTGCGATTCGAATCGAATGTTCGAATCATTCTGTGGACTTCTCGTCTGCTATTTGGATTTGCCTTGGAATTTATTTTTTTGTCTACGGCTAATTGATTCATTTTCTGTTTTTCATTCATTTCATTCTTCAATCTTTATTTATTTTGTTTTGGAGAGATAACTTATATAACCTAAAAATAAAAACTCATTGTGGTTTTAGTGATAGATGGATTTCATTGTGATAATAAATAGAAAATTTTACGGACGTTCGTTCTAATCACTATTTTAAGCGAATTCAAAGTTCTGTTAAAAACTTCGCAAACTACCCTTTAAATGGAGGAGGTAGATTCCACCGTTCCTCCAGTCTCAATGTTTATTGAAGGCGACAAGGAATCTGAAAACGAAGAATACTTTGATAGCTATGATGATCTAGAGGTTAGCAATATTCAATTTCTCACTAAAACTATCATCATCATTATCAGCCAGAAGTCGTCCACTGCTGTATATAAGCATTCCACTTAAAAAAAAAAAACAATACTAAAAATATATCACGTATTATAAAACTTTTGAGGTTAGGAATATTGAATTTTTCAATAAAAATAAATCAAATTATAGAATTTGATACTTACTTGTAACCAAAGAAACAAGTCTGTGCTATAACCGATCAAGATTTCGTCTTTGGTCATGCAAGACAATATCTGTCGCTTATGCATACTAACAATAATAGAATATGTTGTAGGTCCACAAATTAATGCTTGAAGATGAACCCCGAGTGACCACTTACAAAGATGCAATCCTCAAGAACAAAGAGTATTTCAAGGATAAAGTTGTTATGGATATTGGGTGTGGTACAGGAATTTTATCTATATTCTGTGCTCAAGCAGGTGCTAAGAAGGTGTATGCAGTAGAGGCAAGTAATATAGCAAACTTGGCCAAGGAAATTGTTGAGAAAAATGGATTGCAAAATGTTATTGAGGTAAGTTTTAAGGCCACTTAAAGGTACTTATTATTTTTGTATTTATTGCAGATACAGGCAAATAGTCAATAACAGTTCAATTTTGAATCCTCGAGGTCTTTAATGTAAAGATAGTTACACAATACAATTCAAGCATAATGTCAGTCGGAACCATACCATATCAAACCTTTGTCTGTACATAGTATAAAAAAGCAGCTTTCTGCGCCAGTCCCTCTGTGTCTCTGTATATCCGCTAACTCCTAAACCACGCAACGGATTTAGATATGGTTTTCATCATCAACTAGAACATTTTTCATGGAATGTTTATATATAATTGAAAAATGTATTAATTTTATAAATTACATCCGTCTCTAGTAAAATATAAGAAGTTACATTGCAATAGAAACACTTATAAGATACAGTCAAATGTCAACTATTCCCAGTTTAACAAAGGCTTTTGGGCCTTTATCCTTCACTTTTCACACAATCTTGTAACTTTCAAACAGGAAAAGCCATTGGCTTCCAAAACACAGCCCTAGGCCAGCTTAGGAGCCTCTGGATCAACAATTTTTTTAAAAATCTAAATGAATGCTGAAGTACCTATATTAATAAATTTTTATCCATTATTACAGGTCCTTCACAGTAAAGTTGAAGATGTAGTATTACCTGGTGGTATCAAAGTAGATGCAATAGTATCAGAATGGATGGGATTCTTCCTTCTTCATGAGGGTATGCTTGACTCGGTGATTGCTGCTAGGGACAAATTCCTGAAGCCTGATGGCAAAATGTTTCCAGAAAGTGCGGTTATTTATGTGGCACCTTGTTCGTAAGTGTATAAATATAATACATGCATATCTAGTAAAATAATGTGCTACCTTCAATTAAAATAATTGTTTTAGGGCTTAAATTAATTTGGTTATTAGTGTGTATAATTTTAGTTGGGCTTTGTATTGTTACTTTAGATTTTATTTTCCACCTTGCTAAAAACTATTGAATAACATTGGCAATTTCAATATGTAATTAACATAGCATGGCTGTTAGCATTAGCTAGCACCAACAACGCATTAAGGCTGTCTTTCCATCAATGTGCTTCATTACTATGCTATGGATATGTGACAAATCCACCAATAGGTTCACTTGATTTTCATAGCTTAGCTCTGGTGTCTAAACTTCTAATTCTAATTCTAATTCTATCTGGGGCGATAAGACCTGCACTGACGTCCCGCTAAGGGTGTTTTGTGCATTTACCCCGCTGCCAGCCTACCCAAACCAGCCCAGCTCCTTAAAGTAACGGAGCACGGCCTTGGGTCGCTGGCACAACTGTTCCACTCCTGTTTCGTCAGATGTTATGCTATTGGAGACTTGGTGTTGAGATTCTTGAAGGAGTCCCGACCTAACTCTTATGTCCTCTGTGGCCTTGCAGTGCAGTAGCACATGCTCCACGGTCTCGTTTTCCTGCAGACACCCTCGGCATAGAGGACTATCTGTAGCTCCAACTTTGTGCAAATGATAGTTTAGCTCACAGTGTCCTGTGATAATACCTATCATTAGACGAAGGTCCGACCTAGTTAACTTTAATAGTTTATTAGTCATTTTCTTATCTAACGACGGGTAAAACTCTTTTGCATGTTTGCACCCCGTCATTTTATTCCATTGATTTTGTTGTTCTCGTTCTGTGTATAGACTTAGCAGATTCCGTGTTTCCATAGCAGTTGGTTTACACAGTTCTGCAACGTTTACATTGATTTCCTTTTTCGTGCCTTCCTTGGCAAGTGTATCTGCTTTGTTATTGCCCTCACATCTGCCGTGGCTCTTTGTCCACTGAACCGTGACTTTAAACCTGTGTGCTAAATTTTGTAGAGCAGAATGGCATTCTGTTACCACTCTCGACCTAGTTGTAGGTCTTCTGAGTGCATAGATGATGGCTGCACTGTCAGTAGTGAACGTGAGGTGTTCGGTTCTGCCATTCACGTTACTTTCCGGATCTCTTGCGAGTACCGCTCTAGCTGCTAGCAGAAGGCCCATAGCCTCTGCCTGCAGTACGGTTGTGGTCTTACTTAGGGCTGTCGACTCTGTGATTCCTAGCTCTGGTGAGTGGTAACCACATCCAGCTCCCTTATCGTTCTTTGCGCCGTCAGTGAAAACATTGTATTTCTTACAAGTATCCAAAATGCCTGTTTGCGTAGGTTGTTCCGTAACCAGTTCATAGTTCTTGTTATCCAAGTATGAACTGGCTACTCTGTCCGTGCCTCGACTTGCGTCAGGGACGATTCTCGTTGCTTTGTCTAAGATTCTACAGTGGGTTGTGATGGATCCAGTACCTCTCCACTGGTTCATAGACTTGATCCTTATAGCCGATGCCATCGCTTCCTGCTGTATGTGCAAGTGGAGTGGGGTCAGACCCAAAATTATATCCAGGGCGACAGATGGTGTAGATTTTGTGCACCCACTGATTAGTGAGCACGCCAGTCTTTGAGTTTTTTGTAGTTTGGTGACGGTAGTCACCAGGTTTGTTCTAGGCCACCATACTATGCTGCCGTAAGTGAGTACCGGCCTGACTATTACCGTATACAGCCAGCGACATAGTGTAGGTTTCAGTCCCCAGTCTTTGCCTATGGCTCTGGTGCACTGCCATAGTATATTTGTAGCTTTAGTGGTAACGTAGTCGAGTTGTTTTCCCCATAGAAGCTTACTGTCCAACCATATACCAAGATATTTAACTTCCTTGCTAAGAGTTAACTCTGTTCCGAACAACGTGGGAAGTTTTAAGCGTGGTACTTTTGTTTTTCGCGTGAATAATACTATTTCTGTTTTCTGTGGGTTGACAGAGAGGCTGTGGCGTTCGCACCATTTCTCGACTATTCGAAGTGCCCTCTGCATTTTTTCACACAGCGTTGACTCAAAAAGTCCCGATATCATGATTACTAAATCGTCTGCATAAGCGATCGTAGTTATTCCATCCTTATTTAAGAGTTCGACTAATTCGTTCACCACTATTACCCATAACATGGGAGATGCCACTCCTCCTTGTGGGCAGCCTTTCGTGACGATACAGCGCGACTCTTTCGATGACTCTATATTTGCTGCTCTGCTCGACAGCATTTTTGTGATCCATTCAGTCATTCCCTCATGGACGTTATGTCGCCTCAGTCCTGCCTCGATGCTCGGAAAAGTCGTTTTGTCAAACGCCCCCTCGATATCGATGAACGTTACAAGGCATGACTGTTTATTTTCTATAGCTGATTCAATCTTGTGTACCACCTGATGTAGGGCGGTTTCTGTTGATTTACCCGATTGGTAGGCGTGTTGATTTCTGTGCACGGGTTTGTCTCGCAGTGGTCCACTGCGGATATACTTATCACATAGTCTCTCTAGCGTCTTTAAAAGAAAAGAGCTTAAGCTAATAGGCCTAAATGATTTCGGATTTGTGTAGTCTGATTTACCCGGTTTGGGCAAAAACACTACCTTGACTTCTCTCCACGCTCTAGGTATGTATTTCCATGCGAGACATGCTCTAAGCACGGCATTTAATTGATGTCTTATCTTACTTACACTCCAGTGCAGGAGCGCTGGAAAGATTCCATCCATTCCCGCAGCCTTAAAGGGCTGAAAGGTGCTGATCGCCCATAAAAGAGCCTCCTCTGTGACTATGCTTGATGCGAAGTCCCAGTCTTCTTTGCAAGGTTTGTGAGGAGCCTGAGATTCCCACCCGCCTTCATTTACAAGTTCACATTCCGGAAAGTGTGTTTGCAAAAGTAATTTAAATTGCTCTTCTTCCGACGTGGTATAAGATCCGTCGGGTTTCTTTAGGGTACCTAGTTTAGCTTGGGTATTGTTAGATACAATTTTTCTCAGCCTTGATGTTTCACTCTCTGACTGGATTGAGTTGCTGTATTTCTTCCACGAGTTTTTCTGGCTCTTAATGATTTCCACTTTAAGTCTATGTCTAGATTTTCTATATTCTTGCCAATCCTCCATCTGATCGGTATTCATTGCTCTATTGAAGTGGTGTCTTGCTTTCTTCCTCAGCTTACTGAGGATTTTGCTCCACCATCTATCCTTTCTGTGTATTATGTTACTGCTCTCTGTCTTAAGAGGACATGCACTCTCGTAGCTCTTTTTCAGAGCACCTACTAGAGATTCAACCATGTCCTCTATACCATTCGGTGTAAGCTCCGTATTGGCTTCCACCTGTGGTATGTTGAGCAGGGCTTCCTGTAGCTTTTCTAAGAAAAGAGATTTGTCAGTTTTTTTGGGGTTTCTGTAGGTGCGCGGTTTGTTCTCTACCACCTGCAAGCTAAACCTGATCCTACGATGGTCTGATCCAGAGTATTCATCCGTTGCCACTCGCCAGTCTGTGATGGCGTCAGCAATTTCGTTTGTGGCTAAAGTGATATCCACGATAGTTTTTGCCCACGACGGAACGAACGTTGGTTTCTGAACCTCGGTTTAGGATGTTAAGGTCGTACCTAAGGACGAAATCGAGCACATCCTTTCCTCTATCATTTGTGTCTGGGCTTCCCCAGACCGTGCAATGTGCATTTGAGTCGCAACCCACCACGCATTCTACATTGTTGTTTGTGCAGAACCGCATTAACTCTTCTACTTCTGGAGGTGGCGCATCGAGCGTCCCATCCATATATGCTGAGGCTAAGATGATGGAGCTGAGCCTACCCCGTAGGCCTGTCTCCAGTCTGATCACAGTTAGGTCGTCGGTGCACAAATGTGTTACCAACGTCGCTTTAAAAGGGTTCGGGACGTAAATAAATGTACGCGTTTTAATTTGCATAGGTGCAGTGAAGACGTTGCCTCTGAGTGCTGCGAATTGATTTACCTTGCCCTGATATAAGTAGGGTTCCTGGACCAGTGCTATAGTGTTGCGTTGCTCTTCGAGGGTTCTCCGCAGGGTGGCGGAGCCTGTGATGCTGTGTTGGAGGTTGGACTGAATAATTCCTATCCTAACTGTATTATTGTCACCTCGCAGATTTATAATTTGCGACATACCGGTGACTTGTTTTTCTGTTTTGTTTTGATTATTAAGTTTTTTTGCGTGCTTATCCATTTTTATTTGCCCATCTATCCAACCCTAATCATCCAAGGAATGGACGGAGGAGGCGCCGTACCGCTCCGTATCCATGAGCGACAGAGGGGAAAGGATGGTCAGGCCCATAATGTCGCCTGCAATATCCTCCTCGCCCCCGCCGTCGACTTCAAGGAGACGGTCCAACTCCTCCCTCGTCCATTCCTTGTCTTCCGGAGGTACCGTGTCGGCACCGGCGTCGGCGAAGGCGGATGTGCTCGCACTGCTCTTTGCAGTGTTGGCACCCCCTGCAGCCCCTGCCTTTGCCGCCACGGCATCAACGGTTTTATCACTTTTAATTTTAACGTAGATCGATCCCGTCGTGTAGGACAGACGGAAGTCTACGTGTCTCAGATTTACCACATCTTCTGGCGGGACGCCCATCACCAGGATGTGGTTATAAGTTTCACCCCTCTGACGCACTAGGTGCTTAAAGATCGGCCATTCCTCTACGTTGACGCTCTTATTTAGCTCCGCCAGGAAATCCCTCAGGATGAAAGGCCATCTCTCGAGGTCTTCCCTGTCTTCGCCAAAGTCCGGAACGTAGACAATACCGGTTTGATACCTGGGCAACTCGCTCTCAGGGATCACTCTGAACCCCCCCGAGCCCTCCCACAGACATGGCAGCTGCTCAACAGTCGACGCTAGCCATGCCAGTGAGAAGTCGTCGCGGGGGGTCATTCTGAGACAGCCGCGGGTTAGCCTAGGCAGCTGCCAGAAAATCGGCAGTCTACGATCTTCCTTAGGCTTGCCCCTATTATCTTTGAAGAGCTGATATTGTGCTCTGTCTATGGTTTTCCGAAGCAAGGTTGCCCTAAGCTCGTCCATCATAACACCTCCTTTGTCCTGCACCACCACACGGTACAATTTGACCGCGGTGGCGTATGACGTTGGTCCTCTGGGCTCCCCTACTCGGTGTGCGGTTCCGTCGGTCCCGCTCGGTCTAGCCGCAAACGCAACGGTTCCACCCGCCAAGCACACCTTCTTGTCTGCCGCCATAGACCCTGGTGATACTTGGTCGGAGCTCCGCTGTCGTTTTGCGCCCCGAGCGGTTTCCACCTCCGTCCCCGTGTAGTGTCCGGCCTCTGTACCAGCTTCAGCGCTAATCGACTCAGCTGAGGCACACACGCTCCCCTTTCGGCCCCAGCCCCCACCCGCACCCCCGAGGGGGCCCGAGGGCGGCTGCGGCCTACTTAGAGGCTGGGCCACGCCCTTGGCTTTCGCAGCTTCTGCTGTCATTTGCTCGTCATTATCTATTTTCCTCGTTTCGAGGTTTCTATAAGTTTCGGCTTTCGCCGTACCTGGCCCTGTTAACTCCCGCTCCTGCGGCTCCGAGCCCTGTTCGCCGGCGAGTGTAACCACACCACCGTGCGGCACGCTGTCCCTAGTGGGAAGGACCGCACAGGACGCCTTAGAAACTAGATCCGGAGCCCCATCGGCAGTCGTGTCCTGCGTGAAGCGCGCCATACATGCTACAACTGTCGGCGCCAGCGCCGACAAGCTGGGCAGCTGCAGGACACCTTCCCTTGTTTGACGGTTAATGACGTCTACCCGTTTCGCTTCCTGTTTTAAGAACGATATTTGTTTTTTACGCTGGTTTTTGCCACCGGTTTTGGCTGGCAAGGCAGTGCTAAACCCAGAGTGTTTGCTGCTGCCTTGCCCGGTACCTGATGTGTCCAACACAGCGGCAGAAGAGGCTTCCCGTTCACGCTGATTCCGCCTCTTAGTCGAGTTGGGGCGCCTCCTGCGCTCTTTGTCCTTCTGCACTGGTCCAGGATCAGCTGCAGTAGTGGCTGACGCCATTGCGGCCCCAGTAGCAGCAGCAGCCGACGAGGCCTGGGACTCCACCCCGCCGTCGCCTTCGGTCGCCAACTTCACACCCTCCGGCCCGGATACCGAGGGGCGCCGGGTGCTAGCCGGGTCGCTCGGCAAAACTTTCTCATATTTATTGTACTCCATGTTTAAAGTGTTCTGTGGAACTAAGATGTTTATTAGTGGGCTCTTAGTAATGGGTGAAGGTAGTTGCCCAAACTACTCTCCCCCCGGTATTTCGCATGCCAATGGTGAGCAGGTCGACCCTAGAAACACAAGGGAGACCTTACCCCTCCACCAAACATGCCGGCCACGGGCTGCCGTGAAGGGGTGGATTGCTTGACATACCAAGGTATGATTTGAAATGCCAATGCCCTCCACCCCCCCTATTGCCCTCGCTCTTTCTCCGGGCTTGGGACCGGCACCGTACCTAAGTTATTGGGCTGAAAGCAAGAGCAAAAAAGCTAAGCAGCGGGTGGAAATCAATAACTACAGTATGATGGCGAGGTTACAGTATGATGGCGAGGTTACAGTATGATGGCGAGGTTACAGTATGATGGCGAGGTTACAGTATGATGGCGAGGTTACATGTCTAAACTTAATATTTAACAAAAAAATATATATATCATACATGCCAAACACAATGAGGCCAAACATAGGGTATTTTGTTTGACAGACAAAGATTGTGATGGTGGCCTAGGGTGTGAATCGAAGGACACTCAATCACCATGATTAGTCAGACTGATTGAGCACATTTTTTTCTTGTAAAAATTACATAGAATTGGAGAGTCGCAGCATGAAGCTAGACGTAATTGCAAATGTACATTGTTTCAGCATTCCAAAACTACATCAATATTGGGATAACTTTGAAGGAATTGACATGTCTCCGTTTGCAAAGTATTTGCGGAAAGAAAAGCAAATAAAACCTGACATAATGCTCATAGAGAAGGAAGATTTAATGGGTGAAGAGGAAGCATTATGCTGGGTCAATTTAACAGAAGACAAGGTTACTGACTTGGACTCTTATAGCTTACAACATGTTGTAGGTAGGTAATTTATTAAAAGTAATTTTAAGTTGAAACATGTTGAAATAAATTGTCATTTCCTTAATCATATAAAGCAAGATATACATTATAACTTTTTATGTAGTGTGCAAATTTTATGTACTGTAAACTTGAGCATGCAAAATTTCAACTTACTTGATCTAGGGGAACTGGTCTAAAATTCAGTTGCAAGATTTGACCATACATACTTACTTACATACAAACATTGCAAGTTAAATAAAAGCTTGTAAAAAAAGCGAAATTCTCAAGTTTTGATAAATTTCCAGGAGCGAATAAGGATGGAGACTTCCAAGGTCTCTGTCTATGGTTCGAATGCAACTTCCCCAATGGTGAAGTCCTTGACACGAGTCCGCGAAGTAAGCCGACCCACTGGCAGCAAACCGTCATAGTCCTGTCTTCAGGGATGACCGTTGAAAAGGGCGAACCTTTAGCTTATAAACTGGACATGACAAGGGACTGTGTTAACCCTAGAAGGTAACTTTTTTTTTTGTGATACTGACTGAGACGAGACTATCAAGTCGCTCACCTGATATTAAGCGTCACACTTGCCCATAACAGTTCAGTTCAGCCCGCAATGCAAAGCAAGACGAGGTCGCGCGCGTGTCACGCTTAGCAATCCTTGATAAAGGTCAGCGAATGTGATCGAAACTATAGTCGGAATAACCGACTTAATTTAACGCGAGTATTCCCATTCATAGTAAAATATCTGTACATTCGTTTCAGGTATAACATCATAGTTGAAATGCTAGACTACGAGATTGTGGATCACCCAGTACCATGTTCCTGCTACATGACCAAATGTATCCTTGTCAAAAAACTGATGACAAGTCACGAGGAACACGCTAAAGAAAATAATGAGACAGAACACCAAGAAGCGGAAGACAAAAAGAGAATGAGATTAGGAACTGGTGATGAGTGACAATAAAAATAAAAATTGTTTTTTGTTAATATGTTCTTTATTGATAAATCACAGTGAACATGTATATTGGTTATAAGTGCGTACAATTTTTATATGGTACGCGGTGAGCATTCTGTGATCCCCGACCCGCCTGCCAAGTGAAACTGAATTCATCAGTGAACTTCTTGGTTGATATGAGAAAGTAGGATATATTTTGGGTGAACTGGGTTTTCATTATTTCAGCATCTGAGCATGCTAGTGACCGACTGCGTTAGTTGCGCTTCTCCGCTGAGCCAGCGGTTGTAGTCCAGCCTCATCAGCAGCCGAGCCAAGAACATCCCGCACGGACGGTCCCGAAGCGATACTAACAGTTGCATCAGTTGTTTTACTAGTTTGTTGAATCTGTATATTAAAAATTAAGATAGTTTTTTTAAATCTCAAACTAGCTTGCCCGCGATTTCAGCTACAAGTAAATGAAATGCCCCATTTCACCTCTTTAGGGGTTGAATTTCGAAAAATCTTGAGACCTGCCTTTCTTAATTTTTTATGCTTATCGAGAAAAAAAAATCAGCTGTTCCATAAAAAATGTCATTGACACTCGACAAAATGTATGGAACAGCTGATATTTTTTATCGATTTCAGGGTTGGTCCCATACTAAAAGTTGTTCAAAATCATGAGTACTATGAGCCCCTTTTAGCTTAGCATACCCTTTCCTTATAACCCTGTATAGCATGAAAAAATATTGTAATTCCATTCAAATTTTGGGGGTCAATTTTACCCCTTTAGAGGTGGAATTTCGCAAAATCCGTTCTCATTGTTCACCTAGCTAGTTCAAATTTTACGCTTCTATCATAAGCGGTTTGGTCTTTGCGTTGATTCCTAGAAAAGGCTTTGCTTCTATATTTCATCACTAGCTGTTACCCGAGACTTCTTTCGCGTGGTCCTACATAAAAAAGTCCGTCTCCGACCCTTAAGCATCTATGCAAAAATTCAGCTTGATCCGTGCAGCCGTCTAACTGTGATAAAACCCATGCAGACAGAGATACACAGTTACATTCGAATTTATTATATTAGTTAGGGTTTCTAAAGACCTTGCAAGTGACGGCAGGGTCGCCGACTCCGTGAGTGCTCGGGGGCTCGGACACCCATGAGAGCCAAATAGTGGGTGGGCACCCATGACAATAGACATATAAAAGAAAAATGTTAAGAATCACGAAAGAAAAATAACAACTTTTTTTCTCCGTGAAAAACCTATTGAAACCAATTGATTGCGATTGAAAGGATTCTAGAATCTGATTTAAGGAATAGTAAGCAAGTTTCTTTTGTGTAAAATGAAGAAATAAATTTTTCTGCGGTGAGCGCCCACTGTTTTATGTAAAACTTGGCGCCCCCGAGTGATGGCATGCTTTTTTGTCCACGAACACATCTATTAAATCTATAGTAAACAAGCTGTTACCCTCGACTTCGTTCCCATGGACCTACAAAAGAAAAAAAATAGCCTATATAGCGCATTGGCCGCGTAGGAAGAGAGAATCCATGGCGTTTACAGTTTTTTTTATTTTTTTATTTAGCATTTTAACTTTACTGTCCTTGAATAAGTATTTTATTGTTCAATTTAACAGTGACATTTGGATCGGTTTCGAGTCTTTCTTGACTCGTCACTTTATTACAAAAACTGAAAGTTTACATTTGTATGTTTACCTGTCAGAGTAGCCCCTGATATAATAGTCCTCTGCCTCCCGATCAGGTGCTATCTCGCTCATGCTGCAGAAGGAGTGGCACAGCTTCAGCAGCTCCATGATGTTGCAGAACACGGGGTTGTTGATGGAGTCCGTCGTGTCGCCGGAGCACTCGCTCTCGCCTGACTGGGACAATGGGGCAGGAAAGGCAAAAGTAGAGTTTTAGCGGGAACGTGAAGAAGTCATGTCGCGTCATTGTATTATTTTCCAAAACTTGTGTTATTTCGAGTGTGAATGTGTAAAAATGGTACATTTTTATCCATTAAGTGTTCGTGAACGTGCACGAATGTTGGTGAACAGTATAATGTGAAACGTGACTCGTCGTGTTGTTTCGAAACCTCTAGTAAAGTCTCCACCACTTTACTGGGGCATGACGTGGACTAGACCGTGACTTAATTTACTTGACTTATTTTAATTGTGTTTATTTTTCACTTCACTTGAAATATTACAATATTGCCTCGACCTTCGGTGTCGGGCTTTATTCCAGCTTGTCCATCAAGGTTTGCAACGCTGACATCGCTGTGATGCCCTGGACCTGCGCTAAGCAGCGCCTTCAGCCATCATCATCGCTGCATTACAGACCGGGACAGTAATGTACTATTATTTTTTGACTGCCCCGGTGGCTCAGTTGGTAGTGAACCTACCTTCTGTGTTTGGGGACATGGGTTCGATTCCCATCTAGGACAAACATTCATGTGATGAATATTTGTGGTTGTTCTGTCTGGCTGTTGATATCTATATAAGTATGTATTTAAAAATATCTATGTACGTATATCAGTCTTTGGCAGCCATATTTACAAGCTTTGCTTAGTTTGGGGTCAGATGACCGTGTGTGCAAAAAATGTCCCAGATATTTATATTTTGAAGGCGACATTACACAGAGAATCCAAGGTTAGCTATGAGTGAAGCGTTAATTATCTACTTACCGAAGTGACCGTCAGGAAGGACTGGCTGAGCACGTCGGCCAGGAACGTCGCGTGCGCTTTCTTCAGCTTCTCAAAATCGTTGGTTTTGTTGACGGCGTCCATCAGCCGCGAGAAGTTGGTCTCTAACACGTCCGCTTGTAAATAGTGCTGGAGGTTGTCCATTAGGAACATCAGCTTGTTGTGCAACTGGCACATTGAAAAGCTGAAATAAAATTTATTTGTGTACAATTTTTAATGAATTTAACGCTTACTTGGATGATCTTGATGTGTTTAATGATTCTCTGTTTTCAAAAACAAAAGTCTATAACCAGAGATAAATAATGTATTGATTACGATGTTTTATTTTTGTTTTATCATAGACTAGCAGCCCGCCCCAGCTTCGCACGGGTATTTAACAAAAAAATAAAAATTATTATACACACACGAAAACCCTTCTATTTGCGACAAGTTACAAAAAAAAAAGAAAATTATAAAGAAAGCTAAAAAGCTACCCAACAGCGAAATAATTTTTCAAATCGTTTCAGTAGTTTCGGAGCCTATTCAATGCAAACAAACAAACAATCAAATCTTTCCTCTTTATAATATTGGTATAGATAGATTATTCTATCATACTCAATACTCAATGATTTATTGCGACATATATGTAGGTCTTAAATAACATGATTTGGGTTTAGTGACACATATGACCCTATTAGGGTATGGCAATTGGTGCGGAGCGGTCCATTTGTATATTGTCAAAATTATCATTAAAAAACTCTTCAATAGTGTAATAGCATTTGGATTCCAGGATGCACTTTAGATTCTTAATAAAACAATCGTAGTTTTCTAAATCTTTTAGTTTGTTCGGCAAAGTTTGTTCATCATCAATAGTTTTCGCAGCGCACGCGATGTAAAGAATATTTCAGGTATTTTTTACATCTTGGGTTACATTATTGGAGTTCTAGTAAGGATCCCTAATTTTTTTGAAAATATAATATAACCTATGTCACCCGGGGATTGTGTAGCTTCCCAACAGTCAAAGAATTTTTCAAATCGGTTCAGTAGTTTCGGAGCCTATTCAATGCAAACAAACAAACAATCAAATCTTTCCTCTTTATAATATTGGTATAGATAATGTTATATGTTCTAGCTAACATTCCGATTATATTATAGTTTACTTTATTTATTTCCCTGTCTAATCACTATTTATGGCGAATGTTGTATACGCCTATAAAGGGTGATCATATCAGTTCCATGTACTCACGTAGAAATATATTATAAGAATGTAAAATGTATAATAGCCCATTCATGTTACGTGACTCAGTATGGAGGACACGGAGGTTTGATCTGTGTGCGTTGATACCTAAAAAAAAGGGCTTGTTCTTTTATAAATACAGATTGTCTCACCTAACAGTGGACTGTTTGTAAGTCTTCCAAAGTGCGTGCAAATCGTGCTGAGTTTTCTTGATTCGCAGCAGGAGGCGGAACATGTCGTTGTAACGCGCTAACACTTCCGGAGTAAACAATAGATGAAGGGGCCATTTGAAGTCATATTTCAGGATTATTGTGGACCACCCATCTCCCACTGAAAAAATATATATAAACAGATAAAAAATTGGCGGTTTTTTTCCCCCTTTTTCGAAAAAAATAATTCCTATAACCGTCCTCATGATTCAAGGTAACAAACGCTAGGCAGACAGACAAAATTACTTTCTATAATTCGGTAGATGGCGTTGATCCGTATTTGTGCTTTTTTGGAGTTTTATATGGAAGAGCTGATTTTTTTCTTCTCTATTTCAGTGTTGGTCCCATAATAAAAGTTGTTCATAATGATGAGTAATATAAGGTCTTTTCGACTTAGCATACTCTTTCCTTATAACCCTGCATATTATTATATTTACCAGAACTTGCATCGTCATCAACCGAAGAGTTGAGGGTACTGTTTGCAGAAACATTTGGTTTCACATAAGGCAGCTCAAAAGTAAACTTCTCTATATCAGCGTTGTTGCTCAGAAACACTGCTCTCGCGGCCAGTTGGAAAGCATGATTCATATCTGCAAGGAAAATTAAAAAAAAAAAACGTAAATTAAATGAACTTTGTTCTAGAACAGATATAAATCACATCAAACCAGACCGGTCCGTACCGTATTGTCGTTCTTGCGATCTTTGTTAGGTTCAGCCACCGATGCTGAGCGACCGTGAACCTTATCGCGCGGTGATACGATTCGCGACCTCGCAGTCGGCGGCTGAACCCAACAATCAGCGCTGTAGGCAAGTAATGGTACCGCACCTGAAAGGTTTCTGACGCTGAAATGTGAGCCTTATATCGTGCCACTTCAGCAGACTTTTCAATTACAAACCTCAAAAGTAGGTACGTCGTGTTTCATTTATTTTAAAAAGTATCTATGCCGCATTGCCAATGACTCGATTTTTTGAATTGCTCTAATCGCACTAAAATATCTTGCGAAATGGCTGACTTTTGAAAGAAATCCCAAACGATAAGACGCATTTTTTTAAATAATCATATCACTCGCTAACGCAACGAGTAGTTTGAACCATTCGAATTTCCTTCTATTAATAGAAAATCTTTCGTTGATTTTCGTGCAATAATCGAACCCCTATCTTTAACACTATCAAGTCACCGAGATTAGAAGTAAGCGCGGGTTGCAGAGACTGAGACAAAGAGTTCCCATTGGCTATCGGCTATCCAAAGAGGTTACGTTCAACCAACGAGTACGAATTTTTGTAGATGCGTTTTGACCGATGCGCAGTGCGCTTTCATCGTCTTTTGTACGGATATTTAAATACGGATACTCAATGGATTAACCGTTGCCATTGTAAATCTTGCAGTACGAAATTATGATTCACGTTTTAATGTCAGGAATAGAGACCGGTCTGATGTGAATCAAGATTAATTTGAATTAAACATGCACACCATCTTGCAGGTAGTCTTGCAAGCAACTTATGTAAGCGTTTAGTCCTCGTTTAACTTTTTCTGCAAGCAATAAAAATCCGAATGAAACACAAACTTTTTTTTTTCAGTTAAAATCGTTTGAACTCGTTAAATGAATATCTCGCTCTGTTTGGTTTTTTCGTGGCGTCTAATCTATACATAGTATCACACTGACATATAAATGCGAAAGTTTGTGTGTAAGTATGTAAGTGTGTTTGTTCCCGTTCAACTCTGCAACGGCTGAACAGATTTGAATGAAATTTAATATGGAGGTAGCTTTTACCCTGGATTAACACATGGGCTACTTTTTATCCCGGAAAAATATTCGGGTTCTGTAAAAGTAGCTGGTGAAACCGCGGGGCGCAGCTAGTAAAATATAGTCGCTTTCCGGGGCTGCCTGTCTATCTATATCCTCTGACTTAACCACGCAACGGATTTCGATGCGGTTTTCTCCATCAGACAGATATTTTGTCACGGAAGGTTTATATAATTATATAATTTTTCTACACTACCCTCGTGCGAAGCCGGGGCCGGTCGGTAGTCAAAAAATATTTTATTTATAGGCAAGTCGTTTTAAATCTAGCCCTTGCTGTAAACGTTTATTCGTATTATGTAGTTTAGTAGTTCTACACATTACCTACATAGTAGTATGTCTACCTGTGACATGGTCTGTGACCAGCCACATAATATTGCTGCGCCCTTATTTACAGGGTATATGTCATAATGTAAGCTAAAACGTAGTTTCAGAAGAAGATATGTATATATATGTACATATTATTATTTTTATCATTATTAATATGTACATTATATGCAATAAAGATAGAATAAATAATTAAGTAATTCGGCGGGCGGTTGTATCGCGGTGTCGAAATCGAAATCGAGTAGTACCTTTTCACATTACCTCTAGTAGAAGTCCTGGCGGTGGGTTTATCAAGCATGTGCGAAGTGAGCCGGAGCAGCTCTAGAAATAGCTCTCCTCGGCCGAGCAAGAAGAAATCCTTCATCAGCCTCAGTTCGTGGATTAGATGGGCCTCCTCTACTGCCACGGTCCAAAGGTGCTGGAAACATGTTCAATTAGGTACAAAGAAATATTAAAATATACTAGTTAATACCAGCGACTTCGTTCGTGTGATGTACAATTTAGTAATATTTTTATCTAACTCGCCTGTTGGTAAGTGGCGGCGTGTCGGACGCGATGTAGTTTGAAAATTGTGCAACAGAAGAATTTAAAAATCCTTTTACACAATATCCTTCTTAGCAATAAAACATGGTATAAAATCCGCCATATTGGATTTAGTATAATTCCGTATAGCATATGACACGCCGACGGTGAAGACGCATCGATAGTAGTTGTCAAAATCTGATAAGTTGTTTAGGTGATTAGAGGGAAAATATGAACATACTTACATACATACATTACATAAATATATAGACTGCCAAGCTCAAAACCCTCCTTTTTCGTAGTTGGTTAAAAATTGATAACAGTGCAGTGCTTAGGGCAATTTTTCAAAATACTTCTAGAATCGCAGGATGCGACACAAAAGTACATACACACAAAAGAAGCCCGTTTTTTTAAAGATATACAGCTAAAATGATGTCAAAAAAATGAATTATTTTTAGTGGGGTTTTAATGTACCTTAGTGACGCATTCTTTTATTTCTCTTATGACGGTTCTGAGGCTCCACACCTCGAATATTTCAGGATTTTTCAGCTGCTGCAGCTTCTCGTGAAATTCCGCTTCCTTCTCCTCCCAAATTGTAAATCTAATAAAAACCCCAATTAGCTAAAAGCAATTTCACACTTTGTCTAGTTGAGACATTTGCACATACTATACATGCGCCCTTGTATTGCTCGCGCATTTCTGATATATTTTTTCCATTTGTTTGATTGAAGTACCGCACCTTTGCCAGTTATTCAACCGCCAAGCAGTAGTGTGTTCCAGATTGAAGGGCAATGTTTCCAGCTTAATTACTGGGCATACATCTAACATCTCAGGGAGACGAGCGCAGTACATTGCCGCGCGTAGTTTTGAACAGTTGAAGTTCATAATTCTGGGTGGCACTGAACTGTTATGGGCAAGCGTGACGCTTATCAGGTGAGCGACTTGCTCGTCTCGTCATCGAGTAACATTTAAAAAGTAAAAAAAAACAATGCAAACCTTCTCGAATCGGTGCCATACTTCAGGGGTGTCATAACATTTCTATTAGCAATGAAATTGCTGTGCCTCTTTCCTTTTTTAGGATCGAAACCAAACAGTATGACCGTTTTGCCAATGAACAGCACTTCTTGGGCGAGGGACAGAGGCATGAAGTATGGTATCATGTTGGGGTTCAGAGTGCACCCGCAGTCTAGCGTCGCATCTTGGAGCTGAAAGCAATTAACAATTTGAATAATAGTCTTTTATTTTGCATATTAATTACACAACCACATGTAGGAATATTCTCCGTGATCATGAGGATACCCGCACGGCTTCGCTTGTATACGCTACAATAATTTCAAAATCCTATTTCACCACTTCAAGGGGTTGATATTAGAAAAATCCTGAGACATGCCTTTCTTTATTTTTTAATAGCTTACCCGCACGGCACGGGTAAAAATGAAACACCCCATTTCACCTTTTTAGGGATTGATTTTCGAAAAATCCTTGTACATGCTTTCTTCATTTTTTATGCTTAATACACAAAAGAGTTTCATTGGCTTAGCATTAAAAAAATTTTGATACAAACTTTGGGGGACCAAATTCACCTTTTAGAGGTGGAATTTCGCAAATACGTTCTTATTGTTCACCTAGACCATTTGAAAAGTATTGGGTCCAAATTTCACGTCTCTATCATTAGTGGTTTGATCTGGGCCATTATTCTCTATTGCCATAACTAGCTTGTTTCGCGCCATGTTAAGTTCACTCCGTGTTAGTCGCATGAAACGGTATTCTCTAAGTATCTTAAACGCGCGATTCTTCACTTCGTGCCACGATTAGGAGCCGCGTTTAAGTTTAGACCATGTTATGACGTCACGCGTTATTGGCAAGTTATCTCATGTGCGATAGAGAATAAGGGCCCTGTGCGTTGATTCCTAGAAAAGGGCATAATATGTTATTTTTTTCCCGACTTCCCAAGATACTTACCCAAAGATATTTTACCCAAGGGTAATGTTTTTGAGGTGTATGTATGTTTTTGTGTTCCTATATGACGCCCTGTAGCCTAAAAGGCTTGACCGATTTTGACGATTGAAGTGTCTTGGATTCGTCTTTACGTCCCGAGTGACATAGGATACTTACATTTTGCATTTGGGTATTTTGTTTTTCTTATAATAATTTTATTTGTATATATAATATATATATAGATCAAATAGATATAGATGAAATAGATAATTCCTTTAAGCTGATGTTTCCTTCTTGGTGGTATCAAAGGGGGTTGAAGGGATCAGATTAAACATAGCATGCAATGCACTTACTGTAGACACCAAAGACTTATCACAGGTAGCAGTGGACGGTGTAGACAGGAAAGTGTCTGACGAGTCTTCTTTATGACTACTGAATATAAAAAACTCCTGGTAAGGGTCCTTCAATTCTCCATAAAGAAGCCACGAGCACAGCTGATTCACAAACACTTTATTCATACAGGTAAATATCCTGCAAAAGAAGCTTACTGTTTAACTCGGACCAATGTTTTAAATCTTCCGGCTGTCATCGCAACCGAATTTCGGTTGCCTATACACTGCCATGAAATTATATGACAATATTCTATTTAATAAATTGTATTAATTGTTACTCTTCATTATAATAATACAAAAAGGGATACAGGGTATTGTATCATCACTATTTTCAGCTAGTTAGTATAATACATATCCTCCCGGACGCGAGACTCCATTGGACGCCATTGCTTCGCCATTTGTAAGATACATTTGACATTTAATAAATATAACATAATATTATTTTTCCGCAACTAGTTGCGAACAAATATACGAAGCTCTTTTACCGCAACCAGTAGCGTATTAAGAATAGAGTATACCGCCGTCTTGTCCATAAAAAGCGTTGTCTTATTTAGCATAGTATAAAACAATAGATTTTGTTAAGATTTAGGGGTGATAACAAACCCCCGAAACGCAAATTTCATCAGAAAGTTAGGAAAATTCACTGGCTCTCTCTATTGCACGTACGAGAAACAGAACGACAGTTATACAATTTCAAATATCTAATGTGCTAAGACCTCGCGGAAGGACTATCCTTTCTAAAAGCTGAATAATTTAATTTTCAGTGTATTTTTGTAATTATTTTACTTACTTGACAATAGCTTGATGTACTTTCTCATTGCCATTTAAAATGTATTGATGAATCAGGCTCAGAATCTGACAACCTGTCAATCTCCGCTCTTTAATTGTAGATATTATTCTGTTCAAAGTATTGAACAAGCCGTGGTACTGTTGTATGTAACTGTAGACATAGGCCAGGGTGTAGTTATGGTTGCCTATAACGAGCCTTTCAACTTCAACTAAAGTCTTCTTGTATGATTGTAGAACTTCAGTGATGCCTTCACTTAATGATTGTGTGTAAAGACCATAAATTTTTTGGGTTGATACTGTGAAAAGTGTTACTTTTTATGAGCCATTGTTGCCATCCAATGACAATACAATATTATGAGAGCGAGCTGATCTGCTGATGGAGATGGAAGGTGCAAAACAGAACTCCTATGTAAATAGCAGTAGATGGATGGAGTTTGGACTCGTTTTGATTGTTTTGACCAAATGACGGATTTTATAGAAACTTGTCTGGAAAAATATATTTTTCCACAAACATTTACTATATAGTGATGAGACGAGAAGTCACTCCGCTAATGTTAAGCATAACACTTGCCCATAACAGTGACTGACCTGGGCACTGAGCCATCCTGAATTTTAAAATAAAAATAAACTATGCACTGCAGTGCACTGCGCTCGTTATCTTTCAACCATTTAGCCATGATAACGAGACCAACACCCAGACAGGGAGACAGAGAGACAGTGTTACATTCGAATTTAAAATATTAGTTAGGATTAAATCTCTTTGTGCCCAGTAATTTCGCTGGAAACATTAACCTTCAATCTGGAACCAAGTAATGTTGGCACACTACAGCTTGGTAGTTCAAAAACTGGCAAGGTGTGGTGGTGGTTGTTATGGTGTTCTCATGTTTTGGAAACAACAATGAGATTAAGCCGAATAACTCAAGCCTTGTATTCTTCTTCTTCTGGTGGTCCATTAATCTCGTTTTTTTCTTCAAATACACACGAAGGAAAAACCAAATGCTTGGTTCATCTGGGTGGTTCAACAATGCATGAACGAACGAACGATAAGCATATACAAAGACATTATGATAATTCTGTGCGCATATACCTGAATGAATAATATTTCTAGCACGAAATCCTGTACATTCTACATAATTTTGAATCCTGTGATGACTTTTTGCTATTTCACAAATCCGGCCATATATTTCTGTGTCCCCTTCATTTGCGTAGGCAGTAACATTTCTCTGAAATAATACCGAGAACAAATAGCAATCTTTGAAATAATATTTAGGTTTTTTTACAGAGAGCAGGATAAAAAAATGCAAAATTGAAAAGAAAGAAGTTTTACTCACGTCCTCTGTTTTCCCACTTCCTTGAGAACAATCCCATAGAATGAGCAAAGCGTCGTGAATCATGTTTGACTATTTCAGTATTTATCGCTGGTTATTTATTTTGCCACAGAATTCTCCATAAATAATTGTATTTTGCGATAAATTCAAAGTAGTCTTTGCTTTGTTTTTGTTTTTTTTTTTCTCTTATGTTGTGGGCTCCGCACGTTGTGTATTTAAACAGTGTCAATTATGTCAAAATATTTCACAATTAAAATAAGTCGCCGTCAGTCTAAGTCAAGTAAGTCACAGTCAAGTCCATGTCAAGCCTCAGTAAAGTAGTAGAGACATTACTAGAGGTTTCTATGAAGTTTTGGAAACACGAAGTATCACGTTTCACAACATTATACTATTCACCAACACTCGTGCACATTCATGAATATTTAATGGATAAAAAACTACAATTGTTACACATTAACACTTGAAATAACACAAGTTTTGGAAAATAATAAAATGACGCGACATGACATCTTCACGTTCCCGCCAAAAACTCCACAAAGAGTATGTAATACAAACTCCATACCATAAGTACCTACATGCTACATCGACTGACAGGCATGATGCCTGTCCCAGACTAGCATCTATCGCCCCGAATGGGAGACAATAATGTACGACCCGATAATTGACGACCCGATAATGTACAGCCCGATAATGTACAGCCTGATAATTGGTGTACAGGTACATGGAATATCAGGCTGTGCATTATCGGGTCGTGAAATATCGGCCGTACATTATCGACACGGGCCGATAATGTACAGCTTGATAATTGGTGTACCGGTACATGGAATGTCAGGCTGTACATTATCGAGTAGTGAAATATCGGCTGTACATTATCGGCCCGTGTCGATAATGTACGGCCTGATAAAAGACAACCTATCCCTCATTGGCTGAGAGCTTCTTTGTCTATGACATCTAACGATTTCATGCTTCATTTGAACGCGACAGTAAAAATAAGACAGATTAAAAATATAAGAAATACAGTAAGTAGGTTACGTGTTTTTTTTAAGACAACTTGGAAATCCTTGCTGTATCAAAACTGATTAGGTTATTATGTATTTTTTTATAAAAGCCCAGAAACCTTCTGTTTTGTCTTGTAACATGACAGTTGGTTAAAGGTATTTTTGACCTGTGTCCTATTTACACTACAGCGTCCAAACGAAGCATGGAATCAAAACAAATCATAGACACATCGACCAATAGGAGCAGAGTCTTTCAGCCAATACGGGCTGGGTCGCCTTTTATCAGGCTGTACATTATCGCCCGTACATTATCAGCAAGTGCCGATAATGTACGACCAGGAATGTACAGCCAATAATGTACGACCCGATAAAATGTGTACTTTTCTCAGGTACGTGGATTATCGGCTGTACATTCCTAGTCGTGCATTATTGGCACGTGCTGATAATGTACGGCCCGTATTGTACGGCCTGTATTGTACGACCTGATAATTGGCAGCCCAGTACACCAATTATCGGTCGTACATTCAGGGCCGTACATTATCGGGTCGTACATTATTGGGCTGTACATTATCTACACCCCTCCGAATAATCACGAACGCACAAGACGTGCGACGCCAAAGTCCTAAAAGGACCAAAAAAACAAAAAACAAAAACACGAACCAACTATGGTATCCACCAATCAGAGACGCGTATACTCGTATATGATGTGCGGTATCGTTTCATTGCCCGCACATTCGATAATCCGCCTGCAAGTCTGGGACCGGCAGGCTGTCACAGAGTGAATGTACGATGAATGATGAAAACGAACGAGTTTATCTATTGGATGATGATAAGGATGTAAACGTGTATTTAACATAGTCTACAAATACATTACAATCGAAAAGCAGGAAATCACTCGAATATTAAATATAGTTAAATATAGCTAGAACGTTTTGTAGAATTTCTATACAATTTTTTATTGAATATAGAATATATTTGATATAAATGAAACCTTAGGTTGATTTTATTGATAATCTGTGCCGCTGCGCCCACGCCGCTCGGTTAACATTTACGAGAATTGTGTTGTCTAAGCAAAACGTATCGCATGGATTGAATAATCAAAGATCTGACATCTACAAATATTGTTGTTTACTGTAACTTGTAAATTATAACAGAAAACCAGCCTAACAAGCCTAGTCATCAATGGTCATCGTTTGCTATTGTTTTTATATAAATATTACACGGAATGGCGGAAGCTTGCAGATTGGGGAATCGTGATACAGAAAACAAAATATCTAACAATCAAAATGAAAACTTTTGTGTATTTAATGTATTGTGTGTGTTTATTTCTCTAGTTTCTATTCTAGCCGATCTCACAACTGGTATGTCAACTTGTATATAATGTTAAATTATAATGCAATTCATTGTCGATTTGTTTTGGTAATGTTTAATAAATTGTTTCAGATATTATTGTTTTCGCCGAATATTGCAAGGATGGTCACTTAATGTGGGCACTGGGAAGTTTCATTTTTATTTTTTCCCCAAATGTATTAGTAAATGTATTTTCAATAAGATGGTTCATAATTGATCAGACTTGTAATCTACGGCATTGGATATCACACGGATTTCTTGTTGGGTTACTGGAAAGGTAAGACAAACTTCTAAATAAATGGTAATCTATATATATACTCTAAGAAACCAAAACACATTAATATATTAAACGGTGAGCGTTCTACAATCCCTAAGGCACCTGCCAAGCATGGAAATTATGACAACGAAAGGGTAGGCCTTTGTTCAGCAGCAGAGTGTCTTCTGTCTGACTGATATTTAAGATACAAATGAATACAACATAGGCGGGAAATATTGAAAACTATATTATTTTTTTTATGTTGGGAAAGCTTAACGTTGATGGTGTGGATAAAAAAAGTAACCGTTGACCACAGAATTCTCCTTATAAATAAGGTCTGTCTTTGCCGTTGACAATGGAATTCAAAATAATCATGAGATTACTAAAATCGTTAATTTAAAAAAATATATTTAGTCTGAAGTGGCTATTTACGATTTTATTTTGGCAAGCTAAGTGGTGTGCCACTGGTAGAGAATGGCGTTTTTCTAGTCTTCTAGTAGATAGTGTTTATTTGTAAATATCTCAAAAATGGCACACACATTTACACAACGTCATGCTCTAAGTATCGTCGATTGCCGGTTGCCTGTAACTGAAAAACATTTGTTTTTCAGTAGACGTGTTTATAGATTTTTTCTTGATAAATCGAGTATATCTTTTTACTTATGTTTTGATATAAATGCTTTGAATTCAGGCAGATGTAGGGATAATTATAAAATTTATTATAATATAAAATTTATTATATTATAAGAACAAAATTTATATTTTACGAATAAATTACCTACTGTATACTCAATTCACTTTACCTTAATACTTTGTTAGTTACAATAAGTGAACCAGCAACTGACGATGTCTAAACTCGAATCATGAAATTCGACACTTTTCCACTTAGGGTACGCACATCAAGATTTCAGCCTGAATAAAATTACAAAAAAAAAATACCATGTATGTTGTCATAGGAAAAATTCGAGTCTTGATTTCTACTATTTCTAGCACTGCTAGCACATAAACTGAAATTAGTTGTAAATTAACAAACTTACTAAGTACATACAAATAGCTTACGAGATAATAGTAGTATATTTATTTATAGTTGATAAAGTTAAATGTGAAGTCCAACAACTGTTTCGGAAAAATCTCCTAAACAATTTTGCTCTACTTTACTCTCAAAATTCGTACACTACTACATATATCCACCTCATGACAAATCACCTCACTCGTACACGCTCGCTCCTACACTCTCATAGTTTCATTTAAAACTACCCTACTAAAATAAAAATATTATCATTTCTTCTTGAATTTGTTGTAATGTAAGTACTTTCTGTATTATGAAGAGCCTGGAGACCACGACACAGGTCACCCTAGTGTGGAATCCAGTGCACACCGTTTATCTTTAGATCCTAGTTTTTTTGTTCAAATAAACATTATTATTATTATTATTAATTTCGCACCATAAGGATACCTTTGATAATTTTTAGTTGCATAGCTACATAATTATAGCCTTGTCATGAACCTTGTCACTTTATAGTTTTCATATTATAAGCATTTTACAATACAATATAACTTTATTATACACCAAAAATTAAATAAACTTAAATATAAACAAAAATAAAAAACCAGTAGTACTATGGGCCAAAAGCTTATCGCCTAAAGCGATTTCTTCCAGACAACCTAAAACCTAATTTTTGAATTTATTTAGTCCACTTTTTATCAACAACTAAGAAACCTCACAAATTATGAACTAAAAAATCCAGTAATTAGTACCAGTCTGTGCGCAAGTGCCTAGTAAAAAAGAGACTTGAACATGAATGAAACGTGTAAGAAAAATATGGTGGCTATCACTATCTCGCTCTATCGATGGGTTAACTCTATCGCACTATCTCTATCGGTATTCAGTTCTAGTACATGTTTGATATAATCGCCTTTTTCATTTTTCTTTATGGAACTCCCGTCTCATAAACGTACATTGTGAGACGTATATTCTCCTTGAATCAGCACTAGCTAGTCTAGAGGTACAAACTTAATTAAAATTGTTTCTGAATCGATTTATGTGTAAGTATACATCGTATAATATTTAATTTTATTATCATGCAACAACCACTTTAAACAAAATGTTTAATTTTGCTAAATAAATCATTAAGAAGTTCTCTCTAATTTCTCTCTTTCTCTCTCTCTAATTAAAGTCTTTTGGTTTCTCAATTTTGCATGTCTTTTTTTTCAGATACATTACCTTTTTACACAAAGTATTCGTGTGTAAAAATTGGGAAGTAATTGAAACGCAAAAATTAATATCTCAACGAAATGATTTGTGTCTGCTTCATTTTTTATACGTATTTACTGGGACTGTACCACAAATAATTTTGCAGTTGTACGCAATTACTGTATTAGATGACAATTATCAGACAAAAGGTAAAATATATTTTAAGTACCTAACTTTTCCATAAAAAGTGATGGCTAACTTCGACTTGGTCGTCTGAAACTAGGTACATCATAATTTAAATAAAATAAAATACTCACATTCAATAATAAAGTCAATAATAGAGTGTTAAAATTGAATAGTTAAATTTGACTGAAGTTTTTTGTTTCAGCATTTGCCCTAAGCGCATCAATAGCATCTGTTGTATGGGGTTGTGCAACGTATATTTATAGTATTAACGCATTTACCAACGATAGTTTCAGCTGGAAATCTTTCTTTTTAAAATGTGTTTGGCACTTTTGCATGTTGATTAGTAGAATACAAGGGATTCTATTATTCGCCATAGTGCTTGATATATGGACTTTGTTACCTTTAGGTACGTAACAATTATTTACCTGCTGGATTAATTCTCAATTTATAATTAACAGCAACTAGCATGATAGAATACGGTACAATTCATTCAAGGAATTGAGTATGTCATACATTATTTAAAATAAATATTCTTCCAGGTTTACATTGGTCAGTAATGACCATTTGGATAATCATCCAAAAAACAACGTTCTGCCCAAATAAAATCGAAGAGACACTATACAATATCGTGATGGGATTTGTGCACTGCTTTATTTATATTAATTTAAGAGAAGGTCACACAAGATATAAGCTGTTGTTATTTTATACTCTGATAGTGACCCAAAATTTTGGAAGTCTCATTTTATACGTTCTTTTTAACGATAAGGAACAACAACAAAAAATATGGTCCGTAACAACGACAATAAGCATACTTGTAGGCACAATTGTGGGTACGTATTCTATCAAATTGGGTGAAACTTTAACGAACCTGACAATATTTTATCTTAAATTACCTATTATTTAATGGCTGCTTTGTTTTAGGTATGGGAGCTATGATATTATACTACCGGTTTTTCCACTCCACTGGACCTATATTATGGAAAAACATTCACCTTGAAATCCATGATATAGAATTAAATAACAAATCTGTGATACAAAATTCTAATATCATGAATAACGAAAGTTCATTGAAAAACGTTCGATCTTTTAAAAAATCTCAACAGCCTCAGTCAACAGCTAAAAGCGAAAGGTAATAAGAGAGACAACAAAAAAATTATAAAAAAATTACATAATTACGTTTATTATGAATCTTATTATTAGTTTGTGACTTGTACTTGTTGAATTACTTGTAACTAAAACTTTTTGATTTGATAACTAGTTGAATAAATTAGGTTTTTTATTTATTACAGTTTAGTATCTTCACAGGACACTGATGCTAAAAAGTGTCAAAATGCCGATAAAAAACTTTTATTAGATCACTGGATTGCGAGATCAGGGACACCAACCTTTACATCGGCACCTATTGGCAATATTAGCATGGACGCATCAAGTATAGAAGTATATACTGTAGAAAATACACCACAAAATAATGAAGTTACAAGACAAAGCAACATAAAACTACATCCCAAACCTGGAAAAAAGAAGACAATTTGCGCTCCAACTGCATTAACACTAAAACTATCTTCTTTAGAAAGTATTGAAAGCTCAATTGATGAAATGACATCAAGTAACACAAATTTAAATAAACGAAGAGGTATATGTGCAGCTGAAGAGTTAAGAGAAGAATTAGGCAATTTTAATATTGATATCAGTAATTTTCTGAATGAAGATTTCTTGAAAATGATAAGAGCTGACCATGGGTCTGAAATTAGTCATGATACAGACGGTTCAAATAAAAAAACTTCTTCCGATTCTATAGATATGGACCTGGATTTAAGTTTTAGTGATATCAATAGTTCAGATATTAACACCTTTAACGAGAATATCGTTCAAAAATTATGTATCAGTGCCCTAAAAAACATCAAAGTAGGTAATCAAGATGCTGATATAGAAAATATACAAAGAATAGCTCTAGATATCCTTAAAGAAATGTATGCTAAGAAAGATAGACGAAAAAAACAATCTTTGTTGTCGAGATCTCGTGATATTGATACCCCGACAGAGGCATTGTCTGTACATGATTATGAAAATATGTGCGCAATCAATATTGCAAGGGAAGCGTGGGGCTTAAGATCATGGAAAGGTTACACTGATATTGAGAACTGGCTTCACGATGGAAGTGTTGTTAGAGACAGACGACGAGATACCTTGACTTCGGGTAGCTCTGAAGTTAGTAGTTGTATTTCTCAGGAATTGAAAAGTGCTATATTGACTGCTCCACCGTTTCCGAAAAAAGTACACACGTATTCAAATGTGTTTGTCAAATTTGATCGAACTGATCAAGATGATTACGCCAATACCGTGATTTGTCAAGATGATACATTCTTAGCCAAGCCGTGTTTAACTGATGTTGGAAAAGATCTTAATCACTTAGAACCCATAATGGAAGAATTAGATGATTTAGGAGATGTAGATCCTTGCAATAAGAAGAGGCTTAATTCTGAAAGTTCTTTAGTTGCTACAATTGATGAAATTCGAAAATGTACTGCAACTAACTCACCAAGAAATTTATATCATAGAAGCGAACATACTTGGGATTCTCCCCAGTTTCAGAATATTAGCTCCAGAATAGACCCGAATCTGAAAAAAGCGTTATGGAAAGAACCATCAAAGTTTGATTCTAGCAATATTATGAATTCCTCGCAGGAAAAAAAGAATTTTGATGAAATCAGCCAATCAAAATTTAACAAAAGTGCAATTAAACTGTACGATCCAGAAAACCCAAGCAGTACGGTATTGACTGATTGTCAAAATAGTATAGTTTTTGATAAAAAATCCAGTCGTCTCAGTAATAAACCGAGGAACGATAACTTGAAAAGAAATATCAGTTGTTGCCAAGAAACTCTTCAAGATACTTCAGATCAAAATATAGAGCAATTGCTATGGCAGCTAGTTTCAGATGATAATGAATTACCAACTTCTTTAGAGTCATTCACAAAAGATGGTAACCGTTCGTCACTACCGTCTTTGAATGCGACAGCTGCAAAAGTTTCAAATAATAAAAAAAGCACCAAAGGTCGTCCTCGCAGAAAATTTTCTATTTTAAGAGATCGCTTCGAACACTGCCCTAATTCTCATTCTGATGAAGAAGCCTTATTTCATTCTAATGAAAGTATTTTGAATTTGAACTATTCAGAAACAAATGCTATCAATTTCAAAAATCAATTGGGTGATGTTCTGACTTCAGAAACTGATAAAGCCGCAAACGCTTTACAAAAACATGATAAAACTTTGCCAATTTTTGTTTCTGCAAAGGATGTTAAAGACATCGGTTCTCATTGCACTAACCAAGTTATTAACGCAAACCCACCTAAGTTTAATGCTAAGCTTAGGTACAAGGTATAAAACAAGAACTAAATAGTTCTGCCATTGAGAAATAAAAATAAAGCTGTGATTTTAATTTTTAGATATAAATACCGTCAGATTTAAAGTCATTGCATAATCAAAATGGATCTCGCGAGTAGTCACTTCATTCCTAGCTAAATCATTACTTTCTTATTACAAAGTTAATATAATTATTTTTATCTACAAGTAAGATTTAGGTACCGTGTACTACTCACTACTATTCACTACTCACTACTATTCATGTTAACTAGGGTGTTATTTTTTATGAAGTATTGATTTAATATTTTTATATGTAAAGGCTGCGCTCATAGCCAGAGCTATCATTTTCACACATTTTTCACGATTTAAAGAAAAACTATTTATCAATATTAATACTATATAGAGTAATGAAAAATAAATACAGTTTTGAAACACTTTTTAATAAAGTATTTATAACATAAAAATAATAATTTAATTTTATTATATGTTTAGAATAACATTGCACATGGTTTGTTTGCAATTTTTATGTTGACATTCTATTTTTTTCCATATTCTATTTAGCAAAGAAGAAGGAAAAAAAAATGATTATTTTTTCCTTCGATTTTTTTCCAATATGAAAAGATTTTAAATCATTCGAAATATTATTCCAAAACCAATAACGGTTAATTTTTCTCCTAATCAGTGATTTTTTATCTCCAAATAATTGAAATTGCGTGAACGAGGTAGCCTATGAGGAAAGCATCAGGCTCATAATACTAAAAGTAGAATTTAATAATACACTGTGATGTTTGTGCCTATACATTTTAGTCAGTATTGTGTCCTAGATGCTAAAATTAGATTGCTAGATAACTAGAACTTAGGATTAAGGCTTTGTTTTTTATAATAAAAAACACATTTATTTTTTATGAATATCATTTTATTATTATTCAGGAAACAATAGAATATGAAAATAAAATACAAAGCATTTATGCCATACTTAATGTTTTATAAGCACAACTTAGAAAAAAAAATCTGTGATTTCGTACTTACCTAAATTTATAAATATAGTGGCACTTAATTACCCTGTAACATTCTTAATGCTCAGTATATATAAATAATAATTATACTTAGTTATATGAAAAAAGAAATATAGTAAAATATGTATTCAAATATCACGATTTGCTTAACTCTAGATACAATATTACAAAGAGCTGCTCCTGTTCAGTCTTAACAATACATTACATTTAATTCTTATTCTATTGCATCCGAAAAAATGTGACCACATACAAATTTTTACATTTTATATATCTGGACTGTCAGAGCAAAATAACGTATTCTAATAAAATGATTTATATAGCATTTTAATAAGAATCGTTGAAACATTTCAAAAGGAATTATACCATAATGAAGATAGAACTTATTTTTAAAATAATGATTACAGGACAGGAAGTAATGTATAAGTATTTTATAATTTGCAAAATTTGCTTCAAGCTATCCAGTATATTGTATTACATAATAATTTGATTTACAGATCTGTAGTCATTACATTAGTCAGTAGTCGGATCCGATGAGCATTACAATCTTGGCAAAGAATATGCCCATCGAGTGGATAGCATCCACGTCCTTCTGCTTCTGACGACAGTTGCAGTCCACAATCCTCGCAACGATAGCATCGTACATGAAAGCTCCGGTCCAATGCCACCACTCGTACAGTTTCCTCTTCACCTTCTTCTGGCATGATTGGTAATTCACAAACGCAACAACGTGGTGCAAACTTCTTATGAAAGTCTTCGATGCAATGTATTTGATTCATTGCATCAACTGTGAATGGTATGCCGTCTAAGCTTTTACCACATTCCACACAAGTAAAACAATTGGGATGGTAAGGCTTACCAGTAGCTCGAATGATTCTGTCCAAAATAGGTTGGTAGCAAACTGAACATTTCTCGAGGGTCTCCAAGTAATCGACTTCACAGTATGGTTGACCTTCTACGGCGTAAAATGCTTTTCCTTGTAAATTTGTGTTGCAACGATAACAGCAGAAACATTTTACATGATACATGTGACCCATTGCAGTACAACCAGAATTTTCACCGACTACTTTTTCATCGCATTTTACACAGATGCCAAAAACATCTAAATCTTGACTGTCAGAAATAGATTGTACAAGTAGATTAGTGAGGGCATCAACCTCTTCTTCCTTAGGGGCAGGAGACTTCGTAATATTTGATGGCTTGTTGCGATAGCTTGGGACATTATTAGATGTGTAATTACTATCTGGTCGAGGACTTATGGGCTCGTAGAGTGATTCATATGCTGAAGCTTGAGAGCTATTGCCATAATCATTAATTTCATTTTGATAAATTGTTGGATATGCTGGTATTTCTTGATTACTACATAAGTTAGTTGTAGCTCTTAGTAATTCACTGTAATTAGAGCTTACAGGCGATGGTGGTGGTAAGTATTCATCCTTATCACAGCTATATGAGACAGGGGTTGCAAAAACTGGTAAGCTTGGAGGCAGAGGAGGTGGCGGCGGCGGCGGCGATAGCTCTTCGGCATGATAAGGCGAAACGTTTCCATACACAGTATCAAAATGTATTGTAGGCAATGAAATTTCTTGTCCAACGAGATTATTAGTTGAAGGTAAATTAAGCTGCTTAATATTTGCGTATTCTTTGTAAGGCGCGTTTATTGATCCCGGTATAAAATTGCTGTATGTGGGACTGTTGCTGTTCACAGGAGTTATCTTTGTTGAAAATGACGGTTCTCGTAAATTGTTTACCATAGTACTTCGTGGAACTTGTGGTTGAGCTGGAGGTGCCTTCTTTTTTGGGGGTACTGCGGGTGGTACTTTTTTCACTTTACTAGGCAAGTTCATGTTCATACTATCCATTGTCATTTGAAGATCAGCTAATTGCTTTTCCAGAGCTTCAATATTCTCAAGGTGTGACATTTTTAAGACTATATGATTGACCTGATAACGATTACGTACAGTTATTAGCCTACTATGAAATAGTGATTGTTCTTTTACCTTATTTCAAAGTATTTTCCAATATAACTTCAGCAGGCTATGCAAATACCAAACTAAACCAAAATGAAAAGTTCTTCAATATTAATTTTTTTAAGAATATAAAATATTCTCATTAGACAAAAATGATGACAAAGCTGACAACATAACCACAACTGACACATTAATATCACGTCACACGATCATCACAGAGAAGAGATACGATATTTAATCGAATGTTTTACGATTATTGTAAAGTTCCCAACTTCACTGATCTGTATCGTCTGTCTGACTGAATGATCCTGTTTTCATTCATTCTTTCAATCAAATTGTTTATTGTTGAATTTCAGTTTTCGATTTTCATGTTATTTTGGTTTCTAATTTCCGTATTTTTCGCGAACAACAAAACAATTTTTTACAAACAGTTAAACAAATAACAACAACACTATGCAGTGTCAACTATGGATGGGTAGTGTAAGTATTATCTCCAATATACCATACATGTGGAACAGATTGCAATGATTGTATGTTCACAACCGAGAATTCCATAATTATTACCCAGCGCTGCATCACAGCCTGAAAGCCTGGCAAAGCTGGCCCGTTGCAAATACATAATAATTTCTAAATGTAAGCATTATTAATGTTACCGTGCTTTGGTACTCTTGTATTCGCCATTGGATTCATATTGATACCATTGCACTAAATGTACTAATGCCTCTTTTAAAAGCACCTGATAATTACACTTCACTTTAGTTATATCACTGATACCTCGTTTTACCCTAGATTCGGTATGATCAAATTTTCTTTCATAAGTTTAGGTAATTAATATCTTTTGTACCTATGTGTCAACACACATAGGTACAAAAGATATTACTTAGCCCTAGAGAACATCACAAAAAAACTTGCTTAAAATTCAATTTACAGTTGGAGCCAAACATGACGGAGAGTTTTATCATGGCTGCTTTTAACCGCATGGGATCAAGGCCCCTGGCCGTTAAAGTAATGAGGAACAAGTTTACTGGAGAGCCTGCTGGATATGCCTTTGTTCATTTTCAGGTTAGCTTTACCACACAACTTCTCAATTTTTGGACTGTATACTGTGTGTGTGTATTGCAAGGAGGCAAAATGCAAGAAGATAAAGAGCAATTTAAACCCACCAGAAGGACGTCCGGCAACGTCCATTTCATAACATTTGGTGTGTTCAAATTGCGACTTTATCTCCGTGCGTTTTGTACGAAATTTGAATGGAGTGGAAAGACGCCCATGCCATGTCTGCGCTGGAGCCAGACCCTGTGTGGCATGCGCCTAATAGGTCCCCCCCGCTACGATTCCTTGTGTCAGAGAGGCTATGGAGCACACAAAGACACATTCAGAACTTCTCATTTGTGATGTGTCTTTCCCAGACTTTGAGCATGTATTAAAATTCACTCAAACATCTGCTCAGGTGGGAATCGAATCGGGACCTCCTGCCTATAATGCAGAAGCGATACCATCTAAGACAGGATGGTTGTTAAAACATCCTGTCTTAGATGATCTATATAGATGGCTTGCTGTGTGAGATTACCATGTTTTGTTGGATTATTTGTGTAAATAAGCCGAGGTGTGGTCTAGGGCATAATATTTATGCCACAAAATTTTTTAGTGTCGGAAGTAAAGTCAACACTGAAGTGGTCAAAATAATAGGCTAGTGAACTGGTTTTTTTCATTGCCATTTTCATTCCAAAAACTGACCGTGGAGTCAAAGAGTCGATTGATGAAAACAAAGCTAAAATCTAGACAGAGAGCAAGCACATTTTAAAAATTGTAGTTCTTTCTTTGACACAAAGACTAGGCTGTCTTTGAGTCAAACTAAGAACTACAATTTTTTACAAACTTACCAAATTTGTTTTTAAAAATAATCAACCATCTTTCTATCACCCCTTTAATATACTTATAAATGTTTCCAGACCGATGAAGAGTCTGTGGACACAATGCATAAGCTGAATGGAAAGCCCATTCCTGGCACATTTCCAGTCGTCCGTTTCAGATTGAACACTGCATCAAGAGAAGCGAGGGCCAATATGCAACAAGAAAGGGAGTTTTCAGTGTGGGTCGGAGATCTAAGCCCTGAAGTTGATGACTATTCTCTGTATAGAGTTTTTGCATCAAAGTATTCATCGATAAAAACAGCTAAAGGTAATTTTTAACTACCAATGCTGCCTTTTTTTTGGCATTGGCTTCTCTGTTGGCTGTTGTGTATTTAAATCGAAGCTCTAAAGTAATAAGGACTACGGCCTCACTAAGGATTCCAAAATGAATAAAAGAAAAAAATAATTTTTTTTGTAAAGAGGTTTGAATACTTTGGCATATTACTTACTGTTCGCAATCTTGTTTTTTTCTTCAAAACAGCGGCCACTCATAAAACCTACAAATATATGAATCGATAGCTGACACTAATAGGAACAAGATTTGTATGAGACAAAATCTACTACAGCATCACATTTCCAAGATATACACTTTCAAAGTTACAGAATATTTTACAGGAAAAGAATACTTTTAATTTTCGTAGTACATAGTAATATCTTCAGTTTAGTTCTAAGCCACCTTACCGGCGGCGCCACCAGTGTAACTTTGAATGTGTCTTTTGGAAACATGATGCTGTAGGAGATTTTGTCTCGTACAAACCTTGCTTGTTTAGTGTCAGCTATAGATTCATATAGGTTTTATGAGTGGCCGCTATTTCGTAGAAAAAAAACAAGATGGAAAACAGTAGGTATGCCAAGCTTCAAACTAAAATATTCAAGGCCGTTATTGGTGGTTTGGAATCCTTAGTTGGCTATCAAGAAATAAACTATTATTTCATATTTATATATAATATAATCCCATGTTTTTGGAATTATATAGATTCTGTGCCACCCAAAGTTTAATAAAATCATTATGAGATATTAGCAGACCTCTTTATGCACTTTATAAATTAGGAAAAAAATTGCTGTTCAATGCGATAAAGTGCAATGTATGCTCACTAATGCTTGTCAGACTTACGAATCATGTTTTACTTTTCAGTGATACTTGACAGCTCAGGCTACACAAAAGGTTATGGTTTCGTCAGATTTGGCAGTGAGGAGGAGCAACGAAATGCACTATATGCCATGAACGGATACACTGGTCTCGGATCTAAGCCTCTGAAGATATGCACTGCAGTGCCTAAGCCTAAAGGAGCGATGCCTCAGAATCAGAATAACTCTAGCAATACCAGTAATGGATATAACAATGGGGCGGTATGTGTGATTTAATCAGATTGGGTCTTTGGTAGATTGATTAGGAAATACAAATACTACAAAAACAATACAAATACTGACATAACCTCGGTGAAATTCCACACAAATACTGAAGACATAACCTCAGTTGAATTCCATGCAAATACTGAACACACCTTACTGAACATTACTATTAGTACTCACTGGATATTCACCACGGTTATTATTTTTGTTGATTTTCCGATATTATTTACACCAGATTTACACCTTATTGAAATTCCATACCAAATTGCTACATGCATCTAGTGGCTGAACTGCAGGGCAGCTATGCTTTACATCTACCTACCATATCAAAGTGATTGATTGTATACTCCAATGCAAAGCTAAATGCTATGCTAAGCTAAAGCTTATATACCTGAGAATATGATATATAATAATATGCGGCGAGAGTAGGCAGGCTTGGTCATAATTCGTAATTCGTGCCTCATATCATATCTATTTCATGCCAGACAAACAAGGCGGATATTCGAGCGAATTTCAATCAATTACTTTTAATAACTGCATATGTTTGAATATGTTCATTTTTATAAGTTTCAACAGTTCATAAACAAAACAGCCAATCTATATAATATAAAAGGACAAGCCCTTTTCTAGGAATCAACGGACAGACCAAACCGCTTATGACACGTGACAAATTTGAACCTAATACTCTTTAAATGGTCTAGGACTTTAAGTGAACAATAAGAACAGGTTTTGCGAAATTCCACCACTAAAGGGGCGAAATGGACCCCCAAAATTGTACGGAAATAAATCAATCAAAATTTGCTATGCCAATAAAACTCGGTTTGTATGCTAAGCGTAAACAATAAAAAAAGGCATGTCTCAGAGTTTTTCGATAATCATGGTGAAAACCTTGAAGAACCTTGTTCTTTAAGGTAACAACCCTAAAGAATTGAATGTGTTTAATTTACTGTATCCTGAGGGAGCGAAGCCTTGCGGGCAAGCTAGAAAAAATAACTACTAAAAAGTAATAAACATATTATGGTACGTCTAAATAATAGTCTAATATAGCTTTAAACTGGCAATAACTTTGCTTGAACGAGATTGGTATTGACGAGTAGGTGTTGTTATAGGAGTACAATCAGTACTACGATCCATCCGCGTACTGGCAGAACTACTCTGCGTGGTCCGGGTACTACGGGCAGGGCGAGGGAGCTGCGCCCCCGGCCGCGCCGCCCTCCGACGGTACGCATGCCGCGCCGGCCAAGGCGCAGAACGACGAGTTGGCACTTGTTGGTAAGTCTACGTTACATTTACATTTTTCTCTGAAATTTTAGCTCCATACGTTATGTATTAAGACAGTGTCAAATTTTGTAACATTTCAAGCGAAGTAAAATATATATAACTCTCTGTAAGGTGGAGGCTTTTGTTCAGCAGTGGACGTCTTCAAGCTGTTGATGATGACGATGAAATCTCTGTCATAGTCTAGTCTAAGTCACAGTTAAGTCCAAGTCATGCCCAAGTAAAGTGGTGGATACTTTAATGGGGTTTCTATGGAGTTTTGGAAACAATACGAAAAGTCACGTTTCACGGTATTATACTATTCACCAACACTCGTGCACGTTCACGAACACTTAATGAATAAAAATCCACCGTTTTTACAGATAAAACTCGAAAAAAAAAAGTTTTGAAAATAATACAATGACGCGACATGACTTCTTCATGTTCCCGCCAAAACTCCCACATTACATATTATCATCCTTCAGTATTATTATTGCCACTCTTGTGACAATAGTTTGTAGGTTTACTGTATTTGTTAATTAAATTTTCTGAATATATAAACAGTATCTATAATATTGTCAGAACTACTTATTCACTACTAGGTACCACAGCCCGGCTACGAAAATTCTTACAGTATTTACATTGAGCCATACGTACTACATACTAGAGGTGACACTGCAGTACGTTGCGATACCGCATTTAATTGTGGTACATGTGCCATACTTTACTACACTAGTAAATAAGTTTTTGTGGAAAAATATATTTATCCAGACAAGCTTTTATAAAATCTGTTCTTGGTACTGTAAACTGATCGAAATGAGTCCAAACTTCATAAATCTACTGTTAGTTACTGAGGAGTTTCATTTTCCACCTTCCATCTCCACCATGAGATCAGCTCGGTCTCATAATATTACATAAAACATAATTTTTGGAAAATAATAACATACGTCGTATATTGCAATCTAATTTGATCTAAACCTTAAATTACGGACCAAAACCACATTTCTATATTACACTAATATTATAAATGCGAAAGTGTGTGTGTATGTAAGTGTGTTTGTTCCCGTTCAGCGCTAACGGCTGAATTTGTATTAAATTTGGTATGGACGTAGCTTACATCCTGGATTAACACATAGGCTACTTTTTATCCCATAAAAATATTCGGATTCTGTAGAAAGGTGAGTGAAACTGCGGGGCGCAGCTAGTTAACCATATTTTCATATGCTTGGCGGTTTGAAGATTAGCTGGCTATATACGTAGCGCCATCTAGTTTTTTCTTGGGGTGCACCTTTTTGTGTGAGATTGTCATTCATCAATTTTTTTTTAATGGTGGTATGTGCCCGTAACGTTAGTAGTGCTGTGTAATCAATTTAATTATTTTTTCCAGAACATAAGCGAGCTATAGACATCGATCAGATGAATGAAGACTTCCTGGACCCTGATCTGTCGTTATGGGACAGCCTTGAGGCCTCTCAATGGTTCCCACACGAAATTGTTGACGTGCATTGTTAAAAAAAGATGTGTGGACTGGTAGGTTATTTTTGTGATTTTCTCTTATCATTGTATAAGGGTGCGTTTCAACTAGACACGTGCGAGGTAGCTAAGCGGTGCGCGAGGAGAAATCCATCAATAGGATTAATTTATTTTCCTAGCCTAGTAATCGTATTGGTGGATTTTTTCCTAGCGCACCACTTAGCTATATCTCACAACTCTGGTGGAAAAACACTTACAGTGCAACCATCTTATCTGTAGAGGAGTAGAATGAAGGAACGAATCTACAGATTTTGATCCCACTGTATATTTGTTCAAGTTCGCTTTGTGGCTTGCCATCGAGGAACAAAGAAAGTCGCCATTTTTTTCATGTATGTAATTGTATTTTTGAGAATTGTGATTGCATTACTTACTGTAAAATTGATAAGGATAAGCTATTGATTGTAAATAAATAATTCTGTCATGAGTATTGTCATCTTTTTTTCTAGCTTTTAGGGAATACTTGGAGAAAAGATTCGCGCTATACAGCTGCGTGCAGTTGAAAAGAGAGCGCGTGCTAGCCAAAAAATCAAATTGATCATTACAATAGAATTAAAAAATCAAACAAAATTTTTAGAGCGATCCTAGAAATTAGTCTTATACAAATTTTAATTTATTTTGACATATAAAATCGATTAAAATGATTATTACTCTAATAGTCTCGAGGTTTGGCGAAAAATGTTTATAAAAATTTTTCATTTTTTTTGTCGAGGAAATCATGTTTTTGTTTTGAGCCATACTAGACCATAGCCATCCAGAATCACCCTTCGAGGGTAGGCCCGATTCCCAGCAGTGGGATGTTTAAAGGCTGATGCAGATTTAGGATACTTTAAGATTAAATTCGCGAAGTAGGTATTTATGTTGACAAAAATAAACAAACGAGTAAATTATATCAATTCATTTTATTTTCAATATGCAATAGTAAGCACTATGCATGCATTTACTAAACAGCATGAAGTATCCATGAGGGCAAACTAGCTAAATAGTAACAGCATAGAGAAATTATAAAAAGAAGACTGCCATTGGCCATAGAAAGATGCGTAGTCCGATTGTAGTAAGATGTCGCTAGTGCTTCGAATAGCGCGTCACAATTTCTGACTTGAAATAGAAACCCAAGCTAACTCATTAGTAATGGTACGGAGAAATAGCGCTACTTGTTAGGAATTTGCCCTTTATGCATTAGTAATATCAGTAAAATTATTATATTATATTTTATTTGCAACACACGCTGTTCTCAATAGAAGGCGTTGAAAATAATATCTTTAAAAAAAAAAGTCGTATATTGCAATCTACTTTGAACTAAACCTTGCGAACTTAAATTGCGGACATTACCAATACTATGTTTCTATTTTACCCATATTTTCAACGGTTTTTATAGCGGTTTGCACATTTGCTGACTAAATATGTAAGCGCCATCTAATATTATGCTGTTTTTTTTGGGTTACACTTTTTTGTATGAGATTGTCATTCTTCTCGTATAATTTTTCTATGGTAACAAGATGTAACTATTCAGCCAGTTTTCAGTTCCGCTTTCGGACTTTGAGTTATAACATTCTTACAAACTATATAGGAATAAGTATTTTAACTATGATTTGCTTATTAATATAGCTTGCTATAGGCAAATAATAAACTCGACTACAAGGTGACAAAATCAAAACCAAAGCATGCGCTTAAAAAATTGGATTGACTCCATCAGATAAAAATCAATAGTATTGTAAACAAGAAATGAAATTTTTCATAATCTTATTGGTAATCGATTACGAGAAAGAGATTACGCTTCTTATCAAAGTTCAATCGCAATATAAAAAACCACTCAATGAGTAAAAATGGGGAAAGAGTGGATAAGAACGTTCGTGTTATCCTCCTCGCGCCTCGTATTATCTATTTTATTCTCAGATGGATATTCGAGTTGGCAGGTCCTTTGACCGCTACGGCATAAACGCATAAGCCTTATTCTAAAATCATAAATACTACTAGGGTATACTAGCTTTAACCCGTGCTTCGCCTGCGTATTTTAAGTCAAAAATATAATATATATATAGACTAAGCTACATTCAATAGTTCGGTAGATGGCGTTGATCCATTTTTGTGCATTTTTTGACGTTTTGTAAGGACTGGCAGTTCTAATGTAGGGAGATCTGAATCGAAGTTTTTTGTTCGAGACGAACGTATTTATTTGTATACCACGAAGCTTTGAATGGTATATGGCTCTTACGACTGCGGTTAAATTCCTCAAAATTATAATTTTGGTATGGATTTAAGGTTTTTATATATACACCCAAAAAAGAGAGACAGAGGCACATAGACAGAGTTACTTTCGCATTTATAATATTAGTTACGATTGTGGCGATCATTGGGTTCAATCAATCCCATTGCGATTGTAAATCGTAATCAATCATATAAGCGCTGGCATAAAACATGTTATAAATAATAGTACATCGTTCACTGAGGGGAGAAAGTGACCGATTACCAACGAGGGCATATTTTGACGCCCGAGGCTCAGCCGAGGGCCTTAATACACACGAGTTGGGAATCGCACTTTCATCCGAGTGATACATAGTGCTATATACTACACTTACGTGAAATAAAAAAATTGAAAATTCCAATAAATAAATAAATAAATCAGGGGCAAGTAATCTTTTATACAGCTAGAATAATTTTGCGGACTTGATGATAAAACCTTTTTCTTTTTATTACAGACCGCATTACAATCCTAGAAATTAAAATAAAAACATTAACAATTGATTTTCATACAGTTTTCTGCCCGGTCAGCGCATAAACAATGGATTTCCTTATACTTAAGGTCTCGTTTCATGAAATAGCCTTGCCCTTAAAGCCTAGCCTCGATCAAAGATCTGTAATCGTATACGAAGGGACTCTTTTTCTCTTACTAGGGCTAGCACCGACCGGCGGAGTGTTCGTCCGATCACTAACGACAGAACAAGGCGACATAGTCGATGTCGACCCAGCTTTAGGCGTGTCTTTCTTTACAAAACTGACGAGGGAGCTCATTACACTAGGGTCCAAAATAATCGAGGCTATACTACCATCCGCCTGTTTTATGTACGTGTGGATAGCTTTCTGAGAGGGAGCTTTGGGGTCGTCGACAGTTAGGACCACCAAAGATCCGGGGGCGATGTCGGTGGGGACGGCCGGTAAAGCGTTCAGCACCACGGGGGATTTGTGAACCGTGGGGGGAGTTATCATCGGGTTATTTTGTACGTGTATGTGTGGACATGAAATGCCCACTTTCGGCCTCGGTTTCCCGACTGCGCCTGGTGGCAAAGTGGCGGACCCTGGAGTAGGGCCCGGTCTCGTGTTTTTGGGAGTGGATCTTTGTTTCTTCATTTTTGCTTTCATGTTTTCGATTAGGAGGTCGTCAGCGGTCGCGTTCTCGCTTATGTTGGCCGAGGTGGGGACAACTGACATGCCCAGCGCCTTCGATCCCTTACCTGGAAATGTTTAAAATTCGTCATGAGTTTTTAATAAGATTTAATTAGTTTATTGTCTGTACATGGAAAAATTTATAATATTAAATAAACCGCTACCAGCGCGGATCGTGCCCAAAATGCTGCGTAAGATTAGTGTTAATTATTCCTTGTAATCAATAAAGGGTTATAAGGAAAGGGTATGTATGCTAAGCCGAAAAGGGCTCGTAATACTCATCATTATGAACAACTATTAGTATGGGACCAAACCGGAAGTCGATAAAAAAAAGCTATTCCATAGAAAGATGTCAGTGATCTCGACAAAATGTATGTAACAGCAGTTTTTTTCGCGATTTCAGTGTTGATCCCGTAATAAAAGGTTTTCACAATCATGAGTACTATGAAGCCTTTTTCGGTTTAGAATACCCTTACTTATAACCCTGTATATTTATTTGTGCATTTTCAAAACGTCCACTGCTGAACAAAGGCGGAAAGAAAAAGAGAAAGTGTGTGTTATAATCACAAGCTTGGCAGGCGGCTTGGGAATCGCAGAACGCTCACCGTTTACTAAAAGGACGCTGCTGACATCAGGTGGTCGCAGTTTCAAGACATGGACTGGACAGATCCGGAAAAAAACCGAGAGGGCATAAAAAAAAAGTATCTTTAGAATAACATTGCAAAGGTTTTAAAATAAATTTCTCCTCCGGCAGTCGGGTAAAAACGAAAATTTATAAACCACTTACTTTGCCTCACTCTCCTCTCCTTAAAGATCAGGACTTGTTCCTTGTGCGCTTTCTTTTCCTCCTGAAGCCGTTCTTTGAGTCTCTGCGCCTTCTCTTCGGCCCGCTTCCTTTCGTCCGCGAACTCGGTCTCCAACCGGTCCGCGTCCCACTCGGCGTTCGACCTCAGCGCCTTATCTATCTGCCCGAGGTTCACTCTCTCTTCTTTCTTGAACTGCAAAATATGATGATATTTTTTTTTACTATGAAAACTGACGTGGTTTTGACACATTTTGTTCTAATAAAAAGTCAGTGCAAGGTCGCGCGCGTGTCAAGCTTAGCATTCCTTGATAAAGATCACCGAATGTGATCGAAACTATAGTCGGAATAATCGACTCCATTTTAACGTGAGTATTCCAGTTTTATTAAAACTTTTTTTTTGTTTAATTCTTTTGATATAGATTCCGCCATATTGGATTTAGTATAATACCGTATAGCCTATAACACGCGGAGTGTGAAGATGCATCGATAGACACCTATCTTGTCAAAATCTGATAAGCTCTAAACTCCACCGAGTTTAGAGGGAACATATGAACAAAGTATGTTCATATGTTCCCTTTAATAGCCCATAGACTGTCAAACTCATAACCCTCCTTTTTCGTAGTCGGTAAAAATATTAAATTTTAAAATTTGCAATACTCGCCTGATACTGCAATTAATAAAAAAACAATATTTTAGTTATTAACCTACAGATACTTCAAAGTCTCGGCGTTGTTTCAGTGTAACGCAAAACAAGTTCATACGTTCTTCCCTTCTACTTCGTCCCAGGAAAAGCTCTACAATGGGGCTGAAGTCGGTGCCGAGCGCAGCAGAGCCCCGCAGTGTAACGTAGAGCGGCTGCTAGATGACTCCGCGTACCTTCAGTTTCAAGTCCCTCCTGGTCCGGCCCGGGAACAGCGCCGCCATGAGGCTGAAGTCGGTGCCGAGCGCCGCGAGCGCGCGGTAGAAGCGCACGGTCTCGGCGTCGCTCCAGTCGGCGGTGCGCGGCGCGCGGCGGTACACGCGCCCCGAGGACGACATCCACGCTCCCTCGCGGACCACCGACTCGGAGAGCTTACGCTGCTCCGACTGCTTTATCACCTGAAGGTAAATCGTACATAGATAGATAACTCTTTATTGTTCACACCAGAAATTACATGCATAATACAAAAATCTACTTAAAACTAGTGTAACAATTGGCGGCCTTATCGCTTAAAGCGATCTCTTCCAGGCAACTAATATTTTTTATATTTTTTTTTTACATAACACATGTTAACTAATATCGAAAGAAACTCTGTCTATCTGCCCGTGTGTTTGTCGCGTTATTACGGCTCAGCGGATGAATGGATCGAGCTGAATTTTTACACATATATTATTATTCTTATTTTTGTATTTTTACAGATTTAAGATAGAGGAGACGGGAATAGACTACTTTTTTTTTATAGATCCTCTCCAACGAAGTCGCGGGTAACAGCTAGTTGCAATATAAAGGTAGAAACACCCTCAGGGAAGTCGTGGTAGTCGGTAGTCGCGGTTCGGTTCGGTTCGAGCCCGGGCACCGGTACCAATGAGTTCTTTGGAACTTACGTACGGATATGTCACTGACCTTCCAGTGAAGAAAAACATCGCGAGGACACCTGCATATTTCCGAAGAAATTCGACGGTATATGTGAATCCGCAACTCGCACTGGGCCAGCGCGATGGATATTACCCAACCCTTTCGAGGGTAGGCCAATATCCCAGCAGTGGGATTTAAAAGGCTGATTCAGGAAGGGTGGAAACAAGAATAGACTTTTATATGACTTGATCTGACGAGTAGGACTGGGCCGGTCATGTTGATAATTAAACCAAAACCATGACACACCACTCTCTAAAGATCGTAAACAGGGTTCGAAACAGGTGGACAAATGCATTTGACTCCTGCTTGAAGGACTATCCCTAATTTGGACAAAACTGAGAGGAAGGGAACCATTTCGTCTGTTATCATTTCTATATTTGTATTTGAATAAATAACAACTAGTAACTAGTAAAAGGGAGTTTTGGCGGGAACATGAAGAAATCATGTCGCGTCATTTTATTATTTTCCAAAATGTGTGTTATTTCGAGTGTTAATGTGTGAAAACGGTGAATTTTTACCCGTTAAGTGTTCGTGAACATGCACGAGTGTTGGTGAATGGTAATGTCGTGAAACGTGAATTTTCGTGTTGTTTCCAAAACTCCATAGAAGGCCACAAAGTTTCACCACTTTACTTGGGCATGACTTGGACATGACCGTGACTTGCTTTGCTCGCCTTTGACCGTGACTATGACTTCTTTGATAGTATCTAACAAAACTTGGGAATATATATGTATACTTGACACTGGCAAATGCAAAAGACGTGCGACGCCAAATTCCTCTTAGGAGGAAAGAGAAAAAAAATGCTAGTAAAAGTCATACCAAACTTTGCTCGTCAAGTATGATTTCCCCATTAGGGCCAAGTTTGATCTGAGGCACGGGCGCCGCGGAGTCTGCGTTAGATTCACTAGACTCCTCGTTTGTCTCCTCCTTTCTGTTGTTCTCCAGTTTACGTTCTTCCTCTTCTTTCTTCGTGGCCTCTTTGGCTTTAAGCTCATCTTGATCTGGGCTGGGAACAACAGTTTTTGCTTATTTATTTATTGAGATACGCCAACAGTGAAAATAATTTACATTCTTATAATATATTTCTACGTGAGTACATGCAACTGATATGATCACCCTTTATAGGCATATACAACATTCGCCATAAATATTGATTAGACAGGGAAATAAAAAAAGTAAACTATAATATAATCAGAATGTTTTTATTTATTTATTTAAAGAAACACCAACAGTATACATATTAATTATCATCTATAGGGTAACACTTTTTAAATTAGATACAGTTCTGATATGTACACCAGTAACAGGTGTTTACATGTTATTTTATAATGTTAGTTAGAACATATAACATTATCTATGATAAAACCAAAATAAAACATCATAATCAAAACATTATTTATCTCTGGTTAGAGACTTTACTAGCTTAGGCCGGATTGCACCTTATAAGTTAACTATCAAGTCATTTAAACTGATCAAGCTGAATTTTCGCATAGATATAGCTCTGCGAATCGGATGCGACATAGGCTACTTTTTAAAAGTAACCCTTAAGCTGTATATGTGCAATATTTCAGCTCGATCCGTTCATCCGTTTATCCGCGACAAACACACAGAATGTTACAAGTTCCTCGGCTCCCGACGGCCGTAACAATACATATATCTAATTAAGTGTCATCTCTGTATAGATTGATCCAGTAAAATAGTTAATTAATCAAAATATGAAAGTACCTCATAATAAGCTTAATGTTAATGTAACGACTAAGTAAGTTTCTGTTTAGTTAATTCATTTGATGCTCTGTTTGATTTTTAAATAGTTAGAATTGTTATTTATTTGCTAGCAACTATTTTACGGTGAAGGAAAACATCGTGAGGAAACCTGCATATTTCTGGAGAAGAAATTCGTTGGCGTATGTGAATCCGCCAACCCGCACTGGGCCAGCGTGGTGGATATGGCCTAATCACCCTTCGAGGGTAGGCTGATATCCCAGCAGTGGGATGTTTAAAGGCTGATATAGTAGTAGTAGTAGTATTTTTGGAGATAACAAAAGCGAGGGTAGCACGAAGGAAGGTTTTGTGATTGGCGCGAGGAGAACGCCAGTCGATTAAAGGACGTCTTGAAAGTATCTTCGTTTTTCTATTCCATCATCGCCTGGACCAACGTCGTAACAAAACAGAGACAGAGCTAGTTTAGAATTTATAATATTATTTAGGATTGTATACATTTTAGCAGTGATTCTAAAAATTCATAGATACTTACACAATAGGATTAGTCAAGGGGTTGTAGAATATCAGGTCGAACATGGTGAGCTTGTCGCGCTGTATCGACTCTTTTCTGCGACGCATCGCGGCCATCCGCCGACTCACGTCTATGCGGCGACTTCTGCAGAAAAAAATACGAAATGATCCAAGCCTGCCAAGCGCTGGGATTATGGCAACCACTCAACATGGCTTCGTCTAGCGGTGGACGTCTTAAGGCGAGGACGGATCGTGGTTTGAAATGAGTATTGTCCCGCTCAAAGTTCTAAGGTTTAAAGTTGAAAATCGCATATCATACTTGATCAGAAAACGGTAAATTGTAGTTTTTCATTGCTTTTTTGCCGATTATCGGAAATATACAAATCAAATAAAAAAACTACCTGGTTCGCCGTATGAACCACTAGCCTGGATATTTAATTTGTAAAAGAAAATTTGTAGTTACCGCCAAAAATTCATAGATTAGATTTGATTTCAGAAGGGTTTTTCAGGGGGTCACTTTGCGATTTTTTATTTTGTAACTGTGACAAATTTTCGAAATTTTATTCGGTTAAACGTAATTTCAGTTTTATTTTCTATCTGCAGTATTTTTTGCATCTGATTAAGTAATCTCGTCACTACGAACAAAGCGCTGGAAAATGCTACTTTTTGTTGTTTTGCGATTGGATCTCGCCTTAAAGCTCATAGGAAGAACGAAAATGTAAGGAATATCTTTGTTTAATTATTTTTACTTGAAAACAAGATGCAGCTTCTAGGGCATAGATAGATCACACCCTAGATTCCGCATTCAGGACGCTCGAAGCGCACCACGCATCAGTCTAAATACACTTATAAGAAATTACTCTGATTGGTTGATTGTTAGGCGCGAGTAGGCGTAACCTTGAGATAGCTAATGAGAACGCTAGGTCGCACTCCCCGCTACGCGCGCCTTCCTCAAACTTTGGTAACTTTTTGTAGGAACAACGAGTTCCTACAAAAAGTACTACTCGTAATGCGGTATCTAGTGTGATCTGTGTTCTAGGGCTAGGGTGTCCATTCGTTTTATAAGGCGACTAGATCTCGAGGTATACAACAACACATGAATCTAAAGTAAAAACTAAAAAAAAATAGGCTCGGGTCTGTCACTGGAAATGCTCAATACAACCCGTATGAGGGACGTCAGTGCAGAACTTCAGAGGGTATTTCGAGAGAAAGATAGCGCTACACGCTTTCGCTCGCATATGAAGAGATGGCTTAAGCGCGCGCTAGTCAAAAAATTTAATTTCAGATACAATTCATATTATTCCTTACTCCTTTGACCAGTTGAAAGCACACGTTTAGTTTTGTTTGTTAACTTACTTGGTAACATTCTTCTCTCGCAACGGCGATCCGGGAGCAGGCGTTTGTGGCGCCATCTGACTGGAGCACATCGAATCATTCCTGACGCGGTTAACGTCCCTGGAAACAAAGGCACTTGATTTAAAACCTTTTTTAGCCTATTAACTGCACTTTACATTTATGGAAACTATGTAGGTAGTTTTCTTGGTTTTCAAGTCTTACTCATTTCTCTACATTACTATAGGACAAGACAAAGTTTTATATACGACGACCAGTTTGGCTCAATGGTAGAACGTCTGTCTTATGAGCAGGAGGTCTCGGGCTCGAATCCCCGCTGGACAGATGTGTGAATGATACACACATGATGTGTGTTTAATATCTGCTCTGTGTCTGGGTGTTGTCCTCGTCTTTGTGTGTGTTCCATAAATAGTTTTTGAATGGCACTGGTTACATAGCACAAGTTTCGTAAGCGCCTGAAGGGCATCCTAGTGGGAGCTATGAATTTATTTATGTAAGCTTCAAAGGCAAAGAATTTTTGGCATTGATAACGAGTTCATGTTATAATCTTTTGGCGACGACCTTTAGCAAAGTGATGGGCCATGTAGAATCTAAGAAAGCGCTGTCTATCATATCCCTGTGAAGTTATAATCACCTGTTAGGATGTGACATAGTGCTATGCGACGTGTGGGAGTCGTGCCGCTGGCGCGCCGGCACGGGCGTGGACGCCCCGCCGTGGAACGCTCGCCTGCTTTCATCCTCAGACTCACTCGCACTGCCCTGCAAGATAATAAAAATAAATCTTGTTTGATTGACTAAGAAATTGGGAAATCACAACAAAGCATTGAGTTGTAGAACGTTCCCGTAATTCATACATCAATAGAACTTCCGACCCATACAAAACTTTTAAAATGCCTCCATTTAACGCAACGAGGCATACAGTCTTAGTATTTAATACAGATATATAAAAATATACAATATACATACAGAGATTTAAAATCTAATATCTAAGGGTGATGAGCACAGTGCATTACCGTGCAGGGTTATGAATTGTTGAAATTCAAAATTCTGCATGGCACTGCATTGTTATGGGCAAGTGTGACACTTGACATCAGGTGAGCGACTTGCTCGTCTCGTCACCGAGTACAATAAAAAAAAAACATTGTTTCTCTGGTAAAATCAATAACGAGTGACCACCAAGGAAACAGACAAATAATACCAGTTCAAGTGATAAGTAACTTGTAGGAATCCCATTTAAAATAATTATAATTTTTCACAGTAGACACTGATAATGAACTTTCTGATAATGATGGATATTTCTTCTGATAAAAGTAATCTTTGTATGCCTTTTTATATTTTTTATGGTCCACTGTTTCTATGAATAATGCAGATAAACAGAGTATGTTCACATTAAACCTACAAAGAGCATCTGTACTTTTGGTACAGATGCTCTTTGTCTTGTTGTTTATTCTGTACTTTTGGTACAGATGCTATTTGTTGTCTCGACCCTGTGTGTATTCAAATTGATTTTAAATCCATATTATATGCAGTTGACAACTTTTCAAGTAAAATTGGTTTTTACATATGTGCTTGATTTGATACATTGATTGTTATTAGCATATTAATTAATGTATATGATTTATTATTTCATACCAACTTACTCACACTATGTGCGGTCCCGCTTGCACACAATCAGGAACAACCATAATATGGGGGCTGTTCGGACATTTATTATGTTTTTTAAAATGTATACATGGAGGGTTATTTCTAATTCACATAAGACCACTCGCAGGCAGCTTCCTTAATTCATACTAAACAACTTTTCTTTCATGACTTTTCACAAAACATTCCCAAAAATTATAATTAAAGTGTGTTTGTAATTTGATATAATTTTGTAGGTTTTTGTTCAAATGTCAGCTCTTCAGCTTCACCTGGGCCCCTTCTTCATTCTCATTTTAATCCGCATAACATTAGAGACCAAATTTAAAATGTATTTGTTTTGAGGAAAAAATATACAAATTGTCAACACATGATGAACAAAATTTGTTAAGTATGATGTAGGGAAGCTGTTTGCAAGAGGTTACCCTAAAAAGTTTAACTAAATATATGTGTATATGTCAGACATAGGCACGATATATTTTGCAATACTTTCACAGTGATGAATGAAATTGTGGCTTACAGGTATACTATTTCTTCTCATAGGTCCCAGTCTTGGCACGGGACGCAGCTTTTGTCTCACTTTTGTTGGTGAGGGTAAAGGTACAATGGGATCAAATAGTACTTCAGCATTTTCTGATATAATCTCATTTTTTAGTAAATCTATGGGTTTTGGTATGTTGCTGATTGGTTTCAGAGGCACTATGCCATCCATAACATCATTTTCAGGGGTGTTCGGGCTGTTGTAGCCTGGAAAAAGACAAAAATTGGTAATTAGCATTCTCTTAATACACATCTTTTACTTTTGCAAAAGTAATTTTTACCAAACTGCCCAAGGAGGGTAATGTTTTTAGGGTGTATGTAAGTATGTTTGTTCCTATTACCTACTGTAGCCAAAGTGGCTTGACTGATTTTGATGAGCGAGGTGTTGTTGGCGTTCCTCTTTACATCCAGAGAGACATGCTAAATTTTGCAGTTGGATTTTGATTTTCTTTTAATTATATTACTTGTTGATATGAAAACTGATTTGGTTTTTTACTCGTTTTATTTTAATAAAATGGGTATACTCTTGTTAAACTGAGTCAGGTTTTCTGTCTCTAGTTTTGATTACATTTGGTGATCTTTATTAAGGAATGCTAAAAGAATGCGCACGACCTCATCTTGCCTTGCACTAAAAAAAACGCTAAAACTATAGTCAGAGTAACAGAGTTACATGTTATTAAAATAAAACACTTGTTGATACATACCATCGGCAACATTTTTCATTTCAATACCTCTGTTCGATGCTATGGCATCCTTATTTGGTTTGGGTGACAAAGTTATTTCCCTAATTTCAGATACTTTAGGATTGTGTGTATCTCCTTGCAATTCTAAAAGTCTTTTGTGTGGAGTTATACGTCTTTCCGGACCAACTTCAATTTCTATAACAGGTGTCTTTACAATAGGTGATCGTCTAATAAGTGGGCTCGCTCTAGCTTGAGGTGAAACAAACACTTCTGCTCGTGGTGCTGCAGCCTTGTTGGGGTCAGTTTTGTCTCGAAGAAGGGTACTGCTGCGCTTTTCTGGTAGCACAGGCGTAGGTGTGGGGGCTTTCCAGTCCGAAGGCACTTTATCCACATCTGGAGTAAGTGGTGTGCGTGGTGATTTTCTTGGAGAAATTTTCTGAGGTGAAGGCGCCGCCCTAACCGGGGAACTCCCGGAATGCTTGTCGACAGCTGGGCGACCATCTTTCGGACTTTTTCTCACGTTTTCAGCTAGTTCCTTGGTCTGCTCCTTTGCTTTGTTGACTGCATTGTCTGCGTTTTTTCTCCTCTGCGGCAGTGCCGCCACGGCTTTGATTCTAGCTCTTCTAGTTGACATATTTTTTCAAAAACTATCCAACGTGGATAAATATATTCAAAACGAAGTTTTTTTTGGTAATAAAATAAATCTTAGCTTAGACACTTATTTTGATTAACTAGTTTTAAACACATTCTGGCCTAAATAAATAATTTTATAAGTTCTAGACAACGAAATAAGTTAAATTAAAAAAATATTTCAGCCTGCCGTCCACCACTACGGATGTCTATAAAATAATGTACAGCCCAATAATGTACGACACGATAATGTACGGCCTGGAATGTACGACCGATAATTGGTGTACCGGGCAGCCAATTATCAGTTGGCTTATCCAGTAACTCTGAAAGCGATAGCGAGACTTGCGTGAGCGGGACCGCGCATAGTGCGACTAACTTGGTACGAGCGCGATGGCATGCTCTCGCAATCAGAATCACGAACGTTTCAAAGTTAGAGGATAAGCCCACAGGTCGTACAATACAGGCCGTACAATACGGGCTGTACATTATCACCACGTGTCAATAATGCACAATTAAGGTGTCTATACATGGCCTGACCTGTTATCATGTGAAAGGGACAGCTAGACTTGAATTTCACGGGAGGAATGAAACAAACTATTGAGGTTATAGCTTCTCCCTTTCGCTCCACCAGAAATGTATATATAGCCATCTCTTTCAAACGATGTTAGGTCAGGCCATGTAGCGAGGCCTTCAGGAATGTACAGCCTATAATGTACAGCTGATAATCCGCGTACCTGAGAAAAGTACACTTTTTATCGGGTACGCGTTTTGTCGATAATGTACAGCCCAATAATGTACGACCCGTTAATATTCGGCCTGGAATGTACGACCGATTGGAGCCAAAATATATGTAAAAAAATGTATTTAACGGAGTTTTGGCGCCAACGTGAAAAAACCATGGGCTCGATGTTTGAATCGCTCGTATGATATTTTGAATTTTCGCACGAAAATATCATGCGAAATATTTTATAATGATAAAAGCAAATTTGAAAGGTTCAAATTCAAACCATGCACTCGTAGCGTTAGCGAGTGATAATATAATTAAGTTTTTAAAAAAATGTGGGATTTATTTCGAAAGTTTGTAATTTTGTGCGATATATTAGACAAGCGATTTAAAAATCGATCCCCAGGTCGTCGCTTTTACCTATTATTTTCGTAATTTTTTCGTGCATTTTAATTGATTCGATCCTCAACTGTGTCGAAATACTGAGATTCGATTAAAAAGATTTTGGATGGCTGAACAAATTAAAGTAAAATTATTAGGGAACCATTTTCACCAATGATTTATAAAACATAACATCAAATTAATACTAAAAATTAAGTTTATTTTAGGTAATTTGTCCACAGAGCAACTCAATAGTGACAAATATTAGCATCAAGTTTGTGATTAAATATTACAAACAGATAAGCAACATAATTATATGGTTCAACATATCCTAATTGAAGCTCTAGGATATGTCGATATATATGTTTTCATCAGAAAGAAGAGTGAAAGGGCAACTATCTTATCCTTTACATGTACATGAAACTGATATTTGTTTGTCGCTCGCAAATACTGCTACTTTCTGAAATTCTGTACGGAATATTAAAAAAAAATACATACAAATACCTATTATTCTGGTTTATGACAGCCAGAAAACCGTATTGGTGTGATATAGCCTCTTCAGATAAATATTGTTTTTTTTTTTTTTTTTTCAATATAGAAACTCATAAATCAAGCATTCTCTACTATAGAGGATGGGCCACAAATACAAAATACAAAGTATTGTTTGCTCACGTTATTTTGGCGGTACGTCGGCCATGTTTTGTATCCCAGCCAAGCCAGTACGTTAGCTGTCAAAAACTGTCAAATGTTTTTGAAGTGTTGAGAAATCACTAGTGAAAAGGGTGGAGTTGACGCCATATTGTGTATTAAAAGTGCCGCAAATGACGTGACTTGTCAGGTCCTCTTTTTTCTTTCGTCATTGTAATAAACCCTTTCGATTACAGAAACGAGTCGGTTAACAGTAGGTTCAGGTATTCAACCCGGAAACCCTTTAGAAACAGATTTGAGTCTAATGACAGTAGGTAGGTCGTACCTCCGGGAACTGTTCTATTATTCGTTGCCGACTAGGGCAGCGGAGGCACAGCCATATAGTTTACAACAGATTTTAATGACTTGCTACGATCATTATCGATACAATGCTCCCTAATTGAACATCTCTAGAAGTCAATACGAGAGAAAAACATCTTCTATACTGCTCCTTTGTAGCCCCCAATACCTAAACTTCCCTGTACGTACTTGTGTTCCTCCTCGCCTAAGAGAGTTGGCTGGCCCTGCTGAGAGCGTCTGAAGCAAGGTGAGCGAGCCAGCTGTCACTATAATGTTTCAAAATTCTCTTACTTGGGCCCGTCCATTCATTTTGGTCGAAGCTTTACTACTAGCACAAATAAAACCTATGACCACAAGTGGTACCCAGTGGCGGATTTATATATTTTCCAAGTACAGGCTGTTAAATTTTTGGCGCTCTTAACTCTACCTACTAGATTTTGATAATTCAGTAAACTAGATGAAATTGTATAAAAAAAATAGCGCAAAACAGTAGGTTTGAGCCTAGGATGGCAGATTTTAGAAGCTCAAATTTAGGGACCAATTTTTGTATGTATTTACCTGAGTTTTTTTTTTATAGTCATTCCCTAAATTTGCCGCCGTTTCAATCTGCCGCGCTAGGCAGTAGCCTACTCAGCCTGCAAGTAAACCGCCACTGGCCTCTCTTGCAGGGTCCGCCTACGAACTTCGTACTACGAAGTAACATATCGTTGCCATTTTTTTTTTTTTTTCTCTTTCCTCCTAAGAGGATTATGGCGTCGCACGTCTTATGCATTTGCCAGTGTCAAGTATACTCATACTTTTTCAAGTTTTGGTGAACATTGTCAAATAAGTCATAGTCACAGTCACAGTCGAGCAAAGCAAGTCACGGTCAAGTCCAAGTCATGCCCCAGTAAAGTGGTGAAAACTTTACTAAAGCCTTATATGGAGTTTTGGAAACAACACGAAAATTCACGTTTTACGACATTATACCATTCACCAACACTCGTGCATATTCACGAACACTTAACTGGTAAAACTTCACCGTTTTTACACATTAACACTCCAAATAACACAAGTTTTGGAAAATAATAAAATGACGCGACATGAATTCTTCACGTTCCCGCCAAAACTCCTCGTTGCCATTTATTCAACCACCAAGTTGCAGTGTGCAAGCATTTATTTATTGTTCACACCAGATTTTACATATCTAATACATGGGACAAAAAAAAATGTTTAAAAAAAGCCGACTGCATGTTATGCACACTGAGAAGATGTACCTTATTATTTAAAATGAAATTATGAAATTTACTCTCAAAACTAAACTACGTTTCTGAAGCTAATCGTGAAATATATTATATATACCATCCGACTGCATGTTTTAATTTTATAATATGTAGTTTTAAGTGTCATTTGATACATTTTCTCTCATGGACCTTTGAGAGTACAATAATTTTATTTTAAATACATTTTACATTTTTCTTCCTTTTTTTTATTTGCATTTTTTTAAAGTTCTGTGTTGGTTTTATACATTATAAAGACCATCCAATGATCAACATTTTATAAACCAACGCGTGTAAATCCCTCTTTTCTGGGCAGTAGGGTAAAAAGCTTAAAAATGGTGTAACAATAGGCCTTATCTTATTATAGTTTCCAGTGAAATAAAAGGCCATTTATAACTAGCTGTTACCCGCGACTTAGTACGCGTGGACCTACAAAAAGTAGCCTATGTCCGTCTCCGACCATTAAGCTATATCTATGCAAAAATTCAGCTCGATCCGTTCAGCCGTTAAGCCGTGATATCGCGACAAACACTCAGACAGATAGAGAGACAGAGCTACTTTCGAATTTATAATATTAGTTAGGATTGACTATCTAATATCTCAGGGTGAGCGCAGTGCGTTGCCGCGCACGGCTTTGAACTGTAGTAGTTCAGAATTCTAAGTGGCACTCAATTGTTGTGGGCTAGCGTGACGCTTACCATCAGACGAGAGACTTGTTCGTCTCATTACTAAGTTGCATATGCAAAAGCAATAGTAGGTAAGCACTTAACACAGATAACAAACTTTCGCATTTGTAATACTTATTTATGTAGGTAGGTTAATAATATGTTACGGGTACCAAGAATACAAAAACCAAAAATTATAATTAAACAGCGCTGCAGTTTTCTTCATTCTTTTAATGCATTTTCTCTAATTTTCTTGACAGCGATGAGCACTTTTGGTGAAAATAGATACCAGAAATTAGTAAAATATGTAACAGATAACATTTCAGATTAAAAATAATATGACGATTTCGTTAAGGTTTCACTTACATCCAGTAGACTTTACAATAAAAATAGATCTCTTCTATAAAATTTATATAATTTACAAAAGCGGTAATGTTAGGGCTCGATAAAACAACAAAACTAAATGCCTCTGGGAATGAAACGCAATTATAATAATATCTCTTTGTAGATAAATTGACAGATAGTCACTCTGCTAAGATCAATTTTATTGTATAAATATCTTACGAGTACAAATTATCTATTGGTGTTAGTCGCTGAACCGAGAACTAGGCTGCGTTCATCTACTAGTAAGCTACTGCGTATTGGTTCGTCATTCATTAACTATATTTTGGCTAAAAAGTCAACATTTGCAAAACCTTCTTTACAAATTGTCATGACACTATAAGAATAGTCAACGACGCTCAGGCCGACGCTGCACGGCGGCCGGCTCGGCAACACCAACTACGTATAAAACAGCCTCCGAGTCTAAAGATATGTCGCTCCGAGTAAGTATCTAGTCACTCGTTACTGCTACGTACAGAAGCGGTTGCAAAGCCTGCCACAACAAACCCAAACCGACTATCGTCTGAGGAATTGAAACAGAACACAGCCAGAGTCGAGAAGCGTGAGTGTCATGCACACAAATCGTTAAAAACTACCTATACGTTCTATGAACGCATGTCGCCGAGCCGGCGGCCGACGCAGCTATCCGCTGCTCTATCACATCACGTAATTCGTCCGAATTTGTTAACGCTCCGGCCTACTTACTCCTACGAAATGATCACTATCGACAATAAATTATTTTCACCTACAATTAAAACAAGGTATGAAGTGCATCGAGAATCGAGACGCCCGTCAGCACGGGTAATTGACTGGATCGCTCCAACGAACGCCCGCTACCACTCCGATACGAACCGCGTTAATGCGAATCCCTGATATTAGAGGTATTATATTTACAGAAACGATCGTCAAAAGATTCGAAGCGCTACTGATCCACCTCTACTTAGGAAACCGAGAGAATTCTTTTGCGCTAATCGTGCCGATTTAACGGTGGATATGACTACTTATATAATTAAAACGAAAGCAACCGTGTGCTATTGGAGTCGCGTGTGAGGCTCGCCTGTTGTGCGTCGCTTGTGCAGTTCTACGCGGGCCGCGTCGCGCCCGCCACTGCCGCCACTGCCGCCACTCCGCACGATCGCTCCTAGGTAGATATACACGCGTGGCATTGGCGTGACATGACGTGAGCAGAGTACCGACACCCCCTGTATGTTTCGCGAGTCGGCGTTCCGCGGGCGTTGTAGTGGCGGGCGCAGGCGCCGATAGCCTCGCTTAAACTATCTCACGATCCAACATTTATAAACATTTTATATAAAGAACTTCGAATATATAATATCTCGGTATCGTGATTATCAGGAACGTTTATATACTTCGAACATTTATACCGCGATCGAATATTCCGCTTCAACAATAGAGGTCTAAGTATTCCATTCGCCAACAAAGCATAAAATAGTGATATCTTTACAATTCAGTCTAGTCTATATAATTATCTCTTTCTCTTTAATGGCAAGGTATCTCTATAAAGATTCAATAGTATTCTTCAATATATAACAGGTATATCTATACAATCGGAATACGTCACGTATTCGATTCCTCACAGCGTCAATGATATAAAATTTAACCTAAATTATAACACAGGAGAATTAAGTATAAGATCACAAAATGAGATTCATCGGGCGGCGCGAGACGGCGCGCCCGGCGAAGTCGCAGCTATAATACTCGTGTCTACGCTACTCTAGCGAGCGGCCGGGGCGGGGCCCCTCGCACTAAGCCTAGTATTGCTATGTGTCGCGAGCGCCGCGCGCGCCGTGGGCGGCTAGCACAGCGTGCGCCGTCAGGGCGCGATGCCCGCGTCCGACTTGTGGAAGGTGGCACCAGCGGCGGAGAGCGACGGCGCCGCCGACTGCGCAGAACTGAAGTCGTGCTCGGACTTGGGGCGCGGCAGCGCGGCGGCTGCCACGCCCAGCCCGGGTAGTGCCACGCCGGCCATGCGGCACGAGGCGGCCTGCAGTGGCTGCAGCGCTAGCCCGAGCGACCGTTCCGAGAGCCGCGCCACACTGTCGTCCGAGAGGCTCACGTGCTCAGCCTCCGCGGCGAGCGCGTTCACCACCGCGTTAATCGTGTTGCCCTCGGAGGTGGTGTCATCCTCGCGGTGCGCTACCAGGTTGGGGTTCTTGCCGATCTTGTTTAGTCGCTCGGCAGCCACGCTTTCCATGGTGCGTCGCATCAGCGGGTACTGGTCGAGCACGGCGTTGAAGTGGTCCACAGATAGGGAGAAAAGGTTGCAGTAGGTCTCCGCGCGGACGGACGCCACACGGCGCGCATTCGTCAGCAGGCAGATCTCGCCGAAGTAGGAGCCGTCCGAGAGGCTGGTGGCCACCTCGCCGTTAGCCATCACGATATCCACTATTCCTTCTTGGATGAAATACATTTTGCTTCCGATGGTTCCTTCCTTTATGATGATATCACCTGAAATGATGACGCGATTCATAAATATGTTTTTAAAAAAAAACTCCCATATTATGATATCAATATATCCAATGATAAATAAAGCACATTATTTTTATTTTACGGATAAGTTGGAGCACAACAATTAATCAACTTACCAGGTTGGAAGACTTCATAACGCAGTTTAGTAACGACATCTGATACGAAGTTGGAATCGGCATTCGCGAAGAACGGTACGGACGCGACGAGGGATCTGCAGTTGTAGTTGATGACGTCTTCTCTTAGCTTCTCGCTGAGCTCTCCTAGGATCAGCTCCTCGTCGAAGAACTTGCCCTGGTACCGATGCTCAAAGTACTCCGTGATGCGTTGTCGCATCTCCCGAGGTAGCTTTCGGTATGCCATGTACTCTTCTACTTGTTTCACCTGGAATTTGATTTTTTATAAAAACAGAGTACATGCTGAGTGTTGCATCAACCCTTAATGGGAACAGCTTTTGTTGCAGATAAGAAGATGGATGTATTGTAAATTTCTAAAGAATCGAGTTTGGCCGAATTAGTTCACGACATGTGAATGTTTTTTTAAGCAAAAGTTGTTCCGGCTTCCAGAGCTTTCTACACCATCTACCACCACGTCAAGTTTAGCAGAATTGCATGTGTAAAGCGACAGCCTAACAAAATCAAACAATCTGCTGTAATAAAATACAGACCATGCACGTTTCCAATGCCAAGAGCCCTAGAAAATTTTGATGAAGACACTATCTACAATATAATGATATTTAGTAAAATATCATTGCTACAATACCACACTTTGATCCTAACCCTAAAACTGATGGTTAGTGTAACCCATGAGAAGTAAATTGTTATGAACACCCACTTAATACTTATGGCATTTGTTAAAAGTGAATACATGAATATGGTGCAGATGAAGTTCTGTACAGTATTCTAAACAACCAGTGATAACACTAAACAAACATTCGCACTGTACTCACGTCTAATCTCTGAAACAGGCAAGGTGGTTTTAGTGATAATTTATTTGAGTTGGTGACATATTTACCGTCATGGAACCTTTAGATTGACTCGTGAATGACCCGAGATAAGGAAGTGACATCAAATTTTATGTCCGTGTTTTATGAACCGTTTGCCGATCTTGTAGCAGGTCAGGTGTTCATAACGATTTACAGAAATGCTAAGTCTCTATTAAAAGTTATAGGAATAAATTCTATTCGTGAAAAGGGGTTGTTAGACGAGAGTGTAAAATAGTTAAAAATAAATAAATTGGAATATACTAAAATCTATGATGAACGACCAAAGTCCTGTTTGGTGTAAGTAGACCCATTTTTCTTGGTGATATAGCCCGTCGATGATGAAATGAACGATTTACTTTAAAATATTATTTATATACAAATCCTGGTAGTATCGCAGGAGAGTGGCAAAATCGCTTCCTGTCAAATGCCGGACGGCATTATAAGGCAGGACCGTATCTGCCAGTAGCAATACAGAACGCCGTTTTGACCACACAGGATATTATAAACTCTTACCTTCTCACGGTACTGTCTTCGGGAAGAGTCGAGGGACTGGATGAGATTGGTAGCGTGACCGAGGAAAAGCGCGTAGCACGTGGCGCCCGAGATCATGGACAGCATGGTGAGCCACATGTCCGTGAGAGACTGCGGAGGAAACCGGCCGTACCCGATGCACAGCATGTGGGACATGGCCTTGAACAGGGCCCAGGAATATTGTTCCAGCCAGAACGACTCCTGAAATCAATTAGATTGTAAATATATTAAAAAATGTATAAAAATATTTACGAACTAACAATACGGTTTATTGGGTTAATACAATTATTATCAATAACGTATTATATATTTAAGTAAATATTGTCTTCCACCGTAGGAAGACAGGATTTGCGTTGAATTAAAGCAATTTGCTTTAATTTCACAATTCCCTTTTTCCGTGTAGCAAGACAAAAATAAACATTTAAGTACCTACCTAGTCTATGTTAAAATAGTGTAGGTACGAGAAGATATAAGTTGAGAATCGTAAAATTATGAAAGGATCTCGACTCTCGAGTCTCGTATCTTGTGTAGTGGCAAAATTTTGCTTGTTTGGCTGAAGGAAATAATGTTTTGAAATTGTACTGAATCCGTATTTTTTCAAAAAATGGTTCAAAAGTGCGAACGAGATAGCCGAATCAGGCGAGCCGGCTCTTAAGGTCAGTTGCCAGTACTTATTTAGTTGGGCAGTTATTTTTTAGTCGCTGCTATTGACTGATTTTCATTAATACAATCAGATCAATAGTAAACTAATTTTAAAGTTAAGCCGTATCGAGTTTGTAAAATTTATCAGGCCTTCCGATGGTTTGATATTGAATATTCAGTACAGAAACAGCGCATCTGAGTGTACCAACTTACCTGTAATTCATTTATTGCTACCCAGGAGTTTGGCGGGAAACCTTGTAGCATAGGAACAAGGAACTGCAGACAACCGGACCAATGTCCGATCAACAGCATCATGCAGATCAAGTTGAATATCCGCATGAACACCGAGGCCATGTTGAGGAACTGCAAAGATAAACTCGTCATCAGTCGACATCGGAGCACGGGAGAGCGTCGCCTCTAAAGGAAGCCGTGCGGATCGCGCGCGACAAGGACGCTCGAGTTCAAGCATCGCGATGATTTTCTACCGATGATTTCGTAAAGTAGTGAGAAAAAAATGTGGCCGCGTGTGTGGAGTCTCGCATGCGTGATGGCGGCGCAGCGAACGTCGCGCGGCCGCGGCCGCCGCGCGGTCCCGCGACGCTCGCTCGTCGCTCGCTCCGGCCGCGCGTCCGCCGGCTACACGAGGGTCGGAAACAGAAAACGCCAAAGAAAGAGAGGAAGCGAAGCGAACGCAGCGGACTAAGGGACGCCGGGCGGCGCCGCCGGCAACATGCTAAGCGGGCGAACGAGCATGCGCGCCGGCTCTTGCCGACCCTGGTTACCTTGAAGATCAGATTGCTTTTGGTGCCCTTCTTTTTGGCAACGTCGGAGCCGAGACGTCCCCTCCGTTCCGTGCGCTTTTTTTGAAGATTCTGCAAGATCTAGAAAACAAGCGAGAAACACGAGATAGTAGGAAGAGAGCCAGGCGCGCCCAAAGCGCGGGCAGGGATCGGCGGACGGAGGTCGCGGGCGTGGGTCGGGTGGTGCGGGGCAGGGCGGGGCGGGGCGGGCGCGTGCGGGTGCTCACATGGGATGCACTAACACCGAAGGACGTGGGCTAGACCCCTACGCCTACTCGCTATCGCTACCGGCGCGGCATGCGGCGTTGCTGCACCTGCGAGGCGAGGTCGCGTGAGCAGCCGCCCTCGGGGTCGCCCGGCTGGTCGCGCGGCTGCGGACCGGGGCTCATCTGCACACAACGCCTTCACTGCGATGTCGCCACCACCCTCCCCGTACTCCACTTCTCACTGACTCTCCGCGCTTACACTCTTTACACGACACCGCGTTAATAACAAACACACTGCCGTTTACTGGATTCTTTACTTGCCAATTTCACTTTCTAATTGTACAGATTATGCAATGCCACGGTTTTTGTTTGATCTGTCTTTCTCCAATTTAGTTCACGAGTCATCACCGTCGGTCTGGCCGTTTCTTATTTTCAGCTATTAAATCTAATGAAGTCTAACGGTCTAATCTATTTATTTCATTCTTTTAATGGTGCTAGGTGCTCACTTTCTACGGAAGACAAATTACTTTGTTTTGTATCAAGGTAGGTACGTCGACTTGAGAGAGGCGTCACTAGCGTCTGCAATTTCTTCTTGAAGGTACATTTTGTTGTGTGAGTTTGTAGTGATCATTCGGTGTCAGCACATCTTCACTAAAGGCTTTCAAAAAAAGCTGCAACATAATAGTTGATAATCTTGCAAATAATATTCATGTGTGGCTCGATGCACGGGTGTCGTGGACGAGCGGGTCGATCTCGGCGCGTTATAGGCTCGGACGCGGTCTCGGGGCGGTCGCGGCGCGGGCGCACAGAAGAGATCGGACGTGACGAGTGAGAGCGTGCTCAGGCAGAAAGAAGCTTGCAGAGAAGCAGTAGAGAAGTGCAGAGCGGGACGTGGGGCTCACATACAGTGGGGCGGGATCATGGTATAATACAGGAATACAACAATTCCACGTCGTTAGGATCACTACTAGCTAAAACATTTCAAGTCAAAATTATCAAATACATCATACAAATTAAATTTTGATCAACATCCACTTGCCAATTCTTCGCTACATCTGCTTCGCTGAATCTACTTGTATTTGCACTTTATTTATTATTAATTATTAGGTAAGTTAACTTATTCCAATATTATTGTTTGTTTAGTAAAGTGTTAGTTTAATGTGAGCGTAATGTAGGTTAGAGCTGTGTTAGTGAAGGAGTTAGGGTAAAGTATAAAAACTACTTAGACTAGTCACCCTTGTCCTAAGGGTTTGAGGAGATGATGGCTTACATATACTTCCTCCCATTGTGAGACGTAGCGCACGAGCCTGGACAGCCGCAGCAGCCGCACCAGAGAAAGCAGCTTCGCTAACCGAAGTATCCGCAGCGCACGCCCCGCGTGGAGAATTTGAAAGCTTTCACTAAAATCCTGCCAACACAAACAAACTAGTTGTAAAATCCTCCACGAACATAATCATTGCCTCTATAGTATTGGAGCAATGATTGATCGGCCGCTTAAACAGGAAGTGTTTAAAAGACATGCAAACTGCATCAGAAAGTTTTCAGCGAAAGAAAAGTGCTGAAGCGTAATAAACATGTTAGTAATTTTCTTGTTCTGGCAATTTACAGTTTTCGCTGACAACCTAATTAGTGAAAGCTTTATAGAAATTGTGGGCTCATTTTCTGCTGACAAATTTTCTGTCAGAAATTGTAAGTGAACTGTTAAAATTTAAATTAAAGATTAGGAAAGAGATCAACAGGAGATTTAACTTTGATCTGCCTGTTAGTGTATCTGTAAATCAATCATTTACTGTAAAAAGTTGTATGCATATAGATAAAATGTATAATACAATTTGGTCGTGTTGTTACTTGTACAAAACAAATTTGTTCAGAGTGCTGTGGGTATAAATCAATAAAGTATGGATAAAGAGTTAGATTTAATGCCAATATAGAAAGCATAATATACTTATGTAAAAGATCGTGCTTCGGATAAGTCCAAGGACAAAAAAGTAGGAAAGAATATGAAACATTTACGAAGACGTGCATTTAAACAATAAGAAATGTAGATAACGTAATTATTATAAATCGATATGTTGTATTAAATGTTTAATATCGTGCAAATCTGTGACAGACTTTTAGAATAGCCGGTGCACGGAGCTGAAAAGTGCTTAATAGTTCAAGAATCCTAACTGGACCAATCCCATACAAGTCTATAGAAAGACAATTCAGAAAAAAAGAGTAAATTGAGTACAAAAGACCACCGGAAAATCTTACAGGCTACTGATGCGTGCAAAAAGACAAGAAATGTGCAAAAAATATTTCAAAATCATACTATAATAGATGAGAAAAATGTTGACTAGTGCTATCAAACCTTTACACGTTTCGGGCCCTACAAATTCGAAGATGACGTAGAAACTCGTAGAAGTAGAACAAGAGTTCACAATGAGAAACAAAAACTGAATATAAATAATAACAAAATTCTAAAAACAAATGAAACACCCAAGCTGAAACAGAATATCAACAACATAAAGATAGTTAAAACTAGTAATAAGAACAACACGGCCAAATTGCAACGTACGTTTACCTGGTTGAAGATCAAAAATATATAATCTAGTGGTATACTAGAGATAAGGTCAAGGAAGAACCATGTCCTCAAATAGTGCTTCGCTATTAACTTGGGATCTAATATCACTTGTTCTGCATTATCTTGCTGCATTATTCCTGAAAAGATAAACCCCAAACTGTTATAAGCTGTTATAATATGAATATATCTCCCTAGTGTATTAATCAACTAGCAATCTTGGCACAACTTCAATAGACTATAACTAATCAGAATTTCTACTAGAGGTTATGCGAGCATTGCATCTGTATTACTATTTTTCATCATTTCATCAATTACTTTTTACTTACTACACAAGTTTATTGATTAGTAATTACACAAGTTTATTGATTAGTAATTTACGATAACACAATATTACGCCACAAATCACAACAATTAAGCAATACTTGAAATATATTTCTTAAGTTTGGTATATAACCTTTAAATTGTATAAACTGAAAATTATCTAAATAAAAATACTTTAAAATAAAGAAGAAGAGGCTCACCTGTTCTAAAATTAACAACGATATCTATAAGAAATATGGTGTCCGACAGACAGTTGAAGGCAATCCAGCGCGTGCTGAGGTCATCGTTGAAGAAGGAGATGGCAACTGGTAGGATGATAAGGTTAGCCACTAGCAGTAACAACATGCAAAGGTCCCAGTAGAATCTGAAAGAATAAAAAACAAAAACATTAGGTATACCAAAACAATTTCAGATAAAGAGACCATAGAATAAAATTTCAAATAATATTGGGTAAGGAAAGACATGCTAAAATAATGTCGTATCTCAAAGCAAAATCTTGGCAGGGGAGAGGAATAGCTGAAACGGATCCACTGATAATTGCTAAACTCAATTTCAAGATGAAAAAGAGCCAACATACTTAAAACGAAGTTAGTAGAATCAAGTAGAATAGAATCCTGTGGGTTCCAAGCGTAGTTGTCACAAATTAATTTAATTGCCATTGACTGAATATAGATAAACAACATGGAACAGCATCAAACCGCAATGTTAATCCCTCTTTGAACACAAATCTGTTCGAGGCAGAACTAGCTATTACAACAATGGAATCAATGGCAAATAGGTCATGGCAACAAATATTATGGGTGTTCAATAAACAGGAATTGCTATTATAATCTCTCCACGTTTAAGTTTATTTACAGTATACTTGTTTACTCGAAGTTTCTCGAATTCCTACTTCAAGGATTTAATTTCAAAGAATATTGTTGGCCTAGGCGTTGGCAGTTTTAGGCTTAGTCGCTTAAAATTGATGAATTATGAAGAATAGGAAGAATTTTACATAGAATTTCAGCCCAGTTGTAACTTCGCTCACGTGATCCACACCAACAACAAATAAGGATCTTCAACGGCTGAATCGAAGTAAGCGAAGAACTTTGGTAACATCTTTAGCTGGGTAGTTCTAAAGTGTTTGAAAGCCAATTTGTAAAATAGAGACTGTCTTTAAAATTAGAAAGGTTAGGTAGTTGAGGCATGTCGTCAACTTTCAACTTTTACAAGCGTGTTATTCATGGTTATGACTGGAGTTTATGCTAAGTACCGATTCTCCACTAGGTACGCCAAAGTTGCTGCTGGTTAATATTCATGAGTATAAGGGCAATTTTTGAATTTTGAACCGCGTTCGATAGAGAGGTATCTAGTCGATTAGCGAAAGATAGACAATTATGGAAAGATTAGCGTATTTTATAACTTATCTATATCAGTACCGTTTTTTTTTTCAATATGTAGGTATGAATAGCAAATTTAAACAGAATTGTAACCCGTTAGGTATACAATTTATGTAAATATAATTATGTCAATGAAATTCTCGAAATCCTCATTTTTGTGTAAAGAAACACAGAACAAGAATAATAAATTTCTAAATGTCATAATATCATTAAATTGTTAAAATAATTCATTCATAATCATCATCATCAGCCAGAAGACGTCCAATGCTGAACATAGGCCTCCCCCTTAGAGCGCCGCACCGACTGAAAACGTGCCACTTGGATCCACCGGTTGACCGCGACTTTCACAATGTCGTCGGTACACCTAGGGAGGCCTGCCTACGCTGCGTCTTCCAGTTCGTGGTCGCCACTTAAGAACCTTTCTTCCCCTACGGCTATCGCTTCTTCGAGTGATGTGGCATGCCCAAAATAATTCGTTAGTTTGCTTAATTCAACTCTTATTATAGTAGTTCGCGGCGAACTGAGACCTCGCGACCTCTATATCTTCATAACCCCTGGACCGATTCAGCTCATATTCGAACTTAAAAATTGTATTGAATAATACAAAACTTCATGAAGATCGGATCACCGGTTCGCAAGTTATCATCGGACAAATATACACACAAACATACATACAAAAGCCGATTTGTACCAGTAAACTCTGAGACCTTCGCTTCGCTCGGTCAATTGTTTATTATTTAAGTTATAGTTATCAAAGAAAAAAAAAAATATTCAAAAAAAAAAACACTCTTAACATAAGTTTATTTTGTAATAGTATCTACAATGATCTTTTATAAGGCCAATAAATATTTCTCATTTCTGATTTTACTTACTACGCTACCAGGGAGAAATGACCTACCTACCTACTCGGAGAAATGACATTTTATCTCGGTCACTCTCACTCCCATTAAATTCTAAATTAGAGAGACAGTGACCGAGATAAAATGTCATTTCTCCGAATAGGGTCCCAGTTCTGCGCTACCAGTCTTGCACGCAAAGCTTTGTACATGCATTGTCGCAGAACCTAGTTCGATAGAAATTAGCAGGTGAGTAACAGTACCTTTGTGGGAGTAGACACAGGACATGTGACAAGTACCTAGATACACTCAATTACCCAATGGAGTGGCGATTCAGGCCACAATTGCTCATAAAATGATCTCATCTCGTTTAATCGGACCGCACCTGCGAGATGTGTGCCCCCCGCGAGAAAATAATTTATCTTACAAGTGTATCCACACTGTAAAGAGAAGGGTTTGTTCTTATTTGTAGGTTTCCATTGTACCCGATTTCGAGGAATAGTTGGATACTGATAAGCAATAACATGTCAACCCACAAAAAAATATTTTTTTTGTTAATGATGACAAAGAAGCGTTCTGTATCAATAAAAAAATAATAAAAATAGTGGGTTGACATGTTATTGCTTATCAGTATCCAGTTGACAAAACTAATTACAACATCGCCGTCCCTTTTTTACCAGATAAGTTAATAAAGACAGCAAATACTTTAGCTAGTTTAGTTCTGTCAACCAGTGGGCTTATCCCGTAACTCTGAAAGCGATTGCGAGAATTACGCGAGCGGTGGGCTTATCCCGTAACTCTGAAAGCGATAGCGAGAGTTGCGCGAGCGGGACCGCGCATAGTGCGAGTAAGTTGGTACGAGCGAGATGGCATGCTCTCGCAATCAGAAACACGAACGTTTCAAAGTTATAGGATAAGCCCCCCGGACCCCGCATAGTGTGACTAAGTTGGTACGAGCGAGATGGCATGTTCTCGCAATCAGAATCACGAACGTTTCAAAGTTAGAGGATAAGCCCGCGGAACCTTTAAAATCGATAAAAGTCTGTTGTAATATTTGTGAATGAGTAAGTAAGCAGCCATATTACAAGCTTTGCTTAGTTTGGGGTCAGATGACCGTGTGTGCAAAAAATGTCCCACATATTTATTTATTTATTTAAGCTAAGCGGCTAAATAGTGGTGCATAGACGTCACATGACATGCACGAGCACGACCCTTCACTTCACGGTTTAGTCATAATTTGTGGCGCCGAGAATCACACTAATATTATTAACGCGAATGTTTGTAAGTGTGTTTGTTCCCGTTCAACTCTGTAACGGATGAACGATGTGAATGAAATTTGGTATGGGGGTAGCTTATACCTTGGTTTAACACATAGGCTACCTTTTATCCCGAAAAATATTCGGTTACGGTAATAGCGGGTGAAACCGCGGAGCGCAGTTAGTTCCTACAATAAGCCTGAAAAATCTCCGCTCTAACTTTGTCGAGTTGGGCGATTGTCGATGAAAGTAGGTAATTTTCTTTGGAACTGCTTTGTATATAGTTATAGGTAGTGTAGGTTCCTATGTTATTTTAGCGAAGTGATGACAGGTGGAGTAAGGTTATGACAGAGTGGTGGCCGACGCAGGGTAAGCGGAGCGTTGTACGAAAAAAAAAGCTTATATTTTAATTGACCATTCACCAACTGACACGGCCAAACAAAAAGAGTGACTCATTTGCTAAAGGCGCAATTAGACGGTTCATCCAAAGTGATTCACCTTTAGTGAATGATGAACAGTAAATGAATTCTTCTATTTACACGTTATATGCAAAGTGAACGGAAATTCAAGCATTTTCCAATAAATAAAAAACATTTTCTCATAAAGTCGCGGAGACAAGACGATGATGACGTGACTTCATTCGTGACTTTCATCAGAAAGTAACATCAATAATGACACATGAAACGTCTTGCTTAGACAGCTAATAAATAAACAGTTAATAAAGCAAAAATTAATTCTAATTCCGTTTCCATTAATTAAATAAAGTCTAATTCCGCCCTATGGAACCTCAAAATTACATTAAAAAATGGTTACGTACGTTGATTTCTTACATGCAGGAATAAACGATGTTTGTAAATAAAATTGGGTTTTGACATTCAGGTTTACTCGTAACGAAAAAGCTCTTCTGTCAATAAGTCAAGGAAAACGTTATAAAAACTTTGCTGAAAAATTTGATCAACCAATTTTCGTTCGTGCTCATTTTCTTCAATGAAAACGGAATTAAATTGTTAAAGCTCACAAAATTCTGCCGACGATGGCGTTAAAAATCCAAAGGTGAAAAATTCGAGGAAAACGTGGAAATAAATGTTGAGGTTACAGTAATAAAAACTTGTAATAATAAGGTTCAGGAACTTGGCTATAATATTTTTGTTGTGAAACTTTGGTTGTTTTCTGTGAGGTTGGTGGAAATAAAATATGTTTGCCTACCATTTTTAGGGTTCCTCAGCAAACTAAGGAACTCTAAAAGTTTCGCTGTGCCCGTTTGTCTGCCTGTCCGTCTGAATGTCACGTATATACCTTTTATTCAGAGACTAGGTATAAGGACAATAGCGCTATTTGGGACACGTATTGATAACTAGTAGAGCCCCGCAGTGTCACCCACTATTCCAGTTCCTCAGTACAATTTCAATATGTATAATTTTTAGACTATACTATATTAGCTCACTATAATTAGTTAAATAATTTGTTATTGTGTAGAATCAAAATTTTTGTCCATAAAAGTTTTTTATTTTTTATTTTTTTATTCTACAGTTACCAGTGTATATTACCAGGTAGCCTACGTGTTAATCTTGGGTCTGAGTTACCATATTACAATCCATTAAGCCGTATGCGCATGAAAACAAACATATTAAATAACACGTAAACTTTAATCACGACCTATTTTTAATATTTGCACTCAGTGGGTTTTTTTATCGTGTCGGTTAAGATTAAAATCTAAAGAAATATTCTGTAAAATTAAAAAAATATCGAGAATCCTAAGCGCAAAGACTGATATAACTTTTAAAATTATAGCGAAATACTAATAGTTTACGAGATATAGACGACCATGGACGAGCCCACAAAATGTTCCGGGAAAATCGCAAAAATAACTTTCTGAGCACATAAAGCTTCTATGTAAGTGTACCTCAGGGTAGTTTTCTTGTAGCTATTTCAGAGACAACAATTTCCTACAGACCAAGAAACCTTTAGAATAACTGATAGGTTAGGTCAGAACGAGTTAGCACTATGGAACACGTTTCCGTTCTCAACGTGTAAGCTTTCAACATGCTACATTTGTTCCTAATTTCCACGACGCTGTTATCCAGGTACGTCTATTGTTAGAATTTCAAAAGATTTATTAACAACACAAAACAACGCTTTGTTCAGAATTACATACTACATTCTCTTTATGCCTGTATCGTTGATGTTCTTCTATATGAAAAACCATCTATTTGGTTGGTATGTCCAAGTTTATAAGGTTTTTGTTTATGTAGGTCTAACACACCAATATTATAGATGCGAAAATAATGATCTGCCCCTCTGTCTACTCATAACCTTTTACCTATTATTTTATCATAATTGGCTGAACCGTTCTCGATAATAAGGAATGGCATAGCATAAGGTAACCTAAGGTTTTTTATCCGGAAAATACAGAAAAACTTAAAAACACGGAGCACAGTACAAAATCACATATACTACTATAATTTTAAAAATAAATAAATCGCTACTCTTTATCAATATGTGTAAACGAAGATTCATAAACAAATTAATCAATTTTAACAAAAAAGAAAACCAAAATAAGAAACTGCAGATTTTACGGAAAGCCATTACGTACTCCATCAATTCACGTGATTGAAATGGCATTGGTTCAGCCGGTGCAGTGGTTATTACATGCTCAATAAGGTTTAAATTGGCTTGTGTAATGCGCTAGAATGAGGACATAAATACTCATTGGCTTAATTAACCTTAATTCGATGCATTCACCTATTGTCGTGTATGAACGCAATCGCATGATGCACTAAATGATGGCAACAGATTTCAAATTCTGCAACAGAGAATTTGAAATCTGTTTGAATTTGAATTTTGTACCATCTCATACACGTCTCATTAAACGAGTATTTTGAGAAAACGATAGCGACACTTTCGCGTCAGATGAAAAGAGATGGTTATAGCGCGCTAGACAAAGAAATAGATAATTGCTAATTACAACTAAACCTGTAAATTAAACAAATTTCTGTGCTATGCTATCCTAGAATATTTTTTTGTCACTTTTAGAATAATTACCACTTGAATACTCTAAGGTAAGGAAATCTAGCGAAAAATATATGTATAAATCGAGCATTTTTGAACGATATTTTTTTATTGAGAAAATGATGAACCGAAAAACATAAGAGTATGTCAACATAAGATAACTATAATAATCTATAAAACGAATGAGGTAAACGCCCAAGAAGCAAATAGTAGTTACCAATCTGTTCGTCTCGTCACTCAATCGTACTCTCGTACTACTCTGGTACCTTTTTGTATATATTATGCGGGATTTTAAAAACCCCACGCTGTCTGGCTCTGTGCCTGATGGGAGATACCGGGATCTCGAGTTATGCGGGATTGTACCCACTAAAACTCCCTCGGTGAGCTGATGGAGGATACTGAGATCTCAAGTTATGCGGGATTGTACCCACTAAAATCTATCAGTGGTCTGTCTCTGTGCTTGATGGGGATACCGAGATCTCCATATGAACACATCTATTCCCCGACACGTCGCCTCATTCTCGAGAGGTACTGGAAACATTTCCACATCTTTATTTTATTTTCATAAATAACCTAGTGAAATATTTATTCTGTCCTACTTCAGAATTGAAAATTATACTGCAGCATTTTTGTGATCATAAATCATAGCTATCCAATACGTGTATATACAATTGATCCAGATAATTGGATTCATTGCAAGAAATACGAGTAATCAGGGTACGATATATACGATATAAGACTTGAAAAGAAACCATGACCTGCATGTCTGTATTTTAAATACCTATCTCTGTATGTCAACCCAAATATCTCACATACCGTACCTACCTATTAATGTACATGTTATAGCAGTCTTGATGGATTCAATCCCCAATGAATTAATGTAGTAACTCAGTACATATCCGACAGTTTAGGCACTGATGTAGTCGATAGCGTACCACACCGTACCGACCACGGATATCCGAAGTAGTTGGAACAGCTATACGTATCGCCGATGAGTCGCCTCAATCAAAGTAAGCTATGCTCATACTTCTGTTAAAGAGATGTCACTTGTAAATGCGTGTGGCGTTCTGTGAACACACATTTATTGTATATAGATTCTGCATAGTCTGTGGTTCGCGTGGTACGTCACTAGCTGAACCATATTTGTAGATTAATTAGCAGCTTAATTTGTGATGATGGGTAATAACGCTTTCAAAAGCACTCAAAAGTCGTTTTGCTATAAGTAGTACCTAATCCTATTATTCGGCTACAAGGCTTATAAGAAATTTGCTTCTGATACGACACCACAAATATCGCACAATTTTTGGGTTATTTTTTTTAATCGCGTATATGTCCTTGTTTGACCAACTCGCCTGGTTGTACCTAGGCGTCGATGAAGTCGAAGATGAAGCGATTTTGCTATTACAACGCGTTCCGATTCAGACCACAAGCGCATAATATATTTATGTATATTTGAGCTTGAAGCTCGATCTGTTTAAACCACAATGCGAATCGGCCCAATTTTCAGGGTTAGAGAGTCGATCTAAAAATCGATTTTGAGACCGCATAAAAACGATTTTCCGAATATTTCCGATGACTCTGATCCATGCAGGCCTAGAAGACATCGTATTAACTCTGACCTTGAAAAGATCAAGATTATAAATATCTCTCAGGGAATATGAGAGCCGGCAGTTTATTTCATTCCTTGGTTAAGCATTAGAAATGTAGATTCAAAACGTTCCGTACGTATCCAAGGGAAATCAACAGAATGGCTCTTCCAACTTCTGATGTAGTTTGTACCGTCCTGTATAGGTATGAATAGCAACCGTGTTAGGTGACCCGTATTAATTAGTATCGTTAATTGGAAACGTGTGCGTTATCTCGCGTATCCATTGAATTGATCAGCTTTCATTTTGTTAGGTATTGTTTGGATTTGGTATACACAGCTTTCGATATTTTAAACAACTACAGAGCTGAAAACTGGAACCAAATCAGCGAAATTAACAACATTGTGTGCGGTTTAGTTTTTGGTCGGTGAGTATTCACTGACTATTCTTTTTTGTTTCAAGATTCAGGTCTATTCGAAAAACTTGTAAAGGACATAATTAGTAATTGGATTCAATTGAAATGTTTATTGTAGGTTACTTAACATTCTTATTCGTATGACATATGGGTTAATTTTACCTATTCGTAGGTTTTGTTATAGTCTTCTAAAATATCTGTTAGCATATTAAAAACAGATGTAAGCACTAAACTCTAATCATTAACAATCCAGAGACGGAACTTACTAGAGATTCGAGTATTTTACAGCTTTTTTGGTGGTTCCTCGCAATGCCTACTTATTTCATAGGTACTAAACAATACATAATTCGGAAGTTACTACCCCACGAATAAGCCATCGTCTTTATAGCCCGCATTACGCGATGAGTCGTTGGTTTTAACGACATCTTAAACAGCTTCATAGTCACCGAAATGCGAGTGTTAAAAAATCCTATTTCAAGTTTAATCTGAGCTTATTACGGTAACATTAATGTTGTTGCTGAGAAACTACATTTAAAATTATTGTATTGAATAATGCATAGCGCTGATATCAGGTATGCTACGTAGTAAATTTTGGTTGCACTTCCCCAAATATATTTGAATCTATACTCTTACGAAATACGTACACAGCATCAAAACTTTAAAAAAAAAACGCCCTTGCGGGAGCCCGATTCACACTTGACCGAGTTTTTAATAAAAAAAAATATACTATAGAGATTGCTCTATAATAATAATTGTATGTGTAAGAGCAAAATATATATATAATTAAAAAAAGCGTTTTTGTACGCCACCTCGTACACCGCCCCTTATTTTGTGCTTTTTAGGGTTTCGTTGTATTATTATTTGCGAGTATATCTGCCATAATAACACATATTCCGTGAAACTTTCAAGAGGCTGTCTGTTGTGGGTTCAATAGGTAGGACGGACGGACGGACGTACAGGCGGCGTGTAGTGTCCCGTTGACGGAACCCTAAAAACCCTACCTGCTAAAAAAAACTGCTGTTTATTCTAAAATGTATCAGCTTTGATCTTTTGATAGGTGAAATCTAAGTTCTGAATCGAAATCCAAACGTTGGCATGTACTCGTATCAAAAAGGTAGTAGGTACCTTCGTAGCGCAACCTGGGAATACGTTGCAATCCATCGCTAGTTTACGACCTTTGACCCTTTTCCTTCTAACGTAGAAGAATACAAGGAATTCTTAATAATAGAAACGTTGAGTTTGTGGGGAATGTCTACCTGAATTCACGACTTATTTCTGCTACTCGAGTAACACTGTTATCTGCCTCTAAGTAGATACTTACAATGCTACCTAAGTACAATTCTCAATGAAAATCATTTTGAATTAGAACTCACGAGATATTTACCACGATTTTTGTTATTTATGAGTTCTCACTTCGGCACAATTGCATGCGCCATGTTCACGGAAATACTGATCGCATGCAACTGTGCCGAATTATAGGGAACTCATAAATAACAAAAATGTATGGTATGTATCCCATGAGTACTAATTTAAATGTAGTAAGTAACCGCGAAAGTCTAAAACAGAGAGGCATTGTTGAGGTTGTGCAAAAAAGTTTGTGCTCGCGATGTCTACTGTTCGCAGAACTACTAGTCTTACCAACTTTCAACAATGCGCTTCGAGATCTGCATAAGAATGGCGCGACCTTCTTGAATCGGCAGTGCTGGCCGCAAAATAGTACAGCGTTAAAATAGGCAAAACAGCAAAACCTTCTTACAATCTATCTAATTCATCTCCACCACTGCTACCAACTCCCATTATTCCATCTCTAGTGAGGACAATCCACTCGTCAAAATCGGTCAACCATTTTGGGCTACAGGAGGTTAGGAATACATACAAACATACTTACATACTCTCCAAAAACATTATGGTCCTTCTTGGGTAGTCGGGTAAAAATAATCCAAGTTAATCAACACAAGGCTGCGGTTAAGATGCTTAAGTCACCCGACCGCCAACCTTAATCCAACTTAACACCCTCATCTCTAGCTACCGTCAAATTTAACCTTTGATGTAGCCCTGTGAGCCAGTTAATATTTAATTTAGCAATAAAATAAAACGCCCATAAAAATCTTTCGTGATTTTTGTCGTGGAATTACATTACATTCACAACAATTTGTGAAATATTTGAAATTAGGTAGTTTCTTAAGGCACTTGTCTCACCGCCGACGAAACAGGACGGACTATCGATTATTTTCTCGCTCAAGAAACGTATAATATGTATAGATCCCGTGTGAATAATGATAACCCCTGTTCCACGCAAACGATGTCGCGTGTAACAGCTAGTGTGTCTTACGTTCATATTTATTTAAAAGCCTTTACATTACATTATAAAGACGAAAGTAGCTCTGTCTCTGTTTGTCGCGTTATCACGGCTGAACGCACAGAAGAGAGAAGTAAAAATTTCCTCTTCTGTATCTGAACGGATCGACCAGACTTTTTGCATATATATAGCTTAAGGATTGGAGACGGACATAGGCATTTTTTTTGCAGGTCCACGCCAACGAAGGCGCGGGTAACAGCTGCCAATATTTTTAAGCTATATTTTTTAAATTGAGATCTAGAGATCATAGATGTTGAGAAACATAGATGCTTACAAAATTTTATGTAAAATGTAAAAGGCAAGCACGTAAATGTTTTCTGTGACGACAACAACAACAATACGACAACGACAATCGTATAAGGGTTCCTCTTCGTACACACGAAACCATAAAAACCTTCCGAATTTGTTTCATTTGACACATTTAAAACATTACTGTTTGTTTGCTTCCTCTACATTGCAAATTCGTTAATAGTGTCAATATGTTAGTAGATATAGATAATCCCAAATAACAGTTCTCCCAAGGGTTGAACCGTATTGAACCGTTGTTGTATAAATTATGCAGATAACTTCATCTACATTATTAATGTAAATGAAATTGATCACAGTTTGGGAAATTGCGTAATTTCCAATATTCTTTCAATGATTTCCTTTTGAAGATTTATTACAAGTCAGAATCGACTTACTTATCCACCTTTCTTTTGTAAAGTGGCTGTAAAAGATCTTTTTAGTTTTTGCTGTGTACCGCGTGCGTTTCATGTTTGAAAGAAATAAATGTAGAAAATGATTGTTTAAGAAATGCCTTACGTAATGTTAAGCCAGTTGAGTTTTTAAGATGAATTTTTACTCAGTCTAAATTATTTACCTACCTTCCATTGTACTTACAGATAAATCTCTGTAATTTAAATTTCCACTCATAAAAAGTTTGAAAAATTCTTAAGAAAAAAAAACAACATAAGTCCTAAACTACGAAAAATCGTAAAACATACATTTTCGTGAAGCCCTTGGTATAAGAAACCTAATTCTTCGGATAGACGTCACCTTTTGGACCACCTTGTATCCTAACTAACAGCTAATATTATAAATTTGGATGTAACTCTGTATCTGTGTCTCTGTCTTGGTGTTTGTCACGTTATCGCGGCTAAACGGCTGAACGGATCAAGCTGAATTTTTGCATTGATAATAGCTTCGGGATATTAGGACACTAGATATATATTAGGGTCGAAGACGGTTTTTTTTGTATTTCCTTCGAACGAAGCCGCGGGTAACAGCTATTATATTATGAATTACACCCGTGCGAAGCCGGGTGGGGTCGCAAGTAAGCCATAAATCTATAAACTACACAAAGTATATGCCTAGACAAGTCTACGCACAACGTTATCATAAATTTCACAAGTTGGGCTCAGTTATGATAAATTTTATAAGTCAGGTAGGCTTCAAGTTACCTGCCGTACTAGACTTCGCGACATGCTACCACCCTGGGGATGAATAGATTACTAGAAATTTACATAAGTTTGTAATAATATTCCTAACCTGAACTGAAGTAACCTAGATGTGTTGTGTTTTGAATGCTGATATAAGGCCAAGTTAGACACATATATTCGAGGTATGAGACTAATTATACCTATTCTAGATTGTATCTTTGCTCAAACTTTGAATAATAATTGTTTAGTTTCTATCAAAGAAAATCTACACGAGAAGAATAACCATCTCATACAAAAAAGTGTACCCCGGAAAAATCTGCTTGAAACTAGATGGCGCTTACGTATTTAGTCAGCTAATGTCCAAACCGCTATAAAAATCGTTCCAAATATTGTTCATATAGAAACATAGTATTAGTGTAATGTTCGCTATTAAGGTTTAGTTCGAATTAGATTGCAATGTACAAAGTGAAAAACATGTTTCCAAAAATAATGTTTTCAAAGCCACCTCTTAAAAACCTAGCGAGTTTTGCAAATAAAATATAAAATTAATAATTTTACTGATTTAATTAATGGAAAAATATTCATAACAAAGTCGCATTTTTTTCCGAATCAATTTTTCCTTATTCAATCATGAATAAGTTTGCTTGGGTGTCAATTTCAATTCAAGCTGAAATTGAGACGATCAAGTCGCAGATTAAAGTACTAGCGACATCTTACGTCCTTATCAGTACTACAATTAAGTTACGTATCCTTCTAAGGACATTAGCACTTTTAGTATAGTTTCCTTATAGTTCCTATGTAACATAAAGTGTACGTTCTACAAAGAAATACATTCTGAATTCTCGGCTCCGTTTGCACCATTGCGCATCGTATTTTATCGTGACAGAGACAGATAGCTCTTTCTCGTGATGATACCTATTAATGGGCCAATTTAATAGAACCACGAGAAAAATCGCAGTACTACTAACTTAATACTGTCAGTCCTTGGTGACTCCTTGAGCATGATCGCTGGGCATTAGCCCTTTGACTGCCACAACATAAACGCATGTCATACGATAAAGCGTCTACTTAACAAAAAGAACAGGGATTCCAAAATCATATATTTTATTAACTCCGCCGACGCACACAGATAGGTGTTATAAGTTTGACGAGTGTATCAGTCAAATCTGTCTGTGGCATCGTAGCACCTAAACGGATGAACCAATTTTGATTTAGTAATTTTTTTTTTGAAAGGTGAATTGTTTGATAAGATAAGATAAATTATTTGCATACAACATGGGAAATATTATACAACACATGCATAAAAGATGTTAAATTAATATTATAAGTGGCGACATCATGCTGTGCCGGTTAGGCGTACAAATATCTGGGTGATGGCACTATGCTCGTACAAATATTTAAAAAATTACAAAAAGTTCTGAATGAGAGTGTTCTTAGATAATATTCAAGAAGTTCTGTTCGTCGTTTGAATTATTGGCTCTTTTGTAGACGTTTCCGGGGGCAATTTTAATTTGTTAGTTTTTAATGTATTTATTTCGAGTTTTTGTAGACCACATTTTTAATTCTTTATTATTATTAAAGAATAAAGAATTATTAGTGTTGATGACGTTGGCGAACAGAGTGCAGTTCGATCGCGTTTATGCTAATTTTGATTTGTATGAAGTAAGAGTAAGAGCAGTGCCATCTAGATGGCGCTAGACGGCGCTGCTTTTATTTCATACAAATTATGGTTAAAGTTAACGCGACCGAGTAAGTAAACGCATTTGGAAAAACTCGCACTCGGCACTATGGGCTAATATCGCTTGTCAATTATAAACGACTGTGAGGGTCATTGGGTTAACATTCAGTTATTTAATAGGCACGAATTCTACTCCTCTAATGTCTTTACTTTACTCTCCTCGCCCATTAGTCGAATGGCACGTATCGTGATATCACGTCACTCGGATGCCTAGATAGTTCCAGCTCCGAGATAATGCCTAACCCAGTCCCGAGTTATGCCAGTAATGTAATGACTTAGAAGAACCTAAATACAAACCTTGAAGGAACTCAAAGAAAAATTAGTTAGTAGCTGCCTCCCGCGGTTTCAGCCACGTGAGAAATCCCTCAGGAACCGTACATTTTCCCGGAATAATAAACAGCAAAAAAAAAAACAAAATTAACCTATGCCACTCTCCGGATCTTAAATTATATCCATGCGAAAATGCAGGTCAATCAGTTGCTCTGTTGCTGCGTGAAAGAAGAACAAGCAAACCGACAGACACACTTTCGAATTTATAATACTAGTAGGGATTATGTTACAGATAATATTAGAAGTCAATCAGAGCCGATAGCAATATAGCGTCATAAAGCTGACAATTAATTCGGCTAGCATTTTGAACACGATGCCTGCTGGTAGCGGTTTATTAGATTAGGGCTAGTTTTAAGTTGTATATATATTTATGATTTATTTTTACTTAGGGTTTATTTCAATTTACTTACTATTTAATGTTATTTAAGTTATTCAAATAATTAAATAAATTAAACTGACAAGTATATTTTTAAACCTAAATAAAAAATTGTGTTTTAAAATTTGATAAAGTATAGAGAAAATAAAAGTAAAGTTGGAGTGACAGATTGTTTTTCGAGTGCATTTTAGGGACGTTAAAAAAAATCTGTTTGTATTGTCTATGCGAACAATATAGATGATAAAGATCATACAAGATTAAGGTAGACTTGCAGTTCTTCACTTCCGAATTAAAAAAAAAAAACTTCAAACGTCCTAATCTACCACGGAACTATGGCCCAACATGCTCTTGACAAGTTATTTAAAACCATCTAATTATTTATTTTTGAAATACAACATCATCTTGAGAGTAAAATGTTGTTGGTATTTTGAGTTAATCGAAAAGCGATATATATTCCCCGGCCAAGTGTCGGTTAAGCTGCAGAAGTAATTTCCCGTGCTCTACTGTTGTACGCCGCTTGGGAGAGCACGCCTGACTTCAGCTAACAGGATTCAAGCTATTCACGCTATTCACGCTTTGTACTTAGCTTTGGTTTGTTCAACAGTTTAACTTAACTTGCGCTATCTTTTTTTTTTAAATAATAAAAGTTTCGACAGGTTTACTACGAAAGCTGAAACAACTGCTGGGTCAGCGAACGGAAGGTAAGGGAATAAGACATTTTTATTTTTTTATGGAACTTGGTGACGAGACGAGCAAGTCGCTCACCTGATGTTAAGCGTCACGCCTGCCTATAACAATTCAGTGCCATCTAGAATTTTGAACTTCAACAGTTCAAAACCATGAGCGGCAATGCACTGCGCTCGACACCCTGAGATATTAGATGTTAAATCTCTTTATGCCCAGTTATTTCGCTGAAAACATTGCCCTTCAATCCGGAACACAGTAAAGTTTGGACACTACTGCTTGGCATTTCAATAACTGGCAAATGTGTGGTACTTCCCCAGGCGGACTCTGCAGAAGATCCCTACCACTACAACAATATTTCGGGGAACATGTCGATTAGGGGGTTGGACTTTCACGAAAATTTACGACCGAAATAAAAAAAAAAAATGCGTCTCAGAAACTTAGTCTTCCAAGTTCTTAGTAAAAACTTTCTTTTAAATTTATTTCGCGCAACATGTAATAATAACTTTTTGCTATAAGCGGAAAACTATTATTTAATTCAAACGTCCTACGCCTCTATAGAAATTAATCACTACTAAGACAACGCTGCTGCCCGTCTATTTATGCTAGTACCTATTAAATGCGTGCTTGGAGGGGCCTACATATTTATATCTATCAATATAATAGTTTCTTGACTTGGCTACAGAAACACTAAACTAATAAAAGTGTTACAGTCAAAACAAACCATAAACCATGTTAAGTGTTAAACTAAATCGCTTCTCGTGAAATCAATTTTATTGCCAATAAGTTAACGCGAGTGTTCCTTATTTACTCAGAGGCAGGGAAGTAAATATGTAATTTTCTCTTTGTAGCCAACCATGAAAGGAAGGCTTATCCGAACCCTTGACACGAACCTTTTGACCTGTTTTATTATTTATTGATACGTAACCGCTTATTTCCAGTTTGATAAATAATATATTTTTTACAAAATTAGTATCTTGTAAGTTTGGATCACGTGAAGTATATCTATCCTAACCGATATTATAATTCAGAGGAATATAGCCGCAGTCGTAACAGGAGCAATAAAGCTTCGCGGTATGAAAACTAACAGGTTCGTCTCGAGGAAAAAACTTCGCTTGCGCGATTCAGAACTCCATACGTTACAACTTGACAGTTGTAACGTATGGAGTTCTGAATCCATACAAAACGTCAAAAAATGTACAAAAATGGATCATCGGACACAGGATACTTTATTTTATGTCCACGCGAACGAAGTCGCGGGTAGCAATCAGTATTAAAATAAGTATTAATAAGAAATAAAAAAAAAAACAGAGTGCAAAATGTATAGTCTGCTAGTTGTTACCCGCGACTTCGTTCCTATGAACGTAAAAATTTATTATCAAGATCCGTCCATCAAACATCCAGACAGAGAGACAAAGTTACTTCCTATAGTTTGCTAGGTGGCGTTGACCCATTTTTGTACACTTTTTTACGTTTTGAATGGACTGACAGTTGTAATGTAGGGAGTTCTGAATCACGCAAGCGAAGTTTTCTCCTCGAGACGAATGTTTTCATTTTTATACCTCGAAGCTTTATTGGTCCTGATACGACTGCGGATATAATATTAGTAAAGCTCGTCTGAATTATAATATTAGTAAAGTTAGGATGACATTTCAGACGTAGAAACCAACAACACCCCAGTCGACAAAATCGGTCAAGCCGTTTATGCTAGAGGCCCCATGCGAGGCAGGCGGCTTGGGGATCGCAAAATGTTCACTGTGTACTAATACCACAGATGAAGAAAAACATATATGTATACTTACATACATTCACACAGCCCGAAAACATTACCCTCCTTCTTGCGCAGTTGGGTTAAATCTCATACAAAATAAAAGCGATGAAGCCTTGAGATAAATCGAGGTGGTCGCATTTTTAAACTTCAATGAATCGCATATAGGTAGGCTAAAAAAAACTTAAGCGTGGATTTTGGGAAGATCGACTTTATTCTAAAAATCGGTTAAATCTACATAATATTTTGGAGCCAGTTCCAATAAGTAAACAAAAAGTTCTGTGACGACCTTGATTTCAATATTTTGAGTTTGAACGAAAATAAATCCACATCATTTGCTACGAAAGTAACTTATATCATGGGACCGAATGAAATACAAATGAACCGAACTCAATCCTGACAAAGGTCTTGTGTCATCGCATTTGTAGTGAATGCTATCAGAATATTCAATATTCGTCCCTAACATTTGAGGGCTGAAAGTCAAGGGAACGCTAACCTTTGCTGGCCCTAGCTGTCACCAAAATTGCCCACGGAAATATGCAAATGTTGACAAATTGTATTGCATACATAGATGCTATCATTAGCGCTTTTAAATCTAATTGCTGGTCAATATTTTCTTTAGATTACAGGATAAACGACTTTCATACAAAACTGTCGACGCCTTTTTAGGCGTCCTACTACGATTTTGAACTGGGCATGACTTAACATAGGTCTAATTTGGCCTCTAAGTATCGCAAAGTCGATAATTTAAAATGTTCATGGCTTGGAAATACCATTTTTCAACCCAATAATTACGACAAATTTTACGATTGTAGTGGTGTGTTCTTTACATGCGAATCATGCGATCATGGTGTGCGTGAAATATTGATGTGTGCGTGCGTCTTGCAAAAATCGTGTACACTGGTTGTGCCGCGCGCGCGTCACGCGGTTTACGCGACGTTGCCAGCTTGTCGGTGCGTGTGTGAGCGAGACTAGGTATCCTTGCCTCGCGGCTTAGTCCGCGCGCGGCCTTCGATAATTGCGACGTTGCGAGATTCGGTATCGGTGTGCAGTGCAGTGTTTGATTTGGTTACCTAATCTATCTATACCAATATTATAAAGAGGAAAGATTTGATTGTTTATTTATTTCATTGTTTGTTTGTTTGCATTGAATAGGCTCCGAAACTACTGAACCGATTTGAAAAATTCTTTCGCTGTTGGGAAGCTTCACTATCCCCGGGTAACATAGGTTATACAATATTTTCAAAAAAATTAGGGATCCTTACTAAAACTCCAATAATGTAAACCAAGATGATGTATTTCGCGTGCACTGCGAAAACTATTGATGATGAAAGAATAGTCTATACCAATATAATAAAGAGGAAAAATTTGATTGTTTGTTTGTTTGCATTGAATAGGCTCCGAAACTACTGAACCGATTTGAAAAATTCTTTCACTGTTGGGAAGCTACAATGTCCCTATACTATATTATATTATATTATTTTTAAATTTGGGATCCTTACTAAAACTCGAATAATGTAACCCAAGATGTAAAAAAAAATACCTAAAATATCCTTTACATCGCGTGCGTTGCGACAACTATTGATGATGATAGAATAATCTATCTATACCAATATTATAAAGAGGAAAGATTTGATTCTTTGTTTGTTTGTTTATTTGCATTGAACAGGCTCCGAAACTACTGAACGGATTTGAAAAATTATTTCGCTGTTGGGTAGCTTTTCAGCTTTCTTTATATATATTTTTTTTTGTTACTTGACGCAAATAGAAGGGTTTTCGTGTGTGTATTATAATTTTTATTTTTTTATTAAATACCCGTGCGAAGCCGGGTCGGGCTGCTAGTAACCTAATAATAACGTACATAATTATAATAGAATGCAGCAGACATCATCGTTGCGCTATAGACGCCATCAATATTCTGGCCAAAAAAAGAGCACGAAACGTGTTCGTGCTCGGCTGAAATATTATCATGGCGAAGGTGTTTCGTAAGTGCCTACCTACCTAATTTATAAATAAAAAATATAATTCGAGACTTCTTGCCCATTTTCATGGCGATGGGGGATTTCTACCCTTCCAACTGCGATTTTCATTTGCGGTCATAGATTTTAAGGATCATCATCATCATCATCATCATCATCAGCCTGTTCCCTATCGTACCGAGATTTCTTACCCATTTTTCATAGCAATGGGGAAATTTCTACCCGTCCAACTGCGATTTTCATTTGCGGTCATACATTTAAAATTCATCATCATCATGATCAGCACGTTTCCTAACGTATCGAGACTTCTTGCCCATTTTCATGGCGATGGGGGGATTTCTACCCGTCAAACTGCGACGTTCATTATCGGTCATAGATTTTAACCATAATCATCATCATCATTAGCCAAATTGCTACCGTATGGAGGTTTCTTACCCGTTTTCATCATGCTCCTCCTTTTTTTTTAACTTTACAAGTCGACCTAAACGATCCAGCCATACCCAACTGCAGGACCGCCCCGCGGGCCCGCACGCGGCCCGTGCAGCCTCGCGAAATACTAGTTTATATGTATAAAAATGAACCCCTATTCTTATATTTTGAGGACTTTGACATAGGTAACCATTTATAAATTTTTAGGGTTCCGTAGTACTACAGGGAACCCTTATAAGTTTGTCATGTCCGTCTGTCTGTCTGTCTGTCCGTCTGTCTGTTTGAATCCTTTACAGCCCGCAACGGCTTCGCACGGGTATATAACAAAAAAATAAAAATTATAATACACACACAAAACCCTTCTATTTGCGTCAAGTTACAAAAAAATATATATATAAAGAAAGCTAAAAAGCTTCCCAACAGCGAAAGAATTTTTCAAATCGGTTCAGTAGTTTCGGAGCCTATTCAATGCAAACAAACAAACAATCAAATCTTTCCTCTTTATAATATTTATTTTTGGTGTGACTAACTAATAACACCATATCTAAAATTTGTTGGAATTCGGCATTTCTGAGTATGGGGCTCGGTGCGCGCTCCATCAGTGCCAGGAAAAATAATGCAAAATTACGGGAAAATAAATTCACTTCAATAATGATGATGAATGTGGTTTTTGCATTTTTATGTATGATCTCGTTGCGCGCACGCTCACTGATCCCGGGAAAAATATTGAAAAAATTCTGAAAAACTTCCTTCTTAGTGAAATAATAGATTTTTTGTAAAAGGTGCCTATATAGGTATAGGTACCTATATAGGTAGGTGGTAAGGTGGTAGATAGAGGTATATGAAAATATTGGATATTTCGTGCTGCGCGATTGAAATATGTGCATAATACTAATAATACCTACCTACCTACCAACAAACCAACCAACCAACCTACCTACCTACCTACCTACCTATTAGTTAGTTAGTTTTGTGTGTGATGTTTGTTGTGTTGTTTGATAGCTTATTTTGTAAAAAAATAGCACAAAAAGAACAAAAATCTACAAAAACAGTAATTTTCAAATGAGGATTGATCCTTCGTCTCATTGACACACTACAAAACGAAGCATAATGAAAATCCGTCCACTCGACCGCTCGGCCAGTCGATCTGATAGGTGGAACGCCGAAAATCGGGTACTCAATTTCGTATTTGCTTGTAACCGTTTTGAATTCGCATGTGATTCGGTCATAGATTTAAAATTCATCATCATCATCATCAGCCAAATTAATACTCTATTGAGATTTCTTTCCCGTTTTCGCAGCAATGGGGGGTTTTCTACCTGGCCGACTGCGATTTTCGATTTCGGTCATAGATTTAAAAAAAAACATCATCATCATCAGCCTTCTCCCTAACACATCGAGATTTCTTACCCATTTCCACAGCGATGGGGGGATTTCTACCGGTCAAACTGCGACGTTCATTATTATCGGTTATAGATTTAAACCATAATCATCATCATCATCAGCCAGATTACTACCGAATGGAGGTTTCTTACCCGGTTTCGTAGCAATGGGGGGTTTTCTACCCGGCCGACTGCGATGTTCGATTTCGGTCATAGATTTTCAAAATCATCATCATCATCATTAACCAAATTACTACCGTATGGAGGATTCTTTCCCGATTTCGCAGCAATGGGGGGTTTTCACCCGTCCGACTGCGATGTTCGATTTCGGTCATAGATTTAAAAAAAAACATCATCATCATCATCAGCCTTCTCCCTAACACATCGAGATTTCTTACCCATTTCCACAGCGATGGGGGGATTTCTACCGGTCAAACTGCGACGTTCATTATCGGTTATAGATTTAAACCATAATCATCATCATCATCAGCCAGATTACTACCGAATTGAGGTTTCTTACCCGGTTTCGTAGCAATGGGGGGTTTTCTACCCGGCCGACTGCGATGTTCGATTTCGGTCATAGATTTTCAAAATCATCATCATCATCATCAACCAAATTACTACCGTATGGAGGATTCTTTCCCGTTTTCGCAGCAATGGGGGGTTTTCACCCGTCCGACTGCGATGTTCGATTTCGGTCATAGATTTAAAAAAAAACATCATCATCATCAGCCTTCTCCCTACCACATCGAGATTTCTTAGCCATTTCCACAGCGATGGGGGGATTTCTACCGGTCAAACTGCGACGTTCATTATCGGTCACAGATTTTACTCATAATCATCATCATCATCAGCCAGATTACTACGGTATGGAGGTTCCTTACCCGTTTTCGTATTAAAGGGAGGTTTTCTACCCGGCTGACTGCGATGTCAACTCTCGGTCATATACTTTCAAAGTCATCATCATCATCATCAGCCAAATTACTACTCTATTGAGATTTCTTTCCCGTTTTCGCAGCAATGGGGCGTTTTCTACCTGGCCGACTGCGATTTTCGATTTCGGTCATAGATTTAAAAAAAAACATCATCATCATCAGCCTTCTCCCTAACACATCGAAATTTCTTACCCATTTCCACAGCGATGGGGGGATTTCTACCGGTCAAACTGCGACGTTCATTATCGGTTATAGATTTAAACCATAATTATCATCATCATCAGCCAGATTACTACCGAATGGAGGTTTCTTACCCGGTTTCGTAGCAATGGGGGGTTTTCTACCCGGCCGACTGCGATGTTCGATTTCGGTCATAGATTTAAAAAAACCCATCATCATCATCAGCCTTCTCCCTAACGCATCGAGATTTCCTACCCATTTCCACAGCGATGGAGGGGTTTCTACCGGTCAAACTGCAACGTTCATTATCGGTCATAGATTTTACTCATAATCATCATCATCATCATCAGCCAGATTACTACCGTATGGAGGTTTCTTACCCGTTTTCGTAGCAATGGGGTGTTTTCTACCCGGCCGACTGCGATGTCAACTCTCGGTCATATATTTTCAAAATCATCATCATCATCATCAGTCAAATTACTACTCTATTGAGATTTCTTTCCTGTTTTCGCAGCAATGGGGGTTTTCTACCCGGCCGATTGCAATGTTCGATTTCGGTCATGGATTTAAAAAATCCATCATCATCATCAGCCTTCTCCCTAACGTATCGAGATTTCTTACCCGTTTCCACAGCGATGGGGGGATTTCTACCCGTTCAACTGCAACCTTCATTTTCGGTCATGGATTTTAACCATAGTCATCATCATCATCAGCCAGATTACTACCGTAAGGAGGTTTCTTACCCGTTTTCGTAGCAATTGGGGGTTTTCTACCCGGCCGACTGCGATGTCAACTCTCGGTCATATATTTTCAAAATAATCATCATCATCAGCCAAATTACAACTCTATTGAGATTTCTTTCCCGTTTTCGCAGCAATGGGGGTTTTCTACCCGGCCGACTGCAATGTTTGATTTCGGTCATGGATTAAAAAAAATCCATCATCATCATCAGCCTTCTCCCTAACGTATCGAGATTTCTTACCCGTTTCCACAGCGATGGGGGGATTTCTACCCGTTCAACTGCAACCTTCATTTTTGGTCATGGATTTTACTCATAGTCATCATCATCATCAGCCAGATTACTACCGTATGGAGGTTTCTCACCCGTTTTCATCATGCTCCTCCTGTTTTTTCAACTTTGTAAGTCGCACTCAGTGATCCAGCCACACCCAACGGCAGGACCGCCACGCGGGCCGCTCGCGGCCCGCGCAGCCACGCGAAATACTAGTTAGGTATGTAAAATTCGAAATTAATTTGAAAAAAACCGAAAAAAAGTGGAAAATTTGTTCCAGACTCGGTGCCTTTAGAACCCCCGATATGGGGTTATTCCAGGGACCCAGTTATTCAATCGTCAAGCAGTAGTGTGCAAAACATCACTGTGTTCCGGATTGAAGGGCAATGTTTCCAGCGTAATTATTGGGCACAGAGATTTAACATCTAATATCTCAGAGTAATGAGCGCAGTGCATTGCCGCGCATGGTTTTGAACTGTTGAGGTTCAAAATTCTGGGTGGCACTGAACTGTTATGAGCAAGCGTGAAGCTTAACATCAGCTGAGTAACTTGCTCGTCTCGTCACCAAATAACAAAAAAAAAAAACTTACATGCTTACACACTTACACACGAACTTTCGCATTTTAAATATTTGTGCGACAATATTAGGTTTATGTAGATATATACTTTTATAAGTTTCGTTACTAATTTTGAATAAGTTTGTCAAGAAACCCACAGCAAAAATTAAAATAAATAGTATTCTCGAAATTAAATTATAAAAAATAATACTACCTAATTTTAGGGGTTCGAACCCAGAACCTCACGAGCGCGACCTAATCAAACTGATGACTTCGGCCACCGAGACGATATACAGAGCAACGAAATTTCGTATTTGCTTGTAACCGTTTTGAATTCGCATGTGTGCGTAATGTTCATGCGTGCATACAGGCGTTGAACATTATTTGAATTTTCAGTCGAGTGCAGCTATTAATGGACTCTATTATTTTTGAGATGTGTTTATAACAATAGTAAGAGGTCGCAAAGTGAATTAAAACTGGGGCAGATTACCTCAATTGAGTTTTCAACGACAGCGCCATCTCTTGGCGCCTACCTACCTAGCGGACTCAAACGAAGCACCTTAAGCAGTGACAACGAGAAGTTTTTTGGGTAGCTTCCTAAGGTACAGCAATAAGAAAGGGCTTTTCAAAAACCCACCACTAAACGGAAGAAGCCGCGGGGCGCTGTTAGTAATGTATACATATTTTTTTTTTTTTTTTTTTTTAACAAATACAAAATTCTTTGTTTTGGAACAAAAACTTAGTGAATAATGCAAATAGAACGATGCTACCCGCAGTAGTTAAATAACTGTGTCGCGGGTAGCAGACATGTTTAGGTAGTAGTTTAGGTAGGTAGGTAGTTATTGTATTAATATAAAGGTGAAATGGGGTGTTTAAATTGTATAAGCGAGCGAAGCCGTGCGGGCAAGCTAGCGCTTCACTAAAACATAAAACAAAAAGCCTCAAGATAAAATTCGTCACTTACACGAGAGCCAACCGACTAAATTACATAGAATGTAAAAGAGATGTAAATAAACAGCTAAAATCTCGTAATACATAAATAAACACCATAAAAGAAATGAGAACAAGCAGAGAGCACCCAGTTTATAAAACCCTTTGTGTTCTGCACTCGAATTTGCATCACGGGCTCCTACCAACCGAGTGGACATGACGAGCTTTCATCTATCCTTTTTACTCTGAGTGGGACTATGATTGAATGAGTGGGATAGGTTGTCTATGATAGACGCGACGGACACTGGACAGCAGAGCTTGTGGTTTGACCGAATGGCCACAATTCCGTCGGAGATGCATTTATAACATTACTAGCTGCGCCCCGCATTTTCAGCCGCTATTCTACAGAAACCGAATATTTTTCCGGGATAAAAAGTAGCCTATGTGTTAATCCAGAGTGTAAGCTAAATTAAATTAAATAAATTCTGGGTGGCACTGAACTGTTATGGGCAAGCGTGACGCTTAACATCAGGAGAGCGACTTGCTTGTCTCGTCACAGAGAAAAAAAAAAAAAAAAGCTACCTTCGTACCAAATTTCATTTAAAGCCATTCAGACGTTACAGAGTTGAACGGGAACATGGCATAGCTTTTTCACATTGACGCGAAGACAAAACGGGTGGACATATGAAACCCGGCATTTATCCCGGCGCCCGTGCTAGGCTTTGCATAACGGGATAACGCCCACCCGACACTCCCGGTATTCTGGATTACTCAGTTCGAAGTATAACCGAATTTTAGGTATTCTGTCTCATGTGTCTGTATGTCAATGTTTAGGTGATGAGAAGATTTTTATACAAATCAGTAATGAATTCAAATAGAAGCATGTCCGCATCCGGACGTAAGTGTCAGTTAGAGCCTAATAGAGCCGAGTATTCAGAGGTAATTGAAAATTAGGTGAAATTACGCTGTGTTCATCAGTTAACTTTTTATTAAATTAAATCAACAGTGCTGGGTAACCTGAGGGTCCTGAGACCTAAATAATGATCTTCAGTTATATTATTTTCATTACAAAGTTATAGCAGAAGTTATGTACTTTCGTAGTTCTTTAAAAATTGGGTTGTATTTCACATATAATGAAATAGAAAAAGACTACTTTGTACTCAAATATATAATAATAAAAAATAGGACGTTATTTTGGAAAACGGTCTCAATAATAAATAATAATTATTATTTTAGTTCGATAAATTATTTTTGATCCTGGTTTGTTTACCCTTTTTTAATAGTTCAATATTTTCTATTGTAAGACATACTACTACTATACATGTAGATACAAAATTTTAGCACTATAGCCTTTATATTCTTTGAAATAAGAATTGTGACATGTAGACAGACAGACATGGCGAGACTACAATGGTTAAAAAAACCTTAAAAAGCATTAAAAAAAAAACATAAAGATGCAAGATGTAAAATCAAGTTTAACGTTTTTTTAAAGCCGTTTTGGCTTCTTACAAGTCGAATGAAGAAGTAACAGCCTGCAGAAATAGTCTCACTGGAATAAAATCTTTCATTTGCTTAAACATTCAATGCATACTCAAATGTTCTTTGTTTAGAGACCGAGATAGTTATTTATTAATGCTTGTTTTGAAAGTCAGCTGCATTGGAGTAGACAGTGTTGCCAGGTCAAGGACACTAGGCTACTTTAGCTTTATCTGTTGTAGCACCTAGGTTAAGACAAATTGAAAAAAAATATGATTTTGTTATTTTTCTATTCACTGTGCACATCATTAGTTACGTAGATGTAAAATCTTATTTTGAGATATATGTTGTTTTGGTTCTATCGTCTAGTTATAGCAAGGAGGGAAAACATAGTAACATGCCACTTTCTCGATAACAAAAAACTTTGATAAGACCTCGATTTACACACATTTTTCGCTAGCTCTCCGAACCCCAATAATCACTTGAATATACACTAATGTATATTTTAGTTTAGTATTAAAGTGTATAACGTTAACGGTATCTTTTTCTCGAAATACCCTTTTAAATCAGGTAGGTTAAGCGCTGGTACAGTTCATAATATTTTATACCCCTCTTTAATATCAATTATACTTAAAAATACCTATCAATTATCTATCGGGAAAGAATTCATAATTTCTTATTATCTATATTATTATTATTATCAACTGTTCCTTAGACGCGAATACGCATTAACGAAGATGATCATAAAAAAAACGAATTTATTCGCAAGAAAATTTCTGATTTGCTTTAAGCAAGTATAAATTATTAGCGATTTCAGTATGATTTTTAAATGTATTTTAATACAAAGAAGTTACAAGAGAACCACAAAAAAAAAGCTTAAGCTTACAATATTTAGGCTTAGGGCATTTAACTTTCATTCACTGTTTTATTTTAATGAAATGGGAATACTCACGTTAAAATGGTTTCGGTAAGGGTTATTCCGACTATAATTTCGATCACATCCGGTGATCTTTATCAAGGAAAAACCTCGTAAGTTTAATTAGTTTTATTCCCCTGCGTCTTTTGAAAAAAGCGTTGTAGGCAAATTCGGCTTAAAAAAACAAAACATGTATATGAAAAACTGTGTTTCTTCGCTGATTCGATTTAGAATATATTATATCGGTGTTTCTAAAAATCAGCCAATAAGATCTACATAGAGAGTATCGATTAAGTCGAAAAATTTAGGCGTCAACGTCGGCAGTGCCTCGAGAGGCCTCAAGAATCGGCGAGGGGCCTCAACGAGGGGCGAGTGGCCCCAAGCGCCCTTGTGGCCCTTGTGTCAGGTGGGCCGCGAACGTGCCGGCCTGCCTTTTTAAACCTGATTCTAGAACCATTGTTACCTACATCAGCTTTGCTTTGCTTTGTGATTTTACGTTCAGATATTCTTTGGCAAGGCCAGAGTTTCTTTATTCGAGTGAATTAGAGATATCTTTTCAAACTTTTCCGGGTTTTGTTTTCCTTTGAAAAGTGTTTACGCGCAATTTACTTCCAGATATTTCCAGTTCAAAATATTTATCAGTTTTAACCATTTTTTCATGAAACAGCTAGTCAAATAACCTTTAATGCATTATTAACCTATTTGAAGTTTAGTGAGATAGTGTTAATCGCGAAAGTACAAAACATTTGTCAGGTGAAAATCAGATTTACAAATAATGTTAAGATTTTGTCGTACGAATCGTGATTTAACTTTTAGTGGCTATGTGTAAAGTGCTAGAATATGATAAGAATGGACTGAACTCAATAGATGTCATCTGGTATCATTCCAAATAAACTGTCCAAGAAGGATGGTAAGATCGGATTTTGATGAAATTTGGTATCAAGCAAGAACACATTTTTTTTTACTTCTAGTTTATCTTTCTCTTTTCTGTGGTATCAATGTATCTTATATCCTGGTTTATCACAAATAATACTTTTTATCCCGGGTATATACTGATACTATGATTCCTGTAGAATAGCCTGTGGAACCACGAGGCGCTGCTAGTTTTTAATTACAATTAATATAGGAAATATAAGAATCTCTGAAGAGGTGTCTTGATTATTTTCTATTTGCTTTTTGCTTGCAAGAAAATTTTGCTAAATCACAATCAAGAATTGTGTTAAGAAGGATCTAGATTTTACTTGTACGAAGGTATAGAACTAGCAACAAAATCTATTAATACAAAATGAGTTTATATGATTTTTCGATTTTTTAATTTGTTGTTTGTAGTAATTGTCAAGATTCACTAGTGATGGGCTAGTTATCTTGTTGTAAATAAATCTGAATTTCACTAATCCAAATAAAAGGTCACACAGTCCAGGTCCAGTTAATCGGGGACGTTAGGCATTAAGATTCCTATCGTTCCTACTTACTACATCAGTGGGGACGTTAGGATTTTATTCCATATTTTTAGTAGTACTTTTAGTAGATTACGCACTGATGGGTACGTTAATGGATGGGTAGGATATTCGTCGAAGAACCAAAGTTGCCGACATAGCTTTCAGAGTTTGCAAACTGAAGTGGCAATGGGCAGGCCATATCACTCGAGGAACCGATAACCGGTGGGGAAGAAAGGTTCTTGAGTGGCGACTACGAACCGGAAGACGCAGCGTAGGTAGGCCTTCCACTAGGTGGACCGACGACATTCTGAAAGTCGCGGGCAACCAGTAGATGCAAGTGGCCCGTTGTCGGTCGGTGTGGCGCTCTAAGGGGAAGGCCTTTGTTCAGCAGTGGACGTCTTATGGCTGATGATGATGATGATGGGTATGTTAAAGTGGACATTGGGAGTAAGCCGTCTCAACTAAGCACTACAGACTACTAAATTATTCAACACAGATATGTAGTAAATCTTCTAAAAATATAAGTACAATAATGGAATAAAATATCTCCAACACCTAGGGAACCTTTTCAATGTCGCTCGTAAAAATCCCAGTCGACTCACGCCTCCAATGAAATATAACTTATTCCGCTTCAGTGAACGCAGTCTCCGATTTATATTCGTTTACAGTTCGGATAATGTCTTTAAAAACTTGAAATTTCTACGACACAGAAGTTTGAATTTCAAATATTAAAAATAAAAAAATAAAAAAAGTAAAATATAAAAAAAATTATATAAAAGTCTTTAGTTTTTATGTTCAGTTTTATTTGATAAAATATTTGTAAAATTTGATAAATGGCACGGACTCCGGAGTCCGTGGAGCAATATTGTAAAAAAAAAAAAACGGTTTATTATTTTTTTACAATTTTTACTATAGACTGAAGTGAACTTTGCACGTGATCAAATTTTACTTTACAAGTTTTTTATATTGAAAACTTCATATTTTATATTTTTACACAGAAGGACGCGAGAACATGTCAACATCAAAAGAAACATGATAAATTGCATGACTGCTTCATAAGCTGTCCACGTTCGACTTTACAAAATTGTTGTCACAGACAATAGCATTTTTATGATCTATTCGTTAGAATTGATGATTATCTAATATTTTAAATTCAAAAAGTCTCCCAATAGTTACGCGTCTGGGCCATGGTACCTGTTCGAATACTAGACAAGTTAAATTATATTTCGGATTCGGTGCACGGATGCGGTTATTCCGTGGAGACGGAGTGGTACCCACAGATTACCTTTAGATTTCGCATTCATAATGATCGAAACGCATCACACATCGGTCAAATTACATCCATAAAAGTTTTGTGATGCTCGCGGTTGTCAGCAAATAGGAACGTTTTGTCACAGTCCCCAAAACCAGCGCTTACCTCCAACTTTGGTGCGTTTTTCTCGAAACAGAAGTCTTGTAAGCCTAACTAATATTATAAATGCCAAAGTAACTCTGTCTCTCTATCCCGGTGTTTGTCGCGTTATCACGGCTAAACAGCTGAACGGACCGACCTGAATTTTTGCATAGATATAGCTTAAGGGTCGGAGACAGACATACCCCCGAATACTGAAACGTTTGTAAACTTTGACAACAGATTAATTGTAACATTGCCTTTGTCTGGCACTAAGCAAATGACAAAGGCAGCAATAGACTTAATCTGTCGTCAAAGTTAACAAACGTTTCAGTATTCGGGGGTTTGGCTACTATTTTTTGTAGATCCACGCGAACGAAGTCGCGTGTAACAGCTAGTACTAGTAGTAATATACAGAGGGTAATCTATGGCGGTATCACATGATAAGTTGCTGTCTATTTCGTTTTATTGCTTTGTTGTGTCCCGCAAATATCGTAAAATGGGTGAACAGCCCACTTGTCATGGATGTTCCTGATCGTGATAGCGATAGTGCGCGAGCGGGACCGCGCATAGTGCGAGTATGTTGGTATGAGCGGGATAGCATGCTTTCACAATCAGAATCACGAACGTTTATAATAAGGGTACAGTTTTGTACAATGTGTAATTTAATGTCTGAGTTTCATACAGAAATATGTTTCGGTCATATTTCTGGGCTAGTTTCTATATTTTATGGTATTTAAACGATATTTCGGTAATATGTAGTCGTACTTCTTGATAAGGGCCGGCTTTTCCGATTCTCACTATCTCGGATATTTTTCTTCGAGCTTTTTCCCTTCTCCTTCGCCATAATAAAAAAATAACATGAAAATTGCTATACAACATTGGCAATGGTATTTTAAAGTTTTTTTTTAATTTCCTTTCTGTTACTTTTATATTAAAAAAAAAATTAAAAAGGGCGAACGAGATAACTGAATTAGGGAGCTTTAACATCGGTGATTGGTTACGAACACCTATTAGTTGAGCTACTAAAATCATGTGTATAACTAGCGACCGGCCCCGGCTTCACAGGATAACCCTCTGGGCTTATCTGATGATTCCCTTAACATGTCATCAAAATCGGTCCAGCCGTTTTGGAGTCCATAGGGAACATACATACATCGCTTTTTATATAAGATATAAAAGAGCGCTTCAACATTAACATCAATCAATTCAGTCAATTATAAATCAAAATGCATAAAAGAGTATGATTCTTTGTAAAAAGTTTTCAATACCTTGGCTACTTTTGTTTTCTAATCTGGAAAAAATGTTATGGAACCTTTCATCAAATTGACTTCATAAGCCAAAACATTTTAAATCCATTAGCTAAGCACAAAATTCGATGGTACGATCTACCACTCTTTATTTTCCTATCATTCGGCCTCGTCATATCTCAGCCAAACACCCGGTAATGGTGTTTATGAATAAGTATTAAGAATAGCTCATTGCGAATGCGATCGGCATTTCTGCGAATGTTTTGACGATCCGATGCCATTATTTACGTACTTACATATTTATACCACGACTGAGGTTCGCCATTACCTGCTTCCGTAACAAAATATTCATTCTCGAATCACGATATATACCTTCCGAGTCAGTAAAAATCTTCCTATCCGGAGTTTGTAGTGATAGGACTCTTTTGCAGAGTCCGCCTGGGAAAGTACCACACATTTAATTTAGACAGTTTTCAACTTCTAAGCAGTGGTGTGGAAACGTTTCTGTGATCTGGATTGAAGGGCAATGTTTCCAGCAAAATTACTGGGCACAAAGAGATATCTTAGGGTGACGAGCATTGTACATTGTCGCGCTTGGATTTGAACTGTTCAATTCTGTTCTGTAGTTCAAAACTATGAAGACTAGTTCAGAACTGAACTGTTATGACTGACGAGTTGATTAACGAGTGACTGGCCCGTATCGTCACTTAGTATAATAATTGAGTGATATGAGTATAGGTGAACTACCTACGGAAATCAAGCGTGCACCTTCACTGGAAGTTTTTAAGCGTCGAGTTAAATTTCACTATATCTTGGAGTAGCTGCTGCATCGTCATGCTCACTCTATGCTTATAAATATGTATGTTAGGTATGTATTGTTGTAGTATATAAGTATATTTTTTGCGTGTAGCATAATCTCTTATTAATAGCACACCCCGTCCTTGCCTCTTCCAAACAAATTCTCTCCATGCTGAGGTTGCTTGGAAGAGATCAATTTAAGCGATAAGGCTTCAAGTTGTTACACTAGTTTTAAGTTGTTTATTTTTTCTTATAATATTTTCTTATATTTATCATTTCTGGTATGAACAATAAAGAGTTATCTATCTATCTACCTATCTAATAGGCGTTTCGCTATAGAGCATAATTAAGAAGTTCATAGCGTCGTTTTATCATTTTGCAAACGATGCTGATGTACGAGCAAATGTACGAGCTTTAGAATTTAAGTTTAAAACTCGTACAAGTAGCTTAAAATGTAAATTTTAAAGTGTTGGACAAACCTATTCTAATGTTATGACAACCTAACAACAACATTCGCTGGAGCTCACCCCATCGTAAAGCAAGACCGGATAAATTTATAGTACTCATTTAGGGAACTACTCTCAATAGAATGAGTTCCCCAAGGGTAATGAGAGGGTTACTTCACTACGCTACGGCCTCTTATTTGTTAAGAAAACGCTAAGAAATCTATTTGGGAAAGTACCGGCAGTTTATTTTTTCGTATTACCTAATACTCCAGAAGGGGTGACAGTAATGCCGTAACGCAGAGTGATCTATGTACCATAAGAAGCAAATTAAAATGGTTCATTTATTTTTCGTTGAAGCCGATACTTAATATTCAATTTTTGCCTAATTCAACGAAAAAAACGGGTTAGGTAGTATCCGCTATACACGAAGGCTATACGCCCTTTGTTTATGAGTTCTGGCGCTTGTTTGTTTCAAGCCGGCCTCAGAGCTCAAGCCTTTTCTCTCTGCCTCTGGCGCTGAGTATTCCTGTAATTGCTGCGCAGTCTGTAACTAGCAGTTTTGAACGTTTGGTATCCTGTCACCCGGCACCACTTTTTACTTGGCAACAGCAAAACGACATTTTATCAACGAGTAAACATTTTTGGCGATAACAAAACCGTCAAAAGCGTTTTATCGCTAACTCTGGTGTGACCTTAGTAAGCCTTAAAAAACGTTTTCACGTTAAAAACCCCAATTATTCAAAAAGTATCCATAATTCGTATTCTCGTGGCACCGTACTGAATGATACATGAACTGAGGAGGCAAAGGTCATCCTACACCCGTGGGGAGCGTCAGCGGAGTCTTAAATATTGACACTGCAATCCGCCTTTGAAATTTCTTCCTATAATATATTATCGAGATTAACGAGTTGACGTCTCGCTATAGCATTTTGCTTTTATTGTTTTTTGTCTAAATGAGAAGTTGTGTAATTCTCTATACTTATAAATTATGTTAAATATTTGTTATGTGGTTTATACACTCATCTTTTGACTTTAAGTTCAAGGAGCTGGAGGTAAATAGAATTTTAGGTTTTTACGAAGCTTGGAAACTTGCAAATTAAACAGAGTAGATTATAGTTACTGTGCGTGTAAATTGTACTTCATTTATAGCCCATTGTATGCGAAAAGGTCTAGACTCTAGACTTCTAGAGTGAAGCACGAGGTTTTCGAGCTTGGGAAAAATGTCAATGGTGTGTAGGAAAATCGCTACTTTAAATTTTCCTACACACCATTGTAATTTTTTCTAATTTTAAATTTTTCGTGAACAGGTATGTAATTGTAACAGTATGTCTCCGGCATGGCACTGGGCTTAGTCTCGTTCATACTAATTTCATTTACATCTAACATACATAAACTGCTGGCGTCCGCAAAAAACTCAGACAAATTGGAAGGTTTCAACAAATTGGCTTGTAGGAATGTTTCAAAATTATACCTTAGTACAGCGTTTAGGTGATCCTGGCTCTATTTTTATATTTATTCTGCGGTTCCTTTTACAGGAAATACTTTTAATATTTTCCGGCTTGAGATGGCTTTTAAATATAAGTAGATTATAAAACCGTCACAAAATTTGTCCAGAATAAAAGTTCATTGAAATAAATCATGAGGACACGTAAGAGAAGACAATTCATCTCGGTGCAACCTTCTTACTGTATAAATATGCATTTTTTTGATCAACCAACTTTAATACGAACTAGTAGTTCACGACGAACTGAGACCTCGCGACATCTATATCTTCACAACCGCTCGACCGATTCATATTCGAACTTAAAAATTGTATTGAAATGAACTACGTGCCTACAAAATTTCATAAAGATCGGATCAACGGTTCGCAAGTTATCATCGGACAAATATACACACAAACATACAAACATACATACAGATGCCGATTTGTCCTAAAAAACTCTGAGACCTTCGCTTCGCTCGGTCAATAAAAGTACTGGAAAAGCAATGATTTTTGCGTTATACGGGTTGTTACTGAGAGGTGCAACAATATTGAAAGGTATGTATGGACTCATCATTATGAACAACTTTTACCACGGGACCGAGCCTTAAATGGAGAAAAAAAAATAGCCGTTCCATACATTTTGTCGAGTGTCATTGACATTTTTCTATGGAAAAGCTGGGTTTTTTTTCGCGATTTCAGGGTAGATTCTATAGTAAAAGTTGTTAATAAGGATGAGTACCTTACCTTACCTTTCAATATTACTCTTTTCATCAACTTATAATTGTTTGTGCGATAAAATCCAGAACGACGGTATTTGCCAAAGAGCCAAAATAACCGATATAGCTTTTAGGGTCTGCACGCTGAAGTGGCAATGGGCAGGCCACTTAGCTCGAAGAACCGATTACCGTCGAGGAAGAAAGGTTTTGAGTGGCGACCACGAACCGAAAAACGCAGCGTAGGTAGGCCTCCCACTAGGCTGACTGACGACATTGTGAAAGTCGCGGGAAGATGGATACAAGCTTTTGTTCAGCAGTGGACGATGATAATGATGATGATGACTAAATTAAAATAGGCTGAGGTGTGAATAGTGTGAATTAGCGACTTACTACGCGCGGTCGTGGTACTACTAGTATAAATCAAGTAATTCTAGATTCTAGAGGATGCACTGCAAATTATTGTTAACGTCTGTCTCCTTTTTGTCATTATACAGCTTTGTCGCGTGAGCTAGAGCGTTTTTATAAAAATATTTAAACTCTTAGGGTCTCTTTTAGGGTTTCGTAGTACAAGAAATCCTTATAAGTTCATCATGTCAAGAGTTAAACTATCTATCTATCATGTTTGTCTGTCTGTCTGAAGTCTTTTACAGCCTTATAACTTCCAAAGTTATAAACGTATATGCATGAAATTTTACACAACGATAGTCTAAGTATAGACCTCAAGTTATTTTTTTTTAATAAACATATATTTTTTGTATAATATGGGTAGGGTAATACATGTAACGAGGGGATGTTTTTTTTTGCTGTGTCCCATTATGTAGGGTGTCGTTGAAAAGATCTTTCAAATTTAACAACTTTGAAAGAATAAAAAAAATCATGATTTTATATTATAGGGCTGTAATTTATCTGCGGTAATAAGTACATGTACAGTGGGGTTAAAAAAAATTACGCCTGTCCCCCATGTGTTGGGTATCATTGAATAGATCTTTTAAAATGAAGGTAATGTTTCTTACTTCAATTTTTTATCAGCAGTCACACTTGCAAAATATGGGCCGACAACGTAGCATTTGCAATGTCATCATCATCCAAAAAAAAAAAAAAAAAAATTGTTAAAATTATTCCGGACAGCATGTAGATTGATCCCCCTCTTTGAGATAAGCGGAAAAAACAGATAAATACTTGAACCGTTCTACGCGTCTACGGAACCCTACTAAGCATGGCCCGAGAACTCTTGACAAGCGTCATCAGTACGAAGAAAGAAAAAAAAATACTCAAGATGCTACCCCCAGGAAGAACCTCGCTATCATGTCACAATCTAGCTAAAGATAATCTGTACAGCCAGGTTGGACGTATTTAATTAAAACTTTCCCAGCGTGCCATTAAGCGTAGCGAGCTCTGCACGCTACATTAGCCACCTTGTTTTACGACAAAACGAAATTGTTGCTTATTGTTTATAAGTCCCGATGAGTTTATTGCACTGTCACGTTTAAATAAACCTGGTGAGACTGGGTTTCTGTTCGTCGCACGTGGTAAAAAAAAATTCAAATAAATCGCGAATGTTCTGGGGAATGTTTTTGACGCTCTCTAGTAGTTATATTGCATTTAATAGGTAAGTTTTTTAAAGTGCCTATAATAACTAAAGAAAATACAAAACTTAAACTACCTAAACTACTTGGCTTATTGCATTTAACGTATAGAGAACAGTAATTTGTATCGTACGTACTGCAAAATACCTCTGAAAAAAAGATACGACTACGAGTGGTAGAATAAAACGTCGTCCTACTTTATTTTCTGGCACATACTCAGTAATTTCACGGTTGCAGAACTATTTTCGCTAAAGCGTAGATATCTAGATGCTACTCCAAACAATGATCTAGTTTGGTATTAAAGCAAGACCATACACATGGCAATCGTTCTTATTCCAAAATAAGGTTTAATTATAGTAAGTACTGTGATTAAACCATGGACTACAACAGTCGTGATTATAAAACGAAGTTATCACTAAACCACGATTATGTATGAACTTTATTTTTTTTACTTTCTTTCTTATTCTTTTACTCCTTTACTTTCTTCTTTTTTTCTACTTGTTGATTGGGTGTTATCTATGGTTTATCTATGGACTAACTTCTGTACTAATAGAATTTGAGGTTATAATTATTTCATTTGGTGTCTTTATTAGTTAAAAATCGCTTAAAATTTGTTTTAAACATCGTTGACACGGCTCTATTTAGTAGGGAGAATTCTGTGGTTGACACTATTGACTTAAAAGATTTGGACATGCTGGAGACGTCGCGGCGATCTTAACTTTATAAAATGTAGCGGAGATTTTCGCAAGGATTTCCCATAGATAAGAAATGCGAGCTACATTATATAAATAGGAGGAAGTATGAGAATTGCTTATTTTCCTATATACCGTAATAATTGGCCAAGGCACAACTTATTTTTTTCTGGTTTTGGCTTCGCACGTGCTTGTACTATGCCATGAACTTGAAAAGTTCTAAAAATAAAAAGTTATGCTTGTTTAATAGATTGAAACCTAATCAAACAACATTTTAGGATATTTTTCTGTATTAATAAATAATAATTTAAGCATTTGAAGTGTGTTTTAAGCCTGCACGATAAACGACTAAATTATTACCATTTTTGTTTTTTATCTGTTGCTAATATTTAAACCATGGGCAATATTTGGTTTATCTAATTCTGAGATAGTCAGATTTGTAATAGAAGCACATTTTAAACCCGATATTAACTTTAATACTTAAATACCGTAACAATCACGGATCTGTTAGTCCTGGCTTGAAGCTGGTACTAATGGACTGTTTTGGAATAAGACCGAATATGTGTACAAGCGCGGGGTCTGAAGGCGAAAGTCGATATGCTTCATGCAATATTGAATATCAGAGCTGACCCTCTCACTCAGACATTTCAGGATTGGATAGGTAGAGAGAAATATCTACCGATAACAAAAAAAATATTTTTTTGTTTAATAATAAGAAGAAAAAAAAAATACATCAAACTTAGAGTGGATTATCTTTAGTGATCCAACTTTTCAAGCCCACTAAGTTTGTTGTTGTTGCTTTAGACCACAATGGTCTCTGGGTATAATCTCCAACTGTTCGTTTTATGTAATAGGCTTAGTTTATGTAGTTTGTTTTGGAATGTATGTATTTTGTGTAAAGGCGTTTGCCTGATTTTTTTAAACCTATTTCTAAATATAACCCTATCGATCTGTCTCAATTTAAATTGACTGCAGTGAAATAAAAAAGTAACACTTGTATTAGCCACAGAGAAATTCGTCTTACCTTAATATCGTGTTTATAAAAATCGACCGATATGGCATGTATTGTAAGAACGATATTGATAAGCAATTTCTTCACTTCCTAGAACTTATTGCATACCGCCCTAAGCCTGTACGTAATACCTAAGTATATCTACTTGCTTTGACTCAATTGATTTTGACTTATATAGAACAGTTGCTCGTATGGAACTACGGCCATTTACTTGTATCAAAAATGAATTATTGAAAAAAATATTACAATACAGGCACTACAGATTGGTTATACTATACGCTCAGTTTGAGAATAAACATCCGCAAAGTAAGGCTTGAGCCAATCAAATACGTTAGAAAAAAAATATTGTGTCTCAGTTCCATAAGTCTATAGTTATTATTTATTGTTTGTTTTTGTAATCAATATCCATATGAAACTTTCCTGAACAAACCGCTGGGTACAAACTTTTTGCCTCTGTTTTTGTAATATTAAAATGCAATTTATTTTATTTCTCTATTTTCATAGGTAAGTAATACTCGGCGTAATAAGGTTATATGGCTGCTTTTACATGAAACTCTCTTGCTCGCAGAAACAAAAAAAAATATTATACAGGATTATTGGTAACTTTACTAGTACCTCTCGTAGGCAGCTTCCCTACATCATACCTAACAATTTATGTTCTATGGCTTTTTACAAAACTTAATAGGTATATTCCCCAAATATATTTTTTATGTTTGTATGGAAAAAAATATCCTTGTATTTTTTTGGTACCAATGTAAGCTGTCAATTTTTTAATATATTTCTTCCTTCTTGTGCAGACTAGAGTTTCGGTTATTCTTAAAAGTAATTTCAAAATTTTATTCACATTGACAATAGGTACCGAACAGAATGTTCGCATCTGGCCATGATTGTTGTATCCAAACGAAAATCCGATTTAACTCGATCGTCCGTGTTTTCTGACTCGTTTAACAATTTCGATGAAAAATCAATACTTTTGTTTCGTTCCGTTTGAAAGCTGGAGGATGTTTTACAAACAGAAATACCTAACAATAACCATACGTGTGTTCAATAGCTGATACGTCGCAATGTTTCCAGAAAAATAACATAACAAAGATCACATGCAAAACTGATTGTTGAAAATTACACCTCCATTATACGTTCAAAGCCAAGTACGAGAAAAAATTATCAAAAATGAGCTGCAAAATAAACACGACCCACAATTAAATCATTAACACCCACAACAGGCGCTAAATTGTGTTTTCAACAGTAAAAAATCAGAGGAAAACTCGTTCATCACTTCTCAAGAGGTAAATCTCCCAGAAGGTGCAAGCTTAAAAGGTAAAAAATAAAATCGATTTTCGCCGACGGTTCTGAATATCCTATCTAGTGACTTGAATATGCAATCATAAGATTCATAAGGCGTACCCGGAATTGCTTGGCTGGAGCCAGCGGCAACTAGGCAGACAAATTGGTTCCTAATGGTGCGACCCTAGGCTTTGAATGGATTTGCATGGAGCCTTACTGGTATGAGCTCCTTTTGCTTCTTGGGTTTCAAATGTTGTAGACGGTCTTGGTACACAAGTTATTAAGTCCATATTATTGTGAGTTATATGTCAATGTGAGTATGTTCTCGAGTACCATTACTTATTCGGTTTAACTGTGAGGATATCATACGAGTACCTACATGCATGCCAGCGCGGCAAAGCCGCAATCACTTCAAACAGATATTATTTTGTATGTATTTATTTTGTGTCAAGAGTGTGTTTGTAACATTTTCGCCAGGTATGCACGGGGCTGTTGTTGGTTAGTAGAAGAAATTTGGACTTAATAATAATTATCTATTTTTAATTTGTGACATATTTATAGTGTTCGTAACTATGCTTGTGTAGTTGGACCTCCATACTTTTGACTACTGCTGTGTGGTTTTACTACTGCTTTGTGTATTTCTCGATTATGAATACAGTTGGATTGTGATTATTTCGTATTATTTTCCCTAAAAGAATTTAATAATGAAGCTATTTTATTAGTAACTTCAAACGGCATTTGTTCGATTTTGCTGAATGGCATTTTAATGACATACCTTCTTAACTATATACGAAATATGAAGTTTCTTAACCTTAATTTTTTTGTTAGCCTTAACCATGTCCGACTGTAAGACTTGAAGGACCTAAACACTTAGATCACCGTGAGGTTTCTGTACTTTGAGAAATAAGCATGGTCGGTTAGACCAGTCATTGATTATGTTCTCAATAAGTACATGCTCGAGGTATACAGTTGTCGTGCAGTGGAAACAGCATAGACAGACAACGCGTGTATTGTGACGGTCATTATGCCCGACGTGGTCGCATTGTTCCGTCAATAGCTGCAATCGCTTTTGATGAACATCGTTAAACTGTTGATTTTATTAATAGATGTACGGATTGTTATTATATAGCTGTGTTGTAGCCGGGTGCGTAGCACAGAGTCGGTGCTAGATATCGCGTGATTTACTATGTAAGTACTCTAACTTTGTAGTGTTTGGTTTGTAAATCGCTATTCAGTACGTTTTAGTGGTGGTAGGTTCTCCAGACGGACCCTGCAAAAGAGTCCGCATCACTTTTGGCATTTATTCAACCGCCAACAGTAAAATGTAAGCATTATTGTGTTCCGGATTGAATGTTTCCAGCGTTATTTCTGAGAATAAAGAGATGTAACGTATAATATGTCAGAGTGGCGAGCACAGGACAATGACACACAGTGTTTTGATCGACTTTTGTTCAAATTTCTGGGTGGAATTGATTTGTTATGAGTTTCATAAAAAAATACTATGAAAATAAAGCAAGCAAGTTACATATTTTCATACAAATACTAATATCAGTTGTATCTAGAAAAGTTTTTGTGTGTCTCGTCTAAACCGTAGAAAGAAGCTACAAGGGTCTGACAGGCAGACAAAGGACCGATAGTGACATCGATCTAATCCTAAGCTAATATAATAAATGCCAAAGTAATTCTCTCTCTGTCTGGGTGTTTGTCGCGTTATCACGGCTAAACGGCTGAACCGATCGACCTGATTTTTTGCATATATATAGCTTAAGGATCGGAGATAGACATTGGCTTTTTTTGTAAGTCCGTGCGAACAAAGTTCCGCGTAACAGCTAGTCTATATATAAAAAAATGAATCCCTATTTTTCCTGGTCACGCTATAACTTGAGAAAGGCAGGACCGATTTGATGATTTCTTTTTTGTTGTGTTCGTAATTGTGAAGAAAATATTTGTATAGACAATAGACAATATAGACAATAGACAATGGTTTATTTGCCACAAAAACAAAACAAAACTTAAAAGATAAATAAAAATTACAATTAAAAAACAACAAACACCTATTTTGTTTTATTTTTGTCACAAACCGGCCCCACCTCAGCATGAAGAATTGAATTGATGTATGAAGAGTTTAGCGAGGCTGAAGTCGAGCATTGCGGCCATCAGCTAGTATATTATAAAAACAGGACCATTCTCTAACTACAAAGATAAACAATGGTCTTATAAACAACTATCGACCTTGATTTGGATCGCTATTAAATACAGCTAATACGCTTTCTGTAAAATTCGGTACGAACACTTTTATTCTAACGGTTCGTGATAAAGCTTGATTATAGATAAGATTCTTAGCAATATCAGTACAGGGGCTCTATTTTAGAATCGCTCGTTTGATATTTCACAGTAAATATCATGCGAAATGAAAGATTTTCTATTGACAGATGTAAATTCGAATGGTTCAAACCACTCGTTGCGTTAGCAAGTGATAAAATTATTTAAAAAATGCGAGTTTTGCTTGGATTTTTTTTCGAAAGTCAGTCATTTCGAATTATATTTTCGTGCGAAATATCATACGAACGAATCAAAAATGGAACCCCAGAATAAAGCTGGCTGTACTACGCATGCTCGGTAATTCTAGCATCAGCTGCGATAGTGACGGATAGAGTGACAGTTTCCGCCTAGTTGCTATTTAGTCGAACAATTAGATAGAGTTGATATTTTGTAAAATTAATTGATATTGATCATTTACCTGCAGAAATATTTTGAGCTTTATATTATCGCCATGAAGATAACTATTGTTTGAGAACTTTGCAAGGGTCCGGCCAGGCAACGACAGTCACGTTTTGGTCTTAGGTCACATTGGACATATACATAACCCATATAATATAATGTTATAGTAATATTCTTGGCTTTTTAGCACAATCTGAAATAAACAACGAACTGTGTATCATAATCACTTGTGAATAAATGGAATGCATTACGTTTGATCGCATGTTGAATGAAGTTCTTCGTATTGAATTTCCTATTCCTGTCCTGTAACCTGAAAATCCTTTGATAATCAAAATAATCTTGTCGAAAATTCAACTTTAATTTTAATAAGCGAGCAAGACAAATTAAACGTTGTAAATAATGAAATAGTAGCATTATAAAGGTGAACGAAGGGCTAGAGACGATCATGAGCTTTTCAGATTAACAGCGCGGTTCAAATTTAGCAACGGGAAACTCGTTATGGGATTTTATTTGCGTCTTCGGCGTTTGGGAGCGTAGTGAGAGGAAATTATTTCGGTTAAAATCTTCCCTTTATATTTTTAAATGAAGCTTGGATCGACACCTATCTTCGATTTTCATGTTCAGTTTTGACATTAAATAAATTCGCACCGACTTGATCGAACCACGATGCGCTTGTCAACTCCAGGGCCCGTACCGTGTGGTGCTTATTGCGATGATTGTTAGGTTCAGCCGGTGACGCTGCGCGACCACGAACCGTATCGCCGCGCGATAAGGTGTATGGTCGCATAGCGTCCTCGGCTGAGCTTAAACATCATCGCAATAAGCACCACACGGTACGGGCCCTTGAATTATTTCAATTTGATAAAAGTTAAAATTATGTCAAACATGAATACTAATACTTAATTTATCTGTGACTATTTTTATTCTTCGACCAACTGACCGATGTTAGCTGGTGTCATTACCCCATTAAATTGCCAAGGATCAATGCCAAGGACGATCGAGTTGGTGGATAAGCATCTAACCAGTGGCGCCGTATTAGCCGTATCAATGGCTACGGCTACGGCTACAGGGGCCCCGAACGTTGTTTCTTTAAAAATAGTGACCCAGCATTTGGGCCCCCCAACAAATTTTGATACAGGGCCCTTCTAAGGCAAGCTAAACCACTGCAACTGATCAAAGTCCAGTAATGGAAGGCCCGTTAACTGTGTTATTATTATGTGATAAAAGTTATATATGAAAGTAATACCAGGCCACTATCATATTTCCACCCGCGAATCAAAAGCCCTTAATACATCCGCAGTCAGAGCAACGTTGGTGTTTATAGGCGTTTATGATGGAAAGGTAATTAGAATTCGTGGCTAAATTAGGTACAATACAGGCTTTGAACCCTCTGCGGGCTATTAAATTGTAAGTCCTATGCGGCGTGTTGTTAAGCCAGCGGGAGCACTTACATTATGAACAATGAATCCAGGGGGTTTTGTTCTCATTAAAGCTGTTTCTGGTAAATAAGGTGTTGAGGTATTTAATTACAGATATTTAATTATCATATTTTTATTTTTTTATAAAATAGAACAGAGTCTTACTTATGGAGAAAGATAGATAGATTCTCTTTATTGTTCACACAAAATTTAACATACTTTCAAAAAGAGGCTTATTAACTAGTGTAACAACTGGCGGTTTGAGATGAAGGTTTGAGAAAATTTATACGCCGGGACTAAGCCGTATTTATGCTATATATAACTTGTCTATAAATAGTAAATATGTCCAAAAATTATATAGGTTATATTGTCAATAAGTATTTTGTCATCAAAGGTCGTGGTAGCTCAGTGGGAGAACGCTCGCCTCACATTCGTGAGGTGGCGGGTTCGAACCCGGGCGGGCCCGTACCAATGAGTTCTTTGGAACTTACGTACGGATATACCACTGCCTTTACGGTGAAGGAAAACATCGTGAGGAAACCTGCATATTTTCCGGTGAAGAAATTCGATGGCGTATGTGAATCCGCCAACCCGCACTGGGCCAGCGTGGTGGATATGGCCTAATCACCCTTCGAGGGTAGGCTGATATCCCAGCAGTGGGATGTTTAAAGGCTGATACAGATAGATAGATTTTGTCATATTCGTACATACATAAAAAAATATGTTTTAATGATCGTCTTTTACCCGTCCGCGCATATATTATCCGATTGAGTTGAAACTTTGTATTTAGGAGGAAGGTCAATTTTCGTTCTCGAGCCTTACCACCGTGGCCGGCTACAGCTAGTTTAGCATAAAACTCTAGACTAGCTCCTGTAATTCATCCGTTATACGAAATATTCATATTTTTTATTGAAAATAAACTGAATGCAAGATTAAAATTAAAGTATGATCTAATTTACGTCTCTCATTTAACCGCAGTAATTATTTTAGCAGTATAATATAAACTGGCAGTAACGTATTTGTAAAAAGAGCGATTGTACGAGTAAGTAGATACTCGTAAATAAAATAAAGGCCAGACAGGCGGCCTTGAGCGGATCTCTATGCTAATTTTGGAATTCATAAATATATTTCAGTTTTAGGGTAATCTATTTGGGATTTGTATTTTAATGTGTAACCTTACAGTAATATGAAATGTGTTTAACTGAATCATGGCAACATTTGTCAAAAGAAGAAATTCTCAGAAATATTTTTTCAAAATTCAAAATGGTTTGTTCAGGAAATGGTACATACATGTTGTTGCAGTCACTAAACGCCAAATTGGGTGTTAGGAAAAGCGTCTTGGTAGTTAGTTCCTTCCATGTGCCTTACGCTAAAGTTGTGTACATTTATTTTATGTTCATTTTTATTTTATTTTCATTGTCATCATTATAACATAATTAAAAAGGATTCAATTTATGCAATTAATTTGTAACATAAATATACTTGGGTAAATGTCTATAAAAAGTTAAAAAGCTAAAATAAATTTCACTTACAAATTATTGTAAATTAAATTTATTGTTGGAACCGTGCTTCTTTTGGTCTACTTCAGTTGTCGCTTGGATCCACAGAAGAGGAAAAATTTTTACTTCTCTCTCTTCTGTGCTTGGATCCTAGCTTATACGAGTTGCCATTTGTTTTGTTGGAATAACGTGCTATACAAATGCATTAAGGATGCATCTGCAATGTTGCCATAGCTTGTAGTTAACAGATTTGTTTGGATTGCCAGACGTATCAAGACTATCTGCTGACTTTAGTACCTACATACGTTTTTTTTTGAAATTAGACATGTTTTAGGAGTATAACTGATAATAACTGATGAAATTGTACAATTTCTGCAACTGGGAAAAGGAATAGAAAAGTTTAAAAATAAACTAGGTATTCCACAATTAGGCCACAGGCTAAAACCATTATTTAGTCCTAGGGTAGCCTAAAGTCGAAATCGGAGACCGTTGAAAAAGGTGGATCGTTTTGAAGGCAGAATTGTCAGGCCTTTTGCGTAATTCGGCGGACATAAACTAAACGCAGTGAGCTATTTTACGAGCTCATTGACGCAGTACATAAAAAGAGGCATACGACAAACAGTAGATAAATATAAGCTGTGTATGTATTCTGCAAGCTAAGCGACTGCGCAAGCGAAGAACTCTATTTTTCGTCTGCACTAAACTTTGGCGGCTCCTAAGTTCATACTTAATTTTACAGGACGTACAAACAGTGTAAAATGCGTTGCACCAAATTTAATTTTAAGGTTGTCTACATGCGTAAGACATGTCCTAAATTTAAGACACCGTTTTGAATGTCATAAGGCTAAGCAAGCGCTTAACAAGTGTCAATGTCAAACAAAACTGTTTGTCATAGGTACGATAGATATTGATCATTCATTCATTCATTTCTTTAATTTCAGTTGTAAGAGTCACTTAAAGTAAATTGTGTAGAGGAAATTGATGCCTAAGTCCGACTTAGTTTAGGTGATGCTTAGCTAAGTTTTATCTTTGTTGATTTTAGTGCAGACGGGCATGAGTGAACTAAAATGTTTTTTGCTGATTCTGTAGAGAAATGTCAAAATATCCACAATTTGATATTTTGACATTTCCTAGCAATCGGCAAGAAATTTCAAGTTTACTTATTGTCATACTTCACTAGTGCGGTCACTTAGTTTGCAGAATAGACCCCTGATGATGATGATCTTTTTCAAAGTTAGTGACATAAATCCATTTTCCGGATTAATCGTCATTACTTATTTGCGCAAATCGCTATCAGCCCGACAATGAGTTATCACAACGGAACAACATACAATTACACATTCTGCACAGATTCAACACTTGTGCACGCTCCGCTGAGCAATATGATTGACGTATGGTATGAGTAATAGGTATACAGATCGTGGTAAATGCGGCTATAGTGTCTATATCATATACTTAGTTAGTATTTCTAAGTAAGTAGATATGTGGCCTATACAACTGACTATATTTGACTGCCCCGGTGGCTCAGTTGGTAGTGAACCTACGTTCTGTGCTTGGGGGCGTGGGTTCGATTCCCATCTAGGACAAACATTTATGTGATGAATATTTGTGTTTGTTCTATGTCTGGGTGTTAATATATATATAAGTATGTATTTAAAAAATATCTATGTACGTATATCAGTCTCTGGCAGCCATATTACAAGCTTTGCTTAGTTTGGGGTCAGATGACCGTGTGTGCAAAAATGTCCCAGATATTTATTTATTTATATTCGATGACTTGTCAATTTTAATAATAACAGGCTGAATTATTTAACACTAGATAACCGCCCAGCTTCGCACTGGTGTAACTTAGAAAAAATATATGTATAAATCTTCCGTAAAAAAATTATCTAACTGATGGTGCAAGCCGCATCAAAATCCATTGCAGGGTTTAGGAGGAATTAGCTGATTTAAAGAAGTCGCGGATAGCAACTTTATTATTTTACACTATGTAAATATGAACAAGATAATTATTTATTCACAAAACATTTGACAAATGATTATAGACTTTATTTGGCATTTATTGTTGGCCCGTGTTCGTTTAAAACCGTCTGCCCAAGAAGGAGGGTAATTCTTTTGGGATGTATGTAAGTATGTTAATGTTTGTGTGGCACGTTGTCAGACGGTGTGGCGCTCTAAAGGGGAGGTCTATGTTCAGCAGAGGACGTCTTCCAGCTGATGATGATGATGCCGATATTACCTTCTATAGCCTAAACGGCTGGACCGATTTAGGCAAGTAAGGTGTCATTGAATTCCTCTTTATGTCCGGAGTGTTAAAGCTATATTTAGCAATGGGATATTTTGTTTTTATTTTAATAGTAATTAATAATAATAAGGACTAAGAATGCTTTGATTTTGAGAGACGATTTATGACGAGCTGACTCAGAGAAGAATTATATAGTTACATACGAAATATAACGCGTAGGCCTTTAAATCTCAAAATCGGTAGAGATACTAAGAAGAAGAATTGAGAACTTCCTTTTTCTCGAAGTCGGCTAAAAACTGTGCACATCAAAGACGACTTATGTCAAATGTTATCAAGATAACTTGAACTTGTAACCAGAAGATGATAAAAAACTCTTTAGCTTTCTTTGAAGTTATCTCAATGTCTTACGTAGTATTTTTATTTGCAACTGATTTTATGTTATACATCCAGTCATAATTTATTTATATCAATAATCGAATTCGTAGAATTTATATCTGACTTTTTTGTTCCCAAGATAAACAAAAATAGAAATCTATGTATATAAAATAAAGTCGGGTTTGTTCGAACACTTATAACTCGAGAACGGCTGGACCGATTTTCATGATCTTTGAATTATACAGGCGGCATATTATAATCCACAAAATAAGCCACAAGTTGGTATCACATGGTATCACTAATTGGGTTCATTTAACTGTGCCTTTGGGCATTTAGTTTCTTACTGCTTGGTGTGTCTAAGTGATAAAAATAGACATAATTATTCACTAATTTGGTTTAATAGATATGAATTTTAGACCTTTATCTTTAGACCTTCAATGATCTCTGTCTAATAGTCATATCGTTTTAGTTTGTATGTGTTTTGTTCAGTTAATAATGGTATTCGTCCCGTAAAAAACTAATACAAATTTAATATGAATTACTGAACGTATGCCTACTGTAAGAATGGGTATTTGGTTTCGTAGTACTTAGTGTATTAAGGCACTTGTCTCACCGCTGACGAAGAAGCGACGAACTATAGCGACTATGTTCGTGCATAAGAAACGAATAATAGATATAGACATAGACCTACTCTGTGTGAATAAAAGAGACATAAATATTAATGTTTGATCGCCGACTGTTTCTGCCAGCGAGAACTCTGTCTCCACTAATTTGTCGCAGCGACAAGAGCTATCCAAGATAATACTCGCTGAGCGATGCTCGCTCGGCGGTCAGAACAATCACCGAGACTCCCAGCGGTCATTCTCTACTACAAACAATAGACAATCGTTTATTTTGTAACAAAAAACATATAAAAAAAGAAAATAAAAAGTAACAAATAAACAAAACGTTCAAAGTTTTTTGCCACAAACCAGCCCCAACTCAGCAAGATGCTGGTTGTACCGAACCAGCGTTGGTCTTCTGCTAGGATCGGCAGGTGAAGTCACGCACGAGACCAAGCTAGGCGGTGCACGCAGAAGCATGTGAAAACAGTGCGAGTAATCGCCCGTCGCACGCGTACACTCGCTATAGACCACCGACAAATTTATGTACTAATCGTACATGTTGCTGTTTTTCTAACTTGACCATGTTATTATTGTATTGATTATTGTATTATTATTATTGAGTTTAATTTGTATACGTCTGATACAATTTTTATGTATGTTTCATGTGACGTGTAAATAATTTGACTGAACAATTGAATGCTATTTTATTTTTATGTTTTTTTAAACTATTTACTTTTTGACATGTAACTAATTGTTATGAATAAATACTATGAACTATGAATGAACAAATCTGTCGGAACTATGCACTCGCTACTCGCTAACTCATTTCTAGTTTTTAGCTCTATTCGATTCCGGTTCATCGTCGTTCGGACAAGTCCTTTATATTATTGAACGAAAACTAAGTACATAATAATATAAACACCAATTAAAATAGACACATATAACGGCGAGAAGAGTTTAATAGTATGTAAATGTAATATAAAACTATAGTTGAAACCGTTTAACCTTTCAAGAGTCACGAAGTGTGGTCTAAAAATATTCTCATTCTAATCTTCTCTCAGCACGAATACAGGGGAAGTGTAAACAACTTCTTATATCAATATTCTATACAAGCTCTATTAGTAGAGTTTAAAAAATTAGGCCAGTCGATATGACTTGTAGAGTATGATTTATTTGTAGTTTTTTAATGTGGTATGGGCTCACGCTTAACCTTGTCTCACCAAAGTATAGACAAGGTTAAGCTAAGTAAAGGTAGAGCACGCTTACCTAGGAGTTACTAAGCATTTGGCATTTGCTTTCTCGTCCTTTGCTTTTTTTTGAACAGGAAAGATTTGTTTGATTCAAAATGACTATAATAATACAATGGCTCACAGATGCAGTTTTCCAAAAGCAATAATCAACCAATATTATACTACACAAGAAAAGAAAATTAAAATAACATGTTTTGTTCAAGTTTTTTGCAATTTGCTATAGCTGTCAGCGATCATCCGATAGCCAACGGACATAAGTAGATAATAATTTCATTGCAAAAAATCTGTTGCCATTGTCACTGTCATACTCGGAATTAGTGGTTTAAATTCGTCATTCGATTCATAATGTATCGCATCAAAATCAAAATACAGGATTTGTCTCTCTTAGTTATCAATAGTATTTTTTTTTTTTTACTAATGTCATCTAACCAAAAAATATATTTACATGAATCGAAACGTCAAGAATTTGAAGATCGATTTCTGTGACGCCGTTACTAACATTGGTATCTTGCTGCCATCGCCAAGAGTCGTGCATCGGAATTTGAAATCATTTACTAAAGATCAAGTCTAAACGAATCAATCTAACAACAAGTAAATTCTCGATAATAACAAAAATGCTATTGAAATAAAAATAATATCAGAATATAAAAGAAATAATCGTTTTTTTTTAATTGCCTAAAGTTGTCCGTTGACTTTTTGGGTACAGTTTTTTTTTGTCGCTATCGCTAACTATAGTTTTGCCATTGAGGGATTCATATTGTGATTGGTAAAATCTAACTATAACAAATACGCACAACAAAATGTATAATATGTAATAACACTCACCTGAAACTACTGCATGGATGTATAACCCAATGGCCGGCCGCCTTCTGCCGGATTCTCTCCTTCATGAGCGCCTTCTTGGAGCCGAAGAGTTTCATGGCGAGCTTGTTGTCGGTGGGTTGGAAGAGGGCCTGCAGCTGGTTGCGGAGGAAGCCTTGCTTGGCATCGGTCACCGGGGGAGCGGGTTCCACTGGGGTGCCGTACAGGGAGACATCGTCCAAGCCACCGAAGTGGACCTTGCCGGTGCCGCTGCCCTGCTTCAGCGACATATCGGCGTCGCCTGGAATAAAACAATGTCATCAGTAAAACCGTAAATTTTGTAACTAACGTTAGCAAATTATTTGACTTTTGCGTTTACGGTGCTTAGGTTAAGGCTTCAGATCCTATATCAATGAGCATGAGATACCAGTTATGAAAAACATCGTTGAATTGATACTAAAAACCTAGAAAAAAGGAAGCAGCACTAGTAGATACGTAGAGCCCTTTGACAAAATTCATAAAAGTTCATTGACAGTAGACACACATCCAAAGCATCAATTGATAGAATCAACAATAGCGCGTAGGATACATTGTTAACAAATTTATATACAGCAGCAGGTATTCATTTATTGAGTTAGTTAGATCACCATAAATGTTGACAATCAGAATATCAACATCTGTCCAAAGTTATACCACCCAGGATTTTTCATGCAGTTTACAATCGAACCAATAGTTAAGCCCGTCTGGTTCGACAGGCAAATTAAATAGCTAAAATCGTCATGCAGTCTATTCTATGCTCCCACAATACCCCAGGGTCATCGCTGTAGGAAGCAGAGTAATTGTTCCAAAATCAATAGTGAAACCACTGAGCAAGGTTCACAATGCTCAACGAACAGCAGCCGTCCTCAGCGTCGAGCCTATGTTATTATTCAGTTAGTGTAAGGTCTAAACCAGTTCCTTACTGCATGATATTAAATGTTCCAGAGTTTGTAAACTACATTGATGTCGCATTTCTCAAACTCATAGAGTTTGGATCTGAAATTTCAGCTGACCGAACCCAGATAATTTTCTACGTACAACAATCATTAGACTCACGTGAGCAATTAGATTCTTGCTAAATGACATGGAGGATTTGAAAACGAAAGACGATTTGATTGGACGTAATTTGTCTGAAATTTAGAAGTTGATAGTTATGACTCAAGCATAAAGACTGAAGTTGCAAGAATCGAGTCGAATACTCAAACTTTATTCAAACATAAACTGCTGATTATTGAAAGTTCTGCCGCTTACAAAGTTTGGTGCACAGAAACTTCATTGTGTCAACAGAAATAACATTTGCTATTCTGTCAAGTAGGTGGACTCCAATCTTAAAACTTATTTCAAAAGTTTTTTGTAAGTAAATTTCCGTTGCTCCCGTACGTATCAAAATTATCCATACATACACAGGAAGGTCTAAACAGTGACGTCAATCCAAAATATTTAGATTCCTCATACCAAGGGCTTCACGAAAATACTCCATGTATGCTCTATGATTAGATAGATAGACTACGATTTTGCGTAGTTTATAGGAGTGTAGTTTAGAATTTTTCAAATGAGTGGTTTAAAAATATTTTTTTATAACTTTTTTGGGTGGATTTTTCGATGGTGTTTTCAGATTCTCGAAGAAGATGCCGCTTCTAAACTACAAAAAATCGTAGAATATGCATGGGATATTGTCAAGAAACCCTTCGTGCGTGAATCAAAAAATTTTCGGATTGACATCACCGTTGGGACCATCCTGTATATCTCATATCCGCACGTAGGTACCAAAATTATCTGTTTTACTTGCTCACACAAAGTTGAAATACTGGCAATAGGTAGCATCTAAATGTGTATTCACTCTCCATGCTTCGTTAATAAAACCATTTTGTTGTTACACTTAGGTAATTTTGTACATCTCTAGACTATTATGAGCCAAAACGTTGTAACGTCGATTTCTCGTTTGATACAGTGTCTTCGCGTCTTAATGAGTATCATGTTGGGACGTCTCGTGTATGTTCATTACAGCTGATAAAACACGATTAAACAATGAGCCAATGGCACTTCATTGATTCAAGTGGCGTCAACATGTAACTGGAGACCGCCAATCAGCCGCGCTCGCCCACACTCGCATCATGACCAAATGGTTAGGCATTTGAGCAATTTAGTTCTGATCTCGAAACTCTAGACCTCGTGGATTCATCAATTGGTTTTCTGCGCTGCAGGCAACGTACCCAAATAAATTAAGTATCGAAACCATTAACTGAACACACTCAAACCTGAAAGCATGCTATTGCACTCCTTCTCCTTCAGTTTGTTGATATAGCACAAGTGTTATTACAATGCTGTAGTATTTGGTTGTGCAACCTGCTTGTGGTTGGACCAATTCGTCATTCGAATAAACATCTGGCCCGATTGCATTCTTAACTTCGACGTCTACGGCTGTATGGCTTTGAGCGATTAATTTGCCTGTCGAGATATTTTGGAACCTTAATTAAACGCAGACTTCCGTTTCAAGTGGAAATTATTTCAGGAATCAGGTGCTTGAGTAGATCATTGTCAAGACTCTAGAGAATGATGATCCATTTCCGTAGATCCAATTGAATACTTAAATATAAAAATTCTTTCATTCGTTGTGCAGCGCAGTTGGGTTGTATGTGATTGATTAGCTTTTTACTACTTGTTTATGGGATTTGCTACGTTCGTTGATTATTTTATCAACCTTGAAATCGACGTTGACGATACGGTTTAGTTTGCGGTGGTGTCACGAGATATAGACACGGTCAGTCTGAGTCCGTCAGTTCTCTCTCACAAGTTTTGCAACATTTGATGATTCTATGTCGCTTATTCCCAAGGCAGTTCCCGTTTGTTGTTTTAATTTAACACTACGCATTAAAAGAAAAGTTGCTGACCAAAGCTTACAAAAAACGTCTTTTTGTGACAAAGTTTGTCCTGTTACTTTTTTTTAATTTATTTATTTATATATAAACATACAAAACAGAATGCAATCATATTAAGAATATTATTATTTAAGTAACATTTATAGATCTGTATTACATTCTATTCTTGAAAAACTAGAAATTTTTGTGGACAATTTCGTCGATGCAAATAGTTTCAACAGCTGTTTCTTAAAAACTTATGCAATTCTTATAACCACTTTAAGAGGTAAAATATTCATTGTGATAAATAAATAATTCTCACATTTTGGGGGCAACTTCACTATGTTAAATTAAATAATACAATCCCAATAAATAAATTAACAATAATGATGGGAAAGTTACTGGGAGAAGGAACCCGGTCGCACAAGAATGTCATGGTTGCGTAATAATTTTGGTTTTTTAGTTATCAGTGGAATAAAAATATGTACTTAGTGACAGATCTACGTCACATTCTGCTCTTAAAATTTTGTTATTTTTTACTAAACCTGTATTGTCATTTTTTTTCAATATTTTTTTTTTTTATATTCTTCCAAATCGGTCGGTTATTCATCTAGGGTTTGTTTATTTTAATGTTATTAGAAATAACGAACAAACCGTAGAAGAGCAAGCTTTTTATTTTTCGAAAATTTAAGAAATTAAGAAAAAGATTCTAATATATATATATATATATATAAAGAGCTAGAGCATTTGTATTATTTTAAGACCTTCAAAGGTCTATGGATAATCCAGCAATTTTTTTGTAGTAGATTAAGTAGATGAGCATGTATATTGAAGAAGCCCCAAAGATATTTTCGCTAGAAAATCTTGTCTAAATTATCTAACAACTCTTGTTAAATGTGATCATAACATCATGTTCTTCACTTTCACATTCTTTTACAATTCCTTAAGTTACACCGTATACTGCAATGCCTTAAAACTCGTCTCTTTAACCAATGTGTGCTGCCCAACATGACATGAGATAGTGCCGAGACATAAACGCTCACATATGAGGCTGTGCACAAAATCATGGTAGCACAGGGAGCTATGGATCGATCTAAGCTCGACATCAAACTCAAAGACCGATTACGTGATACCGAAATCTGAAAGAGAACTACGGTTCGAGATGTCGGTGTGACGGCTAGTGGTGCTGGCCAGGACACGCTACTAGGCGCAATGATGACAGGTGTAGAAGGTCGTGATAGAGTGATGGTTAAGGCAAGGGAGGCGGAGCGTTGGTCGTCCAGCTGCGACATGGGTCGACGATATCGTTACTGTTGCGGTTCGAACCTGGGCCAGATTAGCTCAAAGCCTTGGCTGTTGGCATAGCAAGAGAGAGGCCTGTACCCAGCATTGAGAAAATTAAGGCCGTAGATGGTGACGATGATGATGATACCTTAACTTTCCCACTGCCGGGCAGATGGCATCTACCTCGGCCTTCTGGCTAATCTAGTCGAGGTTGGACCCTCGATTGGTGAAGATATCGTCGACATCATCGCAGCTGGACGACCAACGCTCCGCCTCCCTTGTTTTACTTACCTCTCGGCATGGCTGTTTTTTTTCAAATATCCAAGCTGTGGTTAGTAGTTAGTTATAACTATATAGCAGGCACCACGTAGCACTCCATGCAGGATTCAACATCACAGACACATATACTGAGAAACTCAGATGGCACAAACAAGTTTACAAACACGTAGCGGTTTTACTTACAACTTAATACCTTGACTATAGTTAACTGACAAATTTTTGATTTGGCTTTTCGTTTAGCTGAAAAATAAAGAAAATGTGTCCTGAATTGTATATTTCATTTTTATGTTTTTTTTTTCATTGGTATGACGTAATCGCGTTGTTAAGCATCATGTCTCAGTGGTTTGTGTGTTGAAATAGATTTACTGTTTAGGTATATCTGCGCAGTGTTTTACAACACTAGCCTTTGATTCTATTGGAATAGTTCGTCGGAAAATTCCTGAGGTACTATACTATTATGCTTTTACGTCCCTTTTAGATAAGTTTAACTTGCTCAAACAGCTAAGCATAAGTTTATGATACGATGTTTATGATACAGGTGAATTTTTAACTGGGACGCTAAGGGTATGTTATCGGTAGGGTTTAGGTATCCTAATCCTTATGAGATACGGAAAATCTTAGGAACCATTCACTCATTTTGTACGAAAACGTTTTTAGCGTAGTTATTTTTTGACGATCCGCATTAAAAAAAAGTTCAAAACAACTCATATTTATGGAGAACTCACGCTTGACCAAAAAAATTATTATGCCAAAATGATTTTTACAAAAAAAAAAAAAAATGGTTCATAGGACAGTTTCTTTGTATCGGCTTTGTTTTGGATTTCTTCATACTGTCCCAGTTAAAAAAAACAACCTGTATGTAGTACTCATTCAATCCTCCATTGCCCAAGACATTAATGAAAAAAAAAATTACTCGTATTTTACAGATAATTTATTGTTATTTACCGACCATTTAGAAATCTATTCTAGCAAGACTAAATTGTGATTGTCAATTGTTTTTAACCGTTTTATATTGTATTAGCTTATTACACTAATTTTATAAATGCGAAAGTTTGTGTGTAAGTATGTAAGTAGGTAAACATGTAAGTATCTAAGTGTGTTTGTTCCTGTTCAACTCTGTAACTGCTGAATGGATTTGGATAAAAATGGCATGGAGGTAGCTTATACACTGGATTAACACATAGGCTACTTTTTATTCCTAAAAATTTCACGGTTCCTGTAGGATAGCGGGTGAAACCGCGGGGCGCAGCTAGTTGTCAATAAATCACAGTACATTCAATTCTAGTACCTAGTCTAATCGAGTTTGCCACTTTGCAAATGAAAGTAGTTGCGATGACAATATAATTTGTTTATGCAACTGAGTGGCAAGAAGAGCAGGTCTTCCGCCTGATGGTTAGCGTAACAGTTCAGTACCACAATGAATTTCAATCTTCAACAGTTCAAAACCCTGTGCGGTAATGTACTGCGTCCGTCACTCTGAGATGACAAATCTCTTTAGCGCAGTAATTTGTCTGGAAACATTGCCCTTTAATTCGGAACACAGTAATTTTTGCAGACTGCTGTTTAGTGTTTGAACTGGCAAAGGTGTTCACCCACACTTCAAAATAGATCTACCACTAAATAAACTTATATGGAACAATAGAGCTGGTCTGATGATGGAGCGGAAAGGTAGGTATCGGAACTCTTGAATGAATAGACTTAATACGAAATATAAACTAAACCCTTCGAGTTCGGGCTCATTTCAAATATGGGAATGACTATGACCACAGAATTCTCCCTATCATTTTTGATTGTATGACTATTACTATTAAATTGATTGTTTTTTAGTTTTATTGAAATTAGGTAAAGATGTCGATTCTGTTGTACTTACTATAAAAACTGAACTAATCTTACAGGACTAAAGTTCTCTTTTCATTTCATGTAAGAAAAAGATAGCAAACATTTTAGAGCTGTCTTTAGCTTAGAAAATGGTCCAACAGAATTGGCTGATATTTATTTATTTGTGGAACAGTAGTAGTGGTTGTGACTAAGTCAATCGTTCCAAAAATTTAGGCAAGAGCTGTTTTGGTCACAACTGTACGGTTGCTTGGACCTGTATTCATACATCGCAATTCCTCTTGATTTCGTTTGATCGCATGTCTCAGTTTACACGATAATAGCGTTGCTGCCGGGAGTTAAGGTGCAATTTGAAAACACAAGTGCGAGATGTCTCAGAATAGAACAGAAGTCGTCCCCAACAATTACCGTCCAATTGAGACAAAGAGGATAATGTTTGGCCGCCGTGTCAAGGTTACAGATGTTCAATGGGAAACATAAATTGACACGCTAGATTTATTCATTAAATTAACATTTGGCGATCTAAAATGTTCCAAATGATTCACGATCTTGATAAAAAACTAATTATTAACTTATTGACAACCAATCAAATTGCCTATTTGATTGAACAAATTCGATGGGTATCAATTACACTTCCACCAGATGACAAAGATAAGGTATTGGCACGTATTTGGATATTATTCTATTATTAGTTTCATTCATTGCGCGAAGTTCAAATTTTCTTGCGTTTTTAGTCAATTACAGCTTGATTACTCGTCGTGGATTTATTGAAAACAATTTTGCGCCAATAAATAATTTATTTAAAAAAAATACGGGTAAAATGATCAATGGGAAAATGATGAATGACGAATGCATTTTTTGCTATCCTGAGAATTCGGTGTAGAGGTCTTATCATGAAGGACAGCAAGATTCAATACACCTAATTCGTTTAGGCCAGAGTAATTTGACATATTAAGACAATTTAGGACTTTATAAAATTAAGTACGATGAAATCGCTTGCGTTGCAAGGTTGCGTGTATCGATGAAAGTTGTTTTTGATAAATTCTATTACAAGTTTGTGTCAATTAAACCAGTCACATGATTAGCGCTTCTCAGAATGGGTGTGAGATGCTTAAATTAGGTTGAATAAAGATACCAATGAGTTAAATACAACCCGAGATCCGAGGACTCTGATTACATATTTTTACATATTTTCTTGCACACAATACAATGTCGACTCTTTTTGTGATGCGAAAATATGACAGTAATGCAAATAAACCAATGGAACCAAAGACCGAAAGAAACACTATCAGCACTTCTTTTAATTTCTATAATATGTGAGAAATGTTTGGCAATAATTTCAGAACTGTCAAACTGAGTTTATTAAGAAAAAGGTAACATAACAGGTATTAGGAACATAATCTGGTTTGCGCACAATAAAAATAAATATATATATATTTGTAAATATAACTACTTTTTTCATTTTAGCAAATGGCTCTTTTTAGGATTCCGTAGTATTACGAAGAACCCTTGTTTCCTCCGTTCGGATGAATATCACAAAAGCAACTTAAATTTCTAGGTTGTTAGAACACACTGAAAAATTTTGTTTGGAAATTATTTCAAGCACATGACAGTGTTCAACCTTTTTGAGATATAGAGAGAACTATGTGCAAAAAGCGTAATATGTACTTAGTTCAGAGTTCACTAACCCAACCAGGTAAACATTGCGCTGTTGAAGACAATTACAAAAATGTACTTCAGAAACAATGTTTTTCTGGTAGAAATAATTGGTTACTGGTTTCTGGTAAGGTTAACTTTTAGCCATTTGGACAAGTCAACTGACATCATCATAACCATTCGATAATTTTGGAAATATGTTACTGTTTAGGGATCCTTATCAAATGTGTGTCTCGACACACTCTCACTCTGAGTTAAACGTAAGTTAATCCTGATCTGACCTAACCACGCGCTTAAACTTTCTAATAGGTAAATACCAAAATACTAAGTTCATGTTTGAAAATTCACGAAAAAGAAACCCAGACGTTTCTGCAGAAATGCTAAACACAACTTGAAGTAGTGTACTACATTCCTTTCTATTGTATTTATGGTAATCCTTGTATTACATCACGCGTCTGTTGACACTTTACTATTTCGCATTAAACTACACTAATGGCTGGCAATTTTCTGCAATTAAATGTTACAATTTAAGTTACTAGAATTGTTTTTAACAATAATCACGTGTAGATACTCGAAGAATAAAAATAAATATTAAATATTATTGTTCGTAAATTTTTAGGTTTGTCTTTTTGTTGTATAATAAAGCTATATTGTATTGTATTGTAATAAATAAGTAGCTACAGCGTGATATATTTTAGTAAACATCATTTTGTTGGCATTGTCATTCAATAATAAAAATGACATTCTTTAGTAATGTATTGTACTAAATATAAAATAAAATGTCACAAATTCATAACAGGCAAATAATTGAATAGAAAATAATATGCCAAAAAAATATTGGGTACCCTGCTAAGAGTATATTGCAAAAAACAGAATGAATGACGCCACTGCATTCAAATTAATTTCCACTGTTTTTGAATGTTATTAGTTATCAAAAGTATACAAGGTAATGAGACTAATATATTTTCATTGCGGTATAGACGACCTTGGCTTTTAATGTTTAAGTAATAGAATGTTCATTTATAATTATAGTTACTTACAGCATATGATTTTTGAAGTAGGTAATAAGTAATATTTGTTGATTCATATAAACATCATTGAGATAATCGCGGTCCTGCGAAATTACGATTGGTACGAAACTTTATTTATAGAATTATATTATAAGGAAAAATAAGGATAATATTGTGTCTGGTTTCAACTTCAGAACGTTGCTGACCTAATAATGAACAACATGAAACATTTTACTGCAATTCAATTTCAGTTCCTAGTTCGGTAAAGATATTAAACGTACTAATAATTTATTAAAATGAACGTAGGTATAATAATGGAGGTACTCTCATCTCACACTTTTTTAATAAGCAAATGTTATTCGAAAGGGAAAAAAAACAATTATAAATAATTCCTTAACTATGCCTACCCTAATATCATACTAAAAACGATAGCTAAACGTAGGATATGAATGCAATCACATTGAATTCGCGATGCATTTTTCCCCAATCAGCTGCGCTTGCGCAAAGCTGATTTGCAAAACAAAAGACCGCTTAGATTGTTCTCAGCTTATCTATGCATGTATGTACAGTGAAGTCGCGAGTGAATGGGACAAAGTTCTCAGAACCGTTCTAGAAAGTTGCCTTTAGGACGCCTATCGACTGACATTGAAGAAATTGTTGGTCATATACTTGAAGACGCAGTTTTGAAAGCTCAATTTGTGTCTTTGTAACTCAATCGAAACATGACAGCATTGTTATGTTCTTATGTCACTTGATGATAAGCCACTTTCGGCGCTCATAATACGGTTATCGGTTAAATATAGAACCGGGAACGCGAATACTATGCGCTACTCACTTTCTCGGCTGGCGAGTCCACATGTGTATTTCACAACACTACGAAACAGGTAGTTGGTAAACCTGGCACAACACATGGTGTACTGTTTTTATTAAACTTCAGAGTATTGTCATTTTTGTATGTAAAATACGCGGGCGAGGAGGCGAGCGCGAGTGGTCGGCGCACATACTGAACTAGCCGCCCGTTGGTGCAGGGCGCGGGTACATCGCGGACACAGAACGAGCGCCCCCGAAACCACCGGCCACTCCAAGCCGAGCCCAGGAGCTGGAGTATCACGTACTCGCCACCTCACAGCCGAACGCCCCGGCACTTCGACATGCACTGACTTTTTTCCATTACAGACACAATTAATGTCAATGACTGACGAAACCAGAAGCGGCGTGGTGTTTCTCAGTCAATAATAGTATGTTTATAGTAGTTTTATGGGTTAATAGATTTACGAGTTCGCTATTGACTTTGCTCGGTTTCACCAACTTATGTGTGGAGTTTGTTTAAATCGATTAACATATTTGTGTGGAATGTTGATTCGGTTTATACGTCGATTGCTCGATTATTTGCATTCGTAAAGATAATTTGAAAATGAAACACGATTTGACCAGACTATGCTTGATTTGATTTGATTTGCCGACGACATTGTGAAAGTCGCGAGCAACCGGTGGATGCAAGTGGCACATTGTCGGTCGGTGTGGCGGTCTAAGGGGGAGGCCTATGTTCAGCAGTGGACGTCTTCTGGCTGATAATGTAATGTAACGTAATGTATGCTTGATTTTGCTACTGCATTTTTTTGCTATTGATTTAGTTACGCCGTCAGGCTGCCGGTAGGTTTTGAGCCCAATCACGTGATTTACCAGTGATCCATTTTGTACGGCGTTGTTATGAAAACTACGTCCAAACTTGTACGAGTAGGTACTAAGAACTGGCATCGATTTTCAAAACAGCATTTCATAAACTGAAAGGTGAATGAACCTAATGTAGAAAAGTTGTTTCGAATCTTTACAGAAATAACATTAAACAACCCTAAGAACCCAGACAACCCTATAATAGAGAAAGAGGGAGTTAGAAGTACAAAATGAGAGGTCGAAAGAACAATCCATAGCTAGTCCACCACTACTCGCACTACGCATGATTACGTGTAGGTACGTAATAGAACAGAACATCAGAATACGACACCGGAATTATAACTGTCTAATTAAAAGGTACCCATAGTTAGCAATTTTAATATTTTCGTTAAAATAAACTAAAAATATTAAATTCATGGATAAATGCATATTATCTCCTAGTCATCATTCCATTACCTATTTTTCATACATTTTTTTTGTTCTGGAAAGTATTTGTTTTAATTATTATATTTAAATATTATGTTGTTAGCCGACATTCGATCAAAACCGTGTCGAATTAGCCAAACGGTATTATTTTATTTACTTATATTCACATAATTTATAAATCGATTATTGATATAATTTATTTCTATCAATAATCGATTAATCGCTAAAATTTGTATTTTCAATAAATAACACGAATGCACCAAATAAACTAGAACCATCATCAGACCCAAGCTGTCCCCAAGTCCTGGCATTTGCGAAGTTTCAAATAAAATAATTAGAACTTAATTTTGGATTCTTAGATTATTAACTTACATACCTACACAAATATGTAAACCAAATACAAGATTATGCTAATCTAATATTTATTAGTGATAGGAAAATCACTAATGAATCCGAGTTTTTCTGTTATTTTCATATGTCTATAAATGCACATGAAATAGCGCGCTGTGTAAAAGTGAATCGTTGGTTGAAACAAACCAATCATTCAAAAGCAGACCTAATTTTAATTAAAATAGGAAATATTTCTACTAAATGATCCTACTCAGAAACCAGTTAGATATCTATAACAAAAATATTTATAATTATGAATATAGTTGTTTTCTCTAACCCTAAAGAAGTTATATAAGTGAAAGTACCAACTAAAGCATTTGCAGCTCAAATAAAGGCAAAAAATTAAAATAATGTCGTTAAAGAGAAAACGTAAGCAGAAGATTGTGATGGCTGGAAGATACGAAAAGAGCAAGATAATGATAATAACAAGAAACCCCAGTTATTTTTAGTGCGCATGCGCAACATAATTAGATTATAACGTACAATTGTACAAGCACGTAGGTGCTTTGAAAATACAAACAAAAAGAGTTATAACAGTCTACCACCTACCTACATCTTGTGATGTTAAGCTTAACCAAGGAAAGAACCAAGTTATGACTTCGGGCGTTCTTTAGGTATATATATTTTCAAACAGATTCTTTTTGTTGTTGGTAATATAAGTAAACACTGTTCATTAATACTCTAATTAAGGTCAAAAAAATCTGCCTGGTAAAGAATAAGTGGTACTAAATCATATACCAATATAAGAAAGTCATAGTGAAGATAGAAGTTCCCTCAATTTTTTTAAGATTACTTAAAGTTGAATTCTATTCTTACAAATCTTACAAATCAACGTGGAAGCACATCGACCGACGTCAAGACGTCGAAAAGGGAACGAAACTAGACATAGGAAATTACAATACCAATAAGAGTATATAATATATATGTATTTTACACATCTGTGTATAGTTTAATTAGTTTCGGGCGTCATTTTGTGCGATAATTTGAAATGCAGACACTAGGTTTGGCACGCTATTGTCAGCGAGCTCAATAGTTTTGCTGTAACATAAATATTACTGAAGGCTCGTCAGACTTCATTGTTTGTTTAATCGGTTTTACGTAAGAACTCAAGTTTTTTGACAGTTTGCGCAGAATTACTTAGAACGTGAGCGTTTTACTAGAACTTAGTGGCTTATTATCGCAGGTTCTATCGATACCATTGTAGGTACAGCCATGAGATTACGGTTACAAAGGCTTCTGCGTAACGGTGAACGTTTTTACTAAAAACAAATGATGTACTTGATGTTTTTCACCGGAAAAGAAATAATATAGGATGTTGCAGTGAACTAATTTTGACTGCCGCGCATGTTTTTAAACTGTTACATTCAAAATTCTTGGTGGCGTTGAACTGTTATGGGCAAGCGTGACGGTCTAACATCAGATGAGCGACTTGCTTGCCTCGTCATAATTCACCGTATCGTCGCACGATAAGGTGTATAGTCGCGCAGCGTCATCTGATGAACCTAACAATCATCGCAATAAGCACCTCACGGTACGGGCCCAGTAACATAAAAAAAAGGATAATCTAGATCTAGTGTTTTTTGACCGAGCGAAGCGAAGGTCTCATAGTTTACTGGGACAAATCGGCATTTGTATGTATGTTAGTATGTTTGTGTGTATATTTGTCCGATGATAACTTGCGAACCGTTAATCCGATCTTCATCAAATTTTGTAAGCAAGTAGTTAATTTCAATACAATTTTTAAGTTCAAATATGAGCTGGATCGGTCCAGGGGTTGTGAAGATATAGGGGTCGCGAGGTCTCAGTTCAGAATTACTAGTTTAATTATGTTTATGGTACTATGACCTAACTGAAGGCTGGGTCGTCTTGTAGATATGGAAGCTACCACTGTTTACATATTTCTGTTTGACGTAAGACCATAAAATGCAAATTTAAACTGGCCATCAAAAAAACAGATGTTACTCGAAATAATATTTTACTTCCTACAGATGAAGATCATAGATTTCATTTCTTACAAGGTATATGTATCTTGCCTAATGTTTGTTGAAGATTGATTACTATTATTTATATAATTATACAGGCACTTTTACATAAAATCCAATAAGAAAACCAAGAAGTTTTCAATTACACTTTATAATAAACATATTTACTACATAATGAAAATACCCGGGTAGACACGGGTATGTCCTAAAACTTCGACCAAAACCACCGGAGGACGGGCAACAGCGTCCTCTTAGTACACGGTGAGCGTCCTGCGATACCCAAGCCGCCTGATAAGCTTAGGGATTACGGCAACCCAGGCCCCCTTAAGGGCCTTCCCCGTAAGGGGGCCTTCGTTTAGCAGTGGTACGTCTACTGGTTGATGATGATGGAACAAGGGAAGTACCTACCCCCAAACGTAGAATAACATTTTCCCATAAAAATCGTACTATGTATATCAAAATGGTATGTATATAATCTTTAAAAAGCATCATGAATTTAATAATCCACTACGAATGCTTATTTGGAGTTTGTACACGGCGCTGAACAGTTTGCAATGCATTTCAAAGCACATTCTCTCGCTGTCGGGTACCTAATAATTAAATGCAATGCAGTGTACATCGATCGTGGATGCTTTTTACTCCGCCAGATACTTATCACACTCCGGAGGTAGTCGCCATAAAATCTTATTATGTTAGATTTGTAAACATAGATAAGAATAAGAATAATTTATATTTATTGCAAAAAACAAAACAAAAAAAAATGGACACGGAAGGATAACCAAAAACAAGTTTGGCAATAGGGCACGCTCAGCGCTGTGCTGCGTGCTCCCGAAGGGTCAAGCAGGGCTGGTTTTCAGCGTACAGGCGTTTTAGGCGACTGCGGGTATTATAATATCAACTTATAATTATAAGTTATTATAAGTAATATTAGGTTACTTACAGGTTTGTGTATGTGGTTAGTGTTGAACGCGTCGTGGGTGACCTTGTTGGTGTGTGTGAGTGTGATGGTAAATCGGTATCTCATGTAATTTTAAAAGTTATATTGTATTTTGTACATTGTACCTTGTATTTTAGCTTAAAAGTATCGGAATTCTTTTTTTCCTCATAGGAGCGGGTAGGTTATTCCAAATTTTAGACGCACTGTATTTAAAGCAGCCTTTAAATCGGATGGTCTTGTGCTTAGGAAGGATAACGCATGATGTTGGAGGCTGTCAAATACTATCAAAAGTTCTAGTCGGCAAGCTTCAAGCTTATTCTTAGGCAATAAATACTGTCTGTCACTAACATAACGGTTAGAATAGTCAAAGAATTGAGACGCGCAGAAAAATGCCAATTGCTTTAGAATCAGCCCGCTGAAAATCCGGAACTGAAAGAACTTTCCGAGAAATTGAAAAATACAACAGCTATGTACATGTCTACACTATTTTCAACTAAATTAATACATAAACGGGAAACTTAAAATGTCTCCGTTCAAAAAAAAAATTTTGTTTACTTTCTGTATCAGCCTTACATAAAACATAAGCATCCCACTGCTGGGATATCAGCCTACTCTCGAAGGGTGATTGGGCTATATCCACCACGCTGGCACAGTGCAGGTTGGTAGAATCACATTCGCCATCGAATTAATTCTCCGGAAATATGCAGGCTTCCTCGAGATGTTTTCCTTCATCGAAAAGCCAGTCATATAGTCATATACAGCAAGCCTATATCCTTACTTAAATTCCAAAGAAGTGAATGGTAAGGGCCCACCCCGTGTTCGAAACCGCTACCTCACGAATGTGAGGCGAGCGTGCTCCGACTGAGCTTCCATGACTTGACGACTTTGTTTACTTTCCTACTGGTAAATTTTGAAAAGATCGAGTTAGATAGTTAATTTTACTCGTTAACATTTTGCTCTACCGAAATTTTAAGAAAACATAGTTTCTGTTTAAACTGATCTGTAAATGTATATTTTGGTACTTTTTATTTTGTCTATTTAGCAATTTTATTTGTTACTTGGCAGATCCGGTGTACTTCAAACTGACACAGCCCGTGTTACTATTAGTATGATAGACTTGCCTGCTATGGTCTGGTTAGAACTGGCATCCCGTCACGTTTCGTCTCGTAAGTCGGCCATGTACTTCAAATGTCACGACTCTTGACCTTTGTCAGGTGTAGGATTTATTTATGCACTGACAGTGTTTCCTGATTATAATACCATGTGCATAAGATGATCTTGCATTAAAGTTCTTTTAAAAATATAGCAATAGTCCTTTCAAGTTATATACGCGACTTAGTATGGAGCACCCGAACATAATTCATAACAAAAATATAAGATTGTGCTTGGTATAATTTGCTATCGTAGAATCAATATTGAATTAAATTAAACAGTCTAGAGGTACGGGACAAAGAAAAAGCGTTTATGTTTGAAGCATATCATAATCATAATACATTATCGTTGCCGACGATTCACTGCCGTGCTTACGATTGTCATCTGAAATAGACTTTAACGTAGCGCAAATTGAGACGATATTGTGAAATGTAAAATTTGAGTCTGTGCCGGACACGTATTTTTAGGGTTCCGTAGGTTCCGTAACTACAAAGAACCCTTATAAGTTCGTCATGTCCGTCTGTCTGTCTATCTGTAATACTTTTTTTTTTGTAAAATAAGGGTAGCTCCTTTACATGTAAAGAGAGGGTAAAAAAAACGCTGAACCCCATCATGTGGGGTATCATTGAAAATGTCTTATAAAATAAACTAATGGTTTCCTACACCGTCTGTTATCAGAGTACCGCTTGCGAAATATGGGCCGAAAAGGTTGCTTACAATGTGTCCACCTCCCCTGCCATTTCCAAACTATGCATCTCAGACACCAAAAGCATTATCCTTCTTCTTGGGAAGTCGGGAAAAAGAGGTTAAAACCGGGCACGCACTTCCAAGCTTCAGAATGTCCTAAGCAGTCAACGTAGAAATGAAAGTAAATTCCACTTAAGCTCGACGCAGACCGGAAGGAAACGACCTTGCGCACGCGCAGCCGTCTCGACATTGACCTTTTAGTAACTTATTATAATGATCTCGTGCGAATGACCGCCCTACAAACTGTGTAAAATGTTTATGTATTTATAAAGCAACATCGAAGTAATTTAGTAGAACACATTACTTCCTATTATAACATAGAAACTGGCTCAGAGTAAGCCGTTTATTACAGCCATGCATATTTAGTGCATAAACGGCTTAAAGAAGACTCCTGTGACTATGCAATAAATAACGATAAGTAGGTATTCATAGTTTTAACGACTTTTCTGGCTTACATTCCTATTAGTACTCACGGGATATTAAGGTGCAACGTTTCGCTCATCGCGTGAAATTGAAATTTTCTTGCGTTTTTGTCAATTACAGCTTAATTACTCTATGGATTTTTAGACCACATACCGATGTATTTGCAAATCAGAATTTTGTAAGAAATCGTTATTGTTATCGTTTTACGCGATAAGACCGCCCGTTATGGTGCCGGATATTTCATTATTGTTTAGTTTATGTTAAATTGTATTTTCGGTGTAAGTTATATTGTATTGTTATGTAAAGTATGCAGTTTCATAACACAAGTACTTTTTTTTTTTCTATAAATCTGCTATCCTTTGAAATGTCAGAAAAAAGTTTGTTTTGCAAAATATAAAGCTTTATTTAGCTACAAAAATTATGTATTAGGACCGCGTTTTTTATCGAAACAAATCAAAACAAGCGTTGTAAAAGATGCATTTTCAAACGTAAGTATTTTCGAGAATATTTTATTACGAGCGTTCATAAAACTGGAACTCGAGAAAACACGGGGTGAGAAAAAAAATACAAAAAGATGAATAAAGGTACTTTTCTCTGTCGCGAATGGATTTCTACGTCACGCCAGTTTCGTGCAATTTTATCAGTATCTCGCCATACATCTTTCCGCTTCGTAAATTAGAATCGTGTCTAAAGTGCCCAGTTTACATTGCGCTTACATTGCAACGCGAAGTTATGATGCGTTGTTCAATATGCCACAGAATGCGACACTAGATAAATGTCTCTCTAACGATAGTGTTCATGTTATGTTGAAAGCCGTGACAGAGATTAGAATTACCTATGGTTGTTTATGATAATGCATTTAATACCGTGGGAGAAACTGTCTGCGACACAATGGCTAGCTAATGTAGTATATGGTACAGATAAGCTCTAAAAAGTAAATACATTTTGTGAAATGTAAGCCCGGGGCCTTATTTTGTAAGCCTAAGTGGCGATGGTAATCGTTTAGTCATCCTGCTCGCTCATATGGTGTGAGTAAGTTGACGTGAGAGAGATGGCAGCGCGATGACCATCGTCACCAGAGTTACATAATAAAAACGACAATTCGCCATTTGTATCCTTTCACAATTTGCCCGTGACTTTCCACAATGTCGTAAGTCCACCTAGAGGAGTCCTACCTACGCTGCGTCTTCCAGTTCTTGGTCGCCACTAATATCTCTACTTAACCAATTCTGAAAATCCCTCCAGTGGTAGAAAGCTATAGGTACTAAAACTGAATCTATAACAATCTGTAGTGTCTTTCCGCTGTAATATCGCCTAGTACAATATAAATAAGGGACTATAGTCCCTTATTTATATTATACGGATCAGTCATAGATTAATTTTAAAAATTAACTTCCGCAAAGTAACGCCTGATTTGAATCAGGCTTTATAATTATATCAACTAGATTATACATATAAGCTATACTATCCATGACATATATGACATAGGTAGGCAGCGTTTAGTTCACAGCACGACTGAAGCTGCAGGCAAAAGCTAGTATTGTATAAAATGCTTTAGGTACTTTTTCCTCTAAGTTTATAGAGTCGATCAAAGCTGAGCTGAGAGATCTAAAATTCCTGCGCTTATTTTAGGTGTAAAATAACAAAATAATAGCAACACTTGTTAACTTTGACAACTAGTAGATAAGCCAATTTAACTTGGTAAATCGTGTGCAAAGAGATAGAAAGGTCAAGGACCACACGGATGACAATGACCTTGAGACTTGCTGATGTTAGTCGTTATAGTATGCGGTGACCCATGCCGATGTAATCAAGTTAACTACTAATTGCCAAATTTTTTGTAAATACATCTAAATTGAGTATCATAGCATAGTCAATTAATTTAGCCGTAGATTTCAATGAGCGTTAATTTAAGCGCGTATTTTTATTCGAGTTGGGGCGATAATTCCTGTATTGTCGTCCCTTATGATGTATATTGTGTATTTCCCTTGTCAGGTAAGCCTGAGCCAAACCAGATCATTGCAATACCGGAGCGAGATTCCGGACCCCTGGCTCAGTTGGTCCCGTCGTAGATGACGTTTAGCATTATCTACGTTATCATCTATCGACTTGCACTTTCTGCGTCATGCAATCCGGTAGCGGTACTAGTTTCTTCTGTGGCTTCTCAATGTCCATCACACGATCTTCAGCCTACACTTTCGTTCTTCTGCATGCAGCCGCGACGTGGCGGACTATCCATAACTTCCAGTTTGTAAAAGTGACTTTTTAAGTTACAACGACCGGTTGTAAGGCTAATTATTTCAATTATTACTAGTTATTTAAAGTCGTGTTAACTCAGTGAAGCAAGCTCGCCTACTATTCGTGGGATCGCGGTTTCGAACCCGGGCGGGCCCGTACCAATGAGTTCTGTTCTGTGGAACTTACGTACGGATATACCACTGGTTTTTCGGTGAAGGAAAACATCGTGAGGAAACCTGCATGTTTATGGAGAAGAAATTTGATGGTGGAAGTGAATCCGGGAACCCGCACTGAGCTAGCGTGGTGGATATGCCACAGTCGCCTATCGACGAGGGTAGGTCGATATCCCAGTAGTGGGATGTTAAAAAGGCTGAAGCAACCCTAACACCAAAAGACCTCCTGCAACACGAAGATTTTTATAACAGCTTGTATGCTTTACCTCGGCAGTTTGCAACCGCAGATTCCTAGATTTCGCACTCAGGACTATCGAAGCCCAACACGCATCGGTCAAAATACACCGATAAAAATTTACTCTCATTACTTCATTGCTAGGTGCAAATAGGCGCTACCTTGAGTTAGCGAATGAAACCGCTTGGTTGTAGTCCCCGCAAGCGGCGCTTTTCCCCAACTTCGTCGAGTTTTTGTCGGAACAACGATATGTATAAATAATCTGTGCTTTTTCTAATGCAAATAGAAAATCGTGATCAATAGTCTCTGGTGGAGAAACTTACGGCGTTTTCCCGACCTCCGTGACAGTGTGGTTTGTCGGTTGAACAAGTATATCTCTACCTGTGCGTACTAATAGTGTATGTTGTCGGTTACAAGGGTACGAGGTCAAGGGATGAGATTTAGAAGTTGTTAACTTCTTACATACGTATATCGTGCGGGAATGTTTTTACTACTGAGTTATGAGATGAGTGTTTTTTTTGCAATATTGCAAAATTGCAAGAAACTCTAATTTTCCTACGTTTTGAGTAGTTGCAAATTGATAAAGCATTAAATATTAAAGCTATAAACGTGTAATTAGTTGCATTGGTTCAATATTATCACACAACGAAAACTTGCATAGAAAATTACACTTTAGTGGGGATCCTTTTTAAAGTCAGATTTATGCATTATGAATCCAACGGCCAACTGCGTTTGCTACAAACCATTATCACTAGTTGTAAAACGAGAACGTAACCCACATATATACATATTACTACTGAAACTATACAAAAATTCAGGACCATTATCATTGCGAAATACTTTAAAGAAATTGAGCTATTCTGGCTGATTTTAAATCTACCGGAATAGCACAATTTCATTGTAAAATTAGCTTAATAAGCTTTGTAAATCGGTCAATTAAGTAGATTTCTACGTGATAATAGCTTTATGAGTTTGTTATCTGGTGGTAACACGTTGTAACGAGGGTTAAGGGAGGTCGACCGGATCCATTTATCACTTGGCCGGTAGAGTTGTCAATTGTAAGTGTAACCTACTGATAATATAAAAATTACACGTTGGCACTGAGTGAGCGAAATTGGGCCCTTCGTCTTATGATGCCATTTAACAAACTGCAAGCTGGCAGCTCAAACTGGCTGCCATCAGGGCTATTATTATTTTGGACTTCGCTGCGCAGAGTAAATATCTTGTAGATATTTGGGTTCGTATGTACCTAACCTTATTATCATATAATTTTTATATAAACAAAAATAACTTACAAAGTTATTAATTAGTTTGCCTTGACATTGTTTATGAGAAAAAAAACCATTCAAGTGGTACCGACTACGTTCATTGATATTGAAGAAGTTAAATTGTTTTTTTGTTAGTTTACGTTACGGTAGTTAAATACTAAGATTAGTTAAGCAATTGGTATCAATGAACTATGAAGACTCCACCTTCGCCTTTTAATCTACTCTCTATCCGAATTTTGAATGAAGATTTTAGTGGGATTTTTGGTGTAAGTAGCGACAATTAGAAATGTATGTAAAGCAGAACTTTACGGTGTTTTACGGATACATGAAACACGATCTTTTAGTTCAATTGTTAATAGCCAAGTCCGAGACTTGGCAATTTATCATACTATAGGTATAAAGTAAAATGAAACTTGACCTACATACTATTTTCGATTAAAATAAAACCAGAATGTAAGGCGGCACTGCCAAAAATACCCATTTACATCATTAAAACTGTCTGCATAGATATTACAAGAATAAGTAGTATTTTCAAAATTTAAATCTATATTACTCTAGGCGTGGAAAATTAATTCTCTAAGCTCGCATCCACGTATGTTTAGTTGCTAAGTGCTACTACAATTTGAGCATTATGAGTAAGTTTCAGATAAATCGTTCGACACAGAAAATTAAATGGTATTCAAATCTTAACCTAAACATACATAAAATACACGTTTAACCGTGGACAGATGAGCAAACAATGTGACCGGAGACCGAAAACTACAATTTACGAAATTCAAATTTAAAGTAAAGTATACACTGTTAGATGGAACGAAAGCTATCAGTCTAATTCTCCACGTTTGTCAGGAGATTTGCAACATAAAGACGAGACGTCTCGTTTGTATTTGTTTTTTTACTCCTAAATTTTGGCTCCACACATTGTGTATTAAGCCAGTGTCAGGTTTTGTTATATCTCATGTTATTTATAATTATTTACAATTAATTAGTCTTAGTCACACCTAATCTAAGTAAATTTCCGTCATAGTCCAGTTCAACTTATTTTATTTATAACGCTTCACATTCATAGTTGCAACTAGGATTTGCTATTATGTTGTATCGGTAATGAAACCCACACAAAAACATGGACAAACTAACACCCAGAACAGAACAAACAAACATACTTAACTATATCTAATATAGATGAACAGACACAATATACTTTATTAACACTTGTGATTATCTCCGATAATGTGAAAATGTGCGAGCGAAACAACTGTGGATGTTACTAAGGGCCTTCTTCGTGCTTACTTATTCGAAATTTCAAACGTATGTACCTAAGTACCAAAAATTCAGGCTGGTTTGCGCGATGCTGATCAGAGCATGTTTGAAGGATGTAATGAGAACGGATGTTGAAAGCGCTGATACGGATTCAGTGGCTTTTAAATAATGGAAAGATAATAAAAACGCTGCTGTGGTTTTCTGAATAAGTATTTTATTTTCGTGATGTGAAAAACTCAGCTTAATTTTTATGTGTTCACTGTGTATGTTGATTTTATATAATCAAGCTTAATTATGTGACAAAAAGCTTCAAATTCTTGATTCAATATTGAGTTACGTCAGTCACGTTATAAGTTGAAAATTATTTATAGAAGAAAAAAAAAACCGACCGCTAAATATAGCCTATACATATCACTCCGGATATAAAGACAAACATCACTCAATCCACAATTCTTCATCAAGCCGTTTAAGCGGTAGGAGATCACATAACGAACATACAAACATACATTTCAACTAAAATACAACACAAACACTTGAAAAACATAACCCTTCTTTTGAGCAATCGGTATATACATTTACTTACTTGTACGACATAAGTTAGATAAGTACCTAATTGCACTGCGCGTCTAGTGGTTTTATCCGCTATAGTGGAAAAAGTAATATCTAATTCAAGTACCGGCAAGGCTTAATAGCACTGACCTTGAATGCGCAGAAGTCAATTTTTAGGTTTGTGTATGCATTTACACTTGCGCAAAGCACCCCTCCACATTTGCTGAGCGCCATTAAGCCGTGACGGGACGTATACGAGCCGTTACTACATTTTTCCGATACCTAGACGTCTACGTTATAATTTACATACATTATTTATAACTTAAGCTATATATATCTCGATTCTAATCATTCAATTTAATTAGCAGTTGAAACTTTTTTTGTAGTTCATAATTATGGGTGGCACTGAACTATTATGGGCAAGCGTGAAGCTTAACATCAGGTGAGCGACTTGCTCGTCTCGTCACCAAGCTACATTTAAAAAACAGCCAATTTTTTTTCGGTGTGAACAAACGAATTTGCAGACTTACACAAGTGCGTTCGCATTTCAAATGTTGTGATCGTTACATAATAGTGCTAGTTAGGGTATAATATGAAAATAACACACAAAATAAATGGAAATAAACCATCAGAATCTGAAAGCAATTCTCAATAAATGGTCACACTGTGGGCGAAAGGAATGAATGAAATATTTTTATTTTAAATTGCACTGCGTCTCACGCAAATTAACAGATGTCCATAAATCGTTAGTTCTCTTTGAATACACATTATTGCACAGAAGATAAAAACCGTAAAACACAGAGCAGCGAATTTGTCATGCTCGCTCTTAATTTTTATTTTATTTATTTCACAAAATTCGCAGCTCTTTAAAACGTTGAGACTTATAGTGAAACTAACAGCCAATAATGGATTTACATTTAATGCATGTATCTTTACGGGCTAAAAAGAACCAATTGAATATTTCATTATATTTAAAAGAATTGTGAAGTCTTGGTAAATTTTAATGTTGTATTCAGCTTGGTGTCTGAAGATTAATATTATTATCATCAATACCTTTTAATATATAACATAATGCCTAATCGTAAATGAAATTGTCAATGGCTGAGATTCCCTTCTCTTGACCTAAATATGAGGTCTACATCCCATTCAACAGCTTAACAAATTGTTAAATATCTAAAGAAATGGTACATTGTGCGCACAAATAGAATATTAATCACGTTGAAGGCATCAATCTAAGATTGTCCTATTAGAGTTGCATTATGCAAAAATAAATAGATGCTGACAGGTGACTAGAAGGAGGTCAGAGTCACATATCGAGCTTTAAAAATGTTAAGTATATTTTATATATTCTTTTTTAACGAGTGATAACAATGACGTTATAAACAGAAGACGCGTGACGCTCTAACGTTCCTTTATAAAATATAGGTTCTGACGTTCTGTTTCGACTTGGCGACTTGGTCTTGGCGGCAGGCTCGGTGTACGGTTGACATGAATGGAGTGATACGCTTGAATATTCTTGCAAGCGAGACAGCGATTTACCTTATAAGTATCCATAATGATAAGTACTATGAGCCCTTTTCGGCTTATCATACCCTTTCCTTATAGCCCTGTATAGTTGTATCATGCACGTGTTGCATTCATAAATAAATTATCATGATTTGCATAATGTAAGTAGACGTAAAGTAAGTAAGTTGTACGTAAAGTAAATGGATTACGAAAAGTTCCGGATTATCTTATGAACGTGTAAGTCCTGGTTTTACAGCCTGAAGCTAGGCATAAGTGACTATGTGTATAGATACATACTGCTATACACTTACAAACGAAAATACGAAGTTCTTTATACCAGACATTCTCAGAAAGTGCCATATTACTTTTTTTATATGAGGGAGAATGTACGTCATTGCTGTCTTACAAATAAAAGGGCGGAAGGTGTATGAAAATACATTGTTAACGTACCGAGCGGACAGATTTAAAAAAAAAAAAAAAAACAATTGTTAAAGATTTTTTTAAATGTTTGGTTTTATCTATTATATAATAATGTGCGGCGAAAGTATATCGAAATTACACTGCTTTACAAAATAATCCATCCTGCTATTGACTCTTCTCATCTTCTTTCTCTCTTAAATTTCAAAACTAGATTTAGAACTCGTAATCCCAGTTCTAAGTTGTTCGGTACTCAGATCCTCAAAAACAACACATCGTATTACAATCCTATAGCCAGAATGTGTCGTCAATACAACGAAATTCTTGATTCAGCAGAGAGCAAATACAAAGACATTGATATCTTTGATCATAAGTTGTATCGGTTCAAAAATCAACTGAAAACTATTTTGTTCTAAATTTTTCATTCCGCTATATAATTAAGGAAAAACTGTCCTTAATAATTGTTAAATTGTATGATCTATATACCTTTTTATGTGAATATTTTAATACCCTCTTGCATATGTTTACCTATTTCACTAAATAAATAATATCATATTAGGCACATACTACTTTTGGAAAGTAGCCTAGTACGTAACCAAATTTGTACTTTCTCTTTAACCATATCTGTGTTATTTTCTGTTATTTGTGCTATGAAATAAATAAATAAATAAATCAGACAATACTATCACAAACTAAGCTGCGCTAGAAGTCTGTCTGTATCCTACTAGACAGTTGTTTATTTATATGGAAAGTATTTTGGCAACCCGACATGTGTAAAAATGTCACTAATATTAGCAATTTTTTTGTGTCAAAAAGAATTCGAGACGATAACAGAAAGCATTCGTGTTTTTGTCTCCAAGCCGATGCACCGAACACATGTGTGGCTCCTCGTACCCTGTTTTTGTAAAAGAGGCCTGGACACTTTTTTTTCTTCGAATAGCTGTCACTTTAATAATTCCAATAAATGCAGTACAAAAAACAAAAACAGTGCAAGCATTATACTCACAATAATACTTTACAGAACTTAATATAGTTAGCAAAAAAATTATTAGTAAGAATAAGTTCACACAAGGGTTTTTGCCGCAAACGCTCCTACAAAACACGACTCAACTTTCTCTCACATGTTTTTTTATTAATCTAAGCATTTTCATATCGATGCCAAGATGAGAGATGAAATCTTGTATTGTTTCTACTGAATTCATTTACATATGTCGCTGTAGAGTACGTTGTGCAGAGATTACCATTTTCGTTACTTCATATTTTAAAGTAGGTATTATAGTTCTTTTACATTAAAGAAAGGCAAACTCAGCTAATCTCAGCTAAATATGATTTAATTTACAGTAAAATATGTATAAAAACGCTACATTAAATAACATTATATATTCATTCAGTCACTAAAATATTCATATTTAGCAGCAAATCACAAAATGTATGCATACATACACTTCATGACTATGAAGTTATGACGTACATGTGACGATGAAAGACAAGACTTCCTCAAGAAGAGCGATAAGAATGTAAGCTTATTCCGTACAGGAGCTGTTACAATATTAAAACAAATCTTACTTGGAGAGTACCCATCTGACGATGAGAACAAATTCACTAAACTGGAGATTGTCACGGATCTCTTCATTCGCCTTCTAGGCGACGCACGAGAAAACCACTTCATGTTTATAAACTCTCTTCGAAAGTATCCAAAATATCTTCGTATATCCAAAAAAATACGAATATCTTTGCGACAAAACTACTCGTAAGTCACGACTCATTCTTACAGAGGTAAAAAAGATACTGAGTAGGCATCGTCCGATTCCGATTAATAAGTACCAGCCTATGTTTTATTAATTATTATATTATATTAAGTATGGAATCGTTCACGTGTCAATCGCTGTGGCACTGCTACTCATTTGTTTTTCTTGTTATATCTTGAAGTAAAATTCTACGTCACAGAAAATATTTGTCACTTCAGAACATGCTTTAAATTAAGTTTAACTGAAGTGTGATGAATAAATAAAATAAATAATTGAATCATAAAACACAAATTTCTCGTATCTAATTTCTACTCATTTGAATCTTTGCAAATGTGTGTAGTTTTGATGTCAGTACTATTATATCTTCTGATGATGGAGCTAGAAAGTGTATTTTTCTTTTGTATAACGGAACTTTTCAATCGATACTAGAAAAACCATTGAGTTCCGAGTCATACAATTAGTTTCTGAGACCGAATCAAGCGTGTGTTTTTCTTTAAAACAAGATATATTTTTTGTATTATTTATTTATATAAATATATTATGTATATTATATAGTTTTATTTTATTTATTTGTACAACTGTACAACTATAATGATGACCAGTATTATTTTACTATGGGAACGGACGTGATTTTGATACATCACATTCAGTAACCTTTAGGAAATACCTGAATAGGGAATACCTTTAGCAATACCTTTAGGAATACTTTTAGGAATACCTGTAGCAATGTTATAAGCGTGACATGTGCGCGATTTAGTCTTGCCTTGCTCAAAACCATAGTCGGAATAACCGACTCAATGTAACGTGAGTATTCTCATTTTATTAAAACAAAACAAGTATTATTCTTAGAAGAAATCAAAGACCCGACTACAAAATATAACCTGTGTCACTCCTGGCATAAAGAGGAATCCAACTCATTCATCAAAATCGCTCAAGCCGTTTAGGCTAGATGAGGTTCTTAATATAGAAACATTCAAACATACATAATTATATAAACTAGTAGTTCGCGGCGAACTGAGACCTCACGATCCCTATATCTTCACAACCTCTGGACCGATTCAGCTCATATTTGAACTTAAAAATTGTATTGAAATGAACTACTTGCCTACAAAATTTCATGAAGATCGGGATCAACGGTTCGCAAGTTATCATCGGACAAATATACACACAAACATACAAACATACATACAAAAGCCGATTTGTCCCAATAAACTCTGAGACCTTCGCTTCGCTCGGTCAACAAACATTAGTCCCAAAAATATTAACCTCCTTTTAGGGCAGTCGGGTAAAAAAAGATTATCATAGTATCAGATTTAGCCAACAATGATGGCTACGAATGATTTGAAAACTAGATCGGTGTAGCAAGTTGTGCGTCACAACGGAGGCAGATTGACGGTAGCCATCACTTTTGTTATCAAATCAGCTAACGTATTAATTGGAACTAATTGAGCAATCTTTAAAAACAAAAAGACAAAGGGTTAACGCAGACAGCGACACCGAACGTAGAAAGAGACATCTATTGAAATTATATAAGTAGTTATACACAATAATGTTATGTACGTAAATGTTATTAAATCTAAAGAAGTTCTAAATAGCAATTTGGACACTTAATTTGCTTCAAAAACCGGCTAAGTGCAAGTCGGATTCGCGCACCGAGGTTTCCGAACCAAAGTTATAAAAAAAAGGTTTTTACTTCATTTAATTCGGGATCCGACTCTATCTTGATCTATTTTTAATATTATTTGTTGTACTATAGATTTTACACTATAGATAATCAGATTAAGTTTGACGCTAGGCATTCTAATTAATTAATTCATTTCAATAATTACATTTATCAGAATTACAATTGAACTGAATTAAAATTTAGAGGAGGTTGGTATGATTTCTGCGTTCCGACAATAATGTGTCTTACCAGGAATTTATTTATTTTACCATTGTCACGCTGGTGAATAATAAAACCTACCCAGGGGCGCTAGTCTCGACTTTTCGCTACAGCACTTTGCGACCGAATTCGGTCGCTATGACGCAAAAATTCGACTTTGAACACGAATTGTAAACGAAAAAACACAAACATACCGTTGAATTTTCGAAAAATGCAAATTCGGACGCTATGACGCAAAAATTCGACAACGAACACGAATTGTTAACGAAAAAACGCAAACAAAGCGTTGAATTTTGCATCATGCGGTCGCTATGACGTAAAAATTCGACAACGAACAATAATTGTTGCTTGCGACCGAATTCGGTCAAGTGAATAGCGAAAAGTCGAGACTAGCGGCCCTGGGCCCGTTCTCACAGTGACATTGTCATTTTTGGCAGTCTAAATTACACATTAACTTTATTTCTGTTTGTCTTCTTGCCTCTCTCTCTCTCTCTCTTCCCCTCCCTCTATCTATATTATATTTGGACAGATCACCGTTGTAGAAAAAAAACTATATTATATATGGTTTTATAGGTATGTTGATATAGTTTGGACAGGAAGTAATAAATGATTATGAATATGATTAATTTAATCATTTATTTTAGTAGATACTTACCTAAATGCGGATGGCGACGTGGAAATCCAATTGTATACGTCAACCAGACGATGAAAATGTACAAGAAAAATACCAATGCTTAAACAAATACTTGACTTTTCATATTTTGCCTAATAATGCATTTGAGCATTTTTAGTAATAAAACCGTCCTGAAACTGTATTCACCAATGAAGTCGAGATTTCTTCTCCAAATTAGTGCCACCACGGTCTCTTTGAATTTGGAGGCTCCATTTGCAAACGTCTAATAGTGTTCCGCATTAAATCTTATTACCATGCAAAATAGTTTGACGGCTGGTGACTGACATGACGGCTGGATAATAGACGGTAATATCTCTATTATAGTCTAGCGCAAAACCGAAGCAACGTGATGTACTGATTTTGGTATAATTCTATTGTTTTTCTTCTCTACTGTACTATTAGTGTAACACTCACCTTTTTTCATCATGTCACTGTTGCTTTCCTTTACTGGGAATCGATGTTCCAGCGCTTTCTTAACCTTACTTAACATAGGTCAGTAAAAATCCTTAATAGGAAATTTTAAGCATTCGATTTTATTCGATTCATGGCAGACGTGTTTTTCAGGTGACTATACTAGGACAAAATGTTATTTGGATTCATGGTCAGCTCTTGCTTACAAGCTGATAGAAAATCGGACCGAAGCCTCTATGGATATAAAAAAACCGTAGGAATTTGATTGACACATTGAATATTTTTTATCAATGCTAACGTGGTCATCAAGAACTCGTATAAATCATAAAGCTGCTTTATATTTGCAACAGATTTCGAACAATTGTTCTTAAGTTAACATTGGTATGTCAACTGACGGACATCGGCTGGACTGTCTGGTCTTTTCTGTTTTGTGTCATGGAAAGTACATATTGGAATGTGTTTTTTTTTTAAATACTTATCTGTGACAATTCATTTCTGAATATAATCATGTTTGTGTTTTTATTTAAATTCACAATAGGCTTGCGCTTGACGACATCCTTTTCCTGCTATGATACAGTCTAGGATGGAGTACGGCTACCTTGGAAGAGAAAACATATTCCATGTTTTCTCTAGATTTAAAGACCTTGATAATTCCAAAACCTTGCAAATATTAAATATGGGATCAAAGCGCTTTGTGCGCACGTGGGGAATGTCTACCATGTATGCTATGGGGTTGCGATGCATGACTGCTCAAATTAAAATCAAATTAATTTATTTTAATTAATTATTAAAATTGTCCATGCACACTTCACTGCCACGCTAGACTATCGGTTTTGCCGTAGGGGGATTTTTGTAAGGCTTGAATTGCAAAGAATTTAAATACAAAGCTTATCTTAAAGATATTTCGTATCAAAACTATTTTATCTATTTCAAAATTCACAACCGCAAGTTCAATTAATGTAAATACAGATCTAGTTCTATAAGTGTATAAGGAGAAGTCTGAAGTCTCTTTGTTGAAATCCTACAAAGTATAATGTTACAGAAGGCATTATTACATTTTATGGTCGAAGAATTTTCCTCGTAAAATATTTTGAGTCTGTCATCAGCATTCGTCGAATAAAAATAAAAACATTAGATAGGTACTAACGTCATACTAAAGACAACTTTGGTTCTAGTTTCCCAGATTCCAAGAATTATATTACATTATTTTATTTTTCCAAGAGATACGAGTACAAACATACAAATTAATCGAAGAGATTCACTAGAGATCAGAATATTATCTAGATCCTCTAATTACTGCTTAATTAGACTGATGTTATACGACTAGCCTAATAAAGATAGAAATAAAATTATGCTTACCTTGATATTAAGGTTCGGTTTAATGATTAATTCGTAACCTCGATATCAGCTCGGGTATCCTAATCGTCTCCGCCCATTGCGCCAATTAACAGCGTATCTTATATACCGTGAACTTACACTGATGCAACCGGTACCTGAGATTCGAACTTTTTAATCGACTTCCATACAAAGGAGGAGGTTCTCAAGACGACTGAAAGTTGTTATTTTCGATGTTAATCAAAAGATGACACGGTCTCTCTTCGGATTGGTGACCGCGAATAACATTTAAAACTGAGCGCTACCGTGAGTCGGATGAAAATACCGGCTGCCAAAAAAATTACATCAGGGCTAGCGTCTCGGCCTGTACAAGTACGAACTTACTATTTTATAGTCGTTTGTCTTTGTCTTTCATAATTCTACGGTTCGTACAAGGTGCATAATTTAACGAAATGTTATATGATATGTAAAAATATAAAATAAAAATAAAATGTAAGAAAAAAAAAACAATAAATAATGTCATTATATGTTTCCATTCTTATTTCTAAATAGATATGTTGAAATGTTATGGGTGTAATAGCTTTGATCGCCTGAATAATAAATAATAAAAATATTGGTGGACGATTTTCATACACAGCGCCATCTAGTCCTAAACTAAGCAAGCTTGTACTATGAGAACCAGATAACTGATAGAATACATGTATATTTTTTTATTTTTTTTTATGATACAGCTTAAAAATCATGATAAAGCTTAGTTACTGTTTTAAACTGTGAAACGAGTATCGTTAATTTCTTTAATAAACATGAATTAGTCGTACGCAGTATGCCGCGTGACTTCAGTATTGCAATAAATATTGCAATTTCAATACTCTAGCTAGAGTTAATAGTACGGAAGTTTATCTATACCCAATTTCTCTATACATAAAAAAATTTTTTACTGTCGCCGTCCACATTCTTAATACAATATTGGCTATGCTTAGGCTAGGCTTGGCTTATCTAAGTATTTTTTACTGGCATTTATTGCCTCTGACCTGTGCCTATTGGACCCGAAATGTTATTAATATTGTCAAACTTTAACAGTAAAACATTAATAGTACTTCGTTTCTGCTAGACGTATTAGTCATAGGTTTTTTTTATGTTACTTGGTGACGTGACGAGCAAGTCGCTCACCTGAAGTTAAGCGTCACGCCAGCCCATAACAGTTCAGTGTCACCCAGAGTTTTGAATTTCAACACTTCAAAACCATGCGCGGCAATGTACTGCGCTCGTCACCCTGAGATGTTAGATGTTAAATCTCTGTATTCCTAGTAATTACGCTTGAAACATTGCCTTCAATCCGGAATACAGTAATGCTTGCACACTACTGTTTGGCGGTTGAATAACTGGCTGGTTAGTAAGTTTTATTGTACTGGATTTTCGCAGGTTTGTTGAATAAAAAATCTCAATCGGAACAAATTTATCACACAAATAGACTCTCACCGAACTCTAAAAATGGACGGGCTTCAAGACAAATCGGGGTGTTTTATTGGTTTCAGTTTGAAGTTGGAAATTATGAGCACAATTTGTCATCTGCAAAAGAAATTTCTTACAAAGTAGTTCACGCCGAACTAGTAACACGCGCTTACTAGTGTCACGCGCCTAACCAGCGCTTAACTAGTAACACGCGCCTAACTATTAGTGCGCGCCGAACTGAGCCATCACGACCCCTTGACTTCAAAAACCCTGGACCGATTTTATTCATATAAGAATTCTATTATTTATATTGAGTGAACTGTTGGCTTTCCTTCAACATTTCGTTAGGATCTGAATATCGGTTCGCAAGTTATTGACGGACAAATACAAACGCTTATTAGTCTCCGTATACACTGAGAACTTCGCTTTGCGCGGTCAATTTTAGAACATGTTATTCTGGCGTAGATGTTACTGCTGTTAGGCCTAAGCACAGATCACACCCTAGATTCTGCATTCAGGACGCTCGAAGCGTACCACGCATCGGTCTAAATACACTTAGATGAAATTACTCTGATTGGTTGATTGTTAGGCGCGAGTAGGCGTAACCTTGAGATAGCTAATGAGAACGCTTGGTCGCGCTCCCCGCGACCCGCGCCTTCCTCAAACTTTGGTGACTTTTTGTAGGAACAACGAATCTCGTAATGCGGTATAGTGTGATCTGTCGGCCTAAGTTACATTTTGTACATTGACAATAGTGTCGTTTCTGTTGTACAACTCGCTAAACAAAATCAATTTGACAATATTATAACTAGCAGCGTATCTTTTCTTATCAATTTGCGTGAAAAGGATGGAAATAGTTTTAGAGCTGTCAAATTTAGTTTAATTGAGAAGTTGGTATAGACGTCATAGCACAACTAAATAAAAATTCTAAGTAAATTTACGTAGATACCAAGTTGTTGTTATCTAGCTGTATTATCCTTATACTTTGAAAGCAACACATTGAATTATACTTTGAAAACAAAAAAAACGCATTTTGGTCGTATGTATACATTAACTTATCTAATTACAAAATACATCTTCTAGATATATTTCAGAGAGCCATTTGTGTAATTTGCGTCTAACTTCTTTTAGGTATTCCTTACAAGGTTTTGGTTGTTTAAGTTTCATGTTACAGATCAGCTGTAACTATTTCTATACCATACACAGTGATTCATTTTGATTCATACTCCAATTATCAGAAGGTATTTATAATCGGATCTCAATTGAATAGGTAGATTACTGTGATTCATCTACTCTCTCGAGATTTTTACGACTTATGTTACTAGGATTTCTTACTTCTATTTCGACCTACCTTTACCATAATTTAGTATGGTAAAGCTATTACTAACTGACACAGTACCTTATAGCTTCGAGGAGATCATTCCAAAAATAGAATAACTTGTAAAAGTTATTTATTTACATTTAATTTATTTTATGAAATGTAAACATTTAACAATTAATTTTAATTTGTCACATTTAAATTTAAATTTTATTTTACTTAAACACCAACATTTAAATTTTCATTGTTAACTTATTAATTTGTTTTAAATCTAATTTAAATCTAGGTCGTAAGCCCGCTTCGCCAATAATCCCCCTTTGTTTTAAAATTAAATCACAATATGAAAACTTTTACAATGAAATGTAAAAAACGAGTATTCAAGCAATATGCTGATATGAGCATTTGGGCAGTAAAGCCGCAGATTATGTCAATAGGGGTACGCAGGGTTGTGTCCCCGCACCTGCGTTGTTCGACGCTGCCAATATAGATTGCGATTGCCTCTTGCATGTAACAACACTTACAACCATAATTTACCCGGGTTTATAAAGCTTTATCCGTTTGTGTTTAAATCCATTCTTATTTTTTGGAGTGTGACCCTAAGGTAGAGTAAGTAATTTTTTTTAGTGATTTTTCAGTCCAAAAAACGTATGTTCCCGTTCTTTGACAGGTTTGGTCGATTATCACGGCTTGCTCCAGAAATCCCCTTAGACACTCCTCTCTGAATGGGATTTTAGGGGATTATCGGCTAAAAAAATCCAGAAATCCCCTGAGCCATTTATTTTATTTCTGCGGAAGGGGATCACTGTACAAAAAAACAGAAATCCCCTAAAAACTTATTTTATTTTTTAAACCAAATAAAAACAACTTATTACTTAAGCACACGGTATTTTTTTTTGGATGTCCTCATAATTCTCTTATTAATTTTCATCACCATATAGCCAGCTACGAAAAAATATATTTTATTCTCTTTTTCATAAGTAGCTATGAAAAAAGAATTTTGTATTTTGTATTTAATATCTACTTATTTTTAATGATAAATAAACGTTAAAATGATGTAAAAATATATCTCTGTTTCGTAGCTGGTTATGAAAAATGATTATGACGGTGGACCAAACCGATGACGGAATAAAAACAGTTGATTAAATATAATGTTTTTAATATACGGATATTTTTTAAAGTATTTTTTGTGCGTATATTATTAAAAGGAGCAAAAAAAATATCGATCTATAGAATCCGTCCTTGCGTTGATTTTGCCTTCACAAAATCTTTGCCGTGAAGATAATATTTATGACTTGATTCAAAGATATTAGTAAAGCTAGTGACATATAGGGCGCACAGATCACGTCTAGATTCTGCACTCAGGGCGATCGAAGCTCACCACGCATCGGTCAAAATACATCTATAAAACTTTACTCTGATTGGTTCAATGCTAAACGCGACAGTTGTAACCTTGAGATAGCAAATGAGCAGCTTGCGGTCACAATCCCTGTACCCCACGCTCTCCTCCAACTTCGGTGAGTTTTGTTGGAATAATCTATGATAGTGGCAACTTCGTAACACACTGAATAAAACATCTTGTCGTACGAGTAATTGTATCAAGCAAAGTTTGGCTGATAACTGCTCGTATTTATAAGCTCTAAGCAAAGATGCCGAATGGAAAGATTTATTGCTAGACCCTAACCTAGACTGGTAAACACGTAAGCTGCCAAGAGGGTCCATTACTTATCCTCACTATCTTCCGCAAAATGGTTTATTAGATAACTAAATCGTTTTTTTTTAATTAGACAGTAAGGTATTACGATAATTACTTTGCTGTACTTGGGGAGTAAAACGTTGCTCGCTAAACGCTTTATTAGTAAAATATAGACGTAAGAACTATTTTCATGCCACCTTTACATTACATTTACACGACAAAATGTCGGGAATTTTCATAAAAAAAGAAACGCTTTGCGACAGTTGCTTTGGAGAAACATCCCAAGAGGGTGATCACATTGTAATATGTTTGGTTCCTTGCTACTTTCAGGATGCCAAAAAAGTGACTTGCAGAAGTTTTGGTATTTGGACACATCACAATACTGAAATAACTCTACGAAGGTTGAAAGTATGTAACGGATATAACAACTGGAAGATATTTTAGTAACTTCAAAGCAAAAATGCGCATGTTAATTTTTTTACGTGCGATTTTCTTTTATAATAGATTTATCTATATGAATATAGCAACTAATAATAAAATAATAAATATTATAGTTTATGATACCTTTAACATAAAACAAATGTACAGGTCAAAACTTAGAACATATAGGTATATTCTTATGTGTAGGTTAGCTGAGTAGGTATAAGGTAATAAGGTAAGTATATATAGATACAGAATTTCAAACAACTTATCTAACGGTATATTAACCTAGTTAACGGGTCTTGAAAACTAATTTTATTTGTAAAATAACCCGGTTTTCGATAGCCTTAGTACAGAAGCATATTAACATGTTAGAGCGATGCATCGACAATAGCACAAAAATATATATACATTTTTTAACAGTACAAATCAAATATTAGTGTTGTATTGTACATGCAAGAACGTCATACCAATTACTATCGTCACTGTTTATTGAATTCCAATTTTATGCGTCACCGAAAGCATTTCATGATTTGGCTAAAATCGTATTATTCATAGATTTATCAATTTTATCCTGCAGGAATCATTTCTGCTTAGCAATTCATTGATTTTATGTTCATGCTAATTCTATGGAAAAAAGAGAAATCTTTTTTGAGTTACCTATTTGTTCCCTTTAGTTTATTTTTCAATTTCAATGCATTGTTAGACCTGCAGTTACGTAAACCCAATTTTTTAAAATCCCGAGCGCATACAGACATTTACAACATTTATAAGCTTGACACTGAAACTTAGATCTATCTACGAACGTGACAAAATCCGCTTTCCGTCATTTTTCTTTTTTACACGAACCAATTAACTTTTTAAACCAGAAAATAAAATGAAAAAGGAAATCACTGCACACGCGTTGCACTAGTTTTGGATTCCGACCGGGAGCTTCTTTCGCGGGCAAGTGAAGCTTTTATTCGTCGTGTGTCGCGCGGCATGTCATCGCGCTTGGCGCGGCGCTGTGGGACTGCACTGCACGGGCGACCGCGGCGTGATTCGCGGCCCGCGTGCTGCGGCCCATGCGCGATACACACTTCTTCACCTCTGGTTATCACTCCGCAACCCTCATGGTCAATGGCATGAGACATGTAGTAAACACTCGTAATAGCTTCAGTTGACGGCTGGTTCCTGCTCACGATATGTCCTTAACCGGCATCTCGCTAACGCCTCTTTTACAAGTTCGAACAATTATCTTAACGCGTTGAAGCGGTTTTCAATTGGAAAATAGGTTTAAGGTCACCGAAATAGACAGCAGAAACCTTGTTTTGTGACTATACAAATTACAGTTTATTAAGGAAGTTCCATTAAAAGTTTTATCGTTTTAGTGGATTCTACAGTTTTAGAGGCTAATATTGTTATAATAATTTCTAGATAAATATAATCTGGGTGTCTTCAAGTCGCGAATGAAACGGTTTCTTCTAGGCAAGCTTGCTCCATCGTAGGCTGCATCCTCGTTTACCATCGGACGTGGTGGCAGTCAAACGCAAGATATAAATAATAATAAAAAAAGCTTGACCTTTTTTCTTTCGATTCTTTTATTTTCCTCTGTTCTGATAATGGGATCCGTGAGGAATTGAGAGAACTCCTCAAATTTTATAGGCGAACAAAAATTGGTTTTGGTATTTTCATCAAAAAGTCAAGCATTTGCATTCAGAAAGTATCATTTGGTGAAGTGGAACTGATGAAGAAGAAGAAGGTGGCGCCAACAACATCTCGATAGTTCAGTATTTCAGAGTATTTTGTTGAAGTCCGTTTTTTTTTTGTTAAAATTATTTTAGCTTTTTCGTGTAACCCGTTTAAATAGAATATTGCAACATAAATGGAATATTGCATTGTTGTGTGATCCGTGCTTAAAGTTTTATGTCTCTAGCTCATAGGGAACTTAGTAAAAAACTGATTTCAACATTCGTATCACAGAGACATAAACAGACAGACAAGAAAACCTGGTAAATTAAAACACATTTTAGCGCAATCTATCTCCCCACACAGCGCAGCGTACGCGTTGCGTAGGTAGGTGGATTTCCGCCCTACATAGTCGATAATGAACATATTTCGTATTTTATCATAAGCACTAAATACACTTGAAATTATACCAATCACACGAATATAATAAACCTTCCTGTTATGTTTTTATAATAAAAGCCAAATAAACAAAAAAATGCCAAACTCCACACTCCGTTAACCCGCACAGGGCCAGCGTGGTGGAAATGGCCTAATCATCCTTCGAGGGTAGGCCGATAGAGATATTTAATGCATCAGTTCAGAAGTGCGGTGTTTAAAGGCTGATGCATTAAATATCTTAATCTAGATTATCTTGGCGCCACCCGCGTGAAATACATTTAGATGGCGCTGTGTGTGAATAAAAGTCCACCAATATTAATTTTTTGTGGAGTTCCGGTGACCATCTGTGGTGATCTTCATCAGTTCCACTTCACAAATTATACTTTCTGAATGCAAATGCTTGACTTGTGGATGGAAAATACCAAAATCGCTATACATGTGTATTTGTGTATGCCTATTATATTTGATGAGTTATTATTGTGATGAGTTCCCCTCAATTCTTCATGGATCCCATTATCAGAACTGGAATTTGATGAAAGTGGAGCCAATCGGGAAGTATCTCATTACAAAAACAAAAAGATTTTTCCAAATCGTTTTATAAATGATAGATTTCTGAGATAGCACACAATTTAAAATGTTTTTATTGAGAACCTCTTTTTTTGGAAGTCGGTTAATAAGACGATGTTCTATAACATCAGCTCATTGGTACTTAGTGGTACGACTATAGCATAATTCGCCTGGGGAAGTACCACCTTTGCAATTTATTCAACCGCGAAGCAGTAGTGTGCAAACATTAATGTGTTCCGCGGATTGGAGGGCAATGTTTCCAGAGAAATTACTGGATACAAAGATATTAAACATCTAATATCTCAGAGTGACGAGCGCAATGCCTTGCCATAAAGGATTTGAAATATTGAAGTTCAAAATTCTGGGTAGCACTGACCTGTTACGGGCAAGCGTGGCGCTTACCATCAGGCGAGCGACTTCCTTGTTTAGTCATAAAAATTTACTCAGTTTCATAAACATATACGTTATTGACTGAGTTTTAGGAAAAAAACTTAAAACATACAAAACTTAGGACACTAGGTCTGTCCTAAAACTGTGATTAGAACCACCGGAGGAAAGGCAGCATCGTCCTCTTAGTACGGTAAGCGTTCTATACTCCCTAATCCACCTGCCAAGCGTGGAAAATATTGCAATACTATTGCAAAATTTATTGCACTGGGAGGTCTTTTTTTAGCAGTGGACGTCGTCTGGCAGATAATAATAATCTAGTTAATTTATGGCATATAATTATAGCCGATGCATAAATATTTCTAAATTAACTTGAACCTATTAACTTGTTTCACTACAAAAGCAAAAAAGCATAGGTTGTTTTCTTTAAAAAAATATATGTGTTTTTTGCATTATTATTCAGTTAATAGGTTCGACTTATACCTTGCATGACAGTTGTAATTTCGCCGACATGGTTCCCCGACAGCTTTTACTGTTCTCATATAAGTACTGCCTGTATATCTATATAGTCCTTTTCCATCTTCTTGAATTAGAGCGAGGCGGATACACCGCTGAATATTTCAGCAAGAGAACGGAGTGGCGTCAACTGTGCAAATTTAATGTCGGTAGAGCCTAATTGTTTCAGGAAATGGCCCCTACGTCCGATGGCGTATCTCTAGGACGGTTACGAAGTCTGTTTGGTAGCGTCTTAAAAGTTAGGACGGATATATTGAAGATTGGAGTTCGTGTGGAAGGAACGTAGGAATATCTAAAAGCTGTATTAGTTATTTTACTATGAAAACTGACATGGTTTTGATACATTTTGTTTTAATAAAACGGGAATACTCACGTTAAATTGAGTCGGTTATTCAGACTATAGTTTCGATCACATTCGGTGACAAGGTCGCGCGCGTTTGTCGCTGAGCATTCCTTGATAAAGGTCACCGAATGTGATCGAAACTATAGTCGGAATAACCGATTCAATTTAATGTCTGTATTAGTTAGGTGTTATTTAGAATGTGTTTACCTTAAATCTCACGCTTATATTTTAAATGCGGAAGTTTGCTTACTTGACTGTATTTTTTTAAACATTTAAGGGCCTCTTTCATCTACTCAATGTATTGATTAGCTACTTTCCGATTAGACAAATTTGGCGAGCAAAAATCCCAATTAGCTTGAGTATTTGTTCAACTTAATTGACACTCTGACATTAGAGGCGATGAAAGTGGTATTCGAAAAACGCTGATTGTTCCTCAGTAAGTGCGCCTAAAAGTAAAGTGTTTTCTTTTTCTTCATATTTTTTCGCTTAACACATATTGTATTTGGCTAGTATCCAGTTTTGTAATCTTTCAAGTGGAGTATAATATTTTACAATAAAAACAAGTCTAAGTCAAAGTTCAAGTCACCAATTACAGTCACTGTCCAGTCCAAGCTTTACTGATAGCTCCTCTATTACTACTACTACTAATTGAGTGATTTTGATTTTATTTTGTCAAAGTCATGAAACAAAACTTGTTGAGTACGATTATATAATGTATCGTGTGTATATATATAATCCAGTATATATAATTGTTATAGAATTGGTTTTGTTTTTGCTCAGCCTGAGTTCGCTGGCAAGCTTGCCAACTGATGTTGTTGGACCATTTGGGCTATCTCTAATAGCCCTGTCATGACAAATACATTGCCTGAATGTTTTGTGTACTTGTGCTTGTGAAGGAAAATTTATGTTACTAGGTCAAAACTTGCCGCAGATAGCAAATTCAAAAGTAAGATGGGATTTAAATGTTTAAGACAGGATTAAATGGATTAGGCAAGTTATTGTTTGTCTCAACGAGTTGATCTACCCAGTGGTGTCCTAGCAGTTTTGAACACATGTAAGTATATTTTTAAATAAAGTCAATTCCAGTTGGTGAAGTACGTACCACGTACGATATACATTTTTCAAAATTTATTTGTCTTATTTCATACTAAATTATTATTACGCATTATAATATTACACTTCAGAACAAAGAAATGCGATAATAAGTAGACAAAACTCGAACAGTCGTTGGAGTGTTATTCATTATGATGGGAACAGAATCACTTCGATAGTTTTTTCCTACGTCAAATTCACTGAATCAGAAACAAAAAACACAGATTGGCAAATGGGAAGTTACAGCAACGCTGTGATCAGATCTTGCGCAATGATTGCAGATTCATTGCAGTCACCTTTATTGTGTAAGTATTTCGGACAAATTATATTTGGACTTGGGTATTTCTACGTTGCAAACTGTAAGGAAATTAAGGCATGATTAATACCTGTGGTTATAAGTTATTATTATCGTTAGGTATTTCGTGTGATTGGAGTTAGCTAATACAAGGAAATGCTACACTCTTCTTGAGAGCTATTGAATACGTCAACTGACCAAGACACTGTCAATGACAAACGTAACAAGAAGTAATGACAAACGTAACAAGTTTTTTTTTTTATTACTTTAGTCATTACTTCTTCTTACTTCAAGAAAATGTTCTTATTACGTTTGTCGCCTCATTTAAAACACCTGAGTGTTTATTCCAAAAGACTTTTATTTCCTTTACATAAATTCTTATTCCAGAACCTGTGAAAAGTAATAAGCTCTTTCATTCGTTTACTCCGTAGAAATATTCTAACTTAATGCATACTACCGTGCATACTAACTTAATGTTTAACTCTACCCCTTATTAATAAACGCGGACAAACGTTGGAGCAGTTACTCAGTCTTCTGTCTTTTTCAATCAAGTTCTAAGAGCAAAAATGACTAAACACGTGGTAACTAATCCAAGGCTTATCCGCGTTTATTAATAAGAGGATAGGGTTTTATTTGCGGTTTTTAACTTGCTCGATATCCAGTGTCATATTATGATGTAAGCCGCTGCTTTTTTATATAGACATAACCTACTTCTTAATTCGCAATGTGCTGCCTGAATGCGCTGGCCCCATAACAGGATTTTCCTCTACCTTGCTTTACAGGTGTTTTCAAGGTATACATGGTAAAATCATTGAGGCTATATCTATGGCCATTTGAAAACAGACCAAATCTAGCCGCAGAGTAGTTACTCGTGATAAACTAAATGCTTGCCCGTATGTCTTGATCACCATGCATCTATCGTCATTCACATCATCTTAGCAGCCGTGTATAATTGTATATGTCGTGGGCTAATCGTTGGACTGGGCCGATCGAGATCTGCCTGGGCAGATCACGATACATCAGCATTTCTTGATTGGGCCGATTATTTCATGTGCCCAGTATAAAGTTGGGCAGATCGATGAGAGGAACCAATTTGTCGATTTGCTCTTCTAGTCATTTGGCCACATCGAGATATGGCTGGGCGCATAATAAGTTTCGTTTCGAGACGCTTGTGGCGCTGTTTGCGCTATGTCAGTTGTGTGTTTACGTTCAAGAAATATGGTGACGTCACAAAAAAATGTACACATACTATACCGAGCATAACCGAGTAAATCTTTATCATCTAAACTTAATTTTATTTGCTTGTACTTTCGTCACCCTGCAGAATCGATTTGCCCAAGCATGGCCGGGCAAATCGGCAAACGTTATGGCTTGAACGATATTAGACAGGCAAATCAAGAAATGCCGGCTTATCGTGATCTGCCTAGGCAGATCTCGATTGGCCCAGTTCAACGATTAGACCACGACATATATAACTCATACAGCAGCGAATAAAAAGATAAGCGTTTGACATCACGGGCTCGCATCAACATCCTCATCTCGCCTTGATCATGTCTCGCCTTGACTTATTTTACTTACCTTGCAACAGTGTACCTAACTTTAAAATTCCTATATGCTTAAACGATTGAAAATCCTCCTCTTGTCTCTCATCTTGTCTTGTCTTGTTTGATTCATCTAGCAGCAAAGTAGCTGACCGTATAACATTAATTGATAAGATAGACTTTTGACGATATGTCTTGATTGTGAACTCACCGAGAAGTAAAGTCTCGTCGTCGAGGGCGGTAACGAGCGAGTCGGTGCAGCAGGTGTTGGTGTTGTCGATGGAGATGCGCACCGAGGCGCAGTCCGCCGGCGAGTGCGGAAGCTGCTCGGCTGACTGCGTCGCCACGCGTCCGTTCGCGAGCCGCATCGACGCCGTGCGCCCGCCCGTGCCTGCCGCCGCGCCGCCTCCACCATCCTCGCATCTGCGAACAAATTACAACATATATTATACAAACCCAACTTCAATTTAAGCTACAAAACGAATTATGCACGATGCTGGAACTGAATAAGACATAATGACCGTTAATAATGATTCAGTTAACATGAAAGGCTCGGTTATAACCGTATAAAAGTGTCACAGCCCTAAAATCTCGCCTGATCAAGAATTCATTGGAAAAATAAAATAAAACAAGTAGGTACTTGGCATTCTTACATTTTAGGTATGTTTTTTTGTCGTGTTGGTCAACGAATTTTGTGAATGATAAGGAGCTATAATGCCACATCGAGAGTGGTACGATTGAAGTAAACAGAACCAAAATAGAGTTTCATAAGAACGTATAGTAACGTTTATTTTTAGCTGAAAACATTAAAACACAGTCGCCTAGCAAAATATCTGTATTTTATAGAGCAGTGAACCTAAAAATTCATATTGCGAGAGATCACGAAAGCCAAGTAAAAACAAGTACTTCTTTGAAAAAAAAACACTCACGAAATGTACGGAAAATATATCTAAGTACTTGATAGTTTGAAGCTTCTGTTCCGGCTCCGCGGCTTTCTGGAGCCACAAAGTTTATAAGAACAAAAGTGCATGTAAATCAGATTCTGAATTTAAAATGGACAGACTAGACGGAGATATGAGTACACTGCATAAAAAGGCAATACTAACCTCTGTAGAGTTAATATTAATATTAATATTTGGGTATGTTTAAATATTAAGTAGGTTGGTTTTTATTTAAACTCTGTTCAGTACCTAATTTTCATGTAGTAGAATACGATACAATGATACTTATAATATTGAAGGCATATTTTAAATTGAATAACATTAAAGTCGTCCCTGAAAACTACAAACTTACTCGTAAAATAGAGAGCACCTGAGATCCGACCACAAATATTTGCCAACGGTAGCTGGAGTTATTGCTCTAAGTTCTGACATTTTCCAAGACCAGGTGCATTAAGTAACAAGCTCTAATTTGTAATTTGAACTAATTTGCTAATTTCAAATATGTATATGTACCTTAATTAAAATGGGCCCGAGATAGAAATAAAGTGCGCCTTTCCAGTATCTTGAAAGTGATCTTGGATCCAACCGCTCCGACCTTCAGCAATCAAAAAAATTACCAAGAAGAAGAATATGAAAGGACTGAGAACAGCAAATAACTCTGTACATTCTAGGTATACTTGGTACTCGGTAGCTCAGTGGGAGCACGCTCGTCTCATATTCGCGTGGTCGCGGGTTCGGACCCGGGCGGGCCCGTACCAATGCATTCTTTCACTGGCTTTTCGATGAAGGAAAACATTATGAGGATACCGTCAAATTTTCGGTATGTATGTGAATCCGCCAACCCGCACTGGGCCCGCGTGGTGGATATGGCCCAATCAACGTTTGACGGTAGGCCAATGTCCCAGCAGTGGGACTAAAAAGATGATTTATTAGGTACGTGGTAAATAAGAACTTGTAAACTTTTTATTTATTAATTTTTTATTATGTTTTTTTGTCCGTAAGGTCTCCATTTCAAGCATTTACTTAGTAATAAATTCGTATATTTTTGAAGTTCCTTTCCCTATTGACATAATCTATACATATAAAAGGCTTTGTCCTGACTGACTGACTGACCTATAGACAACGTACAGCCTAAACCGCTGGACGTAGAGCCTTGAAATTTGGAGGGTATTTTTATTGAGGGCTGTAAACGCACACTAAAAAATGATTTTTTGAAAATCAGCCCCTAAGAGGGTGAAATGGGGTGTTAAAGTTTGTATGAAACTTTTTATTATCTGGTTCGATTGATACCAAACTTGGTATGGATACTCTACAAGAAAAATAAAAAGATATGGGTATCACATTTTTTTTTCAAAATTATCTCCCGTAAGTATCAAAAAAATATATTTAAATTTTGGTTATAGTATATTTGTTTCTCCTTAACTTTGTAACGGCTGTACATATTTTGATGAAATTTAGTTTCGGGGTAGCTTATGGCATGGATTAACACATTTATAAGCTATTTTTATCCCGGTAAAATATATAGTTTCTATGTGATAAGAATAATTATTAATTTTAAGTAGATTTTTGTATTATGTATCTAATTTCTGGTATGAACAATAAAGAGTTATCTATCTATATATCTATTAACCTCCATAGTAAATCAATGGATTATTGTATCCTAGAAAACCGCGGGCGAAGCCGCGGGCAGAAGCTAGTATCTACCATAAAAATTTGAACCATAGAATTTGTTTTTTTTTTTTTCAATATTATTTTATTCGCCTTTTTGTTTTCAAATACATTGATAGATGTGTTCAGAAAAAAAAAATATCAATATTCACTGGTTCGCGGATCTGTGGGAGAACGATTGCTATTTGATACAATAACATAGAAGACAATACAATTTACAGATTTGGAATTGCAGAACAATACTATTCCGACCGTCTTTTGTCTTTGTTTGTTTAGTTCCGTTTGGAATATAAAAATATGCGTCATGGAACAAATTGAAATGTAAAACGAGGGCAAACCGAATACGACTCCCACTAGTAAAAAGTACAATATCAATATCTCATCAGCTTAGAAATATATGCGTACCATAACATATACATATTTTACCTACCTACTTCATTAAGTAATTGTTACCCGACTAAAGGAGGGTTATGATTTTGACCGGTACGTAAAATACTGTATGTATGTTCAACTATTCCCTCATAACTCCTAACTACTAATCATACCCCCGAATACTAGATTAAGCCTATTGCTGTCTTTGTCATTTGCTTAGTGCCAGACAAAGGCAGTATTAGAATTAATCTGTTGTCAAAGTTAACAAATGTTTCATTATTCGGGGGATAGTTTTACAAACGAGGCATCGTTGGAAGCGTCTTCACCGTCCGCTAGTTATAGGCTATGTGACGGCACATTAAATTTAATACGGCGCCCTCGAGAGGACATAATGTCATGAACTAAAAAAAAGTTTTAATGATACCGTGTTGGGTATGAAATGAAAGGGCTTAATTAGCACATTTCAAACCACAGATCACACTAGATATCGCATTACGAGATTCGTTGTTCCTACAAAATTCCCAAAGTTTGAGGTAGGTGCGGCTCGCGGGGAATGCGATCGAGCGTTCTCATTGGCTATCTCAAGGTTACGCCTACTCGCGTCTAATAATCAACCAACAGGAGTCATTTCGTATAAGAGTATTTAGACTGATGCGTGGTGCGCTTCGAGCGACCTGAATGGAGAATCTAGAGTGTGATCTGTGTTTCAAACATATACATTGTTAGGTGTTTGCTTTCATGCACCCATTAAAAGTAAAGCTCGCGTAAGAAAGTAGTCCAGTTTTAGTTTTTCAACCTATATCTTGTTCTTTTTTGTTAGCTTAAGCCGAGTCGAAATTACTACTTCACTGCAGATTATACTGAATCTTTTATCTTAATGTTTTATTGTAGCGAACACCAAATAACCAAGCTATTGCATATTTTGTAAATAGAAAAACAGATTTTGTTTATGCGATGAAATCTAGTACGAAATAAATATTATACATTGGGTCTCGAATATTAATTATGGTCAAGGTTTAATGATCTCACGACAGAAAAAAGGAATAAGCTACGAGTTTCCAGTGAACGAAAATTCTTAGTCACTAGATAAAAGATAAATAACAGTTAGTAATAAGGTAATATATCTATATCTATATTTATATATATCTATATAAAAAATAACAGTATGAGTAGTGTGAATTCAGATTACAGGGTATTTACCGATTATAATAATTACCTAGGGATGTTGGCGAGTTGATAATAACTACATTTTTACTTCACACTAATATTATAAATGGGAATGTTTGTGTGTAAGTAGGTAAGTATGCAAGTACGTAAGTGTGTTTGTTCCCGTTCAACTCTGTAACGGCTGATCGGATTTTAATGAAATTTGGTATCGAGATAGCTTACATCTCGGATTGACATATATCTTACTTTTTATTCCGGAAAAATATTCGGTTTCTGTAGAATAGCGGATGAAACCGCGGGGCGCAGCTAGTATTCTATATAACAAATAACTGTATGAGTAGTGTGAATTCTTAGATTACAGGGTATTCACCAATTAATGTCAGTTAAGGAAAACAAATAATTACCTAGGGATGTTGGTGAGTAGATAATAACCACATTATTACTTCACACTAATATTATAAATGCGAAAGTTTGTGTGTAAGTATATAAGTGTGTTTGTTCCCGTTCAAATCTGTAACGGCTGAACGGATTTGAATGAAATTGGTATGAAAGTAGCTTATACCCTAGAATAATACATAGGCTACTTTTTATCCCGACAAAATATTCGGTATCAGTCGAATAGCGGGTGAAACCGCGGGGCGCAGCTAGTATTTATATAAAACACACCCATTATTCACTCATATCATAGACTGATAGTATCGCAGTCCTCAGACATAAAGTAATGGATTGACGATACACTAAAAATCAGTTTCTTGTATTGGACTATCATTTCTGTAACAAAAGAGTAAAAACTAGTAAAGTCTATAACCAGAGATAAATAATGTTTTGATTATGATGTTTTATTTTTGTTTTATCATAGATAATGTTATATTTTTTTTTTGTTATTTGGTAATAATAGTATAGTATAGTATAGTAGTAATATTGTACGACATTTTGAATGACCTGTAACTAAACGTTATCAATAAATTGATTATGATTATGATTATGTTCTAACTAAAATACCGATTATATTATAGTTTACTCTTTTTATTTCCCTGTCTAATCACTATTTATGGCGAATGTTGTATATGCCTGTAAAGGATGATCATATCAGTTCCATGTACTCACGTAGAAATATATTATAAGAATGTAAAATATGTTCACTGTTGGCGTATCTCAATAAATAAATAAACAAAGATAGAATAGTAACTAGTCGATAACAAGCTCTAATGCTGCAAATGTTAATACTTCTAAAACGTTGTAATACGTTTGTAGGTGGATTAATTATACTAGTATTCGTTTGACATTTAAAAACTCTACTTTCGAATGACTATAGTGATTGTGATAACATGCTACTGCAGGCTACCTACTAGTTTCACTTATGAACGCAACTTCAAACTTTAAACAGCAATTCTACAATTCTACGTGTCTACGTTTTATTTAGTACCAGGTAGAAATGCTCTTGAACAACTTTAACATTTCAATTACGAATTTAAAGAAGAAAATTTAATTAATTTAAATAATTAATAAATTTTTTTTTTTTTTTTTTTTAATTGTCCTTATTGAATGTATTCACAATAAAATCGTATTTCATTTTTTTTAAATTATTTATTCAGGCAAATTACACCCATGCACTTTATCAAATGAGTTAAAACATTTTGTTTTAATAAAACGGAAATATTCACGTTCAATTGAGTCGGTTATTCCGACTATAGTTTCGATCACATTTGGTGACCTTTATCAAGGAATGCTAAGCGACACGCGCGCGACCTCGTCTTGCCTTGCACTGCGGACTGCGGCGCATCGCCTGCGTGACCTCAACGGCTATAGTCGGAATAACCGACTCAATTTAACGTGAGTATTCCCGTTTTATTAAAACAAAATTTATCAAAACCACGTCAGTTTTCATAGTAGAGTTAAAACATGTCAAGAAGTCCACAGAAAAATAACTATTAATGCAATGCAAATGCAAATTTAAATCAATGCATGTGATGTGAGAGCCAGCCCAAAGGTCTTTGGTTCACCAAAAGTCTCGATTTGAATTTTTAACTGCACTCGCTTTTTTATTAGTGCTTTACAGCATTCGAACGTGGAGTTTTCTCAGAGCCGAGTGCATTGATTTTCCCGATATTCGTCCGGTCTACAAGCGTAGCTGTACTTGTACCTCGATTTTCGTATTCGGCAGGCGCTGGGCTACCCCAAAAAATACTTTATCGTTCAACTTCAAAGAGAAATTGAACTGCGATTTATAACCAACCTAAATAATGACTTACCTCGGGATTCTGAAACGTTTGTTAACTTTGACAGCAGACAGCCAGACAAAGGCAGCATTAGAATTAAGCCAAAAGTCTCAGGATCCCGAGGTTAGGTACCTACATGAAAAGTTGTCGCGTCCACCTGGCTGGCCGTGTGATGAAATTTACGCCTTCGACAGGTACTATAACTAAGCCAACTCTAACTGTCAAAGTCGGAAAAGTCGATCTAAGGCCTTTTTCCAGCCGTGTCATACCACAGGATATCAACAACAGCAGAACCATGTACAGTCCACGTAACCTGAGCTTTGCTCGAACTTTGGGGACTTTTTGTCGGAAGCTTGAGCATTGACTTTTGAGTTATTTGCTCAAAATAAACATAAATGCGACGGAAAAAGTGCATATTATATATTCTTGCACTCGTAATGCACATTACTCACGCTAGGCACTAAGAGCCGGATTACGTGACGGGTGAAGTACCTATAAGGAACTTACTAACGCTGCAATCTAGATGAACTTGACTATGATTGCTGTGAGAACTTGGCTTTAGACTTGGAAAGGATAGTTACGACGATACGTATACAAATTACTGAAAGCAACTTCCCTAACAATGTGAAATCGAATGACATCATCAATTGCTTTTTAGAACTTTGGCGGCAACTGCCAACGATAAATTACGAGAAGGAAAGAGAGCGAAATATATTTTCCTTTTATTTTCTACTAGCTGCCCCTCGCGGTTTCACCCGCGGCGTTAGATAAGCCTATGTGTTAATCCAGAGTGTAAGCCACTATACCAAATTTCATTCAAATCCGTTCAGCCTTTACAGAGTTCAACGGGAACAAAATACACTTACATACTTACACACAAACTTTCGCATTTATAATATTACTATGATCTTTGGTCTCCGGTCCGTGGTTGTAAGGGTGTAAGGGTCTACCTAGAAAATTGCGCCGTTCTTGGATAGCGCTTGACTATTTATCTGTGGCGCTTGATCAATAGACGCTATTTGCGATGCGCTGAACATTGAGTTATTTCGTACTACGTACTAAATACCGCAGCAAATTGTGATTCCCCATTGAATTGCGATTACTTTGCCCAACTTTAGCCGGTCACTTGCTATAGAGAAATTAAAGTAAAGAACGTGATTTAGTTAAGTTAAGTTGTAGATCATACCTAGAACTTAAAAGCAACAAGTCACAGTAGTCTTAAACTGCTGCTAAAAGCTGCTTTAAACTGAATATTGTTATTGCCCATATTTTGCTCATTCCCATTTGGAAGTTCGTTAATAGGTTCGTGAAAAGAACAGTATGATGGCTGAATGTCTTCAACGTTATTAACGTTGATTGCCTCTTACAAAAGTTATCAAGCCGTGAAGTTTGTTTGTTTCATATTAAGTAGACAGAGACGTAGCACGATACAAAAATGGTTAATTAATTACCCAGTCTCATTGCAATATTAATACTTACCTAAAATAAAATTCTTGTTAGATTTGAATGTACCTAATGTCTTAACTAGTTTTATTTACATAGATAGGTACTATTTACGGGGATCGACACCAACAAAATTGGAATAGGTCTTCGACCAAAGTAAAATGAATGGACGCCTTTTAACCACACAACTTCCTTAAAAATAACAATCGAACTTAGAATTCAATACGTAATTAAAAGTATGTAGGTATAGTACATTTGTCACAAAAAGAGATAGCGAATATAATATCAAGCAATTATATATATAGAGGCATATTTTTGCGGATATTTGGATCGCATGTATTGACGAACGTACGTCTCACACTTTTCACAGACTGAGATGTGAACGACTGAAGCAAGGCGAGCGCCGACGCTTACTTAAGTCTTAAAAAATCTCTTAGTTAGGCCCGTCCATTAATTTTAGTTGGTCGAAAGAATAGGTAACGAAATTATGATCCTTGCTTTGAATTAATGACCTATGTGAGTGGTCGGCAGAAGAACTTACATATTTTAAATATTAGCTACAACATTTGTATAGTAACAACGTCCTGCGGTCCTTTGAGATTTTCCTGTAGGTATTTCTGTACTTATCGGATGAATAGTATCCTACACTACGATGCTTTCGGACTTTGATAGTTATCATAGTTTCAGTAGTCTAATCGTGAAAAGTATAACAAAATAGAGCAAACAGAGCAAACATATTGCACTTCTACCATGTTTGTGAATGTGTGATTTAAAGCCAAAACAGTTGGCAACTTCTCTAAAATTCCAACTAAATGTAGAGCAGCATTCTCTGAGGAGTATCAAAGCCTTGAGTTCATTTTCAAGGGCAGTTAGATTAGCATATGTTCCGTGATCCCCCGAGCCATGCCGTGTCGGGAACATGACGAATGGATACCAACCCCCTATAACGAGGGAGGCTTGATTCCAGAAATCGTAGGCCCCTCATTTATCACACGAAATATACCACTGTAATCGACAGCCCGAGACCAAACTCTAGTGGTCATCCGACAAATGGATGTAACATACTTAAATTGTATAGGTAAAATGTACTGTTTGCGAACTGAAACTATAATTATATATGTATACTGCGGCTGTTGCTTTTTGTCAGTTGTATAGTTATAGGTATGTGAAAATAAGAGGTTGTTTTTTTATCTTCCAGTGTCAAATTTTGTAATATTTCAAGTGAACCACAATATTTCACAACAAAAAAAGAGTCTCAATCACAGTCTAAGTCAAGCATAGTAAGTCACGGTCAAGTTCAAAGTTTCTATGTAGTTTTAGAAATAACACGAAAAGTCACGTTTCACGACACTATACATTCACCGATACTCGTGCACGTTCACGAACAAAAAATCCATCTTTTTTACACATTAACACTCAAAAGAACACAAGTTTTGGAAAATAATACAATGACGCGACATGACTTCTTCACGACATAGCTTCAAAACACCGCGTAGTGCGTGTAAAGCGTTTGAAGAGTCAAAATATGAAGTTAATTTTTACAAATGTCAACCACAAAATGTATAGATATTTTCATTATATTACAAGAAGGAACCATATTTTATATCATTGAATGTATGGTAAAATATAGGAATCGAAAATTGTTCAAAAATCAAAATTTTTGCGTAAATCAAGCAAGTCTTTGAAATCGAGAACTCTTATTCTCAAACAAGCACTTGCTCTGAGGTAAAAACTTGAAAGTGCTCAAGTTAGATGATAACCTGAATAAGTAAATTTCTGATACTCTTATACCAAGGTTTTTTGCAAGCAATTTTATTTGACTTACCAAGCTCTTTAATAAAAAGATCCCTGTCATAAAAGTTCCGTAAGTAGTTCTACACACGTAGTTTAGGTAGATACTTAGTTTGGAAACTATTCGAAGTATAGAGTGGTAAGATGGAACAGTAAAATGTAGGAATATTTCCTTTCAACACAAATTAAAACATTATAGAAAAGTTTGTGAGATATCATACTAATATTATAAATGCGAAAGTTTGTGTGTAAGTGTGTAATTATGTAAGTCGTTCAACTCTGTAACAGCTGAATGGAATTCAATGAAATTTGGTATGAAAGTAGCTTATATCCTGGATTAACAGACAGACGAGGAAAGCGACTTTATTTTATACTGTATTAATAGTAGGTACCTATTATAAAAAATATTATCACACTAATATTATAAATCCGAAAGTTTGTGTGTAAGTATTTAAGTTTGTTTGTTCCCGTAGGTACAACTCTGTAACGGCTGAACGGATTTGAATTAAAATCGGTATGGAGGTAGCTTATTCCCTGGATTAACACACAGGTTACTTTTTGTCCCGGAAAAATATTCAGTTTCTGTAGAGTAGCGGGTGAAACCGCGGGGCACAGCTAGTATTTCTATATTAAAACGAATCATAATTTTCTCTTTATATGTACCTACGTTAAAACTTGGCATACAGTCACTTCTAAAATCAAGACAAATAACCCCGCCCCTGCACATAACGCTGACAGAATTACCATAGCACGCCAAATGGCAATGACTATATCCGATCGTATTCTGAAGCCAATCGGAAAGGATTCGATTCGAAATGTACATTTTCTGTCTCTATCATCCTACTTGTGGTTGACGCAGACGGAGAGTGTAAATCTCGAATCGAAACTTTTCCGTTTGAGCTGAGAATACGGCAGCAGGATTGAATAGCAGTAGCAAAGTTAATGGCAATCATTAATTTTTAATCCTAGTGTAAAAGATAGCTATTTATTGCCACTGGCTATCGTTTGCGCCAGGAATACAATCACAAGTAACAAAAAATTTTGTAGATACATGTACGATTACAAGTATTTGTAAATGGTTTAAAATTATTTAAACCAAAGTTAAGTTATTATCTCAATCTTCCGTGGTTTTGTTGTTGACTGTTGAAATTGTAAAATCGAAATATTCCATTAAAAATCCCCGATAATGGGCATTTTATTATATTCATACATAGAACAAACAAAACACAGTATTTTTTGCAATAAAGACCGTCGGTGGACACATTAATTAGTTCATGTAAACATTTTGACTGCGAGTGTATTTTTTTAACTCGTTTAAATGTTATAATGTCATGGGAATATTTTGTTACGAACTGGCTAATTATGAAAATGATTTGTTGCGTGGTTAGGTTAGTATAATATTGTGAGATTATGAGAGACGTAGGAAATACATGGTGCTACTGAAAGGTCCAACAATATTGAAAGGTACTCATAATTATGAACAACTTTTACATAAGGGACCAACACTGAAAAAGCGAAAACAAATTGCTATTCCATATATTTTGTCGAGTGTCATTGACATTTTTATATGGAACAGCAGTTTTATTGCGGCTTTTGAGTGTAGTTTTTTATTTAAAATGCTTAAATAATAATAATAATAAAGCTTTATTTAATTCCATGCATAGTACATATTAAAAACGATAACAATTGGTAACTTATTAATAATATTCAATTACATTTGTTACACTTAGAAGAATTTGATTTCTAATTATAAATTATATTTTGTAATAAGTTTAATTATTATTTGCTTTATTTATCAACTACTTAGTTTTTTAATGCATGGACCCCGTTCGGGTAGAAGCCTCCCCCAAGAAGTGCCATCCTTCTCTATCATTAGCTCTATCTAGCCGCGCACGTTACGACTTCGTCTGCCCATCTGGCCTTTGGTTGACCTCTTGATCTGGTGCCTTTTGGCCCAAATAAATAAAATGTTTATGGTTAGTTACATATATATAAAAAAATACTAATATTATATAGGTAAAGAGTACAAAGATCTTCGCTCAAAACTGCCTGTTCTCGTCAGAAATTGAAATTATCCTAACTAGTCCTGGCTAATATTATAAATGTATGCCGAAGTAACTCTGTCCCTCTGTCTAGGTGTTTGTCGCCATATCACGGCTAAACGGCTGAACGGATCGACCTGAATTTTTGCATATAGCTTAAGGATCGGAGACGGACATTAAGGATCGGAGACAGATGTGGGCTACGTTTTTTTGTATGTCCATGCCAGCGCACATAATTAACTTGTAGCAAATTATATTATAAATTATTATATTATTATGTTTTCTCAATATAAGTACCTACTTCGGCTCTATTATCTATTCGGTGAGTAGGGTAGGTCAGGTAAACACTAAAGCAGGAAACAGTAACATGCATTTGCATATAACAAGGTGTATTATTTACAAGGAACCATCTATCGTGACACTAAATCGATAGAGAACGTCCTTCATAGAAGAGATATTACCTATTAATAGTTCCTCTGATCAGAAAACTGTTCGAATGTCTCTGCCTTTCTCCTACATACTCTTATAGGAAAAACAATAAAGTTTTAGTACTAACGTGTGAAATGGGATGCCATCTTTCAAGCATATAATTCACATTTCACATCCACAGTTGGTATGTTTGCAAACAACCACTCAAACTTAATTAAAAAAAAAAAAGTTATTTTAGTAGAAACACAAGGTAGCTAGCGCACCTATCATCCACGAACCACAGAACAACTAGAGAAAATAAGACAAAATATATTTATCTCTGTTTCTCTCTCGATCGTTTGTTAGACGCACGTTAGACGGCTTACCAAGTTGTTGCGTGCGTTGGCGCTCTTTTAAGTAGGTATAGATACCTAATATAAAAACTTCTGATTCAGATTTGTAACTACAGTAAGGTATATTTTACCAAGTTATTATTACTGGGAGAACCGTATAGTACTAACGTATGTTTTCTTTACAACATTTTGGATTAAACCAAATCAGGTCAAAGACACATCGCAAAGTAGCACGGCGTACCTCAAGGTTGGATCAAATGATAGCGCTCACCTAAATGCGTGTGAAAGTGATTTTTACAAGGCCTGCTCCAAATGTCGCTTCCTGTCCTAAACAGCAAAATATAGGTGAGGAGCTATCCCTGTACCGTCTTTTTACCCGACTGCCCATGAAGGAGGGTAATGTTTTAGGGGTATACATAAGTATATTAGTGTGTAAGTATGTAAGTATGCACGTATGTATGTAAGTATGATAAATGTATTAGTACGGTATATAAGTATGTAAGTATGATTATGTCTTCCTATAGTACCTCCTGTAGCATGAACGGCTTGACCTTTTTTTTGACTAGCGAGGTTTCGTTGGATTTCATAATGAGCAACTTTTACTATGGGACCAAACTTGCAATCGAGAAAAAAAAATCTGCTGTTCCATACATTTTGTCGAGTGTCATTGACATTTTTCTATGGAGCAGCAGACTTTCCCATAGTAAAAATTGCTCATAATGATGAGTACTATAAGCCCCTTTTGGGCGGTCACTTGCCGATGGGCGACGTTGTACTAAAACAACAACAAAATGCTTTTTTGCCCGCTGTACGTGAATGAAAACAAGCCAACAGATTGGCAGACAAATTAAAACGCCACTACTTACTGATTGCTACTTATCTATTCAGAATCAACACCTGCAGGTGCACTTAACTTTCAGCCCTTTGGTAGGGGCTGGAGAACACGCGACCTCGCGTGGAGAGGTCAAGGTAGGTATATCTTGCTGCTTGCATCGATGAGCTCAACAAACACTAGCAAACATTGGCGCAAACTTCGGTAAACGCCTATATACTTTGTTACGTCATCGGAAAATAGAGGAAGGCTGGCTGAAGCAGCTTGGAGTAGACTTGCTTTGTTCAAAATGCTCTCGTAATACAAAGTAGAAAGCTGTGTCAGTAATGAGGTTTAGCTGCATTGGAAAAAGCTTGCGGGAAAATATTTTCGCGCTTAATATTTGATGTTTGGATATATCTCGAAATATAAGGTACATTCCCAAGAAATTAATTATACGATTCGTTCGTATAATTAATCTATCTCTATCTCGTTCTAATAATTATGTAGCTAACTATTGTAGTCATTTGTCACAATTTTTTTTTCATAGAGCTATGCCTGGGCCATCTAGCGGCGAGTAGGTGAACCTTTAAAGTACATAGCGCCATCTATGCGGCTGACTCAAAGGAGTTATTATTCACATCACATGAAGCCTAAAAATAGTTCTGAAAGCGTGGCGCCACTGTACTGAAACTGCTTTTAAAACTTTATGGATAAACTCAATTTAAACGAACTATTTTTCATACTTATTTAACCTATTTTCGTTTTCAGTATTTGAATTTCATACATCGAAAATACGAGCATATTAAATTGAAATGTTGTGGGCAAGTGAGCGACCAAGGAACATAATTGTGAGCGACATGCTTGTCTTGTCACTTAGTTGCATAAAAAAATGTTGACGCATTATTAATAAGTCTACTACCGAAGCTAGGTACAAAGATAAAGTCGTTTGTATGTATAAAAAGATAAATTATACACCTACTGGGTGTAGCATTGCGAATAAATTACTTCCCAAAATGTTCATCTAATGGGCGTAATAAGTGTAAACGAAGTAGATATTTACAATTTACACGCCCATACGTTTACTGAACCTTTTAACGAGCGGGAACCCCATAATCATGATGCTCGTTGAAAGATATTCGCCCATTTCTGGGGTCGTATTTCAACTGAACGCGAGCGAATCGCATAAAACGTATCATAAAGCAGCGGCCCTACAAAGCCCCCAATTACGGCTCCACGGCCCACGTAATGATCAACAATGGCCAAGAACCAATCTGAGTCTTTTGTAGTATTTTTTAAAATATTTAGTTGTAAAATATTTGTTAAGTGGCGGTATTTGAACCCCGATTCGTTCGCTATAAGAGAGCAAGTGGAGGGCCTTTGAGATATTCTCGCTGACGCCTTTTTGGACGGATATGGTCTATCTGAGGCCTAGACTGATTCGCGTCTTTGCGTCAACTTAGTACCTACGTATACAACACTACTTTTTAATTACAACAAAAAAAAAAAAAATTGTTCGTGAAAATAGCAAGAAAACATACTAAGACACATACATAGATTAGATTCGATAATGTTGCAAGTCATAAAAAAACGATTACCTTAAGTAAAAAAAAAACACACCGTGACTTAACATCAGGTAAGCTATGGTCATCAAGAAAAAATAACAGTACATACACGCAGGATCATTAATAATTATCATTAATAGGTACACGTTTTATACTTTTAAATGATATAAAAGCATACGAGTATAAAATTCAAAGCTATTTCAGTCCCAAAGCCAAAGCAAAAGTTCACGTTCCGCCATTTCCCTCTAATCAATATCGTCAAACATGATTCCAAATCTTAGCTTGTTTATGTATGTTTTTTTAATCACGGTTAATAATGTATACGGATAATGTATATGTCGAGGGAGGCCTATGTTCTGCAGTGGATGTCTTCTGGCTGATAATGTAATGTAGGTAATGTATACGGTAAGACAGAGCTAAACGTCGATTGGGACAGCCCAGCATCCTTGATCTTTATTTTTATTTTTTTAACGCCTGTAAGTCCGCATTTGACCACCAACTCGCCTGTTGGTGAGCGACGTTATGGTCGAAGATGAATCACGCCGGCCTAGAATAATTATACACCACGTCTACGTCCCTTTGTCTGTGTTTTACCATCTCACGACTAAACTGATGAAAACGCTTCATGAAATTTCGCAAGAGTATAATTTTTATTCGAAATAGGTTTGCGTTTGAGCAAATCCTGCCTGATGTTAAAAATTACGAGGTCTAGGACGAAGCTCGCTTATTTCAATGGAACTATTTGCTCTAGATTTGAAGCCTATATTGCAATTTGCACTTTATCACGAGGTAAATATACTTTTTATTTCAAAAAGAGCAAGTAAATAAATAATCAAGACAGAACCCGCTGCAGATTGCGGCTAGAGATTTTTAAACAATACTTTATTATCGTAAAAACGAGATGGTTGCGTATTTGACCTAAAATTTGCGTCACGGCAAGAGCATATTGGGTAATTTTTTTTTAAACAGACAGACCTTAGGCTCAAATGTTTAAAACGAAATTTTCACTCTTACATTGAAAATACATAGGTTAATGACAGTAAAATTGGCATTCCTTGGTCGAAATTTTTAGCTTATGACTTGGCCTAGTATTGTATTGTATTGCTTGTATTGCTAACCTATGCTAAACCTTCTATTCATATATTCTGCCTTTACATTAGCCTAAAGACGGAAGGACGGAAGATACGGCAGTTAACGATTATCAGGTACAGTTCAGCGCAAAAGGCTGCACCAGCCTTGTGTCTAAATTTATTCAAATTCGTCAATGAGCTTAGGACATTTCCCTCACTCAAGTGGCCTTAGTGGTGAAACCTTCACCAATGCTCGACTTGTACTAGGCCGACATGTCCTAACCTCTTTGCTTTTCAGTTTTGTCTATATACTGTCTGGAAAATATCGTTCTTACCGATAAGACTGCCTTTGTTGTGTCTATGTCTAATGTATTATTTCTGTTATATCATTTTGTGATGCCTATTAAATGTTATTTTCATCATCATCATCAGTCAGAAGAAGTCCACTGCTGAACAAAAGCCACACTGAACGAAAATCTGCTATTTGTATCCGTCCGTCTGCTATGTGTATTCCGTTTGTATTTGTCTGTGACTTTTGCAATTTCTTCAGTCCACTTAGTGGGAGGCCTACCTACACTGCGTCTTCCGGTTAGTAGTCACTACTCAAGAACCTTTCTTTCCCATCGGTTATCGGTTGACGGGCCTGCCCATTACCACTCTTCAACTTACATACCCTGATAGCTATGTCAGTTATCATATTTATAGTAATTTTGAAGACAAGAAAGAAAATGTGCAGTATTCAGTGTGTTTATGTTTAGTTCCAAATAAAAAAAAAAAGGTATCCTCATACAAGCTACAAGCGACAAGCTCTGCAAAAGGTCTCTCATCTACGACCGACCGACCTGAATATCAATAAAATTCACGATATCGCCCGAAGCCGTATTCGCAGAAACGTGGGCTAAATATAGACGGGTCAATAGCGTAGGCGATCGCGCGACGGCGACGGGGCGTCTGAGGGGATCTTTACGTAACCATACAATACACTTCAAGCAGTAAGGGCACATACAGGGTTCCGAGTAACTACAACATGGGGTTCTTCAAAAGGGCTGTTAATAGAGTCTTTAAAGGTTGGCAACGTATCTGTGATGCCCCTGGTGTTATAGGCGACGGTGATCGCTTACCATCAGGCGGCCCGTCTGATTGTTTGCCACCTCCGGCATAAAAAAAAAAACTTTTTAACTTTGACTAGCCTTGTCGCTCAGTGGGTGGATTTCCGCCTTCTGATCTATAGATTGTGGGATCGATTCCCACCCAAGACAAACATTTGTGTGATGGACATGGATGTTTGTTCTTTGTCTGGGTGTTTCTATGCATGTATTTACAAAAAAAAGTATTTATGTATTCTATCAGTTATCTGGTTCCCATAGTATAAGCTAGCTTAGTTTGGGGCTAGATGGCGTTGTGTGAAAAACGTCCACCAATATTTATTAACTAGTGCGCAAATTATGTGTACCTGGAAAATAATGGATACGTATTCTTTGGTTTTACTCGCCTCGTACTATTTATCGAAATAACTTCAAATGAAAGTAGCTACAGCAAAGCTGAAGTCATGGTCACTCTATTCGTGATTGTACTACGAACACCTAAATAAATAATACATAATACCCAGCGAGAAATAGGTAGGTAATGATTGTATAGGTAGTATTAAAATAATAATTGCAAATATAAAAGGTATTTTTTTGTTGGCTATATATGCTCTATTAACGATACTGATTGCGTGATAAAAATTTGCGCAATACTTAAAAAGTTACCCTGTATACAAATGCTCGAAAACAATATATCTATTTATTTAAGCATTGCCATTCAGCGTGGTAATGCCGCCAGCATACTGGGTACGCTACCAACTGGTAGTGGTCTTGAACATTTGAATTAGCTTAAGTCATTCAACGGTCTCTGGGTGAACCAACTGTTCGTTTTATGTTTATGCGACTTTGTGACTTGTCACAAAGTTACATAAAAAGTGACTTGCCAGTCTCGACGAGCAAGTCACTCACCCGATGTTAAGCTTCAGGCTTTCCCATAATAGTTTAGTGTCACCCAGAATTTGAACTTCGACAGTTCAAAACCTGAGCGGCAATGCACTGCGCTCGTCACCCTGAGATATTAGAAGTTAAATCTCTATGTGCCCATTATTTACGCTGGAAACATTGCACACTACTGCTTGGTGGTTGAATGACTGGCAACGGTGTGGTACTTCCTCAGGCGGACTCTAAAAGAGCCCTACCATTACTAAGTGTAGTAGGCGAAGTCGTTTTAGTTTGTTTGTGTTTTTATTTATATATATTGTACCTGGGTGGGTAATACAGGTTACCTTAATTCATTCACTGAATATAAGTGTTTTTTTTAGGTTTTGGTATTTTGGTAAAGTTTTTTGGTGGATTGAAAAATATCGATTGCCGTTCAAAATTCTGGGTGGCACTGAACTATTTTAGGCTGACGTGGCGCTTACCATCGCGACTTGGTATCGTCTTGCTCGTCTTGTCAATTGGTAGCATAAAACAAAAATCTAACACCCGCTCTCCCTTATTTCATTAGAGCAGTAGAACGTCGTCAAAGCTTAGGATGATCTCTTACTGCCCTCTGTACGTATTGAGTCTAACAGGAGTGGGCTAGCTCCCTTAAGAGGGTGTTGTGAAGGTCACTCAAATTCGCTGCCAGCTGATCGCGACATCTTCTGTGCATATGTTCACGGAATTCAAAAATCATATTTTCAAATAATCTTATTAATTTAAGGGTGAACACATCTAGCCAAGAATAAGAACTTGCTCTCAAGTGAGGCTGCCAGAACGTACCGTAGGTGCTTAGATTTTCTACTTGAAGGTGGTAGCTATATATCCAGCCGAGTGCTAACTGGAAAGTACTCTACCACCATGCTATGGTTTCCTCGCGATGTTTTCCTTTAGCTCTAGGTCAAGCTCATTGTTGGGATTTGAACCCCTGCCCTGCGGCGGCAACCAACCATCGCTACATTATGACAAAATCATAAATTATAAAGCACGTGACGTGGTAACGCTGGACGTTAAATGACGTTTGTTAGGTTGTAACCTTTGAACAGGCTAATCAAATGAAGTCAATGGACCGAGAGAACAGACGAAAATAACTAACGTTAACGTCTTGTTAGTAGTGGTAGAGCTCTCTTGCAGAGTCCGCCTGGGGAAGTACCACATAAGCAGTAGTGTGCAAGCATTACTGTGTTCCGGATTGAAGGGCAATGTTTCTAGCGTAATTACTGGGCATACAGAGATTTAACATCTAACATCTCAGGGTGACGAGCGCAGTGCATTGCCGCGCATAGTTTTGAACTGTTGAAGTTCAAAATTCTGGGTAGCACTTATGGGCAAGCGTGAAGCTTAACATCAGGTGAGCGACTTACTCGTCTTGGAAACGAGTAAAAAAAAAGTTTGTTTGTTTGTATACTTTGAATAGACTAACCAAATGAAGTCAATGGACCGAGAGAAGAGACGAAAATAGCTTCAGTTGAATTAAGAAGCTATTTTTGGGAAGATCGTGTTAATATTAAAGGTAATTATTTAGGAACTTTTCTGGGTCTGTCTCTAGATCTTCGACCGAGGATGGGATGTTGTAGTACTAAATACAAGAACAAATTTATGATGAAAACGACCACTTTAAGTGATTTATTTAGTTGAATAGTGCGAGTTCAATGAGTTTATACGATTATTTATTGATTTTACTTGTCGTCAGTCACGCAACGCTACTCATGCTTAAATAATTAATGGTAGATTATACAGTAGGTACAGCCAATAGGGATATATATTTTTTAGCCGACTACGGAAAAAGCCGTTAGCAGTGTTCCTTCGTAGCTCCTAAAATATTTATATTGCTACTCCAAATGTTATATTACAATAGTAATATAATAAGTAAGTGAGTACTTAACTTTTTAAATAAATTTTTCTTACTCAATGCCATTTTGGGCTATCAAAATGTCTAACCATCAAAACGTCAAAGCAATTATACCAATTAGCAAAACCACCAATAAGAAAACCCAAACTATCAAAGCTCGTTAAACTGATCGGTGTGAAACTAACTACGACCAGTTAGGTATTTGGGCCACAATAAAAAGGAAGTGAAAACGGCTTTAATTTAAAATAACACACACGTAGTACAAACAAACGAATTGAAAACTGCCATTATCAAACCTCGAAGCATTCCACAAAGCGGTACCAGCATTCCAATCAAAGTAAGTTGTTTAGTTTTCAGTTTCGTGCGCCGCCGCCGCCGGGATAATCTTCGAATCAATATTTATACGCCTCGGTTTCTGTCAGGCTTCGGGCTGTTTGGTTATTACCAGCCTTGTAATTGGATATACCTACACACGAGATTACTTATAATAACTGAGTAATTTTGCAGAACAATGTTCGTAAATTAAATTGTGCGGTTTAAATACGTACTAACTTTAATTACATAAAACTTCAGATAAAATTAGAATTTGCGAAAACAGCCGTTGCCGTCCTCTTAATTTTGTTTGAATCCTGATTGCCACTATTGTATAGAAGACATCGCTTTAAGCGACAAGGCCACAGGATTGTTGGATTACTTTTAAGCAAAGAAAAACTAATTTCTGTATGATTTTAAGTCTATAGAACAAATATATAATAGTAAAGTCTATAGTTACCGAACATTGTCGTATACAAACAATATTTTTACCGATTTAATTTGACAGTTATTTTAAAGAATATTAATTTACTAGCTTGCAGGGTTTTGCTCGCATAGGTATGAAACACCCCATTTCACTTCTTTAGGGGTTAATTTTCAAAGAATCCTGAGACAGGCCTCATTTTATGCTCAGTACACAAACCGAGTTTAATTGGCTTAGCATGAAAAATATATTTATTTCCATACAAAATTTAGGGTCCATTTTACCACTTTATAGGTGAAATTTAATTTAAGTTAAGAAGAACTTGTAGATTATTGGGTTCAGATTTCATGTTTCTATCATAAGCGATTTGGTATTTTTGTTGTTCTTGAAGTATCTCTTTTGCCAGGTATTTAACCACCTCGCAATACTGTACTTACCATCAAGCGATCGACTTCCTCGTCTCTTCACTAAGTTGCATAGCATGTAGACTTTAAAGAAATACTATAATTGAGTAAAACCACAGAGACTCACACAGAACGGCACAAGTTTTATTTTAAAAGCACCAGAATAGTTTTTTGTACTAGTACAGTTTTTTTGTCATTGGCTTTAATTCCCACAATTGGCCCAATTCAAAGTAGCACATCCAAAAGTAGCGCAACGCTGTGGTGACCAGAGTTCGCCGATGTTTACCCTGGCAACACGTAGCGAAAAACTACTATTCAGAATAATTTAGATTGTTTCCCAAAATGGAAACCTCATTTGAAGTTGGGGAAATCCTCTTTACTTTAACTTACCAGTACCGCTATCTTTTTACTGAAATTCAAACCTTAACTTTATATCATCTAAAAGGTTTATTTTACGAAGTAATCAAAAATGGGGATTCCCTGGTGCTCCAAGCGTTAATAATTTTCACTTTCTAGGGAAAATTTGCTTCTTTTCTTTAGCCTCGATATTATTTTATATATATCGGATGTATATAAAAAAATCGGATTTTTTATATTTATTGTAAGAATCGGATTTTTTCGAACCCTGGTGGTGACATTGCAACAGCTTGCAGTTCCAGTACTTTTTTGTTCAGCCTACAAAGTTAGGTGGGCCAACAAAACTGGATCACGTTCTTTGGCTAGGCACGCTTATCGTCTTGTTGTAAAAGCAGAACAATGTAATTGCCAAATTTTCGATGTCATTGTCCTAAATACCTCGCCTACAAACGAAATACAATGGAAACGAGTAGTTAGATACGTCATGCTAAGTAAAGGCCTAATCATACTATACATTGTGGAGTAGTGGCTAGGTGAACATTTTTTTTACGCCAAGTTAATATTAATTGCCTGGAAGAGATCGCTTTAAGCGATAAGGCCGCCAATTGTTACACTAGTTTTAAGTAGATTTTTGTATTATGCATGTAATTTCTGGTGTGAACAATAAAGAGATATCTATCTATCTATCTATATATATATAAGATAAGTATAAGATAGTTCTGTACGTGTTCTTTTTATTTTTGGTGTACACAATAAAGAGTTTCTATCTATCTATCTATATATTGTACCTAGCCCCGATTTTGAATTGTAGCGTTTGTACCGTAAGTCGACTATAGTCTGTTCACGGAGAATGTCTAATAGGAAATCGGGGACTGCACGTCATTGGTCGCGGATAACGAGCATAGGGTGTGTGCACGCTACTAGCAATTTTTTAAAATATTTTTTACGAGATAGTTTATTATTTTAGTCTTATCCACTAGACAGGAATAGTGGGAGTGGAATTCGAGCCAGTCATACAAGTGAACATTCTTATTTACGTCATCGCACCAAATCCCGCTTGACAGTCCTAAACGCAGCCTAACATTTTAAAAGAATGGTCACACCCACAGTCATGTATGTTAAAGAAATGTGCTTATTTGTTGTAAGAAACAGGAATTACTTTGAAAAACTTGTTTCAACACGATTGGACAAGTTAAAATTTCCTAAGAAAGTTAGATTAAAGCTCTGGATAAATTTCTTAGATAAAGCTTAAGATCTACAACAAGATACCTCAAGAGATAAAGGGGCTGCCATATTACAAGTTTAAACAAAAATTAAGTAACTACTTGCTAGATCACTGCTTTTACAAAACCTCTGAATATCTTGGTTATAGAAAACCTTTTTTTTTTTTTTTCTTTCCTCGTAAGAGTATTTTGGCGTCGCACGTCTTATGCATTTGCCAGTGTCAAGTATGGTTATATAAGTTTTGTTAAATAAAAAAAAATTATCTGGGACATTTTTGCACACATCGTCACCTGACCCCAAACTAAGCAAAGCTTGTAATATGGCTGCCAGAGACTGATATACGTACATAGATATTTTTTAAATACATACTTATATAGATATTAACACCCAGACATAGAACAAACACAAATATTCATCACATGAATGTTTGTCCTAGATGGGAATCGAACCCACGCCCCCAAGCACAGTAGGTAGGTTCACTACCAACTGAGCCACCGGGGCAGTCGGGGCAATATTATCATACAAGTCATAGTCACAGTCAAAAGCGAGCAAATCAAGTCACGGTCAAGTCCAAGTCATGCCCCAGTAAAGTGGTGAAAACTTTACTAGAGCCTTCTATGGAGTTTTGGAAACAACATGAAAATTCACGTTTCACGACATTATACCATTCACCAACACGCGTGCATGTTCAAGAACACATAACGGGTAAAAGTTCACCGTTTTTACACATTAACACTCGAAATAACACAAGTTTTGGAAAATAATAAAATGACGCGACATGATTTCTTCACGTTCCCGCCAAAAACTCATAGAAAACCTTTTAACGCATTGGGAATTTTTTTTGACTTTTGGTTTCATATTAGATAAGTATAAATATGGAGTTTTTGGCGGGAACGTGAAGAAATCATGTCGCGTCATTTTATAATTTTCCAAAACTTGTGTTATTTCGAGTGTTAATGTGTAAAAACGGTGAACTTTTACCCGTTAAGTGTTCTTGAACATGCACGCGTGTTGGTGAATGGTATAATGTCGTGAAACGTGAATTTTCATGTTGTTTCCAAAACTCCATAGAAGGCTCTAGTAAAGTTTTCACCACTTTACTGGGGCATGACTTTGACTTGACCGTGACTTGATTTGCTCGCTTTTGACTGTGACTATGACTTGTATGATGATATTTAACAAAACTTGAATATATATAACCATACTTGACACTGGCAAATGCATAAGACGTGCGACGCCAAAATCCTCTTACGAGGAAAGAAAAAAAAAAAAATAAAGTATAAATATCTTGACATCTGACAATGACATAATAATAATGTATTCTATTGACATATAATAATTGTATTCTATTGAATTTTTTTTTGACACATATGTAAAGTTATTGTAGGTAAAGTTTATTATTTTTTTAACATTTATTAAGTATGAACATAGAAACGATTTCTATGTAAATATTTTTGCACCTCCGAAAGGACCGAATATAATGGAACATTTCAAACGCCAACAATGCTTACCTGCATTCTGGCAAATAAAAACTCATTTCATTTCATTACCCCACTCAACAAACTAGAATGTACAGTTAAACGTGACATTCAAATCTGGGTAGGATCCAGTACAAATACCACTAGTGGTCACCCATCCAACATCTAGCCGCAACAAACATTGCCAATCTATTGAAACGTTGGTTAGCCTTCCAGAGCACTATAACACATTATAAATAAATGTTACTACCCCTTGTGCCATCCGTTACGCACGCCTAAAGAACTTAACGTCAGCCATTACAAATTGACTTCCCGCTGCTAGGACATGAAAAGCCACTTATCAAATCAATTATAATTAAGCTCCATATTGTGAAAGTTCTAGAAATCTCGATGGAAAGCAGAACAGTACAAAATAGAAAGAGCAAGTGTGGTTTTGTAGACCGCTACGGCACTTCGTAGAAGCTGCTACGTGCGCCGCCTACGCGCTACGACCTCGTAGCATTTCAATTTCCCCGGGAGCTTGCTTGGGTTGCTTTGCATTTCATATATTACGAATAGGGTATATTTTAGTAGATTTATGTGTATGAATGAGTCAGAATTTGGTATTAAATGAAGTCGCACATTGTATAATAATGTCCATTAGAGATCAGTCTACACTCTAGTTGACGGGGACACTGTGGTTGACGGGCTAGGCCTTTGAACTCAACACCATCACTTGATGTCGAATATGCTAAATACAGCTGTTTTTGTGTGCTCGCCCCGCAGCGCTTAACGGGTTGGGAATAGTGTTTATTCTTGTACCTACTAATTTTATTGTATTTGTATTAATTTTAATACTTAAGTGGCTTACTCTTATTGTTTTTCTTGATGAAATATTATCGAGAACTAATTGCCTAGACAAACCTAATATAGGTTTTAAGGCAATACTGAAACTTATTGTAAAATTTCTGTATTTATAAATAAACTAAAAAAAAAAAAAAAAAAACAGATTACAGATGTAAATTGAAATTGAGTTTTAATTCATATTAAATTTACAATAGGTTTTAAATTGCAAGCAACAATGTTTTTAATATAATAAACAAGAGAACCATCAGTCAATGTAATTATAGAACTTTCGTGGAAATAAATTGTTTGATATCAAACACTATTCCTTTGTAAGTTTTTAGGTAGAGCTAAAACTGTAACAGATCAGTTATAACAAGTATTACAATTAAAAGAAAAACAATAAACCCGACTACAAAATGTAAGTTAAGTCACTCCGGATATAAAGATCAATCTAACGACATCTCGTTCTATACAATCGGTCAAGCCGTTTAGGCTACAGGAAATAATAATAGGAACACACAAACATACATGTTTACATTGACTGCCCCGGTGGTAGCACAGTAGGTAGGTTCACTACCAACTGTGCTTGGGGGCGTGGGTTCGATTCCCATCTAGGACAAACATTCATGTGATGAATATTTGTGTTTGTTCTATTTCTGGGTGTTAATATCTATATAAGTATGTATTTAAAAAATATCTATGTACGTATATCAGTCTCTGGCAGCCATATTACAAGCTTTGCTTAGTTTGGGGTCAGGTGACTATGTGTGCAAAAATGTCCCAGATATTTATTAAAGGCTTTTAGAAAAAAAAAAAAAAAAAACATAGTTAAACAAACTTACATATCTATATACACCCTAAAAACGAAAACCTTCCTTCTTGGGCCGTCGTGTAAAGATCTTTATATTACGTAATACAAGTTCGAAAACATAGTCTAGAACCCAACCTCGTGTTCTACGTGAGTCGGTTACCTATTAACTCCCCCCCTTCCTTTACCCCCTTCTTGTAACCTCCACCCCTCTTTCTTCTACTACTATCCCTCCCTAACAATTCCTTCGCCTCAGCCTAAAATAATTTTAGGGTTCAACACGTTAATTCTGAAGACCCTAATAAATTGAAGACAAAATGAATTGTTCTTTGAAAATGGCGGCTGAGGAGATGAGTTCTTTGGGTAAGGTAGTAAGCGTAGCATTGGATTATGTTCAAAAATATATCGCCTGGTATTGAGTAGTAGATGACATTGGCTATTATAATCATCATCAGCTAGAAGATTTCCACTGCTACACAAAGGCCTCCCCCTTAGATAAAAGGTGGATTTCCATAGGTATTTCCATTTGGTAGGCGGCTTGGTGATCTCAGAATGTACATCAATTATTAAGAGGATGCTGCTGCCCCGACGGTGAATCAAGTCGCAGTTTTAGGATTACATACCTTATAACTTATAATTCTGTAAAAAAACAAATGTTTCTGTTTAAGTTTAATAACGATAAAGTATATATAATTTAGGACTGCGACACTTCATGCAAACAATGCCTTAGCCAAAGGCGGCGAGCTTGAGGCTTGCTTAAAAAACTAAAATTAATTTGCGGCTGGGTCTTGAGAGGTTTTTATCACACTGACTAGATAATCTTTAATATAATTATAAACCTGCAGCGAACCTTATTCAAATAATGACCAACATAAAACAAAAAATAAATAAATAAGTGTTAGTTAGTATGTTACTTTTTATGTATTTTTTGCTGTCTTCTCAATCATTTTTTTTTATTTTTTTATTTTTACATTATCATCTTCCATTCATCCTCCATCCATTCCTTCAGTTTTTCTTTAAATTGTTCTTTGTTTGTTGTATTATTGTTTTAAGTTAGTTTTTTAACCTTAGATTATGGTCCATGGGTGGGCGAATTGGGGTAAACTGTAATGCCCACCCAATGGAAAAGAATTGATAAATAAAAACTGTAACAAACAAGATTTGTTACTAACCTGAAAATTCCTTTATAATTTTAATATCATAAAATTTTGTTTACAGTACAAAATGTTGCAAAACCATAATAAGTGCCAAAACCCTCATAAGTGACCTCGAAATTATAAAGGAGAACACTCTAAAAATTGGGTCGAACTGTTGATCTCATTATTATTAGCAACATTGAAACGAGTTTGTCCTTGCAAATGTTTTGCACAGAACCCTTGACATATGCCGGTACACACTTGACCTATTTTGTTAACACAGCTTTATACCGCGAGCCGTGAGACTAATATTCTGCAATACATAATACCTAACAGTACCATTACTCACGGCTAATACGAGTACAATCTTGCAACAATTTCGACTTAAAAGATGATTTGTGATATAAATAAATATTGGTGGACGCTTTTCACACACTGCGCCATCTAGCCCCAAACTAAGCAACCTTGTTACTATGGGAACCACATAACTGATAGAATACAATCATGAATACTTTTTTTTTGAGTTTTGGCGGGAACGTGAAGAATTCATGTCGCGTCATTTTATTATTTTCCAAAACTTGTGTTATTTCGAGTGTTAATGTGTAAAAACGGTGAATTTCTACCCGTTCAGTGTTCGTGTACATGCACGAGTGTTGGTGAATAGTATAATGTCGTAAAACGTGAATTTTCGTCTTGTTTCCAAAACTCCATAAAAGGCTCTAGTAAAGTTTTCACCACTTTACTGGGGCATGACTTGGACTTGACCGTGACTTGCTTTGCTCTCGACTTTGACCGTGACTATGACTTATTTGATAATATCTAACAAAACTTGAGAATATATATGTATACTTGACACCTGCAAATGCATAAGACGTGCGACGCCAAAATCCTCTTAGGAGGAAAAAGAAAAAAAAAAACCTTTTTTTTGTAAATACATACATATAATACCACAGAATTCTCCTTATAAATAAGGCTTGTCTTTGTAGAATACATAGAAATACTACGATAAATAAAAAACTATGCTCATCACACAAATGTTTGTCCTAGATGGAAATCGAAACCACAACCTACAGCTCAGAAGGTGGAAATCCTTCCAATGAGCCACAAGACTAGTCGAATATAGAAACTGGAGATTAACTCGGTGTGCTTCATTGTTTTTACCCGACTGCCCAAGAAGGGAGAGTACTGTTTTTGGAGTGTCTGTAAGTTTATGTTTTCCTTATTACCTGCTGTAAACTAGACGGCTTGACCGATTTTGACGAATGAGGAGTCGTTGGTCTCCTCGTTAAGTCCGGAGTGACATAGGCTACATATTGCAGTCGGGTATTTTGTTTTAATAATACTATTTGGTGACAATATTATTTCTATTGAACTTGGCTACTGTTTTAGCTTTCCATATATTGTCTCGCAATAAATATTTCTCGGAAGCTTACGAAAATATAATAATGATGGAGCGAAAAGACTCTAAACCTTCTTTTATTAGAGTTATTACGGGTTTGTTATAGATGAAAGGGTTGATAGCAATGTAATAGTTTTTACTATGAAAACTGACGTGGTTTTTATACATTTTGTTTTAATAAAACGGGAATACTCACGTTAAATTGAATCGGTTATTCCGACTATAGTTTCGATCACATTCGGTGACCTTTATCAAGGAATGCTCAGCGAGACACGCGCGCGACCTCTTCTTGCCTTGCAGTGCAAGGCAAAGGTCACAGAATGTGATCGAAACTATAGTCGGAATAACTGACTCAATTTAACGTGGTTATTCCAGTTTTATTAAACCAAAATGTAATAGTTTTTCATGAAAATTTACCGCCACTATTTATTAGATCGTAACAAGGTCGAACTTGATAGTGTAAAAAATATTAGTAAGCTTACAGACTTTTAATGACATTTTAATTCTTATAACATTCCGTTACGTTCGTTCTATTTGCAGGTAAACATAAATTTGATGCCTTCAACGGCTCCTGGCAGGAATAAGCTTAAGAACACAACAATTGTAAATCGAGAGTATGCCTTTACCAAGCAGTGGGACTCCACAGGCTAACAACAGCAACAACATAGGTACAAATAAATATCCTACAAAAATTGTAATCGACTTACCAATACTTGTCTCAAGGTTACAGAAATTGTTAATAAATATATAGGTACTGTAATGTATCATGGAACAACAACTCCTACGCAAAATCTGCCTTATTTCAATATTATGACGAATGGCTATTCTCAGAAAGAGTCCCACGTTGGGCGCCATTACGTAATTGACTAATGGGCTGGAGCTTGCTTTAATGTAATGAATTTGTGTACTTAGTTAACATATAAAGCTTATTTACTAAAGCATGTTTATACTTACCTAGTAAATATATCTATGACATCGAAACAAGTGTTGAGGCTTCTAAAACATCGACATATATCCCAAACACATCTTTTATACAATTTAAAAACTGTAAAAATGGAGCTACCAATTTTTTACAGTGATTAAATAGATTAAAGCCGGTTTGGATCTTTTCTCTACATAACAATTATACTACAAGCGTACAGTCATCCATACATTGATCGGGTGGACGTCAAAGTAAAATAAAACAACGGCCGTGGGGTAACATTTATTGCAAGCATTCGTATAATGTTCGACGATGCAAACAGCACGGGTGGCGGCTCCAAAGTGAAAAGGGAAATATGAAAAGTAGAAATGAAAGCGGGAGGTGAGCAGCTGGCAAACGGCGGGCAAACAACCTTAATATGAAAGAGCGATACCAAAAATAGATTTGGCTGGACGCTTCTCTCGTAAACTCGGCTTATTTTGCTACTTGATTAAGTCGTCCGCTTTGTTTCTTGTTTTACTAGCTTTTGTGAGTTTTTGTTGATGAATAATGAAACTTTCTGATTCAAATTACAAGTAAATAACAAACTTATTTGTTCGCAATATGACGTATGATGTACGGTAGGTATATAAAATAGGAAGTGGATTGCCTGCCTAATATAGTGAGAAAAGAAGTGAAGACAATAGACGATGGATCATGAATGAAACGGGGTAGACAGAAGCTTGCAAGGCAAACAGTGACAGAAAAGATAGAAGAGACGTACAGATGGTTGGAGTGTTCGTGGTCATTGTTGTCTTGCGCGGGCTGCGAGCCGGAGCGCCGCAGCCGCCAGATGGCGTGGCGCGCCGCCACCAGCCGCGCGAACCCGTGACGAGCCACTCTAGGGAGCGCTACGCGCGCATCCCTACTCCGCGATCAACTAGTCTGAGGGACTCGCGCGCCCAGCACCCGGGACAGGGACCGGAGGACGAGAGCGGAGCAACAAGTGCAGGATGGGACCCAACCAACCACACAGACCCGATATCGGCGGCTCGGACTTAGCAGACTCCGTTACCACAATAATAAAATCTACTACTTATCACACTACGAGCAAAAGCTAGCCTAAACGATAATATCACAACCGAATATCACAATAAAGCGGTGGCAAGCGAAGCTTCGTGGACGGCTTACGTAATAATATGCTAATCTAACTTGTAAACTACTTGTAAACGTGCAAAAATTTTATCGATCACAGAAATAAGCCTTAACACTAAGTCTCGGGTGCCCGTGGGGGTTATGTAACGGAGTCGCGTTCTGTGTGGAAGTAGGAGGAGAGGGCCTGTCCAGGGACATGCGCGCGGAAGAGGGGCCGGGCGAGCACTGTCGCTGCCGCCGGCCGCGCCGCCGCGCGCCGCCCCCCTCCCCGCACCTGTCCTCCCGCCTGCTCCACGACATGACGAACTTGACATTTGTGGCTAATCTCAAATTGAGCTAATCCCTCGGGGTACATAGTTCAGGATCTTCGCCGTTAAAATGCTAAATACTTGTTTGTCTCGCTCGCCGTTCAATACTCTCGCCGAACTGACTTCGGTAGATTTTTATTTTCGAGAGGAAATTGGTCTTGAGAAGGAATTGGCAACCAACTGCAATTTATATTATAAACCGATAAGCTTATCTGCAGAATTGGTATAATGATAGAACTTAGAGTTTTCTGCGAACGGCTACCAGTTTTGGTTGGATAATTCAACTAAAATGGTCAAAGACAATATATTATTATATTTTAGCAAAGATAGAAAAACTACTAGCATAAAATTTAACAAACTATATTTAATAATCATATTTATAACATCAAATTTATATTTAAAAAAATAAAGTATAGGTACGATTATTCTACTATATGTCTACTTTCCTATTAAGTATTTCTAAATTCTTGAAACAATTGCTCTTAAATACTGAAACGTTTTTGAAAAAGACAATACACAGTGTTTTGTCTTTTTCCATAATGTTAGACATCCATATCGTAAAATGTAATCAAGTTCATAATAAAATGTGTGCATGAAATGCCAAGTCTACATGAGGCAGAAATATAACGATCCCAGACGTCTGAAAATGACTGGCGTAAAAAGTACATCAATCTCGGAGTCGCGTGCTCGCAAGCTCGTGATATTTTTATGATACAAGAATTCCTTGGACGGCTATAAAGGATATGGAGCAAATAGCCAAGACGTCAGGTGAATTGGCAACATAAATTTGGTCTAGCTCCTTATTCCAGCTCTGATTAACTAGCAAAATAATTTTTTAAAGACCTTTTCTGGCTTAGTTGGCAGAAGATCTATCTTATGAGGATGCCTTGTGTTCGAGCCAGAACTAATGTTTGAATGCTAAAATTTTAATTATCTTCTCTGGGTCTGGGTTCTATTAGTCCGTGTCTTTGTGTGTGGGCCACGGCATCCCAGACTAAGGAAATCCTACCGGGCAGTTACATGATTGTGTAGGTAAATAACACAATCATATAACTCCCCACTGGGAATTAAGTGCTATTATTTTTTTGTTTTTGAAGTATAGTCACCGTTTCTCAAGTATATTTAATTCAACCTAAGTGACAGTCAATTTGAAAACTTCATTTTTGGAGTTGGTTATAGATGTCGAGAGACGACTTGAATAGCTAACGTAGCTAACATCGCCATCTATGGAGGGATAGTTGAAGCGTACTAACGAACAGAAAACCGGTAAACCAAGCTTTATTTTAAAATTGTACCTGACTTTCGATTTATTTAACCAAATATTTTCCTGAGTAGGATCAATTTTTTTATTCACCTTTTTTATGTTCCACCTGCTAGATATTTGACCATATACTTGCCTGGATGTTAAGTGACGGTGTGGTCGAGGATGTTAGTCACACCTAGCCTGGAAAGGGAACTGGCTCTAAAGGAGGCTGCCGGATCACATGGTTGGGTGCTTGACGACAGATTTTTAACTACAGGACCTAGTCAGCATTTAGTAAACTAGAAAGCAGCATGCCATGTCACGATGTTTTTCATCACCGGTTGCTCAGCTCATTGTTGGGATTTGAAACCACGTCCTGCGGCGTGTGGTCCGAACGCGTTAACCACTAGCTATCATCGCTACCAATGAATGAATTAATTAATGAATGAATGAATATTCTTTACTGTCATACCGTTGCATTCATAACAATTACAAAATATAAAAAAGTTAAGAATGTTTCCGTTATGGACTCGTCAACTTGCTAAAAATTTTAACAATATGTGAATCATAGGTGAATCTGTAAATAAGATTATTAGTCTAGATTAATTGGAACTGGATAAGTCCAATTCATATTATACCTAATTATGTACATAAGTAGTATCCAGTAGTAATACGACCGGAGTACGGGCAGTAGCGTCCTCTTAGTAAAGGTAAGCTTTCTGCAATCCCCGAGACGCCTTCGCCAAACTGGGAATAAGAATAAAAGAGGGAAACCTTTGTTCAGAAGTGGACGATCTAACTGATGATGATGATGTTTGTCTTCCAGTCCAGTACACTTGACTACATGTGTACACACACATATATATGTAACTGAATCAAGTAGAATCTAGTTGTAGCCAGCTTGATATCGGCTAGACCTAGAATCAGCCACTAGGATTTGGTTGGAACTAGTTCTAGCCGGAAAGATACCGGCTAGTATTAGTTTTACCCGAAAACAATCGCCTAATACTAGATTTGACCAAGAGTAAGTGGCTGCACCTAGTTCTTACCGGCTACAACTAGGCGTAGCCGCACTTCGGGTTCTAGCCGCAACATATATATCACACAATCCCTGTCATTCGAAATAACTGTCTATGGTTTTGTAATTTGCGAGTAACTAAATAAATTCACAAGCATCGCAAGCCGCCATCAGCGTAACACGCTTTGATTTCCAGCTTATCCCCATGTTTTGCAATCGCTATACAAACTTAGCCTTCGAGTTGACCTTCGCCACTGCCCTTTGTGGCGGGGACAAAAGAAAGAGCCTTCTTTGTAGCACAATACGACCTGTGTTTCAGCCGTTTCAGGCGTTTCAGCAGTGTAGGTGTGTCGAGGACGTCTCAGGCTTTTAAACGACGACGCAAGGACGTTGTTAGAGGAAAATTACACAGGGGGATGCTTTGTAATACAAGAGAGTACTACAAAATTGTTCTTATGAGGTTGTCCCATTTTGTTCTGTTGTACTTTGAAAACATTTGCCATTATGACAATTTTTTTCTTTTTTTAAACGGGAAATTATTTTTTTTTTCTTTTTTTTTCTACTTCTAAGAGGATTTTGGTGTCCCACGTCTTATGCATTTGCCAGTGTCAAGTATACATATATATTTTCAAGTTTTGTTAAAAATTATCAAACAAGTCATAGTCACAGTCTAAGTCAAGCAAAATAAGTCACGGACAAGTCCAAGTCATGCCCCAGTAAAGTGGTGAAAACTTTACTAGAGCCTTTTATGGAGTTTTGGAAACAACGTGAAAATTTTTTTTACACATTAACACTGGAAATTACACAAGTTTCGGAAAATAATAAAATGACGCGACATGATTTCTTCACGTTCCCGCCAAAACTCCTTTTATTTATTTTACAAGTTTTTTTACGTAGTAAAGTTATCAAGGAAAAAAAATCGGGCCATTATAAAACTTTTGTGAGCTTTTCGCTGCTTCCGCTACTCAACAATAGATGGCGCTTTTTGTAAGCTTGATACAAGCTTAGAAAAAACGTGGTCTATATAGGCAAATAAAGAGCCTCTGCTCTTGCCTTCACACGTCATAGCTTATTTAGCTTTAACTATCCAACCAAAAGTATTTTGACTTTGACTTTGTAAGTTTACAATTATTTAGCATTTTTAGCACAATAGGTAACAAATTAAAGAAACTTTTTGTGGTAGGTATTTTTTCTATAGTATGTATCTTAATACAAGATAAGGAGATAACCCAAATTTTCTTTTCTTTTCGTCCTTTTCTAAATTCGTCCTTAAATATCATTGACATTTCCCTCCACTTGAAGAGATTATGATGAGACTTTTTATTAGTATTGCAACTGCTGCATGCCTCCTTAAACAGTTCTCTCATAGCCTAAGCAGTTCCCGAATTTTCAACGTTTTTGAAATTAAAAAATCTCGGAGGATTAATAATTAAGAAAATAAATAAACAGGAGAGATTATTTAACTTCAAAAGCGATGAAAATGTGTGAAAGAGATAGTTCTGGAAACTTTAACGTAACTTTAATCACACTTTAATGAGCACAAATTTGAAGAAAAAAAATCATTTTATACACCGCTAGTCGCTACCAGAAAAGAAAATAGTGGTATCGTAATGGTGTATTTTATTCATTAAAGTGTTCGTGAACGTGCACGAGTGTTGGTGAATAGTATAATATTGTGAAACGTGACTCTTCGTGTGGCTTCCAAAACTCCATAGAAACTTCTAGTAAAGTCTCCACCACTTTACTGGGGAATGACGTGGACTAGACCGTGACTTTACTTGACTTAGACTTATTTTAATTCTGAAATATTACTTTAGTTGAAATAATATTACAATACTTGACACTGGCTAAATATACAACGTGTGGAGCCAAAACATAACAGAAAAAAAAACCTAACAGTTGATTACAGTTTACAGACTACGGTCATTTGTTTGACGATTCTGGAGGAATTTACTACTGCAAAGTGAGAGTTATGTTTAACCAGCCATGTTGCCAGTTGTTCACAACTAAGTATTGGATTATTGTTTGAAATGTTCACATAGCGATGCTGAGTAAGTAGATATTATTGTAAGCTGTTATTTTTAAGCAAATTTAATCGTTTATGCACTAAAAATATAAATAAATTTTATGCGTAAAGACTATTTACTTTTAAACGCAAGACGTACACCCTGGGTTAGTATTAGCTTACATTACGTAGGTACACATTATACGATAATTTCGAGCCGTGTCGTAATAGTTACACATTTGGTTGTAATATGTAATATAGGTATCTCTGTTTTATATCTAGAATCTATATTTATAAAAGAACAAGCCTCAACGCACACACTAAACTCTTATGATAGATGTGCAATTCGGACCAAATAATCCCCAAATGGTATAAGATCAGATTTTGCAAAATTGAAAAAGAGTCTGCTTTTTAAGGAAGCTGCATGGCCAGAGTCAGATATACTGATTGTTTTGATGAAAGACAGATATATTCTAAGATAAATCATTGTACTAATCATGGATTTAGCATCATGTTTCGTCCAAGGTACTAATGTTCTTTTATCAAAAACTTTTACTATGCGGCAAAATCTAAGTCACGAAAAAAGTCTGCAGTTCCACAGAAATATTTCCATCACTTAAAAGAAATGAATGGAACAGCAAATTTGTTTCGCGATTTAAGGGTTGATCCCATAGCAAAAGGTATTCATAATGACGAGTAAAATTATATCCTATATAGGATATACTCGTTGTTCGTCAGAACATTGCTCTTTAACAATTTCACGAAATGTGCCACCTGTTCATTCCTTAACCTGTTTAAGTGTGGTAGTGTAAAAGGATTTCTCGCGAACGCAGGTGGCCGATCGATGTCTAATTAGACCTGCCTATGAAAGTATAGCTTGTCTTCATAATAATAGAAAATGATAGATAACAGAAAAAAATCTAATTTCCAATGTGATCATCTAATTCATTTGCGGACCAATTTTGTAATTACTTATTACCATCCAGTATTAGACCCCTAACGCATCTGACAACCAGGAAGCGCAAACCAATGAGAGAAAACGAAAGGAAAATATATTTATCTCTAGTTTATTAGACGGCGATCGGCAACAACGAAGTTATTACTTGTGTTAAGACAAGCTATGCGACCGTTTAGTATAACCCTCTTTTTTCATAGTCGGGTAAAAAAGGGAAAGGGGTAAGAAAGAATATCTAGAAATGAAGTCATCATCGCAAGCCAGAACAAGTCAACTGCCGAATTTGTGGATCGGAGAACGCTCTATTAACTAAGAGGACGCTGCTACCCGGCTGTTGGTTGTGGTCGCAGTTTTAGGACACACCCGGCTACTTTTTCACGACAATAAAAAGTAGAGAAGATTTTGTCGCGATGCGCATGCTAGCGCTGCTGATATTGGCAAACTGGAAAAAAAGAAAATTCAAATTTCTTTAGGTACCACAGCGATCGAAACCCAAAAAAAGGTATCACGAAATAAAACTAACTTTTATCGCCCAAAACCATTACGCCTCTTTCAGATCAGGCAGGTGGATGTCTTCCACGCAGTTTATTTTATTCGGGCCTTTATTTCAATCACCACTAATATCTCATTTGCTTAATCATGTAAGCTTGGCAGATTACTGCATACTTTTGAAGTTCTGTATATGCTTTTTCGAAAACTTTAATGCTCGGGAAATAAATAATAAAATAAGTTTATATCCGTTCGAGTTGAACGCGTGCAATTGCGTCTTTAGTGTGAAAGCAGCGATGTAAATAAGCGGCAAGTTATTCATGCGACCGTTATATGTATAGAATGTCTTTACCGAACGCTCTGAGAATACAGCTCGGCGCGTGTTATTGGAAAAATCGAAACGACGATGCTTATATTGAATGATATTCGTGAATGCGCGATAACAGAGCCCAGCTTTATTAAACGCAGAAAGTAGGTGGACGTATTATCGACGATTATATTTTTCGACATACTGGTGATACATACGCGTGTTTGGAGAATTCCCACGTTTTAGGTACAGCGTCCTTTAGGGATAGAGTAAAACAGAGTTGCACCATTTGGACCTCAGTATGAGTCTTTTATTGTCAGTTTTCGCTATCCAAGAATGATTTTCATTGTACCGCTCACTCACTCCTTGTACTGATTGATAATTTATGTACACATAGAAAAAAAAACTTTTAATAAGAATCGCTAAATTTTGATAATTTGTGTACACATAGAAAAAACTTTTAGTAAGAATCGCTAAATTATACTGATAGCAGAAGTGTACCAATCCAGTCATTGTAAGAATTGACAATTTGTGTAAATAGAAAATTGTACGAACTGAGAATTTGTATGGATCGCGAATGTCTTCACACACAATTATCAGCCAAACTCATAAATTTACATTTGACACAACTATCTAGGTTATATAAGGAGCATTTTTACATGGAAATCCAATGCTTTCCATGAGATAATCGGAGTAAATTAATATGAAGCGGATTTCTCAGCACATAAGGTAGTGACAGAGTTTTTAGGCTATAATGTAATAGTATTTATCTATAGTAATACAGTTATATAAGACTGCCTGAAAAGCCTTCAAAATGGCTTAACAATTAGATATTATATCTAAAAACAATTTTTATATTTCAAATTGAAAAAACGTACATAACTCCATTGAATATTGAACATTATTTGCTGAACATCGAAATATTAAAATTTCTAAGTGGCGTATAGCGTCCTTTGTGGACATTTTCAATTATGTTTGTTGACAAGAGATTTTAAATAGAATTGCGGCATAAAAAAGTTATGAATATATCGGAACTTTGGAAGGTGGCTGTTCAAAAGCTTATTGAAATAAGCGTCTCTTAGTTAAATTATAATATAATACCCAGGCTTTTTACTGAAAGAGATGGATTAGCGGCGGTGGGTAATACAGGCCCTCAATATCTACCGATTAAACTAACTAACACACAGCCTAAGCCGAGAAAAAGAGTAGAAAAAGAGAAAAAGAGAAGAGAAGTTGCGAATAAAAATTACCGGTTCCACCCTATCCCCGACGATTATATTAGATAGATACTCGTGAACTGGACAGTAGCGTAGAGGGGGTGGGACCGGGGGTCCATGGCCTCGGGTGGAACATTTTTTGGGGGACACCCTACGGCTATCTTGAAAATTAGTCCACGTACTTTAAAAAAAAAGACACTACACATATTAGCAGGGTGGGGGCGCGAGAGCGGGAGACCATAGATGAATGTATACTAGCGTACGGGAGACGACGCGACGCCGCCCCTGTCAATGTATGCGTGTAGTGTAATTTTTTTGACAATTTTGGTGACGTTGACAACTATGTTATCAGAGCTCACGTCAAAAAAGAGCAGACGAATAAAATTGTTGTAAGTATTTGGGCCATGGCCCCGGATGACCAAAACCCACGCCACTGGAACTAAAGCAACTTTCAAATAACAAACTTTTCTATCAGTACAACTAGTCTGGTCCCTAATACATTCTTATTTCGTCGTCAAAAAGGTACACCCCTCCTCGCTCGTCAATCATTTCATCTCCTGGACGCCGGCTTTTTTCTGCCATTGTTTTGAGGAACAGACTAAATTGATGGCGTTTACCCGGACTAAAGAAAGGGTAGCCTTTGTTATTATGTCGGGAAATTACGGCACAAACTGATGGCCTTTTATCAGACAAAAATAATGTTTTTCTGGAAAAGATTTCGTAAGGATAGGATTTTTTAAATAACGTGTTTTAGATAGGATAAGCAATATCAACTAGATATTGCTTATCACACAGATAAGATACTAGATAATATCTAGTACGTTATTAGAATACTGAAACCCGGTTTATTTGAGAAAGCTAAAAACATTGGTAATGAAGTATTTATATTAAAAAAGTATTTTTATTTTGGGGGCGTTGTACGACCCTGCTTGATGTTCCGGGGGGCGAGTTGTAATATCATTTGGGCGTAATAAATAATTATGCCCGAGAAAAGGGTTAGTAGAAATCAGGCAAAACATTTTTTTCATTTAGAACAAATAAAAAAAATTGTTGTGAGTGAGTTTTGTTTAATCATTGAGTACAGCTATTTTTTTTTTTATTTTTTTTTTTGTTATAAAATATTGAAAACATCGAAAGGGTTCATAAGTAGTTGTCTGCTTGTTTACTTGTACCCACGTTAAATTGTAGGTTATGGTTGGATAAGGTCGTGAGTTCTCAGGTCGATGTCCCAAACTGAGATCTCACGACCTTATATATCTTATTTTTTGACGGAAATAGCCCTCCAATCAAAAATCGCCGACGACCAAAAAATTCTTATAAATCGTAGAATCTGTAACCAAGTTTCGTCAAGAGTGACTGAAAAATACCATCTGTACGCGAGTACCATACGGACAGATGAAAGCAAAATTTTGCCAGTTAAAACTCAGACCTTTCGTTCGCTTCGCTCACTTGGCCACCGAAATCCATTTCTGACATGAGACCAACCAATTGTTGGTCTCACGTCAGAAATTAAATTAAGACAAAATTGATGTACTTTGAAAATGTTATATTATAGCTCGGAGTAGTGAGTTACGGAAATAGTGCTTCTATCGCCGTATTGGACATCTCGGCCCCAGCATAAGTATACTAAGTCGATGACCATGACAAGTGACGCAACGCAGTACTTATATTCTCTGTCCAAGATTGATATTGAAGTTTCTTTTCGTCATAGAATTCACGGAGAAAAGTAGCGGTAGGAGCCCGACTTCTCCTACACCAATTTTTTGTAGTATCAGAAAATTCAGAATTCTTACGAGAAAAAATATACCTAGAACGTATTCCGAGTTTCCAACACAAAGCTTTTCTCCTAACAAAACTATACGAAGATTAAATATTATCGGCTGGTATTACGGATCTATACTATAACACGGTGTTGGGTGAGACGGCCAAGCAGGCGCCGCACCCGGCCATCCTGAATAAATAATGAAATAACGCCTCCGAACGCGAATTAATATGAGATTATTTTAAACTGAACCCGGCTCAAAGATACCATGAGCCATATCATAGTCTAGGTGATAAATTAATTATTTGCTGAAAAAAAATTGTAAATAGGTTTTTTTTTCATTTTATTTGAAGAAACTTCTTTTTTACTTTTGGATGCGCCAGACGTTTGATAGAAACTTACCAAAGATTTATTGTAGATAATCCGTCTATTTTATACGAACTACTTCTTGAATTTGCTTGAATTACTATACAATACAATTCAATATAACTTTATTATACACCAAAAGACAATAACTATACAATTATAAGAGATTCGAAAACTCAGGATGCTTAATAAGAACTGGGATTTTGCGTCCCCACCAGAAAACCTAATTTCTAAATCGCCTAAGGAGAAATGTCTAAACAACATACCCAACGAGCAAGATGCCTAATTCAGAACAAGTAAAAAACATATAATTAAATTGTATTATGAGTTGGACGGGCAAAAACATTATATCTAATAATGAATTAAAAAGCTAAAATAAGATAAGATCAAAGCTAAGATATGCCGATATAAAGCTAAGATTATTATTAAAACAAAAACCGGTCTGCAAAATGTAGCCTGTGACACTCCAGACATAAACAGGAATCCAATGTTAACTCATTCGTCAAAATCGATCAAGCCGTTTAGGCTACAGGAGGTTATATAAGACAACACAAACATACGTCCTTAAATGCACCCCAAAAACCTCTCCATCTTGAGAATTCGGGTAAAAGGGGTTGAAATTTAAGTTTGAAGCCAGGCATACCAAATGTCCGCATTTCGCAATCTTGTTTTTTTTTTCTTGAAAATAGCGGCCGCTCATAAAACCTGTATGAGTCGAGAGCTGACACTAATACGAACCAGGTTTGTATGAAACAAAATCTACTCCAGGGTCACGTTTCCAAGATATACGCTTTCAAAGTTACACTCAAGTCAAATTAATTAACGGCGGCGCTACTAGTGTAACTTTGAAAACGTATATCTTGGAAACGTGACCCTGGAGTAGATTTTGTTTCATACAAACCTGGTTCGTATTAGTGTCAGCTATCAATTCATAACCCGGCTATAATTCATGACTGCCCCGGTGGTTCAGTTGGTAGTGAACCTACCTTCTGTGTTTGGGGGCGTGGGTTCGATTCCCATCTAGGACAAATATTTATGTGATGAATATTTGTGTTTGTTCTATGTCTGGGTGTTAATATATATATAAGTATGTATTTAAAAATATTTATGTACGTATATCAGTCTCTGGCAGCCATATTACAAGCTTTGCTTAGTTTGGGGTCAGATGACCGTGTGTGCAAAAATGTCCCAGATATTATTATAAAAGTTTTTTCAATTCTCCAGTGGCCGCTATTTTTAAGAAAAAACACGATGGGGGACAGTAAGTATGCCAAAATCTTCAAAGCGCTTTGACTTTTAATATTCTCAACGTTCTATGTAGACTATCTAGAGATTATAATTATTCACCTAGTTAAAGCACAAGATTCATTATCATCATCATCATCATCAGCCATAAGACGTCCACTGCTGAACATATGCCTCCCTCATATTAGAGCGCCACACCGACCGACAACGGGCCACTTGCATCCACCGGTTGCCCGCGACTTTCACAATGTTGTCGGTCCACCTAGTGGGAGGCCTACCTACGCTGCGTCTTCCAATTCGTGGTCGCCACTCAAGAACCTTTCTTCCCCACCGGTTATCCGGCACAAGATTAGGTATGATTAATTATTAACTTTAATCATACTATCTATACCGACAGCTAAACCTAGAGAGTTAAAACTACTTAACTCAAAGTCGGTTAACTCCGCTGTGTATTGACTCGTGGATTAACATCGGAACCGGCACGAAGATACAATAATAATTAATTTTCTTGTTTGTTTATATACATTAGGTATATATGTTAGTTGCGTTAAACTTTGATAGACTACATATTTCTGCAGGATAATGTTAGACTTTAATAACTAAAAACTTTTAATAAATTAATTCATTCGTATTTTGGTTCAAAACAGTATACCAGAAGAATGATAATCTCATACAAAAAACTGTACCCCCGAAAAAAGAGCATAATACTAGATCGCGCTCACATATTTACCCCTGAATACTGAAACGCTTGTTAACTTTGACAACAGATTAATTCTAATGCTGCCTTTGTCTGGCACGAAGCAAACGACAAAGGCAGCAACAGACTTAATCTGTTGTCAAAGTTAACAAACGTTTCAGTATTCGAGGGTATGTCAGCTAAGTTTAAGCCGCTATAAAAGCCGATGAAAATATGGACAATATAATAATAATAATAATAATAATAATATTTTTTATTACCAGAAAACTTACATTATACATTTAGATGTTACCAGCGATCCCCAAACTAGGCGAGAATGCCTGTATTTTGGATATAGAAACATACTATTAGCAATATTAAATAATAATAATATTAATTATTTAAGAAAATATTTAAAGATCTCTCTTGTCGTCTGGTCGAAGCAACACGTGACCAAAATGCTGGCCTCTATTTCGCCCAAAGGCTGAGTATTGCAATACAACGTGGTAATGGGCCAGCATTTTGGGAACAATTCCCACTGATAGCGTTCTTTTAGATTAGTTTATTTTGTTTATTATTGCTATGTCATTATAAGCCCTCAAATTAAATAAATATTTTACATTAAAGTTACTATTAGCATATGTCCGCTATTTAAGGTTTAGTTCAAATTACATTGCAATATACGACGTAAAAGACATGTTTCCAAAAATAATGTTTTCGACGCCGTCTCTTGAGAAACTTTTTTTTTTTTTTTGCGAGGGGAAATCTTCACCAAGATACCCGTCTGCTTTGTGGTGCAGCCGGGTTATGTGGGATTATACCCACTAAAACCCGCGGTGGCCTGCCTTGGTGCTTGACCGAGGGCTCCGGGATCTCCAAGGGAACGCACCGGAGCCCTCAGCACCACGCTTCTGCTCCTCCCGGGACAGCTAGTACCTGTCGTGAGACGTTTAAGCCTACAGCAGCGTCCGCCACTCGACGCTGTTGTCCTCCCCGGGCTCGCTTTGGTAGATGGTGGTTAGAGCCCCACCTCTAACCACCCCCGAGCCCAGAGGTCCCCTTTTAGTAGGCTCTTACTACAGGCAGTGGATACCGATGCCGTATTCTAGTGCCCCGGCATCAGGGCGATGGAGCTTCCGCCGACCCGGCGTCGCCGTCTCCTTCCAGGATCCGCTCTTTCGCGAGCTCTCTCCGCAGTTTCTTTTTGCGCAATAATATTTTCGCAAAAATCCACCATTGCCTTCCACGTGTCTCTTGAGAACCTAGCGAGTTTTGCAAATAAAACATAAAATTAATAATTTTACTTAAATTATTAATGCAAAAATATGTATTATGATTGAGTTAGCTTGGGTTTTTATTTCAAGTTAAACAGAAAGTGTGACGATCATGTCGCAGACTAAAGCACTAGCTACGTCTTACGTGCTTATCAGTGCTACAATCGAGTTATGAATCTTTCTAAGGACATTACAATATTACTTTGACCTTTAGTTGTTAAGATCTCGCTCCCGGCCTGAGCTATCTCTTTGACACATTTTTAAAATGTTTAAAATTTAAAAAAAAATTGATAAAAAGGCTTATTCCAGAAATCCCCATAGACAATCCCCTGTGGATTTCTGGATTTTTTGTCCATGAATCTCCTTACTACAGTCAAAAATAAACATCTTTACAATAACATTGCCAAAGCTTTAAAATACGTTTTAAGTTGACTTTTTCGATTTTGACGACGGAGAAGGCAAATACTTTTTTTTCTTGTACCATTTTATTAAAAATGTAAAACCACATCATGAAAATTGCTTTTAAACATTACTAGTTACTCTAAAGATAACAGAACTTTTTTTTAATGGTCTGTGCTCATAAATGTTAATTGAAAGAGGCTAACTCCAACAAATACAGCATAAATACTGGAACTTCATGAATTGAAAAGTGTTAAATGTTATTTTTGCCTCCGGCGTGGAGGCACTAATTAGTCGCCTCTCGGTGGAGGGCTCTCGCTCTGAGAGACTAAGGGACTCCCTTTGCGCCACTACACGATTCGCAGACTCTATTTTACTTAATTTGCATGCATCTTGTATTCAATGCGGCTACAGTGACATTTATTGTGGTCGATGTAAGTCGAAGTCTCAATCATTTTTGAAATCTATAATACTGACAATGTGGCACTCCGAAAATTTAGCAACATTCTGATTCATTCATTCACTGAAATCGCGAAAAAGCTTTTCCATATAAAAATGTCAATGACACTCGACAAAATGTATGCAACAGTTTTTTTTTTTTGCGATTTCAGAGTTGGTCCCATAGTAAAAGATGTTCAATATTGTTGCACCTTTCAGTAGTATCCCGAATAATTATGTTATTATTAAAAAAAAAAATACAATGTCAAAAGACCCCTAAGTCAATTATTTTGGCTTAGTAGGCCGATGCAGGGTTAAGAGCCCTCATAAAGGATCTACGGGACCAGCTGCAGGTTACAGGGCTATCTTTGACGTTCCGTGTTTCTGGTCCGTTGAGTTTGCTCTGTGGTCAGAAGGGCCACAGCTATCTCGTTTGGTATGGAAAATGTTGGAAATAAGCGGAATATAGCGACCCTTCTGGCTGAGTTGGTAGCGCGTGTATACGCGGTATGAGCAAAATATCCCGGGTTCGATTGCTGGCCGGGCAGATGTTTGAATGAAGAATTTGAATTATCTGTTCTAGGCCTGGGTATTAGCTGTACGCGTGTATGTGTGTGTTCAATAGCGTAATCGAGAGCTATAAGAGTAAGGGTGTGGGGAGCGTTGTTTTTATGTCAAAATTTCACGAGTCGTTATCTTCTTACTATGCTGGGCTGAGGTTTAACAGCCTTAGGGGCCTATACAACTACTAATATTTCAAATAAAGCGGAGAAAGTTTCAGTTCTGGAAAAGATCATCAGAGTGAGCGTGCTCCATCCTAGGCTGCACAGGATGTAACCAAAGGCATTTCAATTTTGAATAATTAAAAAAAAAAATGATAACATAAATAGATACGGAAAATGACGACAAAATCGTCAAAGTTAGATACTTTTTTTGTACATGCTCGATAAAATCAAACGCTTCTAACTAATCGTCCCCATTCCTAAATGAAAGCGACCCTCTAATAAATCAATTGGTAAACAAATACACTTGAAATATAGTTGAATATAGCCTCTATTCGTTTTCACCCTTCCTGTTGCGACCACGGATCATCGAAACTACTAGAATAGAATGAATAAAATATTGCCTGTAGGTAGTAGTGGTAGATTAACAAGTGTTTAAATTAAATTAAATTCAATTTGTTTATTGAAAAAAAAAACGACAGAATCAATTACATTTATCACACAATAAAGAGAAAAATATTAATAATAAATTTAAAATAATCATCAATGTCAGGTTTAAAAACTAAGTTTATACAATTTATTAAATGTCGAAATCATTATCGGCTTTATTGCCCCTGCCCCATTGATCAATTAGACCAATGACCAAGTGTTCGCATACGTACTCCATGCATTAAGATTTAAAAAGCATTTATCTACGAATCTATGTAAATGCTGCGAATTCAAAAATTACCCTGGCGTGATTCACCGTGACGCATTCTGTTATGGAAGAGAAACAGATTGCTAACACCATAGAAAAGATTTAAATTGGCATTAACTCTGTTTTGAACGAATACCAACTTACATTCTTTGAAAACAAAGCTTCAAAAATTAATACTTTTAATTTTCATCTATCTATTTTTAAATTTAAAATTTACGCGTAATTTTGTGATCAATAATAATCAAATTGTAATCACTAATTTTTAAGCATGCCAAAACGATATAAAGAAAATATTAATATTATTATTAATTTAATTTGAGGTAATTTGACTTAATTTAAGTACATTTGACATTTGTTTGTAAAGTAATGTAGTGTAAATTTTAATTTTCATTAGAGTAATTCGTGTTCGGTGCTGATAAATGTAAATAAATAAATGAAATAAAATTTACCTGATCACTGATTTCTATTTTACTATTAATTGTAGACGTTAATGACGCCACCGCATAGGCTTTCAGTTTGGAGTAGACACTAAATGCACCGAAACGACAACAATTTATGTTTTTACTCTTTTTGCTGGGTTACGAGTATATTATGGTAGTTAAATGCACATTGATACACGCTTGAACAGAGATGGTCAAATATAAGAAGGGGAGAAGGGTGTATGTATGTACGTATATAGTACCTGTTAGCATTTCTGTATTTATTTATGTGAGAAACTTGTTTTAAGGCTGATTCATCTACTTCGTTCGCACTTTTTCAACATTTTTTAATATAAGAATTACAGAATTGAAAGCAATTCTAATTTATCTTTAGAATAACCATTGCAAACATTTTATGTAAATTTTTACACAATTTCCTTCCATATTTAAAAAATAATAACATGACAATTACTAAAATAACATTGGCAGACATTCTGAAAAAAAAAAATTATATAATTTTTATTTTCAGACCGGCCCCGGAGCCGTGGCTATTGACGGTCGGATTTTATTCAAATTTGAGAAATCCCCTTGTGTTTTATTTTATCTTATGGACAAATCTTGCTCATACTTTTGGCGCTTTTTTACAACATTTCCGTCTATTCCGTTTTCGTGATTCTGTTATTCCCGTTGTTTCGACCAAATTCACCGTTGCGGGTGACACTACTGCCCATTTTACCCTCATTGGGTGCGGATCCGATAACCTTGTCCTAAATGCCTGATAGATAAGCAGGTAGAATCTGATTTACATTGCTAATACAAACTTGGACTTAATAAATCCGCTATTTGGGGTGGTACTTAGTTAGAAAATAGATCGCTTTTGTTTTATTAAGGAAGCTTTCATGTTTTTATAAACGCGAAATTCCTCTAGAACCCGGAGATTTCAGTAAATACAGCTTAGTTCCACCGATTATCGTTGGTATTCTAGGAGATTGTGAGTCTGAGTGTGGCCTCGACTCTTTTGTGACCTTTTCTTTGTTTTTTTCTTTATTTTTATTGGGAATGTAGTTACTAGCCACTTCACTGTTTTTTTTTTTTTTTTTTTTTTTTTTTTATGTTACTTGGTGACGAGACGAGCAAGTCGCTCACCTGATGTTAAGCGTCACGCTTGCCCATAACAGTTCAGTGCCACCCAGAATTTTGAACTTCAACAGTTCAAAACAATGCGCGGCAATGCATTGCGCTCGTCACCCTGAGATGTTAGATGTTTAATCTCTGTATGACCAGTAATTACGCTGGTAACATTGCCCTTCAATCCGGAACACAGTAATGCTTGCACACTACTGCTTGGCGGTTGAATAACTGGCAAAGGTGTGGTACTTCCCCAGGCGGTCTCTGCAAGAGAGCCCTACCACTACAAAACTGTATTCTGGCATGCCTATCTCACGAGCTAGAAGCGTTTATTCTTGGTCCTCGGAGAAAGGGTCGCTTTTACATCTAATCTAACGAGTGCGACAGCGACAGACTCACGCCTTCTCGCACACGTTTGTGCATGAAGGTATTTATCACGGGAAGTTATGCTTTGCTTTGCACGGTAAAATCAACTTTATTGCGATGAAGCGAGAGTCTTCTTTTACTCAATTGTCATCTCGGAGTAAGTCTCCTCCACTTTTAATTTATTATTCTGTGGTCGAGGAGTAGGTAAACTACATTCTAGAATTAGGTACAATTAAATAGAGCGACCGGGTATGTCCTAAAACTGAGATCAGAAACGTTATAGGACGGGCATCAGCATCCTCTTAGTATTAAGTAAATGGTGAACATTCTGCGATCTCTAAGCAGCCTGCCAAGCGTTGGGATTATGGCAAACAAACCAATATGAGTGGCATCGTCCAGCAGTGGACGTCTAAAAGCTGATAGGAAGAGCAATTAGTATGTAGAATTTCTTGGTAAAATTGTGTTAGGACTTAGCCGTGTCGCTTACATGGGGCTAATTAAGTAGGTAAAACCACAAGCTAGCTGATCGTGTTGTAGGTATAGATATATCTACCTCATTCGTCCCAGAATCCTAAATTATATTAGTTTACTAACTGAAAACTAACTTTCAAAAATTACACTAAAGTTACACGGCTCGACTACAAAATGGTAAACTACACAAGCAAACATTTAAGTTCTCTCCTAAAATGTAACGTGCAAATAACCAGCATAATTTAAGCACTATTGTATAATTTTACTTGTATTCTCTGCTTTTTGTTTTGTAACTGTATTAATAACTGGGTTGAGAATTACGTGACAAGAGAAGCGAGTAGCGATAATAAAAAAACCAGCCAATGCTAGTCGTACTCGCGAGCCGAGGGTTCCGTACCAAAGTTACAAAAACAATGTGGTTTTATCTATTCCATTTGGGATCCTTAGCACACGATAAAACAAAAACAAGAAATGTCAAAACCACGTTCGACACGCGAACAGTGCGAGTTAAATAACATATACATTTACGATTAAATTAGAACACTTAATTCAAATCATGTTAAATTAAAAACTACATCTTCTTAACTTAACACTTTTTGCTACTGCTATTAATAACAATAATTTAATAATACAATACACACAATAAATACATTAACATTCAATGAATACGAATATTGTAATATTTTGTATATAAAAACATAAAATTAAGTAATGTATTAAAATGAAAAGAATTTCAATTCAAGAAATCACAGAATATATCCAATACGCATACACTAATATCTAATTAAACTCCCGAAGGACATGCAGCTACCTACGACACAAGATTACTCTTAGTGTAGGTGCTGCACGACATTGTCACGTTCAACAAGACTCATCATTATTTATATTTGTTGTCATATAATTTATTGCAATGTTCTTGGATATTGTAAATAAATAAATTTGAATTCGTATGTTCCTATATGCTGTCCTAAAACAATAAGTAATTTTATTCTTAAGCATTGCAAAATTGCAGATGCTCAAATAAGTTAATAAGGCTCATATGGGCAGACTGGCTAAACCTAATATCAAAGTGCGTAAGCACAGAGAGAAAAATAATGTGTTATTTTTAACTTAAAGGCAATGCTATAAGGTAAAACTAAAAAAGAAAGAATAAAACATACAAAATGATATACAAATAATAATCGATTTATTACAAATTAATTATTGGGATTTATTAGTTGACATTAAGTATTATGTAAATCAAATGCTCTAATTATATATAAAATAATTATGTTAAAAATTTGCAATCACTGTCATTGCGGATTTGTCAGTGGAAAAAAACAGAGGTTTTTGACCGCACGCCTTCAACTTGGCATTCGTTTAACGCTCCCGCCAATCGCTACACCCACCCTCACAACCACGCTCCAACCTTGTTTGTATTATGTATTCGCTCGCGTGACACTTTAACATTGTTCACGGTTTGAGTACACCGTCAACGGGCCCTCATTAAGCACCAGCCAAGCACCTTTCAGCCACGTGGGATTCCAAAATCAACAGTTCTCAATGCATGGCCCTTTGGGGACGGATCGCGTTTTATGGGGCAACGGGAACCCGTAAAACGAGTGACCCGTAAACATGGAGCCTTAAATATTTTAAGTAAGTTTACAAAATGATAATGGGGTCAACAATATGATGTGATGCTTTTGGGAAATAATGCTGATATGGAAGGTTGTCAATAATGGATGCAAGATCAAATGCACATCCTAACTATTATTACAATTCAGAGGAATATAGCCGCAGTCGTATCAGGACCAATAAAGCTTCGAGGTATAACAATGAATACGTTCGTCTCGAGGAAAAAACTTCGCTGGCGCTATTCAGAACTTCCTACATTACAAATGTCAGTCCATACAAAACTTCAAAAAAAGCACAAAAATGGATCAACGCCAACTAGCAAACTAGGAAGTAGCTGTGTTTCTCTGTCTGGATGTTTGTCGTATTATCACGGCTAAACGGCTGAACGGATATTGATAAAATTTGATAAGGAGCTACTATATCACAAAGACGGAAACAGAATACTTTTTTTAGGTCCATGCGAACGAAGTCGCGGGTAACAGCTAATAAGTACATAATTTATATCTGTATATGTATCATCATTTTTATTGCAGCCCATATCGATCCAATGCTGAATATAGGCACAACATACTTTCCAGTCATACGCCGTTCTCACCAACGTCTTGCTGTGTGCCGTAGCGATATACACCACTTTACTTTTAAATAAAAAGAAAAAGCTAAATAGGCAGTGAAGAAGTGGTAAAAAGTCGTAAATGTGCAGTCAAAATTTTAGTCATAATACCAAAGTTATTGCAAGTTACAATTTTCAGAAATCCTGTAGCGACTGGCTCTTACTCTCAAGCTAGTACCTACGACTTAGGCTTTGCGAATATGTTGCAAGATTCTTGAAAATACAGCGAAGAAACATTAGGTAAAATGAGTAGGGGGCGATTCTTCCTATTAATTACCTTTTCTTAAGGAAAATTATTCGAAACCAGTTTTTTTTTTTTTTAATAAATTGGTTTCGTTAGGGTAGTTTCTTTTTTTAAAGTAATTAAAAATTAGTTTTTTAAACATTTATTTCAAAATAAATAGTATTCAAATCGCCAGCTTTATGTTTTATTTTGAAGTTACTTCACTCGAAACAAGTTATTCAAAGAGTAACAGCTAAGCGGCATATTATGTATATTCAGTACAGTTTCCAGACCAAGAACAATCCTACCAAATCTTCTACATAAAGGAAACTATCCCTTGTCCCAACAATACAAACCCAGTGTGTATTCTGATGGAGATTGTAAAGTATTTTGTACCGTACGACCATCAAACAATTATGTACTACAAACTAGAGGTGACACCGCAGTACATTGTAATGTCCCATATAATTCTGGTCACTTTCCCAAACTTCAGTCAGTAACTCGCTAGAATAAGCAATAAGATTATCAAAAGAAAACCAAAGCACAGCAAAATGTCTATCCCCCCGAATACTGAAACATGTTTCATATATTTTTTAATATGTTACTCAGTGACCAGACCAGTAAGTCGCTCACCTGATGTCAAGCGTCACGTTAGTTCAATGCCACCTGAATTTTAAACTTCAAACCTTGCCCGGCCGAGCAGTGCCTTCGTCACCCTTAGATCATCTTAGACCCTTAGTGCCCTCGTCATCAGACGTGATGGCAGTCAAACGCAAGCCTATAAAAAAAAAAAAAAAATGTTAGTCGATTTAAATTGTGAATACCTCGTGAAAACAACTCGACTATATAACGTGATGAAACTATAGGTACTATACCAGTGAATACACGTTCTACGTAGAAAAAAAGTAGTCGTAATTTTATGATAAGTATATAAATATCATAGGAAACCAGTATTTTCTATAACCTAATCTGTTTAGGTAGACGGTAGATGCTAAAAAAAACAAATTCTGGGCCTTAGAATATTCTGGGCCGTAAAATTCCGGTAACCCTCTCGGAATTACACAGTTTTCACGTGGCTTTGTATCGTGTGTAAAAGGATGTATAGGCACGGTTTTCTCGTATTTACTGATAAAGCACTGTTATTTTTACCAGTTTCACTGCCAAAGCAAATGTTTATATTGTATTCGTCTGTATCTTTAACACGTCCCGAATAAATAACTTCGCCCACGCGTTGCTCCGCTATCAGACTGCCTGGCGCATGGCGTGACTTCTATTTCCATTCTAATGTTTTGTTCGCACGATGCGACTTTTTTACTATCTCTACTTCTAAAATAAGAAATAAAAGCAGTGTTTCGCTGGTAACTAAATACGCCCACGACTGCGTAAATCTGAATATACAATACTTTCGTGTCGCTGACTGAATGAATCAACGCACAATCTAAATTAGAGTTAGTGTAGGGGTGTAAGAAAGGATTTTTCGAAAATCCATCCCTAAGCGAATAAAACCGCGGGGAGCAGCCAATAGAAATATAAAAACAAAAAAAAAAACATGATACGAGCAGAGAACGAATGAAGCTCTTTGGAACTCTACTTAAGTAAGTAAGTAAGTAAAGTTTATTTGCCATAGAAACATTACATCATTTGGATACAGAGTTTATGTGCATAAAAATGCCTATCGATAGTTATAGTAGATTACATAATCCAGGGCTATCCTGCGGCCCCACACTAGGCTCAAGGCCCGTATTGTGGGAACCTCTATTAGCGAAAACATAGTTAAAGAGTTACAGGTACCCCTATGTGATATCATGGAAAAAGAAAAAGAACTTACATGTATGTATGTATGTAAGTATGTATTTAAGTATGTATCTAAGTAAGTATGTATGTAAGTATGTTGGTTTGTTCCTATATGACGTCCTGTAGCCTAAGCGGCTGGACCCATTTTGACAAGCGAGTTGTCGTTCGATTCCTCTTTATGTCCGGAGTATCTTAAAATATAATTAATATTTTTGATAGGCTACATTTTATAGTTATACATCGCTCACAAAAAAACGAAGTTGCACTTTTTCGTAACAAATTGTGGCAAACAAAATACTAAATCAAACTTAAACACAGTAGTACAAGAATTGAACTATTATTTTTTCAGTGATACAAGTAACCATAGCGAACAATTATACTTTTATTGATTTCCAGTATAAGTTGAAACGCGGTCAGGACAATAACTGAGCTCATAACAAGAGCTCAGTTTTAACTGGTCAATACACGCCTGTTCGTTTCTACCTATAACTAGATATCGTGTATATCGATATCGATAGCTGTCCTATATTATTACCTCCTTTTTCGATTCTATTTCGATTCCTTTCGATTTTGATGAGTGGTGTCGATGGAGCTCTTTATTTCCGGAGTGTCTTAAACTACGTTTTGCAGTTGGGTATTTTGTTTTACTTTTACTAATATTACTTGTGTCCATAAAATGTGTAAGTTAAGATACTGTGTGGCATCCAAATGGACTGAGATCTTTTAAGGGTTGTTTATTGTACCATGGAACCCAAAAAAGAGAGGTGGGAAGGGGCGTGCGAACTTTCTATTTGTTCTAAAAGTTTAAGAACTTTGAACTTAAAAGTAAAAAGTTTTAAGTAAATAAATAAAGTTCCAAAGAAAGGCTGCTAAAGTTATACCATGAAGGAATACTGAATTAGTAAACCTTAAATAAATTACTCAAGAATGTTATCTAGTAACGTACTGTATTGTTTTTGATATGTGTAATTGTTTACAAAACGCAATTATAAATTCCAAAAATTCCAAAGTAGCTCTAGAGATTGCTTATCTAAAGTTAAGTTAGGTAATTAGTGAAGAAATAATAGTAAAGAAGTTAGTGATGAAGTAATAAACAGTTTTTTTTAAATTATTATTTTTAAAGAAAATATAAGTGAGCAGTATAAGAAATCCTATTTGCTATTTATTTATTTAAGTCATTTTTGAGTCATACTGTATTGTCTGTACCATCAGGCAGAAGAGGTTATTGTAGTGTTTCAGAGTCCGCCTGAAGAAGTACTACACCTTTGCTAGTTATTCCGCTAAGCAGTAGTGTGCAAGCATAACTGTGTTCCGGATTGAAGGGGAATGTTTCCAGCGAAATTACTGGGCACGTAAAGATTTTACATCTCATATATCAGGGTAACGGGCGTAGTGCATTGCCGCACAGGGTTTTGAACTGTTGAAGTTCAAAATTTTGGGAGAAGAAGAAGTTCACTGCTGAACAAAGGCCTCGCCTTAATGGGGGGTTGCCATCACAGAAAAGAGAACTAAGTTTTTCCGTTTTCTGTGGTTGCCATAATAACCACGCTCGGCAGGCGGGTTGGGGATCGCAGACCCCTCACTGTTCACTAAGAGGACGCTGCTGCCCGTCCTCTGGTGGTGTAGTGAAATAGGTCTTTGATGGAATTGGAGTTGGCGGATTCACATACGCCATCGAATTTCTTCTCCGGAAATATGCAGGTTTCCTCACGATGATTTTCCTTCACCGAAAAGCCAGTGGTATATATCTGTACGTAAGTTCCAAAGAACTCATTGGTACGGGCCCACCCGGGTTCGAACCCACGACCCCACTATTGTGAGGCCAGCGTGCTCCCACGGCTTTTAATTAAATAATCATTTATCTGTAATTGTTATCTTAAAAGTTATCTTTTACCAGTTATCTTTTAAAGTGTTTTGTTTTGCCAATGTTTTGTTGCTGTTTTTATTTTATTGTTTTCGAGAAGAAGAAGTAAAAATGGAGAATTTGTATCTTCCATGAAAAACTGCGAACGAGCTAGGCTCATTACGGGAGCGAGCTCGTAATACGTATTTATTTCATTCATATTTTCTATAACTCGCATCTTATAGAGGTAATTCTACCCACAGCTGGCTTCGAATTATGCATTTAAACATTACCGCAATGCTATAATTCAAAGTTGTTGATGTATATCTGCATGCTGCACGCCACAAATTTGCAATATTGGATCGTACTGCAATATTGAGTAATTGAACGTATTAATGCAGTAAACTCAATCAGGAGACACTCATTAGGAGAAGCATTGATTATGGCTTGGTGAAAAAGCCCTTTACAAATGAGTGCTACCGTGGGTTAGATGACATGTTAAACCTGTATCTTTAACAAATCTCTAGTGTTTTTCGATGCAATATTGCGGCTCTTACATTAGAAATGAACCAGTATCCGTAGAAAAGCGTGTCGACACGTTTTTCACCTCTACACAACGCATTATAAGGACGAGTAGACTCTTGGAGCTTCGGACTGAGAATCACAATATGATCACAATCTCAGCCCTAAGCTCGAAAATACAGTTTGAAAATGGCCTTCCACAAAATAAGGCCGGATTCACTGACAGACCTCATGCCACGTGCCTGTTATATAACTTGTAAAAACAACCTCTACGTCATGTTAGAGGCTTTTAGTTGGTCTAAAAGCATTCAGTTGGTCTAAAAACTTCTTGCCGCTCGGCCTATACATATATACTTACTTTTATGGAGAACAACTGCAATATTTTTTTTTCCCATCTTGCTATGCACGGTGCCAAGTGGTAGTGGGCTAAAGCATTTGGATTATCTTTATACCTTTAGTAGTCTCTGGATAATCCTACTATTTGTTTTGTGTAGTAGGCTAACTTAAGAAGTTTTTTTTGTGTGTGTGTTTGTTTAGTTAATAAAAGCAATTGGCAGGTATCCAAGATTTCTAGAAAAAACTGAACTTATTACAGTACTACTTTGTAAAATAGTTTAAGGGACATGGTCGCATGATCTTCACTAAAAATCCCGTCATATGTTATCGGTACCGATGATACCAATGATATTTTCTATATGTTGCAACAGCCTTGCAATAATTGCTCTGCCTAGCGTGCAATATCGGTTCGGAGGAGCAGGACAAGCAGTTATATCGAGCATTCGTTCAAATTGGGTGACTATAACGACGAGGCAGCGGAGACCCTTTTACGAATTTACGCGATCGCCGATCGCCTCTCAGTCCGTTACGGATCCACAATCGAATGGTTTTAGAATTGGGATGAAAATAGCTCACACGTATGGGTGTGTGAAGATTTGTCTAGGATTTATTGGATGGTTTCTAGTACTTGTAATTTACTTCCTACATGGGTAAAGTACAGTGGCGGATACAGGACGGGAGGTAGGGCGATAAATCCATAACCAATATAACTATATGTTTTTTAGACAAAAGCATCCACGGAGACTACTGACCTTTGGAAATAACATTTAGACGGTAAAAACAATAGACAATCGTTTATTTGTGTTAAGTAACAAAATCCTTAGATAACATATTATGTTTGTACAGAATCCTGTACTATTGTATTATTTTATTTATTTACTTTTTGTATTTGTAGCTCGATGAAATCGACTCTCAGCCCCTCCCGAAAATAAATCCTGGATCCCCCTCTGGTAAAATAAGTTTGATCGTCTAAAGCTATGTCACCAACAAAAGAATCAACGTTTTCAGGCCACTCAAATGCTTCCGACATTTGATTTAAAATGAACAACTAGGAATTAAGTACAATTTAATGTGTCGGCCGAACCACTCTGCCGGATTGTCAAACACTTCCGTGCCAAAAGTTATAATGATATTGATCAAGTTTGTTAATTTGTATATTTTTTTTATTATTTTTTTAAGCTCTGACGCGATCTATCATAGGTCACTTGAGACGATACAATTCACATCAAAATCGGTCCAGGCGTTTAGGAGCTATGGTGGAATTAAGAAACTCGCATGCAATCATGAACCCTAAAACAACTCTTCGGGTCGTGTAAAAAACAAAAAGAATTTTTAGGATTTCTTATTACACTAATAATAAGACAGATAATAGAATACGCGGCGAGCGAGTTTTCGCTTTTCGATGGATTTACAGTTACTTTGAATTCCAGTAGAATTTAGTATCCGCAATGGCATTCTGGCTTTCAACGCCAAGCTCATTACAGCCTGCCACAGGTAGTTCGTAGCCTTAAAGCAGCTGCCTTGGATTCATTATTCTCAAAAGAGTAAGCCGCGCAAAAGAACTTGCGCCAAGCTCGTGCATCGTCCGGACGTCAGTAAAATTAATCACGTTAGGCTCGAAAGGGGAAAAATCGGAAAATTATCAGGGCGATCTAATCACAAGGGGGAGAGGGGTGTAGTGAGATATCATGTGTATTTGTTTTTTCGTTGATCTCGCGATTTCTTTACAGAAAAGTGGCGCGTGACCTTGACTCACCGTTGCCTGGCAATGATTTCCGCACCCGCCGTGAAAACCGCCCGGCTTGGCTTGCTTTACTTAGTTTATAACTGTATTTAAAGATAATATTCTGAATTTTTTTAAGATACTTTGTACCAAAAAAATACACGTGATTTGAAACGTCACGACGTATCACCAAGAGAGAGGGGGGGTTACAAACTTGCTAAAAAACATCACGTGACCCCATATCACTCAGAATTTTGAACCTCAATTTTGATATTCCGTTTTAGTTGATAAAATATTTGTAAAACTTGATAATTGGCAATAAATGGCAAAAAGAAGAAAAATTAATCACCAAGAGATACTACATATCTTATACACTTATCTTATCTTATGCCCAGTAATTATTCTGGAAAATTTGCGCTTCAATGCGGAACCGTAATGTTTGCACACTAATGCTTTCCGAATCTACTACTGCTTGAAAAGTCCCCCCAGGCGGACTTTGTAAAAGCCCAATACAACCACTGTTTTATTACGTTTTAAACTCGTTTTCTTATCTATATTTTTTTGATACAAATTTTACTTTCCGAGACCTGAAACATTAAACAAAACTGAATGACAAACAATATTCACTAAAAACAATCTATATTTTTTTATGTATGATTTTAATACAAACATGTTTTTTTAAAATGAAAATATTTTGTGTGAAACTGTTACTACAACATACATGGCGGAGTCAAAGGCAATCATTATTATTTTTTTACACAAAAAACATACCTCTCAAATTTACTCTCCTTGAATGTTAACAAACATATTGGGAAAAAATCTGCCACTTTGCGGTATATTACAAATCTGTGAAAAGTGGTCTACTATTCTGCAACGCCGTGACTTAAATGGTGTTGTATATTCTTGACTGTGAGAAATGATGCAAGCGTTCGTTTGGGAGTTTCTATTGCTGTTAGTTAGTTTTCTAGTTGGCCTTGTCTATATTAGTTAATTTTTCTAGTTGGACGTTTTTATACTTTGGAACTTTTTTCCGATTGGGCGTTTCTATAGTAAGGTGTAATTATGCTCTTGTTTATTTTTTTTTTGGACATTACTCGTGCATATTTGTGTAACAGATTGTTATCGGGGAATAATGTGACAGCAGCAAATATTATAATACATTAAGGCATAATGATGCACTTAGCTATCCGAATTATTTTCAACGCAATAAAATCATACATAGATGACATACAATAAAATCCATAATTTCTGAAAAATGCTACAAGGAAGCTACAAGTGGGCTTGAACATTTGGATTATCTATAGGCCTTTAATGGTCTCTGGATAATTCTTCTGTTATTTTTATGTAGTAGGCTAAGTAGTTTAGGTAGTTGTAGTTTATATGTATTTTGCTTAGTTAATAAAGCCCGATAAAAAAACTACAAGTAATACCTATTAAATTTTATCGACTTCTATTCTTCAATTTAGTAACTTGTGAGAGGATTCCAAATTCAAATCTATATTTAAGCCCATACACCAAGATGGAATACTTACATGGTCCCACAAAATACCTTTTTATTTTTGATGGCATAAACCATAGCCATAGGCCATAGCATTGCTGGCGTAGACCATTAGAACAACGTAATGTTTCTATTTTTATATATTGTTTGCCGGCTTTAATAGAGCTATCTTTCTATGTATGGTATATTATTATTTTTGTGTTTGTGAATTTTTTTTTTTTTTTTTTTGTAATGACAGACACCCTTTTACAGTGTACTTAAATTTTAGATTAGATTTAAGATATGGGTCACATGTGCCTGAAATAAAAAAATATTATTATTATTATTAATATAGAGAAGATTCTCTCATTTAATACTAAATAAAACAGATAATATAGGTAAAGAGATAGAAACTCTTTATCCGTATAGTAGATAAAACGGGCAAATGGAATCATTCAGCATAAAACGGGCAAATGCTTTCATTCAGCTAAGTACTCGTAGTAGATAGTAGTGGTTGTGGTTGGCCAATTTCATACCTGAACAGATTCGCTGCCGCAGATGCGTCCGACTGTGGCGAGGCTTCATTACATACCTATCTACCACAGAAGAGGAAAAAAAACTATCTTTCATTTTTCTGCGCTATCTACTATCGCAAGCGATTATTTATCAATTCTAGTCTAGTTTGAAATTTAACTGTATGGCAAAATGTATTATTACCGCTATTCTTTTTTAACCTGCAAATAAAATAAATAAATACAATCAATAAAAATGACGAACCTACAAATTAAAAATGTTCACATAATTTAACGTATGGGACCGGCCACGTCAGCCGCATGCTAGAAGCAAGCGTCACAACAGAAGAGCTCTGGACAAAAGTCACCAATAGCCTAGGCATAGCATCATGCAGGCACAGCAAAAGATAGTGCGTGAAACAAACACCAACAACAGCGACTGGCAGAAGTCAGCACTAGAGCGTCAAGATTGTAAAACTTGACAGGTTTTTGTACACCAAGTAGAACACACAAGACAGTATATTTGACTTCGATGTAACCGCGTGGGTTCACTATATAAAAATTATTGTATGCAATTTATTTTAACTCATTTTTAACTCCACAATCATTGGCTTAGATTAACATCCAAACATCTGTTAACTTTCTGTTCAAATTCACTGTACGCTTTTGATTACCATCGAGACTGTCAACATCTGTTAGCAAGATAATTAGAAATCTTGCCTATTCATATCATAACTTCGATCGCTTACTCAACCCGTATAGTTCAACTGAGCACACAACAGGGACCGTGCTTGGAGTTCGCTCCGGTCTATATCAAGAATCAACAGACGGCAGTTCGCAGGGCAAATACATGAGCTAATTGTAATCTCGAACCTGTGACCCTTGTCATACGACAACTAGGAATATGAACCTTGTTTGATTAACTTATGCTCTATGTTTGTGCTAGACATGGTGACGATGCCTAGATGAATTGCTGCCTGGAAATCGACCAACACGTAAGTGCATTAGCTTGTACGTCACGATACGATCAGAGTTGTTGCAGAATATTTAGCAAAGCTAGTTGCAAGTGCCTAGAAGAAAGCAGAGAAAAATCAGGTGAATCTCAGTCAGGTATCATAGTGGGTACTGATTTTATTTTCCTTTAATTATCCTTGTTTAAGATCATTTTTTTTCTAATAATACTTGTACACAATGTACAAGGTATCCCACATGGCGGTAGCCTCGTGAGCCAAGTACTTGCGGAGTTCGTCCTTTTACGAGGTTCTCGTCACGTGGGATGGTGATGTCGACGAGCACTGCCTGTCGCTAGAAACGGTCGACCACCACTATATAAGGCTTATTGGCGGCAATAGTCCTGTCTGGGATGATAGAGTGGTCCCAGTATAGCAAACCTAACTCTCTCGAACTGCACTGGTGTGTTCTTATAGTACGGCACCTCGAATTCGACAAGGCCGTTTTGAAGGGCAACTTGGTTGTGCCTATGCAAGTACTCGTCGTTAGCAAGATGCGAACAACCGGAAATTATATCCCTGCGACAAATGTCGACCGCACCGTTCTTCTGGGTGTATTTCCAACTACCGTAACTAAGCTGTTGCCCGCGACTTCCTTCGCGTTGACCTAAAAAAAAAACAAAAATAGCTCATCTCCGTCTCCGACCCTTAAACTATATCTATACAAAAATTCAGCTTTATCAATTCAGTCGATTATTAGCCGTGATAACGCGACAAACACCCAGACAGAGAGACAGAGCAACGAGTTTATATTATTGGTTAGGTAACTTCTCTAACGCTGCCGTCATGTGCTTTGTTCCTGCCATACGTATGTTAGTATGTATATATTATGTAGAAATGTGGCTAAGCTCGTGGCTGCATGTTGTTTCGACCAGATAAATCTGTCACAGCAAACCACATGCGTTACTATGTGGTTACTAGGAACTACTATTAGTAATTATTCTGTAGAATTGCAGTAGAATACTTCCATCCAAAAGTTTAACAGCGCCACAATTTCTATCGATTTAAAAATATGTGGTCAAAATTCGAAAGGAGGCAAGTCGCGAATAGTCAGAGAATCCCAGTAATTCTGTATTCCAGTAGTGATGTTTTTTTTTTTTTTGGCGATCACAAACCGGAAGACGCAGCGTTGGTATACCTCCCACTAGAACCGAGGAAATTTAGAAAGTCGCGGGCAAACAGTGGATGCAGATGGAAGATTGTCGTTCAGTGTGACTTTCTAAGGGAGGCCTTTGTTCAGCGTGGACGTCTTCTGGCTGATGATGATGATTTTTGAGAACCATAAATAAAAAAAACTTGTCGAACAATATTTTTAAAGTACTTAATGGCTAGTTTTCTTCATTGATTTGCATCGGATGCCTAAAATATGATGACTTAGCCGTTTTTACATTGATATGGATATGGGCAAGTATCAAACCAGTTATTCACTACCGCCAGACAACAGCTAACAGCAGTTTGCAAACATTAATGGGTTTTGGATTGAAGGAGAGATTGACGTTTCCAGTAAAATTACTTACGAGGTTTAATATGTAACATCTCAAGGTGACAAGCCCAGTGTTTATCTTCTAATTAAAATAGAGTGATTACTACTGAAGTTCAACTTTAAGTTGAAGTGACGCTTAACAATAGGAAAACAACTTGCTCGTTTTGTCACGCAGTTGCATAATCTTTCTATAACTATCTATTCTATATATATAAAAATGAATCGCCGTTCGTTAGTCTCAACCGACTTGACCGATGCTGATGATTTCTTTTTTGTTATGTTCTTAATTGTCAAGACAAGGTTTATATGAAGAATCTGGCGAAGCCGAAGGCATCATCGCGCACGAAATCGCGGGCATTATACATATTATTTACAATGTATATACCTATTAACAGTGGACTATTTGAATTAGCTTGTGTTCCCGTGAACGCTAAAAGTTTTTTGACCCATTGTTGCTGAGCACCTGGTTGTGTAGTATGTGTAATATAATTCAGAGTCGTTGACACCTTTTATATTATACATGAAAATAATATGTAAATAGTTTTACACTGAATTATACACCGAGGAGATGCACATCGTGCGTGCGGTGAGGTGCGTTGCACGTTTTGGGCTCAGACAGACAACACGACGCGGCTGCAGCGCGGCGGCCGCGCGGAAGCCGCGTACTGGTGTTAATTAAATACCTAGTTTGAACTCTATTTACTAGCCCACAGTATTCAAATTCCTCGCAATCACTGAACCGCGTGATCGCAAGAAAGTTTTCGCGTCGAGTAAGAGCGCCCTTTCTCCGTTTACGGAGAAGCGGTGCGTGAATCGACAGGCGTGGCCTGTGGCGTTGTCCGCTGCGTCGCCCGTTCAAAGACAAACATGTGGCAATATGTACTCTTGTTTATAAGGCCTCAGGGCATAGTGCAACGCGTGGAGAATGATAAGTCTGCCTTGGCGACAGCTTTTGGCAGTCTTCATCGGTTATCTCAGCTGCGGCGCACGTGGCGGTGGCCGCAGCGCATTTCTTTATATAATAAAAACATGTTAACTACTGTAGTTAACATGTTTTAGTTGAACTATTAATTTGATTTAAGCATATGTAGGTACACATCCCTCTTTTATAATATAATAAAATACGGATGGCTAATTGGCTAGACAAAGTCAGAACCGCTTCTTTTGTACTGTGGATATTGGCATTTGGAAGTATTATATTATAAATGCTGTAACGACTGAACGAATTTGGTATGGAGGTACCTTATACCCTGGACTATCTTTTCTATTATTTACCGGACTGCTTTAGTTCGTTCATGCTCTGACATTTACTTAGTTACTAAAAATCCATTCCAAAATTGACCAACATCTTCATTTTTCGTTTGTTAGGTGCTAGTGATATGCAACTTTTGCTGTCTGGAAGCCGAAACATCCACGGCACCAGCATCAGAATAGCTAATTGTTATCATAATCATTTACTGTCATGGGAACCACGTATATTGTATCTGTGAAATGGCAATTCGATCGTGATTCGTTTGAAATCTTGGAAGTGATCGAACAATCAATTTTAGATTTTGAAGATATTTAGTAGAATTTCACCAAAATTATATATTTAAATTTAATTAGAAAATTCAGTACATTAGAAACAGTGTAGTGATATAAAAGATTATAAAAGGGAACATCGTGAGGTCTCAGTTCAGGGCGAACTACTAGTTTAATGGAACTTTGAAAAATTGGAGGGGTAAAAAGATTGTTTTTTTCATTAGGTCGATAGCGCTGATGATCAAATTCTTAGTGGTTGCGAACATCGCTGACTGTGTCCACTTGAATATTCATTTATCGAGAGCGTGTTCCCATTGGCTCTGTGCCAAATTGGCCCACGCTCAGCCTATGTGGGTGTATGGAGTACATAACTTTTCTACCTACGGCATACGGTGCAATCGGCTGGTAAACAGCACGCGGGTTCCATATATCGGGTAATTTGGAAGATTGTACCTATGTAATGTAATATAAGGAAGATTGTATTGTACCTTTGGATTAGAGAGGTAGATAATAATCGCGTGACCTAATGTCCTAAGTTGTGGTATAAGCGTCACTGTGGCCGGTATTTGTATTTTTTTGTTGTTGCAAATATCAGCTCCTAAGCTTAAGGCCCAGGCTCTACCGAAGCGGAGATGTGCGAAGCGGAGTCGAATAGAGATATTTAACAGCTGTCTCCACCGATGCTGTGCGGATATGCGTACTGGCTAGACCGGAGCGGAGATATGTAATGGATAGAGAGTTGCGTGCGGCACTGTACTGTGTGCGTGCGAGAGTTGAGTAGCCCGGGGTTAAGTGGTGGCGCGGCGGGTGGGTTATGCGACACGGAGGAACTAGCGGTGCCGCTCGCCGCACGCCGCCTCCCATCTTCTCTTGTCCCCACTGCGCACCGTTACCAGCTTGCGAGGCACAGCTCACGCTATACAAATATGAGTCATCACCTCTCCTCTCTGCTCAACAGTCTCCACCGAAACTGAGCGGAGACGAGACGCGTAAATAACGCAATCCTATTGGTTGTTTTTAACACATCTACTCTCTTCTCGTCTCGTCTCCGCTTTGGTGTAGTCTGGCCCTGATTATGTATCAAAAAAATGCAGCATATTATGTAGGTACTAAAGCTTAGACACGCTAATATGTTATCAATACGAACTTGAGATCGAACACGCGTAGATTAAATTAAATGTTTTTTTTTTTTTGACCGAGCGAAGCAAAGTTCTACGAGTCAGTTATACGTGTAGGTATATATTTGTCCAACGATAGCTTGAGAACTGTTGATCCGATCTTTCGACGCGTAGTAATAATATAAAATAAGTCTACGTTTGGCCAGTGAAGTAAAAAAATCGAAAAATAAATAAAATAATAAGCATTTTATTATTCCCTACCATCTTCCATTTCAGCTCTTGTAAACACATCGGCCCTTAAAGCTGTATTAGAATCTGATGAATAATTTACTCACGATTTGGCCCAAAGCGTCGCGCCAGCGAAAGGACTTACCTGAAACAAATAAACATAATACATTACGAAACGCTTTACTACAGAATAAACAAACGCCTTCGAGATAAATATTCATAGCTCCATAACAGATTTCCCGTTCGCTATTTCCTCAGGGAACTCTCGAAAAAAAGAATAATGAGCACAGAAACTTTAGTGCTTGCCCACGCTAACTAGAGGGCGCGGGTGCGGGCGCGAGATATAAACTATGCAAGTGCTCACGCACGAAAGGTCGCGATTGTCGCTCGCAGGAATATCAAACGTATGCAGTTGTTTGTGTGTGCTCACGTTGAACTAGGCGGAGCGCGCGTTTCGCTCGCGGTTTCATGTAAGAAACACGTCACACGCGCGCAAAGCCTGGCGGCCCACGTGAACACGAGATCGCTCTCGCACCCGCTTCCGCTCCCGCTAGGTCCACGTGCTCAAGGCCTAAGCTTTATGAGATTCATCGATACCGAAGTATACAGTGTGATTAACGGTAAAGTACAAACTCGAAAAGAGAGCAGTATAATTTTCAACAACATCTTTTATTGACCGAGCGAAGCGAAGGTCTCAGAGTTTACTCTGAAAAATCGGCATTTGTATGTAGTTTGTATGTTTCCGATGATAACTTGCGAAACGTTGATCCAATCTTCATGAAATTTTGTAGGCAAGTAGTTCATTTCAATACAATTTTTAAATTCGAATATGAGCTGAATCGGTCCGGGGTTGTGCAGATATAGGGATCGCGAGGTCTCAGTTCGCTGCGAACTACTAGTTAATGATCAACTTATAAGTTACAAAAAATTATTAGTTTTATTATGATTTCGTTTCGCTCAGCGCTCCAAATTCAAATTTTGTTTCGTTTTTTTTCTTGGAGCAACACAGGCCTTCGTCTGGGCCGTTCGGGCTGGTGCCGAGTTGCTCAATGGTTTTTTTATATATTTCGGAGTAGTTGCTCCGGCGTCCAGCGTGGGAAGAGAATTTCGCATCGGGTCCGGTTTCCTTCGCGATCCCGCGGGGAGGAATAGCCGGGAATTAAATTGAACACTTTTTGTAAAACTCAAAATACTTCCGGCCTCCATCAAAAAGTATTTATTTGAACAGAAGAAATGTATTCTCGTATGTTTTAAGAGGGTATTTTGAGAGAAAGAAAGATAGCGATATACACTTTAGCGCGCGGATGAGAAGCGATGGATTTAGCGCGCGCCAGTCAAGAAAACGGATCATTGCTTGTTACATCTAAACCAAGAAACCAATCAGAATTCTCATCTATGCTATCCTAGATATTATTATTACCTCAAAATTTGTGTAATAATCACTTGAATATAAACTAGGGGTTCCAAGCGCCAGCAATATATTTTTTTGATCGAGAAAATTGGCATATAACCATGTTTCCCCGCCATGAATTACTAGATGACGGAACCAAAAAAACAACGCAGACTTATAAGCGTTAAAAAAAACATATATCTCAAAATAAGATTTTTAATCTATATAACTAATAATGAGGTGCACTAAAAAGAAAAATCACACTTTTATCAAAGTAGGCCGTTAATGTTTGACCAGCTCATAGTCTTCGAAGCCCGTAGCGCTACGAGACAGCTACGGCTACGTTCGTATTTACCCAACGCGACAGTCAGTTTGCAGTCAACACCTGCGCGCGTAAGCATTGTGTTTTGCGTAGCAAGCCTAAAGTTGAAACATTTGCGCGCGTAAACATTTTGTTTTGCGTGGCAAGCTCAATATTGAAACACCTGCGCGCGTACACATTGTATTTTGCGTGGCAAGCTCAATGTTGAAACACCAACGCGCGTAATCATTGTGCTTTGCGTGGTAAGCTCAATGTTGAAACACATGCGCGCGTAAACATTGTGTTTTGCGTGGCAAGCCCAATGTTGAAACACTTGCGCGCGTAAACATTTTGTTTTGCGTGGCAAGCTCAATATTGAAACACCTGCGCGCGTACACATTGTATTTTGCGTGGCAAGCTCAATGTTGAAACACCTGCGCGCGTAAACAATTTGCTTTGCGTGGTAAGCTCAATGTTGAAACACCTGCGCGCGTAAACATTGTGCTTTGCGTGGCAAGCACAATGTTGAAAGTCTGTAATGAATTCGTTGTCAAGTGCGTGTCAAGCCACGCACGATAGGGTTCCGCAGATTATGTTCCCTAAATAATTAAATGGAACCCTTCAGACTTGGATCTGTCACTGATTCTTAGCCTGTTTGTTACCCTGTATCGACAAACCAGGGTATAGCGATTTTGTTGAATTATGGCAAGGAGAAGAAATAAAAATAAAAATTAAGAATTAATTGCCTTTATTTATGCAATAATTATTTCTGATCATATTTAAGCATAATTTTTAGAATTCACACTTAGTAGTTTTGTAAATATACAATTGTGAAAATGCGTGAGTGAGACATTAATGGACGCACCTTAATGGTTTTATAGCGCATTCGGTGTTATGAACCTTGTGAATACAGTGCACACACTTTTCTCACGTAATCAGTTTCGTTAATAGAAAATATTTATCCAATGATTATTTTTATTTTGCATTTATTAATTTATTGACCACGAACTATAGAAAACCTATAATACAATAATTACCTACCTACTTCTATAGTGAGCGAGAAGAGGCGATGTAAGTACAATCACGTATCGTTGTACAATCGCGAATAGAGTGACCTAGACTACAGCTCTTGCTTTAGCTACTTTCATTTGAAGTTATTTCGATAATTTTGTACCAAGGTGGGTAAAAACAAAAAAATACGTATTATTTATTTTACAACAATATTTAATTGCACACAACTTAAAAAGTTATTCTGTATAAGGAGTGCTCCCTATAAATTCACTTCTTTAGGGACAAACGGTGTAGTTTTTCTTAGAAGTGGTTATGTCAACGTACTTAAGTTAAACGTAGGACATTAACCTTTCAAAGAGTGACTTACTGTTCTTAGCGTAACCTCAGACTGCGGGCCTCAGACGCAAATTCACAAGAAACAAGCTCGCTACGAGCGTGCTATGATTTCGTTAGTGTCTACGGTCTGCAGTCTGCAGACTACGGCTATGACGTTATTTCTGTATCACTGATTTAGCTCTAGCTCGATAGTGTTACAGACATGAAACTGTAAGGGTTCCTAGTCTACAACGGGACCCTAAAAACCGCATTGATTAGGGTCAAAATAGACACAACCAAACATAGGCGTATACACTAATAAAACAAACATACACTAATAACACCCTGCGTTTTTTTGACATCGGATGTTAAACTGTTTGTCATACTACCACACGTTAGTCTTTGAATGCAAGCTTGCATACAAGTTGAGGGTGCTAACTAGTGCCAACAAAGATGTCATACTACCACACGTAGTCTTTGAATGCAAGCTTGCGTACAAGTTGATGGTGCTAACTAGTGCCAACAAAGATGTCATACTACCACACGTAGTCTTTGAATGCAAGCTTGCGTACAAGTTGATGGTGCTAACTAGTGCCAACAAAGATGTCATACTACCACACGTAGTCTTTGAATGCAAGCTTGCGTACAAGTTGATGGCGCTAACTAGTGCCAACAAAGATGTCATACTACCACACGTAGTCTTTGAATGCAAGCTTGCGTACAAGTTGATGGCGCTAACTGGTGCTAACAAAGATGAAACTTCAATTTTCAAACTTTTACTTAGCGTTACAAGTTCCCCGCGGAAGTCGCAGATGTGCGGTCCACAAAATCGTATTAAGCTGATGTCGTTTTACATACATAAAGTTTCCTTTTACGAGGATAAGAATTTTATTACGCAGCGTTCCTGGAAAAATACGGAATGACACAAATTTTGCTTTTGAGTTTGTTCTTGGTTTCGTTTAATTTTTCATGAATTGATTTGTTGTTATTATTTTTGTAGGTATTTTTTTATAATTGTTATTTTATTCGCATTTTTTTAAATAGTACTACACAAATAGATACAAAAAAAAGAACAAAATTATAAATATGCACTGGATCACTAGATTTGACTGCTATTTTTTTTTTTGACTTAGATTTTTATATTATTATTATTACTTAATGTTTAATTCTTAACGCTTTTTTGTGTCTAATTGTAATGTAGTTAGTGAAATTGGTTTAATACCGTACTAATGAAATAAATAAATATGGGAGGACGCCGATTGCTCCCTTTTTGTGTGGTTATGGGGTGTATAAGATATGTGTATTAACAAACTTTTCACGAGTTAAATCACCGTAACTTTCAATGAGTCGTGTACGAGTTTTTTTTCCGTCTACGGAAAAAGGAGGGTTACATTACATACATTATCAGCCAGAACATACCACTGCAGAACATAGGCCTACCCTTTTGACCGCCACACCGACCGTCAAGGTGTCCCTTGCATCCACCGGTTGCCCGCGACTTTCACAGTGTCGTCGGTCCACCTATTGGGAGGCCTGCCTACGCTTCTTCTTCCGAAAAGGAGGGTTATGATGGTAAAATACGTAATAGATAGCCTATAACTAGATTTTTATAAAATCTGATTCATTTATAAATTACGTTGAAGAGAATAACGTTGGATACTTGACTAAATAAAATAAAATCCCGAGAAGCACTCACTTGTCGAGGTCAGATATCAAGGTTCCGTATTTGTCATATTTTGTTAAAAATATGGAACCTTAAAAGCCTTTTTTAACCTTTGATTTTAAAAACAAAATTCGTTTGTCGGTTTCCTCGGTAGCGACACACGCTCTGGGTAGAGTACAAAATTAAAATTGATTTAAATTCTTAAAATACTTTAATGGGGCAAAAAGTCACTCATATTTTAAACTACAATCATGTTTCATATACTTGAGAGCCACTGGATCGCTAGCGAAGTATGGCTCATAGCCACTACCCTACTCGGTCCCAAGCCCAACTTGGTATTCAAGCCGAAATACTGGAACGTTCAAAGAAAGTGACAAATTTTGCAAAAAAGAAAATTGTAATTTCGAATTTTATGCAGATTATAATTATTTGAAACTTAGGATTTTGTAACAGGAAAAGACCAAGCTTGGTGTTTATGCCAAAATACTGGATCGTTCAAGGAAAGAGACAAATTTTGCAAAATAAATAAATTGTAATTTCGAAATTATATGCTGATTATATTTTTTTGTAACTTAGGATTTTATAACAGGTTTTTTTTTTGAAATGCCCTTATTTATGAGACCTTTCAAACGACACCCTACAGGACCACATTTTGCTTTGCTCAGAAACATTAGCCCCATATTTCAAGCCCTATAAGAAATATAAGCCCTAAAAGATATATTTTACTTTTGTCCACAAATTGTTTGGACTAACATTATCTATCCATACCCAAGTTGCTAGCTTTTATAGTTCTTGAGATCGGCTTTGACATTCAAAAAAAAACATTTCAATATTTTTTTTTGTAATAATATGTATACATTGCTCACAAAACGGAAAAAAACTTTTATTAAACAACAAGTAAGTAAGAGCTCCCATAATACACAAAGCACAGCTTAATTGGTGGATTAGTATTTATATCCAGTTAAATTTGTTGGTTTGCACTAAGTTGCCAAAGAAGTAGAGTTATGTTTTTGGATACAGTATGTACTATGTAAGTATTTATCTATCTAAGTATGTATGCTCGTGTGTTCCTACATTACCTTCTATAGCCTAAGCGGCTTGACCGATTTAAACGGGTGGGACGATTTAGCCTGTCTTTTCTCTTTACATCCGGAATAACATAGGCTACATTGTACAGTCGGGTATTTTTTTCCCTTCAATAATATTACTCGTTTAAATGAATTATATGTTTAATAACAATGAAATGTATACATATACTATATTGGTACGAAATACTAGAAATAAATATGTAATGATTAAAATCGGTTCAAAATTAACGATTTTATCGCTCAACTTAAATCACGTACGGGCAACGCCCTGCCCTCGGTCCTGATGAGTCCCGCCGAAGCATTTTAACAGGCTCGTTTAATACTTGCCAGTCTACTAAAACGTCTACGAGAGCATGCACTTTAGCTAAATGTACAAACCGTGTAGAGCCATAATTAAAGAAAAAAAGTTGTCCACGTTGGAATCTGTACAACTTATTCAGCGAAGCGTTATATTTTATTAGAACCAAACCTTTCTTTTACTAATACACAAACATATCTCATGTCCCCAGGCCCCGCGACTTCATGAACGTTCGAAAGCTTGGCTAGCGACTTTCCAAAGGTTGCCTACACCTGATTTATACAGTCAAATTGAGAATCTTCTTTTGAGGTCGGATGAAAAATATACCAAGGCTTAACCCTCTTATGCTTTGATATAAAGCCCCTCTTATTAAGTTCTGCATACACGGTATGATATTACATTACGGCCTACGCTATGGCATAAAAAGGCTGCCGCTCCCGAGAGAGTCGACCTTTGCTTGGTATTTAGGCTCTATTGTTGCAGCCCTGCGACTTTAATTAAAAATCTCTTTATACCCTATCAGGGATTAGGGTTGTTTTAGCGTCGAAGCGGAAGTAAGCTTATTAAGGTAAAAGTATTTGCTACCTCATTAGTTTTTAAGGTTCCGTAGTACAACACGGAAACCCTATAAGATCGTTGTGTCCATCTTTCTATCTGTCTGTCCCAGTTTGTTTTGATGCTGTCTTCATAGTTTATTTATCTATTAACCGAAGTACGTGGAATTTAGTATTGTGTTTTTATAAATAACAATTTTGAATGAATAATATAAATAATATATTTGTGGATTTTAAAAGTAGCTCACACTAACTAAGAAACTAATTAAAATAAGATTTTTTGACTTTTCGCTTTGTTAGATAATAGAAAAATCTCTCATTTAAAGTGATTTATTTAAAAGAAGTTAGTAAAATAAACCTTTTACAGTTACTAAGGAAAACAATAAAATGCTCAAAATATAATTGTTTCAGTGCTGAGCAAAAAAGCAGAGTTGACTTGAACAAAAAATCGACCTCGCAAAATAATGTTTTTCTGGTAGTTTTCTATCCAACTAAATCATAAAAATATTAGGTTTGGATGACACACCTCTAAATATGGCTGTCCATTGTTCATTGTAATTTGTTTGAGCATTTTGGGATTATTTATACGGAACCCTATCATATGAGTGTCTCGACACACTCTTGACACCTAATTATTTTACAACGCCCGCTGCTTCGTTTACAGTTTACTTCGTTAACTCAAGGATGGAATTTTTGGGGTAATTAATTTGTTTTCGTTTTATAACAACTTATAATCATCGTTGGTAAATTTGTAATTTTACATTGAATAATTAATAATTTTCAATAGTGAAATATTGCATCTCGAAAGCTAGTATCTGATAAGCATAGTAATATTTACGTTTTTTTTAGTAATTTTGCGTAGGTGTAATTGAAAAACACTTAAACTAATAACTAAAATCCCTTTATGTAAAGAATAGACGCTTATGATAATTTTTGTAGTTAGAGATCTACACTGTGAGTTAGCAGAGACCAAATTTAGGTCTTCTGGCTATGCTTGTAAGCTATGCTATGCTATGCTATGCTATGCTTGTAGGGTATATATTGAAATAATATAATATATTATTTCAATATGTACCCTTTTACCTTATTATGTTATACGTTTAAAATACATAAACTTAAAATGTTTAAAGTTCGTTATTACTAAACATGAAAATGCATATATTATATTTTAATTTATTATAATTTAGGTCTTCTGGCTGTGCTTGTAAGCTATGCTATGCTATGCTATGCTATGCTAGTAGGGTACATATTGAAATAATATTAATATATTATTTCAATATGTACCCTTTTACCTTATTATGTTATACGTTTAAAATACATAAACTTAAAATGTTTAAAGTTCGTTATTACTAAACATGAAAATGCATATATTATATTTAAAAGACAAGTTCAATATACTTAAAAAATTAAATAAAACGAAGCTCTAAAAATTTGCTGTTACATATAATTATATAGTATATAGTGTTATCGTAGCCCCGAATACTAGGTTAGGTTATATTTAAACTGCGACAAACAACGCGCGAGTGTGCAGCTGCACCGTTTGCTATTACCTATATACTTAGAACTTAAAGACACTGACAAGACAAGACAAGACAAGACAACTTAGATTACCCGACTATTATGATTTTTTATCATTGCTTATATTGAATGTGATTATGTGTTTTGGCAGTTATATATTTTAAGTTTCGCTATTCTGTGCATAATAACTTATGACATTATATATTTTGAATTTATATATTTCAATATGTACCGTCTTAGGCAACAGATTTTAAATACATAATTATAAGGGTGCTAGCTAGCCAGCCGAGTACTACTACCTTTTAATTTCCTCGCGAAGATTCCTTCGCTGGTAGCTCAAACCTCATAGTTGGGATTTGAACCCATGCCCTACGGAGAAAGATCCGAACGCGCTAACCACTAAGCTATTATCGCCACAGGAAATCTAATTTTTTTATTGATTTGATTTAGATTAGTTAGATTATTCAGTTGGGTACAGGTGAGCGGCCGACATCAAGTATTCAGTACTGTCGACGTTGACTGATCGTGCCTCATGAAACTCCTTCACAGGCCGTAATGCGCACTTCAGAGCAGAAAGGACTGCAATTTATTCATACGGCAGCGACGAGTTTGAATTCATAGAAGAAGCACATGAGTAAGAGAAATTATCTCTTGGTACAGACGTCAGAAATATGACGAAGGATGGCTTTCTATCAAGAGATAGTTTAAGAGATGATTGAAAAGTCAACAATTTGGGCAAGAGATGATTCTCTGTAGTTTTGTAAATATGTATTGTATCATCAGCCATTCATTCATTTCTGAACAGTTCTCCTTATTTCGCCATAATCCTCACGCTTGCAGATAGCTTGGAGATCGCAGAAGGCGTTTACTTAAGACGCTGCTGCCCGTCCTCCGATCGATTGGACGCTGCTGCCTGTCCTCTGATCGATTTCTCTTGTCCTAGGTTAGTAAATACGACGGGTATTGGATTATACTGTTGAATAATTATGAAAGTTTTATGGAAAACCCCCTTTAATCTTTGGTTATGTAGGACAGTGACTTTTACTTGCTTTCCTCGCGGGGTCCTATAAAATAAACACATATCTATCTACTAAGATATATCAAACGTACAAACTATAGAATAAATATTTTATTATATTGTAGGTAGAGTTATAAGGTTTATAGTAATCTATATTATTGTCTATTCTATTCTGCTAATAATAAATACCCATAACATTACTATTTAAATTTATTATTATTTTATTCAATAAAGTCTAGCATGCTACAGTCGCATTGAAGAACGCGAAGCTCTAATACAATGCGGCGGACTTTCCTTTAGCCATATGACATTCAAATGTTGATTTGCAGTATTGCAAAATGGCTCTGATTTTTAAAACCTCTAGCTGTTATCAGCTATTGCGGCGGATTCCAAACTTCGATTTCGGTATGAAGTTTCACTTTACACTTACACATACATTTACACTTTACTTGACATTTGTCTGAAATTCTAATATTAAGCGACATTGTGGTTAAAGACCACCAGTAAAAACTGATCAAAGGAACTGCTGAAACTATCTGCGTACATTAAATTACTTTTGATGTCGTTCGCGTGAGCTCTCGTACCGCTTATTTGATGTATGTTCAGGCTCTCCATCTCGCTCGCTTGCTATGCGATCTTATAAAACTGCGAAATGGTGAGGAAAGTTTGAAAATTGAGGCTCAGCGAAAGCCACCGAGATTACTCGTAAATGGAGACGTTTCGTCTCGCAGCGGAACTCCCTCGTGCCGTGGATAAAACCATTGACGTACCACAGCTTCATAAAATACCTGCGGTTCGGCTATTAAAATAAAAAGGGGTTTTTCAATTTCTATTTTAATCAAAGTTTCGTTGTTTTTATCTGTATCTTTATCATTTTATACGTTTAGGTACATGATTACACAATATGGAGACAAAACTTTAAGGTGCAACGTTTCGCTCTTCGCGCGAAATTTTCTTGCGTTTTTCGTCATTTACAGCATAATTACTCATCGTGCATTTATTGAAACCAATTTTGCGCCAATAAATAAGTGGTTTTAAGAAATAACGGGTAAAACTATCACCTAGATTACATTGGTTTAGCTACAAATCTCAATAAGCTGATTTTCATCTTGGTTTTTGCTTTAGTGAGAAATGTACTTATGCTAGCATTCAACTTGAATTTTTGGTTGCTGTAATTTACTGAAACAATCTATTTATTATCGCAAAATTAGTTTCCATGCTAAGTAATTAAGCTGCAACAATACACATCACAAACAATGGACAGTCAATGTGCAGTCATTAAGAACTTGAAAAATCACTCAAATATGTGTGTGTGGACAGAGAGCCCAAACTGGAATTCGCGAAATATAGCCAAGGTTTTAGTCAGTCTTAAAACGATTGTAATTCCCGGTGCAAAAGTACCCATATCACTCTCCGCATTGCCGCGCTGGAGGCTCTTACGTAGTATTTGTATTCTCTTTGCTGGAGGCATCGGCCAACCTTTGCACGAGGAACGAGCCGGGGCGGGAGTCCCCTGTCTTTTCTGTCAAATGTCAAAAATTGAATAAGAATTGGATTACGGATCTTTTGCTATTTAGGACAGTTGCTGTTTGATACCCTCATTTCTCCCTAATACCCACAGAATTCTCCCTATAAATTGCAAATACCATCATACTGTTTTGTTGTTTGGGTTAAAATATAACACCATAATCAGCTCCGTTAAATTTTCCGCCAAAACTTCTTGCACACCGGTTTTCCCTGTTGTTTTCCCTGTGCGAATCTCGGCCAAATATTGCTTAGGAGTATCATCAATCTACAATCAACATCAATGGAGTAGATAAGTGCTCTTAAGAGTTTAAAAAAAATATTTTGTCATTTTTATGTTGACGCTAATTTTGAAACGCATTCTTCTGTTTTCATTCAATGAGGCGTATTCCAAAAAAAAAAAAAAATAGTTCGACAATACCTGTCATTGTCAATTCTGTCGAAATATTTTATGTTTATTTTTTAAATCTTAAATTTTGGCTCCACACTTTGTGTATTTATATATATAGCCAGTGTCAATTATTGTAATATTTCAAATAAAGTCTAATACACAATACAGTTACATTACTTGAAATTGGCTAAATACACATGTGGAGCCAAAAAATACAGAAAAAAAAAAGGCACACGTAATTTTTTTTTTGTCTTTCATGTCTTGACAGTGACAGAAAAAGTTCAAGTTACATATAACGCCATCTATTGGGTACTTTTATTACTAGGGTTTATTTTTTTTTGGAAAACGCCTCATTCATATTCATCTTATGTGGACTTGGACAAGTCTGGTTTGAATTCTTTCATCTTTGCGTTCGGTGCCTGATTGTCTTATAAAATACTTTGCACTTCTGGTGTCGACGATAAACTCTCTCTTTCCGTAACTTCTCCCAGAAATATGTCAAGCTCTCTTACTGGCAACAATCTACATGATGACGGTATGTTCCGAATTCATGTTAAATTTCACGTTTTGTTAAATGAACGCAAACTAAAATATAACATACATTTAAATACAATATACAGTTGCCTAATCAATTCATTATTCGTTTATTTCTCCGTAGAAGTTGCTACATCACTTATGTATATTTCGTTTTGATTTTTTTCACGTAGTTTGATTCAAGCGAAACGTTGTTAAACGGTCACGTTTTGATAACTTTTCAACATTACGGAAATGGAATTAAATAATTTCATCATTTGGGTTTTTTATATTACTCTTTGCGCGATTTGCTGAAAACGTTGTATTATAACAACATTAATGGAAAAAAACAATTTACAACATATTTGTATTCTTTTAAAAGGCAGCTTAGCCGTATCCAAAGAGTGTAGATGTAAATATCCTTGAAGACAATTTTTTGTGAGAAACTATGGTCGTACGAAAAAATCGCAACCGAATTTTGAAATTATGTCAAAATACAAAAAAAATAAAACAGATACACTTAGGTAACCTACCAAAAGGGTTTTTGGCGGGAACGTGAAGAATTCATGTCGCGTCATTTTATTATTTTCCAAAACTTGTGTTATTTCGAGTGTTAATGTGTAAAAACGGTGAATTTTTATCCGTTAAGTATTTGTGAATATCCACGAGTGTTGGTGAATGGTATAATGTCGTGAAACGTGAATTTTCATGTTGTTTCCAATACTCCATAGAAGGCTCTACTAAAGTTTTCACCACTTTACTGGGGCATGACTTGGACTTGACTGTGACTTGCTTTACTCGCCTTTGACTGGGACTATGACTTGTTTGATAATGTATAACAAAACTTGATAATATATATGTATACTTGACACTGGCAAATGCATAAGACGTGCGACGCCAAAATCCTCTTAGGAGGTGAAACAAAAAAAAAAAAAACCTACGAAAAACTAACATCATGTGCTTAGGTTATGTTTTAAAACCAAATGCAGTCTTGAAAACTTATGAAGTCCTATCTGTTTATGTTTATTCATAAAATTTCATAAGATACCTCGAGCTATTAAGACGCCACCAAACTTTAAATTTAATTTTTGCGGCTCTCATGTTGTGCTTTTTACATCAGAGCTTTTAGCGGAGCAAGTTTTATATCTGCAGCATAAAGGCATTGCTTGAAGTGACTTTTCATAAACTTATAATACAGCATATAAATATATACTGTTATTATTTTGTTAGCGAAACAATTTCGGAGAGACACTCGTAATTAAATGCTAGAGGCCATTGTTGTGAAATAATTATGTCGCAAAGTGAATTTATTCCTCTTGAAAAATGTTTGGAGAGTTTGTTGTGGAAGTTTTCTTAACGTCTGGGTATGTTTCTTTGTAAATAATATAAATATTCTGCTATTTTATATCTACAATCTTACTTCCTTGTTGCTTGTGCTATGGTAATTTTAAAACAACATGAACACTAAGAAATGTAATTTCAGTTTATTTTACCTGACCTAGCCTGTCACTAGGCACCTCGGTGTGTTCCGGCGGCCTAACTTGAAAGCCAGTACCCATTCTAGGCTAGAGACCACATCATCACTTAACATCAGGAAGTTATGGTCCAAACGCTTAAAAAAAAACTTTAAAAAATTTAAGCGCCTTGCGGCCTTGCGGTTACGATCTGTGCTAAAACGCGAACAGAAGTATGCATAGAAATAACGAGCGAGCTCAGTGGTGTATATTAGAAAACTCCTATGACCAGCAGTAGACAAACATAGATGAAAGAAACCGACGATGATGAATCGCGACCAAAGCGCCATCAGTACAAAGTGAATATTCCACACAACGCACAAAGCGCTTCAATGTCACATTTTTTGCATCGCCGAATAGTATAATATGGGGTGTCAAAGTCTTGCGTATACAGGTACCTTCTAGGTAAGAACGCCCCATCCTATACTACATCATTGCTTATCATCGGGCAGGACATGCCCAAGAGCGAATCTATTTAAGAAAATGTACTAATTGAAGTTAAGTTACGTAACTGTCGATGATTTCTAAGTCTTGACAACTCATCTTGTAGTGGACACACAGTTCATATCTGTCAGTGTTTGTCCTCAATATTCCTATCCAAGATTAACCGCAGCTGAGTTCCCATTGGACCCTGACTGAAATGACCAAAGTTAGAGGTCCGACCGCCATCTATTTCTTGAAGACCCTGCAGTAATTAAGGACGCTTATCCTTCGGACTGCCTGTTAGCAACCCTCTTTATGTTTCGTACATAAAAACAGTAGCATATTAAGCCATACGCCTGAGCAATAGGGTTCCACATATATGTTCCTTCAAATGGTTGTGCATGTTTGTGTATGAGTAAATTCGCAATTCGGGATATCTGGATAGAATAGAAAATCACATTTTACAACGGTTTTTGCGGCTTTGAATCCCAAGCCGCAAAAAAGTTATAATGGTTTTCTCGATAAACTTTTGCCTGGATAAAGTTGCCTGTTGCTTGGATAAATTCTACATCGTTACAATCGTTCGTTTCATGTTTTTTATTTCTAAGACATACGTAAATCCTGGTGTGAACTGAGCAATCAATAGTTATCTGACTACCTTTCCTGACCTTAAAGCCTGTGCTACACGGTTGCCATCCAGCCTTCCCATCAAGGTGATTTTGATCGGATGACCGATTAGCAACCGTGTAGCACAGGATTAACACTACCCACTAGGCCTATACAAACTTACTTCACGCAAACGGCTTTATCCTATTCCAAACATATTTCATAAATAACCGGTTCGGAAGTTAGAAAAGAAAATATACAACTCTGTAATCATTTAAAAGGGTAATAATCATGGTAATAATCTACCGAGAGCAAAACATAAAATCTTATTGCCCACGTTTTGGTGTTTTCGTACATAATATCTACATGCCTACCTCGACCTGCTCGACAATACTTTAAAAAATGACTTAAATTCAGTTTGCATATAAATAATGCAAGTAGAATTTGATGACTATGTACTTTCACAGTCACAGTCACACTAAGCCTATACTGGCTTGACGCTTACAGATTTGAACTATATTTACAACAAATCTCTAATGTTTTTTTCGCTGCAATATTGCGTTAAGTCCAATAGGAACGAACCTGCGTCGACACGTGTTTCACCTCTAACGTGTTGACTCTTCGAGCTCACAACTGAGAATGGTTAAGGCCCGGCTCCCTTGGCTCTCGCTATCTCGTCCGCAGTGTTTCAACATTTTTTGAATAAAAAAATTACACAGAGAAATAAAAACTTTTATTATCTTAAGAATTCCATTTCCCATATTTCACAACAATTTTCATGTTATTCTTTTTTAATTTGGCGAAGAAGATGATAAAATTTCGATTTTTTCCTTCGCCTTAGGAGCAGGTTATTAACAGATTTTATCGTGCTAATATGAGTGCATCTAGTTGCAGTCACACTAACATAAAGAATCAAGACGTAAGACGGCAAGCAGGATATAGCTACTAATGTTATGAAATCCCTAGGAAAAAAGGGAGTTAAAATATTAAATTTCAAGATACTGTTAGTTTTTTCTCTTTATAAAAACGCTCTGGTTCCTGTAGCTTCAGCGTGCTTATTCAGTCTACCAGCATTCTTTCCAGATAAAAGTATTTTATAAATGTCCTTACTTATGATGCACTTGACCTAATCTAATCAAAAAGACCTCGTCAAATTTCCTTAAGTAAATCTTATCAAATTTGAATCTCTGTATAAGAATGGCGTGATCTTTCTAAATCGGCGGTGTAGGCTACAAAATGGTCCCTAAACGGGTGAACTAGTGGGAACTATCTCGAAGTTAATCGTTAGCGCTCGGAAAAAAGATAGGAACTCGATTTAGTCTTTTGTTGTGAAAGGGTAACAACAGTCAGAGAATTAGAGTTTCGCGTAATATAATTTAGGATGAGTATAACAGTCAATTCTTCCCGAGTAAAGCAAAACTGTACCTCTTAAACGATGAAAAAAACCGCCCCGTCAACTAAGCGCTAGCTTAAGTTCTGTTTACGTCATCACATTTCATCGTGGATCGTTAAAATTAAGTTTACGATGTGACCGACACCGGTATAGCAATTCTGACGAGTCAGACATTTTTTCTGTCCTCGTCAGTCTCATTTCCATCTCAATTGTAGTGACAGGTGACAGAAAATTAATGTTTTGCTCGAGAATAGCATTCACCGTGTCGATGTGGTTCGAAGAGCGAGCCCATAAAATGGGCGCGCTCGACCGATGCTTTAATTATTACCACAATGGCTGACAAACTGCTGACTACAGGCAATACGCCGGGAGGAAAAATGTTCCATGAAAAAGTTGTCATAAAGATGAAAAGTTTACCTATAATGAGGTACCTTGGCTTACTTTGGCTTTACTTAAAACGTACTTAGATATTTGCAAGTGCGTCAGCAAGTGAAGTAGATAATTACCGAAGATTAGTTAGCTTTTGATAGTTTACTTTACAGTGGGTTTTGTTAAATAAGTTTACAATGGTACCGACACGCGCATCTACAGAAAAACGGGGAGTCGGAACTATCAAACTGATACGTGATTTGGCGATGAAATTGAAAGATCAGTGACTGCCTCCTTTTTTGAAATTGGAGTAAAATTAGTTGGCAAGTCAAAACTGGAATCTGTATTAACATCGTTGGGAAACATTTTGTAAATACTGGTTGTTCGGTTAGACGATAAACATAAATATAACAAACATTGTACTTATCACTATAACAACTTTTACCAAAAGACAAATCCTGAAATCGCTAAAAAAACAGCCGTTCTATAGATCGCGTCGCCCAAAAACTATTGCCAATATTTTATAGGAATGTTTATGCTATTATTTTTTATTTTGGCGAAGGAGTAGAGATTGCTATAAAACATTGGCAATTGTATACTAAGATAAGAAACGATCTAATTTTTTTTAATTTCCTATAACTTATTTTTGTATTAATATAATGTTGAAACAGTCCGCGAAAAGATAGCTGAATCAAGGAATTTGGCCTTTAAATCAGAAAATCAACGCCATATACTTAGGAAACCCAACATTTATTAAATGAAAATTCCCTTATCCGTTGGTAATTAGGTAGCAAAATGCCTGTTCCATAAGCTTCATCACGTCCAAGGTTTTAATTACTCTACACAATGATGTGGCTGACATATTGCTGACGAGAGCTACATCATAACATCTAGGGGCCAACATGTTGGTTACAACGGAGAAGCTACGAGTACATGAATGTCATGTCAAAACAACATATTGGTTACGAGGAAGAACATCATTGTTTCGTTGGAGTTATAGCCAATGAAGTAGTAAATTAACATTCTGCACTTGCAGACTCATATCTGGGAAGCAATTTATTTCTGTGTAGCTACTGTACTTTCGAGTGTTCTATTATTATGAAGATTTAATTTTGAAAAGCATTTGCATTTGGAATCTTGTGTCTGACATCTGTCTTTTAAATGACATTTTACATGGCACTAATATTTTAAATGAAAATGTATACACTCTTGTACCCTGGAATAACAGTAACTGGTAACTTTTAATCCCGAACAAATGCACTGTTCCTGTGTTATAGCGGGAAAACCATTTAAAAAAAATCTCTTCTGTGGGGAAAACCAACCTTAACTCTGTCTCTCTGTCTGGGTGCTAGTCGCGTTATCATGGCTGAACGAATAGACCAGAATTTTTTCATAGATATAGCTTAAGGGTAGGGTACGGACATAAGCTAGATCGAGGTATAATTCAATTGAACATGTTCTGTGACACGGAACGGGGCGTCTCTTATAAAGTTATACAACATGTCACACAAGTTTGTCCTCTCTTGCCTATTAGTTAGTTCACTCTCGAAAAAATATTTTTGTTTCTCCAACACCTTCATCTTTGCCTCATAGAAAAGAGAAATGTGAGACGGAGAAAACTTGATATCATAATAGCTAAGACAGTATAATAAGCAAGTTATGCCATAGAAATTGTATTTATGTAAGTAACTTAGACGATTTTTTTGCGTTGCATTTGCATTATAAATTGCTATAATATATTTTTTGACGTTTTTATCGAGTGACAGGTCTAACGTTCTGAATCGTTAAAACGTGAGTAAAACGTAAACTCAATTTAACGTGAGTATTCCCGTTTTATAAAAACAAAATGTATCAAAACCACGTCAGTTTTCATAGCATTTATTTTAATACTTCGCACGTATACCAAACTTCACAGGAGCGTTTTGGAGTCTATTGGTAACATACATACATACACTTATATATTATATTAAGAAAGGTACTTCGATGCTTTGATTGGTCCTGTTACGACTGCGGCTATATTCTTTTGAATTACAATATTGGTATGGATGGGAAAAGCTCTTTAAAGCCTATGAATAACTATGATAGGTACTTATTCACCACTTAATTGTGTAAATTATTCCCGATATCAATCGAATTCTAAGCATGACTGTTATATTTTATCCAAACAACTGTTTGGAGGAAATAACCGCGTTGAATAGCAGTTACATTACTCATAGCACGCTCGATAAACCCGAGAGTAACACCCACTAAATAAAGAGAAAATGATAGCGACCGAAACAATTACAACTTCCACTTATCACGTAATTGCGGAGGATGTCATATCCAGAACGCGGTGACATAACGTAGGTTGCTGGGAGAGCGGAAGGAGGTATAAACAGAATGTCAATTTCATACGTACAGTAGACTGATACAATACCTACTGATATCAGTTTTAGGTGCTAATTATTTTTAATTGGCTTTACGTGATCTAGTGACAAATTTATAATGATAATAATAATGATGTTGTGATGTTAATATTATATAGTTTAGAAGAAGAATATTAATAATAATAATGGCTGATTTATAAAATGTATTTATGTTGTTGATTGTTTTATAATTGTACTGTGGGTCTTAAATAAATAAATATTGAAAAACGAAAAACTCGACTGCGTCATGCAGTTCGCATGCATTCATGCAGTCATGCGTCATGCAGTCGTCCTGTAACACTCGGGACATACAGAGAAATCCAACGACACCTCGTTCGCCTAAGCCTAATAAAAACCTAATAAAAATCGCCTGAGCCATTTAGTCTACAGGAGGTAATATAAGAATACACAAACATGTACAGTGTACACTTATTATATACACTGAAAAATAACCGACCGTCGGCCAATCTTTGTTTCTCACTCCCACAGGCAATCTCAATGAGACTGATAGGTGGTAGAAATTTCCTACAAATGAGCACAATGGTAACTTTATAAGGGTACTTCCCGAATAAAGCTTTGTGTTTACTTGGCATAACAACGATGATAAGTACGTACGAGTGGACATCCGTATTTCTCATATAAAATGTACCAACACGTAACGATCGTTCAGTGTGTAGAGCTGAGTTACTTAGTTTTTCGCTATATTGGAGGGCAGGATAAGTAGGTCAACCTCCCTTATATGTTTTACAAGACTTACCTGAGATGCGGACAAACACGTTGAGCATGTCAGTCGGATTGTAGAGGTTGTATCCTCAACCTACATTCGAAATACTAAACTATAGTATACACCTCATCATTATCATTGGCATTTTTTTCATCCCACTACATGGCATAGGCCTCCTCCCTTTTTCGTCAAATTTCCCGTGCTAATCTCGTCCAGATGTCGCCACAAAGTTTTTGAATGTCTCACGCCAATGTCTAAACTCGTTTACTAGGGAAACGCTTACCATCACTCCATCCCTCATGATATGCACCTATCACTACCAAATAAACCAAACTAATGCCATGTTACGTAAAAAGCATGACGTAGTCTCCAATTTTCTAATAGAGACCAAGTGAAGTAAGAGGGTAAGGTCCCGGGTCCAATTCTCGTCACTCGGCTAATGAAGTGTAATAATTGATTAATTGCCTGTCGCCGTAGCGGTAAGTAATAATGAACGCCTGCTATGGCGAGCGAGGTGTCGGCCCATTGTGTTCCGGGAGTTAATATTGCATACCTACCTAATATTGAATTGTCTTCATCAACGTTTCTTACTTCATTCTATGTTATAATAGAAAAATTAAAACGTCACACCAATAAAAGTGTGAATGTAATGTTTGAAGCACTCAAAAGAATGGAACCAAGTATTATTATCAAAACAAAAATAAAACCTCGACTGTAAAATGTAACCTATTACACTGCGGACATAAAGATGATTCCAACAACACCATACTCGTCAGAATTAGTCAAGCTGTTTAGGCTGCAGGCAGTAATAAAGGAACATCCAAACATATACGCACTTTCACGATAAATCACCTTATCAATTTTATGAACGATGGTCTAAGATTACATTTTCCAGGTTTTTCAGGAAATGGAAACAAACCAAACTGACGGAGTTTTACTTTCATAAGTAAAAGCTAAGTATAAAATATTATTTAAAAAAATACCAAACACAAACAATATCAGTATTCCCGTAAAAAAATATGGAAGAAAGACGGAAAAAATAATATAAATTTTCTTGAAATCTATGGGTTTTTCCGAAATAACGGAACGTTCGTGAAATAAATTCCATTAGAGAGCATCCGTTCCTCGTTTCAATTAAACATGTTCACTCAAGCATGCAAGTAATAAAGTGAACAAATTGATTAATAGCCTGTCAGCGATTCCCGGTGACCAATAATGGCTAACACCTGACATGCTCACAACATACATTCGCATACCTAATAGGTATAGCGATTGGCAGCAACAGATCCATGTACAGCAAATTAAATTTATATAACTTTATTTAATTAAAATTAACACTAATATAACAAGTATTTCGCGCCGAACCGATTTGTCTCATCGATTGATCTGTTGATTTGAAACGGATCAACGGTTCTCAAGTTGTCATCGCAGAAATATATATACAAAAATACATAACTACCAATTTGCGCCCGTAGACTCGTAGACCTTCGCTTCGCTTGGTCAATAAGCCGCTACCAGCAGGCATGGAACCAAAAATACTAACCGAATAGCCGAGTTGAATTGCGATTAAAGTATTTTTGGGTAAGGTAGAGGTCATTTTGTTCATTAGATGCTTTAACCATTTTCTAAGCACCTAGTCCACACGGTGCTAAAGACACATTTAAATATTTTTTGGATAGTCAGTTACTCAGTAAAGTTTGATAAACTTTAAAAGAGCGTAATTAGCTTTATATTTTGTTCAATCCAATTAAAACTTTCAGTATGGAGTTTATATAGAAATTCAAACATTTCAGCCCCTTTACATTAATTTAATTACTGACTGACATAGATACTCAGTCATCTCAGAATTAAGTACATAAAGTTTTATGACCGAAATCGTAACCTGAACGCATCAAAATAATTACTTATATAATTTTAACATCTTTATCATTTCGATACTTCTTTTTTACTCGTATATAAATCACTCAGCATCTGATAGTAACGAATTTAGCATGTACAGGTTATCAAACCAAAAACAAAACTTATCTTACCCAAATTTTTCTTGAATAATGGTGTGCTGAACCTATATCTTTTAATCACAAAGTAATATAAAATATAAGTTCAAAAAATAAAACCCGCCTATCTAAAAGACGTATCAAATAAGAAAATATTATTCGAAATTCAAAATGGCATGGTCAATATAATGTACATCATATTTTTTTCCGATGTGTTTTAAAGTCCCTTTATCGTTAATCTACTTGCCTTGTCAATAATATTCGCATCAGACTACAGTTAAAGGGAATTTAAAACTCATTGGAAAAATATGATGTACATTACAAATATGGACCATGCCATTTTGAATTTCGAACAATATTTTCTTATTTGGTGCGTCTTTTAGGTAGGCGAGTTTTATTTTATGAACTTATATTTTATATTACTTTATGATTAAATTTTATATTACTTTATGATTAAATTTTCTTGTTTAATACTTTTACGTAGGCAGGTTTTAGTTTTTGAACATAATGAATAATGAACAACATGAATATTTTATTTACGTATTTTTAGTGCAAGACACCTAGACAATTTGAGTTAAATGCAGTCGTCGACCTTCAAGAGCCTTAAAAAGCTCGGCTATTAACTCGCGCGGGGCATTTATATTATGCATGTACATATTATTCTGTAGCTATGTTAGGTTATAAAGTCCGCCATATTAGATTTAGTGTGACGTCATATATCATATAACACCCGCAGTATTAAGATGCTTCGATAGACACCTAATTCGCTAAAATCTGATTAGTTGTTTTGGAGATACGAGGGAACAAGGTAACGTGAAAATAGGCAGCTACAAACACACACACAAGGTGCTCATATATAATATATTGACACATTTTTTTTTTTTACATTTTTGGAATGTACTCAAGATGCCCTTCATTTTATACCAACCTCCATATTAATAATAAAAAAAAAAAGTTTAGTAATTATGATATAGATTTCGCCATATTGGATTTAGTATAATTCCGTATAGCCTATAACGCGCGGACTGTGAAGACGCATCGATAGACATCTATGTTGTCAAAATCTGATAAGCGGCTTAGGAGATCAGCGGGAACATATGAACACACTCACATACATACCTCCTTTTTTTCATTCTCGGGTAAAAAAAGAGTATTAGCAATAATAGTGTTATCTAGCAATATACCTAGCTACAAAGACCTATCGCTTATGTGAACTTTTTTTTATGTTGTGCAAATAAACTATGTTTATGTTATGCTTAGCAATATATTATGTAGGTAGTTTATGGGTTAAATAAAACTGATTTAAAAAAGAAATTACTCAGAGACGCATAATGTAATTATTTTTTACGTCACTAAGTAGAAAATCTTGAACTAATGATAGTTTAAGTAATCCTTAAACATCTCTGAGTGCAGTCGTAAGAATTTTTTGAAGCGTAATTACACTAAAGAATTTATCTTTTTTAAGAAACTCATATAAAGAAAATGTCACTACGAGTACTTAGGATGTTGTTTGTACCAAAGATTGCCGTAGTCTAGGCAGATTGATATAAATGGCAACCCACATCAGCTCATCAGGAAATAAAACAAGACAAATAGCGCTATTTACGATGAGACAAGTCTAAAGACATCTTTCTATTACTACAACCGATTCTGGATAAAATACAACTGCGAAAATGGCTTTATTTGATTTCATTGCTTTGATCCGACGGTTTGACGTTCCAACGTCGCTGTTTCTGCCGATACATAAAGAAACGACATTATAGCCTTACTTATTATGGAGTAAAGTGATCTGTAGAAACGTTTTCCTTGTAAATGGAAAGCCTTTGAGCGTTTTCTTAATTGCTACAATTATATTTCCCCGGTTGCTAGACCTCCTGCGGCGTAATTTCTTGGGCTTTCAGTATAACTATGTGTGTTTGAAAGGAAATTAAAGTAGGAAAAAAGGGCAAAAAAATACGGTTTTGTACTTTAAGGTGCAACGTTTCGCTCAGCGTGCGAAATTCAAATTTTCTTGCGTTTATGTCAATTACAGCTTAATTACACATCGTAGGTTCATGAAAACTAATTTTGCGATAATAAATAGATTGTTTCAAGAAATTGCACCAACCAAAAATTCAAGTTGAAAGCTAGTATAAGTACATTTCCCACTAAACCAAAAACCAAGATGAAAATCAGCTTATTGAAATTTGTAGCTAAACCAATGTTATCTAGGTAATAATTTTACCCGTAATTTCTTAAAACAACTTATTTATTGGAGCAAAATTGGTAATTAATTGGTTTCAATAAATTCACGATGAGTAATTAAGCTGTAATTGACAAAAACCGCAAGAAAATTTGAATTTCGCGCGATGAGTGAAACGATGCACCTTAAGTTACCAAGTTAACAACTTCGTTTGGGAAATGGTCATCTAAATACTGCAGGTAGCAGGTACTAAAGTACCTGCTAAGATAAAGTTTTAAGACGCTATAGCCGTGAAATAAGCTTCATTTAAACGGACTTCTCACGCTGATGCAGTCCAGTAGGCTTCAACGCATCATCATCAACCAGAAGACGAGCACTTCCGAAAAAGTAAAATAAAAATAGGGATAGGGAAAATATAAATAGGCTAGTTAAAGTTGAGAAACAGGGCCGTCACGCCAAAATATTAATGTACAATAAATTACCTAATTCTATAACCGAACTAAACCATAGCAAATTTAAACAGATTCTTAAGCATTTTTTTGAAAATAATCCGTTCTACAAATTTAGTGAATATGTCAATGAAATTCTCGGAATCCTCATTTTTGTGTAATGAACAAACGGAGTAAAGCACAATAAATACAACTAACTGTCATACTATTATTTAATTATTTAAATTATTGATTAGTTGCCTAATTTAACTCTAAACATAGTTTAATTTGTAAAAGTGACTTGCCTGTAATATTCAATGTTATTTATGGCCAATAAATATTTCTGATTTCTGATTTCTGATTTCTGACAATAACCCGCGCATAATCCCCACGCTTAGCAAGCGGTTTGGGGATTATAGAAATCAAAAACCTTTACTAGGGAGACGCTGCTGCCCATCGTCTGGTAGCTCTGGTTATAGGAGTCGAGGCTTCACTTAAACATATTTATAGGCGAATTTCTGGTTTATGGCAGCGTAAAAGTATAATAAAATATGTTTATATTGATCATATTTTAGGTTTCTTCTAAGATACCACACAAAAAAGGTTCAAATTATTACAAATGACTATGATTAGAACACTTTATGGTAGCTGTTTTTTATTTTTGTCAAAGGCTTTGAAAACGAGTCAACTCTGGCACATCTAAGTGTTGCTGTAAACCACTTAGTTTCGAATCTTCCCATTGAGTTCGTCCTACATTTATATCTTTACAATCCAATCGTTCACATCAGACAAAGAGGTCCCCAGTTCCTCTTTTTATACGAAAACATAGAAATGTGAAAACCGGAAATTATCCGACTAAATTGAATAGATTATGCATGTGGACAATAAATAATAATATGATGATTATATGGGGAGTATGTTGATCAATAATGTTGATGTATATAATACATATATTTTTTGGGTTAACAAGCAGACGATCGGCTTGATGGTAAGCGATCACCGACACTTACCTGTAACACCAGGAACGTTACACACAGATACGTTGCCTAACTTTTAAGTCTAAACCACAAACTCGTTGAACCGAAGTCAAATCTAGAAATGCACAGCTCTGGACCTAACTCAATGGCTGTAAAGATATATAATAAATTGCCGAACAAACTAAAAGATTTAGAAAACAACGATTGTTTTATTAAGAATCTAAAGTGCATCCTGGAATCCAAATGCTATTACACTATTGAAGAGTTTTTTAAGGATAATTTTGACAATATACAAATGGACCGCTCCGCACCAATTGCCATACCCTAATAGGGTCATATGTGTCACTAAACCCAAATCATGTTATTTAAGACCTACATATATGTCGCAATAAATCATTGAGTATTGAGTATTGAGTAAGTCTCTATTAACAAGCTCTTTAGAAGAACTCCATGTTTTAGTTAGTCGGAAATAACGCAGCTTATTCCACATTTTGCAGGTGCCTAATTCTAAATGGGGTTGATAAGACCTGCACCGACGCCCCGCTTGGGTTGTGTTGTGCATTTCCCCCTTTGCAAGTTTTGTAGGTGTGAGACAAAAAGGAACGCGTCAAACGCATATTGTGCGATTTAGACAGATCTACAATACGTGGATGGGCTTTTAAGTGGTGGTGGATGGTGCGGTGCGCGACGCCGGGGTCAGGTGGAACAATTCTTCAGAACACTTCGCATGGTAGATTCGAAAAAAGATAGAAAGAACCAATGTCTCTACTCATACTGAGCGGCTCTAGGTTTTCGAGCTTGACTTGATACTTGGGTGCTCCAGTCCAAAGATGGGAGCAATAATACTACACGTGAAACCTACTCGTGTTTGGTTGAGTCCTCTCGTCTTTGTAAAGACATGTATGTCAGCCACCCCATCAATATAAAATTAGCTTTATTTTTTTAATCCATCAAAATTGTTAACTTTAAAAGACCTGTTCAATGACACCCCACATGATGGGTACAGCAAATATTTTTTTCATCCCCTCTTTACACGTAAGGGAGCTTTTTGTAGTGGTAGGGCTCTCTTGCAGAGTCCGCCTGGGGAAGTACCACACCTTTGCCAGTTATTCAACCGCAAAGCAGTAGTGTGCAAGCATTACTGTGTTCCGGGTTGAAGGGCAATGTTACCAGCGTAATTACTGGGCATACAGAGATTAAACATCTGACATCTCAGGGTGACGAGCGCAGTGCATTGCCGCGCATTGTTTTGAACTGTTGAAGTTCAAAATTGGCACTGGACTGTTATGGGCAAGCGTGACGCTTAACATCAGGTGAGCGACTTGCTCGTCTCGTTACCAAGTAATATAAAAAAAAAAAACCTTATTATATAAAAAAAAGTATTTTTATTTATTTGAAACTGCAGGTCAATACTTAGACTATCGTTGTGCAAAATTTCATGCACTTTTATAACTTTGCAAGTTATAAAGCTATAAAAGATTCAGATAGACAAACAGGCAAACGGACATGGCGAACTTATAAGGGTTCCTATTAGTACTACGGGATCTTAAAAACACCATAATTAACTTATCCCCCAATACCCAACTTTTCCGTTTCGCTAAAAATAGGTAATGCCGGATGCTATTTCGTGTACGTCCGCTTAGCTAATTAATCAGCTAATTAGAATGACAATGTTTTGTTAAAAAAAAGTATTACAACAGAAAATCTATTGTGGAAGGCGAAATCTGCGAAAAAACTAATTAACTATCACGTAGTGAATACATTTTAAGTTTTGTCATCCATCCGGCTAAAACCTGCCAAGTTCAGTGATTTCAAACATGACAAGTTTGAAAGCTTATTTACTGCAACTTTTCTCCCGCCACTGGTCCTTCTGCGAGAATCGATCGACATTTTATTTCTGAGTAACGATTTGAAAGAAAGATTGCGATATCTTACTGGTATTGAATCGACGACACGATTTCATGATTTGAGTTAAAATGTTTCCTCGTTTTTTATGCCAAACGTTTGGCAAAAATTCAGTGGACTGAATACAATAGGGATTCGTAGGCTAGAATCGATGGTTCTATTAATATTTGTGTATTGCAGAGATTTAAAGCAAGTCATCCTCATTATCATCATCTAGAAAACATTCCTCCACTTAGATGTTGCCCATATACGGATTTTCTGCTATCATACGTAAACTTACGTAACTTACGTAATCATACGTAACAGGGAGGCCCCTGAAGTGGCGGGTGCGCGGCAGCAGCAACAACTACCTGAAGGTAGTGGGAGACAGAAACGACGGTTCTATCACTAGCCACTTGTTTAAAACGCATGTGCTGACTTGGCGTCACTTCCAAAATAATTAAATTAAAATTTTGTGTAAATGTCACTTAATTTATCTCCATTTAATTGAATACAATTTTAATATTATCTACTGAACATGGATTTATATCTGAAATAAAAATATTTGAATTCGAATTTGAGTTTAGAACGCATGTCCTACCTTGGCAAAAGTCACTGACAAAATAATTAAATTGAAATTTTGTGTCAATGTCTTTTAATTTATTTTTATATGATTTAATACAATTTTAATATTATCTACTGAACAAGGATTTATATCTGAAATAAAAATATTTAAATTCGAATTTGAGTTTAGAACGCATGTCCTACCTTGGCAAAAGTCACTGACAAAATAATTAAATTGAAATTTTGTGTCAATGTCTTTTAATTTATTTTCATATGATTTAATACAACTTTAATATTATCTACTGAACAAGGATTTATATCTGAAATAAAAATATTTGAATTCGAATTTGAGTTTAGAACTCCACACTGAACAACAACCTACCATTTCGACCCATTTAACATTTTTTTTATTTTGCATTTTTACCCGCGACGCTCACAACCGTCGTGCGCTTTCAAAATTACAATGTTATTTTTAAAGCACAGAATAATATATATTTATCCTATAATTTAAAGTAATAAGTATCTACGTTAAAAAAAAAACAGAATATCGTATTTCGCATTTTGATTGTATGTTAATTTTGTTGATAAAATAAATATGAATCGTGTATCGAACAGTTTAGAATCTCCAGGGGAACGGAGGGATACATTGTCAGAAAAGATGTGTTCAATGATACGCGAGTTCAAGAATCAAACAGAGGTGTAACCAAATGGCTTATTTCATGCCGTTTAACTCAGCTAGTAGCCATGATTATTTCATGTATGATGACGTCATGTACCTCTTGACCATCTGTAAGTCGACACATACATAATCTTGAGGTTTTTGGTGGTAGCAAGACATACATACAATCTCGTAAATACATGTTAACCTTCCTTTTATCTTTGCTATTATGGGGAAAAAAGAGGTACCCCACTTTTTTCATATTGAAATTTCAAAAGTTTAAATAGCTATCGGCGAAATGTCTAGGTTCAAAATGTCTAAAATCTAAATGTTAAATGGCTACAGATCCCAAAATAGTTACCTCTACTTTGTTTCGCCTCATTTATTGAACTCCGCTTTTATTACTCAAAGTCAATGACTTCAGAACAAATAGTACCTACACAAAGATACGTGCCATTAATCTCCCGTCTCCGACAATAATAAAAACAAGTAAAATGGTACAAGACAAGGCGTGTGCGATTTTATTGCAACCCATAAACCAAACCACATAAATATATCTCTGTCGCTCAAACATCGGCGCAGGGCTGTCTACGTTAATATCTAGCCCGGACAACATCTGGCTTTACATAAGCGTAGATTAATATATAACTGCCAGCCCTGTTATTTAGGAATAACACGAGAACAAGTTGCAAGTTGCAACTGGGATGGAATCGCAAACTTGGTTTGTAGAAACAATTACGTCAAGCCATTGGACAAGGAAGAGTTTCCAGACTAGGTCAGTAGTACTAAAATTACTTTCGAGAACTGGGACTAATAGTGATCAACGATTTAAATAAAATGTATTGTTTACCGAAACTGTACGTGAGTGCGAGTCTTTCGTTTCAACATTTTCATTATGCTTCAAAATTAACTGAAAACGTTAGAAGTAAAACAAAATTTGCTCCTCGATAAGTGCGCCTTTTTTTTTATTATATAGCTAAATTATAATCTAAACTTAAATATACAAAATAAAACCAAAACTATTAGAAACAAAATTAAAATAAATACTTAAATAAATTAAATCTAAAATAAAAAAAATACCTATTTATATCTAACTAATTATTCAGTAGTAAGTATCTGAAAACGTTACGAATGGAACTAAAGTTAAAAAATTACCTATTTCTATCTAACTAATAATGCAACAAAATCACGATGAGAAAATCTAAAAACTGCTAAGATTGGAAATAAAATTTAAATATTTAATATATCTAACTAAATAATGTTACAGTACAAACAACATCACAACGAGAAATTCTTAAAAAGTGGGTCAAGTAAGCTGCAGCGAATTTTTATTAAAAACGATGCAGTGTTGTCAAACATCAAACTAAAGAACTCAATAATTAAAAAGTAAAAATTGGGAGCAGGTGTATCCATAGTAGATAAAGTGCTTGGCAAGGCGCCAGGTACCTAACTATCCAACATTTGGGTCATTCCGTAGGTCACCCACCATTTGAAAGATTTCTTAATTTTTATAAATACCTACTAATTTGGCAAATACATACAAACTACAACTACCTACACTTAGTCTACTGCATAAAAAGAACAGATGGATACTAATTTACTAATTTTTATGTTACTGTGAATAATGCAGTGGTAGGGCTCTCTTGCAGAGTCCGCCTCGGGAAGTACCACACCTTCAATTCAATTCAATTCAATTCATTTATTGCAAACATTATTTGGATTACATGCAGATCTTAACTAGCATATTTTAAATAGGTAAATCATAATGACCCTGATTGGGTATGGCAATATCGTGCGGAGCGGGTCAATCTATTCCATAATTATCTTATCTCTCAAAAATTCGTCTAGGGTATAGTAGGATTTCGCGAGTAATACACTTTTTAGGGCTTTAGCAAATTTGAACTCTTCTTCTATCTCTTTTATCTGTACTGGTAGTTTGTTGTATATTTTAGCAGCCATTGGGTTTGGTCCGGAGCTATGAATTTCTAGTTTAGACGGTGGTACTATTACCTTGCCTTTGCCAGTTATTCAACCGCCAAGCAGTAGTGTACAAGCATTACTGTGTTCCGGATTGAAGGGCGATGTTTCCAGCGTAATTACTGGGCATACAGAGATTTAACATCTAACATCTCAGGTTGACGAGCGCAATGCATTGCCGCGCATAGTTTTGAACTGTCGAAGTTCAAAATTCTGGGTGGCACTGAACTGTTATGGGGAAGTGTGACGCTTAACTTAACGACTTGCTCGTCTCGTCACCGAGTAACATAAAAAATAAATAAAAAATATTTGTATAATGAATTAAGCTCTCTGGCAATATAATAATTTTACTGCAGGGACAGTATAGAGCACCTTTTGAAAAAATATATTCTTGATAATATCTCTCAGACCATTTTCACACTTCTTGGGGTTCCTTACAAAGGGACCTAATAAGACCTGTGTTTATCCGTTTGTCCCTCCGCGTCTGTGACAACACCATAGCTTCTACATTTATTAGCCAAAGTTTATGAAATTGGATACCATAGTAGTTTAGAAATAGACCTCAATTTTATAGGAATAAAAAATAAAATAAAAAATAGTTGTGCATTTTAAGCATAGCTTTCCTATAAAAGCGAAATGGCTATGGTTTTTTTTGCACGGTACTCTCTCGTCTGTGGTATCGTCAGGTGTAATTGTTTGTGAGATATATTCCGTTAAAGTGGCTTACAATGTGTCCCGGTCCTAATTAATTAATTTAATTTAATTTGTAATGTTTCCGGAGTTTCTAAACCATTTAGTACACTGAATTACAAAACTTTTCATTTAGGTACTCTTAGAAAACTGACATCATAAATGATGTTTTTCGCGTTGTTTTCTATTACAATATAATCAATAACCAAATAAATGGAGCCTTAATTCCCAGCAGGTATTCACATACTTACTTACCGCTCAGTCATTTCACTTATCTTAATTTACTTTCATAATATAACACTTTATTTATTTCAATGTTTCCTTTGGGCACTCATGTTTGGGTACAGGCTAATATAGTTCACCGAAAGAGCGAAGCTAGCCAATCTTGACCAAATTTGATATATAGGCTCTACAGTTTCATAGATCTTTTTATCTTCGGCGATTTTTGATTGGAGGAGTATTTCCCCCAAAAAGGAAGGATGTTTGCTGCGGCGCCATTGAGCAACCCGGTACCGACCCGAACCCGGATTGGCCGGAGGTCTGTGTTGCTCTACGTATGGCGCCATTTACCGGCCGATTTTAATAATAATCGATAGAATCATTCGGTACTCAATTCTAAATAAGAACTTCGAACACGAGCAAAATCGGTCCAAGAGGTTCTCAAGATATCATGCTTGAGGTCTCCCACGTCCCAGACAATTGAGTTTGTGCTTGCGACGTCTACTGTTTGCAACACTACTAATACATTAAATGTATTTTTATGATATAAACATAAAAATTACAAACTATATCGAGATGACGCACCTTTCAAGTTAGGTTACGTCTAGTGAGCTTATTTGAGCATTTTGAGAACATGTCTACGGAACCCGAACGTGTCTCGACACACTCATGGCAACTTTATAAATCTATTATCGCTTTAGCTACAAGACAAGTACCCAATAAAATAATAGAAATGTATATTTACCTTATTGATATAAATCGTAGAGCGATACTCAATTTAGTCCATCTTTTGATTGCGAACACTTTGGACCCGTCATCATGTCCGCTGTCATCCGCATCTGTGGTCACTTTATGATACTTAGCTTGCATTTCACAAAGTTAAGTACTATTTCCGTCATTTATAGTCATAGAACTTTAAGAACAGTATAAAAAGATACATAATAAATCCAAATGCGAAAGCGAGAGGTAAGCACCATATAAAATTACCCAAATTAGGATCTACGTCACCATCTTCTGCTGAAATGTCCACTGTTACACGAGCCATACTCTTACTTTCAAATTATTCGGTGTTTTGAGAAAAATAAACTACAACAATTAAATTTTCTAACATTTTCCGTGTCGCTACGATTTATGATTCAATGAAACTCAAGTGAAGATCCATTAAAGTCAACCTATTTTCTCTGAGTCCGCTTCGAACAGGACTCGCCACTCACATAGTTTTAACCGAAACAAACAGAAGAGCAGTCCCTTATCGATTTTCACGTCCAGATGTCAAAACAACCAAAATTAGAGCACGAACAGCGGAACAGTTAACTTTTGCGAGCCGCGAGTGACCGTGCACTTTAATAAATTTATCGTTTTCATTCGGCGGAGCAATGAATATTTAGCAGCTATATGTGGCCGAGCGTTATCATCGAATTCAAAAAAAGCCGAATTAAACTCCTCTCACGGGAGTTGCCGACGGTACGCAATAAAGCGGACGGTTCAACCAAAACTAAAAGTTGGCGGAGTTATTCACGTGTGAGCAAACTGCCAAAATGTTTTACCTACATAATTTTACTAAAACACGCGAGAATAATTTGAAACTAGTATTCGTTTCGGCTTCTCATCAAAGTCAAGTCTGGGTCATGCACGATGTATGCGAAGGTAAAAAGTATGTAATTAAAATAAGTGCGCAAATACTAGCGCTGGCCTTGACATTGGTGGGATCCAAAATGACTAAACATAGCATGAAAATGTTATGTAATGTTTGCATTGGAATCCAACAAAGGTATTCATAGAATTACACTAACGCATTGTAAAACTTTTCTAATGAGTTTTCTGAAGTGGCTTAATACCATACTTATGAAAAACATCTACTAAGACTACAGCAATAAATTAATCAGATTTTATTTGCATGCTGGTGGAGTTTTGTTTCTCGTTCTTCAAAGAATAAGAATTAAAACAGACTCTGAACCAGCTACAGATTCTTGACAGTAAAGACAAATTTTTAATAGAAAAGTTAGTAACTAGCTGTTACCCACAACTTTGTTCGCGTGGACCTACAAAAAAACATACATTTTTCCCGAGAAAAAAAAAAGTTGCCTCTGTCCGTCTCCGAGTCTTAAGCTATATCTTTGCAAAAAATCAGGTCGATCCGTCCGGCCGTTTAGCCGTGAATGCCGTGATAAAGCGACAAACACCATGACAGAGAGACAAAGAGATAGAGAGACATAGAGACAGAGTTACATTCGCTTTTATAATATTAGTTAGGATTAGGACTAGGATAGACTAACTGACAAATTAAAATGCAAAACATTTGGCAACTTTGTGACTTTAATTATCTTGATTGACAATTAATTATTAATTAATTTATTATTATTAATTCGGCCAGCATTTTGGGCACGATGCCTGCTGGTAGCGGCTTATTAGATTAGGGCTAGTTTTAAGTTGTATATATATTTATGATTTATTTTTACTTGGGGTTTATTTCAATTTATTTACTATTTATTGTTATTTAAGTTACCCAAATAATTAAATAAAACTTTTACTATCGGACCAACCCTTAAAAAAAAGACAGATCTGTCTGTCCTTCAGATTCCAAAATAATAATAATTTATTAATGATGTACTTATTTCGTGAAAAAACATTTTATTTTAGCTGTCCTCCTCTGCCTCTAGTTATGCTGTGCCCAACGAGATCCATATAAAACTTTGTACTAAAATGTTGTTTTTTTTTTACCATCTTGTATTTTATGGAAGCAATAAACCATCTGCGTCTGAATTACACCTTCGCCTAAAACTATTTTGTGTACTTTTGTATGAATGAACCAATGTATGAACCTATTCAAATACAGCATCGTCATCATAAGCCATAAGACGTCCTCTGCTGAACAAAGGCCTCTTCCCTGTAGGGTTACCATAATCCCCACGAGTGGCAGGCGGCTTGGAGATCACAAAACACTCACCGCTTACTAAGAGGATGCTGCTGCCCGTCCTCCGATGGTTTTGATCTTAGTTTTAGGACATCCCCTGGTCTATTAAAATTACTCACCTAAAACTACCAAGCTTATTGCGTATTTTAGTCAGTGTGGCGCTTAGGCTGAAATAAGGCTGGCTTTGTGATATTTCTTGCAAAAATGTATTGAATATAATTACATTTTAATTAAATCCAGTTTTAACAATGTGGCTCCGACTGCGGCTAAGTTGAGGCCATGTCGAGGGCTCGCCGCGAGATCTCCTCCAAGCGACGTCAAATGACATCTCCTCTCTTTCAGACACACATGATAATCGTATACCGATCTTATTCTCACATTATTGCTTCTTAGTGAAGGCCGAATGTAATGTGTATTTAGGCAAGTACATAACGTGGAGATGTTTCCTACACGTTCTTAACGATTATGTTTTTCTCTTTTATATTCATAAGGGAAATTGACTCTTGGCTAATTAAAGCTCATGCATTTTGTATGTTATGTTAATAAACACTTAACGTGTTTCGCAAACTTGGTTTATTAATATTGCAATACAGTAATATATAATAATTTAGCGGAAACATTTGGTAAGTACTCAATTCTACAAAATAATTTCGAATATTAGCAAAATCGGAACTACTAGTAAATAAATGAACTAAATGTATACATTATGATTAATATATAAACAAGTCTAGCAGACTTAAAATTTCTTAGCTCTGTACGATTATAATCCAAACAACCAACACAAATGTATTCTTACAACTCATGCATGAGAGCTAATATTGTGAGATGCTAAATTGAAACAGCTCAGAATACTTATCTATTTTTCGCTGAACAATTCTCCGGCTATCTTTTGAATCTCTGAATATATAGTTTATATATTATCTTATTCAAGTCTTTGGTCAAGGCTAGCGAGTGGCATCCCTAGTGACGTCACCATTTTCCTACCGTAGTATTCTTATGACGTCATAGATTTCATCAAAGGAAATAACAACTCCGAAAATGATTGTTTATGAAGTATCTGTATAACATTATAAATATCCATTCCACTAAAATAAGGTATTACCATACCTTAAGGTCATACCTCACCTGTTCCATCATGTGAATTTCTTTCCATGCAATGGTTGCCTGGAAGAGATCGCTTTTAGCGATAAGGCCGCCACTTGTGGCACTAGCTTAAGTATAAGATATTTCTGTACATGTGTTCTTTTATTTTTGGTGTACACAATAAAGAGTTTCTATCTATCTATTATGACATTTGAGGGGAAAAAAACATACAGTTACATGGCCATTTGAACAACTTTCGCGCGACTAATGGTAAGCTTCGCCGTTGCTTAACAGTCCCAAAACTAGACAAACGAATGTTCAACTCAACCTTTTTAAAACTGCACGCCAAGTCACGGTACAATGTGTATCGGCAGGTCTAGGCAACTGCACCGCTGCAAAATTTTCTCTACTCTTTTGTCATGCAAAAACAAGACAGAGCTTCGATTATACTTTGGTCTCATTTTCGCAGGAGAAATAAAGACTAGAGAAGATTTTCTCGCCTTCTAGGCCTGCTGAACTTTCCAAAAGAGATGGGCCAGACAACGTCACGAAGTTGACATTGTCACGCACTGCACCTTTCAACGAATACTGTGTGGAGATATGAATATAACAAAACATTTCAAAAAAATCAAATGATTTCAATTAAAAATAAGTATATATTTAAGCTTTTGATCATTCCATTTTAATCTGAAGCGTTCAGCTGCTTACGTAATCAATGTACTTCCTTGTAATGTCAGAAGGAAAGTAGAACGCGCCCTTAGGGATATGGTATTACCGGTGTTTTGACAAAACTACGTATTTAACATCAGTGAACGTCAGAGTTCGGTGTGTACACACATAGCACTGTATAGTTAACTAATGGCACTAGGTATAGAGATTTTGTTGATTGAAGATCAAACGAGCTTAGAGAGGCTAAATTCGTTTGTCCACAAAGCGAGAGAAGTAGATACTAATCACCTCGCCGACATTTTCTCGCTACGACTACAAAGTCCATTAAAAGCCCTGTAAAAGTCGCTGAATATTCGATTCGATATTACTCTGGTCGCTCTGTGTATAAACGACGTACGCTAGATGTAAGTCATGCAAACTCGAGATGAAGCAGTTGATCATGGATATGCAAGTTTAGTTATCTCTCAAATCTACTTACGTGATATTGATCGCTATCGAGAGAAGTTAGCAATTAGCCAAGATGCTCGGTTAGACTATTTCGAAACTGGAAAGCAGTCTATTAGCCCATTCAAGTTACGGGACTAAGTATGGAGCACCCGGACATATTCATACCTTAAATATAAAATCCGCAACGGGACCACAGGGTTCGAGTAAGCTCGTCTCAATTCTGCCTCCAAGCCGAAGTCCGGTACCTGGCTGCATGCGTTACCGTCACCTCATTTGGGCACGCTGTTGTAAAACGACTCTCTTATGGTGGCCGCGGGACTCCAACTCGGTTGCTCAGTGTGCGAACCCCACGTGTACGTTTGCGGAACGATGGCAAAAATGGCAAACAAGTATCACAGTCGCGACTGCACCCGGTGCGCAGGGCGGAAACCACGGCATCATGCCATCAACGAGATCATCAGAAGAGCGCTCGTTTCAGTGGATATACCATGTGCGTTAGAGCCCCCCGGGTTGTCGCGTGCGGACGGCAAACGTCCGGATGGACTCACGCTGATCCCTTGGCAGACAGGTCGCTGTCTTATCTGGGATGCCACCTGCGTCAACACATACGCATCCTGCCATCTGCCTGCCACCCAGCAGATCACTGGTGCGGGAGCGGAAACAGCGGCAAAAGGCAAATACCTCAAATACGCTGCCCTGGAGTCAGCGTATGACATATACAGCGTATGTCTCGGCCGGCGCTTAAGGGAAAGAGGGCGAGACCCATGGTCGGAACATTACCTGACCCAGCATATTTTCCTAGATATAGAGCGGGGGAAAGCCGCTAGCCTGATGGGCACGTTTGGACGAGTGGATCGCGCGGGACGTCAGCACGACTTAATTTAATTTAATATAAAATTGCGTTTAGTTTAATTTGCTGACGTAGAATTAATATTAAATTATATTAAACAGTTTTAAGTGACGGAACATAGAAAAACCATTATTGCTTGAACCATAATATATTAACTCCGCCGAATACTCACTACCGTGCTTACGATCGTCATCTAGACTTTAACATAGCGCAAATAGAGACGATATTGCAAAATGTAAAATTCGTGTCTGTTCCGGATACGCATTTTGTTTAATTATTGTATACTAGTAGTTCTACGAACGGTAGAACTCGCGAGCACAAACTTTTTTGGAGAACCTCCATCCTACAATTACATAGTTATTTTTTCGTTGTCGGTGATTTTTGATTGGTCGTATACGTATAAGTACAATATGCATGGTCAGTGTGGATGTGGAATAAACTATGAGCATTCGAACGCAACAGACGCTTTTGCGACAAAGGAAGCTTCTTTCAGAGTCATTTATTTTGTCATCAAACACAACGTATATCTAGAAAAAATATCTCCAACCCGGCATCCGCTAGCAAGAAGATTCACCGAATATTTTCCTCTCAACGATTTTCACGTACTTATTGCCATTTATAAATGAAATTGTATTAAGTCAACCGTTTCTCCTCCGCTCCATTTAACAAGGATTCTGTTATTCCACGTGTGCCGAGGAACCTCCTTGTAGAAATTAAAGCGTGTCAAATTGGGGCGAGGTTCAGGGGCTGAGGGGCTCAGCGGCTTTCTTTTGGTCCCATTCTTCTCACGTTTACAGCTTTTGACATTGTTAGCTCCTTTCATGTTGGCCGAAATTCGAATATTTGTAGTGACATTAGGCCGGATGTTAGATAATTCTTGCACTGTGATGCCCCTGGTGTTACAGGTATCCATAGGTGACGGTAATCGTTTACCATCTGGCGGCCAATCTGCTTATTTACCAGCATTAAAAAAAACTTTCTGATTGATAAAATTGAATCTCTATGTTAGACCTATCTCTATATTATTCTTCCGCGTCAATATAGTGTTCTTGGTGACACGGTTTCGTGTAGTTTTTTCAATGTTAAAAAATTTGAACCTTCAAAAAAATTGCAAGAGAGAATATGTTTAAAAAAAAAGTTGGTATAATGATTTCGATTTCAAAATATTTTATCTTTACGTTTAACAGAAAATATTATACTGCAAATTTGATTTAAATAATTCGATATTGAAATGAACTTGGAAGAACTTCATTTGTAATGCTCAAACTTATTACAGAAGTAAACATAAAACAACAATAAACACTAACACCAACAAACAATAGAGAATGCCGTTAATACAATTTTGGGACTTTCATTAACCCTCAACTGAAATAAACAATATAATAAGCACCAGTAGAGAATGCGAGAAGTAACAGTATCCAGTGATATTCGAAAAGTATGACTTGAAATAGGTACATACTTCAATATTTATACATGGTTTAGTATCACAAAATCAAAAAGCTAGTCATAATGCCATTTATTAGTTTTTTTTTAAATATTTTAAGCCTCTTTAGCTAAATTACAGTAGCAGACAAACACAGAATACTTATATCCGTAGACCTAGCCACCGTTGAGGCGGCTACGTTGAGCCCTTGTGCTCTGCAAGCTGAGTGAGGAGATACGCTAAGTAAACTTTTATTTTTCTCGCCGATTATTATACAGAAATATCAAAATATGTAGTGATGATAACAGGATGTAGCTCCTTTACCTTTTGAATTCTATACATGCACTTAGCTCATTACCTCACTTGCGCGTTCATTCAGCTGCCAAAATAGACCAGCAGAGTGCTACACGATGAGCTTTGAAAGCAGAGTTTGCGTTTACAATGTTGCTATTCCTTTTTTTTTTTTTAACGCTTATAAGTCTGCGTTTGTCTTATAAGTCCTTTGATCGGAGGATATTTTACTATGAAAACTGACGTGGTTTTTTGTCGTGCAAGGTAAGACGAGGTCGCGCGCGTGTCTCGCTGAGCATTCCTTGATAAAGGTCACCGAATGTGATCGAAACTATAGTCGGAATAACCGACTCAATTTAACGTGAGTATTCCCGTTTCATTAAAATAAAATCAAAGGATATCTATAGTCCAAAATACAATTATTATTTAGTAGGCTTGATTGGTTTTGACGAGTGAGGTGTCGTTAGATTCCTCTTTATGTCCGGAGTGTCATTAGGCTACATTTTGTTGTCGTGTATTTTGTTTTCTTTTAATGATATTACTGATATTTTTCAACAAGTCCAGTTTAAACAATAGAGGCTTTAGCGCTTGTGCACTATATTTAGATAGATACTCACTGGATATTTACCACGATTTTATTATTGTGAATATGAACACGGATATGTTCTAAAGCTACGATTGAACGGGCAGCAGCGTCCTCTTAATAATCGGCGAACGTTCTGCCTTTGTTCAGCAGTTGACGCCTTTTGGCTGATGATGATAATATCGGAAACTCAAAAATAAACAAAATCGTGGTAAATACACCGTGAATACTAATTTAAGTCCAGTTTTATTTATTTAACTAAATCTTGAAGCATATTACCTACTTGGAAAAAAGCCATAAAAGTGAAGCGCTATCAATGCTCCTCGGATAACCCATAACGAGAAATGAACGATGCACTTACAAGACGGAATATCAAATTTCAATAATATATGTACGTACTTACGTATAAATACCTAAGTAAAAACTTAGGTACATAAGTACCTAAGTTCTTATAAAAGAACGAGCAACATAGTATTCAAAACTTCACGCGATGCGAAAATAACTTTTTATTCTAGGTACTGACAACGGTTCGGAATAGTCAAGAACTTCTAAAATATTCCAGATCGTTTTCGGTTATCTATATTTATAAATCTAAATCCATATATATATATATATATATGTATATAAAAATCAATTGCCACGTGTATGACGTTTTGACGGAGTATACACTTGAGAACGGCTGGACCGAATTGGATGATTTCTTTTTTATTGCGTTCGTAATTTATCAGGACAAGCTTTTTAGCTAGTACTTAATAATAATGGCCGATAAAACATAAATGACAAATATGCCACGAAAGTACAAATGAAGATTCACCATGCATATAAGTATTTTTGCTTGTTTGGTTTGTTCGAAAATGTATATTTTCCAACAAAGTTACATTAAAATTATGCACCGTTGGCGTTGTCATGCATAAAAAAATATTTAATTCTCGACTTCCAATTCATTTCCGATTTGCACTACAATAACTCCGTGGCGATCACATATGCATGGTTCGCTCCACTGGGGACCGATGAATGCGCAGTGCGTGCCGTCGCCGATGCGTTCACGAGGAATGGAAGCGAATCGTACCATTATGCCATTCTGACTGACATCCTTGCCAAAGCTTCAACATCGATAACCAAACCCATAACGTTAATCAAGTAGTAAATTAAGCACAAAAAATTTCGATTTCGAAAGGTTCTAGACATCGTCTATGAACGGATTTAGGATATATATATTTTTTAACTTTTAAAATGTAAGGACGATGTAGCTTGCGATGCAAAAAAGGGGGTGAAAACATGATAAACAATAACTCATTCATGACGTAATTTTTGTCATCCTGACATATTTTGGCGATAAGAGCGATGGTGGCTGAGCGGTAGCATGTGTTTGATCCTCGGCCCTGCACCAATGACTTTTTAGTAATTCAATAAATAATACGCAGATTTCGATGCCGTCGCTCAAAAACGGTGAAGGAAAACATCGTGAGGAAACCGTTGTGACCAAGAACATCAACATTTTGCAAGAACAATTTGCCTCAATGTATAACCAAACTACATGCCAATGATTTCAAAAGAAAAATTAAACATTTCTTTGAGGTGAACCCTTTTTACACACCAAATGAATTTATGAAATTGTGTCAGAATGTATCTTCGTTTTTATTTGATTAGAATATTATATGTAGTTGACATTGTTATAATATTATCGCTATTATTTTTGTGACATTAATTATTATTAGAATTAAAAAAATTACAATATTTATTTATATTTTATGCGGGTGGAACTAGATTGACATCATTATTATTATTACATGAGACTGATATTGACAATAATAATTGATTAATATTGTGTTAGTTAAAGTTTAAAATGTAATAATTGTAAAATGTTGTAAAAAGACTTGCCTAATATGACAAATCAGTTATAAGGCCAATAAATGATTCTATTTCTATTTCAAATTTTAAAGACATAAAATGCACTGGGTCAGTTTGGTGGATTAGGGCCTATCCTCTCTCGCTCTCAGAAAGCCTGTGTCCCAGCAGTGGGACATGATAGGCTGATAATTATGATGGACATATTTTTGGCACTGACGTCATACACTGTTCATTGTTCAAACACGACCTTGGCAAACGGCAACCCTTCTGAACTTGTCTGACTTGTCATTTTATATGATTGATCACCAACCTTTTGTGAGGTAAGGTTAGAGTGATAGTTTCTGAGTGGTCGCGAAGAAAACATATCAAATAAATAGTGCAGTCACGTCTTTTATTTGAAGTTTGGTAAGTATCTCGTGACCTGTTCGCTAAGAAATAATGGTTGATCTGGTGAATGTTTTGGAGGCCAATAGAACAAGTTTGGCGACCGGAAGGGATCGAACCTGCAACTTTGGGCTTACGCTTCTGTTGCTCTGGTGCGATTGAGCTAAGGTATTTAATTCAAGTGCCACAATGCAACCAATGAAAGTGACAGTAGCGTCATTGACCGAGTGAGCGAAGCCAACGAAAGGTCTCAGTTTTAACTGGCAAAATTTGCTTTCATCTGTCGGTATGATTGCACTCGCTTACAGGTGTTATTTTTCAACCAATCTTGACGATACTTGGTATACAGGTTCTACAACTTTGTAATTTTACTTTGACGTCGGAGATTTTTGATTGGAGGGGAATATCTCCCAAAAAGAGGGAAAATTTGGTGCGGTGCCGATCAACGGCCGATTTTGATAATGTCCGTATGTTGGTCCTCGCGTGCAGGTCGTATTTTTCAACTAATCTTGACGAAACTTGGTATATAGGTTCTACAATTGTTTAGAATTTTTTAGTCGGTGATTTTTGATTGGTGGATTATTCTGCTCAAAAGGGGGGAAGGTTACTGCGGCACCATTTATCACCTGATGTTGATAATATTTGGCATAAACATTTAGTACTCGATTATAAACAAGCATTTTGAATAATGCAAAATAAATAAGGTTTTAGTTCGGTACATCGAAGTGAGAATTCGAAGATATATTCCATATTCGTGTTAAAAATTGAGTACTGAAAGTTTATACCAAATATTATCAAAATCGGCCGGTAAATGGCGCCACAGCAAACATCCCCTATTTTGGCGAGAATTACCCCACCAATCGAAAATCGCCAACGACTAAAACATTCTATATATGAAATTGTAGAATTGCGAGTGTGCAAAAAAGTTTATGGTCACGACGTCTACTGTTTGCAGAACTAATAGTTTTTTTTGTTGAACAACAGAAAGATTACTCAACCGGAAACGATGCCTACCTGCAAAGCTGATAAGTGATTGAAATATAAACATTTGAGTAAAAAATATCATTTAAGTGATGAGTATACTACAAAACGTTAAGTCATAAATATCTTGTATGCAGTGTTCGGAATAGGAACACTAACACCAATTTACATCCATCAAACGACGATTAACGATCTCTAATAGTACTCGCCAGAATGACCGCCAATTTCAGTGAGAGTGTCAAGAGTGTAATGCACCGTGAAGCGATGCCATAAAGTTCATTTTTCTTCTGTTTTTAGAAAGCTTGCGGCGATACATTTTAGATTTAGGCTGGGTAATTGAATATTCACATCCCGGCGGCCGCCATTCGTCGTTTTGATGACTTGTCGCCAGTTGGTCTCGGTCGTCTTCAAAACGACTGTGATCGTAACCTTTGCTTATCAATTTAGTCGTACAACTGGGGATCGAGGAGGTGTTTACGATGATGGGGTCTTTGTATAATAAAATCTTGAAACACATAAGCCCGATTGATCATTGTCACCCGACGCTAATTTGGCTCTATTTATAGAATTAATATATTACACTAGTTCCCCGCGACTTCGATCGCGTGGACCAATAAAAAAAGTAGCCTATGTCCGTCTCCTATCCTTAAGCTATATTTATGAAAAAATCAGGTTCGATCCGTTCAGCCGTTTAGCCGTGATAACGCGAACAAACACCCAGACACAGATATTTAACTAATTATAATTTTGTTAACATTCGCATTTATAATATTAGTTACAATGTTACTTATTGTGATGCAATAAATATGTACAAAACTCCAGAGCATCATTTTTTTCAAGGTATATTTTACTAAGTATTTGATAAGTAACAATTTAATTTTGAAAATTCTTAGATAGCTGAAATAAACCAAAAAAAATTGTAGGTACTCACGTGTTATTAGCGGAGGAGAGCCGCCGGTGCAGGCTGCGCAGCGACATGGCGTACCCCTAGCAGGGCGGACTACCGCTGCCCTTCCCGCGCGGCCGGCGCAGCGCGCGCGCGCCGAAGAACGCGCCCTCCTCGTTGCACGACTGCGACCGCTGCGAGGCCAACATGCCGGCCGCGCGGCCCAGCGCGTGCAGCGGCCGCACGCGCGCGCGCCTGCCCCACCCGCACCCGGCCACCACCTCAATCTTGCCGGCGCCGCCGCGCGAACCCGCGCGTGTCTCACTCGGCCGCGTGCTCAGTCCCGCGAGCTCCTCGCGCTTTGCCCACAACACAACATTCGGACTCCGCACGCCGACCGAAATCACGAGCGCGTCTCAACACACGTACACCTCGCCTTCACACTCTTACACTAACTTATATACAATTTGTAAATATAAGCTAATATTAATTGTATCGATTGAAGGCGCTTCGTCGTTCGTTTGATTTGTTTCTATATTTTCTATATATTTTTTTAGGAAATGTGCTCGTGCCTCCTCTGGTTGAAGAATCTGAAACAAATTAAAATTCGTAATGAGATCTACGGCTCGATGAATCGGAGGGAAATTGGGTTTGATCGACCCTGCGGTAATCCAATCGGCGCGCGTCAAAATTAATTTGTAACGTAAACGAAGGAACATTTCGCGACGCGCGCGGCGGCAATGCGGCTAATTTGTCGGCTGAGAGAACGGAACAGCGAAAAACTCTCCGTCACGGTCGAGAATACCCGCCCAAACACGGATGACTCACAATTACACGTTTATAAGATAATTGAGTCACGAAATGATTTTGTTTTTGAATGTAATTAGAGCGGTAACGGCCCCGTAGGAAGTTTTAATGAAACGGTCATGCGGAGGCCGCCCCAGTAAATCCTTTGAAAGCTTCTAATAATATATAATAATATAATAATCTTTTGCGTACTACGAAATGAGCGCATTCAAAATACCTTTACATTCCAGTAGGCCACGTTGTCATGACGTCATAGGGGTTATAAAAATATCTAAATTCAAATGTCACATGTCATTATCGGCCGCCTTACCTCTTTTCCATTACAGGGGTCGGCGGTCATTATCAAAGAAGCGTGGCAGGGTCGGGTTATGATGACCGTTACCGGCGCAGGCCGTGTTCTAATTTCCTTTTTTTATTACATGCCCGTGCGAGCCTCTGCCGAGCGGTAGCCGAGGGTTAACATGCTCGTTCAAGCAGACCGGAAATCACATTGAAGACTCCGCGCCTTGCTTTTTCAGGGCCAGAAAAATGTACGATACAAGTTAGGGCAATTCTAAGAAAATTAGGACAACAAACGGAGTTAATGGTTCTGATGTCTAGAAGTTAACTGGATATCTTCCAGTAGACGGGGCGGCAAAACGGAAGGAACAGAAAAAACATCGAAACATTTTAACGAGTGTCGAGGACAGCTGGCGAGATTAGCGATTAAGTCGGTTCTTTCATTAAAACTTTATCCGAGGAAGCTCCCCGTGGGACTTTTGATGCTATTGACGTTTTATCGTGATGTCTAGCCATTAGCTGCGGACAGTGGGCTATGGGGAAACTTTTCTATCCTTCCAGACTTCATTCGATACAATGCACTCAGAATTCGGCTTTTTATTTAATCGTCTTTGACGCTGTAAAATTTATTTCTAAACGAATACAGAAAATGTTTAAAAGTTATTTCTTTAAGCTAGTTAGCAAGCTAGTTTAAGTTGTTCAATCATCATTATCATCATCAGCCTGAAGACGTCCACTGCTGAGACTCCCCCCTTATACCGCCACACTGAACGACAATTTGCAACTTGCATCCAACGGTTACCCGCGACCTAAAAAAATGTCGTCAGTTCACTTAGTGGGAGGCCTACCTACGCTGCATCTTCCAGCTCTATCAATCAATCCAGTCTGGTCAATAATTTACATTGAATTATATACATATTATTATTTTTTTTTTAACTCGCTCACCTGGTCTTAAGCGTCACGTTTGCCCATAACAATTCAGTGCCACCCAGAATTTTGAACTTCAACATTTCTTAGCCCTGCGCGGCAGTCACTCTGAGATATTAGATGTTAAATCTCTTTATGCCTAGTAATAACGCTGGAAATATTGCCCTTCAATCCGTATCACAGTAATGTTTGCACACTACTGCTTGGCGGCTACTTCACCAGGCGGGCTCTGCAAAATGCACACCACTACAAAATGAATCAATTACAAAATCAAATTGAATCATTTACATTTATTTACATTACATTGAATTAGTAATAAAGGTTGTATTCCATTTTAGTCCTAATATGAGTTAGGTACAATAGCTTAAATAACTAACTTAAATAGCTAGGTATAAGTATATACCCTACGTCAAATAACTTTATTCAAATTGGTCCCTGAGGACCTATCCTACAGGCAAATGGCTCTGGCACACGGGCCGTTACGTTGGAAACCTGGTTTTCATTCTATTTCACTTGTAGAGAGGTTTCCTGAAATTATTTTACAGTTTCTGAACTATGATTTATACAGGACTAGTTATTACCCGCGACTTCGTTCGCGTGGACGTAAAAAAAGTATCCTATGTCCGTGATATACAGTAACTCTTTATCAAATATTATCAAGATCCGTTCAGCCGTTTAGCTGATCGACAAACATCCAGACAGAGGAGGCAAAGTTGCTTCCTATTAGTTCGCTAGATGGAGTTTATCAATTTTTGTGCATTTTTGACGTTTATTATGAACTGACAGTAATGTAGGGAGTTCTGAATCGCGCAAGCGAAATTTTTCCTCGAGACGAACGTATTCAGTTTTATACCATGAAGCTTATTGGTCCGAATTATAATACTACTTAGTTAGGAGTTAGGATTAGGATGATTGTAATCGCCTATATTTTTATTGCTTTTACTACAAAAAATTACTTGTATATACGTTCGCAGTCAAAAAAACGAAGAGATTTCTTCAACGTTAGGGTTGTATTGTAATTTAGAGATCTTTATAGGTTTCTTTCTAAACTCGAGCACAACCGTAGAGAGAATCAAGGATACAAGCTATTTGTACATCCGAGTGTATCTCCTAAAACTGCGACCAGAACCACCAGAGGACGGGCAGCAGCGTCCTCTTAGTAAAAGGTGAACGTTCTGCGATACCAAGTCGCCTGCCAAGCGCAGGATTACTGCAACATAAAAGCTTTTGTACAACAGTAGTAGGAATCGTCTGGCTGATGATGATAATGATATTATTATGTCACGTATTGCAAACACCAAACGTACGCTTTTGTTATAAGACACGTTGTAATTTAAGGTTCAGTTTCAAATCTTTAATATTCGGCGTTACTTATAGACCCCTTACACACCTGACAACCTCGAACCGCAGACAAAAGAGAAAAAAACTGAGGAAAATAGAACCGACTCATGTGTAAACGAATCTTAAATAGATTAATTATCTTTTATTTAGATTCTGAGCGATACATAAATGGAGTATATAAGCAATACTAACGCTATACTATAATTTAAGAGAAATATATAAGGCTCTTGAAATTTATGTTACCGTCATATACGAACATTTAAAGATATTACTTTCAACAAGTATCAAAGCCATTTCTGTTCGAAACACAGATCATCTGTGGTTCGAAACAATAGGGTAACGCGCCAGTAAAGTATTGTGTACTTGCACTATATTACTGTGTCATATTCAAAGTTCGTAACGAGGTCGACAGCAACGCCACAACAAATGTTCTAAACTGGCAACCCTGGAAAATACTGGGACCCATTCAAGCTAGTGTTATTTCATTATGTTGGCTTGTAATTCAGAATTTCATGCGCTTTTAATAATTTAAATGTCAACCATTACGCGCGATTCATCAAACAAATCTAAATGAATGAGTCACCAATATATAAGGTGAAATATAATATATATATATATATATATATATTAAGTTTATATAAAGTATGGCATTCTAAGTGATATTTTACTAGAGATACGACTTTAGCGCACGTAAAATGATTTCAAATCTTCAAAAAACAAATATTACAGCTATCTCTTTTACTTTCTAACTTTTCGCATCTTCTGTCGCACTCTTTCGCGGCTGTTAACATACTGCAGCGGAGCCGAATTTAAAGCGCCATTTCGAAGGTAAAAAGTAACTTCAAAATCTTAAGTAAAATATCATTGGAAGCCAAACTGTTTTTTTTTTTCTATTTTGTGCACCTTAAAGAGATCTTATTTCAAGATATATATATTTTTTTTGTTCTGTGTCTAGTATATGCTTAGAGCGACACAGGCCTCCGGCCGAACACGAGCCGATCGGGCCGGTACCGATTTGTTCAATTGGTATTTTTTCGAGAGAAAAAAAATACTTTTGATAACCCTCGACTTACACACATTTTTCGCTAAATCTCCAAACCCTGGTGTATAATAGCTTCCTATTAGCTCTTAGACGTCCACTGCTAGACAAATCCTCTCCCTTATTGAAGGGTGATTGCCATAATCTCCACGCTTGGCAGGTGGCTTTGAGATCGCAGATCGCTCACCGTTTACTAACAGGGCGTTGCTGCTGAGGCCATCTGATAGTGGTGGTGTATATACCTATATTAAGTGATTATTACTTTAAAAGAGTAAATAATTATAGCACAGAATTTTGATTGATTTCCTAATCTAGTTGTAATATTAGCAATTGTTTATCAGTTTTTTTTAGCTAGTGCGCGCTAAAGCCATCTCTTTTACTCTGCACGCAATAGTGAATAGCGCTGTTTTTTTCTCGAATTACAGGTGCTATGGCCTCTCCCTTTTTTTCTCAGTACGTAATCACATCACACTATAAACAAATGCGAAAGTATCTCTGTCTCTATCCATCAGGGGGAGCATGAATCTCTGAAATACAAGCTTTGGCTTAGTTCAGAGATCCGAAGCCCACATATCTTTAAGCTCAATGTTGGAAATAAAGAAATTTTGTATTTGTATTTATTACTTTGTCATTTCTGTTACCTTTATCGCTGCTTTTACACGACTAAATTTCCTAGTCAACCTTCGTAAAATTTGGCAAGGAAGTAAAGTGCTTATTATGACAGACATAGGATACTTTTTATCCCGAAAAATCAGACCGTGGATAAAACCGCCGTGGCGTGGCCACCAACAGATGTTTTTTCTAAAGCTATTAGCAATATCTTATCCTAAAATTCAATGCAAGAGCTAAACTATTCATATACCTCCCTGCTTCACTTAATTGGGTTTCTGCTGCATTAGCCATACTTCTCGCGAGATCATTATAATTGCAAACTACGTCTACTCACGTCGCGTGGAAGAGGTGAGCGAGGTGGGTCAGGGTTTTAGGCAAACATGTTTGTTTTGGATGTTCGTTACCGCGTATATCTCTTGAAAATCTGTTTCCGGAACTTCCATAGCCAATGATATTGATTTCAAGTTTGTAGGCAGAGTTCTAATAGTGTCGAAGATCAGGCAAATTGGCATGTTTTAGGTCTTTTTTTTAATGCTCCTGAGAATGACTAGCCGAGCAAGTCGATCGTGATATGGTCCACAAACTTCGCTTGCTCACAAAAGTTCAGTACCAGCCAGATTTTCAACTTCGACATTTCAAAAACCTGCCAAACACTTCGCTTGTCATCTGGAGACATGTAAAATCTCTTTGTGCTCAATAATTAAGTTTACGTAGTAAAGCAGTATTAACTAGGAATATGAGGAGCGGTGTGGCGCGTGCGTCTTCGTGGTCGCGTGGCGTGGACGTTATATAATTTATAAAATATTATAATTTATATAAATTATAATTTATTAAATTATAAGTTATATAATTTTAGTTTTTAAACTTGCATACGTAACAATTATTAAATTTGATTTGTCATCTCTAGGATTAATGTACACTTTGCCCTGATGCCGGGGGCGTTAGAATACTGCATCGGTATCACCTGCCTGTAGTAAGAGCGTACTAAAACGGGACTTCTGGGCTCGGGGGTGGTTAGAGGTGGGGCTCTAACCATCTACTGAAGCGAGCCCGGGGACGACAGTGTCGAGTGGCGGACGCTGTTGTAGGCTTAGGCGTCTCACGACCGCTACTAACTGTCCCGGGACGAACTGAAGCGCTGAAGGCTCCGGTGCGTTCCCTTGGAGATCCCGGAGCTCTCGGTCAAGCACCAAGGCAGACCACTGTGGGGGTTTTAGTGGGTATAATCCCACATAACCCGACTGCACCCCAAAGCAGTCGGGTATCTAGTGAAGACTTCCCCTCGCAAAAAAAAAGGATTAATGTACAGTAGAGATATTCAAGATTGCGTTGAATCAATTAATGGAAAATAAAGTTATTTTGAAACTGAGTGATGATAAACTGATAATGAGGCAGAGATTATACCGTTCTTACAAGTTAGTTGCCAAGTACAAGTCTAGACACGCATTTATGGTAGGGTTCAGTAGCTCAGTTTAAAATATGATGCACAGTTCTCAATATCCACACAATCGTTTCTTGCGACATGGTAGACATGTTATCATTAATAAGCTTAAATAAAGCTCATAATACTTTTAATTAAGTATGTATGTAAGTAATTGAGTAGAAGATTACCCGCAGAAAACCGTTTGCTAACACAAAAAAAAAAACTATGAATCAATGACCGAATGATGAGTTTTTGTCGTATTAAATGTGCAATTTATGTGCTGGAAATCATTTTAGAAGAATGTTTTTACCATGCCCGTTATCCTAGTTAAAGAATATAATAGTACGTTATTTGGTTCTTAAATGTAGATGTTATGATACTGTGAGAAACTAGGGCGGAGAGAGTGACGGACAGACGGATGGTCGGACGGACTGACGGACACAAGGATCTTAAAAGGGCTAATTGTCGTAACCCTTATTTGAGGTCAGAAAAAATCTCGTAGTAAAACTTTTTATAAAATGTGATGCGTTCAGTATTAAAAGAGTAGAAGTAAACAAGTAAAAAACAGAAGACTCTCGACCCAATATTTAGAGGCAAGTAAAAAACAAAAGGCTCTTGACCCAACATTAAAAAAAAAAAAACAAGTGCTGTTGATAAATACAATAAATATTTTTTTATTTCGTATATTTTTAGAAGCCGGGAAGCAAAAGCTCTTAGTTACTATGTATTAGAAATCAACGTTCCCATATACTTTGCGTGAAACAAAACGCAACAAGTGTAGTTGAAAAAAAAAAAGAACAACGAGAGGGAAAAAATCTATTATTTTAATAAATCCACTAATCTGTTTCTTAATACACTAAAACTAGACTAAACGTCAACTTGTGGCCACAATAAATAATAGCACTATTTACTATGGCCATGCTTCGTACTACAGGTCTTACCAGCAGGATAATGTGAATACGAGATATGTCATAGGTATAGGTTATGTACTATATTAACATAATCTCAATTATTATTATTTTCCAACTTCTGCAACCTACATTCAATTTGCTTATTTAATGCTTATGGATGATGTAGCAAAAATAGTTATCTGTACTGTACGTCGTCGAAAAGGCTGGGTCTCAAAATACATGGAAAGTCGCCATCCTTCTTTATTTATTCCTGCTTGTGCCCACGATTTGCCCCCAAGAACGAGCGATGACTATTTTTTTTTATCGATTTTATATCAAACACACTACCCGAGGATCGTTGTTAATATACCTATATTTATTTAATATCGCATCGGCAAATTATTATCGATCTGTTGCCGTACTTTATTTGTCGTGGGAATTTTCCTTATTGTAAACCCATTTGTAGTCTAGTCTACTCAGTCCATACCTACCAACCATAGTTACCTACTATTAAATACTAAGTATTATTATTTTGATTAGATTAGATTCGTCGAGTTCGGGTTTTTGTTTCTTTTCTATTATTATTTTTAAGTTTAATATATGCATGTTAACCCATTTAATTTTGTATTCATTTTAATAAAATCGTAATAATTAGAATGAGTCTGGACCCGGGTATGTCCTAATACTGCGACCAGAACCACCAGAGGACGAGTAGTAGCGTCCTCTTAATAAATGGTGAACATTCTGCGATCCCAAAGCCGCTTGCCACGGGAGGGGATAGCGTCAACCATCCCCCTAATATGGGAGAGGCTTTATTCAGCAGTGGATGTCTAAGAGCTGATAGGAAGGAATTATAACTGTCGATTTTAGTCGTGTCAATTAAAATTGGCAAAGTTTTATCACAAACTTTTATTTATCTAACATCGATCTATTGTAATTAAATATTTAATCAGGTGTTACTGTGCCGAAATTCATTTTCTAATCTAATTATTATTATTTAGAGGATCGTTATTACACTTACTACGTTTACATTACTACATTGCATTACATTATTACATTGCATTACATTATTACATTACACTACTACATACATTTACTACTAATTTCTACCAAATCTAAAGTGATTAAGACGTACCCTTGATTATTTACAGTTTTTTTTTCCTCTCCTAATTATGTTTTGGCTCCACACGTGTATTTAGCCAGAGTCAATTGTAATATTTCAAGCGGAGTCAAATATTTTACAGTTGAAATAAGTCTCAGTCATAGTCTAAATCAAGCAAAGTAAGTCACGGTCAAGTCCACGTCATGCCCCAGTAAAGTGGTGGAAACTTTACTAGAGGTTTCTATGGAGTTTTGGAAATAACACGAAGAGTCACGTTTCACAACATTATACTATTCGCCAACACTCGTGCACATTCACGAACACAAATAATATAATATATAAAAATCCATAACACAAGTTTTGGAAAATAATACAATGACGCGACATGACATCTTCAGGTTCCCGCGAAAACCCTTAAAGTATTTACGATCTACCAAACTACAAGTGTTGCCATACCGATATAGTTACGCGGCTTTCGTAGCTATAAAGTACCGTTATTCAATAAAATTATTGTAAATTATATTTTTTTAGTTTTAATATTTTACTTTGAAGATAAATGATCCGATGAAATAATACATGTATGAAGAATAAACTCGATTTTCACAGTGGATGTTCTTTTTGATCTGTATTCTCGAATTAAATTGTACATGCGAATATGTTGTGGGACGTATTCGCAAGGTAAATTTATCAGAGTAATTATGATCGAGTCGGCCATCCTGATTAATGATCGGTTCGCCTTTGACAAACTTCCATTGAACCTCAAAATTTACTCGCTTTCGGTAGCTCACTGAGAAATTAGTCAATCAGGGGGCTTATCCTCTAACTTTGAAACGTTCATGATTCTGATTGCGAGAGCATGCTATCTCGCTCTTACCAACTTGTCTCGCTATCGCTTTTAGAGTTACGGGATAAGCCCACAGGTTCCAACAATCTGGACCCCTATTCTCAAAAGCTGAGATTCAATTTGTCAAAAAAATGACGAGTTCGAGATTTCTTATTCTCAACGCTATATTTCGAGATGTTCACGATGGCTAGCGTCCGAAATACATCGAGTGGTCGGAGGCGCAATCGAGACGAGAGACAGAGACAGACATCTCCGTTGTCGGTGTAGCCATAAAATCTCATCAAAATTGACATCGGAAAGCAGACTTTTGAAAAGTTGTAATTTTTGGACAATCAAAAGCTGATCTCTACCTTTTGTCAATTTTGGACATCCTAACCAATATTATAATTAAGAGGAATATTGTCGCAATCGTATCAGGATCAATAAAGCATCGAGGTATGAAAATTAATACGTCGGTCTAGCAGAAAGAACTTCGCTGGCGCGATTCAGAACTCCCTATATAAATAACAACTCAATCGATACAAAACGTCAAAAAATGCACAAAAATGGATCAACGCCATCTAGTGAAATATATGGATGTTTGTCGCGTTATCACACCTGAACGGATATTGATTAAATTTGATAAGGAGTTACTGTATATCACAAAGATGGACATAGAATACTTTTTATAAGTCCACGCGAACGAAGTCGTGAGTAACAACTGGTGTAATAATTTTATGTAGTCATTTCCAACCTTAGGCTCCCCTGCCCTGTCTCCATTTATCACTGTCCTGATCTATTGCTGGCTAGTCCTTCAGGTGCTTCTGGAGTTTGTCCCGCCATCGCTTTCTTGGTCTGCCGCAAGTTCATTTGCGATCTGGCATTTACTGGGCGGTTATCATCCGATATGGAGCAGAGGCCTTTGCCCAGCATTGGGACATGACAGACTCATAATAATAATAATTATATTTCCAGCCTTAAATGAACTCAAGAAGTTTCCACCACTCATTATTAAAGTAACCTTAAACCGCGCACGTTCAAAGTGACAGAACTTGACACAATTTTAAAGAGCGGCTGAGTACGCAACTTCGGCACCTTAGTATCGATTTTTAGCTAAGTCTATTTTCGTTGGTAGCTCTCGGCCCAAATCGAGGCATTGTACGGTCGCGGGCAGTCGAGGGTGCCAAGAATTGTGCGATTTGCCCCACCGCCGATGGTTGGATTGCTTGTATATCTACGCGTATGGCGTATATCTACAGAATTGAATGCAGAACTTGATTTAAATAAAGCGAATATATTATAGGACAGAATTTGTTTGTTGGCTCCTTGTTGGGCGACTGCAAAATAAGTGCTGATTTTGTTTAGATTTCTTCTTTATTTTATCCATAAAGAGTCCTTTCATGATAATTATTTTATAATAATATTCATTAATTGTAAAAAATAGTGTGGATGTTACATCCAAGAAATCCTTGTAACGAAAAAACGTCTGACCGAACAGCTAAAAAACTTAAGACTTAAAATCACTAATACATAATTATAAATACAAAAATGTGTATATGTAAGTCTGCTAGTTCATTTGTTTTCCCTCAACGTCGCGTCATCGCCACGGAACTAAATTTAACGGATTTGGATAAGATTTGACATGGAGGAAATCCTCGGGACGAGAAAAAAACACGGATTCGGCATACAGACATCGGGTGGTACTACGGGCGAAGCTAGTGTCATATTTCAAACAGGTAGATTAAATTTTGGGCCATTTTGGTTTAAAATCAAATCAAATCAAATGTCAATTATTTCAATCATTGGCCATAGAAAGAACGAAGAAGGCCACGAAAAATATACGAAATTCTATAAATTTAACTAAATTACCACATTTTACCATTTGTTCGTTAGTCAGTAAATGAACCATACAGCAATGGTTCATGTACTGACAGTCAAACCTACTTGCTAATAAATGTAGGATGGTGTTGGGGCTGTCCCGGACCCTGCTCGCCAGGGATGTGCTAGGGATGTGTTGGTTTAGCCACGATCACGTAGATAGTCTTTAAAATATTGCAAGCTATGGCTTCATTTTGCTTAGCTTTAAATCGGCCGTGTTTGAAACTTCAATATTCTTCGCAGTCTGTTTTTATAGCCCTATTGTCCCTGAGCACATGGGGTATTGTTGTGCGCTCGAGCCGTACACAATCGAGGTGATGACCATTGTGCGACAGTTAACGCTACATTATATTCGTATATGTTATGTTCGTTTGCGATCTGGCATCCACTGGATGGTAATTTTAGTCCAAAGATCAACCGACATGCGGCAGAGGCCTTTGCCCAGCAATGAGCTGTAAATAATAATAAGAACTGGTCGTATTCGATTAAGAGTTCGTAAAATAATATAGTAATTATTTCCGTTTAAATATGACTAATAGTTCTGCGAACAGAAAAAAATTGAACAATCGCAATACTACAATTTCATAGAATTTTTTAGTCGTCGGCGATTTTCAATTGGTGAGGTATTTATTCGCCGACTAAAAAATTTACAGAACCTGTATACCAAGTTTCGTCAAGATTGGTTGAATAATACGACCTGTTCCAACATACGGACATAATCAAAATCGGACATTATGTATGGCGTCGTAGCAAATCTCTTCCTTTTTGAGATAAATAACCTTCCAATCAAAAATAGCCAACGCCAAAAAAAAAATACAAAACTGTAGAACCTGTATACCAAGTTTCGTCAAGATCAGTTGAAAAATACGACCTGTAGGTACGCGAGTACCAACATATGGACAGGTAAAAGCATTTTGGTAGTTAAAACTGGGACCTTGTGGCGTGGTTTAGGCGATTAAAGAAACATACATATACAGTCAAAATCATGACCCATCTTCCGTCGTAAGTAGTAGGGTAAAATATTGGAAAAAAGTCTTTACTACACCGTTCCTCCATCACAGAGTATACTGAACCCGTCTCCAATAACTTAACGATCTTAACCGAATTATACCGATAGCGCCCGACTCGATCAAACATTTTACTCGATTACCGCCGCAACGACGACGACTCGGTTCTAATTAGTTAATCGATTTTGACAGCCGTAGATGCGATCTCTCCGCACTTATACTACATAAATTATGTAATAATATGTATATACATATAAGGGAGCGAATATAACTCGGTTCAACTTTAATAATAATGCGCGCCTATCCCTTTGGAGTTCATAAACATGTGTTTATACTCGCGATTAAAATAAGTTTAGTTATAGATTTTTTTTTCTCTTTCCTCCTAAGAGGATTTTGGCGTCGCACGTCTTATGCGATTGCCAGTGTCAAGTAAACTTACATATTTTCAAGTTTTGTCACATATTATTAAACAAGTTATAGTCACAGTCAATGGCTAGCAAAGCAAGTCACGGTCAAGTCCAAGTCATGTCCCAGTAAAGTGGTGAAAACTTAACTAGAGCCTTCTATGGAGTTTTGGAAACAACACGAAGAGTCTCGTTTCACAACATTATACTATTGACCAACACTCGTGCACGTTCACGAACACTCAATGAATAAAAATATTTTTATACATTAACACTCGATATAACACAAGTTTTGGAAAATAATAGCGACAGAACTTCTTCACGTTCTCGCCAAAAACTCCTAATTGGAAAGTTCCATCTAAGTAGATGAACTATAACTATAACTATACGTAACTACTGTATGACTGTAATATTCACATAAATTTGAATATGCGACAATGATGATATTTGTCTCTCGTATACGGACTTCGTGCTTCATGGAATATTCTTATCGGATACCATTGATTAATTAATCTCTTTTCTCTCGGGTTTTCTTTGGTTTATCCAGATATATTAACCCATTAGGTAATTAACTCCCTAGAGGCAGTATGTATCCTTTATTAATATTACTCACAAGAATACAGACTATGAAAATACAATGCGAAAAAACGGCATGAAATTGTCCCAGGAGGTAATAAATCAGGGCACTCCTGACTTATGCTAATTATGTTTTTGTGTTACATGAATCATTTCTGGTTTATATTGTATTCATTACCTTGTTTTACGTGTGTATAAATAGCATAGATGTAGATCAAAAAGAAGAAAACTCAAATTATTGGGTTCATTGAGTATATCAATTTAAATGTGGACCTGGGTATGCCCTAAAACTTAGAATTTCTAAGCAAAGAAAGAAAGAAAGAGGGGGTGTTGCCATACTCTCCACGCTTGGCAGGAGGCTTGGGGATCGCAGAATGCTTGCTCGACATTTACGAAGAGGACGCTGCTGCCCCTCCTCCGGTGTTTATGGTCACAGTTTTAGGGCATACCCAGGTCCACATTTAAATGATGTACTTAGGTATATATCTATGTACCTAAGTATATATATCCATTCAAATTGTAGGTGTGTAATATTTTAGAAACACATTGGTAGATTATAATAATATGTTGATGTGTGTGACTATCGATCTCTTTAGAATCACTTGATGACACATTGCATTATACAATACAAAACTTATGCACCAAAAAGTCAATTAAATTTAAAAATAAACAATACTAAAAAACCGGTAGTATAATGGTAGTAGCCTTATCGCGAATAACCGGCCTAAGAAATTTTCAAAATTAAGTGCACTTGTTTTGTGTGTCACACAAAACAAGTGCACTTAAAGTGTGTGTTGTTTTGTCACAGTGGGTCATTGTTGACTCAATATTCGGGCGGAAAATATCACTTCGCCGCCCTAGGGAGGTAAAGTGATTTACTTAGAAATCGAACTAGTCGCATATGAAAAAATACCGTTAATCTTACTATTGTTCGATCATCTAGGACCCACAGACACACACACAAAACACTCACACTCAGAAACATGCGCGCGCGCAAACACATACTCTCTCAGCGCTCACACTCTCACACACGTACCTCACACACAAACACACTCTCCGACATACATTCCGATGTAAGCCGACCGACTGTGATGAAAAGTAGATTATTTACAGACGCGAGTGATCTTTTACACCTTCAACAAAAATTAATATATCTCAAAATATCTCGCGTGTAAAATATCAACTTAAAAGATCATCTACATCCCTTTGTATCGAATCTGCTACTGATACTATTATACTAAAATGCAAGCACTTGAGTTTTCTTTGTGATCCTGTTTATACCATACTTATTATTTTCCAACACGTTCTACTAATAAAACAGTCGTAAAGTCATTGCTCATAAATAAAACCAATTTAGAACAAACGCTTTTATGCATTGAACGTAAATGAACTTTGCCGCAAAATGGATTAAAAAAGATTCTCGTCGGGACGAGTCTCGTTCAATGGAATGTGGAAGGCTTTACCACTTATATGTATAAATAATCTGTACAAGTGTACAGGTACCCCTTATAGTATAGTGTTATAATTATATGAAAGTCTGTGTATGTTTTTATGTTTGTTATGGTTCCCACTGAACCCCGCAACGGAATTGAATGAAATTTCATGTGATAACTTTATTGAAGAATAGTATATTAGCTATTTTTTATTCCGAGAAATCTGTCAAGTGTCAGGGCAAGTCAAGAAGGAAATAAATAACAATCGTCGCCGTAGTCAGAGTTTTTGGCATTAAAAAATTTTTTTACTCTTTTCCGGAACATTTGAAACATTTACTTTGTACTCTAATATTTAAAATATGGGACATTTTGAATAAAATAATAGTAAATATATACAAAATTATCACTCTACCCCATTCTATGTGAGTAGATTTTTTCAACCTCGCTTTTCATTTAGCCACCTATAAAAAATATATTTCATTCTCTTAAATAAATTTACCCTGGTACGTGTATAAATATCTAAACTTGATGAACCAAAATTTCAACTCTAGTCTTCTCTTTTTTTTTTTTATTGTTCTTGGTGCAGCTCCACGGACTCCGAGGTCCATGCCCTTTGTCAACTTTTAAATTTTAACTATTACTGATCCTCTATAGTCTTTGTAGTTTCTAAAAAAAAGGACCGTGATATTCAGACCTTTGGAATTTGCGTACGGATATACCACTGGCTTTACGGTGAAGGAAAACATCGTGAGGAAACCTGCATATTTTCCGGAGAAGAAATTCGATGGCGTATGTGAATCCGCCAACCCGCACTGGGCCAGCGTGGTGGATATGGCCTAATCACCCTTCTAGGGTAGGCTGATATCCCAGAAGTGGGATGTTTAAAGGCTGCTACAGATATTCAGACCGATAGACAGGCGGACGGACATTGGTGCCTTTGTTTGCCATGAAAGCTAAAAGTTTCGGTTCGTATAGGTTAGCAGGTAAAACGGCAGAACATATCTAGTATATTATAATTTTATACCTAAAGAATCTCCATACCAAACCAACTCTCGCCAGAACTATGACATATTCTGTGAACGTGCGATTTTTTTTTTCACCAGTGCATGCGAGGTACTTCACATAAATAATACGGAACTGCCCACATGGTGTAGACTCGACAATGGACCGGCCTTATAACTCATAATATAATAACTGCCTTATCTTGATTTATCCTTGATATTTATTATTAGACCAAATTACTTGGATATTAATTAGTACTGGTTGCTATGGCGGAAGATTTTGACGCCTTTTTGAAATTTGCCGTTAGTGTCCGTGCCGGTAATATTTTTAACTAAGCTTTTTTAAGGGATACGAACGAAAATGGTAAAAAGGTATCTGTATGATGAGACTCCGGTGTCTGTCTGTCTGTATGATAAGTCAGATTTCATGATAGCTATCACTTTTAATCTCATACTTTTCGCATCTTCTTTCACACTCTTTGGCGAAACTTGGTTGCTATAGGTTACAATGACCTGTAAACAGAATGCAGCGGACCCGTATTAAAAGATCCACTTTGAAGGTAAAATCCTATCTTGTAAAATACCATTGCCTCTATATCTTGACTAATACAGCCACAAAAATTAAGTTAACAGTAAAACATTGATTAAAACTACGAGCGCAGCAAATAGATTTTTAAACAAATGAATTATAGTACAAGTTTGAAGAAACGACTTTCCATGGCAAGACATTGTTCATGTTTGCATGTAATGTTCCTCGTTGACCTAGGTACGTTGCATATGGTGTGAGTATTTTCCCTCGATGCCATAATTGCAAGGCGCGACTTTGAAAAAGTAAACAATCAGTATGCACGCAGCAGCCGTGACATTGTACGCCTTCAAGGCTAAGGTGGTCGTCCTTACAAATTATTTTGAATGCCCGAAAATTGATTATTAAATTAAATAGATTGTTATTTTCTTGAATGCCCAAAAAAATTCCGTTACTAGTCAAAAAGTTGTTAGTATATTTTATTTTATTCGCAATTTTTTTTAATTAAATAGATATAAAACACGAATATATACAAAAAAGGAACAATATTATAAATTACAAAGGTGTAAGTATTGAGAGCCTTTATTATTCCGATTGCTGCCTCTAGTTTTCCGGTCTTTGGCAACAGTCTCCAGTTTCTCGTATAAGTGTCAAGTTCGGTCCGTTATCACTTTCTGGGCCAGCCAGAAGATTGTATTTATTGTGAAATCCAGTTCTTTGTTATATTAATTACGCAGGCTTAAAAATACTCCAACAAAATAGCAGCGTAGTGACTTAGTCGGTAGTGCATATGTATAATGAGTACGGTGTCTCCGATTCTTTTTTCCGCTGGGAGCTGAGATTTCTCTGCTCGATTTAAATATCTCTTCTGAGACTAGGTGTTAGTTGTTTATGATTTGTTCCATGGCGTTCCCGATACAGGAAACGCTATAAGTATAAAGGGTTATTTACGAAATCATTAGGTTTTACCCTTCAAGATCTCCTTGGTAAGTATTCAGCCCCTTGTAAGTATTTTGACGATTTCTTTAAAGGAATTCCCGGCCCTTTTCCTTTTCCTCCACTCTGCTTGAGATGCTCAGATTTAGACTTGAGAGGAAAATAAATAATACGCTGATATTTTAATTCTGAGAGTTCTAAGCCGCGTGGACGTCCACTCAAGCGCGGATCCAACGCTGTGGGCACGATGGGCATGCCCACAACCCTTTTTTTTTTGCGAGGGCGAAATCTTCACCAAGGTACCCGTCTGCTTTGGGGTGCAGCCAGGCTATGTGGGATTATACCCACTAAAAACCCCCGGTGGCCTGCCCTGGTGCTTGACCAAGGGCTCCGGGATTTCCAAGGGAGCGCACTCGAGCCCTCAGCACCACGCTTCAGCTCCTCCCGGGACAGCTAGTCCCTGTCGTGAGATGTTTAAGCCTACAACAGCGTCCGCAACTCGACGCTGTTGTCCTCCCCGGGCTCGCTTTGGTAGATGGTGGTTAGAGCCCCACTTCTAACCACCCCCGAGCCCAGAGGTTCCCTTAATAGACTTGTGACGTCACATTTTCTCGTTTATAGCCTGTGATGTGCAAACAAACACACATTTACTTTTGTAATTTTCGTAAGAGAACAAACTAACAATTTACAGGTTTATTAATTTTGGCTTGGCCCCAGGCTTGGCTATTATTATACACTGTACAAAAACTGTACTTGCTCAGGGTGACATATATGTTGTAAACTTGTCCTTTGTAGGAATGCACTACATTGATCATGAGCGAGTTCATACTCCGGCTCGCATTTGGCCGATTCTCTGGTGGCTGAGACCACAACCTTTTTTGAGGGCTGAATCTGCGCCTGCGTCCACTCCCGGACATCTTGAGATAAACACGATTTCGTCATCACCATTCACCATCAATACATAGGACATTAGTAGTGGTAGGGCTCTTCTGCAGTGCCCATCTGGGGAAGTACCACACCTTTTCCAGTTATTCCAGTGTTCCTGATTGAAAGGCAATGTTTCCAGCGTGATTACTGGGTGGAAAGAGATTTAACATCTAATATCTGAGAGTGACGAGCGCAGTGCATTGCCACTCATGGTTTTGAACTGTTAAGTTCAAAATTCTGGGTAGTACAGATTTTTTTTAGGCAAGCATTATGTTTAACATTGGATGATCTAGAATGATGGAAAGTGAATAGAAAACGAGAAGAAAATTAAAAGTCATTTTCTTGCAGTCGTCGTGCTGGCCAGTGCGATTATTCTAAAAATGGTAAATTCAATTGGCACACTGACATGAAATAAGTATGATTGCATTTTCAGTGGACTGGTATAAGGAAATATCCGTTTTATTCATTATCTTTCTAATTCTTTCTAATCCAGATTTTAATGCATTAATTAGACTTTTTAATATTTTAACTAACACGAAATCTTTCTCTTCCTGACTTTTTTTTTTTTTTATTTGATTTTGGCAGGATTAACTTTCCTTACTTTTATCCTCCACTTTGCTCTATCCTCGACACCGTCCCCGGAAACATAAAACCCCATCATGTCCTCTAGCACTACATCCACCCTTGTCTTGAGTCGATCTCTGGCTCTTCGACTAGGTATGGAATGCTGGGGTTAGTGCTATAATTTTAAGTAGCATGAAACAAAACAATAAAAAGATTATCTACAGATTATTTAGACCCATTAAATAGAAAAAAAAAACTCGTTAAAATTTATTAATAAAACTTGTATATTTTAATAATTAGAATCCTTTTCGAATGTATAATTAAACTGGTTCAATCCATTCCATTAATAACTTTTATAAGACACATGTACAAAAATGCACACACCGGAACAGAGTGCAATTATATTTGGCATATAGCTAGATACTGATAGTACTGAGTATTATCTCCTGATGACCTTTTAATGCTGTACGTTCCGCCTCCGACTGCCGACACTTTGAGTACCATAAGTATAATTTATTGGCACATAACGAGTCCGTTTCCACTGGCTTCTGATTTTTATCGTGATATTATCCGACGAAAATCGGAGGGCCAAAGACTTTACAAGGATACGTACCTAATGATATGTACCTAGTTGAAATGTCGATTTGATAGTTTTTCTGGATTAATTGTTTTAAGCACTCCAGATCGACTCTGGATTTAAAGATTAAACATTAACGAATGGATACCGCAACACTAACAAACTAAATGTATAAAAACTAACGTGGTTTTGACACATTTGTTTTTTTTAGTGCAAGGCAATACGAGGTTGCGCGCGTGTCACGCTTAGCATTCCTTGATAAAGGTCACCGAATGTGATCGAAACTATAGTCGAAACAACCGACTCAATTTAACGTGAGTATTCTCATTTTATTAAAACAAAACTTAATGTAGTTTTGCAGTTTTAATTTTAGTTTATTTCCATGAAACTAAATGTTATTGTGTAAAGAATAAAAAATAATAATATAAAAAATTGGAAAAATTGGAATTGGAGATTGGTTATATACCTCAAAAGTATCTTGCACTGATTTATGCAATTCAGTTACAAGACGAGCAAGGCGTTCGCCTGATGGTAAGCGTCACGCTTGCCCATCTGCAATTTGCAGTTCAGTGCTGCCGAGAATTTAAACTTCAACATTTCAAAACCCTCCGCGGCAATGCTCTGCGCTCTTCGGAGATATTATTATGTTAATAGCCCTTTATGCTCAGTAATTAATTTTACTAGAAACATTGCCCTGAAAAACGCCGGTGAAGCCGCGGGCAGGAGCTAGTGTATGTATAAATTCTTATTTTCGTTATCTACAGAAGTTTAAATATACGTCCCTACTATAAAGGAGGCAGAGTCAACTACGAAGATTAAATGTATTGTCGGCTAATGACTGGCCGAATAGTCATAAGAACTCAGTAGTCCGGCAACAGCCGTGTAAGTAATTGGTCTTTATGTCCGTCTGTCGCATAAACATAATGAATTGCAGCCATTTGCTGCCTCTATTTAATAATAGCTCACCTGGACGTGCTATAAAATTGTATTCGGTATTTAACTTTTTTGAATCCGTTAGCTTTTACAGTTTCGAGTTACAAGAGCACTAATTCGGAATGAGTTTAAAGAACCCATTTTTAAAATACAGTAATGTACCTGTTTTCTTTATTTTTATAAATTCGTATGTTTGCTAATTTATCAGCGTATCGTTTAATTTAATTTTATTTAAATTTATTTTGTACATGTAACATTATAATTTTTGAATCTAGATATATTTATTAAAACCATATAAGGACAATAATGAGTTAAAAATTATACAGTGATATAAAAAAAAAATATTTCTAAGGCTATGTTTCTCATAAAAAAAATATTTATTGACATAAATTGAAGTAAGAATTATTGGGTATCTTTATCTCTAACTGCTTAATAAATAAGTCTCACCATCATAGTTTCTAAGCAAAAATTATGCTGGGAAATGACTCATGACAACACAAAACAGCTAATAAAGCGCAATCAATCATTGAAAACAAATTGCCTATGCTTGTATGATTTTAATTAACTTTGACTCGGATTCAAACCTAATTTTTTTATGTGTAGCCAGTCAGTCTGTGGGAACGAAAAAATACTCATGTAAAGCAAAACGTTAACCGTTACTTGATAAGCAGTGTTCCGTTTATGCAAATAAAGTACAGTATTTGTGTTACATTCCAAGTAATATAGAACTAGCATGTTTTTTTGCAAAACCTATCCATGCATCCATGTGTGAAAATGTAGGGCTACAATTTGTGGCCCCTGTGGCGTTAAATCCGAAATGTACTTCATATCTGTTCTTGAGTTTGGTTTCTTAATAAATGGGGTTGAACTTAACTACATTGTAATTTTGTATACCTACTGAAAGTTTCTAAAAACCGGATAAGAAGCGCGGGAAATGTCCATTGCGCCTGTTTTTTAAACCGACTTCAAAAAAGGAAGAAGTTTTTCAATTTGACCCGTTGTTTGTTGCTACAATTCTTATCTAGTATTCATAATCAATCACAATATCACATTGACAATGTTAAATAGACCAACGCGTAATTGCAGAGCACGCACAAACGATCTTTATGGTCCTTGTACATAAATAGTTGCTGGACGCATGAACAACCTTTGCGACACTCTGGTGCGGAGACATACATTTCAACTTACATTTAATAATATAAATAATTATATACAGGGTTATAAGGAAAGGGTATGCTAAGCCGAAAGGGGATCATAGTACATAGTACTCATCATGAGTGTGAACAACTTTATACCTGAAATCCAGAAAAAAATTATCAGCTATTCCATACATTTAGTCGAGTGTCATTGACATTTTTCTATGGAACAGCTGATATTTTATTCTCGATTTCAGGGTAAAAGTCGTTCATAATGATGAGTACTATGAGCCCTTTTCCCTTTTTCTTATAATACTCTATAATAAATAATTATATATAATATATAATTATTATAAGCCGACAAGAGCGTGATGATAGTAGTCTCTTTTGTCCGAGCACTCTATAGAATATGTTTCTGTTCAAATTTTTTTTTAAAAATTATTTTAATTTTTGGATTTGCTGATTCATTGATTCAGAACCAGAAACCGGATCACCGTTTGTGTATTCATGTACGTAACCCTAAAGCCGACAATAACAGAACGCCCGGACTCCCGTAACGAGCGTGGCACAAATTGGCAGAGAAGGTTCACTGGAAGTGACCCCAAGCCTTTACCAACACGTTTGAATTTATGATGGCGCCCGTTAAACGCGTGTTACCGCTGATTCAGATTAACTATTAAATGTCTGACCCAAATTGGTCAGCTTAAACTTTATTTTAGTCGTATATTCGAGTCCGTGTGCTAGAGTTTTAGAGGAAAAACTTTTACAAGACTCGACTGCATTTTTAACTTTACCTATGCTTTGTGCTTATGTTCGTCAAAACAAAGGAACAACAACGAAAACGAACAAACGGACAAACGATCAAACGATTTCAATCAGGTTCTATAAAACAAAATTCCTAGAATTAGGTTACAGCTTTAACGATGTTTTATCGGGCGTTTTTCTTTGAATAATATTAGGTACTTGTCACAAATTTTTACAAGAGCAAAAAACCTTGTAATTTAACAGACAGACCAAAACAGACTTCGTATGGCTTTTAAGAACACGCAAGCAACGTCAAATAGCTCACGCGATAGATCAGACTGATTCTGGCGTCGATTTTGATATTTCATCTGACTGGACTTCAATTATTCCCCACGCTTTTTATTAAAATATTATTTTTTAAAGCTGTAAAATCTAGTTAAGTTTAAAAAAATATTTAACTTTGACTGCCCTTTTGTTTTTGTTCTTTTTAACTGTGTATTTTTGATTCTTCGCCCATACAAATTGTGAATACCTATACATAAACCTTCGACCAAAGTAAAATGAATGGACGGGCCCCAACCATACAACTTTCTTAAAAATAACGGGTCACAGCAATCGCAATATGTAATTAAAAGTATGTCTATTACATTTGTCTCAAAAAAGATATAGCGAATATAATATCATAATATTTATATCAAGGCATATGTTGCGGATATTTGGATTGCATGTATTGATGAACGTACCTCTCGCACTTTTCACAGACTGTGAGCGACTGAAGCAAGGTGAGCGCCGGCGCTTACTTTAAAGTCTTCAAAATTCTCTTACTTGGGCCGGTCCATTCATTTTACTCAGTCGAAGACATAAACGGGTAGATCGTTTATGTACAGGCATATACTTAGACTTTGTGTTATGATATTATTAAAAATATAATAGTTATAAAAAAACATCCTTCAGCTTTTTGTTTTAATAAAAAAGGCGAATACTCACGTTAAATTGAGTCGTCTTGTCTTGTGTAGTCGGAATAACCGACTCAATTTAACGTGAGTATTCCCGTTTTATTAAAACAAAATGTATGAAAACCACGTCAGTTTTCATAGTAAAATCCTTCAGCTCTTTATTTTATGTCTTGGCATTTAGGTCGAGCGAGTAGGTAAAGGGTAAAAGATATGTGGGCTGTAACTTTATCTTGAAACTTGAAGAAAATTGTTAATAGTTCTTACAAACTAAGCATATTCCAGAAGAGCCCGTGCAAAGTTAAGACTATTTAGAACCGTTGTACCTAATACTTTGCTTAATAATAAAGTCTCCTACAAACCAAAGATGTGTCACCATCTCAGTACAGTTTCAACGCCCACGCATTTTGTAATACAAGAAACTATGAAACACACCGAATGTGCTAAAAATTAAAAGCTGTTGATCTACATAGACCATTCAAACTAGACACTAAAATTCAGGTGAGGTATCCGAGACGCAATAGCCACAAAGATTTTTGAACTTAAACAGTTCGAAATTGTGCGTGACAATGCTCCGCTCGTCACCCTGAGATATTAGATGTTAAATCTCTTTATGCTCAATAATTTCACAGGAAATATTACAGCTTGGCAGATGAATATCAGGCATAAGTGTGATACTTCTCCAGGCGGACTCTACAAAAGTGTCCTACCGGAATACTCGGGTATACCTTATTCCATGACAATTTTTTTTTCTTTTTACCACATTTATAGCGTTTAAACTAGGTTTTTTTAGTGATCTGACTTCTTTCGTGATTTCAGTGGTATTTCCCTAGGAAAAGATGCTTAAAATAAACCTGAACTATCTTTTCGTCTTAACTTTCCGAATAGCGAATATAAAATGGTGAGAAATAACAAGATTCCATCTATCTCTTCCAGTGTGTTAAATTGTTCGAACTACAGTGCGTATGTGGAGGTAGAGTGGGTAGAGTACACAAACAAAGTGGGCAGAATCAATCCATGACGGGGCGAGGGCCGGCGGCCACTAAGTGCCTTAATTCCCCCCGCCTGCCAAACAACCTTTTTTGCCCCAAGGATGTAAATTAGGTCCATATCTGCCTGTACGCTCAAAATTCTTGATATATTTGGCCGGTTGTTGCTTAGAGCAGAGATAGAAGGAAAATTTTTATAGACAACAAAATTACATAGTAACAAAGTCATTTGTCAAATATTTTTTTGGTTACATTAAATTATCATCAAATATAAACACACGAAGTCTTAATTTCGTACAAAATATGTATTTTGCTAACGTTGAAGGATGTTCTAAGCTTGAAAATACAAATAGATATGATAGTCATACTAAATTCACAGCTTAGAATAATATTGATGGTTCTCTTATTAGTCTGGAGGGGCCATGACCAGTTTTTACTGGATTTTGCAAGAGCAAAGCACCTATTAATTTAACAGACAGACCGAAACCGGCTTCCTATGATTTTTAAGAACACGCACGCAAACTCTAATAACACAAGTGATTTAACAACATTGATTTACAAAATAACTCACGCTATAATTTAAATAAATCACGGTGGGTAGTATCGCTACACTAACTTTTTTTGCGTGAGAATGTCTGTCGTGGTTCATCAGGTATTGTATAATTATTTTATAAGAAAATAAATGTTACTCATATTAGTATCGGAATCACTAAGAATATGAAGGTCCATAGTGCCCCACGTATCAGAATCTTAAGGTGGTTCATTTGGTTCGTGTTTATCCATCTGTATTGGGTCTTATTCAGTTGTCATAGCCTTCGGACTGGTTGACGAAATCGGTGGCCCTACAACTGCGCCCAACCCTACTAGTTTCGGTGTTCACGAAGGCGCCTCACTCGTTTTGTTTATGAGCTCTGGCATTCGTTTGATTCAGTACAAGCCGGCCTAAGAGCTCGAGGCCTGTTTCGCTGCCTCTTTAACTAATTATAATACCTTTGAATCTATTTTTCCTAAACATTTTAAGTAGTAATAGTAAGTACGAGAAATTATTGTACGCTCGCAAAGGGCAGGCTGTTGAAACTTTGTCATATTATGTCCCTACTATCTATATGTACACAGTTATACAATAAATTAATTCTGTTTCTGATTCTCTGGCGCTAAATATTCATGTAATTGCTACGCATTGCCTGAAACTAGCAGTTTTTGAGGTTTGGTAGCCCGTCACCCGGTGCTACTTTTTACTTGTCTTTTTTTTTTTCTTAGCGCACCTTTCTGTACATCTCAATACCCATACGGCTACATTCAAATAACTCATGTAACCCTTTCCGTTGCGGAATTATCACTAATTTTCTGGTCGCGCAGAGTGAATTTCGAGGTTCGTTTTCAACCCCCCTTTCCGGCTCAATGACGTAGGCGCACGAAAACGTTAGTGCACTAACAGGCGTCGATTTTGTTTTATCACAAACTAAAATTATTTGCCTTGTTTTCATTTCGAAAATAAGCGATATGACGAGGACACGTCAAAAATTAAAATGATTGAATGATGCATTATTATTTTAAACTGATTTCCAAAAAAAAAAGGTGGATATTCTGAAGTCGACTGTTTTTTTATGTTTGTTACCTCAGAACCCCGTCATTTAGAAACCGATTTGGATAATCCTTTTTTTAATTTGAAAAAAAAATACTTCCAAAATAGTCCCATTTTATCAAAATCCAGTTCTGATAATGGGATCCATGACGAATTGAGGAAACTCCTCAAATATTATAGGCAGACATATGGCGATATAGGCATTTTCATCAACAAGTCAAGCATTTGCATTCAGAAAGTATCATTTGGTGAAGTGGAACTGATGAAGAAGATCATAGATAGTCATCGGGAATCCACAATGATAATTATTTCACGGGTGGCGCCAAGATAATCTCAATTATGTTAGTTAAGCGACTACGACGAAGCAAATTAAAATAAATAGTTCTGATGAAGTCGGTTTTTTTATTTAAAATTATTGACCGAGCAAAGCGAAGGTCTCATAGTTTACTGGGACAAATCGGCATATGTATGTATGTATGTCCGACGATAACTTGCGAACTGTTGACCCAATGAAATTTCCATGAAATGAAAAAAACCTTGAAAAAACCTTCATGAAATTTTGTAGGCAAATAGTTCATTTCAATACAATTTTTAAGTTCGAATATGAGCTGAATCGGTCCAGGGGTTGTAAGATATAGGGGTCGCGAGGTCTCAGTTCGCCGCGAACTACTAGTTATTACGCAACGAGACGTAGTAGTGAAGGTTTGACACCTTCGTAATGTGCGAGCAATAAATCATGACAAGTTTTAACATGTCACCGGCGAGACGTTTGGCATACACCGAGCATTTGGTACAAAGACCGTCAACAAAAGCGTACTCGGGGGTGATATTACAGCCTTTCATACGGCTGACGGCTGAGGCAAATATTCATGGCTCTGTTGACTGATTGAACGGTATCATTTAATTTGGAAACATATGATAGCAGATTTTGTTTATATTCAACGGGTTTGCGTCTGATTGAGTTGGATATTTCCGAAAATAGTTTCAACCTATGTAGCAAGGATAACTTTACTGTGTGGTTAGAGTGTCTGGATCGCGCGCCGCAATGCGTGGATTCAAATCCCAGCAAGAAGTAGAAGTAGAACATCATGAACAAAGCATAGCATATTGGTAAGATACATAATCAAGATACATAATTTGTAATTAACTGTTTGTTGTCTTTTTACCAACTTCAAATAAAAAGGAGGAGGTTCTCAAGTCGACAACTTTTTTTTGTGTAATATGTGACGTACTTGGAATTTGGAAATAAATATTGATTGATTGATTGGGTACTGTTTACGCCGTTCACCCATCACCTCTTTGGTTGTTATACTTCTGGTATGTGAATTGATAAAAAAAAACCATGTATATAAATCTCGCATCGTATCCGCGTCACCATAATGTTGGTCCTTCGAGCCGGATTGAACTTGTTTTCTCTTAGCTATCGTTGGATAAACTTCACCTTTTCAACCCTATTTAATATTTCCACCGCATTACGAGTTCTCAACTGGCCAGGTTCGGTATCGTGGTTAGGTATCATATTGAAAATCTGACGCCAAGCAGCTGATGGTATGCTCCGTGTCAGCCTTTCCATTCCATTTCATTCCATGCTAAGTATGTTTACCGTCTTCGACCACACCGTCCTAAACATCAGGTTAGTTGTGGTTAAACGCCTATAGCCAGCCAACAATATAAAAAACCTTTCAAGGTAGATGCGACGCCTGACCAAAATGGTAGCGTTTATCCTGCGCAATGCCAAATTACCATTAAGCGTGGTATTGCCGCCAGCATGCTGCGCGCAACATGAAACATACTTGCAAGAAACTACACCCAAGGATGTCAAAATAACTAGAATAAGTTGAATTTTATTTTATTCAAAGGACTTGTGACTTTTAATTGTAAATAAGAATCTTAACGTTTCATTAATTTAACTGACTTTTTGTAGTTTCAACTAATAAACTAAATTTTAAAGTTCGTTTGCCTCAGCCACGCCTCAGCTTTCGGTAAGCCCAATGATTTTACTTATGATAGGTTTTTACTTCCTAAATGACGCTTTGAATTCCGCTCCGCTGCAGTTTACAGCTCATTATAACCTAACAACCAAGTTCGAACAAAGTGCGAAAGAAGAAGCGAAAAGTAAGAGAGTAAAAGAGTTAGCTATAATGAAATCTGTCTAATAGACAGATTTTCGGGCGACATTTAAGGGCGCTCATTAATATATCATTGGGTAAACCATAAAAGGTTTTCATACTTTAGTCATCAACAAAATTTTATGACCGTGTAAAATGGCAATAAAAATAACCGAAATACACACGACTGACTAATCTGAGTCTTTTGTTATTCTAAATGAAATAAGCGAATTGTAAAAATAGAACTCTGTATGGGCTTTGAATATGTAAATAAAATGTATCGATTTAATAAAGTACCAGTATTGGTACCATCAGAGTAAACCGGCGAATGGTTCACCTGTTATTTCATGTGATTTCGTTTATTCTATTTTCTCTCTGTTATTTCTCTCGGTATTTCAAACAAAGCGGATTAAGCAGAAAACTGAAACCAGCTACAAAAACAAATCTCGTCTCCGAGTATTAATTACAGTTCAATCGAAAAACCGGCTAAATTATCTATTCTATTTTATGATCGGCGATTAATTTCAACTTTGCAAAAATTATGAGAGTGTTTTTATGACTGGATAATTTAAAAGGACAAAAGTCATGATTGATTTATAACAGTTTAGTGTTATAAATTAATTTATAACACTTGCCCTTGGTTTATTGCCCTTGGTGCTCCGAAGCAAGAAATTTTGCACTGGACCTGGGACGTCGCCTGAGGGAGAAAGGGCGGGACTCTCAGTCGGGTTGGTTCCTGATCCAGAGGATTTCCCTGGCCATTCAGCGCAGAAACGTTGTGAGTCTGCTAGAAATGTTTTAGAAGTAGATAAGTAATTTAAAGCTGGACGAATTGAATTTAAAATTTATTTACATTTTTAAATTATGTAATGTAACAAGTGGCTAATTGTATAAAGATATATAATAATAGTTATTTGAAGATTTTAAGGTTGCATACCAACTAGCAAAACCGTGGAGTGTAGCAAGCTATTTAGTGGTAGCCCAATACAAATTATTTCAAAAAATATTAGTAGATCGATCAGAAGTGAGACCTCGCTACCCCTAGATATAACTTCACAAGCTCTGGACTGATCTTGCTTCCATTTAAACTTATTTGTAGGGTTCCGTACGTCAAAAGGAAGAAAGGATTATAGGATCAGTTCGTCGTCCGTCTGTCTGTCTGTCCGTCTGTCAAAACCTTTTTTTCTCAGAAACTTGTGGAGGTTTCAAGTTGAAATTTATACCAAACTAGCTGCGCCACGCGGTTTCACCCGCTATTCTACAGAAACCGAATATGTTTCCGGGATAAAAAGCCTATGTGTTAATTCAAATATTGTAAGCTACCTCCATACCAAATTTCATTAAAGTCCGTTCAGCCGTTACAGAGTTGAACGGGAACAAACACATTCACATATTTACCTACTTACACTCTTAAACACAAACTTTCGTATTTATAATATTAGTGTGATACTCATGCCTACGATCCCTAGGAGCTATAAAAACTTCAAGATTCTAAGCCAACGCAATCAAAAAATACGTCTAATTTATATCGCATATTTTGTCGCTTTCGCCGCACTCAAGAAAAAAAAAAATTATTGGTTACTTCCCTTTAACCTAGAATCATGATTATTTGCAAGAAGCAGTATCTTATACCTACAGCACAAGTAAAGGAAAAAAAAAAACATTAATTTGTAGTTGTACCAAAAAAAATATATTTTGCGATTAACTATCTTGACTGTGACTTAATATTCCGTTATGACGGAGTTTTTTTTTTCAACTTCAAACCACGAAAGAATCTGCCATTTCTTCGTGGGAAATACTTGTTACTCGAATTTTTAGTGTACTGAAGCAATTTAATGGAACATAAAATTCATTGCTTCGGTACATTAGAAATTCGAGTAGCATCTTATTGTATTTAGATTTAGATAGTTAGTTGGATCTGTGGGAGGACTGATTGTATCAAATAGCAATCGTCCTCCCACAGATCCGTGAACCATTGTATATTGAAACATCTGTTTTACATTTTTTTATCTTGCAGGGTACTAAAAAAAAAAAAATGTGCGAATAAATTAAAATTGAAAAAAAAAAAAAACCTCGGTGCGTGTGTCAGACTCGTCAGAGTCCAGTTTTTTTATTGAATTGACTACTACTTTACATTCGGATCAACGCTTTGCAAGACGTCGTCGGACAAATATAAGTCCATATACAAACACAAACTTGTTCCCGTATAGTCTGGCCTTAATTTCGCTCCATTGAAAAAAAAACTTACTTCGAAGTGTGAATTACGATTAAGTTATAAAACAATAATAAGAGTCTATTCGTAAGCACCTATAATAAAATGTCGTCCGAAATAAGTGTTCCCAGTCTTCTAAACTGTCTTTTTGTCTTTTTTTCATTTCGCGCATAAAAAACTGACTCGCTACAGGTTAATAGTTACTTTGCCCCGTCCTTGATGCGCGAAGTGGGGGGTCAAGCTTTGTTCTCAGTTACATAAAAACGCGCTTTTGCATTGTCTTCATGTGCAATCTCGAAGAGTAGCTCACATTTTATGAAAAAATTGTTGTTGTCACTATGATATTATATGATATGCATAATTTTCGGATTTCGTCATTGTTTGAAGTTTATCAATATATAGCTAATATAAATTTTCTTTGGTATATTCCTTTTGTATACAATACAATACAATATAACTTTACTATACACCAGAACAAAATTAACAATATTATTTTTAAAAAAAACCGGTAGTATAAAGGTCGGCCGGTCGGTGGTGCAGATACATAAAATAATAATATGAAAACACGTACATAATAAGTACATAAACGCATAGACCCCAGTCTCTGCCGCAAAGCTTATAATAATATATATATATAAATACCTACCTACCTACCACTACTAAACTCCTACCTACTAAACTAGTAGATATTACTTCGATCTAATTATTACAATCAAAGCGAAAAATTAAGCAATGTGACAATAGGCTTGTTTACAAATAAAATTACGTCATTATACCTGTAGGTAATGGACATAATGGTTTGTTTGGCATATTTAGATTGTTACGGCGATGTTAAAACATTTAGGTCACCAAGTGGATATAAAATCAATGGATAGTGCCGTAACATTTTATTCATAGGGGCTTGTGATTGTAGGATTATTCAAAATAAGTCAATAGGTCATCTCGCTTCTCTTGCCCTTGAAATAATACGTCTATTTCTGTTTTCGCTATTTTTTGTTTTATGTAGGCACATCTCTAATATAATCGTCTCCGAAAGCTATCTAAGTAAAAGGCCAAGTCCCTGTAGATAAACGCTGGATGTCGGCAGCAGTATCATGATAAATGGACATCTACTTGGCTGTTTATTTTTTGTCTCAGACGACATTGGCTTATGGGCGATCGTTATCTTGCTTCTTTTTTGATTGTCTCCCACTCACTTGGAAGTTATAAAATTTTGCTAAAGAAATAGGATTCAATAATGACAGTGAGAGAAATAAAGTGCCTAAAACGTAAATTTTGATTAAATCTTTAGTAATCTTTATTCAGTATAATCAATTTATGTACATAATATTAAGCTCAAAGACCCAGGGGCTAAATAGGCTAAATGTATTGCGAATGCTAAATGTATTGGATCGATATAGCAACTTGTAATACTACCGGCTCCGATATATTAATATGAGAGCATTTTTCAAAAATATTATACATCATTACATAATAATTACTGAATAGGAATCAGCTACTGAAATCTAACTATCCGTTTAATATGAAGAAGATAGCTATTTAAGAAAATAAGTCATAAAACTGGACTCTACACTTTCCCAAGGAAGTTAATGATCGATACGACACCTACTATAAGCTTTTATTTTCACAGCAATTTGAATGCATAAGTGGCGTCATAATAAACGATTATCACGTAGAAAACTTCAATATCTAGGTCGGTATAAACGTAATCAAGTGTTCCTACTGGGGAGCTTTTAAGACGTGACTGTGTTTCGAAACATTCAACGGAGGCTGTCTTTATAGAATGCGATGCGATCCAGATTTTTGGGTAGTAGCTGAAATAGCCGCCAAAAGTCCATGCCTAATATTAAGTCGTGTTTAACATTAGAGACCGCATATGCCTGAATAGTATGTGTCCGGTCTTGAAAGGTTACCGGTACCGATTAAATATTAAAATAAGTAGTGGTTTAGATTTAAGTGTTTGTAGATTAAGTATTAGATATAAAACAATAAATTAATTGCTAACAATTTGAGTAATCTGTTTTAACTAGAATATAATATGAAGGGTAACAAACCGTTACAACTGTTAGAAAAATTTGCCCTAACACGAATCTACTATGGTTAGGAAGTACCTAGTTGCTGGCAGGCCGGTTTGACTTCGCACGTGTTCCACAATATGCCTTTGAATAATGTAATAGTGAAAAGCATACGGAAATATATAGCTACTAAATATAGACAAAGGAATTTTGATTTGCAATAGGTATGTAGAGATCGGAAAAAAAGTTAAAGACTCTGTTAAAGTTTAGAAGAAAATTATAGAAGGAATGTTTGCAAAGAACTCAATTTCCCGAACCGCAAATCTGCTCTCACGAATGAATGGTTTTTGTGTGAAGTCGACCTTCCAATTAGGAGGCAGGCTGTATTGAAATCTTTTTCCTTTACACATACGTTTCGTACATATGTACGAGAGAGTAATTATTTGAAATATTATTTTATTCTATCTTTTTACGGCGCGTGCTTTATATCGTAAGCTTTATTTTGTCAGCTATGAACGTTAGAATTTATTTTTACGGTCGTACAGACAGAAAATAAATGTTAAAGCTGAGTTTCGCGTGGAAACGACGGTCATTATCGTGGAGAGCACGCGACATTCTTCCGAGAAGCCATAACGAGGCGACATCCTGCCGTGCGCCATAAGCGGTGCCTTCCGCGCTCGCTGGCGGCGGCGCGGCCGGCTCCCGGTCCCGTTACATAACGCACCTGCAGCATTCCGCGAATATTCGCACTCGAGTACACTTACTTACTGCATCGATTATGTCACCTCTCAGCTGACGGTAAATGCACGCGCGCGAGTTAGCGGACCCGGTCGGGTTATCAGTCGATACGGCGCGTGGTGGGTCGCGAGCGGCGCGGCGGTGGGCCGTGGGGGATGGGGTCGGAGGCTGCGGACTCACCGTGCGGATGGTTACATAAGTCGTTAGGCGGAGGCGAGGACACGTGCAGCCCCTCCGGGGCTCTAGGCGCGACTGACGGCGGCTCGGGCGCCGCCCCGCGCCCATTGAGCTCGCGGGGCGCCGCCTGCCTCCTAGACGCAATTAAGCAGCCTTCACGTGTGCGACTCGCCTTAAACGCGGGGCTAATAAACCTCGTCTCTATACTCGATTTTAGAGATTACACGCGCTCGGATTACGTACAATTGCTCATTCATTACCCCGTTAGCAGGAGGCGTTATTTATTTATGCCTAAATCTCATCACGGCGAGAACATTTGCTGCTATTTTACATAAATGTAGAAGAAAATAATTAATCTATGGTATTCGGTTTGTGAAACATATGGAACTGAAACATGGTCCTTAACTGCTGGCCTTTTAGAGGATCTCAAAAACACACAGTGGGCTATGCTTGGAGTTTCTTTGCAAGATAAAATCCGGAACGAGTATATTTAAGAAATTACCGTCATAGCTTTCAGGGTTTGCAACCTGAAGTGGCGGGCCACATCGCTTAAAGAACCGATAACCGACGGAGATGAAAGATTCTTCAGTGGCGACCATGAACTGGAAGACGCAGCATAGGTAGGTCTCCTACTAGGTGCACTAACGACAACTGTGAAAAAATCAAATGGAAAATTGGCATTCAGTATGGCTCTTTAAGCGATAAGCCTATATTCAACAGTGGACGTATTCGGGATGATGATGATGAAGATGATTCGGTTCGTAAGTAAATCGTTTCCTGCTGGAAGAAAATCCATAAAAAGGGCTTACTTAGGTCGTAGACTCTAACTACTAGATAATTTGACCGAGCGAAGCGAAGTTCAGTGTTTACGGGGAAAACCGGCGTTTAGATCTTCAAGTAATTATGTAGGCAAGTAGGTCGAGGTTCATTTCAATACAATTTTTAAGTTCGATTCTGAGCAAAACCTGTCTAGGGGTTGTAAAGTGATCGCGAGGTCCCAGTACGGGGCGTATAACTAGTAATTTTCGAGTACAAAATGAAAAATAAAAAAATAATATTTCAAATAAAATTGTGATAAAACTAAATAAAATAAAAAAGTTGCTCCGATAGAACTTGCTCTCCTCTCTAAGCATACTAGCAACACTAGCTAGATATTTGATTCGTTGTTGTTTGACCCATAAAGTTGTAGGTCAGATAGCTGCAGGAGAACTTCAGATATGAAGACACTTATATTTTTACCGTAGCTAAAAAGTTCTGTCATAAGATTAGGTCTTTATTTATTATGTATAACAACATAAAAATTATAAGCATCACATAACCACTAATTACCATTAACCTTGGATACTCCGGATTTGCTCTTTGAATTATCTCTAAATAGAATGCTCGAAAATTGCCTTATCCGCGCTCTAATATCTTTTTCACTGCGATGTCTCGCTCTAAAGTAGGATTCATTTTTGCCATGGCTAAAATGGTGCTTATTTATACTCCGTCTAAGACCAGCACCGATGTTGACATATTATCCTGTTTTGATTTTCATGTTTTTGACTATTTTTTTATCCTTGATGTTAATGATGTTTTTAATTTGTTTTTTTTTTGTCGTTTGAGAATTATTATTTTTTGCTATTTTTGTTTTTTATTTTATTTTTTGCATATACACGTATTTTATGATGTAAAAATGAATTGTAATAACCGTCACCAATAAAATTATTATGATTGTGATTATTTGGTGGCCACATTAATGTACTTATTTAGGAAAACTTTGACTCGGACTATCTATCATTAATGATAATTCATGCTACTTTTTTTAAAAGTCAGTTTGTAATTTTTTAGATTATTTTAATAACTAAGTAATACTGATAGTTCCTATTATTATTGTGACATTTAGTTCTATTTTTAACCGACTCCAAAAAAGGAAGTTCTTAATTCGAGTGTGTTTTTTTGTGTTTGTTACGCGATTACTCCGCCAACCATGAATTGATCTTGATGTTTCTTTTTTTTTGTAGGTCCATATAAATTTTATCGAAATTGACTCAGCGCTTTTTGAGTAAAGTAGGTTTTTTTTTCTAAAAATAAATTATATTTGTGTAGGTAAACTTTTTGACATTGTATTGATGTACCAGTGTAGATGAACATAAATAAATCTAAAATAAATTAGAGATCACCGAAACCATATAAGCCAGGTCCGCCTATAGATAGTATAAACGCACTCTAATTTCAGGCAACGTGCTCGTAATGCAATCCGGGCTTTGAATAGCGAGGCTTACTCTCTGTTCGAAATACAGGCCAGTATATTAGCCAAGCAGAAGTCTCAGAGACTTCGAGTCTACGGGTCGTTAGTATCTAGGTATATAGGGGATAGGTGTGCAAAACGATCCCATCCGGGTAAAATGATTCCTCGTTATGATAGCGGGGACTCTGATAGATGGCATTAATACTGAGAACAGTAAACTATTAATGCCATCTATCAGATTCATTGGCAAACGTCTCCCCTGCGGTCCGTTTAGTCGTCCGATGAAGTATCATGGCGGTATAGTATCATGCGTCGTTGCAGAAGAAATAAATTAAAAGTGGAACTTTTCTTCTAAGGTAAGCCAAAAAGAAATTCATGGATACTTGGCTTGATTTCTGTTAAACGGCGGTTTTATTTATGGTTTATATTGATATTGACTCTTGCGTTTTACTCATCATGTGTCCAAAATAAACCTTTACCAAACTTTTAAATAATTTCGAAAATATATTTAATACTGAAAGAAATAGTATGCCAATATTACAGCACTGAAATAAATAAACTATGAGTACTTTAAATATTGATGTAACTATATTATTTTCGTTATTTTCTTATTTTATATCTTTAGAGGTATCATTTTGTGCACCTTTCCCCTATGAGTTCGCCGATAACTTGCGAACCATTAATCCGATTTTCATGAAATTGTAGGCAAGTAGAATAAGGAGTGTTTTAGTTTAGTTAGTCTCAATAAAATTTTATCATATCCGTTGCTCTATTGCTGCGTGAAAGAGGAACGAACAAACCAACAAACACACTTTCGCATTTATATATTAGTAGTGGTTATAAGTAGGTATTTCAGATCAAATTATATCTTACAGATACATTCAAAAGATTATGCATTATGGTAACTAATATTATAAATAAGAATGTAACTCTGTCTCTCTGTCTGGGTGCTTGTCGCGTTATCACTGTTGAACGGCTGAACGGATCAAGCTGAATTTTTGCACAACTTTTTTTTGTATGTCCACGCGAACTAAGTCGCGGGTAAAACAGTTAGTTAAATATATATGTACCTACTGCTGTTACCCGAGACTTCGTTCGCGTGGAACTACAAAAAAAAAGAGGCTATTTCTGTATCCGACCCTTAAGCTATATCTATGCAAAAATTCAGCTAAATTTTCAGCTAGATTCAGTAGTTATAGTTCAGCCGTTAAGGCGAGATAAATAAACACCCAGAAACAGAGACAGAATAGACAGCGAGACAGAGATACTTTCGAATTTTTAATATTAATTAGGAAGTTAGGATTAAGCTTAGGATATATAAGTTTTTCTAAATTTAAAAAGCATGCTTTCCTCTATAACTCGATAAACAAGAACGTAAGAAATACACAGAAAAGATAAATGTTCGTCTACAATTTCATTTTAACGCCATCTAGCGTCGAGTAGCAGAACTAAGAAAAATCTAAGGTTTCTGGTAAGTTAATAAGATGTTTTTTTTTGAGGAGTTTTGGCGGGAACGTGAAGAAATCATGTAAACTTGTGTTATTTCGAGTGTTAATGTGTAAAAACAGTGATTTTTTACCCGTTAAGTGTTCGTGAACATGCACGAGTGTTGGTGAATGGCATAATGTCGTGAAACGTGAATTTTCGTGTTGTTTCCAAAACTCCATAGAAGGCTCTAGTAAAGTTTTCAACACTTTACTGGGGCATGACCTCGACTTGACCGTGACTTGCTTTGCTTGCCTTTGACTGTGACTATGACTTATTTGACAATATTCACCAAAACTTGAAAAAATATGAGTATACTTGACACTGGCAAATGCATAAGACGTGCGACGCCATAAGGATTATGGAGGAAGAAAGAGAAAAAAAAAAGATGATTTTTGGCGGGAACGTGAAGAATTCATGTCGCGTAATTTTATTATTTTCCAAAACTTGTGTTATTTAGAGTGTTAATGTATAGAAACAGTGAGTTTTTACCCGTAAAGTGTTCGTGAACATGCACGAGTGTTGGTGATTAGTATAATGTCGTAAAACGTGAATTTTCGTGTTGTTTCCAAAACTCCATAGAAGGCTCTAGTAAAGTTTTCACTACTTTACTGGGTCATGACTTGAACTAGACCGTGACTTGCTTTGCTCGCATTTGACTGTGACTGTGACTTGTTTAATAATATCAAACAAAACTTGAATATATATATGGTTACTTGACACTGGCAAATGCATAAGACGTGCGACGCCAAAATCCTCTTTGTAGGAAATAGAAAGAAAAAAAAACGTTAAACATTTTTCAAGACAAAAAAGTAGTAAAAAGTAGCATATATGTGTTATTCCAGGCAATAAGCTACCTCCATACCAAATTTCATCCAAATTCTTTCAGCCGTTACAGAGACTACGGGAACAAACATACTTACCTAAGTAAGTACTTAAATACTTACAAACTTTCGCATTTTTAATATTAGTGTGATAACTTTTTCTGAGGGTAATAAATAATATTTTTACAAAGTAGAGCACGTTCCTCGGTATATTTTGAGCCAAACATGTAACTTATTTCCTGAACGAATGTTATTAGGTTACTTCCAATAATAATTTTATTTGAATGAAAAATATTATATCTACCTACAACGAATAAATAACGTTAATGTAAAAATTAAATATTTGTTTTCTTCCTCGATAAATTCATTTATTCAAGACAGAAGTTGATTATAAATTACCAAGATAGTTTGACTATCTAATACAATATTGCATTAGGGAACTATGTATTTTGTGACCATAAAGTAAATAATTTACTAAATACATTTACTGACTAAGAAAATATTCACATATTTAAAAAAAATCTTAACTTATAATTACCTAACACCTAGATAAACATATCATAATAACAATACTACTTATAAAAATATTATGTACTTGTATAGAAGTAGGTAAATTAATCTATAAATTACATATAAATGTATACAAGAATATCATGACATGACATAAAATCAGGTACAATGCAACCAACTTCTCTTTTGGAGTTAAATGAGGGCGCTATAATCGTTTTTTCTTAACAACACTATAGCCTTCCTTGGAAAATGTTAGTTCCATTAGTTGAAGTTGGTTGCTCTGTGCCAAAACAATCAAAGCATATAACAAACGCATAATTAGGCCTTCTGTAATTTCCTTTAGTATCGTAATAATAGCAGAAATAGTACATATAGTTCACCGAGGAAATGACCGATTACCAAATGGCTTATTTTAACAACCGAGGCTTAACCGAGGACCTTAAACACACGTGTTGGGAATCGCACTTTTTTCCGAGTGATACATGTATACCCTATATTATGGTGCTTTAAACAATGATATTGACTAACTCTCGTTTTTCAAATCTCTGTGTTTTGTATTTATGTATGTATATTTATATGTATGTATGATAATGAGTATTCATGTAAGCAATATTTTTATGTAGTTTATTAATATTTTTATGTCATATACCTATATCGTATCTACATTATGCATATTATGGTAATTAGATTCTTATTCACGTAATAAATTATTCATTTATTTGCGCCAGTGACCTTAAAATTATGTGATGGAGATCACAAAAATTAACAATTCTGGTTACTCGGGCTACAGCTGGTTTTGCTGGATTGTTAGAAAAAGTGCAACAGATGTTGCGGAAAGTAAGAGAGTAAAAGAGATAGCTATAATGAAATCCGTGTTTTAAGACATGCTAAAACCGTATCTCAAATAAAATATCATTGGCCTTGCACTACATTTACGAGGAAAAACAAAACAACTTGAAAATTTATACAAACATAACAAAAGCGAGCAATCCACGCGCACGAGATTTTAATTTGATTCTTTTTTTAATTTATTTTTTTAAATAAATGTCCGAAAAAACGAGTGCCCAGTATCATTTTGAGGACTTGGTGATAAAATCTTTTTTCCTTCGTCATTGTTACATACTCTATAGACATTATAGAAAATATAGACTATAGAAAAAACACAAAACTTAAACCACCTAAAAACATTTTCCCTGATTCTCGCTATTTCGTTTTTGTCATATATCCTTCTATCGTAACAAAAAACTTTGTTTTTATTTACAAATAACATCGTGCTTTATGGTTGGACCACCCTTTACTTCGTTGCGTTGAGTGTATTTTTTTTTTTATGGAACTTGTTATTTTTTCCAGAGTTTTTAGGTTTGGCCTCATAGAAAATGTCGTTTATAATAATGTATGGAATGAGTTCATTTTCTGTAGAATATTTTTAATACATTCAAATAGCCTATTCTTTTATTTTTTGTGACAATAAAGTATTAGTGATGTGATACTTTCGCTTGAAAACTCCAGTAGGTGAGTATAAACATTACATTGTGTATTACTTTGTTCTGCTCTGAGATTTTGTACACTACTGTATATAAATTTGTAATTATACATATTTTTAAATTTATAATAACAAAAAAAAAATGTCAAGTTATCGCGCGGGTTGGTGCGCCATTGGACGTAAGAGCCCTTTCCTATAACCCTGTAATTCATTCGATTCAGTAAGACACCTTTTCTCATTTAATTATTCTGCTTGTTGTTATACATATAGGTTGATATCGATTCAGTTGTAGCCTTCACTAAACTTAACTAATCTTAATACGGTAACACACGTAATAAGTTGGCGCCGAGCGCTGTCTAACAGACAAGAGAGAAAGAGAGAGAAATATATTTTCTTCCTATTTCCTCTCGTAGGTCTGCGCTCCGTGGTTGTCAGATGTGTTAGGGTCTAATAGCACTAAAATTGTCTGCTTCTATTTTCAGTACAATATGTGTGAAAATGATGGCACTATTTTTAGAGCAGTCAATTTTTTTTTTTATTAGAAAGTTACAACAATTCGACGTCATGGTATGTACATAACATACATGGTGTTTAAAACACTATACACTAGCAAGTTGCAATGTGCAGTCAGGATATTATGCTGGGACACGCATGTTCGTAGATTTGATTGAACTTTTTTTTAACAATCTTGTAAAAGAAATGTTTACCCGAACTTTTTGTGGTTTTACAATAGTAAGTAATTATTACTTCAAATTGGAGAAAACATTATGTAAAAATATTAAAACTAACTATCTCACTATTTATAGATATCAAATACAACTCATTTTAATCTAATTGACACTTAATTGAAACAATGCTACGAAGTTAACATATGTTTGGCATCTCAAAATGGTTCTCAAAATTGTCAAAAAAATATTTTGTAACTTAATATAAGATTCGTGTATAACTATAGCTAAATTACACACACGATATATATTTTACATAAAAATAAAGTTTGAGGTAAGATTTTTTACTAAAATTCAATAAATGCGAAAGTAACTTTGTTTCTCTGTTTTTCTGCCAACTAAGAAAAAATTGATACAATGTTGCAAAATAAAATAACGTTGGTTATTTGCAATATTGCAAGGTAATTATAATCTCAGAATATGCGGCATGAAATTGACGGGGGAAATTGATAGCGGAAAATTGATAGAGAATAGAACCAATAACTAAGGATTAAATATAGCATGTTATAATAAGCTTATCGAAAAATTGCTGTATCTAGGAATAAGGAATAACAATGCAATTTACACTTGCTTGTATAGTAGATAATTAATGGACGAGACATAATGAGAAGATGTGGGTTTTGTTGAATGCTAAATAATTAATAAATAATCATAATGAATAAATTTAACAAGCAGAAACATATCTTTTGAACGATAAATCTTGATCTTGATCTTTTGAACTCACGCAAAAATAATAGTTAGGTACTCCTATTTTGGACCTTGTCCATAGAATACATAATAGAGCCATTATGGACCTAGACCTTACTTGCGCATACAGCAGAACAAAGAAGACAAAAGCGTTGTATTTTTTGGCTTGGCTTTCTTTGGCGACGATGTTGGAACTCTTTGGTACCGCGACTGCATCGGGATAACTAGCTCCAGCACTGAGGCATCATCGTCCTCATCAGAGGCTGTGAGTTCTACCTCGTACAGCGGAGGAGAGGACCGGCCGTTCTCTGAGATAGAGGACTCGCACATATCACCGTTCTGTCGCCATTTAATCAGGATGTCTAGTGACTCGTGTTGCCCTTTGTCCATGTCCTTCTGTAAATTAAAAAGAGTTTAAGCTTTAACAACCTTCCTTTAAATATAAGCAGTTTTACTAGCTGTGCCAGCCGGTTCATTTACTCGCTATCCTTGTAGGACCATAACTTTTTTCGGTATCAATGCACCATTTGGTAATTCAGAATATTGGGTACCTTAGGGTTATAGGGCACGTTATAGAAATGAGTGGAATCAACCTAGTGATTTTACTCAAAAAAGATCGTAATGTGGTCATTATTTTGACAACCTTCTTTGGGCAGAGTCGGCCTTGCCGCGCTACTCCAACAGGCGTCAGCAAAGTTGTACGGAATTTCATTGCAGGCGTGTTAAGCCACCAGCAATTTGATTTGAAGATCCATTACGGTCGTGTTTTGTTTCAAAAGTAGTAAGATGAAAAAACATGCCTACGACAATTATGCGCAATGGTGAATGGAAATGTCAGATTGTCGTTCAGTTTTGTGCTCTTAAGAGGGAGGCCTTTGTTCAGCAGTAAATGGACGTCTTTTGACTGATGACGATGATGAGTAAACGAACTAAAATTATTAAAATTACCTCTGCCTGACCTTAATTGTAGTCTTATAAACGAGAATAGCACCATTTTGATTACTTATGTTTTCTTTATACCAGCTATATTACATTTTATAACGTTTACTAGCTGATGCCCGCGACTTCGTACGCAATAAAGCTCAGTCTTCGGCCTCGCTAAACTTATCATAAAAACCTTTTTTCTGACAATTATAAATACAACAAAAAATAAATCATCAAAATCGGTCCAGCTCTTCTCAAGTTATGACGTGATCAAGGGAAATAGAGATTTATTTCTAAATATATTACTCACCAACGGCTCAGCTTCTTGGTCCTTCTTGTCTCTTATCATGTTTTCTAAAAAATCTTCATCGCTGCTCTCATCACTTATCTGCAACGTGAGAAAATACATTTTAAGTCTTCATAATTCAGATAATTTATTATAGCGGGGAAAAAATATACCACTGGTGGATTTTTTCAGTGGTTTAGGGTGGAAAAAGATATAATATAACCAGAGGCACGAGATGTCAAGTTTCCCGCATATATCAAGGTAAAATAGTTGATTATGTCCGTCCCCACCATGCTCACTACCTCGCTGCATTGCTTTGTTTTGGTTCAGCTAAGTATGTACTACAGAGTTACTTTCTCATTTATATCTAAGTAGCTGTTACCCGCGTTTCGTTCGCGTGGACCTATAAAAAAAAGTATCCTATGTCCATCTCCGACCCTTAAGCTAGCCCTACTCCGTGTTTCAGAAAGATGTGACGGTGCCATTGTGTCAACGCAAGTTGCATCCCACACAAGGGGCCGTCCCATCTTCCAGGGCACAAGCGTCACACCGTCAGGTCTACATATGTTAAATGATAAATTTCTGCCCAGTAATTTAGCTGGAAACATTGCCCTACAACCTGGAACGCAGAATTGCACACCATTGCTTGGTGGTTGAATGGCTTGAAAAGGTATTTTAGTAGTAAGTGCTACCGAGGGTCAGACGACATGTCAAATTGTAGTTCCCTGTTGTATATCCTACAACAGCGGCTAAGCCATATCAGAGGCTTTCAGGCGGCCTGAGCACTGACACCAGACTAATCAGTCTAGACAGGATTATCCAGTCGGCCTACATGAACTTACTTACTGTTTGACTAAAAATAAGTTGGTAGTAAAATTACTTCGGCCAAAGTAAAATGATCATTTTCAGTCATAGAATTTTGAAGTCTTTAAATTGAGCGTCGCGCTCACCTTGCTTCAGCCGCTTTTAGTCTGTGAAAAGTGCGAGACGTACGTACGTCATTACATGCGATCCATATATTCGCAAAAATATGCCTTTATATTATATTACATTATGATATTATATTATATATTTCTTTTTTGTGGCAAATGTACTACACATACTTTTAATTACGTATTGAAGCCTAAAAAGGATTGTTTTCACTTGTTATTTTTAAGGAAGTTGTGTGGTTAGGGCCCGTTGTTCATTTTACTTTGGTCAAAGTAAAATAATAAATGCTAGAAGCACAACCTTAGTCCTGAGGGCTTATACCTTCTACAGCACCTTTAAAATTACAGAATTAGAGAAAGACCTCTTTAAACACCTTAATGGGTTGGCAACGCATCGAAAATAACATAAGTGTTGCAGGTGTCCATATATAGGCTGCGTTTTGCTTACCATTATGCGCTGATTATTTTCCCGCAAATCAGAGTTGATAAGGTGATAAGGACAAGTAGTGATCTCGAATGAAGATCAGGAGATAACAGGTCGCTGGTTGATATTACTGACCTCTAGTGAAGGTCGGAAGGGTGTAGGCTCGTCACTGTCGAAGCCGCTGTCCCAGGGCTCAGAGGCCAGGGTCCGAAGGTACATCGCCGCTTTCTGCGCCTCGATCACTGCTCCCACCTGGAAAACACCAACATATATTTTCTACAGATCGAAATACATGTGTTATATATATAACATCTGATGAAAATATATTATCATTGTCATCATCAGCCAGACGACATCTACTGCTGACCAAAGGCCTCCCCGTTACAACGCCACAGTGAACGATAGTCTCCAATATGCATGAATCCACCGGTTGCCGGCGACTTGCACAATTATGTCGGTCCACCTAGTGGGAGGCATACCTACGATGCTTCTTCCGGTTCATGGTCGCCTCTCAAAAACGTTTCTTTCCCTTCGGTTATCGAAAACAAACAAAATAATAGATGGTCTGAAATTTAACGTCGTCGGGTTGGCATGACTTCAATTAGAAACTTGAGAAAGGAGAGTTGCGTGTTTTAACTATCCGCCAAAGTAATAATCAGCATTTCATGGAATATAAGGCAATCCTAGAATCCGCTTACAACAGAGCGAAACACTTAAACAAACACATGCTCTCAGGGCTGGCATAATCGCATGGTGACTAAAGCCCCAAAATAAATTAAATAAAAAACAAAATAACACACATTATCTATAATTAATGTCTATAAATATGTATTCATGAGTTATCTATAAATGTTACTCTAACAAAATAATCCATTAACACAGCATACAAATTATTAAGGATACTACGAATAATACTTGCATATCACAAAGTCTGACTTTACCAGAAGTAGCGGATGCAGATAACAATTTGAAGTGGCCTTTGAAACAAAACGTAATAATTATTTACATATTGTGACATTAAAAACCAATATAACATAGCCATACGTCACTACTAAAACATGAGATGCGAAACATATTGGGTTCTTTAGTTTTAACCAAAAAACAGTACAAAAACGTCGCTTAAAACATTATTAGGAAGCCTTTAAACTATATAATAAAACTAGAAATATTGTTCATACCAACACGATGATAGGAGAACTCACAAAATAATATTTTAGTCAGGATTTTGATTCACAAATATGGAGTTAGCGAGTCTGCAAAGTGTTTCAGCCTGAAGAACTGACGAGCCCCTCTCTGACCTCCCCGTTGTCATGGCTACGGGAACCTGCGCGCGCACACCCATCCCGCACGTTTCAAATGTCAGCTTTATTTACAACATTGTCAAAAGTTTTTCAAAGAAAATTTTGTTGAAAGAAATTTTTAAGAGCATTTTGTTAAAGTCATTTTACTATGAAAATAGTTTAATAGTTAATAGTTAAATATGGCACCGAAGAAGGTAAGCATTAAATCTGTTTATCATCTTTACAAGAATAACTTTTCGGCGAATTAAACTAACACGCCACCAGCACGTCACCAATTTCCATGGTTCAATGAGTCGGTGAATTGTTAGAGAATTCTTTTTCAGCTGACTAAATTCCCAAACAACGCAAAACATTTACATATATAAATATTCATAAGTTATTAAACAATATTACGTAACATGAACTCTATCCACTCGGAGACATCGATCAAACATTCTATTGGAATCAGTGTAAACAAAATGGTTAGATAAATCTTAGGTTAGCCCTGTTACCTTCCGATTAAAGTGAAATAGCTTAATACTTGTACTATACTAAAAGAACTATACTATACTTAAAGAATATAGAATCCTCTGTACTAAAATTTTGGGATAGGTCCTGCGTTCAATAAGCTACTAAGCTGAAGGGTAAGTGCTAACTTTAATGACTACACAAACGTAATATACGTAAATCAATGTGCATTTCTTTATCTTGTATACCAATTCGAAGATTTAATTAATTTGTTTTGTCAATTAGTTTTTTTTTAATGTTTCTACTTCTTTGATTAGCTACTAAGTTAACTCACTTTTTGTGAGACACAAACATGATCAACTCTTACGACACTCAAACAAAACCTATTTTTATACAATTATACGCTCGTAGTCATGTAGCAAACGGTTTTTACCGGTTACATATCTTTTATAGGACTTTCATTATGTTTTGTCGCCATCTATTCTTAAATCAAAATCTTATTTTAATGAAAAATAGACATTACTAATATACTTTTAACACTTAATCTAGATACCTAGCCCGCAAATGAGTAAGCCTAGATTGCCAGACATATGGCGCAAAAAGTCCCAGGAGAAGTCTATAGGGATCCTTCTGAAGCGGCTACGCGTGAGTACGGTATGACGCACGGTCAACCAGACCCACGACGCATGGTCTCACAGACCCACAACGCACGGTCTTTCAGACCTGCTTGACGTGCGTCCATTGTACATATGTTTTCGTCCTCGCTGATCTATGTTTGTGAGCGTCTTTGCCAATGTCGGCTGCCGTTTGTATCCGTCTGATTCTCTGTCGAAATGTTGGTTATTGACTCCAACAAAGTTGAATGATACAAGTATTATGTAGGTAAATGTAGGATATTTCATAAAGTCTTGACCAAACATCTGTCGCGACTAAAAATATTTAGGATGTACACTACATGACTTGATGATAATGCAGCACTTTAGAACGGCATTACTATATGTAAATTTCTTAATTTCAACTTCAGGAGCCAATAACTCTCATTGAGCATATCTGTACATATTGTGTATGTCCAATCACCAACAATCACTTGTAACGAAAGTGAGCACAGCTCAAATATTTGTGTGTTCATTTCAAAAGTGTACGTCAATGCACACCCTGTGACCCTGTAGTATTGCGGATTTCCCATTGCGTTACAACCCAGGCTTGACTATCTTGCTGCCTGTCACATGGTTTTATAGATAGTTAAGCTTATTTATTAGCTACCTTAGTTCGTACATTTAGAGTGCGTGTAACGAAACTACACGATAATATTTCTATTCAGAAGTATGCGGCAGCAAGCACGATCAAACCGAGTTTACAAATAGAAAACCCACCACAATCGTTTAAAACTATGTTAATGACGTAAGCAAATAAGCTTTTGGTCGGAAGCGTGCGTAGAGTAGAACCTACATAAGTAATGTTAGAGATTAGCATCGTAGCTACCATCTGTGATATATTTCTCCAACGTTTCTTGGAGCACATAATTAATTTTACGGAATCATGAAATCAGGCGAGCTAAATTTATGGAATACTTTTATAAATTGACTCTTTTTGAGAGGTATTTAATTAAACTTTAACTTTAAACTGAAAAATAAGTCCCTTCTTAAAACAAACATAGAACACACTTTTTATTTCAAAATGCTTCATAAATGTCAAAACAATATTAAACTTTTTTTTTTTTTAACTTTAATGTGTATTTTTCGTGAACACGGCAATTAAAACAAAACTTACTTAACGTCTTTAAGAAACGCAATCACGCAAATTCACTGACAATACATCTTGACTATGAGCTGAGCTATCACATCGGAGTTCAAACACATAATGGTATCCACAATCGAGGATTAGGATACGGAAATCGGCTATTAAACTGTTTATCATCACGATAAATAACGTTATCAGGTTCCCTATAGTATTACTGTCCTATTGATCGACCATCAGTTCGATATCTATCACGCAACTTTGACGCAAGGGATACAAACCATAAAATGTTTATGTTTTGACGTTTCCCGCTTTTGATGACTCGAACCTTTATAAATACCTAAGTATATAGTTAAAGCGTAGGATGCAATGAAATTTGATGGAGTGACGATTTGCGTAGAACACCTTGCAGTGGTTTAAAGCGAAAAGCTGAATGACTTGCCTTGGGTGAAGCTTATGTCCAGCAGTGAATAGGCTGATGATGATGATGATGAACAGGTAAACCAAAGCCATCTCTACAGCTTAGTATCAACTAATACGAAACTCAATAAAAAATCAAGCACAATATAATTTTAAAAATTCTGCTCTACCAGTATAAAGGTATACATAGTCTCTACATTAAATAACATTACCACAAGATACCCTAAGAGAGACAGTGTGAAAAAAATACAGATAATATTGGTCTTTCTTGCTGTAAGCTTTCAGTGCGCATGTAGGAAGATTCGTGAATCACACTAATATTATAATTATGCGAAAGTTTGTGTGTAAGTAGGTAAGTATGTGTGTTTGTTCCCGTTCAACACTGTAACGGCTTAACCGATTTGAATGAAATTTGGTGTGGAGATAGCTTATACCCTGGAATAACACATAGGCTACTTAATAATTTTTTATTTAATTAATTTTATCCTGAAATTTTTAACCGTTCCTGTAGAATAGCGGGTGAAACCGCGGGGCCCAGCTAGTAGATAATATATTTCTGATGTGCGAAGTTGAATCGTGTGTCTAGTACAAAGTTTACTATGGTATTCCATACTAACGTAGTAAATACGTGAAGTACATGCTTATTTCACGCGCAATAAAGTTCTAAAATAGATTCACCTGCCCTTCACTCCCGCTCTGTTCTCTATGAAAACAAATAAGTAGGTACGTACAATATTGCGATATAAAGTAAGATACTAAACTTATAACACGGTATTTCGTTCTGCAAAGCGATTTTCAATTTTTGCTTTATGTACCGCGTGTGTGATACCGTAAGCAAACCATGATTTACATAGCCACCTATATATATATTTACATATAAAATGCAGAATAACAAAGAATATGAATCGAAGCATGAATCAATAGAATCAATGAAGCACCATATCATACAATAAACACACTAAAAACAAGAAAATTTCCGAATCTGTCCAAATAAAAATACATTTATAGACTTACCGGTTTCGCATCCATATTTTATACAACTCGTAGCATCTCATGGCGTTCAATTTACATTTCACTCACGGACCGAATGTGTCGACTTCTACGCCGAGCGCGTGAATTAAAATATTTTTAGAAGATTGTGATGCAAATACAGAGTGTAAGTGCTGCGCGAACGTTTGCTGCCAACCTGGGTCAAATGGCAAATAGTTGTATGATGACAAAGACGAACGGCTAATGTATACTGCCAGAGACGGCGGCAGAGAAAGGGCGCTCTTTCAACGAACAGAGAGACTAAATTCACTAGCTAACTGTTTAATATAATAATAATAATATATAATAATAGTAATTCCTACACAACTATGTTTAACAACTTCTACAAACCGACTAGCATGAAGTACATTTTCACCAATGCGGATACGCCCTTGTGCCGTTTTAAATTATGGCAACTAGCCATAATATCAGGTTTTTCTGATTTTGAAATGAACTAAACAGTTTTATTACCTGACTGACAGTCCTATTTTAACTAAACAGTTTTAACTGTTTAGTTAAACAGTTAAAACTGTTTAACTAAACAGTTTTATTACCTGACTGACAGTCCGATTTGAAAATTAAAGTCCTCTATAAATGTATTGTAATAAGCTGTCAAAATCTCGCTCACTCACTTCACTACCAATCTTTCTCCATATCATTAAGGAGTCAGTTGAGGTTTGACATTATCAGAAGGCTCATTCAAAATAAAATTATACTTCTTAATCTGTGTACATAAGTGAAACATTGTCGGGAATCCTAAAGCCCTCTCTGTACTCGATTATTCGGCGTCCTGTTGTCACACTTGCTCGAAGTGTTACTCGATTGGTAAGTAGAGGCCTCTTGCTTTCTCACTCAGTCGCTCCCCCTAAATCTTTTATTGACTTTCACGTTATTCTATAATCATGTAAGAGTGAATTTTCGTAATAACTCTTTCTGATAGTAGTTGTTTCTTCTAATCTTTGAACACAATTTAAAGACTTGTAAAACGTGCCCACGTAAGAAACGTAAATTATTCACATACATATTATGTATGTGAATACATACTTATTTATATATATATAATACTACAGTGTTCTTAGATTCAAGATGCTCATATTCCTGGTAATATTACAATTTTTTATGGCTTCGACCTCTCTATTATATAAAGTTCACGTATAAAGTTATTAATTAGTAAGTTTCGTAAATAAAATAATAGTATAAATAAAAAACACTGCAACTGAATTTCATGCAAGTTCTTACTTATGTCGAATATTTAAGAAACCCAGGAAGATGCATAGTCAGTTTAAGCGCATCATTCAGCCCCACATGAGGGGGGTGTAGTCATTTTTTTTTCTTCAGGCTACATGTGTAAGCCATAATGTTTTCATGCCGATGGAATGGGAGGTACTTACCATATAATTATAATAAGTTTATTCAGTAAAGGCACAATACAAAATAGATATAATCGACCAGGGACACTTTTTAAGCATGCAAATGCCGGTGTTAAGAGTCCCTACATTTTCTTAATATAGCGTAATATGTGAGAGGGTGTGTGTGTTAGCGTGTGTATGTGTGTGTGTGTGTGTGTGTGTGTGTGGGTATCATCACTGCGATACTCAAGTCCACGTAAGAGTCAGGGTTCGCAGTGATGATGACCAGTGTGTGTGCGTATGTGTGTGTATGTGTGCGTGTGTGGGTGAATTGTATTCATGATAACATCACCTACCCAGTGATCATCTCTAAGCCTACCTTTCGAAACCATATTTGTCAAAATCGGAAAAAAAAATGTAGTTCCAAGGGCTCTTCTGCAGAGTCCGCCTGGGGCAGTACCACACGTTTGCGAGCTATTCAACTGCCAAGCAGTAGTGCGCAAACAGTACTGTGTTCAGGATTGAAGGGCAATGTTTCCAGCGCAAACTGGAAATTTTATGCGCGAAATATTTTATTATACGGAAGTAACGCTGGTGATTGAAAACATGAAAATGATTTAACATCTAATATCTCATGGTAACGAGAGCAGTGCATCGCCGCTCATAGTTTTGAACTATTGAAATTCAAAATTCTGGATAGCACTGAACTGTTATAGGCAAGCGCGAAGCTTAACATCAGGTGAGCGACTTGCTCGTTTCGTCACCAAATTCCATTAAAAAAAACGGTGGTAACGTGCAGATACAAGTACATACAAATTAGTAGCTCGGCCCTCGTCCGGTAAGAAGTTAAGGACTTTTTCGGGTAGTAAACTTTTTTTTTGATACGCAGCTTAAATGTTCCCCCAATAACTCGGTTCCCTACATCGGTTCCCGTGGCAAGTAGCTCTGCTATTGTCGCTTGAGTTCGTGATTCCGGAGCTCTGTGCTACCTTATGCCAGACACGGATACTAATTAGAATTTGGTGACACGCCCAGCCAGAGGAAGTTTACTAACTTTGTACTGATCGCAAATACAACAGAAACATATTTGTATTTATTAAATATTTTTTATTTATTGTATTTATGATTGTTTTTAAATAACAAATACATGCATTTTTTTTAAGTTTACCAATAAGGTTAAAAAAATCCTTTGGAGAGGAACTATTCCATAGATCGTTGAATAGATAGATAGATAGATAGATAACTCTTTATTGTTCACACCAGAAATAACATGCATAATACAAAAATCTACTTAAAAACGAGTGTAACAATTGGCGGCCTTATGGCTTAAAGCGATCTCTTCCAGGCAACCTACTCTGTAAACAGAAACACCTGCATTTTCTTCATACCATGTGTATCGTATCGTTGTGTAGTATAAGTTAAAATCCCCGCTCCGTTCAAAGCTATTAAATTTTTATGGCATTACCATTCTCAAAACGAGCGGCGAAAGACCCTAACGACAAGCATGTCGATGAGCAGATAAATGAAACAAACGTTTATATCATTATAGCCGCAATAAATCTCTCTAACTACCAGAATTATGCAGCCGCGATAAACCAGAATTCGCTGTAACGATGTTCAGAACGGTGGCAAATGGTTTTCTATGCCACCTGACCTTTCAGTCGTTAGTTCAGATACTGGCTACGTAACTACTGCGCCTAATGCACTGCAGTTTACACCTGGATTAATTTATTCAGTTTGCTAGTCTTGCCGGAGACGGGCTGTCTTTGAGAATCTATTATTTTTAAAACTTTAAGTTCCTAAAATGTCAAACAAAATTTCTTCTGAATCTGAATATGATTCAGAAATTGATGAAGATGATTCTGACGTAAGTACAATCAACGCGTGCTTTCTCGAATGGGGTGAAATTCAAATTAAATTCATAAACAAAGACGCATACCAGCATGCTTGGGACACGCAATGGTCTAATCCTTTGTTTACGCTTGCTTTGCTTAGCTAAAGTGCCTAAAATTATTTATAGTCAAGTTACATGATCATGCCCAATAAAGAGCCATCAAACAATATGCAAATATCTCTAGAATATTTACTCGTAAATCCCTTCGGCGGTTTCCAAGCGTTTAGAGACTAAGCAGTGTTTCATTTGCTGTCAGCCGGTGCTTGCGTGCTATCGTATTTCTTTATTTCTGAAGGAACATCTATTTATTTGGGCAAAATGTTGAAGGCTATGATTAAACGTGCTATGAACATTGATGAAAGTAAAGCCAAGGAGAAAGTGCTTATTACAAAAGCTCTGCAGTGCTTGGATGTAGGTAGCTTGTGTAATTACTCGTATGTTTGTTATGATTGGTGAGTGATATATGGTACGTTGTCCAGCAGAAAGAAGTGGTCAGCAAGTCGAAGCTAGTCGAAGATGAGGGATTGGATTGGCTGAAACCGAGGACACTAATCAAGCCTGATGACCAGGAAGACGTACCGGAAGCCGTAAGATACTAATACTCAATACTCGATAATTTATTGCGATATAATATGTGGGTACATGCAGGTCTTAAATAACACGTTTTGGGTTTAGTAATACATATGACTCTATTAGAGTATGAAAACAGGCGGTCCATTTGTATATTATCATAATTATATGTTTAAAAATCGTCTAGAGTGTTGAGAGAGAGTGTCGTGTAGAATGTGTGTGTTGAGTGTCACTTGGATTCGAGGATGCACTTTAGATTTTTAATAAAACAATCATCATTTTCTAAATCTTTCAGTTTGTTTGGCAATTTATTAAATATATTTACAGTGTGTAAATATAACTAAATATCTGTGCATTTCTAGATTAGACTTCGGTTCAATGAGTTTATGCCTATATTGGTATCTAGTTTTGCGTGCTGTGACTTTACTAACGATATGAGTGTATTTTTTAATATCGACCTAATACTTACTTAAGTTGTTGCGTACAGAGAGCTTTTTGGTATCAAGACAGCCAAAGATTTGAGTATGTTCTATTTTACATCATAAATTATTAATCTAAATAAGAATATTTGCAAAAATTTAGAAAATAGGTCTCTGGGAAAAAGCTTTTGCTTGATTTTACTTTAGCAGTGAAAGCAATTTTATGTTGTTTTTTTTTTATCAGGCCAGTGTAAATAACGATATTTCTGGAGATCACTTATAAAGATTATATACGTCTTTATAATATTCTGTAGAGTAGTTTTTTTTAAATAACTGTTGTTATTCTAATGTTTTGGTAATATGCTATGAAAACTGACGTGGTTTTGACACGTTTTGTTTTAATAAAAAATGTTTTAGTACTAGTCAACCTTGTGTTTCCCTAGTTTTTAAAACAACTGCCTCGTTTGCATAAGCCTATTACAACTCAGATTGGTGCAAAAGTTATCTATATTATAAATCTAGGATATCCAAACATCTCATAATTAGGCTAAATAAAGCTTTTGTCAATATTAGCACTGATATCTATCAGGTTATTTCAAAGCTCCCTGATAAAGCGACAATATATTTTGCAAACGTAGAAGTTATATATCCTAGCCATCTATAATTTTAACTCCAGAATCTCACGCTAAGCGTTATACATGAATTGCTAAATTAGCTATTAAGAAGTGGTAGGGCTCTCCTGCAGAGTACACCAGGGGAAGTACCACACCATTGCCAGGTAATCAACCGCCAAGTAGTAGTATGCAAGCATTGCTGTGTCCCGGCAAATTTTTCCAGCGTAATTACTGGGCATATAGAGATTTAACATCTAACAGCTAAGGGAGACGAGCGCAGTGCATTGCCGCGTATGGTTTTGAACTGTTTCAGTTCAAAATTCTGGGTGGCACTGAACTGTTATGGGCAAGCGTGACGCTTAACATCAGGTGAGCAACTTGCTCGTCCCGTCACAATACATATCATAAAAATTACATTTAAATTCAATTCGATTTCATAAAAAATATATCACTTTTGAGGTCCTAAAAGTTATCTATATATATAAAAATCAATTGCTGTGCGTTAGTCTCACAAAATGTTGGTACTGGTGTGTGGTTTAGAAAACAATACATTTCCACGCGAGTGAAACAGCGGGGCGCAGCTACTCTAATACATAATATAGCTTTCTGAATACTGACATTGTAAGACAATGACAACTTCGCATAAATCTATGAGTATGTCATCACATGAGTTTGGGTTAGGTGATATTCTATCTTTTAGGATCTAGAAGAGGAGGTCGGTAGAATTCTGAGCACCCACAACCCTCGGTGGACCGCGGACGAAGTCGCTTACCACTATGGCCAAGGGAAGTTTGTGGTGAAGCCCAGGCCCACGTTCGGGAAGGCATATCCACTATACTTGTACCAAGGAACTGCTATTAGGAAGGACTCCGATGAAGCCAAAGCACAGATTGCTGCTGGATATGGTAAGTGTTGCATTGTGCTACAGGTATCTACATCGCGATATGGTAATCGTAGGCATCGTGCTAAAAAAAACAACTTACCCTATAAAGCATCAGTTACTAGTAGGAAAAGCGTTAAAGCTTATTGCGTATCAGTATAGATATAGAACTATAGCAAACGTAAACAAAATGTTTATAAGGTTTATAAATTTACACAGCACAATGTGGAACAGATATACTTTTGAAACAGCTTTGTCGAACATTCCTGTAGACTTTACTATGAAAACTGACGTGGTTTTGATACATTTTGTTTAATTAAAACGGGAATACTCACGTTAAATTGAGTCGGTTATTTTGACTATAGCCGTTGAGGTCACGCGCGCGACCTCGTCTGGCCTTGCACAAGACGAGACGAGGTCGCGCGCGTCTCTCGCTTAGCATTCCTTGATAAAGGTCACCGAATGTGATCGAAACTATAGTCGGAATAACCGACTCAATTTAACGTGAGTATTCCCGTTTTATTAAAACAAAATTCCTGTAGACGTATCATACAAATGGTAGAGCAACATAAAAATATAATATTTATTCGCCGAGGACAAATTTTCTAAAGGAAATAAGTACTTAATTAGCATTAGGTATCTTTTTAATAAGATTGAGTAAGTAAGAGCAGTTATCTATATACGTTGTATACCTTCAGATACAAATGTATGATGCCGTCTTCGTTAAAAAAAGTTTATCTTTTAGCATCTCTTTTATTTTATAAACAATTGAGATTTACCCGGTTGTTGCAAAAAAAAAGTGGCTTAAAGTCGTATTACACTACTACACTTAATAAGCTTTAACAATTACTATTTTCAAAGTATTCCGACAAACTTTTATTAAATTTGAACGAGTAATCTCCAAAATATACCTCTAGTATTTTTGTTATGAAGACGGCCAAAATCTTGCGTGTTTTAGTCCAGCCACTCAACACTAACATTGGCCACACTACAGCTTCATCACTTAATATCAGGTATGGTTGGCTTCGACGACGCGGGTCCCAAGCGTGTAAAGGTGAAAAAATCAGCTGCCGAAGAAGAAGAGGAAGAGGAACCAGAACCAGAACCGGCTGCCGCGGAAGAGGCTAAGCCTGAAGGTATCTCAACCCTTTTACTTTGAATGTAGGCGCTAGTGTTAGAGGAATAGAGTCGAAAGCGCCTCTTGTGTTTACGACCTTACCTATAAGACAAACAATCGGGAATGACTGCTAATGGCCTGTAGAAATATGAAGAAAACTCTTTATTGTGCACAGAATGGTTTTGTAGAAGGCATCTTTATACAAAATTATGATTAATAGAACAGTTTTTTAGAGCAGCACTCAGCACTAATTATTTCAATAAAAAGAATGTATTTTTTTCTTTCTTTTTTGAGTTTTCTGCAGCACTTATCATTTCAATTAACTTACAGAGGAAGTCTTAGAAGATGAGAAGAAAGAAGAGGAACCTCCTGAAGTGGCTGAAGGCGAACAAAAGGAAGGCGAAGACGCCGAGAAGGTAGCAGGTGAGGGCGGAGAAGAAGCAGAAGGGGAACAAAGTAAGTTGATTTATTATATCAGGGGAACTACAGTATTCTCTCTGATTTTTTCCGGTCATATTTAAGTTTTCACTCGTTTATCTACAGTAGAAACAGCGAGAGAAAGTCGAGGTAAAATTGCATTTTGTACAATAATTGTGGTACGCGTGTTGCGGACGTGTTTCTTGTAATGTTAATATATCTCTGTTTTTAAGACATTGAATCATAACTAGTGTTTTTTTAAAGAAAGTTATTTAAATTTAAAGGTGAAGTCGACTAATTTGTTGTTGTTTTTTTTTTGTTTATATGAAACTGAGCAGTGACGGATGAGTCATTGTTCGAAGGTAAGCGCCATGCCAGCCATGACATAATGGTTTGCCTGGCCCTGTTTTTATTTAGCTGTTGTACTGAAATTTTATTAATTCTGTGTAATTTCCTCTTTTTGAACTTTTGAACGTCTTTTTGTATAATACACGCTTTGTTTATTAAAGATTAGCTTCTGTCCGCGGCTTCGCTCGGACAGTGAATTAAATTAATTTCAATTTATTTATTTCATTACAAACTTATTTTAATTGATCTTTACATTTACATCGATTCCGCTTCACCACTCCCGCTCCGCTAATTCTATTCCTAACTCTCTTCTATTAATCTCTATCCTACTCCCTACTCTCGTTCTCAACCCACTGCCGCATCGCTGCTGTCCCGAATCAGTTCACTCCCTTATCTTTTCAGCCTCGTCCTTCCTTCGATCCCCTCCTACTCTAATTATTTCTTAACTCAGCCCCACTCTTATTCCATTACCATCGTTCTCCCTTTTAAACCCCTGTCCCACTCCGATCCCGCTAATTCTTATCCCACTCCCACCTTGCTCCCGTCTCGATTCCGTGATCCTTCCGTGCTGTCCTTCCCCCGTCATTCCTCTAACCCACTTCTTTTACGCTCCAGTCCCGCTCTCACCCCATTCCTATCTCTTTTTTATCCGCTCCGTCCCAAATTTGTCGTATTCGATATTCATTTCAACATGATACGCAGCGCAAATCAACACAACGCAACGTTACGCAACGTGTTCCTGAGAAAAAGGGTCTTGACTCTTGACAGATAGACAGACATACATAAAGATCACAGAACATTCACCGTTTACTAACCGGGTGCCGCTGTCCAGCGGTGGTTCTGGTCGCAGTTTAAGAACTTAACCAGGACAAAAAAAATATCAAAAAATATGCCATCAAGTAACATAAGTTATCTACTATAAGTTTCCACGATAATAAAACCATTTATTTTTGTAAGGATTCTTACATTATCTTTTAACCTATATAGTGGCTAGTTAGATTTCTACCATAGAGAAATAATTTTTGTATTATACATACTGTCAGGTACATTTTTGTAAAACGACTAAAGAAACATTTTCGTTGTATATTGTATTTACTCACCTCCAATAGTTCGACTGCGCATGCCGATCATGAAGCAAATCAGCTTATTCTTCAGACTTGTTTCTTAAAAATACAATATTTTTGTACAGAAAAGTAACTTAATATGTATCAATTAAAATATAGCTCATATCAGTGATAGTGTATATAGCTTTGTATATCTCTATACAGGTTATAAGGAAAGGGTATGCTAAGCCGTCAAGGGCTCATAGTACTCATCATTATGAACATCTTTTACTATAGGACCGATCGCGAAATCGCGAAAATAATATCAGCTATTCCATACATTTTGTCGAGTGTTAATGACATTTTTCTGTGGAACAGCTGATAATTTTTTTCGGATATCAGGTTTTGTCCCATACTAAAAGTGGTTCATAATGATGAGTACTATGAGCCCTTTTTGCTTATAACCCTGTATAATATTAGTGTACATAATTATATTAGTGTAAATATAGGTTGCTATAGATGGTCATTTATAAAATAATCTATCAATGATATCCATCTAATCTATGTTTATCTTTGTGTTTATTGTTAGCTAACATAAATTATAATTATTTCGTACAGAAGAGGAGGCCTCTCCTGATTTCGGTGTCGATGAAGAAGTCTTGGATATCAAGCCAAGAGTCAAAAAACTTGCCAATCAGTTTAACTTTTGCGAACGTGCTGCCCTCACTTACGTTTTCCCGAGGAGGGTGAGTTTTTTCAAAAATCTTTGCTAGAATGCCTCAATCCCAAGAAGTGGGAAATTAGTTGGTGTCTAAAGATTTCGCATCCTAAAAACTTCAGGTCCGGTGTCTAGCTAAGTGACGTGATACGTATCGTTCGTAACTTGTCCCTCATCTCTCGTTTCAGTATTCAAAGTATTAAAATTTGTATGGAGTAGATAATCTAGCAGAGTCATGTCGCTTGGGTCGGCATCGCGCCTTATGAGCTAACAGCAGGGCTAGCATGCGCACCGCGACAAAAACATTTTGTTATGCAAGAACAGGACACGGCTACGATTTTGTATACGTTTGTCTTAGTTTCTGTGCTTAGTTTCCACGACATGAAGAGTAGAGAAGATTTTGTCGCGGTGCGTATGCTAGCCCTGCAGATAAACTTTCTGTACAACTCTATCGATTGCTATGCTCTTAAATTTATTAGTTATTATATCGCTGTCTGCAAAGGCAAAAGAGAACTGTCATCTAAAGTCACGCAATAGGCAATTACGATTAGACAAAAGTTATATTGGTATTCGGTAGTCAAGCTTCTTCTGTCGAATAATTCTAATTTCAAGCATTGAGCTAAAACGGTGATCTGTGTTACTTTTAGTCAGTAGAAACCCAAACTGTGCCACCGCCACGCGCCAACTTCGGTATGACAGCGTTGCAGTGCATCATTTTCGACTTCTATCAGGAAGATTATGCCAAAAAGATGAAGGAAAAAGAAGACGAAAAACCTAAAAGGGTAACAATACCTATATCTAAGTATGCGATGAAATAGATCTCATCATCGTCATCATCAGCCGGAAGACAACCGCTACTAAACATACTCCCCATTAGACCGCCACACGGACGTACAACGTTCCACTTGCATCCACCTGTTCCCCGCGACTTTCACAATGTCATCGGTCCACCTAGTGGGATAATAGATCTAGGATAGTGTAAACAAAACTGCTTATAGATAGGTTAAAGAAATAAAAGTCGTAGTAGTAAAACAAGTTGCCAGTAACAGAAGTAGCTACAAAAACTTTTTAATTTTTGGAATTGAACTAATAATTGCTTATAATTATTATTAACGTTACGCATAATTTCCTAAAAGTTACTGTCTTTTGCCTACGCGTCAACAGCCTGATGGGACATCATTAAGACGCCTCAGTAACTTGCAGATTTTTTCTAGATTATACAATTACATTTAAAAAGAATAATTTGTAGCACAATTGATAGATGCTATATTATAGCTAGACAATTGTAAAAAAGTGAACTTGATTCTTTACTTTTCATCCGTTGTTACGTACAGGTGAAGAAAAAAACTACAAAACACGTGAAGTCGGCCCAGCAGATCCACGATGAGCAGCTGGCGCAAAGGATCCGCGAGGCATGGTCTATTCTCGAGAGACTTGTCAACCAGAATATTTACGATGATATCGGTAGGTGCGATGACCATAAGAAAAGAAGTGCTATCTGTTAGGTTCTGACTATAAGTCACAAAATAGGCAAAACTGCAAACAAAAACATATTTAAGCATGGCTGCGGAAGTTCCAAAGAAATCTCTTAGTGTTTGAAGGCATCAAAAGTAACGTCGAAGTCGTGGTCATTGTTAACCAATGTTTTTACAAAAATTAAAACAAAATTCATTTAAAAGCATTGACCAAAGTCACTATGTTTCATCTTCAGTGTAAGCCTTGAAGAAACAAAAGTTGATGATAATGAATTAGTCGTAATCAAGTTCATACCATTCCCCAGCCCAAGATTACCGCTACTGGGATGATCCGTCTGACGAGTTCCGCGAAGGTATGGGCTCCCTGCTTCCTCTGTGGAAGTTCCAGTACGAGCCGATGCGATTCCACGCCGCCTGCGATATTCAGTGGAACCCGCACTATCAGGACCTCTTCGCGGTCGCGTACGGTTCTTGTGAGTTTTTCTTCTTAGTCGTTACGCTTTAGCCGAGCGGTCGTAGGACTGTAGGCAGAAGGAACTATTAACAGGAACAGAGGGGATTTAGATTGCGTAGTATGTTTGCAGTAATTATGCTGGTACATTCATGCAAGAGACCGCCGACAACTGATTACACTTGACTTTGTGACTCGAAACCGATAAATAAACTTTCTTCCTCCTTATATTCCAAGAGAATTGTAAAGTCAATATCACAATCAGAACTGATTTGCCTGTAAGTACCATATTCCTTTTTTCCTGAAATCTATCTTTGGAATTTTTAAAACCAGAGTTAATTAGTAGGTATCTATGAATTCTACGTGCTCAATCTTCGCCAATAACCATTTACCGCCCACTGTTGAGTGTTTCAGGTAGGTGCGTAGGTCTCAAAACTTGCTTGTCTAATCTGTAAGGAAAAATAATAACAAAGAACTGAGACTACGTTGAAGTTCCCTCTAAATCACAGAAATGCGTGACTTAGCGTTGCGTTGTCGTCAAAAATCATATGTAAAAGACACGTGACACGTGACTTCTGAACACTTTCCGGCTACTTTACCCAGTTGTAAAAGACAAAGGAAAACATCGTTACAAGCCCACACGTATCACAAGTGCCCGCACAATGTGTGTGACGTGCCATCCACCAATTTTAACCGAATGTGGTATGGAACTGGCGTCTCAGATCAGATACCCGTATCTGATCGACCAAATTAGGTATCTGCAGAATTGGCCAAATGATGATACTAAAAAAATCCATAGATACCTGCTAGTTTAGTTTAGAAATTTAATATGACTGTGGTTCCCTCCCCCATTCAAGTCTAAATATAAGTTGATTAACAGGAAACGGGTAAACAGCTGAATCAATGCGAAATGTGAATGGGGTAACGACGTAGGGTGTTGCAAACGTTTTACGACAATTTTACTGAACCAGTGTTAAGATTTCACGATATATACGACAGTTTACCATTTCCAAATCTAGATGTTATTCATCCAGATTACGTGACAATAGCTAGTTGAAAGGATCGTTTGTGTAACCTCTCATAATGGTGGCATTGCGAAGAACCTTGACCGATTTAAAAGGGAAGTTACAGGATACAGTTAATGGTAAGAATGTAAGGAACGCTGACCTAATTTGCTGTAACAGGTAAAATGTTTTAGATTTGCGCTTTAACAAAAGTACTTGCTACCCAGACATAAGGTATAAACTACCCATTATACCAATTTCCATTCAAATCTGACCTTCATTTTGTTTCTATCCCATAAAAGCAGTTTCTTCAGTCGTTTTTTTGGGAGAATCAGGTAAAACCACGGGGAAAACCGAGCAGGAAATATTAGAGGGTGATAATCTACAATCTTGAAAAGCAAATCATTTTATTCTTCTGATAGAGCAGTATCTAGGTTCAACAAAACAACTAACTACCATCAATAGCGTAAAAGCCCCATGAAAATCACGGCTCTTTCGTCCTTTTTGGTCTCGAGAAAAGTGTTCTAGCGCTGCGTGGTCTACTTTCTGGTTAGACGACTAATTGTTTCAGCGCTGAAGCGAAATGTAGTGTACACGCTTAACAAAATGGAACATGACCTTGGGTTATGATAGCTTCTCTATACGTAGTAATAATAGCTCAATGGTCCCAATATGTTTATTACTTGTAGATTAGTGCCATCCGTCAAAATATCTACCAACTGCGTCGCGAGTAGTGTACAGATCACACCCTACATTCTGCATTCAGGACGCGCGAAGCACACCACGCATCAGTCTAAATACACTTATAAGAAATTACTCTCATTGGTTGATTGCTAGGCGCGCGTAGGCGTAACCCTGAGATAGCTCATGAGAACGCTTAGTCGCACTTCCCGCGACCCGCGCCTTGTTCAAACTTTGGTGACTTTTTGTAGGAACAACGAATCTCATAATGCGGTATCTATTGTGATCTGTGACCTATAAGTATACAAGTGAGATGTGTTCATGTATGTGTTGTGTACGTGGCTCTCAGGAGTATCGCGATGACTGCGTGACGGCGAGGGCAATATGCAACTGAGTTCATAATGATGCGACGAACATTATATACGATAATTTGCCGGTTTGCCCTGTCCTTATGAACTTATTAAAGAAAAAAATGTTTCGACAGTGGATTTCACAAACCAGCAGAAAGACGGATGCCTGTGCATGTACAGCATCAAGAATCCAGCGTACCCTGAATACTCAGTCATGACTGAGTCTCCGATCATAGCCCTTGACGTCTACAAAGAAGTACCATTCTTGATTTGCGTTGGTAAGAAAAAAAAAAACTTTTCATCTACTTCATAAAATAAACCACCTACACCAGGCACATCTTTGGCATATTAGATGATCGTCTACAAAAGAAAAGTTTTAGAATTCTTCTGTATGTTTTCGTAGGTTGTTGCTTGTAATTCAATAGGGGGGTAATAACGTTCGGGGTGCTCCCTCGTTATCTTCAACAGCTAGAAGACGACCACTGTTGAACACAGATCTCTCTACAGGGCATGGCAGTCAGCTTGGGGATCGCAGAACGTTCACCGCTCACTAAGAGGAAGCCGGTGATCTGGTCGTAGTTTTAGGCCATACCTATGTCCATTGTCCATGGTTTAGATCAATGTGGATAAATTAAATTGACACGATGCTTAAAAAAATAAGAATCTTCCACTTCGATCTATTTGAAACTTTGCAAATCATATCATTATGTAGTACTTCGTTTCAATGACAATACAATAATATGTAGCCATCTGATGAAGAAGGTGGGTCCCATTTAAACTTTAATAATATCTTACTCTGACAATGTCTCCTTAATGACAGTCATAATTTACTTACCTTATAAGTCACGTAGAAAATTAAGGTCGTTGTACTACTTTTGTGTTAATATTTAACAAAGCATTGCCTCTGACATCAGGGCTAGACCCTCAGCCTATACAAGCATAAAGGTAAATGATACACCTCTAACAAAGCCTCTAGGAAACTTGCGTAGTAACCAACGTCATGCGTGTCGTTCATTGCCCGGCTCCCTTCGCTATAGTACCCAATATTTGATGAAAACTAAATTATCTTGTTTTGATACAAGTTTTGCGAACTGGCAGATAATTGTAGCCCAACTGTTTAATTTGTCAGGTCTTTATGATGGCAACGTGTGCGTGTACAACGCTCAATTAACACTGGAGTCTTCGTATCAATACAAATCGGACTCCGTCAGGGATAAGCACAGCAATATTGTTTGGGAGGTACGTAACTTATTCAAGGATTAATTACTTTCCGAAATATACCTAATATCTCAGGGTGACGAACGCACAACATTGCCGCACAAGTTTTTGAACTGTTGCTAAAAAATCTAGATGGTAACGTTATGAGCAAGCGTGACGCCTACAATCATCAGGCAAACGGCATCCTGGTCTCGTTGCATAAATAAATATCATTCAAATTGATATGCATATTACGCCAAGCGAATCACGGAACTAGGTGAACTTTAAGAACGGATTTTGCGAAATTCCACTTCTAAAGGGGTAAAATTGACCCCCAGAGTTTGTATGGAAAAAAAATATTTTTAATGCTATGCCGGTTTGTGTACTAAGGATAAAAAATAAAAAAAAGGCATGTCTCAGGATTTTTCGAAAATCAACCCGTAAAGAGATGAGATGAGGTGTTTAATTTACTGCAGCCTAGGCGAACGAAGCCGTGCGGGCAAGCTAGTAAATTATAAACAAGTAGCCTATCTAAGTTTGTTGACTAACCCCCGAATACTGAAACGTTTGTTAACTTTGATGACAGATTAAGTCTATTGCTGCCTTTGTCATTTGTTTAGTGCCAGACAAAGGCAGCATTAGAATTAATCTGTTGTCAAAGTTAACAAGCGTTTCAGTATTCGGGGGTATGCTATTTTTACCTGGTTGTTTTTCGAAGGTCCGATGGGGTCCGCGGCTGATCGACGGCGAAGCATCTTTCTTCTCGATTTCTGGCGACGGTCGCGTGGTGCAGTGGGCGGTGATGCCGGGAGAACTGCAAGCCACCACCATCATCACGCTCACGTCCGACGTGCCGCCTATACCGGGCCCTGACGGCACCATGATCAATGTCAACAGTAAGCACCGACACGATCATCGTTATCTTTTCAATCTCTGGTGGCGGTTGCGTTGGCGGTGATGACAATACCGGGCCCAGACGGCAACTTGATCACCTGACGGCACTCTGATGACTTTTGGTAAGCTCTTGTTAATGGTAAGCGCATGCTACACCCTAATATCTATGCTTTACTCTCACAATTATCATCTACTTCCTTAACCTTATCGTCTCGATCTCGGATAACGTAGGATTGTTGATATAGGTACTTGTGCGCTCCTGGAAATTTCTAGCGATTTTGTTAAATATTACAAAACTAACCTCCGAATACGATCATTTGTTAACCGAGATCGTTTGTTAACTCTGACGACAGATTAAGCCTTTGTCATTTGCTTAGTGCCAGACAAAGGCAGTATTAGAATTAATCTGTTGTCAAAGTTAACAAACGTTTCCAGTATTCGGGGGTAAGTAACATTTACTTAGAGTATAGTTTAATGTCTGTTTGAGTACTTACACACCGCACTTTTATTTTTACGACCTTATTATTTATGTCGTATCAACCATAGTGGGTCGTAGAGTTCTCCGCACTCCTGTCTCTAACTGGATAATGGACACTCGAGCCAGTTGACAAAGGATTACCCGCAGGAATGCCCTCTTGACTAGGCTGCTTTTTCCTGTGGGCAGGGTGGGAAGGTTGAGAATGTGAATAATCTTATAAGTGTCAAATCTTGTAAGAGTGCGTTAATACGTAGACAATGATCGTTCACATAAATATTGCAACACAGATACTTGCCCTAATAGTTAGAGATCGGTAGGCATGGCGTAACAGGATCTAGAATAAAATATGCTATCGAGATCTTCCCACTAAAATCAAAATCTACAAGTAAATACTTACTAAGTGCCTACCTCCTACGTCCGAAAGGGTAGATCCGCCCCCATAAAAGTTTATGACCATAAAGCTTAATGTAAGTCTCGAGCAAATTAACGACATTAGCCGTAGCCTTCGTTAAGAGGTATACGTCGTGCTATAGCTATCTCATGCTTGCATTTTCAGGCTTTTGTTCTTTTTTGTTGTTCAGCTGCTGAGTATGTGAATTTTCAAAAACTGAAATTTTATCTGTGTATCATAAAAACTTAAAACACTTTAAAGAAGTTTTCTATATTAATATAGATATATTTTAATTTTACGGGTAGGGATCGAAAAACTTATATTTTCTGATAATGTAACTTAAATAGAAAGTCTATTTAAAATACTTGTAATCATATCACAAAAAGACACAAAATGTATTACTTCAAAATTCACACTTAGCGTTTTTATATCTTCAATAATGTGAAAATGCATGAGCAAGACAAATGTGAGTGCGCGCTATTATGAGTTATGGATGGGTTATCTTAAAGGACTAACACATGTCCGTCGGAAACAAAGACCGTAATATTTTTAGCTCATTTGTTCTATTGTTTGTCTATTTGAAATGTGCCTAATGTCTTCCAGGTTGCGGCAGTTGCATCTGCTTCCACCCAGAGAAACAAGACATCTTCATGGTGGGCACTGAAGACGGAATGATCCACACGTGCTCTCTGAAGTACAATAGGAACTACGTGAGCTCAGTGCAGGGCCATCACATGCCAGTCTACCGGATCAGCTACAACTTCTACAATAATAGCATATATGCGTCCTGTTCTGGCGATTGGAGAGTTAAGATATGGGAGGATGGGCGAGAGTAAGTATTAGCGAGCACCTAATAAGTACCTATATCTGCTTTAGAAAGCAAGCTAAGCTAAGCTTTAGAAGTTTGTTACGTCTGCAATAAATTTGTGATCGTTAGGTAGGTCGTTTTAACTCTTCTGGTGCTGGCTGGCTTTATTTTTCTCTTTTAGAGTGTTAGGTACATATTTGCACCTTGTATAGTGAGCGAGTAAGATATTCTCAGCGGATCTTTTTCTGATTATTAGTGAACCGCTGTTCATGTTCGAACTTGGATCTCCAGTAGGGGACGTGAAATGGGCCCCCTACTCCAGCACTGTTTTCGCTGCCTGCACCGCTGACGGAAAGGTATCAAAGTAGAAACGCATTATCATTATTTCGAATCCTTATAATGTTTTGACTTAACATTACAAGGATTTCAAATAATTGAAGACAAACTAGTAAAAGCTGCAGAATTTGAAATCTATTTATACCTAAGGATCTGTTACTTTCATCTAGGTATCTATTTACTGTAGCAAGCTTTAATTGAACCTATAGTAGGTAGGATGTGTGAAGTGCCAATAATTACATTTTACACGATGTTCGCATCCTTAGCCCGAGACAATAGAGCCACCTAAACATATTATTATAATATAACTTACCAAGCTTATACCTAAGTACCAAGCTGATTGTCAGTTTCTGCCGCAAGCAAATTAAAAGTGTGCTTGTAGGTTTGCGTTTGACCACATCACATCCTGCCATAAGCTGCAATGATGCGGTAGATATAGGATATATATCTATTGTAATTTTCGGGGAATACAGAATTATTCCATAATATTTTTTTTTTAAACAAAAAAAATTGAATATATCGTAACTTATCCTTACTAAACATGAAACAGTATAAAAGAACATTTAATTAATTATTTGTGTTTGTTTTATGTTATTTATTTATTCATCTACATGTCAAAAATAATAACCTGTTGTATATAGTATGCATAGTATGCAAATTAAGTAGAGGCTATTGATTGAATACAATGATCATTTAAATGCGTTATACAATGTTAATAACATTAAATTCAGCAGTGGACTTCTATCTATGGCTGATGATGACGACGATGACAGAATTCTTCAGACAGTTCTTTCTTCTTACACTCACTGTTCGTTTAAAATAAGTGTGTGAAATCGAAACGTTTTGTGCGTATGCGAAGAATGTCCTCGATGTACGGATGGCACATTGGTCGCGTCTGCCTGGCGTCCGGTCAATAATAAGTAGAAATAAGGCGGGCGGAATCATGTTATGCAATTCTAATGCTGCGGGCACTCGACGAGTGGCGGAGGGAGTAGGCAGAGACGTAGTGTGCATGGCCACATTACTCGTCCAGGGACCCTATTCCTGTGCGCTCGAGATTATCTCTCTCACTGTCTCTCTAATTTAGAATTTAATGGGAGTGAGAGTGACCGAGATAATCTCGAGCGGACAGGAATAGGGTCCCAGCAAGCCTAGCACGGGCACCGGGATAAAGTTATGTCCACCCGTTTTGTCTTCGCGTCAACGTGACGAAACTAGAATATGGATACATCCGTCTCGTTCTCGCATGATAATTATGGTGTACAAAAATTTTATCCCGGCGCCCGTGCAAGGCCTGCTGCCGCTCGTCATGCTCCTCGCCTTGCTCTCCGCTCTCGATGTTGTCCGTTTAATTTTGAGCGCGAGTCAAAAGACCGAGTTGTCGATACCTACTTGTCACTTGACTTTATGAATCTTCAAATAACGCATTCTAGCATTATCTTTCTAGGTACGCTTGAGTTTATACCAAAAGCAATTTCTTCAGAAGAGCTTATTGTGTTCCAGGTGCACGTGTACGACCTGAACGTAAACAAGTACCGTCCGATCTGCGTGCAGGCCGTCGTCTCCAAGAAGACGAAGAAGCTCACCAGGCTTGACTTCAACTCCAGGTTGCCGGTCATTGTCTGCGGAGACACAAAGTCAGTATTCGTTCTTTAGCCTTTGCCTACTTTTGTACCGTTGTTTCTACCTGTGTTTGGGGTGTTTTCTGTGGCTCTGCAAATCACGGGAAAATTGCTTGAGGTTTAGCCGGTAGGTACTTCCTGTAATCCAAAGGAAACTGGTAGCGATAAATAAATTACTTGGGTAGGTATATATACTATACATGCGGTTATAAGGAAAGGATATGCTTAGCCGAAAAGGGCTCATAGTCATTATGAACAACTTTTACTATGGGGCCAACACTGAAATCGGGAAAAAATTATCTGCTGATAGATAGCAGCCATAGAAAAAAGTCAGCTGATATTTTTTCTCGACTTCAGGGTTGGTCCCATACTAAAAGTTGATCACAATCATGAGTACTGTGAGCACATATGCTATGAGCGCCTTTCGGCTTAGTATACCCTTTCCTTATAACCCTGTATAATTTTATTATACTGCAGAATGCTTTTGTAATTACAAAAAAAAATACAGCTACAAACTTAAATTTGAAATTGGATAAATGACCATGGCATATATCGATGTGAGGTATATTTTTTTTTTATCTGCAAAGTTGAGTATGTCTTTCAATCCGACTTATCTTTTCTTTAGAGAAATATTCGGTGCTTTCCTATGAAAGCACCGAATATTTTTTAACGTAACGTCTTTTTTTTTTAACGTAAAATGATAAACTATTTGTATCATTTTACGTTAAAAAAAAAAGTTGCCTGATAGATAAATAACAAAAAAAATAAAAACAGAATAACATTAATTAAACAATTTTTACATTTTATTGCCTTTACCTGTCTATAGTTTATTTGTTCAGTAGATCATTAAAATAATATATTGCTTGACAAGTATATATGTATACCTACTTATACCGATACGGCTATACAATAGCGAGGCATTATTATTCAATCAACTAAATTGTAATTTCGAGCTCGCTCGCATCGCCTCCATAGCTCAGGGGTTAGAGCACTGGTCTTGTAAACCAGGGGTCGAGAGTTCAAATCTCTCTGGGGGCATCGGAAGTTATTTTTGCTCCCAATTTACCACCAAGTGTTTTTTTTACACTACACTACCCCCAAAAAAGGAGGGTAGGTTTTTCGGATATACGTTTGTTTCTCAGTATATCTTTAGTAAGAATCATATCCTGGACCTGGACCCGACTCTCCTTTAGATACTATAAGCTATGTCATAAGCATATAGAAGAAAAAGACGAAGAAGAAGAGAGAAGAAGACTAATGGCACTGTATAGTGCCATTAGTCTTCTTCTTCTTTGCCATTAGTAACTTAGGCTATCTACTAGGTTATCAAGATTATGACGTCATAAGAAATCCACGATGTCCGATTTTCTTTATTACCCGATAAAGGAGGGTAATGTTATGGGGCGTATGTAAGTATATGTTTGTGTGTTCCTATATTACCTCCTGTAGCCCAAACGGCTTGACCGATTTAGACGAGCGAGGTGTCGTTTGATTCCTCTTTACGTCCGAAGTGACGTAAGCTATATTATGCAGTCCTGTATTTTGTTATGCTTTAAATTTTACTTGTTTTTCAGAGGAACATGTCATGTGCTGAAGCTGTCACCCAACTTGCGAGTGATGTGTAAACCACCGAAGAAGGCCACGGGAATAGACCAAAGGACGCTACAGGTTTGTATAAAACAGTTTATAGTTAGCTCGGTAGTCATTGTAGGTACCTACAATTACTACCGAGTAGGTACTACCTACCTCATGCCCTAATTTCGGGGCACTAGAATATACGGCATCGGTATCCCTTGCCTGTAGTAAGAGCCTACTAAAAGGGGACCTCTGGCCTCGGGGGTGGTTAGAGGTGGGGCACTAACCATCTACCGAAGCGAGCCCGGGAAGGATCACAGCGTTGAGTGGCGGACGCTGTTGTAGGTTTAGACGTCTCACGACAGCTGGTAGCTGTCCCGAGAGGAGGTGAAGCGTGGAGCTGAAGGCTCCGATGCGTTCCCTTGGAGATCCCGGAGCCCTCGGTCAAGCACCAAAGCAGGCCACCGAGTGTTTTTTGTGGGTATAATCCCACATAACCCGACTGCACCCCAAAGCAGTCGGGTATCTTGTAAAGATTTCCAACAATAAAAAAAAAAAAAAAAAAATATGGTGCATAAGCTTACTACCTACTCATAATTATGAACGACTTATATGGGACCAACCTAGAAATCACGAAAAAATACAGCTTTTTCATAGAAATCCGTCGAGGTTGAATTAGGTACATTTTTCTATGGACTTGGGACCATATTCCTGTGCGCTCGAGATTATCTCGGTCACTCTCAGAACTCCCATTAAATTCTAAATTAGAGAGACAGTGATCGAGATAATCTCGAGCGCACAGGAATAGGGTCCCAACTATTTTTTACGCGATCTCGCGGTTTTCCTTCTTTTCTTCGTTTTTCAATATCTCCGTCGCCTAACTTAACATATTCATGTCGTGATTTAACTATACATACTATTATAAGTGGTATGTTTTTTTATCTCTGTTTTATGTTTCTGATAAGTATTTTATCTATCAATTGAACAAATAAAGTACAACAATTCAATGGCAAGATGACCATAAATAATGAAGGGCAAGTGAGAATGATATTACGTTAAATTGTTGCAAACGAACTTCTAGAAGTCAACGTGTGTAAGATTTTATAAAACCTTGTCTGTTTTTTTTTTTTTTTTAACGCTTATAAGTCTGCGTTTGACTACCAACTCGCCTGTTGGTAAGCGACGATGTGGCCGAAGATATATTTTGCCACAAAGACTTATTTACGTTTTCTTTTTTTCAGGTCATGAAACTTGACAAGCTGCTAAGTTTGGTCCGTGACCCTCCGTACAAGACCGGGGTCGTGGACGAGAAATTCGAAGAGGATTAGTGTCAATTTTTTTGCTGTTATTATAATTGTATGCTAGTTATAATGTACCAATAAAACGCATTTAACTTGTTAAGTGTCGTTTATTGCTTAGTTTTTAATGTCCTTCGCGTTTTATGTGTTTTTACAAGGTTTCATGCTCAGGCAAATAGGTCGATATCACAGATTATTTTCTGTAGATTCCGCATTAAGGACGATCGAAGCGCACCGCGCGTCAGACAAAAATCAAAATACGTCTATTGAAATTCTCTCTTGGTTCATTGCTAGGCGCGAGTAAGCTGACCTAACCATGAGATAGCCAATGGGAATGCTTGATCCCCGCAACCCGAACTTTCCTGCAGCTTTGGTGCGCTTTTGGCGGAACAAAGAAACGAACTCGTAATGCGGTATCTATAGGAAGTTAATCTGTGGTCGACAATTCTGTTCACGATCATAGTTGTTTCAGGATTCGCAAATGGGTCAAAGTCATGTTTGTAAAACGCTGCGCATTTTGTCGATAGAGCACCAAACTTTTTTTCCGAGATAAAATACTAAAATTTCTCTACGTGCTATCGATTTAGAATTTTGAGCTACTTATTCGTAACAAGAAGTCTCGTGGAGTCGATCAAATGACTATTATGAATTAGATATTGACAATAAACTCTAAAAACAAAACAATAACAACATTTTTAGGCATATAACACACGATTCGCTGTTCTAGTCGACCTTCGACGAAACAAAAAAAAAACGTCAAAAAAATGAAAGCATCCTACTTAAGTATACAAAAAACCCAACGAATCGTGTGCGAGCCCTAATAAATAAATACATAGGTGTTCTAGAATAAACATTGTATAGGTGGCTTCGTCTTACCTCTTATCTTATCATAACACTTGTTAAGCTATACCATAGATAAATCATACGTTAAGAATGACAATCTCATACAAGAAAATGTACCCCCGAAAAAACAGCACAAAACTAGACGGCGCTTACATACTTAGTCAGCTAATGTCCAAACCATACTATATACTTAATATTCATATAGAAACTTAGTATTAGTATATGTCCGCTATTTAAAAACCAAGTTAGGTTGCAATATACGACGTAGAAAATACGTTTTTTCAAAAATGTTTTCAACGCTGTCTCTTGAGAATCTAGCGTGTTTTGCAAATAAAATATAAAATTAATAATTTTACTGATACTACTAATGCGTACAAAATATTCATAGCTAGTAGCGTTTTTTCTCCGTACCATTACGAATGAGTTAGCTTAGGTTTCTATTTCAAGTCGAGCAGAAATTGTGACGATCATGTCGCAGTTTAAAGCACTAGCGACATCTTACATCCTTATCAGTTACTACAATCGTGTCATGCATCTTTCTAATGCCATTCGCACTTTTCTTTATATAATTTATCCATGTCTATACTGCAAGTGGGAAATCAATTGAGAAATTTGATATTTAAATATCAAATTTCTCAATTGATTTCCCCATTTTACATTTTGACTTTAAAGTCAAAATTGGTTTTCGTCTGCGAAAAATGCAAAATATCACGTTTAAAAAACTAGATGCAGAGTCGAAGCGAATAAAAATGACAATTTTTTCACATGTCGCACGAACGCGCGCGAATAAAATTGATCGAATGTTTCGGAGAACGGTGAGCGACTCGATCTTTTTGACTCGATCAATCGTGACAGACACATGACTAGCTCATTCCTTGGATTAACATATAGGCTATACTTTGTATCCCGGACAATTCAGTTCCTGTAGAATGAATGTTGAATCCACGGGCCTCGGCCAGTAAGATATAATATATATATAATCTGGGTATTGAAAAATCAGCTCCCAAAACTATCAATTACATTAAGACTAGAACAATGAGATTGGCTTAATTATTAACAAAATTTAAAGTTTCTTAAATTCTAATTTTGACTAGATTGTATTTGAACTAATTGGCGCTAAGTTAACTTATAGATTCAATTTCAAGTCATACAGATAATACAGTGAAGATCTCGTTGGTCGATAGCACAGATTATCCCCTAGATTCCGCACTTAGGACGATTGAAGCGCACCACGCAGCGGTCAAAATACGCCTATAAACAATTACACTTATCGGTTCATTGCTAGGCGCGAGTAGGCGTAAGCTTGAGATAGCCAATGAGAACGTTTGTTCGCAGTCCCCGCAACCGGCGATTTCCTCCAACTTTAGAGTTTTTGTCGGTCTCGTATTACGGCACAGATCACACTAGATACCGCATTACGAGATTCGTTGTTCCTACAAAAAGTCACCAAAGTTAGAGGAAGGCGCGGGTCGCGGGGAGTGCGACCAAGCGTTCTCATTGGCTATTTTAAGATTACGCCTACTCGCGCCTAACAATCAACCAATTAGAGTAATTTTTTATAAGTGTATTTAGACTGATGCGTGGTGCGCTTCGAGCTTCCTGAATGCAGAATCTAGGGTGTGATCTGTGTATCACAGATTCTATAGATACCGTAATCTATAGAATCTGTGCTACACATCAACAAGATCTTAATACATCTCAGTAAAATGATTTATAGTGGAACGTATCGCTCAGCGCGCCAAATTCAAATTTTCTTGCGTTTTTTGTCAGATAACTGAAGTAGGTGGCTCTTAAGCGAAATCTGTTTTTTTTTTTGTTCTTTGGCAGAGCAATCAAGGCATAAATCTGAGTTGTCGAATCAGGTTCGAATTCTATCGGTCGGCGAAATTTTGAACTGTCTACTATTAACAATTAAATTGTTTTATACCTAATTAATACCAATAAAACGTTGAGAAATTCGGCAAACTTATAGCTATTAATTTATCAAAATGTTAATATAATAAGTGACGTTAGTGCCATATAAATAAGATCACGTTTTCTTATCGACAACATAGATAACAATAAATTGTAGAGAATAGTGTGATATTTTTAGTGTGGATTCAATAAAAGTTTTGTGATTAATATCTATTTCCTACTTAGCAGATTGCTCGTGTACGAGTGTCCTATGTCTAATCAATTCTGCTTGCAGTGCAAAAGACAGTATTTTTTTTAAGTATTGTATACAGAATGTTACCTAAAGGCGTGGCAAAATTGAAAGGTATTAATGTACTCATCATGAAAAACTTTTACTATGAGACCAACAAAGAAATCGCGAAAAAAATACACCCGTTCCATACATTATGTTGAGTCTAATTGGGAGTGATAAGACCTGGACTGACGTCCCGCTAAGGGTGTTATGTGCATTTTGTGCATTGTCATTTTGAGTGTCATTGTAATTTTGAGTGTCATTGTCATTTTGAGTGTCATTGTCATTTTGAGTGTCATTGTCATTTTTCTATGGAACAGCTGTTTTTTTTTTTTGCTATTTCGTGGTTGGTCCCATAGTAAAAGTTGTTTGTAATGATGAGTATATACATACTTTTTTTTACTTACCTTTCAATATTGCCACACCTTTCAGAACCTTGTATAGCTTCTTTTGAAATATTTTTCTGCACTGTGAGCTTGGATACTTTGTAAATCGAAATTGTTTCGGTTCCTGTCTCCCTCATTTTCGTGTCAATGACACAAATAAATCTTTCCGGGAATCGGGTCCCTTTTCTGCAAAACAAAAGTCAATAGTGAGCATTGAAATAAAGTCGAAAATACAGCAGCAGAAGCCATAAATCTAAAAGGGCGTAAAACGCTTGAAAAGAAAATTTCAGTTAAATTTTTTTCGACTACATTTCAACAACCGCAATGTTGATAATTGTTTAGCAGAGAAAACACTGCTGTACGCTTCACGTGGTCTACACCAGTCGCAGTATTCTCATTATGGGTAGAGTAGCTTGGGTCCAAGTTTTTCACATTTTTCTACAGCGAAAGGTCCTAACTTCAGGTCAAGGAATGCTCGAGCATCGTTCGGTGCGGGGACTTGCTGACCCGAGAATTGTATCTGGAAAATTATTAATTAAACCAATTATCAACTTATCTATACATATATTATATGCAGGGTTATAAGGAAAGGGTACGTTAAACTGAAAGGGGCTCATAGTAATCATAATTGTAAACAGCTTTTAGTATGGCCCAACATTGAAATCACGAAAAAAATATCAGCTGTTCCATACATTTCGTCGAATGATATTGTCATTTCTCTATGGAACTGCTTTTTTTTTCTTGATTTCCATAGTACAAGTTGTTTATAATGATGAGTAGTGTGAGTCCTTTTCGGCTTAGCATGTCCGATGTCCATGTTGTCGCCACACTTAAGTCGGTTTGTCGCCGCGCATACGTCGGGTTGTCGCGGTGCTTACGTCAGGTTGTTACCGCGCTTACGTCGGCGTATCGTTGCGCTTAGGTTGAGTTGTCGCCGCGCTTACATAGGGTTGTCGCCGCGTTTACATTAGGATCTCCGCGCTTACGTCGTGTTGTCGCCGCGCTTACATCAGGATGTCGCCGCGTTTACGTCGGGTTGTCGCTATGCTTACATCGGGTTGTCGCCGCGCTTACGTCGCCATCAACGTTGAGATCCCCGCGCTTCTTAAGCCTGCAGCCGGTGCATGGAGCGTCCCTCCCCGTCCCTGTCCCTATGATGTGTGCTGTGACCAATATTTCTGTAGTTGAAGTAGTCGGCAGTAGGTCCATTTTAGTCTATCCAACTTATCTAGTATCGTCGCGGAATTTTTGGATACTAACGAAATTATAGATCGGTTATCATTAAAAATATATTTGATTTCGGGAATGTTTCCCACCTGAGCCAATGGATGCAGGTGCCTCTCGGGGAAGTCTCTCTGGTGTGCCAGCACCCAGTCCGCCGGCCACATGGTCCCGTTTCTCGCAGTGAACGGCAGTATCAGCACGTAGGCTCGGTTAGTGGCCGAGTACGCCACCTGGAGAATCAATATTTTATTTGCTTTTATTTTCACTTATCTATATATATGAAAATGAACCCCTATTTTTCATGGTCACGATATAACTTGGGAAAGGCTGACCGATTTTGATGTTTTTTTTTTGTTGTGTTCGTAATTGTGAGGACAAGGTTTGTATGAAGAGATTAGTGAGGCCGAAGGCCGAGCTTCGCGAGCATCAGCTAGTTTTTTATAAACTGAGGTTTACTAATGATCTCTCGGTAGTGCTAGATTTTTGGTGTAACAAAATTTTAAATATTTTTAGTTTGCAATGTTTGTATGTTTTCCCCTTGTTCAATTGAGTTGAAATGCAATGCATGCCTGTCAAGTTTCGATGACAATACAATATTATGAGAGAGAGCAGATCTTATGATGGAGATGGACGGTGGAAAAGAACTCCTAACAATACCTAATAGTAGATTGATGGAGTTTGGACTCATTTTGATCAGCTTTCAGCACCAATAACGCATTTTATAAAAGCTTGTCTGGAAAAATATATTTTTCCACTTTATTTTTTTTAAGCGTCGTAAAATATGAGAGCGAAAACATTCCGAACTTGTGACGATGATAACCAGCGCCTTAGGCTCGTGCGATTATACGTGTTCCCTTTGCAAAGCTCGCACTAACCCTGTAGTAGTGCCCCTTAGTAGCGCGCTCCCAAACGAAGCCGTCTGCATCGGCGCCTCCGCGGGACAGCCAGGATACCCGGGACACGTCGTCCGCGTGGATGCCTATTTCGACGTACTCAGCCCACGGCAGGAGATCGTTGCTGCGGAGTTAGTAACAGAGTCATTCCGACACAAGTGACAGATGCACAGCGAAGCCACTCGGGGCTATCTTCCCTAATAAGGTAGCAATGCGTCTAATTCACTCATTAGCGATAGCTAGCGCTAATATTGGCGCTTGCACCTGTCTATAAGCTACCATAATGATAGCTGCTAAGCGTTGATATTAGCATGCGGGCAAGCCCATGGTGGTGCGCGCAATCTATAATCGATTCTTAAAGTTTTATCTTGGTACTTTATTTGTGAATACCACGTTACCACAAACCAACAGTGAGATAGTCTTGAACCACCAGCAAGCCCATACAGTAACGTGTGTCACGAGTAACGGCGCGAGCCATATGTTGCGCTTACAACAGAGCTGCTTGTTGCGTGTCGCTAGAATGTACAAAGTAGTTACCGCATGACTGCAGCCAGCAACGAGGTGGTCTCGAGCCAGCAGCGAGCGCCGGCTTGCAGCAGCGCGCGCAACACATGGGACGCCACGCGCCGCATGTTGCGCCGGCAGCACGGCGGCGTGTTGCGGCCAGCCAGGATGTACGAGGGTGTGCCTTGCACTGACGGGAAACATCGCTACAAATGACAATTAATACTTTGGAACAGTTATTAATCAATAGGTTCATGAAAACAGGAAAGGAATGATAGGACCTTCGCCTACTGGCCTCATAACCAGTCATTGCAATTTAAATAGTCACTTGTATAAAATGGGAGCTGCAGATAGTCCGCTGGTCTTATTTCTTCTAACTTTATAGTCTTGGTTGCATACTGGAGAACAAAATTAGCTCATATGGTGTGACACTGTGAAGCCAGAGAAGCTAGAATGCTACTGGTTTGCATGAGGCAACTTCATCATCATCCATGTCATCCCGACTGCTTTACTGGTTCTCATCTTCATCAACACTACCATCTATACCACTTGAGCAAATGCGCCAGCGCCTAGATCCTCGCTCCGGTATTTCAAGGAGCCGAGTTGGCTTGGGTAGATGCTGGCAGGGGGAAATGCACAAAACACAGTTGGGGACATCAGTGCAGGACTTATCGCCCCCATCTCGAATAAGAATTGTCCCTGGCAAAACAAAAACCTTAACCGTATGTCAAGCAGATTTTAATATAAGCTTACCTGAGTTTCCCTTTTACAGCCAAACCACTGTGCCCTGCCATCTTCCCGTATCATAGCTTTTACACCTAGTTGTTTATATAATGCAACTCTATAATCTCTTGAGCGACGAGATGCCTTCTGTTTAGCAACTGGACTCTTTAGCACAGCTCTGCCTGGGCCTAGCTTACTGTCAAGCATTTGAATCTGAAATGATTTAAAAGACTGGATATAATTTCAGACATTCAGATGGACACCTAATGAACAGTATAAAATTTAAGTGTAAATATGTACAGCAGTAGCAGTATATATAGCAGTGCCTTTCTAAACCCACCTTCACATCTTTGGCTCTAGTTTGCAAATACAAAGACTCCGGAAAAGGAAAAGCAAACGGCTGGGGCAGTGTCCGAACCAATGATGTCCTGATCAACAGTGCATGCTGCCCGTGGACAGCATCACAGATCTTCCCTGATGCATCTTTGTTGTACTGTAGAGTCCACTCTGCATAATTCCATTTCACTTGTTGACAGGTATGTCGAGAGCTTCCAACTCCAATCGCTATAGCTTGTGATGGGTTTGCTATTGCGGCATTCATAGCTTGCTGCAGAGTGCGGCGCAGAACGCGAGTGGAATCCGGCACGAACAGTATATAATCAGTGAAAATGTGTGACATCGGGTTTAGGTCTTGTGGGGCTGCGGTGAGCCGTAGCTCGAGGGATAGCACCTTCACGTTTCGTAAAGTTTCATTGGTAGCGGAGAACGGGAACGGCGGGTAAGGCGGACTCTCGCACACCACGACCACAGGCATGTTCGGGTACGCCGACACAAACGACTGAACGCTGTCTGCGACATCGTTCTCAAACTCCTCGAACTGACGAAACACAACGGTTACCAGCTTTGACAAGTGTCGCGAAGTCTTCGCCGGCTGCGACCCGAGAGTGCTTACAGGATTGGGATATATACGGAACTGAGGAAACAAGTAACCGCTAATCGAAATAATTGCAACAATAGCTAAGATTAAATAGACTTTGAACTTCAAACGACCGCGAGTGAGACGATAGAGCATTATTTCCAACTCACAAAATTACACATTTCAGTCCAGTTTCAGTTCAGTCATTAAAAATTGATTAAAAAGACGACATAAGCTTGTATTTATTAATTTTAAAAAATATTTATAATATCTTTGTGTTTTTCCTCTTATATTTTGGCTCCAGAGATTGTGTATTTAGCTAGTGTCAAGTATTGTAATGTTTCAAGTGAAGTCAAATATTTCACAATTGAAACAAGTCACTGTCATAGTTTAAGTCAAGGAAAGTAAGTTACGGTCAAGTCCATGTCATGCCCTAGTAAGGTGATGGAGACTTTACTATAGGTTTCTGTGGAGTTTTGGAAATAACACGACGAGTCACGTTTCACGCGAACATTCGAGGTTCGGCCTGCAAGTCTGTGACCGGCATACCTGTTAGACCTGTGTCGATCACGACCAACCGAATCCCGGCTTGCGACCCACTCTCCGAAACATTCGATCAATTTTGACCGACGGGTCGCGTCACTGTCGGACTAAATTAGACTTTACCTTCATAGATTTACGGTAGTAGATAAACGTTACTACTTCTCTTGCGTTTTTTTGATATTGACGAAAAAATGTACCAGGGTACTTTTTTACCTTCGTCATAAGGATACTTTTTCTTTGGCATGTAGAAAGGTGATGATGATGTAACCAGTAGGAAATTAGGAAGAACCCGTTTCGTGGAAGCTGGCTCGCGGGTCGCTCGCGAACCGCATATTGCACGAGATTCAGTAGGTCTTTGATTGATGATTTGTGGTGATTCACTAGGGTTATCGGTCACGAGATTGATTGATCTACCGAATCATTTGGCCGGGTCACTTGGGTTATCGGTCATGCAAGATCGACCAGGGTCGCGGGAAATGACCGACCGACACAGGTATCATTACCGGATACCCTTTTGAGCCGGTACCTCATAAAAATAATCAAAAACCGTTATAATATGGCTGTGCTAAGTATATCGGGACATGAAATATCAAGCCTTACATTATCGTACACAAGCTAATAATGCACAGCATTGTAAGACTTGCACTCGACCGTGATTTACTTTGCTTGATTTAGACTTGTTAAAATTAAAAAATATTTTACTTCACATTAAATATTGCAAAACTTGACACTGGCTGGCTAGATACACTAAGTGTGGAGCCAAAATATAAGAGGGTAAAAAAATCTGACAAAAATGTACTGTCGTCACTGTCAATGTCAAATTCAATTGTCATCATTTTTTGTCAACAAAATCGCTCGTGAGTCGTGTCGTGTGCCCTGATTTTGGAAAATTCATTTTCACGAGATTTCGCTAGGCTATTTTCCAATTTTGTTTTCATCGTCGACAAATAAATATGGATGAAAATAGAGACGTTGATTTTGAACCCCTGGAACCCTCTCTAAGAAACGTCATCGAGCAGAAGTCTTTGCGTTGGATCTTCGTCGGAGGAAAAGGCGGTGTTGGCAAAACAACTTGCAGGTTTTACTAGCGTTATTGGATAAAATAAGTTTTCTTGCAATGTTTGACTGATTTTACAATTATTCATTTTAACTGCATCTCAACCACGTATAATCATTCGGGTCGCCGAGTCATTTTGCCGTAATGTTCTCGAAAATGCTATTTCTTGAATTCTACTTTGTTTAACCTTTATCGACTATTAATTAATGTGTCGATTACAGCTGCAGTCTTGCAATCCAGCTGTCCAAAGTGCGAGAGTCAGTGCTGATTATATCAACAGATCCTGCTCACAACATATCTGATGCTTTTGATCAAAAGTTTTCAAAGGTATTCTTTTCATGTTTAATTCTTGCTATCCTATGTGACTAGATTTATTTATATCCTTACTAATATTATAATTCAGAGTAATATAGCCACAGTTGTATCAGGACCAATAAAGCTTTGAGGTATAAAAATGAATTTGTTCATCTCGAGGAAAAAACTTCGCTTGTGCGATTTAGAACTCACTACATTACAACTGTCAGTGTTTCACAGTCCATACAAAATGTCAAAATATGCACAAAAATGGATTGACACCACCTAGTGAAGTAAAAACTTTCTCTCGGTCTGGATGTTTGTCGCATTATCATGGCTAAATGGCTGAATAGATCTTGATAAAATTTCATAAGGATTTAGTGACAACAACAGACATAAAATACTTTTTATATGTCAAAAGAAGTCATGGAAATGACTAGTCTACTATAATCTGTGATATTGCATCATCTTTAAGTATTTACTAAAAAAGCTCATAATGTGGTCATTACTTTTGATAACTTTCTTTGAGCATTCTTCGAGCTACTGGAATAGGAGCCAGCAAATTTATGTGGAATTTCATTGCTGGTGTGTTTTAGCCACCAGCAATTTCCTTTGAAATTCCTAAAATCCTAAATAAATCGACAAATTTAATATTTGAATATGAATTTGAATGAAATTTAAATTCCTACTAAGCTGAATGAGTGGCATTGTTTGAGTAAAGCTCGTACAAGCCTTGGTCTGAAATGACTGCACTGCTGGCCACGCTATGATGGTCTCGTGCTAAGCTTTGCTACGGTCTCGGCCTTCAAGCTTGGTCATCATTGCAGCCCTTGCTATCTGCGCAGCTTGTCCATCAAGGGCTGTAATGCTGACTGCACTGTAATTGCCTGGACCTGCACTACCGGCCATCATCGCTGCCAGCAAAGCTATCATTACAGACTGGGATAGTAATTTACTATTCTTACATTTAGGAAGTTATTTGTTTACAAGAACATTAATAGTATGTTACTGTCCTCGTCTGTAATGTGTGCTTTGCTGGCAGCGATGATGAATTGATTGATGAATGAATTAAAAATTATAAGAAGGTAAGTATATCTTATTTAAAGAGGTAGTAATTCTACATTTAAAATAATAAGCAAAATTTCCAGGTGCCTACTAAAGTGAAAGGTTTTGAAAACCTATTCGCAATGGAAATAGACCCCAATGTGGGTCTCACAGAGCTCCCCGAGGAATACTTTGAGGGTGAAACAGAAGCAATGCGTCTTGGAAAAGGAGTGATGCAGGAACTTGTTGGTGCTTTCCCTGGTATTGATGAGGCTATGAGTTATGCTGAGGTAAGAACTTTTCATTAAACCAGTTTAGCATTGGCGAAATGCTCATTCAATTTATCACTGTTTCCCATAATAGCTTAAAAACAACAAAAAACAAATCATCAAAATCGGTCCAGCCTTCCTCAAGTTATAGTGTGACCAGGAAAAATAGGGGTTCATTTTTATATTATAGGTTGCAGATGTGTTGCAAGCAAGTTAAAAATAAACTAAAGTATAACTTGTACTGTTGTAACTAAATATTTATCTTTATTATATGCAGGTGATGAAGTTAGTGAAAGGCATGAACTTCAGCGCGGTGGTGTTCGATACGGCGCCGACGGGGCACACGCTGCGGCTGCTCTCCTTCCCGCAGGTCGTCGAGAAGGGGCTCGGGAAACTGATGCGCTTGAAGTCTAAGGTACCATGAAATACTCACACTGAGACTAAAACAAAACCCAAACAGCGAAAGTCAAACAGACACTTATTGGCTATCCGCTGCTTCAAGTGTCGTTATTTGAGTGTTTTTACCCGACTGCTTAATAAGGGTTATGTTTTGGGATATGTATGTTTGTTTGTGTGTTCCTATATTACCTATAGCCTAACTCCTTGACCGAGTTTGGTGAGTGAGGTGTTGTTGGATTCCTCGTTATGCTTGGAGGCATAGGCTACATTCGGAGTCCGATATTTTATTTCTATTGTAATAGAATTACTTGTTAATTTGCCTGCTTATAGGGACTGGACGCGTTTCTCTCGAAAATTATATGTAGACATATCGATAACTGCACGGGTGTGTTTGATACGATTCATTTTTATGAATCATAGATAATGTGGAATCTTTGATTATCTAAGAATCATAATAAGATTACCAATGTAGTCGTCGTGACGCGATTTTAACTTTTTGAATTAAAATAGATATGATAAGCAATGGTTTGCATACCGTTTACAAAATAAATATATAAAAAATCTCTGCATATACACACCTCGGTTAGATCCTTCAAGATAGGGCTTAATTTAAAACAACCTATAACCGATGGGGAAGAAAGGCGACCGCGAACCGAAAGATGCAGCGTATGTAGGCTTCCTACTAAGTGGGCCGACGATATTTTATGTTATACATACGATATAAGTCGTGGGCAAGAGGTGGACGCAAATGGCAAATTGTCCTTCAATGTGGCGCTCTAAAGGGAGGCATTTTTTCAGCATCGGATGTCTTCTGGCTGATGATGATGATGACTACCTACGATAAATATTTAAATTATTGTTGCAGGTAGCTCCATTCATCAACCAGGCGGCATCACTCTTCGGCCTCACAGAGTTCAATTCGGACATGTTCAGCAACAAAATGGACGAGATGCTGTCAGTGATAAGACAAGTCAACGCACAGTTCAAGGACCCCAACCAAACCACATTCGTTTGCGTCTGTATCGCGGAATTCCTTTCACTGTACGAGACGGAACGCTTAGTACAGGAACTGACTCGCTGCGGCATCGACACGCACAACATAATCGTTAACCAGCTGCTGCTTCACACGTCGGCGCCCTGCGAGCTCTGCGCGGCGAGACATAAAGTGCAAGAGAAGTATCTAGAACAGATAGCAGACTTATACGAAGACTTCCACGTCACGAAACTGCCGCTCTTAGACAAAGAAGTCAGAGGAGCGCCGGCCGTCAGAGCCTTTTCCGAATATCTGGTGGCCCCTTACGCTTCACCGCCCCCTTCGACTTCTACCTAAATGTTTATAGTCCGTTTTCTGTTTTCAAACGTCTTTGTCAGGAAAATTTTACCTAAGATCGGTGATAAACATTGGCAAGAGCCTTTAGCAGTCGCGACTCTTTTTGAAATATCCTTTCCTGAGACGTTCTTGCTCTTGTATTACATACATTATTTAGTGAATGATAGAAATGTAGCATACTGGAGAAGGCTAGTTTTACGGTGATATAACTAAGGGCGGCTGTAACGTGATTTGAGAATATTTCCAATAGACGCAAGAAGCACATTAGTACAGGGTTTATACGTAAATTTAAGTGCCCCATTGTAACGCGTATACCTCTTGCACATAACTACGCTAGAATTTGTAGCAGCCGTCCTTTTACCACAATAATTTCCTCATAGTATAAAATTCGATGCCTTTTAATATGTGCCGAACTGGATACACTATTTAGTTCAAATCAAATAGTGTTTGCTACTTCTGGCCACGATGTCGGTCTTGGCGGAGTGCGGCGCGGTGTCGGCGATTAGAGCGTTGTCCATGCCGCGTACAGTAGCGGCATTATACAAAAAAAATACGATTTTAAAATTCCGGAAAGCAGTTTCGCGCTGCCGCCTTGACCGGAGCCTCGTGGAGCGTTCTTTAACCCATTTACCACTTTGGTACATTTGATTTTCTCCGCTCGCCGCGCCGCTCAAAGATTTCGCTGATACCGGCACGGTCGTGGCCAGGCCATTATATTTTTTCACTTGAGTAATAGTTAAGGCGCACTGCAAAGTATAATGCGTGACAATATGTTCATAACACGTTCTTAAAGACATTTTATAACCTGATGTTTGCAGTCTGCTATGTTTAGGTGTGCATTTGTTTATCTACAATAAAATTATTGTTATTGTTTACATACATATTAAGGTGATCAGTGAGGTATTTATAATATTCCAGAGTAATAAAATGTTATACAAAAATCCTATCTACGACTTTTTATTAAATAACAAAACTGAATATTATTAACTTAGTTTTATAAATATTTATTAATAAAAATTCATTAAAAAAAACATGTTTCACTCCCAGTTAACAAATACTTGTGCTTTTGTTCAATACTCAACTATAATCTAATTTAAATACAGCAAGCAATAATCGCAAGAATGCATCAGCCCAGGCTCTGTGCTCTGTGCGGATTTAAAATGTTTTTACCAAAATTGAGTCCTTAAATCGCGCCATGTGTACCCCGAGTTTTAGAGTTTGATCGGTCATTAGTGCAAACTTATAGCGAATCGAAAGTACTGAGCTACGCTGGCCGACATCCATTCCTCAGTAACTGAGATATTTAAACCATACCTACCACCAAAGAACGAAATGTTTGCGGAAACATTTAGGCAAATTCTAGTTAGGATTTGGCCAGGACAAAAATTTTGACCGCGTTCTACATTCAATGCTCATTTATTTCCTTAGTAGAATACAGACGTGAACATAATTGAAAATTACTTTATGGTCACAACTGTACTTTACTATCGCCATAGAGAATTTTCTTTACCAGGGCAATAAATTTACTGATGGAGGGTCCAATTTTAAAGCGTCGTCCTAATTGAATGCGATCTTCAACCGACGATCAAACATGGTGATATCCAATAGGCCTAAATGAAATTTTAGTCATCGCGTGTACGAAAATAGTCAAAATTTGCATTTGAACTAGCGACGGACGCGTAATCGTGTTCCATTATAACGACGCCTACGACTCGGATACAATAAGGTCTAAATATAGATACAAACATTTAAATTCTATTATTGTACTGAGTTGGGCTGATGCAGCGAGAATAAGCGTAAACTAGAAACAAATACTGATGAGTTCATACCTTCACTAAAATATAGATAAAAACTTGCGTCAGACTTTTGTGCCGAAAATGAGTACATAAATGTGGGCCATCTATTAACAGTAATTCCTAGCGGAATGTACAATCGGTCCTGATTACAGTATATTTGATTGTTAGTGGTTGGCCCGCTAGTATAATTTTGGGGCACAAGAGAATGAAATGCAGGACATTTTGTTTTTATAATAAGGGAAACACTCGCGTTTAACTGACTCGTTTATTCGGAATATAGTTTCGTTCACATTCAATGATCTTTGTCTAGGAGCACCGCAACCGTTGACATCAAGTGCGAGTCGCACTACGGCCCGCAGTTTTGCAAGACAAGGTTGCGCAAGCGACGGTTATAACAATCCTTAAATATCATCGGATGTGATCGAAATTAAAGTCCCAATAACCCACTCAATTAAACCTGCCCCACACAGACGCAGCCTACTGAGGCGGCCTCAGAAAATAATCAAAGATCAATATCAAAAAGAAGGCAGAAGCCCAATAATCTTTGCCGAAATGGTTAAATCGAGGACGGCGATTGGGTCGCTGATCACCACCACAGCCCGCCTCAGTGTGGGGCAGGCTTTAAACGTGAGCACTCCCTTGTTATTAAAACAACATTTTTGACAATATCACGACGGTTTCCAAAGTGAAATTAATGTGTTTGTCGTAATTACACTAGTTCCTATAAAAAGCGCCAACGCTATAATAAATTCAATTCAATATAACAATCAAACAATTCAGCTTTACTACACATTATTATAAAAAAATTCACAGGTTGAGACTATATTAATGGAAGTGAACAAGGGTCGCAGTAAGGCCTTGGGATTCGTTAAAAATCGTTCGACCATTTGCGTATTTTTAGTATCAAAGTCACTGACGTCTATAATACTGCGCTTGTATTAGACAAGGTCAATGGGCAAATCATTTTCCAACCTCTGTAAATAAATACGATAAAAATGTCATCTTTAAAATCAATTGAACCTATGAGTTCAACTAGATGGTCCAAGTAATACAACTCTTTTAAAAAAACGCAATTGAACTACTGCAACCAAAAACTCCCATTAGTTCAACGGTTGAACTAATCGGGTGTACTAGTGGGAACTACCCTGTCTTTGAAATAAACGTATATTTTTTTAATTATTTGGTTTAAACAATCAAACGCGAGAGTACGGCGTAAGCCTTCAATAGGTACAACTATTGACTAATTCATTTGAACTATTTTAAGACAAAAAAAATATATTTTGGCCAATAGTCTGACTTCATAGAATACACTAGAAATATAGTAAATAAGCGGACCAATAGAACCAGCAATCATTCGATTGGATTTCTTTACTATCATACATGAGTGTAAATATAGCATTATAACTGTACTTGCACAAAAATAACATTCCATTTGAAACTAAAATATCTAAATAATTTCAAAAACTTATTTTATTTGTAATATAGTCTGTCAAGGGTAACAATGTGGGGGATCGAAAACAAGTGATACATTAACAATTGCATTGATGCGATGACTATATATTGCCATAATCCCGCTTGGCTGGCGGCAAAGTTCACCGCTTACTAAAAGGACGCTGCTGCCCGTCCCTCGGTGTTTCTGGTCTCAGTTTAAGGATATACCCGGGCACCGGAGATATTAGATGTTAAATCTCTTAATGCCCAGTAATTTCGCTACAAACATTGCACTTCAATCCGGAACACAGTAATGCTTGCACACTACAGCTTGACGGTTGAATAAATGGCAAAAGTGTGGTACTTCTCCAGGCGGACTCTGAAGAAGAGCCCTACCACCATCTTTTACTTTACTGCCTACGAAGCGTAGGCAGGCCTCCCACTAGGTGAACTGACGACATTGTGAAAGTCTCGGGCAACCGGTGGATGCAAGTGGCGCGTTGTCGGCGGTGTGACGCTTTAAGGGGGAGGCCTATGTTCATGGCCTAGCCTCATATATGGCTGATGATGTAATGAAGAAATATTATTCTGGCAATAATATCTTACCGCATTTTAGTCTTACTTAGGTGTTCTCTCGTTCTATTAACAGAAGAAAGAGCGAGATAACATTTAATGTTTGATTATAAGAACGCTCCCCAGATAGGCACCAGTCAGATAATATATCACTTGTTTCAAAACTCCTCACCAAAATGCAATAACAACGCGCCTCGCGCTTTACTGCGAGTACCTAAATGAACGTGATGAATGACGAATAGGGCGCTGTTATCTTTGTCTTTCTTTAAAGCTGATGAAAAAATGAGATAGCAGCTGCACATTTAACTAGGTTCTACTATTAACCAGGCCAATAACAGCCCTGTCGTACTTGTAGTAGCTTGTTTCTGTCAACAACTCGGCCAGCGCTTTAGGCATTTCGTCCACAAGGCGATGCAATTATCGAATATTGGGGGCTCGGATTGCGTTTCGATGGCACAAATTTCAATTAGATTCACTCGAGTTGCAGAATACCCTATACTTGCGCCGCCTCGTGTACGAACGGCCTTTCTATTCTCACTTAGCCAAATTTTATGTCAACGCTACCGGGGCGCCTATAGCTACGTTTTCACCTATTAACCCAGTCAAGTTACGGGACTTAGTATGGACATAATTCATAATACATATATATATATAAAATTGTGTTTGGTATAATTCGCTGACGTAGAATCTAAATTAAAATAAACAGTCTGGAGCTACGGAACATAGAAAATAACATGTATGCTTGAGTCATAATACATTATCGTCGCCGACGACTCCCTGCCGTACTAACGATCGTCATCTGAAATAGACTCTAATGTAGCGCAAATAGAGATGATATTGCAAAATGTAAAATTTTAGTCTCTTCCGATCTTATGAGAGGTTGGTTCTACAATTATGTACAGAAAAACAAATACTGTTATTAGTTACTTCCGGGTCAAATGCTACATTGACTGGGCTATAAAAGCATTTAAACACTGCTTTGAACTTTCGCGCTGGTTTACTATATTTAAATTAGTAATCACTATACTCACAAAAAATTTCAATCTATGTCCAAAACGTATTTTGGTCACATGGGTAGTAATACTGTGTGTATTGTCGGGACTTACAATCGAGTTCTAGTACCAGTGGTACCCGTAGCAAAAGACTAGAATGGGGTAGATCGGTTTGTCTGCTCCTAAGTTTTAAACTTTTTTGTCACCCGCCCGCATCTTCAGTCTACCCGTGAACATGGCGCATGCAAGTGTGCCGAAATATCGGGAACTCAACAAAAATAGTTATAAAAATCGTGGTAAATATCCCGAGAGTACTAATTTAAATATACAAGCATTTTGCTCTTTATTACACACAAACGATACGATACAAACGTACAATTTCTCTAGGGGAACGTTCAAATTCGCTATAACAGCTTAATTTTACTAGGAAATGCTCACTCAGAACTGAAAACGAAACGCAACAGTTCAGTAAAAACACAGCGAGCCAGCGAGTCGCTTGAATGTGCCAACGCAGCCGGCGCAGCCCTTAACTAGTGTTGTTTTTGTCAACTGGAGCGGTGGTGCGCGGGCGCATGCCACGCGGTGAGCGCGGCGCCGACCACGGTACCGAGTAGCGCCGCCGCGCATGCGCCGCTCTCAAACAGCAGCTTAGGTGTAAAAACGCCCCAGATCATCAGGTGCCGGCAGTGGATCGTAGCGGATAACGCGCACGCAAATACCTAACAATAATAAATAAAATATTTGTAGAATTACACTAATGTTTTTTAAATTTTATATTAGATGTTTGGAACAGAATTTTGCCACTCCAATAGTAATCGCTGTGGCCTCGTTTAGATCTTACTTCTTCCATATTCGAGGTGCACTCAAAGATCACCCCTAGATTCCTCGCTCAGGATGATCAAAACGTACCACGAATCGGTCTAAATACAATAAAAACTTACTCGCATCGGCTTATTGCTAGGCGCGAGTAGGCGTAACCTTGAAATAGCCAATGAGGACGCTCAGTCGCAGTCCCCGTAAACCGAACTTTCCTTCAACTTGGTGACTTTTTAGCGGAACAATGGTCCCGTAATGTGGTATCTATTTGTATGTGAGTGCACTAAACTGAAATGAAAGGGACTCGCCGGTTTTGACGAGTACGAAGGGGTGTCTCGGCAGTGTATTGTACAGCCACAGAACACACCCTAGATTCTGCATTCAGGACGCTCGAAGCGCAGCACACATCAATCTAAATACACTTATAAGAAATTACTCTGATTGGTTGATTGTTAGGCGCGTGTAGGCGTAACCTTGAGATAGCCAACGAGAACGCTTGGTCGCACTCCCCGTGACCCGCGCCTTTGTAGGAACAACGAACTCGTAATGCGATATCTAGTGTGATCTGTGTGTACTACCTAGATAATAAACGTAACCTGACTATTTTGATGTTGTGACCAGAAGAAACCGAAATCGCGAATTAATTGAATGATACAGCTACGTTATCTATGTATATCTCAACATCAGCTTGACTTTTTCTCACCATCACCTACATCTCCATTTACGCCGCCCAAAAAAAGACGTCAGTGCAGGCTCATATCGAGCACCAAACTATGTGTAATGCCGCAGCCTCACTTGAACCAGTTTTCGTTCCAGGCTGGGTTGTTTACCATCCTCGATCAGGTGAGCTATGGTCATACGCGTAGCCTTCCAACCATAATAACGGAATAAGAACATACCCTGATAGCTACACAGAGCGCGAACTTGAGGCAGAGCGAGAAGACGGCGGCGAGCTGCGTGCGCGGGCCCACAGCCGGCGGCGCGGCGCGCGACCACAGCGCCAGCAGAGGCACCGCGCAGCCATACAACAGCGGCATGCCTGCAATACAACATTACAGGCTATAAGATGGAGTATCTTATTACCGGGTATGGCGCTATAGGTCGCTTGGACGTCACCAGCCTACGTCATCAGCGAGCATATGCAAGAGCGGAGTACGTAATTCTAATTCAAAAACGTCAGTTCAAAAACGTCAGACAAAGTGACACGTTAGTGATCCTAACGTTTTGATGAAATTGGCGTTTAGGGAGTAGTCTGTTATCACTCCCTAAATCTTAACAAAATCTTTCGTTATTGGTGTCAGTGGCTTAGATAAACTGTAATCTATGCCGATATGTTTTGTTTTTACAAAAAACGTTTATGGTATTCTAACAACTACATTCCTTCGTCGTATTCTCGACGCAAAAAAAAATGTCTCATTAAGTGCCTATAACAACGAAGATATTGCAAAATTTAAAAAAAACACAAGCATAGATTTTCACGGTGTAGATATCATGTAAAAAAAACATCGATATCGAATAACGTTTAGGGGTGGGTTACGTTTTATAGACGGCGGCATACTCTATTCTTAATTTTATTCTAGACTATACGGTTAATAGTAAAGGACAAATAGAGGTCTCATCTGACTGAAGGGTTATGGAACATTTAGGGCAATTGCTGGGTATCCGCCAAAGATGTATTTCATTCAAGTTCCGATACCATAGGGCATGTTTCGATAGATAACAAATATTATTATTAAAACAAAAACTCTATTGTAAAGTGCACCCTATGACACTCCGGACACAAAGTGTAATCCAACCACACCTCACTCATCAAAATCGGACAACGTTTAGGCTACAGGAGCTAATATAGAAATACACAAACTACATACTTATATACATCCCAAAAACATTACCCTCTTACTTGGGCAGTCGGTTAAAAAGTATGCACGCTGCAAAGAAGCCGGAAACTTACCGAATAGCTCAAGCGATATCAGGCCCCCGATGACATAGTGCCCCACAGGCAGCACAGCGTGGTGCGGGTCCCCCGCGTGGAAGGCGGGGCCCCACCGCACGTGGCCGATAGTCGCGTGGTGTCCCGTGCTGTAGAACTGATAAGACGCTAGCAGGGCCCACAGGCAAGCCACGCTCGAGTTGCACCGACTTGAAAGAGCTGGGAATAAAATACGACAGTTTGATGTCAACGCTAAAAAGACGTTAGTCGAAGTTACATGTAAAATCTAGCATCAGTTCAGTCCGTCACCTTGATCGCCGTCAAACATGATTTCTACGCGATTGTAAATCATATAATAAAATAAATCAATCATTAAAATAAATGTGCACAACCTTAGGATATGACAAATGGTGGGAACTAACCACCAAGACAATAAGGGTTTATGACATCCAGTTTGGCGGTTGGTGACTGTAACAACACGGAAGCACCATTTCCTGGATAAATCATTTTCTTTATCAACAAATAACAACCGCAACAGACTTTCTAAAAAAGCAGACATTCAAAGTTTCTGGGTGCAAGCGGGTCATTGAGAAAGAATAATTTTTGTAGCATGTGATAACTAAAATCATGTTTATTCAGGGATAAAATGTACTTACAGAACTTAGATCCTTCATTCTTGAGCATCGAGACGATATTGAGCGCCAGAAATCCCGTCAAAACGGCCAGCACCGCCGACGGCGCCAGAGACGCACCTAGCACTAGAGTATTCGCCACGAACAGAAGCAGAGAGAAGACGGTCAGGGGTATAGTAGAGCCCCGAGCATCCCGTCGCCACAATAAGACGAACATCGCCCCAAGAACCAGCCAGGATAGACGAGCTAGCAGGCGGGAACGGCTTGGGGAGCCCAGCGTGCCCCAGCCAACAGCCCAGTGAGCGCAAGCTAATAACCCCGCTACTACAACTCCATGTCCCCGCCACCCTACATATCTCCTCGCTATGGCGACTACAGCGGCAACCGACCCCAATGCTAAAACGAGAGCCGCTCTAGAAGCTTGCCCAGTCGGCGCCCCGCCTCCCGCCACCCAACAGTCCCCTTGCTCCTCTCTACATCCTCTATAGTTCCTGCTGACTGTAAGTACAAGTCCACAAGCAGCCCAAAGCGCTAACGCCTTTATCGTGCCCACGTTCCACGCCATTAGACCTAGTACGGTTAGAGCTAAATAGGAGAGACCCGCTCCCTCTTCTATGATATAACTATTTGAGACTAGCACAGCCGCGGACGCGACAAGCGCCGCCCGAGCGAATCGCTCGTAAAACTGAGATCGTCCGTCGTACCACCTTTGTGTGATACCATCCCAGTGCATTATGACTAGAACGCATGTCATCGCGCCGGAAACCAGACCGGTGCTCAAATATATCGCATGCTCGATGTCTTCGAGTATTTTGAAATAAAACGCGGTGTAGCACAGCGCTATGCACACACCCAAAGAACTCAGTCCGGTCGGAACAAACGAACTCGCGAAGATATTGGGCAGTCGATCCAAAGGAATGCCTTCGGTTATCAACCAGTTGGAAAATATAGCTAACAGAAGCAGCAATAGAGCTCTGAGCATTGACAGCGAATCGAATTCGACCCAGACTTCCCTAAAAGTGGCGCGGATGTTATCTACGAGAGACCTGAAACAAAAAATACTTTTAGCTCACAGGCACAAGGTTCAAAATTAAATGGCAGTTCTGGCAGTAGTCTGTTATCTAACCTAACATCAGCGACATAATTAGCTAAATCCTCGTTTGTTTGAATGCCGGCCGCTTTGTCTATTTGCTCTCGAGTGGCGTTAATTAAGTGAGCGAGTCTGTCGAGAGACACTTGTTGAGACTCCTCTCCGTATCGCACGAGGTACTGCATTATCTGAAATCAGAATATCAACATTTTTGTAAGTATTTGTTTAGGAAACTATGACGAAAACTAAAATTAGAACAATGAATTATTCAACTACGCAACTGAGTAATTCTTGAATAGTGTGGTCAAAACTATGACTAAGGCTAATGACTTACGCTTGTGTATAAATTCGTTCAAGGCCTCATTTATTGAGGAGATGTCACCCTCATACATACATACAAATTAGCACACGCATACTCAATCACTAACAGTTTCCATACTTGGCTGCATATTAGTTTCAACTATTTACTGTATTGAATTATTATTATCATTATCATATTGTTTACCTTCACTGTCTATCTGTTTATCAAATAGAACAATCTTCTTAATCACTGTCGCGCGAAATTTGATTTTGTAATCCGCAGTAATTGGGTCACCAAGATACAGGCTTTGCCTAGTTTGGGACCCACTAGTACCACCACAGATTGTATAGATACAAGTATAATTAATAGTCTTCAAGACATAATAGAAAAAAAAAGACAGGAAGTATTTTTTTACATATTCATAGTCTTAGCCGTAAGATTCAAAAGATCAGCATAAAATCAAAGACATTGTGTAGAATCTTGGCGCCCAAAGTGGGTATCTAATTGGGAGACAATCGAAAAGAAAATAACAATAACCTGTTTCAAATTGTTACTCAATAGTAACAGAGTCCGAGGTATATTTGTTTTCGGTAGTATTGGCAGTAGTAGGTTGCCTAGAGAGGGCGCGGGCGGCGGTCGTCCCAACGCCGCACTCATGGTAGGCGCCAAATCAGTCTGTTGAACCTCTCGCCCTAAGGAGACATCTCCGGATTCACCGCCTAGGCCCAGCCCTCTGTACGCGAATAAGGCAGCCGTGCGCTCGGCTTTACTCTCGCCTCCGTGATCACCTAGTAAAATTTTAAGTTTATTTATATTAATCTGGAAGCAGAAAATGCATGCAAGTCATGCGATCTTTAGTAGATGTAAGCTAAATAGCCACAGGCGATAAATAAATAAAACAAGAAGGCATTTCGTCAATGACAATAATTGCTACTAGAACAATACAGTCTCTTTCTCTTTTGTTTTGTTCTTTTCGCCAAACCTCTAATAAAGATTCAGTAGGATTTGGAGGAAGTTTTTTTTTTTTTTTTAATTATTATTATTTCTTGCCTCGCGCATTCTTCCTTCACGACCACCAGGGATGTATTCCCCATGTGCACTTGTGCAGATCATAATTAAGTTTTTGTAGTTTTTTTGTCACAAAAACTTAACTAAATGTTTTTAAAATGTTGCATTCTGTTAGAGCAAATCCGAAATTCACCAAAAACAATACAAAAATTTTCTACAAAACATACATTACAAAACTATTTAATGCTTTAGAATCACACACATCACAGCAAAAAGAAATTAAACAAGAAATTTAAAAACATTGTGAAAAATTCTAGTTCTATTGTTACTACATTTACCCACCAGATTTGTTTCCTTGTGAGTCTAAAACAATGTGAAAATTATATAAATAGGTCACTATACAGGTTGATTTTTTTAACTAGAACAGAATGAAGAAATCCGTAACCATAGGATATACAGGGAAACTGTCTTAGGAACCATTAGGTTTTTGTAAATACTATTTTGGCATAATCTTTTTATTTTTTAATGCGGTTTTGACTCAGTTTCGCGTAATCAGAAGAGAAAAATCGGATCAGTGGAAGTAGTTATTGTTTAACCGGCATTAGTAAGTAGTTTATTAAGTTTGACTAACTTCTACTGCTCAGTTTTTTATCCTCCGATACAATTAAGCGATCCTTAAATGAAACAATCGATCCGCGTTAGAAAAAAATATCAAAACAACTCATTTTAATGGAGAACCGCTTGACCAAAAAAAAAACTACACCAAAATCGTTTTCATACAAAATGTGTAAATGTTTCCTAAGACAGTTTTCTCATTTAAGGATTCGGATATGCACATACAGTCCCAGTAAAAAAAAACACTCTGTATAATAATATAACTGTAATGATGTGCAAATTGGTAACTATTATATTTTAGTTGTTAATATATTAAATGCTAAAATGTTTACGACAACAGTTCACAGTTCGAAGTGATTCATTGTGAAAATCGATTTAGTATAATTGTGACTAAATTTAAACTGAATTTTAACAGTTTCAATTTTTATCTTTTGTTAAATCTACGAAATACTCCTCAAATTCCATTAAAGTAACAGTGTGATGGTGTTGAGTGAAGTAGTGAAGCTAAGGTTTTTTTTTTAAATGCGTAGAGCAGTGGCAATGGTTCAGTTCAAATTCAAAGTATGTATTATGGACAACTTAGATCCAGCGTGTTAGTAAAACAAGACTTAAAAACTATTGTTATGCCGGTCCACCTGTGTGCCGGTCCCAGACTTGCAGGCCGAATACCGAATGTTCGCGCAACGAAGCGATATCCTCCAATCAGACACGAGTACACGCGTCTCTCATTGGCGGATTTCGCCAGCACGCTACTCTGGGACGCGCTTTAGAATGATACAATGGTAAATAAGAAGGCACTAAAAAAAGAAATATGCGCGGTCTGACAGCCAAAAAGTGTATAGTGCATTTGTGTAAAACTTGATAGGAAATGAACTATTTTAGAAATCTGCTATTTTAAGATTCAGCCAATCCAGCTTTGCACGTGTAATTCTGCCCTAAGCATCTGACATTAGGAGTTTCAAAGTAAGAGAGAGTGGTCACGCCGCGACAAGAATGTAGCGATTGTACGACCGAGAAGAATGAGTGTATGAAATTCAATGGCTCATTATTAACCTTATTGTCAGATTATTGTGTAAAAATCGCGTAAAGGAAATTAGAGCAACTGCAGTCGCCTACCTTGGAATGACGGATCTCTACAATGATAGATATAACATTACCAGTAAAACTGTTTGTAAAAATTGTGTCAACAATTTCTAAAAATTCGACGAGAATTCGAAAATTTGACGAGCGCAGTGCATTGCCGCGAATGGTTTTGAATTGCTGAAGTTCAAAATTCTGGGTGGCACTGAACTGTTATGGGCAAGCGTGAAGCTTAACATCAGGTGAGCGACTTGCTCGTTTCGTCACCAAATTAAAAAAAAATAAGTATAGAGCTTTTGGTGTTTTGAGTTTTAAAACGACAACTTTAAAAATGATATTTTTTTTGGAGTTCTTTTTTTAGATAAAAAAACAATTATAAAGAAAAATATTACAATGCCTTACCTGTTTCAGTCATGCCATGGTCTCCAACTACATACAACAAGACATCAGGTGGTATCATCGCAATTATTTTCTCCAATCTAGTGTTGGTCTCATTAAGTTTCCTCGTCATTTCAGGGTGGTTCGGGCCATATCTATGACCGGCGTGGTCTACACCCAAATAGTGGGCTAGTAGAAGGTCCCAGTCGTCGTTTACAATTTCATCATATATTTTATTGTCAACCTCTGTAAAAATTATTAAAAAAATAACTACAGAACCCTAAAAATCAAGCTTCATTTACGCATGGTAGAATCATGCAGCTACACAACTTAATTTTAAAAATTGTTTGTGTCAAATCCTAATGAGTGAAATAATGAGAAAATTTTAAATTAATATTTTTTTTTTTTTTTAACAAAAAAAAAACCAATGTAATCCATTAGGTACTGTACGCTGATCAAACTCCATCAATATACTGTTAGTTACTGAGGAGTTCCATTTTCCGCTTTTATTATCCATCATTAGATCAGCTCATTGACAGGCAAAATACGAAATTTCAACTCAATTGAAGAAAAATTGCCTAAAATTGGCCTAAAAATGAGTTGCAAGATTTGTCATTAACATACATACAAACATTGCATGTTAAAAATAAAAACTTACAAAAAGTGAGCAAAATGGGAGTTATTGATTTAAGTTGTTAAACATAATTAAATGAGTAAAATAAGATAGGACATTATTGCTGGACAGGTCCAACAGGATACTTGAACATACCTCTATCAACAGTGTCCAAGTCCCATGTATGGAAAGAGTACATAGCATGTGAACGTAACCACCTTCCTGGAATAAGGCGACCCCATGTGTCATCTCCTAACAGGATGGCACGCCCGCCACTTTTAGTCAGCTACAAATAAAGAATTCTTAACATAGGACATTTAGCTCTATATAGTGAACTGCACATTTTATGGCATTATGGTTTATGGCATTGTTGTTTTATGGAATGAAAAATTAAAATTAAATCATTTACTAATAAAGTATAAAGTTTGTCAGCAACTTAGAATATGATAACCTATAGATAATGCATAACAACCTAACAACAGTCTAGCAGCTGAGGTAAACAAGTGCAAGGTAATCACAATAAACAAAAGAACAACCTTTGACAGTTTAGGTAAATAAGGGTTGGACAATAAAGCAACAAAATAATAAACATAAGAACAGCTGCAGCTCTTATTAATTTTGGCAACTTGAAAAGTACTGTTTATTGCTTAATAATGAGGTATCATTGCTGTTATATAGAGTGGGCTTGATACTGCATAGAGTGTATCATTGTATGGACAATGAGGTGAACCAACCAAAGTCAATTAATTTCGACATTTTAGGGAGTTTTTTATATCCAGTAGAGTTAAATGGAGTTTACACTGTATGGTCTGGTAAGCTAAGCGTGAAATAAATTTCTTGTTTGGTAATATAATTACATTATTGTGATTACCTGGTCAATAACATTGTCTTCTTGCAACTCCATAGCGGCAAAGTTGGCGCTCATATCAATGAAAGTAGGTAAAGATCCAGTCACTAACGCCTTTACACGCTGTAGGGTCGTCGTAGGCGGGTCTGCCATGAAACGAAATAACCGCGTGCGTTCCGGCCACTTATCTAACATTTTTCTCATGATTGGCAGTCGATTTTGGAATGCCAGAGGGTGTTCGATAGTGTCGTCATACTCAGTAAAATCATACCGCAGCGCATCTACTAGCACAAACATCACTCTGTGAGCAGGAGGCACGCAGGCTAAGGGTCCGCCGGGAACGGACAATATGCGATGGATCTTCTCGTCTTCTCTGCACACATCCATCGCAGTGGAGTTCCCCTTCTCGTGCCCATCGCAATCGAACTTCTCGAGAGGCAGACACTCCGTCAAGTCGCTCAGGGTTTTACGAGATAGCAAAAATCCATGACCGAACATCAACACCGCAGACAAAATTAAATAGGAAAACCAAAGTAGGTACAAAACAAAATTCCATTTTTCTTTCATGATATTAATTGTTTATGCAATTGAATGCATGAAAATAATTTAATTGGAAAATATAAATTGAAAAACAGCCGCACGCCCCATCTCGAAAAGAATCTTGAAATAAATTAATTCAAATGCAATCGTGAATTGACATGACAGCCCTCATTTTTGACATGATAATATTTTGACGTCGACATTTTGTATTTTTTTTTTTTTGGTTTGTGTGTTTGGTATACACATATGTCTATTTAGCCAGTGTCAAGTTATGGTTTACAAGTATAGTACCTAGTTTATTCTAGTTTCAGTCATAGTCTAAGTCAAGCAAAGTAAGTCATGCCCCAGTATAGTGGTGGAGATTTTACTAGAGTTTTGGAAACAACACGAAAATTGATGTCTGTGTATGTTTTATTCTAATATTTAGTACAGTTGAAATATAACAAAACTTTACACTGGCGGAATACGGTATGTGTCGAACCAAAAAAATATAAAAGAGGAAAAAAATATCTAAAACGTCAAACGTTTTCAAAGTGCTGCCAACATAGCGCTTTTTTTGCTAGATCTGGCGATATCATTATTTTCATGAGTCTCGCGGTCTCGCCTGGGACCCTATTCCTGTGCGCTCGAGATTATCTCGGTGACTGTCTCTCTAATTTAAAATTTAATGGGAGTGAGTGAGAGAGAGATAAAAATGTCATTTATCCGAATAGGGGCCCTGGTACCAACATTTAGCACTTATTTCAAAATTCAGTATTGTTTTCAGATTACCGTCTAGCGAAACATAGTCACGTGGACAGTAACAAAATGTTTTGGCTTTTTACGTTGCTGCACTTTTTTATACCAACCAACGCCAACCAATGCTGCCACAACAATTTATATTATTTTTAAACCCTTAACGTGAATTTTTCGTAACATATTCCAACAGGTGGCCAAAAAAGGGAACGGTAAATCCTCCAAAGTGGGGACTTTGGAGGATTACCAGCAGGCTGAGTAGTCTTGAGCCTTGGGCGACAGATTCTAGGGGCGGCAAATGTAAGTAAGTAAGCAAGAACTAATATTTTTAAATTACATTTCTAGCCATTCGGACAGCACGAACGTCATTTCATTGCAGAAATCTTTTCTCTCAGACGTATTTACAACGACTTTTCTTCCTTCCTTTTATTGGTACATTCAAAGGTAGGTACATAATTCTTTAACTCTGAGTTGTATTATCGTAAGTACAATAGCTCAGGTTTGAAAAACTCATACTAAGGGTACAGAACTACTTATATCCAAAAAACATTTTTTGTGCAATTTCAACTCGTGACCCCACGTAGGCGTGCGGTCTTCGTAGCATAATATTCAATCGAAGTTACAGAACAGACTGAAAAGTTGAACGAACGATTTGGCATACCTTGGAAATCTATTGCAACTTAGCACTTTTTGAGTTTTCTTTTCCATACCCACGAGTTAAGGCGAGTTGGCAACACTGTTAATTTCATTCTCATTTTGTTTTTTATTTCTCAATTTTCAAGTATTTTTGTAATCTAATCTTTCCCTTCGTGCTCGATTTAAAAGTTTTGTAATTTATACCGAATGCCTATTCAGAAGTATTTTAACCGTCAGTTTCAATTACTGATTAAGTGGTATACAAATCCTGAAAAACGTAAATAAACATAACCTCTAATAGTTTCAGAGGTGCTCTTACTGCAAGTTGTAACAAATTGTAAACTTTATCAACTTTGAAAAGATTAAGAGCATCTGGTATGAACTGAACGGGTGGCGTAAGTAAAAAGTACAGAATAGTATGTTTTATATGAGTCAGAATGTCTGCACCATCCAGAGTCAACAAAGAAAACTTTCGTCTATTAGACTTATCTAGCGACGAGGAGTCAGAAGACTTGCAGCTAGAAATAATTCCTAGTCGGAAAAAGAAAGTCACCAGGTAATTTCAACAATAATTTCATATCTATGTAATTGTTTTACTCTAGTTATCAATTAATAAGTAATTTTTTCCCATGTGTTATTAATCTAAAAGATCTTCATTATCTTCTTAGTTGTACAAACTAAAACTAAAACTACAAACAAAATTAAAATAAATTTATATAAGATTCTATTTATATTTGTTATTATGATGATTAAAACAGATTGTGGTCAAATTATCGTTCCCTTGGTAATATGTTATACTTATAGGCCAATTTAAACATGAATAAAAATACGTTTTAATGGCATTACACAATGTAAGTATGTACTTTAAAACATTTTAATATATTACAAAACCAAGATCAATATGCAAGGATATTTAAACCTAGTTTCTGAATTAAGTTCAAACTAAAGGTAGGTATACTAAAACCATAGTTACAACTCAATCTAATTAGACTACTAGTGCTGCAAGCTAAATTAGGCATTGTCTTGATGATATAAGTTTGAACTTAGTTTGTCAGTATTTCTAAAATGTATCAAAATTTTTATAGGTAAAGTGCTATAGGTAAAAGACCACACATCCAAGAATCCAACAAATAGCTTTGTTAATAATTATAATATGTTTTAGCAATGGCATAATTCTCTTATCAACTGCAATATGATCATTCAAACATCATAATGTTTCGAGTTAATTATTTTAGGTATGTTAACCAAGATAATTAGTATAATCAAAGCGCTGATAGGTACTAATCCTTATCATATTTTTGCTGAACAAAAAATGTTCAAGGCATAAATGTATGCATTATTATTTTTGTTATGTTATGATAGTTATGAAACATTTTCAATAACAACTTTTTCATTACCAATCCGATTTCAAAGGATATTTTTTGCCATCCCAACAACTTTAACCTGCAATAACTACAATAAACTCATGTCAATGATTTGATTTAACTCTTCTTGTGCTTTGTCAGTTATTGCCAGTTACTACTGTAATAGTATTCACTTAGCTATCAAAAATCAATATACATCCTCTAGGAGAGAAAGAAGCAGAGGCCCTGCACCACACACCCCCGAGCCCAACATAGGAACAGAAGTGCAATGCGCGCTCCGCTGGGCAGTCCGAGGCACACTACTACTATGGCTGATCATGCTGACCTGGATCTGTGCCACGCTGTACGATCAGGTTTCCAATATGAGGCTGGAAGTTGAAAAAGGTATGTATGACATATTTGACATTACACTGCGAGAATTATATACTTAACTACAATGATAGTGCGATGGGCTGTAGTCCAATACAAAAGTATTGCAAAAATTATCACAATTTGTGGTCTGTATACCCAGAAGAAAACAGCACAGTATATAAATATCCAACAACCTTTCTTGGACCTGTGAATATTTATTTATTTAAGTAATTATTTCTGGAGAACAAATAGCTTTATTTATACAATTAGAACAACTAATTAAGAAAAAACAAGCCTTGTCATTTTTCACAAGTTTGTGGCAGAAGGATACAATCCAGTACAATCCAGTATAAGCAATAAATTATATCTAAGAAAGCAAATATTTAAATGTAATGAAACAAATAGAGTAACAGATATTGATTTTATAAGAGCTATAACAATCTAAATCAAATCAAATAATTCAAATAATAATAATTTTATTATTGACATAAATTTACAAGTACACAAGTTATCATGAATCCAAAGGCTCCCCAAAATAGTTAAAAACTGTATTTTTGGAGCCAATGGCCTCTCCTAATTAAATAACACAATGCTAATATTATGCTTGATCATTAAAGTAACATACAATTTTGAATGTATATAATAATATCGCCAGATGTCATAGCCAAAAACAAAACAGTCATAATAAAAACATAGAAAAAATTATACTTAAACACTCGCGCAAAATAAACAAATTGTATTAATTGTATTGTATTGTCTGTAATCACACTAATATTATAAATGTGAAAGTTTGTATGAAAGTGTGTTCCCTTTCAACTCTGGAACGGCTGAACGGATCTGAATGAAATTTGGTATGTATATGGAGGTAGCTTACACCCTGGATTAACACATAGGCTACTTTTTATCCCGCAAAAATATTCGGTTTCTGTAGAATAACGGGTGAAACCGCGGGGCGCAGCTAGTTGTAATATAAAAACACGTGTGCGTCGTATTTGACGTGCATCCGACGGGACGCTTCTAGCCGCTATACAATGCCCTATATGCACACGACGCGACGCGTATACTTCGCGTCTGCAGTCATTCGTGCGCTGCAGTGCTGGTTAAGCTATGCGTAGGCGACCCATAGTTTGCTACTCAGTCGCGTCTCTTGAAGAACGCATCGTGTGAGAATGGCCTAACTCGTTAAATGAATCGGTACTTTTAATGTTGCGATCGCAGAGCGACGCAGTCGCAACGAATAATATCATCGGGCGGAATTAATTTCTTGTTATCGATTCATAGAAACCAGTAGTGTCGCTTGCTGCGTTTTGCAGTTGCGGCCTGCGTTCGCTACCTGCAGTCTACATTCGCTATCGGAATAATACCACACATTACATACCACGTAACCTCCACATATTTGTTTACGTGTTGACTTCGCTGCGTAGTACATTCAAACATGTCCAGGGAATACTCATAAATAATTCAGTTAACTACCTACCCGAGTAGGGTCACTGAGCTTTTATAGTTTCCCTGGACTTGCAACCTAAAAAGTGTGGTTCAAATTGTTATCCTAAGTTCCTAACTAATATTATAAAGTCGAATGTAACTCTGTCTCTCTATCTGTCTCTCTGTCTGCGTGTTTGTCGCATTATTACGGCTAAACGGTTGAACGGATCGACCTACATTTTGCATAGATATAGCTTAAGGGTAGGAGACGGACAGTAATTTTTTTTTATTCGTCCACGCGAACGTAGTCGCGGGTAACAGCTAGTTTCCTATAAACTTTGATAAATAAATAACATTACTATGAACCTCCTGGCTTAGTTGGTAACACGTCTGCCTTGTGTTCCGAAGGTCCGAGTTCGATTCTCGGCCAACCAGATGTTTGAAGTAGCAAGCAGGTGTTAGAAAGTTGTCTTTTTGTGTGTACCATGAGTTTCCCGAAACGGAATCCTAATGGGGAATTAATTTAGAAAAAAAACATTTTTTGTACGCTCAAACTTTTTGGCAGTTGGGTTACCACGATCTTCGCAATTCCCTATTCCGTAGATATCTACAAGAAGTCTTATTTGGGAGTCAAGATTTTGTAATCTTTATACTTCAAAGATCAAGATAAAAAGAAATGTGTCTGATCACCGTGGATAATCTAACCTTATCATTTATAATTGCAAAAGTTTCGCTATTATCCGCCGAAAACGAAACCTACTGGAACCTACCGTTGGGGTAAACATTCCCGCGGTAGCAATAAATTACCGCGCAGGTATTTTATTACCTAATCCCACCCAATTTCCTTGTAATTTTTCTATAACACGACGACGAGCAAATTAAATAACGCTCGAACTGAAGCGTCGGGCCTCGGAACAATTAAGGCGTACAAATTAGGACACCGGCTAAAACGATATATCGTAAATTTAACAATGAGCTAAAGTTTAACTGAAAAGGTTAAAATATTCATCAGTTTTTTTTTCACTTAGGTATGTGGAATCCTTATCTTCCTTCATGCCTGAGTTCACTTCAGTTATTTATTTATTCCTTCTGGTATTAGCTCGTCCAAACTATTTTCGGCCTTCTTCGGCCGTCCACCCTTCCATCCATCCAAGACTGTGGGGTTGATTCGACCACTTCCAAAATCGTAGTTTGATACGTTAGTTAGCTTTTCTTTATCTACTCTAAAATCTGGTCTCTTGAGGTTCCAGTCACAATTATATTTTGATAAGTGGTTATCCTCTCTCCGCGCTATGTATACCCGTGTCACGACAGCCTTACGATAGAGATTCAGATCTCTATCGATCCCTTTGGGGTTCGAAATGTATGGGTCAGCTTTACACAGCATTCATAGTATCAATTCCATTTCAAATAATCTCAATGACGCAGATAGCTGTAAAGTTCTCGCACGTGCCTTGGAATAAATGAAGTAAAACACGAATACGCACATAATATGTTTCTAATTTATTGACTAACAATAAGCAGGAGTTCTGCGAACAGTAGAGATCGCGAGCACAAACTTTTTTTCACAACCTCAATTTTTTAAGGTTACAGAACCTTCAAAAACAACAACCTTTTTTAATGGAGAGGTATTCCCCCAAACAGGGGCACGTTTGCTAAATATCAAAATTGGACGATAAAAGGCGCCGCAGCAAACTTCCCCACTTTTTGGGGGAAATACCCCTCCGATTAAAAATCGCCGACGGCAAAAAAAGTGAACCTGTATACCAAGTTTCGTCAAGATTGGTTGAAAAATACGATCTGTGCGCGAGTACCAACATACGGACAGATGAAAGCAAATTTTGCTAGTTGAAGCAAAAACTATCGTTCGCTTCGCTCATTCGATCAATTATACTCGTGGCACTGTATATTTGACTAGTGAGCTAAAATAGCTCGTACATTTGCAAGTTTTTGTAGATAGTGTGAGTTTACCAAACCTGTATGTTGTACTGTCTAAGGTAGACAGCATAAATGTTTTAAAGAATACAGGTCACCATAAATGTTTTAAAGAATTTTTAGTTTTTTCACTGAAGAGTCCATCAAATTAAAAGATATCAATTAAAACCTAAGAAAATCTACACGAGAAGAATAACAATATCAAACAAAAAAGTGTACGCGTCCCTGAAAAATCTGCTGGCGCTTACGTATTCAGTCAGCTAATGTCCAAACCGTTTTATAAGCCGATGTAAATATGGTTAATATAGAAAGTATTATTATATGTCCGCTATTTAAGGTTCGGTTCGATATTTTGTTCCAATTTGTTACGGGAAATTGACAGAGAGACAGAGTTACTTGCGAATTTATAATATTAATTAAGAAGTTAGGTTAGGTTATTAGCAATTTATTGTCTGATTTTTTGACTAAAATCCATCTCGTTATCTGCACTCGAAAATGTATGGTGCAACCTTTTTCTCATCTTAGCCCCCTTAAATGATTCCCTTCAATTCCTTTAATGATGGCTTCGCTGTTTCTCCTGAGTGATAATGTGCGAACGAGATAGCGAGAATCAGGGAAGCCGGCCCTTATGTTTTAACAATGGACAGACAGAGCCCTTAATCGTTTTCAAGATTACGATCCGCAGTGCTTTTAGTTTTATTTACGAGCACTTTCAGCAACGATTGCCATTTGAGTGCCCTCATTTCTCGGGGGTAATGTCTCCACGTCCTTTGGTGTTTTTCATCTCGTAGCTTTTCCAGTTTCTATAAAGCAGGGTAAGATTGATTCGCGCATGCGTCGCCGCGCCTTCGTGACGTCACACCCAGTGCTCGCTCCAACCTCTTCTGGGACCCTTGTGCTCAAGACAATATCTATTATCATGCAAATATGAATTAATATCTGACGTGTGACAGTGTGCGTGTTAACTGAGAATGTAAGATAAACGGTGAAATTCGTGCGTGAAACCTCGTGTTGAAATTGTCCAGCGCGGCGTCTGTGCCTTGTATTGTTTTGTGTTTATTAGAAGTTTCGCTTTCGAATCCTTTGTTGTATATACCTGTCCTCGCCTAATACACTTTCGTAATCCTGATTCTCTAAGTAATTAATGATAATATTGTATAGGATGTGTCGCATCGCATCCCTTAGGGCGCACGCGCGGTATTCATTCACCCTTACTCCGCTCACGAGGTCGATAAGAGCACAAACATGGGAGTAGTAGATAGACAATACAAGGGTTAAGTTTAGATTTAGTTAAAATATATGTACTACTTTTACAATGGGAGTGGTATGGTCGAATATCGAGAAAACTCTAGAAAAAAAAAAGAAAAAAATTAGGTAGACAATATAGATTCTTCTAGCTTTCTTTATTACAAAGTAATCCTAATACTATAATTTAGAGAAATATAGCCGCAGTCGTATCAGGACCAATAAAGCGAGGTATATAAATGAATACGTTCGTCTCGAGAAAAAAATTTCGCTTGTGCGATTCAGAACTCCCTACATTACAAATGTCAGTCCATACGAAACGTAAAAAATAAAACACAAAAATAGATTAACGCTATTTTCGTTAGATATTTATTAGTTATTTTCGTTCGCTAGATAGCTAGCGAACTATAGGAAGTAACTTTGTCTCTATGTCTGGATGTTTGTCGCGTTATTACGGCTAAACGGCTGAACGGATCTTGTTAAAATTTGATAAGATATTCCAAAGACGGACGTAGGATACTTTTTTAAGTCCACACGAACGAAGTCGCTGGTAACAACTAGTCTTTATATATAAAAGGCGTATGTATGTATGTAATAGACACCAAAACGGCTGGACCGATTTGATGACATTTTTAGTCAATCTTAAAATTAGCCTAGCGGGTGATCCTGTGAAGTTTAGTACCAGTGCGAAGCCGGCGCGGTTCGCTTGTATAACATAAAATGTTATGAATAGCCACTGACCTACTTATACATGATGCTTTTTAATCGACTAGGGAGCGGTTGTGGGGATGCTGCATACAAGATAACGAACAATTGTGAATTTTAACATGTCGTAGAATAAATTTTTTTTTTTTTATTTTTTACGATATTTGAAAATTCACAAACAAAAAATACACCTGATCCATACAAACTGTTCAACACCGAACAATGTTTTAAATCTGAATATCAAGCAAATAGTTTTGGTTTTCATTTGTATTACCTGTACCATTTTCTAAATAAAATAGTAGATACGCAGACTGCTTGGAGTATAATATGTATATATACGCAAATCTAGTAATAAGTAAGTATCTAGTAAAGCTTAGCTCTGTAACAGATAGTATACGTTTTCTTTGGTATATTTCTTTTGTAATTTTTTTATTATTAGTTAGTTAACAAAAGTTGTTAAGTTTAACAAAAGGTTCCCCGGAGTCCGTGGAGCTAAGTAAAGAATACGAAAAATATGTTAAAAAATAGTGATACTGTTAAACTGTTAGGGAGTCTCTACTTTTCAAGTCCATGGCTTCTACGAATTCACAAATTTTCAATTCCAAGGCTTCTATGAATTCAAAAATTCAAAATTCTTTATTTGGAACAATAACTTAATGGCTTAGCCATTAGCACCACCTAAAGAACGATGCTACCTGCAGTAGTTAAAAAACTGTGTCGCGGAATAATATTCGTGTAGGATAAAATCTAGAGACAGTTTATTTGAGACCTGAAAGTAAATCCTATTATTATAATTGTTCCCTTCGGTCGTGTTGCGATATTTTGTTCCAATTTGTTACGGGAAAAATTCCAGAATAAAAATAAAATAAATATTTCGATCAACAATATCTTAAAACCTTCACAAATGACTCGTACGTACGTACGGTATGTAATTACAATACTATTACGACCGTGGTACCGATACGGTCAAATACAAGGCCTTTTGAACTAATTAAGGGCTTTCAAAAACAAATATTCAAACGTGTTTACAATGCCACGATTTAATCTAAAGTATCTAAACAAGTAGCATTGAAATATCTCGATTGTACTATTTACAAGTGTACTTCAAATAACCTAGCGTAAACAAACTGTTTAGCGCCTGTGGCCACGTCTACGATAAAATTTGGTTATTCAATAGCGAGTAGTACTGTCACCACAGATTATATATAGATATCGAATTACGAGATCGTTGTTCAGACAAAAACTTACCAAAGTTGGAGGAAAGTGCGGGTGACCAAGCATTCTTATTCCTTATCTCAACGTTACGCCCACTCGGTCTATTTTGACCGATATGTCGACTTTCCTCGGCCTGAGTGCGGAATCTAAGGGTGATCTGTATCTGTCACGCAATTCAGGACTATTTTACTCATAGAGGCTTTAGATGGAATAAAAGAAAATAGTCTTAACATTTTTACAGATCTAAGTGAGTCTTATAGTAGGGAAATTACCACCACTATGGAGAAATATAAAGGGGTATCGCTCCTGCTTTCCATATAATAAGTCGAATTATTCTTTAGTTCAAAAATAGAACACAAAACAAAACGAAATACAAACACAAAATTTAAAAAAAAACCTAATAGCAGCTAATTTTTTCTTATAAAAGGCATCAAATTCAAACTTCCTGCTTGCTAGCGAACACTAGCTGTTCTATTTCTTGTCAAACTGGTTCAAGAACATCAGTATTGAATTGAAGACCATTCGATATACCACTTCGCTAAATACCTACTTTGAATTAGAATATAAAGACAAGATCAAGTTGGTTGAACCAAATAACCGATAGTTTCATACGCTATTCCAATGACAGCATGAAAATTGTTATACATACTGATGTTAATAGTTATTAACTTGTTTACTATCTTTTATTCATGAGCTTAAATTTAAATTGATCAGAATTTTAGATCGTCTTTTTCGTTATGATTTCAAGAATGCTCTACGTTTCACAAATTCAATACCTGTGTATTTAAAAAAAAAAACAATTGTTCAAAAAAACAATAAATTGAAATTTCAAATTACTCATTTTCCAATATCCAATTTATTAAATACTTTTACGTTTAATTGATTAACTTTAAAGATAGTCTATTGTTTTTCTGTATAACATGGTGACCTCAATTAGTTTATAATTTTTCCACCCAGTTCAGCGAACACCTGTGAACCTATTATCGATAATGATTTTCCTTCATTATAATAAGAACCTATTTCCTCTGTCATTTAACCAGTACTTACGACCTTGTGAGAATCAACGAGCTAGAGTCTCCCGTTGGTTGAGCTGCTAGATCAGGGACCCTATTCCTGTGCGCTCGAGATTATCTCGGTCACTGTCTCTCTAATTTAGAATTTAATAGGAGTGAGAGTGACCGAGATAAAAATGTCATTTCTCCGAATAGGGGCCCAGTGTAGACACTAGGTAACTATTTAGGTAATGTATATTGTTTTGAACTTAAACATTTCATCTTTTCAATGTTAGCTCATTGGCCATGCTTATGTATTGTTGCGAGTATAATATGTCATAAGTCATAATATCTAAATTGCTTATATTTTATTACCTCCATCGTCCATCTTAGTTTCTTTGGAATCGGAGATGGACGCTTGGTCTCTAATCTGTTATGTTTTATTCTCCGTTCTTAACAAATCTTTTCTTTGTATTGAACTAAGTATCTGATCTACTTTCCTCGGTTTTATAGGATTTGATATTCTAAGCCATAGTTTTCACACCCACAGTTACTGTATTGTGTGTCATCTTATCTGTGGCGAATTTCTTTATCTCATACATTGATAATACAGCAAAACCTATCAGAATCGTCCAAACCCTCGCTGCTTGCGTTATGGTATTGATGATTCAAATTCGTGATAACGATAAGGAGTCCGCGATTAGGACAGATAATCACAACAAATTGTTTGGTTTAACCTTGTCAAATATATAGATTCAAAAACAATAAAGCACGAACAGGCGCTGCAATTCACGCGTATATCTTCCGATATTACCTTTAACCTGGTTTTGTTAGCTTTCAAGTGCGAGAAGTAATATACTGCGTATCATATCGTACGCGACGATCATTCGTGACAGTACCTCGGCGCCGCGCGCACGTGTACAACTCGGAGTGAAAGTGGTGTGTTGATTGTGCGGACAAGAAGGTGCGAATGTGTCTGCCGTAGCAGGCAGTGAGTAATGGAGAGCGCGGTGCACGCGGCCGTGCCGCTGCGTGTCGGCAAGAAGATGCGGAAGCGGCGGGAGCTGGACGCGCTGGTGAGCGGACCTGGCTCCCGCGGGGGCAGGCTGCTCTCCGCGTCCAGCGACGAGGGCGAGCCCTGGGGCCGCCGCACCACGCGCCGCCGCCGCTCCCGTCCCTTCGTCCGCCTCGCTGCCGCTCTAGCGCTATGCGTGTGCGTGGTCTCAGCAGCCACCGTGCTCTGGCTTTTTGTCGACGTACGGAGACAGATAGTTTCGCTTCGGATCGAGATGGACAGAGGTTCGACCAAGCTAATTTACAATGTTATGTCATAAATCATGATTTGTTATAATAGCGTTACTTTAACATTGGCTATTACCGCCTTTCGCAAATCAAACCAGCCTTACAGGGGCCGTACCATGAACGCTTATTGCGGGACAGAATAGGCTCAGGTCCTGACGCTGTGCGAATGCGAATTTTATCGTCTTGCAATAATGTTCGCGGTCGCGCAGCGTTGGCATCTGAGCCTACTCTGTCCCGCAATTAAGCGTTCATGTTACGGCCCCAAGTCTCATTAGGTCAACGAAAAAGCCCATACTGCGAGGACGCCCGATATACTTTCAAGGGGTTTCTAACGTTTATGTTTTCTGATACTCGTATCATTGCGTAGGTTGGATTTATCTCCCTTCGCGAAGTTTATCTAAGAGCTGCTGTATAATTCGAGTTTCGTTTCATGATAATGTACTGTTAACAATGGAGTAGACGCCTACGCGTCTGTAAATGCGTAAACACGAAAGATGGTAATAGAATGCAAAAACAGCGATTACGTAGCCTTTAAGGTTGTATATCATCGCAAGTCGTCAATCGTGATGTTTTCACGTTGTGTTAAGATTCATACAAATATGTAAACAGCCGTTCCAAACACCGCCTTATACCTACCATAATATTCAACAAAAAGATATCGCCTTAATAGAATGCTCTACCTATTTATAAGAATTTTGGACAACTTACTATGTATTCGTTTCACGTGTTATTAGATTTTAATTGCATATCAAACAAGGTGACCTCTCTATCTAGGTACTTCTTCTCATCACAAACTGATATCATTTCGTAGTCTGCATATAAAGTAAATTATTATATTTGCCCTTATGTATAGGTTTTATCCGGTCGATGTTATCTGTTAAGTAACAAAAATATGTAAGTGGATTTATGCAAGCTTCGACCATAAATACTTATATTTAAATACCTCTTTTAGATCCTTTGTTCCTCAGTGATAAAAATACTGGACACTGGATTGCCTTCTTCGTGATAAACTCTGATACTTTAGAGCTGGCCAGTGAAACTCAAAAAAGGAAAACAAGTGATTAAACGCGTTTGTTTTTGTTTTATTTATCCTAACATTCCTAAATGCGAATAAATATGAATGTAACTCTGTCTATCTGTCTCTTTGTCTTGATGTTTATCGCGTTATCACGGCTAAATGGATCGACCTGAATTTTTGCATAGATATAGCTTACGGGTAGGAGACGGCATATGCTACTTTGTTTTTATTGGTCGACGCGAACTAAGTCGCAGGTAACAGCTAGTAGAATTACAAACAATAAGCCCGATAGCCACAAAAGCTGAGCTAAGCGGCTGAGCTATTTTGTGATTGTGCTTCTAATAGACGTAATGATTATTTGAGTATATCTCACCGATCCTCCAATGCAGCTTCGGACGATACCGGGCTTTACTGTTAGCTTCATGAAGTTTTAACACTACATCTCTTGCCCACAGTTTCCACCGGCAGTGCCGGCGTCGCTGATGCGCTACAAATCTGTCACTCGACGGCGAAAGACTTGCATTCCAACGCAACGTTTCTCAAGAACAAAATAGATAAATTAGAGTTAGAACATCAAGATTTGATACACAGGGTAGACAAAGCTTCAAAAGCGCTCTCAGAAGTGTCTGAACAGCTGTCGGCAGCGCCCAAGCTCGCTGACACGCCGAGACGGTTGGCGGAACTGCAACGGACCGTCGCTGATTTTGGGTCACAGGTTAGTTCTTATTTGCTAACCACAGACTGAACACTAAACTCCGATAACTCGGCATAACGAGAAATGTACGACAATTCGCATCCTGAAATCCGTCTAGCCGTTAAGGCTACAAGAGGTCGCCTAGGAACAGGCTAACTAGTAAAGTCTCTCACCAGAGATAAATAATGTTTTGATTATGATCTTTTATTTTTGTTTTATCATAGATAATGTTATATGTTCTAACTAACATTCCGATTATATTATAGTTTACTTTTTTTTTTTATTTCCCTGTCTAATCACTATTTATGGCGAATGTTGTATATGCCTATAAAGGGTGATCATATCAGTTCCATGTAGCACGTAGAAATATATTATAAGAATGTAAAATCTGTTCACTGTTGGCGTATCTCAATAAATAAATAAATACCCGAAAATCATTCAATTTGGGGAAGTCTAGTAAAAATGCAAGCTACTGCAACTCATAGCTAGGTCCATTATCCAAGCATTTTCAGCTCTAGTTGAAATACTAAAGTTATCACACTAATATTATTATAAATGCGAAAGTTAGTGTGTAAGTATGTAAGTGTTTTTTTTCCCGTTCAACTCTCTAACGGCTGAACGGATTTGAATGAAATTTGGTAAGGAGGTAGCCTACACCCCGGATTAACACATAGGCTTATTTTTATCTCGGAAAAATATTCGTTATCTGTAGAATAGCGGGTGAAACCGCGGGGAGCAGCTAGTTTTAAATAAATATTCATTCAATAAAATATTCAGCCAAAAATGTGACTATCAGTCTTCAAGATTTACAATGATTACGATCCCATATAAATATCATTATGTGAGCAAACGTTAAACGAGATTATAATGAAATGTAAATTATAAACGTCCTCATAATCAAATACCATCCACATTAGGCTCGTGACACCCAACCTACGCATTTTTTCCACATCTCATTAAACTTTTTGCTCCTCCATTCGCTATTATTCGTGAGTATATTTGACCAAGCGAAGGTTAATCCAAGGTATAAGCTAACCTGCATGCCGAATTTCATCCAAATCCGCTCAGCGGTTACGGAGTAGAACAAACACTAACATACTTAGTCCTTACATACTTACACACTTACGCACAAACTTTCGCATTTATAATATTAGTGTGATTTTCTATTTTGACGAAGAAGAAAAAAGAAAAACAAAATTTAGAGTTGTTTTTTTCTTCTCGTTTGCACACATAAAAAAAGAGTTACATGAAAATTGCCATAAAACAATGGCAATGACATTCTGAAGATAACTGTCTGTTTATTTTTAACCGACTACCAAAAAAAGGAGGAGTGAAATATCGCAACATCTTAAAAAAAAATGAAAGTATGTAAAAGAGCTAGTCTAGCCGGGACCGCGGCCTATTTTAAAGTGTTATTTGGAAGAAAGACTGCTACTACATTTTATAAGTGACTACTGTCGTAGATTTTATTGTGTAGGGAGATAATCTAGCATTCGTGGCCCGTGGACTTACCGCGTAGTTCTACTGATAGCACCACAGAAAATTATTTTTACCCGTGGCTCTCTGGACCACGGGCAATTTTTATTTTCCATAATCCTATTAGTAGGACCACGGGAATTCTTTGCGTTTGATGTAAGTTTGATAATTGGACGATTTTCGGTCACATATATCACACACGAACACTAGAATCCGCCACAAATTAATTACAATTAGAACAGGGCCTTTATTCTCTATTGACATAACTTGTTACGCGCCATGTTAAGTTAACTCCGTGTTAGTTGCATGAAACGGTATTCTCTAAGTTTCTTAAACGCGCGATTCTTCACGATTAGGAGCCGCATTTAAGTTTAGAGCATGCTATGACGTCACGCGTTATTGGCAAGTTATTTCATGTGCGATAGAGAATAAGAGCCCTTGTTGCCTGAAAAAGTGGTCTCATCAAAATCTACATTTAAAAACAAGCTATAGACAGTAGGATAACTAAGCAGAAGATACTCTTGACAGTCTCTTAAGTTATTAAGTTTCAACACTGTGTGTTACAGGAGCATCAGGCCATATGCTTCTCGGCTATAGATACATTCATAGATATCTCGTGGTCCTACAAATAGGACTACGGAAAGTACGGAAAATAATCCTACCAGAGAAGTAGAATCACGGGCAAAGATAATTTCCCATGCTGCTATGAGTAGAGCAGGCAACAAATGTAATCTAGGTACCTATATAGTATCGTGTTATTGTCTATTGTTTGTAAGAAGCCTTAGCGAACGCGAAACTTATTCGTGACGAATATTCGATTAGAGAGTAATAGTAAGCATATTCGCGAATCCATTTGCGGTGGGCTGATGATACATGTGCTATTAACAGATTTCTCGTGGATCAGTTGACAATATATATTTAATTTATATTGCTAAGCAACGCTGTGTCCACATTGTATGATCAATCAATTGTGTTAATTACAATTGCGTACTCAGTGTCACGGTAAATTAAAGTTGAATTGTATGTAATGTAAAGTAATTTCTTCGTAATAAGTTTTTTGAACTTTACTTTGTCATTTATTGATCAAAGTGCCACACTTACCACTACGGAAGACGGTAATAAGACGTGAATCCGAATTTCGGATAGGTACTTCTATTTAAAAGGTAGGTCAACAACTTTTTTATATACGCAAAAAATATACTTCCTACAGAAACATCCCGACCCGAGCTAATCGACTTGAATGAATAAGTTAAAAATATATACAATATACACTAAATTGATTTAAAAATATTAAAACAAAAGTTATTTCCTAGAGCTGAGGAAGTTCCTTTTAATTTAAATGCACGTGAAGAGAATTGAGTTGAGAGAAGTGTTATGGGGCTACATTTTACATAGTACGCAAAATCAACATACTAGCTGCGCCCCGCGGTTTCCCGCTGTACTACTGAAACAGTATATTTTTTCGGGATAAATAGCCTACTACTACGTTACAGAGTTGAACGGGAACGCACATTCATACATACATACACACTTACACACAAACTTTCGCATTTATAATATTAGTATGATAAAAATAAAAAATAAATATATTGCGCTCTTTTCTAGCATGAAATTAAAATGCTTGCAACTTGAAAACACTACACAAAAAAAAAAGTCAATCTTTTCTATTTGTGGATAGCTTTTTCACTAAGCAATTAAAAAATAATCAGTTTTCATGCCTATTCCATCTTCTTTGACAGATAAGCGGGTTCAGCGGTGAGCTAAATTCAGCGAAGAAGCAGGCTGTCACCGCGACGACGGGTGTCGAAGAGATCCGAACTCTGCTGCAGCAACTGGACGCGCGGACAAATGACACTATAGCCAACATCACGGCGACAGCGAAACAAGAAGAAGAAATGAAGGGCACCCTCTTAGCTCTCAACACGACGCTCGTCTCCAAAGTCGACGCCTTGAGGACGAGGATAGAGGAAATCACCCTAAAAAATGTAAGCAGTTTACCTATTGCTTTCTTGAATGATAATTGCATTTTAAGGTGCAACGTTTCGCTCAGTGCGCGGAATTCAAATTTTCTTGAGTTTTTTGTCAATTACAGCTTAATTACTCGTCGTAGGTTCATGAAAACTAATTTTGTGATAATAAATAGATTGTTTCAAGAAATTACACCAACTAAAAATTCGAATTGAATGCTAGTATAAGTACATTTCTCGCTAAACCAAAAACCAAGATGAAAATCAGCTTATTGAGATTTGTAGCTAAACAGATCATAGTGACCATTTTACCCGTAATTTCTTAAAACAAGTTATTTATTAGCGCAAAATTGGTTTCAATAAATCCACGATGAGTAATTAAGCTGTAATTAACAAAAAACGCAAGAAAGTTTGAATTTCGCGCGATGAGCGAAACGTTGCACCTTAATATGCAACGTTTCGCTCGGCGTTCGAAATTAAAATTTTCTTACGTTTTGTGTCAATTACTCACCGTGGATTTATTGAAACCAATTTTGCACTAATAAATAGGTCGTGAATAGGAGAATGATAATTCCATTTTATAATATTTATATTTTATAAGGATATTTAGACTTATTGCTTTCGTGAATGATAATTCCATTATAAGGATATTCGTTAAGATTAACGACCGCGCATACTAAAGTGCGGAATGTATATTCAATATGCTCTGTGTTTTGAATAATTAATTTATTTTTGTTTGTTTTTCTGGCTCCTTGAGACTTTGTTTAAATATTGTTTTGACTTAAATGAGCTTTGAACCTTCACCTTGAAATATTACGCGGTAGGCATTCATTGTTTTTCAATGTTAATTTATTTACATTTATTGTTAGGAATTTCGAAAAAAAATATAAATTAATATTAATACCTAATCGTCAGAATCGCGTACCACTATCCGTTATAATCACTGCAGTACGTCATAATTTGTGCATTTTCACCATTGTTGATAAATGTACCTAATACGAGAAATATCAGCGTAACCAGAACGTATTTTTTTTTTTTTTTTATTATGCCATAGGTGGCAAACAAGCAGACGGGCCGCCTGATGGCCCGTAAATTGGTAATTGGCTTCACCCGTAAATTGGTTATAGACATTTCGGTGAATTTTACGTTCCGAAAAGGAAAGTGGGAAAATAGGCAGGTAGGTGCGTACTTATTTGTATTTACAAATATGAGTGATTGAATCACATCATATCACACTAATATTATAAATGCGAAAGTTTGTGTGTAAGTATGTAGGTAGGTAAGTATGTAAGTGTGTTTGTTCCCGTTCATATCTGTAACGGTTGGACCGGTTTGAATGAAATTTGGTGTAGGGGTATCTTATACCCTGGATTAACACATAGGCTCCTTTTTATCCCAGAATAATATTCGGTTTCTGTAGAATAGCGGGTGAAAGCGCGGGGCGCAGCTAGTTATTAGTATTTTTTATTACTGGCTTTGAATTAAATTATTATTCTTAAACATGCTCGAAAATGTCTGCTACGGAAATGACACCACAGTAATAAAGGTACTAATATATTTTATGTCTAGACTACTACCCTCCTGGCTTAGTGGGTACCACGTCTGCCTTGTGGTGGACGTTCTGCTTCGATTCTTGGCCGGGCAGATGTTTTAATAATGTAAAAACTACATAGAGGAAATTTAAATTAATTAAATTAAATTTCGAACTTAAATTTCCTCTCTGTAATTATTGTTTTTTTTTTTTTGTTAGTTTGCCACAGAGATAGCGAGAATCATTAATCCTAATCCAACTCTGTCTCTCTGTCTGGGTGTTTCTCGCGTTATCACGGCTAAACGGCTGAACAGATCAAGCTGAATGTTCGCTTAGATATAGCTTAAGGGTCGGAGACAGACATGGGCTACTTTTTATTTTGTAGGTCCATGGGTTTGAATTCATGGGTAACAGCTAGTCTTCTATAAGGGGTGTCGAATATTTCGCAAAACTACTGCAATGCAGACCTACAAAACTGTATAGATCTGCATAACTTAAGACTCGCTACCTCGGATGCTATCGCGGGTCGTTGGTGATCGGATTAAAGCCCACGAACGAATTCGGATTATATCACACATATATGAATAATAATAGAGGAAACAGGTCGATAGACACGAATGACAGTTGAATGTTATAACTGGGCGTCATTGCAAATATGCAAATTCTAGTGCATAAACAAGTTGTTGGTCATCATGTATACAGGGCTATTGATCGATTTATCAATAAAATATCCTAGCATATATGTCCATCCTAGCATCCTACTTAACTTAACTTAACTTACTTTTGCTCTATGATTTTTATCAATAATACATTCAACAACAAAAAAAATATGTATATTTTTTTGGTGCAAATGTCAGCTCCTTAGCTTCACCCGGCCCCCCGCGTTCATTCCCATTTGAAACTGCGTAATGTTATTTTAACACGGAGCCTTAATTTAAACGTTTTTGTAGAGTAGAGGAGTAGAGAATTCTTATTCGAGATGGGGGCGATAAGTCCTGCGCTGACGTCCCGCATGGGGTGTATTGTGCATTTCCCCCCTGCTAACGTTTACCCAAGCCAACCATACAGGAGCGAGGCTCTGGGCCGCTGGCATAGCTGCCCCAGTGGTGCAGATGGTGTTGTCGATGATGATGAGAACAAGTCAAGCTGTCGGGGTGACACGGATGATGTTGAAGCTGCCTCAAGCAACCTAGTGGCGATTCTAGCTTCTTCTGTTGCTGTACAGTGCCACTGTACATGCGCCATTGTTTCGTTCTGCTGCGTGAAACCACGTCACGGCGGACTGTCCGTAGCTCCTATTTTGGACAAGTGACAATTCAAATTGCCATGACTGGTTATGAGGCCTACCAGTAGGCGAAGGTCCTGTCGTTTGAGGACAGTAGTTATTGATTAAGGATGGAAGCTGCCTACGAGAAGTTGATGGCTTACCAATAACCCTGTATCGAGGAAAAGCCTTGTCGAATATGTTGTTGCAATGAATATTCCTTGAAAAGCATTATCCTTTATCCATAATCGACAGCGGTTGACTATATTATTTAGAAGCTCTCAGCTCAGCGCTTCGGCTCCTCCCGGGTCTGACATACGTACGACTGGATGGGTATAATAGGATTCAAACTATATGGTGTCTCTGAAATTAGTACGAGGCTCTGCGCAACAGCAAAATTGTAGTTGGGCCGTTGGAGAAGCCGATTCGGCTGAACCTCGCTCGCAGCTCACTTCACAGCCACCATAAAGTTTTATTTACCTATAGATCGCGCTCCGCGCATCTTCATCCGTACATCTGTATGGGTCTCTATACATGGCCTGACCTGACACCGTGTAAAAGAGATGGCTAAATATAAGTTTCTGGGGGAGCGAAAGGGAGAAGCTATAACCTTAATAGTTTGTTTCTTTTAGAGCCCCACCTCTAACCACCCCCGGGCCGGAGGTCCCTTTTTAGTAGGCTCTTACTACAGGCAGGGGATACCGATGCCGTATTCTAGTGCCCCGGCATCAGGGCAATCAGGGCGCTCGGAACCCCTAGTAATTCAAGTTATTATTACCATCATTTTCAGAAACCAGTGAGTCCAGCCGTGCCCTTGTCGCCGGTAGTGACGACCAGCAGCGTCGCGACGCCGGCGGCGGATAGTCCCACTCCCGCGCCGCCCACTGCTGGGCCACCGGGTAACTAAAACATCATTTAATTTACAGCCTGATAAAAGACAACCCATCCCTCATTGGCTGAGAGCCCCTTTGTCTATGACATCTAACGATTTCGAGCTTCGTTTGAACGCGATAGTAATAATAAGACAGATTAAAAATTATAAGGATTGCAGTTAGTAGGTTACGGTTTTTTTTTATGACAACTCGGAAATCTTTGTTGTGTCAAAACTGATTAGGTTATTTTTTATAAAAGCCTGGAAACCTTCTGTTTGGTCTTGTAACATGACAGTTGGTTAAAGTTTTTTTAATCTGTGTCCTATTTACACTATCGCGTCCAAACGAAGCATGGAATCTAACAGATCATAGACACATCGACCAATAGGAGCAGAGTCTTTCAGCCAATACGGGCTGGGTCGCCCTTTATCAGGCTGTACATTATCGGTCGTATTATCAGCACGTGCTGATAATGTACGACCAGAAATGTACAGACAATAATGTACGAACCGGTAAAACGTGTACTTTTCTCAGGTTCGCGGATTATCGGCTGTACATTATTAGCTGTACATTCCTGGTCGTGCATTATTGGCACGTGCTTATAATACACAGCCAGTATTGTACGACCTGATAATTGGCAGCCCGGTACACCTGTTATCGGTCGTACATTCCAGGCCGTACATTATTGGGCTGTACATTATCGACACCCTACCACTCACCCAAGGATCCTTACGCGGGTCCATATATACACCGTGTGTAGAGTGCTTTTCATCAAAAAAGTCTCACGGAAATCAGCCGGAACTAACCCGATCCCTTTGATGTCGCATTTTCAACTCGCGAAGACAGCGCCGCGTCTGGGGGACTTCTTTCATGAAAAGCACTCTACCGGTCCGTATGGATCCTAGAGTGACATAATACAACGGGACCGCAGAGCTCTGCAGCTGGCGCCGTGTGTATTAAGCTGTATGGTTTTCTTTAACGTGTCTCACGAAATTATATTATTTCAGGACCACCAGCCAAACCGAGCGTCCTACAATGAGAGACTTCACGTCACACTATAACTATAAATGAACTGTTCTCTCTAGTCTAGAGAAATGCTCACTGTCTTGAAGTCAAGACACGTTGCGTCCGCTAAGACAAATATGAGTCGCGAGTAGTCGGTCCCGACCCACGGATACCCTCCAAATATGTTAAGGAAAGGAGCGATGGGAAGTGAACCGTATGTCCTGGTTTAATGGTCCAAAATGGCATAATGAACTTTATCTCATGTCCAATTGTCCATGTCCTTAAATCGTCGTCAAACAATTATTTTGTTTATATTTAATGGTGGTCGTATAAAGATGGAATTGCCACTGGATTGAATCGCAGTAGGTGCCAAAGGCTTGAACAGGTTTTCCTTTGCGTTTAGCATTTTTGATCAAAAACGCTTAGTGACAAGTCGTTTAATATTTCTGAAAGTATTTTTCGGTAGTTAGTGATTCCTAGTGCTTTTGGTAAGTTCGCCGTCCTTGAAATTGCTCTACAAAATTATGGCCAAAATGGCCCAGCTCTTTAAAAAAATATATCTATACGTTTTCCGCCTGTAGTTTAGCGGATAATTTGGCAAAGGGTCTTGAGCTAGGAGTTTGAAATGTGTAAGTTATTAATTGGGGGTCCTGAGGCGTTTAGTAAGCAGATTGAAAAAGTTCTTTGAATTTTTTTATTTATTTAATAAATATAACGAGCGCGTTACTGCAGGGTTTTGGTGTATTTGACATACAAATGCGTATTACTGCCCCGGTGGCTCAGTTGGTAGTGAACCTACGTTCTGTGCTTGGGGGCGTGGGTTCGATTCCCATCTAGGACAAACATTTATGTGATGAATATTTGTGTTTGTTCTATGTCTGGGTGTTAATATCTATATAAGTATATATTTAAAAAATATCTATGTACGTATATCAGTTTCTGGCAGCCATATTACAAGCTTTGCTTAGTTTGGGGTCAGATGATCGTGTGTGCAATAATGTCCCAGATATTTATTTATTTATTATTATATTTATTACTAAACGCTTGACTTTATCCTCAGTGTTTAAATATGGCAGTTTTGTTCAGACAATATTCGGTAAGGGCTGTTAGGGTGCGTTTCCACCAGAGATGAAAGAGGTATATGAGGTTTTATGGTAATACGCATTCGTAAGGCAAAGGTGTAACCTTTGTGAAACGTTCTAGGGTTTTTTTTTTGGCTTCAATACAACGACGTAATGTGTAACAAAATACCGAGCGAGTTGGAAAGAGGGTAAGATGGCTTAGAAAATCTCGCGAGGGGAAGTTTAGACGCACTTTTCTTATTTCCTAATTTTTTAAAGGATCATTCACATTGAACCGTGCCCCGGACGGGACGATGGAAATTCTACTGTACGGTTCGAAATGGCTTATCGCGACATATAAACCCAGGGTCGGTGTAATGTGAATAATCCTAATTCTGTCCTCTCGCAAAATATGTGTCGAGTGCAAAACTGTATCTGCACTTTATGGGTGTTTTTCATAAGGCCTGTACTGGATCCAGTGGTGTTAGGCCGTACACGTGTACTGGATAACTGAAAAGCCTGGTATCCACCAAAGCTGAGCTGAGCGAAGCGGTGAGATGTTGCCCAATACATCACACTAATATTATAAATGCGAAAGTTTGTTTGTAAGCGTGTGAGTATGTAAGTGTATTTCTTCATCATCATCATCAACACCCTGAAGACCTGCAATTTAACTGGAATCATTGCCCTTGAATCCGGAACGCAGTAATGGTTGCACACTACTGCTTGGCAGTTGAATAACTGGCAAAAGTGTGGTATTTCCCCAGGTGGACTCTACATTGGGTATTAGACGTTATGTCAATGTTGGTCAACTATCGGTCAAGGTCCCGACACTCGGCTTAATTCTTCTTTAATTGATACCGGGCTTTATTGGTTACGCTCTGATTTAGTCGCTGGCTCCAGCACTGGCCGTGTGTAAAATAGCCTTTATTGCAATAAATGGACGAGTGAGAACTCATTAAGATTAAAATTGTAAATATGAAACTTATAGTTATAATAAATTGAAGTGTATTAACACGTGGTCGCACTGCACTGCGTGGGATTGTGCGTGAGTTTTATTACTTGTAATAAATTATTGTTAATAGATCAATTATTACACAACGTGCTGGTTTTATTTATTTGTGACGTGTTTTTGGTAACTTTTCAATCCTGTTTGCAGGCTTAGCACCTGCACCAGCTGTTTGCTCCTTTTTATCACATGAGAACGAGACAAACGTATCCACATTCTAGCTTTGTCACGTTGTCGCAAATACAAATTGAGAAGACAAAATTTTATAGCGGCGCGCGTGCTATGCCTGCTGTCCCCCGAAAACAGCAGGGGACAGACAGGCAATAATTAGTTCCATCGGTCCCCGCGACGAAAACGGGGACATACTCCTATTTGTCCCCCTGAGACGACAGAGCAGAGAGACTGGAATAACATTTTTTTTTTACTATTATTTGATTTTCAAATGTCTGTTCATTGTTCAGGGCAGTAATTCGTTTCATAGGTAATAAAAGTTCAGCTTACGACAATTCTTGGTAAAATCATCATCAGCGTGCATAAGCAAAAGCAATTCCGTAATTCAAACACGGACAATCTTCCGCCATTTTCGCGGATAGTGACGTAAGCTGGTGCAATGCCAAACCTTGTTTTTTGAATCACGAGTAAACAAAACGATGCGTAGTTGCAATTTGTTTTTTTGTAAATATTATTTGGTATTGTGATCCTTACAATATTTTACCGACAGTGGAAATAAAACAAAGTGAGTATAAATCAAAGTTTTATTCAGTTTTTCCTTCATAAATATACACCGAGTGATTTGTATGGATAGTCACTAAAAATTATAAAATTTACCTACGATTACTTTATTTTTAAAACGAGATAAATAAATGCGTTTTTTTTTCTTTTAGTTTTTAAGGTCTACGAAACTAAAATAAGTGAGTACTAAAAACCTCGTGATACACAGTGGTTGTGGACGGAACGGCGACAGGACGTTGACGCGACGTGAATGGACATTTCGGCCTAGTACGTACGAGTGGCGCATTGGTGAAGCCACTAGGCCACTTGCGTAAGGGAAATGTCCTAAGCTCTTACTGAACAGTAAACTAGATAGCACAGTGGTATGCTAGAGTTCGCGTTGCCATGTCGCCGACGACGCTACGCCCCGCTGTGCGTCTTATTAATCGTAAGTGATCGTTCCATGTTTTTCTTCTATTTCCCTACAAGGCCAATGCTCCTAGCGACGTGTGCGAACGCGTCGACAGCTAGCGCGATGTCTTCGTGCGTGTGCGCAGCGCTCAGCTGTACGCGGACTCGAGCCGCGCCCTTCGGCACAACTGGGTAGCTAATTGCTACTACGTAAATACCGCGCTCTGGAAAAAACGAAGATTTTGGTTATAAAATACCTACTGGAAAGTGTACATAAAAGTAGCATCACACCCCCAAGTTCAGCTCCCAAAAAACAAACTACATAATTATACCATACTACCATAGGCTAAATAATAACGAAAAAACAGAGTTGCCAAAGTTGCCTCAAGCCAAAATGAATAGGGGGCTAACTCATAAAATTAGAAAAAGCTGATCAATCTATTTACATTCCAGTGATGGTGGGAATTGGCCCTAATGGCTGCTCTACAAGCTAAATATCTATGTTTACTCGTACAAACAAACATACTGGTCATATAACAAGTCTGCTCTCTCATCTATCTTAATAAAACTGTAACGAGGGGATTACTGTACATTGAAGATATTTTTGAAAATATATTTTTAGGGGTATTTGGGAGCAACAGAACCCAAAAATATAGTTTTCAATATTTTGGTGTCTGTCCGGGTAAAACTCAGAAACGAAGGCACGGATTTACATGCAGTTTTCTTTAAATATGTTCTGTGGACTCCGGCGCTTCACATGGGCTTTTTTCAGCAAAATCAGTGCAGGGATATTGAAGTTATGACGCAACTTAGGAAAATATGTAAATGTTTACTAAAACGAACCCCGGAACATGCCGAACCCTTAGTGCACAAGTCTCAGCTGCTGTAGAAATTAAGAGATGGGTTTTCTAAAAAAGATGGTCTGATGTGTCTTTATTTATAACAAACTTTGTTTCATTAATTTCATTTGTTTCATAATTTTCATCGGTTCACGGAAACTGGAGTATTACGCAATATTTAAGAACGCTGAGTACCTTCACGAGGCAAATTTACATCGAGCCACCCATAGATGGCGAGACGAGGCTTCTGAATCGCGGTGACGAGTTTTTCCGTGATTTAGATACCGTTTCGGAGATTTCTTTGGTTAACCGTGGGTTCTACTAGTAAAACTTATTAAAGAAAGAGTACAAGAGTATTGCAATATTTAAAAAAAAAAACAAGTATGCGCAGTTTTTCACGGCGTATATCCTAGTCCTAAATAATATTATAATCTAAACGGCTGAACGGATCGAGCTGAATTTTTGCCTAAAGATCGGAGACGGTCACAGGTTACTTTTTTTTAGGTCCATGCGGATGAAGTTCCGGGGAACGCAACATTGTAACATGTAAAAAAATATCTGATACAATTTAGGGGTGGGAAACAGCGGTTTTTGTATGGGCAAGTAGGCGGTTTACTCTAATCTTAAGTGCATCTATTTTAATTAAGGCCTTTATATTTTTGTCACAAATAAATAATTTGAATATACCCAGCAATCCCGAAGCCAGTTCGACCGCCAGCGATGCCTCGCCCACCATAACTGGACAGATGGGATGGTCGTCGCCCGCCACCGTCAGCCCGGCCGCCTTGAGACCATCGCGGAACTGACGCGTGTTCTTCAGCAGCTGCCGCCGGAGCGAGCTGCTTTTCTCCACTAGATCTAGAGACTGGATAAGAAAAAAGAATGAATAAAGAAATGCTGTTCGAATGAGGCAAAATTTCTTAGGTGGACGTGGATCTGTAACATGAAGGAGTGACGGCATCTCTAGTTAAAGAAAATGGTAAAAATCTGTTTGTCTTCCTTCAATAATGAAACAGCACTACAAACTAAAAAAGATCAAGACGCCCTCATCAGTGACTAGCGTATTTATTAATCTATCTATGATCAATATTGTATTGTAATTTTTACTTGCGTCATAATCTCCAGCTGCGTAACTGAAACAACTGCTCTAGCAGGCCAAAGCCAGACTCCAATATTTCCAGGATCTAGGATGGCTCAGGTAGACTCTTTTAGCCAGAGCCCCAGGAACCACTACTCCCATTACTCCCAAATCAGTCAAGAAAATAAACCTAAGTTACTTGTGTGTGAGTCCGAAATCTTACCTTTAAAGAAGCGGCGGCCACAGGTGGTTGTGGTGGGCTAGAATACAGGTAAGGTCTAGAGACGTTTCTCAGCAGCGTGACAAGTTCTTTGGGTCCAGTAGTGTAACCGCCAGCTCCGCCGTTCACTGCCTTGCCGAGGGTTGAGCAGATTATATCAGCTGCTCCTAACACGCCGCAATATTCTTCTGTGCCTCTGCAATATTCGAGAAAACCACCATATGGATTCATGTCCATCTCGTCTAATCTTTTTGTATGCTTTCTTGTTATTCACGGGACCATGTTTAACTTTACAACGGAAGTACCTAAACACTTGTGAGTGTTGACTATTGAGCTAGTTGTCTTTTTTTCAAGTTTTTTTCATTTTCATAGTGTTCTTTAGAGAAGATTCTCATGCCTTTGACACTATTTTTGAGACACAGATTTTAGTAGGTACCTGCCAGTTTCTCCTATGAACCCTGTAGCGTGGCTGTCATCCACCGCGAGTAAAGCGCGATATTTGTCGGCTAAGTCTCGGAGACCTCTCAGAGGAGCGACGGTGCCGTCCATCGAGAAAACGCCATCGGTCACTATCAATTTAATTCTAGCTTCGCTATGCGCCAGAAGGTGTTCTAATTCTGTAAATTAGGCATAATTTAAACCGTGTTTAGTTTTATCGGTCTAGAGAATGGAAATATCTACCTTCATTTATAACTTATTTGTATAAGCTTGATAATCTATTGAAAAATAAAAAGTGGTGGTTTGAAGATACCGCTTGGAAATGAACATGAAAACCAACCGAAGTAATCTTACCATTGAGATCTCTATGAGGGTACCGAAACTTCTGAGCCTTGCACAGTCTAACCCCGTCAATGATGGACGCATGGTTGAGAGCGTCGGAGTACACCGCGTCCTCAGGAGTGAGCAATGCCTCGAAGAGGCCGGCGTTGGCGTTGAAACACGAACTGTACAGGATGGCGTCTTCACGACCGTGGAACGCCGCCAAGCGTTGCTCCAGTTCCTGATGCAGAAACCAATGTGTTACCTATTTAAAGAAACCTAGGCAGCTTCTTTAAAGGAAGAAATTTAATATCTTAGTCACAAAATAGACCGAAATGATGAACATCCAACGAAAGGGAAAACGCGATTATCGAGATCTCCCGACCTACTAATGCAAACTTTTATAAATGATTCATTTCACGCCTTCATGGACTATTTGCAGATCTCTACGGAAAACATTAATGGCGATGTATTGATCAAGATGGACAGGTTTTATAAAGAACTAAAGCGACCATTGCATTAGCGAAACGAAAACCGTGTCGTGTTCGTAGCAACTACGATTTCGTTGTGACCAAACCCAAAATCTGTTGTATTACGACCTAGTTGTTGTAATCAAAAAGTTTCTGTCAATTATTTAAATTATTAGAATTGTGTTACTTGACTGATGTCCGATCTGTTAGTTCGTATTTTTATAAAAATCATATTTGTTTTCCTTAAAAGATTAAATTCACATTCTTCACCAGCCAGCTTTCCTATTTATTTCCAACACGTTATCAGCACGAAGAAAGCGTTATGGAGAAGAACAACAGCTTGAATTTTCACGGAATTCAAATGTTGAGAAACCGAGATGGTTATCCAACTTGGAAGTTCAAAATGCGTATGCTACTCATTCACGAGGAGTGTTGGACTGCTATAGTTGGGTATGGTGATTCAGATAAGTCGTCGGAAGAGGTACGATTACGAAACGATCAGAAGGCATTATCAAAAATTTGCCTTACTGTAGACGGAAGTGCAATTTCGCATGTACGATCTTCGAAAAGTGCAAAAGAAGCTTGGACTGCTCTGCAGAAAGCTTATGAAGATAGAGGCATGGGAAGACGACTGTCGTTAGAGCGTAAGTTGTACAAATATTCTTTGACTGACTTTCAAGACATTGAATCATATATCAACGCCATTATGAGTACAGCTCAAGATCTTGACGACATCGGAAAGAAAATCGATGACGGCTCTTTGGCAGCGATTATTCTCGGAGGATTGACTTCAAAATACGAACCGCTGATTATGGCCCTAGAGAATTCCAATATTGATGTAAGTAGTGAACTGGTCAAAACTAGATTATTAAATGAAGTGTCAAAAGACCCTCATCAGGAAGAGGTGGTTGCACTACGATCAAAGGAGTCTCAAATTACTAAAAAGAAAAGGCCTATAATCTGTTATAAATGTAAGCAACCAGGTCACAAAAGCCCAAATTGTCCAGTTAAAAATGACAAGAAGGCGGCATTGATTGTGTCACCAAACATAGAAGTTCGAAGCACAAATTCTCTTCAAGATGAGAAGGTGGACCAGGCTGCTATGGAGGGAATGACTCTTTCGACACCATCACTGACAAATCAGAAATGGATCATTGATTCCGGCGCAACCATACATATGACTCCACATCGTGAGTGGTTCAGCAGTTATCGACCAGTACAAGGTGGAATGATTACTGTGGCTAATGGAGAGAAAGTGCCTGTTGTAGGAGTTGGTGATGTATCTATTTCAACTGACTCATTAGCGGATAAAATAGATAATGTAGCCCATGTTCCTGATTTGAATTGTAACTTACTATCAGTTAAAATTATGGCAGATAAAGGTTATTCTGTAGTTTTCAACCAAGAAGGTTGCATTATCTATAACATGAATATGAAAAATGATGAAGTCTGTACTAAGGAAATATTAGCTAAAGGTTCTGTTTGTAATGGGCTATATACTTTAGATTGTATAGTTAGTATGGCCAATACTGTTTCAGCTAAGCTTGTGCACTCTGACTGTTCTGATTTTCAGCTTTGGCATAAAAGGTTAGGGCATCTTTGCAGAATTGGAATGGATCTACTCAGAAAAGGTCAAGCTATAAATCGATGATATCGATGATATCGATGAACAACAATCAGGTGAGCAGTTCAATTTGTCTCCAGATTCCTCAATTGGATCTGGGGAAGATGTTGATTCTTCAAGACGATATCCTTCACGAGTACGCAAACCTCCGGACTATTTCTCATATAGTACTCTATTAGATGAGGAATCTGTTGATCCATATAGTTATCATGACGCTATCACTAGTGATGATAAAGATAAATGGATATCAGCTATGAAAGAAGAGTACAATGCTCTACTCAAAAAGGGCAAATGGCTTTTGGTAGACAAACCAAGTAATAAAACTTGTATTCCATGTAAGTGGGTCTACAAACAAAAGCGTGACGCAGAAGGGAACCTAGTTAAATATAAAGCTCGATTAGTAGCAAAGGGTTTTCGGCAAAAAGAAGGTGTTGATTATAGCGAAACGTTTGCTCCGGTTGTACGCAATTCTTCATTGCGAACCCTGCTAGCAATCGCAGTGCAGGAAGATTATAATGTGCAACATCTTGATGTCGATACGGCGTTTCTCAACGGGGACTTAGAAGAAGAAGTGTATATGACACAGCCGAAAGGTTTTGTTCGGGAAGGGGAAGAATCAAAAGTTTGTCGACTGAAACGATCACTATATGGTTTAAAGCAGGCACCAAGAGCGTGGAATACGAAGCTCAAGGAGACCTTGCTTAGTCTTGGTTTTCAGCAAACATCGGAGCCCTGCATTTTTATAAAAAGATTTCCGAACAAAGACTCTTTGGTTTTGGCGTGCTATGTTGACGACCTCGTCGTTCTTTACAAAGATAAAATGACGTTTGACAATTTTAAAAACCAAATCGAGAAATGTTTCTCAATTAAAGATCTTGGATTGATAAAATTCTTTACAGGAATAAATATTAATCGTGATAGTAATGGGATAAAGTTATCCCAATGTACCTATATTGAAAGAGTGTTAAAGAAATTCAATATGACTGATTGTAAAGGTGTCTCCACCCCGCTGATCAAGAAATCTCTTGAACCTGGTGTAGGCGAGTGTGGTGACTTTCCTTACCGTGAATTGATTGGGTGTTTAATGTTCTTGGCTGTAAATACTCGTCCAGATATTGCTTATACTGTAAGCTATTTAAGCCAATTTAACTCTTGTTATGACAAATCTCACTGGAATATGGCCAAAAGGTGTCTCAGGTATTTGAAACATACCAAAGATTGTGGTATCACATACAGTAAAGGAAAATGTGATTCAATAACAGGATTTTCAGATGCAGACTGGGCCAATTGTCCAATAGATAGAAGGTCATACACTGGATTCTTTTTCGAGCTTGCCTCTGGTCCAGTATCATGGGAAGCCAAAAAGCAGCCTACAGTGGCTCTATCCTCAGCGGAAGCAGAATTCATGGCCTTAGCTTCAGCAGTAAAGGATGCGATATACTTGAAACGACTAGTAAACGATATTACAAGTAAGTGTCATAATATTGTTTTGTACACGGATAGTCAGAGTGCGCAAAAATTGGCAATGAATCCAGTACATCATAATAGGACAAAACATATCGACGTAAAGTACCATTTCATTCGTGAGAAGGTTAGTGATAAAACAGTAGAGTTAAAGTATATGCCCACGGAAATGTTACCTGCTGATGTTTTAACTAAGCCTTTAGGACCTACAAAACATCGGAAATGCTTTGACCGTATGGGTATGACCTAGTTTTTATTATGCTGCTATTTACTGTTTTGTATATCTTCTTTAGATTAAGGGAGCAGGTTAATTTCTATTAACTTTTTGAGGGAGCATGTTGTATTACGACCTAGTTGTTGTAATCAAAAAGTTTCTGTCAATTATTTAAATTATTAGAATTGTGTTACTTGACTGATGTCCGATCTGTTAGTTCGTATTTTTATAAAAATCATATTTGTTTTCCTTAAAAGATTAAATTCACATTCTTCACCAGCCAGCTTTCCTATTTATTTCCAACAAAATCGCAACAAACAATAATTCAGCTCGTCCATACATTTCATGGGGTATGTGTGACATTTTTCTATAGCTTTGAACAACTCGTAACTACCCAGTGTTTGTGCCAGTGAACTTAAAATATGAACCAAGAAAAATATCAATAAGTCAATCTTCATCAATCTTACCTTGTGAATGGGTTGTGTCCCACACATAAACCTAGCGGAATTGACTCCTACTCCATATTGCTCGAGACCTTCTCTTGCTGCTTCCATCACTTCGGGATGATTCTAAAGATAGAAAGATATCATCATTTTTTTTTTTAATGGTTCTAAAAATCTTTTTCAGTACCTCTACCTACCTACCGTGTTTATTTTGTGGCGGTCATGCACAAGAAACTTACAGATAATCCCAAATAGTTGTTAGAACAGAAGTTGAGGAAATCTCCTTCGGCACCTTGCAGTTTCACCTGTAAAACAAAGGCTCTATTACTTCACCTAGGCAGAAACTAAATAACTAAACTACTACTAATGTACCAAAAGACACTTAAAATTACATGTTTTAAGATCAAAACATGCAGTCCGAGGCTACATATATTTACAGAAACAGAAATACACTAGCTCACTAGCTGATGCCCAGAACTTCGTACGTGGGTCAGTCTCAGATCTCAAAAAAAATCTATGGAACTCCTGTGCTTTTTATGCTTCTTGAGCGGTCGGGATGATTGCGATTGCGATATCCTAATCCTATTCCTAATTTCGATTTTATTTTTTTACAACTAGAACCAATGAATCAGAACAAAGAAACAAAAAAAGAACAATCTCCGTAATAGTATCTAAATCATTAAAAAATTCGCCACCGCGATTCAGAAAAGACTCGTGTCGCCATCTATTGACGACCCGATGTAAATTTGCTTTGCAAAGGTACTCAACGTTCTTAAATATTGCAGATTACGTAATATCTCCAGTTTCCATGAGCCGATTCTAATGAAACAAAGTTTGTTATAAAACCTAGGACACTACAGACCATTTTTTTATACCTACCTTGGTATCTTGCGGTGATAAGATCACTCGCTCATATTTCAGGGTCTTATCGCGCTTGATCTCTCGCAATCTATCATCCAGCACCTCGCGAAGCATGGTCACTCCAGCGTGCTCCTTCCCTTTCAGCTCGTGCAAGTGGCGGTCATTTTGTTCGTTGATGGAAGACAAACCTATAATGAAGGAAGTAAGTATAATGTTGGCAGTCGCGGATTATCACATTTTACAAGTTTCCAAATTGATTAGCTATAATACATTTTTGCCGCCTTTACTCTATAGGTAATTTACAATATCTAGACGTTGTAGCAAAGATAAAATATTCTTTGGTTGTAGTAAGTAAATCTATGGTATAATTTCCGTATAATTTTATTGTAAGCTGAAATTGCGTATAAATAGTGCGAAATAGAAAGCTTACAGCTAGGTCGGCAGATTTTAGGAAAAGCAATTTTAGTGCCTGTCTTTTTTTAAATTAACTACCTACAACTCATTTTTTTTTTAAACGGTCCTTAAATTAGCCGCCCCTAAAATTTGCCGCCCTTGGCTCAACCCTACTCGGCCTGCTGGTAAATCCTTCGCTTAATGTTGGTAACTATTCTGAAATTGGCGTTATACTTATGACAACTTTTGAGTAAAGTTTCTGCGAGTTTTACAAAATCTGTAAAATGATTTAAAATTACTTCAATAATGTTGAAAATGTGTGAAATAAATAAATCTGGCCGGGATCGCGTATAAATAAATAACAAAAAAAAAATTATCTACCAACCTTACCTGAGGCGAAAAACACTAAACTTTTTCACGACACATCCCAAAGGCATTACAGAAACCATTTTGAGTACACTACTATTATTATTTGTACTGTTACTACTATTTTTCTGTCTGTGTTACTTACCGTTGCCCAGGAGTTGCGAGTTTTGCGCCATTTCGTCGAATGGACGCAGCGCGTGCGCAAGCGGCCGATCGGCAGCGGTGACGTTACTTTAGCAGGGGTCATCTAATATCCAAGGGGTTAATGCACAGTTGTCACCTTTAGCGCTGTCCCCAAGGAGTTAATGCCCAATTGTCACCTCTAGCGTTGTCTCCAGGGGAATGACAGGTTATTCCATTCCCAGATTGTCATCGGAAAGGTGAACCCTTAGACGAAGCATCATACTGGACAGACCCATGAGACGTTGCCACTCCGACGTTCACATTGTCATGTTTCTCTTTTTATTTCACGGGTCGTCGCATAGAGTAAGCGAGAGAGCTATTGTAAGATTGGCAACCTCCCACTCTGTGTCCATTTTGACCGACTAGTCGGTCACAACATTGCGACCCGTCTTACTAAAAAAGCAAATTGGATCAAAATATCCAAGGATCTTGTATCACACTGGATAGAGTGATTCGTTTGGCAGCGTGTCCACTTTCTGTTCGCGCGTTTAGTGAGTAGGGAAGTGAAAACTAGTGCAGAATCTATCGATAAAAATGTACACAGTGTACAAAACTAAGAATTTGTAAATTAAGAACACAATGTTTGCAAAAATATGTACTTTATTGAACATCGAAACTCGTAATTGCCATGTAAATAGTACGAATATATATATTATATATTAGTAACTATGAAAGTTAATAAGTATCTACACCGTCTCCTAGTTTCTTTTATTCTTCCTAGTTTTTTAATTGACAGCCCAGTCATAAAACTAGATTTTTCAAAATGTTTTCAACAAAGTCGAGAGTATTTAGTTGGCTCCCAGTTTTCGCGCCTCACAGCCTTTATCCACTGATTTCTGATTTCCGGACATTTTGGAAACCTATAACAAAATGTTTTATTTTAATTAATTGTTTAACCATGACACAACATTGGTACAAATTATCATATATTTCAAGCCGCGAAAGCTTCAAAAAGATTAAAATTAATTATCGATAGAATACGTATCAAGCCGATTAAACGCGGAAAGGAATTAACAGTTCATGTTTCACTTAATGTAGTATATGTAGGATATTACAAGAATATTATTAGATAAATATCGACCAAATATCGACAAAGTTTGAAACGTGCAGTGGTACTTCACTAGCAGGAACATGTAAAACAATGCATTTATTTATCTTAAATTAATGCTTAAATTCATTACTAAATAACATTGCATGATAGTTGTATGACTTCAAACATGTATATTCTTTAAGTGAAACGAATATTTAGCTTTGATTCTGGTTATTTTAGGTAAAAAACGCTAAAAAGACTTACGCATGAAATGATAATTCTGGATCTTTTACTCCCCCTTTCGTTGTTCTCGATGCACAATACACAGCACAACACGCCATAATGCCACTATGTATAACAATATTAAGTATTAAGTATTGTTATTTAGTAATGAATTTAAGCATTAATTTAAGATAAATAAATGCATTGTTTTACGTGTTCCTGCTAGTGAAGTACCACTGCACGTTTCAAACTTTGTCGATATTTGGTCGATATTTATCTAATAATATTCTTGTAATATCCTACATATACTTCATTAAGTGAAACATGAACCGTTAATTCCTTTCCGCGTTTAATCGGCTTGATACGTATTCTATCGATAATTAATTTTAATCTTTTTGAAGCTTTCGCGGCTTGAAATCTATGATAATTTGTACCAATGTTGTGTCATGGTTAAACAATTAATTAAAATAAAACATTTTGTTATAGGTTTCCAAAATGTCCGGAAATCAGAAATCAGTGGATAAAGGCTGTGAGGCGCGAAAATTGGGAGCCACCTAAATACTCTCAACTTTGTTGAAAACGTTTTGAAAAATCTAGTTTTATGACTGGGCTGTCAATTAAAAAACTAGGAAGAATAAAAGAAACTAGGAGACGGTGTATATGTACACTACATTGTACACTGTGTAAATTTTTATCGATAGATTCCGCACTAGTTTTCACTTCCCTACTCACTAAACGTGCCAACAGAAAGTGGACACGCTGCCTAAGCAATCACTCTATCCAGTGTGATACAAGATCCATGGGTGAACTACTATCAGTGCCGGCTTTGAGGTCAACCCGGGTTACGATCACCCGGCCGCACGCGCAAACTCGTATTTAAAAACACAATGGTTCAATAGAAAAAAAAAGTGACGTTTTCTGTTAATGATCACTTAACAAAGCAAACGGCTAAAAAATGATCTGGGAATGCCGAGGCTTTTTTAAAATATTTGGAGTGGACACCTTGTTTCTGTAAGACAGTCTTCGGATATCTTGCATAGAAAGTGGTCTTCAAAACATCATTTCGATGACTTTTCTCTGATGGAAGGGCCCATTGTACATTCTACGTTACTACAAACTTCTTTATTCTATGGAATTCGTGGGCGGGTTAAAAAAAAAAGGTACCTATATAATTTTAAGTGGGGCGGCAAACATTTGCCAGCCTATACTAAAAAAATATATGGTACCGATTTGAAAAAAAATAACTCTCTATTATGTATACGTATCATTATATAATAAAGAGCCCAAGTGAGTGTCTCGCCCAGGGACCCTATTCGGAGAAATGACATTTTATCTCGGTCACTCTCACTCCCATTAAATTCTAAATTAGAGAGACAGTGACCGAGATAAAATGTCATTTCTCCGAATAGGGTCCCTGGGACCCTATTCCTGTGCCCTCGAGACTATCTCGGTCACTGTCTCTCTAATTTAGAATTTAATGGGAGTGAGAGTGACCGAGATAAAATGTCATTTCTCCGAATAGGGGCCCTGGGCCCTTATTCCTGTGCGCTCGAGATTATCTCGGTGACTGTCTCTCTAATTTAAAATTTAATGGGAGTGAGTGAGAGATAAAAATGTCATTTCTCCGAATAGGGGCCCTGGGCGCAAAAAAAAAACTAAAAATTAAATATACTAATACACTAAATAAAAATTCAAAGTTTTATTCAGTCATTTACTCATATAAAAAGTTGACTCCTTGAAAAAAACACTTAGGTAGGTTATTTTTAACGTAAACGTAGGCTTTCTGAAGAAATCAAAGAAATGAGATTTAGAGTTTTCTTTCACATTTTTCAGTTTTTACATGTTTATGAAGTACCAAAAACGTTTACGAGTTTCAAAACCAAGACCTTGTCGACGAGACGTGAGTGGTAGTAACGAGACAATATAACGAGACAACACAGTGGGCGGGGCGCCCACTGTGTTGTCTCATTCAAAAATCATAAAGTGGAAATTTAAAAAAAAAAACAGTCAGTTATGTCATAGAAAAATTAAACGAGAAGAATGACAACCTAATACAAAAAAAGAATAACCCCGAAAAAACAGTATAAGACTAGATGGCGTGTACGTATTTAGTCAGCCGTTCAAATCGCTATAAAAACTAATGAAAATATGGTTAAAAATATAGAACTATTGGTTTATGTCCGCAATTTAAGGTTCAGTTCAAATTAGATTGCAATATACGACATACCAAAAATAATGTTTACATAGCCATCTCTTGAGAACCTAGCGTGTTTTGCAAATAAATTATTAATTTTACTGATATAGGCAATGAAAAAATATTCTTAACAAGTAGCGTTTTTCTCAGTACCAATACGAATAATTTTGCATGGGTTTATATTTCAAATCAAGCAGAAATTGTGACAATCATGTCGTAGTTTGAAGCACTAGCGGCATCTTACGTCCTTATCAGTTATTATGTTCAGTCGGGTTACGCATCTTTCTATGAGCATTGGCACTCTTCTATATATTCAGAATAACATTGACCATGCACAAAAGACATTTTTTTTTTTTTTTTTTTTTTAACATTTCCAATTTTGGCGAAGAAATAAAAAACAACATTTCCAGGTTTTTGCTTACTACACTAAAAGTGTTGGAAAATTCGAATAAGATAGCAAAATGAGTCTAATGAGCAAGTACTTAGTAAGAAACAAAGCATTTTTTTTATTCTCGGTTTTTAGCAAAAATGTTGGAAAGCAACATTGAACCTAATGAAATGTGTTAATTCCAAGTTTTTTTTCTATTTCTTGACAAGGCCGATGTTCCTTGCGACGTGTGCGAACGCGTCGACAGCTCGCGTGACGTCATCGTGAGTGTGCGCAGCACTCAGCTGTACTCGTACACGAGCCGCGCCCTTCGGCACCACTGGGTAACTGAACGCCACTACGTAGATTCCGCGCTCTGGAAAATACGAAGAAGATTTTAGTTATATGTTTAGGTACCTTGGCGCTTCAAGCATCCCATAAGAATGGCCTGACCTTCTTAAATAGAATCGGCATTTCAGTGTTTAGGCTGCCAAACAGTCTGCCATTAATTTTAGCGCTATTTGAGATTAGGAGTGGGAGTTAATCAGTATCTTAACAGGCAAAGCAAACGAGCAAAAGAGATTGCGTCATCGCTCAACATCAAGTGAGATCCATCAAACCTCTGTAAAATAGGTGCAAGATCAAATAAATACTGCAGTACACTCCCAAGAACATAGCAAATCAGTAGTAGACCAAAATTACACCATACAATAAATAATTTTTCTTACAATTAGCCGGCACCGTCCCAAAAAGTAAATAAAAGTTTTAAAAAACGTCTTACTTCGCTAAAGTTGTCCCATCCCAAGAGTTTTCTTAAGAATGAGAGCTATGTATTCGTAAACTTATAAGTGTACTTACATAGAATTAGGATAACCTTTCTTTTTATTATATTTCAATGAGAGTTGGCCCTAATTTACTACAAACAAGCGGTGCATTGCCGCGCATAGTTTTGAACTGTTGAAGTTCGAAATTCTGGGTGGCACTGAACTGTTATTGGCAAGCGTGACGCTTAACATCAGGTGAGCGACTTGCTCGTCTCGACACCGAGTATTTTTGTAGTAACCGTGATAATGCTTACCACTAATTATACTCACCCAGCATCCCCGAAGCCAGTTCGACCGCCAGGGGCGCCTCGCCAACCATGACTGGGCAGATAGGATGGTCGTCACCCGCCACCGTCAGTCCAGCCGCCTTAAGACCGTCGCGGAACTGACGCGTGTTCTCGCGCAGCCGCTGACGGAGAGAGCTGCTGTTCTCCACTATATCTAGGGACTGTTTAAGATAACAGACTGTGAATAAGGAAATGCTGTTCCGACGAGGCAAGATATAAGATCCGTAACATAAGGGAGTGAATAAGTGTTCAAACTAACACTGAAAAAAAAAAAAAACAAAAAAACGTAACCTAACGTTAGTAATGGAGCATGAAACAGTATAAGAGCTGGAGTATTTATCTATGATCAATCCTGTATTGCTATTTAAAGTCTAGTTGAGTGATAATCTCCATCTGCACCCCTGTAGCAACTCTGCCAGCAGTACAGAGCCAGGGAGAGCCACCAAGACAGAAGGATGGCTCGGATAGAGGCTTTCAGCCAGCGCCCCAGGACCCATTACTCCCAAATCGGTCCAGAAAAACCCAGTTGTGCTTGAGGCAGAAATTTTACCTTCAAAGAAGCGGCGACCACAGGTGGTGGTGGTGCGTTAGAAAACAGATAAGGTCTAGAGACGTTTCTCAGTAGCGTGACGAGTTCTTTGGGTCCAGTAGTGTAACCGCCTGCGGCGCCACTCACTGCCTTGCCGAGGGTCGAGCATATTATATCGGCTGCTCCTAACACGCCGCAGTATTCTTCTGTGCCTCTGAAATATTCGAGAAATCCAACCTTTGACTTCCGGTCAACTCGTCTAGTCAGTATAGGTATACGAGTACGTAGGCTATATTTGTGTACGTCATTTATTATCTTTGTTTGTGCGTGGATCATACATAGTTGGATTTATCGTGTTGACTATTGGGCTATCTCTTTCTAGCTAGAACTTAGGTCCCATCCCGCCCCTTATGATTAAGTCTTTAGATAAGTTTTCCCAAGCCTTCGTGGCACCACTCCATGACCAAGGTACGCCTATTTTCGAGAACAACTATTTTTACCTGAAGTGTACCTGAATTACAGATTAGAGTAGGAAGGTACCTGCCAGTTTCTCCAAAGAATCCTGTAGCATGGCTGTCATCGACCGCGAGTAAAGCACGATATTTGTCAGCTAAGTCTCGAAGGCCTTTCAGAGGAGCGACGGTGCCGTCCATCGAGAAAACGCCATCGGTCACTATTAGTTTGATTCTAGCTTCGCTATGTGCCAGCAGGTGCTCTAGTTCTGTAAAGGCATAATTTATACCATGTTGAGTGTTATCACTCTAAAGGGTGAAAGTACTTCGTTCTTTTGGACACTAATCTGGACGTTCTTCTGGACACTTGATGGAAAACTTTTTTTTATTATTATTGACTGACTAGGTATTACATTACACACTCACATGGTGGTGAAGTCCAGAAACGTAAACACAACAATGCCTGGAAAGGGAAGTTTATTGGTTCTCAAGTAAGGCTGCCGAAAAAACACACCGTAGGTTTTGGCAACAGATTTTCAACATGAGGCTGGTAGCTATATAGCTAGCCGAGTATCTGCCAGAAAGTATCCTTACACAATGCTATAGTTTCCTCGCGATGTTTTCCTTCACCGTTAGCTCAAGTTCATTGCTGTGTTCAGAACCCAGGCCCTGCGGCGTGCGATCTGAACTCGCAAACCACAGCGCTATCATCGATACGAAAATAAGTGGTGATCGTTTTAAGGGCAACGTATGGAAATGAGCATAAACCAACATAACTGTTGGTCTGTTGTAATCAAAAAATAACCTAAGGCGATTATTTTGCAAGAATTCTTACCACTGAGATCTCTATGAGGATACCGGAACTTCTGAGCCTTACACAGCCTAACCCCATCAATGATGGACGCATGGTTGAGAGCGTCGGAGAACACCGCGTCCTCGGGAGTGAGCATGGACTCGAACAGGCCGGCGTTGGCGTCAAAACACGAACCGTATAGGATGGCGTCTTCACGACCGTGGAACGCCGCCAAGCGTTGCTCCAGATCCTAATGCAGAGAACAAGGTAAGTGGTAACCCTGACCAACCCCTCAATCAAATCAAAATCAAAAAATGTTAAATTTTCCTCCAAGGTTCATTATATTGGGGAATAGCTTGAATTACAGATCAGGTACCAGAGATAGAGATCACTGCAGAAACAGTTTAGCAATATGTCATAACAGATGTTTTGTGTTTTTCTAGGTACGTAGGTACTGTACTCGAGAATAGTGTAATGTAATGTGCTTAAATTAGCTAAGGTATATTGGAGTATCGTAATTTCAGAAAATAGCTTGTTACTTAGTGATTATTTGCTCAGTGGTTCGTAACAAGATTACTTATAAATTTAAGTGCTATACACAAACTTTTTGGAAACAGTGATAAATGAGATCTTATTCGTAGTAATTCTCGGCTATATGAGTGTATACGATCTAATAATAATTAAATAAATAAATAAATATCTGGGACATTTTTGCACACATCGTCACCTGACCCCAAACTAAGCAAAGCTTGTAATATGGCTGCCAGAGACTGATATACGTACATAGATATTTTTTAAATACATACTTATATAGATATTAACACCCAAACATAGAACAAACACAAATATTCATCACATCAATGTTTGTCCTAGATGGGAATCGAACTCACGCCCCCAAGCACAGCAATTATTAGATAATACTGTCTTATAAAGTTCTGGCGTGCTATTTGTAACTGAAAAGATGGTTTTTATCAATATTATAGCGAACTTTGAGCTATATTAGTTCGACAACCCCACAAAACCAATTAGTAAACAACGTATGGGAGCTCCTTGTACTCATCATTATGAACAACTATTTTACTATTATACGACCAACCATAGAAAACCCCGGAAAAATATACCAGCCGTTTCAATGAATAGCCTCTACTTAATTTGCATATTAATACTATACTATTGTATACAACAGGTTATTATTTTTGACTTGTAAATGAATATTTACCAATAAATAACTTTGACTTTGTTTCATATACATTTCGATGAGCGCGAGCTACATATTTTTAAAAGTTTTTGGGGTGTGTCTAAGTATGTTTGTGTGTATATTAGCTCCTGTAGCCTAAACAGCTTGATCGGTTTTCAACCGACTTCCGAAAAAAAAAGAGGTTCTCAATTCGATTGTTTTTTTTTTGTCTCCTCAGAACTATTATGTATTTTTTATTTGAAAGAAGATAATTCCAGGTTGGTTCCATTTTTATCAAAATCCAGTTCTGATAATGGGAACCAGGAGGAATTGAGGGCACTCCTCAAATATTATTTACGTATAGGCATACATTTCAGCGATTTTGCTATTTTCATCAACAAGTCTAGCATTTGCTTTCAGAAAGTATCATTTGGTGAAGTGGAACTGATGAAAAATATCACAGATAGCCACAGGAACTCCTCAATGATACGTACTTCACGGGATGATAGTTAAGCGACTATGACGAAACAAATTTAAATAAATGGTTCTGTAGGTTTTTATTTATTTATTTCGAATTATAGATTATGACGAGTGATGTTGTTGTATTCCTCTTTACGTAGGTTACATTTTGCAGTTGAGTATATATTTTTCTTGTAATGATATAACTTGTCTATAGCTTTGCACATCTTATACTAGTGTCTCTACTAGTCCTAGAGTATCTTATACTATCCTAGTGTTTGTGTGTTTGTGCCAGTGAACTCAACTAATTTACCAAAAAAAAAAAAACTCACCTTATGAATAGTTTGTGTCCCACATATAAACCTAACGGAGCTGAGCCCTGCCCCGTATTGCTTCAAGCCTTCTCTTGCTGCTTCCACCACTTCTGGATGGTTCTATAAAGATAATTTAGTATTTTTTTCAATCGCTCTTATAATCTTTTTCATTGCTCTGCTTCTTTATGGCGGAAATACACAAGAAACTTACAGATAGTCCCAAGTAGTTGTTAGCACAGAAGTTGAGGAAATCTCCTTCGGCACCTTGCACTTTCACCTGAAATAAAAGACTATAGATATAATTTCACCTACTTAGGTGACGTAGTCTTACCATGATATAAGAAAGATTCGTTAGCGAGTCTACAGACACTCGAGATTGTTTACAATTTAAATTCATCGCCTGCAGCCCGAAGCCGGCCACATGGTGTATGAACTAGCTACGATAACCGTACAAATATAACATGACCTGTACAGCGTACAGTTAGGTAATTCAAACATCCTTGAATTGAACTGTTATTCAATTCAAGGATTTAACTGTTATTCAAAGATTCCTTTGTTTTCTAAGGATACTTGGCGAGTCTAGCATGATGTCATTATTGATGATTGTTTTAGTACATGCACACACAGTCTAATAATATGAGGCACCTATCGCCAGTAATTTAAGTAAGCTATTAGGTATATTCAATACCTAGCGAAGCTATGCTGTATCGTGAATTTGTGTCAAATCGAAATAACTTGAGAGGAATTAGTATTAGCAGAGATTACTAGTGCATTAAAGAAACTGGGTCATCGCCTCATAGAGATAAGCATTCTAACGCGATAAGGACCAAACCTAATGCAATATAATTATACTCATGCACTGTGTTTTGTATTTTCCTAAACAACAAATTTTATTGATTGTGCCCGTCATTATTATCTAAGTACTGCAAGCGATATCAATGGCTTACTATCTCATCTCATACCTTTGCACATAGTCGGCAAAACACTACGACAAGCGCCATCACGCCCACCATCTTATTTTTGAAAACATTAGCATAAGAATGTGGGTTATGCGGTATGATGGCATGAGAATCTCATGCCATCAGTTGCTTTGCTACCTAAAAGTGTGATGTAACTTGTAGTATAATCCTACCTTGGTATCTTGCGGTGACGTGAGTACTCGCTCATGTTTCCAGGTCTTAGCGCGCTTGATCTCCTGCAATCTGTCCTCCAGCACCTCGCGAAGCTTGGACACTCCAGCTCGCTCTTTCCCTTTCAGCTCGTGCAAGTGACGCACATTTTGTCCGTTGAAAACTGAAAGACAAACCTTGAATGAAGGAAGTCGCGAGTCACATCATCCGTCCGTTCCACGCCTATCCCTAATAATTTAATCTATTCCTAGTTGTGATTCCCAGTGATTGTTCGTTGTTGTAATATCTAGAGATACTATGCATAGAAATACATTATGTTCATACCTATATGCTCGAAGTTGCTGTGTCGGTGATTTGAATGCTGGCTTTTGTGTATTACCTATGTTCTATGCATAGGAAATCTATGAAATAGAATGTCAACAATTTTATTGCACAAAACAGGAAAAATACCTACGTTGTTGTGATGAAGTACCCATAGCCAAGGCGTTATCACAATATTGACATTTAGGCACAATGGCATCAGGAAAACATGTTGCAAAACTCGTTAAAAAGTTATGTACGTAATAGGAATTTTCGTACCTTACCTACCTATATACCTTCACAGGTATTTACTACATCCACACAGTAAATTGTACTTTCAAGATACTGTAAATTATCTTGTTTTTTTTAAAAGTAATTTCTTTATTCAGGGTCAGTTTTGTTGCATTTATTACCTACCATTTTGGCCTTGCAGTTTATGAGATGCTTACTACTTACCTATAGGTACGTATAGGCTACATTGCAGTAGGTTATATTTATACTACGTATATTCGGTGCATAATTTACTAACCACCTATAAGGAAAATATTCGTAAGCAAGCTTTCACTTTGCTGATGCACTTGCTTTACAAAGTAGGACGCGATAATTTGGCCATAATTTAGATTTTTAACTTTTATGTGCAAATACTATACAAATACTAGTTTATTATTTTTTTACTTAATTATTTTGGTGGTTATTGGAGTACCTACTTACCCTAGGACCTGGTAGAGGCAATAAAGAAGGTACATAAGAAGGATAGGTTTTGCACCTAGATGTTCTAATTCTACAGACACCCATCCCGAAAACATACCTCTATAGCATTTTCGTGAGGCTGTTAAGAAATGGGCGTAGGCAGGGTATGTGGCGTAATCACTTGAACAAAAATTTTCTCATCTTCGCCATGCTAAAAATATTTAAATTTTCATATTCGTGCAAGTCTCATTAGTCTATCAATCGCTAATACAATCCAAACATGAACAAAAAGGACATGTTCTCGTATTAAAACACAAGGACGACCGGCGCGGCGCGCGTTATCTTTCTAATACGAATGTACACATAAATAAGTCTAAGCAAGAAATTATCACCAGCGTCCACGTCTGAGACCAAAAGCACTGCACTGTTTTACGTCACTTCCCAAAGGCACTTCACAAACCCTTTGAGTACACTACTCTTATTATTTGTGGTCTAACTTACCGTTGCGCAGGAGTTGCGAGCGTAGCGCCATGTCGCCGAATGGAGGCGCGGCGCGGGCGCGGGCGCGGGCGACCGACCGGCTCTTAGCAGACCGGTCACGCAACTCTACATTCGTATAATAATTTGTTTTGTTCAACACTTCACGCTTGTTATTGTACGGTGAGACGCCTGCCATAGATGTCAGTGTTGTGGTTAGTGAATAAGCGTGAGCCTAGAATGGACCTTGCGGGACTCCGGTTAGACATTGTGCTTGTATAGTACTTATAGATGAGTATCTAATAGCGTACAAGCGCTCGCGCCGGACGGTCGTTTATTTTTACCCGTGCTTATTTGTGTGGATAGCCGCGATTAGAAAAATGTCGAAATCAACACTAGATTCGCTGGATAAACTTCTAGCAAAATATATTGCTCCACTTGAGCAAAAGCTGAGCTGTGTCCTTGAGGAAGTGAGGACCCTACGAGAACAAGTCGACAAACTCGAACCCAAAGAAGCTACGAAGCCATCAAAAAAGGAGGTAAGCTCCGCCGAACAAATCGCGAACACAAGCGCTATAACGACAGTGACAACGTCGACGGCTATCACACCAACGCCGCTACACACACTAGCAGCGCCCGAACGTCAGTGCCGCGCACGCACATACGGCACAACCGGTTCCACGTACTCTACAACACCCCCTTCCGCCGCTGCACCCGCGGCAACCGCTGGCACCCGGGAGCGCGCCAGTCTGCGGCCGCCCGCGCCGGCGGTCACTCCATTCGTTAATGCCCCCCCTAGTGCTAATACTCCGCAAAACCCAGCCGCACCAACGGCTAGAAATAACACCGACGATGAGGGATGGGAGAGAGTTGGAAATCGCAGAGCCAAGAGAAGTGGCCAGCACAAGCGAACCGTAATTAAAGGAAGTGGAACGAATGACGACGAACTAAAAACTGTAGGACGTGTACGAAAAATTCACGCATGTTTCTTTGCACCAGAGACAACAGTTGATACAATTCTATCTTATATGAAGAGAAAAAAACAATGCGACAGTTATCATGTAGAAAAATTGAAACTGGCCCACAGTCATTATTCGTCTTTCGCACTTTCAGTCCCGACAACTCATTTTGAGTTTTTCATGTCTGCTGAGAATTGGCCTACTAGTACCGAAATCAGTGAGTGGTTTCGTAGGGGCGCCGGGCGCGCGGGAGGCGTGCCTCAACGACACCAGGGCAGCCGTGCCGTCTACGGCGACGCCGGAACTACGGCGCCGCCCGCCCGTAGTGTCCTGCCCGCCTCCGACTAGCCACCCACTGCACAATAAGCCTTTGACAATCTGCCACCAGAATATAAGGTGCATTACGAATAAGACTAAGCAGCTCGAAGTACTATTGACAAGCAACCTATCCTGCGACCTGCTAATTATTTCCGAACACTGGCTTCGTAGAGACCAATTAGTTTCCGTTACATTGTGTAATTATGAGTTACTTTCATATAGCTGTAGAGAACAAATAGCGCACGGCGGGAGCTGCATCTACGCGCGATCGGGTATTAGGGTAATCAATAGACAAGACTATTGCGATTTGTCGCAAGAACAAATTTTTGACGTGTGTGCAGTTCTCCTGTTGGATGACAACGTCCTGGTTGTAGGACTTTATCACTCCAACCTGACGAGCCACTCGGACTATCTCAAGCTTTTCGAGAACCTACTTCGTAAAGTAACTGACGAAGGATTAGAATGCGTAATTATGGGAGACGCTAATATAAATCTGTTAGGTATTTCCAGTGCCCAAAAACAACTAGTTGACATACTTGCTAGCTACAATTTTACTCAGTTGGTCAAAAATCCTACGCGAGTGGAAGAAGGAGGAAGTAGTACGCTCTTAGATCATGTGTACACGAACATTCCTGCGGATCGCGTCTCTAGTATTACCGGTATAGACACACAGCCACTTAGTGACCACAGAGCCCAGCGTATGACTTTCTCGCGAGGTGTCACGCCCGCGCCCACTCACCGCATGGTCCGCAGCTTCACTGCAGCTAATGCGACCAACTTTATTACCTCCCTCGAATCTGTTGACTGGGAAAATATTATTAAAAAGTCAAATGACTGCTGTCACTCTTTGACAGAGTTTATTTTAACGATACTCACAGATAAACATAACATATGTTTTCCGTTGAAAATGCAACCAGCTCTTAAAAATAAACACTGGGTTGACGCGGAAATTCACAACTTTAGACACTTAATTAATGACGCCACACATTTAAAAAAAATCTTCCCGGCTGACGAATCGTTTCGTAGTAAATGCGACGACCTCTCGCTTAAATATCACTCCTTAATAAAGGAAAAACGTATTAGTTTTTACTCGAATATAATCCGTGCCAACCCTAGATGTATGTGGCGCGTAATTAACACCGAGCTAGGCCGCGGCAGCCGCGAAAGAGTCGACTTCACAGACCTCGTGCGGAACGAAAACGGTCAGCCCTTTGTCACGAAAAAAGACCTAGTTGATGCCCTTAACGTGGAATTTGTGACTGCAGCGAGTAAATGCGGCGCCCCCGCGGCTGACGGCACTCGCGCACTATCTGCGCTCGGCGAAGATTCATCGGCCAGCGAGTTGTCCCTCCGATTAGAGCCGTTCACACAATTCGAAATAGTTAACATAGCGACGAAACGTATTGCCTCCAAAAAGAGCATTGATCTGTACGGTCTGTCCGCTCAGATACTAAAAACAGCAATAATACCTCTAGCGCCAGTTATGAGCTACTTATTCAATCTGTGCATGCGTAACGGCGTGTACCCCACAGCACTTAAAAAAGTCAAAATAACCCCTCTTTACAAGGGAAAGGGTAAGAAAGCCGACCCCAAATCGTACCGCCCAATATCCCTCGTCCCTGCTGTCAGCAAAGTGTTTGAGGTCGGACTTAACAGAAGGCTTCTGAATTTCGTAGCGGACCGTGACGTCCTATCTGAGAGGCAATACGCGTACCGACCCGGGCGCGCAACTACCGATCTGGTACGCGAAGTGGTGTGGCAAGTGCTGAGCGCGCGCGAGGCAGGCCAGCAAGTTGCTCTGCTCTGCTGCGACCTCTCGCGCGCGTTTGACACCGCGGACCACGCCCTTATAGCAAATAAGTTGCAATACTACGGAATCCGCGGCCCGGGCCTGTCCGTATTGACATCTTTCATGACGTGCAGGACGCAGGTCGTGGTGGGGGACAGGGGTCGTGCGGTCTCCTCTGAGTTGCAGAACATAATGGGCGTCCCGCAGGGCTCTTGCCTTTCAAACACGTTGTTTAGCCTCCTTCTCAACGATCTGCCCGGCGCCATCGAAAATGCGGAGGTTTATATGTATGCCGACGACGTTGCTGCAGTGATCACCGCGCCAACGAGTCGAGAGCTGGAAATCGCGATTAACTCTGTAGTAAACAAGCTACACGTATGGTTTAGGTCGAACGGACTAGCACTAAACAGGGATAAAACCTGCTTCCTGACTTTCAACCTTAATGGCAAACCGGCTAAACCTTATACGGTAGCAATTGGCAATACCACTCTCCAACAGGTACACAGCACAAGACTTCTGGGTTTTCACATTGACGGTGCGCTGACGTGGGCGACACACATACACGAGTTATGTGGGAAACTGAGCCGCTCGTGCTTCGCGCTCCGGCGGCTCGCGAGCACCGCGACCCGCAATGTTGTGCGCTCCTGCTACTTCGCGACCGTCCATAGTAATATCTCGTACGGGTTGGAGTTGTGGGGCCGCGCTGCCGATTATAAAAGGGTTTTTGTCATGCAAAAAAGAGCCATACGCGCTATTTACGGAGTATCAGATGAGGTGTCATGCGTAGAGCTCTTTAAAGAGCTCCGTATACTCCCTTTCCCGTGTGAGCTCATCCTTCATATAGCAATATTCATGCACACCCATCTGGAATTGTTTCGACAGAGGGGCGTCTTCCCTATGTTTAATTTAAGGAGTAATATTAAAAAAGACCAGCTCTTGACACCATCTCATAATCTTGCGAAGTCTGAGAAGTCAGTTTACGTCGGTGGGCCTGCCATCTACAACCGAATACCCGCTGCCGTACGGAATGCACCTTCCGCTGCTGCGTTCAAAATCAAATTGAAGTCCTGGCTTCATCAGAAATTATTTTATGATATTAATGATTATTTAAAGTTGCCAGATTATTAATGTAATTTAATCTATTTGATTTAATTTAATTTATTTTACAATGCTTAATTTTTACTTATTATTATTATTATTATAAACAATTTCAATAATTTATTGAAATCGAAAAAGAATGATTATAATATCCGACTTGTAACAATGGTGTTATTAATAAATTATTTGTATTTGTATTTGTATTTGGTACAAGTGTCTCCACAAGGTCCTGATTTGTTTTCTGTGAACAGAATAGCTAAACATACATTTAGTTGGAGTAAATGAAACAGACGACTACGGTTATAGGTTCTCCTCTTTTACTCCCGTGAAATTAGTGTCAAATCAGATCAGGCCCGCATGGAGACACTTTCACCTAATCTTTCGTATATACATATAAGTGCCGCGAGTGCATGTTACTCGCATTAATTCGATGGATGAAACGCGTTTTTACCCGAAGAAGGGTGAGTAATGTTTTTCGGCCGTATGCCTCCTATACATTTTCCGCCTCAACGGCTTGACAGATTTTGGAGATCCCTTTTCGTTAATCTTCATGTCACATCAGTCATAGTGTGTCATAGGCTACATTTTTGCAGTCTGGTTTTGTTGGAATAAATAGAAAAGCTGGCTGGTAAAGAATGTGGATTTAATCTTAACAAATATGATTTTTGTAAAAATATGAACTAACAGATCGGACATCAGTCAAGTAACACGATTCTAATAATTTTTAAATAATTGTCAGAAACTTTTTGATTACAACAACTAGGTCGTAATACAACATGCTCCCTCAAAAAGTTAATAGAAATTAACTAATTATTAATTAATTATTATAAAGAAGATATAGAAAACAGTAAACGGCATAATAAAAACTAGGTCATACCCATACGGTCAAAGCATTTCCGATGTTTTGTAGGTCCTAAAGGCTTAGTTAAAACATCAGCTGGTAACAAGTCCGTGGGCATATATTTTAACTCTGTTTTATCACTAACCTTCTCACGAATGAAATGGTACTTTACGTCGATATGTTTTGTCCTATTATGATGTACTGGATTCATTGCCAATTTTTGGGCACTCTGACTATCCGTGTACAAAACAATATTATGACACTTACTTTTAATATCGTTTACTAGTTGTTTCAAGTATATCGCATTCTTTACTGCTGAACTAAGGCCATGAATTCTGCTTCCGCTGAGGATAGAGCCACTGTAGGCTGCTTTTTGGCTTCCCATGATACTGGACCAGAGGCAAGCTCGAAAAAGAATCCAGTGTATGACCTTCTATCTATTGGACAATTGGCCCAGTCTGCATCTGAAAATCCTGTTACTGAATCGCATTTCCCTTTACTGTATGTGATACCACAATCTTTGGTATGTTTCAAATACCTGAGACACCTTTTGGCCATATTCCAGTGAGATCCGTCATAGCAAGAGTTGAATTGGCTTAAATAGCTTAAAGTATAAGCAATATCTGGACGAGTATTTACAGCCAAGAACATTAAACACCCAATCAATTCACGATAAGGAAAGTCACCACACTCGCCTACACCAGGTTCAAGAGTTTTATTGATCAGCGGGGTGGAGACACCTTTACAATCGGTCATATTGAATTTCTTTAACACTCTTTCAATATAGGTACATTGGGATAACTTTATACCATTATTATCACGATTAATATTTATTCCTGTAAAGAATTTTATCCATATTTTATCAATCCAAGATCTTTAATTGAGAAACATTTCTCGATTTGTTTTTTAAAATTGTCAAACGTCACTTTATCTTTGTAGAGAACGACGAGGTCGTCAACATAACACGCCAAGACCAAAGAGTCTTTATTCAGAAATCTTTTTATAATAATGCAAGGCTCCGATGTTTGCTGAAAACCAAGACTAAGCAAGGTCTCCTTGAGCTTCGTCTTCCACGCTCTTGGTGCCTGCTTTAAATCATATAGTGATCGTTTCAGTAGACAAACTTTTGATTCTTCCCCCCCATAAAGCTTTCTTCGTGCTGATAACGTGTTGGAATAAATAGAAAAGCTGGCTGGTGAAGAATGTGAATTTAATCTTTTAAGGAAAATAAATATGATTTTTGTAAAAATACGAACTAACAGATCGGGCATCAGTCAAGTAACACGATTCTAATAATTTTTAAATAATTGTCAGAAACTTTTTGATTACAACAACTAGGTCGTAATACAACAGGTTTTTGTTTTCTCTTATTAATAATAGCGACTCGCCCAGGCTTCATACACCCCGCCACAAGCACCCGCCGGGCTGATCTGAAGATTCCCTGAAAATTTAACATACATACAAACATTCATATTCATTATCTCAGTTCTTCTTGCTTTATTTATTCGATATTATTGTTAATTCTCTTTATTTACCTTCTACATTTGTTTTTGTTGATGTTTTTATGTCTCTAAATGCCTTTTTAATAGAAACTACATGTTACTTTATTATTAGCAAAGAAAGTTATCAGTATATAATAATTATTATTATTATTATGTCGAATGTTATACATAATTTATATACGCTTTAGAATCTAAAGCGTGTCCTAGAGCCAAAAGAAAGGACAAGTGGGTTAGAGAAATAAAATAAAAGTCCCAAAACTATACAAAAATAAATATAATTACATATTTAATTGAGATTAATTCCGTGACTTCTTCATCCAGCTTTGACGCTGAGAAATTACCACAGAATTCTGCCTATAAGAAATTACAATAGTATGTTGTTAAATTGAGGTCATTAAAAAAAAAAAGGATATATTCTTAGTTGACTACAATTGACCACTTTTCAGTACTTGCTGATAATTCTTCTATTCGTCAAATTCAACATTTACCATTATTCTGCTACCACCGTTGAGGACTTCCGTATGCGACACCAGAGCCTGTAGAATATTATTCGGAATTACTTACTAAGTTATTGATTTAAATAAACCCTGCCTAATTTTGCTATTGATTCGTGTAGGTACCATCCTCACCTACAATACATACAACTTAGGTAACTAAATCTAGTCAATTTTGATTATCTTTTTTCGTTTACTATATTTCCTTTACCTTTAGTAGCGTGCAGTTTTTCACAAGTAGCTCACCTCATGGTAAAATAGTAGATAATTTCAATGAGACTCAAGAACGAGAATCCCATGAAGAGTCCCATGATTCCGCCGCAGTTGGCGAGGAAGTCTGTTCCACCGTACAGTTCAGATCTTCGTAGTGATGTGAACAACTCATCAGCGAAGTACACCACCAGGCCAGAGGGAAGACGCCTGGAACGAATATACAAACTTTGATGCTTTATCATATTTTTTTGAAAGATGCATTCATTACATATCCAATATCCATGTGGAAATATCCATACATCCAGTAATTGTAATTTGAAACTCTGAACCACAGAAGAGGAAAATTTTTTTTACTTTTTTCTTCTGTGCTCTGAACGATTGATAAGAAAAACAAAAATAATTTTTGAAGGACACTAGAAGTAGCATTTTCAATTTACAGCTGTGACGAAATATCATATAGCCATGATAAATATACGATAAAAACTATTTCAGGTGATAGCTGATGATAAAAACTATTTCACTTATAGTGAATAAAGTCCTTGGGTTATGAGATCAACAAAAGATTTTAAATACGCTAAATCTATAAAAAAACTCTATAGTAATACCTACTTATGTGCCATTTGGAATATGCGCCTAAGATTTGGAACCCTAGGTGCAATGCTTAGCAAGTATTCAAAAGAAATTCATACGGAACTTAATTTACAAAACTAAAACTGGAATTGAACATCATTTCAACTCTTGTGCTAAACTTCATTATCGCCGTGAAATATCTGATCTAATTTTCCTTAAAAAAATTGTCACGTCGAGCATTGACTGATCTTCTTAGTAAAAGTTAGTTTTTGGCCAACCGGAATATTTCGGAAATATAACCCTCTCATTGACCATCCGTCTCATCAACTAAATATCGGCAAAATAGTTTTATGGTGCGTAAAACAAAATACCCGACTGCTAAATGTAGCCTATGTCACTCAGGACGTAAATACGAATCCAACGATGCCTCACTTGTCAAAATCGCTCAACCCGTTTATGTTACAGGAGGCAATAGGACCACACAAACAGTATACTTTCATCTTATATTCTTACATACACCCCAAAAACATTACCGTCTTTCTAGGGCACTCGGGTTGGAAAAAGGTGGAGTGGGCTACTCACGATCCATTTGCTATATCCGGAATAGGAATTCTTCTATAAGTAGTGAGATCGTAAACTGCCTGCGACACCTCAGCGTCGTACTTCAGTTCTGTACAGGCTTGCAAGCAGTCGCACTGTCGTACATCTTCAGTTGAGTCGCGCTTCAGCGAAGACTTGGAGAGAGAAAGCTCCTCTGAGAAGTTTACACCAAAATTGATTGTAAAAATTGGAAAAGATGATTGATGAAAACCACGTTTAGTTCTAAAACTTACCAAGAGCACTTTGAATGCATTTCTTTTTTCCACCACCGCATACTCTCGTCTCCGGACCATCTGGATATAAAATCCAAAAAATACTCATTTATCTTCGTGGAAAATGGGAATTTTATTAAATCAAATATTTTATGAGTTTTCATTTTTTAGAAGCAGTTTTTATTACATTAGCATTTCAAAACATTATTTTCCGGATAATTAATTGACATATCCTGATAAGCGAAAAACATCGACGGCAGGTTTTGCCAGCCTTCATCGTAATAATACCTATTCACTACCTGGGACCCTATTTGGAGAAATGACATTTTATCTCGGTCACTCTCACTCCCATTAAATTCTAAATTAGAGAGACAGTGACCGAGATAATCTCGAGCGCACAGGAATAGGGTCCCTGAGGTCTAAGCTCAGCTACTAGCTTAGATTAGTAGATCAACTTACGCGGCATGTATAAAGGAACACAGCCACATCGGACCACAGTGTGGTTTGAGGCACATTCGAGGTCGCAGTTCCTTTGAGTGTAGGTACGGAAGAAGCGCAGGTAGCGCTCCTCAGGAAAGTAGCACTGGCGCCTGTAATGTTCCAAAACTATATGAGCCGCTTATTTTACCTATTCTATCGGTTATGAAACAAATTCTTTAGCAATAGGGGCGTCGCTCCCGAAAATGAAGACGATGGTGCTGGTGATTGCTGACACAATACCACAAAAAAAAAATGTAATCAAGAAAAACATATCTACTGTTCCATATAAAAATGTCAATGACAATTTCAGGGGTTTTTCTGTGGTTTCGTCAATCTGAATCAATCAATCAATCTCAATCTCACGTCAAAAAAAGTCAATCTGTCGTTTCTGTGGTTTTGCTGGTCAGCAATCACCAGCACCATCACCTGTCTTCGTTTTCGGGAGCGTTTCCCTAATATTACGCTATCATTTTTATTTCTTAATTTTTTAATTTCAATAAGAGCACCGTCACTAAACATAAGATGAGCTGTGGTCAAACGCCTAGCCCGGGTCAAAAAACTTTTTTCTTTAAGATGTACTTAGGTAAGTATTTCAGATTCGAGAATGTACTTATTTGGTGGATAATGCCTCAGCCCTTCAGAGGTGTCCATGACGCGAGGCGTGATAGCGGCAGCTGACTGGAACTTGATCGGCAACCGGAAAAAGTTTTGGCCCATGTTCGGAAGCTCAGCGGGATTGTGAAGCCAGATCTGGAACAGATTACTAAAAAAAAAAGTACCCGGTAGAAAATGTATCCTATGACGCTCCGGATGTAAGGAAATCCAATGACATCTCGCTTGTCAAAATCGGTCAAGCCTTTTAGGCTAAGGGCCCGTATATACTGTGATATATTGTTAGGTCCAGCCAACTCGGGACCGGGGTCGGCCGGAGGCCTGTTTTGCTCTAAGGATTCAGCCGACGACGCTGCGCGACCATATATCGCGCCCTCATCACGTGGCGATACGGTTCGTGGTCGTGCAGCGTCGTCGGCTGAACCTGTGGCTGAACCTAACAATCACGGTACCTCACGGTACGGGCCCAGGACGTCTTATAGAAACACAAACATACTTACATATTTACATACACCCAAAAAACATTACCCTCCTTCTTGGGCAGTCGGGTAGTAAGTTTTGAACCGATGCGGTGATGACGTAAAGTTTCGTTGAAGAGAAAAAACAAACAAACACATGGACGTCACAAAAAGGACCTTCACTACGAAATACGTGCTACGTTTGCGAAATCTCCATAAATGTCGGTCTAAAGACTTTAAAGTGTTGATCTGAGTTAATTACAAAAATTATCAACACGATCCTGCAAAAGCCTTGTTTAGCTGTGTAGATTACCTTCTGCAGCATGTGGTACGTACCTTGAATCCTTGAACAGGTCCTCGACAGACTTGGTCCAAATCTCGAATATCTGTCAGTAGGATCACTTCAAATTCAACCCCCCCATAACTCTGAAACATGAAATCCCTGTCATACCTAATCGAATAAAACTTCAAAACTAATGGTCACGCAATTCAAAATAGTATAAGATACTCACGGGTCCTCTCAAGGGATAAGTTTTGATGGTTTCCTCAGGTGGATATCCGCGTCCCAAAGTCCAAAGGCTGCGATTTCGTCCTGCTACGTGGAAATATTCTTTGTGCATGCTGAAAAACACATTCATTTGGTTTTAATAATCTTCTAACTACCTATTATTTCTAAATATACTTAGACCTCAGTTTTTTTTCCTATGGAGTGATAAGACGACCGAATCGCTCGCCATATTTTCCCACAGAATGTTGAACTTTAACAGATCAAAACCCTGAGCGGCAATGCACTGTGCTTATGACCCTCAAAGTTATAACCGATGTGAGATATTAGATATTTATGTTCAGTAATTTTACTGCAAACATTGCAATGTAGTACGGAACACAGTAACTTAGAGCATTTCATACTTCTCCGTTCTGAACATCTCCTCATCAGACAGCATGTTGAACGTGAAGCAGTAACCGTCCTTGGTTAGAGTGTGGTAGAACATCTGGTTGCAGGTCAGGTTCTCCCAGAGGCATTCTCTGAAGAGCTTGTCTCGACTTGGGGCTAGCTGAAACACGTAACTTTTTGATATGGTAAGCGTTATTGTCGCCTAACCAACAATTTTGCGACAATAATCCCAATAATTTCACTCTAAACAATCCCAATTCCAAGATATATATTCGGTATGGCTACCAAAGTTTCCTTATCGCTATATGCTTAGAGAAACTTATGAACTTGAAATACTTTTATAAGAATAGTAGGAAGTATGTACTTCGTGCTAAGACTATAATTGATCAAATTAAATATATTTTAGTTTATATATAGCTTTGTTGTCATGTAGATTGGCCCATCCGCTTGACGAGGGGTAAATGGTAGGTCCGCATTCTAATATAATTTGATGATCAATTTTGCTAAAATCATGATACATCGAGTCTTTGTCTTGATAATGTCGTTAGACAGGTTTAATATAACTTTTGGGCTTGATCTTCAGTTGCTATTTTTAATTCTAAATTTGTCCTTGAAATTAACTTTATTTGTTTGTTTGTTTAATGTGATCTAAGGTTACAAAGGTACAAACCAGCATTTTTTTATAAGGCTTGTCACCAAAAAAAGATGCGGGAGAATGGTACAATATTAATAATCAAAACATTAGATATAGGTACGAGTTAGTTGTAACGATAGCATGATAGTATTCTGCAAGGTAAGTATAAGTAGTATCCGTATTATTCCGCGCAAGTGAGGTATGACGCTAAGTAAAACGGCGATTTTTTTTGTTGCTTACTATAGAAAAATGACACAATATTTAATACTGACATTTGGCTATGGTTCCTTACCCTAACAATTTGGTATTTAGACATTTCTCTGCTGTAACGAGCAAGAAAAAAACAAGTTTACTCACCTTACTTGCGAGTTCACTTGCAGAATCATGACTCAGAACTCCGTGATACGATAAGCAATTCGATTCAAACCCCAAGACAAATAGTATTTGTTTACGTAAAAGAGGAATGCAGAGTCCGATATGCAGGGCTGACGATGATAATTATAGATACCTACATTTACTTACCCTTTGCAAAGTTTCTATGGAGCTTATATTAGCGAAGTCAGGTCCATCGCTCGCATCGTTATTGCAGAGAAGAAGCATGTCATGATAGATTTTGAGACTGAAATTTAAGCAAAAAATATTTACGACAGATATAGAAAAAATATTTCTCTGTGCAACAATTTAGTTTTTATTATTGGCAGAAGATAGTATTATTATCACTATAGAAAATTTTAGTATTATGCTGTCTTACTCTTCCGGGCTGATAGTAGGCGGGTCACTCCATCGTTCGAAGGAAGCTTGTGTGAAGTTGAAGACCCTCTGTCGAGGTTTCGTTTCGCTGCATAACGTCACTGCAGGGAAGGGAATCTAAGGAAAATATAGACAAATGTAGGTAGGTATAGCTAAATTGCAGTTATCTTAGTGTATACGTAGCTCAAGGTATGCGTAATTACCTGATTGATTCCAAAAGGAAATTAAATTCATTGTTCCTTAGATCCTTTGTTCTTAAACATTAAGATTGAGATGAAACTATATCACCCAAGTATCTCATTCATTCGATCCCAAGACTTGTGGAAAATAAGATTTTGCTACACATATATCTATGACCATAGAGGAAATATGCTATAACTTACGTGCCAAACTGAATTGGATGTTTCAGCAAAACTAACGATGACCGGGGTCTCGTCCCACTTGATGTACACTTGACGAATGAAGAACGCGCAGACCAGGATGCTGCAGACCACCATCAGAAACCACCACAACCTGACCAGAGATCATAACCATTTTTTTAAACCTAGAAACGCAAATTGGAAAACGAACGAAAAGTGCATAAGAAATAAATACGATTGCTTTTATTTTCTTAGTAGGCGTCTTAAGTTTATAGTATAGAATGTATTTATTTTAAACACAATTTTTAACCTTGAACACAGCACGAGTAAGCTCATGACCTAGCATTAATAATTATGCTCCTAACATTGTAACTTAGTTACATGAATTGTGTGCATCAGCTGTTTTTCTGCATTACTTACCTAAGTTACAACAATATAGAGCTCTTGATATCTAAGGGTAGTGATCCGTACATGATGCTAAGTAGATATCTTTTACAGGATGTTACTGAAAGTTGCAGCAATATAAAAAGGTATGTACTGATCATTATGAAAAACTTTTACTTATGGGACCAACCATGAAATTGCGAGAGAAAAAAACAGCTGTTCCATACACTTTGTCGAGTGTCATTGACATTTTTCTATGGAAAAGCTGCTTTTTTTTTTCGCGATGTCAGGGTTGGTTCCATAGTAAAAGTTGTTAATAATGATATACAATAATGGGCAGCGTTCGGGAAATTGCGTGATATCTTCTCGTCCAAAATCCCGCAGTGCCTGAAGACAAGGGTCTTCAACCAATGTGTGTTGCCAGTGATGACATATGGAACTGAAACGTGGTCCTTGACTACTGGTCTTTTAGAGAAACTCAGAGTCACACAGCGGGCAATGGAGAGGTCTATGATCGAAGTTTCTTTGCGCGGTAAAATCCGAAACGAGGATATTCGCCGAAGAAACAGTCACCGATATAGCTTTCAGAATTTGCAAGCTGAAGTGGCAATGGGCAGGCCACATCACTCGAGGAATCGATAACCGGTGGGTAAGGAAGGTTCTTGAGTGGCGACACCGAACCGGGAGATGCAGCGTAGGCAGGCCTCCCACCAGGTGGACCGACGACATTGTGAAAGTCGTGGGCAACCGGTGGATGCAAGTGGCACGTTGTCGGTCGGTGTGGCGCTCTAAGGGCCACAATGCTATGTTTAGTAGTGGACATATTATGGCTGATGATGATGACATACATACCTTTCAATATTGATGCACCTTTCAGTAACACCTTGCATATAACTAGCGACCTGCCCAGGCTTCGCATGGGTACCAAACTTCACAAGATCACGCGCAGGGCTAATCTGAATATTGCCTGAAAATTTCATCAAAACCATTCCAGCCGTTTTGAAGTCTATAGGGAAAATAAATACATATAACGCCTTTTACATACAAAGACTTGTAGTTCACCCCGAACTGAAAACTTTGCGATGTTCTTTTAATGGCAGCCTTACCTTTCAACCCAGTTGAGGTTTTCGTCCAGCATATACCGAAAACCATGAAGAGTGGTATTCGACATAAAGTCCCGGATGTTGTCAGTGCAAGGCCGGGGCTTCTTGCGCTTGCGGGGCAACTGACCCCCTTGCAGGTGGAGAGTAGGGTTATTCAGCTCGTAGCTCTTTGGAGACATGTGACTATGGAAATAAAAGGCTAGTACGACATCCATATAGATAATATAGCCCTAACACAGTCATAACACCCTGCACGATCTCTCCTTTTCCACATTCTTGACTATCCTGATGCCTTGATTTAAGAGCAAGTAGAGAAGTGTACCTATTGTACGCGAGTACTAACTAACGGATAGATGAAAGGTAGAGATTTTCGTTCGCTTCGCTCACTCGGATTATAGGACTCACGCGTATTTTAGCTTTAAGCACAAATAAATAAATTGTCTGTCTAAAAAACGAGTAACCTCTAGCTCTGTCCAACCTCACGGAAAGTATCACGAGAGGGAAACAGGGTAGACAATGGTAGCGGGCGGCGGTAATGTTGACGTTGAGACATCATAAACAAATGAGTTGTAAGTTGATATACTCCATTTGACAGTGCGGGCATATATTATGGGTGTGAATATTTTGTACCAATACATATTAATTCTATGTGAAATGGAGTAGTCTTATTCCTCGTTGCATGCATGTATTTCCAGCAACCTCACTTGTCCGCGACCACACCATCTCTCAAGGTCAGGTTAGATGCGGTCAGTAGCCTGGCCGTAAAAGAAAAAACATTTGTAAATTTGCAATAATTTGAATGAATTATTATATTTTTTAATAAATTATTGTTTTGAATTGTAATACTAGGTTAGTACTTTATGAACATGTACATTCATAATAACCGGGCAACCGGTGGATGCAAGTGTTACGTTGTCAGTCGATTTGGCGCTCTACGGCGGAAGGCCTATTTCAGCATAGTGGACGTCTTCTAGCTGATGATGATGATGACATTCATAATATACCTAGGTATGAATCATATCAATTTTATTACTAGGTAAGTACAGTACTTTATATACAGGTACTATACGTACGTTCGATAATAAATAATAAATAAATATCTGGGACATTTTTGCACACACGGTCATCTAACCCCAAACTAAGCAAAGCTTGTAATATGGCTGCCAGAGAGTGATATTCGTACATATATATTTTTTAAATACATACTTTTATAGATATTAACACCCAGACATAGAACAAACACGATAAATAGTAAAGTTATGAATCACATCTATCTAAGCACTTCTATAATTAATAAAACTTACCTGAAGTCGTCTGCCATTGCGGTTCTGATAATAGGTAGATATAAATTTCACGATACTTGAATTTAAAAAAAACTTAGTAGAAATGTATTTTATTTATTAAGAACGAATTGCCCGAACTGAATTGAACGAACAGCGGGAACTAAGTAAACTCGCAAAATGTATTCTCTAACTGGTAAAATAGCCAAATCGGCCGCGTGTGTTTTCTAAAGCGTCTAAAATTCGCATGACTTCACCAAACTTAACAACCGACCTCAAGAACCAGTTATTCTTCTAAAAAATAAAAAATACATTGAGTTTACAAAAGTATACAAGACTACAATAATAACACTGCGATGGAAGCTCTGAATGAACTGACGTAAGCTATTCCAAAACTTCAAACAGTATGTACGCAGGTACTCAAAATAATAGCCTAATTAAAACTTAGGTTCCTATGGGAGCTGTAAGGACTGGAATGAGAATGAAATTCGCGTTATACATACCTACTTCCTATTGAATATGTGGCACGACAAGTCTATACCGGAAAAAGTATACCTATGTGTTGATAACTAAAAGCTAAAAGCATAAAAATATACTACTATCTAATCTGTGGTGTTGCTTTATTCAACTTGGGACTACTAAAATCCCATAGTTAGTACTTGAAAATTAAATGGTATGTACATGATGAGTATAACCAGCATTCAATTAAGTTAATTAATTATGCTTTTAAAAAAATGTATGGGTGCGGGGCGAATGGTTTGGTATAACCCTGACTCTATAATAGCGTAAATAGTAGACATATAATGACATGTAATAGATTACAATGGAATCAACAAATAGGAATATTATGAAATTTCTCAATGATTCTCATGATCACTGATTTTTTTCTGCCGCGGTTCTCGATTGTTTCCAATATGGTTCCAGACGGCAATGGAATAATATTAGAATATTCACCAAGGGGATAAAGCAGTGTCTTATGCCACGGGCTCACGGGCAACATATTGAATCCAGAGCCGAACGATGGCCCAAGACGAAGACAGCTTTATCCCCGAGGAGAATACTCTACTTTATAAAACTTCTGCGAGATAATAAAAGAAAGGTTATCATAGAAGTAAATGTGTGTGTGTAATTAGTTGAAACTTCGGGAAACCAGATCCAAACTGTCTGGGTTGACCTCGGTGTAGTGTACGCCGAGGACAACCAGTATCTACAAAGTTTCAGAGGTATGGCATCAAAAAAAAACTTTTCTCCATACAAACTTTAACATCCCTTTTCACCCCTTTAGGGGTTGATTGTCGCAAAATCCTTTCTTAGTGGGTAGTTACATATTAATTGGAATCTACTATCCAAATGTCATATCTCTCGCTTCAGAGGTATAGGCTCTACCTATCTCTTTTTCTTACACTTTTATATAATTATGTAGATAGATAGACTACTAACTACAGTCGTCGTCGTGTGTATGGGTGTGCATGAGTGTATGTGATGACAGAATAACGACAGAACTTCTAAGAGCGGGTGGAAAACCGGTACTTTTAGTTTTAGTCCTCCAGAAGTTATTTAATTCTGTCGTGCTCGATGGTACTACGCCAGAAGCTTATGACAAGAGTTTGGTGGTGTTTTGAAAAAAGCCTACGGACACAGGAGACTTACGGAGGACTCAACTACTATTATCTTTGCATTGGTTGCATGGTTACATTCTAAGAAAAAATCCTAGAGAAAGGACAAGTGAGTTAGAGAAATAAAAACAAAGACCCATATAAATAGATATGCATGTATTTATTTTTCAATAAGATTAAAAGTCCGGGCCTCCTTCTTCCAGCTATTACATTACGTTATCAGCCTGAAGACGTCCACTGCCGAGCATAGGCCTCCGCTTAACCCTTCCAGCTATGATGCTATAAAATTTCAAAGTATGCTGTTAAATTGATGCCACTTTGAGATAAAGGTAAAAATATATACCGTTCTTCGCTGACTACAATTTAATACCTTCCAGGGCCCGTACCGTGAGGTGCTTATTGCGATGATTATTAGGCTCAGCCGAGAACGCTGCGCGACCATACACCTTATTACGCGGCGATACGGTTCGCGGTCGCGCAGTGTCATCGGTTGAACCTAAAAATCATCGCAATAAGCACCTCATGGTACGGGCCCAGTACTATGCTGGTAATTCTTCTGTTCTTCAAGTTCAACATTTGCTTTTATTCTGCTGCCACCGTTGAGGATTTCCGTATGCGACACAAGAGCCTGTAGAATATTGCCAATTAAGTACTTACTAAGATATTCATATAAACAAAGTCTACCTAATTTTGCCATTGAATAATGTAGGTACCGTTCTCATCAGTTACAATCAGGGTTTGAAAAAATCCGATTTTGATAATAAATATATATTTTTTTATATATATCCAGGCTAAGAAAAGAAGCAAATTTTCCCTAGAAAATGAAAATTATTAACGCTAGGAGCACCAGGGAATCCCCATTTTTTATTACCTCATAAAATAAACCTTATAATGATATGAAGTTAAGGTTTGAATTTCAATAAAAAGCTAGTCGTACTGGTAAGTTAAAGTAAAGGGGATTTCCCCAACTTTAAATAAGGTTGCCATTATGGGAAACAATCTAAATTATTCTGAATTGTAGTTTTTCGCTACGTGTTGTCAGGGTAAACAATAATCTCCAAAATGTTTAGTTCAGAAGACAGGAAAAAATAAATTGATATATATCAAGATAAAAATCAATTGATATATATCTTGATATATATCATGATATATATCCGCTGATATATATCGGCGAACCCTGGTTACAACACATACAACTTACCTAAATCTAGTCAATTTTGATAAGCTCGCCTTGTCTACTTCTATAACTTCTTTAGTAGCATGCAGTTTTTCACAAGTAGCTCACCTCATGGTAAAATAGTAGATAATTTCGATGAAACTTAAGAATGAGAATCCCATGAAGAGTCCCATGATTCCGCCGCAGTTGGCGAGGAAGTCTGTTCCACCGTACAGTTCGGATCTTCGTAATGACGTGAACAACTCATCAGCGAAGTACACCACCAGGCCTGAGGGCAGACGCCTGGAACAGATACAAACTAATGGTTCACCGTAAAGGATGCAATAAATACACATGTGGAGATATTCACCCATTCTGTAACTGGAACCTCAAAACGATTGATATCAAAAATAAAATTAAACTCCGAAAGATACTGGAAGTAGCATTGGCTATTTACAGCTATAATATATTTACAGAAATAAAAAGTTGGAGTGGGCTACTCACGATCCGTTTGCAATATCCGGATTAGGGTTTCTTCTATAAGTTGTGAGATCGTAAACCGCCTGCGACACCTCAGCGTCGTACATCAGTTCTGTACATGCTTGCAAGCAGTTGCACTGTCGAACATCTTTCGTTGAATCGCGCTTCAGTGAAGACTTGGAGAGAGAGAGCGCCTCTGTAATTTAGTTTTACGCTAAAATTTATTTTAAGAATTGGAAAAGGTAATTTATGACAATCTTGTTTAGTTCTTAAACTTACCAAGAGCAGTTTGAATGCATGTCTTTTTTCCACCACCGCATACTTTCGTCTCCGGACCATCTGGATATGACATACAAGAAATACCTACTCATTAATATAATATACGTGAAAAAAAAGGAATTGAATTAAGCCTAATTGAATCATGAGATTTAACTTTTTAGAAGCAGCTCAAAACTACTTTTATATGTACTACCTACCGGTATTTTTTCCGTGTAATTAATTGACGGAAAATCTTATTTATATACCCGCAACGTCGTTTGAGTGAATTTCTAAGTAGTGGATTAATATATGTTTTTTTTACATTTACTGGAGTGTACACCAATAAATCTGTGGCATGTCTCACCCTGGACAGGTCCGTGAACCGTGAGCTGGTGGAGAGGTCCACGCCTACGGTGCACAACAACAAGATTATCGACAAGAATCAGTGACGATTCTTGTTGATAATCATGACGAAACTAAGGCTGACAGGGAAATGCACACGCTTGAAGCGGAACAGGAGCTTGTTGGGTATAAGCCATATCCGAGGAGTAAATGCGCGATCTTCGTCTCCACTCACCGTTACGTGACCCCGTTACTTACCGTGACTTTAAGTTGGATAGCGTTGCATAATTTTCGTGGGTTTAAGTTAGGCAAAATAGTTATTGGTACTCCAAGTTTTATTTGTATGTTCGCTAAATTCCATATACGCAGTTAGATGATTGTCTTGAACTTTTTCATCCTAAGACCAGCGATCAGGGATGATTCTGAGACGTTTTCAGCTAGGATGATCAGGTCGTCTGGGAAACGGACGTGCATCATATTTGCGCTATTCGTCCCATTCAAGAGTCTTCACATTGTCTTCTAGGACGTTCGTGAAGAGCTTGGGCGATACATTATCACATTGTGGCACACCACACGTATTGGTATACGGCTGTTAAGTTAATGCATGCGTACTTTTATTGTAGCGAAACTGTATAGCTCCCCTAAGTATCTCATACCTACCGCTTGTCAATTTCGCATCATTAGAGTAAGTCGAACACGGCCCAGCGTTCGACGCTGTCGAAAGCCTTTTCGTAGTCGATAAAGCTAAAATACAAGGGTCGGTTGTATTCTCTGCACTTCTCCATCACTTGCTTGATAGCATGAATCTGGTCGATTGTTGAGTATCTAGTCCGAAATCCAACTTGCTCTATGGGTTGATTGAACATACATTGATAAAAACATACAAAATTACATTGATTGAATTCGAAACTGAAAGTAACTTACGCGGCATGTATAAAGGAACACACCCGCAGCGGACCGCAGTACAGTTTGAGGCACATTCCAGCTCGCAGTTCCTTTGAGTGTAGGTACGGAAGAAGCGAAGGTAGCGCTCCTCAGGGAAGTAGCATTGGCGCCTGTAATATTTCAAAACTATATGAGCTAACTACCTATTAAAACGACAAGATCTTTCGCAAATATATTATTTTCAAATAAATTACCTATTGACACTGTGGGTGTGGTACACAGAAGCTTTTTTTTTATTGTATTCCTTTATCTTTGCGGTGTATTAAAAGTAGTGCGAAACCACAGATAAATAGTGCGAAACTATCTTACTACTGAATATTGAAAATTTATCAACGCGTCTGGTCGAATCATCTCGTGACCATAATGCTGGCCGCTGGCCTACACCTTGCTCAAAGGATTGCAATCGCAATTTAGGGCACGATTCCTGCTGATAGCGGTTTATTAAATTGGAGTTAGTATTATTTTGTTTTCAATAAAATTTGTCAATTAACTTAATACTACGCCTTTTATTTATTTCTTTTTTCAATTATTTCATTATGATACAAGTGTGCTATTTTGCTCATTACACTCGAAGTGGTATTATTCGATAAGGGAGAGATAGGGTAGTAATCAATGCACACACGTTTCATACGACGTTTAACGTTAATTTCTTAGGCCCACAGATGAATATAACCTTAGGCCGGTAGGGTTTTATTTATTTATTTATTTAATAGACACCAACATGATGTACGTCGTTGTAACAAAGAAGGAGGCAAGCAATGGAAACAGGCTAAACGTCACCACAATTATAGGTGCAGACTACACTATCTAGACTTTTCTATCTAGATTTTGATGGCAAAGCTATCACTCGCGTTTCGTGGTTCGATTAGTATTTCCGGCGGGGTTAAATCTACGTATTGATCTTCTTCACTACTTGAAGTCTAAATTTTTATATTTGTTTATCTTTGTACACAATGCTTTTATTATTTCTTTGTTTTTTTTATTTCTATTTAAATTCTAAATAAAATATACAACGTCACTAATCATCAGATGAGTTGTGGTCAAACGCCTAGCCTGTCAACCATAAAAAACATGATCTAGGTATAAACAATAAATATAGATACTTACATATACAAGGTGTTACTGAAAGGTGCAACAATTTTGAAAGGTATGTATGTACTCGTCATTATGAACAACTTTTACTATGGGACAAACAACCCTGAAATCGCGAAAAAAAAAGCTGTTCCATAGATCGACAAAATGTATTTACACATTACAAATTAACAACTTACTTATGTGGTGGATAATGCCTTAACCCTTCAGTGGTGTCCATGACGCGAGGCGTGACAACGGCAGCTGACTGGAACTTGATCGGCAACCGGAAAAAGTTCTGGCCCATGTTCGGAAGCTCAGCGGGGTTGTGAAGCCAGATCTGGAACAGAATACTCAAAAATAAGTTTTGATCAGACGCGGCGATGACGTGATTATGTCGTTGAATAGAAAAAACAAACATAAGTTACATAAAGTCACTTTTTTTTTAAATCCGGTAAGTGCCTTTATTAACTAAGCAAACTACAACTACCTAAACTACTTAGCCTACTACATAAAAATAACAGTTGGATCATCCAGAGACCATTAAAGGTCTATAGATAATCCATATGTTCAAGCCCACTACCAGTTGGCAACGTACCCAGCATGCTGGCGGCATTACCACGCTGAATGGCAATGCTTATGCGTGGAGCCAAATAAATAAGGTCACAATAGCTTGTTAAGAGCATGTCGAGCCATGCATAGAAGGGTTCCGTAGACGCGTAGGACGTTTGAAGTATTTATACATTTTTACCGCATATCTCAAAATGTTGCCCAAAATCATTTCAAAAGAAAGTTTTTACTAAGATCCATCAACATCAACATCAACAAGTTTCTGAGACGCATAGCTTAGAAATAGCAGGGGGGGGGATACACATTGTTAGCAAATTTGTCGGCCCAAATTTCGCAAGCGGTACAACTGATAAAAAAAACTTGTTAAGAGCATGTCGGGCCATGCTTAGTAGGGTTCCGTAAGTGCGCAGGACGTTTGAAGTATTTATCCGTTTTTATCGCATACCTCAAAAAGTAATTATCACATGCTGCCCGAAATAATTTTAGAAGAAAGTTTTTACTAAGATCTATCAATATGGAAGATTACAAGTTAATGAGAAAAATTATAATTTTTGTATCCTTTTAAAATTGTCACCTTACAAAGACCTGTTCAACGACACCCAACATGATGGGGTGCAGCGAAATATTTTTTTTACCCCCACTTTTTTTTTTTTTTTTAACTATATGTCTATACTTAAACTATCGTTGTGCAAAATTTCATACAAGTAAGTTTATAACTTTGGAAGTTATAAGGCTGTAAAGGATTCAGACAGACAGACAGACGGACATGACGAACTTGTTAGGGTTCCTTTTAGTACTACGGAACCCTAAAAAGGACATTCGCGAACTGTAGAACTACGTGCTACCTGTGCGAAATGTCGGTCTTAAGGAAAATATATATGGGTCTGAATTTAATAAAACTGTCAACACAATTCTGGAAAAGCCTTATACATTATAGTTCAGAACCTTCTGCAGCATGTGGTACGGTACCTTGAATCCTTGAACAGGTCCTCGACAGACTTGGTCCAAATCTCGAATATCCGTCAGTAGGATCACTTCAAATTCAACTCCCCCATAACTCTGAAACACGAAAGCCCCGTTATCCAATCTGAATAAAACTTCCAGTATCATTATGAAGTAATGTTAAAAATCATTTCGTGTCCTAATCTGTTCGAGGCATTGTAGTTCCGAAACAAGTATTAAAAACAGTGAGAAGTTACTCACGGGTCCTCTCAAGGGGTAGGTTTTGACGGTTTCATCAGGAGGATATCCGCGTCCTAAAGTCCAGGCGCTCCGATTTCGTCCTGCTACGTGGAAATATTCTTTGTGAATGCTGAAAAACACATTTTTCGTTTTCAAACTACAATTTTAACCTAATAGATGCTTAGAACTCAGTATTATTTTATTTTTTTGCTATACAGTGACAAGGGTAAGTGTTAAGTTTTCTCATTACAGAACAGTGCCTCACAGAATCTTGAACTTCAACAGATCGAAACCCCGTGCTTGTCACCCGACGTGAGATACTTATTGCATGTTAAGTTGTATAATGTGACCTATTTCATACTTCTCCGTTCTGAACATCTCCTCATCAGACAGCATGTTGAACGTGAAGCAATAACCGTCCTTGGTTAGAGTGTGGTAGAACATCTGGCTGCAGTTCAAATTCTGCCAGAGGCATTCCTTAAAGAGCTCGTCATGAGTTGGAGCTAGCTGAAACACACAACTTCCTGACCTTTTTTTTAAGGAATCATCTCGCCTTAGGCAGAGTGGGTTATTCAGGACTGATGATTATAACTATAGGACAGTGCCTCCGCTGTCGTAGCCGGCAAAGATGAAATAATGGAACGTTTGCCGGAGGTACGACCAACCTACTGTCATCAGACTCAAATCTGTTACAGGAAGGCTTTCAAGCTTGATATAAAAAAAAAATACTTATCAGGCTGTTTGTAATCGAAAGGATCTTTGAGCTTATATTTATAAAACCTAAACCTACCGCTATCCGAGTTATATGGCTATATCAATCACATCAGCAGGGCTAGCATGCGCACCGCGACAAAATCTTCTCTACTCTTCATGTCGTGAAAAATGAGACAATCTTATAAATAATCGTAGCCGTGTCCTGTTCTTGCATAACAAAAAGATTTTGTCGCGGTGCGCATGCTAGCCCTGCAGAAAGGTTTCCTGGATGTCATAAAACAAAAGAATAGCCTACTCGGAAATTACTTTTTAGCGTTTCGCCCGTCCTCCGGCCACCGTTCCAGCCGGCTACGGCTACGGAGGCACTTCCTAACTAAATACTTTTAATTACCCTTTGCAAAGTTTCTATGGAGCTTATGTTAGCGTAGTCGGGTCCGTCGCTCGCGTCGTTATTGCAGAGAAGGAGCATGTCATGATAGATTTTGAGACTGAAATTTAAACAAAAAATGTTTACATGCTTTTATTGCACTAGGAAATCATATGTGAGACTTGATATGTTTAGTTTTTATTATTGGAAAAATATAGTAGTATAATGGTGTCCTACTCTTCCGGGCTGATAGTAGGCGGGTCACTCCATCGTTCAAAGGATGCCTGTGTGAAGTTGAAGACCCTCTGTCGAGGTTTAGTTTCGCTGCATATCGTCACTGCAGGGAAGGGAATCTAAGGAAAATATAGGCAAATGTAGTACTTGTATGTAATGCTAAATTGCCGCCATCTTAGTGTCTAGGTAGCTCAAGGTATGCGTAATACTTATTCATTGCACCTTAGATCCTTTGTTTTTAAATTATAGGATTGAGATGAAACTATCTCATCCAACTCTCTCATTCATTCGACCCCAAGACTTGGGGAGAAGTAAGTTAAGTAAGTTTTTTTTTTGTAATACATAATAATACCTATAATAGAGGAAATATGCTATAACTTACGTGCCAAACTGAATTGGATGTTTCAGCAAAACTAACGATGACCGGGGTCTCGTCCCACTTGGTGTAAACTTTTTGAATGAAGAACGTGCAGACCAGGATATTGCAGATCACCATCAGAAACCACCACAGCCTGACCAGAGATCATCACCATTAGGTATTTCTTTTGAAACCAGACATAGGGAATTCTGTGTTTGAAACTTATAAACGCGAAGAGAGTTTTACGCAAGCTATTTACGACAACGAAAAGTACGTAAGCAAAACTATAGCTTTTATGTTTTAGTTAGTTAGGTAGAAGTCTTAATTTTATCCTTTTTTTTGTCCACCAAGTGTTGGCTAACGGTGGTGGTCACCGGGAATAATGTTACATTTTGTTCTCGCTGTCCGCCACTAGTGAACCTTAGGGAAAAAATAAATAAAATTCCCCATGTCCACCAGTGGCGCCTAGAATACTTCGTTCACCCCGAAATGAACTTACCTTTCAACCCAGTTAAGGTCTTCGTCCAGTATATACCGGAAGCCATGAAGAGTGGTGTTCGATACAAAATCCCGGATGGTGTCAGTACAAGGCCGAGGCTTCTTGCGCTTGCGGGGCAACTGACCCCCTTGCAGGTGGAGGACAGGGTTATTCAGCTCGTAGCTTTTTGGAGATATGTGACTGGAAGCATGATATAATATTAGTATGACATCCATATCGGTAATGAAATAAGAGGAAAATATATGTCTATCTATCTCATTTATTATAACGTTGTTAGTTCTAAAGCAAACCGTCCCATCTATGCCTATAGAAATAACTGGAAAGGTAGAAAGGGTAGCGGACGGCCGAAGTGTGATTTGTTAAAAAAAAAGAACTAGTCATATTTCCCGATGTTTTTTTTTATTACGAACTAGGCAAGCGTTTGACCACAATCTCATCTGATGAAAAGCGACGATGTGGCCGAAGGTGTAGCACGCATGCCTATACATATAGGACGTACCTATTCATTTTTTTTTCTTGAACAGCTCCGTATTGTATCTGTTCGGAAAGACAAGACGCAGCTAATGAGTTCCACAACTCTGCTGTTCTTACGATGAAGGTGCGATTGGAAACGCTACGTTTGAGCGGTATTTTCCACCATAACAAGGTGTCTCTTTGTTGCATGCTTGTGTTTCTAGCAGCCTCACTTGACCGGCCTTATCATCCATGTTCTTACTTTGAACACACCTTCTCTAAACATCAGTTGAGCAGCAGCACAAAAGAAATTGACCAATTCAATTATATTACTCTTAAATTAGATAAAAAATCATTTATTTCGGTACCAAGTCCGTAGTCGTCGTTACATAATATTAAATCAATGAATATTTTATCTATGCTAAGTATTTTAAGGAGGTACCCTTAATTAAGAAAACTTACCTGAAGTCGTCTGCCATGGAGGGCCTGTTAAAAGTTAGTATTTAAGTAATATCACGATACTTGAATTTAAACTAAATTATTAAATAAAAAAGTTTTTTATTTATAATAAAAAAAGTTTTTTATTTATAATAAAAAAAGTTTTTTATTTATAATAAAAAAAGTTTTTTATTTATAATAAAAAAAGTTTTTTATGTATAACAACGAAATTTTCACTTTCTTTTCACGCACTATTTATTCTCTAACCGATAAAATATAGTCAAAACGGCGCGCCGTCGGCGTGCGTGTGTTTCAAAGAAAGTGCCTTACAGTTGGTATGATTTCACCAAACTTATAACAACCGACCTCCAGAACCAGTTTTATGTACCTACGTTTACAAAATAAAAGAATACAGTGAGTTTTCAATAGTATAATATATTACCTATATGACTACTTTTAAACAGGGTTATAAGGAAAAGATAATAATGCTAAGCCGCAAAGGGCTCGTAGTACTTTTCATTATGAACATTTTTTACTATGGAAAATCGAAAAAAAATTAATCAGCTATTTCATAGAACAATGTCAAAGACACTCGACAAAATGTATGGAACAGCTGTTTTTTTTTTTTCTCGATTTCAGGGTTGTTTCCATAGTAAAAGTTGTTCACAATTATAAGTACTATGAGCCCCTTTAGGTTCAGCATAGCCTTTCCTCATAACCCCCTTTATATTATTACGACACTGCGCTGGAAGCTCTGAATAAACTGACCTCTATTAAGAGGTAACCTGTATTCCAAAACTTCATTCGCTTTTTTACAAACAGCTCTGAAAAAAATAAAAATATTTGTAAGTTAATACCTTTGTAGACTTTAAGGGATTTAAGTAGCAAAAAATAATTATAATAAAACTATTACAATTATATAATGCACTGGGCACTGGGAATAAGGTTATGAAATATACCTTATTAAAAGTTCTTGAAATTGATTATTTGTAACTTGGCAATGACTGCGCTAGTTTATGATTTTTTCAGTGTCTAACTGCATCTCCTTATTGTACCCGCAAATTTTTCAGGTTTCCGCAATGTTCCCGAACAAAAAGTATGCTGTCTGCCTACAAAGTGCCATAAAAAAAAGACAGGATCGGTGAAACTTTACAGAGACCAAGTTATTTTAGCAGTTTTATAAAATAGTGTGGATTCTATAATCCACATCTCACTATCATATCAAGGGTTCATAATCTCAAAGAGCTCATGACATGTCTACTGACTCTATTATTCCGGGGCAACATTATCCACCTCTGGTCCGATATGTATGACCAGTTGGCCGTACTCGCTGGCCCCGACACAGATCTGCGCGCGGCCATCATTGGACATGCACAGTGACGGACTTGCCCTGGCAAGAGTTGTACACCATGCAACCAGATATCACGTAGCCACAGTACGTACCGGCTGGGAGACATACCTAAGTATGTATTCTGTAATGACATTATATTAAAAACAAAAAACTTCAAGACAAATTATTTAATACTAGCTGCGCTCCGCGGTTTCATCCGCTATTCTACAGGAACGGTAAAAATTTTAAATGTGTTAATCCAGGGAATAAGCTTCCTCCGTGCCAAATTCCATCCAAATCCGTGTAGCCGTTACAGAGTTCAACGGGAACAAACACATTTACATACTTACATACTAACACATTCACAAACTATCGCATTTATAATATCAGTGTGATTATAATGTTTTCTGGTGGTGTATCATTTTCGCAAGTGCTTCAATCACATACGCATATTATCGCATACGCATATTATGTACTCGTAGTTATATTGGGCAAAATATTTCATCTTCAAAGTAAGTCGATGTCAAGGTCTGGTATTTTTAAAATATTTTTGTACCTAAAAATATAAGGCAAAATTAATTTGATTTTAGATGGTAGCGGTCTTTTAGATTAGCTTATCTCCCGAATACTGAAACGCTTGTTAACTTTGACAACAGATTAATTCTAATGCTGCCTTTATCTGGCACTTAGCAAATGACAAACGTTTCAGTATGGGGGGGTATTATATTTAAATTATGTTTCTTTTCTTTTCTGTAATATGTTATTTAATTAGTTATATATGTCATGTAGCTTATAATATAAAGACTACACCTTAACTGATTTAATTTATATTTGATTTTGTAATTCTTGTCAATGTTTCTGATGTCTATCTACATAAGTAATTTGTACTTTTTATCAATGTGTAAAACATTGCTGCCAAATAAGTATTTTTTGTAAAGTAGTAGTACTACTAGGACTAGTAGTGTCAAATTTGTCAAGTATTTAACCGCCAAGCAGTAGTGTGCATACATTACTGTTTTCCTGTTACCAGCAACATGACTGGGCCTAAAGAGATTTTATATCTCAAGCTGACGAGGTCAGTGCATTGCCACGCATCACGCATGGTTTAAAAATGTCGAAGCTCAAAATTCTGGGTGGCACTGGACTGTTATGGGTAAGAGTGACGCGTACCTTCAGGCGTGCAACTTGCTGGCCTCGACATTTAGTTGCAAAATAAAAACTTTATTTATCCTACCAATTACCCCAATGCCAATAATTGTTTTCCTTGGGGAAAATCTGAGGTGGTTGAACAACTTTACTGTGTAGATATAACACAGCAGACAGCAAAAAAATAATATGTTTCTTTTATTTTGTGTATTATGTTATTTAATTAGTTCGTTTTTATTATCATGAACTATTGATTTATTTAGATGCATGGTACAATGTGTTCCCAAAAAAAAAGTTTAAGAACTACGAGCAAATAAAAAATTGAATTGAAATAAAATAAACGCTAGTACCTGGAGACTAAGTACCAAATTTATCTGATATTTAATAGTTCGCGTTTTTCACATCGCTTATATATCGGAGGATCGAGCGCAGCAGCTGATAGATTGGCAGCTTACTGGGAGATTTTAGTTTTGGGTGTAATATTTATTTTGTACATAAGAAAGCATTTATTTCAATAAATTTATATTCAAGGAAAAAAAATTAAAAAAAAAAAATGTTTCAAACTAAGCCTAGGTCTGCATCTGTCTGGTCACAGCCATTAAACATCCTACTGCTGAAGTACCAGCCTACCCTCTAAGGGTGATTATGCCATGGCCGCCATGCTGACCAAGTGCGGGATTGCGGATTCACATACGCCATCGATTTGATTCTCCAGATAGTAAGTTTCCTTCACCGTAAAGCCACTGGTATATCCGTACGTAAGTTCCAAAAAACTCATTGATTCGGGCCCGGGTTCGAACCTACGACCTCACGGATTTGAGGCAAACGTGCTTCCACTGAGCTATCACGGCTTTTATAACTAGGTACCTATAAAAAAACTACTTAAAACTAAAACAACTTAAATATAAGTAACAACCATAGATAATAAGATAAACTTAACAGTACATTACATTATCAGCCAGAAGACGTCCACTGCTGAACATAGGCCTCGCCTTTAGAGCACCACGCCGACGGACAATGTGCTACTTGCATCCACCGTTCGCCCACGATTTTCACAATGTTATCGGTTCCCCTAGTGGGAGGCCTATCTACGCTTCGTCTTCCGGTTCATGGTCGCCACTCAAGAACCTTTCTTAAATAAATACAAAAAACCTAATCTATATATTCCCCTACATATTCCCCTTGGCGGAATAATTCCACTAATTCATTCCTTATACTTACTAAGTACGCATGCCCACAACATCTGTAATGCATAAACTGCATACTAGAGCTCGCATAGGGATCTAGGACAGGTAGGCAGGAGCTCGGAACGTATCTGGCTAAAATACCATACCTACTTGTATTTCCCTCTTAGGGAAATTGGAGAGACGATGCATAATAAACACGTTTTCCATTGATAAATCTTTTTATTTCATTCCGTACTTACATAAGAGTAGTTTTATTAGAGTTAGATTTTTCGAAGGTTTTCAACAGACGCTGTTCACAAACGACTCTGAAAATAATAAAACGTTGTAATTATTCAGAAATCTTTGGCGATATTTTTTAGGGTTTCACATACATACCTAAATTATTTTTATAAAAACAAAACCCGACTGCAAAATGAAGCCTATACTATGATGGACAAAGAGAATATAAATACTACGTAAATGATGGACATAAAGAGGAATCTAACGTCACCTCACTCGGCAAAATAAGACCACAGTCATAGAACAAAAGGGGTCGAGTTCATATGATGCTGGGATAGAAGCGGCCTACTAGAGTTTGCTGGTTAGATTGCTGGTAGAAAATAACCCTGTATTTTGTTAGGCGATAACTTGCGTAACTTTGATCTGATCTTCAAGATTTTTTGGAGTTATCGTCAAACGTAATAAATTAACAAATAATATAAACATAAAACATAATTTAAAAAAATAAAGCGTCAATTTGTATCTCAGTCAATTATTCCATATGAACAGGCAACATTACCTCTGGTCCGATATGTATGGCCAGCATGAGGTCGTACTCGTTGGCCCCGACGTAGATCTGCGCGCGGCCATTATTGCCCACGGTGACGGACTTGCCCTGGCACGAGTTGCCCACCTTGTTGCCGGATATCACGTCGCAGTACGTTCCGGCTGGGAGACAAGTCTGTCAAAGGAAAGTCAAAGGTAATGAAGTTTTGGTAGTTTTATCAAAGCTTTCTTAGAGAAAATGGGGTGCCAGAGAGCCATGCCCAATTGCCCATGGCCCTAGGGCGGCAGATTTCAACCTATAGGTACATATAGGGGGGGTCAAATGCCAGTAACAAACCTGAAGATTCTGATTCAAGTCCCACATATCGTTGTTAAACGCGATGAAAGCGTTCCCTCCCCTACAGAAGGCTATCTGGTTGCTCCCGTTGTCCCACCAGTCGTTGAGGTTGGTGGAGCCGGCAGCGTTCCTGAAGCCGACCATGGCGTATATCTGTCGCCAGCGGTGCTGGCATATCCAGCCGTTGCCGCAAGAGTCGTCCTGAAATATACCATCATAAAGAACAGGTGAGTACCCAAGGGTAAAATGTACTTGGGTAAAACTGGAACTGGAATAAGAGAGAATAAACTTACACATAACAGCAATCCAACAACGCCCAACAATCATTCTTTATAGTGCGCTCTGTGTTTAGCACAAATTTAAAATATTTAAAAGCTACACATATTAATTTTGTTTTCAGTGATCAGAATTAAAACATTAGGTCATGCAATAAAAAAAATCCGCCGATTCACCATCAAGCCATCGACTACCGAACCCGATTCTTTTTTAGAACGTAGGTAGTAAAAGAAATCTGCAATCTTTCAGGCAAGATTTTGTTACGAACAGCTTCTTACATAAAATGAAAAGCTTCAACAAGTATTTCAGCATCTGGACAAACCAGTCTTGCTACAACTCACCGAATTGATCGCCGGTGAAATGATGTTCCCTTCTCTATCCATCGGTGGTCCCACTTCCGAGTCCCAGAAATCGAAACTGCTCATGATCTGAGGCTCGCCGTAGGGATGTGCGAGAAGGAAGGCGATAGCGGCCTTGTAAGGACGAGACTCCTTGTATGTTAGGATGCCGCCGCCTCCACCGTGGCCGCGCTCGTTGTCGTGGTTATCGATGAATGTTAGAGAATCGCTGTGGGCTAGGAGACCCCATTGCGGACCCCAGCTTACCAGCCATCTACGCAGGACAATTAAGTCAAAGATCAAGGAAAGTAGCTAAATCAAAACGAAGCTTATTGGGTTCGGTTATAGGCAGTGCTGTGGAAGAAGTAAATGTATTGTTTATCGCAATGATTTATTTACGATCAGCAAAATGTTGACATTTTGGTGGGCTCTAAATTGATTTCGGCCAGTCAGTTGTGTCGCTAATTTAGCCCTGGTATTTAACGATCTTTTGGTATGAAGTATGAAGTGTTACTTTTATATCTATTCCATATTGAGTGATTTCAATTTAAATTACCCTAACTATAAGCAAAGACTTTATAGCATATCATGGTGATTTTTTCCACTTTAATCACCGGTAACATTACCTTAGCTGATTATTTCCTCTAAAGCAGTTACTTAGTTCCATGCCCGCTTTGAACTCTGTCACGGCTCCAATGGGGGTGTATTCATCTCGGCTGATAGCCTCTCCGCCGTAATCTATAACTTCTTGGTAGATGTAAGGACGAGCATTGGACGGGAAGCCGTGTGCGGTGTTGAGGTTGTTCAGACGGTCGTAGATGATACGCAGGTCTTCCGGCCACATATGCTTTGCTGCATCGATTCTGGAAGTCACAAAAAGTTTGAAAGCCTTTCGAGGACTTTTTATAATTTTTTCTGTTATGTCATTGTTAACTTATATCGCTTTTTCCCGACTTTTTTTGCGTTTACCTTCCATGTAAGAAATTACCATGCAGCTTGTGCGTGTTTGCAACACGACGACCGAAGTAGCGTCTAGATTATATCTAAAGAAATCATTGGATTTGTTCGAAGCCGTAGTCTCCAGTTTACAGGTATATAATTATATACCTATGGGGACAAGAGTAAGCTAGTGATCTTCCTTATCACAACTTATCCTTCCGTTTCCTTTACTTTTCAGCTTTTAACAAACAAAATCGTTAATAGCTGCATTGTACAAACAATTGCCACGAATAAGGAAGATCATAATCTTACTATTGTCCCCATGTTTCTATAAAAAATTCCAAAATGTATTGTTAACAGGTGCCTACCTGAACCCTGCAACTCCATAGTCGATCAGTTTGTTCATAAAGTCGACTATCATGTTCCTCACGTGTTCGTTGGCCTGATTCAAATCCTTCAAACCTACTAGCTCACAGTTACGGACCTGCGAAAAATATTTTTTATATATAAGCACATTATTATTTTGCCTAAACATTTCGAACTTGATTAAATCATTAATGACGGTAAATCATCAGATAAGTATATGTCTTTCCTGTTCGATATCCTCGAATCAAGTATCTTACCCTCCAGGCATTGTTGGCATAGTCCGAGCCGTCGATGACACAGTGTGGCCAGTTGAAGTGATCCCGGTTGTAGGGCACCGCGGGATAGTACCAGTCGCGGTAGACGGCGGTGTTGCCAGCCGTCCCGTAGTTCTCGGGAGGCTCGCCTGTCATGTGGTTGATTACGGCGTCCACGTAAATCCTGAAATGGTAGTTGGGTATTGGGTAGTTTGGGTTGTGCGTAACTTAGATACCTAGTAGGAAAGAAATAATGTTGAAATTGAGGGGGCACAACACAACTTATTAGCTGTTTTGGGAACTTTTTTGAAATTGCTAGTACGCACAGAATCTTGATTTCTCGCGCCTATAAGTAGCAATGAACCAATGAGATTAAATTGTATAGGTTTTTAACTGATGCGTGGTGTACTTGGCCCGAGTTTGTCCTAAAACTGCGACCATGCAGAAACACCGGGACGGGTAGCAGCGTAATCTTAATAGACGGTTAAAATTCTGCGATCTGCAAGCATCTGTTTGGGGGGGGGGGGGGGGGGGGCTTTACGACAGATCTCGTTCCGTGTGAACTAAACAGGAATTGTCTGCTAATTTGTTTCACTATTTTGTCAATGACACCCGAAATAATGTATTGCACAGCTGTTTTTTTTTCTCGATTTCAATGTTTGTCCCATAGTAAAACTTTTTCACTATCATTAGTAAGTACTATGAGCGGTTTTCGGCTTAGCATACCGTTTCCTTATAACCCTGTATACGTTATTAATTATTGATCGCATTAAATGGTCTGTAAAATGTATGGCAGACAAATTATCAAAATCGAAGGTACAGCCACTAGCTATTCGTTGATCAACTCGGAATAAGTATAACTTTTTAGTATTTCTTGTCTGAAAGAAAAGAAGCAAATGTATTATATGAATGTAAGTATACCTACATGACAATCCATAAGGGGCCGTTCAAGTATTACGTAAGCACTAATTTCTTTGTTTTGCTTATTTTGGATAACATGGGGGGTAGGGGAGTCTAGATGATGATTACGTCATCGGTAGTTATTTACTTTTTTACACGAATGGCAACCCTCCAACTTAGAATCACGGATTCGGGTTTCATGGACTGAAGACTATTAATTTGAATTTAATATGTGTACCAAAAATTTTAAATAATTTTGTTATGTTTGTAAGATTATAATATTTTTGTCTCTTACTCTATGTTGAATACTGTATCAGTAAACTCTAATCTCTATCCTAAATCTATTTTCTTATTTTTTAAATTATAATTATAATATAAAAAAACATTTATAATTGAAAAAAGTTTACGTAAGCATGGGGGGAGGGGGTAAGAACTTTGCTTACTTCTGCTGACAAGGGGGATGGGGGGGTAAATAATTGTAATAAATCTGCTTACGTAATACTTGAACGGCCTCTAAATTTGGCCTTTAAATGATTTTTTAATATTTTTATACGTACGAGTTCGTTGTACGTCCAAACAACTATAGGTTCTCTTACCTGACTCCTACTGCGTTGCAGCGGCGCACCATGTCTGCGAACTGGCGTTCATCGCCGGAGCGCGTGACAAGTGCGTAAGACATCGGCTGGTAGCGTTCCCACCACGGTCGGTTGTAAGTCCACAGGACTACGTTCTCATTTGGAGGGGAGATCTTAAAAAAAATTTTTAAATAAAATCACCAACTTGCAGCATGTAACCAACTTTTTGTATATAACGCGCTGTAGATTTTCCAAGTTTTCTAGATAAGCATAATGTACCACTCATGGGCAGCTGTGTATGATTATTAAAACTAGCGAACCTTCATGCTGCTCTTTTTACAGTCTAAAATATTTATGAGTAGCTGCACCCCGCCCGCCCGCCCGTTTCGTCCATACAAAAAGCGTAGTCGATACCGACCCCTAAACGTTATCCGATTTCGATGTTTTTATATATGTTATCTAAACTGAAAACTATGCTTGCATGTTTGATTTTTTTGAATTTCGAAATATCTTCGTTGTTATAGGTACTTAGTGACAAATTTTTTGCATCGAAAATACGACGAAGATAAGTAGTTGTTAGAATACCATAAACATTTTTTGAAAAAATAAACATAGTGGCATAGATTATAGTTTATCCAAACCATTGACAGCAAAAACAAAAGATTTTGTTAAGATTTAGGAGGCGATAACAGACGAGTACTCTCGAAACGCTAATTTCATCAAAAAGTTAGGAAAATTCACTAACTCTATCGCACGCACGAGAACCAGAGCAACAGTTATACAATTTCAAACATCGAATGCGCCAAAACCTCGCGGAAGGCTATGCGTAAAAAAACAAAAACAAAAAAAAAGGTCGAGCCATTTTCGAGTTTTTACGAGAATACCGCACGGCAATTGACTTTTTTATATATAAAGGAATAAATATAAATGTATTTTTTTAAATATAGATAGATAAATCTAAAGGCACTGAAGAAAGGTAAGCAGAGTAGTTAGCAAAATGTTATGGGAGAATTATCTGTTCTGGGGTACTGCGGCAGCTCGTACCTAATGTAGCTGGACCACGGTGGGAATCGCCTGAGTGCTCTAGTCGTATGAATCGCCTACGATTTTTCTAATACTAGGTCCTTTTGTAGGTCTGTAAGGGGATGACCTACAGGATGCTAAGGCATCTAAAAATGCCGCAGATTAGGTACTATATTAATATTCGATAGTAAAAAGAATCAAAATACTGCACATTGAAATATTATATAATACTGCAGTAAGCACCTATATGCCGTTTCCGGTCGTGATATAAAAATCCGAATGGGTAAAACATCCAAAACGTTTACACACACCTGAATCCCTCCATATCCCTTCGGAGCGAGGAACCTCTCGCACTCATCTGCAATGTCATCCCATTTCCACTCGAACAAGTGCACGTTCACTGAGCGACCGGCCGCGTAGTACGGATTCTTGTACGCGCTGGCGGCTACAGCGGCCAGCAAGCAGAGTAAAGCTGTAGCTAGTCTCTAAAGAAAAATCACCCAAATTAAATGTACATAGATGACGCTCATGATGACGTAATCATTCAAAAAAGAGACGCCTACCCTTGAACGCGGTAGGTGTTTATTTCGACAAAGTTTTATTAGCGAGGCGTTTCGTATAAATAAAACACCTAATTCAAGACGTTGGAAACAGTTTAAATCATGCTTGGTATTTTTTTACCTACATTTTTTACCTTTTATAAGTTAATAGTCTTAAAAAACTTACCATAGTGAAATTAAAACATGACCCCTTGAAATGTATTTATTTAATCAAGGTAGACCAAATAATTTGAGTAAACGATGCTAAAGCAATGCCGTATATATCTGCCGTTTTGAAACACATTAAAAAGTTAATAATTTATATTATCTAATAATCCTCGATAAACTTCATTTGACACTGATAAGGTGAATTATAAATACCTGCATAAATAAGATTGATTAGGTATTTACTTAGCCTACAGACCACACGAACTTACTTTTTGCTTGCAGGGGTTTAGTTTAGGTACAATTAAGTAGATAACTACCTGGATAGAAAGGTAGGTACTTATTATTTTTGAATTAGTTAAGGCTTTATCATTGACTAAAGAAATACCTACTAAAGTATTTATTTATTCTATACAAAAATAGTAAGATACCTATACCTACTGTATTTTCCTTAGTTGCTCCCTGGTTATGGTTGAATTAAGTATGTGGGACAAAAAACTTAAAAAATATTAATGACCTAGCTTCGATAATATTCGATAGAAAGTACTAACAAAACATTTAGTTTCCATTTACGTCCAACAGGGGCGCTAACTGATCCGTTTTTACCCGACTGCCCAAGAAGGACAGTAATGATTTTGGGGTGTATGCATGTAGGTATTTCTGTAAGTATGTGAGGATATGAGTTTGTATGTTTGTGTATTCATAAATTATCCCCTGTAGCATCTGGTTTCAATAAATACACGATGAGTAAAATCGACGCAAAACGCAAAAAAAGTGCAGCGTTTTACCTGCTATAATAAAATACTGCTGCGTTTAATAAAACGCATATAAAAATCCGTTTCCGTCGTTGATACTAGTATTTTAGTTCCTTTTTATCGCCTTGTTCCTTTCCGGGGTGGCGCCACTAGCCATTTCCAGTTTTAATTTAGATTTGGAATTGCATTCAAAAACATTAATGTTTGTCGGTGATAAAGGCGACCTCGTGGCACGACAAACCTCGCAAAATTTAAAAGCCTTACTATTCTTTGTAAATCTTTTACGGTCGCTCTTTTTTCATTGAATACGTAATTTACTTTTCTTTTTATGCCGTCTGTTTTTTCGACTGGCAACCTTTTTAAATTTCAAGGATTCCAAACTATCCCTAGGTAGTTAATGCTTTATTATTTTGGTATTTTTACCTGGTATTTTGTACATGTTTATCATATGTAACGGTTTTGGCAGTATGCACTTGTTGAGCGCTTTCAAGTTGAAAATGGGACGGGCAGATCCGTCGGGTTTGGGCACCAGAAACAGAGGAGATGAAGCTTGGTGTGTATGGGGCTACTTCTAGTATGCTCTACGCTTTCATTTTTTGCACGATTGCTGTCATTTCCTTCATTACAGGAGTTTGACGTGGGGATTCTGTTACATTTGGAAATGCAAGTAGGGGTTTTTTTAGAAAACGGTATACGATACCCTCGGATCATTTTTAAAATAATATCTGATGCCCTCATTTTTTGCCACTTCCGGTATTAGAGCGCTAACTGACCTGCTCTAAAACCATTCAAGTCATTTTTTATTGAAACCACGGCCACCTCTGGAAGCCCCTCGAGAGCTTCCACGGCTTCTGTTGTTTCGACGGCGAGGCCTCGAGCCTCGAAACGACCCTCTCTCACTACATTGATTAAAATATTATGTTTGTTGAGGAGGGTAGTTTACAAACATTATCTTCGCCCCTCGAAATTATTGCATTGATGTGCGGGCATCGTGAATTTATTGACTGTACTTGGACAAATCCCTCTCGATGGGATTGCAGCACTCAGTATGCCCTGTCTGGTTATGTTGGACGAATTACCTTTTGTAAGCGACGTTATTGATTTAGAGGGAAAAAGGTTTTACGGACCCCGCCAGATTTTTCTAGCACTGAAGTAAAACTTTCAGCCTCAAAAATATGCGTCACTGATTGAGGGATTCTATTCATTGACTGACGCCTTCAATAATGGGTCCCGAACATGCTTTATTATATTATATCGACGCGCCTCGATGCTCTCAGCCCTATGGCCGCACACTATTTGCAAGAGATCATAAGTCTTGAAAAAATCGCTTTTTAAAAACAATTCGTCCACCTTACTGCTTAAATTGTCCGCGTTCACATCGACACTCTTTGCCCAAGCCAGAAGTTGAAAAGAAAGAAGATGTTGTGAATACCGTCTTGCAATGACATTTTTTGTTTTAGAATACAAAAAGTTAAAGCCGCATATGATTTATCCGATTTCGCATGATCCCGTAAAGAATCATACATTATCACCTCCTTATTTTTTTTCCAGTTCCGTGAAGCCTGGAGTATGATTTCAAAGCTTTTGGGTATCAGTATATTTTATCTCAGACCACGAGGTGCTACCTAGACGTTGAAAGTCATTTAACATTTTTAAACACTCGTCTGGGGTTTTAGGAACAGATGGTTCCGTTAATTTTGTTTCTATATCGAAAGCAAAGTAATTGTCCTTTTCGGGCTCGATGTCGAGTTGTTCGTACAACTCTTCATTTGAACACAAGGACACAATATCTTCCGATTCATAGTTTTGATTTGCATTATTAAGGAATTGTTTCATCTCACCCGTTTCCTTGAACAGCATGTCGAGCTTTGGGTCAGAGCGTGCAGCTCGTTTACGTTTTTTGTGCCTTCGCCGACGAGACCGCCGACCACGGCCCGACGAAGACGCCGACCCCGAAGAACTGCTGCTGCTCGCGCTGATCTCGACTGACTCGTGCTGACTCGTGCTGCTTCGTTTCAGCTGCCGCTTACGTGCTACGCCGATAGGGCCAGCCTTAGCTCATAGCTCGCGTACTAAGCTGTCCTTATCCATCTAAAATTAAATTTATTTTAGATTTATTGTAGAACTAACACAAAACACTGAATTTAAATGTTCTTATACTACCTTTTTTATCTATAAAAGTTATTTTAATATTATATCGATCGATAAAATCGTTACATTCATTTACCATAAATGTGGGTACTTACTGTTTGCTTATAGAATCACCTTTTCGTAAGGTTATTTTTAATACGTTCTACTTCTTGGATTAATATCACGCGGGATTATTAATATTCTTCACTTAACTGTAAATTTCAACACTGTTCAACAGGAGTAGCAGAGTAGCTAAGGACAACGACGAAACATTGAACGCCAATGAATCAAAATGGTTTTAGATATTTCAAGTAAATTACAACCGGAAATCGCTAGTGGCGCCACCCCGGAAGTTTACAAGGCGATAAAAAGGAACTAAAATATTAGTATCAACTACGGAAACGGATATGCTCTCTCTATATAAAAGTTCCTGACACGGTCTAGTGTTTTCATAGAATTTGGTGCGCTGGGCGAAATGTTGCACATAATTTTTAAAAACGTTAGAGTGGCCTGACCTGACATCGTGTGAAAGGGACAGCTAGACTTGAATTTCACGGGAGCAAAAAACAAACTATTAAGGCTTCTCCCTTTCGCTCCCTCAGAAACTTATATATAGCCATCTCTTTCACACGATGTCACTTCAGGCCATGTATGGCCACTCTTATGCTACTCTCCGCCAGATGGCAGGTCTTTTTTTGTGATTTTATATTTTTTAGTACTAGCAACCTTTTATTGTTACTATGTATGTATTGTTCATTCGTTCATTTTAGTTCGTTTTAGCATTGCCAGTTACGGTTTATTTTTCTAGTTTTTAGGGAAATATGTGTTTTAGGAGCTATATAGTTTTCTGGCTTTCTTAATAAGCGATGGTTCTAGGAACCTAGAGAAAACTATAATTTTGTATTGTACAATGACATGACACTTAGTCTTTTTGTGTTAAACTTTATCTTTGTGTGAGACAGCATATTGCATATATTATTTTGTGACATATTAAGTAACTAAATAAAATAAAAATATTAAAAATTATTAATGATAAGTTGATGAGTTAATTGTATGAGGCAATAAATACATTTTCGATCTCTCTCATTCACACATTCAAAATGTTTAGTAAAGTAAAAACACTGAGAGTGCATCTCTTTCTATAAATCTAATTTCCAGTTGACTGTTTCTCTTTTTATTTTAATATGTGAGAAATATCGTTTTTAGACCAGTCTAGTTCTTGTCCGTATCGATACATTTTAATAAATGGCATTTTTCAGTATTGGTATTATTTGAATGACGTCATATTTAATAGAAAAACAAGTTTAAATTAATTTAAATACATACTTCTCATTGCATGTAGGTATTTATAGTTTGTTTCCAAAAAAATAAAGCGAACGTTTAAAATGTAATAAAAATAATAATGTAAAAATATTATGAATATCATCGTACGTACGATACAGATAATGCAAATAATGGTACGAAACGTACCATTATCTGAGTCGGTTTTATCGCTCCAGAACTATTTATTTATTTATTGAGACATAAAACGGTCAGGCCAATTACATTAAAATGTCACAAAGAGGCATTTTCCTAAAAAAAAAAAATAGTTCTAAAATACTTACTAGATGGCGTAATATTCCTATCGTTTTACCTGTCATTGTCATTTCTGTCGAAATATTTTATGTTTATTTTTTAAATCGTAAATTTTGGCTCCACACATTTTGTATTTAGCCAGTGTCAACTATTGTAATATTTCAAATGAAGTCAAATACTTAGTTACATTACTTGAAATTGTCTAAATACAGATTTAGAGCCAAAAAACACGAGAAAAAAAAAGGTACACGTACATTTTTTTGTCTTTTATGTCTTGACAGTGACAGAAAAACTTCAAGGTACATCTAACGCCATCTATTGGGTACTTTTATTACCAGGTTTTGGTTTTTTTTTGGAAAACGCCTCATTATAATTAAACAAAACGAAAATAATAATAATAATAGAAATACATGAATTACAAACTAACCAGTCAAACTAAAAAGAAAAACATATCAAAAGTATAAAACAAGAAAAAATATTACAAATGTCCGAAATAACATAAAAAGGGGAAATAATAATAATAACTATAGCTATCTGACTCGGGAATTATTAGCGTTTATCCTGTGTACCTCCGGCAGCTGTCCCAGTTGCCGGCTACGGCTCGGGAGGAATTTCCTAACTTTTTAGTGTTTCGGCCGTCCACCTCCAGCAACCGGACCAGATGCTGGCTAGCTGACTACGGCTTATGGACCTTTAAAGTAATAGTCTTCTGCGCTGTGGAGGAACTACCAAATATAAATTTTAAAGTAATTTTTTGCTCGAAAATTATAATGAATGTGGGAATATTAAAAAATCACATCTGGCATCTGGCAGCCCTATTTACTCAAGATTTTATTAAGTTTTGGTTTTGTTTTGTAACTTCAAACTTCAACCAAAGGTGAAGGTGGACGCGGCGCAAGATTTAGAACGTGTTGTATTTGGCAGGAACTGTTACACATTAGATAAAATAAATGATTTTCGAGTTTGGTCGTATTCAACTGTTCACGAACAAAGATAAAACAAAACAAAAACCAATGCGTTTGTAAATCAGGCGCCTTTTGTTTATTTTTATATTAATTCCAAATTCTTCAGTGTATTAGTTCTTGTTTTCACGATGTCTGGAAGATTATACTTAGCAGTGGCGTTATTGTGCGCAGTGCCTATAGTTTACGCGTGCAACGAAGCTATCTGTGCCAGTGTCGTATCGAAATGTATGCTGACCCAGTCATGTAAATGCGACTTGAAAGATTGCTCATGCTGTAAAGACTGCTTCAATTGTCTCAGTTTTTTGTACACTGAATGTTGCAGTTGCGTTGGTAAGTAAAGATCTCATATTCTGAGTTCTTTAATACCTATTTGATTGTTTCTCTTACAATTCACTGTTACTGTTAACAGACATGTGCCCGAAGCCCAATGACACCCAAACGGAACTGTCAAAGACTTCATATGTGGAGGAGCTTGCTGACGGAGTACCCGGACTCTTCTCAGCTCTGACAAGTGACCCAGACCCACAACAGAGATGGCTGTCGATCACTTACCCAGTGGATATTGACCTGTCTGCCTACCGACCCGCACCTGAGAAGCAGTTGGTTTATCATTTACGTGAGTATACTCCTACTTTGTATCCGGCTGCCTAGAAGTCATTTGTATACTATGTGACATCTAAATCCCTAAACGGTTTAACTAATTTTGGAGTGCCAGGTGTTGTGAAATTCATCTTTGTATCTGGCGTGTCAAAGTCTAAATTTTGCAATTGAGTTTTGTAGGGATGTGCATTCTGTCATATTTGATCCGATTTCTAGGATTGTAATGTCGTATAATTATATTATGTCATAAATCCGATTTTAAGAAAATCTATCCAAAAAGCAAGAATAAAAAAAAACTACACTTTTTTTATTATTTTTTTAACATGCAAAGTTATATTATCCTGCAATTAAACTTAACTTATGCAAATCACTACTTCTAAATGCTAATCTGACAACATGTAAAAAGAAAAAATTATAAGAGGATTTGGGTTCAGCCTGTCCAGCATTTTGTCATATTCCCACTTGAATATTATTTATTTAAATTTTTCTCCATCTGGTTTTTTTACAAATGGATTCATTCGATGTTCGCCATCCGATTTCTGATGCTATTCAATCGATCCGCTAGAAAATCAACTGGCTTTGATGGCATGGATGGCAACTGTCAAAAAATAGTTGGATCGTATGCTCGCGATGCGATCTGATCTTCGGCAAGATCGGATCGGCACATCCCTAGGTTTTTGATTTCATTATATTAATAACACTTGTTTACCTTAACGTTTAGAAATCTCCATTTAGCTACTTAGAAATGAAAAAAGCTACAGTAGACTTTAAGATACTTTTTACCCGGAGGTGTACTGTTGGACTCCATTATGTCCTTGTATCAACTACATTTTGCAGTTGGATTTTTTTCTTCTTTCAATAATTTATTTATTTAAGTACATCAATTAGCACCGAGCACGAATTATGCTAATGAGAATTTAAATTAAAAATATGCAAAAAAAATGTCTTAATCCTGAAGATTGTGAGTAGATGGCAGTTAAAACTATAGGGCACAGCTAGGAATTTATAGTAAGTATCACATCGACACGATTTGGTGCACTGAGTATTCATTTAATATTTGAACTGTAACTTGTACAAATAATACATACTGTGTGTATTCAGGAAATTGCAACAAACTTGTTTCAATGAATACTAAAATTAGATTTTAGATGTTGATTCTTATGTTTCTGGGAATAGCCATGTGGTATGTGTCTGCCTACATCAGTACACTATCTATTACTAGTTTGCCCGCACAGCTTCGTTCGCTACAGTAAATTAAACACCCCATTTCATCTCTTTAGGGGTTATTATCCGAAAAATCCTGAGACATGTCTTTCTTTATTTTTCATGCTTATAATGCAAACCGAGTTTCATTAGCTTAGTGTGAAAAAATATTTTATTTCCATACAAACTTTAGGGGTCCATTTTACCCCTTTAGAGGTGGAATTTCGAAAAACCCGTTCTTATTGTTCACCTATAGACACATTTGAGGAGTATTGGGTTCAAATTTCACATCTCTATAAAATGCGGGGTTGGTATGTGTGTTGATTCCAAGAACAGGGATTGTTCTTTTGATTATTATTATTATTTTATTATTATTATTTATTTCATATACACAGGTAACTACTTACTATGATATTTACTATAAACAATTATGCCAAGATACTATTAATTATAAATATATATACATAGTCTGTGGTGGTACTAATGGGTCCCAAACTAGGCAAAGCCTGTATCTTGGTGACCCAGTTTCAGCGGATTACAAATCAGATTTCGCGCGACAGAGATTTATAAGATTTTATACATATAGGTTTGCGATCAAAAACCTCAAACCGCGTATGAAGCCGCAGGCATCAGATAGTAGCAAAGTTATAATATATATAGCAGTTTATAAAATTCGATTTATAGACACCATAGAATTAACTGCCAGGTACAATTAGCGGCAAACAACTTGAGGAATGGTGTCATCTGTGCAGCAGTTGATTTTTAGATCTCTTGGGCGGAACGATGGTTGCGCGGGGGGAGATTTCAATATGTAATGTAATATGTACATGTAATGCGCCAACTTTTCCCCCAACTACGCCGCTTTTTCCTCAAGCTGTTTGCTGGTCACTTTTCCTTTTCTAGAATGAAGTAATACACTAAATCTGTATGTATCAGGTACTGCTTGTTCTACGAATAATATCGTTATTCATAAGCTTACTAGGAGATAAAATAAATCCATATAACTAAAGAGTTTAAAATCCCACCTAGATTGAGTTACCATTAAAAAACAGCCATTATTAGAAACCCTGCCGAGATAACTGAGTCATCAGTAAGGAATGTGAGATCTACCTGAGTACAAACAATAGGGTATTTTATATATAATAATTTAGTTTTCTTATTTAGAGGGCTAGTAGCCACACGTTTTGTCGCGCTTTATTACACGAACTGTATATTATTACCCGACTGCCCAATAGAAAAGGTGTTTCTCAGGTGTATGCATATTTGTCTTTTCCTAAGTGACCCAAATGAGTATGTCCTAAAACTGCGAACAGAACCACCAGAGGACGGGCAGCATCGTTCTCTAAGTAAACGGTGAACATTCTGCTATCTCCAAGACGCCTGCCAAGCGTGGTGATTACGGTAACTACCAAATATGAGGGACGTTTCGTCCAGCAGTGGACGTCTAAGAGCTGATAGGATGTGACCCATTACCGCCTAAACGGCTTGAACACTTAAAGGAGATACTCCACCGTTTTCACACATTAACGCTAAAAAAATTATTTGCGCAACAGTCGATTTTTAAGTCTCTGGTGGAGAAAAGGTTGCACGGTGTGTTTTCGAGGTACGTGTACATGTCGCTACCGCTTTCCCCGAGTACGCCGCTTTTTGTTCAAGATGTTTGCCGGGCTCTGAACTGTATACCTACTATTGTGTTTTAATAATTATTATTATTTTTCCAGAGAGCGTAGAGCAAGAGGCGGAGCCAGTGAGTCGCGACGTGGTGACGCTCAACTGCACCGTGGCTTACATGTCGCAGTGCATGTCGTGCGACAAGTGCCGCGCTTCGTGCCGCTCCATGGGCGCCAACAGCCTGCGGTAACATGCCTCTGTAATAAAAACTGCCGGCGCAGGATCAAATCCCGACAATGAGTTTGAAAACATCAACAAAAATCAAACGTCAAAAATATTTTATTCCATAGAAGCTTACAATCGCTTAGACACGTCACCCTATAAGATATATCTACATTTACATTTCAGTTGTACCTGTTTGTATATGCAGGTTCCAGACCTTCAATTCAATTCAATTCAATTCATTTTTATTTCCAAATAGGTATTAAAAATACTCTTATGGATAGTCATCACTAGATATAACTAGGTTAGATAAACAAAACGTCACAAAAGCACAACAAGAATTATCAGCACTACAAACATTTGTAGGCTTAAAATAAATGTCTTTAGATAATCTACTTTATATTTTTGGTTATTTTATTTTTTAATTAATGTTGGTGGACATTTTTCACACTCAGCGCCATCTAGCCCCAAACTAAGCAAGCTTGTACTATGGGAATATGCCAGCCTTGTCAGTGTATCTTTTACAATACGGCAGTAGGAAACTATTGCATGGTGGTAGGTTACTTTCTAGTACTCGGTTGGTGACGCTAACACATTCAAGCTGAAAATCTATTGCCAAGCATTTAGGTACGTTCTGGCAGGCTCACTTGAGAACAGATGAGTTGTGGTCAAACGCCTATTTCAACCATAAAAAAATCGCAGTTTCGATATGTCGTTGCCGCAACAAATGTCGCATGACATGCGGTGCGCACGTGGTGAAATGTCTCTTTAACCACAAATGGTCCTTCGAGCTGCCTCAACACACCCGACTTGTAAAAACTAATACTTCGAGGGGAAGAATAAACCATATGCAATTAATCATAATTTTATCTAATAAGTGGCCAGTGTGATGTGATAGTTTATATAGAAGAACTTTTGAATATTAATAATAGGTATAACTAGCTACTACTAGCTATATTTACCATGGACACTATTTTAACAATAAATTTAAATAGTAAAAAAAAAAAATATCCATGATAAATTTCCCGTTTCTAATGTTTATACTTCTAGTGTTTGTGACCATGATAGTTTTAAACCATTATAATTCAATATGTTGTTTTTTTCATAAATGTCCATATATTATTTTTATTAGTTTCCAACTCTAATGCAGTGGGTTTAAAGGTAAATGCGAATTTTGCAGGTGGTTCCACGACGGATGCTGCGAATGTGTCGGCGATAAGTGCGTCTATTACGGCATCAACGAAAGCAGGTAAACTTAACAACTTACATATTTTTTGTTTTAATAAACTGGGAATACTCACGTTAAATTGAGTTCGGTTATTCCGACTATAGTGGGTCACCGAATGTGATCGAAACTATAGTCGGAATAACCAACTCAATTTAACGTGAGTATTCCCGTTTTATTAAAACAAAATGTATCAAAACCACGTCAGTTTATGTTACACTTACATATTATGTTTAGTGTTCCGTACCACAAAAGGAAATGAGGAACCCGTATAGGATCACTTTGTTGTCAGTCTGTCTGTCAGTCTGTCAAGACCCTTTTTCTCAGAAACGCGTGAAGATATCAAGTTGAAATTAATATGAAATACTGATGCCTAATTACTCCCTCGGAGCTGTAAAAAAACAAAGCTTTTAAGTCAAAGCAATAAAAAAAATGCGGTCACAATTTTTATATATTTCTAACCTATAGGGTACTTCCCGTTGACCTAGAATCATGAAATTTGGTAAGAAAGTCAAAGTCTTACAGCGCAAGTAAAGTAATATTTCTGAAAATCATTAATTTGTAGCTAACAAATAAAATGAAATAAAGCGATTACAAGTTTAAATTTGTAGTTAGAGAAATGACCGTGACATATATCGGTGTATGAGAGATATTTTTTTCAACTACAAAGATATGTTTGTACAAAAGCCTCAGTGCCCGAGGCTTTTAAATAGCTTGTTTGAGAGCTTTTTTAAATATAAAAAATTTAAAAAAATAATATATTTCGGGCAGTTAAAACGAATACATACTAATACAAAGTGGGAATGACATTTCAAAAATGTTGAAATAAAAATCAAGAACATAGTTAAATAATGTCAAATCAAAGTAATAAATACATTACCCTTCTTCTGGTCAGTAGGGTAAATATATATAAGGATTCTGGGTATATCTTCATGATGCAGAATTCTCAAGTCTTATTGCTTGCCTAGTCGACCACCACCTCTTTCTTACCTTGCCAGAATTCATCAAGATTTTACTATGAAAACTGACGTGATTTTGACACATTTTTTTTTAATAAAAAATTCAAACAGTATTCCCGTTTCATAAAAATAAAACAAACCAGGAACTTACGTAAGAGTTCAATGTCATATTCATATAACATTTGTGTGATGTTTCCTATAACATCATCATCATCGGCAGCCAATTCAGCACACTGCATAGCATAGCCTTCTCCATCTTACGCCAATCATCCCTGTTTTGCGCCAATCTCGTCCAGGGACCCTATTCGGAGATATGTCATTTTATCTCGGTCACTCTCACTCCCATTAAATTCTAAATTAGAGAGACAGTGACCGAGATAAAATGTCATTTCTCCGAATAGGGGCCCTGGTGTGTAAATTTCGTCACACCATCGATGTAACGGTCTTCCGGGGCTATGCTTACTTACCATCTCCACATATATCCAAGTATTCTGCCAAATCCAATTCTATAATATAGCTTAGAAAATCTCGTTAGAACTACTAAGAACAACTACTAGGAAACAAACAAGATTGTAAAAGCACACCTGTGACATCAAGGCCGCTAGTATTACCATACGGCACGGTGTCGCGTTACAAACAGGTGGAAACTATTAATTATTTGTATTGGAAATTAACATTTTTAATGCAAATTAATATTTATTGATGTGCATAATAACATGTATTTTGTACCGTACATGTATATGTACCGTGAGAATTAAAGTCGTATTCTGGCGCAATGACATTTATATTGCCCGTTCTATAACAATTATAACCCAATATAATATTATTTTATGTCATAAAAATATACTCCGTCATCAGCGTGCGGAACAAGGGCGGAACATGTAAATCCAAACACGTTAAAAAAGGATAACAAAATAGCGTAATATTAATATTGTTTTTTGTATCACACTAATATTATAAATGCGAAAGTTTGTGTGTGTATAAGTATGTAAGGGTGTTTCTTCCCGTTCAACTCTGTAATAGCTGGATGTATCTGAATGAAATTTGATGTAGAGGTAACTTACACCCTGGATTAACACACAGGCACATATTGGGCTTCTGTAGAATCGCGGGTAAAATCACGGGACGCAGCTAGTCATGAAAATGTCTAATAGTGTGGTATGCACTTGCAGGTGCCTGGCGTGTCCCGGCACCAAGGAGACCGCGGTGAACGTTCTGGAAGAAGACCTCAGCTACGACGATCTTGATTACGGAGAGGACGTCGACGCGCAATCTGTGTAATACACTTGCGAACGTGATTCTGGTGTCACAGCTCGTACCTATGTCCTCTTCACGAATATTACGCGCAAAATAGCACAATCTCGACAGTTAAATTAATATATCGGTGCACACTCACAGCTCGCCACTAGGATTCCCTGTGTCGGGGATGCCATGGAATAAACACAAAGACATCAAGTAACTAAGTCAGGAGGGTTGCCAAGATCGGCCAGCCTTCGGATGAATTAGCTAAAAAAAAAATTGGAGTAAGTAGTGACGGTGGTGAAATTTAATTATCTAAATTAACTGACTGATAGTGGTCTAACCCCCGAATACTGAAACGTTTGTTAACTTTGACGACTGATTAAGTCTATTGCTGCCTTTGTCATTTGCTTAGTGCCAGACAAAGGCAGTATTAGAATTAATATGTTGTTAAAGTTAACGAACGTTTCAGTATTCGGGGGTAAAGGTCACACTCGGTTCTAGCTCTGCTTTTCAAATCGATACGAGGTTTAACTACAACACATTCCCTGTATTCTGTTAGCTGGCATAATAAGCAAGAACGGAATATGTTATTCAATGGCGGATATGCCTAGTTTTTTTTCATCATGACTATACACTCCCTATACTCTCTAAGCGACGCCAAAATATGTCGCTCGTGAAATGACTCTTGTCATAAAATAATATAAACTCGCGTCCCTTTGTATACAATCTAGTGTAATGTTTTTTTATTTTTTATGTAATTGCTATTGATTGATGTGCCTTATATTATGGAAAAAGAAAAACAAGTGGATGTGGTAAACAATTGTTATTTATCACTGTATCGGAAAGTACCTCATTATTTTTCAAAAATTAGGGAGAATGTACGTCATTACATTACTTACATAATATATGCGGGCAAAAAAAGAATGAAAATCTACTGTAATAACGCTTTTTTTTTTTTAATTTTGAGTGATATCCATAATAGTTGTCAAAAAGTGTTAAGTCCGCAAAATGATAGTCGCCACTAGCCATAAAAAAATAATTAAGAAATTAAAATCCCACGCAAGCGGTTTCTTTGCTTTTCATTTAGTTATTTATCTGAATTTGTTTTGTCTTTTATTATCCTCGTAAGTGTATCACAAGAAACAAGAAAGTGCAATTTCCATCTCGTGTACATTAAGGTACTCCAACTACACCTAGTTTGGTAATCAGTCATTTTCTCCCATCGGTGAACAAAAGAAGACAGTACAGTTGCTATTTGTTTTTGATTATTAAGCCCAAGTCAACAGTAGTTTATTTGAAAATATGCCGTAACTGCTAAATTATAAAATTCATTGTATTATTACGTACGTACGTTTTATCAAAATCAAATAAAATTTCAATAAAGAATGTTGACAGTAACGGGTGTAAAAGAACTAAAGACTATTTGGTAAACTAAGAATGTCAGGGACGTTTTGCTTTCATGTAATTTTCCATAATTAAGGTCTCGCTTTTCATTAGCGGACGATTTGCTCCCTGTATTTTCTTCCCTGTGCTCAAATTGGTCGACGTTGCAAGGTTAATGAGCTCTCGCTTTTCATTAGCGGACGATTTGCTCCCTGGATTTTCTTCCCTGTGCTCAAATTGGTCGACGTTGCAAAGTTAATGAGCTATCGCTTTTCATTAGCGGACGATTTGCTCCCTGGATTTTCTTCCCTGTGCTCAAATTGGTCGACGTTGCAAAGTTAATGAGCTATCGCTTTTCATTAGCGGACGATTTGCTCCCTGGATTTTCTTCCCTGTGCTCAAATTGGTCGACGTTGCAAGTTCCACTTGTTTTTTTTCTTGCGTGATTCATATCCAGTGCTTTTGTGTTTAATATTATTAAATGTAAGTATAAGTATCTGATAACAGTTAAGCTTTGCCATATAAACTAGTATCTAAGTTTCTTTGACAAATCTTTAAATATTGGCTTTAATTTTTAATGTATCTCGTCTTAATTTATTATATTCCGTCCTGAATAATTACTATTACTAAGTGTAATCTCGAAATATACCTTCATGCTTTAAAATCTAGGAAAGATAAAAATATTTTGTACTCTGACGAATGTTTAACAGGTACTTTTGTATGTACTTTTATTATAGTACGAACTATACTTAGTATTTTTATTGTCTATGTACGTTACTTTAAATGTTTTTTTAGCAGTAAAATTTCTTTTATGTCAATCACAATTTAGCTTAATTCAAGAGCTGTCTGTCTACGACTTTCGAATGTAATGTATCTTACTATGAAAACTGACGTGGTTTTGATACATTTTGTTTTAATAAAACGGGAATAGTCACGTTAAATTGAGTCGGTTATTCCGACTATAGTTTCGATCACATTCGGTGACCTTTATCAAGGAATCCTAAGCGAGACACGCGTGCGACCTCGTATTGCCTTGCACTGCCGGCTGCGGCGCGTTTAACGTGGGTATTCCCTTTATATTAAAACAAAATGTAATGTATCTTCTTTGTGGCTCTTTACGCATTACGTTATTCGTAGTATACTAGCATAATAGTATATGCTAGTTCTATAATACCCGAGCCGCGCTAAGAAGCTTTGTTACAACGCTTGGTCGCAGTCGTCGCAACCCGCACTCGACCTCGTAATGCAGTATCTACATAATTTGTTGTAATGTGTTAAGGGCCAAAAAGTAGAATGTGTAACGAAATAGAAGATTTTATTCTCAACAAGTGCCAAAATCGTGTTGCTTGTTCAAAAATATGCCATTAGTCGTAATAATTTAAATAGTGATAAGTATTAAAAATCGATGTGTAGTATGAATATTGAAAATATGTTGTAATTCTGCTTCTATAGTATATTATTTTTAAATAAAATTTCAGCAAAGTAACGCCTGATTTGATCAATCAATGTTCGGGTTAACTCAGTTACTTTTTAGAAACTTTTATTAACCTGTATTGTTTGTATGTTCGGGTCGAATCTTGCAACTGAATTTTAGATCTGTTAATCTTGTTCAATTGAGTTGAAATTGTGCATGCCTGACAAGTTTCGATGACTATACAATATTGTGAGAGCGAGCTGATCTGATGATGGAGACGGAAGGTATAAAACGGAACTCTTCAGTAACAAACAGTAGATTAATGGAGTTTGGACCAATTTTGATCAGCTTACTGTACCAATAACAGATTTATAAAAGCTTGTCTGGAAAAAAAAATTGCACAAAAACTTATTGCATCTTACGTAGTAATTTAATATTTACCTAATTTCAAATTTAATAATAAGCTTAGCTCGAGGCCGTCATAGCGTGGCCAACAGTACAGTCATTGCGGCCTAAGGCTTGTATAGTGCTTTACTCAAACAATACATAAGTTAAAAAAAAAAAACAGTTTAGTTTAGTAAGAATTTAAATATTAAATTTGTCGATTTTTTCCATTTGCGAAATTGTCGTAGACAAGTTTTTGCACCTGACTACTTTTGAAACAAAACGCGACAATAATGGATTATCAAAGAAAATTGCTGGTGGCTAAAACAAGCGAGCAATGAAATTCCATACAAATTTGCTGGTGCCTATTTGAGAAGCGCGGCAACGCCAACTTTGCTCAAATAAAGTTGTCAAAATAATGACCACATTACGAGATTTTTTGAGTAAATATATTTTTATACCCGATTATGAAAAAAATACCAGTTTGTATTGTGTTTATATTCATCTTTACAATTTGTGTCTTATGGAAATTAAATGTATTTTTCCGTCGAACTAATTATTGTTATTCTGATCCATAAATGCATTCATTATTATACGACTTTAAAGGGGGTATTTTATTTTTAAATTGGCGCTGTGTATAATTTCAAGTCATGATCAGCGTTTCCAACATTTAACAGTTAAATTACAATATTTAAATTGAGTGTTTGAATTTTAAAGAAGGATTTACATTTCATTAGGGGTTCGAATCACATTGGTGGGGTTACAAAACTTATGCATATGTATATGCTGTAGGTATACGGGAATTATACGTACTGCAAATAAACTTAAAATTAACTTACTGGCGCTAAATTTAAATTTACCACGCTCTGTAAAACGCAATGCTTTATTGTACTTTCTTCATAAAATACTTTCTTTGGCACATTTTTTCTGCACAATAACATGGCAAAGAAATAAAAATAATTTCAACATGTTTAAAATTATCATTTCGATTTTTTTTAAAACATTTTTTCATTTCACTTCAATCATTTTATTTCAATTTGGTACAGTCTGTACACTTTTGAACGTCAATCAGGTACTATATTAGTTTATAATGTAATAAATAATAAATAAATGGAATACAAAATTAATGTCAGATTCTATATAATGTCAATATTATCCTGTAAAGTCAAATGTTGCCAAGCTCGCTTATCCTTTAAAAAGTCGTCAATCGTGTAGTATGCTTTTTCTAACAACATTTTCTTAATTGTAACTTTGAAACATTTTTCATTTAGACTAGTTAAACACGCTGGTAACAATTTGTAGTCTACAAAACTTATTGGATATTACGTCCAGGGCCAGAAGCCCAGAAGCCTAAAGTACAAATAGCTTCTGTACTTTAAATACCCCCTTAGAGACCTTAAATTTGCCGTTTCGGTAAAATATAAAGGAACTAAGGAACTAATATTTTCCCCCGAGGCCAACAGTTTTGTTCAGAAAATACGATGATGGCTCCTCTTCTAAACTAAAGAAAACTCGGTCGAACTTTACCTACACGTATTAACTTGCTACAAATACTTCAATACTACTTAATATTTTCAATCGTCAGATAACTGTTATCTGAGGAATAAATGCGGTTTGACAGCTTTTGTATATAAAACATGTCAAACCGTCATATTAATCCTCAGATGACAGTTTAAAAAAAATGTGTTTTACCTTCTTCGTCAAAATAGAGAATGTTAACAGTTTCTTATACATTGACGTTCTTATTCTAAAGAAAATGAGTTTTTTTTTTAAATTTCACCTTGGTAATTAAGTATTACATTAAAAAAATGTTGATATAATGCTAACGAGATAGCTGAATTAGGGAAGCGGGCTCTTAAAGGGTGTAATCCTCGCAAATGGGCAATTGTCGTTCAGTGTATCTCTAAGGGGGAGGCCTATGTTCAGCAGTGGACGTCTTACGGCTGAAGATGAGATGATGAATCTCTGGAACAAATTGACCAATTCTAATATTCGTGGTCTGGTATAAAGTTACAGTGGCGTCGATTCCCGCTAAACCAAACTTAGTGCTATTGCTGTCTTTTACTTATAGAAACACAAAAAAAAGATAGCATGCATTTTAGTTCTGTCAAACGAGTTTACCGATTGAAGCCGTTCTATTCATCTGTGGAAGCCGCGAAGAAAAACGTACACTAGCGACACTTTAACTTGTTTTAAATCGGCACCCGCTACGGTATCGTCTAAGTTTGTATGGAGAACTAAGATCTGACTAATTTGACAGCTATAATTCATGTCAACTCTATCTTGTGTTTCTATTTAGTAAAAGACAGCGACAGCTTAATTACTTTTAGTGAGTGGAATGGCGGCCACTATAAATGTCAGAGCGCCTGTGAAATCGCGGTCAAAAGCTAGTCGTGAATACATGAAAGAACCATGACAATATGGCGATATCTTTACATACCACACCTCATTAAATAAGATAAGTGCAGAACGATAAATACACTATCTGTGGATAAATGTATAAGTACTGTAATCGTAATTACCTATCTAACGAGCCGCATTGGCAAGCAGCTGGAGATTAGTCAATCATATCACAATCTACGTTTATGATGCCATAATCCTTGAAAATAAAATTACTGTCATTACAGAAAACTAAGAAGCTAATCTGAAAAAAGTATGTAATATGGCTTATCCTCTAACTTTGAAACGTTCGTGATTCTGGTTGCGAGAGCATGCCATCCCGCTCGTACCAACTTAGTCGCACTATCACTATCGTTTTCAGAGTTACGGGATAAGCTCGCAGGTTCGTATCGCGAGCACCATCATTATACAGGGTTATAAGTAAAGGGTATGCTATACCGAAAGGGGCTCACAGAACTCATGATTGTGAACTAGTTTTACTATAGGACCAACCATGAAATCGAGAAAAAAATATCAGCTGTTCCATACATTTTGTCGAGTGTCATTGACATTTTTCTTAGGAACAGCTAATATATTATTCTCGATTTCAGGGTCGGTCTCATAGTGAAAGTTGTTCATAATGATGAGTACTATGAGCCCTTTTCGGCTCATAGTACTCATCATATTATTATTATAACCCTTATAACCCTGTAGCTATGTACTTATTATTAGCTCCGAATGAATAAGTCAAAAATATAGACAATATAGTATCTAAAAGGTAAATTGGTTAAAAAAAAAACCTAACAAAAGTTAATTCCTAGAGCTGGTGGAGTTTCTTTTAATTAAAATACACGTCGTGAAGAATTGAGTTGGGAGAGGTGTTATGAGGCTACATTTTACATAGTACGCGTTTAGTACATAGTAGGTACTCGCAAAATCAACGTTTATAATATTATTATATAACTGTATTTATATAACTAGCTGCGCCCCGCGGTTTCACCCGCTATTCTACAGAAACATAATACTTTTCTGGGATAAAAAGTGTAAATCCGGGGTGTCAGCTACCTCGATACCAAATTTCATTCAAATCCGTCTAACTGTTACAGAGTTGAACGGGAATAAACACACTTACATACTTTGCGTAATTCAAAATGTGCAAAATAAGAATCTCTAGGAACAGGATTCAATTTAAAATATTCTCACATGATCGTTGAGACTTTTTTTTTCAAAATTCTAGAACCGCAGTTCGCCGCGTTTGTATTGTACAATGTACATACTAAGATCGTATGTTATTAAAATATTTACCTACTTTTTGGAGTCAACCTTCAACGGAGAGAAAATCCTTAGATCTCATCGACCTCTACTGACCCGACTGACTTGAAGTGCTTAGTTACTAAACGAAAATACTAGTTAGGTGTTTTTATATGTGTTATCATATCAGTTGTTATCAGTAAGAAAACAGTAAATTATAGATTACGCGACGTTAGTGGCATAAGGCGGGCTGGGCGTCGTAAAATTAGTATTATTTGGATACTGATAAGCAATAACATGTTAACCCACAAAAAAAAATTTTTTTTTCATAATGATACAGAACGATTCTTTGGCTGACAAAGAAGCGTTCTGTACCAATAAAAAAAAATAAAAAATTATGGGTTGACATGTTATTGCTTTTCAGTATCCATTTAATTGGTTTATTTCATCTTTTATCAAATAAGTATATCCTATACTTTTCATAAATGTACGAAGGCATCAGAATTGTTATTTTTTGTATCTTTTCGTAAATGTTTGTTCTTAGTTTGAAACTGGTTCCGAAAAGGGTTCTTTAGCAATTGGTTACAAAACACCGTTAGTAACACTAGTTGCTTAAGAATAATTAATAATAATACGAGAAAAAGTTATCGCTATACACTTTCGCGTGCAGGTGAAAAGAGATGGTTTTGGAGCGCGGTAGTCAAAAAATCGGCTAACTGAAATTGAAATTACATTAAAAACGGGAAATCAATCATAATTGTGTACCTACCTACCAACCATGATATCCTAGATATTATTATTACCTGAAGTAAGTAACTTAGTAATAATCACTTGAATATACACTAGGGGTTCCGAGCGCCAGCCGAAAATGTATGGAAATAAATCGAGGCTTTTTCAATGTTTTTGGAAACAATTTCATGTAATCAACGTTTTTCTCTTATCGAATACAAGCAGGGTTAGCATGCGCACCGCGACAAAATCTTCTCTACTCTTCATGTCGTGAAAAATGAGATAAACGTATACACAATCGTAGCCGTGTCCTGTTCTTGCATAACAAAAAACATTTGTCGCGGTGCGCATGCTAGCCCTGCAGACGATAGAACCAAAAAACATACATCTCAACATAAGATTGCTAATCCACTATTGAGCTTCACGGCCTTCACGGAACAGAAAAATCACATTTTTATTTTAACTTTTTAATGTGCAGTGAGAACCCGCCTTTACCACAATAGATAATGTACAAGCCGTCACCCAGACAGTCGAAAGGGATGAGCCGTGCCGCGGCGCATGGGATATTGGCCCAGTTGAACTGCATTCGTACGATTCCATAATTATTTATAGTGGATCAGCTGATTGGAGCGCGGACGCGAGTAGCACTGCGTCCGTCCTCGCGGAGACACGGCGGCCCACAGCCAGCAGCTACGACTATCGCGTTATCGTCTCACATAATACACGTGAAACACCAATAAACCGGCCCGGCGCTTGTTTACGCCGTTTCACACAACAACGAGACTCCAAAGTGAACTGACTACGGACTATCTTGCCTACATTTATTTTTCAACACGTTTTCCACTCAGTGATTATGCCTTGCGGCAGTTAATTGCTCATAATTACGCAATTGAAGCTAGTCGAGAAGGGAAATTGTGATATCTCAGTGATCAGTTTGCAGGTATTATGGTACCTCTGTAGAGACATCAATCGCATTTTGGACGTTATTGTGTGAGTGAAAAAGTTGAAAATGAGGAGCGACGTGCTGGTGCCGAGCGAGCTGGAGGGGACCGACTACCTACTCTCTTCCACCATGCGGTTGGAAGACAGCTTTCTTCAAATACTTGGTGCGTGGCCTCATCTCTATACTAATTTTGTCACTGGATATTATGGCGTGTATTATTACAAATCTTGTGATATTAAAGCTGCTCGGTCTTCGGCCTCGCAAATAAAATGTAGAAATGATGAACTTCTTACAAACGTTCGTCATCAATTTAACTCTATCTTCGTTATATAAGAAACTCCACCCGTGCAACATTTCATGCTTCTAGACTAGACCAATCGACTCATCGGCTAGCCTGTAAGTCGACAGTGTTGGAGTTTTACAAAGGTTTTATTTGTTATCTTATTCGAGCTTTTTGAAAGCGGTTTGAAGGTGTTTTCGCCGCTTGCCCCCTTTCTGAACTGCTGATGTTCTTGTTTAATTCTGTATGACTCTCAATGATATTTTATATATGATATTTTACCTCTTCATAGACCTAGTTATATACTTGTAAAGTTGTCCTATCCGTTCAATAGTTTATTCTATGTTTAGCGTACCGCGTGTGACGTAACATTCGAAGCGCAGTTGCTTAAAAACAGCTATCAGTTTTACTCTCCTACCTTTCGGATCTTCTTTCGTACTCATTCTGGTTGATAGGTTTCAATGGGCGGGAATTGTAACCTAGCAACCGGAATGTAAACAAACTGCAGCGGAGCCGAATTCAAAGCACCACCATTTCAACACTCAGTAGCACAAAAACACTGTTTATTTACATCATCTGCTAAAGTGTAAGTACATCATTAATATACAAACTTAGCTCAGTGAAGTACATTGATTAAAAAACTGCTGGTAGGTAGGTTGACGTTTATTAAGATTTCCGGCTTTCGCGTCGCGGTTATTCCATGGCGCGAATCTAAAACAAGTTCAAGAATCATTGTAACTACTTAGATTAGATACATTTGTACCTAAGAATTCCAATGAAATTGACGGTAAGCCAAGTCTCGTATGGAATTATTTTAGGTCAACGTTGCGTAGATAGTAAGGTAGAGTATGGCCTAATAAAACATTTTTATTATTAAATATTTAAGATGTACATACAATTACTGTACATTTTCTACCTACACTACACACGTCTAAAAGTTAAAGTATACTAACAGTATACCTCACTAATAAGCCGGTTTGACGCCATATAGGTGATAATAAGTGTTTATACTGGATTGTCAATCCGGAACTCATAAATCGATAAAGCAAAATCACATTAGCGGGAGTTTGAATGTGTATAATATAGAACTTATTCAAGCCAAAACGGCTGACCGGATTTGCAATGAGACAACATGAAACCTTTGGTGATAATCATGACCTAAACATCTACATCTCTACATACAGGTTGCCGCGCTGAATTTATTGAAACTTTTAAAAAAAACGCGTTTTGTAAGATATAATTGATTACATTTTGTTTATTTAATGTTTCCACGACTGTGCCGTAAAGATAGGAAACAAGGATACAATTTATGACCACATTCAAGAGACCTAGTTACGACCCAATCATATACTTTATATAATATGTATACTTAAGTTCGTTGCATTTTCGCAAACAGGATTTATAAACGTATTGCATGTATGCCCTATAGACTCCAAAACGGCAGGACCGATTTTGATGGAATTTTTAGGCAATCTTCAAATTATCCCAGCAGGTGATGCTGTGAAGTCTAATCATTGTTTCAGCGCTAATTTATACTCTTTAACAAAATAGAGCATGACCTTTACTTAGGATAGCTTCCCTGTATGTAGTAATGAGAGCTCAAACTGTACAAGATCCCATATTTCTTTATGTATATATACTAAACTATCCCTACACACAGATGAATGTGGTTGCAGTGGCCAAGCATAGGGAGAAAACAGTGGATCGTGGAAACGACAAATCTCCTCTTGCACTCTCACTCTCACTTCTCACTCTATTTGCTTGTCTTTGCGTGTCTTTGCATTTCTTGACGACTAAACAGTTCGCTAATCAGAGTTTGATGAAAATTGACAAAGCTTGGGTGCTTCGTGAGGAGATAACGGCAAAGTACACTGGAAAGCTGTAGGACGCAGTTAATAGTACCTATCTAATAGCTAGATCAAAATAACCTTGAAATTATTTACGGTGACAATTTTAATTTACTTACACAGTTGCTAAGTTCATAATGGCTATCATTTCCTAATGTTAAATTAATGTTATTTATTGCCGTATGGTGTTTGTTATTGGTAGCTCAGTGGAAGCACGCTCGCCTCATATTCGCGGTGTCCTGGGTTCGAACCCTGGCGGTGCCCGTACCAATAAGTTCTGTGGAACTTACGTACGGATATACGGCTGGCTTTTCGGTGAAGGAAAACATCTTGAGGAAACCTGCACATTTCCAGAAAATAAATTCAATAGTATAATATGCGATGCGAATCCGCCAACTGTCACTGGGCCAGTGGGCTTATCCCGTAACTCTGAAAGCGATAGTGATAGTGCGCGAGCGGGACCGCGCATAGTGCGACTAAGTTGGTACGAGCGGGATGGCATGCTCTCGCAATCATAATCACGAACGTTTCAAAGTTAGAGGATAAGCCCGCAGGTTGGTGAATATGTATGGCCCAATCACCCTTCGAGGGTAGACCGATATTCCAGCAAGGCTGATGTAGAATACTATATACTAATAGATATAGGTATAATGTGGGCGCAGTCTATAAAATAATACATGATAGGTATGCAATGTATTCTATGATTGTAACTAAAACCAATTGAATACCCAGAGCTGCCCAAAACGCTAGATAAACTCTTTATTGTTCAAACCAAATATATTACATACTAAGGATAAAAGATAAAACAACTGGCGGCCTTGTCGTTGAAAGCGGCGGTTCCAGGCTACCTTAGGATGGAATGGAAAGCTAGGAAGCTAGGAAGCAAATGCTTGAGGAGATTTCTTCCTCGTCAAAAAAAAAACGGGGTAGGTAGTATCATTATTAAGTTAGTACCGTACCGTGAAAACATTTTTAAAAATGCTCCCATACAGGCCCTGCCAGAGTTATCGATGAATGGCTTTTGTTATCCCAAAAATTGTAATACATCTCGTGAGTCGTGGCTCCAGGGTTGTTTAGTCAAGTGTTGCATATATTCTGGGAAAAAAACACTATAGTTAGTACACTTATGTGAAAGTGCGCCTGCGTTACTGAGCATGGAGGAGTTGTTGAAAAGAGCCTTGAAATTCACTGCGCGACGAGATAAATAATCTTAACTACAACAGAAAGAATCTAACAACAGAAAGAGTAATTATTTGTACGTCGTCGTGTGGGCATTAAGATGCAGTCATTAAGGGTGAGCTAAGCAGAAAAATGAATAAGTTGCCAAGTAAAAAAGTGTACCGGGTGCGCGACCGAATCAAACGAGCGCCAAAATGTATCCACACAACGAGCGAGCCGCCTTCGTGAGCGCCGTACACAGATGAATAGATCATCTGTGGCGCCGTATTTATTGCTGATACGATACCACAGAAAGAAAAGCTATGGTTTTTTTTTTTCAATTTCGCTATGTATAATGCAAAGCTGAGACTAGAGGTCAACGAACGACCTTACATTGCTTGTTTGCAAAATTCTAAAACACTAAAACAACAAGTATAAGGCAAATGGTATTTGATATTCGGTTGTGTTTCGATAGTATAATCCCACCAACAACATAAAATGTAAAAAAAAAACAAGTCTCGCAAAGCAATTCAAGTGAGATCCCATGTAAGTAAAGCCAAGTCAGTTATTTTATTGAGTATGGAAACATCTATTCCTTTTAGTTAGTATGGTAACACTTATTCAACAAATTTTTCGTAAATTTTTTCCTAATTAGTTAACACTACTTATTTAACGAATTTGTCGGAATTATTTTCCTAATTAGTTACATACCAACATTTAGTGGCTGTATTCGTATTGTACATATTTATTTATTTTATCATATTTATTGTATTTCTTTAATAAATATACTTAGTGACTTGACAATCGTTAACATAATAACTTATCTACCTAATATCAATTTATTAGCGACCTGAGAAGGTATTTCCACGCAGCAGCGCTTTATTTGTGTTGGGTGTGCTATTGCCAAGTCACTATAGTTACTATAGAAATAAAGATGTTTAGTATAAATACGGTCACTAAACGTTGGTAGGTAAATAATTAGGAACCAATTTATGACAAAGTTGTTGAAGTGTTTGCATACTAACTAATATGAATATTTGCTTCCATACTTAATAAAATAACTGACTTGGCTTTACAATCGGTCTCACTTTACCGGTAAAAGGATTGCTTTGCGAGACTTTTTTTTACATTTTATGTTTTTGATGGGATCTCAATTCTTTTTTGTAGTAAGTCAATTCTCGCTCGCTTAGGTAACCTCGGGAGCTTAGTGAGAGGGTTAGGTAAAATACCAATCCATAATCTGTACCAACAGAATCAATTACCAGAGTTAAGTATAGGTTATTGTTATCTATGTTAACAGAAGTAAGTAATAGGTACCTTATTCCTGTCTTGCAGTCAGCAGATTTGAATTCCAGTATAAATGTCCAAATCACAAGCAAATAATAGTTACAGTACCTACTATACATGCGTATAAAATCAATGTTGATATCTACCGTAAACAAGTCACTAAAATTGTTTTTAAAATAGCAATAATTTCATACAAAAACGCACGCGCTTATGTAACATCGGGTGCAGCGGCGGACTCGCGAGTGTCTCAATACAAATTTATGTATGCAGTTCGAAATCATATTTTTGCAAAGACTTTGTTTAGTTTAAACGACCGCAAAGTGTGTATAATTTTTTATTGCAGTGTATGTTATGCATGCAAAATTTCAAGTTTGTAGGTCTGCTAGAAAGTACCTTAGATGAAACCATTAATTATGTTATGTTATGAATGATGTTTACTACAGATGATATTTTACTACAGATACGATTTTAGCGCACTTAAAATGACCTCGCGAATCTGTCCTTTCGGACAGATTTCATTATAGCTATCTTTTTACTCTCCAACTTTTCACATCTTCTTTCGCACTCTTTGGCGGCTGTACGCAGACTACAGCCGAGCCGAATTCAGAGCGCCATTTTGAGGGTAAACCCTATTTTTAGTAACATATCATTGGATGAAATGATGATCGGTGAATGTGTCAGTGACAAAATAAGGGAACAACGTTACGTACGTCCTTACGTTGAGTATTACGTATTATATATTAAGCACTTAGTTGAATTTGGGGTAGAGGTAGGTCCAGTTAGTACTATAATTTCAGACTTCTAGCTTTACCCACAACGAACATACAGGGTCCTCAAAAGTGTCGTAAGTTGCTTCGTTTTGCTTTGCTACCTTTTCCTCGACTTGGTGGGGGTACAATTTCTATGAATCTGAGACAAGTCACAACACAACGCAAGCCACCGTGACATTAAAAATGTAATTACAAGTAATACGTAGGCAATGGTAATAGTAGTTACTACCTTGATATTATGTAATTGCAATCACTATTTTTCTTTAATTAATCTACCATCGTGTACAACTATAATCATTCGTTTCTCACTTCTCACCTACCTATCGAAGTACCTCGAAAATACTGAGTAGGTAGGTACTTTTGATAGGATTATCATTATATTTTATAGCGCATTTTATCATATCTTATATAGATAAGCGTATAAATGACTGTAATAATTAATCCATAATAAATAATAATCATTATAAGTATATATCTTATATGTATAGATCTGTTCATCACATTCGGTGCGCCAATGTTATTAGTAGAAGCATGAAAGTAACCAAATATGGAATAGTATCCCGAAAAAGATACAGTCCATAGTATCATTTTGTAAACCAATATTCCTTGCCGCAAATCTATTATAATCATTATGCCTATACATTTCAATCAATATACGTGTGTTCAGGGCAGAGTGTATTTTTTTTCACAAACTGTTTTCTAAAGACACTCGCGGAGAAAAGTGGACCAAATGCGTTATGTGCGGACTCTGGGCATAAGTAATAATGAATCATTATAATTCAGCTGGTGCAGATTTCGACACCTGGGTATTAGATACTTATGTTATGTTCTATTCACAGATGAATCTGTGGTTCTATTAAACATTATCAAAGATAACTCCATGTCTAGCCTCGTGGCTCAGTGGGAGGATTTCCGCCTTCTGAGCTATAGGTTGTTGGTGCGATTCCCACCCAGGACAAACATTTGTGTGATGAACATGGATGTTTGTTCTTTGTCTGGGTGTTTCAATGTACTCTATGTATGCATTTACAAAAAAAGTAAGTAAGTATTTATGTATTCTATCAGTTATCTGGTTCCCATAGTACAAGCTTGCTTAGTTTGCGGTTAGATGACGCTGTGTGTAAATAACGTCCACCAATATTTATTTATTTATTTATTTATTGGCTTCACCTGCAACGTTAAAAATAAATAAATAAATAAATAAAATAGTTAAAAATAATTAAATATATTTTTTTTTAAAGAGTGCAAACTACTTCATTTTCGTCGCTTTTAGGATGACTTTTACTGGAAAAGTTATTGTTTTATTTTGCTTTCATTCTAGTTTGAAATGATCAAGAAACTGTGTAAAAAAGTAATTGTTCCATTTTTTTATTTACCGATTTGTTTGATGTTCTTTATCATATGATACTAGAATTATAGCAACTAAGAATGAAACAGATATAACATGGAGTCTAGAGGTGGCATTTTTTACCGCAACGGAAAACAAAATTTTTCGCGTCGGTAAAAAGTATATCTGCGTCACTCAGAATGGAGCTAAGTTGCTCCAGCTCTACCCCTAACTGTAACAGGCCACCGCGGGACAACTAAGTCAACAGACGCGTACATATAAACTACGAGAGAGAAGCAGGAGAAACATTCTGAATAGGTAAGCTAGATAAACTGAAAATCCGACGTCTTTGGAGCTCCTCGCTGAGTTACATACGTTTTCTTGTTTGAAAACTCGATTCTGTTGGTTCCACTCAAGTTTTACAATAACACAGAATAGGTAGGTACCTAACTTTAATCAGTAAACCACGTTTTCGTTATTTATATCTAGGTACTTTTGTTTTAGATGTTCTGTCTTATTTTTTGTTGAAGAACCACAGATGAACCAGATACCTCGTCACGCGGGTTTTGGTCCGATCAAAAGTCGCCACAGTTTGAGGAAAGCACGGGGTGCGCGGAGCGTGACAAATAATTCCCATTGGCTATCATCAAGGTTACGCTCACCACTGTACCGAGCTAGTACGTTCCGTAGTGATGGGGTAAGCAGTAGGCTGTGGCAGTAGGGCAACATCGGTACTTGCCTACATAGCGAACTTCCGCTCTGCCATAGTAATCGCACTCACTCGAATTTCAACTCACTAACATAACATTACTACACAACACCATTAAAGTACTAATTCTTCCTCAGTGTCGTGCACTCGCGGATTTTTCGAGATCGAGCTGTAAAGTCGAATGTTTTTTTTCGAGGTCCCTGCTTTCTTTGCGCGTTTCAATATAATGTGTTATTCTAAAATGTGACATTTTCTCGAGATCACGCGTTTTGTTAGGTCCGAAAAATAATGTTAGTTTACCCAGAATCAACTCAGTTACTTCAATTCATCATCTAAAAATCTATTTAGCCGGGTATCGAAATTAACAACTGAATCATACACCTAATAACCTTGAAATACTTACGACGTATACTATAGTCTACTGACAAAAACGCCATTATTGTTTACCAGAAAAACGCGGGCGAAGCCGCGGGCAGAAGCTAGTAACGGATAAAAACTTCAAACATCCTACGCACCTACGGAACCCTACTAAGCATGGCCCGACATGCTCTTAACAAGTTATTTTCTCTAGTCTCACCACAGTCTCAGGCACATGCTAGATGCTGCCGGTCGATTCTATCGTGATTTCGTTGCTTGTCGAGTTTAGTCCCGAGTGCACAGTTTAGTTAGTTAGAATTCATCAGTGTTCGAATCCCTTTACGGTATGGTGAACATCGAAAATGCAAGTCTGCGTTTTGTTTAATGAGTCACAACACTACTTTATACGTGCGTTCGCCAGAAAGGGACAACTGCATGGGATATCCGCAATGAGGAAAAGGGATAAGTGACGACGTGTCCATTATACGCTGAGCTCAGCTATGTCTTGTAAAACTGAATTATTTTACTTACCGATGAAAAGTTATTCCGTCTTTTTTGTAGTTTGAGTGCGCGGATGACTTTCCACACAATTTCACTGCACAGGTAGTCATTTTTGTTTACTGTTGGTTGTCAGGAAAATAAAACAACCGTTTTATTTTGTAAGCCGCCCGCACGCACGCACAGCTCTGGCACTTGGTCGGAACTGAGGTTCAATGTTTGGGGCGGCGTCTTATATAAGTCTTATAAAACTTATGTGTTGCGCGCTAGGCTCGTCCTAGACTAGGTATCTAGTTCTATTCATCTGTGTTGAAGAACTTATGATTAATTTTACCTACCCACCTACCAAACACATATTAAAATTATTTTGTGATGCAAAAAGTTTTTAGTGAATGAATTATGTATAATTCTATGAGTAAATTATACATGATTGTTGGAAACATTGTGTTAGTTTTCATGTGAACGTAAGTCAAGGTCATAAGTAGATATTATATTGTACACAGTTATTAACGTACTTGGGTTTGTGTTTTTTCGAAAGTCAGGTAGATAAATGACATTCCTTGCTAACAATATTCCTGCAAATAAAATATACATCATCATCAACAGCCTGAAGACGTCCACCGCTGAACAAAAGCCTCCCCCTTAGAGCGCCACACCGACTGATAACCTGCCGCTTGCCGCGACTTTCACAATGTCGTCAGTTCACCTAGTGGGAGGACTGCCTATGCTGCGTCTTCCGGTTCGTGGTCGACACTCAAAAATCTTTCTTCTCCATCGGTTATCGGTTCTTCGAGTGATGTAGCCTGCCCATTGCAACTTCAGCTTGCAATCCCTGAAAGCTACGTCTGTGACTTCTGTTTCCTGGCGAATATCCTCGTTCCGGATTTTATCGCGTAAAGCAACTAGCATAGCTCTCTCCATGGTCCACTGTGCGTAAGTCTCTCCAAAAGGCCAGCAGTAAAGAACCACGTTTCAGTTCCATATGTCATCACTGGCAACACACTGGTTGAAGACTCTTGTCTTCAGACATTGAGGAATTTACACATATATTTTATTATATATCAATTATTTTTTTAAAGTAGGTAATACGTAGGCTTACCTACAGTTGCTGCTGAATATAAGTACTCTTAGCTAAAATGGAAAGGATTCGAGATCTACAATCTGCGTCGTTAATTTCTTATGCGGTTGACCGCATAAGAAATTATTTGTGCCGACAAAACGCAACAAAGGTAGAGGAAAGCGCGGGTTGCGAGGACTGAAACCAAGCGTTCCCATTTTTCAAAATGGATTTTACAGATGTATTTTGAATTATTGACTTATGCGTGGTTGTACTTTGACTAAGCTAAGTGCGGAATCTAGAGAGGGTATCTGTGAGTCAGGGTGATGAGTGAGACAGAGTGTTGTTAAATCCACTCCTTTTGAATACGTCTATTGAAATAAAGCTGACGCAAATTTGATTATTTTGGCCTCACTATCTTTATGAGAATTACCTACCTTTAGAGAACGGTGACCGCGAATCAAAAGAAGGAAAGTAACCAAACACGTTAATTTGGCTCAATCTAGATAATTATTAATCTCGTTTGGTACAATGTGACCGAAAGACGAGTTGTTTTTGTTTCTTTTGCAAAATAACAGAGCAGTACCTAAACATGAACGAAAAACCACTTATCTTGAGACACAAGTACTTAGAATTCGAGAAGTAGATAAAACCTCGTTAGGTACTTAGTTCTTTCATCTGTATCTATCTTTCTATAAAAGAATAAGTCATTTTCTAGTCTAGGAATCAACGCACAAACCAAACTGATTATGTTAGAGACTAACCCCCGAATATTGAAACGCTTGTTAACTTTGACAACAGATTAATTCTAATGCTGCCTTTGTCTGGCACTAAGCAAATGACAAAGGCAGTAACAGACTTAATCTGTAGTCAAAGTTAACAAACGTTTCAGTATTCGGGGGTAAGAGTATTAAAATTCATCAAATTTTATTTAACGTAGCAGTAGATAGTATAGCACAGTATGTATAGAACAAAAATAAATTGTACTTAATATGAATAGGTACTTCATTATATTTTAAAGGTGAAACTCACAGATAAATTTTATCTATGCTGATGCTTATGATGTTTAAGTATGGAGTTTTTTTATTTTTTTTATGCCTTTATTATGAAACTTTATAAATATACTAATAATAAGAAAATATTAAAGACGTGTATCTGCATTTTTTGAAAATCATCCCAATGGGGTGCTATATATTGTATGGAGAAAATTATTTTTTTGGAGCCACGATTATGAAACGTTGTAAATATACTAAGAAAAAGAAAACATTAGATACGCGTTTCAGCATTTTTCGAAAATCATCCCCTAAAAATGTGAAATGTGATGTGAAGTTTTTATGGAGCAAATTTTTATCATCAAGCTAAACTTCGCAAATACACAGAATATAAAAAATACCTGTATTGTTTTTGATAATCAATCCCTAAATCACGTATGGTCAATGCCCGGCCCGCGGGACGGATGCGGCCTGCCGCGCCGTTTTTCATAAAAGTTCGAACATTTGTCCCGCAACTTTCCAAAGGTTTCTCGCACCTGGTGTAGAGCCATAATTAAAGAAATCGTTTCCCACGGTAGGAACTGTAATGAACTGTACAATCTATTCAAAGGATAAAATATTTATATTTTCTTCGATCTGAGTGAAAGGATCGCTTCGTTTCGAGGCAAATGTAGTACAAATTGTTTTATTTTTCGATGTCGCGTGGTTCGCTTGCACGCAAGCAGCCTGCAAACAGTTATTCATATATAACACATGCATTCTCATCTGATCCTTACGAAATCGATCCACACTAATCTAACGTTCACTAAAATAAAAACAAAACAAGCGAAACACGCGTCGCGCTAGCTTTCTTATCTTACCCAAGTGTCGTACGAACTATGGCATAAAATCTATAAGTTACGAAGACGCAGCCGATTTAAAAAACAAACTCACATAACGTATTTATAACGAAACTTGCTCAACATATTATAACAAATGTTTATTAAACTATTCTATCTATCTTTTTATCTAAGAATACGTTAATTGAGTACCTATACCTTAACTAGAACGACCTACAATATTAATTTTTCTATGTAATTGATAATTATTAGCTTTATGAGAATAAATGATTATTAAACCTATATGCCTACCCTATAAGGGGATTAGGCCATACCCAGTGCAGGTTGGCGGATTCACATACCTACGCAATCGAATTTCTTGTCCGGAAATAAATATGCAGGTTTCCTCACTATGTTTTCCTTCATCGAAAAGCCAATGGTATATCCGTACGTAAGTTCCAGAGAACTCATTGGTACCGGCCCGCCCGGGTTCGAACCCACGACCCCACGAATGTGAGGGGAGCGTGCTCCCACTGAGCTACCACGTTTAAATCGTGCGTGTACCAAATTCAAAAAGTTTTTATGGTTTAGTAACTAAATGAGCATTTTATTCACTATTATCGATAAATGAAATGCAAATAGCAATGGTAAAAATAAATTAAAAGGAGTGACTGAACTCATTTGAATAGTAACGTAAAACAATCTTTTATTCAAAACTAGTACTCAACAGGGCCTGTATTCTGCAAGCGAAGTGACCGCGTAAGTGAGGTGATACGCTAAGTGAACTTGTATTTTTTTGCAGATTACCCAAAAAGCCCATTGACTTAGTTATCACATCACTTGCGCGTTCACTCAGCTGCCAGAATCTACGGAGAAAAAAACACTACTTGTTGACCGAGTGAAGCGAAGGTCTCAGAGTTTACTGGACATATCGGCATTTGTATGTATGTTTGTACGTTGGTGTGTATATTTGTCCGATAGTAACTTGCGAACCGGTGATCCGATCTTCATGAAATTTTATAGGCAAGTAGTTCATTTCAATAAAAAAATTAAGTTCGAATATGAGCTGAATCGGTCCAGGGGTTGTGAAGATATAGGGGTCGCGAGGTCTCAGTTCGGCGAGAACTACTAGTTATGAATATTTATGCATTAGTAGGTACTTAGGTACTTAATAAGTATCAGTAAAATTATCAATCTTACTTTTTGTTTGCAAAACATGCTAGGTTCGTTGAAAACATTATTTTTGGGAACATAATTATGCTTTACGTAATGCAATCTACTAAATCGCGGAAATATACCAATACTAAGTTTCTTTAACCATATTTTTTATATTTGGACGTAAGCGCCATCTAGTTGTAAGCAGATTTTTCGGGGTACACTTTTTTGTATGAGATTGTCATTATTTTCGTGTACTTTTTGATTTATAGCAACACGGGTCTAAGGTTAGAGCAACGCGGCCTCCTTGGACCGGGCTCTAAGATATATGAGTACCTAGGTAGGTATAAGGTAAACCTATTTTTAATCATCTCCAAGTAAATTTCCCAAATAAGCTAAATGCTAAATGTGGAATGAAGCTTCACGTTTCAGGTTCCGTAGATGCGTAGGACGTTTGAGGTATTTATCTGTTTTTACCGCATATCTCAATAAGTAATTATCACACGTTGCCCAAAAAAATTTAAAAGAAAGTTTTTACTAAGATGTGTCAACATGGAAGATTACAAGTTTCTGAGATGCATAGTTTAGAAATGGCAGGGGTGACACATTGTAAACAACTTTGTCGGCCCACGTTTCGTAAGGGTTCATCTGATAAAAAAAAATGGTGTAGGAAACCATAAGCTTATTAATAAAGACCTTTCAATGATACCTCACATGTGGGAGATATACGAAAAAAATTGAATTATGCTCACTTTGCATATATTGTATGACATTAATATAAAATTATGATTTTTATTCTTCCAAAATGGTCACCTTAAAAAGACCTATGGGCTTATCCCGTAACTCTGAAACTCTGAAAGCGATAGCGAGAGTTGCGCGAGCGGGACCGCGCATAGTGCGACTAAGTTGGTACGAATGAGATGGCATGCTCACGCAATCAGAATCACGAACGTTTCAAAGTTAGAGGATAAGCCCCCTGTTCAACGACACCCCACATGATCGGGTTCAGCGGAATATATTAGTATGGGAGTTACCTTTATTTTACAAAAAAAAAAGTATTTTTATTTTTCTTAACTGTAGGTCTATACTACTTAGACTATCGTTGTGCAAAATTTCATGCGTAAGTTTATAACTTTGGAAGTTATAAGGCTGTAAAGGATTCAGACAGACAGACAGACGGATATGACGAACTTATAAGAGGCCCATTTAGTACTAAGGAACCCTAAAAACAAAGTTACGAGTGGGAAGTAGAACCCTTCTAGTGATCTAGAATTCAAAACTATTCGGAGCTTTTGTTAAAACTTTAAAATGTAGAAATTAATAATAATGTATTGGATTCCTTTGTAACAAATAATACTTACTTAATCAAAGTTATTGTTTATTGAACGTTATTTATTTATTTCGTTGTGTTAAGAATCCGGGTCGGTGTGCCTTCTATCTCCGCTTATCAATTGAAAGAGATGATGTAATTGCGTTGTACTTTTATATTTGTTTTAGATAATGACAAATCTTGCATACTTTGATTATATATTTTCTGAGCCTACATACCGCTAAAATATGAAGGTTACTGAATTATGAAGGTACTAAGTACATTTATATGCCGTTTACAGCATATAAGTGTAGGTATCGGCCTAAGACATCGTTATATTACTAAGAGTGTCTACACACGAAACGATTTGGTCGGTCCCGACATCGCTTGAAAGAGATGGCTATATATAAGTTTCTGGGGAAGCGAAAGGGAGAAGCTAAAGATTAAGCTTAAGGTTATAGCTTCTCCCTTTCGCTTCCCCAGAAACTTATATATAGCCATCTCTTTCAAGCGATGTCGGGACCGACCAAATCGTTTCGTGTGTAGACACTCTTATAAAATCTGTCCCAGTCGTCCCAGAGTCGGCTAGCAATATTTTAACCCCCGAATACTGAAACGCTTGTTAACTTTGACAATAGATTAATTCTAATACTGCCTTTGTCTGCCACTAAGCAAATAACAAAGACAGCAATAGACATAATCTGTCGTCAAAGTTAACAAACGTTTCAGTATTCGGGGGTAAGAGTATTAAAATTCATCAAATTTTATTTAACGTAGCAGTAGATAGTATAGCACAGTATGTATAGAACAAAAATTAATTGTTTGAGTTTCGTTTAAGTTTTAAAGAATTCAGAATCTAGGTGCGAGCATGCGCGCGCTATCAAAAAAAAACATCGATTTCATTATAATCACACTCACACTAATATTATAAATGCAAAAGTTTGTAAGTAGGTAAGTATGTATATGTATGTGTTTGTTCCCGTTCAACTCTGTAATGGTTTAACGGATTTGGAGAAAATTTGGTAAGGAGGTAGCTTATACCCTGTTATAATTATTATAACACGTACCTATGCTACTTTTTATTCCGAAAAATATTCGATTTTTCGAATTTTCGCTAACTCGTACTGGGCCAGCGTGATGGATATGGCCCAATCACCCAGGGCAGGCATTCGGGGTAGGCCGATATCTCAGCACTGGGATGTCAAAGGTTGATGCAGAGAGAGACCGCAAATGATACGTGTTTTTGGTTCGTTTTCCAGACGTTTTTGACAATTGTTATAATGAAAACTTATATAGGAGGGTAGGTACTTCATAAAGCATTTAAACATGGGAAACAATTCGGGACACTCTGCCGGGATTGCCATAGAACATAATAATCAAAGACATAATTATAAGGAGAACTCTGTGATAATAATATACGAACAACTAACATTCAGAAATTTAAATTCATCTCCCAAAAATCTGTTGCGCGGGGAATTGAAATCAACAACTGAGTCAAACCAGTCATCAATAATAAAGCACTTACAGCATACAAATAGTATCCTAAAATATAAATAATCTAAAAGAACGCCAAAGCGCAAAGCGGGCGAAGCCGCAGGCATATATATGTATAAGTTAGTTCTTATATAAATACCTACATCGCTATATTATGATATGTATTGATAAAATCGTACCTACCTATATTTGTTATCATTATCAGGTAGTTTACTTACGGATATCCACGCGCGAACTATCTTTCGATACGTGAAGTTTTCAGGATTAGAAATATTTATTTATGTGTGTGCAGTGTGCACTATCGGTGCCAAGTAGAAAATACGGGCTGATACCGAAATCCTCTCTAATCCACTGTTTAGATTATTTCAAGGTACGATGAAAACCTATCTGATCAGCGTCTATCAGTGTACGCTAAAGTTTTGTATAAGTTAGTGGAATTAGGCCTAAAAAGATACTTTTGTGTTTTTATTTATTTAGTCTATGTATATTTTTTGTGTACCGTGTGAATCACAGGGCGATGTGGTCGCTGAACGACAAAGCCCTTCAAATAAATATAAAAAACCGACGCCCGAGCTACTGTCATTAACAAGTCAGTGATGGGCACTGGCACTGGTCAGCAGTGCTACACAATGAGTATTATAAGTACCTACTGTACGTCATTATGTAGCCGCATCATGTAGGTACTTATGACAGGAATACATAAATATATAGGCATGTAGGTTTTATGTAATCAAAATTACCTTTTGTAAAACCTACAACTGTCAAACCTTCTCATCAGCTTTTAGACGTCATAATCCCCACGCTTGGCATACGGCTTAGAGTTACCTACTGTAGTGAAAATAAGTATAACCACTTTTTGTTTTAATAAAACGGGAATACTCACGTTCGACTGGGTCGGTTATTCCGACTATAGTTTCGATCACATTCGGTGACCTTTATCAGGTGCAAAGTAAGACAAGTTCGCGCGCGTGTCACGCTTAGCATTCCTTGATAAAGGTCACCGAATGTGATCGAAACTATAATCGGAGTAACCGACTCAATTTAACGTCAGCATTCCTGTTTTATTAAAACAAAATGTGTCAAAACCACATCAGTTTTCATAGTATTAGCACTGCTTTTTGGCACGTCAAGAGACACAATAATGCGAAAAAGCTGTTGAATGAATTATGTCGTCGGAAAATACCCTGAGTTATAATCGTCGCAGGTCGACGACGCAAGCATGCATCGCTGTTGCCAGTGCCCACCCAGTGCCCTAACCTATGCCAACGTGCACGCGGTTAGCGTATGGCACAGATCACCCCCTAGATTCTGCATTCAGGACGCTCGAAGCGCACCACACATCAGTCTAAATACACTTATAAGGAATTACTCTGATTGGTTGATTGTTAGGCACGAGTAGGCGTAACCTGCAGATAACCAATGAGAATAAGAATATATTTTTGCCAAAAACAAAACAAAAAAATAATAAAAATGGACACGGCAGCATAAGCAAAAACTAGATTGGCAATAGGAGCAACGCTTGGTCGCACTCCCCGCTACCCGCGCCTTCCTCAAACTTTGGTGACTTTTTGTAGGAACAACGAATCTCGTAATGCGGTATCTTTTGAGAACTGTGGCGTATGGCAACGCCACAGGACTGTTGCTGCTTAACATTGCCAACTGGGACCGGTGTGCTTATCCCGTAACTCTGAAAGCGATAGCGAGAGTTGCGCAAGCGGGACCGCGCATAGTTCGACTAAGTTGGTACGAGCGAGATGGCATGCTCTCGCAATCAGAATCACTAACGTTTCAAAGTTGGAGGATAAGCCCGCTGGTGTCGGCATCTCAGTTACAGATGGTTACAGTAAAATATGATCAAAGAGCTTTCACACAATAAAGAAAGAAGACATTGTAATATATAAAACCGTTATATTATATATTATATAGGTACCATTCAAAACTAGTGTCAACTAATAACACGAGTTGTGCCCTATCTTCTTTCTAATTGGAAAAATAACTCGGTATGTAATTCAACTGTAGTAAATCGTGATAATTTCAAAAGGTGGGTAGGTATCCGACACAGATATGTGGTATCCGATATCTGTGCTCTCCTTCATAATATAGAAAAGCGATCAGCGATAAGGCCGCCCGTTGTAACACTAGTTTATTTTTTATTTTCTTAGCTATGTACAATCTGTTGTGAACAACAAAGAGTTTATCTATTTATCTAACTGTGTGCTCTGCGCTCCTGAGCGCTCCTCCTTCATACAGCCCGAGGTAAACATAATAATTACATTTAATTTGTACATCACATATCTTGCCAAGAAAGTCATCATGTATAGTGTTGAAAAGCTATACTAAAACATAAGTTACACAACAAACATTGCGTTTTCTTTGTTTTATCTATAAAATCAGACTGATAGCCAACCGAGCACAGGTATTCATTGTGTGGTTACAGGGGGCGTTGAACAGTAAATAATTTATATGCGATATACCTACAAGCACGAGCCACTATATAGATTGTTTTGCATTAATGAAATTTATTTTGTGATGGTTTAGTACCTACTTTATCAAGATATTTTAAAGCCACACTTCGTTGCTAGTAGGTACTAGGTAGGGACCTATAGGTAAAAAAATTGTCGTTTTCTATTGTCCTTGTCGATTTAAACAAACTTGTTTACTAAATTTAATTCACCTTGTAGCTGCCTAAGACCTCGGCTTATAATTTTAGAAACAAATAAAATGTGTAGTATTACTGTGCAAAAAGCATGCAAACCCAATATAGGGTAGGTACATATAGGACTATTATTACAACGTAGTAATAATAGCATCAATGGTTCTATGGTACCCTGAACTTCATCAGAGGGACAGGCAAAGTTCGATTGAAAAGATGGGAAAGTTGGGTCCATTATTCGAACCGCGGTGTGGAGTATTAAAAAAACCGTAGGCGCTTCACACAGTGTGGTGAAAGGCCCGATTGATTTAGAGTACTTGGGCGATTCACACCGTGGTCCGAGCCACAACTGGCGTGATATGTCCCTATACCCAAATATTCGATATTTTGGGTTTTATCTGCGGTAATAGGCAAGGAAAGTTCACTTAGCGTATCACCTGATTTGCCGTGTCCGAATCTAGATCTGGGCTTCTCCTTGGCGGACGCGGGGCACGCTAGAAATACTCTTTATCTCAGCTCACCTTTAGGTGTGTGTAGCGCCATTTTGATAATATTTGCAAAAACATTTGGTGCTCAATTCTAAACATGAATTACGAATATGAGCAAAAGAAGCTGTCACTGCGGCCATGGTACGTACCGGTCGATTTTGGGGCTGCCGTATCTAGACCTGAAAATTTCCGTACTTTAGGACAAAATTAAAAAAATTGGCGTATGTTCTAATTTTTAATTAATTTGTAAAGGATTATGATATTTCGCTTTTTATACTGTCTCCATATAGATTTTGAATTGTGGTTAAAAGTTATGTCTCATTTTTACTCAATATAATAATAATAATAACGTTTAATTCACGCTTGACACCCATAATACAGAAAATAATTCAAAATACAAGAAATCACAGAGGGCCTACTTCCGATTCGCACTCTGGTGTACTTCCTTCTTTTCATATATTATCTGCTTCAGTATCGACAGTCTCTTTGTTTTTTCAAATTTTTCTGAGTTATCACCGATCACTCATTGTAACACCTTCTGACCCTATTCGGAGAAATGACATTTTATCTCGGTCACTCTCACTCCCATTAAATTCTAAATTAGAGAGACAGTGACCGAGATAAAATGTCATTTCTCCGAATAGGGTCCTTGTAAGCTCAGTGAAATGTCATGTAAACTCAAATCACTTATTAGTTCAACATCTTAATTTAGTCGTATTCGTAGAGGGCGTTGTTCAAGGGGGCATTCCGGGAACTCGGTGCGTTACGTTGCGTTACATGAAAAATTTCTAATGGCAGTTTTTGATAACTCTTTCGTGGATTGCCGTATATTTCATACAAATATTATACGGCTTTGGAAGTGCTGCCCTATGCCGTATATATGAAGTGCAGCGTGCCTAAAAGCCGTACAACACTCAGAGATAAACGAGAGATAAATATTTTTTCCTCCTTTTCTCTCTCTATTGTCTGCCGTGGTTTTCAGGTAGGTAGGTATATGTAACACAGATAATCATCTATGGTATGTAAAGACCGAAGCGTTTATTGAATTGAAACCTGCACGCGCGACGGCGCGACCACTTTGAATAGGTACAACTAAAGGCGCTCCCGCACCAGCATTGGTCTGTAATATAAAAATCCCAGATTCATAATTTAATGTTTATTATCAGGTCTTAACCACGTTGGCCATACATGTGAGGACACCGAAGGATGTCATTCCTTTCGAGACTTCTAGCGTGGACAAGGAGGGTTGCAGCTGCGGTAGTTCCTACATTGGTTAAACTAAGCGTACAATAGCGGAAAGGATCAAAGAACATAATATATCGCAGTCGTCAAGAATCGCCAGACACAGAAGTCTGCTATTGCTGAGCATTTGCTCGAGGCGGGATGTTTCGTAAACCGGTTGAAATTCGAAAACATCGTATCTTAGAATAACTACTTTGCCTTGCTTCCTTCTTTCCTTATTTGATTTCAATTATAACAGTACTTAGCTCTCTTTCTATTTTTTACTATTGGCTATAGTAATAATATCACCGGGGGTGATGCTACTTTTTTTTTCTCATCGTGGCAGAGTCCGGAGAGCGTCTGCTGCCGGGGCCGATGAAACATAAAAATGCCATGCGGCCCGGTACCGGGGCCGGGCCAGATGGGACTAATCCTGCGCTGCACATCCTGCACCATAGGTAAAGCCGGCTCTGCGTTAAATGCATCTTCGTATGTAGGTCTAAAGTTATTTAATGTTACAAATAAAAAAAAAAAAAAAAAGAATATTACTTATTACGTAAAGAGTTAGAGTCAGTCAATGATATTTTATACTAATCAATAATTAAATAATATAAATAATTAATAATATATGATTTTATAGTAAGATATTGAAATCAGTATTAACCTTCGAGGTATTCACTGCACAAAATAGGTAGTATGAAAAATTATAAGATATTTATTTATTCAGTTACACAAAAATATTATTGGTAAGTATTCAATTATTATGCTGCTGCAAAAAAAGTACTAAGTACGTACTTACTAACTACTATTAACCTATTAGCCAAGGTAAACCACACAAATTCGTATTGTGCGTGATATGATAAAAACTACTGTAAATAGTTATCAATGTTAAATGAAGATCAGATTGTTTATGCAAACAAGTTCTCTTAAAGTTTTATTTGTATTTTACTTACGGACGAGACTAGCAAGTCGCTCGCCTGTTTTTTTTTCTTCTCTTTCCTCCTGAGAGGATTTTGGCGTCCCACGTCTTATGCATTTGCCAGTGTCAAGTATACTTATATATTTCAAGTTTTGTTAAATAATATCAAACAAGTCATAGTCAAAGTCAAAGGCGAGCAAAGCAAGTCACGGTCAAGTCCAAGTCATGCCCCAGTAAAGTGGTGAAAACTTTACTAGAGCCTTCTATGGAGTTTTGGAAACAACACGAAAATTCACGTTTCACGACATTATACCATTCGCCAACACTCGTGCATGTTCACGAACACTTACAGGGTAATAAATCTCCGTTTTTTACACATTAACACTCGAAATAACACAAATTTTGGAAAATAATAAAATTACGCGACATGATTTATTCACGTTCCCGTCAAAACTCCGCTCGCCTGTTGTAAAGCGCCACGCTTGCCCATAACAGTTCAATGCCACCCAAAATTTTGACACCACCACACCGGACCGCACTGCGCTCGTCACCCTGAGATATTAGATGTTAAATCTCTGTATGCCCAGTAGTTTCGCTGGAAACATTGCCCTTCAATCCGGAACACAGTAATGCTTGCACATTGCGGTTGAATAACTGGTAAAGGTGTGGTACTTCCCCAGACGGACTCTTGCAAAAGAGTCCTACCAAACACAAGCGACGAGCCTCCTGATAGTAAGTGGTCATCGCCGCAATACGCGAGGCATTGACAGTGCTTTGCCTACCTTTGAGGACGCTATCCTAGGAGATAAATTATGTATAAAACGTGATCATTTTTTTTTTCGTCAGAGAGGGACACCGGCGGAATTAGGCAAAATTTTACTCACGTTTCTTAAAAAATTAATAACACTAAATAATAAGTAGTTAGGGGTTTTAGTACTACTAGTTGAGTTACTAAGCCTTAAGTCACATGACTTCTAAGTTTATGCGTAAGTATGTAAGTGTGTTTGTTCCCGTTCAACTCTGTAACGGCTGAATGAATTTAGATGAAATTTGGTATGGAGGCAGCTCGGGGTAAAAACTACTTTTAAAAATATTCGGTTTCTGTAGAATAGCGGTGAAACCACGAGGCGCTTCTAATTATTTTTATAAGTCAAAACCGAAGGTAAAAATAAAGAAACCTCAGCACAAGTTGGAGGCAAAGAGCAGCCCCGAACAGGGGCAGAAACTTGATAATGGCGCCCCCTCTCTCTAGCTTTTGAGATAAACTACTTTTAAAAAACTCGTATATGATATGCGTGATGTCTTTGCCCGCCTCATCTAGAAACTAGGGGCAGTTTCTAGTTGGGCAAAGACATCACGCATATCATACACGCGTTCGAAAATCGACTCGTAAGATACGTTCACATTCCGAAATGCGCTGCGAGCAGTTGCAACGCTGCAGATTGTTAGCGCCACCTAATCGCGGGTTTTTTTTTTTTTTTTTTTTTTTTAAATTTTATTAACAACTAGCGTTACCAGCAATTACGTTCGCGTGAACCTACGAAAAAATAATAGCCTATGTCCGTCTCCGTACCTTTTTGGCGCATCCTGAAACTGACGCCTGGGGCGGGTGCCCTTGGTTTGTCCCCCGTAGAACCGGGGCTGACAAAGAGCCTATAATGCGTGGAAACAAACTCTCCGCACCAAAAATAATAATAAAATCACAGCTCATTTTCAGCTCTAGCAAGTATGACCTTTACTTATAACGACAGACATATGAATGGAGCGCGTCACTAGAGCAAGCGTATATAGCGTGTCATTGAACGCTGTGGCGACGCTTGCCAACTGCATCGGGCGCTGCCAATGCGCCGCGTAAGCTGTACTTAAATCATGCAAAATGTAAATATAGATTTAATGGTTGCATAATAGCATAACATGTTGGTGATAAATTTTATTCTAGTTGAAAGTAGAGTTAAACGGTTAGTTTTTATTGTTAGGATTTGAGTTGGCAACACTGCCAAATCAAATCTTAACCAATGCCTGTGCTAATTCCATGGTGAATGGTGATGATATGTTACTGGGCGCAACTTGTGTACTCATTATTCTTATGCCTTCCGTCCCGGGGTCCGTCCGCTTTCTGACAACGTCTCTCAGCTCTCTCCCCTACGTATCTAAGTACACAGTTGTGGAAAACTTGCATCTATTGACTATCTCATAGCTCTCATTCGATTCCGAGTTCTGCTGCTCCACAAGGAACTATAACTTAATGAAAATGGATATATTGGGACAAGAATAACTCTCTTGTTCTCTTGCGTCATGTTTTTTTCGGTTGCATGCTAAAGAAGTTGTACTTAGTTTGAGGCATACGTCATATCGTCTCGGGAGCGGATCGCCTTCGCCTCGCTTTAGTGACTCACCCCGTCATCCAATTGCAGGCTTGTAAACGAAGCGGCTTAGCATTTCCTAGACGTCGGCACGACTACTGCGGCGGGGCGGGTCATCATCGACACCACTTTCAGCTGGGCTAAGAGTTTTTCAAACGCGGGCCCACAAGCATATATGTGCACCACATCAGCTTGTCAACGGCGAGAAATAAGCACGACGGTATGCCGACGTAAGCTTGGCGATAACCCGACGTAAGCGTGGCGACAACCCGATGTAAGCAAGGCGACAACCCGACGTAAGCGTGGCGACAACCCGACAAGCGTAGCCGCATTGACACTGACAGCGAGTTGATCACGAACCGCTAGACACGCCGCACAACATTTTAATTTTAATATAAAAATCTATAACCTCTAATAAAACCATTTCAATAAAAAGGGATAGGAAATAAATATTTATTTAGTAATTTTAGGTTGTTTCATGATGTTTGCGCCGACGACCGTCTAACGAGAGAGAAAGAGAGGTACATATTTTTCTCTTATTTTCTCTCGTTGTTCTGCGGTCTGTAGTTGTCAAGTGTGATAAGAGTCTCATCTTACTAAGCCAATATACGTTTTAAAGAACCACCATAGAATTTATCCACTCCTTGGTTATGTGTTAATTTTGACTGCATTCAATCAAAATACGTCTGGAAGATGTCCTTGGCATAGATACCCATCCTTCCTATCTATAAATATTTTGCCTTCCAACGCGACCGTTTGTTGTTTGTTTTCTTATTTATTGCCTTAGATATTATGTAACGAGTGGTGGAAAACTGCTTTCAAAAATAGATTCTATTTAAATTCTGCCAATCGTACGCCAATCCGAAGGTAGGGGAGGTCGGCCCAAAACGGGCAAGCTAAATTACCGTGAAAACCACGTTTTAACTATATCTATAACTTTTATTTCAGACAGAATAATGGGTATAAAAGACCCTGCCGCGTTACAGCAGCATTCCACCGTCGGCAGTTTGCTTCTTTCAAAGCTTGTTAAAATGCCAACTTGTTTTTTGCTTAAGTTGCAACATATACTACTTGTTTCTCAATATTGCGTTTTTTATTTCCTGTTCAAGAATATCGAAAAATCTTTCGTCGAAGCCTCGAAACCAAAACAACAGGTAACAAGTTTAGTCACTTCACTGACACGAGAGTCAAATATAACAAGGTAGGTAAAGAACACCCAATGAACCAGAATCGACTAATTAGCAATCAATAAACTGTAATAATAGAAGCAAAAATCTTTCATTTCAAATTACCTTGCAACAGTTGCAACCGCTTGTTCCGTCCTTGAGTTTTTAAAAGAGTAGAGTAGGTAGTTATATATTCTAAGGTCGGTTAGCTAGCGTGGCCCACAGATAAAGCGTGGCCACATGAAACAAAACATCATAATATGATGTTTATGATGTTTTGTAATAATAATTTTGATTGTTTGACATACATTCACGATTACCATTACCGATTTTCGATCAATTAGGGTGCAATGATAATAATAGCCGACAACAATTTCGACCCATCAGAATGCAATAATAATAAAAACAGAACATATGCTACGGGACAGAAACATTATCTTTGTCCTTTTTCCTTTTTAGAAATACTACATTTTGTAGCCGTTTTTTTTCTGTGGGAAAGAGACATAATATCCAGTCCTTATTTCTTTCTTAGTCAACGTTTTTGAGTAGACAGTAGACTTCCTGTTATCGGTCGAAGCACGCGCGCCATTATCCTTTGGCATGCTCACATTCAAACTAAAGTCAAAGGCACGAAACTACTTAGTACTTAGGGTGTCTACACATGGCCTGACCTGACAGCATGTGAAAGGGACAGCTAGATTTGAATTTCACGGGAGCAAAAGAAACAAACTATTAAGGTTATAGCTTCTCCCTTTCGCTCCCCCAGAAACTTATATATACCCATCTCTTTCAAACGATGTCAGGTCAGCCCATGTAGCGAGGCCTTTACTTGATTTGGGCGGGCTACCCGTTTTCGGCTCATCTCCCCCACATCATAGTTTAAACATAAGTACTTACGACCTATCATTATTAGAATTGGTAATAGGTTATATGCAACCAAATGGAGGTAAGGTAATTATGATAATAAATTCCTGCCAGGTCAATCTATTTATGTACGTAGCTTTGATGACACAGCTCACTCCTCAAAATCCGTCAAGCCGTTAATACTACAGGAGGTAATTATAGGAGGACACAAACATACTTAAATATACTGACATATACACCCCACCATCGTTCTCGGGCAGTCGGGTAAAAATAGCAGTCGAAAAAATAGTTATCGTAACTAATAATCGCGTAAATGATAGACGCCATTATTTAAATATTTCAAATAATGGCGTCAATTTCCACTAGTCATGCTACTTAACACTAGATGGCATCTACTTGATATTTTTACCTATGGCAACTGCACAGTTGTCGTGTCGTACGTTCATTCATCCGGCTTGTAATGTCATGATGTTTAATTTATTCACGAATTTTTATGTCACTGACAGCTGTCAAACAATCGTATGATAGTCATTCGCAAAATTTTGTTTTTCTCATATTTTTGTTTTTAACATCATAATTTATAACTCATTTGTTTTCTTAATTTAATATTACTTGAAAGCAAAAAGTGAAAGATTGCTGCAGAAAGTAATATGGGGCTGTGCGACGACGGTAAGAAACAAAAATTCCTTCTTTACTCTACACCCATAGTTAGTTTATGGTAAACAAGTTAATTATCCACTCATCTAGCATATCTGCTCGTAGCTATCTTTTCTTCGTAATTTACAGTGGAAGGTCATCATCAAGGCTCAGTAGGTATTAAAACAATAATAAGTAATATCAACAACATTTTCCGTATAACGTCTTTGTTTGTCATCTCGAGGAACACTCGAAGTGGTCGCATGGCCCGATATGTGTTTTCCGTAAATGTGTTTACTGTATCTCTTAACGGTGGCTGTGCAAGCTCTATCGCGGAACTAGACAACAGGTTTGACCTCCAAACATGTTACTCAATGTTTATGTAGGGAAGGGTTATCTCCTGTCTACAAATATGGGTCAATTAGTGACTGCTGCTTGTTTATGCGTGTTTATTACATTAAATAGAATAATCAAACCTAATTAGAGCAAAATCCTAGATGATTCAGATATCTTTATAATTTCCTATAAGCCACAACTATAACTTCAAGCATATTTTTATAATCTGCAGTATTTTATGCACAATTGTCTGGTTTTTCCCCTTTTGGCTGAGTGAAAAGTCTTCTTTCTCTAGCACGCAAGTATATGCAACATGAGAACAGACCAAATTACATCAGAAAAATGATAAATAGATATTTAACATTTCAACTCATCTATCACAACTACTAGCAGAACTTTGTCAATGTAGACAAAGTTAACTTGCTTTGTCATAATATAATAATTACTAGCTGCTCCTTGTGGTGTAACCCACTGTTAATTAGTCTTTCTCATCCTATGTCACAGTGACATCAGTTTATAGATGTGTTAAACCTTCATATGCTGGAGCGCATCGATATAATAAATGTACTACTCACTAGATTTCGCAATCCAAACACTCACTCTGTTTGACCGTACTGTACTGCAATCCGTTCACCTTACTTTAGTGTGGCTTCGACATTCACGCAGAGCGGCGCTAATAATACGAGAATTCGAAATTGCGCTGCATGTCTGAATAGTTTGGTTAGACAACATAAACAATGTTTTAGCACTGCAGCAAACTTTAGTTCTGACTCACCAGCATTTGAACAAATGGTTTTCATGAATGTTCTTGTTTATGATAACCGGAGCGTAGATGTCATATGCCTTTATGCAAGCGCAGTAAAGGAACAGTTTATCCAGGGTAAAAGTTGTTTCCATTCAATCCATTCACCAAATCCGTTCAACCGTTGCAGTGTGAAGAAGTAACAAACATACTTGCTCACACACAAACTTTCGCATTTATAATATTATACTGTGATAGTGTAACAATGCCAATACAGCGTACAGTGTACAGCCAATGTAGCTAATACTCAATAAATATACACTGCATACATTATATCTTATTTAACATTATTTCGAAGAAGTACATTAAGTACTTTAAAAATATTTAAACAATGCATTACTTATTCTGTTCAATTATTATTCTATGCATAAAATGTAATTCAAACTACCTAGTTCTTTGAAAATAGACTCTTTATTTATTTTTCTTTATTACTTAACTCGATTATATCAACATCAAAATTTCATGATATTCATACAGATACTGTTTTAGACTTTCGTGGTGGTTTATAACATTACTATTAGTACTCACGGGATATTTACCACTAATATCGGGAACTCAACAAAAATAATAACCGTGGTATATATCCCGTGAGTACTAATAGTAATTCATATAGATGTTTTAATGGCCCTGGTTAAACACTAGGAGTTATGTTTGAACTGCTATAAACAATGTGCGAGCAAGTGTTTTTTTTTGTGCTGAAATTGTGATGGTCGTTTACTATTTTTGGGTTAACAATGACTAGTTTGGAGTCATTTTCTTTAATAGGATACCAAGATGTAGCATTTTTGGTTAATTTTAAATTAAAATGGGTGTTTTAATTTTGGTGATCATTTAGGAAAGTGTTTTTTGATGTTATATTTAACCATATCTGCTGATAAGTTAAACAAGCCATATGAAAGTAGAGATATAATTACTATAAGTTGTAATAAATACAGTTTATGGTACCTATGCAAGAAATACTTGGATGTTATTGAGATCATTAGACATTATTTATATTAGTTTGTTTACAGTGACTGTGGTTAACGACTCAATTAGACTCAATTTCATGCAGCCAGTTGCACTGAGTTGCAGTTGATAGGGGCCATCTACTAACCTATATATGCCTGTGTCATTCTCGATGACAAGACCATTCCATAGATAATAAAACCACTTCATCATGCATACAGAATAAATCTATTCAAAATGCATTCTTACTATTGCCACTCGAAAAAAGGGCATTTGATTAATCGATAATTAATCAAATGAAACACTCTTATAGTCACAAGAGAATAAAAACATTTGAAACAAGCACGACTTATACTATTAAAAAAAAAAACGTGCTGCATCTACTGGCTGGCTGGATGGCGTTATACCAAGCCAATTTAAATTAAAACAAAAAAAACCCGCCAATTTCAGTTGGAATCTTTTCTGTTTTGAGTTTTGGCGGGAACATGAAGAATTAATGTCGCGTCATTTTATTATTTTCCAAAACTTGTGTTATTTGGAGCGTTAATGTGTAAAAACGGTGAATTTTTACCCGTTAAGTGTTCGTTAACATGCACGAGTGTTAGTGAATGGTAAAATGTCGTGAAACGTGAATTTTCGTGTTGTTTCCAAAACTCCATAGAAAGCTCTAGTAAAGTTTTCACCACTTTACTGGGGCATGACTTGGACTTGACCGTGACTTGCTTTGCTCACCTTTGACCGTGACTATGACTTGTTTGGTAATATCTAACAAAACTTGAGAATATATATGTATACTTGACACTGGCAAATGCATAAGACGTGCGACGCCAAAATCCTCTTAGGAGGAAAGAAAAAAAAAAAAAAAAAAAAAATCTGTTATCGTGATGTTACATTTTTATTTATTTTCTCGCAGTCAATATCAGTCAAGCACAGTATTCAACTCATAAAAAAATCAACCGGTCCTTTTATACCTCGCTCTGCTCAGGATTCTACTCTAGAATCCTTCGCAGCTCTCGGGATTCAACTTAGTCCCTCGAATTAAATTCTCTTTTTTTCACTTGTCGTATAATCTACTATTCAACACGCAGGGCGCGGGACGAAGTAATTAATCGCACTTACGATTAGGTGGCTCAAAATTCTTTCAAGCAATTTGCTCCAAGATTTGGCGTTGGGCGTCGCTGTAGTGGAGTTAAACTACCATGTAAAAAATGAATATGATGTTTATTTTACGAATGTTAAATAAACCGGCTGGGATAGCACATATATGTAATTATGTATATATTCTACCTCACATTTTTATAGTTAAATAGGCTATGCGTTTAACCACAACTAACATAAGACATCTCGATGTCAATGAAACTAACAGAAAAAAAATATAAATACAGTACTATTCGTTTGGATGGTTGGGTACTACTGGTGGCATACTATAACTTTTTAAATATGTGAACTCTATAATTATGAATCATAATGAAATGACTAATATTTCATATTACAAAAGCTTTATTGTAATTAAATACACAATAATGCTATGAACTTAGTTAACATTTGTGTGATATAGTTTACTTAACTAACATGACTAAGAAAGGATAGTACACTATTTAGGTACTTACTTTATGGCGCATTTGGATTTTTTCCGCTCGAGCCCCTGTATATTTGAAAGTTACTGTTATCCTTTGTTTCTTGTTATAATAATAATAAATGTTTATTTATTCAGGCAAAAACCCCGTTATCTGTTTTAGTGTTTTGCTTTTCTCTTATATTTTATCTATTTGATCAAACTCAACAAAAGTATGTTGATTATATTTTGATTAATTAGAAGAAAAATGTTATTAGTTCCGTACAATTATTTTTTTAGCAAACTATGACTATGACACATAAGTAAACAATAAAGAAAATATTTTAAATTTGCAATAATTGTACACAGCATTTTTGATATCTTGCTAATATATATAATACAACGTCAAACTAGATAATTGATAAGACAAACTAGATGCGATGCTCAAGGCTCTGCTTTGAAATCTTTCTCCCAAGACATTTTTATAACATAAATTTAATATCCTACATCCGTACTCAAGGTGCACACTATCTCCTTGCCAAATGTTGTCAAGATCATCCTGAAAAATTACCAAATTATATCATACTAGCTGCGCCCAATGGCTTCGCCCGCTATTCTACAGAAACAGAATATATTTCCGGGGTAAAAAGTATCCTGTGTTAATCCAGGGTATAAGCTACCTCCATTCTAAACATCATTCAAATCCGCTCAGCCGATACAGCGTTGAAAGGGAACAAACACTTACACATAGACTTCCGCATTTATAATATTAGTGTGCTACCTATGCTCGTAATTCTTCGTTTATCTACGTAGACGTGTTATGCGATGAAAAAAATATAGAAATGTTTCACGATTGCCAGTACTTGTTTAAAATCAGATTACATTTTCTCAAATCCGATAATTTGCTTACACGCGGAGGCGTTGCTAGGCCAAATGATGAAAAAAAAAATTAATGGTATTTTATTTACATGTTTGAGTCCACAATTCCAAATAGCGAACCGGACTTGGTACTGTTGACGTCACTCCACATCAAGTAAGATACTTCTAACAATCATTAATTCAGAACAAGGAAAACCCACCATCAATTATTTTTGCCGAATCACGGAGATTTTGATATTTACTAACATTCGTTCTTTACATAATATTTTTTTAAAATGATTCATGAGATAATATCGCACTTTGGCCGATTAAAATGTGGCGCCACCCGTGAAATACGTATCCGGTAGCCATCTGTGGTCTTCATAAGTTCCACTTCACCAAATGATACTTTCTGAATGCAAATGCTCCACTTGTTGATGAAAATGCCAAACTTGCTATATTGTCAAATTGACGTACAATATTTGAGGAGTTCCACCAATTCCTCATGAATCCCATTATCAGAACTAGATTTTGATAAAACTGGAACCAACCTGGAAGTATATTCTTTAAACTAAAAGATGAATTTTTTAAATTGGTCTATAAATTAGCTATGTATAGAACAAAAAAAGCCGTATTGAGCACCCCCTCCGTTTTTGGAAGTCGGTTAAAAATTGATTTTTCTGATGAACTCTGCAAAAAGAGCGAATCACTCCTAATGCCGCTAATTCGCAGTAATTCGCTTGCTCAATGGTTCGTATTGAATTGAAATGCCAAATGGATTCCTGAGAAACATTAGATCGTCTTATGTCTGTAGGAAGGGACACAGATTCAATTCTAATTTCTAACAGCGTTACATAAATCGCGGCAATCATCCAATTGACCGGTACAACTATCAAATTGGACTTTGTACTTTGACGTCACAAGTTTACAACCAACAAACATACGCATTGTACAACACATTACACAGTCCCCTGTGACCGGTCACTTTAGTTACTACTTTGAGGAGAAATGACAAGTCATGTGCCTATTCGTATTTTGCCCAAGTTATTGACATGGCTGCATCAGCAGTGACACAGATTGCTTCAACCCCGCTTAATTCTCAGTACAAGGTATTTATTACATTTGTATAAGTGCAAAGTACGGGAGGACAAGCTATTGACTGATAAGCGCTACATATTATTGCATTTGTCGACTTTTGAAATTGCGAACGCGAAGTCAGCGCTCTGTAAGAACTAGTCATAAATAAATCGCTCTGAAGTCTCGTTATATTTTTCCATACGAACTTTGAAGGCCTCTGAATTCTATTGCTTAATAATAAACGCCAAATACGTCTTACATAACCAGGAAAAGTATGCCAAATTACTAGTGCCAGACATACGGTTCATTTTGCCACATAAAACTAAATGACGGCTAATTTCGCTATAATATGCCCTTGGACTTTGGACCCAGATATAAAAACTAGATTTGCGGGTCCAAAGTCCAATTATGATTAGGTAAGATCCAGTTGTTTGGATCACGTCGTATTTATAGATTGTGCAAGTCATCGCGAGGTTCGCGCTGAATCCTAAGACCAACCATCAGCCTTTACGTGGTTCTATATTTTTTATCTAATAGCCAGGATAAGGAAAATGAATATTGTTTTTCTGTTTATTGATAAAGCATGAAAACATAGATTTTGAAGATTATTATCAAATCCTTATCTGTTATGTAACTTATTCGCATACAATAATGTTTCACAATGTTAAGCTTTTTTTTAATGATTATAGAGGGTTATTATGACGTCAGGGAAATGTGTTCTCGGATTTGAAAAATGTAGTAAGAGTTGTAAAAAAATTTTTTAAGCATTAAAAATTATACTGAATATGTAGTAGAAGATAGTAGTGAACGATTTAAATAGTGTCGGGGTTTCATTAGACAGTATGTCGTGGGTGATTGAATTTGATATGATGTTCCGCGAACACCCGATAAAATAATAAATATTTCTATCTATCTATCTATGTCTATTACAATATCTACAATCAAATAGGAGAAGAGAGAAGTCGAAAATCGTGTACTTACTATACTTTGATATAGTCAAAGGACCGAGAAGCCTACTCTCTTCACAAGTTTATCAATGCATAATTTTTGAAACTGGAAAGTTGGGCTAAATATTGTTATATAATTTTCTAGCATGCCTCCTATATAGGGTTATAAAGAAAGGGTATGCTAAGCCGAAAAGGGATGTTAGCACTCATCATTATGAACAACTTTTACTATGGGACCAACCCTGAAATCGATAAAAAAAAAACAGCTGTTTCGTATAAAAATGTCAATGACACTCGACAAAATGTATTGAACAGCGGAAACCCTGAAAACGCGAAAAAAAATATCGCATTTTCAGGGTTGGTCCCATAGTAAAAGTTGTTCATAATGATGAGTGCAAACATCCCTATTCGGCTTAGCATACCCTTTCGTTATAACCCTGTATATCACAAACTTATATTTTCCTTAGCACTCGAGTCACCCCGGGAATTTTATTTATGTACTTACTCATAGGAATATTTTTACAAGTTTCATTTGAATCATTAGTACCTATTTATTTTGTACCTCCTTATAACGTATACTATGTAAATAAAGTGGGCATTGAAGATTAGTTATATCGGAGCCAAATTAGGGACAAAAACTTCTTACTCAAATAGACACGTCAAAATTTGGTTCTGCTGGGCCCCCACAGAAGAGATTTTTTTTTACTTCTCTCTTTTCTGTGTGGGCCACAGATTGCTGGCTGGAGAATTGTAATTTTGTTTCATCAAACTCGGCTAAGCCTGTATCCCGGTGTGACTCCCGGTGGGGATTTACTAACAGTATATTTCGCGCGCGCTTACACTTTTACAAAACATAGGAAATATGTAACAAAAAAATTACAATTCAACATTAAATTATTCAGGTAGGCAATTATTTAAATTGTTATTCAAAATTCAAGTTTATTACGGTCGTATATAAAAAAAACTATTCAACATTATTTTCCCAGCTCCAAAAACTAAAATTAAGAAATAATTCCGTATTCTGAAATCTAAAGCCATCCATTTTGCAAAAGAGTTTAAAATAAGGTTCCTAATAGTTGTGTATGAGTAGGTGAGTATATTTCAGGGTTGAGAGGGAGTATGAGAGTTAGTGAGTGAGTGTGTGTTTGTGTGTTTTTGGGGAGGGTGTGTGGGTATCATCACTACGAAAACATGACTACGAAAATAAAATTAGTTTTTCGTGTGTATGTAAGTATGTATGTTTATTATGTATTACCTCGTGTAGTCTAAAAGGTTTGATCGATTTTGGCGACTGAGGCGTCTTTTTTTTTCGCGATTTGAGGTTTGGTTCTGTAGTAAAAGTTTTGTTAAGAATGAGCAAGGGGTAGCATCCTTGCGGGTTGGACACAAGTTCCAGAACAGCCTGTATATCTTTGGTAGTTAGGTACGAGGTTACTATTGAATTCGCAATTAAATTAAATAATACAACGTGCACGGACTATTAAATTAGATAAAGTACCTACATCGTGACCTTGTACTGTGTGACGTATGCTTAGTATCTGACATTTAGATAAAATTCTGATAAAGTTATGCCTTCCGTTGGTTGATTGATATCTCTACACCAGCGCCCAAATCATTACTACGTACGTACTTATATATATATGTATATATATTTTTTAATTTTAATTTATTAGCGTATTTTTTAATTTTTAGTACGCTGCAAGATTTAAAAAAAAAAATGTTAAATAGATGTTTCAATATACAATGGTTCACGGATCTGTGGGAGGACGATTGCTATTTGATACAATTAGTCCTCCCACAGATCCCGTACTTATATATTACTATTACTTATATAAAACTACCGCGGGATCACCCGCGTGGAAAATTCCATACATTTCCCGAGATAAAAAGTACCCTTGCTTATATCTATGCAAAAAAATCAGGTCGATCCGTTCAGCCGCTTAGTCATAAATATGCGAAAACTACTTTCTACAGAGTTATATTCGCATTTATAATATTAGTTAGGATTATTAGTATACATTGTGCATTTACTTACATATTAAAAGAAATATTTATGTGTGTGTGTTATAATTTAAACCAGCATTGTACGTCCACTAATGAAATCAGAAATATTTATTGGCCATAAATATCATTGAATATTACAGGCAAGTCACTTTTACAAATTAAACTATGTTTAGAGTTAAATTAGGCAAACTACTCAATAATTTAAATTATTAAGTATATATTATAATCTAAACTTAAATGTACAAACTAAAACTATAAACAAAATTAAAATAAGTACTTAAATAAATTAAATCTAAAATATCTACAAATAAAAAACCGCATTTAGGTCGCTGTCTGCGGGTAAGGTGCCCAAAAAGCTGGCGACATTACCCCGTTGAATTGCCAAGCTCACCCTTTGACCGAGGTACGCGCCAGCTCATTTAAATTATTGAATAATAGTATGACAGGTAGGTATTTATTATGCTTTACTCCGTTTGTTCATTACACAAAAATGACGATTCCGACATATATATTCACTTAATTTGTAGAACGGATTATTTTCAAAAAGAATGCTGAAGAATCTGTTTAAATTTGCTATGATTTAGATCGGTTATAGAATATTAATATTAACTGTTAACTATATATTAACTATTTAATGTTAATTTAATATTGGTCTCAAAGTATAATATCCTGAGCTGAGAAAGTCTGCGCATCAAAAGAAACAGTATATAAGCTAATATAGTTAGGTATGTGTTTACTTACATGCTAAAGATACGAAACTTACTTTAAATGAATTGTTAATAAATATTATATAGTTTCAAGCTGAAATTGCGCGCCCCTCCATAGCATATACGCACAATGATCACGTATTTAGTGGAACAGATTGCCTTTTTGAAATTTATTTATAGTCTCTGCCCACTGATTCTAATTAAAGGGCTTATTCACAAATATTTGAAGCACAAGCTATAGCTTAGTTCAGAAATCTAAGGTTGTTGCAAAATAGCACCATAAATTAGTTCCAAGGTTTAATAATTATGTAAATGCTACATACTCTGTGTCAAAATTATCTTTATGCTGCAGTATTTTGACTGTTGGTCAGGGACCTATCCTGGGACCATATTCCTGTGCGCTCGAGATAATCTCGATCACTGTCTCTCTAATTTAGAATTTAATGGGAGTGAGAGTGACCAAGATAATCTCTAGCGCACAGGAATAGGATCCCTGTTGGTACAAAGCCGCGCAGTTTTAACGCAACTACAAGCCAAAATGCACTTGTGCATCTTTTGATAAAAAAAAACCCGTATCAGTCAAATCCCTCAGCAAGTTCATTATCAGTGGTAACAAAGATAATAAAACCACTTGATCACGCACGCACTTTATATAGATGTGCCACAGTTCTCAGTCGCATATTTTTGAGCAAGTTTTTGTAGATAGTATTAATTTTAAATAACTGTATGTTTTATCTGTCTATTGTAAGCATAACATCAGAAATATTTTAAAGACATAAATTTTCGTTCTGATATTTTTTAATTTGACGAAGTCAAACAAAATAACGTATAATAATTTTTTTTCGGTCTTCTACGTCAAATTAAAAGATTTAAAAACGAAAGTTTATTTAAAACATTTGTTATCTTAACATAAACTAACATCATAATAATATTATACTTTTTAGAAATTCCCGTTTAGTGATATAATAATGTAAAAATGCGCGAGCGAGACAAATGTGGATGCGGTGAAGATACTTCAAATAAAACTCACCGCGCAGGAGGGGGAATCACATCATCGCGCTTACGATTGGGCGGCTCAAAATTCATTAAATCCTAGGCGCAAATTGCCAAATTCGGCGTGTTTATGCTATTTAGCACGTAATATTTTTGGGATAGATAATTCGTAATTGGCACGGTTACAATGATATGTTTCATTAGTCAGTTTATGGATTAGACGTTGAAGTTAATTCTATTTGTGGCGATGCGATTCCTGCAAATACTATGAAGTTGTGCGATGCATGCAAGACGTACCTATCGGAGACCACAATCCTGTTGCTAAGCATTATTCAATACTGACTCATTGTATGATGAAGTCCTTTATATTGTTTATTTAGACCGTAAATGGAAATAATGCCTCCGAAATTCACGGAGGGTCACAAACGAGAGAGAAAGAGATGTCTTATTTTCTCACGTTGGTTTGCGGTCCGTGGTTGTCAGGTCTGTTACTACCTTTTTTTTTATCGTGGGGAATGCTCACGCATACCACGCTGCCACGAGGGGCTGTGCAGTGATGTGGGACTCCAACCCACTAAAACTCCTCCGCCGCTTGTTTATGAAAATATCGACTTACTTTATATATTAATAAAATAATATAACTTGCTGATTGCGCCTTGGGCCCGTACCGTGACGAGTGTCAGTTGAACCGTCCACCTAAGCATATTCCGTCTCTGTATTATGTGTAGGGCAGGTACAAACTAGACTTGTCCAAAAAAGAGGAAATCGAAATGTTTCTTATAGAGCAGGGTTGAAAAGTGTTTTTGTCTGAAAATCCTCGAACCGTAGAAAGAATCAAACTTACCTCTTATGTAAGCATCCTACGTAAGTTTTCTTTTTAATATTCTGCAGGTGTCAAGGACTCGTAGAGCAGCATAGACGTCACACCACATGTAGGTATTAAGTTTAAACGCCAACATCGTTTACCTTTTCGCAGTTCGCTGACGTAGTTTTACACGCTTCTCCGATAATTTGGTAGTTATATGCTTTTGTTGAAGTTAATTTACAAGCTATTTTATGACTATCCTCGAATCCTTATGATCAATCGATAGTATCAATCGGACGTGAGCACATACCTACTTCATTTAAATCTGTGACGTACGATCTTAATCAAATACGACTTAAATAATGTACATACTAAGTGTTAATTGCAGCAGAATTTCAAATGAAACAAGTTGGAAGTTTGTTATTTCATATTCTGATCTAAGAGTTGTTAAGTACGTAAACATTATAGCTACCGCCATGACTTTTAGTCCTTCCTTCGTCCCTCCTCAATGATTATTTATTAAAGACCAAAGATTAGAATAAGCCATCATCATCAGCCAGTAGACGTCCACTGCTGAACAAAGGCCTTCCCCTTAGAGCGCGACGCTGAACGACAATGTGCCGTTTGCCTCCACCGATTGCCTGGGACTTTCACAATATCGTCGGTCCGCCTACTTATGCTGCGTCTTCCGGTTCGTGGTTGTTACTCAAGATCTTTATCATTATACTTATTCTAAAAACAACAATTGCCTTTAAAGAATAGCGGGACCAAATTTCAATTTTGTCCTCATGGGAGTTTGAGTTTCTCTCTTGTGATTAGTCCGCGTTCGTGTTGTGATTGGTTAGCAAGGAGTTTGTTTTATGATACCAACTCTTCGTTGACTAGTTTGAGAAGTTAACCAAAGAGATAGAAAGTATAATAAATGAAGAAGTTACTGACCGGTTAGATTTTGGCGGCAATGCGGGTTTGATAATTACTAGTGTTTTATTTACACTTCTTAACCCAATGACTATAGATCCGACTTTCGAGACGTAGCTCTTTCTTTTTCTCATAGTAATGATGAAAAATAATGTGTATCACTCAGGGCCAAAATATTTTGTGCTCGGGCGGCGTATATTGAATTCCTCGCTACGCTCAGGATGCTAGGAGCGAAATTAAATTTTATCCCCTTGGCCCTGGGAAGTTTGAGGTTTCTCTATTCTGATTGGTCCGTGTTCGTGCTGTGATTGGTTAGCAAGGAGATTCAAAGTAACGCCCTCAAGGAACAAAATAGTATTGGCCCCATGTAACACAAATAACTATTTCTTCTCTCAAGACTGCACCATCGTTATCGGCCTACCCATTGCCAATTCAGCTTGCTAACCATGAAAGTCAAGAAAGACATGGTTCTTGAACCAGTGTGTTTGCTAGTTTATTTATTTCTTTATTGAGATAAGTACTAAGCCAACAGTGAACATATTAAACGTCTTATAATTATAATTCTACGTGAGTAGGAACATGGATCTGATATGATCATACTTTATAGGTATGCGCAATATACGCCATAAATAGTGATTAGACTGAGAAATAAAATAAAGTAAATAATAACAAAATAATGCTAGTGATGGCAATTGGAAGTGATAGGTGGTCCTTAACTGCTGGCTTTTTAAGAAATTCAGAGTCACGCAGCGGGCAATGGAGAGATCTATGCTCGGAGATTAGCTTTGCGTCATAAAATCCGGGACGAGATATTCGCTGAAGAACCAAAGTAACCAAATAAGCAATATTTTTAAGTACTCAACTCACCGACAAAACGGAGCCAATAATCCTACACTCGCCTTGAGATCGTAGTTATAATTATTGTGCTAGGAACTGCTTATTACCTATTGCTCGTTCACGTAACCTCCATTTCCGTGTTCGCCGCTAAATCTGGTTGCTGTCATTACACACCATTAAAATATTCCAAACTTATAAGAAAAAAAATTAACAAAAAATATTTTGTTATTACTTGCTATTTGTTTTGTTTATGTTTTTCTCATACAGTTTATAAGACGAGCGTGGTTATGTTATTCTCAAAATAAAACTAAAAGAAGATTATAAAATTTTAAAGATCCGAATATATATGACTAGCCTTGTGGCTCAGTGGGTGGATTTCCGCCTTCTGATCTATAGGTTGTGGGTTCGATTCCCACCCAGGACAAACATTTGTGTGATAAACATGGATGTTTGTTCTTTGTCTGGGTGTTTCTATGTATTCTATGTATGTATTTACAACAAAAAAAAAGTATTTACGTATTCTATCAGTTATCTAGTTCCCAAAATACAAGCTTGCTTAGTTTGGGGCTAGATGGCGCTGTGTCAAAAACGTCCACCAATATTTATTTATTATTTATATTACTTCCCCCAAAACGTAATCCCTATTATCAATAACCATATTTTTCGTTTGCCGGACAATACGAAATCCACAACTATCAGAACCCAGAATTCGAAAGTTTTTTTTTTTTTTTCGTAAATATATATTATGCAAATGACACCAAAATGAAACTCATTCTTTTTTTTATAGTGGGTTTTATCAGAAAAGATAATGACACCCTTGAAGCAATAGTTTATTATCTGAGACTATATTTCTGACTATCTTATATAGTCTTCTGGCCGCTCGCGACAGCTACGCTAGGCGTAGGCCTAGCTAGGCCTACGCTGTGTAAACTATAAATAAATTCTAATAGAAATAATTCCCTCTCTGGGCCCCTATTCGGAGAAATGACATTTTTATCGCGGTCACTCTCACTCCCATTAAATTCTAAATTAGAGAGACAGTGACCGAGATAATCTCGAGCGCACAGGAATAGGGTCCCTGCTCCGTTCCTTACACACTCCGCAAGTATGTGTCCTAAGTCCTAAATTATAAAGCTTTTGATAACAATTAAAATTCCAAACTTTCGGATTGAATTAAGACTGTCTTTACTTAAATTGATTGGTTTTCTAAAATATTCTATTAAGAATCGAGTATACCGTCGTCATAAAAAACGGCGTAGTATGATACCTACCCCTAAACTTTATCCGATTTCGATTATTTTTTAATATACCATAACCATTTTTTTTTGAAAAAACAAAAATCATAGTGGCATAGATTATAGTTTATCCAAGCCATTGACACCAAAAACAAAAGATTTTGTTAAGATTTAGGGGGTGGTAACAGATTACCCCCAAAACGCCGATTTCATCAAAAAGTTAGGAACATTCACTAAGTCTCTCTATCGCACGCACGAAAAATAGAGCGACAAGTATACAATTTCAAATATCGAATGCGCCGAAACCTCGCGGAAGGACTATCCTCTTAAGGTGGTATATTTTTCCACAAATAAAATAAAATCTTATTTCAAGCAATAGATGTATAGAACGAAACTTGGGGTATTCCAGAAAAAGCTGTAATATGTAATATTGGTTGAATAATATAGTTTACTCTCTCAAAATTATGAAGTGTTGCCCTAAACTATAATTTGGTTAATTAAACAAAGCAACATTTTGTTCTTGCAAGTTGAACCTTCTAAACCAACCATACAGATTAATCAGATTGAAGCGTATGTATTCTTCTCAATGTTATGTTTTACATGCCTCAATTGAATTAAGGTTTATTTTAAGAAATTATTTAATCTGTACATTGAGCTTTGTAGCTCAATGACTCTCTATAGTAAATATTTTTTTAAAGAAACTGACAAAAGCTTGACTCTATTGAATTAATTCATCAGGGCAAAACCCCATTAGGCAGCTCAGTGCAGCATTCCCTCTCATACTAAAAGTAGGGTTTATACGTGTCGTCACTCACAGGTTTTCTGTCACATCTGTCGGTCGTATAACCGTTGTGGCTGATAATAGTCCATAAAAGCATTTATTTATTTTATTTATTTATTTATTTCAAATTAGTACAACGCGAATTACAACTAATGATATAAAAACATATTAAATTAAAGTAAAGAAAAATAAAATAATTATGTCAATTATAAAATACAATTATGAAACTAATTAATTAAAATGAAAACATAATGGAATAAGTTAAAAAAAATGTCAATGTAAAAAGGTGATAAAACTAATTAAAAATACTGGTAAAACTACTTAAAGCATACTTTCTGATGGAGCGGGAACGCCGATCCTTGCCGCCTATTTAGTGGATTAAGCTCTAATAAATTTACCCCCGAATACTGAAACGTTTGTTAACTTTGACGACAGATTAAGTCTATTGCTGCCTTTGTTATTTGCTTAGTGCCAGACAAAGGCAGTATTAGAATTAATCTGTTGTCAAAGTTAACCAACGTTTCAGTATTCGGGGGTTAGTCAACTAAGGCAAGGTACACGTAGAAATCTAACCATTCCTGAAACATAACGACAAAATGAAGAACGAAGAACGACATCAAGAATGATTACAATATCGCATTGTTAGTTTCTTTTTTGATTTCTTCTGAGAAATAATGTGATTGGAGAAAGAAAAGTCAGTAAGTAGTCATAATAATGAATATACGTAACTGAAATTATGTGCATTTAGTTATAGATATTTATGGCGAATATCATTTCTCAAAAAAAAAAAAAAATGTGTAAATAATCCATCGGAAAATCAACAACTCCAGAACCGTGTTCGGCCAATAAAAAATCGAACTACCAAAATTTCGAAACATCGATAGGTTACCATAATTTACCTCGTCGCTGCCCAGGGTGAAATTACAACAAATTTCAAATTTCATAAGAAAATATCGACTTACTTTAATATTAATTACAAAACATGACATACAATAAATATATGCCGTCCTTAAAATATAGCTTAAAAAAGTTTTTTTTTTTTTTAAATCGGTCAGTAGTTCTGAAGACATATCCCCTTTAAAACATTTACATAGGTTAAACTAACTGTTTTTACTTCAAACGTGTTAGCTGTTGCGTTAGACGTGCTCCATCCTCGGCCTCAACGTCGCTTACTTTAAAACGAGTATTGTTAAAAGAAAAACAAAATACCTGACTGATAAAGTAAATGTAGCCTATGACACTTTGGTCGTAAAGAGGAATCCAAAGACACCTTCCTTGTCAAAATCAGACAAGCCGTTTAAGGCTACAGCTCAACTTATAGGAACACACAAACGTACTTACATACATACATACACTTCATAAACACTACCCTCCTTCTCGGGCAATCGCGTAAAAAAACTGCTTTTCTAGAATCTGTTTTTTCCTAGGAAAACATAAAAGGTACTTACCATAGTCGCTACAATTGCTTTCCAAATAGAAAAAACAATTATTGGTACACTCTAAAGCAACTGAAAATGCAATTCTAACATGTCATGTCGATCGAATTACTGTGCAAATTATACTCAGTGATCGCAAACTCTGCATTTTTACCACAAGTAATTGTTTCGAAATAGTAATAATAGGTAGCATAGCCAAAAAACGTGACTGAGAAATTATCAAACTAACAATAATTTAAAAAAATACCTGGCATTTTTATAGAAAATTAAATGGATCGAAATATAACTTACAGTGATATAACCTATGATATTCCACTCGGTAAGAGTTTCCCTAACATTTCCAATAACGCACCTTGTACTACCAACCTATCAAACAAATTATTTTATGTAATTCTTGGTATCTCGTGGTAATACTCGTTTTCATTTCAGAATTTCTTGATCTATCAAGAACGGTGTAATTATCTAGACATGTACAAAATTTTAGTCATTTATTAAAGTTTAATAATACTCTACACAAAATAACCGTGACAAAATACAAACGAACAGACACAGTGAAACTAAAAGGGTTCCAAAGCTTTTTTTTTTTTTCAGGTTATTATTTTTATATATCTACACCAACGACCGCAGTTTATAAGTTATAATTCTGTCCATCCAAGAGTTGTCTGGAAGAAATCGCTTTAGGCGATAAAGCCGCCCATTATACTACCGTTTTTAAAATATTATTGTTATTTTTTTTTTTGAAGTTTGTCTTTTTGGTGTATAATAAAGTTATATTGTATTGTATAAGTTTGTGTCTAAAAAAATCAGGCACAAAATAATCGGGATTCGGGTGCAATACGATTATAACTACGTCTAAAATTAACTTTATTTCCATAACGAGGTCATAAACAATCCAATTAACCACTCAGTATGCGCATAAATCCCGCAAAAGTCATTTGTGATTTGATTAAGTAAGTAATTAGGTGATTAGTAGAAAATATAATTACAATAATTAGGTAAGGATCGGTTCGAGGCTAGCTTCGTCTGCTGGTCTTGTGTCATAAATACTTAATTACAATTAGATAGATGCGACCTCAAGACCTGCCCTCTGATATGTACACTGATACAAATACAGTAATACCCACTAAATTACCCACTTATAGCACCACCGCATTATAGTTTGAAAATAACGTGAAAACCTTTTTAATACATATCCCGCCAGAGTTAGGGGTGAAAGTGAAAGTTTGTTGTCGCTAAAAAAAAATATATATTTCGTACCGCAGTATATTCCGTAGTTGTACCGCCAAGTGTTGCATATACTCTGAAAACCGAGCTCTGAACGGTGGCTGCTAGTACACTTAAGTCCACATGCGCCTGCGAGGGAGCAGGGAGGAGGGGTTGAAAAAGAGCCCTGAAATTCACTCTGCGTGACTAGAGAAATAGTCATAACTCCGCAACAGAAAGAGTTACATGAGTTATTTGTATGTCGTCATGCGGACATTAAGAGAGGTGAGCTAAGCAGAAAAATAAATAAGTTTACAAGTAAAAAAAACTAACGTTACTACGTTCTAAAACTGCTAGTTTCAGGCAATAAGCAGCAATTATAGGAATATTCAGCGCCAGAGGCAGCTGGAATGGACTCTAGCGCTTAGCCCGGTTTTTACTGAACCAAACATTAATAATACTGAAGGGTAGGAGAGTCTGAAGTCTGAGGGCAGGACCACACTGTTGCAAGTAATTCAACTGCAAAGCAGTAGTGCAAACATTACTGTGTTCCGGATTGAAGTGCAATGTTTCCAGCGAAATTACTGGGCAAATAGGGATTACAAAATACAAAATACAAAATTCTTTATTTTGGAACAAAAACTTAGTGAATAATGCAAATAGAACGATGCTACCCGCAGTAGTTAATTAACTGTGTCGCGGGTAGCAACGCCCACCTCCGAAACACCCATTAAACGGGAGCTCCAAAATGAAGAGAGTAATTACTTAAATTTTTACAATTGATTTAATATCTAATATCGCAGGGTGACTAGCGCAGTGCATTGCGGCGCAGCTTTATGAACTGTGGAAGTTCTCAATTCTGATTGCCACTGAACTGTGGGCAAGCGTGGCGCTTACCATCAGGCTAGCGACGTACTCGTATCGTTCACTTAGTTGTATGGAAAAAAAAACCTACTATACCGTTGATCTTTGTAACAATGTCCGGTAGAAATGGCAATCTCGAATCGTATATGATAGTTGTGCACTGCGAGCTACAAAACTATGGCTCATATTTTGTGCTTATTTCTCAAGAATGCCTTTCACAGTACCTCCATCTTGTACGTTAATAAATGAGAATGTTGCAAAAAGGTGGGACATTCTTATAATGTTGCTATACTTATTTTTATACATCTGTACAAAGTAATATTGTACTGTATGTCGATTTAAATTTATTTGCGAAAGCTATTTAAAACTACATTATTTTCAAAAATAAAAATTCTAAAATAGGTGTTTTATTCATGTCTGCATAGGTGTAAATGTGGTACTCTTTCTTGGGACTGCTGCATATACATAGCTAGTAAATTAGATGACGTGTAAATCATACCTATTTGAAATAGGCTTGGTAACACTACAGCTGAGAGAAGCGCCGGCCTGGACTTCATCAAATTATCTTTGCTCCGCTATCGGAATCCTGGTCGATAACCAAAGCGGACGGACCCGCACAATGGAAACACATGGCAACAAAGGAACAAAGCGAGTGCCTGTCACAACACTCACAATCAATTAGTCATCCGGTCATATTGTTTACTTACTATATGCTGTTTAAGGCAAAAGCTTCTGTTTGTCAGCTGCTGCCGAGCGACTTGCATTCGACATCCGTCGCGCTTCCGATAAAGGGTGAGTCAGCGGGAGTCGCGGCCCCCAATCGGCGGTGGCGCTCGTTCGCTGATCTTCACATTTCCGAGCGGGTTATTCATATTGGCAGACGTAATCGCGTGGTCAGCGGATCGTCATCGCGACGAATGTTAGGTGTTGTAGCCGGCACACGGCTGTCAGTAGAAACGGCATCGCGCACGCGGAAGGTCGCGTTCCGTCTCGTAGACCTCGTCATCGTCACCCGAAGCCGGCGTGACCAACTGTAAACAATACTATCGGGACTCGTTTGTCAGCCGTTATTTAATGATAAAAACGAAAACATTACGCGGAAACGGCGCAATAGCCGATCTTATTGACTGTTCATTATGAAATGATTTGTTGACAAATCGCGCTGTTTCGACGATAAAAGCTGATGTGTGAAAATATTTATAATTGGTGGTATTAAATCACCTGTTGGGTGACTATCGGACGTTATCGCCGGCGCTATCTCTTGAATTCAGTTCTGTGCGGATATACAGTTGGTAGTGAGAAGTGCGACAGTGCGGGTGCTCGGAAGATGCCGGTGCTCGGCTACGACGATATGAGTTCACAGGAGTATTGTTCCATGGGCTACGGTGCCCCGCCACAGTATATGGCCCCTGGTCCGCCCACCGTGTGGGATAAGCACAATGTCAACCATTTCTCTGGATACGTACAAAGGTGTCCCACGGAACCAAATCGTGCCGTCCAAACGACCTATGGCAATGAAGGTTTGATTATACCTCCACAATTCCATACATTTGCGATATTGTGTTCACTCGTGTTATCTCTTTATTACTAAAATATTTCGTTATCATACTAATACCCACGTACAGTCACATTCATTTCAGTAGACATAATATTTATCTTAAAAATATTATCACGCAAAAAAATATGATATCACTGGCAGTTTTTTTGTGCTGGTAGGTTTTTGTAATACGAGTGCTGTTTACGTAAATTAATATACGATAGACACATTTTATGATGTCTTGCAAATCTCAAAACTAAGTTGTTTACTCGGCTTCCCAAAATACGAATGACAACATCAATACAAAATCTTTCCGCTATAGAACTAATCACACAATCTATGAACAGTAATGAATCGTCGAAAAAACTGACCAATTTTACTGGCTCTTTCCGCACTTACTGCAGTAATGAGACTGGTTGACAATTAACTGTGTAAACTGCCTCAAAGCCACCCGTGACATTTTCCCACTTTCTCAAATTATTGGTTCACTGCTGAACGTCTTGATTGTTGATATCAATCCTACAAACGACATTAATATCTGCTTCAATCTCTGGCTGTCTCCAGCCAGACCATCAGAAATATTTGAGTCGACTTGTTTCGACACTCGGTCGGATCATCTTATTGGGCTGTGAGCAAGTGCATCCCTTGTCTTTTTTTCATAATATATGAGTGAGAGAAAGGGATTAGCCTATTTGAAAGTTTCAATAGATCTTCGTGCTTGAAGCAAAATTAAACATTCATGACATTCGATTTTAAGTTTTGACATTGTTCTCAACTGTTTTAGTTTATAATGACTACTATGATTTTCAATTGTTTGACATGATATTTTAATAACTACCTACTGGCATTATGGTCTCTTAATTTTAATGATAATAAATCCTGAATTTTATAGTAAAATAATAACAGTGTAGTGCCATTTCGAAATAAATAAGTACGCCTTCTAGGCAAAGCATGATTTAAAACAACATAAAATATTTTGACATCCATTTGATTGTGTATGCAAATGTATAATGTTCTCTAGATTTGTGCAAATAGACATTCATTTTCTTTATCTAAAGCTTGTTCTTGCGTGTTTGTTACAGACAGCGACATGCAGCTCGAGACCAGCAGCAGTGAAGCCAGCGCCGCCAGTACCACTTCCCTCTCGCAACACTGTGCCATATGTGGAGATCGTGCCACGGGGAAACACTATGGAGCATCCTCCTGTGACGGCTGTAAGGGTTTTTTCAGGAGAAGTGTTAGGAAGAACCATCTCTACACGTGCAGGTAAATTTATCACTGTTTTAAACTTAACGGATCAGTACTATTGGAGTTGGAGTTACTTTGGATTTTGACAAATTTAATTGCGTCCATGCTTATAAAGCGGCAGTGCAAATAAGTTAACTTGTCACTAGATGTTAAGTACAATATAGTAGAGTATACTTTACCCGGAGGCTGAGAAATTTGGAAATAATAAAATTGTTATCAAAAGCTGTAAATGTGATAATGTGTCTACAATAACAATCGAAAACTGACCCAGCTTGACCCAAAACTGATAGTTAATAACACGTTAACACGAATACTTTTACTGATAAGGCCTTGCTCTCTCCTAAAGTTAACAAACATGTTCTTCGATTAAGAACTATTTTGAAAATATCAATTTGATCGTTTTTGAGAATGCTTATTTCTATCATTTCATATTTGAGAATTAGGTTGTCATAGTCACTAGTAGTATGTATGAACACAAGTGCAGCCTTGTACGAGTATGTATTGATATAATTACAGTATATACCCGAGTGATATCGATCGATAATCTTATCGTGCATAATAATAATTATGATATGTGGGTGGTCTCTCTGGCACGTGCTTGTGTTATTTTCCATTGTATATCACGGCGTAATAATATCAATGAAAAATGATAATCTCAATGTTGTAAATAAAAAATATACAAGATCATTCCAAACCATTTTCTAGGCATCAGGCGTCGCTTCGTCCCATACACTATCATATATAAAACGGCCGTTAGTGAAAAGTTTGAGAGACAATGTTTTAACATAAATTGTTCTCACATCGACATCAGAGTACTGCGTTGGAATCTCCCTTCTTTATTCTTCTTACCCCCGAATACTGAAACGCTTGTTAACTTCGACGACAGATTAAGTCTATTGCTGCCTTTGTCATTTGCTTAGTGCCAGACAAATGCAGTATTAGAATTAATCTGTTGTCAAAGTTAACGAACGTTTCAGTATTCGGGGGTTAATGTCGTACTTGCCAGAATGAAATCAAATAAATTTTTTGGCCGATTTCCGGACTAATTTGACGGCATCTACGATTGGTGCGCTATGGCTCCACCTCCTAAGAACTTTCATTTCATCTTGGCATCGCGCCTCGCCCAATGCACCGTTTGTAGGCGTTTACTCACCTGTTACGCTCTGAGATTACGTGAATACGTGGATGATTGTTATGAGGTTTTCCGTCAGACACATCACATGGTTCCGTGTACAATTCCTTCCTTAATTTACTCAGTTATTGATGAATGTGTACACGTACGAATGCGTCAAGGAAACTTTGCGTCGCTTTTGACAGGGTGCAAAAAAAAGTTCCTTAGTATCGAAAGCAAAACTCGTGTTGAATTACTGCGCCTATACTTACTTGTATAACAGAAAGGCAAAATCACACCGGAATTTTAGTAGTCGGTGGCGTACCAGTCCCAAAATGTATACAGCATTTTAAACATTTTTTAGACACGCGACCGAGGTGCGAACGTTTACTCAGAGCGTTAACAACTTGGTTGGCGCCGATTGTTGTCTAAAAAAAAAGAGAGAGACAGAGAGAGAAATATATTTTCCTCTTATTTTCTCTAGTTGATTTGCTGTCTTTGATTGTCGGGTGTGTTGGCCATCTTATAATGATACTATGTTAGATTTGCGAAGACGTGCTGCCGCCGCATAACGAGCCGGCCGCGGCAACGCTATCATTTCAATATGCATGGCCCGATTCTTACGTCAACTGAACCCACTCCAACCCGCGGTATCAGTTGACGTAACGCATATTTTGAATTGATCGACTGAACCCGTTGACAAATTTTCACGCATGGCCCTAAATCTGAAGATATATCTCTATCTCTACATAAGATATGATATATGCAAGTCTGAGTTATGTATAATGTAATGCGAAGCAGATTTTTCCTCACACGCCTCTCAGCAATGCAACTCTGTAGGAACTATTATTTAAACTACGACACCGCTTGGGTCGATATCGTAATGTCAAGGTGGGTTGGACGATAATGCAGCAACATATTATAACTGAGCAGTTATCTTAGTTAACTGCATTATTGGAATGGGAACACGATTACATAAAAAATATTCGCCTTTTCGTTGTCAGTATTGTTGTTAGTTGTAACCTTTTCTGGAGACGCCGCCTAGTAAGACTCAGGTTTCGGTGACCGAAAAGATCGTGAGAAAACTACAGCATATGATAGGACATTTTTCTATTCACTAGCTAACATTTCAACGTGCAAGTCGAAAAGTCGCCAAGCACCTAGCGATGTGTTCTGGCACTCGCTTGAAACCCAGTCCGGATTCTAGGTCAGACGTTATCATCTTCGAACACACCGCGCTTAGAATCTGATGCGAGATGTGGTAAAACGCCTAGCCATAATAAAAAGATATAATTGCTGTGTTCGGTCTGGTATGATTTAATGCATTTTTATCTCATAATGTTCAGCTGGACATATTGCTGTATTTAATGGAAAATTGCCGTGATAATAATAATGTACCTAAAGCATAGAGATATCTAAACGGTGATCCGAACATTGTGTCCCACCCAACCCAATATATTTGGTACTTGTAAATTGAGCCCCGATCTATAAAAATGACTGTATACTAACTACGTCGCGTCGCATCGTAGCGTGCCTATTCATCTGAAATACGCCACGTAGCATGGCTCTCCAGTAGGGCTAGAATATTAGCTTCTCTACTCTTCATGTCGTGAAAAATGAGACAAACGTATGCATAATCGTAGCCGTGTCCTGTTCTTGCATAGCAAAAAGATTTTGTCGTGGTGCGCATGCTAGCCCTGCAGTACGCGCAACGACCTTGCACCGACGAAATATACGTGCGACTGATTTCACAGTGATTTATCATATAGGTACTAAACTTTTTAGCACCACTGAGTCGTTGTTACAAAGATGATTCCGTCCATGGTACGGTGAAAGGTACGGCCATTGAAAATGTTCATTCGCCCGCCCTTACAAGGCAATGATAAGTCTATAATAAACAACAAAAAAATATGCCTCTAATATGTTTTCTATTTCGTCTTTCAGATTCAGCAGAAATTGCGTGGTGGACAAGGACAAAAGAAATCAATGCAGATATTGTAGGTTAAGAAAATGCTTCAAAGCCGGCATGAAAAAAGAAGGTAAGTCGTAATTTTATCAGTAAGCGCTACGCTCCGCGGCTTTTTTTTTCAGTTTTTCTATCCCGTGATAAAAACTATCCTTATGTCCTCTCCTCATAGTCCAAATTACCTCCTTGCCAATTTTCGTCCAAGACATACCGATGCCATAAAATGGTAACAAACAAAGACAGATGTAGACGCAGTTTCGCATTTGTAATTGATATGTTTGTACAAGTACGTACTAGGGGCTTTTGTGAACAAAAGCCTCTTAGAGAGCATTGGACGTCTTCTGGCTGAATAATGATGATAAGAACGTAAAGTTCTCTATGACAGCTTTTCCGAATGAAGACAAGTCTTTTATTTTACATATATTTTTTTTACTTTACTTTACTCTTTAATCATTTAGATATAATACTTGACTAAGTCTACTAATATCACTTTTCTATTTTGTGAGTGGAAGGCACTGGATCCCACGACACAGGACTCATCCTAGTGTGGGGCACAGGGTTCGCCTACAAAAAATATCAATGTTTTGTGCCTATAAAAAAAAAAAAAAAAAACAATACATAGCGCACAGCTGTCAAATGTCATGCTTCTACACATACAGTTTTACACTGTGACAGGCTAAAACTGTGAGGATGGAAGGTCGTGATTTTTACTTTGTAGAGCTTCGAAGCCGAAAGCCGAGCCCTAAACCTACGAGGCCGAAGCCCGAGCACTTCACTTTATCCGCGACTTCGTTCCCATGGACCTATAAAAAAAGTAGGCTAAAGGTGGCCTATGTCTTCCATCCTTAAGCTATATAATATATATACAAAAATTCAGGTCATCCGTTCAACCGTTTAGTACACCCAAACAGAGACAGAGTTACATTGGCATTTATAATACTAGTTAGGATAATAGACAAGTAAGTAGTAGTCAATTTCTCAACAATAATTATAGACCACATTGATAATAAACGTATTTTTATCCTTGTTTCATCATGATACCACAAAAACTGTTTACCTGAGTTGTTTCTGTTAGCATATCCGTTTATCCGCTTTGATGTCATAATTTCTGTCAATTATTGAAAAACGTTAAGTCATCGTTAGTTGCGTAATTCTCGAAAAAAACATTATATGACTGTAATGCGTAGGTTTACTAACGTAAAAAAATGTGCCTCCGTATTGAGGAGACTTGGGCATCTTACCTTAGTTATCCTAACTAATATTATAAATTTGAATGTAATTCTGTCTATCTGTCTCTCTGTCTGGGTGTTTGTCGCGTTATCACGGGTAAACGGCTGAACGGATCAAGCTGAACTTTTCCATAGATCTTAAGGGTTGGAGACGGACATAGGCTATATTTTTTTGTAGGTCCACGCCAACGAAGCCGCGGTTAATAGCTAGTATGTGTATAAAATAACAAGACTCGCGCTCATGATTTTATCAGTCATTGTTTGTGTAGTTAGAAATGTCATGAGAGTGAGAGTGACCGAGATAGACTCGAGCGCGCGAGGGTACCCACCAATAGCGACTTCCAGATGTCGAAATTATTTGCTAGGTGCGCCCCAACAGACTATAGTGGAAGATAGGGTGGTTCATTCTCAGTCCGGAAAAACTGAGTCATACGAAACAGCTTTTGCTCGGAACATCGCTGTCTTGCTCGCACGAATATTCTAGGGTATCAATATCCTGGGACCCTATTCCTGAGCGCTCGAGATAATCTCGGTGACTGTCTCTCTAATTTAAAATTTAATGGGAGTGAGTGAGAGAGAGATAAACATGTCATTTCTCCGAATAGGGGCCTTGGTCATCCATTGTGCGACCCTGTCTTGCGTTTTATTGGCTGATTTTTAGAACATTGCTAGTCTGCTTCTGTTTGAAATGTCATTAATCAATGAAACGCGGAAGGCGGTTTCGCTAAAGAATTTCCAGTCGTTCATCCGTGAAAAACTAACCGAATATGTAGAGACTGACATGAGTTACTTTATAATCTAATTTAATGCAAACGCTGCTGATTACAAAAACGAATAAAATATATCTATTTCGTATTATAACTAGTAGTTCGCGCCGAACTGAGACCTCGCGATCCCTATATCTTCACAACTCTTGGACCGATTCAGCTCATATTCGAACTTAAAATTGAAATGAAATGAACTCCTTGCCTAAATTTCACGAAGATCGGATCAACGGTTCGCAAGTTATCATCGGACAAATATACACACAAACATACAAACATATATACAAATGCTGATTTGTCCCAGTAAACTCTGAGACCTTCGCTTCGCTCGGCCAATAAAGTCGGGCTTTCAGGAAACCCGCATTCATGATCACACGGACACCTCGTGACCTCCCCAAAATCACGGATAACGCGAATCGTTATAAACGTAACTAATATGTTTACTCACTAAAACGTACCTAATTAGTTCCTGGTATCTATTACTAATGTAATTGATCAACTAATATAATTATCACGAGTTTCGAGTAAATGCACAAACATGTATAGTACATACGCCCTGTTGATATTTTAATTGTTTACTTTAGTTTAATTGGCTTGTTGTCAACAGAACTTGGTATTATCTCTCAGTTATTGCAAGTATACTACCTAGTATTGCGAGTAGGATTTAAAACTGCGACCTGATCACCAGAACCACCGATGAATGGGCAGCAGCGTTCTCTTAGTACACGGTGAGCGTTCTGCGATCAATCTGCCTGCCCGGCGTGGGGAATATGGCAAAAAACATATTTGCGAAGGAGTAGGAAAGCGAAGGAAAATGTCTTTCCCTTCTTCGTCTAAATATGGAATTGTTAAGCTAATAACTAACTGTTTATTTTTTTTACACAAAAAAGCTCGTAATGTGGTCATTATTTTGACAACCTTCTTTGAGCAAAGTCAGCCTTGCCGCGCTACTCAAATAGGCACCAGCAAAGTTGTATTGCGTGTTTTAACGGCCAGCAATCTCTTTTGAAAAAAACCATTATTGTCGAGTTTTGTTTCGAAAGTAGTCAGGTGCAAAAACTTGTCTACGACAATTTTGCCCGACGGAAAATCGACAAATTTAATATTTGAATTCTGATTTCCTATTTTTGAATTTAAATTCCAATGAATGCAGAATGAACACAGTCATTACAGACCGCGAATGTAATAAATGTAGCAATGTAATGCCTAATCGGTGATTTTTTAAATTATTTTAATTTTAAGTAGGTTAGTAGTAGTAGTAGGTAGGTTATTTTTTATTGTAAATATGTATATAATTTTTGTTAACACTAATAATGGGAGCAGGAATATAATTACCGTAGTACGTAACAAACCTGTAAATCTAAATAGTGGGGTATTTAAGTAGTTACATACTACGGAATTTATGTAATCTAGTTTTCCTGAAACATAATTATGTGTAAGCATTACATTGAAAAATGAATTACGTACATAGTATTTATTGTTAAAGAAAATAACAGTAGGAAATAATAACCATTAATTGTGGCGAGGTAATTCTCTAGTGTACATTAATTTTTAGCTCATTCATAACACTTCAGAAACTCCTATAACCTTATATTGAAAGTAGTGTAGTTCGCTCGCATAGTAAATTAACCACCCCATTTCACCTCTTTAGGGGTTCATTTGCGAAAAATCCTGGGACATGCCTTTCATTATTTTCAACGATTAATATATTTTTACAAAAGATTTCATTTCCATACGAACTTTGGAGGTCCGTTTTACTACTTTAGAGGTGGAATTTTGCAAAACTTCGTATTGTTTTTTTTCCTCCTAAGAGGATTTTGGCGTCGCACGTCTTATGCATTTGCCAGTGTCAAGTATACATATATATTCTCAAGTTTAGTTAGATATAATCAAACAAGTCATAGTCACGGTCAAAGGCGAGCAAAGCAAGCCACGGTCAAGTCCAAGTCATGCCCCAGTAAAGTGGTGAAAACTTTACTAGAGCCTTCTATGGAGTTTTGGAAACAACACGAAAATTCACGTTTCACGACATTATACCATTCACCAACACTCGTGCATGTTCACGAACACTTAACGGGTAAAAATTCACCGTTTTTACTCATTAACACTCGAAATAACACAAGTTTTGGAAAATAATAAAATGACGCGACATGAATTCTTCACGTTCCCGCCAAAACTTCCCTTCTTATTTGAATTCACGACTTGAATTTTTAGACACCTAGATTTCAATTTTGACGTTTCTATCATAAGCGGTTTGTCTGTGCGTTGATACCTAGAAAAGGGCTTGTTCTATAGATTAATACGAACTTATTTATACGAAGGCAAATAAAAACTATTTTAAGGGGGAGAGTGAATCTTAAAAAAACTATCAAAAAATAACGTTTATGGTGTTACTTTAGGCTATAAAAAATCTTCAAGAATCCGCGAGAATACAAAAACCTGCGGGAGTGAAAGAAATCGTGCACTACAATATTTTTTCACGCATGTGATCTCTCGCCTGATACCCGCATACTTAAATCTATTTCCAATAGTAATAAAAAAAACTTTCTAGGTTATACATATACGTTAAAAACTTGGTAGTTTATACATATACTAGCTCATAGGGGTTGATTTTCGGCAAATCCTGAGACATGCCTTCCTTTATTTTTTATGCTTACATTACACACAACGAGTCTCATTGGCGACGCATGATAAAAGATTTTATTTCCATACAAACTTTGGGCGTCCATTTCACCGCTTCTGGGGTGGAATTTTGGAAAACCCGTTCTTATTATTCACCTAGACCATTTGAGGAAGGTTGAGTCCAATTTTCACGTCTCTATCATAAGCGGTTTGGTCTGTGCGTTGATCCGATTTTTAGAAACAGGCTTGTTCTTTTGTACATAATAGATTGTTGTCAACAGCCGTTCAGAACGAGCGCGACCGCATCAACTGCCGGAGGCCGTCGTACGAGGAGCCGACGCAGGCCAACGGGCTCTCCGTTACCTCGCTACTCAATGCGGAGCTTCTTAGCAGGAAGGTTATAGATGAGGTAAGGTGCCTTCTTACTCCACAAAAAAATAAATATATTAAGTAGGACTTTTGTTCCTCTTATATTTTAGCTCCACACATAGTGAATTTAGCCAGTGTCATGTTTTATAATAATACAAGTGAAGTAATATATTCCACAATGAAAACAAGTCTCAGCCATAGTCTAAGTTAACCAAAGTAAGTCACTTTCAAGTCCAAGTCATAACCCTAGTAAGGGGGTCGACACTTTACTAAAGGTTTCTAGGGAGTTTGGGAACAACGCGAAAAGACACGTTTCACAACATTATACTATTCACCAAAACTCGTGCACGCTCACGAACATAATGGAATAATACACAGTTTTTACACTCCAGAAACCCAAATTTTGGATAATAACTTAATGACGCTACATGGTTTCTTCACTTTCCCGCCAATCAGCTCGATGTCCCGAACTGACACCTCACAACCTTATATCTTGACAACGTCTTAACCGATTTTGCTCATATTCAAAATAATTGGTTAGAATTGAGTATTTTATTCCTAATATTATCAAAATCGGCCGGTAAGTCGCGCCGCAGCAAATTTCAATCAAAAATCGCCGAAGACAAAACAATTTATGAAATTGTAGAATTGACGGCGTGCAAAAAAGTTTGTGCTCGCGAGACCTACTGTGCAAGAACTGCTATTTTATTTATTCTGGTTTGTATTACTTTTCTATTGGTCACTATGTAAAGGTTATAATTATTACAGTAACCAATGGGGAGATCCTCTAACGCCTACACTGTCGATTCAAGAGTGCCGCGCCGCTCTTATGCAGTGCTCGAAGCGCGCGTTGTTCGAAATTGGCAAGCTAGTTAAATCATTACAAGTTCAAACCACGCGCATCGTGTTCTGCAAAATAACGGCGCAACCTTTTACATTCGGCAATGTAGGCTGGCAAAGGTCATTGAAAAGGAATACATATATTCTACTCCAACTTAACTCAACCCCAATTCAACTCCTGAAAGTAGACAAATAGAAAAACGAATCTCCTGTCCCCGCCAAAGGCATCGACTTATTCTAATGCTCTTCAATCCACAGACAAATAACACATCGGACGCGGAGATAAACAACCGCAAGCTGGCGAAGATCAATGACGTGTGCGACTCTATCAAACAGCAACTGCTCATACTGGTCGAGTGGGCCAAGTACATACCCGCCTTCACGGAGCTGCATCTAGACGATCAAGTGAGTACAGCTACAAAGATGGTTTTATTTGTCTGTAAAACTGGGTAAAAAGAACTAAAAATTCAACATCAGAATAAGGTTTGACTAAGTTGAGTCATCATCGTCAACAGCCTGAAGACGTCCACTGCTACACTCGGCGCTGGCTTTCAGAAGGAGAAGACAAAAGTATTAAAAGTAGCAAGAAACTAAATACACCCGAATGTACTAGTTAAAAGTGTGCAAGGGAGTTACAAATTTGAGGAATAGTTCAATTAACTTCGCTACTCTCGATACGAGAAATAATACAGCGACATGTCCTTTTGTGGGGCGTGAGAACGAGACGAGCAGACCATTAAATACGAAATAAGGCAGGAGACAGTCACTGCTCCCGGACATTTGATTTCGATGCTGTTGATATTATTATGGCGGATTTCGTTTTCCGCCGTCCTGTACTTGACCAAGCAGTATTTGAAGTCGCTTCGTAGTCATTTTTAAGCTAATAAAATAACTTCCACGCTTACGAGGAACTTACAAAAGACTGGTTGTTGGTAGCCTCTATCGAAGACACCGCTTTACATCGTTAATTTCTTAGGCATTTACAGCGCCCGAGTGACTGCGTACTGTGTTGAATAATATATAATGTTTTTGGGTAAGGTTTATAGAAATATTCAATATTAGGTAGATATGTTCGTTTTACAGTTAAAAAAACACATTTCGGTGAAGTGATACCCTGTCTTGCAACGCGCGTCTCGGTCTCCTTACTCGGTCGCGTACGCAAAAGTTATAAAACCAGTCTTGAAAGTTGTGACAGTATCAGATCTGGGATACGTTTTGCGTAGATTACAGTGTTATGTTGTTGCATGTAGGTGGCGCTACTGCGCGCGCACGCGGGCGAGCACCTGCTGCTGGGGTGCGCGCGCCGCTCGCTGCACCTCAAGGACGTGCTGCTGCTCGGGAACAACTGCATCATCGCCAAACACAACATCGGTACGTACACACACTGACACCCACCTGCTGTTGTACTTACCGTACCTCTCTGTTCTTTTTTATTTATATCGAAACACATACTATTTTTTACAATTCTGCAGAAGTTTGTAGGCAGACACCAACTATCATTGTTTAAGTTTATATTGTTAGGTACTGTAAGAGTAGGTAAAATATGTAGGTATATGTATATTATTATCTACTTTGATGTTATCATTACATGACATTTTCTAGATTTAAAAAAAACTTAAAAGACCTCGATTTACACACATTTTTCGTTGGCGATCGGAACCCCTTGTGTAAATTCAAGTGATTATTACACTTATAGTAAGGTAATTATAATATGTAGGTTTGCCTAGAACAGAATTTTGATTAATTTCCTCGTTTAGATGTAATTAGCAATTATCTGGTTTTTTACTAGCGCGCGCTAAAGCCATCTCTTTTCATCTACGCGGGAAAGTGTATAGCGCTCTTTCTCTCGAAATAAGCTTCTTCTCTTATAAGTTTTTTTTTTTTTTGTGGTCCGTGATCGTTGAGAAGTCGTATTCACTGTTTATGGCATACAAACGATTTTCGATTGTCTATACGTAATCTCAATCACCAAATTTCAATGAAATTCTCGGAATCAATAACGCTACGCTAGACTCGGAATTCTCATTTGTGTAATGAAAAAACGGAGTTAAGGCATAATAAACACTTACCTGCAATAATATTATTAAATCGTTTAAAGTATTGATAAGTTTGCCTAATTTAACTCTCAACTTGGTTTAATTTGTAAAAGTGACTTGCCTGTAATCACAGAATTCTCCTTATAAATAAGGCCTGAATGCTATTTATGGCCAATAAATATTTCTGACTTCTGATGTGTTTCATTGTTTCTCCTGCAGACCAGCGCATGGACATCGACATCAGCATGATCGGCATGCGAGTGATGGACGAGATAGTGAAGCCGCTGCGCGAGATCGACATCGACGACACGGAGTTCGCTTGCCTCAAGGCCATCGTCTTCTTTGACCCCAGTCAGTATACTTATAGTTGTTATTTCCTTTCCGCTAAGTTTTTTTTTTCTCTTATGTTTTGGCCCCACACGTTGTGTATTTATCTAGTGTCAAGTATTCTAATATTTCGAGTGAAGTCATATATATCACAATTAAAATAAGTCTAAGTCAAGCAAAGTAAGTCACGGTCAAGTCCATGTCATGCCCCAGTAAAGTGGAAACTTTACTAGAGGTCTCTATGGAGTTATGGTAACAACACAAAGAGTCACATTTCACAACATTATGCTATTCACCAACACTCGCGCACGTTCACGATCGTTTAATGGATAAAAATCCACCATTTTTACTCATTAACACTCGAAATAACACGAGTTTTGGAAAATAATACAATGACGCGACATGACTTCATCACGTTCCCGGCAAAAACTCTTCCGCTAAGTTTAGGCAGCACAGTCCTTCGAAAAGTACCACACCTTTGCCAGTTATTCGCTCGTGCCGCAGCTCCAGACACCGCCTTCCTTGAACCCATGCCCTTCAAGCAAGAGTCCAATATGATAACAACCTTACTGCATCTTCTTACGGTCTATTCTCGTATAATGTCTTTGGTGTGGGCAGCTTAAAGCATAGATAAGAATGTATATTAGCGTAGCTTAAAGCTTAATTCATGTGAAAAGTGCAACACCGATCACAATGAGTGTGGATGCAGTGGGCGCTGTATTTGACAAACTTTGCTCCAAACATTTTTGTCTCTTTTTGTTTTCTCTTTGCCAGTTGTTCAACCGCGAAGCAGTAGTGTGCAAGCATTACTGTGTTCCGGATTGAAGGGCGATGCTTCCAGCGAAATTACTGGGCGTCGAGAGATTTAACATCTAATATCTCAGTCTAAAAATGTCTGTCATTCCGGAGATAAAGAGGAATCGAACAGTTTAGGATTATCTATGAATATACAAACATTATCCTCCATTTCAAAATTTTTAAACTTTTTTTTAAGTTTGGTATAATTATTTTTTTTATTTTTGCGTTTGACTTTGACCACATGCGTATTGTAAAGCAAAGATGAGGCCTAGTGTAGAGCATGCTTACCTAAAAGATATTAAATTATTGATATTATTAAAGACATTGTAATTTCCAAGAAACATAGATTCCTGTAGAGTGGTTGAACTTTGATCTAAACTTACAAAATTCTTATTTGTTAAACTCATCGCAATCTCTCCGATCCCCAGACGCGAAAGGCCTCTCCCAGCCACAAAAGATCAAGCAACTCCGCTACCAGATCCAAATAAACCTCGAGGACTACATCAGCGACCGGCAGTACGACGGCCGCGGCCGGTTCGGCGAGCTGCTGCTCTGTCTGCCGCCGCTGCAGAGCATCACGTGGCAGATGATCGAGCAGATACAGTTCGCGAAGCTGTTCGGAGTCGCGCATGTAGACAGTCTGCTGCAGGAGATGCTGCTCGGAGGTGAGTTTTACACTTAGAAGAACCCACAATACGTATGGGCTACGCCCGGCCCATAGGCCGGTTGCAGCGTTTGATTAGGCCCGCTGGCCGGTTGCAGCGTTTGATTAGGCCCGCTGGCCGGTTGCAGCGTTTGATTAGGCCCGCTGGCGGTTGCAGCGTTTGATTAGGCCCGCTGGCCGGTTGCAGCGTTTGATTAGGCCCGCTGGCCGGTTGCAGCGTTTGATTAGGCCCGCTGGCCGGTTGCAGCGTTTGATTAGGCCCGCTGGCCGGTTGCAGCGTTTGAATAGGCCTGCGGGCCGGTTGCAGCGTTTAATTAGGCCTGCTGGCCGGTTGCAGCGTTTGAATAGGCCTGAAGGCCGATTGCAGCGTTTGATTAGGCCCGCTGGCCGGTTGCAGCGTTTAATTAGGCCTGCTGGCCGGTTGCAGCGTTTAATTAGGCCTGCTGGCCGGTTGCAGCGTTTGAATAGGCCTGAAGGCCGATTGCAGCGTTTGATTAGGCCCGCTGGCCGGTTGCAGCGTTTGAATAGGCCCGCTGGCCGGTTGCAGCGTTTGAATAGGCCTGCGGGCCGGTTGCAGCGTTTGAATAGGCCCGCTGGCCGGTTGCAGCGTTTGAATAGGCCTGCGGGCCGGTTGCAGCGTTTGATTAGGCCCGCTGGCCGGTTGCAGCGTTTGAATAGGTCTGCGGGCCGGTTGCAGCGTTTGATTAGGCCCGCTGGCCGGTTGCAGCGTTTGAATAGGCCCGCTGGCCGGTTGCAGCGTTTGATTAGGCCCGCTAGCCGCTGGCCGGTGGCTTAACAGTACCTATACCTAAATAAAAGCTGCTACTCAGTTTGACGCGCAATTATCTCATTTTTCTGTGTTTTGTTTCGGTATTAATGAATGGTATCCTAACTAACGTAATGGTCAAAATCGAATCTTATATTGTTACATTATAGGCGAATGTGAATTACCGATGAACCTTATATATTTCTAGAATACACGCCCACTCATTTAGCAAACATCAAGATCGGTTAAAGTAAGTTATAATAAAAAGGTAAACCGGCGTAGTGGGGGTAGATTTGGCACACGTACGTTGAAATCTCCCCGCGCAACCATTGTCACAAAGAGAGACCTGATGAGCGCAGATGAAATCATTGCTAAAGTTGTTTCCCGTAACTGTAACAAACAGCTAGCGAGAGGCAAAGTTACTTACTCATTTTTGTTGATTCTATATCTCAAATACAGCATTTGCAAAGTTTGTAAAAAGTGTGTTTATTTTATTTTTTATTTATTTATTTAGATGCACAAAACATTGATTTTTTGTTAGACGAACCCTGTGCCCCACACTAGGATGATCATCCAAAATGTTTAATTCCAGGGGCAACAGCCGAGACAACGATAGAAGACCCCCAGGCCGAGGGGGCCCACGACGTGTCGTCCCCCCTGTCGGCGGCGTCGTCCCCCCCGCTCGTGCCGCAGCTCCCCCTACCCGACACCGCCTTCCTCGAGCCCATGCCCTTCAAGCAAGAGCCCAACATGTGAGCAACCTTAATGCATCGGTTTACGGTCTATTCTCGTATAGCATCTTTGGTGTGGGCAGCTTAAAGTTTTTTTCATGTGAAAAGTGCGACACCGATCACAATGAATGTGGATGCAGTGGGCGCTGTGCCGCTGTTACTATATTTGACAAACGTATTAACTGTGCTCCAAACATTTTTGTCTCTTTACCAGTTATTCAACCGCTAAGCAGTAGTGTGCAAGCGTTACTGTGATTGAAGGCCAATGTTTCCAGCGTAATTACTGGGCACAAAGAGATTTAACATCTAATGCGCTGACGAGCGCAATGCATTGCCGCGCGGGGTCTTGAACTGTTTAAGTTCAAAATTGTGGGTGGCACTGAATTGTTATGGGTCATGGGGTTAAGCGTGACGACAAGTCCGAACGCCATTCTTGCAAGGCTCGTCAATCAGAATTATAAAAAAAAAATTGAAGCAATAACGTGACAGTTCCAGTTTTAACCACATTCACGATGATCTGTATCGCACTCATTTATATTTTCATGTATAAATAACCTTATTACATTATCTTAAAGGCTACTCTTGTGTAACATCTTTGGTGTGTGGTAATGTTTTTAAAACGTGAGTCTTACATGTGGATATTTACTATACACATTTTGAATTGTTGTGGAAAAATAACTTTTGTTCAACTAAGCCTCTTACATGTGAGCAAAGCACCCCCTATCCCCCATCCCTATCTATCTATATATCCCCTATAGTTTCCGCACTCAGGACGTTCGAACGCTATGTCTCAGTCCCCCCAACCTGCGGTTTCCTTCAGCTATGGTGTTTATGTCGGAACAAAAATCTAACAATACGGTATCTGTAGAGGTAATTTGTGGAGCAATCTTACTGCGTTAATCTTACAGGCTTGTTTAACAACTGTGGTGGAAATTATTGAAGAATATTTGTTTTAAGCCAACTTTTCAATCCGAAACATTTATCTAGTAAATTATTTTATACCACACTTTCTCGGAAAATACATTTTTTTTTTTTTTATAAATGGGAGAGAATATACGCCATTTATGTCGTACAAATTGTTTTTTTTTTGGAGTTTGGATCATATCGTCTGTAATAATGCCAAAAGACAAAACGTTTTTATCATCAAGTCCTCAATCTTGGACCGAGAATATCAGTACTGCGTTGCGCACCTAGTATATTTATGCTGGCGCCGAGATGCAAAATATCGGTGATATAAGTACTATTTCCGTTCACATAGCCTCTGTGCTGTAACATTTCTAAAGTACATCAATTTGTCTCTAATATGAGATCCATCGCCAGACCGATTAGACGTCATCGAATGCACGTCCTAAATCTCGCGCGCGCGGATTGCTTTCATTTGATTTATTTATTTGTCCGAATTTTCAATTTGTTTTGTCTTTTATTTTCCTAGTCAGTGTTGTATGACGCACTATGTATTACTCGGGAGAAAATGCGATTCCCGACTCGTGTGTATTGAGGCCCTTGGCTGCATTGTCGGTGGTGGTGTCAAAGCATAATGCAAGGAAACTGATTGTAACATTTTTTGTAGGAGTCCCGACCGCGAGTTGGCATTGGTGAAGGCAGTCGACATAACTATGTTATAGTGAATTACCAAATAACAGTGCTGCTGTCTTTGATATGTACAATATGTACATTTACTTTTGTATACCTTTTTACTCTTGTAACATATGAATTTACAGCGTTATTGTAAACATAAAACTGTACTTTTGTATGGTTTTTTCTACCCGTGGTTATTATAATATACGGATACGTTTCTTTTGTATAATATGTATACTGACCCTTTTATGCAGACGCTGGATAAGCGAATAGCTAGAAAATATTCTGTCAAATTCTTGTTGAAAAGAAGAGAACGTGGTAGCGAGTTTTTTTAATATTACAAAATAAGTTATCTAGAGTTTATGCATAAAGAGGGTAAAACTATAGTGACTATCAAAATGTTTTTATCATATCAAGAAACTATGAACGCATGATGCCTTAGAGTAGGTCTAAAATAGTTGTTAATTCAGATAGTGCCTGTATTTTAGATATATTTCTATAGGTGTAGGTAGGTATACGTTTTTGCCAATATAGAGTACATATACTATTTATATACATTTATATACTATGGGCGCGGTCCGAAATACGACAACAGACAAAAAAAAAATGTGATGTGTTGGTTCTCATTACCGTTGTTGGCGTATTTCAGACTGTCCTATTTTAAATACTAGCATTAAGTAACGACACTCGATTTAAGCGAACGGCTGTGTCTTGTAATCAAATGATGTATTTGTTGACATATCGTGATCAAATGTGAGAAAGTAAGATTTAGAAAAAAGATAAACTTATAATAGTAGTTTTTCTAAAAATGTTTGTACGGAGTGCATAAAATGTATGTTACCTAAAATGTTAAAATAGGTGACGGTATATGTTATAAGAAATTATGTGCCGATAAATCTTTACTAATTTAAAAAGAGTGAAGTAGTTGTCCTAGCATTTCATCTCGATTAAATTGTATTAACAAGCTAATTTGAAGCCTTTAACGTAGTATTTGACTATGTTGACCTATTGGTGATGGTGATACAGAAAATTATAAATTGTAATGACGGCATTCAATTTGATCCTTTTAGTATGCCCAAAGTTTAACAGATCAAGTTTTGAGGACAAAAAACTGTGATTCGATTTCGTTCAATTAATTAGGCTGATGCTCAATGTATATTATCTACCTTGTTATAATGGTGTTAGAACAGTTTTTGCGGTGAAAGATATTTACGTAAGAAGTTAAGAAAACATTTATTCGGTGTGAAGCCGTAGATGTTATTGTAATCCTTATAGGTGCCTTAGAATGTTGTTGAGGTGTACTGTTAAAAATGTACATACTATGTTATGATTTTTAGTAGAATATATTTTTGAATAAATAATGTTACCCAATCTTTTGTCTTACTATTATTTATCAATTTGAGAGTTATTCTATAGTTATATAGTATATAAAAAAATAACTAAACTGAGGTAGTAATATATATTTTTGTGGACGTTTTTTCACACACAGAGCCATCTAGCCCCAAACTAGAAAAGGATTGTACTATGGGAACCAGATAACTGTTAGAATACATAAATACTTACATAAACACCCAGACGAAGAACAAACATTCAAGTTCATGACACAAATGTTTGTCCTGGGTGGGAATCGAACCCACAACCTACAGCTAAGGCGGAAATCCTCGCACTGAGTCGCAAGGGTAGTCATACACTATACAGGGTTTATTGCATTTACGAACTGCACTCGGTGACACACTTGGTGGAGGGGTACAGTTTTAGACAATTTCTGTACAGTTTTGCACAAGAAATAATTCCGATCGGCAGTTTTCGTTTGCGCAGAAAAGCGCACTGGTTTGCGACAGTAGCCGAACGTGTAAATTATTGATTAAATGACACATTGAACTTATTTGCAAGCGTAAATGGCAGAGTAGTGTTTGCTACGCATTCTTAGCTCTGTAGACAAAGTAAGACACCGATCTCTTTCCGTTTAAATGTCATTGCTAAACCAAATATGAAAAGTTTCGATTCACTTATGTTAGTAGGCTGGCGCCCACAAAAACGTTTAATTCCAAACAATCTAATGTATAGTCTAAATATCTCTAGTGAACAAGCAGCACATCAAAAATACTTCTCCAAAATTGTTCTCTGTATCGTTGTAGTCTAAGGATCTTCCCGGCAGGAGGGTTTCTCGTTTACGTCCATGTAGCCCTTCCGTCTGGTCACTTGGTTTTTGCAGTAGAGGAAAATCACGGACATCGCCGACACCGCCAGCATTATCACCAGCGGGATGCATATCGGAAACAGTTTCATCAGTGGACTCTTGCGTTTGTTTACGTAAGGAACATAAAAAATGCACAGGTTCAGACATTGAGGTAAAATTAGTCGTCAAATGATGTAATTCAGATTGACAAGATCAAAAATGACAACTGTCCTCTGTTTCAATAAGTTTACATTGCTACCTTGTTGCTACCCTACTGCCCAAGAAGGAGTGTAATGTTTGTGGAGTGTGTGCATTGACGACGAGGTCGCGCGCGTGTCTCGCTTAGCATTCCTTGATAAAGATCACCGTATGTGATCGAAACTTAGTCGGAACAACCGACTCGATTTAATGTGAGTATTCCCGTTTTATTATTTAAAACAAAATGTGTGCATGGATTTCATTTCACTATTAAGTTATAAATTTACATACTTTGATACATACATCAGAATTTACACACTGTTCTTGATCCTGTATACTTAGCCTTTTTTGAAGTGGTAGGTCTCTTCTGCTGTCCGCCTGGGGAAGTACCACACCTTTGCCAGTTATTCAACCGCCAAGCAGTAGTGTGCAAGCATTAATGTGTTCCGGATTGAAGGGCAACGTTTTCATCGTAATTACGGGGCATAAAGAGATTTCTACTAATTAAATATATTTTTTAACGCTTATGTTTCTGCGTTTGACCACCAACTCGCCTGTTGGTAAGCAATGATGTGACCGCAGATGCACGCAGACTTAGAAGATATCTATTCACTCTGACCTAGAAAAGCTCTAGATTGTAAACAAAACATCACTAGGGGGGCGGGGAACAGTGATTCCCCATGACACACTTTCCGGTGTCTTTCGCGGTGCCATGGAGAATGAATAGCGCATTCTTCGTTCCGGCACAGAGACCTCTAATCCCCTGTTGCGTAGATGACGTAATTTTTTAAGACATTTGCCGCTGTAATAATTTTATTGCGAAAAAATAAACCAAAAATAATTCACGATTAAATATTTATTGATTTTTCTCCAAACATGCATAGCACCAATATTATAAAATATCCACAAAAATTAAACGTAAACTTTAATATCTATACAACTATAGTTTTTTCAGTCATCATAAAATAATGTCAATTATTTTTTTACCTAGCCTCAAGATGCCAAATAATTTAATAATTAAATTTCGTAACTATATCACAGTTTTAGAATTTACCAAATTCGCAATCAAAAAATTGTTTACGATAAAACTAAAAAAAAAAACAATCAATGTTTTCTATTATTATAATTAGATACAATGCATTCAATGCATTTTGTCTCACCCAGACAACAATACGTATGAGATAGTGACAGAAACACAAAGAAGCATGCAAAAATGCGTAAAAAATACATAATTTACACAGAAAGAAGTACGCCATTACTCGCAATCGCGCATTTGAAAAGTGAGTTATAACGGTACACCGTAACTATAGAAATATGGGTGGTTTTTCAGAATGGTCGTTTACTAAAAAATTTGCCATAATGTTCAGTTTTGACCTTGTTGAATCTATAGTTCTAAAGATCTGTGTGGCTCGATGCATCTTACTCTGCGACACTGACAGATTTGGACGAGCCAAAATCTTAAACGGCCTTGCGAGTCTGCCATGGTTGTAAGTATTCTATTTAGATGCACTTAAACTCGATTTTGTGCGGGGGCGTAGCTACCGCCGTATCAATGATTGATACGGCCGAGCCCGAACGTTGTTTCTTTTGTGTCTCTTGTGTTGTTGTTTTTTTCGTTTGTTCATTTGGCCCCCAACAAATTTTGATACAGGGCCTGTCTAAGGCTAGCTACGCAACTGATTTTGTTGTTAGCCATTCACGTTACAAAACGTTGGATACTGGACTATCCTTTAACTGAACGTGCCGCCATTAGTGTTGATATCCGCGACTGACTTGACGGCAAGAGCGGGCGCCGCGGCGGCGCGCGCGCGGCTCCGCCCCGACGCCACTCCGACGTAACAGAACCCCGTGTCAATACTGTGCTCACGTAGATACCGCATCCACTGCAGCTGCTTCATTGACGGCTTGTCTGTATCGGTCTTCACTTCTACGAATTTAATCTGAAATATTACATTACTAATGTTATTATTGCGAAAGTTTGTGCGTAAGTGTGTTTGTTCCCGTTCAACTCTGAACCTGCTGAACGGAAATGAATAAAATTTGGTACACGCAACTTTTTATCACGGCAAAATTAACAGTCCTTTAGGATAGCGGGTGAAACCGCGAGGCGCAGCTAGTCGGATATAATTCGGGTAAATTAGTTCAGTATGTTAAGTACTACGCGGCTGGTTAGCTACCACCCTCAAGACAAAAATCTTTCGTCAAGCGCCCTAATTGTGTGCTCCAGCAACGTCTCTTGAGAGCCAATTTCCATTCCATGGCAGCGGGTAAGGCAAGTTTGTCGCAAAATTAAATTTGTAGTCTGTCAAAGATACAGAAAAAAAGCGAAAGACAGAACATTTTTACTCGACTGCCCATCAAGGAGGGTAATGCTTTTGGGTTGTGTGTTCCTATATTACCTCCTGCAGCAAAAACGGCTCTACCGATTTTGACGAGTGAGGTGCTATTGGATTCGTCTTTACGTCCTGAATGACTTATGCTACACTTTGCAGTCGGGTAAAAAAATAAAAATAAAAAACTTTTATTTTATTTATATTTGTTTTCATTATAATAACATTACTTGTAGCAGCAAGTACTCGCAAAGCTCTCGGATGTTAGCTCACGTAGCTGCGTTGTACGCAAATACGCAGTTGCGCTTACTGTACCACCTTCTACTACCAATCTAATCTTTCAGTAATAGATAGATAGATAGCTCTTTATTGTTCACACCAGAAATAACATACAAATGACCAAAAAACAACTTAAAACTAGTGTAACAACTGGCGGCCTTATCGCTTAAAGCGATCTCTTCCAGGCAACTTTAGCATGGAGAGGATTTCTATAGAAGAGGTAAGGGACGGGGTTTGCTATTAATAAGGGATAATGCTAGACGCAAAAAATTATAACATATATAATAATAATAATATAGACTACGAACCAATTGAAAAAATAGTTATATAATAAATATATACTACTTACTAATACTACAAAAATACAAACCTAAATAATAATAATAATATACATACATACATATTTATAAGCATAAAGTGAGCACGACGATGCAGCAGCTATTTCGAGACATATAATAATGCTTCCAATGGTTGTACCTTCTTTGTATGTATATTCCAGAGCGTGAGGTCGGGGAAGCCGCTGTGCGCGTGTCCGTAGTCGAGCGCGAGCCGGCGGCAGAGCGCGGCGGCGGCGCGCGGGCCGAGGCACGCGCCCACCATGCGCAGGTTGTCCCACCCCACGCTGCGGCTTATACCAGACAACTCGGCTACGAACACAGGATACAAATACATTCATCATCATCATCCAAGAGGTCCATTGTTGAACATAGGGCTCCCCCTTAGACCGCCACACTGACCGACAACGTGCCACTTACAAGCCGGCGACTTTCACAATGTCGTCGGTCCACCTAGTGAGATTAATAGATAGATAGAATAGTTACATTAATTAATGAACATTTGTTATAATTACGTTGATGAAACTTCAATATTTGACCATATATATTTCACCATTTTTCGTTATCTCTCCGAACTCCTAATGACAATCAAGCGATAATTACTCTAATAGTGAGGTAATAATAATATCTAAGATAGCGTAAAACATAATTTTGATTGATATCCTGGTTTACTTGTAATTAGCAATTATCTGTTTTTTTGACTAGCGGTAAATCTCTTTTCACCTGAACGCGAAACAGCATAGCTCTATCTTTTCCCCGAATGAGCCCCTGAATAGTGGTGTACTACTTACATTCGGGTCTTTCGTCCCATGTTTGCTTCAAGGTTTCAACCAAGTCATCAGAAGTCATGTTTTCAATTTTCATCAGTCTTTCATCGATCAGGGTCTTCCTGTTCACGTAGAAGCTCTCATCGTACATGTCGAGCGGATGCAGCTGGTAATGGGAGAGGAATATCCCGACCACGGCGCGGGGCTTCGTGTATATGATGTCCCAGAATAGGAGGTAGTATAGCGTTGTTACTATGCGCCCTTCCCAGTGCTCGCCTGGAAAATATCAACTTACTAGCTGCGCCCCGCGGTTTCACCCGCTATCCTACAGTAACGGTTATTTTTTTCGGGATAAAAAGGATATGTGTTAATCCAGTGTATAAGCTACCTCCATACCAAATTTCATTTAAATTCATTCAGCCGTTATCGAGTTGAACGGGAACAAACACACTTACATACTTACACACACACAAACTTTCACATTTACATTAGTGTGATAACATCGAGATGACGACCACTCATCTCGAGTACGCGAATATCCGGGGGGGGGGGGAGGGGTTAATTCAATTCAATTCAAATCATTTATTTCAGACTACAAAGGTCCATATTACAAATTACATAAAAATAAATTAAATTACAATATAACACAAAATTAAAATTATATTATATTACATTATATTATGTCCTACATGTCAATAGTAATTTCAATTTTACAATTTTCTGCCCGGCATGGGGGATGTATGATGCCGGATGTATGAACAATCAAGCCTAGTGGCGATCATCGCCAAGACGGCATTGGAGCTGGCCCTCACCCTGCGCACTAAGGAAGCGTAAAGGCCGCCAATTATTACACCTAGTTTTAAGTAGATTTTTGTATAATGTATGTAATTTCCGGTGTAAACAATAAAGAGTTATCTATCTATCTATCTAGTTTTTTTTGCGACTTCGGGGTCTGTGACGTACTTAAATCTGTAGGTATTGAGTTCCTCTACTACTCAGCTACCGCTAATCCTTCTCTCAAAACACACCTAGAATAGATCTCTATAAGATTTACCCCCGAATACTGAAACGTTTGTTAACTTTGACAACAGATTCATTCTAATACTGCCTTTGTCTGACACTAAACAAATGACAAAGACAGCAATAGACTTAATCTTTCGTCAAAGTTAACAAATGTTTCAGTATTCGGGGGTTAATAACTCACCGTGTGTGTAGTTGCCGTTCAACGTGTAATCCAGAATGCAATAGTCCTCTGCGTCCAGATACTTTTTCCCATCTTCAGAGTGAACTTCGAACTTCTTTTTACCTCTTTGATTAGTAGTTCTGCAAATAACAGAGCAGAAATTAATAAACCAATAATGTAAGAGTTTTTGGACTGCCTGGAGGCTTCTGGCCATAATATATTTCATAAATGAAAAAGTAACACACTAGAGAATATTAAATTATTATATATATAAAATAATCATTTATATATTAACTAGAGGACCCGACAGCCGAGATTTTTTTTTTGCAAGCCACACAAACATCAAAATCTGTTCAGCGGTTTAAGAGGACCTTAGTGACAACACACGTACAGAAGAATTATACATTTATAGAAGATATATATAACTAGCTGTTACCCGCGACTTAGTTCGCGTGGACCTACAAAAGAAAAATTAGCTTGTGTCCGTCTCCGACGATTACTCTATATCTATGTAAAAATACAGCATGATCCGTTCAGCCGTTTAGCCCTGATAACGCGACAAACACCCAGACAGATAGACAGAATTACATTCGAATTTATATTATTAGTTAGGTTCATTTTTTTGAGGCTTTTCGTTTGCGATAATGACATGTTAACTGACCGTACAATCTTAAACAAAAAACGTCCCAATAAAATATCTCAGCCGTAATGTGCTTTGTCTCACTTTTACTTCCGTTTTTTGTTCTGTGTCAGTTTCATGTTTATTGGTCAGCTCAAAATTCATTCATGCAATTTATGCTTTTGATTGTCTGTCTCAAAACACCGGCCAAACATAAGCGATCTAATTAGCGAGTATACAATTTTGTGTTTAATATTTTCATGAATGAAAATTCGTGGATTAGGTATGAGCTGTCAGCCGTTTATACGATCTGTGGTGTTACCTACGACAAATCATAACACACACGAAAGGAGTAATGAAAAAAAAAACTTACTCCATATGCTGTTTCCTTACATGATGAGCATGGAACGTTTTCTCTAGTATCAAGTCTTTACTGCCGTACTCAATCAGAGCTTCCTTGAGCCCGGGCGCTAGTTGTATGTTTTGTCGGTTTGCGAGCTTGTTGGCTCGCGGTCGCATCGCGTCCTTCTCTTCCTCTGACATACTGGACTTTAAGCCATCTATGAGCACTTCAGCAGCCTGGAAAACAAAATCAAATAAATGCTGAATCTAAAAAAAAAATGTGGCTCTAGGTGAATAATAAGAACGGATTTTGCGAAAATCCATCTCAGAAGGGATGAAATGGACCACCAAAGTTTGTATGGAAATATAATTTTTTTAATTCTACGCAAATGAAGCTCCGGGTGTATATTAAATAAGCTCAAAAAATAAAGGCATGTCTCAAGAAGTTTTGAAAATCAACCTCTGAAGAAATGGGGGTTTGAATTTATGTAGCCTATGCGAGCGAAGCCGTGTGGGAAATATTATTAAAAGAAAAAGAAAATACTGGACTGCAAAATAATTATTATCGCCTATGTAACTCCGAACTAAAGAGGAATCAAACGACACCAAACCCGACAAAATCGGTCAATCCGTTTAGGAGGTAATAATATAGGAAACACACACACATTACTGACATACTTACAAACACCCCAAAAGCAATACCCTCCTTCTTAGGCAGTCGGGTAAAATGACAGCGCGAGCAAGATACTATACTATAAAGTTTAAAACATGCAAAATTCGATCCACTGATGGAACCAGACGGTAGACCCTAATGGAGTTGTAATGTTACAGGATCCACCCAGACCAATGGTGGATCACAGTGAACTTCAGATCATGGTGGTATTCCATCCAGTGGTGGATCGAGTCAGAAGATCCTAGTGGATTGAGGGGAAATACCTCATCATGCTTCGCCATGAGTTTATGCAGCACCAAAGCTTTCTCCGCATACCACATCGCTTTCTTACGCTGCCTGAATGCGATCTGAGATATGAGAGTGGTCAGTATGTCCAGAGCCAGCTGGTAGTGTGACTTGTCCTTCTTTAACTCCTGAATGCCGCCCTCTAAAATCTTCACATACAAGTACGGTGGTGTGTATCTGCGGAGCCATGTCGGGAGGGCTTTGTATCTGAAATTTGATATCAGAACCACATTACTGAAGTCAGCGGTCCTAGCATAAAGCTAATTCTAATTAATATTATAAACATTCGAAAGTAACTCTGTGTCTCTGTCTGGGTGTTTGTCGCGTTATCACGGCTAAAGGGCAGAACGGATCGACCTGAATTTTTGTATAGATATAGCTTAAGGATCGGAGACGGACATGCTACTTTTTTTGTAGCTCCACGCGAACGAAGTCGCGGGTAACAGCTAGTAATAAATAAAAATTAAATGCTGTCTTTGGTAAGCGCATCATTTAAGAAGGCTGCACCGATTTGGCAATTTTTTTTTGTTTTAAAATGTTCGTAATAGTCCGAATTAGATTTTTATAGAATGGAAAATTGGAAAATTTTCCCGGAAAAAAGTGTAATTCGCGAACAACTGATTAGTTTTTTCCCATTCAAATTTGGACAGTGTTCGGATCAGCTAGTTTATAATAGTTGTGAAAAAGAAAGAGACAGACTGACAGGGTTTCTTTTGCACTTTTAATAAAAGTGTGATTACTGATTGTACCTCATCATGTCGTCTTCAACAATTTCTTTGTATAATTCGTATACTTTTATTATAATGCTGCATTTTTCTTGCTGCTCTTCTTCTTTTTCTTTCTTCTTCAAATCGACTTTCTTCAGATAATCTTCGTAACTCACATGGGCTTTCCAATACCTGGAAATAATTTCAATTTAATACTATAGAATTAGATATCTCTAGTCCATTCATCTATACCAATATTATAAAGAGGAAAGATTTGATTGTTTGTTCGTTTGCATTGAATAGGCTCCGAAACTACTGAACCGATTTGAAAAATTATTTCGCTGTTTGGAAGCTACACTATCCCCGAGTGACATAGGCTATATTGTTTTCAAAAAAATTAGGGATCCTTACTAAAACTCCAATAATGTAACCCAAGACGTAAAAAAAATACCTAAAATGTTCTTTACATCGCGTGCGCTGCGAAAACTTTTGATGATAGAATAAAATAATATACTGCGACTTTGCAGAACAAGGAAAGATTTGATTGTTTGTTTGCATTGAATAGGCTCCGAAACTATTGAACCGATATGAAAAATTCTTTCGCTGTTGGGTAGCGTTTTCGCTTTCTTTATTATAATTATTTTTTTAGTAACCTGATGCAAAGAGAAGGGTTTATGTGGGTGTATTATAATTTATTTATTTTTGTTAAATACCCGTGCGAAGCCGGGGCGGGCTGCTAGTATGTAATAATAATTTTATTATGGAATAGCTAATTTTTTTTTTTCATATAAAAATTATACTAAGAGCGCTAATGTCTACAGATAGATGCGAAACTCGACTCGATGCTTTAATCTGCGACATGATCGTCACAATTTCAGCTTCCTTGAAATAGAAAATCAAGCTGAGTCATTCCTATTGGTACGGAGAAAAAACGCGACTTGTTATAAATATTTTTTAATTTATAATATCAGTAAAATTATTAATTTTACATTTTATTTGCAAAACTAGCTAGGTGTTCAAGAGATGGCGTTGAAAACATTATTTTTGGAAACATATTTTTACGTCGTATATTGCAATCTATTTTGAACTAAATCTTAAATAGCGGACATATAACAATACTATGTTTCTATATTAACCATATTTTCATTGGCTTTTATAGCGGTTTGGACATTAGCTGACTAATTACGTAAGCACCATCTAGTTTTAAGCAGATTTTTGGGGGTACACATTTTTGTATGAGATTGTTATTCTTCTCGTGTAGATTTTCTTTGGTTTTGTTGAAATATTTATATATTTCAACAAACTAATTAAGTAATGACTGATGATAACTAATGAGTTATCATTTTCAAATTAATTTTATTGATGCACTAACTAATCAGTTATGTTTTAAAATGTATTATTACCATTTTAGTCAATCTATATAAAATATATTAAAGAACAACCTTTTTCTAAGAATCAGCTGGAAGACGTCCACTATGGAACAATGGCTTCCTCCTTCCGCCACACTGAACGACAATCTGTCTTTTGCAACCACTGCAATTAAGCTTACAATATTTACTTACTTTAGAAAATCCTCTTTAGTCCTAAAAACAACACTAGCATTGTCCAGTTTCAAGTTTTTGTCTACAGGATATGTTTCTCTCTTTATCTTGTCGTTAATAAGCATAAGCTCCAGTCTTTTGTCTCTAATTGCCTCATAGTTGATCCCGAGATACATCAGCAAGTAAAGCTTGTCTAGGGTACTGCGAGTGAGGTCTGATAACCTGAAGCATGGTCCGGCTTTCAACTTCATACTGGAAACAATAAGATGCAATGCAATTAAGAGTTTTTGATCTCAAAAGATTCAGAGTTTGAAAGCTGAAGTAGCAATGGGCAGGCCATATCACTCGAAGAACCGATAATTGATGGGGAAGAAAGGTTCTTGAGTGGCGACCAAGAACCGGAAGATGCAGCGTAAGCAGGCCTCTCACTAGGTGGACCGTTTGTATGCAACCAGTGCCCTATGTCCCGGGAAGCATATATCCAGCAGCGGACGTCTTCAGCCTGATGATGATGATGATCTCAAAATAGTTTGCATACAAAAATCTTGGTAGAACTAGTGTCCATTTTGTTGTCTCTCTAACAGACTTACTTCCACACATATTTGAGAAGGGGTGAATAAAATTAGAGCTGTCATGTTTAGTTTATATTAGAAAAAATGGTACAAAAGAATCGAGTTTTAACCACTGCGTTAAAACCTGCTGCCAATAAAAGAAATGTTGGAAAACTGGTAATTCCATTTTTGAAAAATGTAAAATTTACAAGCTGTTTTAGCCAAGCTGTTTTTGGAAAAAAAAAAATAGATTTACAAACACACCCCCTTCCTAAGAATATATACCTTCTCCATTCCATCATTGATAAAAAACAGTTGTATTATAAGCCCAAACTGATGCGTATAATATAGTATGGCAGACCTACAAGAGAAAATAAGACGAACATATGCATCTCTCCTTGTTTAATTGTTTGTTATATGATGTCGAACCAAAACCACGCGTCTGTTAGAGCTTTTATACTTACACATCAAGAACTCGTTTAGAGTTATTGAAAGTGGCCTGAGTGAAATAGTTGCTGATGGATTTCTGTTGGCTGAAACAGCGCAGGGCAATTTCTGCTTTTTGTTTTGATTGAATTTTGAGCTTAAAATCTTTGCAGATTTGTATGATTTCTTCACTTTTTAATACTTTTACCAAATCATCAAAGTCGATAGTGTTACCTACAACAAAAGCCATTAAAGCTAAAAAAAAAATGTTGTACAAAATTGTGATTCTTTGATGCTATTAATATTTTTTTCTTCGGTTCAAGATCTTTTCACTTATATTCTAACTTAAACAAAATACCCGACTAAAAAATGGGGAATGTGTCACTTGCTTGTCAAAATCGGTCAAGCCATTTAGGCTACACAAGGTAATATAGGTACACAAAAACATACTCACATTCACCCCAAAAACATTACCCTCTTTCTTGGGCGATTGGATAAAAAGATAAATGAATTTTAATAGTAGCTCTTATAAAGGCCTGAGACAGTTGTTTTAGATGTAATTCCTTATCAAGAGTAGATATAGTTGGTTACTAGAAATAGCTTCAACCATGAGAATGTACCCTATGTTTTCAGTGCATTTGGGTCACATAAGAAAAAAATTGTGCTTAGTGATAAACACAGTAACAGAACAAGTCACACATTATACTACAGTTGCATGTATGAGTAATCATTGCATCTTTGTGCAATAATCTGTCTTTCTATCAAATAACAAATAACCATAACTATCCGCAGCCAAAACACAAGAGGACAGACAGCAACATTCTTTGGACATGGTAAACATTCTGCAATGTCCAAGCCGCCTGCCAAGCGTGGGGATTATGCCCCCCCCCCCCTCCCCAAAAAATGGAGAGTTCTTAAGCTGGGTATCGATATTGCGAAAGAACTTTGTAATCTAGTGAGATTATGTATTCTGACAGCTAGCAGGCTCGGCTTGGTTCGTGTTGATTGCGCATCATGAAGCTGCATCTGAACTAACTGCATGTGTGCATATCAGATGAGCAGCCTTGCAAGCCAGCCTCGCTATATCAATACCCCGCTTTGGAAAGTTTAATTTGCAGAAGCTTACCAAAATCAGCAGATGTTTTAACAAGGCCATTATCAACCAAGTAAGTGAGCATTTCCATAAACTGTGAATCACCAATTGGGTCCTTTTTATCATTAGTGATTTGGACCAGCTTTTCCTTCCTGTACCATCCATGCTGCCGCCAGTAGAGCCTGCACACTAGCCTAATGCCAGGTTTTATGATGTTAATACAGCTATTAAGAAGCTCTAAAGACTTTTCATCTAGCAGTTCTTTTAAACTGTCATCTTTAAGACATTTGTTGATGATTGTGAGGAAAAAAATACCTGCAATAAAAACAATATATACTTAAAAGATGTTTTTTTTAACTGGGACAGTATGGGCATATCCAAATCTTTATGAGATTTGTGAAAACTGTCTAAAGAACCATTAGTCATTTTGTATGACAATGATTTTGGCATAGTTATTTTTTGGTCCATTGTGTTCTCCATAAAAATAGGAATATAATAAAAATTCTCACTTTTGTCATCCATTCCTTCACAAGCTTTACTAAAATCCTCGTCAGCAATTAACCCATGTTGTAACTGTGAGCTGTTGCCAAATTTCTCCATTGCCAAATTTCTTTTGACTGGTGTTCTTTTGAACACTGCACGCTTTTTAGTTGGTGAAAAAAACTTTTCAGAATTCGTTTTACTACCAAAACTTTTGCTTGGTGATGCTTTAGGAGATTTAGTAGGAGTTGAAGGAGTTATGTTGTATATTATTGTTGATTGGGAGGAATTTGAAGCCTGACTGTAGTTAGAGATTTGTGACAAGTTGTTTTTATCTTCAAGCGAAGTGTTATCTTCGTCGTCGCTGCACAAATTTACTACTTCTTCAGTCTTGACTGTGGTTACACTTGGGTTGTTAATTTTAGGTGTTTTCTCGGGTGTTGAGTTTCTAACGAGGCTCAAGTTTCGTCTTTTCTTTTTAATGCTTTTGTTATTCATAATTGGTGTACCGCCGGGAGAAAAACTTAATTTGCCAGTAGGAAATGCAGGATTTGATTTGCACTTAAAGTACCGGTCAAGGCTGGACTGGCGGCTCATTGTATATTAGATACAAGAAATTGTTTATGCACCAGACTCAGACAAGAAGAGTAGATATTTGTTTCGACACACTTGTTTTGTTGTTTTCGTGTTTTCTTTATTTCTTTCTCAGATAAACATTAAAGTAAACTGAAGTAAACTACACTCGAACTCGAACTTTTTTATTGAACAACAAACCTATTGTTATTGAACAAATGAAGGGACAAGCAGGGCTCTTTGTTTTCTCGTATGCTTTGGCTCCACACGTTGTGTATTTAGCCAATGTCAAGTATTGCAATATTTCAAATGAAGTCAAATATTTCACAATTAAAACAAGTCACATTCTAAGACAAGCAAAGTAAGTCGCGGTCAAGTCCACGTCATGCCCCAGTAAAGTGGTAAAAACTTTACTAGAGCCTTCTATAGAGTTTTGGAAACAACACCAAAATTCACGTTTCACGACATTATTCCATTCACAACACACGTGCACGTTTCGAGTGTTAATGTGTAAAAATTCACCGTTTTTACACATCAACACTCGAAATAACACAAGTTTTGGAAAATAATAAAATGACGTGACATGGATTCTTCAAGTTCCCGCCAAAACTCCAAGGGGGTTTTTATTTTCTTGTGTTTTGGCTCCACACGTTGTGTATTTAGCCAGTGTCAAGTATTCTAATATTGCAAGTGAAGTCAAATATTTCAGAATTAAAATGAGTCTCAGTCATAGTCTAAGTGGAGAAAAGTCACGGTCAAGTCCACGTCATGCCCCAGTTAAGTAGTGGAACCTTTACTAAAAGTTTCTATGGAGTTTTGGAAACAACACGAAGAGTCACGTTTCACAACATTATACTATTCGCCAACACTCGTGCACGTTCACGAACACTTTAATGAATAAAATCCACAATTTGTACACATCAACATTCGAAATAACACACGTATTGAAAAATAATACATTGTCGCGACATGACTTCTTCACGTTCCCGGCAAAACTCCAAGGGGGAGTTTTTGGCGGGAACGTGAAGAAATCATGTCGCGTCATTTTATTATTTTCCAAAACTTGTGTTATTTCGAGTATTAATGTGTAAAAACAGTGAATTTTTACCCGTTAAGTGTTCGTGAACATGCATGAGTCTTGGAGAATGGTATAATGTCGTGAAACGTGAATTTTCGTGTTGTTTCCAAAACTCCATAGAAGGCTCTAGTAAAGTTTTCACCATTTTACTGGGGCATGACTTGGACGTGACCGTGACTTGCTTTGCTCGCCTTTGACTGTGACTATGACTTATTTGACAATATTCACCAAAACTTGAAAAAATATGAGTATACTTGACACTGGCAAATGTATAAGACGTGCGACGCCATAATCCTCTTAGGAGGAAAGAGAAAAAAAAAAACTCCAAGGGGTTCTTTCCTATAGGTGTCGTTACATGGCCTGACCTGACATCGTGCGAAAGAGACAGCTAGACTTGAATTTCACGCTTCAAGCTACAAACTAGACTTGTAACGAGGCCGCCGGATGTCTATACATGGCCTGACCTGACATCGTGTGAAAGAGATGGCTACATATAAGTTTCCGGGGGAGCGAAAGGGAGAAGCTTCTTTTGCTCCCGTGAAATTCAAATCTAGCTGTCCCTTTCACACGATGTCAGGTCAGGCCATGTATAGGCACTCGTGACGTGCTGATAATTGACGGCCCGTATTGTACGACAAGATAATTGGCAGCCCAGTACACCAATTATCGGTCGTACATTCCAGCGGGCTTATCCTTTAGCTTTGAAACGTTCGTGACATAGTATTACATACTCTTTGGTTCGTGATTCTGATTGCGAGAGCATGCCATCTCGCTAGTCGCACTATGCGCGGTCCCACTCGCGCAACCCTCGCTATCGCTTTCAGAGTTACGGGATAAGCCCACAGGCCGTACATTATCGGGTCGTACTTACATTATTGGGCTGTACATTATAGACACCCGTCCTACCCTCGAAGGGTGATTAGCTCGGACGAAGTATCACAATGATATTGCGTCATTGCGTCTATGGTGATTAGGCCATAACCACCACGCTGGCCCGGACGCAGGAAATATACAGGTTTCCTCACGATTTTTTCCTTCACCGAAAAGCCCACTTGTTATTGTGGCTACTTATTTCACTCAAATTGAATGATTTACTATTATTATCTAGATCGTTCGATCGAATAGCATTATAAATTTAAATAATTTAGAGCTCAAGTAGGTCACTACTCACTACACTTCGTTTAGTCATTTCATTATTATACCTTTTACTTTGGTCGAAGATTATACCTAAATCGTCACTAAGTTCACAAAGACTTGCAGTTCTTTCTCCCTAGGCATTAATAAAAAATGTCGACTGAATTAAAAAGACACGAATATTCTAAAATGAACCAAGCGCCAGCTTGGTTCATTTTAGAAAAGTTACGGCCACGTAACTTTTCAAAATCAAGATTGGCTATTGGTCCACTCAATAAAAATACAGCATGTGTATGTCCAGTAAGTAGCACCTAGACACTTAAGTACTTATTGACCGAGCGAAACGAAGGTCTCAGAGTTTACTTGGACAAATCGGCATTTGTATTTATGTTTGTATATTTGTCCGTTGATAACTTGCAAACTGTTGATCCAATCTTCATGAAATTTTGTAACTAGTTCATTTCAATAAAAATGTTAAGTTCGAATATGAGCTGAAACGGTTCAGGGGTTGTGAAGATATAGGGGTCGCGAGGTCTCAGTTCGCCGCGAACTACTAGTATTTGAACCATCAAGTAAATATAGAGGGTAGGTATATATTTAGGTACATATTATAGGTTTTGTAGAGTAATGGTAGAATCCTTGCAGAGTCCGTTTGAGGAAATACCAGAACTTATTTAATAAGGAGAATTTTGTGACCAGAACCTATGGCAGTTATTAAAACTCCAAATAGTAGTGTGCAAACAATGCTGTATTTTCCAATGCAATAATAGGATAATGAACCCAAAAGATCGTGTCAACCCGCATGCACTGGGCCAGCGTGGTGGATATGATGCAATCATAATCACCCTTACAGAGTAGACTGATATCCCAGCAGTGGAAAGTTTAGAGTCTGATGCAGAAAGATAGAACATGGTGACGAGCGCAGTGCATATCTTGCCGCGGTGAGTACCCAACTCAAGCGCACTTGGTTTTGAATTAATGTTTTTCAAAATTCTCGGTGACACCATACGTGAAAGTGTGATATATTTACCATCACGCGAGCTACTCGCTCGCCAAATCTTATTATGAGCTTAAGGAATATTTTAAATTGAATATATAAATTAATAGTAAGGTACTAATTACCATTTAACTAGTTGCGCCCCGCGGTTTCAACAGTTATTCTACAAGAACGCTTAAAAATTTCAGGAAATTAAAAAACTAGCCTATGTGTTATTCCAGGGAATAAGCTACATCCACACCAAATTTCATCGAAATCCGTTCAGCCGTTACAGAGTCGAACGGGAACAAACACACTTCCGTACTTACATACTTACACACAAACTTTCGCATTTATAATATTAGTGTGAATGTTTATGTATGTAATTAAATATGTGACTTAATTATTAATTGTTTATTTTCTATCAATAACTTCTACCGTTGTATGTTTTTGTACACGGTTACAAATATCAAATACAAATAAATACAAATATCTTCTGATATTATTCTGATTCTCGTCTTGTCAGTCAGTAGCAAAAACATAGGCTGATGATGATGACGAGTCACAGATAGTGACGAGTCTTTCATAAGCATACCGAATGTAAGGTAGAAACCTAGAGACGTGTGTTATCGACCCAACAACAGAATGACTGAGGTGAAACCCAAACAGGTACGGACTTTCCAGCCCACTTATCAGCTCAACTCACGGAATCGCTTCAATGTCGAGAAGGTGGAGAAGATGCTCAAGAGAATCGTGGATTGCGAGCTTGAAGAGATCGAATACTCCGAGAAAATAGTTCCAGACCTCTGTCTCAACCTCTCTGAGACAATCAGGAATGCAGTAAAAGAAGAAAAATATGACAGGTACAGTGTTTATCCGTCTGAAGCTGTCAAAAGCTGTGGCAACGGGGAATTTCTTTTCCGAGCAGCGTTTTCTAAATTATAGTCATCTATGTAATACAATGTAATCGCTATTCCCAAAAAAATGCAAAAATGATTGCAGTAATGGCAACTCCTCTCGTCGCTGGAGCTGGCTTACTGACTATTTTATACTGTTGCTGTTGTAAGTGTCTATGTAAGGGGAAAAAAGTTAAATAAATGAAACGAAATCTAAGCATGTATCTACACAGAGTTTACTTTTCTATCTACAAAGAGATCTGCGGGTATGTACATCCCAAATTCTATTATGTAGTCACATAGTAGGTAGTATATAGGTAAATAGCAGCCCGCCCCGGCTTCGCACGGGTATTAAACAAAAAATAAAATTATAATACACTCACATAAACGCTTCTTTTTGCGTCAGGTTACTAAAAAAAGAAAATTACAAAGAAAGCGAAAAAGCCACCCAACAGCGAAATAATTTTTCAAATCGGTTCAGTAGCTTTGGAGCCTATTCAATGCAAACAAACAATCAAATCTTTCCTCTTTATAATATTGGTATAGATAGGTATTTATACCGTCTTGTATGTACCGGAAGTACTTTATGACTTTGTCAACTCATCCCGCGGGTCCAGGTGACGCAAAAGCCCACAATCTGTAGGCGCAATAAATACGATGCCACGCGCAGCCTAGGTTGATATTTGTAGTTTTTTACCGATGATAGCTAAGTGGTTAGCGAGTTCGGACCGCAGGCTACAGGGCGTGGGTTCAAATCCCAACAATGAGCTTGAGTTACCAGTAAAGGAAAAAATCGTGAAGAAACCACAGCATAGTGGTAGGGTACTTTTTAGTACTCGGCTCGGCTTCAAGTTGAAAATCTGTTGCTCAGCACCTACGGTGGGTTCCAGAAACCTCCCTTGAGATCCAGTTCCTATTTCAGCTAGGCGTTTTTACCATTTTCAACCATACCGTCACTATTAACTTCAAATAAGTTGTAGTCAAACACTTAGCTTAGCCTAAACCAAAAAATCAGTATGTGGGTTGGTATTATTCTTTGGCTATCCAATAGGTACTCACCTAGGTACGTGCATAACGAATATAAAAGTATCTTGTTTTTTTAATTATTTGTATTTATTTGTAATTTTATGTATTTGTAATTATTTGTATTATTTATATTTTTTATTTAACTAGCTGCGCACGCGGTTTCACCCGCTATTCTACATGAACCTTTATAAACCGGGATAAAAAGCCTATGCGTAAATCCAGCGTATAACCTACCTCCATACCAAATTTCATCCAAATCCGTTCAGCCGTTACAGAGTTGAACGGGAGCACTTTCGCCTTTATAATAATTTATTTATTTAATTAGTGTGATATGGTTGAATAGTAATCTTCCTATGTACCTGTAACAATACTTCAAAATCCTATTTTCAATCTTATTTTCCTTCTAAGTATTATAATCAGTTTTGTTAGCTTAGATGAAAATATTCCATCCAGGCACTTAGTGATGTGCGCATTGATTTTTCTCACGCAGGCGCACGCAGCCCAGACTGCTGTTTCTCCCCTCTTCCCTGGACCATTAACCCCCCTTTGTTACTTACTGCCTAGCCTAGGTAGACGGACGATGTCAGCTCGACACTTATCGTTTTCAGTTCCTAGATAATTATATTATCGTATCAGACTGCAGTAAGCGCCTAATTTTTTGAAAATTAAAGTGCCTACTAGATTTAGATTAGCGATCTATGACTAACAATAATAATTATAGGCCTATCTGATTGACCCCGAATACTGAAACGTTTTTAACTTTGACAACAGATTAATTCTAATACTGACTTTGTCTGGCCCTAAGCAAATGACAAAGACAGCAATAAACTTAATCTGTCGTCAAAGTTAACAAACGTTTCAGTATTCGAGGGTAAGATAGGCAACTAAGTAATTTTTTTATTTTATTGTGCTTAAAATCACAATATCGAAAGACTTCGAAAAGCCAAAGCGATGGCATTAGTGCAGAGCTCATCGCCCCCTGCATAGCAAAGCATGAAGCAAGTGGCACAACCAGACTGAGATATAGGCAAGTCTAGGACGGCGCGGCGCGGGCGACGGCAGGCGAATAGCAGGCCTTTATACATCCCACTGGTGAGATATCAGCCTACCCTCGAAGGGTGATTGGACCATATGCACCACGCTGGCCTAGTGGGGGTTGGCGGATTCACATACACCATCGAATTTCCAGCTCGAGCTAATTTTTTTCTTACCGCAAAATATTTATTCTTCAGGATACTGCGCGGCAATGCTCGTTAGCCTGAAATATTAGATGTTAAATCTGAATGTGCCTAGTAATTTCGCTGGAAACATTGCCCTTCAATCCGGGACACAGTAATGCACACTACTGTTTGGCGGTTGCATAACTGGCAAAGGTGTGGTTGAATAACTTCTACTGTACTGTACTCGTAGCATAACCAGAGAATAGATAATAGTACAACCCTACTATCGTAGGTATCACCCTTCGAGAGTAGGCTGATATCAGCAGTGGGATGTTTAAGGGCTGAAGCAGACTATCGAAGACTCTTTCGTTCTTATTCGAAAGACCTTTACCTTACCTAGTTTCCATTTACGTCCGATGCTAGGAGACTTTACGTGCGCTAGCAGTGGCGTAGCTTGCCACAGAAGGGCCCCGTATCAAAATTTATTGGGGGTCACTATTTTTCAAAGAAACAACGTTGGGGGCCCCTGTAACCCGGGGGCCTCATTATTATGGCTGATACGGCGGTAGCTACGCCCCTGTGCGCTAGCTAGGCTTATCTAGAGTATTTTGTATACAGGACCCATCTTGTTTGTTTTCTGTATAGGTACCGTATAATAGTGTGTGTGAGCATCGGCCAGCGCCGGCAGCAGGGTGTGCAGATGTTCCACTCGTTCCTGTGGGACCCGGACCGGGACTCCTTCGCCACACACAACTACGAGAATCCGCACTTGTTCGCTAATGTCATCGTCTATGGTGTCTATTTGGACTAGTTTGTGAGTAAGGCTTGTTTGGGGCCAGTTTTGATGAGAAAATAAAGGTTTGCAAAGCCGAGTCACAAGTAATGCATTTTATTCTTTACCGGTAGTCTCCTGGAATCTTAACTTGCACATTCCTTATACAGGGTTATAAGGAAAGGGTATGCTAAGCCGAAAGGGGCTCATAGTACTCACAATTGTGAACAACTTTTACTATTGGACCAACCATGAAATCGAGGGAAAAAATCAGCTGTTCCAAATATTTTGTCAGTGTCATTGTCATTTTTCTATGGAACAGCTGATTTAAAAAAAAATTAAATAAAAAAAATGTTTCATAAAACATGATTAACTACTGTAATGATTGTACATGTACTAATCGTGCGATCAATCATTATGCAATCAATCGATAAAGCGTTATCTACAAAATGAAGCTCAGTATTGTCTGTGCTGTCCCTAGCTTATATGTAAAGGTTTATGTAAATGAAAGTCACCCATAAGCATTTTTACAGATCATACATATTTATTTATCCATTTCATAGTATAGATATCACACTGGCCCGCCCTTACAAAAATAAATATGTAATAGAATAACGACCCAGCCTGGGAGAGGCTGGCGTGACTGCTCCTCCACCTCGGACCTGCTCTAGCTAATAAATATTGGCCTCATCAAACGACACTTACATACAACAATTTGGACACATTCGACGGCGCGGTCACACCAGCCCTCGATACTATTGAATTTCATCAAATATCTTATACAAGAAAATTCAGAGATAATTCTAAACCATTATACAGGTCGATATACACAAGATTTAATTAAATATACTTTTACATTGATTCGCACATATTTGACACACAAAGCGAAGATTACTGGATAAAAAGACTAAATCGGCTAATATAAGATATTGGTCCGAGACACTGAAGCGAGATGTGTACGTACGATACGAAACTAGCACCAAGCCACGTACGATACAGAAAGCATGTTACAAGTAGCGTCCTCGCGTCCTGCCACTCGAGTAACAACAATACAAAAGCTAACTAAGTCGCGGCCGGCCGCGCGCGGCCGCGCTTGCGCTCACGCACACTGGGCCCATAGCAAAAACGTTCAAAAAGGGTAAAAACTTTATAAAAAATCGAGTCTGTGTGTGTGGGGATCAGTGGCGCGGTCCGCGGAGCGTAATATCCTTGAGCGCCGTGCGTGTCGTTGAGCAGCACTGGTACAGTCGGGGCGGCTCTACTCGGCGCCGCCGCGCCGGTCTATTCAGCCTCTCAGGGTTCCTTCCGCATGATATGTGTTACACAGATAACATGTCTATAGTACTGGGTATCTATAGTACACACACCTACGACCATACTGTACATGTACATCGTGTATGGCGGTACATCGCTTACAATACAACAAACTAACGAGTACACAAATATATGTCGATATCAAAAAAGAAATGCAGTGAATATCTGTATCAAAATATTAGTCCTAGAGATAAGTGTGAGTGTACGTTCGATTAGATATGTGATACTTGTGTAAAGATACAAAATGCTATATGTCGAGAGTAAACAGTCGATTGGAATACAAAAATACGATTTACAAAGGTTGATGTCGATCGAAATCGATACAACTTCAGTTAGCCACAAAAATAGTCGATACGTTAAGCTCGGCCTTTACTCCCTGCAGAACGAGCAGTTGCGGCAAAATAAATTCTGTGAAATCTCTCCTTATCTATAAAATAATTTACAAAATGTCTAGGTATAAAAATATAAAGTAATTGTAGGCTTAAAATAATATAAAAAATAAATGTAACGTAAAGGCAGCTTCAAGGATACAAAATTAGGAATCCGTCTAGCATCCTCGTGAGTCGAGTCCGGGACGCGGACACGACACGGGGCCGGCGAGGCGAGAGGCGGGCGGTGCTCTCTGGGCCGAATTTAAACATTTACTAATAAAATATTAAAGCTTAACATACATAAAGATTAAGCATCTCTGCACCTTACGATATATAATAGCCATCAAAATAACTGCAGATTAAAATATCTCATCTTAAAAATAAAGTCTTAAACGTTAAACTATAATAAAAGACTCGTCTGTGTATCGAAACGACTCCTAACTTAGGCCAAATAAAAACCGGTTTAAAAAAATATAGCAATTCCTCGTTGTTTAGCCATAGCGTTGTGGACTAAAATTAAAAAAAATAACTAAGAGAATGTGATGAACAGTCATTTAAAACTAAATTACGAGATGGGCATCGCCTGTGGCGCTGCACAGTGTGCACAGGTCCTGCGGAACTACTGATGCGCTTGTAATGAACGGAACGTCAGGCGACAGTGGCGCCGCGGGTCGGCGAGCGGTGAGCAGCAACAACTTCTAAAATAAATGAATTGGCGGTGGTTTGTCTGTTCAGTCCTCCGGGGAGACAATTCAGCTAGACTCCTTCTCCTTCTCCTTTGACTCTGCAAAGTGATATGCTTGCGTTAGTCGATAGATCAGCGGTAATTTTATTTTTGTAATAAACATACCTTTTTTTATAATATACAAACGACCCGACCCGGCTTAGCATGGGTACCAAATTGAAATTTTTATCAAAATCAGTCCAGCCGTTTTGGAGTCTATGGGAACATACATACATACATCGGTTTATAGATAAAAATATATATAATTTTTCATAATATATAAACATAATATTTTATATATCTTGTTCTTTTGTTATGCAATTTTTTGGAGTTAATCCTCATATGCGAGGACTAGCATATGAGGATTAACTCCAAAAAATTGCATAACAAAAGAACAAGAAATATAAAAAAATAACAAAAAAAAAATTAACAATCTACAGATTGTCTATGATTAATTTCTTTATCTTGGTGAATAACTTGGTGATATTTTTCGAAAAAGCATGCTACGTAATTTGCTGATGTATGCCATGTATTATGCATAAATACATTGGTTATCATATATATTATGTAAATAGGTGAGAAAACTTAAAAATATCTTTGTATAGTTTACATACATGACACAACGTGTTCATAAAATCTATTTAAAAAAAACTCACAAATGTGCCCAGAAGCAAAAACATAATAATGATTATAATTGCATATTATTACAATTCGTATATAATCGTGACAATATGAATATCATTTGGAAAATAATTATTTTAAAAAATCGCTACTGGACACATGCGCTGTTTGGTTTAATAAAATTGTACATGTTTTACATTAAAATGACAAACGACATTACAATCCGACCGAGAATGTCTCCACACCTAGGTACCAGTAGTACCAGGTAAGTTCTTGGTACTATAGGTACCAAGAAATAGGTGTCGATTCTTTTGTACCATTTTCTAGACTAAATTAAATTTGACAGCTTTAAAATGTTTGCCATACTTTTCTCCCTTATTGACATAAAAAGACGCGGACAATTTTCGCCGTGGTTGATTAGTTTAGTTTAGAGTGGTACACCAAAATCGACAACATTATTAGTCGCACTTGTTTTCATGTCCAAGTACTCACTGGTTTTTTCAGGCTCGGGCCGAAACTGCGATCGATTTGTAGCGTCGTTCGCGATATCCGATACCTACGAGTAGATCACTCGACGTATGACCAAGCCGTCTTGGCTAAACGTGACTTACAGCCCCTAGACGTGTACTAAATACTCCAAATTCTAGTTCTAAGTAGCAAAATTAGCGTGATTCAAGCTTGATGTTTAATAAAAGTGTAAAATAGAAAACGTGGTGTAGTTTTAAGAAAACAATACTTTATTAGGCTCGGTATCCATCAAGGCGGAGATGCGCCGAGAGGTAAAGTGTTGCCCAACAGAAGTGCATAAAATCGACTGCTCCATAACGGTTTGTCAATTCCATACAATCTGTGTCTGTAATAGCCAATCTGTAGTGTCTTTCCGCTGCAATGTCGCGTCCAGTACAATAGGTACAAGAAACCAATTGTTTGAGTAATAAAAATAAATGTAATATAATCTGAAAATTTTAGAAAAGAAAAGTATTTTAAACTTGAAATTATTATTCTATAAATAATTTTCTGTAATTTAAATCTTTGTAAAGTTACTTGTACCTATTGCACTGGAAACGACATTGCATTGGAAAGACACTAAAGATTGGTTATTATACACTCAGTTTGGAAATGGACTTTAGCAAAGTAACGGTTGAATCGATCAACTAATTTCATACAATCCTATTGGCCAACACCACGCCTCTCCGTTTATCTCCAAATTGAGGGAAATGCTGATTTTTATGTGTTGTGACTTAAATGAAACTCAAAAAAAATCTTTAATTAAAATATTTTGCTTTCTTTAGGTACTTACAATTTTTGCTATAAGCATAAGGCAGTGCTATATCTGGTCACTGAATCGAATGAATAAAATCAAGACGCGACGTCTTGATTTTATTATATATATCTATAGTGATAATCAAACAAATCTAGAAAAATCTAGCTTTTAATAGCTATTAACTAATATTATAAATGCGAAAGTTTGTGTGTAAGTATGTAAGTGTGTTTGTTCCCGTTCAACTCTGTAACGGCTGAATGGATTCGAATGAAATTTGTTATGTTATAGCTTATAACCTGGATTAACACATGGGCTACTTTTATACCGCAAAAATATTCGGTTTCTGAAGAATAGCGGATGAAACCGCGGGGCGCAGCTAGTGTCTAATAATTTGTTTGAAATATTCTGATTGTTTCGGCATCGGTTTAAAGCAACAATGTAACTACAGCATTATGCTGAGTTGAGGCCATTTTTGTCACACATAATATTGATTAGCTATAGTTATATGATATTGCACAGCTTCCTACCCTTCAATTTAATTAATGTTATTGTTGTTGCAAAATAAAATTATTTTCTTTCTTTCTTTCTAACTAAAAAGTTAACTACCACAGTAGAGCATGTTGTTTTTCAATACAGTTTCCGATCATCGTAAGGAATAAAACTCCTATAAGTGAATTATAAAAAGCGATCATAATAAGGCTGGTACAAAGCATGTTGTTCCTGATGGGATCAAAAACATGTTTTTGGTTTTCGACCCGTCGAGTGTTTGCAAGTCTAAAGGCTGTAATACGGCTGAGAAGCCGATAATGCGTTTAGCCAATTGTTGCGTGCGTAGTTTATATCAAAAATAAAAGCGAAAAATAAACATAATAGTATGAAAATCCTACTGGTGAAGTTTTAATGATTTCAACCTCGAATGAGCTGACAAGGATCAGCAGCCTAGGCACTCGCGATTGCCATCGAGTAATAACGATTGCGATTGTGAACGGAATCAGGCTGCCGGTGACGATGCAATACGAGAGTCTGTTCACTATCGCATCACATCTTAAACTGAATCCGACCGAAGGAGTTTATGACACTTTAGTCTGTCTTAAAAGTCTATACAGAATGACTTGTTAGTTAATGTGAACATTCTAGGATATCTTTTTACTCGTTATTATGAACAACTTTTACTATGGGACTAAACAAGAAATCGAAAAAAAAATATGTTCCGTATAAAATTTACATTCACCCCGACAAAATGCATGGAAAAGGTGTTTTAGGTTTGGTCCCATAGTAAAAGTTGTTAATAATGACGAGTACAGACGAGTATCCTAGAATGTCTTCAGTGTCTAACCAGTCAACCTGTATAAGAAAGCTGGACTGGCAACCAGTAACACAGTGAAGTACTAACTGTGTCGTCGTTGTTCATATTAGACCGCTAAGAAAATGTATAGAATGTCCGTTGAAATCATTGTTTCAGGCACCAGCAGTACTGTAGATAGTATGATGAATGCGAAGCGACTACGCGTCTACGCATGCCTGGTCACGGTTCGAGACTGACCTTCGTCGCTGTTACCGTTAGTGAGCGGTTCTTCACCGTTCTTTTCCTCACTTTTTTCTCCTTCCTTGTCCCCGTTCTCGGTTGGTTTTTTGTCGTCTTCCTTGGAGTCTTTGTCCTTCTTGTCCTCGGAACTCTCTTTGGCGGGTTTCTTCTCCTTGCCGGACTTGCCTTTGGCGGGTGTCGCAGGCTTAGGTTTGGGTTCCAGTGAAGGATCCAGCACCAGCTTGCCGATGTTCTTACGGTCGTGCATCTTCTGCATCGCTTCACCCACCTGGGAACAAGTAACAGTAATGCAGACTAAACAGAAATCGATTAAAATATGGGTGCGACAAGAAATATTGGAACTAAAAGCCTTTTGTTAACCTCAATTTGTCTACAAAGCATCTTACAGCACAAGTAGATGGAGGCACTAGTATGCACGATCTGAAACAGCAGATGGCGCCATCAGCATCCTCGACACTTGTGTAAGGTTGGTCGGTTACTCACGTCCTCGAGCGCCCAGGTGGAGTCGACGAGCGGCTTGACCTTGCCCTCGCGCCAGAGCGTAAAGACGCGCTCGACGGCGCGGCGCACGTAGTCCGCGCGCCCGTGCTGGAACAGCAGGTGGCGCAGGTTCAGTCCCGCCAGGCTCTTGTTCTCGTCAAACAGCTTGATCGGGGACACCTTGTCCACTTGCCACCACTGTTAACACAACAGATACCTATGTAGTTCCAACTAAAACTATACGGGTACATACTCTTTATTTTTTATGAACAATGGATAGGAGAATATAATTGAATATTTTCTACTTCGTTAATTCCTTTGGCTGCATAGGTTCTCAACCTTATTTTGCCCACTGCTCACTTTGTTTTCTTAGAGCCCTCCAATTTTTTTACTCACAATCTGTCGCGAATCTGAAACAGCTATTGTTACGATTATATTTAAACGTATAATATAAGATAGGATATGAACCAATATTCAAGTTTACTTTATTTTTAATACGTGATTAGCACAAATACGTGCTAACTCGACGCCCTCTAATTTTCTCGGAGTCTTCTACTGTCCCCGGCGTTATCGTCCACGTTGAGAACCTATGGGCTATAGCATAGGCTATTGTGACGATGGTACTTTTGGTACTTTTGGTAGGTGAAGCCTCGTGTATGGAGACGCGGGGCGTCGCGGCGGCGTACGGTCAATTCAAACGTGGCTATGTGAGAGAACGTTCACGTTCACGTATGGCTTGCTCGTCTCGGCCCACGCGACTCTTCCCCGCAACGCCCTGCGACCCATTACACTAGTACTTAGAGTGAAGAACAAAGACCCCAATGCTTTTGATAATAAGGATTTGGACGTGGAATATAAATTGAGGCAATGCATTTGATCCTTAACGATCTTAATCTCGTCCGATTTCGGGCTACTTTTGGCTACGTTTGACCAATACTTAATTCAGCTTTGAACAAACCGACGATTCCACTTTGGATGCCTGACTGCAGTGCAATAAAATACTTCCTACATGCTTCCTACTTAATACTTCCGCCCATAAGCATTTTCACGATCCAATAACCATTTCGTCAAATGGAAATCAAAAAAAAAATTTTAATAGAAATTTTATCAAGGAAATCTTTTATTACACAGCTGCCCAGAAGTATAGGTTTTTTTTTGGCTGTATGTATGTGTGTTTCTATAAATTATTTTTGTGTTTTATTTTACTGTTTGTCATAATATTCTATAACACTCTAAAATCATTCATCTGTCAAAAAAAAGGTATCTTTACATACACAGAATACATAATAGTAGGTACAAGTATAGAAGACCCACTGAGCAGGCCAGAGTGATCGCTCTTTAGCATTCGCACTCGTTAGGTCGGATATAAAATAGGCCTTTTACAAAAGGCTGTGTGTTTCGTGTTAGCAGTGGCCAGATTACATTCTTCTTCATGTCCAGAATGTCCGTAGATTACATTTTGCTGTAGGATTGTCTGTTTTTCTTTTAACCATGCTAGTCCATCCTCAACATGTGCAGACATTTCCTGTTCCATTCCAGGGAAAAAGAAATCTTCCTCTTCACCAGGATCTGCCTCGATCCTGTGCTTATCGGATCCCAGGTCCTATCCACGGTTATCGATCGACCCATCCATGATCATATAATCAATCTCATACATACCATCCCAATTTTATTCGTCAATGTATCGACATATCAAAGAATGATCTGCTAAAAAAACTGCTTGACTTTCTTGACAGGTTCACGCGCAAGCGACATACACACTGGCCAAACGCATCAGATAATTATAATTAAAGACTCACGGCACGCGCTGCGCTGAAGAAGCTCTTAGTCTCGCCGGTCACGATGTTAGATGATCCTGCGATAAACACCATTGTTTAGATGGGGGCGTTCACGGCGAGCGTACGGCGCGCCTCGAGGAAGTGCAGTGTAAACAACGCTTTATAAATGCGGTTCTAAACGGATGACTTACTTTGCACGATTACATACCTACTGCCTGCTAACGTTTATGATGAAAGACTTTTTTTCTTTTCAATTTTGGCTCCACACATTTTGTATTTAGCCAGTGTTAAGAGTATTCTCTTATCATATCAAGTGAATTGTAATAATCTAAAATAAAAATCATAGCCACAGTCTAAGTCAACAATATCAGTCACGGATCAGTCCTAGTCATGCTTACCTTAATGTACTACACCCTAATTAATAAAAAAAAACTGTTGAAACATCAACGTAAAAACTTGAAAAAAGACGCAGTATCTTCGCTTTCTTCGCGTTCTCGTTTTCAAAACTAGAAGCTCCAAAATCAAGGAGACAGCTGAAGCTCGAAGTGCTCATACAAGTGTAAGCAATCAGACTAATGACAAGCACCAGCGATGAGGCGAACTGATATTAGTTTTGCCTGTGGCTCCCCATTGCTTCTATTTTCTTTTTTAATTGTTATTTGAAATTGAATCATTTAGGATGACCGGCATGGGCCAGTTGAGTTTTGTCCCTCTAATTGTCATATGAACGTGACTTGTTTATGAACGCGCAGATCTCGCTTCATCTCTATGTCCTTTGTCTAAATTCCACGTCTACCTTTGTTAGAAGGCCTTGAGATAACGTACTTCTAATAATCCCTACGAGTTGATTAAATGTGTGGAATACAATGGGAACATTTTAAATTGCCAAGTTAAGTTGTATTCTATAATATCAGGACTGGCCACTCAACCTAACGAACTTACTATTTTATGAGACGTTTAATTATTCAGGTTTACTTTCGGTTTTAACTCTGTCCACAGACCAAAATATTTCACAATTGGATATCGTCCTCGTAGTCGACATTTGGCATTTTGACATGTGTCAAACGAAGACATGTGTTAAGCGATGCTGTTTGGACGATATGGTTCCTGAGCATTTTATTCACATTGAATCACAAAGTAACAGACTCTACAAAACTTGCTCATCTATCGAATCAAATTTCATTTATTTCAACAAGATTATGATCATAGCGAATTATTAATGACTTCTAGGCATAGGTATATCTTCTGTAGCACATCATTATTTTGATCCTGGTTTCTGCGTCGTATCTAATTCTAAGGAGAATTCTGTGCTAATTCATAAGAACTATGATAAAGAGAAACTTACCATAAAGAATGTACCGGCCCATGGGTTTGAGGATCTGATATCCGCGGTTGCACTCTTCGCTGCACAGGCAGTCCAGTACGATGTCTACGCCATCGGGCGATACCCTATGGAAATAACAACTTTTAGACAAACCTGGTACTACGACACTGATAAACAATAAGGAAACAGTGGAACGCCCAACGATCCCAAAAGACACAAGAAACAATAAAAACATCATTATTCAGACAGTGTTAAACGTTGCAGTTAGTTGACACCGCGTTTGAAACAATCCGTCTTTAACAGTTTACCAAACATCGGCAAACTTACAGTCATAACAATGGCAACATAATCTTCTGCCAGGAAACCCCATTTGCGGAAACGCAAACGCTATCCGCCCGATTCAGTTACGCATCTAAACGGAATTCGAGTTAAGACTTATCCGTCAGAGTTCATAGACTCGTCCGCTGTGCCGCAGACCGTCCGCATAAACTTCGGAATGCCAGGCCTGCAGTTATTAAAGCCCTGCTTTGAATATTCACATCTCATTTACATTCTAGATATCCGCTCAATAAACTCAATAGACCAATTTCAATCTCACTTCTACGTACAACTGTATATAATTTATGTTTATTTACGCTGAACTTGTGTGGCTCCACTGTTTACTCTATATGAAGCGCACCAGATATAAAAATATCTTTGTCTATTTACGAGAATTAAATGACGCGCTTGTTACGAAGCAGCTGCCCTAAGGAGCGGGTTATAAACGGAACAATTAACGCACGATGTGACCAACTACGTCGGACCCCGAGACTAACCGCCGACCTCCTATTTCCCTAGCGAATGCAGGCTGTGTGAAACAGGAGAGAGGTCCAGATTCAGTGGAGGTAAACGAATCACACGGACTCGAAGCGAGCACTGAAATATGTAACTGTAATGACCGCCAATTAACTAAGCTCGGGATCGAGTACAATTTGGTACACTAGCTAAGGAGCCGGGATATGGATCAAGATTATTATTATTAAAATATGCGAGTTGAGATTGAATCGGTGCGCGGAGCAACGTCTCGTGCTCATGTGGCCTTATTCAGCCTTATTTACCGGCTGAAATATGTTATGACAATGGAAGCTGAGTGCACTGCCGCTAGAAGTAATAGTATCCTGTGGTGCACCATAAAGAGATGTACGTAAAAACCAAACAAGCGGGTGTTCGCAAATTACCTGTTGGTAATTTTCCCGCGGGTTCTTTATGACAAGTAATAGGAATTCAAATCTCGGTTGGCGAAATTTATGATGACAATAATGGGAAAACAGAGACGTAAAAATTCTCACTGAGTACACAATTCACATGTGTAACATAAACAAAGGTACCTATTATTGGGGAGATGAAGGGCCGCCGAGCGAGCTTTATATTTAGACGAAACGTTATCGCGCCGCGATGCTCCATCCCTTCATTTTTAGAAACGATTACCGACCAAATTAATACGTTCTTCATGAAGCATTTCAATAGAATCAGATTACATAGAATGTTTCGAAAATATAAGAGAGATTGTGAGTTTATAAAACAGTTCATAAAACTGGAAGAATAATGATGGCTTTAGCGTTTTTATTCTAAGCCGGTTTGAATATTGCAGCAAGTTCAAACTTCAAATCGAAATTTTATTTTCAAAATAATTATGACTTGGCTCAGATAAATTTAAATTAGGTTATCGTGCGACAAAAAACTCGAGCATCCTCGAACAGGTGATTGTGAATTTGTGACGAGGACGCGTTTTTTATTGCTTCCTACCGAAACCTTAAACACACCAGCACAGAATAAGTAGCAGTACCTTCATTTAACACATTTTTTTAAATTGGCATCTGTTCAACTTTTTGCATGATCGAGTTTCATACAAGCATTTCAAGCTACCAATTTGATGATCTCATTAAATTGTTGAAGGGGGTACTAATTCAAATGGTCGCGATCATAAATCTTCGCGCACTGGTACTGGAGTCGAGTATCATTTGATTATCGCACGATCTTAATGTCTTCTTGTAATGGTTTCATGTCATTAAACTCCATCATTCGACGTGAGGAAATTAATGAAAAAAAACATATTTTAAAGTCGGGACAGGCACTTTTTTATTTCTTGACTAGTTCTGATATTGTCTGTTTATCATCATCAGCCGTATGATGCACTGTTGACCATAGGCCTCCCCTTAGAGCGCCCCACTGACTGACAATTGGCCATTTGCATCCACCGGTTGCCCGCGACTTTTACAATGTCGACCGCCTAGTGGAAGACCTGCCTATGCTGCGTCTTCCGTTTCGTGGTCGCCACTCAAGCACCTTTCTTCCACATCGATTATCGGTTCTTCGAGCAATGTGGCCTGTCCATTGTCACTTCAGCTTGCTCACCCTGAAAGCTACGCCGGTGACTTCGTCGGTTCTTTCGGACAATATCCTCGTTTCGGATTTTATCGCTCAAAGAAACTCCGAACTCTTTCTCTATTGCCCGCTGTGTGAGATTCTACAAAAGTCCAGCAGTTAAGGACTACGATCATCACTGGCATCACACATTGGTTGAAGGATATTGATATTGTCAGTTAGATTTCGCCTTTTAGCCTCACATATTCGTAACAGTGCGAATTGCGATGAGATCAATTCTTCCAATGAATTAAAATAATTACCTACGCTATGCGTACATACTACCACAGTATATTCATGTCTAGTGGCCTGTTAGGTACAACTGCGTCTTAGGTCACGGTCTCCTCCAAGTCTTCTCAAATTACTTTGTAAGACTGCGTGGACATATATCGTCTTAATATGAGTGAATGAGCTGTCACTACTCTATGCTAGAAGTATTCTTAGGCTCCGATTCGTTTATTGTCTTGGTTTGGTTTTGGAACTGTTATGATAATATGAAGTCCGTTGCTGTGTTTCGTTACCATCTTTTAAGACCCCGATACCAACAAAGTGGTGTTATAAGTTTAACGTTTGTATCTGTCTGTGGTTGGCAGCTCCCAGGACGAACCGTTTTATTTTATTTTATTTATTTATGCAACATGGACCCACAACAGAAGTCACACATTACATTCACATTATGAAACATAGGCAACGAGAATTAATAATTATATAAAAATCATTATTATCCCCAATCACAAGAGATCACGTCGTGCTCTTGGAGGTTCCACTAGACTAAACTGACAATTTTTATTTTATTTTTATCACGCAAGTGCATAAGTGTGCAATAGTGCAAAAGAATTTAAATTCGCTATTACTTTAGATTTACTATGTTAGTGGAAATATTTATTGTGAGTCTAAATTATAGAATGAGAAAAGGTAACAATGTATGAAGCGAGTTAAAGCTAGGTAACATCAAAAATATATTTAATTATGGCAAACATTTGCCAACCAACGAATTTTTGAAAAAAAGGAATATTAGGAAATAAGTTTCTAAATACTGACTTTATTAATGAGATCAAAGGAGTTCTTAAATTTAGGTAGACAATTGCTTATGTTTGATAGTTGACTTGGTCGAGGTTCTTAGCTATAATTCAAGAAAGTCTGTTAACCCGTTTGAAGATTATCAGCTCTGTTATAGTTGTCGGGCATTTTTTTTTTAAATTAACAACTTGTTTATGGTGCTACAATACTTAGACTTGGTTTGGATAATATTGACTGTATTTTATTGTTATTGTAGTAGCATGTGTGTACTTACTTCCTGACTTCAGTGGTGTAGTCGCCGCCTCTCTCCAGCAGATGGTCGATATTGTTGTTGTTCGCCTTGAGGGCCTCATGTTTCGACTTTGAGCAGACTCCAAAAACGGTGACATCATCCACTGTCTTCGCCAGTTGGGCTACCGCTTGACCCTATCGAGGTGAAAACGGTTAAGTGACCTTAGATTCAGAATTTAGGACTGTTCTTAAACATCCTTTTTAAAAATAATTACTAGGCATAATATTTTTCTCAACGATATAGGATGCTCTAAATCAATGAGTTTTCTGTATAAATATTAATTTTGATACAATTTCTATGAATGGGATTCCCTCTAAATACAAAACAAACTACAAAAACTCAACTATAAAACTAAAATATTTTCTGGTTCAATTTCTGGTTTGATTTATATTATTTTTAATTTTATTTGTGTTATATTTAAACACATCCAACCTAACCGCAACTGCAGCACTCTCATAACACTATTTCTGCTATATATACATGGTTTTCCTTCGTTTTTTATACAGGAATGGCCCTCAATCGCGGATGTCATGCGTCAAACAACTATCCGCGTCAGCATTTGAGGGAAAGACAAATAAACACAGATCGTCCAATTACCATTGTGTTAAGTAGGTTTTTAGTACATTTTGTTACGAAATGAACATTATTTTAGGGATATTCAATGTCAAACACAATAATAGTGAGTTACGCACGCAATTAACTAGAGGATTCGAAAAATCCCAAATGAGTAGATACGAATCAAAGAGAGCTACAGTTACTCCACATTAGTAGCACCGATATTTTTCCACAAAATATCATCATGTTAGAAGACTCGTAGACGAAGCTCATTTTCTGTACATATACGATCGCCCCATTCAATTAAGTTTTCATTGACTATCATGAGCCAATCATAAAACTCGTAACAATAACCGATTCCGATCATCGAATATCACTATAAAAAGTCAATTACCTAAACATAAAGCCCTACCAGCATATCCAATGGCAATTACGCCATATTGATTGACCACATTACCAGTTACCATGTACGGGTCATTTCCCTACAAATTGATTCCCCTACTCCTGCTAATTAGTGTCCGAACCCCACTCGTAGGCCGTCGACCTCGAGGGTAACGATGACGTCACGACGTAGATACATTCCATACCAATTTTTCTCGCCCAATAACTAATAATTAGACAACATTGTATTGTTTGCGCACTCATTATTAACTCCTCATTCTTGAAACATTAAGCAGAACCGGAGGTCAATGGTACTGAAATTATTTTTGGCTTCGCGGATTTTGTCATGATCTTAATAGGGAGTTGCTGTCCATTCAGCTGTGTATTTTTAATGATGCCCTTCGAGCGAAATTCGTTTCACTTTAGTTGAATTTGACATGAAATATTATGTAAAGGTTCTTGAAATATTTTAACTTATCATTATTCTTTTTTATTAATCCATGGAATAACCGAAATTCTTGTACAATTATTTATTGTACATACGATATTCTTTTATCGAAATTGCATTGTAGAACAATTTTTGATACACTGACGCAAAGCTTGCCTACGTCATTCCGATTAACTGATAAAATGCAGGCTCTACCTGATTCAGGAGTATCATCAAATACTGCTTTACCGTACCTACAGCGCCAAAACAGATCAATGATAAAAACCTTTTTAGAAGTCAACATTCAGTTCAAGCGTCTATCAAAGAGGTCACATAGGACCGCTCCGTTTTGGGCTTGTTAAAATTTTTGGCAACATTCAAGTGAAAAGCTGTAAGAGTGTAAGGTGACTGAGTAGTATACTGGTTTTACTTACCACACCACCGCCTGCTGAGTGTACAAGTAGACTCTTGCCAGGTGTCAGATTGGCCATTTCAAAGAGGAGCAAGTAGGCGACCACGTAGTTTGTGGTGACTGCAACAGCGTCCAACGCTGTCATGCCTTCGGGAAGTACGTAGACATATTGTGCGGGCACCGCTACAAGTTCCGCCCAGGCTTTGTACTCTGGGAGGGCCACGACTTGGTCGCCAACCTGGTACCAAAAGTTGAAGATGGTAAAAAAAGTCAAACTTAGCAAAATCTTTGAAAGTAAACCTCCGTTTTGACGAAAAAATTGCACAAAAATGTTCGTCAATAACGTGTATCAAAACTGGCTCGGCGGCTAGCTTTTGATTTTTTAGTGAACAATCTTAAAATCAAGTTCTCAGAGGACCCCTTTTATCTCATACAATTATAAGAGCTAAAGTACCTCTCGCTAATAGATTTTTTGCTACAGAATTTTTATAATCATTATCATTATAATTGTTCTGCATTGTGATCAGTGTAGCATTAGAACGTGATTTCCACTCTATCATGACTTAGATCCAATTACAGAACGTTAAGTTTGTTCTCAAAGTTAAAATCTTTTCGGATTACGATTTCAATCAGTGAAATTATTCCGGATAATCGATAAGAGAGAATTGCAAAATAGCATTGAAATATAGTAACCTAATTTAGTAAAATCTATACGATTTACGAGTAAATTATTGTAAGCACGAAATTAATTAAGATATAACACCACCTTGCGTTAATGTGATGCCGAAATTGGGACAAATGCTGTTTGAAAATTGAAAATCCTTAACGTCTATACAGGGCGACTTTCAAGGGGTAGAAGCGTATGCCATAGTTTATTTCCAGATTTTACAATTTTCTAAATCCTCTCGTGAAGTCTCACCACTAATTAGTCTACCTTCCATACTCTGCTTTGCACCAGCCTATAAATATAGCAGAGATATCGGCCTAACCTCTAAAGGTGTCCACCACGCTGGCCCAGTACGGGTTGGTGGATTACATACGCCATCGAATTTCTTGTCCGGAAATATGCAGGTTTCCTCGCTATGTTTTTCTTCACCGAACCAGTAGTATCATCACCTTCCATATAATAATCGAAAAAGGAAAAATTTGTAAAGCAACTATTCCTATTATTCATAGAGGAAACAATGTAATCCATGGCCATTACGTTCTTCCTACATCATGGACGGTAAAAACAGTACGGTAAAAAAAGTAACCCCTTATCTATAATACCTGTACTGTACTGGTTACGAGGTACTCATATCCTACCTTTAAGTTAGTGACACCCTCTCCGACTTGCTCAATTTCACCAGCACATTCGAAACCGAGGATGAATGGTGTCTTAGGTGGTGAATCGATGGCGCCCTGACGCACAATCAAATCTTGGAAGTTGAGACCACTGTAACAAGAGAAGAAGCCAACATTATGTAACGAAAAAAGCCGTTTTTTTTTTCTTCTTAAAGACGTGTACATCATTGTCAAGTAATTACAAAGCGTTTTACAATTATAACGCGTGTGATAACAATAGTCTACACTCTACAGCTTAATCCGGACATTTTGTCTTTGTTCACGCGCGCGCGCATAGTGTTTAAGTATTTTTTTTTCTATATTTTTCTTTTTTTGGCTAAGACATCTGGTTTATTATTATTATATAAATTCAAAATTGTGTTACTTTCTTGATTGGGCATAACTTTAAATAGCATTGTGTTCTTTTATTAGGAGAGGCCATCGGCTCCTAAAATACAGTTTCTAATTAGTTTAGAAGCCTTGATTTGAACAGCAAATTGATTAAGCGTTTGAAATCACTCAACTCTCAAGGATAACATTAAAACCAAATATTCATAAAACTAAGTAACTACAAGAACTACTGGTACGCATAGTAGCGATCAAATATTATAGCTTTTATTTGCTGGGTTACGCAATAGTGCATCCCTAAAAACCAAAAACTAAATCACACGTACACGACGAATTAGCAACAGATTGTTTTTTGGCGAAGCCGAGAAATATTAGTGATATAACCTATTTTTAGGGATTTGCCATTGTATAGCCATCCCGGTAAATCAAATGGGGTATAACTGATCACCATTCCCAGATACGTAATTAGCGTAGTGCATGGAATGCGGCAGTCACTTGTTATAATATCATAATCTCTATAGCACGGTCAGCATAAAAATACCCGCATTTAAATTTTTAATCATATAGATGTGCCAATTAACATTAATATGGGAGACTGTGACAGCGACGTCTGTCCATTGTTACTATATAAAGTGAAGGATCGACACGTCGACAAATACGAGCCATTCTTGACACGTAGGTCTACAGTCCATGGCCTGAATGAACTTAAATATTCGTAGGAATATACGCCAATCAAATTACAAGCATTAAGTATTAGTCATTCCTAACATAAAATATTTGGTGGAATCAGCAGCTAGATGCTCAATAAAAAAAAGGCCTATAAATCCACACAAAGAACAAAGAAATACGTTTCTTACAGTCCATAGCTGCCTATGGAATACGCGTGTAAAAACAGCGCACCCCAGCTAGGCGCCAGGCATCAAGTTAGGCTTTCGTGTTGGAAATCGATATTGTGTTATAGGCCCCCCCGCCCTCGAGGCAAGCTAGGTAATACATAGTAGGTATACAGGGGCTTATGTGGACATAGGTCTTGCCTACCCTACCTTCATGTATAGGTGTCGCGTGATTCGCTATTCACCTATACCAATTTCCAAGCGAAGCCTCGACAGGAATCGGCATTCGTTGTTTTTGAATTAGTAAATATTTTTGTGTATGTGTGATGTGATATGATTTAGTTCTGCAAAAGTTACAAGTTCTAAACTACGACTGTTAACTATCTAGAACTAGATGATTATTTCGTTCTAAAGTATTTCAAAGTTCAAGTAGGATCGATCGACTTTTTCAACATTTAGCGTACAGTTTACAACACCAAAGTAACCGTAAAGAAATACTACAAGTACATAAAGCTACATATTCTGTAAACTGCTGCAGCAGTTTCACATGTGTTTACTTTAAATATCGGTTTACTGTCGAAAGTAATAAACGTCTGCATCGGTGAGTCAACAACCGAATGGTTAATGTTCCCGAAGCCTATTGTGCCTTCACCTAAACAAGGAAATACCAAAGAGTCGAGCTAAAACAACGCCAAAAATACCCACCTCAATACAACAAACACAAGAAACCCATGGAAGTCCTACTTGGCAGTTGGCAACAGCCGGTCTGCCGTTAAACTAGGAACGGGTAAAAAGGCGCTTCCTTTAACTATGTAATGTGTACTTTCCCTACCCTATCGCGGCTACAAAATTGCTACAAGAAAATATCGTTTTTCCAAGGATTTCGTCGACTAGTATTTTCTCGATACATTGTTAAAAGGGATTAGGTACCTATTGATCACGAGATCTTGACCGGGTTTCCAGATCTTATTTGTAGCTGTATGTTTTCGGTCTAATCACGACTCTAAACAAATCAGAGGTTTCTAGGTTACAAATATTAGTGAAACAGTATCGGTTGTTGTAGTTTCCACTATAAGCTCGATACGTTGTTTCAAGGTTTAGCTAAGTTTAATACCAGCGACAACATTTACTTAGGCATTCCATTATAGTCTATTTACTATACTCATGCTACTACGGTTAGTATTTTATTATCATCAGTGATTCATTGTTTATAATAGTAAATAGTCGGTAGCTGCGTACAAGTGAATCACAACTCCGTTAGGCATATTTGCGGTAGAGGGAAGCGGATGACGCATGATGTCCGGACTATGTCCTCGGCTCCTCGCTGTAACCCCTTTTTAGTGTATCTGCTCCCCTGTCGTGACGTAGATGTATTAATGCGTTTAATCCTCGTAATTTTGAATAATTACAACGACATGGGAATCGAGAGTCTGTCTCGCCACGACCGCGCCAGAAGCGACGAGCCCGCATAGCTTTTATTGGATAAATTGGACGCGGGCTTTACGGTTTCATTACAGAAAAAGTTTTGGCCTACATTAACGAGGACCCTGGGACCCACGTCGCCAAGGGCAGGAATGTTAATCCGAGATAATCTCCGCCAGCGAGTCTCGTATCGAATTTTACGCACTCTACCTGACCGCTTATTCAACGCAGACTGAATGGCTTCCTTCAACAACAATAGTTAGTAATGTGCAGGTAGACGACTGCTCTTTGTTATTTAATCCCTGAAATCGATGATAGGGTACTGAATAAGTTCAATTTGTTCTTTTTTATCCGCATCAAATATTTCTACAAATAGAAATCGGTAGACTTGTTTTCCTTATCAGCAATACGTGCCTAACCTGTGTAAATTTTGTTTATCGCTTTTACTTCTGAAAAATATCAGGAGAACCAACGCCGAATATCAAGTGGCGTTGCCAGTTGCGTGTTTCCGAATTCTTATGTCAAGGTCTAGGAGTCGACGGAACTGGTTCGTTCACATCAACAACCTATTTCAAGTAACCAACCCAACCCTCCCCTCTTTTAACTTAAATAAGATGTCAGCAATACACAAAGGTACAGGTCCAAATACTATCGACTTTATTTTACGTACAAAATAAGGGGAATTCAACAAAATTTTAACAAATTATAAACCTACTAAATGCTAATGCGATCAAATTATTGTTCCGTTGAAAAAGAATTTCTATTCACGCAATGCAAATAACTTCACGGCTTATTGATCACCAGTGGATGATATGTTACGAATAGTTTTAAATATTTATTCTTTAAATCGCGATTCGCCCCTAACACGTGCATATAATCATTTGAAATTGATGATTCAAGTGAACGATCGAATGAGTGAGAAACCCTTGTTCAAGATTATTCTAAAATACTTGGGGTTGGAAATGGCTCGACCTGACGCCCGCTGTCATGCATCGAGACGGCGGAAGCGTCATAGCCTAGACTACTAAATTATCTAGACTGGCGTCGATTCTGTTGTACCACTCACTTAACCAATCAGAGAGGTCTCAAATAATATGCATCTCCTTTCATTTCAATATGTAAGAAAAGGTTTGCAACTAAAAACTTGTTCCCGCCAACCGCCAAACTTCTATTCTTTGGCATTTCTCTTTCAGTTCAATACACTCCAAGCTGCACATTTAAAATTTTGTAGAAAGACCAGAAATCCATATAATTTTACTTTAATGTATAGTTTGGTGAATCGTTCAATTCTGTCAAGGAACTTACCCAAGTCGGATGTCGGGCGTCACGTTCCAGTGCGCTTCAGCGAAATCCTTCGACGCGGCACACACTGCTCACACGCACCGAACTTCGAATTCTGAACTTTGCACTTTCATTTTCAACGATCTTGACAAAAGCGAAAGCGATAAACAGTGCAAGTTTTACGACACCCCGTCCCTTCTGCAAATTTTATTTTTAAAACCCAAAGAAGAGTGGGTCTGTACATATATCAAATTTGTAGAACGTGACGAGCTTATAGTCGTAGCTTCATTCTATACTGTTTCACTAATATCGATCTGTCTGGGACTCGTGTTCAGGCAATGAGATCTATACTTAAATATCTTTGTTGCAAATTCATCGAATTTTCATTACCTTCGTTAAGTGAAAACGAAAGTAATCTAAGGAACTAAGTGAATTGTAATAACATTAACGTGGCCAACAGACTACAGACAACAGCCAACAAAATGAGAATCACTTTTAACAAAAAACAACTGAAACTGTAAAGGAAAGTTGGATAAGCACACACGGGGAACACTTATTAGAGTTCGATTCATCTGTATCTTTCGGAGAACATAAAAGTCATTGTAATTCAGCGTGTGTTCGTATAACTTCTCTTTCCGCTCGTAGGGCGAGTGCTCATGTTTCATATTAGAGAACCGTACGCGTACTCAGCAACATCGGACACGATCGCTCTTATGGTCTGCGAATTAAGGTCGCGAAAATTCAACAACATTGATAAAAATTCCTTTCGACGAGGTCTCGCCATTATCGTTACTCGTTCTAGAGGGATCTTACCGAGAATTTTCTTTTCAATAAACAACTTCGCTAATAGACGTAGAAAATGTACTGTTTTCGCTATTCTAGTAGTTGACGTTGAATTTGGAGTCTTTGATAAATTGAATAATGCCACAAATGTAATACTCGGTATGGAGAAGAAATCCGACAGGAAAGTTAACAGAGCTTCGACGTAATCCTTATTGATTGCATTCAATTTGATTCACGACGAGCGGAAATGGGCTTAAAATATTTTATTAGTAAAAGCCTCTTTCATATTAATAAAAAAGGATGTTTTTAAATTATTTACCGACTTCAATGGAAACCTATAAAATATTCTCGAAGTGAAATAAAAAGTAGATAAAGTGGTTGAGAGCGAATCATCGCACAGTAGATGCGGTCTCACATTTAATTACTTAAACTCGGCGACATACCGACGTATTAATTTACCGCGTGGGGAAGGCATGGGCTCTGTGACTCAGCCCCATGCCTGTACTCATCCTGCGGAATAGACTGTGCACGTCCACTGAATAGGAATGGCTAGCTAGAGATACCATTTTCATAAGTGTAGTACAATCGCACCGAAAGGAATTTCCTCATTCGCGTACTTTCTGATTCATTTGTATTCAGTACTGACACGTATCGTCGTCGAGTTAGCGAGTTAATACACAATAACTATTATGTTATGAGACTTACGAACATAGAATTGTCGCCGGAAGTATGACTGGCTGAATCGTTTATTGGCGTATCGAGGCGTTTAGTCTTAGTGATGCATTCGAAACCATTAATGGCAAGACTCAAGTACACAATCATAATGTCGTCTACTCATCTATAAACGAAAATTAATATCAGTATCATAGAGTAAGCACCAATTGCGGTGAGAAAGCTTTTGCTGCTTAAATATTCTGATATCATTGTATATATGATACATAATAGAAACACACCCGTGCTTTTAGATTTTTTTCATTTGATGAAAAGCTAGGGCCTGAATTTTGATTGGCATTCAGTCACGAAGGAAAGGAATTTGTGCCAGTATGTCAAATGTACCTTTGGCGTGACAAAGGGAATGAATGACCTAGTATTTACACAGTAAATAACACTAGGCCACCTCCACAATGTTGGACAAACAAGCCTTCATAAGCTTTGATCAAATATGCATAAGCCACGGTCTAATAGCTTGAGTCAACAATAAATTAACTTAAGTAAGCTTGTCACTTAACAGCAATTTAGCTGAAAGGGAAGACAGCTATTCCATTCTGCGGCTTAGCGAGAACCGAGAAATTAAACATCTGGGTAGGGAAATACTATGATGTTTTAAAGTTCTTTTACAATCGAAGTGTTGCTGTGCAATTTCTACATTACCAGTATTTTGAGATGACTTAGAACTTAATATTTAAGTAGGAACATATACAATACAAAGCTGAAAACTATATTTTTATGCTAAAAAACAATGTAGCGGAAGTTTTTTCATGTTCCAAGTTTGCTGTTAATATATCCAGGCAGTTCAGTAAACTCGCCTACAAGCCCACAAGCGGATAGACACAACCGCTAATGTATATCAAATGAGTATTAGGAAGCAACAATGCAGGTGCCTAAAAGTGTTAATATCCGGCTAGCGGGCCGCGAGGGCTGACCAGAATGAATACAACCAGAGCCGTGACGAGGCTATCGGCTTCCGATCTAGCTGCGATCGGCCATGGCCGGCGACCAGCCGCCTGTGACAGCTGGCACCCCATTACCGACCACGGAGCGTCCATTAATCAACGACGATAAAAGCACACAGACCCTTTCAGTAAGCTCGGAGCTTATCTGTTCACTTGAAACTTGAGAACCGGCGTTGGGCAATGTTGCCGGATACGGACGAGATATCCGAATTGAAGAATAATTAAACGTCTTGTGTTCAACAATCAGGCCTCTTGCGTCGTAAGGCCGCACCTTATTCTTTTCTAGTTCTAAGCTATGTCAGACAACCCTCGATACGTAAAACGTTTTCGATGCAGGTTGTTAACATTGCACTGATAGTAATTGCTATTCTTCATTAGTCAGCGGTCAGCAACATGCTAATAGTGAGCCTTGTTCGTCATGTTTCGGCCGAGCAGGCATCCGTTGTAATTGCCCGGTGTCCACCCAGGAAGTGAGCTTGCATTCCGCAGATGACTGAACGTTTACTTAAAGCCAAGTGCGATTGAATAATTTAATTGAGCCGTCATCGACATGGCTTGCGCAGCTGCTTGATGCCGTTGATGCATATATATGGTGCTCCGGCATTCAGATCATGTTTTCAACATAACTTTAAGAAAAATTGCATTCTCAAAAGGCAGCATGCGTTTAAATTTAGCTCCATACAATGAATATGATCTAAAATTAACCCGAATATTTGAAATTCCTTCCAATTATCTAAAATAGTCCAAGCATTTGTTAAGTGCGAACATCTGCTAATGGACGAGCGGAAGACTCGCTGCGGCGTGCGTGTGGTCCTATTTTTATAATTCGATTTACGCATTATAATACAGTGGTATCAATTTAAATAGGCAATAGAAATTCGAATAACGTACTACACGTGCTAAACAGCTTTATACTTTTATAAATAATATATTTCGTCTGTTCCGAACCCTACAATATCCACTTCAAACATTGCGTAGGCGCACGACACACGATACAGTTCTAATCCTAATATTAAACAGACGAGAATTCAATGAGCAATTAACGCTCTCGAAAGCCTCCGTTGCATAACTGATAATGGGCCCTTGATTTCAAACTCGAGCACGACTAGTTCAAAAACCTGCCGTGAACACTTTTTGCCGCGAGTACAAAAAAGCTCGCGTGAAAACGTGCTCGCGGAGCGCTCGCTTCTTCTTATTTCAATTTCATCTGCTTTTATTATTGTAATTTTTATTCGTAGGCAATGGGAGTCTCGAGCACGAATGTAAGTCATTACGATGTCTACAATTGCTACTATGAATGTAACAGATATTAGAGTAACGGTATTTCACCCTTCCACGACACGTGTAATGTTGAAAGATATAAACGAAATCTTATTGAAGGCTTGACAGAAATGATAGATGAGGAAAAGTTAGAGGCCGCGCCCTCGAGATGTTGACGGAGGGGCCCTCGACACGAGCAAACTGATATATTCGGAAAGAAGTTAAACAATGGCCGCAAGTGATTTCCGCACCCAACCTTATCTATTTGCAATCTTCCGGAATAAACGATCTATATTATTATACAGATGAAGATTGAAGATTGCGAGTCCCGTCTTCTACAACGATGTTTTCTATTCTTCTTATTATCTGTGAAATCTTTTAATTGGCCTTCTATTCTTAAATAACTTAACTAATGATGTACCTTGCTGTAAGTTTTCCTAAGAAAAATAATAATAATAAAAAACTTGGTATTCTCTAAGAAAAAGCGGGCAATGTTGTCGATTCTGTTGTACCACTCACTTGACGAAACCATCTCACAGGACTAAAGTTATCAGCTCCTTATTTACTTTCAATATGTGTGAAAAACATTAAACATTATTACAGTATACATAATGATAATCTCGGACAGTATTAAACAGCAGTAAATAAACACAAAAGGGAACTTATTTCAATAAAACATAATATATTACCAAAAAAGCCGAATTCTTCGAGATCCACAAGAACCTCGTTGAAGTCTTATCTATGACAAAGTTGTCTTGACTCTGTATCGTTCCAAGAAGATGATAACGTTTCTTGTGAGTAAAAGTAATTCGACGTATCTATTGTGTCATTCTTGATCCTTTTCCTTTTATCTCGAACCCGATAAAGAAAACAAATAACGAATACTTCAAACTATTTACTTACTTACACATAATCTATCTGAAGATTTCCGAGTTAGAATTTGTTTGCTTTACTTAATGTTTGCTTAATTTTCCTTCTGATTATTTACAAATACAATAGTTTTCTTGTCTTTTAACCGAAATATACATAATTCAAGTTATTCCTTCCTATCAGCTCTATCTCTTAAACGTCCACTGCTGGAGGAAGCGTCCTCTATAATTGTTTGGGGGCGTAATAGAGATAATTCTACAGGTGGGTTTCATTATCCCATGTAAAATTAGAATTGGTTATTTGTAATAATACCCACGCTTGGCAGGCGGCTTGGGAATCGCAGAATGTTTTTTTTTTTGACGCCACTGCCCGTTCTCTGGTGCTCAGTTTTTTTGGTTTAGGAATTCAAGTTATTACTGAAGGATAATTTAAACGAAAGTAACGGCAAGATGCGGAGTTTCACTTTCGTCTCGAAGCACCGGGATCCCGCCGAGCCACATACCGTCGGAATGAATCAAAAAAACTAGGGGTTCCTTAATTTGCTACGGAACCCTAAAAATGTATCAAGTATAATAAAACTTTTAACAAAGCAATAATATCCGAAATCAATGTAACCGACCCTCGTATTAAACATATGCGGGTCGAAAAAAAGGCATTTACGGTACGGGGAAGACGGGACGCGCAGGGTAATAAACGGAATATCATAGTGTGCCCGAAAATGTTGGGTAACTCGGGTCGGGTGACTTGAGGCAAAAAGGTGTCGGGACCGTGTGGTCGGGCGCGGGTACATTAGGGCGCGCCAGCCGGTCCGGGTGCCGCAAGGGTGCTCTCTCGCTCCGAGTCTCCTGACTAAATATAGATCCGCAACGAGCTCGCCACCGGAATTTGTACTCTAAACACGTCTGCTTGTACACGCCACGGGTGCGGCTCGCCGGGACTACACTCACCTCGGGAACACCTAACTTAATTTTCACTTAAGGAACCGGCTTTTATGAAATTAAATTTTGTCACTTTTTGAGATAAGATAAAAAGAAGCAAACATTTTTAAATTACAAAAGTATTTATAATATACGTACGAGTATGTAGCACTCGTAATTATCAAGCATAATAAATACCAAATAGATTGACCACGATGGTAATAATTGCGGATGAGGCGAGACAATGTTCAAATATTTTATATATATTGTATTGTGTTGTTTTCCAAGCTACAAACAACAAGTAGTTCATAAATAATTCATGCAAGACTTGCATGCTCAGACAATCTTACTTGCTAAATTCATCTCTCGCCGCGCCTGGGGTCCATCAAAATTTCATATGAACCAGACGAAATGAAATAAACAAATGTAATAAGAAACCCCAATTTGACTTCTTATAAAGTAGGTGTACTCACACAAAAAAAACTTTATGAAACAAAGAAAAAACAAAGGAGCGGAAGTTGTGACTTTACAAAAATTAGATTAGCATTCCAATCATATGGAAAAATAAATCTCACGAGATTATTCTACAGAAAAAATACCCACACATGCTTTTATTCATTTATCGAAGAGCATGGTTAACGGGAGCTATAAAAAAAACAAGCAATGGCGTCGAAAGACGTAAGGCCTGCGGAGATTGGTCGGCGAGCGCAGCGCGGCAGGGGACGCGCCGTATTGATCCGGCGCGGCCCGCGCCCCGCGCGCCCTTTCCTTCGCCAGACATTACAGGAGCACTCGCTATACTCACCCCCTCTCTCCCTCCTACTGGGAGCCAGGGTACGACGCTCACCACCCACCCCGACACCGACAGCCAGCGACAGAACCACACCCCTTTACAATGCGAGAATCGAGTCACGGGATTTTCCAATGTAATTTGGTATGCGATTTTAAAACTAGCCAACCGACAGATAAGATCGAATTGAAAAAAATACTAGTTCCGACAGCAATGATTTTACGAAAAAACGAGCACATGCAGCTAACGACGATAAAGAACTCTGGATCTATTAGAATGATAAAATGCCCGAGAACGAGATTTATATCCAGAAATGCAAGCCTAATGTTGCTGAGGTTATATTACTTGTCATGGGGGCTTTATTTGTCAAAAAAGAGATAAGGGACACGACATGTTTACTTCCATATACAGTAGCGCCTTGATTCGATTATGGGCACAATAAGCGAAGGAGCATTTTCGTAAGTTCGTTGACTCTGGGAACAATGTGCCTTCGGGCGACGGCGGCCGACCCGTCTGCCCCATCTGCTGAACAGTTCAACATAATACATTAATAATGGCGATTGTTCCAAATTCCAACATAAGAATTCTTACACTCGTGGTGGTATCGTGACTCGAAAGTTATTTCCATATTTCGACAATAACAGACCTGTTGCTACCGCAATTCTTGTGTTATCGCTGACATCGCGATAGGATCACCCATCAAGTATAAGTACAAAGCCATGTTTGTTATTTTTCCCGATTGCCCAAGAAGGAGGGTAATATTTTTGGGGTGTATGTAAGTATGTATGTTTGTGTGTTCTCTCGCATGTCTTCCCGTAGCTAAGCGGCTGGACCGATTTTGACGAATGAGATGAACGCCACATTTTGCAGAAGGGGTATTTGTTTATAAGAAAATTATATTAAAATAAAAAACATGATGATAAGAATGATTCAGAAAGTATACTACAAAAAAAAACTTGACACTCCACTAAACATTTCTGACAATATTAGCACATGTTCAACCGATCAACCAAAATGAATGAACCAAATAAAGCGATGACATTCATTCAGCTGTGCATGTGTCAAAAGTTCCGACAAAGGTCAATAATATGTTCCCTAATTGTGCCCCCACGTACCCACGTGCCTCCTGGTCGCAATAAAAATGATATATTGAAAGATTTGCATTTGTTAGGTGAGTCAGCGGTGATAGCCTAACTTGGTTGACTCATCCCAACAAGTTAGCTGCAAATACGTTGCAAATAATGTAATGACGCACTGTTCACTCTCTTTGTCATTAATTAGTTCTTCGTTTGTTTATGTTGATAAAACATTAACTGGGGACTATTTATTATGTTTTATCAGTGTCCCATAAATTATACACGATTTACATTATAATTATACATTTTTGTAAGCACTTATGAATATCGTATATGTTCTGCAGTACATTAGAGGCAAAATTTTAAAAATATTATATTTATAGGGTTTTGTCGCTCAGCAACCACATCGCCCTGTATCACGAGACACAAACAATTGTAAAGGGAGAAAAAAAATGCTTTAAAACATCTAACGCTAGTTATGTTCTGACAATACTAAACTCACCAATGGATTTAAAAATATTTTTGTGAAGTAATATATTTTTCCAGACAAGATTTTATAAAATCCGTTATTGGTAGTACAATAATCAAAATGAGTCCAAACTAAATCAATCTACTGTTATTTGCTGAAAAGTTCCGTTTTCCACCTTCTGCCTCCATCATCAAATCAGCTCGCTCTCATAATAATATTGTAATCGGAACTTGACAGGCAAGCAAAATTTCAACTCAATTGAACAAGGGCAACTGGTCTAAAATTCAGTTGCAAGATTTGACCCGAACATACATACATAATACAAACATTGCAAGTTAAATAAAAGCTTGTAAAAATAAATAAATTTAAACATATATTGAATTTTAATAAATCGGGAATACCTACCTACTCACGTTAAATTGAGTCGGTTGTTCCGACTATAGTTTCGATTACATCCGATGATCTTTATCGAGGAAAAGAGTATCTTTTTTTCGGGAAGTTTTTTTTGTACATATAATTGTGATAAATAAAGAAACATTACGATTATGTGCTACTGATGAAAGTTTACATAAATACATTAAAATTACGATGTTTTCAATGAATTGGCATTTTTACAAAGAGCCCTACAATACAATTAGTGCAGTGTTAGCTTTATAGGAATACAATATAATATCCCCGCATCTTTTTAATTATGATTGTCATTTTTAGTTTGAATAAAAACTTACAATAACTGCATTTATTATAAACGGACAATTTGCGGTCTCACCCTTCGAAGAGTGCATATCACACACTGTACACGGTAGGTAGTAGGTACAATGTGGAAAGTAGCAATTAATATTTGATATAGTGTAACCGAGATGATAGTGGCCAGTGAACACTACCCCTTGGAGCGCAAATTATAGCAGTATCACTACCCACTCAGGTTTAACAAGGCTATTCCAATCGAGTTAGCTCAAGAGCATTACTTTCTAGTGACTCATAGGAAGAGAGCTATCTCGCACAGACGCTCTCAATAAGGAAGAGGGTAATAAACAAATTCATCTCTCCCATCTTATGTGGCTTCGGTGCCTATTAAATGCACAATACTGCACTTTGTGCATGCAGGCCAGCTTGTGCCTCGGGGGGGCGGCCGCTATTTTTAGGCATTAAATTGATACGCCAACAAAGGAAAGGATGTGGGCAATTAACACGCACTTTCGTTTCAAAAAGACTCCAAAATTCCGCGGAGGAATCAGTCATGTTACGTTATCCGTGACCCGAAATAAACTTTACTCTCGAAAAGAAGCAGGCCAGACGCCCCGAGCCCATGTGCGCCACAAAAAAAATAAAAGTCCAGCCATCACATTTCCCCATCATCTTTACATACAATTAACGACTCTCAGAATAAAAAAGAAAGCCAGCTATATCCGAGGCGTGAGTACATCCATTGTTCTTGGAAGTTCTCTTACTGACACTGGCTTGACCTAATTGAAAATAATAGTGCTTTATTCACTGGCCGGTTTTCTTAGAGAAGTCTTACAGAAACACATCGGCCGAAGCGAGTGTAGCACGCGAGGGCCTGTCGATAGGAAACAGTAATAAGCTGGATTTCGTTATAAGCCGTAACATATCATTAAATTAATAGCGCTATAAAACAAAGAACTCATTCGCGTCATAAACTGAGCGAACAATCGATCAATCGGTGTTTAATTTTGTTATTGTTTGTTTACCTAAAATTCCTATATATCTTGGGAACAATCTAGAATCGAAAACTCCGTTTCATAACAGTAAATTATTCGCTGTAAACAACCGTTTGAATTGAGTCGCAAAAGGCACATCCATGTGGTTTCATTAGACGGATCAATGGATTTGAGGACGAGGATAGTTTCGTAGAAGTACGGAATGTCCCGTAGGGTGGTGATACCGTGGTGACCGTAGCCACTGGACTGCGTGACCGTAGCACTCGTAAAGATACTATTTCAAACATCCAGTGGCCTTACCAGTTACATAATGAGAATTTAATCGCGGGTCAACATCCTCCGTGTCTAGCTCTAGTTCGTGATGAGCTTTTTCACGGTTTCGTGTTTACTTGTGTGTTTTAACCTACTCTAACATAACTGCCACACTTTTTCTTTTTAGGAATTTAAAAGATGCTACTGTAATAATTGTGAAGAATACAAAAGAAATATATGCAATACGTGTCTTTATTGCATCATGGACTCTAAAATCCGCGGTAAATTAAATATTAGATGAAACTAAGATAGGTAACTAAGTAATTTTTTTATTTTATTGCGCTTAAAATCACAATATCCAAAGACTTCTACTTCGAAAAGCCAAAGCGCTGGCATTAGTGCAGAGCTCATCGCCCCCTGCATAGCAAAGCATGAAGCAAGTGGCACAACCAGACTGAGATATAGGCAAGTCTAGGACGGCGCGGCGCGGGCGACGGCAGGCGCATAGCAGGCCCGTGTGGGCGGAACTCACACGTTTTTGCAATGCAACACTAGACTAGAGAGCAAACTTGCTCTAATACCGGTCGAGACGCGGCCACTCATTTCATATTTTCGCAGCAGATGGCGTCGTGTGTCGCGGTCATTTACATAGTAAGTTGTCGATAAGCGCGCTATATTTAGCGCGGGATGCGCATCTCTCGGTGCACCTACGGGCCCTACGGCCGCGACCGTATGCATCGAGCCTGTATCGGTCCTGACTTAAGTTTACGTTGAACTATTTTGGTCATCTTTAATAATCTTCATGTTCTTTGTAAGTCAGGTCCTTTTAAGTAATGGGACTAAGGAGTAAGGGCAAGAGCCATTACATACATTATTAACTTAATCATTGTCAGCCTTTTGTCTACCTTCTGATGCGTACAGGTGTCCTGTCCTTCTATTATACATTGTTTCAAGAAATTATAGCCCTCACATAACTGCTATAACAGCGACCAATAGTGTAGCTTAGAGCTGCCCAAAAGTAACGGAAACTCGGTTTCATACAAATAATGAAAGTGCTCTGTTCAATTTCAACGACTTCAGCTATCAACTGCTAGCCCATTACCGAGGCAGTAAAGAAATACTCTTTTCATTACGATTATGTGAGGGGAACGAAAGAAATCTTTCACAGTTAAGTGGTTGTTTTGTTAAGAGTTTAACAAAGTGCAGTTAACGTTAACGAGAAAAGTGGCGGATAACTCATACGTCTCGGCGATGCGAGTAGCATGTTGACGCTGCTCACTCGGTGCATTATCTGAGGCACTGGAGCGATAAAAAACGAACAAAGAACAATGTCAGTAACCACTCAACTCCCTTTCGCACGAACCGAACTCGACTCGTTCGGGCTTCATATGACAAAATAACATCAATTTGTTGGAGGCATCCGTGCGGCGTCCGCGCAGCCCCCGCCACGCACCACTGCGCAGCGCACATGCATGCGCGCAGCTATTCTACTTCGATCGAAAACATATTAACATAGTGGCGTAGCTACTGAATAAGCAATCGTTTGGCGAAATCGAATCAAAGAAACGCGACAGTGCAACACGTCATTGTGGGCTAAAATATCGAATAGACAGTCGTCGATGTCTGAAATCGATCGAGTGTAAATCCGTTGAGAACGTCCTCATTATAGTATCCTATCAGTAGTGGTGAGATTGCGTGCAAAATTGCAATTGGCCCTCGGGCCAACATGACGCGGGCGCGGCGCGCGGCGGAGGGCGCAGGCGGCTGCGTCGCGGAGGCAGATGTTAGAGGCGCGGGCGAACGAGATCCGTCCCGATTTCTTCACCGACTCAAGTACACCCCCACGATTCGCCGTAAAAACGCGCGAGGAAAAATATTGTTTATCCAAACAGTTCCAATTTCAATTTTGTAACATAATGATAAGCAGATCCATATCGAAACGATGAAAGGAATAAATCGTTTCGTGGAAACGCAGCATGGAAATATTACCATATTCGTCGACGTAGTTTAACATAACATTTGAAAACAATCATTCACAAAATCGGATACATCCGTTTAGCTTTTCGGTCTTTAAACAAATCCATTTAGGCAAAAATGAAATCTGAAATTTTAAGTAAGCAGAGGGTAGTCGGTAAACTACTTAAAAGTATATTAAACTCACCAAGCCTTGACGCGGATGAGGACCTCGCCTTCGGCGACTGTGGGCTCGGGCTTCTTGAGGATCTTGACCGTCTTGAGTCCGCCGAAGCCGGTGAGGACGACGGCGCGCATCTCCTTTGGCGGCGGAGTTTCCTTTTCCTTGTCTTCGGCGGGTTTCTCGGGCTGCTCTTCGGGCGGCGTGTCGGTCGTACCATTCTCGGTTGGGGTGGGGACCTTCTCGGACGCGGCGGCCGTGGCCGTCTCCGTGCTTTCCGTCATGTCTGAGCCGAGTCTGGGGTAAGGACCGAGCGGTGCGATTAACGGACGCGGTGCGAATGAGCCCGGACTGAGTGGAGCGGAAGCCGGCCGGCGAGATGACGCGTCGCGGAACGAATGACGAGGGAAGGGAGAAGCGCGCGCAACGAGGGTGCCGCGCGCAGGGCGCGCGGGCGAAGGGGCGGGGGCGCGGGGCGCTCGCTCCGGCCGCGAACAGGTGGCCACCGCGCCGGCCGGTTTGCTCGCCCGGTGCCCGCACCCCGCCGGCTATTACTCCAAAGGACCTGGATTAACTTTATTGCAGGTCGATACGGACCTACATTACTTATGTCCCAGGCCGGCTTCGCACCTAGTCTAGCCTCAAACGACACGTTCCAAATTGTACTCACCCTAGTACGTGACTTGGCAACTGGCAACGCGTCGCCGGTCGATAATGTGGCTACATTAACTTACATACCTACTATGATTCTACACCCCTACATACGGAGTAACTAGCTATACAGTGTACACACACGTGCAACCAAGTGGCCGTCTCCAGAACGAACATATATTATCGTTCCTATCGAAGACGCTGCCCTCTTACAAAAATGAGACACATCAGAGACCGCAACCTGTTGAAGGTATCCGCGCAAAAAGTAAACGTTTCCAACATTGTATATTCTGGTGATATGTGCGATTCAATAATCGCGATGTCGATGCTCATGCGCCCGTGCATGCACTTGTTTTTTTGATAACGTTGTTCAACATTGTTGATGTTAAAATGAGGTTGAGTACCAGCGCGACCTTCGTCGATGAAAATAAACATTAATAGTCGCATGCCCTGACGCCTGACGCGATAACGATTGTTATATATTGAATACTCGTATCACAATATTATGCGAATCCAGTCTCTTATGTGTAGTGCGTTCTCAATAGCCATCAATTACAAAGGATTTTACATTCCAAAAATGTAATCCTCCGCTAGATCATCTTCTCTCCTCTCTATTATAAGTATAAAAGTAATTATTTCCTTTTGTGTTCTCTATTGACGTTTAAAGGGCTAAGCTGATTTTGATAAAATTTCGCAAGGAATTAATAGACAAAGGTATAGTTTTATGCTGAAAAAAAATGACAAATCGCAGGTAAATCTGCGCAAAGCGTAGTTAACCTAGAGTAAATAGGGCGATATAGGGTTTTCCATGGGTTTTTGTAGAATGAAAATGACAATAAGCTCATACTAACCGAAAGTTCGACTTGATAATGGAATTGGCTTATTTCAAGGTATAACTATAAATTAGGGCTGTCATGTTTATAATGCTAGACGTTAAACCAATTCAAGTTATTAAAATCCAATCACACTATTATTATAAATGCGAAACTTTGTGTGTAAGTGTGTTTGTTCCCGTTCGACTCTGTAACGTCTGAACAGATTTGAATGAAATTTGGTATGGAGGTAGCTTATACCCTGGATTAGCACTTAGGCCTTTTTCTCCCGGAAAAATATTCAGTTTCTGTAGAATAGCGGATGAAACCGCGGGGCGGAGCTAGTAAAGAATAAAGACATCAAGCCGTCTATAGAACGGTCGATACCCCTATGGCATAATTAAAACACGACACTAGGACAGATGTTGATACTCATCGAGATATGTGTCTAGGGATAGTGATCCGAACATTGCATCCCATTAAATAGTTAAAGATTCGTTGAAACTAATACTAAATGCGTCGCATTTTAGCGTGCCTACTATACCAGTAAGATGTGCGTGTTTGAGTGGCTCTCGGGCGCGACACGAGACATCCGTGTGGTAGTGCGGATTGTCTGCGAATCAGTTCACAATGGTGCGTAGTAATACTAGTTAGCACCATGGAGTCGGTGACATTTTAAATCTTATTTGTCCGGTCCTTACAAAGTAAAATATAATTTTACTTATCAATCATTATCATACGGGCTCTCGAAGTCACCCGCTAGTAATGGCAATTAATGCTATATTTATTGACATTTCTTGTCTTAGCATGTTTAGAACTTCTGCTATGCTGATTTATAAAACTTATCCGAATAATTTCAATTATTGATATGGATTTAATTCCAATGAATCACAGGTTTTTAAATGAATGCAAATCTTTGCAAATTATCAAGTATCTTTCTTGATAATTTCGCAAATTTACTTAGGTATAAATGACTTGCTTTCTTTGCCATGAAATGTCCACGAAAGTGCCTACCACTACCTAGGTATGCGACATAAATCCGCTATTTATCTATATAATATATAAAAAAAAAGAACGAGCCCTTTTCTAGGAAACACCGCACAGACCAAACCGCTATGATAGAGACGTGAAATTTGAACCTCCTCCTCAAATGGTCTATAGGTGAATAATAAGAACGGATTTTGCGGACGGTGTGTTCCGATAGGCCCTCTTGAGAGCCAGTTCAGCAATAAGAAGTATTTTGAGATTAATAGACTAAAGACCTTTAATTTTAACTGACAGATAAAATAGTGCGACTGGACTATTTATAACTGACTTCCAAAAAAAAGAGGACCTCTTTTTTTCAATTCGGTTGTTTTTTTTATTTGTTACCTCAGAAGTAAAAAAGAAAAAAAAAAAAAAAGAATATATAAAGATTTGGAAATATTTTTTGTATTTGAAATGAAATTTTTGTATTTCCAGATTGGTCCCATTTTTATCAAAATCCAGTTCTAATAATGGGATCCATGAGGAATTGATGGAACTCCTGAAATATTATAGGCATACATATATTATAGAGATATTGGTATTTTCATTAACAAGTCAAGCATTTGAATTCAGAAAGTATCATTTGGTGAAGTAAAACTGATGAAGAAGACACCAGATAGCCACCGGAACTCCTTGATGATACGTATTTCGGGCGGACCAAGATTATCTGACAGTTAAGTGACTATGACGAAGCAAATTTAAATAAATGGTTCTGAGTCGGTTTTTTTTTAAATTTATAATTATGTTCATATCAAACACGAACAGTACACTCAGTGGCTTCACAGCGAAGCCAAACTTGAAGAAAGAAAAAAAAACAATTCTCCAAAGTTATGATTAAAGAAAGCTCATTTCCAACTTCTAAGAGATGAGATACGAAGCCACACCGACAAGAACAGTTGCACACAGATGCACATCAGCATCGTAAAACTATATAACGAGTGATATAATTAATAAATTGTTTTGGAAGGTTATTGACTCCTAATATACAGGTTTAAACTGCAATGGATAAATTAAGATTCATGACATGACACAGAAAGTTAAGTCATAACTTATATCGATATCATAGCGGAAACTAAAATCACACTAATATTATAAATGCGAAAGTTTGTGTGTAAACGTGTAAGTAAGTAGTTAAGTATGTAAGTGTGTTTGTTCCCGTTAAACTATGTAACGGCTGAACGGATTTGAATGAAATTTGGTATGGGGGTAGCTTATACCCTGGATTAACACATAGACTATACTTTTTATCCCGGGAAAATATTCGGTTTCTGAAAAATTGCAGGTGAAACCGCAGTGCGCAGCTAGTGGAACATATTTAAATTAAGTAGAGAAATCTTTTGCAAATTAATAGTTTGATTCATCTGTGTATATTTCACTGATTTGCAGTTATTATTATATATTATTTTTATATTATATTATATGATTTGCAGTTGTTAGGCTATTATTAATCTTTATACCGTCTGTCCGACTGTTGGCTAGCGTTATTTTTGGGGAAAATAATTCATAAAGTTTTAACGATAAAAAACCACAGATGTCTAGTGCCTATCTCCTTCCATTTTGGAACTGCAGCTAATTTAAATGGAAGGGTAAGTCTGAACAAATAAATGTGTAAATTTCGTACTGAAAATTCAAAATATGAGAAATGATACTTTTTTTTATAAATATTTCAAACATAATAGGTTTGCATTTGACCACATCCTGCCTGACGTTAAGCAATGATGTGGTCTAGGCCGGAGCACGCTTACCTAGAATTATAATAGATTCAATTGAAAAGTTATGAAATGAACTAAAATTAAACCGTAGACCGTTGGTTTTTCTTTTGCTTTAGGTGTAATATTTTTGGATATATTAATGACGTAACACGGTAAAATTATTCATGGAGAGATGGATGTCCTATTATTACGATTTTATATCAAAAATTGGATTTATATCACGACCTTAAAGTACCCCACCCTGAGACACACTGTATACCTCTTATACCTAAGCAGATTATTACGCGCTAATTTACATTCTTCCAATGTTCTATACTTTTCAAAATTTTAGGGGGTTTTAAATTTTGGTTTAAAAAAGCTTTCTAAGTACTTTCGTTTTTGGGTCCTTATGCAGAAATGTTTAATAAGCTTTGTAAACAACAACGACAAGAAGTGTCTCGCATGAAAACGAGACTGGCTTTGTTTCGTGTATTTTAGCTATAATAGGCTTATTGGACGTATCTGAATAAGACCGTTTATATACGCTACGCTACTTATTTCTCAATGTATTTCTTCAAATGCTAGATATTTTACTACAAACTACAAACAAACAATTGTTTAAATAAAATACAGTATGCATAGTATGTAATATATTTTTTTTATGGTATATATTTTTGTTTTTATACTTATCATTAAAATTATAGAAAATTATCACCATGTTAAAAGTAATTTGTAAATATCTTATTAGTGAGTTTTTTTTTTTTTTTTTTAAATTTATCTGGGACATTTTTACACAAACGGTCATCTGACCCCAAACTAAGCAAAGCTTGTAATATGGCTGCCAGAGGCTGATAAATACGTACATATATATTTTTAAATACATACATAAATAGATATTAACACCCAGACATAGAACAAACACAAATGTTCATCACATGAATGTTTGTCCTAGATGGGAATCGAACCCACACCCCCAAACACAGAAGGTAGGTTCACTTCAACTGAGCCACCGGAGCAGTCATTTGAAATGATATATATAAGAGAAAATAATAAATATAACGTTTATTTATTATATTTTTTCTTTCTTAAAACAGGGTATTTATCATCGTTAAGAAAATTACCGACTCAAGGCTGCGTCGTTAAGATAAATAGAGAAAAATATTCCGTCACTAAGTTCAAAACAAACAGAAAATAAAATATGTATGTCAATTTAATAAATAATACAAACTACTAAATATATCAATCGCTACAAGTACTTCAATCAACTATGTTTATTTTTATCCTTGATTTTAAAATCGTGTTGGTAGTAGTGGTCGTCATCATCGCAATCGTCGTCGCAATTGTAACCATCATAATAGTCATCGCCATCGTCGTCGGAATCCTGATCATCCTCGTCACGTGCGCGGTACCCGAGCTGCCACTCCTCGCTCGAAGCTCGCAACTCCTTGTGGATCTTATTTTGGAGAATCTGTGGACATAATATTATCATAGCAATTTACAAGTTATATTTCTTTTAATTCGTAAAAAATTACCAGTATCATTTTGCGGGCTTGGTGATTTTTCGACATTATTACAGACAACTAACTACACAAACACACAAACCCCAAATATAAAAATAAAACAGCGCTTTAAATATTTTCATACACTTTTCTGACTACCCGGCGCGTTAATAATGAATTTTCATACACCTTTTCCCGCCCGCATATTTCTACGACAGGTAAATGTTGTACTTTCTCTCTTAATTAAAAATATTAATAATGAGGTACTACCAAAAAAAGTGTGGTATAAATAATGTATATCTCTCTTCTAAATTGTGTTCATGACCTTATCTTATAGATAAAAATGTTTCAAAGAAAGCCTTTGTATTTTTTCAATTGTAAAAGCATTTTTTTTTTGAGTCATACATAAAGGATCAATAAAACTGAGTCCACACCACGCCACTACAAGCATTCTTATGTGTGAGTCAAATCTATCGCATGTAGCATTTACTATGATAATGCATCGCATTTTCCCACAATAATTTCGAGCAATTCCACGTCATTGTAGTTCGAGGGAAAAATATACGATAAGCACGGTCTTTTCAAGTGATGGATTTTACTTCCAATGCTTTTTTGGGTTCCGTACCGAAAGGGAAACCTATTGCCGTCACTCGGTTGTCTGTCCATCCATCCGTATGAAACGAGTGTCTACAGCCTATCCCGTAAACGGAATAAGTTACAGACTTGAAATTTGGATATTTTGTGTAGAATGTAGACCCAATATTGAATATTTAGTTAGAAATTCGATTAAATTATTTTTTGCGGGGCATACATGAATTATGAGTCGATTTTACCCGACGGGCGAAGAAGGAGGATTATTTTAATAAAACAGGAATTACTCACGTTAAATGGAGTCGGTTATTCCGACTATAGTTTCGATCACATTCGGTGATCTTTATCAAGGAATGCCATAGGCGCGACGTGCGCGCGATATCGTCTTGCCTTGCACGACAATTTTCATAGTAAAGGAGAGTTATCTTTTTGGAGTGTATATAAGTATGTTTGTTTGTTCCTATAGTACCTCCTGCGGCCTAAACAACTTGAACGATTTTGACGAGTGAAGTGTCGTTGGGTTCCTCTTTACCTCCGGATCCGGAGTGACATAGACATCATTTTGCAGACGAGTATTTTCTTTTAATAGCATTACTTTTTATTATTACAGACCACTTTCATTTATAGGCTGAGACTATTTTTAGTACAGTGTAAACTCAATATAGCAACATTGAAGGGACGGCGCACTTCATGGTGTTATTGAGAGTTGTTGTTAAATTGAGAAATCTAGCAGCCGGGGAAAAGAAGGGAAAAGAAAAGAAGTTCAAGAAACAAAATAACAAATTTCTTAGAATCTTCGGTAAGTACGATGCTTTACATACATACATATTACACACAAACTTTCGCATTTATAATATTAGTGTGATAGAGGCAAAGAAGAAAAATAAGAATAAAAAAACTAAAGAGGCAAATCTATAGACAAAATCACCGTATAATCACACTAATATTATAAATGCGTAAGATTTTGTGTAAGTAGGTAAGTATGTAAGTGTGTTTGTTCCCGTTCAACTCTGTAACGGCTTGAACGGATTTGAAAGAAATTTGGTGTGGAGGTATAAGCTACCTTCACACCAAATTTCTTCACCCTGGATTAACACAAAGGGTACATTTTATCCCGGAAAAATATTTGGTTTCTGTAGAATAGCGGGGGGCAGCTAGTTAAAGATAAAACATATACAAAAGACAGACCATAAAACCGTACACAAATCGTATAAAAAAACAGCATGGTTCTAAAAAAAACAAAAAATATTACCTTTCTCTTGAGCAAGAATTCAGCAAGCTCCTTCCTCTGATCGGTGACGTCGACTCCCTCCGCCCTCCCATCGCTCGTCCTGTATGATATTACGTCATCCCTGTGCGATATGACGTCATCTCTCGGGCCCTCGAGCCGGCTCCAGGCGTCTCTGCTCTTCTTCCTGGCTGCTAGGAGCCTGTTCATGATCTTATCGTGGTCTAAGCCGAACACACTGTTGCTCATTTCGGGTATTAGCTCCTCGATCGGTGGGACTTCTTCGTCTAGTTGCCTGATTTTTGCCTGCAAGTATATATGCGTTGCGATTGTGGATACCGCGACAAACTTACTGTAGTTTTGCGGTACTACATTTCTTAAAAATAAAATGTAACTGTGTAATGAATTAAAAAAAAAAAAATATGATAGAATTTCTCGTGAGTCATGGCCTAGTAGGGCAATAAAAAATAGTAATAGTAACGAGACACCGACAGGTTTTAATTACATGAAATTGTGTACTATGAAACCAATTGTACTAAGAAATAACCTTAGGTTATAAGAATGTTAATATAAGTTTTAAAATGAAATAAATGAATTGAATTGAATAAAAAATAGTACAAGTTCAGATGATTCACTCCGAAATGAATTAAAATAAATAGAACAAAGAACCACAGTAACATTCATTAATCTAGAATCGTAAGGTATATAGGCAGGTGAGATATAAAATACAATATAGCTAATAATAAATATTGGTGGACGTTTTCCAGACACAGAGCCATCTAGCTAGTACAAGTTCAGATGATTCACTCCGAAATTAATTAAAATAAATAGAACAAAGAACAACAGTAACATTCATTAATCTAGAATCGTAAGGTATATAGGCAGGTGAGATATAAAATACAATATAGCTAATAATAAATATTGGTGGACGTTTTCCACACACAGAGCCATCTAGCTAGTACAAGTTCAGATGATTCACTCCGAAATTAATTAAAATAAATAGAACAAAGAACAACAGTAACATTCATTAATCTAGAATCGTAAGGTATATAGGCAGGTGAGATATAAAATACAAATATAGCTAATAATAAATATTGGTGGACGTTTTCCACACACAGAGCCATCTAGCTAGTACAAGTTCAGATGATTCACTCCGAAATGAATTAAAATAAATAGAACAAAGAACAGTAACATTCATTAGTTTAGAATCGTAAGGTATATAGGCAGGTGAGATATAAAATACAATATAGCTAATAATAAATATTGGTGGACGTTTTCCAGACACAGCGCCATCTAGCCCCAAACTAACCAAGCTTGTACTATGGTAACCAGATAAAGGATAGAATACATAAATACTTTTTTTTGTAAATTCATACTAGAGAACATAGAAACACTCAGACAAAGAACACACATCCATGTTCATTACACAAATGTTTGTTCTGGGTGGGAATCGAACACACAACCAGTTCAGCTCAGAAGGTGGAGATCCTCACACTGATCCACAGGGCTAGTCAATGTTATGTGTCACAGAAATGGCCTCAACTCAGCATAATGCGGTATATGCCGATATATCCCAGCCATTGACACCAAAAATAAAAGATTTTGTTAAGATTTAGGGGGTGATAACAGACAAGCCCCGAAACGCTAATTTCATCAAACAGTTAGGAAAATTCACTAACTGTCTCTATAGCACGCACGACAAATAGAGCGACATCTATACCACTTCGCCGACGATGAACGAGAAGCGAGTAGAGCTAGATATTAGAATCGAGCTAATGTATGTTAGTATTTGCTCACTTGAACTTCAGGCGAGAGTTTAGTGTTCAAAGTGAACTCGCTTTTGAGCAGATGCCCCATTTCTGTGGGCGTGTAGTCTTCGCCGTAATCGGCCGCCGCCAGCCGCCGGTCCAGGTCCACTATTTGAGCTTCTTGCCGGTCTGGAGAAAGTTATCAATGAAGATGAATTATTTGATGAGCCTCCTGACTAAATTGGTAGCATGTCTACTTTGTGTGCAGGAGCTCCCGGATTCTATCCCCGGCCGGACGGATGTTTGAATGTTGAATTTTAATATTTCCTGTTTTTTTTTTAATGTACTTCAACAGTTCAAAACTCTGAGCGGCAAGGCCCTGGGCTCGTCTCTCTGAGATATTAGATGTTAAATCTCTATTTGCCCAGAAATTTCGCTGGAAACATTACCCTTCAATCCGGAACACAGTAATGTTTGCACACTACTGCTTGGCGGTGGAATAACTGGCAAAGGTGTGTTACTTCCCCAGGCGGACTCTGCAGAAGAGCCCTACCACTATTTATTATTATTAAAGAGATTCGCCCTTCAATCCGGAACACAGTTTTTGCACACTACTGCTTGGCGGTGGAAATAATAATAAGTAGTGGTAGGGCTCTTCTGCAGAGTCCGCCTGGGGAAGTATTACACCTTTGCCAGTTATTATTCCACTGCCAAGCAGTAGTGTGCAAAAACTGTGTTCCGGATTGAAGGGCGACCGCCAAGCAGTATTATTATTAAAGAGATTCGCCCTTCAATCCGGAACACAGTAGGTTTTGCACACTACTGCTGCTGCTTCATATTTTATCTTGCAAAAGCACTATCCACACATTGAAATCTACGATTTATAATGAGGGACTTAGAGCTGTCAAAAGCAACAGGGATTTTATTATTTCATTGAGTTAGAAAGATACCTTTGACAAAGACGACATACGGCACTTCTCCCATCACCCTTAAGGTTGACAACTCATGGCGTAGTGGGCCCGCTATCTTGTTGAGTACAGCCTCTGTCTCTTCATCAGATGAGTCTCCTTTACATACCCAGAACACATGCACTGATTGCAAGTCTGGAGTAATTTTAACCTGAAATTATGTTAAAGTTGGTGCTTGCACATCACAGTTTTAGACTTTCCACCAATTTCAAATTTCAACCACGATTTCCATGGAAATATTTTGCACGTCAGAAATGACCGAATGTAATGGAACATTTCAAACGCTAACACCCTGCTTACCTGCATTCTGGCAAATAAAACTTATTTCATTTCAAACTCATTTCATATAGTGAATGGCTTTTCAGTCAAACACCAACAAAAAAGCAGTTGCCGATCTGTTAAGCTAAAGCTTCAGATAAGCTTTAGCTTCAGTTTCTATATTAATATACATAAATAAATAAGTATTATAAATACTCTTAGACAGACAATTTGTTGAGTCTTATATCTCCATAAACCACAGATGAATAGAACTAGATACCTAGTCTAGGACGAGTCTAGCGCGCAACACATAAGTTTTATTAGACTTATATAAGACGCCGCCCCAAACATTGAACCTCAGTTCCGACCAAGTGCCAGAGCTGTGCGTGCGTGCGTGCGGCTTACAAAATAAAACGGTTGTTTTATTTTCCTGACAACCAACAGTAAACAAAAATGACTATCTGTGCAGTGAAATTGTGTGGAAAGTCATCCGCGCACTCAAACTACAAAAAAGACGGAATAACTTTTCATCGGTAAGTAAAATAATTCAGTTTTACAAGACATAGCAGAGCTCAGCGTATAATGGACACGTCGTCACTTATCCCTTTTCCTCATTGCGGATATCCCATGCAGTTGTCCTTTTCTGGCGAACGCACGTATAAAGTAGTGTTGTGACTCATTAAACAAAACGCAGACTTGCATTTTCGATTTTCACCATACCGTAAAGGGATTCGAACACTGATGAATTCTAACTAACTACCTAACTAAACTGTACACTCGGGACCTTCTGCTTGGACTAAACTCGACAAGCAACGAAATCACGATAGAATCGACCGGCAGCATCTAGCATGTGCCTGAGACTGTGGTGAGACTAGAGAAAATAACTTGTTAAGAGCATGTCGGGCCATGCTTAGTAGGGTTCCGTAGGTGCGTAGGATGTTTGAAGTTTTTATCCGTTACTAGCTTCTGCCCGCGGCTTCGCCCGCGTTTTTCTGGTAAACAATAATGGCGTTTTTGTCAGTAGACTATAGTACACGTCGTAAGTATTTCAAGGTTATTAGGTGTATGATTCAGTTGTTAATTTCGATTCCCGGCTTAATAGATTTTTAGATGATGAATTGAAGTAACTGAGTTGATTCTGGGTAAACTAACATTATTTTTCGGACCTAACAAAACGCGTGATCCCGAGAAAATGTCACATTTTAGAATAACACATTCTATTGAAACGCGCAAAGAAAGCAGGGACCTCGAAAAAAAACATTCGACTTTACAGCTCGATCTCGAAATATCCACGAGTGCACGACACTGAGGAAGAATTAGTACTTTAATGGTGTTGTGTAGTAATGTTATGTTAGTGAGTTGAGATTCGAGTGAGTGCGATTTCTATGGCAGAGCGGAAGTTCGCTATGTAGGTAAATACCGATTAATAATGTTGCCCTACTGCCACAGCCTACTGCTTACCCCATCACTACGGAACGTACTAACTCGGTACAGTGGTGGGCGTAACCTTGATGATAGCCAATGGGAATTATTTGTCACGCTCCGCGCACCCCGTGCTTTCCTCAAACTGTGGTGACTTTTGATCGGACCAAAACCCGAGTGACGAGGTATCTGGTTCATCTGTGCCATAAACCCATGCATTTGAGTCTGATGCCTTCTTGCAATATTTTTATTTTTATGGTTTTTACAACCTTTTTTATACATAGTACATGCAATTTTTTTGACAGAAATGGAAATTACATTATTACAGAAATAATATTATTATTATTATTATTCAACATAGGCATGTTGAATAATAATAATATATAATATGAATAAAATAATAGTAATAGTTATGAAAACTACACATCATCTAACAAACAAAAAGTGTAAACTGCACATAAAGCTGTAAAATAAAAAACTTATTTACTTTTTTGGGCTGATAACCGAATATCTCTTTTCTTTTGTCTATGTGCGGTCTGTAAAACTTTTTACTGTTTGTATAGCGAATGTAGTTATTACCAAAAACTTGTATGAAATTCTAGATTAGTGTGTCGTAGGAACATTCTTACAAAGGATATAATGCCCCGGTGGCTCAGTTGGTGCTGAACCTACCTTCTGTGTTTGGAGGCGTGGGTTCGATTCCCATCTAGGACAAACATTCATGTGATGAATATTTGTGTTTGCTCTATGTCTGGGTGTTAATATCTATATAAGTATGTATTTAAAAATATCTATGTACCAGGGTTTGAAAAAATCCGATTTTTATAATAAATATCAAAAATCCGATTTGTTGATATATATCGGATATATATCCAGGCTAAGAAAAAGAAGCAAATTTTCCCTAGAAAGTGAAAATTATTAACGCTAGGAGCACCAGTTAATCCCCATTTTTGATTACCTCGTAAAATAAACCTTATATGATATGAAGTTAAGGTTTGAATTTCAATAAGATAGCCGTACTGGTAAGTTAAAGTACAGGGGATTTCCCCAACTTTAAATGAGGTTGCCATTTTGGGAAACAATCTAAATTATTCTGAATTGTAGTTTTTCGCTACGTGCTGCCAGGGTAAACATTAATCTCCAAAATTTTTAGTTCAGAAGACAGGAAAAAATCAATTGATATATATCAAGATAAAAATCAATTGATATATATCAGGATATCTATCGAACCCCGCTATGTCAGTCTCTGGCAGTCATATTACAAGCTTTGCTTAGTTTGGGGTCAGATGACCGTGTGTACAAAAAATGACCCAGATATTTATTATTATTATAATTACCTTGGAAATCTCAATGCCCCTGCCCACTATATTCATAGAAACAGTTCCAGTAGACATGAGATCCGTAATCTGTTTCATGAACATTTTGTTTAGCATAGCTGCCCTCCTCACGGACCGTTTGCCCGGTTCATTCTGTGTTTTTGTTAGACTTTTTACACTTGGCATTATGTCTGTCTCCAAGTGTGTGGGATACCATTGCCTGTGAAAAGTTTGAACATAAACTTTCTTTACTTTTGTGACACATTGTTGAGCTTCAGATCTAATTAGATTCCAGGTAAGAAACTAAGGGGTTTTATAAAGCATAAATAATTGCTATACTCGTATCAGCATCAATTTTTATTTTTATCAGTGTTTTTCAAAGGTTCAGGTGCACCTAAACATAACCTAAAAACCTTTTAACAAAATATACGTACTCTTAGATATATTGATATATATTGAAAACCAGTATTACCTTTTGACTCTGGGGTTTACCATCTTATTAAGCTTAATACCGAGTTTTTTCATGCTATATACCGTAGCAGATATATGGTAAAATCGTCGAAGTGCCAACATTTTCATAAGTTCTGTTCTTTTATTACACGTTTAATTGTTTCATTATATTACTAACGCTGGATATTACTAACGGCCGTAACTAAGATATTGTTTCACTGACTTGTTAAGATTTACAGGAATTTTAAATGTGAAAATAGTTTAGTTGGAAATCAATAAACAAAAACAAACAAAGTCATCAGTCATCGGTCGGTATTGATATTGATGTACGATCCGATAATTGACGACCCGATAATGTACAATCCGTATTGTACAGCATGATAATTCGTATACCGGTACATGGAATATCGGTCTGTGCATAAAGGTGTTTATACATGGCCTGACCTCACATTGTGTGAAAGGGACAGCTAGACTTGAATTTCATGGGAGCAAAAGAAAAAAACTATTATGGTTATAGCTTCTCCCTTTCACTCCCCGAGAAATTTATATATAGCCATCTCTTTCACACGATGTCAGGTCAGGCCATGTATAGGCACCCTTAAAAACTTGACACTGGGTAAAAGCCACAGATGAACCAGATACCTCGTCACGCGGGTTTTGGTCCGATCAAAAGTCGCCACAGTTTGAGGAAAGCACGGGGTGCGCGGAGCGTGACAAATAATTCCCATTGGCTATCATCAAGGTTACGCCCACCACTGTACCGAGCTAGTACGTTCCTTAGTGATGGGGTAAGCAGTAGGCTGTGGCAGTAGGGCAACATCGGTACTTACCTACATAGCGAACTTCCGCTCTGCCATAGTAATCGCACTCACTCGAATTTCAACTCACTAACATAACATTACTACACAACACCATTAAAGTACTAATTCTTCCTCAGTGTCGTGCACTCGCGGATTTTTCGAGATCGAGCTGTAAAGTCGAATGTTTTTTTTCGAGGTCCCTGCTTTCTTTGCGCGTTTCAATAGAATGTGTTATTCTAAAATGTGACATTTTCTCGAGATCACGCGTTTTGTTAGGTCCGAAAAATAATGTTAGTTTACCCAGAATCAACTCAGTTACTTCAATTCATCATCTAAAAATCTATTTAGCCGGGTATCGAAATTAACAACTGAATCATACACCTAATAACCTTGAAATACTTACGACGTATACTATAGTCTACTGACAAAAACGCCATTATTGTTTACCAGAAAAACGCGGGCGAAGCCGCGGGCAGAAGCTAGTAACGGATAAAAACTTCAAACATCCTAAGCACCTACGGAACCCTACTAAGCATGGCCCGACATGCTCTTAACAAGTTAAGACCACAGTCTCAGGCACATGCTAGATGCTGCCGGTCGATTCTATCGTGATTTCGTTGCTTGTCGAGTTTAGTCCAAGCAGAAGGTCCCGAGTGTACAGTTTAGTTAGTTAGAATTCATCAGTGTTCGAATCCCTTTACGGTATGGTGAACATCGAAAATGCAAGTCTACGTTTTGTTTAATGAGTCACAACACTACTTTATACGTGCGTTCGCCAGAAAGGGACAACTGCATGGGATATCCGCAATGAGGAAAAGGGATAAGTGACGACGTGTCCATTATACGCTGAGCTCAGCTATGTCTTGTAAAACTGAATTATTTTACTTACCGATGAAAAGTTATTCCGTCTTTTTTGTAGTTTGAGTGCGCGGATGACTTTCCACACAATTTCACTGCACAGATAGTCATTTTTGTTTACTGTTGGTTGTGAGGAAAATAAAACAACCGTTTTATTTTGTAAGCCGCACGCACGCACGCACAGCTCTGGCACTTGGTCGGAACTGAGGTTCAATATTTGGGGCGGCGTCTTATATAAGTCTTATAAAACTTATGTGTTGCGCGCTAGGCTCGTCCTAGACTAGGTATCTAGTTCTATTCATCTGTGGTAAAAGCATACGAGTGGAGCCAAAATATAAGAGAATGAAAAACTGACGCAGTCCATATCCATAGACAATTTTGCTCGCGCGGACCGCGCGCGTGGGAGGAGACGTCTTTCCGCCTTCCCGCCAAGAATCTGTCAAAATCGGGACGAAATTGGTTGTTTATTTTTGTGTTTTAGTGTGTTACAGAGCTAATAAGCCTGAAATCAAGTAAATAACAATGTCTAAAACGGAAGAGAGTGACGAAAATTGGGTTTCTAAAATGGAAAGTCTCTGCTCTGCACTAAACGTAGACACTGCTGCAGCTAAAAGTTCCATGGATTCATATTTGGATATAAAAGAAAATTTTACTTTGGACGTGAGTATTTTAGATTAACAACATCACATAGGTATATCCTATGTCTCCTAGACGCACCAAAACTTATAAACAGACTTTCATAATTTATCTCAAAGGATTGAAACACTTTCTGACAGCACCATTTTTTTGAGATCAAAGTAAATACATACCTTTTACCCAAGGGAGAATTCTGTGCTTTTTCCCATCAATGTGAATATTTCAGGGTGATCCCTTGCACTGGATGGCCTGTGCATTGTATGTAGCGTGCCGGACTTCCATCACCCCAACAGTGCAGCCAGGAAAAACTGTTGAAGGCAACTGTGTTAGTCTCACAAAACTGCTCAGACTTTGTAACATTAGGTATGAATTCAATAATTTATAACTTTAATTAATATTTTATTTTGTGACTAACTTATGATATTTAGTAATTTCTTGCTACAAGATATCAATACTTAGGTTTGTGTAAAACTAAGTTTTCATATACTGGTCCCAGTCATGCGTCTATTCCCCAAAATGTTCGCCCAACGAGGCGAAAAACGCGTATCTACAGAAGCCATAAAACAAGAATTCAATCTCGTTCCTGTCGAATATTTGTGAGCTAGACATGGGCGCATGTATTTTCTGAGATCTTTGCCCACAAATTTTATAGTGGTAAGTACCCGATTGTTTGGCACACATGTCTGGGACCACCATTTGCTTTGAGCAAAATTGTAAACTTTGAGTAATCATGTATGTGTATGAGTAAATGCTTGCTATTAAAATTTAGGATACTAAGTGAAAGAGTAGGTATAATATTCTAAATGCAGAAGATTTTTTGTAGTTGAATACTCCCGAATAATTTATCACTCAAAAAAAAATGTATAACTAATTTTCAGCCTGATCCAGTTTTTCACCAAAATAAAGAACTGGATGGAGATGACTTCCATGTCCACAGACTTTAAAGACAGAATATCACGCTTGGAACATAAATTTGCTGTATCTACTGTTCTCTACAGAAAATTCCAGCCAATTTTCCTGGAGATCTTTGCACCACTAAGAGATGATGTGAAAAGCTCAAAAAGTGGAAGGACAAAGTAAGATAAATTTAAACATTAAAATCATCTTTTAGAGGTAGCTAACTAAGTACCCAACTAACTACTCAGGTGTCTAAAACAGAGTTGAAACAGAATAATATGATATTACTATATCTATAGAGACGAGGAGCTGATTCCGTTGTACCACTCACATAAAAGTAGTCACACAAATATTGTAAATGCCGTGCAACTCTGTAATGGCTTAATGAATTTGAATGAAATTTGGTATGGAGGTAGCTTATACACTGGATGAACATATAGGCTTTTTATTCTGGAACAATATTCAGCTTAAATGTAAGAAAGGGATGGCAACAATTTTAGAGCTGTCAAATTGTTATGTTAAACAGTTCAATGATTCACACACAATGCACAGTAGATACACTTAAACTAACTTATTTACACCTTATCACACTTATATTGTTATTGTGAAAGTTTCTGTATAAGTCTTTGTTTCCAGTCAACTCCGTAACAGGTGACGGATTTAGATAAAATTTGATATGGTGATTATACCCTTGATTAACACAGGCAACTATGTGACTTTTATTTTGGAAAAGGATACTATTCCTATGCTATAGAGGATGAAACCGCAGGGCACTGCGTTAATAAAAAAAATATATATTTCAGAATCCTAACGCACACCAATGCATTGTATGAGTTTACATGGTGCTTATACATTTGTGTGAAGGGAGAGTTCCATAACTCGGCAGATGACCTTGTGGATATGTACCATGTGTTGCTATCATGTCTGGATTTCGTGTATGCCAATGCTTTCATGGACAGACGGACAGACCTGATCAATCCCTCATTTAAAGGTAAGTACACAAATTAACTCCCTTCTTGTCAAGTTACACATTTGTACAAAAAGCAAATTAAAAGAAACTACCACCCCCACCCTTTGAGACATCAATGGATAGATAGACCAATGTTTTAAATAGACAAGATACGCATTGAGATTTCGTTCCAGGCACATCCCATGTAACAAATATTTATATTTAATAGGCAAAGCATCTAATCCAAATTAATGGGTCTGCAATGTGGTAGATGACTTATAGACCACCAGTTTGGATACTGTAACAGTATTCTGGCCGAGCCTCTTTCAGACTGCCAGAATGCTGAACAGACTAGTTCATAAAATCTAATTATTATTTTTTACTTTTTCTCTATAACTTAACATTAATTAGAGTGTCATATTCGCTTGTGCGTAAAAGCTCTTTAAATGAAAAAAAAATAAAATAAGATTTCACAATCTGATCACATGATTAATGTGCATTGTTTTATGTAAATAATGATGATGCATACTGTTACAAACTTATGCAATTATTTTAAAATGTTTGCAGGCTTACCTAGAGACTGGCAAAGTGATGACTATGTACCTGTAAAAGTGCCATGCATCATAGCAACACTCTGCGAAATCAAGGATGGACTGACTGTGGAGGCTTCCACTATGAAAGAGTGTAGTTTTACACCTGTCATTCAATCATTTTTTGAGAAAAAGGTATATTCTTCTTTCCTCTTTGCCTAGATATCAGATGTATAAAAAATCTTGGGTTTCATTTAATAATTATATGATAACTTAATTTACTGAATATTTTTTATTATTGCCTTTTAAAAGTTGATTATAAGTAAATCTAATCAACTAAAACAAAATTTAAATCTATTCTGAAGTTATATGCAACTGTATTTTGTTTTTTTTGTGGCATTTTAATTAAAATATCCTCCTCTTGGCTTTTAATGTCTATCTCTGTTTTAAATGGGACATGGATATGTATACAGTATGACCTCACATGCCCTGTACCTATAATTTATATTCACTAGCGACCATACATAGCATAGTTAATAATGTGCAATAAACAAAGAAGCCATTTATAATTTTCTACTCATAAAAGTATTATATTTTAAAACCATACTAACAGTCGCTTTAAGGGAAAGGAACAGAGCATCCCTCCCAGTATCCCAGTAATGTTTTTGGGGTGTATGTAAGTATGTTTGTGTGTTCCTATAGTACTTCCTGTAGCCTAAAAGGCTTGACCGATTATGATGAGTGAGATGTAGTTGGATTCCTCTTTAAGTCCGGAGTGACATAGGCTACATTTTGCATTCACGTATTTCGGCAATTTTTATTCAGTATCCTAAGTAACCGTCATCATTCAATTAGTTTTTTAAATAACTATGAAGTATAATCTATTTTTTTTGCAGATTTTAAAAGGCAATCCAAAGGATTACACGAAAGTATTATATGGGACTAATTTTGAGTCAAATCTGAAATCATTGAATAATCTTTATGAGACTTACGTCCTCAGTGTTGGTGAATTTGACGAAAGGATATTTTTAGGTAAATACTTTTTTTACTGCTATAATTAAAACCTTTAAACCTAAATATAAAATAGATTGACATGTTAATGTCACTATTATAAATCTTGAAAAATAAAATGTCAAAATGGACATTGACAGTCATGCAAAAAATGTCCAATATGTGTGACCAACATTGCCTAAATTCAATTTTATCTTGCTTTATCGATGAGGAAGGTAATCAAAATACAAATTAGATAAGCTATTTCCTTCACCTACCCTAAAGTTAATAATTATATGCAAAGATCTCCAAAATTATAGATTCAACATCGAACGCCAAAGACGGCAACAAAATGCAGTACTTAAGTGGGAAGCACTACTCAGACGCTCATTTGAAAAATAAGTCTTAAATATATACCAATATAGTTGGGTTTTCAGAATGACTGTACGTCACATCTCTCATAAAACAGTTTTTTGAAAAACTCCACGTACATGTAAATTTTAATGTTTCAATAAAAACACCTGTTATTTACATATATTTTGTTTATTACCTTTAAATAAAGTCACCTGTTTTGGGAGATGTAGTGATAATTGCCACATTTTTAATAACAAGCTTTCATTTCTTTCTGTTTACTACAATCTGTTTATCAGTACAAATTCAGTAAAAATAAAAACGACATTGTTACAGGAGATCATGCAAATGAACAAATCGGCACAAAAAATAAAGTATCTGGTGAGGAAATATCACAAGTGATTGCTGCTTTTGGCCCAGTGAGTATTAAGGCGGAATTAGATGGTTCACTTTTGCCTTGAACTGAACTGAAAATGAACTGTCTAAATAAGACGTCATTATCTGTCTTATATCTTACATCTCTGTATTCCAAGTTAGTTCTGGTAGCTCAGTGGAATATCCCAGCAGTGGGATGTATAAAAGCTGCCTACAGATATAAAAGAACAAGCCCCGTTCTAGCAATCAACACATATAACTACTATACATGAGAAATTGGAACCCAATACTCCTCAAATGGTCTCTGTGAAGTCTCTGTTTTGCGAAACTCCATCTCTGAAGGGGTAAAATGGACTCTGTATGGAAATTAAATCTTTTTATCATGCTAAGCCAATGAAACTCGGTTCGTGTACTAAGCACCCTAACTAATATTATAAATTCGAATGTAATCCTGTCTCTCTGTCTGATTGTTTGTCGAGTTATCACGGCTGTATGGATCAAGCTGAATTTTTACCAAGCTTAAGGTCGGAGACGGACATAGGCTACTTTTTTTGTATGTCCATGCGAACGAAGTCGCAGGTAACAGCTAGTAAAAAATAAAGAAAGGCACGTCTGCGGATTTTTCCAAAATCAACCCCTATAGTATTTAGTATTTACTGTAGTTTATGTGAGCGAAGCCGAGGGCGCAAGTTAGTTACCTAATAATGCTACTAAGCCACTACTACTTCTACGATCCTCTCCATCCCAAGGTTGCCTGGAAGAGATCGCTTTCAGCGATAAGGCCGCCATTTGTTACACTAGTTAAAATGTTTTGTTTTCTGTCCTAGCTTTGTACGATCTGGTGTGAACAATAAAGAGTTTATCTATCTATCTACTACTAATTAATAATCGAAAAGACGTGGTCACTCTAAAATTGTTTTAACTAATATCGTGATACGTTCCAGAGCGGCCGAGCGTGCCCCGACACGCCCCTGACCGGGCGCCGGTACCTGGCCAGGAGAGGCGAGGAGCTGACTCCCGTGTCGGAGGCTAAGAACAGCCTGGCCAAGCTCGCGGTCTACCTGCACCAGGCGCGCCCGCAGCCCTCGCACCATCTTATGAAGCTATTTAAGTAAGTTACGGCTGTTATACTAACCACTACAGTAGTATTAACAAGCAATATCGCTAAAAAAAACACGAAATACCCGAATGCAAAATGTAGCCGTGTCGCTTCAAAAATTGTGAATACAAAATATATGAGAGCGGCGCGTATTGAAGTTTAAACAAGAGATGGGGCGGGGACGCGATGTGGGCGTGGAACGGATAGGGGAGATACTTACAGATCTCGGCATATTGTCGTCTCTTCAATGTTGCGCATCCGTGAGACATCCGATCCCCGCACACATCGTGTCTGATTTTCTGAACCACATCTGCTACTGGGGCCGGGCCACCGGGCCAGATGGGACTAATCCATCAATATTGCCATATCGCTAGTACCATCAATAGATACCTAGGATACACAGTTGTCACTTGTACCATCAATGGTGCCAGTTAATGATACTTGGCACTTTATTGTTCACGTTTTACCCTAACAGGGAATGCGGAGTGAGCGAGGACATGATAACCAATAATCTTATCAAACCATGCACAAGTTGGATGGAAAAGTTGGCGGCAAGTTTCCGCGACGGTAGCGGGAGCCAGGGCACGGAGATAACATCGCTGCGCTGCAACATGGTCACCTGCCTCTATTATAAAGTGCTGGAGCATATCATAAGGGAAGAGCATAGAAAGAAGCCGCAGGTTTCATTACAGGTAACAGTTTGAACTCGATAAATCTATATATACAGGGCTATAAGGAAAGATGTGCTAAGCCGAAAAAGGCTCATAGCACTCATTATTATGAACAACTTTTATTATGGGACCAACCATGAGATCAAGGAAAAAAATCAGCTGTTGCATGTAAAAATGTTAATGACACTGACAAAATGTATGGAACAGTTTTTTTTTTTTCGATTTCTGTTTGGTCCCATAGTAAAAGTTGTTTACAATCAAAAGTACTATGAGCCCCTTTCCGCTAAGCATACCCTTTCCTTATAGCTCTGTATAAAAGAACAAGCCTTTTCCTAGGAATCAACGCACAGACCAAACCGATTATGATAGACGTGAAATTTGAACCCAATACTCCTCAAATGCTTAAGCTAGGTGAACAATAAGAACGGATTTTGCGAAATTCCACCTCTAGAGAGGCAAAATTAAACCCGAAAGTTTGAAATATGATATGGAAATGAAATCTTTTGTCATGCTAAGCCAGCGTGACAAAAAGCTATGCATTTTTCATACAAAATTTGGGGTTCCATTTTACTCCTTTAGAAGTGGAATTTCGTAAAATCTGTTCTTATCGTACATTTAGACCCTTTGAGGACTATTGGGTTGTAATTTCACGTCTCAATCATAATCAGTTTGGTCTGTGCTTTGATGCCTAAAAAAGGGCTTGTTATTTTAAATATATATTATTATATATCCTAACTAATATTTTATTTGCCAAAGTAACTCTGTCTCTCGGTCTGGGTATTTGTCGTGTTATCACGGCTGAACGGATCGACCTGAATTTTTGCATATATGTATCGCTTAAGGATTGAAGACGGACATAGGCTATATTTTTTTGTAGGTCCACGCCAACGAAGTCGCGGTTAATAGCTAGTATGTGTATAAAATAACAAGACTCGCGCTCATGATTTTATCAGTCATTGTTTGTGTAATTAGAAATGTCATGAGAGTGAGAGTGACCGAGATAGACTCGACCTTTTTTGTAGGTGCACTCAAACGAATTCGCAGGTAACAACTAGTATATGTATGTAAAGATAAATATCGAAGCACACGAGTGGAATTGATAAATAAATAAATAAAAATAAACATGACTTACCCGTTTCCCAGATGCTACTATCGCAGGAGACGTACCGTCTAGCGGTGTACGCGTGTTGCACGGAGGTGGTGCTCCACGCGTACGGAATCCACTCCATGAAGTTCCCGCGGGTGCTGCAGATATACGGTCTCAGTGCCTTCCACTTCTACAAAGTTATCGAGCTGCTCGTACAGGCTGTGGTGGACAAGCTGAGCAGGGACGTTATCAAGCATTTGAATGCTGTAAGTTTATTTATTTATGTTCATTTACACTGTGTACACCAATTACATAGAGCTAAATGTCAATATTGTTATAGGTGAAGGCTGCATGCAATAATCCTAATCCAAATTTATAGTAATAAGTTGATATAGTAATATCCCCAGTCGCCTAATGCACCTTCCATCTTTCGAGCATAGTTGTACGCCGAAATCCAGCTCAGGCTTTTCGGCGTTAAGTTCCAAAAACGTTCCAAATAACTCATTGGTACGTGCCCTCCCGAGTTGGAACCCGCGACCCCACGAATGTCAGGCGAGCGTGCTCCTATTGAGCTACCACGAATGTTATAATAATTAATATTTCGGACCATCCTCTCTCTTTACGCGACTGCCCAAGTATTGTAATGTTTTTCATTCCACCAAAAATGAGTAATCTATCGTGCTCTTCTATCATTGCAGGTGGAAGAAGAAGTACTAGAGTCGTTAGTGTGGACGTCTGACAGCCCGCTGTGGGAGCAGCTTAGCAAAACGGCCGTGCCTGCCTCCGCCGACGTCTATGTGCAAGAGTCGCCGCTACGCAGATATGGCAGTATGTATATATGGGAAATCTAAACATGAAAGGCTTTAAAAAATATATATATATTGGTAATAGCATAAGCTTTTATGCTATTACCAAAGAAAATGTACACGAGAAGATTAACGATTTCGTACAAAAAACTGTACCCTCGAAAAATCTACTTATAAATAGATGGCGCTTATGTATTTAGTCAGCTAATGTCCAAACCGCTATAAAAACGGATAAAAATATAGAATCATTATTATTATAAGTCGGCTATTTAAGATTTACTTCAAATTAGATTGAAATATACGACGTAAAAAATATTTTTCCAGAAATAATGTTTTCAATCTTTAAAAAAATCATATTTTTTTAAAACATTTTCTTGAAAAATATATTTTTTCAAAAAACTTATGTAATTTTCTTATAGATAGTCTTCAGTCTCCAGTGTCAGCAGGGTTTGATGGATTTATCGCACCAATGGCAGATCAGGCCAAAAAACAGCTTTTTAAAGATCCTATCAAACCTGGACAGTCGCTATTAGGTAAGTTACACATACATAATCTCCAGCTAACATTATTTTTTTAAGTATAAATTACTGTAATAGGTTACGTCAAGACACATGGGACATCCTGTACAGAGCAATCTAGATTGATAATTTATTATATCTTTTTTTACCGGTTGCCGAAGTTTATATGTTTGTGTGTTCGTATATAACCTCCTGTAGCCTAAACGGCTTGATCGTTTTTGACGACTGAGGTATCGTTGATTCCTCTTTATGGTGGTGTGTCATAGGCAATGTTTTGCACTCTGGCACAAAACATATAATAACTCTGGTTTAATGTTATTATTTTAATAATAATCCTTGTTTTGTAGTTACAACAAACAATATGAAGCAAGAATCCACATCTCCAACTCAACCACAGAATTCAAATGGGGACAGCGGGAACACATCAGGACCAACAACCCCGAAAAAGGCAAACAACTCATTGGTCCTCTTCTTTAGAAAGGTAAATAAACAAAATAATGATGATAAAGCCAAGCCAAGCCGCCTGCCAAGATCAGACTATAATTTACTCGCAGCTTGCACGCACGTTATGTTCGTTATCTGCGACCAATCGCGTGTAGTCCCTGATCTCGCTATTAGACATTATCCGTGAAAAGACTGTAGACTTCAATTTCTACTATATTATAACACTTTTAGAACTACTATGTCACTTTTCTAAATCCTACTTGTAATTCTCCAGTTTTACAGCCTGGCGGTGGTCCGAATGAACGACCTCTGCACGCGACTATTACTCACGGAGGACCAAGAGCTGAAGCGCAAGATCTGGACGTGTCTAGAACATTCCATCATGCACCAAACGCAGCTGATGAAGGACCGACACTTGGACCAAATACTCATGTGCGCCGTGTATGTTATTTGCAAGGTAAGTGCGTACAATTCATTTATGTGTGCAGGTCATTCTCGTGATCGCATACGCCACGTCTGCGTGTAAGTTGCTATCTTATAACTTTAAACTGCAAAGCTTTTTGAATCTGTGCAGCGCTTTTTTCTCACCAAGAGTTTTTTTATTTTTTATTTATTTAGATGCACAAAACATTGTTTTTTTTTTGTTAGACGAACCCTGTGCCCCACACTAGGATGAGTCCTGTGTCGTGGGATCCAGTGCCTTCCACTCACAAAATAGAAAAGTGATATTAGTAGACTTAGTCAAGTATTATATCTAAATGATTAAAGAGCTTATGACATTTCCCCCAGATATTTTGTTAGATTCGTTTTGTAATTATGTAATTAAAATTATGAAACCGGCTTCTTTACATTGGGCTGGCCGGACGTAAGGTCGTTTCAAACAGATGGTCAGTATACAAGAAACAAACCCTCCTCTTGGCCTTGTGGCCAAGACGGTGGATTTCCGCCTTCTGAGCTGTGGGTTGTGGGTTCGATTCCCACCCAGGACATACATTTTTGTGTGATGAACATGGATGTTTGTTCTTTGTCTGGGTGTTTCTATGTATTCTATGTATGTATTTACAAAAAAAAAAAAAAGTATTTATGTATTCTATCAGTTATGTGGTTCCCATAATACAAGCTTGCTTAGTTTGGGGCTAGATGGCGCTGTGTGTAAATAACGTCCACCAATATTTATTTATTTATTTATTGGCTTCACCTTTGTCGGGTAAAAAGTGGTCAGTTTGGGAAGTAGACATTTTGGGAGCGGGCGTTATAGGTAGATATTTAATGGGAGTGGTCAATGCGGGAAGTGGTTATTTTGGTATGAAACGACCTTTAACCATATCCACCTTTATCAAACATACACACGACGCGCTGATAACCGTTCTGACAGCTAAAATGGCGTCGATTCTGTTGTACCACTCAATAAACTAAACCTAATTGCGTGTTTTCGCGTCAATATGTAAGGAAATAATGGCAACAATTTTAGAGCTGTCAAGTTTAGTTCAGAAAACGGTACGACAGAATGAAGATCACGTTTACAAGGTTATTTGAACGTAACAGTGTAACTGTTATGGGCAAGCGTGCCGCTCACCATGAGGCGAGCACCTGGCTCGTCTCGTCCCTCAGTTGCATTAAAAAAACGTTTCTATCCGCGGCTCGAGTATAGTTTGGATTTAAAAATTAAGACTAAACTTGACTAAAACGCTCCCTGCATTTAGGATTTTATGGTTGGATATTTTATTACCGAATTTTTCTGTATTTTTTTCAGGTATCACACAACTCCACCAATCCAGTGGAAAGAACATTTGCAGAAATCATGCGATGTTACCGACAGAGACCTCTGGCGGACAATCATGTATACAGATCTGTATTGATCAATCAAACTTCTGATGACAGTGAGTATTTCTATTGAAACTACTTGGTACTACTAGTTGATAGTTATATCGGAAGTTTCGTGAAGAAGTCGTGTCGCTTCATTTAATTAATTACCAAAACTTGTTTTAGTTCGAGTGTTAACGTTTTTCATTAAGTGTTCGTGAAAGTGAACGAGTATTGTTGAATAGTATAAACTCGTGAAACGTCAATTTTCTCCTTCTTGGGCAGTCGGGTAAAAAGTAGATCAAAAGTTCAGACAATACAATAAAATGCATGCATCTAACAACATTTCTTCAATGACTTCGCAGGCCCAGCGGAAAGAGGAGACCTAATCAATTTCTACAACAGAGTGTATGTACAGTGTATGCAGAACTTTGCGCTGCGCTTCACTGGAAGACACAAAGATGTGAGTTGAATATAATAATAAATATTAGTGGACGTTTTTCTTACAGCGCCATCTAACCCCAAACTAAGCAAGCTTGTACTATGGGAACCAGATAACTGATAGAATACTTATATCCTTTTTTTTTGTTGTAATTATATACATAGATACAAAGAAACACCCATACATAGAACAAACGTTCATGTTCATAACACAAATGCTTGTCCTGGGTGGGAATCGAACCCACAACCTACAGCTCAGAAGTCGTAAATCCTCCCACTGACCCACAAGGCTAGTCAAGCTATATAATGTGTCATCTTCCATAATAGGTCCACTGCCGAAAAAAGGCCTACCCCTTTGGGGGGTAATATGAACAGATGGTTCTACAATTATGTACCGAAAAAATACCTGTTATTAATAACTTCCGGGTCAGACGCTAAATCAACTGGGCTATATTACAATTGATTTGATTTTGAAAGTTCTTTATTAAGATAAATAAGTACAATTTTTTGTAAAAACTCTTCGTTAACTAACTAAGCAACAAGATCTTAATTCTAAATTGTTTTCTAGGCTAGGATCGCCTTTTAAAACTTTTACCTAACAAGAAGTTAGTACATTAAAAAGTGCGCATTCGCGCCAGCTGGTTGCCTGCGCCACCGCGTGCTCGCGGCGAGGTTTATGTAACGACTTTATATTTTCTGTTTGATGTGTGTACAGTTTAAGTTACGATGGGACTGACATGCCAATGTTGGCCAAAGTCCCCAAATAAAAAGAGAATTAAAAAAAATAATTTAAAAAAGTGCGCATTAAGTCGAGGACATTGGGGGTAGTTTTGAAAAAAGTGATCGGTTACATACTACTATGCTATTTCGTAAGTTTCTTTGCTGGGCTATAAAGGGTTATAAGGAAAGGGTATGCAAAGCCGAAAAGGATTCATAGTACTCATTATTATGAACAACTTTTACTATGGGACCAAAGCCGAAATCGAAAAATTAAATCAGCTGTTCCATAGATAAAGCAAAGTCATAGCAAAAGTTGTTCACAATCATGAGTACTACGAGCCCCTTTCGGCTTAGCATACCCTTTCCCTATAACCCTGTATTAGTATTGGATAGTATAGTAGTGTTTTCCGCGGCACAGGAGTGCAGCCTGTCCCCGCTGCCGGCGGGGCGCGGCGCGGGCGGCGCGGGCGGCTGGTCGCCGGCCGGGCAGCGCGTCTCGGACCGCCACCAGCTGTACGTGAAGCCGCTCACCGAGCCGCCGCCCGCCAACCACCACCTCACCTACCGGTTCAGTCGCAGCCCGGCTAAGGTATAATTTTTTTTTTTTTTTTTATATATTTTGATTAATTTTATTAATATTAAATCTATTTATTATTCAATTACAAGTCATTTGTACATAATCACTAAAATATCAACAAAAATACAAATAAAAATAGCAAAATAATATTTTTGTCAAACGACAACAAATAAATTAATGCAATTTCAAGTACAAAATATTAATGAATTACAAATACATGTCAAAAATTCAAAACGAACACAAATAACATGAAACACACAGTCTGTCAGTAAGAGTTATAAGGAAAGGGTATGCTAAGCCAAAAAAAAAGGTTGTAGTACTCATCATTATGACCAACTTTTACTACGGGACCAACGCTGAAATCGAGAAAAAAATATATCAGCTAGTGTTCTATAACTCGAAAACCGTGACACTTTTACTAAATACAAATTTAAATTTTCCGAACATTCATGACTAGCTGTTACCCGCAACTTCGTGTGAACCTACAAAAAAAAGTAGCTTAGGTCCGTCTCCGTCCCTTAAGCTTAATCTATGCAAAAATGTTGCTTGATATATTCAGCCATTTAGTCGTGATAACGCGACAAACACCCAGACAGACAGACAGTTACATTCGAATTTATAATATTAGGATATAAGTTATTATTGTTAGGATGTCCCCACAGATCACACTCTAGATTCCGCATTCAGGTCGCTTGAAGCGCACCACGCATCAGTCTAAATACACTTATAAGAAAATTACTCTGATCGGTCAATTGTTAGGCGCGAGTAGGCGTAACCTTGAGATAGCCAGCCTTGGTCGCACTGCCCGCGAGCCGCGCCTCAAACTTTGGTGACTTTTTGTAGGAACAAAGAATCTCGTAATGCGCTATCTTGTGTGATCTGTGGATGTCTCACATCCGCAGGTAAAGGATTCTAGTATTGTTATGTCGCCAGGACCTGCAGGCGATAAACACGCTGGTGTCGTGCGAGGTGGGCGGCGCGCGGCGCGGCGCGGCGCCCGCGGACGCGGACGCGGTGGTGAAGCGCGCGCGCTACTCCGCGGCCGGCGTCGCGCGCAAGCTGCAGGGCCTCGTCAGCGACCGGCAGGCTATATAACTGTATGTACACACGAGCGTACGTCTACATTTCCACACCTACTATACCTACTCATCTATATTAGTTTACTAGCTGCGGCCCGCGGTTTCACTCGCTATCCTACAAAAACTGAATATTTTTTTCGGGATAAAAGTAGCCTATGTTGTAAGGAATTAGAATAGAATCCGTTCAACCGTTACAGAGTTGTACGGGAACAAACACTTACATACTTACTTACACACAAACTTTCGCATTTATAATATTAGTATGATAAGTATCACACGATTTCTATCGTTGCACACCCCGTCTTCTACCTCTTCTCTGAATCCTCTCCATCCTAAGGTTAACTGGAAGAGATCGCTTTCAGCGATAAGGCCGCCAGTTGTTACACTAGTTTTCAAGCCTTATTTTCAAATTATTGTTTTTTTTTTTGTGTGAACAATAGTTAATCTATCTATCTCAGCACCAATCACGGTTTAAAATATGCATAGGGCTGATGAACCTTTTTACACGACTGCCCAAGAAGAGGGGTAATGTTTTTTTTAGCATATTGCTATTTGCTTTTCCGTATAGACTTATATATCGTGTTTATCTTTTGCAGATTTGCTAAAACCGTCCAATTTGGAACGCTCGAGTCTTAATGGATTAACATTCGTAGTCCTTTTACGTCATTTCAAATTGTACCAAAAATGCTTTTAGCTCTCTAGCCACTTCTTTCCGCTCGTAAAGTAACATAAAAATCTTGACGAATTCAAAAGAGTAAAAATCGAAATTGTAAAAATTAAATTGGACCGGTTCCCAAATAATTTATATCGATATTGGTGCTAAGCGTGTTAAGATGTAGCTAACGAGAGAATATGCCTTGAGAATAAGCCCCTCGGAAGAGTACTCACGGAAAATGAAGCATATTGATCTCATTTCTTTATTTATGTCGAATGTATAGTATTGATATGCCATAACTTGAAAGTTGCTCATTGGTAACGTAATGTTAAGTTATACTATTAAGGTGCATCGTCTCTCTCAGAGCGCCAAATTCCAATTTTCTTGCGTTATTTGTCAATTACCTGCTCAATGGGTTATCAAGAAATTACACCAACCAAAAAATCAAGGTGAAAATCAGATTTGGAGCTAAACCAATAATCTGTGTGTAATTTTTAAATGTATTAAATTTTAGCCGAAATTAAGTGATACAACCTATTTATTGGCGCAGAATTGGTTACAATAAATCCACAATGAGTAATTAAGCTGTAATTGACAAAAAACGAAAGAAAATTCTAATTTGGCGCGCCGTGCGAAACGTAGCACCTTAACAAGTCTATAAAAGGCTGTGTCGAATGAATTGGTTCAAATATTTGTGGGGCCATGTCTTTTTTAACCTGTTTTGGTAAATAATTTCATCAGTGGGTGGGTCCACGAGGAACGGCAAAGTGTTCCTCGTACCAATGGGGCAAAGTAGTGGGACCACGAGGAACGACCCTTCAAGTGTTTATACCTGAACCACAGATTAACCACTAGAGATACCGCATTACGAGATCTTTATTCCGATTTTATATCAAAAATGCACCAAAGCCGGAGTAAAGCTCCGTTGCAGAGACCGGCTATCTTAAAGTTACGCTTACTAGCGCCTCGCAATGAACCAGTGAGAGTGAATTTTCAGTGAAGTGTATTTTGACCGATGCGATCGAAAAGCATCACTTTTCGATCGTCTTGAGTGCGGGATCTATAGAGAGTAAGATGTGACTCGAACACATTGAGAGTTTTATTTATTTATAAGCATGTATGAATATTGTAATCCATTTAGCTATGTATAACTCAATGTGTTTTTCTGACCACTTTTTTTCATACAGAAATAATATTATACAAGGTTATAGGTATGTATCTTACCTAAAATAAGTTCCTTTATATCCTGTTTACTGAAAATGGTGTCGATTCTGTTGAACCACTCACTAAACACGACACAGCGGGCAATGGAGAGAGCTATTACTCGGAGTTTCTTTGCGCGATAAAATCCGGAACGAGGATATTCGCCGAACAACCAAAGTTACCGATATAGCTTTCAGAGTGTGCAAGCTGTAGTGGCGATGGGCAGGCCAGTTGAGGAACCGATAATCGGTGGGGAAGAAAGGTTCTCGAGTGGCGACCACGAACTGGGGAAGACGCAGCGTAGTTAGGCGTCTCACTAGGTGGACTGACGATTTTGTGAAAGTCATGGGCAACCGATGGGTGCCGTCTTCTGGCTGATGATAATGATGACTCACTAAACTACCAGGACTAAAATTATCAGTCTCATTTAATTTCAATATGGGCGAAAAGGGTAGAAACAATTATAGAGCTTTTGTTGAGAGAGAGTCAAATTTAGTTTAGAAAATGGCACAACAGAGTCGACACCAAAAAGTGAAAACTTATAAGAAAGTAAATTAATCTTGTTTTTGCTTTCATTATTATATATTTCTTAGTTTGTAAGCGGCCACAGAAGAGCTATAAATCAATTTTCGACAAACTAAAAACTTCTAATCAAAATTAAATGATTGTATATTTCGGACATAACATTTTATCATGTATTGTAGATTCTAGTTGTAGGATAAATAAAAGATTGTACTCAATTAAAACTTTTATTTGTTTGAATACACATTTATAATAGGGAGAGAATTCTGTGAAATTACCTTATAATATACGACAAGCTAATACTCGAAATTTATAGAAGCATACATAGGTAGCATATACAGTAGAAACTCGATTAACCGGACTAATTGTTGTCGTTAGGCATTCGGATAATCGAATGTATGAAGCAAAGCGGATTGTGTACATGTAGTAATGCTTATTCACAGAGCAAAGGACCTGCGGGATTATTCTCTAACTTTGAAACATTCGTGATTCTGATTGCGAGAGCATGCCATCTCGCTCATACCAAGTTAGTCACACTATGCGCGGTGCCGCTCGCGCAACTCTCGCTATCGCTTTCAGAGTTACGGGATAAGCCCACAGATATCGGTTGCCCAGTTGCTAAAAGTTCATTTTTCGGTTTCTTCATCATTTTCCGATGTATGCTATCTAACTAAAACAATAACGAAACACGGGCAGCGATCCCGCGGGGCGCGGGATGCCAGTTCCGACCAGCGGGCTTATCCCGTAACTCTGAAAGCGATAGCGATAGTGTGCGAGGGGGACCGCGCATAGTGCGACTAACTTGGTGCGAGCGGGCTCTCGCAATCAGAATCACGAACGTTTAAAAACCCGCCGTTCACACTTGCATAAATTCGACTTGTAGGTATGGGGTTGGTAGTCCGGATAATCGCGAATCCGTATAACTGAGGGCCGGATAATCGAGTTTCTACTGTAATATATACATTATCAGTCTTTCTACTCCCAGAGAAAATTTACGGCTGTATAGATCAGAAAAAAAACGACCTTCTTTACACGAAAAGAAAATATATAAAACTCTTTAAACGAATAGTCCCGACGACGTCGCGCTATTTTGGGTGATGAAGAACATTAGTATGGAAACAAAATAAAAAATATGTACAATAAATCCAGACGAGCGATATTACGCGCACGCACACAGACGTGTACTTACGCGTCTGTTATCGCTCGTTTGGAGGCAACCTCTTCAGCCTATTTATTTTGTGGTATGTACGTGTATAAACATGGGAGTAGAGTGGGCGTTTTGGCGGGAACGTGAAGAAGTGGCGCGTCATTATGTTATTTTCGAGTGTTAATGTGTAACAACGGTGGATTTTTTTTCATTAAGTGCTCGTGAACCTTGCATGTTTCGAGTTATTTCCAAAACTCCGTAGAATCTTCCAGTAAAGCTTCCACTACTTTACTAAAGCTTGACTTGTGGACAGTTACTGAAATTGTTGACTGACTGAGACTAGATTAATGACGAATACTACGCTTTACTTGAAAATAACAAAGGTTTACGCTGGCTAAGCACTACTTGTGGAGCTAAAATATTTAAAAAAAAAATGTCAATAGGACGTGGCAGGTGCAAACAAATAAGGCTCATGTTAGTACTAAAATATGTTTTTTCTTATAAAAACTCGATTTCTCCAGGATCCCATCATCAGATCCTGACCTGACCTCATTGGGACCACCTGGGATGTATACTATTTCAAACAAAAAGATAATTTCCCCAATTCAGTCCAGCCGTCTTCGAGTAATCGGGAAATATACAAAAAATTATAATTTTTTAAAGCATATTTTAGGCAATTTCTAATGAAATTAACTCTGAAGTAATGAACTACCAACTTCCTGGCTGTACCAGATAACTGGTTGTACCGGGGGTTCTTATTTCTTTTTCGTTGTCCACTTAATATATGTTTTTTAGAATGTATTGTCCCCATGGTCCATCTAGAAAATACGAACTATGGGAAGTACCCAATTTAAAGTGTTTTTTGAGATTCTAAATGCCGGAAAAACAAAAGAAACACTACTACCATATGACTAGAGTCACAAGATGGTCACGGGAGTTGCGATTATACCCATGACACTAGCAGGTAGTAGTAAGGAAAGATTGATGTTGATTGCTTCATCCATTATACAAAGTACAGAGCTTGGCGCTTTTACTATTTCTCAGACCCCGAAAACCATACCACGTAGGAACGAACTGACTGCACATAAATTTAGACCTTTTCTCTGGACTCACTGATTTTGACAACGTTCCTTTCAAAAGATATTCTACGCTTATATATTTCCCTAGTAAAGTAGTCTTGAACCTCACCTATGTTGCACGCATTACCATTATGAGTTCCATGTAGAATACAATAGAACTCCAAATACAATTTTTGTTTGTTTTAGTACTACCATGTACCTTGTACGAGCGCCAATATGCCGCTAATTTGTTCACAACTAAATAGTGAATAGACGTTTACCAAGGAGGGTAATATTTTTGGAATATGTACGTTTGTACGTACCTATATTAGGTATAGGCTAAACGACTTGACCGATTTTGACGAGGTTTCGTTGGATTCCTCATTTCTGGAGTGACATACGCTACATTTTGTAGTTGAGTATTTTCTTTTTCCTTTAATAATATTACTTGTTTTTAGTTCCGAGTAACATACTATCTCGAAAACTGAAACGGTTACAGGATTGTTCTTAGCACATACAGCCGTCGCATAGCTATGCTCTATTGTCTATCGGCAAAAAGTTTTCGCGTGTTTACAGCTTTCACAGAAGGGTGGTGCGGCCTGCGGGACTAGGTGGGGGAGTCCTCGGACGTGGAGTGTTGTGTGTCGGCGCGGTCGAGCGGCGGGCGCTCGTGTCAGGTGGCGCGCCCCTTGCCCTCCTTGATCGCGATCACGTAGCGCTGCGCCACGCGCTCCGGCGGCGAGTACCCGTCCGCGTACGAGGAGTCCTGGGGAATTAAGGCTACATCACTGAAAAAGGCCATGACAGGAACGCTAGATCACTGACAAAAGGTCACGACTATGGGGCTTGAACAATGAAGAAGGCCACTAGGTCATTGACGCGACTTTAAGGCTCAAAAAGTGAAAAAGGCCAGAACCGTACGGCTAGATCACTAAAAAAAACAACGACTAAGGCTAGATCACTGACAACAGGTCTCGTACTTGGTGTTAGAAAAGTGAAAAATGTCACGACTGTACGGCAAGATTACTGTAAAAGACCACGACTAAGGCTAGATCACTGACTTAAGGTCACGACTTTGAGGCTCGATCACTGACACAGGCCAAGACTGTAAGGCAAAAAAAAACATTGACAAAAGGTCACGGACAAGGTTCGTGTTTATAATTTGATGAGACCAAACCTTTAGAGAACAATGCGTGATCTTTACAGCAAATTATACGATTAGTTTCTAATAAATAAATATCTGGGACATTTTTGCACACACGGTCATCTGACCCCAAACTAAGCAAAGCTTGTAATATGGCTGCCAGATACTGATATACGTACAAGTATATAGATATTTTTAAATACATACTTATATATATAGATATTAACATCCAGACATAGAACAAACACAAATATTCATCACATAAATGTTTGTCCTAGATGGGAATCGAAGCCACGCTCCCAAACACAGAAGGTAGGATTCACTACCAATCTCCCACCTCAAACAACACTTCGTAGGGATCGGCCGCACTGGCCGGCAGCCTGTTGACGACGGCGCGGTAGAAGCACGTCGTCTGCGGGTACAGCGCCATCACCACGGCTCCTTTAGGGAACAGCGCGTGCTCGTCCGTCCTGGGGTCAGCCCGCATCAGCGGCAGCGGCACGACGCGCCGCTTGCTCAGCACGTGGCGATTCTTCTGTTCCTCGTCTATGTCGTCCACTTCGTATTTGCCTTGAGCTGGCAGCCAGCTCACGACCTGTTCGAGAAACGACCAGTAGTCTTTTTGTTTTAATAGAACGGGAATACTCACGTTAAAGTGAGTTGGTTATTCCGACTAGTTTCGATCACATTCGGTGACCTTTATCAAGGAATGCTAAGCGAGAGATACCCGTTTAATTTCGGTTTTGAATAGCATTTTTTATGACTCTTAAGACCCGGAATTATGTCCTAAAAATGCGGCCAAAACCACGAGCAACAGCGTCCTCTTATTAAGCGGTGAGCGTTCTGCAGTCCCCAGACCGCCTGCCAAGAGTAAGGGTTATGGTGACCCCTCCCTTTTCTAAAGGGGAGGCCATTGTTTAGTAGTGGACCTCTACTGGCGGATTGATGATGATGATAGTTTTTTTTACAAAATTTAAACCACCGATCACACTATACACCTATAAAAAATAACTTTCAGTGGTTCATTGCTAGGCGCTAGTAGTAACCTTGAGATAATTTGGTCGCATTCCGCGCACTTTTCTAACTTTGGTGATCTCGTTATGCTGTATCAAGTGTGATACACCCAAAGTATGACGTATCACTCGTTATCGCCAAGTGTAACGGTGCGTACTGGATGTCGGTAACTGACCTCAGCTAAGATCCAGTTCTCCTCCTTGTCCGAGACCCTGACGAGGGCAGCGACGGCATCCCCCGGGCGCGCGATGTGCCCCGCGTCCGCGGGCACGGCCCCGCACAGCTGCGGCGCGCGCTCCCCCACGCGGCCCACGTGCAGGGGCAAGGTCTGAGCCGCGCTCAGAAGCATCTTCATCAGGGCGCCGCAACCTATCGTCTCTTTGTTACCCGCATGACGTGCCTGTACACGGACAACACTCGATTGCAATGGTTTTAAACGAGTTAAGCGCCCGCGTCTAGCCACAATAGACTATTTATCAAATTTTCGTCACTAGTGCTTGGTGAGTGGTCATTGTTGACTCGAAATGCGGGCGATAAAATATCACTTATAAGGTCGCCAGTTGTTACACTACTTTTTAAAGCCTGTTTATAAATTATGTAAAAATTTGTGTGAACAATAAAGAGTTAATCTATCTATCTGTCACTTTGCCTCCCTAACAAAAAAAAAAAAACCTCGCTTCGCTCGGGAGTTAACCCTAGAAGCCTTCGTTTCGTTCGGGATTCATTATTATTATTTTTTAATTTCTTTAAAAAAATGTTAAAGAAATATGAGAATATCTTATGTCGCCCGTGACATTAGACACTGCTTTATCCCCTTGGTGCATAATCTAAACTTACGGGATATTTACCTCGATTTTTATTGTTTTTGTTTTTTCAGTCCGGCAGTCAAGTTGATGGTCTACTAGTGTCTCCGGCGCATCTAACTGCGCCGAAATATCGGGAACCCAAAATAATATCCTGGTAAATATCTCATGAGTCCTAATTTAAATCTAGTAAACAACTGCGAAAGTCTAACACAGACTATTTATTTTGGTGAACGAGATATAAAAAAAAAATTAATAAACCCTTTCCCTCACCAAAATATAAAATATTGACAAGAAAATTGCTGGAAAAATTTGGTATTCTAACCCCCGAATACTGAAACGCTTGTTAACTTTGACAACAGATCAATCCTAATGCTGCCTTTGTCTGGCAATAAACAAATGACAAAGGCAGCAATAGACTTAATCTGTCCTCAAAGTTAACAAACGTTTCAGTATTCGGGGGTAAAGATGACTGTTTTATTTTTATTCTTGCTTAGTGATTTATTTTAAAAAAATGCAGTGGAGAGGGAGCTTAGATCATTTCTATAAGGGCAACATAGTATAACAGCGAATGAAACATAGTTATTAATATTTATTTTACAAAAAAAAAAAAACAGAGCTTATAGCTTTTTTGAAATTTGTAATTTTTGTGTCTAATACATAGTTTTTATTTTATTTTACTGACTAACGAGACGAGCAAGTCGCTCACCTATTGTTAGGCGACACGCTTGCCCATAACAGTTTAATGCCACCCAAAATTTTGAACTTCAACAGTTCCAAACTCTACGCGGCACCGCACTGCGCTCGTCACCCTGAGATATTAGATGTTAAATCTCTGTATTCTTAGTATTTTCGCTGGAAATATTGCCCTTCAATGCGGAACACAGTAATGCTTGCATACTACTGCTTGACTGTTGAATAACTGGCAAAGGTGTGGTACTTCCCCAGACGGACTCTTGCAAAAGATTCCTACCACTACATTAATATTAAGTATTATAATGCATTAATATTAAGTTAGTACTTAGCTTAGAGAATGGATCTTTGTGTCTGAAATAAATAAATTTTGATTTGATTTGATTTGATATTACTTGCTCAGTGATCTTTATATAAATTAGATACACTCAAAAATAACCTCGTGTTAACTTTACTAGGTACCTACCTGAATTCTGCGGTCATTCTTTATGGTTCGAATCTCATAAATTCGTGACAACGCAGCTCGCAGCAGCCTCTCTTCCTGTTCCGCGGCCGTCAGGCCCGCTTTATAAGTATTCTTCAGCTGCATTTGTTGCTAGAACAAGAATTACACTAGAGGCTTCGTACAAACAGAAAGCGTTTATACCAATCACGTCATATTTATCACAATTATTTTTTTAAGTTTCAAGTTACTTAAAGAAATCCTCAATATTGGCGTTAGTGTGACGTCATAATTATAGCCTATATTACGCCGCATACACGGGAATTCCCCTTCACCAAAATTAAATAAATGGCTAAGGGTATTTCTGTTTTTTTTTTGGCCAATAATCCCCTTCCGCCTCTAAAATTGATTCTAAGAGGATTAATGGACAAAAAATCCAGAAATCCCCTTCGCAGGGGATTGTCTAAGGGAATTTCTGTAGTAAGCCATTCTTACTAACTACTTACTAGTCTATCCCCCAAATACTGAAACGTCTGTTACCTTTGAAGACAGATTAAGTCTGTTGCTGTCTTTGTCGTTTGCTTAGTGCCAGACAAAGGCAGTGTTAGAATTAATCTGTTGTCAAAGTTAACAAACGCTTGAGTATTCGGGGGTATAGCACGTAGTATGAATTCCAGTGAATGCGGTGCAGACAAGTGAAATACCAGTTATCGCATCAATCTTGCCAAAATTTAAGTTTTTTAGGAGATTAGAGATTACACTTGAATACATACATAGACTGAAAATCATAACCCTCCTTTTCCGTAGTCGGGTAAAATGGCGCAAACCCTGCTCAAGACATTGGCAAAATTGTGGAAACACCGCAGAAGCCACGAAGAAAAGTTAAGGCTAAAAAACAATACCCTCCTTCTTGGGCAGTCGGGTAAAAGGGTGTAGGCTTTTCTCTTTCCGATGTTCGACAGAATTAAAAATAAGAACAATGAAACAAATATATACGAATTGACTACCTCCGTATATATTTACATATTTATTTGTGTGTGATTCTGTTTTTTCAGTATTAAAATAGTTGAACTAAAGTAATACTTTTAACAGCTGAAAGAGTTGTGATGAAATTTGGCAGCAAAATGTTTGACGATGTTAGATATCTTTATGCCATAAAAAAGTGGTAACACAAGAAAACCGCATTTTAAGAATAGGGTGCAGCTGTAAGATAACTGTTTGAGGAAATTAATTAAAATTACAAAACTTACAAAAAAAAACAACTACCTGTTGTGAGGAACTGGATGAATCATCATTAGCGGGAGGTGATTCTACAGCTTTTTCTGTCCGAAGTATTGTGTCGATGCATTGTTCATTGCGTGCCCTCTCCGCTTCAATGTCATAGATCAGCCGGTGAAGGGATCTCAGACGCTCCTAGAAAGATACCTTCACTCAATATCATCTACTGCTGGCCTGCGGGCTTATCCTCTAACTCTGAAACGTTCGTAATTCTGATTGCGAGAGCATGCCATCCCGCTCGTACCAAATTAGTCGCACTATGCGCGGTCCCGCTTGCGCACTATCACTATCGCTTTCAAATTTACGGTATACGCCCGCTGATCCATTTATTCAATACTAGCTGTTACCCTCAACTTCGTTCACTTGGACATACAAAAAAAAAAGTTGCCTATATCCGTCTCCTATCCTTAAGCTATATCAACAGAAAAATTCAGCTCTATCTGATCAGCCGTTTAGCCGTCATAACGCGACAAACACCCAGACAGATAGAGAGACAGATTTAATATATAAAATATTCCCTTGAGTGGCAGCGTTTCCATGCGCGTTTTTTAATAGGTGGCTAAGAGGTGGCAGATCGTCAAACATCGAAATATGAACGGGTTTCTGTAATATGGAAACCGCTGCAAGCCGCGAAACTGCTACATTCTTATCAATTTTTTTTCTTAATAATTAAACATACATAGCATTTTTTCTGATTATGCCAAAGTGCATAGCAGTTTGTAGGCAGAGTGTAACTCTCATTGCCTTAGGTAGGTACTATGTTCGCGGTTTATAACTAAGTAGTAGGTAGGTATATTATTATCTAGGTTTCCTAATAATTATGACATGATTTATTATTACATTGGAATATCTACAAAAATAGCACAACAGCACCTACTGTAATGAACAGTAAGTACTGCCATTCCACAATCGCAAATATTCTTAATTACTTTGCTCCGTTATCCTGTCTAACATTTATTTCTTTAAAACTTTCTTAAATGTAAGTTTGGTTTTAATTTTTTCAAAATTGTCCAGCAAATCATTACAAATTCCAGGAACTATCCATTTCCTGATACAGGTTCCATAGTAATTGTTATGTCTATACTGCAATTGTAGTAGTACTTGTGTTTCATTTACTGTATATTTACTACTACTATATTTACTATCCCATTTCTCCCTTTTAGGGGTTGAATTTCGAAAAAACCTGATATATGCCTTTTTTTATGCTTAGTTTACGAACCGAGTTTTATTAGCTTAGCACGAAAACATATTTTTTTTCCATACAAACTTTGGAGGTCTGGTTTACCTCCTTAGAGGTGGAATTCCGCAACATCCATTCTTATTGATTTGATGAGTATTGGGTTCAAACAAGTCTCTATCATAAGCGCTTTGGTTTGATACCTAGATAAGAGCATAGAATCGACACCATTATATCTCAGACGCTTAACATACTAACTACTTTATATCATCGATCCGTGATAATCCACACTAACAACTAACACTAACTATTATACCATTGTCCTTTTATACATACAGATTTACTCGTAAGTAGTTGCATGGAGTGTACTTGCGTTTTTACAACTAAGCCTCTGGGCTAATCTAAATAAAGTGTTCACAAAAAGGACAAACATAGGATAATATTTCCCCTGTAAACTGAAAAAAACTAAATAGCTGCAATAAACAGCTGGTTAGCTATGAGTTTGTTAGCTCACCTGAACCTGCTGGGCAGCCACATCAGCTGTGAGCGGCATTGTGTCTCCTCTGGGATAACTTCCAACTCAGGTATATTACGTGAATCCAAACTACACCTACAAATGTCTAGAAAATAATAATAAGGGTTATTTCTATTTGGTTATTTTAAAAGGAAAATTCTGTGGTTATATGGTTTTATTTCTACATAAATAAATAAGACATTAAATTAGTTAAATCATTACTAAAATACCATACTTAGGTGTTGAGTTTAGATGTAGGTACATAATACGCTTTACCACTGTATTTTTCGATGTATCTGAAGATATGGTCAAATACAATATTCATCATCGGAAAGATGTCCACTGCTGAACATAGGCCTACCCTTAAAGCGCCACAGAAGTGTGAATAGAAAATGGATAGTTACAGCTTTTTTTATGATTCTGAGATGAGGCAGCATTTCGCTCGGCTGATGCTAAGCATCACGCATGCCCATAATATATGAAATATTCCCCATTAATCGGGAAAGCGGTAATGTTTGCACATAACTGCCTATCGGTTGAATAACTGTTACATCTCCGGGCAGACTCTGCAAAAGATTCTACCATCAAAAGCAAAAGATAATTTATCTTGTCTTACGACTGTTCAAGAGAGATATACTGTACTGAGGCTAGGATACATTTTGCAACTCACCAGAGTCAGAATGCTGTACCAAGATGGTCTGATCATTACTTACAATTATAATTCGTAATTTAGAAATCCTACTTAATGTAACTACGTTCTTCTGTGTTTTTTTAAACTTACAAATGATAAATCTTTCAGTAAACACGGAACAAAAATATTTTTAATAATTTTAATTACAATTTTGCACTAGTGGAGTGACAACTTGAGACAAGACTAGGGACACGAAAAAAGTATCGATACTTTGTGGTATCGAGTACATTTCCATTCGATATCGATATTTTTGTACTTGATCCTTTGCATTCGATACTTTTAGTGAATGAGTACATTTTGGTATCGTATCGAATAATAAATTAAGTTTTAAATGGGTAATCTTAGAAATTACCCATTTAAAACTTGCGACCTCTAAAACATTACATCGATCTTTGCTCGAAATCTTTCCTTCCGTTCACAGTTAAATTACTAACATTTCCTTCATTAATTTACTACACTAATCAATCATTGACTCATTCACTCACTCGTTCACCGTTGTCATTTAATTTTATCGGAGGAGGAATGGGAACTTTAATTAATATGCCTACAGTACTAAATAATTTATTTTTGTTTCTATATATTTTTCTATCATAGTTTTAAATTTGTGTACCAATACCATTTGTTTTTTCATGTTCTGCCCTACTGAAGTTAAACTGACGTTACTTACTGACTAATATTGACCTATGCTCTATGCGCATTAGGCCCTAAGAAAAGTACTCGATACCTTGAAGTATCGATACTTTTATGAGTAGGTTTTTTTTTTTTCGATACTACTCATGAGTACAGTATCGATACTTTCTATTCGATATCGTGTCCCTAGACAAGACTAGTATATTGTTTTCTCTTTGGACAAGACATCGCTACATGGCCATCGTTTGAAAGAGATGGCTATATATAAGTTTCTGGGGGACGAAAGGGAGAAGCTATAACCATTCGAATAGATTGCTTCTTTTGCTCCCGTGAAATTCAAATCTTCAATTTGAATTTCACGGGAGCAAAAGAAACAAACTATTCGAATGGCTTCTCCCTTCGCTCAAGACATGTGCATGACAAGACTAGTTCAAGTTGCCAGGTTCGTAAAATTATATTTCTACCATTCGAATCGGTCATGTCGTCATGTTTCAAGTTGAGAACGTTGAAATTATTTGTGATTTCAACGTTCTCAACTTGAAACATGATGGCTTAAAAGCAAAAAAATAGTTTTTTTTCTTTTTAGGAGAGACATAGCGGTTCGGTCTATTATTTCTGTTGAGCCACCCACGGCTGGTCCATTTTGCGCTAACGCTAAACAACCATTGACCCTGATGAGAGGTTTGACGCCATCAACGCCATCACATTGCTCAAAGTGGTTTTGGTCTCGCGCGTTAGTACCGTTGGCACTTGGCACTCCACGCGAACACTAGTGATCCGGGACCAAGGAGCGGTAAACGAATTAAATAATTTGTTCGGATGATGCCATAGGTTGAACAATAAATATTGTTTACTGCATAGGTTTACAATTTTCTAGCAAGTAATTTGCTCATTGAAACTATCAATAACCAAGGCAGTGATTTTCAATCATAATAAAAAATGAGATTTTAGTAGTTTTATTTGCTAAGTGCAACACTGGTTGTTTGGTTTGGCTTTTATTTTGCAGGATATTTACGTGATAAAAATCTGTAAATATCAGGGAAAAGCAAAGATGATATTACAAATACAGTGTTCAAAGTGAATTACGGTATTTAGATGAATTAGGTGTAAATTATATTTTACAAGTGGGTCATAAGCTTCATAACGGATTTGGTTACCGGTACGTCAGAGAAGTGTTCGTAGTTACTAATCGAAGAATATTTCATTTAGTAGGTCACGATACTGATTTAGTCAATTTCATTTCAGGAAGCCAGTGAAGTGCTTTATAGTGCCCGTTTAATGCTTCAGGCAGACTGCAGATATGGCAGAAAGTGATGATTATAATATTGATTCAATTGACAACAATCACTTGGATGGAACAAACGGTTCCTTGAACATGACCGACAACAGTCTTGGGGTAAGTGTTAGATCATTGGTTGTATCGTTGAATCCTGAGTGAAACCGTGTATCAGTTCAAAATTTATATACATACGAACAGTACAGATGTTAGCAGAACGTAACTTTGAAATACACTTAAATTGAACAAGTTCAGTGAGCTATCAAGTTCATATTTCTATTTTGCAGTCTTTGAATAGAGCCATTGCTTACGCACATAAAAACAACTGATAATTATTGTCTACAATGGTGTCGATTCTGTTTTACTATTCTCTAAACTTATTAATCAAACAGATATTAAATTGTCTGCATCTCTTTTCATTTCATAGTATGAGAAACATATACAGAAAAAATGCAACAGTTTCATATATTATACCTATCAAAATTTATTTTAGTTTAGAAAATGGTACAAAAGAATCTTCACCAGTCTGTGATTATTAAATATTATCATCCAGCTAATGATAAGATTTCTAGCCTCTTCAACTGCCTGCAACAAATCTAATCATGATGCTTAATAAATTTTCTTCGTTCTTAGGCTATTTTGTTTATGAATATTTTGTTGTTACATGTCTTACAAAGGTAAGGCATGGTATGGTATTCAATTAAATAACCATAATTCCAAAAATCGATGTATCAATGTCATTAGGGGTTAGTTAGAATATTGAAATAATTTTGTTGTCCGCTTTGCATGGGATCAAAATATATCAAAATGCAGTATAACTCACTCACTTTATTTGGCTCAGTCTTAGACTTACTTACTAGACTTATAAAGCATGTTTGTCTGCATGATATTGTTACAGCCTTTGGAATAACTGATAAAAATCTAGCCAATATTAAATGAACAAATTTTATATAAAATGATCATCAGGCGCTTTGTCTCTTTTGTATGGATTCACACAGCTCATCAATGCTTACAAATCAAAACAAAAAATTTCAAGTAGTAGGCTTTTTTTTCTGTATTTAGCACATCAACCCATACAGGTGTGTAAGCATATTACACACTAAGAGACATATATCGCAAATTCATCTGACATTTCTTGAAACTGACAACTATCTACACCACTTATCCATGCTCAACCAATCTTGGTTCTTAATGGTTCTTATGGATGTTCCTGATTGTGATCGAAACAATGTGTGAGTGTGAATGGTGTGAGTAAAGTGATACAAGCAGGATGGGGTGTTATTACAATCAGAATCTTGAACATACATGATAGAGATGCATGTCTCAAAAACACATCCACATGCTGAGATAAGTCTCGTGACACTGTCTCGAGATCATCTTGAATGAAATCAAAAGCACAGCTATCTGTGCTTTTGACACAAAAATGATCCTATCCTATGATAGGATCATTTTTGTGTCATTTACATCAAGAGACTTCAAATGTAACATATCAGACTGTGTCTCGATACAGTGCCTTGAGACATATTTATGTCTCCCGGTCACATATTTTTCTATAGATACTGCCTCGTTATGATATCTTTGTTCCAACTCAAACTCACCATACTTGCACGGATTGTGAGGACTGAGACAAAGAGTTTCTATAGGCTATTTCAAGGTAACCTAGCCATTCCTAGCAATGCACCAATGAAACTGAATGTTTATAGGAGAGTTTTGAGTGCTGTGTTTTAAACATCTTGAGTCGTAAGTTACAAGGGGTAATAATTCATGTTTATACTAGGCTTTACTACAATGTATGTGTGTTTATGACAGGGTGGTGATGAGGCAAGTGGCGGGGAAGTGCCCGACCTGGCAGCCATCAAGGCGAGGGTGCGCGAAATGGAGGAGGAGGCAGAAAAACTAAAACAGATGCAGACAGAAGTAGACAAGCAAATGAGCTTAGGAAGCCCACCAGGACTCAGTATGTATATTTGATACTCTCAGTCCAGCCACATGTTTTCAGACAACTTTTTAAAAAAAGCCGGAGAGTGATACTGTAGTGTGTGTGTATAGTGTGTATATTATATTACTGGATTTAAATTTATTTTTCTACAAAAACACAAAGCAAAAGACTCAATGCTGTATAACATATTCTATTTGGGACAGCTCTTTCAGACCAATAATTTATTTAGTCAAATTATATTTTATTCTGATTTATGAAACTAATTTAAAAACACCAAAGTTTTCATGATAACAGAGTTTTTGTTGGCATTGCAGCGAGTCCGTTAAACATGTCATTGGAAGAGAAAATAGAGGCTGACAACAGGTCAGTGTATGTGGGTAACGTTGACTATGGAGCCACGGCTGAGGAGCTGGAGCAGCACTTCCATGGATGTGGCTCTATCAACAGGTCAGATAGTGCTTTATCTTTCATCATCATTACTAATGTTGCTTTATCATTACTAGCATTTTACATGCTTGCAATAAAGATAATACTAGGGAGTTTTATACATGACTAGCTTCCCTGCATGGCTTTGCTCACATAGGCTACATAGAAAATAAAATACCACATTACATCCCTTTAGGGGTTGATTTTCGAAAAATCCTCAGACATGCCATTCTTTATTTTTTATGCTAAGTACACAAACCGACTTTCATTGGCTTAGCATGAAAAAAATATTTATTTGCATACAAAGTTTCGGGGTCCATTTTACCCCTTCAGAGATGGAATTTCACAAAATCCATTCTTATTGTTCACCTACAACACCATATGAGGAGTATTGGGTTCAAATTTCACATCTCTGCCATAAGCGGTTTGTCAGTGTGTTGATTCCTAGAAAAGAGCTTTTAATTTAATTATATTTTATTTAAAAAACAAGTAAATGATATTTTTCCCAAAATTTTTTTTTTAAATATTTTAATTTGAAATATTAATGGCCACATTTTAATAAATTAGATTTAGATTAAAAAATAGAAGAACATAGTAATCACACAGCCGGGTCTTAGTCATCTCTGTATTTTAATATTTGTTTTAATTTAAATGTTCTACTATCATTAGTTGTAATTCTAATTGAAATAAATAAATCAATCTCAAATTATTGAAAACTAGCTATGCTGCATCCCCTGCGGTTTTCCATTGTTCACCCAGATATTGCTCGATGCGACTGGGATGATATCTATTATTTAATTCCTGTTAAAAGTTGTGTAGAAATTATCACAAGGTCCCACCTTGTGATAATTTCTACACAACTTGTTTTGTAGTTCCCTGTTTTTGCGTGCGTTTTTGCAGTGGCACATTTACACATTAATTAGACTTACTAAGTTTGAGCTTATATTTATATTTTCATATCACTTTTACTTTTCTGATTGTGCCTTTTACTGTTGTCACAGGGTTACAATTTTATGCAATAAGTTTGATGGGCATCCCAAGGGATTTGCTTACATCGAGTTTGGAGACAAGGACAGTGTACAGACTGCCATGGCTATGGACGAATCATTATTTAGGGGTCGCCAAATAAAGGTATGTTTTCTATGTTATACATTTTAGAAATATTATTGATTTATCACAGTAAAGGTTCATGTCGACCAACTCTTTCTTTGTTTGGTAATCGGCCTTTAAGATGGCTTTAAGGACAGAACCCCAAATCTGAACCTAAATGATCATTTTAAGATGTCTCATACGACAGGCAGATACCGAACCCCTGCTCCGCCTATTAGTGATGAGCCCACAACCTTTAGTATTAGTATGTATGTAGTTTCGTAAACCTTTCATGCTCCTCGAAGAACCGACGAGTCCTTGACTCGGATGACAAGTGTACCAAGACAACTAGAGGCGAGGCGCGCGCGAGCGACACTCAACCAGTGTCTTAGTATATTCTCCTGCGCCTGTCTTGTTGATGATATACAGTCTGCATTAATGTTAGATTTAGCCTGCTCCCAGCCAGAGATATCTCTTTCGCATATCTTTAAAGATAAAAAATCACACAGACAATTAAAAAAAGCGCATAGTGGCGATTCTGCTGCACACTTATCTGACGGGACTAAAATTATCTGAATCTGTCAGTTCAGTATGTGGGAAAAGGATATCAATAATTCTAAAACTCAAATTTAGTGTTTAAAATAAAACGAAATCTGGAGTAGATTTAGTTGAATGGGAATTTTTAAAGAATCACAGCATAGTGGGATCTTTCTTTAAATGTGCAGTCATTATTTTCTGAATAGCATCAAACGTAAAATGACGGGTGCAGACTGGTGAATCGTAACATGCAATGAAACATTTCAATGTGTCGTTATATGACGTTGTATCAAATAAGACGCGTCGCGCGCATGAACCGCGTATCAACTACGCTACTGTCCCGCGCTGTACTGCGTGCGCGCAGTGCTCCCCTTTGTGTTCCTCCGAAAACCGACAAATCCCCGATCGCTCCGTCCGCGACTTGAAATGCTCGTAACGTACACATGAAAAGCACGGTTCGCGCGCGCAAAGCGTCCAGACTATGAGAATTTATTTCAAAGTGTGTTACCTTGCATGATACAGTCATTGCAGCGATGGGACGGCAAATTCTTTCACTGCGTGTTTTATTTCACCAGTTTGCACCCGGCAATAGACTGTGGCGGTAAGCGGGCTCTCAATCTCGTGAAATGGCTCTAAATGCTTATGATCGGTGTGTTGCAGGTGATGCCGAAGCGCACGAACAAGCCCGGGTTGTCGTCAACGAACCGGCCGCCGCGGACGATGCGCGGGCGCGGCCGCGGCGGCGGCGGCTTCCGCGGCGGCTACAACTCCTTCTACTCGGGCTACCGGCCCGTGCGCCGCGGCAGGTACAATCCATATTAACGCACACATCCGCCTCGCCTCGCCTCGCCTCGAACACTAGCTGCCGTGGAACACTAGCGGCGGCGGCGCGGGGGCGCGACACTCGTCCCGCTCAACTTGCCTTGTCCTCAGTGAGCGAGTGAAAGCGACACGTGATTCGATGCGACTTGCGCGGAAACCGATATTTGCACAGATCACCTCCTATAGATGCCACAAAAGATCTCTGTTCCGGCCAAAACTTAACAAAGTTGCGCGCGGGTTGCGGGGACAGTGGCAAAGCGTTCCCATTGGCCTTTTCAATGGGATTAGAGGATTAAAGTTATTTTTATAGGTGTGTTTAGTCCGATGCATGGTGCCTTTCGATCGTCTTGAGTACGGAATGTAGAAGGGGTAATCTGTGGATTTACAGGTACTTTCCACACTGTCGCACCGCATCGCTTTGCCGCGTTTTTTGCTTACGTTGGACAATGCGTTATCGATATTATTCAGAAACATTCAATTGCCTGTTTTAGCTAAATTGTTCTTTGTCTCGTTTTCGTGGGAAGATAGCAGAGCACTTTATAGCATGGCAGCTTATCGAACGTTTGCGAATAAGGAGGCACGACTATGCAACTGCTTTTCGAATACAGACCGAGTGGCCGGAATATATTTATTAATGCTTTTTAAATTTATTATTTAACATTTTGACCGTAGTGAAAGCAATGTGGCCACCATAGATTTGAACAGATCTGGATGACTGATTTTATCTCAAGTTTTTGGTAAATTTTTCGAAGAAACTCAAAGTCGATGCTTGGCATGCGTTTGCGCAAGATCGAGAATGATTACCTCTCAGCATAGAGAAGTTATATAAAGAAGAGTGCCAATGTCCATAGAAAGACTCGTACCTCGATTGTAGTAATTGATAAGGATGTAAGAAAGATTGTCGCTAGTGCTTGAAACTTAGACGTGATCGTCAAAATTTCTGCTTGACTTGAAATAGAAACCCAAACATTTGTAATGGTACGGAGAAAAAACCTTACTTGTTATGAACATTTTTGTATTAGTAAATACCAGTAAAATTATCAATTTTATATTCTACTAGCAGCGCCCTGCGGTTTTACCATAGTTACCCGTTGTACCATAGGATTAGTATATTTTTCCGGGATAAAAAAATAAGTAACCTATGTGCTAATCCAGGATTCAACGCCATTTTCAGTCGATGCGCTAACATTTTTTTTTTGGCGCTTGGTCATACGTTTTGTTCAGAAATTTTGCTCTGGATACCACGGTAACAGATTGATCGGTTCACTTCAAGCTCTCGGTCTGTAGTCAGATAAATAAGGCGTGATGTTCCCTCCATGAAGGTTGATAGCCGCGCCCGCTCCCCCGTTCCGCGATTCTGCGCGCTTACCAAAGCGAGATACGCAAGGACTCTTCAAAGATTTACCTATCTGATTTGTAAACATCAATGTTACGTTTAGAGTCTGCGCTTACCTTCGGTAAACGCGTCACAGAGGACTCACAATCGGCTATCTTACCTGGGTACAAAAATGACTAGATAAACATAACAGGTTGCAAATTTAACGAAACTGACAATTTATAAAAGAAAAGTACATATTTTTTTACTCACGTACCGATACGCCCCGAGTTATTTGGATGTTTGTGTAGTTGTTGATAATACGCAGTATTGGATATGTCGAAAATGTATTTGGTCGCATGTCAGTCTCAGCTGTTGTAAAAAATGTTGTCTTGAAACTTGTTATGTTGATCAAAAAGACTATTTATATTCACTTTTAAGTGTGAGAATAAAGTTTTTACAATTGAAAAAAATATGTATTTTCAATGAGTATGACCTTTCCTTTATTATTTATTTGGCACGGTATTTGCATGCCAGTACTTGTAAAAGTAGAGGTGGTTCTTCTGATTGGGCTATTCGTTATCTCTGAGTTTTAGTTAGATCCTCTGGTTGCATTCTAAAGCTGATCGATAGTCCTTATCTATTGTTATGGCCTGGATATTTATTGGAAGCTTGTCGGGAATTTGTGTTATTTACATACCTAGTTCAGTTTATTTATTGTAGTTAGAAAGTATGAATTTAGTTTAGTATTAAAAATATGTAATACTAGCTGCGCCCTGCGGTTTCACCCGCTATTCTACAGAAACCGAATATTTTTCCGGTATGAAAAGTAGCCTTTGTGTTAATCCACCGATCCAAGGAATAAGCCACCTCCATAGCAAATTTCATATAAATCCGTTCAGCCGTTACAGAGTTGAACGGGAACAAACATACTTACCTACTTACACACAAACTTTCGCATTTATAATAGTGTGATATATAAATGCAATTTTGCGAAATTAACTTTTATTTAGATTTACTCTTCAGCCAGTACAGAGTTTCATTTGCATCAACCATATACCACATCTCTAGTAATGCCAAGATTGCCAAAAGCGTGTACACTGTCATCATACATTATTACAGATAAGCTGCAAACAAACTATCGGACGCGTCCGTCAGCCGCGGCTGAGGGATGCTTCCGAATAGTGTGCGCAGCAGTGCTGTAGGGACATCATCCCAGGACTCCCAGGCATAATGTTAAGCATCCAGCGCGCTAGACTGCGATCGGACGTCCGAGAGCTCAAGGTCGGCCCAAGGACACAATCGTCAGTTACCGACAGTATAGTCTGAATGAGTTTTTAGATTCCGCGAAGACGCGTCCGATAGTTTGTGCGCAGCTTTTTTTTTGCATTTAAAAAAATACATATATAATGTATGACAGCTTTTCAGAAATCATTTAGAATATGTCTTGCCATGACGTCTTTGATCTTATATAATATTGATCATAGGTAGATGCACATAATATTTTGTTTTCGATCCGGTATGTAGGTTTGTGTGGATGGTTCGTGTTGCGATGAGGTCCGGTGCGGCTACTAACGTGGGTGACGTTGTTCACAGAGGGTACAGGCGCGGGATGTATTACCCTTACTGAGCAGGCGCGCCGCGCCGCGGAGCCCCGCGGTGGCACCGCGCTGCGCCACCCGGGAACATTGTAATCCGCTCGCACCGCCTGGACTCTTACACTGTACTGTTACTCATAGTTGTTACTCATAGTTAAGCGAACGGACGTCTCACCTTGTGTCGGATCTAAATAGTATCTACAGGCCGGGACGAAACTCCGCGCCGACCACATGTAAACTAGATAGTTTGACTCTGAATGAACTTATGCGTGTGTACCGAAACCGATATCGACTATCGAACGAAGAGGTAACGTCGACTTCACCCGATTTCATGTACATTATCTATTTCGTCATTCGTCACGATCATTTCGTCGATACGATTGTAATTTCATAAAGTGTTGCATAGTTTGTATGTAATGTCGGTATAGCCCGAACAAAAAATTGATGTTGCCAGGATTCAAATTTTTTATTCGGGCTGTAGATGCTTAGTTAGATAAATCACAAATCGAAAGTATACCTAAGAGCCGATAGAACTGCTAGACTCGAGTAGTTCTCTACTACGTTACATTGTGTATCTGCAAACTTGTTATTTATAAGCGTTAACGTTGTCGACTAAGATGTCGGCGCCTGTCCGCATCGGATGGATCGTAACATACGGATTAATTTGTTGTAGTTCGTCCATTGTTGGTATCCGCAGCGGCTTTTACGTTCGTATCGTATTAACGTTTCATACAGGGTTGCCGCGGTGGTGCGGGGCGAGTTCGTCCACTGGGACCCTATTCCTGTGCGCTCGAGATTATCTCGGTCACTGTCTCTCTAATTTAGAATATAATGGGAGAGAGAGTGACCGAGATAATCTCACGCGCACAGGAATAGGGTCCCAGGTCGGCAATCCGTATGACGTCATCGGCACGCATCCTCGGCAATGCCGAGAAGCCGATGCGTGCGGTTCGTCCGCTGCGGATAATTTGATGCACTCGTATGAATTAGGCCCTTCGCACATTACGATACTCACAGGCGACGTGTATCCTATGCGAGTCTCACCACCAAGTATCGCACATACATTTGTATGGTGATACTACTAGTCTCAGTCTCCTGATACTTGCGCGTCGCGTCTCCTACGAATCTCGGCAAAATTTAATGGTAGCGCAACAGCAAAACCGTCCTAGCGCCGTGTGCTGCAAATGCAAATGATATCCTTGTTTTCAGTAGCGTAATGTGCGAACTTCGAGTAGCGAACTAAGTAATTGGTATGCGACTTAAGTATCGTCTCTTGCGAGTATCGTAATTTATGAAGGACCTTAGTACGCGAAAATTTGTTTGAGACCTCGGATGTTCGCGCATGTTTCTGCGCAGTAGGCATATTTTCAGTGTGTGCAGTACGACTTGCGCCTTCATTCACACGGCTTAAAAAGATTTACGCGTAATGTACAAGGAATTTTATCAAGGAATCACTTTGATCCGATCTGTGTGATGCGGACACGTCTACGCCTACTTTTAATGTAACGCTGGAGTGAATTCTACTGTAACCAGTGCAAATTAGGCTAAAACTAGGGCATTTTTTTAGCAGCTACAACCTGAAAAGCGAAGCAAGAGAAAAGCTTGTCGCGGGGATTTCAGTATGTGTTCCCTTAAATTTGTATTTTTAATACTCTAAGACCTAACTTGTGCATATTTTAATACTGGTTGAATCACTCTTATGAAATGTCCAATACATGTTTCTTAGCAACAAATCATTATAAGATAGGTAAGTAAAAATATAGTATTAAGACCACAGAATTCTCCTTATAAATTTATGTCTTTGAGTAAGACACATCACGGCAATGCATTGTCGAATGCAAGATTATTTTTAATACTCTCACCATAGCTAATTCAAAATTTCAGTAGAGATATATCTAATGGACGCTCCAGTGATTTAACTGGAACACTGCGTTAAGATGTCCATAGGATAGAGCTATCCTAGGTTAGCAGATCTGACCAGCACTCTTGTTATGTACATTCTGATTGTGATCGCATGCCGTCCCGCTCGTACCTACTTACTCACACAATACGCGCTCCCGCTCGTGGACAATCACAATCAGGAACATCCACAAAGTAGAGCTTTGTAAATGCCTCCCAATTAAAAAAATCTTTAAAACTTTTAATAATTACTTACAACACTGAACTAAATTTGTGGCAACGATTTTTATATAAGCGACCAATTTTCAAAAACGAACCATATTGCTATTACGATTCGTTTTTCCAACGCGCGATCGTGTTTTTCGCCTATGTAAAGCTCTGCATTTTTTGTCGTTTTTGGCAATTCGATGTTGATGAGTTTGATGTTTTGATGAATTTTTAGTTATAATGATCTTTGTCCCAACTCCATACCCCACAATGAAATTGTGCAGTAATGCAAACCGCTTACAATCACCGTATAGTCTAGACTATTTATGAAAGCGCTCCACCCTACACCAACTACTGTAGGCAGTAACTATTCTAGTTTTCCGCGCACTTTCGTAATTTGCCCGAACTATATGAGCGGTCTTTTGCAGGTCTGGACGACAGTGTATAGCCGGCATTACATAAGGAAAAAAAAACCATTGGCAATTTCTTCGATTGTAAACTTAACTAATAAAATTGTCTTGAAGTAAACTTTAAAACAAGTATTAATCTACTTACAACAGAAATGAGGTGCCACATATGAAGCTCAAACGGAATGGTTTCGATTAGAGATTTACACTCTCCGTCTTCCTCGTGTCATGAATGGATGACATAGTAGGTATAGATTTCCAATCTGACCCTTTCCGAATGGCTTCAGAAAACGGTCCCCGAACCCCTACTCATAGATTGTCGGAAGATTTTTGTATTAGAAAATGATTCCGCGAGTTAGCGCTATTAACAGTCTAATAACAAGTGATTTTCGCGACCACAACATTTTTATAAACTTGGTTTTTGTCAAATGGTACTTATTTTCCGGAATGCGAATCCAATTAATTTTAATATTTTGTGAATAGTGGTTCTGTATCAATCGTCGTAGTAGATCGCACTATGGTACCTAAGTATATTTTTTGTGCGTACCTACTGAACTATATATTATGTAAGCACAATGTTAAATCAATTTTTGTATGTACGTGCGTTTCATTTTTAAAAGAATTCAAGAACATTATTTAACGATGACAGATGAAAATAAGATAAAATGGTTAATGGAAAAATGAAAAATAATTTAAGAAATAATTGTAAGAACAAAACTTTAGTTGTTTTATTTACAACCTATTTTCTGTGCAAAGGTGTGATTAGAGGAAGGGAACCAGTGGCCATCTGCTAAGATTTATATGGAGTAGTAAGGCCGAAAGTAGAACTGCAGAAAAGAATAATAAAAGAAAGAAAAAATCCCTGGTATAAAAAATAACTTCATAAATAGAGAAAAACCCTCTTGAAGGCCTCGCTACATGGCCTGACCTGACATCGTTTGAGATGGCTATATATGTTTCTTGGGGCGCGAAAGGGTGAAGCTATAACCCTAATAGTTTGTTTCTTTTGCTCCCGTGATATTCAAATCTAGCTGTCCCTTTCACACGAAATCAGGTCAGGCCATGTAGTGAGGCCAAGAATATACCTACCCAGAGGATTTTTGTCTTCTTGGTTGGTCCCAAAAATCCGTGGAAGCTTTCACCACTTTAATGAAGCATGAGTCCTTGGACATGTTAAATCCATGCATGAGTCAGACTGGATAGTGACAGAAATTGTAGACTATAACATTTGTTTTTATTGAGAAATACTATGCTCTACCCTATTTGGTACCAAGAAGCTTGTAGGTAAAATCTTCTTGTTTGGTACTATACACTTGTATTTAACCAAAATATAAGAAAAAAAAAATTGTTATAACTGTCATTGTCAGATTTTGCAGTCAGTGCTGCCACTGTAGGTAGCAATTTTTTTGCTAGATCTAGGTTCTTGTGAACCTCATTGGTGTTTTATATCTGATTCTGTTCGTATTTTTCGTTTTCGACTCAATAATGAGCTGTTTTCCAAATGTGATTTTGTGTGGTATAAGTTTCTGCGATCCCTTGTTTATGGGAAGTAGTGCGTCAGTTTCGTAACAAGCTCATTACTTATATTATTCATTATTAGTATTTTCTACCTTCTTGATATTCTATATTACAAATTACAGCAGTAATGATACAAAGAAAATTGACCGTTTTGTGTATTTTTAATTAAATAAAACGAAATAAACTTCAACAGAGTAATGATTTTACGTAATAATCCGAACGCTCAGTGGAACCGATAATTGGTGTACCGGGCTGCCAATTATCAGATCGTATAATATGGGCTGTACATTACGATAATGCGAGTACCTGAGAAAAGTACACGGTTTATCGGGTTGTACATTATTGAGCTGTACATTCCTGGTCGTGCTTTATCGGCATGTGCTGATAATGTAGATCCTGATAAAAGACGACCCAGCCCATATTGGCTGAAAGACTCTGCTCCTATTGGTCGACGTGTCTATGATCTATTTTGATTCTATGCTTCGTTTGGGCGCGATAGTATAAATAGGGCACAGATTTAAAATACCTTAACCGTCATGTTACAAAACATAACAAAACGTTTCCGAGCTTTTATAAAAAAACCTTAACCTACTAACTGTAATCCTCATTTTGTTTTAATAAAACGGGAATACTCACGTTAAATTGAGTCGGTTATTCCGACTATAGTTTCGATCACATTCGGTGACCTTTATCAAGGAATGCTCAGCGACAATTTAACGTGAGTATTCCCGTTTTATTAAAACAAAATGTATCAAAACCACGTCAGTTTTCATTGTAATCCTCATATTTTTAATCTGTGTCTTATTTTTACTATCGCGTTCAAACGAAGCACGAAATCGTTACATGTCATTCTGGAAAAACTGTGGTTCTTATGAATGTTTTATCTGGAAACTTTTCGCCGACGAATTTAGCTCAATGTGGGATGGCGTTTGGGAATATTTAGCGCCTTGAATTTTCGTAAGATGGTAACACTACAAAGTTGATTGTTGCATTGTTTTGTTTTCGGTTGTGTTGTTTTTAGTTATTTATTTGCAACACATTTGCAAATAAAAATATGATATAACTATAGAAAACACATATTTCAATAGTTGATTTACTAAAAATGTCAGCTGTAGGACCAGAGTTTTATAAATACATTAAAAAACTCGAAGAAAATGGGGACAAACTTCCATCTGTATCACCACAACAACCCCAGCCGATCGATTTTGAGTTTAATGTGAGTATAATACTAGGCCTTTAATTTGTTTACCTAAGCCATAACATAAAGATTCATAAATGTTTCAGAACTCAACATGCTACCAATGTAATGGCTATTATGGGCCGAGTTTCGGCGAGCCAGTTTGTGTGACTTGCCATGCATTCTTGTTTCCCGATTTCCCTTCATATCTCCCGAGTTCGTATTTCTACAACGAGAAAACAGACGATGGAGACTCTGGGAATGACGAGCCCTCAGACCTGAACTACACCGCTGACCAGAAAGCCAACAAGTTTATTCCAATACCAGCATGGTTTTATCATACCCGGGTAAGATTTATTTATTATATTAATTTTCCATAAACTAATTTAACCATAACAATTTATTTTAATATCATCATATCATTGCATTATCATAAGCAATGATAATGCAATGATATGATGATATTAAAATAAATTATGACAGCACAGGTAAGACTGACAAAAGAGAGAGGAGGCTTTAGGTACTATTCCGAACCGAGCTGCCAACTGCTGACAGTATGTGCAGCATTTGGAAGAGTACCTTTATGCTCTGCAGCGGGATGATGGTGATGAAGTTTGTGATAAAAGACTAGAAGAGCAACCTCATAATGTAGGGTGTTTCTGAAGTCTGCAAATATTGACAAAATATAAAGTTTTTCTTAGGAAGTTTTTGTTATTTAACAGAATTCTGCTGATAGTGAAACTAGTCCAGAAGACGAAGCCAGCCGCGCTAGCAACTCAGGCCCGGGTGCGAGCAGCAGCAATGGAGGAAGCTCTGATGGGGCTCCGGGAGAGCTGATGGAACTTGGAGCACCGCCACCTCCTCCAAACGTGGCACGATCATTGCAGGCACTGTCAACACCGAGGCTACCTGACAATCTGGCAGCAGGTCTTGTGGAACAGTTGCCATCTGAAGGTACGCCACAGGTCGTTATTTCGTATTTCGACAGTACTTATGCTAGGTAGCTGTTGACATTGACAACATGAACTTCTTATGTTTTTCTTGTCTGCTCAGTGTTGCTGTGCATATTCAGCTACCTGGACGACATGTCTCTATGCGCGTGCGCGGTAGTGTGCGCTCGGTGGTGGCGGCTAGTACGCGCGCGAATGCCGCCCGCGCGCTGGGCCGCCTTCACCGCGCGCCGCTGGCCACTCTTCCGGCCCATGCTGGATAACTATGACTGGCACAAGGTATCCATCCGATGGCCTCTATTCATGCAATCTATTTATCTCTATTCTCTATTCATCTTGCTCTGGATCCGAAAGAAAATTTTGCTCTGAAAGACTACACAATTCAAAGTGTGTCTGGACATCGGTGTCCGAGCTGAGAAACAAACATACTCGTCATTCTGAACAACTTTTACTATGGGAATGGGAACAATAAAGAATATGAATTTCTATACATTTTGATGAGTGTGAATAATATTTTGATATGAAATACGTGTATTTTTTGCCTTTTGTTTGATTTTTTTTCGGTTCAGATTGTCTGGTCACTATATACATTTTATAAAATTCTCATTAAGGGCTATGCTCAGAAAACTTTACGACACTATACTCATATTAGTCTGTCTGACTAAAGTTTCCTTGAAACAATACATTATATTACAAGCTATCAAAGACGTAATCAATCACGTAACAGGACCCCTATTCGGAGATATGACAAATTGATGTCTATTTCGAGATTCCAATCTCGACTGTCTCTCGTCTCGATTGCCTGCGACCACTCGATATATCTCGCACGCTAGCCATCGTGAATATCTCGAAATATAGCGTTGAGAATGAGAAATCTCGAAGTTCGACATTTTTTTCGAGACGAGATTGAATCTCAGCTTTTGAGAATAGGGCAGGGACCCTATTCGGAGAAATGACATTTTATCTCGGTCACTCTTACTCCCATTAAATTCTAAATTAGAGAGACAGTGACCGAGATAAAATGTCATTTCTCCGAATAGGAATCTCGTTCCGAATCTCACGTAGCACATTCATGTCCATACACAATACAATTGAGCTTGCGACGCATACATGTGCGATTAAGCGTGAAGCGGAACAAGCACACAATACTATTACTACGAGCCCTGCCACACAATCTGCGTGATCAATATTGATAGATTGTAATCGTTTCGCTTACATATAAATTGAAGGTGTTGTTTTGTCTTGCGCTATATTTTTGGTGTTATAATTTCCAGAAATACCAGTCGCTAGTGGAGTCGTCGTTCTGCCGGAACTGCCTGGTGCAGATGTGCGTGCAGGCGCAGCCGGCGGGAGAGGAGAACGCCTGGCGGAGGAACCGCCTCTGGATGGAGCTTAAGGTATTAGTGAACAAAGATGAAGCACTGATGCACTTGACCTTACTACAAAGACTTCAAAGAAATTATGAATCAATTAAAATTATTCTTGTTTTATTTTACTTGTATGTACACATATACGGTTACAGTTTTACACAACAAATAATTCTTCCCGATGTACCTGCGCAGTAGACCATGTCATATAGCGTGGGAAACTTCGATCTACCAATGGCAAAGTGATGTACAACGCGCTCTAAAATCTTGCGCTGCTATTGATCGATCGATCTATCGGCAAAATCGCGGGAAAGAGCTAAGTATGCATAGGGAGCAATACTCTGCCATTTGTGTTTACAAATAAAGTTCAATATAGATTATTTAGGTACACGTTCAGCACTCGTATTTAAATATAGGTCTACCATAAATGTTGTGTGTTGTGTACAACATTTGTAGTAGTGGTGTGTGGTGCACCAAAGACAACACACCACATTTCTTCAGAAAAGTGTGCACCGTAATTCAAATGTCTTACTGCACACAAATGTGTCTTTTATGTGTGGTGCGCCTTAGACGTCAAACACGATGTGGACGCGTCGCGTCTCGTGCAGAACATAGCTAATTTGTACAGCTACTGAAGTACGAGGGACCCGAAGGATGCTTCACTTGCAGATCGCATTGTGTGATAAAAGCCTCACTAGAAGTATTCCATGACAGATGCTGCGCAATGATCCGCCCGAGGGGATAGCAGCCACGCCGCTGGATCTCAAGTGCTGCCACTGGCAAGCCATGGTGATGGGCCCGGTCGGCTCGCCCTACGAGGGAGGCGTGTTCTATCTCTACATACAAGTACCCTACTCGTAAGTAAAAGTAAAAAAATAATAATCAAAGTACACATGTTATGCTTACTTAACTAGTAGTTCGCGCCGAACTGAGAAATGAACTACTTACCTACAAAATTTCATGAAAGATCGGATCAACGGTTCGCTAGTTATCATCGGACAAGTATACACACAAACATACATACAAATGCCGATTTGTCCCAGTAAAATCTGAGACCTTCGCTTCGCTCGGTCAACTATTTTCCAATTATTACATTACATATTATTATTTTCCAATTATTCAATTATTATTTTTAATTTATGACGATTATTTACATTATTATTATTTAAACCTTTACCTTAACTAGAACGACTTACAATATAATTTTTCTATGTAATTGATTCTCATGTCAGTGATAATTTTATCTTTATGAGAATAAATGTTTATTAAACCTAAACAGAATAGACTAGAATAGTCTATTATTGTCATTTAAACACACAATTCAATTCTATGATGCACTCGGGGACGACCACATTACTAACGAAGGATTAAACTCACGAATATAGATTCGTTAGTCACTTCTCTACAACCCTACTCGTAAGTATTACAAAATAATGATTTAACCTAATTAACACATCATACATTTTAAGCCAACTCTATAGCCAAGCCTCTACATAGTTTGTTGTGCAATAAAAGGAAAAGCATGAGTTTAGGTATCTTTCAGTCTGCGCGCTAAAGTTAACTTTTTGCGATATCTCGAGTCTCGTTCTATTATATATTCCATGTCATAGCCCAATTTTTTAATGATACTGATTGACGAGACGAGCATCGATATTGAGCGTCAAGTTTGCCCACAACAGTTCAGCATTCAGAAATTTGAACTTGCAACAGTTCAAAACCATGCGCGACAAGGCAACGCGCTCGTAATTCTTACTTTATGCCCAGCAATTACGGTGGAAACATTACCCTTCCACCCGTAAGACTGTATTCCCTGCGGTATTTCCGAGTAACTACAACATGGGGTTCTTCAAAAGGGCTGTTAATAGAGTCTTTAAAGTTCGGCAACGTATCTGTGATGCCCCTGGTGTTACAGGTATCCATAGGCGACGGTGATCGCTTACCATCAGGCGGCCCGTCTGCTTGTTTGCCATCTATGGCATAAAAAAAAAATGTTTGTACCCAGGTACCCGATGAGCCCCCCCGTGGTGCGGTTCCTGACTCGCATCCTGCACCCGAACGTGTCGCGCCACGGCGACGTCGGCATCGACTCGGTGCACCACAACTGGTCGCTCGCGCTCACTCTCAGCAAAGTGCTTATATCCATACAGAGTCTTCTCACAGACCCATATACTGCTGTAAGTTTATACGACTCATTTTTTTTCCATGAAATTCTAACGAGACGAGCATTTCGCTCGCCTGATGGTAAGCGTCATGCTAGCCCGTAATAGTCCAATGCCACCCAGAATTTTGAACTTTAAAAGTTCAAAACATATACATAACAAGTTATCGGTCTGTAATGTGAAGTATTAATGTGATATTATTATTGTAAGCCGTGGTAGCTCAGTGGAAGCAAGCTCGCTTCAGATTCGTGGAATCGCGGGTTCGAACCCGTACCAATGAGTTCTCTGGAACTTACGTGTGGCTATACCACTGTCTTTTCGGTAAAGGAAAACATCGTGAGGAAACCGCCATATTTCTAGAGAAGAAATTCGATGGCGTATGTGAATCCGCCAACCCGTACTGGCCCAGCGTCGTGGATATTGCCTAAATTATCCTTCGAGGGTAGGCAGATATCACAGCAGTGGGATGTTTAAAGGATGCAGAAGATGTAATATGAAGGTGGTGTTGGCAGGTGTGTATGGAGCCCGCGATCGGCGCGTTGTACGTGCACGAGCGCGCGCGGTTCGAGGCGCTGGCGCGGCGCTGGACCTGGAGATACGCCATGCAGGAGCTGTTCTACTGACTCCACTATACATGCAGGGGGAAACTGCACGAACAGGCAAACCCGCCTCACTTTACTACTACGGACCGATAACGTAATCTGTTAAAATAGAGACAGTCGCAAATTTTTATCGTATATCGTATAAGCTTAACAATGACCGCCACAGTCGTCTACTTGATAAGCGATAGCGGGCTCTGTACTTCAACGTTAATACTTGACAAGATATATGGTCTAAATTTAAAAAAAAAAACATTAAATTCATGATTAGGTGCTTATTTTCAAGCTACAAACAAACGACAATTGTGAAATTCGTAATAAAAAATTAAAAAAAACAACTCATTCAATAATAAATTTTTGTTTAAAGACCAGTTTTTTTTTTAAGTAACTTCTTTATTTTCTATTCGATACATAAATTATATTAGTTTATTAGTTTAAGTACATAGTAAACTTATATAATAATATATACATGACAAAATTAAAAAAATATGTTTTTAAACTAAAAATTTGTTAAAATACCAAGTACCGAAATGCAATATTATACCAACGTTAAAAGTCCCCCACGAACAGAACGATAAAAAACATTCCTAAAATCCGCTGGACAGGGGATAGTCTAGGTCGATTTCTGGAGCAAACCCTGTTCTTTTCGTAGGTATTTAATGGCGCTGGGCGTAAACGACGCGACGGAATATTCCGGTTATAGCTGTAGAGGCCGTTAGAGACCCAAAGCTTCGTCATCCAAAAAAAAAGGTCTCGTCGAAGCATTTATGCCGCGGCGGTTAATATGAATGTCGATGTCGAATATAAATATATGTCGATAAAGGTTGATGTCGAATAAATGCGACTTGTAGGGATGGTTTTTACAGATCAGCTGCGGTACTCTTAGATCAAATATAAAGGTTTCGACTCGAGATCTACACTTTCCACCTTCATCATGTATAGTGAGGATGACAGAGACAGAATGCAAGGAATGGTGGATCGGATGATAAAAGTGAACGTTTATGGTAGTTTTACTATCAAATCTGACGTGGCTTTGAAACATTTTGTTTGAATAAAACTGGAATATTCACGTTAAATTGATTCGGTTATTCCGACTATAATTTCGATCACATTCGGTGACCTTTATCAAGGAATGCTATAAGCGTGACTCGCGCGCAAACTTGCAAGACTCGCAAGACAAGACACGCTTGAGGAAGGCAAGACGTGGTCGCGCTTATAGCATTCCTTGATAAAGGTCACCGAATGTGATCGAAACTATAGTCGGAATAACCGACTCAATCTAACGTGATTATTCCCGTTTTATTCAAACTAAATGTATGGTAGTTTGTACTGAGAACATTACGCCTTATAATGTACTATGCAAATTTCAAAGTGTACTAGAGTGATTGTAAAACACAATAATGAAATGAAAATACTTGTTTTAATTATATAATTTATTCTTATTACAACGTGTTGAATACAGGAATATAATTTTAGTTGTAGGGTTAGATGAAATCTTGTCATAAAATAAACCCAAATGTAATATAAGAGGCTCGCACTTTGCGTAACTAATTTGGAAATATTGTGCCAGTTACAAGCTTATCCTCTTATGCATAAACGCTCGTTTCAAAAACTCTGCGACAGATGGACGGACACGCGAGTGATTTTCTAAGGGTTCCGTTTTTCCTTTTTAATGTACAGACCCCAAAAAAATATGTTTGACTGCGTGACTTCTTTTCAGCGAGAAGTTGGCAGAACATTTTATACCAAAGGTCAGGTTATTGAGCGTTTATGTATAAGAGGGTTAATTTAAAGTATATTCTTCAAGCTATTTATATTTTTTTAAATCTTTCTTCCGCACCCAAAACGTGTATGCGAGTAACTGTATTTAAATATACAATTATATCTATTAACTTCTAATTTTATTACTCTATACGGAAAAGCAATTGGGCTGTCGTTTGTTTTTTCATCGATAACATACCTTTGGCGCCACAGAAAAGAGGTCATTGAGTTGACCTACTTACTATTTGGTATTTTTTATGTTTGACAGGCTAGGAATTAGACCACAGAGTCAGCTGTGACGGTGTGGTCAAAAATGGTAAACATATCTAGACTGGAATGGGAACTGGCTGTCAAGTAAGGCTGCCAGAACATAACGTTAGGTGCTTGGCTACAGATTTACAACTTGAGGGTTGTTCTGTTCAGGAAATCAATCAAAATTCTGTTCTATGCTCTCCTAGATTTTATTACCTTACTATTATTGTAATAATGAATTGAATATACACTCTAGGGTTTCGGAGCGCCAGCGAAAAATATGTGTAAATCGAAGTTTTTTCAGTGATTTTTTTATCTTGAAAATGTCATGTAATCATGTTTTCCTTCTATGCTTTATTAGACAATAGAACCAAAAAAACATATACAGTGTAAACTCCATTTAACGCCACACTCCCTAAAACGACGAAAATACTTGACCCTGATTGGTTTACTTTGTTGTCCATACAATGATACACTCTAAGACCTTGGCATCACACCCACTCTAAATAACGACAACAATACGTCATTATTTAGCACAGTACTTTCTAAGTTGCCGAAATTAATAAGAACTGAGAATAATAAGGGCTCAGCGTTTTTTTTATTTTTATTATTTTGTTGCTTTAATTTTCAGCGCGTATTTACCTCGCCTGTCTGCATCATACGTACTGAAGATTCTAAGAAGCTCGTTCTTTTGTTTATTGTGATTACCTTGCACGTGTTTACCTCGGCTGCTAGACTGTGGTTAGATTGTTATGCATTATCTAGACGTCATTCTTAGTTGCTCACAAACTATTGAGTTTTCTCTCTCCATTTAACGACAACTCTCAATAACACCACGCAGTCCCTTTCAGTGTCGATATATGGAGTTTACACTGTATCTCAAAATAATATTTTTAAACTACATAATTAATGAGGTGTGCAATGAATAGAAAAATCTATATTTTGTTTCAAAATTGGCCGTTGAGTTTTTTCCTAATCCTTCTTCTCAGCTTCTCGCAGACTGTCTCAGGGCCGATTTGGTATCTTGTATCTTATTCCATATTTCTGACAATTTTTCGCAATTACACAACATTGGCTTACAAATACTGCTGCCTGGGGCTCGGCAGTACCCGGGGTAAGGCGACTCGCCCGGCTGCAACAATCTCCTGGTGCCTTCTCGGGCTTCTAGTGGACCGAACATACCTTCGAACGACCCTGAGCTGAGCAACTGCACATTAGTACGCAGCTTCAGACTTCCAGAAGAAAAGTAGTGCATGTAAACTGCTACAGTAAGAAGACCCTGCAAAATAGAACAAAAATGCATATATTTTTAACCCAATTTATTACACGTTTTAAACATGTATATATTTTTTAATTGCTAACAAAACTTCTAACGTAGCAGGGCCCTTATTCTCTATCGCACATGAGATAACTTGCCAATAACGCGTGACGGCATAACATGCTCTAAACTTAAACGCGGCTCCTAATCGTGAAGAATCGCGCGTTTAAGAAACTTAGAGAATGCCGTTTCGTGCGACTAACATGGAGTGAACTTAACATGGCGCGTAACAAGCTAGTTATGGCAATAGAGAATAAGGGCCCAGTTACTGTAAATTATAAAAAGAACTAGTAGAGCCTTGTGGTTTTACCCGCTATCCTACAGGAACTGTTAATTTTACTGGGTTAAAAAATAGCCTGTTTTAATCAAAGCTAACTACATAACAAATTTCATTCAAATCTGTTGAATAGGGACGGAGTTGAACGGGAACAAACACACTTACACACAAACTTTTATTATATTAGTGCGTTGTGTTTAGACTAGGTTTTAATATGAAAACTCACTGGTTTTGACAAATGTTATTTTAATAAAACGGGAATACTCACGTTAAATTGAGTCGGTTATTCCGATTATTATATGATCGATACTATAGTCAGAATAAGCGACTCAATGTAACGCGAGTTCCTATTTTATTAAAATAAAATATGTTTACTTATTACATGCTTACTTGAATTTCAATTAATTCGAATTGTATAGGCAGGGCTTGCATCGTGGACGACTGCTTATCTGAAAACTAAATAAAATGCGATAGTGCAATTGGCAAATAATTTATCACAAATCAATGCCTCTGTAATTCCTATACCTACCTACCTAGAGCACACTATTCTCGCGAGATGTTGACGTGCTGAGACATCAGTCTTTCCCTAGATCTACCGCGTGAACATCTCCTAGATTTACCGCGGGACATTCCCATAGATTTGTCAAAGGATCTTCACCTACCGCGGGTACCGAAAAAAAGCAACGAAACGCAGTCTTTTGTGATTCACACGCGCCGTGCAACTTTGGTGCAAAGATTGGCGCAATTATTTCGTAATATAAAAAAATAATTAGGTACGCAATATTTATTTAATTTCTATAATATCTATAATTATGACGACACGAATAAATTCTCAGTGGTGAACTAAACTAAAAATAGCATGATGATCAAACATAAATCATTTGAGCCGCGCAGCAGGGTATATCAGTGGTCTTTACCATACCTACTTCGACTTCGACTATTGTGTTTGAGAAGCAATTTTTCGTATTTTGATACCATGTGCCAAGAATCAGGACTACTTTCAACTATTCTCTTTTATGAAGATGCATTCACAACAACGACAATGTCGCGTAGTTCATCAAAAGCAGTGAATTTGTATTCATTGTATTTTTTTGAGTAGTGGTAATGAACAACGGATATGAATTGTAGTTTTTTTTCCTTTCTGAAGCAAGTTCAATCAAATTCAGTGACTATAAGATAACAACAAATAATCCTTGAACAGATTTCCTGTAGCAAAATACTTTTTCATAGTGATTTTCCTGTAATAGTTTAAGCAGTCGATTTCGAAGTTGTTTTAGAGTATTTATCAGGTTATACCCAAAAGACAATTTTAAACACTATGCTAAGATGTTATGTAGATCGTCTCAAAGGCAGGATCTTACGTACGTTACGTAAATCTTTTAAATTAAATGTAGTTCGTAGAACAAGCAAACTGCTGAACCCAGAGAAATCGACACATTTGATAGTCGCTGACAGGTTCTACATAACACTATGTTGTTCTTTGATTTCATGAATTTATCTCAGATTCTTAATTATTTATTTTTCAATAATACCAAACACTATTTATTGAAAATCCATTTATTGCTTATCTCACTACATGTTTCACGAGCATAGGCATATTATAAAACAAGAGCCATACATAAAATTAATGGAGATGATCGTAATTTAATATTCTTTGCATAAATTCTTCAAACTATGCATTGGGATGTCAAACTATGGGGAATTGGAAATGTCCATATTATCGGGTGATGTCTTTTCGTCATTCACGAAAGTGTCCGGTCCTTTGACTTCTATAACCGTAGTAACCTTTTCGTCTATAACGGGGAGATTGGGCGTTCGTTCACGCGATTTTCTGCTATGAGGAGTTTTGGAGTCTCGGTGCGAGCGGCTCTTGGAGCGACGAGAGCGCGAGCGGGAGCGCTTGCGATCGCGGGAGCGGGACCGCTTCTTGTCGCGCGACCGCGAACGCTTCTTATCTCTAGAACGAGACCGTTTGCGGTCTCTCGACCGCGAGCGCTTCCTGTCGCGCGACCTCGTTCGCTTCCTATCCTTTGAGCGTGACCTCTTGCGATCGCGGGAGCGGGATCTCTTACGCGACCGCGACCGCTTCCTCTTAGAACGCGAGCGGGACCGGCGCCGCGAACGGGACCTATCTCTCTTCTTGTCCCTGTCGCGGGACCGTGATCTGTCTCGCTTTTTCGTCGGCGTCGATTCCTTTTCTTTGACGCTGATTTCTTTATCTTTGACTTTATCATCGGCGGGAGTGGACGCCTTCGATTTCGCCTCATGATCGGTTCCGTTCGTCTCCGGAGCCTCGAGGTCGACCGTCGGAGGCAGCGGGGGAGGTGCGGGGGGCGCGGGTGGAGGCGGCAGAGCTTCTTCTTTAACCGGCTCCTTTTCGTCCTTGTCGACTCCCTTTGGAGGGGGTAAGGGCGGAGCGGGAGACTTGGATTTTTCTTTCTTATCCTTTTCTGCGGATTTGCGGTCGCGCTTATCGCGGTCCTTGTCCTTGTCCTTATCCTTGTCGCGGGAGCGATCGCGGCGCGAGCGCGAACTGCGGTGTCGTGAGCGCGATCGCGACCGTCGCGAACTACGGTGCCGGGATCGGGATCTGCAAAGGAAAAGCAATTTTTTATAAACGTAACTACCGCATAGATAATTTAAATGGATAAGCGACGGGCACCTTTGCACCGGGCACAGGTAGGGGTGGGTTATTTTATTTTACATATTTTTTATTGTAATATTGCGGAACTAACTGTCTCTCCGTCTTTCTGTTTGGTAACCATAAGCATGAACAACTGTTTAGTATTTTTAAATAAAATTTTAGAATGAAACAAAAATATTGAAAAGCCAAGTCAAGCCACAGGCACGATAGTTAGATGTAATTTTAGTTCACGGCCCGTACCGGACCTGCTTATTGCGATGACTATTAGGTTCAGCTGCCAACAATGCGCGAACGCAATCGCATCGCCGCTCAATAAGGTTCGTGGTCGCGCAACATCGATTAACCTGTTAATGAACCTAATAACCATCGCAATAGTCTTCACTCTACAGGCCCAGGTACCATGAAATAAGACAAAAAAAAAGTTTGAGAAATGTTCTTACCTAGTACGGTGTCTGTGCCTAGACCGTGAGCGGCGCGTGCGGTGCCTGGAGCGCGAGCGCGACCGTTTGCTGCGGTGACGCGAGCGCGACCGCCGCGACCGCGACCGCGACCGGCGTCGGGAGCGCGACCGTGAACGGGTCCTGGGGGTAGAGTAGAAGAAACATATATTTAAAAACACAGTTTCCATACCAACATTACTAGTGGTTCTGCGAACAGTAGACCTCGCGAGCAAAAACTTTTTTGTACAATCTAGATTTCTCTGTCTGGTCTGGTGTCCTCACGACCTCATTACCTTGAGAACCTCTAACGATTAACGGTGTTTTTGGCGTTTGTACGTTATTTTTGCCACCAAGGGCTAACCGAATACACCTATTGTTGTAATAGTAGGATTCCAGCGTCTCCGACCTTCATATAAGTTGATTCAAATTTTATGGCGGCTGTCAAGCGAGCTGCGAGCGAAGCTCTACCCAATCGGCTTTTCCAACGCCTGCAAAGTACTAATATTTTGCTGTTGCGCAGCCTCACTCCAATTTCACAACTGCCATAAATCCTAATGCACTAAAGTTATAAAAGTTGTTCACAATTGGAACAGGTTGCCTGAAGAGGTGGTCTCAGCGACATTTTGTATTATTAAGGAGAAGATAATTTTGACTGACAGTCATACGTTTCAACACTGACACACGGGCATCAGCCTATGCTCGCCTATAATTAAATAAATCTCATTAAAAATGTTTATTTCTTCAAACAAGACAGATAAGTCCTATGCAAACGTTGCCATCTGTGTAGTCTTGCAAAGTCATAAAATACTAAAAGACTTATTACCAAGACAATACAAATAAGAATGCCAAAGACAGCTGAAGAAACATTGTAAATAACTGAATTCAAATCATAAATACTGATAAGTTTTGCTAGTTTTCGCTAATGTAAAATTATAACGGGTAATAAATAGAAATATTAGAAATGTTTTGTTTTAGCTTTTTTGCATCCTAACTAATATAATGAATTGGAAAGTAGCTCTATCTTTCTGTCTCTCTGTCGGGGTGTTTGTCGCATTATCACGGCTAAACGGATCAAGCTGAATTTTTGCACAGATATAGGTTAATGGTTGGAGACAAACATAGGCTGATTTTTTTCATAGGTCCAAGCAAACGAAATCGCGGGTTACAGCTAGTATTGTATTATTTACGGTGGCATTTTGTATCGATCATGCCTTGCATTTGTTTCCTTAATAAGTTGGTTGCACAGTCGCCAACATGCATGATAACTAGATAAATAAAGACATGCCGAACCGCCTGTTACAACAAGAGAGAGAAAGAGAATGAGAAAAAAAACGATAACCAACTGGGGTCATTTAAATTTCAATGGGTATTCACAAAGAATTCCCATTTAAAAAAAAAATTGCATAGAGTTTTATTTTCTCAATTACATTATTATTCGTTGGATGCAGTACGCAAGTGAGAAGTACATACCTCCTCTTATCTTTGGAAAGAAGCCCAATAACGGGGTCAATGGCTGCAGAGATAAGGTTCTGAGCTTCCTTCACTCGGCACATGGCCTCCTCAATCTCACGCTGCGCCGCTTCATTGCTCTTGGTCTGCGGCTTACAGATGGCTTGGGTGGAATGGTGCACCTGGAATCATCGAGCCACTCTTAGTACTCGCAAAATGATTTTGACACACAGATGACTATCAAATTCATCAATGTTGATATTTACACTAAAATAATCAATACTTGACTATTGCTATGATCAGTGTTTAAAGTATTTAAATTTTTGGTGCAAAAGTAAATGTTGATAAATTTCGCAACTTCATACCCACCTAGCCCACCTCAAAATCTGGTTCTGATTTTGGCTCCAGTAAGTGACAACCACATAGATAAAAACTTTAAAGGGAGAGCTAAGTACGTACAATTCAGTATACTTCTGTAGGAAAAACACCTAGACAACAGTCAACAACAGACAGCAACTATTTATGGCAGTGCATCAAAAAATAAGAAAAACCTCTAAAAACTAAATTTGTCATCGTGCATCCTTACATGCTAACTATTATTATAAATGCCAAAGTAACTCTCGTCTCTTTCTTTGGGTGGGCGTTGCGTTTTCACGGCTAAATGGACCAACCTGCATTTTTGCTTATATTATAGCTTCCACACAAACTTTCACATTTATAATATTAGTGTGATTTAAATTACCTTGATGACTTGTCCATCGACAGTGCTGTCATTGAGCTGCAGCGCTTTTATCATATTTTCTTGTTCTGTCATTTCAATGAGTGCAAACTTGGCTTTGTCAAGCTCCCTTTCACAGAATCTCATGTATTTCACCTCACCAGCTTGGCAGAAATGATCGATCAACTGCTGTGAAACCAGGTTCCCTACGTCTGAGACCAATACAGTCCGTCTGATCTCTTCAATAGTCCTAGAGTCTAACATAGCCGACAGTGGAGGATATGGCGGCAAACCTACTGCAGCCATCTTCGGATCGTGAGACTGAATAACCTGATGCGGCGGGATGCCCTCCAACGAGTTTATAATATGCACAGGAAGCCGAGGCTCAATGGTACTCAGTCCGGGCACCAGTGTACCGTTGTTAGACATCTCCAGAGCTTTGTGCTCGTCAGGAATCTCTCCCGATTGCATTGGAATGACAATTAGTGCACGGTCGATGAACACAGTGTTCGTCAAATGCTGCGCGACATTCACCGTTGCTGAATCGTAATATTTTACATAGCAGATTCTCGACTGCACTGGGCACGACACGTCCCTGATCGTTGGGTACAGCCTTATATCATCTATCTTTCCTAAGTATCCAAAAAGGGTCTGCATTTGATCCTTCGTTGCTTGTGGGGCGATATTGGTGACTTGGATCACCCTCGTGCTGCCGGACACCATTTTCGACGACTTACACATCAAGGCGGTTTATTTATTCTTCTGAGCTATGATACAACTTTGCGAATGTCTTTCTTATAAAAAATCTACATTTTGCTATATTATTCAAAAAGAAATGATTGAAAAAAGAACATTCGTGAAAATATCACAAAACACGCTTCACTTTTTTTCAATTTCCTTTGACAAAACTAGGGATGTGACGTGGTTTATTAATTTTGAAAAGTTAAATTATGTCATCGGTAAAACCCAAATCGATTTTTATTTTTAACGTTTTTACTGCGCGCCGCCACCGTGCGCCATTGCCATTAATCATTATATGTGCCAACTTGGTGCCAACGATAAAATCACTACGTTAATGCGAAAATCTTTAGGCAAAGACGGATGACGGAGTGCAGTTGTTTATCTTGATGCCGAGGCGGGCCTTCACTATATCAAGTAACAACAACTGGACAGCAAGTCTTGTCATAAACCGTGTTTCTAGTTGCCGACCTTGGACTTTCGTCTTTTTTATCAAACGAAAATTATGGTAGCTAGTATTGTTTTTTCGATTCGAACAATTTTAAGATTAATCGAACGAGTGTGCACATCACTATCCTATTGAGCCAGTGCTGCCCGTCGGAAAGCATATTGCCAGTTTACTAATTGTCAAAAAAATAAAAAGATTGAATACATAATGGAATGTAACAAGCCTGGACTTAAACAACAATAAAAATAATTATAATTTTATTTAGACCGTAGGTTTGTCATGGTATCTAATCTTTGATTATATTTTTCTGAGCATCTAAATCTTGGACGAAACATCATATGCTAAATCCATGATCTAAATAATATGCTTGGGGAACTTTTTGGCGGGAACGTGAAGAAGTCATGGCGTGTCATTTTATTATTTTCCAAAAGGTGTGTTGTTACAAAATGTTTTAAAACGGTGGCTTATTATCCGTGATACGCCTTAGTGAACATGCATGAATGTTGGTGAATAGTATAATGCACTTAGACTTGTTCTAATTGTATATTTTACTTCACAAGTGTAATATTACAAAACACGACACTGGCTAAATACACTGTGAGGAGCCAAAATATGAGACAAATAAAGTTTGTACTATCGGTAATCGGTATCCGGTTGGCTTGGCACTATATTCAAAGAAAGTTTTATGATTGTCTCATGTTTACTTGTTCTAACTATTCAAAAATGATTAATCATCTTGAAGCACTAAAGATGAAATTGAAACCTGGTTTGTTTATTAGATAATTATTGTAAAGATTGATATAGATTATGTCCGTCGAAGGGAAGCTTTTAATATGCGCCTTCGACCACGAGAACTCCGCAAGGGTCACATATGGCTTTCTCCCTACAAATAAATATTATAGGTTCCAGTTTATTACTCACTCCATAATTACACAGTCAGCATTGATTTTCAGCTACTAAATTGAAGTTGGTTATGGAAAGAAACGTCTGTCAAGTTCGTAATAGAGAGCGGTCTTTGAATGAACAACTCGCAACGGTAAAAGCAGAAATTGAGTTCTCAAAAGAACAGCTACAGGTAAATATGAATAAATAGGTAGGTATAGGTATTTTGTCGTGCATAAGGTGCATAGGTTCCAAGGTTCCAAGAGAATGAAATATTTATAACGTCCGCGGCGTCTCCGTCCCTTCCACTATAAGAGCAATTTTTCATAAGAAGGAGATAATATCCTTGGAGATAGTATGGTGCCAATACGATATAGGCAGGTTTGCCTTGCAAGTATATAGAATATCAAGAAAGTTTATAGTAAAAACATTCTTCTACTAAAACGGGACTTCTGGGCTATACGGTGGCATGAGCTGGGGCTCCCACCATCCCTCTAAATGAGCTCGGGGAGGATGACCATGTTAACGTTGCGTAGGCAAACGTGTTTGGGGACAGTAAGCAGCTGTTTGGCCCTACGTCTGTAGAGCCAAAAGTATGCACAATACCAAGAACATTATCCGGATACACAGATAAATATCTGTGTCCGGATATAAACTTTTTTTTTTAAACGCACTTTGTAATGTAGCTATGTTTCTCAGGACGTAAAAACGAATCCTTACGTAGTATTTATATTCTCTTTGGACGCATCCAAGACTTAGACTCGTCAAAATCGGTCAAGCTCTTTAGGCTAAATGCATACCTACTTTACATACTTTTCTCTATGCTCATACTTGCATACGCTCCAAGAACACTACCCCCTTTCTTGGGCAGTCGGGTAAAAGAGGCAGAAAAAAGCATATGTAATAACAATAATTCTACATATAATATCCTTGGCGTTGATTTTTAGGATATGAAAAGTCAAATGGCTCAAGCGAGACACCAGATTTCGATGATCAATATTTGCTCAGCTTCAGCGAAAAGCAAAATAGACGCGCATGTCTCTATTCTCGAACTTCATAGGAAGGGATTCCAGCAACTTTCCGATAAAGGTCACAAGACAGTTTCTTATTTACACGTAACTAGAGCTTGTTCTCAGACCTTTACAGCGGGCATGGTACGGCGGGTCAGCAAGAGAAAATAAGAGGAAATATATGTCTTTTTCTTTCCCTCGATGTTACTTTGCTATCAAACGTAACGCAACTTGGTTGAGAGAGAGAGAGAGAAAAATATTTTTCTCTCGTCGGTCTCCAGTTCCAGGCCGTATCATGTCCGCAGGTCTGTTAGGGATATAATCATATTAATATTATAAATGCGTAAGTATGTAAGTGTGTTTGTTCCCGTTCAACTCCATAACGGCTGAACGGATGGAATTTGGTATGGAGGTAGCTTATACCTATACATACCCTGGATTAACACATGCGCTACTTTTTATCCCGGAAAAATATTCGGTTTCTGTAGAATAGCGGGTGAAACCGCGGGGCGCTGCTAGTAATACAGAAATTATAAGCAAATGTTGTTCTCCAGAACGTGTTCTCTTCGACATACGAATGAAAGATTTACAAGAGAAGGAGGCAGAGGAGGAGGAAGTGCAGCGGCAGAGGGAGAGGGAAATAGCGAAGCAGAATGAGCAAGAAGCTAAAGAAGCAGTGGCAGTTGAAGTAGAGTGTGAGGCTTTGGAAAGAGAATGCACGGTGTTGAAGGTAGGTTATATATTAACTAGCTATTGACCCGGGTGCGACCAAAACCACCGAAGGAAGGGCAGCAGCGTCCTCTTAGTAAACGGTGAACGCACTGCGATTCACAAGCCGCTTGCCACGCTTGGGGATTATGGTACAGATGCAACCAGTCCACGGCCCCCAGTCCCCGGGAGCTTCTCTATTCCTAGCCTACATAGAGGGTCAGGTAACGGAGAAGCAGGGGGTACGAAGAATCCCCGGCAGGCTGCCTCGCAACCAGCCGCAACGGACATCGGCCCTGGTAACACACAGCATCCGCACTCTGACGACCGACGAGACGATTATTCATATTTAGTCATCCCGTTCAAGTAACGTATAGAGGCCTTTATGTGAAATTGTCTTCAAAAATGTTAAAATAAGAAAAAAAAAAACGCTCTTTTTTATTTGTTGTTAAAATTGTTACAGCAACTCAGCATTTTTTATTTTTTTTTGTGTCGATACGAAGAGGCGAGCGGGGCAAGTGCCCAAACGGGGTTGTTCGGTGACCCCGCCAGTATACATTCTTATCCATGGGTGACCCTTCGCCAACATTTCGAAACTTTGATTATTTTTTGAGTTGAGTTTCTAGTCTTCTAAAAATGTCATCGACCTAAATATTATGTGTTGCACTTATTCATGATGTAAGTGAACCAATTTAAGCATGCTTGAAAAAAATAATCGCTTAGTTTTGCGAGGAAAAACACAAACTGTGTCGAATAAATGAACTTTTTTGTTTACAGAAAAGAAACAACGCTATTATGTTGCAGCTGAGACGCAAACTTCTGGAAACAGAAAACGCCAGGCGCGAACTAGCAAACAGAAACGCTAATTAGTAATTCGTTTTTGTGTAGTAATAAATATTACTGCATATTACAAATTCGTTTATTAACATGAATATCAGTACAAATACAAAGAAATCTAAATTGATTCAGTTTAGATATATTACACACAAGAACAGACATGCATAAAACATCTTACACATGCAGTGGCGGATTTATACATTTTCAAAGTATAGGCTGTTTTTTTTTGCCGCTTTTAACTCTACCTACTAGATTTTGATAAGTCAGTAATTTAGATGAAATTGTATAAAAAATAGCGCAAAATAGTAGGTTTTAGCATAGGGAGAATTCTGTGGTTTTAGCCTAGGATGGCAGATTTTAGGGGTTTAACGATTTTTGTAGATATTTAACGCGAGTATATTTAAAAAAGAAGTCGATCCCTAAATTTGCCGCCATTTCAATCTGCCGCGCTCGGCTCAAGCTTACTCAGCCTGCTGGTAAATCCGCCACTGTACACATGTATAGACAACTATACCTAATTTATATCGTGCAATCAGTTCACTACTATCTAAAGTTGTTTTTAATTTTTAGTAAGTAAGAAAAATATGTAAGTAGGTTCCTACATATCTATTTCTATTAATTAATATTGTTGTTAGTTGTTTAAGTAGTTAGTTCAAGGCTTGAGGTCAGATGAGCTAGATAACTTGCAACGTGACTTCAGATTGCGAAATACAAATGAACAATACATGTTAGGTATTATAATACTTTGATAAGATATACAGCTGATTAGGTATGATTCCTACCGGTAGAACTATTCGGCAGCACTGCTGGGAACAACCCAACTAATTGACTATTTTATAAATGCTCTAAAAACGGTGTCATGCTTTTCTCAAACATACTGACATGAACACGAGAAGAGGTGGAGACAATTTTAGTGCTACCGAGTATAAAGGAATCGACGTCAGTTACAAAACCAGCCAAGATTTATAAATAAAATAACTTGGATTTGTCATAATTATGTACAGTTATTAATTTATGTAAGTAGTATGGGCTTTATTAAATTATTACCATAATACAAAATTAAATAATTTATAAAGTATTTGAAGTGCCTCCGCAATTGAACGGAGGTGGACGGTTAAAACGCCAAAAAGTAATTCCCGAGTCGGATAAATATTTAAAAAAAATTATAAACCCGGAATCCCTTCCGGTAACATATTTGATTCCGATGACAGCAGGTTGGACGAAGTCGTAACCGTTCCTTTATTTCGTATTATTTAATCGTTGCCGGCTGCCGCGTGGCAGTGGGGGCGAAATATCAATCTATTTATTCATTACCTATACCCACCTTAAATGCCCAACAGTTCCTTCAGCAGTAACGTTTTTATTTATTTATGGAACTCATTGACGAGACGAGCATGTCGCTCGCTCTATGGTAAGGTGTAGATACTTCATAGAAGGTCACGCTTGCCTATAATAATTCAGTGTCACACAGAATTATGAACAGCAGTTCAAAACCATGCCCGGCAATGCGCTGCGGTCATCAATAATATGTGGCTCGTCACGTCACCTTTGAGATAATTTTATTAGATAATAAATCTCGATAAGTGACTTTACTGGCTCGCTATAGATATCCACCAGAACCAAAAAGCAAAAACTCTTTTGATATCTAGTATTCTTATACCTATAATGATTTATGCTGCCCTGCTGATGGATACCTTTAAAGACGGCGACACACAATCATGAGTTCAGTTATCCAACTGAAGCAGTAATGCGACACTACGCTTGATCCAAAGAGCTGCTGGTTTGTCAGATGGCAAATAGAACGCCAACACAAAGTTGGATGAGTGGCCGGTAGTAGCTAGCACACCTTTCCTCTCTAATGTCTTGTACAGAGGGCATTTGTATCTTGATCCTTCAACGAATTCTGATTTCAGTTTGGGATACAGCCAAACGACCGGCATATTGTCGTTTAATATTTTAGGAAATTGTTCACCAATAGCGTTTGTTTTGCTATCCCAACGGCCACCGTCCATGAACAAGCCATGCACATATACGCCCCAATCTGGAGGCGTCTTTTCATAATCTACTTTACGAACTTCGAAATCAAATATTAACAAATCGATCGGAATCTTTTTCGCTCTAGCATAGTTCTGAACGGATCCCGTGAGGAAGGCCTGCGTAAAGAAGAAACCGGAAAGCCAAAACGTGGGTGGCCTACCGTGATGATACCAATCATTTAACATGTTTAAACGTTCAATAAAATCAGAGACATAGCTGGGCAACGGCTTCAGACTTGGATACGATACTTTACGCCAGTTGTCGGGTATTCTGCCCAGTAGCATGTTATTGGACTGTAAATCCAATGCGGGAGACATCACAATAAGGCCTTTTACAGCTTTCTGTAAATCAAGCAAAGAACTCCTAATTTCATTGTACAACTTATTGAACCTTTCCATTTCCTGGATGAGTACAGTATTCATTGATTCGTTGTAATCGACAGGATACTTTTTCGAGGCTTCTTCAACGTCAAATGGTGAGGGCAATTTAGAAAGTATTTCAGAAGCCATTTGCACGAGTATCACTTCTGTATTGACTCCTTCGCCGCCGCCACCGCCACCTTCGACAAGAACTAATGCTGCTGTCAACGCCATAGAAATGGAATAGTCTCGCGTTATTCCAGCATTCATGTGCAATCCATACACCTGAGGCGGAGGATTCACAGGGACGGTTTCTATGTGTTTGAGATAATCTTGATATTCACATCTGCGTGGTAGTCCATACGGGGGTCCTATATCGCAAAACACGTAGTTGGGGTCATTTACTACTCCTTCGTTCACATATGCGTCTAAAACTGTAACTATTAACCTACGATCCCAGTCATCAGTGACTCTGCCTCCGTAATTGCATTCGCCAGTCAAATATTTTATTGCAACATATTGGATTTCCTCATATTGGTTTAAGAACATTTGCAACTGCATTACTGATATTTGGAAATCAGAATCGTTAAAGCCGTATTGAATATTCCATCCTAAAGGACCAAATTTCTTTCTCTCCTGTACGACAGCATGAAAAAAACTTATACCATACAAAAGTTTGCTAAAAGGTTTGTCTTTTCCAGGACAGCCTTCAAAAAACTCGGCTTCTTTCAATGGTTCTGATATGTAAGATCGGTTCAGATTATGTTGCAATCCTGTCGGAGGTTCGTTAGTCATTTTCACTCCAATTTGAAGTACTGCCTGGGGAAATTTATCGGACGGGTAACTCGTTAACCACAACCTAAAACTAAGATCCGTATTCGTTAGATCAAACCCTTCAATAATTTTTTCCATTGTTGGTAGCCAGGAAACAGCTAAATGACAGTTTTGTAAACAAACCCAGCCGCCTTCTAATTGAGCCTTTTCTATCATTGCTCTTGCTATTGGGCCTTGTCCCTGACCTAAGGATATAGAGTTGAATCGTTGAGAATAACCCATTTTCTCGCAATACTTTATTAACGCACCCATTGGATCAGATCCCGGAGATAAAATAAATATCAAAGGCGCAAGACAATTAGAATCACCAAATGATTTTCCTATATCAAACGGAGGCGGCGTAATAAACTTTCGGCCCATTACCTTTTCAACAAATTCGGATATGGCGGAAGTCAGTTGGTCAGGTCTCAAAACTCTTATTATGAGTAGCTTCTGAAAGACACTTAATTTTTCGTCCCATCCTCCAGGTAAAGTTCTATGGTGTGGTTCTAAATCATCGTATACATCTTGCCATTGCTTGTTTATTTTAAAGAAACTATCTCTAAATCCTTTGTAAGTGGGTAAATCATTGAGTCGACAAATTTCATCCCAACCTTTATCAGGTATCCAATCAACAGGTTTCTGTAAGGTATTTTCAATAGCTATTCCTCCAGTGATAAGAAAAATATGCTCTTCGTGAGCCATCTCTTCAGTTGAAAGCATCATTTTTGCGCACATTACGTATGAAAACATTAATTTATCTTTGTCAAATAGTGAACGACATACGTTACTATATAAGTTGTACGTGAAGGTATCTCGCAAGAACTTTAATCTTTTCTCCAAATCTTTGGATTTATTCGCATTTTCTATAGATATAATGTACAAGTTAATAAACCACGTTAACGAATACTGATACATAGGGTCCACATTGGGCAATTCAGTAACGCAGTAATACAAAACTGCAGAGTGCGAAGCAATAGGTCTGTAGCCGGTCCTGAACTTTTCGATTATTATTTCAGTTTCAACACTAGCTTCCTGTTTTTTCATAATATCAATTGCTAAAGTTTTAGATGAATCTAATACTTCAATTGCCGATTCATCTTCTAAAATGTCCCCTTTTGATTCCTGTAGTGTGCGTAAAATATCGTCTTCAACTCCTTTAAGTGCGGCTCGATTTGCAGCGCCCTGTACAATAAGTTTTTCTCTTTTTTCTTGCAAATCAGGTCTCTCTTTCGCAACCACTATTCCAAGCAACTGATCTTCTAAACCATCTTTAGTAAGAGCAAAATTTATTAGTGTAACTTTATTGAAGATTTCTGGTAAATAATGGGGATTTCGAAGCTTTGTAGTCATGTAAAGGCGAAAATTCGGAGAGTACTCAATAACATTGTCACCTAAGGCAATAAACTCTTTGCCAGCTTGCATATAGGTATTTTTAAGCAAGACTGGATCCAATGGAGGCTCAACATCTTCAAGTATACATTCTATAAGCGCAGGTTTACCGTATTCAAGACATGTTTCTATAACTCTCATGTAATTACCATCAGTGAATTTTAGAACTTGTAGGTCGTTGGCTTTCTCCATAGTTTTTATCCATTTATTAGCCTGCCCTTGGGGATCAACGAGTAAAGACCACCTCATTGAATTATCTTGAATAATGCCGTTATCAGTTGAAAAAGAATCTCTCGGTAACCCTGCAATATACCAATTTTGAATCTTGATATCAGTGCCTAAAATATCTTTAAATACAAATACCTCTGAATGTGGCATTTTTAATTTAATTACAAGATCGCGCCATTTTTCGGTAATTTCAATTCTAATTGGAAGTATATAAGGTGCTAAGTAAGCGATGATTCCACAGGAGACAAGAATATCACCTGCTAAGTTATCATACAGTACTTGTAAATTTTCAGCAGCAAGTGTCCAACGAACCTTCTCTCCACCTAAGCCACCGATTAACTTTTCAGCTCTGTTTAATTTATCAATACAGAGCTGAACTTCATCTTCTAGAGATTTTTTCTTCATATTTGCTTCTTCTAAGGCTTCATTTAATTCTGCTAATTTAGCTTCCAAACGGGCAACTGTGGCTTTTTTCTCTTCCAAAATTGCCATAGTTTCAGCAAACTCCTTTTCCGCTGCTTCTAACTTAGCTTTTTTCGGCGCTACAACTTTTGCTACCGCATCGTACATATCCATGGCAATAATCCATTTGCACAGACCTTCTGCAGCTGCCGAAGCTTTTGCAATTATGTGAGGTTTGAAGTCTTTGTGCGATAAATATTCCTTTCTTATTTTTTTCATTGTTTCTATAGGTATATTGTCTTTGTCAAAGTTTCTTAGAGATTCTAAGAAGCTCATATCACCTAAAACTCTTTTGCTGGGTCCCCAAAAATCAAATATTTTTTTCCCCGGATTATTAGGATCTGGAATTTTATCAGGTGGGATGCCTTTCATTACGCAAACAGCTGCCATTACCAACTTGACAGTTTGAGGAGGGTTTTTCATTGACTTTACAATCGTGACATCAGACGGTTTTAGTGTATTCAATGCGGCGATTGCGTCTTCCAAAATCGGTAATGCTAGTGCTAGGTCAGCTTCACAGTCCTTCTTCAGTTCTTGGGCAGCAGCTGCTTGTACATTTGCAACTTTTTGATCTTCTTTTACTTGCGCTGCAGCTTTATCAGCGACAGCAGTTTCTCCTTCTATCTCTTCCATCATTTTGGCAGATTTTGCGGCCATTATAATCAGCTGAGGTTTTAGTTCATTCAGATCATGTTGCATTATTGAGACTGCATCTGCTGCTTGCATAAGCTTGTCTAAGCCATTGGTGTATCTGAGTTTTGCTCCTCTGAGTTCTCTTTGTTTTTTGTTAGTTAATGAAGTAAATGATTTTATTAAATCTAAATACGAAGCAGAAGTGATGTAGGTTTTGCGCCCATAATTACTGTAAAAGTTTGCAGATACAACTCTCGAGTCTACGTGAAACTGCTTACAGGCTATAACTGCTGCTGCTTTGATTTTATCGGAAACGTTAACTTTTACCATGTAGTGATTTGCTACCATCGTCAAGGCATCTTCGGGCCAACTGTCATACCAGTCGATAGTACAACAGTTAACAAGAGACGGATAGAGACGAAGTCTTGTTCTGAAAGAGCTTCCGATAGGACTAAAGCAAAGTACTACATGAAGTTTAGCTTTGCATCTAGCTATAAAAAATGCAAGAATCTGCAATGGGCTTATATCAAGATTCCTGTTGCCTCCTTGAGCAGCCAAACGACATAATTCTAAAATCTCTTGTTTTTCGTCTAAGCCATATAAATTAGGAACTTCGCCAGAATTCAATAAGCTGTCTATATTTTGAATATATACTTCTTCTTTAATTTGACTCTCAGTGAATAAGAAAGCTGTATCTTTATTTAGGCCACCAGACTCCCGGAGTACTAATTTTATGTCATCTTGCCAGTCCTTGACGCTATATGCCTTTGTGATCTCTGGCTGAAACAATCCCAGACCTAATACGGTGGTGGCTAGGCGAGTAAGAGACTGTCGACCAGAACCACCAACGCCAACTAATAAGGCATTTCCAGATGGCATAGAAAGTAAGCGGCATATTTTCGAAAGATGTTCTAAAGCATAGTCAAATAAGACAATATTCATTTTGGCCTTGTGCATTGCGTTGTATTCAATTAACATCGTTATTGCTACATTCAAAACCACCTCCTTAGATGGCATTTCCTCATAACGTCTCTCACCTTCTACACTGTCAGTGTCTAAATAACAACCAAACATCAACTTTTTTATAGTTTCTTCTGTAACTTGTTCTCTTTCATCTAAATAATTATCTAAAGCCGATTCAAAGGTGTCCTTCATACACTCTCGAGTCGATTTTTTCAGGACAGAAAAGAACCAACGTCTGTCTGCTTCATCAACAAGCCTGTCATAAAATACTCTCATGATTTCATGCACCCATACTCTGACAAAGGTTTTTTTATTATCGGCTGACTCTTTTCGCAGAAGAGCACATCCTTGAATAACTCTCGAAAAATCTCGTAGGTTGAAAATATAATGCGATTTTGCTGGCGTAGGTCTAAGTCCTTCTGTAGCCTGATCATATATGTCCATAGTAGCAGCTATAATATTAACTATAGTAGGCTGTGTATCTTGGCCAAATCCATTTCGTCTCCAACCTAGTTGCAATAGGGTTATGAATATTTTAGTCATACTATCTTTTGAAAATTCATTAATAGAATATATGTTAAAGTGCCGTAACATTCTAGGATATATTAACTGCCGGCTGCCACCCACCGGTCCTATGGCTCCATAAAAGAAGGTGTCGTAAATGTAAAGTTTTTCAGTTGATTTTAAATCGTACCAATGCCCTTGATCGAAATATAATCTCAAAAGTTCTATAGCAGGCTGTGCGCCGTACACTTCTTTTACAGGCATATTCATATCATCGACAAATATTACTGCATGTTTACCCTTTGATGGACCATAATTATTTTTTCTTCTTTTATATAATTTTGATAGAACTAAATCTTGTGTTTGATTTGCCGAGGTGGTTGTAGTAAAAGTTATAAACCCAGGAGTGTATTTATCCATATCGATACTATTCATCATGTAGTTTTGGATATAAAAACTTTTGCCTGTTCCAGTTGGCCCTATAAGAAGAAGCGGTTTATAAAACTTTGTATGTATATTAAGAAGAAACATGTACTTCTCACTTTCCAAAGTAGGGACAACTGTTTGAAGAAGATTAATTTCTTCTTTTACTTGAATGGCTTTTACAGCATCCGGCCATGGCTTCCAACAGCCTTTACCTTTGTACATGTAATAGTGATCAATAATTGTGCCATCTGAAGGTATTGAGACGTCAATGCGCTCTATATGATGTGGGATTCCCTTTTCACCTCTAAAATATTCTTTAACTAAATCATCGAACTTATCTCTTGAATTGGTGTTAAGTATACCCCCAACACCCCATACTAACGCAGACATAAAAGAAGCTACGAACCATGTTCTAGTATGTCTAGTATCTTCTTCTCCTTCTACTGCATCATCCATTAGCATTTCTATGAGGCGCAGCGTACTTATTACTAAATTAACTTCACCAGCTGTTACGAGTTGTCCACAAAATTTTCTAACGTAATATATAAGTGGATCGAATAACCAATCACACATATCATATATATATTCTTCATTTTCCTCGTACCAAATCGGATTTAATGTGTTTACCCACGACTTATAAAATGGCATAAAACCAAGCGAAGCCGATTCCATGTATATCATTCCACATCGTGAAACAGTAGCTGGCGAAGCTTGGGACAAATCCATAACTTCAAAAATCATAGACATAACGTTCGACATGGCCATTACCTCACCGGAAGTCAAACACAACTTTTTATTGTCATCTAAGACAGTATTCATATTTTCAATCCACACAGCATCTACAGGACCGTCAAAAACGATCCATTTTTTAACGGGGGTGTCTTCAGATGCGAAGTCGCGGAACATTGTAGCGACTATGCCGTCAGTCCACTCGTATGAAATAGGATCGAATGCACCATACAGCTGACCCATTGTCACAGCTTTAGGATTCAGAACTTTGTACGTGCATGCACATCCTCCCATCTGATCTCTTTCTTCCATCAGGGTAAGAGCTTCAGCAAGAATTTGCAATGTGACCGATTTTCCCGCAAACGGATCACCCACTAACATAAATCCATGCCTAACTATCATCATTTCGTAGGTTTGAATCACTTTTATCATGAAACACTCCATTGGTTGAAGGTTATTTTTTTCACAGCAGTCGTTACAGGCTTGTAAAAAGTTTACATAGTCCGGCTTCGGTAAAAAAATACCAGGAAATAGATCTGATATAATACCTTCAAATAGAGGGACATCGAACGACAAAAATTTTGGTAAATTTACGTCTGTAATAGATCTCAGAAGCAAAACATTTTCGCTTTCATTCGGAAAGCTTCTCTTTAGGTTACCGGCAGCAGATAAAACCGTTTTAACTGCTCGCATGCCGTAATCGTAATGGTTTTGTGAAGATAACTGTTCTGAACACAGACGGTAAGTAGTAACAATTTTTATCGATAACGTTCTAGCATCAATAAACCCAAAGGAGTACAATGAAATTTCACCTATCATAGCATAATCTGGAACCATCATAGCTACAGTACGGAATAATACTTTTAAATTATCTGGTAATTCGGAACGACCAGCGTAACCCGGATTCATAGTGATGCATACATAACAAGCGGGGTTTAGGGTTAAAATGGTACCTTCGAAATCAAATGTTTCTAGATGTTGCCTAACAGCTTGTACTATACATAAGATTTGTTGAGCTATGACGGACAGCACTTCAACCTCAATTCTGTTAAATTCATCAAAACACACCCAAGCCCCACAAGAAGCCAAACCTTTAAAAAATTTACCCATCGCCTTGTAATCCAGACCATCGGAGCAATTAAATACGACGCACTGTACAGCTAATGCTTTAGCCAAATCTTTTGTTGTTTCAGTTTTGCCTGTCCCTGCAGGACCTTCTGGTGCACCATTTAGATGGAGGTAGTATGCTCCTATAAGAGTACGGTAGCATCGGTCTGTCAAAGGTGTTATCACCAATCGATCTGAATTACCTAGATATTCATAAGCATAATTTACAACTGCATTAATAATCTTTACGCACACTTTTTCCTCTTCCCAATAATAGCGCAGTTGAGCCAGCCATTGGAAGTCAGTTACCTCAGTTACATTTTTTTGTAACAGTTCAAATATGACATCTTTGGCGTGGACGTCAATTACTATGAGTGCTTTTACTGTAATGCTGCTAAGTTTGTTCAGATCTGTCCTTCGTATAACAGCGACGGTTTCGTTTAACTGTTTAGTAAGACTCACATGAAAAGCTTCCAAATCAGATAGTTTATGAGCATGTAGAGCCTCGTGAACATCAACTGCCCAATAAACTTGAGAAACTGCAAGGACTACCATCCCCTCCCAGGAAAGAAGCCAATCCACTCGAGTCAAGGTTGGATAGTCGTAGTAAGATAATTCAGTCTCCATTTTCACAGCTTTCAACATTTGCTCTTCAACTTGGACAAGCCATTTTTCGACAGAACCTCTAGCAGCAGCTACGCTGATAATATCAAGAAAATCAAGAGTTTCACCTTCCATAGATATCATACTGGAAATATTGAAATCAGGGTCAAACACCAGCCTATTTATACCCTCAAAGCATTTCTTGAGATGAGGTTGCACTTTTAGAGGATTTTTAGTTTCAGACAATATTTCTAACATTTCATCGTTCGATAAAAAGAAGAATCTCGGGAAATATAATCGTTTCTTTTCTAAATAATTGTTTACACCGTCATTGATCTTCTCTAAAAATGCTGACGCTTGTTTCAGAGATTCCAAAACACCACTGGCTCCGGCTATTTCGATAACGTGAGGATCTTTCTCGACGCAGGTCATGTAACGACGATAAATATTATTCACTTCGACGAACATTACCCCTTCTTCGGGCATTTGAGCAACTATGTCTTTGGAAGAGAAAATCGGCAATAAATATAGCCACTGACTTTGTACTTTACCCCATTCATCTATAGTGGCGTTGACTCGCACAATTTTGTCGTACCAAGCTCGTACTTGTGTTTCGAATGGCTTGACAAACGCAGAACCGCGCATTCCAACAGTTTTTATAATATGATCATCAAGAACGCTTTGGATATCATCGAGGCCTGAGAGAATGTGTATACCTGAATCTTTATACGGGCTGGTTTTGAAACATATATCTGTCCATTCGGCTACCATTTTATTAAGATTTGTAATAAGTGCAAGTTCTTTAGTTGCTGCAACACTTATTATTTCATATTGATCGATATCTTCCCAAAGGTCGAAATTAATTATCTTTCGAAGTGTAGTACCTGCTGTTGGAGTTAGGTCAAAGCCGGCTATACTAGACATTTCGTCCCAATGCCGCTGCATCAGAGCCGGGTTACACATGATGTGAGCCATCGCCACATTTGGTCTCCATTCTTTTAGTTCCACCACTGCTTGAGAGCATAATTTCATAGGCGCGGGAAGATTGTTTACGTCCGGGTCATCAACTAATCCTTGAAATCGTTTTTCAACACCTTCGGCTATTTGTTGTTTGATTTTCATGCGATAATTCTTAGACAGCTTTAGAAATTCTTTATAGTAAAAGTCGTGATCAGCTTCTATGGCATGGTGGTCTAAATATTCAAATACTCCATCCATCCAAGTATAATAACTGCGCTTCCATCTATGAACTAGGTGTACTAAGTTGTGAAATGGAATAATGTAATCCTTTAGTTCCTCTAAGTCAGGGTAACTTGTCACAGGAAACTTAAAAGTAGCTTCTTCTTTATTTATCCAAGCTACGAGTTTATCGCAGTCACCTAAACGATACACTAACTTCCTTATGTACTCGAGATACTCCAACGAATGGTCGACATGGTCCATGTTATCCAGAAGTTCCAAGTAAGGAGTCATACTCAATACTTCTTTGTTGAGAAAAGCGATCTTAGTTTGCAAATTATCCTCCATCTCTCCTTTAAATGCTTCATAAGCTGCGGCATTTCTATCAAAAATTGGTTTGATCTTTTTTAACCAATTTACCGTCCTAGTGTTCGACTCAACATGCTCATCGGAAAGTGATGTCATTTCTAATAAATTAGAAATTATGTTTATTTGTGACAGTATTCTCTCTTTCAATGCTTCTACTAAAACGGTCTTGGCATGTAAAATGTAAACTCCCTGTTCAACTAATTCAATAGCATTTGCAGGTTCCTTCAGTGCTTTAGCTGCTATTATTTCGAACTCTCCGCAGATACTGTCATTTTCTGCCATATGTGCTTTAACGATCCCCCCTATTATATCGTTTACGAACTCTAAGGCTCTTTTCTTTAAACCATCCACCATTCTCAGTTGACAAACAGTTGCACAGTTGAAGTATTCGTTTTCTAGTATACCAGTTATGCTTGAATCGATTTCTTGGAAATATAAAATCTTCTCGCGCCCTTTTTCAAACTCCGTTCTTTCGTCTATGAACCTCATGAGAGCCGCTTTAGCTGGAGCTCCATATAACATGTTATAATCGTTTCGCAAATTAACCAAATAAAGAAGAAGAGGCTCGAACACTTCGTCAAGTGATTTCTGCAATCTTTTGTGACCATCTTTGTGTAACCATTCATTATATTGAACAGGCAAAGCGTCAAAGTCATATGGCACCCGCAGATACTGTTCTACTGGCATGAGCCTCTGGGCAATGTGAGAGATCGAGTCTGCAATACTGTGGAATATTCCGTATACAGTCTCAAGAGTTGGATCGTAAACGAACTCGCCGTCAAAGTCAAGGTGGAGGTTAAGAATAAGTACGCTTTCAGGATCTTTCAATAAATCAATGATAGCGTCGATGGATCTCCGCATTAGCTCCTGTATCTGCATCGATATCATTTTGGTGGCACATTTTACAAAATTTGGTATTTTTTTTGGACGCATACCTTTTAGACATCTGGGGTTTTTCAACCAGTTCACAAGTACTGCGTACCAAGTGCTCGAAACAAGGTAATCCGCTCGTCTGATCGTGTCCAAGGCTTTCGTGTGAAACTCATGTAGTGTTATAGGGCCTCGAGCCCTGTACTCGGCCAAGTTTATAATGAAAGGAGGAAACATCTTCTCAGAAGATTCCAGCACGAGTCTAATGAAAGGATGCAGCATGAGGGAACTGCCTTGTAGCTTGTTTCGGTACTTTAACATTTTCTCGTAGTTTGCTGTGACACCATTGAATTTAAAGTAGGGCTCTTGATACCTCTTGCGGGGTACGCCCGGCTCGTCGCGGATAACGGTCCTGACAGCGAGTGCATGCAGATCGCGATCCCATGTAGCCTTGCTCTCGTTTATGAGCTCTTCCATTATATTCGGGAACATCGCTCGAAGTCTCTGGGGGACGAGATTGCATATTTTTCGTTCCCAAGCCTTGAGCATAGGCGGTGGCTGGATTTTTTGCGCGCATTCTCTAAGAACTGCGATATGACGAGATTGTGATATTTCAAGATTTTCTCGCTCGCGTCTCGGCAGTGGTGGTAGGGCGATTTCTACTTTTCTCTCAGTCGCTTTTTCTTCCAGCACTTTGCGGAACTTGGCTTGCTTGTCCTAAAATTTTGAAAGTAAGTATACATGGTGTTTTTTAATCAGCTAGGGAGCGGTTGTGAAGACGTCATACACAAGATCACGAACAACTTTTGTTCTACGACATCTGAGAATTCACGAGAAAAAAAAACTAGAATAATATTCGGTACCTGTCTAAGACTGTTCATTAGGAAGTTAAGTCATACCTTGATCCTATTGTACGGCGGTAAGGGCGTAAAGGGTAGTTTGTCCATCATGTGCACGTCGGGTATCGGGCGCATGATTGGCACCCGGCACCTATTCTTCGTCTGCAGAAGTTTCCTCAGCTCACTCTCGTTCATTTTGCTGCTATTCTAGCAAAAAATAATCACAAGAAACAACAAAAATGCAAACATCGTTTTGTATTCTTGACAGAGAAAATAGAAAATGTAAAGTTTGTTCCGAGAAAAACAAACGTCAAAAACCATGGCAACGGAGGTGTATTTAACAAATAACTGTATCTATGTTGCATGAGACCCGTAATTATGTGATGAACAAAGAAGGTTGATGTAAGTAAGAGCTTCTATAGACACGATAGTTATTTATACTATCGTGTCTATAGAAGTTCCGCATAATGCTCAAATGAAGCCGATTGAACTTTATTTCTCATAGGTGCAAGCTTATTTAATAAGGAGAATTCTGTGCACACAAGTTACAATTTTATTTCGCTTAGCACAAAATTCTCCCAATTATATTTGCGCTTATGTTAGAAACAAAAGACATCTATCCCTAATCACAGTTTTTTTTTAACACGGTTATAAGAAAAGGCCACAGAATTCTCCTTATTAAATAAGGCCAAAAGACTATTCAAAGCCGAAAGGGGCTCATAGTGCCTACTCATGATCGGAACAACTTTTACTATGGGACGAAACCCGAAATCGCGAAAAAAATCTGCTGTTCGATATCTTTTTTTTGTCGAGTGTCACTGACATTTTGGATGGAATATTTAGCCAATAGGTGGCTCATGTTTTTTCTGAACCGGCTGCATTGCCTTTTGATTATTTTCTTCTACTACCGAGTCATCAGGCAATACCCTCGCTGCGCTGAGCTAAGCAGTGCGGTTTCCGCCTTACGGCTTCTACAGACCAATATACAAGGAACTAGAACCATTACAAACCTGCCGGCAGCACCTGAGCGTGCGCAGCTAGTGCCTATGTAGTGGTGTATACAATTCCAGTATTACAAAACGCTCGGACGCGCCTGCAGGCTGAGCTGCTCTGCTACACGGTTTTTTTAGAGGAAGCCTTTAGATTGCTAAAAATACGTCTCCACGAATATCTGTACCAACTTTAATCACGGTCTCCAAAGTACCTCCAGGTAAGTTGCCGTCGATCTCCAAATTGGTTGGACCATAGACAAATTGTCTAGATGGTCCATCCAAAACTAAACGTCTGGAGAGCAGTGTGCGGCATGTCGGCAGACATAATTATTATTAGAACGAAATATGGTCGTTCTGTGCGGCTGATTTGGTAAAATTTGATTGTTAACAACCAAATCTACCGGTGTGGTCGACTGTCCGCAGATAATCGGCCGTAGTCGCGAATTCTATGTTGGCCGGGGTCGCGCCAGTTGGAAGGCACGTCTGGTACAAAATCGAAACAATGTGATTGGAGCCAATTTGACCGCGATCGTCGCGTCTCTTAACACCTTAAGGAAATCAAAGACAATTTAGTACAAGTATTGAATTATATTCGCACAAATGATAAACGCACAAATATAACGCTGTTTGATATATACTAATCTGTTTTTAAAAAACATCACCAATATTTACAACAATCACAATAAATGATTTCTAGTTGAGATTAACAATAATACCATACATGTTATACCTACCTAGCGAAATACAAAAATTATGTAAAAATATTTTTTTTTTTAAAGGAAAAATCTCAGCCGCCTTTTTTCTTCATGACCTAGCGTTATAAATCGTCAGTGAAGTGAAAGTAAATTAAAAATTAAAAATCTAACGAATATTCAAGACACATTTCAAGTTCAAGTACAATTTTGATGACTTTATCAGTCTTCGTTCGATGTGTGATTTACATTTAGTTACATTCAAATTAATTACATCACATGCGTTTTTATCATCTAAATAACAAATCAAGACCCGCGGAGTACATTAGTCAGTGTGGGAAAACAAAAAAAAACATAGAAAAATTGGAAGTAAGATTGTTTTTATCACATCATTTCCGTTACAAAACCTACCGTTCAATTCAAAGATCACATGCTTTTACACTAAGTCGAAAAATTATCAAAAAACATGGCACTAATAAGGATAAGTACCAAATACTCGTAGGAACATTTAAAACTTATTTCATTTTTTAAATGAAATGTATATAAATATAATTATACTCTTTTTATTCGAAGTAACATGGCGCGTCTACACAACAAATAATGAGCAGAAAATAATAATGTTCTAAACGTTTCAATTCCATTTACAACTTATCTTTGACTATGAATCTGGGGCCTTATCCCGCAACTCTGGTGGCGATGGTCTTCGTTTGCTATCCTGCTCGCTCGCATGGTGCGAGTAAGTTGGCGCGAGTGGGACGGCACGCGATTACCATTGCCACCAGAGTTACGGGATAAGGCCCATGGACTGTTTTACTTTCTTCAGTCGTTGAAGCATAAGAGGGAGGACGCTAATTGACAACAAGTCGTTATGGTGTTCCAATAGTATGAGCGGCTTTCAGAGTTAGTTCGGTCTAACTTCACTAGATGGCGTTGCTAATTCAGGATTCACGATATTCTTTTTTTTAACTGGCCCGTTTCAAGTTCAAGTTATAAGCCCATGCCATTCAATATTAGTTTTATCTTGGACTTGTTTAGGACCACAATGGGGTCGATTCTGTTGTGCCATTTTCTAATCTAAACTAAATTTGACAACTCTATAATTGTTCCACCCTTTTCTCCTAACATTGAAATGAAAAGAGACGCAGCTAATTTTAGTCTTGTCAGATCGGTTAGTTTAGTGAGAGGTACAACCGAATCGATACAATTTACGTCAAATTGATATTGGCCAAATACACAAAACGTGATGAGCCATAACGGACGACTTAGCAAATAGCGCCATCTATCGAGTCTGTCGTAAATAGATTTTTTTAATCGTCTTTTCGGAAAGGTCTCATTACAAATGTCAAACTAAGATGCGGTACCCGGGATACAAGTGCTTCGTCTAAGCCGGGATAGGAATCAGATTTCTTTTTTTTTAACCCTGAGAGATTTCTATGCTTGTCTCTCTTATTTCTGGGCAGTGTTAAGTTTACAATTATTATTAGCGGTTAGCTATTACAAGCTACATTTATTGTATGCTACTAGTTGCGCGATCGCGTTTCTTCGATCTCCAAGCCGCCTGCCAAACGTGGGAATTATGGCAACCATCCCCCCAGTAGACAGCCCTACCAGACCTACCCTCACCCTAGACCTCGCCCTAGCAGTGGACGTCTAAGAGCTAATAAGAAAAAGCGGTAAAAAAAGTCCCACTGCTGGGCAAAGGCCTCCCTAAATTTCTTCCAATCGATATGAATCTTAATGTAGGTATATGATTAATTAATTATTCGAAGAAAGTTGAATTTCTCGAGATCTTGTGTTGCGAACACTAAAATAGCCTCTTCATTCCTTATCTATTTGTTTTTTGGTACACAAGAGATGGAAGATATTAGCACGCTGCTAAAAAACAATAAAATATGTTATTAAATAAATTGAAGTAAAATTAGAGAACTAAGTTTTTCATTCTAACCATCATTTATAACTAATTTGACAGTTTTACTACGACGGAACTGTCAAATTTGCGACTTAATCGCGAGTCGCAAGTTACATAATAAGGGGCCGGTTATATTTTGCAATTTTTTGGAAATTGGATAAAATAACTATATGTTTGGAAAAGAAGGGGAAGTATAGGATATAGTTTTTTTTTCGTTATGAATTACTAAAACCAAGACATTTCATAATATGATACCCTGCACTTGCACACATTACGTTGTGAATTTTGCAACTTAATGTATGGGCAAACCTTATCTAAATTTTGAATGCCACAAATTTAGATAAGGTTTGCTCATACATCTATAGTGTAAATAGTTCATTTGAAAATCGGCTGTGACAAACAGATAGACAGACATCGGCCGGAAGCACACAGGTTCCTTTTTATCATTTTGGCAAGGAACCCCGAATAAGGAGAGTTATAAATCTCTTCAATTTACGAAGAAAGAAGACGCGCCCTACCGATTCTCTTGCACACAATGAGTTAATATACCGTTCTGTTATACTCCATTTCTCATAGCATGATTGAGTGACATATGGGTTTTTACGGAATTGCAGCTACCCCGCAGCACAATGTAGATTGAAGAGTGTGAATATTTTGCACCTATTTAAATAATTTATTTATACAGTGTTATAAGGAAGGGTATGCTGAGCCGAAAAGGCCTCATATAATAACTTATTATGGGACCAATGATGAAATCGAGAAAAAATAATCTGCTGTTCCATACATCTCATCGAGTCATTGATCAATGACATTTAATATTGTCATTGACATTTTTCTATGGAACAGCTGATTATTTTTGCTCGATTTCAGGGTTGGTCCCATAGTAAAAGTTGTTCATAATGATGATAACTATGAGCCCCTTTCGGTTTAGCATACCCTTTCCTTATAATCCTATTAGGTTTATAAGACATACAAAATACAAAATATCCACAAACTTTGTGCTGTTGTCGCAATTCAGTAAAAAGGACTAATAGCACATTTTTTCTTTCAATAGTCTCACCATCGAACAACAAGGACAAAAAAGTTTTAACAGGTCTATAGAACCAATGGAAGTTAACCAGGTATTATTAGTTGTAACAAACGGTTAGGTTTTAGTTTTAATAGTTCTACCATTGAACTACTGGGATAAAAAAGTTTTAACAGTTCTATGACGTCACAGTCCCATAGAACAAATGGGGGTTACCGAAACCAATGTGTCACCCGTACCGTGCTCTGTGATATGAACTATATTGTGTTAGTTCTATCGTTACACAAAAATGTATGTGGACACATACTAGATAAATAAGCTCATCTCGAGCAGCAAAATTCACAAAAGATTAGGAGACAGAAAGCGCCATTATATATCGGTACATTTATACTTGTTGAAAATCGAACCACGAATTTTTTAAATGATTTTCTAATAGTTGATAATCCCCCGAATACTGAAACGACAGATTAATTCTGTTGCTGCCTTTGTCATTTGCTTAGTGCCAGACAAAGGCAACATTAGAATTAATCTGTCGTCAAAGTTAACAAGCGTTTCAGTATTCGGGGGATTGTCACCTACATTATCGATTTATGTGCTCAAAAGAGATGGACTTGTAACTCCTTAGCTTACGACTCCATACTTCACTATCAATATCGATATCAGAACCGGATTTAAATGAAAAAAAAGGAATTCAATAAAATCATGTCGCCGCTTCGTATTATTTTCCAAAATTTGCGTTCTTTCGAGTGTTAGTGAATAATCATGGTGGATATTCACTAGCAGCGCCTTGCGGTTTCACCTACTATAACATAAAAAGTAGTCTATATGTTAATCAAGGGTATAACGAATCCCCATACAAAATTTCATCTAAATTCAAATAACTATGTATAATATTAAGCTAGGTACTAATATTGTATGTAGTACTTGCAACGTCCAAACGTGAGGCGCTTTTCTCTGTAACACCTTAAGTGCTAGCTAGGAGACGTTTTTTACATACAAACGTATTCCCATGTTTCCTCCCTGAATAATGACGCTACAGAAAATATTTTTTGCCATAAAATTTAAATCTACCCCGGCAATGCCCGTCTTATATTTTTTTTTTCAATAAAGTTGTTTACTAATGAAACTAAAACCTATTCTTCAAAAGTCTTGCTTCTGCAGTGTCCTCTTAAAGGACCATGTTTGCTGCAATAAATACATTTGAATTTTCCAAATCCGATGAACCGTTACGGAGTTGACTGGGAACAAACACATTTACATACTTAGCACATAAGCTCAAACTTTCGCATTCATAATATTAGTGTGATGTGTTTTTCAATATGCGTGTTTGTGTGAAGTCGTGTAAGTGGAGAATCGTGACTTTCCGTGTTGTTTACGAAACCCCGTAGAAGCTTCCAGTAAAGCTTTCACTACTACAATGAAACATGACATGGACTGGATGACAGAAATTGTTGACTTAGACTACGACTTGTTTTTATTGTAAAACTACGCTTTAAATGAAAAATTACAACAACAAAAAAACACTGGGAACAAAAAAAAAGTATTTTTTTTTAAACCCGACTCTATCCGGAGGTAAAGAGGAATCCAACGACACCATACTCGTCAATATCGACGTTTGCCTAGGCTACAATTTGCAGTTGGGTATGTTGTTTTTCTTTTAATCATATTACTTGTGTCCTACATAATATACGTACAGGTTGACTTTTTTACCGAAACCGAAAAAAATAAGGTGACATGAAGTAGAAGTCCATAGTTACAGTTGTTTTGTTAATGTTTCAGTTTTCATAAATCTCTGTTAGAAAAAAACACCATAAATATGTCTATTTTCTACAACGACGAAAGAAACCAGCAGGGTTAGCATGCGCACCGCGACAAAATTTTCTCTACACTTTATGTCGTGAAAAATGAGACAAACGTATACATAATCGTAGCCGTATCCTGTTCTTGCTTAGCAACAAGATTTTGTCACGGTGCGCATGCTTGCTCTACAGAGGATCTTAAAAACCAACAAAATAAACGTGCATACCTACAGTATCCCGGCCCTAAAAATGGCGACTATGACAGGAAACAAAAGAAACAAATCAACAGACCACAGAGTACAAAACTACGACTCTTAATATGGCGGCGCAGCAGCCTGAAGTGGGTATAAACGAGGTGCTTATAGTAGAATCGGGCCAGTCCTCTGGTTTCTTCCGTCGTTGATTTGCCATAAGCCAAAGGTAAGTCATTGTATAGGTTTCTGTCAGACACAATGTTTTCCGTTTCAGTAAAAAAATTCAACCGGTACGTAATTTAAAAATAGCTCAGTTTAAAAAACACTATTAACTTTGTAGAAAAAATTGTAATACAGTCAAATCCGTGTAAAAATTGCGTTTCAATCAACACAAAACAGTTTTAAACAAATCATTTAGTATTAATTCTACTTAATATTTTAGCGACCAGTTATATCCTAACTACATGGCTATTTATAAAAAAATCTGATTGTGGCAACATTCCATATGTCAATTTTCTTTTTCTTCATTAAAATCAGACTCATACTTAAGATGCAACGTTTCGCTCATCGCGCGAAATTCAAATTTTGTTGCGTTTTTTGTCAATTACAGCTTAATTACTCAACGTAGATTTATTGAAACCAATTTTGCGCCAATAAATAAGTTGTTTTAAGAAATTACGGGTAAAATGATAACATCGGTTTAGCTACAAATTTCAATAAGCTGATTTTCATCTTGGTTTTTGTTTTAGTGAGAAATATACTTATACTAGCTTTCAACTTGAATTTCTGGTTGGTGTAATTTCTTGATACGACTTATTTACCTCTCGCAAAATTAGTTTTCATGAACCTACGATGAGTAATTACCAAAAAACGCAAGAAAATTAGAATTTCGCGCGCTGAGCGAAACGTTGCACCTTAATATCCGAAGACAGATTATTAGTACTTATCTAAGGAGATTACACCTACGCCCGCAGAGTGGGCTTTCTATGGGGTCATACGAGGGCGCCGAGCAGACGCTCGTCGGCTGAATGCTCTTCCTCTTCAGAAGCCGACTTGTCCTTCTTTATAGACTGGTAACGCACCTGGAAACAATATTATCTCTTCTTTACATAGTACAAAATAAAATCGATTTCCGCGTCTGTTTGTCTGTATATCTGCTAACTGCTACTAATTCACGCAACGAATTTTTATGCGGTTTTCACCAACAGTTAGATAATCGTCAGTGGGATTTTTAGCCGACTGTCCAAGAAGTATGTCAAAGTATTTCCTTCTATAGCCTGTACGGCTTGACCGATTTTGATGAGTGAGATGTGGCTAAAAAAAACAGCAGTATTGACGTAAATGGTGATGAAAAAAAACTTGTTCATCACCATGTCTATGTTTGTTGTTACTGAACTTAGGGATCTCCTTATATACCGAAACTGGATTGGATGTAGACCGAGCTCGGTCTTCAGCTCTCTACGTTCAGTTTCTGCAACGTTTAACGCAGTTTATTTTGGGATTGGTCATTTTGAGAAGTGGGCATTGTGAGAGGACACGGTTCGTTCGCAGTGTCCTACAACTACACTATGCGGAATTATGAGTTTTTCTAAAGGCAGTTGAGTCTTTCGCACAAATAAAAAAGCTACTGAGATGTTTTCTTTTTTTTTTGTTCCTTGTTTGTTAGCGTCTGACCACATCCTGCCTGATGATAAACAATGAAGTGGTCTAGGATGGAGCACGCGTTGCTAGAATGTGTTCTACAAACTATGGTCAGTCAAAAGATCGAATATTGAGTTCGGACTTTTAGCGACTTAACAACATTATATCTATACAAATCTAAAACGTGGAACTATCGTCAAACGCCCACAAAAAACTCGTTAACCATAGTATTTGAGATTACGAGAGGTCATTGTTTTTTTAGATAACACGGTCGTTAAGATATCGCGCATTAGATTTTTGAAGCGATTTCAAGTATTATATTTAGTCATTGTTGCGTCAACCTTTTAAAGCCCGGCTTTCCTGATTTTCGCTATCTCGTTCGCACTTTTTAAAATATAAAACTCACACTCTCACTGAGAGCAAAAATAAATAAATTCACACTTTGTTTCTTTAAAATAAAAATGTCAATGTTTTAAAGCCACTTTTTAGGTATCATTTTTTTATTTTGGCGAAAAAATCTCTATTAAAATATTTTCTTTCTTCTTTTTCGTCAAAGTAGAAAAACACACTAATATTATAAATGCGAAATTTTGTGTGTAGAGTGTAAGTATGTAAGTAGATAAGTATGTAGGTGTGTTTGTTCCCTTTCAAGAACATTAATAGTTAATTCCTCCATACCTCAGGGAAGCGTAGTGGGCTGCATTTTGTTTCTAATTTACATTAATGAATTATCAAAACTATCAAACTCCCCTTGTATATTATTCGCCGACGATGTTTCATTCCTATTTAAATGCACAACAGACCCAAACACACTAAATCAAATCAAAGACACCTTTTTTGACGTAAAAAGCTGGCTAACAGCACACAATCTTGAAGTTAACACGAAAAAAACAAAACTAATCCAATTTCAACCGTATCAAAAAAAGCTGTTGATCTAAATATAATTAAACAGAATCTTAATCTAGAAGAAGTCCACGAATACTCTCTTCTAGGTCTTAAAATTGACTCACACTTAAACTGGAAGGCCCACATAAAAAAAACCAAATCCAAGCTGTCACAATTCGTGTATGCGTTGGCAACTTTAAAATCAAACAGCGATGAAACGACAGCTATCACAGCCTATTATGCCTATGCGCACTCTTGGCTGAGATACGGCGTACTCCTGTGGGGAAACAGCACAGACGTTGACATTTTGTTCAAAATGCAGAAAAAATGTATTCGCATTATAGTGAATATTCGGCAGAGGTGCAGCTGCAAGCCTCATTTCACCTTTTTAAAAATCCTCACCCTCCCTTGTATCTACATTTTTGAAGCAGCAATATTTACCAGAAAACACATACATTTATACATCAAAAGCAATAACCCGCGAAGAAATGACAAATTATTACTCCCAGAACCTAAACTAGAGATATTCAAAAGAGGACCGGAATACATGTCAATAAAAATTTACAATAAAATCCCTAACTTAATAAAAAAAGAAACCTCGGACAAAGTGTTTAAAAACAAACTACGCCACCTTCTGATAAAAAAATGTTACTATAACATTGAAGAGTTCTTCGATGATAAACTTTAAATTGTATATTTATTATATACAATTGTATATGTATTATGTGTTATATGTATTAATTAATTTATTGTATATTTCTTACTTGACTTATTTAGTTTAGAATAATTATAATAGTAAGTAGGTAAGTATTTAAAAAGCATAATTAGTCTATTTATAATTAACACTGTCTGGCAATTCTTTGCCTTTGTTTTGCAATGCCCTACTGTGCCAGGGTACCCATATATTTTTATAATTAGTCTTAAGTCTAAGTCACTAATTATTGTATGTGTGGTTAAGCTTAAATAAATAAATAAATAAATTCAACTCTTGTTACAGCTGAACGGATTTGAATGACATTTGGTATGGAGGTAGCTTATACCCTGGATTAACACATAGGTTTAATACATTAGCTAGAGTTAACATAAAATTATAGCTTTAAAACCGAAACTAATGTGACAGGACTAAAATTATCTGCATCTGTTTTTATTTTAATTTATGAGAAAAGGTTGGCTACAATTTTAGGATTGTAACATTTAATTTAGTTTAGAAAATGGAACCAAAGTATCGACACCACTGTTATTGTAAAGAAACTGAGTGTATACATTTTTATAATCCTGTATATGTTTATTTCTTAAATTAAAAAAATGTTAAAAGTGTAAACGAGATAGCTGAATTAGGGAAGCAAGTTCTCACATCCCAGTGCTGGGATATCAGCCTACCCTCGAATGATGAATACAGGCTATATCCACCACGCTGGCCCAGTGCAGGTTAGTGGCTTCACATACGCCATAGCACTTTGCAGGTTTCCTTCACCGAAAAAGCCATTTCGAATATTATACCACTGGCAGTATTTAGTGAATAATGTATTTTTATAGCGTTACCTTTGTTTTAATTTTACTGCTGACTCCTCTTGGGTGATACATCAGGAAGTTGTCCGTCACCCAAAATATTAAAATCTGCGAAGAAAATTGTTAATTATCTTTTATTGTTCAGCATTTGCTAATCCTTTTCCAATTTCACGTATTTATGCGGCGCAAAAAGTATCTTATGCCCATAACATGAAGTACGCAAATTCCTTGTACAAGTAAAACATTACAAATTACCGCATTACAAATGAAAAATTAACAGACGGAGACAGAACGAAGATTACATTACATTATCTTATGCCCATAACATGAAGTACGCAAATTCCTTGTACAAGTGAAACATTACAAATTACCGCATTACAAGTGAAAAGTTAACAGACGGAGACAGAGAGAAGATTACATTACATTATCTTATGCCCATAACATGAAGTACGCAAATTCCTTGTACAAGTGAAACATTACAAATTACCGCATTACAAGTGAAAAGTTAACAGACGGAGAGAGAGAGAAGATTACTTTTCGTTTTGTATTCCTAAAAGCACGAATTAGAAGGATGAGTTTCTCTGCACTGCCTAGTGCCTATAGTAGATAAAGAGGAACTCCGATCTCCTGACGCTAGGTACTTAGCACTATCATATAACAGACCAATAAACAAGGCAATAGGTTTATTGACACAATTAAAGAGATAATTGTGACATTCGTCATAGCCTGATTGAGCGCTTGGGTTGTTGGAACATGTGTCGTATTTCGACGCGGCATAATTATAGTATGTACATTTTTATTCAATCGAAATAATTATTTCGTGGCTTAACAATTTCTGGTGTAATGTGTGCACATCCTCGTGTTTTCGTGTATATTCGTGTTGATGGCGATTGCTCCTGCACTAGCATCCTGCTTTGGGTGTATAGTGTATTCTAACATTCTTCGCACTTTAATGACGCGAAGGGCTGCTCTGGGTCGCTAACAGAGCTGCACTAGTATTGTAGACGAGGTCGCCACTGTGATAAGATTTAATGCTTAATCAAACCATACAAACTATTTCAGTAGCCTTAAAGGCAAACATGTGTTTTTTACCCGACTGCTTATGAATGGAGGGTATTACTTTTCGGCTGATGTACCTAATTGTTTTTATGTTCCTATACGTGGCCTTCACAGCTTGAACGGCTTCAACGATTTTGAACCATGAGGAGTCGTTATATTCTTCTTAATTTCCGTAGAATTTTATAGTATGGATTAACAATACCAATAGTAATATTTCCGGGTTGAGTCCCGGGAAGTAAGAGAGGCAATAATATACGAAGATTATACGTCATTTCCCTTTTATTTACAAACATTTGGATTTCTAGGGTTTTAAATTAATTAAACTTAGATAATTTCCGTAATATGGATTCCTCGTGAAATTAGGACAATTTCTTGTGCCATAATTATGTACTTACATTAACAAAGAACGGTATGATGAGCATGACGACCGCGAGTTCGAGCCGCGGGTCCGACACGGGCGATAGCCTCAGCTTGGACAGCACAGCTACTATGGGCGGCATTCGAAGAACCAGCGCTAGGACCGACTTGGCGAACGTCGCCAGAGCCGCGTATAGCACGCATTGGCATATCCACGCTGAACACATCGGCGGTTTACCTGAGAACAAAACAATACTGATTGTGGTTCGCATCGATTGACTTTCCACCGCCACCATTGGCGTGGCGAGAATTGGTCTCGGACGTCAATTCATCAGAGTGCCGAGTGCGAGTTTTTGTAATTGCGTTTACCTATTCGATCGCGTTTACGTTAACTATGATTAGTAAGAAGTAAGAGCAGTGCCATTTAGATTACGCGAGACGGCGCTGCTTTTATTTCATACAAATTATAGTTAACGTTAACGTAATCGAGTAAATCGCGTTTGGAAAAAGCTCGCACTTGGCACTCAGGGCCTTATTCTCTATAATAACCATAACTAGCTTGTTACGCGCCATGTTAAGTTCACTCCGTGTTAGTCGCATGAAACGGTATTCTCTAAGTTTCTTAAACGCGCGATTCTTCACGATTAGGAGCCGCGTTTAATGTTAGAGCATGTTATGACGTCACGCGTTATTGGCAAGTTATCTCATGAGCGATAGAGAATAAAGGCCCAGGTGTCCGCGGTCGGTTAGTCGCCTTGGTACAAAGTAGATAGCCCTATTTTTTTTGTAAAACTCCTGGTGCCTACAATTTCTTATAGTCTCTGTACTGTATAGGATCTCTGAGGATGTAGTTGCACCATGTTTTGCATAGAAGACGGCATTTCACTTTGTGATGTTCGTTCACATTTATGGACTGCACAGTACCACAGAACATATAATAATAGCAGTACGTAAAATTAGAAGAAACTGTGAAGATGACACTCTCTCAGCATCTTTGTCTTGGTCATCTATTTTATCCAAGTGCCTTATTTTTTTTACACTTGATATTCTTTATAATACACTGTAGCTATATTGTTGCAATATGTTTATTTAAAAAAAAAATATGCTTAATGAACTATCGCTTGACGGTTGGGTTGGGTCGGGGAATCAAGGGCATTCATCCTGGATACGGCACCCATTGTAAGAAGATTCCTCAATCTGTCTCCCCGACCCTGGCCTGCGGCACCGTAGTTTTTATTAAATGTATTATTATTACCTGGTACTAAAACTGCGACCAGAATGGTCCAGACTTTGATTTGATTCCATCTCTAGTCATCTAAATATGATGAAACTAAATTGATAGCTATAATCAATGTCGGTATTGATAGTATTTTCAGTAGTAGTCCCTCACCATATTCGCCAAAGTTGATGAGTGGAATGTCGTAAGTCCTGGCACAGTGCTGCGCGAACCTGATCCCGGCCCAGATGATAAGCAGGCCTAGGGTGGAGTCCAGCATGAAGTTCACTATGTACCTGGGCAGTAAAGATATAACTTTTAGAGATAGAAAGAGGCAGAGAATAAAATAATAATAGAAACAGTACAGAAGACAACTTCGAAATGACATTTAAATAAACACTCTCGCTAAGTCGCAATAATGTTAAATTTAGTATGGACAGTATTGCACAGCGAAGCTTAGCATACCTAAGCTTTATAAATACCTACAGGGGCTCAATAACAGCTGACTCTGTCACTTTTGTACTCATCAGGTTAAACGTCAAAGCAGCCTTTTACAAAGTGCTTGAGGTTTTACATTCTATATGTTTGGCCTATGAGCCTATGAGGGGAATTGAGAGAATGTCTTTCCCCACTCCTATCTCTTATCCCTCCTATCAGCTCATGTTTTTTATCCAACAATGTTTGGAGCATAATGGAGTGTTAGTTTACTGCTGGTCTACACACCAACATGTAACAAGATTGTTACCATGACAAAAACGCAATAAAGTTGGAATAAAGTGCGAGTTATGGGGACTGTGATCAAGCAATCACATTGACTATTTCTAGGTTAGTCCTACTCGTGTCATGCAGTGAACCAATGAAAGTGAATTTATGTGTGTATTTTGACTGATGCGCGGTGCGCTTTGATTGTCCTGAGTGCGGAATCTATAGTGGGCAATCAGCAACAAACAACAAATGTCTTGACGGCGCCGAAAAGTATTATCAATCTAATTATTGTGTTTTTTAATAATGTTTTTAAACCTCTGACACTCCTCTTGCTAAATAGGGATAACCCCATGTGTAAGAGACTGTGTACTGACTGACAGTCTATACTGAACGTCAGTTAAGGTTTTGGAGATTTATTATGTAAATGCAAAAGAGTAAAATATTGCTAATTAGAAAGGCTGAAACCTTGACAGCTGTTGCAAAATCTAAGATGTGATTATGAGAAGTTGCAATGAAATAGGTAAATACAGTTTATTTCAAAGACTTGATTTTGGTTTTACATCATACTAGCGACCCGCCCTGGCTTCGCACGGGTGTAATTTAGAAAAAAAAAAGGGTGAAAAATGTGAAGTTACTGCCTTTCAATACATACAAACCTTCCATGAAAAATTATCTAAGTGATGGTGAAAGCCCCATCAAAATTCATTGTGTTGTTTAGGAGTTAGCAGATATACAGACAGACAGACGGACGCAGAAAGCGACTTTATAATATGTAGAGATTTGTATAACTATCATCCACAGGATGTGTTCAACTGAGTTCAACTTACAATTATCTCTGGATACCTGGTTAATATCACTTATGTGATAAGGCCACCATTTAGGAACCTATACTCGGTCCAAGTTTTTTTAAGCTCTGGCAGATGCAGTTGTTTTTATAAAGCTGAATGCAAGCTGTAGTCTGGTCATTTTTTGCCACATAATGTTTGTTGAACATGAGATTTTTCTGTGCTAGCACCATTAGTGTTGTCGATCAGTTGGACAGACAGCTTATTTGCCACTTTTTAGTAAAAATAAAGAGATTGTAGCTAGTAGCCGTCGTAGCTGATATACTACAGTAAAATAATATTAAAAGGAAATTCGAAAACACCTTCTCAGAAAAGCATTAATCAACATGTTTGACAAATATTAGTGGTGATAGACATTAAAGTGGGACGGGTGTTAATTGTAGTAATATTATACACATACCATGTACAAGGATTTCCAGTAAGATGTGGTGATAGCCACAGGTTTGCCGCATGAATTATGAGAGCTCCAAGACCTTGTTTAGACGTATCGTAAAACCAGATTAGCCATGGTCTTCTCGCATAGCGAGGTTCACAGAATCTTTTACCTAAAAGATTAAAACATAATGAAATATACGATGTTGTTTTTGATGTTTGAGTATGATGATGTTTTACGGTAAATTCATTAGACGACTTATTTGTAAGATGCTTATCGATTTACACCATTATGAAAATACTTAAAAGGGCATAAATCATTTTTAGAAGACATCTAGTAAATTTTTAGACAGAATAGTCGCAATAAAGTGGCTTTTACGGGAATGCCGCCAACTGTGTTTTAGTTATACCTACCTTCAACTTTCCTTAACTTGCAAATTCTGTCTTCTTACCTATAAGGCATGCAAAGGCTAAAACAGCCAGCAAGAATTGCATAAACCAGCCGTAGTTATCCGTGAGCGCATCCTTGGAACAATGCAGCTCCGATAAGTAAATATAATCGGAACTGTTATTCATTTTTGTGGCACCTTGCACTATAATGGAATTATCACTGACGTATTCATGTTGTGTGTTTACGCAAACGTAATGCAAATTTGTACTTGAGGCCTGTATTTATTTTATGCCCTTCACAACGAGTGAAACATTATTTTCTTGAAAAAGACATTGAAAATTAGAATGATTAGAATTTATCGTACCGTATCAGTCTGAAGTTTGATTATTAGTTACGTAGTATTACATACTCTTTGGTTTGATCAGTCAAAACTAGTGATGTGTACTGGTTTTATAAAAACCTAGATAAAACCGGTTTTTGTAGAAACCGATCAATATTGGTTCTTAAGAACCGAGCATTCGATAAAAGTCGACACTAGAGCTGTATATTGATGAGAGTGGCTATACATGGCCTGAAGGCCTCACTACATGGCCTGACCTGATACTGTGTGAAAGGGACAGCTAGACTTGAATTTCACGGGAGCAAAAGAAACAAACTATTAAGGCTATAGCTTCTCTCTTTCGCTCCTCCAGAAACATATATATAGCCATCTCTTTCAAACAATGTCAGGTCAGGCCATGCAGCGAGGCCTTTAATATGAACAAAAAAAAGAGTTGATTGACCACAGGTTTTTGGTAGAATTTTTAGTCTTTCGCATGGCAATAAAATTATTACAAAATCGAAACTACCAATACCTACCAATACCAAACATTTTTTTTCGCCGCCATTTTTTGTGATTGAAAATAGTCGGGAACCAGTAAAAATATTCTTTGGTCGGGAACGAATACATAGCAGATACCTTGATTGTTCTCAAAAAAAGATTTTTATTGTGAAACTCGACATCACATAAGAAAATACGTTATTTGAAATCATCCGAGTACAGGTATGTGCTTCTTTTATTCATTCAACGAAATACACACAGAATTGCGGGTGTGCCGTTCGCACCATGTTATCGATTTCATAGCAATCACCTGGCAATTTTGCTATCAAGTTATTTTATGCGTGTAATGCTTGTAAAATTCCAAATACTGTCCGTCATGTATTTTACTTACAATGACAACTGTAACAAGTATATGATAGAAAAACTACTTTGTACATAACCTGGAGTCAAGATTTAAGGATATACTTATTACTTGAAAAGTAGTACAAATTTTGTATTACTTTATTAACCTGTTTTTAGGTTTATTAAACACTAGCTGCGCCCCGCGGTTTCTCCCGCTATTTTACTGGAACGGTTAAATTTTTCGGAGTAAAAAGCCTGTGTTAATCCATGGAATAAGCTACCTCCATACCAAATTTCATCCAAATCTGCTCAGCCGTTACAGAGTTGAACGGGAACAAACACACTTAAATACTTACACATAAACTTTCGCATTTATAATATTAGTGTGATTTTGCCCCAAACTCATATGATACATGCTAACAAATGAAATCCCAAAAAAAAAGTAAGTATAAATTACATATTCTTTGAACTTAACCTCAATTCACCCAAAGAGAATACAAATAATACAATTCACCTTTTAATACCGCTAAGGTACCTTGGTTCTCTAACAAAAAATAATGCCACAAAGTAACATCTGTTGGAAAATATTGGTACAAATCATAAAAACAGGTACTTATTTTTGAAAGTAATAGTACACCTACAAAATTAATTTTGTTGCGCAATCTGGTGGGACCTTAAGAGCAGTTGGCAAGTAACTTTACGAAGAATAATATTTATGAAGGCTTCAGATTATATATTAGCGGCAAGTAGAAAACTTAAGGAAAGCTAATCACTTGTTCCTTGTCGATGGTCCTAGTCTGGTTTTTAGGGTTCCATAGTGTAACAAGAAACTTTTATAAGATTGTTATGATTTTGACTGAACTGAACTGAAGATTGAATATTTTTAAATACCGGAGCGAGGCTCTGCGCCACTGGCATAGGTGCTCCAGTGGTGTAGATGGTGTTGTCGATGATGATGAAACCAACTCAAGCTGTGGGGGTGACATGGATTCTTCTTATTCTTATTCGAGATGGGGGCGATGAGTCCTGCACTGACGTCCCGCATGGGGTGTATTGTGCATTCCCCCCTGCCAGCGTCTACCCGAGCCAACCCAGCTCCTTGAAATAACGGAGCGAGGCTCTAGGCCGCTGGCATAGCTGCTCCAGTGGTTTAGATGGTGTTAACAATGATGATGAGACCAAGTCAAGCTGTCGGGATGACATGGATGATGTTGAAGCTGTCTCTAGCAACCTAGTGGCGATTCTAACTTCTTCTGTGGCTGTACAGTGCCACAGCACATGTTCTACTGTTTCGTTCTTCTGCATGCAACCATGACGCAGTGGACTGACCGGTAATGAGGCCTACCAGTAGGTGAAGGTCCCGTCGTTGCAATAGATCGCCTGTGGAAGATATGGGCTTGATTCATGTTGATTATATTGTACCACTCTTCATATTTTCTCTGTGGCTTTCTCAGTGTTGCCGCAATTTTGCCAATTTCTTGTGTAGTTTTAAGGTTTCAGGTTGGTAAGGAATTAAGGATTGGCCAGTGAAAGTAGTCTGATACTATGTAGATCTCGGCAGATGACTGGGTAAAATTTTCCATAGTCTTGTGTTTTATGATTCTTGATGCCTCTATTGTATCATTCTCTAAAATAAACTTATTTGATAGGACTATAATTTTAACAACAAAAAACAGATTTCAACAAAATATTCTGAAAAACTGTACTATCAAATGTTCTTGGCGCCACCCGTGAAATACTTATCATTGTGAATTTCTGATGGCTATCTGTGTTCCTCTTCATCAGTTCCAATTCACCAAATGATACTTTCTGAATGCAAATGCTTGACTTGTTGATGAAAATACCAAAACCGCTATATGTATGTAATATTTGAGGAGTTCCCTCAATTCCTCATGGATTCCATTATTAGAACTGGACTGTGATAAAAAAGGGACCAACCTGGAAGTATCTCCTTTCAAATTAAAAAAAATAAATTCCAAATCGGTTCATAAATTACTGAGCAAGGTAAAAAACATTAAAAAAAAAAGAACTGTCCAATTGAGAACATGCTTCTTTTTTTGGAAGTTGGTTAAAAAGAAAGAAGAAAAGACAAGGACTGCAACAATTTTAGAGAGCTGTAAAATGTAAATCACTGGGTTAGACTTTCGCATTTGCTTACTGCATTTATATTAGTGATTGATTTGTTTTTTTTTAAATTTAGTCATTTGAGCATTTCGGGAACAAGTCTTTGGAACCCTATCACATGCGTGTCACGACACGCACTTGACAAGTTATTGTGACTGTATCACACACACTATCCAGTAGCTATCTGTAACCGCTGTTCTTATCAGCTCTTAGTTATCCACTGCAGGACGAGGCCTTCTCACTATTGAGGGGATGGTTGCCATAATCCCCGCACTTAGCAGGCGGCTTAGAGACACACATACCTGGGACCTTTTTTTTTTTGATGAGGGGGAAATCTTCACAACACACCGCGCTTATGTTCCTCCCGGGACATACGGGCTGTCATGAGACGCCTAAGCCTTCACCTTCTTTGCCTCGACAGTGTCGTCCTCCCCAGGCTTACTTAGGTTGATGGTTAGAGCCCCAGCTTTAACCACCCCCGAGCCCAGAGGTCAGAGGTTTTATTAGGCTCTTACTACAGAGAGGGGACACCGATGCCGTATTCTAGTGCCCCGGCATCAGGCAAACACCTGACCTTGACCTGGGACCAAACCTAACCAATCTACATAATTTTTATTTATTTCGAAATAGTTTTTTATTTTTTTATTCTACAATTCCATATACATTTTTGTATTTTTTTCTTGTGATGGGGTAGGTAAGAGTTTCTTTTACACTCATTTATACACAAACATTCAGATACAGTTCTTTTACAAAACAGTTCCCATTTCAGGCTAGTTGTGTTTATCATTTTCTGCCACACCGTCACTTAACATCAATAAGAGTTTGTGGTTAAATGCCTAGCCTGTCAAATATTAAAAAAAAGATCGTTATTATGCCCAACAATTTTAATTTTAGTTCTTTCGTAAATAATAATTTATAGATTGCTTGCTCCCTCTCGCCCTAAGACGCTGTGTTAACGTGGTTGTAACTCTGCGCCATCCATCACAAAGTCAGTCAAACAGCTAGTAATTTGTGAGATAAGAGTGTCGCGCTCACATAATATACATAGTTATCAACATATAGATACCGCATTACGAGATCATTGTTTCGATAAAAACTCTCCAAACTTGAAGAAAAGCGCGGGCTGCGGAGAGTGCAACAAGGCGTTCTCATTGTCTATCTCAAGGCCTACTCGCGCGTAGCAATTACCCAAAGAGAGTAATTTTTATAGGTGTATTTTGACTGTTGAGTGGCGCGCTTCGATCGTCGTGTATAGGAATCTAGGGGTGATCTTTTGTCCCGCCGTATGGCACGACTGAGATACGACTATTAGACAATAACATTAGAACGGAATCGTTAAGTTTAGGGTACTTAAATTAAATAAAATTAGCAAAGTAGGTACCTATTGATAAAACTACTGCAATAACTATCGTTGCCATCCATAGGGTCATTAAATTGATCCGTTATTTATTAGTTTGCATGTTCGCCGGACTTACGGCCGCTTTAACGGTGTCCTATTTCATATAGCGGACATGCAATTTGCTGTAAGTATAGAAGAAGCAGGGAGTGAGTGTCGCCTCATCCCACCGCGGGGTGACGGTGGTGGTGGCGGCCGATACCCGGTATCGAAAGTAGAACGTGATAATTATCGAGTGTGGTCGGGTGGGAGCGCGCAGCCGTAGCCGGTGTCCGTTCCCGCGACTCGACCGTCAACAAACGGTCGCACGGCAACTGCTCATGACATATGCATGAGAGTAGCGCCGACACCACCGCCTATACCGCTTAAATATACAAGGACGGGCGGTAAAATTACCAGAGAGGCAAATACATATAAGATGTCTCCGGGCCGAGTACGTCGTAGCGTGCGGCACGACCACGAGCCTCCAATTACACTCACGAAACGTCCGTCCAATACATTTTCTTTCTATTCTCGACTATTTTTACATTCTAACCGTATGGGTTCGTCTTCATAAGTCATGAAGACAAACCCATTCTACAATAATGCGTCATTGTAAATTCCTTTTGCTTCGTGGACGTGCACGCAACTCTACTGAAATGTTACTCCATTCCATTTGTAGAGTAATACTGCAATCAATAGGTGAATAATAGAGTCAACAATTGGCTTGTCATGTTTCCAAACTACTAGAGTATTGGTTGACTTCGAAAATTTTCCCTTACTAATAGTACCAGCTCTTTTGTTTTAATTTTAGTGGCTTAGTATAAATCTTTCTATTGAATTTTTATTTATTTTCTCTTTCGACAAACGAGCAGCGTTGGACTCTTCTTAACTTTCAAAAATGTTTCGACTAGTTCGACCAAGTCCTAAAGTCAGTTAATAAAGGTAATGGTACAAAGATTCCTATTCCGAAAGCAAGGGCATCTCAAATTCATTAGAGTTCGTGCAACCTAATTTCTCGGAACAAAGGTGGTAGAGTACCTTTAGTAAGTCTAAGTAGGTACCTCTGCGCTCGTCGGAGCCGCGCCGCAAAGAAGTTATGATCGATAGAAGCATCAAATATTCAGGCTCACCGCCGACCCACGAGCAAACGGAATGGATAACCGTTGTCTGAAAGGCCACAAGGGGCGAACGTGGCCCTACAATTTCCCCTTTCCTAATTACCTAAACGCCCTCCTCAAATAAAAAGCAATTTCTCTAACAACATTATGTGGCTTAACTGCTCGAATTACACAACTACTGAATAAACAAAAAAACAGACTTCTTGATTTATCATTGTTTGAGTAGTTGGAGAATTAGGTCTTACAGGAATATAATTTTGTGACTTATAAATTGTGTACGTGATCATTGATTTCAATAGTCATGAAAAATGATGTATGCGGTCTTATGAACTTATCTTTCGAACTGTCTTGTTCAAAACTAAAAAGTACATTATTTCGATAAGATTGCTATTATTCACCTTGAATCATTAACAGTAAGTTGCACGAATCTCAAAAAGATTTCTCCCAAATGTCTAAATTTGAAACGAAATCTTTATTGCTAGTAGATTTGAAATAAATCGACTATCGGAGGTTATAGGGCGTCGTAAGGTAAGGTTGTAACGTTTGTAATGCCTTGACGGTTCGTTGAGCAATATCTTGGAGCGGATGCGACAGGCGTGCGCTCCGGTAAGCGCCTTCGAGCGTGAAATAAGTGATCGTTTTGTACCAACTGGTAATAAGTAGTAGGCATTCGAGCTTAAATACCTAAACAGAATCTTCTCAGATTTTCTTCTTTTTGAGAGTCTTAAGTTTTTAAATGCAACAAATTTTATCAAGGTCATCTCGCATGTATCGAGATGCAGCCATATTTAAATCCACTTTTCCAGAATAATTAGTAATTCAAAGAGAGGTGGAAGCCGAAGATGCCACGAAATAACTACCTCGTCTGTCTGGTTTGCCCTGGTCTCATCCCAATCATTTCTGAAATATCTTAGAACTAAATCAGTGCACAATATCGGTATTTTTCGGCTTTTGCCTCAAACAGCCAGAACGGACGCTATCACGCGAAATGACAAGGTGTTTCCTGACAGAATCCATAATCGAATTTTACCTTTGCGAAAGGGCTTTTGGCAAAGCCTCTATCAATAATAGATTACGTCCTTGCCAACCTTCGCAAAGGCCTCTAAATGTCCCCAAATTTATTGCGCAAGAAACGTTTTAGAAAAAAATATGTGAGTGTCGAGTTCGCCCCGGAAGCACGGGAAGCAGTTACGTTCAACTGGAGCCCCATTACGAAAAAGCGTGGAGCGTGTATTTCAATGTGCATATTCTATGAACTTAACAAATTCCTACTTCCATCTGCGTCCGAATTCTCCATTATGTAATTTTCTAGACAAGAAACTAATACACAACAGATATCGAGCAGCCTCTAGCCCCCTATGCAATTCCTGTGATTTATAAAGTATTTCAAAATTAAAGATGTTTGACGTAAATTTTATCATTGAAGACATCTGTCCGTTCCCTAAAAGGCGGTGGTTAGTGGCGCCGCATGTCTGAGCCACCCCTTTGTCCACTCCATGGGAGCCTTGAGGTGGAAGACGGGAGGCACCGGCCGTACCGTTCTCACAGATATAGCTGAATATTTCAGCAGGCAGGTTGACGCAAATTACAGACTTCACGTCGGCCCTACCACAATTATTCGATTTAAAATAATTTATATTTCACTTGGAAGAAAATAGACACGCAATTAGGTCACCCCCTCTTTGATTGCCCGTACAGTTGCGTATTTCCCACCCGTAAAAAATATATCTGTTGCTTAGTACTTCACAGCCTTGTGCTGAATAGCGGGCTATATGAAGGCTAATGTCGATACTTTCTTCATTATCATCGTCATCTATCACGTGTCCCAGTTATCGGTATCGGCACAGGCTATAAGAATCTTCCGTTTCAAGTCCTTAACATCCGTCATATTTATTTATTTATTTATTTTATTTATTCCTCAAATCATAGGACCTAGGTGAACAATAAGAATGGATTTTGAGAAATTCCAAAGTTTGTATGAAAAAAAAAACGGTACAACAACAACACAACAACTCGGTTTGTGTAATAAGCATTAAATAAGTCTGTGGAAAAAAAATATTTTTCCAGACAAGCTTTTATAAAATCCGTTTTTGGTACCGTAAGCTGGTCAAAATGAGTCGACACTCCATCAATCTACTGTTAGTTACTTAGGAGTTCCCTTTTCCAAATTCTGTATCCATCATCAGATCAGCTCGCTGTCATAATATTGTATTGTCATCGGAACTTAGGCATGCAAAATTTCAACCCAATTGAAAAGGGGGAACTGGTCTAAAATTAAGGTGCAAGATTTGACCTTAACATACATATATAAAAACAGTTGTAAGTTAAATAGAAGCTTGTAAAATAAAAAAAGGGCATGTCATTTTTCGAAAATCAATCCCTAAAGAGATGAAATGGGGTGTTTCATTTACTTTAGCCTAGGCGAGCAAAGACGTGCGTGTAAGCTAGTAGTACTATATTTTCACATACCTATGCAACAACTTTATGCATAGGCATTTATGATTATTAAAAATAAAGTGTTAATTCGCGCTTTTTTACTGCAATGTTATCGGATAATCTCATGGCAAACATGTTATTTTTAATAAGTATTACTAGTCGTTAACCGCGACTTCGTTCGCGTTCGTATATATATATATGCAAATAATCAGGTTGATCCGTTCAGCCGTTTAGCCGTGAAAACGCGACAAACACCCAGACAGACAAAGTTACTTTAGCATTTATAATATTAGTTAGGATGTCTTATAATATTTAGTTTAAAATTCTGAATGGCACTGAACTGTTATTTGTAAGCGTGACGATAACCATCAGGCGAGCGACTTGCTCGTCTGGACACTCGTAGCATAAAAATAAAGTTACTCTGCAGGCCTATCACGCGCGCCGGGATAAAATTTTGTCCACCATTTTTGTCCCGCGAGAATGAGACGAACGTATCCACATTCTAGTTTTTTTTTTTTACAATATTGCTCCACGGACTCCGGGGTCCGTGCCATTTATCAAGTTTTACAAATATTTTTATAATAACTAAAACGGAATATAAAAACTAAAGACTTTACAAAAGGAATATACCAACGAATATGCTAATAAAGAGCTAAGTGCTATTATAGATTTGCGTATATACTCCGAGCAGTCCAGCTCCCGCAAGCAGCACCCGTTCACGAGTTGACGCATGTGGCAGCCATCGCTCTCCTTAACCATATTGGAGGCATAATTGTATGGCGCTGAACGGCATATCACGCTAATAATGCGAAAGTTTATGTGGAAGTGTGTAAGTAAGTGTGTTTGTTCCCGTTCAACTCTGTAACGGCTGAATGGATTTGAAAGAAATTTAGTATGGTGGTAGCTTATAACTTGAATAAACGCATAGGCTTTTACTACTTTTACTTTTTATCCACAAAAATGTAACTGTTCCTGTAGGATAGCGGGTGAAACCGCGGGGCGCAGCTAGTACAGTATACGTTGAAAGGCATGAGGATTTGCTTGTAAACGGCAGCTCACCATTTTGATAACTTATTGATTATTTTGCTTATATAAGAGCAGTGCAATAGGCATAATGATTATTAACATATGACAGCTTTATTCGAAAGCCAAGCTGTTAATTCACGTCCTTGGCTTAGTCTTTGTTAGTCTTTGGTTGCAATGCGGCATCAGGCATGTAATAATGTCTCTGGGCAAATAATAGAGCGCATTTTGTTGTTATTTCGTTGTCATGCCAACGATTGTCTTCTACGCCGTTTCATCGGTAAGCTATTAGCCATTAGGCATTGACAAAAACCCACAAACATTAAAATGTTATGTGTGCATACAATATACATTTATGAAATGCCATATCGCTATTTGATCGCCACGAATATTTGGATGGCCCACTGATGAGCTTTCGGCCACTGAAAGCAATTTACCATGTTCACCCTAATGGACATGATTTTTCATAGCTATTAATTTCTCTCTCTTTGGCATCATTTAAAGTTGTTTCGAACACTGCCTTTGCAAAGGCAACTAACGGTAACTTATTTAAAAGAGTTGTCAGTGGTAGACTAGAGGGTTTTTAGCATAAATATAATTGATTGTATTGTGTAGTAAGAAATCTTAATGCGCGGGTCCGAGTCGCACTTTGCCTGTTTTTGTAAGATTAAAAACTTATTTCGTCAGAACATAAACAAAACAATTTAAATTTCTTGTAATTATACTCCTTACTCCGCACCGGTACCTAATAAATATGTAAGGACTACGCAGTTTACGTACTTGGGAATGTAATAATGAACCGCGTAATTAATCTACTTTTGGCCGAAGTTCCGAAGTTATTGTTTGGATAATAATTAGGGTGTTCTTCATCATAACTACTACTCATTATTTTCATAATGTAAAGTTTGACGTGTGACACGAACTTAGATCCATGTTGGTCAATTTGTTGAGTGGAGGAGGTGGGCATTAGCGCTCCTAACGACAGACTCGCATGCCTCCACCTCAGATGTTTATTATTTAGATTGTACTCGACTTGAGTCACTCACTATGTGATATAATCGACATAGGTAAAGACCAATATCTTTGAAATTGCTTTGTCTATTTATCTACATGTCGTCTCTCGGGGTTATTATCGATTTTGATGAAATATAAAAGTGAGATAATCCCACCAACAGTTAATTTCAAGCTTGCCAACTAAATGATTAGATACACCAACTTCCAAGGAGTTCTATTGAACGGTAATTTATTTTAGAGTGTCTTCCAGAACAATGGGCGGTCCCTCTGATTTATGCCTTAGTAAAGGTTTAGGCAAAACAACCCTAAGATACAATAACGTTTGAGGATCCTTGCCAGAAACTCAATTAAGAAAAGTGTCCATCAATCTGGCAAGAATGTAGGCAAGACGTGTCCGTCTCGAGCTATCGACTTGGATACATATACTAAGTAACGGTTGTAAAACTTACAATGTTTATAAAGTAATAGTCTAAAGCCAATAACGATCTAAGGGTATCATTTTAAGTAAATCATAGGTATTCCATAAATTCTGACTTCGTCTCGTACTTATATCAGAGTCGAACGTAGATGCAGCATTGTTATTAGTGATATTAGAAAACTGCTTGTTACTTTAGACTAGATAATTGGTTACTTGAATGTTCTCTTAGCTAACTAAAGTTTTACCAAACTTTAACATAAAGAGGAGTCATCAGTACAACATACGCGCTAGCATGGAGCTACTTTAGCTGAAGTGTGCAAGGAATAGTTTTGACAAGAGCGCCTAATCTCAACGCTGAGATATGTAGGTTAGCTCAGACACGGAATGGGGTGTCGTCGTCTTGCGGCTCGAGTCGTAAAGTCGTCGTTTCCGGGCACGACGGAGGCAGGGTGTTATCGACGGCGGCGCGTGCTGCGCATGTGCTCCGCCGGCGCCCCAGAGTCTCGGCCCTGCCGTACTTTACCCCATGCTCGGCCGCGCCGTTGTCAGTTCACTCGCGGGCCTCTAGCAGGCTACCCGCCTTAGCAAAATATGAGTCACCACGCGAACCCACCCTGTTGCAATGTAGGTCCCTCTAATCAACCTATAGTTAATGCGCGAGTAAAAGTAAATGTTTTGTATGTCAATCAAATATCTAAATGTCGTCTCTCCCTCGTTTTAGGTGTGAACCTCTTGGCTGAAACAACCCAGGCTTGTTAATTGGTGAGTTGACTTAGTTTTAGAAGTAACGACAGGACGCAATTTCGTCGAACTACATGCGATTACATAAAAATATATTGCACTTTAATTTTGAGTGTATGAATTATAACGCCGTTGTATGTCGTCGTCGATACTGCTTATTAATTTAAACTGGCCATACGCAAAGGTTCCGTTCCCTTCAAATCGCCTCGAGGTTATTTGAAAAAAGCAGAGGGTTGATTTGAAAAGACGGCGGCGGCGCGCGGTTCGTCGGAGCTAGGTAAAGAAACCGATCGCAGGTGAGACAGCTGGTCGGTAGTGACATTTTGAGCGGCGTATGTTCGGGTTTTTAAGCTTTTTTTGCGTGAAGTGGTGCCTTTAGGTTGGGCTAGTCTTTGTGTCGCGGACACCTGCCGGGCTCGCTCTGGGCCCGATCCCGTCGCGCCTGTTATATTCATGAACTCTATTACCACTCGTCCTTAGCCTGACACTTAATATAAAAAAAAAATGATTCTAGATTCTATCCAATCTAAATTACCTCGGTAGCGCCAGCATATAAATCCATTGATTGATTAATTGAAAATTTGTCGCAGTAACTACGATATCGCATGTAGGTCTACAAAATTATGAATTTCGCAGCCTTTATTATAAGGCTATCACACCAGTAATAATGGCGGTGAACCAACATGACTATCAAAATCCAACAATGAGGTTCTCGCTAAAAAGCCGTGTCGCAGGAAATGAGGAAAGTTTCGGCTTTGTGGAAATCGCGCCGTAGTATTCCTCGTCTTTATCGCGAAGTTGGAGCCGCGGGCGAGGGTGGCACCTGCGGTGTGTCACTGACCTCATTCACCTGCTCACCAGACGGGCTTCATACGCCGCCTGAAAGACTGACACAGTCAAGGCTGCTCCATGTTCGCATTTGGAAGATCAAAAACTTTAGGAGCTTTAGTTTAAGCCGTAGCAGAACCCTTATAGTTTTGCCGTGTCTGTCTGTCTTGCCATTTGTATGTCACTGTCCTTTTCAAAGACTAATTCGAACAATTTACGAGATATAGCAAACTAAGTAATTGTTATATGAAAAACAGCTGTGCGCCAAGAACACTACCTACGGTGATGGTTCAATGTTAATTTCTAATAACATAGCTAATATAAGAAAACCCGATTTAAAAAAAATCTTTTGTCTCAATTTATAAGCTTGGCCTATGGCATCAGCTATTTCCTTCACTGCTGTTGTTTTCTTTCAAATAAACATGCAGAAACGTAGTGTTATGTCACGTTATGTGTAAGCCACCTTGAATAGGAAGTTAATTTCATGCCATTCTTGATTTTATTTTGAACAAGGCGATAAAACTAAAGCTATATTTCTCTGCAATTGCATATTTTAACAGTGAAGTCTCCGCTGCCAGTCTATCTCACTCGTCTCCAACAGGTGAATTGATGGACTCTCATCGCCTCTACATTAGCATAATCGACCTACATAAATATGCTAATGTTAAATTTGTAAATGCACCTGACTACAGCTGCTTTGTAGCTCTAGTATACAGTATACACGCTATCTCCTGCGTGCTATACATTGCGCTTTTTAATCGACTAGGGAGCGGTTGTGATAACGAACAACTTTTGTTAGACGACTTTTGATAATTCTCAAAAAAAAAACAACTGTTGCATTTTATTGCTACCCGTGAACATTTTGTATGGACAGTATGATTTTTTATTTGTGAAATTTCAAAAGTCTTAGAACAAAAGTTGCTCGTTATCTTGTATACAACATCCTCACAATCGCTCCCTAGCCGATTAAAAAGCACCATTTATAATACTTATAGTTTGGAACTATACCTAATATGCTATGGCCATTGTTCGCGGAACTAGAACTATATCATGATTTAGTTACCATGTGCTGTTTGTTTGTAAAGGTATCTTCTAAGGTTCTGATATATCACTGTATAGTTGACGCCCGGTTCTTTGCGGTTTTAGGGCTCTGGCATGCGGCCAGCCTTCGGCCTCGAAAGTACACGATATTCATACAAAGTCTCATCTCCTATTTAAAAGCTGATGCAGCTGGGATGATTTAAAAAAATCCTGTTTTAGTGCTCATATACGTTGTATAAGGAACAGCTGTACAAAACATACAAAATTTCATGATTCTAGACCGACCGGTTTAGGCTGTGCGTCAGTCCGCTCTTAGAGCTTATACCCGACTGTACAAGGAGGGTAATGTGTCTGGGGCATTTGTAAGTATGAATGTTTGTATGTTCCTCTATTACCCCCTGTAACCTAAACTGCTTGATCGATATCGTCCGGAGGGTAATAGGCTACTTTTTGCAGTCGGTCTTTTGTTTTCCTTTAATAATAATATGTAGAAGATGTCTTATGATAGTCCTCAAGTATTTTTACCTGCCCGAACTTATTTAAATAATCACGTGATCTATAAAACAATTCGCATTTGTTTTTTTTTTTTACAAGTGCTAACGCTTGTATTGCCTCCGTGCACGCCATTGTGCCTGCATACGAGCCCACATGAATGTTGTTCATTTGAAAAAGTGTTGGGAACAGGGACATGCAACGATAGCTTTGTGATTAAAAGCTTGATGCCGTGTCGTTCCTCAATATTAAGTTTGAACGTTTCATACGCTACTTACTATATTTAAACACCGTAACAAGTAATATTATTAGAAGAAAAACAAAATACCCGACTGCAAATTGTAGCTTATATCACTCGTCAAACGTCACCCGTTTAGGACAGGAGGTAATATAAGAGCACACAAACATATATACTTACATACACCTCAAAAACATTACCATCCTTCTTGGGCAGTCGGGTAAAAAGAGACTTAAAAGTTGTAAAACTATGCCAGGTTATTCAGAAATGGTATGCTACGCCGTAAAGATAGATAGCTCCTTTTGGTTAGCTAGCTACTTAGAATCAGGTAATTAGGAAGTAAAGCAACCTATTATTATTATCACTTAGATTTTGGCTCAGGTGTCAAGTTTTGTAATATTTCAAGCGAATAAAAATTTTTCACAGTTAAAACAAGTTTTAGTCAGTCTAAGTCAAGCGAAGTAGGTCACTGTCAGGTTCAAGTCATGCCCTAGTAAAGTGCTGGAGACTCTACTAGAGGCTTCTGTGTAGTTCTGGAAACAACACGTTAAGACATGACAAGACATTATACTATTCACCAACATTCGTCCACTTAACATTCGAACACTTAATGGATAAAAAAATCACCGATTTTACAACATCAACACTCGATATTACACGAGTTTACAAAAATAATATAATGAAGGGACATGACTTTTTGCGTTTCCTCCAAAAAACCAACCTATTATTTAAAACTCCGCTTGGTCCAAGCGGCTGTCAGTTGGGATTGGGTTGGGACTCCTCATCAGAATAAAAAGTATTTTATGCCCCATAAAGAGATAAACTGTATTTACGAGTGTTCGCTATCCTTCCTAATTCACTTAGCCGTCGCTATTCTACATGTGTTTTTGATCGATTCGGGACGATGGCTGAGGAATCATTATTCTCGCAACTGTATACACGTCTCGGTGTGTACAGCTGAAATCCTTGGAATAAAAAATAAAAAAAGTTATATTGAATTGTACAATATAACTTTATTATACACCAAAAATACAATTAAACTTAAAAATAAACAGTAATAAAAAACGGGTAGTATAGTGGACGGCCTATGGGAATACTGATGGGTACTATACATGGTGTTTTTTAATCGGCTAGGGAACGGTTGCATACAAGATAACGAACAACTTTTGTTGTAATACTTCTGAAAATTCACGAAAAAATATCAGCTGTTCCATACAAAATCTTCGTGAGTCTTGCAAGCAGTATTTTTTTTGTTAATCTTCAAAAGTCGTAGAAAAAAAGTTGTTCGTTATCTTGTATGTAACATCCTCACAACCGCTCCCTAGCTGATTTAAATGCACCATGTATAGCACCCATCAGTATTCCCATAGGCCGCCCACTATACTAACCGTTTTTGGCAACAACAACTTTAGGGTTGTAGGTAACCAGCCGAGTACCAGGGCCTGTACCGTGAGGTGCTTATAGCGATGATTGTTAGGTTCAGCCGACGATGCTGCGCGACCACTAACCGAATCGCCGCGCTACAATCGCTCAGCGTCAGCAGCTGAACTTAAACATAATCGCAATAAACACGTACACAAATAGTAGGGTAAGTAGCCTACCACCATGCAATGGTTTCCTCGCGATGTTTTCCTTTACCTCAAACCCCAACAATGGGTTCAACAATTCTTGTATCTTTTCAATGCGCTTTAGGTGAGACAACATATTATGTAGGTTCGTTGCTTATTTTACAAACCACCTGCAGCAACGTTTTATTAAGCCTAATTTTATCTCCGTCTATGTAATCGCAAGGACGATCTGCTAGTTTTAATAGAGCTCGAATAAAAGACATCCAAATATTATAAAACCATGCTTAGTGAAAGTGAATAATTTGTTAAGAGCATGTCCGACATCTTAGTAGGGTTCCGTAGGCGCGTAGGACGTTTGAAGTATTTTATTTTTTCTGCTTATCTCAGATAATTATCACTGTGTTGCCCGAAATATTTTTTTTATCCCCACTATACGTATTACCCCACCCCATTAATAAAATTAACGAATTCTTTATTCTTTCAAAATTGTTAACTTTAAAAAAAATGTTCAATGACATCCCACGTGATGAGGTACAGCAAAATATATTTTTTCATCCCCTCTTTACATATATGAGAACTCTACATGTACATTTGAAACTGGAGGTCTATACTTAGACTATCGTTGTGCAAAATTTCATGCATGTATGTTTATAACTTTGGAAGTTATAAGGCTGTAAAGGATTCAGACAGATAGACATACGGACATAGCGTACTAAAGTTATAAGGGTTCCTACGGAACCCTAAAAAGCAATGAACTAGAACAACAGTACAATCAAAGCTAATACAAATGGATAAAAGAGTTCGTTTAAATGTCCTTAACCTTGTACCCCAAACGCAGTGCTGCAGACGCATCCTACTAATGTTAGAAATGTGAAAGTTTGTTTGTAATGTTTGTTCCCACTTAACTCGGTAACAGCGGAAAGGATTTTGTTGAAATTTTTTATGGGGTAGCTTCAACTTAAATTAACACAGGCCTCTTTTTATTCCGAAATATAATTTAAAATAGATTTCTGGGCCAGCTAAGTAATTTATAAGACAAGATAAGTAAATTACAAGAAAGATAACTAATCCATGAAAAAATCTTTACTTTTAAAGAACTTGAGGCTTGATAAGTTGAACAAACTAACAAGGTTCATCTTGAGTTTTGGCGCGAACGTGAACAAGTCATGGCGCGTCATTGTATTATTTTCCAAAATTTGTGCAGTATCGTGTGTTAATGTGTAACACACACATTACATACATACATGGACAGTCAAACTCATAACCCTCATTTTTAGTAGTCGGGTAAAAACGGTGGATTTTTATTCGCATTCGCATTTTTATGTGCACGAGTGCTGGTGCATAGTATAATGTCATGAATCGTGACTTTCGGTGTTGTTTCTAAAACTCCATAGAAACCCCAGTAAAGTCTCCTTCACCACTTTACTGGGCCATGATTAGGACTAGGCTGCGACTTACTTTGTTTGACTTAGATTAAAACAGAGACTAGTTTCAACTGTGAAATATTTTGCATCGCTTGAAATATTACAAAACTTGACACTGACTTTATACACTATGAGTGGAGCCAAAATTTAAGAGTAAGCAAATAACAAGTGTCATCATTTGGCAGGCAAGATGAAGCGTGACGCGTACAACGACGATGGACCCATGATGAAGAGGCAACGCCACCCTGATGACGAGGTCACCTTCCTGATACCGAGCAAGGTATGTGATAATTTTATGGGTAACTAACTTTTATTGGGCATCACATCACACTAATATTTGCGCACAAAATGTGGGTGTACAAATTGTAAGTATGTAAGTGTGTTCGTTCACATTCCACTCCAAAAGGGCTAAACGGATTTGAATGAAATTTGTTAAGAAAATTGCTTATACCTCGGATTACATAGGCTACTTTTATCTCGGAAAATATATGGTCTCAGTAGGACAGAGGTAGAGACCACGAGGCACTGCTAGCAAAGAAGTATAACTTCTAATATCTCAAGGTGACGATCGAAATGCATTGCCGCGCAGTTTAATACTATTTAAGTTCTAAATTTTGGGGTCAGTCGCATAAAAAACACAAATAATAATAGCTTTAAAAAAGCCGTCGTTAAAATATTTGTATAAATATTCAAGGGACCACGAACCTTAGGGACCTTAGTCTTTTGTTATTATAGAAAAATATTCTGTGCCTTAGTGACTGGACTAGCTAATGCCATGGGAAGAAAGAAAGCATTTGAACCGTCGACAGTGCTTTTATTTCATCCGATTGTAACAAATGTAGAGAAATAATGTGCTACCTGTTACCCGACTGCCCATGAAGGAGGTTAATGTTTTTGGGGTGTATGTATGTATGTTTGTGTGTTCATATACGATGTCCTGTAGCTTAGACGCCATAACCGAATTTTGACGAGTGTGATGTCGTTGGATTCGTCTGTGACATAGGCTACTTACATTTTGTAGTTGGGTATTATGTTTTTCTTTTAATAATGTTACTTGTTTTTCATTATCGGAAGTACATTTCCTAATTTACGATGTGGTGTGGTCAGGTGGCCGGTTCCATCATCGGCAAGGGCGGCGCCAACATCACGGCGCTACGGGGCCAGGTCAGTATTCATAATTAGCCGAGAATTAGGCGCACTCGGTAATTAACTGTTCCATGTCACATTTCAACTATTTGGTATTTGACAGTTATTCGTAGAGGCCATGCGACCTTATACTAACTCATTCTTTACTACATAGAGTAGGATATGTAATTAGGTACAATTACAGCAAAAAGGTATTTCTGTAATTCATAAATCATTTTTACCAATAGTTAACTTGTTACTCTGTATTTGTGACTGTGTTTGACTTATAATTTTAAGATAATTATATATCCATTTTCATATTGTATTTTAAAATCTTACCTTTCAAAAATTTTCGCCACAGGTACGTCTACCAATTTTTTATTTATGTATTTTTATCGACCGTGTCTTTTTGGGACCAAGCCTGTCAGTCCCACCTCTGAGAATTTTTATTCTATCACCTGAGTTCTCGTAAAAGATTCAAGAATATAGTTTTGTAAGAATAACCAGAGTGGCGGTCTCGATGGCCGTCCCGGTCACCGAGGCCCGCACAGCGGCAAGTCCGTAGGCTGTAGACAGAATAACCCCCCGGCAGCCAGTTACAGGTCTTTAGCGCCCCCGAAGACGCCCCTGTGTCTCGTAGCTCCCGCGCCCCGCGACTCCGCTCTCACTGAGACCTGTTGGCCATTTTCACTAAAAGGAAAGTTTTAATATTACGCATATGAAACTGCTGCGAAGGAACTTTCTACCTCGACGTAACCCTTTGGGAAACTTTTCATTTGTACGGAATGATCTGTACAATAATGTAACTCATGTCATACCTGTATATGAAGGGAAGTGGTAGACTAGTGCAGTGATTATTAGTCGAAGTCGAAGATGGCCAAATAGTGTCGCGAGGTTAGTGCGAGTGCGAGCGGAGTCGCGTGGATCGCCGCTACAGCGTGTCTTGGTTGCCGGTCCCGCCCCGTGGACGCCGCTGCCCCGCACCCGCCGCCCCGCCACGCAGTTCAAAGCCTCTATAACAGTCCCAGATTGCCCCGGCCCCGAACGGTAAACTATATCGCCAACATCTACTCTCAAAACTTTAAACAGCCCGAGTGAGCTCTTTACACTCGTCAACAGTCAGGAATCGGATCTGAAACTTTATCGGCGTTAGGCGCTTCATTCTCGAGCTCCAGTCCTCATCACGACATTCGATGCACTCGCGTCACTAGACTGCCTTCCGTTCTTACTTTCACGACCTCGGTGTCTCGTTCCCCGCTCATCAGCCGCTACACTTATACTCCTGGGGACTACCTCCCATCACTCGAGCCACTTCTCTCCGCACTGGACGGCTCTTTAATTTTACCGATTTTGATCATCATCATGCTTCTCAATGATTTCTTCAGTACGGCAAACAGACCTCCCTGACCGTTGATCAATTATACCGTTATTGTCAAATTGTGTTTGATATATTCGATAATTTTTCTTTGCTAAAGATTTTGTGGCGAACTAACAGCATTTATCTTTCAGGGTTCTGTCTATTTCGGCGGATGATGTCGATACTATTTTAGACATCGTAAAAGAAATTCTTCCAAATTTGGCTGATGTAAGTGCTCTAATGTATAAATGTTTAAATTCAAATGTGTCATTTGTTATTCAAGTATTAAGCGTTGTGTGTTTTTACCAGGCTGGACCCAACAAAGGGAATATTTCGAACGAAGACCTGGACGTGCGCCTACTTATTCACCAGAGTCGAGCGGGCTGTGTCATTGGCAAAGCCGGTGCTAAAATCAAGGAGTTACGTGAGGTAAGACTCACCGGATCGATCGGCCCGACTGATACATTTACGGCGACTCATTACTGCAGGCGGGCAGATGGCGCGAGCTTTTAACAAGATGGTAACAGTCATCTGTCGGAGGTACGTACAGTTATAGGATTTTTTACGCGAAGGTATCGAAGCCACGTGGTGTCGACGATAGGGACGAAGGGCAGATGTGAAAGCAGCTGCTGCGGATCTCGCGCTTTATCTCTTTGTCGAGCGCGTGTTTTTTTACGATACACCTATTCTGAGCGACACGTTTTAAAACTCACCTTGATTATATTACGAAAACCCAAAGGATAAAATTTGAACAAAGCAATTTACCCTTATCTAAACGACCCTGCATTAAAGTAATCTAACATCGTTTTCCACCTACGATGTAAAATTGTTGGAATTACTTTCGCGGAATGGGAATACGCGAGCTTAAAAGCTTTTAACTTCATCAAATTTTCAGGAGAGGAAATGTGATTTTGCAAGCGCTTACTGTTTGGAACAAACAACGCTAATCGGCCGGCCGCTCCGGCTGCAAAGTGCATCCCGGATCAATTACCGCTCGTCCAACTTCGGTCTGGAAGTTTAATACGTGCGCGGTTGCCAACTTGGCTATCTCGGTCGGGTGTCGCGTTTCATAACTCCATCTAGCCAGTTATACTGTTTGTACAGAATCGACGAAATCCCCTCGGCCGTTCCCCTCGCAAAAGAACGCCTCCTCCTTACGAAACGTTGAAATCTTTGCATAAACAATGCTCCCTTCGAAGCTTCAAACTCAATGAACTCGCTCCGAATCTACCTGAAAATGTTACTCAAAATTCCTTTTATATTTTTTGCAGCCGTCAGCTGTTCTCGCTATTCCTTTGTTCCTTTCGTTACTTCTTTTAATATTACCTGTGAATTTTGCGAGATACGAGATACAAACTGCGCGTATAATTTCCTATTAATTTTATACAACAATGATGGAGGGGAGATTTTTGAAATAAAATGTTTTAAAGCTAATGTGCCGAGGGTAACGAGGTTAGCGACCTTTCTCGAAGCATGTGCGGGCTGGTGTCTCGGGGAGGTTTCTTGAGGTCCTTTGTGGTGCGCGCGTCTGTCGCGGACGCGTGCGGCGGCGCGGGCGGCAGCTGTGGCGGCAGGTGCGCGCGCAGCCGCCGGAAGGCCTCACAAAAAGCGCGCGCGCACCTGGGCTTCATCGGCCTACCTACTTGCACAATGCCCGACGCGAGCCGTATTAATAGAAATTTACAACATATGGCTCCTCGCATCCGCCGATCGCTTTCGAGGTAGTGCTGCCTCGACGACAGCTCCCCAAAGTTCTAATCTATTCAATTCTCTCGATATAATTCCGCGTCGAATGGAAAGACGGCGCGCCACCGCTATCGATTTCGCTCACCCCGCCTGCGGACATTATCGGTCTATGACGAGTTGGAAATGATGTGTGGCTTCGTTCCCCGACTCTGCCGCAATTTAGAAACAATGCTTTTGTAATGTTCCCAAAGGGTATCGCGTGTTGTGTTCCGTCGGAAGCGGGCGGCGACGCCGAGTTCAGGTTACCGGAGCTAAGCGCACGGCGCACGTGACGCCGGGGAAACTTTTTTGCGGCCTTCCTCCACGACGCCACATCCTACTTCAAAGGTGTTCGTTGGTAGCACAAAAAATAGAAGAACGGATATGTGGAACACTTTCACACACCGTGTATAGAAGTTTTCTGTCGTATCTTTGATGCACGTTTGTGTGCTCCGTGTCCAACTAAAAGTTTAATGAAATCATACAATAGAACTTTCATCTCGTCAAAATTATTCTAATCCTATAAACGGATCTACGATACGACGTGCGTGATGCGGTATTACTTTCATACTACACGTCGCTAAGGCCGCGCCGTGTTCTTTCAGGCAAATTACTGTAATTTGAGCCGGCGCTGGCCCTGTATCACCCCTCACGGTATATGCAGCATATGTCGAGCAATTAGCGTGCGCCGGTGTCAGGCCAGTCGCGGTGACATCGGCAATCAGTCGCGCGGGCACGCGACTAGCTTCCGTTTCCGACGTTCGCCGCAACGGTCACGCAGGCGCGGCGTCCCGCCACCATCGCCTCTAGGGCTTCGAACTACCCGCGCCCTCACACTGATATATTGTCACTTCGTCTTTTGGCTTATTCGTAACCTTTTGTATGTTGAAGAAGACGTAACCAAATCAACCATAAATAAAAACTGGAATGGATATTCTTTTAAATATAGAAACAACGAGAAGCCTAAGGAATTTTTACTTTGTTCTAAAAATCCACACCGAGAAGCAAAGGTTATGGAATGGAAACGTTAGAACTTAATTGGCCTCTTCTGATTTATTAAGGGCCGCCTCTGGGAATTCCTAGCGACGCGCTGCCTACACGAGCTTTCGTGATTGACTCGCTTGAAATGTATATTTATATTTTTTTACAAATTTGCTCGAATATCGACGATGAAAATATGTTACAGTTATCAGAATTGTTTCGATGGTGCGCTAATGAGGCCAATCAGAAATATCCGTCTAAAGCTATCATGATTTCTCTTCCTTTGTATAAAATATCCCTGGCTACTTATCCTTAGCAATAAGCCAGGGTTTTCTTTGGCAACGAAAATAGCTTGTTTTTCTTTCCTCGTTTGTTGTTTGTTATCGGGGATTATTTTCTAATGTACTCAAATTCTTAATCGGCTCTCCTCGAATAACAAATAACATAATATTTGAAACTTCCCAAACAATGTCTGAAGATATTTCCATGCGCTACATACCGTTATTGTCTGTGCTCGAGGCGGAACATTTTTCCACGAAACCTAAGACCCCTCTGGAGGATCGCACGCGAATAAACTTTTATGATGGATTGCAGAGACCTTCTTCAACTTTACGTCGAACCGCGTAAATGTATTTTATGGAAGAGATTATGTTATGCGTTCCCCGGCGAATAAAATTACATGAAATAAACCCGAGATTTGTCAAGATTGGTATCCTTTAATTAGGAGAGATTACCCCGTTTATAGGGAATTACTCTTAAATCGTTTTTGCAACTCTTCATTTCTTAAATACTCGCAAAATAGTAACAAACGAGTTAAAATTTTTATCAAAAACTTAACGATCGGAAAAAGTAAAAGAAGGACGTCTGAAAGACTTCCGATCCTGGAGGAGCGGAAGTAGCCAGCTTGTCGCTGAGGAAATGTGTCGGGAGGGGAGTGCGGCGTGGCGTGGGCGTGGCGCGTGCGGGCCGCTCGTTGGCCGCGCGGCGCCGCCGGAGCACGCGGGCCGGCAGGCAGGTGAAGCACGGCACGCCGCGCCTCATTCCTGAACCGACCGCCCGTCCGAGCACACGCGACCCGCGAGTCCAAGCTGCTTTATTTCGACCCGTCGATCTAAAGTGACGATAGAAAGCCTTCCGAATAAATCGTGCACCTCAAATTCTTCGAGTGAAGTGTTTTAATTATTCAGTGAAGAGGGGGGCGAGCACTCGTAGGACACTCGGCATGGCACCTTTCGAGTTTTCCGTGGCTGTTGTGGAGGGTGTTGTGTTGTGCGGGGCGGCACGTGCGGTCGATGGCAGCGCGCCGGCGCGGCGGCCCCGCCGGTCGCACGCGTCCGCGGCAGCGTGGCGCCGCTGGCACTCCGCTGCCTACGTCGGTGTCCGCCGGTAATTGATCACGCGTCCCGCCCGCGCCCGGCCCCGCTCGCCACCGCCGTCTCTTTGCAATCATATGTAGGTCGTCACGGATTGATTATGTAAGTTTTTGGGGTTGCAATGTATTTGAAATTTAAGTTTTATTATGATCTTTATTTTTTTTCTCGTTTGACATACACAATAATACGTATACCAGTATTGAGTAAATTCAAATCATATTGTTTTGAGAAGTTCTACAGTTCAGTAAAAGAACTTTCTGCGATGTTAAAGCAAGATCTGTAATAAAACGGGTTGGTATTTTTAAAGTTTCGTAACTAACATGTTCTTAAGGTAATGAAACATCTTAGTAGTTCTTTTTGATAAATATAGAGCTTAATATACACATCAACTTACCCGAAATATTGTTATGGTCCATTGCATGGTAGACCTTTGAAATACGCACCTATTACAACATAAACTAAAACCAACGTGTAGCAGAGCCACACTTTTAACACGCTTTTTATATGCAGAATAGTTTTGGGGTTTCACCACATCCTGCCTGATGGTATGCAATGAATTGATCGAGGATGGAGCACACTTACCTAGAAAGTACCTGTTTACTCTAGTTTTTGTTTTGAAGATTATTTATACTTTTATATGACACATACTCGGAAGATTATTTATACTTTTCTATAAACACATACTCGTTTTGTGCGTATAAAAATATGGAATCGAAGAACTTAACTTGTATGTGCGGCATGTCCACTAAGTAATAATTTGACTTGATTTGGAATTGAAACCAAGTCTTTAGCCCCGCCTTATGCTCCCATGGGAGGTGAGGATTCTGTTTCGGCCTTCAACCCAGAATCCTCACCAAACCATAGCTATAGAACATACCATAGCAAACCATGCCATACCGAACCATAGCTTCAGAACTGTGATGCAATTCTTTACAAATTTTTGGCATTGTCTGTCTTAAACAAGCCTTAACCATAGCCATAACTTTTACACTCATATTATAAATGTGTTAGTGTGTTTGGTTGTTTTATTGCTTCATTTACAAGTGTTTAGTGAAAAATGTTACTGTAGAGTAGGTACCTTACTTTGGTTATTTAGGGCCTCTTTTATCATCTCCAAATCCACGGTAAGCTTATAAGCCAGTTTACGTAGCAAGTAACTGTAGTACTAGTTTCAAAATTTTCGTTTGGAGCTAACCGACACATAAACTGAACAAAAACGAATGTTACTTGGTACTTACTCGTCAATTAGCACTAATCGGAAATTAGCTAGTCGACACTTTACTTTGAGATGATGAAAGCATCCTGGATTGATTCAAATAGGTTACTTTTTATGCCAGAATGTTTTTCGGTTCCAGTAGGAAAATTTGTAAAGCCGCGGGGCGCATCCACCCAAACATGAACCCAGACATATCCAATGTAACATGAGATCTTCCAAGTTGAAACTGCGCCCCTCCATAGCAACTATCGCACTTATTTATAGTGGTAGGATTCTTTTGCAGAGTCCGTCTGGGGAAAGTACCACACCTTTGTCAGTTATTCAACCGCCAAGCAGTAGTGTGCAAACATTACTGTTTCCAGCGTAATTACTGAGCATGAAGAGATTTTACGTCTAATATCTCAAAATGGCGAGCGCAGGACAATGATTGTAATATTTAGAACTGCAACAGTTCAAAATACTCGGTGGCATTGAACTGTTATGGGCAAGCGTAACGCTTACCGTCAGGCGAGAGACATGCTCGTCTCTTTACTCAGATTAATAAAATAATATAGGTTTACACATTAATAGAATTGCCCGTAGTAGACATAGAAAACTGGGTTGTTTTTAAACCTGTCTCAACACAGGCCTGATCTTATTTAAACGAAAAGGATAGCTAGACCTTACAACGGGAGTAAAAGACAACCTACAACCGTGGTAGCTCGTGTTTCAATTACTCCAATGCAATTTATGTCTAGTTATCCTCTTCACACTTCACTTGAGTGATCTATCTGCATTTAAACATACCACTGCTGGGATATCGGCCTAAACCTCGAAGGGTGATTAGGCCGTATCTAATATCCACCACGCTGGCCCAGTGCGAGTTTTCGTATCACGGTTAAAACAAATCCCGCAATAACCCCGTTTCCGTATTGCAGAAAACCGGCGCCCGCCTGAAGATATTTTCAAACCCGGCGCCTCAGAGCACGGAGCGCGTGGTGCAGCTCGTTGGGAAGCCGGATGCGGTCGCGGCCGGCGTCAGGGAGGTGCTCGAGCTCGTCCGGCAGGTAAGGAGAACAAAGGGAAATATAACTTGATACCCTATACGCTAATAAAATAACATATTAAGAATATAGCATACCCAAACAAAAAAAAAAACATACAAAAACCGCCTACCCCTAAATGTTATTCGATTTCGATGATTTTTTATATGTTATCTACACCGCCAAAGCTATGCTTACCTATACGGTTTTTTTTCCGAAATATCTTCGTAGAAATAAGCATCTAAAGTGGCAAATGACATGACATTATGTCTGAACATTAAAATCACACTAAAATAATGTCCAATACAATATTCTGACATCTAGCTGAGGTGCGTGGTAAATTACCGAACGCTGACTTGTCAAAATTATACACAAAAAAACAAAAAAAGATACAGTCAACTAGCCGAGGTGCGCGGATCAGTGGGTGGGCGGACCGTTTTTATAGGTACAATTTGAGCTTATGTGTGGTCTGAAACTGCGCGCCCCGTGCGTGGTGTCTATGGGGTACGCAGACGTTGGCTGGCAGCTACTCCGCCGATAAAAGCCTTGCTCTTGAATAATGTGGATGTTGCTGATTCCAGGTGGCGATCAAGGGCCCGGTGCAGAGCTACGACCCGCACAACTACGATGACTACTACGCGGAGGAGTACGGCGGGTTCGGCGCGGGGCAGGGCGGCGGCATGCGGGGCCCGGGGCCCGCGCGCGGCCCGCGGGGCCCCCCCGCGTTGCCGGGCCGTGGCCCGCCGCCCCGGCCCCCGCCCATGGGCCGCCCGCCGCCGCCAGGTACTGAAACACTTGTTTTAAACAGCCTCTTTATTCTACCATCGAACGACCAGAGATAAACTAGAATGTGCATTAGCTTACTTATATTTTTCGGTAACATACAAATGTTAGATAGATAGATAGAAACTCTTTATTGTCACCAAAATAATAATAAAACACATATAGAGCTATCTTATAAGATAGTGCCACAAGTGGCTGCCTTATCGCTGATAGCGATTTCTTCCAGGCAATCATGTATGGTTGATTTCATTTGGAAAATTTATCAAATAGACAAGAGAGACAGAAAGAGCAATTTTTTCGTATTTCACATAGCTACAATGTGAGACGTATTGCGAATTTGTATCATATACACCACAGCATTGTTTATCCTACCGCTGGGTAGTTCTTTTATTTGGAGTGCCACCAGCTTTATATGGTATTACTGCGAGCTGCTACTACTACACAGCCAGAAGACGTGCACTGCTGAACAAAGGCCTAAAGGGGGTTGCCATAATCTTCACGCTTGACTTGGGTATCGCAGAACGCTCACTGTTTACTAAGAGGACGATGCTGCCCGGCCTCCTGGCCGCTGTTATAGGACATACCCGGGTCCAATAATTATACTAGCGACGTTTTAATGCCACATTAAGGGCTTACTAAAAACGTTGCTTAAAATCTATAATTGTCTGTCTCGTTTCCGCGCGTGATGTTTCACTTCAGCCACAAGTTGACAGATCATTTTAAGCATTGATTAACTCAAAGCAACGTTTTTAAGTAAGGCCCTAATACGTACTTGAAAGATTTGGAATATCCTACCAGGAACCGTTTCTAGATGAGTAACTCTTCACACTCGTAGTACTGTAAGATCCAAACGCCAATCAGTTTTTGCAACCTTTTTCCACCTTCGGTCCACCTCCATCACCAGATCAGCTCGGTCTCTTTATATTGTATTGTCATCGGACTTCAGAGGTATGCAAAATTTCAACTGGTTTGAACTAGGGGAACTGGGCTTTTATCATGCAACTCTGGTGGCGAAGGTCTTCGTGTGCTATCCCGCTCGCTCGTAAGTTAAGTTGGCGCGAGTGGGGTGGCACGCGATGACTATCGGCACCATAGTTACATGATAAGACCCTCCCGGTGTAAAATTCAGTTGCAATATTTGACCAGAACATACATACAAACCAACATTACAAGTTAAATAAAAAATTGATTCACAAGCATCAAATAGATCATAAAAAAAAAAAAAAACATAAAATATAATTTATTGCAAAACATAAAAATAGGTTACATACAAGTGATAGCTCTGCCTTTTGCATTAGTTAAAAACTGTGTTGCAAAAGGCAGCATCTTTCAATGGTGTGGTTAAGAGTGTTTGAGTGTTTTACATAGATTATCAAACAACTAATATCCTAACTAATATATATATATATAAATGCCAAAGTAAATCTGTGTCTCTCTATCTCTCTCTCTCTCTCTCTCTCTCTCTCTGTCTGGGTGTTTGTCTCGTTATCACGTCTGATCGTCTGAACGGATCGATCTGAATTTTTTCGTATATCGCTTAAGGATCGGAGACGGACACAGGCTATTTTTTTTCCTGGGTCCACATGATCGAAGTCGCGGGTAACAGTTTGTATAAATAATTTTATCATCAGGTCCGCGCCCTTCGTTTAACGATTTCGGCGGTCCGGGTCCTCGTTCCTCGTTCAACGGTCCGCGGGACCCGCGCGGGAGCTACGGCGGCGGAGGCGGCGGGGGCTTCGGTAGCGGCGGCGGGGGCTTCGGGAGCCGCGGGGGTGGCGCGCCGTTCGGCGGCGGGAGCAACTCCGGCGGCGGACAGGATACCACCACGCAAGTCACCATACCAAAAGACGTGAGTACTCGTTACATAGAAGCATCATCATCATCAGCCGGAACACGTCCACTGCTGCACATAAGCCATCTAAGAAGATAGTCCTGCCGCGAGGTTTTGGTTTTGGTATTTGAAATTGTATAGCTGTCGCTCTGTTTCTCGTGCGTGCGATAGAGAGAGCTAGTGGTTTTGCCTAACTTTTGATGAAATTAGTAAAGCCTACCATATATTTCATTACCGTTTCCAGCTGGCGGGTGCTATAATCGGCAAGGCAGGCTCCCGAATCCGCAAGATCCGAGCGGAGTCGGGCGCCGGAATCGAGATCGCGGAGCCCCTCCCGGGCTCCACCGACCGCATCATCACTATCACCGGCACGCCGCAGCGCATACAGATGGCGCAGTATCTGCTACAACAGAGGTAATCAATCTACTAAAATTAATTAACTGGGTTCCGATCTGAAGGGAAAATGTACTAGTGTAGCATAAAGCGCGATGCCGACCTGAGAGATGTGACCAAACCTTTTTTTTAAACTATTTATTCAAAATTACCTAATAAACTGTATAATAACCGATTTTTAAGTAGACAACCAATCACAAAGAGCAACCATATTGCTATACTGTTACAACTCATTTCATAAATTCATTTGATCAATGTTGTGCTTCCCACATATGAAAGCACTGCATTTCTGGCCTTTTTTGACGTGTCGATGTTGATTTTTGTTATATATGATCAAAGGTTGTGACAAGTGATCTGGCAACGGAAGTTTCTTTACGGAGCTTCGAATGTTGCAATAGCGTCTGTCAAGTTACACACTACAAAAACTCGTTTGATCTTGTTACGTCACTTAGGTGGGCATCGGGGCTTAAGAAGTGTATCAGTACAGGCCATGAAGGGTTTCAAGCTGTTGATTGAAGTAAACTTTACAAGTAATACTTCAACTTATAGGCATTGCAATATCAAGGGAGCGACTTGCTCCACGTGTCACTTATTTGTGTGCAAATAATATTAGCTATTAAAGCTCGGGGCAGGCACGGAAGCATTAGCAGGCCTTATCCGAATCAATACAACCAGGTTTTTATTCATAGCAGTTTTTGAGATTTCTTTTTATATAAACAACCAAAATAAACAGCGAAAGGTATCGGCCAAAATTTATTTTAAAAAAATCGACTGTCCTTCCTTCATGGCTTAACAAAAGAACTGCTTAAAAATAAATCTGTTGAATCGGGATTTATGTACATAAAACTTTTATTTTATTTTAAATTGTGCATGTATCAAACAATTTTGTAAATATAAAACTTATCATGTTTCAAAATCTTTTGAAGGAAATTTATTCTGTTTCTATTTTGTTTGCATGGCTCAAACTGAAATACTTAAAACATTAATTTTTATATCATGACGTTTATGGTTGAGGCATCCCTAAATATAAGTGTAATTAATACAATGCTACTGCTAATTTTTAACTGCAATACAAATGCTACTGGATGCATTATTTGTGCTGTTCTTGCAGAGAGGTATACTAGCATTATTTGTATTCCAGCCGATATGGGACGTACTTTGATTGTGTGATGATTTGATCTGTAAATTAAGAAATCAACCCATAGCCATAGCCTTCATTGCCTCTTGAAAACGATTATAAAAGGCCTTCAGGAGGCCTAAAAACTCACATCAGGGCCAGCCACTCAACCCATACGAACTTACTTACTTTTTCATTATAAATGATACTTTTTTGTAAGTAGTGATTATCTTTCGAACAGCTTCAAATCTTCAATCTAATATCTGATTGTTCTTGATTAACGATTTAAGTGAAGTGAGCGCCAAGTTTTCTTTCGTGTAATGAACCTATATTGTATTTCTGAGGAAAAATCGAGGGTGGTAAGCCATTGGCAGCACTCCCTAGCGACCGCTATGTTACAGAATCGCATCACAGAAGGGCAATTAATAAGACTCGCGCAATCAAGGAACGTCCTCTAAACGTGTACTTTCCACAATCATTAGCATTACTAACACTATTATTTTGACGATAGAATGTTTGAAGAGTTCCCCGATTTGGCACCAAAGCAAACTAAGCTTATGTAGAGATTGTTTGATCACAATTCTGAGCTCGATATTGTGATGATCAGGTAAAGACCCCAAATATTCTCAGTAGAGGACGTAGATTTTCATCACATAATGGGTATTGTACCTCTTAGTAAATCCATTGTTGATTTGTAACATTAAATGATCCACATTCCTTTGTTTGCTCATTCATTGTAATCTTTAAAATATATTAGTTATTTTTTGTAACATATCTCATTGAAACAGTATGAGAAAACTAACAGTTTTATTGGTTGTAACTAACGTGTTTTATTCCTGAGTATATGCTACCACGTGTATTATCGTCACTGCCTTTATCAATGCATTCAAAAAAAAAAAAAACTTATATAAAAGGAGGTCTTGTACAAAACTTCCCCCATAGCATGGATGTACCTGATCGTGATAGCGATAGTGCGCAAGCGGGACCGCGCCTAGTGCGATATGTTGTTGTGAGCGGGATGACATGCTATCTCAATCAGAATCACGAACGTTTATAATAATTACTGGTTTCATAATATCGAGATGCTACCAACTATGTCTACATTTTCGATCAAATTGTTAATTAAATCTTGTTTGAGTTAATTAATGTGGTGGCATATATTTTGTTAATAACGTTTCTAGGTGTCATCAACTAACAACGGGCGAGGAGCAGACGCCCCGTGTTGTATGGAAGACTAGTGATTTTGTTGTTTTTTCCTGTATAACAAGGAATCACTAATCTCCCTACAAACCGGTGGTGCCCACTTCAGACGAAGATAACATCATCCGGACTTGTCCTTCTGTGTAACTAACACTTTCGTTTCCTCCTATTTGTTGTTTGAATTCTGTTATCTAATACATAAGGCTGCATTTTAACAAGAAATATGACACGTTTATCAAAGTTCTCTGATAGCTACTTGAAAAACATGCACTGTGCAAATAAAATATGATTTTTTTATAGGTAAAAATGCAGCCGTATTACATTCATTATGTATTTAGACATTCATTGATTTTAGATTGTTTTATGTCTCTTAACTATTCATTCTTGATAATTTACTGGTGTGAATGTATTTAGGGGGAAAAAGTATCAAAACCACTTTTTATAACTTTCTTTTCTTCCACAGTGTTCACGAGAGCAACCCGAATCTCGGCCGCGGAAACTTCTGATTCCGGCTGTAGTTTTAATGATAAAATATTCATTATATACTTCAAATCATTTTTTTTGTACATTACGCGAGGCTCATCAGTATAATAAAATATCTACTTATATTTTAAGTAAAATATACAGAACTATTCTAACCAGAAATTTAGTGCATATTTGATTTTTTATATTACACTACTCGTCATTCTACAAAATTGTATTTATGTACTTATGTGATAAATATGCCTTATTGGCTGTGCCTTCGCTGCCGGAGTCGGCAACGATGAAATAAAGGAACGGCTGCCGGAGATTCGACAAATCTACTGTCATCAGACTCAAATCTGTCGCCGGAAGGGTTTCTGGGTCGTTATAAAAAAAAAAATACCTGAACCTACTGTTATCGAAAGGGTTTTTGAGTTTTTATATTTTAAAAAACCTAAACTTACCTTTTCTAAATCGGTTATATCACAACAGAACGGTTTCCTGGTTGTAATTAAAGAAAATAATAGCTAAATCTGCAGTTGTCCGATTCTGGTATTATTTTTTAACGTTTCGCCCGTCCACCTCCGGCAACCGTCCAAGTTGCCGGCTCCGGCTGCGGAGGCACTTATATAGGCGATAAATATTCATATTTGTTTTAATATGTTTCTGTGGGTATCGATAATGAGTTATTAGTTTTCTGTCTTTCCAGCAGGCCTAGCACGCGCGCCGCGATAAAGTTTTGTCCACCCGTTTTGTCTTCGCGCCAACGTGACAAAGCTAGAATATAGATACGTCCGTCTCGTTCTCGCGGGATAAAAATGGTGGACATTTTATCCCGGCGCGCGTGCTAGACCTGCTGGTTAGGAAATAAAGATAATGATTTGCATTTATGGTACCTATTTTCGTATTTGTAATTTAGAAAAAAATAATTAAGATTTTGTCAATAATTTTACTGAATTCTTTGTTACATCGATGTATTTCTAAGGAATAGGTTCTAGAAATGGAATAAATACTTTATTTTGTGAACTTATTTTTGATATTTTCTACTCCATTTCCTGCACTATAACATCTTGTATGTGACTCGTACAAACTTCTTTAGTTAGGTAACTGATCTAAAATTAGATATATGAAACTACTAGCTCGCCCACACGGCTCCGCTCGCATAGGCAATTTAAAAAATAATTTCACGTCTTTTTCATAAGCGGTTTGATTTGTGCGTTGACTTTTAGAAAAGGGCTCGTCCTTTTATATATACAAGGTGTTACTGAAAGGTGTGGCAATTTTAAAAGGTATGTATGTACCCATCATTATGAACAACTTTGACTATGGGACCAACAATGAAATCGAGAAAAAAGTCAGCTGTCAGACAACCTAAATACGTTATTGGTACTGTAAGCTGAACAAAATTAAACTGAACTCCATCAATCTAGTGATAATTATTGAGGAGTTCCGATTTCCACCTTCCGTCTCCATCATCAGATAAGCTCGCTTATTGTATTATCGGAACTTGACGGGCATAGCTTGACTAGGACTTGGAATCGGACTTGACCAGCCTTGTGGCTCAGTGGGTGGATTTCTGCTTTCTGATCTATTAGTTGTGGGTTCAATTCCCACCCAGGACAAACATTTGTGAGATAAACATGGATGTTTGTTCTTTGTCTGGGTGTTTCTACGTATGTATTTACAAAAAAATGTATTTATGTATTCTATCAGTTATCTGGTTCCCATAATACAAGCTAGCTTAGTTTGGGGCTAGATGGCGCTGTGTCAAAAACTTCCACCAATATTTATTATACACATTTTTAACTGGTCAGAAATTCAGTTGCAAGATTTGACCCGAACATACATACTTACATACAGTTAAATAAAAGCTTGTATAAAAAACTAACAGCGTTTGCTTAAATCTGACTAGCACCAATGTGGAAAGAACATAAGTAAACAAGTGCCGGTAGGGTTGATGTTGATGTGGGCTTAAAAATATAATTATTTAGAAATTTTAGTTATAAGAAAACTACGAAATGTAGATAATTTAGAAATTTCATTAAATATTAGGATTTTATTTCAAAATTGTATAATATAAACAAACTGTTTAAGACCATAATTGAGTGTGAAAATAACTGTATATACAAAATTTGAACAAACACATAAAAAAGGTCCCTGATTATTACAGAGGGTATTAAAAAAAATAAAAAAAGTGGAAAGAGCCGCTTGACTGGCAAACCCTCTGATTATAGAATACTATGTCGCAGAAAACGGTTATCGCGCAGATTTCCTCGGCAGGGCGCTTCCTCTATGGTGGATTTAATTTGTGCTACAGAACATTTAAGGCAAGCTCGCCAATTCTGTTGTAACATTTTCTAAACTAAGGACGGCTCTTTTATTATCTACTATTACCATCCTTTTCAAAGATATTGAAAAGAAAAGATACGCTGATAATTATAGTCCTGTCAGATTAGTTTAGTTTAGTAGCACAGCAGAATCAACCCCAAAGTATGATGAGAAAAATGGTTGAATGAACCTAATGATGACATGAAAATAAAATGTTACTTTTAGAGCCATTTCTACTAAGTTAAAAACCTGCTTTAGTATAATTATGCAGTAACTCTAGATGACTATAAACAAGAAACTGGTTCTATAAGACAGTGGGTGTGAGTACCTCTACAACCAGTATTTTCGATATATTCAAGGTTACAATTTAATGGGACCTGTGATAATCAATGTTTAGACTAACCAAAAAGATAATGATCTAACAATTAATCAGATAAGAACCAAAGGAGATGGTTTGGTATGTTATAAAATTTTAAAAAATCAAGGCCTTCATTTATAATAATCTCCAATAAAAGCTTTTCATTTTGATAAAAATGTTATAGTTTATTTGTAAAAATCACAATACAACTCCCTATATTTAATTATATAATTGATTTACAGGAAGTACAGCTCTTAAAGCTTTCTGATCAGATCAAGTCTCTTCAGTCATCATGACAATGGAGGAAGATCTGTGTGCTCTACTTCATGTTTGTCTAAATAGAACATAACATACCAAAGTGGGACTATCACGCCAAGTATTAACATAAAACACACCAAATGGAACCATTTTAGACCAAAATCAGCTCCATGTGATGTTAGTTCTTTAACAACTACAGCTTCAACAGAAATCTTTTCTTTATTTGGCAATAATTGAGTATCTTCAGTCACTTGTTCGGCCGGTTCACTTTCAGTGTATTGTAACACTGCAGGGGCAAGGGTGCTGTTTAGGACAACTGCATTACAATCTATTGCAAAGTCATCTTCCTTTGAACTTGGGGTCGCCGTGTTCTGTTGATTGACATTGTTCTGAGATAGTTCTTGTAGTAAGGTAGGAGTTTGATTTGATGTTGAAGGCTCAGATTCCACACCCTGTTCTATTGGTAACCTTTCAGTCAGCACTGAATATGGTGTGATGGGAACTTTAATTGTATTCCTGGCAAATATCTCATTGTCTTTGTGAATGTGGTTAATTCTTTTCAACTCTGAAACCTAAAACAAATAAATGCATTTATTTTGGAATCTACAATATCATTAATGTTATTTATTTTTAGATTACATGGTGAATCTGTATATTCATTGATATTTATTACATTTCAAAATAGAACTTGTAGATTATCTAGTGTGGCTGCTGATAAGATATCTCAAAGGTACTGAAATTAACGTATTGTATATTTTAATTTTACTTGAATACTTACAGAACAATAGAATCTCAATGCTATGGCTTGTAATGTGTCACCTTGCTGCACTTGCGCTTCGATGAAATGTTCCTGCGGTTTCATCCTATGGAGTTGTATTTCGTGATCGCCGTCGTCCTTTTTACTATTCACCATATTGTACACCAGATCATCTCCGTTGAACATTAGGCGCGTCCTAAACAACGACGAACCTTTGTTAGTAACACGTAAACAAAGTCCAAATACTCTACGCGCTACAATCTCTTCCTGCACTCACCTCTGTTTCATTTTCAAATACACTAAAACTAATAGAATCTACCATGACCTGCTACAAAATAGATTTCTACCTGTTTTCTCTTTTATTTTAATTAATTATAATAATTATCAAATTCGAAAATATTGAACAGCTGCGCCCTTCTGGAATTTTGACAGTTTGAGATATGACAGCTGACGCGTCACTAAGGCTGTCAGTTTGACGGTTTTTGCTCTTATATATTGGCCCCATACATAGTGCATTTAGCCAGTGTCAAGTTTCAGTAAAATAAAGTACAGTATGTTACAGTCAAAGTAAAATAAGTCACGGTCAAGTCCGAGTCATGCCCCAGTAAAGTGGTGCTTACTGCTGTTCCATGGTCGATGCAATGGTCATCATCATCATCAACCGGAAGACGTCCACTGCTGAACATAGGCCTCCCTCTTAGAACGCCACACTGAACGACAAATTGCCATTTGCATCTACCGGTTGCTCCGTGACTTTCACATTGTCGTCAGTTCACCAAATGGGAGGTCTACCTATGCTGCGATTTCCAGTTCGTGGTAGCCACTCAAGAACCTTTCTTCCCCATCGGTTATCGGCTCGTCGAGCGAAGTGCCCACGCCACTTCAGCTTGCAAACCATGAAAGCTGTGTCGGTGACTGGTTCTTCGGCGAAGATCTTCGTTCCGAATTTTATCGCGCAAAGAAACTCCGTGCATACAGCATACCTCTATCCATAGCCCGCTGTGTGATTCTAAAATCAAAACATATAAAGTGGTGAGTCTTGTCATTTCATGTTGTTTCAAAAAATCTGTAGCTTTCAATGAAGCATCCATGACTTTACTCAAGCATGACTATTTACACAGTTTGACCACTGAGGAAGGAAAGGGAGAATCTAAGAAAGTAAATCACTTCGTTGTTTGAATTTAACCACAACTCAATCAAAGTAATACACTATTAGCACACCTAACAACCTAACATGGAAAGAGCTTTAGATTTCAAGATACGTTGCCAGAACATAAACTGCTGTATCTAGGTTACAGGGACTCTATTCCTGTGCGCTCGAGATTATCTCGGTCACTCTCACTCCCATTAAATTCTTAATTAGAGAGACAGTGATCGAGATAATCTCGAGCGCACAGGAATAGGGTCCCAGGCGTTACAGAATCAGGGCGATACTCAAAAAAGAGATAAAATCAAAGACAATATCAATTATTTTGTTTATAATTTTATTAATTTCGAGTACTTTACATAACAGTTACAGAACATAAAATACCTTTGGTATTGAATGAAAGAGGTGGTAATAATTGCACAATAATTAATTTCCTCTAACTACTTTATGTACAAAAAATACATCATTACAAAACTGACTCATTCACTAGGTTACTATGTTTAGGTAACATTACACGAACAATTGCTATAAAATGATTACGGTTAATTTTGTGAATTGTATGTAGGTACATGTCAAAGTAGTTGATTATAATTATTCTTAAAAGCCACTGTAACGGTTTTTTTTTAAATTAACATTTGGTCCTTCGAGCTGGAAGCCGATTGAAAAAATGGGCCGGCGCAATATAGTTTCGTTTTACTTTTATATATTATTACGAAGTAATAATACGTTGCCATCAACTTAGACTCTAAAATAAATAAGATATGATAGCAAAATAATAAAAAAAAAACGCAAATTACGAGCATTCGAAATATTAACATTATCAAGTTTTAAAATCACTAGAAACCAAAATATCACAGCATTCATTTCAAAACAAATAAAACTATAAATACGATTAATTACTACATTAAAATCATACTTAGCCAAAAGACAGTCGTTATCACAAAATTTATTAATGTAATTCAATACTAAATTAAATAAATTGATATATTCGATTTTATTGAGATTTAAAGATAAATAAAAAATGCATAAGACTTGAAAGCTATATAGCGTAAATGTATTTTTTTCTATCACATACCTATATCATAACAGTAGCAAGAAAACTAATAATACGGTAAAATGCTTCGTTCACATCACATATGCTCAATAATTGTAAAAACATTGGTAACAAAATTGAGAAGTTGCCACTACAGGGCTGCTGGTGGCGGTATTTTGTAATTCGACATTACTATTTACACAGCAATTCAAATAAAAATAACATTTAGCAAAATATTTACAATTCCAATACTGTCAAGGCTATATACAGCTTTGTGCCCAAAGTCCATAGTACACCGTCACCTTTGGAAAAAAAATCTACATAAAAAAAAGATAAAAAAGTCTGACTGTTCTTTATTCTATTTATAATAAAAATAAACATATTAGATATTTGTTTCGATATAAACAAATATCTTGGATTGTTCATGAAACCATCAAAATAAGATAGATCTAATCATTTCTCGATACAAATAGTCAAGAATGTGATCAAAAATAATGAATATTATTTATGTAAACCATTAAGTAACGATCGTCATAATAAAATCAGCGTAAGCTTACTATTCAAGTACGTACCTAAGTATTAATAATACACTGTAAAACGTAGGTTTTGTTGTTTACAAATACTACTCCAGACATTTCTCCAGTACTTTTCGATCGCACAACATCGAAACAAGATCACAATCGAATTCAACTAGGATCGGTTGAAACGCTACAGAAGCAGAAAATTAATAAACAGGGGCGCTGCTTATACATATCACAGTTTTCGTCTAAAGGCAAATACGACTTTAAACTAGGATCTAATTTAGCTAAACTGATGATTGGTTTTAATTTGGGACTGCTCATATTTCTTTGCCTAATAGTATTAGTATGTTTAGTTAAATAAAAGTATAGACAGTTTAAAACAAACTACTTTGATTGATTATGATTATTAATTGATTATATTTGATTTTCATAGGTTATTTATTACTAACTGCGCCCCGCGGTTTCATCCGCTATTCAACAGAAAACGAATATTTTCGAAGCCTATGTGTTAATCCAGGGAATAAGCTACCTCCATACCAAATTTCATCCAAATCCTTTCAGAGTTGAACAGGAACGTTCATGGTGTGTGGTGAGCCTAAGGGGTAGGGCGCGTCATTTTGAAATGTGTCATCAATGGATCAAATTCATACATATCTCTATAAATATTTTATACAGACATCAGGGCGACGATGGTCAGGATTGGCTTTACATACGCCATTTGCCGCGGGCAAAACGATTCAACGTACGTTCATCTTTATTTTTTTATTTCAGATATGTTTATCAGAAAAAGGTATTTTGTAACTATTTTACAAGAATGTAGTTAAACACTATGCAAATAGGTACTTCGTTGCGGTGGGTATATCGTTGCAACCTGACTTAGAGAGAATGTGGTACCATTTTCAAAATGCGAAAGCTAATAAATGGTGTTTAGAAATAATTTAATTAATAAGCTAGCTAAGATAACACTGTATGTTTTCCGAAAATAAATAAATAAATTTAGCGCGCGAATAAGCGTGTTCTTAAGGCGAATCAATGGGTATACATTCTAAGGTATACAATATTATATGTAATGAATGAATACCGGTTTAGCTTTTGTGTAACACATATACCCTAGATTCCGCACTCAGGATGATCGAAGCGCAAAACGCATCGGTCGAATTACACCAATAAAATTGGTAACACTGATTGATTGCTAGGCGCAAATAGGCTAGGCGCATTTGCCAATAAGAACGCTTGGTCGCAGTCCCCGCAACCCGCACTTTCCTCCAACTTTGGTGAGGCCTTGTCGGAACAACGTTCGCGCAATGCGGTATCAAGGGTGATACGTGTTGTGTAAGTTTTTATGGTGTTTTAATTTTGACCTACTTTTTAACACATTTTTCGCTCACTCAATAAGTCACATCAAAATGACGCAATTTAATCGTTTTCCCAATCATCATCATCATTAGCCGGAAGACGTCCACTGCTGAAGATAGCTCCCTAAGACCGCCACACCGACCGAAAACTTGCCACCTGCATCCACCGGGACGGTATTCCCAACACTATTTTTTTAAATTTATTTAAACAGTTATCACGTAATGATTAATTTACATTTACGAGATCTTTGAAAAATATCTTACTTTTTATTTAATACCTAACTGGCAAGACATAAACAAAATAAAAAAACGCCGAAGCATAATCGTAGTGCGTATAAATCTGCTACGGACCTAATATACAACTAGTTGCATTACAAAAGTTTGTAAACTTATAGCTGGAATGACTTAGTTTAGTGGAGAAAATCCTAATACTTCTTACTCAAAACATACCAAAAGTATTGAAATCCGCGCAAGCAAAAGTATTGCTTTGGTCGTTGAGTAAAGGCGTCACCAAAATCGACGCGAAAACCGCATCCAGTTTGGAACTTGAAAGACCGAGCCAGTCGGAAGTCATTCATCACAGTCTAATCTTCAGCAGCCCGAAACGTGATCTTCAATCATTAACTATTATTAAACAATCAGATCACAAACAGCCAAAAAAATTTACCAAAAAATAAATAGACACAGAAAACCGGCTTTATAAGAATGAGCTATTTCAGGCGCGTACGACGACATCGGATCTAGTTTTTTAATTGACTTGATCCGAAGTCGTCGTATGTATGAGTCTGTGTGCGTGCGCCATTCGACGAAAGTCAAATGAATGGACGAGACCAAGTAAGATAATTTTGAAGACTTTAATGTGAGCGCCGGCGCTCACCTTGCTTCAGTCGCTCTCAGTCTGTGTAAAGTGCGAGACGTACGTTCATAAATAAACGCGATCCAAATATTAGTTTTTTTTTTTTAAATGAAAAATGCTTACTAAAAAATACATACTTTTAATTACGTATTGGAGCCTAAGTTCGATTGTTTTGACTTGTTATTTTTAAGGAAGTTGTGTAGTTTGGGCCCGTCCATTCATTTTTCTTTAGTCAAAGCTTGCGCCTGTTTTCGCTCGTTGTATGGAATAGGCTTTCTGTACCTATTTATTTTGTGCCGTTTCTTTTTAGATGTAAAACCATTTAGATATTTTTTATTCATTAAAACTTTTTTCCCATCTAAAAAAATATGGCGGACAGGCAACCAATGACAAATCATTGGCGAGGTATTTCAAAGCTGCCATTGGTCAAAAAACGCCATGTAATGCAATGTTGCCTATATTTAAGAGGCCACTCATCACCATCGTCACATCTGAATCCGACCGACTCGAGCTCGAACAATAAAAGTGAGACCGCTAAATGGACACAGCGGACTCACGCATTATCGAACCCCTGGAAGTCTCCGGGCCAATTCTCCCTCCGCGCCACTCGATCCGACCCTGTGCACGCGAAAAACGCGTCACCCTCGAACGGATCAGATTCTCGAGTAAAAATGTTAATCGATTCGGATTTTTTGATGTCTCTATGCGATTGGGGAGGTTTCACTCGTAATGGGGGCACGTCCTCGTCCTCTTCGGCTATGGAGGCGGTTCGTCCGCGCGGGGTCGAGATCGTGGTGAAGTCGTCTTCGAACATGGAGCGAGGCGATATCGAGTCAGAATCGAACCGGAACCGAGTCGCGGGCGAGTCGCCGTCGCGCGCGCGCGCGCTGCTGCCCGACAGCGGGGATGCGGTCACGTCTTCAGAGTCGAACGCGAACCTGGTACAAATACAAATCAATTTATTTGACAATCGAAATTGTACAAAATAATTTTTGCAGCAACACCTGGACGAGATTGGCACAGAACAGGGTAGATTGGCGAAAGAGAGAGGAGGCTTATGCTCTGCAGTGGGCTGAATAAGCTGCCAATGATGATGATGATGAATTTTGAACCGAAGAAACCTGAATCGTAAGGTATTTACTGTATTTCAGAGCCAATTGCCTCTCCCGTAACTACATATTTCAAAGTAAAGTTATGCCAAATCAGAGTATTTTCAACCAATCTTGACAAATATTGGCATACAGGTTCTACAATTTCATAGACTTTTTTGTCATCGGTGATTTTTTGGAGGGGTATTTCCTCCAAAAAGGAGGGAAGTTTGCTGCGGCGCCATTTACCGGCTGATTTTGATCATATTTGACAGAAACAATCGGTAGACAAATAAAAAAAAAAAATATATGTATCGCGTCTCTTAACTTTATTTTGACACCACGCGGCCTATCACAAACTCTTATTGCAGTTATAAAGTGAAGTTTGTCTTGGTCTTCTGTAGGCCTAGCACTGGCACCGGAATAAAATTTCCACCAAATTGATCCCGCGAGAACGAGACGGATGTATCCATATTCTAGCTTTGTCCCGTTGACGCGAAGACAAAACGGGTGGATACCTTTATCCCGGCGCCCGTTGTAGGCCTGCTGTAGATGAGCGAGATGAAATGATTATTTCTACTGCACAATACATTGGAGTGATGAAATAATGCCTTAAGTAAAAAAAAAGGTTCCGAAGTAAGCTGTTAAAACATAAAAAGTATTTCTGATCACTCACCTAGTCCCTTCTAAACTAGAGTACGGCGCCCGTTTCTTCCCGGTAGGTGTGGGTACGTCGGGGAACTCGTTATCGAAAGGCTCCCCGTGGTGCGGAGAGAAGTCGTTGCTGAACCTGTAGTCCCTCCGGCGGGGCTCGTCGCGCCGCGGCCGTCGCCGCGCCTCCCTCTCCACTCCGCGCTCCCCCCTCTCCACTCCGCGCTCACCCCTCTCCCCTCCCCGCTCCCCGCGCTCCCGCGACCGGTCCTCGCGCCGGCGCCGCGTGGCCCAGCCCAGTGTGCTGCCGTATCTGAAAACACACAATTTATAGTGGACTAGCTTGCCCGCATGGCTCCGTTCGTCTAGGCTACAGTAAGAATGCGGTTTAAAATGCGCACATAGTTACCAGCGTGTAAAAAGTCGGTTTAAGATGGGCATTTATAGGCTCCTGTCAGACACATGACGTCGAGTGACGTCATTTCAGCGTGCTCACGGTGCTCACAACAATGAGGTAGTGCACTGTGTGCGCTAATGTCAAATTTAAATTGTCATCTGTGAATTCCGTTATTCTCTGTTTTTCATACAAAAAAATATGGATTTAATGCAGGCCAAAGTCTTCTGTGAAGACAGAAATGAAACTGGCCATCAAATTATGAGACACCGAGACAGATAACATGAAAAATGTAACTATCTGACATAAGCACGCTAATGGTCGGTTTAATTTGTTGGCGCGCTGTGAGCGTACTAACAATTTAAACCGATCGTTAGCAGTGTGTGTGGTGTTTGCACTGTGAGCGCATTTTAAGCCGCACTCTAAATGAAACACACCGTTTGACCTCTTTAGGGGATGATTTTAGAAAAATCTAGTGACATGGCTATCTTGATTATTTATGCTTCAAGTACACAAGCCGAGTTTCATTCTCTAAGCAAAAATAAAATTTAAAAAACATACACAATTTGGGGGTCCATTTTATTCCTTTTGGGATGGATTTTCGCAAAATCCGTCGCATTTTTATTGTTCGCTTAGACCATTTCAGGGGTATTGAATACAAATTTCTAGTCTCTATCATAAGCGGTATGCATCGATTCCTAGAAAAGGACTTGTTTTTTTTTTGTATATATAGATTGGTTACAATTACAAAGAAAGTTTATAAGTTTTTTGATTCATTGTAGCGTAACTAAGCGTCATAAATACCTAATAAATGCTTAAAAGGTGACCGTGAATAGAGTTTTTGAAATTTTAACCATCACTGACATAGCAATAGTATTTACCTTCTATCATTAGGATCTTCACTCTGTTGTCTTATCTCAGCTCTCCGCCTCGTTTCTCTCCAGCCTAAGGAACCGTAATTTCTCTCTGAAAAGAAACAAGAATCCTAGCTTAATATTATAAATTCTGTCTATATGTCTGGGTGGTTGTCGCGTTATCACGGCTGAACGGATCGACCTCAGTTTTTGCATAGAAAAGCTTAAGGGTCGGAGACGGATATAGGCTTTTTTTTTCTATGTCCACGCGAACGTAGTTATTAATAAAAGAACAACATGAATCTTGACTTTAAAATGTAGATGGACACACCGGACATAAAGAGAAATCCAACTGCACCGCACTCGTCAAAATCGGTCAAGCCGTTTAGGCTACAGGAGGTAATATAGGAACAAACAAACACACATAGACACTAAACCTTACCCTCCTTCTTGGACAGTCGGGTAAAAAGAACACGTTACAACCATTTCGTTGCCACTTATAGGGTTTTCTTACTCGACTACGTTTTCTATTTAGTTAAACCCGAAAACTGACTGGTCTAACAGTCATTCAGTGCAAGACAAACCCCCGAATACTGAAACGTTTGTTAACTTTGACAACAGATTAATTCTAATACTGACTTTGTCTGGCACTAAGCAAATGACAAAGGCAGCAATAGACTTAATCTGTCGTCAAAGTTAACAAACGTTTCAGTATTCGGATGTAAGCATAAGACGGTGGGTCTAAAAGCATAAGCATAAGAGCTCTTTATACATGAACAACTTTTAGTATAGGACCAACACTGAATTCGAGAAAAAAAAAAGAGATGTTCACAGAAAAATATCAATGTATACGATAAAGTGTATGGTTATGGTTAAGCTGATATTTGCCATTTCAGGGTTGGTCCCATAGTAAAAGTTGTTCACAATATTGAATAGTTTGCCCTTTTCGGCTAAGCTTATCCGTTCCTTAACCCTGTATAACATATATAAGGCAGGTGCTGTGAAAAGGTTTTTGAAAATTCATCCTTTATGGTGGGGATAAAAGTATAAATGTTAACTTTTTATTTGCGAGTCAAGAAAAGAGAAGAAGAAAAGAGTAAGCAGTCACGGACATCAGCTAGTAATTAATGCCTATTATACTGCAACGTGTTTTTTTAATGTTTTAAATGTCCACGCGGGTGAAACCTCGAGGCGCAGCTAGTCACATTAATATTATAAATGCGAAAGTTTGTGTGAAAGTGTGTAAGTATGTAAGTGTATTTGTTCCAGTTCAACTCTGTAACGGCTGAACGGATTCGAATGAAATTTTGTATGGAGGTAGCCATAGGCTACTTCTTATTCCGGAAAAATATTTGGTTTCTGAAGAATAGCGGGTGAAACTGCGGGGCGCAGCTAGAGAAATATAAATAGTTACCATCTCTCCTCCAGCGTTGGTCCGACCACCGATCCCGCGGCGACGACCGTCCGGAGCCGCAGCCATCGCTGTAACTAAATACCAAGTCATATGATTAAAAGAAAAACAAAAACACGACTGCAAAGTATAGTATACTGATTTTCATGAAGTTTTCAGAAGTCAGGATTCTGGCGTGAAAGACGTAAAAAATGGCGGAAACTAACGCAAACCTATGAAAAGCCAGACGTTTGGCACACCGATGTGTTGATTTATTCTGTGCCAGCGAGGTCATTAAATAAAGATTGGGAAAATATTATGTTGACAGAAATTATTATTTTAAATACACTAGAACACCTCTACGGTATTTAAAATAATAAATTCAAGGGCTTCAGTTAGTGTTCCAATCTTCGTTCGCGTGCACGTAAAAAAAGTATCCCGTCTGTCTTTGTGATATACAGTAACTTCTTATGAAGATGAAGATCCGTTCAGCCGTTTAGCCGTGACAACGCGACTGACAGATGTAATGTAGGAAGTACTGAATCGCGCAAGCGAAGTTTTTTTCGAGACGAACGTATTCATTTTGATATCTCGAAGCTTCATTGGTCCTGATACTACTGCGGCTATATTTCTCTGTATTATAATATTAGTTAGGATGTCATCCCGGACGTAAAGAAGAATCCAACTACAATCAAAATCATTCTAGTCGTTTAGGCTACAGGAGGTATCTACACACACACACACAAAAACACACACAAGGAACACAAAACAAACTTACATATACCCCAAAAACATAGCCCGCCTTCTTGGGCAGTCGGGTAAAAATACTTATTACGAGAATAAGATTGCGATTTCAAAGTAAAATCCGTTATACATTTTGTTCATAACACACACACACACTAACCACCTCCTTTCGGCCAAGTCGTCCATTCCGTGTAACATCTTTGTTAGTGAACAAAACTATATTAAAATCAGTATCAAAGTAAAGTAAATGTAATACTCACTCTTCTTCTTCGTCATAGGAATGTCGCGGCTTTCTGTGTCTTTCTCTGTCTTTATCCCTGTAGTCCTTCTGCCGTTCCCTGCTTCTCGAGTCTCTGTAGTCTCTTTCCCTGGAATAGGCAAATTGTCTGATTACTTTAATTAAAAAGCAGACTATAAATAGAACCAATCAACGAAAACAAAATTAAAATCTGTTAAAAAACAAACAAGCATTTTAGTTTAATGCTAGACGGAGAGCTCACTTTGCGATAGTGACGTCACGCGTCACGATTCAAATTCAATCATCATTTCATTTTAATAATACGAAAATAATCACATAAAATTTAGTCGGTTATTTCGACCCAAGTATCCTATAGGTACTAACTGTGATTTTTCTCCCTGTCACAGACCTTGTCCCGGTTAGGGCGGAGGTGTTCCCGTTCCTTGCTGTCCCGCCGGTCCTAGCCGCTATCTGAGTACCGCCGGTCCTGACTCATGTCCCTCATAGCTACCTGTAGTAGTACCTGTAATTTCTCTCCCTGTCCCAGGAGTCCGTGTCCCGGTGCCTGCGGCGGTGATCCCGCTCCTTGCTGTCCCGACGGTCCCGGCCGCTGCCCGAGTCCCGCCGGTCCCGTCCCGAGTCCCGCCCGTCCCGGCTCATGTCCCGCTCGCGCATGTCTCGCTTGTCCCGGATTTTTTCCTTCTCCCGCCCGCTGCCAGAGTCAAGACATTCTCTGGACCCGGATGAGTTATGTCTGCTGGGATTAATATTTAGGGTATTTTTAATGAGCCTTAATTTTTGTTAAAATGCCGCAAATTACGTGACTCGTTCTGGACTTCTTTGTTTCGTCATTGTACAAGACAGCCATTTAGACCTGCTGCTTTGTATGCCTAGCTTGCAATGGAATCTCGCAGTCAAGTGAGGTACAGTGTCCACCTATGTATTGTGTATTATTGTGCTGTTTACGGCTTTTTACAAAGACAGGAGTTTTTAAGGATGCCCTAAGGATAAAAAAAGGTAAATTATTCTTGGTAACCTACTAACTGCCATGCGTCAGATAAGTAGGTATCTTTCTTTCTCGGTTTTTTTTTTTTCAAATTAATTACTTTTTTTGATATGTTCCTACACCCTACTATTCACACACACATCAGATTAGAGGATTTTCGTTCCTATACACTTTCACAACCGTCTCACTCGCACTATTCATACGGTGACAACCTTAGACTTCACGCACACAATTGCGCAAGTGTACAAAAACGACGTGTGTAGTGTCTGTGTACTATGTAGTTAGAAAACGCGTCGTTTGAAACTTGACGGAAATCTAGTCGCGTGTCCGGGGTCTGCTTCAAGGTTGTATCTAACGAAGCAAGCACTTCAAAACGCCCTATCAACAAGTTATGGTTTCCTGGCGATGTTTTCCTTCACCGGAAACACAAGTTAATTGTTGAGAACTTAACCCTGTGGCACTCCACATGGCGTCCGATTACGAAAAACACTGAACTATCAAAGATACGAGAAATTCAGAGTCGCACAGCGGGCAATGAAGAGTGCTACGCTCGGAGTCTCTTTGCGCGATTAAATCTAAAACGGGGATATTCGCCAAAGAAAAAAGTCGCAGACATAGCTCTCAGGGTTTGCAAGTTGAAGTAGCAATGGGCAGAACACATCACTCGAACAACCGATAACCGATGGGGAAGAAAGATTCTTGAGTGGCGCAAAATGTAGCGTAGGCAGGCCTCCCACTAGGTGAACGAACGACATTGTCGCGGGCAACCGCACAAGTGGCGCGTTGTCGGTCGGTGTGACGGTCTAAGGGGGAGGCCAATGTTCAGCAGTGGACGCATTCCGGCTGATGATGATGATGTTATTGTTACCTGGATTCCCTGTCCCTGTGGTGCGAGGGAGGCCGCGGCAGCCGAGTGACCGGCGGCAGGTCCTCGTCCCACGGCGACACGTCCCGGGACGACGACGACGTTTGAACTGCAATTAAAAGTTTATCATCAGCCGGAAGACGTCCATTGATTAGTGCACTAATCCCCACGCAGCCCCATGGCTTGGGGATCGTAGAACGCTAACCGTTTACTAAGAGGACTGCTGGCCGTCCTCCGGTGGTTCTAGTCGCAGTTTTAGGACTTACCCGAGTCTTGCTATTACAAGTTACACAAGTAACATAAAAAAAAAAAAAAAAAAAAAACACCCTTGTCACTCCGGATGTAAAGAGCAATCCAACGACACCTCACTCGTCAAAATCGATCAAGCCGTTTAGGCTACAGGATGTACTATAGGAAACAAATACACACTTACATAAATACTTGCAAACTCACATATTACAAACATTACAAGTCAGAAGAGGAGTTAGAAGAACTTCCATTGATTTAAGAGACATATTGATTGGAGTTTACAGATTTTGAAAATCAGTAAAAAAAAATAACTATTTTAACCAAACTTGTCTTTGCTGCCATTCGATCTCGATTCAAAGCCTCTATGGAAGCAACTAAGGGTAGAGTAACTACCAGAACCTTCAGAAATTATTCGTATCAATTGTGAAATATTTCTCAACTAGGAATATTACAAAACTTGACACGATTGTCAATTCACACATTGTTGACACTATGGAGTGTTAACAATGTGAGAATTGTTAACATTATGGAGTGTCAACAATGTGTGGAGCCCACAGATCACACTAGATACCGCATTACGTGATTCGTTGTTCCTACAAAAAGTCACCAAAGTTTGAGGAAGACGCGTTTCGCGGGGAGTGCGACCAAGCGTTCTCATTGGCTATCTCAAGTTACGCCTACTCGCGCCTAACAATCAACCAATCAGAGTAGTTTCTTATAAGTCTATTTAGACTGATGTCTGGTGCGCTTCGAGCGTCCTGAATGCAGCATCTAGGTGTGATCTGTGGTGGAGCCAAAATATAAGAGAAGAAAAAATAACTACGGCCTTATCTTATTTTGTCGATGGGTTTACTCACCCATAGCCCCCCTGGTGGCGGGTCGCGCGGGGCTGTGGTGCCTGGTCCGGCGCGCGCGCGGCCGCGGCTCCGAGTCGCGCGAGTCCGAGGACCCGCCCGACCCGCCCGCGCCGCCCAGCACCGCCCAGCGCGCGCCGCCCACCCCGCCGCCGCCCACGCCCACGCCCACACTCACACACTTCTCTGGAACATTGCCAGATAAACTCTCTATACTAATATACTTTTAATTTCGTTTTATTCGACTATTTCCGGAGTGATGAACTTATGCGTACGAATTGTCTACGTCACATGGAAAGTTTGTACGAAAATCTTCAATTCAATTTCAATTGGTTGGTACACACAGTACACTTATGAATGTCAAGCATAAGTACAAAATGTACCGTAAATGTAATGTATGTAATGTATCTTGCCTCTGAATCAACAGTCAATCAATTCGGCTTGAAATTTGTTTTCCATTAATTTTAGAACATTTGCATTTTCAAAATAATTTAAACAAAAAAAGAAAGTCTTTAAAAACTACTCTGAAAAAATAAGCACTAAAAAGTAAAAAGTGGTCTTCTTTATCAGTTCCGCTTCACCAAATGATACTTTCTGAGTGTAAATACTTGATTTGTTGATGAAAATACCAAAATCGCTATACGTATGCCTATTATATTTGAGGTGTTCCCTCAATTCCTCATTGATCCCATTATCAGAATTATCTATTATAATATCGGTCAATTAGTGTAATGGTAGACAACCATAAAATATGTCAGAAGATTACCTTTAGTATCAGGCGAAGACCCGCTAACGACATCGCTAATAGAGCCCGTGGACAACCTCGCTGGTGGTTCCAACTCCCTCACCGGCGCTAATTCAACCTGCACCTCCTTTCTCTCTTCCACCTTTACTTCCCTCTCTTTCACCACCGGGCTCTTCCTGAACGCTTCCTCCACGTGCGTAAAAGAGAGCGAGCTATTGTCTATGCAGTCGAAGAAGTCCGAATTATCGAAGCCGTCGGATTTTTCGTCGGATTTCTTGCGCTCTTTTGGTAATTCGGGCGGGAGGGATTCGAATTCGTCTTGAGGCGGTTCGGTGATTGTGATTTCTCGGAGGGCAGCGTACCTATCATTAGTGTCTTCTTGTTTCACGTCCACATGTCCGTTATCTCTGGGCGAGACGCTTCTCCTAGCCGAATCTATTTGAAAATTCTTCATCACAGACTTTATGTCCTCGATCTTCGCTTCAATCTGCGACGGCTTCGGACTGACCGAACTCCTGAACATATTGAACGAATCTATCGTCAACTCATCTAGAGTTTTCAAAGGACTCCGAGACGTATCTTTTGTCTCACTTTCTCTATCTCGATTAGCCTTCATCATATCGTCTATCGCCGTCAACTCTTCCTTCTCATCAGAATCTTGTTTACGTTCGTTTTCTACTGGATCTAATATAGATTTAGCTTTGAGTTCTTGCTCTTGAATTTCTCTGAATGCCGCGTATCGGTCATAGGAAGGGTTCGCTTTTTGGTCGAAATCGTCGAAATTCGCGACGAAAGTTTCGCCGGCTTCTATGGGCGGTGTGAAGTTGTCTTCGAACTGCGGTTTGAATTCGGAAGATATTGATAGGGCGGGGAGGGGTGGTGCGGAAGGTTTTGGTTTGTCTATTGGGGTTTTGGTGGGGGGTGTAGGAAGCCTTGTTAGCGACTTTTTGTCATTCTGTATTGAAGGCTCCACGTGGATGTGCTGTGGATGAAATACGCGATTCTTACTATCTTATGCATAAACTTTTGATAAGCTAATCTACACTTAGGTTCGTTCGTGATTCTGATTTCATCCCCATCGTGTCAACTTACTCGCACCATGCGCACTCTGCTCACGATACTATCACAATAAGGAACTTTCAAAATAAGTAGGCTATGTATATGTATATTCCACAAAGGAATGTCTCGCTTCCACGCGTGTCACTTCCCCTCAGCGAGACTAAGAGCGATTATTTGATAGCATAAGCTAGCAATACCCCGCAGCTTCACCGCCTACTCTACATTAATTATACATTTTTCAGGGATAAAAAGTAGCCTATGTGTTTATTCAGATTATATGCTAACAGCGGGTCTATACCAAATTTCATCCAAATCCGTCCAGCCATTACGGATTTGACCCACTCAAATCCACAAACACAGTTACACATACTTTCGTATTTATATATCTACTTATCAAGCGTTTATGCATAAGAGTTAGAAGATGAAAAATAAAGACGATTTTTTTCTTCTACCAACCAATCAATCACCAATCAATCTATCAAAAAAGTATTTTATTGCAAAATCGGCCTGTACCATTTATTCTATATTCACTAAGCATTTGCCGCTGTTTCATGAATTTATATGGAATTCGACAAAAATACTTTTTCGATAAGAATCGTGTCTGCATTTAATTCTCCACAAATAAATTTAAAGTAATATTATTAAAAGAAAAACAAAATACCCGACTACAAAATGTAGCCTGTGTCACTCCGGAAGTCTGGACATAAAGAGGAACTTCACTCGATAAAATCGGTCATGCCGTTAGAGCCACACACAGGGTAATACAGGGTTATGAGGAAAGGGTATGCTAAGCCGAAAAGGGCTCATAGTACTCATGATTGTTAACAACTTTTGCTATGGGACCAGCCCCGAAATCGAGAAAAAATAAATCTGCTGTACCATACATTTTGTCGAGTGTCGTTGATATTTTTCTATGCAAAAGCCGATATTACTCTCGATTTCAGGCTTGGTACCATAGTAAAATTTGTTCATAATGATGAGTACTGTGAGCCCTTTTCGGCTTAGCATACCCTTTCCTCATAACCCTATATAGGAACACACATACTTATTATATACACCCCAAAAACGTTGTCCTTCGTAGGCAACCGGGCAAAAAAAACACAATAGTACATAGAGGTTCTCACCGCTCTCTCATTGTCCGCTGCCAAATACGATCTGAGGTACTCCGTGAGTTGAGGCAGCGTCATAGAAGATAATGTCGTTGCGGGAACTCGTAACCTGAAAATTAACACAAGAAATTGTGAAAATAGATCAGTTAGCGTGTCTACTTTAAGGTTTACCGTTTTTTGTCAATTACGGCTCAATTACTCATCGTAGGTTCATGAAAACTAATCTTGCCATAATAAAAGGATTGCATCAAGAAATTACACCAACCAAAAATGCAAGTTGAAAGCTAGTATAAGTATATTTCTCACTAAACCAAAAACCAAGATGAAAATTAGCTTATTGAGATTTATAGACCAATGTTATCTAGGTGATCATTTTACCCGTAATTTCCTAATACAACTTAGTTATTGGCGCAAACTTGGTTTCAATAAATCCACGAGTAATTAAGCTGTAACTGACAAAAAACGCAATTTTGAATTTCGCGCGATGAGCGAAACGTTGCAACTTAACTCTCTTCATCGCTTTAATTTTAGTTGACTTGAGGTCAAACTCCTCACACAATGAACTCCCGTTGACTAGCCTTATGGCTCAGTGGGAGGGTTCCCTCCCGCCTTCTAATCATTATCTTTAGATAAAGTGCTCAGATCCATATGAGATCTACAGACTTTTTTCCCTTTAGATCCTATTTTGCAATCATGGTTCTATCGAGAACTTTTTTTCTGAGTAGATCCATTGGTAGATCCTCGATCGGTAGGTTGTGGGATCGATCCCACCCAGGACAAACACCTGAGTGATGCACATGGATGTTTGTTCACTGTCTGGGTGTTTCATGTACTCTATGTATGTATTTACAAAAAACAAGTATTTATGTATTCTATCAGTTATCTGGTTACCCACGGTACAAGCTTGCTTAGTTTGTGGCTAGATGGAGCTGTGTGTGAAAATCGTCCACCAATATTTATTTTATATATGTAATGATAGTTCCGTTCAGGCTGACAACGTCTAGTGTCCTTCTGTGTACATATTGTTGTCTTATCGAGTCTATGTGTTACTTTGTCTTGGTTTTGTGTTTATTATCATGCTATCATGTTAGCAAAGTGTATGTTTTAGTAATCGGTGGATAGCGCTGTGGGTGGCAAAGTTAATAATTAGTCTTTAGTGCCTTAGTTTGAGCAATGAAAATCTACACGTGAAGAATGACAATCTCATACACAAATTCACTAGCTGCGCCCCACGTTTTCACCCGCTACAGAGTTGAACAGAAACAAACACACTTACATACTTACACACAAACTTTCGCATTTATAATATTAGTGTGATATAGTAACATAGTATTAGTATATTTCCATTACTTTAGATGTTGTTCAAATTAGATTGCAATATACTTACGACGTAAAAAATATGTTTATTGCAAATAAAATATAATATTAATAATTTTACTGATATTACTAACGCAAACATTGATTTTGATGAGTTTTTTTGGGTCTCTATTTTTAAGTCGATTAGAAATTGTAACGATCATGTCGCAATTCGGTTTACGCATTTTTTTATGGCCATTAGCACTTTTCTTTGTATCATTGTATTTACCTATTGGCAAGTTCATCCATGGTGCAGGTGAGCAGCTGGCTGAGCGTGATGTCGAACCGCCTCGCGGCCGGCAGCGGCGGCGGCGCCGGCGTCAGGTACTCCTCCTCGCTGGAGTTGGTGGCCGCCGACGATAGCCGAGGCTTGATGCTGCGGTCCGCCTGAGGAGTTCAGGTTTATATTCTAGGTTTTACGGTTCACAATAGCTTTTTCACGCAAAATAGGCTTGCACACCAATTCGCATTCATATGAATAGTCTATGTCAGACTACTCGAAGTGATTTGCTGCTTTTGTTCAGCTCAAAAGAACACCCACAGTTATCTGGTAGACGCAGTGGTTTTTATCTTATTTTTTTAACTTTTTGGATCTCACCGTATGGCGAAGTTTTTCTCTATTTCTTTCCATTTGTCACGCTCTAACGCTAGATGGGAACAGTCACAATGAAACGTGTTCAAGTCATCAGCCAACAGCCAAGGGCCCATTTTTAGACGCCCGATACCTGAGGACCCTTGCCCACCTATATATACAAATTGTTACTGAAAGGTGCAAAAATATTAAAATGTATGTACTCATCATTATGAATAACTTTTATTATGGGACCAACCCTGAAATCGCGAAAAATCTGCTGTTTCATAGAACAGTGTCACTGACACTCGACAAAATGTATGGAACAGTTGATGTTGTGATAAACAAAAGAGAACTTTGTGATAAACATACAAAAAAAAAAAAATTTCAAAAGAGTTGACGTATGTAAGCCCGAGCCGTAGGCGAGGATTCACTATCGTTGACGATAACATTTTTAGTTAGTTATATTATAATTTGTTTAGTATTAAATAAGAAAGTTGCACAGCCAACAAGATAGCAAGTCGCTTACCGTGGGTTCCTTCTTCCTGGCCGGTCTCGGCAGCGGCGGCGCCTCTTCTTCGTCATGATCTAGCGGCGGCCGGGGCGGGGGGCGGCTCCCCACTACTTCCACGCACTTCTTGGGCGGCAGCGGGGGTGGGGGCGAGGCCGACTCGGCGGCCGCTCGCCCCTGGGGCCGCTGACGCACTGTACTGGCGTCAGTACCCTGGAGAAAGAAATCGTTTGAGTAATGTACCAGGAACCTATCACAACCTCTTTAAGCTTCGTTTATGGAGACACAGGGCGTTACGCGGCGCGTTGTGCGTTTGAAGGTAGAACATCATCAGGCCGACGGGATGTATGCCATGTACACCTACTACAACCTGGACACGTTAAAGTTCATACATTTCACAAGACGGCAATTTTTTAAGAGCTACATTAGCTAAATCCAACCCACCCCACGTAGATGTAATGTAGATTTGCACAATTCGTTGCAATATGATGTGATAGCCTCTGACGTGTCCAGATCGGCGTACGCGCACGAGGCCCGAGTTGTGTCGGCCTGATGTAGTTCAAGCTTTATTCAAACGTATGGCATTCGAGAGTGAAAAGGACATTAAAGCCACAGATTATACCTAGATTTCACACTAAGGATAATCAAAGCGCACCACGGTTCAATCTAAATACACCTATAAGATTGTACTCTTATTGATTATTGGTTCATTGCTAGACGCTAGTAGGCGTAACCTTGAGACAGACAATGATAACGCTTAGTCGTAGACCCCACAACCTGCGTTTTTTTAATTCTTTGGTTACCTTTTGTGCGCTTTCATTAATCTTTGGTGACCTTTTGTCAGAACTAGGATCTCGGAATGCGGTGTCTAGGTATGATCTGTGGTAAGAGCGAAAAATATTTTTCCGGCAAAAAGTCCTTAGATTGTGGATTAAGAGACTGTAGTAGACCTAAGCTTTTGTAACTTGACAGCTGTATGACGATAATGTTTACGAAATGGTGCTGCATGATATCCCTAATTTTTTCTTTAGAGGTTATCAGTGAGTATAGTAGTTGATTTGTTCGAAGGGTCTTTTAAATTATTAGCACAATTTTACTAGCCATACCTGTCTTTGACTGTACTAATAAAGTAAAATCGTGTTTACGTCCTGCTTGGAGTCTACCGTGCATTTCTTCCGGCCAAGCCATTTCAACTCCTATATGTAAAGTAGTAAGGCATTGATTCGTCGGCTGTTCCAATGATCGGCGATGATGATGATTGCGATTGTCCTTTGTCCAGTACCTGTCTTTGGAGTCGCGGTGATTTCGGTGCGGGTTCCGGCGGCAATGACACTTGTAGTGGTCCATTGAAAACGCTCCGCCCGTTTTCGAGAGGTGGAGGTTCAGGTTTCAACTCCCTGGGTTGGCCAGGCTTGCATTTCAGCTCTTCAGGCCGGATGAAGCTCGACTTAGGAAACTCTTGCATAGTCGTAAACGGGTCTTCTTTGAAAGAGTCGGAGAATGGATCGGCGCTGTCAAAGGGATCCGTTTCTGCGAAGGGATCCGATTGGAACAAGTTGAAGGGCTGATGTGAGCGCGCCACGGCCACGGAGCCTCCCGAGTGACGCGTGAGTGACGTCATCGTGGTCGCCGGACCGTAATGTTCCGTGCGAACGTCCTCCGGCACCGGCACTATCTCGCTCATTACCGTCTGTGTCGGTACGAGATCTTTGAGCACTTTCTTTGGTGGGTTTTTGAGCTCCTGAAAGAAGAGTTTTTTGTCAACGTAAGGTTTACTCCGGCCGGTGCCGAGGGGGTCTAGTTCGGTGAATACGTCGTAACTTGATGCCGCGCCGCCCTGGCCCACCTGCAAGACACCACCACACGTCAGACTAAACGTACTCGTATCGACACTGACGCACACACTCACAGGCTGCTGTTTCAACATACCGCATAAGCGTATAAAACAAACTGTACAAGCCCTGTACTCTTGACCCATCGGAAAGTATATCCGTCTTTATCATCCTGACTGTAAATTACGGAGTATAGATTTCGAATCGAATCCTTTCTGACTGATTTCAGAATACAGGACCTGATAAAGCTGCGTCAGTTAGGAGTTTGGGCTGATCAAAAATTGTCCAAATTAAATGCAAGCACGATGAGGTCATTTCGATTTGCGCTTCATTTTGGAACGCTTCAGTCACCCGATTCGCCGTAAACGCATAGCTTGGGACCATGATATACACACGATACGGACTTGGATCAGATGCAACTGAAGGTAAAACTGATCATGTATAGAGCCCATTAGTAGAGAAAAACAAGCGACAATAAACTTTAGTGAAATATCATGTAATAAACAAATTTTAAAACAATCGCGCACAATTATCCTTATCCGGGTAACGTAAAGTAAGGTATAATTTCTTCTTTAGTCCCGAAATGTGTAGTTGAAACAAAAACCTGTGTTAACATTTTTAACAGTAAATTTGTCTTGTTCCTGTACCGAGTTATACGTATATATACAATGTCACATACATGTATCTACAGGCGCGTTTAAGGTATATCGAACAAAAAGACGTGCAAAATAAGATTTACAAGTATCGCAGTTTTGTGTGCGAATTGCCGGAGAAGTTTCGCCCTTCGTGCAGGGTAGTTTAAGGTTGTTTTTGCATGCTAACTACAGTGTCACGTGTACATTTAGTCTTACGAAGGAGGTCGGACGTCACACAGGAGAGGGGAGGGTACAATCGGACAAAAAGCACATAAATAAAGACATAATAACAGAAAAATACATGAAGCAGGAACATGAATTGCGAATAATTTACGCACGTAGTATTGCATGAAATTTCGTACAAATTTCAATTTCAATCTTTGCAAGCACTTTGGATACGTAACTATGTACGAAATTATTCTTCATTCGTCCCCAAGTCAAATATCGACTCGTTCATAATTTTGGCCAATTTTTGACATACGATCTGTAGATCCTAGATCACCGTAAGATTAAAATTGAGGACAGAAAGAAAAACATTCGTCTAAGACATGCCACAAACACATTACTGGAATAAAGTTTTTCACCTTCAATTTTAGCCATCAAATTGATATTTTAATCTTACGGCGAAATATCAATAATCATACAGACCTTTTTTTTTTTAAATTTAAGCATGCGACAGAAATTCAAACTTTGTTTAATATATAGTTTTAATAAGAGAAACAATTTTATTTGCGAACCATTGTCTCATACGCAAATAAGGGCCGAGTCCTGCAACCAATCTTAGGATAGAATTTTTGGTTTGACCACGTTCAAAAAACTTGGATATATATGTAAAAATATTTAATGGCGGATTGGTAAGCAATAATAAGTATAAACATATTATATACTCCCACTACAGACACAGAATTAATATCAGCATAGAACCACAGATGAGAGCCCAAAACTGTAGGTACTTCAGTATCTATCAAACCAACGTTTTGTAGGGGCTAAGCCGAGAAAAAGATAGAGCAGTACACTTTGCTATACAACTACTTTGGTTGAAAAGAGACGGATACAACGCACGCTAGTAAAAAAAAAGATAATTTCTAATTACAACTGAACTAGGAAATCAATCAAATTGTGTACTAAGCTATCTTAGAAATTATGATTACCTCAAATAGAGTAATAAACATTTCTACCATCTTGTACGAATCGTGTAAGCGGGACAGAGCTATTTATCCATAGCATGCAAAATTCCGCCATCTGCTCTTGCAAATAGAGTTCAATATAGATCTAGATTATTTACACGTTCGGCTAGTGTCGGAAACCGGTATGCACTTTTCTGCGCAAACGAAAACTGCCGATCGGAATTATTAGTTGTGCAAAACTGTATCCTATTATTTGCTATCAGTGTCATTGGTCGCCAACCTGCCATGTTTGTTTACACTTTTGACAAGAAGAGAGAATCAGCTTATTTTTAAATCTATTCGAAAATTGGTAGTAGGAATCGGTCGAAAGCGTATAGTATTAGATCTCCTTACAGTTGGCTCTGTGGTTGTGGTAAGGTTTTCGAAAGTTGCCGGTGTGGGTTCAAATTCCGCCGCTGCCGGGGCGATGTCAAATGGCAAAGTAGCGGGTTGTTTGCTCGGACTGAATAGTGTTCTTGAGGCGGCCGCGGGGGTGTTACGGCCGCGAGTCGACGAGCCCGAGGGCGGAGGGGGGATGAGACCCTTCTGGAAGACAAAATACACTAGGTTAAGACAGCATTCCGATGTTGGCTATAGATCAGCTCGGCCACACAAAAATATCTAGTATGATAGGAACAGTCTAGATTCCCGTGAAATTGATATCATGTCCCTGAACCTACAAGTATGGATGAGAAGTTTTGGGAGGAATGTGAAGTGTATTTTTTTAAATTCTTTCTCAAAACTGGTTAAAGACTAATGTTAACAAAAAATCTTAAGTTGAAGACATGTGTAACGTATACGCCCTTCTTGTTGTGAACACAGCATGCTTCAAAATCATGTCATGTCATCTTGTCGCGTCATCGTATTATTTTCCAAAATGTTTGTTATTTTTGTGTAAAAGCGGTGGATTTTCATCTATTAAGTGCTCGTGATCGTGCATGAGTGTTGGTGAATAGTATGATGTCATGAACCGTGATTTTTCGTGTTGTTTCCAACATTCCGTCTAAGCTTCTAGTGTAGCTTCCACAGCTTTACTGAAGCATGACTTGGGACTGGACAGTAACTAAAATTGTTGATTTAGATTACACTACATATAACTGAGTTTTTATTGTGAAATACTACGCTTTATTTGAACATAACAAAACTTGACACTGGCTAAATACACTATGTGTGGAGCCAAAATACAAGATTAAAAAAAGTATGAATGTACTGAATTTCCTTTCGCACCCGCTTTTGTAGTCTTTATTTCCCTGTTGTGGGTAAGACGTGGAAGGCCTATGAAGTGGGTCTAATGAACGACTCTCCTATCAGGGACCCTATTCCTGTGCGCTCGAGATTATCTCGGTCACTGTCTCTCTAATTTAGAATTTAATGGGAGTGAGAGTGACCGAGATAATCTCGAGCGCACAGGAATAGGGTCCCTGGTCGGTGGAAGGCGTCAGTCCCTCTATTTGGTCAGTCCACGCCGCAGTGAGAACAACTCCTGTTGCAGTCGTCCAACTCCGCCATCTTTATTTCTTCTTTTATGGCTACAATACACAAGGGTCTACCTGTGAAGTGGGTGCAATGAAGGAGTCTCCGAACGGGTCGGTGGAAGGCGTCAGTCCCTCTACTTGCGTCAGTCCGCGTCGCAGCGAGCATAGCTCCTGTTCCAAGTCGACTAGTTCCGCCACCCCACCTTCAGCACCCGCTTCAGTCGTTTTAGTTGTGGTCGTGTTGGTTTCCCCTGTTGTGGGTACAGTCTGCGGAATGTTAAGATGATAAGTTTCAGGGGGTGAAAGCAGTATTCCCCCGAAACCCTAATTTCATAAAAAAATTACGTAAACTCACTAACTCTCTAATATCGCAGAGCAGAGCGACAGCAGCATAATTTTCAAATACGTACTGCTCCAAAACGTCGTGGCAGAACGTCTCTCTTAAATATTACGTAACTATTGAAAAAAAATATCATAAGTATTCGATAGCAATGTGTAATGTGTATGAAAAATTAAAAAGCGCCGCTATCGGACGTAAATGGAAACTAAATTTTTCACACGCTTTCTAATACGATACGAAAGTTTTTTCGATAGTAGTTAAGCTACGTACTCAGATCATAATTCGAGAAAATAATTTTTAGCCCAGTAATCAACACTTTGCCCTTCAAGGCCTTTGTTTTGAAGGGCAAAGTTGTTAAGTTTTAATTTTTCTGTGACTCAGAGTTTATTGTGATAGAGAACGGTTGGAGACAAGAATGTTCGTATGAAGTCCTATGATCAATGTTTATCATATTATTTAACGCATTGTTCTAGAATGAGTCAGTCCGCGACGAGTTTAGGCTATTATTGAGCGTGTTTTAAAGATTTAGATTTAGCTGTATTTGTCGACGCCTACAACACTACCATGCAACAATATTAGTTGTTGAGTTGAAGCGGCGAGCCACCGTCGTATTTTGTGAATAAAACTGACACCCTACCGTAGAAGATGCTTAGTTCCATCGTTTGGGCAACTTTACAGATAAGCTTGCCGGTCTGTTTATCGTGTCTACTTGTTAAATGGTTCAACCTTCAACAAAACAGTTTTGTAGAAATGTATTTTCAAAAAGTTAAAAAAAACTTAATAATTACCTTAACTTTAGGTTCCAAATTTGTGGTAACAATGTGCCTCGTGAGGGTCACAGACTTTCCCTCGAGCTGCTGCTTCGCCATTTCCACCTCCTTTTTCTTGAGCTCAAATACGACTTGGAAGAGATCCCTCATCGCTATCACTACCTGAAATTTTAAATGTTTATTTTAGCTGGTGAGCCTTACGCAGGCTATCACTAAAAATACTTTTGTTCGAAAGTAATTACTTATAACTAATATTGTAAATGCGAAAATTTGTTTGTAAGTATGTAAGTGGGTTTGTTCCTGTTCAACTCTGTAACGGCTGAACAGATTTGGATGAAATTTGGTATGGAGGTAGCTTATTCCCTGGAATAACACATACGCTACTTTTTATCCTGAATAATTGCGCGGGTCGCAGCTAGTATGTTATATTAGTAACTAGCTGCGCCCCGCGGTTTCACCCGCTATTTTATGGAAACCGAATATTTTTCCAGGATAAAAACTTTTTTTATCCTGGATAATATTCTATGTGTTAATCCAGTGTATAAGCTACCTACATACCACATTTCATTCAAATCGGTTCAGCCATTACAGAGATGAACGGGAACATACATATTTACATACTTACTTAAACACAAACTTTCGCATATATAATATTAGTGTGATAGTTGACAAAATACTGTTTAAGTTGACTAAGGGCACGGACACCGGTGATTGTTTTTTTTTTAAATTAAAACTCGCTCTGACGTCTGCATGACACCGAGAGGTTGTTTCTGATTTCACCAGTAAGCAAATAAACGAAGACGCCATGACCTGAAACCCTAGGTCACTTAGCAAAAAAGACAGAACACTTTGCGAGACCTTATCGAGATTTAAAAAAAAAACTCTGGGCTCTAGAGCGGTGGTCCGTGGTGGGCCTCTGACCGGCCAGCCAAGCACTAGAAGGATGACAACGCTGCTAGACCCATGATGTCATGACCATGCACCTAGCTGTCTCAAGACGAGCTAAAACGCCATGTTAGGGGCTTTGGTGCATTCCTAGTCTCTAGGATCTATAGAAAGCAAAGGACGAAGGCTTATTCGATTCTATCTATTCTATTTATTAATTTTCTTTGGTTATCTTGTACTCACTTGACTAGCAGCCTTATCAGTCTTGATTCCAAAGAACCGATGCCCCGTATCGGGCGATCCGAATATGTAACCGAAAGCCCTCGAGTCCGTCATGTCTTGTGCGATGAACGATATCTTGTGGACAGGATGGTGATACAGGGAATCCTGAGTAAAAATAACAATAACAAAGTTTATAAAGTGGTAGTTTTATTATTTATAGGCACCATAACAACATAGATTACATATAGGGAAAAGACATCTGTCTTCAGAAATGGGATCACATCCAGAACGATGGCGGGGTTTTTTTTTCGTGTCGTCCAACTCTTTTTTGTTTATTCAGCTCTTCTGTTTGCTTTTATTTTGGGTCAGAAATCTACGGGGGGGTGATAAAAACAGGGCCCGTACCCTGACGTCCTAATTGCGATGATTGTTAGGTTCATTCGCCGACGCTGCACGACTGCGAATCGTATCGTCGCGTAATAAGGTTCTAGGTAGCGCAGCATCGGCGGCTGAACCTACAATAATCCAATAAGAACGCCACGGTACGTGCCTTGCAATGACGTCTCACTTGAAGTGTACTGTGTTAAGGGACTTCCCATCATTTAAACAAATCGTCGCCATCGTCACTCTTCGCACAAATTTTGCAGAGTTCAAAAAAGTACTATCCAAACTTTTGCCTCACTGCTTTCAACAAAACTAATTGTTGACGTTGACGTTTGTGTTGAATTGTTGCTTCTACATTGAACCAATTACACGAAACGAAATTATAACGATTTGACTTGGCTTCACCCGCAGAATTAAATGTTGCGTAATGTTTGGTCGTACATGTTTGTGCCGTTTGGGGTTGAGACTTTAGGTCCATGGGGGCCGGCCGCTCACGAACTTTATAGGGACCTGGCCAAACGTTTGGTGGAGGTGACGAGTGACCGGAATGCTGGGGCCTACTTTGGGCAAAAACTCAGGGGAGTGTGGCCAGAATGCTGGCAGCATTGCCACGCTGGATGGCAATGCTGCCAGCATTCTGGCCACACTCCCCTCCACCAAAGGGCTTGTAGATTAGGTTTTTTGTATATATTTATTTTTGTTTATAATTTGTTTTATTTTTAAGTAAGTACGTAGGTTATATTTTATTGTAAATATGTATACAATTTTTGCGTAAATATATCTGCAAGAGCTTCTAAATTGGTATGAATAATAAGTGTTTTTTTTCAATTCGACTATAAAAAGGAGCTCTATTATTATCTATAGATCTATACATATTGCAAGATGAATAGGCGGTAGATGGACCAACGGCAAATGACCGGTAATTGACCGTCCAAATGTAAAGTTGATGTAGTCAAGTTAAGAAAAGGCCGGAAAGAGTATTATGATAAAAATATGCAGTCGATAAGGGCTAACATAATAATGATGGTTAAAGTACTCAAAAAAAAGCTGCTCTGTAAATAACAAAGGTCAAAAACACTGGAACCTGATGCAGGGACCCTATTCCTGTGCGCTCGAGATTATCTCGGTGACAGTCTCTCTAATTTAAAATTTAATGGGAGTGAGTGAGAGAGAGATAAAAATGTCATTTCTCCGAATACAGGTCCCTGGAAGAATTCACAGATGAAAAGCCAAGGCAAGGTTTACAGCTCAACTTTTTTAGTCACTGACAGTGACTAAAAAAATATATATCAATAACGAACTATAATGAAATTCAAATAGGGCTGAGTAGTACGTCTCTTCGTTTTGTTGCCTTATAATAGTCCTTTCATCAATTTTTTGGGTATTCCTTGGGCATTCCCAGCGATGTAAGCAACTAAATCACTGTTTTTGGTGACCTTAGAAGTAGGTTAGCAGCCGGAAGCGCGGAGTTGGATTTACCGTGTTAAGTCAGCACAGTTGCATGTTTGCAAGCCTTCGTGTCTCTATAGTTATCATTTTGTGATATACACTTTTTTATGTATTATAAATAAAATAAATATCAAAGTTTTTTAATGCTTTCGTTATTGATTAGAATTAAATAGATATCAATAGAAATAAGCTATGGTGATTTCGACTGGAAAACTGGCGCTACAAAAAGAAAACCCGTTTTATAGGTCATAAGAATTGCCAGACGCAGTTCTTCGAATGTTAAAATTAAATTGTATTGCCCTGCATTAATCATCATTATCCACATCCTTTTTTCTCTCTGCTGGCTGTGTAGGTCTTCCTTGCTCTTGGCTTCTGCTATGCCATCTCCCTCATATACGTGCTCATCGGGTCCAGGTTTAACCCGTTTCAAAGTTTTTTTGACAATATCGTCGACCCTCCTAACTGTTGTTTTGTTAATTCCTTGTTTACTTTCTATTTCGCATTGTTTTGGCTAACCTGTTGATAAGTTCCAAATTAAATTTACCGTTAGTTAATTCAGTCTTATTATTTATCGTGCGAGTTCTACTAAACACACAAACTAAAGCTCCCCTTTTGCGTGCCTCGGCCACCAGACTGTCACTACTTTAGGGTGTCTACACATGGCCCGACCCGACATCGCTTGAAAGAGATGGCTATATATAAGTTTCTGGGGAAGCGAAAGGGAGAAGCTATAACCTTAATAGTTTGTTTCTTTTGCTCCCGTGAAATTCAAATCTAGCTGTCCCTTTCACACGATGTCAGGTCGGGCCATGTGTAGACACCCTTATTCCACATGTCATCACTTCGGCTAGCTGTCATGCCCGTCTCATCAGATTCATTATTGCGGTTCCGTCATCACGAAATCTAGTTTTTCACCGGATTTATTATTTTTCGCTATCGGTCAATTGAGAAATCAATTTCTTTACCGGTACTTTCGTATTTGTCATTTCGTCCAGCTGGTCTAGTCGGAGCAGTCGGAATCATTTCGAGAGCGAGCGGACCGTTATTTCACGCTCCAGATACATGTTACATCAATCAGACCTGACTGCTATAATTCAAGGCAAAGGTTAATTATTACTTTGTTACTAACTGATAGTTATTTGTTAGTGCGATGTCAACTATACTACGATATCTTGTAACTGTGAAAAACGAGTATTTTTTATTAATAGAACTTCGAGATCTCATTTCTCTCTCGTTATTGTTATCTTGAGACAGAAGTGGTTTTGTGGGAAGATAAAATCTTATTATCATATCTGAAATAACTGTTTGCACTGGTAGAAAGATTGCTCATTCTCAAACGTCGGGTACAAAACTTAGGCCCGTTTTAGTTAAAAAAACCACTTTCAAATTTACAAATATTTCACGCACGTGAAAACGAGACAAAGCAATTTCAGTTAAAGCACCTTTACTAATGTTATTAACGCTTTTATATGTACTCATTTACAGTTGCATGCTTGTAAGGAATAAGGAAGTGCGTGGGCGGGTTTAATACTCACTGACTAGCATCAAAGGGCACTTTAAGGATTGAAAAGTCATTGCCCTACGACCCATACAAAACTCCATTGTGACTCTGATGCCATGACAGGATCGTTTTGTATGAACAGCATTGTGAATTTTTATCTAATCGAACGCCTCACCTTTTAACAACTGTATTTCTTTAGAAGTAAACAAAGTTTTATGATATTTGACGCGTTAGATGTTTATAGAGCTCAGTATCTACGTATTACGTGCGCGAGAAAAAAACAAGAAATCTGCATTATGTATCTACGACGATAAAACGTATATACGAGTACATAATTTTCTAAACACTCTTTACTTTTTAAAAGATCGAACACAACTAACATTATTAATTTTTAAAAACAATGTCAATTCAGTCCAGGCATAAAGAGGAACCCAACGACATCTCACTTGACAAACTTAGTCAAGCCGTTTAGGCTACAGGAGGTAATATATATAAAAACACACTAAAAACATTACCCTCCTTCTTGGACAGTCGGGTTAAAATAATGTCCTAGCTTGTGTTTCCCGAAAAGTACAATATGAGTGTCTTCAAACCCAGAGTAAAGAGGCGCCTCGTAGGCAAGCGAGCTCTATCCTAGACCACTTCATTGCTCACCATCAGGCAGGAAGCGTACTGGGGCATCTCAAACCACGGTGTGAATCGCTCAAGTGCTCTAAATCAAATGGGTCTTTTTTTTTCTAGTAGTCAAAATCAAGGAAGTGAGTGCCTCCGCAGCCGTAGCCGGCAACAGGAACGGTTACCAGTGGTAGAGGGGCGAAACACTAAAAAGGAGTCGGATAACTGTAGATTAAGCAATTTTTTTGTTAAATGCCAACCAGAAAAATGATGACAATGTCATAAATATTAGTTAGGAAACTCACCCCAGTCTTGTCGTCGCGCAGTCGCAGTCCGTCGATAGCCACGTGGACCTGGATCCTCTGTTTGTGTTCGCCGGCCGCTCGGATGGCCATCTTCAGGTCGGCGAGGGCCTCCTGGCACATCCTGTCTCCACGCGCCTCGGGCACTTCCAGCACGCCGATCAGTTTCGCGCGGAACGACACCCCCTCGCCGAGGAAGCGGCCGGGCTCGTTCTTGTCTACCCGGAAAAATATATATTTTTTTTAAAAGATTCAAAACAAAAATATTAAAATTTTGTTTCCTGCCTGTGTGAGCCTCTTTAAATACTGCACAGAATACTGCTATCCTGGGGCCTTATGATGTAACTCTGGCGGCGATTATCATCGTTTGCTATCCCGCTCGCTCGCATGTACCAGTAAGTTGGCGCGAGTGGAACGGCACGTGATGACCATCGCCACCAAAGTTACATGATAAGGTATAATGATAATGATCTCTCTCTCTAATAATTTTGCCAGCAATAGATTTTTTATTAAAATACTATTCTAGATTTAGGGATGTTTCAGGAAGCTACAACAAATTGCTCAGAAGGCATTTAAATAAGTTGATATTCAATGGCTTCAAATTTTTTATGAGGCATGCCAGGGATTTCCTGAACAGTTTGCGATTAAATCCAAAGAGATTTCTCGTATGCGTTCGTTGAAATTATTTTTGTTAATCACTGGGAAAAAGGCATAACACAAAAATCACACAATCATCTAGGGAGGTTTACACTATAAACAAAGACGAAACAATGAATAAGCGATCTAAGTACATTACAACAAGGCACATTTAGAAGAGCGCGTACTACGAAAGCTGAATCGTACCTATATCGAGCAGATTTTTGAGGTCAACCTTCTTTAAATTCATTTTTAAACCGGGTCCGCGTCCCGTTGAATGCAAAATTGAAGTGAGCTCCGTTGTCCTATTTCTGTCGGTTTCGGTCCCTATTTACAGTGCATCATTGGCGGATTAATTGAATTTCCTGTTTTTAAATTTAGAACCAGATCAGATGGGGACTGGCTGGTATCCTGCGATATTGTTGTGGATTTGAGCACTTTTTTTGTCGGATACTGATGATGATGACCCGACCAAAGATGGATAATTTGATTTAAATTGATTCGTAGTAATAATATATAATATTATTAAAAGAAAATCTAAATACCCGACCGCAAAATTTAGCCTGTGTCACTCTGAACGTGCAGAGGAATCCAACGACATACCTCACTCTTCAAAATTGGTCAAGCCGTTTAGGCTTAAGGCTACAGGAGCATTATACATACACACCAATAACATTATTGGGCAACCTACAAACCTTCTTGGGCAGTCGGGTAAAAAATTGACGCAACTATGAGCCTTAAGAACCGGCTGCCCTGATTCAGCTATCTCGTTAGCATTCATCATTTTTTAAATATTCATAGCAATTTTCATGTTATTATTATTTTTTTATCATGGCCAAGGAAATCTTTTTCTCTCCTTCTCCAAAATAAAAAATAATAACAAGAAAAATGTTATAAAACAATGCCAATGGTATTCTAAAGATTTTAAATAATCAATGTTTCTCTCTGTAATTTTTATATTAATTATATTATTTTTATTTTTATTTTAATGTTGAAAAAGTGCGAACGAGATAACGAGAACCACGAAAGAACCATGAAGATAATGAGAGATGGGCTGTAAGAAATCCTAATAAGAATTTTCAAAAGGAAAGTGTGATAGAAATTAGGACGGTGAGGTCTTCCTGACTCGTCTGAAGTATGATTCCTGACTTCCATTAATGCTTGTATTCCAAAACTTATGGAGTTAATTAAACTAACTAATTAGTAGTTAGTTATTTAACTTATGGAGTTATTATAGTTCTGCTTTAAAATTCATCAAATCCAACCTTTCCAGAAATGAATAGCTTGTGAGTCACGCAACGATAATGGTTATGAAACTGTTAGTTTGCTTACTGTTTACGAAAGAACATGCTGTTAAAGTACCAAAAACTGTTAGTTGCTGGCTATTTTAACAGAGACGTGTTTGTAACACATTTCTGTAATTAAATTATACTACAAATATTCATCTTTGGAACCAGTTAAGTGCTCTATGTACAAAACCAACATCAAGCCTCCATTACAAGACATACAAACTACTGTTTAAAATTGTAATTATCTACGTTTTAATAATTGCAAGCTTTACTTATGAGCATATACTTCGATTATCAAAATATAAGAGATCGAGTAATTTTCATTTAGTTCTAAGAATATTAAGTATCTGGCAGGTAACTATGTAGACCTATATCTACTATCTTTAATGAAAAGTCGATGGCACTGCGAAGTACCACAGTTTTTCACAGGATTCATAAAATTCCCCAGGCTCGGCGTATTTACCATCTTCGCTAACACCATCACTAATATCAGATGGGCTGTTGTCAAACGCCTAGTCTGTCACCTATAAAAATGACAGTGCCAGAGAACACTATATTACTCAGCGGGGAGTGTTCATGGAATTAAATAGTATGAGTTAGGAATGGCACTTTTACATTTTCTTAAGAGCAAGAATGGCACTAGCCTCCCGATGTCGGAACTTTAAATTCTTAGTAAGTTCGTAGGGCCGAGTGGTTAGCCCTGGTGTCAGAGATTTAGGACGCCTGAAGGCTCCTGAGATGGCCTTAAGGCGGTGCCTTAGCTCTATTTTTTTGGCAGAAAAACAAAAACATAGATAAACGTTATCTAAGTTTTGCACTTGAACATTCAATGCTTATATACTTACAGTACAAAATAGCAGAAGATTCAGTTTTTATTTTATTAGAATAAACAATGCAAGCCAGCGAACATCAAAAATTCGCATGCAATGAACACGAGACAGCAGTTCCAAATCAAAGAAAAAAGAAAGAAACAGGTGATATGTAATTTCTTTCTCCCCTCTTTCACAAGAACACGGTAAGCGTGAAAAGATGCGTCTTACTTACCGAACTGCCTCAATAGGTGCTGGAAATGACACACCTGCATTATGGCCCCGACAAACGACAAATAGCAAGAATCAGGGGAACAGGTTACTCTTCTACCACCAGTCTTCAGCCACGGGCCACAACACACCCTCTGTCCAAAACACCACCAGGGTCACTTAGGGAAAAGCGGGAGAGATGGAGACGTGTGTAATGACCATTTTATTATAATATAAGGCTAGTGCAGCGTTGACATATGCTTTGCTAATGAATTTATTTCGGTTTCCGATATCTGTCTTCGTAATCACGAGCGATCTTAGTTGCCATAATATCGTGTCGTATCGGAAACTCGGTAGGTAATTCTTTCGCAAGTTAAGGTTAATTTCTAGCAATTTTATAGATAGTCACAGTACGGCATAAGATAAGGAAATTTCCTGAAATGAAGTGAAACACTTCTCTGTACCCATTTTAATGGGGTGTCACCACTAAAACTAGCTCTTAGGAACATGTCGAATATCTTAACACCATTGTAGTTTCTAACGCGGCGCGCCGCGCCATTTAACGAATTGAATTAGTTTTAGGGTTGGTCAACTTCACTAGTCTCTTTCTCTCTACGCTTCTGCAAAATGTATTTAATGATATGGCTCTAGCACGAGCGATACAGTGCTAGCTCTCAATAGTTAGTACGGTGACAGCCGAACCATGCAATTTACAACATAAATCGCAAAATATAACAAAGCTATAGGGATATCGTATATAGTTTGTACACTTAGCGCTATCTAACACCGCATTATCTATTAAAATAGAAACATCATAATAGTAAAAAGCTATACACGTTTGCGACTCACATTTGCAAGGGCTGGTTTTCTTACGGAGGGTTTGCATTGGAAAGTCTGTCGGTAACTTGTGATTGAACATCGGGAACTAGTGTTTAATCACTGAAACGTAAACGCACCGCTGGATTGATTACACACTGTGCTGATGATGATGTAAAAGTGCAACGTCGGACTAGGGATGTACTAGTATTGATTTTTGTGTCGCCACTCGCGGATGGAGGGCATTAAGACGCGCGGGCACGACTCGTCTCACATTTTTGAGCTGTCGACACCTACGTTTCGGTTTTCTAGTAAATTGGCAGGAATCGGTAGATGGTTTCTGAATTTAACATTGGTGTATTATCGGGACGGCACAGGACGGGCCGACCCAACCGGCGCGCGCACTTACACACGCGTGCGCCGCGACTGAGGGGTGGTACAAGGGTGAAACACTCGACCCTTGATCAATATTCGTTCCCGATCTCCGCTTCGTACAACTTTTATGGCTCTCAATGAAACTGCGTTATGTATTCTATAGGGGGATACGCATGACTATTATAAGGACGTTTCTGGGTAGTCGCGCTATTTGAAATTGGCATTTGAATTTCGATAATTATTTTTATTCTACCTTAGACCTATCGGCCGAGTCGTCGTCGCCGAGTAGAGATGCCATGGAAGAGACGCCATGGATGAGTTAACTACCATAGTTTACCATAGTTTCAAAATTGGCCATCCGTACCTTCGCCGCTTCCCCGCCGCGGCTCTCCTAAACTCTAGCAACTGATGCAAAATTTTGAACCTCTGGTAAACCCGGACAAGGTTGAATTTTACACGTCGCGTCACACCGCCACTATGACACGACCCTCCAGTACTGTAGGCGTAGCCCACGCGTTTCCACAATTTAGTTAATACTTTTAGTGTTCGTTTTAAGTTGAATATATTGATAATTTATTTTTACTTAGGGTTTAGTTCAATTTATTTATTATTTAGGTTATGAAAATAAAAATAAAATATAATGAGAGACTGAGCATAGCATAATGACACAATCTGATAAAAAAAAAAACTGATACAAGAAGAGTGAAAACAAGTTCTTGATACATTTAAATTGACATAAACAAAATAAATATAACAAAAAAGTATAAGATAAATACATATCATAGGTGAGATTACATACTACCCATTCCATGTGATAGCATACAATTACACGTATTTTCGATACTAATGAGAAAAGTAATCTGAGATCACAGATAGCATGACGGGTTCTGTAGGTGCAAATCTATCAGTCAATTTCTCAGTAGGTACCTAATTAACATGCCATGTGGAAATTAACATATATGTAATTAGTTTAGTACCTTAACTGTAAATGGAAACAGTATGTTATGTATGTATACCTAATGCTAAATGAATACATGACATATTATGTGTATATTAGCTTTTTCATATTTTTGTCATCCATATGCTGTAGCCTAGACTGTGATTGATAGATGACATATTATATGTGTATATTTTTTTTTTATATTTTTTTAACCATACAGTTGCCTGGATTATTGAATTGTGACCGCCAATTGCAATTCTATGTTATAATAATATATAGTGTTTTTTTTCCTGTGAAACAAAAGAACAAGACAGAAAGTAAGATTGGAGAATGATTTTAGGAAAGTAGCTGGAACCAAAATTGACACAAAAGACTTGAAGTCTTGAAGTCCTAAAAAGAGGCCTATTATGGAAAGCAACCTGGGGAAATTAACAAAAACGGAAATGCAGCCGTTGGTGTTTACTGAAAATAGTTACAACTCATAATTTAATTCAATAATCTATCTATTAAAATATATTTATCAATTATCTATTATTCTAAGTCAATTGGCGTGCGTTGGTCTCGCAAATTTTCGAAAATGGCTCGACCAATTATTTATTTTAATTTTATTTGCTTCAATACAGAGTTTGTTTAGGGAAAATGAAAATACCCCGGTAGTAAAAACAGTTAAAATAAAATGAATATGATGAATAAAAATTAATTTGCCAGAAAAAATAAATTGTTCGAAAAAGCAAAGCAAAAGAATGAACAGCACAGGGATGTATAATAAAATTTTAAAAAACGTTTTGTTTTTTTCTTCTGTGCTACATTTATTGTCTTTTACTTATGTGTTTATAATAATTAACTATCTATTTTTGTTAACTAAATTATGGCAGTTTATAGGATAACTACAGGGTTATTATTACATTACTATTAGTACTCACGGAATATTTACCACGATTCTTATTTTTGTCGAGTTCCCGATATTTCGGCACAGTTGCATGCCGTTCACAAATTGTTTTTTTGTTTAGCAATCTCAGTATTGGTCTCATAGTAAGAGTAGTTCATAATAATTATCAGTACAATGGGCTCTTTTCGGTTTAGTACCAAAATTCCTTATAACCCTGTAGAAGTCTGTTCAAGGTGTCTTAAGCTGGGGCCTTACCGCAAACTCATACAGGATTCTCATTTGAATCTAACGTCAGTCTTCTCTCACTTCCCCTACAGTCGTGAGAGAGACGATAAATGGAGTAGTTGCATGATTTCTGATGTTTTTGCCTGTAGATACCTTTTCATATTTTTTGACTAAATAGCCCAAAATTGATAAAATGTTTGTTATTTTGGTTTTGTCATCTAGTATTGCATAGAGGGAAAACATGATTACATGACATATTGGTTCTCGATAAAAAAATAATTGAAAATATCTTGATTTACTAGTTTCCTAGTGCATACTCCTAGTGTATAATTATGTAGGTGATTATTACACTAATAGTGAGGTAATAATAATATCTAGGATTGCATCCAAACAGAATTCTGATTGATTTCCTGGTTTAGATGTAATTAGCAATATTATCTGATTTTTTGAGTAGCACGTGCTAAAGCCATGTCTTTTCATCTGCTTGTGAATGCGCTGTGTAAAGCGCTTCATGTACTAGTACAGTGGATTTATGACATTAGTGCTGCATTTGGGATTGATTAGCGGTCAATGAGCGTATTATTAAACACGGTTTGGTACTTGTAGTTTTTAATCTTTGAATTAACAAGACACATTAATATTTTAAAAGTAGCTATATCAGTTAAATCATTTTCATCATTTGAGGTAATGTACAACCCATCTACTCCATTTTATTTTTATAATTACATAGAACCCGGGATACGGCGAAATCAAAGTTTGCTAAATTTTATTTTTTTATCTTAGAAAGTTCTGTTACAAGGGAGGGTGAAAAATATTTAAAGATGCGAGTCGAACGTGCTATTGTATCAATAGTGATAAATAAAACGTATAAATTATATGCTTACCAGTTTTGTCACTCATCGTTTACACTTTACAAAGGATCTTCAAGGCGGTTCAAGGATACATCCAAGGTATCATCATCAAAGGAACTTGTTTCGGATCAATTTATTTATTTAGCAAACGAGAAAAGAACAATCAAATAGCTTTGTAAATCCACGTCTGAATTTTATTTTTTATTTTCTTGCCTATGTTTACACAAAGGTCACAAAAATTATGATTAAAACAAATTAATTAAATTCTATTTTGGAGATCAAAACAACTCTGTTCATCATACGTTCCCCGAGTAAAAATATTCTTTCTTCTTTGATTGATCATACGCGAACGCCAAATTACAATGCTGTGCTGCCAGCTTCGTATCAAACCAAAAAACGTTAAACTATCAATGAGGCGTTTTCCAAAAAAAAAAGAAATCCTGGTAATAAAAGTACCCAATAGATGGCGTTAGATGTACCTTGAGGTTTTGCTGTCACTGTCAAGACATGAAAGACAATAAAATGTACGTGTGCCTTTTTTTTCTCGTGTTTTTTGGCTCCACATGTGTATTTAGACAATCTCAAATAACGTTACTATGTATTTGACTTCATTTGAAATATTACAATAGTTGACACTGGCTAAATACACAACGTGTGGAGCCAAAGTTTACGATTAAAAAAAAAACATAAAATATTTCGATAGATATGACAATGACAGGTAAAACGATAGAACTATTACGCCATCTAGTAAGTATTTTAGAACTATTTTTTTTTTTGGAAAACGCCTCATTTGCACCGTAACCGCAGAGTACTTTGATATTTATAATCTCTATACTATATGAAGTCTATGTACCTGTCTGTAACTCTATCACTTGACAAATTTGACAATGAGGGTATACTAATATATATAATCATAACAGCTGAAATGAACAATACTATTTTTTTATGTAGGTAGGTCTTGAAAATAAAATCATTTCGGGTGCTATTTTTTCTTTGATTGCATCAAGATGCGATCAAGGTTCTGTTTAATTTTGTAATATTGGATTATAGTTGCATTTTATAGCTTGACATATCTAGAAATTGGCACCCAAGCTCTTTAAGACAGTATTAGAATTCGTCATGAAAACAAAAATGGTATTGGATGCGACAAAACAGCTCCCTTACTAAGGATGTTCCTGATCGTGATAGTGATCGTGCGAGAGCTTGACCACAAATAGTGCAAGTCAGTCACGAATGTTTATAATAAAGGCATTGGTATGAATATAATTGGTGACGATCTTGTACTTTATGGCAAGGTCCGGGATGATCTCCAAAAGATGAAGGTTTTAAGATAAAATAAAATCCAAGGTTGGCTCTTTGTCACACGGACCACAACTAACTTCATTTGAACTTTTTATATTTAATTTCGTACAGTAATTATTTTTTTTTGTATGTAAATATTTTTAACATGTAATTTTTTAAGTTTGTATTATTATTATTATTTTTTCTCTTTCCTCCTAAGACGATGTTGGCGTCGCACGTCTTATGCATTTACCAGTGTCAAGTATACATATATATTTTCAAGTTTTATTATTATTATTAAGTTATTATTAAATATTATCAAACGAGTCATAGTCACAGTCAAAGGCGAGCAAAGCAAGTCACGGTCAAGTCCAAGTCATGCCCCAGTAAAGTGGTGAAAACTTTACTAGAGCCTTCTATGGAGTTTTGGAAACAACACGAAAATTCACGCTTCACGACATTATACCATTCACCAACACCTTATGCATGTTCACGAACACTTAACGGGTAAAAAATCACCGTTTTTACACATTAACACTCGAAACAACGCAAGTTTTGCAAAATAATAAAAAGACGCGACATGAATTCTTCACGTTGCCGCCAAAACTCAGCGTTTGTATTATTTTTCTTATACAGTAATCAAAATGTTCAGTTAAAATATAGAACCAAAAAGGTACGTCATGTATTATATTAAGTTTAAATCTGGCAACTCTACTCAACAGGAACACTGAATTTTGACAACGACAGCTGAATAGTGTCATTGAAGTTTTTGGCGGGAACGTGAAGAAGTCATATAATAATATAAATTATTCTGTGCTATTTTCCAAAACGTGTGTTATTTTGAATGTTAATGTGTTAAATAGTGGATTTTTACACATAAAAAAATTAACCAATAAGTTTTCGTGAACGCACATGAGTGTTGGTGAATAGTATAATGTTTTGAACATGACTCTTCGTGTTGTTTCCAAAACTCCATAGACACCACCACATCTACTTTATTGCGGCATGATGTGGACTTGACTGTGACTTATTTTGCTTGACTTAGACTATGACTGAGACCGGAGACGAAATATTACAAATATTTGACAATGGCTAAATACACAACGTGTGGAGCCCAAACTTAAGAGAAAAAAAATGTTGTTTATTTGTCTCTTATTTGTCTTGTCTTGTTTACATTTTACCGATTGCCATATGACTGGAATTTAAATCGAATTTATTTATCCTTTTATTCTCGAAATGACTTTGATTTATCGTGGCTATAAGTGTATATTGTTAGATCACGCAAAATTTATTAATCAACTTTACAAAAATGTGTGTGATGGTAAACACGATTTTGAGTACGAACTTTTGCGTCACTTGTATGCAATACAAAACATAAAGAAGAAAGGGAATAGGAAAAGAAACCACAACTCTGATGAACTTCTGGAGGAAGTAAGTGCTAATACGATACCATTTTTGAGGTTAAGCCACGGAATACCAATATAATTATGTACCTACGGTACTCATTAGGATTAATAATATATTTTATTTGATACCGCTTACTGCTGTGGTGCCATAACGAGTGCTTTCTTTTAGACAGCTGTAGTGCGACAAATGTATGAGAAATTTTTAATTGAACTTCCCGCAGAGTTCAAAAAGTTCACAAAGTGTACTGAACTGATGAACACATCTGCAGTCAGAGATCTTGCCAGGAAATTGTTCGAGTCGACTCTGTTTGAACTTTTTGGCATCAGTGGAGGGAATCATTCTGATGGACCATTGAAATGTCAAGTCAAGGGAGAATACTTTTTGATTCCAAGAAACTCAAGGTAAAAATGCAAGAATATCTCTCAAGAAATATTCTTGCATTCATAAAATCATTTATTATTTTAGTTGTAAAAATTGTAAAATCAAGGACAATGTATTTCAGACAGAAAGTTATTCCTCTATTTTTTCTTTTTAATTATGTGCCTACTTTTAGAGTGCGGTTTATAATGCGCTCACAGTGCAAGCACCACATACACTGCAAACGATCGGTTTAAATTGTTAGTACGCTCACAGCGCGCCAACAAATTAAACCGATCATTGGCGTGCTTATGTCTGATAGTTTCATTTTTCAGGTTATTTGTCTCAGCGTCTAATAATTTGATAGCACAGTTTCATTTCTATCTTCACAGAAGACTTTGGCCTGCATTAAATCCATTTTTTTCTAGAAAAAAAACAGATAATAACGGAATTCACAGATGACAATTTGAATTTAACATTAGCGCACACAGAGTGCGGTTTAAAATGTGCACATAGTTACCATTTGCACTGTCAGCGTGCAAACAGTCGGTTTAAGATGCGCATATAAAGGCTCCTGTCAGACACATGACGTCATGAGTGACGTCATTTTAGCGTGCTCACGGTGCTCACAAGAATGAGGTAGTGCACTGTGTGCGGTAATGTCAAATTCAAATTGTCATCTGTGAATTCCGATATTTTCTGTTTTTAATAGAAAAAAAATGGATTGAATGCAGGCCACAGTCTTCTGTGAAAACAGAAATGAAACTGTGACCATCAAATTGTGAGACACAGGCCGATAAACTGAAAAATTAAACTATCTGACATAAGCACGCTCATGATCGGTTTAATTTGATGGCGCGCTGTAAGCGTACTAACAATTTAAACTGATCATTAGCAGTGTATGTGGTGTTTGCACTGTGAGCGCATTTTAAACCGTACTCACAGTGCACTACTTACCTCATTGTTGTGAGCACCGTGAGCACGCTATAATGACGTCACTCATGACTTCATGTGGCTGACAGGAGCCTATAAATGCGCATCTTAAACCGACTGTTTGCACGCTGACAGTGCAAATGGTAACTATGTGCACATTTTAAACCGCACTCTTAGTTGTACTCTTACATTCTAAATTCAAATTACAGATTCTTCTGTGGCTGTGTCAAAGAGCAATGTAAAAAACTTGAGGGTAGTCAGTTTGATATTCTGATAGCAGACCCACCATGGTGGAATAAATACATAAGAAGGCTCAAAAGTGCTAACGAAAAATTAAGGTAAAAGGAAGACACTGCATAGGTACCTCTAAAAGACCGTCTAGTCTAATTGACCGAGCGTAGCGAAGATCTCAGAGTTTACTGGGACAAATCGGCATTTATGTTATTTATGTTTGTGTATATATTTGTCTGACGATAATCTTTATGAAATTTTGTGTGCAAGTAATTCATGGCAATACAATTTTTAGTTCGAGTATGAGCATAATCAGTCAAGGGGTTGCGAAGATATAAGGTTCGAACGGAACATTACAGAACAAAATGTACCAATTATTCGGCTCTAAGAAAACCACATAGATGGTGTTGCTATGCATTTATAAAGCGGTGACGAGATCCGAAGACGGATAAAACAATCTGTTGCTATGGATGAGATCTTTCGTTCGTAGGTATTTATATTCGATTTCTGTTAAGATTACTGTATCGCCGCATTACCATGCCGATTCCTAAAGTTTTTCGATGATTTTTCTAGACCACTTTATTGCTCACTATCATGCAGGATGCAAAACATATCTAAACCACTATAAACCTCTTATAAAATTGTAAATGCACCCTTTGGCTGTCATTAAACTAGCTAACTCTCATACTAACTGTACTTACTTCTACATTAATATTCTTCAAACTACTAACAGCACTAAAGCTCCTTCAAGAAAGTTAGCAATTCTCAAATACCACATTTGGCTAAATAGGAGTGGAACAATTATGCCAGTGACCCGATGTTGTGCTCTGTTGTTTGAAGAAGCTTGCAGAGGGTGGAACTGCACAAAACACCTTAAAAAGGATGCCATGCAGGGCAGGGCTTATCACCCCCATATACAATTAAAATCAAGCCCTAAAAGTATATGATTTTCATTCTAATTTGTAAAAATATGTATAATAAATAGTATGGTCTAATACTATTTTTATTGTAGAGCTGTCAATTTAGTTTAGTTTTGATAATTGTGCAACGGATGGACATTATTTTATTTGTCACGATATACATCATAAAGGCTGTATGTTTTTGATATAGGTTATGCCTTGGAACAACTTGACACCAAGGCTACTTTTATCCCAGTTCTTGCAGAATAGCTACATAAACTATTGGGAACACAGGGTAGTCCTAACTATTTTATATCTTATACTTTTCAGCTATTCAATGATGTACAATGAAGACATAGCTTCCATACCTGTGAAAGACCTTCTTTCTCCCGACTGCCTGGTAGCCGTATGGTGTACAAACGCACCAAGCAACATAGACGCCGTAAAGAACACAATATTCCCTAAATGGGGCGTCACTTACGTTACAACTTGGTACTGGCTAAAAGTCTCGGTAGACTTGAAACCGCTGTGTCCATTTGGAACGGGGCATATGAAGCAGCCATATGAGAGGATTATGATAGGAAGAGTTGGTGATGTGGAGGTGCCTGAAAGCCAGTTGATTGTGAGCGTACCAAGCGCTTTACATTCACATAAGCCTCCTTTATTAGGTTTGTTTTTTTCTGTACTGGACATAGATCTATGTTAAGCTACCAACTCGCATGGAGTCCCAGCATATGTACCACGACTTCTTTACTTTTTATGTCGTGCGAAAATGAGAAAACCATATACATCATCGATGCCCTGTACTCAAGTTGATTGATTGTTTTTAAAATGTTTTTTACCTCAGAACTCCGTCATTTAATAACCGATTTGGAAAAAGCTTTTTTTGTTTGAAAGGTAGGCCTTCCAGTTTTGTCCGACTTTTATCAAAATCTTGATAATGGGATTCATGAGGAATTGATGGAACTCTTCAAATATTATAGGCATATAATATTTGAATATATATATAGCGATTTTGGTATTTTCATCAAGAAGACCACACATGGCCACCTGAACTCCTCAGTGATACGTGTTTCATGGGTGGCGCCAAGAACATCTCGACTATGATAGTTAAGAAACTGGCGATACAAATTTAAAAAAATGGTTCTGATGAAGTCGGTTTATTTAAAATTATTGTTTATTGTATGACAAAAAGGGTAGAGGCTAGACTTGCTGGTGGTAATCGACCTCGTGGTCGAAGAAGGAGCATGTCGATCAAGAAGATATCTATTCCCTGGATAACTAGCAGCAGCGCTCAGCAATGTAACCTGCTATACACAGGAATCCACTGACATCTATACTAAACTAGGAATCATTCGCTTTTGTAGTGGTAGGATTCCTTTGTAGGGTCCACCTGGAAAGTACCACACCTCTATAATTATTCATGGTAATTTCTGTTACAGATGTCCTTACACCATTAGTGAAGACAGAAAATCCAAAGACCTTAGAATTGTTTGCGCGCTACCTCCTTCCTAATACAACGAGCATTGGATATGAACCCTTGAAATGGCAACACATCTCACTCTATGAGAAAATTACTTGAGAAAAGGTTGGAAATAAAGAAAAGGTAATAAATTGTTTGTTTTACTCAATGATATCCAGTTCATCTCACTTGCGCAGTCACTTAGCTTGCGGAACAAACACACATGCGCAACGCTACAAAATGAATTGTTCTCTACGCTTTTTGTCATGCAAAAACAGGACACGGCTGTGTATGACAGGTTTATGTATACGTTTCTCTCATTTTCGCACGATGTAAAGAGTAGAGAAGATTTTGTTTGTCTATTGGCCTGCAGTGGTTGCCTGTAAGATTCAGCCAATGGAATGCTATATATAAATTACATACATACATAGACTGCCAGACACATAACCCTCCTTTTTCGTAGTCGGGTAATAAATAAATGTTTACTTTCAAAAATCAAACATCAAATTTTTGTTACTTGGTGAGAGCAACATTTAACAACGTGGTTGGCGCCGACTGGCGCCTTACAAACGAGAGAGAATAGAGATAGAAAGAGATATTTTCCTCTCTTATATTATAAATAAATATTGACATCATTTAAAATTGTATGTTCATTAAGGACGAAGTTGTCGTGACCTAACCTATTTTTAAGATCTGAAATATACTAACACAGTTTGCACAATAAAATATTCTTATATTTTTCTTATTTTATTTTGTTGGTCAGCGGACCTTGGTTGTCAGGCGTGTTAGGGGACTAAGAAATAGGGAGTAAGACTATTAAAAATTAATAAAATACTGATTTATTAAAGGCTAAAATATCAAGTAAAAGTAAATGTAGGAAATGCATGTTAACTCTTGCCGTTCATAATTACACTGGGTTTGACGATCTTCTTGGGGTATCCGTCGGGGTTCATCGTTTGCCATCTCCAGAAGTCTGTGCCTGAAAGAAGATAAAAAAGTCTTAGCTTTTGTTAATAATTTATTTTTATTGATAAATAACAATATGGGATGAAAAACAAAAACCCGACTACGTCCTTACGTCACAACGCAATTTTGCTTACCATCATTTTTACCAATGTTTTTGCTAAAAAATCAGATAGCAATATATATGTTTTTGAAATGTGTCAATGAAGCCCTTTCATGTGATATCGAAAAATGCAATTTTTTTTTTAAATTAATGTCTTTATTATGTCCGCTAGAGGGCGCTATATTCTATTATATTATTATTATATTATTATATTCTATTATTTATTGTGACGTCACATACTCTATAACCATATATAAAGTAAAGTAAAGTTTTATTTGCCATAGATACGTTACATTATTTGGATACAGAGTTTGTGTGCATAAAAATGCCTATCGATAGTTATTGTAGATTACATAATCCAGGGCTATCCTGCGGCCCCACACTAGGCTCAAGGCCCGTATTGTGGGAACCTCTATTAGCGAAAACATAGTTAAAGAGTTAAAGGTACCCCTATGTGATATCATGGAAAAAGAAAAAGAACTCATATCGAAAAATAAAAATAAAATATGATATCCAACTTTACACTACAGACTACATTAAGACTCCCAGCGACAATATGAGGGAACAGATGAACATACATACACACATACTTACCGGTCATAATCATAGCCCTTCTTTTTGCTTCGCATAGTCGGGGCTTTTAGATTTCATGTATGTACAGGGGCGTAGCTACCGCCGTATCAGCCGTATCAATGATACGGAACCCCCGGGCTACAGTGGCCCCGAACGTTGTTTTTTTGAAAACAGTAACCCTTCATTTGAGCCCCCCAACAAATTTTGATACGGGGCCTTCTATGGCAAGCTACGCCACTGTGTATGTATGTACTCGTATGTGGGTTTCTAATGTTGATTACATTTTTGTCTGACGTTAAACGTTAAGGCCGTCTTTACGAATTGCAAGAATAAATGATAGTACTACAAGAAGGTATTTTATCGATCGACAAATTTGTCATTTATCGTCGACAAACATTCTAAATGTCATATTTCTCAACATTAGATCTCTAATCAATTTATATGGAGAATTCTGAGCAATTGACATTATATTTTACCTTAGGCACTAAATAAATAATAAATAAAATGTTTAAAATAATAAGTAATTCATAATAAGTATGCACCACAAGTAGTTTTATTTAAGTAAATTATTATTCCATTAAATGTTTTCCAAATATGTACACTTACAACTACTCTAGGTTTTGCACTCTTGTAAAAGTTATTTTTTCATCTACATTTCATTTGATATTCCGCCTTTAGAAACATATTTGGGAAAGACTTGCTTTCAACCAGTATGTTAGGCATTATTTAAGAAAAGTGCAACACTACTCAAAACCTCAGGAACATCAAAAATAAAACCTAACTTACACATCTCCTCGATGGTATATCTTGTCGTCCAGCCCAGTTCTTCCTTAGCCAGCGAGGCATCGGCCCACATGGCGGTGATATCGCCCAGTCTTCTGTCCACGTATTTCAGCGGAATCTTGGTGTTTGTGACGCGTTCGAACACTTCAACCAGCTCCTTTACTGATACCCCTCGACCTGTACCTAGGTTGTAGACCTGGAAAAAGATATTTCGAAATTACATTGTTTGTACTTCGTACTTCGCCCCGGCTACATGTTAGAATCCCCGAAAGGGTTTCTAACAAATGCAAATTTTACTGATACAAATTTCGATGAAGATAGAGACTTTCTGTCCTATAAGACAGTTACAAAGCCAAAACTAAAACCGTCCGCCACATGGGCCAAACCTCGTCAAAACCAATAAACCAACACACCTTGAGTCCAATGTGGTTGTTTGATAGCAGATTTAGTGCTGCGACGTGCCCGCTCGCCAGATCCATAACGTGAATGTAGTCGCGAATTCCTGGAAAGAAATATGAAATCAATCTTTTGTTTAATTTTTCTGCCCGCCAAATACCTAAGCCACTTTGCTTGATTGCAATGCGATTTCTCCCTGAAAGCTCATAGAATCGTCAAGTACCTACAGATTAGAAAACTCAAGCTTTCTTTTTATTTCTCACGTATCTGTCACACGCTCGAAAGCTTCTGGGTCGTGACTGCGAAAGGAGCGAGACTCAATGAGAGTGTCTAGCCACAGATTACCCCAAGTCTACATATTATTCACTTATTCTCCTGTGTGTGTGTGTCCTCTAACCATAAGACCAAACCTCAACCATATTTCAACCTCAACCTCAACCTCTTACCATATTATTGCTTAATGCTTACCAGTTCCATCAGGCGTGTTGTAGTCGCTCCCGAACACGGTGAGTATAGGCTTCTTGCCCAGCGCCACTTGCGCCATGTACGGCATCAGGTTAGAGAACTCTTTGGTGGGGTCCTCCCCGATCTGGCCTGACGGGTGCGCGCCTACGGGGTTGAAGTACCGGAGCGAGATGATGTTCCATTTCTGTAGATGGGATTGGCAGGTTTTAGATTGATAGATCTTCCCTGTAAGTCTAAAGGCCTCTGCAATTACGAGGCTGTTGTGTGGGTGCGTTATTCAGAATGATGTATTATTGCCTTTATTTGAGCGCTGCGTTAGTTAAAATATGGGACTGTAAACTGAACATGAGTTCAAAGACTAGTAAATCCTATTTAAGTCTCAGAAGCTATCAGTAGCTTTATAGAATTTATATTGGAAACCAATTAGGCTAGAACCCACGTGGAGAGGCATAATTATGCATAATCATCCCATTCACTATCTCCGTTACGGATCCACGTGAACCTTGACATTCAGTGGCCAAGAACCGGTTCCGTTTAATGTTTCACCCAAAAACTACCGGCTAGTGGGTCACTGGTCTAAACTACGCTAAGATGAAACGTACCTATGCCAACACTTAGTTTTTTCTATCGCAAAGTAGCAAAGAAGTTTTTTAGCGAAATTACATGAGCTTAGCTCAGCGATCTCGGTGTTCCTTTCGGTGAAGGAAACTGAAATACGATGATGCTTGGCCTAGTTTTTTTTAATGCGACAGACGAGCAAGTCGCTCGCCTGAATGTAAGCGTCACGCTTGCCCATAACAGTTCGGTGCCACTCCAATTTTTGTTAGACTTTATTATTTATTATTTTAGCTTTCTATTTCATATTGTTTCTTATTGACGTTTCGTATGTGTACATATTGAAGAAACTGGTTAGGTAGAAATTAAAAAAAAAAAATTGTATGATACTTGTTACGTATGACAGATTTTGTAACGGCCGAAGGGGAAATAAATATGACTGAATTGGTGCGCCTAATCCAGCATTAATTTTACGGAAATTCTGGAAAGTCTGTTACTTTGTGACTTTAAAATAAATATTTGAATTATAGCCAAAAATCTACAAGGATATACCCTCGAATACTTGCGCTCATACCCTGCTGTAAGGCTTGTTGCAGATCTTGTATTATGCAGATAGGCGGTGGACAAAATTTCTTTTAACTACCACAGAAGCACCAATGTTGAGTCCCTAAACCGCAAAATGTAGTCCATAACAATGCCAAGGACACCTCTTCACAGTCGTAATCGTGAATGAACCGACACAAGCATAACTTGTTCAAGTTCAATGCGAATGGGCATTGACATTGTGTGGATCAAGGCCAGTGTCCGATAAACATTACTGTACTTGCTTAAATCGTACATAACGGAACATGAATGGACATTTAAAGGCTTCCACACGCTTAATAAGTAATTATAAAGTTGGTGAATGTAGGCCACAATATAATGATTTGAGGACATAATGGGTAGTAAAGACTGCTTCTCCTAGAGCTTATATGGAATGAGGGCGATTTCTGGCGAAGTAAAATCATGACGTGACATCTCCAACACGGAACCCTTGTAAGATTGTGAAGCTACTGTAAAGCGTTATTGTTTTTTTACCCGACTGCCCCAAGAAATAGGGTAATGTTTTTGGGGTGTCTGTAAGTAGGTATGTTTGTGTGTTCTTTTAAAGTTCTTCCTGTAGCCTAAACGGCTTAGCCTATTTTGACAAGTGAGGTGTCATTGGATTCCTCTTTACGTCCGGAGTGACATAATCTAGATTTTGTTTCTCTTTTAATAATTAATCTCCTTTGACTGTGACTATGACGTGTTTGATAATATCTAACAAAACTTGAGAATATATATTGTATACTTGACACTGGCAAATGCATAAGACTTGCGACGCCAAAATCCTTTTGGGAGGAAAATGAAAAAAAAAAAATACTCTTATGTCAACACTAATTGTAGGTTCAAGTTCAATAATTGTAGGTACCTAGCGTAATTATGAATAAGCATCGATTTATTTGATAAAAGATAAAGAAGAACAATCGTACACATCTTTTATCAATGACAATTAGATTTCTAATAATTAATTAATTAACGGCTTAATTAATTACACTTTCCATGAAGCGATTTTAAAAGAATTATGTAGTTTGATGTGGCATTCATATGGCAGATAAGTACAAGTTAATCACCAACTTCAATTATCGGGGAAACATCATGCGATAGCAAGATTTAAAAATTCCTTACCTAAAAAAAAAACCCCAAAATGACGGTGGCGCGTCGTCATTTTTTAATTTTACTTTTGTTTTCTTTTCGAGGAACTACAATGGTCTTGATTTAGTTCTTTGATGGGTTAGGTATTTTTAAATTTTGCTAACCAATATTGCCTCAGAGACAAGCGATTAGTTATCTGAGCTAACTAAACTTGAGTAGAGAAAACACAACTCAACATTAGAAGTCACGCTATATATCCAGTCATACCCGAATTCCGTCTTACCTGGTTTCCTGGGACCTACACTACATTTATATCTTTAATATAATAAATAAATATAATAAATATTGGTGGACGTTTTTCAGCGCCATCTAGCCCCAAACTAAGCAGGCTTGTATTATGGGAACCAGATAACTGATAGCATTTTTTTTTTTATAAATACACACATAGAATACATAGAAACACCCAGACAAAGAACAAACATCCATGTTCATGACACAAATGTTTGTCCTGGGTGGGAATCGAACCCACAACCTATAGATCAGAAGGCGGAAATCCACCCACTGAGCCACAAGGCTAGTCAATCTTTATACAAAGTGTTAATAATAGACACATACACAGAAAATAGGACACAGAGGTACACATTAATAGTGTTTATATATAGTCACATTAATAATTACTATGATCGAGTTTTATAATGATATTTATAATATTTGCCGCGGGAACTATTACGATCACTACCAGTGCAAGCACTACCAGTTGGCTATTCCTTTCGCGTATCGACTGCCTGAAGGACCGAATTTTGCGAAGGAATTTGCTGTGGAATTGCAAGGAAGATCGCTGAGAAGCGGAATCGTAATCAAGGTGGTGACCAAAAGTTGATCTATCCCTAGAATAAAAGGTCTATTTTAAAAGTGACGAATAGGACTCTGAAAATTCTAAACAATTAGATATGAATAAAACAGATAGTTTACCTTATCAGCCGCGCTAAGATCCTTGAGCATCTCTTCTATGAAGTACTTAGTCCTGCCATATACGTTGGTGATACTGCCTGTGGGGTGAGACTCCGTGATGGGCAGGTACTCCGGCTCCCCGTACACGGTGCAAGATGAGGAGAATACCATCTGGTAGCAGTCGTGGGACCGCATTATCTGTAACGGGAATATGGTACGTTTACGTTTTTTTTTATTCGTAACAAACTATTCGTCATTGATGTGTTTTAAGCAATATCTTTTTCAATCGATGACACACTTGAAATTATCTGTGTTCATTATCAATGGTATGTGCCACATCAAATATTGTATATATTGGAATTTTGTATTAAATCACTGCTATCAAGATAGCTAACGGACACGATGCCTAACAAAAACCTCGTACTGCGCTGATTATAATTTTTAGGACAAGAAATGTTATGCTCTTTTTTGAAAACTTCTTCGACTGACACAAGTGGCTCCCCTTTACTCTCTTCATAAATACACATACTACAGAGTGGTGAGATGAGAGATCAGCTTTTTTGACTTTCATTTCCACTTCGCTCTGTTTTTCAGATCGTCACGTCACGTCTTTAGCACATCTCTTCACAACAGTCTGTTCTCTTACCTCTAGTAAATTGAGCATGCCCAGAAGATTGTTCTGATAGTAAAGAAGAGGTTGCTGCATGGATTCCCCGACTGCTTTCAGTGCCGCAAAGTGGATCACGCAGTCTACCGGGTGCTGCGAACACAAGAACTTGATTTAGTATGGAAAGTAAACTCATTTGTTTTTTAGGTTACGTTCAACTATGCTATTGATATTTAGCGATATGTTTGAAGAAGAGAGATGCACGTGGATACGGCACGCCTCGAACCCGAATGTGGTTGAAACTGTAAACCACCGTCAGAAAACAGAAAAAGTGAGTTAAAAATAATAAGACTTTCTTGTCCACTGTCATTTGACGGATTACAAAAACATCAGTAAGTTTTTGTTCCAAATATGCAAATTAGCGTAACTTCGGACATAAAAAGCTTGAATGTTTCCCTAGTACAATGACCCTGCTGGTCCTTGACCCTAGCAATTTAAAAATACCAATGCCAAATACCGCAATAGCAATTTGCTACCTGCTTAAGTAAGAATTTGTGACCATAAAAAAAAAACTACGACGACGTACTGGTAATATATTGTATGCCTAATGTACTTCACTCCTGCCTGGCTTAGTTGGTTGGGCGTCTGCCTTATGAGCTGGAGGTTGGGTTCGATTCCCGTGCGGGTAACTTAGTACCAGACCCAGAGCAGATATTTAAATTTCTTAAAGAAAATGTCATGTCGCCCAAGCTACTGACAATAATTGTAAATATTTTTTTTTTACTTTTGACATTATTATATCAATTTCATTCTTTAATTTAATTTAATAATATTATAATTTTCCTAAAATCATGTTAATAATAAACTTATTTAAATAATTTTGCACGTCTGTAACGGTTGTTAATGGATGGACATTTTTAGATTTAAGAACTTGTATACCCATTATCACGCAAATAAAATTATTGACTTTGAATATGAGACGTTCTTAATAAAATTAGCTCTCCGTAGTAAGTGAATTCACCGTTTTAAGCAGGCAGTCAATCCTTCAGGGCTCAGGAACCCTTACACGTTGTCTTAAACTCGTCTATAACTTTTATCTATCCTGCCGGTTATCTTTTGTCAGCCTTACCTTATCAAAAATATCATTGATCTGTTGCTTATCCAGAAGGTCTGCCTTGTAAAAGGTAATCTTTTTGCCGGTGATACCCTCAGCCCGCTGCAGCGCCGGTGACCCTGCCTCGTCCTCCACTGCGTTGGCAAAGTTGTCTATTGCTATGACTTCGTGTCCAGCTAGGATCCGAAACAAAGATTCTTGTGTTATTGATACTATTAAATTAAAAAAAACCGACTTCATCCGAACCATTTATTTAAATTTGCTTCGTCATTGTCGCTAAACTATCTTAATGAAGATTATATTGGCGCCACCCGTGAAATACATATCATTGGGGAATTCCGGTGGCCATCTGTGGTCTTCTGCATCAGTTCCACTTCACAAAATGATAATTTTAGAATGCAAATGCTTGACTTGTTGATTAAAATATCAAAATCGCTACATGTAAATCGCCTATAACATTTGTTGTATATTTGTAGCTCATACAATACCTCATGTATTCTATTATCAGAACTGGATTTTGATAAAAATGGGACAAATCTGGAAGTCTGATTCAGCCTTTAAACATCCCACTGCTGAGATATCAGCCTACCCTCGAAGAGAGATGGGGGTCATATCTACCACGCTGGCCCAGAGCAGGTTGACGGATTCAAATACGCCATCGAATTTCTTCTCCGGAAATAAGCAGGTATCTTCACGATGTTTTCCTTCACCGAAAACCTAGTGGTATATATCGGTACGTACTTAAGTTCCTAATAACTCATTGGTACGGGCCCGCCCGGGTTCGTGGGGTCGTATATTCGAATGTGAGGCGATCGTGCTCCCACTGAGCTACCCACCACACTTATACTTATGAGCGCTGAGCTGGCTTTTTACCAATCTTGAAGTATCTTCTTTCAAATACAAAAATATTTTCCAAATCGGCTTTTAATAAAATGACGAAGGTCTGAGGTAACAAACAAAAAAATAAACAATCGAATTGAGATCGTCTTTTTTTTGGAAGTCGGATAAAAATATGAGGGCACGAGAGATGTCTGTGATATTAGGTAGGTTGGTTAGCAACTGCTGTGACTCTTGCTACCTAACTGGTATTTAATATGCTGTGATCTTGTGCATTTCAAAATGTAGTCTCAGTTTTTTTTTTGTATCCACCAAATTCCGAGAACACATTTTTTTATCCTTATATTACTTAGTTGTACAAATAAAAATCAATACTTTTCTTACCTTCCAATAAATCGACGACGCAGTGGCTGCCGATGTACCCCGCTCCTCCGGTCACTAGGATCGTCTTGAATCGCGGCATTGTTATTCTGCAAACAGACATTTCAATGCAAATTATCTGATGCAGAGCCGTTTAATTTGGCTTTGTAATTTATAAGATTCTTCGGAGTTTACGGTTACCGGGGATTAGATTAGCATTAGCAGGTGATTTCGTGATATTTAAGTGTTTTATGTGTCTGGACATAATTAATGTTAATAACTATTTTTCAACAACTGCAGAGAGAAAATTAATATCTGTCTATATTGTAGTTCGTGTTCATAATTCATCAAACGCTTTCCGTCTGACAGAAGTGATCTACAACGCATACATACATCATAAACATCGTAATTCACGTCATAAACCACGCCAAATAAAGTAAGGCTCAATGCATTCCTTATAAACAATATCACATTAAATTCCACCCTGCAGCCGTGGCATTGTGATCTTTTGTCGCGTCCAAGAGGAAATAGCATTTGTGTTGGCCGTTTAGCATCATCATTACTTACAGCATCCTTATAAATAAGTAAAGCTAATTTAAAAAAACTTAATTATTGTTTCAATATTTTATACATTCATGACTCACACAATGACAAAAACAGCACCAACTACCAATTATAACAACTTTCTTGTATTTTTGATTACTAACAACTTTTGCTAACCAACACCGACATTGTAATAAATTGCTGTTTTATTTGTAGTATGGTCCAAAAATTTTTGACTATCGACTTTCTTTTTGTTTTTCGTGGTTGGTCCCAATAGTTTACCATGTAGTTAAGACGAAAATAAGTACCTAATTATTTTTCAATCGAATTGCTGACTCGAAAAGCAGATATAATTTACTGCAAAAAAATATTAGAATATTTTGTTAAGTGAAAGACAGAAACTGAGAGAATCAATAAATAATTTTATAGTAAGTCAGCTTTAGTCCAGCTTTCAAATAATTACAAAAAAGAGGAAGTAAGTAGATACTTGCTTACAAAGCTTTTTAATTGATTTTATAAAAAATAGCAACACTTTTACCTATTAACAAAGATTATATTTATGAAACTCGAATTCCAAAACCGAGTTGCCGAATTACCGAGTTGTATTTTGTTGATGTTCTGACGTTTGTTGCTGTTGTTCGATGTTCTTATTTACAGGCACAAAAAGTTTTGATTTGAGATCATGATCAGTGCTAGGAAGTACCAAACTAATGCTCATTAGATAAATCTTTTTCCGCAACCAATTTACTTAATTGAGGTTGGGCAAACAGTGATTCACATAATTCAAATGTAAGGTGTATTGATTCGTTCTGGGATTTTGTTTGTTGAAGCCCGATCATCAAAACCATTAATTGCTTGCTTATACCCGAGCCGCGCTAACAAGCATTCCGACATCTGGAATAAAATTAAAGTAAAAAGACGAATGAAACCTAAGCAGTTGAAAAACTCATTTTTGCTCGAAGTGTGAGCTGCCGATATACAACAGTGAAATTATAAAACAAATAGGTTTTCATTCAGGTTTTCACAGCATTTTCAGAACATTTCTTAGCGTGGCTCGGGTATAATACAAGATTTTTGCAATATAAAAATCAGTGTTGTACTAAAAACTTGGTGTTGATAACAACAGGGATTGATGTATTTGCTTTTAATCGGTCGGTGATCATCGGTGTCGGCGATTCATTGAAGGTAATTTAGGAGCGGGTGTTCCAAGTAACCACTAAATAAGTTATTGTTGTTGTAACTAACAATTAGCGATCTCTTGCCGTCGTCAAGGCTTTGGTTGCACAACTTCAAGTTATAGCACACTGAGAACCGTTCTCTGCTACTATTAAGCTAGCCAATAAGAAGGCAAATAAATCATTATGTTGTTTAAAGTTAAGTAGTATGGCCCCTACGAGAATAGGCCGATAAATCTCAGCAGTGGGATGTTTAAAGACTGATGCAGAAGTAGTCATCATCATCTCGGGCAGATCATTCGGCCCACGGTAAATGCTTACTCATTCGCCAATTTTCCTTGTGATTGAAGATTGGTTCATAAGAAAAAATTTAAAGTCGGATTCAGATCTACGGATTTGGTTTGCGCGGACCGCAGCCGTCTAACAAACGAAAGAGAAAAAGAGGGAAATATATTTTCTGTGTGTTCTAACGAAACGATAAGTCGGATTATTATGCAAACTTACTCCCATACATGTCCCATACATCGATATAAGTCACGGTCATTTATCTCCAACCACAAATGCAAAAATATATTTTTATTTGATACTAGCTGTTACCAGCGACTTCGTTCGCGTGGACCTAAAAAAAAAGTAGACAATATCCTTCTTCGACCTTTAAGCTATATCTATGCAAAAGTTCAGTTCAATCCGTTCAGCCGTGATATCAAAACTCATAATTCAACATCTGCCCGGCTGGGAATGTCTTTTATTCAGGAGGCAGACGCACTACCAACAGTACCAACTACGCTAATACATATTGCAGAAAATACCACAAGCTGGTTATCGCCAGAAAACGAAGCATACGAAGGTTTTTTTCTAAAAAATGTTTAGATAAACGTGCATGACTTGAAACCATGATCTTTTCATTTGACTAGCTTTCCTCTTCTTGTATTGCGTATCTACAGGGTTATAAGGAAAGGGTATGCTAAGCCGAAAAGGGCTCATAGTGCTCATCGTTATGAAGAACTTTTAGTATGGGACCAACCCCGAAATCGCGAAAAAAAATATCAGCTGATCCATAGAAAAATGTCAATGACACTCGGCAAAACGTATGAAAATGCTGATATTTTCGCGATTTCAGGTTTGGTCCCATACCAAAAGTTGTTTATAATGACTACTAAACTACTACTACTACTACTATGAGCACTACTACTACTACTATACTACTACTATGAGTACACACTGTTTTAGACTTTCGTGGTTGTTTACAACATTACTATTAGTACTCACGGGATATTTACCACGGTTATTGTTTTTGTTGAGTTCCCGATATTTCGGCACAGTTGCATGCGCCATGTTCACGGGTAGACTGAAGATGCGGGTGGATGATAAAAAAAAGTTACGAAATTTAGGAGCAGACAAACCGAAATATCGGGAACTCAACAAAAACAATAACCGTGGTAAATATCCCGTGAGTACTAATAGTAATACTATGAGTACTGTGTACTATGAGCCCTTTTCGGGTTAGCATACCCTTATTACCCTGTATAGCTAAAGTAAATTCGTTCTGTTAATACAATTATAGTAAAATATAACGAAAGTCACGGACCCCGGTGTCCGTGGAGTTGCAGAATAAAAAACAAAAAAAAAAACATGGTCGATAAATGCTAAGTAGAATTGTATAGGATCACACTTTTAAAAGCGCGATCGTGACCGTGTTTATTCTTCCGAACATATTCGATGGGTAATTTAATAACTTGAAGGTCTCAAAAGTGACTGCATATAAAGGCATTTTGTTTTCATCATTTTGTCAAACTCCGATAAAACCGCTCACTGGAAAATAACCATGTATTGGACTTACGACTATAATTATGGAACCCCATTATCGAAGCGGGTTTTTCATAATTGCTGTACGCATAAAAGAGATGATATACCGTCTCCCGTGGTAGGTTGTTTTGTTTGAGTGCGTCCGGTACGGGTTCAAACACCTCAGATGCGCGATGCACAGGCTTTGCTATGGATGGAAAATTGCATACTAACTGTAGGTATGTATGTACTTAAAATGTACCTCTCCTACCTTACTAATTTATCGATTATGATTTACTAGGTGCGCCCCGCGGTTTCACTCGCTATTCCACAGAAGCGGAATATTTTTATATTAGCCTATCCAGTGTATAAGCTCCATACCAAATTTCATTCAAATCCGTTCAGCCGTTACAGAGTTGAACGGGAACAAACACACTTACATACTTACCTACTTACACACTTACAAACTTTCGCATTTATAATATTAGTGTGATGTTTTTTTCTACTATATGTTTTTCTACTATAAGGTCAGACATCAAGTCGATGATGTTATATCCATATATAAGAAAGAATTTTGAAGTGCAACATTTTTATCATCATCATTATAATAATTTTGTATCATCGACAGTAATTAAACAAAATCCGCGACTGCAAAATGTAGTATATGAAACTTCGGACAGTTCGGACACTAACAAAAATCTAACAAAACCTCATGCGTTAAAATCGGTAACCGACGAAGGAATATAGAAACACACGAAGATACGTGTGTTTGTGATAAGTGTTTTTACCCTAAAATATTAACTTCCTTTTTGGGCAGTTGGCTAACAACTACGTTGCAGAGGTGATAATCATCATTGACATCTGTGAATCTGTACTAACTTGTAAAATAAAAATCAGTGGTTAGCACTTTAAAAGATGACACAAAATAAGTCGCACAAAAATTGTTAGGTATGATGTGATGTAGGGAACATGCATACAAGAGGTTTTGCGTTAGTTACCAATAATCCTGTTTATAACATCTCGATAGTGCATTTTTCTCAGAGTATTTTGTTGAAATTCGTTTTTTAGTTATAATTATTCGTAATAATGTGGAAGTCATGTGTCATATTTGTTGTTGGTGGGTTCTCAACTTCAGCACAGGGGCGCTAGTCTCGACTTTTCGCTACAGCACTTTGCGACCGAATTCGGTTGCTATGACGCAAAAATTCGACAACGAACACGAATTGTTAACGAAAAAACGCAAACATAGCGTTGAATTTTGCATTTTGCGAAAATGCAACGCTATGTTTGCGTTTTTTCTGCAATTCGGTCGCAAAGTGCTGTAGCGAAAAGTCGAGACTAGCGCCCCTGGACAGGCACAATGTTGTGAGCATAATTATTTACTTAGAATATGAGCGACTGCTTATAAATTTAGGATAATAGCTCCTCAGTAGCTGTTCAACGACCCGAGCGAGAGCACATGTGTGTAAAACCAGATGGGAGTTGACATCCTTCTTGGAAACGTATAAGGATGGTGATGTCTGAATTATTTATTTGCAGTGACTCATAAGAGGATATCCTCCCAGTCGATAGTCATCTCTACCTCTAGTGCCTACCTAGCTTATTATTTTTGTATTACTTTGGATTTGGTGTCATTTCTAAACAGATCCAAAATGATTTTATTTTAAGATGTTACCAAATATCTAGAAAATCGAATGGGTATGGATACTTTTCGTTACAAAATTTGATAATACTTATTTGTATGGACATCATTTTTGGAACTCCTTACATTCGAGCCGCGCTAAGAAGCTTTGCTACAGCTACAATACCACTGTAAAAAGCCGAATGAAAGTCGCAAATTCAAATCATTGTATATGGGTGATAAAGTCTTCGATCGCACCTGGTTACGAAGCTCCGGTTTCGTACAAGACCGAAGGGTTTCTTTTAACGTTACTAACTCTTACATTCAACATACCGAATGTGAAATATTAAAAGGAAATGTTTTTATTCAGATTTTTATAATGAGATTTGTAACGTTTCTTAGTTTTTAGTTTCTAGTTTTTCAATTCGAGTATAATTGACCGAGCGAAGCGAAGCTCTCAGAGTTTAAATGGGACAAATTGGATTTGGCATTTGTATGTATATTTCTCCGACGATAACTTGCAAACCGTTGATCTGATCATCATAAAATTTTATAGGCAAGTAGTTCAGGTCAATACAATTTTTAAGTTCGAGTATGAGCATTATCGGTAAAGGGGTTGCAAAGATATAGGGGTCGCACGGAAGAGAACAAAAGTACCGCTGCATATTTCACATATTTCTTACACAGTATAAACAGAGTAGCTAACAGAATCAAAAGCTTGTAAAACGGAAAATCGCGAGGTCTCAGTTCGGGGCGAACTACTAGTTATTAACTAATCGTTCCAGTTTTTTCTTATCACGTAATTATATCAATTGATAAAGTTACATGATCTTATTGATTGGTATTTACTTTTTTACTATGAAAACTGACGTGGTTTTGATACATTGTGCAAGGCAAGACGAGGTCGCGCGCTTGTCTCGCTGAGCATTCCTTGATAAAGGTCACCGAATGTGATCGAAACTATAGTCGGAATAACCGACTCAATTTAACGTGAGTATTCCTGTTTTATTAAAACAAAATGGTATTTACTTACCTATTAAGTAAACAAAATTTGAGAGATTAAAAAAAAAACTGCGATAAAAAAAAACTTCGAACTACGCAAAGATTGCACAAACAAACTCTGTTACAAATATTAGTGATTGAATTTTCTAGATTCCCTTCTTTATTTTTTAAGATGGCTTATGCAGAAGAGCGAGGTAGAAGGCAGACAGATAGAAGAACATTTAAAACCGAACCATAAACACAGAATACAAATGAACGAGTCGAATTTAGAGTAATTTTCAGAAAATGTAATAGTTGCGATCCATGAAAAATGGAATTTCCTCGGTTATCACTCATCATTCGACATTTGTAGCGGTTCATTGAATTGTAAATTACTTATTTGGAGTTTTTCAAATGGTTTTCTGTTTGGGAAAAACATGTTGGCTTAATAGTAGATTAGGCACCAAGAAGATAAATAATGTTTTACTTTTAATAAAATTTTGGACATCAATATTTTACAGTGTAGGTAATGGTGGTTGTGAAAAAAACTGAAATGATTATAAAAGTTAATGTATAGATGGGACCCTAGATCACGGTACAAGCTAATGTAGGTACAAGCAAAATTTAGAGAAAGGCAGTAGCTTACATTGACTACTTGCTTAGAAACGCGTGTAATCATTGTTTATGTTGATTACATGGCACGTTACACTATTCCGAAGTCATTACTTGACAAGTTTTAAATTCTTCGCCAATTTAATGTAACATAAGTAGATAATATTGAATTTATTTTCATTTAGTTCCACATCCACACATCACATGTCACATGACCATGGTCTGTTTAATAATTTGTCAAAACTATAGTAAATGCATAAATTAGCAGTCACGGGATATTTACCTCGATTTTTATTATTGAGTTCCCGATAATTCGGTACAGTTGCATGCACCATGTTCACGCGTAAATACGGATGGATGACAAAAAAAAACGAAAATTAGGACAAAGCAAACCGAATCTACACTCTTTCGCGGTCTCGACAATACACACCCATGGTATCACTAGTCATTTTTGGTAAAAAATAATCATAAAAATCGTGATATATATCGTGAGTAAGTACTAATTTACATGTAGTAAACAACCGCGAAAGTCTAAATCAGTGTTTAAATGCATAAAATAAGACAAAACAACCGCGACAAAAATGCAGACTTTCCAAAAAGGTACCGGTACAGGGGTATTAAATGAAGATACTATCGCTTATCATTCAACCGCAACTTCACTTTCAAACTCACAAGCTTTAGGAAAATAAAGTTAAAAATACTCACCCTTGTTAATTAGTGATCGATTCACATAAACTTATTCCATAGACTACACTAATGACTAAACTAAAGCTAGTTCGAGACGCGTGCGGTCCGGCAGAGCGCGGACGTCTGTCGGTGCGCGTGCGCCGCTCAGTGTCAGCGCGTCACTGATGTAGTTTGCAACCTGCCGGCCCGTTATCACACCGATGTGATGCCGCGAACGTTGATAGCGTTCTGGGAAGTGCTGTCATAGCACGCCCGTTTATAAAGGTGCAATAATTCGATAAGACCAACCATTGGTTCGATGTATATCAAACTGAACATGTTATCTGCTTATAAGAACTACTTTAAGTAAACCGCCAAGCTAAGTTTACTTACCGCCAAAGACCAAATAAATGTCAGCTCTACCAGACCCATATCATTGCGAGCGCAAAGCTTTTAGGCTTGAAACGCGCAGTTGGGGCCACTTTTACATCTAACCCAACGCCTTTTCGCATTTATCGCGAATTACGCTTCGCTTACGTGCTAAAATTATCTCGATTCATACGTACCGACAATCTTTATATTATTGTCATCTTGGAGTGATTTACATGTACCTGTATTATTATTTATTCTGTGACTTTACTTAGATGTTTTTCACGAAAGTGATTACATTTATATTCGAGGAATTACCAGTCGTTGACACCAATGCGTTCAGTCAGTCAGTCACTCTGTAGTACATTTAAAACCGTTTACTTGGTTGACATTCCGATTATGTTTTAAGTTTTAATTTTTTTCTGCTACTTGTGTAGGGCTATTTGATCCTCACCTTGACGGACGGCAGAGGTTAATAGTTTAAAATTGCGCTTTTGTTTTGGCAGGTTGCCATCCTATGTTTTATCTGATACTAGCAGCGCCCCGCGGTTTCACTCGCTATTCCACAGAAGCCGAATATTTTTCTGGAATAAAAAGTAGCCTATCCAGCTTATAAGCTACCTCCATTCCAAATTTCTTTCAAATCCGTTCAGCCGCTACAGAGTTCAACTGGAACAAACATACTTACATACTTACCTACTACTACTTCGTATTTATAATATTAGTGTGATCACTCTTCTGTATGGGATTTTGACGTCGCAAAAATTCTCGTCCATAATGTAGATAGAGATACAATAGTACATACTTTAGAAAATTGTTTATATAAGAAAAAAAACAATTTAACGATTATGTCCAAGGTTGACACTAATTAGAATTTAGAATTCCAAGTAGAACGCAAAATGAATTTGAAATGAAAATGACAAAAATTAGTCATTGCAAAATTACGCTTTATTTGTTTAGGATTCTACCCTAACGTCTACTCACAGATATATTATCTGTGCGTCTACACGAGCGTAAGGGAAATGTTATAAGCCCTATCATCGACTTCTACTCGCCCTATTCAATAGCGTTGTTATTTTTGGACAGGTAACATTTTTTCTGTCATCTCTCACTTTTGTTGGATGCACCAGAAATGCAACGCGGTGTTCGCTTCCGTGTAAACGCAGTCAGTAATTCTCGTCCGACAGTGACCTCATAACGATCTAAGCATACCTGCAAATAAGCGCTAGAAACTGCGGAATACCGTAACTTATCCAAACCTGAGCACATCTCTATAGGTTACGTGTGGTTCCGTTACGGGTCTGCCCTTGGCGTTTGGGTCACCGTTGCTGCTCTTGAGGTCACTCACATCCGAAGTGCATTTTTACGCGCTTTGATCGATTAGCTAGTGTAAAAACTATGTTGCAGAAGGTTAAATTTACGAAAAGCCTATATGTTTAGATTACGACAAATCAACAATATTAACATTACTACATAGAGAATTATAAAGAAAATAAAGGGAATAAGCCGAAGAGGGCGTAGTACATGAGTACCAGAAGTAGTAGAAGAAACAACAATGAAATCGCGAAAAAAAACCTGTTGTTCCTAAATTTTGCCGAGTGTCATTTTACTATGGAACAGGAACAGCGCATTTTTTTCTCGATTTCTCATTTTATTGTTCCAAAAATTTATAACTTCCTTATACAGGGTTATAAGGAATGGGTATGCTAAGCCGAAAGGGGCACATAGTACTCATCATTATGAACAACTTTTACTATGGGACAAATCCTGAAATATATAAAAAATAGCTGTTTCATACATTTGGTCGACTGTCATTGTCATTTTTCTATGGAACAGCAGTTTTTTTTTGTTTTCATGGTTGGTCCCATAGTAAAAATTATTCATAATGATGAGTGTTAGGGGGCCTTTTCGGCTTAAAACCTTTTCCTTATAATTCTGTCTTTTCGAAACTCATATTGATAAATTATCGCCGTATCTCCTGATTAGAATCTACACATTTCTAATTACATTTGGTGTTAATTAATTATGTTATCAAAACACTAATATAAATACCATCTTATCAGGAATTTCTTTGTGATAGCCAGTCAACCGCTTATTAACTCAATTAAAAATTTTACTTGTCATAAAATTAGTTTTTCAGCAACCATGAATTCGATCATGATCATATGATCGATAATAGCGGGATGTCTGATTTTTAAGTTCAAACTTTAGTTATATAAAATACACGATAAGAAAATCTACTCAGTCTTAATATGTAGTTGTAAAGAAGCTATAATAAAAAAAAAATTTAGTAACTAGCTGTTACCCGCGTCGTCGTTCGCGTGGACCCACAAAAAAAAAGTAACATATATATGCAAAACTTCAGCTCGATCCGTTCAGCCGCATAGCCGTGATAACGCGACAAACTCCCAGACAGAGAGACAGAATTACTTTCGAATTTATAATATATTCAAAGTTATTTATTGGTAAATAAATAACTTTGACACCTACAAGTCGACAATAATAAATAATAACCTTTTGTATACAATAGTATGCAAGTTAAGTAGAGGCTAATCATTGAATACAATGATTATTAAAATGCATTATACAATGTTAATAACATTCAATATTAATAATTATTAGTTAGGATTAGGATTGTATGATCATGGTTTTTGTCTTATGGTGCGCGTTGAAGTATTTTCTTCCGTTTTCGTAATTATATTCTCGTATTGAAAAAAAAACGAAGTTTTACACTCGTTTTTCGTCAGACCTCTGACTGCGACCCGTAGTTACATACACCCCGGGTATTCAATTGATTATTACTTTAATAGTGAGGGAATAATAATATTTTCTAGGATAGGTATCATAGCACAGGTCGATATTGAAGTTCCTGGTTTAGTTGTAACTATAGCAATTAACTGATTATTTGACGCGCGCTAACGCTGGCCCATGATTCATCTGCACGCAAAAGTGTATAGCGTTCTTTTTCTCGAACAGGTACATATTATATTAAACACATAGCCCGACTTCAATAAGCAGTTTACGATATTCTGGACTGCATTTCTCGCACTTTATAATCTATCAACAACAAGTTTAGGCTACAAGCGGTGAAATTGTAAAAGATCATACGATTGAAATTAAAAATAACAACAAATAAATAAAAACAATTTATTCCTTCTTTAACAAGTACTTTTTGTGTCCAATATTAAGAATAAAATACATATGTTTACGTAGTCCTAATATATTTACGAAGCATGTGTTTCTCACCGCTAAGCACCCTTGCGATTCGAGCAGACGTTTCATAAATTACAATTCATGAAATAATATGATTAAAATGTAATCACAAAATGTTTGTGGATATGATTATAAATATTGAATAATTTTATTACTTAAAGTACAATTTATTTCTTAATCTCTTTAATAGAAAGGTACACGCTTGTTAAAAATATAAAAATAAATCTGATGTTTTTTCTCCGAATTTAGAAGGAACTCGGAAAAGTCGAAAGTCGTTTCGTAAAAATATAACTACAATGCTCAATCATTTTATAACTTTTTTCTCACACAAAACACATAGAACAATTACTATTAAGTACATACAAATTAGGTAATATTTACCTAAATACATTGAAAAAATACTTTCGGGTCCAAAGACAGTAGAGTATTGGTGCGGTGTTACCAATTCTCCAACTTCTTATTAATACAGGAAGTTTATTCATTTATCACAACATTTTTGGCAAAGGTAAGGAACTGTCAAACGAATCAACCATTATTAATACTAATCAAGCTATACACGTATTTAAATTTAACATTAATAACATCAAGACTAGGCATTCATCATCTTAAAATAATAATTAAATCAACACTTTGGTCGTTGTGCCATTTTTTTCATATTTATAGGGTTTTACGATTTTTTTATTATTTTTAATTTTATTTATTATGCTTAATAGTAGCCGTCACAGGTGGTATTGTCGGTGTCAGTTGATTTGAAGCAAATATATCGTAAAATCCTGAAAAAGAAAACATGTAATCAACAATCAATCAAAATCTGTAATGAAAATATAGGTATCTAGGTATATTGTGTTAATGGCTAAAGCTAGTGTTAAAACTAGCTCCTATATTTTCACTAAACTTTGAGCCTCTTATATTTGAATAGTATATCTGTTTTTGTATATATTGTTATCGTTCTTTTTTTTTGTTTTGTTTTGTTTATTCGGCCGTTTTGGGCAGCCTTTAAGGTGCAACGTTTCACTCAGCGCGGCATTTTCCACTCATTTTCCTGCGTTTATTGTCAATTTCAACTTAATTACTTATCGTAGGTTCATGAAAATGAATTTTGCGCTAATAAATAGGTTCTGTCAAGAAATTACACCAACCAAAAAATCAATGTGAAAGCTAGTATAAGTACACTTCTCACTAAACCACAAATCAAGATGAAAATCAGCTTATTGAGATTCGTAGCTAAACCAATAGTATCTAGGTTATCATTTTAGCCGTAATTTCTTGATATGACCTATTTATTGTCGCAAAACTTGTTTTCATGAACCTACGTTGAGTAATTAGGCTGTATTGGCAAAAAACGCAAGAAAATTTGAATTTGCCGCGCTGAGCGAAACGTTGCACCTTAAGGCCATACCGCCCCGTCTTACGTATGTTGTTATCGTTCTAGTTTCAAACAGTCAAGGACAAGCCATTTTTTTGCTTAAGGTAAGGCACAGCTTCATTTTGAGAAACTAGTTTTACTTTTCAATACAGTGTAAGGGGCTCAAAGTCGTGTGTGAAAATCAAAGTGAAAATTTGGCGCTAAATTTGAACTATCATTTGTTATTTGTTTTGCTCCATACGGTATTATCCGATTAGAAATAAGGTACAATGCCTCGCAATTTTTCAGGCTAAAAAGTGTCCTTCCTTATTATTTACACTACTTTTTTTGTTTGTTTATGTAATGTACTCTATTTCCGACCAATGTTTTAGAGATTTTTCAAAGTAAATTCGTTTAGTTAAAATGGTTTCAACTTTCCATGCAAAACGTTGAATTACCCACTGTTGTAGAAAGGATTTCCTGATTTGTCACACTTTTCAATATCTTGTCAATCGCAACTGACCGATCAGAATATAGTGTGCCGGCGCGGCAACATCAAAACGACGTGAATTTCAAGCTTAAGCAAGAACAAATTTCTCAGGGCTCGTTCATTGATACGCTGGGTTTTCGCGTCACGTCACGCGGACAAATCAAATTTAGGCTAATGTATGAGATTGTTTCATGTAGAAGAATGTTCATGCGCAATTTGTATGATATCCAGCAGTACTCGCGGCAGAGCAGGTTGCGGCCACAGGCGCGTGCGCCGCAGCTACCGTCTTTGAAGAAAACTGCCAAAACCGTTTTCTGCGGCAGACGCCGTCATTCTCTACGCGCCGCTCGACGCCCCTCGGCTTATACACATTGCCATATTATATTGTTTGTTTTTGATTTTGAGCGTGTGACGTCACGGACAACGCCGTGGGCCATCGCCTGTCGCCCCGCGTCTCGCTTAACGAGCCCTCACCGAGAAGGCCAGTCAGCTTGTGTCCATCAAAAGATGGACAATGGATGGAAAAAAAATGTTTAAAAGAGATATTATGTCTACATTTAAAAGATGATAGAAAAAAAACATATTTACCGTAGGCTAATTAGTTTTCTTAGCGTCTTTTGTTTCTTCTTTAGGCTGTCCCTTGCCCAGCAACTTGGCGAGCGAGTCCCAGATGCCTCCGAGAAATAGAGCGCAGAAGAGGTTCTCGAATGGCACGAACGGGTCGTGGATGCCTAGCAGGATTGATGATAGCTGGAATAAACAAATTACTTAGTAGGGAAACACAAGTATGAATATTAATAGAAAAACATAACACCCTACTGCAAAATTTGGACTATGGCACTCCGTACATGAATAGGAATCCAACGAGTCCAACAACACCTGACTCGTCAAAATGAGTTCCGCCGTTTAGGCTTCAGGAAGTAATATAAGAACACACAAACAATCATACATACTTAAATACACACCAAAACCATTAGTTATTAGTAACGATGAGTTTATTTGTAAGGTGCCAGCTTCATTCTCAAATCATTAAAGTGGTTGATTTTTATGTCTGAGAGGCTAGGGATTTGATTACAAACTCGATTAAAATATTTGTCGAGGATGGAACATACCTAGCCCGGAGCGGGAACCAGTTACCGCTCCGGGGTGTAGGTGCGCTAGGCTAGCTCTCAAGTAACACAATGCGTTAACCAGCGTATTACCTACTAGAAATTACCTTACCACCACCATGCTATTGTTTCTTCCCGAAAATCACGTTGTCCTTCACCGGTAGCTCTAGTCATTAGGATTTGACTGAGTTTACTCAGGGAGAAAAGTAATTTGATTATCATTTAATTTTTTTGTGAACATTTTACTGTAGGTACCTACATTGCCTCATTCTATATTTAGGTATAGTTTTCTATACTTCTGTCTTCTAGCTCTCATCCATTAACTTACAGTTTTCCTACGGCTTGTGACCGAAGACAAATGACAAATCATGTTACAAAGGTAACATGACCAGCTATTCTTAATTGGTGACTTCAAGCGTCACATTTCAGTCTTATCTATTTAACAATCGCACGAGTTTTGCAACGCGCAAGAAAAATTCGTGCCGCGAAATCTAGGTAGCTAACTGACTTCTCAACCACGAACAGCAGTCTAATGAGGGAAAATTAAAGGAAAATATTTACGTCTGGTAATGCGATAGAAACAGTCTGCAGGAAGAGTACGTAAGGTACTTGTTTGCAAAAGGTCCATTCACTGTCTCACCTTGAAGTATACGAAGAAGATGACGATGCCGAAGTAGACGAGCGCGTGCGGCGCCGAGATCAGATCCGTCTTCTTGTCTAGCACGAAGATTATTGACGCCACCAGCGACGCCTTTGTGTAGCTGGAATCATAGGAAATATAGTGTAATTAAAGAGTTATGAAAAAAGCACACCTTTTCCTGTTTGCTGGGTGTAAAACAGCAACTACGGATGAGCAGTCGTTGAAGGTGTGCAGTGTATACTTTTTTTTCGTAGGACGCCATTTGTGTGTGAAAAAGATATGATATGCGAGACGATCAGACGAGTTAATTTTTAAAGGTATTTTCCGTATTTTGCCTAATAATTGTTTTCTGTATGTAACCGCGGTTATTTCAGTGTTCAAGGACTCTTGACCGTACTATTGTTTATGTCGTCACACACAATAGACATTTGTTTTACTAAGTCGTGAGCAAACGCAGCGTTAGTCAGTTATGATGCTATTTGTATGGGTAGGTACATTTTTTTGAAACCATAACTCAGATGCTGTATCGTAACGATTATGTTGTACGCTAACCATGCGACTCAAGGGAGGAACGATATACGGAAGGTTACTGCCAAATAAAGACCGAAGAAAGAGGTGCGTCGTGCCAGTATCGATTGTTATTGAAAGGTGTGTCTTAATGCTAACAGTCTTTCCGGCCGTTATCACTGAGCTTGTAATGCTTCGCAAGAAAGCTAATGATGGTCCCAGACTTGCATGCCGGACCACGAATGTTCGCGCAACGAGGCGATATACACCAATCAGAGATGAGTATGAACATTCGGGGTTCGGCATGCAAGTCTGGGGCCAGAATTAGAAGAAACCGAGAATCCAAAGTTTACTCACAAGCTAGGTTGCATGGTCTCCATCGCAGTGGGAGTCCAAGCGCCGCGGATCAGCCGCTCCAGTAACCTCGTGAAGCCTGCGCCGTTGCCTTTCAAGGTACCTGGAATAATGCCATTCGACGATGTTATATAGGTACCAATTACAAGTTTACATAGAAGTAGTTTTAGTGAACTTGGACTGGACTTAAATAGAATCAGAATGAATAACGTTTCTAGTAAAATAAAAGGAAGGAAAATCCAAGGTATCCGTGGCTGAAAAATTTGCTTTGCCACCAACTCGCCTGATGGTAAGCAACGGAGCAGTCAGGATAAAGCTTTTGTACATACACAAGCTTTAAAACTCAACCTAAGCACAGTACCTTCGTTTCGAGAAACAGTATTAAAATTTAAAAAATCGGGTGCTGGCGACACACTATCGCGCGAATATAAGTATCGGGAGGTAACGATAAAAACTATATTCGGCGATTGCAATAAACTTCAAAGTACCTCCTCCTTCTTTTTATAGAACTTTTTGTTCACATTAGCTTTCCCGTCTGCACTAAACTTTGACAACTCCTAAGTTTATACACGTACAGGTACGAACAACAACAACTAACAACGAAAAATGCGTTGCACCAAACTTAGGAGGTTGTCTAGATGCGTAAGACCCTTTGACATGCCTAAGTCCGACTTAGTTTAGGGGGTGCTTAGCTAAGTTTTATCTTTGTTAAATTTAGTGCAGACGGGCATTTCCATTTTCAATACCGTTTATTTCGCTCGAATTTACTGACAGCGCCGTGCCGATATTTTGCCTGAATACATTGCGATTTGTTGAACGACTTGGTCAGACGCGTCATTGCGAAAATTCGCCAAATAGCGAGTGTGGCCGCCACATTATAATAGCCGACGTTTGGAGTGGATTTATAGACTTACCAACAATGATCATAATGACATAAGCATTAGGGTACAGCTTAGCGGCGTGGCTGACACCATCGAAGACCTTCTTGGCGCGATATATTTCTTTCATGGCCGCCGCTACCACCTTTACAGGGAGGAACTTGGCCACTTTGTAGCCTACATCGAACGGCGTGTAGAACACTATGTACCTGGAACATACAATTAGTACCTAAGTATAATCCTAACAGGGGCGTAGCTACCGCCGTATCAGCCGTATCAATGATACGGGGCCCCCGGGCTACAGGGGCCCCGAACGTTGTGTCATGGAAAAATAGTGACCCCCAACAAACTTTGATACGGGGCCCTTCTATGGCAAGCTACGCCACTGATTCCTAAGCTCTTGATATGTGTACAACCGTATCATAATCATCATCATCAGGCAGATGCCGCCCACTGCTGAACAAAGGTATAAACAACCTTATACAGAGATACATTATTGTTAACTTGAGCACAACCTTTCGTAGGCAGCTTGCCATACCTAACAACTTTTCTCCTAAGACTGTTTACAAAACTTGATAAATGCACCATTTTTTTTAAATAATATCTTTGTGTTGACATTTTATAATCCTGTATTTTTTTGTGCAGATAATCCTAATCCTAATTAAAACGTTTTTGTTTTTATTTTGGGAGAAAAAATTACAAAGTCATGGAACAAAAGTTTTTAAGTTTTTTTTGTTTACTGAACGGCAATGTTTCCAGCGACATTACTGTTATATAGGCTCAAACATATTTAACGAGCGCAATGTTTTGCCGTACTAAGAAACTACTTTAGAAATAAATTATATATTATTGCGATACTAAGTGAATCCGGTGTTGGCAACAAACTAAATAGACCGTGAAGACTGAATCTAAATTGTTGCAGCAAAGTGAAGTAAGCTAGGCTTATTTTATTACTGACTCAAAGCTAGTGGCAGATTTACCAGCAGTGAGTAGGTTAAGATGGCATATTTAGGGGCCGAAAAAGAAAAAATTGCCGCCTCAAAAACTGCCGTCCTAGGCGCAAGCCGCAGGCACAACAACAATTTTTGATAAAATTTCAACTAAATTAGTGAATCGAGTTTTATGCTGTATTTTCGGGGGTACACTTATTTGTATGAGATTGTCATTCTTATCGTATAATTTTTGTATGAAAATATTGATGTACGACTCTTTTTTACCAGGTGACAGTGCCGATGAGAAGCTGAGGCGTGTTCTTGAGCGGCGCCAGGATAGGCTCTCCCAGCAGACCGTTGACCACCATACCGCCCGCGAAGATCATCAGCATGGTAGACAGCCAGCATGACAGGGGATGCTTACGGGAAAATGTCTGAGCGCCTAACGAACAAAGTAAAAATTGATTTTGCATATCTTTTGTAGTTATCTAGGTAGTAGGCATGTCCTTTTTAATAACCAATTGAAATTTGCAAGGAAATGATAGAGTTAGGTAGATTCTAGAGGATAGAGATAATTATGGTTAAATCAGTATGATATCATTAAAAAGGCGTCAATATGCTTACAATTAGGTAGATACGAGAGTCGACTGGATGATCACTATCATTTTTGGAACAAAACTCTCTAGTAGCGTGTAATAGAAATAAATATTTTCGACATTTACGCCAACTTTAGCTAATCTGGTCACGATATCATAATTTTTATAATGTCTCGAAATATTTACCTACGATCGTTTTGTAGCTTGATATAATTAAGGTAGGTTGCTTTTTTTGATATGACGATTTAGCATCGTAGTTTCACAGTGATACAATGAGCTGTGACGTAAATTTTCGCAGATATTGATTAGCAATTTCAAAGCTACCTAACGTGGCTCGTTGGTCTAGGGGTATGATTCTCGCTTCGGGTGCGAGAGGTCCCGGGTTCAAATCCCGGACGAGCCCGCGTATGATTATTTTTTCTAGTTTTTTTTAGCGCAGTAACTCAAGCTTTGTTTCACTCGTCACGCTGCTCTCGCAGGTCTTTATCAATGGCTCAGATGATAATGGTATCAGATGGCTTACTTCTAGAGCAATAGTGCTTCTTTCTAAATCTAAGCAAGCGCCATCTGTTCCATATTCCAAGCAATACTTTATACAAAGGCTAATCATATAACGTTTTGGGGGTTTTGAGCCCAACGGGTTCTTATCTCAGTTTTCTTTATGATACCTATTTATTTACTGAACTACTAAAAGCGTATGTGCACTTTTTATGATAATTAATTGATAAGTAAATAATAATTACTTCAACTCCATCAGAGCGTGACTTCATGCTGCACCTTTTCAGTGACGGCATAAATGATTAGATACTTTGTCTTATATTATATTAAGAGCAAACTTGCGCTTTCATGATTTAAATAAATGCGCAAGTACCTAAGCTGTATAACAGGTCCCTTTTCTTATTATAGATTGATTTATCACCGTAGGCAAATTACAAGAGCACAAATCTCGATTGAAACCACCGGGAACAAATCTATTTATAAACCTAACTCGGTGTCTTTATTTTAGTACATTTCAGGCCAGAAAATATTTTGCTGGCGCCGGGATTGTAAAGCAAAGGATGCGGAAACGGATTAAAGGGGTATTTTTCGCGGGCCCTTTTTAAAACAGTATGAAACAACACTCTTACCTGCTCCTAAATCTTCTCTGACTGCAAGAGCGCACAATAATGAATGCGCTATGTCGAAGTATGGGAACATTTTCAGCTTTATCACCTGGTTAGCCAGGTCTAGGAACGCTTCGGGATCCATGATGTTGGTTTTTATGTGATTATTAGTCTAATTAAATATTTAGGGCACAACTAAACACCGACAATAGTGGACGAGACGCGTGTCCGCGACTAACCGCGGGCGAAGTTGCCGCGAGACTGAGGGAGGGAGAGTGCCGGCACTCCGTACAGCCGGTCGAAACACTTTTTGTGATTATTTTGGTCAGCAGCAATGGTCCACGTGTTCCTTCAGAATGTTGCCGTTATATCTTGTTGATGTCAAAAATCGCCATGGCATTTTTATATAACCCTTGTATTTGTATGTATTTCCAACAGACGGATAATTTTGACCAAGTTTCTTAAGTTTCCGTAGTGTAGCGGTTATCACGTGTGCTTCACACGCACAAGGTCCCCGGTTCGATCCCGGGCGGAAACAGTTTTATTTTGCTATTTTTCAGCAGTGCTTGAGTGATACTGTGGTTCGGATGACAATTAAAAGTTTAGGTCCAAGAGAGTATTTTGTACTAGTCTAGCTGCAGCTGCTGTTTTGTTTATATTCGCGGATATGTCATACATGGGGACAGGCATTCAATTCTTACTGTGAAAAATGACGTGGTATTGACACATTTTATTTTAATGTAAGTTTTTGTGCGAAAAAAAAAAACCAAACAAGCTTTTATAAAATCCGGTATTAGTAATGTAAGCTGATCAAAATGAGTCCAAACTCCATCAGTCTACTGTTAGTTACTGGATGAGTTCCGTTTCACCTTCCGTCTCCATTATCAGATCAGCTCGTTCTCATAATATTGTATTGTCATCGGAACTTGACAGGCATGCAAAATTTCAACTTAATTGAACAAGGGGAACTTATCTAAAATTGAGTCACAAAATTTGAAACATTGTTAGTTACGATAAGCTCTGCCATAAGGGTTCCTTTTCGGCACATTGGTGCGGAACCATAACTATTGTTAGAGTCATCTCAAATACACAAATTACAAATTATAAACTTTTATTTATAATGTCAATTAGATTCGGATTTAGAGGAATCCTGTTTTTAATGCGCTCCCTTACCGGGATCATTCGCCTGTAATGTAAAATCCAAGATTCGATTTTGAGTATTACGTTACAATGCTGCCTCATGACTGACGAGCATTCGCATGTAGGTAATGTAACAATCTTGATCCGATTTTGAGCATTTGCTTGTAACGAATCAGTTGTTTTTTCGTTGATGTTACTCACAGAAAAGAGAAATCTAGAAATAAATAAAAAACTCTTCTTTGATGTTACTAATTGTATCACGAGTGCTCCCACGCACTACTGCAATGTTACAAATTGTATCGTACATTGTATCATTACAGGTTGTGCGCTAGTAGCATGTACTCGTTTCAGCTCATTCACTGATGTAATGTTACAAATTGTATCATTACAGATTGCGCACTGTAATGTTAGGTTCTCCTGACTTACTGATGTAATGCTCAAATCTGAAGTGTTACTTTAAGTTATGATGACATTATAATTATTATCACATCAATCTAGAAGAAAGGAAAAAAAAACAAGTAAAATAATTAAAAAATATATTTCCGTAAAAATACATAGCAATAAGGCATAATTTCAAAACAGTTACAAAATTTATTATTATTTTAAGTTACAATTAAAACATAGCAAAAAATTGATTAGAATTATACAATTTTAGAAACATAAATATCAATTGCTCATTTCATCAATCAGTCTTTTATAACATTCGAGCGACACAGCCAAATCTTTGGAAATCCGGGTCAAATATATACGTGGAAAAATAAATAGGAACACCATATTAGGAAGCTTAAAATCAGTCAATAAACATTTTATAAGCTAATTATTATGACGTGTAAGTAAATCTTAAAACATTTCCACATATCGAGTAGACATTCGCACACCGTATCGACTCAGAATCGGCTCGTTGGCTCAACTGAAAATCAATGGGCTTTTTTAGAGGTTCAGTTCCGTCGGTTTCATTATATTTTTCTAACTGGCAAGGTGGTCATGTTCATTTGGCCATGTCTTGACAGTCTTGCTTTACTTTGAGTTGAGTCGATATGATGTGCGACTAGTGTAACACCAGGTCACTAAAAATTAATAATTTGTAGATTATTTCCTTTATATCCTTGAAACATTTTAATTATTTAAATATGTAGAAAGGTAGAATGTTACATGAACACGTTTAATAAACTTAAATAAAAGTAATTAAAAATCTTATTAGGTACTTTTCGTTAGGAATAAGGTAGTAATTTTATTGTACAATCAAAATAATTACATAATATAGAAATAGCTATAAAATACAACTCAGTATGTACATGCAATAAAAAATTAGAAGTTCCAATTTCTGGCGAGCTGAAGTACTATAAAAACATATCAAGTGCGTGTCGTGCTCGTGACACACTCCTGTTAGGGTTCCGTAGCTTTTTTAGAAATTAGCCAAGATTATTACTATAGGCCGAAATCTAAGTGTTGCAAAGTTGTTTTTTGCCATTTTACCGGAACATGAATACGTTAATTTTAAAAGTAATTTCAGTCTGTGCGCTACTATTTACTTTAAAATAAAAAAGAAAATGCCGATTTTGGACAGGACTGTTTAATAATTCAGGTCAATAATGTGGTGTGATTTTGAAAAACGCTTTTAGACACCTTATAATTTTTTTATTAGACTGATTGTCAGACGGACACGGCGATACTATTGCGTTTCTAGTTTGCTACGGAACTCTGAAAATACCGATCGTAAGGTGAAAACGATTGAAATTATGTATGCAAAACTGACCCGCCATAAAATCCTAATGGAAAATATAAACACTGAGAATGATTTATTTAGTTAGATAAATGCACTGCTTTCAGTGGAAAAGACTAGCTCATTTTTATGTAGTTTTAGTAGGTAGTTCTTTTCATCCCAGAGCAGTGAACTTCGCGGTTTGAAAACTTTTGACACTAGGGTTGGACGCTTAGCCTACATTATATAAAAAGAGAGGAAGCATAGAGAGATATATGTGTAAGACTGGAATGAATAAATTACAACTGGTTAATTACGATACATAAATAAATCGCGTGGAGTTCGATTGAAAATCAATAAAAAAAAAATAAAAACTAATCACTACCACCATTATTAATAAACGCGGATAAACCTTGGAGCAGTTACTCAGTCTCCTGTCATTTCCACTCGATTTCTTATTTCGATAAGAGCGAAAAGGACTTAACACGTGGTAACTAATCCAAGGTTTATCCGCGTTTATTAATAAGGGAGTACAAGTTACAACCTACTAATTTTAACCAGTATTAAAATTATGCATAGTCACTAGAATAATGTTACGGATAATTAAAAATCTGACTCGCGAGTTTTCAGCATTTTACAATAAATTAATTAATTTAATCGAATTCGAGTGCATATCAATATTTTATTTCGATTTTCATTGCAGCAACTTCTTGAAAACTTTAAAATCAAAGGAATATCTTGCTCATTTCATCATCATAGCTAAGAATAAGGTATATAATTGTAAGGAAAAAATAGCTCCCATAACGCATAATAACCCCGTTCAAAAATTAAAAATGATGTGGTTGGCAGCGACGTGTCGTCTTTCTCTCTCTCGTTGTCAAGGGCCGTCCATCTTTCTTTGTATCTCATCTGTATTTTTTGATACAATTTGGATTTAGTTCTAGATGCGCACTGCAGAGAGAGCCACCAAATTATTGTAGAAACGAATGGCGAGAGCCACCAGATATACTTTCTGAACAAAATTGACAGTTATCCAAAATTATTAGTTCCATAATTTGGCCACCTCTTTAGATATTGTCGATCTCACAGGCTGGTGTCTATTACCTGCGTAGGTTTACTTGTGTTTTAGACTGAGTTATATTTCTATATAAACTTATTCGTAGGTAGATAGGTATTTCTTTGAAATTTAAATGAAATATATAGATATTTCATATAGTTTAAAATTACTCTTCACTATTGCAGAGTAATTTTAAACTGCAGAATCTCAATATTTTTAGTTGAATGTGAGGATAAACTATTTTTTTTTTTTATATTTAGGTTCTTCGAGCTGGCAAAATTTCAGCCATTCACACTAAGGCGTACAGTTGTGACAGCTCACACAGTTACACATGTCTTAGGCGAAAGATACACGCTTTAATATTTAACTTGATCCCATGGATCGCGATACAGATTACAGCATGTAGCCTAGCGTGTTGATAGATCACGACACGATCCGGGGCATGCATGATCCAAAAAATAGGTCGTCTGTTGACTATATTTGTTATGAGATTCTAGAAATTCCGTCAATGAGTACTTGAATGAGAAACTGATAATAAATAATTATTAGATAAATGTTATACAACTTTTTCACATATCCATTACAAGTTAGTAAGGCCACTCGATTTTAATAGTAATATTAGGAATAAAGTACTTAATAATAAAAAAGATTTATTAAAACTTATTAACCCCCTTATTCACAATCGTTCGACAAGCTAGTCTATGCTATAATGTTTTGTCAACTTCTCACCGACGACAACTGTCTCGCGCGAGAATAAGACATGCTTATTTTAGCTACACCTATTCCGTTCTTAATAAGATTGTATGCTTGAAGCACAGATTACCCTTACAGATACCGCATTACGAGATCTTTGTCCCGAAGTTAGAGGAAAGCATGGCTTGTGGCTTGAGACCAAGTGTTTCCATTGCTTATCACAGGGATACACCTATTCGCTCCTAGCAATGAACCAATGACAGTGAATGATTTATAGTTTTTACGCATCGGTCTTAATTCAGACCGATGCGTGGTGAGTACTGATCGGTCGTCATGAGTACGGAATCTAGAGGGGTTGTAATCTATGGCTCCAAGTAAATAGTTACCCCTGATCATTCCCTTATAACCTCTTTGTTGGCTGAAGTTCTGGAAAAAAGAAATAATACATTTAAAAAAATACTCTATTCAAGTGCCAAAAAAAACAGTAGTTTTGGCGCCAACGTGAAGTAATAACGTTGCGGCTTATATTATTTTCCAAAATTTGTGTTTTTATAGAGTCCTTATAAGTATGTAGTGATTGACCGAGTGAGTTGTACGCAAGTATTCGGAATATACGGAATATTCGGAGATGTGAGAAATTGATGTCGATTTCGAGATTTCAATCTCGACTGTATCTCGTCTCTATTGCAGATCCAGTCGATGTATCTCGAAAATATAGCGTTGAGAGTAAGAAATATTGAAGTTCGTTTTTTTTTTGAGACGCCATCGTCTCGGCTAGTGGCTAGCGACTAGTGGTCCAGGTTGTATTTTTCAAGCAATCTTGACGAAACTTGGTATACAGGTTCTATGAATTTTTCGAATTTTTGGTCGTCGGCAATTTTTGATTGGTGGGGTATTTCCCCCAAAACGAGGGGAAGTTTGTTGTGGCGCGATATACCGACCGATTTAGATAATATTTGGCATAAACATTCGGTACACCATTCTAAATAAGAATATTGAATTATGAGCAAAATCGGTGAAGAGGTTATCAAGATATAAGGTGAGTTCTCAGGTCGATGTCCCGAACTGAGACCTCACGACCTTAACTGTAACTTAAGTTTTACCGCCCTAGGAACGCATGACTATAGTAAACACATTATCATCTGATTCTTCGAACAATAAACGTCACTCCATAAGACCTTTAAGTGCGAGCGAGGTAGACTGATATACCACTCTATAAGACCTGTAAGTGCGAGCGAGATAGACAGATTGAATGATTATAGCAAAAGCGAATATTCGTCCGCATTAATAGTCAGAGTCGACTAGGAGTGTTCCTTGGCGATCAAAGCCGAGAGAAATATTGGCAAATAGTCGGCCATCACAGAAAGGAATCACTCGTTTACAGTAGGAATTTGTTCGTAGAAATAAACTTCCGCAAGTTATGTTATTTTAGAAAAATTTAAACGGAAACTGTAGTACCTTTTCCTTTTTAAAACGAACTGTTTGAGGGCTCCACTCTTTGTGGAATCGCTTCGTTTGAGTTTCGTCTCTGATGATGATTGTATCCTGTAACACGTATATACAATTTTAAGAATTGAAAATGGTATTTAAGAATACAGAATGATATAATGTGCATAACAATAATTAAGAATAGAGTATACCGCCGTCCCGTCAATACCGTGAAAAACTATGCTTAAATGTTTTTGTTTTTTTTTAATTTCGCAATATCTCGTTGTTGTAGGCACTTAAGTAACAATATTTTTGCGACGATAATACGACGAAAAAATAGCTGTTGTTAGACAACCATAAACATTTAAAAAAAAAAAACAGCGGTAAAGATTATTGTTTATCCAAGCCATTAACAAAAGATTTTGTCAAGATTTAGGGGGTTATAACAGACTACATGAGATTATTATGAAGCTATATATCGCGGGTCAGGCAGGGGTAGTGCCGGCAACGCTATGAAGGTAATATAGTTTCGTTTTGGCACGGTCCGAATTGTACGCAAAAGCAGTGTTGTGCGCTCAGGCCGGTCCAAGACGCGTCAACAACCTTTAACGTCGATGAGGTCGAGGCGATGACGTCACCGGTTACGTCAGCACTCCGTGGTCACGGTCCCGCGTGGTCGCACCGTTAGCGCTAATGCCGATCACAGGAGCGACCCGAATGGCAAAACTCCATGGGCTCCATTTTTGAATTGCTCGTATAATACTTCGCTCGTATGATATCGCTTGTACCATTCGAATTTGCTTTCTATCAATACATTTTTTTTAATTACGCATGATATTTTTTTTGCGAAATCATACGAGCGATTGAAAAATAGAGCGACATGACCGTGGACGTGCTTAAAAAAGTCGACCGCTCGATAGCGCTTCTGGAACGAGCGTTACTTTAATAATTCGGACAGCGCCCTCTTTAAGATACTTTTTGTCACATGCTTTAAATAATTAGTAACCAACACCAGAATATTTTTGCTCAGCAAGCAGTGTTCGATTATTTCAAGATGCATATTATGAAAAAAATTACATTTGCAAAGCAAAATATCTCAACAAATGCTCAGAAAATACCTTTCTTTTTGTTGGGCACACTCTTTACTGTTCGACCGTTCGCTGTAAAAACAATTAGAATTAATTAGCCCGTTGGTAAACGTACCCTTTGGTTTGCGGGTGAAAGCAATTTTGCATAGAACAAGACCAAATCTTTAATTTTTTACCAATTTTGTGATCTTTCTTAGTCGTTCTTCGCGTGTTCTGGGACGTAGTCTCGTTTTGTATGAAGTTTTTGGACTCGTGGCTCGGCGATAGCGTCTTTTCTTCTGGCGGCGGAGGTAAAGCCGCATCTTCGCACGTTTTCTCTTCGGTATTTTGTATGGAATTCGTGTTATTTTCGTGCGAATTTCCAGTGAACGAAGATTCTGAAATATTCCGTTCCAGTTTTCGTTTCTCTTCGCTGGTTTCGGAGAGCGTATTTTCGGTTACAGTATCTTCGGAATCGGCTACAACATAAGACCTTTGGAATGTTTGGTCGCCGGTGTTGTCATCTATGTTGTTATTTTCTGAGATATCGTGGCTTTCTTGTGTATCTGGTGTGAAACTGGTGTTTATTTCTTGTTTCTCGGGAGTGGAGCTGGCGTTTTTGTTCTTATTCGGTGAGAAGTGTATTTCGTCGCCGTTGGTTTGAGATATCTCCGTGTCTCGGGACTGGGTCGGTGTGGAAGCCTCGCACAGAGTGTCTTGATCCGACTCTGTGCATTCCGATCGACTATTCTTTTGGATCGGGTTCGTGAGCTGAAAATAATAAAGAAAAATATAATATCACCTGGTTTTTTTTCCGGGATACCAACTACTACTAGGCGTTTGCCGCTTTGTTTATACGTGAGCTGCAAGCAAGCGTACAACGAGCGGCAAATGATGAAAGCTTGCTTATGAAACGACGCGTGTACAATATTCTTAATTCGTAACAATAAATTATCACCCTTTGACTGCCACAGCATAAAAGCATCGCCGTGCTCTGTATGCCAAGCCACTAATCACACTAATATTATAAATGCGAAAGTTTGTGTGTAAGTATGTAAGTGTGTTTGTTCCCGTTCAACTTTATAACAGTTGAACGGATTTGAATGAAATTTGGTATGGAGGTAGCTTACACCCTGGATTAATACATAGGCTTTATTCCGGAAAAATATTCGGTTTCTGTAGAATAGCGTAGAGTAGCCGAGGGGCGCAACTAGTTACCTATAAAAATAACAGGAATTACAAAATAATATCCTGCTACCTACTAATATTATAAATGCGAATGTTTGTGCGTAACTATGTAAGTATTATTTTCAAGTTTGTTTAGACCATATTCCTTGTCAACTGTTGACGGTTTTCGCGGGCATTGGGTTATGGGCTTTTATCCGTAAACAAAATGTGTCGGTATTTAGTAAACAGTGAACATTCTGCGATCTCCATGCCGCCTGCCAAGCGTGATTATTAAGGCAACACCCCTCCAATATGGGAGAGGCTTCGTCCAGCGAGGACGAAGTGTGTCTACACATGGCCTGACCTGACATCGTGTGAAAGGGACAGCTGGATTTGAATTTCACGGGAGCAAAAGAAACAAACTATCAAGGTTATAGCTTCTCCCTTTCGCTCCCCCAGAAACTTATATATAGCCATCTCTTTCAAACGATGTCAGGTCAGGCCATGTAGCGAGGCCTTAAGAGCTGAGTCTGAGAGGCAAGGTTACGAAAGTGTATGCGACAGTCTCGTTTTTGACGAGATAGAATCGACAAAAATCTACACATGGTGCGCATTTCTTCAGCTTCGTGATATAAAAAAAAAGAAACGACGTCCTGAAGAAGGCATAGAGGTAGTAGAAGATTTCTGCTTACAGTAATGTTATTGTCCTCATCGCTCTCTACGTCGAGGTCTATCATCATCTTCTCAATTAGGCGCTCCATTGGTGTCTCTCCGCTCGACACCGTAGGGCTCTCCTGCCGGCCGCGCTTGTTGCGCTTTATCACCTGGACATTGTACAACCATGTTTCAATACAGAAATGATATTTTTATTTGAAAGGAGGAACTCGACTTTCGTACTAATCACACTAATATTATACATGCGAAAGTTTGTGTAAGTGTGTACCTAAGTATGTAATTGTGTTTGTTCCCGTTCAACTCTGTAACGGCTGAACGAATTTTTTTCACGCGTACCGAAGTTGCGGGTAACCCAGTTATTATGTTACCCAGTATATTTACAACTAGCAGCCCGCCCCGGCTTCGCACGGGTATTTAACAAAAAAATAAAAATTATAATACATACACGAAAACCCTTCTAAGTACGTTTTAGTAAGTATTCCTAATTTTTTCGAAAATATAATATAGCCTATGTCACCCGGGGATAGTGTAGCTTCCCAACAGCGAAAGAATTTTTCAAATCGGTTCAGTAGTTTCGGAGCCTATTCAATGCAAACAAACAATCAAATCTTTCCTTTTTATAATATTGGTATAGATTATTCTATCATCATCAATAGTTTTCGCAGCGCACGCGATGAAAGAATATTTTAGGTATTTTTTTTACATCTTGGGTTACATTATTAGAGTTTTAGTAAGGATCCCAAATTTTTTCGAAAATATAATATAGTCTATGTCACCCGGGGATAGTGTAGCTTCCCAACAGCGAAAGAATTTTTCAAATCGGTTCAGTAGTTTCGGAGCCTATTCAATGCAAACAAACAAACAAACAATCAAATCTTTCCTCTTTATAATATTGGTATAGATTATAATAAATAAAAATGTCTCTACAAAAAATTGTTTGCAACATTTTCTTTAATATGCACGTTGAATTTTTCAAGCAAACAACAACAACAAACAAGTTTTAATCGACTTCCAAAAAAAAGAGGAGGTTCTCAAGTCAACAGTTTTTTTTTTTTTTTTTTGTTATCTCAGAACTCTGTAATTTATGAACCGGTTTGGAAAATTATTTTTTAATTTGATGGAAGATACATCCAGATTGGTCACATTATCATCAAAATCCAGTTCTGATAATGGGATCCATGAGGAATTGAGGGAACTCCTCAAATATTAAAGCCATACATACAACAATTTTGGCATTTTCATCAACAAGTCAAGTATGTCATTCAGAAAGTATCATTTGGTGAAGCCGGACTGAAAAAGAAGACCACAGATGGTCACCGGAACTCAATGATACGTATTTCACGGGTGGCGCCAAGATAATCTCGATGATGTTAGTTAAGTGGCAATGACGAAGCAATTTTGTTTTAATAAAACGGGAATACTCACGTTAAATTGAGTCGGTTATTCCGACTATAGTTTCGATTACATTCGGTGACCTTTATCAAGGAATGCTAAGCGAGACACGCGTGCGCGTGCGCCTTGCACTGCGGGCTGCGGCGCGTCGCGCGGATGACGAAGCAAATTTAAATGAATGGTTCCGATGAAGTCGCTTTATTTAAAATTATAATTAATTTATTAAAATGAATTACAAAATGTTTTCTCTGTCACTCAATTATTTTATTATATTTTAATAATAGCTACGTACCGCGGTTTCTCCCGCTATTCTACACAAACCGAATATTTTTCCTGGATAAAAACTAGACTATGTGTTAATCCAGTGTAGCTACCTCCATACCAAATTTCATTCAAATCCGTTCAGCTGTTACCGAGTTGAACGGAACGGAACTTACACACAAACTTTCGCATTTGTAATATTAGTGTGATAGTGTGATTTAGGTATGTTAAAATGAAAATGTAACTAAAACTGCTGTAATAAATAAAATGTTGCAAAACTTTCGTTTGGCGGTTGCTTAGAGTGATATTGTACAAGATCTTTATGCAAACACGTTTAACTATTAACCGATATCTTACACTGAAATAGGTAAACAGAGTTCTAGAGAACATTCTAGAAGATCTACCGCGTCGATTCAATTACGTATGATTCATTACCGAAACTATCAGCCAAAGGGCAGGCTCGTCAGGCACGGGGCAAGCTAATATTAGAATTGTTGCTTTTATATCTGATTTGTGTATTGGCGCACGATTATTGTGGCGCACTACTGCAGCCAGGGAAATATAGGTCGAACCAGTGCATCGGGGCCTCACCACGCTTATCAGTCGGTCGATTAGAGCGATAATTCAAACTGCCCGACACTGATATTAATAGACCTTAGATTAGATTATCTGTTGTTCCACTAACTATCCAAGCAGCAAGCTGTGTAGTAATTATCCTGGATCCACAGGACCGGGACCATAACGGCTATCCCGTTATGGTCCCGGTCCTGCGCTTAAAACAACAGAAAATGGATCAATTTATAGACATGTTATACAGACATAGTAGACATGGTGACTACCACTTAGACCAATTATTACCATATCATTGGGCTACTCAAAACTATCAAACTATCTGCTACCGCAAAGCTAAAAAAAAAGCTTTCTTGGGTAGTCGGGTAAAAACATAAAAAACACAAATGGACTTGACAAATTGACATAATAAAATTCTAATGAGTGGCTAGCAAACAACGCACTGTGGTGAACAGGTGGATCTAGAAGCATGAAATTTTGCACACGAGTCCCTCGAGCAATAGGAAAAGTTTTATGAAGTAAATTCATCTTCTAAGGGGGTTTAATTGGGGTTGAAAGTTTGTTTGGAAAGTCGTAATGTTTTCTTTGTGTTTGCGAGGCTGGTGGTCAAGCCTCGGTCCCGAGCCCTAAAACCGCGTAAGGAATAATTATAATAATTATCTGGGATATTTTTGCACACACGGTCATCTGACCCCAAACTAAGCAAAGCTTGTAATATGGCTGCCAGAGACTGGCAAAATACGTACATATATTTTTTTTAAATACATACTTATATAGATATTAACACCCAGACATAGAACAAACACAAATGTTCATCACATGAATGTTTGTCCTAGATGGGAATCGAACCACGCCCCCAAACACAGAAGGTAGGTTCACTACCAACTGAGGCACCGGGGCAGTCGAACAGTGGAATTGCGAGCATCAGCCAGTTATGTAAAAAAGTTATATCAACACCTAAATAAAATTAGAGTTAAATTATAGAAGTGATGATAATTCTTACAATCTTATCACCAATAGCCGTCTAACTAAAAACAAGTCAATGAAAGCATAATTGTACTTTTTATCTTAAGTAAATAAGCGAGTAAAAACAATACGTAACCGCGGGCACGTAACGCATCGGATGTATTGTTTAGAAAAAATCGACAACGAATATCGATAACAATATGAAGAGCGAAGAGAATGTTTCCAGCAAAATTACTGAGCGTAAAGATATCTAATGTAATATCTAACTAGCAGCGCCCTGCGGTTTCATCCGTTATTCCGTAGGAATTGTACATTTTTCCGAGATAAAAAGTAGCCCTTGTGTTAATCTAGGATATAAGCTACATCCATACCGAATTTCATCCAAATCCGATCGACCGTTACGTATAGTTGACTGGGAACTAGCACACTTACACACTAACTTTCGCTTTTATAATATTAGTGTGATAACTCAGGGTGACGATCGCAATAAGCTGCGCTCGTCTCACAGAGCATTACAGGCTATATTTCACATATACATAATTTTTTCTTGTATATAAAGTTTATATCTTTTTTTACACTTACACAGTCACTAAAAATCACAGAATTAATACTTCTATGGCAGTCCGCACACGGAGCAATCAGAAACTAGTTAGTAAGGCGTCAAAATCCCAGTGGGGTGTGGAAGTGCGAGCGAATTGAGGGCCTTATTTAGTGAAGTCGGTTAAAAGGCACTTACCACCACCTCGTCGTTGTTGGTGACTCTCGTATTGTTATTGTTGCCATAGGTGTGCGATTCTCGTCTAAAGCACATGGTCAGCTGAAAAAGCGACTGCAGGCCACAGTACCAGGGCTGCTGAGTAGGCGCGGAGGTGCGCGCGCGCATCATCCTGTTACCCTGGTACTTCAGCGTGCGGAGGTAGCGCCGCTTGCTTTGGATGAACACCACCTACACAATACACATAACTTAAGGCCTTACTTATACTAGCGATTAATTTTCACTAAACTGAAAACGAATGAAAAATAAGAAATAAAAAAAAAATGCGCAAGAAATTTTCTCAAAAACATTTTTCACTTCCACTCCACTTGGTTATGTGTCACCAATAGTATAACGAAATAAATCAAGTAAATAAATAAGTGAAAAGGTTAAAATTTAGAGAAAATTAGGCGCTAATTTGAATCTTTAATGTTAGCTTGAGAGATAAATAATTAAGATTTGTGACTTATTTTTTTTTTTTTTTTTCTTGGGTCCTGTAACAATCCTATTTCACTGCGAGCGTAAAGCGTTAAGCCTTTAATACCACAGTCAGGGCCACCTTTACATATATTATAATCTAATGCATTCGAAAGTGACAACGCGGTCACTTTACTTTCTCGCAAGCGTTGCACATCTGTAGGTACTTATCGCGGGTAGCTACGCTTCGCTGTGCGTGCTATATTTAACTTTATTGCGGCGTAGCGAGTGTCTAAATTATGTCTTTATTCTGTGTCTATGAGTTAAAATTACACTAGTTTTACAAATCGTCGGCAGACAACGCTCAAGTTGAAATTCGCTAAATTAGACACCTGTCAATTTGTCAAATTTGATTCCTGCCAAACTGACACATTTGACACATTTGTCAAAACTCGAGCGGTGTTATTTGCTAGCCGACGAAATGCGAAAGTAACTGTCTGCTTGCTTGTAACACGCGGGCGGGACATGACATATATTTTATTTAGGAAATCGCGAGAGAAGTGGAAAATAACCGGTAACACGCAGCTACTGAATTATACATGACGGGATCTCGTTGCTTCAGAAATCAGAAATCAGAAATATTTATTGGCCATAAATAACATTAAATATTACAGGCAAGTCACTATTATAAATAAATACCTAAGTTTAGAATTAAATTTATATAATATAATTTAAGTTTATATAATATAATTTAACTAGGCAAACTAAGTTATTAATTATTTGAATAATTTAATAATATATCATGACAGGTGGGTACTTATTATGCTTCAGTTAATACTTACAACATCAGCGGACCTTAGCGGCGGCTTGCCCATGACTAGGTTGGCAAGCGATATGAACTCCCGAGCAATTCGCAGTGTCACCAGCATCATAAGGAAAAACACCCACGGCAGCGGCCGGACCAGCGCCGGCGGCGGACGCTCATCTTGGTCCACTGGAAAAAACGACGATAAAAGCACACGGGAGCAGAAAACGGCTTCCCTGATTCTCGCTATCTCGTTTGCACAATAGCAAATAAAAATAAAAATAAACTTACTGAGTTACTGAGAAAACAACACTCTCACGTCTCAAGTAATTTTTTAGAATAACAAAAAAATAAGAAACACTAATAATAAAAGAAACTCTCGTTTTTTGAGAGGGTCACCAAAATACCAACAATGTTTAAAATTCAATATAATTTAAATTATTTACTGTCCCGTAACGTATGTATAAAATAATTTCAGGTTGTGGCGCTATACCTGTTCTCCAAGCTGCAACTGGTTTTAGCACCCGTATCGGGACTGGACTGGTCTTCCCGTCGCGAGAGAAAATAATATTGTTGAACATTGAAGCTACATTGACGACTCCATAATAGAAGTATTCATAGTATTTTATATTGTGTAATTATTATGAATACGACTGTTTGACAATAAATAATATTCATTCATTCTAAGGGCCTTAAATCGCGCTCGCGGCGGGCTCGGGACGAGGTGATTGATTGCGCTTACGACGGGGCGACCCAAATTCATTAATGTAATCTGTGCATAATTATGATTGGCTGGCTCGAAATGCCGGCCAAAATAGGTACGAGCTGTCTACCAGTTATATATAGTCAATGAACGAAAGATACAGAATGTTGATAGATATAGATTGTGATTACATCCCGCCCGCCCTCTACACTACAATGGATGGCAGGCGGAATCACCGTGGTTTATTACTTGCAATAAAAAAGTTAGTTCGTATAGGCCAAGTGGCTAGCCTTGGTGTCAGAGATTTTAGGCCGCCTGGGTGCCTCTTACATATCTTAGCGATTGTTCAACAACAAGAATAGGTTCTTGTTGTTGAACAATTGTAGGCAATTTAACTAAACTTATCATTCGATCCACGGCATCGCTCAGTTGTAAATACCACTAGCTGTCACCGATCTGACTGACCGTGTCGTCCTGAGGTTAACATCTGTGATCGGTTAGGAATACCTAGTAATATATAGGAATGAGCGCTACGATTAAAAAACACACTTCGCCTACGCATGTTTAGTTCACTACGTGGCGTGGGCAAAACCGCAGGCAAGACCAGCGGCCTTATTATGTAACATATCTGGTCTGGTCTATCCAGACCAGACTGTGCATCATGAAACCCAGCCGGAGCGTCGTGAAGCCCAGTCTGGGTATTTTAAAAGTGAAGACCATTATCAGAGAAGTTATACAAAAAGACCGATGGGTTTAGAGCTATAATATACTAACGAGGAGGAGGTACGGCCCAGCGTGCGCATTTCTCGACGACCCAGAGCGCGCGGTCGAGCTGTCGCAGCGCCGACTGCCCGAGCCGATAGCTGGACGCGTGCTCCGCCACACTCTGGAGCGCCTCCAAGCCGAGCGACACTAGCTCCATGCCTACAATACAATAAACGTATATTACACTACCTTATGACAGACAAAGCCGCTACGCGTCGCGTCAAAAAATTTAACCCGATTTCCGTCTAGTTAACAAACAGACCAAAACTCATCATCAGCCGGAAGACGTGCACTCCTGAAGATAGGCCTCCCCCTTAGAACGCCACACCGAACGACTGTTTGCCACTTGCATCTACGTGTTGCCCGCGACTTTCACAATTTCGTCAGTCCACCTAGTGGAATGCCTACGGTACTTCGAGCGAAGTGGCCTGCCCATTGTGACCCAGGTAACCACATGTTAATGTCTTTTGCACGCGGTGCAAGTAACCAGCGCAACTTGAGATGCGCGCGGCGAAAACATGCCGCATTTATGGATAAGTACAACGTGCATCATTTTCAAGATGCTCAGGTTACATGCTCTGTGTTAAGTACCCTAAGTGACTGTGTCGTGAAAATAATAATAAAAAAAAAGAAGAAGAAAACCCCTGTCATGGATTGTGGACTCAAGATTTCAATACTATCAGCCCCCCACTCAAGAGTTACGGGCGCTCCCGGGTACGATGGATCCTTTCGTGTTTCAATCAAATCATACCACGCATATCAATAAGCACGTCTCCGCCGGTGCCCGAATAGAACAGGAAGTACTTAGATAAGATACCGTTTGCGATATCCTAACTAATATTATATTATAAATTAGATTGAACTGTCCCTCTGTCTCTCTATTTGGGTGTTTGTCTGGTTGACACTATCACGGCTAAGCGGCTGAACCGATCGAGATGAATGAGATGATGATGATTTTGCATAGAAATAGAAGTGGATCGGATTCTAAGGGTCGGAGACGACATAGGCTACTTTTTTTGTATGTTCACACGAACAAAGTCGCGGTAAACAGCAAGTACAAAACAAAACATACTGCGTCAAATCAGACTAAACATAAATGCAAAGTACCTGACCTTCATCTTGCTTTATAATTTATCAAGGACTTTTCTTATACATACATATTTTACCATAAATTAAATCTAAGTTGTTCAGCGTATGAAAATAACTTAAATTCTATGGCATAGATTTAAAAACTTAGCATGCATGCACCTGGCGAATAGAAAACAAGATGTTTAAAAAAAATCTCTCATATTTATTTACTAAGTTGCCAAAAATTACTCACTGACAGTTATTATCTTCTGCACAAAATAAAATAAACGTGCGAACAGCAAGATAAACGGCCAGTAAATGAATACCAAAAAAATGAATACCTGAATGAATGAATTAGTGAATGAACACCTGGCAAATAGGGAAACTAGATGATTAATAAAATTATTTCTCATTCACTCCGTCAACAAAAATAACTTAATGGTACTTATTTTCGTCTGTACAAAATAAAAGTGTTAACAGCAAGATAATCGGTCAGTAAATGAATACACCTGGCAAATAGGGAAACTAGATGATTAATAAAATTATTTCTCATTCACTTCGTCAACAAAAATAACTTACTGGTAGTTATTTTCGTCAGCACAAAATAAAGGTGTTAACAGCAAGATAAACGGTCAGTAAATGAATACACCTGGCAAATAGGGAAACTAGATGATTAATAAAATTATTTCACATTCACTCCGTCAACAAAAATAACTTAATGGTACTTATTTTCGTCTGCACAAAATAAAGGTGTTAACAGCAAGATAAACGGTCAGTAAATGAATACACCTGGCAAATAGGGAAAGTAGATGATTAATAAAATTATTTCTCATTCACTTCGTCAACAAAAATAACTTACTGGTAGTTATTTTCGTCAGCACAAAATAAAGGTGTTAACAGCAAGATAAACGGTCAGTAAATGAAGCGGGAGCACGGCTTAGACGGGCAATGTCCAACCGAGATAAATCTCATGCAGCGCCCGCCTAACTGTGCATGCATGCCCATCATTAAAATGTTATCTAGGCGGATATATGCCACCCATCCCCAATTAGTGAGAAAGTTCTGGTAAAAAACAGTAAAATGTTCAATTCATGCATGACTGCTTTATGCAAATAATTACTCAATCAAAAAATAATGTATTTCGAGTTTTAAAAAAGTTAGTACCTAAGGTAAATATTATTGTCAATCATACCTGTGATACTACAAAACGTTGTAGAGTAGGTACGCCGCTTTTCAGTTGGCACCAAGGGATCAAACGAGAGGTACTCGGTTAATTTCGATTTTGTATCGCTATATATTTTCAACTGAATGACGAAACGAGCAAGGTTTTTGCCGGATGGTAAGCGCCACGCTTACCCATAACAGTTCAGCATCATCCAGGTTTTAAAATTAACAGAACAAAACCCTGCGCGGCAACGCACTGCGCTTGTCATCCTGCGATATTAGATGTTAAATCTCATAGACCCAGCAATTAAATTGGAATCATTGCCCTTCATTCCGGTACACATTGATGGTTTGCACACTACTGCTTGGCAGTTGAGTCTGGCAAAACCGATATTAAAAGGGTACATCTCGGGTTCGTTTGCTCCCCACGTGCCATCTGAAAAACTGTGTGCTGTACTTTTATAGCTGCAAAAGCTGCCCCATTAATATAAATAAAAAATATTTAAAAAAATTAATAAACTTACAACACTTTTTTTCAATTGTTTAGAAATAGAAATAGATAACAAACAACAAGCAATCTGGATTTGCTGATCAAATGATAAATGATGAATAATTTTACCTACTATTATTATTATTACACTATACAAATTACCAATATAAACTAAATTTAAAGCAACCCCACTGCACTGCTTCAAGGTGAACACTAACTAAAGTACTATCAGAAAAGTTTTAACCAACACAAATGAGTACAAGAACAGACGAACGGTAAATACATCATTTTGACTTCTTTACCTTAGAGATAATATGGCAGCAGAGGGCAGGGGTCAGTGCAATCATAGGCAGATACTGTCGCCCAGCAAAACAAATATCCAATGTACTATGAATGCATAATTAAGTTGGGTCCAATATCTTGTTGAGTACATCTATTTGACATTCAGAGCTGGGATACTAACAATAATGATTTTAAACAGTGAGGAATATATTCAAAATTCCCGACAGGAATGATATTATGTTCATAACAATAATTAAGAATAGAGTACCGCCGTCTCGTCCAAATAAAAACCGTAGTCTGATACACCTAAACGTTATCCGTTCGATGTTTTTTTTAAATGTTATCTACACCGTGAAAAACTATGCTTGTATGTATTTTTTTATTTCGCTGTATCTTCGTTGTTGTTAGGCACTTCTTTTTTTGCGTCGAAAACACGACGAAGAAAAGTAGTTCTTGTTAGAATACCATACACATTTTTTGAAAAAACAAAATACAGCGGCATAGATTATAGTTTATCCAAGCCATTGGCACCAAAAACAAAAGATTTTGATAAGATTTAGGGGTTTATAACAGACTACTCCTGAAACGCTAATTTCATCAAAAAGTTAGGAAAATTCACTAGCTCTCTCTATCTCATGCACGAGAAAAGCAGCGACAACTATGCAATTTCAAATATCGAATGCGCCAAAACCATGGATTTAGCATCATACTGGATAGCGTCATTACTTTGGCAATGACGCGCCTGTTCTGTTGGCGCGTTTAGTGAGTAGGGTGAGTAGAGTAGGTGAAAACTAGTTCAGAATCTATTATTTATTATTTATTTATATAGGAACTATGAAAGTTAATAAGTATCTACACCGTCCTAGTTTCTTTTATTCTTCCTAGTTTTTTAATTTACAGCCCAGTCATAAAACTAGATTTTTCAAAACGTTTTCAACAAAGTCGAGAGTATTTAGGTGGCTTTCAGTTTTCGCGCCTCACAGCCTTTATCCACTGATTTCTGATTTCCGGACATTTTGGAAACCTATAACAAAATGTTTTATTTTAATTAATTGGTTAACCATGACACAATATTGGTACAAAATATCATACATTTCAAGCCGCGAAAGCTTCAAAAAGATTAAAATTAATTATCGATAGAATACGTATCAAACCGATTAAACGCGGATTGGAATTAACGGTTCATGTTTCACTTAATTTAGTATATGTAGGATATTACAAGAGTATTATTAGATAAATATCGACAATGTTTGAAACGTGCAGTGGTACTTCACTAGCAGGAACAAGTAAAACAATGCATTTATTTATCTTAAATTAAAGCTTAAATTCATTACTAAATAACACTGCGTGATAGTTGTAGGACTTCAAACATGTATATTCTTTAAGTTAAACGAATATTTAGCTTCGATACTGGTTATTTTAGGTAATAAACGCCACAAAAGACTTACGTGTGAAATGATAATTCTGGGTCTTTTACTCCTCCTTTCGTTGTTCTTGATGGACAAAACACAGCACAACACGCCATAATATCACTATGTATGATAGTATTAAGACTTCACAGCGTTATTTTTATCTAATTTCCTTTTTAAGTAAGACGGGTCGCAATGTTATGACCTACTAGTCGGTCAAAAAGGGACACAGCGTGCGAGGTTGCCAATCTTACAATAGCTCTCTCGCTTACTCTATGCGACGATTCGTGTAATAAAAAGAGAAACATGAAAATGTGAATGTCGGAGCGGCAACGTCTCATGGCTCTGTCCAGTATGATGTTTTCGTGCAAGGTCTATTCTTTATAATCGTATTCTCTTGTTTCTCCCTGAATAATGACAATAACTTCAGAAAATATTTTTTTGCCGTAAAAAAATATATTTTCTATGTATTTACCACTGTCACGCTCCAGGTTTTAAAAAAAAAAAAAAAAAAACTATCAATAAAATATTTTCTGTTGTTAGTGTCAGCTCTTCTGACGTTTTAGACCATGGCTATGACGATAGTGACGAGCGGGGTGGCAGCGACGGCGAGAGCGGGGTGGCAGCGACGGCGAGAGCGGGCTTCCGCTGCACTCTCGATCTAGGAGTCATGTCGCTCCCGCCCCATCGTCGCTATCGTCGTGGCCTCGGCCTTACGAATACCACTACGCCGACAGTAAGGTGAGAGAGCAGTGGCACAGAAAAAACATTTATAAATAATGACTATATAAAATTTTGAAGGCACCAGCATCAGTAGTTGAATTTTTATGAAATGTGTTATGAGCAAGATTGCATTTGGAATCAGTGATACATAAAAATACAAATTATACCAGCACAAGTACAGAATTTTATTGATTGATTAGTTTCACATTTGCTGCTGAAAACATCAGTTTGTCGGTTCCTTCATGTTTGGATTTTTTTACTAATAAAAATAAATGTTTTGTGTTCCAAATGTCAACTTTATCGGTCGATAGCTAAGTACCATACTCGCGGTACAGATTTTACTATCAGTGTCCCAGAATCAACGTCTAACGGGCATGTAACAATATAAAAAAGAAATGACTAGGGTGAACTGAAGATATGACTAGGGTGCCGATTTTCCTCATTTTCAGAAATTTAGCAGTTGTAACTGATCTAACTGATATGTTTTTTTTACTATCGCTCCTCTCAACCCTTTTCCGTTTGACGTTGAGTTTCGGGACAATCTGTATAATAATAAAATAGATCTAAAATATTGAATAAAATAAGATGTATTTTATAACAGTAATAAAAGTAATGTAAAATAAAGTATATTAAGTAGATAAGTTATTATGTTGCAGATTGACAAGTTACTATATTTCATAAGTAAATAAAGTTTTATATTATTAAAAATAAAGATTCAATTAATCTCTGTTATCTTGACTGTAAATAAAGAAGATGGAGAGAGAGGGTAGATCTCGAATCACTTTCTGACAGGGTTCAGTATTCTGAATTAATAATGATAATTAAACAATTAACTGTATTCACTGTATTCAGTGCCAGGTAAACAGAATTGTCTAATTAATGGAGAACTATTATGTTGATAGAATATTCAATTTGTGTGATATGCTCTTGCATGTACATTGGGCACCTTATTACTGAATAAATCATTATTTTGGACAGGACTTTAATGGGACAGATACATAGTCACTGAAGACATGATAAACATTTAAAAGATCTACCTCGGGGTTCTGTAGTGTTTGTTAACTTTGACAAGAGATTAATTCTAATGCCTTTGTCTGGCACTAAACGAATGACAAAGGCAGCAATAGACTTAATCTGATGTCAACAAACATTTCAGAAACCCGAGGATAATATGTTCATAGTGGAGATATAAATACAGGTCTTAGTGCATGTGTTTGTTTGCTTAAAAGGAATCCCTGGTCTTAAAACTAATTGTAACCAAAGGTTACTGAATAAACTTATAAAAACAGAACAAAAAATATTTTTTTTGTAGTCCGTATTAAATAAGATTTCAAGAATGTGTTGAGACATGCATATAATTATGATAGGGTTCCAGTGACATTGTCCCATAATGATAGAAACTCTTTGAAAAGAACTGCCTTTCGCCAACTCTTCAGCCTTTAGAACTGTTTCACCTACTTGTTATGATGTTATCAGATACCACTGGCTTTACGGTGAAGGAAAACATTGTGAGGAAACCTGCATATTTCCGGAGAAGAAATTCGATGGCGTATGTGAATCCGCCAACCTGCACTGGGCCAGTGTGGTGGATATGGCCTAATCACCCTTCAAGGGTAGGCTGATATCCCAGCAGTGGGATGTTTAAAGGCTGATATAGTAGTATTGTATTATTGGAGATACATTATAAGTATGAGTACATTTCCAGTTTGTATAATTTTATGTTGTTTCCTAAAACAAGAAAAAGTAACACTACACAACCCTAGGTGTAAAAAAACCATATCGAATCCATGCATCAACCAAATTATAAAATAAATGTTTTACACAAACTTTCAATTTTGTAAATAATTTATTTTCAGTGTTTTTTTTTTCAATAATATTATAAACGTAAATATTTTTGTGATGTGATACAACGGATACAACATAGTTTTTTGGAAATTAACACTATCTACAAAAAAAAAGAACATGTACTTATTTATAGCTGACGCATTTAGCCCGCGTTGTAGGTACTTATATGGCACAGTTAATTGAAACATGTAATTACAAGGGCTACCGTCAAAAATACCCTCAAAAACACTTATACTTCCCATTATTGTTTAACCTTAGTAAAAAAGTATTGAAAACCGTCACTATTGATGTTGTAACTAAAGAAATACATACAAAGACCTGATTATTTAAAAAATGTAAATCAGAAATAATATTACAAATTCAATACAAATTACAAATGCAGGTAGTTCGCAGACACCGATACTGTTGGCGAAAAATGAGATTGAAAATGCATGGTTTGCTGAGGTAGAATGTCGAACATTTACAATTTCATACACAAATAATACCTGTATCGTATTTCTATCAAAACAGCCACCGGCACTGATATCTTTATCAAGACTAAACATTAACTAAAGACAGTGTTGCGTTGAATGCGATGATACGAAAACTCGGAAATAATAACGTAAATCAAAGCAAATTAGCCGGCCATGACACAATTGACACTGACATACACATTTAACATGACATGACATTTAATTGTCAATTTTGACAATGGACATTCAAGTTTTTTTTTTATTGGCGACTATACAGCTCATGGATTTAGCATCATACGTTTCGTCCAAGATACAGCTTCTTCTTCTTTTAATATAATTTTTCACATTCCCATCAACTCCTCGACACGAAAACCCATTATCAGTAGAGCAGTTACGTAGTATTTGTATTCTCTTTGGACTCCAGAGCCGAACTAACCAAAGAGAATACAAATAGTACGAACTAACCTGTCCTGCTACCCTATAAAAACGAAATACAATGTATCGAAATACAAGATCGTGAGATCATAACAACCTCTTGACCGATTTTGTTCATATTTGAAATTCTTGTTTAAAATTGAGTACCGATACTTTCTGCCAAATATTATCAATCGAGACGGACAGTTGTACACCTCGACACGAAACCCATTGTCAGTAGAAATAATAAGGAGAATTTTGTGGTCAGTAGAACTCAGAACCCGAGAGCAAAACTGACCCGACACTACACTGAGGACATCTCAGACATCAGCCTACACGAGATTAGATTGGCTCTCAAGCAGCTTAAAAATAAGATGAAGGAGGTGATGAAGGAACCGCACTCACTATGATTGAGCATTTTAAACCTACCTCACTACGAGTGCGGTTTGAAATGCGCAAATAGTTACCATTTGCACTGTCAGCGTGAAAACCATGGATCTTGGTCTAAGGTGAAAACCTTAGACGAAATACAAGATCCATGGTGAAAACATTCGGTTTAGGATGCTCATTTATAGGCTCCTGTCAGCCAAAAGACGTCATGCGTGACGTCATTTTAGCGTGCTCACGTTGCTCACAAAAATGAGATAGTGCACTGTGTGCGCTAATGTCAAATTCAAAATGTCTTCTGTGAATTCCGTTATTCTCTGTTTTTTATAGAAAAAAATGGATTTAATGCAGGCCAAAGTCTTCTGTGAAGACAGAAATGAAAGTGCGGCCATCAAATTATGAGACACTGAGACAGGTAACCTGAAAAATGAAACTATCTGACATAGGCACGCTAATGATCTTTTTAATTTGTTGGCGCACTGTGAGCGCACTAACAATTAAAACCGATCGTTTGTTAGCAGTGTTTGTGGTTTAGGCATTGCGTATATTAAACCGCACTAAATAAGTTGGAGTAACTAGTGTAAGTTGGAGCCAATATATAACAAAAAAAAAATGACAAATAATATCATCGTAGTGGTAACATCTGCTTCGTCTAAGGGTAACATTTTCATTTTTGAGATTTTTGTATTTTTGATTTTGACACTTTTTAGAAAATGGCGTAGCGATAGCGCGCGTTGTGTTGTAGATTCTAGATTAAATTTGTTGTTAAATTAGCTTTTCATTTGTAGATAGAATATACAAAAGTATTGTTTCCAATGTGACTAAAGTTAAACAAATCATAAACGCCATACAGGTTCATAGCATAGAAAATGAAGTGGTGATGGAACCTCTCGAAGACTCAAACTGCCAGTCAATGAGCGACAGTTTTTCTTTATATGAACGCTATATGAGAAGTTTTAACGTTGCAGGCAGTAGGACTGAAAAGAACGGTGATCCTGAAGCCAGCGAATCCGCGTCCTCTAGCACTACGGATTCTGATAACTCTAACAGCTGCAGCAATATTGACTTGTCCGCCGCAAATAATGTTGTAATAAGACACGATTTAGCAGAAACCAATAGTAATATATTGAACCAAAGTTGCGACAACATTGAAAAAAGTTTCGATACACAGTTTGTTAGGGTCGATTCTTCATGTGCGTCTCCCACGGATTCGTTGCTCGAGAACTCGTCTGCTACAAATGAGCATAGTCTTTTAACTGACAAGTCCGACCAAACAGATGTGCATGTATCCTCCGAAGAGACAAAACGAGAGAGTTTCAAGCAGCCCATATTCATAACCTCTACTATGGAAAACAGCAATAATGCGGTGGATGGTGTGCTCAAGTTTCACGACGTAAGAAATGACGAGAGTGTCTTTAAGTTACCGATTAGTGAGCTCTCATTCAATGGTACACTCAAGCATGTTCAAAAACTAAAGCCCATTGTAGACCCTATTTCTGCTATGAGTTCTCACAAACTAGACTTAGATGAAAAATGTATTGAGCAAGAGTCTCAACCAAGTAGCAGCAATCAAAAAGAAGCTGCCAAGAGCTGTGATCAAAAATTTTGTGACATATCTCAGGAAATAAGTGGGAATGAAGTTAGTAGGGTAGACAAAACATCTGAAAGTACAGGAGACTCGCAATATGAAGAGTTTATTGTTAGAAAGGAGGATCCTGTGAATGATGAAGTTAGCACTACTAAATGGAATTTAGATCAGAGTCATTCCTCATTTGAGGCATCCTTTGACAGTGGAGTGAGGTCTCCAGATATGTTCTCCGATAATGAGGACAATGTCATTGACTCGGTTTCAGAATCTGAGCCATTTTGGGGTTTCCTGAAAAACTATGAGGCTTATGATAAAAGAAAAGTTAGGAAAATTGAGGTAAGTTGGTGCAAAATACACAAATAAATCCTAGCTAATATTATTAATGCAAATGTAACTCCACCTCTGTCTGGGTGTTTGTTGCTTTATCATGACTAAATGGCTGAATGGATCGATCTGAATTTTTGCATAGGTAGGCATAGCTTAAGGGGAGGAGGTTTAGAGGTTCTTTTTTTTCGATTGTCAGCAATATTATGTCCACGCGAACGAAGTTGCGTGTAACAACTACATCTTTATAAATTGTAAGCAATAATCCTTTTTATTGTCAAATAGGAAACCTTGCAAGGGGTTCTACCACCTCCGTCCATCACAATCCTAAAGACAGATGTGACGGAAATGCTCAAGAAATACTACAGCCATCTACCACTTTTCAACGAAAATGCTAAACTCAATGTCTCCGAAGAAGCAAACTCCATGACACCAACCAAAAGAGTATCATTTATTGAAATACCTGATGTGGTACAGGATACTGAAATATCGATGAAAGCAAGTACCAGCACAGATAGATCTAAATGTTCAATGTCTAAGGACAAATTAAACGGTTCCGTTCAAGAATTGGATACGAGTGCGTCAGATAAGACCATTGATTTGAAAATGTGCACTGAGATTGAAGCTGCTGAAACAGCCTGGCCTGGTGCGCTGAAATGCAGGCATTATGATGTATAGTAAGTAGCTTTTAGGCATTTTTTGAGTCTTATTAGGCATCGCAAATAAATTGAGGCTGTCCCTTTGTTAAAAAAATGGATTGGGTAAGTCAGGCTTCTACCGCTACTTTTTTAATTCTATGATGAAAAGAAACACCAACAGCAATCTCGGACAGAGAAAATCAGTACTGGCTTGGACCTGAAAGCAGGCTGCAAAATCTAACCTTATTAGTGCAAAAGTGATAGCAATAACTTTCGCCTTCTCAGACTCATTGTGCGCCTGTATGCATTTGTAGCGGGTAGCTACGCTTTACTGCGCATGCCAAAACGATTATCCCTTTGCCACTTAGCATCAATTCACTGGACTAAACTAATCTGACATACTACAGCTATCTGCGTTTCATTTAGTTTCAATATTGTGCGAAAAGAATAGCAACACAACTTTGGAGCTGCCAAATTTCGTTTAGAAAATGGTACAAAATGGTACACCATCCTTTGGTTGATTTAGAAGATTTTTAATGACTGCTAACTAAAGTCTGCTATCCCTGTATAATTTATACTTGATGGTGGTCTGTTAAATCATCATCCAATTTATTATTACAGTTACAATATGACAAAGTACTCTGAAAAATTTGAACTGCTATCGTTGAGGTATGGGGAAAGATATGTTGGAGCAGAAACAGATACAAGTGTCAACATTTATTCAGGAGGCTTCCAGTCTCCGAGCAGTGCTAACAAGCGAAAAGCCCTTCGTTTGAAGTAAGTAAAAGATAAAGCAACCTATGATAAAAAAATACTGTACAAAGCCCATTACAAAATTACCCATTACGAATAGTGACATATTGTCAATTGTCTTTCTCTCTCTCATTATCACTGGCGTCTGTCATTCTTTGTATTCACCAACCAACTTTGCGAATAATCTAACATTAACATTATGAAAATATTGATTGGTTTTATATTGGTCATTTTAAAATAAGTCGTTTTAACCAGACTACTCTCTCTACATTTCTGGTATGCATCCGTTCTACTAATTGAGATACACTAATCACAAAGTTTCACAATTGGGGCTCGATTTTTGAATATATGCATGATGTTTCGCACGTAAATATCACGTGAAATGACTGACTTTCGAACGAAATACCAAACAGAAGTCGCATTTTTAAGCAATCATATCACTCGCTAATGCTACGAATGGTTTGAACCATTCGAATATGTTTCTATTAATAGAATTTCTATAATTTCGCATGATATTCTCGTGCGAAATCATACGAGCAACTCACAAATAGAGCCCCGGGCTACCACACATAATGAGCTATTGTATAATATAATACGAAGTTTATATTGAACCAATATGTGCAAAGATGGAACAAGCAAGAAAATTGTAAAATATAGCACCCCAGACTTTTGGCCCTGGGCCATACGTTTTCAAAATTTAGCTTCAAAACCTAATTGTCCGGAATTTTAATGAAACTTGGTATGTACTTTCAAAATGCTGTGTAATATTTTTTTATGGGAATGTATCCCCCTTTTTATGTAGGGGTTTTAAAAAAAGTTAATTTTTACGTGTATTTATTACCAATTTAAATATACATTCCTAGTTTCATCAAAATCAGACCAGCCTTATTATGGATGTGCCTTATTGTGAAAGGGATTGTTTTAAGTGAGTAATTTGGTATGATGAGAGTAATTTGGTATGAGTAGGATGGCAAGTGATCACAATCAGAATCACATATTACAATAAGGGCGCCGTCGTCAAGGTCGCGTTTGCTACCTCAATATACGTAGCATAGTGATTACTTGCTAGTGAACTCAATGGGTAGTGAGGCCGTGATCTAATATGCATTTCTTCTCAAAAGCAGGGTGGCAGGGTGGTTTAAGCGATAAGGCCGCCAATTGATACACTAGTTTTAAAGTTATATTATGTATGTAATTTCTGTAGAAACTGATTCACTCGCAGCTTACCCAGATTATATCAGGGAACCCTCTCAGGCAGAGCATTCTAATCTGTCAGTTCGCACAATGAAGTATTTCGCCTTTTCTTGCTCGTAAAGCACGCCTACCTAAGAGGAATATATTTACTCTAGATTTGAGAACACCTAAATTGTACTGGTCCGGGAAAAGATTCCGGTTAAGAGATCTCCATGCTGTGCTTATACAAAATGTGGAATCAAAGCGCTTTGTGCGCATGTGGTGAATGTCCGCTGTGTACGGGTGCCGCTCGGTAGGGCTAGCATGCGCACCGCGACAAAATCTTCTATATTATCTTCCTGTCGTGAAAAAAGAGACAAACGTATACATAATCGTAGCCGTGCCCTGTTCTTGCATAACGAAAAGATTTTGTAGCGGTGCGCATGCTAGCCCTGCCAGTCGCGTTTGTGTGGACGCCCGATATAGCAAAGTTTAAGGCGGAATCATGTTAGATGAAGCTGCTGTAGCTACTTGCTGAGGTCAAAACCGCGCCCTTACAAGTCTTTATATAGTTCACTGGCTAATTAATTCGTGTTCTGTCAACTTTGAGTGGATGTTTCTGATATTGTTGAACTTTACTTCCAGAATGTCTCAAGCGAAGTCGCCAGGGAGGCGGCTGTCTCACCTGGCTCGACGGCGGCAAGCCTTCTGTAGTGCGGCCACCATCAATGAAAAGGCTCAGGCGTCCACTGCAAAAATGGTCCTTATTGACAAGAAGTAAGTATCTATTTTGACAATTTGATAGTTTGATAGTTTGTGGACTTATAAGACTAGGTTGTAGGTTGCACCATAATCCCAGTTAAAGTTACTGTTATAGTTAAATTAACTATAACTTTAACCCTAGGTTAAACCATGAAGCTTAGCCAGCATGTGTTATCCGTCATTTTGACCATAATTAAAAAACTGCAACACATTTTTCTGCCTAACGGGAGTTTTAACTGCAATTATGACTGTAGTTTCAGGATAACCTAGATTGTGCAACCCGGCCTTAGGCTGGGTTACATGAACAAGTTATCAGTTTGCTGATCAACCATTCTATTCCAAAACTGTATTAGCGTCTGTATTCACGTATTTTGCTAATATTATTTTTTCATACTAATCTCATACAACCAATTTTTCAAGTTACTTCCCGCACAGAAAGCTGATTAACTCCGCGGAAAGGAAAAGCCCTCGAATACGGCGCACGCCCGGTAAGAAAACCCCCGTACGCAAGACTCCGGGGAAGAAAACCCCCGCCAAAACTCCAAAGACTCGAAGCGGGGGGTCTAGCAAAAAGAAAGCAATGAGGAGGCTACTTATGGACCCCGAAAGCGTGACAAGATCCCAACCGCGGGAAAGCCTAAAACGAGCTCTCTTCATTAGTCCAGAGAACAGAACGACTGTACCGACCCCAGCCTGCACCTCGGTACCAGTCCATGCTATGAAAACCAAACGGGCGCTGTTCGGGTCGCCGGACAGACCGGCCGAGACGAAGAGCTCAGATGGATCTCTCAGCGATCAGTTCCTGAAACGGAAGCTGGACGCGCTCGATGGTCCGCCTGAGAGCAGTCGAAGCAAAATAGCGAAGAGTCTGTCTTTCGGAGGGGATACTGTGAGAGCTCAGTCCATCTCGTTAAATCGGCGTGCGTCGGAGATGCTTAGCTCTAAGAAATCGGCGGAACTGAACGATCAACATAAACAGGTAAGATTTCAACGTTAAATTTCGATTTCGCATGCTAGTGGAGAAATAAACTTGTTCAACTAAAACTGGAATACTCACGTTAAATTGAGTTGGTAATTACGACTATAGTTTGCCAAATTGGTTGTTAGTTGCGTGCAAGGCGAGACGAGATCGAGGTATAGAATTCTTTGATACAGTGGTGATTTTTAAGTGGTTGGGTATTTCCCCCAAAAAGAGGGTAATTTTGCTGCGGCATCATTTAAAAAAAAACGGCCGGTGATTGGCGCCGCAGCAAACTTCCCCTATTTTGGAGGGAAAAAACAACAATAAAAAAAATATCAAAAATTGCCGACGACAAAAAAAAACTATGAAATTGTAGAACTGCGATTGTGCAAAAAAAGTTTGTGTTCGCGAGGTCTACTGTTCGCAGAACTTAGGGCTTAATTTGCACATTTCAAATATATATATTGTTAGCTGTTGCTCGCGGCTTTGCTTGCATGCACACGATAAAACTAAAAACTAAAGCTCACGTAAGGACGTAGACAGGTTTTAGTTTTTCGATCTATATCTTGTAATAAAATTACTTGTTACAGAAACTGTTATGGGCGGTGTCAGAAGCATTACGGATACACGGGTGGCGCATGTCCTCGCCCGGGTTCCGTGAGAAGGCGTCCACTCTCGCGCGGCTGACTCGGAAACTGCTGACATTACCTCCCCACGCGGCCAAACTTGCCGTTACCAACTTGTCCACTTCTGATACAATGCTCAAGTAAGTTACACTTGATATTATTTCTTTTTTTATGAGACTCGGTGCGAGACCTGCAAGTCGCTCATTTTATGTTGAGCGTCACGCGTGCCCTTATGAAGCTAAATTGAAAAAAAAAAAGAAAAAAAAAACAGTGCACCTCATTAGTTACGTAGATTAAAATCTTTTTTGAGATGTTGTTTTGGTTCTGTAGTCTAAGAGAGAAAATATGATTACATGACATTTTCTTGTTAAAAAATAATAATTGAAAAGACCTCGATTTACACAAATTTTTCGCTAGATCTCCAAACCTCTACAAGATGTACAAGGTGTGTAAGGTGTACCCTCCAAGGTATTACTGAAAGGTGCAACAATATTGAAAGGTATGTATGTACTCATAATTATGAACAACTTTTATTATGGGACTAACCATGAAATCGCCGAAAAAAATCTGCTGCTGTGCATTTTGTCGAGTGCCATTGATATTTTTTATGGAACAGCTGTTTTTTTTTTAAGGTCTGGGTTGGTTCTATAGTAAAAGTTCATGATGACGAGTACATACATACCTTTCAATATTGTTGCACCTTTCAGTAACACCTTGTATAAATTCAAGTGATTATTACTCTAATAGTGAACTAAGGTACTAATAATATCTAGGATAGCATAGAACAGAATTTTGATTGATTTCCTGGTTTGTAATTATCATTTTTTTTTTACTAGCGCGCGGTAAAGCTACCTCTTTCTATCTGCGCACGAAAGTGTATATATAGCGCTATCTTTTTTAGAAATAGCCTCTTAACAGTTCCTTGCCACCCAGAATTTTGAATTTTAGGTTCGCAAGTTATCGTCGGAGAATTATACACACAACTTTACAAACGCCGATTTGCCCGCTTCGCTCGGTCAATTAGTGTGACTCATGTGATCTCTTATTTGAACCTGGGTATGTCCTAAATCTGCGACTAGAACCACCGGAGGACGGGCAGCTGTCCTCTTAGTAAACGGTGAGCGTTCTGCGATCTCCAAGCCGCCTGCCAAACGTGGGGATTATGGCAACCATCCCCAGGCCCCAATAGGGGGAGGCTTCGTTCAGTAGTAGACTTTTTTAGAGCTGGAGTAAAATGTGATCTCTCATTGTTCCAGAATCGCTCGTCAGTACGTATTCGCGATCATCCAAGGGCGGACAGTGGAGGAGTGCTTCCAAGAAGAACAGATGAAGCTGGCCAACGACGTCAACACCAAAGTCTCGGGCTACATATCCGCTAACGCATATCAACAAATCAGGGCACGACAGACAGCCGCCACCACTCTCATCTCACAGATAAAAGAGAACACATGCAATAGTGTGGCATCAAAACTAGAACAGCCCAAAAGCACCACAAAAAATGTACTACAAGATAAACTAGTTAATATAGACTCGAACTCGAATAGCAGCAGTGGGATGAGTTCAAGTGACAAAGCTAGCCTTGGCCTCTTCAAGTCTAATTCGATGCCTTCATTCGAGGAAGCGGCTAAAATGAGAGCCCGCAGGCAAATAAGTTTTGATAATATAGATTTTCCAAAAAGGTGAAAGTTATATTACTTTTTAAGCATCGAATAAATTAGTTTGTAAGTTTCAGCACAGAAAAATTATACGAGAAGAATGATTATCTCATAGAAAAAAGTGTACCCCCGAACAGCATGAAACTAGATGGCGCTTACGTATTTAGTTAGCTAATGTTCGAACCGCTATAAAAGCCGATGAAAATATGGTTAATACAGGGTAATAAACAAAGGGTCTGCTAAGTCGAAAAGGGCTCGTAGTAATTATTATTATGAACAACTTTTACTATGGGACTAACACTGAAATCGGTAAAAAAATATCAGTATTCCATAGAGAAATGTCAACGACACTCGACAAAATGTAAGAAACAGCTGATATTTTTTTCTCTATTTCAGGGTTGGTCCCATAGTAAAAGTTGATCACAATCATGAGTACTATGAGCTCCTTTCGGCTTAGCATACCCTTTTCTAATAAACCTGTATAGAAACTTTAGTATTGGTATACGTCCGCAATTTAATGTTTAGTTAAATCTCTCTCCTGCGTGTTGCAAATAAAATACAAAATTAATAATTTTACTGATATTACTCATGCAAAAATATTTTTAACAAGTAGCCTCTTTTCTCCGTACCATTACAAATAAGTTAGCTTGAGTTTCTATTTCAGGTCAAAAACAGAAATGGTTACGATCATGTCTCAGTTTAATGAACTAGCGACATCTTACATCCTTATCAGTTACTACAATCGGGTTACGCATCTTTCTATGGCCGTTGGCACTCTCCTTTATATAATTTCTCTATGGTTTCAGTCAATTGTTTACTACTTTTGGAGTCATTTTTGATTTTGAAAGCTTTAGTTGACAGAACTGAATTAATTAAAATGTTGCTGTCCTTTTTGTGTCAGACAAATAGATAAAGACAACAGTACTTTAGTTCTGTCAATAAAACCGCCAAAATCGACCAAAATATAATTATTATTATTAGCGGCGGAGAAAGCTATCCAAGAGCTTTGATATTATTGGATTAATTTTACATGGCTTGATAATATTTCCAAATAATTTTAAATCGTAACAGTCATTATCCAATTATTTGTGGTGACGTACCATGGCTGATCTATTGAGCTCAGTTGAAAGAAACTTTTGCTATTTAGGGCCTTACATATAAACGCTGCTTTAAGGTAATCAGTGCTTAAAATGCTCTGTCAACGTTTGGCTGACGTGAAACGTCATGCGCGAAAATAAGACGGAACATGTTAATTTAAGCAACGCTTATAAGTAAAGGCCCCATTATCGTTAGTAATTTTAAGTGCAAGAATTTTGTAACTTTTAATTTGTAGCCTTATTGTTTTTTGACATTTGTAAGCACAACTTTTTCAACATTTTTGAAGTTAGGTGTTTCTCCCACGAATAACCTTAACACGGCGCAACATGCTGACGTGTTACTAAACAGTTTGTTTATAGGTTGCGTCGTGTACGGACCGCCATTGGTATACTAGTGATGTTGTTTATAGGTTGCGTCGTGTACGGACCGCCATTGGTATACTAGTGATGAACTTTATAGTTACTGGTTTGTCCCTGATACATGTTTGGAACTTTTTATTGTTTCCCCTTCGGAGACGCCTTTTTACCCGACTGCCTAAGAAGGAAGGTAAAGTTTTTAGGGTAGTTACGTAAGTTTGTGTGTTCCTATACACAGATCACACTAGATACCGCATTACGAGATTCGTTGTTCCTACAAAAAGTCACCAAATTTTGAGGAAGGCGCGGGTCGTGGGGATTGCGACCAAGCGTTCTCATTGGCTATCTCAAGGTTACGTCTACTCGAGCCTAACAATCAAGCAATCAGAGTAATTTCTTATACGTGTATTTAGACAGATGCGTGGTGCGCTTCGAGCGTCCTGGGCCCCTATTCGGAGAAATGACATTTTATCTCGGTCACTCTCACTCCCATTAAATTCTAAATTAGAGAGACTGTGACTGAGATAATCTCGAGCGCACAGGAATAGGGTCCCTGAATGCAGAATCTAGGGTGTGATCTGTGGTCCCCATATTACCATCTGCAGCCTAAACGGCTTTTGACGAGTGAGGTGTCCTTTACGCCCGGACTGACATAAGCTACAATTTGCAGTCGGGTATTTTCTTTTTCTTTTAAATATATTATTGTATCAATGCCGCTACTAGAGCTTCCTTATGCACTGACTGTTAATTTTTGACTATAATTTTATTTTGTTACGCGTGACTCCTTTTTCTTAGTAAATAGTAACTCGCTATATGACCGTCTTTGTAAGTGTAAGTTAACAAATTATAGAATATGCGGTGTGTTGCTTGTACGCGTGGACTTGTGAGTAGGTAATGTTACTATTGCTGAGTTTGATCTCGGATGTTATTTATAAGTAATAAATTATTTTCAAAAGAATTGACGATTTTATCTTTATCGTAATGAACTAGAAAAGTAGAGTCTTAAGGTGCAACGTTTCGCTCATCGCGCGAAATTCAAATTTTATTGCGTTTTTTGTCAATTACAGCTTGATTACTCGTGGATTTATTGAAACCAATTTTGCGCCAATAAATAAGTTGTTCTAAGAAATTACGGGTAATCATCTAGATAACATTGGTTTAGCTACAAATCTCAATAAGCTGATTTTTATCTTAGTTTTTGGTTTAGCGAAAAATGTACCTACACTAGCTTTCAAATTGAATTTTTGGTTGGTGTAAAGTCTTGAAACAATCTATTTATTATCGCAAAATTAGTGATGTGAATTAGTGATTAGTGATTATGAAGCTACGATGAGTAATTAAGCTGTAATTGACAAAAAACGCAACAAAATTTGAATTTCGCGCGCTGAGCGAAACGATGCACCTGAAGTGGGTGAGAAGTGAGTAGGCTGCATCCTCATTTACCATCAGACGTGATGGCAGTCAAACGCAAGCCTATAAATAATAATAAAAAAGGGTGAATTTATTTATTTATATATATTAATTAAAACGGTACAAAACACCAATTGAACCACCAGTGAAGAATACTGAAGTCGAAGCACTAGAATATTTACGGGATATTCGGTTAGATATATGAATCGGAATAGGCTATTTGACTGCATTGAGAATATGCTGTACATTTATGCCATCCTTTTAAAGTTTAGCATTAAAAACAACTCTTATAAATCATCAGAACAAAATAAACATATTTTTGCTTAAAAAAAAACGTAAATAATTTTCTGTCTTTTCTTAGATTTGATCACGTGATCGTAAACGCTCTGTGATATGTTGCATCTATAGTTACGTCACACCAAAGTAAATTAATCATCTTTCGCTGTTAAACTTGTATCTACATAAATCATGGATTGTTTCGTCCAAGACATAAATCCAAGGATCTTGTATGATGCTTCGTCTAAGCATAAATCATAAATTGTTTACTTTGGTGTGATGTCATTCGCCACGTGACCGGCGACATGATGATAGATTCGCGTTTTGACGCGTGCATTTTATAATTTAAACTTTACTCTTGATTTTTATCGAAAAATACAACGGATTTCGAGAAAACTGCATTTCATATAACAATAATCTGCAATACACAATTGTGACTAGCCTTGTGGCTCAGTGGGTGGATTTCCGCCTTCTGATCTATAGTGAGTGGGTTCGATTCCCACCCAGGACAAACATTATCTTCTATTACTTAAGTCTATTGCACTAAATAACTTATATAGGAACTGGTTCCCATACTACAAGCTTGCTTAGGGTGTCTACACATGGCCCGACCTGACATCGTGTGAAAGGGACAGCTAGATTTGAATTTCACGGGAGCAAAAGAAACAAACTATTAAGGTTATAGCTTCTCCCTTTCGCTTCCCCAGAAATTTATATATAGCCATGCCTTTCAAGCGATGTCGGGTCGGGCCATGTGTAGACACCCTTAGTTTGGGGCTAGATGGCACTGTGAAAAACGTCCACCAATATTTATTTATTTATTTATTATTTATACTTTTCCAAAAGTTGTCAAATAGCCTATTGTGAAAGTCGCGGCCAACCAACCGGTGGACGCAAATGGCAGATTGTCGTTCAGTGCAGCGCTCTTGTGACTGATGATTCGGTTAGACGGTTATATTAAAGGATTATTGTACTCGTCATTATAAACTACTTTTAATACGGGCTCAACCCTGAATTCGCGATAGGTAAGTCAGCTGCTCTGTGAAAAAATGTCATTCACCATCGACGGATTGTATGAATCAGCTGATTCTTTCGCGATTTCATGGTTGGTCCCATAGCAAGTTATTTACAATGATCAGTACAATGATATCCTAGAATCACAATGATATTATAAATGCGAAAGTTTGTGTGTTTGTTCCCGTTCAACTCTAACGGCTGAACGGATTTGAATGAAATTTAATATAGAGGTAGCTTAAACCGTGGATTAACATATAGGCTGCTTTTTATCCCGGAAAAATATTCGGTTTCTGTATAATACCGGCCGCAGCTAGTCTAGAATATATCCGTCGGCTTTATAACCGAACACTCGTGTGCGCTTATTCCTAGCGGAAAGTGTCGAAAGTGTCGAATTTCATGATTTGAGTGTAGTAGATATTTATAGACTGACGTCGTATAAATGTAATTTCAATGCAAATTTGTGTCCTCATAGTGAGGAAAATACGGTTCCAGTTCATTCTAAATATTGCTACTTACATCATTATCACGAAACTACAACAGAAAAGCGTAGTGAACCTAATAAATAAAACTTGCCTTGTACAGGAATGTACTATCAGTTTAATTATAATTGTTCGATTTAATACACTGATAACGTATCAGACTATCGTAAAGTTGCTTCGTTCGTAGTGTTTTTGTGTTTTGCTTCGTGAGATTTTTCGAGATGGGTGGTTCGCAATCATATCCAGGGCTGACAGAGGATTTATTGGAAGATTATACAACCCTGACCTACCTCAGTAAAGGGGAAATTATGCAGTAAGTTTCGTATAACCATTTGTTATTTTTTTTGTATAAACTACACATAGGTATATTTTATACTCGTGCATAAAATGTCTTATCATTTAACAGTTGTGTAAATAATGAACCTGAAATATTCATAGAAACAGTAGTAAAAAACCTTTCATTTGTTTCTCAGTTTGATGAAGAAGTTCTACTCCATCAACCCAGTGAGGATCCAGATGGACTACCATCACAGATTTACTAAAGAAGAAATACTTTTCAAGTTTGATGTATTAAAGGTGCGTTTCGTCAGCTTTAGTATATCTACGCAAATTATGTTACCGACTGTTCTTGTAAACGGGCGATATACAGAAAGGTATAGCGTTATATTGTTTCAGAACAACCCCTTCCTAGACCGACTTTTTCGTATATTCTCGTCGAAGAACGACGAGTGCTTTTCATTTGAAGACCTGTTGGATCTGTGTTCAGTGATGAGCCCCGAATGCCCGGCGAATGTCAAGGCTGCCTGGGCTTTCAGGATTTTCGGTAATTATTTAACTTCCAGACCATCATTTCGTTCAGGATCCACATGACGCCTATCCTGTTACCCTATACAAACGAAACAAAAGGTCGTGAGATCATAACAACCTCTTGACCGATTTTGTTCGTGTAATTCTTGTTTAAAAATTGAGTACCGAAAGTTTCTGCCAAATATTATCAATCGAGAGGTTTTTCGGACATCCCAGATTAGCCTAAACAAGATTATATTATTATATATAAATGGCTCTCAAGCAGCTTAAAAACAACAAGGCGCCGGGTGATGACGGAATGTCGACCGAGCTTCTGAGAGCGGGTGGAAAACCGGTACTTTTAGTCCTCCAGAAGTTATTTAATTCCCTCATATTCGAGGGTACTACGCCACAAGCATAGCAAAAGAGTGTGGTCGCGCTGTTCTTCAAAAAAGGTGAAGTAGCTTCTTACTGAAGCTCTCTTATAGAGTTATTACGAACCGTCTCGAACCGCAGGTTTGATGACTATCATCTTCCCGAACAAGCCGGTTTCCGTAAAGGCTTTAAAACCATGGACCACATACACACACACCACCAGATTATACAGAAGACCGAAGAGTATAATCGGCCATTATGTCTGGCGTTTGTGGACTATGAAAAAGCCTTCGATTTCATCGAGACCTGGGACCCTATTCCTATGCGCTCGAGATTATCTCGGTCACTGTCTCTCTAATTTAGAATTTAATGGGAGTGAGAGTGACCGAGATAAAATGTCATTTCTCCGAATAGGGGCCCTGGGCGGTATTGCAGTCCCTTCAGCGATGTCATATCGACTATAGGAGGACTATATCGAGATGATGAAGTGTTTGTATAGAAGCGCCACCATGTCAGTCCTGGTGCAGGATGAGAGCACGAAAGCAATCCAATTGCAAAAAGGCGTGAGGCAGGGAGACGTTATTTCTCCGAAACTGTTCACGAACGCATTGTAGGATTTTCAACGTCTTGGACTGGAACGGATACGGCTTCAACATTAATGGCTTCACTCACCTTCGTTTTGCCGATGATATAGTAATCATGTCAGAGTCGCTAGAGGACCTCAATAATATGCTCAACGACCACAGTAGCGTTTCTCAACTGGTGGGTCTTAAAATGAACATGGATAAGACGAAAACCATTTCAAATGCCCATGTTTACTGGTGGTTGTTGTGAACGATACGCTCGAATTTGTTGACCATTATAACTACCTTGGACAGACTGTCCAGTTAGGTAATTCCAACTTCGACAAAGAGGTCGCTCGGAGAATCCAACTCGCAGCGTTCGGGAAACTGCGTGATATCTGCTCGTCCAAAATCCCGCAGTGCCTGAAGACAAGGGACTTCAACCAATGTGTGTTACCAGTGATGACATATGGACCTGAAACGTGGTCCTTGACTACTGGCCTTTTGGAGAAACTTTGAGTCACACAGCGGGCAATGGAGAGAGCCATGCTCGTAGTTTCTTTGCGCGATAAAATCCGAAACGAGGATATTCGCCGAAGAACCAAAGTCACCGATATAGCTCTCAGAGTTTGCGAGCTGAAATGGCAATGGGCAGGCCACATCACTCGAAGAACCGATAACCGATGGGGAAGAAAGGTTCTTGAGTGGCGACCACGAGCCGGAAGACGAAGCGTAGGCAGGCCTCCCACTAGGTGGACCGACGACATTGTGAAAGTCGTGGGCAACCGGTGGATGCAATTGGCACGTTGTCGGTCAGTGTGGCGGTCCAAGGGGGAGGCCTATGTTCAGCAGTGGACGTCTTCTGGCTGATAATAATTATCAAAGTCGCCCGATAAATAGCGCCGCAGTAAACTCTTCTCTTTTTTGGAGGAAATATACCTTCCAAAATCGCCGATGACTAAAATGAAATGAATCTCTGCAATTTTAGAATTGAGATTGTGCAAAAAAGTTTTATCTGGTAAAGCTATCTCTACTGATTTTAAATTAAAAAATTACAGATATAGATGATGACAACCAAATTTCGGACCGAGACATCGCAGAGATCCTAGATCGGCTGACCAACGACCCGTCCAATACAGAACACCGTCTGAGTGACGATGAGAAGGCCAAAATCGCTGGTGTTGTAAGTTTCCTATCCATATCACGCGAGGGTAAGCGCATGGTCTCTTATGTTATTTTACTGGTTTTTTTTTTTGTCTTATGCATTTCTGGTGCGAACAATAAAGAGCTATCTATCCATCTACTCGAAATACGATTTAAGCGACCTAAAAATGGCCCCCACAACATCTGTCTTTTAAGACAGGTTTCATTATATAGCTATCTCTTTTACTTTTCGCATCTTCGTTCATACCCTGGCGAACTTGGTTGCAAGGTTATGAATGATCTGTAAACAGACTGCAGCGGAGCCGAATTTAAAGCGCCATTTTGAAGGCCATGGTACACAGTCACACCTAGGTTCCGCTCTCAGGACGATCCAAGCGCATCACACATCGGTCTAAATACACCTATAAAATGTTTACAATTTCTTTCTCGTCTGGAGAGAACCGAGATTGTGGATAAAAGCGTAAAAAAAAAATAAAAAAATATTAAAACAATCGTAGATAAAGCCGCATTAGTCTTAAAACAAACTTACATAGTATTTATATTCTCTTTGAAACAAACGTTTAGCAATACTTATATCTACTCTAGGTATACTTGTTTCAGATACTGGATGAAATGAAACTAGACAGCACCGGGAGCATAGGACTGAGCGAATTTAAAATAATATTAGCAAGACTACCGGAATTTGAACACTCATTTTATTTTAAATTGTAGCTTAAAGTAATTTTAATAAACAGTGCTAATTTTAAAAATTCAATTTACTACCAACCAACTACTATAGGGTATCTTCATCTTGTACTATGCAATAGGGTGCTTTAGCCTTATCATTGCCCTCCCCTATTTTTTACAAGCTTTTGTTCAGTTCAAATCTTGCAACCTGAATTTTAGACCAGTTCCCCTTTTTTAATTGAGTTGAAATTTTGTTTGACTGTCAAGTTCCGATAACAACACATTATTATGAGAGCGAGCTGATCTGATGATGGAGACGGAAGGTGGAAAACGGAGCTCCTCAGTATCTAACAGTAGATTGACGGAGTTTGGACTCACTTTGATCAGCTTACATTACCTATAACGGATTTTATAAAAGCTTGTCTGTAAAAATATATATTTTATTTAAACAAAATCTTATTTTTTTTAGTACATAATAAGTAGGTTACTAGTTAAACAAAAATTCAAAATTGCAAGTTGCCAGTTGCAAAAAAAAAAAGGTTTATTTGACGAAAACGCTAATTAGCTTAGACTGCTAAATCCATGCTAATTAGCTTTTAGACACCGACTATGTGGATTTTGGGTGAACTTTTTTATCTATTAATTATATTTTTATATACCAGACTACATACGAAATAGGTTTTTTTTTTGTTTTTGGATTGTCAACAGAATTGAGATAGTGAGAAATATGAAGTTGAAGGTAGTTCTAAAAAGGTTTATCTAACGAAGAGTTTGCAAGCCGCCTTGTTGAACCGGCCAGCGAGGGTTCTGTCCGGCAGCGGTGGGATGCCGCTAGTCCGGCCGGTCGATCCTCCCAGTACTATCGGCTGCTTGTATTTCACGTGGTATGAAGGGAACGATAAGTAGGTTCTGAAAATAATTTAAAAAAAGGGGAATGGAGTTCATTATTGCAAGAAGATTCAATTAAATGGTTTCTCATTGAAAGGCCTTTTAAGCAGATTTGTAAGCAGGTAGACTTCCTGTAACCGTACCTTAAATACTGTCGTTTTTTTTTTTTTCCATAGCAACGTTTATGAACAATCGCACTTCGCCTCTAATCATTGTCAAAGAAGATTGAACTGCTGAAGAAAGGCGCAACACTGACCGGCATAATATAATGTCATATTTTGCATCCTCCGGAAGCTCGCGGCTTTCAGAGTGTCGTCGGTTCTCAGGCAGCAGACGCAGCGTATGTAGGTCTCCCACCAGACTAGGCCTACCTACGCTGCGTCTGCCGGTTTGTGCCACTCAAGAACTTTTATTCCCCATTAAGTTATCGCCTCTACTCCACTCTATTTTTGATAATAGTTATGCTAGGTGTACCAACTTGTTATTGACCAAGGGGACTATTTAGTTGACAAAAGCGCGGATGGAATTAAATATGTACAATAAGCGCCCGCCGCTGCTCTACAGAGCGTCATACATTTTTGTGTCACATCGCCCCGCGACCCTGTGCGCTCGCTATATCAAGTCCAATTGTAGAGAACGTATATCGATGATGATGATGTGTAGGTAAGAAGTATGTGTTACTTCACGCTTCACTAGGGGGATAGTTCTCAGGGTAAAATTAAACTAAGTTTGGTACACGATAATTCCACTATAATCTTTGAACACGAAGGTTAACATTTAGTGAAAACAAAACATAACAAAATAGAGAGATCTTCGCGAGAGTGTAGGCCGACAGAAGTAGCTCGGGCGGATCCTTTGGTCAGTGACGATGTCGAGATTAGAGCCATAAATGCTAATGTAACCGTCTCTCTTGTCGCGTTATCACGGCTAAACGGCTGAACGGATCGACCTCAATTATTGCACTCATATAGGTATCTTATAGGTCGGAGGACAGTTCTACCTTTTTTGTAGGTCCACGCGAACATCGTCGCGGGTAACAGCTAGTACAATATTATAGCTAGTATATAGTTTGATGGAGAGTGGAGCATCACAAATACTTACGGTGTCATTTCTGCTGGGCATTGGTACACGTACTCCGGATCTTTGAAATAAGTTAGCGGATGGTAAGCCTTTCCAATTCCCCTGTAGTAGTCTCTATATCGTTGAGAAGCCTGTGTGGAAGATTCGTAAGATTTATAAAATAGAGTCAGTTCAGTGTGTATCAAGTATTTATATTCTCTTTGGTGTGTACTGTTTACAAAAAAAAAGTTTGGTACCTCATAGAACGTTTCAATTTCTCCTTGCCTTGCGTTGTCGATAAATAAGATATCAAATTTTTCATGCATGGTTTTTGGAATAGCAGCGGTAATTTACAATCACAAATTTATGAACACAGAATTCTCCCTATTATAAATGTCTTTGTTTCTAACTTAAAATTTGGTTATGGTTGAAACAAAAACAATTAAACTGAACTCTATTTAAGTAAGGTGAATTGAGGTGAATTCTGTGATTTAAGTATTACTTCCAAAGACAGACCTTATTTATAAGGAGAATTCTGTGATTACTTCAAAATTACTAAAATTATCCCGTCATTTTTGCACGCCAAATACTTTTTTTAGTCGCCCATGCCATGCTGTAGTCTTCGGACCACACCTCCTTGATGCTAGTATACATCATAGATGAATGTATAGTATACATTCTTATCTATGCCTTGATGTCATCCGTTCTATGTATTTTACAATTTGAGAAAGAAAATAAAAACGCCTTATGCATGCGTACATACAGGCATTTCTCCTATATTATATTACTCTGCATACAGGTATTAAATAAAAAAAGTCACCGAAATACCATGCTCTCCTTCGCAAATCCCATGAAGACTGCACCGAGATTGAGACATTGAAAGTCCTAAATAGGTTCTACAACCTTCCTATGTACTCGCTATAAGACTACGCAAGAGACAGTCATCATCATCAGCCGTAATACGTCCACTGCTGAACATAGGCTCCCCTGCACTGAACGACAACAGCTGTACATTTGCATCACCTTTTTATGTGTGATTTGAATCCATCCCCGAGTTAGTAGGCTCTTACTACAGGCCGGATACCATTGCTATGCATATGCTAGTGCTTCGGCATTAGGGCAATCATGGACTGTCCTTAAGAGGTGGCGTCGACGCACGAAATCGAAGAAAGAACAATCAAAATAAGAATACTATTTCATTGTTTCAAATACATGTTTTATTAACTGTTATATTTAGTACGTATATTTATGTCACATCATCTGACAAAGGCTTTACACGCCGCTTTGTTGTATCGGCCAGCTAAGCTACGCCCAGGAAGTTCAGGGAAACGGCTGGTAGCCCCGAGCTCCGTAGCTAGTACTGTAGGAGTCTTGTATTTCACATGGTAATCCGGGAAACTCAAATAAACCCTGCAAGGTAGGAGCAGCGATCACTAAAACACTTACAACGTTAGGGTATAATGCACGAGAGAATTTTAGGTTGGTTGGTTGCTAATAGTCTTCTGCAGCGGCTAGGCAACTACAGTTCAAAGTGCTTAGGTAGCGCCCCAAATAATCTGGAGAATGAGGCGTTTTCCAATTAATTTCGTTATTATACGTATGTACTTAGATTGCCAATGAGGCGTTTTCCAAAAAAAAAAAAGGGATCCTGGTAATAAAAGTACCCAATAGATGGCGTTAGATGAACCTTGAGGTTTTTTCTGTCACTGTCAAGACATGAAAGACTAAAAAATGTACGTGTGCCTTTTTTTTTTCTCGTGCTTTTTGGTGCCACATGTGTATTTAGACAATTTCAAGTAACGTGACTATGTATTTGACTTCATTTGAAATATTACAATAGTTGACACTCGCTAAATACACAACGTGTGGAGCCAAAATTTACGATTTAAAAAATAAACATAAAATATTACTGAACTTTTTTTTTTTTTTTAGAAAACGCCATTGGGGAAATAGAAGTAAACTTACGATGGCATGTCAAGAGGACATTGGTACGCGTACTGGGGCTCTCGGAAGTAAGCAAGAGGGTGGTAACGTTTTGGAACTCCTTTGTAAAATTCTCTGTGCATTTGGCAAGCCTGTGTAAAATACAAGTTATACATAAATTCTTTGTGCAAAGCCCTAATACAGATAGCCTCCTAAATAATATTTTCTATAAGATAGCATAGCACAGAATTTTGATTGATTTTCTGGTTTTATTGTAATTAGCAATTAACAGTTTTTTTTTATTTGAGTGCGCTAAAGCCCAGATGGCTTTAGCGCACTCAAATAAATAAAAACTGTCTCTCACTCTTCATCTGCACGCAAAATAATAATAGTGTATCTATCTCGATGCATACTCTACTTGGATTGGCGTTGCCTCGACTTCTCGACAACCGTAAAATGCCTGTGCATTAAATTTGTAAATAGTAACTAACTACATATTTTATAGGAAATTATATTAATAAATGTATTTTCAATGTACAAACAAAATACACACAAACTATAAGTACCTACATTTCTTAGCCTTCTACCAAGGCATAATAAGAAGAATTCTGTGCCTTTTAAATAAAAGGAACAGCCAAACCCAAATACCATTGAAGGCAAATTGAAGGTTTATACAGTAATCTTAGAGTCTAAAGATAATCCAAATGTTCATGCCAGTTGGCAGCGTACCCAGCATGCATTTCAATGTACATAACCAACCGTTAGAATAATGCCTAGGGAAGTAAGAACGTCTCAGAAAAAACCAGAAGCTAGAATATTCAAAGACGGTATTGGATAACACTAACGTCATAAAACTTTTCGATTTCTTCTTGACGCAAAGAATCCAAAAATAATATGTATTTCACCATTTTAAGGCAGTTTGAATAAGAGTAAAATATGTTTTAGCAAGTCGTGTAAAAACAGACGATGGAACTGACAGGAGCCAATAAATACGAATCTTAAACCAACTTTTTGCACGCTGACAGTACAAATGGTAACTATATGCGCATTTTAAAAACCGTACTCGTTTAATACTCTTTCTGCAATGGAAAATGGAAATGACAACTATACTAAATTATTACAATTATTACCATGGACGTAGTACCCAAAATACTACTTGGGTACTACGTCCATGATTATTATTAATGCCTAGGGTAGATAATCCTTGATTAGTAAGTACTTTTTGATAACAACGTTCGATAACCCCAGAATGACAAGATCGAAAAGTACCCTCTGTCCATGCTCTGTCTGATACAAAACTATAGCAAACCCACAGAATTCTCCCTATAAATAAGACCAGCAAACACTTATTTTTCTGGGAGCAAAACTATTATAGATACTTCCGCCCTCCGCTGTCTCAGCAAGCAACGATGAAAATACTGGTTTACTTCTCAAAGTAAAAAATTGAGGTTTAAGACCACCCTGTCATCACGTATCTTGGTATCTTGGTTGTTGTAAGCAAAATAGTAACTTAATAGTAGCAATCTACAGTTCTCCGATTCGGGAATTACTTTTTAGCGTTTTGCCCGTCCACCTCTAGCCCTCTGGCAAGCATTTCAGTTGCAGGCTACGGCGACGGAGGCACTGGCTAAATACACTATGTGTGAGCCAAAATATAAAAAGGGAATAAAACTTACACATTGAGGTTTTGGCGGGAACGTCAAGAATTCATGTCGCGTCATTTTATTATTTTCCAAAACTTGTGTTATTTCGAATGTTAATGTGTAAAAACGGTGAATTTCTACCCGTTAAGTGTTCGTGTACATGCATGAGTGTTGGTAAATGGTACAATGTCGTGAAACGTGAATTTTCGTGTTGTTTCCAAAACTCCATAGAAGGCTCTAGTAAAGTTTTCACCACTTTCCTGGGGCATGACTTGGACTTGACCGTGACTTGCTATGCTCGACTTTGACCGTGACTATGACTTATAATAATAACTAATATCTAACAAAACTTGAGAATATAAATGTATACTTGACACTGGCAAATGCATAAGACGTGCGACGCCAAAATCCTCTTAGGAGGAAAAAAAAAAAAAAAAAAAACTTACACATTATTAGCTGTCAATGTCATGCTCATGTCACGGAAACTTCAAAACACGAACTAAAAATCTGTTCTGTTTTTATAATTTCCAAAAAACTACATAAAACAGCAACTTTCCGTGATTTTGTTATATTAACCATTAGTAGGACAACTAGTTAAAATAATCAAGATTGGCAATAAGTAAATTGGTGCGTAATTACATGTGGACCCTTGTTATTTTTAGTGTACTATTTTTGTCCGCTCTACATTCAGTGCATTGAAATAATTTAGACATCCAGGAAGAGCATGTTCTTCCTGTATGGTAAGTTCCTAAATCTTAATTCATCGCGTAGAAATTGTATGTGCTCCGATTTAGGTCAGATTTACACGAAAATCTGCAGTGAAAATATTGCGTGGGTGTCGTGGTCATTAACATAATTTTCAAAGTTTTCGCAGTGTCGTTACATATTGCGTTTATTTTAATTGTAATTAATTGCTATTTCTGTTTTTATAAATATTACACTTAGTGTTTTGGGAACCTTTTAGAGCATTTTACCTTTATTAAGAAGGTATGTAGTAAGAAACAGCTGAGCTAGTACATTAATAAACACTGTTTACGTTTTTATTTGAGTCTCTATTGATATCTGATCCAAAATTACTCTTACAACTTTAGTTTACTGAGACTTCTAGTATTACTTATAACCAATGCTTCAAGTTAATCAATGCTTAAACTGCCCTGTCAACTTCTCGCTGATGTTAAATATCCCACAAGGAAATGTGACGGAGGACTTTAAAAGCATAGATTAATTTTATCCAATGTTTATAAGTAAAAATTATAGTACCTTCAAATTAATCATCATAGAGTTGTGTCTAGATGTTCCTTGACGCTGCGTGTACATATGAGCATGACTCATGCCTTGAAACATGCTTGATAAGAAAATAATAACACTATCAAGCACGATAACTCACAGCAGCTGTAGTACTTTAAAAATTAACTTCTCTGTTATCATCCACTTGTGTTCACCAATACTAAAAATAAAATTAGATAATTAAATCACTTGTTTTGAAAATTCTTCAAAAGATGAAAACCAAAAACAAAAAGTTTAATTCAAATATCAAATTTAAGTTAAGTTTAAGTTAGTAATTAATGAATAACAATGAATTGACAAACTAGTCTCGCAAAAATTGGCTCATAAATGGCTTTTAGTGTTACTATTCTTGCAGAGTCTGCCTGGAGAAGTGCCACACCTTTGTCAGTTATTCAACCGCCAAGCAGTAGCGTGCAAATATTACTGTTTTCCAAATTGAAGACCAATGTTTACAGCGTAATTACTGGGCATACAGAGATTTAACATCTTATATCTCAGGATGATGAGTGCAGTGCATTGCCTCTACGCTTACGCTTTGAAATGTTGAAGTTCAACATTCTGAATGGCACTGAACTGTTATGAGTAAGCGTGAAGTAAGCGTCACATTAAGATATCAGGAGAGCGACTAGCTAGTCTCTTCACCGAGAAACATAAAAAAGTAATCAAGTTATATAATTATACAATGGCATCACACAAATATATAAAACTAATAACTAGTACAGCTAGTAGTATAACTAGTAATTAAACTAATAATACTATAATTATGATAGAACCCGTAGTAAGGTAAATTCGTTTAATCACTAAGTATTTCATGAGCAATGGCAATGCTTGTCATGACTCATTTTCATTATTGTATTCTCCATTCAAATAACTGATAAGGAGGCCTTTTACACTGTACGAACAGAATCAGTAGCCAAGTTCAAGATTCTGGGTTACGTATCTAAAGTCGAACCTATAAATGACCATATAGAGGTTTTCGCTGATTTTCCGAAAGGACCCCTTGTTGATAGGTGTTGACAAAAGTAATAAAAGTACCAAGGAACTAAATACTAAATTTAACATACTTAAAATAGATACAGGGCCTAATTACATAAATAAACAGAGATACACTATAAGATTAGATACATATTATAAATAATAAATATTTTTAATAAAATAATAAGATAATAGACAATCCTAATTAATTTTATAAATTAAATGAATTCAAGGTGTTTGTCGCGTTATCATGGCTGAATGGATCGGGCTGAATTTTTGGATAGATATAGCTTAAGGGTCAGACAGAGGCTACTTTTTTTTGTAAATCTACGCAAACGAAGTTGCGTGTAACAGCTAGTAAGCAGTAAACAAATTGCAAATTGGCTAAAAATGAATAAATTACATAAATTAGATAATCATTACAAAAATAAATTATGATATTATAGAAATGGTCTAGACTAGATGAATAATAAGAAAGCCATAAGACATATGCAACAAGGCTAAGGCCCTAATTTTGTTTTTGAAAAAGATGTACCTACAATTGAATCAGAGCTGAGCTGCGAAGCACCGCATTTAAAGTCACAGGCATCATCTAGTGTTGATTACAATGATTTTCGTTCTAACGTAACTGAATCAATGTAAACATTTATTTCAAAAATGCCGGTCCCGGTCGATAACCGCGTATCTGAGGGGTCGAATTCGGCATGTGACACGATACGAACTATAGTGCTTAGTTGCGAATATTAGGCACGATTAAGTACTAATCTGGCGATTTTTTATCCACAAAAGTATTTTTAAGGTAAATGTTCGGAGTTATTTCCCACATTTGCGTCCTTCAGTGCAGTATTTAAACATACATTACGGTACATTAAATAAAAATTGAAGTATTAAGTTAAGTATACAATTATTCACACTTATGTTCAGTAATGCAACATAGGCAAACTTTTATATCGAATATTTGAGATTCAGATGTGGGAGGTCTGTATTCGAGATAGCTTTGTGCGCAAATTTTATAGTGATAAGTTACCCGATTGTTCGGCAGCTTTTGTGTCTGGGACCAGCTTGGTAGCAATAATGTTTCTAAAAGCTTATATACTGTCGACATCTGATAGTGTAACTTTATTGATGTTTGCACAATACTCTTGATAAAGTAGTAGTATTCTTTGTTTGATTACAATGTTCTGTGTTGCCGTGGCTCGCTTTTACCTAATGTGATGTTTTGAATTGTGCATTTTGTTGTGGTATGAACATTTTTAGACGTAGGAATATGTGATTAGGGAACTTGTATTAGGAAAAATCACTTCAATCGAGTGCCTATACATTGTTATACTTATATTTATCTACTATCTCTATAAACTTTAGGCACTTCTCTCACTGCCGGGGAGGAAGCTGCGAACTATCGACTATTTTCTCGCTCAAGAAACGTATAATAGATATAGATCCCATGTGAATAAAAGAGACACAATACAATAGTTGATCGCTGACTGTTCACACTGCCGGCGAGAACTTTCTCCCCACTAGTTTGTCGCAGCGATAAGAGCTATTAAAGACAATACTCGCTAAGCGATGAGCGCCTGGCGGTGAGAACATTCGCCAAGTCAGAGACTCAGCATACATTATCCATTAGCTAATACAGTGCGAGTAATCGCCCGTCCCACTCGCACACTAGCTATAGCCCAACAACTATACAGTCGGAACCATACTCTCGCTGCTCGTTAACTCGTCCTCATCGTCGGCGATCGGACAAGCCTTTACTCGCAGTTTGGAATAACTTTTATTTTATTATATCCCAATTCCTAGCTCCCAATTTCTATCCATTTGTCACACCATCTCTAGTTAGTAATGTAAGTATGTACTATATATTTTTTTAAGGTTGGGTCTTTTTTTGGCATCTGCGTTCCTAAGTTACTTAGTTTTATTGTTGCTTCAATGTTCTGCTGTGATAGTGTGTTATTTGTTATGGTTAGTATATATTAATCCAGCTAGAACAATGATACTGACTATAAACTGTTAAAAATGTTATATCAATACGTCTGGCAATTCTCCAATTACGGGTGCAATGACCAATATGTAATGTACTCATACTGTTCACTACCTATAGTGAGTGTTCTATAATATTGTGACCATCTTTTAAGCAATGGTGCTTAAGAACCCGTTTGCCACATAGACATAGGAAATCTCGTTCACGCATTTTCAATAGCTCTATGCGGAGATTGAAATAAACAGTCCGTTATCTTTAGAATAACATTGATAATGTTTTAAAGAAAATGCTAAAGTTATTTTGTCGAAGAAGGGAAAAGGCAAATATTTTGAGATGTTTTCTTTCCTAGTACTAAGGTACAATAAAAAAAAAAAAACACGAAAATTGCTATAAAATGTCAACTAACTGTTTATTGTTTTTAAATTTCTAATAAGTGATTTATCTGTATCGTGATAATCTTGATCATATTTAGAGAACTAAACATTTTCGAAGGGTGGGTGTCAGTTTTGTTCAGAAAATACGATGATTGCTGGCGACTTCCGGGCATACTATCAGTTCTATGGTCGAACGACACCCAGAAGTAATAGGAAAACAACGGACTAGGATGACATACCGAAAAGTATAACTATAAGCAGTGGTTGGAAAATTAATGATGATGGTAAACATCAGTCGAGGTCATCAAACGCATGTTTTTGCCGAGTTGTTCTATGGCTAAGTGGAGCAATTCTCGAGGCTAATTCTCGCCAAGCCAAAGAAGGTGGTGAAAGACCCACGCAGTGTGAATTATCCGACTTCTTTTCCCCGCAGTGTAATGGTAATAATGACGTGCGCGTCTGGCACGGGCGATGCGGCGCTGCGCGAGTGGCTGCCGCGGCTGTGGCGCCGCATCGAGGATGCGCACTACAGCTACCTCGAGATGGACGACAGCCCAGAGAAACTGCAGCAGAAGAAGAAGCTCGAAGGTACGTGCGACGTAACGATGAAATGACGTCAGTCGGACGTGATTTTTAGCCCTAGTCAGGGGTGATTAGTCTAGGGTCAAATGTTTTTTTAAATGATTGGCATGCTAAGGATTTGACCACAAACTCATGTGATGTTACGGTGTGGTCACAGATCACACTAGATACCGCATTACGAGATTCGTTGTTCCTACAAAAATCACCAAAATTTGAGGAAAGCGCGGGTCGCGGGGAGTGCGACCAAGCGTTCTTATTGGCTATCTCAAGGTTACGCCTACTCGCGCCTAACAATCAACCAATCAGAGTAATTTCTTATAAGTGTATTTAGACTGATGCGTGGTGCGCTTCGAGCGTCCTGAATGCAGAGTCTAGGGTGTGATCTGTGGGTGTGGTCGAAGATGGTGAATACGCCTACCCTGGAATAAGACCTAGCTTTCAAGTGAGGCCGTCGGAAAACAAGGTTAGGTGCTATGCGACAGATTTGTTCAACTCGAGGGTGGTAGCTATACATATAGCCTGCCGAGTACTAGAAAGACAAGCCAAGTTTTTCTCACGGAGTTATCCTTCATCGGTATCTACTGCTTATTGTTGGGATTTGAACCCACGCCTAGTGGCGTGCGATCCGAACGCGCTTACCACAGAGTTATCGTAGCGTGAATAAATCGTTCCGTCGTTCGTCAAAGGGTTCTGCGTTCTTACTACAGTACTTAGTTTTAGAAGTTTACGTTTTGTTTCCGAAAAACCATTTATGTACGTCTGAAATAGCATACATCTTAGCAAAGTTACGTCTTATGTTTCCAGATTACATAATGGAATACCTGGCACGGGCGCCACACGAATGCAAATTTCGTCTCGCGGAAACCAGCAAGGTGTTTCAACGCACTGTGAACGAACTGGCTGATTTCAACGCGTATAAGGCCGGGATCGGGTGGGCAGCTATCGCGCGATACGCGGGTAACCTTCTCACGCAGCCGTGGAGGAAGGAGTATAAAATCATACGGGTAAGTGGAATTACGTCACTTGCGGCCAAAAGTCGATTCTAAAAAAAAGGAGTGGCGTCAGTATCGTCTTACTTAATATATTACCTCGTAGGGACAGGGCGAATGAACTTTTAAATGGTATCTACTAAATGGTGCCTCGGCGCTTACACGTAATACACGTCGCACCAATGCGAACTCAATCGCATGCTGCTTTTGTTGGCGCGCGGGCGTCTTGAGAACCAAGCACCCACATATCATACGTGTAGAAAGTTGCTACGCAAACGTAGTAGTAGTCGACAACATAATGTAAACGCAACAGCGGGCTTATCCTCTAACTTTGAAAAGTACGTGATTCTGATTGCAAGAGCATGCCATCCCGCTCGTACCAACTTAGTCGTACTATGCGCGGTCCCGCTCGCGCACTATCACTATCGCTTTAATAAGCCCGCATTATTTAGTGTTCGGATTCTACCTCTCTATGCACAGTGTATATGATTATTATGCTTTTCACACCGACGTTTTCGGTTTTGTTTCTTACGAAAAAGCTCAGCAGAACAGGCTTGCTGTTATCATAGTTGTGGGCCCTTTTATCAGTCGTACCTTCGAGAACGTGCCGGCGAATCGGTCTAGACTGGCTGTAAGCGTGTCATGACTGTGAGTTTTTTTTGTTTTTTTTTTTAGTTATACAGCGGGTTCTTCAAGCATGAAGTGGAGGCGAACATCGTGGGCGCCGAGACGTTACTCCACGCGATGGGCTACGTGCCGGCGGGCGCGGGCCGGCTGGCGCTGCTGCAGCCGCCCTGCCCCGACACCGCCGCCGCCGTCAGCCGGGACGCGCTCGTCGCGCACTGCGAGGCCAGGGTAACTACACTATAGGTATCTTTGACGTCAACGGGACAACACTGATACCCGCGCGCAAGCGTTGTGGCCATTTCTAAACCCGATTAACCAACCAAGGTTTTGCGGTGTAAGTAAGTATGTTTGTGTTGTCCGGTTTTTTTTTTTTTTTTTTTAATAATACTTGTGAGCATTCAATACATTTATTGCAAACATTATGTAAATAACATGCACATCTTAATTAGCATATTTTCACGTAACTTCTCCGCTGTGGTCGAGGACGATTCCTTGCATTGTCTTGATATCCAGGTATACGAGAATGCAGTACTATACGCTGATTGGTGGCCGAAGTTTATTGGCCAATGTTATATATACGCCAATGTGTTGAATGAAAGCGTTGATTCCATGTGATGTGTTTATCGGGTAAAGAAGTCGTTGGCTTTGGTAAGATCGGTTAAATCAATACAAGTTTCGTCAAGATTGGTTGAAAAACACGACCTGTAAACGAGTACCAACGTACGGACGGGTGAAAGCAAATTTTGCTAGTTAAACTGAGACCTTTCGTTCGCTTCGCTCGGTCGGTCAATAAAGTTACTTATTTACGATTGTGTTCCTTCTGACAGATAATGCTACAAGTGTGGGAGACGATAGTAAGCAGCGGTGCTAACGTGTCGGTGACGTGGGCAGATATCTACCGAGCGCGGGCCGCGCGGCCCGAGCGGCCCGCGGCCACCGCCACGAGGCTGCTTGCGGCCCGCGACATGCCTTACATTGACACTGGTGAGATTATATTCACTCCTTCGTATTTGCATGAACCAGTACATTTCGTCACATAACTCATAATAATGTCAAATACAAATTGAGAATAGAAAAAAAAAAAACTCACAATTTTATAGTGTGTTGTTGTATGTTTTGTCTATTTCGAGATTGGTCTAATTTAGAAATTTTAGTGATGATTTTAATCGATTTTAGTGTTTGCCTTAAAGTGCTAAAATATACATGCTGCCCATCTGTCTTAGAAACTGACATAAAACTGACAGTTTTCCTTAGACATGCAAGTGTGACCTACTGCGCCATCCGAATTACAGTAGATATACATTTGGTAATATCACGTAGTATCTACAATCCCAGCATTGATACATCCAAAAATATCGTTTTCCAATTTGAGGGTAGATTTGTGTTTTACTGCTTCTTTTACGGTCAAATATTGTTTTTTATTAATGAATTTGATTTCGAAAGATTTCTTTATCATCGTACAAGTTTTATAGAACTCTGCGTTAGCAGACTAAGTAACAATTTTGTAACCAGCTTTTGCCCGCGGATCCACCTTCTCTGTGAACAAAACATAGCCATGTCACTTAGCGATATTGTAGATTTCTTATACTAAAGGAATTCTGTAGTTCTAGAGATTACTCCCTACAGACAAACAAACAAAACTACAATTTTTACATTTTTATTATATTGCTACATTGTTTTGTAGGCTAAGAGTTCGTTATAAAAATTTACAAAAATCTTTTTCAGGATCAGAAATATACTCGAACATACCGACGACGGTAATGGACACGCACTGCAGCCGGATCGAATCCCGCTACCACAACCACCAAAACATCCAACCGAACCAAACCTACCACTACTGTCCCGAGGAGGCCGTCCTCGAATCAAACGTCATGCCACAATACATGATGCCCCAAAACATGGCCCCTCAGTACATGTTCCACCCCGAACCACAGTGCAGCAACATGCCGATGATGACGCAATATGTACCTTATTACTATCCGGTACAGGGTCCATACATGATCCCCACGCCCGTATACCCATCGATAAAACACGCGGCGACCGTCCCCGTCAATGGATATCCCCCTTACCGATACCCCGCGGTCCCCACGGCTCAGTTGATAGAACTCGAATCTTCGTCCGTTTACGAAAATGAAATTGACGAGAGGCACAAGAAGTTGGAGCACTCGCGGCGGAATAGCACTTCGAAATCCGGGTTCAGTGACGTCACGCTGCCGAGCTTACCGCGGTCGGATACTCAGCCCGCCCTCAGCAAAGCGAGGGAAGACGGCATGGGCACGTACGAAAGTTGGGACTACGTGTTCAGAAACCTATCGAGTAAAGACCAGGAAGAGGACAGCAGGAACAGGTACTCGCCCTCGTTGGATCGCGATTCTCGGACGCTCGATAGGTTAGACAAAACTCACAAGAGCAGATATCAACCGACGACGCTCGACTTGGAGGACGGCTTGCAAGCTCTGAGCTTCGACCATCGAGTCGAAGAGCTGAAGAAGGACCTGAAGAAGTCCAAACAAACGAAGAGGCTACAAGTAGACGAGAAGAGGACGAAACGGCCGACAGAGCCCGTGGGGAATCCAAAGGCTGACGCGTTGATAACACCAAAGGTGGCTCCGGATAAAGTCAAGTTACTGACTAAGAAGGAGATAAAAGATAGGAAGGATACGATAAAGCAGCAGAACTCGGTGAATGGGACGTCGTCGACGGCCGAGATAAGGAGGGTGAAAAAGCCGGTCAAGTTGGTCGCGGCAGAGGTCGAGAAGCCAAGTCGACCGCGACCGGTCGAGAACGGTACCCTCAACCCGCCGCACATCAACGCTAAAAGTAATTTAGGTGAGTGTCGCTGCGTTGTAAAATTTTAACGACTAGCAGCGCCCTGCGGTTTCATCCGCTATACCATAGCAATAGTATATTTTTCCGGGATGAAAAAAAGTAGGCTGTGCGTTAATCCAGGATATATGCAACATTTTATAATCTGGGTGTCTTCGAGTCGCGAGTGAATCGGTTTCTTCTAGGCAAGTGTGCTCCATCATAGGCTGCATCCTCGTTTACCATCAGACGTGATGGCAGTCAAACGCAGCCTATAAATAATAAAAATAAAAAAACAACATTTCATTCTATTCCGTTCAGCCGTAACAGAGTTGAATGGGAACAAACAAACTTTCGTATTTATAATATTAGTGCGATATGTAACGCCCAGGTCGAAATGTTTTACTTTCGAATACTATAGATTTGGAAATAACTTATCAAGAGCATGTCGGGCCAACCCAGCGTGCTTTGCAAATAAAATATAAAATTAGTAATTTCACTGATATTAACCCTGGAACCCTACACTACCCTGCGTACTAGTTATTCCTACAAAGGGGTACTGGAGTACCCCATACTAAAATGGCTGTAATTAAAAAAAGGTTTTTTTTTTTTTTTTTTTTAATATTAAAAATTTATGATTGTTAATTAATAAATACTTGAGGATACAAAACCAAACCCCTTTGGGGTGCCTCAGCACCCCGTGTAGGGTTCTAGGGTTAACAATGCAAAATTATTCCTAACAAGTTCTTTCGTTCTTTCTCCGTATCATTTACGAATAGCTTGGGTTCCTATTTCAAGTCAAGTAGAAATTGTGACGATCATGTCACAGCTTAAAGCACTAGCGACATCTTTCATCCTTATCAGTTAAAACAATCTTTCTATGATCATTGGAACTCTTCTTTGTATAATTTCTCTATTATGCTTTTAGTTTATTTTGTGATATTGAGTGTGGGTTAACGAGCAAGTTGCTGACCTGATGTTAAGCACCGCGCTTACACATAATGTGCATCACACACCAATACTACAAAATAGTGTGCCACGTAACAAATATATTACTGCACACAAACGTGTCTTTGGTGTGTGGTGCGCCTAAAAGTACAGTGCACTCAGAATTCAAAACCATGCGCGGCAATGCACTGCGCTCTTCGCCCAGAGATATCAGTATTATATCTCTCTGTGTAATTTCGCTAGACATCATCCACAGCCTTCCTTATCCCACTGCTGGGTATAGGTCTCTCTCTTGATATGCCATCTGCCTCGGTCCTGTGCCAATCTAGTCTAGGTTCGACCCGCGATGCTGACGATATCGTCGTTCATGGTTCATAGTATTTATTTATTTAATAGACACCAACATGATGTACGTCATTGTAACAAAGAAGGAGGCAAGCAATGGAAACAGGCTAAACGCCACCACAATTATAGGTGCAGACTACATGAAATTAAGAAGCGAGTTTTACAGTCAACGACTTAAAAATAAATCTTTATAAGTATACATAGTAAAGTGTGAATAAGCTAGAATTTACAGAAAAAACAAAAAATAAATAAAAAAATTATCACTCTTTGCCAATACAAGACAATTTACTGCAAATCGATAATTTAAACTTAACTGCACCGCCAGAAAACAGGTCAATTGTCTTTATCATGAGAGAAAACATTAAACTCGTTGCCAAGTCTGTTAATAGGAGCATTTTTACCGAGATTAGTTTTCCATTTGGAAGAATTCAGAAGTTTAAGACGAGAGGCCCTGATTGATCTCGATGGCGCAGAGAAGTTCAAAAGAGATAACAATTCCGGGGTATCAAGCAACCCATTAGCAAGTTTAAATAGAAACTGGAGGTCAAGCATGCGTCTTCGATTTGAGAGAGAGTCCATACGGAAATACTTCAACCTGCCGGAGTAGCTTCTTATAGATTTTGCTATATTACATGAGAAAGCTAAGTGCCATAGGAAACGTTTTTGTATACTTTCTAGCCTTCTTGTATAAATATCGTAAAATGGGTTCCAGGCTACACTGCAGTATTCCAAGCAACTACGAACCTAAGAATTGTATATTATAATTTTAGTCTTAGAGCTTTTAAAGTCTTTGCAGTTACGTAGTACAAATCCAGGAGACTTTGATGCCCTCGAACATATGTTGTCAATGCGTAAATTAAGTCTCAATTTACTATCCAGGATTATTCCCAAGTCTCTAATACTGTCTGGTTCACTAAGCAAGACGTTGTTAATTTTGTACTTGTTATGACTACATTTTGTTTTCCTAGAGAAATGAATCGAATAACATTTAGCTGCATTGAGATCCATTCCGTTGGACCGACACCACGACATTATTCATAACAATTAGTTACATGTCAAAAAGTAAAACGTTTAAAAAAAAAATGCATTCAATTGTTCAGTCAAATTAATTACAAGTCACATAAAACATATACAAACTTGTCTTTCGTTCCACAGCTTCATCGGTACAACCTAACTTCGACTTAAAAGCGCAACTAGTGGTGTCCCTCGACGAAACGGACCGGCGGTCACCGTCCCGTAACGGCGACCGACCTCACAGTCGCACCTCCAACCACGAACGAACGAGCAAATGGGAATGCGCCACTTGCACGTACATCAATAAAAACACCGTTGCCGCCTGCGAAATGTGCGGGAAATCGAAGAAAGGGCCGGAGATCGAGCCCCTGACGTCCGGCGGGCGGGAGTGCCCCGCCTGCACGCTCGTCAACCGACGGGACGCCAGGGTCTGTGACGCTTGCGGCACTAGCTTGGACCACTGTCCGACTTATATATAGGTAGGGATAGTTTCTCTTGACTAATGCACTGGCTGTAATTAAAGGCGAACCGTTTTTTTTTAACTAGAAAGTCGCTCACCTGTTGTTAAGCGTCACGCTTGCCCATAACAGTTCAGAGCCACCCAGAATTTTAAAATTGAACAGTTCAAAACTATGCGCGGCAATGCACTGCGCTCGTCACCCTGAGATGTTAGATGCTTGCACACTACTGCTTGGTGTTACCCGACTGCCCAAGGAGAGTAATTTTTTTGGGGTGTATGTTAGTATACAGGCGTGGCGTAATGAATGGATGAATGGATGGATGACCTGCGGATGAGTAACACTATGCCAAACCAGAAAATTTAAAAAAAATATGCCAAAAAAATTTCAAACTTTTCAGAGATCAGTGAGCGAACTTGAGCTATATATACGCTGCGTCTCTTTTCTATTCAATGGAAATGAAAGAGTTAGTCTGAACACAGCATGAAGCTGCTGTATGGAACACGGTATAAGGTTGACATTATACTTGTCCATAGCTTCGCCTCTTCGTCCATGACTTTCCCTTTAGAAATAAGTGAGCTACATTTGTTAAATTCAAACTTAAAAATACAGGGAACTCAAACTGAAAAACGTGCGAACACAAAAGACGAACGCGCGGGCGCGAAGTGTTCGCGTGTGTTTATTGAGTACGAATAAATAGAAGCTAACGTCAAGCTAGATAAAGAAATCGTAGGTACATAATAGGCAACAGCTTACCGAAGATGAACGAGAGAAAGTATAAGGAAAATATGGGAGTTTTGGCGGGAACGTGAAGAGTTTAAGTCGCGTCATTTTATTATTTTCCAAAACTTGTTTTAAAACGTTGTATTTTTACCCGTTAAGTGTTCGTGAACATACACGAGTGTTGGTGAATGGTATAATGTCGTGAAACGTGAATTTTCGTGTTGTTTCCAAAACTCCATAGAAAGCTCTAGTAAAGTTTTCACCACTTTGCTGGGGCATGACTTGGACTAGACCGTGACTTGCTTTGCTCGCCTTTTACTGTGACTATGACTTGTTTGATAATATTTAAAGAAACTTGAAAATATATAAGTATACTTCACACTGGCAAATGCATAAGACGTGCGACGCCAAAATCCTCTTAGGAGGAAAGAGAAAAGAATATTTATATTTATCTTTCGTATGTCACGGCGGTCGGCGTCAACCAAATTGTTACGTTTGTTAACGCTCTTAGTATTAAAATAAAGCAAATATTGACTCGTTTCTTTTACAGTAAAATTCTTAGATAATTAATAGATGCCAGTAGGAATAAAGCGTACGTTCGCCAGTGCATTAGACAATAGCATTTTATCAAGCAGTCTGATTACGTTAGCTGTCGCTCGCAATCGTACCGTTCCGCTCTCGTTTATGTCGTGGCAAGTGGCGCCAATGTAAGTCCAATCAATGTTTCGAGGTATAAAAATGAATACGTTCGTCTCTAGCCAAAAATTTCATTTGCGTGATTCAGAGCATCCTATACATTAGAACTCAAAGTCAACACAAAACGTCAAAAAATGCACAAAAACGGATCAACGCCATCACCGAACTATAGAAAGTAATTTTGTCTCTGCCTATCATTTTTTAACTTTTTACGACTAAACAGCTGTACCGATTTTGATAAAATTTGATACCTATAGTCCGAATCCTGAGGATAGAGATAGGCAATTTTCTTTTTCGAAAATGGGTTTTTTGCTTTCAGTAAAACGCAAAAGAAACGCGGAAAGCATTTAGTGCAAACGGGAATGCAAGTGACAGGTAACATAATCAGATTGGTTATTGAGATCGAAAGAGATATTAAAGTACTTCAATTTGGGTAGCTTGTCTAAAGACAACTCCTAAATATAATATATTTTCACATGTTAAATGTTTCGCGAGATGAATAGGGATCTTATAAATAGGACATTGTCGGGTTGCCAAGTTATATCTAATCATTTAGTTTATAGTTTTGTCGTGGCAGCGTATTTTTATTGCACAAGTTGGTAATATTATTTGGTAACTTCGTCTATCGCTGGTATTTATTAAAATTGTATTTATTAACATAAATTATATAAATCAACGAAATGAATCGTGTGTTTTCGTAGTATTTTTTAAAGCAGCTTTTTTGGTGTTTATCTAAATTTTTGGTGTGAATGCACCAAAAATTTAGATACACTATTTCCGTTCGATAACTTTGCTTTTTTAGGGTTTCCATAGCAGACTATAAGGTACCGTTATATTTTAGCTCTGACAGTCTGTTTGTCATGATCATTTTATTCAGAGATCTATAGGGACTATAGATACTATACTATCGCTGAAATTCGCTGCACGCCATTGAATGGGGCATATTAAAAAATAAAATTCATTGAGGTTTATAAAACCGGTTTTCAAAATCATATCCCATTTCTAAAATATTCGATTCAAAAGTAGCCATTTTCGACTTTATCTTGAGTCGGCCAAGTTTTAAATGATCACAACTATCTAGCGTCTGATATTTACGAGATATAGCCGAGCAAGTTAATGATCACGTGGAGTCAAACAAATGTTCCAGAAGAACCGCAAACATAACTTGGCACGTTGAGAACTCGGCCTCTGATTGTTGTTTACTTTTAACACTAGCAAATGCAAACAATGGTGTCGATTCTGTTGTACCGCTCACTAAAGTAAACTAATCTGACAGGACTTAAATTATCTGCATCTTATCATTTCAATATGGGTGTTTCAATTTTAAATCTGTCAAATTTTGTTTAGTCTAGAAAATGGCACAACAGAATCACCACCATTGACAATTTTTTGTTATGTTTAAACTAGAATTTGAAGGTCTATTACATGGTTCCTCTATGGTGGATTCTCCCCAAAATTGTATTTATTAATGTTTATGTTTCATTCTAATCATAGTTATAAACTACTCTTGCCTAATACTGTTTAAATTAAAATATTTATAAAAATTTAACCAATGTTCAAATTCTTAATCTTGTTAAAATTATTTTATACTAACAAGAAATGTGAGTACACTGAAACACGGCTCTAAATGGACGTGGACGAAGGCGCCGATAGAGCTCTCGTACTAAGTTGTCTTATTTTAAAGGGGCTAGCGGCCTAAACTGCTGAGTCAAGAAGGTCGCTTCATTCTTATGCAGAGCTCTAACACGCGTTGTTCGAAGTTGCTATTATATAACCTTACCGACTTCGAACAACGTGCGCTTCGAGCTCTACATAAGAATGGCGCAACCATCCTGAATCGGCAATGTTGGCAACCAAAATGTTAAAGTACTTTAAAACGCCAAAGAAAAAGTATGAAGGCAGGCCTAGTTTCACTTTTGACCATGTTCATTTTAAGCCGTGTCGTTTTATGCACAGAATTAATAATAGTAACTTATTAAATAAGATCGTTACTAATCGTCATAAATACCTACAGGCTTTCGAACCGCGCGTGTAAGCTATTTATTAGCTCTTAGTACGCACGCGAGAGCTCTTGCTCTGAACGGTAGAGAATCGCTCTGTCACTTTTGCACTCGTTAGTTTAGGTTATATAATGATAAAGCGCGATGCCGGAGAGGTAGGTACATTTTTAATACCATTACGTTATCTGCGGAGTGAGCGCTATCGCCAAAATTGTATATCGTTCATTCACCTCAACACCACAGATAGCGAACGAGAAAAAAGTTGAGAAAAATATAATTTCTTTGTTTTATTTTACTTTATTTATTTCTGATTTATTAGCGGCTCCATCCACCAATACTACAAATATTTTGCATCGCACATTTATCGTAGACACATTTATCGCATACCTACATTTCAATGAGAGTGCGCTAATATAAAACACACCACATTCCGGTCCAAAAGGTGTGCGACGTAACACAAATGTTTTACTGCACACAAATTTGCTATTGGTGTGTGGTGCGCTTTAGATGGCAGCAGCTAGCAAATATCTTGAAAAATGACGCCATCTGCGCATCAGTCAATTTTAAGTTGTCTTTATAGGAGCGACGGTTACGTGAGGAGAGTTCGATGTACAGTTTTACACAACTAATAATTTCTTCCGTTGTACCTGTGCAGTAGACCAATTTTAGCAAAGTAACGGTAAACTTCGATCTACCAATGGTAAAGTAGAGTACACGCGCTTAAATCTTGCGCTGTTATTGGTGGATCGAATACGAGGCGAAATCGCGCCCGTGCGGCCATCTTGGTTCGACATTGTACGAATCGTGTAAGCGGGACAGAGCTAAGAATGCATAGCAAACAATACTCTGCCATTTTAGCTTGCAAATAAAGTTCAATATAGATTATTTACACGTTCGGCTATTCTCGGAAACCAGTCTGCGCTTTTCTGCGCAAACTAAAACTGTCGATCGGAATTATTAGTTGTGTTCAGCTGTACGTATATTATACGCCGATTCACTACGACGCCGCTTAATGCTCAAGATGTTTGCTAACCTTTATTCAGTGCGATTCTTTAGTTCAAAGTCGCTAGTCGAGAATTTCGAATTGTATCAACTAACTGCATTTCTACTTACATTAAAAAAATATATATATATTTGCCAACATCATCACAAAACGAGTCAAAATCGTAATACATAGTGTTCATTTAATCGCCTTCTGTAATGCTTTAACATTAGTCGATATTTAGATAAAAGCTTTTGATTTCTTTTGTTTTACAATTCTTTATTGATCTGTGTATATAATTGTTAGCGTTTTGTAAATATTAGATTTAAAATATATTTATTTAGAAGACAGTTTTATATTTATTATAGAAGTAAATGATCTATCTTATGTTGTATTGTATATTATAAAATGACATGTGGAGCATTTGTTAAAAAAAATGTAACTATGACACGGTTTGGAAGAGATATAAAACAAGAGATATATGCACAATATATGAATAAACATACCGGGTGTAAGAAAAACGCTCTCGAAAATGATGATTGGTAATAGTGCTAGTAATTAGTTGCGAAAAAGTAACAATTTAGTTTTTATACCTTTTTTTATGCAACACCATGCTTAGGAAGTAAAATTTGTACTCGCAATACAAATAAAATTTCAGATGAGACCAGACTAGAGGCTACTGAACAACCTCTGCACATCAGCGCGATGCCGCGCTGCGACGAGTTTTGTAAGCTTTACATTGCCGGTTTGCAAAATATTAAACCACTAAAACTACAAGTAAAAGGCAAATGGTTTTTGACAGAGCAAAGTATACAGGAGCAAATCGGCAGTTGTATGTATGTTTATATATTTGTCCGACGATAACTTGAGAACCGTTAATCCGATCTTCATAGTATGCAAGTAGTTCATGTCAATACAAAAATTTAATTCGAATATGGGCTGTATCGGTCAAGTGGTTGTGAAGTTATAGGGGTAGAGAGGTTTCAGTTCGGCGCGAACTACTAGTAGTAATCGATTGTGGTTGGATACAATAACAATATCGTTTCGGCTTCGGGAGCGTTTACCTAACAGCCTGTATAACTAATAAATGGATAAATTAGAAGTCTAGTTTAGGTAAGCAGCAGGTAAAGCACTGAGGACGTGTATTTTTCTATACCTAAATAGGTAGATTTTCTCATGGAAGTAAAATGAACGCGACTTATTGATTCAAACGAAACGTTGTGCTTTTAATTGGGTTGCCTTTAGTTTACGAATCATGTTCGTGGAGTCGAGAGGATTCGCAAATATGAACAACATGTATTTCAATAAAGAGTATTGTTTTATGATATACTTTTGTTGTTATTAACTTTTGTTATATATTTGCCTACGGGGTAGGTATATATGTATAGTCGTGCCACAGCTATCATTTGCAAGTATAGATAGTGTGAATTTCCAAAAACTGTAGGTTGTATCCACAGATCAGTAGTTACCGCATATCGAGATCTTGATTCCGACAAAAAGTCCCCAATGATGGAGGAAAACACGTGTTGCGGGGACTGCGACCAATCGATCAATGAGCTATCTCAAGGTGACGCCAACTCGCGCTTAGCAATTAACCAATCAGAGTAAATTTTAAAAGAAGTATTTAGGCCGACGTAGTGTTCGATCGTCGAGTGTGGAATCTAGGGGTGATCTGTGATTCTAAAAAAAAAAAAAAAAACGTTTTGATATCTTTTATTTCAACCGAAGAAAAAAAACGAAAAGTTTTTTCGACTAAATGTAGTGATTTAAAGAAAGATGCTCTGAAACATATTTATAATCTTGTCAATACCGATAGACAACACATCACTACTTTTTGGAAATTCATAGAACAATCGTAACTAATATTGTAAATCCGAATGTAATCCTGTCTCTCTGTTTGGGTTTTTGTCGCGTCACGGCTAAACAGCTGAACGGATCGACCTGAATTTTTGCATAGATATAGCTTAAGGGTCGGAGACGGAAATAGGCTACTTTTTTGTAGGTCCACGCGAACGAAGTCGCGGGTAACAGCTAGCTAGTAATTTATAATTAACAATGTAAATCAAATTAATAGACAGATGTGGATTATTGTGGATGCGACTAACGGCCTTAGAAGCTAGACTGAAAAAAAAAGTGATTTATCTATTCCGCGCACTTCATTAGATATGTAGATTAGGGATCATATTATGTTCCAATAATTATTCCCAATGTATTTTGGATGTTGACTTGACTGAGAATAGATGGAAGGAAAACATGATTACGTGATATTTTCTATGAAAATGAAAATGAAAAATGCGTTTATTAACATAAACATAAGGTACATCAACAGCAAGGTATTAAAAATTAGTGCATATAACAAGGCTTATATTTAAGAATGGCAATATCCAAAAAAAAATTGCTAATACGGCGATTCCCGCACTAGGCTAAGCCTGTATCGCGGGGATCTGATACGGTTTGTTTTTTAGATTTATACCTCTAGTTAACAGTAAAATAGTAAAGTAAAACAACTAATAAAAATTATTGAAAAAATCTCAATTTACACACATTTTTCGCTAGATCGGCGAACACTAGTGTATATTCAAGTGATTAATTATGTACTGTAATAATAATTCATAGACTAGCATATAGCACAGAATTTCGATTGATTTCCTGTTTTGTTATCTGCGAGTTGTAATTAGGAATTATCTGTATTTTGGCTAGCGCGCGCTAAAGCCGAGATGGCTTTATTTTATCTGCACGCGAAAGTGCGAAAACGCTATATTTTTCCCCAATTATTATTAATTAATATTTTCCTCTTAACGGCCTACTTGAGGAAAATGAGATTTTTCTATTTAGTGCTCCTCATTAGGTAGATTGAAAATCTTATTTTGGGATAAATGTTTTTTTGGTTGTTGAATCTAGTATCGGGAAAACAAGAAAACATGACATTTTCTCGATTAAAAAAATCATTGATAAGACCTCAATTTACACACATTTTTCGATGGCGCTCGGAACCCCTAGTGTATATTCAAGTGATTATTACACTAATAGTGAGGTAATAATAATATCTAGAATTGCATGGCACAGATTGATTTCCGGTTTCCTGTTTTCAATACTCAATACTCAATAGCTAGCGCGCGCTAAAGCCATCTTTTTTCATCTGCACGCGAAAGTGCTATCTTAGCGCTATCTTTTTCCCGAATTATGGAAAATAAATAAAAATAATTTTCCCTGGCTGATTTGACACAATACGCTTTCGCTCACACACAAAAAGTTGTTCACAATCATGAGTATTATGAGCCCCTTTCGTCTTAGCATACACTTTCCTTATAGCCCTGTATAAAAACGATCCCGTAACGAAATTATCTACCACCTTGCTGTGTTCACGATGTTTTCGCTTACCGATAGCTATAGCACGTAATATTATTAGATGTATATTATGTTATGTGCTCTAGCTTATTTCTTATCAAACATTTTGAAATAGGTTAAATTAGCAATAAAACTAAAAGATCACATTCAAGGTTGCATATAATTAAACACAAGTTTGTTTAATAATTTATTAGAAACAATTTTAACAAAAAAATATTTATACTAAATCTGCGGACTGAATCAAGATTTGTATAACAGTAAAGGATTTGTATAACTTAAACTTTTGCGTAATACGTTTGTAATTAAGTGCAAAAACAATGAATGGGTAAGTACGAGCTGAAATATTGTACACTTGATTCTTCGACCTTCATACAAGGTCTAAGATTTAGGTGGTAACTTTGGGCGCGGTCCGAAATACGGTAACAGAAACTAGAACTTGTAGAACTTTGCCCTATTTCAGGCCGTACTCTTTTACGCCGTCTTACGTGTTTTAGTATGAAACTGACACATTTTTGGTACATTGTTTAAATAATACGGGAATACTCAGGCTTAACACGTTTACGTCCCGAGGTCACTCGCACGTCATGCTTGTAACACCCTGGAAAAAGATCACTAAATGTGATCGTAACTAGTCGGAAAACCGAATCAATGAAGCGCGAGTATTCCCGCATTATCAAAACTGCATATTTTTCATTAATTTATCAAGGTTTAGTGATTTCCTTTACTGTCGCCTCCATGGCCGTAGCCGCCGTCCTGGCTGCCGAAGTTCAAGCTGGCGTGGCCGCCGCCGATGGCGTGTGGGCCTTTAGATGCTCCTGCGCCGTTGTCCCCGTAGGAATCACCGGTGGCTACTGCAAAAGTATGTACCCTCTCAGTTTGCCATTTTTTAATTTAAACGTGATACTGCTTATTTATCCTTCTATATAAGCAAAAACTGATTGAAAACGTTTTTTGCTTATTCATCCGCAGGGTAAAAAAAAGACAGATACCTATAGGCGCGGGACAACGAGGGAGAGACAGAGATAGATAGACGATACGACAACCAAGTGAGATCTTTATTTAGAGGGTGTAAAAAGACAGATACCTATAGGCGCGGGACAACGAGGGAGAGACAGAGATAGATAGACGATACGACAACCAAGTGAGATCTTTATTTAGAGGGTGTTTCATGAAATTTAATTTCCGTATACATTTATTACACGTTTAACTTGAACTAAAATAAGAACTAACCTTCAGCTGGTACTTCAGGAGTAGCGGCTACAATAGCGATGAGGGCTAACGCGATAATCTGTAATTTTTAAAAAAGTACCTAAGTATTTTTGCTTACAATTCAGTATTTTGTCTAAAGAAAACCCACCTACACCATCGATATCTAGTAGTATAGTAGATGGCAGAGAGAGAGAGACATTGATGTCAACCACGTTGGATCATGCTATAATGGTCATTCTATAGGTGTGGTTTTTCTTTTATACAGAATGTTTTTTTTTTAACTGGGACAGTATGGGCGTGTCCGAATTCTTATGTGATACGGGAACATTGTCTTTGGAATCATTTACTGATTTTGTATGAAAACGATTTTGGCGTTGTTATTTTTATGGTCAAGCGTCAGTTCCGCACAAAAATGAGTTTTTTTGGATTAAAAAAAATCAGTAGAAATTAGTCAAATTTAATAAACTACTAACTAATGTTCTACTGACCCGATTTTTCTTTTCTGGTACAATGAAATGATACTTCCGTGAAACAGTAAAAAAGCATTAAAAAAATATATCGAAATAACTCGAGAACTCACGCTTGACCAAAAAAATGATTATGCCCAAATTATTTTTACAAAAAAAAAAAAACGACTAAATGGTTCCTAAGACAGTGTCCTTGTAAGTCCTATGGTTTCGGATTTCTTCATAAGTCCCAGTAAAAAAAATCATTCTGTACGTGAGGAACACGTGGACGTACCCACTAATATACCTACATAGGTATATATGTAGGTATATTATACATCCAGGATTTTAAACGACCTTGATTATGCCATACTTTTTTAATGATTGTCAAGCTAGGCCTTTCATAACTGAAGATGTGGTCGAAGATGGTAAACATGTCTAGCCCCGAATGGGATCTATATATCAAGCGAAGCTGTCGGAACACACTGTTTAGGTGCTTGTTGCTCGGCGACAATATTTTATCTGGAATGGTAGCTAGCCAGCAGATTGCTTGAAAATACCCTACCACCATAGTAGGTACCGGTTCCTCGCGATATTTTCTTTCACTTGGGATTTTGAACCCACACCTTGTAGCGCGCGGCGTCAAATCCGAAAGTACCTACTACTAGACTATTCGTATCATCGTTATCCCAGAACAAACACTGATTTTTAAATATTTTTGTGCGAAACGGTTTAGATAACTTAAATAAAAAAACACTTGTCACTCACCACGTATTTAAACATGTTTAAAAATTATTGATGTTTTTAAACTGCGAGATTCTATACAGTTCGCCAACGACTGCTTCAAAAGCGAATCCCCTTCTCTTTTATATTGAAGGATCTTAGAACGGCCCTGTATTATCAATTTACAAGGTTGTAGTGACGCGAGGAACCGGGCGATTGATGATGTGTCTAGATCGTAGATGGAAAAAGCAAGAGAAGGCTGAAACTGGTAGTCTCTTTCCAACAGGAAAGGAATAAGAATATTGAAGTTTCTTATGAAGGAAAAGGACATAGCTATAATTATTGCTTCCTGCAGTGCGTGCTCAGTGTTTCAAGGTCAGCAATTTGACGAATTACTAAACAAACCGAAAAAACAACATTTCTCTGCCGTGAAGTGGTGGTGTGGTGTCGATCTTGACACGCTTGCTGATCTGCTTTTGTTGTAATAAGCAGGTACTTATGTATCTGCTCCATAGACCATAGAATAATCTATGGTATATGGAACTAGAGTAAGCCGGGTCCGATGCGGGGCAGTGCCCCTCGTAATCTTCCCTCGTTCGTAATATTCGAATATCAGTCTATCCCCCGAATACTGAAACGTTTGCTAACTTTGACAACAGATTATTCTAATACTGCCTTTGTCTGGCACTAAGCAAATTACAAAGGTAGCAATAGACTTAATCTGTCGTCAAAGTTAACAAACGATTCAGTGTTCGGGGGTATCTGTAGCAGTTCAACACTGCATCGTATTTTGTGAGTTCTGCATAATATGGATGGAATCAAGACAATGCTTCGATTTTTATACAACTACAACACATACATCATCGAATGTATTCTCCGAAAATGAAGATTTCCTCATGATGTTTCCCTTCAGCGAAAAGCCGGTGGTATTTAATATATCCGTAAGTAAGTTCCAAAGAACTCATTGGTTAGGGCCCGGTTTCGAATCCGCGACCTCACGAATGTGAGGCGAGAGTGATACCACAAGTATCATAATTTGCGTATTACCTTAGAATAAAGCGTATTACATATTATTTCATCTGTGTCTGAGTGATCAAAGCATGGGATTAAGTCATAGTATAGTAATATTAGTTGTTTGGAGTTTTGTTTGGTTTTATTACACGTCATGTCAAGCCTATAAATAAAAAAATGAAAAAAAAATGCTATAAGTATTGTATTATTTTCCAAAACGTGTTATTTCGAATGTAAAAATGTGTGTGGATTTTTATTCATTAAAGTGTTCGCGAACATGCGCTGGTATTGGTGAATAGTATGATGTTGTGAAACGTGACTCTTCGTGTTGTTTCCAAAACTCCATAGAAACTCTAGTTAAGTCTCCACCACTTTACGGGGGCATGACGTGGACTTGAACGTGACTTACATTGCTTGACTTAGACTGTGACTGAGACTTATTTTAATTCTGAAATATTTAACTTCACGTGAAATTTTACAATACTTGACACTGGCAAAATACACAACGTGTGAAGCCAAAATTTAAGATCATGATGTTTCGTCCAAGTGTGGAGCCCAAACATAAGATAATTATAACAATATTAGGTGTTCTATAGTATGTACTGTAAACTCTAGCATAACTATAGGTACTATATAAAAATCTTTTCGTAAAATTAGGTACTTATTCGTGAAATGTATATTAACATTTTGCTTTTAAATAGTACGGCCCCTTTCGGGAGTACCTTGAATTAATATTTCGACCAACATGTAAAACACTGCTGAAAATGATTTTGATTTTGAACTTCTAAGTAAGAATGTGTCCAATAACACTGTTTCTATTAAGTCGAGGACATTATGTTCATGTGTTCTTCATACACAGTACTTGCACTAATTCACTACGAATATATTAAACTTCGGTAACTTGAATGGTTTCGTTCTTTACAGTCTTCTTTACTGTATCTGTGTTCGAGGAGCTGAATGGCCTCGATAGGCTTTTGGCGGGAGCGTGAAGAAATCATGTCGCATCATTATATTATTTTCCAAAACTTGTGTTATTTCGAGTGTTAATGTGTAAAAACGTTGAATTTTTACCCGTTAAGTGTTCGTGAACATGCACGAGTGTCGGTGAATGGTATAATGTCGTGAAACGTGAATTTTCGTGTTGTTTCCAAAACTCAATAGAAACCTTTAGTAAAGTGTCCACCACTTTACTGGGGCATGACTGGACTTAACCGTGACTTACTTTACTTGACTTAGACTATGACTGAGACTTGTTTTAATTGTGAAATACTTGACTTCACTTCAAATATTACAAAATTTGACACTGGCTAAATACACAACGTGTGAAGCCAAAATTTAAGAGAAAAAAAAAAACCTGTTGTCGTGAGCTTCTGCGTACTTTTGTCAATGCTTCGATCTACAATCTCGACTTGAAGGTCCCGATGGAGATTGATGTTGTCCCTCTCTAATTTGTTGTGGAACCTTTGTATACTCAATGAGTACGTTTCTCAGAGCGGTACAGCTGAATACTTATTATGTTCCTATGTGAGATACTGACTGTCTGAAGGGCTTGACTAATTTTGGATTGCGAGGTGTCGTATTTGTCTCTGTATCCGGAGAGTACCTACGGCTTGACCGATTTCGACGAGTGAGGTGCCGCAGGATTCATCTTTATCCTAATATGACATAGCCTACATTTTGGAGCGGAATTTTGCTTTTTTTTGATAAATATACCTAGTTGTTTTGGCAGGTACGTTTTTGGGTAATTTTCAGTAGGTTCATCTGGATCGACCTAGTCATTACCCAAAATAGAAAATTCTCCGGTGCAGCGGCAACTCGAATCACTAGCGACGAGTTATGCAAATTAAATAATAAATAATACAAAAAAAGCTCCCTAACCGGTGTTGTAGCGATATCTTTAGAACCAAAGAACAATATTAAACTTTTACGGTTTTGCTCCAAAAATAATTGTAGGTAATCAATGTTTATTAATTATCGGAATGTTCCAACGCTTGATTGGTTAAGTAGCTCATTGTTTAAATAAAAAATAGGTTAGAGATGGTTTTATGAATTATTATTCAAATAAATCAAAAAACTCTACTTCAAAATGTAGCATATAGATGTCATTTCAGGCATAAAGATGAATCCTGCGACACCTAAATCGTCGAAATCGGTCAAGCCTTTTAGGGCTTTAGGAAGTTATATAAACACACGATATATAGATATACAGGTGTACACAAAAATACTTAGATATATACAAACGTACATCTCATCCCTAAAACATTACTTTGCTTCTTGGGCAGTCGGGTAAAAACGGGTTAAAAACCTATGCGAGATCAAAACTAGCACTAATATCTACTTATTCTAGTATAATATATTGTTTTACTTTATTGGTAGATATGTACTGTTTTAAAGCTAAAACGGAAAGTATTATGAATAATGTTAAGTAGGTACGTAGGTACCTTTTTTTTTCAACCAAAAAACATTACCTAACATAAATCACACTAATATTATAAATGCGAAAGTTTGTAAGTGTGTAAGTATGTAAGTGTGTTTGGTCCCGTTCAACTCTGTAACGGCTGAACAGATTTGAATAAAATTTGGTATGGAGCACAGATCACACCCTAGATTCTGCATTCAGGACACTAGAAGCCCACCATGCATCAGTCTAAATACACTTATAAAAAAAATACTCTGATTGGTTGATTGTTAGGCGCGATTAACCTTTAAATAGCCAATGAGAACGCTTGGTCGCACTCCCCGCGTCCCGCGTCTTCCTCAAACTTTTTTGACTTTTTGTAGGAACAACGAATCTCGTAATGCGGTATCTAGTGTGATCTGTGGTATGGAGGGAGCTTACACACGGGATTAGCACAGGCTAGTTTTTATCACGGAAAAATATTTGGTTTCTGTAGAATACCAGGGCGCAGCTGGCTGCGCTGGCTTTTAAACTAACTATAATTGACCGAGCGAAGCGAAGGTCTCAGAGTTTACTGGGACAAATCGGCATTTGTATGTAGGTTTGTATGTTTGTGTGTATATTTGTCCGATGATAACTTGCGAACCGTTATTCCGATCTTCATGAAATTTTGTAGGCAAGTAGTTCACTTCAATAAAAAAATTAAGTTCGAATATGAGCTGAATCGGTCCAGGGGTTGTGAAGATATAGGGGTCGCGATGTCTCAGTTCGGCGCGAACTGCTATTAGTTATATTGAAGTTTAGGGTAAGTCAAATTATATTAAAATGGCGCGAACTGAATCTAATTGATTACCTGAAAGGCTCGGAAGCGTACAAATAAAAACAGATTTGTATAAAATAATTTATTAAAAACTAAAACAAGTTTTTTTTTTTAAATGACTTTTTCTAAAATGGTGCAAATGCCATTTGCAACCTGAATCTGGATCTAATGGAAAAGGAAGTGAGTTGGTGATTAAAAGTATCAACTCATAACTATTATTTTGTCTGTGGTTTAGTTCATTTTTTTCATTTAGTAGGTATAATTTAATCTAGAATAGAATAGAATTTATTCGACACAATAATTACATACTTAAAGTAAAGTAACGTGTATTTCTACACAGCCTACTTGAAGCCTATGTGAACTTTTTACTTTCTTGTGTAAGTTGCCTTTGACCTTAATGGCTGCCGTAGCCGCCCTGGCTTCCATAACCGCCGCCGAAACCATGTTGTTGACCGCCGTGACCATGTTGTTGACCGCCGTGACCATGCAGTTGACCGCCGTGACCATGCTGTTGACCGCCGTGACCATGCTGTTGACCGCTGCCGAACCCTCCCTGGCTGCCACCGAATCCCTCCTGACTGCCACCATGTCCACCCTGACTGCCGCTAAATCCACCCTGGCTGCCGCCAAATCCACCGTGGTTGCCGCCAAATCCACCCTGGCTGCCGCCATATCCACCCTGGCTGACGCCATATCCACCCTGGCTGCCGCCAAATCCTCCCTGGTTGCCGCCGTAACCTGTTATTATATGAGCTCTTAGTTTTTAGCGCTTCCACGATAAAGTCGCACTATTACAAATGCGAAAGTTGAAGAGGCTGTGTTTGTTCCTGGACTCCGTAACGAGTTAGGATGAAGGTATGGAGATACAGTGGCGCTGGTAGTCCTACCTAGCACAATTTTAGGGTTACGTCGGTCTAGTCGGTCGGTGTTCGGTAGGGAGCTCACCACCGCCCTATACAGGGGCTATAGGGCCGCCACTCAAGTTCGCCCAGATAGTACTGAGTTCTGATGGGCACTAGAATACTGCATCGGTATCATCCAGCCTGTAGTAAGACCTACTAAAAGGGGACTTTATTTTTTTATGAGTACGTCAAAAAAAAAACCTCCGTAGTGGAGATAATTCGTGGCTTGGAGTTGTCGGTGGGTTATATAGTCGATACCCTAGATAAGATTGTTAGCCTGTTGGTCCTGTGGTTAGCGAATACTAAAAACTGCGCGGCGAGTATTCCTTTATTTAAATCTGGAACGACAACGGCGTGACAGCGGTTCGGACTCGGATAAAATTTGGAATGGTTAGTCGGTATTATTATTATATTATATAAAGTTAATTTAGGTATAATCTTCGATTATCACGTGGCTACTTTTATACTAAAAAATGTATTGTACTGTTTATTCCTGTAGTAAAACCGCAGGGCGTACGTACTTAGTATATTTGAATAAAAATGAAATTCTGTTGATTGTTAAGCGCATCACTTGACCGATTTGGCTATTTTTTGTTTCACTTTTATTTTTTGTCAGAATTAGGTTTCCATAGGAAGAAAACTTTAATAAGTTATAGCGAGGCCGAATGCCGAGCTTCGGCTCCGAACCCTAAACCTGCGAGACCGAATGAACGTGATTTTCTCTCAGAGCTGGTCTGGAAAAATTGATCTGATCGCACTCAGTTTTGTTCGGAACAATGCTGCCCTCGTACGAATATTTTACGTATATATCACTTTAGCGTAGTGATTATATATTATGCTCTTTGAGTTTAGCCTTGTCCTCCATCGCGCGCCGAGCAGTTTTGTGACTGAATATTAGAACATTCGTATCTTCTTATGTTTGAAACGTCATTAGGAATTACTAGAAAATCATGTGATGTAGCTAGATTAAAAAAAAAACCTTTATAAGTTAGAACTCGTTCGTTTTGGGCCTTTTTCTAGAACTTTGTGTGATAGTACCTAGTCCATAGGTCTAAGGTAAAATAAAATTAAAAACGTACCGCCAGGGGTGGCAGCAGCAGCAGCAACGAGCGCTAAAGCGATGATCTGTAATCAAAAATAAATTTTGTTAAATCTAAATAAGCCGAGATTATGTATTTTATTGGAAAGATAAATGCCAACTGCCTTACTGGGTACTTAAACATATATGACAGTATAGCTTTTAATTCACTTCATATTATCGAGTATAGTAATTTATTTATCAAGTTTCATCTGAAATAATTTCACAGTAACAATATTAGAATATGGGGGCAGATAGGAATATAAATTAATCACCGTCACGATCAACCACCACCTTTGGGGCAAAAGTGTTACCGTCAACTACAGATTGTGCCGTCATCCAAGCTCTTGTACGTGGGGGATGTTCGTGAGGGTAGACGGTAACAATTCACTGGTAACTCTATAATACCGTAAGACTTACTGAAAACTACTCCAGTAAGAACACGAGTCTGATCTGTTTTTTGCTAAAAGGATACCTAGACACATTTTATTGGAGTAAGTTAAGGTCGCTTTCACGAACTTCGCTGGCATTAATTAATATTAAATAATAAATAAATTTTCATTTTGATAACTAAATCTAGTTTTGGAGATCGATTTAAGAAATTTGTCACTTGAAACTAAACATAACCGATAAATTATCAAATCAAACAATCATTTACTTGTGATGGTATGAGACAGCAATAAACTACAACATGGGGGTCTTCATAAGGGCTGTTAATCGAGTCTTTAAAGTACGGCAACGTATCTGTGATGCCCCTGGTGTTACAGGTATCCATAGGCGACGGTGATCGCTTACCATCAGGCGGCCCGTCTGCTTGTTTGCCAACTATGGCATAAAAAAAAATAAAAAAAAGTGGTTTTTCACTTTTTTTGTAAATTACTCCCCCACATTACCGATAGATATAACAGTGAGTGAAGTCCGTATTTATTATAGTTACAATTAAATTATTTAATTAAAAACTCACAATCAAGACTTACCATGTATTTAGACATGTTTAATTAATGTTTTTTTACACAGTGCGATCCCTTAGAATACACTTACGAATATGATCCAAACGCGAGTTTGCTTTGTTTATATAGGATCTTAGATCGAGCCTGTAGACAGGTGATTCGGAGTGACCTCACAGGGCATCAAGCTCTGATGATTTTGTTAGCAATATATAATGTTGTTGTGGAGTCAAAATCGGCCGGTTGGTGATGTGGCTAAAACGTTGAGTTTGCAACAAATGTTTGGTACAGAGTGCTTTTTCCTTACGAGTACTTAGTAGTAATGAAAATCAGAAATATTTAGTACTTAATAATTTTAAATGCGAAAGAGTGTTTTTTTTATGAGGCGATTTCCAAAAAAAAAAAAGTTATTCTAAAATACTTACTAGATGGCGTAACAGACCTATCGTTTTACCTGTCATTGTCATTTCTGTCGAAATATTTTATGTTTATTTTTTAAATCGTAAATTTTGGCTCCACACGTTGTGTATTTAGCCAGTGTTAACTATTGTAATATTTCAAATGAAGTCAAATACATAGTTACATTACTTGAAATTGTCTAAAAACACATGTGAAGCCAAAAAACACGACAAAAAAAAAGGTACGCGTACATTTTTTGTCTTTCATGTCTTGACAGTGACAGAAAACCTCAAGGTACATCTAACGCCATCTATTGGGTACTTTTATAACCAGGATTTCTTTTTTTTTGGAAAACGCCTCATTACGCCATCTAGTAAGTATTTTAGAACTATTTTTTTTTTGGAAAACGTCTCATTACTTAGTCTAGTCATTGCTCGAAATAAAGAATTCTCCTTTTCTCCAGCAACTCAAATCAGAACTAGCGTCGAGTTATGCAAATTTAAAAAATAAAATAGCACTTTGCCGGTGTAATATATCTTTAATCGCAAAGAACAGTAACAAAACTAGATATTTTGATGTTTCGTATATTGAACTGGTATTAAGAGGGACGTGCTGCCGCGAGACTGGCGCAGTAGGTATTTGAAAATTGCATTGCTATCGCTCTGCTCCCCGTGTGTGCGATAGAGAGAGTTGCATGCTATTGACTTATTAGTTAATTTACCTAATTTTTTTATGAATTTGGGGGTTCGGGGGAAAACATTTGGCCGCACATGCTCGGTTTCCTGATTCGATTTTCGAATTCGTTTTCCTAATTCGCACACCCTAAGAAAGCATAATTTTTTTTAAATCTACATGCCGCATACGTTCGATTCGTCTTAGTTTGTTTTCGTTCGGAAACAATCCCTGACGTTCGATTTGGAAGCTATATAGCTGGAAGTACCGAACGAAAAAAAAGGACGTGTGCGGGTTCACGGAAATCCGAATCAGTTTTCCGCATCCGAAAATTGTATCAGAAAATCAAGCATGTGCGGTTATGCGGCCAGCCTAAACCTTTATCAAAATCTTTTGTGTTTGGTGTCAATGGCTTCGGTAAATTATAATCTACGCTAAATGGCATTGGTTTTTTTTTTTTTTTAACATTTTTATTCTTATAAAAACTACATTTCTCCGTCATAATATCAAAGCAAAAAATTCGGCTACGTATAACTTTGTATAACTACATTATTGAGATATTTCAAATTACCCTCCTTCTTGGGCAGTTGGGTAAAAATCCAATCCTTTAGTTTTTCATGGTGTAGGAGATAACACATAAAAAAATAATTGCCATCCGATAACATAATACCTACTCTCTTAAAGTTTTAATCTTCTCTATGCCTGCCGCAAAATAATAATTCTTAATTATAGATTTCTAGGAGATTTCAAACTGATCTTAATTAATTATACTTTTTTCCTCTATATAACCGGTGTAATATCTTTTCCACCGCAGAACAGTAACAAAACAACCAAAACCAGACATTTTTATTTGTTTCGGTTATTGAACTGGTAATAGAGTTCTTAGATTTTCTAGATGATTTCAAACTGCACAGTTTCGCGCGTTTGGGATGATTCTAGAATTGCCACAGGTATATAAGAACAAGTTATTCTTATACCTTACTGTAACTAGTAGCTTGCGGCGAACTGAGACCTCGCGACCCCTATATCTTCACAATCCCTGGACCGATTCAGCTCATATTCGAACTTAAAAATTGTATTGAAATGAACTAAAAACTAAATTTCATGAAGATCGGATCAACGGTTCGCAAGTTATCATCGGACAAATATACACAGAAACATACAAACATACATACAAATACCGATTTGTCCCAGTAAACTCTGAGACCTTCGCTTCGCTCGGTCAATAATATTTTTTATTAAATGATTCTTTATTTTTGTCATTTTATTGTAATGTTATGGGTGAATTTATGTAATACTTAGTTATTTTCTTTATGTTGTTTCTGAGATTTATGTTTTTATAAAAGTATTTGAAAATTGTAACTAAAACTAAAATTGTATATATTTACTCGTTTACGGCTTTTGAATTCGTTGATTTGATCAAACGCCAAAAATAATGAAACTCCTGCATAAAAAAATAAGAAATGAGGGAGATCGGAAGGAGTAAATCTTGATTAGATATAAAAATCGCACCGCTAGTAGTTCGCACCGCCATACCCCGCTCCGCTCCATCGCGCTACACTACTCCGCTCGCCATACAATTTGATACAATTCTTACTTCTACGTTATGACTGTTTCCATTGAAGCGGAGCGGAGACGAGATGTTGTATTTCAACAAATGTGATTGGTCGATTCCTGCAGGTTTCCGCTCCGATCATCTCAGACTCAGTGGAAAAATCATGCTTCACCCTCATGAATGATATAGCGCTTGTGTCTAGATCAGCGGTTCTCAAACATTTTTGGCGACGGAACCCTTTTGGAAAACGACATATTTGACGGAGCCCTAAAATAATCAAATATGGTTTTTGCGTATTATTTATTAATAATCATATTACTGAAATACCTCTTTCGTCTTGTATATTACAGGTAGCACACATTTTCCTTGACATTAACATTTGCGTCTAATGGGCCACTAACTAAAATAGTGTCTATACAACACTACACTTTCAGTGATATAATATTTTCTAAAACTTTATGGTGGAACATTTAGGTAGGTTATATTTTACTATGATACCTTACATAAATTAGGTTCCCTTTAGGTATTATATTTGGACCAGTATTTTAGCGCAGCCTCTGTGGCGAAAAAAAGCACTTTTTTCGCGGAGCCCCCACAGAGGCTACGCGAAGCTCCAGGGGTCCGCGGGGCACACGTTGAGTATGGCTGAAGTCTTTTCCAACAGATCACCGAAATAATGTTAACTGACAATAGTGTTGACCACTTAGCATATGAGAACTTACTTATTTAAACTATACGTAAGTGATAAGGCCGCTAATTAGGAACATTGTCAGTAGTACTGCTTATACTATCAATGTTGTCCATATTTTGTGCGGATATTAATAGAGTCATCTATCTATCTATACGCCTCCTTTTTTTGTAGCCTATTCACAGTTTTACCCGATTGCCCAAGAAGGGGTGTATATAAGTATATATGTTTCTATGTTATCTCCTATCTATAGCCTAAACGGCTTGACCGATTTTGATGAGTAAGTGAGTTCTGGTGAGTGTCGTTGGATCCTTTGTGCCTGGAGTAATTTGCGGTCGAGTTTTTGTCATTCGTTTTATAATACTTGGATCAAATAAATATTCAATGTGTCTTTAGTGAATGTTCAATTAGGATATTAAGATACATACTAATATTATTAGTAATAAATAATAACAAAGCTATACGTATTGTTATTGATAAGATCTGTCTGGTTATAAGTTAGTCGAGGTTGCATGCGATTCAGACTTTCAATGTCAGACTTTCAGTTAAATACATATAACAACAAGTATTATTAAAACTAGCTTGCACGTACGGCTTCGCTCGCATAAGCAACAGTAATATCAAACCTCAATTTCAGGGGACTTGAGACACGCCTTACTTTATTTTTTATGCTTGTTACTCGACTCATTTTTCCCACCCAGTTCGGAATCATTAGCCACTTGGCCGGTTTTTAGTATATGCTGCTAAATAAAAGGATATGATGACTCTTAGAAATTTCAAATTCATACTAAAATAAGTTTTTGAAACTTTTTTTTTTAATTTGTTCTTAAATTATTATTATTATTGTTATTTCTCGTAACTTCTAAAAATTACAATTTTGACTGACCCTCATTTCTTTATTCATGTTGATAAAAATGAACAAAAATTATAATATATACTCTAGAGTCTAAACAATAATACCCTACATAAAAGGGTTAAAAAAAAAAGGTTTTACACATTATTTCAAAATTTCAGGTCTGGGTCTCGATTTTTGAGTCGCTCGTATGAGCTTTTGCATGAAGATATCATGAGAAATCAAGTAAAATAACTGAATTTTGAACAAAATCCCAAACAAAAGTCGCATGTTTGAAATAATCATATCTCTCGCTAACGCTAAATGGTTTGAACCATTCGAATTTGCTTTGTATCAGTAGAAAATCTTTAATTTCGCATGATATTTTCGTGCGAAATCATTCGAGCGATTCAAAAATAGAGCCCCTGGAACTTATTTCGTTTAGGACCTTATAAATAAATAAGTTTATATAATATTCAGTCTATTCATCGTAAATTGATGGCAGCGTGGTAATCTTTTAACAATATATGTTAAATCTATATTGACTTTAACGGATATATTGTTTTGGATTGAATAAAAGGTAAACTGAATTTAAATGACAAAGAAAACTGCTTATTTGGTCGCCTAATGAAATTCAGTCCTAGGCGCAAGCGGCCGACGCGATGAGTTTAAGCCACAGATCACACCCTAGATTCTGGGTTCAGGATGCTCGAAGCGCACCACGCATAAGTCTAAATACACGTATAAGAAATTATTCTGATTGGTTCTGATTGGTTAGGCGCGAGTAGGCGTAACCTTGAGATAGCCAATGAAAACGCTTGGTCGCACTCCCCGCGACCCGCGCCTTCCTCACGCTTTGGTGACTTTTTGTAGGAACAACGAATCTCGTAATGCGGTATCTAGTGTGATCTGTGGTTTAAACAAAACTTGTCCGCTTGCACGTCATTTTTTAAAAATCTTTTATAATAAAGAAGTGGCTAGTTGCCGTACTGGCCCTTCCTTTTCGTATTTCTCCTCATACTGTTACTCTCACTGGGATACTTGTAATAGGGGTAGTACGACCCCATTTTCCTGTTGAATACCAAATACGGAGGGAAATTGTTTTTATAGTTGACTGTATTGTAACTTGAAGACTTCCCCCAGCTGTCGTAGGCGCTTCGTTTTGTTATTTTTGTGGGTAGCTCTCTAGCGGCTTGGACTGTAGCGGCGAAAGCAATGACTGCGATGAGAATGATCTGAAAAAAAAAAGTGATAATAAGCAAATTAATGCTGAGTAAGAGGTATGCTCAGCAGTGGGCGATTACATACGGGCTGATAATGATGATGATACTCCATTGCATATTTTAGTGATGGAGCGCTCAACTTTTGATTGGATTTTGGTCTATATTTCGAAGTATTGGGCAGGCCACATCACTCGAAGAACCGATAACCGATGCGGAAGAAAGGTTCTTGAGTGGCGACCACGAACTGGAAGACGCAGCGTAGGCAGGCCTCCCACTCGGTGGACCGACGACATTGTGAAAGTCGCGGGCTACCGGTGGATGCAAGTGGCACGTTATCGATCGGTGTGGTGGTTTAAGGGGCCTCCCTCCCTACCTATGTTCAGCAGTGAACGTCTTCTGGCTGATGATGATGATGATGATTTCGAAGTATAATCTTCCTTTGTATAAAAAGGCTATATTGTATCCCTATAGATGGCTGGCTGGACCGATTTTAATGAAACTTTCAGGGAATCTTCAGATTATCTCAGCGAGTGATTCTGTAAAGTTTGGTACCCGTGCGAAGCCGGTTCTGGTCGCTAGTAAAATAAATGTTCTAAGATTAATGTGAGTCCTAGGAAAGTAGGTAGGTATATTTTTTTGGCGCCGGGCCAGTAATTCATAATAAGCAGTAGATAACAATGTTGACAAACGATAACCGTTATTATTAAAACGGTAGCTAAATATTGAAACAAACAAGTTTGGTTTTGGATGGACAACGTTAAATGGATGAATATCTTGTTGTACCAAATAATTAACCTTATGAACTGACACAATAATCATACATCTCATCACACGCCTAGGCGTTGCTGTAAGTGTGACAAGCATTGAATATTAAATACCAAACTTGCATTTTTTTGCTATCCATACTTTTTTAGTTACTTTTGCCGTGGGATGAGTCAAGACTAGCACCTGCGGCGAATTAAGAAAAAAATATAATTTTTTGTGCGGGTTGAGCTGGTAATACGTGTTTGGGATGAGTCAAGAAATGAGATGAGACCGCTGGGTCGAAGACGGAACAACCCAAATAAATAATGATTTATATTCATACATATAGCGATTTATTTTTTAATTTAATGAAACGGAAAATTTTACGTCACGAAGCGAGTATTTTAAAAAATTTATTTAGTGATCTACGTACAAACTTTCCAAAAACTACAAAAAGCAGTATTTTGAGCGCTTAGTTTGAAATGAGGAGATTAAATAATCAGGTGCGAAAAATACTGCACGTATAAAATAAAACTAAAAATACGTTTAACCGAATAAAAATCTGAAAATCTGTCTAAGTTACAAAATAAAAAATCGCAAAATGACCCACTGAAAAACTTCTCTGTAATCTCTGTGAGCTCTGAATTTTCAGCGGTACCTACAAATTTTCTTTTACAAATTAAATATCCAAGCTAGTGGTTTTATACGGCGAACCAGATAGATTTTTTATTTGATTTGTATATTTCCGATAATCGGCAAAAAAGCAATGAAAAACTACAATTTCCGGTTTTTTTCATCAAGCATGATATGCGATTTTCAACTTTAAACCTTAGAACTTTGAGCGGGTACAATACTCATTTAAAATCACGATCAGGCCTCGCCTTAACGAAATATAAAATAAAACAAAATCGTGAAGCAAAATTCACAAAATCTGGAAGAGTATAGAGTAATATTTTATGGGTATGTGTTACTCACCTTGAGCAGATATAGACGAACGTTTTCCATGGTTGGTCAATGGTACTGTCTAATGTTAACGGAACAGTTAAGAGTGAAGGGATAAGCTAGTAGGAACAACACTATATTATGGAAACCAAATAAAATTCTGAACCAATTGTTCTGTAAAGTTTCAATTTACTGTCTTGTTCCAAATTTAACTTCAAGTGAAATTTCCTTGAACTTGACTTTTCTTTTTATACTTTCAAAGTTTGTAAGCTGAACATATTCGAAGTATAAGAAAACTATGGAGCGGCAACGTTCTAATTTTTTTAAACGAGTCCTTGTTTTTATTTTTAATGATTCATGTTTACGCAATACCTTTTATTTAAATTTAATTAGTTGTTCAGTAATAAAATAAAGTTGTTTGAGGAAACAAAAATGTTAATTATAAAGATAACTATTAATTTGTGATTCATCTTCTTAGTACCTCCCACTTGTTTACTAGCGGTTTGAATTTTTAATTGTATTTATTAAAATTAACGTAGGTACTAATGTGACAAAAATCCCATTATAAATTAAACTCATATCATATTAATGTAATGATTAAGTATAGTAGGGACAAACAACTACCTCATTTTTTTTCCTAAACTATGTATTTATAAATATGTAGGCAACTGTCGAAAAATATCAACATCCGAGTTCTTAGTAACAGAGCAGGAAAACAAATTAATGATGGACTGTTTCGGGGGTATAATCATTGTTTTTTTAGTTATTTGTAAACAGTCGCGTGATAGATAGCCAGAAAAGTTGATGAGATATTTTCTAGAACCCGCAAGCCGTTATCAGTAGAGATATGTGTTCTGTTAATAATACCTGTGTATTTTGTTGTTAAAGATTATGACCATTCGCGTACGCTGATGAACTGGACTACAAACTGTGACCCAAAAAAACAATGTCTGACATTGCGCCAGCTTTTGTCACTATCTGTCATTTTATCGTGTATCTTTGTCTAACGAGTTTAAATAACGAATTCCGCTATTACTTATGCTCGCTGATGACGAAGGCTGGTTTCACCCAATAAGATACAATACAATACAATATAATTTTATTAAACACCGAAAATACAATTAAAATTAAACAATAATTATATATCCGCAGTATAATGGGCGGCCTTATCGCCTAAAGCGATTTCTTCCAGGCAACCTTAGCATGGACAGAATTTTTACCAAAGCCAAAGCCATACCAAAGCCATACCAAAGCCTGGCGGAGTATTTTATTATATTTTTACCACGTCTACAATCTAGTTAACAATAAAGTCGTAACTGACCTCAGCGGAAAATATATATATGGTTCTACTTATTCAGTATCACTACGCACTTTGGCCTAATCCTACTTTGAAATATATATTATTTTATTTTATCTTCGGGATTCACACTTTGCATTCTGAGCCCCAAACGTCGCTGGCTGGGTCTGTCTTGAGCCCATTTCTTACTATGCGTCGGGGCACTGATACCATTTTCTTTTGTTTAAAAAGGCGAAAGTTCTACTACACATACATACACATACATAATTACATGATTGCTAGCGTTATTTTTTTTAAACTACTTCCTAGGTGTTTTTTCGAAAACAACGACTCCCATTTTTATTTAATCTTTGTAAGTGTGCAAAGTTTTTTTTTAAACTTATTTTTAATTCGGTTTGGGTTTTTAAAATACTAATTTTACACACGCATTCATTATGCCAATTTATAAGTACATACGATACGAAGTTTTATCAGCAAGGGACTAATAAAAAAATATAACTATACAGGTACTATACTGTAAGGCCCAAAGATAACCTGTACATAGGTAGCTATTCAAATGACCTTCATTAGAGAACCAGTCTTATCACCTGATATTTTATTACTAACAAATATTCCGGCAATAATAATTTACCTACTAGGTATTCTTTAATTGGCTCATTGTAAAAATAGGACTTACTCTCCACATCTTTTCAGCTCTAGAAGAGTAAACCATGTTAGGTCAATTATCACTTTCGTGCGACAAACGAGTGTGTCAGTGACACATTTCGGACAAAAAGTAGATTCACAAACAATGACATCAAATACTTAGCTGAATGTAAATGTGGCAGAAGCTTGATGCCACTTGAGTTGATATAATTGATACTAGGGTTTCTGCTCGACCTTTCTCGAACTCGAGAACACTAGAAAAAAAATCATATTGCGATAGGGACCGCACTGTTACGTAATAAGCCCAAATCCAATATGTATTGCTAGTAATTAGAACCATTAACATGCCAGTGGTCTACAATGCAAATGAACTTCATATTCTTAATTACCTGGGTACCTAAATATGAACTTGTTTTGTAATGTTTTGGTATTTCTATTATTTCTATAAAAAGCCTTTTACCTTGATAATAATAGTTTAGTGTCTTTATTGTACCGGTGAAAAGATGATGCTCAGAATTGTTTTGTTTTCGGTGAGTTTATTCAGTGCGACGATGTGGTTACATACTTAGTAGTATACACTTGCTGTATGCTGCCATTGCTGTTCGTCTTCCTTAATTTTTTAAATCTAACGATTTCATAAAAGGCGTGAATTCTCAATTGTTTTTGTGTTTGTCCGGCAATAACGTCGATAGTTATCTTTGTACCAGTTTTGACAGCTCTAATATTACTGCCATCCCTTTTCTCACATGTTGAAATGAAAAGTGACGCAGATAATTTTAAATTCTGTCAAATTGATTTTGTATCAATGGTACAATAGACCACCATATATCTCCGATATGACGCATCTTTCATATTAGCGTGCAGGCCTGCAGGCTGATGCGTTCAATGTATCTACTGCATGAGCTTATTCTATTCTCGCCGTTATTCCGCAATCGACCTTAAGATCTTATGTTTGATCGAACATACGAACATCGATAATTTAACAGTTATCTTTGTCGCACGTTCGGCTTTTTATTTGTTCTTTGCTTACTTTCACAATTTTGTGTGTGTAAGTATGCGCGTGTGATGACTTGACTGTTATTGAAATAAAGTCAAGAATAAAAAACCAGCGGTTTTCGCACTTCGCGTGCAAGTGGAAGTGTGTGCAATTGCGTCAACAGAATTATGTGAAATTGTTCAATTTTATTTTTCATAGAATATCTCGTCGCAATGGTTTTATCATAAAAAAGATCTTTATGGTTTTACTTAGAACATTCTAGAGAAATTTTACGAAAAAACTTTACTAGGTGGATGCAATTGACAAACAGTCGTTCGGTGTGGCTAATGATGAAATGTCATTGAATGTGGCGTTCTAAGGGAGAAGCCTATGTTCAGCGGTGGACGACTTCCGCCTGTTGATGACGATGATGATGTCTCGAGCGAGTCCGGTTGCAATTTGCACTACTTTGTGTAGGAATAAAATTATCCTATTATTTTTTGCAGACAGTTTGCCTGTCTTACTTCACGGTTCCAGTGGCTGGCACCAACCTATTGGCCGCTGCTGCCGCCGCCAAAGGAGCCGTCATACAAGGTCTTGCAGGTGATACTTATATTATACTAGCTACGCCCCGTGGTTTCACCCGCTATTCTACAGAAACGGTGAATTTTATTTTATTTCTAGATTAAAAGTATCCTATGTGTTAATCCAGGGAATAACCTACCTCCATAGCAAATTTCATCCAAATCCGTTCAGCTGTTACAGAGTTAAATGGGAACAAGCACACTTACGTACTTACCTACTTACATACTTACACACACACAAACTTTCGCATAATATTAGTGTGTATTTACAAAATTATATACTTACACACAAACTTTCGCTGATATTATTGTGTTGAACATTATAGTCAAGGCGCATAAATTGCTCGTGTTTTATTACTTAACTTTGTTCCAAAAACATGGCTTTTCACCTCACTACAGCGAGGAAAATAGGATGATGGAAAGTGAATGGAGTATAGAGAAGAAAAGTTTTATAAGTTTTTTTTTTCAAGCAGTCTTCGTGCTGGCCAGATTATTCTGAAAATGAGGTTGGCGCACTGACTTGAAATAAGTATTGATGCATTGTCATTGGGCTGGTGGTATAGAAATTTGTGAATAGGTTCGAATTTTAAAAACTTTTTCCACGCTTGCAGATAAAATGCACTTTTGCACTTAGATTTCGAATGATAAACAGAATCTTTCCGAGCTTGTGAGGTGAAAAATCAATTCCACACTCCTAGTGCATAATCAACTGATTATTGGAAATAATAAGTTCTGGGATGTTAGTAGATTCAGGATTCAGGTATACCTACATTTTGGAGGGTAAAATTCAGATATCCCTAATAGAGGAAATTATCAACAGGAGCAAGCGGTGGACAGCATGTGATCATCCACACTAAGCCGCAACACGTAGTCCTCGAACACAAACCTGTAAGTAGTATTCATGTATTATATTATTATAGACAAGACACTTTACGGATAGCTTCTGCATCAGCCTTTCCACATTCCACTGTTGGGATATCGGCCTAACTCGAGTGATTAGGCCACATCAACCACGCTGGCTCAGTGTGGCTTGGCGTATTTATATTTCCAATAGAATTTCTTCTCCGGAAATATACAGGTTTCCTCACGATGTATCCTTCACAGAAAAGGCAGTGGTATATATACAGGCTGTGTCATAATTAATTAATACTGCGGATGAGGGAAATGAAAATTCAGAAAATTGAAATGAAATTGAAATTCGTATTCAGTAAAAGTTCAATAGATTTCGAGTTATTGAACATTTTCTCAATCTTTTTCAATTAACAATATGAAAATCAAAAACTCGTCAAAAAAACTTTTTTAGCACTTTTTTTTTAATTTTCTGGATTGTCATAATATAGTATATAATTTCCCGCCTGCAGGTAACGTGTTATTCATTCATTACGGCACACCCTGTAATATCCGTGTAAATGAAAGTTCAAAAGTCCTCTGAATAAGAGGACCAGCGATACAGACAGACTGACGATATATAGATAAAGACGTGGCAAGCTCAAGGGGGTCCTGTAAAACGAAAATTACTAAAATTGTAGGTAGTTTTTTTTCTGATTTTCGAATACCTTCTTCCAGTGTTTTTATTTGTAGATTTATTAAATAATCTCTTCCAAATCGTATCATTATCCATTATAAGTGGTGTAGGTAGATGTACCTGTCTACTGTAGATACATATATTATTAGATATATATCTTATTTATTGGATGTGAAAACAATAAAATTATCTATTATGTAATCCTACCTTGACATTAATGATAAATCTACACCCCACGAGCTCTTAGGTCATGAATTATCTAGACACGAAGGGTTTTCGAAGTTTGTTTTGTTTGAGGCGACCAATTGAATTATCTAGACACGAAGGGTTTTCGAAGTTTGTTTTGTTTGAGGCGACCAATTCGCTCGCTTGACGCTTGCCTGCAACAGTTCAGTGCCACCCAGAATTTTTAACATTAACAGCTCAAAACCACCCGCAGCAATGCACTGCGCTCGTCACTAATTTACCTAATCCTAACTAATATCCTGTATTATTTATCTATGCTATGCTAATATTATAAATGCGAATGTAACTCTGTCTCTCTATCTTCTCTCTGTCTCTCTGTCTGGGTGTTTGTCGCGTTATCACGGCTAAATGGCTTAACGGATCAACCTGAAGTTTTGCGTAGATATAGTTTTGGGAGACGGACATAGGCTATTTTTTTTATTGGTCTACGCGAACGAAGACGCTGGTACCAATGAAAAAAGGGTTTAGTATATATTTTAGTATAATAGGTTTTGTGTTCGTAATTGTCAGGACAAGGTTTGTAAGAAGAGTTTAGGAGGCTTTAAGTCGAGATTCTTCGCATACTAAGAGTCGTGAAACAAAAAATAATAAGTATTATATTTAAATCTCGGTAATTTTGCAGGAAACATTGCCGTCCAATCCGTAACACAGTAATATTTGCACACTACTGCTTGGCGGTTGAATAACTGGCCAAGTCTTACTACAAAAATACACTATTGTTATCTTATTTTTTGGCTCCACACGTTGGGTATTTAGCCAGTGCCAAGTATTGTAATATTTCAAGTATAGTCAAATATTTCACAATTAAAATAAGTCTCAGTCATAGTCTAAGTCAAGCAAAGTAAGTCACGGTCAAGTCCACGTCATACCCCAGTAAAGCGGTGGCAAGGTTTCAATGGAGTTTTGGAAACAACACGAAGAGTCACGTTTCACAACATTATATTATTCACCAACACTTGTCCACGTTCACTTAATGGATAAAAATCCACCATTTTTTTGGAAAATAATACAATGACGCGACATGACTTCATGTTCCCGCCAAAACTCCTACACTATAGTTACAATAGTACTGTCGGAAGTTTCTAAATAATGTCGTAAACGTTTCCAAGGTGACCCTTGTTCCGGTAGCGACAATACCGTCGTACTCCATCATGGATAAGGTGAACCACCTCTGGGGCGGCGTCTCCAACTTGGTCAGCACCAAGATCCAAACTGTGGGCGACTTCTTCCGCGGTCCGCCTCAGGTTGTGCTGATGAATGTAGACACAACAAAGCCGACGACAACAGAAAAACCTCATAAGCCTCCTGTAATTGCTGTAGAGTAAGTTTTTTTAACAAACCCTTACCTAATTATAATCTTGCTGCTTGATATTTAAACTAATATTCGTCCTAACTTGTCCTAACGTGTTTACAGGGCTATACAGAACGGTGGCGCTAAGTCGAAAGGAGCTCATTTGTAATCATCATACGCGAAAACCAGCAATTTCATTGAAAAATGACGTTCACAATATGAACGGAACAGCTGATAATTTTTTCGTGGTTTATTGGTTGGTCCCATTGTAAAAATGATTCATGATGATGAGTACATTGACCTGCTTTCCGCTTAGTACCGCCGTTCCATGCAGTGGCGGAATTATACATTTCCCAAAGTATATAAAATAAAAAAAGTTTATTTTCACCTCAAAAGCTCGGAAACGGAATCTCTGTTTATCATTGGAAATCTGAGTACAAAAGTGCATTTTATCCGCAAGCGTGGAAAGTTTTTTTTAAATTTGAACCTTTCTATTAAATGTAAATACATTTCTATACCGTCCACTGAAAATGCATTAATACTTATTTCATGTCAGTGTGTCAACCTCCTTTTTAGAATAATGGCACTGGCCAGTACGTCGAGTGAGGTGAAAACCATTAATTTAATTTAAACTAGTAGTTCTCGCCGAACTGAGACCTCGCGATCCCTATATCTTCACAACCCCTGGACCGATTCAGCTCATATTCGAACTTAAAAATCGTATTGAAACCTACTTGCCTACAAAGTTTCAAGTAAGTAGTACAATTCGCAAGTTATCATCGGACAAATATACACACAAACACATAAACATACAAACATATACAAATGCCGATTTGTCCCAGTAAACTCTGAGACCTTCGCTTCGCTCGGTCAATAAAGATATTTAAATTTGCCGCCACGTCAATCTGCCGTCCTAGGCTCAAGATACCGTCACCCGGGGTTCCGTACGCGTAGTAGCGGCGTCGCCGCTGTGCTGTTCTTCCTCGCTAGTTTAGGGCAAGAAGCCGAGGCTCAGCTTTTCGGCCTTGCAAAATTCAACCCAATCGGATGAACGAACCGCTAAAACATAGTAGACAAACATTCATATTTTATTTATTTATAAGGTGGTTCAGTTATTATTTTGTTTATTTCAGAATTGTTGGAGTACCACATCACAGAGTCTACCCTTGGCAAATGCCGGTTGCGGTAGAAGATTGTGAAAATTAAATTAAATGTACCTACTAAATATTTAGTGCAATAAATATATCTAACAAAAGTTCTTGCATCTTAGACTATTATTTCACTACTGACCCGGCCAACGTAATTTTTTTTGTAAAAAAATATATATTTTTTAAAAATATTTTCACTCCACCAATACTTAAATTATCAAATCAGAGTAAAATAAGATAAGATATATTTGGGGCTGTTTTTTTTTACCGAAACGAATATTTTAGGATTCGTTCGTTGGTGACAGTTCCATTGCTTAGGACCTCCCCCTGGCCGCGAAGGGTTCGCGGACCTATGTATCTCTGCATCAGCCTTTTTAAAAATCACACTGCTGGGATATCGGCCATCCACCATGCTGGCCCAGTGCTGTGGTAGACGACTTCACCCAGAATAGAAAACTAGCTGCGTCTTGACAAAAAAATAATCTAATTTTTGAAACCAATACTTAGTTATCCCGAATCTCGCAGAGGAACTTGGTCAACCAGTTGAACCACGCAAATCCTTATGCTAATAGATAAACAAATTATTCAATACATTTCAACGAATAGGTAAATATGTGTGTTGTAGCAAATAATTACATTGCGCTTTAATCAAATTTCAGTGATTAGGAAATGGTAAAATTAAAATAATATTTCTAAAGTCGTATACCAAATGACACGCAATATTATAATAGTTAATAGTGCAACTTAATAGTTTTTTTGACCGAGTGAGCCAAGCGAACGAAAGCCTCTGCTTCGACTGGCAAATTTGTTTTTATCTGTCCGTATTTTCGTCTCGCATACAGGTCGTATTTATCAAGAAAACTTTAGTATACATAGGATCTACAATTTTATAGAATTTTTTTGTCGTCCGTGATTTTTCATTGGATCTCTCACTAGGAGATACTATAATGTTAAATCTCATTCGATATGCTCAGTAATTTCAGTGAAAACAATTACCCTTCAATTCAGAACGCAGTATCGTGTGCACACTACTGCTTCGCGGTTGAATAACTGGTAAAGGTTAATACTTCCGCAAGCACCTAGAGTCATCCGGAGCAAAAGGACTCTTTTTCACAAACAATTTGACCATATTTGATAATAAATAAATCAGTACAATAAAATAATAATAAAATGAACGGAAAATACATAAAAGCTAATTTATTGCTAAAAATAAAATAAAATTTAATTTTTTATATTGATAGTTTCAAATTACCGAGGAAAATTCTTCAATTTTTTATTATTATTTGATAATACTTTTAAAGTTATAAAACTGTACCAAAGTCCGAATTCGGGGTAAAAATATGCATTCTCTTGGGTAAAAGTACGCATTCATATATATGAGAAGAATATGAAAAAATAACAAATGCAAAAAACAACAAACAAACAAATGTTTTTTTTTTTTCTTTGATAAATCAAGTATTAGAAGTTTTCAAGCGTTCTTCGTTGAGTAACAGAGTCAGTAAATTAATAAAAAAAAAATAGAAATAAATATTTTAGAAACCTAAATAAAGTTCTTCAAGAATTATTTGTCTTCTCGGTTGTTTTTTTGTAATTATGAGTGTGCATATTTCTATATTTTGGAACAAAATAATACTTATTACTAAGGTTATACAAAATATATATATTTCAAAACATATTTTTAAAATAATGCTTTTTGGAGCAAATCTAGCACGTGTGGGAAAGGCTTGCATGCGTACTATTGCCCCCGTACTAATGCAAACAGAACAAACAATCAAACAGTAAATGAAACATAATTATTTCATTAGTTCAAGTTTCAAGAATACTAGGTTAGAATTGTATTTTTATTATTATTTTTATTTTATTATTTTATTTTAGTTGGACAACCAAACAGCCTTCATACATCTAGATGTTGCCTTGGTGAACTCAATCGTAATCGATCAAAGCCTATGACATCATCAATCTTAAAGTTAGTCCGTCTAATTACTTAATTATGTTGATTATAATTATTACGGCGAATAATTGATTTCCTCTGTTTCCAAGAACACTGATGCACGAGAGGATGTGTGCTTGCGCAATCCCGACGGCCGGAGGGTCCGACATGCTCCGCTGAAGTTGCCACCAGGAGCGTTGATACCTTGCACACGACTCCGACGCAACGTTTATTTTTTATCCACATTAACAAGTACCTAATATATTCAAATAGGGCGGCTTCCATCGCCTGTTTAGCATTGTTAATTTGCCAATTATTAATTTTTGGTGCAGTATAAAAGTGCGTGCAATTGTGTAGGTAGTATAATTATTAGACAACTTTTGTCCGACCCAGTGGTACTCACTCACATTTTACAATGTCTCGGCTTACGGTAAGAGATTGAGACTCCAGAAAAGCTGTATTTCATAAGCCCTCTTAATGGTGTCACTAACAAGACCTTTATTTCAGTTTTTCTTTATAATCGCCGTGGCGTATGAAGCACTCGCAGATGGTGAGTCAGTTCCTGTGCCCGACATGTCTGTACCTATCAAAATACGTGTGTTAATTTTAATAATTAATGTATGTTTTTGTCTAACTATACCTAGGCGCTAAAAAGGACTCAAAGGCTGAAGAGAGCGGCATAGGCATCGGATATGGTGGCCACGGCCTGGGCTGGGGCGGTGCTGGAATCGGCGGCCACGGCGGCGGTGGCATTGTGGCCGTACCTGGTGGGCTCGTGGCCGCCCCGGGGCTCGGAAGCGGCGCGGCGCTTAATAACGCCGCAGCTGTCGGCGCCGCGCAGCTCAGCGCAATCCAGAACGCGCAGGCCGTGCAGGCTGCGCAGATAGCCAACTCAGCCGCGGCCGCCATTCAGGGCGCGCACGTTACCGAAGCTGCTGCGAGAGCCGACCAGATCAACGCCATCAACAACGCTCAGGCACTCGAAGCAGCGCGCGTCGCCAACGTGCAGCGAGCGCAAGCCGCCGCGTGGGAGAACGCTCGCGCCGCAGAGGCAGCGCGCCGGGCCGCCGCCGCCAGCGCCAACGAGGTGGCGCGTGCCGTTGAAGCGGAGCGGCTCGCTAATGCAGCGCGCGTGCATGCCGTCGCCATCGCCAACACACGCGCTGTAGAGGCGGCTCGAATCGCCAACGCCGCGAGGGCGCAGGCCGCCGCAGTCGCTACGAGTGCCGCCCAAGCACAGGCCGTGGCCAACGCGGTCGCGAGGAATGCCCAAGATGGTGCTGTGATGTTGGGCGGCGGAGGCGGTCTGGTGGGTGGGGGCGCTGTGATCGCGGCTGGGCCCGCAGTTGCGGCAACTCCCTTTGTTATTGGCGGCTACGGCCTCGGCGGCTATGGCGGACTCGGATACGGCGAGCACGGCCTTGGCGGACTTGGCTACGGAGGCTTTTGGGGCGGCTACGGCTACGGTGGCAAGCACTAGACTGATATAAAACAGCGACCCAGTGATAAGTTCACGTCAACCCAGTCAAACTGATTTCTACATCCATTTCGCCTCCTCTCGATGAAATGGTTAGCGGCAGATCTTGCGGATATTGGACCGGACATGGACGTATGTAAATACCTAGTATTAGGTACACTCTTAATTAACAATCAAGTCTGTCTTACAATAAAGCATTAGCAAACTTAAATTTATTTAACATTTATTATTGTTACCTTTTCCGAGGGGGTTTCAATATGAGATTTATTTATAATGCATGGTAATAGCATGTCTTAACTCCATCTCTCTACTACTGGATATATATTGCCCTCCTCTCGTTTAGATCATCCTCACCGATTATTTTTTGTTTCAGCAGGTAGGTATTTTAATAATACTCGTTTTCATAATATTGGCACGCCATCATCGTCTGAGGACAGCAGAACACGAGCGCCGTTGTAACTGGCCTACGGTCAGGTACGTTCGGCCGCAGGCGTCTAATAAAGTAGAGATAAAGAGAGAGACACACATATATTTCGGACACTTTAAAAAAAAGTGTAAAATGTACCATGGCGTGCGCCTTTCTTCATTTATTATAGTCGTTCATCATCATCAGCCGGAATACAGCCTCTTAAATGAATATTCTAAAAAATAAATCCTTGTCCAAAGTAAATACTAGTTGTCTATGCCTGATAAGGTTGCTGGGTATCACAGAAGAGAATATATTTTTACTATCTTTCTCTCTTCTGTGCTGGGTACAATAAATCAAATACGACAATTCCGTTTCAAGCAATTTTTATTATACAGATTATTATCTAGAGAAAATTCTTAAACCCTTTGATAATAATATAATGATTTACTTTTAGGCAGAACAATAATTACGTGCAATTAAATCGATTTTTCAGTAAGTTTTTTTTTATTACACTTAGTTAATCTTCTGCCCAAAAATAAACAAATATGTTAAAATTTACAGGGAAAATTTATGACTTACTGTTAATTCGAGTATTCAAAATAAATGCAACGTAAATATAAACTTGTCATCATGTGGAATCAAAGAAAATCAGTAAATCTTAAGACCTGCTATAGGAGACTCCGCGTCTTGGTACATAGGACCACCGTACATTGCAGCGCGATCCCGGGCTTCTTTACCAGTGTGAAATGCCCCATAAGGAGTCAAGGACATATCGGTGAGCGTCCGTGACCTCGGTTCGAACGCTAAAGGCATGCTACCCTCGCTATTAATGCCGCCGGCAGCGTGGATACTGGGGTTCCAGTATCCCGCTAAATTCCCTTTTAAAATGCCATCAGCGGCGTACATTTTATCACCAGCTTGTCCGTAAACACCGCCGTACAATTCCGGAGTCTCCTTGAATCCGAAAAGTCCGCTGCCAATTCCGTCCAGCGCAAAACCGTCTCTTGTGATCTTGCCTCTACCGCCTGCCTGTATATCAAATACATTGCGAAATCCAATTTTCCCGCCACCTCCATATGTTGCTGGAGCGCCTACAAAATTATAATATATCAAATTAAAACATGTTAGAATTAGTGTAGTTGCTGGTAGCCTTATCGGTTAAAGTGATCTCATCCAGGCAATAAAATTAATTATGAATTGAGATCACCCTAGATTCCGCACTCAAGACGATCGAAGCGCATCACGCATCGAACAAAATACACGAATAAAATTTACTCTCATTGGTTCATTGGTAATCTTGAGATAGCCAATGAGAACGCTTGGTCACAGTCCCTGCAACCCGCACTTTCCTCCAACGTTGGTGAATTTTTGGCGGAATAACGATCTCGTAATACGGTATCAACATATAATCTGTGATTATGAATAATAAGAATGAATGATCAAAATAACAAGTCTGCGAGACGATATATCATCTACGATCCGATTTATTAGAGTATAAGTATCACATAATCTACATCATTGCACACCCCGTCTTCTACCTCTTCTATGAATCCTCTCCATCCTATGGTTGCCTGGAAGAGATCGCTTTCAGCGATAAGGCCGCCAGTTGTTACACTACTTTTTAAAGTCTGTTTATAAATTATGTAAAATTTGTGTGAACAATAAAGAGTTAATCTATCTATCTATCGATCTAGGATATGTCGTCTACGATAATATATCGTCTACGATAATATATCGTCTAGCAGACTCGTTTTTTGTTGTTGATCAAATCTATTTGATTTGACAACGAATAACGAGTCTGAACAAATCTATTTGCAAGCAGCAGTATTATTATGATAAACCTAAGTCTTAACTGTTTGACTATAGTAATAGGTTACAAACAGTGTTCGTAATAAGTGTTCGTAATAAGTCGTGGCAGCTCAGTGGGAGAACGCTTGCCTCTCATTCGTGAGGTAGCGGGTTCGAACCCGGGCGGGCCCGTACCAATGAGTTCTTTGTAACTTACGTACGGATATACCACTGGCTTTACGGTGAAGGAAAACATCGTGAGGAAACCTGCATATCTCCGGAGAAGAAATTCGATGGCGTATGTGAATCCGCCAACCCGCACTGGGCCAGCGTGGTGGATATGGCCTAATCACCCTTCGAGGGTAGGTTGATATCCCAGCAGTGGGATGTTTAAAGGCTGTTATAGTAGTAGTAGTGTTCGTACTTACAGTTACAACCTGCAACTAGCATCAGCAACGACGATAACAACAAGTTCATCTGAAAAATAAGAGGGCTCGAATCATAACGTATTTCTGCATTGTTAAGGCCCTCTCTGTCACGCCCACAGTATGTTGTCTCCCTCGCGAATTTTCACATTATTACACTAACATTATAAATACGAAATTTTGTTTGTATTATGCGTGTTTGTAACTATCGTGGAATTGCACGGATTTTGTTGAAGGTGCAACGTTTCGCTCATCGCGCGAAATTCAAATTTTCTTGCGTAATTACAGCTTAATTACTCATTGTAGGTTCATGAAAACTAATTTTGCGATACTAAATAGACTGTTTCAAGAATTTACACCAACCAAAAATTCAAGTTGAAAGCTAGTATAAGTACATTTGTCACTAAACCAAAACCAAGATGAAAATCTGCTTATTGAGATTTGTAGCTAAATCAATGTTATCTAGGTGATCATTTTACCCGTAATTTCTTAAAACAACTTGTTTATTGGCGCAAAATTGGTATCAATAAATCCACGATGAGTAATTAAGCTGTAATTGACAAAAAACGCAAGAAAATTTGTATTTCGCGCGATGAGCGAAACGTTGCACCTTAAATTTGGTATGGAGGTGGATTATGCCCTGGATTAAGTCATAGCTAGGTACTTTGTATTATCCTGGAAAAATATACATTTCCTGTGTTTCCTTCCTTGGCGAATAGCGGATGAGACCGCGGGGCATGGCTAGTTAAAGATAAACAATCGCAAAAGTGTGAATTTAGAAAAAATATAAGTTGAGTCTATTTAAAATTACAAATGTTTTAATAAATATTTCCGATCCCGTCGCCACCACTATCCCTCTATTTAAAATATTTTACATTAATGTACATAAATTATCAATTAAAACTTACCGTGGTCATGTTTTCAGGCTTGCGATATGCCGCAGAGTACAAAGAGAAGTTTGTTATAATTTCAAAACCATCCCGTTTTTATACAATGTTGCTATTTAAAATTAGTGATGAACTCGTGCTAAAAGTATCTCACTGCGTTTAGGTAATTTTGTTGGAAATAACACGTTTTAGCACCCTTAGTACCTAATTACATAAATAAATATTATTGTTCATTTTTTTTAAGTTGGTTTTTTGGTGTATAATAAAGCTATATTGTATTGTATATATTCGTTCGAAAACAATGGGATGATTTAATATTGGTGAAATAAATGGAATTTAATAAACAAGGATAGATGCATGCATGCCTACCATATTATATTATATTATATTTAATTTCATTTAAACAATAGCCTCGAATAGGTAAAACTTATTTACCTTATGAAAAAACCATAGAGGAAATTGAAATTCAATATACACGTTAAATTTGCCTATTATTTATTCTATTATTCGCGGATGTTTAAAGTAATTTGAACAATAGCGTGATTCGATTGGATGTTTTGCAGTTGCTTACTTAATGGAAAACAAGTTTTATTGTTAAAAAAAACCGATTGAAAAATGAAGTCTATGGCACTCCGGAGATAAAGATGAATCCAACCAACGACACCTTATCGTCGAAATCAGCCAAGCCGTGTAGGCTAGGTACAGGTAATATAAAATGTAAGGGCATTGACACATACACCTCAAACAAAAAACTCTCCTTCTTGGGCAGTTGGGTAAAAAACCAATAAGTTAGCTCAACACGTGATTTGATTTTCTTACACGGAAACCTGTTTTGAAAAAAAATCCTTTTACCCTGATGCACTAGAATACGGCATCGGTATCCCCTGCCGGTAGTAAGAGCCTACTAAAAGGGGACCTCTGGGCTCGGGGGTGGTTAGAGGTGGGGCTCTAACCACCATCTACCAAAGCGAGCCCGGGGAGGACAACAGCGTCAAGTGGCGGACGCTGTTGTAGGCTTAAACGTCTCACGACAGCTGCTAGCTGTCCCGGGATGAGCTGAAGCGTGGTGCTGAGGGCTCCGGTGCGTTCCCTTGGAGATCCCGCAGCCCTCGGTCAAGCACCAAGGCGGGCCACAGGGGGGGTTTTAGTGGGTATAATCTCACATAACCCGGCTGCACCCCAAAGCAGTCGGGTATCTTGAGAAGATTTCCCCCTCGCAAAAAAAAGGTAAAAATTCCTTGCTCAGCACTGAATCCTCATGCATCTTTATCGTTATAAAAGACTTCAACGCGTAATCGCACTCGCATAATGCTTGTAACACATGTGAAAGTGTCAAAAAGTTTTGTTATGTGTTGTTTTGAGTGTTACTGTGTTTGGGTCGTGTAGGATCAAATCGATCGATGCTTACAGATTAACAATGCTCGAGAGCAAACCCAAATATAATTCTGGTAATTTTTAAACAGATTATTGGCCGTTTATTATCGCAGGTACGGTATTTACGGAAACAGTATCTACGAGATAAGTACGCGATGCAGATTGGTTTTTGGTCTCGCAGGTTTAGGGCTCGGGGTCGAACTCAGCTTTCGTCTTCGCTAACATTTTCAAATTTTTCATTCCATATAAAAACCTAATGCGGACTATTACGAACATTTTAAAACAATAAATAGCTAAATCGGTCTAGCCTTTTTTAAGTGACGCGCTTACCAACAAACAACATTTCATGTTTATTTATATATAGATACTTGTCGAGTCGATCTGTGTTTAGTTTCTCTGGATTTTTCTACTCGGAATTTTCAACATAATTCATAGAATAAGATAAATCTGTTATAATTTTTAGGAGTCATATCATCATCATCATCAGCCATAAGACGTCCACTGCGAACATAGGCCTCCCCCTTAGAGCAACACACCGACCGACAACGGGCCACTTGCATCCACCTGCATCCACCGGTTGCCCGCGACTTTCACAATGTCGTCGGTCCACCTAGCGGGAGGCCTACCTACGCTGCGTCTTCCGGTTCGAGGTCGCCACTCAAGAAGTCAAGTCATATATGACCCACCTACTCTGTCCGGCGGATGTTATTGGTACGCCATCTCACAGGTTTTCCTAGTCTGGGTACCAATGCACTCCACTTACCTAGACGTCCTAGACCAAGACTGTACAAGCAAATATAATTTCTGAACAATATTTAAGACGTTAGCAATTAGCATTGCTATTCAACGAGGTAACGTCACCAGTCTTGGGTACCCTGCCCGCGGATAGTGACCTGGGCCCGTACCGTGAGGTGCTTATTGCGATGATTGTTAGGTTCAGCGATGACACTGCGCGACCGCGAACCGTATCGCCGCGTGATAAGGTGTATGGTCGCGCAGCGTTCTCGGCTGAGCCTAATAATCATCGCAATAAGCACCTCATGGTACGGGCCCTGAGCTCTGTTTTTTATCTATAATTAATTTATAATAATGTTGGTTGTAATTTTAGCTCTTTTATTTAAGTTTAGAATGTATTTAGAATAGTGTTTAAGACGTTTGTTGATAATACATTTTATATCATTTCATTTCAATCAGCTTCATTATTCAGATTTGGAATAGTAAACATGTTTGTTTGTTCAATTCAGATACTACGAAGGGGTCAACCGATAAAGAAAGAGTAGATAGAAGATGATATAAATACTGCTCAATGCTTTGCTGATACCACACTTGTTCTGTGATCTCCTTGAAATACGTAGAAAACGAATATAACATGGCTTTCAAAGTAAGTAAAGTATTTTATACCACACCTTCTCAGAGACTACCTTATTATTTTTCTTAAAATGATAAATAAATGATGATTAAATGATACATGATTTTTTTATATGTACATCATTACTGTCCTACAAATATGCGGGCGGGGAAAGTGTATGAAAATTCATTGCTATAACGCGCTGGGCGGCCAGAAAAAATATATGAAAATCTTAGTTAATGGAGTGTATTTTTTAATTTCATTATTTGGTCATTATGGTCTGTAATAATGCTAAAAAACTTGCTTGTTTATCTGTAATATTTTATAAATGACTTGTAACTTGTTTAGCCATTACGAGAAAAAACCATGAAACTTATATCGCTTTAGTTTAATAGGACATTATATACCTGAAATTGCTACGATCGGCTTCTAGATGCGGAATATTACCGTTTCATAACTTGTTTTATATTTTTTCATCCCATCTATTCGAAAAGGACGACTTGGTTCGCCTTTAAAGGTAAAAAAAAAAAAAAAAAGGTGTTTTCTATGAGGAACTTTTGTTTTTTTTTTGTAATTAATTTTTAATCTACTTTATAAGTGCGCCGCAATTATCTTTGCCGCGCAATTTTTAAATTTGGAACATCTTAGTGTTCAGCGCCAAAGAAATCGAACGCAAATATTGTTTGAATAAAGACTGGCTGGTACGACGGCCCATAGTCGCCGCCAGCTGAATAAAAAAAAAAAAACAAATTAAACTTCTACTCTAGAATTCCTCACTTCACTCTGGATTCAAAAAAGCGCCCTCGCCGTAAAAATATTATTTTGCCCCATTATGTTACAATCTAGTATTGCCGGACTGTCCAAGAAGGGTTTAATTTGTTATTTTTTTCCAGATCGCTTGCATACTGCTGGTCGTAGCGGTCGCCTGCCACGGTAAGTCGTGTCCTAGAATAACAATAATATGAGACTAAGTGACGAGACGTGCAAGTCACTCGCCTGATGGTAAGAGTCTCACTTGCCCATAACAATAACTTCAGTGCCACCCTGAATTTAGAACTTCAACAGTTCAAAACTACGTGCGGCAATGCGGCAATGCACCGCGCTCGTCCCTCTAAGATAATATAAGATGTTGAACCTCTTTAATTTCAGTAATTTTTCTGTTTTTTTTTCCGTTGAAACCGGACCATTAAATTGTTTTTACACTACTGCTTCGCGGTCGGGTAACTGGAAAAGGTGTGGCTCTAGGTGGTCTCTGAAAAAGAGTTTATTATTATTATTATTATTATAATAGTAGGTAACATAAGCATGGTGGAAATAATTATTAGTCGTTTATTCGAAACCACGCGTCGAATCAAACCTCAGAGCAGAAAATCCAGCGATTCCCAAGTGTTCCTCAATGAAAAGTGGATCAGAAGAAGTGGATTTTGACATTTATATTTACAATACAAAACTTATTATTTGGTAGTTTTTTTGTCATACATTTGTCGCAGTCAACTTTCTTTGTTACATGACTTTCCGCGAAACCCGAAAAACAACATTCACAAACAAATGTATTGTTGGTGTGAAATCTTGAATCTTCGTATTTATTTGGTACAAATGTCTGCTCCTAAGCTTCATCCACAGAATTCTCCTTTTCATCTTGGGACCCTATTCCTGTGCGCTGGAGATTATCTCGGTCACTGTCTCTCTAATTTAGAATTTAATGGGAGTGAGAGTGACCGAGATAAAATGTCATTTCTCCGAATAACCCTATTCGGAGAAATGACATTTCCTGTTCCGCGTTCCATGGGTAAAATATCTCTCACGGCCGCACTCAAAGACGTTTAAAGATTAGGTACTTTTAAGAGTAAAGAAAAAAATCTTTACTAAGTGTCAGTTTACGTAGACATACTTCTCTAGACAAAACTTAAACAAAATTTTGAGAAAAGAATAAAAGAAGAAAAAAAAATGTCGTGGAACTAAAGTGGTTGGATATGATGTAAGGATGCTGCCTGCGAGTGGCTTTAGAGTAATTAAGTTAACTCTGAATACTCTGCTATTCTGTTTTAGGCCTTCCTCAAGGCGGCTACGGAGGTAACCAAGGTGGCTACGGAGGAAACCAAGGTGGCTACGGAGGAAGCCAAGGTGGCCCCAGTGGCGGTCAAGGTGGTTTCGGCGGTGGTCAAGGTGGTTTCGGCGGTGGTCAGGGTGGACCTCAAGGTGGTTTTGGAGGTCAGAATGGCCAGGGCGGTTTCGGAGGCGGTCCTCAGGGAGGTCAGAACGGACAAGGTAAACTATTTCACTCTAGCCCTCGTCATTACACTAATATTAAACACGGAAGTTTATAAGTGTGTTTGTTCTCGTTTAACTCTGTAACGGCTGAACGGATTGGATTGAATATTAGTATGGTTGCTTATATCCTGATTAACATGTAGGCTACCTTTTCTATCCCGGAAAAATATGGTATAGCGGGTAAACCACAGGATGCTGTAAGTACCTAGTAGATAATTAAAAATAAACACAATTTCACCAGGTTAGCTTTTTTCTCTGAGTGGCCAGCCCTAGAGTCAAAGTAATAGTTATAGCGTTAGTAATTATGTACATGAGTATATAATTATGTATTTTGTATTAATTACGTATTTCGTACGTATATATTATAAGTTATGAATATCGAAAATAATATATTATAGTATATTTCAGTATTATAAATGAGTTCAAAATGACTCCAAAATGTGTCATTGATTTGTAAAGTGGACAATTGTGGAACAGGTGGTTTCGGGGGTGGACAGAGCGGTTTTGGCGGCCAGGGGGGTCAGAGCGGTTTCGGCGGACAACAGGGCAGCGGACACGGCCACCACGGCGGTGGACACGGCCACCAGGGCGGCTACCAAGAACATGGATACTAAACTAAGACTGAGCTTTTAATAAATTAATTTATAAGTGTGGTGTGGTTTTCTTTATTTTTCGTTTATATTCACTGAGTTAGTTATTGGTTTTATCGACTTTCGGATTGATTTACGGGTTGAATAGGCAACTTCCCAGAGCTTGGAGAGCAATGAAAACCTTATTAAGGTTGCGCTCGGTAAGTTATATATAAAAATTCTCAAACGTATTCATATTTATGTATTAATTCTATTTCTCAGCGACTAGGGCTTCGACGCGTCTGGGGCGCGAGGATTGCGCTTTTTGGATTTCCTATTTATCTCTATTTACATCGCTATTCGTGTTCGTGTATTTGCTTTATTCGTCCAAAAGCTACGATGTGAGGAGGACTTGTTTGTCTATATTATTTTTATTTGCACGAACGAGACTAATAAGGCACATACAGGGGCCTGATTCTGCAAGATATGTGAACGCTATAAGTGAACTTGTAAGTGTAAATAAGTGTTATCTTTTTCTTTTCCATTACTGCAGACATTTCAAAATATCGATTATTGTTAGGACAAGAAAATAGAGCCATATATAATCACTAGATATTTTAAGATAATTCTACAGTAGTCAGCAAATGAACTGCAAGTTTACTTAGCGTCTCACCTCACTTCCGCGACCACTTAGCTTGCAGAATAGACATACAGGATCCACCCACTTGTCGATTTATGGTCACACATCAAATTAATGATCCGATATTTATTTATTTATCTATTGTTATACGCGTTCTGGTGTGGACGGCGTATTCGAAATATTTGGGGGACACACAATTATTTGATTAAGCATGGCGAATATGCATAGGAATATGAATAGCGATGCGAAGTGCTACCATAATAAGTTAATAAGATGTTATAGGTTGAATTTTTTGTCGATAGTTATATTGAAAGAGTTTTTGAAAGAGTATTTATTTACATCATTCCCAAATAAAATAACCACTGTTACAGTGTTATCCATCTTTACCTAGGTGATATAAAATTAAAAATATATTGTTATGTTGTTATGTATATCATACCTATTATAGATATCACCTAATCTAGGGTCATAGTGGCAAAATGTAGAGATAACATTAGCTGTTTTCACTTTATTGTAATTTTGGGTTATATCCATCTCTTTCATGTTGATTTGAAAGAAAAAAAAACGGTCGACTTGAGAACTTCCTCCTTCTTTTTTGAAAGTCGGTTAAAAATACACGTAACGGAGTTGGGATATTTTTTTATAATAGAAATGGCATAAAACTGTATTGGCCAAGCCGAGTCTCGGACCCGAGCCCTGGGCCTGGGCCAGTATCGTGAAGTCCTTTTTGCGATGATGTTTAGGTTCAACCACAGCGCTTTACATCAACTATGACGACGTTGCGCGACCGTGAACCTTTCGTCGCGGCGATATGGTTGACGGTCGGTGATACGGATGAGAACGTCAAGGTAAGGGCCCTGACCTGCGATGTCAATGAAGCAGCATCTCATACGAACTCGCGGCCATCAGCTAGTTGTCAATAACTGATGATAATTATCGCCTTTGTTTAAGTCCGCCCGCCCCGGCTTCGCACGGGTATTTTACAAAAAAATAAAAGTTATAATACACACACATAAACCCTTCTATTTGCGTCAGGTTACTAAAAAAAAAGAAAATTATCAAGAAAGCGAAAAAGCTACCCAACAGCGAAATAATTTTTCAAATCGGTTCAGTAGTTTCGGAGCATATTCAATGCAAACAAAAAAACAATCAAATTTTTCCTCTTTATAATATTGGTATAGATCAACAGTTTTCGCAGCGCACGCGATGTAAAGAATATTTTAGGTTTTTTTTTTACATCTTGGGTTACATTATTGGAGTTTTAGTAAGGATCCCTATTTAAAAAAATATATAATAATGCCTATGTCACCCGGGGATAGTGTAGCTTCCCAACAGCGAAAGAATTTTTCAAATCGGCTAAGTAGTTTCGGAGCCTATTCAATGCAAACAAACAAACAATCAAATCTTTCCTCTTTATAATATTGGTATAGATTAATTTAACTGTTTCCTCGAAGTATCTCGTAATCAAACCTCTACCTCGCTCAAAGGCCTATATACAATCGCAATTCAACGCGGCAATTGGGCCAGCATTTTGAGCACGATGCCTGCATGGTAGTGGTTTGTTACATTAGTATTCGTTTTAATTTATTTTGCTTTATTATACTTATTTATAATCCTAACTAATATTATATTTCAGAGGGATATAGCCGCAGTCGTATCAAGACCAATAAAGCTTCGAGGTATGAACACGAAAACTTTCATCTCGAGGAACAAAATTTCGCTTGCGCGATTTAGAGTTCCCTACATTACAACAGCTGTCAGTCCACATAAAACGTCAAAAAAATGCACAAAATGGATCAACGACATCTAGGGAACTATATGAAGTAACTTTGTCACTCCGTCTGGATGCTTGTTGCGCTATCACGGCTAAACGGCTCAACGGATCTTGATAAAATTTGATAAGGAGTTACTGTATATCACAAAGACGGACATAGGATACTTTTTTAAGTCCACGCGAACGAAGACACGGATAGTAACTAGTGTTTATTTTTAATTATACTTATATTTTTTATAATTATATCTTATCGTATGTTACTTACCTTGTCAATAAATTTAACTGATTTACCTCAGGATTATGAAACGTTTGTAAACTTTGACAACAGATACATTCTAACGCTGCCTTTGTCTGGCACTAAGCAAATGTCAAAGACAGCAATAGACAATCTGTTCTCAAAGTTAACAGCCGTTTCAGAATCCCGCGGTTACACACTAGTTTAGGATAACGAAGTAAAACAATAGTTCACACAGCTGCAGATGATTTTAATATGATTCACATAATAATTGTTATATAACTCAGTATTTCAGTACACTTGCGTTGTTTGATATCGATAGAAGTTGATGTACATCGGTCTTTGTGTTTAGCTTTTCCCATCCAGGTCCTCTGGGTTCTTCGAGTTCGTTTTAGACGTTACTGGGAGCTCGGGCACGTCTGGTGTCTTAGGAAGGTCACCCGCAGGTTTGGGACCCTCTGGGAAGTCTACGCTGACCACCGCCGAAACCAGCACTAGCAGGCATACTAGGAACTGGGTAAATGACAGTAAGCAATTTAGAAAACTGAAAAAAAATACATCTTCTTTAGATTATGGGAGCAATCTATAATTACGTTTTTTAATAGTTTTTTTTATACATCGTACATTTTAGACATTACTTTATTTATATTATTAGATTACTGTAGATAAATATGACCAAAAGAAACAAAAGTATATCAATTTTTATCATTCGTTTTAGGGTTCCGTACCTCAAAAGAAAAAGGAATCCTTATAGGATAACTTCATTGTCCGTCTGTCCGTCTTAAACAATAAACAGCTTAATAATAATAAAATAATAATAATAATAAATATTGGTGGACGCTTAATATAACTATCGTTATGAAATGAAATACTTACAACTAAACGAGGCATTTCAATTCCTTATAATTACCAAGCACATCTAATGCACGTCCTTTCAAGCCCATGCTTTTATATAAGGGGTGAAAGAAACTAATGCTGCAATTATACAGACGACATAGATGAGAAAAAAACAATACAATGCAATAATTGCTTCTACTAGGATAATGACTAGGATGTTTAAATGATACAATTATGCTATAGATAAGTCTTGTGGATGTTGCAAAGATCTTAGAAAATATCGCGTGTAAGTTTCCACTCATCGTCTCCACTACCTCGATGTTCAGATTCAGCCACAGATTATATTTAGGGTAATAAGGAAAAGGACAACTGTATGGGATCAACCATAAAATCGAGAAAAAAAAAGTGTTCCATAGAAAAATGTCAATGACATTCGACAAAATGTATGGAAGAGCAGATTTTTTTTCGCGAGTTCAGTCTTGAGAGGCCTTGAGTAAAACTTGTTCACATTCATGAGTCCAGTTAGCGGTAAACAACTTGAATAATGACGTCATCTGCGCAGCAGTTGATTTTTAGGTCTCCTTGGCAGAATTAAAGTTCCGCGGGGATTTCAACGTACGCTGTTCTGACAAAAATACTCACAAAAGTTAAGGGAAAGTGCGGGTTGTGGAGACTGCGACCAAGCATTTTCATTGACAATCTCAAGATCACGCCTACTCGCGCCTTATATCAACGAACCAATTAGAGTGCATTTTCATAGGTGTATTTTGAATTTTTGACCGACACTTGGTGCGCTCTTACTGTACGGTAAGAGCGCACCAAGTGTCGCACGAAGTGTCGTGAGTACGAAATCTAGTGGTCATTTGTGGATTCAATCTACTTATATACCTAAGTATTGTGTTACACAGAACGGTAGACTAAGTCGAAAGAAGCTCCATGTACCGATCATTCATTATGAAGGTCAATTCCCGATTGCCACCACCATCTCCGTTTTTTTGAGGAAACATTCTACAAAATGGAGTTTATAATGGTTTATGTTTAGTTTTGACAGTTATGTCAATATGTTTTAGCTTAATTTTAATTAATAAACAATATATTAATCATATTTTATAAAAAAAACTTAAAAAGTCAATTGAGAAAACACTTACAAATATAGTCAATTAAAATTACAAAAATTACCCACCCCTAACTGTACCCGGCGCAAAGGTGCCCATTACGCTGGCCGCATTGCCGCGTTGAATAGCAATGGCTAACCTTTGCACCAGGTACGAGCCGGAGCGAGAGTCACCGGACTTCTCTTTTATTTTACGTCCTATCTCCCAAATCAGACTCTTGGCCTCCGAGCCCCAACAGCCCAACGTTTCCACGGCAATGGGCACAAATAAGTAATGCGGCTCCATCGCCGCGTACTTCTGTCGCTTTTTAAAAGCGGCATCCTCCGCTGCGGCTGACGGTGCGTGGACGGTGCGACCCAGATGGCTGGCGGCAACAGTGCTGACACACGTGGCATCCCATACCAGGCACTTGCCGTTCTTCCAGGGCACCAGGGTCAGCCCATCCGGCCTCTTGCCATCTAACCTGCATAGACCCGGAGGCTCCAATACACAGGGGACGTTCGCTGACACAAAGGCTCTCCGGACTATATCATTGAGAGCATGGTGCCGCGGAAACCTCCCTGTGCAACGACGACAACTCAAAGCGTGATGACCATCGGCCTCCACCATGGAACCGCAGGTGCATCTATGGGGTTCACACACCTTACAGCCCAAGCGAAGAGCCACCGCCACACGTAGAGAGTCATCATCCAGCAAAGTGCCCAGGTGAGGTGAAGGTAGCGCGTGTAACCATGCCCCCGACTCCGGTTGCGACACAGCCCTGAGTCTGGCCAGATCAGTCCCCGCGGCACCCTCCAGCAACTGTTCTTGGATCCTCTTAGCCGAGAGATCATCCCAAGCACGTTGGACACGCGGTGAAGCAGGGCTTGTTGCGCCCGCGCTGAGGGCAGACCAAGCTGTCGCAGCGTCTGACACAAAAGGTATGCTTGTCCCGTCACCATTGGAACGTAAAATTATAGTGACAAGGTCCGCCACCCCATGTGCCGACGCCAAGAAAGCCGGCAAGCCCACATCACGCACACACCGCACCCCGAGACCCCCGTATCGGATGGGAAGAGCTGCCTGTCTCCACTGAGGCTCACAAAGAGAGACATTTAGGATCGACTCAACCGCTGATTTTAAAGCCTCGTCAAATGAAGACATATTGACATAACTAAGAATATAATGTATTAATTAAAATGTAATTGAAATGAAAAAAATAAAAGTTTTGACATATATTTTTTTTAAATTAATTATTATTGATTTAATTAAATTATATATTATTATTTGATTAGATATTAATTGACCATGTAATGTACCATGTACCATTATGTAAGTAATTTTTGATTATTAATACTTAAATAAATTGACCATTGTATGATTGTCATTTTATATTTTTATTTGGATTTTTCAATTATTTTTGTTTTAATAATAGCTATAAATAGTGCATTTGTTATCGAAACTGACGTGTAACCAATATTATTAATAAATGAGTATGAGCAATCGAAATAATAACCCAGTTGCCACCAGTGGCCGCAACCGACAATTTTATATTTTCAGTTGTCATACTAGCTTTGCCACCAGTAGTGGCAATCGAGAATAATTTCCATTACCCACCAGTGGCGGAGTTAGTAGTTTTTTTTTTACAAAATTGCTTCACAGACTCCGGGGTCCGTACCATTTATCAAATTTTACAAATATTTTGTCAACTAAAACGGAATATAAAACTAAAGACTTTACAAAAGGAATATACTAATAAAGAGCTAAGTGCTATTTTAGATTTGCGTATATACTCCGAGCAGTCCAGCTCCCGCAAGCAGCACCCGTTCACGAGTTGACGCATGTGCCAGCCATCGCTCTCCTCAACGATATTGGAGGGAAGAGGGCGACCCGCCACACGACGCCGCCGCAAGAAGTAGTTTTAGGCGTTAGTAGTTTAGTGTACTCAATAGGTACTACTAGTTCCTATAGTACCTAGTAGCGATTTCCGTATTTATGAACAACTTATACTGTGAGACCAATGATGTTTACGTGCACGAGTATGACTGAAATTGTTGACTTTGAATAAGATAGTGTTTTTGTGTAAAAGATTACAATTTACTTGAAACATTATTTATTTATTTATAATTTCTTTTCCATTGGGTGGGCATCACAGGTTACCGCAATTCGCCCACCCATGGACCATATTCTAAGCTTAAAACTAACTTAAAACAATAATAAAACAAACAAAGAATAATTTAAGTTTTTCTTGTGGCATGGAGAAGAAAATATAATAATAAAAATTTGATTAAAAAGACAACAATAAAAAACAAACCAACAAAAATATTTAAAAAGTAACATTTTAAACATTATGAAACTTGTCACTGGCCAAATACAGCCTATGTACGGACAGTCTATGTATTGGCCTATATTATGTCACTCCGGACGTCAAGAGGAATCCAACTACACCTCACTCATAAAAATCGGTCAAGCCGTTTAGGATATAGGATACCTCATGTAGCCCTATAGTATAGGAATACACAAACATACATACACCCCAAAATCATTACCCTCCTTGGGCAGTCGGGTTAAAAAATAAATGGTTTGCGTTTAACTACATCACCTTGATGTGGGTGGTCTAGGATGAAGCACCCTTATCTTGAAGGAACCTGTTCAAGTGTTCACTCTAGATTATGATTATTGAATTTATGGCCAGACAGTTCGGTATAATAAGTAAGTACTAGAGTGATGCTTAACGTTGACTATCACACTCTAATATTATAAATGCGAAAGTTTGTGTTCGTGTATGTATTAAGTGTGTTTGTTCCCGTTCAACTCTGTAACGGCTGAACGGACTTGAATGAAATTTGTTATAGAGGTAGCTTCCACCCTAGCACATATACTACTTTTTGTCCCGGAAAAATAATCAGTTTCTGTAGAATAGCGGGTGAAACCGCAGGGCGCAGCTAGTAGATAAGTAAAATGTTCTTTGATGTTGACTATGAACCACCATCATTAAAATAAAAGAGCTGGTGTAAATATAAAATAATATTTTTATTTTTTCATTCGTAATGATTATATACTAGCACTGGGTATTATAATTAGATATATAGTTAAAGCAAGATCACATTCATTGAAAAAATAACAAAGTACTTGGTTTACGTAAATAATTATTTTTCGTTCATCTTCACTTGCCGCTGCGAGCATTTGGGTTAGATTCTGAAAAAAAGACGATAAGTATAGGATGAAAAAAGACGATAAGTATAGGACGAAAAAAGACGATAAGTATAGGACGGAAAAAGACGATTAGTATAGGACGAAAAATAATGATAAGTATAGGTCGAAAAAAGACGTTAAGTATATGACGAAAAAAGACGATAAGTATATGACGAAAAAAGACGATAAGTATAGGACGAAAAAAGACGATAAGTATAGGACGAAAAAAGACGATAAGTATAGGACGAAAAAAGACGATAAGTATAGGACGATTATAAAGGACTTAATTAGAGAAGAATATAGCGCTATACACATCGCGTGTAGAGTAAAAATAAAGATAATTGATAATTACTACTAAACCAGGAAATCAATAAAAATCTTGCGCTATGCTGTCTTAGAAATTATTATTACCTCACTATTACAGTGATAATCACTTGAAGATACAGTAGGGGTTCGGAGCGCCATCGAAAATTGTTAGTAAATCGAGGTCTTTTCTATGATTTTTTTATCTAGAAAATTATGAAATCATTTTTTCACTCTTAGCTTTATAATCATTTATTTCTCAAGTAACATGGACTCATACAAATTCTATGTATAGCTATGTATAGGATGATAGAACCAAAAAAATATATCGGATGTTACTGAAAGTGCAACAATTTTGAAAGGTATAATGTGTGTCCTTATGAACAACTATTACTTTGGGAACAACACAGAAATCGCGGGAAAAAAACACAGCTGTTCCATACATTTTGTCGAGTGTCATTGACATTTTTCAATGGAACAGCTGATTTTTTTTCACGATTTCAGGGTTGGTCTCATAGTAAAAGTTGGTCATAATGATGAGTACTTATATTACCTTTTAATATTCTTGCACCTTTCAGTAACACCTTGATCGTTCATCAACATAAATGATAAGGTTATATCCGTGCGAAATATAAAAAGAGATATTTAAAAAAAAAATTACATAGAATGGTGGATGACTTACGTTGTTTGTAGGGGTAAGGTGGTCCGCCTGCAGGGTTTACAAAAGTAGGACCGAAAGCTGGCAACAAAAATACAAAGTTAATATCAGCCGGTCTATTCTACAGCTATGTGAGCTCGAAAGTGAATTGACAAGCTAAGCTAAGCTAAGTGAAGATCTAAATATCGAATTGTAAGTAATGAAAAACAGTTTTTTCAAAACATTTTTCCTTCTCCTTCGCAAAAATTAAAAAATATATATCCAAATAGCTATTGCTATAAAACATTGGCAGTGGTATTAAGGATACCTTATACTAGTAGTTCTGCGAGCAGTAGCCCTCGCGAGTACAAACTTTTTTGTACAACCTCAATTATATTTTTTTTTTGTCGTTGGCTATATTTGATTGTTGGGGTTTGCTTCCATACGTCTGTATGTATACTCGCGTATACAGGTCGTGTTTTTCAACTAATCTTGACGAAACTTGGTATAGAGGTTCTACAATTTAGTAGTTTTTTTTTGTTGTCGGCGTTATTTCCCCCAAGCAGGGGGGAAATTTGCTGCCGGCCGATTTTGATAATATTTGACATAAACATTCGGTAGGTAAGTAGGTACTTACTCAATTCTAGTCAATATTTTTTGGTAACTTAAATAACATTAAATAGTAAATAAATTGAAATAAACCCTAAGTAAAAATAAATAATAATATATATACAACTTAAAACTAGCTCTAATCTAATAAACCGCTACCAGCAGACGTCGTGCCCAAAATGCTAGCCGAATTGCCGCGTTGAATAGAGATTGCGATTCTTTGGGCAAGGTAGAGGCCAGCATTTTGGTCACGAGATGCTTCAACCAGACGCGATGATAGTTATTATAATATTTTTTATAAAAATAAGAACATATGAGCAATAGAATATGTGCAAAATCGGTCAAGTGGTTGTCAAGATATAAGGCCGTGAGGTTTGAGTTCGGGACATCGATCTGAGAACACACGACCTTTTATATATTGATCGTTTTTTTTTTAAATTTCCTTTCTGTAATTTATCAATTAAAAAAAGAACGAGATAACGAAATTATCAAATACCGGCCCCTATAGAACTGCAAAGTGTACCACTCGATATTTTGAAAAAGGCAGTAAACGAAGATAAGTACATTAAGTTACATTACAGTAGGCATGATACTCACAGGGTTGAACACCACCTGCAAAAAAAAAAAAAGAGTTAATTAACGCAAAAATTAGTTTTTTTTTGTGTTTTATTTTAGGGAATTTAATAACAATTTATCTGCTGTCCCTATATAACTCATGTACAGCATAGAGAAATATTAGGGAAAGATTTTTCTTCAATAAATATGTAATGTTCTTGTAGAGGAAAAGCGCAGGATATATTAAATACCTATTAATCAAGTACCTACTTTAGTACTTACTTATCTAGTAATAGATGAAATATATCATCTTCATCATCAGCCAGAAGACGTCTACTCCTAAACAAAGGCATATCCCTTAAGAGGCGGGAGGGAATTGCCACAATCCCCATGCTTGGCAGGCGGCTTGGAAATCGCGGGACGCTCACCGTTAAGAGGTCCTGTCCTCCGGTGGTTCTGGTCGCAGTTTTAGGACATACCCGGGTCCTGCGTGAATTATAAGCAAGAATACCTAGCTACTTATTATTCTTCATCATTGCCTACAATTATATATATATGATATTAAAATAACAATATGCACTCGTCACCGTAGTGTTATCGGCAAGCATGATGCTTACCATCAGGCGAGAGACCTGCTCGTCTTGTCTCTCAGTTGTAAATCAAAATGCAGGCAATAGGTAAAACGATTCAGAATAACTTACCGGTGCCTGACGGATTTGCGAACCCAGAATCAGCTGAAAGAAAAAAAAAAAAAGTTAAGCCACTTTGTCACTGAGCAAGATGGTGCTCATCGTGAAGCAATACATTTTGCTCGTTGTAATCGCCTTCCATAAAAAAGAAGAGGCTCGCAAGTCGATTGTTTTTTTTAAAATGTTTGCTACCTCAGAACGCAGTAGCTTATAAACCACTTTGGCAAACTCTATTGTAATTGAAAGGTTATACTTCCAGATTGGTCAGTTTTATCAAAATCCAGTTCTGGTAATGGTATCCACGAGACATTGAGGGAACTCTTCAAATATTATAGTCCTCCGATGGTTCTAGTCGTAGTTTTAGTTTAGGTTTTAGTCATTAGTACTCGTTTCCTAGTAAACTACTAAGTAGGCTAGGTACTTATAATTTCCATAGTTAATAAAGAACGATGAACTACTCACGAACGATGTTTAAGCCTGAAACAAAATAAAAGTCATTAATCGTAATGTAGCTTGCCTATCTATGTAGACTTACAGGTAAAAATAATAAGTAAGTATAACTTAAAATTTTAAATACCCCCGAACAATTCGGAAAAGAGCTAACTTTTACACCCCGTTCACAGTTATTTTACCTATGGCTAAGTATAAAGTTTTTTTCTGTCGTTACTTTGAATCCTTTTTGGCAAGTTAAGAGATTAATAATCACCGATACAAGAGAAATATCCGAGAATCTTTTCAACACAAGCAAAATGGTCTCTGGATAATTCAACTGTTATTTTTATGTATTTTTAGGTAGTTGTAGTTTGTATGTTTTTTGCTTAGTTAATAAAGGCACTAGCCGAATAAAAAAAAAAAAAAAAAAACAAAATACATAACAGCAAGTCATGCTAATCTAGAATCTAGCAAGAAAATACCCACTTTTGCCAGCTATTCAACCGCCAAGCAGGGGGCTTATCCTCTAACTTTGACATGTTCGTGATTCTGATTGCGAGAGCATGCCATCTAGCTCGTACCAACTTAGTCGCACTATGCGCGGTCCCGCGCGCGCACTCTCGCTATCGCTTTCAGAGTTACGGGATAAGCCCACAGTAGTGTGCAAACAATAGCTGTGTTCCGGATTGAAGGGCAATGTTTCCATTGAAATTATCTCTGGGTGACGAGCGCAGTACATTGCCGTACAGGGAATTGAACTGTTGAAGTTCAAAATTTTGGGTGGTGCTGTACTTTTATGGGCAAGCGTGAAACTTACCATCAGGCGAGCGAATAGCTCGTCTCGATACCCAGTTGCATAAAAAAAGGAACAGTAAACAAAACTTACCGCCGTTGTTCCCGGTCGATGGTTGGTAGAAGGACGGGTCAGCTGCAAGTGGAGATTTTTTTTTGTTAAAATCATAGAAAAACTATAAGTACGAGAAGAATGACAATCAAAAAATAAAGTGTATCGCCGAAAAAACAGCATAAAACTAGATGGCACTTACGTATTTAGTCAGCTAAAGTTCAAACCGCTATAAAAGCCGATGAAAATATGGTTATAATACAGAAACAAAGTATTGGTACATGTCAGTAATTTAAGGTTTTGTTCAAATTAGATTGCAATATACGACTTAAATGCCATCAGCTCTTGCGAGCGATCCTAGCGAGTTATGGAAATAAAATATAAAATTAATAATTTCATAAAAAGTAAAAAAAAATCCTCTGTACCATTATGAATGATTTAGTTTGGGTTTCTATTTCAACTCAAGCAGAAATTGTGAAGATCATGTCGCAGTTAAAAGCACACATCTTTCGTCCTTATCAGTTACTACAATCGGGTTATGAATCTTTCTATAGCCATTGGCACTCTTCTCTAGATAATTTCTCTATAGTTAAAACTAAGTAAAACATTGCTTCTTTTTTTCGTGTCAAAAAATATACGTTCTAGCTTAATGAAAATCCCAACATAGTGGGAACTATGAATGTGAACTATTCGTAGGTTGTTTCTTTATAATCCCGTGTAATTCAAGTCTAGATATCTTTGTCAGTAAAATCATATAAGGCCCGTGTGTAGGCCTTATTCAGGCGGGTCAGGAAGGCAGAATTTGTTAGCAACCCAACTTCGAATGTGTAGTGTGTATGTATATGTGTAACTTTTATATAAATGTGTACCTAAATAGCTTTAAGCTATTTATTGTGTACTGTAAGAATTTTACTCACGGTTTTGTATGACAGAAGCTGAAACAACAACAAACAAAAAAATTAGGTACAAAGGTATAAGTAAGGTCTCCTAACAGCTCGCCCAGGCGGCTTCGCCCGCATAGGCAATTATAACAACCCACATCATATCCTCAAGGGTTGATTTACGAAAAATCCTGAGATACGAGTTTCTTAATTTCTTAGTTTACAAACCGAGTTTTATTGCTGTAGTCCTTATTTATAAGGATAATTCTGTGGCCGTAGCATGTAAAAAGTTTTTCGGAGAAAATCCTAGTTCCAGATTCCGGAAGTATAAGGTATAGGGGAAGCAGGGGGACTGGCGCTCACGGGGGTTGGGGCATGCATGCCCGCAGCGCGTGCCTTTCATACTTTTAATAAATCCGATAAATAAGAAAAATATTGCGTTTGTTCCTTAGGTGAGCGCCATTCCCCCACTTCCCTTAAAAATACATAAACTGTCAAAAACATAACTCTCCTTTTTCCGTAGTCGGGTAAAACAATTAATTTCTAGAAGTAGATATGTTTGGGTTAAGGTGCAACGTTTCGCAAATGGCGCGAAATTCAATTTTTCTTGCGTTTTTTGTCAGTTACAGCTTAATTACACATCGTGGATTTATAGAATCCAAGTTGTTTTAAGAAATTAAGGGTAAAATGATCACCTAAATAACATTGGTTTAGCTACAAATCTCAATCAGCCGTTTTTCATCTTGGTTTTTTGTTTAGTGAGAAATGTACTTATACTAGCTTTCAACTTGAATTTTTAGTTAGTGTAATTTCTTGATACGACCTATTTATTGTCGTAAAATTAGTTTTCATGAACCTACGATAAGTAATTACGCAATTGACAAAAAACGCAAGAAAATTTGAATTTCGCGCGCTGAGTGAAACGTTGCGCCTTAACGTCGTATATTACTAGTAGTTCCATTCTCAATCGTCTTAAGGGATTGGCCAAGAAGCAGGGTCAATTGACTGCCATGTTGATAGATGTTCCTAGTTACAGTGGTTATAATGTTTAAAATTGATCAATAATGTACCATAATAATGTGATATACGTGATGTATTCCTTTGTGAAATAGATTATAAGGAACTTACATTGTCCAGGCTGTTCAGCTACCCTCACTGTAAAAAAAAAAACACGTTGTATTGAACCCGTCATTTATACTAAAATTTTATGTAGTAAAAAAAAAAAAAACCTCCTAGCTATCTATATAATATTAATAAAATTAGGAAATATTAACTGATCTGGGGCCTTATTATGTAATTTTGGTGGCGATGGTCATCGCGTGCCGTTCCACTCGCGCCAACTTACTCGCACTATGCGAGCGAGCGGGATAGCAAACGAAGACCATCGCCACTAGAGTTACATGATAAGGCCCCTGATCTGTGATTATCTACCTATATCTCGATCGCGCATAACATTTTCAAAGATGTTTAATATTATCATACGTAAACGAAAGTTTTATTTATTTTCGAGAAAATAAGACCACAGGTAATATTAGGGCCAAAGTTGATAAAGACCACTGCCCAGTAGTGCCCAGTGGCCTGCGTGGGGGAAGTGTCATGAGCTCCTTTATCATTTAGATATGTAATACTTGACTAAGTCTACGATCCCACGACACAGGACTCATCCTAGTGTGGGGCACAGGGCTTGTCTAACAAAAATAACAATGTTTAGTACCACAAAAAAAAAACTAATAATTGTGAGTTCGGTACATACCTGAGTGATCATGTGCGAAGGCCATGCTACAGAGCGCAGCGAAAACAATCTGAAAAACCAACATAATTTTCATTTTGACTTCAACTTCTAGTTTTCACCTGATACATAACACTTTCCCTTTTACTATTCGAAGTGATAATGCCGTATAGAAATTCATAAATAAATATTGATGCGGCCTTATCAGTGGCAGGATGTTGATAAGATTACAATAGGGACATTGGTATACATAGATACTTATAGAAGAACTTCTGATTCAGATTAAAATAACATCGGACTGTTTGGATGAATCTTGTTGTGATTTTTTTATCTTTCGTTCGTGATATTCACGAGTACCAAGTAACACAAAAAAACAAAATCAGTTACTTATGCATATACGTACAACGTTATTTATCATGTAGGTTCTTGGCTATCGACATTTATAATTAGCACTTTCGTATGTATTGTTCAATTATAGACGACTATATTAATTATCATAGATACATGTATATATGAAAATAGCGTATTATTAATTATCAACACGGCCGCAGAACGTTCATAATCCCTGTGAGTGGCAGGGTGAGTTGGGATCGCAGAACGCTTACTGTTTACGAGGTCGCTGCTGCCCGTCCTCTTGTAGTTTTAAGACTTACATAATCCGGGTCCCATGTAGGTATTTACATAGTGTCTGCATAATGTCCTTCTGTGACTTTATCTTCAAATCATATTGGTGTTTATCCACTACAAATGCGCCCCACTCTAACCCTGACCGCAGAATGCATTCGGACTTTTGTCTGTACATAACATAATACACGCTCTCATACTAGAACAATAAACGTTTTTAATTGTATAAAATTAACTGACATATCTGACATAATTAAAAAAATAAAATTAAAAAAATTACTTAATAAAGGAAATGTGGCAAATTCATTTTTTAATGTCACCCTCATTAATTTTAAATAAATAAAAATGTTTATTGTACGAGCGAGAAAGCGTGTATTACGTAAACGAGTCCTTAGCACTCATAGCTGAACTTAATATCGCCCACGTCTCAAATAAGAATAAAAAAACATTGTAGCTAACGTTTATAAGCTTGAGTCTTTGCTTGAGTTAACTAATTAGGTTATAAGGTCAACATGACAGAATGTAAACATCAATATACCTATTACTAATGTTATTTTCGTGTTTATTATAATTTTATCAGGATTTTTTAGTGTCTCAAGGACGTCTGTTTAAACTGGTTGCAAGACAGGAAATAAGTATGTAAACAAATACTGTTTGTAAATATACCTAAACCTTCAAAATAGACTGGGTAAATACCTACCGACGACGGTCGTGAGAACAAAAATCATTGTCTACTGAACGAATCATAACCAAAAGATTAAGTAATGCAGGTACTTCAGATTCTACAATTTTTTTTTTTTTTTTTGTCGTCGGCGATTTTTGATTTTAATTGGTGTGGGCGAGAGATCGGGTCAGGGACCCTATTCGGAGATATGACATTTTATCTCGGTCACTCTCACTCCCATTAAATTCTAAATTAGAGAGACAGTGACCGAGATAAAATGTCATTTCTCCGAATAGGGTCCCAGACGGTGCCCCAATCGCAAGGGATGCAATGAATCCCAAGCCGGGAGCCCATCGACAAGTCAGTCAGCGACTCGCTCGACTGTTACTTAATACTCCTTATAAAAATATTAGGCTTAGGTAGGAGTTGTTGTTGTATTATATGTGCCTGCAAACTTAGCAGCTAGCACACCCTTCACTTCCTCGTTGGTTTTTTTTTTGTTTTTTTTATCTGTGCAGAGAGAGTGCAGAACTTTACCATTGATCTAAGTTTGTCTTTAAGGTGATGGGAAAGGCAAAACACGAAAACAAGGTGTTTTTAGAAACATTTCTGGCGAAAAATATAGCATGTGGAGCGTCGATATTTATACATCCTATTACACATATCTTGTAGTTATTATTGCCGACTCCAAGTACTTGCTGTCGGTTATAGCTAGCACCAGAAAACCGCGGAAGAGTTTTGGCGGGAACGTGAAGAAATCATGTCGCGTCATTTTATTATTTTCCAAAACTTGTGTTATTTCGAGTGTTAATGTGTAAAAACAGTGAATTTTTACTCGTTAAGTGTTCGTGAACATGCACGAGTGTTGGTGAATGGTATAATGTCGTGAAACGTGAATTTTCGTGTTGTTTCCAAAACTCCATAGAAGGCTCTAGTAAAGTTTTCGCCACTTTACTGGGGCATGACTTGGACTTGACCATGACTTGCTTTGCTCGCCTTTGAGTGTGACTATGACTTATTTGACAATATTCACCAAAACTTGAAAAAATATGAGTATACTTGACACTGGCAAATGCATAAGACGTGCGACGCCATAATCCTCTTAGGAGGAAAGAGAAAAAAAAAAAAAAAAACCGCGGAAAATTTGGAAATTTATTCGGTGACGCGTTTTTTCTTTGCGAAATTTTAAGATTTAATTTCTAATGTATGTAAATAGTGGTCATTTATTTTGTGTATTCTTGTTAATTTGTTTATATTTTATCTAGTAAATAGGTACATTGTTTCCTCGTTTATGATTGGAAGTGTGTGCGTCGATTAATTTTCACACATTTTAAATACATTATCTATATTAAAATTTATAAGGAGAATTCTGTGCCTATATACATAAATTAGTTATTTTTATAAGTTAATATATATATAAGTTACTTTTATTCCGGTAATATATACAGTTTGTGTGATGAGTATAATTATTAACCTCCATAGTAACTCAATGGATTATTGTTTCCTAGAAAAAGGCGGGCGCGGCCGCGGGCAATAGCTAGTTTATTATAAGAAGCACGTATTCCGACTGTTAACGTGTGGTCAGAAATATAACTTTATAGACTGGACTCTGCTTCTGTATCAATCACTCTGTTCCTAACGTCCGGCATACAAGAAAGCTTAAAAAAATTCTCGAAAAATTCGCGATTAGCTCAAAAAAAAGAAAAGCATAAGGACACCACACTAATTCTGTTATTATTTAGTGTTCATAATTATTCGACCACTAAAAACTTACCAGCGAAGTCTTCATCGTCTACCAAATATTTTTTACAAAATAATTTAAAAAAATGAGATAACCGCAGAGCTAACAACACGATAGAAGATTGCAAGTAATTTTTAGCGTAGATTCTTTTATAGTAAACGTTGAGATAACCCGCGGCGACCTAAGCAAATATTCTATGTAATCTACGTACTTACATATTTGGCTGCGTTGGTGATGTGCAAACACATATTAAGCACTTATATTTTTTTTCCTCAAGGGGATTCCTGTAATTTTAAAACCATCCGTGTATGTTGACGAAAGATAAATAGGTAATGTTGATGTTGTAATGTCGATTTTGAGAAATGTTTTCATAGACATATTGTTTATCACATTGTGAGAATACTTATTAGCACTGCGCACGGATTACTTATGTTTGTGTAGGTATTTGATTGTTTCGTTTGTTGCCCGTGGTACTACCAGCATTACTACCAACAGTACCACGGGTTAAAAAAAGTAAAAGCGGTTCAGTAGTATAAGCGACCCAGTAGTACCACGGGAAGTTTTTTTTTATCCGTGGTACGTATATTTGTATGTATTTATGTAAGTATGTTCATAAGTGGTTCATTCGGATTTTATAACATAATTTGTCAACAAAAAAGAAAAATATACGTAGAAATATGCTGTTTGGTATCACAATAAAGGACTTTACGAATACATTCCAAATAAGGACAAAAAAATATACATGAACAGGTCTCGTGAGTGTATAAGCCTATTTTCACGTTTCGTTTTCTCTCGTATCTCCAAAACAACTCATCAGGTTTTAGTAAATTAATAGGTGCCTATAGAAGCATCTTAATACGACGAGTCATACTTAGAATATATGTTTAGGTGTAAAAGTAATAATAATGTATAGGAAATCTCAGAGACGAAGACAAAGTTTAACCCCAAATCAACCGGGTGTCTTGTGATGATTTGCCTCTCGTAAACTAAACAAGATCGCTAAGTTTAAGAAACTTGCACACAGCAAAGGGCGCAACGTTGGACCTTCACCACATCTGTATCAGTTGCCTGATCCGATCTCCATATTATGATCGCGATAATTTTCGCTAGTTAAGACGCCAGAATAATATAAAAGTCTAATAGATACGAAAATCGGATTAATGATCGTCTTTCGGATCGTCTAGCGAAAATGAGCGCTATCATGATACGGAGATGGGATCGCGACCGAGATCAAATCGGATAAATGATACAGATGTGGACAAAGCCTTTCATTCTCTTTGCAGCTTGTTGGCAGCAAAAAGAATTGGATAAGGCCAAAGACAGCAAAGATAACGTAACGCTACGTAGACAGTTGACATAGGTACATCAAGCTCAACTCAAGTCGTTAGTTGCTTTACCTACTTTTTATGCAAAAGCACGTATTTATTCTTTAAAATAAGCTGTACCTAGTTTGTGATATAACCAATATTTAATTTGCATTGTTAGCACTATGCCACTACCAATATCAGATATCACAAACCCAGACGTGATCAAATTCCTGATCGAAAGCTATGAAAAGACCGCCCGACTCCGTATGAAATGGAACCAAGTACACGGAGCCCGTATGATGAAGGCAGCGACACTGCAGCGCGAAGAAAGGGGATATTACGAAACAGACGTCTTGAAACACGCCATGGCGGCTGGTTTGCCAACCATCACTCGAGAACACATAAATGCGGGACGAAACCGAAAATGCAAACCCATCCGTGACGCCGTTTTCATACCAGGCGTCGCACATATGAGGAAAGGTCATTCCATACCCGAAGTAGGATTAGGCAATGTAAAAGAAGATCCGAGACTAAGTCGACCCAATACAGACCTCACTTCCGATCCTGTAATGCGACCCATAGACACGAAACAGAAGGAAATCTTATACAAAGAAATCCCATTCTTCGGCCGTGATGTATATTTGAAGAGCAGATCCAAGATTTCACCGGAAAAACGGTATTACATGAGAGACACTGGTGGTTGGGAGTATGGGTGGAGGTTGAAGGATAGTTACTTTAGTAAACATCAGCCGTCGTACGGTCGGGTTTGGCGGTTGACTCGCGACATTCGCAGCAAGACCGGGCCGCACGCCGACCCTCCTCATTACCAGAGCGCTGATGAGCCAGGCGTCTCCAAATGCTTTGCCAATTGAGTCTTTAATAACCGGGCCTGAATAATACTGAATATTAAGAGGTCAAACGGGCCTTTATTTTTGGACCTTTTAATAAGACCGATAACGGATTTTATAAAAGCTTGTCTGGATAAATATTTTTTTCCACAAAAGCTTATTATTATTATGAGATCGATGAATGTGAACCAATTATTTGTCATTTACACGTAAGACACTGGTTTATATTACCCAGTTTAGCGGTTAGTGACTAACAACATGGATGTATAATTTCCGGAATAAATAATTTTAAATTTGAATTTGAATTGACTTTTTTGTAGGAATACTTGTGAGGGTGTGTACACGCGGCTTCATTAAAATAGCAGGTTTTTAGGTAAACCGTTATGTCCGTCGACCAAAGAAAAATAAAGTCTTATTATATAACTGGTAGACACTTTTCTAAGCCGGTATTAAAAATAACTGTTGTTTTATAAACGGTATAATTAACCGGTATGTATTTACAATTTATATATTATCATTTTTATAAATCACACCAAATAAACAAACGTCCGCAGAAAGAGCCAGCCAAGCTTAGACTAGGATAAAATAAAAAAAAACAAATAATTTCACTTGCTGTTGACTTTTTGTGAGCAAAATAACGTCATGTAAGTATCTGTTAAGGCGGAATTAGACCATAGATAAGAATGTATACTAGAATTAGACGGTTCAGTTTTGCTTTCATTTCCGATGCTTCATCGAAAATTAACTGTCAACGTAAGATGTTTCATCTGTCATTATTGATGTGCCTGTGATGAAAGTCACGAACCACCCAGACCTTGGACGAAGTATGATGATAAATCAATGACCCAGATGCTTTCATCGGTCATCGTCGACTTGACTCCGCGACAGTGAGAAGATGAATGGATCAATTGGAAAATGCATGACGTTACATTCACTTTGCATATAACGTGTTCACTGATCATCATTCACTAAGGGTGAAGTTCACTTTGGATGAACCGTCTAATTCAGCCTTCATGGACAAAGTAATTATAGAAGATATTATTATTAATGTCTGAGCAATATATGCATACTGACTAGTGAAATTGGACAATGTGATTAATAATCATTTTTATCATATTGTCTAGTCGTTAATAACAATGCTACGTGACTGTTGGTCAATTTGATAATATCGGTGGGACTAACATTGTACTATGACGTATTCTATATATAGGTCGTGGGATGCGAGGAAGTAGCAAACTCAGGCCTGAAGTAATAAAGTCAGGCCTTTATAAATTTGGAATTTTTACTTTGAACGAATTATCTATACCAATATTATAAAGAGGAAAGATTTAATTGTTTGTTTATTTATTTGTGTGTTTGCATTAAATAGGCTCCGAAACTACTGAACCGATTTGAAAAATTATTTCGCTGTTGGGAAGCTACACTATCCCCGGGTGACATAGGCTATATTATATTTTCAAAAAAATTAGGGATCCTTACTAAAACTCCAATAATGTAACCCAAGATGTAAAAAAAATACCTAAAATATACTACGACTTTGCAGAACATCTATACCATATACCATATTTTTATTTTTTTGTTATTAAATACCCGTGCGAAGCCGGGGCGGGCTGCTAGTATTCAATAAATCACTATTGCAACAAAAAGTTTGTTTCCCTGACAGACATTTTTTTTAATTTATAATATTGCTCCACGGACTCCGGGGTCCGTGCCAATTATCAACTTTTACAAATATTTTATCAACTAAAACGGAATATAAAAACTAAAGACTTTACAAAAGGAATATACCAACGAATATGCTAATAAAGAGCTAAGTGCTATTATAGATTTGCGTATATACTCCGAGCAGTCCAACTCCCGCAAGCAGCACCCGTCCACGAGTTGACGCATGTGCCAGCCATCGCTCTCCTCAACCATATTGAAGGGAAGAGGGCGACCCGCCACACGACGCCGCTGCAAGAAGAAGCTTTTTAGTGAGCGTGATTGCTCTGGGGTATACACACAAACCTTACAACAAAGGAAACAAAAATAAATAAATAATACAAATGTTACTTTTTCAATATACAAGCTATATTTTTACAATTCAATCGCCTACTCCTGGCCCAGGGCCTCCATCACCGCCGCGTTCCGATCTTTGATGGCCATCTGCAGGTTGTACTCTTTAATGGTCTTCGGTGACGCAGCCGACGCTCGACGCACGAATCGACTGATCTCTTACAGATATTCAGGAGACACAGATTTCACTAAATAGAATTTTCTTTGAATTCATTACGAGAGTTAGAATGGCATCAAGTGATTAGGACAAGGCTGCAATCGATATGGTTGCAAAAGTACATCACAGTGGTCCATACCTGTCCCAATCACACTAATACTTTAAATGCGAAAGTTTGTGTGTAAGCGTGTAAGTATGTAACTGTGTTTGTTCCTGTTCAACTCTGTACCGGCTGAACGGTTTGGAATGAAAATTGATATAGAGGTAGCTTACACCCTGAATTAACACATAAGCTACTTTTTATCCGGAAAAATATTCGGTTTCTATAGAATAGAGGGTGAAACCGCGGGGCGCAGCTAGTAAATAATAAAATAAATAATTATTAGAGGTTTTTATTGTTTTTTTATATATTTATTATTTGTTAGTGAGTGGTAAGCGGTCTACTTCTTCTTCTTCCCTTTTCCCTTTTTCTTTGCTGGAGGCGGTGGTGGAGGTGGAGGTGGGGGCGGAGGCTCTTCAGGCTCCGGCTCTGGCTCCACAGACGGATCTTCTTCTGGATTATCATAGATACGCTCCACCTGGATAAAAAAGTAGATACAGGCTCGAGATTTCGTACCAAGTTAATTCGAGACGTCTCTCTGTGTCTGTCATTTAGCTAGGATCACTGTGATGGAGAATGTAGACCTCGAATTAAATCTTTTCAGAATACAGGGCCCGGGCTGTGTGGACTGCACACAGCCCGGGCCCTGTATTCTTCTCACCTCCTTTCCTTCACCTCGTATTTGACCCTTTTGACTCCCTTTCTAAACCAGAGGGTTTATGCCACAGAGTAAAAATAGAGAGCAGAGGCCCTCTATTTTTACTCTGTGACATAATTATATTTTGTTGATGGGCTGACTGGTAGGTATATTATGAGATGGGTAGACAGAAGTTTTTTTTTGTTGGGATGAAAATCGCTGCACTAAAAGTTACTGGTGCATCCTAACTAATATTATAAATGCCAAAGTAACTCTCTTCTCTGTCTGGGTGTTTGTCACGGCTAAACGGCTGAACGGATCAACCTGATTTTTTGCATAGATATAGCTTAAGGGTAGGATATAAACAACTTTTATTTTGTATACTCACAGGCATGTTATGTAGCTCTGGCGCAACACTGAATATGCTCTCCACAAAATCTGCATAATGCACGTTACCGTCGCCATGCACGTTAGCGTCACGTATTAGTTCTGTTATTTCGTCTTCAGTGAAGGGTTCGGAGCCGTATTGCGTCACGATTGTTCTAAGATCTTCGATTTCTATAAAACTGCGTTCTTCGGTATCGAATACCTGAATTTTAGATATCTAATATATGGGCTTGCTCACCTAGTGCAGATACCACGACAGCATACTTAAAAAATATATAGATATATAATTTTCACGGATTGAAAAATTTAAAATATAAACAAATTTATTTTTAGAATAACAATGCCAATATTTTAAAGCAATTTTCATGTTAAAATTTTCTATCTTGACAAAGAAGAAGGAAAAAACGAATATACATAGAGATCTTTCTTGCTCCTTTGCCAAAACAAGTCATTTCATTATCAACATGAAAGGCTGATAATTATCAGCCTTTCATGTTCCCACTGCTGGGTCACAGGCCTTCAGTCTCTCTGGCCTGTTACCAAGCTAAGGATAGGCCCATGCTGGCTCAGTGCATTTTTGTGAATGCATATCTTTGAACTTTTCAGGCTCTTGGACAGCGGCTTCCTCACGATATTTTCGATCCTCGTTTTTGAGCGACAGCGTAGAAAACTGATCATAATGTGTGTTTGGTGCAGGGCGGAGGAACGAACCGGGTGCCGTTAGATCGGGAAGCGCACATGCTACCGCTCCACCACCATCGCTCATAATGTTCCTAATGCCGAAATTGGCGTGCGACGAATTCATTGAATGCTCTTTTATTCTATAATAAATTGAACAGCTGTTTTTTTTTCAGCTTGTTTTTCCCCGATAGGTATGTGTGGCGGCGAAGACTGCCAAAACTGGTGTCAGTGCCGCGCGCGTACAAATCTGGAGGCACCTTTTACACGGGCACTTCGCTCTCTCAACGTCATTGCGGTTGAAATTGACCTATTTGATTGTGCTCTGAGTGAATTTACGAAGATAGCGTTAAGGGTGTTATGTTATACCACAGATGAGTGTGTTATACTTAACGAACTAAAATTTAGCTTCGCTATCGCATTAGATAGTAATCTGAAATGATAGCTGTAAGTTGGAAAATAAATAAATAAATCTTTTATTATATTTTGTGGGAACGCTCTTGGACAGCAAGATTAACCACAAACCTGAAATGCAAGCATAAGTTCTTGTTTTATAATTGGTGACAGCACCCATTTATTAATTACATAAACAAACTGATCTCTTGTCAGGAGTCGTAGTTCATGACAGTTCACTTCTTCTACTGCCTTCATAATCTCAGCATATGTTGGAAAGTGGAAATCTCTTCGATGATAGTTGTGCACTTCCGACCTACATACACAAACACATAGATTTTGGATAATAGCTAATACAAAAATCACAAACATTTACAGAGTTTTTACTTCGTAACTAGTTTTTTTTTAATTTAGTGTAGTTATTGGTTATTGAGACCAGTGGGCTTATCCCGTAACTCTGAAAGCGATAGCGAGAGTTGAGCGAGCGGGACCGCGCATAGGGCGACTAAGTTGGTACCAGCGAGATGGCATGCTCCTGCAATCAGAATTACTTCTTTCATTCCTCCAAGAGAATTACGAACGTTTCAAAGTTCATCAAGTCAGCAAGTCGCTCACCTGATGCTCAGCGTTACGGTTGCCCACAACAGTTCAATGCCAGCCAGAATTTTGAACTTCAACAGTACGCGGCAATACAGTCTGAGATATTACCTAAATCTCTTTATGCCCAGTAACCTTGCCAGTACATAATAGCCCTACAGTAGTAAACGGTGAGCGTTCTGTGATCCCAAGGCGGCTGCCAAGCGAGGGGATTATGGCACCTTTTTCGAGAGCTTTCTGGCTGATAATGATGGTGAATAACTTAATAATGATGACACCTAAACGTAGATAATAAGTGTAATGACTAATGATTGCTACATCATAGATAAGAAAGTATACTAGCGTTGCTACATACTCTTTTCGGTGTTTTAGAAATCTCACTAGATTTTCAATAGTAATAACATTATGTGGTGGTCCCTCGTCAACGATCAACAAGGGTTTTGCAATTTTTTCAAACCAACTATCAATATGTTCCATTTGTGCTTCCGTAAATTTAATCCTTACGTTTACTAATGGATGGAAAGTATCGAAATGGAACACCATTTTGATGGCAAATAATATAATGGATTACATTTATTCAAACAAAAACATGAAAAAAAATAAAAAAAATACGAGCAAATTCAATACATAATCAAAATGTCAAGAAAGATATCAAAATTATTGTCAAATTACAGATTTTTTAATAATGCAATGTGGAGTCGCACTTCTTATTTATCTCGCTAAGTGGCACCAAAGAGAATATAAATACTACGTGGTGGCACATTATCGCCAGTGTTGTGTTACTGTAAAAAGTATCAAATATCAATAAATAATTTTAGTAAATAAATATAGTCTGGGTATTTCTTAGTTATTTAATTATGACGTTTATTATAATAATATACCTAATATACTAAGTATACTATATTTTTATTTAAAAAAATAACCGTTTCTGGGTTTTATACTAACATCAACGTAAAAACTTGAAAAAAGACGCAGTAACTTCGCTTTTCTCATTTTCAAAGCTACAAGCTCCAAAATCAAGGAGGCAGATGAGTTATGAAGCTCGAAATGCTCATACAAGTGCAAGCAATCAAGAATCAGACTAATGACAAGTAACAGCGATGAGCGCCATCTGAGATTAGTTTGCTAGAGTCTCTAGTTAGCTCATTAAATATATTTGGAAAAATGATTTTTTCATTTGAGGTTTTTTTCTTTCAGTCTTTCCTCCTTATAAGATTTTGACATCGCGAGTTTTGATTGTAGTCACTGAGACATCTAGAAAGCGTAAATAAAATCTAGTAAATAGAAATATAGATAGAATATATAGATAGGTAGTAGTTTAGTTGGGTAGAAGCTTTAGAAGTAAAGCATCCATCACTTTACTGAAAAATTACTTGGATTAGAATGTGAAAACTTGGCTAAATACACAATATAAGTGTGGAGCCAAAATATAAGAGAGAAAAAAATGCCAGGGCTGCCAAGTTGTGCGTTTTCCTCCTGAAAATACGCGGAATGGGGTTTTTTAAGGGGAGGGTTTTGTGGTTTTTAAAGACAATAACATAACTAATTCTTTCAGACTTTTATAGTTGATTACTATTATTTTATTTTATTTAAAAAGACAAAGCAATATGATATGATATTCGTCATGCAGGACATTGTCAGTTTTTTTCAACGTTGCAACTTTACGAATTGCTAATCCAGCCGACAAAACAACATTGATTGTGTCTCTGTGCAGTATACACAATGAGGCGTTTTTAAAAAAAAAGAAATCCTGGTTATAAAAGTACCCAATAGATGGCGTTAGATGTACCTTGAGTTTTTTCTGTCACTGTCAAGACATGAAAGACAAAAAAATGTACGTGTGCCTTTTTTTTTCTCGTGTTTTTTGGCTCGACATGTGTATTTAGACAATTTCAAGTAACGTAACTATGTATTTGACTTCATTTTAAATATTACAATAGTTGACTCTGGCTAAATACACAACGTGTGGAGCCAAAATTTGCGATTTAAAAAATAAACATAAAATATTTCGACAGAAATGACAATGACAGGTAAAACGATAGGTCTGTTACGTCATCTAGTAAGTATTTTAGAATTACTTTTTTTTTTTTGAAAACGCCTCTTTGTAATATTTTTTTGGATCTTGTGACCTTCAATGGTTTCTGGGCATTGAGCAACACAGGCCTCCGCCCATGCAGCGTCCGGGCCGGTACGGTGTTGCTAAATGTCGGTATCAAGTTATGAATGTATTTTGATAAGATTTTTTTCGTTACTTGACTTTCGTTGAGCTGGCAGCACTGACGCTTTGGTTGTCATAGCGACAGCCGAATTTGTAAACTTTTGTTTTAATTGTTGTTTTGTTTTATTTCATAGAAACCATGTAAGCAGGCTTATTGATTAAGCTTGGATTAAGCTATAAATAAAGTTATTTGTGTAAGTGTGTAAGTATAGGCTTAGTTCGGTTGCATTTACACAGGTAAGAAAAAAATCCTTGAGTTCTATAAAAATATTTTACCGGCAATGAATGATTCCTTTTCCGATACATAATAGTTACCAGACAATTGAATATTTCCGTGTTATGATACCTACCTAACTCTACCCACTTTCATCCTACTACCTATCCTCCATCTAACTCAAAGACCTAAAATAATAGTAAGAATTCTGTGGTTTATCTTTAGAGGTTGTAAAAATCACTGAATATAAATATTTAAGCCAGTACCTACTGGCGTAAATACGTATCAATTTACAAGTTGTCAATCATAATCTTAAAGGAACGGTGTGTTGCCAAACTAGGATTACAGTGCGACTTATCCATATAATTGAACGGGGCACGGTACGGCCTAGTTCCTCCCCTCAGCAGCTAAACGAAGTTCAGCTTATTTTAAGTAAAGACAAAATATAAAGAAGTCAAAATTTTCTATACAAGGATCAAAGTCAGTTTTAATGAAAAGACATGAGACTAAACCATGTCCCAAGAAATGTAGTCCTTGATTGCTGGCCTTTTGGAGAAACTCAGATTCGCACAGCGGGCAATGGAGAGAGCTATGCTCGTGATATTTCCTGAAGAACCAAAGTCACCGATATAGCTATCAGAGTTTGCAAGCTGAAGTGGCAATGGGCAGGCCACATCACTCGAAGAACCTATAATCAATGGGGAGGAAAGGTTCTTGAATGGTAACCACGAACCGGAGGGCTCCCACTAGGTGGACCGACGACATTGTAAAAGTCGCGGGCAACCGCTGGATGCAAGTGGCACATTGTCGTTCAGTGTGGAGCTCTAAGGGGGAGGTCTATTTTCAGCAGTGGAGGTGTTATGGCTGACGAAGAGGATTATGATGATATTAATCATATTATATTTAATTATATTCTTTACCAAGCCTGTTATTTTTAGTAATTCAAACAACTGTCATTGATTATATTCCACAGATAGTACTTCCAACATGACAGATTCAGAGACTGGATCGGTTAGTGAAGAACCTGCACAATATATCAACATTTACACGGACCCTCGAGTACTGTGGTTCAAGGAAAGAATATTATCTGTCATCGGCATGGATGATGACGAGTTATTCTATAACATCCTAGAAGGAGATGCCAAAGAAAAGTTCATAACTTTTATCACATCTGCATTGAAGCCAAACGAGTTATCATTGGATAAAAGAACATTCTATGTTTCTAAGATCATAGTAGATAAACTCATTCATGAGGATAAAGAGTTTACTGAGTGGCGTAAGTATGCACTTAACATTTTCAGGCTCTACCTGGACTCAGATAATTTTAGTGGGTACATACTTATTTATTGAGATACGCCAACAGTGAACATATTTTACATTCTTATAATATATTTCTACGTGAGTACATGAAACTGATATGTAGTATATACATATACAACATTCGCCATAAATAGTGATTAGTCAGGGAAATAAAAAAAAAGTAAACTGTAATATAATCGGAATGTTAGTTAGAACATATAACATTATCTATGATAAAACTAAAATAAAACATCATAAATCAAAACAGTATTTATCTCTGGTTAGAGACTTTACTAGTTTGTTTTTGAAAACAAACTACTAAAGTGTTTTGTGTTTGTTAGAGAATCATTAAACACGTCAAGATCATCCAAGTAAGCGTTAAATTCATTACAGGTGCGACATATTCTTTGTGTAGGGGAGTTAAATTCCAAATTTGTTCTAGCAGATTGCCGATATGATATATAATATATGATATCATACAGATCTACTTTACTAATATGATATTCAAAGCTGTGACCCGAATCACACTTGCCGCCCAAGTGGTCAGTGGTAAGGACAAATGGTCCGCCATGAAAGTAAGCTGAAGAATCTGCTTTGCCTAACACATCATTTATTATCCTAGATCGCCACTTAATTTTTATGATGATCTCTACAAAACCACAGTTCCACATAAATCTAAAATTTAAAAAAATAATAGTAAATCTATAATATATTTACAGACTATGAATACAATCATTGTGACTTAGGTACAGATGGAAGGACTGAGAGACACGTCGAAACTAAAAGGGTTCCTTATTTTGCTACGGAACCCGTAAAACACGTTATGTATTACCTATTTACCCAACTGCCCAAGAAAGAGGGTAATGTTTTTGGGGTGTATCTAAGTATGTTTGTGTTCCTATAGCCTTAACAGCTTGACTGATTTTGATGCGTGAGGTGCCGTTGGATTGCTCTTTACGTGAGTGCCATAGGCCATATTTTGCAGTCGGGTATTTTGTGTTTCTTTTAATTATATTGCTTGTATAGGCTGTTACAATCTAATCAAACAAAATGTAATTTTTCTGTGAGCAGGCATACTCCCGCCACCACCGCCGCCGCTGCCGCCGCCTCCAAAGAAAGGGAAGAAGGGTAAAGAAGCCAAGAAAGGCAAGGAGCCAGACCCAGCGCCGCCGGCACCAGAGTCAGAAACGGAACCAGAACAAGCGGAGCTCACCAAGAAGAGCATGAAAAGCATGAAGAGCCTCAAAAGCATGAAGAGTATTAAAAGCATGAAAAGCATGAAAGGTAATCAACTAACTCCTTTATTCAGAAACTAGCAACGCCTCGCGGTTTTACTCGTAATTTTCCGGATTTGCTGTATTTTCCTTCATAATGAAAAGCACATACAGGGTTATAAGGAAAAGATATGCTAAGCCGAAAAGAGCTTATAGTACTCATCATTATGAATAACTTTTACTATGCGACCAACCCTCAAATCAAGAAAAATATATCAGCTGTTCCATACATTTTGTCGAATGTCAGTGACATTTTTCTATGGAACAGTTGATATTTTTTTCTCGATTACAGCGTATCTGTGGTCCCGTAGTAAAAGTTGTTCGCAATGATGAGTACTATAAGCCCTTTTCGGCTTAGCATACCCTTTCCTTATAACCCTGTATTTCTTTAATTTGACAAATGCTATTATAATCTTGCCCAATGTCATCAAGTTCGGTTCGGCCATTCAATCGTAAAAGAAGAGAGAGGCAGAGCTATTTTCGCAAGTAGGTACCTATTTAGTATTGGTAACTACATCAGCCTTTAAGATCCCACTTGCTGGGATATCACCCTCCCCTCGAAGGGTGGTTAGGCAGTGCAGATTGGCGAATTCACATACGCTATCGAATTTTTCTCCGGAAATACGCAGGTTTCCTCACGATGTATTTCCTTCACCGTAATGCGTACGTAAGTTCTAAAGAACTCATTGTTACGGGCCCGCCCGGGTTCGAACCCGCTACCTCACCAATGTGAGGCGAGCATTCTACCACGACAGTAATGGTCTATTCAAAAAATATTTATTCTGTAGTATTTATTGGTTTGATCATCAATATCTCAATTATAGTCAAAGTTCTCAGAGATTGGAGAATGAAACAGATTTAATTACCTTTCTAAAGTACTCAAAATATTTTTCGTTCCAGGTTTGGACTTAGAAGAAGGTAATATTTTTTTCTATTTTTTTTGAATATACTTAGAACTATCAGGAAATATTGGGGTGGGTTCTGATGTATCATTTTGTAATGAAATTAATACAACTCAAATTGTTACCAACCTTTTTTAACATATTGAAATGAAAAGAGTTGTAGATAAATCGATGTGCGCCAGTGTGCGCTTCTAATGAAGACTAGAGTTCCGGTGGCATCGGACCTTATTTTAAAATGGTGGCACAATGTTCGTATCAGAATAGCTATAGGCTCTACAGAGGACACGATCTATTTATTTATTTATGATACACAAAACAGATATCAATCAATTTCTTAATAATTATACAAAATTTCAACTAAAAATCGGAACTGGATTGTAATCCAAAATATTCAAGTAAAATAATGAGATGAATGCGATGAAAGTATCTGATCTGAAGATCTGACGTATGAACTCGCTAAAACGATAGCTAGACATAATTTTTATGGAAGTAAAAGAAACAAGCTGATAAGTCCATAGTTTGTCTCCTACTCCTTTGAAATTAATTTCTGGTTATCTCTCGCATAATATCAGACCAGGCGTCAAATAGCAGCCCATAGAGAAATTTAAGTTTTTATTATTCGATTCAAGCTTAAACCTTAATGTGGCGACAGAGGCGCCATAGTGCGGCTCAAGTTATACCATACTAACTGCGCCCCGCGGTTTCACCCGCTATTCTACAGAAACTGAATATTTTTCCGGTATAAAAAGTAGCCTACACATTAATTCAGGGTGTAAGCTACCAAGTTTCATTCAAATCCGTTCAGCCTTTACAGAGTTGAACAAAAACACTTACATATGTATTTACATACACACAAACTTTCGGATTTGTAAAATTAGTGTGATACCTTCATCAGTTTTATGTTTAATCCAACTGCGTGACAAAATCCCTGTTAATAAAATTAACACTAAAAAAATAAATTAAAAATCCAACTCTTATTTGTGTTGTTTGTGTAAATTAGGAAGTTGTATGTATTTTATATTGAAGTTAAAAAAGCTTTTATAATATTTTGTCAGGTGTTGACGAAAACATAGAGACAGCGGCGGCGGGCGTTCCGGACGTGGCGGATACTGAAGAGGAGCTGAAGGCGGGCTCCATGGAGTTGCATGTCGAGGAGGAGGAACTACCTATGGTTGCTGAGGACTCGTACACATTCCCGCCGCGTAAGTTACTACATAACACATGAGATACAATAATTAAATATCTCACTGCTGCAGTAAATTTTAAAATGACGAGTGTGCTACTTTAAAAACTATATCTCTGAGCGAAGAGCGCAGTGCGGTACAGCACTGGGTTTGAAACTGTGACTTACTCGTAATGTAAAATTTTAGGTGGCACTAGAAACTTGATACTCACCCAATGGTAAGTGACGGTGTGGTCGAGGATGGCATACATGCCTATGTAGGTGATTTAATCAGGCGTTACTTTGCGTTACAGCTTCAACTTTAACAAATCTGTAGTGTTTTCCGTTGCAGTATCGCGTCTAGTACAATAGGTAAAAGGGCATCCTAGCATGGAATGGGAACTGGCACAGAAGTGAGGCTCCCGACATACACTGTTAGATGTTAGGCGACAGATTTTCGACTTGAGGGTGGCAGCTAGCCAACCGAGTATTAGAATAAGAAGCATATAGCTATGATTCTTAAGGTGTTATTCCTTCATCGGTGGCTCAATCAAGCTCTTTGTTAAGATTTGAACCCACGTCCTACGGCCTGCGATCCGAATGCGCCAACCACTGAGCTACCAAATAATCATCTATATCATGTATTTAGTAAAATCATATTCATTTAGTAAAACTGCTGTTACATCGTTTCTTGCTTGGCGACATTTTAGATTCTAAGATATTCTTTAGAAAAAACTACGTATTAAATGAATAAAAATGGTTTATAGCTCCAGAAGACTTGGATCCAGAAGTAGATGGAACGTTGGAATTCTATACTATTATCGTAAGATATTAATGATTATTCAAAGTATCATTTTTAGTTGAGCACTTGCTTGTAGCTGTTGAAATAATGCTCTAAGGTAGGATTCCGATTTCGGCGACCGGCTGCCTGATTTTGTATTTTGCAACTCGCATATCTAGTCGCAAATTATACAGTTCCGTCATGGTGAAACTGATAAATTTGGGACTAAATCGCGTGTTGCAAGTTACAAAATCACGCTGCAGAATTTAAATAGAGGGCTGAACGGCTTGCATTGTTAATTGCTCTATATAAATTCATACCACAGATGAAACAGATACCTCGTCACGCGGGTTTTGATCCGACCAAAAATCACCAAAGGAGGAAAGCACGGGGTGCGCGGAGTGTGACAAATCGTCTCCGTTGGCTATCATCAAGGTTACGCCCACCACTGTACCGAGTTAGTACTTTCCGTAGTGATGGGGTTCAATTTATTTGTGATTCATACAAAGTACTGGGTCGTGCGACCCGATAGCGATAGACTGACGCAGTCGCCGACATCGGAATGCTGCCTTTAAACGTTAATACACCTGAAAATTACGGGCAGTGAACCAACGAGAAAAAAATTCAGGAAAATGTATATTTCTCTTTTTCCCTCGTTATTTAAATGTCGATCCGCGCGAACGAAATCCGCGGGTTTGTTAGCGTTACTAATTTGCACAAGCACAATATTTACTCTATACGCTATATAAACATATTCGTAGTCTCCCTAATTACTTGCACACAAAATAGACCCAATATAGGAGAAATGTATTAAGGTACATCAAAACGTCTCAAATATTGTTATTTCCCCGATGACAGCATTTCCAAGTACGCAAGAAAGCGTCAGGATGAGCCTTTAGAAATTACTGTAGTCAATTAGCTGAGGTTTACAGGGACCCGTACTGAACGCTGATTGGTCTACTCAAGGTCGCAAAACTGGTACTGGGACCGTATTGTTACGTGCTCGAGATTATCTCGATCAGGATTAAAATTCCATAGTATTTTAAGAAAAGCCAAGTGTGGAACCACTCTGAAAGTTACTGCTTGAGTAAAGGAGATAGTCACAAAAATTGAGCCCTTAGCGTATCATTGGTGACGAGCAAATATTTAAGAGATATATCGCTAATGTATTGTCTGGAAGTTAAATCTGCCAGCAAGTTGTCCTTAAGTTGCTCTTTTCCACAGAGAGCGGTTCCCCGCGTCATACAATACCCAAAACTGATCCCAGTTTTTGGCGCTTTTACGCCGCAAACTACGAACCGCAATCGGCGATACATTTACTTCGTGAGGCTGTGCCAGGAAGGTATACCAATGGCTGATACGGACTTGTACACAAAGTTAAAAATGCCGGAGTATGTTATGAGCGGAATAACTACGGGCAAGGTGCTGAAAAGTCTTGGAATGAAACTGCAGCAGGTGTGTAGTCGTTTTCATTCTTACATACAATAATTTCGTGAGTCTGTGCCACAGACTGGGCCCGGCAAAACTCTTGAGGAAAAAGTAGCGCGGTGGGGGAAAATTTGACGCATTTACACGTACGTCGAAATCTCCAAAAGCGCAACCTGGAGTTTTGGCAGGAACGTGAAGAAGTCATGTCGTGTCATTGTATTATTGGCAATGGACTTTGTTGTCCGAAAATAAACACATTTTGGTTTTCATTTTGATTATTTTTCAAAACTTGTGTTATTTCGAATGTGTAAAAACGGATTGTGCTCATGCATATGAGTGGTGATGAATAGTATAATGTCGTAATACGATACTTTTCTTTTTGTTTCCAAACTTCCTTAGAAGCTTCCGGTGTAGGTTCCACCATTTTACTGAAAAGCATGACTTGTACTGGACAGTGTCTGAATTTGTTGACTTAGACTATGTCTGAGACTTGTTTTTATTGTGAAATACTTATGCTTTACTTGAAAATAACAAAACTTGACACCGGCTAAATACACAATGGGAAAAAAAATTACCGTTGCACAGCTATAGTCATTTTTCAAGACATTTGCCGGCTGATGCACCTATAGCTTTGTACCATTCGCTTGCATGTGCTTGTTTCGAGGGAAAGCACAGCTTTAGTTTGATTTCAACTTCATTGAAAAAGACGTTGCGTCTTCGCTCCCTTTCGTTCGCTAGATCATATGGTCATATTTTGTTTTCAGGCTTTCATACCACTGTTCAAGAAGCAGTTCCGTGAGATTACAGTGATGACGAGTGAAGAGGCCAGCTCGTTGCTGTCGCGACAGATTTCCTTCGCCGGCACGCATCATATGATGGACGAGACTGCGTCACAGGTGAATCTCACCCCTATTGACATTGTGATATAGTTTTATTTACAAGACTACCGCGAGATTATGCCTTTTTGAGATTAGGCTCTTTGCCCAAGAACCGGACTGCCCAAGAAGAAGTGTAATATTTTTGTGGTGTATGTAAGTGTGTTTGTGTGTTCCTATACTAAAAGGCTTGACCGATTTTGACGAGACACTGCAGTCGTTTTTTTTTTGTGATATTTTTTATTAATAGGTTGTTTTTTTGGAGGAAAACGAACATTTTATTATTACTTTTTATGCCCAAAAAATCGACAACAACAAAAATTGCAGTGCGAGCCGTTTGAATATGTTTTTTTTTTCTTATACGACATAGATCTCCACAGGACGTTACGTAATACATCGTATAGAGATCACGGAAATAATAGTTATGTAATTGTTGGTTTTGACATTTTTGTCCATAGGTGAACTACCTGAGACCGTCAGATTACCGCAGAATGTCTAACATTGCAAGAGGAGAAAATGCCGAAAGAAGGTAAATATATTCTTACGTTGGCTAATCGTACTAGTGTATAATTTATAACTTTCAAACAGTCAGTTCCAAATAGGCTTTGTAAACAAAGAGACAAAAAACTCTTTAAAAAGGTAATGTATTAAAAATATATACCTACTTAAACTTGATGTATGGCTCAAGAATACGTAAATAGCCTAATCATATTATATATATAAATCTCCTGTACGGGTGTATATCACTGACTCCTCCTCAACGGCTGGACCGATTTTTGATGATATTTTTTGTATATTTATGTTTGAGGGGGTGCCTTGATGGTTTAGATTCATAACAGATTCACACCCCTATTCAGAGACGTGACAGATTGTCAATTTCGAGATTCCAATCTCGACTGTCTCTCGTCTCGATTGCCTCCGACCACTCGATGTAACTCGCACGCTAGCCATCGTGAATAACTCTAAATATAGAGATAAGAATAAGAAATTAAAAGAGATTTAAAAAAATAATCGAGACGCGATTAAATCTCAGCTTTTGAGAATAGGGGAACAGAGGTGGCAGGGGCGCTAAAAAAAAATGTCGGACAGGACAACGTCTGTCGGGTCCGCGCTAGTATATAATAAAATAAAAATGTATAGTAAAAATGATTACTTTCACTTTCACGCAGACATGAAGATAACACGATAAAGAAAGAATTGCATGAGAGCCACCACAAAACCGCCATAAAATAAATAAATAAATATTAGTGGACGTTTTTCACACAGCGCCATCTAGCCCCAAACTAAGCAAGCTTGTACTATGGGAACCAGATAACTGATAGAATACATACATACTTTTTTTTTTTCTAAATACATATATAGATACAAAGAAACACCCAGACATAGAACAAACATCCATGTTCATCACACAAATGTTTGTCCTGGGTGCTAGTCAAGAAATTGACTTTAGAAACTTAAAACGTGATCTGGTAAGGTAAGGAAATTACCTAAGCTGCTGGTAGCGGACTGTCGCAAGCGGTTATTGTAGGGTAGATGATTCTAATTTTTAATAAATTTTTTTTTATTAACTGTCTACTAACTGTCGAAGCATAATATTATAAATACTTTCATATTTAATTTCTCATATAAGCGAAATTGTTATTTCTTTTTGAGAAAATAAATTCTTTAACCCGAATTCAATGTAAACGCTTTGAATGTTGCGCAACTTATAGCGGGTTACACGCTATGAAAATTTGCCAGATTACTTGTCACGTCTCTTAGATGGGCTTCGGGGCTTATGCGAACGAACTGTACCTACATTTTTTACTTCGCAGAATGCAGAAAATGAGAACTGATTCATATCAGGACATTGCGAAAAGTCCTGCTTTGGCGCACAAGTCTAATATAGAAATGGTAAGACTTTCCTTAAGAAACCAACCATCAAAATAAATTGCATTTGTTAATCCCAACCATAGATAAATTATACTAAGATTGCTAATGTCCTTAGAATGATGCGTAATTCGATTGTAGTACAGGTAAGGACGGAAGATGTCGCCAGTGCTTTAATCTGCGACATGATCACAATTTCTGTTTGAATTGAAATATAAAATCAAGCTAACTCATTCGTAATGGGACGGAGAAAAAACGCGATTTGTTATGAATATTTTTCCATTAATAATACCGGTTAAATTATTATTTTTTATATTTGTATGAAAAACTCGCTAGGTTCTCAAGAGATGGCACTGAAAACATTATTTTTGGAAACATATTTATTACGTCGTAAATTGTACTCTAATTTGACCTAAACCATAAATAGCGGACATATACTAATACTATGTTTCTATATTAACCATATTTTCATCTACAATATATTTCCATATACCGATTCTCGAGCGCATCGTGTCAGTTTATGGTCAAATGCCTAGCTTGTCAAATATAAAAATACGCGATACGACAATGACTTTCAATTGTTATCGCTACAATTTTACACACATAAAAAAGTTTTTTACGTATACTTTTTTCCAGGAATCCTCAGTTTTCTTAGCCATGGATGACATGGAGTCGAAAACGGATAAACAGAAGTCAACCGCGGATGAAGTCATTAATGATATTGTGGACCTCGTGTCCACCGTCACTTGGTAAGATTTATCTGGGATTTTTGATACTATCAAACATTTACTTACATCTTACTTTTTTGACTTATAAGTTTTGATACCATCTATCATTTAATATAACTTATAATTTTTTTATACATCTACAATGTATTATTACTATCTATCAGTTATGGATATCATGTATCATTTTATTACGCTCGCTCAACTACTGTGAATAGCCATTCGCAGTAGACCAGCGAAGTTAAAAATTGAAATGCACACCGTCGGGCGGCTTAAAGCTCTGAAATCAGGGCTCGCCACTCAGCCTATATTATACTTATACCATAGATAAATTATACATGTAAAGAAGAGTGCCAATGGCCATAGAAATATGCGCAACCAGATTGTAGTAACTGATAATGGCGTAAGATATCCCTAGTGCTTCGATTTGAGACATGATCTTCACAAGCCAAGCTTTAATACAAGTTTGAAAATTAGCTGGCTAAATACGTAAGCGTCATCTAGTATTATGCTGTTTTTTCGGGGGTACACTTTTTTGTATGAGATTGTCATTCTTTTTCTATTATTTTCTATGATTATACCCATACATATTATAATATGTGTAAGTTCCACTAAACTCCATTACAGCTGGACCGATTTGATGTAGGTACCCTTATTAAATACATCTGTATCTCTGTCAGCCTTTTAACTTGCCACTGCTGGAAAAACGGCCTACCCTGGAAGGGTGATTTGCCACGCTGGCACAGTGGAGGTTGGCGGATTCACATACGCGTGACAATGTTTTCCAGTACCGAAAAGCCAGTGGTATATCCGTACGAGTGCCTAACAACTCATTGGTAAGGGTTAGAGGGTGAGCGTGCTCCCATTGAGCTACCACGACTTACACGACTTAAATTACAACATGGGCTACATTAATCCCGAAAAAAATATGGTTCTCGTAAAACAGCGGGAAACCCCACCGCTGCTATGCGAAAAAATATAAAACTTAATTCCTTCCTCCCAGGACAACGGAGCATATAGAAGGAGAAATCCATCTGCCCATGCCCAATATTCCCGGCATTACAGAAGAGACCCACGGACGCGTAGAGATTAACGACCCCGCTACAGTAGCACAATGTGAAGAGGCCGTTATGATGTGGCAGGCTCATATAGATAACACCATTACCGCTAGCTTGGCCAAGGTATATTGGAATTTGTACTCTATTGCCTTAGAATAAAGACTGAAAAAAAATAGTAATTTAATGCTAAAATCGTTTTTAAAATCACTGACCTCGCTAACATAGCACAACTTAGCGTGTCGATGCCTTTATGATATAGCAAACTCATATTGCCGCTCGCTTGGTCAAGGTTTGTTAGAATTTAAACTTTATTTCTTTTCAATAAAGACTTGCTTTTAATGGTAAATCATTATTTAAAATTACTGACCAAGCCACGATATCACAATCTGAAGAGGCCTTTATAATTTGGCGTGCTCATACAGAGAACTCCGTTGCTGCTAGATTTACCAAAGTATGTTGAAATTGGAACTCTATTGCCTAAAAATAACACTATTGCCCTAAGACTTTTGTATTTGTTTTCCAAAAGTAAAATATGGTCTTTCTTTACAGACTCGCGAAGGCAAAGGACCGGTGGCGGAATATAAGTATTGGCGTGAAAGGGATGCCGAGATATCGCTGTTGGTAGAACAACTGAAACAACCTATGGTAGTAAAGATACTGTACAATCTGCAAAAAGCTGGCTCTACTTATCTTGAAGTAATTATCTACATACTTGTTTTTCATACTACATAATAAGTAGACTGTGCAAATAGAGTCGCGTCTTTACGCGACTCTATTTGCACAGTCTACTACTACTCTTTAGTAGCAGATAAGGACGCCGAGTTTCGGTTCCTTTATCGCCAACGTCCATACCACGTTGAAAACACCGGTTCTCGTCCGATCACCGAAGTTAAGCAACGTCGGGCGCGGTCAGTACTTGGATGGGTGACCGCCTGGGAACACCGCGTGATGTTGGCTTTTTGTTATTTTGCTTAGTGTATGACGTCATACGCCTTACCTTTGGTCATAGTACTGATAGTGTATTTCGTATAATTTGTCGCCAACGTCCATACCACGTTGAAAACACCGGTTCTCGTCCGATCACCGAAGTTAAGCAACGTCGGGCGCGGTCAGTACTTGGATGGGTGACCGCCTGGGAACACCGCGTGATGTTGGCTTTTTGTTATTTTGCTTAGTGTATGACGTCATACGCCTTACCTTTGGTCATAGTACTGATAGTGTATTTCGTATAATTTGTTGCCAACGTCCATACCACGTTGAAAACACCGGTTCTCGTCCGATCACCGAAGTCAAGCAACGTCGGGCGCGGTCAGTACTTGGATGGGTGACCGCCTGGGAACACCGCGTGATGTTGGCTTTTTGTTTATTTTACTTGGCTTATGACGTCACATGCCTTGCCTGTGGTTATAGTACTGATAGTGTATTTCGTATTACTTGTCGGCAACGTCCATACCACGTTGAAAACACCGGTTCTCGTCCGATCACCGTAGTTAAGCAACGTCGGGCGCGGTCAGTACTTGGATGGGTGACCGCCTGGGAACACCGCGTGATGTTGGCTTTTTGCTGCTTTAATTAATAACTTGTTTGATCAGTATTAAAACATATTATTATAATATATTAATGAATGTAGTGAATTTTTTGAAAATGTCGATGTTGGTGTCATATTTCACTAATATTTTTCAGGGGTTCAAAAACTACCGGGACATGTTATTGGAACAATACAATATGGCTGGAGATAACTTGAAATTCCTGTCAACATTGATGCGATTTTTCACAGTTAGTAAATTAATTCATTATAATTTTCATAATACGTTTATAGTTTCTATAGAAAGCGCTTGTTATGAATTCTTTAACAAAACGCTGATAGGAATAATTTGTACCACGAAATTTAAGAAAACACCAAATGAAACAAAGGACATTACACGTGATCGTCCCTATAACAAGAAAATAAATAATTTCACAATAAAGACCACAATTTCTTACAAATAAGCGCCTAAAGGCAGAGTCTGTAATCTGACTAAATTATTGTCGATTGTCGTACGATTATATGGCCACATAAATTATCTCTGATAATACTCGTACCTCCATGCCGTTTTCTCACAAACGTAAATTTTGTATTCTTCTGTTTTCCATCAAATGCCGTTCATTTTAGGTTATAGAAGACAACTCTCCCCTGAAGCAAGTGATCGAAGTGCTTCCAGAGCTGGTTGAGAGCATCTACATGATGTGGGTTTTGTCTAAGGGGTACCGCACCGATGAGACGATGGTGCCTCTACTGTCGAGGATCTCTTGGGCGCTTAGCGATAAGCTGGAGAAAGTTTTGGACGTACACAAGCTGTTTAAGTGAGTACAAAAGTTTTTATGAGATGTACATAGATTACTTGAGCAAGTAAACAAGCTCTGAGCAAGTACACAAGCTGTTTATGGAAGTGCTGAAGTTGTTTGAGAATGGACACAACCTGTTTGAATAAGCACAGAATTGTTTGAGTATGTACAAAAGCTGATTGATTAAGTACACGAGCTGTTTGAGTAAGTTCACAAGCTTTTTGAGTCTGCTTCAGCTTTTAAACATCCCCCTGCTGAGATATCAGCCTATCCCCGAAGGGTGAGCCATATCCACCACCCTGGCCGAGTGCGGGTTGGCGGTTTCACATACGCCAACCCGTATAAAAAAAGCCAGTGGTATATATCCGTACGTAGGTTCCAAAGGACTCATTGGTACGGCCCCGCCTGGGTTCGAACCCACGGCCCCACGAATGTGAGCGAGCGTGCCCTCACTGAGCTACCACGGCTTGTTCACAAGCTTTTTGAGTATGTACTGTTTTATCATTACGTAAATACGTGAAATTTCGCTTCTTCGCAAGTTTTGTCTGTCCTCATCCACTCCTTAGTAAGTAAAGTTGAGGGCTCCAGCTCAGAGTTCAAAATATTGATTGAAAAGGAATCTAACCATTCCAGTAAGTCGAACGAAGAGGTCCTGTCGCTAGCGCGAGCGGGACAGAAGATAATGGAGATGTGGCATGACTTGTACAAGCAAACGAGACGTAACATCGAGCTGAGCGGTAAAGGAGCGCGATGGGAGTTCGACCAGCCGTTACTGTTCACCACTACTGACTATATTGGTACAGTGGCGCGCGACTTGGCTGAAGTCATACAGGTGACTGTTCTTTTATAATGAGCTGAGCAAACATTTTGAACGTATTCCACATGACTGAGGGTCGTGGGCAACCTTCCCATTAGTCCAACCGTCGTCCTCATTAGTAGACTGAGCTAAATTGCTAATAAAGCCTAATTTTCACACATCTTTGTACCAATACAAATGTGTACTTTTTGTTATGTTTCACATAATCAAGGATAAGACCCGGGTAATCCTATTATAAAAGCGAATGTAACTATGTTTCTCCGTCTCTCTGATTGGGTGTTTGTCGCGTTGTCACGGCTGTACGGATCGGCATGATATGTAAGGGTCTGAGACGGACATAGGCTTTTTTCTCGGGAAAATGTATGTTTTATTTTGTAGGTCCACGCGAACGAAGTCGTGGTTAACAGTTAGTATGTCATAAAACTGCGACTAAGACTAGTTTAGTATTCAAGTTTTGGCAGCACAAGTTTTGTGAAAGTTAGGCGCTGTTATTTGATACCTGTTCTTAATCATCAATAACCTGGAAGTTTTAGTTAGATTGTTATTTTACTAGGGAATGCTATTCCGGCCTTTCTCAAAGCAGAATCAAAATAAGATTCTAATTCTTTCCAACAGGTCATAATAGATTTTGAGCGCATATTCGGCTTAGAGCTGAAGTCTATAATCAGCGATCCGACGCAGATCGATGATGTGCGCAAACGTGTCCAAAACCTCGTCTACCCGATCCGCACCATAGACTTCAGCGTGTTCGTATTCGATAACAAGGAGAACTGGGACGTGATCATGGGAGATTTCTGGAATGAGGTCCGCTATTTGGAGGAGGAGGCTAAGAATTATATCAACTCCAGCTTTGGGAATTTGCGGTAACGAACACTTTTTTAGTTGAAAAAATATGCAAAAACCAAGAGTTGTACCACAGGCTAAAAAAGGCAATAAACGATTTTTTGGGAGGTTTGTTTTTACTAAGTTCCTTCGAGGAAAGTTAAGTCAAGCTCCATTTAAGTGGTGGATGATTTACTGGAAACTTCTATGGGTTTTTGAAAACAGAACAAAATCATAAATTTTACCGCATACTATTTGCCTGTTCTCTTGCACTTTTGATGCACCATTATTACTCATTATACTCGGGAACACAAGTCATGCAAGGCAAGGTAAGTTGTACAAGTCATGGAAAATATTAGAAAGCGGCATAATTTTTTACGTTTACGCCAAAACTCCCAAGTTATAAAAAGCGTATTATTTTCTGTCAGATCATCAGAAGAAGCTCTCACGGTACTGCTGAAGTTTCTCGAATTTGATGCGCGCGAGTCGATCAAAACACAACTCGCGACCAAGTTCGACCTCGTCATGAGACAGTTCATCAAAGAAATCACCGCCATCGAAGATAGATTTACTGTACGTAGACTTTTGTTAAAGTTACCTAGTGTGTGCCTAAAAAATTGTCAGATCAAATGCAACTACCGGGTGTAAGGGAAACGCTCCCGAAGCCTTAACGCTAATGTTATACTATCTAAACACAATCGAATACCAATAACCATATGACATGTATTCGTTTTGTTAGTGTTGTTTTTGTGGTTTAGAATTTTTCAAACCAGCAATGTAAAGCGTACAAGCGTACAGCGCGACGCAGGTCGTTCGTATACCTCTAGCGTCAGCTTTGCATTACATTGCGAACGTGAAAAAAATAGTTGATATCGTTTTTTTTGTGGTTCGTATCAGCAATCACTCTGTTAACGTTTTCGGTAGCGTTTCCATAACATTCTGTATACTTCAATGGACATCGGACCTTACGACAAACCACTCACCAAGGATTATATCGGTCGAAGAGTTAGATCCTGCGCCGCAGCCCCCGGGAACGTGTGTGTAGTGCACAGATCACACCCTAGATTCTGCATTCAGGACGCTCGAAGCAGTCTAATCAGTCTAAATACACTTATAAAAAATTACTCTGATTGGTTGATTGTTAGGCGCGAGTAGGTGTAACCTTGAGATAGCCAATGACAACGCTTGGTCGCACTCCCCGCGACCCGCGCCTTCCTCAAACTTTGGTGACTTTTTGTAGGAACAACGAATTTCGTAATGCGGTATCTAGTGTGATCTGTGGTGTTGTGTCTTTTTCTTCAAAAGTATGTGGACCTATTTTCAAGATGGCAATAAGGTGTCGCGCGCCGCCCCAAAAAACTTGCCCCCCGGGGCAAAATAATGCTACTATGATTATTGTTTCTCTTTGCCCATAGAATCTACGCCAACGAAATGTTTGATTATTATTTCAGCGTTTTCGCAAAAACCCTCCTCTGTTGCGGAATCACCCGCCGGTCGCGGGCGCCATCTACTGGGCCAGAGCTCTTTTCAACAAGATGAAACAACCCATCATGAGGTTCCAAAAGGTATTTCGGCGTCAATCTATCTTTTTACAGACCAGGGGCCTTATCATGTAATTCTGGTGGCGATGGTCTTCGTTTGCTATTCCTCTCGCTCGCATGGTGCGAGTAAGTTGGCGCGAGTGGAACGGCACGCGATGACCATCGCCACCACAGCTACATGATAAGGCCCCAGGATAGCACCATCCTAACTAATATCTATATATTATAAATATGCGAATGTAACTCTGTCTCTCTTTCTATCCTTCTGGGTGTTTGTCGCTTTATCACGGCTAAACGGATCGAACTCAATTTTTGCATAGATATAGCTCAAGGGTAGGAGCAGCTTCGCATAGTCTACTTTTATTTCTTGGTACACGCGAACGAAATCGCGAGTAACAGCTAGTTACTCATATACATTTATTCATACATTTAAGGTGGCAGAATTAAACGACTGTGAGCAGAAAAAGGAAGCGTTTATGCAATACAAATCATTCTCTAAATTGATAAAGGACTACGAAGAACAGAAGTACAGTGAATGGGTGCAAGGCGCCTCCAAGTTTGTCGATAACGTGATGAAAAAGAATATATTGAAGGTGGAGTTTAGGAAGGAAGACGGTACGTATCCTTAGCCCCGAATACTGAAACGTTTGTTAACTTTGACGACAGATTAAGTCTATTGCTGTCTTTGTCATTTGCTTAGTGCCAGACAAATGCAGTATTAGAATTAATCTGTTGTCAAAGTCAACAAACGTTTCAGTATTCGTGGGTTAGTACTTTTGACGCCAGACGAGATGAGTGACATATTGGCGTTTTTCGTTCAGAGTTGAGTTCTAGTCCAAATCCGTTCTGAGTTTATTTTATTATCGACTTTATTTCTATATCATTCAAGTTTAAAAAGTAAATGTAAACACAAAATGACAAAACTACCAGATCCACCAGAGGACGGGAAGAAGCATCCTCTTAGTAAATAATGAACATTCTGCGATCTCCAAGCCACCTGCCAAGCATGGGGATTATGGCAACCACCCCATATGGGGGAGGCTTCGTCCAGCAGTGTACGTTTCAAAGCTGATAGGACAATGCATAGAATTGTCAAAATACTCAACGAGCGAGATATACAACGGTTAAACAATTAAGGGCCTACTTTGATAAAAATGTGATTTTTCTTTTTATTGCACCTCATTAGTTATGTAAATTAAAAACTACTTACTTACACCCTGGATTGACATATAGGCTACTTTTTATCCCGGAAAAATATTCGGTTTCTGTAGAATAGCGGGTGAAACCGCGGGGCACAGTGTATATTCAAGTGATTATTACACTAATACTGAGATATTAATAATATCTAGATTGTATAAGAACAGAATTTCGAGTGTATATGTAATTAGAATTATCTGGTTTTTGACTAGCGCGCTAAAGCCATCTCTCTTTATATGAGAAAAAAAAATTTATAGCGCTATCTTTCTCTCGAAATACCCTCTTAAACAAATGAGATCTAAATGTAAATTCTAAATTAATGCTTACTTACCTTAAATTTGACTTTATTATGTTTTGGCATACTTATGTAGTAAATAGGAGAGGCCACTGGCTCCCGACACACAGTCTATGACTAGTTTGGGAGACTCTGGGATCACCAATTTAGTTGTAATATTTGCAATGCCCAAATAAATTTGATCTTTAGGGCAATTGACATAAGAGCGATAATAAAATAAATTCAATGTCTGGAACGCTTACACCGAACGAACAATTTGATAGAGGCATTAGCGCTGTCGGCGTCGATGGCGCTTTTGGTATAATTTGAAATGCTACTATAGGTTTTTTTTTTGTTTACTAGCTAACTCTATGGATGATGATGGTAAGTAACCTAACCCATATTTCCGAAATCAGCGCCTAATTTTCACACTAATTATTACCATCCAAATTTGAAAACTAATCAAACTTGTTTTTTTTTTTGCTATCCGAATAGTGTCAAATAACGAAAAATAAAATACATAAATTTAAGTTTTTTTTTTAAATTTTATTTATAAATTTTTACTTAACGGCATGTTCTTAACTATGTGAAACTTCAAGGAATTACAACATGAAATAGAAGTGTGAAATTGTGTGTACAAATCATACATAAGACATGCCTCGCTCGCGCATTTTCGTATTAGTGTGAATTTTCAAAAAAATAAGTTTGTCTCTATTCGTTAGGATACCTTATGATTATACGGAAGAAGTCGGAAAACTCGGTTTCGATCTCGTGGTCTCGTTGAATCATAAGGTATAAAGACTAAGGTTTCTTTAGAACATTTGTGATCTTATGATAAATAGACAACATACAATTCTGACATTATGGTAGACAGATAAACAGTTTTTGGAAATTTGCATTTTATCAAAATGCAAAAAAAAAAACATTGCCAATGTACAGGTGAGGTAGCTGTGGCACGACTCCTATGGAACAGCGGGCGCTTGTATTTCGTTCCATATAGCGGCATACATACTAAGATTGCCTGGAAGAGATCGCTTTAAGCAATAAGGCCGCCAGTTGTTACACTAGTTTTAAATTGTTTTTTTGTCTTTTGTATGTTATTTCTGGTGTGAACAATAAAGAATTATCTATCTATCTATCAATCATACATTTTTGTGACAGCGCGCCCCGGGGCACTTGCTATATCAAGTCCCTCATGCTTTCCATAGAGCCAGTGGCGTCCAAAGGCGCCGGGCGCGGTATGAAGCTGACGGCGGCGGGGCGCGCCCATGTCGCCAGGAAGAAGGCCTCACAGATCTCTCTGCGGCCCGCCGACGTCGTCAACAAGGAGCTAGCCGACAAACGGAGGCGAGATAAAGCACGTTAGTGGAATAATAACTATTTTTTTTATATTGTATTGTAGCTTCACACACTCGGGGTAGTCCCTTTGGACCCAACCAACAAACACACTTTCACTTGTATAATATTATAAATCTGGTAAATTATTACATTACACTAATATTATAAATGCGAAACTTTGTGTGTAAGTGTGAGTAGGTAAGTATGTAAGTGTGTTTGTTGCCGTTCAACTCTGTAACGGCTAAACGGATTTGAATGAAATTTGGTGTGCAGGTAGCTTACGTCGTGGATTAACACATAGGCTACTTTTTATCCCGGAAAAAAAATCGATTTCTGTAGAATAGCTGGTGAAACCGCGGGGCACAGCTAGTAATCTATAAATATAAAACTGCAACTAATCGAACTATTTTCACAAAGGCTAATTATGTTGCTAAGTATTAAATTACTTTTTCATATATTATACCATAGTATATACATACTAATGCGATTATATGCTATTATTTCCAGTGATGCTGATGAGGATTCCCGGCCAGCATTACGAGAACGTTCGATCGCCGAGCTCAGTATCTTTGCTGGCTAAAGAAGGACTGGTAAGACAATTTAGTTTCCTAAAACGATGCGAAACTGTTCTTAAAACTGTGATTGTATATGTATAATATACAATCACATGTATATCTACGCCCAGCGGTTTCACCCACTATTCTGCAGAAACCGAATATTTTTCCGTAATAAAAAATAGCCTATGTGTTAATCCAGGGAGTAAGCTACCTCCATACCAAATTTTATTCAAATACATTCAGCTGTTACAGAGTTGAACGGGAGCAAATACACTTACATACTTACATATTTTTTTTGACCTTTGCTTCCCCCCACCTATGTCGGGGAATTGTCAAACAGAAAACTATCTATACTAAAACATCAGCTCTCTGCTTAGTACATGCAATTCTCTATGGTACATGTAATCCGTGTAAACTTGTACGGATAAGTCTGTTGGTAATTGGTTTTGTTGGTTGTCTTCTTGTAATTTGATTTCAGACTGACGTAACCTGGCGGGATATGACCGTGCACAAGTTGCTGCAAGAGCACGATCTTGAATTTAGACCGTATTTCGACACCAAAATATTTCAGGTCATCCACGAGGCGGAACTCATGGAGCAACTCGGTAAGTCACACTTATATATTATAAATGAGAAAGCGTGTGTGTAAGTATGTAAGTGTGTTTGTTCCCGTTCAACTCTGTAACGGCTGATCCGATTTGAATGTAATTTGTTATGGAGGTAGCTTATACCCTGGATTAACACATAGGCTACTTTTTATCCCGGAAAAATATTCGATTTCTGTAGAATAGCGGGTGAAACCGCGGGCTGCAGCCAGTAATACATAAATTATAATTGCGAAAATTTGTGTGTCAGTAGATTAGTATGTCTGTATCGGGGATGCCATGGAACACAAACAGAGACACATACACAACTAACACCCAAACACAAACTATTTAATTTCATCATTCACCTCATCTAGACGCTCAGTTGCATGGAAAAATCTTAAGATCCCTAACATCCTGACAACCGCGGACCGCAGACCAAAGAGAGCAAATAGGTGGAAAATATATTTAACTCACTCTCTCTCTTTCTCGTCTGTTAGACAGTGGTTAGCGCCAACCGAGTTGTTACGTGCGTTAACGCTGTAAGCCTTATCTTTGTGCAGGTTTCGACCTACCCGCCAACATCCGCAACGTGGCCATGCAGCGATCGCGACTGTACTACGAACTAGAAGCGCTCTCTCTCGTCATCACCTCATACAACAAAAGCATAAATTCGCTGAGCCCTTCTGAGACGCACCTCATGAAAAAACATCTGCTGGACACCGAGAGGCACATCCTGCCCGGGCTCACTAGGCTCACGTGGACTGCGCTCGGGATAAAGGACTATATCGCGGATATTACTAAATGTAAGTATTGTATTTGGGAGCTTCTTGGTTACAATCATCATCATTATCATCAACGTTTAGTAGGCCACCCTTGAACACATTTTTTTCGGTCCCTTTTGCCCATCCATTTACGTCCTACCGTCCTTCTGATATCGCTCGGTTACAGCAACATACAAGCGCCGCGAACCAGGGAAGCGGGGAGCCTCTTTCTCATTAGGACGAAGGGGTGTTTATCTCTGTCGACGGAAATGAAATTTGTCATGACGCTAACAGAGCGCCCAGGCCCCCTCGACCCTTTAAGATTCCTCAGGACACTTTCGGTCTTTAGGTTTTGCACCCGGGGCACTCCGTCCCTTCCTCGTCCGAGATCCAGGCTTACTTAATTACAGTACAAAATTATAACGGTAGGTTTGTTTTATCTAAAGTGTGTTTGGTTTCGGTTCCGTACGACTCTTCGCGGTAGCCTCTACAAGAATTGATATAGGCTTAGCCTTTTTTTGATAGCTTGCGACGTTATCTCAAACTGAGAGTCCGTTTCTTGCACGGCCAAAAAAAACTATCCACAAACTGTTGTCGTTCAACGTTGCGGTAAAACTTAGCACTATGATATCTTAGGCCGAAAATTTCAGAACTTCTAGCTTTTTGGTAGTACATAGAATAATATATCTTAGGTGAAAGCTCCCTGCGGGCGGTGTATCAACAACTGAAGATGGTAGAAAAAGAGATCCAAAGTCTGATCGATCAGGTGGAGCAGTTCGATTTGTTCCCAGTAATGAAGCCACAAGATTACGTCGACCCTGACACCGGGAAACCGGATAAAACCTGGCTTTATCCTTGTAAGGTAAGTGGGCGAGCCTTCTCACTACATGTCACCGATTTTGCAAATTTTTTTTCATTATTTTAACACACGCACACTTGTTTTGCGTTGCTTGGCTTAGCTTTGCTCGCATAAGATACAGTCATTTCAAGACCACATTTTACCCCGTAGAGGAGAAATTTCGCAAAATCCGTACTTATTGTTCAACTGGACCGTTTGAGGGTTCAAATTTCAGGTCTCCATCATAAGCGGTTTGGTTTGTGCGTTGATTCTTCGAAAATGGCTTGATCTTTTAAATATTTAATGATTAATGATGCTTTAAACAAATTCTGGCGTTGATCGATAAGTAGATAGAGTATGAAATGAAAGCAATCTATTCTGTGATTTCACACGAGACATTTAGCCGCGTGAGCAAATCAAGGTCGCCAAACCAAGCTATGAGCAAAATGACCAAATTATCAGCATTCAAATAATGCAGCATGAGATCGCAAGTAAGTGCATTGTAGTGGTTTTTGTTTGTAAAGCTTATGGTGCCACAACATAAAAAGTTTGGTAAGGAGTCTAAGCAAATAAAGGCCTGCATTAGACTTCATATTTTTATTAAAAAAATCTATATGATAGCCGGGATAGCGCAACTAGTGATAATGGTTAACATTTTTGCAGACATATTTCGTTGAACTAGAAAACGAGCGGCTAGAGCGCGTGGCGATTCTCTCCCGCATATACGAGCGAGTGGGCCCTATTCTCATGAAGCTGGAGTATCTGATACTGGGCTCTAGTACTGGCCGATCTCAGGTCATGACCGCGTACTACAACTACTGGGAGAAGAAGATATTCAAGTGTCTGGTCGTGTGAGTATTCCTGTATCTAGTAGTATCTTCTTTTTTTCTATCACCAGATTTCGGGCATTATTTGTTTTATAATGTATCACACTAATATTATAAATGCGAAAGTTTGTGTGTAAGTGTGTTTGTTCCCGTTCAACTCTGTAACCGCTGAACGGATTTGAATGAAATGAATGAAAATAGTATGAAGTTAGCGTATACACTGGATTAACACATATGCTACTTTTTATCCCGAAAAAATAGTTTCTGTAGAATAGCGGGTGAAACCGCGGGGCGCAGCTAGTACTATATATGTATAACGCATAACCCTCGCAAGTAGGTAGCTTCCCTACATCGCACTTAATAAATTTAGTTGCATGAATTTTCACAAAATCTTAAAACATTCCTAAAAAAACAAAACATAATAATAGTAGCATCCGTCAACACTGTTAACGAACGAACCTTTTTTTTCCCGATCGTCAACACTGTTAACGATAAGGATGTTACCGAGCGGGAAGTACGCGAAGTGTGAACGAACGGGAAAATATTGTAGCATTCGTCAACACTGTGAACGAAAGGAACTTTTTTCCCGGATCGTCAACAGAGTGGACGAAGGGGTGCTACCGAGCGGGAAGTACCCTTAAAACTTATTATGAAAACTAAATACTTAATTTTTATTTTATTTTATTTGGTGTATATGTCAGCTCCTAAGCTTCACCCAGACCCAGCGCACCTTCTCATTTGAAAACGCGTAATGTTATTGTTGTTAAGAGCCCTTATTTAAATGTTTTTCATTTTGTTTTGGGAGAAGAAAAAAAACTATTTAAGTCATTAAACAAAAAATATTGAGTATGATGTAAGGAAGCTGCCTGCGAGAGGCACTTATATATTTTCACTGTATAATTTATAAATAAATAAATATTGGTGGACGTTATTTACACACAGCGCCATCTAGCCCCAAACTAAGCAAGCTTGTACTATGGGAACCAGATAACTGATACAATACATAAATACTTTTTTTTTGTAAATACATACATAGAATACATAGAAACACCCAGACAAAGAACAAACATCCATGTTCATCACACAAAAATGTTTGTCCTGGGTGGGAATCGAACCCACAACCCACAGCTCAGAAGGCGGAAATCCACCCACTGAGCCACAAGGCTAGTCATAAATTCAATCAGATTTTAAGCAAAAAAGAACCTTATTGTATGACAGTTAGATCTTTTCGACCCCAGGTTCACCCTGGAAAACCTGGAGTGCTTCCAGCAAATGTTGAGCGAGAAGTCACCCATGTTTCAAGTAGACGCGATCCTCATCCAGCCCGATATAACCGTGCGTCCCACACCGCCTGAGATCTGCAACATACTGGGATACGACATCAAGCATTTTTTGAACAGGTACTCGACCTGCGGGCTTATCCTCTAACTTTGAAACGTTCGTTATTCTGATTGCGAGAGCATGCCATCTCGCTCGTACCAACTTAGTCGCACTAAGCGCGGTCCCGCTCGCGCAACTCTCGCTATCGCTTTCAGAGTTACGGGATGAACCCACTGTTCTTAGAACCTGTGCAAATTATTTACAATACAATACAATATAACTTTAGAAGTTTTGGCGGGAACGTGAAGAATTCATGTCGCGTCATTTTATTATTTTCCAAAACTTGTGCTATTGTGTAAAAACGGTGAATTTCTACCCGTTAAGTGTTCGTGTACTTGCACGAGTGTTGGTGAATTGGTATAATGTCGTGAAACGTGAATTTTCGTGTTGTATCCAAAACTCCATAGGAGGCTCTAGTAAAGTTTTCACCACTTTACTGGGGCATGACTTGGACTTGACCGTGACTTGCTTTGCTCGACTTTGACCGTGACTATGACTTGTTTGATAATATCTAACAAAACTTGAAAATATATATGTATACTTGACACTAGCAAATGCATAAGACTAGCGACGCCAAAATCCTCTTAGGAGGAAAGAGAAAACAAAATATAACTTAAATATACACCAAAAAGACAAACATAAAAAAATGTACAATAATATATTATAGTAATATTTGTTGAGAATTTTGGAAAAAAATAATATTATTTCGGCATTATATCACTTCAAACTGTATCTTTAACAAATATCTAGTTTTTTTTCCGCTGCAATATCGCGTTGCGTGCTATAGGAATTAGCGATCAATTGTTCATGTTTAGAAGTAAAGAAATCTTACTAAAGATTCTGTTGAAGATTTGTCTGCGTCGCTAGGAGGTAAGTGCTATCGAGAACTGCGAGTAATACAAAATCTCCCTCCAGGCTGACAGCGTTCCCGCGGTGGATGAAGGAAACGTGCGTAACGTGTCCGCCGCAGACGATCGCCGAGGCAACGGGCAGCGAGTACTATGTTTTCTCGTTTTTTGAGGACGTCCTCAGGGTGGTATCCATTAATGACGTCACGCTACTCATACAAGACACCATCTATCGACTCACGCAGGACATCTACACTTTTGTGCAAAAGTAAGTCGTGCAAAGCCCCATGATTGCATCGATAAAAAAAAAACTTGTAGAACAGGTTGAGACACCTCGAATAATAAAACAATGAGTAAAAAAAAGGATTATATTACCTGCTGGAGCTTCAACGGGATAATGGCATTTTTCTAACTTAATTTCAGATGGCACAAATACCAGCACCTCTGGTCGTTCGACAAGAACTTGTCCTGCGAAAAGTACGTCCAAAAATACGAACAGATCCAAAAGTACGATGAAAAGTTTTTCTTCTTTGAAGACATCATCGCGGAACTGGAGGAGCACGTGAACTTTGTAGATATGGGAGCTATCAGAGTGAACTTAAGGCCGATTATAAAGCAGGTGCAGGAACATGCGCAAGAATGGAAGGATATACTGGGCAGTTGTGTCGCTTCGAAAACTAGGATGAATATGTACGATTTGAAGAACCAAATTGAGGTAAAAATTAGTAATTTAAAATCAAATAGTGCGCTCTGTTATCGAAATAACAATACAATGTTTTTATTTACCACTGTAAGACTCTTTTGCAGAACCAGCCTGGGAAAGCACCACATATTTGCCAATTGTTCAACCGCCAAGCAGTAGTGTGCAAACATTATTATGTTCCGGATTGAAGGGCACTGGTTACAGCTAAATTACTGCGCACAAAGAGATTTAACATCTATTATCTCTGGGTGACGAGCGCAAAGCATTGCCGCGGGAAATCATTTTGAATTGTTGAAGTTCAAAACTCCGGGTGGCATTAAACTGTTATGAGCAAGCGTGATGCTTAACATCAGGTGAGCGACATGCCCATGTCGTCAACCTGTATCATAAAAAAAAAAAAAAGTATAATTATTTATATTCAATAGAACCCACGAAAATGGAATTCCGACAAAATTATCCCTCAGGGACAGTTACAAGTTCAAACATCTTGATTATACCAATAGTACGTATTATTTTTCCAGAGCCTCCGAACAACAATAAACATGAATATCAAAGGTCTGGAAGACTTCAAACTGGTAATGGCGACCATCACTCTCGTTCAAGCTATGACTATCACGGCTGAAGTGAAGTACCGCGGCATGCAAGAGATATTTCACATGCTGAGGCAACATGGGATTGCAGTGAGTGCCAAACCAATACAGCGTTACGGGGAAAGGGTGTACTCATTAATATTAGTTTTATCAAATGGACTAAATCAACTTCTGTTCATTATCCTATGGCACAGAAGTAGACCTCACGATGCCATCTGTCCGCGAACTTGCCTAAAAGATGCGATAACGGTTTCATCATCAGCCGAAAGACGTCGTATGCTGAACAAACTAAGCCTCCCCCTGTAGTAGTACCAATCTTTGTCAGTTTTCATCAAAATCAGAATCAGAAATAATTTATTGTATTCAACCGTCAAGCAGTAGTGTGCATTATTGTGTTCTTGATTACTTACAAATGAAATTACTGAGGAAAAAGAGTTTAACATCTAAAATCTCAGTGCCGTGCAGTGCATTGCCGCGCAGGGTTTTGAACCGATGAAGTTTTAGAATCATCTGGGTGGCACTGAGTAAGGGATCTATAATTATTTATTTTGTATTAGGCACAATATTGAAGCGGAAACCCACTAGAAATTGGTCATAGGTAGATTATTTTTAACTTTAGAAAAAGTATTTTTGCAAAACTAATTTAACCTAAACGGAGAAAAAAAAAAAACTTAAAGAAAAGCATTATTATAATCTAGCAAATATTGCTATCTTTATCACCAGGTGTCAGACGAAGACCTCGAATTCGCCAAAAATCTCGAAGCGTCTTGGGGCAATCTGTATCAGACATCGCTGTTTCGCGCTAAAGCTCTAGAACTAACCAAGGAGAAATTCTCTAAACTGAACGTGGTAGAAATAGCCAACTTCTTGCGGGAGTTGGACGAGTTTGTTGAGAAGTTCGACTCTGCAGGGCCGGCCACAGTGGGCGATGATATGGACAGAGGACTGCTTATAATGGAGGTAACCAACAACTTATAAACATCCGGGTTTTGGGGACTAGTAACCTATAAATCCAAGAATAATGTGTCCCTTAGTTTACTAATATACAAATTAAAATTTAGTGAGCTGTTTACCTTTTTGACATTTCTTGTCATTTTATTCAGTTTCTTCAATGTATAAAGAAAAAAGACGACCTGTTAGAAGTCACGTCATTTGTGGCACTTTAAAGGCACAATAATTATGGCTTCAACTCATTGGCACAACAGACCACACAGTTACTTATGTTGTTGCCAAATGCGCAGCCTGGAACAATATCGTGGCTAAAGTAGGCGGTTTTCTTCGACACCGTCATTTATCATCAACATACTTTACAGGAATACTCCAAATATTTCGATGAGTTCGAGAACCGCAAGAGGACACTACAAGCGGCCGAACAGCTGTTCGACAATCCTCTAGCAGATTTCTCTAATTTCAACCGCGCTAAGACAGATTTCCAAGCCATGGACCAGATATACAGGATATACAAATCGCAAAAGAATGCCAGAGAACTATGGGCGAGGACGCTCTGGAAAGACTTGAATCCGCAAGCTTTGGTTGACGGTATTGAACAGTTCTTCAGAGAATATAGGTAAGACAGTGTTTCATTCGTGATTTTGCCAACGTCGAACGCGAATGGTACTTGAATAGGCCTGGGAATAACGTGTGATGTTTGCTTTTTGTGTATTTTGCGGAGTGTTAATAACGTCAGACGCCTTGCTTGCATTCGTAACTGAATTTATATTTCCGATTAACCGTCGCCAACGTCCATACCACGTTGAAAACACCGGTTCTCGTCCGATCACCGAAGTTAAGCAACGTCGGGCGCGGTCAGTACTTGGATGGGTGACCGCCTGGGAACACCGCGTGATGTGTTGGCTTTTTGTTTATTTTACTTGTTAAATTACGTCACACGCCTTGCTTGGATTCTTTAATTGATAATGTATTTCGAACTATATGTCGCCAACGTCCATACCACGTTGAAAACACCGGTTCTCGTCCGATCACCGAAGTTAAGCAACGTCGGGCGCGGTCAGTACTTGGATGGGTGACCGCCTGGGAACACCGCGTGATGTTGGCTTTTTTACTTACAATGCACGATTTCTCTTTTTCCTTAAATATGTTTTGTACACGATCAGGAAATTACCGAAGGTAGTTCGGCTAAGCCCCACCGGGCTAATGCTCGACCTGAAGATGAAGCAATTCAAGGGAGTTGTGCCGCTCATGGTGTCGCTCAAGAATGAAGCTATGAGAGAACGGCACTGGAAAGAACTTATGCATAAGACTGGTAAGCAGTGTGAAAACATGAAAACCTTGCGTAAGATTCACTAAAAGTGAAGTGGTGTTTAAGGGTCTGTTTACACCACACCTTGGACACTCCAAAAAAAAAAGGAAAGAAGGCGCCACCTACATACGAAAGCTTACGTCTGTATACGAACGCACACACGGGAATGCATCCCATGCAGTCAGGCTTGCATCCCGCTTCTAATATGCTCAGATAATATTAAATAACTTAAATACAATTAAATCCAAATAAAAGTTAAATATTTTATTTTATTTTTTATTTATACATTTTGAGGAATTAAAATAATGTTTATTTATTTTATTTTTAAATTAAATTTTAAAATGAACATTATTTTTACTTTTTTATTCAATTAAATTAAAATAAAAAAAAAATATTCTGGTGTACTTAAAAATTTCAAGTTAATATTTTAATTTACTCAATTAAGTTAAAAATAAATAAATAAAAAATATACATACTTACACAATACCAAGTGCATGACAAATTATTGTAATTTTTACCAAAAAATTATTACTATACAACAATATTGTGTTGCGTGAAGACGTCCCAAAGATTCTGATTGTGATAACATGCCATCCTGTTCATACCAACTTACTCGCACTATGCACGGTCCCGCTCGCGCACGATCACTATCTCTATCGGGAACATTCAAGGGGACAATAAGGGGGCTGGTCTGCAATGAATTCATTCCTTTAAGTTATGTATATTTATTATATTTGGACATAAAATAGCAGATCGCATCAAAAAAAAAAAAATGTTCATGTAACATCAATGTTTCACGCAGATTAGTCTTATAAGGATTGTAATGTCTGAAGAGGGTTAAAACGTTTGGTTTATTCCAGGTCAGGATTTCGACATGTCTCCGGACCGATTCACGCTTGACAACATGTTTTCTATGGAGCTTCATAAATATATTGACATCGCGGAGGAAATAGTCAACCATGCTATCAAAGTAAGATCCAAGCAGTCTCGGCAATTACGCACTCGCATATAAGCCCTTACAAATTGTGTAACCGAAAACAATAAAATAAGAATAAAAAAAAGAAAATTTCTTTGGCAGGAGTAATTCTTACTTAGTCCATATAAAAAAGTAACCAGAAGGCGAAAGTTCCGCTTTGAATTTGACTTTCAACCTGTAAGAACATTTTTTATACTAAGTATACATGTATTGTATTGTATGTATACCATTGCCAGTTATTCAACCGCCAAGCAGTAGTGTGCAAGCATTACAGTGTTCCGGGTTGAAGGGCAACGCTTCCAGCGTAATCACTGGGCATACAGAGATTTAACATCTAACATCTCAGGGTGACGAGCGCAGTGCATAGTCGCGCATAGTTTTGAACTGTTGAAGTTCAAAATTCTGTGTGGCACTGAACTGTTATGGGCAAGCGTGACGCTTATCATCAGGTGAGCGACTTACTCGTTTCGTCACCGAGTAAAATAAAAAATAAAAAGTATCTTAGTATAAAAAGTGTCTGCGATTTTGGTCTGTACCCATAGTTTAGCTATTTGAAAGAATTTATTACGCTTTAAGTGTTTCTGATACTTTCACTATTATTTGTACAGGAATTGGCTATAGAGCGCGGCGTGAAAGAGATCCAAGATACGTGGGCGCAGATAATGTTCACAGTGGCGCGCCACTTCAACCGCGGCGAGGACAGAGGTTACACACTCAACCCGTGCGATGAGATCGTCGTCAAGCTGGACGATGATTCTATGTCGCTGCAGAGCATGGCTGCCTCACAGTAAGTATTATTGTTATAATGGTATTCCATAACTCGGTGGTGCGACTTTGGTTCCGCGGCGAGAACAGAGGCTACACACTCAAATTGTGCGATGAGGTCGTCGCCAAGCTAGACGATGATTCTATGTCGCTGCAGAGCATGTCTGCCTTAAATTAAGTAATCTAACTTTTTAGTCTCAATTACAATACAATAAATTTAGTGTTCTAATGTTAGAACGACTTTTTAATTGTGGTGAGGACAGATGTAACATACTTAATCCGTACGATGAGTTTGTCGTCAAGCTGGGCGATGTAACCATGTCGCTGCAGTGCTTTGCACCGATGCCTGTTCAATTTTGTTCAGAAAGTACTACGAATGGCCCCCGTCATTCGATCCATGGGTATATTTCTCGCATACTGTCTCTGGTACGCATGTGAACAACAGACAAAGAAAGACAGACTGCCATCGAAAACGAGAGTGAAAGAAAGACAATACGTTTACGTCAACTACATAATCCTTTATGTAGCAAACCCTTACAAAGCAAGCGCCCTGTCCGCGCGTATCTTGCTATATCAAGTCCCCACCTAACGGGCATATTTCGTTACAAATCTTATTCTTACTTATAAAACAGTTGAAAGTATTAGGTGCAATTAGTAGATACTATTTTTTTTTTTCAGATTCATCGGCCCTTTCCTTAACGTGGTGCAGAAGTGGGAGCGCCAATTGTCTCTGATATCTGAGATCATCGAAGAGTGGTTGGCAACGCAACGAAAGTGGCTCTACCTGGAGGGAATATTCGTCGGCGGCGACATCAGGGTCCAACTGCCTGAAGAGGCGAAGAAATTCGACGATATTGACAGGGCGTTTAGAAAGGCATGTCTATAGTCCTTGTGTTCTCTTACAGATGCGGTTATCTAGAAGTTTTTTTTTTTTTGATATGCCAAAAACATCGTATCAAAGCATTGTGTATCACAGTAAGAGATGGTAACACGTGAGTGCGCGCGCGCAATTGCGACCAACGCAACGCAATGCGAGTAAGGTGCACCATACACCAATACTAGGAATGTTGTACACCACACAGAACATTTATCGTAAACCTAAATTTAAATACGAGTGCGTTAATAGACAACACACCATTTTTCGTCACAAAAAGTGTGCCACGTAACATTAAAATTTGTCATATTTGTTTAAATTTTTGGCTTCGATCAAGTATTTGGGTTCAGAATTGTGTAATAGGTACCCCAAGACTGCCGTTTAAAACATTCTATAATTTCCTTACAGATCATGTTAGACACCGCAAAGAGGCTGAACGTCGTCGAATGCTGCATGATCAGCGGCAGACTCGAAGAGTTCGTAAATTTAGGACTAGGGCTTCAAAAGTAAGGATTAATTTCAAGTATTATCTACAGAACACGACTTGTCTTTGGTGATATAAGTATTTTTTTGTTAAGGCCCGGCTCTTCTGACTGACGAGATAACGAGTCGATGCACTTTTTCAACATTTTTTAATATAAAAATTACAGAGTAAAAAAAAACTTTAGAATTCAATTGCAAATGAAATAAATAATTAAAAAACTTGCATCTTTTTTATTTTGGCAAAGGAGAAAGAAAAAAAAAAAAATCGAGTGTCTATTCTTCTCCATTGCCAAATCAAAAAAAAAAAATAACATGAAAATTGGTGTAAAAAATTATCTGTTTTTATTGTTTTCATTTTCTGAACTGTGAAGGAAAAAGATCCACGAATAATGATAAATAAGAAAATGTAACTTCATGGAATCAATATCAATCAATATCCAATATAATAGCCATCAATATCGCTGTCATTGGTTGACGGCAAGCTTTCGTCTTTTTGTCTCTCTCTCTCTCTCTCTCTCTTTTGTTGTGATCTGTCTTTGATTGTCGTGAGTACTAGATACAGTGTGACCATGCTATATGTGAATTATGTTGGGAAATCAATCACCATCGTACTTGCTGAAGATAAAAATAAATTTAGAATAAAAAACCGACTTCTAACTTAAACTAAAAAGCAGAAAAGAATATGTTAATTACTTCAAAACAAAGAGCATTAAAGGACAATCGACGAAGTTATTAATAATTCCTATTTACAATTTGTAATCAGTTATTTGTGAAGTCGGTGCCAGCCAGGAAAAGCAGTAGCCGCGCCGCCGCCTCGTGCCGTTCGAAAGTTTGTTGCAAAGGCAGGATTAAACTGTCCTTCTTAACTGGAGTTCCAAAACTAACTGATAATAAATTGTAAATAGGAATATAATTAATGCTCTTTGTTATTTTTGTTCTTTAATAAACATAGTTTATCCTGCATATTGTAAATGTATAAGTAACATACTTGTTTGTAACCAAATAAATATAATATTTATTTTATACCCAGGTGTCAGAAGTCCCTGAACGACTACTTGGACTCAAAGCGGCGCATATTCCCTCGATTCTTTTTCATATCTACGGACGAGCTGCTCTCTATACTTGGCAGTAGCGAGTGCAGCTGTGTGCAAGAGCATATGATCAAAGTAAGTTAACTTTCAGGACCGGTGACGTGACACTGCGAGTATTTTATTTCATACGTAAATATTTGTATATAGACGAGTACATTGCTATTGTCTTTATGCCGAGCGTCTTTGTGTCTATGTATATTTCAACATTTTGTAGCGATGAGCTGGCGACGTTAGGATCTCACGATGCAGAGCATGGGTTCAAATCCCAACAATGAGCTTGAACTGCCAGTGAAAGAAAAACATCGCAATGAAGCCATATCTTGATGGTAGGCTCGAACCCTTGAATTAAAAATTTGTCTCCGAACCCGAACCTGTGTTCTTTCAGCCTCACTTGTGAGCGTGTTCACATTTCAATCTAAGTGTGTGTACCATCTTCAACTGTATCGACACTTTGCATCTGGTGCAGCTATGCTCAAACGCCTACCACCGGCGTGGTGCCACGTTGGATATGGGTGACAGAGAAGTTACACTTGTCACTTCTGACAGGTTTAAACGCGCCGTTGTGTCGAATGACGAAAGAAAAAAGAGGACCTGTTAGAAGTCACGTCATTTTCGGCACTTTGAATACACAATATGGCGTCAATTCCATCCCTTTCACTGATTTCCTAACACTGAAAAAAAACATTTGACAGTTTTGACAGCTAACGTACTAGCTTGGCTGGGACGTGGCCGACGTGCCGCAAGGCGGTCCCAAGTGACGTGAGCAAACAATACTTGGTGGCTCATCCGCTATTGTAGAGAATCCTTGGTTACAAAAAAAAATACCTTTCCGATCTCGCGACAGTTTGTATTTGTAATGACACTGACAGAGAAGGCGTGACAGATAACTCCCACAGTTCAAACAATAAGCGACATCTGATGAGCTGAAAATATTTTTCCTCATTTCGTGTCATTCTGGACATTTGCTATTTTCCTTTCCTTTGCAGATGTTTGACAATATCCGTTCTCTGGAGCTATATGTTGATCACACCAACCGGCCGGTCGCTTCCAAGATGATCTCGGCCGAAGGAGAGGTAATAGTGACTCAAATACGAATGGCTAAATAAAAAGTGGGCATTTGTCACTTTTATTACTAAATCTACAAGTGCTATTATTGCTTTTATTAACTAAAAAATATTACAAAAAAAAACAAAATGCAACCCAAAAAAATGTAGTCATGTCACACAGGACGTAAAGAGTAATCCCACGACACCTCCTCGTCAAAATCGGTTAAGCCGCTTAGGCTACAGGAGGTACTATATGAACACAAACATACTCACATACACCCCAAAAACATTACCTTTCTTATTGGGCAGTCGGTTAAAAAGGGTACTTGTCACGTCTATCATCAGAGCGAAAACTGCTACGCAATTTAGCCGTCCACATGTCATTCAGTATGAACTAAAGATTTATTAATAGGATCAGACATTTAGAAGTTTTGATAGAAGTAATTGCGCTCTCCCGATTTACCCACTGTGCTACAAATCGTACATTTTTTTGGAACAAAAACCTCTATTTGACCATTGCGACGACATTGAGGCGTCTGCTAATCGCTAAAATGGCCTACTCAGCAGGCCGCGCTTAGAAAAAGTATTGTTTTGGAACGTCTATTGGCGTGGTAGACAAAACGTTATACGTATTAACCAATCACGATTACCATTAACGATTCTCAACCACTCAGGATGTAATAATAATAGTCGAAACCAACTTCGACCAATCAGGATGCAATAATAGTAAACTACCCTTATTAAACTAAACATACGCCACGGGACAGAAATATCATAATTTTGTCCTTTTTCTTCATGAGTAATACTTAATTTTCCATCCTTTTTTTTCTGTGGAAAAGAGACACCGAGAGACATATCCAGCCAAGAGACATATCCAGCCGTCTATTTCTTTCTCAGTCTACGAGGTCGCGTTTGTGTGGTAGGCTTGTTTAGTCATCCCGGACTTGTTGTTGTTTACTGGCGTCGTGCGCGCCCATTGATTGTCATTGGCTACCTGTCCGCAATGAACACTTTTCTTCATAGTTGGAAAACTCAAAAGAAACCGACCATTATTAGGCTTTTACAATATTAGAGTAAAAATGTAATTTTCAGATAATGGAGTTCCGTAACGTGGTGTACACGGAGGGGCGCGTCGAGGACTGGATGAACTTAGTGCTGCAAGCGATGCGCGCCGCGAACAAGTTCATCACAAAGAAAGCTATCTTCTACTACGGAAGGAACTGGCGGGTGCCTAGGTACCACAGATTACCCCTTACAACCGTACTCAAGAGGATCGAAGCGCACCACGCATCGGTCAAAACACATATAGAAATTCACTTATAGTAGCAAACAACGGTGAAAGTCTAAAACAGTGTCTGTACGTGAAGCTTTAAGAAAAATACTGAATAATAAAACTGATATGTGTGCTGGCCCCCTTAGAAATCGAGCTAAATCGATGAAGGGGCTTGCAAAGTCACAGTACGGGACGAACTACTAGTTAAACTGCTGTCCGACACAGTTTAATCTAGTTCGGAGGGTAGGGTGAATCCTAATCATGTTCAAGCTTATTACGATTTGTTTACAAGACAATTTAATTCGTATAACTCAGGTTGGCAGATAATATTAGGAAATAAAAAAATGTTAAAATGTTAGAGTTACCTACCTACATGTATGTAATAGGCTAACCCCCGAATACTGAAACGCTTGTTAACTTTGACTACAGATTAATTCTAATGCTGCCTTTGTCTGGCACTAAGCAAATGACAAAGACAGCTATAGACTTAATCTGTCATCAAAGTTAACAAACGTTTCAGTATTCGGGGGTAAGTTTGGTAAAAAATAAATGATTGATTGATTGATTCTTCAGTTACAAAAGTGACCTACGTATATACGGAATAATATATTTTTGTACTATACTTTTTACAGAACAGAATGGATTCTAGAATACATAGGAATGGTCTGTCTAGCGGCCAACGGCGTGTGGTGGACAGCCGAGACTGAGGAAACATTCATCAGGATCAAGAAGGGAAACAAAAGGGCCATGAAGGAACATCTGGCGCAACAAAACGAACAGCTGGACGGATTAGTCGTGAAAGTGAGGCAAGGTATAACAGCAATAGCAAAATAAATATTGTGTGTAGAATAAAACAAACGGCTGCAAAAAAGCCAACATCACGCGGTGTTCCCAGGCGGTCACCCATCCAAGTACTGACCGCGCCCGACGTTGCTTAACTTCGGTGATCGGACGAGAACCGGTGTTCTCAACGTGGTATGGACGTTGGCAATATATATCTCGAAATACATCATCAATTTAAGAATCCAAACAAGGCGAGTGACGTCATTACCAAGTAAAATAAACAAAAAGCCAACATCACGCGGTGTTCCCAGGCGGTCACCCATCCAAGTACTGACCGCGCCCGACGTTGCTTAACTTCGGTGATCGGACGAGAACCGGTGTTTTCAACGTGGTATGGACGTTGGCGACGATTAGTACGAAATAATATTAAGCTACGGGTGCAAGCAAGGCGCGCGAAGTCTAACACTAATAATAAATCAATACCTCATGCCTCGGATATAGCAACAGTATAGTATTGATATTTTGTAGCGCAAATGTCAACGTTGTCAAATTTGCAACTATATAGACATTTTTGTAAGTCAAAATCCCTTATTTTGACTGCGGTAATAGGTTATTCAATAAACTTTGAAACCCTTTTTATATTTTGATTGTAATATTTATTTTGAATTTTTAAAAAAACATGTGTTCAAATCGCAAAAGTTACTTTTTATATTATCTTTAATTATTGCCTAAAACACAGATTCAGATAGTTTTTTTTTTCTCTTTCCTCCTAAGAGGAAAGAGCGTCGCACCTATGGCGTCGCACGTGTTATGCATTTGCCAGTGTCAAGTATACTCATATATTTTCAAGTTTTGTTGAATATTGTCAAATAAGTCTTAGTCACAGTCAAAGGCGAACAAAGCAAGTCACAGTCAAGTCCAAGTCATGCCCCAGTAAAGTGGTGAACACTTTACTAGAGCCTTCTATGGAGTTTTGGAAACAACACGAAAATTCACGTTTCACGACATTATACTATTCACCAACACTCGTGCATGTTCCCGAACACTTAACGGGTAAAAAATCACACCGTTTTTACACATTAACACTCGAAATAACACAAGTTTTGGAAAATAATAAAATGACGCGACATGATTTCTTCACGTTCCCGCCAAAACTCTTCAGATAGTTTATTGCTTCCATACAGTAAAGGATGATAATACTGCACGACACGATTTGCGTTTACGACAGACGACATTGAAACTGAATCGATATTTTTTATGTCGACTCTGTTGCCAACAGCTGTCTCTACAGATTTGCTGGACTTGGGGCAGACGCAGTTCGCGTTGGACCTTGAAAACTCTCACTAAGGTCGATTAGCGCAAGGGCACCTCTGCGGTAAGAACCTCGGCTTGGGCTGTCTCCTGTAAAAGAGACATCAGACTTGCCCCGGTATCCCAGAAGAGGTGTGCCTTAGGGCCCTAGCAGATTGATTATTATCTGTTTGATTATTGGGATAGAATGTGGATTGAATCTAACCAATCTTCTGACAGATTCTTCGACCGCGCCGACGAGGTGTATGATTGTGTACCTTTGGTAACAGGCGCTATACCAATTACTGAATAAACTGAAACGATTTGTCGTCATTCGTTTTTCCACGAGACAATTCTGCAACTCCACGGAAGTCGCGGCTTGTCGCTCATTATGTGTTCCAATTTTAAACGAAGGCAGCTATTGGCAACCCTGTTGTAATTGTGGACAAGACAAAGCAAACACAATCAAAACAAGCGAATCACAGCAGCGAGTGCCGAATAAAGTGTTGCCTCGTGTCCAGTTTGTGAGGTGCGTCGTGAGAAAGTTCGTGCTTGTTGTTACGGCGCTTTATCACCAGCGCAAAAGGTGAAAAGTCGTCCGTAAAGCCTGTCATGCGATGCGGTGTCATGTGCAAAACGGTCCATGGAAATGTATGACCCTCGGTGTCGACCGCATTTTATCGCGTCGTGCAGTGATGTCGTCTCGTGTGAAAACGCAAACGTTGCCATTCCGCCCCGTCCGCGGGTCGCGCTTTGCGGCGTTGCGTTCGTGGATGAGCATGCCTGCACTTTTCAGCGCCCGTGCGGTATAGTCACAGATGATCTGTGGGTATAGTATAGGCAGATACCTAAGCTCAAGCCGTTTGGTTTGATTATCGAGTGTATTCTAGTGGTTTAGTTTCGAGTATTAGTATCATAAAATAAATATGGGAAATAAGAGTGGGCGGAAACCAAGACCATCAAAGTTGTTTCTAAAACGTCAATCACGCATTGCAAATGCTAAATTAATGTTTTTTTGTTCGTCATCGTTGCATGCCTTAACCGTTCATAAACAGTTCTTTATTTTTTTAGTAAACAAACCGAGTTTCTTTGGATTTTAATGAAAAAATATATCACTTTATAAAGGCACATCAGCTAATGTTATAATATTCAAAAATCAATCATAGTTTATAATAAATCAAAAATAAACAAATTTTTCACATTTATAATATTAGTTGAAGTGTGATCAAAATTAACTTGTATGTTTTTTCTTCATTAACATTAAGCTAGCGTACTAAATTTTGGTTCAATAAAAAAAAAATTGTTCTCTTCTGAAGAGATGAGTCTCTGGTCATAAAATATTCTGTAATGAAAACATTGAAACAACTCACTGCAGTGTTGTTCCAAGTCGATTTTGGGGCTGCCGTATCTACACTTCAAAATTGCCGTATTAGGGACAAAATCAAAAAAATATGCCGTATGTTCTAATTTTTCATTAATTTGTATTCAAGATTATGATTCTTAGCTTTTATTTCCCTGTCTCCATGTATATTTTGAATTGTGGTTAGAAGTTATGTCTCACTTTCACTTGGAAATGGTATCTCTTCTTCTCTTATCTTCCGCAGTGTCGACATTTTCACCCTTGATTTTTCTATTTTTTCTGATCAATGTATCACTAATCGTAACACCTTCTCTAAGCTCAGTGAAGCGATGTAAATACAAATCACTTAATAGTCCAACATCTCAATATTGTCGTATTCATAGAGGGCGTTTTTCAACGGGGAATTCCGGGTGCTCGGTGCGTTACGTTACACGAAAAATTAGTAATGGCAGTTTTTTTAACTCTTTCGTGGATTGCCGTATATTTCATACAAATATTATACGGCTTTGGAAGTGCTGCCGTATGCCGTGTACTTGAAGCGTAGCGTGCCTAAAAACCGTATAATATGGCAATTGCTGTATGGAGAACAACACTGCAACTCAGTAGGTATCTTCTGAGACGCCGGACCGGCCGCGCGCCATCTAGCCGCATAGAAGCGCTAGCTCGATAGTAGGGCAGCGCGCCGCCCGTAGATGGCGCTCGTGCGGCGCCTAAATGCCCAATTTAATTTTGCACTACCCTGCGCCTTAATAGATTTTATAACGCCTGCAAAGCAAATCATTGCGCTGAGAGTGGAAAGACTTGTGGCCATAGGAGTGCCATTTACAGAGTTGAAATGGACATCTGCACCATTGGACTGAGCGAGCTTAGCGTCGTCACCAATTAGTAATCTGCTGTTATACGTCGTTCTTGATCCTTTATCTATATCCAATCTTGGAAAAATTCCAGTACCGGGCTTGAAGGCACCCTCCGCAACCTTGTTCACAGAGCCGGTGGCACCGAGATAGTGGTCGTTGTAATTCATGACTGCTCCGCTGAAGGCCGTGCCATTCCATTTCATAAAACCGTCTTCGTCACCAGAAACTCTCGTGTTTTTCTGCTTGAGTGTGCCATAGCTTGGGCCCGTTATATTTAAATGGCTCTCGGCACCGAAGGTTCCGGTGAAACCATATTCGGCTGGTGCACCTGTATTCCAAATTATGTATTCAGTAACTTAAGCTTAAGAGGCTAATTCGAGAAAAAGGTAGCGCTATACACTTTTGCGCGCACATAAAAAGAGATGGCGTTAGCGCACTGGTTAAAAAACAGTTAATTAACCAGAGCATCACATTAATATTATAAATGCGAAACTTTGTACTTAAGTGTGTAAGTATGTATGTTTGTTCCCGTTCAACTCTGTAACGACTGAACGGATTTGAATGAAGTTTGGTACGTAGGTAGCTTATTCCCTGGATTAACACATAGGCTAAAATCCCGGTTTCTGTAGAATAGCGGGTGAAACCGCGGGCGCAGCTAGTTATCCTATATTAACTAATATAAACTAGTAAGTAACTAATATATAATTGTTGACCACATTGAGTAACACTGTACCGGCCCGAAGGTCGGCCGGAGGCCTGTGTTGCTCAATAGTTGACAAAGATCCTAAAAGTAACGATATGCCCACCCGAACATTTGTGCCCGGTAAGTGTATATTTCTGGCAAAATTACGCTATCTATCAATCGTGATCAATCTCATTCACACTGATGCTAAATCAGTGAGATCTTGCATTTTTGCTGCGGTAACAAGGCGTATTTACCTACCTACGAGTAGAATACCACGATTAAGTTATACTTTTGTATTCTTTAGTTGTGATGTAAACCTTGCTTGTCTATACTTACAATAACAGCTTGCCATCAGCAATAGAAGGAACAGCAAGGGCGAAATAACCTACAATGTATAAAGACGTTACATAATATGTATGATAGAAGAATTATAATACACTAATTCATACCCGCGACTTCGTTCGCGTAGACATAAAAAAGTACCAAAAAGTTCGTCTTAGTGATGTAAAGTAACTCCTTATCAAATTTTATCAAGATCTGTTCAGCCTTTTAGCCGTGATAACGCGACAAATACTCAGACAGAGAGACAAAGTTCCTTCATATAGTTCGCTAGATGGTGTTAATCCATTTTTGTAGTTTTTTCCTCGAGACGAAAGTATTCATTTTTATACCTCGAAGCTTTATTGGTCCTGATACGACTGCGGATATATTCCTCTGAATTATAGCATTAGTTAGGATATATTCTTTTATAATAATAATAATAAGAATTGCTTCTTTATAATGGCTTAGTCGTAAGTAGCATACATTTATGTGTGTAGCTATCGCGGCTGAACGGATCAAACTGAATTTTTGCATAGATATAGCTTAAAGGTCGGAAACGGTCATAGGCTATTTTTTTTGTAGGTCCACGCGAACGAAGTCGCGGATAGCAGCTAGTTTGAATAATTTACAAATGTTGTATTGAGAGAACGAGAGAGCGCGTATCTATTATGTAAAAGCGGCCATAAAAATCTTACCGATAATTTAACCATTGCACTGAAATGATGTTTATAATACGAAAGATGAGAGAGAGCACTGTGGGATCAATTTTTTTTATGAATTATGGAAATATGTAGGTAAATCACATCACACTAATATTATAAATGCAAATATTTGTAAGTATGTAAGTGTGTTTGTTCCCGTTCAACTCTGTAACGGCTGAACGGATTTGAATTAAATTTGGTATGGAAGTAGCTTATATCCTGGATAACACAGGCTACTTTTTATTCCGGAAAAATATTCGGTGTCTGTAGAATAGCGGGTGAAACCGCGGGGCGCAGCTAGTACTAGATGTAATGTTAAGGTACATTACATCTACACAGATACATATTGATTCTAACAATGCATATTGTTCTTGTGAACAATATGCATAGATATAGGGGGATAGTGCTGTCATAAGGATTGTGGTATTTTTGAACTTATTTGATTAACGTTAGGTTCTATCCTATAAAGTAAATACATTTATTTTCTACTTACAGGCGTCAAGGTATTGCCCGGGCTATGACGATTTCTAAAATAACTATACACCAAACGAGTCCTTCGCAGAAGTAATATGTATATATGTATATGTGTATATATATGTGTATGTGTGTGTGTATGTATGTATATTTTCAGTAAAAAAATACTATGCACGCGCATGTGCGATCGAAGAAAATACTCGTTCTGTGACGTCGCGTCGCTTTCAAAGCACTCACGCAGTCAAATTAAAAAATTTATAACGCTTAAAGTTTTGGTTTGCCACAAATAGTTTTATTCATTTTGTTTGTACCATGTTATCCTAAGCTTTCATATCCTCAAATATGACCGTCGTATATCCTAACAAATTCTGAAGAACACTGAAACGTTGTCCGATTGCCCTGGACGTGTTCTTACGAAAATCTCGCTCTTTGTCGGCATCAGTTTGAAGGAAAGCTGCTCCGCGCTCCTTAAATGTTATTTAAAAAACTTCCATTTGATGTCTTTTAGACATTTCCAATACAACTTATTGTCCACAATACAAAATTAGTAGTGGAAAAAAACAATCGGATCTCAGATTTCAGGTTATGAAAAGTGTATGTCACGGGATCGCTGACATTTCTAGGAGGACGTAACCCGGTATGCGGAAATGAACTATCTTAGTGATGGACACTTGTCTGAGGGAGTTGATTGGAGGATTGATATCAGTCACCACAGCCTTGACGCCAATTTATTTTATCTTCCAGATTTGAGTTCGAACGACCGGCTCAAATTTCGAACGATTACTACGATCGACGTTCACGCCCGCGATATTATCGAAGGGTTCGTGAGAGACAACGTGACTGAAGCGGCCGAGTTCGAATGGGAGAGCCAGCTGAGGTTCTACTGGCTCAAGCGGGACGACAATTTGTGGCTGAAACAGTGCACTGGTAAGCAAGAGGGAAATTGCTTTTAGATTGGACTTTTTTTATATAAATATATAAAAGAACAAGCACTTTTCTTGGAATCAATGCGAAATTCCACTTCTGAAGGGGTACAATGGACCCCCAAAGTTTGTATGGAAATAAAATATTTTTTCATGCTAAGCCAATGAAAGTCGGCTGCTGTATTAAGCGTAAAACTAGCAAGCTAGTACTGCTAGGTAGTGTGCAAGGCAAGCTAGGCAAGCTAGTTCTTCAAATAACTGACTGTTTACTTACTTATTTTTCCATCGTAGTTATTACTAAATATTTTTGAAAAAGTGCGAACGAGATAGCTTATAATTTTATTGGAGCGTAAAGTACTAAAGCCGCATATGACCTATAACTTCAGGTGAATGGAGTTATGACTCTCCTTGAAAAAGGGCCTTTATTCAGCATTGGACGTCTTCTGGCTTCTGGCTGATGATGATGAAGCTACTAAACGCCAACTGTTGCATGATTTTAGACATTTAAGGATATACTTTTTAGAAAGTACTCGTCAAAATAGTGGTGTGTGTTGCAGGTGTGTTCGAGTATGGTTACGAGTACATGGGTCTCAACGGGCGGCTAGTGATAACGCCGCTCACGGACCGCATCTACCTCACCATCACCCAAGCTCTCACTATGCAGCTGGGAGGCGCACCCGCAGGTCTCTACCTTCGTCATCATCTAATTGCAAGATTTGGGGATTCGTAATCTGAACCCGTATTCTGTATTCGTAAAGCTATGTCGTGGTAGCTCAGTGGGAGCACGCTCGCCTCATATCCATGGGGTAGCGGGATCAAACCCGGGCGGGCCCCGTACCGTTGTGTTCTTTGGAACTTACAGGCCTCCCACCAGGTGAACCGATGACATTGTGAAAGTCGCGAGCAAACGGTGCAAGTTGCACGTTGTCGGTCGGTGTGGCGGTCTAATGGGGAGGCCTGTGTTCAGCAATGGAAGTCTTCCGGCTGATGAAGATGATGATGATTACGTATCTCATTTATTTCTTTAACTAGCTTTCCCTACGGCTTCACCCGCAATTCTACAGGAACCGAATATTTTTCCGTAATAAAAAGTAATTAATCCAGGTTGTAAGCTACCTCCATACCAAAATTCTTTCAAATCCGTTCGTTCGTTACAGAGTTGAAAGGGAACAAACACACTTACACACAAACTTTCGCATTGATACTATTAGTGTGATTACAGGGCCCGCCGGCACCGGCAAGACTGAAACGACCAAGGATCTGGCCAAAGCACTGGGTCTCCTCTGTGTGGTAACCAACTGTGGTGAAGGGATGGACTTCCGCGCCGTCGGGCAGATACTAGCCGGGCTGTGCCAGTGCGGCGCTTGGGGATGCTTCGATGAATTCAACAGAATCGACATATCTGTACTCTCGGTCATCTCTACGCAGCTGCAGTGTATTCGAAGCGCGCTGTTGATGAAACTGAAGCGATTTACTGTGAGTTTTTTTATTTTTTTTTATTAATAGACCAACAGCACAAAATCATAATATAAATATAATCTTAAACAAAAATATAGTACAGCCAATAAAAGGTCTAAAAATATTACTTAAGTAGGTAGAAACAAATCGTATTAATATTATGTGTATATATAGGTACTATAAAGAAATAAACTAAATGATATTTTACAAATAATATAAGTATATATATATATGAAATAAAAAAATAATTATATAATAAAAATATATATATATAAACATTAACACAAAAAAATACATGCGCAGTTTAAGAATTAGTGGAATACAACTTTTATAACGTTCTTTGTATTAGCTTCGAACGTGATACCGTCTACGTCCGTACCACACTGAGAATTTGATATGGGGCGGATTTGATACCTTGGCTGCGCTAGGCCTATGAAAGATTGCCGTCCCCTGTAGGGTCTAGAACATACCCTTTTTTCGGTATTTCTACCGATATACTGAAATGTGAAGATTTTCCCACAATTTCTGAAAATACAAGGAAATGCGTCCGATTCTTTACTGACTTTACATTTGTGAACTGGAAGCCCATTTCAGTTTCTCTATGTTTCACGGATATTCCCCACCGACTTCGATAGATTTAGTAATCATTTTCAAGGAAAATAACCTTTTATCCTAGTTTTAGGCGATGCCCCAAGTTGGTCGGCCCCCGGATTTTGAGGTTTTAAACGTTAGAGTGAGTTCACAGAGAGCGGTACTACTAAAAAAAATATCATCAACTGTTGCCGCCCCCGAAATTTTGCTGTCTTAGGCCCGGGCCTACACGGCCTCATTTTGCAAAATGTGTGACGTCACGCGTCTTGATAGGCGTCGTAAAAGATGATTTATTTCGAAACTGATCTCGCCAACGTCCATACCACGTTGAAAACACCGGTTCTCGTCCGATCACCGAAGTTAAGCAACGTCGGGCGCGGTCAGTACTTGGATGGGTGACCGCCTGGGAACACCGCGTGATGTTGGCTTTTTGTTATTTTGCTTAGTGTATGACGTCATACGCCTTACCTTTGGTCATAGTACTGATAGTGTATTTCGTATAGTTTGTAGCCAACGTCCATACCACGTTGAAAACACCGGTTCTCGTCCGATCACCGAAGTTAAGCAACGTCGGGCGCGGTCAGTACTTGGATGGGTGACCGCCTGGGAACACCGCGTGATGTTGGCTTTTTGCTGCTCTCGAAGTTTTTACATTACATTATCTTTATTATACTATAATGTAAAAATAATTATAATACAACATTTTTTATAAGCTCATAGCTATCGATCTGGTTTGCTAATATATTAGATCGTTTTATTCGCTAATTGTTTGTCTCCACCCAGTTTGAAGGGCAAGAGATCGCGATGGACAGCAAAGTTGGCATCTTCATAACCATGAACCCTGGATACGCTGGCCGCACCGAGCTACCTGAATCTGTAAAGGCATTATTCCGCCCAGTCGTTTGTATCTTGCCCGATCTGGAGATGATCTGCCTAATCTCTCTATTCTCTGATGGATTCCTTACTGCTAAGGTACATATTTCATAATTAGTTAGTCTTTTTAAACCGAGTGAGTTTTGAAAGCAAGTTTTGTAACCTTTTGATAAGAGACGATGAAATCGTAGAATTGTTTAAAGTTGTATTATACATGCGTTTAATCCGATTACGACTTTTCGACGAAAGTCCTCTCCGACTTTCCTAGTTTAGCCGCATTTAGAGGCTATTTCGAGAAAAGATAGCGCTAGTAAAAAAAAACAGATAATTGCTAATTTCAACTAAACCAGGAAATTAATCAAAATTCTGTTCGATGCTATCCTAAATATTATTATTACCTCACTATTCGTGTAATAATAATCACATGAATACACCCTAGGGGATCTGACCGCCAGCGCAAAATGTGTTTAAAATTTTAAATAGAGGTCTTTTCAATATATTTTTTATCGACAAAATGTCATGCTATCGTATTTTTCGTCTATGCTATACTAGGCGATAGAACAAAAAAAACATATCTCAAAATATGATTTTAAAACTAGACAACTAATGAGATACACTGAAGAGAAAAATCGTATTTTTTATCAAATTTGGCCTTTAAACCCTACTCCACACAGGTACACGGTGTGCTGAAACGCCCAGTGATCATGGCTGAAACCCGAATGGTTTTTCAATCGAGAAAGGTTATTGGGCGCCACTGATCACCACCGCATGTTTGCAAGTTTGAAAGTTCGCCACCGCAGGCTGCATCTTTGTGGGGAAGGCTTAAAGCCGCTTGTTTTCTACAGGTGCTAGCTAAGAAAATGACGGTGCTATACAAGGTGGCTCGCGAGCAGCTGTCCAAACAGTCTCACTACGACTGGGGACTACGCGCGCTTACCGCTGTACTACGCATGGCCGGAAAATTGCGCCGCGAAGCGCCAGGCCTTAGCGAGATTGTGGTGCTTATGCGCGCGCTCAGGTATACGTTATTGCTTAGAATTTAGAATCTAAATTCAGGTAGCGAGCAGATGCCTAATCTGTCTCAGGATGTGGATTGGAGTGGCGTTTGTAAGCGATCGTTTAGTCAATAAAAACGTATTCTCCTGTTTCCTCCCTGAATAATGACACTACAGAATATTTTTTTGCCATCAAATTTATATCTATACAAGCTCCTGTGTTTTTTTTTTAAATAATTTTTTTAATGACTAGTTGTTACCCGCGACTTCGTTCGCGTGGACATGAAACAAGTATCATATGTCAGTCTTTGTGATATAAAGTGACTCCTTATCAAATTTTATCAAGATCCGTTCAGCACTTAGCCGTGATAACGTAACGCGACAAACATCCAGACAGAAAGACAAATTTACTTCCTATGGTTCGCTAGATGGCGTTGATTCCTTTTTTGTGCATTTTTTTTATTTTTTTTTAATTTATAAATTTGTGTAATGTAGAGAGTTCTAAGTCGCGCAAGCGAAGTTATTTCCTCGCGACGAACGTATTCATTTTTATGCCTCGAAGCTTTATCGGACCTGATACGACTGCGGCTACATTCCTCTGAATTATAATATTAGATAGGATTAGGATGAAACTAAAATCATTACTAATAACTTCAATGAACGGATGTACCTTTAATTGCTCTCCATATATTGACTAGGGACATGAACCACCCCAAGTTCGTGTTCGAAGACGTGCCACTATTCCTGGGGTTGATCAAGGACTTGTTCCCGGGGCTGGAGTGCCCGCGCGTCGGCTACCCGGACTTCAACGCGGCCGTTTCGGACGTGCTCATTAGTGACGGGTACATCGTGCTTGACCATCAGGTAATCACAATAATCACACTAATATTATAAATGCGAAATGTGTAAGTATGTAAGTGTGTTTGTTCCCGTTCAACTTCTTTAACGGATGAATGGATTTGAATGAAATTTGGTAAGGAGGTAGCTTATACTCTGGATTAACACATAGGCTACTTTTTATATCGAAAAATTTAACCGTTCCTGTGGAATAGCGGGTGAAACCGCGAGGCGCAGTTAGTTTATGATTTTTGGTACGGGCAAAGAGTATGACAGAGATACAATATAGTTATTTGTGTAACGAGGGGCCAAAGTAATATTTTGTTCGCTGAGGGCGTTACTTTGTATTCAGAGCGAAGCGAAGGATTCTATAGTATCACAGTGACTGTGCCGGGGTATGAGGGAATGGTTACCTTGCACACATGTACTCTACGATAGATGGCGAGCGCACTTTTATTGACCGAGCGAAGCGAAGGTCTCAGAGTTTACTGGGACAAATCGGCATTTGTATGTATGTTCGTATGTTTGTGTGTATATTAAAATTTGTCCGATGATAACATGCGAACCGTTGATCCGATCGTCATGAAATTTTGCAGGCAAGTAGTTCATTTCAATACAATTTTTAAGTTCGAATATGAGCTGAATCGGTCCAGGGGTTGTGAAGATATAGGGGTCACGAGGTCTCAGTTCGCCGCGAACTACTAGTCATATATTAGCTGATGCCCGCGACTTAATGTTGAACAAAACCTTGTCCTGACAATTACGTACACAACTATACAACAAAAAATATATAATCGAAATCGGTCCAACCGTTCTCAAGCGATGCTCTGTCATACATGTGGCAATTAATTTATATATATATAGATAGATAATGCCTAATTTAATTTTAAACTTAAGTATTTTTTATAATACTGAATCCTGTAATATTTAATGCTTTTTTTTATTATTATTAAATATTTCTGATTCTGATAATGTGGTGCCATCTTTTATTGAGTTGTAAAAACCGGTGCACTTATTATGGTTTAACGCACACAATGTGGGGCTAGCTTTTGTTGAATATTTTACTACCTTACTTTGTTGTAAACTTGGAGCTATCGGCGTGTAGGCTATTTCAGGCCGGATATAAATACCACAGATCACACCCTAGATTCTGCATTCAGGACGCTCGAAGCGCACCACGCTTCAGTCTAAATACATTTATAAGAATTTACTCTGATTGGTTTATTTATTTATTTAAGTATACATTGCCACATAATGCTGGTTGATTGTTAGGCGCGAATAGGCGTAACCTTGAGATAGCTAATGAGAACGCTTGGTCGCACTTCCCGCGACCCGCGCCTTCCTCAAACTTTGGTGACTTTTTGTAGGAACAACGAATCTTGTAATGCGGTGTCTAGTGTGATCTGTGATAAATACCTACAAATCTAACTGCTGGTAACGACACCACACTATCCAAAATCTGTCAAGCTGTCGCGTGTTCGTACTTTAGTTTAAATGCCCGGCAGAATTTGAGTCTGCGATGGTCCGGGTGAACGCTTCGTTGCATTATAAAAATACATATTATCGGCAGGTGGACAAAGTAGTCCAACTGTACGAGACGATGATGACGCGGCATTGTTCTATGCTGGTGGGGCCCACCGGCGGCGGCAAGTCTATCATCCTGCACTGCTTAGTGAAGGCGCAGACTAATCTCGGTCTACCTACTAAGCTCACGGTCGTCAATCCTAAGGTAACCTAAATATACTAAAGCAAATCTAAAATTCAAGGGCAAAGGGCGGGCATTTAATCTGCTTAAATCAGCAATAAAAGAAATCCTCCCACTGAGCCACAAGGCTAGTCGTTTTGCTAGGCTAGGCTGGAATAAAAATCCGAAAATCTGAAGCTAAAGCAAAACATTTCTGATCAAGTACATACCAAACTATGAATTCTCACCTCGGGATTATGTAACGTTTGTTAACTTTGGCTGCCTTTCCCCCGAATACTGAAAAGCTTGTTAACTTTGACGACAGATTAAGTCTATTGCTGCCTTTGTCATTTGCTTAGTGTCAGACAAAGGCAGTATTAGAATTAATCTGTTGTCAAAGTTAACAAACGTTTCAGTATTCGGGGGTTAGTCCGGCACTAAGCAAATGAGAAAGACAGCAATAGACTTAATCTGTTGTCAAAGTTAACAAACGTTTCAGAATTCCGAAGTTAATCTATCACCTTATCGTTTATTTTTCCTCTAGGCCTGTTCCGTCATCGAACTGTACGGCATTCTAGATCCAGTTACAAGGGATTGGACCGATGGCTTGTATTCTAAGATATTCAGAGAGATGAACAGGTAAATCACGAAATATCCGTCCATTGCTGGGATTGTTATGTTTATGGCTACAGCTATGTAATTTTGTTAAATATATTTTTTTAAATAGACTATTTTTTTGACTTGATTTAATTCATGAATGTAAAATGTAACACAAATTTAAAATATTGTATTGTATGTATGTAAAATATGATGTTAATTTGATTATTTTTGGTTTTCCTCGAGGTTGTTTAAAAAAGGTACCGAAATTTTTACGTTGTAACTAATCTCATCCATTCAGATAATATGCGGAACCAAAGTTTACAAAAACACTTTATGATTCAAAAATGTTTCTGCAACATATTCTTTACTAGCTGTTACCCGCGACTTCGTTCGCATTTTTTTAGGTTCACACCTACAAAAAATGCGCATATTATGTCCGTCTCAGACAATTAAGCTATATCTTTGCAAAAATTCAGTTTGATCCGTTGAGCCGCTTAGCCGTAATAACGCGACAAACGTCCAGACAGAGAGACAGATAGAGAGTCAGAGTTACATTCGAATTTATAATATTGGTTAGGATTTCAACATTTTTACGGGCAAAGAGGCATTTTTATTATTTTACTTCGTATTTTTTCCTCTACTGTGCTAACTTTAATAATGTTAATGTAAAATTAACAAAAAAATATATAGATGTTGCTGGAAAAATGTCTGTCAATTTCATATTGCAGTATATTTTTGAAAATATTTTTTGGTTGTCTGGTCTCGATTTTTAGAGATCTCAGAAATCAGTCATGATTCATTGTGCATATACATTAGGATGGTTTAATGCATGGGACCCTTCACATCTACCTGATTACTCTAGCTGTCAATTTTATTGTAATCGTATAAATTTACTCGCAACAAGCGCGCGGGCGGGATATCGATTGCAGTTTTAAGTGATGGCTTATTTGACTTATACACTACCAGGCCAGCAGAACCAAACGAGCGTCGATATTCGTTATTCGACGGCGACGTGGACGCCCTCTGGATCGAAAACATGAACTCGGTAATGGATGACAACAGGCTCCTCACTTTAGCTAACGGAGAGAGGATCAGACTGGCTCCTTACTGTTCTCTACTGTTCGAAGTGGGGGACTTGAACTACGCCTCGCCGGCGACGGTGTCGAGGGCTGGCATGGTGTTCGTTGATCCCAAGAATTTGGGATACCAACCTTATTGGGACAGGTGAGCTTGAAAAACATAGCTGCACAAATCTGCACTGCACAGCCGTCTATATTTAGAGTTATGCCCGTAGAGTTAAAACATCTAGAAATGGTTCCGTTTTGCATTGAGAATCATGAAAGAAATCATCTCTTCTTGATGATTTATTTTTAAAAAACGACAGGACAGGACAGAAGCATGTGAATGATGAATAAACGTGCCGATGTGAAGGGCCTTCACCTACAGTAAAGGTGCCATAAAAAAAAAAGTTCTACAAGTTGGCATAGAATATTCACTCCGGAACTATATTTAAATAAATAAATAGAGACTCGCTACGTCGTAATAAAGTTAATTTTGGCATGCACAGGGAAGTGTTTATTTGAAGCGCCCGCTCAAACTTGTATCTATCATAGTATCGCACGCGTGAAATGAGCGTAACAGAATCGCTCTCGGTATAGGTAAGATGTAAAATAGGATATAGGCTATACGGTTTGCACATGCAGTGAGGCATTGTAGCAATGAAAAAATTGGTGACGACACTTTGCCAACTTGAAACATGTACCTAATGCCAGTCGCATTTATGATTGTGTAAACATTATAGCCCTATTACTGAAGACACAATGCAAAGCAATGTTGCATGGCGTCATTGACTACATGCTACAATAATTTTCTTATCACTATTTAATCCGATCTATCTTCAACAGTGGTACCTTACCACTGTTGAAGAAAGGTCGGCGTCCATTTTCTGTTTATCATTCCAGTAACTTTAACCGCTAACCGTACCGCTTACATATGTTACTCAGATGGCTGAAAAGTCGCAACAACGAAGAGGAGCGCGACCAAATGAACAACATGTTCGATCACTACGTGCCCGGAGCTATCAACTATATTGTGTTCGGCATGTTTGGGCTTCAGCAACAGACTCCGCTCAAGACCATCGTGCCGCAGACTCCACTCAACTTGGTCAGTCAAATAGCAATCCACTGTTGACACGCAGTAGCATAGCGTGGGGAAATAAATGTGAATACATCTACATTTCTTCCAGTGCCGCCCCAATCAAAATAATGTATAGCTCGCTCCGCTCGCGCATGTAGCTACACTTTTTAAGACGTGTTGTTTCGTCTGATTTATATAAATCGAACCCAATTTGCTGAAAAAAATTTTGCACGCTTTCATGACGCGTCACGTATCTATTTAATCGGATTCCGGAAAAAAATATAAAAAATCGCCTGCTTCTAAATAGGTGGTAACTCATGTGGATTACGTCACGCTGCAATCATTAAAAATCTGTCGTTTTTCTTATATCTTTCAGCGAAGTACTATTGTTTGCAGGTGGTGCAACTGTGCACCATGCTCAGCGGGCTGTTGCCGAATGCGGAGGACTCCAACGAAGAGATCGACTCAACAGTCGTCGAATCAGCCTTCATGGTGGTATGACAACATTTTTATTCGTCATTATTTGTTTTTTGTCTTTTGTTTGAAACTGCATTACTGCCCCATTATTTTTATAAACGCAACTGAGGGACAAAACGATCGAGGTCGATCGCCTGATTGTACCTAAGCGTCACGCTTGCCCGTAACAACACAATGCCACAGAAATTTGAACTTAAACAGTTCTAAACTGTGCGCGGCAATGCATTTGTCATCCTGAGATATTAGATGTTAAAACTCTATAATGCTTAGTAATTTCAGTGGAAACATTGGAAACACAGTAACGTTTTCACTCAACTGCTTGGCGGTTGAATAACTGGCAATGGTGTTGTATTCCCCTAGACGGAATCTGCAACAGAGTCCTACCACTCATAAATTCATCATGAATAATCATTGGCACCTCGTTCTGCTTACTGCTGGGTATTACCGATCTTCTCTATTTCGCAAAAGACATGAATGTAGCACAAATCCTGCAACGTCGTTTAAGAAAAAACGCGCTATCACTTTAATGGTTTTCGCTTCTGCTTAATCAGGCGGCACATCGGATTTTTGTTGTTGTTGTTTTATTGTATTGTTCACATTTGTTTGTGGCGCTATATTTGAAACGTGCCATGCACATTTAACGCCGCCGTATGGCTGTGAGCAGCTACGCACACCACACCAGGGACACATTCAAAGCGGATTAAAAGGTGGCGCGTTTGAAATGTTGCGCTACCAAATTATGTCGAGTGTGCGGCCTGTCTAAGCCTACCATTCGTTTATTTAATGTCATTTATACATTTCTGTTTCATAACCTTGATAATTATCATTTTTAATGTAAGTTACCAAGATCTATCTACAGATTAGATAAAAAATAACCTCTCCTTATTCTTTTATTGACTATTAGATGACGTAAAAATAACAGATTCTATTTATTTTTGAGATAGGTACTTATAATGCCGCCCATCATCATCATTAGCCGTAAGACGTCCACCGCTGAACATAGGCCTCCCTCTTTGAAGCACACTGAACGAAAATTGCATCCACCGGTTGACCGCAACTTTCAAAACGTCCTCAGTTCATCTAGTGAGAGGCCTGCTTACGCTGCGTCTTCCGGTTCGCGGTTGCCTCTCAAGATTCTTTTTTCCCCATCGGTTATCGGTTCTTCGAGCGATGTGGTCTGCCCATTGCCACTTCAGCTTGCAAAGCTTGGTTCTTCGGCGAATATACCCGTTTCAGATTTTATCGCGGAAAGAAACTCCGAGCATAGCCCTCTCAATTACCCGCTGTGTGACTCTGAGTTTCTCCAAAAGGCCAGCGCTGAAGAACGTTTCAATGAATACTAACGTTGAATGATAAAATTAAATCTAAATTATCTTTCTTTGTGTGGATAAATTTAAGATAATGAAGAACTAAGTGGGACCTACTCCAATTTCAAAAAGTATTTACACAAAATAAAAAAGCATTTGCGATCGTAGCAGCCTTGTTTTGCGTAACGTAGAACCAGTTGTTCATAACGAACTATTGTAATAAATTACTGCTGATTACACAACATTCTATTGACATTTAGATCAAGATATCTATTTTAGAAACCAGTTACTAATTATATACTGAATCATGATAACGACTATAAATTTGTCAAGTAACGGTATCGGGGGCGTAGCTCAGATGGTAGAGCGCTCGCTTAGCATGCGAGAGGTACCGGGATCGATACCCGGCGCCTCCAAATTATTCTTTTTTTATTGCAACTCTCCTATCTTGACCGTTATTCGGTCAACGCCACGATTCCCATGCCACCTGCAAAGCATGAGAATTGTGCCTTTCTTCAGCAGTGGACGTCTTCCGGCTGATGATGATGCGCGCTTGCGCATTACGTGATAGCGAAAGCGAGTGATCGTAATAATGTTGGATTATCAATTAGCTATTATTATAATATACCAGTTGCTACCCGCGACTTCTTTCGCATGGACATAAAAAAAGTATCCTATGCCCGTCTTTGTGATATGCAGTAGCTACTTGTCAATTTTTATCAAGATCCGTCCAGCCATTTAGCCGTGATAACGCGACAAACACCCAGACAGAGAGACAAAGTTACTTCCTATAGTTTCGTTTGATGGCGTTGATCCATTTGGGTGCATTTTTTAACGTTTTTTATGGGCTGACAGTTGTAATGTAGGGAATTCAGAATCGCGCAAGCGAAGTTTTTTCCTCGAGAAGAACGTATTAATTTTAATATTGCTTTGGATTTTCCAGTCATTATACAACAGCCTGGGTGCGTCAATAGTGGACGACGGTCGGCTCGACTTTGACGTGTACATCAAGAAAGCGTGCCCCATGATGCTCGTCGACGACAATCCTGAAAAGAAAGCCACCACAAGTAATATTGCTTATCATAGATTAACCAATACGTGGATATCGTTGAGTTTTGTACAAAATCAACGAAAAAAAAAGTGACCGAGTTTTTCTTTATAACAGAACAACAACAACAGTTTATAACAGCTTTTTTTTTTCTTTTCTTTTCTTTTTTTTTTTTTTATACGTGTATAGAAATACTATTTCAAAAAGCATTACGCCGTAACAATGTTTAGTTTAGCTTGCAAACATTTTCGCCCACTTTTAGCGTAGATTGCCCAGTAGTTAGTTAAACTACCCATTAGCATAAATAAAATACAGGATTAATCTTTGCTATTAGTCTTTTTTTGAAATTTTTGAGCGCTGACCTAAATCTATCTGTTTTTAAATATATGTTGGCTCATCAGTACAGTAACGTTAAAGCTGTCGCTGCGGCGCTGCGGTTTGCTGGGTTTCACCCACTAACCAACAGGAACGTCATTTTTTGCGGGTAGTAAAAGATATCCTATTTAATGGTTAGAATGCGAAAGAAACTCTATCGGTTTCTCTTAAGGTTCAGGTTAAGATTTTAATTAGGGTATTATAGTAGCTTAATAATGTGAATACATTTCAAAATGTGAATTATTGTACGCCCGCAATGGGTAAGCTGTTGAAACTTATTATTTTATTACTATCAAGAACACATTTTGTACACAGTTTTTGCAATAAAAAAATCTGATTCTGATTCTGTCTTGTTTGTCGCGTTATCACGGCTAAACAGCGAACGGATCGAGCTGAATTTTTGGCATAGATATAGCTTAAGGGTAAGGAGACGGACATAAGCGTATTTTTTTTGGCATTGGTTTTTTGCCAAAAACAACCAGGGCCTACTATACGACCCATTGCAGCGCTTAGTTGTTAATGCCACTCGCGGTCCCCATCCAAAGACTGGCCGTGTCGCACGTCGCTTAACATCGGTGATCGGTTACTTTCGCATTTATTTTATAATATTCGTGAGAAGTGGCGTCTCCCTGTAGTATATGTGATTTCCTGGTTCATCTATGTAAACACACATGGTTTGATTCAACCACAGACCACACCCTAGATTCTGCATTCAGGACGCCCGAAGCGCACCACGCATCAGTCTAAACAAACTTATAAGAAATGACTCTGATTGGTTGATTGTTAGGCGCGAGTAGGCGTAACCTTGAGATAGCCAATGAGAACGCTTGGTCGCACTCCCCGCGACCCGCGCCTCAAACTTTAGTGACTTTTTGTAGGAACAACGAATCTCATAATGCGGTGTGATCTGTGGATTCAACCAATGATAGCTCTGAATTTCTTCGCTAATGTTTTTTCTGTGGTTATTGGTGATTATGTGTGTAAGCAATATAATGAGGGAAGATTCGTCCAGCAGTGGACGTCTAAGGGCTGACAGGAAGGGTTATTTACGGTATCCGCTATATATGTTTACATGGTTGGACATTTAAAAAAATAGACAGTAAACTAATCGGACTTTTCTCTCTCAGAACATTTCCCGATGGGATTCCCGACGCTCCACGACTACTGCTTGGAGCTGTCCACTAAGACTTGGGAGGCTTGGGAATGGCTGGTGCCTGAGTATATCCACGATAGAACTAAGAAGTTTCCATCCATATTAGTACCGACAGTGGACACGCTGCGGATGACATGGCTCATCAAAATTATGGAGAGCGTAAGTGTATACAGAACCAAGGGCACCTATTTTTGTATGTCGGCTAAGGTAGTCGTATGCTATCCCGTTCGCTCGCATGGTGCAAGTGATTTGGTAAATGGGACGGCACGTGATGCCCATTTCAACCGGAGCTACTTAATAAGGCCCCAGGTCTTTATCTTCTTCGTCTGGTTTGTTGCCAATCTGGGTGTAGCTATAATGTCCCATTGGTTGGCGTATAAATCACATATGATGAACCCACAGTTCATCATCATCATCATCAATCAAATCAAATCTTATCAATAAGCATGAGCTGCCGGTGAACAATGAAAAAATAACATCCCATGGAAACCGTAACGGGGTCCGACAGTGTCTGGTACACATGGCTGGCTAGCTTCAGCCATCAAATTAAAAATCTGTCTCCAACCAACCGTGTATTCCGGCAGCCTAGAGTGAATATTCGAAAGTCGTGTTACACTATCTAGTATCCTATACAAACCAAGATCCCTTGGACCTCGTAACGTAAAAATTTACCATAATGTTTTCATTCCTTATTTTCAGGTCGAGAGACCTACGCTCCTAGTCGGAGACACTGGTACGTCGAAGACAGCTATTATTACAAACTTCTTGCTTGGATTGCCCGCTGAAAAATATGTGAGTTTTTAAAAATAAATAATAATAATAATAATCATTTTATTATAATTTTATTTTTATATTTTATTTTTATTATTATAGTTTTATTAATAATAATATGAGGTCTGTTTTATGGTGTTGTATAAACTCTTGTCGGATTGTCTGACGGAGTGACGCACTCATTCAATACCGCCAGGGTTCACGCATCGTGATATTGCCCGGGCGGTAAAACGGTACACGGCATGTTTGGGTTTACAACTAATGACAAGATCCGAATATCCTGTCGTCAACGTCCAAACTACGTTGAGAGCACGGGTACTCGTCCGATCACCGAAATTAAGCAACGTCGGGCGCGGTCCGTACTTGGATGGGTGACCGCCTGGGAACATTATACTTGGTTTTTGACGTCATACGCCTTGTTTGGATTTTGAAATTGATAATGTATTTCGAAGTAGTCGTAGCCAACGTCCATACCACGTTGAAAACACCGGTTCTCGTCCGATAACAGAAGTTAAGCAACGTCGGGCGCGGTCAGTACTTGGATGGGTGACCGCCTGGGAACACCGCGTGATGTTGGCTTTTTATTTATTTTACTTGGTTTATGGCGTCACATGCCTTGCCTGTGGCTATAGTACTGATAGTGTATTTCGTATTATTTGTCTCCAACGTCCATACCACGTTGAAAACACCGGTTCTCGTCCGATCACTGAAGTTAAGCAACGTCGGGCGCGGTCAGTACTTGGATGGGTGACCGCTTGGGAACACCGCGTGATGATGGCTTTTTGCCATTTTGTGTCTGATTTTGTGTCTTTTGTGTCTGTCATATCGTAAAATTTTTACAGATTTGTGAAAATTTCTCCCTGACAGCATGAGAATATGTTACCTTGAAACCCTGAAGTCAACATAAACCAAAATTACTTTTAAAATAGCTGGACTCGCTTGAGTCATGGTTAAACTATTTTGTCAAAGCAGTTGACTTGATATATAGCCGTCAAAGTACGATTTGCCGAGTTACACCGATTTTTATTTTAATAATAGATAAAATCTATCTATGTCAGTGCAGAGCAGACTTCGAGACAGCTTAGCAGACAAAGGAAATTATTATATTCTAATCTGTGGCTTTGATCAATTTCATTGGTGTGTGAAGGCTTATTTCAGCATTTCTCATATCGGGGGCGTAGCTCAGATGGTAGAGCGCTCGCTTAGCATGCGAGAGGTACCGGGATCGATACCCGGCGCCTCCAATTGTTTTTTTGTACTTTTTCTATTAATCTTATACTAGATGTGCCATATGATTTTGCCCACAATTTATGAAGTTTAAAGTAGCCTATACCGTTTTACAAGGTTGTGACCCTGTAAAACACTGACGGGAAAGGTTGGTACAAAGCCGAAATTAACTGATTGCACTCATCATTTCATACAACAAGTAATATTATCAAAATAAAAACAAATACCCTACTGCAAAACGTAGCCTATGGCGAGCCTATGTCACTCCGGACTTAAATAAGAATCCAACGACACCTAACTCCTCAAAATCGATCAAGCCGTTTAGGCTACAGCATATAGGAACACACAAAAATAAATACTTATATTATAATTAGGTATATTTACAATACATACTTATTTTTTTTATGTTACGAGTGACGAGCATGCCGCTCACTTGATGTTAAGCTTAACGCATAACGCTCCATAAAGACTTTAAAGATTTTGAAGTGCGTGGTTTCGTTAGATCGGTCTTTATATTCGAGTGCCACAGGCATTTTGCAGTCTTATTTTTAACTTCATAAAATAATGTCTTTCGTTCCAGTTAGTGCAGCAAATGAACTTTTCGTCGCGGACATCATCGATGGACGTGCAGCGCAACTTGGAGTCCGTAGTAGAGAAACGCACAAAAGACACGTTCGGGCCACCCATGGGCAAAAAGATGTTGGTGTTCATTGACGATATGAACATGCCTGTCGTAAGTTGAAACCTGTAAAAACAGTATATAATGTAGTAGCAGTGTAGTGTGTGTAGTGTGAACCGTCACTTATGACTAAACCTCACAACTGCTTGTACACATCACTACGATTCCAGTGAAGTACCTGGAACTTTGCTTTGTTAGCAACACACTCTGTGTTCCTCGGACAACTGCTCCTCAGATAAGTGAACCTCGCATGCTTCCTAGGTGGACACTTACGGAACCCAGCAGCCTATAGCGCTGCTCAAGCTCCTGTTCGAGAGAAAAGGATTCTACGACCGCGGCAAGGATCTCAACTGGAAGAACTTGAAGGATATCGGCTTCATCGCTGCCATGGGGAAGGCGGGAGGCGGCAGGAATGACGTGAGATGTCCTAACGTGTACTGTAATTAATTAGAAGTCTGTAAACCATTATTCTTAACCTGTTTTATTACCATTATGGAGGAGATCACAGAAAGCTCACCTTACTAGACAGCGCTGCTGCCCGTCCTCCAGTATAAATGCTACTAGTTCAAGGTGCTTCTAAATCCAGGTGGACCCACGCTTCATATCGATGTTCTCGTGCTACAACCTCCAGTTTCCGTCCGAAAACACTCTGCGCCACATCTACACAGCGATCCTGGTGGGACACTTCGAGATATTCCCCGAGGAGATACAGGAGATCGTCGACAAGATCGTGCAGATGACTTTAGATCTTTATAAGGTATGTTTATGAAATATAGTGATCAATTATCACTTTATGTCAACAACGTGCATAAAAAAATATTCCAACGATTTTAATGTTATATACACGAACTACATTCTATTACATTATACATTCTTATTCGACCAAACCAACGATTATCATAATTTTTATCTTTACTTTTTATTTTTATTATAGAAAGTTACTGAAATGTTAACCCTATATTACATTTTGTGCAACAGAATTCAACGACATTGTGATGTGCATTCAAAGTTTGTCGTTTGTTATTCTGCTGTAAGTACATAAATAAGGTTCACAATTACACAGGGCTATAACATAGGGTCTGTGTAATGTGAGGCCTCCCAATGCAGCCGAGTATCTTGCGATGATTTTCACCCGTCATCCATCTTTAATCTTCCAGCGAATGAAACACAGATGTTTGTTTCAGATCATAATAGTGGAACTGCCGCCCACGCCAGCCAAATTCCATTACATCTTCAACTTGCGTGACTTGTCTCGCATCGCCGCTGGCTTGTGCCTCATTCACCCAAACTACTTTAGCGAGAAACGAGCCGTGGTGCGTTGCTGGAGGAACGAGTTCACGCGGGTCATATGCGACAGGCTTATTAGCGTGCAGGTCCGTTGGATTATTGTACCGGTTTAGACTAGTGACCGCCCTGCCCCTGTGGTAGTCTCTCCGTATTGCTGATAATGCCGCCTTGGTGGCAAAAAAAAAACCGGGACGCACAAGGGTTTTGTTACCACCAAGGTGGCGCTACGTCTGAGTGGGCTGACATTGACAGGTCTGACAGATTTCATTGCACCGAATTTTTTAGCAAAGAAGTCTGGATATGTGTATAGTAGTTTTGGCGCCAACGTGAAAAAAACATAATGCCACTGTATTTATTTTTACAAAACTTGTATTTTTCTGATTAAATTTGTAAATATAGTGGAATATTAACTATTTTATGTTAGGTAATGTGCACGAGTGTAGGACTATCCGTATAAAGTGGTAAACGGGTATTTTTGAGTTGTTTTTTTTTGTGTTTTTGTGTGGTGTCGTAAACGGGTTTACAAAACACCGTAGGAGGTTCAATTATTTCAGGGTTGTATCGTCAGAGGAAATTTTAGGTTTACAAATAAGATAGGGAAACATAAGGCGTGAATTATAGACAATGCGATATGACGTAGATCAGATGCGGATGCGATATCGCATCAGTGTCGCTTCAAAATTTGTTCATATTAAAATGTATGAAAGCGACGCGTCGTGAATTATACACAAGAGATAGAGACACAACGCGATGTGGGCGTAGAATGCTGTTCATCGGGACAGCAGTGTCATTCCATTTTCAGCTTCCTTAATTACAGAAGTAACAATACATTCGTAACAAACGAGTTCCCAGTTTGGTATATTGAGCTTAAAAATGTTATCCATGTAAATAAACAACAGAGTAGGAGCTACGATGCTACCCTGAGGGACACCGGATTTATAAATAAACAACAGTATAGGAGCTGAGATGCTACCCTGAGGGACACCGAATTTAATGTGCATATCTTTGCTTATGTGATCTCCTATTTTTATGCGTTGTTGTCCGTTTGTAGGTAACGTCTAAACCAGCTAAGAGAACTTTTTCTGATGGAAAAGCTTTTAAGCTTTTTCAGGAGAATTAACGGAGAGACAGAATCAAATGCTTTGGCAAGGTCGAAAATGATCCCTATACATTTATAGCGACTCTCGTAGAAACTAAGTTACAACTAACGTCATCTTAGCAAAATTGTATTATATAGGTAATTAGGTATTTTTAGTTTTTTTTTGCACTCATTACGATGTCTGTTGTCAGGACAACGAGTTGATGCGCGAGCATATCCAGGCGCACATCGCGAAGTACTTCCCGGAGGATGAGCCCGTTGTTTTAGAAGAGATCGTTGTGCCCGAGGAGGAGCCCGTGGCCGCCGAGGAGCAAGAGCTCGATGGTACCATCCTACATCACCATAACCATCTGCCTTCTTGGTAGCGCGTCAGCTATAAAAGCAGGAAGTTCCGGATTTGATTCCCGGCCGGGCAGATGTTTGAATGATACATTTAAATATCTCTCGATCTGTTTTGTTAGTTGTGAATGTGTCTTTGTGTGTATTTCATAGCATCCCCGACACAGGGAATAGCACCCTCGTACGGTGCAATGAGTATATAGCGTTAAGTAAACCAACCCGCATCATACCCTTACCTACCTTTATAAAAATACGCCAATACTATGCGCGCTGCCTAAAGCTTCAACCGCGCTAAAGCGGCTACACGAAAAACTTAGAATATTTTGTTCTCCGCTGCCGTTATAGTGTAGTTCAAACTTTATTGTGTAAAAGAGACAAAATAAACAAATTTCTCATTTAGATATAATAACTATCCCCCTTTATCTTCTCCCCTTCTTTTATTATTGATGATGCCTATCTAGTTATTTATTTATTTATTATTATGCTTGCGTTTTAGTTATATTGTAACGAAGGTATACTTACCGACTAGTATTTCAACAGAATTTGCGGAGAAACCTGCTGCATTAGAAGTTAAAACTGCAGAAGAGGCCGTAGAAGAAGAAGAAGAAGAGGCAGAACCAGAAGTATACCTAACGGTAAAATCTATAACTAGCTTTTACCCGCCTTCTGATCCTAACAATCACCGCAATAAGGACATCACAGACTCACAGTACAGGGTCACGCATATAACAAGTCTAGCTCACTGCGAGCGCATTGTTTAGTCTTGAACCACCAGGTAGGGCCGCTTTTACATCCAATCTAACGAGTGCTAAAGTAACAGAGAAACTAATAACCAGACCAACTTAACAGAAACTCTGTGTCGGGACACAACGACCCAGACGAATAAAGCCCAGATTCAATTAATTATTTTTAAATATTTGTCTGGCTTGGAATGGAACCTCCGACTTTTTTAAAAAGCCAGGTGTTTGGACACAACTCACCTGATGTTAAGTGACGGTTTGCTCCAAGATGGTAAACACCTAGCCTGAAATGGGAACCGGCTCTCTAGTGTGATGATTATGTATTAAGTACCTACTATCGATCTTGTTACGTCAGCTGGAAGAGTACGCATTACGTGACCCGTTGCTGTTCGGCGACTACCGGAACGCGCTGGACGAAGAAGAGATCAGATACTACGAGGATTTGCTGGATTACGAAGCTGTTTACTTTCTTTTCCAGGAAGTGAGTTTTTTTTTTGGTCAAAAACACAAATTATCGCCATAAACTGATTATTGATAAACCTCTACCTTAGTGAAGAACGGTCGAACGTATAATATCTGGTGCTTTAAAAATGATATGCGGTCTATGATGTGGCCGTTTGTTGCCCGTAGTACTACCAGTAGTACCATTACCAGTACCAAATAAACCCATAAAACTACCAAGCGGAGCACGCTTGCCTAGAAGACTTCAAACACTCAAATTGTACTTCACGGCAAACAGACTCCGGCAGGAAATTCCACACTTTACCATATAGAACTATTTAGCAAACAAAGCAGCATTAAAATTTAGAAGGATTTAACCTGTAACGATTGATTTAGCAATCTATTTCTAATACAACAAAAAATATTGTTGACTTGTTGTTAGTGAAATCACCTTTCGGGGGTAGGCCAATATCTCAGCAGTGGCATATTAAAAGGCTGATGTAGTAGCTGTAATAGCTGTGTAGCTTCAAGAGTAGTAGTCATTAAATCTGATTATAATATTATGAACAGATCTTGGACGAATACAACGAGAGAAACGCGAAGATGTCAGTGGTGCTATTCGAGGATTGCCTCGAGCACCTGACGCGCTTGCACCGCATCTTGCGCATGGATCGTGGGAACGCCATGGTCATCGGCGTCGGTGGCTCCGGCAAGAAGTCTATATGCAGGCTCGCTGCCTTCGCAGCAGGTCAGTGTTAAAAACAATGTTTAATCATCATCATTTCCTATTTCTATTTTAAATTTCTGTCCGTACCAAGGTTGCCTGGAAGATATCGCTTCAGGCGATAAGTCCACCCATTATACTGAAGCATATTTCATTATTGTTTAGTTTAATTTTATTTGCATTTTCGATCTCAAAATAAAGTTGTATTGTATTGTAATTACACAATAAGAAAATAAGAAAACTTGGCCTGAGCAAAAGTCATGTGAGCCTTTTGCATTTGCCTTAATTGAGCATTTGCGAGATTGATCATTAAGGGCACCGGAGAATTAAAATCGATAAATAGAAATAGAATCGGTAAATATTTACGTGATTTATGGTCATTGATACAGACCAACAGACCATTGATATTTATCTAATCCGATTGAAGCCATTTTCAATAATAATTGCTAATCCGATTATCAATAATAATAATCAATGGGCTTCATTAATGACCATAAATCACGAAAATATCGACAATGGCCATTGATCGTCTCCGGGGCCCCTTCAAGTAAAGCTCAGGGGCCTTATCCCATAACTCTGGTAACGATGGTCTTCGGTTGCTATCCTGCTTGCTCGCATGGTGCGAGTAAGTTGGCGCGAGTGGGACGGCACGCGATGACCATTGCCACCAGAGTTACGGGATATGGCCCCTGGTCTTAAAAGCGGCATAAAAAAGTTATAAGTTATGTTTTTGCTTGTAAGGTTGCGACATGTTTGAGATCACAGTGACGCGGAACTACAACGAGAATACGTTCAAGGATGACATGAAGCGACTTTACACGTCCCTCGGCGTCGACAATAAGAAGACCGTCTTCATCTTCACGGCCGCACAGGTTCACTTTGTTCACTTCAGCTTTTCATGTTTTCACAATTTTAAGTTCGTATAGTCACACACACCGTAATTCTGTTATACCACAGATCACACCCTAGATTCTCCATTCAGGACGCTCGAAGCACACCACGCATCAGTCTAAATACACTTATAAAAAATTACTCTGGTTGATTGTTAGGCGCGAGTAGGAGTAACCTTGAGATAGCCAATGAGAACGCTTGGTCGTACTAGCCGCGACCCGCGCCTTTTTCGAACTTTGGTGACTTTTTGTAGGAACAATGAATCTTGTAATGCGGTATCTAGTGTGATCTGTGTGTTATACGTATGTTAATTTGGAGAATCCTTAAACATAGTTCCAGTATTTTTTAAAAATTATTGAATGGAATTGACACCATTGTTTCTGTTCGCGTCTCGTTTCCACAATAATGTAATGCGAGCGAGAGCAACATATGTGACGATGAGTTTGAATGACACCACTTGAATTTTTTTTTGTCATATCCTAGGAGAAGACTTCTTGGAGTTCATATCTTGACGATGCATTTGTTTTCAGATCGTAAAGGAAGGCTTCTTGGAGCTCATAACTTGACGACGTAACACTTGATGATGCATTTGTTTTCAGATTGTGAAGGAAAGCTTCTTAAAGCTCATAACTTGACGATGCATCACTTAACGATGCATTTATTTTCAGATCCTAGAGGAAGGCTTCTTGGAGTTCATAAACAACATCCTGATGATTGGCATGATCCCAGCGTTGTTTGGCGATGACGAAAAGGACGCAATCATAAACTCGGTGCGCAACGACTGCGCTGAGGCGGGATTCGCGATCGGCAAGTGAGTAACCCATGCATCTCTTTTTTTTATTAACTTTTCCTCCTGTGAGGTTTTTTGCGTCCAACGTCAATTCCAGTTTCTGAGAAACCTGCACGGTGCGCTTCCGCATGTACCATGTGACAGACATTTTCTACATCTGACTGGATTTTAAGGATCTGGTTTTTTGAAGTTTGTAACTTAGAACAACGCGCGCTTCCAGTTCTGTCTAAGAATGGCGCGAGCTTTTTTAAATCGACAATGTACCACTAAAATGGTCTGCCATTAACGCTTAGACAGACGGCAGGCAATCATCTGAGCCAGGCAGTTTTGGGATTGTTGACTGAAGAAAACTTCAAAACTATATCTTGTAAATTACTTTACACACTCTAAGTCGCGGGCGACCGGGAAAGCAAATGGCAGGTTTTCGTTCAGTGGAGGTGTCTAAGGGGGAGTCTAGTCCAGTCCAGAAAACAGTCCTGTTTTCAGAGGTGGACGTCCTCCAGCTGATGATGATGAACTATGAACTTACGAGTACATTGTTGATAATTTTGTTTTGTTCGTAGGGATTCAGTGTGGAATTTCTACTGTAACCGCTGCGCTGACAACCTCCACGTCGTGCTCTCTATGTCTCCCAGCGGGGATATACTGCGGAACAGGTGATATTTCAACATGGACAAATGAATAGAATAGAAGAGAGAATTATTTCTTAACAGTTTTTGTTTCGTAGGTGTCGAAGTTTTCCCGGTCTGGTAAACAACACAACAATAGACTGGCAGTTCCCGTGGCCTAAACAGGCGCTGTTGGCCGTCGCAAATGTATTTTTGGCTAATGTAAGTGAACTAACAAATTGGCATATACCTACTTACTTAGAATTTTATTTATAGGAATTTGATTTCATATAATTTAGTAATGTTAAGGTCATAACACATGTGGGTGGTGCGCAGCACTTAATTTTTACACAATTTTGGCCACCAAAACTTGAAATATCACGAAAACAAGCCGTAAATTCAAAACGAAAACATTATTTTTTTTAAATAAAGAAAAAAACAATACAACTAAGTGCTGCATTAAATTACTAAACGAGTCACATAGCAAACATCCAAGGTATCTCTACTCACACATATTGATCACGAATCACATTATTCGTATTTTTATTTTGAACCTAAGTTCACTAAAATAATGCGAACTCTCTTATTTCCAGGTAGAAAAAATCCCCGAAGAGTTTCGTCCCATTATCGTGGAGCATGTCGTCCACGTCCACTTGTCTGTCGCAAGGTACTTTTTTGACTTGACTTGACTTTTAGAATTGTCTACAATTAAGGATCAATGCTCACCAACGCCGCTGACCACAGCCAGACGACGAGCTTTGTCGCCATCCTCTGATAACAATGAAAATTGCGTTGCACCAAACTGAGGAGGTTGCCTAAATGCGTAAGACGTGACCATTCCTTTGACATGCCTAAGTCCGACTTAGTTTAGGTGATGCTTAGCTAAGTTTTATCTTTGTTAACTTTAATGCAGACGGGCATAAGTTTGGTTAAACTTTTTTTTTTGCCCTGGGCAACTCCTAAATATTTAGGCGAGTGATTAAAGCGACTCGTAGGGTTAGTGAAAACGAGCATTAGTATTAAAAGGAACCTCACAAACCTTATTATGAGTAGGTATTTAATTAATCTCTGTGTATTATTAGGTATACGCATGAGTTTTTACTGCGACTTCGCCGCAACAACTACGTTACTCCGAAGCATTACATGGACTACCTCACTATTTATATCTCGCTGCTCAACGAAAAGGACGCTTTCATTGTCGCACAGGTATTACGCATCACTATACAAAAAGTGGACGACTAAAACCTAAACTCTTTTATCTGGAGACTAGTTGAGAAGTGGACAAGTTTTGAAATACTACTGTTTTCCTTAACTTTCTAAAACATCATACTTTATTTTATATATCCTGAAAATATTCAACTTCACCAAACCGAGGTCAACCAGCAAGAAGTGTAACGTCATTTAAAATTTATATTCAAACGTCTCATCATCATCATCATCCACAGCCTTCCTTATCCCATTGCTGGGTATAGGCCTCTCTTGCTATGGCACCTGCCTCCCATGCTAATCTATTCCTGGGGTCTTATCCCGTAACTCTTGTGGCGATGGTCTTCGTTTGCTATCCTGCTCGCTCGCATGGTGCGAGTAAGTTGGCGCGAGTGGGACGGCACGCGATGACCATTGCCACCAGAGCTACGGGATAAGGCCCCAGGTTCGAACCGCGATGGTGACGATATTGTCGACCCTTCTAGCAGCTGGACGACCAACGCTCCGACAAACGGCTAAATTGTGCTAAATGTACTTTAGTGTGAGCGTCTTAAAGGCGGCCTGGCCAAAATTGGGGAAGCAAACGTGCAACTCGACGACTTGAACGCGAAACTGGCCGTACAGAAGGTTGTCGTCGCGCAGGCCACTAAAGAGTGCTCACTGCTGCTTCGTGAGATCTCTACTGGTAACTCTTTTTTTTGCATCGATTTCTAAATTAGATTGGACATAGTTTTTTCTGCTTCATATTTTTGCGTCTTTCAATACAAAGCAAGTTTTACAGCGATGATAGCTCGATGGCTATCTCGTTCAGATCTCAAGCCGCGAGCTCAAATCCCAACAATGAGTTTAATCTACCGGTGAGGGAAAACATAGCATAGTGGTAGGGTATTTTCTAGTACTCTTCTGGTTAGTTACCATTAGTGGTTGGCGGCAGATTTTCAACTTGAGGGTAGGTTGGAAATCTGTCGCAAACTTTTCAGTTACCTCCCATTTCTGACTAGGTGTGTTTAATATCTTCAACCACATCGTCATTTAGTGGTAGGGCTCTTTTGCAGAGCCCGCTTGGGGAAGTACCACACCTTTGCTAGTTATTCAACCGCCAAGCAGTAGTGTGCAAACATAACTGTGTTTTGTAGAAAAGGGCGACGCTCCCAGCGTATAATTACTAAACATAAAGAGATTTAACATCAAATATCTCAGATAGACGAGCGTGGGACAAAGCCACGGAATGTTTTGAACTGCTGCAGTTTAAAATTCTTATATTAAACTGTTATGGGCGAGCGTGACACTTACCAACAGGCGAGCGACTTACTTGTCTCGTCACTAAGTTCAATAATAAAAAAGTAAAGGTACGTTGTAGCCAAATGCTAAGCCTGTAAAAGATTCATTAAAATCTGTAAAGTAGTTTAAAAAGAAATATTCTTATAATAATGGAGCGATGACCTTCGCATTTTCATGCATCAAACATCTCTTAAGAAGGCGTACGTTCAGCAACAGGAACATACATAGCACTTGATTGCTTAGTGATGGAAATATTGAACTTAAAGTCATATACATACATACATACTATTTTATCTTACAGCTACCGAAGCTGCAACTGCCAAGCAGACTGTGGCCGCCATAAAGTCGGTCGAGATCACGGAACAGAGTAAAGTGATTGCCGTGGAGAAGGCAGACGCTGAGGAATCGTTAGAGGCGGCGCTCCCGGCGTTAGAAGCGGCTAGACTGGCGCTGGCAGATTTAGAAAAGAACGATATTACTGAGATTAGATCCTTCGCCACACCGCCCGAAGCTGTACAGGTAAGCTTGATACACAGATAACTTAGAATCTGCACACAGGAGGATCAAACACATTGTAACGCATTGGTCAAAATACAAATACACCTAAAAATAATCTCTCATTGTTCATTGCTAGGCGCGAGTAGGCTTGAGTTAACCTTGAGATACCTTTATGTCACTGAAATTAAATCTTTCGCCACAACGAGAGTGCTATAACGCCATACAGAGTGCTATAATTAACCTGTGTCAAAGTAGATTTATAAAACTTTTGATTTTACTAGCTGAATACTGCATTTTCCAGTTTTGTAAACAGAGACCATGTAACCGGTTGAGAGTTCGTTTCTATTCCCCCTTACAAAAATAATAAAATATGCACAGAATAGTAAACACTAGTGAACCTGTGACGCAGAAGCAAACCCTATGACGCCACACAATGAACCGCTAACACTCCAAAAAACAAAAAGCCTGGCTTTAAATAAGACTTAAGGATGTAGGGGTTGGACTCGTAAACAGAGTCTAGGGAAGTACCACCTATTTGCCAGTTATCCAACCGGCAAACAGCAGTGTACAAACCATCAATGAGTTCCGGATTTAAAAACAATGTTTCCTTTCTGGGGATAAAGAGATTTCATAATATATCAAAAGGTGACTAGAACAGTTCACTATCGCGCTGGTTTGATGAAGTACTGTAAATGAGCTGGTGAGGGAAAAAAACTGTGTGGAACTGAACTGTTATAGGCTATCGTGAAGCTTACTATCAGACGAGCAACTTGTATAAATTCCCCAGGTGGTGTGCGAATGTGTGGTGATAATCCGCGGCATAAGAGACGTTAGCTGGAAGGGTGCCAAGGCAATGATGGCTGACCCGAACTTCCTCAGAAACCTACAGGAAATGAACTGTGACTTGATCACTCTGCAGCAAACCAAGGCGGTTAAGGTTCACATGAAAAAGAGCAAGAAACTCGACACCATGCAGTCGATCAGTAAAGCTGGGTGAGCAGTTATTTTTTTTGGCCGTCCAGCAGTCCACGATCCACGGTAATTTGAATATTGCAGGTCCCGGCAATCGTTTTGCCCTAAGCCGGGTAAACACAGGTTGACGTTCAGCAGCGTCGTTTTAGTAAATGGTGAGCATTCTGCGATCCACAAGCCGCCTGCCAAGCTTGAGTATTATCTGAAATGTTATTCGAGATGTGGAAGATAAATCTTGCACCGACCCCCATGGGGGTGTATTATGCATTTTCCCCAGCACCTATCCGAGCCAATCCAGCTTCTTGGCTCTCTTCTCTCTTGGCTCCAGTTTCTTGTCTATTGGCTTCTTCTTTTCTGGCTCAGTCTGGTTTGGGCGAAAATGTTCACATTCGCAAATTTTCACCTTGTTGCAAAACGTCCCTTCCGCAAAATTACCCGTAGTTGCTCCAATGGCGCAGATGTTGATGATAATGATGAGAAACAGCCAACTTGTTGTGGTAACGTGGATGATGCTGAAGCTGCTTCAAATCCGGTAGCAGCTAGAAGCATAAAATGTTGCATAAATATTCCTTTTAATAACGTAGGCACTAAGAAATGTTTTAAAAAATTAGGGGTTTCCAAAAATAGGAGGTTTTACTTTAAGTTTGAGAGACTGAAGGCCGAGCAGCATGCAGTGCGAAACTGTGGGTTTCAGCTAGTACAAAAATAATTATTTTTCTTTCAGTTATGGTCTCCTAAAATTCGTGATTGCTGTGCTCGGCTACTGCGCTGTATACAGAGAAGTGAAGCCCAAGAAGGACAAAGTTGAGGCTTTAGAGAAGGAGTACTCAGAAGCGGTCAACTACCTGGACTCGCTGAACCGCGAGATCAATAGACTTCAGAGTACATTGGACGGGTTGAACTCTAGATATGACACAGCTATGATGAGGAAGCAAGAGCTACAGGAAGAGACAGACCTCATGATGAGGCGGTTGGTTGCTGCTGATAAGCTAATGTCAGGTAAATAAAGTTTTAACAATTGTTTGATCATGAACCGTCCACGCCTCAATCATTTGCATAAAAATTGCGATTCCAGGTCTGGCGAGCGAACAGATCCGCTGGACTGTAGATTTAGCCGCCCTTTACGTGGAACAGTCTCGTCTCATCGGCAACTGTCTTCTCTCAGCATCATTTCTGAGTTACTCGGGGCCGTTTTCATTCTCCTTCCGGGAGACTATGATATATGAAGACTGGTACGGAGACATTATGGAGAGAGGAATACCGCTTACTTTACCCTTTACAATTGAGAAGAATCTCACCAATGAGGTCGAAATTAGCGGGTAAGTTTAGTAGAACTGTACCTTTGTTTCTGAACTACTGAGCTGAGATGACGCAGAACCATCATCATCATTTTTCTTTCTGAAGCCTTTGATAAAGCTACCTATAACGATTCAAAAGATACGCCCTTCAAAGGTGGGAAACAAAATCGGATAGGCTTAGTAATGGAGTCCCTATGACTTTCTTGAGTACGGAACCCTAAAAATATTTAATGTGCGATCCAGAATGTGCATAATACGTCAAAGCGTAGTTGAGTAGGTAATGGTGGTGATATTTCAGATGGAATTCCGAAGGTCTGCCGCCGGACGAGCTGTCAGTCCAGAATGGCATTCTGACGACCCGCGCGTCGCGCTTCCCACTCTGCATCGACCCACAGACGCAAGCGCTCTCTTGGATCAAGAAGAAAGAGATAAAAAATAATCTCAAGGTAAGAACAACTTCAAGGTAACAATGTGAAGCGACGATAGGTTTTTAGCATTAGCGGTTGCGACTTCCACGCCACAGTGACAACTATCATGCTGTCTCATATTGATAACTGTAACATTGAGAAATTCAAGTATTAGGGTGCGTTTCCACTTAAGCGGAGCGGTGCGTAGCAAACCGGAGACGTGCAGGACATCTCGTTCGCTCCGCTTCAATGGAAACGGTCATAGCAGAGACGAGAAGAATTGTATCAAATTGTGCAAGCGGAGAAGCGCGGCGGAGCGGAGAGGGGTATTGCGGTGCAATGCGAGCGAAACGGAGCGGTGTGGATCGAGGCTCACTAACCATACGAACAATACAAAATGAAAACTTCGCTCGTCTCGGAACACCGACCTCTTCACAGCTCCGCTCCTCCCCGTCAACAGCGTCAACGCCGATAGCGCTGATAACACGGCAAAAAGGAAATTACTTTGTGCTGTGTCATTAGCGCTGAGTCTTTTGCGCAGTTGGCGTATGTTGGCTTGCACCCTGTGGTTCATCTGCAAAGCACATAGTCATTTTTATAATCGATAATTTGTTAAAGCAGTCATTTATAGACTTACGTTATCTGTCGACTAAATCCTATTTCTGTTCAATCAGGTGTTGTCGTTCAACGACCCTCAGTTCTTGCGGCAGCTCGAGATGGCCATCAAGTACGGCATTCCGGTGCTGTTCCAGGACGTCAACGAATATATCGACCCGGTTGTTGATAATGTGCTTGAGAAGAATATAAAAGGCATGTTGATGACCTATTTTTACCCGACTGTTCGCGATCTCAATGTTGTAGTAAAGTTGTTCAACGTCAATGAGATTCGGTTTAGTATGCTTTACCGCGTAACCATTCAAGTAAGGCCCGATACCCACCTAAGTTGCCTATGGAATGTTGTACTTGTCACGTGGTTTCTGAAAGGACATATAAACCTTTGTCTCAGCCAGATTTATGACGTTTTTTAAATTGCTTGTACAGTGGGAGGCGGAAGAACGTATGTGATGCTGGGCAGCACGGAAGTAGACTACGATCCTAAATTCCGCATGTACCTGACGACGAAACTGGCAAATCCGCAGTTCAACCCTGCCGCCTACGCCAAGGCCGTGGTCATCAACTACACTGTCACTTTGCAGGTAACCAGGCGGGGCACGACCTCGAACTGCCTTAGCTGTACGTTACGTTTATAAAATTTGGCTTCTTTCATTCAACATCTCACCCCCACATCTTGCAAACCTGGAAATCCCACGCAGTCCAATTTTATCGATCCTTTCTCCAGGGTACTTGCAAGTTGTGTACTGTAGATAGAGCGAAAAGAAAGCTACGTAAGACAGAAAAAAAAATCTCTAAGAAATCTAAGAGATTGTGAAACTATCCAAGAAATCACCATATACATATAAGATATATTAGAGCCCCAGAAAGGTAAAGAACAATTAACGTATAGGTGTGTATGGTTTATAAGTACACCAAGCATCGTCATGCAATTGGAGTTTGTCATTTAGTAAACTTTACTCCCCTTTCAGGGCCTGGAAGATCAACTTTTGAGCGTGGTAGTTCGCGCCGAAAGATCTGATCTTGAAGAACAACGAGAGACTCTCATCGTAGAGACCAGCGCCAATAAGAGCCTGCTGTCTGGCCTGGAAGACTCGCTGCTGAGAGAACTGGCCACGTCTACTGGGAACATGCTGGATAACGTGGAACTGGTCGACACACTGGAGAATACCAAGTCGAAGGCGGCTGAGGTAAGTGGCGCAATCGTCAAGATAGTACACAACAAATACTACTCAACAAAAGATGACGCCATATAGTAGGTATGCGCTAAAGTTAAATCTAAGTATATGAGCTAAATTATAGTGTAAAGTTCACCTGTTTTTCACATATGCAGTGTCTATTAAAGAACTATGCCGTTTCTAAAGTCTATAATTGTCTTCGTAGGTGATGGAAAAGCTAGCGCTTGCGGAGGCAACGACCAAAGACATAGAGATCCTGCGAGACGGCTACCGGCCGGTGGCGAAGCGCGGCTCTATTCTATTCTTTGTTCTGTCGGACATGGCGGGCGTTAACAGCATGTATCAGTACTCGCTGTCCTCGTATCTTGATGTGAGTACTTTTATGTGCACTTCGTTCGTGCACGGAGAATAAGAGCGCGAGCCGGACACACTCGCGCCCAAATAGATGGATATTTTTTTATCTTATTTATCTCTTTTTTTTCTCTTTTGACCACGGCTTTTGCAACATGGCCGTAACGTCGAGGTAAATACATGAAATAGTTTTTAGTGTGGTTAAGTCCTGCAAGGCTAGTATGCGCACCGTGACAAAATCTTTTTGTTATCCAAGAAAGGAACACGGTTACGATTACGTATATGTTTGTCTCATTTTTCACGACATGAAGAGTAGAGAAGATTTTGTCGCGGTGCGCATGCTAGCCCCGCTGACCACAAACATTAAATTATCTCTGTATTAAAAACAACACGAAGTAAAGACTAACAGATACAGCGTATAGAATATGGACTAGACTTTTCTAAGTGATCGTATTGATTTAAATTAATTTAATTTTAATAAAACAAGAATTCTCATGTTAAATTGAGACGCTTATACCGACTATAGTTTCGATCACATTCGGTGATCTTTATCAAGGAAATAATCAGGGATTTATAAGGATGTAGGTAATTGTTAATTCAAATTTGTTCAGCCAGAGCTTCAAAAGCCTGGCATACCTGTACAAGTATACCTGGTTTGTTTTAATTTGTTATCTTACCTATGTTCACATAGGCACGCCATATATTCAAAATCAAAATGTGATTGAGAAAAAAAAAACGCAACTTTTCATTCGTTTAGTCAAGTTAAAGGGGCTGCCTGCCTCGCGTGCTTTTTTCGGCTACCACCGTTCCATGTGATACTGAATTTTGACAAAATATGACATGTGACGTTCCATGACATATGACATTGTGTGTGTTCGTTTCAGGTGTTTTCGTTTTCCCTTCGAAAAGCGATGCCCAACGTGATTCTAGCGAAGCGTCTGCGGAACATCATCGATATGCTGACGAAGAACGTTTATGATTACGGATGCACAGGTACATTCTTCCTGAAACTGGATAAGGCAATTTCGTGCTCCGCTGGCTAACAACCAACATTAAGCTATGTTCACACCAAGGTGACAGCCATTGCCATTGACTAGCCTTGTGGCTCAGTGACTTCTGAGCTGTAGGTTGTAGGTTCGATTCCCGCCCAGGATAAACATTTGTGTGATGAACATGGATATTTGTTCTATGTCTGGGTGTTTCTTTGTATCTATGTATGTATTTAACAAAAAAAAAGTATTTATGTATTCTATCAGTTATCTGGCTCCCATAGTACAAGCTTGTTTAGTTTGGGGCTAGATGGCGTTGTGTGAAAAACGTCCACCAATATTATTGTTTATTTATTTGTTTATTTAGTATTTATTTATTTTCTTTTCTTAACGACCGTTTAACCTTGTCAAAAACCTTTTTGACGAATTTCATGCTTAGGAACCAAGGAATGGTTTCGATTCGGGATTACCGCTCTCTGCCTCCGTCGATGACTTAGATGGATATCGAAAATCTGATCTTAAAATTGCGTGAAAACATAGACAATGTTATTCTAAAGTTAAATGCCTGGTTTTTCCAATTAAACGATTTTACCCGATCGCCCAAGACTAATGTTTTTTGGATGAATGTGAGTATGGTAGTATGCAAGTATGTTTGTGTGTTCCTATTACCCGCTGTAGCTTAAACGGCTTGACCAAATTTGAGGTGTCGTTGGATTCCTCTTTACGTCTGGAGTGACGTAGGGTACATTTTGCATTTTGGTATTTTGTTTTCTTACGATATTGCTTGTTATCTTCAAAATTAATATGTTGACAACACTCAGACGATGCCTATGATGGTAGCGAGCTTTAAGAAAGTAATTTGTACAAAAATATGAATATGTTCTATTCCGTGCACGTCGTTAGTTATGTAGATTAAAAATCTTATTTTTAGATATATATTTTTAGTTCTATCGTACAGTACAGCTAAGAGGGAAAACATGATTACATGAGATTTTCACGATAAAAAAATAAAATAAAAAACTTTTAAAAGACCTCGATTTACACACACTTTTCGCTGGCGCTCCGAACCCCTACTCTATATTTAAGTGATTATTACAGTAATAATAATTATAAATAATAATAGTAATAATATCACGGTTTAGTTGTAATTAGCAAATATCTGATCTTTTTACTAGCGCCAGCTAAAGCCATCTCTTTTCATCTGCGCCCGAAAATGTACAGCGCTGTCTTTTTCTCGAAATAGCTTCTAAAGTTATTAATGTTTGTGTTGTGTCTCAGGTCTATTCGAGCGACATAAGCTACTATTTTCTTTCCAAATGGACATTAAGTTGGAACAGAGCGAGACAGGGAACGTGACGCAGAGCCAGCTCGATTTCTTCATCAAAGGCAACGTGTCCCTGGAGAAGGCGGCGCGGGCCTGCCCAGCGGCTTGGTTACCCTCCCAGGTACATGCCGTTCGAAGCCAAAATCAACAGAGCCCAAAGAGGGCTCTGTAGAAAAAATGCGAGAGAAATATTTGTACACATTTTTTATTTGTTCCCCTTTCAGTATGTAATTTTTTACTCGTATGAAAAAATAATAAGAAAAGCGCGCGGGAGATGCTACAGACAAATCGTCATCATTATCATCAGCCAGAAGACGTCCACTGGTGAACATAGGCCTCCCCCTTAGAGCGCCACACCGACCGACAACGTGCCACTTGCATCCAGCGTTAGCCCGCGACTTTCACATTGTCATTGGTCCACCTAGTGGGAGGCCTGCCTACCTATATTCCCCACCGGCTATCGGTTCCTCGAGTGATGTGGCCTGCCCATTGCCACTTCAGCTTGCAAACTCTGAAAGCTATATCGGTGACTTTGACACATAGAGCTCTTTAAAAGTAATTTAGTATATCAAATATTTGACATTTCGCAGGGTTGGCAAGACATTATAAAGCTGTCCACTGATTTTCCCGACTCGTTCGTCGATTTACCAGACCACATATCCAGAGGACTCCACCATTGGCAAGATGTAACTATATGGAAAACAATGTCTGTACTTATAGCCTGTAACGAAACGTTGGACTAATAATAGAATATATACTTAAAAGCCTCAGTCTGACCGCTTTTAGAACCAACATTACGAGTGCGAAAGTGACAGAGCTGCCATTTTCACCTTCTTGCACCCTTTTCACGTGAATTTATAGCGAAAGTAACTCATTTCTGTGCGTGCTAAAATAGACAATGTTGCGACCTAAAGTCACTATTTATTTTTTAAGTGTCATCTATAGTTAAGTCTTCTGTCATCTCACATTATTTTTATGCTGTTATAATAGTTCAACCAACGTAGTTCGGTCCAATCACGTTTTTCTTATCAAAATCCGTTCAGCCTTTACGAAATCGAGTGGTAACAAACTTATCCTACACTCTCAAACTCTCAGATTTTTACAATATCAATCTGAATTCACAGTGGTTCGATTCCGACACCCCGGAGTCCAACGAGATCCCGAACCACTACCGCGAAAAGCTGAAACCATTTGAATTGCTAATGCTGCTCCGATGCTTCCGAGTAGATCGCATCTACCGCGCGATCACAGATTACATCACTGTCACCATGGGTGAAGAGTATATTACACCGCCTCAAATAAGGTAACTAACTCCAACGTCCATACCACGTTGAGAACACAAGTTCTCGTCCGATCACCGAAGTTAAGCAACGTCGGGCGCGGTCAGTACTTGGATGGGTGACCGCCTGGGAACACCGCGTGATGCTGCGTGCTTTTTGTTTATTTTACTTGGTAATGACGTCACACGCCTTGTTTGGATTCTTAAATTGATGATGTATTTTGTAATATATGCTGCCAACGTCCATACCACGTTGAGAACACCGGTTCTCGTCCGATCACCGCAGTTAAGCAACGTCGGGCGCGGTCAGTACTTGGATGGGTGACCGCCTGGGAACACCGCGTGATGTTGGCTTTTTGTTTATTTTACTTGGTTTATGACGTCACATGCCTTGCCTGTGGTTATAGTACTGATAGTGTATTTCGTATTATTTGACGCCAACGTCCATACCACGTTGAAAACACCGGTTCTCGTCCGATCACCGCAGTTAAGCAACGTCGGGCGCGGTCAGTACTTGGATGGGTGACTGCCTGGGAACACCGCGTGATGTTGGCTTTTTGTTTATTTTACTTGGCTTATGACGTCACATGCCTTGCCTGTGGTTATAGTACTGATAGTGTATTTCGTATTATTTGTCGCCAACGTCCATACCACGTTGAGAACACCGGTTCTCGTCCGATCACCGCAGTTAAGCAACGTCGGGCGCGGTCAGTACTTGGATGGGTGACCGCCTGGGAACACCGCGTGATGTTGGCATTTTGTTTATTTTACTTGGCTTATGACGTCACATGCCTTGCCTGTGGTTATAGTACTGATAGTGTATTTCGGATTATTTGTCGCCAACGTCCATACCACGTTGAGAACACCGGTTCTCGTCCGATCACCGAAGTTAAGCAACGTCGGGCGCGGTCAGTACTTGGATGGGTGACCGCCTGGGAACACCGCGTGATGCTGCGTGCTTTTTGTTTATTTTACTTGGTAATGACGTCACACGCCTTGTTTGGATTCTTAAATTGATGATGTATTTTGTAATATATGCTGCCAACGTCCATACCACGTTGAGAACACCGGTTCTCGTCCGATCACCGCAGTTAAGCAACGTCGGGCGCGGTCAGTACTTGGATGGGTGACCGCCTGGGAACACCGCGTGATGTTGGCTTTTTGTTTATTTTACTTGGTTTATGACGTCACATGCCTTGCCTGTGGTTATAGTACTGATACTGTATTTCGTATTATTTGTCGCCAACGTCCATACCACGTTGAGAACACCGGTTCTCGTCCGATCACCGAAGTTAAGCAACGTCGGGTGCGGTCAGTACTTGGATGGGTGACCGCCTGGGAACACCGCCTGATGTTAGCTTTTTGTTTATTTTACTTGGTAATGACGTCACTCGCCTTGTTTGGATTCTTAAATTGATAATGTATTTCGAAATATATGTTGCCAACGTCCATACCACGTTGAGAACACCGGTTCTCGTCCGACAACGTCGGGCGCGGTCAGTACTTGGATGGGTGACCGCCTGGGAACACCGCGTGATGTTGGCTTTTTGTTATACTGCTTAGTGTGTCACGTCATGCGTAACTTGCTTGCACCCGTAACTGAATATAATATATTTCGAATACATAGCTGCCAACGTCCATACCACGTTGAAAACACCGTCCGGCGCGATAAGTACTTGGACGGGTGACCGCCTGGGAAACACCGCGTGATGTTGAGCTTCTTGGCTATATCTACAGCTCGACTGTTGAATGCACAGATGAACTATTCATCTGTGGTTGAATGTTTCTGGGGTGTAAGTAAGTGTGCTTGTGTGTTCCTATTTTACCTCCTGTATCCTAAGCGGCTTGATTCTGACGAGTGTGGTATCGTTGGATTCCTCTGCACGTCCTGAGTGATATTGTCTGGAGTTGATTTTAAATGTTATATATGATGTTCCTCATAGATATTTTACTAGAGACGACATTAGCGCACTTAAAATGACCCCGCAAATCTGTAGATTTCATTATAGCTATCTCTTTTACTCTCTAACTTGTCGCATCTTCCTAAGCACCCTTTGGCGGCTGTAAACAGACTGCAGTGGAGCCGAATTAAGAGCGCCACTTTAAAGGTAAAAACCTATCTTTAGTAAAATATAATTGATGTACCTATTTGTTTTCAGTCTGGACATGATATTGGAACAAACGACTGCCTTCACTCCAGTCGTGTTTATTCTGAGTCCGGGATCTGACCCGACGTCGGATCTGATGAAGCTCGCTGACAAGTGCGGCTTTGGCGGCGGCAAATTCAAATACCTATCTCTGGGCCAGGGACAAGAAGGGGTGAGATGTTTATTGAACTGATATTATAAATGCAAGAGTAACAGACTGTGAAACAAATAAGTAATATTAATAAGCTACTCTAATTGGCCCTATTGAATTCATTTATTTTCTAGTGCTAAAATCGAAAATTATAAGTTTTTACAACTTATAAACAAAATCACCGGAACGTGAGTAAAATTCGTGGTCTAATTCAAAACTTCATTTTATTTTTATGTAAATTTGCCTGATGCTCTCCTTGCCTATATTAATTCAGATTGTTCCGCTCATTAGTTTCGAAGATAGGGGAAGGTGATTTTCAAAATTTTTTAGAAATTTCATAAAAAAAATTCGTGATATACCTTTCACATGATACCTCATTTGACCACATGTTCGTGTGTCCCATTTTAGGCCTTATTTTCAGGAAAAGCCAAAAAAATACTTTTTAATTTTCATACAAAAACAACGACCCAGCCTCGAAGTATGTTCTTCTGATAGTACCTAGATATATATTAAATTACTAACAATTACCCGCGACGTCGTTCGCGTGGACCTACAAAAAAAAGTAGCATATGTCCGTCTTCGATATTTAAGCTATATATATGCAAAAATTCAGCTTGATCCGTTTAGCCGTGATAATGCGACAAACACACAGACAGAGAGACAGTTAGACAGTTAGACAGAGAGACAGTTAGACAGAGTTACATTGGAATTTATAATATTTTGTTAGGCGGCGCTAGCGCTCCTGGAGGGCGCGATGTCGCACGGACAGTGGCTGATTCTGCAGAACTGCCATCTGTTGGTGTCATTCCTGCGCGAGCTGGAGAAGCAACTCGAGCTCATGGAGAAGCCGCACCCCGAGTACCGACTCTGGCTCACAACCGACCCCACGCCCACTTTCCCCATCGGCATCCTGCAGCGCTCCCTCAAAGGTATACCTCGATTCTCTTTCTAATGACACACTCTATCGTACTATAAAGCTAAAGAAGGGACTCAAAACTAAAAAATAAAAGCAACTCAAACTGATAAAGAAGCCTCTCTTGGGCTCTTGAGTGGTGGAAGGGCTTGTTTGCAGAATCCGCTTGCGGAAACAGACCTTTGCCAGTTACTCGATCGCCAAGCAGAACCGTTCAAAAGTTGCTGTGTCCAGGATGGAATGGCAATATTTCGAATGAAGTTAATGGGCATAAAGAAATTTAACGTCTCAGGACAACGAGCCCATTGGCAATGCACTGCGCTCGTCGCCCTGAGATATTAGATGACTCATGGTTTTGAACTGTTGAAGTTGAGCAATCTAGGTGGCACTGAACTGTTACGGGCAAGCGTGACGCTCACTATCGGGTGATTGCATTGACACTCGGTAAGATACAACGCTGGCTCAAAGCTACTTGAAAAAAATTGGGGTAGGTGAAGGTTGGGCTTCTACCACTAGTTTTTGACGTGAATTCTATGATGAAAAGAAAAACCAACATCAATCTCGGAATGCTGAGAGCTGAGAGGTGCGGCGAGCTAAACACACAGTCCACCGAGCACAGACATCTCGGGCACAGACTATCTCACACCCAAAGATAATAAAACTACTCTCTCAGTACTTACAGTGTAAATGTAATCGAATCTGTTAGCCATGATTTCGTATGATACAACATGTTGCGATTGAAAGGTCGGAAAGAAAAATTCTTTCATGCATGTCTCCTTCCACAGTGGTAACAGAGCCGCCAAACGGTTTGAAACTGAACCTACGCAACACTTACTTCAAGATGAGGTCGCGAGCTCTAGAAGAGTGTTCCCACACACAGTTCAGGAAACTCGTCTACGTTCTCGCGTTTTTCCACGCTGTCGTACAGGTTGGTGAAGAAGTTGCTGTACTGCAACAGTCATTTAAAGTGTCTGACGCAAACCCAAAGTGCCCAATGTCCGTTTTGAAAATTTGTAGATGCACATTTTTTATTCTTTGAACGCCAAAGCAACCACAAAAACCTACAAGCGCCAAAAATCTGTGCCTAGAATATAATGATGATAGATATAAGATGTAGATGAGATAATGATGTACAGTAAATGAGTGGCGTACAGTGTAGCCGCAAACGTGTTCAATTTGTTTTAATCATTTACGTATCGCAGGCTAAGTCCCGAATCGACGTAGCCCCAGCCTGTAGGTGTAAAATGAACGCATTTTTGCTGTGCGTGCTAAAATTAACATTATCGCGAGAGTACATTTATTTAATTGTCATTTCGGGATGAGTCTTCTATACTGTACTATTATATAATCTGTGATAAAGCCTGAATCGAAGAGTTTGTGTTTTTTTTATGGCAGTTCGCTTTCTTGCCAGGCTTTTTGCTCAATATCTCACGGCGTACGTTTGTTCCCAGGAACGTCGGAAGTACGACAAGATAGGGTGGAACATTTCATACGATTTTAGCGAGAGTGATTTCGTGGTGTGCATGCAGATACTGCAGTGCTACCTGGACCGCTGCGCCGCCGCGCACGGACCCATTCCCTGGGCCACGCTCAAGTATCTCTTCGGAGAGGTGGGTGTTTTTAGTTACAACATAATGGTAAAAAGGAACCCTTATGGTAACATTAAGGTGTCGTTCTGTATAGCTGATTTTTCTAAGACGCTATATTTTCTCATACATATTGTACGTTGAAAACACCGGGTCTCGTCCGATCACCGAAGTTAAGCATCGTCGGGCGCGGTCAGTACTTGGATGGGTGACCGCCTGGGAACACCGCGTGATGTTGGCTTTTTGTTTACTTTACTTGGTTTATGACGTCACACGCCGTGTTTGGATTCTTAAATTGATGATGTATTTCAAAATATATGTTGCCAACGTCCATACCACGTTGAAAACACCGGTTCTCGTCCGACAACGTCGGGCGCGGTCAGTACTTGGATGGGTGACCGCCTGGGAAAACCGTGTGATGTTGGCTTTTTGTTTATTTTACATGGTAATGACGTCACACGCCTTGTTTGGATTCGTAAATTGATGATGTATTTCGAAGTATATGTTGCCAACGTCCATACCACGTTGAGAACACCGGTTCTCGTCCGACAACGTCGGGCGCGGTCAGTACTTGGATGGGTGACCGCCTGGGAAAACCGTGTGATGTTGGCTTTTTGTTTATTTTACATGGTAATGACGTCACACGCCTTGTTTGGATTCGTAAATTGATGATGTATTTCGAAGTACATGTTGCCAACGTCCATACCACGTTGAAAACACCGGTTCTCGTCCGATCACCGAAGTTAAGCAACGTCGGGCGCGGTCAGTACTTGGATGGGTGACCGCCTGGGAACACCGCGTGATGTTGGCTTTTTGTTATTTTGCTTAGTATGTGACGTATATAATATCATTATCCACAGTACCCTCATCTTTCATCGTAGCCAATGATATTTTACTAAATATAGGTTTTTACTTTCAAAATTTCGCTCTGAATTCGGCTCCGCTGCATTCTGTTTACAGCCGCCAAAGAGTGCGAAAGAAGATGCGAAAAGTTAGAGAGTAAAAGAGAGAGCTATAAAGAATTCCGCAACCCTGTTCGCAAAATCTGCAATCCTCCGGCATTTTAAGTGCGCCAAAGTCGTATCTCTAGTAAAATATCATTGATCATAAAACTGTAATATGTGTTACCAGGTTATGTACGGCGGGCGAGTGATCGACGACTTCGACCGCCGCGTGGTGCGCACGTACATGGAGGAGTATCTCGGAGAGTTCCTGTTCGACAAGTTCCAGCCGTTCCACTTCTACCACGACCACGTGTTCGACTACACTATCCCGCCAGACGGAGAGCGGGAGGAATATATCGGTGAGAGGAAGACGGGAGACGTTTTCGACGAAGATATCCCGCCCCACGGCCAACAGGAGGTGTATGTATCGGTGTTTGGGTCTGTGGGAGAGAGATATATATATACTTATATTCTACTATGTCATCCGGCCCGACGCCGAGCGGAAGGAGTAAATCGTTACGAGAGAGAAAGAGAGAGACGGATGTTATAATTTTCGACTATGTCATCTCGACGGCGAGCAGGAGAAGTATATATCGGTGTGTATGCGTATGTGTCTAGGTGTGTGATAATCAAGGGTATACGCTACCTCCATACCAAATTTCATCCAAATCCGTTTAGCCGTTACAGAGTTGAACGGGAACAAACACACTTACATAAACACATATTTACACACTTACGCACAAACTTTCGCATTTATAATATTAGTGAGAGTGTGAGTGCGATATAGAAACATTAATATAGGTGGAAGTATATTTTTTTTTTTTTGGGTTTCTCGTTGACGAGACGAGCAAGTCGCTCACCTGATGTCAAGCGTCACGCTTGCCCATAACAGTTCAGTGCCACCCAGAATTTTGAACTTCAACAGTTCAAAACTATGCGTGGCAATGCACTGCGCTCGTCACCCTGAGATGTTAGATGTTTAATCTCTGTATGCCCTGTAAATATGCTGGTAACATTGCCCTTCAATCCGGAACACAGTAATGCTTGCAAACTACTGCTTGGCGGTTGAATAACAGGCAAAGGTGTGGTACTTCCCCAGGCGGACTCTGAAAGAGAGCCCTACCACTACAATGACCACTACAATGGACGTAAGCGCCATCTAGTTTTAAGCAGTTTTTTCGAGGATACATTTTTTGTATGAGATTGTTATACTCCTCGTGTAGATTATCTTTGCTACAATGTAATAAAGTTATTTGATTTTAATTTTGTACTTATCCAGAATTCATCGACACGCTTCCGCTGGCGAACACGCCCGAAGTGTTCGGCTTGCACCCGAACGCAGAGATCGGGTACTTCAGCCAGGCCGTGCGCGAGATGTGGGGACACCTCATCGAACTGCAGCCGCAGACGAGTGAGAAATGGCTTTCCTAATAAGCCCCGGTATTGTTCATCGGTAGAGACGAGCTCCCAACCGTTAGGGCTCCGTCATCAGAGTGCGCGCGCTGCCGGAGCACCCCCGCGGTTCACCTATTCCACAGATATCGATTATTTTTCCGGAATAAAAAGTAGCTTATGTTTTAATCCAGGGTAAGCCATCTCCACACCAAATTTCATCAATATCCGTTCAGCCGTTAGAGAGTTTAACGGGAACATGCACACTACTTACTTATACTTACGCACAACCTTTCGAATATAAAATGTTAGTGTGATAATAAAAATGAATAATCGCGCCATTTTTAACAAAAAGGACTTTTTAACTGAACCTAAATTGTCATTGGACCTAAACTGTCATCCAACTGTGATAATAAAAATGAATAATCGCGCCATTTTTAACAAAAAGGACTTTTTTAACTGAACCTAAATTGTCATTGGACCTAAACTGTCATCCAACTGTGATAATAAAAATGAATAATCACGCCATTTTTAACAAAAAGGACTTTTTTAACTGAACCTAAATTGTCATTGGACCTAAACTGTCATCCAACTGTGATAATAAAAATGAATAATCGCGCCATTTTTAACAAAAAGGACTTTTTTAACTGAACCTAAATTGTCATTGGACCTAAACTGTCATCCAACTCTATTCTGTCACCGAAAAAGGTTTTTAAGATTTTATCTCAACACGACCTCTAATCTACAACCTAACTAATTTTATTTATTCGAAAGTAACTCTGCCTGTCTATCTGTCTGGGTGCTTGTCGCGTTATCACGGCTAAACGTCTGAACGGATCGAACCGAATGCTTATTGATAGCTTATCTTGGAGACGGACATAGGCTATTTCTTTTGTAGGTACCCGCGAACGATGGCGTAACTAAGGCGGGCTAACAGCTAGTAATTAATGATGTGGTCGAAATAGAAATATCATTTTTTTTGTCTGTTTAGCTGAAGTGATGTTTTTTTTTATTTCATTTATTTCATAGCAGTGACAACAGAAAGTAACAAAGATATGGTTAAAGAGAAAGTAGAAATTTGGTAACGTTCAAGTCTATTTTCCAAAAGTAATATGTGCCTAGCATGCTACTAATAATAAATACTAATATTCAGTTGAATTCATATTCAGTTCAATATTCAGTCGATCATTAAATTTAACAATTATTAAGAACAAACAAAAAAAAACATACATTATAGTTAGGATTTATCCCATTGTTGCTTTTGTATTTATACAGGTTTTATTTTTCACGCTTCCATTAGTAACTCTATCGGAATGTAAGTACCATATTATAAAGAATATTTTTTACATTAAAATAAATAAATATCTGGGACATTTTTGCACACATCGTCACCTGACCCCAAACTAAGCAAAGCTTGTAATATGGCTGCCAGAGACTGATATACGTACATAGATATTTTTTAAATACATACTTATATAGATATTAACACCCAGACATAGAACAAACACAAATATTCATCACATGAATGTTTGTACTAGATGGGAATCGAACCCACGCCCCCAAGCACAGTAGGTAGGTTCACTACCAACTGAGCCACCAGGGCAGTCCTATATTCTAATATAAGCTTTATTTTAAACTGAAGCACTAATGTTTTTTTTAAATATTTTTTTGCCTCTCTAGTGAAAAATGGTAAGTAAAAATGTCCATGCCACGACATATATACTAAAACTAGTTGAATGACAGCACATGCTATTGCGCACATATTAAATCTAGTTGAATCTAAGCGCATGCAATGGCACACATACTAAAACTAGTCGAATCGCAGTACATGTTATTACATACATGTTAAGTCTAGTTGAATGTAAGAGCATGCAATGAAACACATACTAAAACTAGTTGAATGACAGCACATGCTATTGCGCACATATTAAATCTAGTTGAATCTAAGCGCATGCAATGGCACACATACTAAAACTAGTCGAATCGCAGTACATGTTATTACATACATGTTAAGTCTAGTTGAATGTAAGAGCATGCAATGAAACACATACTAAAACTAGTTGAATGGCAGCACATGCTATTGCGCACATATTAAATCTAGTTGAATCTAAGCGCATGCAATGGCACACATACTAAAACTAGTCGAATCGCAGTACATGTTATTACATACATGTTAAGTCTAGTTGAATGTAAGAGCATGCAATGAAACACATACTAAAACTAGTTGAATGGCAGCACATGCTATTGCGCACATATTAAATCTAGTTGAATCTAAGCGCATGCAATGGCACACATACTAAAACTAGTCGAATCGCAGTACATGTTATTACATACATGTTATGTCTAGTTGAATGTAAGAGCATGCAATGAAACACATACTAAAACTAGTAGAATGGCAGCACATGCTATTGCGCACATATTAAATCTAGTTGAATCTAAGCGCATGCAATGGCACACATACTAAAACTAGTCGAATCGCAGTACATGTTATTACATACATGTTAAGTCTAGTTGAATGTAAGCGCATGCAATGAAACACATACTAAAACTGGTTGAATGGCAGCACATGCTATTGCGCACATATTAAATCTAGTTGAATCTAAGCGCATGCAATGGCACACACACTAAAACTAGTCGAATCGCAGTACATGTTATTACATACATGTTAAGTCTAGTTGAATGTAAGCGCATGCAATGAAACACATACTAAAACTGGTTGAATGGCATCACATGCTATTACATACATGTTAAATCTGGTAGAATGTAAGCGCATGCAATGGCGCACATACTATAAGTAGTTGAATGGTAGCACATGCAACTACGCACATGTTAAATGTAACCTCATGCAATGGCACACATATTAAAACTAGTTGAATGGTCACCAAATTGTCTGCCCGTAAGTATAGACAGCTGCTTTCGTTTTTGGCATCATTATTGCATAAGATATTATGACTCGTCTGTGAAGGCGGAAGTTAAAGCTAATGCAAGATAAGGCGTATAAGTGTCTACAAGTTTTACACAACTAACGATTCCTCACGATGTACCTGCGCAGTAGACCAATTTAAGTAGCGCGGGAAACTTCGATCTACCAATGGCAAAGTAGAGTACTACGCGCACTAAAATCTTGCGCTGTTATTGGTCGACAGATTTCGGGGCAAAATTGCGGCCGCCGGTCAGTCAGTGTCCGAATCGTGTAAGCGGGACAGAGCTAAAAATGAATAGCAAGCAATACTCTGCCATTTGTGCTTTCAAACAAAGTTCAATATATATTATTTTATACGTTTGGCTACTGTCGGACCGGTCTGCGCTTTTCGGCGCAAACGAAAACTACCGATCGTAGGTAATTATTTGTTGTAAAACTGTACGTTGCATTCTGTAGTTGTACAATCAGGTATTGTGTGTTCCCAGGCGACAGTGGCGGTGCGATGAGCCGGGAGGAGTTCATCGACCAGATAGCTATAGACGTGATGAGCAAGCTGCCTAAAACCTACGAGATCTGGCGCGTGCGCAAGCAATTCGAGATGAACATCACGCCTTCCCTCGTAGTGCTCTTACAGGAGCTCGAGAGGTACTACCGTCTTAAGAAAAAGTATCTACCATAACTGCTTCCATTATTTGTCAAACTATAAATACAATACGTTTTTTTTAAAAAATAATACATATAAGTTGAAAAGCTTTTGCAAGTTTCGTATTTCAAATACTGAGTTTAATTAAAATGGGCATCACAATGTCCTGCCGTGCCACCTCCAGCTTTAGACGTTAAGTGCTAGGGACGAGCTAGAACTGTGCAGTTAGGTAATTATTTAGCGGTATTGCAGATTCAACCGTCTCATAATCCGGATGCGCACGACACTGTCTCTGCTCCGCAAGGCGCTGGCGGGGGAGATCGGCATGGACGCAGTACTAGACAACGTGTCTTACTGTCTGTTCAACGGCCAGCTGCCGAACGTGTGGCGCTCGCTCGCGCCCGCCACGTGCAAGGGGCTCGGCAGCTGGATGGACCATTTTACCGCGAGGACTAAGCAGTACTCCGACTGGGTAAGCAACAGTCAAATATTTATCACATTACGAGCTTTTTTGAGTAAAATAATAAATTCCTAAATTTTGTTTTAATAAAACGGGAATACTCACGTTAAATTGAGTCGGTTATTCCGACTATAGTTTCGATCACATTCGGTGACCTTTTTGATCAAGGAATGCACGCGCGCGACCTCGTCTCGTCGTCTCTTCGTCTCGTCCTTGCAAGGCCTTCAGTGCAAGGCAAGACGAGGTCGCGCGTGTCTCGCTGAGCATTCCTTGATAAAGGTCACCGAATGTGATCGAAACTATAGTCTGAATAACCGACTCAATTTAACGTATTCCCGTTTTATTAAAACAAAATGTATCAAAACCACGTCAGTTTTCATAGTAAAATTCCTAAATAATTCATTAATATGGAAAAATAAATAAATAAAAACGTATAAATAGAAGTATTATTTTTTATTCATTTTTTATTAGTTGTGTACATTTTCAGAATTGGTTATTTTGGAAATTTTGAAAAATGGTAATTCTGCGCCTAAACTCCCTGCCATCTTCCTTGTTTCCTGAGAACTACAACCTAGGCATTTTAAAGACTTCAAGTAAATAGATTTCTTATAGATCGACAGGCTCCATTCTCGTTCACACCATCGCTTACAACCAGGTGACTTGGTGGGCAATCTTACCTAGATCTCTAATTTCCAGTAAAAACAAATGCTCCTAGCTAAAGACTGCATGTGTTACAGGCGACAATGGAGGAGCCTCTAGTGATCTGGTTGTCGGGGCTCCACATCCCGGAGTCGTATCTCATAGCCCACATCCAGATTGCGTGCCGGCTCTACACGTGGCCACTCGACCGCTCCACGCAGTTCACCAAAGTCACTCGCTGGACGCACCCCGACGAGATTGAGGAGCGCCCTGTTACTGTGAGTCATCATTCGTCAAAAGCAAAAATTCATTTACTCGATGTTAGGCCTCTACTAAAGCAGGTCTTCGATCGCCGGCTAATTAAGTATACGCGGCGGTCTGTCAATAGGTTCCGTGAGTTACAGAACAGCCCGAATAGCTTACCCGCTGGCAGTTCGCGTCAGCTTACAGGCCAACTCACATTAGACCCCACTCAACACCTACCCGACTACAAGCAAAGCATCGAAAGATGACCTCTGTATTGTTTAACATAATTATATAATTGTGGAATTTAGAGTTCATTGCCACCCAGAATTTAGAACATCAACAGTTCAAAACCATGAGCGGCAATTCACCGGATCACCGACAGCAATGTTTGCATATTACTGCTTGGTGGTTGAATAACTGGCAAAGGTGTGGTACTTCCCCGGGCGAGATCTGCAGAAGAGACCTATCAATACTAAACTTGTTTCGAGAATTAATTATAGTGGTGATTACCTATTTTATACAACAGAGGATTTTTTTTGTCAAAAAATCTACGTCAGTCTTCTACTCTATTTACATGTTACGACAAAACTTCGCAAAAAAAATCACCCCGAATAGATAGTCGCGCTAACCCACACCATCCCGCCGGGAGTCGGGTTTGTATGGGTTGGTAGGTTATGTTGGTCGCCAACAGCTCTCAGCTCCGACAATATATGTGAATAATATTTGAACATTACATGGACAGTTTGATCAAGAGGCTATGTTCCAGGGTTGCTACGTGCGGGGGTTGTACCTCGAAGGAGCGCGCTGGGACTTGGACGAGGGTTGCCTGCGCCGCTCGCACCCCAAGGTGCTGGTCACACAGCTCCCCATCATGTACATCATACCCATCGAGTTCCACAAACTCAAGCTGCAGGTCGGTCGAGAACTCGAGACATCTCTTATGATTTTTGCTGTTTGTTGCATTCTTATATAGTAAATTTCTCACTTCCCTTAAGATCTCTCACTGTCTCTTAAGCGATCAGGCTAGTTGTGGCTCTAGTTCGTATGATTATTTTCCTGTATGTCATTTTTTTTTTTTTCTTATGTGCACACAATAGTTTCTATCTATCAATTTATGACACCTAAACAATAGATCAATAGGTCGCTTCGAAGCGCGAGCAGCAAAAAATATCTAAATCGAGATCTTTTCAATGTTTTTTTTTTTAAATGTCATGTAACCTTGTTTTCCCTCTATGCGAAACTAGATGACAGAACGAAAAAAAAAACATATATCTAACATAAGCGATCTATAGTCTACATAACTAATGAGGTGCACTAAATAGGAAAATCTCATATTTTTTTATCAAATTATACCGTTAAGAGTCCGCTTCCCTAATTCAGCAATCTTATATGCACTTTTGTCCTGAATATATTTTTTTTTTACATATAAATTGTTATTCTCGTATAAGAAACTGAGTATTTTTTTACATTTCCGCCCTGTATTTTTTAAATTGAAAAAAAATGTTGAAAAAATGCGAACGAGTTAGCAAGAATCAGGGCCTTAAAGGTATCTCCTTCTAATATTTTTTTTTTTCCGTCAGAACACGCTGCGTACTCCGGTGTACACGACGTCAATGCGTCGTAACGCGATGGGCGTCGGGCTCGTCTTCGAGTCGGATCTGTACACCGCCGAGCACTGCAGCCACTGGATCCTGCAGGGCGTCTGCCTCGTTATGAATACAGACTAGATGTTACGCGTCTTATTCAGAAACGATGTCGGCAGCGTAACTAAAATTTGCTTTAACTATTACAAAAAATATATTTTGTCTCATTATCGCGCGCACTTTTTGTCAGCGAAAATGAGAGAGCATGACATCTTTCGTACGTTGAACATGCCTATCTACTGCAACACATAACTTATATGCGCAAATCGAATATCTTGTCGCCAACGTCCATACCACGTCGAAAACACCGGTTCTCGTCTGATCACCGAAGTTAAGCAACGTCGGGCGCGGTCAGTACTTGGATGGGTGACCGCCTGGGAACACCGCGTGATGTTGGCTTTTGCTTGGAATTTATGTAGTTATGTGCAGTAGATACTATTTATTTTTAACTTTATAATAATAAAAATAAATATTTTACAACTCGACTAAATCCCTTACTTTTCTGAAGATAATTATTTTGTCAAGTTCGCATAATGATCTCATTATAGTATTCGTAATGTTTACTAAGATTGACATTAGTTTTAATTACCTAGTAGCCTAGTTAATAAATAAAGACTGATATATTAACATGTTTTTTTTATTAAAATCTGCATAATATTGTAAAATAACTTCCCTATTTACATGTAGCTTTAACTTGAGGTAAGCATAGATTGTAGAAGGATGAAGTTAAGAAATCACTGAGTGGTTGCCACTTGACCCATCCCTTGTGCTGCAGGAGCTCTTTGGACTCTTCCTTGCCCACATAGTGAGGATCCTGGAATTAAAATTATAAGTAAATCAACAATAATAGTAATCTATATTTATTTAAAAAAATAAATAGCCGTTTCCTAGAAATCAATGCACAATTCAAACTGCTTATGATAGAGACATGAAATTTGGACCCAATACCCTTAAAATGATTTAGGTGAACAATAAGAACGGATTGTGCGAAATTCCACACTTAAAGGGGTATGAAGGAACCCCTAAAGCTTGTATGGAAATAAAAACTTTTCATGCTAATAAACAAAAATAAAAAAATAAAGAAATTGTTTCATACTTTTATGTAGGCGGGTTTTAGGTTTTGAACTTATATTTTTTATAGAACAGCACCCCTAGTAAAATTTAACAACAATATAGGATATATAGCATCCTAAATGGCATTGAACTGTTATGCTGGGGCCACATACTCGATGAGTAGCGAGGGAAGAAGGCAGACGTAGTATAGCCACGTGACTCATCCTGCCACTGGTTGTGCTGCCCGCTGCTCCCCACTTATCTGTTTTTTTAGTGCATGTTGAAGGAACGGCATGAAAGATATAGAGCAATGGCAAAGCCAAAGATGATAAAAGGTTTGAATAGTGCGAGGAAAGGCGAGTAGAGTAGTGTGTGACCTTAGGATTATGGCCATGGCTTAGCGGGATGCTTACCATCATGCAAAGAACTAGCTCATCTCATCACTCAGTAGCATAAAAACTGTTAGAATACAATAGGCGGACAATAATAATTAAAATAAATTGTTAGCGTACCACTATAAGTAAACTGGGCTCATTTCCTGAAACATCAATGCCCATAATGCCTTTAGAAGAGCAGTCCATATCTCCTCCCATCATAACAGGGCTGCCAAACTTGTCAAAATGATTAATGAGTTCTCCTACAATTGTCATCAGCTCATTACCATTTGTTACATGGAGAATTTTACATGGTGCATCATATAACTTGTCCACTACCAGACATATCTGAAATAAACAGCAAATAACACTTAGTGGCGGCTGTCAACTATGGACAAAAACTTCTCAAATTAAAGAGACAAAGAATAAAATGTATATAAAGATTCAGAGCCTGGAGCTGACAAAATTGAGCCCCTGTTAGTAATTATTTTACGCAGGCGAAGACGCGGCGTCTGTAGTCGGGTGAGGTGTGAAATTTTAAACGCATCAGGATCCTCACTAACAATTTACAATAGCTAAACTTTGTTCAAATATAATTCAATATAGTCTGTCTCGCCTCAACACTGCCAATCCATTGTCTAGATCCCAAGAAGCTTCTTGGTTTGTCTTCCATCTCGACCAAAATACTTTGAATTTGTTTGATACTAGGAATGGTAGAGTTAGCACAGCAGTTGTTTGTCACCCATGAGCAAATTGTTTGCAGGGTTCTGTAGCCACAGCCCCAACCCTGAAAAGTAGATTATTCAGAATGAAGTGCTAAGTACAGCTCCGTTTCAAATCTATAACCATACAATAGTGCAAGCTGCAAGACGAATGGTGAGTTATAGTAATAGGTATTCACCTTGTCATCAATTCCATCGCAGAGATAGTGATAGTATTCATATTTTCCGGAAACAAGATGTAATTTTTCTAAATTATTTTGTGAACAAACAACTTCATGAACGTTTGTCAACAAGTCTGACATTTTCAAAAGTTTTTTTTTCCTCTTACATTTTGGCTCCACAGATAGTGTATCTAGCCAGTGTAATATTTTTTTAATGTTTTTGTAATATTTTTTTACGTATATGTTTGTACAAAACCAGCGAGCTAATCCTTTAACTTCGAAACGGTCGTGATTCTGATTGCAAGAGCATGCAATCCCGCTCGTACCAACTTAGTCGCACTATGCGCGGTCCGGCTCGCGCACTATCACTAAGATGGGATGTTCTCGCATTTTTATAAAATCTTTTTTAGTTTATTTATTAATACAGAAAAAAAACAATAAGTTTTTAGTTATTGCCTTAAAACCTATATTAGGTTTATCTAGACAATTAGTTCTCGATAATATTCAAGCAAGAAAAACAATAATAGTTATTAAGCCTCTTAAGTATTAAAATTAATACAAATACAATAAAATTAGTACTTAGGTAAATTAAACACCATTCCCAAGCCGCTAAGCGTTGCGGGGCGAGCACACAAAAACAGCTGTTCTGTGAGAATCACGAACGTTTCAATGTTAGAGGATAAGCCCGCAGGTCATTCAGTTGCCACCATGAAAGTGTTTGGCCACCATGGCGCCTTGGACCATGGGTCTTTCAATAATTCTCTTACCTATCATCAGTTCAGAGATGTAATTGAGCTGTAATTGACAAAAAAAATTAAAAAAAATTGAATTCGGCGCGCGGAGCCAAACGTTGCACCTTAAGCTGCATTTGACAAAAACGCAAGAAAATTTGAATTTGGCGCGCTGAGCAAAACTTTGCACCTTAAGTTCAAGAAAACTACCTTTCGTTTTAATAAAATTATTCCACTTTAAATTTGGTACCAAAATTAAAGCCATGATTACAAGACTTCATTATTTAGGTACTTGCTTAATAGTTATAATTTTCTATGACATTATGTACAAGATTATGTATTTCAATCACCTTAGAATGTTATTTGTAATTTGAATTTGAAATACTTGAGGCTTCAAAATACAAAAACCTGCTAAAGAAAACAATCTTTCTACAGCCTGTAGAATGATTGTTATATTCAATCTCCAACAAGAGCCTGTTTGTCTGACAGTACCTACATTTAAAAATCTAGTGTTCATGAAAGGAAACTCTGGTTTTACTGATTAATTAATCTTGTCTTCCCCTACTTTTCAGCCCGTGCTGGTCTAGATTACTTATTCTGTAATTTGTATTTCGTATTTCGATTAAAAATTGCTAATATAGGGTGTATATATATATAGGGTACTATATAGAAATAAACTAAATTATATTTTACAAATAATATAAGTATATATATATATATGAAATAAAAATAATAATAATTAAAAAAAAAAAAAAAAAGCTCTAATACTGTATTTTGTATTTTATATTTCAAATACCTTACTTAAAGATATTTTGTATTTCGTATTTTAATTAATTACTTGCGATACAGTATTTTTTAATTTGTATTTCCATTAAAGCAAAGCATGTATTTTGCCCAGCCTTGGTTACTATAAACAATTTAACTGAGTAGTATCTTTTACCTACCGACCTTAAAAAAATAGGTACTCTAAAATATGAATCGATGCGATGGAGTCGATTTGGGATACCCTTCAGCGTTTCCCTTCGGCTGTTCCAATCTAGAGCTAAAAGGAGGTGGGAGAGTTTGTCGCGATAAGCTGCCTATAGAGCCTTGGGGGGCTGAGTACGATGATGGGCCTCTGTACAACGCACTAATAGGGTCTAACTGCACTTGCTTAGCAGATGAAGGATGCTCCACGTTGTAGTTTACACTAGAAGTCAGTATACCGTGTTGTTGATTGGGAACCTGAACCAAGTTGGCTCCCCCGGCATTTCTAGGAGCACCAAAATTATCAATATTAAAACTATTTATCGGTTTCTGCTGTTCTTTCTTATCTTCCAACGAATAGCTCACAGACGGCACAAACTGGAACGTTATCACGTTAGGTATGTTAGTAACTTTATTAATGGCATTCAAAGGAACATTTTGACCGCTTTTATCGAATTTCGTGTACAAATAGTACGATTGATCTTTCTCGTACGTCATCAGCTTATTGTCTTCCAATTGATGTGGTATAATTCCGACGATCTTGTCTTGTAATTGTGCCGATATCCCATTAACGCTATTTAACAAGCTATTCAAACTTTCCTGGCTATAAAACGATTCTGGCTCATTAGTGGGCTCCAATCGTAGCTTTGCGGGACTAACCGGCAAAGTTTGGGATCGAACTATTTCAACTTCAGCACTAGATTGTTTAAGCAAGTTATTACGGGCTGCCACGTTGTTATTCTGATTCGTGGTTTGCGACGTACTGACCGTTTGCGTGTCTTGTTCAAGATTTGTATGGATAATGTTTCCTGATTGCGGCTTGTTATATATGTAGTTGGTAACTTCGGGTACGGGCAATTGGTACAACTGACCGCTGTATATCTGATTTTGGCTTGGATCCAGTAAATTTTTGTTCAAAATATTGTTGTCTGCTTGGAATTGTGTAAGAAGCTGTCTCTGAGATTGTGACGAGGGTGCAGTGTTGTATTGAGCACTTCCTAATCTTTGAGCCTGAGTTTGTTGATTTGCTTCCATGTTACTATTTCCTTGGTTGAGTTGAGTTATGCTGGTTGATTGTGTTCTTGTTTGAGCTATGTTTGCAGCATTGAATGAATTACCATAAAAGTGTGATGATGTTAGCTGTGATACCTTGTTTGTGATTTGTGATAGATCTTCATTGTTTAAATTTTGAAATTCTGGTGCTGGTGTCGAAGAGTATAGTACGTCTTGGTTTGCGAGATTGCTGTATTCCTTAGCTGCATTAAGTGAATCAGCCAAAAACGAAAACACCAGACCCTGTGAATTAGAAATGTTGGTTTTACTTTTGAGCACGGCATCAATGGGAATGGAGCTGCCAAAGTTTTGATTAATTAAATGATTGCTCAATACCAAATAATTACTACTCCCGATGTTAAGAATCTCAAGCCTATCAAAATCAGTTCCATTTCCACCCTTAAACAAATACGAAGCCACTCTTTCTGGAACTGTTATTTTCAATGAAACGGTTCTTTCTATTGTGTTTGGAAAAGAAGGATCCTTAAAGTAAGGTAGGTTAGATAGTGTGTTAGAGTTTTGATTATTGTTAGAAGTTTCCGCAGGAGGTTCTAGGTTTCTTGCTGGTTGTAAAATCAGCCGAGAACTTTTAGACGGTGTTATAGCACTAGGTTTTTGGGAAGTGAGTTTTTCTTCACTTTCGTCGTACGCAGCAGGCAAATAATTGTTGTCAGGATAGTCTACAGATTTTCCATCTTGACGATATTGTCCAAATTCTGGAGGAGATGCAGTTTGCAATATATTACCTGTATCTTTGACGATATCATTGACAGTAATATCAAGTTTATCTTTTGTAAGAATATCAGTGAACGTTAGATTATTGCGACTAGCGTTTATATTGGATTGTTTCACTACAGAATAAGATGGATTTTTAGGAATTACGGTAGACGGTCGGAGCGTTGTAGTCGGGTCTGTCGGCGCAGCTCTTAGTTGACCGCTTCGGTTGTCAGCAGGTGGAGGCAAATATTGCCGTGCGAAAATTTGAGGGTCGGGAGGTAAATATAGGATTGCTGCTGGGTTAAATGTAGTAGGAATAAGATAAAGTGTAGAAGGTTTTGTTGGCGGTGCAGTTGGTGGAGTTAAAATCAAACGAGCCGCTTGAGTAGCACGCGGTCTTATAGGAGGCTGAGTTGGTGGAACATACGTTTGTGAAGGTTCATTTCTAGTGGTAAGTACCAACTTTGACGCCATCGTTGGTCTATTGTAAACGTATGGCTGGGGCTCTTCGATTACTTCTATTCTTTCTGACTGGGGCGATGGTGTTGGTGATAGTGGAGGAGGATGATTGTATGCGTATGGCGCGGGGTTGTCCTCAACCACTGTTTGTGACTGTCGGGATGTTGTGGGACGGTCATAGACGTAAGGTTTTCCGCTATTTTCATCGACTACTTGTTCTGACTGAGCAGTTTTCGTAGGATGGTTATACACGGGAGATGTTACTTCAACAACTAGCCTTTCTTTTTGTGGTAGTGTTGGTCTATCGTAATAGTAAGATGTGGGTTCTGCTACTAGCCTAGCAGATTTAGGTTTCACTATCCACGTTTTAACGGTGACTCGAGATTTAGGCCTACCAGGCTTAGGGTCTTGTATAATTTTACTGTAAGTTAATGTTTTTGTAATGACAGTGGAAGGAACACCAAAACTTACCAAATTTTGCATCACTTCATTATTGCCATTGCTATTAGGGTCACTGGGAAATGGAATATTTGGTGGCCTGTAAGTGTACGGTTGTTTCTCTTGGTTGTATTGTTGCGTTGTGTATGGGACAATTTTATTCTGTTTCCCACCATACGCTTGAGTAGGTTTTTCGATATCAGTGTATTGATCCCGTTGACGATTAAGTTGTTCTCTTGGAATACTTTGTGTTTGAGTGGCAAGGGAGTTAGTTCCTAGCGTTTGAGTATATTGTACATTCGGTTGGTTAAAGTTCTGATTTTGTCTTGGTCGTGGTACATTATTGAATTGTTCGTTAACTCTGTTTTGTGGGAATTGTAGGGCATGCCCATTAGCTACAAAACTACCTATACCTGAGTGTTTCGTTGTCTGCACATTACTGTTTTGTACATACTGTGCACCTTGTCTTTGCTTTGGAAAAACTTCTGCATCTTCTTTCAAAGGTCTATTGGTAAATCCTGCTGGTATGTATCTTGTATCTAGAGTAGATGCAGCAAATACTATGTTATTTGGGTCATAACTCTGAAAGCTCTGCTGTATTTGCTTCGCGGGAAGATAAATATTGTTTGGAGTTCTTTCGGGACCGGCTATCAAAGCGCTGTTAGGAAACAGTTGCCCGGCTGGTGGTTTGTAATCTTGCATCACGATGAAATTGCTCTTCATAGCAGTCTTGTCATAGGGGTTCCTCATAGGATGCGTCAGCATTTTCTTTATATCCTTCATAAGTTGTGGTCCCAGTCGCAGGTTCCCAAACATAGCGTTTTGTGCGCTGAGGAGTTGTTGTGAGCTCTGGCATTTTACATTCATCCACCAGTCGCAAACAAACACCTCCTGGTTGAACAGCGTTCCATTCGGGCATAGAAATGACTGGAATCCATACGTTGATCCTACTGTGCATATCCTGAAGACTTGGCAGCCGGCTTCTGCATCGGCATAGTATCCTGAAATCGGAAACACATTTTTTTTTATTATGTTCTTGAAAATCTTATATGAAAGCAGCTTGTGATCTTTACGAGGCACTGTCTACTTTGTATGGATGTTTTGGCCCAGCGTGGATAGATGCTAACAGTTCAATTGTTTTCCATTTAACTTGTTGTTCGCAGAACACCACCGTCACGTTTTTGTTTATTTTTGTACCAACCTGGCTCTTTCCCAGCACATGAGAAGGAGGTTCTCGGTATCGAGCCGAGAGTCGGGTAGTCGCTGCCTGGCTCACCAGGCACTGCTAGCCGGATGTCCCATCCGTGTCCGTGGTCCGATCTACCATTCTGAGCCTCGACACACGATCCGATTACAACAGCTGAAATGAAAGTTATCTATATAAATTTTAGAGTCGGGCTAGGGATACTACCGTACGTTTAGCAGCAACGAGCAAAGATCAATCAAAAATATTAATTTCTGTTTGGGTTGAGCTGGTAATACGTGTTTGGGATGAGTCTATAAATGGGATGAGACCGCTGGGACGAAGACGGAACAACCCATCCCTTCAGATTGAAAGGCGACGACAGAAACATAATATAAGTACTTAGTTTTGAAGCGAATTCTCCCTCAGCCTGTCGCTCTCCTCACTCAGTGGTAAAATTAATAAATTTATTTATTCACTCGTCTTGATAAGCTAGTTATATGGTACTTAGTATATAGGTATACGTAGATACATAACATTAATTAAAATATCGAGTTCAAGCACTTTTCCTTCATAGTATTATTGCCGTCGTAATTCGATAACAATCGAGTTCTGTAATGAAATTGGATTGGCTCGCAAAGGAAGCATTTATTCAAGAGTGGAGAGTAAAGAAAACGTGGTTTTTCCACAATCAATTTAATTTACCTAAGTGTTTGGAAGCCGACACGTTGAAATAAATCTCGCACTACCTACCTTCTGCGGTAATCCAATATGGAGAATGCCAGAGAGCTAATCAAATATAGGTATGTAGGTACCTAATACTACCAACTAATTAATGAATTCACTTAGAAAAACCCTCGAATTGAAATAAAACAAGACAATTGGTGGATATGAATTGTTTTCTTTGTATTGTTTTTATACCTTTGAATTATTGACCGAGCGAAGCGAAGGTCTCAGAGTTTACTGGGACAAATCGGCATTTGTATGTATGTTTGTATGTTCGTGTGTATATTTGTCCGATGATAACTTGCGAACCGTTGTTCCGATCCTCATGAAATTTTGTAAGCAAGTAGTTCATTTCAATACAATTTTTAAGTTCGAATATGAGCTGAATCGGTCTAGAGGTTGTGAAGATATAGGGGTCGCGAGGTCTCAGTTCGCCGCGAACTACTAGTATATAATTATGATAGATATTATTTTAATTACAAAGGACGTGAGTACGATATATCTACAAATTAGATATTTCCTTGTCTATGTTAGTAGGTACATTCCGGCTTTTCTAATCGCAGCTCTATTCTAAGAGGTTTTAATTTCTATTCAAACAGTATATTAAACCAAAATCTTTTAACTTTATTTTTTCACATAAAGAATGAGTATAATGTCTACCATTTATAATTATACTTATTGCCTAATGGTAACCTAAACTTGTTTAACCAAATCCACAGATCAACCAAATCTAATAAAGTTATTCTTTTGCATCATAACGATATCGTTTTTATACTTACTAACGTTTGACATTTGGTTTTATCGATACTTATACATAAATTAACAAAAGTTGTAAAAACTTTTATTTTTTTATTTGCAAGGTTGTTTTTTTTTAATGTTACTCGGTGACGAGACGAGCAAGTCGCTCACCTGATGTTAAGCGTCACGCTTGCCCATAGCAGTTCAGTGCCACCCAGAATTTTGAACTTCAACAGTTCAAAACTATGCGCGGCAATGCACTGCGCTCGTCACCCTGAGATGTTAGATATAAAATTTCTGTATGCCCAGTAATTACGCTGGAAACATTGCCCTTCAATCCGGAACACAGTAATGCTTGCACACTAATGCTTGGCGGTTGAATAACTAGCAAAGGTGTGGTACTTCCCCAGGCGGACTCTGCAAGAGAGCCCTACCACTACAACTACTGCTACTTGGTTGGTTGTACCTACTATCTATTTTATATATATTTCATCTCCCATGCTTTTTGTAACAAACATACACGAAGGTGAGGCCCTGGGCCAGGAAACAAGGGTAGGTAGACGAATAGAACAAAAAAAGAGCTCTATTATTGTGTAACATCTTCTTTCATTTTATAAGTTGTTTTGGTGTAAGTTTTGCGTGTACCCAGAGCACTCACTCTCACTAACAAGCTTCTTCTTCCGGCAGCGACATGTGGCGGCCGCCCCCTTCTGTTCCCACCAGTATGGTTGATAAGAGCGATGGCTGGCATATGCGTCAACTCGTAAACGGGCGCTGCTCGGAGTATATACGCAAATCTTTTTTTTTTGTTTAATAAACATTTATTCTCATAAAGATAAAATTATCACTTACATGAGAATCAATTACATAGAAAAATTATATTGTAAGTCGTTCTAGTTAAGGTAGGTACACAATTAACGCATTGTTAGATAAATAGATATATAGAATAGTTAGTTCATTAATAAACATTCTACACAATTCTATACAATCTAGTAATAAGTATCACCTAACTCTGTCATAATAGTACTTACCTATAAGATATCTTGTTATATTTTTTTTGTAAAGTCTTTAGTTTCTATATTAAGTTTTAGTTGAACAAAATTTGACAAAAAGCACGAACTTCTGAGTCTGTGGAGCATAACTTAGAATTAAAAAAAAACTTTATTCCTATGTACGCTCATAAATACTTAGTTCGAATGAGCTAAATCTCACTTCGAAGCGTTTAACCTTGAAAGCCGCCGGCGGTGCCGCTTCTGCATCTAACCTAACGAATGCCAATGACAGAGCGATAACTCTCGACTTTTCGCACGCGTTGCATAGGTACTTTTAGTTTGTAGGCATTTATCGAAGCAACGCTTTGCTGTGTGCGTTGAAATTAACTATAATGCCAGGTAGCGAGTCTCTATTAAATTATCATCTCAGAGCAAGTCTGCTGTGCACTCACACCATTGTTTACCGACGTTTATGTTAGAAATGAGAATATTGAACCGGGGTATTCTACTTTAATTTCTAACAATGTTGAATTTTATGTTTATTGTAACATCTTCTTTTACATTTTACTTTTACATTCTTATCTTACGAACATTTTATGTACCGCATATTCGTTTTTTGCGAGTGTAGACCGTTGTCTGCTTTTATCGACCTTCACTTTACGACTGTAAGGACTATAAAAAGGGAATGAGCATCAGGTAGAGCATCTGAGTGTCTGCAGATGTATCTGTATATTTGCAGATACCATTCCATTCTGCTGTCGTGAAATCTATTTTTATGGGTCGATAGAACTCAAAACTTTTCGAAAGACCACAGAAGTTTCTGAGCATTTGTAGTAAAGCTAATTTGTGAGTGTAATATTAGATTGCTACAGTTATAAGGAACTAATAATTTAATGTATCGGGACTTAACCACGCTCAGTCAGCTCGTGACCACGGCCATTGAAACTTGGCCGAAACGTTTAAGTCGGCTAAGTCCTGATACATTAAATTATGTGTTCATCAACAAAATCATTCCATCCTAGCCGATTTTGACCACGACATTAAGTTTGGGTGACGAGCTCTCATAATCGTGGCATAAGTACCCTATCTTTGCAGTGAATGTCCGTGAATAGTAACTGCAAGTCAGGATGCCATTATTGAAGTAACTTAAATACATAGAAATCTACTACACAACGCCGAGAGTTGAATTACCCAGAGCCCGTTGAAGACCAAGAGAATTCAAACGTTCAAGCCTATTAGCCAGCCCAGCTGATTGTAGTAGCTCTGCTTATGGAGACGCTGCGTTCTTGAATCCGCAGTGTAAATTTTAAACTTTCACGATTTGAACACATAGGTAATTTAATGCTTTTTAGTCAGCTTGTGACCACGTAGTGCATGTAATACCGGAGCAATTTTCAATACCGGTATTGGGTCCGGTACTAGGCCTCAATACCGGGATCCCGGTATTAGTACCGGTATTGGAGTTTTTCCTAAACTTTACTTGATAACAGTTGCTATTATAATAAAATCTCACTACTAACACTGAAAATTAACAAAAAAACGATCAAATTGACTTCCATCATCATTATCATCAACCAGAAGACGTCCAGTGCTGAAGAAAAGCCTCCTTCTTTGAGCGCCACACTCTCAGGCCAAACAGAACAACGATTTATCATTTGCTTCTATCGGAGGACAGAACTTAGTGAATTTATGATAGTACAATTTACAATTTAATTTTAATTTTATAATACAATTTATATAAAATTTATATAATATAAATTTATATAATATAATTTCGTAAAACCAGGCCCATTAATTTGTACGGCTTTGAAAATTGATAATTATATTTGTACTACCTAATAAATTGCATAAAACGCCTGGTCTGGAATGTGCCGTACAAGTAGAAGCGACTAATCAACTAATCTGGTATACTGTAAAAGAGCAGTACCGAGTGGCAAGCACGTCCTAGAGCGTAATGAGGTGATTTACAAACGCTCAAGACGTTGTGCCCTTATATCAAGTACTTTTAAACCAATACCGGGATCCCGGTATTGAAATGCTCAATACCGGTATTGTAATATTGGTTCGTAATACCGGTATTACGCAATACCGGGATCCTGGTATTCATGCCCTATGACCACGTCTATTGTAACATGGTCGAAACGTCGAGTAAAATTTTTTTTTAGCGTGGTTTTGTCTTTTAACAAGCATTGAATTATGTTCACAGTGCAGACCGCCAAATATTCCCCCATTTTCGCATTAGTTAATTCAGGGTACCGGGCTCGTATTAAAACGGACTGACGCAAGAGTCATACTACTGCGCCCAATTTAGATATCATTATTTTTCATATCTTTCAAACCTGTTTAACCTGTTTTGTTGTTTAGAATTTATTGTTATTCTCAAACGAATTATACGAATACTCCCCATAAGAAGCGCACGCAGTTCTTCGACAATGGTGTCGCAAGCTACAACGGAGTCAGTTCACATGTGTTTTTGCGGGTAGTTAGGTATTTAACGCGGGTAAAAAGGGAATGAATGCAGCGGATACTTTCCCACACGGTACGTTGTGTATCGTTATAGAAGGACGTCGGGTTAACCGCTGATGCTTTGTAGAAAATTGTGTAAGAAGTGCTCATGGAAATTGGATTGTAAGCATCTTACACTAAGAGCTCGTCATATATAGATATATATATGTCCTCATATAGGCTATTTATTTATTTTTGAAGATAAAAATCTCCGACAGGGTAGAACATATGAGCTATAATTTTTAACATTTATGAAGATAAAATTACTGTCAGCAAATTTAAACAACAAAATTAGTCGGTGATAGAATCACAATGCCATCGTTTTAAAGCAATTTTGACGTTAACATTTTCTATTTTGACGAAGAAGTAAAAAGAAAGAAATTAAAAATAAAGAGAGTTTTTCCTTCCCTTCGCTGAAAATAACAATAATAACATGAAAGTTGCTAGAAAATATTGGCAAAAATTACAGGCGTTTATAGTTTATCTGTATAATTTTAAAATGCTAAAATTTGCTTGGCTTCTCAGTATTTTAAAAAATTGCTTGATGTGGGTAGCGCACATCCGATTTGCGGCCTTTACTGAGTTCAAATGGTTAAGTCTAAGTTCCCGTTACTGCTATGCTCTCACTGTGCAGCCACACTAAGCTCCTCGCGTTACTGCGAATATTGGCGAGGCGGCCACACACTCCTCGTTCTATTAATCGCCTTGTCATCGCTCTATCTATGTCGCCGGTCTTTTCATTCGCGCGCAAAAAACCGACAAAGTGGAGATGGTGATGGGGCAAGGCGAGGAGCATTACGACCGGCAGGACGAGTGACGTAGCCATGCAATACAATTTCTCTACCTACTACCCTTCGAGTATGTGGCCACAGCATGAACCTAAACCAGTCTAAAAAAAAATAACATGAATGTTCTCAAAATAATATTTCAATTAGAAACTCCTACGCATGTTAAATCGAAATTGGTAGGCTCGTAAAGTTATACCCGCACTCGTTAGCGTCAGGCCTATAACATTTTGCCATTTTCCAGACAGTTGAATCATCCGGTATATCAGTTTTATCAATAACCAATTGTGTTCACTTTGGCATAATTATTCTTAGGAGAGCTTAACAAATAATGGCCCAACCGTTTGAATTTTTCTTATATTTGATTTGATTAAAAGGTGATCAAGTGTGTGTAAGACTTTCAGTGCTGAACACATGGTTAAAGTTCTGCGAATACTTCAAAATCGCTGAACGCTCACCAGTCACCATCTACTAGGAGGACGCTGCTGCCTGTCCTGGTCGCATTTTAAGAACATAGCCGGGTCTGGTCGTTCAGTAAAAAAAGAAAAAGTTGATCCGCTCGACCGTTTAGCCGTGAAAACGCGACAAACGACCAGACAGAGAGACAGAGCTACTTTCGCATTTATAATATTAGCTAGGATTCGCGCCCTACAATCTATCTATATAATATATATAATAAAAGGACATGCCTATTTCTAGGAACCAACGCACTGTCCAAACCGCTCATGATATAGAAGTAAAATTTGAACCCAATACTCCTCAAATGGTCTAAGTAAACAATATGAAAGGATTTTTCAATATTCTACCCCTGAAGGGGTAAATTGGACCCTCTATTTTTGTATGGAAATAAAATATTTTTTTCGTGCTAAGCCAATGAAAGCCGGTTGGTGTAATAATCGTAAAAATAAAAGAAAAATATGCATGTATCAGAATTTTTCGAAAATAGGTGGTGTAATGGGGGGCATGCGGGCATGCTAGTGTGGTAATAAAACTGTTATGACTCTACCAAACTACAGGAAACATTGAAATATGTCTAGTAGGTATTTAGGTACAAGAACCAAGGTTGTTTAACCTAGCCTAGAGACATGAAGAAATTGCTCCTATTTTCCTTAATTAAAGGCTTAGAAGGATCACGGCAAAGCCTAATCTGTTCATCCGGTCCAAGTCCGGCCCGTGATTGTATTAAGGACGATCTGTGCGTTGAACGTGAGTATGGGTATAAATACTTCTACCATAATATATAAAAGACAAGGTAGGTACTGACTTGCTTATTTACTCGAATATTGTTCATTATCGTCATCTACAGCCTTCCGTATCCCACCGCTGGGGATAGAACTTTCTTTTGCTATGCAGATTTGATTTATTTTATTTATTTTACAAAATCCACAGCTCTCAAAACAAATACATTAAACTTAAAGCGAGACTGACAGCCAATAATGGATTTACATTTTACTATCGTAACTTATATAAAATAACGACATTCATTAAATATATACCTTTATAGCTTTTTAATAACAATGAAATAATAACATGTATTTTTTAAATTCAATTTGCACCTAAATAATATTTTCAATTTGTTAGCAGGCGACCCAATAGACATAGAATAAAATAATAGGTACCTACATTGACCATTATGATTCAAATTCTAACTAATTTCATGTCTATTTGAAATTGTAGTTTCTAGCTACGTATCAGTAACAACTAGTACTTAAATACCCTAGTTTGTATGTCTATAATTATATTGGTTTACTAGAGTATAAGTATCACGAAATCTCCATCATCGAACAACCCGTCTTCTACCTACTCTATGAATCCTCTCCATCCTAAGGTTGCTTGGAAAAGATCGCTTTCATAAGGCCGCCAGTTGTTACACTAGTTTTCAAGACTCTTTAAAAATTATGTAAAATTTTGTGTGAACAATAAAGAGATTATCTATCTATCTATCTATATATCTGTATATCTATCTACGTATCTATCAATCTATTAAAGTTTATAGTAGAGTAAGATAAAAATTGAATTAGTTTCTAGACAGAAAATACTCGTATCACACTAAACTTAGCATTATGGTAAAGCCGGGTACAGAAGCCATAAAACAGAACTTGTCCCATAAAACTGAATACTCCAAAGTTCTAGTAGAAATTATTACTTTATTGAAAGTTTTCTATTTAATTTTCATATGGAGAAGCCTTTATGAGATTATAGTAATCCTATTGACTTCACTTCTCCAAAAGGCTTTTGAAAATATCTTGAGGCGGATTTCAACTTTCGGTACAATACAATATAACTTTATTATACTCCAAAAAAAAAAAAAAACGTACTTACTGACAATAGAAATAATAAGTTTGAGTTACCGATGAAGGAAAGCTTCATACGGAAAACATAACGTGGGTATATACTTTTTAGTAAAAGAAAGAAAGAAGAGAGAAATAAAGAATATAATTTTATTTTGCAATAACAGTAACATTAATTATATTGAAGGGTAGGTAGGTATTGGCCCAAAAATGGCCTCAACTCGGGTACTCGGCTAGCTAGCTACCAACCCTCAAGTTAAATATCTGTCGCCAAGCACCTAACGGTGTGGTCCGGCAGTCCCACTATTGAGAGACAGCTCCCATTGCAGGCTAGGTGTGTTAACTGTCTTCGACACTGTCACTTATCAGGGACCCTATTCCTGTGCGCTCGAGATTGAGTGAGTTTTTTTTGTATTTTATTTTAGCTCAACATAATACAATGTCGCCCATCGGCTAGTGACCGTCCGAAAAGGGCTTATAGTACTCATCATTTGGAACAACTTTTACTATGGGACCAACCCAGAAATCGACAAAAAAAAAACTGCTGTTCCTTAGAAAAATGTCAATTACACTTGACAAAATGTTACAGGGGCTTGTTTTCGAAAAATCCTGAGACATGCCTTTATTTTGTGTGCTTAGTATATAAACCAAGTTTCAAAGGCGTAGCATGAAAAAAGTTTTGATTTCCAACAAACTTTCAGGGTCCATTTCACATCCTTAGAGATAGAATTTCACAAAATCCGTTTTTATTATTCACCTAAACCATTTGAGGAATGTCGGGCCTAAAATTCACGTCTCTGTCATAAGCAGTTTGGTATGTTAGTCGAACCCTATAAAATGCTTGTTCTTTTATAATTCATAGATTTACTGACAATTTAAGTTTTGTAATTTTTCAAGTAAAGCTTAGTACCTATTTAACAATAGAATGGTCTTCAATGGTCGACAATGGTCTTGCGCATTCATATTTTAAGTCAAAAGTTTCAGTCACTGTCCAGTCCAAGTCATGTTTCAATAAAGTGGTGTAAAGTAAAGTTGGAATCTTTTAGGGCGTAAAAAGTTTCAGTCACTGTCCAGTTCAAGTCATGTTTCAATAAAGTGGTGTAAAGTTGGAATCGTTTAGGGCGCGCTTAATCGACGCACAAACTTAATTGCAGAGAGTAATTGTTTTGGGGTGTACGTGTCGTGTATGTGAATATGTATGTATGTTTTTTTATTTATTTATTAAAACGGCAAAAACCATTTACTTTAATTACACACAAAAAAAAAAAAAAACAATTTATGTTTGTGTTACCTCTTGTACCCAGTTTGACCCATTTTGACGAGTGAGGTGTCGTTGGATTTCTATTTACTTCCTGAGTAACTTAAGTTACATTTAGCAGCTGGATTTTTTTCTGTTAATAATATTACTGAATATTAGCACTCGAAAGAACACAAGTTGTAGAAAACAATACAAAGCGGCGACATGATTTTTCACGTTGGCGTCAAAACATTATTATTGTTATTGGACCACCTAACATTGTTTTTTGTTCTGCAAGCGACGGACTCGCGGTCCGAATTTTGATTTTGGCCTCACACATAAAAATATCTTGTATTATTGATATATCCTAAATAATCATAACTAATATTATACATTTGAATGTAACTCTGTTTATCTGTCTCTCTGTCTGGGTGTTTGTTGCATTAACAGTATTATAACGGCTAAACGGCTGAACTGTTCTGTGCCAAAACTTCATCTCAATTGTCTATTTTTTCTCTTTTATTTTTTGGCTCCATACTTTGTGTATTTAGCCAGTGTCAAATATTTTAATATTTCACAATTAAAATAAGTCTAAGTCAAAGTAAGTCACGGTCAAGTCCACGTCATACCCAATAATTAAATGGCTAGCCTGTCAAATATGTATAAAAAAGGTACTACTTTACAAAACTCACCAAATATCACCCAGATCCACATAATGCAAGTCCATTCGTTCACAGCTATCTTCAACTTTGCCACAAAACGTCAGCACTATCACACTCTACAATTTATTTGGTCCACAATGGGGCACGATCGTTGTCGCGATGCTGTGTACCAAATGCGGGCGAAAAGAATACGTTGGTAATACCTTTGAACAGTGACAGTTCCCTACCATAGTACCCGAACTATGACATACTCAGCGCACACTATACAGAATCGCGGAAGATCAGGAAATTAGACAAATTAGATAGATTAGATAGGAAATTAGAGGAAATTAGGAGAAGGCTTTTCTTTTTCTTTAATTTTTTCTATATTTTTTTAATTACCTTAGCAAAAAAATATTTCGAAAAAATTGTATGTCATGAGTTTTAAACTCTGACCGGTCAGCCACTCAGCCGGTATAGCCTTATTTACTTTCAATTTATGTTCACTTACTGGAGCTGATGTTATGCAAGAACAGCCATTAGGAATTTGAATGTGCCCAGACTGAGCTATGGGATCACGTTATAGAATTAGTTTTTACCCAACTGCCCAAGAAGGAGGGTAATGTTTTTGTGGTGTATGTAAGTATATATAACTATGTGTGTTTGTGTGTTACTATATTACCTCCTATAGCCTAAACGGCTTCACCGATTTTGATGTTGTTGGATTTGTCTTTACGTCCGAAGTGACTTAAGCTACATTTTGCAGTCGGGGATTTTGTTTTTTTTTTGAATAATATTACTTGTGTAATATTATTCGTAATAGTTCAGTAGTTCGCGCGTTCGAAACTTACATCGCAGGGCGTGAGTTCAAAACCCAATAATGAGCCTGAGCTAATGCTGAGGCCATAGCACCGTGGTAAGGTAGGTTACTACTACTACCTACTTTCAGTTACTCGGTTAGCTAGCTACTAACCAACCTTAAGCTGAAAATCTGGCGCTAAGCAGCTGACGGTATGTACCGGCAGCGTCATTTGAGAGCCAGCTCTTATCAATAGGTGTTAATTAAATTACCACCCTCGACAAGGAAGCTTGAAGACAATAAAACTATATACTGACGAGGATAAAAAAATATATTCTAATACGTAAGTCATACTTAATGGAGTTCCACGTGTCTGTTCTGCACTATAAACAATAATGAGTCGAATTTTATTGTGAATTCAATAGTGTTGCGGTCGACCAAAATAGTATGGGCTGCATTGCAAACTTCTGGTCTACTCAATGCACGATAACATTCAAGTCAGACCGGGAACAATGGCTATCGAACGTCATTGTTATTTTTATTGCGAATTGATATTGATTATTGAAAGCTGTTAATTTTTGCGTAGCCGTTCATTTTATAGATGAAGGTGTGTGAATAATTTGGTAGATATCTCTATTACATACATTTTTAACTATACGATTTATGACTAAGGTAGAGTAGGTTGGGTACTGTAGTAGAGAATAGTTGAGCTAAGGTTACTGCATTCGGTGAATTTAATATTAGATATATTTTAAAGACTTTTTGTCAGGCACTGCTCTGGATCCAGCATAAGTTCTCACTATTTTGGTACGAGTAGGTATAACCAACTCTCACCCGTATTTAATTTGAGAGACTCAATATTTCTAAATTATAATATATCTACGTTTGCTATATATATTTGACAGAGTATAAATGACCTAATTTAGTTCGCCTCCGTTCTTGTCTACAATAGTCCGTGCATCCTTTCCATCCTTGTGTTTTTCTGGAAGAGAACGCTATTAGCGTTAAGGCCGCTTGTGGCACTAGTTTCTAAGTTAACCCCTGTTTGTGATTATAAATATCTGGTGGTCACAATTTATAGAGTTTTCATCTATTTAATAGCTTCCAAAAATTCATTTCTGTCATTAAATCCTTGGACACATTCCTAATTAGCAGTAAGACGTCCACTGCTGACCATAAGACGCCACACAGAACGAAAATCTGCCATTTGCATCCACCGGCTGCCAGCGACGTTCACAATGTCGTCGGGCCACCTAGGGGAAGGCCTACCTAAGCTGAGCCTTCCGGTTCGTGGTCGCCACTCAGAACTTTTATTCCCCGTAGGTTATTAGTTCTTCGCGCGATGTTGCCGTCCCATTACCACTTCTGCTTGCAAACCCTGAAAGCTACGTCGCTGACTTTGGTTCTTCGGCGAATATCTTCATTCCGGATTTTATCGCGCAAAGAAACCCCGACATAGCTCTCTCCATCGCCCGCTGTGTGACTCTGAGTATCTCCAGCAGCAGTTATGAACCACGTTTCAGTTCCATTATGTCATCACTGGCAACACATATTGGTTAAAGATAACAATCATTGTGTTGAAACATTATGTTAACTAAAACAAAGAATGCCGTCATTTAAAATATGCCACAGTAAGAACTTGATCAGCCTAATGCAGTTGCAACGTGGATTATGAAAGAAACGCCATGGATTTTGATTGTCATGTGAACACATGGATGAAATGCGTCTGTTAGCAAACTCCGTAATTAGATTAAGTAAATGTAATATATTATGGACGGTTTTGCAACAGGTCGCGTAATAGTTCACACCTAGATTTCGCAATCAGGACGATCGAAGCGCACCAAGCATCGGTCAAATTTTACTCTCATTGGTTAATCACTAGGCGCGAGTAGGCGTTGCCTTGAAATATACAATGAGAAAGCATGGTTGCAATCCCCGCAACCTGCGCTTTCCACTAACTTTGATGTCGGAACATTGTCGGAACAACGATCTCGTCATGAGGTATCTTGTGTGGCCGCGTTATGCGTTGTCATTTTATCGTAGGTGCAAAATATCGTTTGACAAGTTATCTGTCCTTTGCAAGTGTTTAGATAAGTGTACATTCTGTCAAAAAAGTATCTACCTACAGGAAGCTACGCGGCGCGGCGCTGCACAGATTATATATTGTACGTATGATAAATACTTAAAACTCGAACGAATTTAAAATTGTTCCCATTCATAGTAATTAGATTTCATCATCATCATAATTAGATTGAGTTAGATTAGATTTTTAGTTTTGACTACCTAGTTTGTACTAAATTTGTGTCTACAGACAAAATCTGCTTTGTTTCTTTCTAGACACTAGAATTTCCTGAAGTTGGTGAGGTGGATTGTAGGAAAGTCTGAACAGCCATGAGACACGAATATTGCATACTATCTGATACACGCGACTTAGTACGCTGCTTTAGGGCTCAGAATTGAGACTCGGCCTTTGCCCTCGCAAATACAAAGTATTAAAAATGACGAACTTCCACAGGGTATGTAGTGTTCTGTGACACAAAGTATCACCCCCTAAGTATAACCTGAAAAGCTTTTTAAACCCTTTTTGGTGCTGTCATTCTCACAAACTTTTTGCCACTGGAAACTCCTGCGCATGTTATGCTCCTTGATCGATTGGGGGTTGAGTGGGATATTAATCGGTCAATCGATTTTATGTTCTTACAAGTATAACCTGTTGATCAGATCGGAGTAGATACTATGACAATGAAATCTATCTATCTAATCACGGATAAATTCGTTACCGCGATTCAGAAGACTCGTCTCGTCATCTATGGGTAGTCGATGTAAATTTACTTTGCAAAGGTACTCAACGTTCTTAAATATTACGTAATATCTCCAGTTTCCGTTAACCGATTTTAATGAAACAAAGTTTATTATAAAACCTAGGACACTAGAGAACATGAGAACATCCGTTAGTTCCCCAAACTCTGAAGATAAGCCAATAATCTGCTTGAGCTGACCTTTGTGCACTAAGGGTCCGGTATGTTCCGGGTCCAAGTTTATCCCGAAAAGACAAAAAAAAAACACTAAATGTTTGGGTTCTGTTGCTCCTGTTTACGCCAATAAATATTAATTTTCAAAAATATCTTCATTCTACGAATCTACAGTAATCGCCTCGTTACAGTTTTATTATAAGTTTATACATAGATAGATAACTTTTGGCGAAATATTTCTAAGACGAATTTTGATCTCGTTTCGTAAAATTGAATTTAAGTGCGTTTTGGTTTTGATGCAATATTCGATAGTAATAATATTTTTATCCTCTTCTATAAATGCTGCTTAACTTAATACTTAGGTTAGTGTTATTAAGAAAGACCTGTGTCAATAAATACTTAGCTTTAAATAAATAAATAAAAAACATAAATAAAATATTTGCAAAAAAACATGAAATAAAACTGGGTACTTAAAATTTATAACAACATAAAACAACAGCTTTATACAAACTTAAAAACAAATACTAAAAAGTTACAAGCTTTACTACAAGCGCCTTGGTGGAGTATAAATATGTATAGTATAAATATATTTTTAAGATATTTTTTTATACATGAAACCCCAAGAAACATTATTTGACTCTTTAAATCCCATTTTGTTGTACAGTTTATTGGCATTTTCATTGCCCTTCACACAGAACGCAAAAACTTGTCTGTTGGTCTTCAATAGCTCATTGGAAATAAGTTTTAGTGTCAACTCAGCAAGGCCTTGTCTTCTGTACTCTTCTAACGTGAATAAATGAGTAAGATGGCCGCATTCGCCGATGAAAATCCAGCAGACCAGCTTCCCGTTTTTAAAAATACCATATCCGGATTTGGAGTCGATCAGCAGTTGGAAGTACCGTGAAGATAAAGGATAACGATGGGGCCATTTCAGGTCGATGAGTTCGACGTGTTCCGATGAGAGAAGCTCGAAGGTGAAGCCAGGAGGCAACCTGGAATAACAACATTTTGGATCAATTATTTTGACGACTGGAATGGTTACAATGGAGGTGTCGGGCTGGTTCCTGGAAGGGTACATTTTGAAAATCTAGTTTTAAAAAAAATGAATAATTTCAAGACGAAGAACAAGGAAACTTTTTTTTCGTAATTATTCCTTTTCGCCAAAATAAAAAATAATAACATAAAATTTCCTATAAAACAGAGGCAATGGCATTCTAAAGATAACCGAATGTTTATATGTTTGTAGGAAATTGCTCTGGTTTGGAGCGAGGCCTTCATAAAAATTCTATATAAATCTAAATTCGAAAGTTTTTGACGGTGCATGATTTGATAAAATTTGCATGCTTTCAAATTTTATCAAATCATGTACCTACAATAAATAATCGTAGTCTTATTACCCATTGCCCAAGAAGGAGGGTAATGTTTTTCATTCCATATTTACCAAAACATGTGTTAATGTAAGTCGTTTTAATTTTAAGTAGGTAGATAGTTTGTTATATTTTATTGTAAATATGTATACCAAAACATTAAGTTTATTCACCTGACATCTTCAAATAAAGGTGCACCCTTTTCTATGATGTAGGTGTGCGATGGCAAAATGTCGAACACGACGAGTTTATCTTTTATAACTTTTTGCGCAGCCAAAATGACGTGGCCGGCTGCAAATGCCAGTATAATTCGAGGTTTGTCCCAGTCGATCACTTTAGTTGTCATCAGAGCTCTCTCGAGTATATCGGTTTCGTCTTTTGGGTATTGAATAACAAGCTCGTAGTAATTTTCCTGAAAATAAGCACATAAAAGCGACAAATCGATTTTCATTCTCTCGCTCTCGCACTTTCAATATTTTAATGATATTGAAAAATATTTTTGCAACTTTTTTTTTTCTTATTCTCGTATATCCAAACAAGTTTTCAAAAATTTAAGTGAACAATGAACCGGTAGGTATTCTGTATTAGCTGTTTTTTATGTATTATTTTTAAAATAAAATTAAAATGTACCTACATAAAACATTTTAAGTGACAATACCTAATTTTTTAATTTCACCCTGATTTGAATTGTCAAATAATTTAAAATGTTGATTGTGTGAGATATTAGCAATAGCAAGCACGTAGTGCGTTAATTGCTTCATCGCATTAAACGTGTGTAAGTGTTAGTCCATAGTTATTAATAAAATATTACACTGGGTAGACAGTTTCCCGGAGTTGCAACTAGAACTGGTGAGTGTCCTTATTCATGCTTTACAATACAAACCTTCCACTTTTTTTTATCTACCTTGTTGCTGACAGCCACAAATCCATTATTGTGATCTCCGAATAAACTATACACTCTAAATCCATAGTCCAAGCCTTGCTTCTGCCACCGAGACTGAGTTTCAAGTGCACTGTACCCCGGGAGACTTCGAGGCCAGTCTGTGAGAAACACAGCCTGAAGTTCAGGCCATTTCTCTACAGGCACTAGTTGGAGCGGTTCTTGATTCATTGCCGTACTGTTTATTTCAAGGTTTAGTGTCACCGCCACTTGATCCGAACTATTCGACAACACTACACTTTACATTTAAAAATTAAAAGGTCCTCACAACAATCCCAACCGTAAAATTGAATGCACGACAGTCAAAATCGAATTGTGGCCACTTGCTTGACTTACTACGATTTGAAACGTACACTAACTTCGTATAATAAGTAAATCAGACAAGTTTAATCACAGTTTCTTATCTATACCGACGGTGCAAGCAGAACTGGTTATTCCTCAGTATATAATTTATTTAGCTTATGCACACAACCGGTCAGATAGTAGGTATATATGTATGCTAAATATTTATCATTCGACGACGAACGATTGCAAAATGGTGTCCATTCATAGTAATTCGATTTACATATAGCTTTGTGTAAAGTCTGTACTTGTGTCTATAAACAAAATCTGCTTTGTAATTCGATGTTTTTTTTTCGTTTTTGTGGATTTCCTGTAAAACCCTAGGCACCAGATTTCCTGAAGTTGCTGAGGCGGATTCAAGGAAAAGTGGATAGCCACGAGAGACGAATTAACGATGTAAACTTTTGGTGAAACATTCCTAGTGCGTTCGTTTCGTAAAATCGAATTTGGGTATATTTTGTTTGCTCGGTTTTGATGTTTCAAACAAAAAATGTTGTGTTTTGTTTGTTGTTGTTGTTTGTTTGTGTTTCATATTGGTAATATTTTTATCCTCATCTTTAAAGCCTGCATTAACTCAATAGTGCGATAAAGAAAGAAGACCCATTCAATAAAAACAAAAAATAATTTTGTTCCATATAGCATCCCATAAAAAAAACATATTTCAAGAAATTTTTTTACACATAAAAGCCCAAGAAATCTTATCCGACTCTTTTAATCCCACTGTGTTGTACAGCTTATGGGCATTTTCATTGCCTTTCATACAGAACGCAAATACTTGTCTGTTTGTTTTCAATAGCTCATTGGAAATAAGTTTTAGTGTCAACTTAGCAAGGCCTTGTCTTCTATACTCTTCTAACGTGAATAAATGAGTAAGATAGCCGCATTCGCTGATGAAAATCCAGCAGACTAGCTTCCCGTTTCTAAAGAGACCATATCCGGATTTGGAGTCGACCAGCAGTTGGAAGTACCGTGAAGATAAGGGGTATCGATAGGGCCATTTGAGGTCGATGAGTTCGACGTGTTCCGATGAGAGAAGCTCGAAGGTAAAGCCGGGAAGCAAGCTGGAATAACAACATTATGTATTAATTATTTTGACGACTGGAATGTTTAGACAGGACAGGGGGCTTCGGGCTGTTTTCCAGAAGGGTAGAGTTCTGATATCTAGTTTAAGCTAAAAAATAATGATTTTGAATATCTGTTCTGGATCGATGTGTTATTTGTATGTCTGTATTTATGTATATGTTCTATAGTAATAAGGAAATCTATAGTCAAAGCATTCCAGTTATGAGTGTCATACTTATTTATAATTCGAATTCCATTAATTAAGAGCCCGCTTCCCTCATGGGCTGTCTGGTTTGCGCATTTTCAACTTTTTTGAAGAAGAAAAATCACTAAGTGGAAAAAGAAGTAAACAATTAGTAATCTTTTGAAAAGATAATGTCTTAAAGCAATTTTTATTTTAACATTTTCTGTTTTAGAAAAAAAGGAAGAGAAAAAAATCGTGATGTTATCCTTATTCGCAAAAAAAATAAATATATATAACACGAATAATGCTAAATCAGAGACTTTTTTTTTCATTCCACAGTGATTTTTAATCATCATAAATGTTTCTTTAATGTTTGTACTTATGCTTGTTTGTTTGTTTTATTTTTTTCATATTTGTTTGTTTGTGGCGACCACGAACCAGAAGACGAAGCGTAGGCAGGCCTCCCCCAAGATGGACCAACGACATTGTGAAAGTTGCGGGCAACCGGTGGATGCAAGTGGCACATTGTCGGTTGGTGTGGCGGTCTAAGGGGGAGGCCTATGTTCAGCAGTGGACGTCTTCTAGCTGATAATGTAATGTAATGTAATGAAAATGTTTGAAGGAGATAGCTCTAGCCGGTAGCGCGGCCTTAGTAAATAAGTGTTTATATCGTTTTTTTTTTTTTTTTTTTTTTTTTCTGATAGCATTTTCAGCTCTAAAATTTATATTTCCTTCCTTATTTCTTTCTCTCGCAAAGTACACAGATCTAATCAAACCTACATAATCAAAGTCTTAATTTATTCCTTATTTCATTTTACCAAAACACTAATAAGTTTATTCACCTGACGTCTTCAAATAAAGGTGCACCCTTTTCTATAATAAAGGTTTGCGATGGCAAAAGGTCCAACACGACGTCTTTATCCTTTAAAACTTATTGCGCAGCCAAAATGACGTGGCCGGCTGCAAATGCCAGTATAATGTGAGGCTTATCCCAGTCGATGACTTTAGTTGTCTTTAGAGCTTTCTCGAGTACATCGGTGTCGTCTTTTGGGTATTGAATAACAAGTGCGTGGTAATTTATCTGAGAAATGACACACATATATTGGATAAATCGATTTTCGTTCTCTCGCTCTTGCACATTCAATATTTTTAATTAATTTAAGTACCGATATGGTTTATTAGGGGGAATAAGGATGATTATTAAAAGTATTTTTGAAGCGTATTTTTTTTAAATCTTGTGTATTAAAGATACAAGTTTTCAAGAATTTAAATTAACGATTAAATCGTATTCTCTGTTAGTACCACCAACCTAGTTTTTTTTTTTAAATTACCTATGTAAATTTGTGTAATATGTAATGATGGTCATCATTTTATTGATAAACGTAAGAGTGTTCTTAATCACGCAAGTTTTCGCTAACATTTTTTGTGAACATATTAATTTTTATACCTCAAAGGTTCGATTAGTCCTGTCCTGTTACGACTGCGGCTATATTCCTCTGAGTTATAAGATTTTTAAGGATGAGCGAATCGAGAAGAAATATGGGATCTGGAGATCTGGGGAATGTGGGATTATGACACCTGAAAGTTCCTCATTTTTTATAACCTTTTTAGTAAAGATCATTTTTATTAATTAAATGTAATAAAACTTATTTGTATTCCTTTATTTATTTGAAAAACGGTTCTCTTCTCTACTTGCTTTCAGATGTTTCTTTTCTATAGATATCTGGCCAGAAAACATCATTAGACTTTTTGAAGCCGATTCTTTCGTACAATTTACGCGCTCCTACGTTTGTCTTCACGCAAAAGGCGAAGACATCTCTCTTTCTGTCTTTTATAGTGGCATTCGAGATCAGTTTTACTAGCAGTTCTCCGTAGCCCTTTTTCCTATGTTCTTCTAGGGTGTAGAGATGAGTCAAGTTGCCACATTCGCCGATTAGTATCCACGAAATCAGTTCCCCGTCTTTGAAGAGGCCATATCCAGATTTTGAGTCGACCAGTAGTTGAAAGTATAACTTGGATGTAGCGTATCGGTGTGGCCAGAAAGAATCGATGAAATTGACGTGCTCCGATGTTAGTTGTTCGAAGGTGTGTCCTAGGGGTAAGCTGGAAAGTAATATTTCTTAGTGATACTGTCGAATGCTGTTTGAGAATTTGGTTTCATTCACAACCTAATTCTGAAGCCAGACACTAGAAAAAAGAGAAAACTGCAAGGTAGCAATATATACCGCTACCTAACTACTACAGATAAAAAACTACGTTTTCAATAGAGAAATATTTATGTACCTACTAACTAACCTTGTGCAAAATTTCATGCATGTAGGTTTAAAACTTTGGACGTTATGAGGCTGTAAATGATTCAGACAGACGGACGTTCCGAACTTATAAGGGTGTCTTGTAGTACTACGGAACCCTAAAAATGGAACAGCGTCTATTGACCATAAATGAAGCGGATTTTTTCATAATTCTATTTCCTATCGAATACGTAACGAATATTTTTTCGATAGCAGCGTAAAAAAGGCGTACATTTCAGTAGTCGCAAGATAATATTGACTTAAAGACGATTGTTAGTTCGTGTTATCTGAGTATCATTGCCATAGATATCAGATTTTAGTAGACCATTTGAAGGCTATATGGCTTAGCTCCATCTTCAACAATTCTTGGCTTTGTAGTGGGTATGTAGGTAAAGAAAAACGACCCCCATGGCTTAGTTCGTAGCGCGTCTGCCTTATGATTAGCAGGTCCCGGGTTGGATTTACGGCTAGTCAGATATTTAATTAATAGATTTAAACTTCTGCTTCGAGTCGATGTGTTAATTGTCTTTGCGTGTATTTATTGTGTCCCCGACACAAGAAATTCTAAAGGTATAGTGGAGAGGGATCAGTGTGAGTCGTTTACTTGCTTCCCGACTACGAAAAAGATGGGTAATGTCGGACCCCCGACTGCGAAAAAGGAGGGTATAATTTTTACCGGTATGTATGTTCATCACTACTTATCATAATTTGACAAATTATGTATCATCGGAAGCTCGTTGGAAGAGATTTGATCCACAGAAGAGGGAAGGAGGGTAAAAAAATTTCCTCTTCTGTGACTTGATCGACCGCTGGTTTTGTGACGTCACATTATATTGAAAACATGGCGTCCGGGGAGAGGAAATAATGTTGGGTATCAAATGAATGGGCTTAATTAGCAAATATCAAAAATATGTCAATAATCAAGCAATAATGCGCCAAGACGTAAGGACGTAGTCGGGTTTAGTTTTTCAACTTATATCTTGTTTAATTGATATGTTATCCGTTTAGAATAAGCACGGTGAATACCCATTACATAAATAGCAGTCTTACTTGACATTATCAAATAGCGGCGAGTCTTTTTCTATTATATACGTTTCCAAATAATGGTTTTCTACCATATTGTATTCAAGATTTTTTTCTTCCAAAACTTTTTCCAAACATGCGATGACATGAGTCGCTGCAAAAGGCAGCTTCAGCTGATTAGTGCTGTCCCAATTAATTATATTCGTAGTCCTTAGTGCCTCTTCCAGAGCTCGAGTATCATCTTTCGGGTATTGAATGATTATATCGTAGGACGATGCCTGAAATACAGAATAAGTTATTTATTTTATTTGGTGTTACCACAAAAAAAAAGCTTTGTTTTTGTTGTGAAAGCTATCTGTCTGTAAGCTTTAACTCGGCGAGTGCTAATTATTTTCGAAAAATCTTTCAAAATCTTGTTTAGTCTTTAGTACAGCTTTTTAAGTAAAGTTGTTCAGGTTTCTTTGATCTTCTTCTCAAAATAAATTATAAGAACAGTTCAGAGTTTGCAGCATTTTTTTTAATTCAGTGACATCAATTTATTCATTACTCTGATTCAAAATGTTCTAATAAAAAAGTAAGTCACGAAGTTTGATGTTATCTATTATAATGCAATATTTATTGTCAAACAAACGGTCTGATAATACCACTTCAAATACTGGATGTTCGGTTCGACAACGGACTTATAAATATAAAATATTATTGTACTCATCATTATGAACAATGTTTACTTTGGAACTAAAAACTCAATCGCGAAAAAAATACCAGCTTCCAAAAACGCCACAATTCATCCACAACCAAATGTAGGAAACAGCTGTTATTTTATTGCATAATAAGGTAACGGACGTATTATATGATATCATATGATATCATGTGATATCATACGATACCATATGGTATTATATGATATTATATACGTATTATAAATGGGGTGTTAAAGTTTGTATGAAACCTTTTTTTCTCTGGTTCGATTGATACCAAACTTGGTATGGATACTCTACAAGAAAAATAACAGGATACGGGTATCACAGTTTTTTTTTAAATCAGCTCCCGTTAGCATAAAAAAAATAATTTATAATTTTGGTAATAGTATGTTTGTTTGTCCTTAACTTTGTAACGGCTTTACATATTTTGATGAAATTTGGTTTCGGGATAGCTTATGGCATGGATTAACACATAAGCTATTTTTATCCCGGTAAAATATATAGTTTCTGTGTGATAAGTATAGGTAATTATTAGAAAAATGCGGGCGAAGAGAAGTTGCTCCATAGGAAAATGTCATTCAAACTCAACGAAATGTATGGAATAGCGGATTTCTTGTGCAATGTATGGGTAGATTTTAAAGGTGGATTTTTGGATTTTAGTAGTAGTAAAGTCTCATATTAAAAGTTGTTTACAATGAGCTTCTTTTGGCTTGGGCCGTGCTTGTAACCTTGTATTTATATCAACATATAACTCCTGTATTGTGTATGTATCTGTATTGGGTAAGAGCACAAAAACAAAGCCACTGGCCTGAATCACGAACATTTCATCCCTTGATCAATTCAAAAGGGTCCGTTCAAGTTATAACTCAAAATGAAACCACCAAAACTTACCTTCTCATTGATAGCCACGAACCCGTTTTGCACATCACCGAACGGACAGAACACTTGAAACCCGTAATCGAGGCCCGCTTGCTTCCACCGTGTTTGAGTTTCTAATATATTGTATCCTGGGAGACTTCGGGGCCAGTCTGACAGGAGCGCCGTTTGGAGGCCCGCCCATTTCTCTGTAGGCATTCGTTGAAATGGCTCTGAAGACATCGCTTGGCAGGTTTCTTAGTATTCTTAGTAATTACTTTCGTTATCTTTGGTATTTCCAATACGTCACAATTAAACACCTGTTGATCATAAATATAATAAGAACTAATTAAATTAACCCTTGACAAAGGTCAGCGAATGTGATCGACACTATAGTCGGAATTACCGACTTAATTTAACGTGAGTATTCCCATTTTATTAAAAACAAAATGTGTCAAAACCACGTCAGTTTTCATAGTAAAATTAACTAATTAATTACCTCGAGCTGAACTGAATAAGCTCTATCTTTTTAACTGACTACGAAAAAAGGAGGGTTATATTATTACGTTTTGAAATGCAATGTAACCTCTAGCTCATATTACCTAATAGACAACAAAATGGCAAATTCAAGGCATGAGAATACAAAAGATTAGTCCAGCTTGCGAACCAATCATAGTTCTTTATATACCCATAACAGAACACTGACCTCTTTAGTAGTACAATGTGGCTTACTTGTACTGATCTATACGTGATGGTTTAATTTTGTTTTTTTTAAGAAATATTTACAATGTTCTGCTTATTATTTCACTGTATGACATCAAACTGGCACCTAGTAAAATGTGGGACATATCAATTAGCTACACTTTAAGGTTAAATCAGAAAAACAGCCGGAAATAAACTAAAAAACACCTTCCCTGCTCTAAAGGTAGCGGGATACTGAGGTCTCATTTGATTCATACATTGGTAACTGATACATAGCTGTGTAGTTATCACAATAATGTGTGTGCATTAACATCATACACTAATGTTGGATGTGATTATTATATATTCACGTAGTTTTAGTAAAGTAACAATAATTCCTGGTTGACTTGTAATCAGCAATTATCTGATTTTTTTTACCAGCGCCCGATAAAGCCATCTCTTTTCATCTGCGCCAGAAGTGTTTAGCGATATCTTTTGCTATATAATAAGTACAAAAAAAGAGCATAATTAGGTAGATAACTGAAAATTTATGAAACAACAAAAAACTCAGTTTCTAAGATATTTGGTACTTTATTCAGTTTAAGACCACACCTCGGACACTCCTAAAAATATTAATGCTAGCAAGCACCACCTACATACGCAAGCTTACGCCTGTATACGACGCACACACGTGAATGCTTCCCGTGCAGTTATGTATGCCTCCCGCTTCTAGTGCCGACTTGGTTGCACGCGCTTCTCAGAGATGGCGCTAGCTCAACGCACTCGCCTACTCGATTCGACTCGCGATTGACAATAATGATTTTAAATCGTGCAAACAAATTGCGGACGCGTGCGGGAGTAAGGTATCTTGAATTAGCGGGGAGTGGTCATTATAATGACCACTACTATGATATTCTGTGGTAAAGCTTGACTATTCTCGTTAAATATATGTAGGTCACAGTATAATAACAAAAAGTAAGCCATAGAAGGACGTCGAAAGCCCGGAGAAGGCCTCATTGGCTGAATTATAAATAATCTGAAATGTTTCTAACACAATTGTAATACAGTCTAATTTACTTTGATAGCACTTCAGTGATTTCCTGTCGCGCAGGTCAGCGACATACCTACTAACAATTTGTCATAGCCATCGAGTTTTATCAGAAGTTAAGTGCTATTCCTGAGCAGCAGACCAGTGTTTGAATATTTTATCTTGTCTTGTTACGCTCATGTCCAATTAATATATTGTTATACAGTATCTATTGGTGCGAATACAAGGCTGATAAACTTCTACAAACAAGTTTTTTTTTTAAGCTTTTGTACTCAATAATATAACACTATCATACTTTGAAAACTGACGTGGTTAAGACACTTTTCTTTTTAATAATAAGTGAATATTCACGCTAAATTTAGTTTATAGTTTATTCCTACTGTAGTTCCTATCACATTCGGTGATATTTTTCTAAGAAATGTGCAAGGCAAGACGAGGATAGGCGCGTCACGTTACGACGACGATCGAAACTATAGTCGGAATAACCTACTCATTTTAGCTTGAATATAGCTAAGCGAAACGCGCGTGACCTCGTTTTGCTTAGCATTCCTTGCTAAAAGTCACCGAATGTGATCGAAACTATAGTCGGAATAACCTACTCATTTTAGCTTGAATATAGCTAAGCGAAACGCGCGTGACCTCGTTTTGCTTAGCATTCCTTGCTAAAAGTCACCGAATGTGATCGAAACTATAGTCGGAATAACCGACTCAATTTAACGTGAGTATTCCCGTTTTATTAAAACAAAATGCATCAAAACTACGTCAGTTTTTATTGTTTATCAGAATTTTATTATCGAGTTAAAAAAAAAAAACTTTAAAGTAGCTTATTCGTTGAAGTTTCATCTCATTAATACAGGCTTAAGTTAAGTACTGTATTGCTTAAGAAAGTTCCATGGAACGTTTTTTAAGTTAAAAATTCCGGCGAGAGTAAGGTTTGATTTTTGATGAAATCTAAAAAAAATACAATCTTTACAGAATGGACACCCTACAAGAGCTACCTCTAGATCAATGGCCTCTACTAAAAGAAAAGATGAAGACTCTATGGCCGCTAAACGTCGGCGGGTATTACGCTCTAGACACGAACATTAAGCATCCTACACTCAGAGAAGCTTTCAACTTCAAAATATATTGCCCAGACGGAGATTTCAACAATGGGTTTATAGCCACATCTGTTAAGGTAGGCCTTAAATTACCTTTATATTGATCTACATATTTTACTTACATACATTATCAGCCTGAAGACGTCCACTGCTGAACATAGGCCTCCCCCATAGACCGCCACACCGACTGACAACGCGCCACTTGCATTCACCAGTTGACCGCGACTTTCACAATGTTGTCGTTCCACCTAGTGGGAGGCCTGCTTACGCATCGTCTTCCGTTTCTTGGTCGCCACTCAAGAACCTTTCTTCCCCATCGGTTATCGGTTCGCCGGAGAACCTGAGTCACCAACTTTCAGAACTTGCATGCTGAAGTGGCAATGGGCAGGCCACACCACTCGAAGAACCGAATCTACCTATATCACACGAATATTATAAATGCGAAAGTTTGTGTGTAAATGATTAAGTATATAGGTAGGTAAGTATGTAAGTGTGTTTGTTCCCGTTCAACTTTGTAACGGCTGAGCGGATTTGAATGAAATTTGATATGGAGGTAGCTTACACCATGGATTCAGCCATTACAGAGTTGAACGGGAACAAACACACTAACATACTTACATACTTACCTACTTACCTACTTACATAGATACTTACACACAAACTTTTGCATTTATAATATTGTCTTGTGCGATTTTGTCATGACTTCGTCAAAATGTATCTGATTATTGCGCCCTATTTTTGCATTAGTTTGGCACATAGTTAGATATATCAATGCATGTTTAGTATCTAAACGTGCTAATTTTGGTAACTTTCCTCCACAATTTTAGGATGGAGAAGAGTGCATAATATTCTCTGTCGACGAAGACACAAACAAGCTTGAAGAGGCCTTGGCACATACTAAACTCATCGATTGGAATTCTAAAGTTGTCATCGGTATGGCCCCGTCTTTAACTATACGTCTCATGGAAAAACTGAAGGCAAGGATGGAATTTAGAATTTTTGAAGTATGGGGAGCAAAAACATTTTACTTGGATAAGACTTCCAAACCATTCGATGTGGAGTAAGTAAATGAGTAATTAAATTTTATTTATTTTTTGGATGACTAAGCTGTTGGCGTCTAACGGCCTCTATATTCTATATCCTTCTATATAATCCGACTTTCTTAAATCTTAATGCATGTTTCCTAATATAAAATATATGCGCTTGCCGATGATTTTAGGCTACGAAGTTATCTAAATAGCTTGTCAAGAGAATTTCGGGCCAAACTTACTAGGGTTCCGTAGGTGCGCGTAGGACGTTTGAAGTATTTATCCGTTTTTACAGCATATCTCAAAAAGTCATTATCACATGTTGCTCGAAATAATTTTAAAAGAAATTTTTACTAAGATCTATCAACATTTAAGATTACGAGTTTCTGAGATGCATAGTTTAGAAATGGCAGGGGGGTTTTGTAAGCACGCATTGTAAGCAATTTTGTCGGCCCATATTTCACAAGCGGTACATCTGATAAAAAGATGGTGTAGGAAACCATAAGTTTATTTTAAAAGACCTTTTCAATCCTCACACTGTCTTGCCTGTAATATTTAATGTTATTTATGGCCAATAAATATTTCTGATTTCTGATTTCTGATTTCACATGACTGTGAGGATATGAGAAAAAAACTATTGTATCCCCACTTTACATGTCACCTTCTAATATAAAATTACGATTATTTTATTCTTCCAAAATTGTCATCTTAAAAAGACCTGAAAAAATCTCACATAATGGGATTCTGCGATTTTTTTTTGTACCCCCTCTAGTTGGGATAATTTTACAAAAAAAACAGTATTTTTAATTTCTCCTTTTTATATTTTTATAGAAATAAAATGTATATACGCCCCCTGAAAGTCACGGCATTTCTTTTTTAAGGTGCCCACCGGACACCTACTTGGCAGCAGTCGATCCAGATCATATCAAGCAGGTCGACGACGCATGGCGATTCCGGTATCCCGCATCACACTTTTATTTCTCAACTCTAATTTCTAACGACCTTTCATACGGTTTATATTCGCTCGACAAAAAGTTGCTTGCTTGGATATTTTTGAATGAATACAATTATTTATGTCACTTGTTTTGTGAGCAGAGTCATAGAAGGAAAAGATACGGAGAGTTTCTCATGAAGAGTGTAGTGAATGTGTGTTTGGAGCAAGGGAACGATGTGTACGGGTATGTGGTACCAGGGAATGAAAAAGCTATGGAACTCTTTACAAAATGCGGATTTCAACTGATCGATGAAAGTGCTTGGATGAACGTATGCAGATAAATCTATAAGTTCGAATTACAGAAACATTAACAACAACGAATTACTCCTAAAAGATATATTTTCAAAAATATCTTCCGCGTACAGTAATTCAGTTACAGTTTTATTATAAGTATTCATACTAAATTAATAACCTTTGTGTTGTTATTTTAATTATAATTTAATTATTTAATAGTTCTGTTATCAATATTACTTCTATGATAAGGTTCATAATCATGTATCTAAATTAATTATCTAAATCCAGAAATAAAATGTAATTATGACTTATAATTTATTAAGCCGTCTGTAAAGATAGAGTAAAGATAATAAAGCTTATTTTGGTCTTTATTTTTTACATCTCCCTATAATCATCAAACAAATTAATGCTTACGCATATTAAGTTATAGGTACGCACATATTCACGCACGCATGCATATTATTATATTTAAGTTTAATTGTCTTTTGGTGTATAATAAAGTTATATTGTATTGTATTGTATTAAATCGACTCGGTATTGTTCCGACATTCGGGTACTTCCCGCTCGGTAACCCCCCTTCGTCCACACTGTTGACGATCGGGGAAAAAAGTTCCGTTCGTTCAGTGTTGACGAACGCTACTATATTTCCAGTTGGTTCATATTTTGCGTACTTCCTGCACGGTAACACTCTTTTCGTTAACAGTGTTGACGATCGGGAAAAATATAATAAACATAAACATAATTTATTGCACTATTAAAGTATATTTATTATTAAAGTAAAGTTACATTCACAGTCAAGTCAAAATTTACAATGTCCCACAAAATAGCAAATATTGATTGCAAAACATAAATAGTTAACAATACAAATGATGGCTCTGGTGTTTGTAAAATCATTTATATTTCTGCATAAATCAAGAAACTAAGAGAATTACTAACCCTAACAAAGGTTAATGAAACTCAGCAAATTAAATTAGCTGACGGGTGTAGATTAGTATAGACACTAGACTGAATCAGATAATTGCATGTGATCCATAACCACCTACCCAAGGGGGCGGTCTTCTGCTCATCTTGCATTCTCGTCCTTTGCATTTAAATGTTCCATTAGACCATAATTGCAACGCTGCCAAACGCACTGCATACCAAGCACTTTGAAAAATCTCACTATTCCATAACACAAGCCGTGATCTGTATAGAAGCGAAATAATAAAATATTTGTTTGCTATAAGGAACGTGTGGATATACGAAATTATTTCTTATTATTTTTTTATTTAAGCATTTCTTGAAAAAATATCTAACTGATGGTGAAAACCCATTTATTTGTGTGAAAACCGCATCAAAATCAGTTGCGTGGTTTAGGAGGTGTTAGCGGATATACAGACGGACAGACGCGGAACGCGACTTTATTTTATACTTCGGGTATGTACATATAAAGTAGAACGGGCTAACCCCAATTCTCACTATCTCGTTCGCACTATCTACTTTTATCTAAAAATTAAGAAGGTACAAGGTACACAAGTACACAATTTAGAATACCATCGCGTGTTTTATAGCAATTTTCATATAATTTTTTATTTTAGCGAAGGAGAAGCAAAATACAGTATTTTCCTTCTCCTAAAACCCAAATAAATAAATAAAAAAACATGAAAATTGCTATAAAACATTGGCAATGATATTCTAAAGATCATTTTTCAAATATTTTTTTTAATTATTCGCTGTAATTTTATATTAAAAAATGTTAATAAATTGCGAACGAGATAGCGAGAATCAAGGCTAGTCCGTTAAGATCCTGTGGATTTTCCTTATTAATAAAGTTAAAAAAATATATAATTTAGGGTCAGGGTCATCAGTACGTACGAAACACTGCATATCAGATAAACTATGTAAGTTATCATTACTACTTAGGTACTTGGTTTGGTAAAATGTAACTGAAAATATACAATAGACTAAAACTACAATTTTAAAATTAAAATATTTTATCTGTTTTGATTTTGCTAATGCATCACATTGACTTTTTAAATTGCTGTTATTCATTGAAAGGCCTAGAAAATTGTGTTTGAACAAACAGTTGCTGCTTTTGTTTCATTAGTGACAGCATAATTATTATTCTCCATGATGACAGGTAAACCTACACACCTTTTACACACAGTGCAACTGATCACCTAACTTGTGAAATAGTCTCGATAAAATAAATAAATTACATTTTTTTTTGTCTAATTGTTACGTACTTACTAACAGGACAAATATCAAATCTAGTTTTAATTTAATAAGAATCGCAATCGCTATTCAACGCGGCAATTCGGCCAGCATTTTGGGCACGATGCCTGCTGGTAGCGGTTTATTAGATTAGGGCTAGTTTTAAGTTGTATGTATATTTATGATTTATTTTTACTTAGGGTTTATTTCATTTTATTTAATAAGTATTAGTACTTGAGGGAACTGCATAGGCCGAACGGTTAAAATGTAATTTGATTTTAAAAAATCGGTGTCCACCGAAATCAATATTCTAGTCACCGAAATTAAATTATTTATTTCAGGTATTTCAAAGACTACACAATGATTTGTTTTATGTGAGCTCTCTGTATGCTACATGAACGTTATCAGCTGTATGGGATTTATTTTATGAATATTACTATTTATTGAGTTTAAATTTACAAAAAAAAACAACTTCATTGATTGCTTTTTGCTTGATTGTAAATTTATTTTATTATAAAATAAAAGTTATAAGCATCAATTAAACTAATAACGCTAACTACTAACACTATCATAAAAGTAATTAAAGTTCGTTTATCTGTATTTAAAAAGTAGCCATTCTTTCTTTACTAACGACTCTTTGCTAAGTATGTATGATTCATTATTTGAAATGTTATGACGCTTCTTCACAATCATCATTGTGTAATAATCACACATCATCATCACCGTCAGCCGACTGCTGAACAAAGACCTCATTGGGCATCGCAGAACGTTCATCATTTACTAACAGGACGTTGTCGCCCATCCTCCGATGGTTGTTGTCTCAGTTTTACGAAACGTCACGTTTATAACACTTCTTGAAAAATATCACCTGATGTGACCGAAACAGTAGTCGGAATAACCGACTCTATTTAACGTGATTATTCTCGTATTATGAAAATAACATGCTCATGTTCATGGCAGGAGTGAAGTTGAGGGATCTCGAGGTCTCATTTTGCCGCGAACTATTACGGTAGTATCAAGATTATTTTAACTTCATATAATAGTAAATAATGGCTTATTAGTTATTATAATTTGATAAGCGGCCGTTTAATTTAATTCAGCCAATACTGACAAACTATTTTCAGGGAATGCGTTTATAAAATTTAGGAATGCGCAAATGTAGATAATTTTTGTACCAGATAAATACTTAAAACTAGTTCAGTAGGTAAGTATTCAGTGGTTACAGTCCCCACGCGGTCGTGGCCTAGTGACCTGGGTCCCGAGGGATGGCTGCACTTGATGGATTCCTGTTTGCATTACGGCACTTTACGAGAGAACTTGAAATTAATTTTATTGTTCTTTGAAAATATGTTTTTTTTTTGTTTTGCTACATATCTAGGTATATTTTTTACACACAGTACCCACAGTAGTGGTAGGGCTCTCTTGCAGAGTCCGCCTGGGGAAGTACCGCACCTTTGCCAGTTATTTAACCGCCAAGCAGTAGTGTGCAAGCATTACTGTGTTCGGGATTGAAGGGCAATGTTTCCAGCGCAATTACTGGGCATACAGAGATTTAACATCTAACATCTCAGGGTGACGAGCGCAGTGCATTGCCGCGCATAGTTTGAACTGTTGAAGTTCAAAATTCTGGATGGCTCTGAACTATTATGGACAAGCGTGACGCTCTACAATCAGGTGAGTTACTTGCTCGTCTCATCAACGAGAAACAAAAAAATAAATAAAAAATTAAAATTATCATCATCATAATCAGCCACTGCTAGACTATTTCCTTATAACTATGCTAGTCAGCAGACCGATATTCGGCTTTACTTCCAGTAAAGGCTCTTGCACAAAGCGCATCTAATTTGCACAACTTCAGAAGGATGTTCACTGTTCTCATAAGGTTGCGGAGGTTACAGTTACATTATCCTTTAGGCCTGGAGACATAAAATTTAGTTGCAATCAATCTCTGTTGCGGTTGCGTTGCGATAAAATTACATATTATATGGAATTCTATGGAAGTCGACACACCACCCGTGCAGTCCATCAGTAAGTAACGCATGCATAGTGACGTTTTATAAAAAAAAATACATTACTAGTGTAATGTATTAAAATTTACTGCATCTGCTACGGATATGGACTGCAACTGGATTTGTGTGGCCGAGCCTTATTTATTACGGTCAGTGCTAACCTTGAGATGGTTTCTAGTTTTGTGAAAAGGGATTGAACCTATAATTTTGACGTCAGTGATAACCGGGGGCGTAGCTCAGATGGTAGAGCGCTCGCTTAGCATGCGAGAGGTACCGGGATCGATACCCGGCGCCTCCAATTTTTTTATTTATATAATTTATTTTAATTTTAATAGTCATATAGGTGTATTCTTATTAGTTGTGAAGATTAGTTTGCTAATTTTATTGTTTATTACGTGAATTTGCATTTTAACCACATGTTTTTTTTTTGTTGGTTTCGGTATAGAGATATTTTTTTCTATCTGGTATTTTGAATAGTTGACACTGGTGTCGATTCTGTCGAACCGTTTTCTAAATGAAACTAAATTTGAGAGGACTTAAATTGTAGTCATCCTTTTCTCATGTATCGAAAAGAAAAGAAATGCAGATAATTTTAGTCCTATCAGATTAGTTTAGATAGTGGCACAAAAGAATCGACGCCATTGCCTTAGATGTTTTTCAAGCGATATAGGCATAAAACAATCTTTATATACATTTTTCAAAATCTGTACAATATACTTATAGAAATTCTTGGAAAGCCAGAAAAAAATTCTCCAAGCAGCCCTCATTATAGCGTTCGTGTATGAAGTTTCTCTGTAAATTTTGTATAAAATGGAAAATTCTGTCTCACGTACGTAGCCAAAGTTCGTATCGCTTTTAATTAAACTTCGGACTTAAGGCTTTCATCGTTAGCACCGACCAGGCTCGTAGTAAGGGTAGGACAGCGCTGGTTACTGGTAGGGCGGAAGTATAAATTGTGAGTGGGTGAGGTAGTAGCTAACTTCATCATCATCATCATAAGCCAGAAGACGTCCACTGCTGAACATAGGCCACCTCCTTAGACCGCCACACAAACCGGCAACGTGCCACTTGCATCCTCCTAACAGTAGCCAACTGTCTGGGTAATATTTAAAAGCAAAGAAAAAAAAATCAGATCAAAATCAGATTAAAATGCCATCTATGGGTAGAATAAACAAGAAGAATATCTTTTTGTAACAAATTAAATATTTTGCCTAGTTACTATTTTTGTATTTTCCGCATCATGCCAGCATACAGTTTATTTAGCATTTTTTCTTAGTTGATGGTATTTTTAAGGTATGGCATTGGTATTTGGTAAGGAGTTGCCCCACAATGACTACGACACTACGGCCCTGTCACCGACAGCCTTGGGCGAAGATTATATCCTTGTTGACATCAACAGAACATAATTGTGAGTATTATTTTAGCTGTGTAGAAAAATAATGTATACGACTGTAAAATAAAGTAATTATATAAACTACATACTATATACAGTATAAAGAACACGATCGGCCCAGCCGGAGGCAGGTGCTGCTCTATGTTTAATTTAGAACATTAATTTTAAGTTAATAATACTGTTATTTTATAAAATATTCAGAACATTAATTTTTTTTATTTTTTTTTTCCAACCCAACAGCACAAAAGCATAATATAAAAATAATCTTAAACAAACATATAGTACAGCAAACAAATAGTTTTCCTTATTGTCTTTGAGTACAGCCAATAAAAGGTCTAAACATATTACTTAAGTAGGTAGAAACAAATCGTATTATTATTATGTGGAATAGTTACTAAAGATTAGAAAAAAAAAACTAAATAATGTTTATAAATAGAACAACGACGGATCTCCATTTTTTGTAGCGTTTTTTTTAATGGATTTTGGCGCATTCGATATTTGAAATTGTATAGCAGTCGCTTTGTTTCTCGTGCGTATACTAATAATGTCGGAGTAGCGATAACTGTCACATAAACTGAACAAAAACTATTTATTTGCAGCGTTTACTCGCCAATTACAAGTAATCAGAATGAGATGATGAAAGAGGCCCTTTGGATTGTTATATAGTTTTTATGTATTTGGTTTTTGTATCTATGGTATCACCACAAAAAAAAGATCAAGGCTCAATATTTTTTTCGTTAATCAATGATTTATTTTGAATAAAATTTGACATTATAAATTTTTTTGTCTCTGTCCGTGTCCAAATTTTTTGAAATCATTCACTCTCAATTTTGAATACAATTGATTGCATGTGCAAAACAAATCTCATCTTCATTCCTTTTAAACTTCCACTTCTAAAAGCAGTGGGAAACGTATTTCCTTCCAAATAAAATCACATTGAGTTAAAATCCTTGCTTTTTGCAAGAAATCTCAAATGGTATAAAATCAATTATGCAAAATCTCCACAGTATCAGCGAGAGGAGTGATATGGATTTTTTTACCATAGTTTTGTGATGTTTTTACGAGGTTTCCATTCTACTATTTTCCACTCTGTTGATAACATTGGATGTAGGAGATTGACACGAATAAATCTAGGTCAGAGTTCCCGATAAATAAGGCCATAATCCTAATAAGTAGATACGAACAAACTGGCGAGCGCCGAACGCCGACGCCCTGTACCGTTCCTCAATTCAGTTCGGGATCCTTAGCGCGAGCCCAACTTACACTTGACCAAGTTTTAAATATCTGTTCTTATACTATGGATTTTGCGCTATTATCACATTGAATTTGACGTGTTTATGTATTACTTTTTTTACGGTGGTGCATAGTAATCAAAATTAAACTAAAGGAGCCGTTGAAGTGTCCTCATAGCCCTTGGTTAAGTGTGGTTTATAATTATACCTATTCTATTCTAATAATCCAGAATTTCGGTACTTCCTGAAAAGAAAAGAAACCTTGGCTTTAGTTGTCCTCTATCATAAATAAATGACCCTTCCAATTGATATCCCATCTAACATTGTTTGCTCCAATCTCCGAGGAAGGTGACCGGGTAGGGTTACCACAAAAAGCTGTGGTAAGTGGGGTAGGTAAATTACCTAAATCCGAATGCGTCTGACTGACTGTTAGTAAGTATTCAACCAAATTATTTTTTAAAGAGTTATCAACGCGTCAAGTCGTCAGGTCGAAGCATCTCGTTCCCAAAGTGCAGGCCTCTACCTTGATTACTCAACACGGCGATTTGGCTAACATTTTTTTTTTTAATACTTAACATGTTTGCATTTGACCACATTCTGCCTCATGTTAAGCAACGATGTGGTTTAGAACGGAGCTGTTTACCCTAGATTTGATGACATCCATATTGTACTTTTCGGGAAATACAGACACAGACACCGGTAGACACCACATCCTCGCTGTGTATAGATACGCATCGCTGCATATATTATTTGGGCACGATGTCTGCTGGTAAAAGTATTTTTGGATTAGTTCTTTGTTCGGTTTTATGTTTTATATTTCCTTGTACTTGTTAATACCTTGTAAATACAAGAAAAAGAGATTGTAATTTAAAAAAACACCTGAATGTTTTGTAGAGATATGCGATTGGGGTTTTCTTTGGTTATTTTTTTCTGAGGGGGTTCCATCTGCACTTCGTAGAATCCATTTGCTTTGATTTTTCGGAAACATTTGAGTTTTGAATTTTTGCTCTCCCTTCGACGTAACCGAGGACCAAAAATATTTAGAGAACCTATTTTGACTGAAAAAAAGATCTGTAGAAGTCAGAAATTCTGAAATAGTGTTGAAAGCCCCAAGCGAGTAAAGTCGCGAGCAATAGTTTGTATAAGTAATAGTTACTTTATGTAGTACCTACCTATCTATCTGGCAATACCTCATTTTGTCGGCAAATGTTTGTCAGGGAATAGACGTTATACACGAATATCGTTTTAGTTCTAAGTAACAAGAACGTTCTAGAAACGATGCTTAGGAATAAGATTGAACACAAAGCTTTCACAACTTTGGATGTCTATTACAAATACTATTAGGTCGCGCCAAACGGAGAACTCGACCGCTATAACTTCACAATTCCTCAACCGATTTTGCTCATACTTAAACTTAAAAATTGTATTGAAATTAATTACTTATTTTAGTTTTTTAATTTCTTTCCAGCGTAATTACTGGGCATACAGAGATTTAACATCTAACACCTCGGGGTGACGAGCGCAGTGCATTGCCGCGCATAGTTTTGAACTGTTGAAGTTCAAAATTCTGGGTGGCAATGAACTGTTATGGGCAAGCGTGACGCTTAACATCAGGTGAGCGACTTGCTCGTCTCGTCAACGAGTATCGTAAAAAAAAAAAAAAAAAACTTGCCTACAAAATTTCATGAAGATCGGATCAACGGTTCTCAAGTTGTTGTCTGACAAATATTATACACACGGACATACATGCAACTGCCGATTTTCTGCCGTAGACGCGTAAAATAAGTATATTATAAAGTAGCTGACGCCCGCGGCTTCTTACGCAGGTTTAGGGCTCGAGACCGAGACCGACTCGGCCTTCGGACTCACAAAATACAAGTCAAATTAACGTTTTTTTTATTTAAATCGCCTCTATGGGATGAAATGATGAACAGTCCTTTCTTAGTTCTTCACTTACGTTATATTTAAAAAAAAGTGGTTCATGGCATTCTAGATGTTTTGTTCAATAATCCTTTTCCCCTTCTTAAATGGGACAAAGAGTCTAAAATCCCTTCGCAGGGGATCCTCGAAGGGGATTTATAGACCATGCGATATATGAAACTCTGTGCAACATTTCCTGCTGCGCGCTAAGCGGATATAAAATAAAATAACCTTTTATCTCCTTCCCATACAGAGAGAGACAGAGTCATTGACTTCATTGTTATTATTTGTTTTTTTTTTAAACGTGCATAAATCTTATTTCTTCCTGTTCTATTTATTATATGTTATATCTTATTTATTTCTTTCCTCGGTAACTAATGCTACTATGCGCGCGTACCAAGCACGTGTGCAAGTTGACGCTCAAGTAAAATTAAAAACACATAAGTATACTTATGTGTTATAAATTTTTGTTATTCCCATGTTTGTATTACATTCCCATTTCTTTATTTATTTTTATACAGGCTGGTGACCAAACGGTGACGTCAATCCGAAAAATTTTGGTCCCTCATATCAAGGGCTTCACTAAAACACCCCATGTATGTTCTACGATTTTTTAGGAGTTAAGATTTATTTTTTCTAAGGGATTTTTACCAAATAAAAAAACTGAAAAAATCAAAACTTTTTATGGGTGGATTTTTTCTATGGTATTTTTCGAATTCTCCTTCGTACCTCTTTGAAAAATCCACCCGAAAAAAAAAGAATATTTTTAAGCCACTCATTTGGAAAATCCTTAAAAAAAACATAACTCCTAAACTACGAAAAATCGTAGAGCATACATGGGGTATTTTCTTGAAGACCTTGGTATGAATGAGGTCTCAATTTTTCGTATTGACCGTTTTGACCATTCTGTATACTTATTTTATAGACCGATGCGATATATTAAACTCTGTGCACCATTTCCGGCTGCGCGCCAGCCGGATATAGCCTCCGTAAACCCAGTTTCAAATAAACGTAAAAGTTGTTTATTATGACGACTACATTGTTATCCCAGAATTATGTCCTCCGTTTATCCGAACACCCATTATAGCTTTTTATTTTTTTCTGATAAGTAATAAGTAGTTTTGTAGTGGTAACTCTCTTGCAGAGTCCGCCTGGGGAAGTACCACACCTTTGCCAGTTATTCAACCGCCAAGCAGTAGTGTACAAGCATTACTGTGTTCCGGATTGAAGGGCAATGTTTCCAGCGTAATTACTGGGCATACGTAGATTTAACATCTAACGTCTCAGGGTGACGAGCGCAGTGCATTGCCGCGCATAATTTTGAACTGTTGAAGTTCAAAATTCTGGGTGGCACTGAACTGTTATGGGCAAGCTGACGCTTAACATCAGGGGAGCGACTTGCTCGTCTCGTCACAGAGTTAAAAAAAAAGAAGTTTTTGAGCTCCTTGCAATTTATTAATTGCATTCTGACGTTTAAGTGTAAAATCAGTGGAAGACCGCAGGCGCGTACATCGTTGTCATTACTTCGAGCAATTTGCTCTACCGACAATATGCATCGAGAAAGTCTAATGTTGAAATTATCCCAAAATAAATGTATCCTTTGTCCATTCTTTTTGGGATATTTGAGGCAAACTATCTGTAACTTCGTATTTTATTTGTTTCGGCTGCCATAATTATAATATAATGTTTTATATATACATAAGTTTTTACGTTTAATATAAATCACCTAGCTTGTAGTAGAACTTGTAGTACCTACCAAATTGGTCTAAAATTGTAACTAATCGAAATTTAAGTTCGAAAATGAATATGCTATTAATATAAATACCTACTGCAGGATGACGCTAGTATCCGAGATACAGAATATCTTTATCGGGTACTAACACTACATAAATAGCTTTATATACACCTACCAAATAAGCTAATGTTTAAGGTTAGTCTGTCTAAGTCTATGAATCAAATTATTACTTATAAACAGCTATTTATTATGTGTACAACTTTTTTATGAGACAAATAAACATTATTATTATTATTCTCATTATGAGTAAGGAAATACTATGTACTTCCATCCTATTTACTGAAATCGGTTCAGCAGTAGAGTTGTGAAAAGGACATTTAAACATTTATGTGTTCCTGTCATTTTAATAGATTCTAATAAATAATAATAATGGCTACTATCCTTTCGTATGTGCCGAGGATACCATGGAACACATAAACACGGACAGCTCAAACCCAGAGGAGATAATTTAAATTCATGATTTAAACACACAAACTAAGCTAGGAAGGCTTATCAATGTAAGGCTTCTCTAGTTCTGAGTGACAAGGTATCTTTTAAGTTTGCGCGCTTCATCTTCGACCACATCGTCGCTTACCAACAGGCGAGTTAGTTGTCAAACGCAGACATATATCTACGCGTTAAAAAATAAACTAAGAAGTGACATTTTCAACTGAGCGCTAGTATGTGGGTCGGATAATTCGTTAAGCTGTAGGGTAAGATGACAAAGTTAATTGTCCTATAACAACAACCGCAAAACCATACTAGAAACCTTGAGGCGGCTTCTGTCAAGGGCTAAAAAAGCTTTGACATAGAACTATATAGAAATGACTTGACTTGACATATAACTATATAGAAACTTTCATATAGCACAGTATAAAATAATACTTTGTACAAATACAGGAAACTTGCTCCGGAATGTCAACAAAGCTTAACTTTTGTCATAAATACCTATTAAGGGCGTGATACGGGTGCGAGATGGCTAGAAAGATCGCTCTGTCGCTTTCGCGCTTGTTAGGTTATTAGGATCATTAGTTTAATTGTTGTTATGCAAAAGTAAGAGGACAAACCTTTTATAACAGTTCTTCACTCACCTTCACATATTTATACAAACCTCTATTTGGTGAAACCCAAACGCTTGAGAGTGATTTATCTGTATTCGACCTCTTCCAGCTATAGATTGATTATTTCGGACCGTTTCTGACCCATTTTCATAACTGTTTACCCACTCTTGATAAGTGTTGAATTGATGTGGAAAACCCCACACCTATGCAGCACTGACTTCTATAAAAATAACAGCAAAATACAAATATCGTACGGTGGTGCAGAAATGTAACTAAGTGATATTTTTAATCAAAACGAGTTAATAATATCAAAGTAGTTTTGAATCCATTGTATAGGTTAGTTTTTAATATATTTTTATATATATTTTATATACGTTATTACTTTTTTTTGGATAAAGTATGTCAGATGTACTAAACTTACTTGTTGAGTTAAAAACGGTATATGAAAATTAATTATGGGTATAGGTATTAATTTCAAAACCGGAACGAGGATATTCATCGAAGAACCACAGTCACCGATATAGCTTTCAGAGTTTGCAAGCTGAATTGGCAATGAGCGGGCAACATCACTCGAGGAACCGATAACCGGTGAGGAAGAAAGGTTCTTGAGTGGCGACCATGAACCGGAAGACGCAGCGTAGGCAGGCCTCCCACTAGGTAGACCGACGACATTGTGAAAGTCGCGAGCAGCAGGTGGATGCAAGTGGCACGTTGTCGGTCGGTGTGGCGCTCTAAGGAGGAGGCCTATGTTCAGCAGTGGACGTCTTCTGGCTGATGATGATGATTAATTTCAACCGTTTCACTAATATTTTTTTGAAATACTGGAGCTGCTGTGTATAATCAAGTCGCTTATTTACTTTTCGCATAAATATAACGCGGGAAGAAATAACGCAGAATAAATTACTTACCTACGTAAGTAACACAAAAAGTTAATTAACCGACCAAATAATATCTTGCTGAGTATGCTTGAATTAATTAATATTATTATTATTTAATATTTTTATAACTTATCATACTTTTATTTTTTCTTCATAGAAACCATTTTTGTAACTAAAAGCAAAAATCATTGATAAGTTACACCGATTTCAGAATAATAAGTATTATTTTTAAAACAAAAATAAAAAACCCGACTGCAAAATGTAGCCTATGACTCTACGGACATAAAGGTTAAATTAGGTAACCCGTTTAGGCTACAGATACAGGTTATACATATATATAGACACACAAACATACATACTCAATGACCTAACAATATTAACCTCCTTGGGCAGTCGGGTAAGACTTTAAATGCGATTATGTCGAAACCAGGCTTTTGCATTTAGTTACTTGTCACACCACGACGACGATGTCTTTTTACAATTTATACAATAAAGTTTTTCTGATCCTGATTCTGATTTTGTAGTAGGTAATTCGTCAGTGCGATGCCAAATTGACAAGACGTGACCAGTAGTAGGTAGATTTAGGACGTGACTGTATTTCAATAACAAGGCTTCATTTCATGTTCCATATAATAAAATGGTAAATAGGTACCACTGTGCGGCTGATAGTCATAGGGAAAGCGAGGTCAGTGAACGATAAATTAAAAAAATCTTTTCCCCTTCATTTCCTTGAGCTCGCTCTAAGGAGGCTTTAGATACAAAACAGTAAATTACTTACAAAGACCGCTATATTACAGTTAAATTAACCGTATTGAAATTAAAAGCAGAGACTACCAGACCTTTTTTTATGGTTGACACGGTGACATCCGGTGAGTTTTGATCAAATACCTAATGTAATCTACCTATTTAATCAGAACTCACCTGCAGGCCTAGCACGGGCGCCGGGATAAAATTTTGTCCACCATATTTTTATCCCGGGAGAAAGAGACGGATGTATCCATATTCTAGTTTTATCACGTTGACGCGAAGACAAAATGGGTGGATATAACTTTGTCCCGGCGCCCGTGTTAGGCCTGCTGATGTTAAGTGACGGTGTGGTCCAAGATGGTAAACATTTCGAGCATGGAATAGGAACTGGTACTAACCCTCACTTAAGTAAGTGAGGCTGCCGGAACACAGCAAGGTGCATGGCGGCTGATTTTTAACTTGAGGGTCATAGCTAGCCAGCCAATTACTAGCAATTGCCGTATCATTTTTTTTCAAGGTCAATGTTGGGATTCGGAACCACGCCCTCCGTGTTACCATGAGCTATTATAGCTTCAGAATACCTACCTACCTCAGCTAGCATGTAGGTAGGTCCTAAATTACCTACTGTAACTTTATAAGCTTGTAGAAGCTTAGTCGCCGTGGTCAGTATCGGCTAGGATGACATCTTCGCATCAACAGATAGAGCCCAACAGTTATCAGGTCGTTATGCGTAAATACAGCGAAGTACCAGATGATTACTGGGTCATTTCATTTAGTTATCGTACTTACCATCAAATGGAATGGCCGCCATAACTGTGATTGTTTACGCTTGAGATTGCAAATCTTGATAACAAAATACAAATTAATCGTAGCCTCTAAAGGACAAATAGTTCATAACCGTAAACATAAACTGAACACGGAAAAACATTTCAATACCACTTAAGCCATTAATAATCCCACCGTAAAACGGAAAATTTCAATGGTATCTCATTGTCGGCCGGTTATCCATTAAATAAATTTTATTCGTGTGATAAGCCGAGGGGCGGCGGCGGCTAGGCGGGCGCCGGCGAGACGCCCTGTAGTCGCCGCCCGCCGTCCGCCCAGTGACGACGCACGCCGCGCTTCGCCCCGCCGCGCTAATTTTACACGGCAGTTACTCTCCTCTGGCCTTACAGTTGACCCGCTGATAGTGAAATGTGCTTGACACCAGTGTGAGTGACTCTCAGCCGCTCACCGCCGCACCACCGTGAGTACCACCTCGCCACGTCCCACGTATCGGGACAAACTTTGACGCGACGTATCTAATAGCCCGACGAGCCGTTACGGCCATTTTATAGAATGCGAACGTTCAACCTTGAATCGTTGTCAGTATTTTGGTCATTGTAACTCGCTCAGCTGACATGAGATTTTTCCGCGCGCATACCGCACTCGTGATGAAATTTCCACGGATGTAGGATAAAAATAGCTCGAGAATTTCATTAAGAATAAATCCAGTGTGATTTGTTTGGATTAGATCTCGGGATGATCATTAATATTCTGAAATTGTACGAGAACAGGGCCCAGAATCATGTCAAGGTTCTGAACCTTTGTTACATGAGCGTCTTAAATGCGCCGAGGCGAGTCTCTGTCATAAAATGTAGCGACATAATTAAGAATTATTTTCTGAAAGTATCGGTTGCCCATCAGCTATTTTTATATTTGTACTTACCGCACAGGTGTTTATTGAAAAGGAAGCGATGCTAATGTTAGATTCCAATTGCAACAAGCCACAAAGATTTATATTTTTCCAATTTCTCTCCTTCAATCGCACGTATTTTGTTTTCTTTAAATGCTTACGTATCTGTAGATAAATGAAATTCATTTATAATTCTTGTAACGCGAAAAGCGTTTCTGGAAACTCTTAGAGAGGAATGATAGATGTAACTCCAATCATTTTGCTTGTAATGGTTTTCCATTACTTACCCGTACTTTTTGCGAAATCGCAAGTTTACCTACCTAGCTATAGATAAAACGGAGTGAAATACTCCAGAGATAACAAATTGGGATTTTTAATGAGGGTTTTTTGACTCGATTACAAGTAATGTGCTTCAAATAAAACATGTTTAAATGTGTGTAACAGTCTTTTCTAATTATTATTGGGAAAATATTTCATTTTTCAATTATTTTAAGCGTCATTAATCTCACATTACATGTACCCACATACTACACATGATCTTAGACTAATAATAAGATTAATTATAGGTGTAGGTCGTTAAAATCTTGTTTCTTTCATCATAACAATCTGAATGTTGCATAGAATTCTCCCTAATAAAAAGCTGTGTTGCTATTTTCTGAAGCTCGAAGCTTCGATCAATGATAGTATTCTGAAGAAGACGTCTATCGAAGTAGAAATTACTCAGCGGTATTTATCAGTAAATAATAACCGTGTGACAATTGATGAGCTTTTGAAGGGATGATCGGGTCAGTGGTTAGCACATTCGGTTCACACATCGCATGGTATTGGTTCAATTTCCCAATTTGAATCAAAGAGCTTTAGCTACCCGGTGAAGGCAAACATCGCGAGAAAACCATAGCATGGTGGTAGGATACTTCGTAGTACTTAGCTGGCTAGCTACCACACCCAAGTTGAAAATGTGTGGCCGAGCACGTAAAAAGTGTAATTTGGCAGCTCACTTGAGAGCCAGTTTCCGTTCCAGGCTTGGTATGTTTACCATATTCGAACAAACTGTCACTCAACATGAGTTGTGTTTGTGGACCAATCGGCTAATACTCATTAGTTGTAATAATAGCTCAATGTTGACATTCGAAGTAAAAATAAAATCTCTATATTTTGGATGACCACGATTTGTCTGATTCTGATAAAATATTATAAAATAAGAATATTTATTGTTTATTGCCATACTATGTACAATGTTCTTAAAATAAGGTTAAGTTCCAAAAGTGGACCCATATCGGGTGTGCTATTTTTAGATATTTTATATTAAATTACATTTTTTTTTTCAATTTAGGCTCAAGTATTTTTATCTTATGACAAATTGTTTAGATATAACCTTTTTATCGATAACGATTATAGACGTACATACCTACTTGTTTTTTTTTAATTTATATACTTTTATATTCTTCTAAAATAATTGCATGTACTAAAAACACTAAACTAAAAATGAGAAAAAAGAAACGTATTGTATTTTAGGAGTTCTATTGTTGTTTGACACTATCATTCCTCCAACATATCTAAAGGTATATTACTTAAGTTCGGCTATCACATAAGAAGTTATTAGGAATTATAAGAATATATAACATGATACCGCAGGGTAGTATCCTTGGTCCCACACTATTCCTCATTTATATTAATGACATTCACAACATTTATATTAAAAACGCTGACATATTGTGCTATGCTGATGACACCGCAATTATTTTTCACGGACCTACATGGCCTGAAGTAAGTTCTTTGGCTGAACAAGGTATGACTCGAATATATAAATGGCTACAGCAAAACCTTCTTACGCTCAACACAAAAAAGACCATGTACTTATGTTTTCATAAGACCGCCGCCTCAGCTCCTGGCATACAAACAAAAATTAAAATTCATAATCATCTATGCAATAACACACAGCTCTGTTCTTGTGAAGCTTTGATACGCACAAAAATTATGAAATATCTTGGAGTACATATCGATGAAAATCTTAGGTTTGATGTGCATATTAGGGCTCTTTCAGCCAGGATTAGAAAAGTTATTTGTGTAATGCGTAATCTGCGGCATGTGGCATCTATAGATACACTTAAATCTGTGTACTACGCTTTATGTCAGTCCCTGATAGTATATTGCATAACATGTTGGGGCAGTGCTGCCAAAACGTTTGTTTTGCGGGCTGAGAGAGCACAGCGTTCGGTTTTGAAAGTTATGCTTCAAAAGCCATACAGATATCCTACCACGAATTTATATCAAGACGTCGGAGTGCTCAGTGTGCGACAGCTCTTCATTCTCAAAACGTCGGTTTCAGTCCACAAGTCAGTTTCGTCATCTTCTGACTACGAGGTTTTGAAAAATCGTAGAGTCTACCGACTGATCACTCCTTCAGTTAACACGAAGCTTGCACAACGCTTTGGTAGTTTTGTTGGGGCTTACGTATATAACAAGGTTGTCAAGAACTGTAATATTAAAAATAAAACTTTGATGGACGCAAAAAGTATAATATATAAATGGCTAGCTTCATTAACATACGACAAGACAGAGGACTTATTGAAAATTATATGTTAATTTTTGTAATTATAATATGTTAAACTTTAATTTATAGTAGCGGAGTACTTCAATTTGTTTTATATTTATAAATTGTTTAACCTCTGTGTATCTTTATTTTATATGCACTTACAGTTATTGTTATATATAGATGTATATATTTATTTATTTATTTATTTTATTTAGCTTGTCTTTCTTGAAATATTTTGTAACATCATTATGTCGACAGAGGATCATTATATGTAAAACTTTTTGAAAATAGGATTCCTCGATACAGGCTTTGCCTAGTGAGGAAACTGACGGTAATATACTTCTAAATTTTAGAAAAACTTCTCTGCAATTTATGTACTATCGGACTTTATTTTCTTGTGTATTTATTTTGTTTAATTATTATTTGCTTATCCTATATGTATGTATTTGCAGTAATAAACATTTTTTCATTTTTTTTTTTCATTTTCATAATTATACAATATAACTTTAGACACCAAAAAGACAATTAAACTTAAAAATAAACAATAATAAAAAACCGATAGTATAACGCGCGTTCTTAACGTCTAAAGCGGTTTCTTCCAGACAACCAAAAAATTATCATATTATTATTATTATTATTTAGAAATTATAAAAACTACGCTCTTGATGCATCAGTATTAAACGGGCGATTTCAAAACTGGCTCGGTAAAAATTTAGCAGACGTTGATAAAGAGCATCGATTTGACTGTTAATTATCTTAGAACCATTGGTTCAATTCGAGAACCCCTACATAAATAAAAAGACAGATACGAAAAAGAGTCGGAAAATCGACCGTTTCCCCGTATCTCCGGTCCGATCGCGTATCTGCGGTGATCTGACACGAAAAGGGCACAAGGAGAATGGGAAGGACAGCATCAGGCCTTATAAATCCTGATGGTTATTGATGACGTTACGTTATTTGCGGACCAGCTAAGTTTTGCTGTGACTTGTTCGGCTTTTTTAGAGAACCTATAATCCCAGTTCACACGAATGGTTAGACCACTGACGTCTATAATGACGTCGCTTCTGTTCTGTTGTAATACCATTTTCTAAACTAAATTTTGACAGATTTAAAAAAAAAACCATCCTCTTTAAACATATTTAAAAAAAAAAGACATAATAAAAGAGATATTGAATCAAATAGCACTAAAAAGTGACATAGCACTAAAAAGTGCTATTTGATTGGTTTTATTTAGTGAGTGGTGCAACAGAATCGACGTCAAGGTTGATTCCAGCTTATTATCTAAGTACTTACTATTAAAAAAGAAATCGGTGAAAGGAACCTGGAATGCCTTTAAGCGATAAGATCGCCAATTAGAAGCGTAGTCGATACTACTAATTGTATCTGTTTTATATACAATTTTTGAGGTTTTCAATGAAATTCCGTTTAACGGTGCCAACGGGACCCTATTAATGTCTGTCCATCTGTCCGTCCTACCTATAGCGCTGGCCCATTAAAAATATTATTATAATTAATATTAAATGGCCGGATAACAACAAATAATAAAAAATAAAACAATTAAAAAATTAAGGGTAGTTCTTTTATTTTGGCTCTATAATAAATACAAGTGTCAAACTCGGAGTCATTATATTAATAACCATGCAGCAAAACAACAAAGTCGCAGGCAACTGGGGGATGCATGTGGCCCGTTGTCGGTCGGTGTGGCGCTCTCAGGGGGAGGCCTATGTTCAGCAGTGACGTAGTGGCTGATGATAATGATGATGAAAACAACAAATAATAAAAATCGAACAAGTGTGAGTCGGACTCGTACTAGGGAATTACGAAATGAACGTAAGAAAGTATGTCGGTACGGAACCTTCTGTGTGCGAGTCCGACTCGCTCTTGAGCGGTTTTATTGTTTTTAACCGGCTGGTTCTTCGGTTTTTAGGCTAAATCGATCGTGATGAAATTGTACAGCCTAAACGACAGACACATACAGACAGAGACTCGTGAGGACAGATTTAAAAAGACTATTTGCTATTTTATTCCAGAAAATTGAAATTTAATTACTATTAAATAACAGGTCACTAAAAATTATACATATGGGCTCTAGGTTCATCTAACTTCATATTTTTTTACAAACATATCGTTTACATAAAATTTTCCCAGATACCAACTCAGCATATATACTACACTAATATTATAAATGCGAAAGTTTGTGTATAAGTGTGTAATTATGTAAGTGTGTTTGTTCCCGTTCAACTCTGTACCGGCTGAACAGATTTGGATGAAATTTGGTATGGGGGTAGGTTATTCCCTGGATTAACACATAGGCTTTTCATCGCGAAAAATTTAACCGTTCCTGTAGAATAGCGGGTGAAACTGCGGGGCGCAGCTAGTTATACATAAATTATACAGAAATGGCTATACAGGTATTAGGGTGTAGATTGATGTTCTGACAGACAAATCCCACTATTAATGGTAGGTATATACGATGGACAATTAGCCCAAAGCGTGGGGCGGATTTCACAGCTCATTATTGATTGCAACACAGAGGCGACCGGGCGATAGTCGCTTAGGGATTTACTGTGGATTGCAACACGTAACGATAGCTTTAATCCTGATTTATATACAGGAAACTAACATTTTAACCTCATAGTTTTCGTAAGACGCTATTTCTCTAGAATGGTGTCAACTGTCAGTGATTTATGTAATTTAGCGGTGATGAGCAACCAAGAGCCAAATAGTTCCGTTTCTTTGCTTTCTCATCATCATCAACAGCCAGAAGAGGTCCTCTGCTTAACAAAGGACATATAAATAAGGAGGGCATAATCCCCACGCTTGTGTAATCCCAACGGTAAGTTCGTAGTTACCGTTTGCTTTCTAAATATATTAAAAAAATTGAAGTTTTAATCTCTATCTAGTTATTAAAGTTTCATTATAAGTAGCGAATATTCTCACAAGTATATTATAGAGTATTTCCATACGTTTTTTTCTAAAAAAAAATGAATTGTAGTATTAAAAAAGTATTAAAAATTATATATAATAATAATTGTATTAATAGTGCTGAACTACTATGGGCAAGCGTGACGCTTACCATCAGGCAAGCGACATGCTAGTATTGTCACTCACACTGTAATAAAAAAGTAAAACAAAATAAAATTCTAGAAAATGGAAAAAAAAACAAAATTAATTAATTATATCCTTATTCTTTCAGTAAGTTAAAAAAAACGTTTGAAAATACTAAAAAAATTGTAAATCATCTATACGAGTTTTATTATAATACATAAGCTGCATAATATTTTCAACAATGTGTAGCTAAGGTTAAAATAATTTTCAAACGTTTACCAGATGACACAATAAAATAAACAGATGTGCCAAAAACACACAAATTCTGCAATATTCAATATTGTTAGCCTTGAAGCCTTCGTATAGAACGTTATCTTAAACGTAGGCACCTACTCTCCGTGGGTTTCCAATACCGGCTACCTACTAACCGTTGGATAAAAGCAGGAATGATCTAATCAGTTAAAAGAGATTGACGTAGGTTGATAAAAGCTATGGGATGATACTATGCATTACGGATTTACTGAAGTGAAATGTGGTTTAGTAATGTATCAGCCTTTAAACATCCCACTGCTGGGATATAAGCCTTCCCTCGAAGGGTGATTAAGCCATTTCCACAACGGCCCTACGCCATCGAATTTACAGGTTTCCTCGCGATGTTTTCCTTCACCGAAAAGCCAGTGGTATATATATATATATCTATGTACGTAAGTTCCAAAGAACTCATTGGTACGGGCCTGCCCGGGTTCGCCATCGAAAGTGAGGCGAGCGTGTTCCGGAACTGAGCTACCACGACTTATTGTACCAATTACAGAAGATAATGGAGCGAGCGTAGCGAGTGTTTGAACCGTCTAAGGGGGAGGCCTATGTTCAGCAGTGGACGTCTTCTGGCTGATAATGTAATGTAATGAACCGTATAGAGGCCTTAATTGTTACGAACTCTCTATAAGCACAGGAAATCAAGCAATTTTGTCGAAAAGAAGATGATTTAGGGGCGTCTTTCAACGCTTAATTGCGGGTTTATTATCTCCAATCCTAGGGTAGCACCAAGGAAGCATCAAGGAAATAACGATAACAAAATATACTACAGCGCATCCGGGCTCCCGATTTTCATGGCAACATTCAACATATTAATTTATTCAGTCCTTTTTCTCAATTAATTAATTCAATTAATACTTTACTTACTAGTAAGTCGCACCAAACTCTGCCGTCGCGATGATTATATTCAAACTTTAAAATGTTTTTAAACTCATTTTGACGAGTGAAATTGGTTGGAATCACTGAAGCAACCTCTTTATTTCCGTGTAGGCTACATGCAGACCATACCATCGGGTAATTTGTTTTTTATTTGTTATTTGTTTTGTCTTTTGTGTAGCTAGGTGTTGAATAAACAGCTTATTAACTAAACAACAATCAAATAAAATTGTAAGTAATAACAGCGACGATACGCACTCACACCCACTCACCTCTCTCACATCAACAATTACCTGACACTTGACATGACATAGACAAATTTCTCATTTCAACAGTATTATTGTATACCTTCAGTCTAATAATCTTTGTATAAAACTTAATCACTCTTAACCACATACCATTGGAAGAAGCTGCCTTTTTGCAACACAGTTTTTAACTAACGCAAAAGGCAGAGCTATCACTTGTATTTAACCTTAGTTTTATGTTTTGCAATAAATTATGTTTGTGTTAAAAAAATTGTTTTATGATATGTCTGAATAACATAAAAGCAGTTAAATGAACTCAGCCCCAACTCTAATTACAATGTATTTAGGTACCTACTTATCAGCTTAACTTTTCAAATATTTATGAGATATCAAAGTTTATGTCACGACCTATCACATAATCACAACATTATCCGTAAATGTCCGTAATCCAACTTTACGGCTGTCACACCCATCACTTTTAGTCAGTTGACCTATTTTGTAACATACGTTGGACCCAGGCACTGACAATAAGAGCTACTAACTACATGAAAATTTGATTGTTAGCAACAACTTTGACATGTCTGTGAGCAAGCCAGTCTGATGTGTTAAGGCCGGGCTTTAATAACACACCAAAGACTGACAGAGATGCGAAAAAAATAACAAAAAATTTAAATTTACTGATAGGAAATTAAATAATCTGATCATTTAACACCTTTAGCCACCATTACCGATGTTTTATAGCAATTTTATAAAACATAGGCAATGGTATTCTGAAGATGTCAAATGATAAAAAAAAAAATCTCTCTGTAATTTTTACTGCAGTGTGGCCTCTACTACGTAGCACATAATAGTTAAATTTGTTTTACAAAAGTTTATGGTACGTGAAGACGAGCTTATTTAAATCCCCATTCTCGACGAAAGACATTTATTATGTCGCATCTACAATGCAGTTACTTTTTGATAGGGAACATTTTGCAACATTATGCATAACATGTCATTTTGTGAGTTATAAAGAAATTTGCAAAAGTCGTTTCACAAAAAATAAATGCCAATGCACTATTAGACAAACATCCTGAAACCTTGCATTATTAAAAAATCTACATAAGCTTTTGTATTTTTTTAATGAAATTTTACTAGGTAATTTGAGCTTGGATGGCGTGCTCTCATAGAGCTATCTTTTTACCCGACAACCCGAGAAGGACGGTAATGTTTTTGGGGTGTAAGCAAATACTCAATCTATGTTATGTATTCTGTATTACTATGTACTCCTCCTATGTAGTCCAAACGTATTGACCGATTTTGACGAGTGAGGTGCAATTCAGTTATAATTCGTTGGTGAGGTGGCGTTGTATTTCTCTTGAGTGACATAGGCTATTATCCAGACGTCTTATTTTATTGCAATGACAGTTCTTGAACAGCAAACGCAAGTCATGATGCCGTTGTTTTTTTTAAATTCAAATATAGAAACTTCATTTTTGATAATAATAAGAACCCGGACAAGAAATTGTGAATCTCGGGTGCCAGCGTCTTTCTACGGGTTTGACAAAAGAAAATTGTATTTTAAAAAGCAACAATGATATTTAAGTTCTTGCAGTTACGTAAGTACAGCAAGTGGAGGTAACTGCACTCGAGCACAGCCGACGTCGCAACTAGATAAGATTATATAGTGCTAGCAAAGAACGAATCTATGGTGATAGTATTTTATCTATGGTAAAAAAATAAAATAAATATCTGGGACATTTTTACACACACGGTCATCTGACCCCAAACTGAGCAAAGCTTGTAATATGGCTGCCAGAGACTGATATACGTACATATATATATTTTTTTTTAAAACACAAATGTTCATCACATGAATGTTTGTCGTAGATGGACAAACGATGTTTGTCGCAAAGGTCCACCTAGTGCGAAATCTAGGGTGTATATTATTATGTTATAATTACTGTTCACTTTTGTTTAAATTTTAAATATAAAAAAAAAAAAAAAACATGATGGGTGGTGATAGTTTTATAGTGTGCTTAAAGAAACAGAAAAGTTAAATCCCTGATCTATAGATGTAGTTATAAGTTATTTTTGTTGTCAGTTCTTGAGCTCATCGGTTACGATCCAGGGGCTCAATTTTTGCATCGCGCATATGATATTTCGCACGAAAATTTTCTACTGATAGAAGCAAATTCAAATGGTTCTAACCATTCGTTGCGTTAGCGATTGATAGATATGATTATTTCAAAAATGCGACTTGTGTTTGGGATTTCATTAGAAAGTCAGCCAATTCGCGATGATGATGTCAGTCAGCCATGATATTTTCGTGCGATATATCATAGAGTGATTCAAAAATAGAGCCCCAGGTCGCGCTATCTTAAAAAACCTACATAAAAATAAATTTTGTTCGCAACTTAAACATAAAAAAAAACATAATTAATCCATTTAGCTTATCTATGTATATAATACACGTCATGTCATGTTGTAAAATGTAATGAAATGAATTACGGGGGTCGCTAACTGACTTTGTTAACAGAGAATTAAGTTGTTTCCAACAATGTTGCTTTGTTCGAATGGGATGGTAATGCAATGTAATGTTTTCGCTCTCTTGGGAATTGGGCGTAGAAAATTGTATTTGCTTTATTACGGATTTGGAATTTCAAGGAGGCCGTAAACGAACGTGTTCTGTAAGCGTATATCGGAAGGCTGTTGAAGCACAGAATTAATAATAGTAGTAGTGTAGTAGTAGTAACAATAATTTTCAACCTGGTACTTCTGTATTTTTATACTACGTACTAGGTACTAGTATAATAGTGATCTTGATCCGATATGACAAACGTAAAATAGATACACTCGCTATGTTACTATACGATACACTACATTTCAATAAAGTTCATTTTAGTATACGCATAAGCGTAACTTAGCGTCATAAATACCTGAAGGCAGAGCCGTTTAGGTACTCGTGTGCACCCGTGCAAGCAGATGTGAGTGAATCGCTCTGTCCCTTTCGCACTCGTCAGGTTAGATGTAAATCGGCTTTTTGCAAAATGCGCGTTGTTATATTATATTCTATACGAGCTGCACCCCGCAGTTTCACCCACGTGGAAATTTCTTCAGGAACCACACATTTTCCCGGGATAAAGCAACAAAGGTAATTGTAATGGGTCAGGACGCGACACAATCGCATAATTGACCAGATTGTTCCGGAAACAGGCGGACCGCGGATTAGAGGCCTCTGATTACAGTCATCAGTCTGCTGCGGGCTTACGGTCCTTTTGTCCCAAGGTGTTGCCGCTGTTAAGGTACAGAATATGTTATTATTTTGTCACCGCAATTAAAATACAAATTATTTTATTGATAAAATTATTACGGGTACACATAAAAGTTAGTAACTCTAGAAGCTTTAGCGTTAGCTGTGTTGCAGCAGTGTCTTCCCAAAAGTACATTATAATACAATAAAATAAAACAGACATAAAAAATAGAAATCAAACATGAAAGAAAACTACAATAATACATACAGACTTCATTTAAATAGATTAGACAATACAAAATATGAATAAAGAGGCTTTTGCTAGACAGTTTGGTCAAGCGCCAGATCAAAAGGCAGTCATCTTCGTAATAGCTAAAGATCTTTTTCAAATAAGGTTGACAAATTCTTTAAAATATTGTCCTGCCGATCAAAATTATTACATTTTCATATCTTTTACTTACAAAGCCAGCTGGGAGTGCCCGCAGGTCTCGTATATTAAGTCATAACTTACACGAAATGTTATGAGACTCGAACCATCACCTCAAAGCATCTTCCAGCATACATTAACTCCAGCTCCTCATTTCGCGGTCCACTGGATGAGGTGGTCGTAACGAACCTCGATCTGCGTAGAGCGAGCCCGAAACGATTTGTAACTATGTTTCAACGTGAATTTAATGCTGGTCCGAATACAAAACACCGGCTTAACTAAACAGAATACATTTGTCAATGTTGTTGGATGATTTTGCATGTTTGGATCGAGTTATGGTATGAGCGGCTCAATTAGAGACGGTGGTGTTTTATTGCTAAGCTATTAGCCTCGAAAAATTCCAAATGGATTCATGTTTGACTGCAGATTAATTCAACTACGAATCGGTAGTGTATTAATGTTACGATCCGAGTTATAAATGCAGTTAGTTTTTAATTAAAATTCCTTTGTGGTTTTAATTATTATTAATTATTAAATGGTTCAATGTGATTAAACTCATTAAACACCAGTCGTATTTGACATTTATACATTACTATGCTCCAAAGGGCATTTATTTTAGTGGAGTTACTAGGAACAAAGAGATAATAGCACCTAATTCAGGATGACGTTCGCAGTATCGCACGTCATCATGAGTTTGTATTAAATTATCACTGTATTTTATCTCCGTAAGGCAGAGTTTTGAACTGTATCGAACTTCAAACTTTTGACTGACATTAAACTATTATAGTAAGCTTAGCGGCATAGTTGGAGTACGTCGCCTTCTCGAGGAGGTTCAGGTTTGATTACCGTGTTTTATAACCATCGATAAAGATGTTTCCGACGAACTTTTCTATCGAAAAAGAATACTTTCGTGAAACCAACCGTCAGCGAAGACTTATTTCGTAGAATAGTTCTATCGGAAATAAAAGATTTTTCGTATAGTCGAAGGTCACTTTTTAAAAAATCTTTCAGACGATGAAGTACTCCATAGGTGAAGGGTTATTCGGAATATGGTATGGTAGCGAAATATCTTTCACTGCTAATTATTACCTACCTACAAAATAATGTTACTCGTAGGCACAATATTAAATCTTTATTACCAGTCCGGTCAGACATTGGTTCCCGTTTTACACAGACATTAAGCCATCGTCGCATATTTTACGAGGGCTGCAACTTTGCCATAAAAATGTACCGAAGTTTATAACAAAAAAAAAATTTGCCCAGAAGCTTAACCGACAAATGCACTTTGCTTGACAAAATTTTGCAAGTATACACTTCGAGTTTATTGAAAAGTATCGGAGAAGCTTATGACAAGCAACTTATGAAGAATGATAGGTACCTGAGTAAGTATCAAGCTTTCTCCAATCTGTGTTTTGTTCGAATCCACTGCAAAATTTTTGAATATTGTCTCGCCATCGCTGTAGCGGTCTTCTGGGGCTGGATGCGGTAAGTCGTCATCACGTGGCCACCGCCCTCATGATATTGTTTAAATTTAATAATATACCTTATTTAAGAGAAGGCTTACATCTAACCCTTCGTAATGCGTATTCCAGTTGACCGTCCCCTATTAACCCCAAGAGGCTGTGCATTGACCCTCCTATACCAATTACATGCTGTAATTCGATCCAACAAAACCCCGCGTTTTACGCCAGATATATAGTTGGAAATCGTAAAAAATACGAGTACCTACTCGCTTTTTATGGCATTGCAAAATACGAATGAATAGATTGGGTTAGCGGTTTCAGGAAATGTACGGAAACAGCAGTGTATGTAGTTTTAATTCTTTGAGTTGTCATAATTCGGGTTCCTGGGTTCCCCCCTCCCAGACTTAGGAAATTTATGTCTTAAAACTGCGGCTAGAACCACAGAAGGACGGGCTGCAGCTTCTTCTTAGTAACCGTTAAGCTTTTTGCAATTCCCAAGCCCCAAGCGTGAGGATTATGCCTTAATTCAGTTCTATGATATGGTATCTTATTTTAGTTCTATGAAGTAAGGTTTTGCAGACACGGTCACACTTGTCTCTGGCAGTCGCGAGAATAGCATGCTTCTGTAAAATTAAGTGTGTACGTGAGGCATTCCAATTTATTATAGAGGGTTGAAATACTTTGAACCTACCTACTTACTTTGCAGCGCCTGTACATTGTTTGAAAGTTTGAAGTTTAATTATGTTAAATGTGCACATTCTAATGTGAATAAATGAATAAATTGTTCATTAATCACACTGAGCTTATTATACGTAGGAATAATAGCTCAATGGTGATTAATTCGATAATTATAATATCACATGAATGTTTATATTGCATGAATGTTTTTTCTTGAATTTTTTGAAAAGTATTCCTTGTCCGCCCTCAAATATGTTTTTGCCAAAAAATAATAAAGATTAGGCTAAAATTGGTCCAGAAAGAAAAGTATCATTTTTTTGACCGACCGAAACGAAGCGTTTTGTAGAAGCTTTTTAATATCTCAGAGACTTCGTTATGATTTTGAGTTTGAAGGAAAATTAAAACATGCAAACTAAAATACAAGTACAGCCAAAAATGAATGAAAAACCCGCAACAATCAAGGATTGTATAGAAAATCCGCTGGAACTTCTCTCCCATTACATATCTTAATACCCGCGACCTTCGGACGTGTGGGTCGTGCTAGAACGGTCACATCCCCCACTCTTTCACCCCCTCCCCTCTAATGGAGGAAGGGGGACGAATGACTTAATCATTACTTGGGGTAAATTAATCTGTTCTTTTCCTTGTCGTGTCTATTTGAGGGTAGAAATACAGATAGAGATTGCTTTAAGAGTGTATTTACTAATTAGATGTTGCGTTTGTTTTGGTCACAAAAATAAGCCTTAAATAAAAGACTATTGGGTATAATTAGGTTTCATTAAATGCATTATTACAAAATCAGATTCCTAACTCTATTAATATTGTAAAAGCGATAGAGTGTTTGTTGGTTTATTGCGTCAGAAAAAAACTTATTGCTATTTTATAGTTTTTAGTTTCCTTCGTCCAAAACCTTATTTTTTCGGTTTTTGTGATCTTTCCGTCTAATTAAAAAATATGTGAAATTTAAAAAAAAAATGTAATCTTATAATAAGCGGACCCAAAATAATACTTTTCGGAAAATCGTACTTAGTGATTTCACATCTTCAATCACGTGAAACTGCGCGAGCGGGACAATTATGAAGACGACGAAGGGCTAAGTAACAACGACGTATAATGTCCTATCAAAAAATAAACGTTATAGATTATAGTGTATTCGCCTACTTGCCCATAGAAAAAGCGCCAGCTGCTTCTCCCACCCCTAAATGCTAACAGATTTCGATGTTTTTTTATATACTGTTATCTACGCTGTAAAAAAATATAATATGTTTGATATTTATAAATTATCGGAAAAGCTTCGTAGTTTTAGGCACCTAGTGACGAATTTTTTTGCGTTGAAATTATGACGAAGTAAAGTAGATTTTATTAGGAATTTTTTTTTTGAAAAAAAAATTCCTGTCAGCGTAGACCTAACAGCGTATTTATTATTTATCCAAGCCATTGATATCAAAAACAAAAAAAAAGTTGATAAGATATAACAGTTTTCCCCGGGAAACGCTAATTTCATCAAACATTTTGATAAATTCAACATTCATTCAAACTTTCTCTAATGCACGCACGCGAAACAGAGCGTCAGCAATATAATTTTCAAATACCTAAAAAAAAGTATTCTATGTGCATCTCCTACCCTAAAGCTGTATCTAGGTATGCAACAATTCAGGTCGATCCGTGCAGCCGTTTAGCCGCGATAACGCGACAAACCAGACAGAGAGAAAGATAGACAGAGGTACCTACATTCGGATTTATAATATTAGTTAGGATTTCCCTTTCAACGCCCTCGCTCGATGGAGTAAGTCAATATTTTATATTTTCATCCTCGCTCTTCACCCCTATAAAAATATTTGCAGTACTTATTTTCCCTTGTAGCGCGTATAATTATATTTGCATATAACATTTTTTTGCGCTATAATGTTTAAATACTTAGATGAAAGGACCGTGACATACAAACGGACGAAATGACGGCCACACGACAATTTAATATAACTATGAAATGCATAGAGGTTAGGATAGGTTATAAATACAGTTAGGTAGAAAAAAACTAAGAATTAAACTTTGATGCAATAGTCCGAAATCCCATTACGATATTTCGATTAACTTTGGCAACACTCCCTTCGCGAGTTTCCGTGTTTTTAAGTAGTGATTCGGAAGCACGCCCCGACAACTTTCAGGGCAGAATAAAGAAGGGTTCCTCGCAAGTTTGCCTGTAAACAACGATTTACAATACATAGAAGTTGTGTAGACAGTTTACTTACAATTTCGTGATTTAATAATGTTACTAAACACTACAGTGCACACACCCATAAATATTTATTTATTTACTTATTTAATAGACACCAACATGATGTACGTCATTGTAACAAGGAAGGAGGCAAGCCTTGGACGAAACATCATTGCTAAATCCATGAGGCAAGCAATGGAAACAGGCTAAACGTCACCACAATTATAGGTGCAGACTACATGATATTAAGAAGCGAGTTTTACAGTCAACGACTTAAAAATAAATCTTTATAAGTATACATAGTAAAGTGTGAATAAGCTAGAATTTACAGAAAAAAAAAATATATTACTTTTGCCAATACTAGACAATTTACTGCAAATCGATAATTTAAACTTACCTGCTACTTTAATACTCCTTGAACACACACATTTTTTTTTCCAAACTAGGACAAAACACTATTAAAACACAGTATATTATCATATTTGCACCTATAACCAACAGAATTTCATTTTTTTTTCTTACTAAAATAAAATGTGTCAAAACCACGTTAGTTTTCATAGTAGAATTTAACATCTTAATTATAATTTAAAACAAAAAGTAAATTTCTGAAAAATCAACGGCTAATTTACTATTAAGTGCCCACTTAGGCTTATTTTGAATTAGGAACGTAATATTTATCAGCTAACTGGATTCTATCATCTAATTGAACCAATAATGGAATTAATAAGTAGCATCATCCATCACTCTATCGGCATGCATTCTGGGCACACGACTGCCTGATGATCGCTACAAATGCGTCTCCTATATACATTTACTGCATTGTATGCGCATATATTATAAATGTCGTGGGCTAATCGTTGAACTGGGCCGATCGATCTGCCTGGGCAGATCACGATACGCCGGCATTTCTTGATTTGGCCGACTATTTCATGATGTGCCCAGTATAAAGTTAGGAAGATTGATGAGAGCAACTTATTTCACGATTTTCCCTTCTACTCACTTGGCCACACCGAGATATGGCTGGGATCGTAATGTACTTCCGTATCTATTTTAAAAGGTAAAATTTTGAAATTCGTACATAATGTAGTGAGGCGGCATGGAATGAATTTTATTTCGCGACGAGGAAATTTAATAACACTTCTTCCAGCTCTTTTAGAATTTACGAATTCAAGGCCGGGACATTCAGGCTCATTTCTACACATTTTGCAGACGACGCAGGAATATGGTGACCATCTCTTTCTAACATAGAAAAGTTTTTAGAGCAAATGAACTAGATTATTTTTCTTCTCTTTCTTCATAGTGCTTCTTATTCTTAGTCCTATTTCGATATCATCAATTCCAGCCATATGAATGACAAAGAGTCGACGGCTAAAAATGAGATGAGCCAGTTTCAATTTTGTATTATTTCAAGTCGTAAAATATACTACAATTATAACAAGTCTCAGTCATCAGTCTAAATCAAAAGGCAAAGTAAGTCATGCTTCAGCAAAGTGAAGGCTTTAATTACTAGAGATTTATTTCCCATAAGAATTAAACCTATCTAACCTATTACGTTTTGAATGTGATGAGGCTCTCTTTCATTCTATAAACCAAGATTGTACATTCTGGTCACTCTACACAGAGAGTTGCGCTTATTACTACGTGACTACTTGTCGAGTAAAAAACGCAATCAAATTATCATATCGTAATAGAGTACGCAATAAAAATACGAGAATTTCACAGTAAGGTTTTCCTTACGAGTATAAGTACTATGAATTCATTACTTACGTATTTTGTCCGAATATACATCGGACGCCTTTTACTTATGAAACTTATTAGCCGGTAATTCTCGCGCACTAGACATTGCTTGTTTCCGTTGCTCAAATGTCCATGTGATAAAAATATCTATTGCCTGAGAGAAGCGCCCCATTATCTCCACAATTTATTATCCAAAGCAATATGAAATTGAATTAGAATAACTAAAGTACCTAAACTAAGTAATTGAAAAAGGTAACTAGTTAAGTAGTCACTAATTTTATTAAGTAGACAAGTTTTGACAATGAGAACATAACTCTGTAACATCCTAATAACTTAAAAGTTATGAATAAATAAATTACTTATGATTCATAGATCTTCACCAAAGATAGAATAACTTGTCAAGAGCATGGCGGGCCATGCTAAGTAGAGTTCCGTATACGCGTAAGGCGTTTGAAGTATTTAACAGTTTTTTCCGCTTTTCTCAAAAAAATTATCAAGTTTTCAAAAAGTTTTTTTATTTATTTTTTAAGTTTTATAAGTTTTATTAATTCGTTTGAAAGTCTCTTTACCTGTAGTTTATAACACTGGCATTTATACGGTTAAAGGATTGGCATTTATACGGTTAAAGTATTAGTTTTATGCCCGAAATAATATTAAAAATAAAGTTTATTCTAAGATCTATCAACTTAGAATATAATAATCATATTTCTGAAATGCATAGTTTAGAAATGGCAGGGGTATATTTCAACCTACTTTGTCGGCCCATATTTCGCTAGCGGTACATAATTATGATAAAAATTGGTGTGGGAAGCCTTGCATTTTTTTTTTCTTTTTATCTTGTGTATTATACTTAGACTATCCTTATGCATTTTTTGCATTTACGCTTATAACCTTGGAAGTTATAAGGCTCTAAAGAATTCAGACGCACATGACATACTTATAAGGGTTCGCTGTCGTACTACGGAACCCTAAAAACCATATGAAAAAACGCAGGGCACGGGACGAGGCATTAAATTGCATTTCTTTCAAAAAAATATTCTAAAGTCAAACATAAACAATTGATTCCTCATTCCTTTTGGTCTAAGACGCGATATTGTAGCGGAAAACACTAGAATCAGAATCAGAATCAGAAATAATTTATTGTTTAACTGTGTACATAATAGATGGTAGGGTACGTATTCCAAAGTTTCAACAGTCTGCCCTTTACGAGCGTACAATAATTTCTAGTAGAATATCTAAACTATCTAATAAAATATCCTTATTTTAAAGTTTACTACTTATTAGTTACTATATCACTGTACTTAGAGTCTAGTCTTCTAAGTATTTTCACAAATAACATTATAGCGGATGTTTAGTATACATAGTGCTACACACAATAAAAATGCTTTTCCCACAATAACATAAGCATGAACAAGTTTAGTAATAAATCAGACAAATAACCACGGAGCAAGGGCGCGTCTTGTGTAATACTTGTTAAGGCATGTAATTTATTTTAATGTTTTCTTTGTAACATGCATTGTTCAAAATAATTTACACGCATTAACGCTTTGCTTTCCTTCTTTGGTTTGCATTAGACTGTTGTGTTATTTTTCAAAACTTGTGATATTTCAAGTATTTATAGCATATTGATAGCATTAGCGGCATTACCACGATGAGAGGCGTTACGCCAGATAAAAACTATTTCATTTAAAATGGTTTGCATGTTTTAATTAACGTTTATAAAGTTTGCTTTTCGTTTCTACGCGGATGGTTACTTTAAGCGAAATCATTATAGTAGACCTAGAACATGCATGACGCATGACAATCATACCTGCATTTACTTTTTTTTACAATGAGTTAAAAAAAAATGGCGCCCAAGAAATCTACAAAGCAACATAATGAATATTGCTGGCCATCTGTTATAACAAGACAGAATTCCACACTCATTTCCATTGTTGTATTACGTAAAGGCCTTATCCCTTAATTTCCTTTAGATTAATTCCGAAACATTTAGCTGGATCTATTTTTCATCCAGAATTTAAAAGGGTTTGTTTATCCGTTCGGTATTAGACCTCTGTCACAATGTAGTGCCCCGGTTAATCCACTGGCTAGCGTCGAAAGGGACTAGGATAAGCCATAGCCAGTATAGGCGTCCCTAGGCTTCGTCGACATAATTTAAGTACAACCCTATTTTTCCAAAAATTTGAAAAGGAACCAATGTTGTTTCTGATTTTGTGAGTTTTGTATCGTCATATCGAATAAACTGAGATTGATAGAATAATAGGTGCCAAATCATGAAATAAGCTTATAAAATGCTTTATTGTTCAACTGGCTTCATCGGGGCCGTCCATTAATCACGTGATGTTGTTATCAACAAAGGATCTTAAAATGTTTCAGAATATTATCTTGAAATACAGATATAATCTAATTTAATTCTGGAAAATTGGAAATCGCCAATTTTCGTTTAAGAAACGGCGCGTTCAACGTAAAAAAAAACACGTGATATCTCACTACACCCCCTCGTGATATTTCGTGTTTTTTTTCCGAGACCCTGATGTGTACATGCTTTTTACGAATAAATTGAACATGAATATGGCACTGTAGGCCACGTGGCCAGCGTGACACCAGTTTATATACGTTTTCAGGATGCATAAGCAAGATCTGAATACGTAATTCAAGCAACATTAGGCCAAGATAAAAAGATGGCGGATATAGTGAATTAAGTTGGTGCCACCGCCTGGAACGCCAGGCCTCGCTTTTTTGGTTCACGGAAAAAATATTTTTTATTTATTTAAACACCGTTTTATCCCGTGAGTACTAATTTAAATGTTTTACTGATTAACTTATTTAAATTTATTCATTCGTTATTGCACGGAGAGTCCATTCTGGTCTGTTTATGACAATAAAACGTGGTGGGTTACTTTCATTTCTCTACTTTTATCGTAAGGAACTTACGACCCTGCCAATGTAAGTAATGTGGTTCGGACAATCGGCCAAAATCTTTTTCTCTTTTATTTTTTATGGCCTTTATCAACATAGCTCACTTTCGACCAAAGAATAATAATGAGTTACACTATCGTCCAAGTGATTCATTTACTGCCATCTGGCAAAGGAAGACCGTGTCAATTTGCCAATATTCCCATCGATGCGCACCCATTACGAATCTGTTGTTCGCCGGACCGAAATAGCTTCCGCCAAAGACTTGCGTCTGTTTCAGCTGAAATAGTTTTATTGGACAGTTTATCGAATATCCGTTATGTTCAGATAGACTTTGGGCAAAACAGATGTGTCGTAAATCAGTCTAATCGTAGATTAAGATTATTTAGTTTGTAACTTTATGTAGCGTAATAAACCTGCAGCGCGCGACTATTTATAGACGTGTAAATAGAGTAAAATCCCATTGTCCTAAGTATTTAGTTCGCGTGGACCTCCACCGTCCAGCAAACGACAGAGAAAACGAGGAAGAGATATATTCTCTTATTTTCTCTCGTCGGTCCGCTGGTTTGCAGGTTTCAGGATATTACTAATAGCCAAGGCATGGGCGAACATAAATCGCTCTGTATATTTTTTGAGCCGACTTTCATTACTATGAAAGTTATTTGAACTATAAAGTTGACTAACTTCGCATAAAATCAATTTTTCAAAGAAAACCACGCTGCGCATTTCCGGCGCTATAATCGGATTGCTCTTCAATTCTCTCAACGACTTAGGTGTGTTTTTATATCAAAAACATTCACAAATATTTAACAGGTAAATGCTGAAAAATAGAAACACAATCCCAAAGTCAGATTGATTAGTTTCCCTGATTTTTCTATACTTCAAACCTGTCATGTAAAGTACTGTGTAAGGTCAAGGATATGATAACGTAGAGAGACATAGCAGTATTCTTGAAAATTCATGAGCTGACGTGAACCAGCTTAGTCTTTTCCGAGCGCTTTGAGCATTGAAATGTGCAAACGTGCTTCGTGCTTCGGTATGGCTAATTTAGATGCTGTGTTAGATACAAACGCTAAGCCATATGTTGCTGCTAATAGGACTGACCTCGTCATTGCATGTCGAGATTATTAATCTGGCCCTTTGCGCCCTTACAGGGCCCCTCCCCTTGGTAATCCACGGACCACCAAGCACTAATCAAGGGGCAATTAACTATGTAATTATTTTTAATTGTACCATCTTGCTAGTCTTCTTGCAATCCACGCATAATGGAAAATGCGAAAGAACCTGAAAAGTCTTTCAAGTTCTCTTATTATTATTTTTTGGCTACTATTATTTTAGGTTCTTCTCATGTACATAATCAAGATCGGTTCAGTTGTACAGTTATGTAGTCGTAAAAAGTAACAATAGGCAGAGGTAACAAGTATTACAAGTGAACCCGTGCGGCGTAGAAACGCTGCTAGAATGTATATCAGTGCAGACGGGCATTAGACTTGTCGGTCGGAACGTCGGAAGGTATAATTACTAGGGTTATAATTTCAGTCTAATTACTCTTTTTCAAAGTAGTATCTTTTCTACGCCGAATTCCTTACCTATAGATATAGCATACCTACATATTTAATTTGTTTTTATTTGTTACAGGTTTATATCACGCAAAATAGTGCACGGTAAGTGTCCTTCTTACATCATTACTGTGTTTTTTTTCAAGCATAAGCTCACTAATAATATTTTTTTTAAAAGAGCAACCTCACCAAAAAAAAAAACAGTTATTTGTCCATGCCATCTTCAATTGTTTTATTATGGTCACTTTGCCTCTTGCTATATAGTAGTACATACCTAATAGATCTAATTTTTATACTTGTTAAGAATCGAGTAGGTATACCGCCGTTTGTCCATACAAAAAGCGTATTCTGATACCCACCCCTAATTGTTATGCGATTTCGATGGGTTTTATATGTTATCTACGCCGTGAAAAACTATGCTTGTATGTTTGTTTTATTATTTTATTTTTCAGTATCTTGGTTTTTATAGGCACTTAAATTGTCAATTTTTTTGCGTCGAAAATACGACGAATAAAAGTAGTTATTAGAATACCATAAACATTTTTTTTTAAACAAAAGAGCAGCGTAGATTATGGTTTATTCGAGTTTAACATCAAAACAAATGATTTTGTTAAGATTTAGGAGGTGATAACAGACAAACGTTAATTTCATCAAAACGTTATTAAAATTTACTTACTCTCTACATTGCACGCACGTAAAACAGAGCGACAACAATACAATTTCAAGTGTCCAATGCGTAAAAAGCTCGAGGAATGACTATCCTCTTTACTAAGAATTAAAAACCAAACATTATCACTGAACGTGGCATGTCATTATTTCGTCCAAGTTTATTAGAATCAGAGAGAAACTATAGTCTCTATGCGATACCGCTTGAATTAACAAAGCAATTTAGACGAAACAATCTATACATTGCTTGTAGCTCGTCGGTACATAAAGTAAAGCTCGGCTTATGCTTTAATACCAGAAATTAGCTGCCTGCTGTCAGATATAACACAAATAGGTGCGCAATCTCGCTACAAAATCCTTATAGGAGAAATCGCGCGCTTAGGGTGCTTCTACACGGCGCGGGTAACATGCGCATGTCGAGGCACTGGCGCGAGCTATATATACTAAGAGTTTGATTAGACTACGGGTATATTCTAGGATTTTGTTTAAGTAAAACGGGAATACTCACGTTAAATTGAGTCGGTTATTCCGACTATAGTTTCGATCACATTCCATTTACATTTGTATGACCTTTATCAAGGAATGCTATAAGAGTGACCGCGTTTTATGTACATTCAAGTACGGAACCCTAAGAATTGACACGTATCTCATGCATAGCGCTTACTCTCGTTAGCTTTATCACCTATCAGAAAGCACCTTTACAGTATACATTTTAATGTACATATACATGTAAGATGTATAATTGTATAGTGTACATCCGTTGACAGAACGTCTCGCTAGGAGTTAATTATACATCTTTCAGCTGGCATTTACTTGGCTGAGTAAGTTGGCTGGTTTTGAATGTTGATAGGACTTTTAATTACTTGAAAAGATAAGCTAAGTATGTAGGCTTTCGTATTTAAGTTTCTGAGGTGTATAAAAAGTGTTTTAAATTAGTAGGATAATAAAAAGATAAAGTGAATCGCACATGAAAAATACTTAACGAGCATCAAAATGTCTCCACCAAATAAAATGTGATTGATAATCAAAATTGGATAGGAAAACAGAAAGCGTTCTAAATTGTCAATTTTTTTTTCCCTAGATTTCTGGTTTTTTTTTCAAGCTTTTATTTAACTTTCAATGTCTGTATGTATGAATGATAGGTTCCCTTTGTTCGATTGAGTTGAAACTTTCCATGCCTGTCAAGTTTATTTATTTAAAGAAACACCAACAGTATACATATTAATTATCATCTATGGGGTAGCACTTTTTAAATCAGATACAGTTCTTATATGTACACCAGTAACAGGTGTTTACAGCGTTCACCGTTAAAAACATGGTTTTAAAAATAATAATAATTATATACACATAATTTATAACATAGATACGCAATTAAAGAAAAAGTCAGAACATTATTCATTTGTTTGCATTTAGATGTTAAAAGGCAGGTTAAGGCTACAATACAATATTATGATAAGAAGCTGTGCACTTATCCCGTAACTCTGAAAGCGATAACGAGAGTTGCGCGAGCGGGACCACGCATAGTGCGACTAAGTTGGTACGAGCGAGATAGCATGCTCTCGCAATCACAATCACGAACGTTTTAAAGTTAGAGGATAAGCCCGCTGATCTGATGATGGATCCGGGAGATGGAAATCGGTACTCCTCAGTAACTAACAGTAGATTATTGGAGTTTGGTCTCATTTTGATTGATTGAATTCTGTTTCAGTAAGCATATTTTGGTGTGCAATTTTTATAATTTTTTTATTGTAGGTTGCAATCAGTATTTTTAATGGGGAACATTTCTGTGTTCGAATAAATACTATCCAATAGATAGATAACTCTTTATTGTTTACACCAGAAATTACATACAAATAACAAAAATCTTCTTAAAACTAATGCAACAATTGGCGGCCTTATCGCTTAAAGCGATCTCTTCCAGGCAACCTAGCATGGAGAAGTTTTATGAATAAGATGTAAGGGACGGGTGTAGTCTTATAAAGGAATATGTACCACACTAACAAAAAAAAATAGACTACATACTATATTATGTATATTACATTATAAGACATACTAAGACTAAGATTACATACTAAAACATAGTTAATTAATAAAAATAACAAAAATCCAAATTAATAATATCCAACAAAAATCCGGACAGTTAAAAAATAGTACCGTGGTGAAATAACCTACAAAAGTTACTAATAATTCTGAAACACCTCCTTTGTACATGCCACTACATTTTTATTAACAGGACAAAAATATGTTGTCTAGTGCCGTAACAGAAAAAAAAACACGAAAAAAAATTAAGTATCGGTTTCGAAAAATTATCCTTATTGGTTAAAATTCCACCCGTATTCATTTTACATAAATAATGTTGGCAGTGCTTTCATTCCATAATCTCGCAACAAATTTGTTACTCAGCCTGGGTATGGGTAAACCCTGCAGGATTTATGTAAATTTAAAGTTGCAATAACTTTGGCATTATGTCGTACACACACATCTCACACTTCCACATAACCCATTTAATATTTTTTTCGGGAATATAAAAGTAGTGATGTTGAAGGCCTCGCTACATGGCCTGACCTGACATTGTTAGAAAGATATGGCTATACATAAGTTTCTGGGGGAGCGAAAGGGAGAAGCTACAACCTTAATAGTTTGTTTCTTTTGCTCCCGTGAAATTCAAATCTAGCTGTCCCTTTCACACGATGTCAGGTCAGGCCATTTATAGACTTAATAGGGTTGGCTCAATTCTTATATCCATGAATCGAGCTTACTACTTATTTCTCCAGCAAACTTAAAAAGCCATTTATATTAATACCCCAGCTTCCTTGCTTAATTAACTTAGCACTGTCTTAATATGTAATCCTCGGAGATCTCGACTTTGCTTTTTCCCCTTTTGCTAAGACTCCTGCGGGGTTACTTTTGGAATTATTATGGCGTCCGTGATAACAATGATAATGCCGTTGGTAACTGTGAAAGTGTGTTGGCAGTAATATAAGATTATTGCAGTTCGGGGAGTGTTTGCAGATGTTTATTTGTAACAGTTTGTATTGAACATTGTTTTTTTTTTTTGTTTAGTAATGACTAGAATTACTTATTGACGAAACAAATGCAAATCGCTCACATGATGACGAAACACTTACCCAAAAGAGTGCCATCCAGAATTTCGAATAATTTTCTTCGATTTTATTCGTTTAAGAGCAAAATTACCTAAGCGCAAAATGACAAACGGTGTCAAATTGACAAAAGAGCAAAACGTCCAAAATTCGAGCTATACTGCGAAATGAACTACGATAATACAGAGTTTCTTTTGGTGAGTCAAAACCATAAAATATAAAGTTCTCATTTATAATGTGAAATCATATTTTTTAACAATTTGCCATATTATTTTCTATGACATAACAGGGTGCGGTTTAATTTGTTTTCATATTTATGTACCATAAATGAATAAATTATGCGATGATTTTATGTAAATAAAAAAAAAAAAAATGAGCCAAGCTGGAATAACATTAAAGATTATTTTTACACCGTTATGGCCACTAATATAGCTATTAGATAGAACTATATAGATAGATAGATATTATATAGATAGATATTAGATATTAGATTGAATTGAAATGATTGATTGGAATGGTCCTAAATGTTAGGTAACATTTTTTACTTTACCGTAAAATTTAAAAATTCTGGATTAACTTGAACTGTTATAGGCAAGCGTGACGCTTACAGGCGAGCGATTCAATCTCTGGATTGACTTGAACTGTTATAGGCAAGCGTAACGCTTACAGATGAGCGATTAAATCTTTGGTTGACTTGAACTGTTATAGGCAAGCGTGACGGTTACAGGCAAGCGATTCAATCTCTGGATTGACTTGAACTGTTATAGGCAAGCGTGACGGTTACAGACGAGCGATTCAATCTCTGGATTGACTTGAACTGTTATAGGCAAGCGTGACGCTTACAGACGAGCGATTAAATCTCTGGGTTTACTTGAACTGTTATAGGCAAGCGTGACGCTTACAGACGAGCGATTCAATCTCTGGATTTACTTGAACTGTTATAGGCAAGCGTGACGCTTACAGACGAGCGATACGCTCATGTCTTCACTCAGTATAATACAATAAAAAGGGACATTTTATTTGGTAAAAGCATAGAGAAAAGATTTTCTCAGTACTAACCTAACCTGTCCTACATCTGACTTACCTAATTAGTATCTAAATGTGCCTGGAATACCACGAGTTCTACAAAGTAGGCAAGATAAGTATCTCTAGCTTATATAGCTTCTTCAAACACGCGAAATTGAGTCGAGTCGACTCGTAATTTGTCTGTCTAAGTGAAACTGAACTAAAATTCATTTAGCAAAGTAAATATCTATTACGAGTCCCTTTTGCCTTGGGGAAGTAGGTGGGAAGACGTATCGGGGAGTATGACGTCAGCCCTTCAGAAGTACCATTATTTTTTACAAAGATAATGATAATAATAGATAAAATATTGAATATATGTACATTCTGGTAATTTATGGTCTTTGTTACTTCATATAATTATATTGAAATGAAATGAAATAGATTTATTTCCAGATTTGCATCCATAATACACTAATTTAAAAGTAAAATAAAATAGAAAAAACGAACAAAAACGAACAAAAAAAAAACAGCCTGTTCTTTTTAGATGTCCAACGATGTAAACAAATATGGCGGAAAAGGAACCAATGATAATCACCAGCGAGGAAAATGAGTGCCGTCATTGCTCGAAAAATGCGACGTTTGTTTCCATAGTATGCGACCGTTTAATCCATTCAAATGTATTCTTGTTTCCTCCTTTAATATATTACACTAGCTTGCACGCACGACTTTTGTCGTATAGGCTACAGTAAATAAAACACCCCATTGGGGGTTGATTTCGAAAAATCCTGATTCATGACACGACTATTTATTTTTTATGCTTAGTACACAAACCGAGTTTCATGGCTTAGCATGAAAAAAGATTTTACTTCCATACAAAATTTGGGGGTCCATTTCACCCCTATAGAGGAGGAATTTCGCAAAATCCGTTCTTATTGTTCACCTAGATCTACTTCCTATTTATATTTTATAATAAAAAAAAATAGAGTAAAAAATAATAAATATATATACATAATATATTATATTGGGCATAGGTATTGTGTTCGAATTTCGCATCTTTATCATAAGCGGTTTGGACTATGCGTCGATTTCTAGAAAAGGGCTTGCTTTTTTAAATATTTCATAAAGATAACAGAAAATATTTGTTTGCCTTTAAATATTATAATATATGCCATGCCACTGCCATGTACTATTTCTATTAGCCACGTACACTGTTTTTTTTCAATAAAGAAAAATAAAGCATGGAAGGGGTAGATATACATTGTAGAGCAAAACATAATTTTCTGTAGTGTAATTATTCAGGGAGGAAACAGGACAACACGATTGTACGGGCAGAGCGGTCGCCTCTAGTCTGCTAGTAGACATACGTATTAAACGTACGAACGGACGTACGTAAACATATAATTATGAAGACATCTATATGATTCTGAGAACGGCTGGACCGATTTAGATGATTTCTTTTTTGTTGTGTTCGTAATTGTCATCGCGGGCATCAGCTAGTAGTTAATAAAGACCATTATCTCATCAGTTCGCGGAACATGTATAGTCTAATAAAAAAACAACGCATATAACCACAGATTCACAACTATATGAACATTGTGTAAATTTTACTCAGAATGTATAGAATCAATCAATACTCCTCAGTATTATATATACTTATATCGTCTTCACAAGTACACACCCCGCTTAGACTGGAGGAGAGAGGTCGTCGCTGTCTCTTGGTGCCTCATAGACGGAGAGCTACCGACAAGAATAGATAACATATTAATAATTCCATTAAATAATACATTTAAAAAAGTTAAAATGAAAATTACTTTATATTTAAAAATCTCTACAAAAAAAAGTTACGATATGATAGAGACAATCAGCCTAAAAAAAGGAAAAATTCAGCTTACATAAAAAAGCAAGCATAAATAATAACCTACTAACCAAACATAACTAAACGAAAGTTATAAACTCAAGCTTTTATAAAATTTATATTATACTATTATATTTTTAAAAAGGTTTTATAACTTTTCAGGTCAATATTTTTAAAACCAAAAATTTAAAAAAAAAAACAAAAATGTATTTACCTAACAGGAAAATAATTACCTATCGAGCTATATTCTTGAACACGAGCTCTCCTCCCAAATTTTTGGAGGGGTGTAATGAGGTCGACAGGAGGATTCCGAGAGTGTCTCGAGTATTGTACGAGGGCCCATTGTTGAGGCATTACCGCCACAATGAATATATTCGATAATGTGGGAATTGTTGTCTACCTGCGCTTTGTTTCAAATTAATTGATTTTAGAACTTTGGAGACAATGCTCTCGAAACACGAAACTCAAATAAATACTATGTACAATGAAAACAAATGATTTAAAAACATAAATTAATGCCATCATTCGTCTTCGTTCTCTCGTATCAGCTCTTAGACTAGAAGCCTTCCGCCTATTGGAGGGGCCTATCCTGTTGCCATAATCCCCAAGCGTGCCAGGTGCCTTAAAGATCGCAGAATGTTCACCGTTTACTAAGACGTTGCTGCCCGTGCTCCTGTGGTTCTGGACGCAGTTTTAGAACATTCCCGGGTCAGCGCTATCATCGAAACAAAATTACCAATGAGCTATCATCGCTACACGTATTGGCTACAGTAATTCCCCCACGTTAAGGCGACGTTTGGGCATTACAGTAATTCGTGTGAAATTGTGAGCATTGACCCGTGTGGTATTCTCGGCTACAAGGCAGCGTCTTTGCCCTTAGAGGTGATCCAAAAAAATCATAACTTTGGAAACGTAAGATTTGTAGTGGTACTCTTTGGCAGAGTCCGGCTCGGGAAGTACCACACCTTTGCCGGTTATACAACCGCCAAGCAGTAGTGTGCAAACATTACTGTGTTCCGGATTGAAGGGCATTGCTTCCAGCGCAATTACTAAAAGAGATTTATTTTCTTAAGATCTCATATCTCCAGTGACCCGGGTATGTCCTTATACTGAGACCAGAAACACACCGAAGTATGGGGAGCAGCGTCCTCTTAGTTAACTGTGAACGTTCTGCGATCCCCAAGCCGACTGCCAAGCATGGGGATTATGGCAACTCCCCCCTCCTTCTGGCGCTGTAAGGGGGAGTCCTATGTTCAGCAGTGGACGTCTTATGATGATGATGATGATGAAGTTTTTGTCGACAGCGAGGTATTGAAGCCGTCACATCTGTCATCAGCGACACCATCCTGGCTTTCTGCCCGCTTATTAAAAACGTGGCCTATTAGGTATACAGGTATACAGTATTTGCTATACACAAGTCACCATACATTCTGCTCTCAGGACGATTGGAAGTCATCATGTATCGGTCAAAATACATACTAATATTAGAAATGTGAAAGCTTGTAAGTAAGCGTATTTGTTGCCACTTAACTTCTTAACGGCTGAACGGATCTGGATGCGAGCAAAAAAGCCTGCCCGGCTTAGTGCAGCATTGGACGTCTAAGAGCTGAAAAAAAGATAGCGCGTTCGGATCGCACGCCACGGGGTTAGGGTTCAATTCCCAACAATCAGCTTGAGCTAGGTACCGCTGAAAGTAATATGATGATAATTTCTTCTCAGTTTAATTTATAACCAAAATGTTTAAACTTTAAAGTTTGTAAAATTTTAGGCATTGGACGATACAATGAAATTATGTATTAGTTTTCTTTTCTTGCTCCTACCAGTAGGAGGACCCAGTAAGAGAATGTGGCTGCCTACGGTATACTAATGAAGCTGTGCCGATCATCTCAACTTATATTGTAACTTGTAACTTGTGTTATTGTTTATAAATGTTTTTTTTATCGGGCAAGTGCCTTTATTACCTAAGAAAAATACATACAAACTGCAATATAAATATAATATACCTAAAGTACTTACCCCCGAATACTGAAACATTTGGTAACTTTGATGACAGATTAATTTTATTGCTGTCTTCGTCATTTGCTTAGTGCCAGACAAAGGCAGTATTAGAATTAATCTGTTGTCAATGTTAACAAACGTTTCAGTATTCGGAGGTTAGCCTACTTCATAAAAATAACAGTGGGATCATCCAGAGACCATTAATGTTATTGTTTAACTTGTACTTGCCTCTGTTAAATGTATGTGAAATTTTGTTTCAATAATAAAGAGTTAATCTATCTATCTATCTATCTATTAAATTGTCCATTCAACCATCACTCAAATGATCACTGTATTATTTTACTGTCTAGCGCTATAATGTATAAAAAATGCCTATATAAATCTTTGTTTCAAAATATAATTGACTTTCACTAAGAGATTGGCGTTCGGTTTGCGAGCGTTGATCAAAGGAGTTCTATTGATTTGTGTTTGATTCGTTATGATTGATGTGTTGTTTGACCTGCATGTTGATTTTGGCTCTCCGCTTTGCCTCTCTGAGGTAAAAGAACTTTGGATAATTATTCCGTTACTGAGTCTTTTTGAGTCCCGAGATTTCACAGTATTTCCTCTGTCATCGTTTTAAAGCAAAGTGTTTTTAGCTACTTTACGTTTAGTGTTAAGGGATATTACTATGCAAACCATCTATTCCATTCAAAGGTATTCTCCTGTTTCCTTGTTTTGTTATAATGATTAGATGATGATAGTATTGTTATGATAATGATGACCTCTTAATTGGTGAGTAAAATTCCTTTTGTTTATAGGGCGGATATCCAACATTTTGAAACTATATTACTACAGATACATGCCACTTTAACTGGCGAATAACGTAATTGTGACCTTACTTAACGATTATGAAAGAGACCCGCTCCCCCCCCCCCCTCAGCCCCGTTCCTGAGAACACAGTAACTTTTGTCCTTGTCCGTCTTTATGATGCAAAACTATTTGAATGTAAAATTTATGAAAATCAGTTCAGTCGTTTATTCATGAAGGTTAAGAAACAGATAGAGAGACAGAGAACAGAGGGGAAAAACGACAAAAGGGATATAAAGTGGTAGGCCTCTTTTGCAGAGTGCGCGAGGGGAGTACAACACCTATGCCAGCAATTCAACTGCTAAGCAGTAGGGTGCAAACATTACTATGCCCCAAATTGAAGGACAATGCTTCCTGTACAATCACTAAGCATTCAACATTTAATATCTCAATGACCAGAGCAGTGCATTGCCTTGAAGAATTTTGAACTGTTGAAGTTCGAAATTCTGTGTGGCACTGAACTGTTATGGGCATTTAGTTATAGTATTTTACTAGACAAAGTTACCAATTGAATACTGTTACTTGTTAAATCCAAATCCTATGTGTAGCTTTTAAGCTTACCTGGACCATTGTTAGCGTACAGTTCATTTGAAAATTTAATTTGTTCGCCACTGAGGCTGAAAGGGCAAAGTTTAACATATCCTACGCTTTGCGATGCAAATTTCGCACTAGCATTGTTATTCAAGTGATTTGTACGCAAATTAATATTCTTTGTAGCCAACTGAGCTGTAGCAGAATCACAATTAATTCAGATATCAAATTAACTACTGCACAGCTAAAACAACTGAAGCGTTAGCAACTATTAAATATATAAACCTGTAAAAAAAGCAGTTGTAAAATTATTTGTTCATTTAATATTTAACACTCATATGTAGAATAAATGCCGAAAATATCTGCAACACAATGATAGATAAAGACTTACGCAATAAATTCATATAGAAATATGTTAAAAAAGTAATTAATAGAAATAAGGATAGATAAGGGAAAGTTGAATGTATATATATGTATTTCAACATATCAACTTAATTGTACCTAAAATAAGATGTTAAAATATATGATAAAATAAACCGTATAAATAATATTAAGATTAGATTAGCCAAAAAATTGTTAGAAGAAAAAAGTAAGCATTAAGTGGTAAAGTTTGATAATCCCTGATTATGTTAGGGACATAGCTCGCGGGCCCGGCGTATGCGCAGGGACAGAAAAAAAAACAACTATGAGTGGATAGATCCCTAGTGTGTTAAAGCTAGAATTCCCTGTATCTGGGATAAAATACAAAGACGCGGACAACTGACACCCAGACCCAGACAAGATATTTAAATTCTGCATTCAAAATTGTCGAACCTTCATGGGTCCGAACCCGGGAACCTCCTGCTCATAGTCAGAGGCTAACAACTAAGCCAGGAAGACCGGGGACGTAACGTTGCCTAAAAAATGTACCTAATATTGTCAAAGCAGCTTCAATGATAATAAAAAAACGCATGCGTACAGCAAAATTACTAGCTAACAATAGCTAATAAGTTTACGAGGCAACCTTTGGTAAGTCGCGGCCCGAACTTTAGAAGGTTTATGAAGTCTTCGGTCTTGGTTTATGGAAATGAGATGTGTTTGTGTATTGGCATTGATAGATTACGTTGAATGTCTTCGCTGAATAGGTTGTAGTTTCTAACGTGGACAATATATGGCTCTACACGGTCAGTGCATGCCTACAATAACCAATAATACTGCTAAGTTTTCCGCTGACCATATAAAATGGGGCCAAACTTAACTTATTTAACTAAAAATGATTGTTAACTATAGCAAATATTTACAGCATACATTGATCGGTTTGGCTTCACTCAGTCCTTATTTATTCCAGACAGAGTCGTTTGAACATCGATCAATGCGCGCCTATACTATGCGATAGATAAGCTTGCCGGGCAGTACAGTACGACTATATCTGTTCAGTTGAATGGGGGAGACATCAACGTATGTCTGGACAATACTGGCTACCTGCCCTAGAAAAGTTCTAGTTCCCTTTTTTGGCCATTTCTACAGATATGTTGGTCGGTGTCTTTGTATCTGCATGAACAAGACCGAAAGAGCTGTATAGGCAATATCAATATAGATAGTTCTTCTAGTTTTGCAGCCATATTTAGTGTCACCATGTTTTGTTACGGTTGTTGGTTTATTTATTGGTTTGTTTGTTCCTTCTTCACGCAGCAACACATCAACGGACCGTATACATTTTTGCGCGGATATACCTAGTTTAAGAGTCGGTGGTAGGTAACTTCATGCCAAAGCAAAGCCTTTTAAAAATCTGCGGAAATCCAATTTTCGATTGATCCTAGTTCGTCGTACCAATGATAGCTCAGTGGTTAGCGTGTTCGGATCGCATGCCATCCAGCTCGTACCAACTTAGTCGCACTATGCGCGGTCTCGCTCGCGCACGCTCATTATAACGATCAGGGGCCGTACCGTGAAGTGCTTTTTGCGAGGTTCAGTCGACGATGCTGCGCGACCACGTACCTTATTGGGACGCGATAAGGTGTATGGTTGCGCAGTGTTGTCAGCTGAGCCTAACAATAATCGCAATAAGCAACTCACGGTACGGGCCCAGAAACGTCCATAATAAGGGGGCAGGGCGTGGGTTCAACTCCCAACAACGGAAAACATCGCGAGGAAAACAAAACATGGTGATGTGGGAAGTATTTTCTAGTATTCGACTGGGTAGCCTACACCATCATGTTGAAATAAAATAAATACATTTATTTGTAAAACGTAATTTACCAGTTAAGTAAAATTTTAAAAGTTACAGTTTTGTAATTAAAAAATTATGTTATTTCCCATTTTAGATTGTTTACTCTCCTCGACTACAATTTCGCCTAAAATCAGGTATATGATCAAACGAATAGCCAGCCAATTATATTTAAAAATAAAAACAATGTCCAATATTGCGGCTGAAGCCCCGATACAGGGCGATTGTTATGCAAATCAGAAATCTCATTAGCATTTTGACGGCTCAGAGCGAAACTGACAGATAAATCCAAAAATGTAGGCTTTTATTATGTGGTATCCATTATGTTAATTGCTTTTTAAAAAGCGCGATGACATAACATTATACTAGCGTCTAGTAACTTATGGCGCATACAAAAAATTCGTTCTATCCTAACTAATATAATAAATGCGAATGTAACTCTGTCCCTCTGTCTCTCTGTCCCTTTATCTATCTGTCTCTCTGTCTGTTTGTCGCGTTATCACTACTAAACGGCTGGACGGATCGACCCGAATTTTCGCATAGATATAGCTTAAGATTAGGAGATGGACAATGAACAAAGGCTACTTTTACCATGCGAACGAAGTCACGGGTAAAAGCTAGTTTACTATAACTTACAAGAAATCTCGAAAAAAAAAAAAACAGCTTTTTCATACATTTCGTTTAGTGTGAGTGATATTTTTCTATGGAACAGCTGATATTAATTTTTTCGCTATTTCATGGTAGGTCTCATAGTAAAAGTTGATCAAAATGATGAGTACTAAGCTTATACGTGTTTTCGGCTCCGACACCAGAACATCCGGTATATAAAGTAATGGTGGACGTTTTTCACAGTAATTATGATTTCACACTAACCTAACTAATATTATAATTCAAAGGAATATAGCCGAAGTCGTATCAGGACCAATAAAGCTTCGAAGTAATAGAATGAATATACGTTCGTCTCGAGGAAAAAACTTCGCTTGCGCGATTCAGATCTCCCTACAGTACAACTGCCAGTCCATACAAAACGTCAAAAAAATCACCTAAAATTGATCAGCGCCATCTAGCGAACTATAGAAAGTAACTTTGTTTCTCTGTTTGGATCTTTGTCGCGTTATCACGGCTAAGCGGCTGAACGGATCTTGATAAAATTTGATAAAGAGCTACTGTATATCAAAAGGATGGACATAGCATACTTTTTATGTCCACGCGAACGAACAACAACAACTAAGTATTTTTTGAAACCTGGGCCGTTATTCATATTATTAGTCATAAACACAGACAAAGATCTTTAAAACTATAGGTTTTAAAGATCAACGCGTCGAAAATAGGAACAAAATGCAGTGCACGGTAATTTATTTTTAAATTATTTAATTAAACGGTTATTGATAACTGTTGTAGATACTCTGATAAGAAAACGTAAACTTTTAATAAATACTAAGGCTCAGTTGGTAGTGAACCTACCTTCTGTGTTTGGGGGCGTGGGTTCGATTCCCATCTAGGACAAACATTCATGTGATGAACATTTGTGTTTGTTCTATGTCTGGGTGTTAATATCTATATAAGTATGTATTTAAAAAATATATATGTACGTATATCTGTCTGGCAACCATATTACAAGCTTTGCTTAGTTTGGGGTCAGATGACCGTGTACGCAAAAATGTCCCAGATATTTATTTATTTACTTATTGCCTCAGACTCAGAATATTTTATTTTGCAGCGGTATAATAATAATTTAAAGTCAATCCATTCCATTAAAAAAAAGAAGATGTTTCCATCGTTCGTCACAATCTACATTGACTTAAATAAATTGTCCCGAGATTGAAGCGAATCCCTTAAGAATAATAAATGTCTCGGCTCTTACTTTGAACGTATGAAACGTCGTCTCTGAATTGTTTATGAGACTCATCCAGTGTATTGTTGTAATCTACGAATATAGAGAGATGATTGAGAAGAAAATTTGTCTGAGTTTGACTTTTTTGAACTGAGGGCTTTGAGCAACAAACGGGCCTACTAACATAGTTAGAAATTGGTTATAGTCAAGGTCATTGAAGTTAATTTTAGAGTGAATAATCATAAACTTTATACGTCTATCAACTGCGACTCGCCCTGGCTTCACACGGGTATCCTATTTCGCAAGATCTTCCGCTGATCTGAATATTGCCTGTAAATTTCATCAAAATCGGTCCAGCCGCTTTGGAGTCCATAGGGAACGTACATACATACACATATCACTTACACATACACTTGTGGCACTGGCTTATAAGATAGTTCTGTACGCGTGTTATTATTGTTTTGGTGTACACAATAAAGAATTTCTATCTGATATATAATTTCTAATTCATTTAAATTCATGTTTTAGTTATTTTCTCCTCGCAATCATTCAACAAAATTCTAATAAAACAAAGATCTTTTATCGCCACCCTAACGACTAACAATCAAATATGAAATCATTGGAGCCTATGAGTTCCTTCATTTTGACGCTCGATTGGACCGTTTTACGCAAAAACTCCGGAAAGGAATGACCCTTTTATTGAATAGTAAGAGCTGACGGCTTTTTTGGCTCCGGTTTTATCAATTACGAAGTCAAACATTTTGGTGTTTTTTTTTTTTATTTGAATATTTTTTTAGTAAATATGTTTTTTTGTGTAATTTTGTTTTTTATTATTTTTTACAATTAATCAGCGTCTTATTTCTACGAAACTATATTCATTATTTATAGTTTTTTTTTTTTTCTTGTTTTATAGTAAAATAGTATATAAAATAATAAAGTATATAAAATAGTAATAGTAAGTCTATAGTATATTAGTGAGGGTAGGCCGACTACCGACTATACCCTCATTAATATACTATAGACTATTACTATTATTACTATATAAAATATATTTACCTTTTCTAATTTATTTTATACATTAAATAAAATAACTTATAATAACTTTCACATATTAAATAACAAAAGTCCATGACCTTACATGATCTGATACCAAGTTGATGATATTTTCCAAAAACAATAAATATCATATATTTTTATTGACCTTTATTAACCTTGAACTGTCCAAAGCTTTTTCATTCTCGCTATTAGGATCACAAAATAAAATAGGACAAGTTTTGACCCGTATATTTTATTTTGTAGTTTTATTTTATTATTTTGATTTTTTAAGTTAGTCGTCGAATGCATTTATTAATAGATTTATATCTAGATACTTAATCATTTCCGAACCAAGCGTTATAAGTTGACTTTGCTACAACTCCTCTACTGCAAAATAGAGTGGCGTAATAAAATACCAACCCATTGTGGGCGGTTGTAATAATTATCTCCGAGGTTTTTGCTCCAAACTTCCGCGAAAATGGAAACGGCTTTCGCCATTGACAGAACAACCCCAAAGTTTTGTTTTTATAGGTTTTCAAATTTTTCATTAACTCCTGCTTAGTTTTGTTTGGAGTATTATGGTTATTGAGCTTACACAAGTGCCTAATTAAAATGCTTCTCAGCGTTCAATTACGAAAAGGTTATCGTCTCGAAGAGCACCTAAGAAAAACTATGTTTAAGAATGAGTTTTTGAACGTGCGTTGAGTTGAGCAGTGCCGAATGGAAATTTCTTTAATTTAGTTATTTTCTTATTAATTTAGTTAACTTTAGTCCTGTGAACAGTAAACCTCGCGAGCATAACCTTTTTGGCACAATCTCAATTTTAATTATTTTTAAAATTTATATTTTTATTTTTCAAATTTAATTAAGACTTCACGACCTTATATCTTGACCGATTTTGCTCATATTCTAGTTATTTGTTACAAATTGAGTATTAAATGTTTCTACCAAATAGTATCAAAATCGGCCGATAAATGGCGCCACGGAAAATTTCTCATTTTGGGGATAATACCTCTCCAATCAAAAGTTATCGACCACAAAATAATCTATGAAATCGTAGAACCTGATACCAAAGTTCGTCAAGATTGGATGAAAAATATGACCTGCACGCGAGTACCAACATACGGATAAAAGCAAATTTTGTAAGTTTCTTCGCTCACTCGGTCAATTAACTTGGAAATGTGCGAGTGTGATAGCTTTTGCACTACTGTAAGGCCTCTATAAATCCATGTCACGCCCCAGTAAAGTGTCTGAGAGTTTACTAGAAAAAGAAAGAAGAAAGAAAGAAAATAATTTTATTTTGCAACAACAGTAACATTAATTATATTGAAGGGTAGGCGGGTGAGCAATATCATATAACTATAGCTAATCATTGTTGTGTGACAAAAATGGCCTCAACTCAGCATAATGCTGTTTTGCAAACAGCGCTGATCTTCCGTGAAGTCGCGAAAGGCTCAAAAACAATACATAACTAAACACATTAACTTAAACTAACAATACATAACTAAACACATTAACTTAAACTAACAATACATAACTAAACACATTACCTTAAACTAACAATACAACACTAAACACATTAACTTAAAACAGTTACAAACAATTACAATATTAAACAAAAGTCCAATCTGTTTACGGTTAGTTATAACCAATTTTTTTGTTTTAAAAGATAAACATGTGGTTTCTATTGAGATTTGTAAACACCACGAAAAGTCACGTAGCACGACTTTATAGTACTCTTGCTATCCAACGCTTTTACACATTAACTTGAAATAACAGAAGGTTTGATAAAATAATACACAACACAGTGACACGACATCGCAACTAGTTCACGTAACTGCTAAAACCCGTTTTCTTTTCTTAGTTCACGTGTTGTATTAACTTTACAGACGGACTATGTCAAGTATACCCGCAGATATAAGAGTGTGGTATAACAAACAAAGCTCTTCGCTGGGCAATAACCTGATTATTGGAGCGGAATGGCGACGGATGGTACTTCAAGCGATGCGAAAGGTTTATATACAATCCTGTGGTGATATTGCTTTGTTATGGTTCATTTTACTTCTGGTTAGCGTCACTCTTTTTTTAACTAAATAATTCAAGTAATTAAATTTTTGACTATAATATAACAAACAGTTTTAGAAAGATCTTAATAGAACAACTTGTTTTTTTTTTTATGTTACTCGTTGACGAGACGAGCAAGTCGCTCACCTGATGTTAAGTGTCACGCTTGCCCATAACGGTTCAGTGCCACCCAGAATTTTGAACTTCAACAGTTCAAAACTATGCGCGGCAATGCACTGCGCTCGTCACCCTGAGATATTAGATGGTAAATGCTACTATGACAGAAATAAGGTAAACTATTTCGTAGTTTACTGAGTCCGCCAGTACCAAAACCAAATCTAATTAAAGTACCAAATCGTCTTTTACATGTTCTATGATCCTCTCCATCCTAAAGTTGTCTGGAAGTGATCGCTTTCAGCGATAAGGCCGCCAGTTGTTACACTAGTTTTAATTATTTTCTGTCCTAGCTATGTACAGTCTGATGTAAACAATAAATAGTTTATCTGTGTAATTATCAAATCTTTGCCAGTTATTTAACGGCCAAGCAGTAGTGTGCAAGCATTACTGTTCAATTTTTCCAATGTAATTCTAATATCTCAGTGTGACTGTGACTGTGCGTAGTGCATTGAAGCGCATGGTTTTATAATGTTGAAGTTCAAAACTCTGGCCACCAAACTGTTATTGGAAATCGTGACGCTTGCCATCACATGAGCGAAATGCTCGTCTCATCTATAGTAGCCTATAAAACTAATGAGCAATCACCGGCCTGTGCAGCGTTTTTCTGTAAAAAAAAAAAAAAAAAATGATATAAAAACTTAAGTAACTTATATAACTTCATATAAACGATTACTACCCAAGAATTTCGTCTTATTGATAAAACGGAGCCAGGCTTAACCTTATTGTCCATTTTATTAACTTCAGGATTAATCCTGGATTTCTTTAAATTTCTCTTAGCTTAAACTTGAGCTTTGGGGAACTTTGATTAATAATTTAAGGTTCTAAAGCGTAGAAGTTCATGAAAGTCAGTTCATCAACTGATTCTGAAAAATCACACTAATATTATAAATGCTAAAGTGCATGTGTAAGTAGGTAAGATAAGTAAGGTAGTTCCCGTTCAACTCTGTAACAGCTGAACGGATTTGAATGAAATTTGGTATGGCGGTAGATTACGCGCTGTAATAACACAAAGGCTACTTTTTATCACGGACAAATATTCGGTTTCTGTAGAATAGCGGGTGAAACCGCGGGCGCAGCTAGTTAATCTATATATAAAAATGAAATCTTTTATGCAATTACATTGAAACAACAAATTGCTAATCATACATTACTTGTTAGCCAACAAGTTAGTTAGTTTGTTGTTAGACTTTCGCGGTTGTTTACTGATTTAAACCTATAAAAATGTACTCTCATTGGTCCATTGATTCGGGAAGGCGAAATCTTGTGATAGCCACGAAATATTTTATTCTATACAATTTCACCCATCGGCAAGTGACTGCCCGAAAAGGGCTTATAGTACTCATCATTATGAACAACTTTTATCAGGGACCAACTCTGAAATCAACAAAAAAAAAACTGCTGTTCCATACACTTTGTCGAGTGTCATTGACATTTTTCTATGGAACAGCAGATTTTTTTTCTCGATTTCAGGGTTGATTCCATAGTAAAAGTTGTTCATAATGATGAGTACTATAAGCCCTTTTCGGGCGTTCACTTGCCGATGGGCGACATTGTATATCTTATAATGTTTGTAATGTTAGTAGATATAGATAGACTGTCCAATAAGAAATTGATTACAATTTATATCGCTCATGCTACACTGTGTATACATCAAACTAGGCGGCTATCTGCCGCGTAGATAGTGATCCAATCAACTGTATATACTCTCATGTATGGATTGTAAGGTTAATATTTTGTCGAAAGTTGTTGAATAGTTGTTAAATGAAATTTTGACTACGAGAGCATAGGGGTTTTCGGTTGTGTATCGATGTTATGGCTGCGCTATTTTGCAGCCTGACTATTCAAGAAGGGGGCGTCATTCTTAGGCAGAGCTCGAAGCGCGTTGGTCGAATTTGGTAAAGTTATCTAATATCTTACCAATATAGAACAACGAGTGCTTTGAGCTCGGCATAAGAATGGCGCGAACCTTCTCGAATTGCCAGCCTTAAAGAGATTAATGTCTATGACATTGGAATTTAAGCAATTTAGTTACTGTTTGTGTTTACAACACAAAACAAAGAATTGACCTTGTCTTTGGCAACAAGATTTTGTTAATTTCATTTCATTATTTATTTTCTTTTGACATTTCGATTTCGACAATATAATTTTATTTTATATTCTATAATTATTTATAGTATCATTTACTTGTTATATTTTATCTTCTAATTCCATGTTATTTTGTAACTGCATCTAATTGCAGACTGCATAGTCCGCCAGGGGAAGTACCACACCTTTGCCAGTTATTCAACCGCCAAGCAGTAGTGTGCAAGCATTACTGTGTTCCGGACTGAAAAGCAAAGTTTCCAGCGTAATTACTGGGAATACAGAGATTTACATCTAACATCTCAGGGTGACGAGCGCAGTGCATTGCCGCGCATAGTTTTGAACTGTTGAAGTTCAAAATTCTGGGTGGCACTCAACTGTTATGGACAAGCGGGACGCTTAACATCAGGTAAACGACTTGCTAGTCTCGTCACCGAGTAAAACAAAAAAAAAAAAAAAAAAAAAATTGCAATCTAATGCATTTCTGACTCGTCACACGAATTACGTGACATTATACGCCAGAGGGCATTGGCGTTGTTATGAGTGAGATAAGTATTTGACTCATGTAATTAAATTAAGCAATAACATGACAACCCACAAAAAAAAATAGTTAATGATACAGAACGCTTCTTTGACAGCCAAAGAAGCGTTCTGTATCATTAACTCAATTGTTTTGTTTTTTTTGTGGTTTGACATGTTATTGCTTATCAGTATCCGTATATGACTTATGAAATTACACGTATGGTTCATCGTTCCACCCTCCCTAGCCCAGCCAACGTTCGGTTCGAAGAGAGAGGCGCGTTCATATAGCCATTATAACTGGATTTATAACACACTGGTCGATCGCTGTCGGTAGCGAGCTTCATCGGAGCGGGAACTAGGTTGAAAACATCACGTTTTGAAACGGAATACTTCTAAAAATTTGTGGGAATAGAATTCCTACTAAACATAAACTAAGTTACTAACTTCGTTTCATTCATTGTATATTTTTGAAATAAAGCAAATTACATAACTATTAGTAAAATCGGTTCATCCGTTTGGGAAATACGATTCCACAGATACACAAAGCTACACACGGTAATGTTAATAGCACACCTCTGTTTGCTTCGGGAGTTAAAAACGGCCAATGGACATGATATGATTATGCATGGGTGGGCGAATTGCGGTAACCTGTCAACCTACCCAGTGGAAAAGAATTGATAAATAAATAAATTAAAAATGATTTTGTTTTTGCATTACCATAAATCTCGCAGAGCCTCTACGCTAGATGGATCCTCTCAAAACGCCACGTACTGAGACTTTCAAAGCTTGCGTACCAGACACGTATTCCTGCGCATCAAAACACCAAATTATGATACACACACTGAAAGATAAATACACAGTCGCAAATTGTCAGTCTCCGTCAGCGGGTTCCATCCGAGCGAGACCGGATTGAAAGCTTCTCGTTTCAAATGGAAAAAACCTTTTAAATCTGCCCGCAAAATCAGGATTATGTTGTGCCTTTGAAATACTGCTCTTTAACGACTACGTAGTATTACATGCGTTGGACTGTTTACGAATACTGGCCAATTCTGTGTTCTGAGTCGCCCGGCCAGTAGCTTTAAATTCTACAATTTGTAAAATAAAAAATAAATCCAGTTGTAATTGTAACATGCAGCGTTACAATCTAAAGCTTACTAAATTTTAAATACATTATGGTAACTAAGATTCATCTAAACTAAGTTATAACTTAACCAGTCAAAACTTTTTAGACAAGCGCCTATCTTTAAAATCGTATTTAACCGTTATTATTATGTGTCGTTTCTAGGATCTAATTTACACTAGAAATTGTACTAAGTTAATTATTTTATGTTAAATAAAGAATTAAAAAAAAAAAAAAACTGTTTAGTAGAACCTCGAATTACATAAAATGTAGCCTAGGAGAACAGATCACACTCTAGATTCTGCATTCGGGACGCTCGAGACGCATCAGTCTAAATAAACTTATACGAAATTACTCTGATTGGTTGATTGTTTGGCGCGAGTAGGCGTAATCTTGAGATAACCAATGAGAACGCTTGGTCGCACACCTTCCCGACCCGCGCCCCGCGACCTTGCGACTTTGCGACCCGCGCCTTCCTCAAACTTTGGTGACTTTTTGTAGGAACAACGAATCTCGTGATGCGGTATCTAGTGTGATCTCTGCCTAGAAGACTCATAAATCCGCCGTGAGTAGAATCTCATAGCAAATCGTAGCCTCGTAGACCCCAATAACTGACCACCGTAGAATCTCGTAGTTTGTCGTAGCCTTGTAGACCCCAAAATCCGTCCTGCCTAGATAGGAAGAGAAAAATAACTCTTAATTATTCACATAAGAAATGATAATACATAAAGTAAAAATGATTTAAAACTACAAATAACTTGTGGCCTAATTATTATATGGAAGAGGTAACGGGAGTAGAATCGCGGTGCGTAGAATCCCGTAGTATTTTGTAGCTTTGTAGGTACACCTTGTAACCTATTGTTATATTTGTCATGTTTGTTCCCCCCATTCTACTTTTAAAATAAATTTGTCTAAATGGAATATCAGCTAGGATATTTATTTGTGTACTAGCTTATTGGTCGGTCCTAGTGTCAGTGTTACCAAAACATCTAAACTATGCCTGTTAAATGCTAATGTTATTTATTTATTCTTTATATGTATTCATTTAATACTATTTAAATGATACTGTTATTTGATATATATATAGTACTTATCTAATTAAAAATACTGTTGATACTTATGTTAATGAAAGAAGAAAAAAAAAAAGTAAAAAAGTTTCGGTGCTTTCCTTTGGAAATCCCGTAGCCGTCCGTCAATAAAACATACCACCAGGATTGAAGCATCATGTTTGCCCAAAGTTACGATCCGACAAATTTGTAAAAAAGTTACATAATTGTTGTATTGCACACGTAAAACCGTTTAACCAAACTACAAACTTGTAAAAGTATCATTGCTTAATTTTGTTTTTTACGCATGTAAAAATGTAACCAAACCAAACTATAAATTTGTAAAAAAAAACGCCCGTTGTTTTCAATGACAATTGTATTTTACAAATATGTCATGGTAAATTACAGTTTAAAATTAATTATAATATTTTTTGTTGTTGAAGAGTAACAACGAGGGTAGAATAGAATTTAGACTATTTTATTACTGATTCTTTATTATCATTGAACGTTTGTTTCCGAAATGGAGAACCACCACAAAAATTACTATTTTCAATTTCTTATTCTTCGATATATTCGCCCACTTCGCACAATAACTGTCTAATATTCCTCCTCACTGCTCTCACTACTAGATGACGATGTGAGCAGCATCTCATTCAAAAATATGTTTTTTACAATAATTTATAATCTGCAACCGCTTTTACCCAGGAACGGTCACCTGTCAGAATTGTATTAAAATTCAATAATTATGTAAACTTGAGACTAAAATTTTGCGTGTTACCAACCAGTTTTTCTGACAAATTTGTAAATGATTACCATTACAATATAACTTGTAGTTTTGGTTGAACAGGGCCCTGGAGGGGTTTTATTAAAATCGTATACTGCACCCAAAATCAACCTGATATCTTGTGAAGATTTCCTCCTAGTCAAAAAACGAGGTAAAAAATAACAACTTCGTCACCAACTTTGCCCCAACTTTACCTTTACCACACCTCCAAAAATGTAACGATTAAAATGATCTCAACTCCCTAATCGACCAACTTCGACCATAAAATCTGTAGCTACCGCTGAAAAGGGTGTCACGATATCAAATAACTTTTAACAGCGTCAGAAGTTCAGTGGGCCCAAACTGTGGGCTTTGATTCGAACGACACGTCGTTAGACGAATTGACGAAGTTCGGCGTTTTGGATCGCTGGACCAATGAAGCTGAGCTCTCTGTATATATAAATAGGCATAACTACTTCGTATGTAATATAATCTCAGCAGTCAGCTACAAGAAAAAACATTCCTGTTGGAAAAACCAGTTTGAGAAAAACGTTTGGAAAAAACGAGAAAAAAGTTTGGAAAAACGAAGAGGAACGAAAAATACTACCTAAGGTGTAATTTATTAGTGTATGTATAGTACTTTTCGTGGGGTAACTAAATTACCGATCCCACCTCATTCTCAGCCCAAATTTTATATTAAGTTATAAATAAGGGTCAGGGCACACCTGCTTCTGCCACACCGAACGCGTGATGGATGTCCTGTAGACGAATAAATCGTACCGAAATGCTGATAAATTGTAATCTAAATTGGCTACACTGATCTAAATTACTTTTGAGAACGATGCTTTAGGTCCATGATTTATTAGTTTAATGCAGCTATGACAGAGAATATGGCAGGCCTCCCACAAGGAGGACCGACTACATTGTAAAAGTCGATGTTGTAAAAACCAGTGGATGCAATTGGCAAGTTGTCGGTCGATGTGGTGGTCTAAGAGGGAGGCCTTTGTTCAGCAGTGGACGTGTATCGGCTGATAATGATGATGACAGAGAATGCTAAATAGACTTTCAAGGTACAAATCACACACGATTATAAGCTGTAGACAAATCATACCCATTTTATCTCACGAAAATAATACGCTCAAAAGAGCCTACACTCGTCAATTAGATTGACCGACTCGATCTCTATGAGCCGGTCAATCATAGGCACTGATGTTTCTGTATGCGCTATCTACTGGTAATATTATTATTATTATAAAAATTTACCGAAATGTAAAGTTATTATAATTATTTTGGTTGTGATATTGACGGATAAAAAAATAACAGTAAAGATTAATGACGTTAGAAATCGTCAAAAATCCAACAAGGACAAAAAATACAAACAAAATAATATATTTGCATCTGATAGAAAAAGTAACAGTGTAATTTTGTATTAAAAAGTAACAGTATAATTTTGTTACGTACGAAGTTATTTTATTGATAAAGAAGAAGTATGGAATTAATGTTTGTTGTTGTTTCGTCATTGTTATTGGTTTCAAACAAAATTATAATAGCCAAGACAAAACGTGGACAATAAAAATCATTGTTTATGAACAGAAAATGAAGACAAACACAATCCTATTTTTAATTACCTCGCGTAACTCAAAGCTCCCAACTGAAGAGCTCATTTACCAGCACAGTAACAAAGAAAAAGCTTCTAAAAAAACGGAACTACCAACATGCGAGTAAATAATTCCACTAAGAGGCTCTCATAGAAATGGCACCTAAATAACACTTATTATTTAAATGAAACAAATTCTGGTACCCGACAAATGACTGAAACTTTTAAAAGTTCGTTTATGCCGACAATTGACTGAAACTTTTAAAAGTTCGGTTATGAACCACTAGTTACGCCCATCGGCTTCTCCCGCGTGGTAAATCCCTGAGGGACCGTACATTTTGCCTGGATAAAAAGTAAAAAAAGCCAATGTGACTCTCCGACCCTTAAACTATACCCTATGCAAATATTGAGGTGGATCCGTTCCTCTGTTGATGCGTGAAAGAGGACAATAAACACACTTTCGCATTTATAATATTAGCAGGGATTGGAGAAAAAAAGTTTTTTTTCCAACTACGAGAAACGCATCAGCATCGACGCAGAAAGATCATTTATGATTGAACGAATTTTTAGTTGGGGATCATGAAAAATTGTGTGCAGATATTTCGCAATAAAACGTCCATTGCTATCAGTATTTATTATGCCTTAGCTGTGAGAATCGACTCAAAGTTCTCGCTGCGCACGCAGCGCCTTCTGTTTGGAGAATAGAGACTACGTGCGGACCACGAATTAACAAATTATATTATAAAGATAGTGTCAAAACCTTCGGGGAGCCATTGGCAAAACTATTCTCATATGGCGTCACCATCGCTTGTGCTTGTCATTAGTCTGATTGCTTGCAATTAATATTGTATGAACACTTCGAGCTTCATGTCTCAGCTACGTCCCTGATTTTGGAGCTTTGAAAATGCGAAAACCGAAGGTACTAGTGTGTCTTTGATACACAGCTTCCGTTTTTTCTCATCAGAAAGCTGTGGATAGGGAAGCGATGTGTACCTTTATTTTTACACTTAAATGCACTATACAGAGGCATGTTTTAATACCAGACTATATTTACCGTCTAATTTCTATCCTTCCCTTTCTATCTAAAGTGTTGGAACGGCTTTTCCACCAGCAACTATCCTCTTACCTTAACAAAATTAGTCTCCTTAATCCATTACAATCCGGTTTCCGTTCTGGTCACAGCACTTTTAACTGCTCTGACGAAAATCACCGATGACATTCGGGAGGGCATGGGTGACTGCCATCTGACTGTGCTGTCGCTATTAGACTTTAGCAACGCTTTTACCAATGTCGATTTTGACATCATGTTGGCACTCCTTCGCTCTCTTAATATATCTCCAACGGTAATTGATTGGTTTCGAAGTTACCTGTTTGGACGCCGGCAGCGAATTCGTATTGATGAGTCGTACTCCTCATGGTGCAATATCTTTGCCGGTGTTCCTCAGGGCGGCGTCTTATTTATTCGGATTTTACTGTCCTACATTTTTTGACTAAGCCTTTTGTTTGTGCCAAGCATTAAAAGCTTAATCCAAACTGCAAGTCATCATTCATTCCGTATTTCGCACTGTATCAGTCAATTCTAGTTTCTGTGTTGTCTATTCTTTCAATTTCTGGAGAGCATGCAAAATTGACTGAAAACAAGGAAATGAGGCCACTGCCTTATCTTTCTGCGATTATAGTTCGAAGCGACAGAGTTATTGGGGCGGAAATAATACGCTTTTGTGTTAGTATAGCAAACACATCCAGCGGGATAAACCTAGTTTGTACCTCTGATAGAATATTTATTTTTCTTTTATATTCAATTCTGTTATATTCATATTAGTTTTATTAAATCAATCAATTTGATCGTCAATTGCCTTTTGAAATGCCAGTGATTTCAAAAAGCAATTGACGATCATAACTAATATGAATAAAACAGTATTGAATATAAAAGAAAAATAAATCTTCTATCAGAGACTCAAACTAGGTTTATCCCACTGGATGTGTTTGCTATACTAACTATGCACGAGACTGGCACATTGGTTTGGTCCATCGCAATCACTGAAGAGAAAAAAAATTACTTCTCTCTTCTGTGATCGCAATGATAGTGTCAAATATTTATTGCATGAAAATAAGCTAGATATTATAAAAAATCATCATTTATTTATATTTATATTTATTTATTTATAAAAAGTATGTAACTTATGTAAGAGTAAGACGGTAAATGTCGAGATATCGGCTTACAGAGTGAAGTGGAGAAAGGAAACATGCTGTGCCGAACCCACCTAGTGGGATAAGGGTAGGAAGGTGATGACACAAAACAAATAAGTACAGAAGTCAATCACATGTACTTCACTTTTTATACCTACGCACGGCGGTCGCGCTGGGGTTGTCGCTGCCTGCGACCCTGCGGTATGACGTCACGACGCGCGACGGTTACTCGGACGGCGGATCGGCGCAGGAAGTTTTGCGAAGGAAGTTCGGGGAGTCCAAAATTGATTGACTTAAAAAAAATTACTATACAAGATATCGAAATAATTTTTCGAACCTTCCTGCTCCCAACCTCTCCGATATATCTTGTCAGTGAGCGGTGTCTATGTGTGCGTTGCTCGAGCGCACTTTGTATGTTGATTTATTTCTGTACCTATCTTATTCTGTGGTGATGATGATAGCGCATACCAAATCAAATACCTATTTGTAATATGATGAAACAAATAAATCGTATTCACCACTCATAAATCATTCCAAGCACTCAAACAATTCGTCCAAATGAAATGAGTGATGTTGTTTTGAATGAAGTAAGAGTTCCGCTCTCCAACAAGGAACTGGATAATAAGGTCGAGGGTTTTTCCGTCTTATTCCAGCTTTACTTAGATAAACATAGTGGCATAAAATATTCATCTATATTACTCAAGCCTTATTCCCACACAAAGACTTATCAGCCGGTCCCTTCATGAATTTTTAAGGACCATAATGTTAACCTTTTGTCAGCGATCCTATTTTTCTCGTTGCCTTTACAGATTTATCGTAGATTTTATCAATTTACGATAAAAAAGTCATTATGAAACAGTAATGTGCTTCAAAGGTTTTCTTTATAATTTTAATTATTAAATTTGTGCTGGTGTTTGCACGTTCATGTATTAAACTTTAATATTGTTATTTAGTTTGTTTTGGATTTAAATTATTATTATTAAACTAAATATGGTTTTTTTCGACTTGTAAATTTATTCAAAGCACAATATAATTGTAAACACTAAAACTGTTTATAACTCAACTGAATCTAACATAATGTGGCCTATTAGCTCGAATAATTCATTTTGTTAGTTCGTTTCGTCTGAGATCACAAAATATCGTTAAGACAAATAAATTACATTCCCCAGACATAAAAAATATTCAACGCGACGAACGTTTCGCAATGACTTTTAAGTTAAGTAATTTTATTTATTTAAGGAACCGGCTTTATATTGTTTCAGAAAACTGTTTATTTTGAAACTTTAACTAAATAGCCAGTTGCAAAACTTTCCTTTTAAAAGAAATAGCCATGGGGATCCGAGAAGTTTTAAAAAGTACCGTCAGGCCACGTATTTACCGTACTTCTAGAGAGCTTTATGAGTAAATATTTACGACAAAGCTCTTGTTAGAAAACGAACTGAGGGTTCGAGAAAGATTTCGCGATTTGTGTAGTGAATGCGTATTTTTTTTAAGCTTGTGTTTGCCAATGACGTTTTGTTGCAATACTGCAGAATTCTCCCTATTATATAGGGCCTGTAATACTTACTTAGCTCTATAATTCCCTGTGTAAATTAGGTCAGTTTTAAGATGACGTTATTGGTTTATCTAGCAGCGACAGCGACAGCAAAAGCAAAGGTGACGGGCGGTGAAAACTAGCTACATGATGAGCTACATCAGCTTTTTGAACACATCTTTGCGTTTTGCTGCATGTTGAAGATGCAAGTTAAAGCAGTAAAGACACTAGTGTGGAGCATTTATTGTCAAACCGAAACGCCTTTCTCAGCGTCAGTACTGTTGCCGAACTACCCGCTCATGTCAAAACACCCCTCTGAGTTGTAAGTCACTGGTCCGTTAGAACTAGCTTCTGTAACGTTATATTAGTATGTTTTTTTTAATGCAATTTGGTGACCAGACACGCAAGTCGCTCATCTGATGTTAAGCTTCACAGTTCAGTGCCACCCAGAATTTTAAACCCCAACAGTTCAAAACCATATCGGCAATGCACTGCGCTCGTCACCCTGAGATATTAGATATTAAATCTCTGTGTCTATTAATTATGCTGGAAACATTGCCCTTCAATCCGGAACACAGTAATGTTTGCACACTACTACTTGACAGTTGAATAACTGGCAAGGTGTGGTAATTCCCCAGGCGGACTCTGCAAAAGAGCCCTACCACTACCAAACCAAACCAATACTACGTATACCAAATTGATACGTTTATTGAGTTTGTTTAGCTCCGAGTCTGACACATTGACACTAAGACTGGAGCGTCGCTGCCTCCGGCTGACCCGAAGCGGTCAGGCCGGTATCCGCGTTGCTATTGACAAGTACCATCAAAATTTTGTTGTTATGAACTGAAAAGCTCTCAGAGTCTACGTCTACGCTAGTTTGCGTACCATCAGGGAAACAATGTAGTCTTCAATGAAACACCAGCTTCAGTTAGGGATTACTGTTTAATCGTATAAAATCATTTTTCTATTTGCTAAGTACTTGATGCACTACGATAGATAGATAGATAGATAACTATTTATTGTTCACACCAGAAATTACATGCATAATACAAAAATCTACTTAAAACTAGTGTAACAATTGGCGGCCTTATCGCTTAAAGCAATCTGTTCCAGGCGATGTTGTGAGCAACATAAAAAAGGACATACCGTAACCTGGACTAACGCTGATTAGTATTCACGTGAATTTACTTTGGTAAACAATAATAGGACGCTATGCTTCACAACACACAATGATACGAGTACGTACGGGCAGTTTTTTTTTTTTTTTATTCGCCCATTTCTGGGCAGGCTAAAGCCATAAAGGCCATACCGCCTTGTCTTCCGTATTTTTTTTTTGCCTCAGTAAAGTGGTAGAGACTTTACTAGAAGCTTCTATGGAGTTTTGGAAACAACACGAAAAGTCACGTTTCACGATATTATACTATTTACCGACACTCGTACACTTTCACGAAAACTTAATGGATAAAAATCCACCATTTTTATGCATTAACACTCGATATAACACAAGTATTGGAAAATAATATAATAGCGCGACATGACTTCTTCATGATCCCGCCAAAACTCGTAAGAGCAACGAGGATGAATGACAATGAAAAATAGTGGATCCATATCCACATCCATATGTGACCTATAGACAATATTAAAATTAACAGAATTCTACATGGTCAAAGACAGAAAAGCCCGCTTCACACTACACGAGTTCCTATCGGTTGTATGGTGTAACTATCATGAACTCATCGTCAACAAATTTATTTTATTTTGAATAATTCAGATATTACTCTGTCTATTGGATGTGCAAAATAGTTTTGCACATTGTTTTTGCACCTGACTACTTTTGAAACAAAACTCGACAATAATGGATTTTCAAAGGAAATTGCTGGACGCTAAAACACGACAGTAATGAAATTCCATACAACTTTGATGGCGCCTATTAGAGTAGCGCATCTGAAATTCATCTAACTTTGCTCAAAGAAAGTTGTCGAAATAATGACCACACTACGTGCTTTTTTGTGTAAATACCCTTTAGAAGCCCCTCGCAACACCAACTAAGCTTTCAGACCGAAATAACAAACACCAATATAACTATAATGGTCTTCGGAATGCCAGTGGCCATCGGACGGCAAAAAGAGCTAGTAAGGTAGATTTCAGTGAAGACACTTAGGCCAGAAAAAATAGTACACAGTGAAGTCAAGGTTCCTCGAGAGTTTGAGGGAGTGTGAATTAAGAGTTTATTTATTTATGGGTAAGCAGCATAGGCTGATGTGCCTATATCACACAGTGTTGAAGTTTAATAACTACTGTCTGTTATTATTATTTTATTTTTAATTGTTTATTTATTTATTCAACTATTTTTACATGACAGCACCTAATACAATAGTATAGTTATGTCAACATTTCTACTTTACATTTACATTTTATTATCTACTTAACTATTCAACTCTGTTGCTTGTTTTATAATATACTAGTGACACGCCCCGGCTACGCACGGGTGTAATTTAGATGATAAAAACCGCATCAAAATCCGTTGCGTGGTTTAGGAGGAGTTAGCGCGTGGATATACAGACAGACAGGCGCGGAAAACGACTTTATTTTACAGACCCCCGAATACTGAAACGCTTGTTAACTTTGACAACAGATTAATTCTAATGCTGCCTTTGTCTGGCACTAAGCAAATGACAAACGCAGCAACAGACTTAATCTGTCGTCAAAGTTAACAAAAGTTTCAGTATTCGGGGGAAAGATTTATAGATTTTGATGAGACCACATTGTCATCCTCAGGCAATCTGCTCCAATTGTGAACGACTTAGTTGCTGAGGATGTAATGTGCATTGTTAGGTTAGACACGGCAGGCTGTAGTGGGTCTCGCGGCGTCTGCTGCTGGCAGATTTCACAATTGCCACAACAATGAAAAAAACCCACTTGAATAGCACATAATAAATTAATTGTAGTAAGTCAAATATCTTCAGTTATTATTTTAACAAAACAATGGGAAACATAAAACATACTTCCCCAAATTACTAAACCAGAATGAGCGAGTTATTCATCTTTACCGTATCTAAGTCTAAGTCTTTAGTTTTTAAATTAAGTTTTAACTACAAAAAAAATAATTATATATGACAAAAAAAAAGGCACGAACTCCGGAGTCTGTGGAGCAAAGCATAGAATAAAATAAAATAAAAGTATTAAGTAGTCACTTAGCGGCAAGCGAAGTCTACTGTGCCGACCTCTGGTTGCCATTGGGGCTTTTTGATGGATTATGGCAGAGGAGTGCTCGCATCGCTGCCCGCTGAAATTAGTTTTGCGCAAGTTGTGCTGGTTGTACTTTTGGGCCGCTTTTTGCCTTTAAAGAGTTCGTGCCCTAGATGTTGATTAGAGCACTCAGAGATATCTAATCCATTGCCTAAAAACGTCTGTCATTAATTATCTGAGTACAATTTGCAATTTATTTTTATTTTATTTATTTAATACTTTATTGCAAACACATATAACGTATTAGGTACAACAGGAAGACTTAATGCTAAATGATTTTCTACCAGTCATCTCCGTAGTCGATGAGAGGTTTTTTTTATTTTTATTTACCGTAAAATAATTTTATTATTACCGTAAATTAATTAACATGGTACAATGTCTGGTGTGTTAAAATGCTAAAAACGACACAATAATTATAATTCTAAATATACGTTTTTAAAGCTAGATTAAAAACTTATTTGTGATTTACATTCCATAAAGATTTACGTTTTTTTTTTTAATATTTCAGATTTAGTAAGCTTTAGTCGCAGCAATTTATAAGGAGAATTCTGAGGTCGCAGCATTACAATTATTACTGGAAAATAATTTATAATAATTTGCAAAGTGTGTATGTCCGAACTGATGAAATCTGCTGTGGGTGAGTGCACCCGTGTGACATCTAACAGGCAGTTTTTTTATGTATCTGGATGACCAGACGAGCAAGTCACTCACCTCATAGTAAACGTCACGCTTGCCCACAATAGTTCAGTGCCACCCAGTTTTTGAACTTCAACCGTTCAAAATTCGTGTGACAATGCACTGCGCTCGCTCGTTACCCTAAGATATTAAATCTCTTTGTGTCCAGTAATTTCGCTGGAAACAATGCCTTTAAATCCGGAATACAGTAATGTTTGCACACTACTGCTTAGCGGTTGAATAGCTGGCAAAAGTGTGGTACTTCCTCAGGACTCTGCAAAATAGTCCTACCACTACAACAGATGGCAAGACATTGCGAGACGCATTACATCTGCCCCCGCCAGTAGATTATAATACTACTTGACGACTACGACCGCTCCGTTCAAAGCGTAAAGACCAAGAAGAGAAGAGAAGAAGTGCGTAGACATCAGATATTTTTTTAATTATATTAAAAAAATACTAAGAGCAAGATCCACAGTTTTTACAACAAATATCTCGCAGTGACGCGCATGGTTTAAAACTGTTGGAGTTTAAACTTCTGGGTGGCACTGAGCTGTTGTGGGTAAGCGTGACGCTTAACATCAGGCGAGCGATACGCTCGTCTCGTATCTCTGTATAATAAAACAATATATGTTTAACTTTAATTTGTTGTGTAAGATCTTCGGTGGCTATGTAACAAAAGGTTACGTTACATACAAATACATCTACTGTTGAGAGAAATAAATAAACAGAAATAGAGTCGAACAACGATACGTACGTGTAAAATGGATTTAATCACCTATTGAGAATTATAGTGTCACGAGAGAGAGAAAATTCCTATACCACCACTGGTAGTCCCAAGCAGTAGTGTTATGGGGAAAAAACGAGGTTGTCTATAGAAGAGATCGCTTTTAACAATGAACCTGCCAGTTGTTACACTAGTTTTAAAGTCGTTTTTGTCCTATGTTTATTTATTACTGCGCCCCGCTGTTTCACCAGCTATTCTACAGAAACCGAAAATTTTTCCGGCATAAAAAGTATCCCATGTGTTAATCCAGGGTGTAAGCTACCCCCATACCAAATTTCATTACAATCCGTTCAACAGTTACAGAGTTGAACGTGAACAAACACACTTACATACTTACATACCCTTCGCATTTATAATATTAGTATAATTTCTGGGCTCGTAACTTGAAGTGCCATGATGCCTTTTATCGTATACTTAAAGTAAAGAATGTATGGTTTCTAGATAGAATTCATCCTGCTTGAAAAAATTTTTCCACAAGTTTGGATTAGTTATTTCAAAATCAATAACTTTCTGCTAGCTTTGATCTTCTCCCCAACATGATGTCTTCATCGATGTCGCTGACAGATTTTTCTCAGTTCATTTGCGATGAAGTTTTCACCTACTCTCGCATACCATAAATTACTTAGAGCATGTTGTGTCGGTCGCTCGGAGAAAACACATTTTTTACCTCGTGACATCAATGGAGACGCCCGGTGATGGGCCACTAGGGTTGCCAAAGAAATTTTAGAACATTGCGTTCGCCTGTTTTTCTTTAAAAACTAGATTTCTACTCCAACGAAGGCGTTTGATTAGGAATTTTAAAGATAATCAGGTAAAACATAAGCCCAAAAATAATATTACCAGTAGATAGCGCACGCAGAAAAATTATCTTTAAAATCAACGCCACTGCGCCGGCCACCGGCATTTATAGCACTTTCCGTTTGCTGTACTTCCCCAAGAAACGACCTAAGGGTGGTATTCCAGTGGAAAGCAAGCCTCATGTACGCGTTAACATAATAACGCTCTCTCGATCGTACAATCTAAATTTTTTTTTTAATATTAAAAATTACTTTATTGGTTATATTGAACAATATTTTTAGCAGAAGTTTATCAATTGTTATCAACTACGTAAGTTAGTATTTATACAGTTATAAAACTTCATTAGATATTTTTTTGTAAAGTTAAATAAGTATTTTTTGGCAGCCCTGTAAGTACAGTAGTCCAGCCACGTATTTAATAAATCAAACAGATGAGTAATGCCTGAAGTTCGACTCAGGCGTGTTCTGTACGGAATTTTCATGTTTGTTATTCCCGAAGGAATATGTAACTAATGGGAAAGGCAAGAACTTTTGCATATTAGGAAATAACTTTGTAACTAATCTAGTTACGACTTAGAACCATAAAAAACAAGAAGAAAATTAAAAAGTTGAGGATATTAAAACAAAATGTTTAAGGCTGGACCATTTTGCAGCCAACACTGACGATTCAAGACGACTTTTCTTATGCAGAGACCGTATACCTAACCAAATTTGGAAAACCCTCGCTTCGAGCTCTGCAATAAAAATGACACGACCTCCTTGTATCGCCAGGGCTGCACTATTTTAACTATGGTCAAAATAACGGATAACACAAGCTGGCTACACGTCATGGTTAAGGTTCAAGTTATAGTTACTTTAACTATAACAGGAGCTTTAACTGTGATTATGGTGCAACCCAGCGTAAATACACGGATATACTTTCAAAGTGTACTTATTTAGTGAACGATTTTGAACGCAAATGTTATGTAAAAATGCCAATTCGCTGACAGATGTGCTGGCAGATTTGCTGAGCAAATCGGCTTATAGACGACGTCAGTTGTGAGAGATCAGAGACCTAGCTCACGCGTCGCGTCACTTTGACCGTCATTGCCCTAGAAGCTCACGCGGGTGAGTACATTTTCATCTGTCACGCGAAATCTTTGATGAAGATTGAATATGTTTTTGTAAAGAAGTTTAAAAGAAAATTATTTTTTCGTGTTTTATTATGTTCAAATGTTATTTATCTTTAAATTTTAATAATCCTGGTAGCATTAGAGATACCACGGGTCTAAATCAAGTAGTGCTTGTTTTCAGGAGTCAAATCTATTATTTCTTTGATATGCAAGTAACTGTCAGCTCTAATTAAACTGGCATTTGGTTTCAATTCGTTTGCTGCTCCAAACGTATTAAGTACACTTTGACCGAACCACGCAGCTTTAGCTTAGCTTAGTTAGATTAATCCTTTTGCTTACTGAGAATTCGCTCGAAACTATTGAATAGACTGGGCGGAGCCTTCAACTACGTTTGATGAGACAGGCTTTCAAATTGGGTCTGTTTTTGCATTTAGAATTTGCATTGTAAAGATGCCTGCGACTTGACAATATTTACGTCTTTGTAAAATACGCGATTAAAAACAACGCGACTTGGTTTGTTCTGTATGTCAAATAACGCGTTTGAAGTGTTTATTATTTTAACGTTTACTGGGTTTTGACTATAAACTAAATCTTATCTAAATATATCTTATCTAAATCTTATCTTATCTAGATATAAAATACTTGTGTGGCATCGATGTGTAGTATCGATGTAAGATGTCGTAAACCACCGACCATTAACCAAGAACTTCACTGATTTTTATTTCATTAAATACTCACGTTAGATTTAGTCGGTTATTCTGACTGTAGTTTCTATCATATCGGCTGATCTTTTTTAAGAAATTTTATAAGTGTGACGCGTGTACTACTGTGGCTTTGCTTGTATTCAATCACCTTGATAGGCCCGTTCTTCGAGCTGATCCTAAACCAGCGGGCTTATCCTCTAACTTTGAAACGTTCGTGATTCTGATTGTGAGAGCATGCCATCTCGCTCGTACCAACTTAGTCGCACTATGCGCGGTTCCGCTCGCGCAACTCTAGCTATCGCTTTCAGCCGGCCCGCACCCGGCGCGGTGAGTTGGTTAGAGTATTTTGTCTTCATGCGCTTACTGGTTTTGATTAGTAACCTTTGTTAAACATAAAAAGCCCAAAAAATAACTTATACTTATTGGTGTATAAGGGATGTAAAGTAAGTATAAAAAACGAAAAAAACTAACCCACAATAATATTACTTAGGTACAGACCTACTAATGGGGATACTTTCACCTATAACATGTAGGTATATAAATAATACCAAACTAATCCTATCTGAAAACTTAAATCATATAGGTATTATTTTTTAACCGACTTCCAAAAATAAAGGAGGAAGTTCTGATGTCGACTGTTTTTATTTGCTTTATTTTATTTTTGTTACATTAGAACTCCGTCATTTGTAAAGCTATATGGATATTTTTTTTATTTGAAAGGATAATATTATTGGTTTTATTGGTTACCTGATTGGTCCCATTTTCATCAAAATCTAGTATTGATTTTTAATGACCTGACCTGTAACTAAACGTTATCAATAAATTGATTATGATTATGATAACGGGATCCATGAGGAATTGAGGGTTGGAGGAGTACCCTAAATCCCATTATCATAATCATAATGTAGGTTGTATACAACATAAATGTTGTAGGCATACATATAGCAATTATATATCATTTGGTGTAGTGGAACTGACTTAGAAGACCACAGACGGCCACCGAAACTCCTTAAAGATAAGTTTTTCACAAGTGGCGCCAAGAACATCTAGATAGTGCATTTTTCCCAGAGTATTTGGTTGAAGTCTTTTTTTTTTTTTGTGAAAGTTATTTGTTTGATACACGCGTTAAAGGTTTTGTTAAAGATAATGGACCTTTTCGCTTTGATGAAAACGCCTAATGGTGCTATTGACCCCTAAGCTTCTCAGTTCGTATAATACATAAAACAATATGAAACAATCTGAATATGTTTGTTTTATTATGATTGATGATTAATTCGGGCGTTTTATTCCAAACGACGTAAATTATGATTCATTGTACTCGTATGATTTACAAAATATTTTTACAGGATGAACGTGAACGAGGCAATAAGAAAGACATAGTTAAATATTATTTTGGACTAATTGCGTATACAAGATGTAGCGAAATCTTATTCTTTTTTGGATAGCTGTACGGTCCTCACCGTACAACCTGATCTTTTCTATACATACCTGGTTGTATGTCGTCATCCGACCCGTCACGTCACGTCACCATTGCAGTTTTCAGTTTACAGCTGCTTGCTAGCTAGATTATAGCGACCATCACGGTTTATTTTATACAGCCTGTATATCGCTCAATCCGTGGTTTGTATGTATTGTTTACGAGGACGATGAACAACGCAGTGAAACAATATTATGCAGGTTACTTTTTGACATTTTCAAACAGAATTTATGAAGAAATCCCTATAGCACATAGCTTCCTTAGGTTAAGAACCACGATAATAAACGTAGCAATTTCTTTTCGATATTCTGTCCTCACCTCAAGGTCTAAAATCGAGTTAGAAGGTACTGTCTCTACGTAGAGGTGGTAGAGTACTTATTAAACGAGCTTCGTTAGTAAGTTATTGCGTTCCAAAGTCAATCTGAATAGTAATCACCCGAGGCCTGTCGGTGACCTGTTTCTCAACACAAGGTTCATAAAGTACAAGCGTTTTATTACTAAGTATAATTTAGATACTACGCTATTTACAAAATACTTTAGAGCACTTAATAGATGCGACGCGTAATCAAAATGCGGACGTTTATCTGGCAATGCATAAGCAATTTTTGCATCAGCCTTTAAACATCGGATATCGGCCTACCCTCGAAGGATGATTAGTCCATATCAACCACGCTAGCCCAGTGCAGGTTGGCAGATTTACACACGCCGTCGAATTTCTTCTCGGGACATATGCAGGTATTCTCACGATGTTTTCCTGCACAGACAAAGCCAGAGATCATTGGTACGGGCCAGTTTCGAACACGCGACCCCACGAATGTGGGGCGGGCTTACGGGAGTAAGCTCAATGTAGTAGTAGTGTAAGTAGTGGGAACTGAGCTACCATGGCTTAAGCTTAACTACTCAGTTTAACAAAATAAACAAAAATAGTTTTACTTTTCAAGAGGAAGAGGCCCAAAATCAATTGAAAGTTATGTTTCGAAATAAAAAAAACTCTCGCTCAATATACAGGCATGCTTTAAGTTATTTAAGGTATATATGCATGCAAGCAGGAGCTTTCTAGGCTCGTACCTGGTACGTAATTTAGTCTGAAGACGTCCACTGCTGAACAAAGGCCTTCCCCTTAGACCGCCATACTGAACGACAATTTGCAACTTGCATCCATTGGTTACCCGCGACCTTCAAAATTCCGTCAGCATAAATATAGCATATGCATAAGCATTGCCATCGTGGTAATGCCGCCAGCATGCTGGGCACGCTGCTAACTAGTAGTGGTGGACCTTCAATGGTCTCTGGGTAAACCAACTGTTCATTTTAAGCAGCAGGCAAAGTAGTTTAGGTATTTTGTTTTAGTTTGTATGTGTATTTTGTTTAGTTGCATGTTAAAAATACAATATTTTTGTTATTACACTTGTAATTGTAATCTAGCTATATACAAGTTGCGAAAAACCAGCCCAAGGTTGACGTTATCGCTAATTATTTTCCTTTAGACGAAACGTTTTGTCTTTTCATTCTTTCTAATTTTGTATAAAGCTTTGTTTTAGAGGGGTAGTTCGAGAAAAAGATAGCGCTATACACTTTCGCTGCAGATGAAAAGAGATGGCTTTGCACACTACAGCTTGGCGGTGGAATAATTGGCAATGGTGTGATACTTCCCCAGGCGAATTCTACAGAAGAGCCCTACTACTAAATAATATTACTGAATAATATAAGAGCGATGAAGCGCCATATTTAAATTAAAGAGGAGAAAGATATTGTAGGTAGATGTATGTTACTGGTTATCATTTTATTATGTAGATAGGTCCAATAAACTAGTTATCTATTACTACGTACACGGCTGTTTCATTTATCTGTTTGTCCAATACAGATGGTTTGGACAGTACAAAATTATTAATATCCTTATTCATAGAACTACTAAATAAATGGGCGCATGATCATTTTCATCAGAACGTCGGCTGTACGGTCAACATTAACGAGAAAGTGTTACCAGTAGCGATACACTAATAATACATTTATTAACTATCCCTTATACACTGATACAAAGCGAGCATGTGGTGTGTACAGAATCTGAACATTTCGTGAGAGATATAATGTACTAAAATGTCTTTGTTTGTTGAGGTAACAAAATAAATTATCAACATAAAAAAAAACATTTATGAACACAAACATTTATGTTCACACTGTAAGCAGCGGGGCGCAAGAACATTCATACGAAAATTCGGCTTTTTTGTTTCGTGTTAAACTCGAAGTGAAAAATGTCCACCCATAAAACAGAAGATTGCTTGGAACGAAATTGTTCCCGTTTTTCATTCTTTGAACACTAACTAGCGCCTACTAGCGCTTATTCATTGCTTGATATGCTTTTTTTTATTATTTTTCTGCATGCATTTCTGTTATGAGCTAACCGCGAAATAAACAATAGTTTCTGTAGAATTTTCGTTGTAAAATTTGCTTTAAAGTTGCGTTCCAGATTTCGAAAAGGGTTACCAAAATGCGTCACGAAAAAGCGCTCGGCTTGTGTAAGTTGGATTTCTAACGTCATGTTTGTTATCTGTGGATATCTGACAGCTTTGGAATACGATTACGCGCGCTTACTGTAGACTTGTAAAAGATTTCATCATTTTATCTCACTAAGATTGCCAGTTTAAAGTGAACTAGCATCAAAACTACTCGCTGTATTTGGAAAAAAGAAACCAAATTTATGTTGTTTCAGACAAAAGAGTACAATTTAAAATTCAATCAATTCACGAAATAACAATATAATCAGCGACATTACTCTTGAATCTATGTTGTTTTTCAGAATTGTTCCCTCTACGCCGCTTCCCCTGATGTCGCTCTGCGCCTATACACCATTCCCACTACGCCGCGCGCCGTAATTCCTATACAACGGTTCCCACTACGCCGCTCTCCGCCTCCAAGGCAGTCCCATAACGTCGCTCGCTCACTTTAGCGTCATCCCTTCGCAGAAAACTCTGAAATCATGAATTTTGTGTTTTTATTGAGGAGCCAGTTTCCACGGCAATATCGCACCTCGGACAATAAAAAATAAGGGATGAATTGGTTTTACCAAGCCGATTATACTTTTTTTTTTTATTATGCGGAGGAAAATTATTTTATTGTAGGTACTAAATGTTTCTTTTTCAAAACCATGACTAAATTCATTGGAGTATAAGAAGTCACGGACTATTGAACTCGTCTTCGATACAAATCGAATGGTTGCCTACTTAACATATTGGTAGATATAAGTAGGTAGGTATAAGTACGAGTAATGGTTATATCCAGTACCATTGACATATTTCTATGGAAGAGCTGGTTTTTTTTCCCGTTCCCGTGTTGATCCCATAGTAAAAACTGTTTTTATTGTTAAAAACCCTTTTTGGCTTAGCATAGCCTTTATTTAATAACCGGTATTTGCAGTCGGGTTTTTTGTTTTTGAACTAGAATTAATTTCTCATACCTTTCCATTCGTTTAAGCTGAAGGGTCAGCCCATGGATCAACCCTTTACTGTTAAAGTACTTAATCCGCCCAAAAACCTCCGAAATTGAACATATGTTGCTCTACATCGAATAACAACAAAATAATTGCCAAACCAAATATTACTATAATTCATGTTTTGTTATAATAGCATAATAAAATATGATTCCATTATAATTCAGTTATCAATCATGTGAGGCCAAAAAAAAACTAGAAACAGACTTTGTCAACAAATCCTGCTGAAATGAAGTTGTACCGCTTTCGCAGGCATCGTGAGAGCTGAGCAGGGGCTGCGAACATTTTGATATTAAATCTCTCGTTGTCAGCAGCTGTCCGGGTGCTGAACTTCTGACATCTTCCGTGCAGACCGGTTACTGCTGTCCCGAGACATATTTAAACAGAGATATGTATTCGGAAAATTGGGACAGTGGAAACCAAAACAATAGGACAATTCTTTTAGTATTCAAGTTGATTTAATTTAAGTAAATAAATAAATAGATCGATAGTTTTTTACTGGAATGCCCAAGAAGGAGAGTAATTTTTTTAGGGTGTTATACAGTGTGTTTGTTTGGTCAGACTTGTGTGTATGCGTGTGTGTCGTTGGTTAATTTTTTTATATAATTATACTTGTTTTAAATTAAAAATAGTTTTGCATTCGACCATAATTATCCTGGCTGCTGTTAAGCAAAAATGTTGTCTAGGATGGTGCACGTTTTCCCAGAAGGTAGCCGTTTACTATAAATTTGAAGAAACAAACAGGAAATATCAGTTTTTGTTACCGTAGTTTTTTTTTAAATTGTCATGTCCCAGTGCCGGTAAAGGTTAAGCCTGAGAAACCTATTTATACATATGTATATTAACAATAAATTCACATTTTTTATTCCATTTATATATATAATCATCTTTTCCAAAGTCCAAAGGTTGATCCATAGATAAGAATGTATACTAGCGGGTTGATCTTAAGTGGAAAAATTGTAAAACTTTGACTTTGTATATCTCAAATGTCACATTCATTGCCCCATCTTGAACATTGTCATAAATATTTAAATGTCCAAACCATTTCTCTGTTATTGACATATCTAAATATGACTGCACGTGTAAATGCCAAACGTTATAGTCGATTCTGGGAAGCTGCCAACATCTGTACTAGTTCTCGTACACATCACGTATCGAAAAGAGCATTTATTTCCTCTACATCATTGGATGTTTAAAGAACAGGTCGAGTGGATGTAAGAATGGTCCAAAATTAAATGGGACGTCCCACGTTAGCCGACACACTTGGCAACACTAATTCTGACATTCATCTCTCATGCCTCGCACTGACATTCTTAATACAGACAATATAACCGGGCCTCGAGTACGTTCCACGAATAACCAATGAGGAAAAAGGAAGTGTTCACAGGAAAGTGGTCGAAAGACGAAAAATTTATGGTAATGGAAGAGAAGCGAATATAAGCACCTATGTTGTATTGTCGTTATTTTAGGATATATAATAAAATGATGAAGTACGTTTTGGTACAGGATAATGGGATATTAAAAAGGAAATAGGAATTAGTTTTGGGTCAATAAATTCATTATTATTTTGTTGTTGTATTCCTTTTGTAAAGTCTTTAGCTTTTATGTTAATTTTTAGTTGTCATTTTTTTAAATTACTTTGACAAAAGGCACGGGCCCGTGGAGCTAAGAAAGAAGAAAAAAAGAAATTGTTTTTTTTTTGTTTGTTGATTTTGTTAACTCGTATTAAATAAATCGACTTGTAGTTAAACCAAACACTGAAGAACGAATGTCACCGACATAGCTGAGAGGGTTTGCAAGCTGAAGTGGCAATGGGCCGGCCACATCACTTGAAGAACCGATAACCGGTGGGAAAAAAAGGTTCAAGGTCAACAAAATGCAGTGCTTAAATATGAGGTTGCACGCCATTACCCTAAAGTGAAATATTTGAGAAATGATAGTCCTTAAGATGTAACAATATTGTTGGTTTTTCAAAATGGTCGTTTTAAAAAATCGTTACCAGAATTTAGTTCAGTTTTACTGATAATATTGTATATACAGTTTAAAAGATTTTTGCCGTCAGTCAACTGCTTCAGATTCTTTGCTTCACACATACGCATTGGCTCAGCTGGGGAGCGACCCAAGCGAGCGATTTAGATAAGTCGCTCAATCCTATTTCGTGATAGAAGATTGTGTCGAGTCTCAACCAATCCTTAGTGTGGAGTTGTTATATCCATCTGTGAAAACTGTCGAATAGATAGATAGATAACTCTTTATTGTTCACAACAGAAATAACATACAAATGTCCAAAAAACAACTTAAAACTAGTGGCCTTATCGCTTAAAGCGATCTCTAGCTCTCTCGATTTATGCTATTCAATTTTTTATTACATTCAAAGAATTACATTATAAAAAAAAACCTCGTACATGATTGGGCAGATGTTCATGACAGCTTAACAAGGCAATAAAAAAAAAATACCACGAAAAATTACGTAAATGTTCAAATGATAAATAAATAAGTAAATAATAATAATATATAAGTAAATTTTGCGTCACCTCAAATATCAAACGCATGATTAAAATCAAATAGATCGATTAAGTTAATCACCACGTTAAACTACAGTGAACGTGGACCTAAGTTCCGTTGATGACTAAAGCAAAAAGTCCTATCCTTGTTCAAACGTCATTTCGTAAGAAAAACATCCGCAGTTTTCAGGTAAAAATATTTATAAGAATTCTTTAAACCTGTTTACCATCTCTACAAAAGCAAAACAAACAAAACATGGAAACTGCCATCGGAAATACCATTTATTCCACGTCTACCCACGTACGCTTCCCGAGTGTGAATGAATGGAATTAAACAGGGACTGATTCACTGATTTGAATGAACCTAGAACCGACTGCCAAGGGCGTGTTTGTGGTTATATTTAGGTTCGGAAATGCATGATGCGCATTGCGCACGCATTCCTGTAAAACTTACTTTGAATGAGTTACGTTTACAGTCGTTCCCATTAGTATGTTGAAAGACAAATTGCTTGTAGTTTCTATAAACAAAAGATATTATTTTCATTTTATCTGGGCAAGGTCAAACTTATCGACAAGTCTACTAAGCACTTCGAGAGCGGTTGCTGCAGCGGGGGAAATCCTCAAACGAAGGAAATACGAATCGCCCGGCGATGGGCTCCTTCCGTTTGGGATTGAGACTGTGAGACCGTAGGGTACGGCCGCACGGAGCTTGTTAAAGTTCCATCCGACTTAGGACGATCAAAGCGCACTACGCTTTGGTCAAAATACAACCTATAAACATTTACTCTCATTGGTTATTTGCTAGGCGCGAGTAGATGTAACCTTAAGATAGCCAATGATAACGCTTGGTCGCAGTCCAGTCTGTTTATGTCCGAATAACAATCTCGTATCTGTGGCTTAACGAAAAAACATGTAACCAAAAAGCTGACACTGATTCTCTGCCAGATATAATACCTGTTAGTAAGTATTTAGTATTTTAACTAGGTAGCTTAACCTAAACGTTTTTATAAAATTATTTCTCTATATTCTACAAGAATCTTGCTCACAACAAAAGATACCGTAGGTATAAAATATTATGGCAGCTATTCCATAAATTAATTTACAGAAAATGAGACTCATAACGCAAGTAAGGGCCGTTCACACCTGCCCAGGGGTGTAATGATGTTCCATACTTGTTTTGTACTTTTGCCAAAATAGGCAATTTTTTAGACTGGGTACCTGCAGAAGTTTCCAATTTGTGTGTTCCAAAAAGTTCCAATACCTTCTGTGTATGGTTTCGTTGTAGGATAAAAGGGCTTTGGAATTACTGACACCTGTGATCGAGAATTCTTTCATCCCAGAAAGATGAAAAACGAAGTCAACAAAAAGCATAAGGCGCTGTGTATAAATCTTTATGAAATTGCTGAAAACTTCTACAAAAGTTATTTTGTGTAATAACTATAAAGTTATGTAACTTAGTAGATATATTTAATATCTACTAAGTTACACGGAAATATATTTTAAGCCAAAAGGGTCTCATTGTACTCATTATTAAGAACAACTTTTAGTATTAGACCAACGTAAAATGACAAAAAAAAACTGGTGTAATTATGTCAATCACACTTCGTTTTTTTTTAGATTTTTTTGGAATTTACCCATTATAGTTTAAAAGTCTCGCTGTAACTTAGCTATTTTTAGCAATTATAGGGTATTCTTTTTATAAAAAAATGTTTTTAATGATAAGAACAATGACCTCCTTTCGGCTCACAACCGCCGTTCCACGTAACCCAGCATTGCAGCAGCAGGATTATGATTTGTGAGTTTGTCGCGGGTCTCAGTACGGGGCGATCAATTTATTTATTGAAAGTGTTAATTCTACTTATCAATCCTTAGTTCTATATGTCTTTGTCTATCTCAAAATACGATAAATAGATATATGGCATACCCCCGATCCATTCCCGTCATTTAATCCACTTGAAATATTAAAAAACTTGATGCTAAAATACACTAAAAGAAACCAAATTACAAAAAGTCGGAGCCATTTCCCAAATAAATACGGCGCAATGTTCTCAATGAGAATATAATAAAAACATGAAATAATAGTAACGTGTAGCCAAAAATCCACGTAACCGTCACTGCTTACGTCAGAAGTAATCTGGCAACTGACTGATACAATCTGGCAGCTACCGTCACTGGGAGAGCAAACTCAACATCCTGTTACACTTCAAATTCACTCATATGCACATGAGATAAGGTATATTGGAATATTTTGTTTGTTTACACTTCCACTAAGCGATATAAGTACCGTTGATAACCAACTGGGTATACATAATCCATAGAAAAAGTAAAAAATATCTCTTCTGTGGCATAATCAGACTCTCGCTTCACGTTCGAGATGGGTGCTACGTGAAGATGTTCAACACAAACACAACATAACGTGTCGCATTCTCGTTTGCGTACCTTCCGCACTTTTTAATATTGCCCTTTGTTGATCTTTGTTTTGTTAAGTGTAGTCCAACGTATGTACTTTTTTCTAGCGTAAAACTGGTCTCCACGATACAAGGAATTCTAGTGTGGAGACCAGAGTTTAACTAGCTAAATATATTTTTTAACTTCATCCATAAAAGATTGATCTCAGTTTAGATTTAGTTTAGCTCATAAGTAACAAGTGTACCTATGTGGAAACAAATCATTAAACACTGTGTTAGACTTTCGTGGTGGTTTACTATATTACTATTAGCACTCACTTTTGTTGAGTTCCCGATATTTAATAAGAATCATGGTATATATCCACGCCACTATGTCAGTCCAAGTACAGGAGCAGACTTCGAAGGCGATTCCATTGAAAAGAGGCGTAAGACAGGGAGACGTCATATCTCCGAAACTGTTTACTGCCGCAGTGGAAGACGCCTTCAAGCTCCTGGAATGGCAAGGATTCGGCATCAACATTAATGGCGAATACCTCACTCACCTTCGGTTTGCCGACGATATTGTGGTCATGGCAAAATCGATGGAAGATCTCAGTACGATGCTTGAAGACCTTAATCGAGTATCCCAACGGGTGGGACTTAGAATGAACATGGAGAAGACGAAATTAATGTCTAATGCCCATGTTGTGCCCACCCCGATATCAGTTGGGAACTCGGTTCTTGAAGTTGTTGACAAGTACATCTACCTAGGACAAGCAGTCCAACTAGGTAGGTCCAACTTCGAGAAAGAGGTCAATCGTCGAATCCAACTCGGCTGGGCAGCGTTCGGAAAACTGCGCAACGTTTTCTCGTCCAAAATACCTCAGTGCCTAAAGTCGAAAGTCTTCGATCAGTGTGTGTTACCAGTGATGACTTATGGCTCTGAAACGTGGTCTCTTACTGTGGGCCTTATTAGTAAGCTCAAAGTAGCACAACGAGCTATGGAGAGGGCTATGCTCGGGGTTTCTCTGCGAGATCGAATCAGAAATGAGGAGATCCGTAGACGAACGAAAGTCACTGACATAGCCCAGAGGATTAGCAAGTTGAAGTGGCAGTGGGCAGGGCACATAGCACGCAGAACTGATGGCCGATGGGGCTGTAAGGTTCTCGAATGGAGACCACGTACCGGCAAGCGCAGCGTAGGACGTCCACCCACAAGGTGGACGGACGACCTGATAAAGACCGCAGGAACGCGCTGGATGCGAGCCGCTTCCATCCGCTCTTCGTGGAAATCTAAGGGGGAGGCCTATGTCCAGCAGTGGACGTCCTGTGGCTGAGATGATGATGGTATATATCCCGTGAGTACTAATAGTAAACAAATCATTATTATTATTACTTGTCCTGTTTTTTTATGTATGAGTTTCGAGACAGACTCGTAAATCTGGCAAAGTTAAGGTTGAGTAACTACAACTCACAACTCTTTAGCCAAATATGGTACTCGGCAAAGAATTGCAGCACACCGAGTTATTTCTTAGTTAACATAAATGTGTGGGTTAAAACCCCACGCTTGTCAGGTGGCTTAGGATCGCATAACGCTCAATGTTCACTATGAGGACGCTGCTGCCCGTCTCCTCGGGGTTTTCTCGCAGTGTTAGGACATACCCGAGAACCGTTATGTCAGTATTAATATGTTCATATTCAATAAAATCAGCTTAGAGGTGAAAAGTTTAATTTCAGGAGTATACTACCTGTATCAGCCTTTAAACACCCCACTGTTGAGATATCAGCCTACCCTCAAAGGGTGATCAGGCCATATTCACCACACTGGCACAGTGTGGTGAATATGGCCTGATCACGGTTGTCGGATTCACATACTCCATCGAATTTCTTCTCCGGAAATATGCAGGTTTCCTCACGATGTTTTCCTTCACCGTAAAGCCAGTGGTATATCCGTACGTAAGTTCCAAAGAACTCATTGGTACGGGCCCGGCTGGGCCCGGCCGGAGTTCATTACAAATAATAGAAAATGAAACAAAACACATTACATTAGAGTGAGCAATTTAATTATTTTAGCACAAGAAAATCACTCTCGAAAATGGCGCCACGCAAAATAAGTTCTTTGAAACGTATTTTCAGCTCACTTATCAAAGTTTTGTCATCACCGAGGCATTCACAATGGAGCGTGAATTAATTTGAATTCACAGATTCTCGTGATTGTAGCTATTTTGAGAACTCGATGAGTCTGCTCCAGATTCAGTGCCGGCGGGTGGAACAAAATGTGTCAGAACAATTAGAAATAAAACGACGGTTTTCAAAACAATTAAATAGTGTCACTCGATTTTTAAAAAGGGAGTAAGTCATTTACCTGACTATAATTAATAAATAAGGCTTCACACTCACAGCTTCCCATCAGGAATCCCTGTGTCGGGTATGGCATGTAACACATGCAAAGACACGTACAACTGACACCCAGGAACCAGAAATTAATCATTCAAACATCTATCCACTTAATTACCTTATAAACCTTACTTATAAGTCTGACACGCTATCACGAAGCCATATCGATCATCAAAGATTATTAGATATTCTAAAATTATTACGACAATACCAATTTACTCAATGAAGATACTCGATTGGTTCCAATTTTATCAGCTATTAGTTTTTTCGTCTGACGTCGTTGATGAAAAATTATCTTAGGTTTATTTTTAAAGTAGAGAGGACATAATGTTGTGTTTCGGCAGCCTCGCTTGAGAGCCAGTCCCATTCCAGGCAAGGTGTATTTACCACCATCGAAATCACCAACACAAAAAAATATAAAAACCTAGGAGCTTAGGTACCTAGTACTTTCTTTCTAACAATTATTGTTCGCTTTGTTGATCAAAATCAATTGATATTGCTCTGTGTAATTGTTAAGGCCATGACTGGTCAGACAAACACCCATCAGACATCCACAATGTAATCAAATAAAATGGATCCTTTGCCTTTTAAAGTGATTCTCCAATTTTATTGAAAGGACTCTGCAAGCCGATTGTCTGCATTCTGGCAATCAGATAAATTGAAAACGTTAGATTTCATTATTCTTATTGGAATAAATAGGTGCACCGCTGTAACGGGCTTGCAGTTTGATTTTACTGTTATTTTCATTTTGAAGCGCCAATGCCGATTGGTTGACTTTTTGTTGATAACAGTATACAAATTATAATTTAAATAAACTGGATCACCGGATTAAGCCTATCACTAGTTGAATATAAAAATACTAAAAATGTGACAATATTTACAATTTACGATATTTACTGAAAACAAAATCTGAGATGAGTTGTTATTATTCCTTGAACGTGAGTATCCCGGAGTTAAGTCAGCATAAACAAACTGACGGCATTTGGCATTCCGCGGAAGCTCTTGTAAAATAATAGCACTAATTTTATCTCATTCGCATTCATTCTTAGTCCGCTTTGTGTAAAAATAATTTTCGCATTTCGAAAGGAATCGAGGTCATAACGCACTCTGGCGTGAGGTGATAGGCAACCCTGTTCATGATAGGAGATCAAACTGCAGTCCTAATTGTTTTACGAGAACAGCAATTTTAGGTCGGTAAATGTCGGAAAACTCAAAAACTTAAAGTTTCATTAGTTATAAAACTTGTAGATATTTTTACACATTTTAGGGTTCCTCGCCCAAAATGTGCCAACGGGACTCTATTCTACGCCGTCTGTATTTTCTGTTTTATCTTTTTACATTGTGTATCTTATATAACTGAATATTGAATTTGAGTATAATGTATACTCCAAACAAAAAATGTTAAAAATACTCGTAAGGTTATACTGAAGGTCGTAACAACCTTCAACAACCCCCATGCAACAAACGTGTTATTTTCGGCCCTTTTTTATTGAAAACTAGCTGATGTCAGCGAAACTCTTCATAAAAACTTTGTCCTCACAATTACGAACACAACAAAAAAGAAATCATCAAAATCGGTCCAGCCTTTCTCAAGTTATAGCCGGTTTTACGGTTATAAGTTGACTAGGAAAAATAGGGATCATTTTTATATATATAGATACCGTAACCACAACATACATACAACAACATACGTACATACTTACAAGCATCAAACTTAGTCTAATTTTAGTCCATTGTCTAAAAAAACAATAAATAAAAATTCGTCCAAGCGCGAGTCAGACTTACTTGTATTCAAAATTAAGTCATCGACATATAAGAATGAATATTCTCGCTACCCATTATAAAAATATATTCTGTAGTAGAACACACGGTGCGCTAATTCGACTCGCCCTTGGCCGGTTTTTAAAAGTTAGAACATAAATCACGACTTATCAAACAATTTTTTTTTTTAACTATTATAATCTAGCGGGTTTCGATCCTCAGGCCTTTGTACAAAAATAAGTCAGGTAATTTGTTCCGCGAGTAGAGTGAATGCCGTAAAAGGTAATGAACCAAACCTGATTTCAGTAGTTACTACCCTTACTACCCACTTTTCCTAATACCCAATTACTTATTTATACTAGCTGATACCAGCTACTACATACGCGAGTTTAGGACTCGGAACCGAACCGAATAATGTTATGTGGTGTATGTAAGAGTTTATGTATGTTTTTAAAGTGATGTCTGTGTTTTTCTGTATTATCTCCTGTAGTCTGACCGGCTTGACCGATTTTGACGAGTGAGGTGTCATTGGATTCTTGTCTATGTTCGGAGTGACATAGGCTACATTTTGTAGTTGGGTTTAGTAATTCGTTGTATGCCTAGTTCAAAATGTAGTTAGTTTCAGTAAATTTTACGATGAATTACGGAAAAAAATATATGTGTAGTATGTATATTATTATTTGTAAAAAAGTCGTGGTAGCTCAGTGGGAGAACGCTCGCCTCACATTCCTGAGGTAGCGGGTTCGAACCCGGGCGGGCCCGTACCAATGAGTTCTTTGAAACTTACGTACGGATATACCACTGGCATTACGGTGAAGGAAAACATCGTGAGGAAACCTGCATATCTCCGGAGAAGAAATTCGATAGCGTATGTGAATCCGCCAACCCGCACTGGGCCAGCGTGGTGGGTATGGCCTAATCACCCTTAGAGGGTAGGCTGAAATCCCAGCAGTGGGATGCTTAAAGGATGATGCAGAATCTAATTTGTATTCAGAGAAAGAATATGGCGCTTCGTCACTGTCTGTGTGGCACTATCTATGACGCTCCATCTATCGTTTTTTTGTACTAGTTTATGTATTCTATCTAACTATGTATAGCAGTTTGAAAGCATACTAATAAAATTTTCCGTTGTTTCAGGTTACAACTAGACAACTCAAACCGCTCGGCGCTCTCAGCTGCGAAGGAACGCGCGACTTTAAAAAACTAATAAATAATATTTTCTAAGTGTACAGAATTTTTGATATGATAATATTAATCAGTGACGCTTTATTAAAATATTGACAACGTAAAACCTAATCGTAAAATTTGTGTCGTAAAATGTGCTGTTAATTTTTTGTAACTTCCGTTCTGTTTGGTTTGAAATTAGTGAGTGTGTAGTTACATAATTATTATGTCGTCGAGGACGGGAACACGCGGCGCGTCCGTGACTACCAGTCAGAGGAAGCACCGCTCCAGGTCTACCACCAGGTATGACCTGGAGAAGAAGCCGAAGAAGAAAGACCTGCGGCAGTCTGGAACCACCAGCCTGGTTTCCATTCCAAACAGTATTAAGCTGACGATGCTGAACAGTGGACTTATATCTTTTGGTAAGTTTTTTAAAATTTTATCGGTTACGGGGTGTTCGAATCTGAACCGGCGTCCAATTATGTCAATATTCATGTCATATAATTTAATTGATACAAGCAAGAGATTTATTTGTGAGTAATTTTCTGATATGTACTTTAGCTGGTAATTTTTTAATGCCCCTCCCACAGTTGTCTCGCTCACACATTCTTACATTTTTGAAGATATAAAATCACTGTGAATTCCTTAAAATAAAATAAAAATACATCTGTAAAACACTGTACATAGCTTAAAAATAAATAATAGTAAAATTTCTTAACTTAACAAAATTTGGCATAAATGTTTTTGGTTTCAAACCATATAATCTCTTGTTTCAATGACTTTCACCAAAACTAACATTATCGAAACGATTTTTTATTTAAGTGTAATGATAACCAAAACAGCTATGATGTTTTTTTTTCACTTATCGGAAATTCGCTCCGAGTAATTTTATATTAATAATAACATAGTTGAGTGTGCAAGCGAGAGAGCAGAATTAAGATGTAAAAACACGTCGAAATTAACATTAAGTTTTACAAGTTGAAAACACCTGGTACAAGTTGTGAAAATCTCATAATAATTCAAGCTGTCAACCGGGTTGACACGAGGCACTCTGTTGGCTTAGGACACCGCTTCATTACCATTAATATTTAAATACTACGTGAGGAGTTTGGCTTAGTTCAGCTAAATATGCGTGGAAGGTAGTTCTGGTGACGTAACAGCAATGAATGAGTAAGCTTCATTATGAGGAGACGTATTTCAGGAAAGTTTCTACTTGAGTATGCTTAACATACACGTACAAATTACTTAAAGGTATGCGTAGATCGCTATACATAATATTCAGAACGATCCGAAATGAGCTCAATGTATTCTTCACCCAAAGTAAAAGGGCGAGGTCTAAGCGCAAACCACAGATCACACAAGATACCGCATTACGAGATTCGTTGTTCCTACAAAAAGTCACCAAAGTTTGAGGAAGGCGCGGGTCGCGGGGAATGTGACCGAGCGTTCTCATTGGCTATTTTAAGGTTACGCCTACTCGCGCCTAACAATCAACCAATACGAGTAATTTCGTATAAGTGTATTTAGACTGATGCGTGGTGGGCTTCGAGAATCCTGGAAACCTGGATGCAGAATCTAGAGTACGATCTGTGGCGCAAACACCACAAAAAGTAGTATTTTAAGCGCCTAGTTGAAGTGACGAGAATAAATAATCGGATGCGAAAAATACTGCAACCATAAAATAAAACTAAAGATACGTTCAACCGAATAAAATTCCAAAAATCTGTCTTAGTTACAAAATAAAAAATCGCCGTGAAAAACCGATCTGAAATTAAAATCTCTGAATTTTCAGCGGTAACTACAAATTTTCTTTTACAAATTAAATTTCGCGGCTAGTGGTTTATACGGCGAATATAGTTTTTTAATTTGATATGTATATTCCCGATAATCGGCAAAAAAGCAATGAAACTATAATTTCCCGTTTTTGTTTTTTTGTTGTTGTTTCATATCAAATATGATATGCGATTTGCAACTTTAAACCTTAGAACTTTGAGCGGGTACGAAGCTCATTTCAAATCACGACCAGGCCTTACCCGCCTTACCCACACACCTTCCTTAAAAATAACAAGTCTAACTTAGACTTCAATACGTAATAAAAGTATGTGTGGAGTTTTGGCGGGAACGTGAAGAAATCATGTCGCGTCATTTTATTATTTTCCAAAACTTGTGTTATTTCGAGTGTTAATGTGTAAAAACAGTGAATTTTGGTGAATGGTATAATGTCGTGAAACGTGAATTTTCGTGTTGTTTCCAAAACTCCATAGAAGGCTCTAGTAAAGTTTTCACCACTTTACTGGGGCATGACTTGGACTTGACCGTGACTTGCTTTGCTCGCCTTTGACTGTGACTTTGACTTATTTGACAATATTCACCAAAACTTGAAAAAATATGAGTATACTTGACACTGGCAAATGCATAAGACGTGCGACGCCATAATCCGCTTAGGAGGAAAGAGAAAAAAAAAAGTATGTGTACTTTTGCAACAACAAAGAGATATCAAATATAATATCTACGAGAGAAAAAGCGACACCTGTGTTTATTAGTTGCTCTCGAACCGTTTGACATTTGAACGTACATGTCGCACTTTTCACAGACTGAGCCTAGAGTGACTAAAGCAAGGTGAGCGCCGGCGCTCACTTGAAAGTCTTCAAAATTCTCTTACTTGGGCCCGTCCATTCATTTTACTTCGGTCGAAGATTATATTCCACATTACTAGTTCGCTCCGAGCTTAGGCCTTGCGACCTCTATAATTTCTTAAATTTTTCTCGTATTCGAAAATAAAAGTTGTATTGAAATGAACTACTTGCCTACAATTCACACAATTTTACAGACATATGAAAAAGAGGAAACGGAGGAAAGATGTTTATTTATTCACAACCTTAGAATATTTATCTGTAAAAAATATTAATAATCTAAGTTCACAACGAAACCTACATAGTATTGTTTACAATTCTGCCAAACTGCTATAATTATACAAATTGCTATATTTATAGGCAGAAGCCAACTCTCACTGCTTACATTTCCTTTGACCTTGACATTAAGGCTAGTATGAGTTTATTATACCTAGCTCCATATTTTCTGTATACTTTCATAGCACCGTCTCTGTATCTACAAATATTAGACAGATAATTAATCATCTTATCTAAGATTTCTTATAAAAACGTGTCAGAATAATGAATTGATTTCAAATATGATGATAGTGTTTCACTATGAGGTCATGGAGTGTTATCCAAATCCTAATTCTAACTAATATTTTCGATGTGAAAATAACTCTGTCTCTCTGTCTCACATATCTGCGTGTTGGTCGCGTTATCACGACTAATCGACCTGAATTTTTGCATAGATATAGCTTAAGGGTCGGAGAAAGGCATAGACTACTTTTTTTTGGAGGTCGCGGTTAACAGCTAGTTTCGATATAATTTTCCAGTTATAATTAGTTATAACTAATTGTTCGTTATAATTATTATCGATATTATAATTATATAAAGCTAAAGGTATAAAGCTAGAGTGCTCTATATATCTAGGTAGATAGATAACTTTTTACAAAAAAACCAAACAAAATATGGACTAGCAATAACAGTAAGAACTACAACTGACTAGGTTTCTAATTTTTGACTTTACCACTTTTAGCAATGTTTTACCAATGTTATAATGCCAATTAAATTAATTATCTGCCGAATGATTAACACGTCTCGTCATTTATTTGTTTAAAATGCGTGTCATCGGACGTCCATGGTTGGTCCAATATATTTTACTAGAGATACGATTTTATCGCACTTAAAATGACGGGAGTTTATTATAGCTATCTCTTTTACTCACTAACTTTCTGCATCTTCATTCGCACTCTTTGGCGAATGTAAACACACTGTAGCAGAGCTGAATTCAGAACGCCATTTTGAATCTTTAGTAATATATCATTGGTTTCATAGTAATTTTAGAAATAAATAATCATCCGAGATTTATTTGTTTTCATGGCATAAATACTAGCGGATCAACTAACAATAGGGAACCCTAAAACGTATTATATTGGTGACTAGTTGGTACTAATTTCACCCGCGTAGATGATTCCATACACCATACATTTCCCCGGGACAAAAAATAGCCTCCGACACTCTTCCGACCTACTACATCCATGAAAAAAATCAGGTTGATCCGTTGCTGTTGCTACATAAAAGAACAAGCAACCCACAGAAATCAGAAATATTTATTAGCCATAAATAACATTAAATATTACGAACAAGTAACTAGCAAGCCACTATTATAAAAAATATACTTAAGTTTCAGAATTAAATTTAATAATTCAAACTAAGTTATTAATTAATTGAATATATATCATGAAAGGTAGGTACTTATTATGCTCCGTTTGTTGTTCCTACAAAAATGAAGATTCTGAGAAGTCCATTGACATGTTTTCAATTCATTTGTAGAACTGATTGCTTTCGAAAAAATGCTTAGCAACAAACAACACAAATTGTTTGTTGTGTGTGCAACAAACACATTTATCATATTACAAGGGCTAAAACTGTCGCCAATTACTTAATTTCAACTCTTTTTCCAACCCGCACTTACGCATGTGGAATAGCCAAATAGATCCTGAAGCCGTTACCGCTTAGCCAGTTGACCTCCAGGGGTCCAATATTACCGAGATAGGTTATTGAATTACGTATAATTTTGGGCCCGGACTAGAATCGAAATGGGCACTTTGCTCAAGGGTTTAGATTTATGTAGTTCGCTCTAGCTATGTCATATTTGTGGGCGGTAAAATAAATTTTCTGAGGACAAATTGTTTAATATTGGCCCCTCGTGAAATTGGATTTTTTGTGACAAAATAAAGTTGAATTTGTCTTCTGACAAATAGAATAGCTAGGAACCTACAGTTTTTATTTTTTTTCTTTCCTCCTAAGAGGATTTTGGCGTTCGCACGTCTTATGCATTTGCCAGTGTCAAGTATACTTATATATTTTCAAGTTTTGTTAAATATTATCAAACAAATCATAGTCACAGTCAAAGGCAAGCAAAGCAAGTCACAGTCAAGTCCAAGTCATGCCCCAGTAAAGTGGTGAAACTTTACTAGAGCCTTCTATGGAGTTTTGGAAACAACACGAAAATTCACGTTTCACGACATTATACCATTCACCAACACTCGTGCATGTTCACGGACACTTAACGGGTAAAAATTCATCGTTTTTACACATTAACACACTCGAAATAACACAAGTTCTGGAAAATAATAAAAAGACGCGACATGATTTCTTCACGTTTCCGCCAAAAACTCAAACCTACAGTTTTGTCTTGAGCATTTTGTGGAGTATTTAGAAAAAGGAAAGAATCTTTTTAAGATTAGTGTCTGCGTTTTTTATAAGCTCGTTTTGCCCGTTGAACAATCTTAGATTCTTCAATTCTCACCTAAAATAAAACAATTATATTAGGCTTGTACAATTAATATATATAATATGCGAGTGAGAGAGAAAGAAAATTAGTTTCAGGCTCTAAAGACGGAATATAAATGATACATACATGATACAGTTTTGGCATACTTTGCTCAGGAGAAATTGTATATTTTCTTTCAATATCACAATATTTGTAAAAGTTTTCGAAGGTTTTTTTCCTGCACGCTACGTCTCTGTTCGTTTCCGTTTCCGCTGGAGGCACTATCTGCCCTCTTTCTTTTTTTTCATGCGACCTTCCACTACTACTTCCTATTGTTGTCCTTCGTGAAAGGTTCGTGTTACGTTTCCGATGACTAATGTTATTTTTATGTGATATAATGGGTAATAGCAATATAGGCAAGTTGCGAAATCGTGATTCCTTGTTGTTTTTGTTTTGATTCTCAAACGTTTCCACGTTTATCGGAAGAAGCAAGTTTTCACTTCAGAAGGTCGGAAAGATTCAGTTTATCATTCGAAATCTGAGTGCAAAAGTGCATTTTATCCGCTATCGTGGAACGAGTTTTTAAAATTCGAACGTTTCTATTCAATAATTTTCCATACTAGCTAAAAGTGCATTATTATTATTATTTTCTCTTGTTTTTTGGCTCCACACGTGTATTTAGCCAGTGTCAAGTATTGTAATATTTCAAGTGAAGTCAAATATTTCACAATTAAAATCAGTATCAGTCATAGTCTAAGTCAAGTAAAGTAAGTCTAAGTCAAGCAAAGTAAGTCACGGTCAAGTCCACGTCATGCCCCAGTAAAGTAAGTGGAGACTTTACTAGAGGTTTCAATGGAGTTTTGGAAACAACACGAAGAGTCACGTTTCACAACAATATACTATTCACCAACACTTGTACACGTTCAGGAACACTTAAAATCCATCATTTTTGCAACACTCAAAATAACACAAGTTTTGGAAAATAATACAATGATGCGACATGACTTCTTCACGTTCCCGCCAAAACTCCAAAATACATTATTACTTATTTCATTTAAGTGTGCCAAGCTCATTTCTAAAATAATCGCACTGGCCAGCACGACAACTGCATGAAAAAAAACTTTTTAAAATTTTATTCAACTTTCAATCATCCTACTTAGTATTTTCCTCGTGGTAGTGAGGGGAAAAGTTGTGTGATTCGCTCGGCAGCAAATTTATTCTGTGCCTCGAAACTTTGAAATTCGCGCTACGCTCAGGATTCTATGTTTGAACCCTATATTATTAAATCCTAGAATCCTTCGCTCGCTCAATACTCGCGGTTTCAATACAAGTTCTCGCGTCGCAAACAACTTTGCAGCGTTTCATAACAAAGAACTATTACTGGGTATTTAAATAACTATTACCAGTTAGACAACAGTCATATCCTAGGATATAAGTTTTTATTATGATTTGTTTTACTGTACTTTATTAAGTAAACAAAATACATACATACTAATGATATAATTGTACTCATCGTTATGAACAACTTACAATTGGACCAAACGCGTAAAACTGCTTCATATAAAAATGCCATTAACCCTTCGACGATTTTTTTCCTTCAATGTTTGGTCCCATATTAAAAATAGTTCTTCAGAGCACAATTATATCCTAGAGTTTTGGCGGGAGCGTGAAGAAGTCATGTCGCGTCATTGTATTTTTTCCAAAACTTGTGTTATTTCGAGTGTTAATGTGTAAAAATTGTGGATTTTTATCAATTTTGAGTTCGTGAACGTGCACAAGTGTTGCTGAATAGTAAAATGTTGTGAAACGTGACTCTTCGTGCTGTTTCCAAAACTCCATAGAAATCTCTCCACCACTTTACTGGTGCATGAAGGAGACTTGACCATGACTTACTTTGCTTGACTTAGACTATGACTTAGTTTAATTGTGAAATATTTGACTTCACTTACAATATTACAATACTTGACACTGGCTAAATACACGACGTGTGGAGCCAAAACATATGAGAAAAAAATAATTATATCTGATTGTGTCTGATGTTTTACTATGAAAACTGACGTTGTTTTGAAACATTTTGTTTCAATAAAACGGGAATACTCACGTTAAATTGAGTCGGTTATTCCGACTATAGTTTCGATCACATTCGGTGACCTCTATCAAGGAATGCTCAGCAAGACACACGCGCGACCTCGAAGGCAAGGCAAGACGAGGTCGCGCGCGTGTCTCGCTGAGCAATCCTTGATAAAGTGACCTTTATCAGAATGTGATCGAAACTATAGTCGGAATAACCGACTCAATTTAACGTGAGCATTCCCGTTTCATTAAAACAAAGTGTCTGATGTTTTTCCATATTAAAACTGAATACTGTTTTACTTGCCATATTAATTTACTATCGCTTCAGCAGCTTAGTGGTAAAATTTTAAAAAATAAACTAAAATACAGACTTACGTATTTATAATATTTATAGACTGTCAAGCTTCCAAGCATATAGTACAACTAGTTATTTCCCGCGACTTCGTTCGCGTGGACAAAAAAAGTATCCTATGTCCTTCTTTGTGATATACAGCAACTCCTTATCAAATTTTATCGAGATCCGCTCAGCAGTTTATACGTGATAACGCGACAAAAATTCAGACAGAGAGACAAAGTTACTTACTATATATATATATATATATAATTCGCTAGATGGCGTTGATCCATTTTTTTGACGTTTTGTACGGACTGACAGTTGTAATTTTGGGAGTTCTATATCGCGCAAGCGAAGTTTTTTCCTCGAGACGAACGTATTCATTTTTATACCTTGAAACCACAGAATTCTCCTTATAAATTGCTTGCAGCTTTATTGTGTCCTAATACTACTGCGGTTATATTCCTCAGATTTATAACATTAGTAAGTATGGATTTCACATCATCTTCAAACAAAAGTTGGACGACATTTTTCAAACGAATTGAATGAATGTTTGAATGTCTGAATCCAGAGCAAGCGCCGCGACCAATCATCGTCCCGCAGATCAAGAGTTTGATAAATGATTGTCGTTATCTCCGTGTTGATTGGTGTAGGCGTCGATTTGACGTCCAAATTTAGGCTCGCTTTTGTGACATAGCTATGTGCTGCACAGACATGCCAAAATTCAAGCTAAATTTGCCGAGTTCCAACAGAGGCTAAAACATATAAAAAATATTTGTTTATAATTATCACACTAATATTATAAATGTGTGTAAGTGTGTAAGGATGTAAGTAAGTTAGTTAATTAGTTAGTAAGTAAGTGTGTTTGTTCCCGTTCAACTCTGTAACGGCTGAACGGAATTGAATAAAATATGGTATGGTAGCTTATTCCCTGTGTTAACACATAGGCTACTTTTTATCCCGGAAAAATATTTGGATTCTATAGAACAGCGGGTGAAACCGCGGGGCGCAGCTAGTTATTCATAAACTAAAGCAAAGTGAAAAAAACAACCCTTTACATTTCAAAAATCCAGTGCCTTTAACAATGACTTCTAAAACAGAGGAAGACGTACTTAACAAAACTCACAAAATTAGGCACAAAATAAAATTAAATAACTATATTTAGAGTCGGGCGACGAAAGGCAGGGGAGAGAGTGTTTTTTATTTTTTATTATTATTTATAGGCTTTCGTTTGACTGCCATCACGTCTGATGGTAAACGAGGATGCAGCCTACGATGGAGCACGCTTGCCTAGAAGAAACCGATTCACTCGCGACTTGAAGACACCCAGATTATAATTATCAGGAAAACCCCTCTCGGGCAGCGCATTCCACTGTTTAGCTGTTCGAATAAAGAAAGTGGAATCAAATATATGATACGCTAGACTAGAATAATCATGCATGCGAAACAGCGATGTTACAAGCAAATTTATAGACGAAAAACGCGATTAATAACTTTTTTGTACACGGAAAAATAATCAATATCTACATTGACTGGTTCCGAAATAAATGTTTTTTTTTTTTTTTTTAATTGAAATATAAACTAAACTACTTAAAATTAAAATACAATTATTTACACAAATAAATTGTGTGTGGTTAGATCTTTTTTTTTGCCGGAACAGCTTCTGATCTCTAATCTAATGGCCAATCACTTGTCTTCTTCTGTTGTAGCGTCATCGGTCTTTGTTCGGATTTTCCATTTCAAATTTATCGATCGAGAAATTTTGTTTTTTTTCGGTTCTAAGCGTCATATATTTGTCATTTTACTCCAACAAAAAAGACAAAAACCAATTTTGTCTACCTAAAAATTTAAAATTTGTTAAACGATAACTACGATACTCGCGGAAAGTTTTTTTTATATTTTTTTTTTTTTAATCATCGACTTTGTCAAGTAAGAACACAAAAGCTGTCGTTAAGAGTGTCCAGTATTACACCTAGAAAACGGCTACAGCATAAATCACTAAAACAGAGCAGGAACGTTAAACAACATTCGAAATTTATGAGCCGTCGAAGTGATAACACGATCTTAAATATTGGTATGCGGGATCGCAGCGCTGACCTTTGAGACGCTTGGCCTGACCTGTGAAACTACTTGACTTCTGGGACTCGCTGATCTATGAGACTCCTGGCCGTTACTTTGCCTAGGACATTTTGTCTGTGGGACAGTGGTTAGCGAGATCACTTGGCCTGTGAGACCCCTACCTGTGGAATTACTAAATTTCTATGTTTTGATCTGACCTATACAACCGTTATTGGCCAATGGTCAGTGAGACCATTTGATCTGTGGAACTACTGGCCTGTAAGATGTCGTTTGGTCTATAAGACGATTTGACTTAACACAGATGACGAAGTTTTAGTCGATGGGTCCATAAAAACTCTGTGAGCGTTAGTCTTTTAATAACATTTTTTAGTACGTTTGGCATTTTCGTCGATCAAAACCAATTTTAAACGATTCGTAATGTAAGTCGACCGATAATAACCGTACCTGCTGCTGCTGGTCGTGAGACTACTGGGTCAGTGGGATCACTTGGCCTGTAAGACCGTTGATCTGTCAGACCGGAGCGCGCCTTGTACCAGGTTTACAGAAGGGTTTGACGGAAGGCTCGTCCTTTCGCAGTTCAATAAGCCGTGTTTCACACTTGCTTGGTCAATCATTTAATTTAACGAGTATTGGATATCGAGTGGATAACAGTTTATTAGATGTCGGAGATATTAAATGGACCAAATTAATTAGGGTTTGGTGGAGCACTTTCATTATGTTTTACTAGCTTGCTCATTCGAATAGTACTACAGTAAATGAAATATCCCATCTTAAGGGGTTGATTTTCGAAATATCCTGAGACATGGCTTTCTTTACTTTTAAATGCTTTTATTTAACTTGCAATGTATGTATGAATGTATGTATGTTAAGGTCAAATCTTGCAACTCAGTTATTATTTTAGACTAGTTCCTCTTGTTTAATAGAGTTGAAATTTTGCATGCCTGTGATCAAGTTCCGAAGACAATACAATATTATGACAGCGAGTTGATCTCATGATGGATATGGAAGGTGAGAAACGGAACTCCTCGGTAACTAACAGTAGATTAATAGAGACTTATTTTGACCATATTACAGTACCAAAATACCATTTTATAAAAGCTTGTCAGGAAAAATAAAATTTTCCACAAAAACTTAGCAGTACAGCTTTATGCCTTAGTACAGTTAGCGGCAAACAACTCAAACAATGCCGTCACCTGCGCCGCAGTTGATTTTTAGGTCTCTTTTTTGGCGGAACAAAGGATGCGCGGGGAGATTTACGTGTAAATGTATGCGCCGACTTCCCTTAACCACGCTGTTTTTTGCTCAAGATATTTGCCGGTCACTGTACACAAACCGATTCTTTTATATATATAGAAGACAAGAACGAAAATTGTATTCAATTAATTAATTTATTTTCTAAAAATCTAATAAATGATAATAAAAAATATTTTTTATAATAATATTCTTTAAATAATAATATTATTTAAAGATACTAACGTCACTAAGTAGTTTGTAAATATAATAATATTCATAATGATCGTTGTCAATTTTGGAGGTTTAAGTTGACAGAAATAAACTAAAACAAAAGTTTAACTGTCTCTAACTCGCCTGGTATTAATAAAGTACAGCGATACATATTGTTTATAAATAATTTAAAACAGAGATAGGTACTGTTTCCTTGGTTCTAGGAAGTCCTGTTACATCTGCTAACAGTAATAATACGGAACGTTGTATGTTGTCAAAAGTAACTTAGAAGTACGTAATTATTCTTTGTGTTATACTCTGTAGTAACAAGATATCTAAAATAAGAATAAAAAGAACTGTTTGAATCTGCAAAGTGCAGGAAAAACAGCACAATAAAATGTTTTCCACGGTTAAATTAAAATAACACTTCCAAAGGCTCATTTGGGTGTTGTACCAAAATTGTACAATCTCCTTTCCAATCCGAGTTCCATTGTATACCAAATTCTCCACTTAAAGCTGAATGTAACCGGTATCATCCTCATTTTGCTGGCGGATTCCGGTGCAACAAACAACAAACAGAAGCAGAAGTTTGTTTGTATTTAAATATTCCAAAACTCGTTCGTAGTTGAAATAAAATAGTTTGAAAAGTAAATAAAGGCTTATTTCCGTACTATTTTTATTTTCAGAGTTTTAAACAACATTTTTTTATGGTCGGCTGACTAGGCCTTTGATCACAACTCGCCGATGTTAAGATGGTAAGAAGATAAGTGACAGATGGTAAACACACGTAGCCTGGAATGGGAACTGCCTCTCAAAATAAATAATGGAATGCGGTGCTTTGTTTGTAAAAGCCTTAAGAGTATATATTTTCTGGTTCTTAGGACAAACAAAAAATTCTTGTTAGCTTCTAATAAATAGAATATATATTTTCTTCTGTGCAAACGAATAATTGTATAGCTTATATTCTTATGTCAATTAACGATTATTATTATTATATTCTGTATTTTGTCAGCTTACGTAAATCTCATTCACTGCTATCCAGTACACAGTTTAGGGGTGTAATTGCCGGGCGCCGGTGCCGGAACCGGACCGGCGGCTTCCGGCGCTCAGGTGAAACTGTCACTACCAGTATGCTTCTTTAGACTCAACTTTTGTTCAGTTTTTGGAGCTCTTTCATAACGTAATAAAAACTGTTTTTATATTTTACCAAATTAATTAAAACTAAGATCAACGCTAAGCAAATTCCAAAGCAAAGCTAGAATCGTAAAATTTTGTTAGACCAAAGCTATAATGTTGACTTTAAATTACTGTTTTTTTTTTTTCAAAAATCCTCCAAGCCACAATGGGCCAGCGCGGTGGATATGGTCTAATTACCCTTCGAGAGTAGGCTGATATCCCAGCAGTGGGGTGTTTAAAGGATGTTACAGACAGACAACTTTCAATAACCTCTCTCTATGGAATACTTGTTTTCTATTTATGTTGTTGTTGTTTTAGTTGTTTTCGTGGCGTCATGGTTGATGGCGGCATCGTTATATCAGTTAACTAGCTTGCCCGCGTGGCTTCGCTCGAATAGGCTATACAGTACATGAAACACCCCACTTCACCTCTTTAGGGTCTTCGAAAAATCCTGAGACATGCCTTTCTTTATTTTTTATGTTTATTACAAAAACCGAGTTTGAATGGCTTAGCATGAAAAAAGATTTTATTTGTATACAATTTTTCCATTTTCACCCCTTTAGGGGTAGAATTTCGCAATATCCCTTGTTATTGTTCACCTTGAGGAGTATTGGTTTCAAATTTCACGTCTCTATCATTAGCAATTTGGTATGTAACTTGATTCTTATAAAATAATCATAATCATATTTATTGGCAACAAATTATTACAGATCAAAAACTAATAATTATTGTTCACAAAAATAAATACTTTTTGTATCTACTGATACAATGCACTACATGTACGAACCAATTGCATTATTGAATGATATCAATAAAGGGATTAAAAGGGATTATTCTTTTATATTATAGATATAGAAATGTTCTAGCACTCACATACCCCTGATATACGAGTATAACTCAAAACACAGAGTGTATATTTTGAGTTAGGTATTTGAAATTTAAGGGAGCCCTTTTCTCTATGGAGGGTATCATTAAAAGTTGGAAAAAGCTTTAACTCCAGAATAAACGCCTTTGTTCTGAGCTAAATTTGTAAAGATGCGTTGTCGCGAGAACTTCAACGTAGGAGACGACAAGACGCAGACCAACAATCTACTCGAAGAGCTAAAGTTCGCTTGTTATCAACACGCTTTTTAAAACAAACTTTTTCGAACCCTATTCCGAAGTAATAAGAACTACTATATGACGTTCATGTGTAAACTGAATCTTTAAGCAATAGATGTGATTATCCAGTTTACTCAAAATTTGCTGTGTGAAAGTGGATTTATAGTCACGGGAATACAGTACTATTTGCTTAGTAACACAAGTGTGGAATAAGCTTAGTCTGAAACCTAAACCTTTATTAACGACGTGTACTAGCTAACCGAGTCAATAGTCTGAAGAACATTTTGATAATTGAGCCATAAGTTAACGGAGTAAGGTATAATTCCCAAAGAAATAGTTTCCGATTTTCGCCTTTGATTAGTCTGATTGATTTATTTATTGACGGATTTATCTCACGGTTGAATAATGTTCGGAGAAATTGGGTCATACCTGTATTTATAGCTATATATTTTTTTATCAACTTCATTGGCAACGGTCCAGAAAAAGCTGTTTAGATAATAAGCTTTACTGATAGGTGTTAGAGTACAAAATAGTATGCAACGAATGGCCCGACTTGCCGAATGGCAAGAGGCAATGGAATCATTATATCATCTCACACATTTTAATTTCATAGTATAATCTATACATTTTCTACTGCTACGGTTAGCTACGATAACATAAAAGATGTTTGAGATGTCGTGACTTTGCTACGAAAGTGCTACGACATGCTACGCTTATTCTTGCACTTCATGAGAATGTATTCTCTTTGAACAAAAAAAACTAGACGAGCGAGATAACGAGTATGTCTGATAATTAGGCATCATCTAATTAAAGTACACAAATTTTAATACTGAATCAAAACTACCTAAACTACTCAGTACTATAAAAAACGAACAGATGGATTATCATTGACCATTTACCATTGGGTATGTCCTAAAACAATCCAGAATCAACGGAGGACGGGCAGCAGCGTCTTTTTCTTAGTAAGCGTTCTGCGATCTCCAAGCCGCCTGCCAAGTGTGGGGATTATGACAACCAAATTACTGGAGGTAGAGATGTTATGTACTGTAGGGATTATAGCATCAAAACACCTAATTTACTAAAGTCTGATTAGTTGTTTTGAGATACGAGGGAACAACGAAACGTGAAAATATACACCTTTCGACATACATAATCTGATCATGTATATATTTATACATAGGGTATGTATAAATATAACCTTAAGTAGTATAAAGTATGTATAACTTAACTATTTTATACAAGGTCCCGTGTTATAGATTCCGCCATATTGGATTTAGTATAATTATGTATAGCCTACGACACGCAGAGTGTGAAGACACATCGATAGACAGCTATCATGTTAATATCTGATAAGCGGTTCAGAAGATTAAGAGTGAACATAATGAGATACATACATAGACAGCCAAACTCATAACCCTCCGTTTTCGTAGTCGGGTAAAAACATTACCCTTCGTTTTGTGTAGTTGGATAAACAAATTTCGAAAATAAACACCCATATTCCATTGAAATCATAACATCGCTCGATCACAGACCGAATGCCGGATATTACCGACGTCCGTCACTGACCACGGCCGCTCGTGTGCTGATTGCATATTTCCATAGATTTCACAACCTGTAGATTTAGCGCATTGCGAGCGCAAAAACGTGCCGTGCATGCCATCCTGGGCATATCTCGATACACATCGTCCAGATCATATCTCAAGAAGGTGGCAGTATATGTGAGGACAACCTAGACGGATAAAAGGCGTGGAGTGAGGCACACTTGCAACATCCGTAACGCTGGCAAGTTGGTCAGTATGTCCGTGTCACTCCCATCTTTATGTGAATGAGACAATCGATAGGAATAACATTTATAGAGAATAACAATAGCTTGCTGGCTGTAGTCTTCAAATATCGTACTAGGTGAAGTTCCGAAAGGAAGCTTAGACGGTGTTTTTTTTTTAGTTTTCCCTCCAAAGAATCGCTCTGAATGCTCTACTGAAGTAACAAGGCCTGATTTAAAAGAGCTTTGCCAATGTATTTTCACCTTAGGCTGCGGTCACACTAACAAGATTCGGCGAACGTTCGCATTGTCGCGACAATCCTGGCCGAGTAGTTTGTCAAATCGCTGTGTATTCATTCGGATGAAGACAAATGCCTATCGAGGTCCTGTCGCTTAATAGCGAATTAATTTAAAGTGACGTTTGCATGAAACCTAACGTGGACAAGAAGTTCGCCAATGGCCGAATATGGAGTTTTTATCGTACACGAACACTTCCTATAGTGTGGCCCCAGCTTTAGATTTCATTGCAGACATTTTATGTGTAGGAGGGGTTTATTTTTACAGGGTTTGAGATGGGATCGGATGGCTTTACTTATTCAATCACTTACTAAAGTTTTAAGTAACCGCTACTTGAATTTTAACTCACGAACCTATATGTATTAAGCTACGCTACTACATACCATATATATATATGGTGCCAAATGTTAGTGGGCAGAGCAATTTTATCTGTAGACTTTTAGTGTCTGGATAGTAAAATTTTTGTTTTCTGTAGTAGGCTATGTTTTATTTGCTATCTATTTTTTATCGTGTCTTTATAATTGTAAAAAATGTACCTATAGCGATTATGTTACAAGCTCACAATCGTAAAGACGCCATCCCGTTCACACCACCTTTGTTGAAACCCGTGCGAGATGATACAATAGCGATTCGAGAGTCAGATAGCGTAATCAGGCTGCCGAATGGTCAGATGGGTGCTAGTAAGCGTCATTTAAATTTGAGCTCTACCGTAATCCGAAAGCGATGTTAAATTTTAGGGTCCGGATGGTTCCGGTAAGGATTCGTTGTTGGTTTTCGAGGGGCTCTAAAGCTGTTATGCCCATCTGCGCTAAACTTTGACAGCTCCTTAGTACATACTTACTTCTCTAGGTTATACCTACAAATGAAAAATGCGTTGCACCAATCTTACGAAATTGCCTAGCCCCGGGATTCTGAAACGTTTGTTAACTTTGACGACATATTAAGGCTATTGCTGTCTTTGTCATTTGCTTAGTGCCAGACAAAGGCAGCATTAGAATTAATCTGTTGTCAAAGTTAACAAACGTTTCAGCATCCCGAGGTAAGTGCGTAAGACACATCCTATGACATGCCTAAGTCCAACTTAGTTTAGGGTGATGCTTAGCTAAGTTCTATCTATGTTGACTTTAGTGCAGACGGGCATAAAACTAGTCACGCAACTCCCAACTCCCAAGTCGAGGTTTATACCCAAAAAAAAATTAACAACTCTGCAATAAAATACTTACCTACATTTCCAGAGCTTTATTTTACGCTATAAGGAATTACTCCTCATATCAGTCAAGAAGCCAATTTCTGAACAAGGGCAACGCCAACTTATTTTTTAAATTTTTACCTATTTTCTGCCTGGATTATATTTTTGCAGCTTACTATCAAACATTTCCACAAGAAATCTAAAACCTACAAACCACCAAAAACCTTCACTTGTCTTGCCATAAATAACCTGTCTAGGCAATCCAGACACGAATACGATATTCGACCTAACAGATTTATAGCTCGCTAACACAAAACATGCTTCAAGTGACCTTCGAGTGCCCTTGCATAATGATGAGAAACAAAAGTCTTAAAATACATCGATGACTCAACATGCTACCGAATGAATACATTCTTTATGATAAAAGCACTGAACAAAACATTGACTTTTTGCGCGTAACCCAATGTAATGATGATGTATCGATACGAAGTAATTCTACAAGATCGATGTACACGTTCCATCGATGACAAAGCACTGATTTTTTGCGAAGTTGGATTAAAATTTGATTTAATTTTGAGATCACGGCCTCTTGTTGCTACGGCGTAGTAAGTGTTACTCGTAGTTGCTACGCAAGTTACAGTTCGTAGCGCATGCGTAGCACAATGGTAATTTTTATGATAAAACATTTTCTTTGTTCATATTTTTACCTATTCGTTTTTTTTTATTTTTATTAAAGCAACCATAAATCCCGACTGCAAAATGTAGCCTATGTCACTGCAGAAAGATAAACAATAAAGAAAAGAAAGACAATTTGTCCACGCCCCGTGCAAGGCACGCAGGAATAAAATGGAATTCACCAACACTTTACTCTTCAAAATCGATCAAGCCGTTGAGGCTACAGGAGATAATATAGGGAACACACAAACATTCATACCCACATACTTATGTACTTACATACTTCAATACTTAAAGAATATAACATACTTACATACATACTCACACGCATACAGACCACCCAAAACATTACCCTCATTCTTGGAAAGTCGGGTAAAAACAAAAAAACAGACTTCACAGTTGTACAGAACTAAATCAGTAAACTAAACTAAATGGTTCTAAATCTAAATCATTTAATGGGAGTTCCTGGCCAATTTACGATACGAGATGCTATAGGAAAGAAACCTCAACTATGAAAGAAATCTAGAAATAGAGTTATGATAAATAAACACTAAAACAAGTATGCCAGCGGCCCATGATGAGTATCCGAACATCTATGCAAGGTATTAATTTTGTGAGTGTGCGTATCCGAACTTAACTTTATCCTACATTGAATGCAGCGCCACCAGGCGGACTACGTTTAAACTTTCTTTTTGATGATAAATAAAAGATGGTGTAATACAAAGTGCGTTCGTTGTTATTATTAAATAATAGGCCCAGAGCCTCGCTCCGGTATTTCAAGGAGCTGGGTCGGCTTGGGTAGACGCTGGCAAAGGGAAATGCACAATACACCCCATGCGGACCTCAGTGCAGGGACCTCAGTGCACACACAACGCCATCTAGCCCCAAACTAAGCAAGCTTGTACTATGGGAACCAGATAACGCATAGAATACATATATATTTTTTTGTGTGTTCTAAATATATACATAGAGTTCATAGAAATACCTAGGCGAAGAACAAACATTCACGTTCATCACACAAATATTGTCTTGGGTGGGAATCTAACCCACAACTTAGTTCTCAGAAGGTGGAAACCCTCGCACTGCGCGACAAGGCTAGTCAAAACAAAACAAAAGTCAAAACAAATATAACGTCCTTACTTAATTATCTAATATGCTGACCTCGGTAGTGGTTACATATTTGAGCCGTTCGGAGTAGAGACGTTGGGCCCTCGGGGACCGAGAGCTCAACTTATTTTCAAAAACTTATCAGAGCACCTGGTTGACGCGACGCGTGATCAAAATGCTGGCTCTTATTTGGCTCATCGCATAAGCATTGCCATTCAGCGTGGTAATGCCGCCAGCTTGCTGGATACGCTACCATTTGGTAGTGGGCTTGAACATTTGTATTATCTATAGACCTCTAATGGTCTCTGGATAATCCCACTGTTATTTTTATGTAGTAGACTAACCCCCGAATACTGAAACGTTTGTTAACATTGACAACAGATTAATTCTAATACTGCCTTTGTTTGGCACTAAGCAAATGACACAGACAGCAATAAACTTATTCTGTCGTCAAAGTTAACAAACGTTTCAGTATTCGGGGGTAAGTAGTTTAGGTAGTTGTAGTTTGTATGTATTTTGTTTAGTTAATAAAGGCAAGAAAAAAACCGTAAAAAAAACGTATTTCTAATAACATCATCCACTCACATATTAATAAAGTCCACACTCACTCCATGGGTTCATAATTAGTTACTTGTTTACTTAATAAACGTTATTAGGTTTAAATTGCATAGTAACTTAATTATAATACCATTAGCGCGCCATAAAACATGGCCTTGCTCCCATAAACGACATGATTATAAACAAACTGTATATTTATAACGCAGATCAGAAAACAGAGGAGATGCGTTTGTTATATTATTTGTATCGTTATAGTTGTGTGTTGCCTGTAATGACAGTCCTAAGGAACTGAAACGCGGTCCTAAGTGGTCCTAACGTGGTCTTAAGTACTGGCCTTTTGAGAAACTCTGACCCCCGATACTGAAACGTTTGTTAACTTTGACGGCAGATTAAGTCTATTGCTGTCTTTGTCATTTGCTTAGTGCCAGACAAAGGCAGTATTAGAATTCGGGGGTTACTCACACTGCGGGCTATATGGTCTTGTTTTATTTTACTTTTGTAAAAATAATTCTATGGTCAACGGCATTTTATAAATCACCGATCCCGCGTATATAGGGTTATAAGGAATAGATAAACCGAAGAAAGGGTTGCTAAGCCGAAAGGGGCTCATAGTACTCATCATTATGAACAACTTTTAATATGGGAGCAAACCAGAAATCGAAAAAAAAAATCAGCTGTACCATTGTGACATTGTCATTTTTATATGGAAAATCAGCTTTTTTTCGATTTTAGGTTTGGTCCCATATTAAAAGTTGTTCATAATGATTAGGGTATCTACACATGGCCTGACCTGACATCGTGTGAAAGGGACAGCTAGATTTGAATTTCACGGGACCAAAAGAAACAAACTATTAAGGTTATAGCTTCTCCCTATTGCTCCCCCAGAAACTTATATATAGCCATCTCTTTCAAACGCTGTCAGGTCAGGCCATGTAGCGAGGCCTTCAGGACTATGAGCCCCTTTCGGCTGAGCATACCCTTTCCTTATAGACCTGTATTTCGTTGCAACTCCAGCTCCAATGTAAACACGTCCTTACAAGTTAGTTGACGCAATCGGCACTACTGAATCGCGTCCCGCGTCAGTTTGACAGAAGCTTAATTTTGGAACTTTTCGCGGTATAATCAGTTGTTCCCAGATAGCGAAGCCGAGCGGCTCCATTCAATTTTACCACCCGCAAAGAGGAAATTTATTTCATAAATAAGCAATTACCTCAACCATTTATTTACTGCGTACTCGTAACATTATAACATAACCTTCATACACGTTTTGTAACCTCGTTATAGCAAAATAAAGTCGTGATTTCATCGCGCACTTGCGGTTTTCACGGGTTGTTGTGACCTGCGATTTTAATTATTATAGTTAATAGAGTAATTATTATGGTCATTTTGCAATATTTTAAATTTTTACTGTACATTAGTTTAGTTAAAAAGTTTACTCTAACGATTACCGTGGAAAAAAGATACTTACAACGAAAAAAAAATTTATATAATGTATAATAAATATCTGGGACATTTTTTGCACACCCGGTCATCTGACCCCAAACTAAACAAAGCTTGTAAGACTGAGACTGACTGAGAGGCCAGAGACTGATATACGTACATAGATATTTTTAAATACATACTTATATAGATATTAACACCCAGACATAGAACAAACACAAATATTCATCACATGAATGTTTGTCCTAGATAGGAATCGAACCCACGCCCCCAAACACAGAAGGTAGGTTCACTACCAACTGAGCCACCGGGGCAGTATAATATGTGGGCAATATAATATGTTAATAGTTTTATATGTTTTAATACACAGAATTCTCCTTATAAATTATGTCTTTGTTTTAATACTATCAAATACTTACATTTACAATACTAATCTATCTAATCTAAATCTAATCTACTATGAAAGATGGCTAGAATGCTGGCAGCATTGCCAAGCTGAATAGTTATGCTGAGTTTTTGACCAAAATAGGCGCCAGCATTCCAGTCTTCTTATCAGCTTAGACGTCCGGTACTGGACGAAAGTAAGCCAGTAAGTAGTGGTCTTATTGGATGGGTGGTTGCCATAATCCCCACGCTTGGCAGGTGGCTTGGGGATCGCAGAACGCTCACCGTTAACGAAGAGAACGCTGATATGATATGATGCAATATCGACACCATCGATTAAGTTTTTAATAGCCTTGTGACTCAGTGGGTTTCCTTCTCCTGAGCTACAGGTTGTGGGTTCGATTCCCACCCACGACAAACATTTGTGTGATAAACATAAGATATTCGTTCTTTGTTTGGGTGTTACTATATATTTTATGTATGTATTTCAAACAAACAAAAAAATATGTATTCTATCAGTTAACTGGTTCCCATAGTACACTGAGATGTTTTACAGCTACTTTACTGAGTGTGAAAAATGTTCACGTATAAAATATCCCGTGAGTACTAATAGTAATGTTCACGTATATTTATTTAAAATTTAAGAAAATCGTGCTCCTGATGGCTCAATGCACTATGTTGTCACCTATATTTATGGCGTCTTGGCGGGCGACACAATTTACATACAAACTGAGTGTTTATACGACGGGGATGCCACGGCCCTCGACACGAAAGAGTTCTGGGTTACAAGTCATGAGAAAACAGTGTTTTGATTAATTTTATTACTCTGATCACAGAAGAGGAAAATTTTTTTTTTACTTCTCTCTTCTGTGACTCTGATAAACCCAAGCTGAGCGTAAAGATGACACGGATAAATATGCCATCTTTTTCTATCTCATCACTTTACAGCAGATGATCTCATTCAAATCATTGACATATTTTACTTCGAAAGGACCGGGCGAACGAACATTTCAAATGGTACCGACTCCATGGTAACAAGTACATATACTAAGCAACATTGTGAACTGAGGCGTGTGCTAGCGGTCGAGCGTCGCGTCGCGCCGCTCCAGAGAGCTCTAAGTACCTCTCACGCATGTAGACACAGTGCATTGCAACGCAAATATAATAGGAGGCAATCTTATGCCCGTCTGCACTTAGCTTAGATAGCTCCTCAGTTCATACTTACTCTCTAAGACGTACCTAACAGTGAAAAATGCATGGTACCAAACATAAGAGGTTGCCTCTTAGACGAAGCAACAAGTTCCATGGGTTGCCTAAATGCGTAAGACATGTGTCATAAGGCTAAGCAAGCGCATAACAAGTGTCAATGTCAAACAAAACTGTCAGTCAAAGCAAAGGTACCATAGCAGCATTTGGCGGGAACGTAAAGAAGTCATGTTGCGTCATTATATTATTTTCCAACACTTGTGTTATTTCGCGTGTTAATGTGTAAAAATGGTGGACTTTTATTCATTAAGTGTTCGTGACCGTGCATGAGTGTTGGTGAATAGTATAATGTCGTGAAACGTTACTTTTAGTGTTATTTCCAAAACTCCAACCTTTAGTAAAGTCTCCACCACTTTACTGGGGTATGACTTGGACTTGACCGTGACTTACTTTACTTGACTTAACTATTACCGACACTTGTTTTAATTTTGAAATACTTTACTTCAAACATTACAAAACTTGACACTGGCTAAATAAACAACGTGTGAAAGCAAAATTTAAGAGAAAAAAAAAAGTACCATATAAATATATCATTCTTTCAATCATTTCATTCAAACGTCAGTTGTAGAAGTCACTTATCATAAACTGGTTGGTACAGAGGAAGTTGATGCCTAAGTCCGACTTAGCTTAGGTGAAGTCTTTTTTTTTTTAGTGCTTTAGTTGACTATAATATTGGCCATGTACAACTAGGCGTTCGACCGTCATGTTTATAAAGGTCAAATTTTATTATGTGCCAAAAATTTATAGTGACTAGAGTACAAAAAAAGAAAGACACGCGTAGAGGTTACTCAAGATTTACACAATAGAAAATATTATGTAATATGTGATAATTAACCATCAGGAGAAGCTGTCTAGCTGTCATAGTAACGTGTGACCGAAGTGGATTTTTTTAGAAGGTAAAGAAGGTGAAGGTTCTCCTTCACCAAAAAAATAAATAAATGCTATTAAAACTTCGGCAATGGTATTCTAAAGATATTAAATGGTATTTATTATTTAATTTCCTCTCTGTAATTTTATATATTTTTTTCATAAAGTTTTCATCTGGGAAGCCGGGCCTTGAAATTTCATTTCAAACGCTTTGCGTGTATAACTTAAGCTCCCTGTGGGGTGGCAAACGAGGGTGTAACGCAGGCGCCAGGTCGTCGCGTCGACCCCTCACAACAACACAAGTAACAAAATATCGAGATCGAGAGTATACAATTAGACAGACCTACTACAAATCATCGTTATGCATTATAACATTTTACAGGCGTATAAAGGATCGTGCAACAACTATCCTGGGACCGGGTATGTCCTAAAACTACGACCAGAAGCGTTGGTTAATAATAAATACATTTTTGTATTTGTTCTCCTGGCTGATTATGATAATGACAGGTATCTCACTCGCACATTAGAGTGAGATAGACTGTGAACTTCCTAAAACCGTAGGTTGTATTGTACATAGCTATCATCAAAAAATCTACAGATATTCCCGATTTGATTTCTTTAAAAAGATAGGAAAAAAATATATTTCAATATGTTTCAAATTAAACTACTACTACTAGTGATTATTAAACTAAAGTTTCATTTAAATATGATCTTATTATGAGCAGACACATTTATACTTTTTAGAAAATTATTTAATGTTATTTTCATTCAATCCAACATGATGTAAAAATGCGTGGACGAGACCACTGTGGACAAGGCCAAGGGCTTAAAACACTTTTTTTTAATTCATCATCATCATTTTCACCTCGTAATCGCCCACTGCTGGGTATAGGCCTCTCTTCTTGTACGCCACTCATCCCGGTTCTGTGCCAATCTTGTCCAGGTTCGACCCGCGATTTTCACAATATCGTCATCCCAACGGACGGCGGACGGACGGACGGCTGGAGGGCGACCAATGCCTCGTTTACCGGTACGCGGTAAGCGAGGCATTTTTTTATCGGAATAAAAAATATAATTATTGGTATAAAATTTCCACAAATTGTAACAATGAAGCTATTCAAGTGCTTTCTACCTTCCCAGTTTTTTACAAGACAAATTAGTCGTAGTCTTTTCACAAGAGACAATAGCGACGATAAAAATCATTCGTAAAGACAGTTAGGCTTAGTTCACACGTCAATAATACACACGCACGTTTTTACAGTATTCGATTACTAGACGTAGAAAAAGCGAAACGTTCACACGAAAAGACGAACTATTGCTTTCTTACAGCACTCACCCTGAGAAGACGCTCTGCTGTACTTTTATATTTGTATTAAATTCGATAAAATAAACCGTGTAGCACCATGCCGTGTGAAAAAGACGGTGCCATACCATGTGATCCTGAAAAGGTCCTGTAAGTGTCCGGTATTTAGCGGTATACGTTTTTAGGACGTATGAACGCTTCTATTTACAACGCATGCACCACTACTTATTCGATACAACGTATACAGTAAAAAAAACGTGCAGTACTATGCCTTGTGAACTTAGCCTAACTTCGAAACAAAACGTATCTTCAGTCATAAAAAATACATTTCCAGGAATACTAGCTAACCTAAAGTCGTTAAGAAGTGGTTTTAAAACTAGAATGTCGTCGTAGAAGGTCGTAGTAAAGTGGCACAAAAGGCAGCCTTGTAAGTGCAGTTTTACGACACAAGCTAAGGGCAGTTTATGACTTCACTACAAATAAAACTTGCCCTCCCTCAGGGCTTCGTCTTTGACTCACTTCTCTGAAAGTTGAGGACCCTCAAATGTTTTGATTTGTGGTGGAAACAAGGTTTATGTGTTTCGGGTCAGTAGGTTACTTCCTTTGGCAGTGACTATTTGCGCAGATTCTTTTGTGACTTTGTAGTTACGACATCTTAAGTTTCCGTCGAGTATTCAGAGATTGGAAAAGTGCGCAGTGAAACTAAATAACTAAATTTGGCAAGGCAGGAGGAGGTCGCGAGCGTGTCACGCTTAGCGTCCTTGATAAAGGTCACCGATTGTGATTGAAACTATAGTCGGAATAACCGACTCAATTTAATGTGAGTATTCCCGTTTTATTTAAGCAAAATTTGTCAAAACCACTTCAGTTTTTATAGTAAAACTATATTTGGCTCTAGGAAGTAAGTTAGTGTAAGTTCCTTTTTTGACCGCGCGAAGCGAAGGTCTCAGAGTTTACTGGGACAAATCGGTATTTGTATGTATGTTTGTGTGTATATTTGTCCGATGACAACTTGCTAACCGTTGATCCGATCTTCATGAAATGTTGTAGGCAAGTAGTTCATTTCAATACAATTTTTAAATGCGAATATGAGCTGAATCGGTCCAGGGGTTGTGAAGGTATAGGGGTCGCGAGGTCTTAGTTCGGTGCGAACTACTAATTATTCAAAAGGCTATTAATAACATCTAGTTATTACACTATCTACAATTAAAGCTTGGAGTCGGCTCATACTTTTTTTTCTTTATTTCCGAGATATTTTTGATATATATATAGATACATAGATAACTCTTTATAATTCCCACCAGAAATTACATGCACAATACAAAAATCTACTTAAAACTAGTATAAGAATAAGCGGCCTTATCGCTTAAAGCGATCTCTTCCAGTGATAAAGCGAACACAACAAACAACATCAACACAACGTTTGTGGTAACAGTTGTTATTTTTTTTGTTTCATGTACTGTTCCTGTTCCTTTCAACAATTAAGGTAAGATAATGGAAATCTTCTAATACTATTAATTTTATTAAACGCTTCGGTACTTGGTCTAATTATTGACTGTAGTCAAAAATTATTTAACGTTAATTGTAATTAACGTTAAAAACTTACTTTCTTAGTAAATGAGAAAGTGGGCTTGGACCATTGTGCTCTATACGTTCTAGAGGTGACACTGCACTACATTGCGATGTCCCATTTAACTGTACTGCATGTGCCACACTTCACTCAGTCGCTCGCTAAAACTAGCTGTGTGATCACGTGTTTTGTTGTATTATTTGCCTAGATATGCTACGGATGTGAGCCAATTTCTTTCTGCTAGCGAGTGACGAGCTTTATTTAGAAATATAGTCACAATTAACCCTTTGATCGCTACGGTATAGATGCATCGGCATGCCCTGTACGCCATTATATACAAAATGAAAATGGATTCCAAAATGATATATTTATTATTTAAATGTCTATTCTGAATATTTGTTGACCATATTTTATTGTGAAGTATTGACGTGGTTGTCGTACAGAGCCCGCTGTGCCGGTCACGTGGCTAAAATAAATGTTGTTTTTTTTGGACAATGATAGTCAAAAAAAATATGACATTTTGCAATTCAGTGCGGTGTGTCCTCTACTACGTAATACATTATAGCTTGCACCATAGTTGATCTTATAGCAAGTTTCGTAGTGATTGAATATTAAGAGGTACGTAGATATTCCAAAACGATAGTAACTAAGTAATCAGCGACAAAATAATAGATTAATGCTAGAACTTGTAGCTATTGAGGTTAGTTTAAAAAATAGAAATTAACGTAGTATTTTATTATTTCAGACCGAGTGACGTTTAGACCAGAGAGTAAGTTGGTTTGTTAGACGATGCTGATTGTGATAGAGATCGGATGGCTTGCTAGTAAACATAATACGAATATTCGTGATCAAAATTCTAAATCGAATCTTATTCAATAAACATGACGGAGTCAATCAAATAGATATTATCGTTATTAGATATTATTTGCGACTTTCTGCGTAGAAATAAATTCATAACATCAATATTCAATGCCCCTGGTATTGAAAGGGGTCCATAGGCGGCGGTGACCACTTACCATCAGGAGGCCCGTTGCTTATTTGCCACCAATTACATATTTTTTTTAAAGTTGTATTTCTCAGATACTAAATTCTTAAAATTGAAATACTCAACACGAAATGAGACTTTAAAAAACGTTAATTTACTAATATTCCGTTTGAAATTTAATCTATCGTTTTTATTAAGTCAAAAGATATTTTGTAAGTGTTACCCCCGAATACTGAAACGTTTGTTAATTTTGACGACAGATTAAGTCTGTTGCTGCCTTTGTTATTTGCTTAGTGCCAGACAAAGGCAGCATTAGAATTAATCTGCTGTCAAAGCTAACAAGCGTTTCAGTATTTGGGGGTTAGTGTTAGAGATCACGAATATTCTAAAACATAGAGACAAGTCTAGCTGCGCTTTGGAACGCTAGAATAGAAACTAATATTTAATGCTTGAAATTGTTGCCTTCGAAAAATCATAATTCTATGCCTACTCACCTGTGGAGGTTAGTCAAGTGTAAACATTAAAACATCGTACAGAATCTTATCATTATTTTCTCATCAATACCTTATACAAATAGTATAGGTAGGCTGCTTAAGGTCATTCCTAATGTCAAGACTATTACGGCCGCACTAAGACGTTTAATGACTTAATGATTACGTCACTAAGTAAAAATGTTCTATAGAAAATCTTTCCTTAGTGACAGTTTAATTAATCATTAAACGTCTCTGAGTGCGGCCGTTAGAGCCATATATTTTGTATTTGCGTTTACCTATACGATGGCGTTTACGTTAACTATGATTTGTATGAAGTACGAGCAGTGCCATCTAGATGACGCTAGGCGGCGCTGCTCTTATTTCATATAAATTATAGTTAGCGTTAACTTCATCGAGTAAGTAAATGCATTTCGAAAAACTCGCACTATAGGAACTCAGATATGAATATCTCCTCATTGGCTTCAAAGGTACATCGTCAAATATTTATTTAATATTATTTAATATCTTGAAAATGACGTCATCTGCGCAACAGTTGATTTTTAAATTTCTCTGTCACAGCAAAGGTTGCGCGGGGAGTTTTTGTCTTATGTGTACATGCACCAATTTTCCTCGACAGTTACGCTTTTTGTTCAAGATGTTTGCTGGCCATTATAGATATATGAATAAACTATAAAGCTAAAAAAAGGAGGATTTTTCTGTTTTTATAGAGGTAATTAAACATTTCATTTCAAACTTGTAATGACGAAGGCAACACAAACAACGTTTTTTTTAGTCAAAGCGATGCTTTTCAAATAGAATTTACTAACAGTATTAAAATAAACTAGAGTAGAACTAGATTACAAAGTTTTGCTAACATTTCAAGCATTATTAATTTAAGTCTGAAGAAAAAATATATTTTCTATCTAGACTCTAAGCTTTTTTCTTTAAATAAAACATCTTTGAAATTTACAAAATGTAAGCTTTTTGTGAAACAGTGACGTCGATTCTGTTGTGCGATTTCTTAAACTGAACTAAATTTGACAGCTGTAAAATTGATGCCATTCTTTTCACATACATTGAAATGAAAAGAATTGCAGATATATTTAGTCCTGTCAGATTGTTTTACATTAGTGAGTCGTACAACAAAATCAACGCCAATAAGTACTTAGCTATATTAATATAAGTATTTAGCTGCGAACATTAAGTAGGTGAGTAAATAGAAAAACGCCATACAAATGTATTTTTTTTTAGTTTTGAAATAAGAAAACATTGCAACCTGAGGGTAGTGGCAAATGGTTTGTATTCTCTACCTGAGACCTTAATCTTTTAAGAGCTCCATCAAATCTCACAACAAATGCTCACAAAGTTGTCCTTAGAGATTTGGCGGGAACGTGTCATGTCGCTTGTGTATTATTTTTCAAAACTTGTGTTTTTTCGAGTAAGAATGTGTAAAAATTGTGGATTTTTATCCATTATGTTAACTGTACACGAACGTGTACGAGTGTGTGTGTTTGAATAATATTGTAAAACGTGACTCTTCGTGTTGTTTCTCTTCATATAAAAACCTCTAGTAAAGTCTCCACATCTTTACTGGGGCATGACGTGGACTTGACTGTGGCTTACTTTGCTTGACTTGAGACTATGACTGAGACTTGCTTTAATTATGAAACATTTGTTTTCATTTCAAATATTACAACGCTCGACACTAGCTAAGTACACAATGTGTGTAGCGAAACCATAAGAAGAAAAAAAAGTCGTCCTTACAGAAATAAGAGTTTTTCTGCAAAAACCAACGCTTCGATTCTAACGTTGTTAGACTCTTTTAGACTTAGATCTAACCAAAGCTTGTAGACTATAGCTGCTCATAACGAATACTTAGTTATAAGCATAATTGAACTTAGCATTAACAGCAGCTTCTATTGTGTAGATTAATTGAAATAACTAAAGGTATAATAATCCAGTTTGCGGTTAAAACCATTGTAGTAAATTTGTTGCTAATGTTTTAATTTTTTTAAACCTTTATGTCTAGTATTTGATATAATATAAAACAGGTTGTAATGTGGAGACGATTAAAGTATCTAAAAGAAAAAAAAAGTATAAAATAACGGTCTAATGGTAACAGTTGATTAATTTAGATTAATGAATTTAAAAAATATATTAGAATTTTTTTTATAAATCATGACTGCTGAAAACTTACTGGAAACTTTTCCGTCTATTAAGTTTGTATACATAATTGTGTTTTTTTTTTTGTTTTAGTATAGATGATGCAGAGCATAAGCTTCTTTCCTCTTTCGCCAATCTTCTTTGTTTAGCACCACGGCCCCGGAGTTATGAAATGATTGTGTCGATTTCGAGATTCGAATCTCGACTGTCTCTCGTCTCGATTGTCTCCGACTACTCGATGTATCTCGTACGCATCGCATCGCATCGTGAATTTCTCGAAAGATAGCATTGAAATGAGAAATTTCGAAGTTCGATTTTTTTTTGAGACGAGATTGAATCGCAGCAGAGTATAGGGTTGTATTAGTGTGAAAGAGAGTAAGGCTTATGTGCTGCAGTGGGCTGAATAAGCTGTCGATTATTTTAATAAAAATATACTACTCGCTATCACGTTTATACTTTATACTTACCAAAGTAATCGTTTAGAAAACAATACAAGACAATATAACTAATAACATCGAAAATATAATTAAAGTCAACCTAACCAATAATTTAATATCCGGCAGTATAATGATTTCATCCATTTCATAATTGTGAAATTAAAAATACGGTTAGCGGTTAGAATAGTTATAATAATATGCCTACTACCTACATAAAACTAAATACAAACAATAACTAAAAGAACTTACGTTGAACACGTGTTTTAAAAAAAACATGTTTAGTTATGAACTAGCGATGATTTTACTGTACAACTCTTTATTCTAAAATGGCAGCAGTGCGATAATCTGCATCTCTTTTCATTTCTAGAGTAAAGCATTTAATTTCAGTTGAGTTTCGATTTTCAAACAACAGAATTTACGCCAATAATGCAATAGCCAATACTTTCATCAGTGTCTCTCGAGAAGTATTCCAGCATACCAAAAGGCATCTTACGTAAAGCTCTGAGCGGAAGCGCCAGTCACTAATTACAGGCAAACCTTCAACATTTAACAAGAAAACTGTCTCCAGCAAGTCATTCCTAATAAGGTTCGTTAACTACACCTAATTTACCCAGAAAGCAATAAGTAAGTCAAGTATTCGAGTTTAGAGGCGACAGAAATTCTGGCATGCAAAGTTCTGTAGGTATTCTAACAATTGTTTGACCTCTTAACACCCGGAGTTGAGTTGGGATCCATATTAATTTGATTAGTTGGTTTAACTTCTCGTCGGTTAAGATGGTATTGTGGTGTTAATTAAAATGTTTGAGAGGCACAATTTCGAGTTCTGGACATGAAAACCCAGGTAGCTTAAATGGTCAGGGTTGTTTATGTCCCACTAAATGCTCGCAAGGGATGGTAGGGACCATAATTAACGGTCAACACTGATGACGATTCAAGATGGTCGCACCATGCTCATGTAGTTTGAAGCACGCTTTGTTTGAAGGTAAGGTTATACAAATTTTAAAAACCACGTTTGTATAGCCCGTTTGTACCCTTAATAAAGAACTTTTTTTGCCAGGAAATAGAAAAATGAAATAAATTGATATAGAATAAATAAAATGGATTTACTTTCGAGGTCCAATATTTAAAAAAAAAAAAAAAAGGATAATAGTTTCGAAGATAAGGTTTACATTGACGATATATTCGTAAAAACAATATGTTAATTTTTGAATTAATTACTTATTAAGGTACTTTTGTTATTTTTGGACAATCGTTATAGTCATTTTGGGACTGGACGATTTGAGAAGCTGGTCTGTTAGGTATACTAGACAGATTAATACTCCACTCAATGGAGCCCAAAGCCTATTTTCTGACCCTCGTATCAGACAAGTTTTTATATGTCTTAAAAAAAATGTAAAAGTGCCGTGACGCAACCTGCGCTTACGATGTGTCGTGTGTGGAAGATCAATTTTCAACACATTTTTTTTTGTATGATAACTTTCGGTTAGCACGCCGCCGTAGTCCCAGAAAACTTGGTCGTCGCTAAAAGCAGATCTACTGTAACAAATTATATAAAATATTTATTTGGACTCTATAATGTGTATTCCAGAAGTTTATTATATACATATTTACAATGAAATATAACAAACTATCTATCTACTTAAAATTAAAAAACAACTTAATTTATTGACATTTTTAACAAAGTTATGTTTGGCCTTCAATCTGACTTATCTTTTCGTTAGAACAGTCTACGGTGCTTTCATAGTTATATATTTTTACATAAAAAATAAAAGTCGCCAACACCCTGCTTACCTGCATTCTGGCAAATAAAACCTCATTTCATTTGTACGGAGCCATCGGTGCGTGAGTCACACTCGCGATTGTCCGTTTTTTTTCCATTGTGCTCATATGTAACTTCGTATCGCAAGATATTTCCTGCCATATGATCGAAGGTACGAGACGTTTCTCGTACCTTGAATGTACTGCATTATTATAATGACATCAATGACTAGGTAAGCAACTACTACGAATATATAAATATATGTATGTGTAGCGTGGTAACAAAGTCAGCGCCTCTTTCATCATCTCAAGGCAAAGTGTTGAGCGTGTGCTGAGTAGTGCTAATTGACCCAAGTAACTTTAGTTTTTGTTCGGTTTGTGTGACTAATACGACATTTTGACTATGGCGACTTGGAGATAGTGAAAAAGGCAATTTTTTTATTTTTTATTTTAATCGTTTTATTATATTCACGAAGCAATTGCTGCGAACTTCAAGCTATATTTTATTTTACTCGGTGACGGGACGAGCTAGTCGCTCACCTGGTGTTAAGCGTCACGCTTACCCATAACAGTTCAGTGCCACCCAGACTTTGAACTTCACAGTTCAAAACTATGCGCAGCAATACACTGCGCTCGTCACCCTAAGATGTTAGATGTTAAATCTCTGTATGCCCAGTAATTACGCTGGAAGCATTGCCCTTCAATCCGGAACACAGTAATGCTTGCACACCACTGCTTGGCGGTTGAATATCTGGCAAAGGTGTGGTACTTCCCCAGGCGGACTCTGTAAGAGACCCCTACCACTACATATTATAGAATGAAAAGGAGTTAAAAGCAGCTATTTATATTTACGCAATACTAGCATATTTTTTTTAAAAATCTGTGATGAATTCAATTCAATCTCCAGCCATCCCTATGGGGTCAAATATAAGCTTATTCAGATTTATTTAAAAAGAAACGCAATTCCACGGATCTATTTTTGTATAAACAGGGGCTTATCCGATCCATTAGGCCCTCGGTGCTTTGTGGTGATCTGGCTCCAACCGATAATCCCGTGGTTGGTTTTGCTTTTTCACTCATTTCATATTTTTGTATAAATCGTTTGGTAAAAGTAAAGACACGATAGTTGAAATATTGGACTGGTTTGTATTTTGACAGTCAATTTATATATTTATCGTAGAAATGTTTTGTACCAATTTATTAAAGGATAATAAGTGTCCACTTGCTGTTTTCTTGCGTATACATATTGAAATGAGTTGCTAGAATATATTATTATTTAAAAAAAAAACATTAATTCAGTATTTAAATTCGAGGATCGTTCTAATAACGTACAAGAAGTCTCTTGTATTTTGAAATCACATAATCGGTTGACAACACTCCTTTTCCCCTCTCTCCAAATAACATGTCCAAAATATAGCAAATTCTCATCAAGAACGTCGCCTATGATTGGCAGAATCTTCGGGCCTGCCAGTCATAGAGCGTGCCTAAATGAATTTCGTGCTGCCCTATCTTTAGCGCAGTTTGGTACATCGTCCCGTGTCCAGCGTGCTAAGTTGTATTTTTAGAGATTTTATTATCTTCGCTTTGCAGTAAACTTATGGGCCTGTTTATATCTATCTGAATTTACTGCAGCTTACTATAAAGTTATCGATACTATGTTTGCAATTTCATGCTGTATCAATACGGAAATGGTATTGCAACACTTCATTTGTTGACGGTGGACGAGTGAACAAGCGCGCTGCGACTCGTCTTTTCACTCCGTCGTGAGAATGCATTGAATTTCCGTAGACGCGACTAAGTTGCATTTAGGAATATGGACCGTATATAGCATTATGGTTGTGACGTAACAATAGATATGCTACGAGTAAATTATATTGACAGGTATGTGCGATAAATATACGTTATTTTTGTTTTAATAAAACGGGAATACTCACGTTAAATTGAGTCGGTTATTCCGACTATAGTTTCGATCACATTCGGTGACCTTTATCAAGGAATGCTAAGCTCAAAACCGAGACTATAGTCGGAATAACCGACTCAATTTAAAGTGAGTACTCCCGTTTTATTTTAAAAAAATATGTGTCAAAACCACGTCAGTTTTCATCTTGGACGAAACATCATACTGGACAGAGCCATGAGACGTTGCCGCTCCGACGTTCGCATAGTCATGTTTCTCTTTTTACTAAACGGATTCGCATTCATTTGACCACAATCTCACCTGATGGAAAGCGACGATGTGGCCGAAGATGTAGCACACTTGCCTAGTTTTTTATGTTATACGTATACTCCTATAATTTTAGAATATAGCTGAAAGCAGGTAAAGAAGAGGTAGATATATTTAAGATCGTGTCATATTATAAGATCTTGACACTCTGAGCGTTGTCGAACTAAAAGACTGTAGCTAAAAAATCCCGTCGCACAAAGATGTTATTTTTTGTCTCGCTAACTAGATATTGTTCATTCTATCCGTCTTTCCCGTTATATTACTTTAAAGTGTAACGCTACCCTGGGGTCTAATCTGCTTTGATATTATTCTATACTGTTATGAGTTTAAGCCAAATAATCGCCCCTGGCGCCCTCTGGTCGCAGCGGAGATAAGAGTACGCTTTGGACGTTTACCAAATCTTATACCTACTCGTATTGTATGCTTGAAGTAATCAATATTTAGTATAAGGATACAATGGGTGCACAAATATATTTGTGTTTTTTGATTGATTTTCATTTTTGTTTTCACACAGGTTATTCCACACTAATTTTGTATTCGACATGATAATAATAGAAACATGTAGTTTTTAACCGACTTCCCAAAAAAGGAGGAGGTTCTCAAGTCGACTGAATTACTATTATTTTATGTACCTATGGATTTTTTATTATAAATGTCACACATTGTGCCAGCCATTGTCAAGTATTAACATATTTCATTTTTTTATTTTTTTCAAAGGGAAAATTGATTTATTTTGATTAAGCCCTTTTGATATCCTATTTTGATATCAAACACGATATTCTTTTCTTATTCATACACTCACACATTGTACCATACATCTAAATAAATAGTTCATGCTAATAAAAAGTAACTAATTAAATAACATAATACACAAAATAAAAGAAACAATTTAAATAAAATCAACTAATCTAAAAGACCGCTACCAGTGGAAATTGTTCCCATATTTCAATATATAATATAGTAGGGTAGTCTCAGTGTAGTTATAATATTTCAGAAATCACAATCAAGAAAATAATTTTCAATTCTTACTTTTTTAATGATATGAAATTAAATACAATTTATTCGACATGATAATAATAGAAACATGTACTTTTTAACCGAGTTCCCAAAAAAAAAGGAGGAGGTTCTCAAGTCCACTGATTTTTTAATATTGTATGTACCTATGGATTTTTTATCTGAGATAGATTGTTGATTGATAGGACTAGGATAGGACACAAGAATAAAAACAAACAATAGGTAAATAAAAAGAAATAACAATAATGTCGAAAAGGAATCATCTCAGCATAAATGCTGAATGTATCAGATACTAAGCGCTGTTTGTTTTCAGAAGAGCCCCTTGTTCATAGATGAAGACAAAAGTAACAAATACCAAGAAACAAAATACAACTGAATTGAACATACTTACAATACAAAGTAGCCTAATTACACATATAAACATAGTTGCATATATAAAATGTATTTTTTTAGAAGTAATTCGAAATAATTCACTCAATCATCTTCTTGAATTATTATCTATTGCACACAAGCCTAGCTTCTTAGATAATGTAAGAAATTAATATAATTTTCTAAATACGCGTATGAGTTTTACAGAGGCGCTGAAATTTAATAAGCCCATTTTGTATTTTAAAAAACCAGACAAGTGCGAGTCTGACCTTCTTGCCGAACGTTCCGTAGAACTTTTTTCACGTAACATCATATATTCATATAACTATAAAAGCACTGAACATTGTTCTAACGAAAAGATAAGTTGGATTGAATACAAGCTTTTTAGTTGAATAAATATTATTTCCTTTACATTGATATACGCCACAGTCAATTTTCCAACGACAAATTTAAGATTGTAATCCCGTAATTGTAACAGTTATCCGACTGGTTTCTGTAATAAAAAGGGTTTAGTGGATTTTTATAAGAAAAAAAGGGAAACCTACCATTATCTGAGTCGGTTATATCTCACCAGAGCGGTTTCCTGGTTGTCAAAAACAAAATAATAGCTAATTAATACAGTTATCAGACTCGGGTACAACTTTTTAGCGCTTCACCCGTCCACCTCCGGCAACCGTTGCAGTTGCCGGCTACGGCTGCGGAGGCAGTTCCAAATTATTATTTTTCATATGGTATAATTACAAATTCATATTTTTTTGAGTTTTTCCATTATTTGTGCTGTAAGTCCCTGCTTCTTGTCAAACCATGATTATATGTCAACTGAAGTACCAGGTTTTATTTACGACAGTCATAGTATTTAGCATAAATGGCTGTATTTTTTGATTACGTTAACATAGAAGGTTTTTTTTGATGTAGCTTTTGATGTAAGGAACCCTAAAAATGTTACTTTATTAGCCATAAAGTGTATTTCTAGCAATATTTGCAAGCCATTGTAATTTAACTGCTTTCTATCTATCTCAGCTGATCTCATCAACAATTTTTATTGTAGTGAGCATTCAGCTACATCGCTCGTATATTTTATAATATTCTCTTATCTTTTCACATACCCTTGCAAATCTAAATATCACAAGAACTAAAACTGCCATTCCACTGTGAAGGAGCTACGCAGAGAAAACTCAAGCGAGTCGCAAAATATAATATTAAAAATCCGTTTTACGATCTTTCGTTCGGACATTTTAATGTTTATTTAATTATATAAAAATACTAAGAGTGATATTGAAAAATAATTTTGCATCATTTTCTGCCTTATTTTTTTATTTCATTTTCTTCATTTTGTGGCACGGGTGGACGGATAAACAAAAAGAGTTGATGTCGGCACAGCAGTGGCCATTTTAAAAGATAACTAAAACTTTGAATAAAATGTTTTTTTTTAATTTTTTATTTATGTATTAGTTTTCATGCTATTTTTTTAACCGGGCAAGTGCCTTAGCTAACTAAACAAAATATATTAACAACTACTTAGCCTATTACACAAAATAACAGTTGGATTACCCAGGTCTAAAGATAATCGAAATATTCAAGTTTTTGTTTTTTTTTTAAATTATGATTTAAAATGTATATTGCCCTTTCTGATTTTCTCAAGTCTGGCACTACGCTGTCCATTGTAACATCTTACTTCCTTTTTTTAGAAATCTTACTATTTATCGCCAGTATCGCTCGCGCTCTATCGGAGTACCAGCATGCATTCTAACATGCCACGCTCCCCTCTCTTTATGAATAATTTTCTTTTCATAAGCCCGAAGTTAATAAAATATTGTGAAGTGAATTCTTCTTTATTATTTTTGATGCCGGCATTTGTGGCACTATTTTTTATGTGACCTTTTCATAGATTACCCACAAATAACACAGAAAAATTACTATTGTTTTCTATTAAAACGAGAAGGAATAAACCTTTTTTTGGTTCTTTTCCTCCTCCGCCAAAATAAAATACTTTCAAATATCTTGAAAATGCGCAAGAAATGTAGCCACCAGAAAGAAGTTTTTGTTTCTACTCGTTGTTGCGATTTTTTAGATTCGTTTATTCCCATGCATTAAACTAATTTAGACAAAACACTTTTAAACAAAAAGGAGTCTGTGTTAAATATATTAGAAATAACTGTGTATACAGTGACAGACAGTATCGGTGACACAAAAACGCTAAACTGGTATATTCATTTTATTTTATATATACACACATATATAACATACAAACACATATTTTTGTATAAACATACAAAAATGAATGCAATAATTTTAAGATTATTATTCAAGTAAAATTTTATAGATCTGTATCACATTCTAAAACTATGTATGCCTAGTTGCGTTACATTAAATGAATCTGAATATATCACCACTAGAGGAGTGGGTATGAAATTGATAAAATATGTGGTATTGGTTATATTATGATTGTTAACGAATATTCAGTTCTCAAACCAGCGAGTTACATAGTATACATTAGAAAAAGGATGGATATTAAATCACCAAATTATGACAAATAGTTTTTAAATTAAATTTCAGATTCGCTTTTAATTGCAATTGAAACGGATATAACTTCAGATGGAATATATCAATGTCTCTGTTGGAGACAAGGATTTCATTATATTGGCGACACATTCTGACAATAGGGTAATGCTGACAATAATACGACGTGTTATTAGAGAAAATCTGTAAGGAAAAGTTGTTAATATTGCGGTTACGAGACCTGAACCTAGCCTAGAAATTAGGGTAATAGTAGCACTGCAAATAAATCAAAATCGTGTTTCAAAGCAACGCAAGGTTAATTGTGTATGGTATATATATGAATCTTAGATTTCAAGAAGCCCTAATTTGGAAGAGCCAATCCAACAAAAAGAGAACTGAAGTTTTATAGATGACTTTGCGTCTTTTGTAAAAATAAACCCTTGAAGGGAGAAAAAGTTAAAGTAATGGTTGTTATAATATAATAACTTTAATATTAATGTATTCATTTTAATATGAGAAGATAAATAATAATTATTGTTGAGGTAATCTTTCTTTTTTTTTCGATCAATAGTATGAAATCTTATCATTTTTGACAAAGTGACAAAATACTGACAGAAAACCTGAAACTTACATATTATTAGCTTAAAAGCATTAAGAACGTCCGTCTAATTATTTTACTTTTCTGTGTACACATATTTTGGATTACAATCGAATTCAGATTTTTACTTAAAATTTTGTATACTAATTAAGAAAATAATCGATATCTGTTTTATGTACCATGAATAAATAAATAAAAGAACCGTATATCTGACAAACCCAAAGTTACACTATGTTCTGCTTACACATACTGCACATAAGCTCGAAGAAACACTCCGCTGTTGTTTTGTTGCTGATGCAAGCTTATTTTGTCACTGTATAGAAATCTTCCTACAATCCTGCTAGATCTAGTTACAATGTTCCTACTACAGAAGAGGGCAAATGTAGACAGCGCCATAAGCAAGCACCTCATGGGCGCCCTTCCGGCGGCTAACCAAAATGAGTTTCTTTGCAAAATTAGGCCAGTCATGCAGTGGCGTGCTGAGGTTTTCTTTCACTCGGTATCTTCTTTTATTTTTTGTTCCATCTATACTTCACATAAGTAGAGGACATTTTATTGCTGGACATGTTGCTTACGCAGTTTTCTGTTTTGTTAAATATCAATTCGGCCAGATTAGATCGCCGTTTGAAAATCATATATCTTCCTCGTACGCAATCTCGGTCCTGTACCTATCTTGTCCAGGTTAGACCAGAAATTTTCAAAATATCTCGAACTTAGAAATAATTAATAAGGAAATATCAAAACAGTAGTGAACGAATATCCAAGTGTTTGAGAAAAACTTTTTTTTTAAATACCTGTGCCTAACCAAAAAGCTTCGATAGAGAGAAAAGTCTCTTAACATTTAAAAAGACGACCGTGCCATTGCAGCGGAAATTCTTGGAAAATTGCTGTCGCTGTCTGCGAGAATAGATGTCGCCAAACGTCGATGAAAATGGAGGGAAACATGGCGCGAGATGACGTACACTCCGACCAGTTTAAGTTGGCGTTGGCAGTTTGAGGAGCTACACAAGTTTTTACTTATTTTGCTTAAAATCAGTATCAGTTTCTATTTTCGCTTAGTATACAATTGAGTGCCCAATAAGTATTATTCAGACAAAAAATATGTTTAATTTTTAGTAGAAATTGTTTACACAGTGGCGCACAGAGTGCCATGTAATGTTTGTCAAGTGCAACATAGCGGCGGAACATGGCGTCCGATACGAAGCGAAGTTTTGACACTTAGTCTTGCTAAGGATATTATGAATAAACGATGGGGTTCCCCGTCGAGATGATGGAGAAACGGTAATAATAACGGCGGAAGTTTTGTTGTGATAAGCGCGTAGTGTGTTGAGAAGCTTGTGAACGTCGAAGAGACTATTACTAGTTGACATTACAGTGTTTTTTCACTGATGAAACATCTACAAAATAACAAGTTGATTTCGAACCGCGTTTGCATTGGCATACAACGAAACGGAACTTGTTTGACACTGTGTTTACCCGTCAAACGTAACAAATCTCTAAGAAAACATTAAAATTTACAATGAATAAGTTTTTACCCGACTCGTAGTCGGGTAAAAGGAGGGTTATTAGTTTGACAGACTATGTATGTATGTAAGTATGTTCATATGTCCCCTCTAATATACTAAGCCGCTTATCGGATTTTGACAAGAGCTTAAGAGCATTACCTTAGTATAAGAGAAGCATTGTTATAGAGCACCGAATTTTTTTATGCATTGTAAAGTAAAATTCTAATTAAAAACGAAACTTAACATATCAAATCAATTCGCAATAATACATGTTAATAATGTTCTTATAAATCATTTTAGTATCACGCTGTATCTAGTCTGCAAGCAGACGTGCAAATATTTTATGTGGTTAGAACTATACCATAAAACTATATATTATTATTGTTATATAACTTGAATTAACGATTATTAAATTCTTTGATGCTATCGAAACAGTTGCTAAGAAGCCAGTGAGTCAAATTAGTTTTAAATATATTCCCTTCCAACACTTTCATGTCATTCGGTATCTTGTTATATGTTGATATTATAGACATTTCTTACATAAAGATCTTTAGCGGCGCGAGGTTGATATAATAGGTTAGTGAACTTGGCTCTTTTTTGACGAGTTATAACTTCACTGCGTTTCTTAAAATAATCAGGGTTTTCTTTGGTGAAAACACAAATGGCTATAATGTACATACATGACAAAGAAAGAATGTTACATGCTTTAAAGAGTGGTTTGCAGCTGTCCAAAAACCAAGCTCTATTTATAACACGAACACAGCGCTTTTGTATCTTAAACATATTGTTTTATACCACACCCATTGCTATTGTTACAAATTTTAAACTTCGTACACCCATTTCTAAGCTTCATTAAATTACGAGGCAAGTGCTCTTTGGTAGTCTTATTCAAATTAAACCCAATGTAATTGGTAGGTATTTTTTTGGTTAGACAAAGGTCGCACGCTATCCTTATCATCTCTACGAGTAATTACAGGGTAATTGGATTTTACAAAACGGCCGACAAAGTACTGCTAAAGGGTAGGAAAAAGTCTCTCCATTATCTCTCTTATTAGGCATATTTATCTAGAATTTATAAATAAGCCGTCTCAACCCTTTTTGTGGCGTTATCGCCGGTGCCCTTCAGTGTTCGCTATAATCACCCGCCGAGGGTGCTTGGCTTAAGGGGTCGGTCTGTTAGTGCATCTGGTAACGAGCTCAAGGACCCTTCTAATTTTGCTGGTGGTTTTAGAATTAGGTTAATAGTTGAAAGATAATGTAGCACTCAGTGAAAATGTTGGTTACATTAGATTATTTTTTTACCCGTCTACTCGAAGCAAAACGGAAGGTAATGAAGTTGACTGCTATGTATGTATGTTCATTCGTTCCATCATAACTTCTAAACTACTTATCATAATCTGACAAATTAATTTAATAAATTAAATTAAATATTATATATATTATTATATTATTTAATATTATATTATTTATTATTTATTTTAATATATATTTTTTTAAATTTAGTTGACATTGCATGTATTTAATATTCTGGACTAATTTCTTATATATTTAAAATATTGACATAACTACACTATTGTATTAGGTGCTATCCTGTAAAAATAGTTGTAATGAAATAAATAAATAAATAAATGAGGTATCATTGGCTAAAAAAAAAACGTGGAAAATATCCCGTGAATGTAATAACGGAAATGTATGTAGGCCTCACATTAATTACCGTCTTTATAGACGTCCCCGAAAGATTCTCAGAAGTACCTTACCAAAGCTTAAGAACAGGAAACCAATTTTCTTACTCTCTCGTTCGCACATCCAATCACTGTGCAAGCTGTCCTGCTCTGGAATGGGCTGCCTGCAACCAGGCTAAGTCTCTTCCTGTTTTCAAAAACCTCGTGTATAATCATTATCTTTCTTCGTGTTAATTGGTACGTAAGTATATATATTGTTATTTATAGTATGTATATAGTATTATTTCGTGTATTTCTATTGTTTGTACGTATATCATATTTATTGTATTTATTTATTTATACTTATTATGTAGTTATTTAGTAGATAGGTACTTACCTGAATTTATGTACACCACCGACCGTATTTCTCATAAAAAAATCTGTCCATGCTTAGGTTGCCTGGAAGAAATCGCTTTAGGCGATAAGGCCGCCCATTATACTGCCGGATATATAATTATTGTTTAATTTTAATTTTAATTGTATTTTCGGTGTTTAATAAAGTTATATTGTATTGTATTGTATCCAATATTTTTAATCACAGAAAATAGTTTTTTTTTTTTCTCTTCTGTGTTTTTAATGACATTATAAATCATCTTGTCGCTCATTTATGAAAACTTGTCAGGATCAACATAAAAAATTAAAGCATCTTAAATGATATAATTTAAAAAACGTTCTAACTTCTTGTTCTCGAAATTCTTTATCTTATTTTATTTTATAGAATATGGATCCCCAACAGAAGTTACACATTACATTCACTTTATGAAACATAAGCATTAAGCTGGGTGCACCCCCAATTACAGGAGACTACGTCGTGCTCACGGAGGTTCGACTAGACTAAACTAAAATAAAAATATTTTTTGCTACCTGCAGAGTACAAATTAACTTTAGTTTAGATAAACTTTAGGTTTACATTGGAAGTGGAAAAATTTACTTGTGAGTCTTAAATATACAATGAGAAAATGTAGTGAATGTAATCTCTTTCTAAATGTCAAAAATATCGATTGTCCGAGCGAGAGAGCACGTATTGTAACAAACCAGCCTTAAAAAGTCTGCTCCCAAAGAATCTTTGAATAGATTGAGAAAATTGCTAATGGGGAAACCTCTTTAGCTCTCACCATTATAATACCCTGGAGGGCTATCGGCGCCTGTTCACTGCATCTTGTGATGATCAGGCCTGAAATGGCTCTTTTGTTTGCCTTCCGGTGCTTTATTAGCCTTGTGAATAAATAAATCTGCAAACAAAACACTGCTTTTAGTAATTCACAGTCAATATATTATTAGATTATGAAAACAAAACGTAATAGCGCATAGTATATACATAATAATAGTAAATAGACAGCATAATATGGTACATAATAATGTTTATAGACAGCATTACAACGATTTTTTTTGTCATCACCATCATAGCCAGAGGACGTCCACTGCTGAACAAAGTCTTAAATGACTGCCCTTAAATGGTGGGGTGTTGCCATAATCCCCACGCGTGGGGACTGATTTGGGGATAGCAGAACGCTCACGTTTACTAAGAGGATGCTGCTGCTGCTTGTCATCTATTGGTTCTGGTTGCAGTATATGAACATACGCCGAGCCCATTTTTAGGACATGCCCGGGCAACTTTTTTAATTTTTTTTTTTCATTTTTAAGAAAAACTTACAGCGTTACCTAATAAGTAACATTATAATTAGAAAAAAACTGGGCCAATTACAAGTTTCCAATATTGAAAGGTATGTATGTACTCATTAATATGAACAACTTTTACTATCGGACAAACTCTGAAATCTGGAAAAAAAAAACAGCAGTTCCATAGAAAAATTTCAATGACACTCGACAGAATCGGATGTATGGAACAGCTGATATATTTTTTTCGCGATTTCAGTGTTTGACCCATAGTAAAAGTTGCTTATAATTATGAGTTTTCAATATTGTTGCACCTTTCAATAAAACCACTTTTTTTTCCGCGTGATTGAAACTATTGGGTTTCACGACGCACGCGTTGTTTTAGTTTGGTAAGATTATATATAACCTATAACGTCGAACAACGCGCGCTATGAGCTCTGCATAAGAATGGCCAAATCTTCTTGAATCGTCAGAGCCCGCAAAATAGTTCTCTCCTAATGATTCCAACAGAAGCACCAGAAAATAAGAGTAAAAAAGGTTTTTTTTTTTATCCTCTCAGGACTTTGGCGTCGCAAGTAAAAAAGTTTTTACATAGTTTTGTATGAAAGCACTCCATTTCCAAATCGATCGTATGATATTTCGTACGAAAATATCATGCGAAATGAAAAAAAAAAAATTGATAGAAAGCGAATTGGAATGGTTCAATTCATTTATTGCGTTAGCGAGTGATATGATTATTTCAAACATGCACATTTTGTTAGAATTTAGTTCGAAAGGTAGTCATTTCGCACGATTCCACATAATATTTTCTTGAGAAATATCATATGAGCGATTTAAAAATGAAGCCCCTGTTCGTAAAAAGACATATTCACTTCTGTACTAATATCAAACTGTTACTTGAAAAAAGCTACTACGATCCAGTTAATACCAGTTTAGCTTAATACCAGTTAACAAAATGGCAAAAACAGCTCTTTTCGGCCGAAGTTTTCTATAACAGTTCTTAAAGTATCCAAGTAGAAAATATATATATAGGCTTCTGAAGACTCTTATCTAGTCAAAGCATCATACCAGGGGCGCTAGCCTCGACTTTTCGCTACAGCACTTTGCGACCGTATTCGGTCGCTATGACGCAAAAATTCGACAACGAAGTCGAAAAGTTAACTAAAAAACGCAAACAAAGTGTTGAATTTTGCGTCATAGCGACCGACTTCGGTCATTATGACGCAAAATTCGACGACAAACACTAATTGTTTTGAAAAAACGCAAAAATAGCGTTGAATTTTGCGTCATAGCGACCTAATTCGGTCGCAAAGTGCATAGCGAAAAGTCGAGACTAGCGGCCCTGTACACGACATGAATTACTTCGCTCGATAGAAAAAAAAAAACTTATAAGTAGAACGAAGTAGAAGAAGAAGAAGAAAGTAGAAGTTAAACTGTGATTTCGGTACATTACTTACTTCCTACATGGTTATGACTTTCATAAAATTACGACTTATTCTTTATTAATTAAATTAGTCAACTGTGCAATAAAATTTAACAAAAGTTATTATTCCAATTTTATACGATTTTTTTTAACACAAAAATACGGCATCTGAACCTGTGTTTTGGAGCAAAGCCCCGGAATAGACAGTAGTCAGTATGGTCTCAGACCGGCATCTAGGTGTACACTAAGATGCATCCATAAGCAAAGATCCAGGCTTATACTAACAATGTTTATTCCACAGCCGACGAGAATGGCTCGATATCGGAGACGATACCGGACCGGCCTGTCGAACTGAAGAACTTCGCCAAACTGTGCGAGCAGAGGAGAAAGTTCCCCGTACTTTACAAGCTGGAGTTCCAAGTAAGTATGGCTAACCGTTTTATCTTCCGACTTTACTATGGTCATGGGGTAAACGTTTCTTAAGAATAGAGTATACTGCAGTCTTGTCGATAAAAAAAGCGTAGTCTGATTAAACCCTTAAATGTTGTCCGATTTCGATGATTTATTTAAATGTTTTTTTATATGTTTTACCGTGAAAACTATGCTTGTATTTTTTTTAATTTCGCTGTGGTTGCTATAGGGAATTAAAGTGAAAAAAAAAAATTGAGTCGAAAATATAACTAAGAAAAGTAGTTGTTGTTAGAATACTATAACCATTTTTAAAAAAAAACATAGCGGCATAGATTATGTTTTATCCAAGCCATTGGCACCAAAAACAAAAGATTTTGTTAAGATTTAGGGGGTGATAACAGACTACCCCGAAACGCTAATTTCATCAAAAAATTCACTATCTCTCTCTCTATCAAACGCAAGAGAAACAGAGCGACAGCTATACAATTTCAAATATCGAATGCGCCAGAACCCCACAAAAGGACCTGGCTCCCCTGATTTAGATATTGCGTTTGCACTTTTTAAGTTTTTTTTAAATATAAAATTACAGAGAGGAATTTAAACTTTTACAATTTTTTTTACCATTTCCTACGTTGCGAAGGAGATTTAAAAAAAACAGGTTTTTTTCGAGTAGGTATTTTTCTTCTCTTTCGCCAAATTAAAAATGCTATAAAACATTAGGAATGCTATTCTAAAGATATTAAACGATTAAAAAAACAATTTTCGTCCTGTGTCATTTTCATATATATACATATTTTAAAGTGCGTACGATATTGCGAGAACTAGGGGAGCCGGACCTTAAGACAACAGCAAATGGAATATGCCAATCTGCAAAAGCAATGCAAAAGTAGTAAGATGCGGGTTAGCGGAAACTGGAAAAACGTAAAAACAAGAATTTGCTATTCAGGTCCAGGACTAGGTCACGTCGTCGTAGCCCCTTGGGTAACTTGCCCGTGGATAATGACCCTGTTATAGTTTTTATGTAAATTATTTATATTTATTATTGATAGAAAATAATATACTAAAGTTTAAGTGCTCGAATTTAGTTTAAATCGGGTAGTATAAGCGAAGATCTAATAAGACACGCAAGTGAAATATCTGATAAAGGACAAAAATAAAACAAAGAACGAGGATGTAATTAGTAAAAAAAACAGCAGTATGAAAATAAATTTATTTTCCCTAAGGGCATCAAAGGTATTGTACGTCTCCGTCGTTGACATTTTCTTTCTACAATTTTGCAGGAAAATATGAAATTGCAGGATGATATTGTGATGTAACAATGTTCAATTTTTACAACTCACGATAATATCTGAATGTTAACGAGGCTGCATAATTAGTCACGCTTCCTGCTCGCATTATGATTATGAGCTTTCTCGGATTAAAATCGTACTGTAATCAAAGTATCAATACTGTCATTTAACGGTACGTCACTAGCCCCCAAATACTGTAACGTTTGTTAACTTTGACGACAGATTATGTCTATTGCTGTCGTTGTCATTTGCTTAGTGGCAGACAGAGGCAGTATTAGAATTAATCTGTTGTCAAAGTTAACAGACGTTTCAGTATTCGGGGATAAAACTTAATTACATCTTGTAATTTTCCAAAAAAATATTTTTTTTCTTGCTGTCTAAGCTCCTAGGGGCCTAGATGGCCAGTAATTTTCCTAATAAGGCTTGCTTTGAAATAAAATTACGTTTCGATTTGTTATAAACAGCGAGTGGAATCTAATGGCAAAACAATTGAAGTGTAATAGAGGTGGGTCCTTGTTTTTTATCGATAGTTTTGACTTTTGAACTGTATTGTTTAACTGGCTGCACCTGCTGTTTCAACCGCGCGAACAATGCTGAAAAATATCTTACGTTTTATTCCAGGACCTAAAGTATCTTTATACCAATATTCATTAAGCCGTTTCAGCGTGTAGTAGTAACAAATATACACACTCACTTATTCACTCACAAACACTCGCATTTATAATATTGGTGTGATGTGATGTGATATTGTGAATAATGCACAGACATTTTTTGTCAGTGAATTATTGAAATTAACTTGTTACGTAGTACCACGTAGTACGGTATGTTTCATTTTTATTTGCTGTGACACACAGACGTCCGGACAGATACCGAAGACTCACCGTTAGGAATCCCTTTTTTACTTTTTAGTTACAGAACCATCATAACACGCTGAAACGAAACGGCTCGGATTTGAGTGAAATACGGAAAGGAGATAGTTTATACGGTGGATAGGTACATAGGGTACTTTCATCACCAACATCATCAATTTTCATCATTGCGCACACTTCACGTGCGTATGAAAAGTAGTTAAGCCAAACCCACAAATACAGTAGCAAGCGGCCCAGCTAGTTATAAAGTTCAAAAATAAAAAGTATCGAAAGCTTGAAAAGTCGATAAAAATAATGACCCATCTCTATAACATTTCAATTGTTTTGCCATTACATTCCGCTCTCTGGTTATAAATCACTGGCAATCCAGACCATATAAATACTATATGGCGTCAGTTGAAGGACGTCAATGTTATAAATGCAGAAAATAATGAATAGAAACTCTTTGGCTAAACACTTTCAGAACAACACCCACCCGGCCTTGGTTTATTGTAGAATCCCACTAATGTCCATCATACTAGTATGGTACTCACTAAGTTTAATTGTGTGGAAATGTAATCTTATTTTTTATTGTTTAAAATTGTGTTCCGTGCAAGGTTGCTTGTTATTTTCCTTGAAAGTTTCTTGCGTCTTATTCCCGGGGTGCATTATCAGTTAGCAGATAAAATGCAGCTAGTCTCTGGACATGAATTATCTAGGTTGGACTGTAGGTACCTCGAGCGACCGACTTTCCGGGCTTATTTAGGTCACGGGTAAATTTTCGACACTTTTTGGAGATCGTTTTACTTTTATTTATATAAAAAGATGATCCTTGGATGCGATCTTTATTTTGATAGAAATTTTATTATACGTAGAAGGAAACAAGAATAAATTGAAACAAACATAAAATGGATGTAAAGAACCAGAACTATGTAAATCTCTATCATCAGAAAAATACAAAAGTCGTAAAAGGCTGAACAAAAACCTCCGCTTTAGAAAGGGGAGGGTGGTGACCATAATCCCAAAGCTTCCCCACTCGTCTCCCTGCCGCCTTAAAGTTGACGGCTTAATCAGAGGACGCTGCTGCGACCAGAAACATACAGGGACGGGTTCCTATGGTTCTGGGCCCCTACTCGGAGAAATGACATTTTATCTCGGTCACTCTAACTCCCATTAAATTCTAAATTAGAGAGACAGTGACCGAGATAATCTCGAGCGCACAGGAATAGGGTCCCTGGTAGCAGTTTCAGATATCCCTGGTATGGCCTGAAACTGCGTCCAGAACCACCGACGAAACAAATCGATTCAACACCGATCAACCAAACAATCAATTTAATAAAACACAAGTAAAGACAGTGACCGAGATAATCTCGAGCTCACAGGAATAGGGTCCCTGGTAGCAGTTTCAGATATCCCTGGTATGGCCTGAAACTGCGTCCAGAACCACCGACGAAACAAATCGATTCAACACCGATCAACCAAACAATCAATTTAATAAAACACGAGTAAATGCATGAATTGATTTACTAGTGTCTAATCATTTATTTATGTTGCAGACAGCAGTCAAAGTAGAAACACATTCGTGTCGACACGCGACGAAGAAGTCAAATCTGCACAAAAACCAGAATCAAAAAGTCATACCTTGTAAGTACTTTATACTATTTTTATTTATTTAATATCTGATCTGGGTGTGGGTATTAGTTATCCATGTCTTTATGTGTGTCTACCACCTGAATTAAGGAAACCTAGAGGAGCTATTGCGTGTGTTTTTTTTTTATTAATTGACAAATGACTTTTCCACTTTACAATTCATGTTTTAGGCAACGTTTCGTTCAGTGCGTGAAATTCAAATTCTGTTGCGGTTTTTGTCAATTACTGGGATCATAAATAATTTGTTAAGAGCATATCGGGTCATGCTTAATAGGGTTCCGTAGGTGCGTAGGACGTTTGAAGTATTTATACGTTTTTTTTTCAAAAATTCATTATCAGATGCTGGCTGAAATAATTTTAAAAGAAAGTTTTTACTAAGATCTACCAACATGGAAGATAACAATTTTCTGAGATGCATAGTTTAGAAATGGTAGGAGGGGGGGGACACATTGCAAGCAACTTTATCGGCCCATATTTCGCAAGGGGCACCTCTGATAAAAAAATGATGCAGGAAACCTTAAATTCATTTTAAAAGACCCATTCAATGATACCCCACATGTGGGGAACAGGCAATTTTTTTTTTATCCTCACATGTTAGACATCTGGGGTGGCTGTCTAATTAATTAACTAATTATCTAACTATATAATATAAAATTATGATTTATTTATTCTTTCAAAATTGTCACCTTAAAAATACCTGTTCAACGACACGACCTGATGGGTTACAGTTTTTTTTTTTTTTATCCCTCTTTACATGTACGGGAGCCACCCTTTTTATACAAAAAAAAATTATTTGCAAAATTACGTTCATAAACGTTTAGAACTTTGGAAGTTATAAGGCTGTAAAGGATTCAAACGGACAGATAGACAGACGGACTTGACGAACTTATAAGGGTTTCTTGTAGTTCTTCGGAACCCTGAAAACGAATTTTGCGATAGTAAATCAAGTGGTATTAGTTGTTGTATTTGGAAATTACAAAATATAAAGGTGAAAGCTAGCATAAATAAGTACCTACATTTATTGCCACTTAACCAAAAACTAAGATGAAAATCAGCTTATTGAGATTTGTAGCTACACCATTTTAGCCGTCATTTCTTGATACAACCTATTTATTAGCACAAAATTTATTTTCAATAAATCAACGGTGAATAAAAACTCAAATAGTAGATATATATTTCTAGATACATATTTTTATAAACTAAAATCATATTTCATCAAATAATTAAAATGATACATTTCGTAGACAAGTTCAATATATCAATATTATATTTGTATAATGTCTGTTTTAACAATTTTATTTAAACTTTATAAGGATACTTATAAGGATTTATTTATTTATTTATTTATGCTTAACCTTATAATTTCATAGGTGCCTGATTGCCTAGTGCGAGTTTTTACAATTGCGCAATTAGAAAAACTCGCACGAGGCACTCAGGATGTTGTAGGTCAAAGTAAAATAAAATAAAATAAGGAATAAAATTGGTTTATCTGGAATAGCCTTGTTATTTCTCGCTTGCCGCCACAGACCCCTAAAGGCACGGTCGTAAATTATGACACAAAAAGGTTAGTCAAGCTCTTTGAAAAATAAAAAGTAGCAACATTAACATTGGTAAGAAACCACAACAATTTCGATTTGAGTTTTGGATATTTATAACTAACTATTCAAAAGTCGAGCGACCATCCTTTGCACGGGTACCAAACTTCACAGTATCACCCGCTGGGCTAGTCTTAGGATTCCCTGAAAATTACACCACAATCGGGCCGGCCTTTTTGGAGTCTATAGGGAACACACATACATACATTGCCTTTTATTAATAAAGACTAGACCTATACTGAAGCGTGCTACAACGTAAGCCATTCATGCCAAAGAATATATCGTCACTACGTTTAAGAGACGGGAGTTCCATAGAAAAAAATTATAAAAGGCGATTGTATGAAACATGCACTAGAACTGAATACCGATAGAGATAGTGCGATAGACTAAAGAGAACGACAGAGAAAGATAGCGGATAGCCGCCATTATTTCTAGTACACGTTTCATACATGTTCAGTCTCATTTTTTACTAGGCATTTGCGCCAGATTGATTTATACTACGAAACTACATATTTCGTAGACACCCTCGTAGCACATTTGCTGTACAAAATTAAATCCCAAATTTCTGAAGAACAAAATTCAGCATATATCTAGAAAAGACAAAATCGTGTCCTATTTCTTTATATATTTTTTTCAAATCTATATAGTCTACATTTACGTATGATAATAATAATGTAACTTGAACCGCAGTAATTGAACTCACATACGATAAAAGCTTTTAATCTCTTCGGTAAGCGTAAGATTGCTGGGTTAATAAATGAAACACAATAACCTCAAGTCGAGCGCTGAGCAAACATCGCTTCTATTACAGAACAGTAGCGGAACACAGACTAAAAAGAATCAGAAAGACAACAAAGACAAATCCAAAAAGAGGAAATATAGTCAATTAGAAAACAACAGACTATCTATTAACAACTGATACATGCACAATGGACATGGCAACAGCAGAAAACCAGGCGTACGCCGAAATCTCTCCGCGCAACATTGACTCCGCTAGGTCATTTTTAAAACTATTTGCCAGCTAATGTTCCTACCAAATTTTAGCGCTATGGGCCTTGTGGTATCTAATTAATAGAACCTTGACACGGCGAACTATTAGGATTACTATAAGTTTGATAAGGAACCATAGACAAGTGTAATTATCAAAATAAATCAAAAAACCCAAATGCAAAATCAAGGATTTTTCACACCAGGGGCTCCTATTTTTAATCGCTCGTATGTAATTTCGCGTGATAATATGATGCGAAAAGAAAGATTTTCTACTGAAAGAAGCAAATTCGAATGGTACAAACCACTCGTTGCGTTAGCGAGTAATGAGATTATTTCAATAATGCAACTTTTGTTTGGGATTTCTTTCGAAAATCACTTATTTCGCATGATATTTTCGTGATGTAAGAACGATTCAAAAATAGAGCCCCAGGCATAAATAAATATATAAATACAAATCGAACGCCACCTCACTCGTCAGAATCAGTCGAGCCGCTAAGGCTACGCACACAAGGTAATAACGGTATAAACATACAAACACATACTTATACATAAATACACCCCAAAAACATAACCCTCCTTCTTGGGAGGTACGGTAATAAACACGATAAGGAATTTTCTCTGGTCCCCGTCGAGTATCTCTGTTTCTTCATAATCTTTGACCGAAGTTTTCTACAATACACGAATTACCCGCTGTAGGTACATGTACCGCGGAGAGTAAAAGATACAGACATGTTTGTTTTTCAAATGTGAATGGAACAGACGGTGCCTTGAATTTAATTTCCTATTTTATTTCAATGTCTCAGTGGAGCGGGTCTTGTAGAAATATATCTTAAAGCGAGGTCCAATCGCAGAACAACAAAAAGTAGCATTTTTCAGCGCTTTGTTCGAAGTGACGAGATTACTTAATCAGGTGCAAAAAATACTGCAGATAGAAAATAAAACTGAAATTACGTTTAACCGAATAAAAAGTCGAAAATCTGTCTTAGTTACAAAATAAGAAATCGCAAAATGACCCCCTGAAAAACCCTTCTGAAATCAAATGCTTCGAATTTTCAGCGGTAACCACAAATTTTCTTTTTCAATTTAAATATCCAGGCTAGTGGTTTATACGGCGAACCAGGTAGTTTTATTATTTGATTTGTATATTTCAGATAATCAGCAAATAAGCAATGAAAAACTACAATTTACCGTTTTCTCATCAAGTATGATATGCGATTTTCAACTTTAAACCTTAGAACTTTGAGCGGGACAATACTCATTTCAAATCACAATCAGTCCTCGCCTTAAGTTTTAAATATAGAACACAATGAATGTACATTGGTGTTTTATTTTACTTAGTATTGCAAAAAGTTTGTGTCCGGAAGTAACTAAAACTCAAATTTAACAAAGCTTTCAAGCCTTTGTCGTGACTCATACGCTCGTTTTAGGGATGTGTACTGTAGGTATGTTGAAATAAATAGCCATAATCATAGGTAATAATAAAATATAATTATTATAGGCCAAATTTTTAGCGTGTGTTGCCGTGTCAAATTGTTTACGTAACTCATCACACGTTTGCGACACGAGATACGATTTCGAACAAATATGTTTTAAACTATGGATTCGACATCGACGTACCAAAAATGGCAACAAAATTCAGTGCCATTCTAACTATCGAACAGTTGAAAAATTATTCGAAACGGTATTGCAATATGGTTGGATTTCCAGAATGTTCGTTTATTAAATCGTTGCCACATTTGGTACAAATCGGACCTGTAAGTTTTGGAGATCACTCCTACAAACTTACACAATAAATAATTCATCTCGATATACCTGCGCAGTAGGCCAATTTCATTAGCGCGGGAAACTACGCTCTACCGATGGCAAAGTATTGTACCACGCGAGGTAAAACTTTGCGTTGCTATTGGTCGATCGATTTCGCGGCAAAATCGGGACAGCCCGTGCGCCATCTACTACGAATCGTGTGAGCAGGACATAGCTAAGAATGCATGGCAAGCAATATTCTGCCATCTGCGCTTGTAAATAAAGTTAAATATAGAATCTAGATTATTTACACGTTCAGCTACTGTCGGAAATCGATCTGCGCTTTTCTGCGCAAATGAAAACTGCCGATCGGAATTATTTGTTGTGTAAAACTGTATAAATCTACAAATCTTACCTCTATAAAACAGTAGTATGATGCTATATCTATAGTTTATAATATCTATAGTCTCAACATTCAATGTAGAAGTATACGGCAAAAAAGTCATACACAACGCAATCTCAAGTCACATACGAGTTAGTTGACACCGGCGCTTAAACACATCACATGCTAGCTACCACCTCGTTAAACTACATCTGCAGCTAAGCACCTATGGTCGTATTCCACCAGCTGCACATAACAACTCTTTAGTAGTGTAATTTCTCAGACATTCGCTTTCCAGTAGGTAGGGAAAAGTACGTAAAGTTTTTTTTTGTCCTAAGCATTTTTAATCTATCATAAAAGGACAGCATTATATTTTTATTATCAACCTCATTACAAAATGGCGCGCGGTGTTTAAGATTTAAGAGTATCACGCCCTCTTTTCTTTCGTCTAACAAACTTTCGTCGCTACGAGCGAGAACCCGCCTGGGGCGCTAGTCTCGACTTTTCGCTACAGCACTTTGCGACCGAATTCGGTCGCTATGACGCAAAAATTCGACAACGAACACGAATTGTTAACGAAAAAAAGCGTTCAAAATTCAACGCTATGCTTGCTTGCTACGCGGTAGCAAAGTGCTGTAGCGAAAAGTCGAGACTAGCGCACCTGGAGTGCATCTGCCTTACGGGAAGGATGTTCCCGGCTTCGATGCCCGGCCGGAAAGTGTTTGAACTGTTTTGGGTCCGGGTGTTATTTGTCCGTGTCTCTGTGTTTCATAGCGTCCCGACGGTAGTCGAGGTGTGAATGTGGAGAAAATGTGTGGCATTCACACAACGGCTCTCATTCTAACATCATTACAACAACGTCGTATAAAATCTTCGTTTTAAATCTACGTTTCAATGCGTACATCCCAAGAGTGGAACCAACTGCCAGAATCCTTGTTTCTTGAGATACAATCTAGGGCATTTCAAGGTCAGAGTGAATAGGTATTTTCTAGGTCTGCGTGCTTCATCTTCGACCACATCGTCGCTTACCAACAGACGATTTAGTGGTCAAATGCTCATAGATGAATACTAAAAAAAAACATTTGGAAAATACTGACAATATATTATTGAATAATCAACCACATTGAAAATTGTTTACCACCTTATTTTATTTTACCCCCAACAGAAGGTACACATTAAATTCTCATATAGAAGCATAGGCACCAAGCTGGGCGCACCTCCAGTTACAGCATCATGCACGTAGAAGTTCAACTATACTTCTATACAGGGTTATAAGGAAAGGGTATGCTAAGTCGAAAAGGGCTCATAGTACTCATTATTATGAACAACTTTTACTATGGGACCAACCCTGAAATCGAGAAAAAAATCAACTGTTCCAAAGAAAAAAAATGTACCATAGTAAAAGTTGTTCATAATGATTAGTAATATGAGGCCCTTTCGGCTTGCCATACCCTTTTCTTATAACCCTGTATACAGGACGTGGTCTCCCGTAATAGGTTATATTATGTTACCACAACTAAGAACGACTTTTATCGCTCGTAGGATCTCATTACTGCCATCAGAACTGCACATAACAGCTCGCCCGCGCGCGGTGGACGATGAAAATGGCCCTGTTTTAGCGGCATGTTACCCGCAACATTAAATTACGCACATGCAATTAATTTCCTGTAATGAGAATTTAACGTTTACGCACTGGAAATATTATTCTGTATTAATCTAGATCCTGCAGATAGTTATTAACTCGCTTTCCTGTCTGTCTATTTATATGATTTTTTGTCTGTTCGGTACAAAATTTGCAACAGATTTTAATCTTCTCGTTAAAATTGAACTTTAAACATAGTATCTGAACTGGACGACAATGCAATATAGCGTTTGCTTGTTATTTTCTCTGTAAATAGAAAAATCTCTAGTATAATGTTTTAATCACACTGTTTCTTCTATAATAATTGTAGTTGTCTAGTTTTTTAAGTCCTGTAATTTATAAGTACCATAGTTTATGAAAACGTGTGTTTTCTCTTTTAAGCGAATTTGTATTCTTTTGAGAACATAAATATCTTAAGCCGTAAAAAATTTTGAATGTAAGTATGTAAGTGTGTTTGTTTCCGTTCAACTCTGTAACGGTTAAACCGATTGGAATGAAATTTGGTATAGAGATAGCATACAACCTGGATTAACATATAGGTTACTTTTTATTAAAATATTCAGTTTCTGTAGAACAGCGGGTAAAGCCGCGGGGCGCATCTACTATAACAAAATGGGTGTTCCTTGTTGTTAAAAAATTGTTAAATTTGACAAAAGGCCCGAACCCCGGAGTCTGTAGAGCAGAAAATTAAAAAAAACTATCATCACCTAACGTCAAGCAGATCCCAACATCAGTTCCTTCTTAAAACATGTAAATTTATTCCGTCCCAGTTTTTATCCCACATGTTACCGGGATTATCAGAGTTTCGACGTGACGTGGCGGAATTCCCGCGAGTAGAGCAAGGTTTATTCGTTCGCTAAATTTTAGGGAATTACATAAGTGTCTGAATGTTTCAAGATTGAATTGTACGAGTGTTAATCTGGCCCTGATTGCTTGTCACAAGTACAAACTTAATACCTACACTAAGCGCATAACCGTGTTTTGATTTGACAGCTATCATGATAAATCATAATCACACTAATACTAAAAATGCGTAAGTGTGTAAGTATGTGTGTGTTTGTTCCCGGTAATGGCTAAGTGGATTTGGATGAAATTTGGTATGGAGGTATCTTATACCCTGGATTAACATATAGACTACTTTTTACCCCGGAAAATATACTATCCCTATGGTATAGCGCGTGAAACCGCAGGGCGAAACTAGTTTCTTGAATCATAGCCTAAGGATACTCCCAATCAAGTCACCTTTCAAACAAAAAAAAAACTATATCAAAATCGGTTCATCCGTTTTGATCCGTTTGTCTGTTCGTATACACACGTTCAACTTATAATAACACCCGTCTGTTTGTTAAAAATGTTCATAATGATGGGTACAGTGACATCATAGGATATATCAATCATCCAACCGAAATCTCGCTAGAATAGAAAGGCTAATTCGAAGGAAAAAAAGTGATAAACCCTTTCGCGAGCAGATGAAAAGAGGTGGCTTTAGCGAGCGCTAGTCAAAAAATCAGATAATTGCTAATTACATCTAAATAGGAAATCAATCAAAATTCTCTGCTATGATTTCCTAGGCTTTGGCGTCGATTCTGTTACATTCTTTAAACTAAGCTATTCTTAGAACTCTAAAATTACCTGCGTCTCTTTTTAATTTAATGTGAAATTGGAACGGCAATAATTAAAGGGCTATTAAATTAAATTTAGTTTATAAGTTGTATAACAGAACTGGCGTCATTATAGCATCCTCACTTTAAAAAAAGCTAGCAAAGATATGTGTAAATCGAGGTCTTTTGTATGAATTTTTTTATCCAGAAAAAGTCGTGTATCATGTTTTCCCTCTTAGCTATAATAGACTACAGAACCAAAAAACATATGTATCAAAATCAGATCTCTAATCTACATAACTAAAGAGGTGCACAGAGTAGAAAAATCTAATATATTTTCAATTATATTCCGTTTTTGTAGCTGCACATGTGTCGGGATTATCGTGCCGCGTGACTGTGGAATTCCAGTGGTATAAAGTAGAGATAACTAATCTTTTAAATATATTCTGTTCACAGATGACTACAACAGAGTGGTGCTAGAAACTGTGGACCGAGAACCGGACTCCGACTATATTAATGCTTCCTATATAGATGTGAGTATAGTTTTTTTTCTTTGAGATTAAGTATTGCAATTGTAAACAAAAACTGCACGAATGTTACAGTGCCACCTGAAAATCGCGGATAGCAGACCAACGAGAAAAAAAAGGGAAAAATTATTTTTTTTCTCTCGTTTGTTAGACGGCGATTTGATCAGTTTTTCTGTTCTTCTGAAAAGGCTTCTGTTAATAATATTTATAAAAGAATGTCGAATATTTCAACAGCAAAGCAGTTTTTTTACTCGACTACTCAAGAAGGAGGGTAATGTTTTTGGGGTGTATGGAATATATGTTTACTTGTTTCTATAGTAGTACCTCTCGTAGCCTAAACGGCTTGACCGATTTTGACAAGTAAGGTGTCGTAAGATTCCTTGTTGCCCGGAGTATTATATTTGCAGTCGGCTTTTTTCTCTTAATAATTATACTTTTTGCGATAACCAAAGATGTAGTCAAATATAAATGTGTTGTGTATTTTGTGTTTATATGTTAGTCCGAATTACTTTAAATTATCTAACATTATTGTCGATTCTGCTGTAACAGTTTTTAAACTAAACTCTTGACATCTCTAAAATTGTTGTCATCGTTTTATTCAATTCATTCAATAGAGACGCAAATATTAAAATGAATAGAGACGCAGATAATTTCAGATTAGTTAAGAGAGTAGATCAACAGAATTGATACCATTACCCATGTCTAAAAATGACACTCACTGTTATACCAATGAAAATTTACAAGTTACTAAGCACTCGCTTGAAAATAATACAGAAATTCTAATGAATTGAGAAGCGATATTATTATTTCGCGAATTGTTAAAGGAACCTATCCAGCCTGTATAATAACGTACTTATAAAGTACGTTAATATTCAGGATGAGAGCAGTTTAAATTAAATTACCCATATACCCAAGGGAAAGTAATTCAAGCAGCTTCAAAAGACGAGTTGAGGCACTCATAACTTTCAAACATACCTCACTGAGGCTGCGGGATTCTATAAATAATACCTGTTCAAAAGCCTTTTATATATCAAGTAAACTTGTGTCAGACCGACATACATGCCAGGAATGCTGCTATGATAAATTAGGTTGATTTAATATAAGTAGTTAAGTAACGTAAGGTACGCAAATTTAATGTTAAGTAGGCGTTTCATGTACCTATACCACTTCTCTGTTTGGGGGCTAACCATCTTAGGCTAGGTCCTTTGGCGGCGCAGACTGCAAAAAGGTTACCAAGAAATTTATGACTAGTTACTGCCTAGTCGTGTTTGATCTGCTTGCAGTGTAACAAGAGACAGAAGAAATAATAGTAATCCTAACTAATATTGTAAATTCGAATGTAACTCTGTATCTCTATCTGTCTCTCTGCCTGGGTGTTTGTCGCGTTATCACGGCTAAACGGCTGAACGGACCAATCTGATTTTTGCATAGATATAGCTTAAGGGTCAGACACGGACATATGATACTTTTTTTGTTGGTCCAAGGGAGCGATATCGCGGGTAACAGCTAGTATAATAAACAATAGTGTAAGTATAGAGAAATTATACAGTATATTAGATATTCTTTGGTTTAAGCAACAAATCTCCGGATCACGAGTCCCATCTAAAAGCTTACTTTCTGGCCTACAGTTAATTTCTCCAACATTCTATTTAAAACTCATGCGTTGTCAAGGCAATATCTAATTTCGTTGAATCACTCCATACTTTGGGCTCCGGCAATCCGAAAGCGGTCTCCAACAAAGCCCGCCCAACAAAACTCCGAAAATCGACATCCACCAAGTTTTCTATATAACCCTTTTCCATTACGCGTCGTACTCACGTTGCGTTTACAATTGTATAAAATCCTGTAACGCGCTCGCGAAGGGTTCCGTAGACGTGAATCGTATCACGTACTAACGTAATGATTGTACGAATTGTCGAAAGGTTCCAGAATCAAAAGGTGCGTAACTTGGGCATTTTATTGACAGAGGGAATGCGCGATGCCGGAGTCACTTAGGCGGGAAACTTTTATTTTGTTAGAATGTTTTACAAGTTTTTTGAGAGGAGTTTCTGCGGGTTTGTGTATGGAGGTTTTGTAATTTCATTTCATTTTTAGAATTGTTTATCAAGTTATTATTTACAAGCGGCAATTGTAAAGCTGACGTCATATATCTAACCCATTTCACGAACATGTACATTTTTACGTCGCCACACGAAATGGAATTCAATCCGCTTACTTCATAATCCAAGATATTATGATCATTAAATTTTATGAACTCATAAAATGTCTTAATAAAACCAGCGTCAGCCACTGCTCTGAGTTTTATGGGCAGCAACAGGATTCCAGAAGGTCATTTACGCAGATTGACCTCTGCGGCTTCATGGCTAATAATGTTGGCTTCCTTCTTGAATAATTGCTCTGAAAATATTCACGAAGCAATTGCTGCGAGCTATATTTTATTTTACTCGGTGACGGGACGAGCCAGTCGCTCACCTGGTGCTAAGCGTCACGCCTACCCATAACAGTTCAGTGCCTACCAGAATTTTGAACTTCGACATTTCAAAACTATGTGCGGTAACGCACTGCGCTCGTCACCCTGAGATGTTAGATGTTAAGTCTCTGTAAGCCCAGTAATTATGCTGGAAACATTGCCCGTCAATCCGGAACACAGTAATGCTTGCACACTACTGCTTGGCGGTTGAATAACTGGCAAGGGTGTGGTACTTCCCCAGGCGGACTCTGCAAGAGAGCCCTACCACTACAAAAATACATTTAATATAAATTTATATATCTTCTATACCAATATAATAAAGAGGAAAGATTTGATTGTTTGATTGTTTGTTTGTTTGCATTGAATAGGCTCCGAAACTACTGATCCGATTTGAAAAATTCTTTCGCTGTTGGGAAGCTACACTATCCCCGGGTGACATAGGCTATATTATATTTTCAAAAAAATTAGGGATCCTTACTAAAACTCCAATAATGTAACCAAAGATGTAAAAAAATACCTAAAATATTCTTTACATCGCGTGCGCTGCGAAAACTATTGATGATGATAGAATAATCTATACCAATATAATAAAGAGGAAAGATTTGATTGTTTGTTTGTTTGCATTGAATAGGCTCCGAAACTACTGAACCGATTTGAAAAATTCTTTCGCTGTTGGGTAGCTTTTTAGCTTTCTTTATAATTTTCTTTTTTTTTGTAACTTGACGCAAATAGAAGGGTTTTCGTGTGTGTATTATAATTTTTATTTTTTTGTTAAATACCCGTGCGAAGCCGGGGCGGGCTGTTTAATTATAATATAATAGTATATAATTATATATTTATAATTTTATTTTTATATAATATATTTTAAATTAGTATATCCGTAACACTTTACTGTTCCAACGAGTTACTAATGAGAATGCTCGTAGTTTCGATGTTTTGTTGAAATAAAATCTCGAATTTAATCATGAAAATTAAGGAAGCTAATATAATATTGGAACTGATGACTGTTAAAAAAATCAAACAAGTAATATTACTAAATACTCGGCTGCAATGTCTATGGCCTAGACACTCCGGGCGTATAGGAATCTAGCGAAAGAGTTTTTGGCGGGAACGTGAAGATATCATGTCCCGTCATTATATTATATTCTAAAACTTGTGGTATTTCGAGTATTATTTTGTAAAAATGGGGAATTTTTATCCATTAAGTGTTCGTTAACGTGCACGAGTGTTGGTGAATAGTATAATATTGTGAGACGTGTCTCTTCGTGTTATTTCCATAACTCCATCGAAAACTATAGTAAAGTCTCCGCCACTTTACTTAGGACATGACGTGGACTTGAACGTGACTTACTTTGCTTGACTTAGACTATGACTGAGACTTTAAAGAATTATAATTCTGATCACTTGAAATATTACAATACTTGACACTGGTTAAATAACCAATGTGTGGAGCTAAAACATAAGAGAAAAGAAAAAAAAAACGGACGAAACCCCACTTGTCAAAATCAGTCAAACCTCTAAGGCTACAGGACACAGATATCACTAAGAGGACATTTATATGCTTACTTAAATAAACCGCAAAAACATTTCCCAAAAAAAATACCCGAGAAGGATAAGTAGTCGAAGTTCGAAATCGGGTAAAAAAACAGGGTCGCACCCGGACAAAAAATCTGAATCCCGGATATCAACGTCTTCCTACTCGTTCATAGGTATTAGTCAAAATTTATAATAAATAATTGATTTAGTAATACACACCCACCTTTGTTTTATTAGTGCTTGAATTCTATAAAAAGATAGTTTGAGCAGTCTTCTTTTTTCAAATGGGATTGGCTTGGATTGGCTTTTCTTTTGTGTTCTCTTCTTAGGGTCGTTAGCGTTCAATTTCTATGATTGACTCTCAGATAAGGTGCAACGTTTCGCTCAGCGCGCGAAATTCAAATTTTCTTTCGTTTTTTATCAATTACACCTTAATTACTCATCGTAGGTTCATAAAAACTAATTTTGTGATAATAAATAGATAAGAGTATAAGTACATTTCTCACTAAACCAAAAAACAAGATGAAACTCAGCTTATTGAGATTTGTAGCTAAACTAATGTTATCTAGGTGATCATTTTACCCGTAATTTCTTAAAACAACTTATTTATTGGCGCAAAATTGGTTTCAATAAACCCCCGATGAGTAATTAAGCTGTAATTGACAAAAAACGCAAAAAAATTTAAATTTCGCGCGATGAGCGAAACGTTGCAACGTCAAGTCATAGCCTCTTTGGCTAGGCACGGGGTCATACTTCAGGAAAAAATATTCAAGCAGTGTCGAAGAAAAAACAGAAAACTTTTTTTCATTCTTGATTTTTCATAGCTTTCTGCTTTGTCCACAGAGTATATTAAAGCCGAATGCATACATAGTGACCCAAGGCCCAACCGAGGACACAGTGCAGTGCTTCTGGCGAATGATTTGGCAAGAGCGTGCTGCTGCCATCGTCATGCTGACTAAGACCTTTGATTTCATCAAGGTAAGGCCTTTTTTTTGTTCTCTTGAGGAAAATCTTCACATGACTAATTACTTTCGGTACTTTGGGTATAGCTGGGCTA